>CM060369.1:81939193-91939193 GCA_030545235.1 Helianthus tuberosus
GCGTGGCTATGTGGGCCTTCAGGCCCGGTCACCCACACATGGTCTTCAGGTTTTAATACATCCTATTAAAACTCAGATGAGTAGAATATCGAGGCCCGTGTGCTTCACCTGCACCAGTTCCCTAAGGTTGTTGTATAGTGAGGTCCATATTCGTTCCATGAAGTAGCAAATATCGTCCGACCTGCCAAAGGTTGCTTCCCCATGCCCCGCATGGGTCAATCTTGAGAACTCTCTTCCTTCAGTACTTTAGTTTGAACAACGCGAGTCTGATCAGGTATGTTAGAGTGGATAGCGAGCTGCAAAGCTTGTGCACGTCCAGGTTTCACGGTCGTATTCATTCAAAAGTTCCATCCAGCGATGCCATTAACTGATTTAACTCTCTCGTAACCCGGATACACGGGAGGCCCTTGTGATCGGTCTAAGTAGTGCATTCGGTACCGTCCAAGTGATGCCTCCAATTTAAATCCAAAGACTACGGCTTCCACCACAGGTCATAACTCGTGCAGTTCTTCCTGTAAGTCCATTACGTAAGTCATCACTTTCTCGTGTTGCGTCGGTGTGTAAACATTGCAGAGTTGGGATTCGAAAGCTGAAAATATGTCCTCCTGTTTTGTCTTGCACGAACACAGCACCCTACTGTGCTAAAGAGATTTAAGCTGCGCGATCTTCGAAAATCCTGTGGTGAATCTGCGATAAAGTCTAGCGTGACCAAGAAATTGCTGCATCCTCGAAGGGATCTTTGGTGCCGAACAATATCTAATTAAATGGGTCTTTAGCGAGATCCACGTGTATTCCCACTTCGTTGATCATATGACCAAAAAGGTATCTCTCGAATCCAAAAGTTACCTTTAACAAGACTTCGCGCGGAGTGGCTCCTCCCTCAGGAGCTCTAAAATAAGATACAAATGCCGCCCATGATGTTCCTTCCTCTTGGAAATGATCCAGAACGTCATCCATAAATACGGTCGATTCATGTGGTCCATAAAGCTGCTAGTGTGTTGATTAACTCAATGGTCATGGTGTACAAAGTCGCAATGGCCATATTGCGTTCGATATGCCGTTTCAGGAACATTCTCCTCTTGGTCTTTCGTCAATACATGGTCGAGGTAAACAGTTCTTGATTGTCACCTTGCTGAGTTCTGGATAATCAGTACATATATGAAAAGGCTTTATCTTCCCGAATATGGCTGGGGCTCCCCAAAGCGAACAAAAACTATGTCTAATAAAACTCATGTCCAACAGTTCCTGTAGATAGTCCTTGCAACCTTCCTGGTGCAAGACGGTATGTAACACGAGTAATCAGGGCTGCCCCTGTCGTGAGATCAAACTGAGATTCTGCCTAACAATGGTGGAAGTAAATCTGAAAGCTCCTCGGGTAGCACACTGAGAGGAATCACGAACAATTGGTGGATCCTCGATCCTCTTTTCCTTAGCCTCAATATCAGTAACGGTTGCTAACGTAGCGGGGTGATCCCTCCGTAGACACTTCTGGGCCTTCATAGTTGATATGGCTCTAACCTTTGCACCAATCTGTTGCTTTAGAACAAATAACGATTCTCCACACAAAATTTTCTCCTCACAAGGTATGTCTGCGCGATTTCTGAATTACCAATCCGCACTAACTACTGCATTGTAACCATCAGGGGTAGTAGAAGGAAGGTCGATGTCAAACACCTGTCCCCCAAGGTCGAGTTTGCATCCCAGCAAACATATAAGGCTTCAATTGACTTGCATCAGCCGACTCCACAACAGGTTCGGTTTCAAGAAGCATCAGGGTTAAACAGAACAGAGACGAAGCGATTAGCTACTCATACTAGCTACCACGTTGCCAAAATCCTGGCGTCGCCCACGCCAATCCTAAATGCTCTTCCACGAACACCACTTCTAGTGTTGTTGTTTTTGTTACGAGAATTCCCAGTACTGTCGTCATCCCCTTGGTTGTTGTCTTGAATTATCTATGGCCAATCCATGTCGTAGGCACCTTCATTTCCATACCGTAGGCTACGATTACAAGTACCTTGATGTTGCCATGACTGTTGACTCTAATGTCGTTGCTTGAAACAAAGCCCTACGATCTTCACCAACCAACTCCATCTTTTCACATTCTGGGCCATGTCCTGATGTGCTACTCACTGTGCTGGTAGTCACTCATTCCACACTATAACCTGTTGTCATCGCTTATGTCCCGATTGATTCGTAAGAGTCGACTCCCAAAAGTCGCTGACTAGGGTTAAGGATTCAATTGGA
Organism: Helianthus tuberosus; assembly: GCA_030545235.1. Taxonomy (NCBI): domain Eukaryota; kingdom Viridiplantae; phylum Streptophyta; class Magnoliopsida; order Asterales; family Asteraceae; genus Helianthus; species Helianthus tuberosus. Next base: position 81,941,441 of record CM060369.1, read on the forward strand.
TTCAAATCACTGTTATTCGTTGCCGGTAACTAGGGTCGTTCAAATGCTGAAGTTGGTAAGGTACTACATTTACCCTCTTGTCCATCGTTCTTGCAAGTTGACTGAGTAATACACGGTATGTCGCGAGAGTGTTGCAGAAGTGATCGCACTTTGGGATCTAAGGCGTCAACACGTTAAGTTCCAACAAACAAAGATAAGTGAGGAAAGTATAGTCCAATCATTTGACACTGAGCCATCCAACTCAGGGACGTTCGTACTTGCACCTAACATTCTACACAGTTCGCTAGGCATTCATATGTGTGATCAGGTGATACTCGATAGCATCGAGATTCGTAAGGATTCAGAAAGGGGTGAAAAAATCATGTTCGAGTAGGAGAAAATCATTGCTATGACTCATATAGACTGCTGAGTTCTAACATAACATCAATTAACAGAGCGGAACCCCTCTCACACCCGTTAAGCCTCACTGGGACTCACATGCACCCCACATTATTATTATGTGTGCACCCATAATAATAAGGCAATTTGCATGCTTATCTCAGTGCCTCTTAACTCGTGCTAAAAGGTTCCCCGAATTCGAGCAATAAGATAAATGACGCCACAACATAGATCATGAAAGTTCAAGAAGAGTCGCACTCTAAAAACACGTAACATGGGTTGGTAAGATAGAAGTTCATATTGCAGTGCTAAGTGTGCATTCACGTGTGATGTTATTCATAAGCAAACACTAGATATACTATGCAATAGTAAACGAGAAACGAACCTTGCAGTCTGGAGCTGAGTGTCATGGTCGATTTTCGGATCTGTTCGGTTATAGTCTGGTTTTATACAAATGTTTTAAAACCAAGTTCACTATAACCAGTGGTTCTGATACCAAACTGTCACACCCCCAAAATACCACCTAGGGAAAATCCCTATTAGGCGTGTGACATACCAACAATGAGCCACTAATTACATTGAACCCATACAAGTTTTAATAAAAAAAACCTCAATTATTAATAAAAATACCAACATCAAGTTTAAATGAAAACCAACATGTTCAGCGGAAGCAAATAGTAAACCAAAGTTAAACTGTTTCAAAACCATTGTATAAATCAATAAGTCAATCACATGAATCACTCCAGTCGACCCATGACCACTCCAGCTACTCCAGACAGCAAGTTCCCAGATCCAAGATATCTAACTACCTGCGAGCATGCAACAAGTGTATCAGACAACGCTGGTGAGTTCATAGTTTTACAAAAACGTTGGTTACCAGATGTTTAGTTAAGTTCAATGATTGCATTTCTGAAAACAATGTTGATAATACCCCGATACAAGACGGCTTCTGATTATTTTGCCCTTTCTCTAATGCTCATATCAAAGCATTGGTCATGACTAGGTCATTAGTTCAACACCCGTCCTCTCAGGTACGGGGTGAGGTTGCCAAACCTAAGTAGCGCTACTAACTAATACCATGTTACCTCCCCGATAACCAAACAACACGGAGGGACTTTAAAGGTGATAGGATGAGTATATTATCCAACATTCCTGTTTTTACCCAAAAGACTTATCCCTCCCCGGGATACCCACTAACTGTCCCAACCACCGGGACGCATGCTCAAAAGTAATGAACTCACCTTTGGTTTGCTCGGTATGTTATGTTACCCATTTCCCAGTTGGTCAATCAAACCCTACCGTGGTTACCAAAATCAGTCAGTTTCATATACACATAAAACGTCTGTTCTTCACATTCAGTACATAGATTACAAATAAACAGAACACGTATTATTACTCAAGTCGTAGCAAGTATTTGGGTCCTATACCCAAACACAACACCAGTTCATATAGCAACATAATGCATGTCAAGTGATTCGATTCCCATTCAAGCAAACATGCAACTTATAATTAAAATTTATGCAACACAGTTATTATACGTATCATCATGTATTGTATCTTTACACAAGTATATATATCGCATCACTACATCCGTCACGTGAGTTATCAGTCCAATCCAATGTGTATAGCTTATGACTCTAGCCCAACTTTCAAACTCACTTGTGGCCCATTACACTAATGTTTAACCCAACCGGCCCAACCTATCATAAACCCTACAGTCCAAGATAGTTATATATATATATACCATCGGCCCAATCAGATTCAAATGTGATTTGATATCACATGCTATTAACTGTTTCAATCACGTGAATATCTGAAAGTACTTGAATATTATCGAGACAAACAATATTAATTGAATATTCCAATGAATTTCCTCAGCACTATCAATCCATATTTGAAAATGTTAGAGTTATCAAACCGAGTGCTTTCTTGAACCACTAACCACTTTTCATTAACTATTGTTATTTCTAATTGGACCGTAAACCTGATTGGACCAAATCTTCTTATACCCAATAATCAGTAATTAACTATCATATAACATAATAGCATCTTCAATTACAATTAAGCCCTAGTTCACTAGCAGTTTCATCATGTTTCATCATGTTTTAGAATTCCAACTAACCACACACCAAAGAATGTTCACAACACAAATCTATTCTTCACTTATAACACAGTTAATCACACATGAAAATTATTAATACTAGCATGGCCCTACATCGATACATATCATGGCATCATTCTTGTTACAATCATCAAATCACTACATCAAATATCCACACAGAATCACATCAACCGCTAATGTTATGAGCCTAACGCCATATAACCGAGCCCTATCTTGATTTATTTAATGCATGATCCTAGCAAACAATCACCCATTCCTCATTAATCATTCTTGTCCACTGTTAAGTATAGTCCTTCATGTTATACTCTTTAATCAAACTGATGCACACAACATTAATCACATAATCTAATCTTAACTAAGGTTATGTACACATACCTTTTATTACAGTAAAAGAGATGAAGGTTCCGCAGGGGATAGAGTTTCGTCGAATTCAAGGAAAAGCACTAGGGTTAATATGATTTCCAAACTACACCTAGGTATCTCAAGTTTCCCATATATGCGGAAATCTTCAAGGGATGGGCCAAGCAATTCGGGCCAGGTGGTATATGTGTGGGCCGATGTGAATTATAAACAAAGTTAGTCTTTAAAGAAGTAGGGTGGCCCAAGTACGCGTGCGACCCAACATACGCTGTGTGTGTGGACTGTGTGGGCTCGGATTGGGCTCTAAGTGGCGTGCGCCGAGGAGAATAGCGTGAGAAAAGTGTGGCCTCCAGCCCAAGTGAATGTATGTATGTATTAAACAATTCGCGGCCCAAAGAAGTTAGTAGCCGATTCCTAATTTAATTAACCAATACGTATACACGTTAACCCACACATACAAACATTTAACGATCTCACTTATGAAAAACCAAAATACACATATGGACATTTAGTGGTGCACGAGTGTAATCCAACAAGTCTCCCACGATTGCACAAAGTATGAAATTAAACGTAAGGACACACGCCAAAAATTGTGGAAATTAAGTAGTGCTAACCTCAAATATTCGGGTTGTCATCCTGAATCTTCACACGAAAGGGGGAATACAGAACATAAGCGCGAACCAATTGCTATAAATTTCTGGTTATAGGATGTAGATATGTTACGACAATGCATCATAGCAAAATGACGTGTCGATAGTAGAGATAGCCATCGCTTGCATACACACTTTGACCGACCCACACCCTTTGCATGAAGCCTTATTAATATCTCATACACAAGTATGTCAAGACCAAGATCATCAATAGAAGTACTTTGTCGTCCATGGCCATGTAAAAACATTTTTCTTTTGCATGACTGTAGATTGTTCATACTCATTTCTCACTGGAAGTAATTTTAGTATAATTATTGTTAGCACGGGATTTTGAATAAAATTACCTATATAATGTCATTCGTTCATAAAGTTAAATCTACATCACGACAGTAATAGATAAGATTATTAACTTAAACTGGAAAACATTTTAAAATTTTCAACAAAAAAGGTAAACAAATGAAAAAACAAAACATATTAAGTACCAAATTCTAAGTAATCCAAAACATTAAATAACATGAACAATAATTTTAACGTTGCATAGTTCTAAGCAAGTGTGCCTCATGCACATCTGGTTCAATAACCATTTTAGTAAACTCCGTATCCTTCAACATATTAACTGAAAAAAGCAGACAATGTGTTACAAATTATGTTCATAGGTCATTTAAAAAATTAAAATATATAAGAAATACGTATTAACCCTATAACATACTAGACGACGTATAGACCAACTTGAGTTAAGAGACGTATATGATAGATTTACTGGATATTGCACGATATGTTCGTACAATATTTATATGCCTCGATGTGTCTAAACACAACTTTATAACGTGACCACTGTAAAATAAACAAAAAAATATATTAAATATATATATATATATATATATATATATATATATGTTACTTAAAACATTAAGGTGATTAATAATAAAAAACATGTCTTACGTAGCATCTTGCAAATTAATCTTAAAAGTAAACATATGCTTTATTCTTTTCCCCTTGATGATTTTTCCTACAACATCTACAATAAAGACAACAACATGTTAGACTTCACACACACACACACACACATAAATATATATATAACAAACCAAAAAAAATAGAAAGAATTTATGTATACCAACAATATGTTTGTGAAAACCCTTGTAGTCTTTCAGAACATTAAAGCATGTCACCAGTGGATATAATGGAAAACCCTTTGCAACCTCACATATATACGGAGTAAATTTTGTACTTTCATTTATAACTATTTTTATACGACCATAAATTAATAAGTAGCTTTTGTATGTTGGATAGAATTTATACTTGAAATTCTCAATTCGAAAATGAGAAACCGAAAAAACATGACCCACGAGTTCCATGCCATCAAATAAGTGAACCAAATTAGCGGGGACAATTGCTGCAACTCTTCTTCTCTATAATATAAAGTATGTTACTTAAATATAATCTATGTAAACTTAAAAAACCAAATAAATAAATAAATGAATTTACATCTTTATCAAGTAAAATAAGAAGTAATTTGTTTATGCTGACATCAAACCAAGTAAATTCAACACGTACAACACTAAGATTGTACCATACTCCATAGTGTGTTAGTGAAGAAAAATCAGCTACAGTGTAATCTTCATCCATCTTCTATAAAAAATAAATACAATTACCATATAAGATTTAGTAAAATCTCTAATAACAAATTAAAAGAATAAAAAGTGAAAGAACAAAAAAATTAATAATTATCAATAAAAATTAAAAACAAAAAAAAATGCAATTTCTAAACTCTATTATACAAATGGGCCAGGTTATTATATAATGTATTGAGGTTTTGGGCCATATTCGCTTAACAGGCCAGGTTTAATCTAAACACAAATTGGAAAAGGGCCGGGTTCGATATAGAAATTCGGATATTAGACGAATCCGAATTAAGAAATGGATACTACATAATGCTAGTTAACTCAACCCTAGCCACATATGCGATGAATCCAACCCTCTTCCTTGTCCAAAATCGCCTCTCTCTGCATCCCGTGTTCATCCTCATCATCAGTTTCCATGGCGATTCACGATGGTTACACTTGTGTACACTCTATTCAGCTCCGTCATACGTATCATCACTTCAATCGTTTCAAACTTTCAAGGTTTTTACCTCTCTAAAACCTAGCGTCTTATACATCATACTATTTTGTTCGATTAGGGTTCTTCATATTAGATTAACACCTTCTTTGATGAACGATTGTGCAAGATAACGACTGCAGATCTGTATTTCGGCATTTTTACGGTTAATGGTTATGAATCGATGGTATTAGGGTTCTTCGGATTCGATTAATACCTTTCGGATTTTAGGGTTTCAGCTATTGACACATGTTCGACCTGTATTTCAGCATTTTTTAGGGTTAACGGTTGTGGAACGATGGTATTAGGGTTCTTCATATTCAAGTAATACTTTTTGGATTTTAGGTTTTCAATTCTTGAAATATGTCAAATCTGTGTTTCGGTAGTTTGATGGGCTTAGGATTTTTCGTTGTGGTGAATATGTTACCACAGAGTTAAAGATGTGGTCTAGATAAGCTCTAGAACATACACAAATGGTGGCTGTGCTGGATCCAATACTTGGCAGACACTTTGTAAGTTTTGTTTTTATGTTTATCACTACATTATTGTATCAATTATTAAAGGTTTTGTCTGTCTTAATGTGCTAACATGAGCGTTCAAATGAGGGACATAAGCTAGACTTATCCTTAAGAGATTGAATCATCTTACAGGCCTATTCTGCATCTTGCAACCCATGGTCTTAATCATATATTATGGCACTGTAAGTGTTTCTAACCACTGATTCAAACTACTTACTATGCCTATTTGTTTGTTTTAATACAAAATTGTTTGAATTTAAGGGTATAATTTACACAATTCTTGTTGTTCACAACTATTATAGTATGTGTTTTCGATATAACATTCTAGTGTACTTAGTTATGATCTGAGACTATTAGATTCTACACATTTGATGAAAACGTGGTCTACATGTATTAGCACACAAATCACACACCTAAATGCTTTTGATTGCATTGTTTAAACTATAAAAACAAATACACAAACAAACCGATTTGTAATAAAAGCTAAACTAAAGAGGTTAGGAAACCATACTTTATTTCTCCAACTGGTTCTGCAAAGGTACTCAATATGATGATTTTTAAGATAAACAAAACTTAAAGACAGAAGGCGACATATTAAAATCATAGAACTACATTATATAGAGCTAATATCTGAATTTTTCTCAGGGAAGTTAATCTTTATTTAGGCAGTTATTAAATCATGGGATAGTGGGAAAGTGGGCTGACTTGGTAATCTCTTTATATTAACTGCATAATCGGTTACTAAACCTATAAGTTTTGTATTCCAGCTATTTTTTTATTTGAATTTTTTTATAACCGAAACTGATCTTTTTTAAACTTTGTAGCAAAATCTTATACTATTTGATAGAAGATATATTTTCCATTAATGAAGACATATTTTTTAAAAACTCTTGAAAAATCTTATCAACCATAAATTAAGAACTAATTCTTAAAAAACTTATATATTAACTTAACATAAAGAAAATATTTGTATGGATAATAATAATAATTGTAGGATCGGTCCGTGACCCAAACAAGTCAATCAGAAGAGTTCTTGTCTGTTTCAGAGGCGGAAACAAAGAAACAGACTTGTAAAACAGCTAGATTCACTATTAAACGTCTTGTTTTATTGATATAACAGCAATACAGATCAAACGACGCGTCGGCAGCACTTCGGCACCGGAAATCAGAAAGTTACAAATGATCTCGTTTGGAGGGTATTTATAGATGATGTGATTCCGTTTGAATGTGTCATGTGCCATTTCAAACGGAATTAACAAAGTTAATTTCGTTTGAAAGTGGCAATGTCACTTTCAAGCGGAATTAGCCATTCAAACGGAATTAGCTCAATCTCACCCAAAACCTCCTATTTTCTCGAACAACGTGCCCTGATCTAACAATTCTAATACTAGACTCGATACAAGACGAAGTCGACAGACGTATGCACCAACAGACTCCCCCTCGGATGTTGACGAGTCTTCAGTGTCGTGTCTTCAACGTCTTCAGTCTTTATCAGTCTATGGGCTTCCAGGATCTCGACCTGGCTCTTGCCTCACTCCAATTTCTTCTTTCTATCTTCAGGATTTGATTCTGGCTCTTGTATCCACAGACTCTTCTCTCCCTCGGATGTTGATCTACTAGCAGACTCCCCCTTAAATTGTGCTGGGATCGTAGTCTGGCTCATACTCTGCTCACATGTTTACAGGTTCAGGATCGATTCCTGGCTCACCTGCATATTCTCTACCCAAAACATGAGTTTCATAAAAGATAAGATATAACAAATTTATTCTCAGCTTACCACTAGTAGACACAACCTGAACACATAATTTTCAAGTATCAACCAATAATGATTTAACATATTAATCTTTGATGAACCACTTGTATGTATATCAATTTTCTTTTCAAACATCTTCAAACAAACTTTCCCAAACCTGTTCGTTAAGTTCAGCACTCGGAATTTTGAAACTCAGCTTTTCAACATCAGTTGTCTAAAATCTTTTTCAATTTTTCAAAAATTTATGCTAAAACACACTAAAATCTTTTTGGAATTTTTAAAATAGAAAGAAATGCAGCAAAGAAATATTTACATACAATATTTTTGTGAGTTTGTGTAAGAGGATCATATCAGTTATTGAGACAAATCACCAACACCGTTAGGCTTTAAACATTTTAAGTTCTAAACGATTCACTTAGATTGTCAGTATACTGATCCACTTAAATTTTCACACAAATTTCAACTGTTTCGAGATACGAAATTAATGTTTTAGATACTTAAACTTATTCGCGTGTCCCACCTCAGAATATACTCCCGTATCCAGATCCCAATATTCAGTCTTACAGGTGAGTATACCTAGATGATATCTGTAAGGGGTTAATTGCGAGGGCCGTGAGAGCTCAGGTCAGAACTTCCGTTCAGCAGAGAGATGACGGCTTCAACTTTTGGTGGGTCCCCTTTAGAGGATCTTTTCTTCAACAGCACATTATTAGCATTTTTCAATGTTTCATCATTTTTTATGCTGAGGGGAGGCTATATTTCAAGCAAGCGGAAAGTATTATACGGGGACTAGGCCATTGCTTCCGCAAAATCAGAAGTCCTGGGATAATACCCCAGATATCACTAAGCATAAAGACCTAGTATCTTAGAAAGAGGGACCTTTCAAACAAGATTTCGGGGGTTACCCATATATCTGAGAGATGTTACCCACGATATAAGCAAGTTTGAAATTTAGGTTTATATCTCGTCACAATCTACTAAGTGTGCAAAAACCTACTGGCATATCATCAGTGAGACCGTTTATCACATTTTTGACTTTCCAATTCTTTAGCATGCTGTGATCGTCTACTGATGTACTATCATTTCCTTTTTTAAACAACAAAACTCGTTTTTCATTTTATCATGTTTTTGTCTTTTTCAAATTTTCAAGTGTTTTTGGATTTTCTGAAAATTTCTTACTCCCCCTAAAATTCAAAATCATTTAAAGGAAATTTGAAAACAAACTATACAATCAAAGCAACAACTGATATCGAATCACTTCAGATCGCCATTCACTTGGCATAAACAATCAGAACTCCCCCTTTCCACAAACTATTTTCCCATTGTGATTTCAAAAACTTATGTTTGTTTTAATCAAATGGTTTTTCCGGAAAATAAGTTTTGTTGATTTTACCACTTGTAAGGTAGGGGTTCATCACATTGTTCTCCAGAATACCACATGTAGGAAAAACAAGTAGAATTTAATGTCCTTGATTTACCACTTGAAAGTGAAAACCTTCTTCAACCACTAGTAGGTTCACTCACCAACCAAAACCAATTGTAAATCAAAATATAACAATATAAAAAAATATCACCTGTAGATTTACCAACCAAACCTTTTTCAAGAATGATGCCGATTCCTGCTCCTCACTTAACAACCTAGGAGCTCCGGCAAGTCAGGATTTCAGTTAGGAAGAACTTTCCCCCAAACCTGACCAGCCTTGGGTGATACACATCTATCCCACCAACATTTTGATTTGTAAAATTCTTTTGCACCCTTCACTTTCCTGTCAACCATCTTACCAAAAATATGTTTAACATTTCCATTAAACACATTTTCAGCATCAAATTCTTTCTTATCAGCAAAGAATTGACCTGATATCTCATACCTCCCTTTTGATTATTATTATCTTTCGACAATACCGGAAAGTTTTCCTCGTTCATTTCTGGAACGGAATTATTAACCTTTTTCTCAACAGATGACTCCTCTGATTTTATGGAATCAGATTCATTGTCAGAACTACTCTCAGATTTTACAATCCATTTTTGTTTGTTCAAATCAACTTTCCTTTTGTAAAAACGTTTTGAAACATCACCAGTTTTGAAAGTCAAATTTTTAAACACTTTAGCTTTCTCAGTTGATTGTTTCTTCTCAATGACAAGTTTTTCTTTCAATTTTGAGTTAGAAGTAACTCCCTGTTTTGTGTTGTTGGACTGTTGGCAATTCCAAGCAATATGTCCAACTTTTTGGCATTTAAAACATGTTCTTCTGTCAACTCTTGGAGCAAATTTCCTCACATTCTTCTTTATTTCAGCAAGAAACTCTTGATTTGACTGTTTCCAGAATGGTTTCTTCTGCTCATCTTCAGAACTTCCTCCTGCAACAAATTTTGTTTTTCGCTTATAATTTTTCTCATTTTTATGATTTTCCGAAGAATTAAAACCCAAACCTTTCTTTTTGAAATTACTGTTATGGTTTGGTTTCCCTTGAAAACCATAACCAGAACCGTAACCCTTTTTCTTGTTCAATCTCTGTTGAACTCTTGAAGTGTACCTTTTAGGTTTTTCATGAAGATTTAAATCTTTTATTTCAGAAATGTTAATTTTTGTTAATTTGAAAACCTGTTTGATCATTTCAGATTTGACACTTCTTATTGGAAATTCCTCATCAGAATATAATTTGTCTGAATCATTCAAAGTATAAGCCACTTTGATTGATCCATCATTCAAATTAGATTTTGATAACAAGAATTCTTTATTGTAAACCCTTTTAACCGGTGAACTTGGACTCTTTTCTGACGAACTCAGACTTTCAGATTTAGACTCCGACTTTGACTCTTCATCCATATCCAACACCTGATCGACCACTTTCTTTACCAACTCAGACTCATGATCAGTGTCAGACGCTGTGAATGTAACATCAATATTATCTGGTAATTCATCAATGATTTCAGACTTTAACTTGATGTTGAGAGCCTTATTTAAACGTTCCTCATTTGGCTTTCTGGGAGAATAACTATTCCAAATGGGGGGCGGACACTTGTTATATTTGACACTTGGTTTCTTACCAGTATCCTCTTCAGTTTCTTTATCTTGAAATGCTTCAAGACCTGTAACAGTAGGATATACACAATCAATCAAATAATCACAAGTAGTATAACTCAACAGTAATCGTTTACTCCTTTCACTCTCAATCTTTTCAAGTTCCAACTCCTGCTTCAGCTTAGCACAGTCTTCGATATACTCATTGATGACGCTCTGCTTTGTCATTAATGTTGAGCGCATCATTGTCATAGAAGCATCAACTTCTCAATTTGTTTTGTTCAAACCATCAACTATCTTGTTCAAAACATCATATGACTCTTTTGCATACTTCAAATCAGACAACAAATTTTCTTTCAGCTCTTCCAACTCACTAATCTTCTTGTCTTTCTCCTCACAATGTGTGTAAGATACTAAACACTTCAAACATGGTTTTTCAACTTCAACCACTTTTTCACTTATCTTTTCAACCTCGACAGTCTTTTCAACTTCAACGAGTTTCTCAACTTCAACATTTTTTTCTATTTCGACAATTTTCTCTACTTCGACAATTTTTTTGACTTCAACTATTTTTTCCACCACTTTCTCCACTTCAACGTTTTTTTATACTATTTTCTCAGTTTCTCCAGCTTCTGTCTTTGCCTTTTCATCAGCGAGTATTTTTGTTGCTTCCAGCTCTCTCCTCAATCTGGCAATCTTCTTCTGATTCAGCATCTCAACTTTATCTGCAAAAAACAAATTAAAACTATCAGGATCTATGCCTTTTCTAGCTTTGTTAAGATATTCTTCCTCATCATCGGTATCAATATCACTTCCTAGATCTGGAAAAATTGGGATTCTTTTCTGACTAGCCTCATCTTCACCCAGAATTCTAGCAACAAGACCTGAACCAGGTGGGATGTATTTGTCCTAGCTAAATCCCTCTGCAACAAATTCATCATCTTGATCAATTATACCAAACAAGGCTCTTTTCTCTTCAATGGGACGTGCATGAGCTGTTTGTGGTTGTTTAACAATTTGTGGTTGTTGATCAATCTGATGAAAAATTGACTTTTGATAATAATCATTCTTTCCATCTTGTCTTCCAGTTGCTTCTTTGTTTTTGCATTCTCGTTTAAAATGGCCTTTTCCTTTGCAACGAAAACAGGTAACCTTTGATTTGTCAAAACCTAACGGAGAAGTAGCCATTCCTCAAAACTCATCTCTACCAGTAATTTGTTGAAACTTTTCTGCCCTCCTACAAGCACTAGCCAAACACCACTTCACATCCATCAACTCAAGTTCCTCTGCATCAATTTGGTCATAATCTTCTTTGGTAAGCATCGGATTTCCAATTCTGCCACCAATCAAGCTTTCATATGATTCCAACATAGCAACGAGTGATGCCATGTGTTGCTTTGCTATTTCCGGAGATAGATTTTGACCATTTTGAATGTTCAAGGTAACGTTGCAATGAAGATTTGTTGAATTCTGTTGTTGAGGACTTGATGTTGTATGATTCAGATCAAAGCTTAAATATGAAGATGAAGAACCACCACTCTGTGTCACATTACTACCCTTTGTTCCAGACGAACTGTCAGCACTAAAACCAGTTTGGATCTTTGGGCTAGGGCTGGGGGTAGCCTCAAACTTGTTCCCTCTGTAATATAAACTGACATCTTGTTGAGCATTTGGATTCTTCATGATTGTCGTTTTCTGAATATCCAACTCGTGCTCTTCAATCTTTTGAATAAACTGTGCCAGATTCATATTTTACGATTTTCTCATGTGTTTGACAATCAACAGATAAGTTCCCCATTTCTGATGTGGTAATGCATCAGCAAGTTTATCAACCCATTCCTCATCATCTTTCTTTATATCCAATCTTCCCATTTCTAATACCAAATGACAATATCTATCAATGGTCATCTTTGTTGTTTCATGATCGAAAGCTGCAAACATATCAAACGATTTCTTCAATAACGCCTTTTTGTTTTTAATCATATCTACGCTTCCTTTGAACTTTTGAATCAATGCATTCCAAATCGATCTAGCAGTATTCTCATGTTGAAGCAGAACAAAGATATCTTCCTTTACTGCTTGTTGTAGAAGACTAATCATCATTTTCTCACTTGTATACTTCAATTTATCACTCTCTGAAAATCACAAAAAGCTTTTTCAAGCCCACGCTCGTTTTTCGGTTTCTCGTAATCTTTGTGTAAAGCACACCACGCATCAAACTTATATGCTTGCACCCAGTTCTCAAATCGATTTTGCCAACCTTTAAAATTTTCAATGAACATTAGCTTAGGTGGTTTTTGATAAGTTCCTGTCTCATTTTCACTGTACACAGTTTCAGCAGCGGTAACCGGTGCCACCGGTGTAGCAAACGCATTGTAGAATTCCTCGTCCATGTTTCGGGAAATTTTTCACAAAGTCACAATTCTCAAACGGAATCAGGCTTCAAACGGAATCACTACTCAAATGGAATCACTGTTGAAGCAGAATAACCCTTTGAAACGAAATAACACCCTCAAACGAAATAACCTTGAAGCGGAATCACTGATTTCGTTTGAACCAGCACACTTTCAAACGGAATACCAACTTGAAGCGGAAATATCTAATTTCGTTTGAAACTATTCAAACGGAATTACACCCAGAAACGGAATTTGGTACTTTCAAACGGAATTAGGTCTACTTTTCAAGCGGAATAGCAAACTCAAGCGGAATCAGGTCCTAATCTCGTTTAAAATGCTGCTGACGTCATCATATGCGATCTGATTTTCAAACGGAATTAAGAATTTTACCATTTTTAAGCTGAATTAAGGTCCAATATTCTCAAGGATTCATTAAAACATAGTTTCGCACTTAATATGTGAAATTCAATACATTTTGATCGTGAAAACCAGTTCAATTTCAAAAATAAGGTGTAGAAGTTAGAAAATAAGGCTGTTTTGGCAAGAACTCTTCTTCCTGAGCTCTGATACCACTTGTAGGATCGGTCCGTGACCCAAACGAGTCAATCAGAAGAGTTCTTGTCTGTTTCAGAGGCGGAAACAAAGAAACAGACTTGTAAAACAGCTAGATTCACTATTAAACGTCTTGTTTTATTGATATAACAGCAATACAGATCAAACGACACGTCGGCAGCACTTCGGCACCGGAAATCAGAAAGTTACAAATGATCTCGTTTGGAGGGTATTTATAGATGATGTGATTCCATTTGAATGTGTCATGTGCCATTTCAAACGGAATTAACTGTTGTTCTGATTTATCTAATTCAATTCCGTTTGATTTATCTAATTCAAACGGAATTAGAATAGTGTTTTCCGACGGCGAAGCTCTGTCGAAGTGTCTACAGATCTGTAATTGCTCAGATATCAATCAAAAGACAGTTTTAAAAGCGGAATTAGCCATTCAAACGGAATTAGCTCAATCTCACCCAAAACCTCCTATTTTCTCGAACAACGCGCCCTGATCTAACAATTCTAATACTAGACTCGATACAAGACGAAGTCGACAGACGTATGCACCAACAACAACAACAACAACAACAACAACAACAACAACAACAACAACAACAACAACAACAACAACAATAATAATAATAATAATAATAATTAAACTTCTTGTTTATATACACATATAAGAAATGTATTTGTATATCATTACTTTTAGTAAACCATATTATTATTATGCTTAACATTGTATATTCTTTTGTTAATCTTCTGTTAGTATCCTGCAGCCCTAAGTGAACGCTTCAGAACTGACTTGCTTGGTCAGATATAAATGCAACCCTTAAAGAAAAAATGTATATATAAAAACCATGTAAATTTAATGATTTAAGAGGGGAAAATGTGTACATTTAATGTAAACATGTACATTTATATTCAAAAACCCTGTGAATTTAACGCAAAACCTTTCAAAAATGATTTTTCATAGGAAACCAAGTAAAATTAAATATCTAGAAACCCAAAGGATAAAATTTAAACCTTAAAAAACATGTTATCATAATTAGGAGACATCTCTTCATTTACTATATCAAACATTTTAAACACTATAAAAGGCTCATGATTAGTTTAGTTGAATACATAAACATAACATTTTAAAAAAGATGTTCATAAAAAAAAAAAAACAATCCAAAAACACTCACACTGTTTCTAAATGAAAAACAAAACCTTCTACCACTGGGCGGATACTAAGCCGTTAAAATGGCATTTTCAAGATGGTCACTCCAAGAACAGGGAAAAGATGAATAACTCAACCAAAAAGTTAGTACCATCAGTAACAAATATTATAAGCAAACCTGGAGTAGCATTGCACTGCTAGATGAAGTTCTCCATTCTCCTCCATCAGAGTTTAAAGAAAAAGAAGAAGACTTTATCACACAACTGCTAAAACAGGATCAGAAAACTTGTGATATGCTAGCTGATCTGCAAAGTAAAACAAAAAATGAAATTGCATGGAAGAAGGCAAGAGTCATAGATATCATGGGAAGTTAATTGGATTGTGTAATTTTTAATATTTTTCAAAATCAGAATTTTGTAGCACTATTAAATATCTAATAAAGAAAATTCAGATTTCTTTTTTTGTAGAGTTAAAATCATTATCAGTGATAAATTCACAAACAAAGTATGACATACGCAAATAACGTATCAATTTGAAAAATTTTCTCTATCTAATAACTCAATTCCTTAACCAAACTTAGACCATAAATGTAACACCTCGAAAAATTCATGTCCAATAATGTGTTGACACGTGTCATATAAGCTTTGAACGTGTGAAGGAATACTCTAGAAGGACTAAAGTTGACAAACAAGGAAAGTATGTGAATAAAAGGGTTCAAAGTGTCAACAATGAATAAATATATCTTTCAATAACCCCACATGATGTTTATACCCTTGAACGAATGAATCATGGATCATACGAAGCTAATTGTGAAAGAAAGTGAGGAATTACAAACTACAGGGGCTACATATGGCAACATGTTTAAAGTATACCTCTGAGCGACCTTTTAGCAAACCCGAAGCCTTGTAATGACTAATTATACTCACGATAATAAGTGATAAAAATTTCACAAGGTTTTGATTCCGTATGATAAAGTTATGCTATCATTCGTATGCGAGGGGTTAAAAGCGTCGACGTTGATAATTAAGGCTTTTCGAGTGAACATAAAGTTGACCAAGGGCTTCACATTGATTGGTTATGTCTTGGAGTCCTTAGAAATCAATTTAGGTGGCTCAAAGTGCAAAAAAAAAGGTTAAAACAACTTTTAGAAGGACCGGGGACCAAAACAACAATTTCTGAAAATTGAAATCAGGTCAGAAGGGGCGTCGCGTGACGTGTAGGGTCCTTAGGGGACCTACACATCACGTGAGGGGTCTTCTGATGCAGAAAACATTGGCAGGTGCATGTCCAGTCGGTTACACCGCCTCAATTCACCATTTCTTGATTCTAGGGGCTTGTCTAATGTCTTAGAAGGGCCTAGGGACACTTGGAATGATCCCATAACATCCATAGACTTTGTTTGGCATGATCTTGTGGGATTAAAGTCCCTATATAAGAAGTTCTATGTTGCACCATTTGATCAGATTCACTTGCAAGCTCACAACTTCACTTCTGGAGTATTTTGGAGCTCAAGACTCATTCCTAGTGATCATTAGTCGTGCTTAGGACCTTGGTAAGTATTCTTAACCTTCCTTAATTCAGTTTTGCTTAGTTTATTAGCTTAAAGTCAAACCGTCGTAATTAAGATTTGACTTCGTCATAAATCTTAATTTGTCCAGTCATATTACAAATTGAAAGTACCTATGAGTTGGTAATTATGTGGGCAATAAACCCTTAAAAGGGCACCCTCCGATTCTCACTCTAAGTAGGTCAATTGTCGGGTCAAACTTGATCTTAAAAAGTCAACAGGAAGCAATTTTGCAAATAAACACATAATTAGCAATGTAGAAGCTATGCAACCTGATTTATCATTAACATAACTTGGTAATTAATGTAAGAACATGTCTAAACATGTTCAACTCGACAATTTTCAGTTTAGGCTCGGTTCGGGACCGAAAGTCTTATAGTTTGACTTCTGCTTTGACTTTCAGTTCTGACCCGTTTAAGCATGTTTTAAAAATGCCATAGAGCTTCGTTAGGACCAGCTTGTATGATAGTATAACCCTCTGCGATTATACTACTTGACTCATTGATTGTCCGATATTTCCGTTAAATGCCTAATGTTGACCAATATGCCCATTCGACCTTAAAATGAGAATTTTGGAAATGTGAAAGGACAATAAGCTTTGTTACTGATTTATAAACATGTCCCTAAAATTTCACATCAGATTGAGGTTTAGATTAGGAGTTATGCTCAATAGCGTAATTAGAAAGCCTTTTATTAATTAAACGGCATAATTAGCGTAAAGCCTATCTACACCCAACTTTTGACACCAAACCTCTTACCCACTGATGTAATATAATATTTTGGGATTTTTGAAGATTCTTAATTATTTTTAAACTGATCATAACATAGGGTTATTACCTTGATTCGGTAATTGCCGATTATACCCTTTTCGTCTCTAAAATGAGTTTTACTAATCCTTTTGATACCAAACCTTTTTCTACTGATCTAATATGATAAATAAAATATTTTGAGCCTTCCGGAATAATAAAAATATCAGCCTTCCTTTGAAAACCCAGAAATGGCTCCAAATCGCCTTTTTAAGCGTCTTTAACGCACAAGTATGTATCAAAACCATCATATAAATATAAGACTTGATACCCTACTGTTATAACTTATTAAATTAAGTATTTTACTGATTACATCAGACCTGAAACTCAGATTTATATTTAAACTCTTTCATAACCTTTAAAATGACCAAAATGCCCTTACGGGGGCATAATTTGAGTTTAAATCCGTTTCGGGCATAATAGAGGATATCTTACTGATGTCACAACATATTTAAGGCATATTAACTTAGGAAACATGTATATGACCCTTATGGTTACCCGTTACACATATTTCGCGTTCGGATCGGTTTATGTAACTAGTTTGCATAAATTGACCAAAACGGGTCAAACCTTATCATTTTTGCCTCAAAATCCAGAATGTGTTTACTTTACCCATATTATACAAGTGTCCAAACTTGTCGGGTCCAAATCACATTCTATTCCGGTCTTCGCTTAATCATGCGTTATGAACCGTGAACCTTTCCTTAAAACTAACAGGTCTAAGTTACGACTTAAATAAGACCCGTTAGGAATCTAATAGGTTAATAAAACCTTCGTTCCATATTAGGAGCCCCAATAGAAGTACTTGTGCTTGCTGATTAGAATATACGGCTGAGTATAAATTGCATTGCTAGCTCAGGTAAATACTCTTAACTTATTTTCCCTATACGGGCTTGGGATACGGTATTATAATAATACCGCTTGGTCGGGTATTGAATGTTTAATCGTATTGTGATTAAATTATTGAGGTAACCCGTTTAATCTGTATTGTTTGAAATAAAAGCCTTTAGGGGTTAATGACCATGTCCCGGATATCCTTGGCATCATTATAATAAAATGGCCACGTCTTAAGCACGGGGTGTAGGCATACACCTGACAGTTGCATAAGGGAAACGGTATCTCACTCTCTTGTGGGCCTATACTTGTGGCGTGTCTGTTAATCTTGACTCGGTTTCTAACATTGGGCCCTGAATGTATAACGAACATGTAAATCTGTTTACAAGATTATTTTTATATAATTGTCCCAAGTTATAAAAGATATTTTTGTGCCTGGTGCATCTAAATCAATTTTCTTAAACTCTTTTTAAAATGAGTCGGTTAATTGTATTTACCAGTGTAAACTGACATATTTTCCAAAAAGGTTATGTGACAGGTACTGAACGTAATTGGCTGGAAGCTCAGGGCGTTAATAGGGAACCTTGCAAGTTCTAGGCGTCTAAAGTCTGTTGAACAATGTTTATGTTTTAAGATCCAACTGTGGATCCATCTTACAATCCGTTTGTAATAATTGATGTTACTTTTGAATCGGATTGTAATATATTTATCTTTTGCTTCCGCTGTGCATTTAAATTTGTGTTGTTTGACTATAATGATATCAACTACGTCACGATACTCCCCACCGGGCCCACCGGTAATACGTGGAAATATCGGGGTGTGACAGGTTGGTATCAGAGCCAACATTGAGTGAATTAAACACTAGCCTTTGTGTTTAATCTCAATGACACAGTAGCACATTCCTTAAAACTTCTGAGTCTAGACTTAACATAGGAATACTCTCAACCCTAATCTGAAAACTATTGCTTCCAAATTTATATATTTTGAATATGTCTCCAATCAAAGAAGCCGTAATGGAAATCCTCCACATCCGGAGCCTTGAATTGCCGAGCTTCGTACCGCGGCTAGGGTACAACGTGCAACCAAGGAGAAAGCATTCAGAAGTAAAGTAAAGAAGAAAACTCCTTTTGCTGAAGTTTGTTTCCTTAGTAGTCCTTATAAGGACATATTTATCTTTTAGTCCCTTCGTGGACAACGTCATTCCTTTCAAGTCCCGTTTAGGGCAATTATATACTCCTTTTAAAATCATTTGAATATTTTATCTAAATTCCATTTTATCATTTTATATGAATATAACATATGAAGTAAATCAAAATATAATTCCTTTTCGCAATTGATCTGCCAATATATATAATGAAAAGAATCTTAAAGGGCATAACCTAGCTTGTGTGTCATTAAGGACCTAGCTATGATGGTAAAACCTGCTTAAAAGAGATTCAGATCCTTGTTAACATCTAAAAACATGTTAACACTCCTGACAACTGTGATGCGATAAAAATCACACTTGTCATCTTTATAATGGGAATTTCCAACCCCCTTATCTAGCCTAGTGATTTAGAAATCATGGCTTAAATCATCAAATTAAGATGATCATTTTTACAAACATCCATTAGTGATGAAACGCCTACGGGCTATATCTACTGTCCTAAAAGACAAAAGACGGTTGTAGTCCTTGACTCTCTGTCAAGAAAGGTAATGAACTGCGTTCAAACCTTAATGCCTCGATCCTATAAGATCATGGCTTATAAATTCAAAATTGTCCTTGTGATTAGGCCTGTTGTGCCACTTTAATATCCTTAATGTTTTATATACTAGGATAAATTATAATGAAAATACTCATATAACTAACAAATTAACAAATATGGTTTATATTACCATGGTTGATGAATCGTCAAAAATGATTATCCATAATAACCTCTGAATAAATCATTGCTAATATTTATGTAGCAATCAAGCTACATGGCTGCATCAGAGGAGGTTAACAGCCACCCGAGGGAGAACAATGATGCTACCAGAGTTAATATAATTGGTGCGGAACTACAGGCATTAATAGATAATGCTGTTACTCGAGCTCTTGACAGACAATATAATGAATCAAGTGATACACACTCTAAGACTCTATTTTTGGCTCATAGTAACCCCCCTTCTAAATCACATGAGTCAAAGGAGGACGATGTTCATAACTCATCAAATCAGAGGAGTGTTCCATCTAGACAGGTTGTGCTAAATCAAGAGCCACATGTTAAAACCTGTTCGTATAAATATTTTGTCTCCTGCAAGCCCAGAGACTTCACAGGAGAAAAGGGAGCCATCGACTGCATGACGTGGCTCGATGAGATGGACACTGTTGTTGATATTAGCGGATGTGCAGAGCAAGACATTATGAAGTTTGTTTCACAATCTTTTAAAGGAGAAGCTCTAGCTTGGTGGAGGTCGCTAATCCAAGCTACTGGGAAAATCCCGTTGTATAATCTGACATGGGATCAGTTTGTTGCTCTTATCAAGGAAAATTAATGTCCTCAACATGAAGTTGAGAAAATTGAAACTGATTTCTTAGCATTAGTCATGAAGGACTTAGATTGCCAGGCATATCTTACAAATTTCAATACTATGTCTCGATTGGTTCCTTACTTGATCACACTGGAACCAAAGCGTATAGCTCGCTATATTGGAGGTCTAGCCCCATAAATCAAGGCAAGCGTGAAAGCATCGAGACCTACTACATTCAGGTCAGCAGCAGGTCTATCGCTATCTCTCACACTCGACATAGTCAGAAACAAGGCTGCCAAAGCTTCTGAAGAAGGGAAGCGTAATAAGGAGGATGAGGGTTCTCATCGCTTCGATAAGAAGAAAAAGGGGAACTCTGATCATAGGGAGAGTTCCGGGTTTAAAAAGGGTAACCAGCAGTCGGGTGAAAAGACCAGGTGCAAAACATGTAGGAAATACCACCTGGGAAAATGCAGATTTGAATCTCAGCCTCTACATTGTGGAATCTGCAAGTCCAAGGAGCATAAGACCTTGGATTGCAGAAAGTTGAAAGATGCGACCTGTTATGGTTGCAACGAGAAGGGGCACATCAAGACTAACTGCCCTAGGAATCAGAAGAAGCCTGAAGAGGCCAAGAAAGCAAACGCGTGAGTCTTCCAGATGAACACCAGGAGGCAATACAGGAAGATGACATCATAAAAGGTACCTTTCCTTATCAATGATGCTTATATGGGGATTATTTGATTCTGGCGCAGAAAAGTCTATTGAGGACAATGAATATTGTAAGCTGTTGTATCCGCCTATTAGGATCTTAGGCTTATAGCGCGAGGTAGAATTGGCCGATAACATTTAGAGACTGCTTCAACAACCTTAGATGGATGCTTTATATCCATTAGGAAACACTCTTATCCAATATCCTAATGTCAAACTTTCAAGATATCCAAAAATCATCAATATGATCAAGACAGAGGTACAATTGATCCCCTGTCAAAAAGGTGATGGACTAGGTCCAAACCTTAATTGCCATTAGTGGTCTTTTATGGCCTAGGCTAAGTATAATTGATATATATACATATCTAAATGACGTCCATTGAGAATAGTTGTACTATATTAGCCTGAATGGTTTGACGATACCATAGTTGGTATAAATTAGGTCATCAGGATGATGAATAGCGGTTGTTGGATTGCAACTAATTGTTTTATTTGGTGTTAGGAACCAAATATCGAGTATGGCAAACTCGGATAAGACAGCCATTGATCGTGTTATGGATGATGCAACACATGTTAATGACGCTACAATAGTGAACCTTAGAATTTCCAAAGATGCTCTTCAAATTATGATAGACGCAGCTGTTGGAAAAGCTGTGAAGAAGGCCGTGAAAAAGTTCAAGGAGCCCCATGTTACTCGCTCTAAATTTTATCTAGGACCACATTTCCTTACTCATAAGGAGGATCTTGTTCATGCCTCAAATGCAAAGGATGAGCTAAAAAGGAAACGGAAGGAAGATAACTCCCAGAGTTCTAAAAAGAATAACAAACAAAAGTCCAACTAGAAACTTGTATGCAAGACCTGCAAGAAGCGCCATTATGGGAAATGCAGGTTCGAATCAAAATCCCAAACGCAGCCCAGGGCTTGTGGGATCTGCAAATCTAGTGAGCATAAAACATTGGAATGCCAGAAGATAGGAGATGCGACTTGTTACAACTGTAACGAGAAAGGGCATATCAAATCCAATTGCCCAAAGTATGTTAAGAAGCTCGAAGGAAATAAGAAGACCAACGCTAAGGTCTCTCAGATGGATACAAAAGAGGCCATGCAAGATGAAAATGTTATAACTGGTACGTCCTTATCAATAATGTATATGCAAGGGTGTTTGATTCGAGTACAGATAAGTTGATTGTGGATAATAAATTTCATAAGTTATTAAATCTGCCTGTTAGAAACCTAAGCATAAAATACGAAGTAGAATAAATGCCAAGAGTTCTATTTTGAATAGGATGCCAATATATCCTTCATAGATGGTAAGCATAACAAACTTTTAAGGCCTTCCATTAGAACCTCAGAGATTAAGTGTAAGGTAAAACTTACAAATGAAAATCATAGATTCCATTTCTTTTACTCCTGTCAGAAATCTTCAGTCGTAAAAATTCAAGAAGTACCCTCTCTCTAGAGGAGATGCGTCAACATCTAGAGTTGATATCTCTTTGATCTCTAACGATTGCGAATACCAAACGGTATGATAAAAAGCGCCAGATGAGGATTGGTATATTTAAATATGTTCCATAGATTGCTTCCATGCCTGATCAGTATGGAGGTTTAATGCATGGGACCACAAAGATATTCCGATGGTCATATGGTACTAAAGTCAGCCAATGGTATTCAAAGAAGACATCCAGAATGGAATTGTCCAAGTAAATATCCCTGATTAAGGTATTCGTGGACTTGTAACTTAAATTTGTCACTTATTTGACACAAGCAATGATGGATGAACGGGAGCCTGAGATTTGGAAAATCTCTGTAACCTCCTTGTGTCTTGATTATCTTCTCTAAGATTACCCTATTTACCTCCTGAGAGGCAAGAAAAGTTAAGATTAGCATCCCGCTTAAAGCTGCGGTATTGTGAAACCTCCAGGACAATTATTACCAGCATTATTGAAGAATCGAAATCCTAATTAAGTGAGTTTTAAGATAGAGGTTCTTAAAGCCTAATTCGCAACTCTAAGAGTTCAGTTATTATTGATTAGAAAGACGGTTCATTATGCGAATGCATTGTTTACCGCAACCCTATTTAGACAACAAATAAGAATCGCTATCAGCTGCCCAGGATCGTCGACTTGTTCGACTAACTGTAAGGATTAGCTATTCCTTAAGGTTGGGATTAAGCAGTAGATGAAATAACCACCTCACCTTAAATAAGCCTTTCTAAAAATAGCCAATATATATATAAGTATCAAGGTTGCTCCTTTTGAGACCTTGTATAGATAAAAAATCAAAACGTCCGTTTAATGGACGGGACTTTGGAAAGTCCAATTACCAGGATCTGAAAGTTTCTCTGGAAACAACGAATAAGATCATTCGATTTCGTATGCATCTAAAAGTTGCCAGTAATCGGCATAAAATTAAGGATTGAAGCAAAGTCGCAACCCTCTTAAGTCCTTAGTAAGGAATAAGGTTCAATCGAAGGTATCGCCCTAAGAAGGGTGTGCTAAATCTTAATTGATCAGGGTAAGTTAAGCCCTGGATATATAAGAACATTCGGGGAAATCAAATACAACAAAGGTCTATAGTTTATGAGCTAAAACCTATATAAGGAGCTTAGTGGAGCTCGCAATGTGACCCACACTAGTGATTTAAAGAAATGTTTCACCGATAAGTCGAGACGCATTATCACATTACGATATGCAGATTTATGATGTGATAAGAAACTTGTATCGATTAAGGATTGACAAGTTAAGAAACACACAGCTCTGATAAGTTAGCTCAGTTGTACGTGGATGAGACTGTATCTCTCCACGGGGTGCCAGTGTCTATCATCCCTGATGGGGATACAAGGTATACATCACATTTTCTGGAAAAGCTTTCAGCAATCCCTAGGCACTCGATTAAATTTCAGCACTGCATATCATCCTCAGACGGATGGTCAAAGTGAACGTACTATACCAACACTCGAGGATATGCTACGAGCTTGTGTTATTGACTTGGGAGGAAGCTGGGATGATCATCTTCCATTAGTTGAATTTTCATACAATAATAGTTATCATTCCAGTATTCAAGCTGCACCTTTTGAAGCTTTGTATGGAAGAAAGTGCAGAACGCCCGTTTGTTGGGCAGAAGTTGGAGATGTCCAACTAACAGGACCTGACATAGTCCTGGAGACAACAGATAAGATTGTTCAAATACGAGATCGTCTCAAAGCTGCCAGGGATAGGCAGAATACCTACGCAGATAAAAGTCGTAAACCTCTAAAGTTCGAAGTAGGTGACAAGGTTCTACTTAAGGTCTCACCCTGGAAAGGGTTAATGCGATTTGGAAAGAAAGGCAAGCTAAGCCCAGATACATAGGACCATTCGTGATCATCGAATGTGTCGGATCAGTGGCTTATAAGTTAAATTTGCCTGAAGAGCTCAGTGGTATTCATAATGCATTCCACATCTGCAATCTGAAGAAGTGTCTAGCTGATGAATCACTAGTCATACCCCATACAGATGTACACATCGATGAGAGCTTGAAGTTTGTTGAAAAACCTGTGTTGATCGAAGATCGACAGGTTAAGAAGCTTCGAAGGAAGCATGTACCGATCGTAAAAGTAAAATGGGATGCCCGCAGAGGTCCCGAGTACACGTGGGAGGTAGAATCCACAATGAAAGAAAAGTACCCTCATTTATTTCAGTAAATCTCGGGGTTGAGATTTCTTTTATGGGGGTGAGGATATAACACCTCGAAAAATTCATGTCCAATAATGTGTTGACACGTGTCATAAGCTTTGAACGTGTGAAGGAATACTCTAGAAGGACTAAAGTTGACAAACAAGGAAAGTATGTGAATAAAAGGGTTCAAAGTGTCAACAATGAATAAATATATCTTTCAATAACCCCACATGATGTTTATACCCTTAAACGAATGAATCATGGATCATACGAAGCTAATTGTGAAAGAAAGTGAGGAATTACAAACTACAAGGGCTAAATATGGCAACATGTTTAAAGTATACCTCTGATTGACCTTTTAGCAAACCCGAAGCTTTTTAATGACTAATTATACTCACGAGAATAAGTGATAAAAATTTCACAAGGTTTCGATTCCGTATGAGAAAGTTATGCTATCATTCGTATGCAAGGGGTTAAAAGCGTCGACGTTGATAATTAAGGCTTTTCGAGTGACCATAAAGTTGACCAAGGGCTTCACATTGATTGGTTATGTCTTGGAGTCCTTAGAAATCAATTTAGGTGGCTCAAAGTGCAAAACAAAAGGTTAAAACAACTTTTAGAAGGACCAGGGACCAAAACAACAATTTCTGAAAATTGAAATCAGGTCAGAAGGGGCGTCGCGTGACGTGTAGGGTCCTTAGGGGACCTACACGTCACGTGAGGGGTCTTCTGATGCAGAAAACATTGGCAGGTGCATCTCCAGCCGGTTACACCGCCTCAATTCACCATTTCTTGATTCTAGGGGCTTGTCTAATGTCTTAGAAGGGCCTAGGGACACTTGGAATGATCCCATAACATCCATAGGCTTTGTTTGGCATGATCTTGTGGGATTAAAGTCCCTATATAAGAAGTTCTATGTTGCACCATTTGATCACATTCACTTGCAAGCTCACAACTTCACTTCTGGAGTATTTTGGAGCTCAAGACTCATTCCTAGTGATCATTAGTCGTGCTTAGGACCTTTGTAAGTATTCTTAACCTCCCTTAATTCAGTTTTGCTTAGTTTATTAGCTTAAAGTCAAACCGTCGTAATTAAGATTTGACTTCGTCATAAATCTTAATTTGTCCAGTCATATTACAAATTGAAAGTACCTATGAGTTGGTAATTATGTGGGCAATAAACCCTTAAAAGGGCACCCTCCGATTCTCACTCTAAGTAGGTAAATTGTCGGGTCAAACTTGATCTTAAAAAGTCAACAGGAAGCAATTTTGCAAATAAACACATAATTAGCAATGTAGAAGCTATGCAACCTGATTTATCATTAACATAACTTGGTAATTAATGTAAGAACATGTCTAAACATGTTCAACTCGACAATTTTCAGTTTAGGCTCGGTTCGGAACCGAAAGTCTCATATTTTGACTTCTGCTTTGACTTTCAGTTCTGACCCGTTTAAGCATGTTTTAAAAATGCCTTAGAGCTTCGTTAGGACCAGCTTGTATGATAGTATTACCCTCTGCGATTATACTACTTGACTCGTTGATTGTCCGATGTTTCCGTTAAATGCCTAATGTTGACCAATATGCCCATTCGACCTTAAAAAGAGAATTTTGGAAATGTGAAAGGACAATAATCTTTGTTACTGATTTATAAACATGTCCCTAAAATTTCACATCAGTTTGAGGTCTAAATTGGGAGTTATGCTCAATAGCGTAATTAGAAAGCCTTTTATTAATTAAACAGCATAATTAGCGTAAAGCCTATCTACACCCAACTTTTGACACCAAACCTCTTACCCACTGATGTAATATAATATTTTGGGATTTTTGAAGATTCTTAATTATTTTTAAACTGATCATAACATAGGGTTATTACCTTGATTCGGTAATTGCCGATTATACCCTTTTCGTCTATCAAATGAGTTTTACTAATCCTTTTGATACCAAACCTTTTTCTACTGATCTAATATGATA
Organism: Helianthus tuberosus; assembly: GCA_030545235.1. Classification (NCBI taxonomy): domain Eukaryota; kingdom Viridiplantae; phylum Streptophyta; class Magnoliopsida; order Asterales; family Asteraceae; genus Helianthus; species Helianthus tuberosus. Next base: position 81,968,486 of record CM060369.1, read on the forward strand.
AATAAAATATTTTGCGCCTTCCGGAATAATAAAAATATCAGCCTTCCTTTGAAAACCCAGAAATAGCTCCAAATCGCCTTTTTAAGCGTCTTTAACGCACAAGTATGTATCAAAACCATCATATAAATATAAGACTTGATACCCTACTGTTATAACTTATTAAATTAAGTATTTTACTGATTACATCAGACCCGAAACTCAGATTTATATTTAAACTCTTTCATAACCTTTAAAATGACCAAAATGCCCTTACGGGGTATAATTTGAGTTTAAATCCGTTTCGGGCATAATAGAGGATATCTTACTGATGTCACAACATATTTAAGGCATATTAACTTAGGAAACATGTATATGACTCTTATGGTTACCCGTTACGCATATTTCGCGTTCGGATCGGTTTATGTAACTAGTTTGCATAAATTGACCAAAACTGGTCAAACCTTATCATTTTTGCCTCAAAATCCAGAATGTGTTTAGTTTACCCATATTATACAAGTCTCCAAACTTGTCGGGTCCAAATCACATTCTATTCCGGTCTTCGCTTAATCATGCGTTATGAACCGTGAACCTTTCCTTAAAACTAACCGGTCTAAGTTACGACTTAAATAAGACCCGTAGGAATCTAATAGGTTAATAAAACCTTCGTTCCAGATTAGGAGCCCCAGTAGAAGTACTTGTGCTTGCTGATTAGAATATACGGCTGAGTATAAATTGCATTGCTAGCTCAGGTAAATACTCTTAACTTATTTTCCCTATACGGGCTTGGGATACGGTATTATAATAATACCGCTTGGTCGGGTATTGAATGTTTAATCGTATTGTGATTAAATTATTGAGGTAACCCGTTTTAATCTGTATTGTTTGAAATAAAAGCCTTTAGGGGTTAATGACCATGTCCCGGATATCCTTGGCATCATTATAATAAAATGGCCACGTCTTAAGCACGGGGTGTAGGCATACACCTGACAGTTGCATAAGGGAAACGGTATCTCACTCTCTTGTGGGCCTATACTTGTGGCGTGTCTATTAATCTCGACTAGGTTTCTAACGTCGGGCCCTGAATGTATAACGAACATGTAAATCTGTATACAAGATTATTTTTATATAATTGTCCCAAGTTATAAAAGATATTTTTGTGCCTGGTACATCTAAATCAATTTTCTTAAACTCTTTTTAAAATGAGTCGGTTAATTGTATTTACCAGTGTAAACTGACGTATTTTCCAAAAAGGTTAAGTGACAGGTACTGAACGTAATTGGCTGGAAGCTCAGGGCGTTAATAGGGAACCTTGCAAGTTCTAGGCGTCTAAAGTCTGTTGAACAATGTTTATGTTTTAAGATCCGCCTGTGGATCCATCTTACAATCCGTTTTGTAATAATTGATGTTACTTTTGAATCGGGTTGTAATATATTTATCTTTTGCTTCCGCTGTGCATTTAAATTTGTGTTGTTTGACTATGATGATATCAACTACGTCACGATACTCCCCACCGGGCCCACCGGTAATACGTGGAAATATCGGGGTGTGACAATAAAATTGACAATATCAATAACAAATCAATAAATTCAATAATTCTAATAGTTAAAAATACATATATGCTTATAAGTTGGACATTTTATGTTGACTTCAAACATTATGAAAATAAGTGCACAAACAACGCTACATCAAGTTTTTTAGTTTACGACTGGTTCACATAAGTAACATAGTAAGTAACAAAAGTCTTATCACAAAAAGCAACAAAAACATGCATAATGATTCATAAAAACACATATTATCTAATCAGTATATTTCTTTGGCTTTCGTCTTGCTCTTTTAGGCCTCACTTGTTGATCACGCTCATTGGAACACTCAACAACAAATGTGGTAGCAGTTGTAACATCCCCAGTATCCGACTTTCTTGTATTAATGATAGAACCATTATCCGCTTCATAATCAAACGACTGTACCTGCAAAGAAAAAAATTCAATGCAATCAAGCAAATTACAATCAATGCAATAGGTGAAGATTAAAAAAGAATAAGAGTGAATTTCAAGGATTGTCCTTTATCTTTATACCCATTTTCAGTCGTTGTCCTTTATGCTCAAAATTGACGAGTTTTGTCCTATATGTTTTCATATCATACACGTTTTGTCCTTTAGGCCTAACTCAGTTAGTTTTTTTTTTCAGTTAAATTTGGTCATGTGCTTTGCACATGAGAGCATTTCTGTCAATTCAAAGGTAAGTTCAACGGCAGATTTACAGCTCAAAGCTTCTACAACCGTTGAATTGACAAAAATGCCCTCATGTGCAAAGAACATGACCAAATTTAACTGAAAAAACTAACTGAGTTAGGCCTAAAGGACAAAACATGTATGATATGAAAACATAAAGGACAAAACTCATCAATTTTGAACATAAAGGACAGCGCCTGAAAATGGGTATAAAGATAAAGGACAATCCTTGAAATTCACTCAAAGAATAACATACCAATAGTGTTTCATTTGATGAGACTGATGAAATGATTGGTCCCCATAACAATTCATCAGCCATATCCATTTCTTCGGTTGTGACTCTTGAAAAAAACTCTGCACATTCATTTTCATTGTCTTAAAAAACATGATCTATATCATCCGTGCAAGTTCTAATCGTAGATAAACTAATGTTATTCGAATGCGATTTGATATAATCCTCAATGAACTTTGACACAATAAAGCGATAAGAATAGTGAGGTGCCAAGTTATATTCATCAATCTTAATCCGAAATGTGACACTCCTAGCACATAAAGAATCAACCAAATATGTGTGAGCCCATAAAGGATCATTAACACCCTGCAGAAACAGAATAACATTATTATTGACATAGACAAACATTAGCAAATAAATGAAATCATTCATCCATACAAAATAAAATATTAACGAAATATTTGGTTTAAACCTCAGACAAACTTTTAGAAAGCAACTCATCCGCAGTAATGCCAATAAGAGCAATCACAACATCATAAAAAAGAACGCACGTCATCTCAACATCATTATCAACCACGCGGACAACCAACTTGAAAATGTCGAAATCATATAATTAATTAAACAATATAGAAATGCAACAATGTATAAAGACTTATGCTAGCTGTGGATTGAGAACATTTTGTTGACATGTTGTACAATAATAGGTAGCATCCATGAACCGCACCTTCTTTCGAAATTTAGAACATTTAACATACTTCCAATCATTAAACAAATCAACATCAATTATAGTACCAAAGATGTTATAAACTGTGCCCTGCAAAGCAAAAAATATATGGTATCAATTAAAAACATTGCAAAAGCAAGTTAAACGTTATTAGAAATAATTGATTTACACCAAAAACAAAAGATAGAAGATAGGTTAAAAGCCAATACCTTATTAACTCCTGCCTGAATAGATCGATAAACATCAGCAATACTAACAATGTGCAAGTCTTCATTTTGTGGTGTGTTAGCTTTGAATAAAACAGGCACCGGTAACCTTCAAAGGATGTAAAATAACTTGCATTACAACATACTATGCTTTGAAACATAAATTAGCTTTAATACAAGGAATAATATACATTGACTTGAAGACATCACAAACCATCAAGTATATATATTAAAAATATACATACAAATATTTCATCTATCACATTACACATACCTGAAAACAATCGAACCTTGCAAGATGTTAATACAACAACAACTGTATTAGTGCCATGACGCCTCATGTCCTCATCAGTATACTTAAGTGCAACTTGGCCCCATATAGAAGCATTGAGATCATTACCACTATATTTAATAAAAACACAACCATTCCAAAATAATCAAAACAAAAAAATAAAAAGATAGAACCCGCCATAAAAACAATCTAAAAAACTTACAATTCATCGGATAAAACAAGCCGTCGTACTTCCCGATTATTTGATTGTGAAGACCGCAAATTAGTATCAAGATAACCCCACACATGAAGAACACCCACAACATCTACATAAAAAATATAGTTATATATAGACATGAAGACGGAAAGAGAAAAACAACAACTAAACTTGTTAGATATATGTCATTCTTCAAGCGTGATCCAAGCATGTTAAAAGGCATCGGCTCAAATGTTGGGAATCAGTGGTGTCAATTTTAGTTTTAATCAAAACGGGTTTGACATATTTTTATTAATTAAATATATAATTAATAAAAACACGTAGCGGGATAAATATAAAATACAACACCAAAAGTGAACCGAACAGGATCATGGTTACAAACATGCAAATACGGTGTATATAATAGTTAATCTACTGATGAGATTAAATATACCTTCTGGTTAATAATAACCGTGTGAGACACCGAGGTACAACGAACGAGTGCTAGATACGAACACGAACTGAGCGGTGGCGGCTTTGGCTTGGCCGGTCGTAATACCAAACAACAAAACAATGGCATCACTTTTGAAAATTGGTGCCTTTCTTTTTCCTTGTTGATGACTGTAGTGCCTTTCTTTTGAGATTGTCTTCACACAAAAACAAAGTGAATTTCCTTTCACTTTTTCTACGGCAGTTGTTGTGTTGAAGAGAATGATTGAAACAAATATATATATAGAAATATATAATTAGGTTAACCATAATAACCCTATCAATCATCCATAATTATCTCTTAGACCACTAAAGCCCAACGCGTCTAGTAAAAGCCCAAAAGTCATACAAAGGCCCGGAAAAACAAAGTTTAATTAAATAAGTAATTAAACGTTATATTATTTATAACCCGTATAAATAATAAATTCTGTTTCTCGTGGATATATAATTATTCTAGATAATTATATATTTCGTTCCGTTAATTGTTCGTGATCACCAGTTAATCGAGCTAAGTGGATTTAATGTTCATTGCCCAAGGTGTAATTCTTACGGGTCATAACTCGGTCAGCAGCGTTGACTTATCGAACCCGTACATATAAATCCAACAATCTCCCACTTGGACGGCCTTCGATAAAATCCTTAACGCAGACAGTCAGCGGCGCTCTAGCTGCACATGGCTGCCCCTAACAAGGTATGACACTTTAAATTCATTAACCAAAACACCTTGCTATTAGTAACAACTTACTATTGCAAGACAATAGACTTATGGTAATTGTTGTCATTCATCCTTTCTGTAAAAGACATAAATTGAATCAATGAGACATGGATTAAGTTCATTCTCATATTGTGTTCAATTATTGTTATTCTCGATAAAGAGTCAAAGTGGTCCGAACAAACACACAGTAAGTTTGGGTAAGGCCTTACACTTCACCAGGTTGAATCAACGAGGGTGCCACAATGTCTAACTGTTACATGTCATGTAAGAGTACAAAATCCCATATCGACTACATACAACTCCCACTGAACTTCAGAACTATTCCCAATTAAAGCCTTTATGACTGGCAGTTACGCGACAGCGGTTGACAGTAATCAAAGAATAATCCTTGGTTAACGGAAGTTCTAATATGTATCTCAAATCAAAGGATACTAAATGAGTATACCAATATCAAATCATCTTATGACTTAGATCCATGAAGATGATTTGATGCGAGTTACATCCAACGTCATTCTCAATGAGGTTTGTGAATTTGGAATTCAGCTCCTTGAGTCCAAAGTCAGAGTAGTCTTAATTCAGAATTGTTCCCACGAGTCTGACCGATTACGGATAGTTTAGAATGCAAGATTAACGGATTAAACGTATTAAAATCGAACACAGTTAAAAGATTCAAAATTGCATTTAACTAGTAAATCAACAATGAATTCAAAAGTACAACTGTTAAAAGTTCGTACATCCAAATACTAAATCAAAACATACTGCTAGCTAATCTAAGCCCGATAGCACCCATGTGCTGATCATGCTTGTCCTGAGTCATGGGCTTAGTAAACGGGTCTGCTAGGTTTTGATCTGTGTCCACTTTGCTTATCATGATGTCTCCACGTTCCACAATTTCCCGTATGTAGTGGAACTTTCTTCGAATGTGCTTGGCCTTATGATGAGACCTGGGCTCTTTGGTTTGAGCAATAGCACCTGTGTTATCACAGAATATCTCGATGGGTTTCTTAATGCTTGGAACCACATCGAGATTGGTTATGAATATCTTCATCCAAGCAGCCTCCTTTGCAGCATCTGATGCGGCTATATATTCAGATTCAGTGGTTGAATCCGCCACCACACTCTGCTTGGAGCTCTTCCATGAGATAGCTCCTCTACGAACGCCTGTGTTCATGACTGCTGCTACTTCTGCGAACGCCTGTGTTCATGAATTTCTTCATCCAAGCAGCCTCTTGCTACTTCTGTGAACGCCTGTGTTCATGTCTGATTCATCAGCAACAATTTCTTGTTGTTCAGATGTTCCGACTTCATCGGCGGTTGTTGTTCGTTCTTGAATTTCTTCAAGATCAACCACATTATTTCCAGTTCCTCGATTAAGAAGTTCTTCCTCGCGAAAACGCCCCTTCCTTTTGATGGAAATAACATTTGCATTAGGATGGTAGAAATAATATCCGCTTCTTTTATAGTATCCGACAAAAACAACCTTTTCGTCTCGAGGATCGAGCTTATCATCAGCATCACTTGTGATGTATTCATCACATCCCCATACTTTTAGGTATTCCAAATCGGGTTTACGCCGATGCCATATCTCATATGGGGTTTTGTTTACCTTTTTAGTCGGAGCCAGATTGACAATGCGAGCGGCAGTCATAAGAGCATGACCCCAAAAGGAGTGAGGCAAGTTAGTTCTACACATCATCGATCGAACCATATTAAGTAGGGTTCGATTTCTCCTCTCGCTCACGCCATTAAGTTAGGGTGTTCCAGGTGGAGTGGGTTCTAAAATTATTCCACACTCTTTGAGATGATTAAGGAACTCTAAGCTAAGGTATTCGCCACCTCGATCTGATTGAAGTATTTTTATCTTTCTAGTAAGTTGGTTTTCTACTTCGTTTTGAAACTCTTTGAAATTTTCAAAAGTTTCATGCTTATGCTTCATAAGATAGACATAAGCATATCGACTATAATCATCATTGAAAGTAACAAAGTATCTTTCATGGTTCCTTGTCATGGTTCTAAAAGAGCCACATACATCAGTGTGAATGAGTCCTAGCAGACCATTGGCCCGTTCACCAACACCAGTGAAGGGATTCTTTGTGAGTTTGCCAGCTAAGCAAGATTCGCAATCATTAAAGGAGTCATGTCCAGTGGATTCAAGAATCCCCTCGGATTGGAGCCATTTTATGCGTGCCTTACTTATGTGGCCAGGTCTACAATACCATAGAAAGGTTTCATTAATAACAGCTTTGTTACGCTTAGAAAGATGATATATGTTACTGCATGTTTGAACATCAATTTCATAAATACCATTTCGAGGTTTAGCCTCAAAATAAAAGACATCATTCAAGTAGGCAGAAATAGAAATACCATTAAAAACGTACTTGAAACCTTATTCAAACAAAAGGGAAACCGAAATAATGTTTCTGGTTATACCAGGTGCAAACAAACAATTGTTTAAATTAACTACAAGGCCAGAAGGACATGAAAAATGAAATATGCCAGTTGCAAGAACGGGCACTATTTTCCCATCACCAACAATGAGTTCCATGTCGCCTTGTTTCAGCTTCCTCCACTTTTCAGGCTCCTGTAAAACATTTGTGATGTGGTAACCACACCCGGTATCAAATACCCATGTGTTGCTAGAGACAGTAAAAACCTCAATAACATAAATGAGAATACCTGAAGAAGTGCCAACGTTATTGGCCTTGTTTGCCTTCAGTTTGGTATATACTGCTGGCAGTTCCTTTTCCAGTGCCCCATTTGGTTGCATTCAAAGCACTGACGCTCCTGGGGAGGGGGTGCTTTAGCAACCTGCTTGTTGTTGGTGGCAGGGTTGACAGCAACAACAGCCATTTTCTTGCCTTTTCTATAATAAGCCTTTTTCTTGTTGTTGGGCTTCTTAACACCACCAGACTTGACCATCAGAACTTGGTTGGTTTTATGTGGAATGTTCATCTCGGCTGTTTTGAGCATACCATGTAGCTCAGGCACAGTCTTCACCCAAGCATTCATATTACAGTTCATAATAAACTGGTCATATGAGCTAGGGAGAGAGTTCAAGATGAAGTCCGCTGCCATTTCATCTTGTAGGGGATAACCAAGTTTGTTCATCAGATCAATGTACCCTTTCATCTTAAGCACATGAGTACTGACACACGATCCTTCTTGCATTTTACAGCTTATGAGCTGCTTCATGGTGTCATATCGCTACTGTCGGGCTTGTTTATGAAACATGCCTTTCAGTTGCTGGATCATGTCATAAGCATCTTTATCTTCCATGTTTTTCTGAAGTTCAGGAGACATGGTGGCTTGCATAAGGCAGGCTACCTCAATGGCATCCTCGTTATGCTTTTCCAATGCCTTACGAGCAGCAGTAGTGTTACTTTCAGGCTCGGTAGGGACTGGGCCATCTAAGATATATAGCTTTTTCGCCATCTTGAGAACTATTCTCAGATTGTGGTGCCATTCGAGAAAGTTGGTGTTATTCAATTTTTCCTTTTCAAGTATAGACTTGAGAACGAAGTAGTTGTTTTCATTACACATCTGTTACATAAGCAAAGAGATTTTAATTATTATTTTCAATGTATATTTCCTTATTTAATTAGTGACCCATTACAGTAATTAGAACAAGGAATCAGAATCTTGCTATGTCAGTAGTAAAGGCAGCTGTGGCATGCACTTTAGTAAGTGACTAGGCACACTGACAACGAGTGTCAATTGTGAGAATTGCACAACTCTCGAGTATGAGGCCGCTAAGACAACTCTTGTCTATGCATTGATACGTTTAGCCTCATCTATGCCGACATTCTACTTTCGAGACAGCTGGAGCATGTGGTAAGAAAAGAAAAGGTAATAGTCGTCCTAAAAGAGGTACGTGTGGAAGGGCCGGATGAGTCAACGAAACCCTTGCACCTTGGAAGGATATGCTAGACATCAAGTGTGGTGCTGTGGCTCCAAACACTGATGGTTCGCTTTTACGTTCCAAGTGTAGCTTGTGATAGGATGGCATAGACTATTGATTTTAATTATGGGTTAATTTAATATTTACCAAATAGGGTCGTAAGAGCCAATTTTAGTACATATTTAGTCGTGACATCTTGATGAACCCTTTCATCTCTCAGGACACTTAATTTTAAATAACCTATTAAAACTAAGTTTGTCGCGACTTGTATAACCATTTAAAAGTTAATAGTTTTAAAACTATTAAGTTATGAGTTTTAGAAAGTTAAAACTTGTTAAATTTCAAAAACTCTAATGGTTATTATTTATTTTAAAATAAACTATTTTTTTTATCACAAATATTTACAAGTTGTAAAAATCAATTTAGAACTTGTCATAATTGATTGTGAACATTTTAAAACACCTTTTAAAAGTTTGGTATTAGGTTGGTATGTTATATAACACCTTATATGATAAAAGCAACCATAATAGCAAAAATAAATATGTAAATCTTTAGGCCATTTTGTTTGATCTTGCTAGAGCCAAATAGCAAGACCAAACTGGGTCACGGGGTAACAAACAACCACAAGGATGGACCTAGTGCATCTAGTTGTCTTTAGCACCTCCTTGATTCCTGTAATGTCTTCAGTTTTGTCTTCGGGTCTTCAACTTTATATTATAATATAAAAATATAACAAGAATTGAAACCCAAATCTATTACAACTTTGAGCCACAAAGTGGGCCAAAACCATAAAACAAAACAATAACAAAAATACAAGTACAAGGTTGGCCAGATTTACATATTCAACACAATCATATTGCAGTGAACAATCTTATGATCAAATAAAACAAATAAAACTTTTGACCAAATAACTTTTTGCTCAAGAAATATTTAGATCTGAAACTTTAAACAAGTTAAACTTTGAGATCTATAACCGGTTAAAAAAGGACCGGTTCCGATTTGCATGTTGTAAGCGTGGCTCTGATACCACTGTTGGGAATCAGTGGTGTCAATTTTAGTTTTAATCAAAACGGGTTTGACATATTTTTGTTAATTAAATATATAATTAATAAAAACATGCAGCGGAATAAATATAAAATACAACACCAAAAGTGAACCGAACAGGATCATGGTTACAAACATGCAAATGCAGGGTATATAATAGTTAATCTACTGATGAGATTAAATATACCTTCTGGTTAATAATAACCATGTGAGACACCGAGGTACAACGAACGAGTGCTAGATACGAACACGAACTGAGCGGTGGCGGCTTTGGCTTGGTCGGTCGTAATACCAAACTACGAAACAATGGCAGCACTTTTGAAAATTGGTGCCTTTCTTTTTCCTTGTTGACGGCTGTAGTGCCTTTCTTTTGAGATTGTCTTCACACAAGAACAAAGTGAATTTCCTTTCACTTTTTTTACGGCAGTTGTTGTGTTGAAGAGAATGATTGAAACAAATATATATATATATATATAGAAATATATAATTAGGTTAACCATAATAACCCTATCAATCATCCTTAATTATCTCTTAGGCCACTAAAGCCCAAGGCGTCTAGTACAAGCCCAAATGTCATACGAGGCCTGGAAAACAAAGTTTAATTAAATAAGTAATTAAACGTTATATTATTTATAACCCGTATAAATAATAAATTTCGTTTCTCGTGGATATATAATTATTCTAGATAATTATATATTTCGTTCCGTTAATTGTTCGTGATCACCTGTTAATCGAGTTAAGTGGATTTAATGTTCGTTGCCCGAGGTGTAACTCTTACAGGTCATAGCTCGGTCAGCAGCGTTGACTTATCGAACCCGTAACATCAAAAACATGACGTCTAAATAAGCTCAGTTGAACTCTTGATGGACTAATTGACATACATTGCATAAACTTAACATAGCAATCACGTTTCAACGGACGATACCATGAGTCGTATACAAGAACCTCAAAACCATATAGCCTATATACGCAACCATCCTCCAAACGATTAGTAAAAAGATGCATCAAATGAAAAGGAATTTTTGCATGAATTGAACAATCCTGCAAGGAAAACATGCAACATTACAAAACGTATATATTATAGTTTTTTTAATTAATTAAAAAAATGCCTTACGCGTTCATCTGAAAGGATGACATCAAATGACAATATACGATTTGTGCTAGGAATGTATGTTGTCCAAGAACGTGTGACCATTACAGTGACTTGCCATTGGTCAGTAAAACCAGGCATCAAGTCTGAAATATACCGATGCCCCATTCTATATTATGAGAACCTAATACATGGAAACAAAAAATGTTATGGCAAACTTATATTTATAACAAAATAAACGTAAAGGAAATGTATATCTATATATAACAACCAAACACATAAATACCACATGCAAAACAACGTAATTACAAATGGCATATTTAGTCAACCAAACCAGTATATAATCTAAGTAAACATTAAATACAAGTGTTCAAATAAGAGAGACGTAATATGCTACCTTTATAGAAGCGTACATGGTAGCAATTCCATTTCTCAATAACAACATACAAAACGCTCAGACCGATGCATCACTTGACATCAAAGGTAAGTTATAAAAACTTCCTTATAAACAACATTCCTTGTTAAATGGTTAGAACACTTGCCATCATTATCAACATAAAATCATAGACCAGCTCGAGATGTAACACGGGAGGTAATCACATAAGGTTGACCATGTGAAAAAACAGGCTTTACCAAGTAACCACAAACATGTTTAAATGTTTGGCCCTGACTTTTATTAATTGTCATAGCAAAAACATAGTTTCACGGGAAACTGTCTTCTCTTAAAGTGAAAAGGCCAACATGTAGCAGTTGGAGTCATATCGATTCTAGAAATAAAAGCTCTTTCTCCAACATGCGCACCCGTAATAATAACGCCCTCAATAACACGCCGACTTATTTGAGTAACCACTAAACGGGTCCCATTACACAATCCTTTCTTGAGATTCAAGTTACGTAACAATATGATTGGTGCCCCAACCTTTAACTTTAATATGTGATTTGGTATGCCAGAAAACTGTAAAGTATTAAGAAACTCCGTAGGATACATAGCCTGCATTTCTTCAATATTAGTTGTACTTGCACAAATGGAATCGACTCTAAATAACTCATGATTGTCACCTGGCAGCTTATCAAGGACATGTAGATTAATCGTATCAACCTCATTGTTAGTCGATGATAAAATACAGCGCTCTTGTAGGTAAGAAACATCAGTGAATCATTCTTCTATATTAGGAAATGCATCTGATACAACTGCTTCAATAGGATTATCTGAAACAGGAATTAATAGATCGCGAGGTATATTAATCCAAGTTCCCTCATCTTCCCTGTCTAGTGAAATTGTAGGAAGACGACCAGACCCCATATCTAAAATCCACTTATTGAAATCTCGTTGTTGTATTACAACATCGTCATTAACACTTGAACTATTCAACTGCATATTAATCGTTAAACAAAACACCTTACATGCACCCCATATAATCGATGACTTATTCACTACCGAATCAACAATCTCACTACGCGGAGCAAGCGGAATTACAGGAAGAATTTGGCGAAAATCACCTACAAGAGCGACACATTTCCCTCCAAATACTCGACGCTCTGCAACGGGTATATTATTTTGACAAATATCTCTAAAAGGACGGTCAACCGCTTCAAATGCATAACGATGTTATAGCGGTACCTCATCCCATATTATAAGCGCAGCATCATAAATCAGCCTAGCAAGATCCGTCCCAACATCAATCGAGCAACAAGAATCCTTATCAAGTTCAAAGGGAATCTTAAAATGCGAATGTGCTGTACGACCACCAGGTAGTAGAAGAGAGGCAATCCCAGAAGAAGCAACAAACAAGACGGTTTGGCCACGTGAACGAAGACAGGAAATGAGAGTCTTCCATAAATACGTTTTTCCCGTCCCTCCACTACCAAAAACAAAAACAACACCACCCATTCGTCTATCAACACAATCACATACATAATCAAACACCTCCTTTTGTTCAGCATTCAATCCACGAAATAGATCATGAAAAAGTGTAACACCTGTGCCTCCACGGCCATCAAACAAATGCCAAACCAATGAAATATTGTATTTCATACTTTGGACTTGTATAAATATGTGTATCTTTTGCACATATCAACTCTTGTTCGATTTCAAATTCTAAATCGCTTTCTGGAAGGTTATACGCGCACTAATGCGTAAATATAACCAGTTTAATCCAACGAACACTCCGGAATAGTGAAATAGGCTTAACATACCTTGAATAACCTTTACATAACTTATATATAAGTTTTGGAAGGTTTGGTGTGGTGAAATCAAGTTTAATCGCTTACAGGGACTAAAGTTGACAAACTGCGAAAGTATGCCAATTTGAACTGTAACAGACATTCCGGAACATGACCATAAGTTAAACACACCATAAATATCCTTTACATAGCTTAGAAATAGGCTTTGAGGGGTTAGGTGTGCTAAAATAAACTTTTGGGTCATTCAGGGACTAAAAGTGTCAAAAAGTGCACAAGTTTGCATTTTCGCGCATAACTTACGTTCTGAATACATCCGGACATCCAAAAATTTATGTAAGCACTAAAATATTTTATTTTAGTGTTCAGCATAAGAAAAATCCATTCGTCGCGTCATTTGGATCGTTTTTCGCGCTTATGCGCATTCCGTCGTAATTAAGCGAACATCGCGTTCGTACGGCTAAACGAACCGACATCCGAGATATTTTTGGGCACATTTTAAGTTCCCTATACTTTAACTTCATTTTAGAGCTTTGAAATGGGGTTAACGGGCCTTAAACGTGTCGAAAATGGCCTAAATACAGTTCAGGGACTGAAAATGCAATTCTGCCAAACTTAGGGGTAGCGCACCGCTACCCTTATGTTGTAACGGTGCGCTAGGGGTCTTCTGACCAGATACAATGTTTTAAACAGCCTGTTTGCAGCAGTTTAACCCACAACCACATATTCCTAATTATCTAGTCATAAGATAAGGATGGAATTTTAGTCACCATAAGGTCCCGACACTTGTACGGTTACGATTAAGGCACGGTTTCCTTGAAACGATCTTAACGGTGGACCAAATACTATAAATACCCCACCCCCTTTGGCTTAAAAACCCACAAGAATTCTGATTTGAGAGCTCTAAGTTGAAACCATTGTTTCATACCTGAGTTCTTAGATCGGGATTAGCATTCGGGGACCCTGGGTTAGTATTCTTTCGTTCTTTTCCTTATTTTATTGCTTTTCGAGTCAGAAAGTCAAACTTTGTTTGACTTTCAGCGTTGACCAGTAATGGTCAATGCGAAGTTCGTTTGAACTTCGCAACGTGAGTGTAATCACGTTGGTCATAGTCCCTTGGGACTATGCCCACTGATTACCACGTTGTCTAGGGTCGTAGGGTAAGCGATCTGATAAATCGCTTATACCTTCGAACCCGACCCAGTTTGGTCGATCATTAGGATCCGACCAAATACATTAGGTGACCATAGTAGGTAGGGAATAACCTTCCGAGGTTATACCCTATGGTCACATCGTTTAAGTAGTTGTATGATAGGTAGTTTATATGCCTTAGGTAAATTACCAGAATACCCTTTTCATGTATAATTGGTAATTAATCATATGTAACCTAAACCTTTGTCACATAACTGATTATGTAACATGTTTAGGCATATAACACTTGTCATAGGACTAGTTAGGCGGTCCGAACGCGTTTCACGCGAACGACGCGTTAAAGTAGCATAAGCTACCTAAACGGGTCGTAATGGGTCGTAGACACTTAGGTTAAGTTTCATTTAGTATGTAGGCTTTGTTAAACCAAATGACACGAGTCTCTACACTCGTTTGGTTTACAAACCCTAATGCTACCCAATCTTCCGATCTAGGTCCGGTTAATTAACATAGTTACCTATATTAGGTGCCGTTTGATTTCCGTGATCTCTAGCATTGTTTGGTTGTTACTCAAGGACTTCTGAGCAATCTCAAGTGAGTACATAGACCCCTCTTTTACTGTTTTCCAAACGTTTTGGGGTGGAACACATGTGCCTACTTGTTACTTTCCTGCTTTCCTGTTTTCACATCATATACTGCTATGTTCGTTAGTACATTATAGTACATGATTGACATTTGATCATGTATTTCCCACAAAACATAACTTTGATTTAAACCAAGTTTTACTTCAATACTTTGTTTTTGTGCATATGGTTTAGTTGAGACATTTCACTTGCCATACATGGATATTTGACATAGACATTTGACATGGATATTTGACATAGACATTTTGACATGATTTACATCTTGACATGAACACTTTGACATATTATTCAATACATTTGACAATTGGTTTTAACATAGACATCTTGCATTGTTTGGTTTGGTTTGGTTTGATTAAGTGATTAAGTAACGATGCGTGTGTAATATGATACAAACATGGTGGATACGCCGCTGGTACTTCCTATATATAAGTGCTTGTATGGTATTACATACTGTAACGTTATTTGAATCATTTCAGTTTGAGACATAGAACATTTTATACAAATAACATACTTTTCACAAGACATTGATTTACAAACAACTTATCTTATACAAACTCAGTTTACATGGTTATTCATTTAACCATACATTATTCACTTATTTATACATATCATCTGAACTCATTGTTTTTCAAATGATTTACAAGACAAAGCAAATTACAAGGTTCATGACTAAACATTTTCTCAAACATAAGTCATGAATTCTGTTTTCACAAAACCTATGTATCTCACAGGCATTTTTATGCTGACGTACCTATTTTCACATGTGTTTTCAGGAGATGATGCATAGGACTTATAAAGACATACTTAGGCGGACCTGTGCCTTAGTGACTTAAAACGAGACAAGAACTAGTTACTTTATGTTATGTACTCTTTATTTCTTGTTTAAAGACAATGTAACTCGCTTGTTTGATGAATAAAACGAAACTTTAATTTCCATGGTTGTGAAACATTAATTTTGTTACAACACTCCCCGATGTTTCCGCCACGTTTTGTATGTTCTACGTGGTCGGGGTGTGACAGAAAAGATGGTATCAGAGCTAATGGTTATAGGGAATTAGGTTATTAGTAATGCTTTGACCTAGTCTATAACTTTCTTAGGACCCTAACGCGAGTTTACTTGCGTTTAGTCATAAAACAATACCGTCACCTATCCTTAGGCGACGACCACAACAAGAACATAAATTTCAAAACCGCTTTGAAAACTAATCATCTGTTCTAGGATGATTTATTACAAGGTTTTGAACCCTCTGTTATAAGGTTTTGAACCCTTTGAGTTTTCAAAATCTCGTCAAAGTTTGGGTCAAATAATGTGAACACGTGCAAACTGGAAGGGTGAATGCCTGTATTCTGGGTTTTCTGGCTAGGCAAGCACTTCGTATACATCTCATCAGACGCGAGACCAGTTGTGCTTACCTGGGAATTCTTGGGATGAGTGTTCACTTATAGGCGAGCATGTCTTCGCGATACATTATATTGACCCATTTACTTTGATTAGTCACCATCTCATTTGTTTGCCTTTGGTAACAAACAAATGGTCACAATCTACGTGCCTTGTCATTTTCTTTTAACTATCATTCGCTTGTTTCCTCCTATGCCTTTCGTTATCTTCAAGATGCCTCTTCATTGCAACAAGACTCGAATGTCCGAACTAGGTGCTGCAATTGTCCATCGATTAGGCGTCGTACTACCAGAAGGCCGTTGATTTAGCTATCACCATGACTCGTCTCAGGGATGAAGCTGTATAATGGAACTGCTCCTTGGTGCAATCAATGCAAACATCATCATTCAAATCAAATACCTTGTTTCAAATGTACCCACGGTGGACGATGGAGACATTTGGTTAACATATGCCGCTTTGCAATCCAAAGCAAAGCTGTTACAAATCCTGCTGCTGCTCAACCTTCAAACTCTGCTTCATATGTCGCTTGACATATCTGGCGCCTCAACCTCATGAACTTTCTACCTTGTGTATCGACGTAAGCACGCCTAGTGCAAGGTGTCGGAACACTCTCGTTACACGAACTCCAAAAATCCATGTAGGATCTTTCTATCCTCATAATTAGATCCTTGTGGATGGGTATCATTCATCGGAGTCCTTAATTGAATTCTTTGTATGATTCAATACGTACATCACAATTCAATAAGGATAAAGCCGAATTCCTTTTAAGATTATCCTATCTTCATGGATGGATTCTTGTAATGATTAAAGTGCCAAATGAAATCCACAAATTGGATTCCTGGTGTACTTTAAGTATCCGCGTCCAAAGATAACAAATTAATAATCAAGTTAAACAACTATGTGATTATGTGCTTATGTGTTTCCTTTTATGTTTTTGTGTAATCCAAGTTTTGTTATCCAAATTCTCGTAGAATCTTCCATATCTTTGTGTACTATATTAAATCCTCAATGGGCTTCTACGTTGTAGTTAAGTCCCTTGGATTATATTGTACTATTCCATAATTAGACCCCTGAGTGGTCTAGTTAAACAGATTGATCCAAAAATCTGGTTAGTAAAATCATGTGATGATATAGCTGAAAGGACTCCTTGGAGGTCTAACTAAAAAGATCATGTGTTGATCTAATTAAAAGGACCCTAAGGTAGTCTAGTCACACTCATCACAGGTTTGATATTTTCTTCCCCTACACATCATGAATTGCACTGTGCGGACTGTGCAAGGAATTACGTAATTATGGACGCGTACATAATTATAGAATTTAGTGCACAGAAACCACAGCAAGTTTTGTCATGTATCTAGAGTTAACTCTGTTCATTTTTGTTTCTGAAGAAATGGTGAAAAATGACTCGTTCCGTTCATTTTTGTTTATGAAGAAATGGTGAAAAATGACTCGTTCCGTTCATTTTTGTTTCTGAAGAAATGGGGAAAAATGACTCGTTCCGTTCATTTTTGTTTCTGAAGAAATGGTGAAAAATGACTCGTTCCGTTCATTTTTGTTTCTGAAGAAATGGGGAAAAATGACTCGTTCCGTTCATTTTTGTTTCTGAAGAAATGGTGAAAAATGACTCGTTCCGTTCATTTTTGTTTCTGAAGAAATGGGGAAAAATGACTCGTTCCGTTCATTTTTGTTTTTGAAGAAATGGTGAAAAATGACTCGTTCCGTTCATTTTTGTTTCTGAAGAAATGGGGAAAAATGACTCGTTCCGTTCATTTTTGTTTCTGAAGAAATGGTGAAAAATGACTCGTTCCGTTCATTTTTGTTTCTGAAGAAATGGGGAAAAATGACTCGTTCCGTTCATTTTTGTTTTTGAAGAAATGGTGAAAAATGACTCGTTCCGTTCATTTTTGTTTCTGAAGAAATGGGGAAAAATGACTCGTTCCGTTCATTTTTGTTTCTGAAGAAATGGTGAAAAATGACTCGTTCCGTTCATTTTTGTTTCTGAAGAAATGGGGAAAAATGACTCGTTCCGTTCATTTTTGTTTCTGAAGAAATGGGGAAAAATGACTCGTTCCGTTCATTTTTGTTTCTGAAGAAATGGTGAAAAATGACTCGTTCCGTTCATTTTAGTTCTGAAGAAATGGTGGAAAATGACTCGTTCTGTTCATTTTCGTTTCTGAAGAATATGACTCCTTCCGTTCATCTTCGTTTCTAATAATGCCTGTTGAAAATAACTCTGTTCATTTTTCATTTCTGAAAAATGTTAGTTAAAGAGAAATTACAGGATTATGTCTTGTTCATCTTTGATGGTTATTTAACACAAAGTCACAAATAAACTCCTACGAATAAATTTCGGGACGAAATTTCCTAAAGTAGGGGAGACTGTAACACCTGTGCCTCCACGGCCATCAAACAAATGCCAAACCAATGAAATATTGTATTTCATACTTTGGACTTGTATAAATATGTGTATCTTTTGCACATATCAACTCTTGTTCGATTTCAAATTCTAAATCGCTTTCTGGAAGGTTATACGCGCACTAATGCGTAAATATAACCAGTTTAATCCAACGAACACTCCGGAATAGTGAAATAGGCTTAACATACCTTTAATAACCTTTACATAACTTATATATAAGTTTTGGAAGGTTTGGTGTGGTGAAATCAAGTTTAATCGCTTACAGGGACTAAAGTTGACAAACTGCGAAAGTATGCCAATTTGAACTGTAACAGACATTCCGGAACATGACCATAAGTTAAACACACCATAAATATCCTTTACATAGCTTAGAAATAGGCTTTGAGGGGTTAGGTGTGCTAAAATAAACTTTTGGGTCATTCAGGGACTAAAAGTGTCAAAAAGTGCACAAGTTTGCATTTTCGCGCATAACTTACGTTCTGAATACATCCGGACATCCAAAAATTTATGTAAGCACTAAAATATTTTATTTTAGTGTTCGGCATAAGAAAAATCCATTCGTCGCGTCATTTGGATCGTTTTTCGCGCTTATGCGCATTCCGTCGTAATTAAGCGAACATCGCGTTCGTACGGCTAAACGAACCGACATCCGAGATATTTTTGGGCACATTTTAAGTTCCCTATACTTTAACTTCATTTTAGAGCTTTGAAATGGGGTTAACGGGCCTTAAACGTGTCGAAAATGGCCTAAATACAGTTCAGGGACTGAAAATGCAATTCTGCCAAACTTAGGGGTAGCGCACCGCTACCCTTATGTTGTAACGGTGCGCTAGGGGTCTTCTGAAAAGATACAATGTTTTAAACAGCCTGTTTGCAGCAGTTTAACCCACAACCACATATTCCTAATTATCTAGTCATAAGATAAGGATGGAATTTTAGTCACCATAAGGTCCCGACACTTGTACGGTTACGATTAAGGCACGGTTTCCTTGAAACGATCTTAACGGTGGACCAAATACTATAAATACCCCACCCCCTTTGGCTTAAAAACCCACAAGAATTCTGATTTGAGAGCTCTAAGTTGAAACCATTGTTTCATACCTGAGTTCTTAGATCGGGATTAGCATTCGGGGACCCTGGGTTAGTATTCTTTCGTTCTTTTCCTTATTTTATTGCTTTTCGAGTCAGAAAGTCAAACTTTGTTTGACTTTCAGCGTTGACCAGTAATGGTCAATGCGAAGTTCGTTTGAACTTCGCAACGTGAGTGTAATCACGTTGGTCATAGTCCCTTGGGACTATGCCCACTGATTACCACGTTGTCTAGGGTCGTAGGGTAAGCGATCTGATAAATCGCTTATACCTTCGAACCCGACCCAGTTTGGTCGATCATTAGGATCCGACCAAATACATTAGGTGACCATAGTAGGTAGGGAATAACCTTCCGAGGTTATACCCTATGGTCACATCGTTTAAGTAGTTGTATGATAGGTAGTTTATATGCCTTAGGTAAATTACCAGAATACCCTTTTCATGTATAATTGGTAATTAATCATATGTAACCTAAACCTTTGTCACATAACTGATTATGTAACATGTTTAGGCATATAACACTTGTCATAGGACTAGTTAGGCGGTCCGAACGCGTTTCACGCGAACGACGCGTTAAAGTAGCATAAGCTACCTAAACGGGTCGTAATGGGTCGTAGACACTTAGGTTAAGTTTCATTTAGTATGTAGGCTTTGTTAAACCAAATGACACGAGTCTCTACACTCGTTTGGTTTACAAACCCTAATGCTACCCAATCTTCCGATCTAGGTCCGGTTAATTAACATAGTTACCTATATTAGGTGCCGTTTGATTTCCGTGATCTCTAGCATTGTTTGGTTGTTACTCAAGGACTTCTGAGCAATCTCAAGTGAGTACATAGACCCCTCTTTTACTGTTTTCCAAACGTTTTGGGGTGGAACACATGTGCCTACTTGTTACTTTCCTGCTTTCCTGTTTTCACATCATATACTGCTATGTTCGTTAGTACATTATAGTACATGATTGACATTTGATCATGTATTTCCCACAAAACATAACTTTGATTTAAACCAAGTTTTACTTCAATACTTTGTTTTTGTGCATATGGTTTAGTTGAGACATTTCACTTGCCATACATGGATATTTGACATAGACATTTGACATGGATATTTGACATAGACATTTTGACATGATTTACATCTTGACATGAACACTTTGACATATTATTCAATACATTTGACAATTGGTTTTAACATAGACATCTTGCATTGTGTGGTTTGGTTTGGTTTGATTAAGTGATTAAGTAACGATGCGTGTGTAATATGATACAAACATGGTGGATACGCCGCTGGTACTTCCTATATATAAGTGCTTGTATGGTATTACATACTGTAACGTTATTTGAATCATTTCAGTTTGAGACATAGAACATTTTATACAAATAACATACTTTTCACAAGACATTGATTTACAAACAACTTATCTTATACAAACTCAGTTTACATGGTTATTCATTTAACCATACATTATTCACTTATTTATACATATCATCTGAACTCATTGTTTTTCAAATGATTTACAAGACAAAGCAAATTACAAGGTTCATGACTAAACATTTTCTCAAACATAAGTCATGAATTCTGTTTTCACAAAACCTATGTATCTCACAGGCATTTTTATGCTGACGTACCTATTTTCACATGTGTTTTCAGGAGATGATGCATAGGACTTATAAAGACATACTTAGGCGGACCTGTGCCTTAGTGACTTAAAACGAGACAAGAACTAGTTACTTTATGTTATGTACTCTTTATTTCTTGTTTAAAGACAATGTAACTCGCTTGTTTGATGAATAAAACGAAACTTTAATTTCCATGGTTGTGAAACATTAATTTTGTTACAACACTCCCCGATGTTTCCGCCACGTTTTGTATGTTCTACGTGGTCGGGGTGTGACAAAAAGCGTCATTTCTTCTTCAATATTGTAGATGCGCTCAGCCATAATCAACCGATTTTCCATAGTATCAATCAGTTGACGATCAATTTGAGGCAAATTAGGAAAATCCAATAAACTTTTACCATGACCAATTAAAACTCTTTCAATCTCAATCAATGTATAATTGAGAATCTCCTCATCTGTGAATACCACATCATCATTCTCTAGTATTGTGCGTCGATTGTAAGCAATATCATCTGATAAGTAAGGTAGAAAATCAAAAAATAACCTTCGTTGATCACTAACCGTACAAAACAATAGAATGCAGACAAATAAATCACGAAGTTGATTCCCCAACTGCCATTGAGAAGCTTCACATATTGAATCTATCTACTCAACATCATCTCCTAACAAACCCAACGTGTTGCAAGCAGACATATAAGTTGGATGCTCAACACCATCAACCGTACTAATGTCTTTAAAGCTTAATTATCCACGTTGAACATTTAATAACATATGGAGGTAATACTTTTCACCCATCGATAGGCTCACATAATAAATGCGGCCAATACACACCCCCCTATGTCGTGGCAACCACTCCTTGTCCTTTTCATGCCAAGTGAAATTTGATGGAAACTGTCACAACCCGATATTTCCACATATTACCGGTGGGCCTGGCGGGGGGTATCGTGACGTAGTTGATGTCATCATTGTCAATACACACAATATAATAGCACAACGGAAGGCTTGGTGAATAAACACTAATACAAACCATAGTGTCCGAGTGTCCAAATAAAAGAATATACAGACATGGTTGTAATAGAGATCCACAGGTGGATCATAAAATAAAATACAAGAAAGCTGAAATAACAGACTCCAGGTATCTAGGGATTTGCAAGATCTTCTTATTTGACACCTAGTAGCTCCAGCCTATTTACGTGAGGTACCTGTCAATTAGTCTTTGGAAAATACGTCAGTTTACACTGGTAAATACAATTAACCGACTCATTTGAAAGAGTTTATAAAAATTGATTTAAGTGCACAAGGCACAAATCATTTTACTTGGGACAATTATTTAAGATAATCTTGTATACTGTTTTACATGTTTGTCATACATATTGGGCCGGTTTGGAAGCCAGTCATGAGTAACCGACTCCCCACTATAAAACCCACAAAGGAGTTATCCCCAACATGTGGGTTATTGAGCATTTGCATCTGTCAGGTGTATGCCTACACCCCGTGCATAGGTCGTGGCCATTTTCAAATGAAATGAGCTGAGGATATCCAGGACATGGTCGTATTAACCCCCATTGTTTATGTTATCAAACAAAACAGATTAAAATGGGTTATGTAAATTTATTAATCACAATCCGATTAAATGATTTCATACCCGACCAAGCGGTATTATTATAATACCGTATCCCAAGCCCGTATAACGGAAAATAAGTTAAAAGTATTTACCTGAGCTAGATGTGAAGAAGTAACTCATCCGTATATTCCTAAATCTTGATGAAAATACCTTCTACTGAAGCTACTCAATCTGTATAGAAGGTTTATTAACCTATTAGGATACTAATGGGTCTTTATTTAAGTCAAAGACCTAGACCGGTTAGCTTGAAAGATACTTAACGGTTCTAAACGCTAGATTAAGCGGAGACCGGAATAGAATGTGATTCAGACCCGACAAGTTTGGATACTTGTATAACATGGGCAAACTATACACATTCTGGAATTTGAGGATTTAATGTCAAGGTTAAACCCGTTTCAGCTATTTTATGTAAACTAGTCACATAAACCGACCCGAGCGCATAAATGCGTAACGGGTAACCAAATGAATTATATACAGGTCTCATATATTATTATGCTTAAAATATATTAATACATCAGTAAGATGTCAACATTTATGCCCAAGAAGTATTTAAAACCAATTTAAGTCCCGTATGGGCATTTTGGTCATTTTAATGTTTATAAAATACATTTTATAATAATCTGAGGTTCTGGTCTAAAACATTCAGTAAAAATATTTATTTTATCACATTACATCAGTAAGATATCATACATATGTGAGGTTTATCATTTATGACCAAACTATACCCCGAAAGGGTATTTTGGTTATTTCACATATGCTTTTAATGACATTTTTGGAAGTCTAAGTTCATAACTTATACTTACTATAAAAATATTAAAATTTATTTAAAAATTCAGTAGGTAACAAGTCTTAGGTGTTAAATATGGTTTTAAAACATATTATGCACCTAATTAGTGTAAAACTCGCTAATTGACCATAATTTAAGTGTTTTATGGAAATCTGAGATTTTAATCAGTTTTAATTGTTCAAAATAATTTATTTAATGTTTGAAATCAGTAGGAAAAGGTTTGGCATTCAAATAATTTGTTAATCTCATTTTATGCATAAAAAGGGTATTATCGTCATTTACCGAATTATACAAGAACTCCATGATATGATCAGATTATAATCTGATCAAAAATCCCTAAAAATAATATATTAACAGTAGGTAATGAGTTTTGGGTCAAAACCTATGCTTAAACATGACTTATGCAAGATATCACAATTTAATTAATAAAAAGCTTCAATTTACGATATCGAGCATAACTTCTGTATAAGACCAAGAACTGATGTCAAATTTTCGAGACATACTTATATATCAGTAACAAAGGTTTTTGTCCTCTTACATTTCTAAAAATCTCGTTTATATGTCAAAAGGGCAAAACTGGCATTTATAAGCATAATAACGAACATGCGCATATAATTCAAACTACTAAGGACCAGGTAATATTACTCCAGGGGGTTATACTATAACATAAAGTGGTCCCATTGGAAGCTTAAAACATGGAAGGATTAAGCTTAATCGGGTCAGAACTAAAAGTCAAAGCAAAAGTCAAGCTTTTGCGACTTTCGGTTGTGAACCGACCCTAAACTGATAATTGTCGGGTTGAACATGCTTAGACATGTTCTAATACTAATAACCAAGTTATTAGAATGATAAAATATGATTTATAACCTCTGCATTGTTAGTTATAATTATTATTTAAAATTCTAGCCAGTTTGACTTTTTAACTTATTAGTTTGACCCGACAATTAACTAGGCAAACGAAATAATTAGGAGGTGCCATTTTAAGGGTTAATCACCTACCTTATTATGGTTACATAACCACTTTCAATTCGGACAGTGGCTGGACCATTTGTGATTAAACTGAAAGTCAAAGTCAAATTACAATAACTTTGACTTTTCGGTTTTTAAACTAAAAACTGAACTAAGGAAGGGGCTAAGGCACTTACAAAGGGTCCTAGCTATCTTTTCTACAAAAATAAGCTTTCCTTTGATTCAAGAACCTCCAGAGATGCTCAGAACACAAGCTTGGAGAGTTTGAGAGTGAAAATGAGTGAATGAGCAAAGGAAAAAGCTGGACATAAGGCTTTATATATACTGAATTCAAGTGGCTCCAGATGATAACAGGTGTTAGGGGATGAAATCAGGTCTCTACAGGTGTCTTGGTGGTTTTTAAAAACCATTAACAAGCCATAGAATCGATCATAACTTGTTTGGAGCTCAAGAAAAGGAATAAACCTGCACCTGGCAGGAGAAGGCTGTCGAAATAGTGCCGTCGCGCCTCGCGACGGCAGAGTGACTTCAAGTTCGCGCCACGCGACCACCCTAGTTACCAGCCAAACAAGTTTCATTCATGGCAAGTTTAGTCCCAACACCTTTTTAAGCCTCTAATCTTTCATTTTAAGCACATTGGGCCCTTGTAGTTAGTTTGTAGATGAACTAGGGAGTATAACCAAACTCCGTTAGGCCTGGTTTCGTTAATTGATCACCGAAAACATAAGTTTTGCCTCGATGAAGCTTTAAACCCTAATTCTTGGGAATTTGTGTAAACAACGCATAACGATTCTCGAAACCTAGTGAAATTTATATGACTTATTCTTGAGAGTATATTTGAATATTTCGAAGCCTCGGGTT
The DNA here is from genome assembly GCA_030545235.1 of Helianthus tuberosus. Lineage (NCBI taxonomy): Eukaryota > Viridiplantae > Streptophyta > Magnoliopsida > Asterales > Asteraceae > Helianthus > Helianthus tuberosus. The sequence continues at coordinate 81,994,299 of CM060369.1, forward strand.
CATTAAAAGGTCACTCAGAGGTAAGAATTAACATGTTGACACGTTTAACACCTGTGGTTTATAATCTTTCGATTATTTTCATAAACGGCTTCTTATATCCAATTAATCACTCGTTTAAGAATATATTCTTCGTGTGTGGTCATTCAGAGGCACAAGTTTGGCATGTTGACACTTTTAGTCCCTTCGCATACATAATTTCATCGTTTGTCAACTTTAGTTCTTCAAACTCAATCTTTCACACGATTAGGGTTTAGGACACGTGTCTTTACATAATTGGACACGTTTTTACGTGGTGTTACAGAAACTCTACATATGTAAAAGAACGACCATGCGGAAACCTTTCATTTGAACGCATCCATTCAGTAAATTTTGACATGCTAGCCGTAGCACGTTGTGCAACTTCCTCAACCTCATCATTATCATGAAAATACACTCTATTACACCCTTCCTCATGAAAAGGTAATCGCTCAACAGCAACATCACGATACTTCATTTCAAATTCAAAGATCTTCCAACATGCCTCAATAGAAGATATATACCAACAATTTAAATATTCATCAATTTCATTTTCATTATGTAATAAGGACGCAAACATTGTCCTATTTTGAGCACCTTCCAAAACCACAGTTGCACGATCTGGGCCTTTGTTTATATAAGTAAAAAGATACTTGACTAACATCCCTTGGTTGCACCACTCAACATTAATGTGACAACCATATTTCACCAACAATTCACGGTTATAAGGAACAACATACCGATTATCAAGCTTAATATCTTGAGAACCAACTTTAACAACTCTTGAATTATTGGGCCTCTTATAACACGGCCAACCATCATTTCGGATGAATGTCTCCTCACAATAATTCTTTGGGTACCCTTTACCACATACACCGTTATGCATACAATGACTTGAATGGTTGAGCAAACCACATGGACCATGCATCATTTGCGTAAAAACAATACCAAAAGCTATAGGGTCTTCCACCTCCGAAGGAAGCTCAACATATATATATTTATCATTATTGTCGACCGTATTAATCTTATCTTCAGGTTGTAAAAAAGCAGAATATGAGTGTGGAAGTCCTCGTTTCTGAAACTCGATTGTATAGATAACTAAACAAAAAGGAGCAAAACAAAATGTTACACTTGGCTAAAGAATAAAATAATTGTATAATATTTATATAATGTAAATGCTAGTAACAAACCTGCTTTCCTGCGTCCAAAAATATTCCTTTTCCTTATGTCTTTGATAAGTTCATCAAGTTTAATTTTGAAAATGTAGGATCGCGATCTGACCCGAATGAGTCGTTCAGAGGAGTTTTACTTCGTTTCAGGTGCGGAATAACAAGAAACGAAGGTAGAAACAGCTTATTCTTCACTAATAACACTGATTGTATTGATTAGAACACGAATACAAGCAGTCTTCACACCGGCAGCACCTCGGTATGGAATCGTACAACTGTTTTCTGATTTCGCTCAAGAACACATATATATAGGTGCTGTGATTTCGCCCCAAGAGACACAAGGTCCACATGAGCGAAATCAACCTGACCACATAAGCGAAATCTCATCTATGTCCCTGTGAGCGAAATCATCATCTAACACACATACACTTTCCTATTTTCTCGTAAATTGTGCCCTAATCTATACAATGCAATCTAAGACTCGATCCAAGACGAAGTCGACAGATGTAGTGCACCAACAGACTCCCCCTCAGATGTTGACGAGTCGATTATCGAGTTACGACAATGCTGTGTCTTCACTTCTTCAGTCTTGATCAGTCTCTGGGCTTTTCTCTCTGTATCTTCACCAACAGACTCTCCTTTAACAGTATCTGCTTGAATATCTTCAGACTCCCCTTCTCGATTTGCTGGCATTTCTTTGTTCTTTAGCAACATCTTCTTCAGGATCATTGTCTGGCTTTCACAGGTCTACGATCGACTCAAGCTTTGTCTTCAGAATCGAAACCTGGCACAACTTATCCTGCATAAACTCTACATCAAAGTAAGATTTACTTTTATCAATTTGGGTATAAACAAATGCACCAACAACAACTCTCATATGCATCAACAATCACTCTCCCTCAGAAATAACTATCTCTATGATGAACCATTTGTTGATTTAAAAACACATTTGACGTTCAATATACGCTCCCCCTCACAACAATGTCATCATGTTTAGCACTCGGAATTTTGACAATCAGCTTTCCAACATCAGTTGTCGAAAATCTTTTTGGATTTTTCAAAAATTTATGCTAAAACACACTGAAAATCTTTTTGGATTTTTGAAAGAAATGAAATGCAGTAAAGAAATATTTACAGACAATATTTTTGTGAGTTTTGTGCAAGAGGATCATATCAGTTTATGACAAGTCACGAGTACCGTTGAGCTTAGTTACACATTAAGAATTAAACAATTCACTTAGATTGCCGATATACTGATCCACTTAAATTCTCACACAAATTTCAACTGATACAGGATATGAGTTAGGTGTATTAAGAACTTAAACTCATTCATGTGTCCCACCTCTTGAATATACTCCCGTATCCAGATCCCAATATTCAGTCTTACAGGTGAGTATACCACAGATGATATCTGTAAGGCGTTAAAATGCGAGGGCCGTGAGAGCTCAGGTCGATACTCCCGTATACGCAGAGAGATGATGGCTTCGACTTTTGGTGTGTCCCCTTTAGAGGATCTTTTGTATTACAACAGCAATGATTATCAATTTTATTGTTTCATCAATTTGCTGAGGGTGGCGCTATATTTCAAGCATGTGGAAAAGTATTCTCCGGGGACTAGGTCAGAATTTCCATTCAGCAGAAGTCCCGGGATAATACCCCAGATATCACTGAGCATAAAGACCTAGTATCTCAGAAAGAGGGACCTTTCAAACGAGATTTCAGGGGTTACCTATATATCCAAGTAGTGTTCCCCACAAAATAAGCAAGTTTGAATTTAAATTTATATCCCGAAAAAGTTTACTAAATGTATGAAAACCTATCGGCATATCATCAGTGAGACTGTTTAACGCTATTAAAACATTACATTTCTTTAGCATACTGTGACTGTCTACTGATGTACTATCATTTCCTCTTCTTTGACACCAAAACTCATTTTTGATTTTATCATGTTTTTGTCTTTTCCAAATTTTCAAATGTTTTTGGATTTTCTGAAATTTTCTACTCCCCCTAAAATGCAAACTCATTTTAGGAAATTTGAAAATAAACTGTACAAGTAAATTGACAACCGATATCAAATCGCTTCAATTCGCCATCCACTAGGCATAAACAATCAGAACTCCCCCTTTCAACAAACCATTTTCTCATTTAGATTTCAAAACACTTAAGTTTGTTTTAATCAAAATGATTTTTCCGGAAAATGAGTTTGTTTTTACCACTTGTTAAGTATGGGGATATGGTTCATCATCTTGTCAGTTTTTATCAAATGTAGTAAATCAAGTACAATTTAATGTCCCTGATTTACCGTTTGCAATAAAGCAACCTCTGTACCAATTGTAAGAATTACCACTTTTAGGATCACAAACAATACCACTTGTAGGTATGACTAACCAATACCAACTGTAGGAATGTTACGTCTACATGCATCATTTTATCAATCAGGATGCCGATTCCTGCTTCGCACTTACCAACCTGGAAGCTCCGGCGTAGTCATTCAACCTGTAAAATTTTAACAATTTTAACGACTTTCATACAAACACTTTAAAATATGAATGATGCCGATTCCTGATCCACGATATAAACTAGGGATCTCCGGCAAAGTCCTAAGACTTTACGGGAAACAAACTTCCATCCAAGTCTTCTCAGACTTGATGGCTTTCAGTTCTTGCACAGTAGGATTGTAAGTTGCCTTTTTAGTTGCATAAAAATCTTTAACCCCCTTAGCTTTCCCATTCAACATTTTCCCAAAAATTTTCTTAACACTTCCATTGAATGTTTTCTCGACATCAAACTTAGTATTCTCGTTGTAAAACTGATTCGAGATATCAACTTTGCCAACTTTCTGTTTAACTTCTTCAAATTTCAGTGATGGAAACTCATCATCATTCACTGAAATTTTCATCTCAACCTGTGGCTCTTCTGGCTTTGTGGAACCAGATTCATCGCCAACTTTCTCATCAACTTTCTTAACAACCCACACTTGGTTGTCTTTCTCTTTCTTTTTATAAAAATTCTTTTTAGAACACCCACCAACCTCATAAGTTGAGTTTTCAAAAATTTTAAATTTTTCGGTTGGTGGTTCAATATCAACAACTTTTCCTTTCAACTTGTTAGAAACTCCCTGTTTTGACTTAGCATTTTTCGAACAGTTCCATGCAATGTGACCAGCTTCATTGCATTTGTAACAGGTTCTAGTTTCTTTGGAGTAACAAACTTCAGTTCCATTCTTCTTCTTTTCAGCAAGAAACTCTTGATTTGACTGTCTCCAGAATGGTTTCTTCTGTTCCTCTTCTGCACTTCCACCTGAAACAAATTCTGTTTTTGTTTTAAAATTTTTCTCATTTTTATAATTTCTTGGTGGAATAAAACCTAAACCTTTCTTTTTGTAGCTACCATTATGGTTTGGTTTCTTTTGAAAACCAGAACCAGAATTGTAACCCTTTTTCTTGTTTAGACGTTGTTGAATTCTTGAAGTGTACTTTTTAGGTTTTTTAGTAAGATTTAAATCTTTTATTTCAGAAATATTAATTTCTTTCATTTTGAAAACCTTTTTGATCATGTCAAAACGAACACTTCTTATTGGAAACTCTTTGTCAGAGTATAATTTTTCAGAATCATTTAAAGTGTATGCTACTTCAAATGTTTCATCATCCAAATTAGATTTTGATAACAAAAAATCTTTACTGTACGCCCTTTCGACCGACGACTTTGAACTGTTGACCGACGAACTCGAACTTTTAACGAACGAATTTGAACACCCAGACTCAGACTTTAACTCCGACTCCTCATCTGTATCCAACACCTGATCGACCACCTTTTTTATTAACTCAGACTCATGATCAGTGTCAGACGATGTAAAAGTAACGTCAATGTTTTCTGGTAAATCATCAGTTGTATCGGTTTTTAGCTTTATATTGACTACTTTTTCAACTTGCTCCTCATTTGGTTTTCTGGGAGAATAGCCTTCCCAGATCGGAGGCGGACACTTGTTATAGCTAACAGTCGATTCCTTACCAGTATCCTTCTTCTTTGGCTTATCATCTTGAAAAGCTTCCATACCTGCAACAGTCGGATAGATTCGATCAATAAGATAATCAGAACTAGAGTAACTTTGTAATAAACATCTGATTCTCTCATTTTCAATTCTCTCGGTCTCCAACTCTTGCTTCCACTTTGCACTTTCTTCAATGTAGAAATTTATAGCTTTCTGTTTTGTCATCATTACAGCATTCATCATCGTTAGAGCTTGTTCTCTTTCAGAGTTTGTCTTTTGAAGACCAGTTACTGTTCTGTTCAAAACATCATATGATTCTTTCACGTAGTTAATATTGAACAGTAATTGCTCTTTCATTTTCTCAAGCTCAGCCAGTTTTTCATCTTTTGCTGCACATTCCTTGCAAGGTTCCAAACAATTTGTGCAAGGCTTGATAACTTCCACAATTTTTTCAACTTCAACGATCTTTTCAACTTCAATCACTTTCTCAGCTTCGGTCACCTTTTCTTCTTCATTCACTTGCTCAGTCTTTTCAGCAGCAACTTTAACTTCTTTAGTTTGAACAATTTCATCCTTTTCAGCATCACTTTCAGTCTTCATATCCTTTTGCTCTTTTGCAGCTCGTTTCTCTTTCATCTTCTCCAGGCGATCTGCAAAATAGAAATGAAAACTTTCAGGAGATAGATGAGTTTTAGCAACATTAATATGTCGTTCTTCTTCATCATCACTACTGTCATCAGTTGGTGTTTGATCAAACTCTACTGATTTGTCAGAATTATCATCCGAAGAACCAGAATTAACTGGTGTTTGATAAAAAACAGCTTCCTTTTCTGAACTTTCATCACTTTGTGAACTTTCATCTGAGCTATGTGAGCTTTCTTCAGATGCAACAGACTCTTTCTCCACATTCTTCACAGTCTCACCAATAGACTTCATCCACTCGGTGAACATGTCGGGTTCTTTCATAATCTTGGCAATGAAAGCTTTGAAATTTCCATTCTCATCTGCAAACATATCCCAGCTGAAGCCTTCAGGTAGCCTCTCATCATCTTGATCGACTATGCATGCTTTGCTATTAGGAGATATATAATTGTTCCAGTTAAAATCCACCACGCACGCTCTTTTTGAATCCTCGATTCTTCTACCATGAGCCACCTGTGGTTCTTGTTGTTGACCAACTTGCTGGTAAATGGCTTTTCGGTAGTAATCGTCTTTTCCAAACGGATTCTGAGCTTCACTAGCTTCCCTGTTCTTGCATTCCCGTTTGAAATGGCCTTTCTCCCTGCATCTAAAACAAGTAACTTTAGATTTATCAAAACCTAAAGTAGAAACGTGTGCATCAAGAAAGTCATTTCTCCCGGTAATCAGCTTGAACTTTTCAACACGTCTAAGAACGCTAGCTAGACACCATTGATGTCCATCAGTTCCATCTCTTCGGCATCTATCTGATCGTAATCCTCCTTTGTGAGCATAGGATTTCCGATCCGACCTGCAACTAGACCTTCATACGAGAGAAGCACGGAACCAAGTAATGCCATGTGATCTTTCGCAACCTCCTCAGAAAAACTTTGTCCATCTGGAAGATTCAAGGCAATATTGCATTGTATCACACAACCATTTCCCATTTTTGAGCTTTGATGCTGAAAACTTTCTGATGAACTCTTTGGATTGACACTCGGATATAATGAGAAACCACTGCTGCTTTTGTTTGAACTTTGATCAGCTTTTTCCGATGAATCTCCAGCACTAAAAGCAGTCTGGATTTTCGGGCTTCTTTCAGTTTCTGGAACACTACCTTTGTAATAAATTTTTACATCCTGTTGACCACTTGGACTATTCATCCTATCGATCTTTTGTTGTTCCAAATCCTGACTTTCAATTTTCTCAATAAACTGACCAATTGTTAACCCATCATAAACCCCTGTGTTTTTCAGGATCATCAAATAAGTTCCCCACTCTTTTTGCAGTAACGCATCAGCTAATTTGTCTACCCACTCTTCAGGATCCTTTTTTATACTAAGCATTGACATAGATCGCACCAAGTGGCAATAACGTTCAATCAGCTTCTTCGTATCTTCTCCCGGTAAACTACTGAACAGATCAAACTCTTTCTTGAGCAACGCCTTCTTGCTCTTAATCATTTTCTCACTACCCTCAAACTTAACACGTAAAGCATCCCAGATTGACTTTGAAGTTTTGTCATGCTGAAGCAGTATGAAAATGTCTTCTTTGATAGCTTGCTGAAGTAGACTAATCATCATCCTTTCAGCTCTATACATATCACGTTCTTGATCACTAAATTCAGATATTGCTTTGTCAACTTTCAAATCAGTCTGTGGCAAAACATATTTCTTCAAAATACACTCCCATGATCTCAGATGATTAGCTTGTACCTAGTTTTCGAACCTATCTTTCCATCCATAATACTCCTCAATGCTCATTAGCTTCGGGGGTTTTTGAGTAGTTCCCGTTTCATTTTCCAAATTCATGTTCTGAGCAATGGAAACCGGAGTAGACGGAGTAGCAAACACGTTGTAGAACTCAGTATCCATGATGAATTAGTACGTTTTTCAAGATCAGTGACAAATAAGCGAAATCAGGTGTCTGTGCACAAAAAGCGAAATCCCAGAAGTCCTTAAAAGCGAAATCAGATGATCATATGAGCGAAACCTGATGTTCCAAAAAGCGAAATCCCTTAATTTTGTGTCACAAGAGCGAAATTAGGGTTTTGTAGGTTCACAAAAGCGAAATCAGGGTCCTTGATTGTTCACAAAAGCGAACTCAGGTGCAATTTTGAGCGAAATCAGTGTTTGGGGTGTCCCAATGAGCGAAATCAAGCTGACATATAAGCGAAATCATGAAATGTCCGAATGAGCGAAACCTAATCGGAGGTTAATTTGATCCATTTTTAGTCCGAATTTCAGTGTCAAACTTTCCAGGGTTTGTCTATGTCCAATTGTCTATGATCTGTGAAATTTTGAGCGAATTTCGACCGGTAAAACTTTCTGAAATGATGAAAGAAGGTGTAGAAGTAAGAAATCTCGATGAAATCCAGCTAATCTCTGCAGAACTCCTCCTCCTGAGCTCTGATACCACTTGTAGGATCGCGATCTGACCCGAATGAGTCGTTCAGAGGAGTTTTACTTCGTTTCAGGTGCGGAATAACAAGAAACGAAGGTAGAAACAGCTTATTCTTCACTAATAACACTGATTGTATTGATTAGAACACGAATACAAGCAGTCTTCACACCGGCAGCACCTCGGTATGGAATCGTACAACTGTTTTCTGATTTCGCTCAAGAACACATATATATAGGTGCTGTGATTTCGCCCCAAGAGACACAAGGTCCACATGAGCGAAATCAACCTGACCACATAAGCGAAATCTCATCTATGTCCCTGTGAGCGAAATCATCATCTAACACACATACACTTTCCTATTTTCTCGTAAATTGTGCCCTAATCTATACAATGCAATCTAAGACTCGATCCAAGACGAAGTCGACAGATGTAGTGCACCAACAGAAAACACGGGCAACAATGTCCGGGCGGTCGGATGCACTCATACCAGGGGTTGTTGCTTGAATGTGTCGGGTAATTTCTGGCCATTTTGAATTTAATGTCATAGTAATAAAAAGGTCCGGAGCCCCGACCCAACAGAAAATGGCCAATGCATCCTGATACTGTTGAATCATATATCTTGGCCCACCGGTAAATGTTGCTGGCAGGATAACACGTTGACCAACTGCTTGACAACTTGTTTCGCCATCAGCGATACGATCATATAAACCATTTTACAAATCTGAACGAATAGTGTTTTGGTTTAGTTTATACCAATTCATCTCATGTTCAAGGATAGCTGTATAAGAGTCCACAACATACGTCTGAAATAAAAGACCATATCTGTTTAATGTCTTACCTTCATTCCTCCTAAGTTGTAAACGGTAACAATAATATTCTCTTAATGAAACCGTTTGCTGCCTACTTGATGCAGTTATATTACATAGAGGAATATTAAGATGGAATCCATCTTATCTATACGGAAACAACAAAGGATACTGCAACGCCATAAAACTTGGGTGCAATTCAAATATATGCTTTGCACTACGACTACCACGTTCTTCAATAATAATATTACGTGAGTCTGTAGGGTTTCCGTCACCTGGAATCAATGCAACACCTTCAGGAATAGTAGGCAAAGAATATTGTCCTTCTCTTCTATTTCGCGTACCAATCAAGCAAAGCGTAAGATGTTGCATTGAGTTGTCATTAAACCTTTCACGTGCCATCCTAAAAGCCTGCACCAATGCATTGTTCGCATCAAGCATCAACAGCAAGTCATTCACCAATGTGCGTAGGATGACTTGATCAGAGATTGGTGACACACAATTTCGCAAAGCATAAAAGTGATTATCAATCTCATTTTCCGTGTCATAAACGTACAATTGAGCAAATCTAGGGCGTCCATCAGGATGCATAGGCAACAATGATCCAATATTATGATAGTTGTGGCCATTCAAATGGAATGTATAAGGCCCACGACCATCCTTTAAATCCGTAGATATTCTCCCACCGGTTGAGGTAAATGCAAACATCACATTTAAAAGCTTTATGTTTTCTCAAAACACCCGAGATCGTGATTCCCCATTGTAATCAAGAAGACGACCCAATGTTTGAGGAGGACGTCGAAGAAATGGCAAGCAAACCTTTCCTTCAGTACAACATAACGAAAAACTTGGAACACGTGGAGTTAAACTTTTAAGAGTTCGTTCCTCATACCAAAGCATAGCTTCACAATGAACACATACATGGTTTGCATCACCGCAATCCCAATATGACGCACGTTGCCCTAAAATAAGTAAGTAAAGTGTAAGCAAACACTATCAATGTCATATAAGGTGTTCATATATACGAAGTATCACAAGAAAAAATATGATGTTTACGATGTCTGTTTTCGTCTTGAAAGACGTTTGCACCGAAAGGTACTTCTGCCTGATTCGTACGTAGACATCCAGATGTTTGTGAAACTGTTGAAGCTAATGAAGATTGTACAGCTCCATTTGTTCTACTGGTATAATGCACAACGCTTCTGTTGATATGATCAACTAAAAAAAGCAAAGATAACAATAAAGCTATTCAATTTAAAAGGCTTAACCCACGTAATATAAAATCATGGGTGCTATTGTGTGAAAACATATAACAAACACGAGAACTCAATCAAGCGTACCATTGCAATGTCTTTGAGTACTTGTAGCCTCACACGTTAGATCAGAAGGGCGATCACGTAATCGAGGACGCCCCATTTGGCCCGTCCGTCTATGCCCAACTTCAGTCGTTGCATTAGAAGATATATTTTCCTGAGTGGTATGTATACCTGCAAATGAACCCGAAATTGTAGTGTTCGGTGAAGGGTGCATATTTTCATTTGGCATACGCATATATCGAACCACATTTATGCTAGAACTACCAATTGCATACACAGCAACAATAGCACTAACAGGTTTAAAGGGTTTACATGGTAAATATAAACATGCAAACCCCATAAGGGGTGTTAGCATATGAAAAAAAATCATAAGAAATATAAGAACATAGATAACCACACCGTAAGAACACCGTTGTGAGGATGCAACAACAGGCGTCACAAAAGGAAGTCGCTCCCGCAATCAAGGACGGCCCATACGACCACTGCCACTACGACATTCAACATGCGTAGATGCTAACGTTGCATGCGAAGGTGCCAAAGAGATTGAATCGGAATCACTTGATATAGGTGCACTCATATCACCACCTTCCGATACATATATCTTTAGAAAATCATGACAAATGTCAATAATAATGTCAGACAAAACATAAAATGCTAGTAACATATACAATATCTCAAGCACAACTAAAGCTTAAAAAACCGCAACATGAAATTACCAAAATAGAAGCAACAACATAAGAAACATTGTGACAAGTGCAAGGTACCACTTAAACTCAAAGTTACGAAAATTACAAGATAGAACTTTCTTAAACTAATAATCCGGGGAAGCTATGGTCTCTGTGTAAACCGCACCATGCATTTTCTTATAGAAAAGCATAGGGCAGAAATAACCTAAATGATCCCGCTGCAAATCAATTTCAATCACTCTTCCAAACTTCATTATCACAAGACATGTCCCTTGTAAATTGTAGTATGTGAAAGAACACATAGTTGATAATGGCATCCACAACTTATAAGGATATGCAAAAACCTCCATCCAAGTTTTATTTTTAAGCCTCCACAATACAATTTCTCGTCTATAGTCGTAGTTTCCGATACAAACATACATATGAAGCTGCTCATTTATGTTAACTAAACTTCCACTAACTTCATCGTCGTATACATTGGGGAACCATAATTCAGAAAACGACTTTGAATTCACATCAAAACGAATAACCATCAACCCATCTGAACGACCATGGCATTGGGTAACGACAAAATATAAACCACCACCACACAAAGTTGTTGGCGACCAAATGTAGGTATAATGGTGGTACGGGCGGTGTTTTAGGAAGCGTACAGTACTCCATGAATTTAGCCCCATCAAATAAATGTAAACGGTCATTGTACCTCGTCTACGTTTAATATGTAAAATGTTGTAATCATCAGAAGAGTCAACAAAAAAGCCTAGAGCATCACTGTCAACTTTGTAGAAACCTTGCGAATTAGAATTTGCTAACTTCCTGAACTTAGTCATCAATGGATTCCAAACAACCAACTCACAAGTGTTTCGGAGACAAACACACAACATACCATCCAAACTTGCCAAAAAAAACATTCTAGACGGATGAACATAGAATGGGAGGGTAACATCTCTTGGTAAAATAAATCCCAGGGACTTATAATTCAAGGAATGTACATCGATAGTCTTCCAACCAACCATCAACAATTTTTGATCAGCGGATGCACGCATGTAATGACAATGAGCCCTTAGAAACTTACCTTCTAAAATGAAAGCTTCAAACATAAGATAAATACTAATAATACGTCTTGCATATTTATACAATATTATAACCAACAATTAAAACATGTATTGTCACAATAAAAGATATAATGTTATGGCTAATAAAAATATTAAAAATAAAAAATAAAACAACAAAAATATATTAACTAATAACAATAAAACAATTATTACAAACTAAACTATGAATTTGTATCCATATGGGCCAGATATATTACATTTGCATTTTGGGCTAGGTTACGAAACCGGATCAGGGAAACATGAGATAGGCCGGTTTGGATACAGCATACGGATAATCCGAATTAAGAAACGGATACTACATAAGGGCAGTTCACTCAACCCTAGCCACATATGCGATGAATCCAGCCCTCTTTCTTGTCCAAGTCGCTCCTCTCTGCATCCCGTATTCATCGTCATCATCAGTTTCCATGGCCATTCACCATGGTTATACTTGTGTACACTCCATTCTTCTCTGTCATACGTATCATCAATTCAATCGATTCAAAATTTCAAGGTTTTTACCTCTCTAAACCCTAGCGTATTATACATCATACTATTTTGTTCGATTAGGGTTCTTCATAGTCGATTAACAACTTCTTTGATGATCGATTAGGGTTAATGGATGCGGATCTTCATATTCGATTAACACCCTTCGTATTTTAGGGTTTGTTGGGATTGAACCCTACCAGAGGAACAGATAATGAAAGCCAAAACTGGTTCACAACAGTGGATTCATAATAAGCAGTTGTTTATACTAGACTTCTCCCTTGAAAGTGATTATAACATCTGATGGTCTTCTATCCACTGTCCGTATACAACAGCTGCTGCTCTTCTAACTACTAATGAAGCCCTGAAGACTGCTAAGAAGTCAACACTGCTGGTTCTATCTACTGATGACAAAGCACTGCCCACTCAAGGACTGATCAACTTTGAGGAAAGCACTGATGGAAGAAGATAGCAGTAGTTTAGTGTATTACTTGTCATATGAAGAATCAGTGGTTAAGAATAGTAGTGTTTATATAGGAACAGTTGTTACAGGTTGTTAGGCTGTTAGACGTCGCTTTCATGGTGACGTCAGCTGAGATGCCTCAGTGGTTTGGTTTGTCTATAAATGGAACAGTACTCTGCACTGTTACATTTGATCGTTTTGAGTGAGTTCTTCTCCTCAATTCAATCCTTTCATCTTGTGCAACCAACCATGGAGTATCAGGCTGAGGGGGAGTTTAGTTTGTAAGCATGCTTGTAATCTTTTGATTTGTATTGTAAATCTTTCGACTTAATGAAAAGCATGTGTTTATCAAAACTGTTTCTATCTTTGATTGTGGTTACAAAGTTTGTTGTTCATTTCTGCTGCACTTAAACTCTGTTCATTTCTATTTGATTTGTTCAAATTATACAAACAAGCACAATCATTAGAGCCTCCGATCCTATCAATTGGTATCAGAGCTTGGACAGTCAAATTCGATCTAACAGTCAATTTGACATAACAGTTCAGCTCAAAATTCATTGATACTAAGGTTGTTTGTATTCAGTTGAAAAACAGAGTAACGAGTAATCACGTTTAAAGTGGCTATTCAAAAAACTCTGTAAAACAACCAAGATGTCATAGGACACACAAATTTCATACAACAAGTGACGTTATGCATAAATCACCTATAGTTTTTAGATCTGAAAATATATCTGATAACTGTGGTATAATTATTTACGAAAAATTGATTTCAATTGTTGCTTTGAAGTTCGTGTTGTTTCCATCATGTTTGTTGCTAAAGTGTGTACCTCATGTCAACAAAACCTATGTTTTGATTAAATAACATTAGTATTTTGTTAACATAAAAAGAGGGATATTAAAACTTTAGTTACAAGATCTTATGTGTTGAAAAACTGGTTGGGAATTCTGTTGAAAAGGACCAAATCAACTCTGTTATAAACACATTAAGAAAGTCAGGTGTTGAATTAGTCCAATTCATATGTAATGTGAGATTTGACGTATGCATGTACAAAATATGACCAGATCTCTCAAAAACATTACTGCAAAATGATTCTGGATTAAGTATTTCTTCAATAAAGACCTCCCAGTAAGTATTTCATTACTTATGAATGGGAAGGGAAAAAGGTGAAGAAGAAAATCACAAAAACTCAGAAGTGTGTTTATCTCAAAACTTTTGAAGTCAAAAGAAAAAAGTATAAATATAAAACACTTAAGAGTCAAAAATTGGGGTAAAAATGGTCATCAAGCAACTGTGTGCATTCATTGGGTCAGGAAAATTCAGGTAAAAGTAGTATCTCAAGTGACTAAACTTAAAAGAGGACTAGACAAGCTATCAGAACCATCACATGGTAACAAAATCCAGGACAGGGTTTTCAAAAACTTATGTGTTCATGTGTTCTCATTTTTGAAATCAACTGACAAGAAAATGGTACCAAACAGTGGTCAAAATGTATTTAAAATTTCATACCACTGTTGTCAAACCACTAACCATTTTCATAAACTTGAGAATGATTTGATTATGAGTTTTATTGGAAAATATACCAGATCCTTTTGGTGCTGTTTTCAGAAAATCCTTTAGTTTTTTTCTGAAAAAGGATTTTCTCAATAAAGCAGGATATATTATTCTTTATTTTTTTTAAGAATAATATATTTTGTACTTTTTACTGGTTTTTGATAGTAAAAGTTTCAATCTCCTGTCAGGATATAGAACCTTTATCTTTTTGGTGATATTATCCTCGAAAATGGATCAAAAGGAAATGGTGTATATGTCAAGGTTAAGGTCTTGTCAAACTCAAGTTTGGTTTTATCATAGATCAAAGACTGATTGCTAACAAGTTTTAAAACACTAGGATACTAAACCACTGTCAGGATTCTATAAAAGTTTCAAAATCTGTAATTGACATGTGGCAAAACCTTGAATGAAAATCTTTGAAAAAGATTATCCATTGGTGCACTAATAGTTGCTGATATACTTGTCTTCAATCCTTACCATTACCTTAACCCTAATCACTGTTTGGTTCAAACATCTGCTTCCTAAATACTGTTCACTGCTGAAAGTCAACCACTGATCTTTCATTTTCTTGGCAAGCACTGATGCTCAAATTCAGTGTCTTATCCACTGATATGCTATCCACTGATAGTAAAAATCATCCACTGCTCACATAATTATTACCGTTGTCACCACTGATATTTGTTTCATCAGTGGTTCTCCAAAACAACTATCCTCCATTATTCATCTTGTCATCAGAGGTTGGCACGTGGTCAGTTTTTAGCCTTCAGATCTTTGTAACCGCTGCCACATCAGCATTCATTTTTTCCCTAAATAAAACCCTGATCAAAACCCCAAACAGGGTTTTACACTGTCGAATTGAATTCCAAAAATTCTCTTCTCAAAGCAGTTTCCAACCTTCCTTTTCAAAGCATTCTTCGTCTTTCTTCATCGAAATGACGAAATCAAAATCAAAATCTAAGTCAAAATCATCATCATCTTCCAAAGAGGTCGCTCAAACGGCCGAAGAACCCATTGAAATCCCGTACAAATCTCCCCACAATTACTTGGGTCTACTCACAAAACCCACAAACAACCACACCTTCGATTCAATCATTGATATCCTTTCAGCATCAAAGTACAAAACTTTGTTAATTGTTGATGCTCCAATATACCAACAAACCCAGAGAGAGTTTTGGAAAAATGCTATCCTTGAAAAACAAGGCGAGACCATCAGTGCCATCAACTCCTCTATACAGGGTAAAGATATTCAAATTACTCTACAATCAATTTCAGAAGTCTTTAAACTCGATGATCAGAAAGGTAAAACTTCTTTTTCTAAAACCGAGTTGAAAACTGATTTCTTGAAAAGGGGGTATGCAGAACAACCAAAAAGGGATACCTTACAAAAAGGTTTCTTTCCTTCTGCACCTAGGTTTTTATTCCACACACTTTTGATGTGTGTTTCAAATAAAACAACTGCTTTTAACGAAATACCATTAAAGATCCAATGTTTAGGTTATGTTATTTTAAACAATGAAAATTTTAACTATTCCCAGGAGATCTTTGATGATTTGGTGAAAAATGTTAATAGCAAAGCATTTCTACTTTTTCCAAGGTTTCTAAGCTACTATTTTAAACAAAAATTTGGAAAAGAAAATGAAAATTTGCTCAAACAAGGTGTTTATTTTCAAATAAAAGGTTTAACACCTGAAAAATTCACTAGAATGTTGACACCTATAAAAACAAAAGCAGAGGTGCCTGAGCAGAATTTAGCAAATACCACTACTCCTCAGGCATCTGCTGCTGAGCCCACTGCTCCAGGTGATCATAGCAGCACAACCACTGCTTTGAAACCCACACCTGCCATTACCAAAAAGACCAAAAATAAAACTTCCAGAAAGCCCTCCAAACCCAAAACAAAGGCAACTCTGGAAGATGAGATCCCAGAGCCACTGCCAGTGACAACAGAAATGTCACTTACAACCACTGCTGCTACTTCCTCACAGCAGTTGGAAGAAAGATCTGCACCATTGCCTCAAACTCTTCCTGCATCCTCACAAAAGGATCAGGTTGTAAGCACAGGGACCCCACATTATGAAGCTCTTGATTCAATTGGATCCATCTTCCTCAGTCCTGATCCCAAGGACATGTCTCTTTCAACACCTATACCCTCGCCAATCACATTACCATAATCCATAATACCTTTGTTGCATGCAGTTGCTATAGCTTAGACACAAACCAGTTCCTCTCTATCACCTATCACTGAGAGTACACTCCCACAAGTGATTGGGTCTGATGCTACTACCCCTGCTATCCCAGCAACAACTGAGGAGGTTACACCCCTTGAGTTACAAGTAACTCTTGGTGGTAGTTCAAGTGGAGTAGCAACTACAAGTGATGGATCAATAGATCTACATTTGGACAGTTGTTTCATTAGTAAGGCTCCCTTGAAGGAAATTTCTTCTATAGCACCTCTGGTAACCACCAGTGAGTTTGTTTTAACCACTGGTACTCTCAAAAGGTTATCAAGTGTTGAAGAGAGAAGACCCCAGAACCAAGAACAAGGGGCATCAATGGGTGATTTTTGGGACTCAGTTCCTAAGTCACACACTGGTACAACCACTGCTGGTGGGGAATCAGATGATCCCATTAACGTGGGTGATGATTTAAAATATCAGAAATTGACGGGCAGAGTTGAAAAACTTGAAACATCAGTTGCTGAAATAAAGGATATGGTGCAACAGCTGTTAAAAGCTCAAAAAGCACAATCCACTGCTGTTCCAGCTCAAGCACCTGCATAACCTGCACCTGCTGCAAATGAGCTATGGAATGTATTTCAACCCCTGCTTGAAAAACAAAAACAAATGGCTGATCAGCAGCATGAAATACATGTAAAAATGCTGACAAACATGGTGGAGTCAATATTTAAAGATACTCAAGCAGACATAAAAGCTATCAAGGCTCATATCCAAAGCACCACTGGAAAAGTTCTTCCCACTATCCTCTTCATGGATAACCCCCTTCCAGATAATGCCAAAAAGGGGGAGAAAATCAAGCAGTTGAAGAAGAAGGGAATTGAAGATGGCCTGTATGTTGAACCAGAACAAGAAAAACAGACATCTAAACCACCTCCCAAAGGCTCCAAACCTCAAACCACAAAACCTCAAACAGTTGATATGTCAGTGGTTTCAAAAACTTCTAGCCAAACAGCTGTCATTTTTTCAACACACACCACTACAACACACACTACAACCACTGCCCTATCATCACAATCTAAAACTACACCACTACCCACCAAATTACCACCTGCTCAAAAGCAGAAGACATCTACTGACACATCAGTAGTTGTAATGTCAACAGAGATTGAAACACCAGTTTTTTCAACAGCTGTTTGCCAATCATCCACCACTGCTCTCATCAATATCACATCACCACCATCACCTCCTGCTAAAAAGCAGAAGACATCAGATGTTACAACATCTGTTATAATGACAACAGTGATTCAAACACCGGTTGTCCCAACACCTGTCTGTCCAAAAATTTACTCCACAAAAAGAAAAACAACTCAGGCAGGTGATGACAAATATGATCCTATGGCTGCAAAATATCCACTGGAACCTGAAGCTGTAAAAAATGAGATGAAACAACTCTACACTGAGGATGATCCTTCAAAAAGAAGATTTCCTTTTCTCATAGGCTTCATAGTACCAGAAAATATGGATGAATATCTCGAGATCAAAATAAGGCAAGCTAAGATAAGAGCCAAAGTTGAATGCAAAGATCAAGGTGATGAAGCCATCTCAGAAAGAATGGAATTCCTGCTCACTAAAGTCAAATAGATGGAAGACTATGCAAGAGATCTGAGCAAAGAAATGTCAGATTTACCACCCAAAGCAGATCTACGAAAAGAAATGAGAAAAGAATATCTTGCATACATCATGAAAGAAAAATTCTATCCAGCTGAAGAAAAACAGTTTGAAGAATGGCCAATAGTTGCATTAAAGCATGAGGTAAACAGAATTGAAAGAATTAAAAATGATCCAACCAAGAAGAGGAATGCTCCAAACTGGAGAAAGTACAAAAAGCTCATTGCTGATCTTACTTCTGAATACAAAAGAAAGAAACAGGAGCTGGTGGATGCAAACGTTGGAGATGCTGAATCCATAGCAAAATGGACAAAGCAGTATACAGATGAGGCTTATGAAAGGTTCAAGAAAAGGAGGATAACGGTTTCTGACACTCCAAGGAAGCCTGACTACAAAAAGCCAGAGCAGCAGATCAAAACCTCTGAACCACTGATCACAACAGCAGATACCTCAATCATTGTGATAAACCAAGAAAAGAGGAAACAGCTGACTAAAGCAGAGGAAAAAGAAAAAGAAGCTGAGTATTTTGAAGAAGCCATCAAGAAAATGGCTTTAGATAAAGACAAATCAGCAAAGCTTCAAGTCCTTGCCAAAAAGGTTTTGAACCAATCATCATCACCAAACACATCAGCAAAGCTTCAAGAGCAGATTGACAACTAAGTTGCAGAAGACATAGCTGCAGCAAATGAAGTCATAGAAAAGGCTTTCAAATGAATGTCTGAAGCTCAGGATACTGCTTTATAAATTTTCATAAGGCCGAAATCTCCAAGCTCATCAGTAAATAAATCTCTCCCAAGAAACCCATTGGGTTCAAAAATACTAAAGTGGCTCTCTGATCAAAAGACCCATGTATTGACCCTGATCAGATCCAATGGTGAAATGAAGTACATATCAAGGAAAGCACTAAGCCTTGGTGTTGAAGATCTACAAGATCTCCTTGAACTTTCATTGTGCAGGGATGAGGATGACTCAAGTTCCAAAGACTTTGAAGCAGAATTTAAAAGACAAGCTAGTGAACTTCTGATGAGGAATAAAGATCCAAAATAATGAAGTGTTTTGGCATTATCTGTTCCAGGGGGAGATTGTTGGGATTGAACCCTACCAGAGGAACAGATAATGAAAGCCAAAACTGGTTCACAACAGTGGATTCATAATAAGCAGCTGTTTATACTAGACTTCTCCCTTGAAAGTGATTATAACATCTGATGGTCTTCTATCCACTGTCCGTATACAACAGTTGCTGCTCTTCTAACTACTGATGAAGCCCTGAAGGCTGCTAAGAAGTCAACACTGCTGGTTCTATCTACTGATGACAAAGCACTGCCCACTCAAGGACTGATCAACTTTGAGGAAAGCACTGATGGAAGAAGATAGCAGTAGTTTAGTGTATTACTTGTCTTATGAAGACTCAGTGGTTAAGAATAGCAGTGTTTATATAGGAACAGTTGTTACAGGTTGTTAGGCTGTTAGACGTCGCTTTCATGGTGGCGTCAGCTGAGATGCCTCAGTGGTTTGGTTTGTCTATAAATGGAACAGTACTCTGTACTATTACATTTGATCATTTTGAGTGAGTTCTTCTCCTCAATTCAACCCTTTCATCTTGTGCAACCAACCATGGAGTATCAGGCTGAGGGGGAGTTTAGTTTGTAAGCATGCTTGTAATCTTTTGATTTGTATTGTAAATCTTTCGACTTAATGAAAAGCATGTGTTTATCAAAACTGTTTCTCTCTTTGATTGTGGTTACAAAGTTTGTTGTTCATTTCCGCTGCACTTAAACTCTGTTCATTTCTATTTGATTTGTTCAAATTATACAAACAAGCACAGTCATTAGAGCCTCCGATCCTATCAGGGTTTCAGTTATTCAAACATGTCAGATCTGTATTATGACATTTTTAGGGTTAACGGTTGTGGATTGATGGTATTATGCTTATTCATATTCGATTAGAGTTTTTTCGGAATTTAGGGTTTCAGTTATGCAAACATTTCAGATCTGTGTTTCGGTACTTTGATGGGCTTAGGATTTTTCGTTGTCGTGAATATGTTACCACCGAGTTAAAGATGTGGCCTAGATAAGCTCTAGAACATAGACAAATGGTGGTTGTGCTGTATCCAAAACTTGGCAGACACTTTGTAAGTTTTATTTTTTATGTTTATGACTACATTATTGTATCAATTAATGAAGGTTTTGTCTGTTTTAATGTGCTAACATGAGGGTTCATATGAGAGACAGAAGCTAGGCTTCATATTCTGCATCTTGCAACCCATGGTCTTAATAAAAAAAATGGCACTGTATGTAACACCTGTGTCACTTCAACCGTCAAACAAATGCCAAACCAATGAAATATTGTATTTCATATTTGGGATTTATAAAAATTATGTGTATCTTTTACACATATCAACTCTTGTTTGATTTTAAGCTTTAAATCGTTTTCTGGAAGGTTATACGCGCTCTGATGCGTAAATATAACCAGTTTAATCCAACGAACACTCCGGAATAGTGAAATAGGCTTAACATACCTTAAATAACCTTTACATAACTTAGAAATAAGTTTTGAAGGCTTTGGTATGGCAAAAACAAGTTAATTCGCTTACAGGGACTAAATATGACAAACTGCGAAAGTATGTCAATTTGAACTGTAACGAACATTCCGGAACATGACCATAAGTTAA
The DNA here is from genome assembly GCA_030545235.1 of Helianthus tuberosus. Lineage (NCBI taxonomy): Eukaryota > Viridiplantae > Streptophyta > Magnoliopsida > Asterales > Asteraceae > Helianthus > Helianthus tuberosus. The sequence goes on from CM060369.1 coordinate 82,015,474, forward strand.
ACACACCTTAAATATCCTTTATATAGCTTAGAAATAGGCTTTGAGGGGTTCGGTGTGCTAAAATAAACTTTTGGGTCATTCAGGGACTAAAAGTGTCAAAAAGTGCACAAGTTTGCATTTTTACGCGTAACTTACGTTCTGAATACATCCGGACATCCAAAAATTTATGTAAGCATGACTATATTATGCTTTAGTGTTCGCCATAAGAAAAATCCATTCGTTGCGTCATTTGGATCGTTTTTCGCGCTTATGCGCATTCCGTCGTAATTATGCGAACATCGCGTTCGTACGACCAAACGAACCAACATTCGACTTATTTTTGAGCATGTTTCATGTCCACAATGTTTAGGCATCATTTTAGGGCCTTAAAGTTGGCTTTACGGGCCTTGGAAGTGCCGGAAATGGGCTTAAACACATGCAGGGACTGAAACTGTCATTTCTGAAACATGTTTGCTGATCAGAAGCCTCAGGCGGCCCGCCTGAGTTTTCCCTAATCCTAAAGCGGGCCGCGTACGCATGTCTGATCAGATAATATCGAACAGTCAGCGTGTTCCAGCTGTTTTAACCACCACCACACCTTTCCCACTTGCATTTTCAGCTGATAAGGGTTGTTTTTAGCCACCACAACTTTCCGACACTTGTACGGATACGATTAAGGCACGTTATTCGACAAACGATCTTAACGGTTACCCGTAAACTATAAATACCCCACCCCCATTGCTTCTAAAACCACTAGAATCTGATCTAAGTGACTCTAAGTTGGAACCATTGTTTCATACCTGAGTTATTGTGATCTAGATTAGCATTCGGGGACCCTTCATAAGTATTCTTTCGTTCTTTTCCTTATTTTATTGCTTTTCGAGTCAGAAAGTCAAACTTTGTTTGACTTTCAGCGTTGACCAGTAATGGTCAATGCGAAGTTCGTTTGAACTTCGCAACGTGAGTGTAATCACGTTGGTTATAGTCCCTTGGGACTATGCCTACTGATTACCACGTTGTCTAGGGTCGTAGGGTAAGCGATCTGATAAATCGCTTATACCTCGAACCCGACGCAGTTTGGTCGATCATTAGGATCCGACCAAATACATTAGGTGACCTTAGTGTAGGGAATAACCTTCCGAGGTTATACCCTATGGTCACGTCGTTTAAGTAGTTGTATGATAGGTAGTTTATATGCCTTAGGTAAATTACCAGAATACCCTTTTCATGTATAATTGGTAATTAAGCATATGTAACCTAAACTTTTGTCACATAACTGATTATGTAACATGTTTAGGCATATAACACTTGTCGTAGAACTAGTTAGGCGGTCCGAACGCGTTTCACGCGCACGACGCGTTAAAGTAGCATAAGCTACCTAAACGGGTCGTAATGGGTCGTAAACAATTATGTTAGGTTTCATTTAGTATGTAGGCTTTGTTAAACCAAATGACACGAGTCTCTACACTCGTTTGGTTTACAAACCCTCATTCTATCCGATCCTCCGATTTAGGTCCGGTTTATTAATGTAGTTACCTATATTAGGTGCCGGTTGATATTCCGAGATCTCTAGCATTACTTGGTGATTATCTTTAGACATCTGAGCAATCTCAGGCGAGTACATTATTCCCCTATTTTACTGTTTTCCAAACTGTTTTGGGGTGAAGCATGTGTACCTATCTGTTACTTTCGTGTTTTCCAAAAGTATAATTGATTATACATGTTATTACTTATCTATTGACCAATTGAATGACTATCTATGATTTAAGCATTGATTTCTCAAAGAACATAAAATAAAATGTTGAATTGTACTTATTTTATGTTCACCAGACCGATTGTTAGTATGATATAGCGCTATAGGATTTGACACCCCATTCCTGTTGGCATGGAATGTCTGAAACCAATTTGTTGCTCCATCCAAATAGGAATTGCCTTTGTGGTATTTCTATAGTCTCAAAGGTGTATCTTGATGCACTAGGTCTGATTGAATTCTTAAATCACACTATTAAAGTATAGTTGAATATACTCTCATGTGTGGTATTGTACAAAACCAACATATATTTTATTTATCACATCCAAAGCATATTTTGATATGTTATTTACTAAACAAAAACATAGTTTAATATGTTATTTATCACATCTAAAGCATATTTTGATATGTTATTTACTAAACAAAAACATAGTTTAATATGTTATTTATCACATCCAAAGCATATTTTGATATGTTATCTATAAATCCGAAGTATACTTGTACTATACTATCTAAATCTATTCTTTTGAACAACGAAGGTATATTTAATGTACTATCTATCTATCGATTTGGTTTAGTTTGATTAAGTGATTAAGTAACGATGCATGTGTAATATGATACAAACATGGTGGATACGCCGCTGGTACTTCCTATATATAAGTGCTTGTATGGTATTACATACTGTAACGTTATTTGAATCATTTCAGTTTGAGATATATAACATTTATACAAATAACATACTTTCCACAAGACATTGTTTTACAAACATCATATCTTATACAAACTCATTTTACATGGTTATTCATTTAATCATGTATTATTCTCTTATTTATACATATCATCAGAACTTATCATTGTTTTTCAAATAATTTACTAAAACAAATGTTTTTGGGTCAAGAGTCATGGCTACGAGGTTTTACAAATTATAACCCGCTTGATTTGAGTTGGTTAATTAAGTTGCAATATTATACTCTTTTCAAAACAAGGTTTTTAAATAAAGTATTGCAACGTCTAAACTAGCCATGATTTCGACACTCCTACAAAACCAATGTATTCGCCAGCATTTCTTTGCTGACCTCGTTTTTACACATGTTTCAGGTACTGCTTTGCAATGATTGTTGATACATGCTACATTTAGGATGGACTCGTGCCTTAGCGACTTAAAACGAGACAATAACTAGTTAACTTATGTTATGTAACCTTTGTTTCTTGTTTAAACAATGTAAACTCTCATAATTGATTATTAAAACGAAACTTTAAGTGCCATGGATTTGAAACGATTAATTCTGTTACAACACTCCCCGACGTTTCCGCCACGTTTGGTTGCTTTACGTGGTCGGGGTGTGACACTGTAAGTGTTTCTAACCACTGAGTCATACTTCTTACTATGCCTATGTGTTTGCTTTAATTGAAAATTGTTTGAATTTAAGGGTATAATTTGCACAATTCTTGTGTTTCATATATGTTATAGACTGTGTTTTAGATATAACACTTAAATGTACTTAGTTTTGATCTGACACTGGTAGATTGTACACATTTGATAAAAAAAATACACATTTGATAAAAAAAATCAGTCTACATGTATTAGTACACATATCAAACACCTAAATGGTTTTGATTGCATTGTTTAAACTATAAAAGCAAACACACATACAAACCGATTTGTAATAAAAGCTAAATTAAAGAGATTAGGAAAACATACCTTAATTCTCCAATTGGGTCCTCACAGCTACTCAATATGATGATTTTTATGGTAAAGAAAAGTGAAAGAAAAAAAGCGGCACTGTAAGGTCATAGAACTACATTATATAGAGCTAGTATCCGAATTATTCTCATGGAAGTTAATATTAACTCAGACAGTTAATAAATCATGGGATAGTGGGAAAGTGGGCTAAACTGATAATATTTTAATAATAACTGCATAATCAGTTACTAAACCTATAAGTTTTATATACCAACTATGTTTTCATTTGATTTTTTTTATAACCGAAGCTGAACTTCTTTAAACTTATCAACAAAAATATTAAACTATTTGATATAAGTTATTTTTTCCACTAATGAAGACATATTTATTAAAAACTTTTATGTGAACTGACATTGGAATACAATAACAATTAAAAATATGATTATATATTAATATAAACATAATTAATAAGCAATTCTACATAAACAAATAATACATAAACAAATAGTAGAATAAAAAGTAAACATTAACTAAAAAAAGAACATGACATCCGATGTAGGAAAATTTCTAAATTCAACAAACATTTCAAAGCAAAAAAAAAAAAAAGCATTAGCAAACAACATGTGTTATTGAAGACTTGCCGGCACAATAGTTTCCACATACATTGCTGTGCGTATAGCATGATTCCAATCGCTTGGTATGGAAAGGTCACATGTCTTCTTGATCAATCTATTTCATAAACCTCTCCCCAATCTGTCATCACAAAACACTTTTCTTCTGAACTAACATGTGTAATTGAGCACCAAACTGGCGTTGGAATATAACTGATCTTTAGAAACGACATGACCTTCATCCAATAATCACCTTCATAACCCCATAGATCCACAGCCATATCTACAAACCCATGACTAACAAATGCGTGAAGTTTGTTATTCATATTAACCAAGTTCCCCTGGAATATTTCACCATTGCCAACATATGGAAATCCTATTTTTGAAAATGTCTATGTATTCACATCAAATCGAATTATGACAATATCACCAGCAAGCCAAAACTGGAATACAGTAAAATATAAACCATCCTCACAAAAAGTACCCCCGACCACACATAACCATTAGTATGGTAATGCCTTTTTTTTTGTAAAAACTGTATTCTCCTCCAATAACTGGTCCTCCTTGAATAAGCCATAACATCAACTGTAAAACGACCATGTTTTATATGTAAAACTCTGTAATCATTAGAGGAATCGATGTATAGGCCAACAACATCGGAATAGATTTTGAAACAACCATAAGACTTTGAATCAGATATGTTAATGCAGCTACGGATCAACAGATTCCAAATAAGCATTTCAAATGTATTACGTAAACAAACACATAAGAGCCCATTCAAGCTTGATAAAATCCACACATCAGAAGGACGAACATGAAACGGTAGGGTAATCATGGTTTTCTCATCGACTAAATCAACACCCGTGCTGCGAATAAAGCATGATTCCTGTCCAATACTAAATTTTTTTTGTCTAGACCCCTTACACATATGTCTACAGTGCATCATGACAAACTCCTTCGACGATATACATGACAACCATTCTTTACACACCTTCTTTGCACGACCTACACATTTTGCAGGAAGTCTTAGCAGTATCTCTGACATTATTAAGTCAGGACCAAGGTCAGGCAACTTAGTGTTGGACTCAAATGTTGAGTAGAGGCAACCCTTCAACTTTTTCATAACTCGTTAGGTACGAATATTAGAATCTAGAAATACAGTAATACACGAATATTAGTGATCTTTATAAAAGCTTAACTACTGCTGAACATGTAATTCTGTCTACTTAGCAATTGACATTTTAATTTAGTTGGAAAGCATATTACTATTTTTTTATATTTAAAAACTTATTACTATTGTTTCATGTCATCTATCCAGGAACTTAACTTATTTAAAGACCCTTAACATGTTTATATCTTCTTCCTGTAAGTCATCTAACTGGTACTCTTTCGGGCCATTGGACTACCCAACTTCAGCACCACACTGTGAGAATTCTCCTATCATATATTTATTAGTCATACTCTATATTATTAGGCATTAGGATTAACATAATTCAGTTACAGATCTTAGCATACCTATTACACGCCTAAATGATTTTATTTACACACATGGTTCTAAACATTAAAAGCTTATAAACATAATAATAATGCTTTAATATCTAAAATCGGCTGAAGTAAGATTTTCGAATGACGTACCTTATTGTTCGAACTAGTTTTCCAATGGCACTCAATTTGATAATAGTCTAAACTCAAACTAAACTGAACCTGAAAATTCTATATAATATCTTATATAGAGCTACATGTCCGAATTTTAATGAAAACAGTTCATTTATTGAGTAAAACTTAGGTAGATATTCAATCATGGGTTAGTGAGCAAGGATCATGACAAGTGGGTAAGTGGACTGACTTAGAAATAAACATAACATAACCAAACATTTATATTAATTTCTAAAAACCTAAGGAAGTTACTTGACCATGGCTTAGTGGCCCGATGATCATGGTAACGTGACTAAGTATGCTGACTTCGTCATTAATTCAGTATAACCGTCTTTTTATAGCTTTTTTTTTCAAAATATCTCATTCTTTTCCCGTTGTTATTTATATAACTGAATGCTATTTTGTATTTTCTCTCTAAATAATAGACAACTTATTCTTTTAAAAAACCTTTAAAGGACTAAATATTTTTTAAATACATAAATAGGCCTCTTGTTTGAGAACACACACTACAAAAACAAAATGGCACACGGAATTTGTTAACATGTAACAAGACATTATTGGCTACTTAATTTTTTAGTTTGTTTTTCTATGTATTATAGGTAACTACTTATATAACTACTTTAGCTATGCATATCTGGACTTTTTTTTCAATTATTTTGAAAATAAAAGAACATTTAACTTTTATAAAAACACAAACGAATGGGTGAAAACCGCTACTTAAACCTACTTTTTTTTTATTCATAACAGTAATGTTTATTATTAAACAAACAATTAATCATCAACATATATGCTATAATTTATTATAATAGTCAATAAGACAATAAGTTGTTACGTGTTAAATTGTTTTGTGTGTTACTAAAATTGTATACCAACTATGTGTAAGGAAAACTTAATCTAACTATTTGGTTGATTTTGTTGTTAACACATTATGTAATATGTAATATAGTTAACATATAAAACATAGAAAATCAATTGAAAAGAGGAAACTGCATTTAAACTAAAAATACTTGAACAAACAAACCTTAACAAACACTGTCTTGAAAGGCAAAACATAAAAGATGACTATGACAAAACAGGACTTAAACTAAGTAAACTTAAACTACAACCCATCCAACATGATCGTTTCATTTTTTAATTATACGTGGAATCTTCGATCTTTTCATTGGACCATCCAAAGAGTCTACTATATCACTTAGCTCAGACTCCAAATCATCTTGTTGTTTTGCCTTACAATCATCTTTCTGACCATTCGAATCTTCACTTTGTGTAATATCAATGACCTCATCCCATTTCCAAGTTAAGAGCGCATGCTTTCTTTTAGCTTGTTTTTCTATGTTCTGAAACTACAAGAACTAAAAACATTAGTATAATACATTTAAAAAAACATATAGGTATGAAACAATCATGATATAATTCTGCAATTATAACTTTATTTAAAAAAAACACCCACCTGTTCAAAAACCTCCCTGTGCATTTCAGATTTGAATGGACTAAAATACTGGCCATATGAAATGATCTCTACACTTCCACTGTCCGTCTGAAACAATAAATTCATAGAATTTAACAAATCTGACTAAATATCAAAACAATTTTTATACATTAGCTGTGACATAAAATGATACCTTCGGAGAATCTTTTATTGGGCTGCATATTTGATTCTTCTTCGGTGTCATTGCATTAATACCCAACAGTAAAAATTACAATTGCTACCATATATTAGAATACTAAATATTTCGTGCAATTCACAAAAGATTAGAAACCATCCACATTTAGATAGCTAAAATAAATATGCACTATAAAAAAAGGTACCATAGAAGAATCTTTCTGTGGGCTAAACATTTCAATTTCAATCTTTTTGGCTGTTGCATTGGAACTCAACTGCAATAAAAGGTTAGAATTCTTAACATTTCAATCTCCCTGTATGCTTTGATTACTAACAATTTACATTCCTACTTACTTTCATTGCAGAGTCATCGGCTTCACAAATGTCCACGAAGTCATCCGAGAGATCCATTGCTGCAGATATCTTGCTGTATGAATACAGGAAATGCGAAAAAAGACACAATTTACACTACCTGAACTGGTATTATATAGCCAACAAAAAATGCAGTTAAGTGTCCCCTACCCCACTAAGTTCCTGAAATAAGGAACACATTTTAAACCGCATTGCAACCTGTATTTCTGATTGGTGCATCTTGATAAACTGCAGGAAACTGCAAGATCGTGGGTAAGAGAGTGCTGAACTGCTGTTTCTAGAAGGAATTTAGAGACTTTAAACGACTGAGATTAAAAGTTTCTGACTTTCAATGGCTGTAATTAGCCCAAATAGCAGTTACAAACAACGGTGGCAATATAATATAGAATATAATAAAAAAAAAAGAAGTGAAAAGTGAAATGATGATAGTGACGTTTCAAACTTAGGAGATTGAAGTTTTATTTTGAAAAGCTGCTTAAAGTGACAGATCATAAATCTTGGGAAAAAATTTAATAAAAAAATTTGTGTGAAGTGTTTTTAGTAAAAAAAAATGGGCCGCTAAGCTGATTAGATCGAGAGATTAGATCGAGAATAAAAATTTAGAAGTTGAACCGACTTGGGCCGATTATATTACAAAGTGTTTGGGCTCAAAAAGCGTTACAATACTAGTTCCTGAAAAACGTCACATCCGTACGAACCGGACACATCCAGCTCTTATTTGCCACATTCGCACGAACCAGCATTCTCGGTTCGCAAGAAATGATATATTTCATTGTTTCCAAAGTTGTTTGATCGTTTGTTGTTTTTTGCAGGTGTTTGATCATGGATTCTGAATTTTATAATGCCTTTGCAATAATGCCAGCTTGGGTGGCTCAGACTTTAAATTTCGAAAATGAACATGGAACCTCATCTAAACCACCTAGGCTAACACACTTAGATGATTATCGAAAATGGGAAGAGTGGTTTGCAGATTGGGTTCAAGGTTATTATATGAGGTGTTGGTATGCAATTTTGAGAGAATATAGTGAACCCTTAGATGAAATGGTCAAAAGAAATCACTGATAGAATACAATGAACAAGAACAAGAAAAATTCAAGTATGAAAAGAAAATGATAAGTTTTCTACAACAATTAGCGAGAGACAGTATCCTATCATTGTTACAACACAATGGAACTGCTTTTTCAATCTGGAATGCATTGAAACATAAAGCTGAAGGAAATGAGCAGGTGATGAAAAGCAAAAGAGCCTTAATGAAGAAAGAATTTGAAAAATTCACAGGTCTAAAAGGCCAAACAGTGAAACAATTGATGGAAAGATACTGTTATTTGATCATAGAATTAAAACTGCTAGGAATCGAAAAGAATCGAGAAGATTTGATTGACAAGCTCGCTGATGCACTTCCAAAAGAAAATGATTGGTCTACGTTTATCCTGATCATGAGAAACAATATGGAAATTGAGACCATTAGTTTTAACAAGTTTATTCAGAAATTGGAAGCACACGAGTTAGAGTTGAGAAAAGCAGGAATGCTAAAGAATGAACATCAAAATGTAGGTTTGTACTACAAAATTCGTAGTTCGTCAGATAATCAAAACAATAAGGTACAAACAACATACAATGCAGAAAGTTCATCTGGATTTTCGGGCTTTTTGACAAATAGCAACTCAAGCGACAGTGGATTTTGAACATTTTCGAGTAGTGAATCAAATTTTACAACTCCAAATTCAAAATCTTCACAAGGATCAAACACAAATTCAAACCAAAGGAACAGTCAGTCTCATGTGCTACAATGCAATGTCACAGTAAATCAGCAGAATGCTCAAGGTCTGAATGAATCCACAATGAAACAACAGATGGCATATTTGGGATCAGTTCTTGAATCATATGACAGTCTCATAGCTGGAAAGATTGGAAACTGTAAGATGACAAATGAAGACTATGACCAGATTGACCTAGAAGAAATGGAACTGATGGACATCATGTGGAACATGGCAAGCATTATGAGACGAGCTCAGAGATTTACTAAAATCACAGGGAGACTGTGTTTCTTGGCATCTGATCCTAAGCTGGGATTTGATAAGTCAAAAGTGACATGTTTCAAATGCAGACAAAAAAGGACATTTCAAAAGAGAATGTAAATGTCAAGACAATTAAGACAACATTAATCTGTTTAGTGTTTATCACAAACAGTCACAGATTGAAGCTGGATCTTCAAAGTCTAGAAACAAAGCATTAGTTGTCATACAAGAAGACGAAGGCTTCAACTGGATTAACATGTTTCCTCAACCTAACGGATGAGCAATGATTGCTGAGATTATTGAAGAATCTTAGGAGGCAGTTAATGAAGAAGAATGTTGTGATAATAAAGTTTCTATAAATTCTAATGATTCTAATCCTATAGCTGATAAAATTTGTAATAATTTTGCAGAAAGGTACTTCAACAGCTGTGGATTTTACAGAGAGAAAAAAGAAAAGAAGGTGAAAGAAGATCAAGTGATGGCAGATCAAACTGGAGATGATGATGATAGTGAACATGGTAAATCTGAAAGTAAGTTTGACATAATACCATGTGAAGTCTGTGTGGAAAATTAAGAATTTTTCAAACAAAAACGCATAGTACTTGAGAAAAAAGAAGATTTTTTAAACAAAACCTATGTTGAAGTGGCTCAAAAAGAAGAATTCATTGAACAAAAAATCAATGAAACAGTTGATTTTGAAGCGTATTTAAATCAAACTCACTCAGAGTTTAAGAAAAAGGAACTGTTGCTGGTACAAAAATGCAAGGAAATTCTTGAAAAAGAAAAGGTTTTGAAACAAAAAGAAGATGAGCTAACACAAAAATGCAATGGTTTTGAAAAGGAAAATGAAATATTAAAGCAAAAGTGTTCAGCAAAATGCAATGATTGTATTCAAAAAGAAAATATTGTTCAAGAGTTGAAAAAAGAATATGATGCGATGAAAACTTCACATCACAGGATGAAAGAAGCGTATGAGAAAATGAAAGAAAATTATAAATTTTTTGATGATAGACATTATGAACTTTCTAAAACGAAAAACCTTCTTGAAGCCTATTATAGAGATGATCAATTAACATTGAATAAATATATTGATCAAATTGACGTGCTAAAACGTGAATTGGCTGAAAAGGAACAGAAAAATAATAAATTACAGAGTTATCATGCTTCTTAATACATTCATGAATGTATTTTCAATATTAAACAGATGAGAATGACTCTGAAATGGAAAAGAATAAAAAAGGTATTGGGTCAGAGTATCATCAGGTTCCACCACCGATGAAAGAAAATTATACATTTTATGATGGTGAAAAGGTGGAAAAGGCAATAAACATGGTTGATCAATTACTTGAAAATATTAACATAACTTACCCCAAATATGATGTTGGTGAATCATAGGTGGTAAGTAAAGTTGTTGAAAATGTTTTGAAAGATGAAAATGATTCCAGCGAAAATGATGTTTCCAAATCACAAGATGAAGATGAAGAAAGTTTTCATAAAAATTATTTGAATAATTCAAAATCTGAATCTTAGACAAAAATGAATGATGATCCTATAATGTTGGCATATCAAATGATTGGATCTGACAAATTGTTTTCAGATGTTCAACTTCTAATGTGATTGTGGAAAAGATTAACAAAGTGTTCAAATTGGTGGAAATTGAGTTTTCTGAATTTGAAAATCTTGCAAAAAAAGCAAGAAAGTTGAGAGGAAAGAAATCTTTTTATAACAAACCAAGAAATTCACGTTATAAAAAGAAAAATACAAGAGCTGGTTTAGGTTATAAAAAGAAAAAAGTATCAAAAGAAAAGTTTTGAAAAGCCAAATCTTTAGAAAAAGATGAACTGTGTTTACGGAACAACTTCAGAAAAATAGAAAGAACTCCAATTTAGTCGACAGACTAATGAAGAGTTCTATGCTCGAAAGAAACAACAGCAACAGGCTAAGGATGTTTCAAAGAAAACATGTTTTAAATGTCAACAAATTGGACACATTGGTCGCAAATGTCCACAAAATTCGAAGCCTGTTTATGTTGAGAAAAGGAAGGAAAAAACAAAAGTTGGTAAAATGAAAATACCCAAGTTTGAATCAAAACAGATTTGGAAACAAAAAATTGAATTGTCAAAAAGAAACATTCAAGATGAATCAAGATTTTATGTAAAGAATGTTTCAAATGGACAAACTTGGATGATGAAGAAGAAAGATACTTCTGTTGTTGATGGAAAAAAGAAACTTGATTCAACCAAAAGGTTAAAGTCAAGAAAGAAAAAGTTTTTGTGAAAAACAAAAAATATTTTCTGAAACTAAATGAATCTTACTATGTCAAAATACCTAAGGTCATGCAGACCTGAGTTGCTTTATTCAAGTGATTGAGTGTATGATTGTGCAGGTGTTCTGGAGGTCAACCCACATTCAGTAGAGACAACAGAACATTCTGGAACATGAGGAGAAATCTTGTATTTGAAAACAGGAAGTGATTGGTTTAAATTGTTAAAATTTGAAATTTAAAAGGAAAATGCTGAACCCTCACGGCTGAACAAACAAAACATGACAAAATAAGATTTGAGAGTGGTTTTAAAATGTAAAATGTAAATGTTTTGTGATCATGGAGGTGAAAAATACTAAACAGAGAATGTAAAGCAGAAATGGATGGCGAGATGAAGCTGTCTACATCGGTTTGTCAAATTTTCATTAAAATGTTTCGGACTTTTGGGGGAGTAAAAATATTAAAAATTCAAAAACATTTGAAAATATGAAAAAGTACAAAAACATGAAAAATTCAAAAGAGTTTTGTGTAAAAAGAGGAAATGATAGTATATCAGTAGACAATCACGACATTCTAAAGAAACGGAAAGTCAAAATGTGATAAACGGTATCACTAATGATATGCCAGTAGGTTTTTACACACTCAGTAAATTGATTTCAAGATATAAACCTAAATCAATAGCTTTCTTATTTCGTGGGGAACATCTCTCGGATATATGGACTTAGTACTCTGAAATTTCGTTTGAGAGATTGTGTGATTCTGAGATATTAGGTCTTTATACTTATTGATATATGGGGTATTATACTTGGTCTTCTGATTTTGCGTGAGCAATGGCCTAGACCTCGTATAATACTTTTGCGCTTAAACCCCTACACTACATAAAAATTGAGACTATCGAAAGATATATCAAATGCAGATGTTTAGAAGATTCCTAAGTGGAACATACCTTAAGTCAAGCCTTCATCTCTTTTTCGGAACGGAAGTTCTAACTTGTGCTCTCAAGGTCTCGCACTAACCCAGAGACAGATATCATTTAGGTATATTCACTTGTAAGACTGAATTCAAGGAATCTTGATACAGAAGTATATTCTGAGGTGTGACATGTGTTTAGGTTAGTTCTTAAAACACTAATCTCGTATCTTGAATCAATTGAAATTTGTGTGAAAATTTAAGTGTATCGGTATACTGACAATCTAAGTGAATTGTTTAAAGCTTAAAGTTTATATAGATCAACGGTGTTAGTGATGTGTCTCATAAACTGATATGATCCTCTGACACAAACTCAACAAAAATATGTCTGTAAATATATTGTTTTTGCATTTCATTACAGATAAAATCACAGAAAGATTTTGGGTGTGTTTTAGCATAAAGTTTGTAAAATTCAAAAAAAAATTATTTCTGCTTTATTTTCGACAACGGATGATGGAAAGTTGAATTTCAAAATCTGAAGATGTGGAACATATCTTTAAATAACAAGTTCATTAATTTGAAACTTGAATTTTAAAATTAAAATTTAAAAGTTGTTTGAAATTATCAGCCAAGGTCATTAATTTGGATTTGGAAGATATTTGGATAGTCAAGGTCATTAAGTTGAACTTGATTATCTGTGAGGGTTACTGAAATTGATCATGGTTAAATGTTAAATATGATAATAGACATTTATATGTTTAGAAAACTCTCACCAGTTGAATCTAAAAACGTTTATTTGAATATGAGAAATTTATGACAATGAGCTGAAAGTAAGGGGAGTGAGATTAATTGTCAAATCTAAAATGTTTAGAGATTCGGAGCATTATTCAAGGGGGACATTACAGTTTTACTTTGATTGCCTGAATATGTAATCCGAGTCAGATCAAGACTAAATTTCGCAGATTTCTAAGCTATGTCCAAGGTGGAGTCTGTGAGTGCATTATCTGAATGTCCATAGTTAGAAATATGTCTGTACGTGTAAAGTCTTATGTCTTGAGTCTGTAACATACCGGACAGAGGTTTCGCTAGGTGTTACTAGGTAAAGTTAGACAAGGTCAGGATACGGTACGGTACGACATGATGCGAAGAAACTAAACATGATAAAGTGTGATGTCATCATTATGCAATGATGACATCATAATATATAATATTCTCAAGAAAATGCATGCATGGAATTCTAAAAGTTTTCACAAGTATGGATAGAATTAAGTATTAACTTGGACGAATCGGAGAGTTAATTAGCACGGATGAGAAACTTTAGATTCGCATGAATCGGGACATGGTCATGTTGGTACGAATCAGAGATGCCTATAAATATCATGCTCACATCAGTTCATAAGCAACTTCGGAAGAGAACACTTCGTCCGAAACACAGGTGCCTTCAAGTTTCATTAGAGAACAACAACATCAAAACACCTCCGATTCACATCATGTTGATCCGATTAGGAGTGTTACTTGTTTAAATCGAGTCGAGACTCTATCCGGTTACAATTGTTTGCAATAAAACGTCGTTTATTTATGATTTTATACACGATTACGGTTCGATTTAACGGATTCTGCACGTTAAATCGAATCCACTGTGACAACTGTGCTTTCTATAATCATAGTATAATGTAAAACAATGTTGATTATCAATAAAACAATGTGCTTTGGTGTTATTATATGTGTTATTGTGTTTGATGATTTTACAATTTGATTAGATTCCGATTTCAAGCTTTAATCACTTTCTGGAAGGTCATACGCAAACTGGTGCATAAACGCAATCAGTTTAACGCGATGTACACTATGGAACTGTGACGTAAGCCAAACATACCCTAAATATCCTTTACATAACTTAGAAATAAGTTTCGAAGGATTCGGTATGGCTAAAACATGTTTATTTGAACTAAAGAACTATTTACGACAAAACTGCGAAACGAACGTTGGCGACCGCCCGGATAACATTTAAATCCCAAAAATATTCTGTTATGATTAAAATTTTATTTTTAATCATGTTCGTGTTGAAAAATAATTTAAAACGCTTAAAACCGCAATTTTTCAAGTGTAAGCGCGTATCGCGTGTTTCTGCGCAACACAGTGCTTCTACTGCAAAACACGGACAACACAGCCAGTCTCGGCAACTGAAATTTATTTCAGTAATATTTTGCGAGTTTATTTTTATAGGATAATAAAAATAATTTAGAACGCTATAAACCGGGATTTAAACGCTAGATAAAATACCCGGTATCCAGTTAAATACCTGTTTATATCTATTTTTACCATCAAAAATTACATTTAACCCCCCCCCCCCCCCCATATATATTTATGGTCACATGGAGGGTGACCCCACCAACAAATTTTGCCAAGATCTTTCATATCTTATTTGATCCTTACATGACACTTGTAATTGCATGACCCTTTCATATCTCTTCCATATCTCCATATATCTTCATATAATCTTTCTAAGATCTCAACAAATCATACAAGATCACTCAACCTCTTCTCTCCTCCCTCCCAAAATCGTAAACACCCTTCTCCCACCCATCTTCATCTTTTGCAACTTTGTTCTTCAAAATTTAACCCCATTTCAAGCATAATTCAAGTTGGTGTGAAGATCCAAAGGTGCTTTCAAGGTGTTTTCAAGTGATTCAAGCTCCCTATCATCAAAATCTCATCCCACAACCTACTTGAATCTTGAAGGTATAACATTTATGTTTAAATCATACTCTTGACTCATGGTTGTTCTTGATGATTTAAAGTTTCTCTTGAATCTTGGGATTTTCACAAACTTGAAATCTAAAATGAAATGGGTCATGATACAAATAAAAATGGTGATGTTTATGTGTGTGTGTATGACCGTAAATATATATACATGTATGTATGAGTTTTGAGCTTTATTTTTGATAAGTACATGTTTAGGTTGTTGCTTGTTCTTGAATAATAGTTAAAAATGAAAGTGGTTGATGATCTATGTATGATATGATAAATGTTAAATTACATCAGCAAATAAACATGAATAAGTTGCATATTTGATGCATCTAAACTCATATGAAATGTTGGTGATATTATAGTATGCTTTAGACACTTGTACATGAGAATACATGTTGATTTATAGCTCAAGAAATGATAAAAAAAATGGTTGTATAACAAAAATATTTTTGAACAGGTTATAAACACTAAAAATAACATTATTTGGTGTATTATAATGGCATGAAACTTTGACATAGGTTTGATAGCTTAGCATGTTGTACATATAGCTTAAAAAGTGGTAAAATATGTGAAATTTGCATGATTTATGTGCTTTATGTAAGACCTGCACTATCATGAGTATAACCACTATTTTATTCAGTAAATAACACGGGTTATGTTAAAATTTCAAGTCGTTTCGATTTGGGATGGTTCGGGTAACGTTTGATGCAAAACTATGCGGTAAAACGGTCAAAAATCGGCTTTTCGAATGATTTTTATAAAACTGTTTTAGATCAGTAAGTAAACTGATATTTTTGATATAAAAATAAGTATTTTAACTTATATTAAGTTTACTTAGTGTTTGGTTAGTCATACGTGACTTCCGACGCCCAAAAATATTACAGAATCGCTAAAATACATGTTTTTCAATGTACACTAGAATGGGTTGTTCATGGGTAAATTTTATGTGTTACAATGTGCTATCTGTTTTACAATATGTGTATGATGATGTGTTAGTGTTGACGAGATTATGTGTATTACGCTAACCCATGTATATAAATACACTAATATAATAAAAAATAATAACTTTTTGAGAAAAATCTCAAAGTTATGTGAAAATTCTAAGTATCGGAGAAACCTATGTATTTTGTGGGTTTTTGATTATTAAATCATTCTCATTTAATTTAGGACGAATAAACAATTTGAAGGATTGTGTTAACATATAAAAAAAACGCACCCAAAGGTGAGTACATAGATCCCCTCTTTTTACTGTTTTCAATTGTTTTGGGGTGATTCATATGTATCAAAACGATTTCGATATTTTAACGATGGTTTCAAAAACGATTACGATGGTTTATACTAAACTAATAACGATTTCAACAATGTGAACGAACTTGTTGGTTGTAGTTACATAACGAATGACATTCATTAATTTTGGCCGAACCGACCAGTATTAGGTTATGGTACCATAGGATCCGACAAATCCCGTTATCAGACTGCACCCATGGTTATGTGTGGGTTAAGTGGGTAACGACTGAACCTGATGATTGTTAACTTACCCTTTGGTGGTTTGTTAATACGAGTTGAACTATGAACAAGTCATGAAGGTTTGAATGTTATTAGCGAGACGACCAAAAGTAGTTTTCACAATTAAAACGAGAACGATTTGAACGAGAACGATGTTAAACGATTGAACGATTTTGAACAATTGAACGATTATGAACGATTTAAACAAATGAACGATGATCTATAACGAGAACGAGTTAAACAATGTCACACAACGATGTTTACGAAACTATATAAACCACACGAGTTTTATTACAAGAACGATTTACGATTTGGTTACTTAAACAAATGTTTTGAGTTAAGATTCATGGCATCGAGGTTTGTAAATTATAACCAATCAGTTTTGACTTGGTTATTCATTTTACAATACAAATGGTTTACAAAACAAGGTTTTCTAATATCGATTAACGAGGTTGTACGATTTATTTAAACAAATAAACAAGCCATGAATCTGACACTCACACAAAAACTATGTACTCGCCAGCATTTATTTGCTGAGTATGTTTTTACATATGTTTCAGGTGATGTTGCTTAATGTTGATTGCTAGGATGCTTGAGTCACATAGGATCTGGACGAGACCTTAGTGACATAATAAAAATGATAGTCGATATATAACCTGCTTGTTCAGTTTCAAAGACAATGTTAATGTTTAATATTTAATAAAACGAGACTCTTTTGTATCCATGGTTTCGAAACAATAATTCTGTTACAACACTCCCCGATGTTTCCGCCACGGTTTGTTGTTTTACGTCGTCGGGGTGTGACAGAAGAGTTGGTATCAAAGCCAATGGTTATAGGGAATTAGGTTATTAGTAATACTTTGACCTAGACTATAACTTTCTAGGACCCCAACGCATGTTGAATTACGTTTAGATTTAAAAAAAAAAAAAGACAAAATCGTCACCTACCCTTAGGTGATAACCACAACGAGGACACAAAATCCGAATCTGCTTCAAAAATTAATCATCCGTTCTAGGATGATTGATTACTAGGTTTTGAACCCTCTGTTGTAAGGTTTTGAACCCTTCCAGTTTGACTCATTTTTGGCTTAGTGCCTTCTGAGTTTTCAAAATCTCGTCAAAGTTTGGGTCTAAATAATGTGAACACGTGCAAACTGGAAGAGTGAATGCCTGTACCCTGAGTTTTCTGTCTAAGGCTAGAGTGTTCGTACAAATCCACATAATCGGACCAGTCACTCTTACCTGGGAACTCTTGGGGTGAGTGTTCACTTATAGGCAAGCATGTCTTCGTGATACATTATTTTGATTCATTACCTTGATTAGTCACTGTGTGTCGTTTGTTTGTTCGAGGTAACGAACAAATGACCGCCTTCCTTATGTTTCGTCGATATTTTCAATACCTCTTTTGTTTTTCCTAATTGTCGACCTCGCTCGTTTCTCATATTTCCTTGTTAGACAATGCCTCCTCGACGTGATGCACAATCTTTTACTGCTGAAGAAGTCGCAACCCTTGTCTCTCAGCAAATGGCTACTGTGCTTCCAGGCGTTGTGACCCAAATCCACGAGCTATACAACAACAATAATAATAACAATGCACAATGTAATTTCAAGAATTTCAATTCTGCTAAGCCGCTAAAGTTTTCTGGGTCGCAAGGAGCAACTGCGCTCCTTCAATGGTTCAAAAGTATCGAGAACACATTGAGACATGTGCAATGTCTGAATGGGCGTAAGGTTGAATTTGCATCAAGTGTGTTTGAGAAGCGTGCTCTTACGTGGTGGAACGGAGTGATGCGCGACAGGGGTGCCGAAGTGGCGTTGGCACAAAAATGGGAAGAGCTTCGAGCTCTCATGATGAGAGAGTTCTGTCCCCATCACGAAATTCGAGCTTCGGAACGAGAGTTTGATGATCTAAAACAAGATGGGGGAGAACACCGTGCGTATACGGATCGATTTGAGGAACTCAGTCTTTTGTGTCCTACTATGGTTACCCCGTTGGAGAAAGCGATAGAGAGGTACATCGATGGTTTACCCGATTCCATACAGGATATTGTGACTGGCGTTAATCCTACTACTGTTCGTCAAGCGATCAAGTTATCTGCTACCATGACTGAGTCGCAAGTCAGGAAGGGTAAACTTACCTGCAAGGGTGATAAGAAGAAGTCGACCGAATCTATCAAGGAAAAGGGTAAGGGCAAGAAAGGTGAGACGTCGAAGAAGTCGAGAAAGCGAAAGGGTGCTCAGAACTTTGCAGTTACTGCTCAGAACCCTCAGAACCTACCAGCTCAACCGCCTGTGAAGAAAGCATATGCTGGTACCGCACCTCATTGTGCTCGCTGCAACGGTCATCATGTTGCACAACAAGCTTGTAGGCAATGCACAACGTGTGGTAAGCTTGGGCATCTGGCCGACATCTGTCGTTTGGGTCAGAATCAAATTGTTCAGAATCAAGCTCCAGTTCAGGGGAATGCTGCTAGATTCCCACCGGGTTCATGTTTCAATTGTGGAGAGATTGGTCACTTCCGCAACAACTGTCCAAGGTTGGCGAATGCTAATGCGAACCCGAATGCAAATGTCAATGCAAATGTGAATCCCGCTCGTGGGCGAGCGTACAACTTGAATGCCAACGAAGAAAGGGCTGGCAACGAGGTGGTCAATGGTACGTTTCTTGTTAACAATCAACCTGCATCTATTCTTTTTGATTCTGGTGCTGATAGAAATTTTGTTTCATTGTCTTTTGAACCTTTGCTTGCGATACCTAGAACTAAACTGTGGAAACCCTTATCTGTCGAAGTTGTTACTGGTAAACCTCTTGTTCTCGATTCTGTTATTCGTGATTGTCAGTTAAACCTTGATAACCATCTTTTTCCCATTGACCTCACGTCGATGCAACTTGGGAGTTTCGATATTATCGTGGGGATGGATTGGTTTACCAAACATCATGCTGAGGTGGATTGTTTCGATAAGATTGTTCATATTCCTCTTCCGTCTGGCGATGTTCTGGAAGTTCGTGGCGAGAAGCCATCTGGTGATTTGAAGCTTATGTCGTGTACAAGGGCCGAAAGTTATTTGCGAAAAGGATATGTTGCTTTCCTGGTACATGTCACCTAGGAGAAAGGCAAGAGCAAGAGTATTCAGGATATTCCGATTGTTCGGGATTATCCAGAGGTGTTTCCCAATGAACTGCCTGGTTTGCCTCCAGTTCGTCAAGTCGAGTTTCATATTGACCTTGTACCCAATGCCAACCCGATTGCGAAAGCACCTTATCGTCTTGCACCGTCGGAGATGCAAGAGTTATCGAAACAGCTTCAATAGTTGTCTGATAAAGGATTCATCCGTCCGAGCTTTTCACCTTGGGGAGCTCCTATCCTCTTTGTGAAAAAGAAAGATGGATCTTTTCGAATGTGTATCGATTATCGTGAGCTTAATAAGCTTACCATCAAGAATCGATATCCCCTACCTAGAAATGATGATCTCTTCGACCAGCTGCAAGGTGCTTCATGCTTTTCCAAGATCGATCTGCGATCTGGGTATCATCAACTTTGTGTACTCGAAGAAGATATTCCCAAAACTGCATTCCGTACGAGATATGGGCACTACGAGTTCACTGTCATTCCTTTTGGTTTGACAAATGCCCCAGCTATCTTCATGGACTTAATGAACAGGGTTTGTAAACCTTATTTGGATAAGTTCATCATTGTGTTCGTCGACGATATTCTCATTTATTCAAAGTCATGAGCCGACCACGAGCAACACCTTCGTTTGACCTTGGAACTTCTGAAGAAGGAACAACTTTTTGCTAAATTCTCCAAGTGTGAATTCTGGCTTAAAGAAGTTAAATTTTTGGGACATATAGTCAACGAGCAGGGTATCCATGTGGATCCTTGCAAAATAGCAGCTATTAAGGATTGGAATACACCGACGACACCTACAGAGATTCGATCATTTCTTGGTCTTGCTGGTTATTATCGTCGATTCATTTCCAATTTCTCAAAGATCGCGGTTCCACTCACTGCTTTGACTCAGAAAAATAAGCCTTTTGAGTGGGGACCTAAGCAAGAAGAAGCGTTTCAAACGCTGAAACGGAAGCTCTGTGATGCTCCTATTTTATCTCTACCTGAGGGAAATGATGATTTTGTTGTCTATTGTGACGCGTCAAATCTAGGACTTGGTTACGTTCTTATGCAACGAGGTAAAGTCATAGCTTATGCGTCTAGACAGCTGAAAATTCACGAGAAGAACTATACGACTCATGATCTTGAATTAGGAGCTGTGGTTTTCGCACTTAAAATCTGGAGACACTACCTCTATGGAACGAAATGTGTGATTTTCACAGACCACAAAAGTCTCCAGCATATTCTCAATCAGAAGGAGCTGAACATGAGGCAACGACGTTGGGTTGAACTCTTAAGCGATTATGATTGCGAGATCCGCTACCATCCTGGTAATGCGAATGTCGTAGCCGATGCGCTTAGTCGAAAGGAACGAGTCAAGTTTCATTCTATTCGAACTCTATCTGATATTCAATCTCGTGTCCTTCAAGCTCAACGATCTTGTGTGATCAAATACTTATTGAAATATGAGCTACCGCTTCAACTCGAACTTAAACTCGTAACGAAGGACGATGGGTTGCTATATTTCAGGGATCGTTTGTGGATTCCGAAACAAGACGATCTTCGCACCTTGGTAATGGACGAATCTCACAAGTCTCGATATTCTATCCATCCTGGTGCTGATAAAATGTACAAGGATCTTCGTACTCAGTTCTGGTGGCCTGGTATGAAGAAGGATGTTGCCTTGTATGTATCGAAATGCCTAACTTGTCTTAAAGTCAAGGCTGAATATTAACGACCTTCTGGTTTGCTTGTATAACTAGAGATACCGGTTTGGAAGTGGGAGAACATTGCAATGGATCTCATCACTAAGTTACCGCGTACATCTAAAGGTCATGATGCTATTTGGGTTGTTATCGATCGATTAACGAAATCAGCTCAATATATACCGATTCACGAGGATCTATCTGCTGATAAACTTGCAAAGATTTATGTTGATGAGATTGTATCATGACATGGTGTTCCTTTGGATATCATTTCCGATCGTGATGCTCGGTTTTCATCTCATTTTTGGAAGACCATGCAATCTGCGTTGGGAACCCAACTGAATTTAGGCACTGCTTATCATCCCCAAACGGATGGACAATCTGAGAGAACGATTCAAACTTTGGAGGATATGCTTAGGGCATGCGTAATAGACTTTGGTGGTAATTGGGATTCTCATCTTCCACTGATCGAGTTCTCTTACAACAACAGTTATCATGCTAGTATTAATATGGCACCATTCGAAGCTCTCTACGGTCGAAAATGTCGTTCACCTGTATGCTGGAATGAGATCGGTGAAGCTCAGCGTACTGGACCTGAGCTCATTTTGGAAACAACAGAAAAAATCAAGAAAATCCGTGATAATCTTGTGACAGCTCTAAGCCGTCAAAAGAGTTATGCGGATATGCGACGCAAGCCCTTAGAATTTCAAATCGGAGACCGTGTCCTACTCAAGGTGTCACCTTGGAAGGGAGTGGTGAGATTTGGAAAGAAAGGAAAACTTGCACCCCGATATGTTGGACCATTTAAGATTGTTGAAAGAATTGGAAAGGTTGCCTATCGACTAGAGCTACCTCCAGAGCTTGGAAATATTCACCCGACTTTTCACGTGTCCAATTTGCGAAAGTGTTTAGCTGATGCTGATCTTCACATTCCGCTCGACGAGATTCAAATCGATGAAACAATGCACTTTGTCGAGAAACCTGTGGAGATAGTGGACCGTACATTCAAACAGTTGAAGAACAAACGGATTCGATTGGTCAAAGTTCACTGGGAATCCAAACGTGGCCCTGAGTTTACTTGGGAACGTGAGGACCAGATGAAGACGAAATATTCGCGTTTGTTTTCACAAGTTTCCTCTAAGTAAAAATTTCGGGACGAAATTTCCTAAAGTATGGGAGACTGTGACAACTGTGTTCTGTAATCATCGTATAATGTAAAACAATGTTTATTATCAATAAAACAATGTGCTTTGGTGTTATTATATGTGTTATTGTGTTTGATGATTTTACAATTTGATTCGATTCCGATTTCAAGCTTTAATCGCTTTCTGGAAGGTTAAACGCAAACTGGTGCATAAACGCAATCAGTTTAACGCGACGTACACTCTGGAACTGTGACGTAAGCCAAACATACCCTAAATATCCTTTACATAACTTAGAAAAAAGTTTCGAAGGATTCGGTATGGCTAAAACATGTTTATTTGAACTAAAGAACTATTTACGACAAAACTGCGAAACGAACGTTGGCGACCGCCCGGATAACATTTAAATCCCAAAAATATTCTGTTATGATTAAAATTTTATTTTTAATCATGTTCGTGTTGAAAAATAATTTAAAACGCTTAAAAACACTATTTTTCAAGTGAAAGCGCATACCGCGTGTTTCTGCGCAACACAATGCTTCCACTGCAAAACACGGACAACACAGCCAGTCTCGGCAACTGAAATTTATTTCAATAATATTTTGGCGAGTTTATTTTTATAGGATAATAAAATTAATTTAGAACGCCATAAACCGGGATTTAAATGTTAGATAAAATACCCAGTATCTAGTTAAATACCTGTTTATATCTATTTTTACCATCAAAAATTACATTTAACCCCCCCCCATATATATTTACGGTCACATGGAGGGTGACCCCACCAACAAATTTTGCCAAGATCTTTCATATCTTATTTGATCATTACATGACACTTGTAATTGCATGACACTTTCATATCTCTTCCATATCTCCATATATCTTCATATAATCTTTCTAAGATCTCAACAAATCATACAAGATCACTCAACCTCTTCTCTCCTCCCTCCCAAAACCGTAAACACCCTTCTCCCACCCATCTTCATCTTTTGCAACTTTGTTCTTCAAAATTTAACCCCATTTCAAGCATAATTCAAGTTGGTGTGAAGATCCAAAGGTGCTTTCAAGGTGTTTTCAAGTGATTCAAGCTCCCTATCATCAAAATCTCATCCCATAACCTACTTGAATCTTGAAGGTATAACATTTATGTTTAAATCATACTCTTGACTCATGGTTGTTCTTGATGATTTGAAGTTTCTCTTGAATCTTGGGATTTTCACAAACTTGAAATCTAAAATGAAATGGGTCATGATACAAATAAAAATGGTGATGTTTATGTGTGTGTGTATGTCCGTACATATATATACATGTGTGTATGAGTTTTGAGCTTTATTTTTTATAAGTGCATGTTTAGGTTGTTGCTTGTTCTTGAATAATAGTTAAAATGCAAGTGGTTGATGATCTATGTATGATATGATAAATGTTAAATTACATCAGCAAATAAACATGAATAAGTTGCATATTTGATGCATCTTAACTCATATGAAATGTTGGTGATATGATAGTATGCTTTAGACACTTGTACATGATCATACATGTTGATTTAAAGCTCAAGAAATGATAAAAAAATGGTTGTATGACAAAAATATTTTTGAACAGGTTATAAACACTAAAAATAACATTATTTGGTGTATTATAATGGCATGAAACTTTGACATAGGTTTGATAGCTTTGCTTGTTGTACATATAGCTTAAAAAGTGGTAAAATATGTGAAATTTGCATGATTTATGTGCTCTATGTAAGACCTGCACTATCATGAGTATAACCACTATTTTATTCAGTAAATAACATGGGTTAAGTTAAAATTTCAAGTCGTTTCGATTTGGGATGGTTCGGGTAACGTTTGATGCAAAACTATGCGATAAAACGGTCAAAAATCGGCTTTTCGAAGAATTTTTATAAAACTGTTTTAGATCAGTAAGTAAACTGATATTTTTGATATAAAAATAAGTATTTTAACTTATATTAAGTTTACTTAGTGTTTGGTTAGTCATACGTGACTACCGACGCCCAAAAATATTACCGAATCGCTAAAATACATGTTTTTCAATGTACACTAGAATGGGTTGTTCATGGGTAAATTTTATGTGTTACAATGTGCTATGTGTTTTACAATATGAGTATGATGATGTGTTAGTGTTGACGAGATTATGTGTATTACGCTAACCCATGTATATAAATACACTAATATAATAAAAAATAATAACATTTTGAGAAAATTCTCAAAGTTATGTGAAAATTCTAAGTATCAGAG
Source organism: Helianthus tuberosus (assembly GCA_030545235.1). NCBI lineage: Eukaryota > Viridiplantae > Streptophyta > Magnoliopsida > Asterales > Asteraceae > Helianthus > Helianthus tuberosus. Next base: position 82,040,783 of record CM060369.1, read on the forward strand.
AAGCCTGTGTATTTTGTGGGTTTTTGATTATTAAATCATTCTCATTTAATTTAGGACAAATAAACAATTTGAAGGATTGTGTTAACATATAAAAAAACACACCCAAAGGTGAGTACATAGATCCCCTCTTTTTACTGTTTTCAATTGTTTTGGGGTGATTCATATGTATCAAAACGATTTCGATATTTTAACGATGGTTTCAAAAACGATTATGATGGTTTACACTAAACTAATAACGATTTCAACAATGTGAACGAACTTGTTGGTTGTAGTTACATAACGAATGACATTCATTAATTTTGGCCGAACCGACCAGTATTAGGTTATGGTACCATAGGATCCGACAAATCCCGTTATCAGACTACACCCATGGTTATGTGTGGGTTAAGTGGGTAACGACTGAACCTGATGATTGTTAACTTACCCTTTGGTGGTTTATTAAAACGAGTTGAACGATGAACGAGTCACGAAGGTTTGAATGTTATTAGCGAGACGACCAAAAGTAGTTTTCACAATTAAAACGAGAACGATTTGAACGAGAACGATGTTAAATGATTGAACGATTTTGAACGATTGAACGATTATGAACGATTTAAACAAATGAACGATGATCTATGACGAGAACGAGTTAAACAATGTCACACAACGATGTTTACGAAACTATATAAACCACACGAGTTTTATTACAAGAAGGATTTACGATTTGGTTACTTAAACAAATGTTTTGTGTTAAGATTCATGGCATCGAGGTTTTTAAATTAAAACCAATCGGTTTTGACTTGGTTATTCATTTTACAATACAAATGGTTTACAAAACACGGTTTTCTAATATCGATTAACGAGGTTGTACGAGTTATTTAAACGAATAAACGAGCCATGAATCTGACACTCACACAAAAACTATGTGCTCGCCAGCATTTCTTTGCTTACAATGTTTTTACATATGTTTCAGGTGATGTTGCTTAATGTTGATTGCTAGGATGCTTGAGTCACATAGGATCTGGACGAGACCTTAGTGACATAATAAAAATGATAGTCGATATATAACTTGCTTGTTCAGTTTCAAAGACAATGTTAATGTTTAATATTTAATAAAACGAGACTCTTTTGTATCCATGGTTTCAAAACAATAATTCTGTTACAACACTCCCCGACGTTTCCGCCACGGTTTGTTGTTTTACGTGGTCGGGGTGTGACATCCACCGCATAGCTTGTGATCTTTACGATCCGATCATGAACTCACACTTTTAAATCAATTAAACAAAATAAACAGTTTTATTTAAAACAATAGATTTACTCACCAACTTATGTTGACCCAAAAATTACTTTTACACATGATACAAGTGAACAGGTTTAAAGAGGTTTATGCTGACACGTAGGGGTGAGACCTTAGAAAATAAAACCTATATTGTTAGGTTATGTTTATATTTCAGTGATTATTTGAATTAATTGTATTTTAGCATGGTTTAAATTTGACTATAAATAATATTTTATCCTTTAAATATTTTGTCATATATTGTGAGCAATCGATCATGCCCCGGTCACCTAAATCTGTTGCGGGTCGGGGTGTGACAAGCAGTTGGACTGAATCTAACTAGTGCCGCGACATGCAAAATAATATGACCCCATGCAGAAGATCGTAGTTTATATCTCATTAAGAGACGTCTAGCGATTATCTGTAATCATTTAATCAAAGATTTAGCTAAACCGTTTTGTGCGTGAACGTGAGGTACTACATTTTGAACATTTATCCTAATCGACATACAATAATCATTATAACTTGGAATGACACTTCTCCTGCATTTTCCACCCATATGTCTTTAATTTGATTATCCAGTAAATTCTCCTGCATTTTCCACCCACATGTTCTAAGTTATGTCATTAACCACTGGGATGGTGACTCGGGTGGGGTATGTCCGCTGAACTGATCATAAGTAAAAGCATGTAAAGCTCATAACATCATCCATTATCCATCATAAATTTAATAGGAAATATTTAAAAGTTTTTTTATATAACACGGTAGATTAAATCTTTTAACCTTATAATCTTGAAGTGGGATTAAGTAGAGTTGTGGTCTTTTAAGTGTGGGATCCATAGATGACTATAATCACTTGAACTTATTGAATCGTGAATAAGGGCTCAGAAGATGGCGGTTAGGTTTAGATGGATCTCATACTTGCAATCTTGGTTAATGTGTGATTTGATCTGTTAATAAGTTAATTGAATATATTGAGTGCGAATGTTTCTGATTGTGATTCCATAGTAGAGAAGTTTTTCGGGATGAAAAAAGATAAGTGTGGGGATGTGATATTGGGTCAAAACACGTTGTATTTTGTTGTAGTTCGCATTGATTTTTAGTGTGTTAACACGTTAATTCGTATTGGTTTATATACTTACTTTTAGGAAACTTTTATGTAAGTATTGAAGAAAAAGATGATCAACCTGATCATATGCTGAAGATACAGTCAAGAAAGATCAATAAAAAGGTGCCTACTTGATAACATGACAAGAAGAAATAAAAGACACATCTTCAACTAAGTATCAGGAAGTGATCAAGACAAAGAAGACGATCAGGCAAGACCATTCTAATGAAATCTGATGATAAATCTGATACTTATCATCAGAATTTGGTAAGTCTGATCATCAGAATTTCTGATGATCAATTTCATCAAAATTCTGGTAAGCTGGCCACCAGAATTTCTGGTGGACTAACTTGTCTTGAAGATAAGTCTTGACACAACTGAAAAGTAGCAAGTGGACAATAACCAATTCAATGAATATGCCAAAAAGCTACTTTGTGCAGAGCAAGTGCATGAATTAAAAAAATGTTTATTCATGATCCAGACTCTCTATAAATAGAGACGTCAACCCAGAAGGTTAAATAGGTTGAGCCAAGCATTTAATATACACACCACAAAGGGCATTACCCTTCACACATAATTCTTTAAGCATGCATTTTGTAATAGTCAATAACTTTGTTTTACAAAGTAATCAATATACTTGAAAATTATGTAAGTTGTTTCTTGAAAGTTTGATTTCTAGTTCCGCACAATATTTTCCTATTTGTTGAAATCTATTTGCCATATTAAGTCTTTGAGTATCTTTATCTGGGATCAACAATTGATATCAGAGCAGATTGAATAAATAATTTTCAAAAAGATCAACTGCTTATATTTTTTATAACCATCCCTTATACTAAATATGGTAAACTTTCAAACCTGGAACAATGCTTTCAACATTGGTTCTATGTCAAAGCCTCCGACTTTGGTCAGAGAGGAGTACCCCCAATGGAAAATCAGGATGATTAATTTCCTAATTGGACATGATCGAGCACTGTTTCAATCCATTGTGAGAAGCCCACATAAACCCACTGTTGAAATACCAGCAATTCCAACAACTGAGCAAACACCAGCTATCCCCATCTCATTGGCTCCTAAAAATGAAGTACATTGGAACCAAGAAGATAAGGATCTGGTAACTGCTGATGAAAGGGCCAAATCACTCTTGATTGTGGCACTTCCAAACAACATATTGTCACAAGTAGATGCTTGTGCATCAGGTAAGGAGATATGGGATCATCTGGAAAATCTTTGTGAAGGAGGAGAAAGAATGAAAAGAAACAAGAGAACTAACTGTGTTTCTTCAAATGAAAGATTCAAAAGTCTCCAAAATGAGACTCTTTCAGAAACATATCATAGGTTCACTAAACTTTTAAATGAACTTAAAAAGTTAGGTATTGAGAAGTCTAACGAGGAAAAGAATGTAAAGTTTCTTGATGCACTGCCAAGAGAGTGGAGAAGTCTCTCAATGACCTTGGCATCTACCCTTGAATTAGGGAACATGAACTTACATGATCTTTACAGCATCCTTGTCCCAAGAGAGGTGGAAATCTATGAAAACTCAAACCACAAAGGTGGACCTATAGCTCTTGTTTCAAATACACAAAGAGTACCAATCTCAGATCCACAACCCTCTTACTGCCAAAACATAGAAAATTCTGATGCTTCATCAGATTTTTCAGCCTTTGCAGAGGCCATAGCTTTGCTCACAAAAACATTTGAGCAAAGATTGAGAGGTGGAAGTGGCAAATTCCAGAAGAGTGATAGGGGGAGGATGGAAGGTAAATCAAGAGATAAAGGGAAGGCATATATTGTTTGCTACAGATGCAAACAAAAATGGCCTTATGCTTTTGAATGCAAGAACAAAAAGCTGAAGGATGTGGCCTATTATGAGAAGAAGCTTGAAGAAGCTAAGAGACAGCAACAAAAAGTCAGTTTGAGAGCAGGTACTGATACCTGGCTAACCGATGACTCCTCTGAGAAGAAGAGGAAGAAATGGATAATGTTTGCTTAATGGCTGCAACTTCTGATGAATGCTCCAGTTCATCAGAACACAAAGTAAGTTCAGAAAACAATGATCTAGAACAACAACTAAACAAGCTAATGCAAGATTTTGTGATTCTGCAAAATAAACAGTCATCAGAAAGCACAAAATCTGATGATTTGCAAAAGTTGCTTAATATGGTTAAAACTGAAAACCAATTACTGATTGATCAAAACTTAATGAAAGATGCAAAAATTGAATTTTATGAACAGGAAAGAAAAAATCTTTACAAAAAAATTCAAGACAATGAGATCAATGTAAAAGGTTTTCCACAAGCCAAAGAATTCATACAGCTTATTGAAGCAACCCCAAAGAACAGAGGTGAAGGGTTAGGATATGTCAAAAAAAATATCAAGAATCCTACCACCTTTGTAAAATCATCAGAAAACTGTTCTGATAAGATAATATCAGATTCTAATGCTGACTCTTGCAAATCAAGTAGTTCTGATAAACTGTTTCTGTCACCAGAGTTCGTTTGAAATGGGATGAAACTCTAAAAATAATTGAAAAACCAAAAACACATCCCAAATTTCAAAAGGGAAAAAATCTTTCATCACAATCACATTTTTCTAAACAATTAGACAAAACAAGCTGTATGTGTGTTGAAATATTGAAGTTGATTCAACACCATCTCTCCAAAGAAAACCACTATGTTAATGGCTCAGCATTAAGTAGAAATTCTGATGAGAATTGCTCCTCTGATGAAGAAATCTCTAGTACATTTTCATCAGAAAAAGTACCCAAAGAAGTTTGGGTACCAAAAACTCTCTAACCTTATCATTTCAGGACCGTCATGTGTAGCAGATCTGGTACTGCGACTCTGGAAGCTCCAAGCACACGACAGGGGATGGGAGCTTACTCAGTAATTATCAGGAAAAACTGGGAAAATAAGTAAATTTGGGAAATGGGGTTAAGGGAAGAACCATGGGTTATGGTACCATATAATATGGATCATTAACCATTGAAAAGGTTGCCTATGTAGAAGGTTTGAAATATAATCTACTAAGTTGTGGGCAATTTTGTGACAGAGGCTTCCAGGTAACCTTCTTACCTGAAAAATGCTTATTGGATGGTCTAGATGACAACAAGACTTATTTAAGTGGGAAAAGAATAAGAAATTCCCCTATTACTTTGATTTCAGAGAACAGTTAAGCTTATTTTCAAAATAAAGGAAATAGTTGGTTATGGTACAAAAGTGTGACATCTGGGTCACTACGACCATCAAACAAATACCAAACCAATTAAATATTGTGTTTCATACTTGGGATTTGTATAAATATGTGTATCATTTGCACATATCAATTCTTGTTCGATTTCGAGCTTTAAATCGCTTTCTGGAAAGGTTATACGCGAACTAATGTGTAAACATAATCAGTTTAATGCAACAAACACTACGGAACAGTGACATAGGCTCAACATACCTTAAACAACCTTTACATAACTTATAAATAAGTTTTGAAGGGTTTGGTGTGTCAAAAACAAATTTATTCGCTCACATGGACTATTTGCGTCAAACTGCGAAAGTCTGCCGATTCGTATAGTAACGTACCTTCCGGAATATGATCATAAGTTAAAAATACCATAAATATCCTTTACATAGCTTAGAAATAGGCTTTGAGAGGTTCGGTATGCGAAAATAAACTTATTTGGTCAAATAGGGACTAAAAGCCTCAAAAAGTGCATAAGTTTGCATTTATGCGCATATCTTACGCTCTGAACATATCCGGACATCCAAAAATTTGTGTAATCTTGTAATGCTAAATTTCCATTTGTCACGCAATTTGGATCGTTTTTCGCGCCCGTTTGAGTTTCGTCGTAATTAACAGAACAACGCAACCGTACGACCAAACGAACTGACATCCAAGATGTTTTGAGCATATTTCATGTTTCCTATTCTTTAACTTCGTTGTAGAGCCATGAAATGGGGTTAACAGGGCTTAAACGTGTCAAAAATGCATCAAAAACCAAGTTTTACACTTGCAGGGACTAAAACTGACAATCTGCCAAACTAGTCTAGGAGGGGCGCGTAAGATTATGCCTGGGTCCACACGGCCCGTGACAGACTGTCAGACAGAAACATTGAACTTGGCCATTTGAGCTGAATTTGATGGTTTTGATCCCTGATTTCTGATACCATTTGATGGTTTTGAGTTCCCCATGTATTGTAAACAATGGGTAACACTTGGATGGCTAGGATTAAAGCACAAATTTCAAGAAACGATCATAACTGTTGGTGCATATGTCCGTCGACTTCGTCTTATATCGAGTCTTGTTTTAGATTACGATAGATCAGGGCACGAAAAACAAAAAACATATTGAATAGGCCATTTCGCATGAAATAAAGCAAAGACCATTTCGCACGAAATGAAGATTTCATTTCGTACGAAATGAGTCTTAGTGATTTCGCACGAAATGACATTTCGTATGAGTTGTTTTCGTACGAAATAGCCATGCCTATAAATACTAGGTCGTATCATTTCATTTGTAACTTTCCGATTCCAGAGCCGAAGTGTTGCTGAAGTGTCTACTCGCTGTAAAACGTTGTTATATCAATAAAAAAGACAACTAGAGTATAAATCAAGTTGTTTCTAAGTCGATACGTTAGTTTCCGACTCTTGTATTGACAAGAACTCTTCTGAACGACTCGTTTTGGTCATACAAACGATCCTACAAGTGGTATCAGAGCTCAGGAGGAGGAGTTCTTACCAAATTCAGCTTGATTTCTTCAAATTTCTGTCTTCTACACCTTCTTTTTCAAAATTAACAAGTTTTCATGGTTAAAATGGCTTGATTTTCTCACATTATAAGCGAAACACTGCTTTAACAAAGCATTGAAAGTATTAGACCTAAAATCAACCTAAAAATTGATCAATTGGACAAATATCATATCGAAAGTATGACATCAGCATCATTTCGCACGAAATCACATTTGTGGTTCATTTCGCTTAAAGTTTTATTTCATTTCGCACGAAATTATTCTTTTCGTGTGAGTTATTTCGTACGAAGTCATTTTGCAGGACATTTCGTTTGAACAGGGTATTTCGCTTGAAGAAGTTTTTTTTTATTTCGTACGAAATCACTTATTTCGTATCAAAGAGTTCATTTCGTGTGAAGAGGTTCATTCCGCGTCAAGTTCATTTCGTGTGAATTGTGTCATTTTGCTTGAAAGCTGATTTTGTGAAACTTGTTACCGAAACATGGAAGAAAAATTTTATAACGCATTTGCTACTGCCCCGAGTAATCCTGGTACCATTGCTAAGAGCATGAACATGGAAAATGAAACAGGAACTTTGCAAAAATCCCCGAAGCTAATGGGCATTGAAGAATATTATGGTTGGAAAGACTGGTTTGAAAATTGGGTTCAAGCAAATCAGTTGAGGTTTTGGGAGTGTATTGAGAAAAAGTATGTTAAACCTCGTACAGATATGGGAGTTGTCAAAACTATTTCTGAATTGTCAGATAAAGAGATAGACATGTACAAAGTAGAAAAGATGATGATCAGTTTACTTCAGCAAGCTGTAAAAGAAGACATCTTTATATTACTTCAACATGATAATACTTCACGTTCGATTTGGGAAGCACTTCGAATTAAGTTTGAGGGAAGTGAGAAGATGATCAGGAGTAAGAAATCATTGTTAAAGAAAGAATTTTATTTGTTTACAAGTTTGCCGGGTGAAACTTCAAAGAAACTGATCGAAAGATATTGTCATTTAGTAAGATCAATGTCTCTTTTGGATATCAACAAAGATAGAGAAGAATGGGTTGACAAATTAGCTGATGCTTTACCTCAAAAAGAATGGGGTACCTATCTGATGATCTTAAAGAACACTGGAGAATATGATAAGTTGACAATTTCTCAGTTTATTGAAAAGATTGAAGGACAGGATCTTGAACAGCAGAAGATTGCTAGAATGAACAGTCCAAGTGGTCAACAAGACATCAAGATGTATTATAAAGGAAATGTTCAGGATATTGAAGCAAGTCCGAAGATCCAAACCGCTTTTAGTGCAGAAAACTCATCCGGATCAGTTAATCAAAGCTCAAACAGCAACAGCAGTTTTTCTTCATACTCGAGTGTTAGTCCGAATGTTTCAAGCTCAAGTCATCAGTTTCAAAGCTCAAACAGCAGTAATGGTCATGTCTTACACTACAACATCGCATTGCATCTTCAGAATGGTCAAAGTTTCTCTGAAGAGGTCGTTAAAGGTCATATAGCATTACTAGCTACAGTGTTAGAATCATATGAGGGTTTGGTTGCTGGAAGGATTGGAAATCCTATGCTGACAAAAGAGGATTACGATCAGATCGATGCAGAAGAAATGGAACTTATGGATATTAAGTGGTGTTTAGCGAGTGTTTTAAGCAGAGCTGAGAAATTTAAGATGATTACAGGAAGAGATGATTTCCTTGATGCTAATGTTTCTACTCTAGGTTTTGATAAATCTAAAGTTACTTGTTTTCGATGCAGGGAAAAAGGACATTTCAAGAGGGAATGTATTAATCGAGAAGCAGGAGGAGCTCATAATCCATTCGGGAATAATGATTATTATCGGAAAGCTATATATCAACAAGTTGCTCAATCACCATCATCATCAAAAGCAATTGAAGATGGAAAGAAGAAAGCGATCGAAGAGTCAACAAAGATAGCTTATTATGGTATAATAGATCAAGATGATGAAAAAGTGGCAGAAGGTTTTAGCTAGGAAAAATACGTTCTACCTGATACAAAGCTTGGAGCATTCATTGCACAAATAGTTCAAGAACCAGATTTGATGAAAGAATGGATGAGTGTGTTTGATAACAGTGAGAAAAGCCAAGATAGAGAATTTGTGTCTTCAGATGATAGTTCAGAAAAGACAACAGTCTTTGATCAATCATCATCTGATAGCAGTGATGATGAAGAAGAAACACAAATAAACATTGGAAAAACTTCATTATCTCCTGAAAGTTTTCAATTTTATTTTGCAGATAGATTGGAGAAGCTGAAGGAGAGACGAGCAGCAAAAGAACAGAAAAAGATGAAATGTGAGAATGTTTCTCAAAAAGAGAAGTCTGAACAAAGTGAAGAAGTTAAAGAAGTTGAGAAGGTAGTCGAGGTTGAAAAGATTGTTGAAGTCACCAAACCGTGTTTAAAGTGTTTGGAATCTTGCAAAAAATGTGAAGAGAAAGATGAGAAGCTTAGTAAGCTGGACAAGTTGAAAGAAAAATTATTGTTTGATGTTAAATATGTGAAAGAATCGTATGATTTGCTGAACAGAACAGTGAATAGTCTGCAGAAGACAAATTCAGAAAGAGAAGATGCTTTAACCATGATGAATGCCGTGATGATGACTAAGCAGAAGGCTATTAATCACTATATTGAAGAATGTGCAAAGTTGAAGCAAGAGTTGGAAACTGAAAAGATAGAGAATGAAAGAATCAGACGCTGGTTACAGAGTTATTCTAGTTCTGATTATTTGATTGATAGAATTTATCCAACTGTTGCAGGTTTTGAAGCCTTTCAAGACAAGGAATCGGAAGAGAAGGATACTGGTAAGAAACAAAGTGCAAATTATAACAAGTGTCCGCCTCCAATCTGGGAAGGTTATTTTCCCAGAAAACCAAATGAGGAGCAAGTCAAAAAGGCTGTCAATATAAAGTTAAAGTCTGAAACAACTGATGATTTACCAGAAAACATTGACATCAGGTTCACATCGTCTGACACTGATCATGAGTCTGAGTTAATAAAGAAAATGGTCGATCAGGTGTTGGATAAAGATGAGGAGTCAGAGTCAAAGTCCGAATCCAAGAGTTCAAGTTCATCAGTTGACAGTCCAAAATCATCGGTCAAAAGGGTTTACAATAAAGAATTTTTGTCATCAAAATCTAATTTGAATGATGAATCAATCAAAGTGGCTTATACTTTGAATGATTCAGACAAATTATATTCTGATGAGGAATTTCCAATAAGAGGTGTTAAACCAGAAATGATAAAAAAGGTTTTCAAACTAACAGAAATTAATATTTCTAAAATAAAAGATGAATTTTTTTTTTGAAAAACCTAAACCTTACACCTCAAGAGTTCAACAACGTTTAAACAAGACAAAGGGTTACAGTTCTGGTTCAGGTTATCAAAAGAAACCAAACCATAACGGTAATTTCAAAAAGAAAGGTCTTGGTTTTATTCCACAGAAAAATCATAAAAATGAAAAAAATTATAAACCAAAAACTGTATTTGTTTCAGGATCCAGTTCTGAAGAAGAAGAAAAGAGCTTATTCTGGAAGCAATCAAACAAAGAGTTCTTTGCAGAAAAACAAAGTTTGAGAAGAATGGAGTTTATCAGAGAAAAGAGACAAGAACCTGTTACCGATGTCAAGAAGTTGGTCACATCGCCTGGAATTGTCCAAAGGTAACCAACACAAAACAGGAAGTTGTTTCTAAACTCAAAGAAAAAGTTGTTGATAAAACTGAACCACCAATTGAAAAATTCAAAGTGTTTAAAAATTCAACATATGAAGTTGGTGAATGTTCAAAAAGATTTTACAAAAGAAGAGTAAATCTTGACAACCAAAAGTGGGTTCTTAAGAAATCTGATGTGAAATCTGGCGATGAATCTGACTCGTCAAAGTCAGAGGAGCCACAAGTCGAGCTAAAATTAGAAACATCAATGCCGCCAATGGATGATGTTAATTTTCCACCATTGCAGGCTAACAATTTTAAAAGAAAAGTTGAAAAGGTGAAGATTTCGAATCAATACTATCTGAAAAGAAAGAATTTGATGTCGAAAAAGCTTTTAATGGAAAAGTGAAACATATTTTTGGGAAAATGGTCGATGGGAAGGTAAAAGGGGTAAAAGATTATTAAGAAGAAAAAAGGAATGTTCAAACCCCGAATGAGAGTGAGAAGGTTACACCCAAAGATAGTCAGTCTTGGGTGTCTTTATTTCATATGTAAAAATTCTAACTTGCCGGAACTCCCAGGTTGGTAATTGTGGAGTAGGAATCGGCATCTTTCTTGAGAAATTCATTTCTGTGATATTTCGATCTTCAAGTGGTAGTATTCTTGAAAATTTGTCATATTTCAATTTGCAAAGGTATGGTTGGTAAGTGAACCTTCAAGTGGTTGGAGAAGGGTTTTCACCTACAAGTGGTTAATCAAGGTCATTAAGTTGAACTTGATTTACCTTTCATACAAAATGGCTGAAAGAACAATGTGATGAGTTTATCCCCGTTTTTACAAGTGAAATCAACAAAACTAATTTTCCGGAAAAACCATTTGATTAAAACAAACTTAAGTGTTTTGAAATCATAATGGGAAAATAGTTTGTTGTCAAGGGGAGTTCTGATTGTTTATGCCAAGTGGATGGCGATTTGAAGCAATTCACAACAGTTTTCACTTTATTTGTATAGTTTGTTTTCAAATTTTTCTTTAAAATGGTTTTGAATTTTAGGGGGAGTAAGAAATTTTCAGAAAATCCAAAAACATTAGAAAATTTGATAAACACAAAAACATGATAAAATTCAAAATGAGTTTTGTTGAGAAAAAGAGGAAATGATAATACATCAGTGGACTATCACAGCATGCTAAAGAATTGGAAAGATAAAATGTGATAAATGGTCTCACTGATGATGTGCCAGTACGTTTTTACACGCTTAGTAGATTGTTGTCGAGATATAAACCTAAATATCAAACTTACTTATTTCGTGGGGAACATCTCTCGGATATATAGGTAATCCCTGAAATCTTGTTTAAAGGGCTTTCTATTTCTGACATACTAGGTCTTTGTGCGTGGTGATATCTGGGGTATTATACCTGGACTTCTGATTTTGCGGGAGCAATAGCCTAGTCCTAGTATAATACTTTGCATTGCTTTAATCTTAAAGCCCGCCCTCAGCATAAAAAATGATAAAACATTGAAAAATGCTAATCATGTGCTGTTGTAAAATAGATTCTCTAAAGGGAACCCACCGAAAAGCGAACCATCATCTCTCTGACTTTGCGGAAGCAATTGCCTGAGCTCTCATGGTCTCGCATTTAACCCCTTTACAGATATCATTAGTGTACATTCACCTGTAAGACTGAATATAGGAGTCTGGATACGGGAGTATATTCTGAGGTGGTACACGCCAATAAGTTTAAGTGCTTAAAACACTAATCTCGTATCTCGAAACAATTGAACTTTGTGTGAAATTTTAAGTGGATCAGTATACTGACAATCTAAGTGAATCGTTTAGAATTTAAAGTGTTTAAAGCTCAACGGTGCTAGTGATTGGTCTCGAAACTGATATGATCCTCTTACTCAAACTTACAAAAATATTGTCTGTAAATATTTCTTTACTGCTTTTCATTAAAAATCCAAAAAGATTTTTAGTGTGTTTTAGCATAAACTTTTGAAAAAGTCAAAAAGATTTTCGACAACTGATGTTGGAAAGCTGATTTTCAAAATTCCGAGTGCTAAACATGTTGAACAGGTTTGGAAGAGTTTGTTTAGAAAGAAGAAATATGTTTTGTTTACTAATGGTCATCAGAAATTATAAATGTTAAATCTTTTTGAAAATTAATTCTTCATGTGGTAAGCAGAGATAAAATTTGTCAAATTTTAAATTTGTGAAATTCATTTTGGGGTAGAGAATGTGCAGGTTAGCTAGGTTCCGATACCTGAGCTGAATGAGAACCAGGTCACGATCTTGGAACAAAAACTATTTCAGACTGTGATCCCAGTTTATCGAAAGGGGGAGTCTGAAGACATCAAGAGGGATTCTGCTAATGCTGAAGAACTTAAGGAATCAAAAGATCTGATCAAGAGAACTAGAGAGAAGATAGAGTCAGATTGAGATTCTGGAAAAGAGAGAGAGGAGAAAAGTTAGAGATTGAGGATGCTTTACACTATTAGATACTTTGGAGAGCACGTGAAGACTGATAAAGACTGAAAATGTTGAAGAATTGTACTGAAGACTCGTCGACATCCAAGGGGGAGTCTGTTGGTGCATATGTCTATCGACTTCGTCTTATATCGAGTCTTGTTTTAGATTAAGATAGATCAGGGCATGAAAAACGAAAAACATATTGAATAGGCCATTTCGCACGAAATAAAGCAAAGACCATTTCGCACGAAATGAAGATTTCATTTCGTACGAAATGAGTCTTAGTCATTTCGCACGAAATGACATTTCGTATGAGTTGTTTTCGTACGAAATAGCCATGCCTATAAATACTAGGTCGTGTCATTTCATTTGTAACTTTCCGATTCTAGAGCCGAAGTGTTGCTGAAGTGTCTACTCGCTGTAAAACGTTGTTATATCAATAAAAAGACAATTAGAGTGTAAATCAAGCTGTTTCTAAGTCGATACGTTAGTTTCCGCCTCTTGTATTGACAAGAACTCTTCTGAACGACTCGTTTTGGTCGTACAAACGATCCTACAATAACGGTTCTTGGAATTCTATAAATACCCACCATTTTTCATTCATTCAACTCACACATTTTCTCTAATCTACTCTAAGTTGAAGCCTTAGCTTCATACCTGAGTATTTTAGATCAAATCTTCCTTGCTTGGACATTTTGTGAGTATTCTTTCACGCTATTTATGCTTTTTAAGCATGAAAGTCAAACAATGCTTGACTTTCTGCTTTGACCAGGTTATGGTCAACACAAAGTTCGTTTGAACTTTGCAACGTGAGCGTAATCACGATGGTTATAGTCCCTTGTGACTATACCTACTGATTACCACGTTGATTAGTCGAAGTGACGAGTCAAAGTTTCGGTCAAAATACGTGTTTATGCGTATTTTGCATCGAAGCTATTTTCAGGTATCAAAACACTTTGTTTTGATATCAAACCTATTTTCTAACTTAGTTAAACATGTTTTAACATGTTTAACTCGTCACTTTTAGTCTAGTGCTTGTATAGGGTCGTAAAGTCAAGCGGTCTAAACAACCGCTTAGACTTTCGAACTCGACCCGTTTGGTCGATCATTAGGATCCGACCAAGAATGTATTGTGACCATAGTTGTATAGGGAATAACCTTCCGTGGTTCTACCTTATGGTCAATTAGTTTAATTAGTTGTATGATAGGTAGTTTATATGCCTTAGGTAAATGACCAAAACGCCCTTTTTGTGCATAACTTCATTTTAAGCATATGTAACTTAACTTTTGCCATATAAACTGATTATTAAACATGTTAGGGCATACAATACTTGTCATAGGACTAGTTAGGCTACTCGTTTGCGCTTTTGCGCAAATAACGCGTTAAAGTAGCGTAAGCTACCTAAACGGGTCATAACGGGTCGTAAGCACCTAGGATAGGTTCCGATTTAGAATGTAGGCTTTGTTAAACCAAGTCATATGAGTTCTAATACTCATTTGGTTTAAGAAACGTCATTCTATCCGATCTTCCGACTTAGGTCCGGTTTATTAACATAGTTACCTATATTAGGTGCCGATTGATTCCGTGATCCCTCAAGCGTTGTTTGATTGTTGTTTCAAGATCTTTTAGCTATATCAAGTGAGTATATAGACCCCTCTTTTACTATTTTCAAATATTTTGGGGTGAAACACATGTGCCTACTTGTTACTTGCGTGCTTTTCATGGTTTTATAACATATGCTTGCTATGTTCATGTAGTACACGTATAGTACATGATTTCATCCATGTTTTTGCTATTTATGTTTTAATTAACATGCTAGTACATTGATTTCATAAACACAAATGTTTCATATGTTTATTTTAGCATATGTACACATTGATTTACATCACATTTTTGCTACGTATGTTCCTTTAGCATACTTAGTACATTGTTTTCACATATCATGCTTACATTTGGTATGACATTTGGTTTGTTTAATGAAACTGAAATACGTTCATTAACATTGATCACGCCGCTCGGTAGTAGGTAGTGGTACCATAGGACTTGACAATTCCCATTCCTGAAATCCTAGGTTTGTTTGGACATAACGAATGACCGAATCCGAAAACATTTTTGATAAACCTTTAACATGTTAAGGGTTTGTCCTTCAGTCTCAACGCTTGGAAGTATACGTAAAACATTACCGCATAAATGTTCTTATCAATAAAGCATTTATTTTACAAAACATAACTTTTGACTTAAACTATGATTTATTCAAATACATTGTTTTGTGCATTTTACTTATGGTTTTAGTTGACTCTTTTCACTTGCCATACATAACATTTGATTATACATTACACGATTTACATTTGACATTTAACATTGTTTACACATAAACATTTTGACATTTATTTTGGTAAGTGCTTTACATAACAAGGCGATGTGTAATATGATAAAAGCATGGTGGATACGCTGCTGGTACTTCCTATATATAAGTGCTTTTATGATATTACATATCGTAGCGTTATTTAAACCATTTCAATTTAGACATATTACATTTTACACAAATAACATATCTTCTCAAAACATTGTTTTACAAACAACATATTTTATACAAACTCATTTTACTTGGTTATTCATTTAACCATACATCTTTCTTTTATATCATCTGATTCCTTATCGATTTTCGTAAGATTTATAAAAGAAAACACTTTACAAGATTCATGACTAACTTTTGTTAAACATTTCCTTTTAACTTACAAGTCATGAATCCTGCATCAACAAAACCTATGTATCTCAAAGGCATTTTTATGCTGACTTACCTATTTTCATATGTGTTTCAGGTGCTGTTATTAGATGTTCATGATGCAAACATAGGAATGGACAAGGCCTTAGTGACTTAAAACTATGAAAGATAGTTTAATTCATGCTATGCTTCTGTAATTTCATAGACAATGTAAACATTTTAAATCAATAAAACAAAACTTCAATTACCATGTGTTGTGAAACAATGATTCTGTTACGACACTCCTCGACGTTTTCGCCGCGGTTGTTGTTTTACGCGGTCGGGGTGTGACAGAAGAGTTGGTATCAGAGCTCATGGTTATAGGGAATTAGGTTATTAGTAATGCTTTGACCTAGTCTATAACCTTCCTAGGACCCTAACGCAGTTTACTTGCGTTTAGATTCTAAAACAATACCGTCATCTATCTTTTGGTGACAACCATAACAAGAACACAAATTTCAAATCCATTTTGAAAACCAATCATCTATTCTTAGATGATTTATTATAAGGTTTTGAACCTTTAAAGTTTTCAAAATCTCGTCAAAGTTGGATCTTATAATGTGAACACGTGCAATCTGGAAGGGTCGATGCCTCTACTTTGAGTTTTCTGTCTAAGGCTAGAGTGTTCGTACAAATCCACATAATCGGACTAGTCACTCTACCCTGGGAACTCTTGGGGTGAGTGTCCACTCATAGGCTAAAGCATGTCTTCGCGATACATTAATATGACCCGCTTACTTTGATTAGTCACCGTGTCATTTGTTTGCCTTAGGTAACAAACAAATGGTCACAATCTTTATGCGTTATCGATATATTTAAACATTCTGTTTCGATTATCCGATAACATCTCACTTGTTTCCTCCCATGTCTTCCATTCCCTTTAGGATGTCTCTTCATCGCAGCAACACTTAAATGTCCGAACAGACTGCTACGATTGCCCAACGAATAGGCGTAGTAATCCAAAAGACTGCTGAATTAGCTGTTGCCATGTCTCGTCTCAAGGATGAAGCCACCCAAGAGACACCAAAGGAAACAAAAGCCAAGCCTTCACGAAGATCAAGAAAGCGTAAAGCTTCAAAGAATCTTTCAGTGATTACTCCAAATCAAGCGGGACCTAGCCAGGTGGCAACCCCACCTGCTAAGAAGCCATACAAGGGAACTGCTCCTTTGTGCAATCGATGCAATGGTCATCATACGAATTAAACACCATGTTTCAAATGTACCCACTATGGACGACGGGGACATTTGGTTAACGTATGTCGTTTTGCTATCCAAAAAGAGACTGTTGCAAACCCTACTGCCACTCAAGTACCATACGAAGGAAAAGCCCCTTTGTGCAAACAATGTAACCTTCGTCACCATGCCAGTGTCAAATGCCGAAAATGTTTGAACTGTGGACTTTTTGGTCATACGGTAAGAGTCTGTTGTTCAGTCACTGCATTAAACCAAGCTATTCAGAACCCTGTTCAACTTCAAACAGATCCAACACAAGCTCGTTTTCCACCAGGCACTTGCCACAACTGTGGCGAGATGAGTCATTTCAGGAACAAATTCCCAAAGCTTGTCAATGCAAATCCGATCCATAAATGAGCATTTGGCTGACTGGAAGATGATGCTGCTTTGAAATAACCAAAATCTTTTGTTTTTATTGCTTTTGTTTTTCCTTGAACTCTGAAACAATGTAGCTGGTTTATAAATAAATCATTGTTCACAAATTTGATGTACAAAAACAAATGTAGTTGCGTATGTGTATGGCATACCCCTACGATACCGACACCAAAGAAGTGTGTTCTTTACAAAACAAACTACTCTTGTAGTTCCCCCACTCATGTGATCGCTCACGATTTCCTCGAAAATTCTAAGTACTCGTTTCATTCTAAGAAACGAAGTACAAGATACAAGTTACAATTTTAGACGATTACTCAAAATGTCACTTTAAATCCTTGTTTGGATATTTAAGGGTACTTTTCATAAGTCCTTCACCAGTCTTATATGATATACCTATGTACATATCATCACATTCTGGTTTCCATAACAACATACATAGTATACGTTTTCAAAACATCCTCCATGATTTCAAAGACATTTCTTATGATTTAAAAACATTTTAACCTAGTATATTTTCTTAATATACCAAGTGCGTAATTTCAAAAACATTATCCATGTTTTCAGAAACCTTACACATAATTTCAAAATTCATCTCACATGATTATAAACATATTTACCTAATATACCAACCATATGATTTCAAAAGCATTACGTAAGGTTTTAAAAACATTAAACCCAATTCCAAAGAACCCCATGCATAGTTTTCAAAAACACTCTACTCATTTGTTGACTTAACATATGTAGATCTCCAAATTCTGCTTCATATGTCGCCTTGGCACATCTAGCACAAAGTTTCGAAACATCTCTCGCTACACAAATTCCAAAATCCATATAGGATCTTCATATCCTCATGATTAGATCCTTTAGGGTGTTTTAAGCTCAAAATCGGAGTCCTTAATTGTATTCTTTGTATGCTTTAATACGTACATTATGATTCGATAAGGAGAAAGCTGAATTCCCATTTAGAATCTTCCTATCTTCATAGCTAGATCCTTGAGAATAAATTGAAGTCCATGGATTGGATTCCTGGTATACTTTAAATACGCGTGTACAAATCGATAACAAGTTAATGAAAAAAATTAATAACAAGATTAATAACAAATTTGGAGACCAAGTTAAACAATTATGTGTTTAAGTGCTATGCGTTTTTGTTTTTGTGTAATCTGAATGCTCGTTATCCAAATCCTCGTAGAATCGCCCATATCCTCATATGAGGGATTCATAGAAGGATATCCAAAGGTGCTACCTTAAATCCTTAATGGGCTTCTATGTAATAGTTAAGACCCTTGGATTATAGAGTACTATTCCATAATTCAAAAGAGACCCACTTGGGTGGCTAGTTAAAAAGATTGATTCGTTAATCTGGTTAAGAATGTCATGTGATGATATAGCTGAAAAGACTCTTTGATGGTTTATTCAAAGAGATCATTTGTTGATCTAATTAAAAGGACCCTATGGTAGTCTAGTCACAATCATCATAGGTTTATTCATTTGATTTTCTTCCCCTACACATTATAAAATGCACTGTGCGGACTGTGCAAGGAATCACGTAATTATGGATGCATACATAATTATGGGATTCAGTGCACAGAAACCCCAACAAGTTTTGTCATGTGTAAGAACCTATGGTGGCAAAAATAACGAAACGTGAACAATGTAATGGAGGTACGGTGGACGCACCGATGGCGCTTCATATATTTATATAAGTGTCCCTCTTACATTGCAAACATGACGTTATTTAAGTTACTAGAAGTTCAGAACCTTAACCAATGTTGTTTTATCTTCTCGACTTCAAGTTTCGAGCTCACACAAAGTTTCCCATAATAACCTTCACGAGGAACATTATCTCTATCCATTGTTCGAAACTCCAACTTCTCGTTGAATTCACACGCTCTCTACATTTCACTACAACAAGGACGTCATTTCGACAATTCCATGGCACCCTTGAGGTTTAGTACACCCATACACAAACTCATCAGGATGGAGTTAAATCTTCCGATCTAAACCCTTTCCAATTAGCAACTGATTGGTACAGATAACAAAAGCTTGCAAGAAATTCAAACGTGACCCAAAGATTTTACTTAGGGAACAGAGAATTATCTGAAAGCAAAACATCCACATCTACTCTCACAAGTTTCCTCTAAATAAATTTCGGGACGAAATTTCCTAAAGTAGGGGAGACTGTGACATCTGTGTCACTACGACCATCAAACAAATATGAAACCAATGAAATATTGTGTTTCATACTTGGGATTTGTATAAATATGTGTATCATTTGCACATATCAATTCTTGTTCGATTTCGAGCTTTAAATCGCTTTCTGGAAAGGTTATAAGTGAACTGATGCGTAAATGTAATTAGTTTAATGCGACAAACACTCCGGAACAGTGACATAGGCTCAACATACCTTAAATAACCTTTACATAACTTATAAATAAGTTTTGAAGGGCTTGGTGTGTCAAAAACAAATTTATTCGCTCGCAGGGACTATTTGCTTCAAACTGACAAAGTCTGTCGATTCGTATAGTAACGTACCTTCCGGAATATGATCATAAGTTCAACATACCATAAATATCCTTTAAATAGCTTAGAAATAGGCTTTGAGAGGTTCGGTATGCGAAAATAAACTTATTTGGTTAAACAGGGACTAAAAGCGTCAAAAAGTGCATAAGTTTGCATTTATGCGCATATCTTATGTTCTGAACATATCCGGACATCCAAAAAATTTTGTAATCATTAAAATATTTTATTTTAGTGATTGGAATGCTAAATTTCCATTCGTCGCGCAATTTGAATCGTTTTTCGCATCCGTTCGAGTTTCATCGTAATTAACCGAACAACACAACCGTACGACCAAACGAACCGACATCCGAGATTTTTTTGAGCATATTCCATGTTCCCTATACTTCAACTTCATTGTAGAGCCTTGAAATGGGGTTAACGGGGCTTAAACGTGTCAAAAATGCATCAAAAACCAAGTTTTACACTTGCAGGGACTAAAACTGACAATCTGCCAAACTAGTCTAGGAGGGGCGCGTAAGATTATGCCTGTGCCTACGCGACCCGTGACAGACTGTCAGACAGAAACATTGAACTTAGCTATTTGAGCTGAATTTGATGGTTTTGATCCCTGATTTATGATACCATTTGATGGTTTTGAGTTCCCCATGTATTGTAAACAATGGGTAACACTTGGATAGCTAGGATTAAAGCACAAATTTTGAGAAACGATCCTAACGGTTCTTGGAATTCTATAAATACCCACCATTTTTCATTCATTCAACTCACACATTTGCTCTAATTTGCTCTAAGTTGAAGCCTTAGTTTCATACCTGAGTATTTTAGATCAAATCTTCCTTGCTTGGACCTTTTGTGAGTATTCTTTCATGCTATTTATGCTTTTTAAGCATGAAAGTCAAACAGTGCATGACTTTCTGCTTTGACCAGGTTATGGTCAACACAAAGTTCGTTTGAACTTTGCAACGTGAGCGTAATCACGATGGTTATAGTCCCTTGTGACTATACCTACTGATTACCACGTTGATTAGTCGAAGTGACGAGTCACAGTTTCGGTCAAAATACGTGTTTATGCGTATTTTGCATCAAAGCTATTTTCGGGTATCAAAACACTTTGTTTTGATATCAAACCTATTTTCTAACTTAGTTAAACATGTTTTAACATGTTTAACTCGTCACTTTTAGTCTAGTGCTTGTATAGGGTCGTAAAGTCAAGCGGTCTAAACCACCGCTTAGACTTTCGAACTCGACCCATTTGGTCGATCATTAGGATCCGACCAAGAATGTATTGTGACCATAGTTGTATAGGGAATAACCTTCCGTGGTTCTACCTTATGGTCACTTAGTTTAATTAGTTGTATGATAGGTAGTTTATATGCCTTAGGTAAATGACCAAAACGCCCTTTTGTGCATAACTTCATTTTAAGCATATGTAACTTAACTATTGCCATATAAACTGACTATTAAACATGTTAGGGCATATAATACTTGTCATAGGACTAGTTAGGCTACTCGTTTGCGCTTTTGCGCAAATGACGCGTTAAAGTAGCGTAAGCTACCTAAACGGGTCATAACGGCTCGTAAGCACTTAGGATAGGTTCCGATTTAGAATGTAGGCTTTGTTAAACCAAGTCATATGAGTTCTAATACTCATTTGGTTTACGAAACGTCATTCTATCCGATCTTCCGACTTAGGTCCGGTTTATTAACATAGTTACCTATATTAGGTGCCGATTGATTCCGTGATCCCTTAAGCGTTGTTTGATTGTTGTTTCAAGATCTTTTACCTATATCAAGTGAGTACATAGACCCCTCTTTTACTATTTTCAAATATTTTGGGGTGAAACACATGTTCCTACTTGTTACTTTCGTGCTTTTCATGCTTTTCATGCTTTTATAACATATGCTTGCTCTGTTCATGTAGTAGACGTATAGTACATGATTTCATCCATGTTTTTGCTATGTATGTTTTAATTAACATGCTAGTACATTGATTTCATAAACACATTTGTTTCATATGTTTATTTTAGCATATGTACACATTGATTTACATCACATTTTTGCCACGTATGTTCATTTAGCATACTTAGTACATTGTTTTCATATATCATGCTTACATTTGGTATGACATTTGGTTTTTTTAACGAAACTGAAATACGTTCATTAACATTGATCACGCCACTCGGTAGTAGGTAGTGGTACCATAGGTGTGACAACTCGAGATTTCAAGGCCTTTCTTTTACATATTACCTGTTCCACAATTCTTTTGATGATGGGGTAACTTGTGCATGTTAGTGGAATAGTTAATGCTAATGTATGGTTACATCTGAATATTGTTAATGGTTAATGGTTAAAGTATTGTGTTTAGGGTGTTGTTATGTGTTTAACCACATCGACGAAGAACGAATCCTTCGTCACTCGCACTCCTCGACGAATAATGGAATTTAGCCGCATTCCACCTTCGACGAAAAATGGGTTATTCGTCACACTCACTTACGGCGAAAAATGATGTTTTGTCGGCCTAAGTCATTTCAAAGCCCAGTAAGGGCCCAGCTCACCTGTTTAACCATATACATGCACATAATTCACGAAATCTATCAGATTGTAAACCCTAATCCTCTTTATGCGTCGACGGCTGCCACTTCCGTTCTGAACCTCTTCCCTCCAGGAGGACCGTCTCTCGTTCTAACATATATGCCCTTTATATCTCCGGTTTGTGTTACTGTTGTTTGTATTATTTGGTGTTCATGTGATTAGGGTTTTACTATTGCAAAAGCTTCTGTGATTATGTGTTAAAGAGGTGAATGATGTAATGCTAGAATTACATGATGTAAGGCTCTTGTGACAACGAACTAAACCAAATCTGGGTGTGAGGATTGAGATGATTACATATGATAACTTAGGGTTTCATACTTGCAGAGTTATTAAAGTTGTTATCATGAATCGGTAATAGGTATTTGTCAATGTTTGTATATATGTTTGAGTCCATGCTACTGTATGTCGATGCTAATCTTAGGGTTTATTAGTTTTGATGCAATGAAACAGTTAGGATAATTAGGGTTGCTTGAATGAGTGCACTGACTGTTGTTTGACCCATTGATCCGATAATGTGTAACTGTTATGCGATTAGGATTGATAAGAACATCATAGTGTAACCGTTGCTTGATCCTTTGATTATGCTGAAAAATATGGAATTGATGTTATGTGATCTAGGCCCTGTTAACTGACCTCGACGAACCTTAGTGGTGTTTCGTCATAAGTATCCTCGACGAAACATGGTGGTGTTTCGTCGTATGTAACTTGACGAAACATGGTGGTGTTTCGTCACCTGTAATTTCGACAAAGAATAGGTGTTTCATCTCCTGGGTTCTTCGTCGTGTAAGTAGACAGTACAGTAAACAATTTAAGGTGTATGTGAGGATGAATACTTGTGTTTACAAATACTAGTTGTTGCATGATAACAATATTGTTATGAATGAGAAACCTGACTTGTTTGGAGTGGGCAAAACATGCCTCTGTTATGTATTGATTTGTGACATTCACATGTGATGTGGACTTGAATGAGAATCGGGTACTTGATACATGCTATGGTGATTTTTGCAGTGAAAGCAATCTGTGTAACAATACGTGATTTACTGTGTGCAAATATGAGACGTGAATGATTGTGTAACTGATATTGTTTGGTATCCATGATAGGGTTTGGTTGGCCAACTGGGAACGGGTAATGTAACGTAACATACCGAGAAAACCTAAGGTGAGTTCACTGCTCTTTTTCCAAGCATGCGTCCCGGGGAGGGACATCTGGTAAACGTTCCGGGGAGGAATGTCGGGTAATTGGGTTTGACTGGAATGTTAAACCTGGGATGTTGGTTAATACACTCATATCTATCACTCAAGTCCCTTCTACCGATTTGTTGCCGGGGAGGCAACGGGGTATTAGTTAATAGCGCTATTTAGGTTTGGCACCCTCACACCGCACCGGGGAGGTCAGGAGTGAACTAATGACCCCAGTCTTGACCATTGCTTTGATAGAGGCATTGGGGAATAGGGCAAATAATCTGGAGCCATCGGTGGTAATCGAGTTATTAACAACATCAAATCTCTGAAATGTTTTATACTGATATCTGGTAACAAAAACGTGTTAACAAACTTTGAACTCATCAGCGTCGTCTGACACACTTGTCTGCATGCTTGCAGGTCTATAGGGTTATATCATTGGAACTTGCTGTCTGGGAGGCTGGAGTGGTCATGGGTCGAGATACATGGAATCGCAAGAGAAGTCTAATGGTTTTCGTACATGTGGTTTATGAACCACTTAACAAATGACTTATGCTTCTGCTGTATACAATGAATTACATTTAACGTTTGTAACAATTTTTGATAATGAATTAAAGTTTTTACTTAAATATAGTTATGAGTTCAATGTGATTGGTGGCTAGATCCTGGTACGTCACACGTCCCGCGAAGTTTCCGCAAGGGGTATTTTGGGGGTGTGACAGTTTGGTATCAGAGCCACTGGTTATAGTGAACTTGGTTTTAAAAATGTTTTCATAAAACCAGACTATAACCGAACAGTTCTGAATACGTGAATACGACCATGACACTCAGCTCCAGACTGCAAGGTTCGTCTTTCTCACTTGTTGCATACATTACATGACTAGTACACATTTGTTTATGACGTAACATACGAACACACACTCGTCACTATAGCATGATTAAATGAATTGCTTGCTTACATTATGATGCGTTGGTAGTATGTCATAGTCTATGGAATTTTGTGATCTTATCATTTTGACAACCCCCGTTTGACATCTGAGTCTGAGGAACCATTTGACATGAGTTAGGAGGAACTGAGATAAGCATGCAAATCACAATATTATTGTGGGTGCACACATAATAATGTGGGGTGCATGTGAGTCCCAGTGGGGCTTAACAAGTGAAAAGGGGTTCTGTTCCATTATTCGATCAATGAGAAACATAACAAGTCTATAGGAGTCATAGCAGTAATTGTCTCCTACTCGAACGTGATCTTCTCACTCCTCACTGAATCCTTGCGAATCTCGAAGCTATCAAGTATTACCTGAACACACATCTGGACGTCTAACGAACTGTGTAGAATGTTAGGTGCTTGTATGAACGTCTCTGAGTTGGATGTCGCAGTGTCGAATGACTGGTCTATAGCTTTCTCACTCCTCTTCATTGGTTGGAAGTCAGTGTATTGACGCCTTAGATTTCGTACGTGCGATCACTTCTGAAACACCCTAGCAACATACTGTGTATTACTCGGTCAACTTGCAAGATCGAGGGGCAAGAGGATGATTGTGGTACCTCATCGACCTTAGTATTAGAAGGGCCCTGGTTACCGGCAGCGAACACCAGCAAATTGAATTCAATCGAATCCTTAACCCTAGCCAGCGACTCATGGGAGTCAACTCTTACGAATCAATCGTGACATAAGCGATGACAATTAGCTATAGTGTGGAATATGTAACTGCCAGCACAATGAGTAGCACCCTAGGATGTGGCACGAGATGTGAAAAGATGGACCCTGTTGGTAAAAGATCATAGGACCCCGTTATAAGCAGCGACATTAGGGGAAACAGTCACGGTGACATCGAGGCGTTCGTAATCGTAGTCTACAATATGAAAACGAAGGTGACTCCGACAAGGATTGACTGTTGTTAAGTCAAAATGTCTACAACCAAGGGAACAATGATAGTAATTGGGAATCCACGTGATCGTAATAGCAACACTAGAAATGATGCTCGTGGAAGAGCATTCGGGATCGGCGTGGACGACGCTAGGCATTATAGCAACATGGTAGCTTGTATGGGTAGCTAATCGCTTCATCTCTATTCTGCTTAGCCCTGATGTTTCTTGAAACCGAGCCTGTTGTGGAACCGGCTGATGGCAAGTCAATTGAAACTTCATATGTTCGTTGGGATGCAAACTCGATCTTGTGGGGAAAGTGTTCGACATCGACCTTCTTTCTACTACCCTTGATAGTTTTGATGCAGTAGTCAGTATGGATTGGATATCCAGATATCGCGTAGATATACCTTGTGAGGAGAAAGTCGTCATCTGGAATAAAGTATCCGAGTGGTGCAGAGGTTAGCATCAATTCAGCAATGAAGGCCAGAAGTGTCCATGGAAGGATTACCCCGCTATGTTAGCACTCGTTACTGATGTTAAGGCTAAGAAAAAGAGGATCGAGGATCCACCAATTGTTCGTGATTTCTCCCTATGTGCTACCAGAAGAACTATCAGGTTTACTATGTATCGTCAGGTGGAATATCAGATCGGTATCATGTTAGAAGCAGCCCTTAGTACTAGTACTCCTTATTGTCTCACATCAGGAAGGTTGTAGGAACTGCCTAATCAACTTCAGGAACCGCTGGACAGGGTCCTAACTGATTTAGCTCCTTGCCTTGGGGAGCCCGAGCTCTATGATGGAGGGTGTGAAACACGAGCCTTAAGTGTATTATCTTGTGTGAATTAATGTGTTTGGTGTGATTATATCTTTAGAATGTAGTAACTACGAGCTTTTGTGGTGTTACAGGTGAATCGGCATAATTCGGTGAAGTTACGACGTTTGGTGATGAAGTGAAACAACCGGGAATAATAATCAAGTGAATCACATAATTCGGGACTTGTTCGGGTCGAGAAATAACTTGAATATACAAGAAAAAGGTGCATGAATAAAGTTGAGGGGCTTACGGGTCATTTCTTAAAAGTTGATATCTAGACAAAAAGGAATAGCATGAGTAAAACGTAGCTTATGGAACATAGTTCATAACTTATGGTTGGAAACAAGACAAATGAACAGAAACTATAAACCGTAAGCTACGGTCAAAATACCATAGCCTACGGTGGAGTGATGGCAGAAATTAGAGAATGAACAGAAAGTTTAAATCGTAACCTACGGTAATAACCGTAGGCTACGGTTGAAATTATGAAGCAGAGCATGTAATTGTTTATGAAAAGAATTACATGGGTTGAAAAAACCCTAATATAAAATAAATGCATACAATATCACGTGACCATACAGACTTGATTGGACGGCACATGTGAAGAATACATAAACAAAACACAATCATCATCAATACGGATGGCGGACTTGCGGTTTTCTAGGAGGCGACAAGTAAGGATTGGAGTTGTTGACTTTTTCCACAACATTAATCCATCATCATCACATCATCGTAGAGGCTAACAGTATATATACGATTTTTTTGTGGAAAATTATTTCACAAATTTTCGTTATTATTATTATCACAAAAATTCACAAGAACAAGAATATGCCATCAACCGTATTTCAAGCCTTTGAAGATCGTCCCACCATCATGGGCGGCTAGTTTTTGTATGGTTTCCTCCGGATGGAGGGTTTGTGTAATTAGGTACTTTTATGTGTTTTTAATCATTGTAACTCGGTGATCTAAGCATTCGATGCTTTTCACCATGGATTTGATTTATTGGTTGTAAACAGTTACATTTATTTAAACCTTAATTTCTAAGCATTCAGTTCTCGAGAGTTCTAGTAATTGGGATATATTTGACATGGGGTTAGGGTTTGTAAATTGTAATTGATAATCATTCGATAACCTCCCGTTATGTATTGACCGGAGTACTTAGTCGTTGGTTATCATAGTTAATTAATCAAAATTAACACCTATGTCTATGTAGGTGACGATTAAACACATAGTTGAACTTAGTTGCAAAACCTAAATTCTGGAGGAACCATCTTTTCTCTTATTGATTTAAATCACAATTTTTATTCGCTAATTTAGTTCTTTCACATAATCAAACAAACGGATTTTTTTTCAATTCAGTAATAGTTAATCAACACTTAACATAATAACACTTTCCACAATCCTCCTCTGGTTCGATATCCGACTTACTCTAGCTACTAGTTTAGTTGGTTTTTGCATGTTACTAACGACAGACATCAAAATGGCGCCGTTGCCGGGGAGGCGTGCGCAAAGTGCTTAGTGTTAAGTTCTAGTTTTAGTTAAATACACAAAAATCCAAAAATAGTGTCTTTTTTTTTTAGTTTGTTCTGTTTTGTTCGGATTTACGCGAGGTTTTCTTGTTTGTGCTTGTGCAGGTGATCTAGGAAGTGTATGCATCATACTCGGAATTCCGGGAAGTCATCTCCATTAGTGTTCGACCCAGAGATCGAGAGAACAGTAAAGCATACAAAGCGAGTACTACATCGTGAGAACAAGATCCTACAATCACCTATACCAACATCTAAGACAATGGAGAACTCAGCAACTCCGGAGAAACAACAGCAAGATCCACTCCTACAGCAACAATTCTCACCAACACCTACCCACCCTTCACCAAATACTACCATACCAGTTTCATCACCACCACCACAGTCTACACAACCTACTTCTACATCTCCAGTACCATCATTCTCAACCTTTTTCCCAAACTTTGACAACACTCAACCAACTTCCACCCATCCAACATCCCTTCAATACCCAACTGCAACCCAGACGGTCAATTTACAACATTCGTCTCCTTATGTCAGAATCATTTCCGATGATGCTGCAGCACCAAGTCAGACTCAAGCACCTAATGCAACATCGATTCCGCCAGCCACCCAACCTGTTATTTCACAGCAAAGTCAGCCAATGCCACATCTTTATAGGTCGACCATTTATGATCAAGGAAATAACTCAGGAGATTTTGATGATGGCTATGAGGAATATGATAACTACATGGGTTAAAACGAGAGACAAGTGGTTAACACGGGTAGCTATGAGAGGCAAACAGTCGGATTGGGTGCGGCCGAGAGAGTCAATCAAGGGAACGTAGGGTATCAACAATATGTGCAACCAACGCCAATACAACAACAGATACCACAACAATATCATCAACCTGACCCACTCAATCAGCAGCCTGCTCCGAGAAGGCCGGTGGTGGACATTCCATTACCACCGCCGGTACCTCAGATGCAGGGTCAGGCAAGACCGCTGCCACGAAACCTACACCGACCGGTTACCGAAAGGAATTCCACGACGAAATAATCAAGGTCCAGTTCGAGGCATAGAGAGCCACTTCAGGCCTGCTATAGTTAACTACCCATCACCGGTTGTGATCCCGCAATTACAAGGAGGGCGATCATTCGAAGTACGAACACAATCAATATACAGTCTGCCTAAGTTTCATGGTCACGCACATGAAGAACCATATATACACATTGCTGCATATGATGCACGTTGCAACACAATCAGCAGCCAAGGGTTCTCAGTTGATGATGTGAAATTGGTACTTTTCCAATTCACACTTGAAGACAAAGCACAGCAATGGTTTCATTCGCTACCGTCAGCTTCGATCTTCACATGGGGCGAAATGCAGCAACAATTTTTAGATGAGTTCTATACTCATCTACGTACTAACAATGCAAGGAAGGATATTCGAGGGTTTCGACAACAGCCCGGTGAGTTATTTCACGAAGCGTTCAATCGTTTCAAAATGTTGCTCAAGAACGGTCCACATCATGAGATATATTTGTGGGAGCTTATTAATACATTCCATGAAGGCCTAACAGATGAAGATACCAGGGATGTAAATTCAATATCCAATGGTACTTTCGGAATGAATTATGAAGAAGATGATTGGGAATATTTAGAAAGAACCGCAAGGGCGTCAAAATGCAAGGCTCAATCTTCTAGAAGTGCACGACAGTCAACGGTGAGAGCAGTAGAGAATCCACCAGAGGTAAGTGGTCAGTTTCCGTTGTGTGGTCATTGTGGGGATATAGGGCACATTGCTGATCAGTGCCCTAACATTATCGGTAATCTGGATGAGGTGAATATGATGCAGGGAAGTGGGAACAGGTATTCAGGTTTCCAAGGAAACAACCAATATTACCAGCCCCGGAACCAAAATAATTATCAAGGGGGTAATAATTCGGGTTTCCAACGAAATTACCAGCATAGTAATGGTCAGGTGAATAATGATATGATGGAGATGTTGAAAGCAATTCAACTTGTTTTACAAAACCAAAGGCTTGAGTTACAAAACCTTGCTCAAAAGGATGAGATGCGAGATAAGGCTGTTTAATCATTAACTACACAAATGGCCCAACTTGCAACCGATGTGAAGGAGCTGAAGAAGAGTAGCGGGAAGCTGCCGAGTGATACCCAGATAAATCTCAAGAATGCACGGAGCACACTGATCAGTGGGGTAAATCCGGTTTCTATAAATATTTGCTATGATAACAATTTGTCTGCTTCTCATGTGATTGCAGGTCTAAATGAAGCGGCTGTGGAAGAAAGCGGAATAGATTTGGGGGAACCGGTTGTTTCCATCAGAGTTGGAAAGTTGAAAATCCACAAGGCATTGCTGGACTATGGAGCAGGAGTGAGCGTGTTACCTGGTAGCTTGTATGACCAGTATGACTTCGGTCCGCTACAAGCGTGTGATAGCATGGCCATGTTCGCTGATGCGAGTTTGAAACAACCACGGGGGGTTGTGAAGGATGTGGTCATCCAACTCGGCGAGTTTTACTACCCGGTCGATTTTATGGTGGTCGATTATGCACCATCGACCACATACGAGTAGCCGCAGGTAGTTTTAGGCCGACCATTCTTATATACCGCGAACGCCCAGATTGATTGTCGAAGCGGAATGGTCACCATGAGCTATAAGAATCGTAAGTTGTACTTTAATGTGTTTTTAAAAACTATTTCTTACGATCCTGTTAATGATGCTTGTCACACAGTTGCTACTATTGAACATGATTCAAGTGTGACAAAGGACAGGTTAGAGGCGAGTGGATATCGGGTGAAGAAGTCAAGTGTGAGAAGGCCATTTGGCGGAGGAAAACCACCTGATGGTGGGTTTGGATAGGGTAATGAAACTGTAGTTAACCCCAACCGAAGTGAAACGGTGACCCTCCCTAAAAACTGGATGGATATGTACGGGGAGACATGGGAGAGAAAACGTGCAACTGAACCACCCTGAATGTCAGGTACGGTCTGGCTGAAGACCTAAAACTTAGCGCTCTCGGGAGGCAGCCTGAGGATGTAGAGTATTGTACTTTGGTTTGGTTCGTTTTGGTGTGGTTGTGTTTTGACAGGTTCTTGATTCAATCATCACGGATGCAACAACTCAAGTGTGGGGATGTTGTGAGATATCAAAGAATCTATGGAATGCGTCTATTCTGGTTAAAGCACAATAGCAGCATCACTACAGACACATGATCAGGTGCATGTGTTTATCTATCTTACTTTGTTTTTGGTGTGTTTTGTTGTTTTTGGTGTGTTTTGTTGTTTTTGGTGGTGTGAACCTTTGTTTTGTTTAGGGGATGTGTTTTGGTTGTTTTGTTCTGAGTTAGCCGCTCATTTAGGATTGTTGGTTTGTTTTCCCGGGCTATATTTTAAAAGCACCATACATTGGGGACAATGTATCCCAAGTGTGGGGATGGGTGAGCCCGGGAAGGGATTTGTGGTTAAAGCTTGAAGAGATTGAGATGTGATTGAAATCGATGAAATTTGGTAAAAATTGAAAATTTTGAAAATTTAAAAAAAAAAATTCATCGCCTTAAACAAGCTAATTGGATACGAAAACCTAAAGTTTCAATCACTAATAGGCTTCTTACCGGTAGTAAGCTAGATTAGTCCCTTGTCATGGTTGTCCCTTTAAGTTTCATGAGAGTAGGTTTGACAAGCGTTTTATAGGAAATGAGTTGAAAAGAGATGTCTATCTAGGGGTAACATGTTTTAATTGCATATGCTACATGTCGTCAACCTTTTTACCTTTTCTTGGTGAGATCTTGAGCCTGTAGACGGATAGGATACATTATATGATGAATTCATTTGTTGAGTGTAGGCTACGTGTCATTCTGTGTTAGAACTTGTGTGATTCGATGCATGCTAAGACTGTAGGTTTGACATGTGCACATATATGATAAAGGCATTAAGACTTCCCGTTACACCCTTTGTCTTTGTGTTTCTTTTGTGTTATTCACCAATTTCCCTTAGTAGCCCTATTGAGCCTAACTACCTTTCGTTTGTCCGCCCATTGTTTATTGTGAAAAACCGACCGTGATGATATTGTTATGAAAAAAAAGAGAGAAGAAAAAGAAAAATAGAAAAATATTTGGAAAAATGAGAAAGAAAAGAAAAAAAAAAGAAAAGTGTTGAATGTTGGTTTAGTTGTTTGGGTAGAACTCAACCCAAAGTTTGTGTTTAAATAAGTTATCACGGTTTGGTTATTGTTTGTGAGCCAATTAGAAAAGAAAAAGAACCCGAAAATCTTTCCTACCTTCGCCTAAGCCCAAAACCTGAAATTCCTTATGATATGTGCCATGTTAGATGATACAGTGGAGGTGTGATTGTCATACAAGCTTATGATTGCAGGATTTCATGTTTGCTTATTGAGTGATTATATACTCGCTCATTACACGCTAGTCCAGATATTAACCCGAGAGGAGAGTACATTGTGAGGGGTGTGTAGCATGTGATTAATTGTAAACATGTTAGTTTTAGATGGACAAGTCTTGAGTTTTTAATAATTACATGATTTGCTTGTCAGACTGTCAATCTCGATTGTGTCAGTCTATGGGATGGGTATGACTTGGGACTTAACAGGTTGATTCGGTTAAGGGTTTAGTGGTATTGTTGCTATGGTGATTAGTTCTAGTTGGTTTGCTTGAGGACAATCAAAGTTAAGTGTGTGGATGTGATGGAGGGTGTGAAACACGAGCCTTAAGTGTATTATCTTGTGTGAATTAATGTG
Organism: Helianthus tuberosus; assembly: GCA_030545235.1. Taxonomy (NCBI): domain Eukaryota; kingdom Viridiplantae; phylum Streptophyta; class Magnoliopsida; order Asterales; family Asteraceae; genus Helianthus; species Helianthus tuberosus. The sequence continues at coordinate 82,073,650 of CM060369.1, forward strand.
TTTGTTGTGATTATATCTTTAGAATGTAGTAACTACGAGCTTTTGTGGTGTTACAGGTGAATCGGCATAATTCGGTGAAGTTACGACGTTTGGTGATGAAGTGAAACAACCGGGAATAATAATCAAGTGAATCACATAATTCGGGACTTGTTCGGGTCGAGAAATAACTTGAATATACAAGAAAAAGGTGCATGAATGAAGTTGAGGGGCTTACGGGTCATTTCTTGAAAGTTGATATCTAGACAAAAAGGAATAGCATGAGTAAAACGTAGCTTATGGAACATAGTTCGTAACTTACGGTTGGAAACAAGACAAATGAACAGAAACTATAAACCGTAAGCTACGGTCAAAATACCATAGCCTACGGTGGAGTGATGGCAGAAATTAGAGAATGAACAGAAAGTTTAAATCATAACCTACGGTAATAACCGTAGGCTACGGTTGAAATTATGAAGCAGAGCATGTAATTGTTTATGAAAAGAATTACATGGGTTGAAAAAACCCTAATATAAAATAAATGCATACTATATCATGTGACCATACAGACTTGATTGGACGGCACATGTGAAGAATACATAAACAAAACACAATCATCATCAATACGGACGGCGGACTTGGGGTTTTCTAGGAGGCGACAAGTAAGGATTGGAGTTGTTGACTTTTTCCACAACATTAATCCATCATCATCACATCATCGTAGAGGCAAACAGTATATATACAATTTTTTTGTGGAAAATTATTTCACAAATTTTCGTTATTATTATTATCACAAAAATTCACAAGATCAAGAATATGCCATCAACCGTATTTCAAGCCTTTGAAGATCGTCCCACCATCATGAGCGGCTAGTTTTTGTATGGTTTCCTCCGGATGGAGGGTTTGTGTAATTAGGTACTTTTATGTATTTTTAATCATTGTAACTTGGTGATCTAAGCATTCGATGCTTTTCACCATGGATTTGATTTATTGGTTGTAAACAGTTACATTTATTTAAACCTTAATTTCTAAGCATTCAGTTCCCGAGAGTTCTAGTAATTGGGATATATTTGATATGGGGTTAGGGTTTGTAAATTGTAATTGATAATCATTCGATAACCTCCCGTTATGTATTGACCGGAGTACTTAGTCGTTGGTTATCACAGTTAATTAATCAAAATTAACACCTATGTCTATGTAGGTGACGATTAAACACATAGTTGAACTCAGTTGCAAAACCTAAATTCTGGAGGAACCATCTTTTCTCTTATTGATTTAAATCACAATTTTTATTCGCTAATTTAGTTCTTTCACATAATCAAACAAACCGATTTTTTTTCAATTCAGTAATAGTTAATCAACACTTAACATAATAACACTTTCCACAATCCTCCTCTGGTTCGATATCCGACTTACTCTAGCTACTAGTTTAGTTGGTTTTTGCATGTCACTAACGACAGACATCACTCTACCTGTGAAAAGAAGGACAGGTCCTTTTATTCGTGTATCGGCTACCGTAAACTCAACAAGGCGACAGTCAAGAACCGTTTGCCTCAACCATGTATTGACAACCTGTTGACCAGTTGCGAGGGTTAAGCTCCCATTTGAGGATTGACGAACGAGCAAACTATCATCAGATGGAAGTCCAAGGGGAGAATGTTCTTAAAATGGCAAATTGAACGCAATGCGGCCAATGCGACTTTGTATTCCATGACCTTTTTTGGGTTAATCAACCCACCAGCAGTTTTATGGATCACATGAATCGACCGTGTTTGTTGATGACGTTTTGAATCATTACAAGGAGTAAGGAACAACATGGGCAACATATGTATCTTATTTTAGAGCTCCCTCACCCGAAGTCTTGTTAAAGGTAACTTCTGGATTCGAGAGGTACAATTTTTGGTCATATAAACAAAGAAGTGGGAATACACGTGGATCTCGCTAAGATCCATTTTTTTAGAAACTGATCGACACCAAAGATCCCTTCAAGGATACAGCAATTTCTTGGTCACGCTGGATACTATCGCAGATTCCTCACAGGATTTTCGAAGATCGCGCAGCTTTAATCTTGTTAACACAGCAGGGTGCTGTGTTCGTGGAAGACAAAACAGGAGGACGTCTTTTCAGCTTTTGAAACCCAACTCTGCAATGCACTGGGCATCGTTTCTATCTGAGGGTATTGATGAATCAGTGGTATACCATGATGGTTCAAATCAGAGTCCAGTTACGCGCCGATGCAACACGAGAAGGTGATGACTTACGTAGTGGATTTACAAGAGAAATTGCATGAGTCACAACTTGCGGTGGAAACCATAGCCTTTGGATTTAAGTTGGAGGCATTACTTGGATGGTATCAAATGCACTACTTAGACCGATCACAAGGGGCCTGTTGGGATTGAACCCTATCAGAGGAACAGATAATTAAAGCCAAAACTGGATCAGAGCAGTGGATTCAGAATAAGCAGATGATTACAGTTAGTTCATGCAAATCTCTCCCCTTGAAAGTGGCTTTGTATCTGCTGACCTCCTATCTGCTGATCTTACTAAGTGCTGACCTACAACTGCTGCTTTGCATCTACTGACCAATGTCAAAGACTGATGGAAGACCAAAGCTCTGCTGACTCAATCTACTGCCTTGAGTCAAGTACTGCTGATCCGGACAGGCACTGCTGGGTTCACAGCAGTGGAAGGAAGCAGCAGCTGTTTAAGTGTCTTTTATGTAATTAATTGTAATAGCAGTAATTAGTACATCAGTGTTTGTATAGATCAGAGGTTAGAGTTTGTTAGGAGGTTAGATGTCACTTTCATGGTGACGTCAGCTAAAGATGCTCAGTAGTTTGCTAGTGCCTATAAATAGTTCAGTACTTTGTACTGTTCTATTAGCTCTGGCAATACCGTCTTCTTTGCACGAACAAACGCTGAGCTCTGGCTGAGGGGGAGTTTGTATTCAAGCATTACTTGTAATCGTTGTTGAAAGTTAATTCAATCATTCGATTTCTAGTTGAAAATGTGTTGATCAAAGCAATACTCTCATTTGATTGTATGCAAAGTTTGTTTTCATATTAATTCCGCTGCACAACTCTTTCATTTCCATCTTACTTTCAAACGAAAATACAATCAGAAAGAAACTCAGATCCAACAGGGCCTCCCGTGTACCCTTGTTTCGAAAGAGCTAAACATGTGATGGCATCGTTGGATGGAACTTTTAAATGATTTCGACGATGGAACCTAAATGCGTATGAGCTTGCGGCTCACCATCGACTCTAGCCTACACGATCAGATTTGCCCTGTCTAAATCGAAACACTGAAGGGAGAGAACTTTCAAAATGGGTTCATACGGGGCATGCAGGAGCAACTTTTGGCAAGGCGAACGATATTCGCTACTTCATGGAATGAATGTGGATCCCACTATACAGCAACTGTACGGAACTTGTATTGAGCAAAGCACACCAACCTCATTATTCTAGTCGTCTAGATTTTGATAGGAGGTATTAGGATCTATAAACCTGGTACTGACAATCGGTCATGAAGGTCCATATAGCGGAGTGTGTGAACGATGTTTGACTTGTGCGAAAGTTAAGGTGGAATATCAGAAACCTTCAGGATTGTGCCAACAACCAGAAACCCTCACTTGGAAATCAGAACAGACTGCCATGGATTTTGACACTGGTTTACCTAAAACTCAGAAAGGAAACAATATCACCTGGGTGATCGTTGATTATCTCATGCAACCAGTACACTTTCTTGCAACCAAGGAAACTGACGAGTCTTCACAGCTTGTGAATATTCCTCTGAGAGAGGCGGTTAATAGGCACGAGGTGCCAACTCCTGCTACCTTTGATTTTGATCTATATGTAATCTATGACAGGCAAAACAACATCCATGGCTCACGTCTAGACACGAGCATTACTTATCACCGTAGGACAAACGGTCTGAGTAAATGAACCATCCTGACACTCGAAGACATGCTGCGAGCATGTGTATAATTAACTTTAGTAAAACTGGAAGGACACTTATCTTTGGGTGAGTTCTACTGCAGTCGTTACTGTTTTAGTATGCATACAGCTCTGCTTGAGGCATTGCATGGACGATAATGCCAGCCTCCTTGTTGGGATGAGGTAGATGACAACCTAATCACGGGTCCAGGACTTGTACTCGAAACTCTCAGGAAGATTCCTTAAATCGGGAATCGTTTGGCGGCAACGCGTGACCACCATGAAAACTGACAAGTTTAGCAAACACTGGGAGTTCGCTGTAGGTGACCGTTCATGTCGAAAGTCTCACCCTGGAAGGCTGTGGTACACTTGGGAAGCGTGGCAAGTTTAATTTACGTTGTGTTGGGTCATTCGAAATTCTGGAAAGAATCGGTCACGTGGCCTACAAACTTGGGTTACCTGACGAATTTGGTAACGTACGTGGTGTTATTTATGTCTCGAACCTAAGGCAGTGTTTGCCTGATGCAACACTTGTGATACCTTTACTAGAACCTAAGGCTAACGAAAAGTTGCAGTTGTCAGGAAATCTATCGAAATCATGAACCAGGAAGTCAAGGATCGTTGACATAGTTGAATTCCTATCGCGGGAGTTCGTTGGAACTCAAGACGTGGACCGGAGTTCGCGTGGGAACATAAAGATCTAATAAAGCTCTAGTATCCTCGATTGTTCAAACGATTGGAGTAACTCCTGGTGTCACCAGCGAATTTCGGGGCGAAATTCCCTTTCAAGTTAGGGATGATGTGGTAACCGCGGAAAAATTCCACAGTCATCCTGATTTAACACTTTGCCGTTTTGGATTACTTGTCAAATTTCAGGACGAAATTTCTTTCAAGTTGGGGATGATATGACAAGTCGAGATTTCAAGGCCTTTCTTTTACGTATAACCTGTTCCACAATTCATTTGACGATGCGGTAACTTGTGCATGTTAGTGGAATAGTTAATGGTAATGTATGGTTACGTCTGAGTATTGTTAATGGTTAATGGTTAATGTATTGTGTTTAGGGTATTGTTATATGTTTCACCACATCGACGAAGAACGAATCCTTCGTCACTCGCACTCCTCGACGAATAATGGAATTTCGCCGCATTCCACCTTCGACGAAAAATGGGTTATTCGTCACACTCACTTACGGCGAAAAATGATGTTTCATCGGCCCAAGTTATCTCAAAGCCCAGTAAGGGCCCAGTCCACCTATTTAACCATATAGACGCACATAATTCACGAAATCTACCAGATTGCAAACCCTAATCCTCTTTATGCGTCGACGGCTGCCACTTCCGTTCCGAAGCTCTTCCCTCCAGGAGGACCGTCTCTCGTTCTAACATATATGTCCTTTATATCTCCGGTTAGTGTTACTGCTATTTGGATTATTTGATGTTCATGTGATTTGGGTTTTACTCTTGCAAAAGCTTCTGTGATTATGTGATAAAGAGGTGAATGATGTAATGCTAGAATTACATGATGTAGGGTTCTTGTGACAACAAACTAAACCAAATCTGGGTGTGAGGATTGAGATTATTACATATGATAACTTAGGGTTTCATACTTGCAGAGTTAGCAAAGTTGTTATCATGAATCGGTAATAGGTTTTTGTCAATGTTTGTTTATATGTTTGAGTCCATGCTACTGTATGTCGATGCTAATCTTAGGGTTTATTAGTTTTGAAGCAATGAAACAGTTAGGATAATTAGGGTTGCTTGAATGAGTGCACTGACTGTTGTTTGACCCATTGATCCGTTGATGTGTAACTGTTATGTGATTAGGATTGATAAGAACATCATAGTGTAACCGTCGCTTGATCCTTTGATTATGCTGAAAAATATGGAGTTGATGTTATGTGACCAAGGCCCTGTTAACTGACCTCGACGGACCTTAGTGGTTTTCATCATAAGTAACCTCGACGAAACATGGTGGTGTTTCGTCACCTGTAATTTCGATGAAGAATAGGTGTTTCGTCGCCTGGGTTCTTCGTCATGCAATTAGACAGTACAGTAAACAATTTGATGAATACTTGTGTTTACAAATACTAGTTGTTGCATGATAACAATATTGTTTTGAATGAGAAAACTGACTTGTTTGGAGTGGGCAGAACATGCCTCTGTTATGTATTGATTTGTGACATTCACATGTGATGTGGACTTGAATGAGAATCGGGTACTTGATACATGCTATGGTGATCTTAGCAGTGAAAGCAATCTGTGTAACAATACGTGATTTACTGTGTGCAAATATGAGACGTGAATGATTGTGTAACTGATATTGTTTGGTATCCATGATAGGGTTTGGTTGGCCAACTGGGAACGGGTAATGTAACGTAACATACCGAGAAAACCTAAGGTGAGTTCACTGCTCTTTTTCCAAGCATGCGTCCCGGGGAGGGACATCTGGTAAACGTTCCAGGGAGGAATGTCGGGTAATTGGGTTTGACTGGAATGTTAAACCTGGGATGTTGGTTAATACACTCATATCTATCACTCAAGTCCCTTCTACCGATTTATTACCGGGGAGGCAACGGGGTATTAGTTAATAGCGCTATTTAGGTTTGGCACCCTCACACCGCACCGGGGAGGTCGGGAGTGAACTAATGACCCTAGTCTTGACCATTGCTTTGATAGAGGCATTGGGGAATAAGGCAAATAATCTGGAGCCATCGGCGATAATCGAGTTATTAACAACATCCAATCTCTGAAATGTTTTATACTGATATCTGGTAACTAAAACGTGTTAACAAACTCTGAACTCACCAGCGTCGTCTGACACACTTGTCTGCATGCTTGCAGGTCTATAGGGTTATATCATTGGGACTTGCTGTCTGGGAGGCTGGAGTGGTCATGGGTCGAGATACATGGAATCGCAAGACAAGTCTAATGGTTTTCGTACATGTGGTTTATGAACCACTTAACAAATGATTTATGCTTCCGCTGTATACAATGAATTACATTTAACGTTTGTAACACTTTATGATAATGAATGAAAGTTTTTACTTAAATATAGTTATGAGTTCAATGTGATTGGTGGCTAGATCCTGGTACGTCACACGTCCCGCGAAGTTTCCGCAAGGGGTATTTTGGGGGTGTGACAATAGCACTTGACAACTCCCATTCCTAAAATCCTAGGTTTGTTTGGACGTAAGGAATGACCGAATCCGAAAACATTTTTGATAAACCTTTAACTTGTTAAGGGTTTGTCCTTCAGTCTCAAGGCTTGGATGTATACGTAAGACATTACCACATAAATGTTCTTATCAATAAAGGTTTATTTTACAAAACATAACTTTTGACTTAAACTATGATTTATTCAAATACATTGTTTTGTGCATTTTACTTATGGTTTTAGTTGACTCTTTTCACTTGCCATACATAACATTTGACAATACATTACACGATTTACATTTGACATTGTTTACACATAAACATTTTGACATTTATTTTGGTAAGTGATTTACATAACGAGGAGATGTGTAATATAATAAAAGCATGGTGGATACGCCGCTGGTACTTCCTATATATAAGTGCTTTTATGATATTACATATCGTAGCGTTATTTAAACCATTTCAATTTAGACATATTACATTTTACACAAATAACATATCTTCTGAAAAAATTGTTTTACAAACAACATATTTTATACAAGCTCATTTTACTTGGTTATTCATTTAACCATATATCTTTCTTTTATATCATCTGATTCCTTATTGATTTTCGTAAGATTTATAAAAGAAAACACTTTACAAGATTCATGACTAACTTTTGTTAAACATTTCCTTTTAACTTACAAGTCATGAATCCTGCATCAACAAAACCTATGTATCTCACTTGCTTTTTTATGCTGACGTATCTATTTTCATATGTGTTTCAGGTGCTGTTATTAGATGATCATGATGCAAACATAGGAATGGACAAGGCCTTAGTGACTTAAAACTATGAAAGACAGTTTAATTCATGTTATGCTTCTGTAATATCGTAGACAATGTAAACATTTTAAATCAATAAAACAAAACTTCAATTACCGTGTGTTGTGAAACAATGATTCTGTTACGACACTCCCCGACGTTTCCGCCACGGTTGTTGTTTTACACGGTCAGGGTGTGACAAAAAGATTAGCTCACTTAAATTTAAAAACTCTAAACCAACTAGCAATCAAAAATCTGGTAAAAGGTTTACCTTTCATTTCATCCAAAAAGGATAGAATATGTTAAGAATGTAAGCTTGGAAAATCAAAAAGAGGCTCACACAAAACAATTTCTGGATCTTCAATTTCTGAAAATTTGGAACTTTTACACATGGACCTTTGTGGACCTGTACAAACACCAAGTTTTTCTAGAAAGAAATGCATTTTAATCATTGTAGATGGCTACTCTAGGTACACTTGGCTTGAATTTCTCAGGTAAAAGAGTGAACCCCCAGATCTGATCATTAATTTCATCAGAAAAACTAAAAATCTGTTGAAATTACCTGTGAGAAGGATCAGGTCTGATAATGGAACATAATTCAAAAATGCAAAACTTGAGACTTTCCTTGTAAGCAAAGGAATATCTCATGATTTTTCTGCTCCAAGAACTCCACAACAAAATTGAGTTGTAGAAAGAAGGAATAGGACTCTGGTAGAAGCAGCAAGAACAATGCTTGCCTATGCCAGATTGCCCACTTACTTTTGGGCTGAAGCAATCTCAAATGCATGTTTTACACAAAACAGGTCTATCATCAACAAGAGACATCAGAAAACTCCCTATAACGTTATCAACCAAAGGATCCCAAACATCAAATTTTTACACACCTTTGGCTGTAATTGTTTTGTCTTCAATTCTGGCTTTACCAAAGGTCCAATTGATACAACCCTATTTCTAAAATCACATAAAGGGCACACACTGTTGGTCCAAATCTATGTTGATGACATCATATTGGATCAACAAATGAGAAATTCTGCAAAAAGTTTGAAATGTTAATGACTAGTCACTTTGAAATGAGCATGAAGGGTGAATTAACTTGAAAACTGCTCATCTTCTAAAACTCCCATGGCAATAGGAAACAAACTTGATTCTGATGTTGAAGGTAAACCAGTTGATATAAAAACTTATAGGGGAATGATAGGATCATTGCTATACTTAACAGCTAGTAGACCAGACATAATGTTTTCTACTTGTTTTCTAGAAAGGTATCAATGCAATCCTAAAGAGTCCCACATTAAAGCTGTTAAAAGAGGTTTTAAATACCTTAAAGGAACATCATATCTTGGCTTGTGGTATCCAAAAAATACAAATTTAGAATTAATTGCATACACAGATGCAAATCATGCAGGATGCAAACTTGACAGAAAAAGCACATCTGGTTCCTGTCAAATGTTGGGAGAAAAGTTAGTATGTTGGGCAAGAAAAAAGAAAAATTGTGTTGCCACATCCACAGCTGAATCAGAATATGTAGCAGCAGCAAGTTGTTGTTCACAAGTTCTGTGGATACAAACTCAGCTGAGAGATTATGGAGTGAATCTGACAAAAATTCCAATTCTATGTGATTCTATGAGTGTAATTGCAATAACATCAAATCTAGTGCATCACTCAAGAACAAAACACATTGATGTCAGATATCACGTCATCAAAGATCATGTTGAGAAGGTAACATTGAAATGTATTTTGTCCCAACATAAAACCAATTTGCAGATATTTTCACTAAACCTTTAGATGAAAATAGACATAACTTTTTAATCAGCAAATTAGGAATGTTCAATATGCAAATTGAACAAAACAAAGAAATTATGTCACTAAATGAAGAAAAATCTAATATGCAATCATCTGATCAGATTTCTAGTGCAAATTCTAATAATTTATCAGAAAACTCACAAGTCACCAGAAAATCTGATGAATCACCAAAAATTGACCAAGTCAACAGAATTTCTGATGAAACTTAAAATATCATATTTTTCTTTCTCGTTTCACGTGCATGAAAATGGTCCATATGTAATCATCATTTCTCATCGTTTTTGTAATTTTTATTCGTTCAATTCTGTGTTCCTTTGTTTTCTTTTATTTTCTTAGTTTAAAAATTCAAATTTTATCTCTTTAGACTATGGTAGATCACATCATGAAAGGAAAAACTTTTGGGAAAATGTTAATGGTTGTTAGCTTTCTCACCTACATTCATTGCTTACTTAACAATATTATGAGAGAAAGAAATGACATATGGGCTGCTCATTATGATAATTATCAGAAGTTGGCCGCCTAGACCATTAATGCAGGATATATTATCTCTTAAAATTCTCTTTGTTTTCTGACAGACAAAATTTAATAACAAAGAAAATAGAGATAACGAAATCTAAGTAGGTAGATAACATTTAAGGCAAACTTCACTTTCATTATAATTGTCTACTACTTGGAACTGAATCAGCCACACCTAAAAACCCTAGAAATCCCTTCATCTTCTTTCATGCCTCACATACCAAAATGGCAAGAATCAGTCCTGACTACTTTCCGCTTCCATACCACCCATATCACAACCTAAGAATCAGGACAAGCTTTGACGGTCCAGCATAGGAAGGATGCCAAATCATCCATAACAAGCTTATGCCGAGTCCATTGGCCTATACTTTGTCAGCTCACATTATGGTTTATCTAGAAATCTTGAAAATGTTCTAGAAAAATGCAAGAATTCTACTTCATGAGGGATATGACTAACTTCCATTGGAAGTTATGTGCTGTGGAAACAAATCATTGTCACTGAGTGTATCATCAGGGAGGTTCTAAACCTTAATGATGATAACAATATTCTCATCTTCACCAGAGAACAGATTAGTGAGACCCTCACCCAAATGGGGTATAATCTGGAGAACCCAAACATGCCAATCTCCAAGTCTGGCCAATCTACAAGATGTCCCCTATAATTTCTCTCATTATTTGATGAAAGATAGTACAAGCAACCTTCTGATGTTGCATTAACACACCTCCATATCCTAACTTAGACGCATCACAATAGACTATAAAGTCTTTAGTTCCTTCTGGTAATGTGAGTATGGGTGCGTTGGTTAAACTTTCCTTAAGAATCTTAAAGGCTTCTTCCTGTTTTGGTCCCTATTCAAACTTAACTGATTTACAGGTCAGTTTGGTTAGGGGAATGGCTATCCTAGAGAAATCTTGGATAAACCGTCTATAATATCCTGCTAGTTCAAGAAAACTTCTTACTTCCATTGGCCACTTAGGGACTTTCTAGTTGTTAATCGTCTCGATCTTTATGGGATCCACATGAATTCCTTCATGATTAACCAGATGTCCAAGGAATTGCACTTCTTATAACCAGAATTTACATTTTGAGAATTTAGCATAAAGCTTCTCTTTTCTCAATAATGTCAGAAGTGTATGCAGATGCTCTGCATGTTCCTCTTTACTCTTAGAGTAAATTAGAATATCATCTATAAAGACAATTATGAATTTATCCAGGTATGGTTTACATATCCTGTTCATCATATCCATAAATGCAGCTGGGAACATTGGTTAAACGAAATGGCATGACGGTAAATTCATAATGACCGTACCTTGCTCTGAAAGCAGTTTTAGGAATGTCCACTTCCTATACTTTCAGTTGATGATATCCTGAACGTAAATAGATCTTAGAAAAGAATCGAGCTCCTTGAAGTTGATCGAACAGATCGTCGATTCTCGGTAGTGGGTGCCGATTCTTGATCCTAACCTTGTTCAATTCTCGGTAATCAATGCACATACGCATCGATCCATCTTTCTTCTTAACAAACAACACTGGTGCTCCCCACGGTGATGAACATGGTTGTATAAATCCTTTGTTAAGAAGTTTGCCCAATTGCTTCTTCAGTTCCTGCATCTCCGTTGGTGCTAGTCGATATGGAGCCTTGTCAATCGGTGCTCAACCTGGTATTAGGTGAATTCTAAATTCAACCTCTCTATCAGGCGGTAATCCAGGTAACTCTTCTGAAAAAATGTCTGAGAATTTAGATATTACAGGAATATCTTTTAATTCTTTTTCCTTTAATGTTAATGATTACAGAAATCATATACACTATTGCTCCTTTCCTAGCACAACTTACAACTTTCATCACAGAGATGAATTTTGTTGACCTGTTTGGCTTATCTCCTTTGATTGTGATCTTTTCACCACTTGTTGTACTTACTTGTACTGACTTTTGATCACATAAAATATTGGCACGATTGGTTACCAACCAATCCATTCCTAATATAATATCGAATCCAGCTAGATTCATTGGGTAAAGGTTGGCAAAGAAATGATGGTTCAGAATTCTATTCTTGCTCCCTGCAAGATTTCACTAATCTTAACAGATTCTCCATTTGCCGTTTCCACCAGACAGTCTTTCAAAGTTCGGTGAAGGGTTGGTCGAGAAATTCGTAGAAAGAAGATGTTTTTAATTTCCTGGCGTGGATATTGGCATGAATTGATTGAAACTTTAGCATGGGCTCATGAACGCACACCTTTGTCCTATTGATAAAACTTTGGTTTGCAACAGAGTCAAATAATACTTTGGCAAAAATGTCATTAACTAAAAACGTACCAGCAATCACATCTGGAATCATCTTAGCTTCTTCAGCTGTTAGAACGAATGTTTTGGCATTCTTCTTAGGTCCTTCAATTGTTTTAGCATTGTTGGTTGCTGCTAGAGCTAGTTTCAGACAGTTCGGTTTGATATGCCTAGCTTCTCCACAATTGAAGCATAGCCTATTGCTAGGTTTCGATCAACATTCTTCTTCCTTATGCCCGGGTTTCTTGCAAAAATTACAGTACCTCGCACATTTTCCATAATGCTTCTTTTTACAAGACTTGCAGTAGGATGCAGAGGAAGAACCTGTACCTTTCCCACTATTGGAATTACTGTAGCGGAATTCCTGGGTAAGCCTTTGAGCTAGGTTCTTTCTCTGGTTTTCCTCTTGTGTGCGTACCAATTCATCAGTCAGGGTGTTGGCTAGTTCTACTGCTTCTTCTATGGTTTGTGGCCTAGTTGCCTTGACTACGTGTCTAATCTCACTAATTAATCCCTAAAGGTAACTGGAGATTAATACTGGTTCAGGTGATGCTAAGGTTGGCACTATTCTAGCATATTCAAAGAATATGGTAGTGTAACCTTTGTAGTCTATTCCAGCCATTTTATGATTTAGGAACTTATTGGCGATTTGTTCCTTTTCATGAGGAGGACATAATTTTCGTTCGACTATTTCTTTAAAGTTAGTCCATTCCATTCTATAAACTCTGTCACTTCCTCTAGACTGGAGAATAGTATTCCACCATTCTAAGGTTGCATTTTTGAAAAGATTAGAAGCAAACATAATTTTATCTTCATCTGCGCATTTACTTATTTTTATGACTGTTTCTGTCTTTTCTATCCAGCGTAAGGCTGAAATGGCTCATTCATTGCCTGAGAATTCTATTGTCTTGCAGGCCAAGAATTCTTTATAAGAACAACCATAAGAGACGGTTCTTCTTCTTTTAGGAATTGGAGCTTGGATTATTGGTCCGTTATTATCGTTCACACTATGACTTGGTTCAATGTGTTGGCGTTTATTTCCATTTACACATTTATTATTTTCTGCTTCTTTAACAATCTTGATAATATAGGGCATAGCATCTATAATTCCTTGTGCTACTATATGTTGGATGTGTCACACCCCGACCGAGTTAAAACAACAAACCGCAGCGGAAACGTCGGGGAGTGGAGTAACAGAATCATTGTCTCACAACACATGGATAAAAGTTCTGTTTTATTGAATTAAGTTTATTACATTGTATCGAAATTAGAAACAAAACATGAACAATTAACTTCCATTGTTATTAAGTCACTAAGGCCTCGTCCATTTCTATGTGAGCATGCACCAAATAACATCATCAAACATCATCAACTATGGTACATGAAACACATGTGAAAATACGTCAGCATAAAAATGCCGGCGAGTACATAGGTTTTATGTGAGTGTCAGATTCATGGCTCGTTTTACCTTTTGAAATAACTCAAACAACTTTGTTATTCGATATTAGAAAACTTAGTTTTGTAAAATTTTTATATTGTGAATTGAAATAACCAAGTTCAAACAGATTTGTTATAATTTATAAAACCTCGATGCCATGAATCTTAACTCCAAAATATTTGTTTATGTAGACCCAGATCGAAAATCGTTTTTGTAATAAAACTTGAATGGTATATATTGTTAGAAAAACCTTGTAATATAACTTTGTTTTGATAACATTTGCCCAAGTGATCTAGATAACGCAATGATATATAATGTGTTAAAAGCACTTATATATAGGAAGTACTAGCGGCGTATCCACCATGCTGTTAACACATTACACCCGCCCCGTTACCTAATCACTTCCCTAACCCAACGGTTCAAACAGTTCCAAACGGTTCACATCAATCAATCAGTTCCAAACGGTTCACATAAATCAAACAGTTCCAAACGGTTCACATGGATCAAACTAGTTCCAAACGGTTCACATAAATCAAACAGTTCCAAACGGTTCCAACAGTTCAAAATGTATAACAATGTATCCATATGCTGGATGAACATATGCAGCAAAAATGTAATGAAAAACAATGTGTCCATATGCTGGATGAGCATATGCAACAAAAATGTAATGAAAAACAATGTGTCCCTACGCTGGATGAGCATATGCAACAAAATATAATATATGAAAATCAATGTGCTAACATGCTCAGTGAACATACATAGCAAAACATAATGAAATCATGTACTATAAGTGTACTAATGAACATAGCAAGTATATAATATGAAAGCATGAAAATAACAAATAGGCACATGTGTATCACCCCAAAACATTTGAAAACGTAAAAGAGGCGACTATGTACTCAATTGAGAATGCTTAGAAACCTTGAAATAACAACCAAGCAAAGCTAGAACGATCACGGAAATCACGATCACGGAAATCAATCGGCACCTAATATAGATAACTACATTAATAACCGGACCTAAATTAGAAGATCGGATAGGATGAGGTTTCGTAAACCAAATGAGTGTTGGAACTCATACGATATGGTTTAACAAAGCCTACATACTAAATCGAAACCTAACCTAAGTGCTTACAACCCATTACGACCCGTTTAGGTAGCTTACGCTACTTGAACGCGTCGTTCGCGTAAAATGCGTTCGGACCGCCTAACTAGTCCTATGACAAGTATTATATGCCTTAAAAAGTCTAAAAATGTTTCCTAATCAGTTTAGATGTCAAAGTTTAAGTTACATATGCTTAGAATGAATTTATGCGTAAAAAGGGCATTTTGGTCATTTTCCTAAGGCATATAAACTACCTATCATACAACTAACTAAACGAAGTGACCATAAGGTATAACCTTGGAAGGTTATTCCCTATACAACTATGGTTACAAAATATGTTTGGTCGGATCCTAATGATCGACCAAACGGGTCGGGTTCGAAAGTCTAAGCGGTTGATTAGACCGCTTATCTTACGACCCTATATAAGCACTAAACTAAAAGTGACGAGTTAAACATGTTAAAACATGCTTAACTAAGTTAGAAAAAAGTTTTTGATATCAAAACAAAGGGTTTTGATACCCAAGAATAGTTTGCTTGCAAAATACGCATAAACGCATATTTTGACCGAAACTATGACTCGTCACTATACCTAAATAACGTGGTAATCAGTAGGTATAGTCACAAAGGACTATGACCATCGTGATTACGCTCACGTTGCGAAGTTCAAACGAACTTCGTGTTGACCATTGACCGGTCAAAGCAGAAAGTCAAACACTGTTTGACTTTTACGCTTGAAAAGCAATAAAAGCACGAAAGAAACTTACAAAGGGTCCAAGCAATGAATATTTGATCTGAAGATTACTCAGGTATGAAGTATACACTCCAACTTAGAGCAAAAATCAGATCAAAGTGTGAGAAACGAAAGAAACCAAGTGGGTATTTATAGAATTCCCACAACCGTTAGGATCGTTTCTCGTTATTCGAGCTTCAATCTTGGCCCTCCATGTGTGCCCATTGTTTTGGAATACTATGGGTGTCCAAAACCAGCTCATGGTATTGAGAATTTTGCATAAATAACCCCTGAAATTCGATCCTGTTTCTGAATCAAAGAATCTGGTCAGATCAGTCTCTGGTGCCCCGCGAGAGGCCTCTCGCTCCCCGCCAGAGACCAAAATGGCAGAATGTCAGAAATGGTCCCATCATACAATAAACTCAGTTTTTGACACGTTTAAGCCCCGTTAACCCCATTTCAAGGCTACAAAATGAAGTTAAAGTATAGGGAACTTAAAATATGCTCAAAAAATTCTTGGATGTCGGTTCGTTTGGTCGTACAGTTGCGTTGTTCGGTTAATTACGATGAAACACGAACGGACGCGAAAAACGATCCAAATTACGCGACGAATGGAATTTTATCATGCCAACCAATAGAATAAAATATTTTAATGATTACATAAATTTTTGGATGTCCGGATATATTCAGAACGTAAGATATGCGTGAAAATGCAAACTTATGCACTTTTTGACACTTTTAGTCCCTATTGATCAAAAAGTTTATTTTTGTGCACCAAACACCTCAAAGCCTATTTCTAAGCTATGTAAAGTATATTTAGGGCATATTTAACTTATGATAAAGTTCCAGAATGTTCGTTATTATTCGATTCGGTATACTTTTCCAGTTTGACGCAAATAGTCCCTGTGATCGAATAAACTTGATTTCGACTCACCAAACCCTCCAAAACTTATTTCTAAGTTATGTACAGGTTATTTAAGGTATGTAAAGCCTATGTCACTGTTCTGGAGTGTTTGTTGCATTAAACTGATTATGTTTACGCATCAGTTCGCGTATAACCTTCTAGAAAGCGATTTAAAGCTCGAAATCGAACAAGAATTGATATCTGCAAATGATAAACATATTTATACAAATCCCCAGTATGAAACAAAATATTTCATTGATTTGGTATTTGTTTGATGATCGCAGAGGCACAGATGTCACAGTCTCCCCTACTTTAGGAAATTTTGTCCCGAAATTTATTCGTAGGAGTCTATCTGTGACGTTGTGTTAAATAATTGTCTTGCATGGTATCTAGGGTGTCATCTATTTGCGTAGAGTAACCCATCAAAGATATGCAAGGCATAATCCTGTCATTTCCTAGTGGATATACTTCATAAACGAAAATGAATGGATGATTCATTTCACTCCACGGTTTCTTTATCAGAAGTGGGAATGAAGGATTATAGAATAAGATATTCATTTCCCTCAACGGATATTCTTCAGAAGCGAAAATGGATGGACGATTCATTTTACTCAACGGGTTCTTCAGAAATGGAAATGATGGAATATCAAAAGGATATTCATTTCCCCTCAACGGATACTCTTCAGAAGCGAAAATGAATGGACGCTTCATTTTCCTCAACGGGTTCTTCAGAAATGGAAATGATGGAATATCAAAAGGATATTCATTTCCCCTCAACAGATATTCTTCAGAAGCGAAAATGAATGGATGCTTCATTTTCCTCAACGGGTTCTTCAGAAATGGAAATGATGGAATAAACAAAAGGATATTCATTTCCTTCAACGGATATTCTTCAGAAGCGAAAATGGATGGACGATTCATTTTCCTCAACGGGTTCTTCAGAAATGGAAATGATGGAATAAACAAAAGGATATTCATTTCCTTCAACGGATATTCTTCAGAAGCAAAAATGAATGGACGATTCATTTTCCTCAACGGGTTCTTCATAAATGGAAATGATGGAATATCAAAAGGATATTCATTTCCCCTCAACGGATATTCTTCAGAAAGGGAAATGATGGAATAAACAAAAGGATATTCATTTCCTTCAATGGATATTCTTCAGAAATGAAAATGAGCAGATGCTTCATTTTCCTCAATGGGTATTCTTCAGAAATGGAAATGAACGGATGCTTCATTTTCCTCAACGGGTATTCTTTAGAAATGAAAATAAGCTGATGCTTCATTTTCTTCAACGGGTATTCTTCAGAAATGGAAATGAACGGATGCTTCATTTTCCTCAACGGGTATTCTTCAGAAATGAAAATGAAGGAATAAACGAAGGATATTCATTTCCCTCAACGGATTATCTTTCAGAAGTGAAAAATGAATAGCTAGTTCATTTTTCCTCAACGGGTGCTTCATCAGAAATGGAAATAAATGGATAATTAACAGGATATTCATTTCCCTCAACGGATATTCTTTCAGAAGTGAAAAATGAATAGCTAGTTCATTTTTCCTCAACGGGTGCTTCTTCAGAAATGGAAATGAATAGAGTTAATTCTAGATACATGACAAAACTTGCTGTGATTTTTGTGCACTAAATTCCATAATTATGTATGCATCCATAATTACCTAATTTCTTGCACAGTTCCCACATTTTGTTTTATAATGTGAAGGGAATAGAATTTGAACAAGCTTGAGATAACTTTGATTAGGTCAACACATAAACACATAAGCACATAATTGTTTTCTTGGTTATTAATTTGTTATCAATTTGTTACTAATTATTATTATCTTGTTATCGATATGAACATGGGTATTCAAGGTACACCAGGAACCCAGTCGATGGACTTCAACGTGTCCTCAAGAATCTATCTGAAAAGATAGGATGATCTTCTAAAAATTTGATTTCGTTTATAAGGAAACGTAATATTCGAATTAAAGTACACAACAATTAAGGACTTATGGAAATACCCTTAGGTGTCACACCCCGACCGCGTAAAACAACAAATCGCGGCGGAAACATCGGGGCATGTTGCAACAGAATTAATGTTTCATAACCATGGATACCAAAAAGTGTTTCGTTTTATTAAACATTGAATAATTACATCGTCTGGAAATCTAAATACACAAGTTAAACATAGTCTATCATTGTTATTGAGTCACTAAGGCCTTGTCCAGTCCTATGTGAGCATGCATCCTATCAATCGATATCTTTCAACAATACCTGAAACACATGTGAAAACGAGGTCAACAAAGAAATGTTGGCGAATACATTGGTTTTGTAGAAGTGTCGAAATCATGGCTAGTTTAGATGTTGCAATACTTTATTAAAAACCATGTTTTGAAAAGAGTATAATATTGCAACTTAATTAACCAACTCAAATCAAGCGGGTTATAGTTTATAAAACCTCGTAGCCATGACTCTTAACCCAAAAACCTTTGTTTTAGTACAGCAAATTGTGAAAAATATGTTATTTGTATAAAATGTTATATGTCCAAATTGAAATGATGCAAATAACGCTACGATATGTAATACCATACAAACACTTATATATAGGAAGTACCATCGGCGTATCCACCATGCTTGTATCATATTACACACGCCTCGTTACTTAATCACTTACTCAAACCAAACCAACAATGTAAACACTTAACCAAAAACCCAATCGTATATCGCTTTGAAACCAATCGTCTAACCAAATCGTTTAACTCGTTAAAACATCGCGTGAAAACCAATCGTTTACCCAAATCGTTAAAACATCGTATGAAAACCAATCGTTTACCAAATCGTATAATTCGTTTTAGGTCGTGAAACTACTTATATGGTCGTCTCGCTAATAACATTCAAACCTTCGTGACTCGCATTAATAAACCCTTACCAAAGGGTAAATTAACAATTCTCGCATTAATAAACCCTTACCAAAGGATAAATTAACAACTCGCATTAATAAACCCTTACCAAAGGATAAATTAACAATTTCAGATTCAGTCGCTACCCACCATACCCACACATAACCACGGGTGTAGTAAATAACGGGATTTGTCAGATCCTATGGTACCATAACCTAATACTGGTCGGCTTGATCATTGCTAATGAATGTCATTTGTTATGTAACCCAACCAACAAGTTTGTTCACATTATCGAAATCGTTATTAGTTTTGTATAAATCGTCTTAATCGTTTTTGAAACCATCGTTATAACATCGAAAATCGTTTTGATACCATCGTTAAAACCTTGAAAACATTTAGCACATATGAGTCACCCCAAAACAATTGAAAGCAGTAAAATAGGGGAATAATGTACTCGCCTGAGAATGCTTAGAGGTCTTGAACAACAACCAAACAAAGCTAGAGGGAGCACGGAATCAGTCGGCAATCTAAAACTATATAAATAAACCGGACTTAAATCGGGAGATCGGATAGGATGAGGCTTGGTAAACCAAATGAGTATTGGAACTCATATGATATGGTTTAACAAGGCCTACATACTACATTGAGACTAACCTAAGTGCTTTCGACCCATCGCGACCCATTAAGGTAGCTTAGGCTACTTTAACGCGTCGTTCGCGTGAAACGCGTTCGGACCGCCTAACTAGTCCTATGACAAGTATTATATGCCTAAACATGTTACATAATCAGTTATGTGACAAAAGTTTAGGTTACATATGCTTAATTACTAATTACACATGAAAAGGGTATTCTAGTAATTTACCTAAGGCATATATACTACCTATCATACAACTAATTAAACGATGTGACCATAAGGTATAACCTCGGAAGGTTATTCCCTATATACTATGGTCACCTAATGTATTTGGTCAGATCCTAATGATCGACCAAACTGGGTCGGGTTCGAAGGTATAAGCGATTTATTAGATCGCTTACCCTACGACCCTAGACAACGTGGTAATCAGTAGGCATAGTCTCAAGGGACTATAACCATCGTGCTTACAATCACGTTGTGAAGTTCAAACGAACTTCGCATTGACCATAAGCTGGTCAACGCTGAAAGTCAAACAAAGTTTGACTTTCTGACTCGAAAAGCAATAAAATAAGGAAAAGAACGAAAGAATACTTACGAAGGGTCCCCGAATGCTAATCTAGATCACAATAACTCAGGTATGAAACAATGGTTCCAACTTAGAGTCATTTAGATCAGATTCTAGTGGTTTTGGAGTAATGGGGGTTGGGGTATTTATAGTTTTCGGGTAACCGTTAAGATCGTTTGTCGAATATCGTTCCTTAATCGTATCCGTACAAGTGTCGGAAAGTTATGGTGGCTAAAAATGGGTCTAAATGAGCTGTATGTGCAGTTGAGAATGTGTGGGTGAGGATCAAACAGCTGGAAACTGCTGACTGTTCGAACTTATCTGTTCTGGGAGGCGGACGCGGGCCGCGTGAGGATTAACATATGTATTACGCGGGCCGCCTGGCCTGTCTGGTCAGATCCCAAGTTACAGAATTAACAGTTTTGGTCCCTGCACGTGTTTAAGGCCATTTCTGACACTTCTAAGGCCCGTAAAGCCAACTTTAAGGCCCTAAAATGATGCCTAAACATTGTGGACATGAAACATGCTCAAAAATATGTCGGATGTTGGTTCGTTTGGTCGTACGAACGCGATGTTCGCTTAATTACGACGGAATGCGCACAAGCACGAAAAACGATCCAAATGACGCGACGAATGGATTTTTCTTATGCCGAACACTAAAATAAAATATTTTAGTGCTTACATAAATTTTTGGATGTCCGGATGTATTCAGAACGTAAGTTATGCGCGAAAATGCAAACTTGTGCACTTTTTGACACTTTTAGTCCCTGAATGAGCCCAAAAGTTTATTTTAGCACACCGAACCCCTCAAAGCCTATTTATAAGCTATATAAAGGATATTTAAGGTGTGTTTAACTTATGGTCATGTTCCGGAATGTTCGTTACAGTTCAAATTGGCATACTTTCGTAGTTTGTCAAGTTTAGTCCCTGTAAGCGAATTAACTTGTTTTTGCCATACCAAAGCCTTCAAAACTTATTTCTAAGTTATGTAAAGGTTATTTAAGGTATGTTAAGCCTATGTCACTATTCCGGAGTGTTCGTTGCATTAAACTGGTTATATTTACGCATCAGATCGCGTATAACCTTCCAGAAAGTGATTTAAAGCTTGAAATCGAACAAAATTTGATATGTGCAAATGATACACATATTTTTACAAATCCCAAGTATGAAACATAATATTTTGTTGGTTCGGTATTTGTTTGATGGCCGTGGAGGCACAGGTGTTACAGTCTCCCCTACTTTAGGAAATTTCGTCCCGAAATTTATTTAGAGGAAACTTGTGAGAGTTTAAAACATGAAATTGAAAAGATCGAACAATATTGGTTAGGGTTCTGAACTTCTAGTAACCTTAATAACATTATGCTTGCAATGTAAGAGGGACACTTATATACAAGTATATGAAGCGCCATTGGTGCGTCCACCGTACCTCCATTACATCGTTCTCATTTTGTTATTGTTGTCACTATCGGTTCTTACACATAATAAATCCTACTGGGTTTCTGTGCACTAAATTTCATAATTATGTATGCGTCCATAATTAGACAATTCCTTGCATAGTTCACACAGTCTATTTTATAATGTGTAGGGGAAAACCAAATGAACTATCCTGTGATGAGTGTGACTAGACCGCCATAGAGTCCTTTTAATTAAATCAATAAATGATCTAAATAGACTATCAAGGAGTCTGTTCAGCTACATCACTAGATGTTGTTCTTTAACCAAATTGTGAATCAATCTTTTAGACTAGACCACTAAAAGGTCTCTCATCGAATCATGGAATGGTACTATATAACCCAAGGGTCTTAACTACCACGTAGAAGCCCATAAGGATTTAAGGTAGTACCTTTTGAATATCCTACTATGAATCCCTCATATGAATATATGAAAGATTCTATGAGGATTTGAAAATCGTAACACACAAAAACATAGAGGAGAACACATAAACACATATCACATAATCGCATAATCGTATACTCGCATAATTGTTTAATTTGTTATCTTTGGACACTGGTATTTAAAGCATACTGGGAACCAACTCCTTAATTGCAGCAATTTGGATGGATCCACATGAATACCCTGCTTGTTGACTACATGACCCAAAAATTGAACTTCTTTAAGCCAAAATTTCCTCTTGGAGGATTTAGCGAAAAGTTTGTTCCTTCTTTAGGGGTTCCAATGTCAACGAAGGTGTTGATCGTGATCGGCTCGGGATATGAATAGATCAAGATGTCATTAATAACAATGACGAACTGATCCAAATAAGGCTTGCAGACTCTATTTATTAAGTCCATGTAGATGGCTGGAGCATTTGTCAACCCAAAAGGCATGACTATAAACTCGTAATGGCCATACTTCGTGTAGAAAGCCGTTTTGATAATTCCTGCATCTCGAACGATGCAAGATGATAAGGTGCTTTCGCAATTGGGTTGGCATTGAGTGCAAGGTCAAAATGAAATTTGACTTGACGAACTGGAGGCAAACCAGGCAGTTCATCAGGAACACCTCTGGATAATCCCGAACAATCGGAATATCCCGAATACTCTTGCTCTAACCTTTCTCCTCGGTGACATGTGCTAGAAAAGCAACATATCCTTTTCGTAAATAACTTTGGGCTTTTGATTTAAAAGAAACAAGCGTTTAAGGTTCTTGGGGAGGTCACAAGTGATCATAAAAATGACAGAACCACACGAGTAATTTGTCTTTGTGTTGACATCATAAGGTTGGATCAAACATTCATACAATTGCATTAGTTGAAAAAAATAAAAACCACAAATTTTTATTTATATAACAACCGCATTGTCTTTAAATGTTACAAGATAACATCCAGAGGAATTTCAAAATTCTACTTGTTCTTCATCATTGATTGCCTCATTGATGTTATACACTCGTCCACGTGCTGGATTCACATTGACGTTGACGTTCGCATTCGGGTTTGCGTTAGCATTTGCATTCACCAGTCTTGGGCAGTTGTGGCGGAAATGACCAATCTCTCCGCAATTGAAACATGAACCCAGTGGAAATCTCGCAGCATTCCCTTGAACCTGAGCTTGAACCTGAGCCGCCTGATTTTGTCCCAGACGACAAATATTGGCCAAATGCCCAAGTCTACCACACGTTGTGCATTTCTTGCAATCTTGTTGTGCAACGTGCTGACCATTGCAACGGGCAAAATGTGGTGCGGTACCAGCATATGCCTTCTTTGCAGCTGGCTGTGCCGGTGGGTTTTGCAAGTTCTGAGCAGTCTGTGCTGTAACAGCAAAATTTTGGGCACCCTTCCGCTTCTTTGATTTCTTTGACGTATCACCTTCCTTACCCTTCTTGTTTTGACCTTTATTGCTATCCTCCTTGTCAGACCCCTGCTTCTTACCCTTGTCACCCTTTCTGTGTAACTTATTCTTCCGAATCTGCGACTCAGTCACTCGATCGCCTGACGAAGTGTGGTAGGGCTACTACCAGTAAGGATGTCTTGTACCGAGTCAGGTAGGCCGTCGATGTACCTTTCGATAGCCTTGTCAAGTGGGGTAACCATTGTCGGGCAAAGCAGACTCAACTCCTCAAACCTATCAGTATACGCCCTGTGCTCACCACTATCTTGCTTCAACTCATCAAATTCCTTCTCCAAAGCTCGCTGCTCATGACGAGGACAGAATTCCCTCATCATAAGGGCCCTAAGTTCAGCCCATGTCTGTGCTAGAGCAACTTCTGCACCACGATCCCTCATAACCCCGTTCCACCATGTGAGAGCCCTCTTCTGAAACACACTCGAAGAAAACTCGATCTTGCGATTGTCAGGAGACTGCACGTGACGGAAAGTATTCTCAATGCTCTCGAACCATTGAAGAAGCCCAGTCGCTCCTTCAGAACCACTAAACTTGAGTGGTTTAGCCTGGTTAAAATCCTTGTATTTGCATGGAACGTTGTTGTTGTTATTATTGCCGTTGTTGTATATCTCGTGGACTTGGGTTACAACCCCGGGAAGCACAGCAGCCACCTGTTGAGAGATCAGGGCTGCGAGTTCTTCAATGGTAAAAGTCCGAGCATCGATCCGAGCATCGCGTCGAGGAGGCATTGTCTAAAAGAGGAAACATGAAATGAAACGAGTGAGAGAATTAGACGAAAAGAATGAGATGAACAAATCTGAAGAAAGCAAGGATAGTGGTCATTTGTTTGTTACTACAAAGCAACAAACGACCCCGGTGATTAATCAAAGTAAATAGGTCAAAAATAATGTATCGCGAAGACATGCTCGCCTATAAGTGAACACTCATCCCAAGAATTCCCAGGTAAGCACAACTGGTCTCGCGTCTGATGAGATATATACGAAGTGCTTGCCTAGACAGAAAACCCAGAATACAGGCATTCACCCTTCCAGTTTGCACGTGTTCACATTATTTAAAACCCCAAACCTTGACGAGATTTTGAAAACTCAAAGGGGTTCAAAACCATATAACAGAGGGTTTAAAACCTTACAATAAAGGGTTCAAAACCTAGTAATCAATCATCCTAGAACAGATGATTAGTTTTCAAAGCGGTTTTGAAATTTATGTTCTTGTTGTGGTCATCGCCTAAGGATAGGTGACGGTATTGTTTTATGACTAAACGCAAGTAAACTCGCGTTAGGGTCCTTAGAAGGTTATAGACTAGGTTAAAGCATTACTAATAACCTAATTCCCTATAACCATTGGCTCTGATACCATCTTTTCTGTCACACCCCGACCGCGTAAAACAACAAATCGCGGCGGAAACATCGGGGCATGTTGCAACAGAATTAATGTTTCATAACCATGGATACCAAAAAGTGTTTCGTTTTATTAAACATTGAATAATTACATCGTCTGGAAATCTAAATACACAAGTTAAACATAGTCTATCATTGTTATTGAGTCACTAAGGCCTTGTCCAGTCCTATGTGAGCATGCATCCTATCAATCGATATCTTTCAACAATACCTGAAACACATGTGGAAACGAGGTCAGCAAAGAAATGCTGGCGAATACATTGGTTTTGTAGAAGTGTCGAAATCATGGCTAGTTTAGATGTTGCAATACTTTATTAAAAACCATGTTTTGAAAAGAGTATAATATTGCAACTTAATTAACCAACTCAAATCAAGCGGGTTATAGTTTATAAAACCTCGTAGCCATGACTCTTAACCCAAAAACCTTTGTTTTAGTACAGCAAATTGTGAAAAATATGTTATTTGTATAAAATGTTATATGTCCAAATTGAAATGATGCAAATAACGCTACGATATGTAATACCATACAAACACTTATATATAGGAAGTACCATCGGCGTATCCACCATGCTTGTATCATATTACACACGCCTCGTTACTTAATCACTTACTCAAACCAAACCAACAATGTAAACACTTAACCAAAAACCCAATCGTATATCGCTTTGAAACCAATCGTCTAACCAAATCGTTTAACTCGTTAAAACATCGCGTGAAAACCAATCGTTTACCCAAATTGTTAAAACATCGTATGAAAACCAATCGTTTACCAAATCGTATAATTCGTTTTACGTCGTGAAACTACTTATATGGTCGTCTCGCTAATAACATTCAAACCTTCGTGACTCGCATTAATAAACCCTTACCAAAGGGTAAATTAACAATTCTCGCATTAATAAACCCTTACCAAAGGATAAATTAACAACTCGCATTAATAAACCCTTACCAAAGGATAAATTAACAATTTCAGATTCAGTCGCTACCCACCATACCCACACATAACCACGGGTGTAGTAAATAACGGGATTTGTCAGATCCTATGGTACCATAACCTAATACTGGTCGGCTTGATCATTGCTAATAAATGTCATTTGTTATGTAACCCAACCAACAAGTTTGTTCACATTATCGAAATCGTTATTAGTTTTGTATAAATCGTCTTAATCGTTTTTGAAACCATCGTTATAACATCGAAAATCGTTTTGATACCATCGTTAAAACCTTGAAAACATTTAGCACATATGAGTCACCCCAAAACAATTGAAAGCAGTAAAATAGGGGAATAATGTACTCGCCTGAGAATGCTTAGAGGTCTTGAACAACAACCAAACAAAGCTAGAGGGAGCACGGAATCAGTCGGCAATCTAAAACTATATAAATAAACCGGACTTAAATCGGGAGATCGGATAGGATGAGGCTTGGTAAACCAAATGAGTATTGGAACTCATATGATATGGTTTAACAAGGCCTACATACTACATTGAGACTAACCTAAGTGCTTTCGACCCATCGCGACCCATTAAGGTAGCTTACGCTACTTTAACGCGTTGTTCGCGTGAAACGCGTTCGGACCGCCTAACTAGTCCTATGACAAGTATTATATGCCTAAACATGTTACATAATCAGTTATGTGACAAAAGTTTAGGTTACATATGCTTAATTACTAATTACACATGAAAAGGGTATTCTAGTAATTTACCTAAGGCATATAAACTACCTATCATACAACTACTTAAACGATGTGACCATAAGGTATAACCTCGGAAGGTTATTCCCTATATACTATGGTCACCTAATGTATTTGGTCGGATCCTAATGATCGACCAAACTGGGTCGGGTTCGAAGGTATAAGCGATTTATTAGATCGCTTACCCTACGACCCTAGACAACGTGGTAATCAGTAGGCATAGTCTCAAGGGACTATAACCATCGTGATTACAATCACGTTGCGAAGTTCAAACGAACTTCGCATTGACCATAAGCTGGTCAATGCTGAAAGTCAAACAAAGATTGACTTTCTGACTCGAAAAGCAATAAAATAAGGAAAAGAACGAAAGAATACTTACGAAGGGTCCCCGAATGCTAATCTAGATCACAATAACTCAGGTATGAAACAATGGTTCCAACTTAGAGTCATTTAGATCAGATTCTAGTGGTTTTGGAGTAATGGGGGTTGGGGTATTTATAGTTTTCGGGTAACCGTTAAGATCGTTTGTCGAATATCGTGCCTTAATCGTATCCGTACAAGTGTCGGAAAGTTATGGTGGCTAAAAATGGGTCTAAATGAGCTGTATGTGCAGTTGAGAATGTGTGGGTGAGGATCAAACAGCTGGAAACTGCTGACTGTTCGAACTTATCTGTTCTGGGAGGCGGACGCGGGCCATGTGAGGATTAACATATGTATTACGCGGGCCGCCTGGCCTGTCTGGTCAGATCCCAAGTTTCAGAATTAACAGTTTTGGTCCCTGCACGTGTTTAAGGCCATTTCTGACACTTCTAAGGCCCGTAAAGCCAACTTTAAGGCCCTAAAATGATGCCTAAACATTGTGGACATGAAACATGCTCAAAAATATGTCGGATGTTGGTTCGTTTGGTCGTACGAACGCGATGTTCGCTTAATTACGACGGAATGCGCACAAGCGCGAAAAACGATCCAAATGACGCGACGAATGGATTTTTCTTATGCCGAACACTAAAATAAAATATTTTAGTGCTTACATAAATTTTTGGATGTCCGGATGTATTCAGAACGTAAGTTATGCGCGAAAATGCAAACTTGTGCACTTTTTGACACTTTTAGTCCCTGAATGAGCCCAAAAGTTTATTTTAGCACACCGAACCCCTCAAAGCCTATTTATAAGCTATATAAAGGATATTTAAGGTGTGTTTAACTTATGGTCATGTTCCGGAATGTTCGTTACAGTTCAAATTGGCATACTTTCGTAGTTTGTCAAGTTTAGTCCCTGTAAGCGAATTAACTTGTTTTTGCCATACCAAAGCCTTCAAAACTTATTTCTAAGTTATGTAAAGGTTATTTAAGGTATGTTAAGCCTATGTCACTATTCCGGAGTGTTTGTTGCATTAAACTGGTTATATTTACGCATCAGATCGCGTATAACCTTCCAGAAAGTGATTTAAAGCTTGAAATCGAACAAAATTTGATATGTGCAAATGATACACATATTTTTACAAATCCCAACTATGAAACATAATATTTCATTGGTTCGGTATTTGTTTGATGGCCGTGGAGGCACAGGTGTTACATTAGGTACCCTATTAAGGATTTATAGTGGTACTTTGGGTATTCGTCCAGAGTTGTAACTTGCGCCTTGTACTCCATTTCCTTGGAAGAAACGGGTACTTAGGATTTTCGTGGAAAACGCAATAGATCATAAAATAGAAGAATTTTGGGGGTACTTTGTTCTACAAGGATAGCGGTTCCTTGGTTGTCGGTATTGTAGGGGATATGTTGTTTATGCAACCACATAAGTACATTGCAATGTAAATAAAAAGATTTATTTATAATTAACAATAATAACTGTTTCATAGACCTTGACAACAAAAGAAAATAATACATAAAGCTTGATTATTTCTAAACAACGTTGTCTTCCAGTCGGTCAGATGCTCATCCCTGCGCTGGATTTGCATTAGCAAGCTTTGGGCAATTCTTTTGGAAATGGCCCATCTCGCCACAGTTGTAGCAAGACCCCGGTGGAAAACGAGCTTGAGCAGGATTGTTGCCAGCTTGATTTGGTGCAGCTACAGCTGGGCAAACTCTTGTTGTATGACCTATAAGTCCACAAATTTGGCATTTGCGGCACTTTACACTAGCATGATGATGAAGGCTACATTGGTTGCACAAGGGTGCAGTTCTGTTGTATGGCTTCCTAGTAGGGGGTTGAGATGGTTGGTTGGGGACAACTTGATCGTTGTGAGCGACCACGGCGAAGTTCTGAGAAGCCTTTCGCTTCTTTGACTTCTTGGAGGATTCAATCTGCTCATCCATTGGTTTCGATTCATCGGTTGGTTTCTTATGACCCTTTCGGAAAAGTTTACCTTTCCTGATCTGAGATTCAGTCAAGGTAGCGGATAGCTCAATGGCCTGTCTAACTGTAGTGGGGTTGCTACCAGTAACAATGTCTTGTACTGAGTCAGGGAGGCCGTTAATGTACTTTTCGATTGCCTTATCCAAAGGCGTAACCATGTTCGGGCATAACAGACTTAACTCCTCATAATGGTCCATGTAAGCTCGATGCTCACCACTATCTTGCTTAAGATCGTCAAATTCCCTTTCCAATGCCCTAATCTCATGACGAGGACAGAATTCCCTCATCATTAGGGCTCGAAGCTCTTCCCAGGTTTGAGCTAGTGCCACGTCGGTACCCCTATCCCTCATCACACCATTCCACCATTTTAAAGCTCGTTTCTCAAAGACACTAGACGCAAATTCAACCTTTTGCTCGTTTGGACACTGAACATGTCTGAAGGTGCTCTCTAGACTCTTGAACCATTGTAGAAGTGCAGTTGCTCCTTGAGACCCAGAAAATTTTGATGGCATAGCTGAGTTGAACGTCTTGAAGTTGCATGAGGCATTATTGTTGTTGAGGGCTTGGTTACATTGAGCAATGATGTTTGGGAGTGCAGCAGCCATTTGCACCGTAATGATATCTGCCAGTTCTTCATTAGGTATCTGATTGTCACGTCGAGGAGGCATTCTAAAAGAGGAAACATGAGAGAAAACAAGTGAAATGACATTGGGTAAGAATAGGATGTTACAATTACCGACCAAAAAGCATGGGTGATGGTCATTTGTTCGAACCATGAAGCAAACAAACGACACATAAAAGCTGAATCAAAGTAAATAGGTCCTCATAATGTATTGCGAAGACATGCTTTAGCCTATAAGTGGACACTCACCCCCAAGAGTTCCCAGGTAAGAGTGACGTGTCCGATTATGTGGATTTGTATGAACACTCTAGCATTAGACAGAAAACTCAGGATACAGGCATCCACCCTTCCGGATTGCACGTGTTCACATTAATAAGATACAAACTTTGACGAGATTTTGAAAACTTTGAAGGTTCAAAACCTTATAATAAATCATCCTAGAACAGATGATTAGTTTTCAAAGCGGATTTGAAATTTGTGTTCTTGCTATGGTTGTTACCTAAAGATAGGCAACGGTATTATTTTAAGATCTAAACACAAGAATCTTGTGTTGGGGTCCTAGGAAGGTTATAGACTAGGTCAAAGCATTACTAATAACCTAATTCCCTATAACCATGAGCTCTGATACCAACTCTTCTGTCACACCCCGACCGCGTTAAAACAACAAACCGCGGCGGAAATATCGGGGAGTGGAGTAACAGAATCATTGTTTCACAACACATGGATAAAAGTTCTGTTTTATTGAATTAAGTTTATTACATTGTATCGAAATTAGAAACAAAACATGAACAATAAACTTCCATTGTTATTAAGTCACCAAGGCCTCGTCCATTTCTATGTGAGCATGCACCAAATAACATCATCAACTATGGTACCTGAAACACATGTGAAAATCCGTCAGCATAAAAATGCCGACGAGTACATAGGTTTTATGTGAGTGTCAGATTCATGGCTCGTTTTACCTTTTGAAATAACTCAATCAACTTTGTTATTCGATATTAGAAAACTTAGTTTTGTAAAATGTTTATATTGTGAATTGAAATAACCAAGTTAAAACAGATTTGTTATAATTTATAAAACCTCGATGCCATGAATCTTAACTCCAAAACATTCGTTTTGATAACATTTGTAATACAACTTTGTTTTGATAACATTTGCCCAAGTGATCTAGATAACGCAACGATATATAATGTATTAAAAGCAATTATATATAGGAAGTACCAGTGGCGTATCCACCATGCTGTTAACACATTACACCTGCCCCGTTACCTAATCACTTCCCTAACCCAATGGTTCAAACAGTTCCAAATGGTTCACATCAATCAATCAGTTCCAAACGGTTCACATAAATCAAACAGTTCCAAACGGTTCACATAAATCAAACAGTTCCAAACGGTTCACATAGATCAAACAGTTCCAAACGGTTCACATAAATCAAACAGTTCCAAACGGTTCCAACAGTTCAAAATGTATAACAATGTGTCCATATGCTGGATGAACATATGCAACAAAAATGTAATGAAAAACAATGTGTCCATATGCTGGATGAGCATATGCAACAAAAATGTAATGAAAAACAATGTGTCCATATGTTGGATGAGCATATGCAACAAAATATAATATATGAAAATCAATGTGCTAACATGCTCAGTGAACAAACATAGCAAAACATAATGAAATCATGTACTATAAGTGTACTAATGAACATAGCAAGTATATACTATTAAAGCATGAAAAACATGAAAGTAACAAATAGGCACATGTGTATCACCCCAAAACATTTGAAAACATAAAAGAGGGGACTATGTACTCACTTGAGAATGCTTAGAAACCTTGAAATAACAACCAAGCAAAGCTAGAAGGATCACGGAAATCAATCAGCACCTAATATAGATAACTACATTAATAACAGGACCTAAATCGGAAGATCGGATAGGATGAGGTTTCATAAGCCAAATGAGTGTTGGAACTCATACGATATGGTTTAACAAAGCCTACATACTAAATCGAAACCTAACCTAAGTGCTTACGACCCATTACGACCCGTTTAGGTAGCTTACGCTACTTTAACGCATCGTTCGCGTAAAACGCGTTCGGACCGCCTAACTAGTCCTATGACAAGTATTATATGCCTTAACAAGTCTAAAAATGTTGCCTAATCAGTTTAGATGTCAAAGTTTAAGTTGCATATGCTTAGAATGAATTTATGCATAAAAAGGGCATTTTGGTCATTTTCCTAAGACATATAAACTACCTATCATACAACTAACTAAACGAAGTGACCATAAGGTAGAACCTTGGAAGGTTATTCCCCATATAACTATGGTCACAAAATATGTTTGGTCGGATCCTAATGATCGACCAAACGGGTCGGGTTCGAAAGTCTAAGCGGTTGATTAGACCGCTTATCTTACGGCCTTATATAAGCACTAAACTAAAAGTGACGAGTTAAACATGTTAAAACATGCTTAACTAAGTTAGAAAATAGGTTTTTGATATCAAAACAAAGGGTTTTGATACCCAAGAATAGTTTGGTTGCAAAATACGCATAAACGCGTATTTTGACCGAAACTATGACTCGTCACTATACCTAAATAACGTGGTAATCAGTAGGTATAGTCACAAAGGACTATGACCATCGTGATTACGCTCACGTTGCGAAGTTCAAAGGAATTTCGTGTTGAGCATTGACTGGTCAAAGCAGAAAGTCAAACACTGTTTGACTTTTACGCTTGAAAAGCAATAAAAGCACGAAAGAAACTTACAAAGGGTCCAAGCAATGAATATTTGATCTAAAGATTACTCAGGTATGAAGTATACACTCCAACTTAGAGCAAAAATCAGATCAAAGTGTGAGAAACCAAAGAAACCAAGTGGGTATTTATAGAATTCCTACAACCATTAGGATCGTTTCTCGTTATTCGAGCTTCAATCTTGGCCCTCCATGTGTGCCCATTGTTTTGGAATACTATGAGTGTCAAAAACCAGCTCATGGTATTGAGAATTTTGCATAAATAATCCCTGAAATTTTATCCAGTTGCTGAATCAAAGAATCTGCCAGATCAGTCTCTGGCGCCCTGCGAGAGGCCTGTCGCTCCCCGCCAGAGACCAAAATGGCAGAATGTCAGAAATGGTCCCTGCATGTAATAAACTCAGTTTTTGACACGTTTAAGCCCCGTTAACCCCATTTCAAGGCTCCAAAATAAAGTTAAAGTATAGGGAACTTAAAAAATGCTCAAAAACTTCTCGGATGTCGGTTCGTTTGGTCGTACGGTTGTGTTGTTCGGTTAATTACGATGAAACACGAACGGAAGCGAAAAACGATCCAAATTACGCGACGAATGGAGTTTTTTCATGCCAACCACTAAAATAAAATATTTTAATGATTACATAAATTTTTGGATGTCCGGATATATTCAGAACGTAAGATATGCGCGAAAATGCAAACTTATGCACTTTTTGACACTTTTAGTCCCTATTGATCAAAAAGTTTATTTTTGCGCACAAAACACGTCAAAGCCTATTTCTAAGCTATGTAAAGGATATTTAGGGCATATTTAACTTATGATCAAGTTCCGGAATGTTCGTTATCATTCGATTTGGTATACTTTTGCAGTTTGAAGCAAATAGTCCCTGTGATCGAATAAACTTGATTTCGACACACCAAACCCTCCAAAACTTATTTCTAAGTTATGTAAAGGTTATTTAAGGTATGTTAAGCATATATCACTGTTCTGGAGTGTTTGTTGCATTAAACTGATTATGTTTATGCATCAGTTCGCATATAACCTTCCAGAAAGCGATTTAAAGATCGAAATCGAACAAGAATTGATATGTGCAAATGATACACGTATTTATACAAATCCCCAGTATGAAACACAATATTTCATTGATTTGGTATTTGTTTGATGGTCGCAGAGGCACAAATGTCACAGGATGGCACTGTTATCTATTTGGTTTCTGTTATTCTCATTATTCGGGTTTTCCTGATTTACTTCATTGTCCATCTGAATTGGAAACATTTATCAGGTAGTAATTATCATAGAATAAGACAATCACACAAACAGATTGATAAAAAACGTCGAACATTGCGACTTTACTCTTTTTATATATCTATATATATGCATCTATTACATATTACAACTGAAAATTAAACACATTAGTAGTTATGCATCAGTAGTTATTTTTTAGTCTATCTATTCTAGTGTGTTTTTTTTATCAAAATACAAAATTACACACATATCTAGACATTATTCTAAGTGTCGTTCATCCAATACTGCATCACATTCTCATCATATTTCCAAACTAGCTTCTCTCCTTTCTGTCGAATTCTATTCCCTTCATCCACTAAGTTTTCACCCTACTGACGGAGTTCCTTCACACATTCTCGACTCATTGGTGGGTTTAATGGTGGTTCTAGCACGGGTTCTTCGGGAGTATATTGGGTCGAGTACGACCTATTATCATCTAACCATGGATTATATTCTGAATAGATTGGGGTTGGGATTCTAGGTAACTCATTGGGATCGAATGCAGGTATCGAAAATTGGTTTTCCTAGTTGGGTTCTAGCATTTGTTGGTCTGGGAATAAGGGTAATAGTGATGGTTCAGCTATACGGTTTAGGTTAGAGTCTACTGATGTTGTTGCTAGCATATGGAAATCTGCCAACTGTCTATCTAGTTCCTCTTCCCACGGTGGCCTATTGACTGCTTCCTGAGTTTGGGCATTCACTTCCCTATTGGCCTTTACTATCGCTCTTTGTTGTTGTAATTTCTTCATCCACTTTCTTCTCTCATGTGCTCCCCTATTAAACCATCCTCTCTTTTTGGAAGGGAATGGTTCTTCAGACTGTGCCTTAAAAATAAATATTCCTTCCTCAGTATCAGCTGAGTATCCTGAGGGGTTTGCCTGAGATGAGGTTCCTTCATCTTTTAGGGAACTAGCTAATTGAAGATAAGCGCCGGACGTACCTTGCTCACTCATACTGTAACTAACAAATAGTCAAATAACACAAAACAATAATATATTACACATAAGCATATTGATTATTTCCTAACACAAGTTGTTTAAAACTTAAGTGTCAGCAGAACACTTCATTGGCTTAAACCAGTGGCTGTAGCTCTGATACCACCTCCCGTCGCAACCCCGACCCCTGCCCCGGGAGAGGGCGGCCGCGGTTACTCAGAGCTGGTGGTATCTGTGATTATTAATTTGGCCGCGGAGAGTTTTCATCAGGTACGTAGTTAGAAAATATTTTTATCAGAGTTAAACACCAAACTTTTATAATAATAAATGGGATAAAACCCAAGTTCATTTGACAATACATTTATAGGGATAAACCTTAATTTATTGTAACAAAACTCCTTTTTATTTAGGTAACTTTTATAGCCACTTTTCCAAGCATTCAGTGCTCTCCATCTGGCTTCTATTGGCTTCACATTTAGTTACGTGAAACGCGTTTTAAAAAGGTTTTATCAGCAAAAAATACCGACGAGTCCATCCCAGTTTAATCAAAATTGTTTTATAACTTCACAGTGTTGAGAGCATCCGCATTTACATTATTTATATCTATCCAATTACCCCTTTGGTACTGCCAATCCTGACTTGTGGTCATGCTACTATTTCAATAGTAACGAGTTTCAAGTAACGTATACAAAACCCCAACATACCGACAGTAATTGTAGAATTACAAATACTCAACTACTGTTAAGTGTAATTAAAAACATTTGAGGTTTTGGTATAAACATTTTACAAAAAGAAGAATGACTCACAAAAAGGGTTTATAAAAAGAGAATGTACTCACATTGTTTACTTAGGTAAAACTAAGGCTTCCTGGTGAATCTCCTGGTTATTATCTATAGAAATTAAACAATGCACACGTGTTAGTAAAATAATCCAATTCACATTAACAGTGCAACTCGAGATAGAACTCCAATGACTGACTCAGACAGAGCCTTGACATGCATTACGGAGTCCTAGATCAATCGAGTGTAACACGAGACAAAACTCCAACGACTGAGTCAGGCAGAGCCTTGACATGCGTTACGAAGCCCTAGATCGATCGTGTAGGGTAACAAATAGGGTTATAACACTTACAACGAGGCAGAGCTTCACTTTATAGGTGTATTATATCCCGAGTATAATAGCTTTAGAGTCTCAGAGGAAAGAAAAGAATTGATCGGTGACTGAATGAGGCTGAAGCCTCTATTTATAGGGTTGGTCGAGGGGTCTCTCGCACCCCGTGAGAGCCACCTCTTCCTTAGTCGCGGCCCGCAAGTGCTTTAAGGGCGGTCATAGGCTTGGCCAGTCATCGAGTAGGGTTGCCACGAGACAGGGACACGTGGCGCGATGACGTGTCTGGCAAGCCAAGGGGCTCGCGCCCCGCGAGACCTACGGCTATCTGGGTCGTGGCCCGCGAGCGGCTCCCAGATTTTGTTTTATTTGATTTTTATAATTATGAAGGTATTTTAGGCCCGTTTCTCGCATAGGAATATTTTAGGACGTTTAGGGTTAGGTTAAGGGGTTTTAGAAGGATAGTTATATTTTTGTCTTTATTGTATTTATTGTTTTTTATTATTTTTTTGTCTTATTAAATTAATTGTGTTTTATTAAAATCATATTTTTAACTAAAAAACACTTTAAAATCTTATTTTTTTTACAAAAAAAAACAATTTTTTCGGGATTTTTTTTTTACAAAAAAAAAAAAAAAAAAAAAAAAAACTTTTTTACGAGCCGTTTTTTACGCTCCGTTTTTTACGCGTCGTTTTTTCGCCTAGTTTTTTACGCCCCGTTTTTACGCGCCATTTTTACCCCCCGTTTTTACGCGCTGTTTTTACACCCCGTTTTTTAAGCGCCGTTTTTTAATATCCGTATTTACGCGCCGGTTTTTACGCCCCGCTATTTACGCGCCGCTTTTTACGCCCCGTTTTTTACGCCTTGTTTTTATGCCCTGTTTTTTAACGCGCCTTTTTTTCGTGTCGTTTTTTAAGCGGCGTTTTTTACGCCCTGTTTTTACTCGCCGTTTTTTTTACGCGCCGTGCTTTGTTACAACCCGTTTTTAATGAAAAAAAATTTTACGAACAACTTTTTTTACCAAAAACTTTTTTTACGAAAAACTTTTTTTTCAAAAAGTTTTTTTTACGATGCAGTTTTTAAAAAAAAAACTTTTGATTACGGAATTTTTTTTTACGGAAAACAAAACATTTACGAAAACTTTTTTACGTGTTTAAACTTTTTTATGACAAATTTTTTTACGGTTTAAATATTTTTTACAAAAATATTATTTTTTACAAAAAACCGATTTTTTACAAAAAAAAAAAGTTTTTTACGAGTGTAAAAAGACATTTTTTTTACAAAAAAACAATATTTTACGGTTGTAAAAAAAAATTTTACAAAAAAAAATTTACGGTTGTAAAGAAACATCTTTTAGAAAAAATTTTTACGGTTGTAAAAAAAACATTTTTTACAAAAAGTTTTTAGGGTTGTAAAAAAAACATTTTTTACAAACACTTTTTTACGGTTGTAAAAGAATAACTTTTTTTTTACAAAAACTATTTTTTTTCAAATTTTTTTTTACGAAAACTTTTCTATGGTTTTAAACTTTTTTTACAAAAACTTTTTTTACACAAAATAAACGCACCCAGAAAATCACAACTCGGTAGGTGTCTCAGATAGATTGATTTATCATCATAGACTGGGAAAAAATATAAAAAACCCAACAACAAAAATCAAAACAAATGTGTGGATATTGAAAAAAACGTGGTTTGGCTCAAAGTTTACAATAATCAAGGCTGCAAAGTGGGGTTGCAGGTTCAAAAACTTACCCTCCACAATCCTTGTCGCGCCATCATCATCAATCTGTCAGAAAAAATTGTTTCGAACTATCACTGCCAATCTCAACCCCCATATCTTTAATTTTAACCAAAAATTTTTTTCGCCCTGTCACTGCCAACTCAATCCACAGATCGAAAATGAAAAGAATTTGATCGTTCAAGAAAAACCCATCTCAGCACAGAAGGTATTTCTACCATCTTTAACACAAATCAAAGAAACCCCATTAAATCAAAGAAATCAAGAAAAACCCCATCAAAATGTTGAATCATAAAAAAATCAAGAAACACCCCATCAAAATGTGCTTACCTCATCACAGAAGGTGTTCCCACCATCTTTAACACAAATTAAGAAAACCCATCTCACACAGAAGGTATTTCTACCATCTTTAACACAAATCAAAGAAAACCCATCATCAAAAAGACCACAAACCGATTCAAAACCCGAGTACCGATTCAAAACCCGAGTTCCAACTCGACTCACTCAACTCAGATCAACTCTAACTCAGTTCTCGTCGCGGCGGCAGACGGCAGACGGGGGCCGACCACCACTGTTACGGTGGCGTGACGGCGGATGACAGACGGTGGGGCTGTCGCAACCCCCGATCCCAAATCCCCGGGAACGGGAGGCTGCGAGCCAGTTTCGGTGGTATCTTGTATTGTCTAATTTGGCAGCGGAATTTTTTCATCAGGACCGTAGTTAGGAAATATTTTATCAGAGTAAAATACCACATTTTCATAACATTAAACAAATGGGTTAAAACCCAAGTTCGTAGTACACACATTTTCATAGGAATAAATCCTATTTTATTAATAAAAACATTTGTTTTATCTTAGGTAACTTTATTGCCACTTTTCCAAGCCTTCAATGCTGTCCAGCTGGCTTCTATTTGGCTTTCACATTTTGTTACCTGAAACGCGTTTTAAAAAACATTTGTCAGTGGGAAATACTGGTGAGTGAATCCCAGTTTAATCAAGTTTAAGTAAAACCCAGTGTACAGTATTGAGGGCGATCTCGCAATTATATTTGTTTCCAAGACATATCAATTAACATCCATGGTACTGTCAGACCCGACTTGTGGAATTGTTACTCCTTGACCAGGTGGTAACAAATTTTGTATACAAAACCCCAACATACTCATGATAATTGTATTCTTACAAATACTCAATAACTGTTATTCGCATGGAAAAGTATTTAAGGTTTTGTAAAAACAGTTAACAAAAAGGTTTACAAAAAGTGGATCAACTCACATTGTTGTCTTAGATTTTTCGTAAGGGTTTCCTGGTGACAATCTATAATTTACACAAATGTACATGCGTTAGTATAATAACCCATTTTAACATTAGTAATACCCTCCCCGAGACGGCATTCCAACGACTACGTCAGGCAGAACCACGACAGCCGTTACGGAACCCTAGATCAATCGGGCAGCGTATCTAATACGTATCCAGGGGTTATAATACTTACAACGGAGCAGAACTTCGCTATTTAGGGGGGTATAATACCCGTATAATAAGCCTACTATCAGAAATTGAGATTGAGAAAGAAACTTTGAACGAATTAAAATGAAATCCGATGGCCTGCTTATATAGTTGCTGAGTCTGGTTCTCTCGCGGCCCGCGTAAAACAAGACAGGGGCTTACGCGGCCCGCGTCAATCCCAGGTCAAACTTATAGCTGATCCGGGTCAGCACTAGACTCGCCACGATGATGACACGTGTCATCACCGGGCTGCGCCATCTTTCCGATCTTACGCGGCCCACGTTAACTAACGGGGGTCTCACGCGGCCCGCCTAAACTTAAAAATTAAAGAAATCAGGTTTTAACCTTTAAACCGCCCGCGTAAGGGTTGGGGTGCGGTCTACACGGCCCGCCTCAACTTAATAATCAGATTATTAATTATTTTTATTAATATTTAGGGTATTCGGGGCCCGTTTTCACGTATGGGGGTGTGTTTTTTGACATATTGAGATATTTTAAAATATATTAGGGTGTCGGAAAATAATCGAGGGTATCGATTTTATTTGAGAGTTGTTATATCCTCCCCACCTTGTTTTAGAGCTCGTCCTCGAGATCTACTGGAACAAGTGTGGATACTTACTTTGCATTTCAGATTCAAGCTCCCTTGTGTACTCAGGTCCTCTTTTGGAGTCCCACTTCACTTTGACCAGAACTAATCTCTTATGCTTGAGGTTTTTGAATTTCCTGTCTTCAATCTGTAGAGGTCTTTCTACAAACTTCAGTTGTTCATTTACCTCTATATCCTTAAGAGGTACCATTAGTGATTCATCAGCTAGGCATTTCTTGAGATTAGATACATGAAACACAACATGTATTCCTGCCATTTCTTCTGGAAGTTGTAGCTGATAGGCTACAACTCCTATTCTTCTAATAATCTCAAAAGGTCTAATATACCTGGGACTTAGCTTTCCTCTTTTGATGAATCTTACCACTCCTTTCCAAGGAGAGACTTTTAGCAATACTTTATCTCCTACTTGAAATTCCAACGGTTTGCGTCGGTTATCAGCATAGCTCTTCTGTCGATCACGTGCTGCTTTTAGTCGTTCCTTGACTTGAATAATCTTGTCGGTTGTTTCTTGTACTATCTTAGGTCCAGATAGTTGCTTTTCCCCAATTTCTGCCCAACAGACTGGGGTTCGGCACTTTCGTCCATAAAGTGATTCGAATGGTGCAGCATTTATACTTGTGTGATAACTATTATTATAAGAAAATTCTATTAAAGGTAAGTGATCATCCCAATTACCTCCGAAATCAATTACACAAGCTCTAAGCATGTCTTCCATTGTCTGAATTGTTCTTTCGCTTTGTCCATCCGTTTGAGGATGATAAGCTGTGCTCAAATTTAACTTGGTTCCCATGGCTTTTTGGAAACTTGACCAAAAATGAGAGGTAAAACAGCTATTTCTATCAGAAATAATTGATAAATGTATTCCATGTAAAGAAACGATTTCATTTACATACAATTTAGCTAGCTGTTCCATACTGAAAGTCTCTTTCATTGGTAGGAAATGAGTTGACTTGGTTAGCCTATCTACAATCACCCAGATTGTATCATTACCTTTCTTTTTTTTGGGTAATTTAGTAACAAAATCCATTGTTATTAATTCCCATTTCCACACTGGCATTTCTAGTTGCTGTAACAAACCTGAGGGTTTCTGGTGTTCAGCTTTAACTTGTGAACAAGTTAAACATTTAGAAACATAGGCTGCTATGTCTTTCTTCATTCCTATCCACCAGAAATTTGTCCTTAAATGCTGGTACATTTTATCATTTCCTGAATGCATCG
Organism: Helianthus tuberosus; assembly: GCA_030545235.1. Taxonomy (NCBI): domain Eukaryota; kingdom Viridiplantae; phylum Streptophyta; class Magnoliopsida; order Asterales; family Asteraceae; genus Helianthus; species Helianthus tuberosus. Next base: position 82,114,931 of record CM060369.1, read on the forward strand.
TATACTTAGACTTATGGGCTTCTTCTAATATACGATGACGTAGGTTTCCTAATTTAGGTATCCACATTCTCTTTTTATGGAATCTCCAAATTCCATCTATTCCTTGTTCTAATTCCTTAATCATACCTTTTAGTTTTTCAGCATCATCCATGATTACTGATTCTTGTGCTTTTCTGATTTGATCATTTAAATCTACTTGTAGATTTAATTTAAGAGAACGTATCCTTTTTGGCTTTTCGTGATATTTTCGGCTTAAAGCATCTGCTACTACATTTTCCTTTCCTTCATGATACTGGATATCACAATCATAATAACTAAGCATCTCCATCCAACGTCTTTGTCTCATATTCAACTCCTTTTGCCCGAAAACATACCTTAAACTTTTATGATCAGTGAATATGGTAAACTTACTACCATAAAGGTAATGTCTCCAAATCTTAAGGGCAAAAATTATAGCTCCTAGTTTTAGATCATGAGTTGAATAATTCTCTTCATGATTCTTAAGTTGTCTAGATGCATAGGCTATAACCTTTTGGCGTAGCATCAACACACATCCATAACCTAATTTAGAAGCGTCACAATAGACTACAAAGTCTTCAGTTCCTTCTGGTAACACTAATATGGGTGTATGGGTTAATTTATGCTTAAGAATTCTAAATGCTTCTTCTTGTTTTGGTCCCCATTCAAACTTAATGGATTTAAAGGTTCACTTAGTTAAAGGAATGGCTATTCTAGAAAAATCTTGAATAAATCTTCTATAATAACCAGCCAATCCTAAGAAACTTCTGACCTCGGTCAGTGATTCAGGGGTTTTCCATTTGGTAATTGCCTCGATCTTTGTTGGATCCACATGAATTCCTTCATGGTCCACTAAGTGTCCAAGAAATTGTACCTGTTCTAGCCAAAACTCGCACTTTGAAAATTTAGCATAAAGCTTTTCCTTTCTTAATAGACTTAAAAGTGCGTGCAAATGCTTTGCATGATCTTCCCTATTTTTAGAATAAATGAGAATATCATCTATGAAGACGATTATGAATTTATCCAAATATGGCTTACATATTCGGTTCATCATGTCCATAAATGCGGCTGGGGCATTGGTTAAACCAAATGGCATGACAGTAAATTCGTAATGGCCATACCTTGTTCTGAATGCGGTTTTAGGAATATCCTCTTCCTGTACCTTTAATTGATGATATCCAAACCTTAAATCGATATTAGAGAAAAATCGAGCTCCTTGCAGTTGATCGAATAGATTATCGATCCTTGGTAATGGATACCGATTCTTAATCGTAACTTTGTTCAATTCACGGTAATCAATGCACATACGCATTGATCCGTCCTTCTTTTTAACGAATAAAATCCGTCCTTCTTTTTAACGAATAAAATTGGTGCTGTTCCTGGTAGCAGATGGATTCTGAATTCAACTTCTCTGTCTGGCGGTAGTCCTGGTAATTCTTCTGGAAATACATCTAAAAACTGAGACACTACTGGAATGTCTTTTAGTTCTTTTCCTTTAGTGTTAGTGATTATGGAAATCAAATACACTATAGAACCTTTTCTTATATAACTTGCAGTTTTCATCACAGAGATAAATTTTGTGGACCTAGAGAGCTTATTCCCTTTAATTGTGATCTTTTCACCTTTTGGTGAATTTACTTGGATTGACTTTTGATCACATAAAATACTGGCTTTATTGGCTATTAACCAATCCATTCCTAAAACGACATCAAATCCTACCAGATTCATGGGATAAAGGTTTGCCATAAACTTTTGATTTAAAATTTCTATTCTTGCTCCCTGCAAGATTTCAGAAATCCAAACAGTTTCTCCATTAGCTGTCTCTAATAGACATTCTTGTGGTAGTTTAGTTAATGACTGATTTAGAAGTTTGCAAAACGAGGTATTAATAAAACTTTGGTTTGCACCAGAGTCAAATAATACTTTAGCAAAAACATCATTAACTAAAAACGTACCAGCTATCACGTCTGGAATCATCTTGGCTTCATCTGCAGTCAGAACGAATGCCCTAGCATTTTTAGTGTTCCTGTTGTTCACAGCTGGAGCCAATTTTGGACAATTCAGCTTGATGTGACCTTTCTCTCCACAGTTGTAGCATAGTCCATTACTGGATTTCCTCCTGCAATCTTCTTCCTTGTGTCCTGGCATTTTGCAAAAATTGCAAAGAGTAGAGCATTTTCCCGAATGCTTTTTCTTGCAGACCTTGCAGAATGGTGCAGAGGTAGAACCCATATTCCTACGGTGGTAATTCCCAGAACGGAATTCTTGAGTAAGCCTTTGGGTTAGGTTTCTCCTCTGGTCTTCTTCCCTAGTACGGATTAATTCATCTGTCAAGGTATTTGCTAGTTCTACAGCTTCTTCTATGGTTTGAGGTCTAGCTGCCTTGACTACATGTCTAATCTCCCCAATCAATCCCCAGATATAACGGGAGATTAACACTGGTTCAGGTGATGCAAGGGTTGGTACTATTCTAGCATATTCAAAGAATGTGGTAGTATAACCCTTACTATCTACTCCGGTCATCCTAAGCTTCAGAAATTTATTAGCTATCTGTTCCTTTTCATTGGGAGGGCAGAATTTCCTTTCTACCATATTTTTAAATTCCTCCCATTCCATGTTGTATACCCTATCACTTCCTCTTGACTGGAGGATAGTGTTCCACCATTCTAAGGCTGAGTTCTTAAACAGATTAGAAGCAAACATTATTTTGTCTTCTTCAGCACATTTGCTTATTTTTAAAACAGCCTCAGTCTTTTCTATCCAGCGTAAAGCTGCAATGGGTCCTTCATTTCCCGAGAATTCTATTGGTTTGCAGGACCAGAATTCTTTGTAAGAACAACCATAAGGCATGGTTCTTCTTTTTTTGGGAATGGGCACTTGAAGTACGGGTCCATTGTTCACGCTGTGTTCTGGTTCGATTGGTCGCTCACTGCTATGCTTACTTTTATTATTCGCTTCTTGAATCGTTTGAATAATAAATGGCATTGCATCTATGATTCCTTGTGCCGCTATATGTTGAACCGCACTATTATCCATTTGGTTTCCATTGTTATTGACGCTTGGATTCTCATTAACCAAGTTAACGTTACTCTGGTTATCGTTATTCAGATTTCCTTGATTTCCTTCATCGGCCATCTGAATTTTAAACATTTACCCCGTATTAATATCACAAAATAATATTTAATATAGTCATTCACATGGCACGAAATCTAGCCAAAAGCGTCGATCATTGCGACTTTACTCTATTCATCTATTATGTATCTATTACACACCAGTACTGAAATAAAATTACAATACCAACTGAAATAGAATCATACTAATAGTAGTAGGTATCCGTACACACATATTTTATTTTATTTTTATTATTATTATTACTATTACCGTCTCCATTCTCACATTCACGGATATGGATTCATCCAAAAATCCATATTGCGCTCGTCGTACTTCCAGACGAGTCGCTCTCCTACCTGTCGCATTCTCTCACTGCTTTCTAAATGTCCTAAGTTCTTTTACGTTTTCTGCACTCATTGGGGGTGCAGGTTCTAGGACTGGGTTCGGAATCTGGGGTGCGGGTTCCTGGTATGGGGGTGTAGGTGCCTGGAATCGGTAAGGATCTTCTAAGATCTCCCTAATGTATTCATCGTGGTAATAGGGATCTAAAGGGTCCATAACTGGATAGGATCCTATGTTCTGCATGGGTGTGTCTTCATGTATCGGGTAGCGTTGCACATAGTCCCTAACGTCATCCCACCAGGGGTCGTAAATTGGGTCTAAGGGATTTGGTGCAGGTACCCTAGGTATTTCTTCCGGATTGAAGTCATGCATCTCTACTTGGTTTTCAGGGTTTTCTATCTCCATCGGTTGGTCAGGGATTGGTGGCTGTGGTTGGGGTGCGCTATTATTTACTCCAGATTAGGGTCAGCTGCAGTGGTTGCTAGGATGTGAATATTGGCTATACCCCTATTTAGCATATCCTGGGCATAGGCATTTGTCTCTCTCTTGGCTGCCGTTTTGGTCAAAAATTACCGAAGCAATTAAGTGATCAAATTAGTTTTGTGAGTTAGTGTGCTAGGAAAATGTGTTGGAAACTATGTTGGTTTGTTAGTTTGTAAAAACAGTTTCAGGATATAGTCCGAGGATATCAGACTATATCAATAATCAAACAATGAGCAAAAATGTAAAGGTTGACATGTGATATACGAGGAAAGCCCTTGATCAATCTAGATCTCCGGCATAAAAACTCGGGAGCTGACAATCGTCGGTTGCCTTGTTCTTCTTATTGCTTGAATAACCAGGATACAGTGCAGGATAATGCTCGGATCGAATCTAAGTGTTACAATGATTGTAAATTGTGAGTGTTCGTGTGTGTTTGTAGCTAGAAATGAGAGTGTGCGAGTATGAGAGCTCGAAAGTGTGTGAATTCCTATGATCCGGCACTCCTATTTATAGTTACAAGAAATAACAAACTATGCTAAAAATCCGGGATATTCCCCTATTATTCCGGGATCCTTGGAATATTCCCTTGTGACCGTTTTAGACCACTTTTCCTGGCTCCAACGTCTCTTTCCCAACTAATTTGAGCGAGTCTTCAGGGGAATTGGTCTTTGTGAACGTTAACAACCTTCAGCTACAAGCTACAAGCAAATCGTTAGTAACTGCCAGGATACTGCCTCAGGATGTTACCAATATCCTGGGCCGGTATCATGATCCAGTATCCTGATCATAAACAGCTAACTTAAAATCAAGATATAGTGTCAGGATATGGGCTCAGAATTTCACCCACAACAATTGTCCCCAAAAATATTGCCGTTGGGATCCCTGATCTAACGGTAATATTTTTCTAATTTCTTCAAGGCGCTCAATTGATTTGATGACGTAACACGGAACAACTTCCCATGCCCATATCTTCTCCATAATTTCTTCTTTTTAAATCCCATCCAAGAAATCGAAAAGGTAAGTCATCCTTCTTATCTTTAACTACCTTCATATTCTTCTACTTTACCTCCGATCACCAATGGCAAGACAGACCAGATCATCTTCCGGCGACTCCTTTGACCCATGACCTCATTCCTTAACAAGGTAAATATATTGACCCTGTATTCTGCATACATATGCTGAGTCTGTATCCCGATTAGACAGTATTAATGATACATGTGTTCTGGTAAGCCTTCAAAGGCGGGTGAGGTGGCAGTTGAAGCTGCAGAGAAGGTAGGGCCTGGAGCCGATGTTGCTCTGTGAGAGCATTGAAGTGGGCAATGATGGATATTATTGCTTAGGTCGGAGCCCACTCTTTTAAATTTGAATGGTCTGTAACCCCTAAACAATTTACATTTCCTGCACTTTACTTTTCCTGCACTTGAACAATTTAACAGTTGGAGGTGGAGGGATCCTGTGTTTTCAGGACGAAGCCTTCAACTGTTTTTGTAAATATGCTTTAAAAACTTAATTGTGTTCTTGGTGGATGGGTCTATTTTTGAGATGAAACCAAGAATACAATCTTTTGGACCATTAATAATAAACTAACCTCTTAGCCTTATTTGTTGTTGTCTTTTAATTTTGAAAGGTATGTTTTGAATATCCTGATCAAATATCCTGGTCAGGATACTGATGAAATGTTCATTACTTTTGTCATTAAAATGTTAGACAAAACTTGGTTGAATATAACCTTTTAGAAAACTTGGATCATTTAGATCAGGTTTTCAAGACTTGAAAAATAATAAATCATACCAGAAACACTTAGGCAATAATTTCCAACCTCAATCTTTGGATCCTTTGCAATGTCCCCGGCATGGATGTCCCCTGTCTGTGCAGGATATTGCATCAGTGCATGACATACTTGAGTATTTCTTCACTTAGTGATTAAACTTCGTAGCTTTTTGTCCACAAAAGAACATGTGTAATCATAGCTTGTCATATCTTTGCAATCTTGTCAAAAACTTTAGTTTTGCTGGGGATAAACCCTTAATGTATTGGGGATAAACCCTTAATATCCTAGGGATAAACCCTTAGTATCCTGGGGATAAACCCTTGTTTTCGTGCGCTATAGGCAGGAGTGTATAAACTCCATGACTTAGAAAGGTGAAAACCTTTAAACCTTAGAGAGTATGAAAATACCCTTTCGCGAGAGAGGGTGATCAATCCTCATATACCTTAAGGATCCAGGATATAGCCAACAGTGACGAAATTGTCAGCCACTTTTACATGAACTGGTCCCGCCACCTTGAACTATCCCTAGATAACTTGCGCTCCAGGCGGGGTGTTTAAACCCAATTCGTGAGAAAGGTGAATACCTTTAAACCTGTGAAGGGATCAAAATCCCTTAAACGTGAGAGAGGGGGCAAATCCTCTAATCTTTCGAAATATCCTGAGTGTGTATCCTGGAGCTATATCCCGAAGCATATACTGTAAAACAACTGTAAACTAAGGTGGGTGTTAGCCTGGCTAACACCCCTCTGATGCTTAAGTCAGTATTGGGTTCAAAAGAATAAATAATATCAAACATATTAAAAGAGATAGAATTCATACCATCCTGAGTTAGAAATTAAATTCCAAACTCACTTGAAATAGAGCTTTAGATGTATAGCATTCCAGGATCTTGGTAGCATACTCCCCTCCATATTCTTAAGTCGATATGCTCCTTTTCCTGATTCTGATACAATCTCATAAGGTCCTTCCCACTTTGGAGCTAGCTTTCCATCAGCATGATTAGTAGTATTCTGAAAAGCCTTTCTTAATACCCAATCTCCCACCTGAAATCTTCTAGTCCTTATGTTCTTGTTATACGCTCTGGATATTCTCTGTTGATATGCTGCCATTCTTAGCTTTGCCGCATCTCTTGTCTCGTCAATAGTATCCAGTTCTTGACATAAGATTTCAGGATTTGATTCAGGATCCTGTAGGCTTGATCTAGCTGTCGGTATCACCATTTCTGTCGAGATCACTGCTTCTGCTCCAAATACTAAGGAGAATGGAGTTTGGCCAGTTGCATTCTTCACAGTTGTCCTATCAGCCCATAGGATAAACGGTAGTTCTTCTGCCCATCTTCCTTTTTTAGCACCTAATCTTTTCTTCAAATTGTTGACAATTATCTTGTTTGAGGATTCTGCCTGTCCATTTGCTTGAGGATGTACTGGAGTTGACGTGATCATCTTAATTCCCCAACTTTTGCAAAAATAAGTAGTTCTTTTGCTGATGAATTGAGAGCCATTGTCACAAACTATCTCAACTGGCACCCCAAATCTGGCCAGGATATTCCTCTTTATGAAGGATACCACTTCTTGATCCCTGACTTGAACAAAGGCCTCGGCTTCGACCCACTTGGAGAAATAATCTGTCATTGCCAGCATAAAAACCTTTCCTCCTGGAGCCTTTGGAAGTTTTCCCACTGTGTCCATTCCCCATTTCATAAACGGCGAAGGGGATACGATAGGATATAATGGTTCTGCAGGCTGATACAGGATATTGTCGTGTCTTTGACATGCATCGCATTTCTGAGCATACTCCACGGCATCCTTTCTCATGGTCGGCCAGTAATATCCTGTTCTCAACACCTTAGAGAACAGAGATCTGCCCCTAGTATGGTTGCCACAGTCTCCTTCGTGTATAACCTGATGTACCTCCTTGGTTTCAGGATCTTCCAAGCACCTTAGGTACGGACCTGCAAGGGATTTCTTATACAAAATATTATTTATAATAGTAAAACGAGATACCTTCATCCTAAAAGCCTTAGGATTTGCATCCTTTGGGATATCTCCTTCTTGAAGATACTTCACAATTGGAGTCATCCAGGATTCAGGATCCTTCTCAGGATATCCATCACCAGGATCCTGGATGCATGCTACTTCTTTATCCTGAGATTTGAAATGTTCCATTGCAGGATACAAGATGTGCACTATTGGTATCTGAGTTCCCTCTGGTATCCTGACAGTGGATCCTAAGTTTGCTAGAGCGTCAGCTTCAGCATTCTTTTTTCTAGGTACCTGTTCAAGTGTAAATATTTTGAAATATTCTGCTAATTTTTTAACAATTTCAAGATATTCAGCTAACTTTTCACCTTTTACTGCATAAAATCCATTGAAATGGTTAGTAATCAACAGGGAATCAACATATACTTGTAAACATCTAATATTCATATTTTTAGCCAATTCTAATCCTGCTATCAGAGCTTCATACTTAGCTTCATTTTTGGTAGCAGAAAATTCACATTTAATAGCCTGGGGTAATATGTCCCCTTGTGGCGATTTTAGTAGTATCCCTAATCCTACACCTCTTATGTTGGATGCACCATCAGTATGTAATATCCAAAATTATGAACTTTCACCTAGTTGTTGTACTTCTAGGTCGGTGTTTTGGTCAAAAATTACCGAAGCAATTAAGTGATCAAATTAGTTAAGTGAGGTAGTGTGCTAAAAAGTGCGTTGGAAATATGCTGGTTAGGTTGTTTGTAAAAACAGTTTTCAGGATACGGCTCAAGATATTGAGTTGTATCTACAATCAAACTATGAGCAAAAAGTAAAGGAAATGACATGAGATATACCAGGAAAGCCCTTGATCAATCTAGATCGCCGGCATAAAACCTCGGGAGCTGTCAATCGCAGCTGCCTAGTTCTTCTTATTACTTTAAACGTCAGGATACAGTGCAGGATATCGACCAGATCGCTAAGTGTTACAATGCTTTTTTGTGAAAGTGAAAATTGCGAGAGAACGGGTGTAAGAGTGTAGTGAGTGTGATTGTGATGTCCTATTTGATCTGATATACGCACCTATTTATAGTAACAAAATACAAACTAAAATTCCTATAAATATGGGATGCTCCCGAATATTCCATTGTTAACGTTGTAGACCGAGTAATGCGGCTTCAACGTCTTCATTTGAACAACTTGGACCGAATCTCCCGTAGAAAGGGTCTTCATGAACGTTGGGCACCTGGACGCGTACTCCTGCACACAACCCGTTAGTAATCCTGAGGATACCATTCAGGATGTTACCAATATCCTGAATGAGCATCCCGGATATGAACAGATGTCATACAACCAAGATATAAGTCAAGATATTTCCCAAGATATGAACTCAGAATTTCACCCATAACAATTGTCCCCAAAAAATGTTACCGTTTAGTATCCTGCCACTAACGGTTATATTTTTTTACGAAGATCGAGGCAATTTAAGAGCTAGACCCATGATGTGACTGTTTGCAACTGCTCAGCCTACATTTACTCATCACCACCCTATAACTTCTCATCCTTATCCCATTAATTCTTTACCGAAGAGAAAAAGGTAAAAACTTCTCTCTCTTATTCATCTTCTTCTCTCATTCTTTTCAGCATTCCGGCGAGAATATGACAAGGCAAACAAGATCAAGTTCCGGCGACTCCGCCCCCACATTCATACAACAGAATCTTCTCCAGGATCTGGAGAAAGAAATATGTACCTTTGATAGCACCCATTTGTCGGCCCTCAAATCCTCTGGTATCTTCCCGGAAGGGACGGTATTTCGGCCGTTTGAGCGGGAAATCTGGTCGGACATGGTTTCCGACGAATGGTTGTGCTTTAGTGCCTTTCCTTTCACCTTAGGGTTACGGTTCCCCTTCCCAACCTTTATTACCGAGTTTTTTAGCATTACAAAAATCTCTTTTAGCCAAACAATGCCGATGCTTTGGCGGGTCTTGTCCGTTCTTGACCAGATCAAGAAGAATCACATCCCTGACCTTTCTGTTCATGACCTCCCCCTAGCATACCGGCTTAGATGCCACGGATCCTGTAGATTTTTGTTTTACTCCACCTCCTGCGAACCGCTAATACTTCGTGCCACCAGGAACGAGGAGAAATGGCAATCCAAGTTCTTTTTTTGTAAAAAGAGACTCAATCCCTGGTGGAACGGAATATCCGGTGAAGTGGTTGAGAAAGGGTAGGATTTAGGGTTTAAGGGTAATCCTGCCTCTTATCCTGTTCCATATCCTGAACTGATCAACTTTTTGTTTATTGTTTTGTATACAGCTGATTTTAGGAAGCTTGCAACCCCCCTTGCTGATTCACAGAAAAGGATCGACGCTATCAGACTCCTTCCAGAGGCTGAAAGAAGTTTTAACCCGTCTCCACCATCTCCAAGCCCTCTTTCCAGTGCAAAGATGTCTGGTAAGGATCTTGCATAATATCCTGCATACATGTTTTTATTGGGCATATTTAGGAAAGAATTCTACTCCCTGTATGCAGACTCCAGCAAAGTCCCAATCCTCCTCGATCTCAATGAGCTTGACAGTTACCCTACTCCAGTCATGGTCAAGAAAGAGACCCCTGCTGCCACCAGCTCCAAGCCACTCCCGGCTCCTAAAGCTAATCCGAGGACTCGTGCTTCCACCACAAAGAAGAGGAAGAACTCCAAAGTTAGTGCTCCAGGCTCCGAAGGATTCTCTTATGATGAGCTCAGCTTCACTGATTCCTTGGAACCGATGACATCCTTCCTTAATAAGGTAATATCCCGACCCTATATCCTGCACATATATCCTGATAGAATATCCTGACAGGATATCCAGGTTAGCGAATATTGATTTATACCTGAATTTTGACTTACAGGGCCTCCAGCATCTGCTTCACCTTTACAGCGATGCCTGTGGTACTGCTGCACTCCATGAAGCCAGGATTAAATAGCTTGAAACTACTGTTGCCGACCAAGGTGCCATTGCTGAAGCGAAGACCCGGCACTATGAGGACAAGCTGAAGAAAGTGACCTAGGATGCTGAGATCAAGCTGGCCACTGTCCAAATGGAACATGAACTAGCCATGGTTTCTTTCCGGGAAGGAATCAAAGCTTCTGCCATCGTCTCCCTGCTACAAGCTCGTATTAAGATGGCCTATGAGGCCAAGGAAACAGGCCTTGAGTGCCCATCCTGGCCGGTTGAATCCTGGGTGGCAAAGCTGAAGGAGCTTGGAGGCAAGGCTGTGCCCCTTCCTGCTGAAGCTGGTGAATCCTCTAAGTCGGCAGAGGTGGCAGACAAGGCTGGAGATAAGAAAGATGCTGGAGCGGATGCTGGTGAGGATGCTGCTCAGGATGCTGAGGCTGAGAAGGCAGAGAAGGTTGAAGAGGATGCTGCTGTGTGAGGGCATTCAGGTGGGCGATGATGGATGTATGTGCCAAGGCCGGAGCCCACTTTTTTAAATTTGATCGCTGGCTTGTAACTCAAAACAATTTACTTTTCCTGCATCTTACTTTTCTGCACTTGAACAATATGATGACCAAAGGTGGAGGGATCCTGAGTTTCAGGATGAAGCCCTTGGTCATCACCGTTAGTATGTTTTTCTTTTGAACAATATAACAGTTGGAGGTGGATAGGTCTCGGTTTGAGACTAAGCTTTCAACTGTTAAGTAAATACGATAAGGAACTATTAGTGCTCTTAGTGGATGGGCCTTGGTTTGAGGTGAAACTAAGAGCACATCTTTTGGTATGTTAATAATATAACTTCTTTTTGCCTTTATTTCTGTTGTTACTAATTTTACTACATGAATTTTACTTATGAAAACAGTTTTGTTTGAACATTTTCGGGAACACATTGTAAGTGTATCCTGAGAGATATCTTGCTCAGGATACTGACACACAATCTATAATTTATCCAAATAAAAAGGAAAGATCGGGTGGTTAAGGGGGGTTTTCCCATATTTATTGGGTTTCCTCCTGAATTGGTGTGGCATTATGCCTAGTGGAGATGGATATGATCGGGTGGTTCCTCTGGTGGCACGATGATACTCCAGTGGTCCCTCAGTGATCCAAATTTGCCGTTCAAAAAAAAAAAAAAAGGAAAGATCATACCAGAGATTCTCAAAGGGTTAATTCCAATTTTCCACCACAAGAATGTCCCCAGTGCACATTTATAAATTCGAACCCATTCTTTAAATTGTATAATGTATGTCCCCTGTGTTCAACATAGGAATGTAAATGCAGTCATACTTTAGCTTTACTGAATAGATCCTGAATATCCAGGGATAAACTCTTAACATGCTGGGGATAAACCCTCATATCTTGGGGATAAACCCTTAATATGCTGGGGATAAACCCTCATATCCTGGGGATAAACCCTTAATATGCTGGGGATAAACCCTGTTTTTCATGCGCTTCAGGCGAGAGTGTATAAACTCCAAATCTTAGAAAGGCGAAAACCTTTAAACCTTAGAGGGTATGAAAATACCCTTTCGTGAGAGAGGGTGATCAATCCTCATATACCTTTAGGATCCAGGACATAGCCAATAGTAACGAAATTGTCAGCCACTTTTACATGAACTGGTCCCGTTACCTTGAACTATCCCCAGATGACTTGCGCTCCAGGCGGGGTGTTCAAACCCAATTCGAGAGAAAGGTGAATACCTTTAAACCTTTGAAGGGATCAGGATCCCTTAAGCGTGAGAGAGGGGGCCAATCCTCTAATCTTTCGAAATATCCTGAGTGCATATCCTAGAGCTATATCCTGATGCATATTCTGCAAAACAATCTTAAACTAAGGTGGGTGTTAGCTTGGCTAACACCCCTCCGATGCCTAAGTCAGTATTGGGTTCAAGATAATAAACAGATTCAAATATATTTAAGAGAGATAGAATACATACCATTCTGAGATAAAAGCTAAATTCTATTCTTACTTGAAATAGAGCTTTAGGTGTATGGCATTCCAGGATCTTGGTAGCATATCCCCCTCCATAATCCTGAGCCGGTATGCTCCTTTTCCTGATTCTGATTCAACCTCATATGGTCCTTCCCACTTTGGAGCCAGCTTTCCATCGGCAGGATTAGTGGTATTTTGAAAAGCCTTTCTTAACACCCAATCTCCAACTTTGAACCTTCTAGTCCTTATATTCTTCTTGTATGCTCTGGATATCCTTTGTTGATATGCTGCCATCCTTAGTCTTGCTGCATCTCTTGTCTCGTCTATGGTGTCCAAATCCTGGCATAAAGCTTCAGGATTCTGCTCAGGATCCCGGAGGATAGATCTCGCAGTAGGTATCACCATTTCTGTTGGGATAACTGCTTCTGCTCCGAATACCAAGGAAAATGGTGTCTGGCCAGTTGCATTCTTTACCGTTGTTCTATCAGCCCACAAAACAAAGGGTAGTTCTTCTGCCCATTTGCCTTTCTTGGCTCCTAATCTCTTCTTCAAATTGTTGACAATTATCTTGTTTGAAGATTCAGCCTGTCCATTTGCTTGAGGATGTACCGGGGTAGAAGTGATCATTCTAATTCCCCAACTTTTGCAGAAGTCAGTAGTCCTTTTGCTTATGAACTGGGATCCATTGTCACAAATGATTTCAGCTGGCACTCCAAACCTGGTCAGGATATTCCTCTTTATAAAGGATACTACTTCTTGGTCTCTAACATGAACAAATGCTTCAGCCTCAACCCACTTAGAGAAATAATCAGTCATTGCCAGCATAAAGACTTTTCCTCCTGGAGCTTTTGGTAATTTCCCTACTATGTCCATTCCCCATTTCATGAATGGCCAAGGGGAAACTATAGGATATAGTGGTTCGGCTGGTTGATGTAGTATGTTACTGTGCCTTTGGCATGCATCACATCTTCGAGCATATTCTATAGCATCTTTCCTCATCGTTGGCCAAAAGTATCCTGTTCTCAATATTTTTGAGAATAATGACCTACCCCCAGTATGGTTACCACAATCCCCTTCATGTATATCCTGAAGCACTTCTTTAATTTCGGGATCCTCCAAGCACCTTAAATATGGTCCTGCAAGAGATTTCTTATACAAAATATTATTTATAATGGTGAATCGTGATACCTTCATCCTAAATGCCTTAGGATTTTCATCTCTAGGGATGTGTCCTTCCTTGAGATATCTTATGATTGGAGCCGTCCAGGATTTAGGATCCTCCTCAGGATATTCAGCAACAGGATCCTGGATACTTATTACTTCTTCATCCTGAGGATTCATTGCAGGATACAAGATATGCAATATTGGTATTTGGGTCCCTTCTGGTATTCTGATCGATGATCCCAGATTTGCTAAGGCATCTGCTTCAGCATTATCTTCCCTTGGTACCTGTTGAAGTGTAAAAACATCGAAATATCCTGCTAATTTTTTGAGAATATCGAGGTATTCGATTGATTTCTCACCCTTAACTGCATAGGTTCCATTAAAATGATTAGTGATTAATAAGGAGTCAACATATACTTGCAAATTCTTGATATTCATATTTTTAGCCAGTTCTAATCCTGCAATTAAAGCCTCATACTCTGCTTCATTATTAGTAGCAGAGAATTCACACCTAATAGCCTGGGGTAATATGTCCCCCTGTGGCGATTTTAGTAGTATTCCCAATCCTAATCCTCTAACATTAGATGCTCCATGGGTATATAATGTCCAGGATCCTGAGGAGTCTCCTAATTGTTGTACTTCTAGGTCTACCTCATCCTGAATGTCACTACTGAAATCAACCACAAAGTCAGCTAGAGCCTGCGATTTTATGGCATTTCTAGGTTTGTACACTAAGTCATAAGCACTTAACTTCACTGACCACTTGGCCATCGTGCCTGACATCTCGGGTTTCCTAAGCACATTTCTAATAGGATAATTGGTCTTGACATGAATTCTATGTGTCTCAAAGTAGTGTCTAAGCTTTGTTGATGCCATAACTAGTGCCAGTATCAACTTTTCTAAATGAGAATATCTAGTTTCAGCATCTAACAAACTTTTACTAACATAATAAACAGGATATTGCTGACCTCCATGATCCTTTATAAGGACGGCACTTACAGCATTCCCTGATACTGCGAGGTATAGGGACAATAGTTCACCATTCTCAGGCTTCATCAGTAGAGGTGCAGTTGAAAGATACTGCTTCAAATCCTGCAGGGCTGCTTCATGCTACTCACCCCATTCGAACTTCTTGTTCTTCTTCAGGATATCATAAAACTCTTTGCATTTCTCGGAGGATCTTGAAATAAATCTGTTCAATGCTGAGACTCGCCCTGTTAATCGTTGAACGTCCTTCATATTTGAAGGTGATTTGATATCCAAGATGGCTTTAATCTGCTCCGGGCTTGCCTCTATTCCTCTTTTGGTCACCATATATCCTAGAAACTTTCCTGCCCCCACTCCGAAATGGCACTTAGCAGGATTCAGCTTCATGTTATACTGATCCAAGATATCAAATGCTCCCTTAATATCCTGGAGGTGATCCCCAGCCTTTTTAGATTTCACCACCATATCATCGATGTATACTTCCATGGTGTCCCCCAGCTTGTCTTTAAACATCATGTTCACCAACCTCTGGTATGTTGCACCTGCATTTTTCAAACCAAAGGGCATAGCAGTATAACAATAAATACCTGTTGGTGTCATGAAGGCAGTATCCTCCTGGTCCGAAGGCTCCATTTGAATCTGCTGAAATCCTGAGGATGCATCCATGAAGGTTAACATCTCATGCCCGGCAGTAGCATCTACCATTGCGTCAATATGAGGAAGAGGAAATGGGTCTTTGGGACAAGCCTTATTCAAGTCTGTGTAATCTACACAAACTCTCCATTTCCCATTCTTCTTTTGAACCACGACCACATTTGCTAGCCACTTGGGAAATTTGACTTCCCTGATCATCTTGGACTTTAATAATCTTTCAACTTCCTCTTGGATAATTGTATTTCGTTCTGGAGCGAACTTCCTTCTCTTTTGTTGCGCAGGCTTGAATGACCTGTCAATTCCAAGCTTGTGAGTGATAATGTCTTTGGATATACCTGTCATATCCTCATGCTTCCATGCAAATGTTGACATCCTGTACTTCAAAAAGTTAGTTAATTGTTCTTCAATATCCTGAGGGATATTGGTTCCTACGAGCACCGAGATATCAGGATTATCCTGATCCAGAATAACTTTCTTCATATCCTGCTCTGAAGCCTCCACGATATCCTGGGCCCACAACTTTAATTGCTATGCTGTACTAGGCTTGGTTGAGGATTTCATTGAGGATGAATAACATTCTTTTGCCTCCTGCTGATCACTGTCAATCTTGACAACCCCCCAATGGGTAGGGATCTTGATGCATTGATGATAAGTTGACGGCACAACCTTCATATCATGGACCCATGGCCTGCCCAGTATGATGTTATAATAGGATAGGGAGTCCATCACACAGAAACGTTGTATCGAGTTGACCCCTTCAACATATACAGGTAACTTTATTTCTCCCACTGTGTTCCTGGCCTCTCCGCTGAACCCAACAAGCACGGTGGATTTCGAAGTGATATCCATCGGAGATACACTCATTCTCTTCAAAGTTTCTAGTTGGATTATGTTGACGGAGCTTCCATTATCCACCAATATCCTGCGTACAAAATGGTTAGCCACATATAATGTTATTACCAAAGCATCATGGTGAGGATCCTGAACAGTATCCCTGTCATCACTATCGAAAGTGATCACTTTATCAGTTGTGAGGGTAGTGATCCTGGCTGGTTTGTCTCCCCTTTTGGCCTTAGCCTCCTTTGCATGTCTCTTGGCCGCAGAATACGAAGTCCCACATATGTCGGATCCTCCTGAGATAAAGTTGATTATCTTGGCATCCGCAGGAGGTGATGCCGCTCGTTCAGGATCCTTCTCAGTATCCTGACCCTTATTCTTCTTTCTTCCTAAGAGATCCTTCAGATATCCCTTGCTAAGAAGATAGCTTATTTCTTTTCTCAAAGCAATGCAATCCTCAGTTATATGCCCAAAATCTTCATGGAAGGCACACCATTTCTATTTATCCTTCCAATCAGCTTTTTGTTGGTTCTTTCGAGGCCACCTAGCTTTGTCTCCCAACCCCTGCATAGCATACATTAATTCAGGAATGTTAACAGAAAAGCAATATTCAGATAACTCAGGAAACTCTTCAGGATCCTCGTCTTCAACAGCATTCACTTTCTTGTTGTCATTTCTACCATACGGCTTAGAGCGATATGGTTTGAACGAGGATTCTGACTTCCTATTAGTTGACTCATATGTAGTGGATGAGTTCATCCTTTCTTGCATTTTCCTATCATCCTCCAACCTGATATATCTCAAAGCTCTATTTCGAGCTTCGTCCAAGTTCTTGCAAGGATTCATCACAAGATCCTGATAAAACTGGGAATCCTTTTGTAGTCCCATCTTGAATGCTTGGACCGCTGTAGCAACATCAAGGTGTGGGATATCCAAGGATTCCCTGCTGAATTTGTTCACGTAATCCCTTAGGGATTCCTGAGGTCCTTGAGTTATCCTGTAAAGATCACTTGTCAGTTTTTCAAAACTCTGACTACAAGAAAATTGACTATTAAATAAATTCACTAAGTGAGCAAAAGATGTAATCGAATGCAGAGGAACATTTAAGAGCCATTTCAAGGCCGATCTTGTTAAGGTAGAACCAAAGCCCTTGCATAAGCATGCTTCCTTGAGCTCCGGAGGGATAGGATTAATCTCCATTCTTTCCCTATACTGGGCAATATGCTCTTCAGGATCCGTAGTCCCATCGTAGAGCTTCATGTTGGCGGTTTGAAATCTTTTCGGGATCTCAGCATCACAGATAGGATATGCGAAACGAGATATCCTGTGGCTGTCTTGGGACACTTCCGGAATTGGCTGGACCACTCCAGGTACACTGGATATCATGTCCTTCAATTTCTGAAGCTCCCTAGTAAATGTTGACGTCATACCTGCATCCTGCAAAGATCCACTATTGTTAGTAGCATGAATATTATTATTTGACACGTTACCAGTCTGAGGATTCTGGCCATATCCTGAAACATATCCTGAGCTCCTCACAGTTGACATCCTGATCGAGGAGGGTATTTCAGGAGTATGATTCTGGGAATGACTAGGCACAATATTCCCCTTATTATCCTCAGTATACACAGCCGAACTGAAGTTTAAAGTTCTGGGTTGTAAAGGAGTAACAATATCCTCAGCGGATCTGCTTGAGCCAGCTTTTAAGAGTTGTATTTCTCTTAACAGCATTTGGTTAGTTTCCTGTTGCTGCCTCATTTGTTCCTGCACACTTCCAAATAAAGTTAGAATTTCATCATTAGAGGCTAAAACGGGAGCAGATCCCTGAACACTCTGAGTAGGGATAATATCCTGAGGTTGTGAAGAAGCTGGCATCCTTGGAGGAGGTGGTGGAAGCACTGAACCGGTAGTAGCAGAAGTTGTAGTAGACACAGTGGAGGAGCTCATGTTTGATCTTGAGGCCATTGTAAACAATGTGGCAAAAAGTTTTGAAAACAGAAAACCGATTAACGATTTCACAAAGATTTTTAGTAAAGATAGCACCACTCGCCCCACGGTGGGCGCCAAATTGTTTTGGTCAAAAATTACCGAAGCAATTAAGTGATCAAATTAGTTAAGTGAGGTAGTGTGCTAAAAAGTGCGTTGGAAATATGCTGGTTAGGTTGTTTATAAAAACAGTTTTCAGGATACGGCTCAAGATATTGAGCGTATCTACGATCAAACTATGAGCAAAAAGTAAAGGAAATGACACGAGATGTACCAGGAAAGCCCTTGATCAATCTAGATCGCAGGCATAAAACCTCGGAAGCTGTCAATCGCAGTTGCCTAGTTCTTCTTATTACTTCAAACGTCAGGATACAGTGCAGGATATCGACCAGATCGCTAAGTGTTACAATGCTTTTTTTGTGAAAGTGAAAATTGCGAGAGAACGGGTGTAAGAGTGTAGTGAGTGTGATTGTGATGTCCTATTTGATCTGATATACCCACCTATTTATAGTAACAAAATACAAACTAAAATTCCTATAAATATGGGATGCTCCCGAATATTCCATTGTTAACGTTGTAGACCGAGTAATGCGGCTTCAACGTCTTCATTTGAACAACTTGGACCAAGTCTCCCGTAGAAAGGGTCTTCATGAACGTTGGGCACCTGGACGCGTACTCCTGCACACAACCCGTTAGTAATCCTGAGGATACCATTCAGGATGTTACCAATATCCTGAATGAGCATCCCGGATATGAACAGATATCATACAACCAAGATATAAGTCAAGATATTTCCCAAGATATGAACTCAGAATTTCACCCATAACAGTCGGCTTCTTTTTGAATATCACTACTGAAATCAGCCACAAAGTCTGCTAGAGCCTGAGACTTTATAGCATTTCTAGGTTCATGTATTAGATCATATGCACTTAAGTTTACTGACCATTTAGCCATTCTACCCGACATCTCAGGTTTCCTAAGCACATTTTTCACAGGATAATTAGTTTTAACATGAATCCTATGTGTCTCAAAATAATGTCTAAGCTTAGTTGATGCCATAACTAGGGCCAATATCAATTTCTCTAAGTGTGAATATCTAGTTTCAGCATCTAATAAACTTTTACTAACATAATAGATAGAATATTGCTGACCTTCATGATCCTTTACCAAAACAGCACTTACTGTATTCCCTGATACTGCAAGATACAGGGATAATGGTTCACCATCCTCGGGCTTCATCAATAAAGGTGCAGTTGAAAGATATTGCTTTAATTCCTGTAAGGCTGCTTCATGCTTTTCTCCCCACTCGAACCTCTTATTCTTCTTCAGGATATCGTAGAATTCTTTACATTTTTCTGAGGATCTTGATATAAATCTATTCAATGCCGCTACTCGTCCAGTTAATCTTTGCACATCTTTCATGTTGGATGGTGACTTGACATCCAGGATAGCTTTGATTTGTTCCGGGCTTGCTTCTATACCCCTTTTAGTCCCCTTGTATCCTAAAAACTTTCCTGCCCCCACTCCAAAATGGCACTTGGCAGGATTTAGTTTCATATTGTACTGGTCCAGGATATCAAATGCTCCTTTAATATCCTGGAGATGATCCAAGCCTTCTTGGATTTGACTACCATATGTACACCTCCATGGTGTCCCCTAGTTTGTCTTTAAACATCATGTTCACCAATCTCTGGTACGTTGCACCTGCATTTTTTAAACCGAAAGGCATAGCAGTATAACAATAAATACCTGTTGATGTCATGAAAGCAGTATCCTCCTGGTCTGAAGGTTCCATTTGGATCTGCTGGAATCCTGAGGATGCATCCATGAAGGTTAACATCTCATAACCGGTAGTGGCATCCACCATCGAGTCTATATGAGGCAGAGGGAATGGGTCTTTAGGACATGCTTTGTTCAAGTCTGTGTAATCTACACAAACTCTCCATTTCCCATTCTTCTTTTGAACCACGACCACATTTGCTAGCCACTTGGGAAATTTGACTTCCCTGATCATCTTGGACTTCAATATTCTTTCGACCTCTTCTTGAATAATTATGTGTCGTTCTGGAGCAAACTTCCTTCTCTTTTGCTGGACAGACTTGAAAGACCTGTCAATTCCAAGCTTGTGAGTTATAATATCCTTAGAAATACCTGTCATATCCTAATGCTTCCATGCGAATGTTGACATCCTGCATTTCAAAAAGTTAGTTAACTGATTTTCAATATCCTGAGGGATATTGGTTCCTAAGAGCACCGGGATATCTGGATTATCCTGGTCCAGGATAATTTTCTTAACATCCTGCTCTGAAGCCTCCACGATATCCTGGGCTCGCATCTTTAATTGCTATGCTGCATTGGGCTTCATTGAGGATTTCATCGAGGATGAGTAACATTCCTTTGCCTCCTGTTGATCACTTTACACCTTGACAACCCCCCAAGGAGTAGGGATCTTGATACACTAATGATAGGTTGATGGCACAGCTTTCATATCATTGATCCATGGCCTACCCAATATAATATTGTAGCAGGATAAGGAATCCATGACACAGAAGCGTTGCATTGAGTTGACCCCTTTGACATATGCTGGAACTTTATTTCTCTCACAGTATTCCTAGCCTCTCCACTGAACCCAACAAGTACGGTGGACTTTGAAGTGATATCCATCGGGATACATTCATTCTCTTCAGTTTTTCTAGTTGAATTATGTTGACGGAGCTGCCATTATCCACCAGTATCCTGCGCACAAAGTGATTAGCAACATATAAAGTTATTACCAAAGCATCATGATGAGGATCCTGGACAGTATCCCAGTCATCACTATCAAACGTGATCACTTTATCAGTCGTGAGGGTTGACATCCTGGTTGGCTTATCTCCCCTTTCTGCCTTAGCCTCTTTCGCATGTCTTTTTGCGGCAGAGTATGAAGTTCCACAAATGTCGGATCCTCCTGAAATAAAGTTAATTATCTTGGCATCCGCAGGAGGTGATGCTGCACGTTCAGGATCCTTCTCAGTATCCTGACCCTTATTCTTCCTTCTTCCCAGAAGATCCTTCAGATATCCTTTGCTCAGGAGATAGCTTATTTCCTTCCTCAGAGCAATGCAATCCTCCGTAACATGTCCAAAATCTTCATGGAAGGCACACCACTTGGACTTATCCTTCCAATCAACTTTCTGTTGGTTCTTCCTAGGCCACCTTGCTTTGTCTCCTAAACCCTGCGTAGCATACATCAGTTCAGGTGTATTAATAGAAAAACATTATTCTGACAACTCAGGATACTCCTCAGGATCCTCGTCTTCAACAGCATTCACTTTCTTGCTTTCATTTCTGCCATATGGTTTAGAGCGATATGGCTTGTACGAGGATTCTGACTTCCTCTTGGTCGATTCGTAGGATGAAGATTAATTCATCCTCTCTTGCATCTTTTTGTCATCCTCCAGTCGAATGTATCTTAAAGCCCTGTTCCGAGCTTCATCCAGGTTCCTGCAGGGATTCATTACAAGGTCCTGGTAAAATTGAGAATCTTTTTACAGTCCAATCTTGAAAGCCTGCACAGCTGTTGCAACATCAAGATGCGGGATATCTAAGGATTCCCTGCTAAATTTGTTCACATAATCCCTCAAGGATTCCTGAGGTCCTTGAGTTATCCTGTAAAGATCATTGGTTAGTTTTTCAAAACTTCGGCTGCAAGAAAATTGGTTATTAAATAAATTAACTAAATGAGCAAATGAAGTAATTGAGTGAGGAGGAACGTTTAAGAGCCATTTTAAGGCTGATCCTGTTAAGGTAGAACCAAAACCCTTGCATAGGCATGCTTCTTTGAGATCCGGAGGGATAGGGTTGATTTCCATCCTTTCCCTATACTGGGCAATATGCTCCTCAGGATCCGTAGTTCCGTCATAGAGTTTCATGTTGGGGGTCTGAAATCTTTTTGGGATTTCAGCATCACAGATGGGATACGCGAACCATGATATCTTGTGGCTGTCTTGGGATACTTCTAGAATTGGTTGGACCACGCCAGGTGCACTGGATATCATGTCCTTCAATTTTTGAAGCTCCCTGGAAAATGCTGATGTCATACCTGCATCCTGCAAAGATCCAACACCATTAGTAGCAAGAGTATTATTATTATTAGATACATTACCAGTCTGAGGATTCTGGCCATATCCTGAAGCATATCATGAGCTTCTCACAGTTGACACTCTGACTGAAGAGGGTATCTTAGGAGTATGATTCTGGGGATGGCTAGGCACAATATTCCCCCGGTTATCCTCAATATAAACTGCAGAACTGAAGTTCAAAGCCCTGGGTTGCAAGGGAGTGACAGTATCCTCAGCAGGCCTGCTTGAGCTGGATTTCAAGAGTTGTATCTCTCTCATCAGCATCTGGTTGGTCTCCTGCTGCTGCCTCATCTGTTCCTGTACACTACCAAACAAATTTAGAATTTCTTCATTAGAGGCCAAAACAGGAGCAGATCCCTGAATGTTGTGAGCGGGGATAACATCCTGAGGCAGTGAAGAGGCTTGGGTTATCGGAGGAGGTGGTGGAAGCACTGAACCAATTGTTGCAGAGGTGGTAGCAGACACGGTGGAGGAGCTCATGTTTGATCTTGAGGCCATTGAAAATAGTGTGGCAAAAATTTTGAAAATAAAAAACCAAGTAATGATTTTGCAAAAGCTTCTAGTAAAAATAGCACCACTCGCCCCACGGTGGGCGCCAAATTGTTTTGGTAAAAAATTACCAAAGCAATTAAGTGATCAAATTAGTTTTGTGAGGTAGTATGCTAAGAAAATGTGTTGGAAAATATGTTGGTTTGTTAGTTTGCAAAAACAGTTTCAGGATATAGTCCGAGGATATCAGACTATATCAATAATCAAACAATGAGCAAAAATGTAAAGGTTGACATGTGATATACGAGGAAAGCCCTTGATCAATCTAGATCTCCGGCATAAAACCTCGGGAGCTGACAATCGTCGGCTGCCTTGTTCTTCTTATTGCTTGAATAACCAGGATACAGTGCAGGATAATGCTCGGATCGAATCTAAGTGTTACAATGATTGTAAATTGTGAGTGTTAGTGTGTGTTTGTAGCTAGAAATGAGAGTGTACGAGTATGAGAGCTCGAAAGTGTGCGAATTCCTATGATCCGGCACTCCTATTTATAGTTACAAGAAATAACAAACTATGCTAAAAATCCAGGATATTCCCCTATTATTCCGGGATCCTTGGAATATTCCCTTGTGACCGTTGTAGACCACTTTTCATGGCTCCAACGTCTCTTTCCCAACTAATTTGGGTGAGTCTTCAGGGGAATTGGTCTTTGCGAACGTTAACAACCTTCAGCTACAAGCTACAAGCAAATCGTTAGTAACTACCAGGATACTGCCTCAGGATGTTACCAATATCCTGGTCCGGTATCCTGATCCAGTATCCTGATCATAAACAGCTAACATAAAATCAAGATATAGTGTCAGGATATGGGCTCAGAATTTCACCCACAACAGCTGCTGCTAGTACCCTCTGGTCTTGTGACTTTTTCATATGCTTCCTACGCTCGTGTGCCCCTCGACTGAACCATCCCTTCTTTTTCTGAGGAAATGGCTCTTCTGACTGAGGCTTAAACACAAAGATTCCTTCTTCCGTATCAGCAGAGTACCCTGAGAGGGCAGGATGAGAAGAGGAGGTTCCTTCGCTTCTAGGCGAACCAGACAATTGACGATACGCGTCAGATGGTCCTTGGTCGCTCATACTGTAAACTAACAAATAGTCAAATAAGACATAACCATAAATACAGTTTTGCACGTATTTCCGTAATTTATTTCCTTACAGATTGAATTTTGATGTTAGCAGAACACCTCTGTGGCTGAATCAGTGGCTTAGCTCTGATACCACCTTCTGTCACAACCCCCGATCCCAAATCCCCAGGAACGGGCGGCCGCGAGCCAGTTTCGGTGGTATCTTGTATTGTCTAATTTGGCAGCGGAATTTTTTCATCAGGACCGTAGTTAGGAAATATTTGATCAGAGTAAAATACCACATTTTCATAACATTAAACAAATGGGTTAAAACCCAAGTTCGTAGTACACACATTTTCGTAGGAATAAATCCTATTTTATTAATAAAAACATTTGTTTTATCTTAGGTAACTTTATTGCCACTTTTCCAAGCCTTCAGTGATCTCCAGCTGGCTTCTATTTGGCTTTCACATTTTGTTACCTGAAACGCGTTTTAAAAAACATTTTTCATGGGAAATACTGGTGAGTGAATCCTAGTTTAATCAAGTTTAAGGAAAACCCAGTGTACAGTATTGAGGGCGATCTCGCAATTATATTTGTTTCCAAGACATATCAATTAACATCCATGGTACTGTCAGACCCGACTTGTGGAATTGTTACTCCTTGACCAGGTGGTAACAAATTTTGTATACAAAACCCCAACATACTAATGATAATTGTATTCTTACAAATACTCAATAACTGTTATTCGCATGGAAAAGTATTTAAGGTTTTGTAAAAACAGTTAACAAAAAGGTTTACAAAAAGTGGATCAACTCACATTGTTGTCTTAGATTTTCCGTAAGGGTTTCCTGGTGTCAATCTATAATTTACACAAATGTACACGCGTTAGTATAATAACCCATTTTAACATTAGTAATACCCTCCCCGAGACGGCATTCCGACGACTACGTCGAGCAGAACCACGACAGCCGTTACGGAACCCTAGATCAATCGGGCAGCGTATCTAATACATATCCAGGGGTTATAATACTTACAACAGAGCAGAACTTCGCTATTTAGGGGGGTATAATACCCGTATAATAAGCCTACTATCAGAAATTGAGATTGAGAAAGAAACTTTGAACGAATTCGAAAGAAATCCGATGGCCTGCTTATATAGTTGCTGAGTTTGGTTCTCTCGCGGCCCGCGTAAAACAAGACAGGGGCTTACGCGGCCCGCGTCAATCCCAGGTCAAACTTATAGCTGATCCAGGTCAGCACTAGACTCGCCACGATGATGACACGTGTCATCACCGGGCTGCGCCATCTTTCCGATCTTATGCGGCCCGCGTTAACTAACGGGGGTCTTACGCGGCCCGCCTAAACTTAAAAATTAAAGAAATCAGGTTTTAACCTTTAAACCGCCCGCGTTAGGGTTGGGGTGGGGTCTACACGGCCCGCCTCAACTTAATAATCAGATTATTAATTATTTTTATTAATATTTAGGGTATTCAGGGCCCGTTTTCACGTATGGGGTGTATTTTTGGACATATTGAGATATTTTAAAATATATTAGGGTGTCGGAAAATAATCGAGGGTATCGATTTTATTTGAGAGTTATTATAGGGGCCCCCTGTTTTGAGCAAGAGAGAAAGATGGAGAGAGAGAGAGAGAGAGAGAGAGAGAAAGGTCTTCCGCCACCAACCACCTCCCACCACCGTATTCCAAACAAACCACCTCCCACCAACGTCTTCCCTACCAACCACCTCCCCACCACCGTCTTTAAGATGATTTTTGTGGTTTCTTGAAGATGAGAGATGAAAGGTTTCAAGAGAGAGATGATGATGGTGTTGCAGGTTCGAATTCAAGAGAGAGAGAGAGAGAGATGAGGGATGTGTAAGACTTTAAAGAGGAAGAGAATATGACAGAGATTAGACATTAGGAGTAAAAGACCAAAATACCCTTTAGGATATAATATAATAGTGCATACGTGGCAAAGTTTGATTGATGGAGAGTGGTTCTTGTGGTTCTCTTAATTGAGGATAGTTTTCATTTTAGCAGCTCCCAATACATATATATATATATATATATATATATAGAGAGAGAGAGAGAGAGAGGGGGAGAGTGAGTGAAAAAGGTGTGGAAATAAGATTTTAGGGGTGTGGCAATAAAATGACATGTTTAAAAACCGTCGACAAAGGAAGACACGCGTAGCTGACCTCCTAAAAAACAACCAACAACAAGATGAAACACATGCAATACATTGTTTAAATCCTTTCACTTTTAATAGATGGGATAATTTCTAACTTCGAATCACCTTTGCACCGGTTTTTTGATTTTCATAGATTCATCAAACACCCAAATATGCACAAATTGAATTTCAAACATTAATTTCTTCACCAAATTCAATTGTAAATCAAGTAGCTAAAGCTCATTCACCAAATGGAATCAAACTGATTGAATAAAGATGATTTTGAATAAGATCAAACTCCCAAATTCGAGTACTAGCTCTAATACCACTTCTAGATCCACCCGATCGATCCAATCCGTTCGATTAACAAATTTGAGGTGAGGAATCCATCAAACTTGTGATAGAAATCAACGATCGAATCAAGAACACGACTAATATAAATGAGATCTCAACTTGTATCGATGAACATTCAAAACCTTCAAAACACTAGATCATACAATGTATGTGAAATATGAATTTCCTAAGAATTTCCTAGTCCCTATTACAAGTAATGAATATTTACAATAGTGCCCCTAGTTTGTTAACTTAATCAAATCCACGCATCTTGAATTGATGATGTTCGCCACACACAATTGCCCCAACATTGTCTTTGATTTCCATGGACCGTGGATCCTTTATAACTTCGTTAATTCACAATTATACTGTGAATCGACCACATATGTTCTTATTAGTTTTAGCTTTGTATTGACAGGTGTTTTGCGGTCTTTATCATCTTTTGAACTTGTAAATAACTGTTCCTTTATTTCAATTTACTTTTGTAACCGGACCCCTTAAACGTACTAATACATTAAGATTTGTGCAATAAATAAATTTTATTCATTGATCGGGAACTAACTCAACTCACAATCAATTTTATTCATAAAATAGATAATTGAAAACAAACAAACAAACACTGACTCAAGTTCTTGAACAATAAACACAAAATCAAATAGTTCACCTATGGAGCTTTGAGGGTGTTTGCCACATCCATGACAAATCGATATCTGACATCCGATTTCAAGACGCGGTCCATGGCTGTGTTCACATAGTCTATTGGAATTAGCTCAATATCCGCAGTCACACCATGCTTTGCAGCAAAATCAAGCATTTCTTGAGTCTCCTTTAGCCCTCCAGTCGCGCTTCCAGTAACGATCTTCCTCCCTATCAATCACGTTTAGTTAAACTAAGGGAGCAACCTAAAGAAATTATAGTACGAAATAAAGCAAAAAAACTAACCCATCATTAAAGAGTACGCAGATATCTCAACTGGCTTCTCTGGTACACCTAGAAAAACAAGCTTCCCATCTTGTTTGAGCACACTCAATAATGGTTCAATGGGGTGAGATGCAGAGACAGTGTCTATTATTCCATCCAATGAACTTGTTGCGCGCTGATCACAATAAAAGCTATTGGTCATCCTATCAATTTTAGTGTTTTTCTATATACTTCAATTACATTACAAGAATTTATTGACAATGATCTCTAGATCAAGTGGTGGAAATCTTGCATTTCTCTTAAGAGACGTAGGTTCAACTGTTGGATAATCTTGATGGGTTTACATTTGGGCCAGCTCTGTTCTTGTTTAATGGGTCAATTAATAATGGGTCATAACCCAATAGGTCTCGCATGTGTTTGTTTTGAGTTCAAGAGTCATGCACGTGAGTGAAGTTTGAATAAGTATTGAATTAGGTAGTTTGTTTTTAGCTGGTCTTTTGTTTTGTCCGGGTATTAGGGAGAGTCTAGTGGTAGACTTTGATTGAGTCACTTAGTGTACGTTGCAATTGTTGGCTATTTAAAGGCCTTTTGTTTAATGAATAAGATGTCAGCTTTCACTTTACTCTCTCTTCTAAAAAGCTGCTCATAATATTCTTTCTACTTCAAAATAAGTTTGGTGATTTCTTGAGTGATATAGTTCAATTTAATCCAACATTTGGTATCAGAGCTTCGGCTCATACCAGGGATCGTGAAGGGTTCTTCGTGAACCGTAGAGAGAGTCGAACAAGGCACTTTGTGAGCCGTGTTCATGTGAAGAAGAAGACACTGAAAATCTGTGTGAAGGTGTGTGGCTGTGTGCTTCGACGATTTGAAAAGAAATAGATCTGTGTGATCTTGGGGATTCTGTGTGAATCAAGAAAAGTAGAACTGTGTGATCGGAAGCTTCAACTTGTTGTGTGTGGGTTGTGTGTTTATTGAAGAAAAAAGGAGGAGAGATCTGTGTGATCAAAGAAAAGGAAAATTCTGGGTGGATTGAAAGAAGTTAAGGGTTGTTTGCTTTTGGTTGAAAAGTCAAACACAAAAGAAATTATTATTCAAGAGTGGTGCTTGTGAAGTAACGAAAAAAAAGAAGGAAAAGATATAAACAATATTCGTTTTATTTTGTTTCTTTATTATTTGACAGGTAAAGAAAATGGCCGACGAGAAAACAAAGGGAGGCGATGCGATTGTACCGATGAGTAGCCAAGGTAGTAGCATATCGTTGCAGTGCCCGAAATTGACGGACACAAATTACACTTCGTGGGCGATTTTAGTTGAAACAATCCTACGGGCAAACGGTCTTTGGGAGGCGATAGATCCGGTCACTGGAGCTACTGTGGAAGACAAGAAAAATTACACAACTTTCAATCTTTACCGGAGGATGTTTTGCTTCTGGTCGCAAAACACAAGTACGCAAAGGACGTGTGGAATTCAATCAAGGTTCGTTATCTAGGGGCTGATAGAGTTCAGAAAGCTCGGCTATCAATTTTAAGAAGCGATTTGGAAAAGCTAAAAATGAAGGAGAGTGAGACACTAGACGAGTATGCGGGAAAGATAAGCAGGATTGAAGCGAAGTTCAAGAACTTAGGATCAACTCTTGAAGACGCAACTATGGTAAGAAAGTTGTTAAATTCCGTTCCTAAGAAATATATGCAGATTGTGGCGTCTATTGAGCAGTACTCGGATGTCGATACGATGCCATTTGAAGAGACGGTCGGGCGATTGAAGACGTACGAAGAAAGGCTTAAATTCCATGATGACGAAGAAAATGATCAAGGCCAATTATTGCTTACAAAGGAAGATTGGGAGGAAAGAACTAGGCGGGGTGATTTTGATCAACCCGGACAAGGACGTGGTCGTGGTCAAGGTACAGGTCGCAGTTATGGTAGAGGTCGAGGTGGTCGGTTCCAAAGCAATGAAGATCGAAAGGATCAAGGTTGGTATAGAGACAAGCGAAATATCAAATGCTATAATTGTCAAGAATACGGACATTATGCGAGCGAGTGTCCTAAGAAGGAAACAAAAGAAGAAGAAGAATCGAATTTGATTCAAGACGAAGACGAACCGACTTTGCTTTGAAGAAACGGGTGGATCAAGATTATGGGGGTGATTGTTGGATAATCTTGATGGGTTTACATTTGGGCCAGCACTGTTCTTGTTTAATGGGTCATTACCCAATAGGTCTCGCATGTGTTTGTTTTGAGTTCAAGAGTCATGCACGTGAGTGAAGTTTGAATAAGTATTTAATTAGGTAGTTTGTTTTTAGCTGGTCTTTTGTTTTGTCCGGGTATTAGGGAGAGTCTAGTGGTAGACTTTGATTGAGTCACTTAGTGTACGTTGCAATTGTTGGCTATTTAAAGGCCTTTTGTTTAATGAATAAGATGTCAGCTTTCACTTTACTCTCTCTTCTAAAAAGCTGCTCATAATATTCTTTCTACTTCAAAATAAGTTTGGTGATTTCTTGAGTGATATAGTTCAATTTAATCCAACATCAACTCCCATTTGGTGCAGAGTGAGGTACTGGTGGGCAATGATAGAAGACCTAAGGAATCCTGGGTTCGATCCTTGAGCCAAACGGGTTTTACCGGTAATTTCACCGTTATGTCTACGGGCGGATGGGTTACCGGATTATTGGTGGACTCTGGTTACTATTGGAGTAATTTGTTTGGTTCAGTTGGTGCCCCGAAAGTGCTCGGGATTGATTCTGTTGGTCGTTAGAAAAAAAAAAACATTACGAGAATTTATTAATATCCCATATACCTGCATTTGCTCAGGGTCTTTGCGGACTATGAAATGGTCAGCTTTAAGTCCTTCAAGCGCTTCTTGCTTCTTGCTTCTTGCTTCTTAGCCGAGCTGGTACTGAGGACCGTAACCTCGGCCCCAAAAGCCTTGGCAAACTTGACCGCAACATGACCAAGCCCACCAAGACCAACCACACCCACCTTCATACCAGGCTTGTCTAGTCCAAAAAATCTGAGTGGGCTGTAAGTTGAGATGCCGGCACATAACAATGGCGCGCCAGAATCAAGGGGCAAATTCTCGGGCCAACGCAGCACGAAATGCTCATCTGCCACCATGTGATCGGAGTACCCACCGTATGTACGTGTGCCATCATGGTACGGGAAACCGTAAGTTATAATCTGTTTGGGACAGTAGCTTTCAAGATCATTGGCACAACATTCACAAGATCTGCATGTTCCCACCAAGCATCCAACCCCGACGTTATCCCCAACTTTGAATTTTTCTACTTTGTTTCCTACTTCTGTCACCACACCCACGATCTCATGCCTACATTAATCATTATACTTGTTCCATCAAATGAAAATTGTTGCAATCATGGCAAATGAGCATTTACAGTCGATTTTTTTGGTGGTTTAGAAAAATCATAAGCGTTTATAAGTAGTTTTTAAAAGTGATTTAGACCACACGGAGTGGGAACGGATTTGTGGCGCGGAGGGCGGGGAAACCTTCACCAGCGTGGGGGCTTATAGGTGGTGAGGTGGAGACTTTTCATTGGTTGGTGGATTTTGGTTGGTTTTGATTGGTTCTTGTTTATTTTATTTTTTTGTAAAAGCGCCACCAACCATGTCGCTCCCAGTCCCCCTTTTTGGCACCACATCACTTTTCTGATGCATGTGATAGCTACATATCGAATAACGTCACTCTTTTATGCCCATCCACTCCTAGGTTTTGGACAATCACCATGTGGGAGCAGACATCAGTTTTTTCTTATGAATAATTCATTTAATTTAACATATAATTTGATTTTTTTCTTTGATAAAAAAAATCTAAAAACTCGTTTTATTTTTTCAACACTGCTATATTAACTATATTAAAAACCGGATTCTTTAAAATAAAGATTTTTTTATTTACAAGACAAAAATACTTTATTTTGAAAGAAACTAGTCTTTTTATAGAATTTATATCCGAATGACACCAAAAACATAGACAAGCTGATATTTTGATTTTCTAAAAGTTAAACATAAGAAGTTATTTAAGAAAAACAAATTATACGTTAAATGTATTATTGGGAAACAAGTGCCGTTCCCTTAACAAGCGGATTTGTTGAGTTTACTTCCTTAAACATGTGAATTGTCTAGTACCCAAAACACTATTAAAAACTATCTATAAACGCCTATGACTTTTTAAACCATCTACAAATCTTTTAAGCTCATACAAAACATACCCGGGAATAATAGGATAAGTAGACATGCCCCATTCGTTCTTGGCAAAGTGAAGATCAGAATGACAGATCCCGCAATACAAAACTTTAAACCTCACGTCTTTATCACCAGTAGACCTATAAATCATCATCATCAACAACAAATTCTTACTAATATGTTGATGACTTTAAATTCAAAATAAAAAAAGAAAGTCTACCAAGTTATATGCATACATGTTTTTTTTGGGTAAAGGGTTACCCCGGTGATTCTATTATAGACAACCGCCAAATAAGTACAAGTAGTGAGGATGAGTTCCCCACTAGTTCATATACAGGACAGTCCCCATATATGTAAGCAAAAATGTCAAACAACCAATAAACCACATCAACCTAGCCTACTACAATCAGAAAATGACTAACTAGTAGACAAGACAAAACTAATAAAGAACCAAAGATCAGATCACATAACGCATACCTTCGGGAGAAGGTGAAAGGAGAAAGAACTCCAAATAAGTACAAGTAGTGAGGATGAAGATTTTGTTTGTTAGTTTTGTCTTGTATATGCATACATGTTTACACATACTTAATAAAGAACCAAAGATCAGATCACATAACCATAGTACAAGTAGTGAGAACGTGAGAGGAGAAAGAACTCCGGAAGTGTCACGAGCAGCATAACCATAGGCCTTGATGGGATGTTCATATTCAGGTGATTTTGCCATTGAATAAGCTTTTGAAAGAGGAGACAAATGGTGTTATGCCATAAGTGTTTGTTGGTATATATAGAGTGCAATGGAATCAAAATGACATAGGCGCTGGCGTAACTTAATTGAAATATTGCGAAATGACATAGGCATGAGAATTTAGTCAACAAAAATTAACAGATATAGTCCTCTTCTATATTGAAGAAATATCACAGAAATTCTATAGATACCGACTCCAAGATTACTTAAATATCAACTTACCTCCTTTTGTGTTCAATAAACAATTAATCACTTAAAAGTGTGTTTTGAATTTAAATTGGTTGAGAGATGCTAAATTATTTTTTATTGTATCATACCCATTTAGTTTACTATTTACTAAAAAGTGTGTTTTGAATTTAAATTAGTTTTAGATTTACCTAGTATTCCCCACGTTACACGGCAACTTTTGATCGGTATCGGTTCGGTTTGTTACACTATTAGCAAGATGTTAACACTTGGTTTGTTAATGGACACGTGTTTTACATCGATTGAAATAATTAAAACGAATACAAGCACCGATGTTGTTTGAACGTTATCGGTTGGGTTTGGCATGGTACCAAATGGTAGCGACATTCAATAAAGCTTACAATACTAAAAAACACTCTATTGCGAATACAACTCCATTTTAAACATAATTTAACGTCGAGAAAACTATAAATCAGACCCTTGTGATAATTTTTTTATATCTATGTTACGTTTGTGTATAAATAAAACACGATCCGAAGCGAGTTTGAATGAAAGTGGGAGTTTTTTATCTGTTATTTGTTAATATTGGTGTAGGAGAATATAATTATTTTTCAGGTTAAAAATATAAGGTTTATAAATGAAAACGTTAACTTTATAAATATATCTCCGTTAGTTCCGTTAAAATATCTTTATACTTATAATCTATATATATAATAAATGAAAGTTATATGGGTCACGTGTCAGTAGATTAGGGCATCCTTTTTTTCATTTTCCGGCCCAAGGTTCCATCACCTTTATTCTCACTTTTTCACAAACCCTAAATACCAAAGCTTTCATCCGCTACTTCATTCTTCTCCTTCACGCTTACATACAGGATCCCCTTTCTTTCTAATGTTCATCCTTCTCTTTCTTCACATTTCCATCTCCTCAACAACCTCCGGCAGAGGTTACTTCTATTGGATAATCTGCGTTTGAAACCCTAAATCATGTACCGTCGAGTAGTTGAACAACAGAATATTCATGTAAGATCCATTTTCTCATTCAGAAATTTTATTTGGTTTTATCTTTTTTCTCATTCTGAACACGATGAACCCTTTTGTACACTCAGAAGAAGAAGAAGCTCTCCTAGGGTTTCTTATCGCACAATTTGATTAATAATTGTTAGACATGGCTGCTCCCCCTGCTAGGGCTCGAGCGGATTATGATTACCTCATCAAGGTCCTGTTTGTAGCTTTCGATTTTGTCTTTGATTTATTATTGTTTATTCAGATGCTTGCATTGTTGTACCATGTGATTACGAGTAGATTGATTTTGATATGTTTGTAGTTTTTGTTTTTCACAATCTGTTTTGTTGGTTTATTCACCCATGTTAGTAATGTTGGATGCTCCTATGTTTCTTGATCCTCTGTTTTTATTCCAACTTTCACACTATTATTCTAGCAATCCAAGAAGAATATATAGATTTTATTATTATTATTATTATTATTATTATTATTATTATTATTTTATATGCTTTGTTGATTAGAAGTAACCTCTGTCGGACGGTTGTTGAGGAGATGGAAATGTGAAGAAGGAGAAGGACGGTAAATTCATTTTTGGATTGTTTATGTAATTAACTAAATTGAGTAGCTTTACTACTCAATTACAGAGGAGTTTTTGAGATTGTTTTCACACTTTATTATTCTTGCAGCAAGTTCCACTTCATTATTCATGTGGCAACTTTATATTTGCAGGCTTGTGAATTAAGGTTGGTTGTTACTTAATTTGTGTTTACTTTAAGGATTTTCAGTTTCATGAAGTCATTGTTTAGAAACTGATTTTGTTTTCAGGTCAGTTGATAGGTGATACCAGCCCAAAAGTTTAGGCTTCATCGCCTTTTGTTATTCGGTATGGTACTCATTTTCAGTCCCGCTTTCAATGAGGTTGTTTTAGTCATGTGTTTGATTTTTGCCATTTTCTTTACAATTTAAGTTAGGGAGAGACGAATTAAGATGGTGGAGCGGAAGACAATCTCAGATGAGTAGAGGAATTTTAGTGCATGATTGAGATTAGTCGGACCCATGTACTGTAAGTCATTGAATGTTTTAATCTTACATTCAGTTTTACTTTGTTTTTTAAGAAGGTGCTGTTGTCGTGGACATCGAGGTGATTTCACATGCCTCCATGTTTTATGTTTGGTGTAGAGTAATTGCATAAAAACTAATATGTGACTTTTTTGAGTCATAATATAGTCTAAATCTCTTCTTTTGCCATATAATTGTCACATCATCTTCTTCCTTCTTCATTGCACAACACCAAGGTAACCTCATTTGGTCTAATTTATTTTTTGGTATTCGTAACATTTTGATTTACCGTTTATTGATGCATTGATTCATTTGTAATCACTTGCAGATCACCCGTCGTCTGAATTTCAGCAATTAAACGGAGTTTTGTTAATCAACACCGTAAGTTTCCTTCACTAATCTATCCATTGTTAATCTTTTAGGGTACTAAAGGAACCACACACTTGGTTTTTTGTTCTTTCGTTCTTTAGGATTTTTGTTAACAAAGTTTCGTTTTTTGTTTTTGCATATCATCGACGCATTCCGAATGATTCAACAATACTGATGTTTAAATCTTTTATTTTGCCATATTATTGTCTCATCATCTTTTCCTTCTTCATCGCACAACACCAAGGTAACCTCATTTGTTCTGATTAATTTTTTATTAACAAATAATAATTGATTTACCGTTTATTGATGCTTTTGATTCATTTGTAATCCCTTGCAGATCACCCGTCATCTCAATCTGAGCAATTAAATGGAGTTTTCTTAATCAGCACCGTAAGTTTCCTTCACTTTTTGCTGTTAGTTCCACGTGTTTTTTTTAGATTAATTGTTGCTATATATATATATATATATATATATATAGGGTAAGGTTCATGCGAGAACCACCTTTATTGCGAGAACCGCGAGAACCAATGTGAACACAACCTAAAATAGCTAAAAAAAACCTAACCCCAACCCCCCCCCCCCCAAGCTAAATGCTAAAAACTAAAACCCCCAAAAAACTTAAAAAAACCCTAACCCCCCACCCCCCCCCCCACCCCCCAAGCTAAAATGCTAAAAACTAAACCCCCAAAAAACCTAAAAAAATCAAAAAAAAAATCTAAATTTTTTTTAATATTTTTTATGTTAAAATCGCTACTTTTAGTAGCCAAAAAAATTTTTTTTTTTTTGGCTACTAAAAGTAGCGATTTTTTTTATACAAAATATTAAAAAAAAATTGTGTGTTTTTTAGCTATTTTTAGGCATTTTTGGTTGTGTTCACATTGGTTCTCGCGGTTCTCGCAATAATGGGTGGTTCCTAACGGATCTTTGTCTTATATATATATATTGGTTTTGTTTTGATGAAAAGGGAAAACGTTCGAGACGATTGATCCAAGAACAGAAGAAAAGATAGCAAATATTGATGAAGGAGATAAAGATGATGTTGATTTGGCTGTTGAAGCAGCACGTTGATCCACAATAAGCACTGCCCATCTAAGTTTCCTCCAATGACAGTGGTTATAACAAGTTAATGTAGGATCGAGAATCGATCTAAACGAGTCTATCAGAAGAGTTCTAATCCATATCAAAGGCGGAATTCAATGATACAGACTTGATTACAGCTTGATTCACTCTTTAATTGTCTTGTTTATTGATTTGAAAGTGTTACAGGTCAAATGACACTTCAGCAGCACTTCGGCTCTGGAATCTGGAATCTGGAACTGTTACAAATGAAATCTCATCTCAGGTATATATAGGGAACTCATTTCGCACGGAATGAGCATGAACCATTTCGTGCGAAATGGTCAAGGTTCATTTCGTACGAAATGGCCTAGCCATTTCGTGCGAAATGGACTCTCACCTCTAAAACCCTAATTTCTTGTACTTTGAGCTTTGATCTATCATTTCTAAATACAAGACTCGATACAAGACGAAGTCGACAGACATATGCACCAACAGACTCCCCCTTGGATGTTGACGAAGTCTTTGATGTCGAGTATTCTTAATGACATGTCTTCAGTCTTGATCAGCCGTGCTCTCTTCCAAAGTATCTGACAGTGTAAGCATCCTTTAATCTCTTTCTCTTCTTGAATCTCATCCTGACTCTATCTTCTCTTGATCAGATCTCTTGATTTCTTAAGTTCTTCAGCATCTGCAACTTGCAAGAACCTCAGAATCGAACTTGGCTCTACTAACTTCCGACTCCCCTTTGCTAGCAGACTCCCCCTTAAGTTGATCCGGGATCGTAATATGTCATAGCTTCTGTTCTAGGATAGTAACCTGGCTCACACTCTGCTTAGGTTTAGACACAGGAACCTGCATAAAACTCTGCCCAACAATAAATTTCACAGATTTATCAATTTTACAGATTTATAAATCATTTGCAGGTATTGATCAAAAGGATTTAACATTTTATAATCTCTTATGACAACTTGAAAGAAAATCATTCAAAATTTGGTTTCAACTGAATGAACCATTTAATCATTTCAAAATCAAATCTCAATTCATACACACTCTCCCAACCTGTTGTTCATCAAGTTTAGCACTCAGAATTTTGAAAATCAGCTTTTCAACATCAGTTGTCGAAAATCTTTGTGTATTTTTCAAAAAATATATGCTAAAACACACTAAAAATCTTTTTGGATTTTTCTTTTAATGAAAAATAATAAAGAAATATTTACAGACAATATTTTTGTGAGTTTGCGTAAGAGGATCATATCAGTTTATTGAGACAAATCACCAACACCGTTAAGCTTTAAACATTTTAAGTTCTAAACGATTCACTTAGATTGTCAGTATAATGATCCACTTAAATCTTCACACAAAGTTCAATTGTATCGAGATACGAGATAAGTGTTTTAGAGACTTAAACTTATTCGCGTGCCCCACCTCAGAATATACTCCCGTATCCAGATCCCAATATTCAGTCTTACAGGTGAGTATACCTAGATGATATCTCTAAAGGGTTAAATGCGAGACCATGAGAGCTCAGACTATTGCTTCCGCAAAATCAGAGAGATGATGGTTTGACTTTAGGTGTGTTCCCTTTAGAGAATCTTTTCTTCAACAGCACATGATTAGCATTTTTCAATGTTTCATCATTTTTATGCTGAGGGGGGTGCTTTTATTTCAAGCAAGCGAAAAGTATTATACGGGGACTAGGCTATTGCTTCCGCAAAATCAGAAGTCCCGGGATAATACCCCAGATATCACTAAGCATAAAGACCTAGTATCTCAGAAAGAGGGGTCATTCAAACAAGATTTCGGGGGTTACCCATATATCCGAGAGATGTTCCCCACGAAATAAGTAAGTTTGAAATTTAGATTTATATCTCGAACACAATCTACTAAGCGTGTAAAAACCTACTGGTACATCATCAGTGAGACCGTTTATCACATTTTAACTTTCCAATTCTTTAGCATGCCGTGAATATCCACTAATTTACTATCATTTCCTCTTTTTCACAACAAAACTCATTTTGAATTTTTTTTCAATGTTTTTTTATTTTTCAAATTTTCGAAATTTCTAAAAATTTTTACTCCCTCTAAAATCCAAAATATGTTTCAATTTTTGATTTTACGGGAAAATTTGAAAACAAACTAACAAACTGATTCGAATTGCTTCAATTCGCCATCCACTTGGCATAAACAATCAGAAATCCCCCTGACAACAAACTATTTTCCCATTATGATTTCAAAATACTTAAGTTTGTTTCAATCAAAAATGTTTTTTCCGGAAAATAAGTTTTGTTGAATTTACCACTTGTAAAATTGGGGTTATGATCATCACTTTGTTTTCCAATCACTAATTTTATGATAGTTAAATCAAGCTCAACTTAATGACCTTGATTAACCACTTGTAGGTGAAAACCTCTTTTTCAACCACTTGTAGGTTTACTTATCAACCATACCACTTGTAAAATGAAATATAACAATTTTCAATTAAAACTACCACTTGTAGATCAAAATTTCACAGATGTGAATTTCTTAAGAAAGATGCCGATTCATGCTCCACGATTACCAACTTGGGAGCTCCGGCAAGTCAGGATTTTAAGTAGAGAACTCTGTCACCCAAGCCTGACCAGCCTTGGGTGTTCCCCACCTCTTTGATTCATAAAATTCTTTTACGCCTTTTACCTTCCTATTAACCATCTTCCCAAAAATATATTTCACATTTCCATTAAAAACCTTTTCAGCATCAAATTCTTCCTTACCAGAGAAGAATTGATCTGAAATCTCAATCTTTCCACCTTTGGATTTCAAATTATCTTTCGACAATGGCGGAAAGTTTTCATCGTTCATTTCTGGAATAGAATTCTCATTTTTCACAACAAATGACTCCTCTGACTTTGACGAGTCAGATTCATTGTCAGAACTAGTTTCGGATTTAACAACCCATCTTTGTTTATTCAAATCGACTTGTCTTTTGTAAAAACGTTTCGAACTTTCACCAATTTTGAAAGTCGAATTTTTGAACACTTTGAATTTTTCTGTTAATTGTTCTGTTTTATCAACACGTTTCTTTTTCAAATCTGAGTTAGAAGTAACTCCCTGTTTTGTGTTGTTGGACATTGGGCAGTTCCAAGCAATGTGTCCAACTTCTTGACATTTGAAACAAGTTCTTCGTTCAACTCTCTTCTCAGATTCTTTCACCATATTGTTTTTCCTTTCAGCAAGAAACTCTTTGTTTGTCTGTCTCCAGAATAGTTTCTTCTCTTCTTCAACTGAACTTGTTCCTGAAACAAATTTAGTTTTTGGTTTATAAGTTTTCTCATTTTTATGATTTTCTGGGGGAATGAATCCTAAACCTTTCTTTTTGAAATTACTGTTATGGTTTGGTTTCTTTTGAAATCCAGAAGCAGAACTCTAACCTTTTTTTCTTGTTCAATCTTTGTTGAACTCTTGAAATGTATTTTTTAGGTTTTTCAGCAAGATTTAAATCTTTTATTTCAGAAATATTAATTTCCGTTAATTTGAAAACCTGTTTGATCATTTCAGTTTTGACACTTCTTATTGGAAATTCTTCATCAGAAAATAATTTGTCAGAATCTTTCAAAGTATATGCAACTTTGAATGTTTCGTCATTCAAATTATTTTTCGACATCAGAAATTCTTTATTGTAAACCCGTTTGACCTGTGAACTCAGACTCTTGTCTGATGAACTCGAAATTTCAGATTTAGACTTCGACTTTGATTCTTCATCCATATCCAATACCTGATCAACCACTTTCTTTAATAACTCAGACTCATGATCAGTGTCAGACGCTGTGAATGTGACGTCAATGTTGTCTAGTAACTCATCAATGGTTTCAGACTTTAACTTTATGTTGAGTGCCTTGTTTAAACGTTCCTCATTTGGCTTTCTGGGAGAATAACTTTCCCAGATCGGAGGCGGACACTTGTTATACTTGACACTTTGTTTCTTACCAGTATCCTCTTCCGTCTTTTTATCTTGAAAAGCTTCAAGACCTGCAACAGTAGGATAAACTAGATTAATCAAATAATCATAAGTTGTATAACTCAACAGCAATCGTTTGATTCTTTCACTTTCAATCTTTTCGAGTTCCAAATCCTGCTTCAGTTTTGCACAATCTTCCATATACTCATTGATGACCTTCTGCTTCGTCATTAAAGTTGAACTCATCATTGTCTGAGCAGCTCCCATTTCCAGGTTTGTTTTGTTCAAACTATCAACTGTTTTGTTTAGCACATCATATGATTTTTTTATTTACTTAACATCAACTTTTCTTTCAACTCTTCTAGTTCACGATACTTCTTATCTTTCTCCTCACAATCTTCACATGGTTTCAAACATTTCAGAAAAGGTTTTGTGACTTCAACAATCTTTTCAACTTCAACTATCTTTTCAACTCCGACAATTTTTTCAACTATTTTCTCCACTTCAACAATTTTCTCTACCACCTTCTCAATAATTGGTTTTTCATAAAATTCTACTTTTACCTCACACTCTTCATCTTCGACCTTTTCTGTCGAATTTTCTTAAGCTTTTGCTTCTTCAGCTTCCATTTTTTGCTTTTCTTCAGCAAACCTTCTTGCTTCCAGTTCTCTTTTCAATCTAGCAGCCTTCTTTTCATTCAACATCTCAAACTTATCTGCAAAAAACAAATTAAAACTAAAAGTATCTAGACCTTTTCTAGCTTTATTGTTATACTCTTCTTCGTCATCGGTGTCTGCATCATATCCTAATTCCTTAAAAATCGGTGTTCTTTTTGGCTTAGATTTGACTGCTTCTTCCAAGATTTGAGCAACAAAGGCTGATTTTTCTAAGTAATTTTTATCCGGAATGTATTTATCCCAGCTAAATCCCTCTGGTAATCTTTCATCATCTTGATCTACCAGACAAGCTTTCTTCTGTCTAATTTCAATGGCACGGGATGATGACAGTTGTTGAGCAATCTGATGATAAATTGATTTTCTATGATAATCGTTGTTTCTAAATGGATCTTGTCTTCCGGTTGCTTCTTTATTTTTACACTCTCGTTTAAAATGCCCCTTTTCTCTTCAACGAAAGTAAGTAACCTTTGATTTGTCAAACCCTAATGGAGATGTAGCAACATCACGAAGATCATCTCTACCGGTGATTTGTGTAAATTTTTCTGCTCTTCTTACAGCACTTGCTAAACACCACTTGATATCCATCAACTCAAATTCTTCAGCATCAATCTGGTCATAATCTTCTTTGGTGAGCATCGGATTCCCAATTCTTCCAGCAACTAAACTTTCATACAATTCTAACATAGTGACAAGCGATGCCATGTGTTGCTTAGCCATTTCTGGAGAAAGATTTTGACCATTTTGAATATTCAATGTAACATTGCATTGCAGATTTGTTGAACTCTGTCATTGAGAACTTGGTGTTGTGAAATTCGGATTAAAACTTGAATACGATGACGAATGTCCACCACTCTGAGTTATAGTGCTAACATTTGTTCCAGAAGAACCATCAGCACTGAAAGCAGTCTTAATCTTCGGACTCGGAGTAGTCTCAAATTTGTTTCCTCGGTAGTATAGACTAACATCCTGTTGAGCATTTGGATTATTCGTGATAGCAGTTTTCTGAACATCCAATTCAAGTTCTTCAAGCTTCTGAATGAACTTAGCCAAATTCATACTTTCAGATTTTCTCATATGTTTTAAGATCAACAAATATGTTCCCCATTTATGCTGTGGTAATGCATCAGCTAGCTTATTAACCCATTCATCATCTTCTTTCTTGATTTCCATCCTTCTCATTTCCTGGACAAGTTGACAATATCTATCAATAGTCGTTTTTGTTTATTCACCTTCAAACGCTGTAAACATATCAAATGATTTCTTTAATAATGCACATTTATTGTTTATCATATCAGCACTTCCCTTAAACTTGTTAATTAACGCTAACCAAATTGATCTAGCAGTGTCTTCATGTTGAAGCAAAACAAAGATATCTTCTTTTACTGCTTGTTAAAGAATACTAATCATCATTTTTTTCACTGGTGTATTTCAATTTCTTAACTGCTGAATAGTCACTTAAAGCTTTTTTAATCCCACGTTCATTTTTCGGCTTGACGTAATCTACATCTAACGAACACCATGCATCAAACTTATAAGCTTGAACCCAGTTTTCAAAATGATTTTGCCATCCTTTAAAATCCTCGATGTACATAAGCTTTGGAGGCTTTTGAGACGTTCCCGTTTCATTTTCAATTTCAATTGTTTCTGCAGCTGGTGTGACGACCCGAACTTCCGTGGTTAATGTTGCCTAATTTCATTACATGTCAGTAGGTTATTTTTTTTACACACAACACTCGTAACCCTAATTAATAAATCCCCTAAACGTAAAACGTGACGCATGGTGGTATATGTTACATATCAAAGGACTTAATGGGTCAATCTTTGTATCGATAATATGTTTGGGCCGATTACTAGTCTACACATAACACATATGTTTGGGCCGATTTCTAGTCCACATATGTTGGGCTTACACTCACATGCCAAGGAGCCCAAGTGGGACTTGTATTAGGGGTCGATTATTGAAAATAGGATATGATATACACACAGTTACGTAAACGAAATATCACAAAACTACAACAACAAACCCTACCCTCTTGGAAGTGCGACGGCAGGAGAACCCCCCCCCCCCCCCCTCCTCAGTCGAGTATC
This sequence comes from Helianthus tuberosus, assembly GCA_030545235.1. Taxonomy (NCBI): domain Eukaryota; kingdom Viridiplantae; phylum Streptophyta; class Magnoliopsida; order Asterales; family Asteraceae; genus Helianthus; species Helianthus tuberosus. The sequence goes on from CM060369.1 coordinate 82,157,646, forward strand.
ATTCTACTTGATCAAATCGTGGTTAGTGAATCCTTATGTGTGTTGTATATTACTAGTTAGATCTTGTTCATGTATGAGTTTATATGTGTACCATGTTATGTTACGTGATTATTATGAATGTATACGAAGTAAGATCCGGTCGAAGGGTTTTGGTAATTGATAAGACTATGATTATTAGCTTTGTGATTGCTGAATGATTGATTAATAATGATAACTGCTATGAGTAGTATGTAACCTGAAATTATAAAGCTTAACAACATCTAGGGACTTAATCAGGGGCTACACGTTACTGGATGAACCATGTGATTGGGCCACGCACACATGGGCTGAATTACATAGATTCCTTGTTGATTTTACTTTAGACTTGATAAGAGACTTGGGCCTATTGTGTTGTGGGCCACGAACTGTAACCGGGCCGCATATATATATATATATATATATATATATATATATATATATATATATATATATATAACACTATGCACATCAGAATTGGCCTAGATGGAATGGTCATAGCTGGCCGTATACTTTTGACCTGCCACGTACATATAATTAGATGGTGGTCATGATATTGATAAATCGTGTCTGGTAGCAAATTGTAAGGATGATGAACTGATTGATCTATGATCACATGTTAGGGAGATAATTTTGATCCATTGAATAGGTTCTTTGTTTATGTTAAATGTAATTAGATGAAAACTGGTAATAAGGATGAGTGCTTAAACTTGTATTGCATGACCATATTGTTCGATCTATTTGACATGTAAGTGATTGGTATTGTGGTGTGATAATAAATGGTATTGCAATCTGAACGAATTCATGATATGTATTGGAATTGTTTAGGGTAATATTGTCTATGATGGTTATAAACTGTTTATTTGGATGTTAAGTAGGTTTCTATGGGAATTATGAGAATTAAATTAATAGAACACTTTTGTACAGTATGTATGCTAGGACTTTCATGGTTACCAACTGTTAGTTGACATTCATATGATAGCGGCTCAATAGTTATGATAATTGACTTAAGTTGGTTGTTGTTGGAATGGGTATTAGGCCTCCTGGGTACGTATACAGCTGGGCCACACATCCGAAGTGGGCTGGGCCACACATCCGAAGTGGGCTGGGCCCTGATGGGTTAGCCATTTACTTTGGGGTGTGAGTTGAAGTGGGCGCCGATGGATCACCCACACACTCAGTAGATAACATTGTATTTAGGGTCACCCAAGCCTTTGAACTTGACTTCACTTGGGTCGGATATTAGAACTGGACCATGCATTGATACGAGTAACACTCAGTCGCACACATCACATGAAAATGGAAATCACACAGTCCTGTGGGCTTTATAGTATATGGGTTATTTTTGCATGTCGGGCCGCACGTTTGGGATCCACTCGCACAACACCTGTTTGGGCCAAACACACTACTGGGCCCTAAAACATTAATTAAACTGTATAACTTATGTGAATCGCGCACTTGGGTTCGGCCGTGTGGTGATTGGGCCGCATATGGACATGATGAAGCGATGCACTAATATGGAACGTGAAAACTTGGTTGTGTGAATATACTATTTTAGTGGACTGTTTCGTGGTATGAATAGCTAATATGATTTGTATGATAATATGTGAAATACGTGCGTACAACTTGTGTAATAGGAGTAAAAACTATGTGGCTTGGGTCTATGTGAACTGATTAGCTTTGATAATCATGTTAGGACTTGATTGGTCAACATGAATACGTATATATACATACCGAGCAAACCAAAGGTGAGTTCATCTCTTGAGCATGCGTCCCGGTGGTTGGGACAGTCAGTGGGTATCCCGGGGAGGGATAAGTCTTTTGGGTAAAAACGGGAATGTTGGATAATATACTCTTCCTATCACCTTTAAAGTCCCTCCTTGTTGTTTGTTACCAGAGAGGTAACAAGGTATTAGTTAGTAGCGCTACTTAGGTTTGGCAACCTCACCCCGTACCTGGGAGGACGGGTGTTGAACTAATGACCTAGTCATGACCAATGCTTTGATAGGAGCATTGGAGAAAGGGCAAAATAATCAGAAGCCGTCTTGTATTCGGGTTATTATCAACATTACTTTCGGAATTAAATTCAATGGATAAACTAAACACTTGGTAATCAACGTTTTCGTAAAACTATGAACTCACCAGCGTTGTCTGATACACTTGTTGCATGCTCGCAGGTCGTTAGATTATATGGATTTGGAACTTGCTATCTGAAGTAGCTGGAGTGGTCATGGGTCGTGCTGATTGGATACGAGCCATGGGTTTATTGATTACATGCATTTAATTTGAAATAGTTAAACTATGATTTCTTTTATTTGCTTCCGCTGGACATGTTGGTTTTCATTTAAACTTATTGACGGTACTTTTTAGTAATAATTGATGATTTTATTTAATAACTTATGATTGGTTCAATATGATTAGTGGCTCGTTATTGGTTTGTCACACGCCTAGTAAGGTTTTCCATGGGTGGTATTTTGGGGGTGTGACAGTTTGGTTCAGAGCCACTGGTTATAGTGAACTTGGTTTTAAAAGGTATTTATAAACCGGACTATAACCGAACAGATCCGAAATCGACCATGACACTCAGCTCCAGACTGCAAGGTTCGTTTCTCGTTTACTGTTGCATAGTATATCTAGTGTTTGCTTACGAATAACATCACGCGTGAATGCACACTTAGCACTGCAGTATGAACTTCTATGTTACCAACCCATGTTACGTGTTTTAAGAGTGCGACTCTTCTTGAACTTTCATGATCTATGTTATGGCGTCATCTGTCTTATTGATCGAATTCGGGGAACCTTTTAGCGCAAGTTAAGAGGCACTGAGATAAGCATGCAAATTGCCTTATTATCATGGGTGCACATATAATAATAATGTGGGGTGCATGTGAGTCCCAGTGAGGCTTAACTAGTGTGAGAGGGGTTCCGCTCTGTTAATTGATGTTATGTTAGAACTCAGCAGTCTATAGGAGTCATAGCAGTGATTGTCTCCTACTCGAACATGATCTTTTCACCCCTTTCTGAATCCTTACGAATCTCGATGCTATCGAGTATCACCTGATTACGCATCTGAACGCCTAGCGAAAAGTGTAGAATGTTAGGCGCTAGTACGAACGTCCCTGGGTTGGATGGCTCAGTGTTAAATGATTGGACTATACTTTCCTCACTTATCTTTGTTTGCTGGAACTTAGTGTGTTGACGCCTTAGATCCCGAAGTGCGATCACTTCTGCAACACTCTCGCGATATACCGTGTATTACTCAATCAACTTGCAAGAACGATGGACAAGAGAGTAAACGTAGTACCTTACCGACTTCAGCATTTTAACGACCCTAGTTACTGGCAACGAACAACAGCGATTTGACTCCAATCGAATCCTTAACCCCAGCCAGCGACTCATGGGAGTCGACTCTTACGAACCAATTGGGACAAAATCGATGACGAATGACTGTAGAGCGGACTGTGTAACCGCCCGCACCATGAGTAGTGCCTTAGGACGTGGCATGGAATGTGAAAAGATGGACCTTGTTGGTGAAAGGACGCAGGACACCGGTACAGGCAACACTATTAGAGCCAACAGTCGCAGCAACATCAAGGTACTCGTGATCGTAGCTTACAGTATGGAAACGAAGGTGACCTCGACAAGGATTGACTGTGTTAAGTCAAGGTGACGACAACCAAGGGAACGATGGCAGTACTGGAAATTCTCGTGACGAAAACAACACTGGAAATGAAGCTCATGGAAGGACATTTAGTATTGGCATAGGCTATACCAGGCGTAATAGCAACACGATAGCTAGGATGGGTAGCTATTCGCTTCGTCTCTGTTCTGTTTAACCCTGATGCTTCTTGAAACCGAACCTGTGGTAAAGTCGGCTGATGCAAGTCAATTGAAGCCTTATATTTTCGCTGGGATGCAAACTCGACCTTGGGGGACAGGTGTTCGACATCGACCGTCCTTCTACTACCCTTGATGGTTACAATGCAGTAGTTAGTGTGGATTGGTTATTCAGAAATCGCGCAAACATACCTTGTGAGGAGAAAATTTTGTGTGGAGAATCGTTATTTGTTCTAAAGCAACAGAGTGGTGCAAAGGTTAGCGCCATATCAGCTATGAAGGCCCAGAAGTGTCTACGAGGGGATCACCCCGCTACGTTAGCAACCGTTACTGATGTTGAGGCTAAGGAAAAGAGGATCGAGGATCCACCAATTGTTCGTGATTCTTCTCAGTGTGCTACCCGAGGAGCTTTCAGATTTACTTCCACCACTGTTAGGCAGAATCTCAGTTTGATCTCACGATAGGGGCAGCCCTGATTACTCGTGCTACATACCGTCTTGCACCAGGAGGGTTGCAAGGACTATCTACAGGAACTGTTGGACAGGAGTTTTATTGGACATAGTTTTTGTTCGCTTTGGGGAGCCCCAGCTATATTCGGGAAGATAAAGCCTTTTCGTATATGTACTGATTATCCAGAACTGAGCAAGGTGACAATCAAGAACTGTTTGCCTCGACAATGTATTGACGGGAGACCAAGAGGAGAATGTTCCTGAAATGGCATATCGAACGCAATACGGCCATTGCGACTTTGTACACCATGACCATTGAGTTAATCAACACACCAGCAGCTTTATGGACCACATGAATCGACCGTATTTATGGATGACATTCTGGATCATTTCCAAGAGGAAGGAACATCATGGGCGGCATTTGTATCTTATTTTAGAGCTCCTGAGGGAGGGGTCACTCCACGCGAAGTCTTGTTAAAGGTAACTTCTGGATTCGAGAGATACCTTTTTGGTCATATGATCAACGAAGTGGGAATACACGTGGATCTCGCTACAGACCCATTTCGTTAGATATTGTTCGGCACCGAAGATCCCTTCGAGGATGCAGCAATTTCTTGGTCACACTAGACTCTATCGCTGATTCACCACAGGATTTTCGAAGATCGTGCAGCTTAAATCACTTTAGCACAGTAGGGTGTTGTGTTCATGAAAGACAAACAGGAGGACGTCTTTTCAGCTTTCGAATCCCAACTCTGCAATGTTTGCACACCGATGCAACACGAGAAAGTGATGACTTACGTAATGGACTTACAGGAAGAACTGCACGAGTCACGACCTGTGGTGGAAGCCTTGGTCTTTGGATTTAAGTTGGAGACATTACTTGGACGGTACCAAATGCACTACCTAGACCGATCACAAGGGCTTCCCGTGTGAGCTAAACATGTGATGGCACTGCTGGATGGAACTTTTGAATGAATACGACCGTGAAACCTGGACGTGCACGAGCTTTGCAGCCTGCTATTGACCCTAACATACCTAATCAGACTCGCCTTGCTCAAACTGAAGAACTGAAGGAAGAGAGTTCTCAATATTAACCCATGCGGGGCATGGGGAAGCAACCTTTGGCAGGTCGGACGATATTTGCTACTTCATGGAACGAATATGAACCTCACTATACAGCAACCTTGGGAAACTGGTGCAGGCGAAGCACACGGGTCTCGAATATCCTATTCATCGGAGTTTTGATAGGATGTATTAAAACCTGAAGACCATGTGTGGGTGACCGGGCCTGAAGGCCCACATAGCCACGCATGAGAACGAAGTTTGACATGGGGGGAAAGTCAAGGTGGGATATTAGCAATCAGAAACACATATATGGAAATGAGAACAGACTGCCATGGATTTTGTCACTAGTCTACTTACAACTCAAAATGGAAACATTATCACCTGGGTGATCATTGATGGACTCAAGTTACCAGCACACTTTCATGCAATCAAGAAAACTGACGAGTCTTCACAGTTGTGAATGTTCCTTTGAGAGAGGCGGCTTTTAGGTACGAGGTTCCAACTCCTGTTACCTCTAAATTTGATCTATGCATGATTTATGTCAGGCAATACATAACACCCTTGGCTCACGTCAGAACCAGAGCATTACTTATCGTCGTTGGGCAAACGATCAGAGAAAACGAGCTCTCCTGGCACTCGAAGACATGCTGCGAGCATGTGTGTGACTGGCTTTGGTGCAAATTGGAAGGACTTTTACCTATGGTTGAGTATTACTGTGGCAATTGTCATCTTGGTAACCAGACATCTCTGTTGAGGCATTACATAGACAACTTAATTACTGGTCCAGGACTGGTACCCGAAACTCTTGGGAAGGTTGCTTGGATCGGGAGTCGATTGGCGGCAACGCGTGACTGTCAGGAAAGCTCATAAACTTGGGAAACGTTGGAGCCGATGGTATTGTGTTGAGAGTCTCACCCTGGGAGGGTGTGGTACGCTTGGGAAGCGTGACAAGCTTAAATTACGTTACGTCGGGTTATTCAGAATGCTGGAAAGAATCGGTCACGTCGCCTAAAACACGAGTTACTCGACGAACTGGGTAACGTTCATGATGTCATTTATGTCGCGAGTCTAAAGCAGTGTTTGTCTGACGAAACTCTTGTGATACCTTCTTAGAGTCTGAGTCTAACGTCAAGTTGCAGTCATCAAGGTGCCTATCGAAATCATGCCCCAGGAGGTTAAGGTTTGCGAGCACTGTCAAATTCCAAATATGAGAGTTCGTTGGAACTCGAGACTAAGTATCCACAATCGTACGAATCTGCTGAATCAATTCCGATGCAAATGGTGAATTTCGAGGATGAAATTTCCTTTCAAGTTGGGGATGATGTGGCACCTGAGAATAATCCGCAACAATCTTGATTTACCACTTCATTTCTCTGTGCTTACTTGTCAAATTTCGGGACGAAATTTCTTTCAAGTTGGGGATGATGTGACGACCCAAACTTCCGTGGTTAATGTCGCCTAAGTCCATTACATGTCAGTAGGTTATTTTTTTTACGCACAACACTCGTAACCCTAATTAATAAATCCCCTGAACGTAAAACATGATGCATGGTGGTATATGTTACATATCATAGGATTTAATGGGCCAATCTTTGTATCGATAATATGTTTGGGCCGATTACTAGTCTACACATAACACATATGTTTGGGCCGATTTCTAGTCCACATATGTTGCGCTTACACTCACATGCCAAGGAGCCCAAGTGGGACTTGTATTAGGGGTCGATTATTGAAATTAGGATATGATATACACACAGTTACGTAAACGAAATATCACAAAACTACAACAACAAACCCTACCCTCTTGGAAGTGCGACGGCAGGAGAACCCCCCCCCCCCCCCCAGTCGAGTATCATTCTACTTGATCAAATCGTGGTTAGTGAATCCTTATGTGTGTTGTATATTACTAGTTGGATCTTGTTCATGTATGAGTTTTATATGTGTACCATGTTATGTTACGTGATTATTATGAATGTATACGAAGTAAGATCCGGCCGAAGGGTTTTGGTAATTGATAAGACTATGATTATTAGCTTTGTGATTGCTGAATGATTGATTAATAATGATAACTGCTATGAGTAGTATGTAACCTGAAATTGTAAAGCTTAACAACATCTAGGGACTTAATCAGGGGCTACACGTTACTAGATGAACCATGTGATTGGGCCACGCACACATGGGCTGAATTACATAGATTCCTTGTTGATTTTACTTTAGACTTGATAAGAGACTTGGGCCTATTGTGTTGTGGGCCACGAACTGTAACCGGGCCGCATATATATATATATATATATATATATAACACTATGCACATCAGAATTGGCCTAGATGGAATGGTCATAGCTGGCCGTATACTTTTGACCTGCCACGTACATATAATTAGATGGTGGTCATGATATTGATAAATCGTGTCTGGTAGCAAATTGTAAGGATGATGAACTGATTGATCTATGATCACATGTTAGGGAGATAATTTTGATCCATTGAATAGGTTCTTTGTTTATGTTAAATGTAATTAGATGAAAACTGGTAATAAGGATGAGTGCTTAAACTTGTATTGCATGACCATATTGTTCGATCTATTTGACATGTAAGTGATTGGTATTGTGGTGTGATAATAAATGGTATTGCAATCTGAACGAATTCATGATATGTATTGGAATTGTTTAGGGTAATATTGTCTATGATGGTTATAAACTGTTTATTTGGATGTTAAGTAGGTTTCTATGGGAATTATGAGAATTAAATTAATAGAACACTTTTGTACAGCATGTATGCTAGGACTTTCATGGTTACCAACTGTTAGTTGACATTCATATGATAGCGGCTCAATAGTTATGATAATTGACTTAAGTTGGTTGTTGTTGGAATGGGTATTAGGCCTCCTGGGTAAGTGTACAGCTGGGCCACACATCCGAAGTGGGCTGGGCCCTGATGGGTTAGCCATTTACTTTGCGGTGTGAGTTGAAGTGGGCGCCGATGGATCACCCACACGCTTAGTAGATAACATGCTATTTAGGGTCACCCAAGCCTTTGAACTTGACTTCACTTGGGTCGGATATTAGAACTGGACCATGCATTGATACGAGTAACACTCAGTCGCACACATCACATGAAAATGGAAATCACACAGTCCTGTGGGCTTTATAGTATATGGGTTATTTTTGCATGTCGGGCCGCACGTTTGGGATCCACTCGCACAACACCTGTTTGGGCCAAACACACTACTGGGCCCCAAAACATTAATTAAACTGTATAACTTATGTGAATCGCGCACTTGGGTTCGGCCGTGTGGTGATTGGGCCGCATATGGACATGATGAAGCGATGGACTAATATGGAACGTGAAAACTTGGTTGTGTGAATATACTATTTTAGTGGACTGTTTCGTGGTATGAATAGCTAATATGATTTGTATGATAATATGTGAAATACGTGCGTACAACTTGTGTAATAGGAGTAAAAACTATGTGGCTTGGGTCTATGTGAACTGATTAGCTTTGATAATCATGTTAGGACTTGATTGGTCAACATGAATACGTATATATACATACCAAGAAAACCATAGGTGAGTTCATCTCTTGAGCATGCCTCCCGGTGGTTGGGCAAGTTAGTGGGTATCCCAGGGAGTGATAAGTCTTTTGGGTAAAAAACGGGAATGTTGGATAATATACTCTTCCTATCACCTTTAAAGTCTCTCCTTGTTGTTTGTTACCAGAGAGGTAACAAGGTATTAGTTAGTAGCGCTACATAGGTTTGGCAACCTCACCCCGTACCTGGGAGGACGGGTGTTGAACTAATGACCTAGTCATGACCAATGCTTTGATAGGAGCATTGGAGAAAGGGAAAAATAATCAGAAGCCGTCTTGTATTCGGGTTATTATCAATATTACTTTCGGAATTAAATTCAATGGATAAACTAAACACTTGGTAACCAACGTTTTCGTAAAACTATGAACTCACTAGCGTTGTCTGATACACTTGTTGCATGCTCGCAGGTCGTTAGATTATATGGATTTAGAACTTGTTGTCTGAAGTAGCTGGAGTGGTCATGGGTCGTGTTGATTGGATACGAGCGATGGATTTATTGATTACATACATTTAATTTGAAACAGTTAAACTATGATTTCTTTTATTTGCTTCCGCTGGACATGTTGGTTTTCATTTAAACTTATTGACGGTACTTTTCAGTAATACTTGATGATTTTATTTAATAACTTATGATTGGTTCAATATGATTAGTGGCTCGTTATTGGTTTGTCACACGCCTAGTAAGGTTTTCCATCGGTGGTATTTTGGGGGTGTGACAGCTGGAGTAGTAGCAAACGCGTTGTAAAATTCCTCTTCCATGATTCGGTAACCTGTTTCACAAAATCACAAAGTTCAAACAAAATTGGTTATCAAACGGAATGGATCTCAAGCTAAATGACTTTGGTGCGAAATGGCTTCTTCAAGCGAAATGAACAATCTGGTGCGAAATGGAGTCTATTCCGTGCGAAATGGAGCAAATTCAAGCGGAATGGACATTTTCAAGCGGAATGGGTCATTTCGTGCGAAATGAAAATCTTTTCAAGCGAAATGATGTCTCTCTCAAACAGAATGGCACTTTCAAGCGAAATGGAACTCCATTTCGTGCGAAATCATGCTGAAGTCATCCAATCGGTCGGTTTTTTGTCAAATTGATCAACTTTTAGGTCGATTTTAGGTCTACTTCTTTCAAGTATTGTTTAAGACAGTGTTTTGCACTTTATATGTGAAATTCAATCCATTTTAACCGTAAAATCTTGTTAATTTTGAAAAAGAAGGTGTAGAAGTCAGAAATATTGGTGAAATCAGGCTGATTTGGTAAGAACTCTTCCTCCTGAGCTCTGATACCACTTGTAGGATTGAGAATCGATCTAAACGAGTCTATCAGAAGAGTTCTAATCCATATCAAAGGCGGAATTCAATGATACAGACTTGATTACAGCTTGATTCACTCTTTAATTGTCTTGTTTATTGATTTGAAAGCGTTACAGGTCAAACGACACTTCAGCAGCACTTCGGCTCTGGAATCTGGAATTGTTACAAATGAAATCTCAGCTCAGGTATATATAGGGAACTCATTTCGCACGGAATGAGCATGAACCATTTCGTGCGAAATGGTTAAGGTTCATTTCGTACGAAATGGCCTAGCCATTTCGTGTGAAATGGACTCTCACCTCTAAAACCCTAAATTCTCGTACTTTGAGCTTTGATCTATCATTTCTAAATACAAGACTCGATACAAGATGAATTCGACAGACATATGCACCAACAGTTAATAAGGCAAAGCACTGATCTGCCTAACAACTGTTGGATATAAAGACTGTTGTACACGAAGACTGATGAAGATCATCCACTGTTGAAGACCAAAGCACTGATGAAAACCAAAACCCTGTTGAAGACAAGCACTTATGAACCAAAGGCCTGATCAACCAAAGGTGAACCACTGCCCAACAACAATAGTGGTTCAGCATCAACAATAGATATTCTACCTTTGTTTATGTTAACAATGTTTATATGTAACATTATTTATCACATCAGTGTTTTATAGTCTGTTAGGTTGTTAGATGTCATCACCTAAGTGTTTATATGTAACAGTATTTATCACATCAGTGTTTATATGTAACAATATTTATCACAACAGTGTTTATATGTAACAGTATTTATCACATCACCTCAGTGGTTTGATCTGTACTATAAATAGAACAGTGGTTTGATCTTTATACTAATAAATAAAAATGAAGTACACTTGGATGATTATTAAGCTCCTCATTTTGATTGTTTGGGTATAGTATTCTTGAAATTGGTCTTTTTTTGCAAACAGATGTTTATGGGCAAACATCTGTTTAAGGTCAAACATTTGTTTAAGGCCAAACATCTGTTTATGGCCAAACATCTGTTTAAGGTCAAACATCTGTTTAAGTCCAAACAACTGATATAGAAGGCCAAACATCTGTTTAAGCCCCAACATCTGTTTAAGTCTAAACAGATGTTTAACCAGATCCACTGTCTTCTCATATTTTAACACTCTTCAAAATAGTTAAAAATGATAGTTTTCATTAATCCTTAAAAGTCTGTTACAACCACTGTGTTGGTTCAAACATCTGATTGTTAAAAGTTATCCATTGCTGAAAGACGACCTCTGTTTCTTCATTCTTCATGTTGACCACTGACTGACCAAACATCGGTGTTTCAATCACTGTTGGCTATCCATTGATAGTTAAAAAATAGTCACTGCTCACATTTTTATTGTTGACATCCACTTATATTGACCATCAGTGGTTTCCCTAAAAAACAGCCATTGCTCACATTTTTATTGTTGATATGGTTAATTAATGATAGAATGAAAATATCAAATGAAAACTAGAATTGCAATGAAATTACCATTTTACCTAATCGTTACATTCCAATGAGATAAAAGTTCCTCCAACATTGTTTTCATGATAAAAATTAAAGTTAAAATAAAAAATAAAAAAACTCTTGATGACAATTTATTGCAAATCAAATCAGTAATTAATGCTAATTTCTTGAGCTTTGGACATTGAAAATATGCAAAATGTGAATTTCAAATTGACGGTTATTATCTCTTAATTAAAGTTAAAATAAAAATTAGAAAAGTCATGATGACAATTGCTTTCAAATCAAATCAGTAATTACCGATAATATCAATAACTTTTGAAATTTAAAATATGCATTATGGTAATTTAAAATTGACGTTCTCTCTCTTTTTTTCCTACTTTGCATATTTTGTGAATAAAATATTAGTGAATAAAATATTATACCATCCTTTATTATCATATCATTTCTAATATTTAATTACTTTAATAAAGCAGTATATAAAGATATGCACTACTTACCTTTCAAATCACATTTGCCATTGCATTCAATCTAAATTGTGAATGGAGAATCTGTAAGCTTGAATTCCAACCTTGATATTTTTTTATGAACATCCATGCTAATTGTATTATCATATTACGTTTATCAATAGATATATTTTACTTATTCTTTTTTATGTACAATCTTCAAATGGAGGTTGCAAAGGTTAGCATGCTTAACGATCTTAATACATTCTCAAATAACTATTCGAACAGAGTGAAGATTGTTAGCATGTCGAGGAAGATGATGAATCAAAACAAAAATGAAACATATAGGCCTTGATATGATCTTCATGGATGAGATGGTACCATATATATTTGTCTTATAATTTTTTGGACATTTGAATACACAAAAGTTATATAACACGTTTTTTTATTTAATCGGATGTTTCATATTGTTAGGGAACTATGATACAAGCCAGCTGTCTTGCATAAGATGCTAGAAAGATTCAAAGACTTCCTTCAGCTGGATCAATATCTTCTTATCACCAAACCGTCTCTTGCTGCTAATAAGTCCTCCGCTAAGTATACCAATAGAAATCACAAAATATCTCTGTATTTCTATACTTCTATTGAGAAATGCCTTGACTGGTCTGGACCGAAATACAATTTTAATTTCGTTAACCTCGAGGATGTTGTCCAAAATAAAATTGAAGTTAATACAGTTATTGGTATGTAAATCACTACATGATATATATGTACTGTTTTGTCTTATTGTTTTTTTTTTTTTTTTTTTCATGTTATCGCTTCTTAATGCTGTTTTCTTTTAACAATATATTTTTGTTTATAGATTGGATTGGTTATGTGGAAGTATGTTTCAATCTAGAGGATACAACAAAGAAGGATGAGAGCAAGGGCAAGAGACTAAATCTTAGAGTTGAAGACCTTGAGTGAGTTCTTTTTATTAAGTTGTTGCATTTTGACGTTTAAAGCATTACAAGGTTGCTTGATGTTATTATGTTTTATGTTTATATATTAGAGGTCAAAAGTGTCTGGTTACTTTGTGGGATGCTTTTTCTATTGACATGTTTGCTTACATGAATGATAAGAAACGAGAGAAACATGTTGTTATCCTTTGTCATTTTGGTGTGGTCAACCATTACAAAGGTACAATTTAAACTTAATTAGTTTAATTTTTCTTTATTTAGTAATTTATATTTATTTATATGTTTTGATTTTTACGCTTTTTATATTGATCTACATTTGGTTTTATTTTTAAATTCAGGCAAGCGTGGAGTTGCAAACGGGTTTGAGCTTAGCAGACTTTTTATCGACACTGAGATATCCTCTTTTAGGAAGAGGTATAGTTAGTAATATGCATATAAACATTAAACAGTATTATTTTGATTTTACATTTCCTTTTTATGTTCTAATTTGATCACATGAATCTGTTTAGGTATGTAGAGAAAATTTCTGCTTCATCTTCATCAAATGAGCATGTTGGTTCTTACGTTATCTCAAGTGTTGAAGATGAGTTCCTTAATAACCCTAATTTCATGCTTATTGGTTTCCTTGGAACCATATTAAAGGTGTACGTTTATTTTTTTCATTTTCTTATAAGTATTTTACATGATGAGTTTTTTTATTGTCTTTTCTAAGGATTATTATTTTTTTTATATCAATAGACAAAGAAGGTTTTGGTTCTCGGCACAATCACAGCCATATGCACTGATAAGCTTTGGTATTACAATGGTTGTAACCACTGTAAGTCCACTGTGGTGGAAAGATTTGTAACGAAAGAGAATGTGGATGGTTCATGTGATGTTGATCATACAAAAGCTTTGGTGTGTACAAATAATAAATGTGAAGGAGTTGACATTTATTCTATTCCGCGGTTTGAGATTACAGTTTTATTTCCTTATACTAAATACTAATATGAACCACACTTCTGTTATTAGTAATCCAATGAGATGCTTGATGTAATGAGGTCGTATTAATAACAAATAATAATTAATATAACTAAGTTTCCCGAGCCCGGGAAGCAATCCCGGGTAATAACCTAGTTATACTTATAAATGAAAATAGTTATAAACTTGGCTTCGTGTCAGCTCACCCTCTTTAATTTTCTCCTTGCTTTATGTATTTCCCTACTTCCACATAGGATTTTTGTACACGTGTAATATTTTGTTCATTCTACGCGTTATTTTCTTCTTCTACTCCATTCTATTTCTAATTAGGTTTTTTATTTAGACAATCCTCCCAACCTTCAGCCGCCGATATGAAGAAACCCTCCCTGCCGTATTCTACTAATTGTATCGATCTCCATCTTCAACCATCAACACCATTTCCATTCTCCTCATTTCAAGAAACCCCAATCTTTGTTTGTCGTTTTAAGACTAAATCGGTTTATGAAAGGTTTCGCGATCCAAGTAGATACGCTCGGGCCGTTGGATATCATCATGTTAATCTGTGGATTAATTGTTACGATTCTGCTATAAATCAATCTCTCGGAATCATATCAAGGTATTGTTATGATTCTACTACAAATCAAACTCCCTAAATCTTTCTTCCTTATTTACATCATGTTATCTTTGATTGTTAGGTGTATAGGCTAAAAAAGTGTGTTAATGGACTTTGTAAGTCAAATTTATTAGATTTAGGATTAGGATAGTGTTTGAATGTTTACACATTCGAAGCTCTAAGTGTAAAACTGGGTAAAATTTGTTGTTTTTTTTAAGGGATGAAAAACTATTGTTTTTTTTTTTTTTTTCTGACAAGTCTCCATTTCATGATGAACTGATGAAGCCCTCCATATGAGTGCAAAACTGGGTAATAATTGTTCTACTTTGATTGAGGTATTGTTCTAAATTTTTATGTCATGTTATATTGTTTATCTAGCATGGGAAAATTGGTAAATAAAATGTACGAGACAGCAAAATGGATGGTTCTCAATCTGAATGACTTGATTTACACATACCGATACGTTCTTAATGGTGGTGCCCGTGAGTATTACACAAATAGCAGGTGAATACGTTTTGTACTTTACGTAAATGTATTTTTTTGATAATTTGTAAGCAAAATAATAGGATGATTAATAATGAACATGTCTGATGTAATGATAATCAAATGAAAACTGAAAAAAAGTTGTGTAAGATAATATGATGTCAACCTTGATATGCCAATGATTTGATCTCTTCATTCTGAAATGCCAACCACACATAAGAAATTTAATGTTTCTTTGTCAATTTTTTTATCCCGTCTATTTCATCTTTCCAAGCCAAGATCAAATTGAATTTGAGGAAAATATGAACTGAATTTTGATACAAAAAATGAAAGAACAAGCATCATAAAATTGTTGTTTTTGTTAGTGTTCAAAACAATATTTAGTATTCTGTCTCATTATAATTCATGACTTGTATATGATCTAAGCTGGTGGGAGTACATGATTCTTGATCTAATAAGTAGGAGTCTTGATTTATTGTTGCATTTAGATAATAGATTCTTGATCTAATTAAAAGTCTACTGAAGTAGCAGGGTATGTATAGAGGTTGGAAAATAGCTGTTTGGTGTAGGTTAGAGTCTGATAATAATGAAAATTTAATATACACATTATTTAGTTAAAATAATTTGGAAAAAAGTATGGAATTCTCTTTTTTGAACCAAGAGGGATGGCCAATATAAATGTTCTCTTGACCTTAACCATGTTAGGATGAAAGCATGGAATTATGCAATGTGGAATAAACTTAGGCCAGAATCATTAACAATGGTGGATTATCAAGGTTCAACATACATGATGTAAGATATTCCACCGTATTTAGTGTTTCATATAAGAAAGGTTTATATTTTTTGTGTTTCATAAGAAGACACCGAGACTATAAGTAAACTTAAAAATGTGAATTATGCGATTTTTTTAAATCATAAAAATTCTACTGTAGAGAAAATGTAGAGAGAGAATTGGGTCGGTGGCGTTAAGGTGGTAGTGGTGTAGTGGGGGCGGTGATGTAAATTGTTATTTTTTCATATTTAATATGCATCTATTAGATAATTATCATATCAAATTTTCTCAATCTGATATAAAAACGTACTCATACTTGATTATTCACATGTGAGAACAGTGGGAGACCTAGCAAGAGGAACAAATTCTTGATTGTTCCAAGGTTATTCACAACAAACCCTTTAACTTGATTGTTCCAAGATTCTGATATAAAAACGTACTTATACTTGATTGTTCCAAGGTTATTCACAACAAACCCTTTAACTTTTTTACTTTCATTACATTTTAGTATATAGGATTTGGTCATTGTTTCATTGTAGTAGATGAATTGTAAATTGAATTTAGTGTATACTTATTATTGAACTATATCGTGTGAAGATGAACATTGTATAAGTTTGATATTTTATATTGATCCAGAGATTAGGATTTAACTATGTGTTATTATGTAAGAGGATCATAAAGCTACACCTTTTGATGATGAAAAAGCATATTATGTTGAGCACTTTAATGAAGATGACTGTGATGGTATTTTGTTAGACTAAAGGGTATGGAGAGGATGGGCTCGGAGGGGATGAGCCGCCACGTAGGCGCCACGTAGGAATGGCTTGGAGGGGATGAACCTAAGGGGGTGGAGAGGGGTGGAGGATGAGGCCCGGCTTTAGAGAGAGATAGAGAGAGAGGAGAGACAAAGATGAGAGAGAGAGAAGAAAGGAGGCCCGGCGCCGCCGGTTGTGGGGAGCCGTTTGGGACGAAGAGGGGCGGTGTGGGGGACCGGCGCCGGTCCTAGCCGGGCCTAGCCGGCCCCCATACCCTTTAGTCTTAAGTAATTAGTAAATAGTATTGGGTTGATCGGAATGAACGGTTTTGGATTTATTTAAGGTGATGGAGATGGAAAAAAGAGAGATTTTACAAAACTGGAACTCAAACCAGATCAGGCCAATCGCCCGTTACGGGCTTGTGTGGATGGGCGGATCTTTCTTGAGACCTTCTCGCCATTGTATAACAAGCATATATTTTTCTTATTGTTATCGCAAAACCTGCCTGAAGGTTATAAGTGTTCACATATTGCTAATAGTTAATATTGTTGAGTGTGAATCCACTTGATCAAGTGGACATCAGAAAATCCTTTCTGATCAAAAGGATAAGGGGACAGGGGTTATCCAACCTTCTCTGTGACCCATTATTCACGGATCTTGTTTCTCAACTTTCTTCTTTCATCCAATCTTATATAAGAGATTGTTTTGTATCTGTAATACTTGTACCAAGCTTAATACAAATAATCCTAGTTACCGAGAGTGGATGTAGGTCAGAACCGGACCGAACCACTATAAATCTTTGTGTTCTTAATTGTGTGTGTTTGAGAGTTCTCTGTGTTGATTGTGTTCGTGTTTGACCCGTTCGATCCCCAACAACTGGTATCAGAGCACAGGCTCTTGTTGTTGAACACGAACACAGAGGTGAAGAAGGAGGAAGAAGATACTGACCTGTGAAATCAGAACTAGGGTTCTGATCAGAGACGCTCGTCAGCCTCCGCCGCTCGTTAGCCGCCACCGATGCCACTCATCTTCCCACCACCGCTAGCCGTCGCCGCCAGTAATCTTCCCGCTGCCAGCCGCCGCCTAGGGTTTCGATTTTGCTTAGGGTTCGCTGGATTTCAGAAGGAGAAAGAAGCTTTTCATTGTTCTGTGCGTAGGAAGAAGAAGAAGACAGACAGACGTGTTTTATTTCTGGTGGAATTGAAATTCTCAATTTTATCAGAAAGCCCCTCAACTTTTATTTCTGGTGAAGAAAATTGAATTTCTCAATTTTATCAAGAAAGGTCCCTCAACTTTGACAAACATCCATCAATACTTGTCCTTTGCCAATTAAAGCTTGAAACATATAAGTTATTTGTTTCTGATTATTGCTTTCTGTAACACCTCGTAAAATCAAGACCAATATGATGAAGACACGTGTCATGGGCTTTATACGTGTAAGGAATTGTTTCCGAGGGACTAAAATCATCAAACAATGTAAATATGTTAATAAAAGGGATCCAAAGTGTCAACATGCCATTCTTGTGCCTCTGATTGACCTCACACAACGTTCGTATTCTTTAACGAATAATTTATCGAACTTAAAAAGTCGTTTGTGCTTAAAAATAAGGATCTTATGAAGCATAGGGGTTAAAAGTGTCAATATGTTGAAAGTAACCTCTGAGTGACCTTTTAACAAACCCAAAAACATTATAATAATTATATAAATTGCTCTCGAGGATAACGGATATTAATTTTGTGGAGTTTCATTGAAATCAAGACTTTTCGGGTGATCGCACAACTAGCAGGGAGCATAGGGGTAACCTCTGAGTGACCTTTTAACAAACCCAAAAACATTATAATAATTATATAAATTGCTCTCGAGGATAACGGATATTAATTTTGTGGAGTTTCATTGAAATCAAGACTTTTCGGGTGATCGCACAACTAGCAGGGAGCTTAACGGAGTTAGTTTATGACCCAAGGTCCTTAAAAGTTAACTATGGGGGGTCCTAAATGCAATAAATGAAAGATAAATAAAGTTTAAAAGGACCAGGGACTGAAATTGCAAAGTTGCAAAACTGTTTACCGGATTCTACCCTTCACGCGGGCCGCGTAAGAGTGCCAGATGCAGAAAAATCTGCACATCTGCAGGTTCAGCCTGTTACACCGCCTTTGCATGTCTCAAATCGATACCAGGGACTGTGCCAATGGTATTTCATGCACTAGGGACACCTGGGTGCATCAGGGATCATATAGGGACATGTGGATTGATCACAAGAGATGGAAATTTGCTATATTAAGGCTCTCATTTCATTTGATCATTTGCACACTCTCAAAAATCACTTCATATTGTTTTCTCTGGAGCTTCCTGGAGTTCAAGCAAGTTTTCTTAAGTTCCAAATTCGTGCTAAGGACCATTGTAAGTGTTCTTAGCTCCTTAAGTTCAAGTTTTATTAGTTTAAGGACCAAAAGTCAAAGCCATCATAATTAAGCTTTGACTTAGTGATTAATCACTAATGGTCCAGCCATTTTTCGAATTGAAAGTGGCTATGAGTTGGTAATTATGTGGGTAATAAACCCTTAAAAGGGCACCCACTGATTATCACTTTAACTTGGTCAATTGTCGGGTCAAACTTAATATTAAAAAGTCAACAGAAGCTATTTTTGCAAATAAATGCATAACTGATAATGCAGAGGTTATGGAACCTGTTTTAACACTAATATAACTTGGTAATTAATATAAGAACATGTTTAGGCATGTTCAACCTGACAATTCCGAGTTTAGGCTCGGTTCGGAACCAAAAGTCGCAAAAGTAGACTTTTGCTTTGACTTTCAGTTCTGACCCGATTTAGCTTAGTTTAGATATGTCTTAGGGTTCCATTAGGACCATATTACATGTTAGTATAACCCTCTGAGATTATACAATATGGTTCCTTTGTAATCCGAATCATTTGCATGTTTCCGTTAAATGCTTAATTATTGACCATTATACCCTTTTGATATAAAAACAAGATTTTTGAACATGTGAGAGGACAAAAACCTTTGTTACTAATTTATAAACATGTCCTAAAAGTTTGACATCAGTTTGTGGTCTAAATTAGGAGTTATGCTCAATATCGTAAATAAAGGCCTTTTTAGTAATTAAACGACATTTTCCACATAAACCCTATTTAAACCTAAATTTTGACACCAAACCTTTTACCCGCTGATGTAATATAATATTTAGGGATTTTTTGAAATTTTTATTAAATTTTAAACTGATCATAACATAAGGTTCTTGTATTGATTCGGTAATTGACGATTATGCCCTTTTTGTTAATAAAATAAGTTTTACACATCCTTTACATGTCAAACCTTTTTCTACTGATTTATATAATAAATAAGTTATTTTAAACTGTAAAGGCTGGTCAAAAACTCAGATTTCTTCAATAAACCCGAATATCGTCAAATACCGACTTTTAGACGATTTAGGCGCATAGTATGGTTTAAAACCATGATAGACACCTAAGGCTTGTTACCTACTGATGTTATGAATAAATTTTTATACTTTAACAGTAAGTAAAAATTTTGAACTCAGGTTTCCAAATTTAACCCTTAAGGCTTATGTGAAATGACCAAAATGCCCCTACGGTGCATAGTTTGGACATAAATGATAAATTTCACATATATGCAATAGCATACTGATATAACTCCCTAAAATAAATATTTTTACTGATCATTTTAGACTAGAACCTCAGATTACTATTTAACCTCTTTTATAAGTTTTAAAATGACCAAAATACCCTTACGGGGCTTAATTTAATTTTAAATTCGTTTTGGGCATAATGGAAGGTATCCTACTAATATCATAACACATTTTAAGCATATTAACTTAGGGAACATGTTCATGACTCAAATGGTTACCCGTTATGCATATTCACGTTCGGTACGGTTTGTGTAACTAGTTTGCATAAGTTAACCGAAACGGGTCAAACCTTATCATTTTCACTTCAAAATCCAGAATGTGTTTGGTTTACCCATATTAAACAAGTCTTCATACTTGTTGGGTCCAAATCACATTCTAATCCGGTTTTCGCTTAATCTTGCGTTTTGAACCGTATACCTTTCTTTAAAACTAACCCGTTAGGAATCTAATAGGTTGTTAAAACCTTCATTCCAGATTTAGGGGACCAGTAAAAGCTACCTTACTTGCTGCTTTGTATACGGCTGGGATTAAAATTTATATTTTAGCTCAGTTAAATACTTTTAACTTATTTTCCCTTATACGGGCTTGGGGTACGGTATATAAAATACCGCTTGGTCGGGTATTGAATCTTTAATCGAATAATGATTAAAACATTGAGATAACCCGTTTAATCTGTTTTGTTTGTGTTAAGCCTTTGGGGGGATTAATGACCATGTCCTGGATATCATCGGCTCATTCATTGAAATGGCCACGACTTAAGCATGGGGTGTAGGCATACACCTGCCGGTGCATATGTAAAAAGATAAACCCGCTCGTCGAGAATAACTCACCGTGGGTATATTATGTGGTGTGTCTATTAATCTTTTAACCCGGTACTTCTAACCCTGGCTACTGAACGTATGACAAACATATAATTCTTTTACAAGTTTATTTTTAAATAATTATCCCAAGTTATAAAAGATTATTTGTGCCTTGTGCATTTAAATCAATTTTCTTAAACATTTTCAAAATGAGTCGGTTAATTGTATTTACCAGTGAAAACTGGCGTTTTTTCCAAAAAGGTTAAGGGCAGGTACTAAGCGAAATGGGCTGGCTACTCCTAGCATCAAATAAAGAGTCTTGCAAGCTTTAGATGCCTAAAAATCTGTTGAACAATATTTCTTTTTATCTTTTGATCCGCCTGTGGATCTTTTTACAAGCCGTTGTAATGTTTTAATGTTACTTTCAATCGGTTTGAAATATTATTACTTTTAGACTTCCGTTGTGCATTGAACTGTGATTATTTGACTATGATGATATCAACTACGTCACGATACTCCCCACCGGGCCCACCGGTAATACGTGGAAATATCGGGGTGTGACATGTTGGTATCAGAGCCAACATTGAGTGAATTAAACACTAGCCTTTTGTGTTTAATCTCAATGACATAGTTTGCACATTCCTCGACCTCCGAGTCTAGGCTAACGACATAGGACTAATCTTAATTTTATTGTTTTCTTTTGTTGGTTTCCTTTGTCTATTTTGACTGGTACAAACAAAAAAAATGTCGCCACGATTCAGACGAGGAGGACGAGGCAAGGCACCATTCACTGCTCCTAACGATCATGAGGCCGGGCCTTCACACCGGCGAACTCCGTCAGCAACCATAAGCACTAGTCCTCAAGAAGACTGGAGGACGTATTTGGAACCCGTGAGGCGATCTGTCTCGCTTAGCTCTTCGCCTTCCAACCACCATTCCTTTGGGCCACAATCAGAGAATGAGCCCAATGACTCTCACCACTCCTACCTCCCGTTGCAACGATCGGGATCACACCAGGCCTTCCAAGACCTAACCCCCTACTTTTAGAGCCGGTTCAATCCGGCAAACGTGAGTGAAGAATCAATGGGTTATAACCCATTGGGACCAGAAGATCATTTTCCCGGTGATCAAGAGAGAGATATGTACGAAGATCCGGATCCTGCCGAGCCACCAACTGGGACGCCCATGCATCCCATAGAGATTTCAGATGGGTCATCTTTTCATGGATCACCTTATCGGGGCACAAACAGCTATGAAGCAAGGTTTGCCACTTACAACTGGGAGTTTACTCCCCCTTTCAACCCACCTCAGCAGCAACAGTAGTAGGATCCCTCTGAGGATTCACGTTTCCAGGCGGCTACGCCACCGCCACCACCACCGCCAGAGCAGCAGCCGCCTCCGGAACCACCGAGGCGAAGGAGATTAGGTGCACGGATGTCCGTGCGAGGGGGTTTCCACTTCAGCACCCTTCAACACTCCAGTGGCAGTCACTACCCGCCACTATATGAAGACCCGTAGATGGGTGGGCCTTCAAACCCCGTTTCAGAAGTCGACTCCGCTCCGGTCGCACCACCACCAATGGGTTTTAATAACCCAATTCCTTCATACGCCAGTGCAGTGGCGTATAACCTATTTGAGCAGCCAGCCTACCCGGGGTACAACTATTACAATGCCCCTGCTGTCGACCCGTACGTCGAGGCGGCCAACTACAATGCTCTTCACCCTGAAGGGCCCTATGCAGCTTCGTACCAATCTGGGTACCAAGCATTTGGGTATCCATACCCGCCACCTCCTCAACCTCCGCAGCAGCAGCCGCCGCAGCCACCACTGATCCCGCCACCGCAGCAACATAAGATTCTTCAGAGGTTGAACCAGGTGGAACGGGAGGTTCAAGAGGAGCGTAGAAGCCGCTGGGGTCTGCTTAAGGGTTTGGCGAATCTGATTAAGGGGAAGAAGAAGAGAGATTTTTGAAGATTCCTTATTTATTTGTATTGTAATTTCTTTATTTCAATCAAGTCCCTGCGTGGACATTTTTATTTATGTACTTGGTTCCTGCGTGGACTTGTCCTTTTATCTTTGGTCCCTGCGTGGACCTGTCTTTCTTGTTAGCCTCTGTGTGGGCAAATTATTTTATGTAAAAGTCTCGTTTAGGGCATCTATGTACTTCCCTTTATTTATGGAATGTTTTAAATTTAAAATTTCATTTGTCATTATATATATAACTATAATATATGAAATGAATCGAAAATATCATTCCTTTTTATTAAATCTGCCAATAAATATTAAAATGAAAATCTTAGAGGCAAAACCTAGTCCATGTGTCATTATTAAGACGGGACCATGATGGTAGATCCTTTTTAAGATTCAAATCCTTGTTAACATCTGAAAACATGTTAATACTCCTGGCAAATGTTATTTGATAAAATCACACAAGTCATCCTTATATTGGATTATTCCAATTTCTTCCTTTGTTAGTTAAACATCCATTAGTGATGATGTGCCTGCAGGCCATAATAATTGTCAAATAAGACAAAATACAGTTGTAGTCTATGACTCCCTGTCAAGAAAGGTAATGAACTACGTTCAAACCTAAATGCCTCGATCCTATAAGATCATAGCATATAATTTAAAATTGTCCTTGTGACTTGGCCTTTTGTATGCCACCCTATTATCCTTAATAGTTTATAACTGGATAAAATATAAAAAAAATTAATAAATTAAATTAACCAATATGGTTTATAGTTAACATGGTTAATGAATTGCCATAAATGACAATTCTATAATAGACCTCTGAATGAATCCTTATTAATATTTTATGTAGCAATCAAGCTACATGGCAGGATCAGATGAAGTTAATAGTCACCCTCGAGAGAATCATGATACCACCAGAGTTAATTTAGCTGGTGCAGAACTGCAGGCATTAATAGATAATGCCGTTACTCAAGCTCTCGACAGACAGTTTAATGAATCAAGAGGAACTCGTGCCAGAACTCAGTCTGTACCGCATTCAAAACCACCCTCTAAGACTCATACAGCTCGCAAGAGCAAATCTCATCACTTATCGAATCAGAGGAGTGTTCCATCTAGACAGGTTGTACTTAATCAGGAGCTCCTGTAAGCCGAGGGATTTCACAGGGGAGAAAGGAGCCATTGATTGTATGACCTGGCTCGACGAGATGGATACCGTAGTTGATATCAGTGGTTGTGCTGATAAGGATGTTGTTAAGTTTGTGTCGCAATCGTTCAAAGGTGAAGCTCTAGCTTGGTGGAGGTCGTTAATCCAAGCTACTGGGAAGATCCCGTTATACAATCTGACTTGGGATCAGTTTGTTGCTCTTATCAAAGAAAATTTATGTCCTCAACATGAAGTTGAGAAAATCGAGACTGACTTCTTGACATTGGTCATGAAGAACTTAGACTGTCAGGCCTATCTTACGAGTTTCAACACCAAGTCTCGACTGGTCCCATACTTAGTCACACCGGAACCGAAACGTATAGCTCGTTTTATTAGAGGTTTAGCTCCAGAAATCAAGGCAAGTGTGAAAGCATCAAGACCTACCACGTTCAGGTCAGTGGCTGATCTATCCCTATCCCTTACTCTCGATGCGGTCAGGCAGAGATCGCTCAGAAATTCTGATGAGGGGAAAAGGAAACGTGAGGATGAGAACTCATGTTGTTCTGAGAAGAAACATAAGGGGGACTCTGAGAACAAGAAGGGTTTTGGATTTAAAAAGGATAGTCAACAGTCGGGTGAAAAACCCAAGTGTAAAACCTGCAAGAAGCGTCATCTGGGAAAGTGCATATTCGAATCAAAATCCCAATCGTAGCCTAGGGCTTACGGGATCTGCAAATCAAGTGAGCATAAAACGTTGGATTGCAAGAAGATAAAGGATACGAAATGTTACAACTGTAACGAGAAGGGGCATATCAAGTCCAACTGCCCAAAGTATACAAAGAAACCTAAAGAAGGTAAAAAGACCAATGCACGGGTCTTTCAGATGAATGCTCAGGAGGCCATTCAAAACGACAATGTGATAACAGGTACCTTTCTTATCAATGATGTTTATGCAAGGGTATTATTTGATTCGGGTGCAGATAAGTCGTTTGTGGACAATAAATTTTGTAAGTTATTAAATCTGCCTGTTAAGACTCTATGCGTAAAGTATAAAGTAGTATTAGCCGATGGAACTATAGAGACTGCTTCAACCATATTAGATAGATGTTTTATATCCATTAGGAACCACTCTTTTCCATTGTCCTTGCTTCCGTTGAAACTAGCTGGATTCGACATAGTGATAGGCATGGATTGGTTGTCCTCTAACCAACCCA
The DNA here is from genome assembly GCA_030545235.1 of Helianthus tuberosus. Taxonomy (NCBI): domain Eukaryota; kingdom Viridiplantae; phylum Streptophyta; class Magnoliopsida; order Asterales; family Asteraceae; genus Helianthus; species Helianthus tuberosus. The sequence continues at coordinate 82,183,177 of CM060369.1, forward strand.
GATAGTGTGTGATAAGAAGCAAGTGGTTATCAAGACTCCTTATGGTGAACCGCTAATGATACAAGGAGATACTTAGTACGGGTTATCTAAGCAAGTGTCCATGCTTAAAGCATCAAGGTGTATGAAGAAAGGTTGTGTCATTTACATGGCACAGGTAACCATTGATGAGCCAAAGCCCAAGATCTAAGACATTCCTGTTATTTATGAATATCCAGATGTATTCCCGGAAGAACTACCTGGTTTACCCCCAGATAGGCAAGTGGAGTTCAGAATCGACATCATTCCTGGAGCAGCACCTATTGCAAGAACACCTTATCGGTTGGCTCCAACGGAAATGAAAGAGTTAAGGACCCAGTTGGATGATTTATTGGCAAAGGGTTTTATTTAACCTAGCTCATCCCCTTGGGGAGCACCGATTCGGTTTGTGAAAAAGAAGGATGGCTCGATGCGTCTATGCATCGATTATCGTGAGTTGAACAAGGTTACAATCAAGAACAGATATCCATTGCCCAGGATCGACGATCTGTTCGATCAGCTTCAAGGATCAAGTTACTTCTCCAATATTGATTTAAGGTCAGGTTACCATCAGCTGAAGGTTAGAGATGAAGATGTGCATAAGACTGCATTCAGAACTCGTTATGGTCATTACGAGTTCTTAGTGATGCCTTTTGGGCTCACTAATGCACCAGCAGCGTTCATGGACCTCATGAATCGCGTTTGCAAACCCTACTTGGACAAGTTTGTCATTGTCTTTATTGATGAAATCCTTATTTACTCGAAGAATCAGGCTGATCATGAAAAGCATCTTCGATGTATCCTTATACTTCTACAGCAAGAGAAGCTCTACGCCAAATTTTCTAAATGCGAGTTTTGGCTTCGTGAAGTCCAATTCCTTGGACATGTGGTGAGCGAGCATGGTATCCAAGTGGATCCCGATAAGATTGAAGCGATCATGAATTGGCAAGAACCGAAGACGCCCACAGAGATTCGCAGCTTCTTGGGTCTGGCAGGATACTATAGGCGTTTTATTGAAAATTTCTCAAGGATTGCTGCACCCCTAACTTCATTGACCCGAAAGAATATAAAGTTTGATTAGGGTCCTAAACAACAAGAATCCTTTGAGATTCTTAAGCAGAAATTAAGCAAGGCACCTGTATTGACATTGCCTGAAGGAATCGAAGAGTTCGTGGTTTATTGTGACGCATCACACACAGGTATGGGATGTGTGCTTATGCAGAAGGGCAAGGTTATTGCCTATGCTTCGCGTCAATTAAAGGTGCATGAGAAGAATTACACCACAAACGATTTGGAGTTGGGTGCCGTTGTATTTGCACTAAAACTTTGGAGGCATTATTTATATGGTACCAAATGTGTGATCTATTCCGATCATAAGAGCCTTCAGCATCTGTTTAACCAAAAGGATCTTAACATGAGACAGCGTCGATGGATGGAAATGCTGAATGACTATGACTGTGAAATCCGATATCATCCCGGCAAGGCGAATGTAGTCGCCGATGCCTTGAGTAGGAAAGAGAGGGTAAAGCCTATCAGAATCAATGCCAAGAGCATTGAATTAAAGAGCAGTTTGAATGAAAGGTTGTTAGCCGCTCAAAAGGAAGCCGTATTAGAAGCTAACTATCTGAATGAGAAGTTAGGCATAACTACTGAACAGTTATCGTATGGCAAGGATGGAATTCTAAGATTGAATGGACGAATATGGGTTCCAATCTATGGAGGACTTAGGGAAGTAATCCTTTAAGAAGCCCATAGTTCCAAATACTCTGTTCATCCTGGAAGTGATAAGATGTACCAGGATTTAAAGGCAAATTATTGGTGGATAGGTTTGAAGAAGTCTATAGCCACTTATGTGACTAAATGTCTGGCGTGCGCTCAAGTTAAAACCGAACACCAGAAACTGTCAGGTTTGCTGCAACAGCCTGAACTTCCCACTTGGAAGTGGGAAATGGTAACTATGGATTTTATCACTAAGTTACCAAAGACAAAGCGAGGAAATGATACTATTTGGGTTATATTCGACAGGTTGACTAAGTCAGCCCACTTCTTACCTATTAAGGAAACTCACAGCTCCGACAAGTTAGCTCAGCTGTACGTGGATGAGATTGTATCTCTCCACGGAGTGTCAGTGTCTATTATCTCCGATAGGGATACTAGATACACGTCTCACTTTTGGAAGAGCTTTCAGCAATCATTAGGTACTCGATTAAATTTTAGCACTGCATATCATCCTCAGACGGATGGTCAGAGCGAACGCACAATTCAAACGCTTGAGGATTTGCTACGAGCTTGTGTTATTGATTTAGGTGGAAGTTGGGATGATCATCTTCCGTTTATTGAATTTTCGTACAATAATACTATCATTCGAGTATCCAAGCTGCACCTTTCGAAGCTTTATATGGAAGAAAGTGCAGGACGCCAGTTTGTTGGGCGGAAGTTGGAGATGTCCAACTAACAGGACCTGATATAGTCCTGGAAACGACAGATAAGATTGTGCAGATATGTGATCGTCTCAAAGCTACCAGGAATAGGCAGAAAAGCTACGCAGATAAAAGGCGTAAACCTCTGAAATTCGAGGTAGGTGACAAGGTGTTATATAAGGTATCACCCTGGAAAGGGGTGATGCGATTTGGCAAGAAGGGAAAGCTAAGCCCGAGATACATAGGACCATTTGAAATCATCGAATGTGTCAGAACTGTAGATTACAAGCTAAATCTACCAGAAGAGCTCAGTGGAATTCATAATGTATTCCACATCTGCAACTTAAAGAAGTGTCTAGCTGATGAAACGCTAGCAATGTCACATAAGGACGTGCATATAGATGAGAGCTTAAAGTTTGTTGAAAAACCTTTGTCGATTGAGGATTGACAGGTTAAGAAGCTTCGAAGGAAACACGTACCGATTGTGAAAGTTAAATGGGATGCCCGTAGAGGTCCCGAATACACGTGGGAGGTTGAATCCACAATGAAACAAAAGTACCCTCATTTATTTCAGTAAAACTCGAGTTTGAGATTTCTTTTAAGGGGGTGAGGATGTAACACCTCGTAAAATCAAGACCAATATGATGAAGACACGTGTCATGGGCTTTATATGTGTAAGGAATTGTTTCCGAGGTACTAAAATCATCAAACAATGCAAATATGTTAATAAAAAGGATCCAAAGTGTCAACATGCCATTCTTGTGCCTCTGATTGACCTCACACGACGTTTGTATTCTTTAACTAATAATTTATCGAACTTAAAAAGTCGTTTGTGCTTAAAAATAAGGATCTTATGAAGCATAGGGGTTAAAAGTGTCAATATGTTGAAAGTAACCTCTGAGTGACCTTTTAACAAACCCAAAAACATTGTAATAATTATATAAATTGCTCTCGAGGATAACGGATATTAATTTTGTGGAGTTTCGTTGAAATCAAGACTTTTCGGGTGATCGCACAACTTACCGGGAGCAGAACGAAGTTAGTTTATGACCCAAGGTCCTTAAAAGTTAACTATGGGGGTCCTAAATGCAATAAATGAAAGATAAATAAAGTTTAAAAGGACCAGGGACTGAAATTGAAAATTTGCAAAACTGTTTACCGGATTCTACCCTTCATGCGAGCCGCGTAGACCCAAGGCTAACTCTTACACGGGCCGCGTAAGAGTGCCAGATGCAGAAAAATCTACACAGCTGCAGGTTCAGCCTGTTACACCGCCTTTGCATGTCTCAAATCGATACCAGGGACTGTGCCAATGGTATTTCATGCACTAGGGACACCTGGGTGCATCAGGGATCATATAGGGACATGTGGATTGATCACAAGAGATGGAAATTTGCTATATAAAGGCTCTCATTTCATTTGATCATTTGCACATTCTCAAAAATCACTTCATATTGTTTTCTCTGGAGCTTCCTGGAGTTCAAGCAAGTTTTCTTAAGTTCCAAATTCGTGCTAAGGACCATTGTAAGTGTTCTTAGCTCCTTAAGTTCAAGTTTTATTAGTTTAATGACCAAAAGTCAAAGTCAAAGCCATCGTAATTAAGCTTTGACTTAGTGATTAATCACTAATGGTCCAGCCATTTTTCGAATTGAAAGTGGCTATGAGTTGGTAATTATGTGGGTAATAAACCCTTAAAAGGGCACCCACTGATTATCACTTTAACTTGGTCAATTGTCGGGTCAAACTTAATATTAAAAAGTCAACATAAGCTATTTTTGCAAATAAATGCATAACTGATAATGCAGAGGTTATGGAACCTGTTTTAACACTAATATAGCTTGGTAATTAATATAAGAACATGTTTAGGCATGTTCAACCCGACAATTCCGAGTTTAGGCTCGGTTCGGAACAGAAAGTCGCAAAAGTAGACTTTTGCTTTGACTTTCAGTTCTGACCCGATTTAGCTTAGTTTAGATATGCCTTAGGGTTCCATTAGGACCATATTACATGTTAGTATAACCCTCTGAGATTATACAATATGGTTCCTTTGTAATCTGAATCATTTTCATGTTTTCGTTAAATGCTTAATTGTTGACCATTATGCCCTTTTGATATAAAAACGAGATTTTTGAAAATGTGATAGGACAAAAACCTTTGTTACTAATTTATAAAAATGTCCTAAAAGTTTGACATCACTTTGTGGTCTAAATTAGGAGTTATGCTCAATATCGTAAATAAAGGCCTTTTTAGTAATTAAACGACATTTTCCACATAAACCCTATTTAAACCCAAATTTTGACACCAAACATTTTACCCACTGATGTAATATAATATTTAGGGATTTTTAGAAATTTTTATTAAATTTAAACTGATCATAACATAAGTTTCTTGCATTGATTCGGTAATTGACGATTATGCCCTTTTTGTTAATAAAATAAGTTTACACATCCTTTACATGTCAAACCTTTTTCTACTGATTTTATATAATAAATAAGTTATTTTAAACTGTAAAGGCTGGTCAAAAACTCAGATTTATTTAATAAACCCGAATATCGTCAAATACCAACTTTTAGGCGATTTAGGCGCATAGTGTGGTTTAAAACCATAATAGGCACCTAAGGCTTGTTACCTACTGATGTTATGAATAAATTTTTATACTTTAATAGTAAGTAAAAGTTTTGAACTCAGGTTTCCAAATTTAACCTTTAAGACTTATGTGAAATGACCAAAATGCCCCTACGGTGCATAGTTTGGACGTAAATGATAAATTTCACATATATGAAATAGCCTACTGATATAACTCACTAAAATAAATATTTTTACTGATCATTTTAGACCAGAACCTCAGATTACTATTTAACCTCTTTTATAAGCTTTAAAATGACCAAAATACCCTTACGGGGCTTAATTTAATTTTAAATTCGTTTTGGGCATAATGGAAGGTATCCTACTGATATCATAACACATTTTAAGCATATTAACTTAGGGAACCTGTTCATGACTCAAATGGTTACCCGTTATGCATTTTCGCGTTCGGTACGGTTTATGTAACTAGTTTGCATAAGTTAACCGAAACGGGTCAAACCTTATCATTTTCACTTCAAAATCCATAATGTGTTTTTTTACCCATATTAAACAAGTCTTCATACTTTTTGGGTCCAAATCACATTCTAATCCGGTCTTCGCTTAATCTTGCGTTTTGAACCGTATACCTTTCTTTAAAACTAACACGTCTAAGTTTAAATTAAGTAAGACCCGTTAGGAATCTAATAGGTTATTAAAACCTTCATTCCAGATTTAGGGGCCAGTAAAAGCTACCGTACTTGCTGCTTTGTATACGGCTGGGATTAAAATTTATATTTTAGCTCAGATAAATACTTTTAACTTATTTTCCCATATACGGGCTTGGGGTACGGTATATAAAATACCGCTTGGTCGGCTATTGAATCTTTAATCGAATAATGATTAAAACATTGAGATAACCCGTTTAATCCGTTTTGTTTGTGTTAAGCCTTTGGGGGGATTAATGACCATGTCCTGGATATCCTCGGCTCATTCGTTGAAATGGCCACGACTTAAGCACGGGGTGTAGGCATACACCTGCCGGTGCGTATCTTAAAAGATAAACCCGCTCGTCGAGAATAACTCGCCATGGGTATATTATGTGGTGTGTCTATTAATCTTTTAACCCGGTACTTCTAACTCGGGCTACTGAACGTATGACAAACATATAATTCTTTTACAAGTTTATTTTTAAATAATTATCCCAAGTTATAAAAGATTATTTATGCCTTGTGCATTTAAATCAATTTTCTTAAACATTTTCAAAATGAGTCGGTTAATTGTATTTACAAGTGAAAACTGACGTATTTTCCAAAAAGGTTAAGTGCAGGTACTAAGCGAAATGGGCTGGCTACTCCTAGCATCAAATAAAGAGTCTTGCAAGCTTTAGATGCCTAAAAATCTGTTGAACAGTATTTCTTTTTATCTTTTGATCCGCCTGTGGATCTTTTTACAACCCGTTGTAATGTTTTAACGTTACTTTCAATCAGTTTGAAATATTATTACTTTTAGACTTCCGCTGTGCATTGAACTGTGATTATTTGACTATGATGATATCAACTACGTCACGATACTCCCCACCGGGCCCACCAGTAATACGTGGAAATATCGGGGTGTGACACTTTCGCTCGTATAAATTACCACTTAGCAGTACAAACCCGTTTGGTTAGTAGTAATTTGGTAATTTTTTTTAAATGGCAGAAGATAGTAAAATCAAGATTGATAAGTTCGATGGAAGTGATTATGGATTTTGGAAAATTCAAATTGAAGATTTGTTGTATCAGAAAAGTTTGCATTTGCCTTTGTCGGGTGAACAACCGGATGACATGTATGATGAAGAATGGAAGTTGTTGGATAGACAAGCTTTGGGTGTGGTTAGGCTTTCTTTGGCAAAGAGTGTTGCTTACAACATTGTCAATGAAACAACCACATATGGTGTATTGAAAGCTTTGTCCAACATGTATGAAAAAACATCCGCTTCAAACAAAGTATTCCTCATCTGACGATTGGTTAACACCAAGATGAAGGAAGGCATGTCGGTTACCACTCACATAAATGAGTTTAACTCGATTATCTCTCGTTTAGCCTCAGTTGAAATAAAGTTTGAAGATGAAGTACAAGCACTACTCCTTTTATCATCATTGCCCGAAAGTTGGTCAGGCACAGTCACAGCTGTTAGTAGAGCATCCGGCACTACCAAACTCACTTTCGATAGTATTCATGACTTGATAGTAAACGAAGATATCAGACGGAGAAGCAATGGTGAGACTTCTAATTCTAGTTCTTTATTGCAAACAGAAAGTAGAGGAAGTAGAAAGGAAAGAGGACATAGTTAAGGCAGGTCCAAGTCCAGAAGAAGGGGACAGTCAAAGAACAGAAAAGACGTCGAATGTTGGAATTGCAAAGAAAAAGGTCACTATAGAAGCCAATGTACAAAACCCGCTTCAAAGAAAGAAGTAAATAGTGTATCATCAGAAGAATTAGGTGATGTTCTCATCTGTTCTGTTGAAGATTCAGTTGAATCTTGGAAAATGGATTCGGGTGCTTCTTTCAATGCTATCTCATGCCCAGATATGGTCAAGAATCTTCGAACAGGTAACTTTGGTAAAGTTCGTTTAGCAAATGATCAAATGCTTGATATCACATGAATTGGAGATGTAGACTTGAAGACGTCATTAGGAACTATATGGACATTGAAAAATGTCAGGGTTACTCCTATATGGAAAGTGATCAAAGGCAATTTAGTGATTGCCAAAGGAAAGAAGCAAGGTACTCTATACATGGCAGAAGTTTCTGCTGAAGGTGTTCATGCAATGACCACCGGTCCGAGTCCATCAAACTTATGGCACAACCGACTCGGACACATGAGCGAAAAGGGATTGAAGATGTTGGCTCAGAAAGGTAAGTTTCCAGACTTGAAGAAAGTGGGAACTGAATTCTGTGAACCTTGTGTTCTTGGAAAACAAAAGAGGGTTACTTTTGTGAAGACAGGGAGAACACCGAAAGCTCATAAGTTGGAGCTTGTTCACTCGGATGTATATGGACCAACCTCAGTTTTATCTCTAGGAGGCTCAAGATATTATGTTACTTTCATCGATGATTCAACACGCAAGGTATGGGTATATTTTCTTAAGCATAAATCTGCCATATTTGATGCTTTTAAGATATGGAAATATGTTCTTGAAAATGAAACTAACTTGAAGGTAAAGTGCTTAAAGTCTGATAATGGAGGTGAATACATAAGCAAGCAGTTCACTGACTATTGCACTAAGGAAGGGATAAAGATGATCAGGACAGTTCCCGGAACTCCTCAGCAGAATGGTGTAGCTAAGAGAATGAATAGAACTCTAAATGAGAGGGCTAGAAGCATGAGGCTAAATGTCGGGATGTTTGTGCATATTTGTGACAACAGCTTAGATTTGGTCTTTGGATATCTTGTAATTAGTTAAACGATAAACAGTTAGCGGGTTTAGCTTTGTATTAGTGAATTATAGAGTTTGGGCTAAACAAAACCCAGTTTGGGTCATAGGGGACGAATTGGGCTTTGCCCATGTAGGAAACCTTAGCCCAAGTAGCAACCTTGTGTTATATAAACAAGGCTTTGCTTTAGGGTTTAGGTTAATCAGCCAAAACAATTTTTGAGAGAGTAATTTCGTGAGAGACTTAGCTTGGACGAAATTGTGTGGTTAGGGTTTAGATTGATTGTAATTCTTGTGAGATTGATAATCAATAGAAACCCAGTTTGAAAGTGAATTGTTGATTTCTGTTCTTACACGTTTTCTGCTATATTCTGATCAAGAGGATTCCGCACTCTTGATTGGATTGACAATTCTGTTAAGATCCATACATCAAGGGGACCTACAATTGGTATCAGAGCATTAGGCTCTTGAAGGCTCGGTTCAGAATTGTTGGCTGCAGAAACAGGAAGATTTTCGAAAACTAAGAAACCTGAAAAATTAGGGTTTCGAAATTTTTCTTGGTTTGATATATATTTTCGAAATTTTTGGCTGTTTTGATCTTCTGCTTTGTTTGTTTGCTGATTTGCAGGACAGTTCTTGGTTGATTGTTTGAAGGATTTTGGCTGGAAAGGCTTGAAGATTCGAAGATTGTTCTTCGTGTTCTTCACGTTCTTCGTTCTGTTTCTTACTGATTTTCGAAAATTACTGATATTTTTGGTGTTTCGATTCTGCAGGAAAGTGTTGATAGAATCTTGAAAATCTCAGAAGTTTGAAAAAAGATTGAATTTCCTTAATTACTGTCTGGCGAAATTGACTGATCTGGCGAAATTGACTGATCCGGCGAACTTGACTGATCTGCGAAAATAACCAGCATACTTATCGGCGAAGTTAAATCCAAAGGCGACTTTGGTAACCGTGTAATTGTCCACAGTGAAATTACTACGGTTTTCGGCGACTTTACTGGTCGTCGTAATAGCGAAATTGACCAGCGGATTTGGATGCGAAATTGATCAGCGAATTTATCCTTCTTGACCAGCGAATTTGACTTCCTTGAACCGCGAACAAGTGCAGCGAAATTATTGGATTAACTAGCGAAATTATTAGAGAAATTAAAAAGGTGGAAAATTTTTTGGCAAGCGTAAGGAAAAATTAACGTTTTCGTGAATAGAAAGTGATCTGTAGCTCGTTAGACAAAGCCGTTTGCACCGTTGAAATCCTTGCATTTTTAGGGAGAGAAAAAACCTCTGGAAAATCCCAAATTCGGTTTTCGACATTAGATATCATTGGATTCGTCTTTTCGAGACGATTCTAACGGTGTAATTTGGTAACCACTATTTTCGGAGATATTTTGTACGGTTTTACCAGTCTGTTGCGTTAAAATGTCAAACATGACGAATTTGAATGCACCTAAGATGATGAAGGTGGAGAATTATCTTACATGGAAGGACAACTTCCAATCCTTCATTGAATCTCAGGATGCACGCATGTGGATCTGTATTGTAGATGGGTACACAAACCCAACACACGATTATGAGGGCAGACCACGTAGAACAGACAATGTAAACATGAAAGAGGATGATAAAAAGCTGTATGAGGCTGAAAAGAGAGCCTTGGCTGCTATAAAGATGTCCTTACCTGATAGCATCAAGCATACCTTCAAAAAGTACACAAATTCAAAGGATATGTGGGATGCATTAGAAAAGAGGTATGAAGCACGAGAAGGGTCAAATGATTGGAGTGTTCATCTGAAAGATAATGAGCATGCCACTCAGGCATTCATGGCAGAGATAGTGCCAGTTGATGAGGCTGAAACTACTGTGAATGATGCTGAAGCTAAAGTGGAGGATGCTGAAGCTAAAGTGGAGAATGCTGAAGCAAAAGTGGATGCTGAAGTAGAGAAAGAGAGTGAAGCTGAACAGGTCGTTGCTGATCAGACTACAGAAGTTCATGAGAAAGAGGTACAATCTAATTCTATGTGTTTGAGGTGTCATGAATTACAGGGTGAGGTTGACAGGTTGAGAACACAAAACCAAAGTCTGGTAAGCGAGATGTCGAACGTAAAAGAGTCAAACTTTTTTGCTAAAAGAAATGAATCTCTATACTTGAAGAAGATAAAAGGTTATGAAGCTGAAATTGAAGCTTTAACCTGCAAACTAAACGAAAAACTTCAAGTAATAGACTTAGCTCATGACATGATGGCTGAGAAAACAAAAGAGATTTCTGAAAAATGCAAAGAGTTGTCAGATGCACAACTCAAAATTGTTGAACTTGAAAAGAAATTGAGTCAATTCAGAGATTCGTCTTTTGTAATGAAACATGATGGGTGGGTTAAAGAAGAGTAATGACAAGACCAGTGTGGGCTTCCAGGGCTTTAATGAAGTTCCACCTCCTCTTAGTCATGACTATTCGTTCCTGCCTGATGAAAATGAGCTAATAGACTTTATGTCAACTGCACCAAGTAGTTTCGCATCAAGTCAAAGTGATGGATCTGAGAGTGATGATGCTAAGAAGAACAATAACAGGGAACCTTTGAAAAGGAAAAATTCACCGCCTAGGAGTAAAAGTCAAGCTTTTGTTAAAAAGATTAATTTTGTTCAAGGTAGTGATATGAAAAACGAAACCGCTGTTATTGAAAATGAATCGAATGTAGAGTTTGCAAAAAATAAGAGCATAGAAAAATCTGAAATTAGGCAAACTGAACAAGATTCATCCAAGGGATCATCACCATCTGATAAGGGATCTACCTCAAAGACTCCAGCTAAGAAGTCTTTGAAAAGGAGATCGTGCTTCAAGTGTCACACAAAGAGACATGTAGCTAGCTGCTGTCCTAACAAAAAGAATGAAGCACCAGTTAGTGAGAGGAAGAGAGAGAAATCACCTGAGAAGAAAGGTGATAATGAGGAGAAAGTTGCAAATTCTCCAAAAAAATCTGCTCCCAAGCAACCAGAGGGTGTTGCTGTTGGTGTAGATAAGGCTGAAAAATGAACTCCACAAGTTCCTCGTTTTCAAAGAAATCAATCAAGATTTCAGCCTAAATCTCCACCAGGCAGATATGAGAGACCTAGAAGCAGTTCACCTAGAATGAACAATTTTAATGGAAATTCAAATAATTTCAGAAGTCAAAGTCAATATCAAAATCGATACCAGAATAATGGTGGTCGAACTTTTTATAACAATGGCTTTAGAAATTACAACAATAATGCTTCTTGGAATCAAAATTCAAGGTACCAAAATCAAAATTTCCGAAGGTCAAATAGTCCAAACACATATAGGAACCCTCAGAACCATAGACCTAGTGGAAATCAAAATCAAATTCCATCAACAGGTCTGAGATCCAAGACTCCAGTTAGAAGTAATGGATATTGGATGGATGTTCAAGTGGTTGGTGAATTTGGACGACCCAAGACCATTAAGGCTTGGGTCCCCCAATCTAACTAATTTCTTAGTTGGTGTGTGCAGGAGCTGCTAAGGAGGATTATCAACTTATGGTATGTTGATAATGGCTGCTCTAGGCACATGACGGGGATGTGAGATTGTTGATATATATATATTGATTGATTTAAATTGAAGTTTAAAGTGATGAGTCGACACACTAGATAACCTGGCAGATCTTTATACTAAAGCTTTTGACAGGGCTCGCTTTGAACATTTAGTCGAACTCAACGGGATGAGGAATCCTGAATAACTGGTTTTTCATAAGAATTTTGTAAATAGTTTACTACTTTTTTTAAAAATCAAAAATACAAAAACATTGAAAAATCAAACACATAAAAAATAGAAAATCAAAATTGAGTTATCACTGTGTGAAAAAGAAGAAATGATAGTACATCAGCAAGTTAGACTGTCACACTCAAACTAAAATACATTGCTTAAGTGTGATAGCAGCTTCATCATATGATGTACCAGTAGACAAAAGCATGAAATAATCAACTTACCAATGTGATATAAACCTAAATGAACTGTGTATGAGTGGGGAACACATCAGTGGTGTATGGTTTAATGACCTTAAATCTTGCGTTGATAGATTGCCAAAATCTGAAGTTTTGGGTCTTTATATTGTTATTTCATCCGGGGATATCAGGGGTGTCCTTCTGCTGCATCCAGATATATGCTGACCTAGACACACCCAGTATATCTTAAAAGAGCTAAAAATGCCAAAACCCTGAAAATGAAGAACCTCTCATAGAGAGTCATTTAAAAATGTGCAAAATGCATAAATCGTACCAAAAAATGGTATTTGTCATAGCCCTCATTAGATATTTTGGTCTCTTTCCTGTACGGAAGTACTGACCTGTTCACCAAATATCTAAACGTTGAAAAATAAAACGGATGAATTCAGTATACTCACCTACTACGATGAATCTTTGTGCATACCTTGATCGCAGGGGTATATCCTGAAGTGGGACACACTAATATTTCAGTAAATAAAATTACCTTAACGTATCATACGGTAATGGTACTTGAAATGTTCATGCATTTTGTTTAAGTGGATAAACATACTGGTAATCGTCTTGGACTGCTTTTCATGAAAAATTAAATAAAGAATTATCTAATAGTGTGAAAACAGTTTTATTGTGCTGATATGATCTTCTTACCGGTGATTCTCACAAAAATAGAGTGTTTATTGCTTTTGTATTTACTTGCTTTCAGAAAATATAAAAAATCTAAAAATAGTGTCTTTTTCTGTTTAAAATTCTTAACGTACGGAAAACTGTTATTCTTGGAGGAATTGTTACTTATAGGGGGAGACGGTGTTAGAAAGTGAGTTCAAAATTTTAAATCATGCGGGTTATAGGGTGTGTGATTAAAAAAAAAATGCGTGTTGGTGATGAAATTGAAAATGCTTAATCTGTGATACAGTTTAACTATCTCTTGAAAAATAAGAATTTATTTAACTTTGTTGAAAAATTCTTATGGTTTCTCGAGATGTTTGTTTTATAGTATACAGATTGAAGCAGTATGTTGCTGAGAAGTTGCTGAGAAGATGAGAGTTTGATTGGATGCATGGTAGGACCTCCTTTCTATATTGCAGACAAAGATGAAGAGTTTGAAGATTGCTTTACAAATGCTGAACTGGAGTTTACTCAAACGCTAAAGTTTTTGAAGATTTGGTGATTGGATGCATCAGCTTAGGGGGAGTCTGTTGCTGACAGAAGCTATTGAAGCTGAAGCTATCCAAAGACCAAAGACAGTGCAAGACTACATGAAGATTGCAAGATGACTGAAGACAAAGTTATTTTATGAAGCTATTGTCAAGGGGGAGTTTGTTGGTGCATATTTGTGACAACAGCTTAGATTTGGTCTTTGGATATCTTGTAATTAGTTAAACGATAAACAGTTAGCGGGTTTAGCTTTGTATTAGTGAATTATAGAGTTTGGGCTAAACAAAACCCAGTTTGGGTCATAGGGGACGAATTGGGCTTTGCCCATGTAGGAAACCTTAGCCCAAGTAGCAACCTTGTGTTATATAAACAAGGCTTTGCTTTATGGTTTAGGTTAATCAGCCAAAACAATTTTTGAGAGAGTAATTTCGTGAGAGACTTAGCTTGGACGAAATTGTGTGGTTAGGGTTTAGATTGATTGTAATTCTTGTGAGATTGATAATCAATAGAAACCCAGTTTGAAAGTGAATTGCTGATTTCTGTTCTTACACGTTTTCTGCTATATTCTGATCAAGAGGATTCCGCACTCTTGATTGGATTGACAATTCTGTTAAGATCCATACATCAAGGGGACCTACAATTGGTATCAGAGCATTAGGCTCTTGAAGGCTCGGTTCAGAATTGTTGGCTGCAGAAACAGGAAGATTTTCGAAAATTAAGAAACCTGAAAAATTAGGGTTTCGAAATTTTTCTTGGTTTGATATATATTTTCGAAATTTTTTGGCTGTTTTGATCTTCTGCTTTGTTTGTTTGCTGATTTGCAGGTTTGCAGGACAGTTCTTGGTTGATTGTTTGAAGGATTTTGGCTGGAAAGGCTTGAAGATTCGAAGATTGTTCTTCGTGTTCTTCACGTTCTTCGTTCTGTTTCTTACTGATTTTCGAAAATTACTGATATTTTTGGTGTTTCGATTCTGCAGGAAAGTGTTGATAGAATCTTGAAAATCTCAGAAGTTTGAAAAAAGATTGAATTTCCTTAATTACTGTCTGGCGAAATTGACTGATCTGGCGAAATTGACTGATCCGGCGAACTTGACTGATCTGCGAAATTAACCAGCATACTTATCGGCGAAGTTAAATCCAAAGGCGACTTTGGTAACCGTGTAATTGTCCACAGCGAAATTACTACGGTTTTCGGCGACTTTACTGGTCGTCGTAATAGCGAAATTGACCAGCGGATTTGGAAGCGAAATTGATCAGCGAATTTATCCTTCTTGACCAGCGAATTTGACTTACTTGAACCGCGAACAAGTGCAGCGAAATTATTAGAGAAATTAAAAAGGTGGAAATTTTTTGGCAAGCGTAAAGAAAAATTAACGTTTTCGTGAATAGAAAGTGATCTGTAGCTCGTTAGACAAAACCGTTTGCACCGTTGAAATCCTTGCTTTTTTAGGGAGAAAAAAAAACCTCTGGAAAATCCCGAATTCGGTTTTCGACATTAGATATCATTGGATTCATCTTTTCGAGACGATTCTAACGGTGTAATTTGGTAACCACTATTTTCGAAGATATTTTGTACGGTTTTACCAGTCTGATGCGTTAAAATGTCAAACATGACGAATTTGAATGCACCTAAGATGATGAAGGTGGAGAATTATCTTACATGGAAGGACAACTTCCAATCCTTCATTGAATCTCAGGATGCACGCATGTGGATCTGTATTGTAGATAGGTACACAAACCCAACACACGATTATGAGGGCAGACCACGTAGAACAGACTAGGTGAACATGAAAGAGGATGATAAAAAGCTGTATGAGGCTCAAAAGAGAGCCTTGGCTGCTATAAAGATGTCCTTACCTGATAGCAACAAGCATACCTTCAAAAAGTACACAAATTCAAAGGATATGTGGGATGCATTAGAAAAGAGGTATGAAGCACGAGAAGGGTCAAATGATTGGAGTGTTCATCTGAAAGATAATGAGCATGCCACTCAGGCATTCATGGCAGAGATAGTGCCAGTTGATGAGGCTGAAACTACTGTGAATGATGCTGAAGCTAAAGTGGAGGATGCTGAAGCTAAAGTGGAGAATGCTGAAGCAAAAGTGGATGCTGAAGTAGAGAAAGAGAGTGAAGCTGAACAGGTCGTTGCTGATCAAACTACAGAAGTTCATGAGAAAGAGGTACAATCTAATTCTGTGTGTTTGAGGTTTCATGAATTACAGGGTGAGGTTGACAGGTTGAGAACACAAAACCAAAGTCTGGTAAGCGAGATGTCGAACGTAAAAGAGTCAAACTTTTTTGTTAAAAGAAATGAATCTCTATGCTTGAAGAAGATAAAAGGTTATGAAGCTGAAATTGAAGCTTTAACATGCAAACTAAACGAAAAACTTCAAGTAATAGACTTAGCTCATGACATGATGGCTGAGAAAACAAAAGAGATTTCTGAAAAATGCAAAGAGTTGTCAGATGCACAACTCAAAATTGTTGAACTTGAAAAGAAATTGAGTCAATTCAGAGATTCGTCTTTTGTAATGAAACACATGATGGGTGGGTTAAAGAAGAGTAATGACAAGACCAGTATGGGCTTCCAGGGCTTTAATGAAGTTCCACCTCCTCTTAGTCATGACTATTTGTTCCTGCCTGATGAAAATGAGCTAATAGACTTTATGTCAACTGCACCAAGTAGTTTCGTATCAAGTCAAAGTGATGGATCTGAGAGTGATGATGCTAAGAAGAACAATAACAGGGAACCTTTGAAAAGGAAAAATTCAACGCCTAAGAGTAAAAATCAAGCTTTTGTTAAAAAGATTAATTTTGTTCAAGGTAGTGATATGAAAAACGAAACCGCTGTTATTGAAAATGAATCGAATGTAGAGTTTGCAAAAAATAAGAGCATAGAAAAATCTGAAATTAGGCAAACGGAACAAGATTCATCCAAGGGATCATCACCATCTGATAAGGGATCTACCTCAAAGACTCCAGCTAATAAGTCTTTGAAAAGGAGATCGTGCTTCAAGTGTCACACAAAGGGATATGTAGCTAGCTGCTGTCCTAACAAAAAGAATGAAGCACCAGTTAGTTAGAGGAAGAGAGAGAAATCACCTGAGAATAAAGGTGATAATGAGGAGAAAGTTGCAAATTCTCCAAAGAAATCCGCTCCCAAGCAACCAGAGGGTGTTGTTGCTGGTGTAGATAAGGCTGAAAAATGAACTCCACAAGTTCCTCGTATTCAAAGAAATCAATCAAGATTTCAGCCTAAATCTCCACCAGGCAGATATGAGAGACCTAGAAGCAGTTCACCTAGAATGAACAATTTTAATGGAAATTCAAATAATTTCAGAAGTCAAAGTCAATATCAAAATCGATACCAGAATAATGGTGGTCAAACTTTTTATAACAATGGCTTTAGAAATTACAACAATAATGCTTCTTGGAATCAAAATTCAAGGTACCAAAATCAAAATTTCCAAAGGTCAAATAGTCCAAACACATATAGGAACCCTCAGAACGATAGACCTAGTGGAAATCAAAATCAAATTCCATCAACAGGTCTGAGATCCAAGACTCCAGTTAGGAGTAATGGATATTGGATGGATGTTCAAGTGGTTGGTGAATTTGGACGACCCAAGGCCATTAAGGCTTGGGTCCCCAAATCTAACTAATTTCTTAGTTGGTGTGTGCAGGAGCTGCTTAGGAGGATTATTAACTTATGGTATTTTGATAATGGCTGCTCTAGGCACATGACGGGGATGTGAGATTGTTGATATATATATATATATTGATTGATTTAAATTGAAGTTTAAAGTGATGAGTCGACACACTAGATAACCTGGCAGATCTTTATACTAAAGCTTTTGACAGGGCTCGCTTTGAACATTTAGTCGAACTCAACGGGATGAGGAATCCTGAATAACTGGTTTTTCATAAGAATTTTGTAAATAGTTTACTGCTTTTTTTAAAAATCAAAAATACAAAAACATTGAAAAATCAAAAACATAAAAAAAAAATAGAAAATCAAAATTGAGTTATCACTGTGTGAAAAGAAGAAATGATAGTACATCAGCAAGTTAGACTGTCACACTCAAACTAAAATACATTGCTTAAGTGTGATAGCAGCTTCATCATATGATGTACCAGTAGGCAAAAGCATGAAATAATCAACTTACCAATGTGATATAAACCTAAATGAACTGTGTATGAGTGGGGAACACATCAGTGGTGTATGGTTTAATGACCTTAAATCTTGCGTTGATAGATTGCCAAAATCTGAAGTTTTAGGTCTTTATATTGTTATTTCATCCGGGGATATCAGGGGTGTCCTTCTGCTGCATCCAGATATATGCTGACCTAGACACACCCAGGATATCTTAAAAGAGCTAAAAATGCCAAAACCCTGAAAATGAAGAAGCTCTCATAGAGAGTCATTTAAAAATGTGCAAAATGCATAAATCGTAACAAAAAATGGTATTTGTCATAGCCCTCGTTAGATATTTTGGTCTCTTTGCTGTACGGAAGTACTGACCTGTTCACCAAATATCTAAATGTTGAAAAATAAAACGGATGAATTCAGTATACTCACCTACTACGATGAATCTTTGTGCATACCTTAATCGCGGGGGTATATCCTGAAGTGGGACACACTAATATTTCAGTAAACATACTGGTACTTGAAATGTTCATGCATTTTGTTTAAGTGGATAAACATACTGGTAATCGTCTTGGACTGCTTTTCACGAAAAATTAAATAAAGAATTATCTAATAGTGTAAAAACAGTTTGATTGTGCTGATATGATCTTCTTACCGGTGATTCTCACAAAAATAGAGTGTTTATTGCTTTTGTATTTACTTGCTTTCAGAAAATATAAAAAATCCAAAAATAGTGTCTTTTTCTGTTTAAAATTCTTAACGTACGAAAAACTGTTATTCTTGGAGGAATTGTTACTTATAGGGGGAGACGGTGTTAGAAAGTGAGTTCAAAATTTTAAATCATGCGGGTTATAGGGTGTGTGATTAAAAAAAAAATTTGCGTGTTGGTGAAGAAATTGAAAATGCTTAATCTGTGATACAGTTTAACTATCTCTTGAAAAATAATAATTTATTTAACTTTGTTGAAAAATTCTTATGGTTTCTCGAGTTGTTTGTTTTATAGTATACAGAGTTTGATTGGATGCATGGTAGAACCTCCTTTCTATATTGCAGACAAAGATGAAGATGAGAGTTTGATTGGATGCATGGTAGAACCTCCTTTCTATATTGCAGACAAAGATGAAGATGAGAGTTTGATTGGATGCATGGTTGTTTATTGCTTTTGTATTTACTTGCTTTCTGAGAAGATGAGAGTTTGATTGGATGCATGGTAGAACCTCCTTTCTATATTGCAGACAAAGATGAAGAGTTTGAAGATTTTGATTGGATGCATGGTTGTTTATTGCTTTTGTATTTACTTGCTTTCTGAGAAGATGAGAGTTTGATTGGATGCATGGTAGAACCTCCTTTCTATATTGCAGACAAAGATGAAGAGTTTGAAGATTGCTTTACAAATGCTGAACTGGAGTTTACTCAAACGCTAAAGTTTTTGAAGATTTGGTGATTGGATGCATCAGCTTAGGGGGAGTCTGTTGCTAACAGAAGCTATTGAAGCTGAAGCTATCCAAAGACCAAAGACAGTGCAAGACTACATGAAGATTGCAAGATGACTGAAGACAAAGTTATTTTATGAAGCTATTGTCAAGGGGGAGTTTGTTGGTGCATATTTGTGACAACAGCTTAGATTTGGTCTTTGGATATCTTGTAATTAGTTAAACGATAAACAGTTAGCGGGTTTAGCTTTGTATTAGTGAATTATAGAGTTTGGGCTAAAAAAAACCCAGTTTGGGTCATAGGGGACGAATTGGGCTTTGCCCATGTAGGAAACCTTAGCCCAAGTAGCAACCTTGTGTTATATAAACAAGGCTTTGCTTTAGGGTTAAGGTTAATCAGCCAAAACAATTTTTGAGAGAGTAATTTCGTGAGGGACTTAGCTTGGACGAAATTGTGTGATTAGGGTTTAGATTGATTGTAATTCTTGTGAGATTGATAATCAATAGAAACCCAGTTTGAAAGTGAATTGCTGATTTCTGTTCTTACACATTTTCTGCTATATTCTGATCAAGAGGATTCCGCACTCTTGATTGGATTGACAATTCTGTTAAGATCCATACATCAAGGGGACCTACACGGGATGCCCAAGACATTCTGGGCCGATGCAGTTAACACTGCCGCCTACTTGATCAACCGTTCACCAACCGGTCCCTTCGATTTCAAGTTACCTGAAGAAATGTGGCAAGGAAAGGAGGTAAGTCTCGAACACTTACGAGTCTTTGGTTGTAGTGCTTACGATTTGTTAGAAGCTGGTGACAGGAATAAGTTAGACTCAAAATCCAAGAAGTGCACATTCATTGGTTATGGGTCAGAACAAATGGGTTACAGGCTTTGGGATAATGAAGGCAGAAAAGTAATCAGAAGCAAGAATGTCGTCTTCAATGAAAACGAATTGTATAAAGACAGAAACAACAACGGACCAGAAGTTCAGAAAGACTATGTTGAATTTGAAAGTGGTGAAACAAGAAAAGAAGCTTCAGTCGACATTCCAGAAAATGGGAATGAGTCAATCAACAGTGAGAGCTCAGGGGATGATTCTAGTAATGATTCTGTAGAAGAAGAAGAAGAAGAAGAGGTCGCTCCTCAAATTCCAGAATCCCCAGAAACTCCTCAGTTTCAACCAAGAAGATCCTCCACAGTCATTAGACCACCAGACAGATATTCACCATCCGTCAATTACATACTTTTGACAGAAAATGGTGAACCCCAATGTTACTCAGAAGCCATGGGGTTGAAAGATTCATTGCAGTGGGAGTTAGCAATGAAATATGAGATGAAGTCGCTTGAGAAGAACAAGACCTGGCACTTAACAAAGCTTCCAGCTGGGAAGAAGGCTCTTTAGAACAAGTGGATTTTCAGGGTCAAGGATGAACATGATGGCACCAAATGGTACAAAGCAAGATTAGTGGTCAAGGGATTTCCGCTGAAAGAGGGAATTGATTTCAATGAAATATTTTCTCCAGTGGTGAAGATGACTACTATCAGACTTGTTCTCAGTATTGTAGCAGCAGAAGGCTTGCATCTATGTAACACCCCGAAAACAGATTTGGTAGTTAAATTACGTTAGTATTAAAAGACGGGTAAATTACCGTTAGGGGTAAAAGTAACCCGGTGAATATTAGGATTTTTAAATAAATAAGCCTAATATTAAATGAAAGCAGAACGAAAGCTTTTGGGAAAGTAAAGTTTATCGAAGCCCGAGTTAACGGGACTTAAAATAAACTTAGTCGTAGATTCCCCGAACTCGCTAATTTAACTAGGAATGTTTAACCTAGTTAATAAGTGGGAATATTGTTAGAAATAAGTAGGTTGTGTCCTACTTAATAACTAACCAAACAAGAAGGGCCACATTCGGATAAAGGGAAAGTTAATTATAAAATAAACTTAAAATACAAAACACACACAAAAGGTGTGTTCTGTACGTCGACCAGAAGGTTCCCCAAGAACCAAAACCCTAATTTCACTCAAAATCATCAAATTGAAGGTCCAATTAGAGTCCAAATTCAAAATTGAACATGGATTAATGATCACCCAAGCTAGGGGATCATAAGGTATGTAAAATCTTGATGTTTGGTGAAGTTGTAAAGATTGGATAATCATCCTAATCGCAAATTAGATATGGATTAGAAAAGCTATGGCTAGATTAGTGATGTATACTTGCTTAGGAACAAAACCATAAGTGAAAATCATACATAACATGTTATGAATCGAATGATTGAATGAATTCCCACACTAGGCTAAGTGGGTATTAGTCATAAGATGAATTTGATGATATGATTATGATTAGAATCATCATACATGTTAGTAATCAGGAAATACTTGAAACAAACTATGTGTTCGAGTGCATGATCATACTTGCAAGGAAACGGTTTAGTATGATAAAATGAAAATGATGAAATATTCTTGATTAGAAAGATGTTGATATCATCATGTGTTAAAGTGATTAAACCGGTAACATAAGAATGATGATACCGGATAATTGGCCAAGTAATTAAACGAGTAGTTGAGCTACTTCGTGTAAGTTATTTGTGTTAACGGGCTATTTGACTTTTTAAAGTCAAAATAACCAATGATATGATCAAATGATAATCTTGACATAAAGAGCGTAGGATGGAATAGTCGTGAATAATTATGACTAGTCTAACCATCTTACAATTTACAGTGATAGATTGACGATTAACAAGCTAGGTGAAAGGTTAGGAACGAAGCGGGTCAAACGAAGCAAGAATGACGGAAAAGCATAATCTGGATGTAAGGTAAGTAAAGTTTACACTCTAATTATTTTATACCTATTGGTTTTATAGGTTATGAATGATAAGTCTTGTTTAAATTATGATGTTCCGACACGACAAGTGTGGTCCGGAACAAAACACAATCGTCATAAATCATGTTTAATGGTTAAAAAGGAGTTAATATGGTTAGTTAGTCATGAAATGACTAAAAGATGACGAGTTTCTAATGATTACCTTGTATGGTATACCAATGCAAATAATAAGGGTTAAATGGTATTTTGGTCACTTGTTGACAATAACCGTTAGTTTGGGAAAGACCCGTTGCAGCGTAAGTTATAATGGGTCAAAAGAATCAATAGATGATTTATAAGTAAAATGACTTAACGGTGTAAACCGGAGTTAGTCATATGGATAAGATGGTAATAAATATCATCTCATAGAGTTTCACGGTCATTTTGAACAAACGGGTCAAAAGGTGAAATTATCACCCTTTGACAAAATCGACCAATGGTTTGTTGAGTTATATGATTATAGGAATAAATATCAAATGGATATTTACATCGCTATTGCTTAGCGGCTACTAAGGCAAGGTATCGAAACGGGTCAATATATTGATCCGAGTCAGGTATGTGTAATAGGTTAACTACTCAATTGAAACTGCAGGTTCATTGAGAGTAAAGTGAAGTTAAATAGACATTTGGTTACTTTAAATAGGTAAACTGAATGATTTAAATGGTGTTCATGGTATTTTGAAACCTAACGACCTCAAATACAAGATCATAGTTTCAAAAGTTGAATGTTGGTCAAATATGGCTTTTAAAAGATCTTCGTAGTAATAGAAGGGTTAAAATTGATCAAAATGCCCTTATAAGCTAAATTGAACAAATGACCTTTAAAGGTCATTTGAAAACGAGCTTTATGAGTAAATGAATACTTAGAATAAGTATAGAAAGTGAAAGATGTAAATACTTGGGTCAAATAACTCTACATGAGTCTTTGCCGTAAAATGATGATCCGAGGGGTAAAACTTGGAACATATGGATTTTCACATTAAATCCACCACACATATAGTTGTGGTGGATGATTTCTTGATAAGAAATATGAGAATGGGATCCTAGAAATGAATGAAAGCGATTCGTGTCAAAAATATGTTTAAAAACCCTTAACGGGTCAAAAGTTGCATATGAGTAAAAGTTGGTTAAAAATACTTGTAAAATCCGCAAATTGAACCTAATATGATAGACAAGATTTGGAAATATAAGGTACATCAGAAATTAGGATCAAACAAACAGGTTTGTTTGATTAATGCATGAACGGGTCAAAAGTTCCTAAGTGTAACATAAGCTGAAGACTTAAAAGTTTAAAACCTTGTTAATCTGAATGTCGGATTTTAATTCCATGTGATGGGGAATCGAATTACGGTCACGTAGAAAGAAACGTGACTTAAATCGGATAAAAAATGAGCAAGTTATGCTCGTTTGCGTGAAAATTGGTCATGCCCGGAATATGAAGCAACCAGCTATGAACATTATGTCAAAAAGTGGTCGTGGCGCCATGCGACGGCCAAAGGCCATAGTGGTCGCGGCACATCAAATCCCGTCACGGGGCACGACGGGTCATATTGCTACAAATTGTTGCTGAAACTTGTGCGTTGCATGTTTTTGACTCGCGAACTTGTTTAGACATGTTATAAACGCTATATGACTAACTAATTTCTTGTTTTATGAAATGTAGGTGCTAATCGAGTTACCGGAAGACGATCAAGCTCAACAAGGAACCGAACACATAAAGAACAAAGCTTCCGCAAATAGTTTCGTCGTCATGTTTTTAAACGGCGATTCAAATTACAAAATGTTGAAACGTTTTATTTAGTAAAATGTTTTAATAATCCCATATTTTAAGTGTATGAATAATTCTAAATACACTATTATAATAGAAATAAATTTGATAATTGTATAAAATGGACTAAGGGTCTTACAAGTTGGTATCAGAGCCCTGGTTTAAGAGATTCAAGTATGGTGGGGGGAAAACTATGATTGGACTTAAACCTTATGCTCTTGATTAAGATTGGTGTCGGTTCAAGACTTGATCGCAAAATCCGGTAAGTTATTCAATACATTAACGATCTAGCATGTGAAGTGTTGAGAACAACACATATGGTTATCGTGTAATACACGTTACACCAATAAAAACGTTATAGAGTAGATATAGTCAACGAAATTATACGCGTTGATGCGTACAGTATAAAATCCTTGTATTATAATACGGGCATCCATTAATGTCGAAATTACTAACTGTTGTAAATGCTCTAGTTGAAGGACACTCGCATATGAAGATAGCGAGAGTTTAACAAATCGCGGATTTGATAGAGGAACGGTCCAAAGAGTATGCTCATCAAGGACCTAAATCACGTAGCGATCGCAAACAAGGCTAATGGCAAGAGAAGCCCGTTAGGGCAAGCATTACCAGGTGCACATTTTAAATTTAATTACACAAATAGTAATATGCAACAAATATGTAGAGGTTGCAAGTTTCATATGTAGATTAAAAACTTGGAAAAACCCGAATAGAAAATCTATCTGGGATATTGGTTCCAAGAGAAACAAATTGAGGCATTACTTACATGGGGTGTAATGTGAAAATTATAAAGAGGTCATGTATACCAGGTATTGATCGCTTACTCTGGCCAAGTAAGTGGTGAGCACGTGGTACCATGAACTTTTTATGATGGACATGCTTACATCCGATGTAGTAAGGACGGGGTGAGTGGGACAAATTAAAAAGTACCCAAATGAATCAAATGAGTAAAATATTTGATAATAATGTAAACGCACAGCCGGGTGACGGAAGCGTATTACATTATGAAAATGAGCCCGAGTGAAGGGACAAAGATTGATGTAAAATGAATAATACATGCATTCGGAGGGGGTGTACTTACACTCGAACCCGGAGAATGCAAACATGTAAAATGATTTAGACATGCATTGGGAGGGGGTGTACTTACACTCGAACCCGGAGAATGCAACCATGTAAAATGATTTAGACATGCATTGGGAGGGGGTGTACTTACACTCGAACCCGGAGAATGCAAACATGTAAAATGATTTAGACATGTATTGGGAGGGGGTGTACTTACACTCGAACCCAGAGAGTGTAAACATGTAAAATGATTAAGATATGCATTGGGAGGGGGTGTACTTACACTCGAACCCGGAGAATGCAAACATGTAAAATGATTAAGATATGCATTGGGAGGGGGTGTACTTACACTCGAACCCGGAAAATGCAAATATGTCTCTTAACGGACCGTTTTTGTAAAACGTCAAACTTGAGGACAACATCGGAATATAAAAGTCAAGCGAGGTCTTAATGCATACCGGGAGGGTTGCAATAATAACGACTTCGGTAAAACACCCGGTTGATGGGTAGGAATTTAAACACATGTGTAAACCAAGAGACATGAACGCGGGTTGAAAATCAAAAGACTTGGATTATGAGTTATGACTATAAAATTTCGTAAATAGAAATTTTGAATAAATATGTTCAACCATTTGAGGTTGAACGGGTTGAATAAAGAATAAAGTTGATTGTTTATAAGTGATGGATTTCACATTAACAAGTCAAACAGGTTGAATACAATATAATGTCGGATGGCACAAATAAGCGCTAGCAAGATGAAGGTAGCGTTAAATGCAAAAGAATAATGAGCCCGGTAATGGGACATAACCAAATAAGAATATATGCAAACCAAATAACAGTGAGCATAAGACAAACCGACGTATAAATGACGTGAGAAGTCATAAAGTCGGAAAATTGTCCGAAAGAAAACAATCGTAGCCACGAAACTACATTCAAGGTTAACGGATCATAAGCTTGAAACCAAATGATTCTTCAAACAAAAACAGGGTGCCTTGACACCAAACATGTATTTTAAGAATGACATGAGTAAGGAATGATCTACGGGATCAACATAATCTTTAGGGTTATAAACAATGGAAAGGTCTACGAGACTAAAACGACCCACGGGTCATGACTAGAAAGAAATAAATTGTAAGGACTTCGCCTTAAAGAGGTGAAAGTCTAATCAAAATAGCCCATAAGGCTAAGTGATAAAACCTACGGGCTAATTAGATAAAGTGAGGGAATCAGTTGAGAATCCTCGCATAAAACAAAGACTGTAAAAGAATAAATTTTGTACTGTCAACATCCCAGTATGGATAATTGACAAAAGTTAAAGAGAAGATGCTAAACTAAAACTTCAGTTTTGGTACAAAATAACGTTTTTACAAATATGAATTCTGATAGACATATGAATAGGAAGCATGAAAGATATAAGTCTTGACACTAATAGGTGCAAGACGATATATTCGAAAAGTGATATTTTTGAAAAAAAGTTGATATAAAATTTGGCATGACGTGACATGATCACGGTCAAGAAGCGCAATGTGAAGTATAATCACATTAGAGCCGAGCAATGAATATTGCTAAGTTAACTAAACAAGTGGAAATAACGAGATTACGTTATTTCAAGTTGCATTATGTCGTATGAGATACGTAGATAATTAGTAACCAAAAAGATATTACCATACTTTTCTGGTAATACTAACAATTGGCTAAAATATGAGCAATGCTCAATTGATTATTAAGATCAAACGCATGGAGATAAACTCGATAAATTATGTAAGAAAAAGGTTTCGAGGACGAAACCTCTTAAGGGGGGTAGACTTGTAACACCCCGAAAACAGATTTGGTAGTTAAATTACGTTAGTATTAAAAGACGGGTAAATTACCGTTAGGGGTAAAAGTAACCCGGTGAATATTAGGATTTTTAAAAAAATAAGCCTAATATTAAATGAAAGCAGAACGAAAGCTTTTGGGAAAGTAAAGTTTATCGAAGCCCGAGTTAATGGGACTTAAAATAAACTTAGTCGTAGATTCCCCGAACTCACTAATTTAACAAGGAATGTTTAACCTAGTTAATAAGTGGGAATATTGTTAGAAATAAGTAGGTTGTGTCCTACTTAATAACTAACCAAACAAGAGGGGCCACATTCGGATAAAGGGAAAGTTAATTAAAAAATAAACTTAAAATACAAAACATACACAAAAGGTGTGTTCTGTACGTCGACCAAAAGGTTCCCCAAGAACCAAAACCCTAATTTCACTCAAAATCATCAAATTGAAGGTCCAATTGGAGTCTAAATTCAAAATTGAACATGGATTAATGATCACCCAAGCTAGGGGATCATAAGGTATCTAAAATCTTGATGTTTGGTGAAGTTGTAAAGATTGGATAATCATCCTAATCGCGAATTAGGCATGGATTAGAAAAGCTATGGCTAGATTAGTGATGTATACTTGCTTAGGAACAAAACCCTAAGTGAAAATCATACATAACATGCTATGAATTGAATGATTGAATGAATTCCCACACTAGGCTAAGTGGGTATTAGTCATAAGATGAATTTGATGATATGATTATGATTAGAATCATCATACATGTTAATAATCAGGAAATACTTGAAACAAACAATGTGTTCGAGTGCATGATCATACTTGCTAGGAAACGGTTTAGTATGATAAAATGAAAATGATGAAATATTCTTGATTAGAAAGATGTTGATATCATCATGTGTTAAAGTGATTAAACCGGTAACATAAGAATGACGATACCGGATAATTGGCCAAGTAATTAAACGAGTAGTTGAGCTACTTTGTGTAAATTATTTATGTTAACGGGCTGTTTGACTTTTAAAGTCAAAATAACCAATGATATGACCAAATGATAATCTTGACATAAAGAGCGTAGGATGGAATAGTCGTGAATAATTATGACTAGTCTAACCATCTTACAATTTACAGTGATAGTTTGACGATTAACAAGCTAGGTGAAAGGTTGGGAACAAAGCGGGTCAAACGAAGCTAGAATGACGGAAAAGCATAATCTGGATGTAAGGTAAGTAAAGCTTACACTCTAATTATTTTATACCTATTGGTTTTATAGGTTATGAATGATAAGTCTTGTTTAAATTATGATGTTCCGACACGACAAGTGCGGTCCGGAACAAAAGACAATGGTCATAAATCATGTTTAATGGTTAAAAAGGAGTTAATACGGTTAGTTAGTCATGAAATGACTAAAAGATGACGAGTTTCTAATGATTACCTTGTATGATAAACCAATGCAAATAATAAGGGTAAAATGGTATTTTGGTCACTTGTTGACAATAACCGTTAGTTTGGGAAAGACCCGTTGTAGCTTAAGTTATAATGGGTCAAAAGAATCAATAGATGATTTATAAGTAAAATGACTATACGGTGTAAACCGGAGTTAGTCATATGGATAAGATGGTAATAAATATCATCTCATAGAGTTTCACGGTCATTTAGACCAAACGGGTCAAAAGGTGAAATTATCACCCTTTGACAAAATCGACTAATGGTTTGTTGAGTTATATGATTATAGGAATAAATATCAAATGGATATTTACATCGCTATTGCTTAGCGGCTACTAAGGCAAGGTATCGAAACGGGTCAATATATTGATCCGAGTCAGGTATGTGTAATAGGTTAACTACTCAATTGAAACTGCAGGTTCATTGAGAGTTAAGTGAAGTTAAATAGACATTCGGTTACTTTAAATAGGTAAACCGAATGATTTAAATGGTGTTCATGGTATTTTGAAACCTAAGGACCTCAAATACAAGATCATAGTTTCAAAAGTGGAATGTTGGTCAAATATGGCTTTTAAAAGATCTTCGTAGTAATAGAAGGGTTAAAATTGACCAAAATGCCCTTATAAGCTAAATTGAACAAATGGCCTTTAAAGTTCATTTGAAAACGAGCTTTATGAGTAAATGAATACTTAGAATAAGTATAGAAAGTGAAAGATGTAAATGCTTGGGTCAAATAACTCTACATGAGTCTTTGCCGTAAACTGATGATCCGAGGGGTAAAACTCGGAACATATGGATTTCCACATTAAATCCACCACACATATAGTTGTGGTGGATGATTTCTTGATAAGAAATATAAGAATGGGATGCTAGAAATGAATGAAAGCGATTCGTGTCAAAAATATGTTTAAAAACCCTTAACGGGTCAAAAGTTGCATATGAGTAAAAGTGGGTTAAAAATACTTGTAAAATCCGCAAATTAAACCTAATATGATAGACAAGATTTGGAAATATAAGGTACGTCAGAAATTAGGATCAAACAAACAGGTTTGTTTGATTAATGCATGAACGGGTCAAAAGTTCCTAAGTGTAACATAAGCCGAAGACTTAAAAGTTTAAAACTTTGTTAATCCGGATGTCGGATTTTAATTCCATGTGATAGGAATCGAATTACGGTCACGTAGAAAGAAACGTGACTTAAATGGGATCAAAAATGAGCAAGTTATGCTCGTTTGCGTGAAAATTGGTCATGCCCGGAATATGCAGCAACCAGCTATGAACATTCTGTCAAGAAGTGGCCGTGGCGCCACGTGACGGCCAAAGGCCATAGTGGTCGCGGCACGCGATGGCCGTCGCGGCACACGACGTACTTATCAAATCCCGTCGCGGGGCTCGACGGGTCATATTGCTACAAATTGTTGCTGAAACTTGTGCGTTGCATGTTTTTGACTCGCGAACTTGTTTAGACATGTTATAAACGCTATATGACTAACTCATTTCTTGTTTTATGAAATGTAGGTGCTAATCGAGTTACCGGAAGACGATCAAGCTCAGCAAGGAACCGAACACATAAAGAACAAAGCTTCCGCAAATAGTTCGTCGTCATGTTTTTAAACGGCGATTCAAATTACAAAACGTTGAAACGTTTTATTTAGAAAAATGTTTTAATAATCCCATATTTTAAGTGTATGAATAATTCTAAATACACTATTATAATAGAAATAAATTTGATAATTGTATAAAATGGACTAAGGGTCTTACAATCTAGAGCAGCTAGATGTCAAGACAGATTATCTACATGGTGACCTAGAAGAAGACATCTACATGACACAACCAGAAGGTTTTCAGGTTAAAGGCAAAGAAAACATGGTGTGTAAGTTGAGGAAGAGTTTGTATGGTCTGAAACAAGCGCCCAGACAATGGTATTTGAAGTTTGATAAGTTCATGGGAAGAGTCGGATACAAGAGATGTGACAATGACCATTGTTGTTACATCAAGACATTTAAGGGTTCTTATATCATTATACTACTATATGTGGATGATATGTTGATTGCAGGTTCAGACATGACAGAGATCAAGAAGCTAAAGAAACAGATGTCTGAAGAGTTTGAGATGAAAGACTTGGGAGCTGCAAACCAAATACTCAGGATGAGTATTTTCAGAAACAAAGAAGGTGGTTCTTTGACACTCTCTCAAGAGAAGTACATTGAGAAAGTGTTAGAAAGATTCAGCCTTAAAGATGGCAAGATTCGAAGCACACCTTTGGGAAGTCACTTTAAGCTTTCTAAAGTGCAGTCACCCAGATCAGATGAAGACAAAGCAGAAATGGCTAAAGTTCTGTATGCATCGGCAGTTGGTAACCTCATGTATGCAATGGTATGCACGAGACCAGATATAGCTCATGCAGTGGGAGTTGTTAGTCGGTTTATGTCCAATCCAGGGAGAGAACATTGGGAAGCAGTTAAATGGCTGCTAAGATATTTGAAGGGGACTTCAAAAGTGGCATTACAGTTTAAGGGGAAAGATGTTATTCTGGAAGGTTTTGCGGATGCTGACCTTGGTGGTTGTAAAGAATCTTACAAAAGCACCACCGGATATGTCTTTACAGTGGGAGGCACTGCAGTAAGCTGGATGTCCAAACTGCAGAAAAGTGTTGCCCTTTCAACCACAGAAGCAGAGTATATGGCAGTTGCTGAAGCAAGCAAAGAGCTTATATGGTTGAAGAATTTTCTCAAAGAGCTCGGCAAGGAACAAGTTGATTGTGCACTATTCTGTGACAATCAAAGTGCAATACACCTTGCAAAGAATCTTGTCTTCTATTCGAAGACAAAGCACATACAGCTGAGATATCACTTCATCAGAGAGCAAGTTAGTGAAGGCACTCTGAAGTTGAAGAAGATCAAAGGAAGTGAAAATCCATCTGATATGTTGACCAAGGTTGTCACCTTAGAGAAGTTGAAGCTTTGCATAGCTTCAACTTGTAACGCCCGGCTCTTTTGTACTTTCCATTTATAGAAAGTTTTGTTCGTATTTCTACTTTTGGAAACTTTGTATTCTTGTAATCGTTCTTTCTTTGTAATCGTTGTAACACCGAGACTTGGATCATTAATGATACTCGAATTTTGTTACAAATATGTTGTACACACGTTATGTATGCTCGTATGTTCGAATTGGTGAATCAATTGGTGTTTAATCATTATTCTTGGAAACTATGTGCTAAACTTATAATTAATCTAAACTTATTCCTAAAACGTGTTTTGAACGAGAACGACACTTGATTTGATACTTATACGCTTGACTATACTTGGCTTATACTCCTCATGCTTGTATTACCCTTAAACTATGCTTAAATAGCAAAACAAGTCCCTAAAGCACATAAAAATGCCTAAATTACAAAGTGGAGGGGCCTAATTGCAAATAACTCAAACTTCAGCTGCATAAGGCTCGCGGCCCGCCTAAACTTACCTTGATATCTCAAGCGGGCCACCTGAGGATGCCCAGATCAGAAAAAAACACAGCAGCTGCATTTCTACGCGAATTGGCACGAAATCCCACTTTCTAACACTCCCCAATCACCTTAAAGCCACCTCTAAACACCTCCAATCATACTCAAACTCTTCCACTATAAATATACACCTTCTCCAAGCATTTCTACACTTTCAACACTCTCAAATCACTCCAAATTCACTCTCAAATCAGTTGCAAATCTGCATTTTCGGACAGATTCATACCCTTGCACTAAAAGGGACTAGGTGCTCCAACTTAATCCATCCACTAAACTCGCTCGCGGGATTTCAAGTAGGAAAGCTTGCAACCACCGTGAGTATACTCGATCCCTTTTTCCCTTTTATACTTTGGGATGCAACATGTATAATTATGCAAATACTTTTGAACTAAACATACTCAATCCTTTGAACGAAGCATGAAACTAATGTGACTTACTTGCTATTCTTGTATGCTCTATGAACGATTTGGAACGTTATATGCTCATTGACTTTGCTCGCCCACCTTAACAATTATAGCGCTATAGGATTAACGCCCCGCCCGCTATTCTATTGGGTATTGTTAAGTTACCACCCCGCTGAACTATTGGGATTAGGCTATTTTATGCGTTGTGTTCTAGGGTTTGATCATATTGTACGCCAAAATTGCATACTAGTAATCACATATTATGAATCATGTTGGATTTGAGTTTTTATTCTATTATGCTATGTAAACAAACTTGTATACTCGCTCATGCTTTTGCATTGAAACTCTATTTTAATACATGTTGCAGGTTGATTATTGAAGTATGGATGAACGATGAAACAAGTTTAGGGTGGACTAGATACACACCTTAAATCTATTTATCTTTTGTTGATTTGAATTTGAACAATGTTGTATTTCCATTTTAAATGTTGTATGACAATTTAGTTCTTGCAATGAAAGTTGAATTTAATTAAATATTGTCACATAGTGTTATGATGTTTTGAGCAATTTGTTCGTCTCATCCCGATGTTTCCGCCATCGGTTGGGGTGTGACAGATTGGTATCAGAGCCATAACTATAGGGAATTAGGAAAATTGCCATGCTTTTGCCCTAATCTATAGTTTTAGGAATTTTGCCTCTTATGTGTTGTTTAAAACTTTTGTACTCTACCATGCATGCTTCCTAGCTACACTTCTTGTTGATTAAATTTATATGCCTTTCCTAAGGTTAACATGAATACACTTTTGTTTATTTGTATGCTCTTGTAACACAAACGAGACAACTTTACCAAAATAGGCGTGAAACCCACAATTTGGTAAACGACTCTCATCCTACCTTAAACTATTTCTTTTTGCACGAAATTACACCATTAAGCTAGGAGTGAAATCCACAACTTAATGGTAAATTTCCATTTCAATTCTAGTGGACCCTTGTCATAGTGTCGAAATTTTATTTTGACCCGACAAGTACCAACCACATTTAGGGTACGAAATCGTCAAGCTAGGGGTGAAACCCGCATCTCGTCGATTGAGTCCCATTCCTCGATTTTCAATCTCGCCAAAGTCCCGATTGTTTCAATCAATTAGAGATGTGTAGTAACCGGAAGGGTAAGATACCGTTAATCGCTTCTCGACGAGAGTATCTTACCTATAGGCCAAAGCACGTTTTCTCTAATTCGAAAGGACTTTCGACCCACTTTGGAATAGTCGACGTTTCTCTACCCGAATCAATCCAATGTTTTATTGAGCCTCTCTTTTATGTATCTCATTTTATATGTGATTTTATACTTGAACGATCGTTGTCACACCCTGGCTTTGCGGAAGCGTGGTTATTTTTGGTGTGACTTCTTAATACCATAGCATAACCATAACAAGCTATATGAAATAAAACCATGCAAGATCATCCAAAGATTAAGTTTTAAAAACCAAATACAACAACATTGTCTTAACGGAAACACCTCCTAATGAGATTGTTCAACAAACATAAACATCAACATGAATAAAGCGCAGTTTAAGATTTGTGACTCGTCCAGGAAAAAGTCACATTTCCTAAACTGGGATGACCTCGGAACCCATATGCAGCGGAAAAACATAACATACCGCGCCAGATCTTTAGTTCCCTGAAATACATGTAAGTTGAAAAATCAACAATAATGTTGAGCGAGTTCATGTGTAAGTGAGTATGTAAAACACTTGTAAGTATAAAAATCCTGGTATGTAGCAAATAAGGAAAAAGAGATCACCAATGGCTTGCAAGACCATTGATATGTGTGAAGTGCAAGTAGGAAGACTCAAACCTAGCAGATTTCGCGTTGGGGCACAAAGTCACCCCTAGGTCCGTTCTGTTTGGGCCTGGGGTTGGGCTCGCTACACCCAGATAGATCTACCGCTTACGTCCCTCGGTCCCTCAATGAGGATTAATGGCCTCCAGTTTCTGCCTACCCACTCACATGATCTAAGTAGTAAACCTCCTTACGCTAACCATACCGTGTATAAAGTATTCGTAATCATAGTAACATGTATTTCACCCCCGCAGTTAAAAACTGAAAACAGTTAAGAGAAAAGGGGGACATGAACTCACAGTGGTGCGTCTCTACCAAGTATGCCTCCAAATCAAGTAGCTGAGTGACGACCTACATGTACTAACTCTATTAGACGGACGGCCGTGCCTTAGCTTTATGGTTTAAGTTTTTGGGAAATAGTTAGACAACTATTTCGTGTTTATATTCTGTATATACTTGGTAATTGTTTTCCTTCCCAAGGATGGGGGATTTAATACATGTGCGTTCGTATAATTCGGATTACACTATTAAGTCTCACTTAATATATTTTATTCCTAACTCCAAAATATAAATATTCTTCTCAAAAATATTATATTTTCTACTACATAGATTTTTCCAAAATAATACCTTGACAAAATACGCGTTAAGTCATATTTTCTTAGAATGCGTAAGTTACGTTTTACTGATCGAGTGGTAATAGTAATTACCGGTGTAACTTATATATATTCATCGTAGGGGCGTTCGTATTATTTTGGATCCATTAACATTCGATAGTATTATTTTTACCCTAAAAATAATACTAGTATTTTCACAAAATAATCATAAATATAGATCAAGTGTCTTTATGAAAAATATATACTAAATATATATTTACCAAGTTTTATTTTGTGAAATCCCACCTCCGATATTTTGTAAATAAAGTCGCGGCGAAATCTATACTTTGAAAACAAGTCAAAATGTATTTCTAACACTTTTAGTGAAAATAATTCTAAGTGTTAGGTTTTTGGAAAAATTTCGCCAGAGTTTCCTCTGTAACTGGAGGTGGCCACGCTTTTAAGCGTATCATTTTCTTCTATAAATCAAACCAACAATCTTCTTATTCAATCAAAACAATGTTCAAATCACAAACTAGTCAAAATATGTATATAAATCGCATAAATTTTATGAACTTGTGATTTATCCAAACTATGAAGTAAATCCCATTAATTTTAGTGGATCTTTATATAAAACAATCCGATTTTGTAAAAACCTCGTTTTTAAAGAAATTCCATCTTTACATCTTCTCGTCATCTTTTCCAAAAATAGTTATTCTGTCGAAACTTTGTGTTACACAAGTGTTTACACACTTGTGTGTTCTAAAAACCATTCGTGTTAGTGTAAGATCCGTCTTTAAAGTATGTTTTCTCTTGACACGTGGTCCTTTGAAAATACCGTTTGTAGATCCGTAGATCTACTAGTTTTAAACACTATTTCATAGGAAAAATCGATTTTACACAAGTTCATGATTCGTGTGTGGTAGAGTTTCATCCTTTAACCCTTGTTACTTCCAAAATAACCTTATGTCATGATCCAAGAACATGACTAAACCGGGTTAAATGATGATCCGGGCTACCATAACATAGATCGGGTCCAAATAATCACACAAATCAAATACTACCAGTTTTACACAACATATGAGCTTTTACCCAACAATTATAGCATTTTAAGTAGACTTTTGTGTGTCATCTTGTATGTTTACGAGTTTTAACCGTTACAAATCATATTAACCACTTCAAAATAGTTCGAGTAGGTGATTTAAGTAACATACCACTAGCTCGAGGCTAGGGAAGAATCTAAGCGAAAAACGGGTGGATAAAAGCAAGAGAGTGAGGTCCTTCGCCTTCCGATTGCACCAAGACTCCTTATATGCGACCCTTAACACTTGTAGATGCTTGGAATTGGTTGATGGAAGTCGAAATGATGGATGGGTGTAGAGGGGTGTTCGGCCGAGAGTTGTAGAGAGGGAGAGAAGTGTGAGTGTGTTGAGTTGTGTAGTGAAAGTTATGTTGTGTTCAGTGATGAACTTATAGGCAAAGCCAAGTATAATTAACAAATGGACCAAGTGTCTAATAGATATTAGACAAGGTTGATTATTTTAATCAAATGTAGGACAAGGGTGTCCCCTCTAGTTGGGGACGGTTAGAGAGGGGGGGGGGGGTATTAGTCCATTTTCAACTAATTAGTTGGACATTAGTTAGGTTAAGTAAGTTAGTTAAGTGCTTAACCTGGTTAGTGGTGTGTCATGCATTACAATGGGTGTTTGGGTATTCAGGGACCCTAACTGGCTCAGAAAAAGATAAATAATGAAAATAACAATATTTTCAGGTTCCGGGTAAAGTCCGGTTGCTCGGTTGGATAGCAATCCGTTAAAGCGTTAACAAAGCTTTAAAGTGTCGTTAATACCATTTTTAGTGACACAACTTATTTCTGACACTTTGGAAAGTGTCTAGTAATATTTTCCTCATGTTTTGGCACTTTATTAGTTAGCTAAAAGCTGAATTGTTTATGTAAAGTGCTGAATTTTGTACTTAGAGTACGTTTTAGGCACATCCAGTCATTGTAACTTATTCCTAGAGACGCAGTTCTACAACCCTTGTATCCCTACACTCACCACTAGTGTAGTAACTATCTCAGGCTCATACAGGCCTTAGAGGCAGTGTCTGCCTGATGCTGGCTTTATCAGCATGTTCAATAAGTTATCCGTTTATAGTGCTACTGTGCTTTTTGTGCATCATGTTTGTCACTAAGGTGCTGTAAGCAAAACATGGAGTGACAGCAAATAAAGTATGATGCAAGTATGTACATATATCAGTATGCAAGTAGCAGTTTATTCACAAGTTCAAGCAAGTACAGTAATTAAGCAGTAATTAATTATTAATTAAGTCGTACGGATACCTGGTTTAGTGAGGGTTGTCACATTCTCCCCCCGTTAAATAAATTTCGTCCCGAAATTTAAGTTCTGCTTGTAGATGCAGGGTTCTTAGGAAATAGGTGGGGGTATTTCTCTTTCATCCGGTCCTCACGCTCCCAGGTGTATTCAGGACCATGTCTGGCATTCCAACGAACTTTGACGAGCTTGACACTGCTCCGGCGGGTCTTGTTTACTTTCCAATCCGTAACCTCAACCGGTTCTTCAACGAAATGGAGCGTGTCGTCAACATGAATCTCGTCGATGGGAATGGCAATGGTATCTTGAGTTGGACTTTTCTTCAGGTTGGATACATGAAACGTATCGTGAACTGAATGGAGTTCAACAGGTAAGTCCAGCTTGTATGCTACTAGTCCTATTCTTTCCAGAATTCTGAAAGGGCCAATGTAGCGCGGATTTAACTTCCCACGCTTTCCGAAGCGTGCCACACCCTTCCAGGGTGAAACTTTCAATAAAACCATTTCTCCAACTTGGAATTACACATGTTTCCGGTTCGGATCCGCATAGGCCTTCTGTCTGTGGCGAGCTGCTTCGATGCGTTTTTGAATCTGCGCAATCTTGTCTGTCGTCTCTTGGACGATTTCGGAACCAGCAAGCTGTCTATCACCTGCGTCAGCCCAACATAGGGGTGATCGACACTTGCGTCCGTAAAGAGCTTCAAATGGCGCGACACCAATACTGGTGTGGTAGCTGTTGTTGTATGAAAATTCGACCAAAGGCAAATGCTTATCCCAGCTACCGCCCAAATCCATAACACACGCTCTCAGCATGTCTTCCAAAGTCTGTATCGTTCGCTCGCTTTGACCGTCAGTTTGCGGATGAAACGCAGTGCTCAGATTTAATTGTGAGCCAAAAGCTTCTTGGAAGGATTGCCATATCCTTGACACAAACCTTCCGTCTCTATCAGAGATGATTGAGAGAGGTACTCCATGGCGCGTAACGATCTCTCTCATGTAAATTTCAGCCAATTTGCTTGTATTATCCTTCTCTCTGATAGGTAAGAAGTGTGCTGACTTCGTTAATCGATCCACTATTACCCAAATAGTGTCATGGCCTCTTGGCGTTCTTGGCAACTTTGTAATAAAGTCCATGGAGATTTGTTCTCATTTCCACTTGGGAATCTCAGGTTGTTGCAGAAGTCCTGAAGGCTTCTGGTATTCGGCTTTAACCTTAGCGCATGTTAAACATTTGCTCACATAGACAGCAACATCGCCTTTCATCCTAGGCCACCAATAATAATCCTTGAGATCTTGGTACATCTTATCCGCTCCAGGGTGGATAGAGTACCGCGACTTGTGAGCTTCATCGAAAATAACTTTCCTTAAACCTCCAAACAAAGGAACCCAAATCCTTTTCTCAAAACATAACGTTCCTTCCTCGTTTGGCACCAAAAGCTTCTCCATCCCACGGAGATATTCTTCTTCAAGGTTTCCTTCCTTGAGAGCTTCTTTCTGCGCGGCATGAATGCGCAAGGAAAGATCGGTTCGGATAATCATTTCTAAAGCCCTAACCCTTATGGGCTTGATCCTCTCCTTTCGACTTAGGGCATCGGCGACCACATTCGCCTTCCCTGGATGATACTTTATCTCGCAGTCGTAATCATTCAGCAACTCAACCCATCGTCTTTGTCTCATATTCAACTCCTTCTGGTTGAATATGTGTTGTAGGCTCTTGTGATCTGTAAAAATTGTACACTTTGTACCATAAAGGTAGTGTCTCCAGATCTTTAAAGCAAATATCACTGCGCCTAGCTCCAAATCGTGCGTGGTATAGTTCTTCTCATGTACCTTCAACTGACGTGAAGCGTAAGCAATAACCTTCTGGCGTTGCATCAACACGCAACCCAATCCTTGACGCGAGGCGTCACAGTATACCACGAAATCATCTGTACCTTCCGGTAGTGCTAAGATTGGCGCATTGCAGAGCTTATCTTTCAATATCTGGAACGCTTCTTCCTGTTTGATTTCCCAATCAAACTTCTTATCCTTCTGGGTGAGGAGCGTCAATGGTTGAGCGATCTTCGAAAAATCCTCAATGAATCTTCGATAGTAGCCAGCCAAACCCAAGAATTGTCGAATCTCGGTTGGCGTCTTTGGCGTTTCCCAACTCTTGATCGCTTCGATCTTTGTGGGATCAACATGGATTCCATTTCCATTAACCACATGTCCAAGAAATTGGACTTCACGTAGCCAAAACTCGCACTTAGAGAACTTGGCATACAACTGTTCCTTCTTCAGCAACTCCAAAATAGCTCTTAGATGTTGTTCGTGTTCAGCCTTCGTCTTTGAATAAATCAAGATGTCGTCGATAAACACAATCACGAACTTGTCCAAGTACGGCTTGCAAACTCTATTCATCAAGTCCATAAAGACTGCAGGTGCGTTTGTCAAACCAAACGGCATAACAAGGAACTCGTAGTGTCCATAACGAGTTCTGAAGGCTGTCTTCGGGATACTCTCCTCTTGTATCCTTAACTGATGGTATCCAGATCGAAGGTCGATCTTTGAATAAAAGCTTGAACCTTGCAGTTGGTCGAACAGATCATCAATCCTTGGCAGAGGGTATCTATTCTTGATTGTCAGCTTGTTCAGCTCCCGGTAGTCAATACACATACGAAAACTACCGTCCTTCTTCTTGACAAACAGGACCGGAGCTCCCCAAGGCGAGAAGCTTGGTCGGATAAAACCCTTGTCTAACAACTCTTGAAGTTGTGTCGACAGTTCCTGCATCTCAGACGGAGCAAGTCTATAAGGTGCCTTAGCCACAGGCGCGGCGCCTGGAACTAAGTCAATGCGGAACTTTACTTGTCTCTGAGGTGGTAGCCCAGGTAAGTCCTCTGGGAAGACTTCTGGATATTCCCTCACGACAGGGATGTCTTCTATTCTCGGCTCAGCAGCCTTCTTATCCACAATGTGTGCCAGGAAGGCAACACATCCCTTCTGCAAACACTTTCGCGCTTTCAGGCAGCTGATAATTCTTAACGGCGTATCACGCTTCTCCCCGTGAACCACAATTGTTTCGCCATCTTCGGTGGGGATACGAACGACCTTTTCGTGACAAACTATCTCAGCCTTGTTGCCTGATAGCCAATCCATTCCTACCACCACGTCGAAGCTTCCCAACTGGACTGGTAGTAGATCCAGAGCAAACTCGCGCTCTCCCAATTCGATCACACAACCTCTGATCACTTCATTGGCTTCTACTAACTTCCCATTAGCCAATTCAATTGAGTAGGGGATATCTAACTTATTAGCGGCTAAACCAAGCATATTCTTAAATTCTAATGACACGAAGCTATAATCGGCACCAGTATCAAACAAAACGGATGCATAGCGTTGGTTTATAGGGAACGTACCAGTGACAACATTGGGATCCTGGCGCGCCTCCCTCGCTTCAATAGTAAACACTCTTCCACGGGCTTGGTTTAACTCTGGGAAGTTCCTCTTGTAATGCCCAAGATCACCACAGTTGAAGCATCCGGGTCTCTGCCCGTTTCCACCAGCTTGATCATTCCTCTGGTTACGATTCACGGCGCCCGCTTGATTAGCATTGTTGCCTTGATTCCCATTACCTCCATTGTTTCCTTGTGGTCGATTTCCAATACCGCCACGATTATTATTTCTATTCCCAAATCCCCCTTGGCCTCCCCGGCCAGCACTAGCCCAACAAGAATCCTTCAAGTGACCAGTCTTTCCACAAGCTTCACATACTTTTGGCCCGCATCGGCCAGAATGGTGACGCTGGCAGGTGTTGCACTTGGGTTGGGTGCCCATATATCCTTTTCCTTTCTTTCCACTACCAGCTGTAACCTGAGCTGGCGTGCTTGGCTCTCCTTTCTTAACAACCACACTGGCGCCCTGCTTGAAGTTTGAGAACTTCCGTTTTTACCTCCGGATGACTCAACGTGAGTCTCTGCCTTCTTCGTCTTGATCTCATCAAACTTGTTCAGGCGGATAGCCTCCTCAGTGAGAGCCACGCTCAAGTCGATTGCCTCAGTAATTGTCGCAGGCTTGGATGAGGTCACCATGCTTATGATTTGAGGAGCCAATCCCCAAATGAAACGTTCAATCCGCTTGAACTCCGGAGTGACCATGTAGGGTACCACATGCGATAAGTCATGGAACCTTTGAACGTACTCTGCGATCTTTGGACCTTCCATTTTCAAATGCCAGAACTCAATTTCCAATCTTTGGATTTCCGCGCGAGAGCAGTACTTTTTGTTCATAAGTTCCTTCAGCTCGGTCCAGGTTAGCGCGTAGGCAGATGCTTCACCAAGTGTCTGTACTTGCAGATTCCACCAAGAGAGGGCTCCATCCAAGAATAGCCCTGAGATATAGGTGACTTCCTGGTCTGGTGCGCATTTGCTCATGCGAAGAACAGATTCAGTTTTCTCGGCCCAACGAACAAAGGCGACAGCACCTCCAGTGCCATCAAAGTTGACCGGTTTGCAGTCTAGAAACTGCTTGTAAGTGCACCCTGCACATACGTTGTAACATGCGATTGGCATTAGCATCATTGCTAAAGATATCCAATTAGGTCATGGTATGTCTAAATGTCTTAGTATTACCATGAGGTGGTTTATTGTTGCCATTGTTGTTTGAGCTGCTTCCGCTGGGTCCTCCTTGCGAAGCGGCGTATTGTGCGATGGCAGCAGCGATGACTTGTTGGAGTTCTGCCTCATTGGTGGGCATGCGTGTCTCACGTCTCGGCGGCATCTTCTAAAAGATGTGTTTACGTCGGTCAGGCCATAGTTATAATATATACGCTTTATGATAGTAATAGTACATAACATCTCATGTTATAATCATATCAGTCACACAACATCCCATGTCACAAACATCAATCACACAACATCCCATGTCATAAAATACAAATAACCAAATCAAGCATCAAGTATGGTGAGAATACTGCGATTGCCATATATTGAGACCACATAGTAAGCGTACAAGTACATCACAGTGTCATACAACATCAGTCGACTAAGGGCTACATCACCCTAGTCCAAAAACTATATCAAATCAGTGTCAATACATCCCATATACATGATCAACAAAAGTCAGAATCAAAATGTAGTCTCCAAAAATGCTGTGCAGTCAAAAGCAATCGCCGTCTTCTCACCAGCGTCTACCCATACGGTACTGAAGAGCTCTACACGGATGGCGGTGGAGGAGGGGGAAAGTGAGTGTAAAACAAGCGGCGCAAATGGAGCCAGTCCTCCTCCATAGCTCTCTGGGTACGCAAGAATGAAGCAACCTGCTGCTCAAGTGCCAAAAGGCGTGCAGCATAGTCTGGTGGTACAGGTCGAGAGGGCTGCAATGGAGAGTGGGTCTGACCCTGGCACTGACACGGCGGCGGCTGGGCTCTCTCAAGCTCCTGAATGCGCTGCGTGTGTGCCTCGTGCTGGGCGACAAAAGACATCAAAACATCCTCAATAGTATATCCCACATGGAAAGAATGGTAAGGGTCGGTCGGTGGCATAACAGACGGTGACGTCCAGAGAAACGGCTCACTGGCTGGATCAAAAGGTGCCACATGAAATGGGGAAACAGGGGGAAAAGTAGTAGACGGTGGCATAGCAGGGATAGATACCGGTACATGTCCAAAAGGGTGAGCCGAAGAACCTTCTCCAGGTCGTGCTGGAGGTGTGTACTGTGCAAAAGAAAAAGGGAAATCAACGTGACGTGCATCAGTGGTATGAGGAGGAATAGGTGGAACCTCATCATCAGCAGGAATCCACCCACACTGGGCGTGCTCATCTCGTGGGTCAATCTGTGCCTCAAAAAGTGCTCGATCAAACTGAACAGGCATAGGATCATGGTGAGGTGCAACAAGAGGGTCAACTGGTGCATCAGCAATAAGTGGGGGATCAACATGATCAGCAGCAATGACATGATCGCCCTCCAACAATGGAGCATCAACAGGGTGATCATCGATAGGTGGGTCAGCAACGACAGGCTCAATAAGCATGCCAGCATGAGCAGGGTCATGCTCAAGCACTGGGTCAGGAGCAGGGTCTAGTGGCTGCTCGGGATCAACGAAGGCCATCTCAAAATCAAACTCAGGGTCGATGGGATCAACTGGGTCAAATGGGTCGACTGGATCCTCCATAGGCTGATCCATGGGTATAAACTCTATATCCTCATCTGGGTCGAATCCTGGGGGAAAGACAGGATCGGAATCCTCCAAATCATCGTGGTCAAAAGCAAAACTAGGAATAGGGGCAACAGAGGATGCCTGGTCGGGATCTGATCCAGGAGAAAAGTGCTGCGCACTCAGAGTGCGTGAAGGTGCGGAGGCCACAGACTCGAAAGAGTCTGGGACCGAAGAGTGAGCAGGTGACTCCTCGGCGGGAGCATCTGCGATCATCAAAAGATCACCAGCAGCAAGAAGGGCCTCGCCCTGAACATCATCCTCTAAGGGCTCGTCATCAAACAGATCGACGTTGCCATCATCGTCAGCGTCGAGAAGCAAATCGTAAGCAGGATATGAAGCAAGTGGTATGGGAGCAGGGATCACCACTAATGGTAGGTCCCCGGCCAAAGGGCCATCAGCGAGCTCATCAGCACCATCAGGTAAAGCGAAGGGCTGAAAGTCATCCTCGTCTGTGCTAGTAACGTCGGATGTGTGGACCTCGTGCTCCGAAGACTCTAGGTCATCTGATACTATAGGTCTAGGTCCTGTGGTGTCTGAGTCACCTGTGCCAGAGGTGTCCATGGTGTCTGTATCATAAACACAAACATGCACAAACAGTCAATCATACAATCAACTAATCACATAAGTCACCAAGTAAGCAAATCAAATAATTCTCCTAGTCCCACTAGCCTCCCAGCCTCTCAGACTGCTCTTCCTAGTCCCACTAGCCAATTCTCCTAGTCCCACTAGCAAATTCTCCTAGTCCTACTAGCCAATTCTCCTAGTCCCACTAGCCAATTCTCCTAGTCCCACTAGCCAACTACCTCGATCTCCCAGACCGAGCCTCGGCCTCCAAGACCGAGCCTCAGCCTCCAA
Organism: Helianthus tuberosus; assembly: GCA_030545235.1. Classification (NCBI taxonomy): domain Eukaryota; kingdom Viridiplantae; phylum Streptophyta; class Magnoliopsida; order Asterales; family Asteraceae; genus Helianthus; species Helianthus tuberosus. The sequence continues at coordinate 82,227,009 of CM060369.1, forward strand.
GACTGAGCCTATAAATAATAAATAAAATGTGCTCAACATGTGTTTATAAAAGTTTTGGATCTGGACTTAAGTGGTATGCAGTAAAAATGTTTTCGTGAGAGCCCTAGTGATCATAGTCTAGACTCGAGAAAGAATCCTAGTTCGCTATGATCAGAGCTCTGATACCAAGCTGTCACACCCTGGCTTTGCGGAAGCGTGGTTATTTTTGGTGTGACTTCTTAATACCATAGCTTAACCATAACAAAGCTATATGAAATAAAACCATGCAAGATCATCCATAGATTAAGTTTTAAAAACCAAATACAACAACATTGTCTTAACGGAAACACCTCTTAATGACATTGTTCAACAAACATAAACATAAACATCAACATGAATAAAGCGCAGTTTAAGATTTGTGACTCGTCCAGGAAAAAGTCACATTTCCTAAACTGGGATGACCTCGGAACCCATATGCAGCGGAAAAACATAACATACCGCGCCAGATCTTTAGTTCCCTGAAATACATGTAAGTTGAAAAATCAACAATAATGTTGAGCGAGTTCATGTGTAAGTGAGTATGTAAAACACTTGTAAGTATAAAAATCCTGGTATGTAGCAAATAAGGAAAAAGAGATCACCAATGGCTTGCAAGACCATTGATATGTGTGAAGTGCAAGTAGGAAGACTCAAACCTAGCAGATTTCGCGTTGGGGCACAAAGTCACCCCTAGGTCCGTTCTGTTTGGGCCTGGGATTGGGCTCGCTACACCCAGATAGATCTACCGCTTACGTCCCTCGGTCCCTCAATGAGGATTAATGGCCTCCAGTTTCTGCCTACCCACTCACATGATCTAAGTAGTAAACCTCCTTACGCTAACCATACCGTGTATAAAGTATTCGTAATCATAGTAACATGTATTTCAACCCCGCAGTTAAAAACTGAAAACAGTTAAGAGAAAAGGGGGACATGAACTCACAGTGGTGCGTCTCTACCAAGTATGCCTCCAAATCAAGTAGCTGAGTGACGACCTACACGTACTAACTCTATTAGACGGACGGCCGTGCCTTAGCTTTATGGTTTAAGTTTTTGGGAAATAGTTAGACAACTATTTCGTGTTTATATTCTGTATATACTTGGTAATTGTTTTCCTTCCCAAGGATGGGGGATTTAATACATGTGCGTTCGTATAATTCGGATTACACTATTAAGTCTCACTTAATATATTTTATTCCTAACTCCAAAATATAAATATTCTTCTCAAAAATATTATATTTTCTACTACATAGATTTTTCCAAAATAATACCTTGACAAAATACGCGTTAAGTCATATTTTCTTAGAATGCGTAAGTTACGTTTTACTGATCGAGTGGTAATAGTAATTACCGGTGTAACTTATATATATTCATCGTAGGGGCGTTCGTATTATTTTGGATCCATTAACATTCGATAGTATTATTTTTACCCTAAAAATAATACTAGTATTTTCACAAAATAATCATAAATATAGATCAAGTGTCTTTATGAAAAATATATACTAAATATATATTTACCAAGTTTTATTTTGTGAAATCCCACCTCCGATATTTTGTAAATAAAGTCGCGGCGAAATCTATACTTTGAAAACAAGTCAAAATGTATTTCTAACACTTTTAGTGAAAATAATTCTAAGTGTTAGGTTTTTGGAAAAATTTCGCCAGAGTTTCCTCTGTAACTGGAGGTGGCCACGCTTTTAAGCATATCATTTTCTTCTATAAATCAAACCAACAATCTTCTTATTCAATCAAAACAATGTTCAAATCACAAACTAGTCAAAATATGTATATAAATCGCATAAATTTTATGAACTTGTGATTTATCCAAACTATGAAGTAAATCCCATTAATTTTAGTGGATCTTTATATAAAACAATCCGATTTTGTAAAAACCTCGTTTTTAAAGAAATTCCATCTTTACATCTTCTCGTCATCTTTTCCAAAAATAGTTATTCTGTCGAAACTTTGTGTTACACAAGTGTTTACACACTTGTGTGTTCTAAAAACCATTCGTGTTAGTGTAAGATCCGTCTTTAAAGTATGTTTTCTCTTGACACGTGGTCCTTTGAAAATACCGTTTGTAGATCCGTAGATCTACTAGTTTTAAACACTATTTCATAGGAAAAATCGATTTTACACAAGTTCATGATTCGTGTGTGGTTGAGTTTCATCCTTTAACCCTTGTTACTTCCAAAATAACCTTATGTCATGATCCAAGAACATGACTAAACCGGGTTAAATGATGATCCGGGCTACCATAACATAGATCGGGTCCAAATAATCACACAAATCAAATACTACCAGTTTTACACAACATATGAGCTTTTACCCAACAATTATAGCATTTTAAGTAGACTTTTGTGTGTCATCTTGTATGTTTACGAGTTTTAACCGTTACAAATCATATTAACCACTTCAAAATAGTTCGAGTAGGTGATTTAAGTAACATACCACTAGCTCGAGGCTAGGGAAGAATCTAAGCGAAAAACGGGTGGATAAAAGCAAGAGAGTGAGGTCCTTCGCCTTCCGATTGCACCAAGACTCCTTATATGCGACCCTTAACACTTGTAGATGCTTGGAATTGGTTGATGGAAGTCGAAATGATGGATGGGTGTAGAGGGGTGTTCGGCCGAGAGTTGTAGAGAGGGAGAGAAGTGTGAGTGTGTTGAGTTGTGTAGTGAAAGTTATGTTGTGTTCAGTGATGAACTTATAGGCAAAGCCAAGTATAATTAACAAATGGACCAAGTGTCTAATAGATATTAGACAAGGTTGATTATTTTAATCAAATGTAGGACAAGGGTGTCCCCTCTAGTTGGGGACGGTTAGAGAGGGGGGGGGTATTAGTCCATTTTCAACTAATTAGTTGGACATTAGTTAGGTTAAGTAAGTTAGTTAAGTGCTTAACCTGGTTAGTGGTGTGTCATGCGTTACAATGGGTGTTAGGGTATTCAGGGACCCTAACTGCCTCAGAAAAAGATAAATAATGAAAATAACAATATTTTCAGGTTCCGGGTAAAGTCCGGTTGTTCGGTTGGATAGCAATCCGTTAAAGCGTTAACAAAGCTTTAAAGTGTCGTTAATACCATTTTTAGTGACACAACTTATTTCCGACACTTTGGAAAGTGTCTAGTAATATTTTCCTCATGTTTTGGCACTTTATTAGTTAGCTAAAAGCTGAATTGTTTATGTAAAGTGCTGAATTTTGTACTTAGAATACGTTTTAGGCACATCCAGTCATTGTAACTTATTCCTAGAGACGCAGTTCTACAACCCTTGTATCCCTACACTCACCACTAGTGTAGTAACTATCTCAGGCTCATACAGGCCTTAGAGGCAGTGTCTGCCTGATGCTGGCTTTATCAGCATGTTCAATAAGTTATCCATTTATAGTGCTACTGTGCTTTTTGTGCATCATGTTTGTCACTAAGGTGCTGTAAGCAAAACATGGAGTGACAGCAAATAAAGTATGATGCAAGTATGTACATATATCAGTATGCAAGTAGCAGTTTATTCACAAGTTCAAGCAAGCACAGTAATTAAGCAGTAATTAATTATTAATTAAGTCGTACGGATACCTGGTTTAGTGAGGGTTGTCACAATCATTCATTTCAAAATTTCGTTTTAATCATTTCGCACGTTATCGCAATCACAAACAATAATAATCCCTCGTGAACAAACTAAATTTACAAAGCTTTCATTTATCCATGTTATGCTATGTTGGACTCATGACTATGCTATATGAGACATCTAAACTCTTTATGTTATGTGAATCAATTCGAAACTTGTATGCTATGTGACACTTTATGCTATGTGAATCAACTTATGCAAACGATTTTTCTTAAACAAACATTATGATCAAGTCTCACCTATTCGTTCGTTTGAATCTTAGATGTCTTCTCGTCACTTCAACTCGTCTAAGAAGTCAAAGTCCCATGCTACGAAGAAGATGATGGCTTTCATGGCCGATCAATTTGCGTGTGTCGTTCCAAAAGTCATTTCCGAGATTCGAGCTTCTGAAACTCCGAACTCTTCCGTCGACTCCAAGGTCGAAATACGCAAGCCCGCTTCGTTCAGCTTCAAGCACTTTTCATCGTGCAATCCCAAGCCATTCACCGGCATTGATGGGGTGACCGCCATGCTCGAATGGTTTGATAGCATGGAGGTCACGTTCATCAACAGTGATTGCCCCAAAGAGCTCAGAACGCGTAGTGCGACTGGGGTATTCCAAGCCCGAGCTCTTGAATGGTGGATGAACGAAAGGAACATTCGTTCGAACGAACTGGCATATGCGTTGGAGTGGGAAGAAGTTAAGGCCCTAATGATGGACGAGTTTTGTCCTCCGCATGAGCAACAAAAGTTGGAAGAAGAGTTTTGGGCACTAAAGCAAGTGGGAGATGAAAACCTAGCCTACACCACCCGTTTCAAACAACTTAGCTTCATAGTTCCTCACCTCGTTATGACCACCGACCGCAAGATACGGAAGTATATCAATGGGTTACCCTCTGCTATGCGCGATACGATAGAGGCTGCCAAACTCGACAATATCGAAGCTGTTTATCGTTTGGCCGCTTCCCTGAACAACAATCGCATTCGTGATAAACAAGCCGCAAACCCCGCTTCTTTCAAGCCAGCCAACCAAATCACCCAACAGTCGAGTGGCAATAGGGGGAAGAAGCGAAAGCAATCGAACCTTGTTTGCAACGCGATTGTGCCACCCGTTAACCTAAATCCTGTTGCTCCTAATAACACCCAAAATCCGTACACTGGGATTCATCCCAAGTGTGCCACATGTAACCGTCACCATCCCGCCAATGCCAGGTGTCGTCTTTGTGCCAATTGTAACCGTTATGGACATGACACCGCCTTTTGTCGCTATCAACCACAACAAGCGCCACCAGCCCAGCAAGCACAACAAGCTCCACCAGCTCAGCAAGCGCAACAAGCTCCGCCCCCTCCTCAAAACGCAAGACCCGCTAGAGCTTGTTTCAAATGTGGGGACGCTAATCATCTTCGCCCTCAATGTCCTCTATGGAATCAAGAACGACAGCAAGCCCAAGATGACGACGAAGACAGTGAGGATACGCTTTCTCATTAGCAACCTTATTACCTCTATTTCGCGTAAAACCTTGTGTTGATTGAATTTATGTCACTTCCGGTCGAAAATTCTGATGGCAAGTCCATCACCGTAGAATTTTATTTTCCGTTATTGTTTTCTCACGCTCAACATCCATGTTTTCTCGAACGATGAAGTATCCCTACCTTTTCGTTACATCTTCCTAAATTTCGGGACGAAATTTCCTAAAGGAGGGGAGACTGTAACGCCCGGCTCTTTTGTACTTTCCATTTATAGAAAGTTTTGTTCGTATTTCTACTTTTGGAAACTTTGTATTCTTGTAATCGTTCTTTCTTTGTAATCGTTGTAACACCGAGACTTGGATCATTAATGATACTCGAATTTTGTTACAAATATGTTGTACACACGTTATGTATGCTCGTATGTTCGAATTGGTGAATCAATTGGTGTTTAATCATTATTCTTGGAAACTATATGCTAAACTTATAATTAATCTAAACTTATGCCTAAAACGTGTTTTGAACGAGAACGACACTTGATTTGATACTTATACGCTTGACTATACTTGGCTTATACTCCTCATGCTTGTATTACCCTTAAACTATGCTTAAATAGCAAAACAAGTCCCTAAAGCACATAAAAATGCCTAAATTACAAAGTGGAGGGGCCTAATTGCAAATAACTCAAACTTCAGCTGCATAAGGCTCGCGGCCCGCCTAAACTTACCTTGATATCTCAAGCGGGCCGCCTGAGGATGCCCAGATCAGAAAAAAAAACACAGCAGCTGCATTTCTACGCGAATTGGCACGAAATCCCACTTTCTAACACTCCCCAATCACCTTAAAGCCACCTCTAAACACCTCCAATCATACTCAAACTCTTCCACTATAAATATACACCTTCTCCAAGCATTTCTACACTTTCAACACTCTCAAATCACTCCAAATTCACTCTCAAATCAGTTGCAAATCTGCATTTTCGGACAGATTCATACCCTTGCACTAAAAAGGACTAGGTGCTCCAACTTAATCCATCCACCAAATTCGCTCGCGGGATTTCAAGTAGGAAAGCTTGCAACCACCGTGAGTATTCTCGATCCCTTTTTCCCTTTTATACTTTGGGATGCAACATGTATAATTATGCAAATACTTTTGAACTAAACATACTCAATCCTTTGAACGAAGCATGAAACTAATGTGACTTACTTGCTATTCTTGTATGCTCTATGAACGATTTGGAACGTTATATGCTTATTGACTTTGCTCGCCCACCTTAACAATTATAGCGCTATAGGATTAACGCCCCGCCCGCTATTCTATTGGGTATTGTTAAGTTACCACCCCGCTGAACTATTGGGATTAGGCTATTTTATGCGTTGTGTTCTAGGGTTTGATCATATTGTACGCCAAAATTGCATACTAGTAATCACATATTATGAATCATGTTGGATTTGAGTTTTTATTCTATTATGCTATGTAAACAAACTTGTATACTCGCTCATGCTTTGGCATTGAAACTCTATTTTAATACATGTTGCAGGTTGATTATTGAAGTATGGATGAACGATGAAACAAGTTTAGGGTGGACTAGATACACACCTTAAATCTATTTATCTTTTGTTGATTTGAATTTGAACAATGTTGTATTTCCATTTTAAATGTTGTATGACAATTTAGTTCTTGCAATGAAAGTTGAATTTAATTAAATATTGTCACATAGTGTTATGATGTTTTGAGCAATTTGTTCGTCTCATCCCGATGTTTCCGCCATCGGTTGGGGTGTGACACAACTGGCCTTCAGGGTAATTGAAGAGAAGGCCGGGTAACTAGGAATGTGTTAAGATCAAAGTTTTTATAGAGATACTGATGAACAGTTGAAGCACAGGTGAAGATTATTCCGTGGCTTCAAGTGGGAGATTGTTGAGTGTGAATCCACTTGATTAAGTGGACATCATAAAATCCTTTCTGGTCAAAAGGATAAGAGGATAAGGGGACAGGGGTTATCCAACCTTCTCTGTGACCCATTATTCACGGATCTTGTTTCTCAACTTTCTTCTTTCATCCAATCTTATATAAGAGACTGTTTTGTATCTGTAATACTTGTACCAAGCTTAATACAAATACACCTAGTTACCAAGAGTGGATGTAGGTCAGAACCGGACTGAACCACTATAAATCTTTGTGTTCTTAATTGTGTGTGTGAGAGAGTTCTGTGTGTTGATTGTGTTCGTGTTTGACCCGTTTGATCCCCAACAAATATTGTCTTGTCAATGTAAATTAAAGATGTTTTGGGTTTGAGTTATACTTGCAGGCCTGAATCAATGCATGAATACAGCCTTACTCTGCACTCACTTTATGTTGTATTTGTGGGGATAAACAATTAACATGGTTTCCCATCCTCACTTCTTTTACTTTTTTCTGGCACCAGTTTTTGAAGTTTTTAATTCATATTGGTGTAGGGGATCACTGGATTTATTTGTGGTACAAAGGGCCTTAGTAGTTTAGGTTTAAGCTCATCTGTTGCTATAACTTTATTTATACTCTTTTGCTTTCTATCTCATTGACCTATTTATTCAAATCTTTGACTCATTGTATTGGAGAAGTGTACATTTTTACATATGATTTCTCTTTAGGCTTTTACTTATTACTTACTATTTGAATATTTATTTCGCTTATTCTGCAACTACATGTTCAAATTGCTTACCTATTGGCAATTAGCAAATGCTCAAAGGATGATTACTGGGACTCTAAATTGCAATCATTAATTTAAAACAATCTTGACTTCATGGTCTTTTTCTTGTGTTTAAACTTATTGCGAGTTGAAAGTTAGAATTGAAAAAGGAAGAATCAAAAGTAATATTTGCTCAATTGATAGAGAAATATATATATTAAATAATCCTACCATGTAACGATTGAAATACAGGTTATGTTTCTTTTTGTATTTTTATGGTTGTTCTTTTTAAAGGGTATATCTTTTTTAGTTTTTAAAAACTCTATTTTAACAATTATGTTTTTTTTTCATTTATGATAAATGAATCTCAACCTCAATAATAATAATAATAATAATAATAATAATAATAATAATAATAATAATAATAATAACAATAACAATAACAATAACAATAACAATAACAATAAAAGACAGTTACAAAGTTCATGTAAGCATTAATTCTAATTCCAAATTTTGTATTTTTTTAACCCATGTTTCATGTAGTTTTATTCTTAACATCTATTTACATAACATATTATCTTAGCCGGTAACTAACCTAGTAAAGTAATCAATTAACAAAAGTTAAACAAATTGTTGTGTTAATAAACCAAACCCAAACCCAACTAACACGCCCCTACATGTGGTCAACCCAGCCCCCACGCGCTATAGAAAAATAAAAGGAAATATGGGATGAGTGGGACTCGAACCTGGGTCCTCTCGGTCATCAATCAAGCAGCAAACCAGCTGAGTTGAATTTAGGAAGTTGTGATGTATTTTTAAACGCGTTAAAGTCGAATCTGAACTCATCTCCTTCACATAACAACCCAATGGCGCGATATCTTGTTCATCAAGGCTCGATTTTTGTTGTTTTAGCAAAGATTTGATATCCAATATTGCTCAAATTCATCCTAACATTAGTTTATGATGTTTTAACATCCAAATACATTATATAAACTTCCTAATTTTTAAAAATATCAAATCTCCATGAAAGATGTAAAGATCTCAAAAAGTTTATAACTAAAATTGTCCATTATATTAACCCTAACCTACACCAAACGATTTCTTCACCTCTAAAATGCAAACACTAGCATCCAATTCGTGCAAATAACCTTTACAACCCACGAATTTAATCAAGAACGATTCTAGGCTCAAAACTTCAAGTTCACATATCTCCTTCAATTCTCAACCAAATGAGGTAATTCTTGAGCCTATTTCCCATAATTTTTCTTGATCTACAAAACCCTCCTATCAATTTCTGTGATAGAGTGCATCTTAGATCTGTTTATGATATTAGTGTTCTTAGTTTAATTTAATTTAGGGCTTTTGGCAACAAAACCCTCCTATCAATTTCTGTGATAGAGTGCATCTTAGATCTGTTTATGATATTAGTGTTCTTAGTTTAATTTAATTTAGGGCTTTTGGCAAAGATTGTGTGTTTTGATTAAATTGATGAATGTATAGTGTTCTTAATCATAAAAGAATAAAACTTGCAAATATTGAGAAAAATTTCGGTCATGTTTTGAATTTATTTAATATTCTAATCATATAAAACTAATTTAAATTTAAAATATGTTAATTATTAAAAATTAACCTAATAAAATATTACTTGTATTTTTCGAGAAAAATATAACTATAAATTTATTCAATTAAATTCAAAATATATTTAATTTATGTTTTTACAATATAACGTAATCGATTTATATTATATGTAAAAATATCTTGTCAGGAATGCTCCTAACCTTTCACGTGATGTTGATCACTAATCTCACCCGGATCATCAAGATCTAAAAAACTACGGTGACACAAGACACGTACTTTACAAGTAAAACGAATCAGATGAATTAATTATTTAATATAATTAGTTAATACAAAAATCCCTAAATTATAGGTTTAGTCTTGTCTATATTTTTATTTGTGTTTTAGTACTTTGTATTTTATATTTTAGGGTAGTTTTCATCATTCAGAGTTTTCCACTTTCATTCGTGCGCTTGTTTCAATGAATCACAAAACACAACCCGTGAGTAGATATTTCCTAATTTCCCTTTTCGAAATTTAAATGTTTTGGGGTGTATTATGTTTCATCAAAACATTTATTTATTACTTAAAGTTTTCATTATTCAAATACATGCAAGTTCAATGGGGGTGGTTATGTGGTAGTTATTATTTGTTCATTTTTTGCATTACTAACCATTGTTACTAATCATTATCTAGCGATGAACGACGGATTTGAGTTTTTCAATGTGGTGAAGAACGACGGATGTGAGTTTTCCGATGTACGGTGCAGAGGTGGTGGAAGGGCTACAATGGCGGTGGTGCTGTAGTGTCGGTGGATGTGGTGGTGCTGCGGTGTTGGTGCGGCGGTGTTGATGGCGGTGTTGGTGCGGCGGTGATGGTGGCGGTTGTGGTGCGGTGGTGATGGTGGTGGTTGTTTTATTGAGAGAGAAAGATAAGTAAAAAAGTGAAAGTGATTAGGCCGAGTGAGAGAGAGAGTGTGGAATCTGGAGAGAGAGAGAGAGAGAGAGAGAGAGAGAGAGAGAGAGAGAGAGAGAGAGAGAGAGAGATGTGTGGATGGAATACATGTATATATTTATTAATAGTTTTAATAATAATAAAATGGTTTTTTTACGTATAAGGGTAATTCGGTCATTTAACAAAAGTTAACAGAATAATTCTAACAGTGTTAAAAATTTGGACTCAAATGGTTAAGAAAAGTGGTTGTAAGGATTCAGGGCGTTAAACATTTTGATTTTGAACTTAAGTGTTTAAAACCCCCAAAACACAGGGACTCAAAAAATAATTTTCCCAAAGAAAAATGAGTTTTTCCTTTTTGTGTCTTTCGGCTAATCTTTTCAAAAGATGTAGGATGACTAGTTTATAAATAAATTAGGTTATTTATAATAAACTTTTTCTAATCATTTAATCATCTCTCGGGCCTAAAGCCCAATACGTCTAGATCAAGTCCAAGACACGATACCAAGTCCGAAAAACCAGTTTGATTAAATAAATAATTAAACGTTATATTATTTATAACCCGTATAAATGATAAATTCCGTTCCACACGAAACATAATTATTCTAGATAATATATGTTTCGTTCTGTAATTGTTCGTGATCACCAGTTAACCAAGTTAAGTGGATAAAATGTTCGTTGCCCAAGGTGTAACTCTTACGAGTCATAACTTGGTTAGTAGCGTTGATTTATCGAGTCCGTACATATAAATCCGACACGTGGATCCTTCGTTAATTCACAATTAAACAATGAATCGACCACATATTTTCTTAGTTTTAGCTTTGTGTTAACATTTGATTAGCGATCATCTTTCTTCTTTTGAATTTGTAAACAACTTTTCATTTTTTTTTTCTTTTGTAACTCGAGCCATAATACTCATACATTAAGACTTGTGTATGGTTGAGGCATCCTTGTTTTTCCCCTAAGACCCGGGTTCGAATCCCACCCATTGCACTTTGGGTGAGGTCCTTTTTGGGTTAGTCTCTGTGCCAGCGTAGGCCCTGTTGTAAGAACGACCGTCTGGCGTTAATGAGTCTGAGCTTCCAATAGAGAGGTGCGACGAGTCGATGTAGATAATTTGACGTTCAAAAAAAAAAAGACTCGCGCAATAAACAAATTTCATTCATTAATCAACCGAAGAGGAACCGAGTCTTTATTCATAAAACATATAGCTGACAACAATCCAACACTGACTCAAGTTCTTAAACAACACACACAAAATTAAACAATTCACTTATGGAGCTTTGAGGGTGTTTGCCACATCAATGACAAATCGGTATCTAACATCCGATTTCAAGACGCGATCCATAGCCGTGTTCACATAGTCTATGGGAATTAGCTCAATATCCGCAGTCACGCCATGTTTTGCGGCAAAATCAAGCATTTCCTGAGTCTCCTTTAGCCCTCCCGTCGCACTTCCAGTAACGATCTTCCTCCCTATAAATCACATTTTTAGTTAAAACAAGGATGTTGGCTCAAGAAAAGATTGTATCAAATGAAAAAAACTAACCCATAATTAAAGAATACGTAGATATCTCAATTGGCTTCTCTGGTACACCCACAAAAACAAGCTTCCCATCTTGTTTGAGCACACTCAACAATGATTCAATGGGGTGAGACGCGGAGACAGTATCAACACCAACCATTAAGTCTAAAAGATTGTTGGATTAAGTCTCCTCCACTTCATCACTTTAGCAGTAAAGTTAGAATGCATTAAATCATGTTCCCATGTTTCCACCATTTACAGTAAAGTTAGGATGCATTAAATCATGTTCCCACATGCATGTAGGAGGAGTAATCTCCATTGCATTTCTCTCACTTGTAATTATTGTAATTATTCTTGTACCTCTATATATTGAACTTGGTAAAGATGTAATTGTTATTTCTCAAGTTACAATTCTCAGGTGGCCAATTACCCTCCATCATCCAATGGCCAAACCAATTGAACTTGGTAAAGATGTAATTGTTATTTCTCAAGTTACAATTCTCATTACATACAGATCAATATATAGAGGTACAAGAATAATTACAATAATTACAAGTGAGAGAAATGCAATGGAGATTACTCCTCCTACATGCATGTGGGAACATGATTTAATGCATCCTAACTTTACTGTAAATGGTGGAAACATGGGAACATGATTTAATGCATTCTAACTTTACTGCTGTGACAACTGGCCCAAACCGGTAATTTCCGTACACATTAATTATTGCTTAATGACTGCAATTATGAGTTTAAGTGTCAGCAATGTCTGAACACATGATTAAACAAGTGAATTCATGCATGTTGTATACTACAAAATATTGCTTTATGCATAAACGAGAGCGTTGCGTCAGAATAATAGTAAACTCACCGGTAAGACACACTGTGTCGACTGAACTGCAGAAAGCAGACAGACAATAAAATTGGAGCCTAGGTGTAGGTCCGACAACAAGAATGCATTAAAACCCAAGAGTACATACAAGGGTTAATATATATGCAATACCAAAGCAAAAATAAGCACTAAAAAGCACCCGAAACGCACTTTAAGTGCAGAATTTATAAAATTCAGCAATAATTCAGCATTTAGACATATAAATATTATGCAGAAATGTCGTTTTATTATCCAGAATATTTCCCTAAGTGTTGGGAATTGAAAGAGTACAAGAAGGGTACTTAAAAGACACTAAAAAGTATGATTTAGCACTTTAACGAATCGGTATGTAACCGAACGACCGGACTATACCCGGAACATGAAAATATTGTTATTTTCATTAGTTATCTTTTTCTGAGCCAGTTAGGGTCCCCGTATACCCTAACACCCGTCATAACACGCTACACATTAGTAACGGGGTTAAACACTTAACTTAACTTAGTTTAACCTAACTAATACTTGGAACCGAACTAGACCCCCCCCCCCCTTCTCTAACCGGCCCCAAACCATGGGGAAACATACTTGGTCCTTGGTTCATTATTTTAATCCCTAATGTGTAGTATCTAGATGACATATTGACCAATGGATAATTACCTCCTAAATTATCTATAAGTTCACAACTAAACCCACCATTCATTTCATTACACAAATCACAACTTACCACTCTCTCTCTCCCTCTATAAGCTTACGGCCAAGCATCCCCTATTCCATCCATCCATTGTTCAATCTTGTTCTTCACATTCCAACATCATACAAACATCAAGGGTCACGTATTAGGAGTCTTGGAGCGAACGGAAGACGAAGGACCTCTCTACCTTGCTTTTATCCACTTGATTTGTGCTTAGATTCTTCCCTAGCCTCGAGCTAGTGGTATGTTGCTTAAATCACTCTCTTGAACTATATTGAAGTGGTTAAAATGATTCGTAACGGTTAAAACTCGTTAACATACGAGATAACCCACAAAAGTCTACTAAAAACACTAAAAATGGTGGTTAAAAGCACATATGTTGTGTAAATCATGTAGTAATCGATTTGTGTGGTTATTTGGACCCGATCTATGTTGTGGTAGCTCGGATCATCATTTAACCCGGTTTGGTCATGATCATGAACCATGACATAAGGTTGCTTTGAATAAAACAAGGGTTAAAGGGTGAAGCTCTACCACACACGAATCGTGAACTTGTGTAAAAGTGTTTTACTTGTGAAATAGTGTTTAAAACTAGCCGATCTATGTATCTACAAGTGGTATTTTCAAAAGACCAAGCATCAAAAGAAATCACATGTTCTAAACCGGATCTTACACAAACAAAAGTGGTTTTTGTGAACAAACAAGTGTGTGGATACTTGTGTAACAAAAGTTTTAACAAAGAAATAATTTTCGTAAAAACCGACTAGAAGTTGTAAAACTTCATATTCTTTAAAAATAAAGTTTTTAAGAAACTAAACTTATTTTTAAAGATAACAAGACTTACTAAATGTGCTAGTAAGTTACTACACATTTTTGTAAATATTCAAGTTCATGAAATGGAGAAACTAGTGATTATTGCTGATGAGTATTGTTGATAATTGTTGTTGATGATTGATAATGATTTAAAAGAAAATAAACACACGTTTTGAAAATGTGGGGAAACCTCCATTTTTAGGGGAAACTCTGTCAAAAATTTTATAAATTTCGACACTTAGAAAAATATAAGTTTTTAAGAAACTTATTCCCTAAAAATGTATTTAAGGGTATTACCAAGGTTTCCCTAATTTCTGGTGATAAGAAATGAGGATTTCCTTCAAAAATAAAAATAGATACTATGTATATATATTTTTGAGAGAAAAAAATATATATTATTTTATCACCAACTTTTGTGCTAAGTGTGTATAGTATGTGTTATATGTGCTAGTGTATTAAGACTTAAAAATACACTAAATACTCATGAGGAGTATAAACATAAAAACACACATACAACATACAAGATACATAATTCGGGTGCAAAGTGCAAAACATAAAAGACTTATATTTATTTTTGGAGAAAATAATATAAGTAAGATACGTAGTTAGAAATATAGAATATTTTTAACACAAGAATATATACAAAGGAGAGTGACTGTACTTGTGCGACGCAAGTCTAGTGACTAACGTTAAGAAAACGTGTATAGGTTACGACGTTAATTAAGCAAATCCGGTGGAGTTTACGACGCTAGGAACGCAAAGTTGTGAGTTCATGCTCCCCCTTTTCTCTTTAACTGTTTTCAGTTTTTATAACTTCGGGGGTGAAATACATGTACAAATGTACAAAATTTATAATTGGTATGATATAAATACAAGAAGTACACTTGGTGAGAACGAGAACCAAGTGTGACGAAATATAAGAATACAAGAAGTACACTTGGTGAGAACGAGAACCGAGTGTGATGAAATATAAGAATATGAGAAGCGCACTTGGTGAGAACGAGAACCAAGTATGAGGCGCTATGAGAAATGATAACAAGAAACGCGCTTGGTGAGAACGAGAACCAAGTAGGATGCGTTATGAGAAATAGTGTCACGAATAGGGTACAGAAGCACCATTAATCGTGTACATACTTAGACCGCAGAACAAAAGGTTAGATCTAACGGGTGCCTGGCAGCCACACTCCCGGTCGGGGCGAGAATCGAGGAGTGCTTTTGTGTCTCAGAATATACCAATTAAATGCCTTACGTTTGGTGGCTTCCTATGACGTGTCACATGTTAATGGCTTTGCAACCCATTAACAATCCTGATATTTACAGGAATATTTTAATTACATGAAATTCATACCATACTAAAAATTGATGAGTACTTGAGTACGTGGGGTACTCAAGAAGAGATTGAATTATACTTGAAGTACGTGGGGTACTCAAGAAGAAATTGAATTATACATATGTACGTGGTGTACACATGAAACTGGATTTATATATGAAAACTTGATTTACTCACAAACTATGTTTTCATACAAAGTATACAAACATGAAATACAAAACTGCATGAATTCACACCAACATTATGTTGACGTTTTTCCAAAAACTCACATGTATTTCAGGTAACTAGGATGGATGTGCGCGTGGTCTTGCTTATGCTCGTGGATGTCTCTTGTGTTTAACTTTAAATAAAGTTGTAAACTTTTAAGACAATGTTTTATGCTGTCTAGCGATATAAACGCTAAACTTATGTTTTCAAATTATGGTATGTGATGTTATTTTACGAGCATGTAGCATGTTTACTCTTCGTATGCAATGAGAACCTTTCATGATCACACCTCGTGCTTCCGCCATAGAAAGGGGTGTGACAGATTGGTATCAGAGCTGCGATTGTAGTGAACCAGGATTCCTTCTCGAGTCTAGTCTACAATCTCTAGGATCCATTCACGAAAACAATTTTCAAAGAGTTTTCATTGCATAAAACGTCCCGCGACATCCACTGCCTGAAACTGTCTACATGAGTCTAGAAAAAGACACTACGAGACTTAGAGTGCACTTGAGTAGCACTTGTCGTTGGCTAGAAACTACTTGCAATTATGTGTGATAATTAGCATGTATTAGAAGTAGAATGTCACAAGTATACGTGACTTTACCTGAAAGCAATGGCCTACCTGAAGGAAGAAATACGAGGATGAAACGAACTGTGCGGACTGTGCAAGGAGTTACGTAATTATGGATGCATACATAATTATGGAATTCAGTGCACAGAAACCACAGCAAGTCTTGTCACGTATAGATTCCCTCAGTGCAAGCCTAATAAGTACTCTGCTAGAGTAATAATTGTTTGATGTCACTTATGTGGTATATATACCTGTGAATATATGATACTACTGTCTAGTGTGACGATATCAAACAAATGTCTAACCCTGTTGTGTTATGTTCGGTCAGAACATGGCACCCAGGAAAGCTGTGAATGCTCGCAATGACGATCAACCTCCTCCTCCCCCACTGCCCAGAACTGCTGATGAGCTGAACGCCCTGCTGGAGGAAAGGATCTCCGCTGATATCGCCCAGTACGAGGCGAACCGAACTCAAGACAGTGGAGGACCAAGCAACACTAGACGTAATGGGGATGGAGATTCGTCTGGAGGGAACGCAGCTCAAGGTAACCTTAAGACACTGTGCTAAGCATGAGGAAATTTATGAACGGTCTTTGTTTCATTATTTCTTCGATTGCTCACATGTGAATTGGTGAATCAATTCCAGGCTGCACTTTCAAGCAGTTCCTCGACTGCAAGCCGATGAACTATGACGGCACAGGAGGTGCAGTAGCATTTGTGCGCTGGACGGAGAAGACTGAAGCTACTTTCCGCATGAGCAAGTGTACCGCGGATCAGCAAGTCACTTTTGCTACTGGGTTATTCGTCGATGAAGCTCTGACTTGGTGGAACCTGCAAGCCCAAACCTTGGGTGACGATGCTGCTTATGGCTTAACTTGGGATGAACTAAAGGAAAGAATGAGAGAGAAGTACTGCTCTCGTGCTGAACTCCAAAGGCTGGAAACGGAATTCTGGCACTTGACTATGGAAGGTGCTGACATCAATGGTTACACTCGAAGGTTCCACGATCTGTCAAGAGTGCTTCCCTACATGGTGACTCCGGAATTTAAGCGTGTTGAACGCTACATTTGGGGACTGGCCTCAGAGTTTCGTGGCATGGTGACGTCGGCCAAACCTCAAACGATCACCGAGGCTGTAACTCTGGCTGTCAGCCTTACTGAAGATTGTGTTTGTATGAAGAAGCTATCATTGAACCCCACTGAGAAGACCGAGACGCATGCTGAGTCGTCCGGTGACAAAAAGAGAAAGCATACAAGTTTGAACCAAGCAACTCGTAACAACAAGGGTTGCAGCAAGAAGCGTGACACTAACCCGTCTCAGGAGGCAAAAACCCATGCAACCAAAGCATACCAAGGCTCCATGCCTAGATGCCAAAAATGTAAGTATCATCATGATGGAGCTTGTCGCATTCCAAGGTGCGACAAATGTGGTAAATTGGGTCATCAAACAGAAGACTGTTGGGGAAAAGGAAAGAACCGAAATGGAAACGGTGCTGGTAACAAGAATGGCAACGGGAAAGGGCAGAACCAAGGATGCTTCAAGTGTGGAAGCAATGATCATTTCATGAAGAACTGCCCAGAGAGAAACAACGCTCCGGCTCGAGCATTTGTGATTGGAGCAAGAGACGCACGCGAGGACCCTAACGTGGTCACCGGTACGTTTCTCGTTAGCAATCACTTTGCATCCATACTATTTGACACTGGCACCGATTATAGCTTCATGTCTGTGGAATTTAAACGTATACTCGGAATAGAATCTAGTAGATTAGAAATTCCTTATTCCATAGAACTAGCCAATGGTAAACTTGTTGAATCGAGCGAAGTTGTCAGAGGCTGCACACTAGAACTTGGCGAACGAAATTTTAGCATCGACCTCTTACCTATTCAATTGGGTAGCTTCGATGTAGTAGTCGGAATGGACTGGTTGTCCAAGAACAAAGCTGAAGTTATTTGTCATGAGAAAATCATTCGCATCCCTTTAGCGAATGGTGAAACTCTCATAGTACATGGAGAAAGACGAAACGCGCCTCTACGAATCATCAGTTGTATGAAGGCACAGAAGTGCTTAAAGAAAGGATGTGTTGCTTTCCTAGCACACGTTGTAGATACGAAGACTGTGGAGCCAAAACTCGAAGACATTCCTGTGGTGAAGGAATTTCCTGATGTGTTCCCTGAAGATCTGCCAGGACTACCTCCGCAACGACAAGTCGAATTTCACATAGACTTGGTTCCAGGAGCCGCTCCTGTAGCCAAGGCTCCATATCGACTTGCACCATCCGAAATGCAAGAATTATCTACACAACTTCAGGAGTTGTTGGATAAAGGATTCATAAGGCCAAGCTTCTCACCCTGGGGAGCTCCAGTATTGTTCGTGAAGAAGAAGGATGGAACACTGCGGATGTGTATCGATTACAGGGAACTGAACAAGCTCACTATCAAGAATCGGTATCCACTACCGAGGATTGATGACTTGTTTGATCAACTGCAAGGATCAAGCTACTATTCTAAGATCGACCTTCGATCTGGATACCATCAGCTGAGAATCCAAGATGAAAGCGTGCCAAAGACTGCATTCAGAACGCGCTATGGGCACTACGAATTTCTTGTGATGCCATTTGGGCTGACGAATGCACCAGCGGTCTTTATGGATCTAATGAACCGCGTATGCAAACCATATCTACATAAATTCGTGATTGTATTTATCGATGATATCCTGATTTACTCGCGAATGAAAGAAGAGCACGAGCAACATCTCAGAACCATCTTGGAACTACTGAAGAAAGAGAAACTTTATGCAAAGTTCTCGAAATGCGAATTCTGGATTCGCGAAGTACAATTTCTTGGTCACGTTGTGAATGAGAAGGGCATTCATGTAGACCCGTCCAAGATAGAAGCAATAAAGAATTGGGAAGCTCCCAAGACCCCGACCGAAGTCCGTCAATTTTTGGGCTTAGCGGGCTACTATCGGCGATTCATTGAGAATTTCTCGAAGATAGCTCAACCGCTAACGACCCTTACTCAGAAAGACAAGAAGTACGACTGGGGTCACAAACAAGAAGAAGCCTTCCAGTTACTTAAGAGCAAACTATGCGATGCACCGATACTATCATTACCCGAAGGCACTGAAGACTTCGTGGTATACTGCGACGCCTCACGACAAGGCTTGGGTTGCGTGCTCATGCAACGCCAAAAAGTCATCGCTTATGCTTCAAGACAACTGAAGGTTCACGAGAGAAATTATACCACTCACGACCTGGAGCTGGGTGCAGTGGTATTCGCCTTGAAGATTTGGCGACATTATCTATATGGTACTCGATGTACAATCTTCACAGATCACAAAAGCTTGCAACACATATTTGATCAGAAGGAATTGAATATGCGCCAGCGACGTTGGGTCGAGCTGCTGAATGATTATGACTGTGAGATTAAGTACCATCCTGGAAAGGCGAACGTTGTAGCAGACGCGTTGAGCCGAAAAGAAAGGGTTAAGATCCTGAGGGTTCGAGCACTGGAAATGACGATTCGAACGAACCTCACGGCACGCATTCGAGATGCACAACAAGAAGCTCTTAAAGAAGAGAACCGTAAAGCTGAATACCTACGGGGTATGCTGAAATACATGGTGCCAAACGAAGAGGGAGCCTTATACTTCAAGAAGCGTATTTGGGTTCCACTCTATGGTGGCATACGAGAAGTCATCCTTAATGAAGCCCACAAATCGAGATATTCAATCCACCCAGGATCGGACAAAATGTATCAAGACTTGAAAGAATACTATTGGTGGCCGAGACTCAAAAGCGACGTTGCTGTTTATGTTGGAAAATGCCTAACCTGTGCCAAGGTTAAGGCAGAATATCAGAAACCGTCCGGCCTACTACAACAACCAGAGATTCCCGTGTGGAAGTGGGAACAAATATCGATGGACTTCATAACGAAATTACCCAGGACCCCGAGAGGGCACGATATGATATGGGTAATAGTTGATCGATTAACGAAGTCTGCGCACTTCCTACCGATCCGAGAAAAAGACAGCACTGGAAAGCTTGCTGAAATATACTTAAGAGAAATTGTGGCACGTCATGGAGTGCCAATCTCAATCATTTCAGACAGAGATGGACGCTTTGTCTCAAGAATCTGGCAATCATTTCAGGAAGCCTTCGGATCCCAGTTAGATCTGAGCACGGCATTCCATCCGCAAACAGACGGCCAGAGCGAACGGACTATACAAACGTTAGAAGATATGCTTCGCGCATGTGTCATGGATCTAGGCGGCAGCTGGGATACTCATCTACCTTTAGTTGAGTTTTCCTACAATAACAGTTATCATACGAGCATAAAAGCCGCACCGTTCGAAGCTCTGTATGGCCGCAAATGCCGATCGCCCTTATGTTGGGCAGACGCTGGAGATAAGCGTATGGTTGGTCCTGAGCTTGTACAAGAGACCACCGACAAGATTGCGCAGATCCGAGAGCGCATTAAGGCGGCTCGAGAGTGACAAAAGAGCTACGCTGATCCAAATAGAAAATCGGTAGATTTCAAAGTGGGAGACAAAGTGTTGTTAAAAGTCTCACCATGGAAGGGCGTAGTCAGGTTTGGAAAGCGTGGAAAGCTGAATCCACGATACATCGGACCATTCAGAATTTTGAAGAGAATTGGTACCATGGCATACAAGTTGGAGTTACCGGAAGAACTTAATGGAGTACATGATACGTTTCATGTATCCAACCTGAAGAAGAGTCCAACACAAGAAAACGTGATCATCCCGATGGATGAAGTGTATATTGATGAAGCCCTCCGATTTACAGAGCAACCCGTTGAGGTTACTGACTGGAAAGTCAACAAGACCAGGAGGAGCAGTGTGAAGCTTGTCAAAGTACGTTGGAGCTCTAAGCACGGACCCGAGTACACATGGGAACGTGAGGACCAGTTCAAGAAAAAGTATCCCCACCTATTCAAGAAGACTCCAGCGAGGGTGAGTTCAGTCTGAATTTCGGGACGAAATTCTTTTAACGGGGGGAGACTGTGACAACTGGCCCAAACCGGTAATTTCCGTACACATTAATTATTGCTTAATGACTGCAATTATGAGTTTAAGTGTCAGCAATGTCTGAACACATGATTAAACAAGTGAATTCATGCATGTGGTATACTACAAAATATTGCTTTATGCATAAACGAGAGCGTTGCGTCAGAATAATAGTAAACTCACCGGTAAGACACACTGTGTCGACTGAACTGCAGAAAGCAGACAGACAATAAAATTGGAGCCTAGGTGTAGGTCCGACAACAAGAATGCATTAAAACCCAAGAGTACATACAAGGGTTAATATATATGCAATACCAAAGCAAAAATAAGCACTAAAAAGCACCCGAAACGCACTTTAAGTGCAGAATTTATAAAATTCAGCAATAATTCAGCATTTAGACATATAAATATTATGCAGAAATGTCGTTTTATTATCCAGAATATTTCCCTAAGTGTTGGGAATTGAAAGAGTACAAGAAGGGTACTTAAAAGACACTAAAAAGTATGATTTAGCACTTTAACGAATCGGTATGTAACCGAACGACCGGACTATACCCGGAACATGAAAATATTGTTATTTTCATTAGTTATCTTTTTCTGAGCCAGTTAGGGTCCCCGTATACCCTAACACCCGTCATAACACGCTACACATTAGTAACGGGGTTAAACACTTAACTTAACTTAGTTTAACCTAACTAATACTTGGAACCGAACTAGACCCCCCCCCCCCCCTTCTCTAACCGGCCCCAAACCATGGGGAAACATACTTGGTCCTTGGTTCATTATTTTAATCCCTAATGTGTAGTATCTAGATGACATATTGACCAATGGATAATTACCTCCTAAATTATCTATAAGTTCACAACTAAACCCACCATTCATTTCATTACACAAATCACAACTTACCACTCTCTCTCTCCCTCTATAAGCTTACGGCCAAGCATCCCCTATTCCATCCATCCATTGTTCAATCTTGTTCTTCACATTCCAACATCATACAAACATCAAGGGTCACGTATTAGGAGTCTTGGAGCGAACGGAAGACGAAGGACCTCTCTACCTTGCTTTTATCCACTTGATTTGTGCTTAGATTCTTCCCTAGCCTCGAGCTAGTGGTATGTTGCTTAAATCACTCTCTTGAACTATATTGAAGTGGTTAAAATGATTCGTAACGGTTAAAACTCGTTAACATACGAGATAACCCACAAAAGTCTACTAAAAACACTAAAAATGGTGGTTAAAAGCACATATGTTGTGTAAATCATGTAGTAATCGATTTGTGTGGTTATTTGGACCCGATCTATGTTGTGGTAGCTCGGATCATCATTTAACCCGGTTTGGTCATGATCATGAACCATGACATAAGGTTGCTTTGAATAAAACAAGGGTTAAAGGGTGAAGCTCTACCACACACGAATCGTGAACTTGTGTAAAAGTGTTTTACTTGTGAAATAGTGTTTAAAACTAGCCGATCTATGTATCTACAAGTGGTATTTTCAAAAGACCAAGCATCAAAAGAAATCACATGTTCTAAACCGGATCTTACACAAACAAAAGTGGTTTTTGTGAACAAACAAGTGTGTGGATACTTGTGTAACAAAAGTTTTAACAAAGAAATAATTTTCGTAAAAACCGACTAGAAGTTGTAAAACTTCATATTCTTTAAAAATAAAGTTTTTAAGAAACTAAACTTATTTTTAAAGATAACAAGACTTACTAAATGTGCTAGTAAGTTACTACACATTTTTGTAAATATTCAAGTTCATGAAATGGAGAAACTAGTGATTATTGCTGATGAGTATTGTTGATAATTGTTGTTGATGATTGATAATGATTTAAAAGAAAATAAACACACGTTTTGAAAATGTGGGGAAACCTCCATTTTTAGGGGAAACTCTGTCAAAATTTTTATAAATTTCGACACTTAGAAAAATATAAGTTTTTAAGAAACTTATTCCCTAAAAATGTATTTAAGGGTATTACCAAGGTTTTCCTAATTTCTGGTGATAAGAAATGAGGATTTCCTTCAAAAATAAAAATAGATACTATGTATATATATTTTTGAGAGAAAAAAATATATATTATTTTATCACTAACTTTTGTGCTAAGTGTGTATAGTATGTGTTATACGTGCTAGTGTATTAAGACTTAAAAATACACTAAATACTCATGAGGAGTATAAACATAAAAACACACATACAACATACAAGATACATAATTCGGGTGCAAAGTGCAAAACATAAAAGACTTATATTTATTTTTGGAGAAAATAATATAAGTAAGATACGTAGTTAGAAATATAGAATATTTTTAACACAAGAATATATACAAAGGAGAGTGACTGTACTTGTGCGACGCAAGTCTAGTGACTAACGTTAAGAAAACGCGTATAGGTTACGACGTTAATTAAGCAAATCCGGTGGAGTTTACGACGCTAGGAACGCAAAGTTGTGAGTTCATGCTCCCCCTTTTCTCTTTAACTGTTTTCAGTTTTTATAACTTCGGGGGTGAAATACATGTACAAATGTACAAAATTTATAATTGGTATGATATAAATACAAGAAGTACACTTGGTGAGAACGAGAACCAAGTGTGACGAAATATAAGAATACAAGAAGTACACTTGGTGAGAACGAGAACCGAGTGTGATGAAATATAAGAATATGAGAAGCGCACTTGGTGAGAACGAGAACCAAGTATGAGGCGCTATGAGAAATGATAACAAGAAACGCGCTTGGTGAGAACGAGAACCAAGTAGGATGCGTTATGAGAAATAGTGTCACGAATAGGGTACAGAAGCACCATTAATCGTGTACATACTTAGACCGCAGAACAAAAGGTTAGATCTAACGGGTGCCTGGCAGCCACACTCCCGGTCGGGGCGAGAATCGAGGAGTGCTTTTGTGTCTCAGAATATACCAATTAAATGCCTTACGTTTGGTGGCTTCCTATGACGTGTCACATGTTAATGACTTTGCAACCCATTAACAATCCTGATATTTACAGGAATATTTTAATTACATGAAATTCATACCATACTAAAAATTGATGAGTACTTGAGTACGTGGGGTACTCAAGAAGAGATTGAATTATACTTGAAGTACGTGGGGTACTCAAGAAGAAATTGAATTATACATATGTACGTGGTGTACACATGAAACTGGATTTATATATGAAAACTTGATTTACTCACAAACTATGTTTTCATACAAAGTATACAAACATGAAATACAAAACTGCATGAATTCACACCAACATTATGTTGACGTTTTTCCAAAAACTCACATGTATTTCAGGTAACTAGGATGGATGTGCGCGTGGTCTTGCTTATGCTCGTGGATGTCGCTTGTGTTTAACTTTAAATAAAGTTGTAAACTTTTAAGACAATGTTTTATGCTGTCTAGCGATATAAACGCTAAACTTATGTTTTCAAATTATGGTATGTGATGTTATTTTACGAGCATGTAGCATGTTTACTCTTCGTATGCAATGAGAACCTTTCATGATCACACCTCGTGCTTCCGCCATAGAAAGGGGTGTGACAACTGCTAAAGTGATGAAGTGGAGGAGACTTAATCCAACAATCTTTTAGACTTAATGGTTGGTGTTGATAAATATAATCATAATCTCAAGTTCAATATGGTATCAGAGCCTCTCTGCTCCTCTGAGCCAATCGATCCACCATAAACCACATGGCGGAGACCAACAGCGGCTCAGCCGCACCACCGCCGCCGCAACGGTGGCCAATTACCCTCCATCATCCAATGGCCAAACCAATTGTCCATATCACCGCCGCAACGGCGGGTTCCCGTTCCACCATCGCTGCTGGGTTCATCGCCGCCGCCGCTGCTCGACAAACCGCCGCCGCCGCTGCCGATTCTAACCGCCAACGCTGCCTCTCTTCGCCGTCGCAAGCCGCCACTATTCCGGCCACATAAACTCCCAGCCAGCCGCTACTATTTTTTTTTCAAAAAAAAAAAAAAAAAAAAAAAAACGTACCAGTTCAAAAGCTTCAGAAAACTCAGTCTTCAGCTTCTTCCCAAATCACATTTGCAAACTCAAAAAATCTCTCTATGGCCTTAAACAGGCACCGCGTGCTTGGTACATTGAACTAACCACCTTCCTCCTGGATTTGGTTTCAAAAAAAATATCTTTCTGATACATCTCTCTTTGTTTACAACTCAAATGGTATCACTTGCTACCTTCTTGTCTACGTAGACGACATCATACTCACAGGGAATCACAATCCTTTCATGGATTCTTTTGTTCAAGCCCTAAGCAAAAAATTTTCTATCAAAGACTTAGGCCCCCTTCATCACTTTCTAGGAATCGAAGTCATTCCTACGCCTAATGGTCTCTTTCTTTCCCAACATCGCCACATTTGCGATATTCTCACCACATTTAAAATGGATGGTGCTAAAGAGGTCCTCACTCCCCTAGGCACTTCCGAGCCACTTGCCTCAGTTGACTCCACTCCTCAGGTCGATCCCACACCTTACCGCCAACTGGTGGGTACTTTGCAATACCTCGCCTTCACTCTTCCCGACATCTCCTTTGCTGTCAATAAATTATCCCAATTAGAAGCACCCCATCGCTCTACTGTGACAACACCGGGGCTACTTATGTATGTGCAAATCCCGTTCACCATTCACGTATGAAACATCTAGCCCTCGACTACCACTTTTGTGCGGGAACAAGTAAACTCCGGGCATCTCAAAGTTTTTCACGTCAGCTCAAAGGATCAACTTGCGGATGTCCTCACCAAACCACTGTCGCGGGCACCTTTTCTATCTTTTCGGTCCAAGATTGGAGTCTCCAATGGATCCTCCATCTTGCGGGGGCGTATCAACACCAACCATTAAGTCTAAAAGATTGTTGGATTAAGTCTCCTCCACTTCATCACTTTAGCAGTAAAGTTAGAATGCATTAAATCATGTTCCCACATGCATGTAGGAGGAGTAATCTCCATTGCATTTCTCTCACTTGTAATTATTGTAATTATTCTTGTACCTCTATATATTGATCTGTATGTAATGAGAATTGTAACTTGAGAAATAACAATTACATCTTTACCAAGTTCAATAGACAGTGTCAATTATTCCATCCAAAGAACTTGCTGCACACTGATAACAATAATAGACCAACTAATTAAGGGTAAATGATAATAAGAGCATTTGACTAAATCATTAACAGTAATATCTATTTTTATTAATACTTCTAGATACCAAAACCTTTTAAAAACTTATTTATTAAAAATAGATATTAAAATTTAATCTTTATTAGAAGAAAAATAGTTTAAAAATAATAATAAGAGCATTTGACTAAATCATTAACATTCATATCTATTTTTTTTAGTACTTCTAGAAATCAAAACCTTTTAGAAAATTATTTATACAAAATACATATATTAAAATTTAATCTTCTTAAGAAAAAAAATAGTTTAAAACTTAGAACTATATGCTAAAGCATACTTGTGTTAAAAAAAAAACTTAAAATTACTAACACTAAATCTTTTAAAAGAATATTTAAAAACTTAAAATTCATAAATTTGTAAAAGAATATTTAAAAACTTAAAATTCAGAAAAAGAAAGTTTATATAGGTGTCGTAGTGGGTTTGAGCGCCATAGTGGTAACATGCGCGAGAACTTATGCGTGAAACAGAGTGATAAATCTTTTTGTAGTGATTCACATCAAGCCACATCATGATCTACTCTTTTCAGTTAAACCATTACACACTTTTGAAGGAAAAGTTAATGAGAGTCAGTCCCGTGCCTACGTGGCTGTGACGTAGCACTCTTTTTTTTCACTTTTTAGTTAAATCACTGCATATGCTCTTAAAACAACTTAGTACACGAAAGCGCAATGGTGTGCCTATTGCGCCCAGATGGCAACCAATATTATTGAGTTAGTGGCTGATCTGGTAAAAGAAAAGTTCAAAGGAAAAAACCTATTTAGTATGCCATGTACCTGCATTTGCTCAGGGTCTTTGCTAACAATGAAATGGTCAGCTTGAAGTCCTTGAAGCGCTTCTTGCTTCTTAGCCGAGCTGGTACTGATGACTGTAACCTCGGCTCCAAAAGCCTTGGCAAACTTGACCGCAACATGACCAAGCCCACCAAGACCAACCACACCCACCTTCATACCAGGCTTGTCTAGTCCAAAGTGTCTGAGTGGGCTATAAGTTGTGATGCCGGCACATAACAAAGGTGCACCTGAATCAAGGGGCAAATTCTCGGGCCAACGCAGCACAAAATGCTCATCTGCCACCATGTGATCAGAGTAGCCACCGTATGTAAGTGTGCCATCATGGTACAGGAAACCGTGAGTTAGAATCTGTTTGGGACAGTAGCTTTCAAGATCATTGGCACAACATTCACAAGATCCGCATGTCCCCACCAAGCATCCAACCCCGACGTTATCCCCAACTTTGAATTTTTCTACTTTGCTTCCTACTTCTGTCACCACACCCACGATCTCATGCCTACATTAATCATCATATACTTGTACCATCAAAACGAAAATTGTTGCAATCATGGCAAATTTGTATTTACGATAACTATTTTTATTATTTGTAATTGGTTTATAGGTAGTTTTAAAAGTGGTTTGGTTTCTATCAACTTGTAATTATTAGACCATGTGTAGTGGTAAATCAAAATAATGCCCCCACCATGGGGCATTATTCGACACGTGTCATCCCAGTCAACATGGGGCATTATTGCAAAAGTGGTGTAGTGGGGCATTATTCCAATAACGCCCAAGCAATCATTTCACAATTATTTTTTTTTTAATATAAAACATAAAAATCTTCATTAATTTAAAATAAAAAAAAACCGAAAAAAAATAAAGTTAAAAAAAAAGAAGATGATCTAGAGTCCATATTTTTCTCGAATTTTTTGGCGACGCATTTGCGCAAGGATCAACGCATCGCCTTGGAGGTGGTTGATAGGTTTGGACAAAAACTCAATGTCCTTTTCCATTTGCCTCGCCTCTTGCATCTCGTTAAACTTTTTGGTTTCGGCCACTCGTTCTTTCATAATCTCATAACGTTGGTGCCGGTTCGGGTTGCGTCTCCGGCACGACATCGACATCGGGTTCGGATTCGGCTTGTTGTTGTGACGGTTGCGACCCGCCGGCTTGACCATAGCCGAAGGTGGGAGGCACGAACGGAGTGGCGCCACTCAAGTAAGCCGCGTACGTTAAAAAGCTCGGGTCCATGTCTTGAAGGTTATACGGGTGTTGCGGTTGGGTTGTGTTCGGGTTCGTGGGTCTTGCGGGGGCACCAAAAGGGGGTCGGAATGGATGCATGATTATATAAAATATAAAATAAGTAGGAGAGAAAGTAAGAGTTTTTTTATAAAAAATAAGAGAGTGGGTTGATATATATATAGTGGGTAAATTTTTGAATTAAAAAAAAATTAATAAACACATTTGACCGTTGGCAACGGTCCATTCTCGCTCCCCTATTCCATTTCAGCGTTTTAAATAAAACACCAAACTCAATTTTTTTGAAAATAACGCCCGAAAACGCCGGGTGTAATGGGGGGGGGGGGGGGCGTTATCCGGCGTTTTTTTTTTTTATTTTTTTTAAAAACCACGCCCCACTACGGGTGGTCTTAGCTTGTCTAAAAATCTGAATATACTAGGGGTGAGCAAGTTTAGGTCCGGACCGAAAATAACCGAGAACCGAACCGAAAATATACCCAACCCGACCCGAACCCAAGTACCTAGGTATTTAGATCGGTTCCAATTTTTCATATAAAATAGGGTGGGGTCGGGTCGGTTCTCGGTTCTTTTCATGGTGAAACCCGACTTGGACCTATGGACCAGAACCGACCCTATATATAGGGTAGTGAATCGGTTCTGTATTTTATGTTTGATCGGTTCTCGAGTCGGGTCGGGTAATGGTCGGGTCGGGTCTGGTTTTCCCTTTTGCTCACCCCTAGAATATACACATTTAAGTTAGCATTCTGCTATAAATTATTTTTAATCGGAATGTCCGTATTTTTGTGGTTTCATTTATCCAAGGTTGGGCCTTAAAGCCCTTTTTTACTTATGGTATTTCATGCGTGCCCATAAATGTATTGCATTGCATTAGTATTACTGTTACTATTATAATTTTATTACTGTTACTATTGCATTGCATTAGTATTGCATTGCATTGCATTAGTATTACTGTTACTATTACTATTACTATTACTATTATAATTTTATTATTATTGTTGTTATTGTTTATGTATGGTTTTAATAAATTGGACTGTGTTATTATTACAAATACAAACTTTTGTTATTGGATTTATGAACCAAAAACATTTAATGCCAACTGTTTTTGGCAATCAAATTTAGAAGCCTAACTGTTTTAGTTTGTAATGGATTAATGCCTTGGCCTAAATGAGTAAAAAAAACATAATGAATTAATGAATAGGGCCCAAATTTTTAATCTCGCACAAGATCATTTATTATTATTATTTTTTTTATTTTTGGAGACGGCCCTAATTAGAATGATGTGTGTCTCATCCACATATCTAATAAATGGCTTTACTCATGAGACACTGTGTCCAGTGGCGGACCCAGGAAATTTTTCATGGGGGTGCGGAACATTTTTAAAAATTTTAGGCCCCTAGCTATATTAGTTAAAAAATCGGTTCGTATCGGGTCGGTTCGGGTCGTGTCGGGTCATGTAAAACAAAAGAAATCGCGCCATAACGTCCCTACTCATGGTTCCTATCACAAACAAATTGATCAATAAGTTCATCGCTCCATAACATAATGTTTCAATTTTAATTTTCAACCCTAAAAATCGTGTGTAAGTACCCTAAAAATCATCTAAACAACATAATCACCCTAAAAATCATCTAAACAACCATAAACAACGTCAAAACACATGAAATTTCAAACCTATTTAAGAATTTTGTTACCATTTGGTGTCGGACGGCGGTGGTTCGCGTCTGCTGATGACGTGCTGTTGTGGTTGCTGTTGTGTTTGATAATCGCTGGCAGGAGACGACCCAAGAGAGGGAGGGCGGGAGAAATTCTAAGGGACTATTGGGCTTATTTTAATTATTATAGTTTAAACTTAGGTTGAATTTGGTTAATGGGCTAGTAATTAGTGGGCTAAGTATGTTTAATGAAATAGTGGGTTAAGGTATTGATTATTTGGGTATTTGGGTTAAGTTGGGTAGTATAAGTTTATATAATTTAGGTAGTTTTTTTTTTTAATTAGAGTTTACTAAAAAAAATTAAAATATAAATCGATAACATTTTTTACCTAAGGTGTGTGGACGAAAAATTCTAAGGGGTGCGGACGAAAAAATCCAAGTAGTGCGGACGGGATTTTCAACGGAAAATAGCACTAATTTTTTTTTCCCGGGGGTGCGCCCGCCCAGTTTGGGCTAGGGGTAAGTCCGCCCTTGACTGTGTCATGTAATTGCTAGAATCATGCATATTAGTTGTTTTATTTATTTATCTTATCGATAGTGGGTTAGTGACTTAGTGGTAGTAGTGGGTCTTTTAGATATTAACGAGAATTGGAGTTGTAGGCTATATAATTAGCCATAAAGTATTTGTTTAAGATTATAAATAAAAAATAGAGTTAATTACTGTTTTCGTCCCTGTGGTTTGTCAAAAATCACTATTTCTGTCCATTAGTTTAAAAATTGCGATTTTTGTCCCTGTGGTTTCACTTTCGTAACCATTTCAGTCCCTGTACTTACAGAATAAATGGATTAAAATGGTTACGAAAGTGAAACCACAGGGACTGAAATGGTTACGAAAGTGAAACCACAGGGACTGAAATCGTAATTTTTAAACTAATGGACTGAAATAATGATTTTTGACAAACCACAGGGACAAAAATAATAATTAACTCTAAAAAATATGAATTGAGCTTCTTCTAAAAAATTTTAAGTTTTTTTAAGCTTCTTATCTATTTTCTTTAGATTAATTGGTTAACGATTTGGTTCGTATCAATAGAACTTAATAAAGATGAAATAATCATATGTTAAATAAATTATTAGTAAAGAAAAAGATTGAAAAAAGCCAATTACTAGTAAACACTTTTCATTTTTCTAAAATGTAAACCATACCTATAAATTAAAAAGAAAAAAAAAACATAGAAAACATACCCAGGAAGAATAGGATACGTAGACATGCCCCATTCGTTCTTGGCAAAGTGGATATCAGAATGGCAGATCCCGCAATACAAAACTTTAAACCTCACATCCTTATCACCTGTCGCCCTATAAATCATCATCAACATCAAATACCTATTAATTATTTCATCACTAGAAACGCCTTATCAGTTATCACATTATACACATGCATTAGTAGACGATATTAGAAGGGGTGGCATGGACTACCCCTCAACCCCGTCTTCTTCGTACTGTTTTCGTATTGTAAAGAAAATTCTGGTTTTATACAAAGGATACCACTGATTCCGAAAAAAATTAAATTAGGATGCCCCTGAATATTTGGGCTAGCTCCGCCACTGCGTGATAATAAACAAAATTATTGATAACACAAAGAAAAGGTTATGGTATATGTACCTTCGGGAGAAAGTGAGAGGAGAAAGAACTCCGGAAGTGTCTCGAGCAGCATAACCATAGGCCTTGATCGGATGCTCGGATTCAGGTGATTTCGCCATTGTTAATTAATGTTTTCGGAGAAGGAGACAAATGGTATTATTCAATAAGTGTTCGTTAGTGGTATAAATAGAGTGCATTGGAATCAAATAGTACTCTAAAGTGACATAGGTGCTGGCGTAATTTAAACTGAAATCATTGAGAAATGACATAGGCACTAGTGATGAGAATCAATGAATCGCTTTAAAATAGTGGCGGCTTTGATTTTTTTTTTAAAGTAAACTTCATTAAAGAAGACTCAAGACGGCCAATCAAAACAACAACAAAAACAACTTACATATTTACAAAGGAACACCACTCCCCCTATTCTATCCTCTTGAACTTCGATCTATTAGAGAACCAAAAGAAACCCAAAGCTTTAACCTCACTCAAAATACTATCTATCTTAATCGGAGTATTAGCGAATAAGAAATTATTTATAGCACGCCACAAACTCCAACAAACGATCATGATAATACCTTGAACCGCTTCCTTCTTTTTCTCTGAGGCCATTAACCCCGAATGGATAACGAGAAGATCTTTTAAAGAGAAAGCAAATATATTAGGAATCTTGCACCACACACTAACTCCGTTCCAAACAATCGCGGCAACACGACATGAGATAAAAAGATGATCAGCCGATTCTTCGTCCGAATTACAAAGAGGACAAACGGAGTCACCAATGATAATGTTCCTCTTTTTTAAAGCTTCACCGGTAGGAACTCTATCCATTTCCATTCGCCAAGCGTGAATGTTACATTTGGCGGGGATCCATCTGCACAAATCCATAACGAACCTGTTATCAACCACATGATCGGCGTTTAACAGCCGCTTCACGGCTTTAACGGAGAAAACACCTGCAGAATCGGGCAGCCACTCCCTTTTGTCCCTATCGGCCGAGACCTGGACACCCTCCAGAAGCAAAATCAGTTGCTGAAAACTAGAGACCAGGACCGGGTTGACCAGCACCGAGGTCCAGCTCCAATTCAGCACCACACTGCTGCCTTGACTTATGATACGTTCCGCGACCTTGCATTTTTTTGCTGACTCCATTCTGAATAATTCAGGGAATCTCTGTTTTAGAGGTTCGTTGACTAACCATGGATCGAGCCAAAAACTGATATCCTCTCCGTTTCCGACAATGGCTTTTAAATAGTTCCGAAGAAGGAGACCTCCAGCTTTAATGTTGACAAACATCTTAGCAATGTTACACCATACACCATTTAGAGATTTCTTGAATGGAATACATTCCCACCCAACCCTACTAAAATGAAAAGCGTTGATTACTTTCTTCCAAAGATTGTCATTTTCCGTTTTGTATCGTCATCCCCATTTTGATAAAAGTGACATGTTGACCTCTTTCAATTTGCTCAAACCTAACCCACCAACTTTCTTATGACATGAAACCTGATCCCAAGCTACCAATGCATTTTCCTTTCCTCGTTAGTTCCTCCCCACAGGAATTTTTTAATCATCGCTTCCAAGTCTGAGATGACCTTCTTTGGAGCTTTATAGAGCAAAAAATAGTATGTTGGGAGACTTTCCATTACCGATTTAATAAGGACGACTCTACCCCCAATCGAAAGCAGATGAGAGTTCCATTTAGCGAGGCGAGATCGGAACGTATCGATCACCGGTTGCCAATTGTTTATCCTGTTCATGCTGGCTCCCACTTTTAAACCGAGGTACTTGAAAGGGGGAGAGTCTGGCTTGCATCCCACTTCGTTAGCCATTTCCCCAATTTCATCCGCAACCACTCCAATACCATATAAGTTAGATTTCTCAAGGTTGATTTTAAGGCCCGAACAAACATGGAAACACCGAAGAATTCTCACAATATTCACCACTTCAGTTTTTGACCATTCCCCTACCACAATGGCATCATCCGCGTATAAAAGATGAGAGATGACTGGCCCATTATTGGAGTAGCGATACCCTTTATCACCCCCGCCTCCTTCGCACGGTTCATCATATATGAAAAAGCTTCCATCACGACCAAGAAAAGAAACGGAGAAAGCGGGTCTCCTTGTCTCATACCTTTTTCACATTTGAAAAGGAAGGTAGGAGCCCCGTTCACCAAGACTGAGGAGCTAGCCGATTTAAGAATGCCCAAAATCCAATTACACCACTTACTCGGGAAACCCATTTGAATGAGAGTATTAACCAGAAAGTTCCAATTCACGTTGTTGTAGGCCTTCTCAAAATCGATTTTAAGAAAAAAGGCCTTCGACTTCCTCTTTTTGATCCAAGTAATGAGCTCGTTAACAATAAGAGGCCCGTCCAATATGAACCTACCTTTTAAGAAAGCCTATTGAGAATCGGATATGACACCGTCCAACACCTACCTCATCCGATTAGCCACAACTTTAGAGATGACCTTGCTGATGACACCTACCAAGTTGATAGATCTATAGCTGTTGAGAGAAACTGGGCCTTTAACCTTAGGAACGAGAGAGATAAAAGAAGACCCGCTTCCATTACTGATCTCTGCACTGTTAGGGGTGGATTTCTCAATGATCAGTGATCCTCAATTGCTGTTGGGCTTAGTGATCCTTACTTCTGTTTGAATGGGTGATCCTCAGAAGTATTGCAGGATCAGGATCATGGATCATCATAAGGATCCTTGTACTAACGATTGTCTACTTTGAATTCGAAATTGTTTTGCAGGAGTATGAGCTTGGACTTGGTCTTGGCGATATTCCTGGAGCACATTCCATGTTTATTCCGCACGTGCATGGCTAAAAGTGGACGTTATGGAGTTCGTGGAGGACTTGCATGAATTGCGGAATGTTAGTTAGTGTAGATATTTTCTATATTTAAACGGGATAGCGAGCTAAATAAAAAGACTTGGCTATTTTTGGCTACACACACACTCTAGCAACTGCTCTCACTGTAAGTCCCAAAACAACACAATCGGATATCAAACACTAATCAAAGCGCGGAATACTGAGAAAAGTGTAGAAGAACAAGAACGAAATCGATTGTATTAAGAACAAGGTGCACACGGTTTCTAGAGAACCGTCTGGTACACCAACACAGAAATCGAAAATACTAGAAGAACCTCTCAAAATGTCTAACTTCATAATGAACTAGGTTCACCCTATTTATAGTTACATAGGGTGACCTAGTTACAGACTGGGCCAGGCCCACATGCACAATATTACTAACCAAACAAGCCCAAACCACCTAATTAGCCCACATGGCTTATTCCATTACTATCTAACCCACTACAAGGCTAAGCCCAATAGCCTATATTTGTGTTTGATAAAGATAGGCGTAAACCTACACCGTTATAGGGCCTTACAATATCCCCCTAGGTTTATGCTGTCTTTATCAAACTGTAGTCTTCATCATGTGGGAAGATGCTTCATGTCTTCATTCTAAAAATTGGGCTCCTTGTTCTTCTAAATCACGATCAGCTTTGCTTGAAAAATCTTGTTGAAAAGAATGCAAGAGGAGGATTCTTATCAACTCTTTTCTTTGTCAATGTCTTCAATTTCAAGCAGGTTCACAAGTACTTCTTCAAATGTACTATCACTGTCAGATGATGACACGTATCTGGTTCTTCTGACTCAGGTACATCTTGCTATTGTGATGCTTCAAGCTTTGTCAGCAACCAACAGCATATCAACCTTCAACAACCCCTGTTTCTTGATCTGAATTTTAAATTCTGCACATACTCAGAAATTCATAAGCAAACATTTCTAATCAACAGAGGGAAATACCACATGAACACTCGGTACATCCAAGTATTTGTACTCGGATTTCACAATTCAAATTTCATTCAATTTATGATAATCAGCCAAATCTTCAAGAACGGTTAAAATTTTTAATAAAAACAAATAAAACACTCTATTTTTGGATTTTTGATTTTATTTCTAAATCTAATGATATAAACTAAAACACAAATAAACAAAGAAACTAATATACAATTACAGTTGCAATGGGATCAAATCACAGTGTTTCAGGCTAGACTACACTTATCAACACTAATTTACTTTGGGTGATCTGAGCGATTGCCAGTATGTTTGTCCCCTTAAACTTATCTCCCTAGGCCTTTTTCAAGTGATGGTCTGCAACTGATTTATCATGTTTTCCAATTTAAATTAATATGAACACTCAATTTAATCACAATCAATTCCTGGAATTTTAATTCGAACACGCTATCATACGTGTAGTTTCCCTACCACATATTTCACAAGCCCGTTCTAGGATTCTGAAATCTTGACTGGGACTGGATTGAGAAGAGAAAAGAATAGATCAGCAGCAGAGATGGATATAATATACAGATCAAATGAGATTTTCTCAGTTTGATATAGGTTTTTTTTTTTATTTTTTTTTTATTTTTGGGTTTCTTTTGGGCACTAGAGGGCCTCCTTCGGGTGTATTTGATCTATAGCGCGACAACATACAGCTAGGTCAGCATGTATCTGGATGCAGCAGAAGCTGACGTTGCCTAGCATCTCCAGGTCTTTGCTCACGCAAAACAGAGGAGATACACGAGTTGGACAGAAAAGATTTCAGAACTAGAACGAAATTGTGTGTATCGGGACATCACACACGCATTCAAATAGCCATGTCCTAATTCCAAGTGACGTTCTTTCCTGAGGTCATAGAGTAATTTAGTGTTTTGCACAGAACCAGTCAAAGAATCTAGCCATCAGGATAAAGCCTACCAACATATCGCTCTAGAGTCAGACCATTTCAATATTGGTCTTACATGAGTCAGCCTTAATCCACATAGTGAAATTATTTCATTTCCCATTAACTGCAACAAAAAAGTTTTGATTTTTCTGTTTTTCGAATGTTTTTGTATTTTTCTCATTTTCTCTATTTACAGATGGATATGTTTAGATATCCCCCTAAATTTGTGCGTAAATCTTACGCGCAAATTTACCTAAACAACGAAAACGTATGTACAAAGCGAAACACAAAAGAAAAAGAAAATATTTTTGTTGTTTTTGCCTAACCGTTCCATCATAAGATTTAAGACTAATCAATATTGAAATTAGAATACGAAATTCAAATGTGACCTTTTTCGCTGATCTTGTCTTACTTACTTCTTTTATCTCCTTCAAAAGAAACATATCAACTGTAAAAATATACCTTTTTGCAACAGTGAGATGTTACCCGTTATGTCTCTGGAACAACCGCTATCAACATCCAAGGATTGTCAACAGCTCCTCCTTGGTGGTCCCTTAAAAGTAAGAAGATTAGTAAGACATTGGTACCCAGGCCATCGTGGTCCTGGGTATTCCTGAAGCATCAATGTATGACACTTCTCGAAAACACATGCCCCCTTTAGATTCAAGGACTGGTGATATCGCTGCTTTGTATTTTGCCCTCCAAACTTGTTTAGGCTTCTCTAATTTCTTAGGAGCCTTGGGCAACACATTCTTCTTTTCAACCTTTTTATTTTTCAAAACTTGTTTTGGTTTCAAAGCTTGTTTTCGTTTTGTTTTAGCAGCATTCCAGTCCCCATCAGATGGTTTAACCTGGGGATGCTTATTCATCATTGCCTTTGGTTTTTCAACCTTCATTGGCTTAGAATAAGATCTGTCCCTTGGTGTAACCTTCTGATGTTGTGTATAATACGGCACGTAGGGACGATGTGCGCAGTTTCTTGCAATGTGACCGGGTATGCCGCAGTTGTAGCAAGTCTGCTTCTTTACATAAGGGGCATATCCCGATCCATTCCATCCAACTGATGTTGAGTATGAGTTATAACACTCGTTGTATGATTTGTTTGCAGTCTGTTCAACCTTTCTGCCCTGTTTCATCTGTTTGTGTTTACAACAGTTAGCACATTTACTGGATTTAGCATTTTCATTTCTAACTGTTGGCTTTGGAGGCACATATTTGTTTGAAGGGCCACTCAAAGCTGGCTCAGAAATAGCCTTTCTCACATATGGAGGAGCATCAGCAGACAAATTTGATGTTTTAGAACAAACATCGTCAGCCTTTTGACAAACGATGTCATCCTCCTCAACCCAATCCTCTACTATTACCTCATCTGCACATGAAGTAGAAGCATCAGTAACGTTCACTTGTTCACAAACGGTGTCAGGCGAAGCCATAGTAACATTTTCATTCTCGAGTGACACTGTTTGTTCAGTAGTTTCAGAATAATTGTCATTCGAAAGAGCAGCAGGGGCTTCTGTAGTCGTTTGACCATTAGACTCAACAAAAGCTCCTGAAGTCGATTCTGATTCTTCTTTGATCGAATTTGAATCAACTGTTTCAGATGATTCTTTTGTTGATTCCACTGAAGCAACTGACTCTGAATTATCACAGTCAGTCTTTTCATAGGAGTCACTGGTTGAATCAGATGAAGCTGATGATTCAGTTTGAGATGCCTCTGCCTCCTCAGGTGATGCACTGTTGACACTAGGTGATTCGCCCATTTCTGATTTCTCAGAAGTGGATGTCTCAGAAGTGTCGCAAGATGTGTCACATGACGAAGCAGATTCACTTTGTTTGCTCCTATTGAATTCTTTCACAAACTCAGTCAAACCTCTTAACATGGCAAACTCAATGTTGTCTACATTAACTCTAGGCGCTCTTACCTCAGGCTCTTGTGTTGCTGATTTATTTTCAAAAGATTGTTGTGACTCACACGACTCTTCCTTTTCCAATACTTGAAAATGTTTATCAACACTTACATTTTTCTCAAAATTTAAAGTCTCAGTGTGGTTTGAAACTTCAGCAGGTTTCACAAAAGTTTTCTTGAAGGCCTGTTTTTCTAAAGTGATCTCAGTTTTATCAGGCCTTGTGATCTTTACTTTCCTAGATTCAACAGGCTCTACCTTTCTATCCCCGGGCTTCCCATATTCCATTTCAGGCAGATTATCTATCTCCTCTTCAGTCATGGGAAGTGAGGTGTAATTGTGATTGTATGGTGGAGGTATGCATACAAATCCCAATCCTTTGTTCCTCACTTCCTTTTTGCTGTACTTTAACTGTTGATTTATCATCTTTTCGACCTTTTCACTTGAAACATCAAATTTTTTGAAATGAAATTCAGTATTTTCGAAAGTCGATTTTAAGTTGTTTAATTCAACAGTTAATTTTTCAGATAGCTCCTTGAAGTGGAGATATCGACATTTTGCTTCGCTTAGATCACTATGCAACTGTCGAATGTCACGTTTTTGAGCCTCTACCACTTCCTTATACCCATCCAATTTCTTTTTAACTTCGTAGCTACTGGATTTGGTACATTGAAGTTGCATAGAAAGCGATTGAGCCT
Organism: Helianthus tuberosus; assembly: GCA_030545235.1. Classification (NCBI taxonomy): domain Eukaryota; kingdom Viridiplantae; phylum Streptophyta; class Magnoliopsida; order Asterales; family Asteraceae; genus Helianthus; species Helianthus tuberosus. The sequence goes on from CM060369.1 coordinate 82,266,165, forward strand.
GTTCTTTAAAACCTTTTACTTTCTCTCTACATTTTACAGTACAACAAACATCATCTACACATACCCCTTGGATTGTGGGAGTGAAGTCGTGAATTTGAATACCTTGAGTGGATTGCTTGTCAGCGTTGTCATATGATTTGATGAGTGAGATCAGCTCATTCGTCTTCATTTTGTAACAGTAGCAGTCGGTTGTCACAATTATCTGATTAACATTTCTAAACCAACTACAGTTTGCCTGATCTGGAATCCCTTTTAGAACATCTAGAAGCTTTCCGTTGCTCGTGCGATTAGACACCTCAATCTCAGCCTTCTCCATTTCAGAGAGCAGCTCAGCAAACCGGCCTGTAAGTGCTTCTATAGATTCACCATACGAGTATCTGAATCCTTGAAATTCCAGCTCAAGCACTTCTCTCTTAGAAGACATTTTTAAGATTAACTGTGATCCCCCGAAAGTATGATCGCCAGAAGTTGTGATCCCCCGAATATGTGATCCCCCAAATATGTGATCCCCCGAAAACGTGCGTTTTTTAACTATTTCTTCAACACAAGCCCAAAGCAAGAACCCGTGTACTCGCTCACTCAAACCCTTTGCCACACACACAAACCAGCTTCCTGTACCGTACCTCCAAGCCTGTCACAACTTATTACCAAAACAATGACAAAAACCCTTTTTTTATTTTAATAAACCTTTTTTTTAATATAATATATAAATAATAAAATAAAAACCTTTTTTTTAATTAAATATATATGATTTTTATTAAAAACTAATTAAAATTATAATTAATGATTATATAATGATTGATTATTATTATTATAATTATTAATTAAAACAAAAAAACAATAACTGTTTCTTCTTCGTTGAACCGAACAAGAACCAAAACCCTAATTATGTTTTTCTTCTTCGACCGATCAGAAACAATCCACACCAAAACCCTAAAATATTCAGCCGCCAAAACGTGATGAAGGTGTAACAGATGACCGGAGGTTTGGTGATGGCTGGTGATAGATAACGAGATGGTGGTGGACGGTGATTGACCTGTAACGATGATGGAGATGAAGACCGATGACGTTGTGATCGGAGAGGAGAATCGGTGAACGATGATGATCAGTAGTGATGACCGGAGAACGGAGAGGATGATGTTGGTACAGTTGTGAAGTCGTGGAACAATGTGTCGAACCCGAACCCGAAACAGAAAACTCGATATCTTCACTCGGAATCTGAATGTTGATGTACGGGTAGTCGGAGTTCACAGTTGCACGGTGATCGTTGGAAGGTGATGATGAGTTGCAGGTTGTTCGAAGGATGTTGATCGGAGATGGGGTCGGAATGAAGGTGGAGGTTGATGTCCGATGATGAAGCTGATGTTTGGTTTGTTTGTTGATGATGACTGCTGGATCGCACAAGATCGTAGTCGCACAAGATGGTTGATCGCACAAGAAGGTTCAGTCGCACAAGAATTTGATGATCGCGCAAGTCAACTTCTAGAAGCAATGACGATATGAAGTTATTGAACGTGAAGGTGGTGATGGTTGACTGTAGTCGCACAAGGATGAATGTCAATCGCACAAGTTGTTTCTGAATGTGGTCACTTTGAGTGAATCGCACAATTTTGAAAAATGAAAGAGGAAATACTTTGACTTTTCAAACAAACCAATCAAATCCCGAAGATCAAGGGGTAGATTTTAAAATCAATTTCCTTATTCTTTCCACCAAACTTTCTAAAAATTAGCAAACACAATTCTTTTCGTTCCAAAACAGATCAAAAGCAAGAATTTTTGACTGTTCTTGATGTCTTCAAAAATTTCTTCGTGTTCTTCGAATCTGAAAATAATTTTCTTGTTCTTCGAATGATATCTAACGAACCGAGCCTTTCGAAAGACTTCTTAGGCTCTGATACCAATTGTAAGTCCCAAAACAACACAATCGGATATCAAACACTAATCAAAGCGCGGAATACTGAGAAAAGTGTAGAAGAACAAGAACGAAATCGATTGTATTAAGAACAAGGTGCACACGGTTTCTAGAGAACCGTCTGGTACACCAACACAGAAATCGAAAATACTAGAAGAACCTCTCAAAATGTCTAACTTCATAATGAACTAGGTTCACCCTATTTATAGTTACATAGGGTGACCTAGTTACAGACTGGGCCAGGCCCACATGCACAATATTACTAACCAAACAAGCCCAGACCACCTAATTAGACCACATGGCTTATTCCATTACTATCTAACCCACTACAAGGCTAAGCCCAATAGCCTATATTTGTGTTTGATAAAGATAGGCGTAAACCTACACCGTTATAGGGCCTTACACTCACCAGCTCTCGACAATTCACTTAGCGATTACATACTTTTTTACACTATACACTATAGTGATCCTTGTAATTAGCTCGCTATCATCCAAAGTTGTAACAGATTTCTTGTTTAATTGGAGTTGGTGATCGGTAGTTTCCATCACCCGAGGTTTTTTATGCCGGAGATCATTCATTGATCAAGGGCTTTTTCCTCGCATAAATCTTTGTGTCACTTATTCATTTCATTTCTGAGTGATCCTTAGTGTTGTTCATTGATTCAAGCATCATACCTCACAACAGAAAGTTTGGTTGCATTATCATTGCTTGATTTTTGACCAAAACAGTTTGGCGCCCACCGTGGGGCAATTGGTGCTTCATTCCTAAGAAGATTCGTATTTTTGTGGTCATTTCGGTTCATAACAATCAGGCAGATGGCTTCCTCAGCGAAGAACACTTCAAGCTTAATGTCGTCATTCAGTTCTTCACAAGGCGTTCCTCCTTTGCCTCCACCACCTTCTGGATCCCAGAAGAATGCTGAGAATGCTGCGAAAAAACAAACCCCCATTTTCCAAAAACCACCAACTTCTTCTGTTTCAACTAATCCTACTACTAATGATCTTTATGCTCTAATTTTGCAGATGAGGAATCACGCACAAGAGCAGGACAAAACCAACGAAAGGATCCTCCGGGAGATCGATGAGATCAAGAAACAGAAGAAATCAGTGGAGGATCATTCCCCTCTGATGCCAAGGTCGCTGAACTTCGACACTCCAGTCATAACTTCCCAGCACTCAGCAACTCCGGACGTGCAATACTTGGGTGAATTACCAGGAAGGCGTTACGGAACAGCAACTATGAGTCAGGCATTTGGCTCTCACTTCCAGCCCCAAGGATCCTCTTCTCAACCATCAGGATCCTCTTCTCAGCATCAGGGATACTTCACATCAGGAGGATATTTGGGAATGCATGCAGTACAAGGATCCTCCCAGGTCCAAGGATCCTCCCAGGTTCAAGGATCCTCCCAGGTCCAAGGATCCTCCCAGGTCCAAGGATCCTCCCGGGTCCAAGGATCCTCCCAGGTCCAAGGATCCTTCCCGGTCCAAGGATCCTCCCTTGTCCCAGGATCCTCTCAGGTTCCAGGATCCTTTCAGGTTCAAGGATCACCTCAACTTCAAGGATCCAACGTCCTTCAGGATCAAGGATTCTTGAGAAGTATGCAGCCTCAGAGCTCGGACGTTCATCAAGGAGACTTCATACCAATGCAAACCATTACTTCCTATGGCCCTTCAATCATGCCAGAGTCTCGTCAATATGGATACACATCTGGAATTCCAAACATGAATCCTCCGGGAGGTAACACTTTTAACAATTCATATAACACTAACCATGGCTTTATGCAGGATACAGGTATTAATCAGGCCATGGCTAGGGAGCTACAGAAGCTTAAGGATATGATATCCAGTGTACCAGGAGTGGTTAAACCCATTCCTGAAATTACAGACGGTAGCCATAGGATATCTCGTTTTGCACCACCCTTATGTGATGCTGAGATACCTAAAAGGTTCCAGATACCATCTATGAAGCTGTATGATGGTTTAACGGATCCAGAAGAGCATGTAGCTCAGTACAGGGAGAGGATGGAGATCAATCCAATTCCTGAAAGGTTAAAAGAAGCATGTCTATGCAAGGGATTTGGATCCACACTTACAGGATCTGCTCTTAAATGGCTGCTAAGTCTTCCCCCTTACTCTATTACTTCATTTGCTCATCTAGTTAATTTGTTTAATAGTCAATTCTCTTGTAGTAGAAAGTTTGAACGATTAACTAGTGATCTATATAGGGTAACACAAGGTCAAAACGAATCACTTAGAGATTATATCACTAAGTTTAGTAAAGAATCCTTAGATATTCCTAATTTGGATATTGCTACGGCTGTAGAAGCCTTTAAAATGGGATTGCTTAGGGATTCACCATTCTATGATGATCTTGTTATGACACCTTGCAGGAATCTTGATGAAGTAAGAACTAGGGCCCTTAGGTTCATCCGCTTAGAGGATGACAAAAGGATCCAGGATAGATTGACAGGATCCTCAAAACAGGATAAACAAGGATCCTATTTCAGGAACAACAAATCCAAGTCCTACAACAGATCTGATAACCAGAATGTGCAAGCAGTGGAACAAGAAGAGGATGATGAGGATTATCCTCCTATTTCTGAATACTGTTTTTCTGTTGATAACAATGAACTAATCCTTGCAATGCAGAATCTAGGTGAGAAAGCTAGGTGGCCAAGGAAAAGTGATAAACCAGCTGCTACAAAGGATAAGTCCAAGTGGTGTGCATATCATGAGGATTTCGGGCATCTCACTGAAGAGTGTATTGCACTTAGAAAGGAAATTGGTTACTTGCTGAGCAAGGGGCATTTGAAAGAGCTTTTGGGACGAAAAAAGTCAAGGATCCAGGATCCTGAAAGGATCCCGGAAAGGGCTCCTGCTCCTCTAGCAGATGCACAAGTCATAAACTTCATATCCGGTGGATCAGACATTTGTGGTACCTCCTTTTCAGCAGCAAAAAGACATGCTAAGGAAACCAAGATGGATAATGGAGACAGACCCGTTCGGACCTCCGTTGTTACCCAGGATAAAGTCATAACCTTTGATGAGGATGATCGTGTTGATGTCCAGGATCCTCATCATGATGGTCTTGTTATTACCCTGTTTATTTCTAATCATTTTGTTCGCAGGATCCTTATAGATGGAGGAAGCTCTGTGAACATCATTCAGCTTGATGTCCTCAAGAAGATGAATATCCCGAAGTCTGGTATCATCCCAAGATCCTCAGTACTTGTGGGATTCAGTGGGGAAACCAAGAACACATTGGGGGACATCAAACTCCCAATCTATATTGAAGGATTGCATTCTTATCAAAAATTTTGTGTTATAGATTGCTTATCTTGTTGCAATGTTATCCTTGGCAGGCCATGGATACATGATATGAAGGCAGTCCCATCCACCTATCATCAGTGTGTAAAGCTTCCAAGTCCATGGGGAGTGGTGAAAATTGAAAGTGATCAACAAGAGGCTAAAAATTGTTATACATCATCAATGAAGCCAGCCTCAAGACCAAGGGAGCAATAGCAATTAAAGTATCCTTCAAGAGATGTCTTGGAGGCAAGAGAACAGGATTTGAAAGAAATCCTCATGGATCCTGATGATCCTGAGTCCAAGATCTTCATAGGATCAGGGATCCTTAGCGAAATCGAGCAAAATCTAGTATCCTTCCTTAAGAGGAGGAAATCCACCTTTGCCTGGAAACATGAAGACATGACAGGTATATCCAAGGATATAATTACTCACAAACTTGGCATTGACAGGTCATTCAAGCCTATCCATCAAAAGAGGAGGAAGTTTGCACCTGAGAGGAATGCTATTATTCAGGAAGAGGTAGATAAGCTACTTCGGGCAGGTATGATAAGAGAAGTTAAGTATCCAAGATGGTTAGCCAATATGGCTGTTGTTCAAAAGAAAAATGGAAAGTGGAGGGTATGTGTCGATTTCACTGATTTAAACAAGGCATGTCCCAAGGATCCTTTCCCATTACCCCACATTGACTCCATGGTGGATGCTACTGCGGGTCATGAGTTGTTGACTTTTATGGATGCTTCATCTGGATTTCAACAAATTCAGATGGAACCATCTGATCAAGAGGATACAACCTTTATGACCCCAACTGGTATATACTGTTATATTGCTATGCCATTTGGACTAAGGAATGCAGGTGCTACTTATCAAAGGCTAGTCAATATGATGTTCAAGGAACAAATTGGACACACTATGGAAGTCTATATAGATGACATGGTGGTTAAGTCCAAAAATGCTGAGGATCATCTTAAAGACTTGGAGGAAGCATTCAATATCCTTGATAAATTTAATATGAAACTAAATCCTTCCAAGTGTCATTTTGGTGTTAAGGCAGGTAAATTCTTAGGCTATATGGTGACAAAGAGGGGCATTGAAGCAAGTCCAGAGCAAATCAAGGCTATTGTGAATATCAAATCTCCTGCCAATGCTAAGGATGTGCAAAGATTGACAGGCAGGATCGCAGCCTTGAACAGATTCATATCCAAATCCTCAGAAAAGTGCAAGGAATTCTATGACATCCTGAGGAAGAACAAGAAATTTGAATGGACTGAGAAGCATGAAAGTGCCCTTAAAGCTCTTAAGGATTACCTATCCTCAGCCCCAGCCTTGATGAAACCAGAAAAAGGGGATGTATTATCCTTATACTTGGCGGTATCCTCAAAAGCAGTAAGTGTGGTCCTTGTTAAGGATCACCAAGGTACACAACATCCTGTTTATTATGTAAGTAAGAGCTTACTTGATACTGAATCCAGGTATTCACATTTAGAAAAACTTATCCTTGCATTAATTATGGCATCTACTAAATTAAGACATTATTTTGAGACTCATGCCATTATTGTTAAGACTAATTTTCCAATTAAGAATGTTCTCAGGAAACCTGAAATGTCAGGAAGGATGGCTAAGTGGGCAGTGAAGCTGAGTGCATATGATATAAGATATGAACCAAGGAGTGCCATCAAATCCCAAGCCTTAGCTGACTTTGTGGCAGATTTTAGTAGTGATTTGCAAAAAGAAGCTGAGTTAGAAGTCCAACAGCTTGAAGAAACTAAGGATCCTTGGATACTCTTCACTGATGGAGCCTCTAATGTAAAAGGAACAGGGCTTGGAATACTACTAAAATCGCCACACTCCATAGCTTGTGAATTTCAAACTACCAACAATGAGGCTGAGTATGAAGCCTTGATAGCTGGTTTGCAAATTGCTAAGCATATGAGGATCAGGTATCTTGAGGTACATGTAGATTTATTGTTAATCACTAATCACTTTAATGGATCATATGCTGTTAAAGGTGAAAAACTAATCAAATATTTGGAGATAGTCAAAGAATTGGCACTCTCTTTTGTATCCTTTAGTTTGACACAGGTACCAAGGGAAGAGAATGCAGAAGCTGATGCATTAGCCAATCTAGGATCATCCTTGAAGATCCCGGAGGATATAAGAATCCCTATTATCCATATCCTGACCCCTGCTATCGAGGATCATGTAGCTATGGAGATAGGAGCAGATTCTGCAATCATACCTAGTGATGATACTCAATCTCATTCAGGATCATGGATCCTCCCAATCATGAGATACATACAACATGGAGAGATTCCTACAGGAGAAAACCCTAGGGCTTTCAAAATTAAGGTATCTCAATTTACAATATTGAATAATATGTTGTATAAACGATCTCTTGCAGGACCATATCTAAGATGCATTGAGGATCCTGAAATCCAAGAAGTCCTAAAGGATTTCCATGAAGGAGATTGTGGAAACCACACTGGGGGCAGGGCATTATTCTCAAGGATCCTGAGGACAGGATACTATTGGCCCACTATGAAGAAAGATGCTGTGGAGTATGCCAAAAAGTATGATCCTTGTCAGAGGCATAGTAATATCCTTCACCAACCAGCAGAGCTCTTGCATCCTATATCCTCTTCCTGGCCATTCATGAGATGGGGAATGGATATAGTTGGAAAGCTTCCTAAAGCACCTGGCGGAAAAGTATTCATGCTTGCTATGACTGATTACTTCTCTAAGTGGATAGAGGCTGAAGCCTTTGCTCAAGTCAGAGAAAAGGAAGTTATATCCTTTATTAAAAGAAACATTATTACTAGATTTGGTATCCCTTCTGAAATTGTTTGTGATAATGGATCCCAATTTATTGGGAATAGAACCACTAACTTTTGTGACAGCTGGGGGATTAAGATGATAACATCAACACCAGTCCACCCACAAGCTAATGGTCAGGCAGAATCATCCAACAAGATCATCATCAACAATTTGAAGAAGAAGCTTGGATCCAAGAAAGGAAAATGGGCAGAAGAACTAGCTTATGTGCTTTGGGCTGATAGGACAACTCCCAAGAATGCTACTGGCCAAACTCCATTTTCTTTGGTGTTTGGGGCAGAATCAGTGATCCCTACAGAGATGGTGGTTCCAACTGCAAGAACAAGCATTCGTGATCCTGAAGAAAATGCTGAAAACTTGATTCAAGACTTGGATACTATAGAAGAAATCAGGGATTTGGCAAGGATAAGGATGGCTAGTTATCAACAAAAGATGGCTGGAGCCTACAACAAAAATGTCAGGATCAGGAAATTCCAAGTTGGTGATATGGTATTAAGGAAAGCATTTCAGAATACCACCAATCCTGCTGATGGAAAGCTAGCACCAAAGTGGGAAGGCCCCTATTTGATTGAAGCTGAAGCAGGAAAGGGGGCATATCGATTGCTAACAATGGAAGGTGATTTGCTACCAAGAGCTTGGAATGCTGTCCATTTGAAGAAATATTTCATGTGACAAGGATCCATGATCCTCACTTGACAAGTATCCTTGAAGGATCTTCACAGGATAGATGATCCTCATTTTGGTAACACTCTAGTCTCAAACTATTTCATTCTTTTATTCTCTTATTTAAGGATAAGGATCCTGCATCCTTTATCCTCCTTTTACGTGATTCTGAGTTGTGAAGGTTCAGGTATCCTTAACTAAGGAATGAGTATCCACAGAAGTATCCAGTTATTTGGGCTTGACCCCAGTTATTTGGGCTTGACCTCAGTTATTTGGGCTTGACCCCAGTTTGGGCATGTCCCCAGTTTCGCCAGTAGCGCACGATGATCCTGGTATAGTTCATGGCAATGGGACCAGTACTCGCTTTAGGGGCTGACAATTTCATTGTACTGGCTATATTCAGGATCCTACGTATAATGGTAGATGTACCATACATCCGTTCCTAAGGTTTCTAACGTTTTCACGTTAGCTAAGGTTTTGGCATTTTCATGTCACTAAGTTTGGATAGTCGCCAGTAAGGGCCATACTCCAGTTTACATACGATCCTTTGGGCTTGTCCCCAGTTATCTTTTGGGCTTGTCCCCAGTTATCCTTTGGGCTTGTCCCCAGTTATCCTTTGGGCTTGTCCCCAGTTATCCTTTGGGCTTGTCCCCAGAATTGTTGGGCTTGTCCCCAGTTGCTAACTTTTATCTTATATTGGCTTAGTCCCAAGTTGTATCCTATTTCAGGTTTTTGAAGCTAAATGACCAAGGATCCTTGATCCTTACCTTCTACTAAGGTTTGTTTTTTCGAGTTATCCTGGCTATAAGTGTTAAAGGATAGGATCCTAACTTGGATTCTCAGGTATGATCCTTAACTAATTTGATTTTATTCATTATTTATTTGAATAACCCTTATCCTTTGACAACTGATCTTATGATCCTTAAACTATATAACTTTTCAAAACTTATCAACTATAGGATATGTGATTCTTGATCATATCCTAAAAATTTTGAGGATATTTCTTAAATTTTTTCTTTACTTGATAAGTTTAAACAAAATGAACATTACAATAGTTGGAAAGTAAAATACTAACAAGGATATCAACACAGGATAAGCCAAAAAGTTAAAGTTATTTTATTCACAAAAGATTAAACCCTTTAAGGTTGTCAAAATTGCCAACCCACGTTTCTACCAGCAAAACGTGGCCCGTCCACATGGGTTGGCAAAGGGTGTCCATTGTTTAAGGGTCTTGGTAGTGCAGGAATTAAAAGACGGCAGGATCACAATGGCTTCATCCCCCAAACAGAGGATCCCTCCACCATTTGTAATCCTACCTATTGTTCAAAGGATCCATGATCCTTAGCCCTAATTACTATTGTTCAAGATACAACCCATCATTGTTCAACAAAAACATCATCAAAGCAAAAACCACGACCAAACTTAAAAAAAAAATGGGCTCCGGCTACGTCTAGAAATGTCCTTCATCGCCCATTCATGCAGCCTACACCTTCGCTGCATCACCATCTCCTCCAGCTCCAGTATCCTTTACCTGATCCTTGCCACTGCCACCAGCCTCGATTGCTAGAACCTCATCAGCCTCATCTTCATCCTCCAATTCAGCCAGCCTAGCCTTCCAGCCCTCCATGTCCCAGTTGCTCCTGTCAAAGGCAGGATCCTGAGCTTCTTGGGCCATCTGCAGCTTGGTCTTGTACATGGCAATGGCAGCAGAGACTTTAGCATCCTCTGTGATCTCGTGCTTCTCATAGTCAGCATTGATCTGGGCTACAACCATCTGAGTTTTGACATCGTGGAGGTCCTTTTCGAGGGAGGCAATCTTGTGATCCTAGAGCTCCGCCACTTTTTGGAGATCAGAATATTTTTCCTCAAGCTCTTCAACATTCCCAACATAGTCCTCAATTTCAGCAAATTTCTGCAAACATGACAATGCAAAGTTCAGGATCATGTGATCCTCAAATGAGCAGGATAACTAAGCTAAGTCAGTGATCCTTACATCGGCAAAGTACTCGAGGAACTGATGGCGGATCAGAGGCAGGCCTTGTAGGTTGTCAGCTTCTGAGGTCTTCCTTTTCTTTCCACCTCTTCCCTTTGAAGTGGTTGCCTTGGGGATTACGACGGAGGGGCTAGCAGCAGACTTTTTCATTGAGGATCGGACAGTGTCAAGATCAGTGACACTGAATTTGGAGGCAGATCTTGAAGGTTTTCCAGCGCCTACACACCCAAAACAGATAAGTATCCTTATCCTATTTCTATTTAACTATTTATTTAAACATTTAATTACATATAAACATGGATACTTACTTGACATCATGACAGAACCTGAGGATACCTCTTGAGAATCCTGGGTATTTGCTTTGAATGATCTTATTTCAGGATCAAGCCTCCGAAAAGCAGCAAGCCTTTCCTTCGTGGCAGGTGTTGTAATAAGGTGTGCAACAGTAATAGCTGCAAAAAAGGAACAAAAGTACGTTAGTGATCCTTAGACAAAAACAAGGTCATCTGGTGATCCTCCTCAGGATCCTCTATCCTACCGTGGGTGTTCCACTTCCTTGGCAGATCCTTTCCATCAGAGATAGAATCCCTTCTGACAAAGAAGAATCGCCGTTTCCAGTTGGTATCATTCTTAGTGACTTTGAAGATGGGGTGTTCTACACCGGGTTTATGCTTAAGCAGATATCGGTGGGATCCAAATGTTACGAGGTCATACATCTCTGCCAACTCCGACATTCCCAGAGCAATTCCTTCTTGCTCAATGATCCTTTCAAGGGTATATAAGACCCTCCAGATCATTGGCATAGCTTGAATGTAGGAGATGCCGGTGAGGGAGAAGAAAGACTGGGTGAATTCAGGGAAAGGATATGAGTATCCTATTGTGAAAGGAGTGACCGGGAAAGCTACCCATGTTTCAGAAATATAATCACTTAGAACGGTGGGGTCAAATGGCTTGAAATCGGTGTTTGCCGGAAAGCAACGTCGGATTCTGTCTATTTGTGGATCAGTGAAGCAGCACCTTTCATTCGCCAAATCTTTGATGATCCCCTGGCTCTTAAGAGGACTGTCCTTCTTGTGATCCTTGGCCGGTGAGGATCTTAGCATCATCTTGATTATGAAGAAGGTGAAGAAAGAAGGAGCAGGGAAAGAAAATGTAAAGGAAGAAGAGGAAGAGAGATACCTGCTTGATCTTCGGATGTGAATTTAAAGGGAGTTTCTCTTGAATTTAAATGCAGATTGATCCCTATCTCTAACTCCTATTTATAATGATGATCTTGCAGGATAGTCACTTCAGTGACGTCATGCTCGTAACGGCTAGTCCGACTCCAACGGCTAGTTATCCGTTAATTTGTTACGGATAAGAACAAAAATATAACTCGTTTATTTACATAATAACTCCTTATATTTTGGGGGCAATTATTAGGGGTGGATTTCTCAATGATCAGTGATCCTCAATTGCTGTTGGGGTTAGTGATCCTTACTTCTGTTTGAATGGGTGATCCTCATAAGTATTGCAGGATCAGGATCATGGATCATCATAAGGATCCTTGTACTAACGATTGTCTACTTTGAATTCGAAATTGTTTTGCAGGAGTATGAGCTTGGACTTGGTCTTGGCGATATTCCTGGAGCATATTCCATGTTTATTCCGCACGTGCATGGCTAAAAGTGGACGTTATGGAGTTCGTGGAGGACTTGCATGAATTGCGGAATGTTAGTTAGTGTAGATATTTTCTATATTTAAACGGGATAGCGAGCTAAATAAAAATACTTGGCTATTTTTGGCTACACACACACTCTAGCAACTGCTCTCACCAGCTCTCGACAATTCACTTAGCGATTACATACTTTTTTACACTATACACTATAGTGATCCTTGTAATTAGCTCGCTATCATCCAAAGTTGTAACAGATTTCTTGTTTAATTGGAGTTGGTGATCGGTAGTTTCCATCACCCGAGGTTTTTTATGCCGGAGATCATTCATTGATCAAGGGCTTTTTCCTCGTATAAATCTTTGTGTCACTTATTCATTTCATTTTTGAGTGATCCTTAGTGTTGTTCATTGATTCAAGCATCATACCTCACAACAGAAAGTTTGGTTGCATTATCATTGCTTGATTTTTGACCAAAACATGCACTATGTGGAAATATGCAAAAATTCTCGAGAAATCATTACCAAAGATGTCCCAAAAGTGCTTAATGAATCTAAGATTCATCCCATCCCGAACCGGAGCCCGATCATCCCCGCATTCAAAAATGGCATCTTTAATTTCCTGTTCAGAAAAAGGTTCAACCAACATGTTACTTTTTGCTTCCGAGATCTTCTTAATATTGTCACAACACAATTCTGGCATCTCCGAGTTTGATTCTGTAAACCTGTCGTGAAAAAACGAGAAGATCTGTTTCTTAATTCAATTTGGCTTTATGCACCATTCTCCATTGATTGAGAGGACATGAATCGAATTGGAAGCTTTTCTATTATTCACCAAGGCATGGAAGAATTTGGAATTTTCATCACCATCGACAGCCCACTTAGAGCGAGCCCTTTGTTTGTAATCCAAATTTTTTCTTGTCTCCACCTCTTTGATAACTTTCCTGTTTTCCGCCATAGACCACTCTTCCTCTTCGGTGAGATCTCTCGTTTCCAAAACAAGCTCCAATTGCTCCAATTTTGAAAGGGCTAAGACTTCAATTTCTCTTTCGTTAGCTACAAAGTCATCCCTCCAGATTTTAAAATGATTCCTAATCCAAGCAAACTTAGCCATTAACATGAGTCAGGAGGATCAAAGTGCACAAAACCCTCCACTGCGGTCCTAACGGTTTCTTTAAAACCCGGCTTCCCAATCCAAGAACTATAAATCCTGAAGGGACGGGGGCCGAGTTTTAAATCAACAAGTTCCAAGATTATGGGACAATGGTCAGAATGACGACTAGGCATGACTCTCACACACGCCGAAGGCCATTTATTAAAGAATTCCGAAACAAACCAGAAAACGGTCCAGCTTACTTAGCTTCTTGCCATTATCCCTAATGCATGTATATTTTCTCCCCTGTAACGGATATTCAAGCAACCCAGTGTTGAAAATAAAATTGTTAAAGTTTTCGGCGCATACCAGTTTAAACTTGGAACGTTTCCTTTCTTCGGGATTCCGCACGGCGTTGAAATCTCCAGCAAGAATCCACTGCCCATCAGCAGGATCGATTTTGTTGGATAATTCAGTCCACAAGGCCATCTTGGCTGTAGTACTTTGAGGAGCATAGACGTTTAACAAATTAATAGGGTCCCCACTGCCGACCACAGATCCTTTGATGATAAGATAGAACCTACTCTTAATAACATAGTCGATCTTCAAAACTTTTGGGTCCCAGATCCATAAAAGACCCCCAGACTAACCCACCGAAGCCTAACTAACAGACTCGAAATTCCTATTACCCCATAGACTTGCAAGGATAGGACTTGAGACTGTCTCAACCTTGGTCTCTTGAAGAGCAAAAACACTAATGTTATTAGATTTTCTAAGATCCGACATCCACTTAGCTTTAGCACCCCCGAATATACCTTTGATGTTTAAAGACATGAAATTCACCTCTGATAAAGTCTCTGATAAGATCATTGTGGTTGCTGATTTTAGCTCCCACAATATTCCCGATGTTGATTGTCGCCTTGATTTCTTCATCCACCCGTTTGTCAATGGATTTGATGTGCGTTAGGTGTGATATGTTTTTGTTGATATTTTTAGCCCTTTTTAACACTTTAGTCAAGTTTTAAATTTATAAAACATGATATTCTACTAACACTAAGCACACATATGGGCAAGTGCACCCATCGTGAGCGTAGTATAGCGTTGGTAAGATACCGAGGTCGTCCAAGGACACAAGAGCTTTTAATACCGGTTTATCCTCAACGTCTAATCAAATCAAAAGTTTTTATAAAAGGTTTTAAACATGAAAATTAAAAACTAAAAATGCTGAAAATAAAAATAAAATAAAACTGATAGACAAGATGAATCACTTGGATCCGACTCGCCTTTAGTGTAACCTTTGATGATTTCAGCACTTTTGCACTTTTTAAGAGATTATCTTAGTTATAGTAGTAGGCCCCTCTTTTGAAGGTGATGTTACCCTCAACCGAATAGTTTGAGTCAGCAAGGATACAATCCTAAAGGGTCGGAATATTGAAAGATAATTAATTAAGTTATTAATGCGTAATGTGGTAGGCCCCTCTTTTGAAGGTGACGTTACCCTCGTGAAGGGGTAAGGTCCCAAAAACCTTGCTTCGAGTACTTGGGACCATACCACAAACCTCATCCTTCTAACTCTCTTTAGACCTTGCGCAGCCGCGCACTGGTCCTACAAAGAAAACTTAGAAAGAAAACAATAATCAGCACCTGCGCACCAAAAGAAGAATAGTAAATCCTTGCGCTTATCTCCATAGCAGACAGGATAAAAATCCTAGCTAAACACTTCCGCATAAATAATATCTAGACTTGGATATTATTTCTCTGTTACCATAGAATTAACATAAAAAAGAGCCACACAGGATTACCGTTGTATTCTTCTAGAAGGCTCCATCATGCACCACTAGTCGGTTATAACCGAATGGACACGTGGCATCATCCCAGGCTCCCGTAAAGTCACGATGATGGCACGGAATTGAAGAATGATCCTTACTTGCCCACTTTCCACGTGGCAAAACCCCAACCGTTGATCAAAATCACGATCCGTGTGCATACTTAAATCGTTAGCGATTAACGGAGGGAAAATAACCGCTTACGGAAAGAGCACTTTCCGTTAATATTTCACCAACAGGTTTTCCCTCCCAAAACTTCGGCTATAAATAGAAGGATAATTCAGGTATAATTCTCAAGTTACATTCACTTCACTTTCACTTCTTCTTCTTCAAAAAACCATGTACTTATTCTCACGCCAGAGGGTGGTCACAGAGAGAACCCCCATTCTCCCCGTGGCGAGTCTAACGGTGGTTGTTTTGTAGTTATTGTGAGAAGATGAAGGTCACTCACCCACGAATCGGACGAGAAGATTTAACCCTTTTATGCGGATTCAAACCCCCTGGTTCAGTTGATTTCGGTCAATTAAACCAGTGTTTCTTCACCTCGGCTAAGTGGTTTGAGTCAGCAGGGATACAATCCCAAGTAGCCGGGTTAATGTATTAATAGTAGTTTACATATGAGAGGATCAAGCCATTCGCACCCCCGCCATCCAATACCAGTGGGTATTGAAGGAGGTCCTTACAGGATCTATACACTAAACAAGGCAAGAACCTTACCAAACCATTCCCTTAACCCCTGACAAGGTAGCCAACATATCTCTATATAGACCGTAGAGATATGAATGGTGAAAATCTTTTATTTTATATAGACAGTAAAATAATGTCAAGACACCACGGACAAATGATAAGGAAGTTTCACCTTCAACATAAGAAACTAGTTATTAAAGTCATTAATACAAAACCAAATAAAAAGTGAAAAGATTAAAAATTAAAAGTATTACACTAAATGCTTGTCTTCACTAAGTGATGTAAGAGACTTAGCCAAACATGGCCTTTGATTGTCAAGAACTCTTACTATCAATCTTGGATCCCGAGACTACTATACACACTCTAAGATGGATGATGGATGATGGTGGTGGATGTGGGTGTTGTGATGGTGGTGGAGTGTGGGTGAAGTGGTAGAGAGGTGGTTTGCCAAGGGATGATTTGGAAGTGAGCCAAGCACCCCTATTTATAGACTGTGTAGAAGCTCGGACACGGCTCCGTGTCCATTGGGCACGGACCCGTGTCCATCCTCTTTCTCTTTCTTCATTAATTGCAATTGCCTTCATTAGGCTCCACACGCCCCCGTGTTCACTGGGCACGGCCCGTGTGCAGAAGAGAATCTGTACTATCAAGATTTGCAAGATTTTGCGAATCTTAGCGTTAACCATGGCCAGTGTTAAGCTGGGCACACCCCCATGCTTGGAATAGAAGCTTCTATCAGTTTGTCTTTTCTGCAGGTGCCTGGCCACGCCCCCGTGTCCGCTGGGCACGAGGCCGTGGTCAGCCTTCTGTTCTCATATTTGTGCTTGGGAAGATGCTGTCGAGGGGTCGGGCACGCCACGTTTATTCCTTTTCTTGTATTTATGTTGGATTTTGCTGCATATTTTTTTCCTTTTGTTCATTTACACTAATTTAGTCCTGAAAATACAAAAGGAAGACAAAAGCACACTTTTCCAACATTAGTACTAAAAAAGGGTTAGTTTTATGCCTCAATTGATGTAATTTATATGTTGCATTTTACACACATCAGGAGTCACTTTCCATATCATGCAAAGTGACATTTTGCTTGCTGCTCCCATTATCCTCGCACAAAGTTCTCGAGATACACGGTTCACTCTCCTCGTGAAGATGAAGACCCGAACCATTCTCCATATCGGTTTTGATTAGAGTATTCTGGGGATTAAGTTCGGAGTTTTGGTCATGATGAGATTCTTCTGCCTACAGGTTTAAGTCAAAAAAAGAATTCTCCAGAATCCCTTACACGATTCCTAGGCCTTTCACTAGAAGATGGACTTGAAATGCCACGACGAGAGGGAAGTTTAAATCTGGGCCTGGGTCTGATTAAACCTTTATTGGGCCTGTTGTTATTATCCACCGAGCTGAAAAAGAATAGACTATTATTAGTGGGATTTTCCGAGACGTTAAGGTCTTGGGACCTACCCATAATCTTATGCAGCGCTACCACTTCCTGGGGAAGTGTATCGACTCCAACAGCACAGGAATTCTCGTGAATGTTATTCTCCACACCGCCGCCTGCATTGAATTCCCCTGCCTCTTCGACGTCTGCCAGTCTGGTACTACTGTCCGGCCGGGAAACAACAGGCGTCTCTTTATCTTCCACCAGAACATTAGGATCTCCAAACCCATCGTTCTCTTCCAACGGACTCAGAATTCCCGTCCTGTCCAAACCCGGGGACTTCTCTTCTGCAACCGTCACAACCACCTAACCAACACATTCCGGGATCCAATCACTGATCTCTTCTTCTATCCAAACCCGGAACTGCATCTTATTCTAGCACAGAGTAATATATTCATGGATCCTATCACCCTCACCAACCAGCAATCCGATCCAACTAACCGACAGGTTTACGTCCTCTGCCGCAACCTGTGATCCGTGCACAATTTTTCCGAGTAGACCAACGATTGTGTTAAAAACGTTGTTTTCCGCCAAATGAATCGGAACACCTTGGACTTTGACCCATGCAAGCCTTTCGAAAAGGAAACGACTGACCATTCCATGCATCCAACGAGGGAACCAATTATCCCAACACGAGTAGTTCAACAGAAAATTGTTTCAAACCTCTTCGTCCTTAAATTTTAAGAGCATGGATAAACCTCCAAGGTAACTCAACGAGACCCCCACGTCCGCACAAGGCTCACGATTTCGAGTGGCATGCGATTTAAAAAAAATCCGATACGTATATGTTATTTTTTTATAAATAGTAAACACATATCACTGATTCACTTCCAATATAGGCACATTTACAAATTATTTTTATAGTTTAGAATTTAGTCCACTTGAAATTATGTTTATTGAGCCCAATACTAATTTGAGTTTTTTTAAATAATAACAAAACATAACGGAAGGGCACATTTCTCAAACTCAAACAAAGTACGTGAATTTTTAAAGACGCCTATAATTAATTTAATAATGACATAGGTAGTGGGTTAGATGAGAAACAATGAATTTAATATATGATAATAATAAATTATAAAGGTAATGGAACACTTTAATTTGTATATTTGTATTCAGATAATCAATTATAAATTATATATGATAATAATCAATCATACAACTCAGGTTTGTATGATATGATTTAGCATCTTGCTATAGTATAATCCTATTCAATGAACTTTATCCGCCGTTCAAAACAAAAAAAAATAAATAAATAAATAAAATAAAACCAAAAAAGAATAATCAAACTACTATAGTACTTTAGTTTTTTTTTTTTTCAAACAATAATTTTTTTAATCTTTGTAGACTTGAACAAAGACCCTCCTCTCAAACATTTGTCTCTAACTACCACCCCATTACTTAATAAAGCGCCCAGTAATCACCTAAATAAATATATGGTTTTGTCATCAAATAAGGAACATATAAATTTAAAAGATAATGAAGAATATTTAATTTTTGATTCTATAAGATAGGAGTTTAGAGTTAATTGCTTGGATGGTTCCTGTGGTTTGTCATTTTTTCATCTTTAATCCTTACTTTTTCAAAATAGCATGTTTGCTCCCTGTGGTTTGATTGTTTGTTACTGAGACAGTCCCTTGCGTGGATACTAGTTAGTCTGCTCAGTTAATTTAATGTGAAATTACTAAATTACCCTTAGTATTAAAACATATTAAATAAAAATATAAATTATGGGACCCACAAATATATAAAAACAAAAACATAACCCATCAACAACCTCGCCCCTACTCCATCCCCTTCAACGTCCTCAACCAACGCCGGCAAAGAATTCCGGTAACCACCTCCGGCCACTGATTCCAACCAGCAAAGCAAATCTTTGAAGGTTTCAAATCCGAATTTATAATTAAATGTTATAAAATGTAAATGTAAATGTTTAAATTAAACAAACCTGAAGGAAAAGGTCAAAACTTTCAGGTGGGTTTTATCTTCTATGAGATTGGACCTTGTTAGCAAGGCTGGCGGGTGTGGGGGCTCTATCACCGCCACCTCACCATGTATAGCGTCCATATGGGCTCCATCACCACACCCTCCAAGTGAAGAGAGGGGCTCCATGGCTTGGGCTCCATGGTGGTAACTTGTGGTAACGCCCAAGTTGAAGAATTCAAGTGGGGCCCACTAGTTTTAAATCAATCAAATGTTTTTTTTTTTTTTTTTTTTGTTTAAGAGGGGCTCCATCCACACCATGTAAATTAAAAGGGGGCTCCATAGGTGAGGTAAATCTTAGGTGGACTTGATAAAGCCCCATGGGGCTCCAACCACACCTCATAACCTAAGTATTCTCAATCTGCAGCCGACATCCCAACCGTCACAATCACATCTGCCACCAAATCTCCACCGTTGGATTAGCGACGAAGGGTCTCCTTTTCTTGGTACACTATGATGACCGCCAAGAAGAATAACCGTCAAGCTAAAACAATCTTGATCCTCTTCATCATCCTCCTTTCTTGGAAACCTTACAACTATAGATGCCAGCTCATTTTCCAGCTAGACATCTAAGATATGGTGTACGGTTCACCCGAGTCAATAGAGGATAAAACAAACTCCCTAGTGGAACAATCAATAGGATTTGAAATGTTCATAGATTTGCTTTGTTGGTAGGAATCGGTGGCAGGCGGTGGTGACCGGAATTCTTTGCCGGCGATGGTTGAGGAGGTTGACAGGGATGGGGTAGGGGCGAGGTTGTTGATGAGTTATGTTTTTGTTTTTATATATGTGTGGGTCGCACAATTTATATTTTTATTTAATACTAGCGGTAAGACCTGTGCGCAAACACGGGTGATTTTTAAAAATATTTACATACCACATTTTACTAAACGACGAATGACTATACATTTTTACATGTTTAGTGGTCCTATAACAATTAAATGTTAATGAGCGAGTGGACCTAAACTTAAAAAAATGTTTTAAAATTAGTTATCCTGCACGCTACGGTTGAGGCACGGCAAAAATTCGGTCGGCCATAAATGAGCATTCATAAATGGTAAAATAACCAAGTTTTGAGGTGTTCACATATGAAAAATGGACTAAACATTTCTAAGATACTCTGGTAACCCTCTCAAAATATTTTTCTATCTAATCGTTTAATCTCGGATGCTAACCTAGAAGTTCTTTAGCCTTGATGATGTCTTGCTTCCTTGTGTGGGTCATCTTCGGTGTTTGGCTTAAATTCTATTTTCGCATTTGGGCATATTGTTTCTTGGACCACCTGTTCACACAATCACCAGTTTTAAACACCACACCAGACTCAAATTATGGGGCCAATCGAGTTCAAATAAAAGGATACCTGAGCGAATTCAAGCATGGTGAATTCACCAGGGTTTCTAAGATTGAAAGGTCCCACGTGTTCTCCTTCCATCAATCGCATTAGACCTTCCACCTATTCTATTCAAACACAGTGAAAATAAGAGAATATTATGTACAGAACTGGGCGAACAACATAATGCACATGCACGTGGTATGGAAGATAATCAGAAGTAGTTGGAGATAGAAATAGCTACAGATGTATTATGAGGTGTTCTATTTACTTACTTAAATTTGGTTCTACATTAAACGGACCTCATTAAAAAGTTTTAAATTCATTTGTTGAATTTTATGAATAATATGCCAAGAAAAATATTAACTTTTCGAAGAAATTAATGAAAACTGTATGTTGAAAGAAATTAGATAATCAGGGAATATGAAAACAATGACTTAGAATTGAATTGTAGTGGAATACTAACCAAGTCAGAAACGTATTGGAAACTTCTTGTTTGCTTGCCGTCGCCGTAAACAGTGAGCGGCTCTTTCCTAAGCGTCTGAAGACATCATTTATATATCAAAACCATAAGATCAGTGATAAACTAAACCAAGAGCTGAGAGCTTACCTGAGCTACAAAGTTACTGACAACGCGACCATCGTCAATGCACATCCTAGGGCCATATGTATTGAATATCCTCGCAATCCTTACCTGTATCGCAGTTTTGTAATATTAAAACATACCCACAACCAAATCCAATTTTGTTTCCAAACATTTCTCATGGTGATATCAAATAAAAAATTATACTTTATACAATCAAACTATACTACTAAAACACATATGGTTCTTCCTAAAGACCTTGCTGCAGATAACCATTCCTGCAGTCTGCTGCAGAGATTATTTTCCCCCAAGTCCCCACTTTACCCAAAATTCCTTACATATATCATATGGCATTAGATTTGTTATACTGTTTATTACTTGATAAAAAACAATTAGTAAAGTGTTGGAAAACTAAATTTGCATATCAAAAAGGGAATATATCATCCAACAGTACGTAACCAAGTTTCTTCAATGGTCCAGTAAGTTCACTCAAAACTTTTTGCTAACTACAAAAACCTAAGTGACCTAAATGGAACAAATATGAAACTTGGTTACTATGAAAACAAAATTATCAGTTTAGCGTACCTTCGTAGATAGAAGAAGTCGATGTGACGTCGGAGATAAGTCCGGCGTTGTCTCAACGGCGGTCACGGTCCGTGTCTAGAAACCCTATGATATTAAAGGATTCGCATCAGATCGGGCACTCAAAACCTTCATCTCTGCTGTTGCGTTCTGAGGTTTCGTCATCTGAGCAGTCAAAAGAAGCTTGATCGGATCTTATAGAATCATTTTTCAGTCCAGAGGTACCCGCAATGGCCTTTGAAGTAAATCCCCACATGTTGAATACCCTAAATTTATTCCCAAAACTACCAGCTAGTCAAATCCATGCCTGCAGATTAGAAAACCTTAAAACACTGTTTGACCAAGTCTGTTTGACTAAAGTTAAAACATTGTTTGACCAAAGTCTGTTTGACCAAAGTTAAAACACTGTTTGAGCAAAGTCTGTTTGACCAAAGTCAAACTACTGTTTGAAAAAAAAACAACCATTTTTTTCTCCACAAAACACTGTTTTAACCCAACAGTGGTTTCAAACATCTGTTTTCATCCATCTGTTGACCAAATTCAACAGATGTATCAACCACTAATTTGTTTTCTAACATCTGTTCACAACAAACAGAGGTTTTAAAACATAAAACAGACCTTTGCCAAATGCATGTTTCACAACAAACAGAGGTTTATGTATAGTGTTTGAATTAAAACCAGATAAAAAGGACTATTCATATGAAGATGAAGAGTCCATCTTCGGAGCCTAAATTCAACATACGACGAAAACTGTTAGATTATTTTATGATATCGAATTAAAACATGAAATACTTGATCGTAATGATGCGAAACAAAGGTTGAAAACTTCAATGGAGATGAACATACCATTGAATCTGATGATCTGCAGTTCTGTTAGGGTTTGGAAGTTGTGAAGATGAAGATAATAGCATCTGAGAGAAACCTTTGTTACTTGAAATCGACAACCCTGATGTGGATTTGAAGCTCTAACTTCTGTAAAAACTAAAATTGAAACTCAATCAGGGCATCAAATATTCCTAAATACAATCAAATACGAACACACAACAAACAAAACTCATTGATTTTTCTCCCCAATCACTAACCGAAAATACACAGTTGTACAAGATCTCGTCTTTCTCGAAGATAACGCCACCGTCTTTATACAACTTGCTATCTTTGTGCAGCCCTCTTTTACCATACATCTTATTCTACAACAAATGCAAAGAACATGTGTTAAAAAGATAGTGAAATTTCGTTAAAACGTGTCGAAAAGACGAAAACTTACTTCGGCATTTAGAGATTCGAATGCTTCTTGAGTTGGATCTTGCATGTCCCATGGGATTCCATTGCCATCAACGGAAAGATCGCTAACAACATCGTAAGCATCCAACGATTGTGATTCTTGTTTCTCGATGTTATTGTTTAACCAAGCTTCACATACCACCGGTATGCCTCGTTCCCTGTTCGATTACATTACAAAGATTTGGTTCTTGTTTCTCAATGTAATCGTTTGATCCATCATACCCAACTTCTGATCATATTTCTCTCATCTAAGTTGCTGATCCACAATTTTCAGCCTCGAAATCGCAATTCCATTCCCATTTGAATCTATCCCACCAAGGCTTCTTGATATAACTTTTATCTGGCTATTAATCGCTTCTCTCAAGCACCGAAAACGACTTGAAATTGTTTGGAGTGCGAGTGATGTGTAGGTTTTTGCTGCCCCACATCCAACAAGTACTTCAAATGATGATATAATAATCTGCATTTGAACGGCCTTAGTGGTTTCGTTCGGCATTCCTTGAGCTCCACTTTCAGCTGAATTACAGCATGTGTTGTCTAAATATTCTACATTGGCACACACAACATGAGACTCAAGATCTAAGCCGATTACACTTTGTCTTAATCGTTCCAGCCTTTCTTCAGTCGATATGCTACAAAAAAAAATAACAATATTAATAATAAAATAATAACAATGATAGTATTATAATAATTACCACATGCATTAGTGTGGATGAAAAACAAAATGATTTTATCAACTTATGTATGACAAACATATTTAATACGCCAAAATGCTGATAAAAACGAAAGCCTTAAAGAATGCAGTAACATCTGCGAGTTGTTAAAATACGGCGACTGGAAACTGGATGAGCAGGTCCTCCATCTGACATCATGGGAATTAATCTGGACGGTTTTTCCACTAATTAGTCAGCTACTAAACAGCAACTATATAGAATTGAATCATCAGCACCCTACATAGTCTTAAGCTCCAGAGCTCAATCAAATGTAACGACATAACAAATAAGACATATTTGATATAGCATTTAATAGAAGCATGACATAAACTACCAAAAAACCATGATTGATAGGAGATACGACAGTGGTCAGTTTCGGTAATTATAACTTTTTTCTTTCCGTTTGGTAATTATACCGTAAAAACTTACAAAACAATAGCCACATGGGCAAAGAAAACTTAATTGATTACCAGATAAGAAAGGAAAAACTTCAAATATATTAGTAGATCGTCCAAAGATATAATTGCCAACGTTAACCAATGACATGTCAAAAACGGTGTGCAAAAAAGTATTTATGAGTAGGGTTGTAAACGAACAGAACGTCCAGCGAACAGTTCGTGAACCGTTCGGCGGGAAGTTCGTTTATGTTCATTCGAGAAGCTTAACGAACGAACACGAACAAAGGTCTCATTTGTTTGACTGCATTCGTGAACGTTCGGTCATATGTTCGTTTATGTTCGTTCGTGTTCGCTCGTTTATGTTCGTTCGTGTTCGGTTTTTTACATTTATTTTTCTAAAAGTTTTTAATGTTTTATTAATTTTTTACTTTCCTCCATATGTATTTCCCTCTCTCTGGCCCTCTCCCTCTTTGATATCATGCTCCTTCATTCAGCTTATCTCCAATCGATTGAACCCAATATCATCCATCCCTTCAATCTTTAAATGGTTATATTTAACTACTTTCTTTGTGTACAATGTTTAAGATTAACGGTGCCTTTTTTAATTTTCAAAATTAAAGTTCATTTGTGTTCGTTTGCGTTCGTGATTAGTGTTCACGAACTGTTCGCGAACAACCAAAATTCCTTAACGAACGAACACGAACACAAACTTCTGTTCGTCATGTGTTCGCGAACAGTTCACGAACATCCAAATTTCCTTAACGAATGAACATGAACATAGCCTTGTTCGTGTTCGTTCGGTTCGTTTACAGCCCTATTATGAGTTTAGACAAAGATTATTCATTAGGTGAAATGAGATTTATCAATTTGTAACCTGTAAACATTCCTAAAAGATAAATTATAAAGGTTCATGGATCACCTGTAACCTAAATATGAAGGAGAGGTCACTTTGTTTAAGGCATTCCTGTAAAATCATCACAACCTTAACCATTGACATGTCAAAAACGGTGCGCAAAAAGGTATTTATGAGTTTAGACAAAGATTATCCATTAGGTGAAATGAGATTTATAACTTTGTAACTTGTAAACATTTCTAAAAGATAAATTGTAGGGGTTCATGGATCATCTGTAACCTAAATATGAAGGAGAGGTCACTTTGTTTAAGGCATTCCTGCAAAATCATCACAACGTTAACCAATGACATGTCAAAAACGGTGTGCAAAAAAGTATTTATGAGTTTAGACAAAGATTATTCATTAGGTTAAATGAGATTTATCACTTTAACATGTACCTGTCCGAGAAGTATTTCATTAAGTTCACTCATAGATGCTGTTCTTTCAACAGCATTAACCTGCAATCACAAGTAGCAATATTTAATACACAAATTTTCGATAAAACCAAGACAAACATAAAAGAACATGTGAAAACAAACACATCACTTAAAGTCAGCTCAAGAAATACAAATGGTTCAGGTTCCTTAGTTTGAAATTGTAAACAATATATCAAGTTTAATTCAACCGTATCTACACAACACCTCACCTAATTTCATACTAAATATACATTAACTCAATCTATATCCAAAACATAATCAACAAAAAAAACCAGTGACTAACATAAATCAAATCCATCAACAAAAACAGTTGAGCATAATGAACGTATTGTTTAACCCTATGGTTATGTTGAACAACATAATAAATGTAACGCCTGCGTCCCTAGACTTTAGCTAATTGTCACTTTTAGCCCCTATACTATGTAATACTTGATACTTTTGATACTTAGTGAAACTTATGCTATGATTTTGATACTTGATGCTTGGAAACTATGATAGTATGAGACTATGATACTATGATACTATGAGACTATGATTCTATGATACTATGAGACTATGATTCTATGATGCTTGATACTTTGGTGCTTGACTCTTGAGGCTCGTGAAACTTGAGACTTGGTTGAGCGAGGGACTGGAGTCTTGTCACTGGCGGAAACTATGGAAACTGGTTTTAATAATGTGATCTAGTCGCGTGATACTATTACCCAATAAATACGTAACGAAACGCTTGATCTAATGTGCGAAACGAATCAAAGACGGAAACGCGGAAAGGATGGATTGGCCGAGTGGCAATCCGATCAGATGACCACCCAATCGGATGACCACCCGATCGGATGGCCACTCGACCGAGTTGCCATCCGATCCATGCACACCGCCTCTCTTCCCCTCTCTCACACTATAAATAGGCCTATCACATCATCTCCACTGATGTGACAGCCTCACTCGACCCAGACGCACACACTCATCTTCTCTTCCATTTCCTGGCGATTCCGGTACGTTTTACACTAGATTTTTGTACATCTTTGATCTACACATCATTCCCTACGAGATTCTCCTTTGAAATCTCACTTTTCACCATGAAATCTCTCGGATTTGAGCTCTTGAAGGTGATGTCACCATGGCGGTTTGTACCAAACTGTTGTGTGATGTCATTCTAGCCAAGATCTAGCTCAGATCTAAGGAATTTCATGTGTTTTACGCTAAATCTATGCTAGGATCCATGAAACAAGCTAGGGTGAAGCTAGATACTCCACGTAGCTAAATCTAGAAACTATGAAACAATGATTATGTTTGTTTTGATACTATGTTATGGGTGGTTGATGTTTGTTTTAGACAATTGCTATAAATCAATCTAATTTATAATGAAACTAATTAGTGTTGTGGAATCTCATGAGCAATCTGAACGCTTAGTGCTCGCACCCCGATGTTTCCGCCATCGGTTGGGGTGTGACAGATTGGTATCAGAGCCATAACTATAGGGAATTAGGATAAGTAGGAATACTTGCCCTAGTCTATAGTTCTAGGAACCTTGACTCTTATTTGTTGTCTAAGACTTATGCATTCTACCGTATCTGCTTCCTAGCAGCACATTTTCATGCTAAACTTACATGCCTTTCCTAAGGCTGACACCATATACACTTGATACTTTAAAAAACTATTAGCCGGTGTTTGTATGTTGCACGAGATTTGCCCTCAAGTCAGGAGTGACATCCGAACCTTGATGGAAAATCTCTGTATTATTCTAGTAGGTCTTGTCTGCGGATAAGTACCGAAGCTATAAGGGTACGATGTTGTCAAATTAGAGGTGAAACTCAGACCTTGATAACTAGTCCCACTCTTTGATATTTTTATGTCTCGCCAAAGTCTCGAAACTTCCATTCACTTAGGAATGTGAAATGACCAAAAGGACGAATATCCTAGGCCTAACATCGATGACGTATTTGTCCAACTAAGTCAAGACACGTTGCCTCAATTCGAAAGGAGTTTGAATCACTTTGGTTAGTCACCGTTCCTCTACCCGGAACAATCCTAAGTTTTATGAGCCTGTCTTTTATGTTACCTCGATTTTTACATGTGGTTTTAAACTTGATTCTTCGCTTATCTTGATTCTTCGTTTATTTTGAGACTTTTTACACAGATTGCACGTATGTCCGCAATCTAAAACCTTAATTCTAATCTCAGAATCAAACTAAATTTATGAAGCATTATTCTATCATGATAGCCTATGTGGGAATATTGATCTACTATGATACTATGTGGATCTATCTGATGAACCTATGTGTTAATGTGGTTGTAAGGCACTAAATGTAACATGGCATAGAAGTACGAAGGAAAAGTGACGTGTCTGAAACATGGTGGATCCGCCACTGGTACTTCCTATATATATATGTTTCCGACATGCTACCAACTTTCGTACTAAGTGCCATGCGAAACTTAGTGTTTTGCAGACCGGTGATGAGTTGGTTGAAATCTAATCCATGGGAAACTACTTAAGTAATCTATGAGGAATCTATGTGTAATCTATGCGTACTCTAGCATAATCTATGTGTAATCTAAGTGTGTGTTGTTTTGAGAAACAAAATGCGAGACGTAGCCTAGAACTGAAAACGAGGAGGATGTGGCATGTCTGAAGCATGGTGGATACGCCGCTGGTACTTCCTATATATAAGTGCTTCTGGCATGTTACCGAGTCTTCATACCACGCACTAAGTGAAGCTCGTAGTTTTGCAGGCTCGGGTTGAAGTTATGGAATCTATTTGGGTAATCTATGTTGAATCTATTTGGTTAATCTATGTGGTGAAAAGTGGTGGAATCTAATGTTGTGGTTAATGAAGCATGACACCGATGACGAGGGGGACGTGGCATGATTGAAGCATGGTGGATACGCCGCTGGTACTTCCTATATATAAGTGCTTCCGTCATGTTGCCGAACTTTCGTAGCACGTGGCATGCGGGATTTCGTTGTTGGTGGGTTGTTAACATGAATCTATGAATCTATTGAATCTATTGAAAACTAATGAATCTATTGGAACCTATGAATCTATTGGAAACTATTGAATCTATTGGAAACTATTGAATCTATTGGAAACTATGAATCTATTGAAACCCGTGGAGTCTATTGGAATCTATGTGAAACTATTGGAGTAGTCTATGTGAAACTATGATGATGAGTGTGTTTACGACACGTAACACGTAACATGGCACCGAGTACGAGGCGGAAGCAATATGCCCGAAGCGTGGTGGATACGCCACTGGTACTTCCTATATATAAGCGTTTCTGACATGTTGCCAAACTTCGTACAACGTGCCATGCGAAGGTCGTGGGTTGTGGTGTTAAAACTATTGTGAGCTATGTGAATCTTGTTGAATCTTGAGTCTTTAATCTATCGTGTGTGAAATAATATTGTGAGACTATGTGAACCTAGACTTATACGATCCTCTTGTTGGATCATTAGGATGTCTTCTCGAAAGCTCTACGACACCCTCAAGAGATCCAGGGAAAAGTCTCAGAAAAAGATGATGTCCTTCATGGCCGATCAGATCGCTCGATTCAGGCCAAAGATCGTCTCTGAGATCCAAGGATCGAACACTCCGCCCTCTTCTGTTGACTCTAAGACGGAGAAAGAAAAGTCTACCAAGTTCAGCTATAAACATTTTGTCTCTTGCAACCCTAAGTCTTTCACAGGCAGTGATGGGGTGACTGCTATGCTCGAGTGGTTTGACAGCATCGAGGTTACCTTCATCAACAGCGAATTCCCAGAGCAGCTAAAGACTAGGAGTGCAACGGGAATGTTTCAAGGCAGAGCATTAGAGTGGTGGACAAATGTGAGAAACATCCGATCGAATGAAGAAGCCTATGCTCTTCCATGGGCTGAGGTGCGAGAATTGATGATGCTTGAATTATGCCTTCCTCATGAACAACTGAAGCTTGAAGAAGAGTTCTGGCACTTGAACCAGATTGGTGATGATAATCTGGCTTATACTACCCGCTTCAAGCAGCTCAGCTTGATTGTTCCTCACTTGGTTTCTACCCCTAAACGCATGATAACCAAGTACCTCAATGGTCTACCTCCTGCTATGCGTGATTCTATTGAAGCAGCTCAACTCGGAAATATTGAGGAAGTCTACCGCCTTGCAGCCAGTCTCAACAACAACCGCATTCGTGATAAGCAGTTTGCTAACCCTGCTTCCTCCAACTCTGCACACCAAGTTACCCAGCAGCCAAGTGGCAGCAAGAATAAGAGGAGAAAGTCACAGGGTTCAGGATGCAATGCTATTGTTCCTGCTGTGAATCCTGCTGCTAAGCCTGCTCCTGCTGCTACTGCTCAGAACCCTGCTACACCTGAAGTCAAGAAGCAATACTCTGGGTCTTATCCCAAGTGTACCACTTGTAACTTTCATCATCCTTTTGCGTCTGCATGTTGTTTGTGCACCAACTGCAACCGCTATGGTCACACGACTCCTTACTGTCGTCAAGCTAACCCAGCTCAACAAGCTCAGCAAGCCCCAGCTCAGGCAGCCCTACCAGCTCTCCCAGCTCCTCCACAGAATCCTAAACCAGTCAACGCTGTTCGTGCATGCTACAAATGTGGAGATACTACTCATCTTCGTATCCTCAGCTGAACCAGGATCAACAGCTAGCTGCTCGTGGATGGGCGTTCAATCTTAATGCTAATGTGACAACCCAAGTTTTCAAAGTCCCTATTCGACTTAACTTATCTGATATGCGAAATACGTGTTGTTTATAGATTCGTATGGTGTGTTATATGTGTGCATGTATTGATATAAGTTGGCATGAATAATATGAATAATATGTTTTATTTAATGTGAGTGGAACCTTGCCAAACAACCTCTCATGAAATCACCCACCCACGAAAACACTTCATGTGTTTTCGTCCACATGTGGCCAATGAAAACCAAATGGGCTTTGGTCCAGTATTGATTAGTTAAATGTTTGTACTTAACCTGTACGCGAAAAACAGCAATTTTAAAACCCTAATCACCTCCCTTATCTCTCTCGCTCTCCTTGCTTCTGTGCGACGGCCTCATCAGGATCATCCAACCCTCAATAGCATCAACCTATTATTCTACTTAACTCGGTTAGTGCACTGTTGTGAGCTACATGTGTGTATTTTATTCAGAACCTGAGTTGGTGATGTTCTGTGAATTGTATTTCATGTTCTTAGATGTTGAATAGGGTATTGTATTATTGCTTTGATTTCATGAATGATTTGAATGGTTGGTTGTTGTTAAAATATTTGTCGATGTTTTTAGCATGATGATGATGATGATGATCCGATGTGAATGATCTTGATATGTTGATGATACAACAATAGATGACTGGCAGATTTTGGTTCATGTTATAACATATGTCGAATACTTGCTGATGTCGAATGATGATCATGTATGTTGCTATGTGATGTGTTTGTGGATGGCATGATGATTTTGTTTGCATGATGAATGTATGAATAGATCTGATCGAGTTCATGATTGTTGCAACTGTTATACTTATTAGACAATCATTAGGGTTTCTTGTTGTAACTGTTAATGAAGATGAACCAGACGAAAACACAAGGACCAACAAAGTCACAAGACCAGACGAAAACACAGAGTGTTTTCGTCACACCCCACACACAACGAAAACCCTTGGATTTCGTCACCTAGGGTTTTCGTCCATAGTGATTTCGCCAACATGTGTTTTCGCCACATGCATGTTTTCGTTGAGTGTTGTGGCACGTTAAAACTGTTGAACATTAACCCTGTTAGTTCAGTTAACTCTATTAGTTCATTAACTCTGTTAGTATGTAACTCTGTTAAAGTTGTGCATTTAACCCTGTTGAGAATGTTATCTCAGTTAAGTTAACTCTGTTAAGCCTAGCAACTTTGATAAGTATGTTAACTCTGTTATGCATGTTAAGAATGTAAACCCAGTTAAGTCTATTACCTCTGGTTAGCTTATTAATTCTGATAAACTCATTAACTATGTTAAGTCATTAACTGTGTTAAGTATGTTATTTGGTAAACATGTTAGAATAAACTGTGAAAGACCGATATGTGAGACATGAACTGTATGCATGTGACTAACTGTTGGGTGATGCATGATGTTAGCTGCCAAACACACTATGTGATATTGATTTCATGTGAAACTTTACAAGCACGTACTGATTGTGTATACGTGCTTAACAATAGGACTTGACTGATTTCTTGTGAGCACATAGTTTAGCATACCGAGCAAACCAAGGTGAGTTCACACTCTATCCAAGGCATGGGATTCCCAAGGGTTGGGAATGGGTTAAAGAACTGAACGGGAACTACAAACTTCGTAATTCCCCATACAACAGGATACGTACAACCATAAGACCATCACTCTATCATTTGAAGTCCCTCATGTATCGACTTAATCGCCGAGGCCTATGGCGAGCGGGTCATTAGTAGATAGCGCTATTAGGTTTAACAAACCTCAGACCGTGTCGTCCGAACGGGCGTGTACTAATGGACTATGGGCAAAGGTTCAATGCTGATAGACATTGACTTAGGGCACCTCTTACATTTTCGTAGCAGTCGATACGCGTGGTCTAGTAACACATGGGAAGCCCCCACTACTCTTCGCAAACATGTCTGGGAGACCGCGATACGAATTAATACGATACATGGTTTACAAAACGAACATATGATTTACGAAACGAATGCTATAACTAAACAACCAACTGTGAACTCGCTCAACTTTGTTGTTGATTCATTATTACATGCCTTGCAGGTCGTTAGGTACTCATGGAGCTTGCACAGGGAGGCGCGGTCGTTGTGGGACATGGCAGTGTGTGCCATGCTAAAAACATTACTTTATTTCGTACTTAATACTTACTTTGGGTTTTACAGTTATGCTTCCGCTAAACACTTAACTACGTTTTTGTTTTGAAACACCATTCATATTGTGTGGTTGAATTTTTCTTATTACTTGTTATATTCAATATGATTGGTGGCTTGATCCTGGTCAGTCACGCCTCCAAGCGGTGATACTCCGCGTGTGGAATTTGGGGGTGTGACAGATTGGTATCAGAGCCATTGGTTATAGTGAACTTGGTTTTAATAAGGGAAAAAGTTTTTGTTAAAACCAGACTATAACCTGAACAGTGCTCAACGATCCACAACGACGCTTCGCTCCACGTGCAAGACTCAACATTCTAGGTGATATGAATTATGTTTACATTGCCTACTTGGTAGATTACATAGAACTTTGCTCATGGTATGCTTAGATAAACGTAACAACTATTGTTTGAAAACACTTGTGTGCTTACTCTCTTCTGTCATCGCACTTTCGCGAACCTTTCTCACTCATGTTTCCTTTGATATGAAGATCATGAGTGGACGCGTTAACCTAACTCAAGCCCAGTTGGCGGCTTTGATTACTGAACAAGTTACTGCAGCACTCGCAGCTGCCCAGGCAGGAGGTATAACCTGCCATCACAACTTACTCTAGGATCTTTATATCCTACTCTCGTAACCCAACACTTGTGCTTAATTTTGTTTACTCTTACGCACATGACAGGTCAACACGCTCAGCCACCTGTGTGCACATTCAAGACGTTCATGGACTGTCGTTCTAGTACTTTTAGTGGCACTGAAGGGGCGGTTGGACTCCTCCACTGGTTCGAGAAGCTCGAGTCAGTCTTCGAAATGTGTGAATGCCCTGAGGCTCGTAGGGTGAAGTACGCCACTGGTACTCTCGAAGGCACTGCGCTAACTTGGTGGAACGCGCAAGTTCAGATGTTGGGGCTGGCGGCTGCTAATGCCACCCCATGGAATGATTTTAAGGAACTGATCAAACGTGAATACTGTAGTCGTGATGACATCCACAAGTTGGAAGTGGAGTTCTTTAACCTGAAGATGACGGGGTCAGAGATAGAAGCGTACACGAAACGATCCAACGAACTGGCAGTATTATGTCCAACTATGGTGGATCCTCCCATCAAGCTCATTGAGCTGTACCTCAAACGCTTAGTACCAGAGATTCAAAGCCATGTGACTGCTGCTAACCTTGCTACTATTCAGGATGTTACCCGTCTTGCTCATCGTCTCACAGACCAGGCAGTGGAACAGAACAAGCTGCCTAAACGTATTGGTGCTACTGCTACTACTACTTCTGCTATTCCCGGTGACAATAAATGAAAGTGGGATGGAACCTCCAGCAAGGGTTCGACTTCAGTTCAGTCTCAGGCACAACAGCGAAAGATCGATGATTACCAGAGCCCCAGTCAGCTTGCTGTCTTCTGGTAGTCAAGGGCAGGGTGGATATCGCGGAAACCACCCAAAGTGCAACAGATGCAACAGGCACCACAGTGGTCAGTGCAACAGGGGTTGTTGCCAGAGGTGTCTCAAGATGGGTCATGAAGCTAAGGATTGCAGGAGCTCACGACCTGCGAGTCAGAACCAACAACAACAACCAACAGCTCCACAGAACCAGCAGCGACAGCGTGGTAACAGGGGATGCTTTCAGTGTGGTGCTGAAGGCCACTTCAAGAGGAACTGCCCCCAGTTAAATAAGAATCAGAATAACAACAACAATAATCAGGGCAACGGGAGTAACAACGGGGGTAATAACGACGGCAATGGTGCCAGGGGTCGAGTGTTCGTGATTGGTCAGGGTGACGCAAGGAATGATCCTAATGTGGTGATGGGAAAGTTTCTTCTTGACGACTTTTATGTTACTGTTTTATTTGATTCGAGTGCCGATACCAGTTATGTGTCTATAAAAGTTAGTCAAATGCTTAAACGCACACCAACACCTTTGAACACTAAGCATGTCGTAGAGTTAGCGAATGGTAAAAGTTTAGACGCCACACACATAGTTAAGGGCTGTAATCTCGCCTTAGCTGGTCAGACCTTCTCTATCGATCTCATTCCTATAGTTCTGGGTAGTTTCGACATTGTCATTGGGATGGATTGGTTATCCCAACAGCAAGCAGAGATCCTATGCAAAGAGAAGATTATTCGTATTCCCCATTCTGGCAAAGAACCTCTCAAAATTCAAGGCGACAAGAGTGGTGCTGTAGTGGGCATCATCTCCTTCCTTAAGGCTCAGAAGTGTTTGCGAAAGGGCCACACCGCTATCTTAGCACTTGTTACTGAGGCATCAACGAAAGAGAAGTAAATTCAGGATATTCCATTTGTACGCGACTTTCCTCAAGTGTTTCCTGAAGATTTACCTGGGCTACCGCCTCATCGCCAGGTCGAATTCCAGATCGAGCTAGCTCCTGGAGCAGCGCCCATAGCTCGAGCACCTTATCGTTTAGCTCCAACCGAACTGGAAGAACTGTCCAAGCAATTGCAAGAACTCTTGGATAAGGGTTTCATTCGTCCTAGCTCTTCGCCCTGGGGAGCACCAGTGTTGTTTGTGAAGAAGAAAGACGGTAACTTCCGTATGTGCATAGATTACCGCGAACTAAACAAGGTGACCGTAAAGAATCGCTATCCTCTTCCACGCATTGACGACTTGTTCGACCAGCTGTAAGGGTCGAGCTACTATTCAAAGATTGATCTGAGGTCAGGCTACCATCAGCTGAGAGTCCGGGACGAGGACGTCTCCAAAACGGCATTCAGAACACGCTACGGCCATTACGAGTTTCTGGTCATGCCATTCGGGCTAACAAACGCGCCTGCAGTCTTCATGGATCTTATGAACAGGGTGTGCAAGCCTTACTTGGATAAGTTTGTGATTGTATTCATCGACGACATTCTGATCTACTCCAAGAGTCAGGAGGAACACGAGCAGCATTTGCGACTTATCTTGGAACTTCTGCGTACAGAGCAACTCTATGCAAAGTTCTCAAAATGTGACTTCTGGCTTCGTGAAATCCACTTTCTAGGCCACGTGGTGAACAAGGATGGGATTCACGTTGATCCATCGAAAGTTGACTCGATCAGGAACTGGCCTGCACCGCGTACACCAACAGAAATCCGCCAATTCTTGGGTTTGGCAGGCTATTACAGAAGGTTCATTAAAGACTTCTCAAAGATTGCACAACCCCTCACCTCACTAACTCAGAAAGGCGTTTTCTACTGTTGGGGTAATACACAGGAATCAGCATTCCAGCATTTAAAGGATAGACTTTGTAGCGCACCTATTCTTTCATTGCCAGAGGGCACAGACGATTTTGTAGTTTATTGCGACGCATCCATTCAGGGTCTTGGTTGTGTATTGATGCAACGGGATAAAGTCATTGATTATGCCTCGCGTCAACTTAAGATTCACGAAAGGAATTACACCACACATGATCTGGAGCTGGGAGCTGTTGTTTTCGCACTCAAGATATGGAGACATTACCTGTACGGTACCAAGTGCACCATTTACACCGATCACAGGAGTCTCGAGCATATCTTCAAGCAAAAGGAATTGAACATGCGACAACGTCGATGGGTCGAGCTATTGAATGATTACGAATGTGCCATCAAGTACCATCCAGGCAAACCCAATGTTGTGGCCAACGCCCTCAGTCGAAAGGATACTACACCTAGACGCGTACGTGCTTTACAACTCACTATCCAATCTAGTCTTCCTGCACAGATACGAGATGCTCAGGTAGAAGCATTGAAACCAGAAAACGTCAGGCTGAAGCCCTACGCGACTCAAGGCAACGGTTAGAACAAAAGGAAGACGGTGCCTATTACGTAACAGGACGCATCTGGGTCCCACTCTATGGCAATTTATGAGAACTTGTAATGGATGAAGCACATAAGTCTCGCTACTCAGTACATCCTGGTTCGGATAAGATGTACCACAACCTCGGAACTACGTACTGGTGGCCTAGCATGAAAGCTCACATAGCAACTTACGTTAGCAAATGTTTGACTTGTGCGAGAGTAAAGACTGAATATCAGAAACCATCGGGCCTACTCCAACAACCAGAGATACCACAATGGAAATGGGAGCAAATTTCCATGGATTTTGTTACTGGCCTGCCTAGATCTCAACGTGGGAATGATACTATTTGGGTGATCGTGGATCGACTCACAAAGTCTGCACACTTCTTGGCTATTAAGGAAACGGATAAGTTCTCCACTCTAGCAGACGTCTACCTTAAGGAAGTTGTCTCGAGGCACGGGGTGCCAACCTCTATTATTTCCGATCGGGATGCACGTTTTACTTCGGAACTGTGGCAAGCAATGCACAAGTCTTTTGGCTCATGTTTAGACATGAGCACAGCTTATCACCCGCAAACGGATGGGCAGTCTGAACGCACCATCCAAACTCTAGAAGACATGCTTCGTGCATGTGTAATCGATTTCGGCAACGGCTGGGAAAAACATCTTCCTTTAGTAGAGTTTTCGTACAACAACAGTTACCACACCAGCATTCAAGCCGCTCCATTTGAGGCACTGTACGGGTGTAAGTTCCGATCACCTCTCTGTTGGGCAGAGGTGGGTGACAGTCAGATCACGGGTCCAGAACTAGTAGTTGATACTACAGAAAGGATTGCCCAGATACGACAACGCATGGCGGAAGCTCGCGACCGTCAGAAAGCCTACGCAAATAAGCGCCGGAAACCTCTAGAATTCCAGGTCGGGGATCGGGTTCTAGTCAAAGTCTCACCCTGGAAGGGTGTGGTTCGTTTTGGCAAAAGGGGCAAACTCAATCCACGTTACGTCGGACCGTTTGAAATCATTGAGAAGATAGGCAAAGTGGCCTACAAACTAAACCTACCAGTGGAACTCAGTGCAGTTCACAACGTTTTCCACGTGTCTAGTCTGAAGAAGTGTCTGTCAGATGAGACCCTCGTAGTTCTTTTGAAGGAGCTCACTGTCAACGATTAGTTGCGATTCGTCGAGGAACCTGTTGAAATCACGGACCGGAATGTTAAGGTCCTCAAGCACACCAGAATACCTCTTGTTCGAGTTCGTTGGAACTCACGTCGTGGCCCAGAGTTCACCTGGGAACGAGAAGATCAAATGAAACTCAAGTATCCCCAGTTATTCGGAAACAGTGCAACCACTACTGAGACTGAAGCTACTGCGGAATTTCGGGACGAAATTCCAAACCAACGGGGGGATGATGTGACACCCCAGGAAAACCAGTAAACTACACAACACAACTAGCTTCCTCAGTAACCACGTGCTAAATTTTGGGATGAAATTTCTTTCAAGTTGGGGATAATGTGACAACCCGGGTTTTCAAGGTCTCTATTCGACTTAACTTATCTGATATGCGAAATACGTGTTGTTTATAGATTCGCATGGTGTGTTATATGTGTGCATGTATTGATATAAGTTGGCATGAATAATATGAATAATATGTTTTATTTAATGTGAGTGGAACCTTGCCAAACAACCTCTCACGAAATCACCCACCCACGAAAACACTTCATGTGTTTTCGTCCACATGTGGCCAACGAAAACCAAATGGGCTTTGGTCCAGTATTGATTAGTTAAATGTTTGTACTTAACCTGTAAGCGAAAAACAGAAATTAGAAAACCCTAATCACCTCCCTTATCTCTCTCGCTCTCCTTGCTTCTGTGCGACGGCATCATCAGGATCATCCAACCCTCAATAGCATCAACCTATTATTCTACTTAACTCGGTTAGTGCACTGTTGTGAGCTACATGTGTGTATTTTATTCAGAACCTGAGTTGGTGATGTTCTGTGAATTGTATTTCATGTTCTTAGATGTTGAATAGGGTATTGTATTGTTGCTTTGATTTCATGAATGATTTGAATGGTTGGTTGTTGTTAAAATATTTGTCGATGTTTTTAGCATGATGATGATGATGATCCGATGTAAATGATCTTGATATGTTGATGATACAACAATAGATGACTGGCAGATTTTGGTTCATGTTATAACATATGTCGAATACTTGCTGATGTCGAATGATGATCATGTATGTTGCTATGTGATGTGTTTGTGGATGGCATGATGATTTTGTTTGCATGATGAATGTATGAATAGATCTGATCGAGTTCATGATTGTTGCAACTGTTATAATTATTAGACAATCATTAGGGTTTCTTGTTGTAACTGTTAATGAAGATGAACCAGACGAAAACACAAGGACCAACAAAGTCACAAGACCAGACGAAAACACAGAGTGTTTTCGTCACACCCCACACCCGACGAAAACCCTTGGATTTCGTCACCTAGGGTTTTCGTCCATAGTGATTTCCCCAACTTGTGTTTTCGCCACATGCATGTTTTCGTTGAGTGTTGTGGCACGTTAAAACTGTTGAACATTAACCCTGTTAGTTCAGTTAACTCTATTAGTTCATTAACTCTGTTAGTATGTAACTCTGTTAAAGTTGTGCATTTAACCCTGTTGAGAATGTTATCTCAGTTAAGTTAACTCTTTTAAGCCTAGCAACTTTGATAAGTATGTTAACTCTGTTATGCATGTTAAGAATGTAAACCCAGTTAAGTCTATTACCATTGGTTAGCTTATTAATTCTGATAAACTCATTAACTATGTTAAGTCATTAACTGTGTTAAGTATGTTATTGGGTAAACAGGTTAGAATAAACTGTGAAAGACCGATATGTGAGACATGAACTGTATGCATGTGACTAATTGTTGGATGATGCATGATGTTAGCTGCCAAACACACTATGTGATATTGATTTCATGTGAAACTTTACAAGCACGTACTGATTGTGTATACGTGCTTAACAATAGGACTTGACTGATTTCTTGTGAGCACATAGTTTAGCATACCGAGCAAACCAAGGTGAGTTCACACTCTATCCAAGGCATGGGATTCCCAAGGGTTGGGAATGGGTTAAAGAACTGAACGGTGTGAGGTCCCGATGCGCAGGATCTGATCGTAAGGAACAAGATGAATCGACTTCGTCTAATGTGCGGAATCCATTAGGACGAATCACAGATTTGTTCAACACAGAATTCAACGTTTAATCACTTGTCTGTTCTTTCTATTTGATGTTATGAAAGTACAAAAATCCGGTAGAAGTACAGACGTATCCGGGCGAGAGTCAAAAAGTTCTAAAATAGATGCACGGACCAGATATATATAGACAACCTCAGGAAGCTATTAAGTGTTGTTCGTGCAGAGAGTTTATCCGTGCGAGCGGTTTGTCCGTGCGAGTGGTTTATCCGTGCGGATGACTTATCCGTGCGGATAACTTCTCCGTGCGAATAACTTATCCGTGCGGATAAGTTCTTCGTGCGGATAAGTTCTTCGTGCGGATAACTTCTCCGTGCAGATAACCATCCGGACGAGTAAACTTGTTTGAACCAACACTTTTACATACAAAACCTACTCCTGAGTTGTCATACTATCTACATACATACATACTGTATACAAAACACAGAATACACAAAATGACTACATGCTGACGGAAGCTACAGACGTTATGTACTAACAGTCTCCCCCTCGGATGTAGCTGTAGTTCCTTCCAGCATAGTCTTTAGTTCCTTCTGCTACGTCTTCGTTCACGAGCTTTCTGTCTTCTCATCTCTGCCTTTTCTTCTAACATTCTTTTCCTTTTATGTCTTCCTTCAGTCAACCACCAGTTTCTGTAAACAGGATCACCATCACGCTTCCGATCCCATTTTGGTATCTTGTTTTCTTCAGATTCAATTGGTGTTTGATCTGTAGGAGGTACAATCCCCAATTTACGTCTTCCCAACTTAGCAGCATGTTCAGCAATCTTTTTGGATCTCTGTTCACGCTTGTATCTTTTCAAGAACTCGTCAATCTCCGGATCTCTCCATTTTGTCTTCCAGTATCTTCCAGAATTTATGTCTTGTGCAAAATAAACATCCACAACTGATTGATATTGCATAGCTTGCTCTCTGTCAGGCCTTTCATAAACTATCTTGTTGAAAAATAGGCAATCTATGTCTTTCTTTGAGCAGTTCACAAGCCACATAGGATCTAACACACAGATCCTTCTTGCTTCACCAGTGGTCTTGTTATGTAATGAAATTATTGCCTCGGCCGTAGATTGATTGTATAACCACCCTTCAAATTCTTCAGGGAAATCTTGCTCCATTGCCCGTAAAGGCATATTCTTCAAACAACTAGGAGGCTTGATATCCAGAGTAATATCTTTTTCACCATTCTCTAAAATTCTGACAATCTGTTCTGGGAAATGTGGTTTCCAATCAGGATACCTTTTCTTCGCTTGCAACTTCACATAATTCCATAAATGTTGATCATGTTGCTTCACATCCAATCCATGGTAAAATTCTTTGATGTTCTTTGTTTTCACCAACTCATCTATATCCCACCATGGTAGAGTTTTGATATCAGCCAAAAACTCAAAATACTGTACTCCTTGTTCTCGTCTGATTGCATAGACTTGTAAATCTTCCAAATAACCCCAAGAAAGAATATCAACCCAAGAAAGATCTTTGTTGTGTGTGAAGAATTGAAGTGCTCTAAGTTTCTTTCTCTCCTTTAGCATGACTTTGAACCATTTCTTTCTTTCTTCAGCAAGGTTTTCTCTGGGTATGGTTTCTGGAATTCCTTCGGTAGCCACTTTCTCCACAATCTTTCTCCTGATTTCTTCAACATTTCGGTCTTTGAACATTTCCGCCAACGAGGGAAATGTTTCATCAACTCCAGAATAATGAAAATCAACTTCATCATCAGATGAATCTGAAGCATCTTCAACAATTACGTCATTGTAATGATCGGCTTCAAAAGCATATCTTGGTTCAAATACATCTTCAGAAGTCTCAGGAATCTCATCTTCAATATCGAATTTAAATTTCCCTTCTTGCAATCCCAATTCCTCTAACATCTCTTCTCTTGACCTCCTAACTTCAATCACTTCCTCATGTTTATCATGTAAGTAAATGACAGTAGGATTCGTGAGGAATACCTGATCCACATGCTGTTTTCCTGATGAAGAAGTTTCTTGCTGATCATCTTCTTGTTCATTGATCTGATCGTTCAGAAACTCCTCAATCTTTTGTTCATCAATAGGATTCTCAACCAGCAATCCCGAAGCACCTTGATCATCGTCATCATTTTTCTTATCATTATTATCATCTTTCTTATCATCATCTTTTTGAACAGACTCATCTTCATCATCGTTATCATCTTCATTCTCTTTATCATCATTTTCATTTTCATTTTCTTCATCATCCCCAAGAAGTTCCTCATCAGAATCACTGACTTCTTCACCTCGTGCCTTCTTTGCTTCTTTTCTCTTTTTCATAATTTTCATTCTGCGAAGAGCTTCTTTTATGTTGTAAGGCACAGTAGAAGCACCACCAACAAGTACAAATTGTTGCGTCTTCCATTCAAGTAGTAATACTTCTTTGGCCTTTCTTTTCTTTTGTATAGCTGCAACTCTACATATCACTTCATCAGAATCAATAAGTAGAGAAGGCTCACCAACTAACATGTAGTCTTGATCATGTTCATCTTGTTCTTGAATACCTTCAGCAACTTGTTCTTGAATAACTTGTTCTTGAATACTTTCAGCATCAATCATTTCAACATCAATTTGACTTGAAGAACCACCAGCTTCCTGAATATCTTCAACAACACTTTTGTTCTTTTGAATTGCCTCTTCAGCTAGTCTTCTTTCTCTTTCAAGTCTTCTTTCCTCAGCTCTTCTTACTTCAATCTCATTGAATGCAGCTTGAACATCCATTTTCAGATGACTTTCCATGACAGAGTATAACATTCTAAGTTGTTCATCCTTCACCACTTTATCAGCTTTCATCGCTTCCATCTCCAATTTCATTGTCTTCATTTCATTAGATGTAGCTTCACTCATTTCACTGAGAAGCTGATTCAGTGATTGATTCACATCCTGAAGATTCTTTGTCTTCTCATTTAATGAAGAAATTTCTGCCATTAGAACCTCAATTACTTTGGAATTATTATCGCCATCATCCTTCACTTTCTTCATGGCATCTTCATGGTTGATTAACACCATTCTAATTTGATCATGAGCCTTCATCAGCTTGTTTACTTGCTTCAATAAAAGATCACGTTCTTCTTCAGCCTTTACCTTTTCCTTCTCAAGCTCTTTAACTTTCTTTGCCAAAATCCTTACTGCTTCATTATTGAACAAATCATCTTCAAAATTCAAATCTTCTAACGAATCCCCTGATGCAGGTGGAAGATTGCTAAAGAAATCATCTGAACCTCTTGGACATGAAGATTCTAGAATCTCAATATTTTCTGGTATTGTTGGAAATTCTGAATAAAAGACTCCTCCCTCAGTTACTTCAACGTAGTCATCGTGACTAGCCTTCTTTTCAGCTTCTGTTTCTTGAGGCTTGGATGATTCAACATGCTGTGTATCTTTACTACCTTGTTCTTTTTGAACTTGAGCTTCACCTTTTCTAGCTCGTACACTTCTTGGAATGAATCCAGCTAGAACT
The DNA here is from genome assembly GCA_030545235.1 of Helianthus tuberosus. NCBI lineage: Eukaryota > Viridiplantae > Streptophyta > Magnoliopsida > Asterales > Asteraceae > Helianthus > Helianthus tuberosus. The sequence continues at coordinate 82,309,108 of CM060369.1, forward strand.
GCTTTTCTCTTTCTGATTTGTTTCTTTGGATTTGCAGGATCATAAGTAGAATCTTCTTCATCTGACCCTTTCTGCTTCTTTGAAGGATTCTTCTTTAATTGTGCTTTTCCTTTACCAAGATTGATTGGATCAAGTTCAGATTCTGATATAGTGGTTTCAGAATCATCATCACTTGATATATCTTGAACAACACCTTCTTGTTCTTTGTCTATGACACCTTTAGCAGCATCCTCATTCTTCTTTAAAAAACTTTTAAGAGATTGTGATAACAATTCAGCTCCTTCTTGTATAACTGCCGATGGTTCCAAAACTTTTTCATCTTTCAACTTTTGCTGCGGTTCACCAGAAGACCCTGCAAAAACAAATGTTGACAGATTTATTAGAAAATTTTTACAACATAAAATTCTAATTTCCTTATGACTCCCCCTTCCACTATACCCTTTTCTGCATTCTTCGGAATAGAAATTACAGGGGACGTCTTTGGAGTTCTCTTTCTCTTCCCATCCTTGACACACCACCATCTAGTATCTTTTTTAAAAAACAAACTCATCCTATTATCTTCATTGTCAGAATCACTATTTTCGTGTCTCCATGCATCATTTTCTGGAGCTACATAGTTTGGATTAGAAATTCTGCAAATCATTCTTTTTGCTCCTGGATTTGGACTCTTGATTATTCTACTGATTGTGTCTGCTGTCATATGTCTCAAACCCAAAATATCATTACTTCTCTTTTCTAGACCTTTAAACTGATCATCTATCAACATTTGAACAAACCGAGGATACATAAGGTACCTCTTGCTTCCTTCCTTCACATTCTCCGTCATATAATCAAAAATCACTTGGGAGATATTGTAAGGTCTGTTTAGAACAAGACAAGCAATTATATTCATGATATAATCCGAAGTTTCATCATATCCACCTTTTCTATGTGACAGCGCATGAATAACACAATGAACCATGAATTTGTAGGCGTGACTGAAACTCGATTTCAACATCCTTCCATTCACACTTCCAGCAAAACCCATTCTACACCACATCCCTTTCACAAGTCCTTCAGAAATAATAGTTGGGTCACTATCAGCATCTCTTAAATCCAATACCCTTCTTACATCACCAACTGTTACTTTCATCTCCAAATCTATATCCTTTCCCTTCTCATCTCTTTTTGATACATCAGAATAAATTGTTTTATCACTCTCTTCATATCTCGCAGCATTCCAAAATCGTCTAACATGAGATTCATATGCTACAGTTTTATCTGTTAAAGCTTTAGAGATTCTGCTTTCTCTCAAAAATTTTGCAATATCTTGAATTACTGTATTTTCAGTAAACACTTTATCCAACAGACAATAAATATTTTGAGATTTATCCCAATCCTGCAGAAAAATTTGATTTGTTTAAGAAAAATCTTTGGAATCTCAAAAATATTCTAACACTGAAAAAGCTTTCTCTGTTATGTGTAAAGATACTGATGGGTATCCGTCCGGATCTTCATTTGAATGGATATCCGCATGGATTGTCACTTGAATGGTTATCCGTACGGATTGTCAGTTGAATGGTTATCCGCACGGATTGTCACTCGTGCGAATTGCCATCCGTCCGGATAGGTCAACTAAAGTCAATCCGGATTGTAGTGATGCGGATTGCTATTCGTGCGAGTGAACAACAAGTCAACACGGATTGTTTGTCCGCGCGAGTGGTCAACATGTCAACACGGATTGTTTGTCCGCACGAGTAGTCAACAACTCAACACGGATTGTTTGTCCGCACGAGTGGGTAATCCGTGCGGATGGAAAATCCGTGTGGATTGTCATTCGCTTCATTGTAAATGCATTTGGTGTCCGCACGCATAGGAATCCGGGCCATGAACAGTGTAAGAACAAATTTACAAGAGACAAGCACAAGAGCGGATTGTCATCCGTGCGGATTGCCATCCGTGCGGATTGCTATCCGTCCGGATACAAATCACTGATGAAGAACAGACTTTAAACACCAAAAATTTTCTTAAGGCAAGTCCTAAAATTGAACATAGATCTACAAAGATAATAACAACGCGATCAAAACCCTATGTTCAAAGTTGTCTAATACGTCCTAAACACAGTTTACTTTCACAAAAACCTAACCGACACCCGTACCATCTAAACATCAGATCTGCAAGATTCAAACATGTTATAACAGAAATCAAACCGGTAAAACTCTAGATCTGAACATTCCGATCAAAACCCTATGATTATTTATCATTAAAACTGACAAACACAATCTAGATCTTAGTCAAGAGCTCCGAAAGAAACGATACACTACGAATCAGTTATCAAACAACGATTTATAACAGATTTGAGTTAGAAAAACATACCTTTGCCATTGTTATTGTTGTGCAAACCACCGAAAACAAAGATCCGTGCAAAGAAATCCAAAGAGAATGATCAGAAAGTCAATGTGTGTGTGAGAGAGAAAGAGTTTGTCCGTGCGAGTAACATTGACTAACTCTTTGACCTTCTATTTATATAGTATCACAAGACCCGAAATGCTATCCGTGCGGATTGCTATCCGTGCGGATTGCTATCCGTCCGGATACACATCCGAATGAGGCACACTTTTTCTTTTGAAAAACTTTGACTTTTTGACCTTTTGATTTTTCTCAAATTTTATCAGATTTTAGAAATCCACTTAAGTATCTTAAGTTCAAATTAATGACCCAAGGTACTTAATTTGTCGACCAAGTCCAACTTATTGACCTTGGTTGACCTGAAACAAAGCATACTGACTTTTGAACTTTTTGAGCAAACATTTTTCCGAAAATTACAAGTGTCAACTTAGTGAACTTGTTTTTGACTTTTCAATTACAGATTAGTCATGATTAGCTCCAAACTCATCTGCCAGCCCAGAAACTTCCTGCATCTGCTTTCAACTTTCGAATCCGAAGATCAACTTTCTACTTTGGTTTGTCGGAAAATAAAGCAAAAATATAAAATCTTTTTGGGATATTTAATAAAGCATCTAGACTAGAAATGAAATGCAGAAAGTAAACTATTTACAAACATATTTTTGGTGAGCGTGTTAGGGAATCATATCAGCTTCCGACAAGTTACAAGTACCATTAAGCTTGATTTCATACCAAGCATTAAACAATTCACTTAGATTGTCGATATATTGATCCACTTAAATTCTCACACGCATTTCAATCTGTTCAGGATACTGATTTAGTATTTTAGAAACTTAAACTTATACGTGTGTCCCACCTCTTGAATATACTCCCGTATCCAGATCCCGATATTCAGTCTTACAGGTAATTACAACACAAATGATATCTGTAGGGGGTTAATAATTTATGAAGAATCATGAGAGCTCAGGTCAGAACTACCGTTCAGCAGAGAGATCATGACTCAACCTTTGGGTGTGTCCCCTTTAGAGGATCTTTTTTACAACAGCATTGCTAAGCAATTTTATTGTCTTATCATATATGCTGAGGGTGATGCTATGTTTCAAGCATTTGCAGAAAGTATTATTCGGGGACTAGGTCAGAACTACCGTTCAGCAGAAGTCCTGGAATAATACCCCAGATATCACTGAGTATAAAGACCTAATATATCAGAAAAAGGAATCTTTCAAACGAGATTTCAGGGGTTACCTATATATCCAAGTAGTGTTCCCCACGAAATAAGCAAGTAAAGATTTTAGGTTTATATCCCGAACAAACCTACTAAATGTGTAAAAACCTATCGGCACATCATCAGTGAGACTGTTTAACGCATTTAAACTTTCCATATCTTTAGCGTACTGTAACCGTCTAGCTGATGTACTATCATTTTCCCTTTTTACACAAACTCTTTTTTTGAAATTTTATCATGTTTTTGGGTTTTTGAAATTTACTAATGTTTTTGGATTTTTGTAATTTTTTATTGTTTTTGTATTTTCTGAAATTAAAACTACTATCTCCCCCTAAAGACCAAAACAAGTAAAAATTCGACAAACCATTGCAGATTGCTTTTCAACATCATCTACAGTGGTACCTTCATCAACGCCAACGATTTCCTCCGCATCCGATAGTAACTTCATACCATTAAGTTTCAAAAGATATTGAAAACGAGTTTTGTCAAATGCTTTGGTATGCAAGTCAGCTTTTTGTTCATCGGTGTGGATTTTCTCTATTCGTATCAACTTCTTCTCGAAACAATCTCGGATGAAGTGATGACGAATTTCAATGTGTTTCGTTTTAGCGTGATGAACAGGATTTTTTGTTATGTTTATAGCTGCCTCATTATCAACAAAAATAGGGGAGTTAAGAAATTGCAAACCGTAGTCTTGCATCTGTTGCTGGATCCACAAAATCTGAGAGCAGCAGCTGCTAGCAGATACATATTCAGCTTCACATGTGGATAGAGAGACAGAGGTCCGCTTTTTGCATTGCCAGGTGACCAATCGTGGTCCGAAAAACTGGCACCCCGCTGTTGTTGATTTAGCGTTCACTTTGCAGCATCCGAAATCAGAATCAGAATATCCTTCGAGCGTGAAGTCGCCTACTTTTGGATACCACAACCCCAGAGATGGAGTTCCTTTCAGGTAGCGAAGAATCCGTTTCACAATTACCATATACGAAGCTCTAGGATTTGACTGAAATCGAGTTGCGAGGCAGGTTGGATACATAATATCCGGTCTTGATGCCGTCAAGTACATTAACGAACCGATCATGGAGCGATACAATGTTTCATCTACCTTCTCTCCGGTGAGATCAGGGTTTATCCCATGGTTCGTCGCTAATGGGGTGGACATAGGTGACATTCCTGACATCCCGAATTTCTCCAGAACATCATGAACGTATTTTGTTTGATGTATGAAAGTTCCCTTGGGAAGTTGTTCAATTTGAAGTCCCAAGAAGAACTTCATCTCACCCATTGATGACATTTCAAACTTCTGCTTCATAACTTTTTCAAAATCTTTGCAGAGTTGTTCATTTGTAGACCCGAAAATTATGTCGTCCACGTAAATTTGGACAATCAGAAGATGCCCGTCGACTTCTTTTGTGAACAGAGTGGCGTCTATCTTTCCTCGGATGAAGTTGTTGGCTAACAGATGTTGAGACAAAGTCTCATACCAGGCTCTCGGGGCCTGATGTAAGCCGTATAACGCCTTATCCAAGAGATAAACTTTATCTTTGTGAATTGGGTCGGTGAAGCCCGGTGGCTGTCCGACATATACCTCCTCTTTCACTTTGCCATAGAGAAACGCCGACTTCATATCTAGCTGAAAAACTTTAAATCCTTTCCACGATGCAAATGCTAGGAAGATTCTGATTGCTTCAAGCCTTGCGACAGGGGCATATACTTCAGTGAAATCTATCCCCTCCTGCTGACTGAAGCCTTGAACCACGAGTCGAGCTTTGTTTCGAATAATAACTCCTCGATCATCCCTTTTACATTTAAACACCCATTTGGTATTAATCTTCCGGTACCCATCAGGCAAATCCACTAGCTTCCATACACCTAACTTCTCGAATTGGCTCAGTTCCTCCTGCATTGCATTGACCCAAGAATCTTCAGTAAGCGCCTCTTTGTAAGTTCTTGGTTCAACCTGCGAGATAAAACAACTCAATGAGAATTCAGTTTGCAAAGGAGCAACTTTTGTGTAAAAACATGTAAGCCCTTGATCAAGCTGTCTTCTAGTGCGGACTCCTGACTGCAACTCTCCAATTATCAACTCCTCTGGATGATATGAGAGAGTTCTTGGCATCACCTCGCCTGAAACATCTACCTCTGCCTCCAAATTTGTGACGTTTTGATTTGCAACTTGTTCACTGACTGGAATAGATTGATTTGAAAACTGGATTATCTCCCCCTCAGAATCTGAATCATCACGATCAAATATTGGTCTGTTTTCAGATTCTTGATTATCATTTTCTATCGTCTGATTATCCTGAGCAACTTCATTTTGTTCAACATCGTCATGTTCTCCAGCATTGCTTGGACCTGCTTCATCATCATTTGAAGTTTGTCGTTTTCGATAAGTTTCTGCTGGGAATCTCTCATCTGAATCTTCATACTCTCTCGGAATATCCAACTCATCAAAGAACTCTGGTTCTTCCTCCATGTTGAAGGAATCCCACAAAGTATCATAATTGAAACGCCATGAATCACCGGGATTCTGAGGTGGCATTGTATGGCCTTGACATTCAACATTTGGAGCTTCAATAATCCGCTTCATACTTGGAACGAAGACTCGTCGTAACGGACTTGCATAGCCAATGAATATTCCTTCAATACTCTTCGGACCAAACTTCCCAAAAGGCTCTAGAACAGTACAGGGTGACCCGAACGGTTCAAGATACTTCAGATTTGGTTTGCAGTTATTGATCAACTCAAAGCATGTTTTGTTAAATTTTTTGACAGTGAGAACTCTGTTGAGCGTATAGCATGCGGCTGAAACTGCTTCTGCCCAAAAATTTATCGGTAACTTTGAATCAGCAAGCATTGTTCTGGCCGTTTTGATTAGTGTCCGGTTTTTACGTTCTGCAACTCCATTCTGCTGCGGAGTGTACGGAGCACTAAACTCCTGCAATATACCTCTTTCATCACAATATTCTTCCATCTTGTTGTTCTTGAACTCAGTACCATTATCACTTCTAATTCTTCTGATACGCCTTTGGTACAAATTTTCAATCTTTCTGAACAACCCCATCAAACTGCCAAACGTTTCATCTTTCGTCTTTAAGAATGATACCCACGAAAATCTGGAGTAATCATCAGTAACCACAAGACAGTAGAGATCCCCTGTAATACTTTTGACGTTTATTGGACCAAACAGATCCATATGAAGTCTCTCTAATGGTCTGGAAACTGAATTGACTTGCTTGTTAGGGTGTGACTTTTTCTTCTGCTTGCCTTTGATGCAACTAATGCACTCCCCTTCCAGATGAAAACCTTTGATATCAACTCCAAGAACTAATCATTGTGCACCAAATGATTCATTTTTCTAAGATGTATATGCCCCATCTTCCGGTGCCACAACTTCGATTCTTTCTCTGTTGCTCTAGAAACAAAACAATGTGCCTGACCTGTTGTTGTAGTTGCTACACTCATGTCTAACACATATAAATCATTCACTCTCGGTGCCCGCATGATAATCCATTCTTCAGGGATAACAAATCCTGGTTTCAAAATCAAACATTCTTTTTCTGTGAAGTGAGTGGTATACATATTATCACAAATCTGCGAGATGCTCAGCAGATTGTTCTCCAGCTCAGTAATGTAGTTAACTCTCTCAAATGTTACAATCCCATTGGATAACGTTCCTTCTCCAATAATTCGACCACCTTCGTGTCCAGCAAATCCCACGTAACCACCATTGATATTTTTAACATCATACAGCAGCTCTGTCTTTCCTGTCATGTGCCGAGAAGCTCCACTATCCATAATCCAACGTGAAACGGATCTCGGAAGCTCCTGCACATATCAAAAATATTTAATGAGATTTTGATGCTACCCAAGCCTCTTTTGACTCGGGTAACTTGACATTAAGGTGAGTTTTTGTAGTGTAAAGTGGCGGAAAGTTTTTATCATTCATTTTTAAGTTTTCAGCAGTCCCAACCTCAACCTCTTTGAATAAGAAAAATTCATCTTTTTGAGGTTGACCAGATGGTTGGTCTTTCTTTACCACATACTTCTTTTCAGAAGTTGATTTTTGTTTCTCATATAAATCCAAAGGTACATACATCTTCTTGGTTGAAGATGATGATTTTTCAGTCTTAGACATCTTTGGTTTTGAAGAATTTTCTTTCTTTTCAACAGTTTTTGGCTTCCATGTTTGTTGAGGTGATGCAACCCGTTTGTAAAATTTGTCATTTTTAGTTACCATGTTCTTAACAGGTTCAGTTTTGATTTTTGAGTTATCATTTTTCAAAACCTTTTTCTCAACAACCAATGGAGCTTTTCCTTTCACAACATCTTTCTTGATAGAGTTCATCACAACTTCAGTCTTAGGCTTCAAGTTGGTACACTTTCGTGCAATATGTCCAACTTGATTGCATTTGAAGCATGTTCGGGTGTCAACTACCCGACTTGTGCCTTCAGACTGAGGCTGTGAAGCCTTCTTTTCAAAGAACTCTTTGTTTGATTTTGAAAAAATTTCAGATTCCTCATCAGAAAGTGAGCTTGAACCGTTTACAAACACTTTCTTCTCAACAAACTTTTTGTTCTGAACATTTCTTTTCTGATAATTCTTACCACCCTGATATCCACCCGACCATTTATTTCGGTTGTTGTTAGAAAAACGTGATGGAACAACAGGTTTCTTATAGTAAGCTTTATCTTTCTCAAAATTCATTTGCCTCTTTGTCTGATTCAAACCTTCTACTTCAGACAAATCAATTTCAACCAGTTTGAAGACCCCTTTTAATTTGTTCACATTTACATTCTCCAGGGGAAACTCAATATCTGAATACAATTTATCAGAACCAGCCATCTTGTACGTCACAAGACCCGGTTCATCATTTAAGTTGTTTTTAGATTTTGGTTTCGGAATGTAATTGTTCAGAAAACATTCTTCATCCTCAGTAGAATCACTCTCCAAAACACTTTCAGCCATGCCTTTAACAATCTCAGTTTGAACACTATCATCGGATGATGATGAAGAAAATGTCACATCAATTGACTCTGGAAGTTTTATCTCAATAGTTTTAACTTCATCATTAACCAACCCTGATTGCTTCTTTGAAAAATTGTTTAGAACTGGTGGTGGAACTTGATGAAACCCGACCCCAGTTCCATCACAGTATACATCCTCGCCAGCTTTGTTTTTCCCAATGGGTTTTGGGACAATGTGTTGCAAAACAAAGCTTGCAGAATTGTAACTGTTCAGTTTCAAATTAATACGCTCATTCTCAATTTTAGCTTCTTCAAACTGAAGCTTCAATTTCGCAATTTCATCCAGTTGTTTGTTTATTAACTCTTCCTTAACCCTCAAAACACCTTGTAAATGACAATTTTCTTTGTATGTTTTACCGTTTCTATCATCAGAATCTTTCACCGTGCGTTTTAGTTTTTCAAAATTTTCAGAAATTTGTCGATTTTCAAGAATCAGTTTTTCATTTTCCTTCCTAACTCTTTCTATGTCACTTTTATCAGTTTCAATTTTGTCAGTTAATTCTTTTGATCTGTCATTTGAAGCTTTCAGCATTTTGTCACGGTTCAGGATCTGATCCTCAACTTCTCTGACTCTGTTTGTTAGATCCTCAACTTTCTTACCATTGAGATAAGAGATTGTGCTACAAACCTTGCACTTATTCATGCAATTTTTGCAGTCAATATCACTATTTACTTTCTTACCTGATGCACTTTCTGACTCGATTGAACTGATCTGGCCTTTTGACTCAGATACGGATTTAGACTCTACCTCAAGTGCTTTAGCAGCCAGCACCTTATCAGCCATCTTTCTCAAGTTTTCGGCATTTAACTCTTGTGATGTATCAATGATCCCATCATCAATCTTCTTTGACTTTTCTTCTCTCTCGTTTTCTTTCTCTTCTTTGTTTCCCCACCATTTTCTTTGCCAACCCTCTTCTTCTTCAGCAATTTGTTGAATTATGGTTTCAAGATCGAGGGTGTTGTAGTCAATGGCAATGTTTCCCTTGTGGTCAAGATAACATTCTCTGTCTGGATCCCATCTCTTTGCTCTTTTTGCTTCGGAGTATATTTCAGAAATTCTAATCATTCTGTTTTGAGCAATCATCTTTCTGTTTACATACTTTTCTTCTTCATTTCTATTGTCTTTATAAGGGACAGGTTCAACAATCTTTGCCATAAAAGCGTATCCAACCGCATCCTCTTCTGGCAACAACTCACTCCAATCAAAACCTTCGTCGTCATGGATCACAGCAAGGGCTCTGGATTTCTCTTTATTATCTTCAATCTGTTTCATTCTTGGTGATTCTGATTTATTCTGATGATATATCGCTCTCTTGTAGTAATCTTCTTTGAACGGATTTTCAGAATCATCAGCATAAGCATTCCGGCACTCTCTTTTAAAATGACCTTTTTGCTTGCACTTGAAACAGGTCACTTTTGTTTTGTCAAAGCCCAACTTGGTAGATGGTCCACCAATAGACTTTCTTCCAGTTATCTCCATGAAACGTTGTGCCCGACGTACAGCACTGGCCATACACCATCTTATGTCGATCAGTTCCATTTCCTCAGGATCTATCTGATCGTAATCTTCTTTTGTTAGGTTGGTGTTGCCAATCTTCCCAGCTACGAGGCTTTCACAGGACTCCAGCACAGAGGCTAGGAAAACCATCTGTTGCTTTGCAGACTCCTCGCTGAAATTATGAGCGTTCTTTAAATCAACAGCGATGTTGCATTGAAATAAATTCTTTGCAGCTGATTGGTTTGGATTTGATGATGAGCCACTGTGATAACCACTACTTGCATTCTCTTTGTTGCTTTCACTTTCTTTGGCAGATGTGTTTGAACTTTGAGCAGAAAAAGCTGTTTTGGGAGGTGTATTCTTTGGAATCATGCTTTTTGGATAGTACAGATCCAAATTCTGATGATATGATGAGTGATTGACTTTGTGTGTTTTCTTAATTTCCAGCTCGTGACTCTCTAATCTTTCAATCAACAAATCAACTGTAAGATTCTCAGAAGTGATCGTATTCTTCAACATCAAGGCAAAGTATTGCCAATCCATCTCATCTGGCAAGGAATCAAACAATTTGTCGACCAACTCTTCTTGAGAATAAGTAATTCCATGTCTCGCCAGCTCCAACTTCAAGTGCCCAAACCTCTCAATCATCTTACAAACATATTCATTTTTTAAACAACCAAATAAATCAAATTCCCTTCTAAGTAGTTTCTTTTTGTTTTTCAATATTTCATTACTACCCAAACATCTAACTTTCAACTTTTCCCAAAGATCTTTAGCATTAGTGTACTCGATCAAAGATATTATATCCTCTCGAACAGACTGGAACAGCAATGCGATGCATTTTTGCTCGGCAACAAACATATCTATCTCTTCGGATGATGTCAAATTTTCACCAACTTTCCCTCCATCACTGTATCCATTCTTTAAGCTTTTCCAGCTAGTATATGCAAATGCTTTCAACCATTCTTCAAATTTCTTGGCCCATCGATTGTACTCTTCTATTGCCATCAACTTTGGGGGTTTGTTATATGTTCCGTATGCACTTTCAACGCTTAAGGCTTCGGATAGAGTTTTCTTCGGGTTCGGAGTGTTATCATTTGTATGGTTGGAAGTATCGTCTCCGGAGTTACCCGCGAAAGCATACATATCGCTGAAGGGATTCATGAATTCTTCCATTTTTAAGTACCTGAAACAATTTTCAAACACTTAGACAATTTTTACAAGTTTTAAAAATTTGAAACAATTGAAACGGATGGTGATCCGTTCGAGTAGTAATCCGGACAGGTGACAAAGGCTATCCGCACGGATGATGATCCGCTCGGATTGTCGTTCGTACGAGTAACTTTGACTTTGACCTTTCGGGTTATCCGCACGGATTGTAATCCGTGCGAGTAACGATGATGATGTCAGCAAATTGTCAGCAAATAAACTTCGTAGTAACAAACTAATTCAATCCGTTCGGACAGCTGTCCGAGCGAGTGGATGACGTCAGCAGATATGAACAGCTCAACATGATTTTTGATGAATTTGATCTAGTTTTAGGTTGAATCTGATTATGAAACTTAGTAGGATTATACTTTGAATGATTGCGAATCAAATGATATCAATTTTATCAAGTTTTAACTGTAGATTCTTGTTCAATTTTAAGTTTTTCTGAGTTTATGGTGATAAACGAAGAGCTAATTCAACAAATGAGTAATAATAGAAGAAATATGTCAAATTTCTGGTGAAATTTGACTCAAATCGGCACAAGTATCAAATCTCCGGTGAAATTTGATTCAAATCGTCAACAGATGTCAAATCTCCGGTGAAATTTGACTTTGATCGGCAAATAAATCTCGAATTCCGGTGAATTCGGTGTCGTTGATCTCGATTCAGCTCCCTGGATGCTCTGATACCACTTGTGAGGTCCCGATGCGCAGGATCTGATCGTAAGGAACAAGATGAATCGACTTCGTCTATTGTGCGGAATCCATTAGGACGAATCATAGATTTGTTCAACACAGAATTCAACGTTTAATCACTTGTCTGTTCTTTCTATTTGATGTTATGAAAGTACAAAAATCCGGTAGAAGTACAGACGTATCCGGGCGAGAGTCAAAAAGTTCTAAAATAGATGCCCGGACCAGATATATATAGACAACCTCAGGAAGCTATTAAGTGTTGTTCGTGCGGAGAGTTTATCCGTGCGAGTGGTTTGTCCATGCGAGTGGTTTATCCGTGCGGATGACTTATCCGTGCGGATAACTTCTCCGTGCGAATAACTTATCCGTGCGGATAAGTTCTTCGTGCGGATAAGTTCTCCGTGCGGATAACTTCTCCGTGCGGATAACCATCCGGACGAGTAAACTTGTTTGAACCAACACTTTTACATACAAAACCTACTCCTGAGTTGTCATACTATCTACATACATACATACTGTATACAAAACACAGAATACACAAAATGACTACATGCTGACGGAAGCTACAGACGTTATGTACTAACAAACGGTAACTACAAACTTGCGTATTCCCCATACAACAGGATACGTACGACCATAAGACCATCACTCTATCATTTGAAGTCCCTCATTTATTGACTTAATAGCCGAGGCCTATGGCGAGCGGGTCATTAGTAGATAGCGCTATTAGGTTTAACAAACCTCACACTGTGTCGTCCGAACGGGCGTGTACTAATGGACTATGGGCAAAGGGTCAATGCTGATAGACATTGACTTAGGGCACCTCTTACATTTTCGTAGCAGTCGATACGCGTGGTCTAGTAACACATGGGAAGCCCCCACTACTCTTCGCAAACATGTCTGGGAGACCGCGATACGAATTAATACGATACATGGTTTACAAAACGAACATATGATTTATGAAACGAATGCTATAACTAAACAACCAACTGTGAACTCGCTCAACTTTGTTGTTGATTCGTTATTACATGCCTTGCAGGTCGTTAGGTACTCATGGAGCTTGCACAGGGAGGCGCGGTCGTTGTGGGACATGGCAGTGTGTGCCATGCTAAAAACATTACTTTATTTCGTACTTAATACTTACTTTGGGTTTTACAGTTACGCTTCCGCTAAACACTTAACTACGTTTTTGTTTTGAAACACCTTTCATATTGTGTGGTTGAATTTTTCTTATTACTTGTTATGTTCAATATGATTGGTGGCTTGATCCTGGTCAGTCACGCCTCCAAGCGGTGATACTCCGCGTGTGGATTTTGGGGGTGTGACAGCTAATCAGGCTTGTAACAACAATGACGTCGTTAATGGTACGTTTCTTGTAAACAACCTTTATGCTTCGATACTATTTGATACTTGTGCCGACAGAAGCTTTGTGTCAGTAGAATTTGAATCTTTGCTAAACTGTGCACGCTCTATGTTACCTAAGTCGTTTTCGGTGGAGATTGCCGATGGGAAGTCTATTCGAGTTAATTCTATTCTCCGTGGTTGTTCCTTGATTCTTAACGACCACGTGTTTACTATTGATCTAATACCCATGCAATTGGCTAGTTTTGATGTCATTATCGGTATGGATTGGTTGCGTAAGAACCATGCCGAGATTGCTTGTCACGAGAAGTTTGTTCATCTACTTCTACCATCTGGTGATATCTTGCAAGTCTATGGAGACTGACCTTCGAAAGGGCTGAGGCTGATGTCATGCACACAAGCGAGAAGGTGCTTACGTAAACAGAACTTTGCTTTCTTGGCCCACGTGGTGGAACAAAAAAGCAAGGGGAAGAACATAAGCGATGTTCCAGTGGTGTGTGATTTCCCTGATGTCTTTCCTGAAGATCTACATGGTCTTCCACCTCCTAGAACCGTCGATTTTCGTATTGATCTCATACCTGGTGCGACTCATGTCGCCAAGGCCCCGTATCGTCTTGCACCTTCTGAGATGCAAGAGCTATCTAGTCAGCTTCAGGAACTACTCAACAAGGGATTTATTCATCCAAGTACCCCCCCCCCCCCCCCCCCGTGGGGTGCTTCCATGCTATTCGTCAAGAAGAAAGATGGCTCGTTCCGTATGTGTATCGACTATCGTGAACTTAATACGCTTACCATTAAGAATCGTTATCCTCTTCCCCGTATCGATGATCTATTCGACCAACTACAAGGCGGGTCATGTTTCTCGAAAATTGATCTTCGTTCTGGTTATCATCAGCTTCGAGTTCTCGAGGATGATGTACCCAAAACCGCATTTCGTACTCGTTCTGGGCACTACGAGTTCGTGGTCATGCCTTTTGGATTGACCAACGCACCCGCTGTGTTCATGGATCTAATGAACTGTGTTTGTAAGCCTTATCTTGATCGATTTGTGATAGTCTTTATTGATGATATTCTCATTTATTCTAAAACTAAAGCTGATCATGCTCGACATTTACGCTTGATGCTTGAACTCTTACGTGGTGAACGTTTGTACGCTAAATTTTCTAAGTGTGAGTTCTGGATTAATGAAGTACAATTTCTTGGTCACGTAGTTAGTAAGCAAGGTATTCATGTTGACCCGTCTAAAATCAAAGCTGTGAAGAATTGGAGTACGCCTAAATCTGCATCTGAGATTCATTCCTTCTTAGGATTGGTGGGATATTACCGTCGATTCATATCGGACTTCTCTAAGATCGTTGTTCCCCTCACTTCGTTGACTCAGAAAGAGAGACCTTTTGCTTGGGGACCCGAGCAAGAGGAATCTTTTCAAACTCTTAAGACTCTTTTGTGCAATGCCCATGTTCTTACTCTCCCTGATGGGAATGATGATTTTGTGGTGTATTGCGATGCCTCCCGTCAACTCAAAGTGCATGAGAAAAACTATACTACTCACGATCTGGAGCTTGGCGCAGTTGTGTTTGCGTTAAAGATATGGCGACATTACCTATATGGTACTAAGTGTGTGGTTTTCACTGACCATAGGAGCCTTCAACATATCTTTGACCAGAAAGAACTGAACATGCGACAGAGACGTTGGGTGGAATTGCTTAACGACTACGACTGCGAAATTCGCTATCATCCTGGCAAGGCTAATGTAGTGGCCGATGCCCTTAGTCGTAAAACTCATGTGAAGGCTATTCGTATCTCTAATGATCTCCATACGTGTATTTGTGACACTCAGTATTCTTCAGCAAATGAAGGAAGTCTAGAAGTGGAAATCCAAGGCGCTAAGATTGAACAGCTTGAAACTAAACCTAATGGACTCCAATACTACCTCAATCGCATCTGGGTGCCGGATCGCGATAATCTCCGTGAGCTCATTATGAATGAGGCTCACAAATCCGGTTACTCTATTCATCCGGGCGCTGATAAGATGTACCATGATTTGCGTGTAACTTATTGGTGGCCTGGCATGAAGAGGGACATTACTGTATATGTTTCTAAATGCCTTACCTGTACGAAAGTTAAGGCTGAACATCAGCGTCCTTCAGGCCTCTTAGAACAACCCGAAATCCCAGTCTGAATATGGGATAGTATCGCTATGGATTTTATTACCAAGCTACCCTGAACACCTTCTGGTCACGATAGTATCTGGGTGATAATTGATCGTTTGACCAAATCAGCCCACTTTCTTCCCATTCGTGAAGATTATAAAGTGGAGAAACTCGCTAGAATCTATACCAACGAGATTATATGTCGCCATGGCATACCTCTTGACATAATCTCGAACCGTGATGGTCGTTTTACTTCACGTCTTTAGCAAACTTTTCAATCCTCCATGGGTACTCATCTGAATCTTAGCACAACCTTTTATCCTCAGACGGATGGACAGACCGAGCAAACTATTCAGACCCATGAGGATATGCTCCGTTCTTGTGTCATTGACTTTGATGGTAACTGGGATGTACATTTACCATTGATTGAGTTCTCGTACAACAACAACTATCATTCCAGTATTCAGATGGCTCCTTTCGAAGCTTTGTATGGCCGCAAGTGCCGATCTCCTATCAGCTGGCATGAGATTGGTGACAAGCAGTTTACTGGCCCTGAAATCATTCAAGAGACAACGGATAAGATTCTTCAAATCCGTGATAACTTGATAAAGGCTAGGAGCAGACAAAAGAGTTCTGCTGATAATAGGCGGAAGCCTCTGGAATTTGATGTTGGTGACCGAGTTCTTCTCAAGGTATCTCCCTGGAAGGGAGTAGTTCATTTTGGTAAGATGGGAAAGCTCGCCCCTCGCTATGTGGGTCCTTTCAAGATACTCGAAAGGATTGGCAAGGTGGCATACAAACTCGACCTGCCACAGGAACTAAACAATGTGCATCCAGTGGCGCTGCCGCCGGCCCTCTTCTTTCTATGATTTCTCTCCCTCGAGATCTGAGGTGTGTGTGTGTGTATGAGTAGCGGGTACCAGATGGAAGTCGATTGGGTATGGGTGTCGTCGAAAAGAGGAACGAGAGAGAGAGAGAGAGAGAGAGAGAGAGAGAGAGAGAGAGAGCTGGAAGTGCGGCTGCTGTTGCTTGTTTGTGGTGCGCCGCCACCCAAAGTGGTGGTCGGCCTCTGATCTTTACCGTGACAACGCGAGAGAGAGTGGGGGTGGGTGTGCGATGGCCGGAATTACGGCGTCGGCTGGCCAGATTCTGCTCCGGGTGCAGGAGTTCAGTCGAGAGGGAGAGAGCAATCAGATGTCAGCTGTGATGAGTGTGTGTATAGGGTTTCATCAATTAAGAAATGAGAGAATAAATGGCTAATATACTTAGGTTAAGAAGTGGGTTTGGGCCCAAGGCCTGTTAGCCCGTATCTCGTGTTTTTAGTGCGGCCCGATACTGTTTCTGAAACCCATTTTTGAATCCCGCTCATCGTAAAACATCATAAAATATAATGTTAAGGCGAAAACACTAAAAATTTCGTCGGAAATCGATATTTCGATGCGTATTTTGTCGGTTGCGTTATAACGCGTAAAATGTTTAATTTGTCGTTTCTTATCCGTTTTTCGATCCGATTTCAGCTTCGAACATTAAAATTTGAAAACGAAGCCAAATATATCATATTATATTGAAATTGAGACATAACTCGAGTCTGGTTCATTTGTTTCGTTGCCGGTGCGTTTCTGTGGTCGCGTTTTTCGTTCATGTATGCGTTTTGTGTCGTTCGAAAGCATGATGTTTTCACAAAACCACATTCATAATTATAAGTTATACATATAAACTTCGTATTTTTCGGCGTTGTCAGTATTTTGTACGGTGTCCATTCGTTACCGCTTAACTATCAGCAGTTTTCTCACAAATCCACATCCGCGTATTGTAAAATCAGATAGGCGTTCCTAGGCATTCCAAAAGTCTAATTAAGTTAATCTGTGACTTAAACACTATTTATTATCACCCTAAACATTCGTTAATCGCGTCATTAAGAGGCGTAAATTACCTGTTGTCACATATATTACACTTGTTATGTGGTTTCTTTGATTCATATAAACCCTAGACATCCAAACAACTTGTGTTTTGTTTCATGACTGATGAATGTGTGATAATTGCTAGATTGATTGAATTGTATGGTTGTTATTAGTCCTTTTGGATGCTATTTGATGTGGTATGAATGATAACCTATCATCTTAATTCATGATGTGATTGATTACTGTGATTGGGGGTTTTTTGTCGTAGGGTCTTTATTGAAATATGTGATATTCTCTGCGTTACTGATTAAGGAAGAAAACTGTCAGACCTTGTGAAGTCACAAGGTCCGCATTTGTTAAATATCAAGTGTCTGCATTTGTTAAAAATCAAGTGTCCACATTAGTTAAAATTCAAGGGGTCTGTATTTGTTATTGTTCAAGTGTCCGCATTTGTTGTTAAATATATATATCCGCACTTAGTGTTTTCAAATGGTCCGCATTTATTATTTTCTCAATGGTCCGCACATATTTAGGTTATAATGTCCGCACTTAATATATTGAAACATGTCTGCACATAGATAACCTACTGTCTGCACTTATGAGTTATTGAAGGGTCAGCACTTGTGAGTGATATAAGGGAGTCCGCACTTGTCATTTAAAAGGAGGTCAGAACTTATTTGTTTTAAGGTGTCCGAACATATTTGTTTTATAGGGGGTCCGCACATATGATAATGTTATGTGGTCCGCACATATGATAATGTTATGTGATCCGCACATATGTTAATGTTATATGATCCGCACATGTGATAATGTTATATGATCCACACATATGTTAATGTTATATGATACGCACATAAATGATCCGCACTTAACGAATGTTATTTGGTCCGCATTTAATAAAAGTTTATATGGTCAGTACTTAAATTCATGATAATGGTTCAAGAATGTTACTAGATATTGGTCAGAACTTGTAAACTTGCATCCATGTTTCTAAATGTTATTGCTTGATAAACTAGATAACCAGATCAAATAAGCGCTGGATTGTTTGGACACTTAGGGTATTGGCGAACTCTACTTGTGTACTTATAAAAAATAAATGAATATTAGGTTGCGTGTAAAGGACCTAACTTGTATTTAACGCGTAGAAACACGATATCATTTACCAAGCAAACTAAGGTGAGTTCACTACTCTTTCACAAGCATGCGTCCCAGGGGGACAAACAAACTAATATTCCTGGGAGGAATACTTTTAAAATACTTTGGTTTAATTTTGATGTTAGTTAATAAACTCAACTCTATCACGAAAGTCCCTACTTACATACCGAGCTAGTTGCCTGGGAGGCAACGAGGTATTAGTTGATAGCGCTATTAGGCCTGACAAACCTCACACCGTACCTGGGAGGACGGGCATGAACTAATGACCTTAAACACTTGATCAATGATGATAGACAGTGATGAGGGCACCAAAAACGAATAGCCAATCGGTACAGAGTTTATTATTCATAACATGTCTTTAAACTAAACACTTACATGATTTCGTTAAACAAAACTGTGAACTCGCCAACTTTATGTTGACACACTCTTCTGCATGCTTGCATGTCATTACATGCATCACGGGATGGAACTTGTAGTCAAGGAAACCGGTGTTGTCATGAGTCATGCCACTTGAGAGAACATTTAATGTTTGCTTATGTTTCTAAACCAAATGATGTTGATTGGTTGAACGATAATTTATGCTTCTTCTGAAGAAATATTTGTTTGAATTAAACGTTTTGAAATGCACTTTTCATATTGAATAAGATCATGTGTTTATTATTCTACTGTTAGTTCAATGTGATTAGTGGCTAGATCATGGTACGTCACACGCCTTGCGGTGAATTCCGCATGTGGCATTTTAGGGGTGTGACAGTTTGGT
Organism: Helianthus tuberosus; assembly: GCA_030545235.1. Classification (NCBI taxonomy): domain Eukaryota; kingdom Viridiplantae; phylum Streptophyta; class Magnoliopsida; order Asterales; family Asteraceae; genus Helianthus; species Helianthus tuberosus. The sequence continues at coordinate 82,328,479 of CM060369.1, forward strand.
ATCAAAGCCACTGGTTATAGTGAACTAGCTTTTAAAACGTTTTTATAAAACCAGACTATAACCGAATCAGTTTCGAAAGCGACCATGACGCTATGCTCCCGATTGCAAGGTTCGTCTTTTATTTATTGAACACATTACACATCTAGCATACACATACGCATTGCATTGCATATAGTTGCATACACAGTATTATAGCATCTCTAGACCTTTGTGATCCTTATCATTTTGACAAAACTCTAAGCTTTTAACACTCGAATCTGAGGATCTTTTGACGCAAGTTAAGGGCAACTGGGATGAATATGAAAATCACATTATTGTTACGGTTGCACACATAATAATAATTTGGAGTGCATGTGAGTCCCAGTGAGGCTTAGCAAGTGGAAAAAGGATTCTGAACCATTATCCAACATAATTGGAGATTCAACAATCTATAGGAGTCACAGCGATGATTGACTTCTACTCAATCGTGATCCTCACTCTTTACACTCTTTTTATAGATGTAGAATCATGAGTGGACGCAGTGGTGGCTACGGCAGTGGACGTGGCAATATCGTCATGACTCAGGCGCAATTGACGGATCTCATCAACACACACGTGGTTGTGACCTTAGCAGCTCAGTAAACTGGTACGACACTTACAACAAGATGATTCTTGTTCATTATTTGCATATTTGAACTCTCACTCGTGCGCTATGCATTCTTTCACCTCCAGGTCAACACGTGAACCAGAATCAGAACAATCCACCCATCTGTACTTTCAAGGCGTTCATGGATTGCAAACCACAAACTTTCAATGGAACGGAAGGAGCAGTGGGACTTCTTCGCTGGTTTGAGAAGGTTGAATCAACATTTGCTATGTGTAACTGTCCGGCTGTGGACAGGGTGAAGTTTGCTTTAGGCACTCTGGAGGATGGTGCCTTAACTTGGTGGAACGCCCAAGTTCAGATGTTAGGAATCAACATGGCGAATGCTACTACTTGGGATGATTTCAAGGAATTGATGCGGGAGGAGTACCGTCCTCGTGATCAAATTCAAAAGCTAGAGAATGAGTATTATCATCTGAAGATGATGGGATCGGAAATTGAAGCTTATACGAAGCGTTCTCATGAGCTTGCGAATATGAGCCCTAACTTATCGAACCCACCCTACAAGAGAATCGAGTTGTACATCAATGGTTTGGCGCCACAAATCAAAGGTGTGGTAACTTCGACGAATCTTGATAACTTACCACATATTATCCATTTAGCACACAAGATTACAGATCAAGAAGTCGAACGTGGTACACTACCAGAGCGTGGTGTTGCGAATACTCCTGCTGCCGACAACAAACGAAAGTGGAATGACTCAGACAAGGCCTCCAATCCTAACCCGTAACAAAAGAAGGCTGATAACAACAACAACAACAACGGCAACTTCAACCAGTCTTCCTCTGTAAATCAGAACCAGGGAAACAATCAAAATTAGAGTTTTTACGCAGGCAAGCAGCCAAAGTGCAATACGTGCAACTACCATCACTAGGGGCAGTGCACTCGAACCTTTGTCAGAGGTGTGACAAAGTGGGCCATATGGCGAAAGACTGCAGAGCTCCATTTCTGAAACAGCAGCAACAACAACAGCAGCAACAGCCGTAGCAGCAACAGAGGCAACAGCCACAGTAGAATCAGGGTAATCGGAAGGGGTGCTTCCAGTGTGGAAGTGAGGGTCACTTCAAGAAGGATTGCCCACAATTGAAACCGAATGCCAAAAACAATGGGAACAACAATAACAACAACATCGGGAATCACAACAACAACAATGGTAACAACGACAGAAATGGTGCTCATGGGAGGGCATTCACTATTGGCACCAGTGACGCTAGTAACGATGGCAACGTCGTGACCGGTACGTTTTCTGTGAACAATCTTTTCGCCTATGTTGTATTCGATTCTGGTGCCGATTGGAGTTACGTGTCCTTGAAATTCAGTAGGTTGTTAGGATCGACCCTGACACCTCTCGAAACCAAGCATATCGTAGAATTGGCTGATGGTAAGCCAACTGAAGCGTTTCATGTTCTCGTAGGGTGCAAACTCGACCTTCTAGGTCAACTGTTTGACATTGACCTTCTTCCCGCCACTCTTGGTAGCTTTGGCGTAGTCGTCGGTATGGACTGGTTGTCCAAACATCGAGCTGAAATTCTCTGCAAAAAGAAGATCGTCTGTATTCCTCTCCCTAATGGAGAATCACTATCTGTTCAAGGTCATCGGAGTGGTGCTACGGTTGGCATCATTTCAGCTAAGAAAGCCCAGAAGTGCATACGGAAGGGTTATCCTGCTATTCTAGCTCTCGTTACCGATACTCAATCTGAGGAAAAGAAGATCGAAGACATTCCAGTCGTTTGTGACTTTTCCGATGTGTTTCCCGGGGAACTTCCAGGACTACCTCCACACCGACAAGTGGAATTCCAGATCGAACTTACACCAGGAGCAGCTCCGATTGCTTGTGCTCCTTATCGTCTTGCACCAGAGGAATTGCAAGAACTGTCGAATCAACTCCAAGAACTATTGGATAGAGGTTTTGTTCGACCTAGTTCTTCGTCGTGGGGACCCCCAGTCCTATTCGTGAAGAAGAAAGGCGGATCTTTCCGCATATGTATCAACTACCGCGAACTCAAGAAGGTGACGATCAAGAACCGTTATCCTCTTCCTCATATTGACGATCTGTTTGACCAGCTGCAAGGGTCAAGCTTCTACTCGAAAATCGATTTAAGATCGGGCTATCATCAGATGAGAGTTGAACGATAATTTATGCTTCCGCTGAACGAATATTTGTTTGAATTAAACATTTTGAAATGCACTTTTCATATTGAATAACATCATGTGTTTATTATTATACTGTTAGTTCAATGTGATTAGTGGCTAGATCCTGGTACGTCACACGCCATGCAGTGAATTCCACATGTGGCATTTTGGGGGTGTGACAAAATCTGAACTCATCCCCTTCCCATAACAACCCAATGGCGCGATATCTTGTTCACCAAGGCTCGATTTTTGTTGTTTTAGCAAAGATGTGATATCCAATATTGCTCAAATTCATCCTAACATTAGTTTGTGATGTTTAAACATCCAAATACGTTATAGAAACTTCCTAATTTTTAAAGATATCAAATCTCCATGAAAGATGTAAAGATTTCAAAATGTTTATAACTTAAATCCATCCATTATATTAACCCTAACCTACACCAAACGATTTCTTCACCTCTAAAACGCAAACCCTAGCCTCCAATTCGTGCAAATAACCTTTACATCCCGCGAATTTTATCAAGAATGATTCTAGGCTCAAAACTTCAAGTTCTCATATCTCCTTCAATTCTCAACCAAATGAGGTCATTCTTGAGCCTAATTCCCAGAATTTTTCTTGATCTACAAAACCCTCCTATCAATTTCTGTGATAGAGGGCATCTTAGATCTATTCATGATTCTAGTGTTCTTAGTTTAATTTAATTTAGGGCCTTTGGCATAGATTGTGTGTTTTGATTAAATTGATGAATGTATAGTGTTCTTATTCATAAAAGAATAAAACTTACAAATATTGAGAACTTTCGGTCATGTTTTGAATTTATTTAGTATTTAATTATATAAAACTAATTTAAATTTAAAATATGTTAATTATTAAAAATTAACCTAATAAAATATTGCTTGTATTTATCGAGAAAAATGTAACTATAAATTTATTCAATTAAATTCAAAATATATTTAATTTATGTTTTTACAATATAAAGTAATCGATCTATATTATTTGTAAAAGTATCTCGCCCGAAAGGCTCCTAACCTTTCAAGTGATGTTGATCACTGATCTCATCCGGATCATCCAAGATCTAAAAAACTATGGTGACAGAAGACACGTACTTTACAAGTAAAACGAATCAGATGAATTAATTATTTAATATAATTAGTTAATACAAAAATCCCTAAATTATAGGTTTAGTCTTGTCTATATTTTTATTTGTGTTTTAGTACTTTGTATTTTACATTTTAGGGTAGTTTTCATCATTCAGAGTTTTCCACTTTCCTTCGTGCGTTTGTTTCAAGGAATCACAAAACGCAATCCGTGAGTAGATCTTTCCTAATTCCCCTTTTTGAAATTTAAATGTTTTGGGGTATATTATGTTTCATTAACTCATTTATTTATTACTTCAAGTTTTCATTATTCAAATACATGCAAGTTCAATGGGGTGATTATGTGGTTGTTATTATTTGTTCATTTTTTGCATTACTAGCCATTGTTACTAATCATTATCTAGTGATGAACGACCGATGTGAGTTTTCCGATGTGGTGCAGCGATGGTGGAGGGGCTACAATGGTGGTGGTGCGGCAGTGTCGTGGAGGTGGTGGTGCTGCAGTGTTGGTGCGACGGTGTTGATGGAGGTGTTGGTGTGGCGTGATGGTGGTGGTTGTGGTGCGGTGGTGATGGTGGTGGTTGTTTTATTGAGAGAGAAAGATAAGTAAAAGAGCGAAAGTGATTAGGCCGAGAGAGAGAGTGTGTGTGTGTGTGGAATCTGGAGGGAAAGAGATATGTGTGTGGATGGAATACATGTATATATTTAATAATAGTTTTAATAATAATAAAATAGTTCTTTAAGTATAAGGGTAATTTGGTCATTTAACAAAAGTTAACAGAATAATTCTAACAGTGTTAAAAATTTGGACTCAAATGCTTAAGAAAAGTGGTTGTAAGGACTCAGGGCGTTAAACATTTTGATTTTGGACTTAAGTGGTTAAAACTTCAGAAAACACAGGGACTCAATAAGTAATTTTCCCAAAGAAAAATGAGTTTTTCTTTTTTGTGTCTTGCGGCTAATCGCGGCTAATCTTTTCAAAAGACTGGTGGGAATGCCCGCGCGTTGCGGCGGGTGTCCCGACTGATACCAGATCCAATTATAATGTCTATTACAAATGCTGACGTTAAAGCATGAAGTTTGTCAGTTATAAAAGCTAGCCTGTCACTCTAACCGTACCGCACCGAACACTTTCAGTATCAGTATCCATTTTGGGTGATTTTCGGGATTGGTAATTTAGGTACCAGTATGGTTCGGCACCGGTATGTTACCGAGCTCATCCCTATATTTGACAATATCCGACTATATTTTTGGATGGGCAAATATAATATTAAAATTTTTCATGGGAATTAATGATGTTGATCCAAAAAGAAGTGCTCAACAGGCCTGCACTTTATTTATAGTGGGAAACTCGTGCGTTACGAGCGGAGTAGACAATACAGGTCACTTGGTAGTGAGAAGAACGTTTTTAGAACGTTTGTCATAAAAAAAAAGAAATCAACAATAAAACTCACAAAAACCACCCAAAATAACTTTATGCAAAGAGTTCTCATTTGCCTTATGGTAATCATACATTCTGTTAATTTAATCTCATAAATATATAAAAAAAAAATCATGGTCTATGCTTCTATGCACAAAGTATGATATGCAGTAATTCATAACAAGGGGCAAAACTTTCGGCTAAATATAACAATAAAAGCTTTAAGATTTACATTCAAAAATCATTCTTGATAGACAATTTCATTCTTCATTCACTTCCAAATTCTCTTTTCAAATAGTCAATAAACATTCTCTTTGCACTGTCAGCATCCGAAGGCGGGGGGCCCGCTTAAACTCGATTGACCAGTCAACTTTATGAACGTCTTTCTTAACCTCCGAAGCTCGGGTAATCCAACCGACCTCGAAATTTTAATACTTGGCAAGTCATGACTAATCGAGAGTCCGGTCACGGGTCCTCGCTAAAGACTGCGCCTCGATAATCGCACTGGTCACCTCCTGTGTGGCTCGGTCCATTTCGTAAAGTGAGTTCGCCTCTGAAAAATGTGCACTTTGTTTCACTATCGCCGGCTGCAAGATTTTAACATCTTGCATCTTCAAGTCCACTTTTTTGGTAACGTACAATACAAGATCTACAATAGGCGGAGACGATTTTTCTATTCCGTCTTTAAACGGCCATAACTCGAATAACGGTGAATCTTATCAGTTCCTTCGGTCAGGTCTCTCGAACCTTCGTACTAAATATTTGAAAATCACGTCGTTATATGAACTTTCGTCTTTCTCCCTGCGTTCGATATTCCATTTTCGGCAATGCGTTTCTTCAACATCAGCAATGCTACTAACGACAACTAATTTTGTTCTGCTTAAGTAGCATCGCCTTTCGCCGATGCATTTTCCCCACTCCACATTCCACAGCCACCACCTCTCGTTAGCATCACCATCCCTGTCGTCATACCTCTCACTTTTCCCTCTCGATCCCCGCCTGATTTCTCTCTCTCTCTCTCTCTATCTCTTTGGTTCCCAATTTTCTCTCTATATAACCCTCTAAGAACTTGGCTACTAAGAGCGCTGCACCAAACATAGCTATAAAACTCAACTGCAACTTGCCCGCGTTGTAGCCGATTCATGGGGCCACATTAACAGCCTCTTCACTATTGAACCCTGCATGGTATGCCCCTGGAAAATTACAATAAATTCTCCGGTATGCTTGCTTAGAAGCACGATAGACTGGCGCTCCCTCAGATTTTAGAATTGTAGGGGACAGCTGCGTAACATGTCACAACACACGCAACTCGTGTTAAACTAAACTAATATATATATATATATATATATATATATATATATATATATACAAAAACAATGCCATGATAGATTTTTAATGTATATATGGCATCTAGGGGAAGCTTGGATGTGGTGAAAGTGATTATGTAATACTAAAATAACAAAATAAAATTGTAAGGTAATCACTGCAGTTAATTGTGATTACAATGTACCATTTGATGTAGCTAGTATCAACCAGATTATTTAACCCATAATAATCTTGAATTCATAAACAGAAGCTAGATCTGGCAATTTCAGCACATTCATTTATGATTAATAAAGAACTTAAAACCACAAAATTTCATAATTCACCTTAAACTGTATGATTGTTTATGACAAACAAATCTAATTTACCTTCTAATAGATATAGTTTGTTTCATGATATCCTTAAACAGTTAACTTCAATTAATTTACAAATTTCATAATTCACCTTAAATTGTAAGAGAATGAAGAATTATACCAGCAAAGCAAAACTGTTAAAATCAAATTAATCATACCTTTCGTTGTTTTGACTTTTTATTTGATAACTTCTTCCCACGGTAATTTTGAACAGCTTCCTCCTCATCTTCACCCCCTTTCTTCTTGCATTGCCTCCCATTTCCTGTATTTTCTATAAAAAAACATAACATAGAAACAAAATCAACAACCATGTAACAACCATACATTTTAAACAATTCAGATGAAAATCATTACCATTCGTGACAATTATTTGGCTTTTTGACACGCTCCAACACTAACAAGCCAGAAATTCAACCCTGCAAAACCCTAGCCACGATTGCGACTCTCCTTCTCGCCGGACCCAAAGCACTTCGAATCAAAGGTCACCGGATGTGTTGAAACTTGAGAGACAAATCACAAATTGAAACTATCTATAAACAGAAATCCTATTGCAAACAAATCAATCATCAATCATACAATAACAGCAACAGATACTTACAAGCCATGATTGAGGTGACCAGTGGCTCCGATCATTAACAATCTCCCAACCCTCGGACACAATATGTTCATTCATCACCAATTCAGGAACGTTTCCGGTACCGCTTCTCGTCTTCTATCCGTTTATCTTCTTCACGACACTCAAATTGAAATAAAACTCTTCCTTCTCACGTACTCTAAATACGGCGCTAGCAATACAAGCCTGACGAGGGAATGGAAACGATAGGGCAAATTCAATTCGCGTCTTCAATTTTCACCCAACATTGAATCTTCGGTTACAATCATCAATAATCAAGCACGAAATCACTGAAACCTAGTATAGATAAAAGGGTAGAGGGGTAGGAACGGAAGAAAATGGTAAAAAACTATGCATTTTAACTTGACTCTTTGTATGCCATCTTAAAAATTTGTATGAAAATGACAATTCTATCTATGGGAAATGCTTTATATAGTATATAGATAAAAGGGTAGAGGGGTAGGAACGGAAGAAAATGGTAAAAACTATGCATTTTAACTTGACTCTTTGTATGCCATCTTAAAAATTTGTATGGAAATGACAATTCTATCCATGGGAAATGCTTTATATAGTAGTATAGATGTAGGATGATTAGTTTTTATATACCATTTATAAATTAGGTTATTTATAATAACTTTTTTTCTAATCATTCAATCATCTCTCGGGCCTAAAGCCCAATACGTCTAGATCAAGTCCAAGACACGATACCAAGTCCGAAAAAACATTTTGATTAAATAAATAATTAAACGTTATATTATTTATAACCCGTATAAATGATAAATCCCGTTCCACACGAAACATAATTATTCTAGATAATATATGTTTCGTTCTGTAATTGTTCGTGATCACCAGTTAACCAAGTTAAGTGGATAAAATGTTCGTTGCCCAAGGTGTAACTCTTACGAGTCATAACTTGGTTAGTAGCGTTGATTTATCGAGTCCGTACATATAAATCCAGCGTGGGCCCTGTTGTAAGAACGACCGTCTGGCGTTAATGAGTCTGAGCTTCCAATAGAGAGGTGCGACGAGTCGATGTAGATAATTTGACGTTCAAAAAAAAAAAGACTCGCGCAATAAACAAATTTCATTCATTAATCAACCGAAGAGGAACCGAGTCTTTATTCATAAAACATATAGCTGACAACAATCCAACACTGACTCAAGTTCTTAAACAACACACACAAAATTAAACAATTCACTTATGGAGCTTTGAGGGTGTTTGCCACATCAATGACAAATCGGTATCTAACATCCGATTTCAAGACACGATCCATAGCCGTGTTCACATAGTCTATGGGAATTAGCTCAATATCCGCAGTCACGCCATGTTTTGCGGCGAAATCAAGCATTTCCTGAGTCTCCTTTAGCCCTCCCGTCGCACTTCCAGTAACGATCTTCCTCCCTATAAATCACATTTTTAGTTAAAATAAGGAAGTTGGCTCAAGAAAAGATTGTATCAAATGAAAAAAACAAACCTATAATTAAAGAATACGTAGATATCTCAATTGGCTTCTCTGGTACACCCACAAAAACAAGCTTCCCATCTTGTTTGAGCACACTCAACAATGGTTCAATAGGGTGAGACGCAGAGACAGTGTCAATTATTCCATCCAAAGAACTTGCTGCACACTGATAACAATAAGAGACCAATTAATTAAGGGAAAATAATAATAATAAGAGCATTTGACTAAATCATTAACATTCATATCTATTTTTATTAATACTTCTAGATACCAAAACCTTTTAAAAACTTATTTATTAAAAATAGATATTAAAATTTAATCTTTATTAGAAGAAAAATAGTTTAAAAATAATAATAAGAGCATTTGACTAAATCATTAACATTCATATCTATTTTTTTTAATACTTCTAGAAATCAAAACCTTTTAGAAAATTATTTATACAAAATACATATATTAATATTTAATCTTCTTAAGAAAAAAAAATAGTTTAAAACTTAGAACTATATGCTAAAGCATACTTGTGTTAAAAAAAAAAAAAAAAAAAAAAAAACTTAAAATTACTAACACTAAATCTTTTAAAAGAATATTTAAAAACTTAAAATTCATAAATTTGTGAAAGAATATTTAAAAACTTAAAATTCAGAAAAAGAAAGTTTATATACGTGTCGTAGTGGGTTTGAGCGCCATAGTGGTAACATGCGCGAGAACTTATGCGTGAAACAGAGTGATAAATCTTTTTGTAGTGATTCACATCAAGCCACATCATGATCTACTCTTTTCAGTTAAACCATTACACACTTTTGAAGGAAAAGTTAATGAGAGTCAGTCCCGTGCCTACGTGGCTGTGACGTAGCACTCTTTTTTTCACTTTTTAGTTAAATCACTGCATATGCTCTTAAAACAACTTAGTACACGAAAGCGCAATGGCGTGCCTATTGCGCCCAGATGGCAACCAATATTATTGAGTTAGTGGCTGATCTGGTAAAAGAAAAGTTCAAAGGAAAAAACCTATTTAGTATGCCATGTACCTGCATTTGCTCAGGGTCTTTGCTAACAATGAAATGGTCAGCTTGAAGTCCTTGAAGCGCTTCTTGCTTCTTAGCCGAGCTGGTACTGATGACTGTAACCTCGGCTCCAAAAGCCTTGGCAAACTTGACCGCAACATGACCAAGCCCACCAAGACCAACCACACCCACCTTCATACCAGGCTTGTCTAGTCCAAAGTGTCTGAGTGGGCTATAAGTTGTGATGCCGGCACATAACAAAGGTGCACCTGAATCAAGGGGCAAATTCTCGGGCCAACGCAGCACAAAATGCTCATCTGCCACCATGTGATCGGAGTAGCCACCGTATGTACGTGTGCCATCATGGTACGGGAAACCGTAAGTTAGAATCTGTTTGGGACAGTAGCTTTCAAGATCATTGGCACAACTTTCACAAGATCCGCATGTTCCCACCAAGCATCCAACCCCGACGTTATCCCCAACTTTGAATTTTTCTACTTTGCTTCCTACTTCTGTCACCACACCCACGATCTCATGCCTGCATTAATCATCATATACTTGTACCATCAAAACGAAAATTGTTGCAATTATGGCAAATTTGTATTTACGATAACTATTTTTTTTATTATTTGTAAATGGTTTATAGGTAGTTTTAAAAGTGGTTTGGTTTGTACCAACTTGTAATTATTAGCTTCTTTAAAAATCTGAATATACACATATTTTTGTTAGCATTCTGCTATAAAAAAATTTTAATCGGAATGTCTTGTGTATTTTTGTGGTTTCATTTATCCAAGATTGGGCCTTGAAGCCAATTTTTACTTGTGGTATAGCACGTAAATTATTTACATCATGAATTGTAGTGTATTACTATTGCTATTGCTATTGTTAATGTATGGTTTTAATTAGGGCTGCAAACGAACCAAACGTTCGGCGAACAGTTCGTGAACCGTTCGGTGGGAAGTTCGTTTGTGTTCGTTTGTTTACTAAACAAACGAACACGAACAAGAAATTTCGTTTGTTTAGTTAAATGAACAAACATGAACAGAGGTCGTATTCGTTCGTTTATGTTCGTGAACGTTCGGTAACGTGTTCGTTTGTGTTCAACACTTCATTAGTGTTTTTAGTTTTTATATTTATTTAAATACTTCAAAATTCCGACAAATTAAATATCTAATAAGTGTCGGTGTATTATATATTCTGTTCAGGAACGATTGTTTGTTTTCATTTGTTTCCATTTGTGTTCATGAACATTAGTTTGTGCTCATTTGTGTTCGTCAACGTTCGTTGCCTAAAATTAACAAACAAACACAAACGAACACGAACAAGTTCATTTCCTTAACAAACGAACACGAACATTAAATCTCGTTGGATAAGTGTTCGTGAACGGTTCGCGAACACATATATTTCTTAACAAACGAACACGAACAAGGTCTTGTTCATGTTCGTTTGGTTCGTTTGCAGCCCTAGTTTTAATAAATTGGACTGTGTTATTATTATAAAAACAAACTTTTGTTACTGGATTTATGAACCAAAAACGTTAAAGCCCAACTGTTTTTGCCAATCAAATTCAGAAGCCCAATTGTTTTAGTGTGTAATAGATTAATGACTTGGCCAAAATAAATAAAAAACATAATGAGTTAATGAATAGGGTCCAAATTTTTAATCTCGCATAGGGCCAATTAATTTTTTTTTTTTTTTTTTTTTTTTGATTTTCGGAGATAACCCTGATTAGATTGATGTGTGCCTCATCCACATATGTAATCAGTGGCTTTACTCATGAGACACTGTGTCATGTAATTGCTAGAATCATGCATATTAGTTACTTGTTTTATTTATTTATGTTATTATATAGTGGGTTAGTGACTTAGTGGTAGTAGTGGGTCTTTTAGATATTAACGAGAATTGGAGTTGTAGGCTATATAATTAGCCATAAAGTACTTGTTTATGAAAAATATGACTTGAGTCTGTTCTAAAAATCTTCAAATTCTTTCAAGCTTTATATCTATTTCCTTTAGATCAATTGGGTGTCAGCCTAGTGGTCACCGACCCCCACCTTAAACCGGCACAAGGATCCATGAGGTCTCGGGTTCGAATCCTGGCAACAGGCTCTTCAGTTTCCCTTGGGTTGGCAGAGGTTTCACCGCCAGGCAGCGTTGTCGGGTCGCTAGCTTGGGAAGGGGGATCCCTTCCGAGGTCAGGGGTACCGTGCATCTACCCTTTTTTTTAGATCAATTGATAAAAAAATTGCCCTTTTTTTGTAATTGCCCTTTTTCGTGTGGAATGATATTAAAAAAAATTGTAAAAAAAAAATTGATAATAAAGATGAAACAATCATATGTTGAATAAATTATTAGTAAAGAAAAAGAAAGAAAAACATCAATTACTAGTAAACACTATTTATTTTTCTAAAATATAAACCATACCTATAAATTAAAAAAAAAAAAACATAGAAAACATACCCAGGAAGAATGGGATACGTAGACATGCCCCATTCATTCTTGGCAAAATGGAGATCAGAATGGCAGATCCCGCAATACAAAACTTTAAACCTCACATCCTTATCACCTGTAGCCCTATAAATCATCATCAACATCAAATACCTATTAATAATCACTAGAAAAGTCTTGATCACATTATACACATGCATTAGTAGACAAACGTGATAATATGATAATAAACAAAATTATTGATAACATAAAGAAAAGGTTATGCTATATGTACCTTCGGGAGAAAGTGAGAGGAGAAAGAACTCCGGAAGTGTCTCGAGCAGCATAACCATAGGCCTTGATCGGATGCTCGGATTCAGGTGATTTCTCCATTGATAATGAATGTTTTTGGAGAAGGAGACAAATGGTATATTCAACAAGTGTTCGTTAGTGGTATAAATAGAGTGCATTGGAATCAATAGTACTCTAAAGTGACATAGGTGCTGGCGTAATTTAAACTGAAATTATTGAGAAATGACATAGGCACTAGTGATGAGAATCAATGAATCGCTTTAAAATAGTGGCGGCTTTGATTTTTTTTCTTTTTTTAAAGTAAACTTCATTAAAGAACAAGCCCACCCAAGACAGGCCGACTAAAACAACAACAAAAGAAATTTACATATTTACAAAGGAACACCACTCCCTCCGTTCTATCCCCTTGAACTTCGATCTATTAGAGAACCAAAAGAAACCCAAAACTTTAACCTCACTCAAAATACTATCTATCTTAATCGGAGTATTATCGAATAAGATTCTAGCACGCCACAAACTCCAACAAACGATCATGATAATACCTTGAACCGCTTCCTTCTTTTTCTCCGAGGCCCTTAACTCCGAATGGATAATGAGAAGATCTTTTAAAGAGAAAGCAAATATATTAGGAATCTTGCACCACACACTAACTCCGTTCCAAACAATCACGGCAACACGACATGAGATAAAAAGATGATCAGCCGATTCTTCGTCCGAATTACAAAGAGGACAAACGGAGTCACCAATGATAATGTTCCTCTTTTTTAAAGCTTCACCGGTAGGATTGTCTTACGTGTTACCTGTGCATGTTTATTATATTATGTTGTGATAATCAAGCGAACTCAATCGAACTCGAAATCTAACTCGAATGCAATCGAACTCGAACCCGAATCCTGATCGAATCATGTTACATACGAAGTAGTTGGGACTAAAAGTAATTTGACTAGGAAACCCTATCGAATCGCTCGCAATCGAAATCGGAACGTCAAAAGATCGTCACACCAAACACACCACCCAGGCGCCAATCCGCACGGATTGTCTGTCCGCACGAACAGCCAATCCGCACGGATTGCCCATCCGCACGGACAGACCAACCGCACGGATGACCGCCTGAGGAGTGTGAGGGCATCCGGACCAGGATTGCCATCCGCACGGATAACCAATCCGGGCGATGTGCAATCCGCACGGACGACCCTTTCCCCTTTTGGCATCCTATAAATACACGGGTCACTCTCCAAACTTTCCACTTTTGGCAAGTGACGTCCGACCAGCACACTTTCTTCACCTTTTCTCCGATTTCTCTCAATCCAGGTAAGATCTCGCCCTAAATCTTGTACATTCTTGATCTATACACACTTCTACACCTTTCTATCTTTCAAATCTCAACTTTTAACCATGAAATCATCAAGATTTGAGGTATTCTCGGGTGACGTCATCATGAAGTTTTCATGAACTTCAAGTGTGACCTCATTCCACCAAGAATAACTCAGATCTGAACGATTTCCACCAGATTTCACAACAACTTCACCTAAATCTGAACTTTTCTAAAGGATAAGAGAGTTGAAAGAAATAAACACAAGTTTTCCTCTTCTTTTACCCTCAAAACCGGTTGGAATAGGGTCAGTTCTAGTCTTCTACTCGATATTAGTGAAGCACTAGTCCTAGATCCGGATTCTACCTACACGACATCTGATTTCGGGTTAAACCGGAATGACCATTCTGAGCCGCTGACCGGTCAAGCTAGGGTGATTCCTGGCCGGCTTAGTCATACGGGTAAGAATACAGTTCCAAATGGTTGCCACGTAATCAGGACGTCTCGATAGAACGACAAAGGCGACCAAGGGTAGACGAACGGAACAACTAGAACAAAAAGCTATCCGCACGGAGATGCTATCCGCACGGACAATCTGTCCGCACGGATAGGCTATCCGGACGGGTTGTCATCCGGACGAACTACACTTAGGACCCACAACCAAACAAGGTTTGAGTATCGACGAACGAATAATCCGCACGGACAACGCTCTAAATGGATTACTCTTCGGATCATGAGATACTAAGACCCTAAACAATTTTCAGCATGATCATCCGCACGGATCAACTGTCCGCACGGACAGACTATCCGGACGGATTGTCGTAGTCCGCACGGACAGACTATCCGGACGAATGGTCGTTGTCCGCATGAACTGTTATCCGGACGGATTTCACCAACTTCACTAAGTGACTCACTCTTAAGGTCGTTGTTCGCACGGACAACCATCCAGACGGACTGTCGTCCGCGCGACCGGCTTGAAGGGTAGAGATACTTAAATGTTTTCTGAATGCTACAACGAAAACTTCAAAGGACAAGCCATCATACACAAACACATCCTTAAAATAGGAAGAAACAATCCACTCGAATAGTTATCCACACGGACAAGTTATCTGCACGAGTAACTAATCCGCACGGATGACTAATCCGGACGGATTACCATTCGCACGGATTGCTAATCCGCACGGATGACCAACCGCACGGATTGCTAATCCGCACGGATGACCAATCCGCACGAATAACTAATCCGCACGGATGACCAATCCGCACGATCAGTCATCCTACCACTCCCACTTTGTACTGTTTTACGTGCCGCTTATCGTTACGCTATCGACTCTATTCAGGCTAACCGTACTCGCTAAGCGCTCCCTTCAATCCAACAATCGCTGTGAGTATACTCGATCCCTTTTTGCTTTTAGCACTTTTGGGTGTTACATACGTTACGAATATTCAAACTTCAACTATCACACTACTCAAACTATTTGAACGCTAACCGTTAATGCATGTTATACGTGGCTTATGAATGCTTGTTTGTTATGTTTACAAATGGAATGTTGTCTACCTGCCTTAGCAACGATAGTACTATAGTTTGGACTCAGCACCCGTTCACACGGGGGTTGTTAAGGATCTTTTACTTGCATGGATTACGGTGGTAATCATGTATTGCGAACTGCCTCGGGCAGTCAACCCGCAGTCATTGGTATCGATGGATCTATGTCGATAACTAACGTGCTTCATTTCACTATGTGTACGTGCTGGTTATGCGTAAACGAATTCCAACTCTATATGCTATTATCAAACTTGTATGCTCACCTTTACATTATATGTATTGACTTTATTTTAACGAATGTGACAGGTGCTTAGGTTGTTTCTGTGCTTAGCTTGCTGGTGATGAAATTGAGGCTAGGGAAGGAGTCCTAGAAGCCAACAAATAAATTAGTTATGTTTAAATCTGAGTTGTCGGAACAGAATATTTGTCTTGATGTTTGTCTGTAATAATTGTTTAACTGTTTGAGATACGGTATGGGACGTATTATTTAAATCGAATAGTAATGATAGTTGTTATGGAAACTTCTGGACAATCTGTTTCGCTCAGTGCCATGCCCCGATGATTCCGCCATCGGTTGGGGTGTGACAGATTGGTATCAGAGCCATAACTATAGGGAATTAGGCAAGACTCGACCTAGTCCGGGTCGGAGTCTTAGAGACCTAGTCTATAGTTAAGAACCAACAGACCAGCTTGTGCGTATCCGTTAAGGGGATTTCGCATGAGTTACTATCACTCGCTCTCCTCGCTTATTCTACACTATCACTGTACTCGAATTTTCAACTATAAGTGGGCAATAAGGCCGAAAATAGGTGTGAAAACCGCAAACTCTCGACTAAAGTTGTTTACTCGACCCGTATTTTAACTAAAAGCGAGGAAATTATGCCAAACTAGGGGTGAAACCCATATTTTGATGAATAATCTCCTCTATTTTATCAAAATAGGGACAAAGTTGTTAAGCCAGGGGTGAAGCCCTAACCTTGATGACTTGTTCTGAGCATTTACAAAACTCTCACCAAAGATTCGACGGACTCCAACGATCTGAAGACACGATGGAACCAACGGGATGTGTGGCAACGCCCAAGAATCGAGGCAAGGGCATGCTCCTGGAGGTCAAACGTGTACAGCGGATCCTTGTGAATAGTTGAATTACTTTGGTTAGTCAAAGTCTACTAGCCGCAGACAATCTATCTCTCCCTCGATTTTATGTGTTTCAAATCCAAGCCGCTATTGCTGACTTTGATAATTTGTCGATTTTATGTGCTTCTACCTGTTTATGTGCTAAATTTTGAAGAATTAATCGATTTGTGCATCTGCTTCAATCGACACCCACGACTCGCACTGCTATTCTACCTCAAATCGCTAACAAATCGCTCGCACTATACTATATTCGAACACTCGCGAGCTTTGAATGATAGGTTTCTGTATTCTGACTGCCTCTTGTGTGAAAACGCTTCTTTGCTCTACGTGCCTAGGAATTTTGTGACTATGTGCCTTATGTGCTTATGTGATTCTGTGATTTCGTAATAAATATATACGTAAGTATACGTGTTCCTGAGCTTTAGTAGTAATAGACGTGTGAGGTGAGATTCGAATACAATGTGATGATGTCTGTTGCAGACCATGTCGTCTGGATCCTGTCATGCACTCTCTCATCAGGAAAAGAGGGACAAACGCCTTGCTTCCATCATCGCGAAGAGCGTAGCAAAGGCCGTGAGTGATGTTTACGAGAATGCCAGCAAATCATCCGAGGAATCGAGAATTGAAGCTCCCAAAGCTAACGCAAGGCCTTTCAGTTTCAAACAATTCAAGTCGTGTGGGCCAAAAGAATTCACAGGCGAAGGAGGTCCTACTGCACTATTCCACCGGTTTGAATCTATCGAGGTTACTCTGCGACAAAGTGGTTGCCCTGATGACCTTCGAACTCTGAACGCTACCGGCGTCTTTCAGTCTCGTGCTCTAGACTGGTGGACGGCCGAGAGGAACAAGCGAGGGAATGATGCAGCCTACGTTCTGTCGTGGGACGAGCTCAAGGAAGTCATGCTAGAGGAATTCTGCCCTCCTCACGAGCGTCAAAAGCTGGAAGATGAATTTTGGCACATACAGCAAAAGGACGGAGACAATGCTGGTCTCACTGCTCGTTTCAAACAGCTCAGCATTATCTGTCCTGACCAGGTCAAGACCCCTGAGATGACCATCAAGAAGTATATCCGAGCCTTGCCCGACTGCGTTGCTGATTTCGTGCAAGCGGCTAAGACTACAACGATCGAGGAAACTTATCTGTTGGCCGCTGAGATCAACGACAAACGGGTTAAGGCTGGGGTATGGGATAAGACTTCCAAGCATCTACATCAACCTACCGCTACCGCATCAACTGCTGAACCCACCTCATCAAGCAACAAGAGGAAGAACAAGAGAAAGAACAGCTCCACCAACAAGAACTGTGCGATTACAGCTGCACCGATTCAAGCCGTACCTGCCCCACAGCGTCAAGTAGCGGCGCCGGTGGCCAATGCACCGCCTGCCAAGCGTGCATATACTGGACCACACCCGCTCTGCCCTACTTGCACCTACCACCACCCAACTGCTATTCAATGCCGCTTCTGTGCTCATTGCAATGTATACGGCCACTTTACTGCCAATTGCCGTATTCGTCAAGCTCCTGTCAATCAAGCTCTACTCACCGCCCCACAGGGTCAGCAAGCCCCTCCGGCACCCGCAGTCAAAGCCAGAGCCTGCTTCTCATGTGGCGACCCGAACCATTTCGCCAACGTGTGCCCAAACAGGGTTGTGAAACAAGAGCCTCAGCAACAGCAGACACAGCAACAGCAGCAACAACAGCAACAGCAACAACAGGCCGCACGCGCTAGAACTTTCAATCTCAACGTGCGTCAAGCCCAGGCTGACAACAACGTGGTCAATGGTACGTTCCTTGTGAATGGTATTTATGCTTCATGTTTGTTTGCTACTGGAGCCGATAACTGCTTTGTGTCGCTCGAATTTGAGAAACTCCTTAGTCGTAAACGTTCCCAACTCTCCTCTGCATTCGATGTTGAAGTCGCTACCGGAAGAACCGTCGCTGTTAATTCTGTTATCCGTGATTGTACTCTCGAGCTCAACAATCACATCTTTCCAATTGACCTTATTCCGATGCAACTCAGAAGCTTCGACGTCATAGTAGGCATGGACTTTCTTCGAGAAAACCATGCTGAAGTTGTGTGCTTCGATAAAATGATTCGTTTTTCGCTCGCGAATGGTGACTTATTGTGTGTGTACGGCGATACTACTTCGAAAGGTCTCAAACTTATGTCATGCCTCCAAGCTAGCAAGTATCTCCGCAAGGAATACAGAGCTTTCTTGGCTAACGTCGTAGCAGCGGGGAAGGAAAAGAAAGAGAAGAAGGAAGTGAAAGACGTTCCTGTGGTTCGAGAATTCCCTCAAGTTTTTCCAGAGGACCTTCCCGGACTACCGCCAAGTCGTGATACCGACTTTCATATTGACCTCATTCCTGGAGCTAATCCTATTGCCAAAGCTCCTTATCGACTCTCGTCGTCCAAAATGCGCGAACTCTCAACCCAACTCCAGGAATTACTTGAAAAAGGCTTCATTCGCCCGAGCACCTCTCCTTGGGGCGCGCCAGTCCTTTTCGTCAAAAAGAAGGATGGGTCGTTCCGGATGTGCATCGACTACCGGGAATTGAATAAGTTGACTATCAAGAACCGCTACCCTCTGCCTCGTATCGACGATTTGTTTGATCAACTACAAGGCGCTACGTGTTTCTCGAAGATCGATCTACGTTCAGGTTACCATCAGCTACGCATTCAAGAGGAGGATATACCCAAAACCGCGTTTCGCACTCGATACGGCCATTACGAATTCGTTGTCATGCCTTTTGGCCTAACAAACGCACCAGCGGTTTTCATGGATCTGATGAATCGCGTGTGTAAACCATATCTCGACCGTTTCGTCATCGTGTTCATCGACGATGTCTTGATCTATTCCAAATCGAGAGCCGAACACGCGCAACATCTACGTTTGGTTCTCGAGTTACTCCAGGGGAACCAACTCTACGCCAAATTCTCCAAGTGCAAATTTTGGTTGGGGGAGGTTCAGTTTCTGGGTCACATTGTAAATAGTCAGGGTATCCACGTTGATCCTGCGAAGATTGAAGCAGTCAAGAGTTGGGTTACACCTAAGAACCCGTCTGAGGTCCGCTCCTTTCTCGGGCTAGCGGGCTATTATCGACGATTCATTGAAGGATTCTCGAAGATTGTTGTACCACTTACCTCCTTTACGCATAAGGATCAGCCTTTTGTCTGGGGAACCAAACAAGAGTCTGCCTTTCGAACCCTCAAACACATGCTTTGCAATGCTCCTGTTCTCACGTTGCCAGACGGAAACAATGATTTCATTGTCTACTGTGACGCTTCCAACCTTGGTCTCGGGTGTGTCCTTATGCAACGAGACAATGTCATAGCTTACGCATCTCGTCAGCTCAAAATCCACGAGAAGAACTATACAACCCATGATCTCGAGCTAGGCGCGGTTGTTTTTGCATTAAAGATTTGGCGACACTACCTATATGGTACTAAGTGTACGATCTTCACCGATCATAGGAGCCTACAGCATATCTTTAATCAGAAGGAACTTAATATGCGTCAACGCCGATGGGTAGAACTTCTCAACGACTACGACTGTGAGATTCGTTATCACCCAGGCAAAGCAAATGTTGTTACCGACGCACTTAGCAGACGGAGCTACCTGCTTAGCACTCGTAATGTTCAAGCCCAGCACAACCTCGAAACTCTCATCCGCGACGCCTAGCATGCGTGTTTCAACGAACGCACTTTGAAGAAGGAACGAATCTACCATGATGGAGCCCAGCTTGTGAGCAAATCGAATGGGATATTCCACTTTTTAGACCGAATTTGGATTCCCAAGCGAACCAATTTGCGACAGATTATCATGGACGAAGCCCATAAATCCCGCTACTCAGTCACCCCGGTGCTAACAAAATGTACCAGGATCTTCGTTACAAGTACTGGTGGCCGGGTATGAAAAGGGATATCGCCCTCTACGTCAGAAAATGCTTAACTTGTGCTAGGGTCAAGGCTGAACATCAAAGACCCTCTGGCTTGCTCGAACAACCACCAATTCCCATGTGGAAGTGGGAGAGTATAGCTATGGATTTCGTAACCAAGCTACCACACACGTCATCAGGTCACGACAGCATCTGGGTTGTATTCGACCGGTTGACCAAATCAGCTCACTTTTTGCCAATACGAGAAGACTACAAGGTGGAACGATTAGCCCGAATCTACACCGACGAGATCATTTGTAGACATGGGACGCCTCGTGACATCATCTCTGATCGTGATGCTCGGTTTACTTCACGATTGTGGGAAACGTTTCAAACGGCACTCGGTAGAACGCTTAATCTAAGTACCGCTTTCCACCCACAAACCGACGGTCAGACTGAAAGAACGATTCGTACTCTTGAAGACATGCTCCGTTCGTGTGTTCTAGACTTCGCTGGTAATTGGGATAAACACCTGCCGTTGGTCGAATTCTCGTATAACAACAGCTACCAGGCTAGCATCCATATGGCACCTTTTGAGGCCTTATACGGAAGAAGATGTCGATCGCCTATTGTGTGGCACGAGATCGGTCACTCGCAATTAACCGGTCCGGAGCTACTACAAGAAACGACAGACAAAATTTTCCAAATTCGAGACAACCTAGCGAAAGCTCGGGATCGACAGAAAAGTTACGCCGACAAAAAGCGCAAGCCTCGAGTATTTGGCGTTGGTGACTACGTACTCCTAAAGGTATCACCTTGGAAGGGTGTAGTCCGATTCGGCAAGAAAGGGAAACTCGCGCCTCGATATGTTGGACCTTTTAAGATTCTGGAAAGGATCGGAAAAGTCGCCTACAGACTCGAATTACCGGAGGAACTTAGCAACGTCCACCCGACTTTCCACGTGTCAAACCTTCGAAAGTGCATCGCCGACCACGATTTACATGTCTCTCTAGACGATCTACAAGTGAACGAAACCTTACACTTCGTGGAAAAGCCTGTCGAAATCA
This sequence comes from Helianthus tuberosus, assembly GCA_030545235.1. NCBI lineage: Eukaryota > Viridiplantae > Streptophyta > Magnoliopsida > Asterales > Asteraceae > Helianthus > Helianthus tuberosus. The sequence goes on from CM060369.1 coordinate 82,350,209, forward strand.
TGGATCGCCAAACCAAGCAGCTCAGGCGCTCGCGCATTCCCATTGTGAAAGTCCGATGGGAAGGCAAACGAGGCGCAGAGTTCACTTGGGAACTCGAGAGCGATATGAAGGCTAAGTACCCGCAGTTGTTTAAATAGAAAACCTAGAGAGAGAAAGTGACGGTGTAATTCTTGTGCTTTGTACGATCTTATATCAATCTACGGAATCACCGATTATAGTATGTTCTAGTGCTTCAAAGCCGTTTGAGAGAAATCTAAGATTTTGATCGAAAAATTTGTGGAAACATGTTGAATGTTACTACTGTTATGGTTACTCGCACGGACAGTAGTCCCACTCACACGAATAACAATCCGCTTTGGTCACGTACGTGCACGGATTCTGTGTCACAAGCAATCGTTTCAGAGCCAAAACCGGTCCAAACAAAAGTTCTCACACGTGATTCATGGCTTGGTTACGGCTTCCAGCTTAATTTCGGGACGAAATTCCCTAAACAAGAGGAGGCTGTAACACCCCGTGTTTTCGCAAGTGAAAGTCAAAGTCAAGGTCAAAGTCAACGACCGATTTCGCGCGACTTGACTGGTAGAAATGTCTTTATTTTATTTGTATTATGTGGAGTAAGTGTCGTTCATTGCAATAATCGAATCGTGTTAATCGTCTTTCAATCGACCTACGACTGTGAACTATAGGAAGTAACAATGCGATAAAGCTAATCAACTAATAATCAAGCTATGTTAATCGAATCGACAACAAATCGTAACTCGAACTACGTGGTCTTACTTATTGTTTATACGTGTGTGTGTGCCTTACGTGTTACCTGTGCATGTTTATTATATTATGTTGTGATAATCAAGCGAACTCAATCGAACTCGAAATCTAACTCGAATGCAATCGAACTCGAACCCGAATCCTGATCGAATCATGTTACATACGAAGTAGTTGGGACTAAAAGTAATTTGACTAGGAAACCCTATCGAATCGCTCGCAATCGAAATCGGAACGTCAAAAGATCGTCGCACCAAACACACCACCCAGGCGCCAATCCGCACGGATTGTCTGTCCGCACGAACAGCCAATCCGCACGGATTGCCCATCCGCACGGACAGACCAACCGCACGGATGACCGCCTGAGGAGTGTGAGGGCATCCGGACCAGGATTGCCATCAGCACGGATAACCAATCCGGGCGATGTGCAATCCGCACGGACGACCCTTTCCCCTTTTGGCATCCTATAAATACACGGGTCACTCTCCAAACTTTCCACTTTTGGCAAGTGACGTCCGACCAGCACACTTTCTTCACCTTTTCTCCGATTTCTCTCAATCCAGGTAAGATCTCGCCCTAAATCTTGTACATTCTTGATCTATACACACTTCTACACCTTTCTATCTTTCAAATCTCAACTTTTAACCATGAAATCATCAAGATTTGAGGTATTCTCGGGTGACGTCATCATGAAGTTTTCATGAACTTCAAGTGTGACCTCATTCCACCAAGAATAACTCAGATCTGAACGATTTCCACCAGATTTCACAACAACTTCACCTAAATCTGAACTTTTCTAAAGGATAAGAGAGTTGAAAGAAATAAACACAAGTTTTCCTCTTCTTTTACCCTCAAAACCGGTTGGAATAGGGTCAGTTCTAGTCTTCTACTCGATATTAGTGAAGCACTAGTCCTAGATCCGGATTCTACCTACACGACATCTGATTTCGGGTTAAACCGGAATGACCATTCTGAGCCGCTGACCGGTCAAGCTAGGTTGATTCCTGGCCGGCTTAGTCATACGGGTAAGAATACAGTTCCAAATGGTTGCCACGTAATCAGGACGTCTCGATAGAACGACAAAGGCGACCAAGGGTAGACGAACGGAACAACTAGAACAAGAAGCTATCCGCACGGAGATGCTATCCGCACGGAGATGCTATCCGCACGGACAATCTGTCCGCACGGATAGGCTATCCGGATGGGTTGTCATCCGGACGAACTACACTTGGGACCCAAAACCAAACAAGGTTTGAGTATCGACGAACGAATAATCCGCACGGACAACGCTCTAAATGGATTACTCTTCGGATCATGAGATACTAAGACCCTAAACAATTTTCGGCATGATCATCCGCACGGATCAACTGTCCGCACGGACAGACTATCCGGACGGATTGTCGCAGTCCGCACGGACAGACTATCCGGACGAATGGTCGTTGTCCGCATGAACTGTTATCCGGACGGATTTCACCAACTTCACTAAGTGACTCACTCTTAAGGTCGTTGTTCGCACGGACAACCATCCAGACGGACTGTCGTCCGCGCGACCGGCTTGAAGGGTAGAGATACTTAAATGTTTTCTGAATGCTACAACGAAAACTTCAAAGGACAAGCCATCATACACAAACACATCCTTAGAATAGGAAGAAACAATCCACTCGAATAGTTATCCACACGGACAAGTTATCCGCACGAGTAACTAATCCGCACGGATGACTAATCCGGACGGATTACCATTCGCACGGATTGCTAATCCGCAAGGATGTCCAACCGCACGGATTGATAATCCGCACGGATGACCAATCCGCACGAATAACTAATCCGCACGGATGACCAATCCGCACGGATAACTAGCCCGCACGAATGACTAATCCGCACGATCAGTCATCCTACCCACTCCCACTTTGTACTGTTTTACGTGCCGCTTATCGTTACGCTATCGACTCTATTCAGGCTAACTGTACTCGCTAAGCGCTCCCTTCAATCCAACAATTGCTGTGAGTATACTCGATCCCTTTTTTCTTTTAGCACTTTTGGGTGTTACATATGTTACGAATATTCAAACTTCAACTATCACACTACTCAAACTATTTGAACGCTAACCGTTAATGCATGTTATACGTGGCTTATGAATGCTTGTTTGTTATGTTTACACATGGAATGCTGTCTACCTGCCTTAGCAACGATAGTACTATAGTTTGGACTCAGCACCCGTTCACACGGGGGTTGTTAAGGATCTTTTACTTGCATGGATTACGGTGGTAATCATGTATTGCGAACTGCCTCGGGCAGTCAACCCGCAGTCATTGGTATCGATGGATCTATGTCGATAACTAACGTGCTTCATTTCACTATGTGTACGTGCTGGTTATGCGTAAACGAATTCCAACTCTATATGCTATTATCAAACTTGTATGCTCACCTTTACATTATATGTATTGACTTTATTTTAACGAATGTGACAGGTGCTTAGGTTGTTTCTGTGCTTAGCTTGCTGGTGATGAAATTGAGGCTAGGGAAGGAGTCCTAGAAACCAACAAATAAATTAGTTATGTTTAAATCTGAGTTGTCGGAACAGAATATTTGTCTTGATGTTTGTATGTAATAATTGTTTAACTGTTTGAGATACGGTATGGGACGTATTATTTAAATCGAATAGTAATGATAGTTGTTATGGAAACTTCTGGACAATCTGTTTCGCTCAGTGCCATGCCCCGATGATTCCGCCATCGGTTGGGGTGTGACAATCACCATCGACAGCCCACTTAGAGCGAGCCCTTTATTTAAGATCCAAATTTTTTCTTGTCTCCACCTCTTTGATAACTTTCCTGTTTCCCGCCATAGACCACTCTTCCTCTTCGGTGAGATCTCTCGTTTCCAAAACAAGCTCCAATTGCTCCAATTTTGAAAGGGCTAAGACTTTAATTTCTCTTTCTTTAGCTACAAAGTCACCCCTCCAGATTTTAAGATGATTCCTGATCCGAGCAAATTTAGCCGTTAAGCATGAGTCAGGAGGATCAAACAGCACAAAACCCTCCACGACGGTCCTAACGGTTTCTTCAAAACCCGGCTTCCCAATCCAAGAAAAATCCTGAAGGGACGGGGGCCGAATTTTAAGTCAACCAGTTCCAAGATTATGGGACAATGGTCAGAATGACAACTAGTCATGACTCTTACACACGACGAAGGCCATTTATTAAAGAATTCTAAACAAACCAGAAAACGGTTCAGCTTATTTAGCTTCTTGCCATTATCCCTAATGCATGTATATTTTCTCCCCTGTAACGGATATTCAAGCAACCCAGTGTTGAAAATAAAAGTGTTAAAGTTTTCGGCGCATACCAGTTTAAACTTGGAACATTTCCTTTCTTCGGGATTCCGCACGGCGTTGAAATCTCCAGCAAGAATCCACTGCCCATCAGCAGGATCGATTTTGTTGGATAATTCAGTCCTCAAGGCAATCTTGGCTGTAGTACTTTGAGGAGCATAGACGTTTAACAAATTAATAGGGTCCCCACTGTCGACCACAGATCCTTTGATGATAAGATAGAACCTACTCTTAATAACAGAATCGATCTTCAAAACTTTTGGGTCCCAGATCCATAAAAGACCCCCGGACTGACCCACCGAAGCTGAACTAACAGACTCGAAATTCCTATTACCCCATAGACTTGCAAGGACAGGACCTGAGACTGTCTCAACCTTGGTCTCTTGAAGAGCAAAAACACTAATGTTATTTGATTTTCTAAGATCCGACACCCACTTAGCTTTATTACCCCCGAATATACCTCTGATAGAGTCTCTGATAAGATCATTGGATCACCACATTGTTGCCTTCACCCTCTGATAGAGTCTCTGATAAGATCATTGTGGTTGCTGAGTTTAGCTCCCACAATATTCCCTCGTGAAGATGAAGACCCGAACCATTCTCCATATCAGAGACTCTATCAGAGGGTGAAGGCAACAATGTGAAGATGAAGACCCGAACCATTCTCCATATCGGTATGGATTGGAGTATTCCGGGGATTAAGTTCGGAGTTTTGGTCATGATGAGATTCTTCTGCCTGGAGGTTTAAGTCAAAAAAGAATTCTCCAGAATCCCTTACACGTTTCCTAGGCCTTTCACTAGAAGATGGACTTGAAAATGCCACAACGAGAGGGAGGTTTAAATCTGGGCCTGGGTCTGATTAAACCTTTATTGGGTGTGTTGTTATTATCCACCGAGCTAAAAAAGAATAGACTATTATTAGTGGGATTTTCCGAGACGTTGAGGTCTTGGGACCCACCCATAATCTTGTGCGGCACTACCACCTCCTAGGGAAGTGTATCGACTCCAACAGCACATGAATTCTCGTGAATGTTATTCTCCACACCGTCGCCTGCATTGAATTCCCCTGCCTCTTCGACGTTTGCCAATCTGGTACTACTGTCCGGCCGGGAAACAACCGGCGTCTCTTGCTCTTCCACCGAAACATTAGGATCTCCAAACCCATCGTTCTCTTCCAACAGACTCAGAATTCCCGTCCTGTCCAAACTCGGGGACTTCTCTTCTGAAACCGTCACAACCACCTCACCAACACATTTCAGGATCCAATCACTAATCTCTTCTATCCAAACCTGGAACTGCATCTTATTCCAGCACAGAGTGATATATTCATGGATCCTATCACCCTCACCAAGCAGCAATCTGATCCAACTAACCGACAGGTTTGCGTCCTCCGCCGCAACCTGTGATCCATGCACAATTTTTCCGAGTAGACCAGCGATTGTGATAAAAACGTTGTTTTCCGCCAAATGAATCGGAACACCTTGGACTCTGACCCATGCAAGCCTTTCGAAAGGAAACGACTGACCATTCCATGCATCCAACGAAGTGAACCAATTATCCCAACACGAGTAGTTCAACAGAAAATTGTCACAAACCTCTTCGTCCTTAAATTTTAACAGCATGGATAAACCTCCAAGGTAACTCAATGAGACCCCCGGGTTCACACAAGGCTCACGATTTCGAGTGGCATGCGATTTAAAATAAAATCCGATACGTATATGTTATTTTTTATAAATAGTAAACACATATCACTTCCAATATAGGCACATTTACAAATCATTTTTATAGTTTAGAATTTAGTCCATTTGGAATTATGGTTATTGAGCTCAATACTAATTTGAGTTTTTTTAAATAATAACAAAACATAACGAAAGGGTACATTTTTAAATCTCGAACAAAGTACGTGAATTTTTAAAGACGCCTATGATTTAATTTAATAATGACATAGGTAGTGGGTTAGATGAGAATCAATGAATCGCTTTAATAAATTATAAAGGTAATGGAACACTTTAATTTGTATATTTGTATTCAGATAATCAATTTCAATTATAAATTATACATGATAATAATCAATCATACAACTCGGTTTGTATGATATGATTTAGCATCTTGCTATAGTATAATCCTATTCAATGAACTTTATCCGCCGTTCAAAACAAAAAAATAAAACGAAAAAAGAATAATCAAACTACTATAGTACTTTAGTTTTTTTTTTTTTTTTCAAACTATAACTTTTTTTAATCTTTGTAGACTTGAACAAAGACCCTCCTCTCAAACATTTGTCACTATACTACCACCCACCCCCATTACTTAATAAAGTACCCAGTAATCACCTAAATAAATATATGGTTTTGTCATCAAATAAGGAACATATAAATTCAAAAGATAATGAAGAATATTTAATTTTTGATTCTATAAGGTAGGAATTTAGAGTTAATTGCGCCGACGGTCTTTGTGGTTTTTCATTTTTTTCATATTTAGTCTCTACCTTTTCAAAATAACATGTTTGCTTCCTGTGGTTTGATTGTTTGTTACTCGGATAGTCCCCTGGGTGGATGACAGTTAGTTTGCTCAATTAAGTTAGTGTGAAATTACTAAATTACCCTTAGTATTAAAACATATTAAATAAAAATATAAATTGTGAGATCCGCACATATATAAAAACAAAAACATAACCCATCAACAACCTCGCCCCTACCCCATCCCCTTCAACCTCCTCAACCATCGCCGGCAAAGAATTCCGGTAACCACCGCCGGCCACCGATTCCAACCACCGCGTAAAACATCTCCCTTTCCTCCGAAGACGAGGACCACCAAGAATTAGATTGCATTGTGGGTGAAAAGATATTTTTTTTTATAAAAGATGCGTATAAAAATGAGAGTGTTTTGGGTGAAAAGTAAGAAAAAAATGGTGAAAGAGATGTTTTTTTATAGAAAAAATGGTTTTTTTTAATTTTAAATTTAAAAAGTGGGTATATAGCCGTTGTAAGGGTGAGAGAGGCACTCCCCTCTTAGGGGAGTCCCCTCTCTTACGCACACCCAATCAGGTTATGCCACGTCAACTCCCCTCTTAAACTCCCCTCGCACCCCAATTTGATGGCGGCACTCCCCTCTTAGGGGAATTGTTTTTTTATTCAAAAAAAAAAAGTAAAAGTTTTGATTGGTTGAAAATGAGGCTGACCCCACCATCTCATCTCTCCCTCTTCGGTGACTTCACCCCGACCCACCTCCCCGATTGCCCTCCATCCGCCTTCGGCGGCACCCTCCCCGCTCGGTAAAACCGGTCCCCGCATGGGGTCACCGAGGGTGCCCCGGACACCCTAACAACTATTTTTTTTTGAAAAGTGGGGCCGTCGAGAACGTTCCTGGGCTGCCGGTGTTGATGGGACGGGCCAAGGGAGGCGGTGTGGTGGGGCGGCGCCGTGCCTCGCCGGCCCTTGCCGTGCCTCATACCTTCCAGTCTAATGGAGTAATGGTACGGGGCTTGACACGTTTCGTTAATTTGTCCGACATTTTGTATGCTTCTACCGTTGTTTCATTTGCCTTGTCAAGTGATCCTAAAAATATGATAAGAACTTAAAAAAATGGTTAGTTTACTTTACTCTACGCAGTTTTTTTTTTCTTTTTTTTTTGTCGGCTTTGAGTTAAACTCACAAATATGCTTAGACCACCCGTAGTCGTATGAATTTGGGCGTTTTTTTGAAAGAAGACGCCCCTCCACGCCCGACTAGCCGCCCCGTGGGCCTTTTTTTGCAAAAAATTGAAGGAGCGTTCTATATTCAACGCCTGATGGAGATATGGTTGCCAAATCACAGGTAACCTTCTTTTCTTTGGCCAATCAATTTTTTTATGGTTTTTTTATTTATATAATTCTTTCACCCCTTTTAACATAATGCCCACATCCCCACTACACCCAATTTATAAAACGCCCCATAATGCCCAATTGCTGACAAGTCTGCTACATGACGCAAAATGCTCAAGGGTATGGGCATTATCACTACACATGTTCTTAAAAAAAAACATGATTTCGGATGTAACCAAAATGTCGCATATTACTTTATGATGAAATTTAAATGTTAAGAGAATCCATACAACTTAAACGTCATTCTTTTATATAATATTTGTGTTTTCCATTGGAAAACTGTAAGTCTAGTGTATTAATATGTAAAGAAATAATATATAAATTTTCGGATTAAACATGTCATGCGTGTACACTCATGAATACGCATTTGGTTTAGATTTGACACACCAACTAGTGAACATCACATGTTTAGCATCCCTACTTATCTATAACACAAGTGAGTTGTCAAAGACAATGGTATATTGATAAACAAAACACAATTGTCGTTTTATTTAACAAACACAAAGAAGGCAGATGAATCCGATTACAGAGATGAACATAATTAGAAGACTATTAAATCGATCAATATATCTAGAAGAAGAAGCCCTCAAATAAATAGGGGTAAGCAAGTTTAGGTCCGGACAGAAAATAACCTAGAACCGAACCAAAAATATACCCAACTCGACCCGAACCCAAGTACCTAGGTATTTAGATCGGTTCTCGGTTCTTTTCATGGTGAAACCCGACTTGGACCTATGGACCGGAACCGACCCTATATTTAGGGTAGTGAATTGGTTCTGTATTTTATGTTTGATCGGTTCTCGGGTCGGGTCAGGTAATAGTCGGGTAGGGTCGGGTTTTTTCTTTTGCTTACCCCTACAAATAAATATGCGACGAGAAGAACGATAAACATGGCAATCACCAATTAACCTCCAATCGATATGAAAATAACCTTCAATCAAGCTCCATTAAGGCCATGGGGTATGGGGCTTGGGTTGGGGCGTGGGTTGGGGGAAAACGCCCAAGCCACCACCCCGGGGGCTTGGGTTGGGGCTTGGGTTTGGGCGTGGCACCTTTGGTGTGGGTTTGAAGCCGGGCGTGGGGCGGGCTAGCAAGGTGACATGGCGGGCTCTCAATGGCCATGTGTCAACTCATGCCCCCAACCCAAGCCCCCAACCCAACCCAAGCCCTACCATACCCCATGGGCGTGGGTTTTTTTTCCCATTCCACGTGTCAACCAATGCCCAACCCAAGCCCCAACCCAAGCCCCACCATACCCCACGGTCTAACCTTCAATTAAGAGCATTAACATTCTATCCATCAAACTTTCCATTATCTTTAAAATTTAAAAAAAAAAATTTACTAAAAATCCACTACATTCCATCCATCATTTCTCTAACCCACCCCCTATATTTTAAAATTTTGCTATAGTAGTTTTTCATATATAAAAAAACTGTAATTCATCCTCAATCAAATTATTGTGAGTGTATAAAAACGAGAAATATAATAAAATAAGTGTTTGTGAGTAAGATAAAAATAAAAGTTGCGGATGGGATGTGGGAAGTTTTTTAGAATAAGAGATAAAATTTGAAAAATATAATTTTTAGTTATATTATAAGGTAAAAATGACGGAGAAAACGTAAACGGTGTAGCAACTGCAAAAGGATAGACGTTTTAGAGTCTTTTGCAGACCAGTTCAACTCCAAAAAGGGTCTGGGCAATGCAGACTCAAACTAAATAGGCTCAATCAGCTTAAGCCGAAGAGAAAATCAACATGAAAAAAAGACAACAAATAAATATTAGATTAGAAAATAATATACGTGAAACGCCCATCTTTGTCAAACGATCAAAACGACACAACATGATAACGTTTTTACTAACATTGGTATTTTTACAAAAATACCATTACCAAAAATCGAACCGAATTTATTATGGATTTAAAGTTTGAATGTACACCACAACTACCCAAATGGCCAACTGATTTTATTACATTTGTCTTATTTTTGAGCATGATTGAGTGATAGATTGGGTGAAGGGTTGAATGCATACCACAACCACCCAAATGGTCAATTCTTTCTATAATATTTGTGTTCTTGACTTCTTGTTGAACATAATGGAGATGTATCAAGAGATTACATTATCTCTAAATTGATCACATTATATCTTTTGTTTATTTATATATTTTAAAAAATAGTCACTACTCTGTCATCATTGCCATCTCTTTACCCTTCCCTCACTGATTCGAAATTAAAACTTGTAACAAAATCCATGTAGGCTTGTTATTTTAAATATTACATATATATTTGATAATAATAATAATATGTATACTTAAGAGTTTGTTTTTAATACACTACTTGCAAGTCAATTAATGTATAGCACACGGTGAAAAAGTATAAGTTGGTACACTAATTAAAAATGCACATGAGGGAGCCATGAATTTAAGACTAAGTGCTATAACATAATGCACACCCTTTAGCCATAACTATACTTCATATAACTCAACTCACAAGTAAACTTTATCGGTGGCGGACCCAGAAATTATTTGCTTGGAGCGCGGATGAGTGGTTCAAGCATATTTTCAAGGGGTGCGGTCGGGTTTTTTGACTAAAAATTACACTAATTTTTTTTTCAAGGGTTGCGTCCGCCCATCCAGACAGACACTTAGGTCCGCCCCTGAACTTTATTCAAAAAGAGAAAATTAACAAACTATTGTTTAACTGGCTCGAGTTATAAAACAATCGAGACAAATATCAAACTAACTTCACCTATGGAGCTTTGAGCGACTTGGCCACATCAATGACAAATCGGTATCTAACATCCGATTTCAACACCCGGTCCATGGCAGTGTTTACATAATCTATGGGAATCAGCTCAATATCTGCAGTCACACCATGTTCTGCGGCAAAATCAAGCATTTCTTGAGTCTCTTTTATCCCTCCGATCGCACTACCAGCAATGATCTTCCTTCCTGTAAACCCCATTTGGTTAAACAAAATTAAGGTAGCTCATTCTCTCAAACAAATATAGTATGACATGAAAGAACACTAACCCATGATTAAAGAAAATGCAGCAAGCTCAAGTGGCTTCTCTGGCGCACCCACAAGAACAAGCTTCCCGTCTGGTTTAAGCATACTAAGTAACGGTCCAATCGGGTGAGTCGCAGAGACAGTGTCGATTATTCCATCCAATGAACTCGCAGCAGACTGATTATAACAATATACCAATTAATAAATCCTTAATAATAACAAATCAACAAATAAAAAAAATATTAAAGGAAATTGATATCCAACCTGCATCTGCTCAGGGTCTTTGCTGACTATGAAATGATCCGCTTTAAGTCCTTCAAGTGCCTCTTGCTTCTTAGCCGGGGTGGTACTGAAAACGGTAACTTCGGCACCAAAAGCCTTGGCAAACTTGACGGCAACATGACCAAGCCCACCAAGCCCAACCACACCCACCTTCACTCCAGGCTTGTCTAGTCCAAAGTGTCTCAGCGGGCTGTAAGTTGTGATGCCAGCACATAACAACGGTGCTCCGGAATCAAGTGGCAAATTCTCCGGCCAAGTAAGAACAAAATGCTCATCGGCCACCATGTGATCTGAGTACCCACCATATGTAAGCGTGCCATCATGGTAGGGGACGCTGTAAGTTAGAATCTGTTTCGGACAGTAGTTTTCAAGATCATTAGCACAGCTTTGACATGATCTGCATGATCCCACCAAGCATCCAACTCCCACATTGTCGCCAACTTTGAATCTCTCGACTTTGCTGCCCACTTCGGTCACCACACCCACGATCTCGTGCCTACATTAATCAATCGATTGGATTGATCATAACACTTTGTGTTAGCATTACAAAAAGAGCATATTTTCGGTTGTAATTTATATCAATTGTACATGAACAATAAAGAGGCCACCATTGAATCTTGATGAGAATAAACTGAAAGATATTGATGAAAGAAAACTAAACACTTCAAGCATAGATCAGGATTTCGTGGGTCAAAGCATTCATGGGGTTGACCATCTAATCTAATTCAGTCAACATTGCAATTTACATGTACCAACAAAATTAGTCAGAATCTGAAGTTTTTCCCAAGCAATGACAAACATGTGTTTTACAAGTTGAGTAGAAAATCATATTTCTCCAAAACACAAGTTTCAGATGCATTATATACAATGCTCTTGAAGCATAATTTGTGAAAATATGTAATTTTGCAAGTTTAGAAAGGACATATAAAATTCTCTAGTGGTGTAAACGAGCTGAGTATAGCCCAAGCTCGACTAGCTGGTCAAGCTCATTTAACTTATAAGAGCTCGAGCTCGGCTTTGTATGAACTATATTTCTAAAGCTCAAGCCTGGCCCGTGAGTAGTTTTTCAAGGATGAACTCGGTTTGGGCTGGACTCGTTTGTTATTTATTATAACTGGGTTAGGGCATAAGGACATAACGTGTAGGATTTTGAAATGTTAAGTACAAATCTTGTCAACTTTCGCGTCAAAGTACACCGCTTGAAAAAGGGCGTTTAACATAAAGGACAAAACTTGTAATGTACTCTTAATTTTATACATAGCATACTAGCATACTATATATTATTTAGTTATTTTTATGATAACTTTATACATATAATAATAATAATAATATTTATTATACAAACATCATCATCATCATCATCATCATACTCAGTAAATCTCACCAATAGCAAAGCTAAGGTAGAGTCTGAGGAGGGTAAGATGTAGACAACCTTACCTATATCCCATAGGAATAGAGAGGCTGCTTCCAGTGAGACCCCCGGCTCGATAGTAGTTTTGTATCAAGCCTTGGACATAAGGCCCATAACACTCAACAATTGGGACAAAAGCCGATTAGCGCATGTACCCCTTGTCTTTCGGCTATCAACGCCACCAGATGATGCATTATTAACCGTCCCTCGCTTTTTAACGTTATTTTCACGAAATTAGTAAAATAACATTAAAATTAGTGCACTTTCACTTTTACCCCCGAGGACCCACACATATATATACAGTATATGCGCATACCAAATCTAGGGCAAATTTTATTACTATAAAGAAGCAACAAATATAGGCATCAAGAGTTGTGACTTGTACTTAGGGCATTTTTCAAAAAAAAAAAAACTTGAATTTTTACTTTTAACCCAAAAGGTTTTTACCTTTTCCATTTTAACCCTACATAATTTTTTTTTTAACTTTAACCCAAAACTTTTCATTATTTGCAATTTAACTTCACAACTATTTGCAATTTTTTTTTTAACTTTAACCCAAAACTTTTCCTTATTGAGCGTATGGAGAAAAAGATTGTTAACTGGGCTACTAAGTCTTTGTCGTTTGCTGGTCGCTTACAGCTTATTAATTCGGTTCTTTCATCTATGCACATCTATTGGGCTTCGGTTTTCATTATTCCAGCTCGTGTTATAAGTGAGCTTGAAAAGAAGATTCGGAGGTTTCTATGGAATGCAGGTTTGGATGGTAGGATTCGTGCTAAAGTAGCGTGGAAACATGTTTGCTTGCCCAAAAAGGAAGGGGGTTTGGGTATTAGAAGTATTTCTGACGTTAACAAATCGCTTCTGGCTAATCATATTTGGAGTATTATTACCAACCGGGATTCTATTTGGGTGCGGTGGATTCACGATTACAAGCTTAGAGGTCGAAATTTCTGGGAAGTTCCGTGCCGAGGTAATATGAGTTGGGGGTGGCGTAAGATTTTGTCCATCCGTCACATCATTCGTCCTCACATATGGTCGTCTATTAAAAGCGGTGCTCAAACTAATATATGGAGTGACATGTGGTGTTCACTTAGTCCTCTTAGCTCGTTTATCACTCCAAGAACCGTTGCTAATGCTGGGTTTTCTTTACGGTCAACGGTTGCGGATATGGTTGATCAGAACGGTAATTGGAGATGGCCTCAAGCATGGCTAGATCTTTTTCCAGTGCTAATCACAATAGCAGTTCCTCTTATTGTTCCTAATGGTGTGGATAGGCTGGTGTGGAAAGACTTGGAGGGAAAGACATGTGAGTTTAAATCGGCTCTTGTTTGGAATACAATTCGGAGTCGGGAACAGCAGGTGTTATGGGCTGATATGGTTTGGTATTCTCAATGCATTCCGCGCCATTCGTTTCATCTATGGCTGGCATTTAGAAACAAACTTAAAACGCAGGATAGATTGGCTGTGTGGGAAGCAGGTAGTCAAACCAACTGGAACCTGATGTGTTGTCCGCTGTGTAATTTTGATCGGGATAGTCGGGATCATTTATTTTTCCGATGTGCTTTTGCGACTCAAGTCTGGAATGAAGTCAAGAAGTTGGTTAGCTTGGGTAATGTTGATGATACATGGTCTTCGGTTTTATCTTGGGTGGAGCAGCATGCTAATTCCAAGAATGCGGATCATATTGTGTGCAAGTTATTGATTGCTGCTTCTTCTTATTATATATGGCAAGAGAGGAACAACAGGCTTTTCAAGAATCACAAGAGAACGGTTGGTCAAGTGGCTGAGGTGATTAAATGCTCGGTGCGTTTGCGGCTCATGGGGTTCAGATTTCGGGTCGCATCGACTAAGGTAAGGATTTTCAAGTGTTGGAAGATTGAAGATACTGGAGCGGAACCGGGCTAGAGGCTAAAGTCCGATTTTTTGTATTGGTTGTCTTGGTTGTTTGAGTTGAGTGTCGTTTAGACTGGTTGTGTTTTGTTTGGTTGTTTTGCTTGTTTTCCTAGGCTTGGTATGTCAAGTCTAGTTGGTGTGTTACACTGACACACCCTTGTACTATTTTGTTTCATTTATAAAATTCATCGGGGTAACCCTTTACCCAAAAAAAAAAAAAAACTTCACAACTTTTGTTACTTATACTTTTCATCTTTCGCAAATTTTCGTTTTGCGTATAGTTCTAAATTTTTCGAGTTAATACGACGCAACGTGCATGTGTGGTTCAACGTTTTTACCTCTATTTTTCCATGTTTGACAGGTTCGTCGCAACACGAATATCCTAGGTCGGGTCAGTGTTGGTGGTCGATGACGGTTTTTGACACCGTTTTACGCCCGGCCGCAACGCGGGGTGTGCTTTGAGGGGTTTTCAAAGAAAAAATGGTTATGCGTATTGTTGTCGTAACGTTGGCTTTGGGGGTTTTCAAAAAAAAATTGATTTTTTTTACTTTTTACCCAAAAGTATTTCATAAATTACTTTTAACCCAAAACTATTTGTTTGTTTACTTTTAACCCAAAACTTTTTATCTTTTGCAATCTATCCTCCTAACTTTTTTTACTTTCAACTTTGGTCCTTTATAGTTTTCATTTTACGCAAATTTTTCGCTTTATGCTTGGTTCTAAATTTTGTGACTTAATACATCGCAACGTGCGTCTTTGGTTTAACGTTTTTACGTTTCGTTCTAAATTTTGCGAGTTAACATGACGCAACGTGTGTGTGTAGGTGAATGTTTTTACATCGTCTTTTTTTCCCCGTTTGACAGGTTTAACATAACGTGCGGGTCCTAGATCGACTTAGTTATAACTAAAGAATCCCCGCCGTATTGCTGCGGGTCTCAATCCTAGTTATATATATTATACAAATATATATAATATAATTAAATAGAATTTATATAGATAATAGGCTCGCTTAGGCTCCGGTTCGAGCTCCATAAGTGAAACCTGGTCTAGTCTTTTAAAGAAGCTTATTATTTTCAGGCGTAAGCTTATTTAAGTTCGGCTCGATTCAAATTTTCAACAAGCCGATCTCGAGTAGCGGCTTGGTTCATTTACACCACTAAATTTCCAGCCCAATCCTTAACTTGTAAAATTACCAAATTAGTTATGAAAAGGAAACCAAAACAGAGAGAAGAGTCGGTAACAGATACCCAGGAACAACAGGATAAGTAGTGAACCCCCATTCATTCTTGACAAAGTGAAGATCAGAATGGCAAATTCCACAATACAAAACTTTAAACCTCACATCTTTATCACCAGTAGCCCTGAAAATCATCATAAAAAACCAATTTAAAACCATAGTTCCAATAACTAGTACAATGAATTTGCTATTTATGAATGAACAATGTGCATTACCTTCTAGAGAAAGTGAGTGGAGAAAGAACTCCGGAAGTGTCTCGAGCAGCATAACCATAGGCCTTGATCGGATGCTCATATTCAGGTGATTTTGCCATTGAAGAAGCTTTTGAAAGAGGAGACAAATGGTGTTATGCCACAAGTGTTTGTTGGTGGTATAAATAAATAGAGTAAAGTGGAATCAACAATGACAAAGGCAGTGACGTCAAAGAAGGTACCGGTAGAGAAACGTTAAATTCTCATAACTCTTGAAGTAGAAAGTTGGTGAGTGCTTTTCATGATTTATGACCTTTAAATTAAGGGAAAATTACCAAACTAGCCGCTTGACCAACCTTTTTACGAAAATAGCCATTTGACCGGGCTTAATGGACCTTCCCATCCAAGTGAACCCCCATTTTTATGCACCTTCAATCCAGCCACAACCAAGCGGACACGTGTCCCTTTAACCTGAACCGGCTTTATGCCGCCACGCCTGTCAGCCGAGCCGCTTCATCCCCAAGCCGAGCCGCTTCATCCCCAAGCCAAGCGGTGTACCGGCATAAGGGCAGCGGTGTACCGGCTTGGCCATAGGTGTACCGGCTTAATGGCAGCGGTAGCGGCTTGGCCACAGGTGAACCGGCATAATGGCAGCCGTGTACCGGCTTGAACACAGGTGAACCGGCATAATGGCAGCCGTGTACCGGCTTGGCCATAGGTGTAGCGGCTTAATGGCAGCGGTAGCGGCTTGGGTAGTGAAAGGTCATGTCAACCTCGCCTCGGGATGAAGCGGTAGCTGTAGCGGCTTGGCTTGGGGATGAAGCGGCTCGGCTGACAGGCGTGGCGGCATAAAAGCCGGTTCAGGCCAAAGGGACACGTGTCCGCTTGGTTGTGGCTGGATTGAAGGTGCATAAAAATGGGGGTTCACTTGGATGGGAAGGTCCATTAAGCCCGGTCAAATGGCTATTTTCGTAAAAAGGTTGGTCAAGCGGCTAGTTTGGTAATTATCCCTTAAATTAATGTCTCTACTTTTTTAAGCTTTTATAAAAATGAATCCTTTTGTTTTTCCATTTATTATATAAATCTTTAACTTTTGAAAAATATAGTTTTAACCTCTACGCTATTACTCTATTTTACAACCCGCTAAACAACTATTTTTATATACGTTTCAGTATAAATTCGAGTTGGTATACGTTTCGACATAAACATTTTAACCAAAATCAAGTCATGTCAAATATAATACGTTTTCGTTAAATAAAACATTTTGCGTACATACTATTATGTACGTGAAGGTATATATTCGAGTTGGTCTACATTTCAACGTAAATATTTTTGTAAAACGAGTCAGCTCAAATATAATACGTTTTATGCTTATTTTATTTACGTTTCGTAAATTTTGTTCTCAACCGAGTGAAGTCAGATTGTGATTTCTTTTTTTCCTTCATTTTTTAAAAACTCTAATTAATCCATATTGATTACACGTATTTGTTTTTCCTTTATACCTTTGATGTTTTCTATGTATGTGTCGGGTCACATATAATACATTATAATAGTACGGCATAAATTCAGTTTACTTTACGTTTTAATCCAATCGCAATGCGTGTTTTCATGCGGTTAACACATCACATATCGCTTAGACTAATCCATTCAATGTTTGTGATGAACCCACGCCGCAATGCGCGTGAGCATTATTACTAGTAAGATCTTAAAAGAGAAAGTCGGTGGCTTTTGCCACCGACCAGTTTCTCCAATTTCGTCTTATATATATATAGAAGGTTATCTAAAACTTTCACAAGTATTGAGGTCTCGCTTGGTGGTCCACCCTGCATCTGATCTACACGCTTCTCGAGTTCGATTCCTACTACACCCGGTTCATTTGCTTATATCATATGCTCCTTTTTCATCAGCTACATATTTTTTGGGTCAGGTCCAAATTTCTACCTTTGTTATTTTTCGTTCGATGTCACATAGTTATACTTTGGTTCTTTTTGTTCAATGTTACATAGTTATATTTTGCCAACACTTTCCTTTTAATTATTATAATTTATATACAAAGCTTATCACATGTAACAGGCGCGACGAGCTTGGGGTAAAATTTCAACCCTTGATTATGTTTTTTTGTATGTTTGTTATGTATGAGTCAGGTCGTACATATAAAGGCGCTATGATTGTACAATATAAATTCAATTACTTTACATTTTGATCGAACGACAATGCTATTGAGTTAAACTGGATCGTCAAAACGCACGTTCTCAGATTAACACATGACATAACGTTTGGACTAATTCATTCAATGTTTGCAATGTACCCGCGCAGCAACGCGCTCGAGTCTAAGTACTAGTTAGTTATGACATAGGAAGTGGCGTTAAGACCATACGGTGGGGCGTGGAAAAAGGGTGTAAAAGCCCTTCCATGTCAGGAACACCATCCTGCGTATGGCTTCGAGGGCAGCGTTGGTGGGGCTTGCGGATTTCCACCGGGGAACAAATGTGTGGGTGAGGTGGAGGCTTTTGATTAGTGGGTGTAGCTTAGGTTTGTTTTGATTGGTTGATATTTATTAATTTTTAATTTTTTTATTCTCTTACATGCCACTTTCTCACCACGTGTTTTTTTTTTCTCCATGCCACCATGCTGACATGGTTGCCACGTGTCGTTCCACGCTCTCCTTTCAAGCCCCTCTATACCGTTTATTCTAAATGAACATCCTTGATCGGTGACTTAATATATTTTTATGGGTTCATGTTACGGTTTCAGCTACTATCGTCAATTGTAAACAAGTAAACTCATTCTCACAGAACAGAACACATCATCATCATATTGGTTTTCGTCGCCATCGTCTTAGTTATCATCATATGATGATGATCATCATCATCATCGACCAACATCATCATCATCTTAGTTATCATCACCTTCATTATGATATGGGTTATCATCATCATACATCACATGTGTTATCACCATCAATTATCATTATCATCATAACCCATATTTATACAAGTAAATAATAATTTCTATTTTTTAAAACTAAACGTTTCTCTAAATTATTATTTTTACTATTAATTAACTGTTTCTCTAAATGATTAAAAACGCACTCGTCTCACTCCATCACTCTCGTTCACTTGTTCATCGTTGCAAATAAAAGCTCTAAGTCAAGATCCCCATGGAATCGTCCACATCGGCCAGTAGTAGAAGCACTTGATCTCCTGGTTATCATGACAACGTTTATTGCAATTTTTGTCAACAAGCGATTATAAGAACATCACGGGCCCAAGAAATCTAGATCAGAGGTTCTACACTTGTGCATCTGAGGCAAGTGAAATTGAAATTGAAGTTGGAATTCTACCCCCTTTTCATGAGCTAATGTATATACTCTACATACTTGAAATAGAGATCATCAAAATGTCACTATTTTAAGTGGTTAGATCCTTTGTCGTGCAATAATAATAACATCATTTCTAGCTTGTTGATTGAAAAAAAAATGAATTTCAGAATCAACTTGCACGGAGTGAAGGATTCACTCTATGTTTGAATTTTAAAAAAATAAAAAATTGAAGTTTAGACTCTTTATAAGCTGGTTATGTTTTACAATGTTTTTAGGGCTTGTAATAGTTGTTATTTGAAATAATAATGTTTATAATATTTTTAGGGCTTGTACACAAAAAGTTATTGTTTGATTTCTACCAATTTATATTTTGTTGCTTTAACATTTTAGGGCTTATCAGTTGTAACACTATAAAGTATAACAATAAGATGCAAAATGCTATAAAGTTACCAAAGTATCCAATAATAAACCACGTACAATATATCCAAAACAACACCACCATCTTTATATAACCACCGACAAAAAAACCACACAACCACAAAACCCCCTCTCCCAATTGCATCCCTCAGTACCGATGAAACTTGTAAGCCAGAGTCCTAGTTAGGTCAATCTGATTCTTAAGAACTTCACCCTTGACATGAAGAGTGAATCCAGAGTGGCTCTGTTGGTATACAGTTTCTCCTAGAGCAAAATGCTATACTGGTATCATTGCTCGGTAGGGGGAGTTTGGGCTATATAATCATCCAGCAGCTGCCCATTTTCCTGTCTGATTCTCCTAACCTTGTTTATATTCCTCTCAATTTATGTTAGGACTTTCAATTGTAATAAGGCAAAGAAATAAGCTATTTTCTTTTCCATTTTTTAAATTTCATTTTTTGGGTTGTAATCTCTTCAATTGGTCCCGGTATCCGAATATACTGATTTCTACCGGTACAAGTGTTTTATAAAGTTTACGAAAAACTGACTTTTGACTTTTTAATTACGCTAACTTTACCCCTTCATTTGACCTAGTTAACGTGATTTTCAGGAGGTTCCATTTTGAGGGATTAACACCTACCTAATTACGATCACGTAGCCATGTTCGACTCGAACAATGGCTAGACCATAATGGTCTAAACCAAAAGTCAAAGAAAAAATCGATTTTGCTTGACTTTCAGCTATAAAAGCCTATAAAACGAAAATGCACTAGAAATGAGCGCTTACAAGTGATCCTTGGACGAATATAGACTGAGTTGGATTCTCCTTTCAGCTAGGAACTTCTAGAGGAGGGAGATAGAATGAATTCAAGAAGGTGCAAGTATGAAAGTGTGAAATGAGCACCTATTTATACTTGAATGGGATGTTTGAGATTGTTCCAGGTGTTATGAGGGTGTTTATGATCAGTAGTCAGTACACATGTCCTAAAACGTGGCATGAGCAGCCATGAAGCTCATGGTGTCGAGTTAATTGTTTCTTGGATTTTTGTTTGGGCTCCAAGCCAAAATCTGTCACTTGCAACCTTCTATGGACCGTAGGGGGTTTCCCTTTGCGATCCGTAGAGACCTCCTGCACGCCTGGTTTCTCCGCTCATTTACGGACCGTATAGACCGAGGTCTACGGTCGTTAGACGATGGTCAAGACAAAAAAAAAATAATAAGCGCTGCGGACCATATAGCATCAAAGCCTACGGTCCGTAAAGGGTCACTCAGAGGCATAAGTTTTGCATGTTGACACCTTTAGTCCCTCCAGATTCATACTTTCAACAATTGGCAAAATTAGTCCCTCCCGGCCAACATTAGGCACATTTGGGAGTATGGACACGTGTCAGTACATTACCGGGCACGAATTTACGTTGGGAGATATTGTAGTTTGATCTGTCAAGCATCGGTAGTTTTCTATCACAACCGGAGATACGGGAATAATAGTTATCGAGTAGCATTCTCTTTTGATCTTTTTAGAAGAAAAAAACAGTATGTGAACCGGTAAGAGGTCTGTACCATAAATGCTGAATCAGTTAGAGGTCTGAGCCATTAAGAGCCAATATAATGCTTAACGGTTCAGTGGTAAATGTCTGAATCATTTAAACATCTACTCACAAAACAAACAGTCTGAACCATTAAGTGCTGAACCTGTACGACATTTAAACCATTAAGAGTCTTATTAAGAGCTAAACACATAGCTCATTAGAAAAATTACTCTAAGCGGTTTTTTCTGATAAAAAATAAAGACACACACACATATATATATATATATATAGGATAAGGATCATGTGAGAAGTAGTAGGCTATTTGAGAAACTTGAGAAGCATTCTGGACCACACATTTTCCCTAAGCAAAAAAATGCAAAAAAAAAGTGAAAAAAATGCAATTTTTTTTTTTTTTTTTTTGAAAAATCGCAGCTTTTTCTTTAAGGATTAAAAATAAATTTGGATTTATACACATGTGTATATTGTTAATCTTTTAACTATACATATATGTATATTGTCAATTATACATATATGTATATACATGTTTAAAATTGAAAAAATATGTATATTGTTAATCTTAAACCATAAACACTAAAGCTAAACCTTAATGTTAAACCCTAAACTCTAAACCCTAAAGCTAAACCCTAATGCTAAACCCTAAAGCTAAACCCTAATTCTAAACCCTAAAGCTAAACCCTAATGCTAAACCCAAAAGCTAAAACTAAACACTAAAGCTAAACCCTTAATGCTAAACCCTAATACAAACCCTAAAGATAAAGCTAAACCCAAAAGTTAAAGCTAAACCCAAAAGCTAAACCCAAAAGCTAAACCCTAATGCTAAACCCAAAAGCTAAACCCTAATGCTAAACCCTAAATACTATTGCTAAACCCTAAACCCTAATGCTAAACCCTAAATACTAATGCTAAACCCTAAATAACACTTATTTTTCAATTTTAAACATGTATATACATATATGTATAATTGACAATATACATATATGTATAGTTAGAAGATTAACAATATACACATATGTATAAATCCAAAAAAAAAAAAAAAATTTTAAAAAAAATAAAAAATTAAATCCTTAAAGAAAAAGCTGCGATTTTTCCAAAAAAAAAAAAAAAAAAAAAAAAAAAATTGCATTTTTTTTATATTTTTTTTGTATTTTTTTGCTTAGGGAAAATATGTGGTCCAGAATGCTTCTCAAGTTTCTCAAATAGCCTGCTACTTCTCACATGATCCTTATCCTATGTATATATATATATATAGTGGAAGGTTCAAATGAGAAAAAAATTTTTGTAAGAAGAAAAAAGAATAAGTTTCAACCAATAAGAATGTTTCATTTTACTTCATTTAATATTTTCATTTAATTTTAATGTAAGGGTATATTTGTAAAGTTACATAGATCATTAATATCTAATCTTCTTTTTTAATAGCTAACTACATTAAATTTGTAACTTATTTCAAAAAATATATATTTTTTCAAAAATTAAAAAAAAAAATTAGAGTGTAGAATAAATTACTAGGTGTGTAGGATAAATTACGAGTTGTGTAGGATAAATTTGAGCATGTGTGGGATAATTTTCGAAATGTGTAGGATAACTTTTTATGTGTGTAGACAATGAAAATTAGTGTAGACAATAATAGTCTTTATGAGTAATTAATTACTTAAAGATTGTAATAAATGAGATTAAAGAATAACTACTTAATATTTTACAATTGTACCATTTGTTCTTTTTCTTCTCAACTAAATTTTGTTCTCAAATGAACCTCCCCCTATATATATATATATATTTAAAAATTTATGAATTTGTGGCCGGTATTATTTGAAAAGGGCATTTTCGTTGGTTTATCCAAAAATCCAGCATTTTGGATGCTTCTTTTGGCTTGTTTCATTTTAGTGTATTGTCATTTGTCACTTTACTAGAGCACTCGTGATACATGCATCGGGAAGCCTATTTTATTAAATTTATATTATTATTATTATTATTATAATTATTATTATTATTGTAGACTTATATATTACATGGGTTGAATAAATAAAATATTTTACATCAGTTAAAGATGATAAATATCGTACAAAAATTGCTTAAATTAAACTACCCATAATCAAGAAAATATCAAAAATTTTTCTTTGAAATTTAAAGAAAAATATAATAATTTTGAAATAAATTTACACATATTTAGAGAACAATATATAACGGATAATTATTGTTAATTATCATTAAATAAATAAGTTAAACCTTACAATTTAAACAACTTGAATTATAAATAATTTGAAATAAAACACTAACATGAACAATATGCTAGTACTTCTAAATGTTAAACATCAACTAAACATAGATTTTATTAACGGTTTTCACTTAAATATAATGCTTTCTTTTCTTTTGTGTTTTTGTGGCAAAAATATTATAGTTTAAACATATTTTAAAGTGACCATAAAAATTTTATACTTTAAAGTTTAACGACTTTATTTCTTTGGTTTTTTTTTCAGTTGTTATACAGGGTGTCATTACCATGATGAACAAACTGATATCGATTGAAACTGAACTCTCGCCGAATCGCACAGGGGATTTCAGTAATTATTACTTCAAATTATATATATTTGTTATTGTTAATAACTAAAGCAAATCAAATATGTTTAGTTACTTTATCCCACTGATCAAATGTAAACTGAAGATGCTATATAAATATCATTTACAATAATTAGAAATAACTTAATTATTATTGATCATCAATTAAAATATAAGTTAAGTATTATATAAAATTTAATTTAAATACTCATTTATCAGTTTATAATTTAAATATTTTAATGAAAAAAAAAATACAAAGACAAAATCCATGTAATCTTTAAAAAGTAAAGTTTAAGAAATTAACGAAAAGATAAATTGGATAATGTATAACAATTATTTGTATTTATATATTATTAGATATATCAATAATTAATAATATTAGAGATTAATCTACAATATTAACATAGTATTAATTTTATATATAAATAAATTAAATGAGAAAATAACACATGATATTATATAAATAATTTAAATTATAGAATGCCAAATGACATTGAAATATTTTATTAGTATTAGATTAAATTATATTTATATTACTCTATATCTTAAAATCAAATGTCGGTGGCTCTTACTTCAATGCCACCGACCAGATTTCAGTAATATATTATATGTCCGCACTTGCTTACAATTGTTAAATTGGTCTGGTGGTTTTGGCTATTGTGATAAATCCTTTTAGATATTGGTCTGGTGGTTTTGGCTATTGTCATAAATCCTTTTAGATAATGTTCCGCGTGAGTTCGAGACCTTTCTCCCATCCCACTCTTTAAACTGTTTTTTTTTTCTATTAATTATGTGATCTGCTTTTGTTGTTTTTTGTGTTATTTCCATCTTTTATATTTCTTTCTTTATTAACTGGCTTTGTTATTCTTTTTTAACTTCTTTTTTAATTATACACTACGTATTAAAACATATAAAAACTCAAGGTACGATTGTTTTTAACTGTACGATTTTGCTAATAAACTATTTTAAACATTAAAAGTGCTTTTTTCTCCACTCATTATTTAGTAAACTATCTAAGCTAAATAACCTTTTAATGCTGAAATAAATTAGGAGAAAACATCTTTTTATAGTTAATTTTTATTTAGAAGACGACCCAAGCATATGTCATTATCATTTTGGGATATTACGACTTTTATTTTGTTGGTTTTCTCTTTTATCCTTTTAATAGTCACTGTCATTTTGGGATATTACGACTTTTATTTTGTTGGTTTTCTCTTTGATCATTTTAATATTTATTTCATTTTCACAGTTTTTCCCTTGGATGCGTGTCGCTAAACTTTTGGTTGTGGGTTCCTCTTTGGTTCATACAAGGATTGTTGAATCGTAGTCGTACCTTATCGGTTCCGTAACAAAACGAGTCGACAACGACAGAGTTTCTGCCAGGTTACCCGCCGCAGAGTGAAAAACGTGTCACGTCATGCATGGGCACCACACGTTAATCTCATCATCCTATCGCATGTAATTAAATCACAAACGTAATGTTGCCGCTGCAACGCGCGGCACGGGTAAAGATCTAGTATAAACTTAAAAAGAAAGGTCAGTGGCATGTCCACCCGCGTAATTACAAAATTGCCCTGTCAAGATTTAATTGGTACAAGTGTCGCGATTCTATTAGCCCTTGAAGTTCTTTCTCTTTTGTTTTGGCTTCTATCAAGAATACAAGACGGAACTAGCAACATTCCTGCCAGAAAAATGGTCGAACTCTTTCTCTCTCTCTTTCACACACACCTATGAGTTGTTTTTGGTAGCTGAAGGTCACAGATGTAAGCACGAAACCCACCAGAGTCGTCGTCGTCATGCAAACGATGGCTTCTGAATGTCGCCGTCTGTGTTAGGACCGCTTACTCGTATGAATAAAAACGACATCCTTATCAATTTCAAGACCATGTAGGTAACATTGTTTATAAACTTTTTTTTTTAACAAAATTTGGGCATGACCCGTCCGTAGAACGAGCATACCCCCTGCTTGTACACAAAATAAACATCATCCATCTACGACACTATTAACATTAAACTACCCAAAACAAAGACGACAAGTTTTCAAGTGTAAGACTTCTAACAAGGCGAAACAAAATGACAAGACATAGACCCAAAAGTAGGCATATAAACTAGCGGAAGCGTTCGGTATAACAAGGCAAAGACATGTGCTCGCTCCAAGCTCCGGATCGCCTATAGTGAGGTTTTACCTACATTCAACAACACGGATTTTAAAAGTTAGTCATCGAACTAGTTATATATATAACCCTTTCGTTTTAATTCAATCCGTTTATGAACATCCATCTTTCTTACACATTAGACTACCCAAATACTTGGGTAGTTGCATAAACACTCCCAACGAGAGTCAAGCATACATAAGACCACCCAAATACTTGGGTTTTGCATAAACACTCTCAACGAGAGTTGAGCATACATATCCAGCCCGTTTAACCGGGTTGATTGCTTTCAACATAAATTCTTCATTCTATCCGTATAACGGATTAAGCTTCTATCATTTAACATAGCATACGATACCACCCGTTCAAACGGGTGGAAGCTTATCCATGATCGACTTGTTCACTAGAACCGGTCGACTTGCATAACTTATCACAATCCTCTTAATAGCCAAACCCGCAAGGGATTTGCTAGTTAATTACTAATCACTGTAACATTTTAACAATATCTAATTATGATGTTATAACAAGATTATAAATAAGATATTTGTATGCAACGAAACATACCTCGGTCTTGTGATCCTTCCGATTTCTTAGAATTCGAACCTTCTTCCTTCACACCTAGATCAACATATTCATTCATCCGTTTAGTACCCTAACTTCCATTCCATCACATTTCAATTTACACATAATCACTCTTTCAAGCATTTCATCAAACACCTAATGTGCATTACATTAATAAAGCATAGTGTACAAGCATTTTAAGCATGATTTGCTATATCATCCTATATGTCATCACTAGTCAATCTAATTCTTTCGATTCCTTTAATCTTCATCAATTATCTAGCATTCGGGTACTACAAGCTGAATTACATGCCAATTACATACATTCATCACTCCTAAAATCTTCACATTCATAACATAACTTTCATAAAGTGGGTTTATAGAAACTTTCTTTCAATTGACCAAATTTAAGCATGATTTCTACCCTAGGGAGCATCCTTAACATCTAAACAACACAAATCATATCACAATTTCATGATTGGGTCAATACCCTTCCTCTACAATTCATCAAATCTAGTAATTCGACTTACCACTTGATTGGGTATAGGTGATTGATCGAGTTTTCACCACATGCAACTGATAAACATTGATTCTTCCTTGTTAATTTGATGAATTTGATGAGAACAAGGGTGAGCCCTTGCCCTTTCTTGGCTCCTGATCGATACACACACGTACTGTGTGTGTTTGTTGTGAGTTTTTCTTATTTAACCCTTTTTACTAACAAATTACATATTTAGTCCTCCCACTTGAGGGAGTATTTAACTTAAGCCTTTTGTTTAACTAGTTATCACTAAATCAAATCTTTCCATTAACTAAGTTAAATTCTTTATTTATCACTTACCATAATTTTTGGGGTGTTACAAGTCTACCCCCCTTAAAAGAGGTTTCGTCCCTGAAACCTGATTATATAACAACTTTAAATATTGACATACCGAAAAGAAAAGGATAGTGTTTCCTCATTTCATCTTCTGCTTCCCATGTGAGATCCGAACCTTTTCGGTGTTGCCATTGCACCAACACTTGTTTAACAGTTTTGTTGCGGAGATTCTTCACCTTGAAGTCTTTAATGGCTACGGGTCTTTCGACGTAGTTTAATCCCTCGTCCAACTCAATATCATCGAGTGGTACTAGTGCTGTTTCGTCCGTAGGACTCTTCCTCAACTGCGACACGTGGAAGGTATTATGAATCCCGTCTAGAGTAGGCGGTAGTTCTAATCGATATGCGACTCTTCCAACTCGAGCCAAGACTTTGAACGGTCCAATATATCGAGGACCTAATTTGCCCCGCTTGCGAAAACGGATTATACCCTTCCATGGGGACACTTTCAACAGAGCGAAATCCCCGACTTGAAATTCAATAGGTCGCCTTTTCTTTTTCGCGTAAACTTTTTGCCGATCCTGGGCCGCTTTCAGTCGCGCTCTTACCAATTTTATCTTTTCATTAGTTACTGCTATTAGATCATTTGGCGCAAGCTCTCTTTGCCCCACTTCACCCCAACATACGGGAGTTCTACATTTTCTTCCGTACAGGAGTTCATATGGAGCCATTTTAATGCCACTATGGTAACTATTATTATAAGAGAATTCCACTAGGGGTAGATGGTCAGCCCAGCTTCCCCCAAAGTCTAATGCACACGCTCTCAGCATATCGATAAGTGTTTGAATGGTTCTTTCTGACTGGCCGTCAGTCTGAGGGTGGTAGGCGGTGCTTATGTGTAACCTCGTGCCCACACTCTCGTGAAACTTTCGCCAGTAACGTGAGGTAAATCTGGTGTCCCGGTCCGAAACGATTGACACAGGCACCCCGTGTCGAGATATGATTTCATTCATATATATTTCTGCCATTATCTCAGAGGAGTAAGCCTCTTTGATAGGTAGAAAATGAGCGCTTTTCGTAAGCCGATCTACGATTACCCATATTGTATCGTGCCCCTTTTTCGTTCTGGGAAGCTTAGTTACCAAATCCATTGTTAGTTCCTCCCACTTCCATACCGGGATCTCTAAAGGCTGCAACTCCCCGTATGGTTTTTGATGCTCTGCTTTCACTTGGGAACATGTTAAGCATTTCGCGACATACTTAACGATATTACGTTTCATGCCCGGCCACCAATAATTGGTCTTCAAATCCTGATACATCTTTGTAGCCCCGGGGTGAACCGAATATCGTGACTTATGAGCTTCTTCAAGTAACGCAGTCTTAACCTCGCAGAAACGAGGTATCCAAATTCGGCCAAATCTCGTTTTGAGCCCGATCGAATTTTCTTCTAGCTTATCAGTTACTCCTTTCAATCTTTCTTTCTTTACATCTTCAGCTGCGAGCGATTTTATTTGGGAATCACGTATCATCTCGAGTAATCGCGGTGTAACTATCATCTTCATGGATCTCACTCGAATGGGAGGCGGATATTCCTTTCGGCTTAACGCGTCGGCTACTACATTCGCCTTTCCCGGGTGATAAATGATATCACAATCGTAATCTTTGATAAGTTCTAACCACCTCCGTTGCCTCATATTCAAGTCTTTCTGCTCAAAGAAATATTTAAGGCTTTTGTGATCCGAATAAATTGTGCACTTCACGCCATATAGATAGTGCCTCCAAATTTTTAAGGCAAATACTACCGCTGCCAATTCCAAATCGTGTGTTGGGTAGTTTACCTCATGCAATTTCAATTGCCGTGAAGCATAAGCGATAACCCTTCCCCTTTGCATCAATACGCAACCTAAACCCTGGTATGACGCGTCTGAATAGACCACCAGGTCTTCAGTCCCATCCGGTAATGTCAAGACCGGTGGGCATGATAACTTCTCTTTTAGTACTCGAAAGGCTTCCTCCTGTTCTTTACCCCACACAAACTTTTCTTTCTTCCTCGTCAGCTTTGTTAAGGGCAAAGCTATCTTCGAAAAATCCTGTATGAACCTTCTGTAATATCCCGCAAGGCCTAGAAAACTTCTTATTTCAGTCGGGTTCTTTGGAGGAACCCATTTCATTACAGCATCGATCTTTGATGGATCTACTAAGACTCCCTCCGAATTGATCACATGACCCAGAAACTGCACCTCTCTGAGCCAAAAGGCGCATTTCAAAAATTTTGCGTAAAGTTTCTCTTTACGGAGGACTTCCAGTACTTCACGCAAATGTCTTGCATGTTCGGCCTTGCTTTGCGAGTAGACTAGAATATCATCTATGAACACGATCACGGATTTATCTAACATGGGACGACATACCCGGTTCATAAGATCCATAAACGCAGCCGGCGCATTCGTCAATCCGAAGGACATGACTAAAAATTCATAATGCCCATAACGGGTTCTAAACGCGGTTTTCGGAATATCTTCTTCCCGTACTCTAACTTGATGATAACCCGAACGCAAATCTATCTTGGAGAACCAACTCGCCCCTTGCAATTGATCAAAAAGATCATCAATTCTTGGCAAAGGGTAGCGGTTCTTGATAGTTAGCTTGTTTAATTCTCTGTAGTCGATGCACATGCGCATCGACCCGTCCTTCTTCTTAACAAATAAGACGGGCGCTCCCCAAGGTGACACACTCGGACGTATAAAGCCCCTGTCTAGCAAGTCTTGTAATTGTGTCATTAGCTCCCGCATTTCGGTGGGACCCAATCTATAAGGAGCCTTCGCAACCGGCTTCGCAACCGGATTCAGTTCGATGCGAAACTCTATTTCTCGTTCGGGGGGAAGTCCCGGCAATTCATCCGGAAATACATCCGGAAATTCATTCACGATTTCTACGTCTTCAAGCTTCGGGAAATCTCGTTGAGCATCTACCACGTAAGCTAGGTATGCCTTACCCCCGTTAAGTGTATACTTAGCGGCTTGAACGAGGGTACAAAGTTTTGCTTCCATCCTTCTCTCTCCTTGTATAGTTATTCGTTTTCCACTTGGGGACTGGACATTTACTGTTTTGGTTTCACAATTAATTCCCGCTTGGTGTCGGGTCATCCAATCCATACCCACAATCATTTTAAATTCCCCCAAAACCATAGGTATGAGGTCGATATCGAATTCTTCATCTTCTATGGTAAATTTGCAATTTTTACAAATTTCATGTAACACATAAATCTTACTATCAGCTATTTCTACTTCTAGAGGCATCGGCATTCGTTCGATCTTAAATGAAGGATGTTGTATAATTTCATTTGAAATAAACGACATAGTGGCCCCGGTATCAAACAAGACATAAACCGGTATGGAGTTTAATAGAAAGATACCTGAAACCACATTTGGGTGAGACTTAGCTTCTTCGGAGGTGATTTGGAACATCCTCCCCTTCGCTTTAGAGCTTTCTTCGTTCTTTCCTTCCTTCTTTGACCCTTGTTGGAGTTTTGGACACTCCGATTTAACATGCCCCTTTTCGAAACAGTTGAAACAAGTTTTTGTGTTGTTTGGACATTGAAAAGACGAATGCCCCTCCTTACCACATTTGTAGCACCCCTTCTTGCCTAACAAACACTCCCCAGTATGAAGCTTTCCACAAGTCTTACAAGGGGTCATACCACCCTTCGACTTATCTTTCCTTCCTTGCTCTTGATACTTTCCCTTTTTGGACGGACTCGAACTTGCACTTTTCTCGCTTGATCTCTTTTCCCCACGTTCTTCTTGTCTCTTAATTTCAATTTCCCTATCTCGTGCCAGATTGATGAGCTCATCTAGAGTTTCACATTTCGAAGGAGTAATGAACTCCCTAAATTCCGCTTTTAAAACCCCATAAAAGCGATTGATCTTCATTCTTTCAGTCTTCACAAAATCCCCACAGAACTTCATCTTATCCAAGAAGGTATTGGATATTTCATTTATCGACTCGTTTTTCTGTCGGAGGCGCAAGAAATCCTCCTGTATCTTGTCAATAGCTGACTGTGGGCAATGATATCTCATGAAGGGCTCCTTAAACTCTTGCCAAGACATCACTTGGAGTCGATCCTCCCCTATTTCTTTACTGTGTGCATCCCACCAATCTTTTGCCTGAAAAGTGAGTTGGCCAGTAGCGAACATCACCTTATCTTCACTATCACAACGACTTCGAATAAATACCGCTTCTATATTTGAAATCCATCTTTGGCATGCAATCGGGTCAATTTTACCATCATACGTTGCGGGATTGCACGCCATAAAGTCTTTATACGTGCACCTTCGTTCTTTGCTTTTGTTTTTAGATCCCTCTAACAGTTCTTTCAGTTCTTCAATCTTGCTAGTCATCATGGCGTCCACAACTCCCAACACCCGACTTTCTACTTCTTGAGCTAATCGTGGAAGATTAGCTTGCATAACCCCTTCTGCCATTTCCGTAACTTTATTGTACATTGCTTCTTGACGAGCAGTATCATCGTCATCATTAACGTTTCTTGCATCAACCATCTACACAATATCATGCTTCTCGTTTAATATAAATCACAAACTTTCCGTTTATCATTACTCATTAATCATCATTCACTTAATCCATTTCATGCCATTTGCTTCATTTCTTTTGATTCTTACGAATCCATTCTTGTTGTAATCGCTAATTGTGATTACATGCACTTATTAGACCTTATATGGACACTACGTATCCATGAAATAAGCTTTCGGACAACCCGGAATAACAAATCTTATTTCTTAAACCTTTAAGGTTCCTAAATGGAACCTAAGGTGGGATTCTTGCCTGGGCTATGGGATCCCACTTTAAGGTTCAGGAACCCAAGGTGGGATTCTTACCTGGGGTATGGGATCCCACTTTAAGGTTCCTAAATGGGAACCTAAGGTGGGATTCTTACCTGGGGTATGGGATCCCACTTTAAGGTTCCTAAATGGGAACCTAAGGTGGGATGCATGGGATCCCATTTTAGGTTCCATAAAGAAACCAAAAAGTAGGATCCCTTATCCCAAGGGGAACCAACAATTGGGATCCTTGACCGAAAATTAATGTTTTGACCGAGAACACCCTACATGTTCATATTAAACAAAAGTTTAAAATTTTACCTCCTTGGCGATCTTGGAGCGAGCACTCTTTCGAACGAGCCATCGGTTTGAGTTCAAGCATCGCGTTTAACGCTCGAATCCCTCAAACCTTGGCTCTGATACCAACTTGTTAGGACCGCTTACTTGTATGAATAAAAACGACATCCTTATCAATTTCAAGACCATGTAGGTAACATTGTTTATAAACTTTTTTTTTTAACAAAATTTGGGCATGACCCGTCCGTAGAACGAGCATACCCCCTGCTTGTACACAAAATAAACATCATCCATCTACGACACTATTAACATTAAACTACCCAAAACAAAGACGACAAGTTTTCAAGTGTAAGACTTCTAATAAGGCGAAACAAAATGAAAAGACATAGACCCAAAAGTAGGCATATAAACTAGCGGAAGCGTTCGGTATAACAAGGCAAAGACATGTGCTCGCTCCAAGCTCCGGATCGCCTATAGTGAGGTTTTACCTACATTCAACAACACGGATTTTAAAAGTTAGTCATCGAACTAGTTATATATATAACCCTTTCGTTTTAATTCAATCCGTTTATGAACATCCATCTTTCTTACACATTAGACTACCCAAATACTTGGGTAGTTGCATAAACACTCCCAACGAGAGTCAAGCATACATAAGACCACCCAAATACTTGGGTTTTGCATAAACACTCTCAACGAGAGTTGAGCATACATATCCAGCCCGTTTAACCGGGTTGATTGCTTTCAACATAAATTCTTCATTCTATCCGTATAACGGATTAAGCTTCTATCATTTAACATAGCATACGATACCACCCGTTCAAACGGGTGGAAGCTTATCTATGATCGACTTGTTCACTAGAACCGGTCGACTTGCATAACTTATCACAATCCTCTTAATAGCCAAACCCGCAAGGGATTTGCTACTTAATTACTAATCACCGTAACATTTTAACAATATCTAATTATGATGTTATAACAAGATTATAAATAAGATATTTGTATGCAACGAAACATACCTCGGTCTTGTGATCCTTCCGATTTCTTAGAATTCGAACCTTCTTCCTTCACACCTAGATCAACATATTCATTCATCCGTTTAGTACCCTAACTTCCATTCCATCACATTTCAATTTACACATAATCACTCTTTCAAGCATTTCATCAAACACCTAATGTGCATTACATTAATAAAGCATAGTGTACAAGCATTTTAAGCATGATTTGCTATATCATCCTATATGTCATCACTAGTCAATCTAATTCTTTCGATTCCTTTAATCTTCATCAATTATCTAGCATTCGGGTACTACAAGCTGAATTACATGCCAATTACATACATTCATCACTCCTAAAATCTTCACATTCATAACATAACTTTCACAAAGTGGGTTTATAGAAACTTTCTTTCAATTGACCAAATTTAAGCATGATTTCTACCCTAGGGAGCATCCTTAACATCTAAACAACACAAATCATATCACAATTTCATGATTGGGTCAATACCCTTCCTCTACAATTCATCAAATCTAGTAATTCGACTTACCACTTGATTGGGTATAGGTGATTGATCGAGTTTTCACCACATGCAACTGATAAACATTGATTCTTCCTTGTTAATTTGATGAATTTGATGAGAACAAGGGTGAGCCCTTGCTCTTTCTTGGCTCCTGGTCGATACACACACGTACTGTGTGTGTTTGTTGTGAGTTTTTCTTATTTAACCCTTTTTACTAACAAATTACATATTTAGTCCTCCCACTTGAGGGAGTATTTAACTTAAGCCTTTTGTTTAACTAGTTATCACTAAATCAAATCTTTCCATTAACTAAGTTAAATTCTTTATTTATCACTTACCATAATTTTTGGGGTGTTACAGTCTGGCTAGGTGGTGAACCACCGTGGAAGTTCTGACCGTCGGATAAACCGAAATCAAGACTAATCAAAACTAGATTCTAATATCTATTTTTGAAATCGACCTACTAACCGGTTGCCACGATCGTTGACGTTGTTAGAATATAAACTTAGCATATATTATTTATTATTGTTATTTAGTTAGGATAACTAGATCATAAGTTAGTAATTAAATTAGATATTATTTAGCGGTTAGTAACAGGTGTGTCGGTTGACAAACCGTCACCACCACCGTATATATATGATGTATTCTCTATCGTTTAAAGTTACCAAGATATTTTTAATATCCATTCATGTTTCTCTGTTTTTCTATTTCTCTGTACGTATACGTTCATATCAAACACACACAAACACGAATACGATGATGATGATGTTAACGATGATAGAAGTATCACCAACTTCCGCTGTCCGGATTTCCAACATGTGGTATCAGAGCGCATGGTTAGAAAACGAAGAATTAGGATCAGAATTACATGATCCTGGGAAGATACGGATGAAGAAGATGGAAAACAAACACGGGAAGAGGCGAGAAACAAATAGCGATTCCGATTATATGAGTCCCCGATTACGCGCGATTGCAATCTTGAAACAAAAGATTGCAATAATGGAATTGCAATACGAAATTGCATTAATGGAATACGAATCGGGACGTCACAAAGATAATGGAGACGCAGGCGAAGTAATGACACGGAGAGAGGAAGACGATTCCGAAAGAGATGTTTTGGCTTGTAAAGATGTTCAAAAACTGAACGGTAAGATGCAGGAAAACAGGGACGGTTATTACAATAGAGAAGACGACAAGGATACGGAATCAAGAGAGAAATCAGAAATTAACCGAAAGTATCACAAGAGAAAACACAGGGGTGATAAAGATGAAAGAAGCAGGGACCGGAAACGCAGGCAAGATGATGATAGAGACTATCACGAAGAAGAAGAAGAAGAAGAAGAAGAGAGTGAAGGATTCAACCGGAACCGATCACCGAAAACGGTATCATCGGATGTTAATATGAAGAAAAGAATGATGCAGAAACGGCGGGAACAAAAAAGGAAGAAAGGATATCCAGATTTAACGACGACAGTTAGCGACAAAAGAAGAAGGATAGCGACAGGAAACAGATCAGCGACAGGAAACAGATCAGCGACAGAACGATTTAGTAGCACTAAATTGGCTTTAACGACAGATCAAAGACTTTTAGCGACAAAATGGGTAATGAACAACAATATTACCGTACTCGGCATCACGAAACAAATCAAGGTGGATCTATGGACGAATCATGACAAGTTTAAAGAAAAATACGTTTATCAACAAAGCCGACGTGACGATCCATTACCGATGCTAAGTTTAGGGGATGGTGTTAGAATATAAACTTAGCATATATTATTTATTATTGTTATTTAGTTAGGATAACTAGATCATAAGTTAGTAATTAAATTAGATATTATTTAGCGGTTAGTAACAGGTGTGTCGGTTGACAAACCGTCACCACCACCGTATATATATGATGTATTCTCTATCGTTTAAAGTTACCAAGATATTTTTAATATCCATTCATGTTTCTCTGTTTTTCTATTTCTCTGTACGTATACGTTCATATCAAACACACACAAACACGAATACGATGATGATGATGTTAACGATGATAGAAGTATCACCGACTTCCGCTGTCCGGATTTCCAACAGACGTCCAAAAAACCACCAAACACATGTGTGTGTTGCTTACTCCCTACTAAATACGTGAATGAAGGGCTTTTTATTTAATTCTTAAGTGAGTGAAGAAGAAGAGAAAGTAATAATTATTGGCCATTGAAACTTGGTTAAACAAATTTGTGTGAAATATGACTGATAAAGTAAAAAGCCAAAAAGGAAAGAATGGAAAGGTAATTGTAGGTCTTTCTTAGGAGAGAGTAAAATGGACAAGTCAAAATAAACTCATATATGAATTAGCTCATGAGGCTATAGGGTGTAGAGGAAGGTAGTCATCAAAGGATGTTCCGTCACATAGACGTACACGTAAGCAGGTGTGAGAATGGGCCTAAAGGGGATGGACCTAGAGTGTGAAGGATGGAACTATATATACATACATATATATATAGAGAGGTGACCGCTAAAATGAGAACCACCTTCCAAGTTGTAAGAACCGCGAGAACCACTTTTTAGCCATTAGATCAAGTAGATGGATAGATGAGATTAAAAGTATTTAAAAATAATATCAAGTATTTTTTGTCTTATTATGTCTTTAATATTTTAATCCAAAAGGGTATTTTGGTAAAATCACTCTATTTTGTCTTTTTGAGTTTATTGTTTTTTTATTACTTTATTGTATTATAATATTACTTTTTATTTTTTAAACATAATTTTTTTTATTAAAAAC
The DNA here is from genome assembly GCA_030545235.1 of Helianthus tuberosus. Lineage (NCBI taxonomy): Eukaryota > Viridiplantae > Streptophyta > Magnoliopsida > Asterales > Asteraceae > Helianthus > Helianthus tuberosus. Next base: position 82,386,973 of record CM060369.1, read on the forward strand.
ATTTTTAAATTCAGATTTTTTTTAAAAGATTTTTTATACTTTTTACAATTTAAGTTTTACGTTAAACTTTTTACGTTTTACGTTTTTTTGACGCGCCGTTTTTACGCCGGGTTTTTCCAAGCGTCGTTTATTTAACACGCCTTTTTTTACGCGCCGTTTTTTACGCGCCGTTTTTTTAACGCCGTTTTTTACGCGCCGTTTTCTTAACGCCGTTTTTTTAACGTTTTACACGCCGGTTTTTTACTTTAACGTTTTTTTACGTTTTACGCGCCGGTTTTTTACGTTAACGTTTTTTTTACGTTTTACGCGCCGATTTTTTACGTTAACATTTTTTACGTTTTACGCGCCGGTTTTTTACGTTTTACTAAAAATTTTTTACGATTTACCTAAAACTTTTTACGTTTTACGAAAAAAAATTTACGTTTTACGAAAAAAATTTTACGTTTTACGTTAAAAAGTTTACGGTTTAACTTTTTTTTTTTACAAAAACGTTTTTACGCAAAACCGAACGCACCCAGAAAATCGCACACTCGGGGGGTGTCTCAGATAGATTGCTATCATCTTCGACGCCTAAAAAAAAAAACCCAACAAACAAAAATCAAAAGAACGAGTGGATTCTTGAAAAAAAACGAAGTTTTGGCTCAGATTTTCCAATAATCAGAGGCTGCAAAGTGGGGTTGCAGGTTCAAAAACCTACCCTCCGCCGTCCTTGCCGCGCCATCGTCATCAAAATCTACGATTTTTTTTTTCTCATCATCGCCGCCCAATCCAACGGATCAAAACCCACACAATCAAAAATACAAATCAAAAACAGAAATCAAAGAACCCAATTCAAACCCCCAAAACATATCAAAAATACCCATCAGAATCAAGAAGACAACTCAACCCCCAATTCGGGCACCATCGGCGCCACGGGGCACCATCGGCACCACCGAGCACCATCTGGACCACTTTCAATCGGTCACCTGTAAAACCAAACAAACCCACGTAATCAAGCAAACCACCCCACCTGCGGAACATCAACACCACCGACATCCATTTCTCACCAACACACCTACCACTCACCACTTTATACAATCTCTATGATATGATGATACCTGCAACCCCACCACTCACCACTCCCTTTCACCATCAACACCCCCCCCCCCCAATCAACACCGCCGTCGGCCATCAAAAACACCACCGTCACCATCAACACCCCTCCCCCCAACTGTCAACAACCACCTCCTGCAACCACAAGTCTGTTCGGATAATTAACTCATTCAAACGGATCTGAAAAGAAGAAGGTGAAGAAAAGAAACAAAATTAAATGGACTCACCCGAGTTGGATGCTGCTGAAACCACCGGAGCCGCACCTTCGGAGCTCGTCGCTGGAAAATAAGTTACCGGAAAACAGAGAACATCATCGCTGGAAAATCAGTTACCGGAAAAGAGGGAGGATGTGGTTGTAGGGTGAGGTTGTCGGTAAACGGGGAGAAGGAGGATGGTGGTGTGTGACGGAGAAGTCGCCGGTGAACGGAAAGGAGGGAGCTCGGTGGGTTTTTGGAGGGTTTGTCGGAGGTGCTGGGCGCCGGAGTACCGGCTGACATCCGGCTCCGGTCGCCGGTGAGATAAAAATAAGAGAGAGAGATGGTGGTAAATAATGTTTTGAAGAGAGAGAATGTGAAGAGATAATAATGTTTTGAAGAGAGAGAATGTGGAGAGATTTTAAATCTCTGGTGTTATTAATGGAAGAGAGAGAGGGGGATTTGATGTTTTGGGTAAATGACCAATATATCCTTTCTGTTGGCATATTCTGATTTGTGGAGAGTGGTTCTCGCGGTTCTTACAACTGGAGGTGGTTCTCATTTTAGCGGCCCCCTATATATATATGTGTGTGTGTGTGTGTGTGTGTAAAGAAAAATAGAGAGAGAATGCGGCCCAGCGAGAACGTCTTCAGGAGGACGTTGAGGACAGGGACGGACTTAGGGGGGTGTGCTGGGGCGTCGCCGGCCCTAAGCCGCTCCCCACACCGAGTAGCCTGACATGCATGTTGAATAATATTTGGAATCTGTGTCATATGTAATTGAAATCCCATACCATATGATGTAATACAGTTATGGGCTCCTACAAGTTTGTGAGCCATTACAAGTTTGTTATAAATGGATTTCAAATGGAATATAGACAGGCTAAGAAAATTAGTGTAAGTAATGATGGGCTGAAAGTTTTTGAATGAATTGTGAAGCTTGATGATCAGTTTTCAACATGCAGATGCCCCAACACGCCGCCATAGTAAAATACTAGTAGTAAGTTAAAAATAATGTGAACTAAACAATAAAAGCATGATAATCATAGATTTCTTATACCATGCAAACCTATGTTACAAAGTTAAGAAGACTATAAGAGAAATAGAATCATGTCGAATAATGCAAAGATAAATGCTTTATACTTCTTATTTGTTGTTATAAATGTGTAACTTCTAAATTTTGAGCATTAGAATACAAAGAGAATAAAATAATATATGTTTGGGTTAAACAGGTCGTGTTCTGATAAACTGCGGATACGAGTGTGTATTTAGATTAATGTGTGATACAATTTTTATGTCATTGTTGTGTTCAAGTTTTTTTTTTTTTTTTTACTTGTGCTCATGATATGTTTATCACGACATGACTAGTAAAGTATTTAATTCCACTTATGGTGGGCCGGGTGAGTTTTTCCCTTCAAGTCTCAAGTTCGAGTCAGGGTGATATGTGTTCTCATTGAGGGGTTTAAATTGGGGATCTATTGTGCGATTGGGCTCTCTAGCGCGGACCCGGTTAAAACAACGTATGTTAGACCTACCGACATTCGCGAATAATTCACACATTTCAAAAAAAAAGTTAAGTATTTAATTCAATGTGATACATGCATCAAGAAATGATAAGTACCAAGTTTACAATAAACGACATAAATAATTAAAACGTGACAATGCTTTTGTTTGGCTATTAAACGTAGGGAACATAATAACACGATACTTACTGAATTTGGTATTATTACATTTGTGTTATTGTTGGTTATGGGTATAATAATAGAAAAGGATACTTATAAATTCATGTTTTGAAGGCTTATTCTTCATCTTTTTTTTTTTTGTTTAATCGTGTGGTGTTTGTACTTTGTAAAAGTGATATGAGTTTAATCTTTGCAAGTACATCATTAAATGCTATTTTTTTTTTGGAATGATGACTTTTTTGTATTATGCTATTGTAGTTTTCAAATTGGAGGGCTTCGTTGTCTCACTCTGGTCAGACTATGTTGTCTTAACCGGGCTTACGTTAGTTTCAGAGCTTGACTTGGTCGTTCCTCCGGGAAACCATACCGCCGGCTACCACTTGACAGTCGTCATGCAACCACAAGAGCAGAACTCTCTAGCTTAACACACGGAGGGACGAAAACCCGGGTGGGCTCAGGATAGAACCTTGCACCTATACAAAGAGGCTAGACTCTATCCATTATTGTCTATTCCATCAAAGTGACAAAAGTGGTGATTAAACTTGGGTCTCCATTGAAGAACCCAAATCTCTTTACCACTTAGATATAAAAGGTTCTAGTTAAAAAAATTCTGTTAATTATTAATTGATGCAAGTAAGTTTACAAATTGTTCATGTTATCTAATCCAAATCACATATCTCAATAACTTGTCAAAATCATTTACGAATCTATTTACTATTTTATCGTTTGTTTACTCATAGCTTCTTATAAACAAAAAAAAAAAAAAAAAAAAAACACATTTCAAGCTAACTGCAGCAGATAATAATTAACAAGAACACTGTTAGCCTTGTACATTAAAAGGGGATTTCTCCTGCCACACAAGCTCTGAAACGTGAATAAATATTGGCTTAAGATATAAAGACATAATAATAGGGAAGTTATGCACAAAACAAAGATTTTTTTCTAAGAACAAGAATAATAAAATAAAGAGTAAACTGCGATTTTGGTCCCTGTGGTTTGGTCACTTTTGCCACTTTATTCCAAAACTCAAACTTTTTGCATCTGGGTCCCTGTGGTTTCAGTTTTATTGCCATTTTGGTCCAAAAATGAAATCAGGTTATATTTGTCTTATAAAATCCTGCTATTTTGTCCTTTTCCGTAGGGGCAAAATGATCATTTCTTTTTTATAAATAAATACCATATTTTATAAGACAAATATGACCTTATTTGCCCTTAAGAAAAATGACAAAATTGTAGGATTTTACAAGACAAATATGACCTGATTTCATTTTTGGACCAAAATGGCAATAAAACTGAAACCACAGGGACCCATATGCAAAAGGTTTGAGGTTTGAACTAAAGTGACAAAAGTGACCAAACCTCAGGGACCAAAATGACAGTTTACTCTAAAATAAATCACCCAGTTCTATAAACTTGAGAAGACTAAACCAGAAATAGAATCGTGTCTTGTAAATTAAAGATAGGGATATTGGCCTCTAGTAATCCCTACTAGACGTCATTAGTTATTGGCAGTCCTATCTTTTTTTTTATTCTCTCTGACAGTTCCACATTTCAACTATTTTTCCTCCATCGGTCTTCAGTTAAAAAAACTTAACGGAGTTAAATTTTTTTCTGAATTACAAACTGACGTTTTAGGGCTTTTGATCAGAACGAGAATACGAGTCTATTGATGTAAAACTTACCTCGAAACGGTGCTCCAAACGACTTGATTTTTGTTAATTGGAAGTTTAAACACCCGAATTGAAGCACCGTTTTCGTCGTTTGGAGCACAATTTTAAGGTAAGTTTTACATCATTCGACTCGTATCATCGGTTTGATCAATATCCCTAAAACGTCAGTTTGTAATTCGGAAAAAAAAAACTTAACGTTAACTGAGGATTGGTGGAGGAAAATAGTTGAAAGGTGGTATTGTCCGGGAGAATAAAAAAAGATGGGACTGCCAATGGCCAATAACGTTTAATAGGGATTATTAGAGGCCAATATCACTTAAAGATAAATGTTTTATACTTATTTAAAGATAAATGTTTTATACTTATTTGTTAGAGTTAAATGTCATTTTAGTCCCTATGGTTTGGGAGTTCAAAAAGGTTTCACCATTGCCATTTTAGTCCACCGGGTTAACATAATCCATTTTTCTGTTAACGATAAGGGCAATTCGGTCATTTTATATGTAATTCTGTTAACTAGATGGGCAATTCAGCCATATAAAATAACCGAATTGCCCTTCTTGTTAACAAAAAAATATATGAAGTTAACCCAGTGGACTAAAATGGTAACGGTGAAACCTTTTTGGATTCACAGACGAAAAATGAAACATTTTGACTAAACTAACAAAATGATTCAAATCACAGGGACTAAAATGGCATTTAACTCTATTTGTTATATTAATTTGTAACTTTTGAGTATTTCCAACATATACAAACACAAGTGTGGAGATGTCGGCGGGAATAGGGAAAGCAAACGGTTGGCCAAAATGGCGGCCAGCTTTTTTTTTTCTTTGCATAAAATATGTATTTATAAGTCCTGTCAAATTACGATTTTATCCCCTCTTTAAAATTACGATATTGCCCTCAGTTTGAAATTAAGTTTAATGGCAGGGAATAGTATCACCCTGCCATTGCTTCAAATGGGCAGCCGTCTCTTTCTCATTGGACCAACCAGTTTATTATTTTATGCACACTTTAAAATTACGTTTTTGCCCTGCAATAGTGTTTCTCTCCCCTTGGTTCAAATGGGCGGCGAGTAATACCTATTGGAACACCCAGTTTATTATTTTATATCCAATTTAAAATTACGTTTTTGCCCCCAGTTAAAAAATACGGTTTTGTCTCAACTTGAAAATACATTTACCCTTTTGTCCCGAGCTAAAAAATACGATTTCGCCCTCAGTAAAAAAATTACGCTTTTACCCTCAGCCAAAATTACGTTTTCGTCCCAGTTCAAAATAAAATTTTGTTTTTCCCCTGGCTTAAAATTACGAATTTACACCAGTTTATTATTTTATACCTACTTTAACATTACTGTTTTGCCCATAGCTTAAAATTAAGTATTTGCCCCCAGTTCAAAATAAATTTACGCTTTTGCCCCCAGCTAAAATTTACGAAGTTCCCCTCGGTTCAAAATTACGATATCACCCTCAATTCAAAATTACGTTTTTGCCCCAATTGCAAAATAAAATTATGGTTTTCCCTAGCTAAAAATTAGGATTTTACCCTCGGGAAAACTTTTGATTTTTCCCACAAGTAAAAATAAAAATTTTGCTTTTGCCCCCAGCTAAAAATCGTGTCAAAGAGCTGCCTAACACTCTTTTTATTTTTTATTTCTACCAAAACTATAGTACTGTTTTTTAATTGGCTGAGAATTATTCGGCCATCGTCCCGCAACGCGGGCGGGGCATCACCTAGTTAATATACAAAGAGAACAAAATACAATATATTCGGGTTTAACAATTCGTTTTGTGATCAATTGCGTAAACGAGTTTGTGTCATAGGTTTATGTGTGATATATTTTTTTATGTAATTTCCATGTTCGTGTTTATATATATATATATATATATGGGAGTATTTAAATGAGAACGCTAAATATCGCGAGAACCGTGAGAACGAATAAAAAAACCTCGAGAACTTTGTCAAAAACAATTCAAATTCAAAATTTCTTTTTACACTTATCATTATTATTCGAATACGATGTTATAAATTTCATTTATACCTTTAAATTTACGTGAATTCGTAAATAAAGAAAATTTACACATGTGTAAGTTTGCCATTTACACATGTGTAAATCTGTTATATTTGCACATGTGTAAAAAATCTAAAAAGAATGATTTTGAAAGGAGAAATAAATTATTTGATGCTGTAATTTTTTTTAATGTTGTATTTTAATTACAATGAGTTTTGTATTAAAAAAAACTAATTTTGATTGTTTTTTTTATTCGCTCTCATGGTTCTCGCAATATTTAACATTCTCATTTAAATCTTCTTATATATATTCTTGTGTTCATGACATGTTATCTCATGACTAGTTAAATATCTGATTTCGCGTGATACATGCATCAAGAAATGACAAATACCAAATTTGGAATAAGTGCCATAAATAATTAAAACGTGACAAAGACATGAATGTACACAACTACAACCCAAATGGCCAAATTATATGGTTTTGTTTGACTATTAAACGTAGAGGAACAATAAGGCTAGATGGTGTGGTTTAAAGTTTCTAGGGGCTTTATTACGCCACGTCAGATTCACATAGACGTCACCTTATATGGGGGGTTTTAAAGTCTCTCCTTTAACTTGCATGTAATGGTTAAAAGCCTTCATTATCATTACCTAATTATTATTTTTTATTATATTTTGTATTTTTTTAATTTATATGCCAATTTTATTTAAAATAAAATTAAAAAAGAACATAATTTCAATAAAAAATACAAAGTTACTTAAAACTTTACAAAGTACTTAAAAATAAAAAAAAATAAAAAACTACAAAGTTACTTAAAAATAACCTACTTGAAAATAAAAGACTACATATATTTGGTAGGTTGGAAAACTCTTTCTCAAGAAACTTCATATCTTTCTGGATTTGTTTCTCCATTCTAAGTTCATGCTCCTTTTCCTTGATCGAGAGAAGCCGGTCGAGTCTATCGTTAAACTCGTCCAACCTTGACGGGCCATCCGATAGCGTTGAAGAAGATGTGTCTCGTGCTCGTGCAGCTGCCTTACTTCTATCCCTACCCTTCGGACATGGCAGCTCTTGCGGTTCTTCAAAATTGAAATCATCAAACTCGTCGTTTAGGTTAATAGTAGTACGAGCATCGGACTCGGATGGTTCGCTAATCGTTGTTGATTTAGATCGTTTTGACCTATGGGTCGTTGGGTCAAACAGTGGTACCAGATGCCACTTAGGAGATTTGCGAAGAAGCTTCCACGAAAGTATCAGCGTAAACAGATGCCCATGATAGAATCTATATTCGTTGTGGACGGCGGTCATAATGTCCACGTCGCTCGAACCGCTTCTTCTTTTATAATTGTTGACGAGATTATTATATGTGTCGTTGAAGTTGTTAATCTTGGTTGGCATTGCGGTCCAGTTGCCCGAAAATGAGTCGGTTGAACGATATTCGCCATGACCCATTGCGGCGAAAAACTTGTCACGTACACGCCTCCAAAATACAGATATATCTTGGTCGGTTGCTATAATTTGAAAATAAATTAGTAACAACAAAATAAAAATAAAAAATATTTATAAAAGGTATATTTATAAAAATATATTTATAAAAAGATAAGGGAGAGAAAAATTACAAACAATTGGATCCTCCGACACGTCGAGCCATGCTTATGACAATGTAAGTTCTTCCCTAGGCGTCCACCTCTTGATCGTCTTAGGAGCACGTACTTCATTCTCGCCCTTCTTACGGTGTCTTCGTCCGTCTTTTGAGGAAGTGGGTTGGGTTTGGGATATGTACACGTATTTTATGCACATTTATTTCACAATCATCACCAAGATTAATAAATCTTATTCTTTCATTTAATATAACATATGACACATTTATATCTCATTTCTTGTTCAATCATTCAGTCATCATACAAAAATCATCAAACACATGCATCTTAACCATCATTCAAGAACATGCAACAACTTCAAAATCCACCAACATGACTAGTATATTTTCGGCCATATACATGAACATATACTAACTTATTTCAAATTATAAATCAAGATTCATTCACTCCTTTATATCTTTAACACATTTGCACATAATCTTGTTCATTCAAACAAACATCTTACAAGTATTATTGCAAACAAAATTCAAAATACAAACACTATATACACACACATACTTTCGGCCATACACACACACATACCTTCAAATTTTATTTTTATAAAAATCATTTGTTTGGTTTGATTTCAAGAATAGTGAAAATCCAAGTATTCGAGAATCATGCTCATCATCATCATCAAGTATGTTTAAAGGAATATGAAATATTATACATTTCAAGAGTAAAAATATGTTTGATGATGAAAATCTTGATGAAAGACAAGCTTGTTCCTCCTTGAATCACCTTGAAATCAACTCTTGATCTTCGAAATAGCTTGAAACTAGCTTGGAATGGCCATGATTTTTATGGAACAGGTTTGAAAAATGAAGGTGGGTGTTCTAATGGGAGTGTTCAGCCGAGAGTATCAAAGAGAAGAAGAAGAAAATGAAGTTGTAAAGTGTTTGATCTTGGAATATGAACTTTAAAGCGTGTAAGTGAAGTTTGTAATCATTAGGTTTAGTATCTTTGCAACACATGGCAATTGAGAGTGTGTTGGTGGGCACATATAGCCACCACCTATCACTCTCTCACACACTTTCGCTCTCTAAAATATCATACATACACATATACATGAATAACACAGGTATTTAACTGGTTACCAGGTATTTTTTTTCACGTTTTATTTGCGTTTTAAGGCGTTTAAAATTATTTTCAATACTCTATAAAAATAATCTCATCAAAATATTACTAAATAATATTTCGTTCACCTAAACTGGTTGCGTCGTCCGCGTTTCGCAGTATACGCACTGTATGGCGCAGTATGCGCTTAAATTCGCAAAACAAGAACTTTAAGCGTTTTAACTAATTTTTCTTCATGAATATGATTAAAAATAGGTTTTTAATCATAACGAAATTTTTTTTTTTGGATTTTAATGTTATCCGGACAGTCACCGACGTTCGTTTCGCGTTTAGTTCGTTACGCGATATGCGTTTAACTTATTGTTACCAACGTAATTTTTAACAAAGTTGGAGTTTATCAAACTTTCAAATACCTCAATTTAATGTCCTATTTAATAATTTAGTGCCTATATATAATCATAACACGTGTCACACCAGTACAGTGCCAACTCAGAATAGCCGGGTGTCACAGTCTCCCCCTGTTTAGGAAATTTCGTCCCTGAAATTCTACTTTACAGGTTGTGTTTTCGCACTTTGTTAAAACAGTAAGAATAGTTTTTGTTAATCATGGTCTTGTAATTTCTGTGAGAAACTTTGATTCTTACGAAAAATCATCGTAGACCTTTATTAACTAATCCTACTTTTCCTAATTTCTCGTCTCAACGCTTTACACCTTCTACAAAGTTTATCGCTTACAAGCACTTAATCAGAAAGGGTAAGGTCAGTGTTTCACCATATCAGGTTTGACATATGTTGAACCACATATATGTTGTCCTATACCTAAGGTAGTCTGAGCCTACATACGATTGATCCAACTCAAGATGGGCTCTCGAAAGTATCAAATCTAATGAGCTCGTTTTCTCCCCCTTTCTCATCTATTTGGAATATCTAATCTCCACCAATTGTACATCAACAGATCGCATATACCCTTAAGAATCTGTAATCGTCTTCCTGGTTATCAACATAACTCTTCTAACCAACATAACTCTTCTAACCAATCTAATGAGCTCGTTTTCTCCCCCTTCCTCATACTTTCAACTTAGCTTTATGTGTTTAGGGTAGTTAACTATATCCAATTACCATATCAAATCTGCCTATCTTCCTTAGCAGCTTTTAGATACCATTATAACCATACCTATTTAATATTACAACCACGTGTGTCATCACGGGTTTTCGTCTACTCATCATATACTGATCTTATTTAACCTACTAACTTATGATCACAACAGTGTTGTCAGGGTTTTTTTAGTATAACATCCCATTTACACTTAATCTTAACATAGAGTTAACATAAATAAACTGACAGTTCATGAACGTACCTATGATGGGTGCAGGATCAACCCAAGCCTTCCTAGGATCTATCCATGCTTTACTCGTGGCATACTAATCCTTAAGCTTAGGGCATTCCTTCTTGAAATGTCCTTCCTTCCCACATCTATAACATCCTATTAGTTTGACTCCATCTATCGTGCTTGTAGCAAAGCACTGATGAGTTTCATGTCCTGTTTGCCCACATCGGCTACATTCCTTTGGCTCGACAACAGGGGTTTTCTTCACCGCACTGTTCTTGTCCTTTTTAACCGCTTTCTTTCCTGAATCACTGACTTTATATACAACTAACTTATCTTGCTTGCTTTTCTTCTCACGCTTCTTCTCAGAATTCTTCCCTGAATTATTCGTTTCACTCTTTCTAACATCTCCATCCTTATACTCAATACTCTGGATGCTCTTAATAGTCAAACTGTTGTGACTACCTGACTGCTCATGTGGCGTCATCTCTTCATCACGTGTGATACCAGTAAATGATCTCGGGTTAGAACCTGGAATGTTTCGTCCGTACATCCATGTACTGTTTGCCAAGCTAATGAAAATCAAGATTACTCTTAGATTATATCATAACATAAAAAACTCACAAAATCTTCCAATCATTATTCTACCTGGTATGTTTTCAGATGGAACTTCTCCCTGAACGTGCTCCTTCCCTTTGCAACCTTGTCCATGGTCTGCAACTCGATTGACTTCACGCAGCTCCAAGATATCGATAACATATTGAGCAACCAATCGTGCTAACTCCTCGGGTGTGATAGGAAACCCTATTCCATCGGTAGAGGAATTCTGTCTCGCTTTTGGTGGCATATTGACGTTTCTATTATTGAAGCAATAATAACAACATAAGTCAATATTTAAATAATTCAATCATTAAATGTGAATGGATTCAACAATGCATATGTAATCACGATCACACAACAAATTAAAAAAATTTAATCCAAAAATCCATTGTTTGATATTTCACGGTGGAAATTACAATGCTTGTTTGAAGTTTTAAAAACTAACAAAACTCGGCGAGGATGAATCAACACCATAAACAAGTCTATCAGAATTTCCTCCTAAAATACCTAAGTAGCAACCATGCTTAACAAAGGATCACCAAAAGAATTCAAAAAATGTTCAAATGACAATGCAATCACATAAATCCTAGATACTCCAGCAATAATACAACCATCTGCTCCAATTTAGCTATCCTCTGACTCATTTGGTCTCTCACAATCTCATCTAATCCACAAACGTCCTCACAAGCATCCATCCGACCCCCAAGATCCTGCATCTTACCCTTCGTCGTCTCCAACTCCCCTTGTAGAGTGGCAATCCGACAATCGCAGTGAGTGCATCTGTCCACCCATACTCCCTTTAACTTCTTTGATACAGTCTCAGCATCAGACCTAGAGGTAGATGCTATGTCCTTTGAAATACGAAGTCTCTTTCCAAGACGTGCGAGAACTGGTAATGGTACGCTGGAAGCTAACGATCCAGACTGAGGTATATCCGGCTCTGGTATGAGAGGTAGAGGAATCTCGGTCGTACGCTCAACAGTATCGGGGTGTGGAGCTGCTAGCAGCTCTAGAGGTCGAGTCGTAATAACAGTGGCATCCACTACTAGTGCTACTCCGTATGATCCTCCAATCAACAATGTACCCGTGCCCAACTCATCGATTACTGGTGTCGTGCCAGATGATTGTCCCAACTCATGGACTGATGAAGGAACAATGGAATCATCGTCATCAATCCACCCGTTACTAGTGTGCGCGTAACGTGCGTCTATCTGACTAGCAAATGCTGTTGTATCGGTGTAATATGACGAAGTGAGACTGGTCATATCAGCAGGTTGAGTAACTGTGTGTGGCTCTGGCAATGGAGAGGTCTCGAATTCCGGCTCACTCTCTGAGTCATGAATCTAGATAGTCTTGTGCACGTGCGACATCTGTGACACAATGTAACTGTACTAGGTAAGTGTGTGTTTAAAATTAATATATATATGTATTATCACATAAGACACATATAAGCAAGTTAACACGTATACACGTAAGTTCTTAATAGCACTCTTACATGGTTAAGATTCATTCTCATTTTGAATCTTTGGCTTCGTGAATTTTGGGATTCTAAATTCTCAAAACTCTTTGGTTGAAGTCTAGTGTTTTTCATGAAAACATCTATTCGCTAACAACCATTGGCTCTGATACCAACTTCTGTCACACCCCAAAAACGTCGCAACGAAAATACAAACGTGGCGGTGCCGGAGGTTGGTACCCATATAATGTCTTAGTGGTCGTTGCTTTAGTTATTTTGGACATTTTAATGTTTTTAAAACATTGTTTTTAAGATTACCGCAACTATCCTGATCAAGTCAGACCCTTAAAGGTCTTATTACACACATGGTCCCATAGTTAAAAAGTGTCCAACATTATTTTAATACATAAGCATCACACAACCACATGACAACGCATGCCAAAATTCTTCGAAGCCGGAACTCATGTACCTGAAGAACACGTAAAAATCAAGTGTCAACACAAAGGAAGGTGAGTTCAGATATAATTTTCGTAACAATTTGTTTATGGAAAACTTCCTTATTTGACCCTTGATGTAGGGTAAAATACACATATTTGTTATGTGTAAAGTGTATAATTTTTGTATAGTTTTTATTTGTTTTATTTAGTTTTTAGTATTATATTATATTATTTTGTGTCAGGCCAGATCCTGGTGCAAATGGAACAAAAACGAGTAATATGGAAATAACCAGCAAGTTGGGCAGAGTGAGGTGCCAGTGACCGAATAAAAATTGCAGCCATTTCTCGTGATTGGGCCAAGCCCGCTATCTCTATAATATTTATATTTTGGCCAACTACATGTTCATATTCATAATCATAATAGGCATATATATATGTTATAAATAAACTATATTATGGTGACTATCTACATTCTAACTCCCGTCTCTTCATGTCCTTTGTATTAATGTAAGAACACTATATATAGAAGTTCTTTGTATTGCATGTTTACATCTCAATGAATACAAATTCCATATTCTATATTTCTCTCTACAATAAATATAATCTTTGTTCTGATATGTATGTTAGTTGCTAGTAGGTCGTTGTTTCACAACACGTTATCAGCACGAAAGTGCTCTCTCTAAAAACTATAGTTTCTAGAACCACAATCACATGATTTCAGACATGTTCTATCGTTTTAAACAGTCACCGCTCTGCTTGGACCAACAATTACCAGTCGGGTTAACTTGCTTCCGATGTCGAGCCATGTTCCAGATCTGTTTCTTCGAATAACTAACAATCAATCGATGAATGGTTGCCTTGGTTGGATTCATAAGGTACAACTTATTCAAAAGGTAACCTTCATATTCCTAAATGTTTTAGATTCTTTTGATTTTGCGTTTTGTCTTCCGGCAAATCTGGTTAATTAACAAAAGACGGGTAATTTATTTTGTTCTAATTGTTGGATCAAGCCCAATTGTTTTAAAATTGCTAAACGGTGTATACCTATTTTCTGGCTGGCCCAACTAACTAAATAACGTTTTAGCATAATAAAGTTGAATAAATCTTGATTCATAACTTTATTATCAAAATAAAGTAGCAACAGAAATTGGTTTTGTATTTAACGAAAATTTCACATGAATATTCGTTGTTTAGATTTTGTCAAATAATGAAATAATGTTTTTTTTAACTAAAAATGCATTTTTACTCATGTATATTTAATTTGATTTACGAACAATTACTACTACTAGTAGTAGTAATAGTAGTTTATCACTAAATGTCAATTGTTATGTTTTCTTTAATACCCTAATAATCTTGGGGAAGATGATTTGTGGGTGATGGTGTTTGATCCGCCCATCTCTAAATTAGGCAATTACTAGATGAGAAAATACAAGGGAAGCAAGTCACGTATATTTTGTATTTAATTTTTAAGAGGACACAGTTACATCACTGAGGAAAAATAAAAATGTCCCCATCTTGTTTCTAATTAAAAGAAAATTAGTTATCTTATTAATATAAATTAACTTAGTCATCAAACGCAAGTTTGTTTTCAATTTAGTTTTATAATTCTTACAAATGGGTTTGAAATGTTAGTAAATGATTTTCAAGAAAGTTATATTTATTAAATGGTAATTATTGTTTTCACATCATTTTAAAGATTTATAAGTGTTGATAAATAATGGAATTGAAATTCAAATCCTATTTAAGGGATCATGAAATAGTAATCGTTACCGTGAAATTTTTCGTTGTTTAATGTAGTGCTAAAATACTTTTTATGTTTCTACTTGAATTATATAATTATACATTTATATTCCAAAGAATACTGTGAAGTATCTTAGATACGTGCTCCAACGTGTGGTTTGTATGATTGTAAATACTACACAAAATTTAAGAAATACAAAAGGTTTTTATGGTGTAGTGCTTTAAAAATACGGTATTACTACAAGTTCAAGATTAACAAGTAATGTTATTAATATTTTGATTCAACATATGAAATTGTATTTCATACAAATACTATTTTGTACAAACATTTTTGGTCTTGTGGCCGATTTCGATGGAGATGATTTAACCATGGATACAATAGAATTAATGAATTTTCTATCTTAAATGATGTTATCAAAAGTGAAAATATTAATTGGTTACAGGTAATACATATGATTTAAATATTTGCTTTTAAGTGTGATGAAAACGCATATTTCATAAAGTTTTCATACCAATTTTTTATGTGGTCACATATTGTGATAATAATAAATTGTTTTATGTGGTCACATATTATATTATGATGCCATGTATTATAAAATTTGACTTTATTTATATTGTGTATTTCATATGTTATCATATACTCATTTGTAGTATTTAATCGATCATCTAAAATGATTTAATATCTCTCATGAAAGAGAATCAAAAGTTTGGATATAACACCCGAGATGTCATACTCCCTAAATCTCATATTGTGTATGTAGAAGGTCACAAGATGTTAGACCTTATATGATTCGGACATGTAATTACTTCTCTATGGTGTTATGCAAACAGAAGATTATTAAGGTAAAATCGGATAAAACAACTTTCATTTGTCGATCTCAAATATGCTAAAGTAGCAATATTATGGAACAAGGATAACAACTTTGAAATGATTTCATATCCGTTTGTCCGAACCATGAAACTTGGTTGGTTTACATCATTCCTTGAAGTGAATATGATTATAAGATCTTTGAAAATGTCGGGATGATGGATGTAATTGAGAAACTTATAATGTTGATCATGTTACTAATGAGATCCAGCTATCAAAAGTTGTAAGATAGCCAAGTTAATAATGAGATCGACTATCAAAATTGTAATAATAGTCACAATGAGATTGACCACTAGAAGTGAGGACTTATGGGAGTGATTATAGGAACACATTGTTATCTCACATCTTATGATATTGATTATAAATCAAAAGTTTATGAATCATGATTATTTGATTAATTGGCATGATCGGTTAGACCACACCGAGTCAATAATGATGTGAAATATAATGAAGAACTACAAGATTATTCTTGTTAAGTGCATGCAATATTTGCTCTCAAGGGAAGTTAATGATATACCAACTAAAGTATGGTTTAGATCCCTAAATATTTTGGAAATAATAAGGGAATATGTGACATGATACCATTTAGTATTTTGAAATCGATGCATCGTCTAAATGGTTATCAAATTCACAACCTGAAGCTTGTGTGATTGTGGCTTAGCTAATGTGATAGCAAGCATATTAATACAGATTACTATTGGTTACAAAGCCAATGATCATGGGAGGAGCAAAAGTTCATTTAGGTACCTGTAATTTTATATATAGTACCATCAATTCACATCAAGCCAATAAGTTATAGTTCTCCCCATACAGTTGGTTTTTGGTCAGGAACCAAAGATGTCTCATCAAAGATTTTGGTTGTACGACATATATTGAAACTCATCCACCAAACCGCACAAAGATGGGACTTCTAAAAAGTTTGAGAATATGTTGGGTTTAAATAATCGTCTATGATTGAATACTTAAAGCCACTAGTGAGAAATTTGGTTATGGCTCATTGGTTTTCACTTTAGTGAATGAATGTTCCCAACATTAGGGAGAGATAACAAGCAGCTGGAAA
This sequence comes from Helianthus tuberosus, assembly GCA_030545235.1. NCBI lineage: Eukaryota > Viridiplantae > Streptophyta > Magnoliopsida > Asterales > Asteraceae > Helianthus > Helianthus tuberosus. The sequence continues at coordinate 82,403,824 of CM060369.1, forward strand.
GTGAAAAGTGAAATGAATTATCATGTCATCTTGATCCTCAGACTATAAACGATGAACTGAAGTTTAAAGTATAATTCATTTACCAATATTAAAGAACAAATTACCAGACAAGTTCACTGACCTAAATAGAGTGACTAAGTAAGTCACATAATCAACTGCTTATGCTCCAGTTATATTTGTGTCCAAGTGGACAACCACATATTTTGTAATGAGTCTATTGCACGCCTGAAGCGTGGTAGACTAGTTGATTCCAATAATAAAATTTCTCAAAAATTTGAGCAAGTAATTAAGATGGTCAAGTCGAGGTTATAGTAATAAGATCTACTGAAGAGACAATAGACATGATGGTTCAAGAAGAACCTCAGGTACCTGAAAATAAAGAGATCTCGATAAGTAGTATCATGTCTAACATATGTATGGAATCGAAATAAAAATCAACGTCGTTATACTTTTGTATATAATGTAGGCTTAAAATGATTAAATGATAAGTATCAGATTTAAGATCTGCCTATGAATGAATATTAAGAAATGATTTGCCAAAATAGAAAGACGCAAATAAGGCAGAGTTTAGTTCTCTAATGAAATGGAAAGTTTCTGGAACAACAGTCCATACAACTGAAGTTGTAAAATATGTTGGATACAAATGTATCTTTTACGCGAATCATGTGAAAATCAAATTAAGTGATATAAGTCAAAATTGGTGGCACAAGAATTTTTGCAAAGACTTATGACTGATTATGAGGAACGTATTCTTCCGTGGTGGATGTTTTGACTTTCCAATATCTTATTAGTCTGGTAATATATAAAAGAGAATTGACATGCGTCTTATGAAAGTTATGTATCACTTGATACTAAGTCATATAAAATAAGTTCTCGAGAATATTATGCTTATCAATAGTTTGAAGAAATCAAATGAAAAGTATTCTATTTTTACGTCTTAAATGAAATCAACGATTAGTATATAAATTCGGATCTGAATACGTATACATGTTGTATATGTTATTGAATTGAATATAACTGGAACTCCCCATGAGTATCCTAAAGCATTTGAGTGCTTAAGAGGTTAACTGAAACACCTTATGCATGTAATTATCGTGCACCAATACTCCAATAAAGATACATAGAAAATGTGTACCAGGTTATTATGGCATCTCAATGTACACAGTGTACAAACATGCTACAATATGGATTTTACAAATGAAGCAAGCGTTTAAGATATCCTTGCATATAATATAAATTCAATGAGTAGGTTTGCGTGTCAACACTCCTAAAGAGTGTATGCACAAACATTTTTGGTCAAAGTGGAAAGGAGTACGAGAATGTATATTTATAAAGGTAAAAAAGATAGTATGGACTAAAATAGTCGATTTAAATGTGGTAATCGACTTACTAATGAGCTCAGCAAAGAGAGAAATATATAAATTGTAGTGAATCCATTTGTTTTCATTAAAAGAACAATATGAGGTTTATGAGTATTCTAATATATGTTGATGATATCATTGAATCTCCTGAAAAGATAAAAATGAGCTCAATTATTAAATGAAGAATTTGCAAATTAAAGATGGTATTGCAAATATGTGGCTTGATATGTAGAATAAGCATTTGTATTATTATTATTATCCATCAATCATAATAAATCTAGAAGATGGTGGACATTTTCATACGCACAAAGCTTATGGTATACATACATTTTATGATGTCCAAGTAGTTGGTATAGAAAATGACTCTTATTATCTCCTATCAAAGAAGTAAAGATCATTGGTCCAGAAGTACCATAGTTAAATACGAATTATATATCTTGCTAGTATTTATACACACACATATGTCATGAAATTCATTGACAAGATATAACTCGTGTATAGTGAGTAGATAATGTAACAGGTAAAACATATATTTTTATATACCCTTAAGGTACAAAAGATATGGATTCATATTTTACTAACCCATCAACAAGTTTGGTTAGTTTTGTAAGTGCAGGGAATGTAACAAAACATATTCATGGATCTTATGGTATCTATTTACAAGTGAAGGCAATTAAAATTTCACATGAAGATCATACATCAATGCTCATTGAAGGATTTGACATTAATGGATCAAGCAAAATACCAAGCTGCACATCAATGGATTACGAAGTTTGAGCAAGTTTCAAAGAAGCTGGACCTGAGTCACTTATAGGATACATGTAAAAATGAGGGGGATCATTATACAAGTTGCACTCTTTTTCCCTTAACTAAGTTTTATCCCAATGGGTTTTCTTAGTAAGGTTTTTAATGAGCCAACATACCTGATCCAAAAGTATCAGGAGGAGATAATACGCGCTACACTCTTTTTCCCTTAGCTGAGGTTTTGTCCCACTGGTTTTTTCTAGCAAGGTTTTTAACAAGGCATCACCACCAAGCGTATAATACATTGTTTTCTTTTATCACATGGATAGTCAAGAGGGAGTTTTATAAATAAACTATATTACGGTGACTATCCACATTCTAACTCCCTTCTCTTCGTGTCCTTTGTATTAATGTAAGAATACTATATATAGAAGTTCTTTGTATTGCATGTTTACATCTCAATGAATACAAATTCCATATTCTATATTTCTCTCTACAATACATATAATCTTTGTTCTTATATGTATGTTAGTTGCTAGTAGGTCGTTGTTTCACAACAATATATATATTTTATTCTTTGGTGGCTAGAAGTGATGTAAAAAAAAACAAGAACAGCAGGATTAGGATTATTATTATATATATCAAATGCTATCATGGGTTTGCGCTAGTGTATTTTTAGGTGTTTTTAGTTTCACCACCTGGGTTTTACTTTTTGGTTCTATTACCACTCAATTAAAAAAAAGAGAACCTTTCACACAGCCACACGTGTTCTTACAACGAATTCATCATTTCGTATATTTATTTTTAATTATTATTATTGTTGTAGCTGTTTATACTATTATTATATGTTTTTTACTTTTTAGTTTACAGAAGTTTTAGTTAACGACTTATAGGTGTACGTTATTATATGTTTTTTACTTTTTAGTTTATAGAAGTTTTAATTAACGACTTATAAGTTTTAATTAAACGACTTATAGGTGTACGTTCAAATTTATTCCACTATGTATTAATTCTAAAGAATAAATAATAAAATATTTTTAATAAATGAATATATTTGTGCTTCTTTCTTAAGTTTATAAACTATAAAACCAAAAGTTTTATAAATTATCAAACCAAAAGTTTTATAAAAGATATAATTCCTTTACGCTATAATTATTTTAGGTACAAATTCGTAAGTAAAACTCAATGTTTTTTCTCAAATTATTATTTTTAATTAAATGCTATTTAACATTTAAAGATGTTTTGCCTTCTTTCAATTCAGAAGTATTGTAGCACTGTTTTTTTTCGATTGCTATAGCGATTAGCAAGTATCGTTATCATAAAGAAGCGAAACGTTATCAATCGAATTCACGTCGCGAAGCGCGGGATAATTTTCTAGTCTATACATATAATAAAAGAAACCAATAAATGGACACTTGTCATTATTCTAGACCATCCTTAATTGTAGATAATTATTATTTAATTTAAATTATTAAATATTAATTAAACTAATATAAATCTTATCAACTCTAAATGATTGGTATAAACTTAACTTAAAATAGTAAAATCTTATCTAAACTAAAACTTCAAATCATAAAGTCTTATCTAAACTAAAAATCATTGTTTAACTTAACAGTAGATAAACATACATATTATTTATTGTTAATATTATTATTGTTAACTATGAGAAATTATATTAAAAAACTTATTAATCAAACCAAAAATTTAAAATAGTATTAACCTAATTTAAAAAATCAATTTTAATTTAGAAATATCTTTTTTAACAATAGATAAACCCGTGTAATACACAGGGTTTTTAAATATATAACATTTTTTATTATTTGCTATATAAAAATAAATTTATTCAACCCGTATAATACACGGAGTTGTTTTTAAATATAACTTTTTTATTATTTAGCAAATAAAATTACATTTTTTCCACCCGTGAATACATATGGTTTTTTTTAAATATAATTTTTTATTGTTTGTTATATAAAATTACATTTATTCAACTCGCACAATACACGAGGTTCTTAAAGATATAATTTTTTTATTATTTAATGTATAAAATTATATTTACTCAACAGGTGTAATAAATGAGGTTTATAAAAATATATTGTTTTTTTTATTTAGTATATTAAATTACATTTATTAAACCCGTGTAATACATGGGGTTCTAACCTAGTTATTATTATATGGGAACGCCACTTTTTGAATCATCCATAGATCAGCCGTATGCTCCTTGGAACGCACAAAACAATATGATGATTGGATGAAAGTAATTGGCAACAATTATTCTTACGTGAATTAGTGGGCCGCCAAGATTGAATTAGTGGGCCGTAAAAAGGTGAAAGGAGGCATATTCGAAACATTGGTGGTGGACGGCGGAATAAGTGGGCTGGTAAATTTTTAGTGGGCTGCCATACATGCCTTATGTAGTTTTGTCTATGCAAAATTACGTAGAAGCCATATATTGGGACTGCCCTATTAATATTTGGAGAAAAAAGGCCATTAAATATAATATACATTGGACGGCTGAATTAAGAGGCACGCAACATCAGACGAATTATACAATTCTGTTGTGGAGTTCGACGAAGAGAAAGAAAAGAGAATCATAAGGGCGATCAAGAAGAAAAAAGAAAAAGAAAGGATTGGTTTGACGGTTCAAGCCACGATCAAGATTTAAGTCTGGGTTTGCAATTTATTAATATTCAGTTTTAAAGACTTTGTGTTTTTTTTTTTTAACTTGATACCATGATTTGTTATTTATTTGAGATTTGTTTCTTGTTCTTGTTTATGGTTCTTGGCTAGACTTTTTAAACTACCTAGGTTAAGATGAATATTTAATAAAGTTTAGATTTTTATTTGTTTATTATCGTGTGTATGGATTTTTCTTAAAACGTAAAGAACTTTGGAATCTTTAACTTAGTGCATATGCATATCTAGTTTTGATTATTGATTGTTTATTCGTTTCACATGAACCTTGGTGAATGTCTTTCATAGGATAGGTTTGTGTTGATTGTTCGAGTCTTTGCGGGTTCAGGTAGTCTTTGGGTGAATCGGCCAATAACCCTAGAAACGGTAAATAAAATATATTTAGAACTTGATATTCTGCTAATCTTGTCGCTGAGAGGCTCGAGGTTATTAATAGGTCTCGGTTTGATATATAGCTAGGATTAGGTTTTGAGAGAAATCGGTCTTAGTTCCCTAATCTTATTCATGTCTATTAAACTAAATTAAAATCCATAGTTGCCTTAGACTTTCGCGCTGAGAGGTAGATTGTCAGATTAAGGCACTTTTAAAGAGGTTAGAGGACTGAGAGGAAGTCTAACCAACCAGTAGTCAAAACAGCTCTCTGTAGAGTCTCACAAGTTTCTTCCTAAGAAGGGTCGGGAAGTCTTAGTATAGATTTCTTAGGGTTTAGCACACATAGATCCCGGTTCCATATCACTTTAATTTCGAATAGAAATCCATTCCTAGTTAAATAGGATTCTAGCTTAGGTAGCCTTCATCACCACTGAGTTAAAACCTTCGTCCAAATTCGCGTCTAGTTAATTTAGTTAATTAGCTTAATTTTAATTGCAAATTTAGGATTTTTAGTAAACCCCCCCCCCCCCCTCAATTATTAAAACAGTTAGAGTCCATGTCGGTCTAAGTCTAGATAGAGTCGTAAACGTAATTAGAGAGTCTTGTGTGTTCGCTACTCGGGCTTACTTAGGCTATACTGCATTGGTCGGTACACTTGCCGGTTGTGTGGTCTAGGTTTTAGAGAGTCTTAGTTTATAAATTTAAAACTTAGCGTGTCTAGTTTAGGTTAAAATTAGTTAGTTTTAATTAACCACTTTTAGCACATCAACCCTTTAAAAGTCTGAAAACATTTAATATAACATATGACACATTTATTCACAATCATCACCAAGATTAATAAATCTTATTCTTTCATTTAATATAACATATGACACATTTATATCTCATTTTTTGTTCAATCACTCAATCATCATAAATCATCAAACACATGCATCTTAACCATCATTCAAAAACATGCAACAACTTAAAAATTCACCAACATGACTAGTATATTTTCGGCCATATACATGAACATATACTAACATTATTTCAAATCATAAATCAAGATTCCTTCATTCCTTTATATCTATAACACATTTGCACATAATCTTGTTCATTCAAACAAACATCTTACATGTATTATTGCAAACAAAATTCAAAATAGAAACACTAGATACACACACATACTTTTTGCCATACACACACATACTTTAACATTTTTATTTTTATAAAAATCATTTGTTTGATTTCAAGAATAGTGAAAATCCAAGTATTCGAGAATCATGCTCATCATCATCATCATCAAGTATGTTTAAAGGAATATGAAATATTATACCTTTCAAGAGTAAAAATATGTTTGATGATGAAAATCTTGATGAAAGACAAGCTTGTTCCTCCTTGACTCACCTTGAAATCAACTCTTGATCTTCGAAATAGCTCGAAACTAGCTTGGAATGGCCATGATTTTTATGGAACAAGTTTGAAAAATGAAGGTGGGTGTTCTAATGGGGGTGTTCAGCCGAGAGTATCAAAGAGAAGAAGAAGATGAAGTTGTAAAGTGTTTGATCTTGGAATATGAAGTTTAAAGTGTGTAAGTAAAGTTTGTAATCATTAAGTTTAGTATCTTTGCAACACATGGCAATTGAGAGTGTATTGGTGGGCACATATAGCCGCCACCTATCACTCTCTCACACACTTTCTCTCTCTAAAATATCATACTTACACATATACATGCATAACACATGTATTTAACTGGTTACCGGGTATTTTATTTCGCGTTTTATCTGCATTCCAAGGCGTTTAAAATAATTTTCTATAGTTTATAAAAATAATCTCATCAAAGTATTACTAAATAATATTTCGTTCACCTAAACTGGCTGTGTCGTCCGCGTTTCGCAGTATACGCACTGTATGGCGCAGTGCGCGCTTAAATTCGCAAAACAAGAACTTTAAGCGTTTTAACTAATTTTTCTTCACAAATACGATTAAAAATAGGGTTTTAATCATAACGGAATACTTTTTTCGGATTTTAACGTTATCCGGACAGTCACCGACGTTCGTTTCGCATTTCGTTCGTTACGCGATAAGCGTTTAACTTATTGTTGCCAACGTAATTTTTAACAAAGTTTGAGTTTATCAAACTTTCAAATACCTCGATTTAATGTCCTATTTAATAATTTAGTGCCTATATAACCGTAACACGTGTCACACCAGTACAGTGCCAACTCAGAATAGCCGGGTGTCACAGGTAGTGTATTTATAGTGTTAAAATTAAAAATTAAAACTTATTTTTTAATTAATTCGACCATTTGACAACACTCATTTTGACCGAACATCTCGAACAACGCGTATTTTGGCTCATTACTGGGTTGGCGATGGGGCTATAGTACCCCTTCTATGGCGGGCTCAGAATGGGTGTGGGGGGTAGAGGACACTAACGAAGGTGATGTGGCCAGGGGTGGTATACCTCACCCCTGCCCTAACATAGTACTTATTGGTTTTTTATATTTCTGTTAGGCCATTCACTATAGTTCAAGTTTTTTCACTTTAAATTATAAATTAATTGTCACCTCACTGACGAACACACTACATCACTTTCTTTCCTTCGCTTTTTATCCCTAACCCTTACTATGCTTTCACCCTTTCACTCCACATCACCCCACCCCAATTAAATTTTTAATCATTGCCCATTTACATAATTTTTCTTATATAAACTAACTAGGTTATAACATCGTGTATTACACGGGTTGAATAAATGAATTTTATATACTAAATAATAAAATAATATATTTTAAAATCTCATTTATTGCACGGGTTGAATAAATGTAATTTTATATATTAAATAATAAAAAGTTAGATCTATAAGAACCATGTGTATTGTACAGGTTGAATAAATGTAATTTTATATACCAAATAATAAAAAAGTTATATCTTTAAAACCATGTGTATTACACGGATTAAATAAATATAATATTGTTTACCAAATAATAATAAAAGTTATATCTTTAAAACTCTCATGTATTACATAGGTTAAATAAATATGATTTTATATGGATATACTTGGTACGCGATAGGTATGGTGATTGTGGAGATGATTATTGAAAAGAAGATACAATGGTCAAACATTTATTCAAGAAGCAAATAAGCAGCCATTGTCTATTACATGGGTTGAATAAATGTAATGTTATTTACCAAATAAAATATATAATTTTAAAAAACCCCGTGTATTACATGGTTTGAATAAATTTGATTTTACATACCAAATAATAAAAAAAGTATATTTTAAAAAAACTAACGGATATACTTGGTACGCGATAGATATGGTGATTGCGGAGATGATTATTGAAAAGAAGATACATTGGTCAAACATGTTATTCAAGAAGCAAATAAACAGTCATTTAGGTGAAAAAATATACATTATATTTAAAAAGGCCCGTAATAAATCTAGTTTTATATATAAAGTAATATTGAAAGTTATATACAATTTGTTTTAAAAATTATGAAATAAAATCGATATAATAATTTTTTTAATAATGGAAATAAAAATAAATATTATATTATATCAATACAAAGTTTGGTTTTGGTAATAAATAATTTGGTTATTTAAAAATATTTTAAACTAACAATCAAAGGATAATATTTTATTAGAAAAATAGAAGTATTCTATTCGACATTTAAAGTAGGATAAGATTTAATATTAATTTTTATTTATTTGGTTAATATAAGATAAAAAATAATATGATTAAATAGTTTGGAGGTTGTATGTTGATAAATCGGTCAACTGTATTGTAATGTCATATGTTTTTAGTTATATAGTTTTTGAATTATTTTTGAAAAAAAAATTAAGACTTTGTTTTTGTTAATAAAATCAATGATTTTATATTTGAAATTTTGTTTGGTATTATTTTATGAAAAAGTGCATATTATACATATAATTATAATATGTCTTAAGTTATTGATGCCATCCAAAATGTTATTCGATTTTATGTCTAGCATTAAATATACTATGGTAAAAGTTTAAAGTTTATTAGAGATAATTACATAATCGAAAAGAATAAAAGTAAATTTATATATTACAAATAAAAAGTAGGTGTGAGTAAAAAAGAAGTAATAATTTGAGTAAAAGGAAACTAAAAATTGTAGTTGTTATATGACACGTTAGGTAATGTAAAAAATGAAGATAATATGATATAGAAAAATCAAATAAATAATATTATAATTTATACCGAATAATAATTATCTATAATTAAGTAGTAGAGATTAAACTAAATAATATTTAATAGAAGAGTTATCTATAATAAATTAGAAAAGATTAAACTAAATAATAATTATCAAATAAATCTATAATCTATATCTATAATACCTTATTAAGAGAACTGGGTTTTCTACTCTTTTCGTAATTTTGCCATAGGTAAAAATCTTGAAGCACCATGTACAAATGAAGCAAGCCATTTTAGAGGGGGGAAACTTGGACATTCTCCAAAGTTTTAAGACACTTTGAGGGCAATCTAGACATTTCATCCATGGAATCCATGCCCACTTATGTCTTCCATTAATTGAATTAAATTAAGGAACTAAATAAAAGTTTTATAATAATTAAAGAAATTAACTGATTAAATTAAAGACTAGACATGCAACCTTTGGAATTTTCATGATTTAATAGTATGTATAAATAAATATAATAAATAGATTTATTTGAACTATAAATAGGTTTTCTACCCTTATGGTAATGTTAAATTGTGTACATATTTTGAAGCATCATGTACAAGAGAGCCAAGGTATTTTAAAGGGGGTAAACTTGCACATTATCCAAAAATTTAAGACACTTTAGAGGCATTTTTGGAATTTTGGCACCTTTTTGAATAAAAATAATTCAAAAAGTTACGGGTACTAATAAGTAATGATCATCAAGGCCATCATTTATTGAATTGATAAGGAAATTAACTATTAGTATTTGAAGGGTTTAGCCTTGCACTAATCTATATACAAGCCAAAAGCCGTAACTGATATTGAAGTTAAAACCCTTAAGTAAATGCTAAACACACTCATGTGTATATAATATATATTCCACTAGGAACATGTGTTGTATGTTCAATTTTTTTGCGAGCAATGTTTTATTTTGTTCATACTGGGAGATATAATTACATTCACATTGTTTTTCTGATTCATTGCAAAGTGAATAAGAATTAAGTTTATTTGTCTAGGCTTTTTCTCAACATATTTTTTTTCGAAAGTGGTTAGTAGTTCGTAGATTTAATATTTTTTCCACAAAATATTTACTGTAATTCAAATACTATTGAGTGTGTGGTTTATAGTTTTTATATCTTAATATTTATCTATTATCCTTTTATTTTTTTCATTAGGTGGAATGGAGGTAAAGGCTGATAGAGATGAGTCGTCTCCATATGCAGCTATGCTTGTTGCACAAGATGTTTCAACAAGATGCAAGGTTTTTACTTGTTTCCTTTAGTGTCTTGCTATATGGTAATCATAGCAGTTTGTTTTTGTTTGATACATTACAGCTAACAAATTTCTGCTGTAACAACTGGAGCTTGGAATCAATGCCCTCCACATAAAACTACGGGCAACTGGAGGTAACAAGACAAAGACACCCGATCCAGGTGCACAGTCTGCCCTCAGAGCTTTTGCCCGTTCTGGCATGAAGATTGGTCGCATTGGTATGCTTGTATTCTTTTTTCTTTACATACGAATTTTTGTATTTGTTCTTTTTGCTCTTTGAAGAACTTTTATTTATATTTAAGGAGTAGCTGATAAGTAAGTTGTATGTTTTGATGATGACAGAGGACGCGACACCAATTCCAACAGATAGCACTTGCCGAAAGAGTGGGAGAAGAGGAAGGAGGATGTGATATGTTTTTTGTCTACAATATGTTTTCAAAGTATCTGCAATTTGGATTATGGTTGTCTTCAACTTTTGTAGGTTATTTTTATGTTCTGGTTGACATTTGGGGGTGACATGCATTTTTGTTGAACTTCTTTATATTTCTGTTTAATGATATTCTAATATTTACTTCATATATGGGTTTTTTATGCATTATTTTTGCTTAATCAGAAGTATTCTATGTGTAGTTGAGGTCAACATCAATTCGATGGATGTTAGTGTACTTGAGATCTAAACCTTATTTATCGAATCAATTTGAGAGTTTCAGAGTGTTTTAAAGAGTTGAAACGTTTTGAGGATCTTGTCAAATCTGTCGGTTCATTCTTTCTCTTAGTAGACTTCAGTTGACTTTCAATGTAAGTTGGTGTAGTAGAGATTTAGAATTTTACGATGAAAATGGATGTGTAAAAGTTCAAATTCTGTTATCTTCCTTTGATGCCATTGTTGAGGTACATAATAGAAAATATACGAAATTTACATAATACCTTATTAAGAGAACCGGGTTTTCTACCCTTTTCTTAATTTTGCCATATGTACAAATCTTGAAGCAGCATGTATAAATGAAGCAAGCCATTTTAGAGGGGGGAAACTTGGACATTGTCCAAAGTTTTAAGACACTTTGAGGCCAATCTTGACATTTCATCCATGGAATCCATGCCCACTTATGTCTTCCATTAATTGAATTAAATTAAGGAATTAAATAAAAGTTTTATGATAATTAAAGAAATTAATTGATTATATTAAAGGTTAAACATGCAACCTTTGGGATTTTCATAATATAATAGTATGTATAAATATAATAAATAGATGAGTAAATTGCTAAAATAGTCTCTGAGGTTTGGGCATGTTGGTCATTTTCATCCAAAACAATTTTTTTTGTACAATATAGTCCCTCACTTTTGGGATTTTTTTTACCATTTTCATCCAAACATCTAGTGTGCTTTATATTTTCTATAAAAAATAAAGTCAGACGTTTGGATGAAAATGATAAAAAATCCCAAAAGTGAAGGACTATATGGCATAAACAAGTTGTTTTGGATGAAAATGACAAATATACCCAAACCTTAGGGACGATTTTCGCAATTTACTCTAAATAGATTTATATGGACTACATCTATACTATCTATAATCTATATTACCTTATAAGCCAATCAACCGTCATCAGTCATTTATGAGTCAGTCTTAAATGCACCATCATTTCTCATTATGGTGTTAATAACCCCAAACTGTAACCAATGACTTATAAAATCATTTGAACCTTCAGATGTATATTTATATATTCCATATACGACCACATGAGTCCCAATATCAAGCTATGTCCGCTCTCTCAAACCTTCACCTATACATGTTAATTAACCCCCGCACTACTGCCGTGGCCCTTATCCGATTCATCTGTCACCAGCTCTGTAGAAAACTGAAGTGAGTTTCTTATTCTTAAGAACTCATGTTGCTTCGATCCTAAATAAACACTAAAACAACCCACTTTTTATGCATCAGATTCTCTGGTCGATTACCTGTAAGTAATGGAGATCATGAACGCTGCAATGCATACAAAAGAAAGTTCATCAATTTGGGGTTGGTCACTAAGATGTATAATTATTTGGAAGTACTAACTTTTATTCTACATATATTAATTATAAATTTCTTTTATGATGCTATCAACATTCACTCGATATTTTACTACAGCTTTTTGGCTTATTTCTCTACCCTCTTTTTTAGGGGCAGAACCGGAAATAAAAGTCGTTCCACCCAATAGTGATTTAAATGTTGTTCATGGCACCGGTTTTGGTACCTCCATATGTTTCGTCATTAGATGACACTGAATTGATAGTAAGAAGCAAATGTAACGACTTAGTTTTTGTATTAATCCAGTTATGTTTTTTCTTTGTTTGTTTGAGATAGTACATATAATTTGTGATGACAGACATTAGAGCCTTATCATTTGTTGGTTTAAACAATACAGGTATTGTAAAAAGGTGGGATTAATGTGTTTTTTGGCAAATGAAAATGTATTATTAAAAGGTAAGATACATAGTTAGACTATTATTTTTACTATAACAGGTATTATTATTTGGACTATATGAGTACAATTTGTAAATTGTTTCACTTTTTAATTGTGTTTGCATTACATTCTCATCATCTTGAGATTGAATTTTTTTTTTGTTGGATTTAGCATGCTAGTTAATTTGTTTCTCTATTTTTCATTCTAAAAATCAAGACAATAGCTTCACAGAGGGCTTGAAAAGTGGCAAGCAATCACTCACCTCCGACACATGGCTGGTGAGCATTTAGAAACTAAATATGTTTTGATTTATTATCAAACAATTAATTAGTAGAAATCTGAAACTATATATGCTAGCTAAACTTTTCATTCATTAATTCTTACAAGTTAGTGAATTTTTACTAAACCCCAAAACCTAAAATAAACTAGACTTTAAAATGAACTTTTAGAGATTATAATAATTTGTTGGGCATTATTTGTAAATAATTATGAAATTTAACGTTATGAAAAAATAAATATTACAACTATCATTAATATGGAAGTAAATTGTAGAAACTCGTTCTTCAAGTTTTGTAAATTTTTGCCACCATCAGACCTAGAGTTCAACCAAAATCAAGTATTCTTTTTGGTAACGTACGCGTAGTGATTGACGTGGTAACGCACGCTTTAGCGATTGACGTTACAGTTGCGGTATTGTGTGCATGAACCCAGCTACTTATGAGAGAACATTGTTGCCAGTATTTTGTGCTAATGGAAATGGTATCAGTGTTCACCTTTATGATTTTCGGCAGGTCAAACCAGGTAACGACCAAACTCTTGCCACGTTGTGTGTGAAAGAAGACGACAACACTCCCGTCGCGAAGCGCGGGGAGAAACTAATACCATTAATATATAAAATTACATTTAGTCACTGAATTCATTTAGTAGAGACTTAGAATATTACAATGAAAATGGATGTGTAAATTTTAAGTTCTTTTATCTTCTTTAGAAGCCATTGTTGAGGCACACAATTGAAAATATGTGAAACTTACATAAATTCATGTATGGTGGCTGGTAATAGACGTTATAATTGAATATGATATTAGTCTGGACACCCGCCGAAACGCACGGGCATTCCCACTTAATATTATAATTTAAACTAAATAATAAATATCTATAATTAAGTAGTAGAGATTAAACTAAATAATTTTTAGTAGGAGAGTTATCTATAATTAATTAGAAGAGATTAAACTATATAATAATTATCTATAAGAGTTTGGTGGGAACATCAAAAGATACATGACCTAATACGATGACAAGTGTCCTTCTGATAGGATCTGAGTTTGCTTGATTGTGTTGTTTTATAAGAAGTTTAAGATGAAGAAGATAAACAAATGAACAATTGTAGTGGAATTGAGTAAACCTTTATAACACAATCAAGGAAAGAACAGTTTTCATCATACAATCTTTCATTAATCAAAAGATTGAATACACAATGTTTTGACTACTCATGCATGAACACTATCTCCCCCTCAGCCTAAGCTCACAATGTTACTTCGTACAAGATGCAAGTCTATGCGAAAGAGCTAATAGAACAGTACAGGCACTGTCTATTTATTGTACAATCCTAAACACTGTGGCATCTTTGCTAACGTCACCTAGACAGTGACATCTAACCATCTTAACAACCTCTAAACACCGATGCATTACAGACACTGTTACATTAAGACAATGATTAACTAAACTCTGATGAGGCTATCTGCTGTTGATGCTCAACCACTGATGAGACTGAGCAGTGCTTTCCATTAAGGTTGATCAGGCCTTTGACTTCAGCAGTTGATTGGTCTTCAATAGTCTTTGCATCCAACAGAGCTTTGCATAACATGTAGGATCGAATCGAATCACGGCCTGAATGAGTCGTTCGAAAGAGCTCTCGTCCGTTTCAGAGGCGGAAACAGAGAAACGGATGTTAAAACAGCTTGATTCACACTTAAAACCTCTTGTATATTGATTTTACAATGTTTACAGTCAAAGGAAAAACCGGCAGCACCTCGGTATCAAATCTGGAAATCGTTACAAATGACATGAACACAACTCTATTTATAACCTTCCTGATTTCGCTCCAAACCACACATGGCTTGTAGGAGCGAAATCAAAACTTAAGTTTGGAGCGAAATCAAATATTAAGTTTGGAGCGAAATCTCTAAAATCTATAACAATCTGATTTCACGTGCACCATGCAATATTGCTTTGTCTTCTTATGAATGATGCAATTGATGATGTCATCATTGTATAGAATGATATCACACTTGTTCAGATCCGCAACGCAACTGAGACTCGATATAAGACGAAGTCGGCAGATGAATGCACTAACAGACTTCCCCTCAGATGTTGACGAGTCTTAAGTGTCGAGTCTTTTCATCTTCAGTCTTTATCTGTCTTCGGACTTCTTTCATGTTCTCTATCTGGCTCTATCCTATCTCCAACTCTCTTTCAGGATCTCTGGCTCCTAGCTCTTGCATCTTCAGACTCTTTTTCTCTAACAGACTCCCCCTCAAGATGTGCTGGGATCGTAGTCTGGCTTTCACTGGTTCAGGTATACTAACTTGACTCACCTGCATATTCTCTACCCAAAACATAAGTTTCATAAACGATAAGATATAACAAATTTAGAAACTACGCTAATCACCTGAAGACACAACCCTGAATGCATCATTTTCAAGTATCAAACAAAAATGATTTATCATGTCAATTTCTGATGAACCACTTGAATATATATCATTTTTCATATTAAACATCTTCAAACAAACTTTCCCAAACCTGTTCGTCATGTTCAGCACTCTGAATTTTGAAAATCAGCTTTTCAACATCAGTTGTCTAAAATCTTTTTGAATTTTTTAAAATTTATGCTAAAACACACCGAAACTCTTTTTGGACTTTTTATATAACAGAAATGAAATGCAGAAATGAAATATTTACAGACACAATTTTTGTGAGTTTGCGTAAGAGGATCATATCAGTTTATGAGACAAATCACCAACACCGTTAAGTTTTAATCATTTTAAGTTCTAAACGATTCACTTAGATTGTCAGTATACTGATCCACTTAAATTTTCACACAAAGTTCAACTGTTTCGAGATACGAGATTAATGTCTTAAGAACTTAAACTTATTCGCGTGTCCCACCTCAGAATATACTCCCGTATCCAGATCCCAATATTCAGTCTTACAGGTGAGTATACCTAGATGATATCTGTAAGGGGTTAAATTGTGAAACCGTGAGAGCTCAGGTCAGAACTTTCGTTCAGCAGAGAGATGACGGCTCGACTTTTGGTGGGTCCCCTTTAGAGGATCTTTTTTACAACAGCATTAATTAGCAATTTTATTGTCTATTTTTGCTGAGGGCGGCGCTATTTTTCAAGCAAGCGTAAAGTATTCTCCGGGGACTAGGCCATTGCTTCCGCATTATCAGATGTCTCGAGATAATACCCCAGATATCACTAAGCATAAAGACCTAGTATCTCAGAAAGAGGGGTCCTTCAAACAAGATTTCGGGGGTTACCCATATATCCGAGAGATGTTACCCACGATATAAGCAAGTTTGAATTTAGGTTTATATCTCGTCACAATCTACTAAATGTGCAAAAACCTACTGGCATATCATCAGTGAGACCGTTTATCACATTTTTCTTTCCATTTCTTTATCATGTTGTGATCGTCCACTGATGTACTATCATTTCCTCTTTTAAACAACAAAACTCATTTTTCATTTTATCATGTTTTTGACTTTTCAAATTTTCAAATGTTTTTGGATTTTCTGAAAATTTTTACTCCCCCTAAAATGCAAACACATTTTAGGAAATTTGAAAATAAACTGTACAATAAAATGACAACTGATATCAAATCACTTCAAATCGCCATCCACTCGGCATAAACAATCAGAACTCCCCCTCACAACAAACTATTTTCCCATTGTGATTTCAAAACACTTAAGTTTGTTTTAATCAAATGGTTTTTCCGGAAAAGTAGTTTTGTTGATTTTCAAACCATTTGTAGGTTAGGGGTTCATCACATTGTTCTCCAAAATACCACTTGTAAGTATGGTCCAATCAAGTTCAACTTAATGACCTTGATTAACCACTTGTCAATGAAAACCTCTTTCAACCACTTACAGGTTTACTTATCAATCATAACCACTTGCGCATCAAAATATAACAATTTAAATATACCACCTGTACTTTACCAACTGTACCACTTGTAGGATCAAATACTAAGAAAGATGCCGATTCCTGCTCCACTCTTACCAACCTGGGAGCTCCGGCAAGTCAGAATTTTTAGTTTGGAAAAACTTTCTCCCAAGGCTGACCATCCTTGGGAGATTCTGGAACACATCTATCCCACCAGCACTTTGATTTGTAGAACTCTTTAGCTCCTTTCACTTTTCCTGCAACCATCTTACCAAAAATATGTTTAACATTTCATTAAACACCTTTTCAGCATCAAATTCTTTATTATCAGCAAAGAATTGATCTGAAATCTCAACCCTACCTTTTGATTTCAAATAATCTTTTGTCAATGACGGAAAGTTTTCCTCGTTCAACTCAGGAACGGAATTATCAATCTTTTTCTCAACATATGACTCCTCTGATTTTATGGAATCAGATTCATTGTCAGAACTTCTTTCAGATTTTACAACCCAGTTTTGTTTACTCAAATCGACTTGTCTTTTGTAAAAACGTTTTGAAGTTTCACCAACTTCCAAAGTCGATTTATCAACACATTTCTTTTTCATATCAGAGTTAGAAGACACTCCCTGTTTTGAATAAGTGGACTCTTGGCAATTCCAAGCAATGTGTCCAACTTTTTGACACTTGAAACAGGTTCTTCTATCAACTTTTGAAGCAAACTTCTTCACATTCCTCTTTACCTCAGTAAGAAACTCTTGATTCGACTGTTTCCAGAATGGTTTCTTCTGCTCATCTTCACAACTTCCACCTGTAACAAATTTTGTTTTTGATTTATAAGTTTTCTGAAGAATTGAAACCAAGACCTTTCTTTTTGAGATTACCATTATGGTTTGATTTCTTTTGAAAATTATAACCATAACCGTAACCCTTTTTCTTGTTCAATCTCTGTTGGACCCTTGAAGTGTATTTTTTAGGTTTTTCATCAAGATTTAAATCTTTTATTTCAGAAATATTAATTTCTGTTAATTTGAAAACCTGTTTGATCATTTTAGTTTTTACACTTCTTATTGGAAATTCCTCATCAGAATATAATTTGTCTGAATCATACAAAGTATAAGCCACTTTGATTGATCTGTCATTCAAATTAGATTTTGATAACAGGAATTCTTTATTGTAAACCCTTTTAACTGACGAACTCGGACTCTTTTCTGATGAACTCGGACTATCAGACTCAGACTCCGGTTTTGACTCTTCATCCGTATCCAACACCTGATCGACCACTCTTTTTAATAACTCGGACTCATGATCAGTGTCAGACACTGTGAATGTAACTTCAATATTGTCTGGTAATTCATCAATGATTTCAGACTTTAACTTGATGTTGACTGCCTTTTTTAGACGCTCCTCGTTAGGATTCCTTGGAGAATAAGTTTCATGGATCGGGGGCGGACATCTGTTATACTTGACACTTGGTTTCTTACCAGTATCAGTATCTTCAATCTTTTTATCCATGAATGCTTCCAGACCTGCAACAGTAGGATAAACACGATCAATCAAATAATCACAAGTAGTATAACTCAACAGTAATCGTTTAATCCTTTCACTCTCAATCTTCTCAAGTTCCAGCTCCTTCTTCAGATTAGCACAATCTTCAATATAATCATTGATGACGCTCTGCTTTGTCATTAAAGTTGCACTCATTTTGTCATTTGCTTTTTCAATTTCTGAATTTGTCCTTTTCAGACCATCAACTGTTCTATTCAGCACATCATAAGATTCCTTAATGTACTTCACATCAGATAGTAAATCTTCTTTAATCTTCGCTAATTCAGCAATCTTCTTATCTTTCTCCTCACAAACTTTGCAAGATTCTGAACACTTCGAACACGGTTTTTCAACTTCAACCGCTTTTTCAACTATCTTTTCAACCTCAACGATCTTTTCTACTTCGACGATTTTCTCTACTTCGACAAGTTTCTCTACTTCGACAAGTTTCTCAACTTCGACTAATTTTTCAACTTCAACTATTTTTTCAACTTCAACAAGTTTTTCCACCACTTTCTCCACTTCAACAATTTTCTCAACTACTTTCTCAGTCACTGGTTCAACATTTGCTTCTCCAGCTTCTGTCTTTGTCTTTTCATTAGCTTGCATTTTTGCTGCTTCCAGCTCTCTCCTTAATCTGGCAATCTTCTTCTGATTTAGCATTTCCATTTTATCTGCAAAGAAGAAATTAAAACTGTCAGGATTAATGCCTTTTCTAGCTCTGTTGAGATGTTCTTCTTCATCATCGGTATCTACATCGCTTCCAAGATCTAGAAAAATCGGGATTCTTTTCTGATTAGTCTCATCTTCACCCTGAATTCTAGCAACAAAGCCTGAATCAGATGGAATGTATTTATCCCAACTAAATCCCTCTGCAACTTTTTCATCATCTTGATGAATAAGTAAAGCTTTCTTTTTTCCATCTTCAATAGCATGAGCATGTGCAGTTTGTGGTTGTTGAGCAATCTGATGGAAAATTGATTTCTGATAGTAATTGTTCCTATCTTGATTCCCGGTTGCTTCTGTGCTTTTGCACTCTCATTTAAAATGTCCTTTTCCTTTGCAACGGAAACAGGTAACTTTTGACTTGTCAAATCCCAACTGAGAGGTAGCCATTCCTCGAAATTCATCTCTACCAGTAATCTCTTGAAACTTTTCAGCTCTCCTCCAAGCACTCGCTAAACACCATTTGATATCCATCAGCTCAAGTTCTTCAGCATCAATTTGGTCGTAATCTTCTTTGGTAAGCATCGGATTCCCAATCTTTCCACCGATCAAACTTTCGTAAGATTCTAACATAGCAACCAGTGATGCCATGTGTTGCTTGGCAACTTCCGGAGACAGATTCTGACCATTTTGAATGTTTAAGGTAACATTGCACTGAAGATTTATTGAGTTTTGTCGTTGAGAACTTGATGTTGTGCTGTTTGGATCAAAACTTGAGAATGATGAAGAATATCCACCACTTTGAGTCACATTGCTACTCTTTGTTCCAGACGAACTGTAAGCACTGAAACCAGTTTGAATCTTTGGACTAGGGCTGGGAGTAGCCTCAAACTTGTTCCCTCTGTAATACAAACTGACATCTTGTTTGGCATTTGGATTCGTCATTATAGCAGTTTTCTGAATATCCAGCTCCTGCTCTTCAATCTTTTGAATGAATTGTGCCAGATTCATATTCTCAGACTTTCTTGTGTGTTTTAAAATCATCAAATAAGTTCCCCACTTTTGTTGTGGTAGTGCTTCAGCTAGTTTATCGACCCACTCATCATCATCTTTCTCAATGTTAAATCTTTTCATTTCTAAGACTAGATGACAATATCTATCAATGGTATGCTTTGTAGTTTCATGGTCGAAAGCTGAAAACATATCAAACGACTTCTTCAATAATGCCTTTTTGTTTTTAATCATATCTGCGCTTCCTTTGAATTTCTGAATCAATGCTTCCCAAATTGACTTAGCTGTATTACCATGTTGAAGCAAAAGAAATATATCTTCTGTAATTGCCTGTTGAAGAATACTGATCATCATTTTCTCACTAGTATACTTCAATTTGTCAACTTCCGTAAAGTCACTGAAACCTTTTTCAAGTCCACGTTCGTTTTTCGGTTTCTCATAGTCTTTCTCCAACGAACACCATGCATCAAACTTGTAAGCTTGCACCCAGTTCTCAAATCGATTTTTCCATCCCTGAAAATCTTCAATGTACATCAGCTTTGGCGGTTTCTGATGTGTTCCCGTTTCATTTTCACTGTATAAAGTCTCAGCAGCAGTAACGGGAGCAACAGGTGTAGCAAACGCGTTGTAGAATTCCTCTTCCATGTCTTCGGAAAATTTGATATACTTCGGGAAAACACCTGAATGAAAACGAACAAACAATCAGTTTTATCGAACCAAAAAAAAAATGTGAACGTGTGTAACGGTTGAATCAGTCTAGATCTCGTGTCAAAAATTCGCGAACTCGTTCTAATGTTTTTGAAGTGAAATCACTGAAAGACTAGACTTGATTGGAACGAAATGACTTCAATTTGGGCCGAGGACACTTAGACAAACAATTCACTTCTGTTGGACTTTCCAATCCTCTTAAACTAAACAACATCTCATTGGGCCGATTATGTGTTGACTTTGAATGAGCTCGGTATATGTGTGACTTTGATTGGGCCGCTGACACTTATCACTTCACATGCAGCCGACAACAATGTAAAAGATTCCACTGACTTGTTTTCTTTATTAACCGAATACACATGGGCTTTCACACTACTCGATGACTATCACATGGAAATGTTTAATGTCAGATATTGTTCGAATTCTATTGGACCTCAAATCTTGAACAAAGATGATCACATGTATCGATATAAATTGCAATAGATTCACATGGGCTGACACTTCAATTTCCAACAACTCACAACTCAATGAACTTTCTCGTGACCTGAACCTATTACCGATAATTTTTATATATGCATTGAAACTCACAACGTTTGTTTATGAGAAGAATGAACTTCAATTTCTGACATATTTGTTTAATGTTTCACATAACTCAATGTATTTTTCATGCAAAAACTGATGAGTATGATCAAAACGATGCAACCAGAACTTCAATTTTCAAGACCCGAAATGATAGATTGGAGCGAAATCATGATATTAATCTTGGAGCGGAATATGAGATTTAGTACTCTGGAGCGGAATCAGAAAATAATGTTGGAGCGGAATCAGAAGTATGGCAGTTTTGGAGCGGAATCAGAAAATCTCTGGAGCGGAATCAACAATTTTAAGCTGAGACAGACAACTTGGAGCGGAATCACAAGAAATCCGTTCGAGCGGAATCACTTCGAACATCAATTTTACCCATTTTTAAGCTGTATTTTAGCGTGAAACTTTCAAGGATTCTTTAAAACATGTTTACACACAACATATGTGAATTTTAGCTAATTTTAACCATGAAAAGTTTTGAATTTTGAAAAAGAATGGTGTAGAAACAGAATATGTGATGAAAACAGGCTGTTTTGGCAAGAACTCCTCGTCCTGAGCTCTGATACCACTTGTAGGATCGAATCGCGACCTGAATGAGTCGTTCGGAAGAGCTCTCGTCCGTTTCAGAGGCGAAAACAGAGAAACGGATGTTAAAACAGCTTGATTCACACTTAAAACCTCTTGTATATTGATTTTACAATGTTTACAGTCAAAGGAAAAACCAGCAGCACCTCGGTATCAAATCTGGAAATCGTTACAAATGACATGAACACAACTCTATTTATAACCTTCCTGATTTCGCTCCAAACCACACATGGCTTGTAGGAGCGAAATCAAAACTTAAGTTTGGAGCCAAATCAAATATTAAGTTTGGAGCGAAATCTGTAAAATCTATAACAATCTGATATCATGTGCACCATGCAATATTGCTTTGTCTTCTTATGAATGATGCAATTGATGATGTCATCATTGTATAGAATGATATCACACTTGTTCAGATCCGCAACGCAACTGAGACTCGATATAAGAGGAAGTCGGCAGATGAATGCACTAACATAACAGTCTTTATTAAACAATCAGACTTTAGAGATCATCAGTTGTTAAGTGCCACTGCCATTGAAGGAAAATAATGTTCAAACACTATTATTGGGATCATCTGTTGTAGAACCAGTTTTGGCTTTGGATCATTTGTTCTTCAAGGATGGATTGCATGAGCCAACAATCTCCCCTAGAACAGATGATGCCAAAACTCTTCATTATTCTGATATTTATTATCTCATATCCTTTCCCGGATTTTCCCTTTGAACTAAAGCTCAAAATCCAAGGAATCGGTGTCATCTTCATCCCTTTGTAGGTGAAGGTTCATTAGATCTTGAAAGTCATCTGCATTTAGACCAAATGCATCCTCCCTTGACAGCTTTTCAACATTACCATCAGACCTGAGCAGTATCAATACATGGGTATCTTTGTCAGATTTCCACTTTAGTATTTTTGAGTCTGATGGTTTTCTTGGGAGAATTTTTTTTTTGTGATGAGTTTGGGGATTGAGGTCTGCTTGCCAACTTTTTAAGTGTTTCAGCAAATTGAGCTTGAAGTTGTAGACGAGCATCATTCAATCCAAATTGTAATTGATTTCTGATAGCCTCTTTTCTGAATTCAGCATCCCTCTTTTTATCTATCTCATCAATCTGTTGTTGTCTTTTTCTTTGATTGAAGACACTGATGGATACATCAGATGATGAGAACAGCTTTTTAAAGGAATGGGTCTGCTGAGGCCTATCAGCAGTGGTTTCATCATCATATACTGGCTTCTTAGGAAGGCTTGGATCTGTCTTTCTAAGCTCTTCTAACTTTTTATAAGTTAGATTAACATTCGGCTTAGACCATCTTGCAATGGATCTAGCAGTCCTAAAATTATCTGCTACAAGCTCTGCTCTCTTCCTTTTGTACCTCATTGCTTCATCCACATCAGCTTTCTTGAATTTGTTCCAGTTGGGTGCAAATTTCTTCATTTGAGGATCTTTCTTCATCATTTCAATTCTATTTACTTCTTCTTTGAGAGCTTCAAGAGACCAGTCTTTGAATTGATACCTGTAGGCTTTGTAGGGCCTGTCTCTCATGATGATGTCCAAATAATCAATCCTTAGTTCCTTTTGAATACCAGCATCAGGTGGCAGTTCTGACATTGATTTACTCAGGTGGCAGTTCTGACATTGATTTACTCAGGTCTCTAGCAAAGTCTTCCAATTTCTTGACTTTACTAAGCTCATCTTGATAAGTGCCCTGGTAATTCCTGTCATCCTTCCCTTTACTCACATGTTTGGATTTCAGCTCAGCTTGTTTAGCTTTCATCTTGATGTATTCATCAATGTTCTAAGGTGTACTGAAGCCTTGCAGTGATTGGAAGGTTCTTTTGGATGGATCATCATCTTTGTAAAATTGTATCATTTCATTTTGAACTGCAAGCAGTTCCAGAGGATATTTGACTGCCAATGGAATGTTTTGTGGGATGTGAACAGTGGATGGTTGTTTGATTGGGTTGGTTTGTGGAGATGATGAAGGTGGAATGAATGGAGCAGATGATATAGGAATTGGTGCTGGTATTTCTTTTTCTTCTTCATGCACCATGAACTTTCTTTTTCTGGTATAGATAGATTTTGGAGGAGGAGGAGTTTTAGATAGAGAATGTGCTTTAGGTGAAAAGGCTAGTTGTGAGGGGAATCTTTGAGGTGTTGGTGGTTTTGTTGATGGTGGAGAAACAAAATGGGTTGAATCAGTGGTTTGGCTAACAACTGTTGAAACCACTGGTGTCTCAACAACTGTTGTCTTAACATCTGATGATGCTTTTAGTGCATCAACATATGTTGCTATGGAAGATGGTGGTGGTGATGAGGAATCTGTTTTCTGCTTTTTATGAGGTGGTTTTTGTGGTGAAGGTTTAGGTTTGGATGTATCAGTGTTTGGCCTTTTAGAACCAGTAGTGGTTGGCTTTTGTGGTGATGGTTTAGGCTTAAGGAATGTGGCAATTGGTTTGAATGATTTTCTTTTATTTGAAGTTCCAATGTTTCGCACTTTGTTTTCCTTTTTCATCTTTTTCTCCAATTCCTACCTCAAAACATTTATTCTACTTTCTTTTGTATCCTTTCTCTTCTACTTTGCTTCAATATCCTTATCTGTCTGTTTGTTAAGGGTTTCATCAACTCCCTTTTTCTTACGAGTTTCAGATTTTCCAAAAGATTTAGCAGAAGTCTTTTTGGCAGGCTCTGGCTTTTGTTTTGGCTGATTCCTTGGTGTTGGTTTGCCAAAGTTTTTCATAGAATATTTCTCCCCTTTTTGGCATCATCTTCATCATCTTTTTGAAAGATAGGTGCAGGGGAGGTGCCAGTTAACTTAACAAGAGTTTCTTTGATGCCCCTGATATCTGCCTGTGTGTCCTTACACCTTGCTTTAACCATATCTCTAATTAGCTCCAAGTGGGAGTTAAGTTGAAGTTCAGCCAGATCCCTTTGAGCTGCAAAAATAGGTTGTGCTAAGTTCCAAAGCTCTTGGGATAACCGTTGATGAGAAGGTTGACTTTTGGAAGCATCCACCAACTACTTCAATAGATCTTTCATGTCACCAACAGTTGTTTCAATATTGGACATCCTCTCCGTCAAATCCTTGTATTTTAATTCATCACCTAACTTAATAGGTCACCTGAATTCCCACCAGAGGTGGTTGTATCTGCTTTTGAGATAGGAGGAGTCTCCAAATTTTCATTAGCAGATGGCCCTTGTTCTTGGTTCTGGGGACTTCCTTCTACATCAATGGTTACCTTAGTAAACACACCAGTGGTTAACTTGAACTCACCAGTGGTTACCTTGGTAGACACAGCAGTGGTTACCTTCAAGGGAGTCTGACTAATGAAACTACTGTCCAAATGTAGATTAGTGGATCCAACAATTGTAATAGCTGCTCCTTTTGAACTACCAACAAGAATTTCAGGAAATTCAAGTGGTGTAAATTCCTCATCTGTTTGTGGGTTAGCCAATTGAATAGGTTCAGAAACAACCAATGTTGAAGTTATACTCTCAGTAATGTGTTGGTGAGAAGGGCTGTTTTGGGTCTGAATTTCAATAGCCTCAAACAGTGGTATAATGGTAGGTGGAATAGGAGATGAAGGGAATGGTGTTGAAAGAGACATTGCCCTGGGAGAAGGGCTTTTAAACATACTCTCAAGTGAGGGTAATGTTTCATATTGTGGTGTCCCTGTGCTTACAACATGTTCCTTTTATGAGGAATCATGAGGAGTTGATGTTTCAGGTTGAGATCTTTCCATCTGTTGTGAGAAAGTAGCAACAGTGGTTTCTAGTGACATTTGTGTTGTCACAGGGTTAACCTTTGGGATCTCATCTTCCAGAGGACCCTTATTTGTGGGTTTGGTGGGCTTTGTGGTTTTTGTTTTGGTCTTTTTGGGTTTAGATGGTGGGGGTTTCACAATAGTGGTTGTGGTGCTGTGATCACCATGAGCAGTGGGCTCAGCAACAGAAATTTGAGGAGCCGATGTGGACTCATCTAAAATTTGCTCAGACTTCTTTGCTTTTTTTGGAAACTTTTGACTATTTTGCCATTAGGCGAGTAAAGGTTTCAGAAGAAAGACTGTTCATTTTGAAAGGTGTTCCTTGCTCAAAATCTTTTTGAGGAACTTTCTTTTGCAAATAATAGCTCAAAAACCTTGGGAACAGTAAAAAAGTAGTATTTTCCCCATCTTTAATGTTTTTCACATTATTGACCAAATCTGTAAACAATGCTTGGGAGTAGTTAAAATATGTTTTTGACATAATTGCTTACCCCAAGTACTGAATTTTTAAAGGTATCTCATTAAAAGCAGCGGTTTTGTTTGACAGACAAGTGAGTAGGGTATGGAACAAAAATTTCATGGGTGGTGGAAAAATTGGTTTAAACATTGTTGCTTTAGTTAATTGTCCATCATAACCCCGTTCAATCAAGTCCAATTGATACTCACTTTTTGGAAAAGAAGTTTTACCTGCAAGATCATTTATCTGAAATGTTTATGATATATTTGCGGGGGTGATAGCAACCAAGACACCTCCTACTTTTGAAGTGATTCCCCATGGCTTTTTGTCTTGTTCTTGAACTTCGGAATTTGCCCAGAAATCACGTAGGGTGTCTTGATATATGGGTGCATCAGCATTGAGTAAAGTTTTGTATTTGGAGGATGATAAAGTGTCAATTATTGAGTGGAACTCTATATTTTTGTATCTTTTCTCAAACGTACAGAGGTAGTTGTGGGGGTGTTTGATGATTAGAGCCATGATTGTAAGTAGAAATTACGAGAGGTTGACGAAGAAAATGGTAACCGCTTTGGAAAGTTTTGAATTCGATATGGCGATAGAAGCTTTGTTTGGGTTTTAATTAGGGTTTTAAAAAGTGAAAAGTGAATGCTAACGTGGCAACGGTTTCAAAGATCGAACGGTTAACATTTGCCCACATGGCAACCTCTGATGAATAGGTGGATGACAGTTGTTTGGAAACCACTGTTGGGCAACAACAGTGGTTGGGAACAATGTATGAAATATCAGTCGCTGTTTTTTGTCTAGCAGAGGATAGACATCAGAGGTTGAAACCATCAGTGTTTATTCAACAGTGGTCAACAAAGGAAGGGAGAAACAGAGGTTGTCTTTCAGCAGTGGGTGAATTTCAACCATCAAAGGTTTAAAACAAGCAGTGGATATGGACAGAATTTTAAGGATTTATGAAAAAATTTCATTTTAACTATTTTTAAGGATGGATTTCTGATTTTCTGAAAACATTTTAATGCTTTTTATTCAAAGAAAAGAAGGTTTTGCCTTCTAGTCCAAGTTAAGCATGCCAATTCTTGAGATCAAACTTTCAAAGGTAGATGTGTCTAATGATTTTGTTAGCACATCTGCCAGCTGATCTTTTGTTGGAACATGACGCAAAGAAATCAAACCTTTTTCATAGCAATCCATCACAAAGTGATGTCTGATGTCAATGTGTTAGGTGGTTAAGTGGTTGAGTGGGATACTAGATTTTTGATGATATTTTCAGGTGCCTGACTATCCAACATGAGAGGAGTCTTTAGAGCAGTTATACCAAAATATAGTAACTGGTTTTGAAGCCACAACAGGTGGGTTGTACAACTTGTAGCAGCAATATACTTAGCTTCAACAGTGGAAGTGGAAACAACTGCTTGCTTTTTGCTTTGCCAAGACACTAAGCAGTTGCCTAAGAATTGACACCCTCCTGATGTAGACTTCCTGGTGGTGTTGCATCCAGCAAAATCACTGTATGAATAACCTAAAAGCTTGACATTCCCATTAGCAGGATACCAGATACCAAGTGTGGGAGCACCTTTTATGTATCTGAATATTCTTTTCACGGCAATGAGATTGGACTTCCTAGGTGCTGATTGGGATCTGGCACAGACACATGTTGCAACATGATGTCTGGCCTTGATGCAGTTAGGTACAATAAAGACCCAATCATGCTTCTATATAAGGTCTGATGAACCAAGTCATCTTTTTCATTAGACATGACAAGCTTTGTGGTTGCTATGGGTGTACTACATGGTTTACAATTATTCATGTCAAATTTGTTTAAAAGATCTTTTACATATTTGCTTTGATGAATGAGAATACCATTTTGCAATTGCTTAACTTGGAGTCCAAGAAAGCATTGGAGTTCACCCATGGCACTCATTTCAAACTCTGCTGTCATGAGTTGCCTAAACTCTTCACACATGGAATTACATGTGCTTCCAAAGATGATGTCATCAACATAAATTTGGACAATCATAAAATCTTTTCTTCTCCATTTTAAAAACAGTGTTTTATCAATTTTACCTCTTGTGAAGCTTATAGAGATGAGAAAAGTGGAAAGAGTTTCATACCAGGCCCTTGGTGCTTGTTTCAAGCCATACAAAGCTTTATTGAGCTTGTAGACATGATCTAGATAAAAAGGATCTTCAAAACCAGGAGGTTGACAGATATATACCTCTTCCTGAATTTTGCCATAAAGAAAGGCACACTTGATATCCATTTGATACACCTTGATGTTGTGGCTGACAGCAAAGGCTAAGAACAATCTGATGGCTTCAAGTCTTGCTACAGGAGCAAATGTCTCATCATAGTCTATGCCTTCTTCTTGTCTGTAACCTTGAACCACAAGCCTGACTTTGTTCTTGACAACAATGCCCCTTTCATCTGTTTTGTTCTTGAAGACCCACTTTGTGCCAATTAGACTAACTTCCTCTGGCAGTGGTACAAGTTCCCATACTTGTTGTCTTTTGAACTGTTGGAGCTCTTCTTGCATGGCTTCTACCCAACTATTGTCTTTCAGTGCCTCTTGGTACTTGACTGGTTGATGGAGTGATAGAAAGCCTGCAAAAAGACAAATGTTTTAGGATTGACTTCTTGTGAGAACCCCTTCATTGATGTTGCCAATAACTTGATCTGCTGGATGAGATTTAAGGAAGATTATATCCCCCTTGTATGGAATAATGGCATTGAGAGGTGAGGGCTGCAGATGTGAATCATCTGAGCTAACATTCGTTTGTGATTTCGAAGAACCAACATCTGTTTGAAATGGAGGTGGAGGAATAGGAGGAATGGGTGTGGTACAATGTTGATTTTTATCCACTGTTGATGGATTTTTATCAACAGAGGTTGGTAAAGATAAAGTGGTAGAGGTTTGAGTGTTGTTTTTATCAACAACTGTTGATTCAGCAGTGGCAGAGTTTTGACAGCTGTTTTGAACATTTGCTGCTCTGGTGGTGGATGTGATTTTGTATTGTGGAATCACAACATCATATCCAAAATCATGGAAGGAAGATTGTGGAGTACCTGCAGGGTTAGTCTTGACAGACACATATTCAAATGTAAATTTATCAAGGTCAAACAGTTCAGCAGGGTTTGCTGGGATTTTCAGTGATTAAAGTTCATTGAACTTTACATTCAAAGTCTCTTCCACACACCTAGTCCTTGTGTTAAACACTTTGTAGGCCTTGGCAGTGGTTGAGTATCCCAGATGGTAACCAGAATCTACTTTGGCTACAAATTTTGAAACTGTATCTTTTAAGTTTAAGCTAAAACATGGGCAACCAAAGATTTTGAAGTATGAGATCAGTGGTTTGATTTTGAACAGAGTTTCATAGACAGTCTTTTGATGCCTGGGGTTGATTGAAACTCTTATCTGCACATAACAGGCAGTGTTTACAGCCTCTGCCCAAAAAGTTAAGGGTAAACCTGAGTCTGCAAACATTGTTCTGGCAGCTTCAATCAAAGTTTTGTTTTTTCCTTTCAACCACCCCATTCTGTTCTGGTGTTCTTGGGATGCTGTCCTGCCTTACAATCCCTTTTGCCACATAGAGCTCATCCAACTCCTTGTTTCTAAACTCTGTTCCATTGTTACTTCTAAAGATTTTTACTAGCAAGTCAAATTGCTTTTCAACATGTTTAAGAAAGTCTTGCTAGATACCTGCAGTCTCATCCTTAGAGTGTAAAAAGTAAGTCCATTGTAGGATCGTTTTCACGACCGAAACGAGTCGTTCAGAGGTGTTCTTCTCAATACGAGAGGCAGAAGCTAACGTATCAAGTTCGAAACAGCTAGATATTCACTTTAATTGTCTTTTTGATTGATTTGACAAAGTTTTACAGCGAGTAGACACTTCGGCAGCACTTCGGCTCTCAAACCGGAAAGTTGGAACTACTTCAAACGAAATCACAAGGCACCTATATATAGGCAAGCTAATTTCGCACGGACCAGTTCACACGAAATCACTTTCACACGAAATACCTATTTCGTGCGAAATTACACTAGCTAATTTCGTGCGAAATTACACTATGTAATTTCGTGCGAAGAAAGATTTTCATCTTTTATTTCAGAAATCTTAATTTCTGTTAATTTGAAAACCTGTTTAATCATTTCTGTTTTAACACCTCTTATTGGAAATTCCTCATCAGAATATAATTTGTCTGAATCATTCAAAGTATAAGCCACTTTGATTGGTTCGTCATTCAAATTAGATTTTGATAACAAGAATTCTTTATTATAAACCCTTTTAACCGACGACTTTCGACTATCAACTGATGAACTCGAACTCTTGGATTCGGACTTTGACTCTGACTCCTCATCTTTTTCCAACACCTGATCGACCACTTTCTTTATTAACTCAGACTCATGATCAGTGTCAGATGATGTGAATGTGACATCAATATTTTCTGGTAACTCATCAGTTGTTTCGGACTTTAACTTTATATTGATAGCCTTTTTGACATGCTCCTCATTTGGTTTTCTGGGAGAATAACCTTCCCAGATCGGAGGCGGACACTTTTTATAATTTGCACTTAGTTTCTTACCAGTATCCTTCTCTTCCGGCTTCTCATCTTGAAAGGCGTCTAAACCTGCAACAGTTGGATAAATTCTGTCAATCAAATAATCAGAACTAGAATAGCTTTGTAACAATCGTCTGATTCTTTCATTTTCTATTTTTTCTATCTCCAACTCTTGCTTCCACTCTGCACTTTCTTCAATATAAAAATTTATGGCTTTCTGCTTTGACATCATCACAGCATTCATCATTGTCAACGCATCTTCTCTTTCAGAATTTGTTTTTTGTAGACCAGTTACCGTTCTATTCAACACATCATATGATTCTTTCACGTAGTTGAGATTAAACAATAAATTCTCTTTCATTTTCACAAACTCATTCATCTTCTCATCTTTCTCTGCACACTGCTTGCAAGATTCCAAACATTTTTGACACGGTTTAATGACTTCAATTATCTTTTCAACTTCAACTACTTTTTCAACTTCAATCACTTTCTCAGATTCTACAATTTTCTCAGCTTCAATCACCTTCTCGGCAACTTCAACTTCTTCATTTTGTTCAATGTTCTCTTCCTGAACAACACTTTCACATTTTATCTTTCTCTGTTCTTTTGCTGCTCTTCTCTCCTTCAACTTCTCCAATCTATCTGCAAAATAAAATTGAAAACTTTCAGGAGATAACATAGATTTTCCAATGTTTATTTGTGTCTCCTCTTCATCATCACTATCATCAGATGATGATTGATCAAAGACTGGCTCTTGAATGATTTGTGCAGTGAGAGCTGCCACTTTGGAATCAGGTGGAATGTACTTGTCCCAACTGAAACCTTCAGCCACTTTCTCATCATCTTGATCGATTATACCATAATACGCTTTCTTATTTGCTTCTATGATCATTTTAGCATGAGCAGTTTGTGGTTCCTTTTATTGATATGGTTGATGAGCAACTTGTTGATAAATGGCTTTCTGATAGTAATAATTGCCACTAAATGGATTCTTTGCTTCACTTGCTTCTTGATTTTTGCATTCTCTCTTAAAATGTCCTTTCTCCCTGCATAAAAAACAAGTAACTTTAGATTTATCAAAACCCAAAGTAGAAACATTTGCATCCAAGAAATCATTTCTCCCTGTAATCATCTTAAATTTTTCAGCTCTTCTGAGAACACTTGCAAGACACCATTTGATGTCCATGAGTTCCATCTCTTCTGCATCTATCTGATCGTAATCCTCTTTCGTTAGCATAGGATTCCCGATCCTCCCTGCAACCAATCCTTCATAAGATTCTAACACTGTAGCAAGTAATGACATGTGACTTTTAGCAATCTCTTCAGAGAAATTTTGACCATTCTGAAGATGCAACGCTATGTTGCAGTGTAAAACTTGACCATTACTGGTGTTTGAGCTTTGAAATTGATGACTTGATGTAGAACTCTTTGGATTAACATTCGAATATGAAGAAAATCCACTGCTGCTGCTTGAACTTTGATTGACTGATCCAGATGAGTTTTCAGCACTGAAAGCAGTCTGAACTTTTGGACTTACTTCAACCTCTTGAACACTTCCTTTGTAATACATTTTGACATCTTGTTGACCACTCGGATTGTTCATTCTTGCAATCTTCTGCTGTTCCAGATCTTGACCCTCAATCTTTTCAATGAACTGTGAAATAGTCAACTTGTCATATTCTCCCGTGTTCTTCAAGATCATCAAATACGTACCCCATTCTTTCTGAGGTAATGCATCAGCTAACTTGTCGACCCATTCTTCTTGATCTTTGACAATTTCTAACAAAGACATAGTTCGCACTAAGTGGCAATATCTTTCAATCAGCTTCTTTGATGATTCACCCGTCAAGCTCGAAAATAAATCAAACTCTTTCTTTAGTAATGCTTTCTTGCTCCTGGTCATCTTCTCACTACCCTCAAATTTAGTTTTAAGCGCATCCCAGATCGATCGTGAAGTATTGTCGTGCTGAAGCAAAATGAAGATGTCCTCTTTAATAGGTTGCTGTAACAGACTAATCATCATCTTTTCAGCTTTATACATGTCTCGTTCTTTGTCCGTAATTCAGAATTTGTTTTAATAACTCCCAAATCTGTACGCGGTTTAACATACTTTTTCTCAATGCATTCCCAAGATCTCAAATGATTGGCTTAAACCCAGTTTTCGAAACGATCTTTCCAACCATAATACTCCTCAATTCCCATAAGCTTCGGGGGTTTTTGCAAAGTTCCAGTTTCATTCTCCATGTTCATGCTTTGAGCAATGGCAGCCGGAGTAGTCGGGGATGTAGCAAACGCGTTATAGAATTCTTCTTCCATGATTCGGTAACAAAATTTTCAAAACAAACACTTTCAAACGAAATTAACTCTTCAAGCGAAATATCCTGCAAAACAACTTTAAACGAAATACCAACACAAACGAAATCAGAAGTTTCAAGCAAAATATGATTTCATGCGAAATCACTAAACGAAATATGATTTCGTACGAAATTAGCTTGTTTTCAAACGAAAATAGCTCCTTTGAAACGAAATATTGATTTTGTATGAAATTCTCAAACGAAATCTAATTTCGTGCAAAATTATCAGCAACTTTCAAATGAAATTAATAATAAAATGTAATTTCACGCGAAATCAAGAAGTCTATTTCGTGCGAAATACTGCTGATGTCATCATCTCGAGCTGTTTTTGTCAAAATTGATCAGGTTTTAAGCCGTTTTAAGATCTGAAACTTTCTAGGGTTTGTTAAAACACAATTTCGCTTATAATGTGAAAAATTCAATCCATTTTAACCGTGAAAACTTGTTCAATTTTGAAAAGAAGGTGTAGAAGTCAGAAAAATGATGAAATTTAGCTGAATTCGGTAAGAACTCCTCATCCGGAGCTCTGATACCACTTGTAGG
This sequence comes from Helianthus tuberosus, assembly GCA_030545235.1. Taxonomy (NCBI): domain Eukaryota; kingdom Viridiplantae; phylum Streptophyta; class Magnoliopsida; order Asterales; family Asteraceae; genus Helianthus; species Helianthus tuberosus. Next base: position 82,437,812 of record CM060369.1, read on the forward strand.
ATCGTTTTCACGACCGAAACGAGTCGTTCAGAGGTGTTCTTCTCAATACGAGAGGCGGAAACTAACGTATCAAGTTCGAAACAGCTAGATATTCACTTTAATTGTCTTTTTGATTGACCTGACAAAGTTTTACAGCGAGTAGACACTTCGGCAGCACTTCGGCTCTCAAACCGGAAAGTTGGAACTACTTCAAACGAAATCACAAGGCACCTATATTTAGGCAAGCTAATTTTGCACGGACCAGTTCACACGAAATCACTTTCACACGAAATACCTATTTCGTGCGAAATTACACTAGCTGATTTCGTGCGAAATTACACTATGTAATTTCGTGCGAAATTACCTTATATCCTATTTTTGACATTTTCCTCGAACTACGTGCCCTGATCAATCTATACACATTCAAGACTCGATACAAGATGAAGTCGACAGACGTATGCACCAACATCCATGTAAACCTAGAAAAAATCATCTACAATTAGGGCTATAAACGAACCGAACGAACACGAACAAGGCCATGTTCGTGTTCGTTCGTTAAGGAACAAGCTTGTTCATGAACTGTTCACGAACGCTTACCAAACGAGATTTCTTATTCGTGTTCGTTCATTAAGGAAACGAACATGTTCGTGAACTGTTCATGAACACTTACCATATGCTGAACTCTAACAAATGTTCATGAACATAAATGAACACAAACGACGTTTATGAACACAATATTCATTTTAGAATAAAATCTGCATTTTCATTACAAATATTACGAAGAATCCATAAAAATAAATAAACACTCACCATAATTATCCGAACAGAGTTGGCGTGATTATCAGAAACATGATAAACACAAAATTAAGAGTTTGTTAAGCCTTAACACAAGCTAACATTGAGATAGTGAAAAGAGGGATGTTGTGAGAGGCATATAAGATAACTAGGGTTTCAAAATTTTAAATAACTAGAAATAATAAAACAAAATACAACATATAAAAACCTTTAAACGAACTAACACAAATAAATATTAACAAGCAAACATAAATAAACTCATTACCGAACACTCACGAACATAAACGAACACATTACCGAACGTTCACGAACATAAACGAACGAACGCAACCTCTGTTTATGTTCGTTCATTTAACTTAACGAACGAAATTTCTTGTTCGTGTTCGTTCATTTACTAAACGAACGAACATAACCAAACTTCCCGCCGAACGGTTCACGAACTGTTCGCTGAACGTTCAGTTTGTTTACAGCCCTATCTACAATGACCAAACAGTATGTTTTGTTTTTCAAACTCTTGATTTTTACTGGGCCAAACAAATCCATGTGCAGCATTTGCAAACACTTGGTGTTTTGGACTCTTCAATGGACTTGTAAGAGCTTTTATGTTGTTTACCTTTTAAACAGGAAACACAATGCTCAGAACAAGTGAAAAGTTTTTATGGGAGACCTCTTACAAGGCCTTGTTTTGAGAGTGTGGTGATAGTCTTAAGATTTGTGTGCCCAAGTCTTATGTGCCATAACTCTGTCTCTTTGGTAGAGGCAGATGAGAACGGACAAGCATCAGTCATTGGACTTTCTTTTGACATATCAACCACATACACATTGCCACTCCTTTGAGCAACAAGATATGTTTTACCCGCGGCTATGATTTCTTCAATTTTTTTCACCATTTCTGGCCCAACAATCTTACAACTATCCTTAGTGAAGAATGACCCATAGCCTTTGTCACTCATTTGTGAAACACTAAGAAGGTTAAATTTAAGATTGTTAATAAGATTGACATTGTCAAACTTGAGCTTCCTAGTCTGAATAGTCCCTGTCACGGCCCCCGACCCGGTTTGACCCGTTTCAGGAGCCGCGGGACAGAAATCCCGTGGTATTTAATTAATTGAGTTTGACAGCGGAAGTTTTCATCAGGATCTTTTAAAATGTAAATATTTCCCGATTATTTTATTTCACAATTCGGGATAAAACCCGATAATTTACAATAGTTTGATTTCACAAAGAAATCTTTTATTTTACAAAACATGTTTCTTTATTTTATACTGAGCCACTTCCTTGAGCTTGTAGTGCTATATGGCACTTTTCCTGATTCATAACAGGTCACCTGAAACATGTTTGAAAAAGGTTTTGTCAGCGGGAAATACTGAGTGAATCATTCTATTTTGCATAATGATGCATAGTTATCAATTACAGCATAAGAGCGATTACAATGGCTTCTATCTTATTTTTATCTGGCATTCTGTCACAATGGTGACATGTCACAATGGTGACGATGGTCATACCACTATTTAGATTAATGAACCTAAATAGTGATGATTATCCCTGTAGGTCAATGAACCTAACAGTGATTATCCCGAGTAGGTCAATGAACCTAACTGGGAGACAATTAGTAATGTGCACAATACCCCACTAACCAGTAATTCAAGATATCCACGACTTAGTCCCTGTAATTATAACCTTGAAAATAATTTGAGGTATTGTAAAATAGTTGATAAAAAGAGAATGACTCACAAACTGTGAGAAAAGGAGAATGACTCACATTGCAGATTTATACGGGCAGAGCCTAGCCTACTGATTTAGCCTTTTCCTAAATTTAATAACAGGCACACAAAACTGGGTTAGTAATCAATCCAGCAATTACGATAACTCACGAGATCAAATTCTCACAACGAACGACAAAGTGCAATACTTCATCCATCGATTTAACGATGATCCGTCAAATTAATGACGAACGATAAAGTACAATACTTCATCCATCGAATTAACGATGATCCGTAAAATTAATGATGAACGATAAAGTATAACCCTAATGTGGGCGGCACTTAAACATTCATTGGATATATTGATCGTCGGAAAATGAATCGTAGCAGCGATTGTGCTAATACCCTGATTGCGGCGTCGATTAGTGAATCGTGTGTGTTAATTGGAGTATACAGAGCATAACTCCGTGTAGAATTGGAATTTCTTCGTCGTTTCAACTCCCAGAATCAAGTCCCAAGCTCCTGTATTTATAGGTGAATTTTGTCCCTTAGGCGGCCCGCGTAAGAATTAAGCTAACTTGAGGCGGCCCGCGTAAGAACTATTTTTTAGCATAGGGTTGCCACGTGTGGGACTAGCTCAGCTGAGTCGACGGTTTCTGAAAATTCCTTTCTGCCTACGTTTTAAGTGGATAATCGTAACTAGTAAATACCCCCGTGAGTTTTAGGGGCCCTAATCCTGATTCTGAAATTTCTGAATAATTTTAGGGTTTGCGCAGAATCACTTGGGTGTCTCAATTAGGGTTTCCTATTGGTCAAATTATTTTAATAATTATGACTTTTGATGAGAGTCGTTACATTCTCCTCACCTTAATAAAAATCTCGTCCTCGAGATTTACCGGAATAATTGAGGATATTTTCTCTTCATTTTGGATTCCAATTCCCAAGTATATTAGGGTCCTATCTTTGAATCCCACTTTACTTAAACTCACACTATTTGTTTACCTTTATATCTTGAAAAGGTACTACCAAAGATTCGTTTAATAGGCATCTCTTGAGATTGGATATATGAAATATATCATGTACTCCAGCTAACTCTTCCTGGTAGTTGTAAACTATAAGCAACTGGTCCTATACATTGGATTACTAAAAATGGTCCTACGTAACTTGGATTTAACTTTCTTTTCTTTCCGAATCTAATAATTCCTTTTCAAGGAGATACTTTCAATAGTATTTTGTCTCCAACTCGAACTCCAACGACTTTTATCTATTTATCTGTATACTTTTCTGACGATCTCTTGTCGTCTTCATCCTTTTCTTTGTGATACTGAATATTACAGTTGTAATCACTTAGGATTTTTATCCATCTCCTTTGTCTCATGTTTAATTCTTTTTGCCTAACTATATATCTTAAATTCTTATGATCCGTATAGATAGTACACTTACTTCCATACAGATAATGTCTCCAAATCTTAAGGCAAAAATTATGGTTCCTAATCCTAACTCATGAGTGGTATAGTTCCTTCGTTCTTTTTCAATTACCTTGATGCATACGCAATTACCTTTTTGCGTTGCATTAACACTCATTCAAATCCCAACTTTGAAGCATTACCTTATACTTCAAAATCTTTAGTTCATAAGGCTAATATCTGAGTATTTGGTTAATTTCTGCTTTAAGATCCTCATTCAAACTTAGCTATTTTACAGGTTAACTTAGTTAATGGTATAACTATCTTAGAAAAATCCTTAATAAATCGTCTGTAGTATTCGATTAAACTTCTAATTTCCATTGCGGATTAGGGAACCTTTCATTTTGATAATATCTTATCAGGATTTACGTGAATACCTTCATGATTCACCATATGACCTAAAATTGTACTTCTAGCAGCCAAAATTCATTCTTCGAAAATTTGGCGTAAAGCTTTTCTTTTCTTAACAAAGTTAAGAGTACATGCAAGTGCTGATAATGTTCTTCCTAACTTTTGGAATACATAAGTATATCGTCGATGAAGATTATTATCAATTTATCCAATATGGTGTACAGATCCTATTTATCATGTCCATGAATACTGCAGGTGCATTTGTTACCCAAAGGGCATGACTGTAATTTCGTAATGATCATACCTAGTTCTGTAAGCAGTTTTAGGTATGTCTTCCTCTTGTACTTTCAATTGATGATATCTGGAACATAAGTCGATCTTAGGAAAATATCTATTTCCCTGAAATTTGATTGAATAGATCATCAATTCTAGGTATTGATTCTTAATTGTAACCTTATTCAATTCCTTATAATCAATACACTTTCTCATCGAACCATACTTTTTCTTAACAACCAATATTGTGCTAACCGATAAGGTTCCCTGGCTTATCGGTAAAATTCCTGGAATTTAGATGAATCCTAAATTCTATCTTCCTATCTGGTGGTAATCCAGTTAAATCTTCTGGAAATACATCTGGGTATTCTGAAATTACAGAAATTTCCTTAATTTCTTTATCTTTAGTATTAATGATTATTGAAATCATGTATACTATTCCTTGCTTTCGTTCATAATTAGCAATTTTCATTATTGATTATGAACTTTATGGTTTTACATGATTTATCTCTTTTAATCATTATTACTTTTCCAGTGGGTGCACAATTTCTATAGAATTCTTATCACAGATAATTCGAGCATAATTGTTTTACTAATCAATCCATTTTTAGCACAACCTTGATTTCAACTAACTTCATAGATAATAGGTTTGCAGAAAATTTATGACTTAAAAGTTCTATTTCTACGTTTTGCAGAACCTTATTTACTTTAACTAAATTCCCATCTGCCAATTCTACTGTAGAAATTTATCTAATGCTTGTTAACGGTAAGTTAAGAGTTTGGCAGAGTAAAGTATTTATAAAACTTTGGTTTGCACCAGAGTCAAATAATACTATTGTGTAAACGTTATAAGCTAAGAACATACCGGCTATCACATCTGGAATCATCTCGACTTCATGAGTAGTCAGCTGAAAGGCTCTCGCATTCCTTTTTGCTCCTTCTGCCGGTTTGGCTTTATTGTCAAATGGTTTATTCAGTTTTGGACAATCTGGCCTAAGATGTCCAGCTTCTCCACAGTTGTAGCAGACTGAAAATTTCTTCCTCCTGCAGTCTTCTTCTTGATGCCCCGGAATTTTGCAAAAATTGCAATATCTTTTGCATCTTCCAAAATGCTTCCTTTTGCAGAAATTGCAAAATGTACTAGTAGAAGATTGCCCATTCCCTCCTTTCTTGAAATTGTTATAGTTACCTGAACGGAATTCTTGGGTAATCTTTTGGGCTACTTCCTTCCTTCTATTTTCTTCTCTTGTCCGTACTAGTTCGTCAGTCAGAGTATTGGCTAATTCTACTGCATCATCAATCGTACGAGGTTTCGCAGCCTTGACGATATTACGGATTTCGGAAATCAATCCCCAAATATAACGAGAAATAAGTACCGGCTCTGGCGAAGCCAGGGTTGGTACCACTCGAGCATATTCGAAGAATGTCGTAGTATACCCTCGACAATCTACATCCACCATCCGGTGGGTTAGAAACTTATTTGCCATTTGATCTTTTTCATATTCGGGACAGAATTTTCTTTCTACAAGACTCTTAAATTCTTCCCAGTTCATAGCATACGCCATCCTTCTTCCTTTTGCTTGTAACACCGTATTCCACCATTCTAGCGCCACTTCTTTGAAAAGGTTTGATACATACATAACCTGATCATCCTGAGCACATTTACTTATGGCAATTACTGCCTCGGTTTTCTCTAACCAACGCAGTGCCGCAGTCGCTCCTTCATTGCCTGCAAACTCAGTGGGTTTACAAGCAAGAAATTCTTTGTAAGTGCAACCAGGTGTTGCAACTTTCCTTTTCTTAGGGAGCGGAGCTTGCCGTGGTTCATTATCATGATTAACATGATTACCGCCTCCATTTACGCTTTTACTGAAATTATCTTCAGAAATGCGTTTACTAGGAACAACTTGTTGCGGTTCGATTGGATTTTTAACAGCAGCAATGATTGCTGGAATAGCATTGGCTATCCCTTGAGCAACTATTCCTGGAATAGCGTTGGCTATCCCTTGAGCAATGATATTTTCTATATCTTGCCTAGTCACATATTGGTCCCCCGGTTGTTGCTCAGATTGATTATCCTCATTAACTGGTTCATTATTAGCGTTTTCCATCTGATATCTAATTTATAGATAAATAATTAGTATAAAGGAAATAATCCAATGTTACAATTAATTGCACATAATCACATAAACGAATATACAAACAAAATTTGTAACTTTCTAAAATTTCCTTATATCATGCTTCTATATACACCCGTTTTATTATTTATTTTACACATACCGATTTTACTATTACTATTACACAATCATAGTTTCATAATCCACTATCCTTTGTCAGGTGATATTCTAGTAACGGCGTTCCTTCTCATCGTATTTCCAGGAGATCTGCCCCAAAATCTCTTGGATCCTATTCCCAGCATCCATTTCGTCAAAATGATGGAGTTTAGCCATATTCTTGTTACTTCTTGGTGAATTTGGTAAAGGTTCTGAATTGATCTTAGGAAAAAGCTTATAGGGATGGTTTTGTAACAGTATTTCATTAGTCACCCATTCGTCTATTTGCGAGTGGATTGAAAGGTTTGGAATAGCTGATTCTAAATTCATTGGTAGTTGTTTTTCAAGAGAATGAATAAAATCATTTTCATTAACAGGCTCAATAGTATCATCGGTTGCCATTATAAAATCTAGTTCTTCTTGAGATGGTAATCCCTCAATTTGCCTAGAACTTTCCCCAATTTCCATTTTCTTAGACTTGGGTTTCTCGAGAGGTAAAGCGTTGAATTCTATAAGTTCTTCTATGTCTGGAATATACCTATTGAAATCTCTGGAAACTTCTATTCTTACTGGATAGAGATTTAAATTCCGAAGGGCTTCCGACAGATCACTCATGCTGTTTATGCAAGATACACACAATTACTAAGTTTAAAAATTATATCAAATTTCATAGAAAACTTTTAAATATTATTTCATATTGGGTAACTATGAAACAACCGAATATGAAAACATACTAGGTTTTATTTGTAAATTTATTTACTGAATAAGGTTTATAGACTTTAGATAATAAAAGTGCTAAAACTTTGAGTCAAATTATTTAAAGATTTATATTTACTACTACAGTAGCTAACATATAAAAATCTGCCCATACTGTTCAAAATTAGTCAAATAATTAAAACATATAATCACAAAATAGTAATCAATAAAAATTAAGTATTTTCTAAATACTTAATTGGCTTAAATCAGTGGCTCGATAAGTGGCTCTGATACCACCTTTTTCTGTCACGGCCCCCGACCCGGTTTGACCCGTTTCAGGAGCCGCGGGACAGAAATCCCGTGGTATTTAATTAATTGAGTTTGACAGCGGAAGTTTTCATCAGGATCTTTTAAAATGTAAATATTTCCCGATTATTTTATTTCACAATTCGGGATAAAACCCGATAATTTACAATAGTTTGATTTCACAAAGAAATCTTTTATTTTACAAAACATGTTTCTTTATTTTATACTGAGCCACTTCCTTGAGCTTGTAGTGCTATATGGCACTTTTCCTGATTCATAACAGGTCACCTGAAACATGTTTGAAAAAGGTTTTGTCAGCGGGAAATACTGAGTGAATCATTCTATTTTGCATAATGATGCATAGTTATCAATTACAGCATAAGAGCGATTACAATGGCTTCTATCTTATTTTTATCTGGCATTCTGTCACAATGGTGACATGTCACAATGGTGACGATGGTCATACCACTATTTAGATCAATGAACCTAAATAGTGATGATTATCCCTGTAGGTCAATGAACCTAACAGTGATTATCCCGAGTAGGTCAATGAACCTAACTGGGAGACAATTAGTAATGTGCACAATACCCCACTAACCAGTAATTCAAGATATCCACGACTTAGTCCCTGTAATTATAACCTTGAAAATAATTTGAGGTATTGTAAAATAGTTGATAAAAAGAGAATGACTCACAAACTGTGAGAAAAGGAGAATGACTCACATTGCAGATTTATACGGGCAGAGCCTAGCCTACTGATTTAGCCTTTTCCTAAATTTAATAACAGGCACACAAAACTGGGTTAGTAATCAATCCAGCAATTACGATAACTCACGAGATCAAATTCTCACAACGAACGACAAAGTGCAATACTTCATCCATCGATTTAACGATGATCCGTCAAATTAATGACGAACGATAAAGTACAATACTTCATCCATCGAATTAACGATGATCCGTCAAATTAATGATGAACGATAAAGTATAACCCTAATGTGGGCGGCACTTAAACATTCATTGGATATATTGATCGTCGGAAAATGAATCGTAGCAGCGATTGTGCTAATACCCTGATTGCGGCGTCGATTAGTGAATCGTGTGTGTTAATTGGAGTATACAGAGCATAACTCCGTGTAGAATTGGAATTTCTTCGTCGTTTCAACTCCCAGAATCAAGTCCCAAGCTCCTGTATTTATAGGTGAATTTTGTCCCTTAGGCGGCCCGCGTAAGAATTAAGCTAACTTGAGGCGGCCCGCGTAAGAACTATTTTTTAGCATAGGGTTGCCACGTGTGGGACTAGCTCAGCTGAGTCGACGGTTTCTGAAAATTCCTTTCTGCCTACGTTTTAAGTGGATAATCGTAACTAGGAAATACCCCCCCTGAGTTTTAGGGGCCCTAATCCTGATTCTGAAATTTCTGAATAATTTTAGGGTTTGCGCAGAATCACTTGGGTGTCTCAATTAGGGTTTCCTATTGGTCAAATTATTTTAATAATTATGACTTTTGATGAGAGTCGTTACAGTCCCTGACCCCAACACCTTCCCTTTTAAGTTGTTACCAAAGGATATATCACCCCCTCCATGGTTTCTGAAATCTTTGAGTAGGGCTCTACATCCTGTCATGTGCTTGGAGCCTCCACTATCTACATACCATAAACTATCTAAGCATGTAGAAGCTCCCTTCACATCAAGTAACAAATTAGTTCAGGTGGGTCTCGAAAGCCAATAAGGCTATGGATGGGGTCACAGATAGGTCAGCCTCAAGTTCAGGAGCATGAACAGTAGTTAAGTCAGGGGTTTGAACAGATTTTTGGACATTTTTCTCTAACCACTGTTGTGGACCATCTCCTATCAGATGTTGATAACCAAAAGGATGCCTATTCACTTTGGGCTTAGAGGGCCTTTTGTAGGCTTCATAAGCATGTGGGACCTTTTGGTATGGTGGTTGACCCTATCCTCTTGGGAACTGGTTTGATGGTGGTGCATCTATCACTTGTACCTCTCTAGGAGCAGAGGTTTTGTTCAACTATTTTGTAACAGCTATTTGGACAGGCACAAAAGTCTGTTTGTTCTTGGGGGTAGGTTTTTGTGGACTCTCTAATGTTTTTGATGTGTACTCTTTTATTTTAACCTCAAAAGTTTTGAGATACACACACTCTTGAGTAAGATGATTGGTTTTCCACAAATTGTGCATTTTGGTGTAGGGTCAATGACACTTGTTTTGTTTATATCATAAGCTTTTAAATGAAAACAATCCTATGTGGCATGATTTCTTTTCTCACAAAAATCACAAAAACAAGTTTTTAATCTTTTCTCTTCTCTTCCACTTTTCTAGTAATGATCTAAGAAACCTACTATTCAAAGTGGATTTAGCATATTCAACATTAACCAATTTTAGCTCACTAATTAGACAGCTAAACCTTTCAAATTGTTGGGTCAATGACTCTCCCTTAACATGACAGAATGTTTCGTATTGTTGGTTTAAAACCTCTCTGTTGTTTTCAATAACCTCTTCTGTCCCACCAAATTGCTCTTTCAGTGCATCCCATAGCTCTTTAGCACTGTTATAGTGTAACAGGCTAGCATATATGTCATTGGGTAGTGTTGTGGCCACTATACTGAATGCCTTTGCATCTAGCTCAATCTTCTGAAAATCCTGCTCAGAGTAATTTTTAGGACTTTTAGGTACTTGGACCTTGGGATCTTCTGTGTTTTGCACCATTGGAACATGAGGTCCAAAGATGACAGACTTCCAGCAACTGGTGTTTTGTTATGCTAACACATGGCCCTTCCTACGTTGCCAGATATTGTATTCAGATCTGACAAGCATAGGTGGCTTGTAGAGTGTTCCGGTGTTGTGAGGGTCCTGTGATTGTGAAGACATCTTGGTTGTCTTACAAAAGTTTTCAAATAATCAACTTTGAACGTGATTACACTTGTACTATGTTTTTCAACAAATACGAACAACACAGTATCAATGAAATTGAGCTGATCTTTAATGTCAAATTGATTGTTAAATCAAATTTGACTGACCTATGCTCTGATACCAATTGTTAGGATCTGAGCTCGCTTGATTGTGTTGTTCTATAAGAAGTGTAATATGAAGAAGATAAATAAATGAACAATTACAACAGAATGAAGTAAAACTTTATAACACAATCAAGGAAAGAATAGTTTTCATTATATAAGCTTTCATTAATCAAAAGATTGAATACACAATGTTTCGACTATGCATGCATGGACACTATCTCCCCTCAGCCTGAGCTCACAATGTTAGTTCGTACAAGATGCAAGTGTGTGCGAAAGAGCTAATAGAATAGTACAGGCACTGTCTATTTGCTGACGTCACCTAGACAGTGACATCTAACCATCTTAACAACCTCTAAACACTGATGCATTACAGACACTGTTACATTAAGACAATGATTAACTAAACTCTGATGAGGCTATCTGCTGATGATGCTCAACCACTGATGAGACTGAGCAGTGCTTTCCATTAAGGTTGATCAGGCCTTTGACTTCAGCAGTACTTTGACTTCAGCAGTGGATTGGTCTTCAATAGTCTTTGCATCCAACAGAGCTTTACATAACAGTCTTTATTAAACAATCAGACTTTAGAGATCATTAGTTGTTAAGTGCCACTGCCATTGGAGGAAAATAATTTTCAAACACTGTTATTGGGCTCATCTGTTGTAGAACCAGTTTTGGCTTTGTATCATCTGTTCTTCAAGGAAGGATTGCATGAGCCAACACCTTCAATGGTTTCTTTTATTATATTGTATAGATTTACAATAATATTTTTTTTAAAAGCAAATATCTTTACTCTTGTCGTCCATGGGACTCGAACCCAAGACCTCTCTCTCCCAAGGTATTTAAAGGCTTTACCTTTGCCAATGTGACAGAGAGGGTGAAACCCAAGCGTTAACGTTCTTATCTTATGTGTTTTATTGCCATTTAAGTAATTATATGCTTTCAATGTGATAATTACGAGAGATTGTGATTTTACAGGTTATTCGCTTAATTCGGTGAAGTTAGACTGCGTGGTGATGAGCGGAACTACCGAGGATGATAATCAAGACGTATTACATTAATCGGGAATTGTTTCGGGTCAAAAGATAGCTTGGAAGGGCAAGAAATGTAAGAGAATGAAGTTGGGGGGCCAGAGAGTAATTATTTGAAAGTTGAAATCAAGCCAAAGGATGGAGTTAAAGGTCACGATGTAAGCTATGATCTCATGACCGTAGCCTACGGTCTAGTCAAGTTGAACAAAAAGGTTCCAACATGTTTGCAACGTAGCTTATAGTTGTCTCGCATACCCTACGGTTGAGGTTATAAGTTTTAGCAATTGCAGACCATAACCTACATTCATGAGACCGTAGGCTACCGGGGAAAAAGAATGGCAACACGTAGATGTTTTGTTTAAGGGATTAAAAGGGTTTTCACAATCCTAATTTGAATCATTCTTTACACACACGATTTTTGGGGATTAAAGAGAGAACTTTGGGCATTCTTCCATCACTTTTCATCATACATCTCATCAAATCAACCATAACAAAGATGATTTCAACCGTTTTTCAAGCCTTTGAAGATCAATCAACCGAGATGAGTGACTAATCTTTTATTGGTTTCCTCTGGGTGGAGGATTCTTGTAAGTAGACTGATTTTATGTGTTTGAACTTGGTAATCTAAGCATTCGATGCTTTTTACCATTTGATTTGATTGATTGGATTGGATTGTAATGATTGGTTTTGCTTTAATTCTTAATTCTAGTTCATTCAATTCCCAAGAATTCTAGTAATTGGGATATATTTGATAGGGGTTAGGGTTAGTAATCTCAATTGATCATTCATATGATAACCTTTAATTGTTTTGAAATCAAAGTAAGTAGTCTTTGAATAATCACAACCAATTAATCGAACTATGCAATCATGTCTATGTGATTGTAGCAAACGAACACATAATTGAAGTTTACTTTGAATCTAAAATATGGAGGAACCATTGTTTTCTTCTATTGTTACAAATTCGTTTTAGTATTTTTTTAGTTTAATCAAACAACCAATTTTACATTTTTGCAATTAGTTTATTATTACTTAATCCATAACGCTTTCTACCATACTCCTATGGTTCGATACCCTATCTACACAATCTACATAGCTATTTAGGTTTTTGTATGACACTCACGACAGTCATCAAAATGGTGCCGTTGCCGGGAAGTCGTGCGCAAAGTGTTTTGTTTTAAGTGTTTTAGAAAAAATAATTAAAAATCCAAAAATAGTGTTTATTTCTTTTTGTTCAAAATTACGAGTGGGTTCTTGTTTGTGTTTGTGCAGGTGATTGCATACGTGTGTGCATCATACTAGGAAGTCTGGAAAGTCTTCACCACTCGTATTTAATCCAAAAATCGAGAGGACAGTTCGGCATACCCGGGTATTGCATAGAGAGAACAAAATCTTACGATCTCCAACACCTACGTCCAAACCCAGAACATCCAGATAAGCAAACCACTTCACAAACTCAATTCTCACCAACTCCTACTCAACCATCACTTAACACCTCCAGACCATCCGAACCATTACCTCAATTCACTCAAACTACTACTACTACTACTCAAATTCCACCCATTCCACCGCCACTATTTCCTAATTTAGACAACATGCCACCATTTTCAAACCAATCATCATCTTCCTAACAACCACCATTCACTCAACCGGCTACCACTCAATACTCTTCACCATATGTGAGGTTAGTTCAAGATGAAAACACTATTCCACCAAACCAAAATCGGCCCGTTAACTCATCAACCACCTCTCCCATAGCAAATCAACAGCCACAATACCAATCATCACAACCATAACCTTTCTCATTCAGGAATTCGTTGTTTGATCAAAGGGTTGATTCGGGGGAGTATGGCGATGGATATGAGGAGTTTCAGAGTTATGTAGGGAATCAAGGCAGTAGACAGGTGATGAACATGGGTAATTTTGAGAGTTACAGGATTTGGATTTGAAGGAAAATGGAATCAAGATACATCTGGGTATCAACAACACGGTCATCCACCCGACCTGGTTAACCAAGAACCAGTGAATGCAAGACCAATAAACATTCCGATACCACCACCTGTTCAGCAAATACCAGTACTACAAATACCGGTACAACAAATACCGATATAGCAAATGCCAGCTCAACAAAGACCACTCCCGCGAAATATAATCCCACCGGTCAACCAATACGAAGGTATTCCGAGAAGATATGATCGAGGACCGGTGCGGGGGGTCGAAATCCACTTCAAGCCCGCAATTGCTAACAATCCATCATCGATGGTAATACCTCAGTTACAAGGTCGTTCATTTGAGGTGAGGGCACAATCTATCCAGAGCTTACCCAAGTATCACAGTTTGGCGTCTGAAGAACCGTATTTGCATATAGCCACCTATGATGCTCGTTGCAATACCATCGGGTCAAGGTTTTACATCTGATGATGTGAACTAGTGTTATTTCAGTTTACCCTAGAAGACAAGGCACAACATTGGTTCTACTCTTTACCTTCTATTTCTATTTTTACATGGCCCGAGATGCAACAATTATTTTTGAATGAGTTCTACACCCCATAGAGGACTAGTGATGCTCGGAAAGATATCAGAAATTTCCAACAACAATCCGGTGAATTATTTGATGAAGTATTCAACCGGTTTAAAATGTTGTTAAAGAATTACCCACACCATGGTGTACAAATGTGGGAATTGCTCAATGCCTTTCATAAAGGACTAACACCAGAAGATGCAAGGGATCATAGTTTGATATCAAATGGCACATTTGGTACAAATTATGAGCATGTGGATTGGGATTACCTGGAAAAGATGGAAAGTACTTCAAAACGAAAGGCTTAGTCTTCGAGAAGAGGGCGGCGTTTGGTGGTAAAGGCAGTGGATAACACACTTGACCTGGGGGGACAAATGCCTATGTGCGAGCATTGTGGAGATTTGTGGCATATAGCCGATCAGTGCCCTAGTATTGTTGGTACATTTGATAGTATTGTTGGTACATTTGATGAAGTGAATTTGTTGCATGGTAGTGGTAGTGGTGGTAGGAATTTCAACATAAACTCTAATACCTACCACCCGGGGCTCAGAAATCATCCCAATTTCAATTATGGGAATGTGACTAATCAGATAAATTCGGGATTTCAGGGCAACAACCAAGCTGATGGGCAAAGGAACTTTAATCAATCTCGTTACCAAAACAACTATCAAGGGGGTAACACTAGGGGATATCAAAGAACTTATCAGAATAATCAAGGAGGATTATCTGGATCCTCTGGTGCCATTGGGGGTAATGAGATGATGGAGATGTTAAAGGCGATGCAGCAGGAGATGCAGAAGCGAAACCAAATACATGATGTGAGAGCACAGAAGGATGAAGTGCGCGACAAGGCGATTCACTTTTTGACAACACAGATGGGGCAATTAGCGAGCGAGCTGGCAGAGCTGAAGCTGAAGAATGGAAGGTTGCCCAGTGACACTCAAGTGAATCATTCTCATCAAAAGCCGAAGAGCAACCAAGTTGGCCAGGTAAGTACTCTTATTGCGAGAACCACGAGAACCATTGTGAACACAAAAAAAGTACCTAAAAACACACAAATTTTTTTTAATATTTTTTTAAATCGCTATATTTCGTCCATAAAAAATTCGAGTAACAATTATGGATGCACACATGCATCTGTATCATTTCTTTGACAAATTCCGTAATACATTAACAGTATTATACAATTGCACTTTCATTTACATTACCATCTGTAATACACTACTTTTTATATTAGCAATATTAAAAATGCACATGTGCATCTATATGTATGAACATAATATAACGTGTTTTGATACAAAAGTTTTGTGACTTTGAAAGATGAAGTACGCCCATATACATGTTTTTGGTTAGTTATATCTAGTGGTTGATGGTTTGGTTATATTTGGGTCACTTTATGATGTAATATGTTGTTTGGTATGATATCAAGGGTGTTGACGTACATGTGCATAAAGTGAAAAATATTATAAATGTTGGTAATGGTAGTGTATTATGGATAGTAGAAGGTAATGGTAGTGTATTATGGATGGTGTGATAGATGAAAAGAAAATTGTATTCAAAGTAGTGTACCAAAAACACGTTATATCATATTGATACATCTAGATGCACATGTGTATTTCTAATATATATATATATATAGGGAGATGATCATGAGAAAACTACATATAAATGAGAAAACTAGAAAACTAACTAAAAAGAGCTAAAAAAACATATCGGTTTTTTTTTTACAATTTTTTATAAAAAATCGCTAATTTTTATATATAAAAAAATTTCAAAAAAAAAAAAAAAAAACTTGTACTGCACATATGCATTATATGTGTAGTATACATGTGCATTACATGCTTAAAATTAGCTTTTAAGTTTAGTTTAGTTTTTTTGAAGGCTTAGGATTAGGTTTTTTGGTGTGTGTGTGTGTGGGGGGGGGGGGGGGGGGTTAGGTTTTTGTTGGGTTTATGTTTAGGGTTTAGTTTTAAGTTTTCGGGAGGGGGGGGGGGTAGGCTTTTGGTGGGAGGGTGAATTTATGTTTTTTAGGGGGTGGGGGGTTTAAGTTTTTTTTTTTTTTTTTTTGGAGGGGGGGGGGGGGGGAGGGGGTGTCGTTGGGGGTGGGTTAAGTAGTTTAGGCTTTCCCTATTAGTGCACATGTGCAGTAAAATTGTAAAAAAAATTGGTATGCTTTTTAGGTTTTTTAGTTAGTTTTTATGTTTTCTCATTTAAACTAGTTTTCTCATGATCCATCGTATGTGTGTATATATATATATATAGGGGATGGTTCAAATGAAAACCACTTTTATTGTGAAAACTCGAAAACTAACTAAAAAAAGCCTAAAAAACACACCAAATTTTTTTTATTTTTTTTTCAATTTTTTTATAAAAAATCGTAGGTTTTTCTATATAAAATTTTTTTTTCAAAAAAAAAAAAAAATTGTATTACACATGTGTAATACTAGTATTACACATGTGCACTACAATTTTTTTTTGTAAAAAAAAAAAATTATTATGCAAAAAAAAAAAATATATTTTTTTGTATGTTTTTTTGGCTTTTTTAATTAGTTTTCGAGTTTTCACAATAACTAGTGGTTTTCATTTGAACCTTCCCCTATATATATATATATATATATATATATATAGATACCATAACGAGGAGGATCGTATATGGTAAATTTTACAAAACATTAAACCGTCAAATTAAGGTGATAAATTTTACAAAATTCAAACCGTCAAATTAACTTAAGGTGGATTACAACCAGTCCTATATACGATTCATAAAAACGGGATAACACGGACCAAGGTTCCCTTAGGCCATAAGACCATTAATTGCCAGTTTAAAATTCCAACCCTGCCAGTTTATGTTTTAACCATTTTAGAAAAACCTTTTTATAATAAAAGTACCATGTTATCAAAGGATGTTACCAAGTCATGCTTCAATACTTTAAGGGCTTTAGCCCATCATGTTTTATAATAAGAAAACAAAATTTAAATACTTACGTAAGAACACCAAGAGAATCTTCAAGTCGGAAGATTTTATTCAAACTTCAAAATATTTTATAAGTGCAGAAATTAGAGAGAGAGAAGAGAGGGGCAAAAGATTGCGTCCCTCTATCTTTTTACAAACACCCTATATATAGGAAATGAAAGGCAAACAAACAAAACACAAAAAGTAAAGTCGACAAAAAAGAAAAGAAAGAACGGATGAAAATTCAAAAAGAAAAAGCAAAAGCAAAAGCTAAAGGGGCTCTATTATTGCCCAAGGTGCCGTGTATTATGGCCAACTTTTCCCATTTTCAAAGATGCCCATTATGAGTGGGGTCTCTTTGTCGACTCAATTATTTGTCTTTCTTCTTTTCCTCTTCTTTGGATTCTTTCTTCGGGGTAAATTCCTCTACCACCGTTTGAAGATATGCTTCAAGATCATCATCCAGACTTATTTCTGGAATTTCCTCTACTGGTTGAGATTCTCCTGCTAAACATGAGTAACGATTCTCATCTTCTTGACTAGTGGATGAGATTGACATTGCTTTTGAGGAGCTTTCAGTTGTTGATTCAAAAAACTTCTTTAACTCCTTCTTCATTTCTTCTTTGTATAATTCCAGCATTTCAGCCTTTGAGGTTGTGGAGACTGCTTGTTTATTTTGAATCCTTCTTGACATTTGTTCAAAGGGACTTGGAAGCTGCCTCTGTTGTCTTTTAACAATTTGAGTTTTATAATATTCAGTTTTATTGGTGATCAAATTTATGGTGTCTTGACCTTCCAATTCTTTTGTAGAGTTATTAACTCTTATCATTTTTGACCAGAACTTTGTATAAGAAGTTCGTTTGAGACAGGGAATATTATCCCACAGGGTATGACCTGTTGTTGGTTTCCATCTCCAAATCCAGGGAATGGAAAACTCTATGAAAAAGTACATCGAGGCTATCCCCTCAAACCAAGTTTTATTATACTCAGCTTCTATGAGATCCGGAGAGACTGCTACCCATTCCTGGTAAAGACCTTTGAATGGTTCAGGCAGAAACTGGACCGATGGACCATATAAAATGAACCATTTTTGGAACCAACTTGGGATTCCATCTTTATGAATCTTGTCACTCACTTTTATGAACCATTAGTGTTTTTTACTGGGATTCTCATAAAACAAACATTTTTCAAAACTTTGAATATAATCCCAATAATTGTATTTATAAGTCTGTCTGTTAGGATTTATAAATTCCTTTTCATTTAAAGTACTTAATCCCCATTTTTGAGGAGATAAAAGATGTTTTATAAAAATCTTGCTAAAATTAAATGAACTTTTAATTTTATCTGCTAGATAAAAATGTCTTAATTCATCAGACTCAGAAACTTGTATAATAGTTTCATAATATTGCCTTGGTTTATAAGAAGTAGCATCATATGATGCTGGTTCTAAATATTTTTGCATTAAAAACCAAGGATCATCAAAAACAATTTTGTCTTCTTGGTTTAGAAGAATTATTTTCTTCTGTCTGTCGGATATAACCCATGAATCTTCATCATCATCCTGTGCTATATGAGCATAGGAAGGAGCCTTTGAGGCCTCTTCTTGGGCTTTTATAATAGCCTGCTCTTCTTCTTGGGCTTTTATGATAGCCATGATCTTTTCATATGATGGATCATTGGGACTTATTTGGATTCCCGTATTATTATTTGAACTACTAGAAGCAATATCTGAGGCTATGAGCCTTCTGCTTCCTTGCTGGACCAAAACCAAATCTTGGCCTCTTCCTCTTCCCCTGCCTCTTCCCCTATAATTGGGAAAAGGTTGTTTTCCTCTATTATGAGGAATCATTCCTGAAAATATAAAATCAGGCTGATGAGATTATTTTCTCATTATCTTCAAGAATCTTTATTTGATTCTTAAAATGATGTAGCTTGTTAAATTGTTCTCTAAGCCTGTTAACCCTATCAGCTGGATGAATACTATAATCATTCATCAAGTCATGGATTCTATATTGAGTAACCCTTATTAAAACATTATAATCATCTATTTCATTTTCTATATTATTAAAAACTATCTTCAAAGGTCCTTTAATCTTTTTCATTTGGACACCTGCAAATTAAACAGAAGATATTATCTTTAAATATTCTCTAGTTAGAAAATCTGGAAGACTATTTTCTTCTAACTTTTTATATTGTATTTCAAAATCAAAAGGGGCTAGTTGAGATTGCCATCTGGCAAACATTTGTTTAGAAACATCACGTTTAAAATCTTTTTGAAACATGAATTTAGCTGCTTGACAATCAGTTTTTATTATAAATTTTTGATTATATAAATCATCTTGAAATTTTAAAACACATTTCAGAATTGCTAAAATTTCTTTTGCAATAGTAGCATATTTCTTCTGGCTTTCAAGCCATTTTCCTGAATGAAACCTAACAAGATATTCTTGTTTTGTTTGAGGAGAAATTTGTTTTAATATTCCTCCATATCCTATTTCTGAGGCATCTGTTTCTATAATCTTGGGCCAATTAGGATTAGCAATAGTCATACATGGAAGGCCTAAAACTTTTTTCTTTATTTTTATAACAGCTTGAGTATGATTATCATCCCAAGGCTTAGGATTCTTTTTTAACCTATCATATAAAATAGAAGAATCTTTTGCTAAATCATGGTAATAAGGAGCTATATAATTTAAACTCCCTAAGAATCTTTGCAATTGAGTTTTATCAGTAATCCTATCAGGAAACTTAGAAGCAAATTCTATACTTCTATTAATAGGAACTATCTTCCCCTTTTCTATAATATGACCTAAAAATCTGATATTTGTCTGGAAAAGTATCATTTTAGGGCTAGATATAACTAATCCATTTTTTATAATAATGGTTTTAAATATGTCAAGGTGTTTAAAATGAGTTTCAATATCTTTTGAAAACACTAATATATCATCTATATAAACAATTATAAAATTTGAAAAAGGAATGAATATTTCATTCACAATCTTTTGGAATTCTGAAGGAGCATTCTTCAGGCCAAATGGCATAACATTCCATTCATATTGCCCAAAAGGAACATTAAAAGCAGTTTTATACCTATCTTTTTTATCGATTTGAATCTGCCAATATCCAGACTTTAAATCAAATTTTGAAAATATTAAAGCATCATATAGACGATCTAATAAATCCTTTTTATTAGGAATTGGATACCTAATCCATTTTAAAACTTTATTTAGAGGTTTATAGTTTATAACTAATCTAGGAACACCTCTTTCAATCTCAGAATGTTTATTAACATAAAAAGCAGTACATGACCAAGGAGACTTTGAAGGACATATTAATGCCTTTTGTTGTAATGACTCAATCTCCTTTTTACATAGCTCTAAATATTCAGAATTCATTTGACAAGTTCTTGCCTTGGTTGGAATATTACTTTCTATAAAATCATCTTCATAAGGAAGGGAAACAATATGTTGTTTTCTATTCCAAAAAGCATTTGGATGATCATTACAAATTTCTATATTAAATTGATTTTTTAAATTTTCAATTTTTAATATTAACTTAGGATTTTTTAATTTTTCCTCAATAGTATTAATACTTATTTCTTCTTTCAAAAAATTTATTTGATTAGTTTTGGCTTGTATAAGAAATTCATTTAAAATTTTTTCAAAAGGTTGAGTTATAAACTCAAAATATAATTCCTTGTTATTATAAAAAGCTTTAAATCCTTTTTTATTAACTTCTTTTAAAGGGAAAATTTTTGATAGAAATGGAGTTCCTAATATAACTTCATTTGTTATATTCTTTATAAGAACAAAGGATAAAGGAATGCATTCTCCATTATTGCAAATCTTTGCATTAGGGATTTTATATTCTACTCCCATATCTTGCCTATTAGCTGCTCTAAGAATATGAGTAGTTTTTTCAAAATACTTTGTAGGAATTAATCCTTCTCTTAAACAATTTAAATCTGCTCCTGAATCTATAAGAGCAATAAAATTCTTTTTAAAAGTATTTTGTATTAAAAGAGTTACTTTAACTAACCATTTTTGAGAAGTAAATTTTTCTATTTTATTAATAAACTCTTCTCCTTTATTTTTAATAGTTAAAGGGGGGAAATTCTTATCATAAGCCTTAGTAGGACTAGTAAAGGAGAAGGAATTTTATGAGATGTTTCTCCTATTTCATGAGTAGAAAATTTATAAAAAGATTCATCAATTATGATTTTTTCTTCAAGATTTATAATTCTTTTTTCAAACTCAGAATTTTCATTTTTTAAATAAACAATTTCCTCTTTTAAATTGTTAATTTCCTTTTTTAAATCTTCTGAAGTAGAAGAATTATTTTTTCTATTATTTAATATATTATGGATATACTTCATAGAATAGGGACCTTCAGGTTCCTTTATTTCTTTTTGAACTTCTTTATTTTGAAGTTCTTCATTTTGATATAACATTTGAAGAATTTTTAATTTTTCTTCTGGACTTCTAATTTTGTTTAAAACATTTCCCAGAATATCACTATCTATAACATTTATTTCATTATCATTAAGGTTATTATCCTGGAATTGAGACATGACTTTATATAACATATCATTATCAGAAACTATTTTATTACAACAGTTTTCTTGACAATTATCAGAACAAGAACTTTCCTCAGAACTATAATCAGAGGATTCTTCGGAATCAAAAATTTTATATAATTCATTTTTGATATCTTCTTCTATTTCAAGATTGTTAATTTTCTTTTTAAAAATTTTTCTTTGGCTACATTCATTAGCCTTATGACCTTTCTTCTTGCATATATAGCAAGTAGGAACCCATTTTTCTTTTCTTTGGGTTTTTCTCCTTTCTCTTTTTTCTCTACGTTTTTGGAAATATTTTTCCCTTTTTTCTTTTCTATATTTTTTATAATATTTTTCATTATCAAAATTCTTTTCTTTGGTACAATCCATACCAAATTGCTCACAAAATTCTCCTAACTGTCTTTTTTCTGTTAGGCTTTGTTTTTTAATTTGCTGATTTAATTTTAACTCATTACATAGAGCTAAACCTTCTTGAACACAGACTCCTATAAGTCTACCATAAGTATAACTATCATAAGGGATTTGAATATTATTTCCCCTAAGAATTTTCCTAACTCTTTCAGCAAATAAGGACGGAAGACCATCAATAAACTTGGACTTCCAATGAGAACTATTATTCTCCTGGAGTTCATAAACTCTACTTAAAAATACATCTTTATACCATCTAAATGAGGTTAAAGTATGACATTTAAGACCATTTAACAAAGTTCTAATGGTTTCAGAATTATCATACCATCTACCTGTAAAGTGTTCTATAATAGTTATAATTAAAGTGTAAACAGCATCAGACTCTTGTTCATCACCCTTTTGTCTATAATGTTTATAAATTTGTTCTTGTTTATCACTTATATAATTATCCCACCATCCTTTTAACTGACCTGTAAAGCCTGCAGTTATCATTTTACAGACTACTTCATCCTTATTATTATTATTTTTAGCTATGGTGGCATACATCAACATTCTATGTGTCATAGTATAAACTTGTCTATCAGTATAACCATCTAAATTCCATTCATAAATGGTTTTTCCATTGTAAGAATTATTTATTTCTAATTCTTGTTCTTCATGAAGAACATCTTGAGGAGTAGGCCTAGGATAATAATATAATCTTTGTCTAGGTCTATCGGAATATTTATTATCATAACTCTTATGTTTTCTACCTTTTCCAAATTTATTTATAGAATCAGTAACATAAGCTTCATATGTTTCATTATCCATGTTTTCCATATCACTCAAAACATTAAGTTGGACATTTGAAAACTTTTCTTTTATAACCTCTATTAAGTCATCCATAGACTTAAACTCTTCTTCAGGTTTTATTTTATAATTATCTATTTCAGGAGGAGGCTGAATAGTAGCTTTAGCCAATATAATTGACTCGGGTTCAGTAATCTTAGTATTACTAGACTCTCCTATTTCCTTTTCTTGATTTACCAAAACCTTTTCAATTTTATTATTTATTTCCTGAAGGTTTTCAGATAAATTTTTAAGGCATAAATTTGTATAATTATTTTGTTGTATAATATGATTAACATGAGCAATAGTAGCAGTCATACATCCACTTCCTAAAGCTCTTTTGAAAGCAGCAAAATGAATAACATCATTTTCTTTTTTCATTTCAAAATCATTTTGAGGAGGAAAAATTGATTTTGTTATCTCCCCTGTAATTAGTTTATAATTTTTTTCAATAACCGAAATATATTTTAAAGAGTATTTGTTTATAAACCAAACAGGAAATTCTATAATTTCCTGGATATCATCCA
The DNA here is from genome assembly GCA_030545235.1 of Helianthus tuberosus. Lineage (NCBI taxonomy): Eukaryota > Viridiplantae > Streptophyta > Magnoliopsida > Asterales > Asteraceae > Helianthus > Helianthus tuberosus. Next base: position 82,461,527 of record CM060369.1, read on the forward strand.
AATCTTTATAAAATTCTCTTCCTATCTCAAATCTTTTTTCTCTAGAGTATGACTCTAAAAACCAATCTTTAAAATGTTGCCAAATAGGATGTCTATATTTTTCACATATTTTCTGTCTTATGACAGATCCAGGACTAAAATCAAGTTTTTCTATATTCATTATAAACTAAAACTCATGTGTGAGACCGTATCATCCTCACTAACAGGTTGGTATATACCTGAAACTAAATTGTTATCAACATTCAAATTTTCTACTCTACTATTTCTTATTTGAGAAGTAGAGGCTCTTGAAGATTCTGGTAAATCTACTTTATAATCTAGAGGTGATATATAAGACCTGGAAGAAATAGATTTCAAAAGTTTTTTTATCTTTTCTTTCTTCCTCAAATTCTATTTCTATATTTCCTTCAGAAGTTTCTATTAATCTCCTTAACTTATGATTTATTTGTGGTTGTAGTTTAACAGCCCTATTTTTAACCCAATTTTCTGGAAAAGTTATCTCTTCCCATTTAATTGACCTTCTTATGGAAATATTAGATTTCCCATAATTTGTTTCTATTAAAATGGTTTCATCACTAGATTTATCAACTCTTTTACATCTAGCATTCATAGTGGTAAGTAATCTATAATAAATTCTATAACAAATACATATAACTTCGGATCCTTCAGCATAATTATAACCATGCGTTTTGACATATAAAGTTAAAGCATCATCAATATTTTTATCTGTTAAAGATAAATGAACATCAGGATAAACATTAAAATATACTGGTGGTAAAATACACATATTTGTCCTATGTAAAGTGTATAATTTGTGTATAGTTTTTATTTGTTTTATTTAGATTTTAGTATTATATTCTATTATTTTGTGTTTTGCCAGTTCCTGGTGCAAATGGAGCGAAAATGAGTAATAAATAAATAACTAGCTAGTTGAGTAGTGTAGACCGTCAGGGACCGAATAAAAATTGCAGCTATTTCCTGTGAGTGGGCCGAGTCCGCTATGTTTATGTTATCTAAAAAAAGGCTGCTATATATTATTATTGTTGTTGTTATTATTGGTTGGAGTTGAAAAAAAAAGATGGGCCCTGAAATATGTGATGTCTAACAATTCACCCATATTTTTGGACGCCACTTTTTGAATTGGGACTATAATTCATATATCAACATAAAAAAAAATCCTAATGGACACAGCGAAAGTGATTGGCAGAAGCATGTTGGAAAAAAATCTGGAGCATATATTCAAGAATTAAAGTCCAAGCTTCATGGGCCGCTAAAGACATTCAAAATGGGCCTGTTGACACTATTTAACAATGTGTGCATGGAATTAAAGTTGGAGCTTGATTTGCAAGAAATGAAGTGGGCCATGAAATTTTAAGGCCAACGAATTCAGCATTGTTTACGTGAATGTAGGGCTGACAATTTTACACGAATACACGGACACACGACACGAACCTATACGAAGTTAACATGTATCGTGTATGGCCTTAACAGGTATCGTGTACCAAACAGGTAGACACGAGATTACCTGTTAATTTTCGTGTATAAACAGGTTAAATACATGTTTACCTGTTAATACCCGTTACTACACGATAAGAAATTAAATTAAATAAAACTCATCACCCATGTGCGTGTGGGTTCCTTAAGTCACATTTCTATTTTCATTCCACATTAAATTCAAAAAAAAAAAAAAACCCTAAACTCCCTCTGTAACTCTCAGATAGCATGTCGTGTTCGTGTTTTTGTTCGTGTTAACATGTATTAACAGGTAATTTTCGTGTATATCGTGTCGTGTTCGTGTATAGGATTTCGTGTATCGTGTACGGGTATACACGATATGCCAGCCCTACGTGAATGTGAATGTTGGCCATAAATAAATTAATTGAACATTATTATATATTAGACTAAAAAACCCTAATATTCCATATATATAATACACGCATCAGCCGATCAAAAATAATTCGGGGACACATCTATACACGCAGAAAAGGCATCATTCTTGAAAAAGAGACTAGCGACCAGAACCTCTGTGCCGATTTGGAGGAGCAGTTTAGCGAGGAAATCAAAGCTACGGAATCATTGGGTTGGAGCGGGAGGTTTGGAGAACAAGGAATTACCGGGTTTTGTTATCCGATTCTTCTAGTTTTCTTATTTTCTTTGTTTTATCCTATGAATTCTTATTTAAGACTTTGTTTATTTATTTTTAAGAATATGTTACTTGGTTAAACTTCTTAGACTATCTAGGTTGCGATGAACTCTTGAATAAAGTTTGGATTTTTATTAGATGTTAATGTGTTTTATGGGTTTATCTTGAAAAGTAATAAACTTTGGATTCTTGATTTAATGTACATGCATATTATATCTTGTTTTAAATCTGATCACATGTTTCACTTGCGTTTTTGTGGATGTCTTCCATGTATGAATGCTAGTTAGGTCATGGACTGTGTGTTAGTGACTAGTTTACGGGCCAATTTTCCGTAGGAACTGTGATTAAGGTTTTTAATAGGATCTAATATTCTACCTATCTTAATATTCGAACGGTAAGAGATTGCCGGTTTGTCTTTATTGTTAGATTGCTAGGGTTAGTTAATTCAAAAGAATATCTCCTTAGTTCACCTTTCAGTATTTGCTTATCAAGTTAAATCAACCTCCTTAGTTGCCTTAGATTTCTAACCGAGAGGTAGTTAATCATATTAGGGAACTTTTCTAAATAATTAGATAATCATAGAGGGAGTCTAATAAACCGGTAGTCTTAACAGTCCTATAGAGTTCCATAGGTGTCTTCCTGAGAGGGGTCGTGGGTCCTGTTAGGTTTCTCTTAGGGTTTAGTATTTAAAGATCCCGGTTCCATAACACATTAGCATCCGATAGAAACCATACGATATCAATTGGGATTCCTACCTAGGTAGTTGTTCGTCACCTCTGATCTCAATCTTCATTTAAGTCGTGTTCTACTTTATTTATTTAATTTAATTTTAATTTAATTGCAAATTAGGATATTTAGGACCTGTTGGTGCATATTTGTGACAACAGCTTAGATTTGGTCTTTGGATATCTTGTAATTAGTTAAACGATAAACGGTTAGAGGGTTTAGCTTTATATTAGTGGAATAATAGAGTTTGGGCTAAACAAAACCCGGTTTGGGCCTAGGGGGACGAATTGGGCTTTGCCCATGTAGGAATCCCTAGCCCAAGAAGCAACCTTGTGTTATATAAACAAGGCTTTGCTTTAGGGTTTAGGTTAATCAGCCAAAACAATTTTAGAGTGAAAATTCGTGAGAGCATTAGGGCTTGGACGAATAGGGTTAGGGTTTTGATTGATTGTAATTCTTGTAATTGATAATCAATAGAAACCCGGTTTGATTGTGAATCGCTGTGTCTACTCGTTTCTGTGATATTCTGATCAAGAGGATTCCGCACTCTTGATTAGATTGACAATTCTGTGACGATCCATACGAAAAGGGGACCTACAATTGGTATCAGAGCATTAGGCTCTTGAAGAAGCTCGGTTCAGAATTGCAGATTGCAGATTCGGGTGGAAGATTGTTGAAAATTTCGAAAATTTTAAACCTGAAATTTAGGGTTTCGAAATTTATTGAGTTTTGATATATTTCTGCGAATTTGTGGCTGTTTTGATCTTACTGTGTTTTTAGTTTTGCTGATTTGCAGGTTTTCGGGACAGTTTTGCTTGATTTCTTGAAGAATTTTGGCTGAAAAGGCTTGAAGATTCGAAGATTGTTCTTCGCGTTCTTCGTATTTTCTTCAAAAAATTCTGCTGATTTGGTGTTTAATTTTGCAGGAAACTGTTAGAAGAATCTGGAAAATATTCAGAAATTTTGATTAGATTGAGTTTCCAAAATTTGCTGTCATAATTAACAATTTCGCAGCAAATTTAACATCTACACTGGTTGGCCGGCAAATTTAAAATCCAAAGGCGACTTTGGTAACCGTAAAATTGTCCTCAGCGACATTATTACGGTGATCGGCGAAATTAACAGTCGTCGTAATAGCGAAGATGACCAGACCAGTGAAATTAATCTGATCAGCATAATTAACCAGTGAAATTAAGTGTTCAGCGAAATTGTGCAGCGAATTTAATAAGCCAACATATTTACTCTACCAGCATAATTATAACTACTCTACCAGCATAATTATAATTACTCTACCAGCATAATTATAACTACTCTACCAGCGTAATTATAATTACTCTACCAGCATATTTATAATTACTCTATCAGCATATTTAACTTGGTTAACCAGCATAATTAGCGTGACCCAGTGAAATTAACTTGGTTTGCCAGCGAAATTAGTAGAGGATTTAAAAGGTGGAGTATTTAACTTTGTAGAGGAATTAGATACGTATAGAGTAATTAACGTTTTTGAAAATAGAAAGTGATCCGTAGCTCATCTGCCGAAACCGTTTGCATCGTTGAATTCGTTGGATTTTTAGGAAAAAAAAACTCTGGAAAATCTCGAATTTGGTTTTCGACATTATATATCATTGGATTCGTCTTTTCAAGACGATTCTAACGGTGTAATTTGGTAACCACAGTTTTCGGACACTTTTTGTACGGTTTTACTAGTCTGTTACGTTAAAATGTCGAACATGACGAATTTGAATGCACTTTTGAAGATGGAGCATGAGGTTGGCACCACAAACAAACCGCCTAAGATGATGAAGGTGGAAAATTATCTGACATGGAAGGACAGGTTCCAATCCTTCATTGAATATCAGGATGCACGCATGTGGATCTGTATTGTAGATGGGTACACAAACCCAACACATGATTTTGAGGGCAGACCACGTAGAACAGACTATGTGAACATGCAAGAGGCTGATAAAAAGATGTATGAAGCTGAAAAGAGAGCCTTGGCTGCAATAAAAATGTCCTTACCTGATGGCATTAAGCATACCTTTAAGAAGTACACTAATTCAAAGGATATGTGGGATGCATTAGAAAAGCGATATCAGGGAAATGCAGATGTCAAAAAGAATAAAGCTTTGAGCTCTACAGCACGAGAAGGTTCATATGATTGGAGTGTTAATCTGGCAGATAATGAGAATGCCACTCGGGCATTCATGGCAGAGATAGTGCCAGTTGATGAGGCTGAAACTACTGTGAATGATGCTGAAACAAAAGTGGATGCTGAAGTAGAGAAAGAGAGTGAAGCTGAACAGGTCGTTGCTGATCAAACTACAGAAGTTCATGAGGAAGAGGTACAATCTAATTCTGTGTGTTTAAGATGTCGTGAATTACAAGGTGAGGTTGACAGGTTGTTAACACAAAACCAAAGTCTGGTAAGCGAGATGTCTAACATAAAGGAATCAAACCTTTTTGCTAAAAGAAACGAATCCTTATACTTGAAGAAGATAAGAGGTTATGAAAGTGAAATTGAAGCTTTAACCTGCAAACTAAACGAAAAACTTCAAGTAATAGACTTAGTTCATGACATGATGGCTGAGAAAACAAAAGAGATTTCTGAAAAATGCAAAGAGTTGTCAGATGCACAACTCAAAATTGTTGAACTTGAAAAGAAATTAAGTCAATTCAGAGATTTGTATTTTGTAATGAAACACATGATGGGTGGGTTAAAGAAGAGTAATGACAAGACCAGTGTGGGCTTCCAGGGCTTTAATGAAGTCCCACATCCTCTTAGTCATGACTATTCATTCCTGCCTGATGAAGATGAGCTAACAGACTTTATGTCAACTACACCAAGTACTTTTGCATCAAGTCAAAGTGAGGGGTCTGAGAGTGATGATGCTAAGAAGAAAAATAACAGGGAACCTTTGAAAAAGAAAAATTCACCTCCTAAGAGTAAAAATCAAACTTTTGTTAAAAAGATTAATTTTGTTCAAGGTAGTGATATGAAAAACGAAACAACTGTTATTGAAAATGAATCATATGTAGAGTTTGCCAAAAATAAAAACAAAGAAATATCTGAATCCAAGCAAACTGAATCAAATTCTTCCAAGGCATCATTATCTGATGAGGGATCTACCTCAAAGACTCCAGCTAAGAAGTCTTTGAAGAGGAGATCATGCTTCAAGTGTCACATAAAGGGACATGTAGCTAGCTGTTGTCCTAACAAAAAGAATGAAGCACAAGTTAGTGAGAGGAAAAGAGAGAAGTCACCAGAGAAGAGTGGTGATAAAAAGGAGAGAGAGTCTAACTCTCCAAAGAAATCTGCTCCTAAGCAACATGAGGGTGTTGCTGTTGGTGTAGATAAGGCTGAAAAAGGAACTCCACAAGTTCCTCGTTTTCAAAGAAATCAACCTAGATTTCAGCCTGAACCTACATCAGGCAGATATGGGAGACCTAGAAGCAGTTCACCAAAAATGAACAATTATAATTCAAATAATTTCAGGAGTCAAGGTCAATTTCAAAATCGATACCAAAATAATGGTGGTCGAACTTTTTATAACAATGGCTTTAGAAATTATAACAATCAAGCTTCTTGGAATCAAAACTCAAGGTACCAAAATCAAAATTTTCAAAGGTCAAATAGTCCAAACACATATAGGAACCCTCAGGACCATAGACCTAGTGGAAATCAAAATCAAATTCCATCAACAGGTCTGAGATCCAAGACTCCAGTTAGGAGTAATGGATATTGGATGGATGTTCCAGTAGTTGGTGAATTTGGCCGACCCAAGACCATTAAGGCTTGGGTCCCCCAATCTAACTAATTTCTTAAGTTGGTGTGTGCAGGAGCTGCTAAGGAGGATTATCAACTTATGGTATGTTGATAGTGGCTGCTCTAGGCACATGACGGGGGATGTGAGATTGTAGACAGAGTTTGAAAATTATGATGATGGACATGTGAATATTAAATGATTTAAAATGAAGTTCAAAGGGCTGAAAAAGAAACTAATTGAACTTCATCGAGTCGACACACAAGATAACCTGGCAGATCTTTATACTAAAGCATTTGACAGGGCTCGCTTTGAACATTTAGTCGAACTCAACGGGATGAGGAATCCTGAATAACTGGTTTTTCATAAGAATTTTTGTAAATAGTTTACTGTTTTCTTAAAAATCAAAAATAAAAAAAAATAGAAAACCACAAAAATTAAAAAAAAAACATTGAAAAATCAAAAACATAAAAAAATATAAAAAATTAAAAAATGAGTTATCACTGTGTGAAAAAGAAGAAATGATAGTACATCAGCAAGTTAGACTGTCACACTGAAACTGAAATTAAAATGCTTAAGTGTGATAGCAGCTTCATCATACGATGTACCAGTAGGCAAAAAGCATGAAATAATCAACTTACCAATGTGATATAAACCTAAACGAACTGAATATGAGTGGGGAACACATCAGTGGTGTATGGTTTAATGACCTTAAATCTTGTGTTGATAGATTGCCAAAATATGAGGTTTTGGGTCTTTATACTGTTATTTCATCTGGGGATATCAGGGTTGTCCTTCTGCTGCATCCAGATACATGCTGACCTAGGCACAACCAGGATATCTTAAAAGAGCAAAAAATGCCAAATCCCATAAATGAAGAAGCTCTCCTAGAGAGTCATTCAAAATGTGCAAAAAGCATAAATCGTACCAAAAATGGTATTTGTCTTAGCCCTCGTTAGATATTTTGGTCACTTTGCTGTACGGAAGTACTGACCTGTTCACCAATTATCTATCGTTGTAAAACAAAAAGGATGAATTCAGTATACTCACCTACTACGATGAATCTTTGTGCATACCTTGATCGCGGGGGTATATCCTGAAGTGGGACACACTAGTATATCAGTAATAAAATTACCTTAACGTATCATATGGTAATGGTACTTGAAATGTTCATGCATTTTGTTTAAGTGGACAAACATACTGGTAATCGTCTTGGACTGCTTTTCACGAAAAGTTAAATAAAGAATTATCTAATAGTGTGAAACAGTTTGATTGTGCTGATATGATCTTCTTACCGGTGATTCTCACAAAAATAGAGTGCTTTATTGCTTTTGTTATTTACTTGCTTTTAGAAAATATAAAAAAAATCCAAAAATAGTGTCTTTTTCTGTTTAAAATTCTTATTGTACGGAAAACTGTTATTCTTGGTGGAATTGTTACTGATAGGGGGAGACGGTGTTAGAAAGTGAGTTCAAAATTTTAAATCAGACATGGACTTGTGTGTTGAAAAAAAAGTTTTGCGTGTTGGTGATAAATTGAAAATGCTTAATCTGTGATATAATCTCTTGAATAATAATAATTTATTCAACTGTGTTGAAAAATTCTTATGGTTTCTCGAGATGTTTGTTTTATAGTATACAGATTGAAGTTGTATATTGCTGAGAAGTTAAAGTGATGAGTTGCTGAGAAGATGAGAGTTTGATTGGATGCATGGTAGAACCTCCTTTCTACATTGCAGACAAAGTGAAGAGTGTGAAGATTGCTTTGCAAATGCTAACCTAGAGTTTACTCAAGTGCTAACGTTTTGAAGATTTGTTGATTGGATGCATCAGCTTAGGGGGAGTCTGTTGCTGACAGAAGCTGTTAAAGCTGAAGCTATCCAAAGACCAAAGACATTGCAAGATGACATGAAGAATGCAAGATGACTGAAGACAAAGTTATTTTATGAAGCTATTGTCAAGGGGAAGTTTGTTGGTGCATATTTGTGACAACAGCTTAGATTTGGTCTTTGGATATCTTGTAATTAGTTAAACGATAAACGGTTAGCAGGTTTAGCTTTGTATTAGTGGAATAATAGAGTTTGGGCTAAACAAAACCCAGTTTGGGTCTAGGGGGACGAATTTGGTTTGCCCATGTAGGAATCCCTAGCCCAAGTAGCAACCTTGTGTTATATAAACAAGGCTTTGCTTTAGGGTTTAGGTTAATCAGCCAAAAATAGTTTTTAGAGAGAATTCATGAGAGTGCTAAGGGCTTGGACGAATTTGGGTTGTTAGGGTTTTGATTGATTGTAATTCTTGTGATTGGTAATCAATAGAAACCCGGTTAGAATTGGAATTCTGTTTTTTCTACTTGTTTCTGTGCTATTCTGGTCTAGAGGATTCCGCACTCTAGATTAGATTGACAATTCTGTGACGATCCATACGAATCAAGGGGACCTACAGGACACCCCCCCTCCCCAAATATAAAAACAGTTAGAGTTAGTGTCAGTCTAAGTCTAGATAGAAGGTAGTAAATGTAATTAGAGAGTCTCGTGGGTTCGACACTTGGACTTCCATAAGTTATACTACATTTGACCGGTACACTTGTCGGTTGTGTGGCCTAGTTTAGAGAGTCTTAGTTTTGTAAATTTAAAATTTAGGTGTCTAATTTAAGGTTAATTAATTCACATTTATTTGACCACTTTTAGCACATCACTACACATGTGCATTATATGCTTAGAGTTAGTTTTTGAGTTTTTTTTTTGAACGACAAATTTAAATTACTGACGGACCACTGGAGTATCATCGTGCCACTAGCGGAACCACCCGATCATATCCATCTCCACTAGGCAATAATGCACATACACCAATTCAGGAGGAAAACCAATAAATCTGGGAAAAACCCCCCCTTGTGGGAATCGAACCCATGACCTAATGGTCATAAGCCTTATCCCACCCCTAAGATGCTACTAGGCTATAATGTCATGGGCTTAGCTTAGCTTTTGAGTTTAGTTTAGGGTTACGTTTTTTTGGGTTTAGGATTGGGATTAGGTTTTTTGGGTGTGGGTAGGAGGGGGTTTAGGTTTTTTCTTTGGGGGGAGGGGGTTAGGCTTTTGCGGGGGTTTACGTTTAGGGTTTAGTTTTAGGTTTTTTTGGGTGGGGGTGAGGTTTAGGGTTTTGGTGGGAAGGTGGATTTAGGTTTTTGGGGGTGGGGTGTTTAGGTTTTTGGGGGGTGTCGGTGGGGGTGGTTTAGGCTTTTTCGTATTAATGCACACGTGCAGTACAACTTTATTTTTTGTAAAAAGGTTTTTTATATATAAAATATTATTTTTGTGGTTTTTTTTCATTTAAACTATTTTTCTCATGATCTATCCCATATATATATATATATATATATATATATATATATATATATATAGAAACGGGATCAAGAGAAAACGCTCAAAAGTGTGAGAACGGTGAGAACGCATCCTGGCCCAACACGTGGCACGCGGCATAGAGAAGGGCGGAGGGGCTTTTTTGTCCTTTTATCTTCTGTTTTTTCTAGTTCCGCATTTCCCAATATTGTTTTATTTTTTGGGGTTTAAGATTTTTGGCGTTAACCAAATTCAATAATTAATTGCGTTTAATGGTTTCATTGTATTAACATTTTGGCGTTTATGGCGGTTTTCAATTCGTATGCCATTGGAACCCCAGGGGGGGTCAGGAAATCTATTTGAATGTCGTTTTTTCAAGGAGTTTTAAACATGATGGCCCATTGTTCTATTATTTTTTATATACATTTTGGCGTTTGTGGTATCTTGGCGTTTTACAATTGTAAGATTATATTACAACCACAGGGAAAAAAATAGAAGCGAAGAAAATAAATTAAAAATCATAATCGGATCTCTCTTCACAATTTTCACTGTCATCAGTCTCTCTCTTCTTTAATAGTACAAGAATTGTCACCAAATATATGGCGTTTTATGTAAAACTTAACAAACCCATCAGTTTGATTTTTTTGCCTGCTCGTCTGTTGAAGTGGCTTTTTTGTGGATGTTTGTGTACATAGATCTATGACGTGTGAGTGGGTTTTTCGTTTTTTCTTCATCTTGATCTTCATCTTTATAATCATCTCACTCTTCAGTGTCATTGATCTCTTCTCCTCATCCAAGCCTTCTTCAAGAACAAAGAAGACAAAATGACATATGACTGTCATCAGTATCTTTTTCATGAAGATTTGTCCATCTCATGCAACAAAATCTTTCTGAGTTACTCCTCTCAGCTAACAATCCATTCAGTGAAACTTCACGAAGAACAATACTGAATATCCAAGATAGCATATTAGCCATCTTTGAGTTTTTTAATTTTTGGCGTTTTACAGTGAGTGGTATTTAGTAGTATTTTTGGCATTTTTTTTTGGTTTGATTAAATGGTAGTTGCTGAGAGTTATTATTTTATAGGATTTCTTTTGGCGGCGTAGGTTAGGCGGTGCATTATTATAATAAAGTATTCGTCGTTTCAGTTACTGTTTGTAATTATTGTTTTTGATAAGCTTTTTTCTCTGAAGTCTGTAACACATCCCGTCATTCAAGTTTGGCGTTTTAGATTCTAATATAATAAATTTTCCGTCTCTCCATTTTTACTGTTTTGTAGTTACTGTTTCTAGTTACATTTTGAAGTTTGATTTTGATTTTATTTTTTGGGTTTTTTATAATATGTTTCCAAAGTAATTTTATTATAGTTTGGGAGTTTTGGGGGCGTTTTACGGCATGATAGCGTTTTAACAAGCATTTTGGCTGTCTGGCGTTTTTATTATATAACAATAATCTGAAAAACAAAATAAAAAAAGAATATATAAACAATTGATCTTCCAAATCGTCACTGTCACCAGTCTCTTTCTTCTTTTTTTGAATCATCTTAACTGGCTGGTTCAACTTTCGTATGATTCATTTTGTGTTTTTGTTTTTCAAGTAGTTTTTTTGTGGCTGTTTGGAAGTACAAAGTCTGACATCAGTATCTTTTTCTTGGAGATTTGTCCATCTCATGCATCAAAATGTTATTGAGTTTAGACCCTTCAGCAACAATCTTTGATTTTTCCAATGAACGATGTTTGATTTTTTAGTTTTGGCGTTTTACCGATAAAAAGAACGCCACCAAATAAAAGCACCTTCAACCTCAAAATTTGATCATGCTAAAATCAATAATGTCTTGCTGTATGAGATGGACAACATTGTTAATCCTCGGTTAAGAAAGATAACTGAAAATGTTGTCCACCCCATACAGCTAAACTTTATTGACAACAAACCTGAATAATGTTTTTGTATGTTTTGGCGTTGATGATATATATGATTTTTTTGGCGTTTCTAAGACGAATGGTATATATTAAATATGGCGTTTGGGGTTTTGTGTGTGTTTTTAATTGAAGGTCTGAGATGTTGTATATATAGGATTTTTTTGGCGGTTTTTTTAGGCGGGATTTTATTATAATTAAGTTTGGCGTTTTATATTTAATGGCGTTTTTAGTTAGAATGGTGTGTGATTTTTATTTGGCGTTTTATTTTCATGAGATGGCGTTTTGTGTGGAGAAGTCAAAAGACCCTTTTACCCTTAATGAAGCGCGTCCACATAATAAAATTGATGTTATTTACGAAAATGCCACCGCGCCAATCTAGTCCATAGATTGTTTTGATCTGACGATCCATAAGCGTTCTCACCGTTCTCACACTTTCTACCGTTTTCTCTAAATCCCGACCCTATATATATATATATATATATATATATATATAGAAACGGGATCAGGAGAAAACGCTCAAAAGTGTGAGAACGCATCCTGGTCCAACACGTGTCACGCGACATAGAGAAAGGCGGAGGGGCTTTTTTGTCCTTTCGTATTTCTTTTTTTTAAACACGTGTCTCACCACCTTTCCATTTTTTGGTGTTTAATAAATACGCGGCGTTTTTATTGTTTTTATATCAGGATCATAGTAAATATTTTGGCATTTTAAGTATGTTTGGCGTTTTTATTGTTTTTTAGATCAGGATGCAGGCCTGTAATGTAAAAAACATCATTAATTTTCTTGATGATTATTTATTTATTTTTTTATTTTTTCTATCAAGTGTTATGCCATGTAGGATACAGGCCTATAATGTGACAGGCAATTATGGCGTTTTGAAAAGATAAATAAATTCAATTTTCCATGTAGTGGCTTTTAATATAATAAATGTTTGTCAATAATATTACCGTCTCTTCATTTTGTTGTTTAGCAATTACCGTTTCGTTCAATTTCATCTGTCAATTAGTGTTGATTTTTCCAGTAATACTTTGTTTGGCGTTTTATATAGCAACATCGTGCTCAGCTAGCATCCGTTCTCTCAGTTTTCACACTATCAGGTGTTTTGGTGTTTGTAGTTTTTGGCGTTTTATACGCAATTTTTTTATTAGTAGAGAATTAGATAATAAACAACATAGAATTAGATAACAAACAATAGAAAATGAAAAAAAAAAAATTAAAAATTACAATCTAATTTCTCATACAAATTTTCACTGTTATCAGCCTCTTCTACTTTAACCTTTTTGGCGTTTTGAACCTGTTTTTGAATACCTTATGTAGATCCTTATTTTCCTACATACCGCCCGTCTTTAGAAGATGCTTATTTTTTGTGGCATCCTTTATTGTGGTTTGATATATACTTGTTTGATGACATGTTGAAGACCATTGCCTGCTCTAATGTATTGATCCCTTCATGCCATCAATATATCCATCAAGAACAAAGTGACATAATGACATATCAGTGTCATCAGTCTCTTTTTCTTGAATATTTGTCCATCTCATTCAGCAAAAACTTATAGAGATACCCACCTCAGAGAAGAATCCATTTAGTGAAACTTCATTCAGAACAATACTCAATATAGAAGAAACGAGGTTCCGCATCTGTGGCATTTTTAACTATTATTTTGGCGTTTTTAAAGTGAATGGTTTTTAGGAAATATGGCGTTGTTTTTGGTTTGTGATCAGTTGATTATGCAGAGACGTCTCTCTTATAGGATGTTTTTGGCGCGTAGTTTAGGCGGGGTTTTATTTATAATAAATGATATTAATTAAGTAGCCGTCTTTTCAGTTACTGTGTATTTTCACTGTTTTTGTTCAGCTTTTTATGAGTTTTTAAGGTCATAGACTTTCCATCTCCCAAGCTTGGCGTTTTTTAATGGCTTTAAGTAGTTTTGGCATTTTTTTTCCATTTTTAGCTTTTAATAATACTTCTGCAAATTACTTTTATTATAGTTTGGGAGTTTTTGGCTTTTTACTGCATTATGGCGATTTCACAAGCATTATGACTGTTTGGCGTTTATTAATATAATGTATTTTTTTATTTTATGTTGAAAGATACATAACAAACAACAGAAAAAGAAAATTAAAAAAAAAATAGAAACAATTCATCTTCCAAATCTTCAATTTCATCAGTCTCTTTCTCCTTTGAAACATGTTCACTGGTAGTTTGGCTTTGTCATGCTTGTGTTTTTGTGGCCGTTTGGAAAGACAAAATGACATGAGTTTTTTGTTTGAATATGTATCTTCAAACTACTCATCAATGTCATTCGTCTCTTCATTCCATTATAATATTCATCAACAACAAAACACAAAAAATGACATAAGTCTGACACCAGCATCTTTTTGTTTATGATTTGTCCATCTCATGCAGTAAAATGTTATTTGAGTCACGGCACCTCAGGGAAGAATGCATTCTCCAAAACTTTGGCGTAGAACAATATTGAATATACAAGAAAAGATATTTACCATTTTTTGGTGTTTTACTGAGTAAATAGTGTATCTGAAAGAAACGTCGATTTTTTTAAATCTTTGATGTTTGAGAATTTTGGCGTTTTCTAAGATGATTGGTATATAGTAAATTATGGCGTTTTTGAGTAGGTGTGTTTGCTGTTTTGGGAATTTTGGCGTTTGTAAGATGAATGGTATATAGTAGAAAATATGGCGTTTTAGGTTCTGGGGGGTTTGATTTTATGTCTGGGATGTTTTTTTTTATATAGGGATATGTTTTGGTCAGTAATGGCGTTTTATTCATTAGTTTGGCGCTTTGGTATAGAAGTGTAAAGACCTTTTTACCCTTAATGAAACACGTCCACTTAATAGAATTCATGTTATTTACGAAAACGCCACCGCGCCAATCTAGTCCATAGATTGTTTTGATCGAACGATCCATAAGCGTTCTCACCGTTTTCTCTAAATCCTGACCATATATATATATATAGGGAGGAGATCATGCGAGAACCACCCTTATTGCGAGAACCGCGAGAACCAATGTGAACACAACCTAAAATAGCTAAAAAAACCTAACCCCCCCCCCAAAAACCTAAACCCCCCCCCCCCCCAAAAAAAAAAAACCTACCCCCCCCCAAGCTAAATGCTAAAAACTAAAACCCCCAAAAAACCTAACCCCCCCAAGCTAAAATGCTAAAAACTAAACCCCCAAAAAACCTAAAAAAATCTAAAAAAAATCTAATTTTTTTTTAATATTTTTATGCTCAAATCGCTACTTTTCGAAGCCAAAAAAATTTTTTTGGCCAAAAAAAAAAAAAAATTTTTTGGGCTTCGAAAAGTAGCGATTTTTATATAAAAAATATTAAAAAAAAAATTTGTGTGATTTTTAGCTATTTTTAGGCGTTTTTGGTTGTGTTCACATTGGTTCTCGCGGTTCTCGCAATAAGAGGTGGTTCTCGCATGATCTTCTCCCTATATATATATATATATATATATATATACGGGAGTGTTATCTTGAGAACGCTAAATATTGCGAAACCAAACACCAAAACACACACCTAAGTGTGTGTTCTAGTCGTGCGATCCGCAGAGCCAAGAAAGGGCTCTCAAAAGTTCAACCCTAACTCACAAAATCAACCAAATCAAGAGGGAAAATCAAGTCTGAATCGAAAACCGAGCTCAAATTAGTGATCACCTAAGTGAAGGGATCACAAGGTATGTTGAATTTCATCTTTTTGTTACATCTTGAATTCTAGATGAAAACTTGAAATCGAAAATTGAGCTTGAAATATTGATATTTAGATGAAGTTAATAATGAATACATGTCTAGGTGTAAACCCTAGTCAATAACTTGTTAAACTAGTGATGAAAATTATGAAATTGATAATTACCCATACATGCGTTAAGTGGGTGTTGTAATTATGTGATGAACACTGAATTTCAATGTTAAAATAGTGTAGAATTGATGATTATGATACGAGTCTTGATATTGTTTATGAATGCTAGCCATAAGGACTTGAAGTTTGATGATTTAAAACTTGGTTAAAAGTTAAATATGGACTAGATAGAAGAAGAATAAAAATCATGCCCACAAAGTGTTTGATTAAATGCCTAAATGAATGCTAATGTATCGAAAATTTTGAATAAAACGCGTAATTGAATAATATGGTGAATTACGTGTAATATGAAATGATATGAGTTCTAAACACCGTGTTGGTTGAACTCTATAGGCACGGTGGTTGAATCTTCAAGTGGTCAAGTCGGAGTGGACGCGCACTTGAATGATATGCTTTGAAAGGTACGCGACTTGTCGTCTCTTTACATTTATGTAGACAAGCCTAGTCGTAGATATGTTTAATGTTGTTATAGTGAAAATAGTTACGCCTGGTAAGTCTAAGAAGTGATGGAATTCACTTGACAAACCAAACAAGTCAAAACAAATAGTTGGAATATGTATGATGTTGAAATAGTGAAATTGTAATCGTTTGGTAAGTCTAAGAAGTGATCAAATTTACTTGACAAACCAAACGGGTCAAAACAAATAGTTGGAATATGTATGATGTTGAAATAGTGAAATTGTAATCGCTTGGTAAGTCTAAGAAGTGATGGAATTTACTTGACAAACATACACAGAATAGCATAGCGGAAGTCTTGGAATATAAAATATTATTACAAACTCAAATGTTAGAAAATACTGAATTGATAATTACATACGAGCTTGTAATATTAAATCCACAGGCTGATCTAAATCAAATACACAACATGTTCAGCAGACATAAGACATTGCGGACTTGCAAGATCCTCTACTTAAAGCCCAGAAGCTTCCAGCCAATTACGAGTAGTACCTGTCACTTAGTCTTTTGAAAATACGTCAGTTTACACTGGTAAATACAATTAACCGACTCATTTAAAAAGTGTTTATAAAATTGGTTTGGATGCACAAGGCATAAAGTCTTTTATAACTTGGGACAATTATATAATGATAATCATGTATCAGATTCACATGTTTGTCATACATTTAGGGTCGGGATAAAAGCCGAACAAAATTAATCGACACACCACTAATATAATCCCACGGCGAGTTATCCTCAACAAGTGGGTATATCTTTTAACATACGCAACTGTCAGGTGTATGCCTACACCCCGTGCTTAAGTCGTGGACATTTACAATTTTTAAATGAGCCGAGGATATCCAAGACACGTCGTTAACCCCCAATGTTTATTGTTATCAAGCAACACTGATTAAAACGAGATTATGCATTTAACCATATTCGATTAAATGATTTTTACACCTGACCAAGCGGTAATATTTTACCGTATTCCAAGCCCGTATAAGGGAAAATAAGTTAAAAGTATTTACCTGAGCTTAAAATGCCAGATTTGATCACTCAGCCGTATAATCTATCCAAACTAGTGCAAGTAGCTTTTACCGGGGCTCCTAATCTGGAACGAAGGTTTTATTAACCTATTAGATTACTAACGGGTCTTATTCAAGTTGTAAACTTAGACCGGTTAGTTTAAAGAAAAGGTTTACTGTACGAAATGCTAGATTAAGCGATGACCGGATTGGAATGTAATTTAGACCCGACAAGTATGGAGACTTGTATTACATGGGTAAACTAAATACATTATGGAATTTGAAGTTTGAATGATAAGATTTGACTTGTTTCGGCTAATTTATGTAAACTAGTCACATAAATCGCATCGTACACGTATAAGTATAAACGGGTAACCGGATGAGTCGTATACAAGTTCCATAAGTTATTATGCTTAAAATTTGTTATGATATCAGTAGGATATGAGCAAATATGCCCAAAAAGATTTTAAAACCAAATTAAGTTCCGTAAGGGCATTTTGGTCATTTTAAGATTTATAAAAGAGGTTTTAAAGCAAACTGATGTTCTGGTCTAAAACATTGTGTAAAAATATTTATTTTATAATGTTATAACAGTAGCATATCATACATATGTGTGGTTTACTATTTATGGCCAAACTATGCCCCGAAAGGGTATTTTGGTCATTTTACACATGCTTTTAAGGTCATAACTGGAAGTCTGAGTTCATGACTTAAACCTACTGTAAAAATACTAAAAATTATTTATAAATTCAGTAGGTAACAAGTCTTGGGTGCAAAATATGGTTTTAAACCATACTATGCACTTAATTAGTGTAAAAGTCGATAATTGACGATATTTGCGATGTTTATGTGATTTTGAGATTTTGACCAGCCATGGATGGTTAAAATATTTTATTTTACATATTAAATCAGTAGGAAAAAGTTTGGCATGTAAATCAGATGTAAATCACATTTTATTAATAAGAATGGCATTTTCGTCAATTATGGAATTTATACAAGAACTCTAAGTTATGGTCAGTATATAATCTGACCCAATATTCCAAAAATCCCTAAAAATGATATCATAACAGTAGGTAATGAGTTTGGTGCCAAAATTTGGGTTTAAACATGATTTATGCATAAAAGCGTAATTTAAAGTTTATAAAAGTTAAATTTATGATATCTTGCATAATATCAATTTGAGACCAGAAAATAATGCCAAAATAATTTAGACATGTTTCTATATCAGTAACTAAGTTATTTGTATGACCATATGTTTCAAAATCTCATTTTTAGACTATAAGGGCATATTAGTCAAAATTAAGCATAATAACGGAAACAAGCAATAACTCAGATTTCTAGTATGATCGTGTAATATAACCATATAGGGTTATGCAACATTATATTACGATCATAATGGATCCTAAAATCAGTAACAAACTAATCTAATTTGGTTCATAATCGAAAGTCAACGCAGACGTCAAGCTTTGCGACTTTCGGTTGCGAACCGACTCTAAAACTGGAATTGCTGAGCCGAACATGTTTACACATGTTCTAATAATTATTACCAGGTTTTTTAAGTGATAAAACGTATTTTAGAACATTCTAAACTCATATCGCAAATTTTCAAAAACTGACCCGTTGACTTTTAAAAACAATATTACGTTGACTCGTCAATTGACCAAGCAAACGTGATTCTTAGGAGGTGCCCTTTAGAGGGTTTAACACCTACCTAATTACGATCACGTAGCCATGTTCGTTGCGAACAATGGCTTGACCGTTTACTGTCTAACTAAAAGTCAAAGCGTTTATCGTAAACGCTTGACTTTTCGGCTTTTTAAGCCAAATAAAATAAACTAGTCATAAAAGGACACTTACATATGGTCCTAGGGACTAAAATTAACTGAGAGGATGCTCCCACTTAGCTCAGGAACTTCCAGATTTGAGATAGAGGAAGATAGAGATGAAATGTGCAAGTTTGAACTTATGAATTCAACACCTTTATATAGTGGTTGGAGAGTTCTCGGATGATTGACAAGTGTTTTAGGGAGTTCTAGGATCATAACAATTGTAATTCTGGTTTTAAAAAAAGTAGACAAGTCCCTAGTATCAGTTAAATGGTTTAAGGATGTGTGATGATCAAACAAGAACCCAAAAACAAGTTAAAACAATTAGCTGCTGCTGTTTGGGCTTTGGCGGCCCGCGAACGAGGCAGGCCCAGGCCTACGCGGCCTGCAAGCTGGGGTCCGGCCCAAAAATAAGTTTGGCAGCTCGACAACTCAGGTCCCTGCAGCTTTTAATGATTTTTAAACTTTTAAAGTTTACATTTTTGGCACTAAAACATCTATTTCAGCTGATGTTTGCTGTTTGTTCTCTAACGGCACGTGAAGGGTAGGCCCTAAGTGCTCGTGGCCTACGAAGCAGCCCTGTCCAGGCAAAAAATATGCTGGTTAACAGTTCTGGTCCCTGTCTTTTTGTTCTGCATTTAAAACATTCATAAATGACATATAAGGCACCTAACTTTCTAGTTTCATGTATAATATTAGTATAACGTACAAAAACCTTTAACGGCAAATCTTAGGCATACTTAGGGGTTTGGCCGAGCGTTGCAGAGTCCCTGGTCTGATTAAAAGGCCTCTCAAAGGCATAGTTTCACTTGTTGTCGCTTTTAGTCCCTTGTCGCACAAATTTATGCGTATTTTCGTTCTATGGCATCTAAGCCTTAAACGGCTCATATTAGGCACATTTGGGGGTATGACTGAGCATAACGAAGTTTCCAGTTCTTTTAAAAGATCACTCTAATGTGTAGTTTCGCGCGTTGACGCTTTTAACCCCTTAATTGCGAACTTGCGCGCATTATCGCGAAATGGCATAAAAACCTTATATGGCCAGTATTAGACACTCCCGAGGGTATGACTGAATATTACGACACTCCAGTTTTCTTAAATGATCATTCTAAGGTGTAGTTTTAGACGTTGACACTTTTGGTCCCTCTAATGAACAAATTTGCGCGCATTATCATTTTATTGCGTCCAAGCCCTATGTTATCCATATTAGGCATTCTCGAGAGTATTATCAAGCATCATGATGCTTCGGGTTCGTTAAAAGGTCAATCAGAGGTAAGAATTAACATGTTGACACTTTTAACCCTTTTAACGCACAAACTAGTGCGTACGATCATTTATCGGCATTAAAGCCCTGTATGGCCAATATTATGTATTCCCTAGAATACAATCAGATATTATAACGCTCCGGGTTTGTTAAAAGGTCACTCAGAGGTATATTTAAACATGTTGACGCTTTTAACCCTTCGTCGAGCAAACTTTTAATTAATTACGTAAACGCCTCCTCTGGACCTATAAGTGGCTTATTTGCGAATACGGATACCGTCTAAGGTTATTCAGAGGCTTAGTTTAAGCATGTTGACACTTTTAGTCCTTTTGCATTCAAAGTTTTTGATTTTTTGCAAAATTAGTCCTTCATAGTCAACGTTTGACTTCATTAGGGTTTAGTACACGTGTCAACACATCATTGGACGTGATTTTACGAGGTGTTACATCCTCACCCTCTTAAAAGAAATCTCAACCTTGAGATTTGCTCAAAATATGGAAGTAGTATAATGGACTTAACCTTTATAGCATATTCGGGGCTTCTACGGGCACCCCCGTTGACCTTTATAATAGGTACATGTTTTCTTTGGAGCTTCTTAAACTGTCGATCCTTATTCGATACTGGTTTCTCAAAAATTCATAAGTTTTTCGGTAGTCTATACATCAACGTGATAATGCTATCGACTTATCAGCTAGACATATCCTCAAATCACAAGTGTGGAACACATTGTGAATTCCACCAAGCTCCCTAGGTAGATTTTAGCTTATAGGCTACTGATCTTTTCGTTATTCGATCTCCTCGAATGGTCCTATATATTCAGGGTTTAATTTGCCCGTTACATCAAAATGCAGCATACCTTTCTAGGGTGATACTTTCTGTTGAATCTTATCCCTTATTAAGAACTTAAGAGGTTTGCGACTCTCATCAATCATTGATTTCCTGCCGATTACTGGCAGCTTTCAGACGATCACATATTTATATAATCTTATCCGTTGTCTCCAGGGTAACTTCAGGTCCTGATAATTTGGACTTACCAAACTTCTATCCAACAAACGGACGTGTGACATTCTTTCTATACAAGGCCTCCAAAATAGCAGCCTTGATACTTATATAACAACTATTAGTCGTAGGAGAACTTAATTATGGTGAGATAGTCACTCTAATTATTACCTAAATCAATCTTAAAGAATAGCTACTCTCATAGTTAGTCGAATAAATCGACGATCCTGGGCAGCTGATAGTAACTCTTAATCGTTACCTAGTTAGGGTTGCGGTAATCAATGCATAAGCGCATTGAACCGTCTTTCTTAAATAATAATACTGGAGCTCTAAGAATGATGAGCTAGGCTTTATGAAACCTTCTCTAAAAGCTTATCTGATTGGCTCTTAGTTCTTCCATTTCCGTCGGTACTAACCGATATGGAGCTTTTACAATAGATGCAGTCCTAGGTGGGATGTTAATCTTAACTCTACTTGCCTCTTAGGAGGTAAGCAGGGTAGTTCCTTGGAGAAGATAATCAAGACACACAGAGATTACAGAGATATTCTAAATCTCAGGCTTTAGTTCATCTATCGACACCTGTGTCAGATAAATGATACATTTACTTTACGAACGCATGGATGCCTTAATTAGTGACACTTACTTGGACATTTCTATTCTGGATATCTTCTTTGAATACCATTAGCTGACTTTAGTACAATATGACCATTGAAATATCTCAGGGGTTCCATGCATTAAACCTCCATACTGATCAGGCATGGAAGCAATCTATGGAGCACACTAAGATACACCAATCCTCATATGGCGCTTTTATCATACAGTCTGGCATTCGCAGTTGATAGATATCAACGAGATAAGAAAATAAAATAACATATATTGTCGTACTCTATCTGAAGAAAGAGTACTTTAGATTTTATGAATGAATATTTTCTGACAAGAATAGAAGGAATGGTTCCTATGATTTTCGTCGGTAAGTTTTACCTTACACTTAATATCTGGAGTTCTTATCGGAAAATTCTAAAAGTTTTCTATGCTTATGATCTATGAAAGACTTAGTAGCACCTGAATCAAACAAATTTTTTAGCACTAATATCATTGATTCACGATAAGGGATGTACCTGGTGCCATTATTGCTACGAACTGCCTTTGGCATTCATCAGGAGGGTTTAGGCGTCTCCATTCTTAGTCTTTCTGTACTTAACTATACCCTCATTGACAGTTTAGGGCAATTAGTCTTGATGTGGCTTTTCTCGCCACAGCCGAAACAGACTGCATTCTTTATGTCCCTACATTCGTGGGAATTATGACCAGTTCTTTTACAGACGCCACACTAGTTTTGGCCTTTGTTCCATTCGACACGGTCCCAAGTGTCTTTTATAGCAGATTTTGCATACAAACTTCTCATTGGATTTTTGTCGGTTCTTATTAAGCTCAAACTTACCCTTTTTCTTAGATTTCTGGGAGTTATCCTCCTTTCTTTTCCTTTTTCCGCCAATCTCAGTTTTGACTGACTTACTTCTTAACCCATCTAGTGTGAGTGGCTGAGATAGATCCATAGTGGATTTATAAGAAGCATGCTTTAAGCCTTAATATGCCCTTTTGTTTCTGATGCTAAACCACTAATATATAGTGCATTACGCTTAGATCTTGGTTTAACCGAACAGGGCACTATCCCAGATAATGAATTAAAGTCTGTAACATACTATCGACAGTCTAGATCCTTCATGGTGTGAGTCAGAAGATTCTTATTCCACATTTTTCCATTTCGTGTCGCAGACAACATGTTTTTCTGATAAGGTCCATAAACTTGGACCATCACATATTGTATAAGGGTATCTTTCCTATGGACTTTATTAATGTCCTCACCAACTAAGGGCATCGCCATTGAATGACTGTGATACATACCTCACAATGTCCTTCCCAGCATAACCGCTGATACACATAATGGTTTCTATTTTATCCAACAATTTCATGCAATCAATGGCCTCTTTTTCGCCATTGAAGTCTCTTGACTTGCAAGAGACAAAGTACATTTAAGTACGTCCTTTAGAGGAACGGGGCTCCTCGTTATATATCATCTTATTTGGTTTATTCTTCGCATTCGAAGTATGAACAAAGCTCTTCTCATGAGCAGAGGAATGTGATTTAGAGCAAGTACCATTCGACTCTTTGGACTTTTCATGACCTTTCTCGCAGCTTTTCCAATAGCTGTGTCAATCACAACTTGAAAATTAACTCCATTAACATCGAGGTTCACATTTGTTGCATCATTAGTATCGCGACTGTTGTTTGTCTGATCCGAGTTTGCCATACTCGAAGCTTGGTACTAAACATCAAATTAAACAATTGCTTAGTTGCATTACAATAGCATGCATCATCCTGACGACCTAACATACATTAGCCATGGTATCATTTAAACCATATAAGCTAGTAGGGTATGAACCTTCCTGATGAATGTTATTTGAATGCATATCAATTGTGGGGGGGGGGGGTAGTTGCACGGACCTCCCATCCGCCGGAGTATTGCAACTCCGCAAGCTAGCTTAGCCCCATAGCTGCCTGGCGGTGATTACCCACGGTGAAGAGCCCCAACACCCCATAAGGGCATTGCCATCAATTACATTTAGCCTAGGTCACAAAAGGACCATCGATGGCATTTAGGGTTTTGGACCTAGTCCATTATCGTTTAGACAAGGATCAATGTTAAAGTTGTACTTGTCATTTTTGACAATTTTGTATAGCTCGGTGGCTCGTCACAAGGACTTTTAAATATGGAACACAAGTCCGCCCCAAAGGACATATAGGATATGGCATAAAAGGCCTGTCACAGAGGACATTAATATATAAGCCACAATCTTATTTGATCAGGGACTTTAAGGTTTGAACATAGTTATTCGCCTTTGGGCAGAGAGTCATAGACTACATCTGTCATTGCTTTGAAAGACGATTTATTTTGCCACATAGGCAAATCAATGGACATCACTAATGGATGTTGTTGGATCGATCCGTGACCCTAAACAGTCAAGTTGAGTAGTTCATCATCATTTACAAAGGCGGAATCAATGCAAACAATGTCAAACAGCTTGTTTCCTTTTAATCTTTATCTATTGATGATTTCCTGAGCTTTTTACAAATTCAAATGACACACGGACAGCACCTCGGCTCAGATACAATGACCAGGTTCTGCTTCAAATGACACAGCACACACCTATATATAAGCAGCCTGATTTCGCTTGAAGATGACACAGCCCTGTTCAAGCGAAATCACATGTGTTGATTTCGCTTGAACATGTCCATGTCACTCTTAAGCGAAATTACCTACTAACACATGTAAAAACCCCAATTTCTATCCTGTTGTGTGCTCGTTTATCCTATCTAGACATAAGACTCGATTAAGATGAAGTTAACAGACACTAGATGCACCAACAGACTCCCCCTTGGATGTTGACGAAGTCTTCGGCGTCGAGTCTTCAGTCTTTGTCTTTTTATCCAAATTGTCTTGACATGTAAAAGCTTCCTTCAATCTTCACTTCTTCAATCAATAGCTAGCATAAAGCACAGACTCTGAATCTTTAACAATCTTCAAACTCCCCCTTGAATGTAGATCCAGGAACTGTATCTAACTTTAAGTCTTCAGACTCCCCCTATCAGTAGGCTGGGATTTTGCTTAGCTGCTTTCTTAAACTTAAACCTGTTACTTGCATATACTCTACCCAAATATAAGATATATGACAATAACAATATCAATCCATACTTACCATTCAACCTCATTTTGACGATCTTGTCAGAATTAGAAATCCACTTAAGTATTCAGGTCCAAGTTAATGACCCTGATTACTCAATTTATCTACCAAGTCCAACTTAATGACCTTGGTTGATCTAAGAAAAATCACACTGACTTTTTGTTCAACCATTTTCAAACACTTTCTGAAAAATTACAAGTTTCAAGTTAATAAACTTGCTTTGACTTTCCAACTTACACAAGCTTGACATATTAAGCTCACAACTCATCTTCCAGTCCAGAAACTTCCTGCATCTGCTCCAAATTGTGAATCTGAAGATCAACTCTCCACTTTGGTTTGTTGAAAAAAACAACAGAAATGTAAAATCTTTTTGAATTTTTAATAAAGCTTCTAAACTAGAAATGAAATACAGAAATAAAATGCAATGAATGCAAACTATTTACAAACATATTTTTGGTGAGCGTGTTAGGGAATCATATCAGCTATTCGACAAGTCACAAGTACCGTTAAGCTTCAATTACATACTCAGAATTAAACAATTCACTTAGATTGTCGATATACTGATCCACTTAAATTTTCACACACATTTCAATCTATCCAGGATACGGATTTAGTGTTTTAGAGACTTAAACTTATTCATGTGTCCCACCTCTTGAATATACTCCCGTATCCAGATCCCGATATTCAATCTTACAGGTGAGTATACCACAGATGATATCTGTAAGGGAATAAAATAAGATCGAAACCGTGAGAGCTCAGGTCAGAACTTCCGTTCAGCAGAGAGATGACGGTTCGACTAAAGGTGTGTCCCCTTTAGAGGATCTTTTTTTACAACAGCATTGACTAGCAATTTTATTGTCTCATCATTTATGTTGAGGGTGGCGCTATATTTCAAGCATACATAAAGTATTATTCAGGGACTAGGTCAGAACTTCCATTCAGCAGAAGTCCCGGAATAATACCCCAGATATCACTAAGTATAAAGACCTAGTATCTCAGAAAGAGGGATCTTTCAAACAAGATTTCAGGGGTTACCTATATATCCAAGTAGTGTTCCCCACGAAATAAGTAAGTAAAGATTTAGGTTTATATCCCGAACAAACCTACTAAATGTGTAAAAACCTATCGGCACATCATCAGCGAGACTGTTTAATGCATTTAAACTTTCCATTTCTTTAGCATACCGTAACTGTCAAGCTGATGTACTATCATTTTCCCTTTTTACACAAGCTCTTTTTCTGGTTTTATACTGTTTTTGAATTTTGAAAATATCTCATGTTTTTGTATTTTTGACATTTTTTATTGTTTTTGTATTTTCTGAAAATATTACCCTATACTCTCCCCCTAAATACCAAAACAAGTAAAATATCGATAAACCATTGCAGATTGCTTCTCAACATCATCATCTACAATGTCTCCTTCATCAACGCCAAAAATCTCCTCCAACACCGATAAAAGCTTCATACCGTTCAATTTTAGCAAATATTGAAAACGAGTTTTGTCAAATGCTTTGGTATGTAAATCAGCTTTTTGTTCGTCAGTGTGGATTTTCTCAATTCGTATCAACTTCTTCTCGAAACAATCTCGGATGAAGTGATGACGAATTTCAATGTGTTTCGTTTTAGCGTGATGAACAGGATTTTTAGTAATGTTTATCGCTACCTCATTATCAACAAAGATAGGGGTGTTTAGAAATTGCAAACCGTAGTCGCGCATCTGTTGCTGGATCCACAAGATCTGAGAGCAACAGCTGCTAGCAGATACATACTCCGCTTCACATGTGGATAAAGCCACAGAGGTCTGCTTTTTGCATTGCCAGGTGACCAATCATGATCCAAAGAACTGGCACCCCGCTGTTGTTGATTTAGCGTTAACTTTGCAGCTTCCGAAATCCGAATCGGAATATCCTTCGAGCATAAATTCACCATCTTTTGGATACCACAACCCCAATGACATTTGTTAACCCAAATAACTCTTTCAAAAATCTTTGCACAAATTCATCTCACCCATCGATGACATTTCAAATTTTTGCTTCATAACTCTTTCAAAATCTTTGCACAAATTTTCATTTGTTGACTCAAATATGATGTCGTCCACGTATATCTGAACTATCAGAAAATGTCCGTCGACCTCTTTGGTGAAGAGAGTGGCATCCAGTTTTCCACGAATGAAGCTGTTGGCTAGCAGGTGTTGGGACAATGTCTCGTACCAAGCTCTCAGGGCCTGGTGTAAACCATACAGTGCTTGTCTAGCAAATAGACCTTGTCTTTGTGGATTGGATCGGTGAAGCCCGGTGGCTGTCCGACATATACCTCCTCTTTTACCTTCCCGTAGAGAAACGCCAATTTAACATCTAGCTGATATACTTTGAAATTTTTCCAAGATGCAAATGCTAGGAAGATTCTGATCGCTTCTAGTCGAGCAACCGGAGCATATACTTCAGTAAAATCTATACCCTCTTGCTGACTGAAACCCTGGACTACGAGTCGAGCTTTGTTATGAACAACAACTCCTCTATCGTCTCTCTTGCACTTGAACACCCACTTGGTGTTTATCTTCCTCTGACCATCAGGAAAGTCTACTAACTTCCACACACCTAACTTCTCAAACTGACTCAACTCTTCTTGCATAGCATTGACCCAAGAATCTTCAGTTAGCGCCTCTTTATATGTACACGGTTCAATCTGCGAAATAAAACAACTAAGTGAAAACTCAGTTTGTAAAGGTGCTACTGTAGAATAAAAACAAGTAAGGCCTTGGTCAATTTGACGTCTAGTGCGAACGCCTGATTGCAATTCTCCAATGATCAGCTCCTCTGGATGATATGAAAGAGTTCTTGGCATCACCTCGCCTGAAACATCTACCTCGCCTTCCAGATTAGTAACATTCTGATTTGCACCTTGTTCACTGACTGGGTTTGTTTGACTTGAGATCTGAATTTGCTCCCCCTCAGAATCTGAATCACCACAATCAAATACTGGCATGTTCTCAGATTCTTGATTATCATTCTGTGCCGACTGATTATCATGAGCAACTTCATTTTGTTGAATATCATCATGTTCTCCAGCATTGCTTGGACCTGCTTCATCGTCATTCGAAGATTGTTGCGGTCTTCTTGAATACTCAGCTGGGAACCTTTCCTGCGATTCTTCATACTCTCTCAGAATATCCAACTCGTCAAAGAAATCTTCTTCTTCTTCTTTTTCTTCTTCCATGTCAAACGAATCCCACAATTTATCGTAATTAAAACGCCATGAATCGCCTGGATTCTGTGGTGGCATTGTGTAACCTTGACACTCAACATTGTGTGCTTCAATAATCCGCTTCAAGCTTGGAACAAAGACTCTTTTCAATGGACTTTGATAACCAACGAAAATTCCTTCAATGCTCTTTGGACCAAATTTCCCAAAAGGCTCTAGAACTGTGCGGGGAGACCCAAACGGTTCTAAATACTTTAGGTTCGGCTTGCGATTATTGATCAACTCGAAACACGTCTTATTGAATTTCTTCACTGTGAGAACCCGGTTGAGTGTATAGCATGCGGCGGAAACTGCTTCTGCCCAAAAATTAACTGGTAGCTTTGAATCAGCAAGCATTGTCCTAGCCGTTTCAATTAGCGTCCTGTTCTTTCTTTCAGCTACTCCATTCTGCTGCGGAGTGTAAGGCGCGCTAAATTCATGCAATATACCTATTTCATCACAATATTCTTCCATCTTGTTGTTCTTGAACTCAGTACCATTATCACTTCTGATTCTTTTGATACGCCTTTGGTACAAATTTTCAATTTTTCTGAACAACGCCATCAAACTATCAAACGTCTCATCTTTCGTCTTCATAAATGAAACCCATGAAAACCTTGAAAAATCATCCGTGACAACCAAACAATCGTAATCACCCGTGATGCTTTTGACGTTCACTGGACCAAACAGATCCATATGAAGTCTTTCTAAAGGTCTCGATACTGAATTGACTTTCTTTTGAGGATGTGATTTCTTCTTTTGCTTGCCTTTGATGCAGCTAATGCACTCCCCCTCAAGATGAAAACCTTTGACATGAACTCCAATAACCAAATCGTTGTGCACCAATTGATTCATTTTTCTAAGATGTATATGTCCCATCTTCTGGTGCCACAATTGAGATTCTTTCTCAGTTGCTCTGGAAACAAAACAATGTGCCTGACCTGTTATTGTAGTTACTACACTCATGTCCAACACATATAAACCATTCACTCTAGGTGCCCTCATAATAATCCATTCTTCAGGGATAACAAATCCTGGTTTCAAGATCAAGCATTCTTTGTCAGTAAAGTGTGTGGTATACTTCCTATCACAGATCTGAGATATGCTCAGAAGATTGTTTTCAATCTCAGCGATGTAGTTAACTCTTTCAAACGTAACAATCCCATTGGATAACGTTCCTTCACCAACTATTCTACCACCTTGATTTCCTGCGAATCCCACATAACCACCATTGAAATTTCTAACATCGTACAGCAATGCTGTCTTCCCCGTCATGTGCCGAGAAGCTCCACTATCCATAATCCATCGTGAAACGGATCTTGGAAGCTCCTGCACATATCAGAAACACTTAGTGAGATTTTGATGCTACCCAAGCCTCTTTCGACTCAGGTAACTGGACTTTAATGTGAGATTTTGTAGAGTAAAGTGGCGGAAAGTTTTTATCATTCATCTTTAAGCTCTCTGCAGAACCAACCGCAACCTCTTTGAATAAGAAAAATTTGTCTTTTTGAGGTTGACCAGATGGTTGGTCTTTCTTCGAAACAATTTTCTTCTCAGAAGGAATAGCCTCTTTTGGATCAAGTTTCTCATAGTACTCCAAAGGAACATCCATCTTTACCGGTGTGGTAGAAGACGATTGTTTTTCTGACTCTGAAACCTTTGGTTTTGGAACACTTGATTTCTTTTCAACCACTTTTGGCTTCCATGTTTGTTGAGACGATGCAACCCGTTTGTAAAACTTGTCATTTTTAGTTACCACATTTTTAACAGGTTCAATTTTGACTTTTGTTTTCTCATTTTTCAAAATTTTCTCAACAACCATTGGAGCTTTTCTCTTCACATCAACTTTTTTCTTTTGACTCTCACCAATTTCAGACTTAGACTTGAAGTTGGTACACTTTCGTGCAATATGTCCAACTTTGTTGCATCTGAAGCATGTACGAGTATCAACAACTCGACTTGTGCCTTCAGTCTGAGATTGTGAGGCCTTCTTTGCAAAAAATTCTTCATTTGATTTCGAAAAGATCTTAGATAATTCGTCAGAAAGTGAACTTGAACTGTTCACAAACACCTTTTTCTCAGCAAACTTCTTGTTTTGAAAATTCTTTTTCTGATAACTCTTACCACCCTGATAACCACTCAACCATCTGTTTCGATTATTGTTATAAAAACGCGATGGAACAACAGGTTTCTTGTAGTAAGCTTTATCTTTTTCAAAATTCATTTGCCTTTTTGTCTGATTCAAACCTTCTACTTCAGACAAATCAATTTCAACCAGTTTGAACACATTTTTTAATTTGTTCATATTAACATTCTCTAGAGGAAACTCAGAATCCGAATACAACTTATCAGATCTAGCCATCTTGTACATCACAAGACCCGGTTCATCACCTAAGTTGTTTTTGGATTTTGGTTTTGGTTTTGGAATGTAATTGTTCAGAAAACACTCTTCATCCTCAACTGAATCACTATCAGACTTCAAAACACTTTCAGCCATGCCTTTCACAATATCAGTTTGCACACTATCATCAGATGATGATGAAGAAAATGTAACATCAATTGACTCTGGAAGTTTTATCTCATTTGTTTCATCTTCATCAATAACCAACCTTGATTGTTTCGTTGAATAATTGTTTAGAACTGGTGGTGGAACCTGATGAAACCCCACCCCAGTTCCATCAGCATACACATCTTCACCTGCTTTGTTCTTCCCAATGGGTTTGGGAACAATGTGTTGTAAAACAAAGCTTGCGGAGCTGTAACTGTTCAGCTTCAACTGGATGCGTTCATTTTCAATTTTAACTTCTTGAAATTGAAGCTTCAACTTAGCAATCTCATCCAGTTGTTGGTTGATTAATTCTTCTTTAACCCTCAAAACACCTTGCAATTGACAATTTTCTTTGTATGTTTACCATTTCTATCATCAGAATCTTTCACCGAGCGTTTTAGCTTCTCAAAACTTTCAGAAATTTGACGATTTTCAAGAATTAGTTTTTCATTTTCTTTCCTAACTCTTTCTACTTCAATTTTATCAGTTTCGATTTTCTCATTCAGTTCTTTTATTCTATCAGTTGAAGCTTTCAGCATTTTGTCACGGTTCAAGATCTGATCCTCAACATCTCTGACTCTTTTTGTCAGATCCTCAACAGTTTTGTCTTTATGACAAGCAATTATCCTACAAACCTTGCAGTCTTTCATGCAATTTTTACAGTCGCTTTCAGATTTATCATTCTTACCTAACACACTGTTAACATCATTTTGACTGACCTTGTTTTTCGACTCAGTGCCAGAACCAGAAACTACCTCTAGTTCCTTTGCAGCAAGCATCTTGTCAGCCATTTTCTTCAGATTTTCAGCAGTAAGCTCTTGTGAAGTATCAATAATTCCATCATCAACCTTCTTTGACTGCTGCTCTTTCACCTTTTCTTTGTCCTTTTCTTCATCTTCTCCTCCTCCCCACCATCTTCTCTGTTGAGCTTCTTCTTCTTCAGCAATTTGTTGAGTGAGAACTTCAACTTCAATTGTTTTTGAATCAATCGCTATGTTACCATCAGGGTCTAGGTAACACTCTCTATCTGCGTCCCATCTTTTTGCTTTCTTTGCTTCATTGTAGATCTTTGACATTCTAACCAATCTGTCTACGGCTATCATCTTTCTGTTGATATATTTATCTTTTTCATTCCTGTTGTCTTTGAAACGAATTTCTTTTGCTACAAATGCATAGCCCACTGCACCTTCCTCTGGTAACACATCACTCCAATCGTATCCCTCGTCATCATGAATCACAGCAAGAGCTCTAGATTTTTCTTTGGGATTATCTTCAAGCTGCTTCATTCTGGGGGATTCGTATTTGTTTTGATGGTAGATTGCTTTCTTGCAGTAATCCTCACGGAAAGGATTTGCAAAATCATCAGTGTAAGCATTTCTGCACTCACGTTTAAAGTGACCTTTCTGTTTACATTTGAAGCATGTCACCTTTGACTTGTCAAAGCCCAGTTTGGTGGAAGGTCCGCCAATCGAATGTCTTCCTGTGATCTCCATGAATCTTTGAGCACGTCTCACAGTACTGGCCATACACCACCTTATGTCGATCAGTTCCATCTCTTCCGGGTCGATCTGATCGTAATCTTCTTTTGTGAGGTTGGTGTTTCCAATCTTTCCCAAGAATTAATCTTCTTTTTTTTTTCACAACAGATGTTTATACATATATATATATATATATATATATATAATTATCGTAATTGAGGATATTATTCATGATCTTATCGATCTTATTGACTATAAGGCTTGGGCATTGCCCATCACCTTGGACGGTAAACCATGACGGTCACATTTGTCAATGTCACTAATGGACAATATAGTATATAGCTCGTAGGCGAAACATCACTAAAGGATGTTAAATAATGTGATCATCGTATTAGATGATATTAGTCATGATCATATTGATCTTTTAAACTATGAGGCTTGGACATAGTCCAACATTTTTAGATAGGGGGTCGTAGACCACAACTGTCGTTGTCTTATTGGGCCACAAGTTTAGCCCATAGGCACTTCATCACTAACGGATGTTTATATTTTGATCATCACATTGATGATACTTTCCATGATCTAATTCGATCATATAGGCTTTAAGGCTTGGACATAGTCTAAATACCTTGACGGTTGGTGTGGTTTCTCAAGTCACACTGCCAGGAGTGTTAACATGTTCTTAGATGTTAACAAGAATTAATTTTATTAAGAGGGTTTTACCATCATAGCATGTCTGTATTGACATATTGGCTAGGTTATACCATTAAGAAGGTCTTTTGAAATTATTTAGCAGATCGATAAAGTTCGAATAAAATTGATACTATTGTTTGATAAAGGACGAAATGAGTACCTGCATAAAATTTTCAAATTTTTCCATAAATCATTAAGAAATCTACAATAGTGCCTTTATCAGGACTTTTAGTATCCTATTTGTCCACAGAGGACTAAAAGGAAAATATAAGTCTGTATAAGGACTATAAAATATTATAAGTCCACATAGGGAATGTATTGAAGCAGTTTGCCCATGAATGGACTATAATGAAATGTCATGTCTACAAAGGGGTTATAATGAAATATCATGTCCACTAAGGGACAATAATGAAATCTCGTGTCCACGGAAGGACTATTTTGAAATAGCATATCCCCAAAGGGATTTTAATGAAATAACGTGTCCATAAAAGGACTGTATTGAAACGTCATGTCCACAAATGGGACTTTACTGAACAGATGTCCTCACAGGGACTTAAGTCGAAAAATATATCCATTAAGGATTATGATAAACAAATGTCCACACAGGGACTATACAGAAGAGATATATCCTTATAGGGACTTTGAAGTAATACTAGTCCACGCAGGGACTGAAATGAAATTATAAGTCCATATAGGGACTATAATATATGTCAATATTGGGACTATAGTGAAACGATATGTCCTCGAAAGTATTATGATGAACTATTATATTTGCCAGGGGACTTTAACGAAATAGCACATCTACAAAAAGGTTTTAATGAAATAACATGTCCATGTAAGGACTATAATGGAGTATAAAGTTCATGAAAGACTATTTGAAAATATAACGTCCATGAAGGGATTTTATTGTAATATAATGTCCACGAAGGGACTATATTGAGATATAATGTCCTCGAAGGGACTATATTGAAATATAATGTACTCGAAAGGACTATGACAAAAC
Source organism: Helianthus tuberosus (assembly GCA_030545235.1). Taxonomy (NCBI): domain Eukaryota; kingdom Viridiplantae; phylum Streptophyta; class Magnoliopsida; order Asterales; family Asteraceae; genus Helianthus; species Helianthus tuberosus. Next base: position 82,495,549 of record CM060369.1, read on the forward strand.
AAACGTATATACGGAGTCTTATCAGAAGAGGTAGGTCCACACCGGGACTATGATGAAATAATATGTCCACAAGGACTACAATAATCAAATGCCCATACAGGGACTTAAAGGAAAATGAAATATAATGGAAGAAGGGTCTTCTAACGCCTTCCTTGCTTCATTCCAATGGTTTCTCTTCTTTGTTCATCATACGCGTTACTGACACTGAAAATCTCAGTGAATAGAATAAACATTCCAATTTAGGATCCGTTGCTAGTAGCAGGATCCAAGGATTTAATGATTAGAAAATTTAAAAGTTGATCACGGATTGAAGTTTGAGAAGCATAGTCCAAGTTTGGAATTCCAAACTTGAAGGTAAGAAATAGTGATCATTGGTATTTTTTCTGGTATTATCTTTAATACGGGAGCCTCAGGGACCTACTGGTATGGACTCCACTGTCAGGTTAGGAGTTTAAATAGGTTTGGCTTTGGGAATAGGTCCATGAAGGTCTTTCCTCCAATTGGTTGCACGCTTATCCTAGCCGTGGTACGAAGCTTGGCATTTCTAGGCTTCGGATGTAGATAATTTCCATCAACGACTTCTTCGCCTGGCAACATATTCAAAACATATAAAATCGAAAACAATGTTTACTTAATAGGGATGAGAGAATTCCGATGTAAAGTCTAGACTCGGAAGGTCTAAGGAATATGCTACTGTGTCATTTGAGATTAAACACTAAAGGCAAGTGTTTAATTCACTCAAACGTTGGCTCTGATACCAACCTGTCACACCCCGATATTTACAGCTCAACCTGGTGGGCCCGGTGGGGAGTATCGTGACGTAAGATTGATATCGTCATAGTCAAACATACACATAATAGCACAACGAAAGTCTTGGAATATAAAATTTTATTACAAACTCAAATGTCAGAAAATACTGAAATGGTAATTACATACAAGCTTGTAATATTAAATCCACAGGCTGATCTAAATCAAATACACAACATGTTCAATAGACATAAGGCATTACGGACTTGCAAGATCCTCTACTTAACGCCCAGAAGCTTCCAGGCAATTACGAGTAGTACCTGTCACTTAGTCTTTTGAAAATACGTTAGTTTACACTGGTAAATACAATTAACCGACTCATTTGAAAAGTGTTTATAAAATTGGTTTGGATGCACAAGGCATAAAATCTTTTATAACTTGGGACAATTATATAATGATAATCTTGTATCAGATTCACATGTTTGTCATACACTTAGGGCCGGGATAAAAGCCGAACAAAATTAATCGACACACCACCAATATAATCCCACGACGAGTTATCCTCAACAAGTGAGTATATCTTTTTACATACGCAACTGTCAGGTGTATGCCTACACCCCGTGCTTAAGTCGTGGCATTTACAATTTTTAAATGAGCCGAGGATATTCAAGACACGGTCGTTAACCCCCAATGTTTATTGTTATCAAGCAACACTGCTTAAAACGGGATTATGTCATTTAACCATATTCGATTAAATGATTTTTACACTCGACCAAGCGGTAATATTTTACCGTATCCCAAGCCCGTATAAGGGAAAATAAGTTAAAAGTATTTACCTGAGCTTAAAATGCGTGATTTGATCACTCAGCCTTATAATCTATTCAAACTAGTGCAAGTAGCTTTTACCGGGGCTCCTAATCTGGAACAAAGGTTTTATTAACCTATTAGATTACTAACGGGTCTTATTTAAGTTGTAAACTTAGACCGGTTAGTTTAAAGAAAGGTTTACGGTACGAAACGCTAGATTAAGTGATGACCGGATTGGAATGTAATTTAGACCCGACAAGTATGGATACTTGTATTATATGGGTAAACTAAATATATTCTGGATTTTGAAGTTTAAATGATAAGATTTGACCTGTTTCGGCTAATTTATGTAAACTAGTCACATAAATTGCACCATACGCGTATAAGTATAAACGGGTAACCGGATGTGTTGTATACAAGTGCCTTAAGTTATTATGCTAAAAAAATGTTATGATATCAGAAGGATATCAGCAAATATGCCCAAAAAGATTTTAAAACCAAATTAAGTCCCGTAAGGGCATTTTGGTCATTTTAAGATTTATAAAAGAGGTTTTAAAGCAAACTGATGTTCTGGTCTAAAACATTCTGTAAAAATATTTATTTTATGATGTTATAACAGTAGGATATCATACATATGTGTGGTTTACTATTTATGGCCAAACTATGCCCCGAAAGGGTATTTTGGTCATTTCACATATGCTTTTAAGGTCATAATTGGAAGTCTGAGTTCATGAGTTAAACCTACTGTAGAAATACTAAAAATTATTTATAAATTCATTAGGTAACAAGTTTTGGGTGCAAAATATGGTTTTAAACCATATTATGCACTTAATTAGCGTAAAAGTCGATAATTAACGATATTTGCGATGTTTATGTGATTTTGAGATTCTGACCTTCCTTGGATGGTTAAAATATTTTATTTTACTTATTAAATCAGTAGGAAAAGGTTTGGCATGTAAATCATATGTAAATCACATTTTTTTAATAAGAAGGGCATTATCGTCAATTATGGAATTTATACAAGAACTCTAAGTTATGGTCAGTATATAATCTGACCAAACATTCCAAAAATCCCTAAAAATGATATCGTAACAGTAGGTAATGAGTTTGGTGCCAAAATTTGGGTTTAAACATGATTTATGCATAAAAGCGTAATTTAAAGTTTATAAAAGTTAAATTTACGATATCTTACATAATATCAATTTGAGACCAGAAAATAATGCTAAAATAATTTAGACATGTTTCTATATCAGTAACTAAGTTATTTGTATGACCATATGTTTAAAAATCTCATTTTTAGACTATAAGGGCATAATAGTCAAAATTAAGCATAATAACAGAAACAAGCAATAACTCAGATTTCTAGTATGATCGTGTAATATAACCTTATAGGGTTATGCAACATTATATTACGATCATAACGGATCCTAAAATCAGTAAAAACTAATCTAATTTGGTTCATAATCGAAAGTTAACGCAGAAGTCAAACTTCACGACTTTCGGTTGTGAACCGACCCTAAAACTGGAATTGACGAGCCGAACATGTTTACACATGTTCTAATAATTATTACCAAGTTGTTTAAGTGATAAAACGTATTTTAGAACATTTCTAAACTCATATCGCAATTTTTCAAAAACTAACCCGTTGACTTTTAAAAACAATATTACGTTGACTCGTCAATAGACCAAGCAAACGTGATTCTTAGGAGGTGCCATTTTGAGGGTTTAACACCTACCTAATTACGATCACGTATCCATGTTCGTTGTGAACAATGGCTTGACCGTTTACGGTCTAACTAAAAGTCAAAGCGTTTATCGTAAACGTTTGACTTTTCGGCTTTTTAAGCCAAATAAAATAAACTAGTCACAAAAGGAAACTTACATATGGTCCTAGGGACTGAAATAAACTCAGAGGATGCTCCCACTTAGCTCAGGAACTTCCAGATTTGAGATAGAGGAAGATAGAGATGAAATGTGCAAGTTTGAACTTATGAATTCAACACCTTTATACAGTGTTTGGAGAGTTCTCGGATGATTGACAAGTGTTTTAAGGATTTCTAGGATAATAACAAGTGTAATTCTGGTTTTAAAAACAGTAGACAGGTCCCTAGTATCAGTTAAATGGTTTAAGGATGTGTGATGATCAAACAAGAACCCAAAAACAACAACTTAAAACAATTGGTTGCTGCTGTTTGGGCATTGGCAGCACGCGAACGAGGCAGGCCCAGTCCTACGCGGCCCGCGAGCCGGGTTCCGGTCCAAACATAACTTTGGCAGTTCAACAACTCAGGTCCCTGGAGCTTTTAATGCTTTTTAAACTTTTAAAGTTTACATTTTTGGCACTAAAACATCTATTTCAGCTGATGTTTGCTGTTTGTTCTTTAACGGCACGCGAAGGGCGGCCCTGAGTGCCCATGGCCTATGAAGCAGCCCTGTCTAGGCAACAAATATGCTGGTTAACCGTTCTGGTCCCTGTCTTTTTCTTCAGCATTTAAAACTTTCATAAATGACATATAAGGCACCTAACTTTCTAGTTTCATGTATAATATTAGTATAACGTACAAAAACCTTTAACGGCAAATCTTAGGCATACTTAGGGGTTCGGCCGAGCGTTGCAGACTCCCTGGTCTGATTAAAAGGCCTCTCAAAGGCATAGTTTCGCTTGTTGTCGCTTTTAGTCCCTTGACGCACAAATTTATGCGTATTTTCGTTCAATGGCATCTAAGTCTTAAACGACTCATATTAGGCACATTCGGGGGTATGACTGAGCATAACGAAGTTTCCAGTTCTTTTAAAAGATCACCCTAAAGTGTAGTTTCACGCGTTGACGCTTTTAACCCCTTAATTGCGAACTTGCGTGCATTATCGCGAAATGGCATAAAAACCTTATATGGCCACTATTAGACACTCCAGAGGGTATGAACGAATATTACGATGCTCCAGTTTGCTTAAATGATCATTCTAAGGTGTAGTTTTAAACGTTGACGCTTTTGGTCCCTCTAATGCGCAAATTTGCGCGCATTATCATTTTATTGCGTCAAAGCCCTATGTTATCCATATTAGGAATTCTCGACAGTATTATCAAACATCACTATGCTTCGGGTTCGTTAAAAGGTCACTCAGAGGTAAGAATTAACATGTTGACACTTTTAACCTTTTAACGCACAAACTAGTGCGTATGATCATTTATCGGCATTAAAGCCCTATATGGCCAATCTTATGTATTCCCCAGACCACAATAAGATATTATAACACTCCAGGATTGTTAAAAGGTCACTCATAGGTATATTTAAACATGTTGACGCTTTTAACCCTTCGCGTGCAAACTTTTAATTAATTACGTAAACGGCTCCTCTCGACCAATAAGTGGCTTATTTGCGAATACGGATACCATGTAAGGTTATCCAGAGGCTTAGTTTAAGCATGTTGACACTTTCAGTCCTTTCGCATTCAAAGTTTTTGATTTTTTCGCAAAATTAGTCATTCATAGTCAACGTTTGACTTCATTAGGGTTTAGTACACGTGTCAACACATCATTGGACGTGATTTTACAAGGTGTTACAGATGGACAAGCCCGGGAATGGGTAATTATGGTTAGAAATCAATGACGATGAATTATGCAAGTACGTAACCACGGTTTCGTTGTATTATGTTTGATCATGTAATTTTGTTTGTCGACTATGTGTTAGAATGTTATGTAAACTTGATAAATAGTTGAAGTGACGAAGTTCACTAGAAAGACAAACGGGTCAAAGGTTGGTTAAAATAAGTTTGGTGTGTCGTAAAGTGGTGGTTTCCATTAGACAACCAAACAGGTCAAATATTGGGTAAATTGGTAGTGTTGAGGTGATTTAGATAGTCACTCGTTGATTATGAATTATAAAAACGTAGTCTGTTCAACGAACGCACCAACATAATTTTTCTTGAAAGAACCCATGATATGGGTCAAAAGAAAAGAATCATAATTTGTTGATTAGTAACAATGTTTTTTTTTTATTGAAATAGTTCATAACAGGCACGACATATTGTGTGCAAAAGTTTTGGGAATGGTAGTGAACACCAAGGTTGACAAGCCCGGGTAAAAGGGGTAATTTTTATTTAGAAACCATTACGAGTATATTATGTAAGGTTTGACTTATACCCAAACGGGTCGAATAAATAAAAAGGTTTTTTTTTTTGCGATCAGCCTATAAACAAGGTTTTATGCAAGTAATGATAATAGACGGGTCCGTAATTAAATTATAGACGCGTAGGAAAAAGAATCGCGAAAAATGGATTTGTAGAAAAAAAGTTATGGCCATTCAAAGTTTGATTTTTGAAAAAATTGGAGCTGGGCGAATATGCAGGTCCAGGGAGTGGACATGCTGGAAAAACATCTCCCTCGCGGCACGCGACAGGGAGTTGTGGGTCTGGCGCGACACGTGGGGCCGCTCGCGGCCCGCGAACGGTTTAAAGAAGTCTCTCGCGTGGCGCGAGAGACCTAGTTCTGAAATTTTATTTTCTTTTCATTTGTTTTGATATTAGAACTTAGTTGTAGGGGGGGGGGGGGATAGTGCACGGTCCTCCCAACCGCCGGAGTGATCCTTGTATATATATTATCAAAACTAACTTTTAAGTTGGTTTTTGATCGTAGGTGATGTTAGTAATACTTTGGATGGTGATCAAGCTAATTTCAAGAACCGAACACAATATTTTGAAGCTTCCGCTATGATAACCTTTGCTTAGTTAATGTAAAATATGTACATACTTGAATGTTTTTAAACTAGTATGGCATTGTAACTTGAACAACTTGGTTAGGTTTGAACGTTAAGTCTATAAAGTTTCTTTTTATGGTCGCATTTATATATAAAGATGCGTATTTTGTATAAAAATTGTCTGATGTGAGATGGGTCTTACATCTTTTCATAGTACAGGCCATTTCTCACTAACCTTTCACCTCATCCTCACTCTCCAACCCTCTCTTCATCTACCTTTTTGTCACTCACCAACTTTCACTCATATTTGTTTTCAAGGGTATCTCAATCGAGAATGGATCAACCTCATGATTTTGTTGCAGACCTTGAAGAGTATTCTCCTTGTGGTTCATCGTCCGTTACTCTGTTGAAGGAGTTCAACACATCATCAGGTTTTTGGACTTGTGTTATATTTTATGTTTATATTTTCATGGCTGCTATGCCTTTTTCATGTTGATGACGCAATTGTTATTTATAGTGTCTCTTTTTTTGTGATGTTCATGCATAGTGTGAAGTGTTCATGTTCTTGTTTACTTATTGATCTCCCCCTCTCCAAAAAAACAACAAGACCACCTTTTTATTTTCAAGTCATTAGATTTGAAGAAGTCATTTCTCAAAGAGTAGATCTAGATATTGTACTTATCCCTTTCTATTGAAGCTACCAGTTATGAAGATTGTAGCCAGCATCGAAGCTCTCAAAGAAAAGGAAGTAAGGTGTTGCTCTCATCAAATCAGTCTTTATGTTTTTAGAGAGAGAAAGCTAATATTTTGGAGAAAGAAACAACAATCTTCATCTTGTTCATCTGTGTAGGATCGTTTTACCGACCAAATGAGTCGATCAGAAGAGTTCTTAGACAGAATCAGAGGCGGAATTGATTGATTCAGTCTTCTTACAGCTTGATATTCACTATTAACTGTCTGGTTTATTAATCTGAAAAGTTTTATAGCACAGAGACACTTCGGCATCCGGAATACAATTTCGTACGAAATGAAACGATCAGACACATATATATAGGTGAGGTAATTTCGCACGGAATTGTAGAAGCGAAATCAGGTTCAAGCGAAATCTGATTTCGTGCGAAATCACCACTTAATTTCATACGAAATAACCTATGTTTTATTTCGTGCGAAATTACCACAAACACATTTTTCTCGTTTTTCGTGCTCTGATCTTTTAGTACTAATCTAAGACTCGAACGAAGACGAAGTCGACAGACGTATGCACCAACAGACTCCCCCTCGGATGTTGACGAGTCTTCAGTGCGAGTCTTCAGCATGACGACTCTTCAGCCTTGATTAGTCTTCTCGTACTTCAGGAACTTCTCCTGGCTTTCCATAGCAACAGGATCAGGAACCTGGCTTCTTTGTCTTCAGACTCCCCCTTTCACTCAGTTGGGATCGCAGTCTGGAATTCTTTATCAGTAGCTTAGAATCGAAGACCTAGAATTAGACATCAGGAATTGAAACCTAGCTCTTTCAACATTTTCTGCAAAAAATTTCTTCTCAAAACATAAGTTTTTACTTAAATCAATAAGAAAAACTTACTGTTGGAAACCACTTCAATTATCAATTATTCCAACAAACATCCCAACCAAAAATTCATCATGTTTAGCACTTGGAATTTTGAAAATCAGCTTTCCAACATCAGTTGTCGAAAATCATTTTGTATTTTTCAAAATTTTATGCTAAAACACACTAAAACCTTTTTGGATTTTTGATATTAATGAAATGCAGTAAAGAAATATATAAAAACAATATTTTTGTGAGTTTGTGCAAGAGGATCATATCAGTTTTTGAGACAAATCACTAGCACCGTTAAGCTTTAAACGTTTTAAGTTCTAAACGATTCACGTTGATTGACGATATAGTTGTCCTCTTAAACTCAATCTAAAACTTTCGAAATGCTAACCGATATGTTAAGATATATTAATTTTGCACTAAATTCTTATGGACCCCACGATCTCAGCATATCCCCTCATTATGCAATACACTAACTCAAGTAATGCCTTTAAACTTTCATCAACTGTGATTTGTGCGAAAACAACGCAGAATGTTTAAACATTAACAATCAGGTCGATACTTCCGTATACGCAGAGAAAGTCCAATGTTTAAACAAAATAAGAAATAAAAACAAGTTGAAATTGTTTAGGCTTTAACCACCAGTTCGATACTCCCGTATACGCAGAGGTGATCCAAAGCTTAAACGAAACACCAAAGAAAATAAAGCAAAACGTTTAGGCACTAACATCCAGGTCGATACTTACGTATACGCAGAGGATGTCCAATTCTTAAACAAAATAAAGAAATAAAACAAGTTTAAATCTTTGCAAAATGAAATGCACAATCACAGTGATTTTTCAGCAAAATTGTGAAAGTTCACAAATTTAACCAGTTTTTATGCTCTTTGCATTCAGCGATTACTGAGAAGGCACACAATCAAGAAGGACAAAACTAAGTACTATGCTTTCAATCATGTTTCCCACTAAAACTAGGTTTTTTCATTTAAGTTTGTATCGTTATCGCAAATCTACTAGTTTAGCTGAGCCTATCGTCACATCTTTAGTGAGACCGTTTATCACATTTTACATTTCATTTCTTTAGCGTGCTGTGAAAGTCCACTGAATTTCTATCATTTCCTCTTATTCACAACAAAACTCATTTTTGCTTTTTCAATGTTTTTGACATTTTTCAAATTTTCAAAATTTCTAACAAATTTTCTTACTCCCCCTAAAATCAAAATATGTTTCAATTTTGATTTTCCGGGAAAATTTGAAAACAATAGACTGTACAAATAAAATGACAACATGATGCGAATTACTTCAATTCACCATCCACTTGGCATAAACAATCAGAACTCCCCCTCACAACAAACTATTTTCCCATTATGATTTCAAAACACTTGAGTTTATTTTAATCAAAATGGTTTTTCCTGGAAAAATTAGTTTTGTTGATTTTACCACTTGTAAAATTGGGGTATCATCACATTGTTCTTTCAACCATTTTAAAAATTTAACATTTTTAGGTTCTATCAACAACACCACTTGTAGAAAAGATAAATCAAGTACAACTTAATGTCCCTTATTAATCTTGAAGGTCGAAATATCACAAATGTGAATTTCTCAAGAAAAATGCCGATTCATGCTCCACGAATACCAACTAGGAAGCTCCGGCAAGTCAGGTTTTTCATTTAAAGAGATCCACCCAAGCCTGACGAACCTTGGGTGTTTTTGAGTGATCATCACTCAATTTCTTTTCAACTTTTTGTTTTAATTTTCCGTTTGACAATGATGGAAAACTTGCATCATCCATTGTCTTAACGGAATTTTCACCTTTTACCTCAACAGATGGCTCCTCTGGCTTTGCCGAACCAGATTCATCGCCTGATCGTGGCTTGTCTGACTTTGATAAGTCAGATTCATCGCCAAAACATGGCTCCTTTTTTTCCAAAGAAACAAACTCATCGCCAGAAAGTGAAAATTTCACTTTCTTTGGTTTGTTAATCGTTTGATTAACCACTTTTTCTCTCTTTAATATTCCTTTTGTCCTCAGATTTGTATCTGATGAATCCGTTTTACTTGACTGATCAGTTAGTCTTTGAAGAGCAAAATGATTTATCAGAACTGTTATCTGTTTTTCTGGTTATATCCCAGGATAAAATCTTTTCGAGATACTCCCTCGCTTTCTTCCTTTTCTTCCTCAGTCTGTCTTTCTGCCCTTGTGAAAGCTTCACTTTCTGTTCTAGAACTTTCTGTTCTTTGGGCTTTTCTTCGACTTTGACTGATTTCTTAGATTTTTTCTGAGATTCAGCCCTTGATCTTTCCTTTGATCTCATTGGGCAATCTCTGGCAATGTGACCTTTGATATGGCATTCAAAGCATCTTCTTTTCTCAAAACTCTGACTTTGGCAGTTAACAGCAATGTGTCCTCAAAAACCACAGTTGTAGCACATTCTGTTATCGTACCATTCACCACTTTCATACTAAACACTTAGATCATGGCATTGTTTGGCCTTGTGGTAGTCATTTCTCCTCTTATAAGCTGGATTTATTCTTTGAGCACTGTGGTCAAACCTGCACCATTTATTACCAACTTTTTGTGAATTTTGATTTTCCAATTTTTGTGGTTTTTTATCACGATTGGATGATTGAACTGATGACCTTTTATTTTCTTTTTGAAAACTTTTTGAATTTTTAACACTTTGTTTTTGTTCTGCAATCTTCTTCAAAGGTTTCTATGTTGGACATTCACCTTTTTCTGTAGATTGCAAAACAGTTTCTTGAAACTTCTCCTTTAGTTTCAAAAATATTTTCTTTTTCTTATTTTCATCATCAGTTTTATCATCACAATCTTCAATTTTGACTTTGTCAAAATTTGTGACTGTCACTTATTGAAGCTGAATTGATTGGTTTTGGACAAAGATGATTCAGAAATTCTGACGAGTTCACAAAACCTTTCAATTTCTTTTCAAGCTCATCAATTTTATTTCTTGCACTCTCAGCTTCTTTTTCAAGCTGAGAGATTTTCTCAAGATGAGAAGTTATTGCCTTTTCATTCTCACTTTTATTCTCTTCAAGAACAAATTTTTCATTTTCTAAAACTTTTATTTGATCTTGAAATTTTGATTCACTTTCTTTTAAATTTTTATTTTCCAATTTTATCCAAAAATCTTCATTTTTTGAAGATTTTATTTTATTTTCAAAAACTTTTTCTTTTTCTTTCAAAATTTTGTTTTCCAATGTCAAACTCTCAACATCCTTCAAGAGTTTGACATTTTCAGATTTCAATTTTTCACAATTTATGCGCATTTCAAGAATCTGATTATCATCAACTTTCTTCTCAACCTTCAAAGTTGGAATTTTTTCAACCTGTTTCTTTTCAACTTGAACACTTTCATCATCACTCTCTTCATCTGATGAATGATCAAAGATAGGTGCATTTGCTTCAATCTCTTTCTTTGATACTGGTTCAGGATTCGAAGATCCAGGCTTCTCAGATTCTTCATTCTTTGAAATTTGCTCTGTCTTTGTCTTGTATGTGCCTGCACAAAAATTTTTAACAAAATCAAGAGGATTCAAATTTTCATCAATATAACAACCCCTCTTAATGTCATATTTCATGACATTTTTTGCTGCAAGACACACATAGACTTTTTTTATTTATTTCAACAATCACATCCAAACTCATTTTTTCTAGATTCCTTTTTATTTCATTCATCAATTCTTTCTTCTTTTTATCATTTTCATACATGTGAGTTTTACGTTTATTGATGAACCCTTTTGGATGTAATTTTGAAAACCCAAATTCACTTTTTAGATTTTTCAAAATATCATCCCATTCCGCAGGTAGCGCATCTGCAAACTTTGATATTTTTTCAACATCTGACAACCTTATCTCAAACGTTTTCAATTTGTCCAGTAAATAATCAAATCTGCTTTCCAGCTCATCTAATGTCTCATCCTTTTTACACAAAAAATCTTTAAGTCGGATAATCCAAACCTTCTTATCATCTTGTTCATATATGCTTCCTCTACACCAACCATATCCACTATTTAATCTTTCAAGATAACAATTTTCTTTTTCATCAAACATTCTTACCAAAGTTCAAACAATCTTGACAAATTTCACACAAAATAAAACTTTCAAACTAAAACAGCCTTTCAAACGAAATAACACACTGATGCGAAATCAGTTTGGTGCGGAATAACGAGTTGGTGCGAAATAAGGACTATTCAAACGAAATACACTTTCACATGAAATATAGCTTTCAAACGGAATTGCTATTTCGTGCGAAACTAGTCACGCGAAATTACACCTTGGTGCGAAATTATCTCTTTCAAGCAAAAACAGGTAATTTCGTGCGAAATTATGTGACAGTTTCAAACGAAATAAGCTATTTCACACGAAATACTGCTGACGTCATCATGTTCGATCTGATTTTCAAGTGAAATTACGAATTTTACCAATATTAGATCGAATTTAAGTCAAATTCTCTCAAGGATTCATTAAAACACTGTTTCACATGTAATATGTGAAATTCAATCCATTTTAACCGTGAAAATTATTAATTTTGAGAAAGAAGGTGTAGAAAACAGATTTTCAAGCTGAAATTGGTAAGAACTCTTCCTCCTGAGCTCTGATACCACTTGTAGGATCGTTTTACCGACCAAACGAGTCGATCAGAAGAGTTCTTAGACAGAATCAGAGGCGGAATTCATTGATTCAGTCTTCTTGCAGCTTGATATTCACTATTAACTGTCTGGTTTATTAATCTGAAAAGTTTTACAGCACAGAGACACTTCGGCAGCACTTCGGCGTCCGGAATACAATTTCGTACGAAATGAAACGATCAGACACATATATATAGGTGAGGTAATTTCGCACGGAATTGTACAAGCGAAATCAGGTTCAAGCGAAATCTGATTTCGTGCGAAATCACCACTTAATTTCGTATGAAATAACCTATGTTTTATTTCGTGCGAAATTACCACAAACACATTTTTCTCGTTTTTCGTGCTCTGATCTTTCAGTACTAATCTAAGACTCGAACAAAGACGAAGTCGACAGACGTATGCACCAACAATCTGGACACCAAGAGCACATGCACAAGTGTATGAGAGAGAAACATGTTTAAAGATCTTACTTTTGTTATTTATGTAATTTATTTAGATTTTCTATGATGTTTGATTGATTTAAAATCAGAGTTTAGTTTGTTTATTTCATTTTCTTTAAATCAAGACCAAGAAGAAATTTTTTTGTGCCAAATTTCTCTCTTCAAAGTATATTGATATATCTTTTACGAAGATTAATGTTAAATTTCTAAACTGTTTGTCTATCGATTTGAAGTTGATAATTGTTTTTAGTTGGATTTTTTAGGAGTGGGGAGGGGTTGAGCTGGATTTTTATGGGGTTTATGAATTGGATTTGGTTTACTTTGTTTTACTTTGTTTTCTGGTTTTGTTTAAAATGGACATCACCATTACTTCACCAAAAACATACAATCTGTATCAAGGTGCTACAACATTTGTACCTGCACCACAACAAAAAATACATAGGAAACATATAGCCAAAACTATACTACAAATCAAACTTGCACCACTAGCTCCATGATATGCTTTCATTTTTTAGCCTATGCCTAACCAATTCGTGTGTTGTCGCCGTTATTTCGTCGATAATTCCGAACGGTCCTTCGGTTGAAAACCTTTCCATTTGTGTCCTGCCACAGGGACATAGTTGAAAGTACATCCAGTTGAAAGTACATCCAAAACCCATAAATATACTATATAAACAAAGCATTTTTAGGTTTAAATTTAATAATTTAAATCTTTTTTACTTAAAGTTGGTCCAACCATTAAACCGGTTCCGGTTCAATCACCGCTCATCAAAAACTAGTTGTTCGGCCACTTAAATCGAATCGCATGGTGGAGTTAATGTTTCTAACAATAGCTAACTCAAATTGAATCGTAAGGTGAGTGAACAAATACGATGGTTTTGAAAATCGTTAATGTTTTATGCAAAATAATTTGACATTTCTAACAATAGCTTGATATAAGAAGGCTTCCACTATTCTCACATCTTTATATCTTATTTTCAAATTCTTTTTACTCTGTGTCTCTATATATATATCTATGTGTATACAGAAAAAAATAAAATGGATGGGTGTGTGAATATTAACTCCATATAAAAATAACTTTAGGGAGTTAATATTCACACACATCTCCTCTATATTTCTCTCTATACATACATACATACATATATATATATATATATAGAGAGAGAGATAAAATGAAAAAGGGATATAAAAATAAAATTTAAGGATGTGAGAATAGTGGGTGGGAGCCCTAACTTTATAGTATTTTCAGATTATTAGAGGGTGGAGTGCTCCACTTTTCATCACTCACCACACCCAACCAGCTTCCATCACGTCATCAAACTTCATTCCATCACTAGTGATTGAATTTAGTGAGGGGTGCCCATCACCAGTGATGGATTTTTTTAAATAATAAATTAACAATAACACTTTCATTTAAATAAATATTACATTAAAAAAAAACCTAAATTAAAAAGTAAAAAAGAAATTAAACATTGCAAAGTAAAAAAAAAACTAAAAAATCTACGGCATCTCCCAATCCCACTTTTCACATATTTCGCGTTTGCGTTGAAGTAGGATCGACTTAAAGGGTTCGTTATGAGTGTCGTGCAGTTGTAACATGACGTTTAAATCACTATTTTTTTCGTTTTCGGTTAAGTGTTTAATATACGCCTCGTCACGTTTAAGTTTTGAAGCGTAAGTTTTTCTTTTCTTTCTTTAGTTTAGTTCTGGCCATTTCCACCAACCGAGCCGCTTTGATTCGGTGATTGATTCCGCCACCGCTTCCTTTACTCTGCTTGATGAATCACCACTTTTCTTGCGATGCGGCCTTGTGGTGTATCATCTTTTTCGGGTTGGTCAGTCAGATTCATTTCGGGAATGTTGCTGGACTTAGAAGTAGTGTAGTTCCCGGACTCGGAAGTTTTTGATCTTTTTAAACCTCCTCTTTTCTTTGGAGCCGTCGGCCCATCCATGTCGACCAACGTAACTTGTACCCACTTCGAGTGATGTCTCGCAACTCCCATGACGTCAAGTGTGAAAAAGATTTACGGCGGTATGTCGTGCAATAGTCTTTTAGGGCGTTTTATATGATAGTCGTCTCGCTCGCTCCGCTTTATGGATTTCGGGTCTACAAAAAAAAATACAAAAAACACTATTTTATAACAAGATAAAAAATAACAAAATATAGTAATAACTTAAAAAAATTACCAATTGAATGAAGTAAGCGTTAAATTTACTCATTTTTCGGTTCAAATCTCCCCACTTTGAAGTCATTTGATCCATGTTGCGTTCAGTCGAACCGGGAAGTTTGGAAAAATGTGCGATAACTCGTCTCCAAAACAAGTCTCTTCTTTGTTCATTTGAATGTTGTTTTGTTTTCGGAGATGTACTAGTATGCCTTGGTCAAGGCGACCTCCTCATCGCTCGTCCAAGCTCTCCGACCACCGAATATTGGGACGATATCAACTTCTTCATCGTCTTCTTCTTCTTCTTCTTCTTCTTCTTCTTCATATTCTTCTTCTTTTTGAACCGGTTCACTATCGTCATCGTCATCAAGTTGTTGTGGTTCACGATATGCACGGGGGAATTGGTGGATGAGATTGTTATCTTCTAGTGGGTCGAGTGACATTTGATTAAACGGTTGGGTTTGAAATGGTGGAATAAAAGGTTGGTTTTGATACGGTTGGTTAGGGGTGTGCAAAAAACCAAATTAACCGAACCATAACCGAATTGACCGACAAAACCGAACCAAATAAAAAACCGGTAGGTCGGTTAATGATTTTTTTGAAAACCGAAAGTAGCGGGTCGGTTATGGTTATCATTTTTTCCATACACACCATAACCGAACCGAACCAATATGTAATAAATCTTCCTAGGATTTAAGACTTTCACCATATTTTTAATATTTGATGTTTTTGACTGAAGATTTTTAGTACTTATGTGTTTTTTCATATCATTTTATGGTTTTGGTTGAACGTTTATTTGAATTTATAGAATTTACCATATCAATTTATTTGAATATTCGATAATAATTGGTATTAATATTATAGATTATATGTATTTTTAATACTATGTAATATACTAATATATATAAATATGCAATAACAATTTATTTCATGTTAAAAAAAAAGCTATTTTTAGCTAAGCTAAATCCACGGTTAACCACCCATAACCGATCGGTTATGGTTATGGTTATCTAATAACCGACGTCGCGGTTATGGTTATAGTTTTTGGTCAAAACCGACCCATGCACACCCCTACGATTGGTTGTGAAACGGTTCATTTTGAAAGGGTTGGTCGGGAAATGGTTGGTTTGAAATGGTGGGATTGGGTCGGCTTCGTTATACAAGCGAAATCTCGCCGGCTCGCAAAGATTAGCTCGAACCTTTGGCCGTGTGGGTTTCTTCTTCGAACCCGAACCACGTTTGCTTGAACATTCCATTTTTCGGTTTAGAATGTAGAGTGTAGAGTGTAGAGATAGTAGTTTTGTGGGTTGAAAGGTTGTATTTTTTGTGGATTTGGTGATGGTATATATATATATATATACATATATATGAAACATTCTGCAACTTTTCACACGTATGACTACAACGCGTTATGACCATCACACGTTATGAAATTCAGTGACGACGGTATTCCACAATAAACAACACGTGATTACCCAACCACCACGTAACTCCCTATCTCCCCTTAGTAAAGTGAGGTGTTTCATTTCCACTTATTTGCACGCCTTCACACCTCCACCATTAAATCCTAATGATGGGCCTTGCGTATCTCATCTCTTCTTCGCGGATGACACAATTATTATGGGCGAGTGGTCGGTTGATAACTTGATTAATGTTATTCGAATCTTGAGATGCTTCCACATTTGTTCGGGACTGAAGATGAACTTTAAGAAGTCTAATTTATTCGGTATTGGGGTGGAACGGAGCGAATTGGACTTGATGGCGAATTCGGTTGGTTGCTTAGCTGGTGACTTTCCATTCAAGTATTTAGGAATTACTGTGGGAGCCAATGTGAATAGAATCTGTAACTGGAGGCCAGTGTTCGAAGTGTTTGAATCGGGGTTATCCCTCTGGAAAGCTTCTTTGCTTTCATTTGGGGGGAGAGTTATTCTTATTAAGGCAGTGTTGGAAAGTCTTCCGAACTACTTCTTCTCGCTTTATAAAGCGCCCGTGGGAGTGATTAAGGACCTTGAGAAGCTTATAAGAAGGTTGTTGTGGGGAGGTTTTAGTGAAGGGGCTAAGATGCATTGGGTTACTTGGGACCGTCTTGCTTCGCCGGTTTGGGCCGGGGGTCTTGGCCTATGTAGTCTTCGGAAAGTTAATATTGCTCTTCTTGCTAAATGGGGGTGGAGGTTAAAAAATGAGGGTAACAGTTTCTGGGTTAAAATGATTAATGCGATTCATCGGCATAGATTATGTTGGGATTTTCTGCCCATTAAGTCGTCTCTCAAAGGGGTGTGGAGCAATATTGTTAAGGTTTGTTCGAATCAAGTTGGGGATAACGTTTCTCTAAGAAGTCTGATGCGCGGTGAGTTAGGTAACGGGAGGGAGATTATGTTCTGGTTAAATCCATGGCTGCTTCCGAGCCCTTTGAAAGACGAGTTGCCGTGCTTGTTCCGGATGGAAGCCCATAAGTTCTGCAAGGTCAAGGATCGGTTGGTGCGTCCCGTGTCTAATCCGTCTGGTCGGTGGGAGTGGAAGTCCGTGCCTAGCTCAGGTGTGGAGCTCGCGGAGTGGAGTCGATTATGTTATTTGCTGCATTCGGTAAACCTTTCGGAGTGTATTGACAAGTGGTCGTGGCTCGTTGTGGGGTCTAATGAGTTCTCGGTTGGAGCGGTTAAGAGGCTGTTTGATTTGAGTGCTGACTTTAGTTCTCGGTTCGTGTGGGATTGGAGTAAGTGGATTCCGAAGAAGTGTAATTATTTTGCGTGGCGTGCCGAACAAGATAGGATTCCTACTAGGGAGGCTTTGCAAATGAGAGGTATTCTTATTGACGACGTTAGATGCCTGCTTTGTAATATGGGGGTTGAGTCGGTTGACCATCTCTTTACTTCGTATGGGGTCTCTTCGGTTATTTGGCAGAAGATCCAGGCATGGTGTAAGGTGTCTAACTTGTTTGCTTTTTCGTTCCGGGACATTCTTGAAATGCACAAGTGGGTTGACTTAGTCGGTCGAAGGAAGTGTTCCATGGTATCGCCATTATTACTTGCTGGATGATTTGGAAAGCTAGGAACAATATGGTTTTTTTCGGGAAAGCCCTTCAAAATCAATGATGTTTTCAGCCACATTAGATCGGTCGGTTTTGTTTTGTATAGAAGTAGATTGAAGGATAGAGGAATTTCTTGGTCGGATTGGTGTAAATATGTAATTGTGTCGTTGTGGTGTTGTTTTGGGGTTGGCCGCTCGGTTTCAAGTGGTTTTTTCGGTTTAATGAAAGTTTCTGTTAAAAAAAAAAAAAAAAACACTCACTACTGTGCATAAACGTGACATTCAAAAAAAAAAAAAGTACATCCTCCTCTTTCTATAAATAACACTCCACACATCACAGTTCATTCAACCTCTTCTCTCTCATCTCATTTCATAAGATCTCGATTTTTCTAGAGAGAGAAAGAGACAATGGCTGGAGGCGGAAGTCGTTCATACACAGGTTTCGTGTTCGTTCTGTTGTTGGTTCTCATGATTGCATTCTCCGACGTAGCTCAGGTACTCGTTTATTCTACATCTCTACCGAGAGTGCTTTTGTTATCAATGAACAAACAAACATAGCTTGATAAAAAAATAAAAACGTACCCTTTTTTCAGTTTTTTTATTGTATTTACCAGATGCATCACTTCATTTAAGGCAAACTTCAATCTCCCTACCTACTAAATCAGTTAGAACGTCCGTTTAACGTATGGGGTACATTTAGACATTTAGTCTCACCCGTATAAAAGTTCTACCAATCTGTAGGGTTTGAGTAGTGGAATGAACCCAAAGTTAGGGATGTAAACGAGCCGAGCCGAGCCCAAACTCATTTAAACTTAAAACGAGCTTGGCTTGTTTAAGACTATTTCTAAAGCTCGAGTTTGGTTCGTGAGCAGTTTTGCAAACTCGAGCCGGCTTGGACCGGACTTAAAAAATCTTCATTTTGGATACAGAATATGAATGTTGTTAATTGATTTTCTTCATGTGTACATTTAGGGATACAACAAGCTTCGTCCCCGAGGTATGGTATCACTCACCAGAACTTCAATTCATTGTGCATAACCATGCTGTACGTTACAATGCACTAATGCATTATCATTGTTTATACCCTACAGATTGTAAACCCAGATGCACATACCGTTGCTCGGCAACGTCGCACAAGAAGCCGTGCATGTTCTTCTGCCAAAAGTGTTGCGCCAAATGCTTGTGTGTGCCGGCCGGTGTGTACGGCAACAAACAGTCGTGTGCTTGCTACAACAAGTGGAAGACACAACAAGGCAAACCAAAGTGTCCTTGATTTTTATGTTTTAAAGTTTAGAAGGGGATTTATTACGTTTCTTTAAAGTTGAAGGGTTTGACTTGTTTTTCTAGTAAGGATAACCGAAAGGTGTTTTAGTCAATGTGGTCGTATCTAGTTGGTAGATCTTTTGCTTAGTTTAAAGATATCCGACTGGTAGATCTTGTGCTTAGTTTAAAGATATCCGACCAAGTTTGTGTTTCTCTTCTTTTAAGAAAAATCTTTTTTCATATGATATCCGACCAAGTTTGTGTTTCTATTCTTTTTAAAAAAAGTCTTTTTCATATGTTTTCGATCTTATTCCTTTCAATAGTTGATAATTATTTCCACTTTTAGGGGCTGTTTGGCAACATCTGAACCAATAAGTACTGAATGAATAAGAGGTTTGAATGGGTAAGAGGGTCTGAATGGGTAAGTGCTGAACCAGTAAAGAATTGTTTGGTTCCACATCTGAATGACAGTGTAAAATGACATTTTTACCCCTCCCCACAAAAGTAAACACCTACCTCCTAAAATAACATTTTTCTATAAAACCCAATATCTATCAACATTCTTTCAGTCATCACCCCCCCCCCCCCCCTCCCTCTTTCTTCCCCTTTCTCTCCCTACCTGCAACACCGTCACCGCCATCATCATCATCTCCACCACTTCTTCATCATCATCATCATCTAACATCTGAACCATCATCATCATCATCTAACACCGTCGCCGCCATCAGTGAACCACTCAATCCCCCCCTCCTCGTCGGCTATGCCTTTTCGATTTCGAAACGAACCACCACCACTAACCGGTGGTGGTGGCGGCGGAGCTACAGAGACCGAGAGAGACTGGAGAGAGAGCTGAAGAGAGAGAGAGAGAGAGAGCGGAGCAAGAATGAAGGTGCCGACCACCACACGCGGCGGCCGGCGGTGTCGGTGGCTGAGGTGGGTGTTTTGCTGACTTTTCTGTTCGATCTCGGGTTCGGCAGGTTCGGAGATGGTTCGAGTTCGTGTTTCAGGTTCGGTTCAGTCCCTGGCGTGTCGGGTTGTTCTTGGTGTCTCGGGTCAATTCAGCGGATTCGGCTAAATTCGGGGATATGTTGTTGGTGAATGATTGTTTCTAGGCGTTTGGGGATATGTTGTTGATGATGATGATGGGGCTGTGGAAGAAGATGCAAAGCTTACAATTAAGGCACAAGGGGCAGGCTTGTCAAAAGTTCCATTCAGAGATGAGAAGTAGCTGAACCATTCAGAGCTGAATGGTTCAGTTCAGAGGTGAAGTTTTTGTGAACCAAACAAGGATACCTCTGTCCGATTCAGAGGTTTACCTCTGAATGGAGCCATTCAGAGGCAACCAAACAGGCCCTTACTTTGTGTGTTTCATGACTCGAGATATTCTCCCAACATTTTATTCTCATATTTTTTTTACTCTATTTCAACCTTAATGTATTTTTTTTAACGGTAAACTTCATTAACGAAAAAACGACGACCTAAGCCGGGCCGACAAAACAACTACAAGATTACATATTTACAAACAAATACCAATCCTTCCAATCTAAGCCTTTATGCCTCGATCTATTTGAGAACCAATTAAAACTTAAAGCCTTAATTTCGCTAATAATACTTTCAATCCTAACCGGCGAATTTGAAAATTTGATGTTATTCCTAGCACGCCAAATGCTCCAGCTAGCAATCATAATGACACCTTGAACCGCATCCTTTTTCTTATCCGACAATCCGAGATCTTTGTGGAACGTAAAGAGATCACTAAGAGAAAAGGCGAAGATGTTGGGAATATTACACCAAGAACTAACTCCACTCCAAACTGTCGAGGCCATGAAATAGGCCACAAACAGGTGATCGGCCGATTCCTCATCAGAATTACACAGGGGGCACGACGTGTCGCCAATCCCAACGTTTCTTCTCCTTAACGCTTCGGCTGTGGGCACTTTGTTCATCTCCAACCTCCATGCATGAATGTTAACTTTGGCAGGAACCCAGTTATACCATTCCAAAACAAAGCTATTCTCCTGCACTTGGTCCTCTTTCAATAACTTTTTAACCGCTTTGACCGAGAACGAGCCATCTGATTCAGAGATCCACTTACACCGGGCCTTCCCAGCCGTTAATTGGACGTTATCAAGCAGCCCAACTAACTGATCTAAGCTGGAACGCGTACCCTAGTCCGACATGACCGAGTTCCAGCTCCAAGAATACCTGCCATCGCCATTTTGACTGTTGAGCCTATCTTCAACCGACGCCCTTTTATCAACTTCCAAACTAAATAATTCTGGATAAACAACCTTGAGAGGTTCATCAAGCAGCCATGTATCAAGCCAAAATGCTACATCCTCACCGTTACCAATTGATCCTCTCATAAAGCTTCTTAATGGTCGACCACCCACCTTCGTGTTGACAAAATTCTTAGCTATATTATTCCAAACTCCAGAGAGAGATTTTTTAAACGGAATACATTCCCATCCCGTCCTACTAGCATGAAGAGCATCGATACCCAAACTTGCTCCGAACTTAAGAGTATTAGCGACTTCCTCTTCGAACTCCCCATGCGTCTGATCTGCAATCGGATTATCATCCCTCGACTCCACTTGGATTTGACTTCCTTGAAACTCCTGATCCCCCTATTTTGCTCTTACTCTAATCTAAAAATTTCCTCAATATTGAAGGGATCAGAATCCTCACCAACCTCAGCCGAATCATTTAAATCCGGGGTCTTGAAAACCTGGGCTTTCTTAACGCTCCTTTTAGATTTTTGGTTGGGCCTCAAAGTTATGTAGCTGGGACATATGGGCTCAACCCCAGGCCCAAAAGTACCTGAGTCTGACCCACACTCCTGCCTACTATTCTCCATGTTTTCTCTCTCCTCATTAAAAAATTATGTCTCAAAAACCTGATCCCTAGGAGACTTAGCATCATGCGCACGGGGAGACTGAGTAGATTGTTGATTTCCCATGCACGAAGGTGAATCCAACATGCACCCGTTCGACTGCTCACCACAATACTCCTTAGTCTTTTCACCTTCCGGTGACATCACCGGACATTCAAACTCAGGCGGATCCTCAACGAATTCCGATGACTCCTCTTCCTCATCCGGCGTATTCTTATCCAGGAAGGCTGGACTCCATTGCCCAGAAATATCTTCAACCCAGACTTTTAAATTATGTTCTTTCCAATTTAGGTTAAATTCTTTAGAAAACCTATTCCCTGTCTGGACCAGAATCGCCATCCGGTCTTCCGCCATATTTCCATCGTCTGGCGAAGCCTTAGACTTAACCAGAAGGCGACCACATCATTCTCCTGTTTTGTTTAAAATGTGGCGATCCCATAAGGAGACAGGGACACCCAGGACTTTGATCCAGGCCACTCTTTCGAACATCAGAGGGATCCCCTCCCAAATATATAGTCTTGAAAACCATTGTTCCCACTCCTCCACCCTTAGTCTTAAGAATTTATCCGCTTCCTTTACACTGCTAAATGAAATGAGAACTTTAAGGCCACCCAAGTATCTAAGCTCCAGTCCTTCTTCCAACATATCTTTCAGATTATTTAGGATATCAATATCCTTAGTTTCTTCCACAAGAGACTTAAACTCCAATCTCTTTTTAGTCTCCGTGTTAACTGGAGGTAACTCAATCACCTTCCCATTCACCAGAGTCGCCATACTTTGGTTTTTCAAAAAGGAGCTGTAGGACCTGTCACCAAAAGAATGATTAGCACCTTCATTTTGCATCTTAAAAGCCTTTTCCACTTTTCGACTGTCCTTTTTCTCCGGTTCCACTCTTTTCAATCTGGAAAACACCGAGACTCTTTCCCCATCATCCATCCTATCAATCTTCGAATCGTCTCTGTTAAACTTCGCCAGATTAACATTAATAACTGCACCATCAATTTTAACCTCCTTTAAGGTATCAATCTAATAATCCACATCTCTTATTTTGTGTAGTTTGATGAAGCCAAACTTATTTCCAGTCCCATCTCTTTTCATAGGGACGAATACGTCTTCCAGCTCATCCAGGTGTCCAAAGGCCTTCCAAAGTCTATCTCGGTTACAAGAGTCTGGAAGATTTGAAATAAAATACCAAGTGGTATCTCGAAGCCTGAGTTCCCTTTTAGCGAAAATTTTCTCCCTTCTAGCATCTTTCTTGCTAAGGACAGTATGCCAATTGTCATCCTTATAGTACCGCTTTTTGTTGATCTTGTATTGTTCGTCCTGTTTTTTTCTTCAAACCATGTAATGACGTCGAATGTTGTCGAACAAACTGGCCCCTCCTTCCCCCTCTATCCATGAAGAAATAGATCACAGATCTTTAAAAGGTTAATAGGATTCGTATCAATCAAGCTCAACTATAAAGATAGCCGCGATCGATCACAGACCTACTAAGCAATCAATAGCAGGATAGGACAAGGGGAGAACCAAAAGGAAAGAAAAGATGCCGAAAACCAACCAGACCCGAACTCCACTAAAAATGCTCGTACCGTCCAACTGGAAAGGAATCCAATCCAAACAGTCACAGGAAAGTTACATAGTGCCAGAGAATTGTTAGTCTTTGTTTGGTGGCCGTCTGTATACAACTTATACAGATATTTACAAGTTGTATATAACCCAGATGTTTTTTGGAGTTGGAAGATAACTAATGTATGTGTTTATTATTATTACTTTTAAATATCAATTATATATTTATAGGATAAAGATTATTTTAGAACTCTAAATAATTACAGAACTTACAGAACTCCTAATAAACAATCATTCTACTAATATATTTTTATATTTAATATTGTTTATCATTTATTATGATTCCATGTGTGTTAAGAATAGTTTTATCATTTTTTTCATATGTAATTTTATAATTATCTATACATAAATTAGTTTACTTACACATATGTAAACTAGTTTCTTTACACATATGTAAATTTATGAGGACCGTGATCGCCTTCAATAAACACTCCGACCGGATCGGTTATCTACGAGCAATGTGCGGAATCCATGCAAGAGATTGACATAAGAACCATGCATATACCGTTAAGATTGCTTCTCATTGATAATTGCAAAGTTACAGAACCTGAGAGAATTTTGGCAGAGCTTCACTTTGTCTCACCAAAAGTTACATTTCATAAGAACCCAAGACCCCTATTTATAGACAACTCATGCCTTCGTACGAAGCCAGGTCTTGACTCTCTAATACATTAACTTGCTAAATATATGTCCCTTCGTACGAAGGCAACATTACAATACAAAACCAAACAAGTTAACACAAACAAATTACATAGACTTGATACTAGACGTAAGCTACAGACATATGCATTCACAGATTCCCCCTTGGATGTAGCTGTAGTCGTCTTGTATAGTCTTTCATTCAGCTCTTCCTGCTATTTCTTCTCTCCCTGTACTTTCTCTTTCGTTCTTCACCCCTTTCTGCTAATGTTTGCTTACGCTTATGCCTTCCTTCATTTATCCACCACTCACACCATTCCTTGATTCCATCCATAGTCTTGGACATTTGGGATTTTTTTTCGTTCTTTAGATTCAATTGGAGTTTGATCAGTATCAAATTGACCCATCCTCAATCTCCATTTGGCCCGTTTTGCTGCATCAGCCATCTTGATATCCATTCTTTCATTATGGCGCTCCTCTTTCAGAAGCTCTTCTAATTCAAGATCTCGCCATTATGATTCCCAATAACGCCCTGAATTAATGTCTTTCTCAAAGCATACCTTCACCAAATTCAGATATCTCAACGCCTGCTCCTTGTCTGCTTCATAATACATGATCTTGTTAAAGAAAAGACATTCTATATCCTTCTTCGAGCAGTTCACCAACCACATAGGATCAAGAATGTGAATGTATCTCCAGAAGCCTGTCTTTCTGTCAAGCAACGTTTTCACCGCTTCACATGTTAATGAATTGAAGACCCAGGCTTTGAAATCCTTGTAAAAGTCTTGCTCCATCTTTTTTAAAGGCATCTTCTTCATACATCGTGGTCGTCTAACATGTAATGTAATATCCTTCTCACCCGTTACTGGATCAACTTTAACTGTGCGTTTTGGCCGATGAGGCTTCCAATCTGGAAAGTTCAACTCAGCTTGGTACTTTATGTAATCCCACAACCTTCTTTCATAAAATCTAACTTCTGGACCATAAAGACATTGCTGAATATTCTTTGTCTTCACTAATTCCTCAACATCCCACCAAGGTAACGTCTTTATGTCTCTAAGAAACTTGAAGTATTGAACGCCATATTCATGTTTTATTGCGTATACCTTCATGTCTTCCAGATAACCCCATGACAAGATGTCTCCAAGAGATTCGTCAGGATGTCGTGTGAAGAACTTTAGGGTCATTTGAACTTCCTTTCTTCTGGCATTGGTTTGAACCACTTCTTTCTTTCTTCTCTAAGTTCTTCCTTTGACAAAGTCTTTGGAGGACCATCTGTACTAATCTTTTCATTAACTTTCCTCCATAGATCATCGTCATTGTGAGTGCGGAATAGTTCAGCATACGTAGGAAAACTATCATCTTGACCAGCATAATGAAATGGAACATCTTGATCAGAATCAGATGAATCATCTTCAACAATCACGTCATTGAAATCATCTGCCTCTTCCACAAACTTAAACACATATTCACTTTCTAGAACTGTTCGGATCTCATCTTCAATATCAAGCTTCAAGTTCTCATCATTCATACCCAAAGCTTCTAACATCGACTCCCTCGTCCAATTCTCCACAAGTTCACCTTCTTCAACATCATGAATAAGATATATAACTTTAGGAGTAATCGAGAATACCTTTTAAAGATTAGCATCCTTTGCACCTGATGTGGACTCCCCCTGAGACTGTCCTTCCTCTCTTTCCTCGTTCTGAGTATCGTTAAGGTAATTATTGAGTTGATTGCCACCAGGTTGTCTCACAATCAGTGCACCACCATTTCCACCCTGATCATCATCATCATCTTTATCATTATCACCACGATAGTTATCAATATCATCGAACCAATCCTTTAACTCTTTATCCTCTTCTTCATCATCATCTTCGTCAACTACCTCATACTTTGCTTGCTTCGCTTTTATACGACGCTTTTCAACTTCTATCCTCCCTGCGTTGACTTCTCTGCTATAAGAAACCGTCTTTGGTTCACCAACAAGAGTAAATAACTGAGCAAGGACACGTGCATTTTCTTTATTAACTTCAACCTCTACAGCATTAACCTCAACATCTGCAGCTTTAACTTCAGCATCTGGTTGTTGTTGCTCTTGTTGACTTGATGATCAAAGAATTTCTTCAGTATCAACCATAACACCCTTTCCTTTATCCTTTAACACTTCAGCAGCTTCAACAACATCTTTCTGTTCTTTTTCCATCCTTCGAGCCTCAGCTCTTCGGATCTCTATATCATCATAAGCTGCATGAACGTTGGTGCTAAGTCTGTCTTCTATCACAACGTATAGCATCTTTATCTGCTTCGACTTGTTCTCGTCTTTGACTTTCAGATCTACTATCTCTTTCTGCAAGATCTCATTAGCATTGCTTATTGTCGTGATTTACTCATTACAATTTTCAACTAGTAGCTCATCAATTGCTTCATTCAATGCATTGTTACCAACTTTAACATCTTCAATTTGATCTTGCATAGCTATCATTTTATTCTTCAACACCACATTCTCCGCTTCAACACTCTTCAACTTTTCTTTGGTTTCTTTGAGATCAGCTTCAGACGCTTTGAGCTTTTCTTCTGTCTCTGACTTTGCCTTTGCCTTTTCTAACACAGAAACTCTTTTGAGTATACCATCAACTCTTTCATCACCGAAGAATCCAACATCTTCCAAACTTGTTGGACCTGGACCAAGATTGCTAGGCATCTCCGGAAAACTTTGGCTAGAACTTTGAGGAATAAGAGTTGTAGTTTTCTTTGAAGTAGAACCAAGCTCTTCAACATGCTTTGATTGTTGTGGAGGAGTTGAATGAATATCAGCTTGAACAGGAATTGATTCATGTATAGGTGATCTTGGAGGTGAAGGAACATGCACTTGTGCTTCAACTATTGGAACTTCAACATTCACCTTCTTTGGAGCTTTTGAAGGTTCACCTGATTTGTCTTTAACGGCTTTCACCACAATCTTTCAAATCTTTTGCTTTCGAGGAGTTGTGCCTGAAGGCTTAGCACTTCTCTTTATGCCCCTGCCTTTCTTTAACTTTGCAGCTTCAGTAGGTGTTGGAACATGTGCGCATCCTCTTCATCAGAACCCTTTTTCTTCCAGGATGGCCCTTTTTTCTTGAAATTTACACTAACATACGTTGTTGGTGCAATTTGAGTAACATCAATGTCAGTGTCTGTTTCACTAGAATCCGAGTGAACAACACCTTCAACCAACGTTTCTTTCACAGTTTCACCACCTGTCGCAGCTTCTACATTCTTTGCTTTCTCAGTTTCTTGAACAGCTTTTGTAGTGTCTTAATCAGCTATAAATTATAATATTCTCCAACTCTTCAAAAGACACACCTCCTTCAACATTTACATAATCTGGAGGAACAACTGGTTCATTGACCAAGTGTGGAGGTGATTTCTTTTTTGATGATCTCTTTGGTCCTGCTTTTGGTGTTGTATCTCTTTTTCTTTTCTTATCATCGGCTTTCAACCAAAACTTTCCACGCTTGTTTAAGAATGGCTCCATCTTTTTATCTTCTTAATCAGAATTGCTGTCGTCGTGTCTCCACTTATCATGAGCTGGAGCAACATAATCTGGTTTCAAGATAGATGCAAACTGCTTCCTAGATGGAGGTTCTTTATCTTTCTCAACACCTTGATACACGTTCAATATTTTTAGCGTTTCAGTATCCATGTGATCTAGCTCCAATTCATCATTATCAGCTTTCGGCAAGTTCTTTATTTGATCATCCAAGATCATCTGAATGAATCGCGAATACAGCAAGAACTTCTCTCCATGGATGTTATCAACCATGTGGTTAAATAGTGCCTGTGAAATATTAAATGGACGACTGAGAATCAAACATGTTAAAACACACATTATAAAGTCCGAAGACATATCAAATGCGCCTTTGTGATGGTGTAAAGCATGTATCGTTGAATGAATGAGAAATTTGTAAGGTCTTGAAAGCTTTGACTTGTTGTATGAAGTTTCATTCACATAGCCTGTGTATCCCATATGCATCCACAAACCCTTCACAAGTCTTTCAGGTACTTGAATTGGATCTTTATCATCGTCTTGAAGATCTAGTACCCTCCTCACATCTTAAACTTTTAATTTCACTTCAATGTCTACGTCTTTATTGTTCTCGTCCTTGATCTTCAACGCGGAAACTATCGCCTTTGAATCATCATCATATCTCGCGTTGCTCCAAAACCTTTCAATGTGAGATCAGTAGCATTCGTGCTTGTCTGTCAACGCCTTCTTTATCCTGCTTCTTTCGATAAAATCTATAACGTCTTTGAATGGATCCATTCTCGATAACTTCTTGTCGGTTAAGCAACATATGTTGTGCCGTGCGTCAAAATTAGTACTCTTTGGCTGCTCAAAACCATGTAAAAAGTTAATAATAATGGCACGTTTATCGAGAAAGATATCAACACATGACAACAATTTACAACATTTAGAAAATTTTCAGATTTTTAACATTGCTTCCTTCGTATAAAGCCAGACTTAGAAGTCTGCTTATACGAGGCCAATGTTTTACGACGCCAAAATTTTTTTTATACGAAGCCACATTTACGAAGGTACTGTTGTGATCAGAATATTATAACACATTTCATCAAATAGTCAAACATGTTCAAACAATTATCAATCAGTTAACAAATACCACAGTTCATCACATCTAGACTGGCTTCGTACGAAGCCAGTGGCTTCGGACAAAAAAACATGAACAGATCTAAAAATCAAAGATTAAAAACTGCAATCAATCTTCAAATTTTCAAATTGATGGTTCCTAAACAAACTAAAGATGCTGATTATCACTTTTATGGTCTCAATTTTAAGATTAAACTGCCAAAACTATGTAAATATAAGATTTAAAGGGCCGACAGTTTATAAACATCAAATTGAATGATTAAAGCATGAAATTGATGAAATTCGTACCTTTCCCATTGAAAGTGTTGTGGAAACCAACACTCCAATATAAAATAGAGTATCGTTTGTGTTTGAGAGAAAATGGAACGAAGGCACTGTTGCAATAATGAGCCTTCGTACGAAGCCCGAAAAATATATAGGGATTTGATGTGGCTTCGTATGAAGCCACGAAAAAAAACCTCCCTTGCCTTTTGTTCGAAGCTACACAATTCTGGCTTCCTACAAAGCCACTCAATGAACTTCAAACTTTCAATTTTCAAACACTTTTCCAATTTTAGTCAGATTTCATATCCACTCGGGTATCCAGGTCCAAGTTAATGACCCTGGTTACTCGATTTATCAATCAAGTCCAAGTTAATGACCTTGGTTGACCTGATTTGCGAACGTCTGATATTTTTGATCAAAATTTTCAATTTTCTCAAAAATTTACAAGTTTCAAATTAATGAACTTGTGTAACTTTTCAAGTTTCCAACTTTATCAGATTAGCTCTCACTCAGACTGTTCAGGACCTTTCTCTGCATCTGAGATTTCGAAGATCAGCTTTCTAACACTGGTTTGTCGAAAATAATGCATAAATAAAATCTTTTTGTATTTTTTACAAACTTTATGCTAAAACACACTGAAAATCTTTTTGGGTTTAAATCTAAAATGAAACAACAGAAACTATTTACAAACATATTTTTGTGAGTTGTGTTAGAGGATCATATCAGTTTCCGACAAGTCACTAGCACCATTGAGCTTATAACACACTAA
Organism: Helianthus tuberosus; assembly: GCA_030545235.1. Classification (NCBI taxonomy): domain Eukaryota; kingdom Viridiplantae; phylum Streptophyta; class Magnoliopsida; order Asterales; family Asteraceae; genus Helianthus; species Helianthus tuberosus. Next base: position 82,525,740 of record CM060369.1, read on the forward strand.
GTTTTAAACAATTCACATAGATTGTCAGTATACTGATGCACTTTAAATTCTCACACAGAGTTCAACTGATTCGAGATACGAAATTAATGTCTTAAACACATAACTTATTCGCATGTCCCACCTCAGAATGTACTCCCGTATCCAGATTCCCCATATTCAGTCTTACAGGTGAATATACTATAATGATATCTGTTCTCTGTTTAATGCGAGACCATGAGAGCTCAGGCTAGAACTTCCGTTCAATCAGAGAGATGATGGCTCGACTTTAGGTGTGTCCCACTTAGGGATCTTCTTTACAACAGCACTTGATTTATATCTTTCGATAGTTTATCAATTTTTATGCTGAGGGAAAGCTTTATTAAGCGCATAAAGTATTATACAAAGACTAGGCCATTGCTGACGCAAAATCAGAAGTCCTGGTATTATACCCTAGATATCACTAAGTATAAAGACCTAGTATCTCAGAATTAGGCAATCTTTCAAACAAGATTTTGGGGGTCACCCATATATCCGAGAAATGCTCCCCACGAGATAAGCATGATTATGATTTTAGGTTTATATCCAAAATACAATCTACTAAATGTGCAAAAACCTACTAGCACATCATTAGTGAGACCGTTTAACGCTTTTTAACTTTCCAAATCTTTAGCGTACCATGACAATCTAGCTGATGTACTATCATTTCCTCTTTTTACACTAAATCTTTTTGTCCTTTTCTATGTTTTTTACAGTTTTTGCCTTTTTATTATTTTTGAATTTTTACATTTTTTTAATGTTTTTGTATTTTCTACAACATTTTCTCCCCCTAAAAACCAAAACATTTAAAAATGTGGCAAACCAATGCAGATTGCTTCCCAACGTCCTCTGCACTGGAATTTTCATCAACGCCAACAATGTCTCCCCCTGACGACAAAAGCTTTATACCATTTAGTTTCAAAAGATAATGAAAACGTGATTTATCAAACGGTTTTGTGTGAAGGTCAGCCTTTTGTTCATCGGTGTGGATTTTTCAATTCGAATCAACTTCTTCTCATAGTAATCAGGGGGGGGGGGGATAGTGCACGGTCCTCCCAACCGCCGGAGTGATCTCACTCCGGGAGCCGCTACCCGACCAAGCTAGCTCCGCGGTGACTTCCCCATGCCGAGTTCTTACCCTGGGCGACATATGCCACTCCCAAGACTCGAACCCGGTACCTCTGGGAAGAGGTGGGTGTCGGTGCCCAACTTGGCTACCCCAGTTGGTTTTCTCGTAGCAATCACGGATGAAGTGATGTCGAATCTCAATATGTTTTGTTTTAGCGTGATGTACCGGGCTTTTAGTAATATTTATTGCGTCCTCGTTATCTACAAAAATAGGAGAATTAAGAATTTCCAAACCATAGTCCCTCGTTTGCTGCTGAATCCACAGAATCTGTGAACAGCAACTGCTAGCTGAGACTTACTCAGCTTCGCACATTGAGAGCGCGTCTGTGGTTTGTTTCTTACATTACCAAGTTAACAGTCGTGGACCAAAGAATTGGTAGCCTGCAGTTGTAGACTTTGAATTGATTTTGCAGCAACCGAAATCTGAATTTGAGTAGCCCTTGAGTCTGAAATCGCCATCTTTGGGGTACCACAAGCCTAAGCTTGGAGTTCCTTTCAGGTAGCGCAAGATCCTTTTCACAATCGTTTGATGAGAAGCTCTCGGACTCGATTGATATCGTGCTGCGAGGCAAGTTGGGTACATTATATCGGGTCTTGATGCTGTTAAGTACATAAGCGAACCAATCATCGACCGGTGTAAGGTTTTGTCAACCTTCTCTCCCGTGATATCCGGATTGACGCTGTGGTTGTTGCTAAAGGGGTTAACATTGAAGAGGTCCCTGACATGCCAAATTTCTCTAACACTTCATGAACGTACTTTGTTTGATGAATAAAGATCCCCTCTGGCAGTTGATCGACCTGCAAGCCGAGGAAGAACTTCATTTCGCCCATTGAACTCATTTCGAACTTCTACTTCATAACTTTTTCAAATTCTTTGTAGAGCTCGTCGTTGGTAGACCCAAAGCTAATGTCGACAACATAAATTTGTACGATCAGAAGATGACCACCAGCTTCTTTTGTGAAGAGAGTTTCATCTACCTTTCCTCGTGTGAAGCTGTTGGTTAACAGGTTCTAAGAGAGTGTCTCGTACCAGCCTCTCGGGGCCTGGTGCAACCCGTACAAGGTTTTGTCGAAAAGATAAACCTTATCTTTGTGGATAGGGTCAGTGAAGCCTGCTGGCTGACCGACATACACCTCTTCCTTCACTTTTCCATATAAGAACACCAATTTTACATCTAACTGATATAATTTAAACCCATTCCAGGATGCGAATGCGAGAAAGATTCTGATTGCTTCAAGTCGAGCAACGGGAGCATACACTTCGGTGAAATCAATTCCTTCTTCCTGACTGAAACCCTGAACGACTAGGCGAGCTTTATGTCGCATAACCACGCCTCGATCGTCTCTTTTGCACTTGAACACCCATTTGGTATTGATCTTTCGATGTCCGTTAGGAAAGTCCACAGGCTTCCAAAAACCAAGTTTCTCAAATTGATTGAGCTCTTCTTGAATTAAGTTCACCCACGACTCCTCAGTTAGCGCCTCTTTGTAAGTCCTTGGTTCAACCTGCAAAATAAAGCAACCGAGAGAAAAATCATTTTGTAACGGAGCAATTTTTGTATAAAAACAAGAAAAGCCTTGATCAATCTGGTGTCTAGTTCTGACTCCTACTTGTAGCTCTCCGATAATGTATTCCTCGGGGTGATAGGATAGCGTCCGTAGCATTACCTCTCCCGGAACTATCACCTCGCTTTCTAGGTTAGTAACATTCTGTTCAGTACTCTGATCATCGATTTTGTTTGTCTGACCTTCAGATTGGACTTGCTCCCCCCTCAGATTCTGAATCTCCTCGATCAAAGGTAGGACTATCTAAGTCGGATCCTAATTCGTCAAACACCGTTGCTTGAATTTCCTGAACAGGTTCATCTTCTTCTGCTGGCGGAGTTTGTTGAGTTTCTGCATCATCTTGTAAAGTGTGACTTGGACCAGCTTCATGATCATTAGAATTCCGTCGTCTTTTTGAATTCTTGGTCGGAACTTTGTTCAACTGAGAAGATTTATAATCCTGATACAACCTTATCTGATCTTCAAACGAAGGCTCTTCAGGTAGATGGGATGATTCCCACAGCTTCTCATAGTTGAATAACCACGAATCACTAGGTTTTTGCGTTGGCATAGTGTAACCTTGGTAATCCACACGCTGAGCTTCAATCACTTTGTTGAGACTTGGTAGGTATACTCGTCTGAGTGGACTAGCATATCCCACAAAGAATCCTTCCAAAGACTTTGCACCGAATTTCCCATCAGGATCTATCACCGTGCAGGGACACCCAAACGACTCAAGATATTCTAGGTTCGGCTTTCGATTGTTTAGCAACTCAAAACATGTATTGTTATGTGGCTTTACAGTCAGCACTCTATTTAAGGTATAGCAAGAAGATGACACGGCTTTAGCCCAAAAACTCGTAGGGAGTTTTGAATCAGCCAACATAGTGCGTACCGCTTCAATCAATGTCTGATTCTTTCTTTCTGCCACTCCATTTTGTTGCGGAGTGTACAGAGCACTAAACTATTGCAAAATACCTTTTCTATCGCAGAACTCTGTCATTTGGTTGTTCTTGAATTCTGTACCATTGTCGCTTCGATTTCAACAAATAGGCCGATGGTACAGATTCTCTAACTTTCGGAACAAACTCAACAAACTCAGGAATGTTTCATCTTTGGTCTTCAGAAAAGATACCCATGAAAACCTTGAATAATCATCAGTCACAACAAGGCAATACATTTCTCTGGTAAGACTCTTCACGTTCACAGTACCAAGGAGATCCATGTGTAGCCTCTCGAGTGGTTTAGTGATCGAATTCTGAAGCTTTCTTAGGTGTTATTTCTAGTTTGTTTTCCTTTCTTGCAACTACTGCAATCACCTTCCAAGTGGAAATTCTTCAAATTGACACCTCTTACTAGATCGTTGTGGACCAGATGACTCATCTTTCGTAAGTGGATATGACCCATTTTGTGGTGCCATAGAATCGACTCCTTTTCAGTAGCCTTAGATACGAAGCACTGAGGTTGACCATTTGTTGTAGTTGCAATGCTCATGTCAAGAACATACAGATCGTTCTCTCTCAGTGCTCGCATTAAGATCCACTCCTTGGGGACAACAAATCCTGGTTTCAGGATCAGACTTTCTTTATCGGTGAAGTGAGTAGTGTATTTCCTGTCATAGATATGAGAAATGCTAAGTAAATTGTTCTCTAGCTCAGGAATGTAATGTACTCTCTCAAAGGACACTAGACCATTTGATAACATACCTTCCCCGATGATTCTACCTCCCTGATTTCCAGCAAAACCCACATAACCACTATTAAAACCTCGAACGTCGTATAGCAGGATTTTTCTCCCTGTCATGTGCCTGGATGCTCCACTATCCATTATCCATTTAGAGATTGATCTCGGGAGCTCCTGCACGTTTCAGACGCGATCAGTTAAAAGAAGCAACCCAAGCCTCTTTTGACTCGGGTAGCTTGAAGTTTAGGAGAGTTGTGGTTGTGTAAAGAACCGGGAAATTCTTATCATTAACTTCCAAATCTTTTTATGTTCCAACCTCTACCTCTTTGTATAAGAAAAATTCTTCTTTGGTTGGTTGAATAGGTTTAGGAACATACTTCTTGACCTGAGGGGTCGAAGAAGTTTGTTCTTTCATGTCATAAACTGAATCCTTAGGAACAATCATCTCAACCGGTTTGGTTGGAGGAGTTTGTTTCTCTTTTGGTTCACTAACAGAAACCTTTGGAACAGTTTATTTGACTGGAACAGTCGAAGAATTCTGTTTTGGCTTTGACTCAACCGAAGTTTTGTTCTGAGATTTTGGCTTCCAAGTTTGTTGAGTTTGAAAAGTTTTCTTGACTTTTGGAATTGATTCTTTCTTAACAGGTTGTTTCGAAGTTTCACCAGTTTTCTTAACATGTTGTTTTACTGATTGAAATTTAGTTTTAGAATCATTACCAGATTTTTGAAATCTCTTCTCAACAAACATAGGAGCTTTGCCTTTAACATCATTGGGTTTCTGTTTGTTCTCAACAACCACAGACTTAGGTTTGAAGTTGGTACACTTTTGAGCAATATGTCCAACCTCATTGCATTTAAAGCACGTTCGGTTATGTTAGGATCTGAGGCTCTAATGAGTGTGTTTGTTTGTGTAAATTGAACAATCAATGAATATGAAAGTATGTAAAGTGCAGCGGAAATGAACACAAACTTAGTAAACACAATAAAAAAGAGAGATGGTTTTGATAAACATTTGCTTTTCATTAAGTCGAAAGATTACAAATCAAAGCAAAAGATTACAATGTAAACTTACAAACTAAACTCCCCCTCAGCCTGATACTCCATGGTTAATTGCACACAAGATGAAAGGATTGAACTAGAGGAGAAGAACTCGCTCAGTCCATCGAATGTAACAGTACAGAGTACTGCTCCATTTATAGGCAACCAAACCACTGAAGCATCTCAGCTGACGTCACCATGAAAGCGATGTCTAATAGCCTAACAACCTGTAACCACTGTTCCTATACAAACACTGCTAATCTTAACCACTGATTCTACATAAGACAAGTAATACACTAAACAACTTGTTGGATCATTCGTGTGACCCTAATGAGTCAATCTGAGTAGTTCATCATAAAAAACAAAGGCGAAATCAATGTAAATGATGTCAACACAGCTTGTTCCTTTCTAATTATCTTCTTATTGATCAATCCTGAGCTTTTACACGTTCAAATGACAAACGGACAGCACCTCGACTCAGAGAACATGATCTAATTCCGCTCCAAATGACCATAGCACACACCTATATATAGAGTTGAGATTCCGCTTGAACATGACATGTCAGTTTCAAGCGAAATAACATGTGTTGATTTCGCTTGAACTGCACATTGACACTTTCAAGCGGAATCACCCACTTTTACATATAAAACCCTAATTTCAACCCTGTTGTGTGCTCGTTTATCCTATCTAGACATAAGACTCGATTAAGACGAAGTTAACAGACACTAGATGCACCAACAGACTCCCCCTTGGATGTTGACGAAGTCTTCGGCGTCGAGTCTTCAGTCTTTGTCTCTATCCAAATTGATTTGACATTGTAAAAGCTTTCTTCAATCTTTATCTTCATACTTTAACCTTTAATCTCCCCTTTGAATGTTGATCCAGAATTCTGACTCCCCCTTTCGATGACTCCCCTTCTCGATCAGCTGGGACTTGAATTTTGAAACAAACTTTGACATTTTCTTTGCCATGGGGAACTTAACTCCTGTTTTCTGCATAATCTCTATCCAAATATAAGATATATGACAATAACAGTTTCAATACAAACTTACCATTCAATCTCATTTGATGTTTTTGTCAGAATTAGAAATCCACTTAAGTATTCAGGTCCAAACTAATGACCCTGATTACTCAATTTGTCTACCAAGTCCAACTTAATGACCTTGGTTGATCTGATACAATTCATACTAACATTTGTTCAACTTTTTCAAACAATTTTCTGAAATTTACAAGTCTCAAATTAATGAACTTGTTTTTTACTTTACAACAATCAGATTTTATCAAGATAAGCTCTCCTCATCCTCCAGTTAAGAAACTTCCTGCATCTGCTTCAAATTTCGAATCTGAAGATCAGCTTTCCACTTTGATTTGTCGGAAAATAAAGCATAAATGTAAAATCTTTTTGGATTTTGAATAAAATTCTAAGCTAGAAAATGAAAAACAAAAATAAAATGCAGTAAAAGTAAACTATTTACAAACATATTTTGCTGAGCGTGTTAGGGAATCATATCAGCTATTTGACAAGTCACAAGTACCGTTAAGCTTTGATTACATAATCATAATTAAACAATTCACTTAGATTGTCGATATGCTGATCCACTTAAATTCTCACACACATTTCAATCTGTCCAGGATACGGATTTAGTGTTTTAGAGACTTAAACTTATTCATGTGTCCCACCTCTTGAATATACTCCCGTATCCAGATCCCAATATTCAGTCTTACAGGTGAGTATACCACAGATGATATCTGTAAGGGGTTAAATTGCGAGACCGTGAGAGCTCAGGTCAGAACTTCCGTTCAGCAGAGAGATGACGGTTCGACTTTAGTGGGTCCCCTTTAGAGGATCTTTTTTACAACAGCACATGATTAGCATTTTTCAATGTTTCATCATTTTTTATGCTGAGGGCGGTGCTATATTTCAAGCAATGCATAAAGTATTATTCGGGGACTAGGCCATTGCTTCCGCATTATCAGAAGTCCCGGAATAATACCCCAGATATCACTGAGTGTAAAGACCTAGTATCTCAGAAAGAGGGATCTTTCAAACAAGATTTCAGGGGTTACCTATATATCCAAGTAGTGTTCCCCACGAAATAAGTAAGTAAAGATTTAGGTTTATATCCCAAACAAACCTACTAAATGTGCAAAAACCTATCGGCATATCATCAGCGAGACTGTTTAACGCATTTAAACTTTCCATATCTTTAGCATACCGTAACTGTCAAGCCGATGTACTATCATTTTCCCTTTTTACCCAAGCTCTTTTCTGGTTTTCTATTGTTTTTGGATTTTGAAAATATCTCATGTTTTTGTATTTTTGAAATTTTTTACTGTTTTTGTATTTTCTGAAAATATTACCCTATACTCTCTCCTAAATACCAAAACAAGTAAAAAATCGACAAACCATTGCAGATTGCTTCTCAACATCATCTACAATGTCTCCTTCATCAACGCCAATAATCTCCTCCAACACCGATAAAAGCTTCATACCGTTCAATTTTAACAAGTATTGAAAACGAGTTTTATCAAACGCTTTGGTATGTAAATCAGCTTTTTGTTCGTCAGAGTGGATTTTCTCAATTCGTATCAACTTCTTCTCGAAACAATCTCGGATGAAGTGATGACGAATTTCAATATGTTTAGTTTTAGCGTGATGTACTGGATTTTTAGTAATGTTTATCGCTGCCTCATTATCAACAAAGATAGGGGTGTTAAGAAATTGCAAACCGTAGTCTCGCATCTGTTGCTGGATCCACAAGATCTGAGAGCAGCAACTACTAGCAGATACATACTCCGCTTCACATGTGGACAGAGGTTTGCTTCTTACATTGCTAGGTGACCAAGCGTGGTCCGAAAAACTGACATCCCGCTGTTGTTGATTTAGCGTTAACTTTGCAGCTTCCGTAATCGGAATCGGAATACCCTTCGAGCGTGAAATCTCCTGTTTTTGGATACCACAACCCCAATGATGGAGTTCCTTTCAGGTAGCGTAATATCCTTTTCACAATCACCATATGCGAAGCCCTCAGGTTAGATGAAATCTTGCTGCGAGGCAGGTTGGATACATAATATCGGGTCTTGAAGCTGTCAAATACATCAGCGATCCGATCATGGAACGATACATCGTTTCATCTACCTTCTCTCCGGTGAGATCAGGGTTTATCCCATGGTTCGTCGCTAATGGGGTGGAGGCTGGAGTAGAACCTGACATCCCGAATTTCTCCAAGATATCATGAACGTACTTCGTGTGATGTATGAAAATTCCCTTAGGCAGTTGATCAACTTGAAGTCCCAAGAAGAATTTCATCTCACCCATCAATGACATTTTGAATTTCTGCTTCATAACTCTTTCAAAATCTTTGCACAGATTCTCATTTGTTGACCTAAATATAATGTCGTCCACGTATATCTGAACTATCAGAAGATGTCCGTCGACCTCTTTGGTGAAGAGAGTGGCATCCACTTTTCCACGGATGAAGCTGTTGGCTAGTAGGTGTTGAGACAAAGTCTCGTACCAAGCTCTCGGGGCCTGATGTAAACCATACAGCGCTTTATCCAGCAAATAAACCTTGTCTTTGTGGATTGGATCGGAAAAGCCCGGTGGCTGTCTGACATATACCTCCTCCTTTACCTTTCCGTAAAGAAACGCCGATTTTACATCTAACTGATAAACTCTGAAATTTTTCCAAGATGCAAATGCTAAAAAGATTCTGATTGCTTCTAGTCAAGCCACTGGAGCATACACTTCGGTGAAATCTATACCCTCCTGCTGACTGAAACCCTGGACTACGAGTCAAGCTTTGTTATGAACAACAACCCCTCTATCGTCTCTCTTACATTTGAACACCCACTTGGTGTTTATCTTTCTCTGACCATCAGGCAAATCTACCAATTTCCACACTCCTAACTTCTCAAACTGACTCAGCTCCTCTTGCATCGCATTGACCCAAGAATCTTCAGTTAGCGCCTCTTTGTATGTTTGCGGTTCGATCTGCGAAATAAAACAACTAAGTAAAAACTCAGTTTGTAAAGGAGCAACTGTAGAATAAAAACAAGTAAGCCCTTGGTCAATTTGACGTCTAGTGCGGACGCCTGACTGCAATTCTCCAATAATCAACTCCTCTGGATGTTACGAAAGAGTTCTTGGCATCACCTCGCCTGGAACATCTACATCGCCTTCCAAATTTGTGATATTCTGATTTGCACCTTGTTCACTGACTGGATCTGTTTGACTTCAAATCTGGATTTGCTCCCCCTCAGAATCTGAATCACCATGATCAAATATAGGCATGTTATCAGATTCTTGATTATCATTATCTGCCGTCTGATTATGAGGAGCAACTTCATTTCGTTGAATATCATCATGTTCTCCAGCATTGCTTGGACCTGCTTCATCGTCATTTGAAGTTTGTTGAGGTCGTCTTGAATACTCAGCTGGGAACCTTTCCTGCGAAGACTTATACTCTCTCAGAATATCTAACTCATCAAAGAAATCTTCTTCTTCTTCCTTTTCTTCTTCCATGTCAAACGAATTCCACAAAGTGTCATAATGAAAACGCCATGAATCGCCGGGATTTTGTGGTGGCATTGTATGACCTTGGCATTCAACATTGTGTGCTTCAATAATCCGCTTCAAGCTTGGAACAAAGACTCGTTTTTGAGGACTTGAGTATCCCACAAATATCCCTTTGATACTCTTTGGACCAAATTTACCAAAAGGCTCTAGAACTGTGCAGGGAGACCCAAACGGTTCTAAATATTTCAGGTTCGGCTTGCGGTTATTGATCAGCTCGAAACACGTTTTATTGAATTTCTTGACAGTGAGAACCTGATTGAGTGTATAGCATGCGGCGGATACTGCTTCTGCCCAAAAGTTAACAGGTAGTTTGGAATCAGCAAGCATCGTCCTGGCCGTTTCAATTAGTGTCATGTTCTTTCTTTTAGCTACTCCATTCTGCTGCGGAGTGTAAGGAGCACTAAATTCACGCAATATACCTCTTTCATCACAATACTCTTCCATCTTGATATTCTTGAACTCAGTACCATTGTCACTTCTGATTCTTCTAATGCGAGTTTGGTACAAATTTTCCATCTTCTTGAAAAGTGTCATCAAACGATCAAACGTCTCATCTTTTGACTTCATAAATAATACCCAAGAAAATATTGAATAATCGTCTATGACTACAAGACAATAGAGATCCCCAGTAATGCTTTTAACATTCACTGGACCAAACAGATCCATATGAAGTCTCTCTAAAGGTCTTGAAATTGAATTTTCTTTCTTCCCGGGGTGCGATTTCTTCTTTTGCTTTCCTTTGCTGCAGCTAATGCACTCCCCCTCAAGATGAAAACCTTTCACATGAACACTAGTAACCAAATCATTATGCACCAGGTGATTCATTTTTCGTAAATGTATATGACCCATTTTCCGGTGCCACAACTGTGATTCTTTCTCTGTTGCTTTCGACATAAAACAATGAGCCTGACCCGTGGTAGTAGTAGCTACGCTCATGTCAAACACGTACAGATCATTGACTCTTGGTGCCCTCATAATAATCCATTCTTCGGGAACAACAAATCCTGGTTTCAAGATCAAACATTATTTGTCTGTAAAGTGCGTTGTATGCATATGATCACAGATCTGATATATGCTCAGAAGATTATTCTCAAGCTCAGCAATGTAGTTAACTCTTTCAAATGTGACAATTCCATTCGATAAAGTTCCTTCTCCAACTATCCGACCACCTTGATTTCCCGCAAATCCCACGTATCCTCCATTAAACCCTCTAACATCATACAATAGGGTCTTCTTCCCCGTCATGTGCCGAGAAGCTCCACTATCCATAATCCATCGTGAAACGGATCTTGGAAGCTCCTGCACCAATTAGAGTATGATTAGTTGAAATAAGTTGCCCAAGCCTCATCAGACTCAGGTAACTTAATCTCATCTATACACTTTACAACCGATTTAAGAGGCAGAAAATTTTTATCATTCATTTCCAGTTTGTTATCAATAGCCTCTTTTATGTCAACTTTATCCTCTTTTTCCAATGAAACATTCTTCTTGGCAAAATCTTCATAAGAAATTGAAATGTTTGCTTTTCTGTTTTCATTTTGAAGGATCTTTTTAGGAACAACTTTCTTCTCTTGTGGAGTTGAAACTTGTTTCTCTGATTTTGGTTTCCATGTTTGTTGAGATGAAGCAGCCCGTTTGTAAAATTTGTCATTTTTAGTTACCACATTTTTAACAGGTTCAGTTTTGATCTTGGTGTTGTCATTTTTCAAAACCTTTTTCTCAACAACCAATGGAGATTTTCCCTTCACATCATCTTTCTTCCTTGGATTCATCACAACTTCAGTCTGAGGCTTCAAGTTGGTACACTTTCATGCAATATGTCCAACTTGATTGCATTTGAAGCATATTCGGGTGTCAACTACCCGACTTGTGCCTTCAGACTGAGGCTGCGATGCTTTCTTCTCAAAGAACTCTTTGTTTGATTTTGAAAAAATCTCAGATTCTTCATCAGAAAGTGAACTTGAACTGTTCACAAACTGTTAGTGCATGCGTCTGTCGACTTCGTCTTGTATCGAGTTTTGTACTAAGAATGTTAGATCAGAGCACGTAGTTCGATGTTGAATGTAATTTCGCTTGAAATTAGGGTAATTCCGCTTGAATGATCATGAATGTATTTCGAGCGGAATTAGATTCCGCTTGGAATCACTTCAAGCGGAATCAGATGCTTATATATATCCCATTCAAGCGAGATCAGATATAAGGGTTCCGGTCAGAGCAATGAAGTGCTGCCGAAGTGTCGTCTCGCTGTAAATCATTGTGAAATCAATATAACAACAGTTTAAAGTGATATTCTTGCTGAATTGACCTCGATACGTCTGTTTCCGCCTTTCGTATTGAGTAAAACTCTTCTGATAGACTCGTTCGGGTCTAAAAACGATCCCACAAGTGGTATCAGAGCTCAGGAAGAAGAGTTCTTACCAATTCAGCTGAAAATTCTGATTTCTACACCTTCTTTTTCAAAATTTACAACTTTTTATGGTCAAAATGTCCTGATTTTCACACATGTTGTGCGCAATACTATTTTAATAAAGCCTTGAAAGTTTCAGGCCTAAAATCGATCTAAATCAGGTAAAAATTGTAATTCTGCTTGAAAAAACAGCTCGAGAATATGACATCAGCAAAATTTCGCTTGAACTGACCTGTTAATTTCGCTTGAAATCACACTTTGGATCTGATTCCACTTGAGAAATTGTGTTGATTTCGCTTAAAACAGTATTTCGCTTGAAAAAACTGGTTAAATCCGCTTGAACCGGTATTTCGCTTGAGATATTCTGGTGATTTCGCTTGAACAGTAATTTTGCTTGAGAACTGTAATTTCGCTTGAACAATCAGTATTTATGATCTTTGAAAATCCGAAACATGGAAGAGGAATTTTATAACGCATTCGCTACCCAGGTTACCCCGATTACTCTTGCACAGAACACGATGTTAGAAAATGAAACGGGGACGATGCAAAAACCGCCTAAGCTCATGAACATCGAGGAGTATAAGGGTTGGGAAGGTCGTTTTGAGAACTGGGTACAAGCAAACTATCTGGATGCTTGGGAATGTGTCGAGACGAAATACGTTAGACCGATGAATGATGACGAAGAGATTATTGCTATTAAAGATCTGAGTGCTGATAATAGAAAGAAATACAAAGATGAGAAAATGATGCTTAGTTTACTACAACAAGCTGTGAAAGAAGATATCTTAGTGTTATTGCAACACAATGGAACTTCTTATTCAATCTGGAAAGCACTAAAATCGAAGTTTTAAGGAAGCCAAGAGATGGTCAAGAACAAAAAGTCGCTTTTAAAGAAAGAATTCGATCTATTTCGTGGTTTGAAAAATGAAAGTACAAAGCAAATCATTGAGAGATACTACAATTTGCTTGCTAACATGAGGAGGTTGAGCATCGAGAAAGATAAAGAAGAGTTGATCGAAAAATTGGCTGATGCATTGCCATATGAGACTTGGGGTACATATCTCATGATGTTGAGGAACAAGAAAGGGTTTAGCAATCTGACACTGAGCAAGTTTATAGAAAAGATTGAGGCTCAGGAGATGGAACAGAGAAAGGTTTTAAGAATGAAAGATTTTAACGGTGAACAAGACATTGGGCTTTATTACAAAGCAGGGTTAAATGATAAAACCACCAACATGTCACCGAAGATTGAAACAACATTCAATGCAAAGAGTTCATCTGGAGGTTCTTCCAAAGGATCAAACAGCAACACACGTTTTTCATCATATCCATCTTTTGATCCGAACATTTCAACAACTAAGAAGGGCAAGAAGCTACAATGCAACATTGTTTTGAATCTTGAGAATGATGAGGATTATTCAGCATAAATTGCTAAGAGTCACATGTCTCTGTTGGGAACCGTGTTGGAATCCTATGGTAGTTTTGTTGCAGGTCGGATCGGGAATCCAATGCTTACAAAAGAGGATTACGATCAAATTGACACTGAGGAAATGGAATTGATGGATATTAAATGGTGTTTGGCAAGTGTGTTGAGACGAGCTGAGAAATTTAAGCAAATCACAGGAAGAGATGACTTACGTGAGGCTAATGTTTCTACTTTAGGTTTTGATAAATCTAAAGTCACTTGTTTTCGTTGCAGGGAAAAAGGACACTTCAAGAGGGAGTGCAAAAACCGCGAAGCAAGTGGAGCTCAAAATCTGTTCAACAACAATAATGATTACTACCGGAAGGCGATCTATCATCAAGTCGCTCAACAACAACAAGAACCACAAGTGGCACATGGAAGAAAAGTGATCGAGGAGTCTTCAAAGAGAGCTTGTATGGTGAATCAGGATGACAAACAGCCAATGGAAGGATTCAGTTGGGACAAATATATCTCAGCTGATAATAAAGCATGCCTGATTAACCAAGATGATGAAAAGTTACTGGAAGGATTTAACTGGGAAGGTTTTAGTTGGGATGATTATGATCCAAACAAAACTACTAATCACAAAGATTATGTCGCTCGTGTTGAAGAAGATAGTGATGATGATCGTGAGTATTATGCAAGAAGATTGGCAGTTGATTTGAAAATTGTGGCAGAAAGTGATAGTGATGACGATAAAGCTAAAAAGAAGAAGAAAAAGGTCAAAACACTTGTCAGTAGTGATGATGAAGATGTACATGTGATAAGAAAAAAGGTAAAGGAGGTACCAAAGTTCAAGGTTGATGAAGAAGTTAATGCTAAAAAGATTCCGGTGATTTGTGAGAATTGTGAGATTATCAAGAAGAAAAACAGTGAACTGATTAACAACATAAATCAGTTGAAGGAATCTTATGATGTTCTGAACAAAGCCATGAATCAGTACAATCAATCAAGTGAAGAACAGGCAACAACCATGAAAACACTTCAAGGAGCTTTCATGATAAAGCAGAAAGTTGTGAACAACTACATCGAGAAATGTGCTGTGCTAGAACAGAAACTTGAAACTCAAAGAATTGAAACAGAAAGAGTAAATCGTTTGTTGAAAAGTTACTCATGTACTTCTTATGTCATTGACAGGATTTATCCAACTGTTGAAGGCATGAAAGCATTTAAAGATAATGAAGTAACTGAAGAACAGAAGGTTTCTGAAGAAAAGACTTCTGAAAAGAAAAAGGGAAAGAAGAAGGATACTAAAGTGAATGATTCTGGTAAGAAACAAGGTTTTAGTTACAACAAGTGTCCACCCCCGCTTGATAATGGATATTCTCTGAGAAATCCAAATTCAGAAAGAGTCAAAAAAGCAACAAATTTACAGTGGGAGTCGGAGTCTTCAGTTAACCTGCCAGATAATATTGATGTCACGTTTACGTCATCTGACACTAATCATGAGTCCGAGTTAATAAAGAAAGTGGTCGATCAGGTGTTGGATAAAGATGAATCCGAGGAGTCAAAGTCGGAGTCTATGTCAAAGTCAAAGTCTGAGTCCAGCATTCCGAGTCAAACCGACAAACAGGGCAAAAGGGTTTACAATAAAGAATTTCTTCTATCAAAATCTAATTTGAATGACGAAACATTCAAAGTTGCATATACATTGAATGATTCCGACAAATTATATTCTGATGAGGAATTTCCAATAAGAGGTGTTAAAACTGAAATGATCAAAAAGGTTTTCAAACTGACAGAAATTAATATTTCTGAAATAAAAGATGTAAATCTTAATGATAAACCTAAAAAGTACACCTCAAGAGTTCAACAAAGAGAAAACAAGAAAAGGGGTTATAGTTCTGGTTCTGGTTATCGAAAGAAACCAAACCATAACGGTAATTTCAAAAAGCAAGGATTAGGATTTATTCCTTCAGAAAATCAGAAAAATGAAAAATATGTTCGTGATTTTAAATCAAAAATGATATTTGTTTCAGGTACATCTACTGAAGAAGAAAAAGAAAATTTGTCCAGAAAGCAGTCGAACAAAGAATTCCTTGCGAAAAAGCAAGAGGAGATGAAGTCTGCTGATCAAATGAAAGAAACGAGAACCTGTTTCAAATGCAACACTGTTGGACATATTGCAATAGATTGTTCCAAGGCAATAAAATCAAAACAGGGAGTTTCTTGTAACCTGAAAGATAAAAAGGTTAAGTTTGAACCACCAATTGATAGAACCAAACTTTTCAAAAATTCAACTTTTGAGATTGGTGAATGTTCAAACAGGTTTTATAAGAAAAAGGGAAACCTTGACAACCAAAAATGGGTGGTCAAGAAATCTGATGATAGTTCTAGCAATGATTCTGATTCATCAAAATCAGAGGAGCTACTGTCTGGCGATGAATCTGATTTCACAAAATCAGAGGAGCCACAGGTTGAAATTAAATGTGAAAATTCAGTTCCTCCAATGGATGATGTTCATTTTCCATCATTGAGGGCTGAAAATTTTAAACAAAAAGTTGGGAAAATTAAGATTTCAAATCAATTCTTTTCTGAAAAGAAAGAATTTGATATTGAAAAGGCTTTTAATTCCAAAGTTCATAACATTTTTGGAAAAAATGGTTGACAGGAAGGTAAAAGGAGTCAAGGAGTTTTACGAGAAGAAAACAAAGAAGCAAAGTAAAGTATCATCCCTGGTTTGTGACTGGGATGGTACCTACTACGAACAGTAAAATCCTGGTCTTGCCGGAGCTCCCAAGTTGGTAATCGTGGAGCATGAATCGACATCATTCTTAGATTGTTTTTGGTAAATTGAAAATTGGTCTCTAGTATGACTTACCGGAACTCCCAGGTTGGTAAGTGAGGAGTAGGAATCGGCATTCTGAGAATTCAACCTACAAATGGTATTGGTTGGTAAGCTATGTGGTTGAAAAAGGTTCTCACCTACAAGTGGTAAGTCAGGGACATTAAGTTGTATCTGACTTCCTACAAGTGTTTGAAAGACAAAGTGATGAACAAAACCCCTAATCTACAAGTTTTAATACCTACAGGTGGTAAAATCAACAAAACTTATTTTCCGGAAAAACCATTTGATTAAAACAAACTTAAGTGTTTTGAAATCACAATGGGAAAATAGTTTGTTGTGAGGGGGAGTTCTGATTGTTTATGCCAAGTGGATGGCGAATTGAAGTGATTCAATATCGGTTGTCAATTTACGTGTATAGTTTGTTTTCAAATTTCTAAAATGTGTTTGCATTTTAGGGGGAGTAAGAAATTTTAGAAAATCCAAAAACATTTGAAAATATGAAAAAGGCAAAAACATGATAAAATGATAAAAATGAGTTTTTGTGTCAAAGAAGAGGAAATGATAGTATATCAGTAGCCTATCACAACATGCTAAAGAAATGGAAGTCAAAATTTGATAAACGGTCTCACTTATGATGTGCCAGTAGGTTTTTACACATTTAGTAGATTGTGACGAGATATAAACCTAAATTCAAACTTGCTTATATCGTGGGGAAACATCTCTCGGATATATGGGTAACCCCCGAAATCTTGTTTGAAAGGTCCCTCTTTCTGAGATACTAGGTCTTTATGCTCAGTGATATCTAGGAGTTTATCCCGGGACTTTTGATTTTGTGGAAGCAATGGCCTAGTCCCCGGAGAATACTTTACTGGTTGCTTGAAATATAGCGCCGCCCTCAGCATAAAATGATGAGACAATAAAATTGCTAATCAATGCTGTTGTAAAAAAGATCCTCTAAAGGGGACCCACCAAAAGTCGAGCCGTCATCTCTCTGCTGAACGGAAGTTCTGACCTGAGCTCTCACGATTTCGCAATTAACCCCTTACAGATATCATCTGTGGTATACTCACCTGTAAGACTGAATATTGGGATCTGGATACGGGAGTATATTCTGAGGTGGGACACACGATTAAGTTTAAGTGCTTAAGACATTAATCTCGTATCTCGAAACAGTTGAAATTTGTGTAAGAATTTAAGTGGACCAGTATACTGACAATCTAAGTGAATTTTTTAGAACTTAAAATGATTAAAGCTTAACGGTGTTGGTGATTTGTCAAAAACTGATATGATCCTCTTACACAAACTCACAAAAATATTGTTTGTAAATATTTCTTCTCTGCATTTCATTACATTCAAAAATCCAAAAAGATTTTCGGTGTGTTTTAGCATAGATTTTGAAAAATACAAAAAGATTTTCGACAACTGATGTTGGAGAACTGATTTTCAAAATTCCAAGTGCTAGACATGATGAACAGATGGTTTGGGAGAGTGTGTTTTTGAAAAGAAAAATGATATATCTTTAAGTGGTTCATCAGAGATCTACATTGTAAAAATCATTCTTTGATCGTTTAATTCCTGGAAGTGGTTCATTAGATGGTGAGATTGTTTTTTTTACAAGTGATTATCAGAAAATTTATTGTTGGGTAGAGATTCGTGCAGGTAAGAGTCAGGAATTGATCCTAAACCTGAACCTGTGAAAAGAATGTGCAGGATGTATGAGTGATAGAGAGCCAGGTTCCGATACCTGAGGATTCTGTGACTTTAACAAGCCAGGTTGCGATCCCAGCATAGTGAAAGGGGGAGTCTGAAGACACCTAAAAGAAGGAGTGTGTAGGTGCTGATGAAAAGAGAAGAGACAAAGATTTGAGGATGCTTACAGCGTTAGATACTTCAAAGAGTTCGAGAGGACTGATAAAGACTGAAGATGCGAAGACTCGAAACTGAAGACTCGTCAACATTCGAGGGGGAGTCTGTTAGTGCATGCGTCTATCGACTTCGTCTTGTATCGAGTTTTTTACTAAGAATGTTAGATCAGAGCACGTAGTTTGATGTTGAATGTAATTTCGCTTGAAATTAGGGTAATTCCGCTTGAATGATCATGAATGTATTTCGAGCGGAATTAGATTCCGCTTGGAATCTTATTTCGCTTGGAATCACTTCAAGTGGAATCAGATGCTTATATATATCCCATTCAAGCGAGATCAGATATAAGGGTTCCGGTCAGAGCAACGAAGTGCTGCCGAAGTGTCGTCTCGCTGTAAATCATTGTGAAATCAATATAACGACAGTTTAAAGTGATATTCTTGCTGAATTGACCTTGATACGTCTGTTTTCGCCTTTCGTATTGAGTAAAACTCTTCTGATCGACTCGTTCGGGTCTAAAAACGATCCCACACAAACACCTTTTTGTTAGCAAACTTCTTGTTTTGAACATTCTTTTTCTGATAATTCTTACCACCCTGATAACCACCCGACCATCTGTTTTGATTGTTGTTATAAAAACACGGTGGAACAACAGGTTTCTTGTAGTAAGCTTTATCTTTTTCAAAATTCATTTGCCTCTTTGTCTAATTCAAACCTTCTATTTCAGACAAATCAATTTCAACCAGTTTGAAAACATTTTTCAACTTGTCCATATTAACATTCTCCAGAGGAAACTCATAATCCGAATACAACTTATCCGATCCCAACATCTTGTACATGACAAGAGTAGGTTCTTCATTTAAGTTGTTTTTGAATTTTGGTTTCGGAATGTAATTGTTCAGAAAACACTCTTCATCCTCAACTGAATCACTATCAGACTTTAAAACACTTTCAGCCATGCCTTTAACAATATCAGTTTGAACACTATCATCAGATGAAGAAAATGTAACATCAATTGACTCTGGAAGTTTTATTTCATTCGTTTCATCTTCATCATTAACCAACCCGGACTTTTTCTTTGAAAAATTGTTTAACACTGGTGGTGGAACCTGATGATACCCAACCCCAGTTCCATCCGAGTAAACATCTTCTCCTGCTTTGTTTTTCCCGATAGGTTTGGGAACAATATGTTGCAACACAAAGCTTGCGGAGTTGTAACTGGTTAATTTCAGATTGATACGTTCATTCTCAATCTTAGCTTCTTTAAACTGAAGCTTCAATTCAGCAATCTCATCCAGTTGTTGGTTGATTTGCTCTTCTTTGTATCTAAGAACACCGGTCAGTTGAAGATTTTCTTTGTCTGTCTTACCATTTCTTTCATCACAATCTTTAACCGTTCGTTTTAGCTTCTCAAAATTTTCTGAGATTTGACGATTTTCAAGAATCAATTTTTCATTTTCTTTCCTAATTCTTTCTACATCACTTTTATCGTTTTCAATTTTCTTAGTTAATTCTTTTAATTTTTCGTTTGAAGCTTTTAACAACTTATCACGGTTTAAGATCTGATCTTCAACACTTCTGACTCTACTAGTCAGATCTTCAACTTTCTTACCACTGAGGTAAGCATTTGTACTACAAACTTTGCACTCTTTCATGCAATTTTTGCAGTTGTTCTCAGATTTACCATTCTTACCTGACACATTTGTATCATTTGTACTGACCTTATCTTTGGATTCAGTTCTAGAACCAGAAACTACCTCTAGTTCTTTTGTAGCTAGAACTTTGTCAGCCATCTTTGTCAGGTTTTCAGCAGTAAAATCATGTGATGTATCAATAATTCCATCATCCACTTTCTTTGGCTGCGGTTCTTTTGCTATCTCTTTCTCCTTCTCTTTTTCTTTCTCTTCTCCACCTCCCCACCATTCTCTCTGTCTGGCTTCCTCTTCATCAGCAATTTGTTTGGTAAGAACTTCAAGATCAACAGTATCTGGATCCACAGCTATGTTACCATTAGGATCAAGATAACATTCTCTATCAGGATCCCATCGCCTTGCCTTCTTTGCTTCCATCCAGGTACGATAGATTTTGGCTTTCATGAATCGAGCTGTATCCTTCCTGTTCACATATTTCACTTCTTCAGTTCTCTTATCCTTAAATGGAACAATCTTTGCTACTGTGAAGGCATAACCAACTGCGTCTTCCTCAGGCAAAACATCACTCCAATCATAACCTTCATCGTCATGAAAAACTGCAAGTGCCTTGGATCTTTCTTTGGGTGCCTCCTCTATCTGCTTCATCCTAGGAGGTTCTGATTTATTCTGATGATAGATCGTTCTCTTGTAATAATCCTCTCGAAAAGGATTTACAGTATCATCAGTGTAAGCATTTCTGCACTCACGCTTAAAGTGACCTTTCTGTTTACACTTGAAACACGTCACTTTTGACTTGTCAAATCCTAACTTGGTAGAAGATCCACCAATAGACTGTCTCCCAGTAATTTCCATGAAACGCTGCGCTCTTCTCACTGCACTGGCCATACACCACCTTATATCGATCAATTCCATCTCCTCCGGATCGATTTGATCGTAGTTTTCTTTTGTTAGGTTGGTGTTGCCTATCTTGCCTGCCACGAGACTTTCGTACGATTCTAACACAGACGCTAAGAACACCATCTGTTGTTTGGCAGATTCCTCACTGAAATTCTGACCATTCTTCAGATCAACAGCAATGTTGCATTGAAAGAGATTCTTTGATGCAGATTGATTTGAAGTATTTGACGAAGAACCACTATGGTAGCCACTGCTAGTATTTTCTTGATTCTTTGTATTTGAGCTTTCAGCTGAAAAAGCTGTCTTTGGAGATGCAGTCTTAGGAAGCATACTGCCTCTGTAATACAGCTCCACATTCTGCTGATAAGATGTGTCATTGACTTTGCTGGATTTCTTGATCTCCAATTCATGGCTTTCCAATCTTTGTATAAGCAGATCAACCTTCAAATCAGCTGGCTTTATCGTATTCTTCAGCATCAATGCAAAATACTGCCAGTCTTGCTCATTCGGTAGTGCGTCAAACAATTTGTCTACCAGCTCTTCTTGAGTGTAAATGATTTCATGTCTAGCAAGCTCCATCTTTAGATGCCCAAATCTCTCAATCATCTTGGAAACTGACTCGTTCTTTAGACAACCAAACAAATCAAACTCTTTTCGTAATAGTCTCTTTTTGTTCTTTACTATTTCAGCACTGCCAATACATTTAATTTTTAATTTTTCCCAAAGGTCTCTTGAATCTTTGTATTCGATCAGTGCGATAATGTCATCTCAGACAGATTGGTGAAGTAATGCAATACACTTCTGTTCAGCAACGTATTTTTCAATCTGATTTTCCTTTAAGTTCTCATAATCATCTCTCCCCATATCAAATCCATTTTTCAAACTTCTCCAACTGGGATAAGCAAACGCCTTAACCCATTCCTCAAATCTTGTAGCCCACCTGTTGTAATCTTCAATTGCCATCAACTTGGGCGGCTTGTTGTATGTTCCATACGCACTGTCTACGCTCATAGCATCTGAGAGTATTTTCTTTGCACTTGATGTTGGTGGAGTTTCATTCATGTTGTTTGATGTGCCGTCTCCCGAACCACTGGTAAAAGCAAACACATCCCAGAAAGGATTCATGAAATCATCCATCTTTCACGTACCTGAAACAGTCAACAAACACTTAGAAATTTATTGAAATTTTGGAAAACAGCAATTTCAAGCGAAATCAGTTGAAGCGAAATAGCTTCAAGCGAAATAAGACTTTACAAGCGAAATTTGTTTTCAAGCGAAATAAGGAATTTCAAGCGGAATCAAGCTAATTCAAGCGGAATCAGCTGCTTTAAAGATTTCGCTTGAAATGATATGCAATTTTCAAGCTAAATTAGACCAAAAATTTAATTCCGCTTGGAATTACACTGATACTTTCAAGCGGAATAACTATGACATCAGCAAAATCGAACAGATTTTCAAGCGGAATTAATCAATTTTGTCAGAATTTGTTCGAATTAAGGTCCAAAACTCTCAAGGATTAGTTAAAACTATGTTTCGCTTGATATGTGTGAATTTTAAGCCATTTTGACCGTTAAATTTTGTTCAAATCAGAAAAGAATGAGTAGAAGTGAGAGAATCCGGTAAAATCAAGCTGAATTGGTATGAACTCCTCGTCCTGAGCTCTGATACCACTTGTTGGATCGTTCATGTGACCCTAATGAGTCAATCTGAGTAGTTCAACATCAAAAACAAAGGCGGAATCAATGTAAATGATGTCAACACAGCTTGTTCCTTTCTAATTATCTTCTTATTGATCAATCCTGAGCTTTTACACGTTCAAATGACAAATGGACAGCACCTCGACTCAGAGAACATGATCTAATTCCGCTCCAAATGAACATAGCACACACCTATATATAGAGTTGAGATTCCGCTTGAACATGACATGTCAGTTTCAAGCGAAATAACATGTGTTGATTTCGCTTGAACTGCACATTGACACTTTCAAGCGGAATCACCCACTTTTACATATAAAACCCTAATTTCAACACTGTTGTGTGCTCGTTTATCCTATCTAGACATAAGACTCGATTAAGACGAAGTTAACAGACACTAGATGCACCAACATAATCCCCCTTGGATGTTGACGAAGTCTTCGGTGTCGAGTCTTCAGTCTTTGTCTCTATCCAAATTGATTTGACAATGTAAAAGCTTTCTTCAATCTTTATCTTCAAACTTTAACCTTCAATCTCCCCTTTGAATGTTGATCCAGAATTCTGACTCCCCTTCTCGATCAGCTGGGACTTGAATTCTGAAACAAACTTTGACATTTTCTTTGCCATGGGGAACTTAACTCCTGTTTTCTGCATAATCTCTATCCAAATATAAGATATATGACAATAACAATTTCAATACAAACTTACCATTCAATCTCATTTGATGTTTTTGTCAGAATTAGAAATCCACTTAAGTATTCAGGTCCAAACTAATGACCCTGATTACTCAATTTGTCTACCAGGTCCAACTTAATGACCTTGGTTGATCTGAGACAATTCATACTAACATTTGTTCAACTTTTTCAAACAATTTTCTGAAGGGCTTTGTCAGCAGTTTAAAGGGTAGCAGCAGTTGTACTCGAACAGTGGATATAGGGCATCAGATGTTATAAGTACTTTCAAGGGGAAAGCCTGTTGTAAACGACTGCTTATTATTAATCCACTGTTGTGAACCAGTTTTGGCTTTCATTATCTGTTCCTTTGGTAGGGTTCATTCCCAACAATCTCCCCCTGGAACAGATAATGCCAAAACTCTTCATTATTTTGGATCTTTATTGTCTCATCAGAAGTTCCCTAACTTATCTTTTAAATTCTGCTTTAAAGTCCTTGGAACTTGAGTCATCCTCATCCCTGCACAGTGTAAGTTCAAGGAGATCTTGTAGATCTTCAACACCAAGGCTTAGTGCTTGTTTCCTTGATATGTACTTCACTTCTCCATTGGATCTGAACAGGGCCAATACATGGGTCTTTTGATCAGACATCCATTTTAGTATTTTTGAACCCAATGGGTTTCTTGGGAGAGGTTTATTGACTGATGAGTTGAGAGATTTTGGCCTTGTAAAGATTTGTGAAGCAGTATCCTGAGCTTTTGCTAGTTCAGAATTTTCAGACATTTGTTTGAAAGCCTTTTCTATGACTTCATTTGCTGCAGCTATATCTTCTGCAACTTCTTTTTCAATCTGCTCTTGTCTCTTTTGTTGATCTAGCTCAATGTCTGAAATATCTGCTGATGTATTTGGTGATGATGATTTGTTCAAAACCTTTTTGGCAAGGTCCTGAAGTTTTGCTTATCTATCTTCATCTAAATCCATTTTATTGATGCCTTCTTTAAAGTACTCAGCTTCTTTTTCTTTTTCTTTTTCATTGGTTAGCTGTTTCCTCTTTTCTTGGTTTATCACAATGATAGAGGTGTCTGCTGATGTGAACAGTGGTTTAGGATCAATGACCTGTTTTGGCTTTTTGTGTTCAGGCTTCTTTGGTACATTAGGATCTGTTATTTTCCTTCTTTTCAGCCTTTCATAAGCCTCATCTGTATACTGCTTTGTCCATTTTGCTATGGCTTTAGCAGTATCCACATTTGCATCCACCAACTCCTGTTTCTTTCTCTTGTACTCAGATGTAAGGTCAACAATGAGCTTTTTGTATTTGCTCCAGTTTGGAGCTGTCCTCTTCTTGCTTGAATCATTTTTGATTCTTTCAATTATGTTTGCCTCATGCTTTAATGCAACTATTGGCCATTCTTCAAATTGTTTTTCTTCAGCTGGATAGAATTTTTCTTTCATGATGTATGCAAGATATTCTTTTCTCATTTCTTTTCGTAGATCTTCTTTGGGTGGTAAATTTGCCATTTCTTTGCCCAGATCCCTTGCATAGTCTTCCATCTGTTTGACTTTGGTGAGCAAAAATTCCATTCTTTCAGAAATGGCTTTGTCACTTTGATCTTCACATTCAAGTTTGGCTCTTATCTTAGCCTGCCTTGCTTTGAGCTTGAGATATTCATCCATGTTTTCTTGGATTATGAAGCCTATGAGAGAGGGAAATCTTCTTTTTGAAGGATCATCCTCAGTGTAGAATTGTCTCATCTCATTTTTTATAGCTTCAGGTTCCAGTGGATATTTTGCAGCCATAGGATCATATTTGTCATCACCTGCCTGAGTTGTTTTTCTTTTTCTGGAGTAAATTTTCCCCAGTGAAGGAGTGCTTTTGGGTGATTTGTTGATTGAAGTGAAGATTGCTTGAAGTGAAGTGAGGGTGCTTGGACTGACAGTAGTTGAAACAACTGGTGTTTCAACTACTGTTGTCATTACAACAGATGTTGTAACATCTGATGTCTTCTGCCTTTTAGCAGGAGGTGTTGGTGGTGATGTGACATTGATGAGAGCAGTGGTGGATGACTGGCAAACAGCTGTTTCAACCTCTGTTGTCATTACAATTACTGATGTGTCAGTAGGTGTCTTCTGCTTTTGAGCAGGTGTTGAAATGGTAGTGATTTGAGTGGTGGAAAGTGTCTGACTAACAGGTGTTGAAACAACTGGTGTTTCAACCACTGTTGTCATTACAACAGATGTTGTAACATCTGTTGTCTTCTGCTTTATGGTAGGAGGTAATGGTGGTGAGTTTGGTTTTGGTGGTGGTGATGTGATTATAGATGATGATGGTGGTATGGCAGCGGTTGTGGTGGTGTGTGGTGAAGTGGTGTGTGTTGACATGGCAGCTTTAGTCTGGCTATCTTTTTCCGGTTCGATATAAACACCATCCTCAATTTCCTTCTTCTTCCACTTGATTTTCTCCCTTTTTGGCATTATCTGGAAAGGGGTTATTCATGAAGAGGACAGTGGGAGGAACATTTCCAGTGGTGCTTTGTATGTGAGCCTTGATAGCTTTGATATCTGCTTGAGTATCTTTAAATCTTGACTCAACCATGTTTGTCAGCATTTGTACATGTATTACATGCTGCTGATTAGCCATTTGTTTTTGTTTTTCAAGCAGGGGTTGAAATACATTCCATAGCTCATTTGCAGCAGGTGCAGGTTGTGCAGGTGCTTGAGCTGGAACAGCAGTGGACTGTGCTTTTTGAGCTTTTAACAACTGTTGCACCATATCCTTTATTTCAGCAACTGATGTTTCAATATTTTCAACTCTGTTCATCAATTCCTGATATTTTGAATCATCATCCAAATTAATGGAATCATCTGGTTCCCCACCTAGAGTGGTTATATCAATGTTTGATTTAGGAACAGAATTCCAAAAATCATCCATTGATGCCCCTTTTTCTTGGTACTGGGGACTTCTTTCTCCAGGACTTGATAACCTTTCGATGGTACCAGTGGTCAAAACAGCCTCACTAGTGGTTATCAGTGGTGCTATGGAAGTAATTGCCTTTAAGGGAGTCTGATTAATGAAACAACTGGCCAAATGTAAATATTTTGATCCAACATTTGTAGTTGCTGCTCCACTTGAACTACTGTCAGGAATTACTTGTAACTCCTGCAGTGTAACCTCCTCAGTTGTTGCTGGGATAGCAGAGGTATAAGCATCAGACCCAGTCACCTGTTGGAGGGTACTCTCAGTGATAGGTGATAGAGAGGAACTGGTTTGTGTCTGAGCTATATCAACTGCATGCAACAAGGGTATTATTGATAGTGGTAATGTGAGGGGTGAAGATAAGGGTGTTGAAAGAGACATGTCCTTGGGATCAGGACTGAGGAAGATGGATCCAATTGGGTCCAGAGCTTCATAATGTGGGGTCCCTGTGCTTACAACCTGATCCTTTTGTGAGGATGCAGGAGGAGTTTCAGGCAAGGGTGGAGATCTTTCTTCCATCTGCTGTGAGGAAGTAGCAGCAGTGGTTGTAGGTAACATTTGTGTTGTCACTGGCAGTGGCTCTGGGATCTCATCTTCCAGAGTTGCCTTTGTTTTTGGTTTGGGGGGCTTTTTGGATGTTTTCTTTTTTGTCTTTTTGGTGATGGCAGGTGTGGGTTTCAAAGCAGTGGTTGTGCTGCTATGATTACCTGGAGCAGTGGGCTCAGCAGCTAATACCTGAGGAGCAGTGGTAACTGCTAAATTCTGCTCAGGCACCTCTGCTTTTGTTTTTAAAGGTGTTAACATTCTATTGAATGTTTCAGGTGTTAAACCTTTTATTTGAAAATAAACACCTTGTTTGAGCAAATTTTCATTTTCTTTTCCAAATTTTTGTTTAAAAAGGTAACTTAGAAACCTTGGAAAAAGTAAAAATGATTTGCTATCAATATTTTTTACCAAGTCATCAAAGATTTCCTGGGAATAATTATAATTTTCATTTTTTAAAATAGCATACCCCAGACATTGCATCTTCAATGGTATTTCGTTAAAAGCAGTTGTTTTATTTGAAACACACATCAAAAGTGTATGGAATAAAAACCTAGGTGCAGAAGGGAAGAAACCTTTTTGTAAGGTATCTCTTTTTGTTTGTTCTGCATATCCTCTTTTCAGAAAATCAGTTTTCAACTCGCTTTTAAGAAAAGAAGTTTTACCATGTTGATCATCGAGTTTAAAGACTTCTGAGATGGATTGCGGGGTAATTTGAATTGTTTTACCCTGTATGGAGGAGTTGATGGCTATGACTTTATCTTCTTGTTTTTCAAGGGTAGCATTTTTCCAAAACTCTCTCTGGGTTTGTTGGTAAATTGGAGCATCTGCTGTTAGCAAAGTTTTATACTTTGAAGAAGTCATGATGTCGATGATTGAATCGAAGGTGTGGTTGTTGGTGGGTTTCGTGAGTAGACCCAAGTAATTGTGAGGGGATTTGTAAGGGATTTCAATGGGTTCAGCGGCCGTTTGAGCGACCTCTTTGGAAGATGATGATGATTTTGACTTTGATTTTGATTTCGTCATTTTGATGAAGAAAGACGAAGAATGATTTGAAATGGAAGGTTGGAAACTGCTTTGAGAAGAGAATTTTTGGAATTCAATTCGACAGTGTAAAACCCTGTTTGGGGGTTTTGATCAGGGTTTTATTTAGGAAAAAGTAAGTGCTGATGTGGCAGTGGTTACAAAGATCTAATGGCTAAGAACTGACCACGTGCCAACCTCTAAAGAAAAGATGAATAATGAAGGACAGTTGTTTTGGAGAATCACTGATGAAGCAAATATCAGTGGTTACAACGGTAACAATATGAGAGCAGTGGGTGATTTTTACTATCAGTGGATAGCATATCAGTAGATAAGACACTGATTTTGAGCATCAGTGCTTGCCAAGAAAATGAAAGGTCAGTGGTTGACTTTCAGCAGTGGACAGTATTTAGGAAGCAGATGTTTGAACAAAACAGTGGTTAGGGGTAAGGTAATGGTAAAGATTTGAAAGACTAGTATGTCAGCAACTTCTACAGAAATTTTCATTCAAGGTTTTGCCACATGTCAATTACACATTTTGAAGCTTTTATAGATTCCTGACAGTGGTTTAGTATCCCAGATGATGAAAAACCTTTTACTAAGGCTACTCATTTTGTGTCATAATATTTTAATTAGAACTTGAGTACCCAAGTATTTTAGGGTCTGTTAACAATCAATCTTTTGCTCAGTGTTAAAACAAAGCTTGAGTTTGATATGACCTTGACACTTGAACCATTTCCTTTTGATCCATTTTCAAGGATAATATCACAAAAAATGATGGTTCTTTATCCTGACAGGAGTATGAAACTTTTACTATTTAAAAACAAGTAAAAGTACAAAATACATCATTCTTAGAAAAAAATAAAGAATAATATATCCTGCTTTATTTGGGAAAAACCTTTTCAAGAAAAATAATTAAAGGTTTTTCTGAAAACAGCATCAAAAGGATCTGGTATATTTTCCAAAAACACTCATAATCACGTCATTCTCAGGTTTATGAAAATGGTCAGTGGTTTGAAATACATTGTAATAACCACTGTTTGAGACCATTTTCTTGTTTAATTGATTGCAAAAATGAGGAGACATGTTCACATATGTTTTTTAAAGTTCTGTTATAAACTTTGTTACAATGTGATGATTCTGCAAAACTTATCTAGTCCTCTTTTAAGTATAAACACTGGTGATACATTGTAACCTGAACATCTCTGAACCAATGAATGCACACAGTTGCTTTGATAACCATTGTTAACCCAATTTTGGATTCTCAAGTGTTTTGTATTTATACTCTTTTCTTTTGTCTTCAAAAGTTTTTGAGATAAACACACTTTTGAGTTTTTGTAACTCTCTTCTTCCCTTTTTACCCTTCCCATACATAAGTACTGAAATACTCGCTGGGAGGTATTTATTGAAGGAATACTTATTGTAGAATCATTTTTGCAGCAATGTTTTGAGGGATTTGGTCATTTCTGCACATGCATATGCCAAATTTCACATTACCCATGATCTGGACATTTTTTACTGCTGATTTTCTTAATGTATCCTTAACATAATTGATTTTGGTCCTTTTGAAGGATTCTCAACCTGTTTTTCAATACATAAGATCTAAATGACTAAAGTTTTAATTTCCCTCTTTTTACGTTAGCAAAAACACTAATGTTTTTATGAACATAGGTTTTTGTTAATCTGAGGTTCATACTTTAGCATCAAACATGATGAAACCATCACAAATTTCATAACAACAGTTGAAATCAATTTTGAAAAGAAATGATCATACCATAGTTACCAGACATATTTTCAGATCTGAAAACTATGGGTGACTTGTGCATGACATCACTTGTTGTGTGAAATTTGTGTATCTTATGACATCTTGGTTGTTTTATAGAGTTTTTGAATAGCCACTTTGAACGTGATTACTCGTTACTCTGTTTTTCAAGTGAATACAATCAACCTTAGTATCAATGAATTTTGAGCTGAACTGTTATGTCAAATTGATTGTTAGATCGAATTTGACTGTCCAGGCTCTGATAGCAATTGTTAGGATCTGAGGCTCTAATGAGTGTGTTTGTTTGTGTAAATTGAACAATCAATGAATATGAGAATATGTAAAGTGCAGCGGAAATGAACACAAACTTAGTAAACACAATAAAAAAGAGAGATGGTTTTGACAAACATTTGCTTTTCATTAAGTCGAAAGATTACAAATCAAAGCAAAAGATTACAATGCAAACTTACAAACTAAGCTCGCCCTCAGCCTGATACTCCATGGTTGATTGCACACAAGATGAAAGGATTGAACTAGAGGAGAAGAACTCACTCAGTCCATCAAATGTAACAGTACAGAGTACTGCTCCATTTATAGGCAACCAAACCACTGAAGCATCTCAGCTGACGTCACCATGAAAGCGACGTCTAACAGTCTAACAACCTGTAACCACTGTTCCTATACAAACACTGCTAATCTTAACCACTGATTCTACATAAGACAAGTAATACACTAAACTACTACTATCTTCTTGCATCAGTGCTTTCCTCAAAGTTGATATGTCCTTGAGTTGGCAGTGCTTTGTCATCAGTAGATTGAACCAGCAGTGTTTACTTCTTCAGGGCTTTGTCAGCAGTTTAAAGGGTAGCAGCAGTTGTACTCGTACAGTGGATATAGGGCATCAGATGTTATAAGTACTTTCAAGGGTAAAGCCTGTTGTAAACTACTGCTTATTATTAATCCACTGTTGTGAACCAGTTTTGGCTTTCATTATCTGTTCCTTTGGTAGGGTTCAATCCCAACAGGTTATCAGTAACCTGATTAGTACCTTCAGTCTGTGTTTATGTTGCTTTCTCCCCAAAGAATCTTCGTTCGATTTTGAAAATATTTCAAATTCTTGATCTTTCATTGAACTCGAACTTTTCACAAATGTTGTTTTCTTAACAAATTTTGACTTCTGAAAGTTCTGATTCTGATTGTACTTACTATCCATTTGCCCGTTGTACCCATTGTTCTGATGTTTGTTCTAAAAACGTGGGGGTTTTTAGGCTTGTCATAGTAAGATTTATCTTTTTGGAAATTCAGAAAACTTTTGGAACTTGACAACTTTTCAACTTCTGACAAATTAATCTCCACAAGTTTGAACACTTTTTCCAGTTTATCCACATTAACATTTTGTATTGGAAAATCCTTATCCGAATACAACTTATCAGAACCACTCACCTGGTAGATGACCAAGGTAGGTTCGTCCTTTACGTTGTTTTTGGATTTGGATTTTGGAGATAATTGTTTAGAAAACAATCGTTATCCTCATTTGAAACCATGGAGTCACTGTCAGTTTTCAAAACATTTTCTACCACATTTTTAACAACCTTAGAATCAACACTGTCCTCATCGGAAGGTTCACTAAGTGTGACATCTATATTTTCAGGCAGATTGTCAACTTTATCCTTTTCATTCATGTTTAACTCTTTTTCCACCCCAAAATTTTTCTTTGTAAAATTATTGTTCATGGGTGGTGGAACATTATGATACCCGACCCCTGTTCCATTTTGATAAACATCTTCACCGTCTTTGCTCTTCCCGATGGGTTTCGGGACAATGAGTTGAAGAACAAAGCTAGCGGAATGATAACTCTTCAATTTCAAATTGATTCGTTCATTCTCAATCTTAATTTCTTCAATTTGAAGTTTCAAGTTTGCAATCTCATCCAGTTGAGTATTAATTTGGTTCTCTTTTTCTTGAACGACAGTTGGTAACTTTATGTTTTCTTGACGGGTTTGAAAATCTTGCGAATCAGAATCTTTGATTGTCTTTTTCAGTTTTGAAAAGCCTTAGTTAATTGTTTGTCTTCAAGAACAAGTTTTTCATTTTGTTTTCGTAAATTCTCAACATCTTTTCATCACTTTTTATCTTTTCTTCCAAAGAATCAATTCTCTCTTTTGAGCTTTTCACAATTCTATCTTTCAAAACCATATCATTTTTTAAGTTATTTAAATTACCTGTTAACTCTTGGATTTGAGATTTCAACACAAACTCATTTGTATTATAGACTTTGCATTACTTCATGCAATTTCTACAATCACTCTCAGTTTTAGTATCCTGACACTTACCTGATTCAACATTATGACCGATTGAACTGACCTTGTTAGATGACTCCGACTCAGATCCAGATTTGGTATCTACCTCGAGTGCTTTTGCCATCATTGCTTGATCAGCCATTTTCTTCAAATTCTCAGCCGTCATTTCCAGGTTCACATCAATAATCTCCTTTACAACCTTCTCAGAGTTCTCTCTTCTCTCCTTCTCGGCTTTTTCTTCAGCTTCTCTTTTCAACCTCTCTTCCTCTGCTGTTGGAATTGATTTCACTAACGCCACAAAATCAATCGTTTTCAGATCTGTAAGAATATTTCCTTTCGGATCCAAGTAACATTCTCTTTCAGAATCCCACCGTTTCGCCTTTACGGCTTCCTTATAAGCTCTGTGAATTCTGTTCATTCTCACATGCGCTATCTCTCTTTCTCTGTTGAAAGTCACCGGTGTTATATCTGCGACAAAAGCTAACCCTTGCTGATCTTCATCTGAAATATAATCGTCGAGTTGAATCCTTCATCATCATGAGTCACTGCTAAAGCTCTGGACTTTTCTTTCACTGGTGCTTCCTCGATCTGTTTCATCTTGGGGGGTTCCTCTTTCTTTCGATGATAAACTGCCTTTCGATAATAATCAACATGGAAAGGATTGGCGGTTTCATCTGCAGCTAAATTCTTGCACTCTCACTTAAAGTGACCCTTTTGCTTGCACTTGAAGCAAGTCACCTTTGCCTTATCGAATCCTAGCATTGTGGATGGTCCACCGATAGTCTGCCTCCTCGTAATCTCCATGAAGCGCTGAGCTCGACGAATAACACTGGCCATGCACCAACGGATGTCAATTAGCTCCATCTCCTCAGGATCAATTTGATCATAATCCTCATTGGTCATATTGAGGTTACCAATCTTCCCTGCAACTAAGCTCTCGTAACACTCAAGGATTGAAGCTAAACACACCATCTGTTGTTTGGCTGTGTCAGCATTGAAACTCTGAGCATGTTACATTGAATAACATTCGGGTTAGAGCTGTTTTGAATCTGTTGAGAGTTTGGTGCAGACTGAGATTGCGAGTTTGAACTCGAACTTGGGTAACCAAAACCATTGCTACCAGCTGATCCTCCACTCAAACTATCTTTGGATGTGTCGTTGGAATTTTCGGCACTGAACGCTGTTTTAGGTGACGGGTTGTTCCAAATCATGCTACCACAGTAATATAGGTTTACATTTTGTTGATAACTGACATTGTTCATTTTGTTCTATTTTCTTATTTCTAACTCGTGACCCTCTAATTTCTCAATTAGCTAGTTTAGAGTTATTTCATTCATCAATTTAGTATTTTTTAGAACTATCGCATAATATTGCCAGTCTTGCTCCTTTGGTAGTGCCTCGAACAATTTCTTGACAATTTCATCCTGATCTTTCTTAATCCCGAACCTATCCAGCTCAACCTTCAGATGACAGAATCTTTTGATCATTTGGCGAACACTTTTGCCCTTCATACAAGCAAACAGATCGAATTCCTTCTTGAGCAGAGATTTTTTGTTCTTCATGATTTCTTCACCACCCATGCATTTCTTTCTCAATGCTTCCCACAGTTGTTTGGATGTTTCGTAATCAAGCAATGAGATGATGTCATCTCGCACCGACTGATGTAGAAGTGCAATGGCTTTCTGTTTGACAATAAACAGCTCTTTCTCATCTGATCCCAAGTTTGTAAATTCTGAATTTGTACTCGTGTATCCCACCTGAACTAACTTCCAACTATCATACGCAAATGCGTCAACCAGTTGTTGAACCGTTTCTCCGATCTGTTGTAGTCTTCTATATTCATCAACTTCGGTGGCTTGTTATACGTTCCGTATGCATTGTCGACATTGAGCGATTCGGAAATAGCCTTTGTTGCATTCTTTGGATTTGCGTCGGATGAAGTTGATTCTGTACTGTTGAAAGCATACGTATCGTAGAATGGATTCAAGAATTCGTCAGCCATGATTGATACCTAAAAATTCCAAGCAATGTCTAAGTGTTGGAATGAAAATAACAACAACAATGTCTTCGTACGAAGCCAAGAAATACACTAATCAGACAAATAGACTGTGCATTCGTACGAAGCCCTCCTGTCTTCGTACGAAGCTAGAACAATTGCTTCTAAAAACAAAAATTTTGCAAAAATCACAACCAAGAACAGTGAGTTCATACAAAGATGCCTTCGTACGAAGCTAAGTTACGAAGAAACTTGTTGTATTTTTCATGATTTTTTGCTGATTTTGAGAGATTTAGATTGAATTTAGGTCTGAAACTTTAGAGGATTATTTAATGATATAATTCACACAGTATATCACAAATTCAGCTGAATCTGTCCGTGGATTCAACATGAATTTGAGGTGCAAAGTCTCAAAAAGTCTTAAAAGTTCAAAAACAAGAAGAAGGAGTAGAAGTAAGAGGAAATCTGATTTGAATCGGCTCAAATCAAGTAGATGTCTCCGGTAATTGATGATCCTCTGTCACGAATCAGGCCTCCAACTCTGATACCACTTGTGAGGACCGTGATCGTCTTTAATAAACGCTCTGACCGGATCGGTTATCTATGAGCAATGTGCGGAATCCATGCAACAGATTGACATAAGAACCATGCAGATACCGTTAAGATCGCTTCTCATTGATAATTGCAAAGTTACAGAACCTGAGAGAATTTTGGTAGAGCTTCGCTTTGTCTCACCAAAAGTTACATTTCATATGAACCCAAGACTCCTATTTATAGACAACTCATGCCTTCATACGAAGGCTTGTGGCTTCGTATGAAGCCAGATCTTGACTCTCTAATACATTAACTTGCTAAATATATGTCCCTTCGTACGAAGGCAACATTACAAATACAAAACCAAACAAGTTAAAACATACAATTACATAGACTCGATACTAGATGTAAGCTACAGGCATATGCATTCACAAAATTAGTAATTACACATAAATAATCTGGTTTTCATATATTTAATCATAAAAATAAATATAATATATCCTTAAATATTGTTTAATATAAAAACATATAAATAAAATAATTGTTTATTAGTGAATCTGAAATTTCTGTAATATTAAGAGTTCTGAAATGAACTCAACCATATATATAGGATTAGGTTTATTTGTAAACAACTTTTTGAGAGTGAAATAATCTTAGACCTTAATCATTTTTTAGATTAAAAGAGTAAGATTGACTTTAGCAATGTACTTTTAATTAAAATCCCTTAATTTTCTCATCCTTTAACTCTCTCTCTCTCTCTCTCATTTTTAATTTTTTCTTTATTATTTTAATTATAAGAGATTGAATAGCTAATGTTTTTTTAAATAAACTCTTATGCTCTTTTTAAAATTAAATTTTAAACCTAATTAAATTATGTTTTTTAACATATGTGTATACAGGTCATTATATACAAGACTTATACACTTGTGTATTATTACATCTTGTTCCCACATGTCGATATAAACCAGATTTATACACATGTGTATTATTCAAGTACATATATGTATACAAGTCGGTATATACCAGACGTATACACCTGTGTATTATTCAAGTACATAGTATACACAGTTCGGTATATACCAGACTTATACACTTGTGTATTATTACATATTGTTTCCACTGTGTATTTTTTCATCAAACATTGATCTAATACACACACACATATATATATATATATGTAATTAAATATTTTTAATCGTTTTCTAGATGGAACAATATTTGATAATGTTTGTATATTTTTTTTTAAATTATCAAATATTAAGTTAGATAATTGTGAGAGAAAAGTATAGAAAATGCAATTAAATATTCTTTTAATTGAAAGAGAAATCAGGAGAGAGAAAAAAATCAATTATTAAATGAAGAGTGAAAAATACAATTATACCCTTGTGTTTATTAAAATACATGTAAATTACAAAAAAAATAATTACAATTTTGCCACTAAAAAAATCTAGATCTACAAAATTAATAGTCACAATAAGTTCTTTTTGTTCACAAATACATCATTGTTCACTCATGAACCATACCCTATATATACATATATATACACTTAAGTTGAAAAACTTAAGAAACCCTTGTAAAAACCCTATGTAGAATTTTTATTTTTTTCTAAAAAATAGGGAATGTAACATACGTATATTTGAACATTTTTGTAAAAAAAAAAATAAACTAAAAAGCGCAAAGTAGATTTTTTAATGTTAAAAATTCAATGTTATATAATATATATGTTCAAAAAAATTTAACATATAGATTTTGAAGATTAAAAAAAATAGTCGGCTCTTTTAATTTTTTTTATAAAAATGTTCAAATACATTTATTTTTTAAAAAATATAAAAATCTTACATAGGGTTTTTTTAGGTTTTTCAACTCAAGTGAGTTTTCTTCCTATACTTCACACACACACACACACACACACACACATATAGAGAAAGTATAATGTACTTCACGCCTTAACCTACATTAACGTACGCGACCAGATATATAACGTGCGTGATTATTTTTTTTACCATCTCAACATGCGTGATTATACTTTCCATGCGTGATTATCACTTCTCATGCGTGATTATCACCAAAAATCTGATCCCATGCGTTATTTTGTGTCCCATGCGTGATTATTGCCTGATTCGACAGTTTACAGCGTCGCGTACGTGAAGTACGATAACGCGTAATGTATGTTAACCGCACTCTATATATATATATATATATATATATATAGGATTAGGTTCAAACGTGAACAAAATCCCAAGCGTGAACTGCGTGAACTGATCTGGGCCCTTGATTTCATTTATAGTTAACAAGGGTAGGATCGTAATTTTATAAAAAGTTGAATTCAAATCATTTTATTATTAATCCTATATCAGTTACATAATAAGAATATTATTTCAAAATCTTTAACATATTTTTTAAGATTATCATCGATAATCTCTAACAACTATCCATATTTTCATGAGATTCGTCAAATCTTCACGTCGGCCGTTCATCACGTTCATAAACCCAGAAAATTCAAGTTCATATCCGGTCGTTCATCACGTCATATTTTGCCTGAAGATCAATTATTTCTCGTCATCAATTGTATCGTTGCCGGTATTTGATTGGGTGTTGTAGTTTTGTTCCGTCGGACATTAATCGGAGCCGAACTAAGATTCCGGCGAAGAATAATCGGTGTACATTAATCGGAGCCTGATTAACATTCCGTCGGACAATTGTTGTGTATTGATTTCTAATTGTCAAGATCTTTAGTGGTGAGTGAAACTGTGAAACAGAGGAATTGTGATGAATTTGAGGTGTAGAATTGATGGGTAGTTTGTTGTTGTGGGTTTGATGATGGTTTGTTTGATTGGAACTTATGTTAATGGAGATAGTAATGGAGATTCAGTTGGAGCTCCAATGGTGAAAACAGAGCAAGATGCTTTATACTCTGCTATTCAAGAATTTATGGGTAATTGGTGGAATGAGTCAGATCTTTATCCTGATCCTTGTGGTTGGACACCATTCAGGTTATTTTCTCGTTCAAATATCAATCAATCTATAAACATATAGTTTGATATTATTGAATTATATTTTGGTAATTAAATGTCATTTGATTATGTTTCTTTTATAATTATCTTTTTGCTAAATTCATGTATACAAGAGTGTTCAGCTCTATGTAAATAGCAGTCCACTGTAAAACCAGGTTTGTAGAACTTGAGTTTTTAGTCATTTTTTGTTTGTGTATAATTTTTAGGTCCGAGGTACACATGTGTACTGCTTCTTCTATACATGCCAACACGATAGTACACATGTGTATAATACAATTGTTGTTGCATGTAAATAGCATAATTTTAGTTAATGAGCCTTTGAAGACCCTCAGCATTGTTGTCCTTTTTTTTAACCAACCTTTTGTAATGTAATTGTGCAGAGTCGATTGCGAGTAACGTCTATGAAACTCCCTATGGGACTAGGTACTGGACATTCGAGATTTTATTGGTGATAGAGACGTGAAAATGATAATTGACAAATTCAAAGATCGCAGCGAAAACAAAGTTAATCACACATTTGATACCCATACTGATGATACGGATATTTACATGTGCATTGTGTACACATGTGTACTTGGATATTTACACATATGTACAATGCTAAAGAAGATAAAGAACGTACAGAAAGTTCATCAAATGATGTAAAGCTCATATGAACAAAACAATTCTTGATTTTGATTACTAACAAGCGACTACGAATATGAACAAAACACAAAAAGATTCATGCCGAATAAAACCATGACGCATGTCATTAACCACTTTTTCTATTGCCTTTAAGGTTAAGATTGAACCACTTTTGGGATCCGAGGTTCCTTCTTCGCTCGGATTGTGGCTGTTTTCACCATCACCACCTGGATTTTTTCTGTCATTTCCACCGTTATTACTACTAGCTTGTGTATTGCTGGGTGTATTTGTTACTAACTTCTTGAAATCGGGCCAAAGCCTGCATAAATATCAAACAAGCTAGAAACACTCAAAACAAAATATAACATTTTAGTTTAGTCATCTAAATTACTAGCTGAAAATTTTTATTGAGCTACATCCATATATAGACTATAGATCGATAACTAGGGGTGTCAATCATTTCGGGTTAGCAGGTACTTCGGTGTACACTGGTATGTTCATCTGTGTACAACAGTCGGTACACATGTGCACAACAGTGCATTACATAAGTGTACAATAGCCTTTACACCTTATGTACTGTTGATTTCAGCAGCATTTATAAACTTGCCAAGAATATACATTCAGACAATATTATATCATTATATATATTCAAACTTTAAACTTCAGATGCAAATCTACAATACGATAATATCTTGGAAAAACAATTACCTCTTTAAAGCTTGTGGAAAACACGCAATGATGCCAATTGCACGACGAGCAACAGAACTTACAGACGGGACCTCATCGTTAAAAGCCGCATTGATCTACAAAAGTTTACAACAAAATGAAAATAGTAATATTAAAGATTTTTAAAAGAAGATAACTATATTAATATCTTACAAAATAACTGATAATCTGATCCTATTTATCTTCTGGAAGTGAAACGAAAACGCTAGACGTTACTCATGCAAAACACGTCACCGATGCAGACCTCACCTTCCAAAAAGAACGTTAATGTAAGAATTAAGATTACAATATTTATATAATTATATCTATAAACACGAAATCTAATAATATAACTAACCATGGATGAACTATGAAACAACTTTAATGACAATTATTTTTCAATCGCTTCACACCATTGCTGGCTGCTGGATACTGACTTATTGTCACTAGCCACCGTTTTGCCGCACAGTATATGACAGAGCTGATGATATCGTTTTAACTTTGACATAATCATACGTAAAAGGACTGATAGGTAATTTATCATCAGAAATATCTTTGGTTCCTTTAAATCCAGAGATAGCGCGAAGACATTCATCTAGCAGCTGTGACACATGATATGTATACATATGAGTACACAGATGTACTTATTTGAATTAAATGTATATACACATGTGTACACCGGACAAAACTAACATATGGTTCAAAAAAAAAAAAAACAATCGACAGAACATATATAGTTCAAATCAACTTAACATCAACATACACATGTGTACACACTTATACATTGGCATTCAGAAAAATACGCACACAATACACATGTGTACATCGAATAAAAACAGAGTATAATCCACTATCTTGTTAAATCAACCCTATCCTTCAAAAAAATTAAGCATATACTCGAACAACAATTGATAAAAAACACACCATTGTACCAAAACCTCGTGATTAAACAACTTTTGGAACAACTTTTAGAAACCCTAACTTCCGATTTGATGTTGTTAGAAGAATTATAAAGCATAAACAACATGCAATGATTTACTGAATCATCTAAACATTTACACTTTATCATTGTGTACCTTTATTGTTGAAAATCATATGAGAATTCCGGCGACTAGATATCTTCGACGGTCCTCCTCTGGTTTTCCTCCATGACGGCGGTGAGAGTGAGACACAGCCTTCGACCGACCTCCTCTGTGTATTCGAACAATAATTTTCGGCTACGTATTCCGGCGATTAGATACCTCTGATGATAGTATTCTTTGGTTGTCGGCGATAATGGTGAGAGAGAAAGCTCCTTGTATATTCGAACAGGATCTTAGGTTAATCTGGTTAATATGGAAACTTTTAAGTGTTTTGGTTTTGAATTATTTAATAGTGTAATTACCCATATACCCTTTTGTCTTTAATTAAATAGTATCAATTAACCAAATAATTACAATCTTGCCACTTATCAATAATCTCAAGATCATAGAAATCAAGGGCCCAGATCAGTTCACGCTTGGGAGGTTGTTCACGCTGGAACCCTACCCTATATATATATATATATATATATATATATATATATATAAAAGAAGGATCCATTAGGAACAATCCTTTATTACGAGAACCAGTGTGAACATAAAAAAATAATATTTTTTATAAAAATTGCAACTTTTCGTTAATAATAAAAAAAATTAATTTTTTTATACTAAAAGTAGCGATTTTTATAAAAGAAAATTTGTGTGTTTTCTTAGATTTTTAATGATTTTTAGGTGTTTTGGGGGTTTAACTTGGGGGGGGGGGTAGGTTTTTCTTTTTAGGTTTTTAGAGGCGTTTAGTTTTTAGCATTTAGCTAGGGAGGGAGGGGTATAGGTTTAAAGGTGGGGGGTGGTTTAGTTTTTTTTAGGTTTTGGTGGTGTAGTGGGTTTATTTTCGTTGTGTTCACATTGGTTCTCGCAATAAAGGTGGCTCTCGCATAAACCCTACTATATATATATATATATATATAGGTACGGGATCTCGAGAAAACGCCCTAAAGTGTGAGAACGGTGAGAACGCATCCCGGCCCAACACATGGCGTACAATATAATTACGGCATAGGGGCTTTTTTGTCATTTTATCTTCCGCTTTTCCAATTCGGTGTCACAATATTGCTTCATTTTTGGCATTTAAGATTTTTTGGCGTTAACCAAATTCAATAATTACCTGGCGTTTTTAATTGTCTCGGTGTATTAATCGTTTTGTTTCAGATAGATAATATTTTTGTCGTTTATGGTGTTTCCAAATCGTCAGCCATTGGAACCCCAAGGGGCCCGAATATCTCTCTGAATGGCTTCATCTATACTAAGTATGACCCGGACTTTTTAGGATGATGGCCCATTGTTTGTTCTTAGATTCGATGGAGTTTTAGACAAGATGGACCATTGTTCTATTATTGTTTACATATTTTTGGCGTTTTACAAGCGGAAAATTATATTACAACCACAGGGGAAAAAATTGAAGCGAAAAAAATAAATTAAAAATCCTAATCGTATCTCTCTTCACAATCTTCACGGTCATCAGTCTCTATCTTCTTTAATACTACAAGAATTGTCACCAAATATATGGTGTTTTTATGTAAAACTTAACAAACCCATCGGTCTGATTATTTTGTCTGTTCGTTTGTTGAAGTGGCTTTTGTGGATGTTGGGGGACATAGATCGATGACGTGTGGGTGGATTTTTCGCTTTGCTTTTCAAATTTATCTTCATCTTTATAATCATCTCCTCTTTAGTGTCATTGATCTCATATCCTCATCCAAGCCTTCTTCAAGAACAAAGAACACAAAATGACATATGACTGTCATCAGCATCTTTTTTCTTGAAGATTTGTCCATCTCATGCAGCAAAATCTTTACTGAGTTACTCCCCTCACTTAACAATCCGTTCAGTGAAACTTCACGCAGAACAATACTGAATATCCAATAAAGCATGTTAGCCATCTTTGATTTTTTTTTTTAAATTTTTGGCGTTTTACAGTGAGTGGTATTATAGGAACATTGGTGTTTGTTTTTTTTGGTGTGATCAAATGGAAGTTGCTGAGATGTATCATTTTATAGGATGTCTTTGGCGCGTAGTTTAGGCGGGGTATTATTATAATAAAGTATTCGTCGTTTCAGTTTGTAATTACTGTTTTTGATAAGCTTTATCTCTGAAGCCTGTAGCACGTCCCATCTTTCAAGTTTGAGGTTTTATTTTTTTAATATAATAAATGTTGTTAATAGTAAAGTTTCCGTCTCTTCAGTTTACTGTTTTTGTAGTTACTGTTTCTAGTTAGCTTTTCGAGATTTTGGCGTTTTGTATTTTTAATGAGGTTTTATATAAAGATGGCACTTTGTTCTATTCTCTTGTACCATGTTTTTTATACTTTATTTTTTTTTTTTGTAATTTTTTGAGTTTTTTATAATACTTGTCCAAAGTAATTTTATTATAGTTTGGGAGTTTTGGGGCATTTTATGGCATGATGGTGTTTTCACAAGCATTTGTCTGTGTGGCGTTTTTATTATATATGGCATTGTTATTATATAACAATCAACTGAAAAAGAAAATTAAAAAAATATATAAACAATTGATTTTCCAAATCTTCAGTGTCACCAATCTTTTTCTTCTTTTGAAACATCTTAACTGGTTGTTTCGACTTTCGTATGATTCATTTTGTTTTTTTGTTTTTGAAGTAGCTTTTTTGTCGCCATTTGGAAGCACAAATGACATGAGTTTTTTGTTTGAAGTTCATCTTTATCTTCAACTCACTCATCAGTGTCATCCGTCACTTCATGCCATCATAATATTCATCAAGAACATAGTACAGCAAATGACATAAGTCTGACATCAGCTTCTTTTTCTTGAAGATTTGTCCATCTCATGCAGCAAAATGTTATTGAGTTACACCCCTCAGCTAACAATCCATTCGGCAAAACTTCGCGTAGAACAATATTGAATATCCAAGGAACGATGTTCGATTTTTTAATTTTTTGGCGTTTAACAGAGAAAAAGAACGCCACTAAATAAAAGTATCTTAAACCTCTAATTTTGGTCATGCTAAACTCAATAATGTTTTGCTATATGAGATGAACAACATTGTTAATCCTCATATAAGAAAGATGTCTAACAATGTTGTCCACCCCATACAGCTAAACTTTATTGAGAACAAAACTGAATCTCCAAGAAATGACGTTTTTTTTCAATTTTTGTGGTTTATGTATGTTTTGGCGTTTATAAATTGGATGGAAGTTGAGGATTAAGTTAATAAGATTTTACTCAATGAGATGGACAATATCCTCACTTAATGATTTTTGTCCATCACATTGAGCGAA
Source organism: Helianthus tuberosus (assembly GCA_030545235.1). Lineage (NCBI taxonomy): Eukaryota > Viridiplantae > Streptophyta > Magnoliopsida > Asterales > Asteraceae > Helianthus > Helianthus tuberosus. The sequence goes on from CM060369.1 coordinate 82,568,970, forward strand.
ACATTACCGACAACCAAAATGAATTTCAAAGAAACGTTTTTGTTTTAGGAATCTTTGATGTTTGCGTTTTTTGGTGTTTCTAAGATGAATGCTATATATTAAATATGGCATTTTGGGTTTGGTGTGTTTAATGGAACGTCTGAGATGTTGTATATATAGGATATTTTTGGTGGTTGTATTAGGCGGGATTTTATTATAATAGATGTATTAATTAAGTCCCGTCGTTTCAGTTACTGTTTGTTCAGCTTTATCGTTTAAAAACAAAGTTTGGCGTTTTATATCTAATGGCGTTTAGATTAGGATGATGTGTGCTATGTGGGTTAAGGCGGGATTTTAATGGCGTTTTATTCATGAGTTTGGCGTTTTGTGTAGAGAAGTCAAAAGACTTTTTTTACCCTTAATGAAGCGCGCCACACTAATAAAAGTGATGTTATTTACGAAAACGCCACCGCGTCATCTAGTCCATAGATTGTTTTGATCTGACGATCCATAACCGTTCTCTCCGTTCCCACACTTTTAATCATTTTCTCTAAATCCTGACCCTATATATATATATATATATGGTAGGGTTCTAGAGTGAACACTAATGTATTTGCGAACTGAGTGAACAAATCTTAGCCATTGATTTACACACGTGGATGGCTAGGATTTCATCATCAAATCGTAAAATACACTAGTGTATTTCATCATCAAATCATGGCCATTGATCTACACACATGTATGGCCAGGATTAGTTCGCTCAGTTCGCAAACTACACTAGTGTTCATTCTTGAACCTAATCCTATATATATATATATATATATATATATATATATATATATATATATATATATATATATATATATACCGTTATTGTAAAAATTGTATGTTTTGTGAGAAGTATAGGAAATAATCCACCCTTTGATCTATAATCTAATGATTGAGATTAAAATGACAAATTTGTATATAGTGTTTACCATTAAAATAATTAATTTTCTGTATTAAGGGTATAAAGGTAAATTTAACATTTTTAAATTCAAAAGCTCACATGCAATGCACATGCAAGTTTTTATACGTAACTTTTTTTAAAAACAAATTACACCACAATATTGAGTGTTTTTTATCTTTAATATGAGTACCATATCGCTATACTAATATAGAGAAAAAAATTACGTTTCGATCGAATGTTTTAGTCCATGGTGTTTTGTCTATGTTATTTTACTTGTATAGTGATTCAAGAAGTTAGATTTTACACTAAAATACCATGAACGTATATAAGACACCATAAAATTGAAAATACCATTGAATTCAGCAAACTATCATTTTCTTATGTGGAAACACCATGAAACTAAAATAAAACACCATAGAAAACAAGACACTATACAAGTATACAAAGACACCATTCCATTAGCAATTAAAAATATCATTATATTCAACGAGCTAACTTTTTTTCCATTTACAAGTGTAGGATCGTTTTCAGACCCGAACGATTCGTTCAGAAGAGTTTTTCTCAATACGAAAGGCGGAAACAGACGTATTGAGTTCGATTCAACTAGACATACACTTTAACTGTCTTCTTGATTGATTTGACAAAGAATTACAGCGAGTAGACACTTCGGCAGCACTTCGTGGCTCAAACCGGAATTACAGAACTACTTCAAACGAAATCTGGAAGCACATATATATAAGCGAGTGATTCCGCTTGAAACTGTCTCAAACGGAATCATATTCAAACGGAATTAGGTAATTTCATTTGAACATGTCATGGTGGTTTCAAACGAAATTACTAATTCTAATTCCGTTTGAAATTGTCTCTCACCCTATATTTGACATTTTTCTCGTATAACGTGCCCGATCTATCTAAACACGACAAGACTCGATACAAGACGAAGTCGACAGACGCATGCACCAACAGACTCCCCCTCGAATGTTGACGAGTCTTCAGTGTCGAGTCTTCAACATCTTCAGTCTTTATCAGTCTGCTCTACCTTTCTTCCGAAATATCTAACAATGTACGGTATCCTCAATCTTTGTCTTCTCTTTATCAACTCATCTCCCCCTCGAATTATGCTAGGATCATAATCTGACTTCCACAGGTTCACAGGATTGAAATCTGGCTCACTTGTTTCAGGATAAAAAACCTGGCTTTCAATTTTGTATCCCAAAATCTGTGACTGGCTCTTATCCTGTTTCCTGCACAAATCTTAACCCAGAAATAAATTTCACAAATTTTAAAATTTTAATAAATTTAATCTCTGCTAACCACTTGTAAACACCAATCAATAAATGATTTTACAATGTCACTAATGAACCACTTGTATGAATAATTTTTTTATACACACTCTTCCAAACCTGATCATCCTGTTTAGCACTTGGACTTTTGAAAATCAGCTCTCCAACATCAGTTGTCTAAAATCTTTTTGAATTTTTCAAAATTTATGCCAAAACACACTGAAAATATTTTTGGATTTTCGAATGAAATGAAATGCAGTAAAGAAATATTTACAGACAATCTTTTTGTGAGTTTGTGTAAGAGGATCATATCATTTTTTGAAACAAATCACCAACACCGTTAAGCTTTAATCATTTTAAGTTCTAAACGATTCACTTAGATTGTCAGTATACTGATCCACTTAAATTTTCACACAAAGTTCAACTGTTTCGAGATACGAGATTAATGTTTTTAGAAACTTAAACTTATTCGCGTGTCCCACCTCAGAATATACTCCCGTATCCAGATCCCAATATTCAGTCTTACAGATGAGTATACCTAGATGATATCTGTAAGGGGTTATATTGCGAGGACCGTGAGAGCTCAGGTCAGAACTTCCGTTCAGCAGAGAGATGACGGCTTCGACTTTTGGTGTGTCCCCTTTAGAGGATCTTTTTTACAACAGCACATGATTTGCATTTTTCAATGTTTCATCATTTTTTATGCTGAGGGTGATGCTATATTTCAAGCAAGCATAAAGTATTATACGGGGACTAGGCCATTGCTTCCGCATTATCAGAAGTCCCGGGATAATACCCCAGATATCACTGAGTATAAAGACCTAGTATCTCAGAAAGAGGGACCTTTCAAACAAGATTTCGGGGGTTACCCATATATCCGAGAGATGTTCCCCACGATATAATTAAGTTTGAAATTTAGGTTTATATCTCGACACAATCTACTAAATGTGCAAAAACCTACTGGCACATCATCAGTGAGACCTTTTATCACATTTTACTTTCCAATTCTTTAGCATGCTGTGATCTTCCACTGATGTACTATCATTTCCTCTTTTTCTACAACAAAACTCATTTTTGATTTTATCATGTTTTTGACTTTTTCAAATTTTCAAATTTTCAAATGTTTTTGGATTTTCAGAAAAATTCTTACTCCCCCTAAAATTCAAAATCATTTAAGGAAATTTGAAAACAAATTGTACAACTAAAGTGACAACTGTTATTGAATCACTTCAATTCGCCATCCACTTGGCATAAACAATCAGAACTCCCCCATACAACAAACTATTTTCCCATTGTGATTTCAAAACACTTAAGTTTGTTTTAATCAAATGGTTTTTCCGGAAAATAAGTTTTGCTGATTGAATAAAACCACTTGTAGGTTAGGGGATTCATCACCTTGTTCTTTCAACCACTTGAAAAATTTATCATTTTTAGATTCAATCATCAAAAATCACTTGTAGAAAATCAAGTACAACTTAATATCCCTGATTTACCACTTGTAAAGCGAAATTACTTTCGTGAATTTCTCAAGAAAGATGCCGATTCCTGCTCCACTCTTACCAACCTGGGAGCTCCGGCAAGTCATACTGTTCACTCATCATAATAGGTTCCATCCCAGTCACAAACCTGGGATGTCCCATTTTTACCTGCTTTCTTCAATTTCTTCTCATAAAACTCTTTAACCCCTTTGACTTTTCTGTCAACCATTTTTCCAAAGATGTGTTTCACTTTGGCATTAAAAACTTTTTCAACATCAAATTCTTTCTTTTCAGAATAGAATTGATTTGAAATTTCAACCTTACCAACTTTTTGTTTAAAATTTTCAGCCTTCAATGGTTAAAAATTGACATCATCCATTGGAGGAACTGAAATCTCACCTTTAATCCCAATTTGTGGCTCCTCTGATTTTGTGGAATCAGATTCATCGCTAAAAGATAGCTCCTCTGATTTTGACGAATCAGAATCATTGCTAGAACTTTCATCAGATTTCTTAACAACCCATTTTTGGTTGTCAAGATTTGCACTTTTCTTGTAAAACCTATTTGAACATTCACCAATTTCAAATTTTGAATTTTTGAAAAGTTTAGTTCTCTCAATTGGTGGTTCAAACTCAACCATCTTTTCTTTCAGTTTATCAGAAACTCCCTGTTTTGTTTGGATTGCCTTTGGACAATTCCTGGCAATATGACCAACTGTTTTGCACAGAAAACAGGTTCTTGTTTCTTTCTTTTGAGCAACTTCCTTCTTTATCTCTTCTTGCTTCTTAGCAAGGAATTCTTTGTTGGATTTATTCTTGAACAACTGCTCCTTCTCCTCTTCAGATGATATTCCTGAAACAAACACAGTTTTTGGTTTATAAATTTTCTCATTTTTATGATTTTTCGGTGGAATAAAACCTAATCCCTTTCTTTTGAAATTACCGTTATGGTTTGGTTTCTTTTGAAAACCTGAACCAGAACTGTAACCCTTTTTCTTATTTTCTCTTTGTTGAACTCTTGAGGTGTAAGGTTTAGTTTTTTCAGAAAGATTTGCATCTTTTATTTCAGAAATATTAATTTATGTTAGTTTGAAAACCTTTTTAATCATTTCAGTTTTAACACCTCTTATTGGAAATTCCTCATCAGAATATAATTTGTCAGAATCATTCAATGTATATGCAACTTTGAATGTTTCGTCATTCAAATTAGATTTTGATAAAAGAAATTCTTTATTGTAAACCCGTTTCTCCCTTTTGACTGAAGGACTTGACATGTCGGACTTAGACTTTGACTCTGATTTAGACTTCGACTTTGACTCCTCCATTTCATCGTTATCTAACACATGATCGAGATTGTTGATCAGTGTCAGACGATGTAAAAGTGACATCAATATTTTCTGGCAAGTTAACTGAAGACTCCGACTCCCACTGTAAATTTGTTGCCTTTTCGACTCTTTCTGAATTTGGATTTCTCGGAGAATATCCATTTTCAAGTGGGGGTGGACACTTGTTGTAACTGAAACCTTGTTTCTTACCAGAATCTTTCACTTCAGTATCCTTCTTCTTTTCAGAAATCTTTTCATCAGAAACTTCATCTTCTTCAAATGCCTTCATGCCTTCCACTGTTGGATAAATCCTGTCAATAACATAAGAAGTACATGAGTAACTTTTTAACAAACGGTTTACTCTTTCTGTTTCAATTCTCTGTGTTTCCAGTTTTTGTTCTAACACAGCACACTTTTCAATGTAATTGTTAACAACTTTTTGCTTTGTCATGAAAGCTCCTTGAAGTGTTTTCATGGCTGTTGCTTGTTCGCTACTTGACTCATTGTACTGATTCATGGCCTTGTTCAGAACATCGAAAGATTCCTTCAACCTGTTCATGTTGTTAATCAATTCGCTGTTTTTCTTTTTCATGATCTCACAGGTTTCACAATTCACAGGAATCTTTCTTGTATCAACTTCTTCATCAAATTTGAACTTTGGAACTTCCTTTACTTTTCTCTTTATCACTGGTACTTCCTCATCATCACTACTATCCTGCTTTTTAATTTGCTTTTCTTTCTTTTTCTTTTTAGCTTTATCGTCATCACTATCACTCTCTTCCATCATTTTCAAATGAGCTGGCATTCTTTTCGCATAATAATCATTATCATCATCACTATCTTCCATGTTTCGGTTCTCAAGAATTCACAAACAGTCTTGTTCAATCGGAATTAGGTTTCAAGAGGAATACCCTTTGGAGCGGAATTACTCTTTTCAAACGAAATCAATACTTTCAAACGAAATCTCTTTTCAAGCGGAATAGCTTTTCAAACGGAATACCTAATTTCGTATGAAGTTTTCAAACGGAATCACAGTTTCAATCGGAATAGCTGATATCAAACGGAAACACTCAAGCGGAATACCGGTTTCAAGAGGAATTAAAGACTAATTCCGTGTGAAATGCCACTGACGTCATCATACTCGAGCTGTTTTTCAAACGAAATTACCAGTTTTACCAATTTTAGATCGAATTTAAGTCCAATTTTTTTAAGGATTTGTTAAAACACTATTGCGCACATCATGTGTGAAATTCAGGACATTTTGACCGTAAAAAGTTGTTAATTTTGAAACAGAAGGTGTAGAAATCAGAATTTGCAGCAGAATTGGTAAGAACTTTTCCTCCTGAGCTCTGATACTACTTGTAGGATCGTTTTCAGACCCGAACGAGTCGTTCAGAAGAGTTTTTCTCAATACGAAAGGCTGAAACAGACGTATTGAGTTTGATTCAGCTAGAAATACACTTTAACTGTCTTCTTGATTGATTTGACAAAGAATTACAGCGAGTAGACACTTCGGCAGCACTTCGTGGCTCAAACCGGAATTACAGAACTACTTCAAACGAAATCAGGAAGCACATATATATAGGCGAGTGATTCCGCTTGAAACTGTCTCAAACGGACTCCTATTCAAACGGAATTAGGTAATTTCGTTTGAACATGTCATGGTGGTTTCAAACGAAATTACTAATTCTAATTCCGTTTGAAATTGTCTCTCACCCTATATTTGGCATTTTTCTCGTATAACGTGCCCTGATCTATCTAAACACATATAAGACTCGATACAAGACGAAGTCGACAGACGCATGCACCAACAACAAGACATCATAATCTGTTTTGAATTCCTAAAATAAAGAACTACAGAAAACAAGATTGAAAGGTTGAATATAAATGGTATTTGCAATATTATGGTGTCTTATATACGTTCATTATATTTTACTGTAAAACACAACGCCTTGAATCACTATACAATTTAAAATAACATAGACAAAACACCAAGGACCAAAACATCCAATCGAAACGTAATTTTTTTTCTCTATATAAGTATGGCACTATGGTACTCATATTAAAGATAAAAAAACCACTATTTATTATGGTGTAATTAAAAAAAAAAAAGGTTACATGTAAAAAGTTATTGACGTTTATAAATGACGGGAGGACTTGCATGTACAGAGCATGTATGTTTTTAATTTTATCTTTAATTAGTTTTTTAGTTAAATTACTTAATTGCCCTTAACCTAATAAATTAAATAATGACATGTATCCTCATTATGTTCTTTCTTATCTTTCTCACATATTTATCTTTTTTACAGGATCCTAAACCTATATATCTATATATATAGGAGAAGGATCCGTTAGGAACCAACCTTTATTGCGAGAACCGCGAGAACCAAGTGTGAACTGTAACACCCGTCTAATTTTACTTGAATTTAATAATAATTCATACCATTTTAGATGAAAGATGTTTAGTTATAACATAGATTCCATAAGTAAAGTTCAAAAGTAGCAAAACCTTAGCCAACTAACGACTAAGTCAAAGTATTCAAATGTTGTTTAACAATTTGTTTACATCCCATAAACATAGACTATTAAAGGTTAAAATATTGCGGAAGCTTCAAAAGTCGTGTTCGGTTCTTCGACATTTGCTTGATCGCCATCCGTAAGATCACCATAGTCACCTAAGGTCAAAACCACATCAAATGTTAGTTTTGATAATACTAGAATGGATATAAACAAGTTCCATGGGTCAAACAAACAGAAAAATAAAGTTTTCCGGGAAGGGGGGGGGGGGGGCGTCGCGTGACGCCTAGCTCCCTTTTTCACAGAATGTTGTTTCAGCTGTTGCTGTACATACCCAGCTCAATGTTTATTCAAATCCCAACTTAAAATTGCCATAACTTATGATTCGTAAGTCCGTTTTTAGTGATTCTTTTTCCTATACGTCTGTAAATTCATTACCAACGTGCCTATTACGATGGTCATACCAAAAGTTTAACTTACGGACAGAAAGACTATATGTCATTATGCATTTATTCGACCCATTTCAACTTCACACAATTTACTACCATTTAGCTAGTAAACTTATAACACTTTATACCCAACATCCGGGGCTTATCATCACTCACATTTCTTTACCAATCTCATGGCTTAATGCTCTTGTGATTGTCATCGCCATTTTAACTCTCTAAAACACTAGAACAATAATTTACACAACTAATTAACACGTTTGGCTCATCTTATGAAATCCTCCAATATGATGACTACCAAACGATTCCTTGTCACTCTTAGACTATTAATTCAAGTAACGATCATGGTCGCTACAATCGACACCATATTTATCCTAAAATGAGACTTCGCAAAATTTAACAACAATTTGTTTAATGTAACGGGTCAAGTTACATACCTTCAAAGTAGGCCCTTCAAACGTGATTCGCCACCCGCTTGTCCGCTTGACGCTCCTGCGTCCTTTCCTATAGAGTTCATTTATGACATGTTTAGAACTCTCTTTAAACCATATATCGCATAATACACCGAAACATCATAATTATGCGTTTAAACTTTGAATTTCAGTTTTAAGCCTTCTTTGAGGCATTTTCACAAACACTTTAAGGGCAGATTTTTACATGATTATATAGCAAGTCTCTAGCTTATCACTTAGCCAGAATTTCCCATCAATCAACCCATTTTACATAATTGTTAGCTTCTAAATTTCTGAAGTCACTTCAAAATTGTCAAATTACACTAGAACAACACCCAATTTCCTAGTGTTCATCAAATTATACATAACCCACTAATCACCTACAATGGTGTTCATAGGTTTCACTAAAATTTCTCATGATTTCAACTTGTATTTGCCTAGGGTTTGTCCCTAGACTCTATATTGTTCCTAATCCATCATAAAACAGACATGTAACCATAAATATCAGATTTTCCCAATTTCATGAGAATTTCGAGTTGAGAATTTTCATCAAATTTTACATACCTTGTAATCCTCTTGTGATGAGGATCAGTAATCTATGCTCGATTTTTGTTTTTGATCAGATTTGGACCTTCAATTTGGTTGTTTTGTGGATGTTTAGGGTTTTGATGAACTTGGTCGCCGCCTGCTTCTTGTCTGGTCGATCTCACACACGTATGTGTGTTTGAGATTTTTATTTTTCTTGTTTTATTAAACTTAATTTTTAGTTTAAGCACATTTGGTCCCTTGCCTTTTGTTTTTATTTTATTTTAACCCCTAACTACTCATATGTCTTTAACTAACTAGGCTAGTGTTAATCCTAGTTAGTTTATCTTACTAATTTATTTGCAAACTAATTGCAATTTAAGAAATTTGCATTTTCGGGATGTTACATGAACACAACCAAAAAATACCTAAAAAAATCAAAAATCACTCAAAAAGATTTTTTTTACTATTTTTTATAAAAAAATCGCTATATTTCGTCACAAAAAAAAAAATTCAAGTAACAATTATCCATGCACATGTGCATATGCATCATTTCTTGACAAATTCCGTAATACATTACTAATATCAGATTATTGCACTTTCATTTACACTACCATTCATAATACACTACTTTTTACATTAACAATATTAGAAATGCACATATGCATCTATATGTATGAACTTGTTATAACATTAACAACACTAGAAATTCACATGTGCATCTATATGTATGGACATGTAATAACGTGTTTTGGTACACCATTTGATTACACCTTCCCTTTCATCTATCATGCCATCCATAATACACTACCATTACCTCCTACCATCTGTAATACAATACCATTGCCTCCTACCATCCATAATACAATACTATTACCAATATTTTCACTTTTTACATGTACATCAACACCCTTTATACCATCCAAACAACATATTACATCATAAAGTGACAAATATAATCAAACCATCAACCACTAGATATAACTAACCAAAACACATGTATATAGGCCTACTTCATCATTTAAAATCACAAACTTTTTGTACCAAAACACGTTATATGATGGTTATACATAATGATGAACATGTGTATTCTTAATATTGGTAATGTAAAAATTAGTGTATTGCAGATTGTAATGTAAATGAAAGTGCATTTTTCTACTATGGTTAATATATTACGGAATTTGTCCAAGAAATGATACAAATGCACATGTGCATCCATAACTTTTACTAAAAAAAAGTTTTTTTTTGGTAACGAAATATAGCGATTTTGTTAGAAAAATATTAAAAAAAATTGTGTGTTTTTTTGGATTTTTTTAGTTATTTTTTTTGTGTTCACATTGGTTCTCGTGGTTCTTGCAATAAGGGTGGTTCTCAAATGAACATTGCCCTTATATATATATATATATATATATATAGGCACGGGATCAGGAGCAAACGCCAAAAAATGTGAGAACGATGAGAACGGATTCTGGCCTAAAACGTGTCACGCGACATAGTGAAGGGCGGAGGGGCTTTTTTGTCCTTTTATATTCTTTTTTTAAACGCGTCTCACATCACCTTTCCATTTTTTGGCGTTTAACAAATACGTGGCGTTTTTATTGTTTCTTTAGATCAGGACCATAGTAAATATTTTGGCGTTTTAACTGAGTATGGCTTTGATTGTTGTGCCAAGTAAGATGCATGCCTATAATGTGACATGCAATTATGGCGTTTTGAAAAAATAAACAAATTTAATTTTCCATGTAGTGGCTTTTAATATAATAAATGTTTGGCAATAATGTTACCTTCTTTTCATTTTACTGTTCCGTCAATTAGTGTTGCTTTTCCAGTAATACTTTGTTTGGCATTTTTTAGCATTTTATATAGCAATAACGTGCTTTGCAAGCATCCGTTCTCACAATTTTCATACTATCAGGCGTTTTGGTGTTTGTAGTTTTTGGCGTTTTATACTCAATTTTTTATTAGTAGAGAATTAGATAATAAACAACAGAGAATTAGATAACAAACACTAGAAAATGAAAAAAATCTAATCTAATATCTCATCCAAATATTCACTGTCATCAGCCTCTTCTTCTTTAACCTTTTTTGACGTTTTGAATCTTTTTGAATATCTTACATAGATGCTAATTTTCCTATATACCGCACGTCTTTAGAAGATGCTTATTTTTAGTGGTATCCTGTATTTTGGTTTGATATATACTTGTTTGGTGACATGTTGAAGATCAACGCCTACTCGAATGTATTGATCCCTTCATTCCATCAATATATCCATCAAGAACAAAGTGACATGATGAAATATCAGTGTCATCAGTCTCTATTTCATGAATATTTGTCCATCTCATTCAGCAAAAGCTTATAGAGATGCCCACCTCAGAGAAGAATCCATTTAGTGAAACTTCATTCAGAACAATACTCAATATAGAAAAAACGAGGTTTCCCATCTGTGGCTTTTGTAACTATTTTTTGGCGTTTTTAAAGTGAGTGGTTTCTAGGAAACATGGCGTTTGTTTTTGGGTGTGATCAATTGATTTTGCAGAGACGTCTCTCTTATAGGATGTTTTTGGCGTGTAGTTTTAGGCGGGATTTTATTATAATAAATGATATTAATTAAGTAACCGTCTTTTCAGTTACTGTGTTTATTTTTACTGTTTTTTGTTCATCTTTTTATAAGTTTAATTTGATAGACGTGCCATATTCCAACTTTGGCCTTTTTTAATGGCTTTAAGTAGTTTTTCGCGTTTTTTTTTTTCACTTTTAGCTTTTAATAATACTTGTCTAAATTATAGCGTGGGAGTTTTTGACGTTTTATGGCAGGATGGCGTTTCACAAGCATTATGTCTGTTTGGCATTTTTATTAAAATAATGTTTTTTTTTGTTTTTAGCTGAAAAATACATAACAAACAAAAGAAAAAGAAATTTAAAAAAAAAATAGAAACAATTCATCTTCCAAATCTTACCTGTCATCAGTCTCTTTCTTCTTTGAAACATGTTCACTGGCGGTTTGACTTTGGCGTGCTTCATTTTTTGTTTTTGTTGTTGAAGTAGCTTTTTTGTGGCCGTTTGGAAGGACAAAATGACGTGAGTTTTTTGTTTGAAGTTCATCTTTATCTTCATGTTTATCTTCAAACCACTCATCAGTGTCATTCGTCTCTTCATGCCATTATAATATTCATCAAGAACAAAACACAAAAAATGACATAAGTCTGACACCAACGTCTTTTTGTTGAAGATGTGTCCATCTCATGCAGCAAAATATTATTGAGTTACAGCACCTCAGCTAAGAATGCATTCTGCGAAACTTCGCGTAGAACAATATTGAATATACAAGAAACGATGTTTGCCATTTTGGCGTTTTACTGAGGAAATCGTGTATTTAAAAGAAACGTCGATTTTTGGAATCTTTGATGTTTGAGTTTTTTGGCATTTTCTAAGATGATTGGTATATTGTAAAATATAGCGTTTTTGAGTTGGTGTGTTTGATGTCTTGGGTTTTTTTGGCGTTTCTAAGATAAATGGTATATAGTAGTAAATATGGCGTTTCCGGTTTGGGGGTGTGTTTAATGGATGTCTGAGATGTTTTGTTTATATAGGACGTGTTTGGGCCCGTAATGGTGTTTTATTCATTAATTTGGCGTTTTTGGTATAAAAGTTTAAAGACCCTTTTACCCTTAATGAAGCGCGTCCACTTAATAGAATTGGTGTTATTTACGAAAAACGGCATCGTGCCAATCTAGTCCATAGATTGTTTTGATCGTACGATCCATAACCATTCTCACCATTCTCACACTTTTCATCGTTTTCTCTAAATCCCGACCCTATATATATATATATATAAGGTAGGATTCATGCGAGAACCACCTTTATTGCGAGAACCAATGTGAACACAACAAAATAAACCCACTACACCACCACCCAAAAACTAAAAAAAACTTACCACCCCCACCCCCCACCCCACCCCACCCCCTAAAAACCTAAAAAAAACCTATCCCACCCCCCAAAAACCTAAACCCTCTTCCCCCACTCAAGCTAAATGCTAAAAACTAAAGCATAAAGTTAAATTCCCCAAAAACTTAAAAAAAACCTAACCCCCCCCCCCCCCAAAAAAAAAAAAAAAAAAAAAACTAAAAAAACCTAACCCCCCTACCTAAGCTAAATGCTAAAAACTAAACCATAAAGCTAAAACCCCCCCCCCCCCCCCCAAAAAAAAAAAAAAAAAAACCTTAAAAAATCTAAAAAACACACAAATTTTTTTTAATACTTCTTATAAAAAATTCGCTACTTTTTGTCATCAAAAAATAAACCGGTAATGGTGGTGTGAAGTCTCGGTCGACTTAGAGGTCTATCTCGACTGGAGGGGCATCCTCGTCGTCATCCACATCGGCGGACTGGTCCCGCTCCACGACCGGAGGTATGACCTCCGATAACTAGAGAGGGAAAAAACTATGGTAGTCGATGTCTGGACCGACCCCCAAGTGGCGAGCTGATGAACGACCCCGTACAACGAAGACCGATCATGCTTGTGGTGCGTTGACGCTGACATGTCGCGATCTTAAGGATTTTTTTTGTATATTTTTAGTACCTTTTTTATCCTTTAATTAAGCTTTAAATTTATAAAAAAACGATATAAAACTATCACTCTCTACAACACGATAGGGCAAGTACACCCATCATTAGCGTAGTATAGTGATGGTAAGATACCGAGGTCATCCAAGGACACAAAAGCTTTTAATATCGCAATATGGTCGATGTCTAATCTACCAAATATAGAGAGAATTTTTATTTTTTTTAATAAATAGTAATAAAGAAACAAAATAAATAAATAAATAAAACAAATAGACAAGATAGAATCACTTGGATCCAACTCTTCATTTATGTATCATTTGATAATTTCTTCACTTTGAGTTTTTTAAGAGATTATCTTAGTTATTGTGGTATGTCCCTATTTTGGAGGTAAGGCTACCCTTATCCATAATGAGTCAGCAGGGATATAGTCCCGCAAGGCCGGATTATTGAAAGATAATTAAGTAAGTTATTAATGCAAAACGTGACATGCCCTCTTTTGGAGGCAACGCTACCCTTGGCCATATTGGTCTGAGTCAGTAGGGATACAGTCCCGCAAAGTCAGTTTAAAGTTTTAATAGTAGTTTGTTTATAATGGATTATAAGACGTTCTTACTTCCACCGATTTGATGTTATCTGCCTCAAGAGAAGTCCTAATAAGCTTTAATTAGGTCCTCGCAGGATCTATACACTGAACGAGGCAAGAACTTTACCCAACCACCTTTCTAACCCCCTTCTAGACAGTTAACACGCTTTATATAGACCGTAAAAACACGAATGAGTAAATCAGCAAAACATGAATAAATGATTAAGTAAAGTTCACATTCAATATAAAAAAAACTAGTTATTAAAGTCATTAATACAAACCCAAATAAAAAGTTATCAAAGCTAGGAAATTAAAAGTAATACATAAATGATTTTGTCTTCACCAATTGATGTAAGACATTAGCCAATCATTGCCTTTGTTTGATAAAACTCTTACTATCGATCTTAGTTCCCGAGACTACTCACACTTTAAGGATGGATGATGGATGAAAGTGGTGGATGATAGTGGTATTGTGGTGGTGGAGTGGTGGCAGATGTGAGAAAAGTGGTTTGCAAAGGGATGGTTTGCAAATGAGCCAAACACCTCCTTTTATATTTGAAAACACTAACTTCACACAACCCCGTTCCTTGTTGGCACGGCCCCGTGTCCTTCCCTTCTCTGTCTTCATTTAATGCTAGTGTCAGCTCTTCTTCACACATGAACCCGTGTTTTCTGTACTTGTTGTACGAACCTAGATTTGCAAATCCTAGAGTTGACCATGGCCCGTGCCTAGGGGAAATGGCCTCGTGTCCCTTGTTGTTTTCTGTAAGTCTTTATTCTCTGGGAATCTTGAGTGGGGGCACGACCCATGCCCGGCTGGCACGACCTCGTACTTGGGTTATGGTCTTGTTATTTTTGCCTTTGGGGTGAAGCTTGTAGGATCGGTATAGTGTGCCAACTTCTTTTCTTGGTTTTTATGTTGGTTTTCGCCGTTAATTTGTTTCTTTTGTCTGTTTAAGCTCTTTTAATCCTGAAAATAAAAAATAAACGAAGAAACACACTTTTTTCAACATAAGTACTTAAAAATGGTTGTTTTTATGCCTCATTTGATATGATTTATATGTTGTATTTTCTGCATATCAAATACCCCCACACTTAAATCTTTGCTTGTCTTCAAGCAAAACTCTTATATTATTGTTTACACTCCCAAATAGAATGCGTAAAAGAGAAGTTTTGGGTCTTGTGTATAGAGTGTCGGGAATCCAAGTTTATTAATTATTTTCGTTTTTATTTTATTTACAATCCTATTCGTCATGATTTATTTGAAGCTTTTTAGGAAAAAAAAAAACAAATATTTATAAGCATAACATATATTTTAGAGTTACACAGATGTACCCTATGGTTTATAGCTAGTTTCACCTTTTGGTACTAACTTTTTTTAACAGGTTCAGGTTTTATGATTTCAATTTTGTAACACATTTGGATACTAGCACCAAAATTAGTTAATTTTATCGATATAATGACTAAAATACCCTTTCATTTTTTTTTAATTTTATCAATGTAACACCTTTGGGTACTAACACTTTTATTTAAGTTTAAATCAATTTTATACAATCTATTTTTTATTCTCATCTTTTTATTATATCTCTTAATTAACATAAAATCTATTTTTTTCATCTTTTTATTAAATTTCTTATTTAACAAAAAATCTATTAGTTACACCAGTATTTTTTTTTTGTTCATCTACATTTTACTATTTTAGAACTTATACAGTTTCTATCTTTTTAATTAACGCGATATTTTTTAGTATTTTAATTTTAGGTGGGCATACATGGACATATTAGATGTGAAACTCTCAAAATATGTCAGGAACTTCAATTAATAGGGTCGATACCTACGATCAAACTCCATTGATGCAAAATGCCTGATTCTCAAGAGCTTTGTTTTGCTTATGGTGATATATATATATATATATATATATTTAATTAACATGAGAATAATTTAAAATAATTTATATCTCAGTGATCAATATAATAAACATAGAAACTGTATAAGTTCTAAAATAGTAAAATGTAAATGAACAAAAAAAACTGGTGTAACTAATAGATTTTATGTTAAATAAGAAATTTAATAAAAAGATGAAAATAAAAAAAATAAATAGATTTTGTAAAATTAATTTAAACTTAAATTAAATTAGGTGTTAGTACCCAAAGGTGTTACATTGATAAAATTAAAAAAAATAGAAGGGTATTTTAGTCATTTATTGATAAAATTAACTAATTTTGGTGTTAGTACCCAAATGTGTTACAAAATTAAAACCATAAAACCTAAACCTGTTAAAAAAAATTAGTACCCAAAGGTGAAACTAACTATAAACCATAGGGTCCATCTGTGTAATTAACTCTATATTTTAAAATCTACTTAAGCTATATATACATTCACATACCTCACAAGTGGTCACTCAACACTCGGCCAAAATGTATAATTGAAACGCTCGGTCCCGATACGAAACTTACTTCTACCATAAGCTTGACAATCAATCAAACCTCCTCATTTTTTACTTAATATTTGCAAATATCAAGAGGACTTTTGAAAGGGTAGGTTTTTGGTTAAAGGTAGGGTAGTTTTATTTAAAGTGGCTAAAAGCATAAAAAGTCGGGTTTGTTTTGAAAATTTTATTTGTGACTTTATGAACTAAGTAAGTGCTTTTAAGAAACATATTTGCTTATTAATTTCAAGCACTTTAAAGAATAGTTTTTTTTTTAATAAGCCTTAGTCACATATTTTTGCGTTTTTTCAAAAGAACCGACTTTTTTACTAAAATGAAAGGTGTAAAGATAAATGTATGGCTTTTAGGTGATGGTGTGTTTGTGGTTTTGAAATGAAAAGTTTTAGGCTCAAAGGGGTTAACTTAGGGAATTTTTGTGTTTTTTTTTTTTTTGGGGAGATAAAGATAAAAATAAAGTTGAAATAGAAAAGGGTTTAAAATCCCAATGCCTCATCCATATACTTACTTAGATTAGTTGGTAAGGACCGAGAATGTATTGTCTTATCAAGTTCTAGATTTGTAGGAACCGTACGAGCTATTCACAAAAAAAAATGAAGAATGGGCATTTAGTATAGATATGGTAGTGGATGGTCGTTAAAGGCTCAAAACTCACAAGTTTATGGAAAGGGTAAAAATGTGAAAGTATATATACAATCAAACTTTAAAAATTTGTCATGCCCTTTTTATAAATATTTCTTGTATGGTTCCTTTTTTTTCTCACGACGCTATCGGTTGTAAATATTTACACAAACTTGAACTTTTTTAGAACTTGATTTCTTAACTTAAACTATAAACAAGAGAAAAGAAAATAAAAAGAAAGTTTTGAAAAATATTTGGGGTGTTTTAGCGGTTCTAAGTAGAGTTTTGTGTAAGGCTCGTTTTTAGGATAAACAATATTCAACTTATTAAGTTCCCCCACACTTAAATTACACATTGTCCTCAATATATCCAAATTTGGATAAATTAATTAAATGTGTAATATGTGTGTTAAAAATAACAAAATTTTCAGAAAATAAGCACTTGACACGGCCACGTGTGTGGGAGCTACAACCCCGTGTCAAAAGTGCCAGTATCGAATTTTTCCAAAAAGCAAACCCGGGGGCGTGCCCATGGGACACGACACCATGTCAAGGTTATAGAATCAAAATTGTTACAGCAGACGTGGGGCACGGGGGCGTGCTTGCTTGACACGGCCCGGTGCTACACTTACGGAATTGAAGATTTTCAGTCGGGGGCCGTCTGCTTTTATACATGGGGTGCTGGGTCAATGTCCTTTGACCTTCTCACCATCCTTTTGAGTGTATTCTACTCCTACAAAGAGAAAAACTTAAAAAATAAAAGCATTAACTAAAAGTTACACTAAAATTAAACTACTTTATTGATGGATAGTCCATGGAATGCCTCCATGGTGCGCCATGTTTATAAGGGTCCTTGGCTATACCCAATGTTGGTCAAATGTTACCCGAGCGGGATGACTCGCATCCCGAGATGCACCGACTAAAGGTGTAGTCGAGGCTTAAGTCTATTGCTTTGAGATATTTGACTGGGTCCTCCTCCACCCATTTTCCTACATCAAACTTCATATCCTTGTCTCCTACCCTCAATGTTAACCTTCCATCACTCATATCCACCATGGCCCGTGCGGTGGCAAGGAATGGTCTTCCTAGTATGAGCGGGATTTTGGTGTCTTCCTCCATTTCTAGGATTACAAAGTCGGCCAAGAAAACAAATTCCCATACCTCGACCAAGAGATTTTCTATGACGCATTGAGGGTATTTTACCGACCTATCTGCAAGTTGGATGCTCATCTTTGTGGGATGCGGTTTTCCTAACCCGAGTCGGTTGAACATAGAAGTGGGCATCAAGTTAATGCTAGTCCCTAGGTCGGAAAGTGTGTTACTTACCAGTGATCCTCCAATGGAGCAAGGAGTGGTGAAGCTTCCGGGATCAATCTTCTTTTGTGGGAGTTTGTTAAGGAGTGCCGCCGAGCATTATTCACTTAAGTTGACTTGTTGGATTGATTAATCTTCCTCTTGTGGGAGAGAAAGTCCCTCATGAACTTGGAGTATTTTGACAATTGAGTGAGGACTTCTACAAAAGGGAGATTGATGTGAAGTTGTTTAAGTAAGTTCACGAACTTAATGAATTGCTCGCCGGTCTTTTGCCGTAGTAAACGACCGAGGTAAGGGACCGGTGGTGGTCTGATGGGTTCGTTGTTTTAGGGTTGAGTCTCTTCTTTTCTTTTAGAGATGAGTGTGTTTGTGGTTTGTGTGGTATTTTGGGATGGTGATGGTTCATCATCAGGTCCTACCTTCCGGTTTCTAAAGTTGATAACGTTTACTTGGGCTTTCGGGTTTGGTTCAGTATTATTAGGCAAGGCTCCTTGTGGTCTTTCAGAGAAATTTTAGGCTAGTTGATTTACTTGTTTTTCAATAGTTTACATGCTATCCCGTTGGTTCCTAAGTTCGGCATCGGTTTGTAGGATCCTTTCCGCATACCTTTTTTCGGATTCGGAGAAAAGACGAGTGATTAGATCCTTAAGTCTTTATCTTCCTCCTTGTTGTGGTTGGAAGCCTTGTTGCTCATTTCGGGGTTGTTGTTGAAAGTTAGATCGTTAATTTTGATTTTATTGGGATGATTTTGCCACTTGAGAGTGAAATAGTTACTTGGAGCTCCCGGTGGTCGTGGTCGGTTATTTAGGTAATTTACCATTTCTGTTTGATTTTCTAAATCTTTCATACAACTCTAGTTTTCATGGGGGTTGTCGCATCCTTTGCAAGCCATAACCGAAGCCGTTTTATTTAATTCAAGTTTCTTTATTTTTGAAATTAAGGCTTCAATTTGGGCTTGCAAAGAAGTGGTTTCATCCACTTTGTGGGCACCCGGGGCTATGGATTTTGAACCCCTAAGAGTGTGCCATTGAAAACTATTTTGAGCAATTTCTTCAATTTGATTATAAATTTCCTCGGGGCGCCGATTCCAAAGGAGTATCTCAGAGCCGGAATCAAGGATTTGGCTTGTGTGTGGTAAGAGTCCATTGTAGAAAATGGACACTTGTTGCCAATGTTCAAGACCATGATGTGGGCATTTTCTTAATAGGTCTTTGAACTTTTCCCACGTCTCGCACAATGATTCCCCGTCGTTTTGAGAGTAAGAGTTGATCTCGGTCATGAGTCTGGCGATTTTAATGGGAGAGAAATATTTGTAGAGAAATTTTTAGACAAGTTCATCCTAAATGTGCACGGACCCACTCGGAAGGGTGTTTAGGCAAGCTTTTGCTCGGTCTTTTGAGGGAAAAAGGGAACATACGGAGCCGGATAGCATCATTTGGAGGCTCCATTGATCTGAAAGGTGTCACATATTTCTAAAAAAAATGGTAATATGTAAATGGGGATCTTCATCGAGTAGGCCATGAAAGGTGGCGGAATTTTGGAGCATTTGGATCAGGTATGGTCGAAGCTCAAATTTATTAGGATTGGCATTAGGAGGGTTAATAGCGACTCCAATATTACCGACCATAGGCTGTAGGTAATTCATGAGAATGGGTTGATCTGCCATGGGGAGATTTTGGGTTGAGGCTTTTTGTCGGTTTTTAGCTTGTAGTTTTTTTCTCTAAAAGCGCTTAGG
The DNA here is from genome assembly GCA_030545235.1 of Helianthus tuberosus. NCBI lineage: Eukaryota > Viridiplantae > Streptophyta > Magnoliopsida > Asterales > Asteraceae > Helianthus > Helianthus tuberosus. The sequence continues at coordinate 82,589,184 of CM060369.1, forward strand.
TTTGTTGAGTATCACTTTTATGTCTTTGTCGGAGCTGGAGGTCATGCTCCAGGTTGTATTTCCGGCGAATTATACAGAGTTGCGTGACTTTCTGCGAACAAAAACAAAAAAATGCCTGATCAGAAAAGTAGCACGACCCTGTGCGGTCCAGAAAAAAGTTTTTGTTTTCAGGTTCCCAAATGCTGGAAGGTTGACACGGCCCCGTGCTCCTGTAACATGTCCCTGTGTCTCTGTTCCAGTAACAAGAAAACAGCTCTTCCCATATATTGTAGGTCTGACACAGCCCCGTGTTGATCAAACACGGCCCTGTGTTATTCCCGCAGAAAGTAGAAAAATAAGAGAAAAAGAAGAAAAATATAAAAAGAAAATTTAGAAAAGCATAAAATGATTAGGCTGTCGATTTTAAACTTTTATAAAATTCTTGTGTCCCCGACAACAGCGCCAAAACTTGACGTGTCACGAGCGTATGAATTTTTTCTTGCATATTATTAGTACCTTTTTACCCCTTTAATCAAGCTTTAAATTTATAAAACACGATATAAAACTATCACTCTCTACAACACGCTAGGGCAAGTGCACTCATCGTTGACGTAGTATAGTGATGATAAGATACAGAGGTCGTCCAAGGACACAAGAGCTTTTAATACCAGAATATCGTTGACATCTAATCTAACCAAATATCGAGAGAAAAATTTTGTTTTTCTTTTTAATAAATAGTAATAAAGAAACAAAATAAATAAAGAAAGAAAACAAATGCACATGATAGAATCACTTGGATCTGACTCGTCATTTATGTATCTTTTGATGATTTCCTTGCTTTGGGTATTTTAGGAGATTATCTTAGTTATTGTGGCATGTTGCTCTTTTGGAGGCAATACTACCCTCAGCCATATTTGTCTGAGTCGGCAGGGATACAGTCCCGCAAGGCCAGATTATTGAAAGATAATTAAGTAACAAAAAGTGACATGTCCCACTTTTGGAGGCAACGCTACCCTCGGCCATTTGTTTATAAGGGATTACAAGTCGTTCTTACTTCCCCCACTTTGATGCTATCTGCCTCAAGGGAAGTCCTAATAAGCTTGAATCAGCTCCTCGTAGGATCTATACACTATACGAGGTAAGAACATTACCCAACCACCCTTCTAACCCCCTTCCTGGCAGTTAACGCGCTTTATATAGATCGTAAAGACGATAATGAGTGAATCAACAAAACATGAAGAAATAACTAAGTAAAGTTCACCTTCAATATAAAAAACTAGTTATTAAAGTCATTAATACAAACCCAAATAAAAAGTTACCAAAGCTAGGAAATCAAAAGTAATACATAAATGATTTTGTCTTCACCAAGTGATGTAAGAGATTAGCTAAGCATGGCCTTTGTTTGACAAAAACTCTTACTATCGATCTTGGATCCCGAGACTACCCACACACTCTAAGGATGGATGACGGAGGAAAGTGGTGGATGATGGTGGTATTGTGGTGGTGGAGTGGTGGAAGGTGTGGGAGAGTGTTTTTCCAAGGGATGGTTTGGAAATGAACTAAGCACCTCCTTTTATACTTGAAAACGTAGCTTCACACGGCCCCGTGCCTGGTTGGAACGACCCCATGTCCTTCCATTCTCTATCTTCATTTAATGCTGGTGTCAGCTCTTCTGCACACACGACCCCGTGTGTCAATGGCACGACCCCGTGTCTTCTGTACTTGTTGTACGAACCTAGATTTGCAAATCTGAGAGTTGACCATGGCCCGTGCTTAGGAGACATAGTCCCATGTCCCTTTTCGTTTTCTGTTTGTCTTTATTCTCTGGGAAACTACTTGGGGCCACGACCCCGTGCTTTGGTTCTGGTCTTGTTATTTTTGTCTTTGGGGTGAAGCTTTGAGGGTCGGTATAGTGTGCCAACTTTTTTTCTTCGTTTTTATGTTAGTTTTAGCCGTTAATTTGTTCCTTTTGTCCGTTTAAGCTATTTTAATCCTGAAAATCAAAAGTAAACAAAGAAACGTACTTTTTCCAGCATTATTACTTAAAAAGGGTTGTTCTTATACCTCATTTGATATGATTTATATGTTGTATTTTTTGCATATCAACGCGAACCATTTGGCAAGGCAAAAGTGCAGGGCGCACGACACTCTATATAGTAAACAATACATATAAAAAAGTCGCCCAGATTGCACCACTTGTCAGTTACAACAAAGTGATGGCAAAAGAAATTAATATGAAAAGAAAAGGTTGTGAGAAAATAAAGAAAAATAAAAGTTGCGAAAGAAAACAAAAAAGAAGAAAGTGTGAAAAAATAAGTGTGGAGATCAAAGAACCCAGTTTGGTGATTTAAAGTTAGTTGCTAGTTAAAGAGCTATGAATTATAACAAAATTGAATTATAGAATGATTAGCCTTTTGTGTACCCAATTTCATTTCTTTGTTACTACCTTTTAACCCTTGAACCAAAAACCCATAAAAATGTCTTTATTATCTGTTAGATTTATTTGTTGATGTAGGCTATTGAAATCTGTACAAGCCTATGAAAATGGTAGTTATAGCTAGGTTTTGAGCTTTTTAAGTATTTACTAGTACATCTTAGGCTAGATTTATCAATCAACCGAGGGGAGTGTATATTGTGATGGGTATGTACTACAAAGGTGTTTAATAGGGGTGGACTGATCGATGTTGAAGTATCTTTTTTTTTGACAATGTAATACCAAAATGACTTGTTAAGGTTTTCAATCTCATGCCTTTGTAAGTCTTGGGAATTGAGTTTGGATTCATGATTTAGGAATAACATTGGTCTTGGTGGATAAGTGTTATATAATTGGATAAGGTGCTGAAGTTTTAATAAAATTATTAATTAGGGATAAGCAACGCCTAAATGTGAGGATATTTGATGTGTCTAAACGACAACATTGTTTTCAATATATACCCCCCCCCCATTTTAGTCGTTGTTTTTTGCATTTTCACCTTAAATTGGTTAAATGTTTGTCTAGTGGTGTTTTGCAGGTCCTTTGGTTAAATGCCCAAGTATGACCCATACCAATAGGAGTCGGGTACGGATCGTACCATCTGAAGATGGGTTGGACAACATCGCCTTTAGAAGTGGAAACCCTAGTAGGCCAACTTGCTGACGTGTGCAAGGATACGGGTTGTACCCGCTTAATGATAGTACGGGTCGTACCCAGTTCACAACTTGAGTTGAGCCTATAAATAGAACATTGCTCTTAAGAAACCCTATTTTATGAAGTTAGGCGACTAGTAGAGCGAAAAGGGGATGTTCAAGGTTTTCATTCACTTTTGAAGATCCAAGGAGGAGAAGACTTCAAGATCTAGCATACATGAGATAGCATTAGTGATTTTTACCGTATTATAAATTTTATATTTACTGTTTTTCTAAATCGTTATCATGTATTCGATGAAATCTTCTTACTTAATTATGTGTATGACTAGCTAACCGCCTTATTGCTAGTTAGGTACGATGAATCTTAGTTTTTTGTTGAGTTGAATGATTTTTTATGAAATTGTGATTTTAGATAGGTATTTACTATTAAACTTGTGATGTGTATGTCCATATGCTATGTATTAATCTTTGGATGAGTTTGTGTGGATAATCTAGTTTTTCCTATAAGGTTATGCATTTTTTATTTGATTAGTCTATCTCTGAGTTATATATCGCTCGTTAACTTAGGACTTGAAACTTAGTAGGTAATAGATGAATGTTGGTAAAGTGTATGGGTTACCTATGGGAATAACATGAATAAAAGAGTTTGGAAATTAGTTAGAGTTTGCTAGAAATTGAGTGGTATAGATAGTAAACCGATCAATTCATGAATCTATATATGATGTGTTGATTATGGTCTCTTAAAAACTAGCTAACAACTAACCTAGACACTTCTAGTAATACTCTGGAAAATCCTAAACTAGACCATAAATACAGGCAAGTGTACATATCGAATGTAGTAAAGCCTAATGGAAGTCCGGATATCGAACCCTAGAGACATTGTAATAACTAAACTAGACTCCGACTAAGACCTAAACGAGGTTTAGAATATTTGTTTGGTTTTCAAAAGAGGGTTTTGATTGTTTTAATAAAGCTAAAGAAAAAATATAACTGTTAACGTCGAATTGATTACTTAAAGGAATTCAAGAATAGGAAAAGCACTACCTAGTGATTACTTAAAGGAATTCATGAATGGGAAAAGCACTACCTAGGTTCGGAATACTAATTGTGAATCTTGAACTTCTCACAATTATGGAAACTATGATGGAACCGGGATCTTAGAATACGACACCCTTATACAACCTAGTGGATCCCTAATCATTTTTCGGGTGTGACTTAAAAGGAAACCTTAAGTAGGGTGTGAAACGGTGTTGGTTGGATTACCCGTTAGTCTCTCCAACAACACTAAAGTATCCAAAAGATAGATTACCTATCAGTCCCACTATCTCAATAAAACCTAATGTGCAAGGAAACCCTAAAGAGAGTGTGAAACTCACCAGTTGGTTGGATTACCCGTCAGTCTCTCCAACAACACTAAAGTACCTAAAAGATAGATTACCTATCAATCCCACTATCTCAATAAACCCTAATGTGCAAGGGGTAACCTAAGAATAATCGATAAGACATTGACTAGCAAAGACACGAGGGAATCTAGGGAAACCTCTTGTCAGAGCCTTTACACCTAAACACCTAACACCCAAGACTAACCAATTATCTATCACCTATCAACTATCTGGATAGGTAGAATACAAAGATTCTCTAAAATCTCAATCAATGTTTCTACAGATATTGACGTCTAGCAATCATAAACTAATCAGAAACACACAGTAGGTGACCTAATATGCATCTATAACTTAAAGACATTCAACAAGATACATATAGAACAAAGATTTATCACAAATTTGATCAGAGGATGCAAACAAATCAAATCAATCATAAATAGGTTCTCTACAAAAGTGTTAATCCATCCATAAAAACCTTAAAACCGAGAAAAGTATCAACCGTCAACAATTATTCATCCATAACCTAAGTAGTATCAAGATCTAGCCAATAATCATGGTGAAGAACACAAAACAAGTCTCCAAGGTCATCAACAAGATATTCAACAAACAGAAAAACAAAAGAGTTTGCAAAATAATAAACCGAATAACGATCACCAACCTGATTTGCAACTCAAAAGCTTTAATCCTTGATCCCGAATAGTTTCTCCTTGCTCAAATCTTCTTTGAATCTTCAATTGCTTTGAAATCAGTAGGTTTTAGTCGTCTTTGTTACGATTTTGGTTGTCATGGTGACTTAAATACTGAACCCTATGCTTTCTACGTGTCTGGGGCGATTTGGGTTGCTTACAACCCGTAACCCCTTTGGGGGTTTTCGACCCATAATGAGTCCAAGGTCCAATAATAACACTGTGAACATGCCGGAAGGTTTCCGATGCTTACGGCCCCATAAACACTTTGAGGTGTACAACTCGTAAGTCGAGAATTAGGGCCCAAAAACGTCAAAATAGATTCTTCTCGTCAAGCTACCCCAAATTCATATATTATACACTCCGTAACTTATTTCCTAGCTCAGGATATGGCCATTTTAAGTTCAGACTATTTTCTACGCACTATTTTGCTCAGTTTTTCCTCACGTGTTCGTTTTCTTCATCAATCCACTAAGTACGAGATATAAATGACTAAAAATTATTCAAAAACTACTGAAAACATATACAAAATATAAGGAAAATAGGATGTGTTTTACAACACATCAATATAACTAAACAATAGCATAGGCTCTAAATCACAAGGGATGGGTAAATTACTTAGCTACTTAAAACCGGATAGTGTAGGTGTGTCGATAGCTTGAGTATTCGAGGTTATGTGGTAAGCTAGGTAGGGTAGTGATCATAAGCACGTCACACCTCATTAATGGTTCTACTTTAATGAGTTTTTCAGGAATACATAATCTGATAACTTTGCAAAACTACTAGGTCTAATCCTGACTGATTATTATTTCTCACATTTGATTTCATAAAACAATTTTCAGTATTTTGCCTTTTTAATCATTTTTCCAAATCAGAGTTACATAAGTTAGATATTATTTAAAGATTAACTGTTGATAGGTTTTGTGTCCTATGATTGATACTCGGTAATTTACCTGAACTATACTATACTATGATAAGTTTGCTTGACTATAATATGTCTAGTTTGTATTTATTAGTAAAACTGGTATGTGTATGTTTCATATGTTATATGTTACTATATAAACACGTCAAAACTCTACAAAAGTCTCTTTCTGAACGGCTTATAACACACATACACACACGTACATATATATATATATATATATATAGCCAATCAAATGACAAACTCGCTATTAACACTAAATCCGCTAATCTCCAAAAATCCGCTAATAATAGCATATTTATGGAATAAACCTGCTAATCACATAAACCTACTAACATATAACGAGCTTATAGGTATAAACCCGCTAACACCTAGTGATCTCTGGAAAACACATTTACAAAGTGTTTACCAAAACTAGACCTATCTACTGACGAATTCGTCACCAATAAGAGCACTTACAGACTCCCCCTTGATGAAAGCTCAATGATGTCTTCAAAATCTTGATCAACTCCACTATGGAGGAAAATGACTTCCTACACAGATGCCTTGTTTCACAGACAACTCCACTACTCATCTATACTACATTTCCAACAACCTTTGATTTGGATGGTGTTAGATTGCATTTCGACGTAGACGTTTCGAATCCTACATCTTAGGATTAAGGATCATAGACACATAGAATCTCATCTAATGTTGCATATCTGGTAATCATCGCCTCACCAGTTATATGATATATACGTACCAGCATTTCGTTTCATTCAAACAATTAGTTTGTTGGTTTATAGGTGTTTCAAGGTTGGTCAACTGCCAAATAACACCAAATGGTTGCGGTATTAGGTTAACGAGACGTCAGTTGTCAGTGGCGGTTATGTGCAGGATTCGATATATAACAGGCTTCTATTGAAACAACAAGGTTAAAAGCACAAGTAACTTTCAATACAAGATAAGCAAGGAACTCAAGACGATCACTAAGAAAAGAATAGATTAGCAAGTGGCTGGTTCTTTGGTAGAAGTGTCACACCCCAAAAACGTTGCTACAGAAATACAAACGTGGCGGTGACAGAGGTTGGTACCCATAAGTGTCTTAGTGGACGATGCAATATAAATTTTTGGACGTACAACTTAATTAAAACATAAGTTTAAAGTTTATAGTTTTAAACGCAACCACAACCACGACAGAGTTGTTTGACCCTTATGGATCTCAGTACACTTGGTCCCAAATAGTTTTAGAAGTTATCCAAAACATTATTTAATAAATCATTGCATCAAACAACCACAAGACAAAGCAAGCCAAAATCCCGAAGCTGAACTCGTGTACCGAAAGAATACGTAAAAATAATCAAGTGTCAACACAAAGGAAGGTGAGTTCACATATTCTAATACGTGAAAATTTGTTTAAAGAAAACTTTCTTACTATAGATTTTTAATGATAAAACACCCATATAAAGTTAAGAAAGTAAATTTTATTTTTCTTATAAAAGTTTGAAGATCCGCTATCGTGAGCATTTTTCTGAAAACCTCCGATACAGTTTATTTTCCATAAACATTGTAATAAATTTCAGTCCGTCTTTCGGATTTGTAAGTTTGCAAGACATTACGAGCTATATAGTACATTGAGACTTTAATCAATACTAGACATTTTAAGGATATAAATATGTCGCTTAATGACACGGAGCTACCGATCACGACGGGGTTGTCAACCTGATAGATCTATCAACAATTCCATGCATAATATTTAATGACTAATATACAACATGAATGCATATCTACGCCCACAATCAATTGTATGGTATATATACCTACTAGAAAGACAAATTTAATATTTTGCAGTGTACAAATTCCTAGCATCCCCATCAAGACGTAAGCCAACTTCCGATACATACTCTCGCAGGAATCTAGGGAAATCACACTTAGATTTAAACAAATTTTTAAATCTATACGGTCGTTGTACCCCAAACACTGTAATTCTCCCCGAAACATATTTATTTTCAATCGATTCTTTTTTTCCTCGAAAACAACTTTATATCATTCACATTTCCAAAATTATATATTCCACGAAAATATATTTATAATTTATTCAAAGGCATGTTTTATACAAAAACATAAAATTATCCTTTTAAAGGTGTGTTCCACCCCCAAAACAGTGTATGAAACAGTAAAATAGGGTTTAGTGACACTCAACTTTGGGTGCGTTTATATTATCGCAATCCCTCAAATTGATCTACACTTCCTAATTTAAATAGGAACGATTTAATATCCAAGTATTCTACACACAATTAAGTTTCTCAAATACTTATAATTTTCGCATAACTTTGAGATTTTCTCAAAAGTCTTTGTTTTGATTACGTTGGCGTATTTATATATATGTGTTCACATATATTTATATATATTTTAAGATTTTCGTGACTTGAATGATTTTGATGGTGACCTCAATATGTTATTTCTATTATCACATCCATCTATATGCAATATATCTATGATTGGCGCTTAGTAATATATTTACATAACTGTAGATATGTTCAACGTATATCGAATAACACATACTTCATCGACTTATATATTTTATCATTTTTTAAGCATTTAAACACAAAATAGCTCATTAAGTTAACCTATGTATTTTCCATGCTTGTTACATAAGTTATACACATAACGTGACTTTTAACGTAGTTTACCGTTTTAGCCGTACAAACGCACATGCATAGTCTAAACTCTTACTATCATGTCAACACTTAATATATCACATTACACATACTCAAATTCTTATACCACATTGTAAGACATAAAGTTCACCCTTGAACAACCCGTTTTTACGTACATTGGAATATGCGTATTTTAACGTTTTCTATAATGTTTTCAGGCGTTGGAAGTCATGTATGACTAGCCAAACACCATAGATACTTAATATGAGTTAAAATTCTTATATTTATCATAAAAATATCAGTTTATATTTTGATTTAAAACATTTTTTTCAAAAATCACGTTATTTAACTATAGTTTCATACCAAATCGTACTATAACCATCCCAATTCGTCACGACTTCATATTTTAACACAATACATGTTATTTACTGAATATAAGGGTGCTAATAATTATATTTGTGCAGATTTTACATAAGTCACATAAATCATACAATTTCACCCATTTTACTACGTTTCAAGCTTCATATACAACATGCAAAGCTAATAAACCTATGACATAAATTTTACACTATCAAAACACATTATTTAACATCATTTTACCATTCTTATAATCGGATTTAATCCATCTTTCTCATATCATTTCATTTCATTTCAAGTTCATTCTTAAATCATCATTTGATCATCACAAACATCCATGTAGAAGCACTTAATGCATAATCATCATCTCATCATCATCTAGCCATTTTATCTTATCCATCATTTATTTATTATTTTTCATTTAATTCCAAAACACCAACTTAAATATACTCATGATTTTCAATCATCAAGACTTTAATGACATAACATTTATACACTAATGATCAAGACTCAAGTATAAGCACACATATATACATATATACAACACATGCATGCATACATATTCATTCAAGAATCCTTTTTCATCTTTCCAACTTTAATCATACTAACATTTACATAATCCATTTTTGATCATACATAAAATCAACTTTCAAGAATCATTTTAATCATAACTTCACTTAAAAATCAAAACACAATCACTAAAACACCATACATACACTCACAGCTACCTACACCCACACACATACTTTCATTTTTTATTTTGTTTAAAATCATTTGTTGTTTTAAGTTCAAGTGTTATGAAGAATCCATTTGTTTAAGAAACTTTCTTTCCATCATCATCATCATCATCATCATCAAGAAACAAGAACATGAACTTGAAAAATAAGTTTATATCTTTAAAAAATAAGTGGGTTTTGATGAGATTTATAATGATGATTTGCTTGTTCCTCCTTGAAATCAATTTGGAAACACCTTTGAATCTTCAAACTAACTTGAAAGCTACTTGAAATGGACTTGAATCTTCATGGAGGTGTTTAAAAAAATGAAAGTGATGGTGTTTGTAACACCCCAAAAACGGGTTTGGTAATTTAACCTCGTTAATACTAAAAAGCGGGTGAAATATCGTTAGTGGTAAAAGTGAACCTGTAAATGAAATAATTAGGAATGTTTAACCTAGTTAATAATATGTTGTTAGATGGTAAAGAAACATGAATAATTGGCCCTTTATATAAATCTTAGAACTAGAGGGACCAAATTGGTAAAAAGGAAAACTAGTGTTTTTAAAAGTTGAAATTAAAGCACAACACACACAGATAGTATGTGTGTGTGTGTGTGTGTGTGTGTTCGATCAGTAGCAAGGAAGACAAGGGGAAACCCTAGTTCATCTAAGAAGCATCAAACTAATAGGTGAATTGGAGCTCAAACCTATTAATAAACATGAATTGATGATCACCTACACAAGGGGATCATAAGGTATGTCTTAAAACCTAGATTTGTGAAAGTTGAAGTGTGAGACAAGTAGGTTACTTGCAATTAGCTTGTTGGATTATGATCCAAAGATGAAATTACGTGTATGTGTATGCTTGATTTCGTTAGACATAAGGAAATTGTGAAATATTTGATGTAAGGTTTCTTATAAGTGATTAACAAGTAGATTATCAAATGGGTTTTAATAATATGAATAAGTTTATAATAAACTTATGTTTAAAATCATCATGGATGATAGTAATAGGAAGATACTTGAACAATTATGAGTTTGAGTATGTGTTCATAGTTTCCATGAAATGGGTTTAGTGTGTAATGAAGAAATTGATGTTATATTCATGTAAATAGAGGCTTGAAATCATGTTATCTACTAGTTTGTATGTAGAACTTGATTATATTAGGTATTTTGACGAATGCCTAGTAATATGATGAAACAGGTTTACTTATAGATGAAAACCCTTAGTTCTTGCATAATGAATGAATAAATTAGCTTTGATAATCAAGAGTGAAGTTAACTTGATGTTAATAATAGCATGAACTTAGATTTGAGATTAGTTAAAACGGTGGCCTAAAAATAACGCCTATCGGATAATTGGTAATGTTGGGATTGAACCCTATCAGAGGAACAGATAATGAAAGCCAAAACCGGTTCACAACAGTGGATTCACAATAAGCAGACGTTTACTCTAAGCTCTCCCCTTGACAGTGGTTACCTATCTGCTGATACACTCTAAGTACTGCTCAGAAGAACAACTGATGAACCAAACACTGATGAAATAACTAAAGACTGCTAAAAGGCAAACACTGAGCTCTATCTACTGCTGTCTCTTAAGTACTGCTGAGGACCCAAGCACTGCTTATTCAAAGACTGATCACCTTTTGAAGAAAGCACTGATGTTCAAACAATCAGTGCTTAGGCTACAACAGTGGAACGTGAACAGTGTTAGACTTGTTTTGTATTTTATTATCAATCAGTTGTTAGACATCAGTAGTTTTGTATAGACCAATGTTTATAGGTTGTTAGGCTGTTAGATGTCACTTTCATGGTGACGTCAGCTGAGGTACATCAGTGGTTTGGTTTGCCTATAAATATGACAGTACACTGTACTGTTATACTTGATGGTTTTTGAGTGAGTTCTTCTCCTTAATCCAATCCTTTCATCTTGTGCAACCAACCCTGAAGTATCAGGCTGAGGGGGAGTTTGGTCTGTAAGCTTGCATTGTAACCTTTTGCTTTTAATGTAATCTTTCGACTCTATGAAAAGAAATTATTTATCAAACTATATTCTCCTTTGATTGTGTTTACAAAGTTTGTTATTCATTTCCGCTGCACTTAAAACTACTCATATCTATTTGATTTGTTCAAATCTCACAAACAAGCACAATCAGTAGATCCTCAGATCCTAACAATTGGTATCAGAGCCTGGACAGTCAAATTCGATCTAACAATCAATTTGACATAACAGTTCGGCTCTAAATTCATTGATACTAAAGATGGTTGTATTCAGTTGAAAAACAGAGTAACGAGTAAATCATGATCAAAATGGTTATTCAGAAAATCTGTAAATCAACCAAGATGTCATATAACACACAAATCTCACACAACAAGTGATATCATGCATAAGTCACTCATAGTTTTCAGATCTGAAAACATATCTGTTAAACTGTGGGATTATTTCATATTTTCAAAATTGATTTCAATTGCTGTTATGAAAATTGTGATGTCACCTTATTAAAATGCTAAAGTATGAACCTCAGATTAACAAAAACCTATGTTCATAAAACATTAGTGTTTTTGATAACATAAAAAGAGGGAAATTAAAACTTTAGTCATTCAGATCTTATGTGTTGAAAACAGGTTGAGTTCCTCAAAAGGACAAAATCAACTATGTTAAAATACATTAAGAAAATTCACAAAAACTCAGAGGTGTGTTTATCTCAAAACTTCTGAAGTCAGAAGGAAAGAACATAAACATAAAACACTTATGAGTCAAGATTTAGGGTAATAATGGTCATTAAGCAACTGTGTGCATTCATCTGTTCAGGAAAAGGTTTTTATTCCGGTGAATGAACTCCAAAGAGGACTAGACAATTGTTCAAAAATTCATCCATGTGTCCTCATGTTTGCAATCAACTGACAAAGAAAATGGTACCAAAACAGTCGTCAAAATGTATTCAGAATGTTCTACCAACTGCTGTCAAACCACTGACCATTTTCATAAACTTGAGAATGTTATGATTACGTTTTCTTTTGAAAATATACCAGATCCTTTTTGATGCTGTTCTCAGGAAATCCTTTAATTTTTTATATAAAGGATTTTCTCGAATAACCTGGATATATTGTTCATTTTTTTTGGAATAATATATTTTGAACTTTTGCTTGTTTTTTGTTGGCAATGGTTTCTGTTCCTGTCAGGATATAGTACCTTATTTTTGCTGGTATTATTGTCCTCATGAATGGGTCAAAAGGAAATGGTACATAGTTCAAGATCATGTCATACTCAGGTTTGTTTTTAAACATTTATCAAAGGTTGATTTCTAAACTGTGCTTAAATTACTAGGGCACTCATGTCTTAATTGGAATATTAAACGAAAATGAGTTGCCTTAGCAAAAAGTTTTCATCATCTGGGGTACTAAACCAATGTCCTTCAAAATTGACATGTGGCAAAAACCTTGAATGAAAATTCTCAAAACAGTTGCTGAAATACTTGTCCTTCAAATCTGTACCATTTACCCTAATCATTGTTTTGTTCAAACATCTGCTCACTAAATGTTGTCCACTGTTGAAAGTCAACCACTGATCCTTCCTTTCTCTTGGCAAGCACTGATGTTCAAAATCAGTGTCTTATCCACTGATATGTTATCCACTGATAGTAAAAATCATCCACTGTCCACATTATTACCGTTGTAACCACTGATGCTTGATTCATCAGTGGCTCTTAAAACAATTGTGCTCCACCCTTCATCCATTTCATCAGTGTTTGACACGTGGTCAGTTTTTTAGCCTTCAGATCAAAATAACCGCTGCCACATCAGCGATCACTTTTTCCCTAAATAAAACCCTGATCAAAACCCCCAAACAGGGTTTTACACTGTCGAATTGAATTCCAAAGTTCTCTTCACAAAGCAGTTTCCAACTTTTCTTCCCAAATCACTCTCTGATTCTTCTTCACCACAATGACGAAGTCAAAATCAACATCAAAACCTAAACCAAAATCAACATCATCTTCAAAAGAGGTCGCTCAAACGGCCGAAGAATCCATCGAAATACCATACAAATCCCCGCATAATTATCTGGGTTTACTCACAAAACCCTCCGATAACCACACATTCGACTCCATCATTGATACAATATCTGCATCAAAGTACAAAACTTTGTTGACAGTAGATGCTCCCATTTATTTGCAAACCCATAGAGAGTTCTGGAAAAAGGCGACGCTTGAAAAACAAGACGATAAAGTCATAGCCATTAACTCCTCGATACAGGGTAAAGTGATTCAAATCACTCCGCAGTCAATCTCCGAAGTCTTTAAACTCGATGATCTGAAAGGAAAAATTTCTTTTGATAAAGCCGAGATGAAAACTGATTTCGCAAAAAAGGGGATATGCAGAACAATCAAAGGTAGATACCTTACAAAAAGGTTATTTTCCTTCTGCACCAAGGTTTTTATTTCATACACTGTTGAGCTGTGTTTCAAATAAAACAACAGCGTTTAATGAAATACCATTGAAGATTCAATGCCTGGGCTATGATATTTTAAACAATAAAGATTACAACTATTCCCAGGAAATCTTCAATGACTTGGTGAAGAACGTTGATAGCAAATCATTTTTACTTTTTCCAAGATTTCTGAGCTATTATTTCAAACAAAAATTTGAAAAAGAAAATGAAAATTTGCTTAAACAAGGTATCTATTTTCAAATAAAAGGCTTAACGAAAGAAACATTTTCCAGAATGATGGCACCAATAAAAACAAAAGCAGAGGTGTCTGAGCAGATTTCAGCAGTTACCACTGCTCCTCAGACAACTGCTGCTGAGCCCACTGCTCCAGGTGATCAGAGCAGCACTACCACTGCTTTGAAACCCACACCTGAAATTACCAAAAAGACCAAAAGAAAATCATACAAAAAGCCCACCAAACCCAAGAAAAAGGCAACTCTAGAAGATGAGATCCCAGAGCAACTGCCTGTGACAACACAAATGTCACCACAAACCACTGCTGCTACTTCCTCACAGCAGTTGGAAGAAAGATCTCAACCATTACCTAAAACTCCTCCTGCATCCTCACAAAAGGATCAGGTTGTAATCACAGGGACACCAAATTATGAAGCTCTGGATCCACTCGGATTCATCTTCCACAGTCCTGATCCCAAGGACATGTCTCTTTCAACTCCCATACCCTCACCAATCATACTACCACAATCAATAATACCCCTGTTGCATGCGGTTGATATTACACAGACACAAACCAGTTCCTCTCTATCACCTATCACTGAGAGTATACCCCCACAAGTGACTGGGTCTGATGCTTATACCTCTGCTATCCCAGCAACAGTTGAGGAGGTTACACTGCAGGAGTTACAAGTAACTCTTGTCAGTAGTTCAAGTGGAGCAGCAACTACAACTGATGGATCAACAGATCTTCAGTTGGACAGTTGTTTCATTAGTAAGACTCCCTTGAAGGCAATTTCTTCTATAGCACCATTGATAACCACTAGTGAGCCTATTTTGACCACTAGTAACATCAAAGGATTATCAAGTGCTGAAGAAAGAAGTCCCCAGTACCAAGAACAAGGGGCATCAATGGGTGATTTTTGGGACTCAGACCCTAAGACACACATTGATACAACCACTACTGGTGGGGATTCAGATGATCCTACTAATGTAGGTGATGATTCAAAATATCAGAAATTGACGGAAAGAGTTGAAAAACTTGAAGATTCAGTTGCTGAAATTAAAGATATGGTGCAAGAGATTTTAAAAGCTCAAAAAGCACAAGCCACTGCTGTTCCTGCTCAAGCACCTGCACAACATGCATTTGCTGCAAATGAGCTTTGGAATATTTTTCAACCCATGCTTGAAAAACAGCAACATATGGCTGATCAAAAGCATGCTATTCATGTACAAATGCTGACCAACATGGTGGAATCAAGGTTTAAAGACACTCAAGCAGATATCAAGGCTATAAAGGCTAGCATTCAAAGCGCTTCTGGCAAAGTTCCTTCTTCCCTATCATTTCTTGATAACCCCCCTTCAGATAATGCCAAAAAGGGGGAGAATATCAAGCTGTTGAGAAAAATGAATAAGATGGGAATAGAACATGGCCTTTATATTGAGCCTGAAAAAGAAAAAGAAAAAGAAAAGCATGTCTCAAAACCTGTTAGTCAAACAGCTGCCATCTCTTCAACACACACAACTACAACCATTGCTCCATCAATAACAACCAAGACACCACCCAAAACACACACCACTACAACCACTACTCCACCTAAAACACACACCACTACAACCACTGCTCCACCTAAAACACACACCACTACAACCATTGCCCCACTCAAAACCTCATCAGTACCATCACCAGCACTTCAACCAACCCCTGCCCAAAAGCAGAAAACATCTGCTGATACATCAGCAGTTGTAATGACAACAAAGGTTGGAACACCAGTTGTTTCAACTGATGTTAGTCAGTCATACACCACCGCTCTCATCAACATTACATCTCCATCATGGCCTCCTGCGAAAAAGCAGAAGACAACAGATGTTACAACATCTGTTGTAAGGACAACAGTAGTTACAACCACTGTTGGTCCAAAGACTCTCACTACACCTCAAACCAAATTTGCTTCAATCAATAAACCACCTAAAAGCACCCCTGAGGCAGCAAAATCTTACACTCGAAAGAGAAAAATTAGCAAAACTACAAGACCTTGCCAAAAGGGTCAAAGTAGTAAACCAAACATCATCAGCAGATGTCACAAACAGTGAGCTGACTGACAAAGAAGTTGAAGCAGACATAGCTGCAGCTAATGAGATTATTGAAAAAGCATTCACACGAGTATCTGAAGCTCATGATACTGCTCTACACTTCTTCTCTAGGCCAAACACTTTAAGTTCATCTGACAATAAAACTCTCCCAAGAAACCCATTTGGTTTAAAAATACTAAAGTGGCTCTCTGACCAAAAGACCCACGTATTGACTCTGATCAGAACCAATGGAGAAGTGAGGCATATATCAAGGAATCAAGCACTAGGCCTGAGTGTTGAAGATCTACAAGATCTCCTTGAGCTTTCACTGTGCATGGATGAGGCTGATTCAAGTTCCAAAGATTTTGAGGAAGAATTTAAAAGAAAAGCAAAGGAACTTCTGATGAAGAATAAAAATCCAGAATAATGAAGGGTTTTGGCATTATCTGTTCCAGGGGGAGATTGTTGGGATTGAACCCTATCAGAGGAACAGATAATGAAAGCCAAAACCGGTTCACAATAGTGGATTCACAATAAGCAGTTGTTTACTCTAAGCTCTCCCCTTGACAGTGGTCACCTATCTACTGATACACTCTAAGTACTGCTCAGAAGAACAACTAATGAACCAAACACTGATGAAACAACTAAAGACTGCTAAAAGGCAAACACTGAGCTCTATCTACTGCTGTCTCTTAAGTACTGCTGAAGACCCAAGCACTGCTTATTCAAAGACTGATCACCTTTTGAAGAAAGCACTGATGTTCAAACAATCAGTGCTTAGGCTACAACAGTGGAACGTGAACAGTGTTAGACTTGTTTTGTATTTTATTATCAATCAGTTGTTAGACATCAGTAGTTTTGTATAGACCAGTGTTTATAGGTTGTTAGGCTGTTAGATGTCACTTTCATGGTGACGTCAGCTGAGGTACATCAGTGGTTTGGTTTGCCTATAAACATGACAGTACTCTGTACTGTTATACTTGATGGTTTTTGAGTGAGTTCTTCTCCTTAATCCAATCCTTTCATCTTGTGCAACCAACCCTGAAGTATCAGGTTGAGGGGGAGTTTGGTCTGTAAGCTTGCATTGTAACCTTTTGCTTTTAATGTAATCTTTCGACTCTATGAAAAGCAATTGTTTATCAAACTATATTCTCCTTTGATTGTGTTTACAAAGTTTGTTATTCATTTCCGCTGCACTTAAAACTACTCATATCTATTTGATTTGTTCAAATCTCACAAACAAGCACAATCAGTAGATCCTCAGATCCTAACAGGTAAAATGCCTAAATGAGTGGTTGAACTTATTTGTGCATTTCATATGATTAAAGGCAGTTGACTTTTGAAAGTCAAACTGACCTATAATACAATCGAATGATGATTTTGATATAAAGTCTGTAAGATGGAATAGTCATGATAATTGATGACTAATCTAACCATCTTGCGAATTATAATTGATAGTTTGACGCTTGACAAGCTATGTGGAAGCTTGAAGAATAAGCGAGTAAAACAGATCATGTACGAAGGAAAAGCGCATTTGAATGCAAGGTAAGTAAAGCTTACACCTTTTTCGTAGAATACTTACTTATTTTATGGGTTATAAATATTGTAAGGTCATATTTGAAACATGAGGTTCTGACGCGAAATGATACGGGTCGGAACAAGTGAAAATGATGAAAACCACGCTTAATGGTAAAAGGGGGCAAAACGGTAATTTGGTCATGAGATGACAAACATAAAATGAGTTTTGAATGGTTACCTATTGGGTAAGCCAAAATGAATAACGAGGGTAAAATGGTAACTTAAGTCACGTGTAGATGAATAAAAGTTGAAGTTTAAATGACACCTCATGGAATAAGTCATGATGGGTTAAATTCGTAAGAAAAGGATTTAAGAATTTTAACCATATGGTGAAAATCCGTAATGGGTCAAATGAGTGAAATGGTAATTAAATACCATTCAATTATAAATATAAAATGTTTGGTCACTTAGGCCAAATGGGTCGAATGGTGATGTTTTCACCGTTTGACAATATCGACTAATGATTTTTTGTCAAGTATTATGGTCACAGAGGTAAATTGCGTATGGAATATGTGTTGCTATTAACTAGCAACTTATTTGATGAGGTATGAAAACGGGTCAATACATTGACCCGAGCCAGGGATGTGTAAATAAGATTATAGCTAAATTGTACGATTTTGGTCAAACATGTTATTGAAAGTCCTTCGTCGTAAAAGAAGGGACTAAAGTTGACCAAAATGCCCTTGAATGATAAATCGGGCAAATGAACCTTAAGGGTTGTTTGAAAGTAAGTTTTATGATCGAGTAGGTTTTTTTTATAAGTGTAAAAGTTTAAGGTATAAGCCTTTTTGGTCAAATGCCTTGAAATGAGTCTTTTCGAAAATATTACTAAACCGAAGGGTACAATTTGGAAAATATGATTTTACCTTATGAAATCCACCACAAATATCGTTGTGGTGAAAAATAAAGGAAGTCTTAGCATGGTAATAGGAGATAAGAAAGAAGTAGCGAGAATTAAGCTTAAATGCTTATATTCTCTTAACGGGTCAAAATGAATTATGCGGATAACTTAGTTATTGGCTCCGTAATTCATAAAAGTTATGAACCCGAGTTAAGGATTTTGGGTTTAATGTGTAGGTCGTGGCTTTATGACCTTTTAGAAACAAGATTGCTTGATAAATCATGAACGGGTCAAAACTTTAACAATCGAATATAAAGCCGAGGGCTTAAAATCAAGAATTTTATTAATCCGGATGTCAGATTCTAACTCCATATGATGGAGGAACAAATTACGATCACGTAGGAAGAAACAGAACCTAAAATGGATAAAAGTCGAGAAAGTTATAACCATTTAGGTGGAAAATGGGATTGTTGGGAATATGCAGCACCAGGAAAATAACTTTCTTTCGAAATGGGGGTGTCGCGCCATGCGACGGGAAATGATAAACACTGTCGCGCCCCGCCATGGCTGTGGCGTCCTACAAAGGCCTTACCAGAACCCGGTCGCCGCTCGCGAGGGCCATTATAACTGGCAAAATTGTTTATTTTGTTCGTTTTGGCTTACGGACTTGTTTCGACGTGTTATAAATTCTGTATAACTAAAGCATTTCATGTTTTATGAAATGTAGGTATGCCTAGGAGTACCAAATGACGATCAAGCTCAACGAAGAACCGAACAGGATTAAAGTTCAAGCTTCCGCATTATGTATCTTCGTTACGAAGTTAAACGACAATATTGTATTTGAAATGCTTTAAGTTTTAAGATGTTTTCAGATAATTGTATTACTAATGTATGTGTATAATGTATATACACAATTATATAGTCAAAACTTATATGAAAGTTGTATAAATGAATTAAAGGTCTTATGGTGTTGGTGGTGGGTTCGACTGAACAAAAAAGACAGGAGGAAAGTTAAAAGGTTTTTGATGTTGAAAAATGGTAATATGTTAGTTACTTGTTAGAGATATGATTATGTTTGTTCTCTGGTTCTTACGCTTGGCAAAATAGCAGCAAACAAGAAAAAGGTGGGCACCCATATGGGTCGCCACCTACACATGCACACACATACACCTTATATACATACACATATATGATATATATTAGGCCAAACCAGTTATTTAACTGACTACCGGGTATTTTATCTTGCGTTTTATCGCGTTTTAAGGCATTTTAAAAATCATTTTATCATCTTATAAAAAGTAACTCATAAAAATATTGTTGAATAATATTTTTTTTGCCTAGACTGGCTGCGTTGTCTGTATTTTGCAGTATACGCGCTTTATTGCGCAGTATGCGTTTAAATTTGCAAAATAGAAATTTAAGCGTTCTAATTAATTTTTCTTCACGAATATGATTAAAATAGAATTTTAATCATAACAGAATATTTTTAGGATTTTAACATTAATCGAGCGGTCACCGTACGTTCGTTTCGTATTTTATTCGTTACGCGATAAGCGTTTATTTTATTATTGCCAACATAATTTTTAACAAAGTTTGGATTTACCAACACTCCAAATACTATATATTAACATCATATTTAATAAAGTATTGCCTTTATTTATTCATAACACGTGTCACGCTAGTACGGTACAGGTCTAATTAGCCGGGTGTCACAAGAAGTAAGGCAACATAGGAAACGGAAACAACAGGTTGCTGGGTTTTCATTTAGTGTTAACCAGTGGTTTAAATGACTCTGAAAGTAATCGGAGTAGCAGGTGTTTGATCACAGAATCCGATCGAACTTCGACAAAATCCGGGAAAAAACGTAAAACAAAAGTAACAAAAAAATAAACTCATTTAATTTTTGTGGCAAAATTATAAAAATTCAAAGTTTTATTACAAAAAAAAACACACACACACACACACACAAGACACGAAACCATAAAAAGACAAAAAAAATCACTATTCCTCCCAATGTTATCATTTAGTAGTTGGGGAAAATAATATAGTAGAGGTGTTAGTATTTCAGTTGGAGGTCGTTAACCAGTGGTTTAAATGACTTTGAAAGTAATCGGAGTAGCAGGTGTTTGATCACAGACTCCGACCGAACTTCGGCCAAATCTGGAAAAAAAAACGTAAAACAAAAGTAACAAAAAAAATAAACTCATTTAATTTTTGTGGCAAAATTATAAAAAATCTAAGTTTGTTACAAAAACATACACACACAAAAGACGAAACCATAAAAAGACAAAAAAAATCACTATTTCTCTCAATGTTATGAACTAATATATATATATATATATATATATATATATATATATATATATATATATATATATATATATATATATATATATATATATATATATATAATTTGAAGTTGGTAGGTAAAATCCAAAAAATTATAAAGCTCATTTTTTTTTCATTTTTTTGGTAAAGGCGGAACCCAGTGAAGATTTATATATTTATCGAAACAATTACATACAAAATAAGAAAACAGTTCGATTATTTTGTGATATCTACCCAAATTAACTCTATAACATTTAGCAAATGCGGTGAACAGAAGTTCACCTGCTTCCCAGTTTCTCCCCCCCCCCCCCTTACGCCTGCCTGGCACTTGATAATTGGGCATTTTGGGCGGCGATTTTTTGACATCGTTGGGCAACAAAACTACAGCTTTACCCTTGATTCCAAACCAACCACCGTCACCGGAGATGCCGTTGGTTCAGCCGTTAACGGCGGTTGTTGGAAAGTGTAAACTTCACCGAAACACGCTAGAGGTTTTGGAGTTGTACTTTAAAGATGCCGACCCACATCTAAATAAGACATGCAAGGTTAGATCGAGTCGCTGAAGGTATGCCGGAAACCTAGCTTGGCCGACCAGATCTAGGGTTCAACTGCTATAAACGTGTAGAGAGATAAAAAGAGAATGACTAGGGACGAAGTAGATGGTAGTAGGCAGCCGAGGGTTTCTTGGCGGCGATTGTTCTAGGGGTTTTATGCGATGGTTCCATGGGTTTCCGGGCGGTGTTAGCATGGAAGGAGAGAGAACAGATTGGTTAATGGTGAGAGCGACTGATTTTCCCCTACACTTTTGATCTTTCGCAATTCTCATTTTACGTTTCGTACTAAATTGGTTCCTCATTTTATTTAAAAAGACCGGTTTTTGTTTTTTTATAAAAACAGTTTTCTGTTTTTATAAAAACAGTTTTTCTTTTTTTTATTTAAAAAAAATCCGGTTTTCTGGTTTTTTATAAAAACAGTTTAATGTTTTTAAAATTAAAAAAAACAGTTTTAAAATTATTAAAAAAACGTACCACTTGAATGAAGCAACCGTTAAATTTACTCATTTTCCGGTTCAAATCGCCCCATTTCGAAGTTATTTGATCCATGTTTTGTTCCGTTAAACCGGGAAGTTGGTGAAAATGAGCCATGAATAGTCTACAAAACAAGTCTTTTCTTTACTCGTTCCAGTGTTTCTTGTTTTCGGAGGTGTGCAAGTAAGCCTTGACCAAGGCGACTTCCTCCTCGCTCCTCCATGCTCTCCGAGCGGATGTTGGGACAACTTCAACTTCTTGAACGTCTTCGTCTTCTTCTTGAACTTCATCATCATCTTCATCGTCATCGAGATTTTGTTGTGGTTCACGGTATGCACGTGTGAATTGTTGGATGAGGGTTTCATCTTCTAGTGGATTGAGTTTGAAAGGATGGAGACGGTTGGGTTTGAAATTGGTGAGGTTGAAATGGTGGAACGAACGGTTAGTTTTGATACAGTTGTGTTTGAAAGGGTGAAAATTGTTGGGTTTGAAAGGGTGGAAAAGGTTGTGTTTGAAAATGTGGGATTTGGCCGGCTCGCCAAGATTTGCGCGAACCTTCGGTCGTACGGGTTTTTTCTTCGAACCCGAACCTCTTTTGCTTGAACCCGAACCTCTTTTGCTTGAACCTTCCAACTTTGTATTTTTTGTGTTTGAAAGTATGTGTAGAAAGAAATAATGTTTGGATTTTGTGTTTGAAAGCATGGATTTCAATTGTTTGGTAAATATGTGTATATATATTTGGTAAAAAAAAAACGGTAACATATCAACGATCAAGTCCCACAACGGTCCATTTTCAATTTTACAACGCATGAAAACTTCACGCATGATAAGATCAACGTGTTTTCAAAGGGTGTGCCTATTGGCACAGCAAACCCTAGCAAAACTAGGGTTTATATACGCAGCGTATAGGGTTAACCCTCTACGCTGCGTATTGACCTATACGCTGCGTATATAAACCATGGATCTCAGTGCCTAATAACCAATCATTGCACAGAAAACAAGGTTTATATACGCCGCGTATAGGTCTCTATACAGCGTATATAAACCATCTGAAAATTTGGGGTCATTTTGGTAGGTTTGAAGCATCAGTTTTTCACAAGGTTTATATACGCTGCGTAGAGACCTATACGTAGCTTATATAAAGGTCTGAAAATGTCCTTTATACCCTTGTGTTGAGGCTATACGAAGCCAAATACAAGGGTAGTTGTGTCATTTTTGTCTCATACGCTGCGTAGGGATCTATACGCAGCGTATATAAAGGTCTGAAAATGTCCTCTATACCCTTGTGTTGAGGCTATACGAAGCCAAATACAAGGGTAGTTGTGTCATTTTTGTCTCATACGCTGCGTAGGGATCTATACGCAGCGTATATAAAGCTCCATTTTTGTATTTTTTTGTGTATTTCTTTGTTTATTTATAAAAAAACAGAAAATTATTTATAAAAAAAACAATATTATTGGTAATACAAATATAAATTATAAATATTAAAAATAATACAAATATTATGAAATATAAAAATTAAAAATAATACAAATATTATGAATTATAAAAATTAAAAATAATAAAAATATTATGAATTATAAAAATAAAAAATAATACAAATATTATGAATTACAAGACCTACAGAGAACCTATACGAGACTTACACTATACACTATACGATACGATACGATATAACACCCATATAGGCCTATACGGGACCTAAACCTTGTGTTGAGGCTATACGAAGCCAAATATAAGAGTAGTTGTGTCATTTTTGTCTCATACGCTGCGTAGGGATCTATACGCAGCGTATTTTTTGTGTATTTCTTTGTTTATTTATAAAAAAAAAGAAAATTATATATAAAAAACAATATTATTGGTAATACAAATATAAATTATAAATATTAAAAATAATACAAATATTATGAATTATAAAAATTAAAAATAATACAAATATTATGAATTATAAAAATTAAAAATAGTATAAATATTATGAATTATAAAAATAAAAAATAATACAAATATTATGAATTGCAAGACCTACAGAGAACCCATACGAGACTTACACTATACATTATAGTAGCGTATCGTGTTGCATCGTATTGTATAGCGTAGTAGCGTATAGGTTCCATGTAGGTCTTGTATAGGTTCCATGTAGGTCTTGTATACGCCTATAGGCTTAGACGGGACCTAAACCGCACCTATAGGCCTATACGGGACATATATACACCTATAGACCTATACGGGTGTTATATCGTATCGTATAGTAGCGTATCGTGTTGCATCGTATCGTATCGTATAGTGTATAGTATAAGTCTCGTATAGGTTCCATGTAGGTCTTGTATACGCCTATAGGCCTACACGGGACCTAAACCACACCTATAGGCCTATACGGGACATATATACACCTATAGACCTATACGGGTGTTATATCGTATCGTATAGTAGCGTATCGTGTTGCATCGTATCGTATAGTGTATAGTATAAGTCTTGTATAGGTTCCATGTAGGTCTTGTATATGCCTATAGGCCTACACGGGACCTAAACCACACCTATAGGCCTATACGGGACATATATACACCTATAGACCTATACGGGTGTTATATCGTATCGTATAGTAGCGTATCGTGTTGGATCGTATTGTATAGTGTAGTAGCGTATAGGTTCCTTGTAGGTCTTGTATAGGTTCCATGTAGGTCTTGTATACGCCTATAGACCTAGACAGGACCTAAACCACACCTATAGGCCTATACGGGACATATATACACCTATAGACCTATACGGGTGTTATAACGTATCGTATCGTATAGTAGCGTATCGTGTTGCATCGTATTGTATAGTGTAGTAGCGTATAGGTTCCATGTAGGTCTTGTATAGGTTCCATGTAGGTCTTCTATACGCCTATAGGCTTAGACGGGACCTAAACCAACCTATAGGCCTATACGGGACATATATACACCTATAGACCTATACGGGTGTTATATCGTATCGTATAGTAGCGTATCGTGTTGTACCGTATCGTATAGTGTATAGTATAAGTCTCGTATAGGTTCCATGTAGGTCTTGTATACGCCTATTGGCCTACACGGGACCAAAACCACACCTATAGGCCTATACGGGACATATATACACCTATAGACCTATACGGGTGTTATATCGTATAGTAGCGTATCGTGTTGCATCGTATCGTATAGTGTATAGTATAATTTTTATAATTTATATTTGTATTATTTACTAATAATATTGTTTTTTTATAAATAATTTTCTTTTTTAATTTTTATAATTCATAATAGTTGTATTATTTTTAATTTTTATAATTTATATTTGTATTATTTACCAATAATATTGTTTTTTTATAAATAATTTTCTTTTTTTTTATAAATAAACACAGGAATACATAAAAAAAAATACAAAAATTGAGCTTTATATACGCTGCGTATAGGTCCCTACGCAGCGTATATAAACCATTGTTTTCTGTGCAATGATTGCTGATAAGGCTCTGAAATCCATGGTTTATATACGCTGAGTATAGGTCTATACGCAGCGTATAGGGTTAACCCTATACGCTGCGTATAGACCTATACGCTGCGTATAGACCTATACGCAGCGTAGGTAAACCCTGAGTGTGAAGATAGGCAAACAGGGTGTGCAGATAGTTAGCCTTTTCAAATTGGGCGACGGCAGTGTTTTGAGAAGATCCACGCGTGGGGGGTGGGGGGTTCACCACGGGGCGCCCCGACCCCCTAATGGATTGGTATAAATTTTAGGTTTAGCGTCAATTTGCACTTTTTCTTTTCCGGTTATCAATAATAAAAGAGTCAAACGATACCGAGTGTTACTGTGATCGGCTGCGTTTTCAACAAAACAGTGGTTAAAAACCCTGTATTTTCAACAAAACAGTGGCTAAAAACCCTAGGACCACAAACTATCAAGATTGAAGTTCAAACAAACAAATATAAACCGAATAAATTTGAGTACATTGTCCTTTTCAAGAGTAGCTAAACGACCGAATAAATATAACGTTCAAACAACTAGTTGCAAGTTCTTCACAACATCAGCTGATGACAAAACGAAGTCTTCATTCATCTGCAAAACCAAGAGAAAATTAATCAGAACCATGTTCCTCAGTGTATTTTATCTTTTCTTTAAAAGAACCAATAAGATAAACGCATTCATATATGTTAACCTGAGCAACAATGGTGACAAGAAGAGTGGTATCAGCAAACGGCATGGTGCTGCAACTAATGATAGATAAACCAAGTTTCTTCAGCTCATTTAGCACCTTCAATAATGATATATTGTTTTTCCAGCAGTAAATTTCTACGAGTAGACTGCACCCGGACACGCTCACTTGGATCTCCGGATTCAAAGGGTTACTACACTCTTCTAAGTTTGCTTCGTTAGAACACGAGACATTATCATCGCTACTACTAAGCCTCGATCTCTTACCGGTTATCACGGATTCTTGCATGCTCTTTCTCCTTATGCCCTCGAGTTCCTTCACGCGATTTTGAAGTTCTTTGATGTAGTTCGCTGCATCTTCTAACACAGTTGCCTTATCCGTCTACCAACAAAAGAGTTAGCTAGATCATTAAATAATAATAAAACTATATTTAAATATATCTAAGTAAGATCTTTAGAATAATTTAACCAACTACTGTTTGAGATTATAGGTTGTTTGGAGTTTGGGCAAGTGTTTCTAGGCAACTTTTGAAAGGTCTCTACATCTAGACAATGGGTAGCGAACTCGTGCAAGCTCGCTCAGGTAGTCAGGTGGCAAGCGAAAATCTCGAGTTCGTTGCAAGCAAACTTGGCTAGAGTGTGTTGTGTTTATGATCATTAAATAATCATAAAACTATATATTAAATATTTCTGAGTAAGATCGTTAGAATAATTTAATTATCTGTTGTGTTTAGGTTTAATTATGTACAAGGACGTTTAAAAAATGTCTAAAAACACTTACCCAAAATCCAAACCACCTATAAATAAAAAAATAAAAAAAATTTTGGTTTATGCTAGGAAATTGGCAAGTACCTTTTTCAGGTCTGGAAGGAGCGAAGACAGACATAAAACGTTGAGCCAACTTTTCTCTTCTCTTCCTCTCAGCCAACACACGTTCTTGAACCTGAATCGGATTCCGAATAGTGGACCGAGTTCTTTTCACGCCGTAGCTGTCACTAAAAGAATGGAATTCATCTTTAGGCTGTATATCTCCGAAAGATATTGTGAAAGTGTTGGGAGTATCAGAAACTAGTTGTCGCTTAGGTTTTTCAGTTGTAGATGATATCATGTTAATACTATCGGACATTTTGTAATTAAATGGTTGTTCAATACGAGCTGGTTCTTCGAGGCACTTATGAGTTTGAACTGATTGATTGATAAAAGATGGGGCTTTTGTGTAGCTGTATGCTGAAAATGAATCAAAGCTCAAATCCTCCATTGGATAGTAATAAGGTTTGTTCATCTGATATTGATTCATGAACACTTGATCTTGCATTTCCTACAATATGAATTCAACAAACATATTATAAAATTATTGAAAACTTAATCAGAAGCATATATGGTATATTTATAATTATAATTAATATTTAATCCAACTATGTGTGCATCCTGCAACTTTTACTTACCAGCTCTGGTAGCCATGATGAAGGCATATCCATAGCTTCAATATGTCAGTTTGCTGTAAATCAGACAGAGTTTTCATTAGATATATCTCACACATAAGATGAACATGCATGTGCTACAATTTTGTAAAAGATTAACAATGAAAACATATAACATGAGGAGCTTAAGGAGTAGAAATAAGCCTCTTTTTCTCTTTTTTTTTTTCTCTCTTTTTTTTCTAGAAACCAAAAAACATGAGTAGAAGCTTCATACACAAGCATATTTATAATCTGTTAGACAACCTAGGAAGTGATAAATTCAAGATATCAAGACAAAGAAATACACATATTAGACAAATCGAGTTTACAGTTTGGTGTTAATGATTTGATGTGATAATCATGAAACACAGGCTTCACTGAGATGAGAGAATACTAGTGAGAGTGAAACCTAAATCGAGGGAGAGAGAAGAACTACCTTTGGAAAACAAAGAGGTTTTTGTGGAATACTTCTATTTTGGTGTATATGTATGCACTGACTATACTAGAGAGAATATCATCAGAGCAACTGAAAATAGAACCATCTGAAATAGAGGTATTTTTGAGCTTAAGGATGCTTAGACCACATTGTGTGGGTGTGGTTTTGTGGCTTTATGCCACATCACACCGCACACACCATCCCGAGAACGACGTGGACCATGGCGTTTATGTTTGGGTTTGGAGTTTCCACCAACGTGGAGGTGGTTTGTTTATGTTTAATTATCTGGTCCTGTTTAGAATTAAATATCTGGTGTATTTAGGTTTAATTATGTGGTTTCTTTAGATTTAATTATTTGGTTTGTATAATGCTTTTAAGTTTAATAAAAAAGATATTTGTATTATTTTTATTTTTATTTTTATATTTGTTTTTTTAATTTATGTTATTTTATAAGTTTTTTTATTTAAAGAGTTTCTTGTTTAAATCAAGGGGTCCACAAGGTACCCGCCATCACCTCTTCCGGACTAGTCCGGTTCATCGAACCACAACCCCTCCAAACGACTCCACCTCATATCCTCCATCGCATTTGTCGTCCGCTTTGGTGGTCCGAAATCCAAACCACATTACCACACATAAACGATGTAAATGCAATAATTATAACACGTTCAATCTCTTTAATAATCACCCAATTTTTTTTTTTTTTTGGAATGGCTAATTTTTGCCCTTAAATATCTATACCTCCCAAGGATTGAACCTTAGTCTCCTCAACTATTTATCTTTCAATGTTATTTATTTTTTACTTTTTCTAGACGTCAAATTTGTGGTCATATCTATTTTCACTAAACTATAATACCTATACACCAATTTAGGAAGAAACCCAATAAGTATGGGAAAAACCCTCTTATAGAAATCAAACTCAAAACCTAATAGTCACTAAATCTTATCTCATGTTAAGTTGTCATTAGGGTATAATGTCGTGGGCCTCATCCATAATGTTATGTTATGGATAATGCTTTTAATAAAACAACATAGAAAAGGATATTATTACATATATCAAATGTTATCATGGGTTTGCGCTAGTGTATTTTTAGGGGTTTTTAGTTTCACCACATGGGTTTTACTTTTTGGTTCTATTACCACTCAATTAAAAAAAAAAGAGAGAGAACCTTTCACACAGCTACACGTATTCTTACAATGACTTCATCATTTTGTATATTTATTTTTAATTATTATTATTGTTGTAGCTGTTTATACTATTATTATATGTTTTTTACTTTTTATTTTACAGAAGTTTTAGTTAACGACTTATAGGTGTACGTTATTATATTTCTCATCAAAAGTCTTTTACAAAATAAATGCTTCTAGAAAAACGATACTTTTAAAAAATCTCCTAAAAGTTTGCCACGTCAACCCTATACAATTTTCTTATAATTTTCTCTTTTGTCTTTTGTTTTTCTTTAAATGGCAGATGAAATAAATGTCGACTTCCTGTGTTAATCCAATGTTAAAATGAGACCAAATACGTTTGTGACAAAGACAGTGCTGGGTAGCCAAAATCCATCATCGCCAACTCCAGGTAAAACCTAGAACCTAAAGGCATGCTACGGGAAAACACAGTTGAGATCGGATTTAAGTTGAGACCTCTGACCTCAAACACAAATATTCACTTCCCCTCTAATGTCAATTGAGGTATAACTCATTTGATTCTCATAAGACCATACGGTATGGACGGCATGGGAGTGCCGTTGAAGGCTCCACCATGCCGGCAGCCTGACGCACCACCCCATGCCTTGGCTTGGTGATGGGGTGCTCCAATTTTCACCGACATAGAGGGGCAAAGCTCGGGGACGTAGCGAATGGTGAATAGTGGCATATAGCCGTTTGACCCAACGGTCCTTTTAAAAAAAAAGTTCAAATTCAAAAAATAAAACTCACACTCTTTTAATCCAACTCATTTCACCATTTTACCACACAAAACCTCTCATTTCTCACCTGATTCATCTCTATAAAAATTTACCTCAAATGACAAGGATATTATGAACCCAAGAAGAAGATATTGCTTTGGTTACATCTTGGCTCTTAACCCTTAATGACGAAGTGCCTCCTGATTCAACAATGTGGAAAATGCCGACGATGAGCTTCCGGAAGATGACGTGATTCAAGCGGCCCTCATCGACTACAAACATATGTACGGCTATGAATCTAAACACGTTTTGGCATGGCAAATTATAAAGATGTTTGTTTAATTATGTATTTTCGTTTATTTATGTTTAATTATGTGTCTGTTTAATTATGATTAGGTCTACTATTTAATTTAAAGAGAATTGGTCTGTAATAATCCCACCTAGATCTTATTGGTTATTAATAATCCCACCTCAAAATATTCCCCCCACCAGTCCCACCTTTCACATATTTTTCCTACAATGGTCACTCGTTAAAAAAACTTAACGGAGATAAGCTTTTTTCAAATTACAAACAGATTTTTAGGCCTTTTGATTAGAACGACGATACGAGTCCATTGATGTAAAACTTGCCTCGAAAAGGTGCTCCAAACGATGAAAACGACGCTTCAATTCAGGTGTTTAAATTTCGAATTAACCAAAATCAAGTCAATTGGAGCACAATTTCGAAGTAAGTTTTATATCAATTGACTCGTATCATCGTTCTGATCAAAAGCCCTAAAAAATCTGTTTGTAATTTGGAAAAAAAAAAAAAAACTTAACTCCGTTAAGTTTTTTTAACGGGAGACCATTGTAGGAAAAATAGGTAAAAGATGGGACTGGTGGAGGGAATATTCTGAGGTGAGATTATTAATGGCTAATTCCTCTAATTTAAATCATGTAATCTTAAATTTTTTATGTTGAACTAATAAGTTGTCTCGCGCTTTGCTGTGGGCGTTGAAACATAAAGTACAAATAATTTATACCGTCTATTGGAAACGTATTATATTTGACCTGACTGGTTTCCAAGTATTTTAAAAATAAAAATAAAAACGTATTATATTTGAACCTCTTGAAGGTGATTTTAAACTATTAGTATCTAAGTATGTTAGTTTGTGCAAAAGGACATAACTAACTATGTAATTAACTCTAAAAAACATGCGGTGACATTTCCATAAATAACAAAGAAAAAAGTAAGCTAATATTTTTATTATTAACTGGAGTATATCTGTCAATATATTTCTAACCATAAATCGCAAAGAAAAAATAGGCTAATATTTTTAACTGAGTATATCTGTCAATATATTTCTAACGTGTGTGACAACAAAACTCTACTTGATCACACAAAATTTTGAATCATTTTCGCATGGATTGTTAAAATTAATAATAACTAGTATTAACCATCCCTGCGTTACGGCGGGGACGAACATCAATGTCACACTACTATCAGCGACCACCAACAATGAAGTTGCAGCGTGTTAATACGAAGAAATTAAACCGAAACGTAAAACATATAAAAAAATAACTAAGTCGATCTAGGACCCGAGCGTTACGATTAACCTGTCAAACGGAAAAAAATAGACGACGTAAAATCGTTTAACCACACACGTACGTTGCATACTTGCGCCGTGTTAACTCACAAAATTATTAAAAGTATTTGAATGAAATACAAAATTATTTATAGTATTTAAATGAAATACAAATTTGTCTTTAGTGGATACAACCCACTAAGCATTATGTGACATAGGGGTGTTCAGAATTCGTTTCGATTCGAAAAATTCGAAATTCGATTCGAATTCGATTCGAATATCAAGAATTCGTTTCGAGTCGCAAGAATTCGAATTCGAATTCGATTCGATTCGAGTCAAGTTAATCGAATACGAATCGAATACGAATTTACAATTTTAAATTCGATTCGATTCTTATACATGTATTTTTATTTTTATATATATAATATATATAATTTAATTTAATACATATATAATATAATTGGGCTATATGAAATTCCCTATTATCATTCAAGCCTATTACATATGGCCCATGATTAGATATGGCCCATGAAACAATATCAAATCTAGTGATTTATAAGTTATACCTAATAACATTCAAAGTTTTCAAACCCTAAAAAAAAAAAAACACGCCAGACGCCTCCCTCATTCATCTCATCTGCGGATCGGTTTTCTTCAGTTACTTCGGACCCTCATCAGCCAGACGCCTACTTTCAGTTCCTTCGGTCTTCAGTTCCTTCGGTCTTCAGTTCCACGCCAGACGCCTACTTTCAATCGCGGTTTTCAGCCAACAATCATCCACCTTCAGTCGCGGTTTTCAGCCAACGTTAGGGATCTCCGATTCAGCCACCATCACAAGGTAATTCATGTGTTTTCATGTGTATGATCTGTTGAGACTGATGTTTTGGATTCATGTGTTTGAAAACGTTGTAGATGAGATAGATGTTTTGAAATCGATTAAGTTGTAGATGAGATAGATGTTTTGGATTCATGTGTTTGATGACTTGATCTGTTGAAACCCTAACTAAAATGCTATGTTTTGCAAAATGAAACTGATATATGAAACTGTAGAAGTGTAGATATTGTTTATAGTCAGTTTGAATCTGATTACTTGGACCCTAACTAAAATGCTATGTTTTGCAAAATGCAGGATCTTATTGAAATGGAAAAATCTAGTTCGAATCCTAGTAATTCTACATCAGTTTCATCTAATGCTAAGAAAGGGAAAAAAAGGGTATATTCTAAAAGGGCACCAGTGTGGAATCACTTCACTTGAAGAGCACCTTGAAGAACTTGAAAAGTTTGAAGATGGTAAAACTTGTTATTATATTTGCTTAAATGTTGAGTTTAATTATTATATATTTTGATAATATTAACACTTTTCTTTCTTTGTTGTAGATATAATACAATCAATGGGCGAATCAACTGTCGTAGACGTTTAGAAACGTGAGGTAACTTTTTAATACAACTTGTATTCCTTTTTAAAAAAATAACTAACAACGTGAGTTGCAAAAAGACAGTGGTTATTTGAAGAGTACATATATTATATTGGCTTTGGTGTTTATATGGTTTTCTTTATTAAGTTATTTCATCTTTTTGCAGGTTCTTGTTATTTGGTTTTGCTGGTGGCATTTGGAATGAAGTGAATGTTCCCGATTTATGTTATCGTTTTGCATGTTTTATTTTTCCAGTTAAGTTATTTTGTAATACCGACTAATGTTACCGACTTACGTTATCGTTTTGCATGTCATTCCCGACTTATTTTGAATGTGTTTATGGATGTTATTTGAAACTTTATAATGTCGTATCGTGGTTTATGGTAGCGTTAAAATTTATGTTTCATTTTAATAGTTTTTTAAATGTTTATGGTAGCGAATTTATTCGAATTCGATTCGAATTCAATTCGAATTCGAATTTTTAATCGAATACGAATCGAATACGAATTGAAGTTTTTATTCGAATTCGAATCGAATAGTATGTGTCTTATTCGAATTCGAATCGAATTCGAATTCAAGAGGAAAAAAAAATTATTCGATTAATTCGATTCGAATAATTCGAAAATTCGATATTCGATTCGATGAACACCCCTAAATTGTGACAAATCATAATGCATAGATATGTTGCAAATAATATACCCCCATGTTATGGTGGGGGCGTAAAACCGTGCTAAGTAGCTCCAATATTATATCAACGTGAACGACCATCAACACCAAAAAGGTTCGTGTAAAAAAAGAAATAAAAAACGAAATATAAAACCGAACGAAAAGTAGACAATGAAACAATGTTGAACCACACACTCTAAATGTAAAACATAGAAAACAATAACTAAGTTGTTCTAGAACCGCGCGCTGCGACGGGGTGTTAAACAGGAAAACTACGCATTTAAACATTGAATCATACATGCACATTGTAGCATATTAACTCGCAAAATTAAATTTGACCAAAATGTAATACAAAAAATCTGTATGAGGTTAAAAGTGATCGGTTAAAATGTAAAACATATAAATGTATGGGGTTAAGAGTAAAAAAATTAAAGATAAAAAAGAAAGAAAAAAAAAGTGAGTACAACCCACCAAACATATGAGTACAACCCCTTATTCCTACAAATGTTAATTTGTATGTGCTTAAAAGTGATTTATGGTTAAAGTAAAACAAATTAAAGATAAAAGAACAAAAATATGAGTACAACTCATCAAACTTATGGTACAATCCTTCATGCCAACATATGTTTTTTTATGGTTAAAGTAAAACAAATCAAAGATAAAAGAACAAAAATATAAGTACAACTCATCAAACTTATGGTACAATCCTTCATGCCAACATATGTTACAAATTGAGATTATATAAATAATAATAATAATAATAATAATAATAATAATAATAGTGTTTTAAGATAATCACGTTGTACTTCAAAACAAAATAATAAGCACAACAAAGAACATTTAGAACAAAAACATAAATAACACAATGATTCGAATTAAATGCAGTGCGAAGTTTGATATTTCTGACCGAGGGGTCGAAAACGTATATATCAAAAATTTCTCTAAAACTGAGGGGTCAAAAACGTATATACCCAAAAAAATTCATACGAAAACTACATGCTCTCCACTACTGAGCGAAAAGTTCGGGGGTCGGCCGCCCCCTCGCACCCCCACAAATTTAAGCCCTTGATTAAATGTATAGCATGCATAAGTGTATTGACAACCCTGGGAGGTTCAACAAGTTTTTTTTACTTGAAAGGAAAACTTCATTAAAACCAAAAAACCACCCGAAAATCGAGAGGCACACCAACACAACAACTACCTAATTACATAATTACAACAATTTTCCCAAGTTAAGTTCCTAAGATTCGATCTATTCTTGATCCAAAGGAAACCAATAGAGCGAGAGGTTCCTAAGATTCGAGAGGTTCAACAAGTTAGTTAACATACTTCGATGCGATATCAATCATAAATAAATCAGACAAATCCCGAATAATACTTAGCACCTTTACCCAAACTCTTTATTTTTTTCATCTTTTCTCACCATTATTTCCGAACTCCTTCGGAAATGATGATGAGAAATCCATCTTTCTACAACCCGGTAAATTGTGTGGAATGAAGAAGAAATATGGTATGGATATCATGCATATCGTTTCAAACTTAGGCTATATGGTGTGTTCATGACCCTTGATGCGTGTCGTGTGTTATAAGTTTTTATGTATATTTTAAGCCATTTTTAACACTTTAGTCAAGTTTTAAATTTATAAAACACGATATTTTACTAACACTAAACACACATATGGGCAAGTGCACCCATCGTGAGCGTAGTATAGCGTTGGTAAGATACCGAGGTCGTCCAAGGACACAAGAGCTTTTAATACCGGTTTATCCTCAACGTCTAATCAAATCAAAAATTTAGAAAAAGTTTTAAACATGAAAATAAAAACTAAAAATGATGAAAAATAAAAATAAAATAAAAACCGATAGACAAGATGAATCACTTGGATCCGACTCGCCTTTAGTGTAACCTTTGATGATTTCCGCACTTTTGCACTTTTTAAGAGATTATCTTAGTTATAGTAGTAGGCCCCTCTTTTGAAGGTGACGTTACCCTCAACCCAGTAGTTTGAGTCAGCAAGGATACAATCCTAAAAGTTCCGAATATTGGAAGATAATTAATTAAGTTATTAATGCGTAATGTGGTAGGCCCCTCTTTTGAAGGTGACTTTACCCTCGGCTAAGTGGTTTGAGTCAGCAGGGATACAATCCCAAGTAGCTAGGTTAATGTATTAATAGTAGTTTACATATGAGGGGATCAAGCCATTCGCACCCCCTCCATCCGATACCAGTGGGTATTGAAGGAGGTCCTAGTAAGCTTGACCCAGGTCCTTGCAGGATCTATACAATGAACAAGGCAAGAACCTTACCAAACCATTCCCTTAACCCCCGACCATGTAGCCAACATATCTCTATATAGACCGTAGAGATATGAATAGTGTAAATCTTTTATTTTATATAGACAGTAAAATAACGCCATGACACCACGGACAAATGATAAGGAAGTTTCACCTTCAACATAAGAAACTAGTTATTAAAGTCATTAGTACAAAACCAAATAAAAAGTGCGAAAAGATTAAAAAACAAAAGTATTACACTAAATACTTGTCTTCACCAAGTGATGTAAGAGACTTAAGCAAACTTGGCTTTTTATTGTCAAGAACTCTTACTATCAATCTTGGATCCCGAGACTACTACACACACTCTATGATGGATGATGGATGATGGATGATGGTGGTGGATGTGGGTTGTGATGGTGGTGGAGTGTGGGTGAAGTGTGAGAGAGGTGGTTTACCAAGAGATGCCTTTGAAGTGAACCAAGCACCTCTATTTATAGCCTGCACAGAAGCCCAGACACCGCCCCGTGTGTCCGCTTGACACGGCCCCGTGTCCATCCACTTTCTCTTTCTTCATTAATTGTAATTTGTCTGCATTAGCTCCACACGCCCCCGTGTCCGCTGGGAACGACACCGTGTGCAGAAGCGTGTCTGTACTATCAAGATTTGCTTAGATTTTGCGAATCTTAGCGTTGACCACGGCTGTGTTGGTTGGGCACGCCCCCGTGTCGGGAAATAGAAGCTTCTACAACTTTGTCTTTTCTGCAGACACCTGAGCACACCCCCGTGTCCACTAGGCACGGGGCTTGTTCAGCCTTCTGTTTGCTTGTTTTTGCTTGGGAAGATGTTGTCGATGGGTCGGGCATGCCACGTTTGTTCCTTTTCTTGTAATTATGTTAGATTTTGCTGCATATTTGCTCCTTTTGTTCATTTACGCTCATTTAATCCTGAAAATACAAAAGGAAGACAAAAGCACACTTTTTCCAACATTAGTACTAAAAGGGTTAGTTTTATGCCTCATCTGATGTAATTTATATGTTGAAAATACAAAAGGAAGACAAAAGCACACTTTTTCAAACATTAGTACTAAAAAGGGTTAGTTTTATGCCTCATCTGATGTAATTTATATGTTGCATTTTACACACATCAAATACCTCCACACTTGAATTTTTGCTTGTCCTCAAGCAAAACTCTTTATAATGTGGCTTACACTCCCAAATGGAATGGGTAGAATAGAAGTTTTAGGCTTGTCTTGAGTGTCGGGAATCCAAGATCTTTATTAGGTTTTATTTTTATGTTATTTACAATCCTATTCGTTATGATTTATTTTGAACATTTCATAAAGAGAATTTACTTATTTGGGCATAACATGCCTCTTTAAAATTCCATTTATATACAAGTTCACATACCTCACAGGAGATCACTCAACACTCGGCCGAAGATGTATTTTTGTGAAACACTTGAGACCGGCATGGAACTTACTTCTACCATATACTTGCCAAGCAATCAATCCTCCTCCTTTCTAACTATACAACTTTGTAAATATCAAGAGGACTTGGGGAAGGGTTAGGCTTGGGTTAAAGATAGGTGGTTTGGGTTAGTGGTTAGTAAAAGGGCGAAAAGCGTAAAAAACGTCGGTTGTCGTAAAACTTTTTGTTTTTGTGACTTTTATTCAAACGAAGCATTTTCAAACAAAGTTTCTTTTGAGGAACTTGTTTGTTTATTGCTATACTTCATTTTTTTTATAAGGGATGTCACATGAAAACCGAGTTTTTTACTAAAATAAAGGGTTTAAAATAAAAAGGTTTGGTGGGTAAAGGGTGTTTGTTTTGTGGGTTTAGAAATGAAAAGGTTTAGGCTCAAAGGGGTTAACTAGGGGGATTTTGGGTAGGTGACAAAAAATGAAAAATAATGGTGTTGAAAAGAAAAAAAGGGGTTAGTCCTAACGCCTCCATCATTTACTTACTTGGGTTTAAGTTGGTAATGACCGGGAATGTATTATCATGGCAAGTTCTAGAGTCGTAAGAAACCAAGCGGCTATTCACACAAGAAACGAAAAATGAGCATTTAGTTTAAAGATGTGTATTTGTATGCTCAATAAAGGCTCAAAACTCACTTTTTGTGGGAATGAGTTTATTATGTGATCAAGTATATATAATCAAATTTTAACTAGATTTGTCATGCCGTTTCATAATTTTCTTATGTTGGTTCTTTTTATCACGACGCTATCGGTTGTAAATTTATAAAAATAGAACAGTTTTAGAACTTGTTATTCCCAAATTAAACCAAGGCAAGTAAAAAAAAGAGTTTTTTCAAAAAACAATTAAGGTGATTAGCGGTTCCAATAGAGTTTTGTGTAAGGCTTGTTATTAGGAGTTGCAAAATTCAAGGTTTTAGCATCCCCCCACTTAAATTACACATTGTCCTCAATGTGTCCCAAAAATAAATATTTAGGTTGATTTAATGTGTAAAAAAGTGTTTAAAAACAAAATTTTATGTTACTAGGCATCTGGACACGGGCCGTGTTGATCCGGGCACTGCCCCGTGTTCAGATTGCCAGTATCATAGTTTATAGAAGGCTGGGCATGGGGGCGTGTTCAGTGAGCACGACCCCGTGTCCAGTTACCTGAACTGGGCATTTTCTGCAGGTCATCGGGCACGGGCCGTGTTGGCTGAGCACGGCCCCGTGCTGAACTTGCTGTAATGAAGAAAAATGGTCTGGAGGCTCTGTTTTTGTGCATGGGGTGTGGGTTCAAGTTTTCCTTAGTATCCTCCATCATCCCGAGTGTGTTTTATCCATTACAACCTCATCCAAACACCATTTACTAATTAAAAACCATCATTCATAGAAGATAACAAATTACACAAAGTCTTAGAAAATTAAAAATAAAGAAGAAAAAATAGAAAACTAAAAAGTTCCTAAGATAGATAAGTCAAGTGATACATGAAATCATCCTAAGGAGTTCTACCCTTATTGTAGGAATATCAAAAGCCCATAAATAGCTTTCCGGTATTTAAAGGCGTTGTAGAACTCGGAACCGAGGGGTGTCCCCTATATGTCGTTGAGCCATTCTTCTTTCTCTCTTGGGAGGAAGAATGCGGGCTCATTTTCCACAATATCTTGTGGAGGAGTAGTGACGGCAACCGGGACCCCATGTAATATGTCTCGAGGGGGTTTCGTGTGCATGGCGTACCACTCGGCCGGTAAGATGACTTCCGGTACCACATTCCATGCCCTTTGTGTAACGATTGGTACCAAAGGAGGAGAGGCGAGAATATTCAACCTTTAGTGCAAAAGGTTGACTTCTCGGAGACATCCTTCTAGCCCTATCGTCAAATGATTGATACGGTCGACCAAAGCTTCCTCTACTCCCGTCATTTCATTGATGGCCTCCTCAAGGCATACACGTAGTTTACAAGAGAGTCTTCTACTGATGACCTTCTCCGTTGTCGGTTGTTCCTAGAGTGTGATGAAGATGTTCCACTATTTTTGCTCGACATTCTAAGAAAACAAACCGAAAAGAGTTCATTTTAATGAAACATTACCTCGGACACGGCCCCGTGCTCACTGAGCACGGTCCCGTGTTCACCTCTCTGCAGATTTTTGAAACAAGGAATCTTGGAGATTTAAATTATTTTTCTGACTTTTGAAGCATTTTTAAGCAGAAATAACTTAAAATAGTGTTGTAAAACTTATTTTTGACAAGATTCCTTGAATAAAAACCTAACAAATATCACAATAAAGCTTGAAACTATTGGAATTTCAAGCTTTAATGGAGGTTTAGAGGAGAAAATGAAGAAAAAGGCAAATGACAAAAGTAGAAAAGACAAGATGGTTGTTGAGAACCTTCTTTAGAATATACCTAGTATGGTATATGTGAAGATCCCACCAGATCTCTGTCTTTGGAATGGGTCCAAGAGTGCAGGAATCTTGTTACATTTATAGAAAACGACAGCACACTGGACACGGCCCCGTGTGCAGACAAAATTCTGACACTTTTTGTCCGTATTCTGACCAAAAGTCAGACGGGAATCTTTGGGTGGACACGGGGTCGTGCTGACCTGGACACGGCCCCGTGGCTAGAAGTTGTTTATGAAGTTTCGTCTATTTTCAAGGAGTTTATCTGGATCGGGTGGTTCTTTACTGGATGGAACAACACCGAAGTGCCGGAGATACCTAAGTTGCCCTAGTTTTAGACAAGAACGCAAGAGGTTATCGGAAAGGGTGATTCCTAAGCTAAATACCGGTGGGCAAAACCAACCTTTATTTCCCTTATCCGAGCTCTCGTTAAAGAAGGTGTATGTCGAATCGCTCAGGTCTATGTATGCATCGGCGGAAACCGATGGGGAGTCCTTCACGGCACAATCGACACTGGGACGATTATCGCTCAACTCCTCGCAAGAGTTAGAGGTGATTTCGGGAGCAACGATGTTGTTATAATTCGAATGCAACCCCACTAATTCTCCTTGATCGTCGTCTTAAGATGAATTAGTTATATCCATCTCAAGTTCTTTTATCCATCGGAGAATTAGTTCTTCCATTTGAAATATTCTTCAAGAATCATTTCATCTCGAAGGGATGATTGAGAGCATTCGAGGGAGAGATAGGGATTGTTTTTACTTTCGCCCATCTTAAGGCTACAGGAAAACAATGGGTCTATATAGTGGGGATTGTAATTTAAAAAATAACATTTTAAATCTTCATGAGTTCCGCCACATAATTGACACCACGTCCCATAAGAGAAGCGAAAGTAAAAATTATCAGTATCACTCATGACTGAGTCAGAAATTACCAGCCGTCGGGATCTTACGACTCTGTTTTCAGTATCTGAAGCTTAGGCACGGGGCGTGTTCAGTGGGCACGGCCCCGTGTTCAGCTACTGTCTAACTTAAAACAGGATTGCCAGTACCAAAGATTGGGCACGGGGCGTGTTCAGCGGGCACGGCCCCGTGCTGAGTTTCTTCAGAAATTGAAAAATCTAGAAAAATCCTAAAAAAAAAGAAAAATATGAAAAACGATTAGGCCGTTGATTCCAAACTTTCTTAAAATCGTTGTGTCCCCGGCAGTGGCTCCAAAAACTTGATGCGTGTCGTGTGTTATAAGTTTTTATGTATATTTTAAGCCCTTTTTAATACTTTAGTCAAGTTTTAAATTTATAAAACACGATATTTTACTAACACTAAACACACATATGGGCAAGTGCACCCATAGTGAGCGTAGTATAGCGTTGGTAAGATACCGAGGTCGTCCAAGGACACAAGATCTCTTTTAATACCGGTGTATCCTCAACGTCTAATCAAATCAAAAATTTAGAAAAAGTTTTAAACATGAAAATAAAAACTAAAAATGCTGAAAAATAAAAATAAAATAAAAACAGATATACAAGATGAATCACTTGGACCCGACTCGCCTTTAGTGTAACCTTTGATGATTTCTGCAATTTTTCACTTTTTAAGAGATTATCTTAGTTATAGTAGTAGGCCCCTCTTTTGAAGGTGACGTTACCCTCAACCCAGTAGTTTGAGTCAACAAGGATACAATCCTAAAGGGTTGGAATATTGGAAGATAATTAATTAAGTTATTAATGCGTAATGTGGTAGGCCCTTCTTTTGAAGGTGACGTTACCCTCGGCTAAGTGGTTTGAGTCAGCAGGGATACAATCCTAAGTAGCCGGGTTAATGTATTAATAGTAGTTTACATATGAGGGGATCAAGCCATTCGCACCCCCGCCATCCAATACCAGTGGGTATTGAAGGAGGTCCTAGTAAGCTTGACCCAGGTCCTTGCAGGATCTATACACTGAACAAGGCAAGAACCTTAGCAAATCATTCCCTTAACCCCCGACCAGGTAGCCAACATATCTCTATATAGACCGTAGAGATATGAATGTTGTAAATCTTTTATTTTATATAGACAGTAAAATAACGCCAAGACACCACGGACAAATGATAAGGAAGTTTCACCTTCAGCATAAGAAACTAGTTATTGAAGTCATTAATATAAAATCAAATAAAAAGTGCGAAAAGATTAAAAAACAAAAGTATTACACTAAATGCTTGTCTTCACTAAGTGATGTAAGAGACTTAAGCAAACATGGCATTTGATTGTCAAGAACTCTTACTATCAATCTTGGATCCCGAGACTACTACACACACTCTATGATGGATGATGGATGATGGTGGTGGATGTGGGTTGTGATGGTGGTGGAGTGTGGATGAAGTGTGAGAGAGGTGGTTTGCCAAGGGATGCCTTTGAAGTCAACCAAGCACCTCTATTTATAGCCTGCACAGAAGCCCGGACACGGCCCCGTGTCCGCTGGACACGGCCCCGTGTCCATCCACTTTCTCTTTCTTCATTAATTGCAATTTGTCTGCATTAGCTCCACACGCCCCGTGTCCGCTAGGCACGGCCCCGTGTGAAGAAGCGTATCTGTACTATCAAGATTTGCTTAGATTCTGCGAATCTTAGCGTTGACCACGGCCGTGTTGGCTGGGCGCGCCCCGTGTCGGGAAATAGAAGCTTCTACAACTTTGTCTTTTCTTCAGACACCTGAGCACACCCCCAAGTCCACTGGGTACAAGGCGTGTTCAGCCTTCTGTTTGCTTGTTTTTGCTTGGGAAGATGCTGTCGAGGGGTCGGGCATGCCACGTTTGTTCCTTTTCTTGTACTTTTGTTAGATTTTGCTGCATATTTGTTCCTTTTGTTCATTTACGCTCATTTAATCCTGAAAATACAAAACGAAGATAAAAGCACACTTTTTCCAACATTAGTACTAAAAAAAGGTTAGTTTTATGCCTCATTTGATGTAATTTATATGTTGCATTTTACACACATCAACCCTTATTGTCACTGTGACCCTCCACATCAGTGTTATCTCACCTACTTCTAATCCATCATCTAAAACCACTACCATAAGGGTGTGGTCATCACCCAAACCACCATTCTCTTATTTTAATTTATTTTGTGAAAAGGAAAATGAAATATTGAAAAAGGAAAGGAGACTCATGGTTGCCATGCTTTAATCCACGCGAACTATGGTGGATGAGACAAGGGGGTAATGTAACAATCCATTAATGGTCCTACGTGGCGATTTATGACCTAATCCATGCCCCCACACCCTTTAGCCTTATGCAAAAAGTGCATTAGGTATGATTCTCATAAATCGAATGTATTAAAATAACACAAACTAAAAATCACAAATATCTTGTGTGTATGCATATTTTTAGGACTAAATACAAATAGTATATAAGCATGCTAACTAGGGATGGCAAAAATACCCGAGTCCGACGGGTATAACCGAAACCCGACACAAATGGACGGGTATACCCGATACTTATGGGGCCGGGTATGGATTAGTTTTAAAAATTTTCGCGGGTATGTGTCGTGTATGGAATTAGGTGATACCCGACTCGATTACCCGAAACCACATACCCGTTTCCCGATCTTATACCCAAATTCTTTAATTTATTCTTTTATTTTTCATTAACCTTTGTCTATTAGTGATTTATTTTACTATGTTCATAATGTGAAAAAATAAATTTTCTTTTTGTGTATGTATTTGATGATAGTATTTATATTTTATATGTTGTGAA
Source organism: Helianthus tuberosus (assembly GCA_030545235.1). Taxonomy (NCBI): domain Eukaryota; kingdom Viridiplantae; phylum Streptophyta; class Magnoliopsida; order Asterales; family Asteraceae; genus Helianthus; species Helianthus tuberosus. The sequence continues at coordinate 82,632,977 of CM060369.1, forward strand.
GTATATACATGTAAGTGTATAAGTATTATAAAGTTATTATTAATTTATGATATAACTTATATGCATGTAATGTACATTTTTTGTTTATAATAGTAAAGAAATGTATTTGGAAATCGCAACGTATATATTTTAACAAACTAATGGGTATACCCGATACCCGACGGGTATTTACCCGACAAATACCCGATGGGTATCAGGCTGGGTATGGGACACGATTTTAGAAGTTATTATTTATTAACTTTTTAAAGGTTTTATTATAGAGCAATTTAAGACTAATCAAGTTATTATTTTACATTTATTAACTTTTTAAAGATTTTATTATAGTCGTAATAAAATTATAGAGCAAATTAAGATCAATCAAGTTATTATTTTACATACTTTAAACGTAAATGCTATATTATATGAAATTCATTATTATTGAATATTTAGTTATGTATATTTTTGAAATTTTATTTATTTATGTCAGATATCTAAATTAAGTTCAATCATTCTTTAATTTGTAATTATCATTTATTAACTTTCTAAAAGATTTTATTATGGCCGTAATATAATTATATAGCAAATTAAGATCAATCAAGTGATTTTTTTACTAACTTTTATTTTTAAAACATAGATGTTGTATTATATGAAACTTATTTTTATTAAATATTCAGTTAAATTTTTTGAAATTTGAAATAGTTTATTTATGGTATATTTCTAAATCAATTTTAATTATTCTTTAATTTGCAATTATCATTCATTAACTTCATAAATTAGCAACTTTAAAACCAATCTAGTGATTATTTTACTACCTTTTAATTTTAAAACATAGATGTTACATTATATGAAATTTATTTTTATTTAAGATTTAGTTTTATATATTTTTGAAAGTTTGAAATTTTAAATATGTTTTTTTATGGCAAATTTCTAAATTAATTTCAATCATTTTTTTAATTTGTAACTATCATTTATTAACGTTCTAATTTAACAACCTTATAATAAAAACTTATTTATTTGTTTATTGTCGAATATAAAAGATTTAATTAAGATGCTAGTACAATTATGGAGCAATTTAAGACCAATCAATGATTTTACTGACTTTTAATTTTAAAGCATAGTTGTCATGTTATATGAAAATCATTTTTATTGAATAAATTTCCATTTTCAATTTAGTAAGCATACTTTATTTTGTATGTTATGAAAATCTTTTTAATTGAAATACATAATTACTTGTTATATTACGATTTCAATTCGAATTTTAACTTCTCTTTCCTCAATTAAATATTTGAATACGTTATCGTTTAATCAAATGTATAATATAAATATTTTATTAAGTAATTTAAATGTCAAACATATTTTTATTATAACATATTCTAAATTCTAAATACCATTTTATATTTCACTGATACTTAAATTGATTACATTTTTAATGTAGGTAAACGTGGTGTTTCTTAAACATTTGATGTTAGTAGACTGTTCATCAACTATGATCTTGAATAAATTTATTGTTTCAGATTAACAAATGACATTATCAATTATTATGAACATGTTCACAATTTTATTTTGTATAAGATAAAACACATTAATAAATATATAGGTATATTGAAAAACTATCTTCAACATCAGCATCCGGTAACCAAGTTGGGTCGTATGTTATTTCAAGCGTCGAGTATGAATTCCTTGACAACACTGATTTTACTCTTATAGCTTTTCTCGGTATCATAATAGTGGTATATTTTGTTTCTTTTGCATATACTTTTTGATTTATGATGCCTTTTAGTTAGTATTTGGTTTGTTATGTTTTATTAGAAGAAGAAGAAGGTCTTGGTTATTAGGACAATTTCTGCCATGTGCAATGATAAGATATGATATTATAATGGTTGCAACCATTGTAAATCCCATGTCGAGAAAACATTTGAAAAAGAGGATGGTTCAGGTGATGTAGAAGATAAGAAAGCTTTGTTTGTACCAATCGTGGCTGTGAAAGCGTTGATATTTTCTCAATTCCTCTATTACAATTTTACTCATTTTATACTTTATTAGATAAACCAACAAAACTTAATCTTTCACAATTTATTTCCTTGTAACGTAAACAAATATAGCCATTCGTGTGCAAGATTATACTAGCTTTGAGCCTATTTGATTATGAAGCCTATAAGATTCTCAAAAAATCCGCAAAAGGACTATTAGCAGCATAAGGTGAGATAAATTTTATTTACAACTTTATTATTAAAACCATTTCAGTATCTTATGTAGTCATATTTTACTCATATATTGTAGGTGTTGAATTCTAGAGGGATTCTCAAACAGTATCAGAAACATTTGTGTTCCTATGTCAGAAGTTAAATTTAATCCTCCTGAATTTTCTAAGGTTATGTCAAATGCTTTTTGAGAGTCCAGGATCCAGCAGGCTGTCACTCCCTGATTTCCGGTAGGCCTGGATGGGTCGTGACGATTGGATAACAGTATCACAATTTAATAATGCAGTGGAAGTATTAGAGTAAAAATATTCATTCATTAAAAGTCTGAATATAAATAAAATTTATACAAGTGTTCGAATACAAGCCCACATGTAGAATCTAGTAAAATGTTCTTTAGACATCATAGGCCTTAAGCTAGGAGTTACAAATTCCATAGCCTTTATCATAGCCGACCCGGATTCCATTCCTAACATCAAGGTTCGGTACCTGCAGTTAATGTTTTGAACATACGCCAGCTTTCGCTGGTAAATACCATTAACTGACTCATTTTGGAAATAGTTTTTCAAAAAGAATTTGATACATAGAGAAAACCCATAGGTAATCATTTAATATTTCTTGGTATTTTATCTTATCACCAGATTTACATACTCGTCATACAATGGGAACCAGAGATCAAAGCCGATCATTTTCAGTGCTATAATGATTAAGGTACACACCAAAGTTAAATAACGTGTCTTACAATCAGTATGCCTACCCCAACACGTTATTATGTATAACTGTGTAGTTACCTAAAGTCAACGACATTCATATTTTTTGCATTAAACTAATTACTTCAGTACTATATATCTCGCATCGTGACAATGCTGAATATAGATAGTAGCCAAACCAAGGATGTTATTTAAAGGGCCCATACACGGTACCAATAACCCCTAAATGTTTTAGTTATCAAGTAAAACAGATTAAACCGAGTTCTTACATTTATGAGCTACCTTAAGCGGCTTATTTATGTAATACCCGCTCCAAGTGGCGTATTTGCTATACCCTAAGTTTTAAAACGAAATAAGTTAAAGAATATTTACCTTTTGGAGCTAGCTTCCAACTGATAACGGTTTTAATATAACAAAAGCCGTAAATCAAAGTATTAAAAGTCAAGTCCAAATATCGAGGGGGGGGGGTTCTATAGTCCTGAGTGAACAGAATTAGTTATCTGTTAGAATGTATATGGGTCCTAGGTTAGTTCCTTAGACACGACCTGTTACTTTTAAAAATTGAATCGGTTCGCTAGATTAAGCGTAGACCGGATAGAATGTGGTTTATACCTATCCGAGTGTAAGGGCTCATTCAATAATGGTGTATTTGTAACACCCCAAAAACTCGAATAATTTAGTTGCTAATATATTATCACGTTTAAAAGAAGGAAATGTAATAACTAGGTTATTAAACCTAGTTAAATGCTTGGTTAAAACAAATAAGAATATGAAATTGGGTAAATTATTAACAAGTGACAAACATGAGGGGTTGATATGGAAGAAATGGAAATATAAAATAAAAATTAAAACCCTCAAACACACACCTGGGCGTGTGTGTTCAATCAGAGGAGAAGAAGAAAGGGGGAAACCCCTCTCAAACCCTAATCGACGAATTGGATGGGAATGGGCTGAATTCGAACTTGCATGAGCCTAAATAGTGATTATCTAAGCAAGCTTTAGCCAAGGTATGTCTTAATTCTCAGTTTTGATGAACAACCATGAAGTGGGTTTTCATGAAAACATGAGTTTGATCTAAATTATGATGAAAGCTTGCTAATGTTATCATGTTTAAGTTGAATCTTGGCTAAATTTAGTTATCTTAGTGATTTAGAATGAAACCCATGTTTATGAGTATGAGAATGATTATGATGAACATGTGTATGTTGATGATTTTGATTATGTTGATACATATGTTATGTGCTAGGTTTTGATAGTAACATGATGTAGATAATAATGTGATCTTGTTTGACTGAAATGATTCATGAGGTGATTATGGGAAGAATATGCTTAAATTACTTGTACATTATGCTTAGATGTTAGTACGCACGCCAATTGTTTGATGAAATGACTAGGTGAAGTTATGAATGAGTGATATTTAGAAAAGATTTGATAAAAACTAAATTTGTCCAGAAAGTTACAGCCGAATGTAATCGGCTGTAACTAGGTCAAATCTTGTCAAAAACTGATGTTTATTGAGTTTGTGATGAATCCTAGGAAAAACCTTTCAAACCCAATAGGAATTGCATTTTTTCGACGAAAAATGAACGTTTATTGAATTTTTCCGTATCGAAGGTTCAGGCTGCGTTTTCTGGCAGAATTTTCAGCCCATTACGAATGTCATAACTCAATTTAGGGATTGAGTTATGATCTCAAATTTTTACTGTAGGTAGCTTCAGGTGATTACAAAAATCTCCAACTGGAATTTCGTCAATCTGATAAACGAGGAATTTTAAATGAATTTTTCCGTAAGCTGCACTCAGAAGTGAGGAATCTGATTGTAGCTTAGTAAATGAATTTTTATAAATTTTTGGTAGAGAGTTAGACTCTAAAAATTTAACACAAGGATAACCCCTCTGAGGGGCACATCACATAAAAAGATTGTAATTTTTGTAAGCTCGTAAGTTCAGTAAACGGACCCCCCAAAACAGCCTATTATGATGTCATGAGTATATGAGATTAAGCCGAAAGTTAAAATGATAAATCATTGACTCTGAAAGTCAACTACGCATAAGGAACATGGCTAGACTTGTTGTTGTGATTATAAGATTATGGATAATCGTATGGTACATGGTATATAAATATGTGATAAATGGAATGACATGATGGATTACATGGGTTTGAAAGGATGTGAAATCGGGTACATGTCGTATGTTTGTTAGGAATGATTAATGCAAGTTGAATATGAAATTATGAAAATGTATGCTCGTTATCAAGTACAATGATGTATGCTAACAAGAATGTGTTGATGATAACCTGAAAGCGTAGGAGCCATGTCAATATGGACACGAGCATGGAAGGGAATGGGTCAAAGGTAAATACGGAAGCTATGCACGAACTCGGACGCACGAGGTAAGTGATTTCCGGAATCACTTCTTAGTTTGTTTAAGTAAGATAGCGTCTAGTTAATTAAGCAGGATGACGATTGAAGTTAAATATAGTTTTGAATGTACGATATCGGTGATTTTATCTAAGTAGACCGAACGGGTCAAAATAAGGTTGTATTGATATGACAGAATGATGTCTAAGTAATGGCTATGGTATCGTAACCGGGTAATGGGTAGAATTGCATATAAGTGCGCTAACCGAGAAATGAGGACTTGGGTTAATGGTCAAAATATTTAGCTTTTGACTTTAAACAAAAGAGTTGTTTGACAATAATACGAACGGGTCGAATAAATGTGCATAAGCTTTGTAATAATAATGAAGCACGTAAAGATTAAGGACCCGGGGTAAAGATTTCTAGTTAATAATGTAAAACCATATTTTACGGACAAATAGAAATAAGTTTTGAGCAAATTGGTTGTGGTATGTCCTAAATATGCGAGTTTTAGTAATAAATGTTAAATAATAGTCACCTAGCTTGGATTATGTAACACTTGTAGTATTATTTTATCATGAATGTTGTTAATTCTTTTAGTAAATGTTAAACATTTTGTAACTGAGTCTTTACGTAAGCAATGTTTTTAGTAAAGAAAGAAATTTTTTTTAGGGCTTGAATTCCGCTGCGTCGTTTTTAAGTTATTACGTGTTAGGGTATTTCAGTATTATACCACATAAGGGCATTGTGGTCATTTTTAACAATATTTTCAAGACTTGTCAATTAACCCATCAAACGGAATGACCATGTAGTATAACTTCAGAGGGTTATACTTAACAATAGTATGGTCTCAAAATGAGTTTAAAACAGATCTTAACGTTGACCAAAGGGGTCAGAATGTTAAAGTAAAAGTCAAACTGCTTGACTTTTCATATAGAATGAGGTTCTAAACTGTATTAGACGAGTTAAGCATGATAATATCAGTTTATATAAGTTGTATAACTTGTATACATGTCAAAACAATGGAGTTACAAGTTATAAAAACCATTTACAGTATTTATGAAGTTTAATTAAAAGTTCGACTTTTACGTAGCATGCTCGACCTATCAATTCAACTAGTAAACGTAATAATCCGAGGGTATGATCATAGAGGGATCATACCATCATTATTATGATCACGTAGGAAAGTTAGGTTTGAACTTTACTTTGAACAATTTGGTCAGAAGCTAAAGTCAAACAGAAAGCCAACTGTTTGACTTTAACTACAAATAACTTAAAATAAATATGAAAGAGCTAGTGGGAACACTAACTTGGAAGTGTTAGAGAAGAATGCAACTAAGAAGGGAGTCTTCTTGTTTAGAGGATAGCTCCAAGAATGATTTAGAAGTGAGAATGAAGGTGTGAGGTGAACAAGATGGAGATGGTTGTTATTTATAGCCAAGGAGGAAGAAGGAGAAGGTGCCAGTGTTTCCAAAGGTCCTTAGGTGAAGCCAAGTGTATAGGGACGTGGAAGAAGGGTAGAGATAGTTGCAAGAAAGGCCACAAGGTGGCAAAACAGCTGCAACACCAGCCAACTGTTTGTTGTCTGCAGGTCCCTTACGGTCCGTAAGGACCTAAGGCGGTGTATTTTTACTTACCGAGCACTCCTGCTTACGGACCGTATGCCTAGATACCTTACGGTCCGTAAGACCTCCTGGCGCGCAACATTTAAATGCCTTACGGTCCATAAGGACTTCAAGAATATAAATATTTGCATAATTGACCCCTTAGGTCAATAAGTTATTAGTATATACAATATTAGTCCCTGTCCTTCCACATAGTGGGGATTAGTTGGATATCCAGGACACATTTTAGTTAACACACAATAATAGTCCTTCTCCTTCCCAGAGTCAGAATCAATCGAAGATTCGGAACACGTTTCAGTGAACGTCCAGTGTAGGTCCTTCCTCCTTCCACATAATCGGGATTAGTTGGAGGTTTCACCCTCCACATAGTCCGGATTAGTTGGAGAATTGGTCACGTGTCATCACGTAATTGGATGAAATTTTTGGGGTGTTACATCCTGACCCCCTTAAAGGAAACCTCGTCCTCGAGATTTATTCATACGCATACGGATATTTTTGTCTCATTTCGGATTCAACCTCCCAAGTGTATTATGGGCCACGACGGAAATTCCATTTCACTTTGACGAGGGAAACCTTTGTCTTACGGAGCTTTTTGACTTCACGATCCTCAATGGACAAAGGTTTTTCAATAAACCTTAAGCTCTCGTCAATTTAAACGTCATGATGAGACATGACAAGTGCTTCATCAGCTAAGCACTTTTTCAAATTAGAGATATGGAATACATCATGGATTCCACTCAGCTCTTCTGGTAGCTTAAGTTTGTAAGCTACAGAATTGACACATTCTGTTATCTCGAATAGTCCATTATATCTAGGGCTCAGCTTTCCTTCTTTCCAAATCTCATCACGCCTTTCCAAGGTGAGACTTTGAGCATTACTCTGTCTCCGATTTGGAATTTGAGAGGCTTCCGCCTTTTATCAGCATAGCTCTTCAGCCTATCGCGGGTAGCCTTGAGTCTCTCTCTGATTTGTAAGATTTTATCAGTTGTTTCAAGAACAATCTGTGGTCCAGAAAGTTGGCTTTCACCAACTTCAGCCCAACAGACAGGCATTCTACACTTTCTCCCATATAAAGCCTCAAAAGGTGCGGCTTTTATACTAGTGTAATAGTTGTTATTATAGGAGAATTCAATCAGGGGTAGATGTTGATCCCAGCTACCGCCTAAGTCAATCGTACATGCGCATAGCATGTCTTCCACGGTTTGTATCGTACACTCACTTTGCCCATCAGTCTAGGGGTGATAAGCCGTACTAAAGTTCAAGAGCGTACCAAGTGCTTGCTGGAAACTTTTCCAGAAATGAGAAGTGTATCTAGTATCTCTATCTGATACTATAGACAACGATACTCCATGAAGAGACATAGTGTTGTCAAGATACAACTTAGCTAACTTGTCGGAACTCTAAATTCCCTTAATTGGCAAGAAATGTGCCGACTTAGTCAATCTGTCGACTATGACCCATATCGTGTCATTGCCATGACTGGTCTTAGGTAACTTGGTAATCAGATCCATTGTTACCATTTCTTATTTCCAAGTGGGAATCTCCAATTATTGTAGCAGACCAGATGGTCTCTGATGTTCAGTATTAACTTGCGAACATATTAAGCATTCTACTAGATGGGTGGCTATGGACTTTTTCAGGCCCGTCCACCAATAGTTCTTTCTCAGGTCTTGGTATATCTTGTCTCCACTGGGAGGTACTGAATATTTCGAGTTATGTGATTCCTCAAGAATCAACTCTCTGAGTCCTCCATAGACGGGAACCCAGAATCTATTATTTAGTCTTAGGATTCCATCCTTTCCAGGCATCAACTGTTCCACAGTTCCACCTTATCTTTTAGTCTGAGCATTTGCCTCTAGCTAGGCTTACTTCTGAGCCTCTAATAGCTTTTTATTCAAGCTAGTACGTAGCTCAATATTTTTGGCATTAACCCTAATTGGTTTAATCCTTTCTTCACGACTTAGAGCGTCCGCAATGACATTTTCCTTACCGGGATGGTAACGAATCTCACATTCGTAATCATTTAGAGTTTCCATCCATCGTCGCTGTCGCATGTTAAGATCTTTTTTATTGAAAAAATGTTGAAGACTTTTATGGTCCGTGTATATAATACACTTTGTGCCATATAAGTAATGTCTCCACAGTTATTATGCAAACACAACCGCACCCAGTTCTAAATCATGGGTGGTGTAATTCCTTTCGTGTACTTTAAGTTGTGGTGATGCATAGGCAATCACTTTGCCTCTTTGCATAAGCACGCAACCCATTCCTATGTGCGAAGCATCACAGTACACGACAAAATCTTCAATCCCCTCAGTTAGGGTTAAGACAGGAGCATTGCTCAGTTTTTTGCTTCAGAATCTCAAAGGATTCTTTCTACTTAGGACCCCAGTCAACTTTTACATTCTTGCGGGTCAACGCAGTTAGAGGAGTGGCAATTTAAGAGAAGTTCTTAATAAACCTCCTGTAGTAGCTAACCAATCCTAAGAAACTATGGATCTCTCAAGGGGTTTTGGGTGCTTCCTAATTTAAGTTAGCTTCAATCTTGGCATCTACTTAGATACCACGCTCACTAATCACGTGTCCTAAGAATTGGATTTCGCGAAGCCAAAACTCGCATTTGGAGAACTTAGCAGAGAGCTTCGCCTGTTGAAACAGACCGAGTATACATCGAAGATGTTTCTCATGATCATCCTTGCTGCGCGAGTAGATAAGTATGTTGTCTATGAATACAATGACTAACTTATCTAAGTACGGCTTGCACTCTATTCATGAGATCCATGAATGCTGCAAGTGCATTTGTGAGTCCGAACGGCATCACGAGAAACTCATAGTCGTCGTATCTAGTTTGGAACACAGTCTTCAGAACATCTTCACTTCGGACTTTCAATTGGTGATAACTAGATCTCAAATCGATCTTTGAGAAGTAACTGACTCCTTGCAACTGATTAAACAGATCATCGATCCTTGGCAAAGGATATCGATTCTTGATCGTGATCGTGTTTAGTTCGCGGTAGTCAGTGCACATTCGCATTGAACCATCTTTCTTTTTAACAAAGAGAATAGGAGCTCCCCAGGGAGAGGAACTCGACTGAATAAAGCCTTTCCCTGAAAGCTCTTCCAGATGCGCCTTTAGCTCCTTCATCTCAATGGGTACCAGACGATAAGGAGCTCTAGCTATAGGAGATGATCCAGGCAAAATGTCGATTCTAAACTCGACTTGCCTATCGGGGGCAGACCGAGTAAATCTTTAGGGAAAACATCAGGATACTCCGAGATGATTGGAATGTCTTCAATCTTCGGCTTTGGCTTGCCAATAGTCAACTGTGTTATGTAAATGACACATCCTCTTTTCAAACACTTGGATTCCTTAAGAAGAGATGCTTTCTCGGGCAATCCATAGTGTTGATCTCCTAATGAATAGTGAGTATAGCACCAGATGGGGATTTAATTTCGATAAGTTTCATTTCACAGGCAATGCGGGCTTGGTTATAAGCTAGCCACTCCATGCCTAAAACTATATCGAATCCCACGAGATTCATAGGTAAGAGGTTAACACGGATAGATTGGTTCTTGATGGATATAGCACATCCATCAAGAATCATAGAAGCTACTTCTATACTACCATCGGCCATTTCGAGCTCATAAGTAACATCTAAGGTTCTTAAGGGCAGGTTTAGAAGTCTACTAAATTTATGGTCAACGAAGCTCTTATCAGCTCCAGAATCAAATAAGACTCTAGCAAATATATCATTTATGAGGAACGTACCCGTAATGACATTTGCATCATTAATTGCTTCCTTTGCAGTCAGCTGAAAGGCTCTAGCATTGCCTTTCTTGGCTTCGGTGGCCATGTTCTTGGCGTCAGTTGCCCACTTCGGGCAGTGGGTCTTGATATGCCCTTTCTCACCACACCCATAACAGGTGGCGTTTATCAAATCCTTGCACTCGTAGTATTTGTGGTCCATCTGCTTATAGATGTCACAACCTTTGGGTTTATTATATTGACATTTTCCAAAATGTCGTTTCCCGCAGGTTTAATACTCGGGTTTCGCCTCAATTGACTTGGACTGGTAATAGCTCGAACCAGTCTTACCCTTCTTAGAATCCCTAGTAGGAGTGCCATCATGTTTCCGCTTATGGTTGCCATCGGCCTTGGCCGCTCTCACCCATTTCTCATCCTTAGTGAGAGATAAGGCTAGATCCACAGTAGATCTAAACGTTGAAGGTTTAGAGGATTTAACCATCCCCTTGATCTCTGGAGCGAGTCCTCCAATGAATCGCGCAATGCGCTTAGACTAGGGGGTAATCAGATAAGGTACGAGTCTTGAGAGAGAGAGTTGTAATCAGATACATAAGCTCGACAGTTGAGGTTTTTCATGGTCAGTTTAAGAAAGTCGGATTCAACTTTCTCCACCTCGTGAGGTGGGCAGTGAGTTTCACGGATCAGTTCCACGAATTTGGGCCAGCTTAGGTTGTACAGTGCAACCTTGCCCGTGGATTGGATTTGTGCCTTCCACCAAGTTAAAGCATCCTCCTTGAAGGATTGGGACACGTATTTGATATTATCCTTAGTAGCTAAACCGCTTATGTCAATGACGATTTCCATCTCATCGAGCCATTTTACAGCATCAATGGCTTCCTTCTCACCCGTAAAGTCATGGAGTTTACATGAGACAAAGAACTTATATGTGCACCCCTCCTTAGAGGTATGGGGCTTTGTTCTGATGACATTCTTAATGCTTTGCTCACTCTTAGTTGAGGAGTAGTGAGACTTTTCAGTCTTGGAAAGAGGTTTAGTGACAGAGTTTTGCTTTGGTACTGATGGCTCTGGCCCTTTAAATATAGCTGTGAATTCAACCATAGCTTTACCGACTTCATCGGTAATCAAGGATTGAAGATTATTCTCCTCGTCCCTACGGTCTCGTTGATCACAATTATCACTACCGTTTTTCTTAGTTATATTGCCAATATTCAGGCTTTCCATTAGTTCAGTCAGGTGCTATATTGCCATAAATAAGATTTTGGGATATTAGTAGTAGATCAATTAAACAATGGAAAAGAAACTTGAAATTGGGTTTCATCAAATCGATAGATTACAATACATTGTACTATAAGGACTTTTGGAATTGAAATACAAACATTGTCCACAGGTGGACTTTTTGGAAGAGTAAAACAAAACACAATAAAGAAAAAGAGTCTCCAATCATCTCTTTTGTCATTCTCGCTAGTCCTTTTCTTGTTTCACCTTGCTTGGTGTTGGTAGTGGAGAGTTTAGCGAAAAGTTTTCTGAGTGGGGATTTTTCATGGGGCGGAATTAGCGGATTCCAATGATAGTGAATAGTATGGGCCACGAATTTTAGACTGGTTTGTGTAAACAAGGTTTGAAATTTTGAAGTTGGGAGGTAGAAAGTATGGATCGTCAATGTCCACTGGTATAGGTTCTGATGTCTGGTTTGAAGGTTTATCAGTTTGGGTTCCTATTGAGGAAATAATGTATTGGCCATAGGATGAGGGTAAAGAGCTCATCCTTATGACTGGTCATACTGACATCCTTGGTTTGGTGCGAAGCATCCGTTGTTATGGCTTCGTCTGGGAATTTCCCGTGTAAGGAAACAGTATGGGATCAATATCAGCGGTTTCCCTTCCTAGAGGCATCTTCCTGAAAATTCATAAAAATCGATATCTATATTTATATAATAAGAGGAGTAGTCCTAGGTTCAAGTCTAGAACTCAGAATAGTCTTATGGAATTTGCATTTGTGATATTTGAGTTTAGACACAAAAGGCTAGTGTCTAATTCACTCAAATTATAGCTCGGATACCAACCTGTCACATCCCGATTTCTGGTGGGCCCGGATGGGTCGTGACGATTAGATAACAGTATCATAATTTAATAATGCAGCGGAAGTATTAGAGTAAAAATATTCATTCATTAAAAGTCTTAATATAAATAAAATTTATACTAGTGTTCGAATACAAACCCACAGGCAGAATCTAGTAAAATGAGCTTTAGACATCATAGGCCTTAAGTTAGGAGTTGCAAATTCCATAGCCTTTATCATAGCCGACCCAGATTCCCAGCCTAACATTAAGGTTCGGTACTTGCAGTTCAATCTTTTGAAAATACGACAGGTTTCGCTGGTAAATACAATTAACTGACTCATTTTGAAAATAGTTTTTCAAAAAGAATTTTATACATAGAGAAAACCCGTAGGTAATGATTTAATATATCTTAGGATTTTATGTTGTCACCAGATTTACATACTCGTCATACAATGGGAGCCAGAGATCAAATTCGTTCATTTTCAGTGCTATAATGATTAAGGTATACACCAAAGTTGAATAACGTGTCGTACAGTCAGCATGCCTACCCTGGCACGTTATTCCGTATGGCCATAATAGTTCATGAGTCGAGACGCCTGGACACGGTACCAATAACCCCCAATTGTTTAAGTTATCAACTAAAATGGATTAAACCGAGTTAACTATAATGGATTAAATTGAGTTCTTACATTTATGAGCTATCTTAGGCGGCTCATTTATGTAATACCTGCTCCAAGTGGCGTATTCGCCATACCCCAAGTTTTAAAACAAAATAAGTTAAGAGTATTTACCTTTTTGCTAGCTTCCAACCGATAACAGTTTTAATATAACAAAAGCCATAAATCAAAGTATTAAAACTCAAGTCCGAATATCTGGGGGGGTTCTATAGTCTTAAGTGAACAAAATTAGTTATTTGTTAGAATGTATACGGGTCATAGGTTAGTTCCTTAAACACGACCCGTTACTTTTAAAAATAAAATCGGTTCGCTAGATTAAGCGTAGACCGGATAGAATATGGTTTATACCTATCCAAGTGTAAAGACTCATTGGATAAAGGTTTACTATACTAACTTTTTGATTTTGAAAGGTTTTGAAAAGCTTTGACCCATTACGCCTAGTTTATGCGAACTAGGTTCGCATAACTAGTTATGCGCGTAAAGGGGGGTTCGGAAGGTCTGATGGGCTTATGACAAGTGAAAGTATAAAAATATATCTCTAGTTGATATATATTCTATTCCAAAGTCAGATTATAGTTCGGTTTAGATTAAAACCATTTAATTATCTACTTTGACCACATAAGGGCATTGTGGTCATTTTTAACAATATTTTCAAGACTTGTCATTTAACCATTCAAACGGTATGACCATGTGGTATAACTTCAGATGGTTATACTCAACAATAATATGGTCTCAAAATGAGTTTAAAACCAATGTTAATGTTGACCAAACGGGTCAGAATCAAAAGTCAAAGCAAAAGTCAAACTGCTTAACTTTTTAAATAGAATGAGGTTCTAAACTGAATTAGACGAGTTAAGCATGCTAATATCAGTTTATATAAGTTGTATAACTTTTATATATGTCAAAACAATGGAGTTAAAAACTATAAAAACCATTTACAGTATTTATGAAGTTTAATCAAAAGTTTGACTTTTACGTAGCATGCTCGACCTATCAATTCAACTAGTAAACGTAATAATCATATGGTATGATGACAGAGGAATCATGCCATCATTATTACGATCACGTTGGAAAGCTCGGATTGAACATTACTTTGACCAATTTGGTCATGAGCTAAAGTCAGAGAGAAAGTCAACTGTTTGACTTTAACTACAAATAACTTAAAATAAATATGAAAGAGCTAGTAGGAACACTTACTTGGAAGTGTTAGAGCAGAATGCAACTAAGAAGGGAGTCCTCTTGTCCAGAGGAGAGCTCCAATAATGATTTAGAAGTGAGAGTGAAGGTGTGAGTTGAACAAGATGGAGATGGTTGCTATTTATAGCTAAGGAAGAAGAAGGAGAAGGTGCCAAGTGTTTACAGAGGTCCTTAGGTGAAGCCAAATGTATAGGGATGTGGAAGAAGGGTAGAGATGGTGGCAAGAAAGGCCACAAGGTGGCAAAACAGCTGCAACACCAGCCATCTCTTTGTTGTCTACAGGTCCTTTACGGACCATAAGCCTCAAGCCATACAGTCCATAAGGACCTAAGGCGGTGTATTTTTACTTGCCCAGCACTCCTGCTTACGGACCGTACGCCTAGATACCTTACAGTCCGTAAGACCTCCTGGTGCGCAACATTTAAATGCCTTAGGGTCCATAAGCCATGAGGCCTTACGGTCTGTAAGGACTTCAAGAATACAAATGTTTGCACAATTGACCCCTTGGGTTAACAAGTTATTAGTATATACAATATTAGTCCATGTCCTTCCACACAGTGGGGATCAGTTGGATATCCAGGACGTGTTTTAGTTATCGCACAATAATAGTCCCTCTCCTTCCCAGAGTTGGGATCTGTCAGAGATTCGGAACACGTTTCAGTGAGCGTCCAGTGTGGGTCCATCCTCCTTCCACATAATCGGGATTAGTTGGAGGTTTCTCACTCCACATAGTCGAGAATTGTTGGAGAATTGGACATGTGTCGTCATGTAATTGGACGAAATTTTTGGGGTGTTACACAGGTTTAGACGAAAGTTTGGGTAGAAAAGAACTAATTCGGTAGAATGTTATTAAGAATGGAGTAGAAGAAGAATATGTAACACCCATCTTTTACTTAATGTAAATATGCGATATTAATAAAAAGTACGATCATTTTATACCATAAGATCCAAAAGTAGAGTATTAAAGTAACAAACATTGTTTTCTACTAACTAATTTAAACATCCAAAAGTTGTTTAGCAAACAAGTTACATCATAACATTGTTTAAACCGAGTTAATTTATACGGAAGCTTCAAAAGTATGTGTTCGGTTCTTCAAAAGCTTGCTTGATCGTCACCCGTAATCCGTGAGTACCTAAAGCTGAAATGTTTACATAAAACATTTGCATTAGAATGCTTAGAAATAATACTTAATCGAAACTACAATCGAAGTGGATTTGAATAGTTACAATTATACAAAATTAAAAGAAAACTTGGGCTCTACCGTAACTTACGGTTCCACCGTAAGTTACGGTAGTCGGTTTACAAAAAGGGTCTACCGTAAACCAGTAGAAACCCACCGTAACATTCCTGACCTCTACCGTAAGTTACGGTGTCACCGTAACTTACGGTAGCCCCTGCACATATATAGTTTGGCTTTTTATTTGTTTTGCCCACACAAGTTTCTCAATTCCTTATTCTAACAACCAACATATTAAACTCTTGTGTTTTAACATGTCAATATATAATTGATAACAATAGATCAATTGATCATATTATGAAGCAATATCCATGCTTTATTTGATTATTCGACCCGTTTGGCTCGTCTAAGGAATCCTCCTTTATGACGACTACCAACGAGTTCCAACTAACTTTTGACCAAATATTCAATATAGCGACATCACCGCTTTAATTCAACGCAACTCTTATTCTAATAATTCAACTACGCATATTATAATCATCAAATTTACTTAATGTAACGGGTCAAGTTACATACCTTAATGTACGCCCTTCAACCGCAAATCACCACCGGCTTGTCCACTCGACGTTCCGGTATCCTTTCCTATAGAGTTCAATTCAAGACATGTTTAGAACTCTCTTTAAACCTTACATCGCATAATACACCGAAACATCATAATTATGCGTTAAATCTTTAAATTTCTATTTTAAGCCTTCTTTGAGGCATTTTCACAAACACCTTAAGGGCATATTTTTCACATGATTATATGACAAGTTTCTAGCTTATCATTTAGCCCTAATTTCACCTCAATCAACATTTTACATGATTGTTAGTTTCTAGATTTCTGAAATCACTTCCAAATTGTCAATTTACACAAGATTAACACCCAATATCCTAGTGTTCATCAATTTACACATATCCCATTAATCACCTACAATGGTGTTCATGGATTCACCCAAAATTTCTTATGATTTCAACTTCTATTGGTCTAGGGTTTGTCCCTAGACACTATAGTTGTTCCTTAATCATCATAACATACACATGCAACCCTAATTTCAGATTTTTCCCAATTCATGAAAATTTCAAGTTGAGAGTTTTCCTTAAATTTTACATACCTTGTAATCCTCTTGTGATGAGGATCATGATTCTATGCTCGGATTTTCGTTTGGACCAGATTTGCACCTCCAATTTGAGAGTTCAAGTAGAATTTTGAGAGTTTGAAAGTTGGGGTGTCGCCCCTGCTTGTTCTAGTCGACCAGACATCCCTTTTTGGGGTGTTTGGTTTGTTTTATTTATTTTAATTAAAATCAAGTTTCAATTCTTACAACTTAAACCCCTTAACTTTGTTCAACATATTGTTTAGTAGCTTTTAACCCTACCATAAGCTATTTCTAGTCAATTAACTAACTAGGTTAAAAATTTCTAGTTAGTAAATTCTCGTTTATTTATACTTTATAATTCTAATATAAAGTTTTATATTTTTCGGGGTGTTACAAGTCCACCCCCCTTAAAAGGGTTTCGTCCCCGAAACCGAAGTACGTACCAAATAATGTAGGGTGAAGACGTCGCATCTCTTCTTCGGACTCCCACGTAGTGTCCGAACCTTTCCTATGCTCCCATTTGACTTTGACTTGGTCAATTTGTTTATTTCGTAAATGTTTGACCTTTCGGTCTAAAATCTCCACCGGTCTCACCGCATAATTCAGACTATTATCCACTTCGATATCATCGTAATGGATATAGGCCGTTTCGTCTGCTAGGCACTTTCTTAATTGTGACACGTGAAACGTGCCATGAATCCCACTTAGTTCCTCCGGTAGCTCAAGGCGGTAAGCTACCTTGCCAACTCTTCCGATAATTTTAAATGGCCCAATAAACCTCGGGCTTAGCTTTCCCCTTTTTTCTGAATCTAATAACGCCCTTCCATGGGGAAACTTTTAGCATGACCATGTCACCAACCTGGAATTCGATTGGCCTATTCCTTTTATCAGCATACGCCTTTTGCCTGTCTTGAGCTGCTTTCAAGTGTACCCGAACTATTTCAATCTTTTCATTCGTGGCTCGTACTATATCTTGGCGGGCGAGTTCACGTGGACCCACTTCACCCCAACATACCGGGGTTCGACACTTCCTACCATAAAGCATTTCGTACGGTGCCATCTTAATACTAGATTGGTAGCTGTTATTATACGAAAACTCGACTAACGGTAGGTGAACATCCCAACTGCCTCCAAAGTCGATTATACACGCCCGTAGCATGTCCCCCAATGTTTGTATTGTTCTTTCACTCTGTCCATCCGTTTGAGGATGGTACGCAGTGCTAATGAACAATTTGGTTCCCATTTTCTCTTGGAAATCTCGCCAGAAATTCGAAGTAAACCGGGTATCCCTATCAGACACGATGGATACCGGCACCCCATGACGTGCTATTATTTCATTAGTGTAAACTTCTGACATCTTTTCTGACGTATAAGTCTCACGAATCGGAATGAAGTGAGCACTTTTCGTCAATCTATCCACCACTACCCATATGGCATCGAAACCACGATTCGTCTTAGGCAACTTGGTTAATAGGTCCATTGTAATATGTTCCCATTTCCAAACCGGAATTTCTAACGGTTGGAGTTTGCCATATGGTTTCTGGTGCTCCGCCTTGACTTGTAAACATGTCAAGCATTTTTCCACATACTTCGCCACATCCCTCTTCATTCCGGGCCACCAATAATTTTGTTTCAAATCATTGTACATCTTGGTCGCACCCGGGTGAATTGAATAACGAGATTTATGAGCTTCATTAAGTAGAAGCGCCTTCACTCCGCAAGTATGTGGGACCCATATCCTTCCGGATCGAGTCTTCAACCCGTTATTTCCGTCCTACAAATCTTTCAATTGACCGATTATTCTTTCTTTCTTCCAATTCTCTTCTTTCATTGCTTCACATTGCGCCTCTCGAATACGTTCAAGTATACCTGAGGTCACCACGAGTTGCATCGATCTTACTCGTATTGGGACATAGTCCGCTTTTCTGCTTAGAGCATCCGCCACCACATTAGCCTTTCCGGGGTGATAATGTATTTCACAATCGAAGTCTTTCACCGTTTCTAGCCATCGCCTTTGTCGCATATTTAACTCCTTCTGATCGAAGAAGTATTTTATGCTCTTGTGATCGGTAAATATGGTGCACTTTACCCCATATAAGTAATGCCTCCATATTTTTAAGGCAAATACCACCGCAGCCAACTCAAGATCATGCGTGGGATATTTCTTCTCGTGTATCTTCAATTGCCTCGAGGCATAAGCTATCACCTTGCCCCGTTGCATCAAAACGCACCCGAGCCCCGATAGTGAAGCATCCGAATAAACCACCATATCTTCGACTCCGTCGGGTAATGTCAGTACCGGAGCTTGAGTTAACTTTTCTTTTAGCGTTTGAAACGCTTTTTCTTGATCGACACCCCAAATGAACTTTTCTTTCTTTTGGGTTAGCTTTGTTAGCGGTGATGCAATCTTGGAGAAATCTTGAATGAATCTCCTATAGTATCCCGCAAGCCCCAAAAAGCTTCTAATTTCCGAAGGGTTCTTCGGGGGATTCCATTTTGACACAGCCTCTATCTTTGATGGATCCACCAAGACTCCGTCGGCACTTATGACATGGCCAAGAAATTGTACCTCTCGTAACCAAAAGGCACATTTAGAGAATTTTGCATATAACCTCTCTCGTCTAAGTGTCTCTAACACTTCTTGTAAGTGGTGTGCGTGTTCAGCTTCACTTTTCGAATACACCAAGATATCATCGATAAACACGATGACCGACTTATCCAACATTGGCTTGCAAACCCGGTTCATGAGGTCCATGAAAGCCGCGGGTGCGTTTGTTAGCCCAAATGACATCATGAGGAATTCGTAATGTCCGTATCTCGTGCGGAAAGCCGTCTTCGGCACATCTTCTTCTTTGACCTTTAGTTGGTGATACCCAGATCTAAGGTCAATTTTTGAAAACCAGTTCGCACCTTGTAATTGGTCGAATAAATCATCTATCCTCGGGAGCGGGTATCTGTTCTTTACCGTGAGTTTGTTTAACTCCCGGTAATCGATACACATGCGCATGCTCCCGTCTTTCTTTCTCACGAATAATACCGGTGCGCCCCAAGGAGACACACTCGGCCTTATGAATCCCTTGTCAAGCAGGTCTTGAATTTGGGACATCAACTCTTGTAATTCCGACGGTGCGAGTCGGTACGGGGCCTTTGCTACGGGTTTTGCGCCCGGAATCAATTTGATCCTGAACTCTACTTCCCGTTCAGGCGGTATCCCCGGTAAATCCTCCGGAAACACATCTCCATAATCTCGTACTACCGGTACATCTTCAATCTTCCGTGACTCTTTCTCAGGCTCATTTGCGTATATCATGAACGCTTTGCATCCTCGCTTTATAAGCTTGTAAGCTTTCAACATTGAACACACTATGGGGTTACCTCCCTTTTCGCCATAAATGGTGACGTGTTTTCCGCTCGGAGATGTTAGTTTTATCTCTTTACGAAAACACACGACTTTTGCATGGTACTGGGCTAGCCAATCCATCCCAACGACTACTTGAAATTCTCCCATTGACATCGGGATTAGGTCTATCAAGTATTCCTCATCGTCGATGCTTAATTTGCAGCCTCGACAAACATCACAAACTATAAAACTTTTGTTGTCCCCTATTTCAACTTCTAAGGGCACAGGTAATTTCGTTAATACAAATGAAGGATGTCGAATAAATCCATGCGAAATGAAGTATTTATTCGCACCCGTATCAAACAATACACGTGCTGGAATTGAGTTAATTGTGAATATACCTGAAACCACATCGGGTTCTGTCTTCGCTTCAGCCGCGGTAAGTTGGAAGGACCTCGCCTTCGCTTTGGGAGCTTCTGTTGGAGATTCTTTAACATCTCTCTTTCCAACTAAGTCCGGACATTCGGACTTTTTGTGGCCGGGTTGATAACATTTGTAGCAAACTGAGACTTTTCCCGGGCATAGCGAGGCCGTGTGCCCCGTCTTGTTACATATAGGGCATGGCTTGTCTTTGAACCGACATTCCCCTTTGTGTCCCTTCCCGCACACCTTACAACTTGGCGACCCACCTTTAGTATCTACCTTCTTCCCCGATTCTCCAGTTCAGGCTTTCTTTGTCGGGCTTGGATTCACATCATGTGCCCTTCGTTCACCTCTTTCGACTTGCTTCTTCAACTCGATTTCCCGTTCCCGAGCAACATTAATGATTTCGGTAAGGGTCTCGTATTTTGAAGGAGTCATAAACTCCCTATATTCAGCGCTCAACATATTGTAGTAGTAGTATATTTTCTGTTCTTCGTTCGTCACCAACTCACTACTAAACTTCATCTTATCCATAAACATCGCCGTGATCTTGTCTATGGTTTCACCCTTATGCCTAAGTTGCATGAACTCTTCCTTGATTTTGTTAATGACCGACTTGGGACTATGATGTTTAAGAAATGGTGTCTTAAACTCTTCCCATGTTATGGTCCTTGCCGCTTCGGCCCCTATTTCATTCTTTTTATTATCCCACCAATCCTTGGCTTGTCCTCTTAACTGACCCGTTCCGTAAGCAACGAAGTCGCTTTCGTCGCAATGGGTCTTTTCAAACACTCCTTCAATGTCGCCCAACCATCTTTGGCAAATTATCGGGTCGACTTCCCCGTTATAGATTGGCGGTTTACACGCCATGAATTCCTTATATGAGCACCCTTTACTTTCTCCCATTTTGTCTTTCGTAAGGTTGACAGTATCCTCCAACCTTTTAACTCGCTCTTCTACGAGCGACAACACTGTGCTTTGGATCTTGTCTATAAACCCGGATAGACTGCCCTCAATTGCCTTTCCTACCTCCTCGGCAATCATTTCTTTCAATTGTTCGGTGCTTGTCGGCACCGGATCATTATTGCCCTCTTACGACATCTTGAAACTGAAATGTTTACATCAAACGTTAAACATTTCATTTATGGCATTGTTTCATTTGTTTCGGTTTAGCCAAGTTCCTAACTTGCTTTAACCGTTCACATTTAGTGCACTTTCCGGGTTTGAGTGTGTTAACACGCTCTTCCCATGCATAACAATTCGTTTCTCATTCCTTACATAAGACATAATCTACTAACATAATGAGTTTATTCTTACCGGACGATCGATCAAGCTTGAACCGAACACTTTATTGACAACCTTAAGCTCTGATTACCAACTTGTAACACCCATCTTTTACTTAATGTAAATATGCGATATTAATAAAAAGTACGATCATTTTATACCATAAGATCCAAAAGTAGAGTATTAAAGTAACAAACATTGTTTTCTACTAACTAATTTAAACATCCAAAAGTTGTTTAGCAAACAAGTTACATCATAACATTGTTTAAACCGAGTTAATTTATGCGAAAGCTTCAAAAGTATGTGTTCGGTTCTTCAAAAGCTTGCTTGATCGTCACCCGTAATCCGTGAGTACCTAAAGCTGAAATGTTTACATAAAACATTTGCATTAGAATGCTTAGAAATAATACTTAATCGAAACTACAATCGAAGTGGATTTGAATAGTTACAATTATACAAAATTAAAAGAAAACTTGGGCTCTACCGTAACTTACGGTTCCACCGTAAGTTACGGTAGTCGGTTTACAAAAAGGGTCTACCGTAAACCAGTAGAAACCCACCGTAACATTCCTGACCTCTACCGTAAGTTACGGTGTCACCGTAACTTACGGTAGCCCCTGCACATATATAGTTTGGCTTTTTATTTGTTTTGCCCACACAAGTTTCTCAATTCCTTATTCTAACAACCAACATATTAAACTCTCGTGTTTTAACATGTCAATATATAATTGATAACAATAGATCAATTGATCATATTATGAAGCAATATCCATGCTTTTTTTGATTATTCGACCCGTTTGGCTCGTCTAAGGAATCCTCCTTTATGACGACTACCAACGAGTTCCAACTAACTTTTGACCAAATATTCAATATAGCGACATCACCGCTTTAATTCAACGCAACTCTTATTCTAATAATTCAACTACGCATATTATAATCATCAAATTTACTTAATGTAACGGGTCAAGTTACATACCTTAATGTACGCCCTTCAACCGCAAATCACCACCGGCTTGTCCACTCGACGTTCCGGTATCCTTTCCTTTAGAGTTCAATTCAAGACATGTTTAGAACTCTCTTTAAACCTTACATCGCATAATACACCGAAACATCATAATTATGCGTTAAATCTTTAAATTTCTATTTTAAGCCTTCTTTGAGGCATTTTCACAAACACCTTAAGGGCAGATTTTTCACATGATTATATGACAAGTTTCTAGCTTATCATTTAGCCCTAATTTCACCTCAATCAACATTTTACATGATTGTTAGTTTCTAGATTTCTGAAATCACTTCCAAATTGTCAATTTACACAAGATTAACACCCAATATCCTAGTGTTCATCAATTTACACATATCCCATTAATCACCTACAATGGTGTTCATGGATTCACCCAAAATTTCTTATGATTTCAACTTCTATTGGTCTAGGGTTTGTCCCTAGACACTATAGTTGTTCCTTAATCATCATAACATACACATGCAACCCTAATTTCAGATTTTTCCCAATTCATGAAAATTTCAAGTTGAGAGTTTTCCTTAAATTTTACATACCTTGTAATCCTCTTGTGATGAGGATCACGATTCTATGCTCGGATTTTCGTTTGGACCAGATTTGCACCTCCAATTTGAGAGTTCAAGTAGAATTTTGAGAGTTTGAAAGTGGGGGTGTCGCCCCTGCTTGTTCTAGTCGACCAGACATCCCTTTTTGGGGTGTTTGGTTTGTTTTATTTATTTTAATTAAAATCAAGTTTCAATTCATACAACTTAAACCCCTCAACTTTGTTCAACATTTTGTTTAGTAGCTTTTAACCCTATCATAAGCTATTTCTAGTCAATTAACTAACTAGGTTAAAAATTTCTAGTTAGTAAATTCTCGTTTATTTATACTTTATAATTCTAATATAAAGTTTTATATTTTTCGGGGTGTTACAGAATAGTTGAATGATTCATTCATACCGAAAGAGTATACATCTTTTACAAGCTAGAGAAAAAATTTCTCCAGCATTTCCCCTCTGGGAACTCCAAAACTTCAACTCAGCTCTCACTCACAACTCCTATTTATAGGTATACATCTTCGTGCGAGTGAGGCTTTGTGCGAATGGACTAAGTCCATTCGTGCGAATTGACAGTGTCCCTTCGTACAAAGGACTCCTTCATGCGAAGGGAACTTTACAATACAAAATCACAACTTCTAACTCTCATCTATATAATATTCAACACACGCTCAATCTAACCTATTCGCACAGTGACAGACACACAAAATATGCACCAAGAATTTCCCCTTTGTACGTCACTGTCGAATCTTGATCTTTGAAAATGAGAGCTGTGTTTGAATATTCTACAACTTCAATCAGGCATCTTGATATCTTCAATTGATTCCCCCTTGATTGATAATTCGGGCTTGCATTATCTTCATTATGCACAAATTCCCCTTGAAATGAATCTTCAGGTCTTTGTTTGCACAGTTCCAACCTCATCTGATTTGCTCTACCGCAATCTTCACGAATAATAACCAACTTGAA
This sequence comes from Helianthus tuberosus, assembly GCA_030545235.1. NCBI lineage: Eukaryota > Viridiplantae > Streptophyta > Magnoliopsida > Asterales > Asteraceae > Helianthus > Helianthus tuberosus. The sequence goes on from CM060369.1 coordinate 82,657,436, forward strand.
ACTAATCAATGCAGCTTCTCTGTTTCAACATTAACCACCTCTGTGTTCGGTTTTTGGTTTACCACTTTAGCTCAATCTCTTAATTTTCAAAAACCCAACCGGCAATTGATAGAAACTTCGAATCACCACACCGGTAAACTTCAAGTTTATGAATACCCAGGAAAATCTAAAATCCTGTTTTTCGTAATCATCTTTAAGCACACTCCTGAATGATTGATCAGTGTAAACGGTAATCTCCACAATCAGCAAATCTTTATCGGATAACAAATCATTTGGTAACACATTCAGATCTTAGAAACATTCTTCCACGATTAGATTCACATTCTTCCTCTTCAGTCACGATAACAGATGTATAGTCTTCTCCGTTAGTTCCGGCAGTAAATTAATCAACAAACATCGTCATTCCCCAGCGGTTAGTTCGAAAAACAATTCCTCTGCTCGAAGACTAACCATTCTGACACTTTAGACTATCACAAAGCTATGATCTTTTAAGTATCTACAATACTAATGCACCTCCTAACGCTAATCCTGCTGACCGGCTTTACGAAGACCCGGGACTCAAACCCTAAGACATCAATCTGACCCTAATCTGAAGAATCTGAACTTCCTATGATCATGAACTAATGAAACTTGATCCTATGCATCCCCAGTCAATCTGAAGTCGGAACCACCCGAATGATGTTGCACATCACGAATTTCAAAAATGTTGGAATTTCAATATATTCTGATTAAATTTTTATTCCCCCTCATTTTTGCAAATTCTAACTTCTCTAATCTCATCACTGAATTTCCCCTCAAATTTGGCAATTCAGTCCTCTCTTATCTCTGAAAAACTCTAATATGACATTTTGTTCCACAAATGTCAGTTTTTCATCAACTGCGAATTTTTCTTGTTGGCCCACTAATAGTCACTATACCAAATGATAAACATTCTGCATAGGTATCAATGACTACCCTAATATCTTCACTACTATATAATCGCATTATCAAATCTATTCTATGAAGCCCCCGACGGTGTCCCCGAACAACCCGCATTAGACATTCATAACTCGAAAAAAATTTCAATCACCAAATTTTTTTTGGACACTCGTCTTGTCACTGCGATCAAAAAATGCCTTTTTTAGGCATTTCAATTAATAACTCGAAAAAATTTTCAATCACCAAAATTTTTCTTGACACTCGTCTCATCACTACAATCAAAAAATGTTTTTTTAGGCATTTCAATCATTCGTGCGAATGAAGTAGGTCCATTCGTGCGAATGAGATGATTTTGAACAAATAAGGTGTCTTCGTGCGAATGAGATTTTCAATTGACTGAAAATCCTCTTCGTGCGAATGGGGTTTCATCCGTTCGAACCTGCTGATCACATTTTTCGATCGAAATCTTTATTTCTGCGAATTTCATGATGATTCTTGCACATATATGTTCGCAATTCAATTCTAAAAAATCCTATGGTCTCAATTTTACTTTTTGTCCGTGAATTGACCATTTATTTGATGTTTTACGTCTAAAACCCATAGAAACCCATAATTCATGAGTGTAGGTGATTCAATCAACTGTTAGATCGATTGAATCGGTACCATAGCTCTGATACCAATTGACAGACCAGAATCCGGCTGGTTTAGACGGAAGTTTGGGTAGAAAAGAACTAATTCGGTAGAATGTTATTAAGAATGGAGTATGTCACAACCCGACCGCGTAATACAACAAACCACGGCGAAAAAGTCGGGGAGTGGAGTAACAGAATTATTGTTTCACAACACATGATAATTGAAGTTTTGTTTTATTGAATTAATAACTGTTTGACATAGACTTAAAGTGAAATAAACGAATTTAAACACATTGTCTTTCTTGTTTTATGTCACTAAGGCCCTCATCCAATCCTATGTTTTGCATCATGATAAACTAACAACAGCACCTGAAACACATGTGAAAATAGGTACGTCAGCATAAAAATGCCTGTGAGCTACATAGGTTTTGTTGATGAAGGATTCATGACTTGTAGTTAACAGAAATGTTTAACAAAAAGTAGTCATGAACCTTATAAAATGTTTTTGTTTATGAAATCATATGAAAATCGATATGAAAATCAGATGATATAAAAGAAAGGTGTATGGCTAAGTGAATAGCCAAGTAAAAATGAGTTTGTATAAAATGTGTAGTTTGTAAATCAATGTCTTGTGTAAATATGTCGTTCGTGTAAAATGCATCATGTCTTTATCGAAATGATTTAGATAACGCTACGATATATAATATCATAAAAGCACTTATATATAGGAAGTACCAGCGGCATATCCACCATGCTTTTATCATATTACATGTCGCCTCGTCATTTAAATCACTTACCAAATAAACCACCCCAAAATGTCTTGTTCAAACCAATGTCAAAATGTTCATGTATAACAATGTTTAATGTTTAAAAGTCATGTATAAATCATGTCTTGTATAATAAATGTCAAGTATGGTGAATAAAAAAAGAATCTACTCAATCCCATAGGTGTAATGTAATGTATGGTGAATAAAATAATTTACTCAATCCCATAGGTGTAATGTTATGTATGGTAAATAAAAAGAATTTACTCAATCCCATAGGTGTAATGTTATGTATGGTGAATAAAAAGAATTTACTCAATCCCATAGGTGTAATGTTATGTATAATCAAATGTCATGTGGAAACCATGTACTAAGTATGCTAAGTAAACAAACCAAGTAGAAATGTAATGTAAATCAATGTGCTATCATGCTAAGTAAACATACATAGCAAAAATGTTTATGAAATCAATGTGCTAGCATGCTAAGTAAACATACATAGCAAAGCATAAATGAAATCATGTATTATATGCGTACTAATGAACATAGCAAGTATATGTCATGAAAGCACGAAAAGCACGAAAGTAACAAGTAGGCACATGTGTGTCACCCCAAAATATTTGAAAACAGTAAAAGAGGGGACTATGTACTCACTTGATATTGCTTAATAGTCTTGAAATATCAACCAAGTAACACTCGAAGGATCACAGAATCAAACGGCACTAAATATAGGTAACTATGTTAATAAACCGAACCTAAATCGGAAGATCGGATAGAATGAGGTCTCGTAAACCAAATGAGTATTGGAACTCGTATGATATGGTTTAACAAAGCCTACATTCTAAATCGGAACCTATCCTAAGTGCTTATGACCCGTTATGACCCGTTTAGGTAGCTTACGCTACTTTAACACGTCATTTGTGCAAAAGCGCAAACGAGTAGCCTAACTAGTCCTATAACAAGTATTATATGCCCTAACATGTTTAAATATGTTGCATAATCAGTTTAAGTGGCAAAATTTAGGTTACATATGCTTAAAATGAAATTATGCATAAAAAGGGCATTTTGGTCATTTTTCCTAATGCATATAAACTACCTATCATACAACTAATTAAACTAAGTGACCATAAGGTATAACCTCGGAAGGTTATTCCCTATACAAATATGGTCACAAAATATGTTTGGTCGGATCCTAAGGATCGACCAAACGGGTCGGGTTCGAAAGTCTAAGCGGTTGTTTAGACCGCTTAACTTACGACCCTAATTAAGCACTAAACTAAAAGTGACGAGATAAACATGTTAAAACATATTTAACTAAGTTAGAAAACAGTTTTGATATCAAAACAAAGTGTTTTGATACCCGAAAATAGTTTCGTCGCAAAATGCGCATAATCGGCATTTTGATTGAAACTATGACTCGTCACTACGCCTAATAAACGTGGTAATCGGTAGGTATACTCACAAGGGCCTATAAACATCGTGATTACGCTCACATTACAAAGTTCAAACGAACTTTGTGTTGACCAAATCATGGTCAAAGCAGAAAGTCAAACACTGTTTGACTTTCATGCTTAAAATACATGAACAAGCGTGAAAGAAGCTTATAAAAGGTCCAAGCTAGGAAGAATTGAACTAAAAATACTCAGGTATGAAGCCTTCAACAAGTGAGAGCTTCAACTTAGAGCAGATTAGATAAAATGAGCAAGGAATAAGAATGAAAAACCCAAGCTATTTATAGAAATCTTGAATCAACAAGATCATTCCATGTGTTTTTTAGTGGATCAAAGCTTGATCCTAGCCCTACACATGTTGCCCATGGTTTTAAATACTAGGGGAGCCCTTAAACAAGCCCAAGGTATGCTAATTCTATGGTTAAATACTAGGGGAGCCCTTGTAGTCCGTGAAGACAGGCACAACAGTCTTCGCCCCAGGCGAGAGACTCCTGACCAGAACTTTTAAATTTTGGCAGAACAGGCCCCTGTAGCTTAAAACTTGATTTTCGAACCGCTTAAGCCCCGTTAACCCAATTTCAAGGCTCTAAAAGGATGTTAAAGTATAGGGGGCATGAAATATGTTTAAAAATATCATGGATGTCGGTTCGTTTGGTCGTACGGCCTCATTGTTCGATTAATTACGACGAAACACGAACGGACGCGAAAAACGATCCAAACTACGCGACGAGTGGTATTTTAGCATTCCAATCACTAAAATAAAATATTTTAATGATTACAAAAATTTTTGGATGTCCGGATAAGTTCAGAACGTAAGATATGCGCGTAAATGCAAACTTATTCACTTTTTTACGCTTTTAGTCACTGTTGATCAAATAAGCATATTTTCACATACCGAACCCCTAAAAGCTTATTTCTAAGCTATGTAAAGGATAATTAAATTATGTTTAGATTATGATCATGTTCCGGAATGTACGTTGCTATACGAATTGGCAGACTTTCGCAGTTTGTCGCAAATAGTCCTTGTGAGCGAATAAACTTGTTTTTGCCATACCAAATCCTTTAAAACTTATTTCTAAGTTATGTAAAGGTTATTTAAGGTATTTTAAGCTTATGTTGATGTTCCAGAGTGTTTGTCATGTTAAGCTGGTTATGTTTACGCATCAGTTTGCGTATAACTTTCCAGAAAGCGATTTAGAGCTCGAAATCGAATGAGAATTGATATGTGCAAAAGTCACATGTATTTGTACAAATCCAAAAATTGAAACACAAGATTTCATTGGATTCATATTTGTATGATGGTCGTAGAGGCACAGATGTCACAGAGTAGAAGCAGAATAGTCAAATGATTCATTCATACCGAAAGAGTATACATCTTTTAAAAGTTGGAGAAAAAATTTCTCCAGCATTTCCCCTCTGGGAACTCTAAAACTTCAACTCAGCTCTCACTCACAACTCCTCTTTATAGGCATACATCTCAGTGCGAGGGAGGCTTTGTACGAATAGACTAAGTCGATTCATGCGAACTGACAGTGTCCCTTCGTACGAAGGAATCCTTCGTGCGAAGGGAACTTTACAATACAAAATCACAACTTCTAACTCTCATATATACAATATTCAACACACGCTCTATCTAATCTATTCGCACAGTGACGGACACACAAAATGTCACACCCCAACCAATGGCGAAATCATCGGAGTGGGATGAGGAAAGATTGCTCATCACTAATAACGCAAATTGTGAGAATAGAATTAAAGATAAACTGATTTCATTCATAATCAAAAGTGTTACAATAAATGGAACTTGGAAATACAACATGTTCAATACAAGAAAAACAATACAACAAACAAGTACAAAATTGATACAACATATTAAAACCTAAGACGTCTATATGTGTATCTAGGCATCATCATTACTTAAGTTTCATAGCATCGTCATCCTCAACCTGTAACATGATTAAAATAAAGTTCAATGCAAAAGCAAAGGCAAGTATACAGGTTTCCGTATATAGCATAAAAAGACAAGTTTTTTAAACAATTCCACATGGCAAGCTAGTCGTAACAAGATAAACAATAAATTGGCATGTGTCTAACTAATCAAACCAGGATGAAACGCAATAAGCTCTTAACATAACCCAACGTTCACAGGCGGTGCGTTAATCCTATAACGGTATATATGTCAAGGATAGGCTCGTACGAAGTTAATGATAAGTCTAACACAAAACGTACAACCCCAAATTTAAAGTATCAAGTAACAAGTATGCATGTATAAGGAATGTTTGTGCATTTTGGAAATAAGTATAAGTGTAAGTTTTCATAGTTTAACATGTTACACCCCAAAGGTGGTAAACAAAAAGGGGGTTTCAAGTATACTCACAAAATTGCTAATTCTTCCGATTATCCAAGTGTTGGCGAGGGAATGAGTTAATGAGGTTGAATGTATATGGATTGGAGTTCAAGGTATGTTTAGAGTTGGAATTCGGAATTTAAAGTATATCGAAGGTAAGTGTATGAGAAAATAACCATATATCACCTACTCGTTTTTTACACTATGAAACCCATAAGGGTTTGAATGTTTTCATGGGTTAAAGTACCCATTAGTGTCGTAACGAGTACCAAGTTCTTAGATGATGTAACTTAATATTTTGACAAATAACCATGAGATTATCATCAAAGGTTCGGTTACTATAAGTATTATCTATTTCATATAGTATATATATATATATATATATATCATAAGTTTAGTCTAATAATGTTACAAGTATTATCATAGAAGTCATGCATGAGGTAGGAAGATAAATCTTCTGTTTTGGAACCTCTTTTGTATTCACCAATGCACAAGTTGTCATAGACAACAAGGATGGTCATGAATGTACAATAAGGAAATGAAATAAACACTAGCTAACAAGGAAAACATCAAGTGATGTGTGGATTTGTAGGTAGGATAGCCCAAGCTATCCAAATAATCACTCATATTTAAGTTTAGGACTTGTTCATCACTTGTAGGTTAAAATCCTTTTAAAACAGAAAGTTTTTGGGGATTAAACCTCCGGATCCACATGTTACAACCTTGTTTTTAAGCACACATAATCATGGTCTTGATTAGTGGCATAAGGACATAGGAATGTGTTGAGAAATCACAAGTTAAAGTATGTTTAATCAAGTGTTTGTACAAAACAGGAACTTTCTTGCACTTTTAACCCTATTTGGTTGATGTTCCAGCCTTGGTTTTCCATGGAAAACCTGTGGAAACACACCTAAGTTTGTTCCAAGTGCTAAGAAGAAAGAATGAATGAAAAAGATAAAGTATAAGTGAAGTTATGCTCACTTTTGCAACTTGTAACAATTCTGATTTGCTACTGATTTCCAGCTGATTTTTTAGTGTTTGAGAGCGAAAGTGGAATGTTTGTAAAGTGGAAAATGTGTGGGAATGGGTTCGGTTTTATAGGGAATGGTTAGGGTGAGTTTGGTGGGCATTTAATGGAAGAAACACACTTAAACTAACAAAAAATCGACCAATAATCGAAGCTGTTAAGGGATTATGCGGATCAGAGTGCCTCACGGGGCGCGAGCCAGATAGGCATCTCGCTCGCGGGGCGCGAGCCACTTCAGAGTGGTGATTTTGTTTGATTTTTAACGCATTTGATCCTTGTACTTTCATATATCAACGTTTAAGGTGTTTTAGGGTGGTTTATGCATAAAGGTCAATATGTAAAGGTATATTATGAAATTAAAGCATAAAATAAATATAAACAAGTATGAATAAGTATGAATGTCGGGAATAAGTATCGTTTTCGCATGAATTGAGCACGTATGTTCAGGTATTCGTAAGTTTAACACGTTGTGCATGAATTATGAATAATGTATAACATGTATGATTGTTTCAAATGAATGAACATATATGAAGTATGTATAACCCGAATTTAAAGAAATACGAATTTTATTTATGATTCAAGTCTAGGATTTTACAACGATTACAAGAATACATGACTTCCAAAAATAGAAATACAAACAACGCTTTCTAATTATGGAAAGTGCAAAGAAGCAGGGCGTTACACAAAATATGCACTAACATTTTTTCATTTTTATATAGTTTTGAATACCATTTTTAAAACTATGTTTATGTATTTGTTAGTAGGATGAAGTGTGTTATACCGGAGACAATTTAGCACCTACATCTAATGCTATTTAAAGTAATCAGAAATCATCATCCTCTGGTGAAGTTAAGCGTAACCTTCGTGAAGTCTACGAGGTAGACGACTCACTAAATTGTTCTTCAACAAACATCGTATTGGAGATGAAACCAAGGCTAATGGACTTGGCAAACTTTTGATTCCATGATCTTGAAGGACAACGGCCATGGGCCATGCAATATCACATGTCCACATAAGAGATGCACCGGTCGAGTTAGGTTTTGACGAAATCGTCCTTACGGAGCTGCGTGATAAAGACATACATTTCAGGCTTCGGTATGATCTTGTGGAAGTTGTACCCTAAACCCTAACTTAAGAAGTCAAGACTCGGAATAGTTTATTTATGTTTTTGTTATTTTTTATATATAACAAATGACATATATTAATTTGTTAAGTAAAACAAAACAATAATAAACTTATATAAAACAAAATAATAGTTACATCGAATTATTATCTTTTAAATCAAGAAAGAACTTTTTTTAGTTACAATTAATGATAACATTAATTTACCTTAAATAACAAAACTATCTACAAAAGATACATTTACTATATTAACAAAATTCACTCATAGAAAATAATAAATGTAACCTTAATTAATGGAATCCGAAATTTGAATGTTAACAACTTTTTTTTGAATGTTAACAAATGTTGACCACAATTATTTGAATGTTAACAAACATGTAATTGGATTTAAGGTTTAAAAGAAAAAAGATTGAAAGGAAATGGATTACTAATTTAGGAAACTCGAATTTGATTGAGAAAATAGATGATACGAAATTGAATAGCAAGGGAGTGAAAAAGTCTTGAACACTCTTGTTTTCTTTCATGCTCAAATTCAGTCAATGTCTTACAATACATTACCAAATGGCAATTAGATGTTTAAGAGAACGTCATGTAGCCTAATATGGTTTTTATTTATTATAATATATGTATGTGTTTATTTGTGTGGGGTATAAAGAAGAAAGTGGCCCGTCAGCAGCCTCTTGGGTGAGACGGAGAGGACGGGGACGACCCGAGGAGGGGGGGGGGTGTGCAGCCCCGTCGCCACTCTAGGCTGACCTGAGGACGTTCCCCACGCCGAGTAATCTTAGCTAGCCATCAAAAAACCACTTTTACGGAAAGCTAACTATTAGAGTGTTGTTCAAACTTTAATTTAATTCAGTGATACGTTACACAAATTAAAGGTTAGGGGTTTAAATTTTGCAGTGCATTTATTCTAGAAAATATCGTTAGTTTTGTTGCTTGGTGCTTGCATTTGTTTATTTGTGTGTAAAGGAATCGTGTTTGAATAATGATGCTGCCGACTTTCAGGGTTATACATTGTCAATATCTAAATATTAAGTACGATGATTACTACTGTTTGTGCTATCCCTTCAGATATTTAGAATTAAATTTACTTTTATCTACTTGACAAGCATTATAAAGCAAATACATACGACAATGTGCCACTTCTGAAAATAAAGACATGTGATGAACGCACGACTATGGTCCCAAAGCAAAAATGGAAGCTTTATCATAAGGATGACTATCATTTTCATCATGAACTTCTGACCATTGGTTAGGTAATAAGTTGCTATTTTGTGTTAAATGTATAATATAATATAATGTGTTACCTCCCGCCCTAGTTACCTACTCTAGCAAGTAATATATGTTTGCTATTTTAAATTAATTAAAACACTTTTTATAGTTTTATTTTGAATGGCATTTTCATTTCTTGGAACTTTTATCTTTTCTAGAAACGCTTTCCCTAACAGTTTCTATTACCCTTTTTCCATTTCATGCATGTAACCCATATTTCAGATGGTTTACGAACTCACGAGTATACTTTAATAAAGTAAAGGTTTTTAGTATATTGATTTCTGAATACTGAAATGTCTAACTGTTCCCACTACAAGAAAATGAAGTTATTGCAATTCCAGTAAAATATTGTATTAGGCCAAATGCAACCTTTTATAGAAAGCTCCATTAGATGCAGTTGCATTAGACCTAATGCAACCTTTTCAAGGTCGAATTCAACATTTTCTAAAAGTGTTTCATTACTATTCAAATGCAACCTTTTTAGCATGTAACATTTTTATATTCTAATGCAAATTTTTAAATTTGAGATGCAACATTTTTTATACTCAAATGCAACTCTTATTTTAGTTTAGTTACAAAAATGCAACGTTTTCTACACTTAAATGCAACTTTTTATATATACCTAAACTTAACCTTTATACAAAAACGCAACCTTTTTATACAATAAATGCAACTTCTTTTTACATCCAAATGTAACTTTGTAGGATGATGATTGTTTCAAACACTACAATTGTTAGACACTCTCCACCTCCAAGAGGTAATTGTTCTGTACGTTTCCGCACCCTTGCTTCAAAGTTTTGTCATTGGTTGTTCGTTAGCTTCTAACTCAGTATTTTTTTCTTTCATGGTCCTCTTCAATCAGTTTTAGCATTTCATGCAAATAATGGTCCTCTTCAATAACTTTTTGCATTTCATGCAAATAATTCTTTTAACTTCAACACTAGCTTTGAATGATTACATAAGACTACTCGGTGTGGATGGAGGGTAGTCCTCAAATGATGCTCTGTCACATGTGATGGATGTAAGGATGAGGCAAAGGGGATGGATCTAGGGAAATGGAGGATGTGTCTGAATATATATGTGTATGTATGTATAGGTGTGTGCATAAAGAAGAAGAGAGAGGGCCGTCCACAACGGCTTGGGGAGTAGAAACGGTGTGAAAGCCTGGCGACGGTCCAAGACGGGACGGGGACGTCCCCCGTACCGTATAGCTTAAGCCCCTTGGAATCATTTATGGTGTATCATAACCATCCACTTCTTTTTATCAATTTGTTAATAACGCATGTACCATAAAGTCAACGATATTCTTATTCTCTTTGTTCATCGTAGCCATAAATGGATCTACCTGGAGGTTGGTAGTTCTTCTTTTGTTCCTTAAATATCACAATGGAAAAGAAAAAGAAACTATTATAAAAAACTAATACTTATCTTTAAAAGCACAAAGCTTCAATAAATTAAACGATTGGCTAAAAGATATAAACTATTTAAACTTCAAAGCAAGATTCCAAGTGAACAAGTGTTTATAAGTTAATTGTAATTAATTTGTGTCCTATGTGTTAATATATATCAAAAATTAAAAAAAAATTAATAATTTTCTTCTAAAGCTAGCATCTCCTCGTAATTCACATTCAATTACTATTTCCCTCTAGTGGGTATTGTGAGGGTCATCTCCAAGGGGATGGGCCGTCACGTAGGATGCCATATCCCCATCCCATATGGGATGACCCTCTAAGGGTGTCCGAGGCGCCTGCGGGGAGGGGTGCGGTGAGTGTACTCCCCGATCGGGAACACTGCCGCCGACCCCTCGGTGACCCAAATCGGTGAGTGGGGAGCGGGTTGTGTTCACCGATGAGATTTGTATTTTTTTGACCGTTTTTTTTAATTAAAACGGCTATATAGCCGTTATATATAAAAAAAATTTCTCCTAAACCCTATAATACTAACCCACTTCAATCTTTTTTATTTTTCAAACCCAAAACAACTCCCTCTACATTACTCTCCTAAACCCTTCAACTCATCTAATTTTTTACCCAATCTTTAAAACACATTGGAGAAGAAACGCATTGACGAAGAAACGCATTGGAGACTAAAACACGATCTCGTTGAGCATCTCGGACGCTTAGATCTACCTCACCTTGAAGCGAATTCCGACGATGAGTAGTTTGTTTTTTTATTTTTCTAGTTTGAATGTAATTTTTATTTTTAATTTAATGAAATCTCTTTTCTTAAATTTTATTTAATTTTTATTAATATTTGTTTAATTTATAATACATGCATAATTACAACAAAAAAAAAAAAAGCAAGTCCCCCAAGAGAGGAGTGTCGCCATCAAATTGAGGGTGTGGGGTGAGTTAAGTGGGGAGTTGACGTGGCGCGTGCTGATTGGCTGTGGGTAAGAGAGGTCACTCCCCACTTAGAAGAGTGCCCCTTACACCCTAAGCATTTTCAAGGGGATGGAGGATGGGGTCCCACATCATTTAATTTTTATTGTTTAACTTTTTTATTTGTTCAACTTTATAAAAACAGTTCAAAATTGATATATATCTATTAATTCATAACATCTCAATGAACAGTGTCTACAGTTCCGGTTTCTCTGCTTTTGTAACCTATATCTGCCGGTCATGTGATCTGAATGTTTCTTTGCTCTCTACTTTAGTCTCTCTCTACAATCATCGCCTCTGCTTTTGCTCTCTCTTCAATCACCGCCAAAACACCACCATAACAACAACAAAACTGTCACACCCCAAATTTCCACGTGTTACCGGTGGGCCCGGTAGGGGAGTATCGTGACGTGGTTGATAACAATATAGTCAAACAACACAATATTTAAATGCACAGCGGAAGCAAAGTATAGATTCATTTCAACTATACAATATTGTAATATTAAGTATTACAAAGAGTCGAACATAAATCCACAGGTAGATCACAATAAAAAGGAAACAAGTGTTCAACAGTCTATAACATCCAAGCTTGCGAGACTTATTGCGGATGCTAGGAGAAAAGCCAGCCTATTACGCTTAGTACCTGCACTTAACCTTTTTGAGAAAATACGTCAGTTTACACTGGTAAATACAATTCAACCGACTCATTTGGAAAAGAGTTTAAGAAAATGGATTTAAGGCACAAGGCACAAATAATATTTTATAACTTGGGATAATTATTTGAATATAATACTTGTAAGGATTTACATGTTCCTTATGCGTTCAGTAGCCCGGATCGAGCCGGGTTAAAGATCAATGGACACACCACTTTATTTATGAGACACTGACAGGTGTACGCCTACACCTGTGTGCTAAGGTCGTGGCCATTTCGTAAAATGATGCCAGGGATATCCGGGACATGGTCATTAACCCCCCAAAGGCTTAAAGCAAACAAAACAAGTTAAACGAGACATCTCAATACTTTAATCATCATTCAATTAAAGATTCAATGCCCCGACCAAGCGGTATTTTATATACCGTACCCCAAGCCCGTATAGGGAAAATAAGTTAAAAGTATTTACCTGAGCAAGTATATTTCAAAATCAGCGAGTGCAAGTATCTTTTACCGGGTCTCCTATCCTGGAACGAAGGTTTATAATAACCTATTAGAATCCTAACGGGTCTTTAGTTAAGCTTAAGCTTAGACCGGTTAGTTTTAAAGATACGGTTCGTACGCACGATTAAGCGAAGACCGGATAGAATGTGTTTTAGACCCGACAAGTTTGAAGACTTTCTTAATATGGGTATATAATACACATTCTGGATTTTGAGATAAAACCGATAAGGTTTGACCCGTTTCGGCTAATTTATGTAAACTAGTTACATAAACCAAACCGAACGCGTGATAAGCGTAACGGGTAACCGTAAGAGTCCTAAACAGGTTTCCTAAGTTAACATGCCTTAAATATGTTGTGATATCAGTAGGATACCTTCCATAATGCCCAAAACGAGTTTAATCCATAAATATGCCCCGTAGGGGTATTTTGGTCATTTTAAAGATTATAAAAGGGATTAATTCAACTTCTGTGATCCGGGTCTGAATAAATCAGAAAAATACTTTATTTTAACAGGTTATAACATTTGAGGTTAAGTCTTATGAATCAAAATGTTTTTAAAGTCAAACTACGCGTATAATACGCGTATAAAGCCGTTTTAAGCGACGTACAGGTTAAAATACGATTCTGAGTTTTCTGATCAAATAAGCAGGCTCAAAACACTCCATTTATTATTTTAAATCAGTAGCAATTGGATTGACGTTAAAAGGATTTGTAAAACTCATTTTATGGCAAAAAAGGGCATATTCGGTATTTACCGAATTAAGGCGCTAATCCAAGCTTATGATCAGTTTAAAAATAATTAAAAATCTTTAAAAATCTCAAAATATTATTTAACATCAGTGGGTAAATGGTTTGATGTCAAAAATTGAGTTTAGATAGGTTTTATGCTAATGACGCCGTTTAATTCATAAAAGTGTTTATAAATACGTCATTAAGCATAACTCCTAATCTAGACTTCCGATTGACGTGAAATTTTGCAGACATATTTAATAATCAGTAACAAAATTTATTTCACTTTCACCTCATCAAAAATCTCGTTCTACGGTCATAAGGGCATTACGGTCATTATTTAGGCATTTAACGGAAACGTCGGATAGTTACGGATTCGGGTAGTATAAACGCAGAGGATTATACTAACATGTAACAAGGTCCTAATGGAACTTTAAGGCATGTCTAAACCTATATAAATAGGGTCAGAATCGAAGTCAAAGCAGAAAGTCAAACTACGCGACTTTCGGCTCCGAATCGGTTCAAAACAGAAAGTTGTCGAACCAAACAAGCTTAGACAAGTTTTTATACTTATTTGCAGGTTATATGTATGTTAAAACAGATTACACGCCTTCTGGATCGTTAATTTTAGGTTTAATGATTCTGTTAACTTTTTCGGAATAAGTTTGACTCGACAAACGACATAGTTAAGATTAAAATCAGCGGGTGCCCTTTTAAGGTTTAATTGCCCATAAAATTACCAACTTGTAACAACTTTCGTTTCGACAAAACTCTGGACCGTTTATGATTTATCGTAAAGTCAAACCGTAGTTACGACGGTTTGATTTCTAGGCTATAAACTAAGCATAACTCAATTTAGAAGGGTTAGACATACTTACACGTGACTAATGGATGTTTAGGAAGGCTTGTGATCAGTTCTTGTGCTCCTCAAATGCTCAGAAGTGAATGCAAGTATGTAAGAACATTGAAGGCCTTATAAACTAGTTTTTTAATCACCATAGGAAGTTGACAACAAGGTCTACAAGTGACCACAACTGATCAACATCTGCTCCTAGTGCTTAGGGGTGCCTAGGGGTCGTTTATAAGTGAGAAAAACCGGTTTGATGGGTCACAATTGCACAAAACAGGCTGCTGTCTGTTTTTTCTGTATCTGCAGGTCGGACGCGGCCCGCCTACAATATAAGCAAACCGTACGTGGGCCGCCTGGAGGCTGGATTCAGATTTCAACTTTCCTTTTTATTGCATTTTGGTCCCTGGTCCCCCGAAAGGTCGTTTTCACTTGTTTTACTGAATTCTTATCCTATTATATTAACATATGGGGGCTTTAAGACTTATACCCACTTTGTGAAGCCCTTGGCCACTTCGGATTTACCCGAAAAACCCTAAATTTCAACGTTGACGCTTATAACCCCTTACACACGAATTCTATCATAACTTTCTCATATGGTAACGAAACTTGGCGATATTTTTATCACACATTCTAATGAGCATAATTATTTGTTACAAAGCTTCGGGTTTGTCAAAAGGTCACTCAGAGGTATAAGTTAAACATGTTGACACATTTAACCCCTGTAGTTTGTAATCTCTCACTTTCTTTCACAATTCGCTTCGTATGATCCATGATCCATTCGTTTAGGTTTATAAACATCGTGTAGGGTTATTGTAAAGTATATTTATTCATTGTTGACACTTTGAACCCTTATATTTACATAGTTTCATTGTTTGTCAATCTTAGTCCCTCTAAAGCATTCTTTTACACGTTCAAACTTCTGACACGTGTCAACACCTTATAGGACGTAAATTTTCGAGGTGTTACATCCTCACCCCCTTAAAATAAATCTCGACCCGAGATTTACTGAAACAAGTAAGGGTACTTTTCTTTCATCGTGGATTCAACTTCCCACGTGTATTCGGGACCTCTACGGGCATCCCATTTTACCTTTACGATCGGTACATGCTTCCTCCGAAGCTTCTTAACCCGTCGATCTTCAATTGACAAAGGTTTTTCGACAAATCTTAAGCTCTCATCTATATGCACATCCGTATGGGGAATAACCAGTGATTCATCAGCGAAACACTTTTTCAGATTGCAGATGTGAAATACATTGTGAATTCCACTGAGCTCTCCAGGTAAGTTTAGCTTATAGGCAACTGATCCGACACGTTCGACAACCTCGAAAGGTCCGATGTACCTCGGGCTTAGCTTGCCTTTCTTACCAAATCTCATCACCCCCTTCCAGGGTGATACTTTAAGTAGGACTTTGTCACCTACTTCAAAGTTAAAAGCTTTTCGCTTGGGATCAGCGTAGCTCTTCTGCCTATCACGGGCAGCTTTGAGACGATCACGAATCTGGACAATCTTGTCCGTCGTCTCGAACACTATCTCTGGTCCTGACAATTGGACATCTCCCACTTCTGCCCAACAAATGGGCGATCTACACTTTCTGCCGTATAATGCCTCAAAAGGCGCAGCCTTAATGCTGGTATGGTAGCTATTGTTGTAGGAGAATTCGACTAACGGTAGGTGCTTATCCCAGCTACCACCCAAGTCAATTGCACATGCACGAAGCATGTCTTCCAACGTTTGAATAGTACGCTCACTCTGACCGTCTGTCTGAGGATGGTAAGCCGTACTAAAGTTCAAACGTGTGTCCAAAGATTGTTGGAAGCTTTTCCAAAATTGTGACGTGTATCTAGTATCTCGGTCAGAGATAATAGACACAGGTATGCCATGTAAAGCTACAATCTTATCCACGTATAGTTGGGCTAACATATCGGAGCTGTAGGTCTCCTTAATGGGTAGGAAATGTGCTGACTTAGTCAGTCTGTCTACGATCACCCAAATGGTGTCATTTCCTTTCCTTGTCTTGGGTAACTTGGTGATAAAATCCATAGTTACCATTTCCCATTTCCAAGTAGGAAGTTCAGGCTGTTGTAGCAAACCTGACGGTTTCTGATGTTCTGCTTTGACTTGCGCACATGTCAAGCATTTTGCTACATAGGCAGCTACAGACTTTTTCAAGCCTATCCACCAATAATTTGCTCTTAGATCCTGGTACATCTTATCAGCTCCAGGATGAACGGAATATTTGGAACTATGGGCTTCCTGGAGGATAACATCTCGAAGTCCCCCATAGATTGGAACCCATATTCGTCCATTCAATCTAAGAATTCCATCCTTACTAAGAGATAACTGCTCCTCAGTTACTCCTAGCTTTTCGTTAGGATAGTTAACTTCCAACACAGCTTCCTTCTGTGCAGCTAACAATCTTTCAATCAAATTGTTCTTTACCTCAATGCTCTTGGCATTGATCCTTATTGGTTTTACTTTTTCCTTCCGACTCAAGGCATCGGCGACAACATTTGCCTTGCCGGGATGGTATCTTATTTCACAATCGTAATCATTAAGAGTTTCCATCCAACGGCGTTGCCTCATGTTCAAGTCCTTCTGATTGAACAGATGTTGAAGGCTCTTGTGATCAGAATAGATCACACATTTAATTCCGTATAAGTAGTGCCTCCAAAGTTTTAATGCAAATACAACGGCACCCAATTCCAAGTCATGGGTGGTGTAATTCTTTTCGTGCACCTTTAACCGGCGTGATGCATAGGCAATGACTTTGCCCTTCTGCATAAGCACACACCCCATCCCGGTGTGTGATGCATCACAATAAACCACAAACTCCTCTACTCCATCAGGCAATGTTAGTACTGGAGCATTGCTCAACTTTTGTTTTAATATATCAAAGGATTCCTGCTGCTTAGGACCCCAGTCAAACTTAATCTTCTTACGTGTCAGCGAAGTCAGGGGTGCAGCAATCCTTGAGAAATTTTCAATGAATCGCCTATAGTATCCTGCCAAACCCAGGAAGCTACGAATTTCTGTAGGCGTCTTGGGCTCATGCCAATTCATAACAGCTTCAACTTTAGCGGGATCAACTTGGATACCACGCTCACTAACGACATGTCCAAGAAATTGGACTTCTCGAAGCCAGAATTCACACTTCGAGAACTTGGCATAGAGCTTCTCCTGATGAAGTAGTTTCAGAATGCAACTGAGATGTTTCTCGTGATCAGCTTGACTCTTCGAGTAAATGAGGATGTCATCGATGAAGACGATAACAAATTTATCCAAGTATGGCTTGCAAACGCGATTCATGAGATCCATGAACCCGGCAGGTGCATTAGTGAGCCCAAAAGGCATCACTAGGAACTCGTAATGTCCATAACGAGTTCTAAATGCAGTCTTGTGCACGTCTTCATCTCTAACCTTCAATTGGTGATAGCCTGACCTTAAGTCAATCTTAGAGAAGAAACTTGCCCCTTGAAGTTGATCGAACAGATCGTCGATTCTGGGCAAAGGATACCTATTCTTGATGGTGACCTTATTAAGCTCACGATAGTCGATGCACAGACGCATCGATCCATCCTTCTTCTTGACAAATAAAACTGGTGCTCCCCACGGAGATGTACTAGGTTTGATGAAACCTTTGGCTAGTAACTCATCTAGCTGCGCTCTCAATTCCTTCATCTCTGTTGGTGCCAATCTATAAGGCGCCCTAGCTACCGGTGCTGATCCAGGAATAATGTCAATTCTGAATTCTACTTGTCTATCTGGTGGCAAACCAGGTAGTTCTTCAGGAAAAACCCCAGGGTATTCAGAAACGACAGGTATATCCCCAATCTTGGGCTTCGGCTCATCTATAATCACTTGTGCCATGTAGATGACACAACCCTTCTTCAAACACTTTGAGTCCTTAAGCGAAGACATTCGCTCAGGCAGCCCATACTGTGTATCTCCTTGGATAGTAAGTGATTCACCAGACGGAGTCTTGATCATCACTTGCTTCTTGTTACAGAAAATTTGGGCCTGGTTATTAGATAACCAGTCCATACCCAATACTATGTCAAAACCGGCTATCTTAAAGGGAAGTAGGGACAAAGGAAAAGAGTGATTCCTAATGGATATGAAACATCCATCTAAGACCGTTGAGACGGTGTCTAAGGTGCCATCTGCCAATTCCACTTCATAACTTAAACTTAAAGTTCTAATAGGTAAATTCAACACTTCACAAAACTTATTATCTACGAATGACTTATCAGCGCCTGAATCAAATAACACTCTCGCATATATATCATTTACGAGAAAAGTACCTGTTATCACATTGTCGTTCTGGACGGCTTCCTTAGCATCCGTCCTAAAGACCCTAGCATTGGTCTTTTTAGCCTCTTCCGGCTTCTTGGCATATTTTGGGCAATTGGTCCTGATATGCCCCTTTTCATTGCAACCATAGCAGGTCGCATCCTTTATCTTCTTGCAATCCAAGGTTTTGTGTTCCTTGGATTTGCATAACCCACATGCAAAAGGTTTCGATTGTGATTGTGAGTTGGATTCAAACCTGCACTTCCCAAAGTGTTGTCTCTTACAGATTTTACATCTGGGTTTTTCACCCGTCTGCTGACCATCCTTCCTAAACCCGGACCCCTTCCGGTAGTCATTGTTTCCCTTTTGCTTCTTGTCTGAACGCCGTGAGTTATCATCCTCACGCTTCCTCTTTTCGGTATCAGTGTTCTTCTGCGATCTCTGTCTGACCACATCCAAGGTAAGGGACAATGATATGTCTGCTGTAGACCGAAAAGTAGCTGGTCTAGAGGCCTTTACACTTGCCTTGATTTCCGGGGCCAAACCCCCGATGAAACGAGCTATACGTTTGGGTTCCGGGGTTACTAAATATGGAACCAATCTTGACAAAGTGTTGAAACTGGTAAGGTAGGCCTGACAGTCTAGGTTTCTCATGACCAGCGACAGGAAGTCAGCTTCAATTTTCTCCACCTCATGCTGAGGACAGAAATTTTCCTTGATCAACGACATGAACTGTTCCCAGGTCATATTATACAACGGAATTTTCCCCGTAGCTTGGACCAAAGATCTCCACCAAGCTAATGCTTCACCCTTGAAAGACTGCGACACGAACTTCACAGTATCCCTATTATCACAACCACTGATATCCACAACAGTATCCATCTCGTCCAACCAAGTCATGCAATCCACAGCTCCTTTTTCCCCAGTGAAATCCCTGGGTTTGCACGAAACGAAATATTTATAAGAGCAACCCTTATTACGGGGTTCTTGATGTAGTACTATTGGTTGAGATGGAACACTTTGGTGGTTGGTGGACTGCCGATCATCATCATCTTTCTTGGGAGGAGGCTTGTTATGAGCCTCTGAATGCGTTTTAGGCTTTGAGTGTGGCTTAGAGAGGGTCCTACTCCGAGTTTCACTGTACTCTTCGTATTATCTCTCTAAAGCCTGAGTAACAGCACCATCTATGATCGCTTTTAATTCAGCACCCGTTAGATTAATTTGGGCGTCCTCATTAACCTCCACGGGATGACTATTAACCTCATCAGAATTAGCCATTTTAATTGAACTGTTACAGAAAACAAGAACAATAGTTTACTTGGGAGTTTAATATGGAATTGTCTTTCATGGCAATTCATTAACCATGGTAAACAGAGACCATATTTGGTTAATTTATAAATCATATTTATTTAGGGTTTCTTATTAAAATTTATCCTTATTATAAAACAATAATAGTTTATTTGTAGCACAAAAGGCCTAGTCACAAGGACAATATAAATTATATGCTATGATTTCAAAGAGTCAAAGTTTTTGAGGTTTGAACAGAGTTCATTACCTTTTTCGGACAGGGAGTCATAGCTACCACTGTCTTTTGGCTCATGTAGAAATGAGCAAGGCCAGTAGGCTTTATATTACCACTTATGATCATAGTATAGTCATCCTAATTGATGTTTTAAACCCACGATTCAGAGATCATTATATTGAGTTAGGGATCTTTTAAAGAATCCTTATATAGAATGACGTGTGTGATTTAAACAAACCACATCTGCCAGGAGTGTTAACATGTTTACAGATGTTAACTGGGATTTGAATCTTTTATACAGGTCTTACCATCTTGGCCCGGTCTTATAATGATCCGATGACTAGGTTTCACTCTTTAAGATTCTTTATTTGATATTTAATAGGCAGATCATTTGTAAAAGGAATGATGTTATTTTGTTTATTTCTTGTATAATATATAAATGCGTAAATGACAGAAATAAAATTTCCAAACTTTAATTCCATTATAATTTACAAATAGTACACTTTTGCCCTAAACGGGACTTTTCACATAAATACTTGCCCACGCAGGAGCTATAAAACAAAACAAATCCTCACAGGGATTGTTTACAACATAAGTGTCCACGCAGGGACTAATAAAGACAAGTCCTCGTAGGGAGTAAGTACAAAGATGGATGTCCATGTAGGGACTACATACATACGTAAACAAATGTCCACTCAGGGACTTGATTTAAACAAGGAAATACATTTATACATATTGGGATTTAACGATCCCGTTTCTTCCTTCCTTTTAGTAAATCTGCTAAGCCACTCATGAATCCTTGATTCTTCCTACGTTCCCTCTGGAAGTCTCGTTCCACTCTGGCCAATCTTTGACGGAGCTCCTCCTGCTCAGGAGGGGGAGCCCGTGGTGGCTGGTACTGTGGTGGCGGCTGAACAGGTGCTTGATACCCACGAGCTGGGTATTCCATTCCCCAAGGGGGTCCATATGGTCCCTCAGGATTATTATGGTCAAGATAGCTTGATGCCACGTAGTAAGGATCATCAGCATAGTTGTAGCCAGGGTATGTTGGCGGTCCGTATGGGTTGTAAGCTGCTGGAGCAGTAAAAGCAGGGATAGGGTTGCCAAAACCCGGTGATGGCGGTGCAATAGGTGCCGAATTCACCTCGGATACTGGGACTGAAGGTCCACCCATCTGTGGTTCTTCATATAGTGGCGGATAGTGGCTGCCACTATAATGTTGAGGGGGGTTGAGGCGAAAATCCACCTCTCGTACTGATATCCGTGCGCCAGTCCTCCTACGTCTTGGTGGTTCTGGAGGTACTATAAAAACTGGCGGTGGTGAAGGCGGTGGAGTGACTGCCTCGAAATGCGGATCCCCAGAGGGATCTTGCTGCTGTTGTTGCTGCTGCGGTTGCTGATGCTGGTGAGATGATGAATGGTGAGACGGTGTATGATGAGATGGTGTATGGTGAGATGGTGTATGGTGAGATGGTGTATGGTGAGATGGTGTATGGTGAGATGGTGTATGGTGAGATGGTGTATGGTACCACACACACTGGTCGAATATCGCCTGAAAACTATCCGGACCCTGATAGGGTGTTCCGTGAAAAGATGAACCATCAGAGATTTCAACTGGATGGTTCGGGGTTCTGGATGCAGGCTCGACAGGATCCGTGTCCTCGTCCTCTCCCATCTCTTGATCACCCTAAAAGTGATCCTCCGGCCCTAGTGGGTTAAAGCCCACTGGTTCTGGTAAGTAGTCCGCCGGGTTAAACTGACCCCGAAAGACAGGAGTAGGTTCCCCGAAGGAATGTTGCGAGTTGTGGGGTTCATTCCCGAACTGAGGCCCATAGGAGTCCTGATATGGAGGTGTTGAGGCATGCGAAAAAGATCGTCAGGCAGACTCTTCATATGTCCTCCATAATTCCCTCGCTTCGACATTCCTTGTAGAAGAAGAAGAAGAAGTTCGTCGATGAGAAGGCCCCGCCTCATGGTCGTTAGGGGCGCTGATTGGCTCCTTTCCTCGACCTCCTCGTCTAAATCTTGGCGGCATAGTTGTACCTGTTAATATAAACGAAGGTAACAATAGGCAATATAAAAGAACAAAAATTTTAAAAATATAAAATAAAAACATTTTGGATTGTTCCTAAGTTCTTTGTCTAGACTCGAAGATTTAGGAATGTGCAATTGTGTAATTCAGATTAAACACAAAAGGGCTAGTGTTTAATTCACTCAATGTTGGCTCTGATACCAACCTGTCACACCCCAAATTTCCACGTGTTACCGGTGGGCCCGGTAGGGGAGTATCGTGACGTGGTTGATAACAATATAGTCAAACAACACAATATTTAAATGCACAGCGGAAGCAAAGTATAGATTCATTTCAACTATACAATATTGTAATATTAAGTATTACAAAGAGTCGAACATAAATCCACAGGTAGATCACAATAAAAAGGAAACAAGTGTTCAACAGTCTATAACATCCAAGCTTGCGAGACTTATTGCGGATGCTAGGAGAAAAGCCAGCCTATTACGCTTAGTACCTGCACTTAACCTTTTTGAGAAAATACGTCAGTTTACACTGGTAAATACAATTCAACCGACTCATTTGGAAAAGAGTTTAAGAAAATGGATTTAAGGCACAAGGCACAAATAATATTTTATAACTTGGGATAATTATTTGAATATAATACTTGTAAGGATTTACATGTTCCTTATGCGTTCAGTAGCCCGGATCGAGCCGGGTTAAAGATCAATGGACACACCACTTTATTTATGAGACACTGACAGGTGTACGCCTACACCTGTGTGCTAAGGTCGTGGCCATTTCGTAAAATGATGCCAGGGATATCCGGGACATGGTCATTAACCCCCGAAAGGCTTAAAGCAAACAAAACAAGTTAAACGAGACATCTCAATACTTTAATCATCATTCAATTAAAGATTCAATGCCCCGACCAAACGGTATTTTATATACCGTACCCCAAGCCCGTATAGGGAAAATAAGTTAAAAGTATTTACCTGAGCAAGTATATTTCAAAATCAGCGAGTGCAAGTATCTTTTACCGGGTCTCCTATCCTGGAACGAAGGTTTATAATAACCTATTAGAATCCTAACGGGTCTTTAGTTAAGCTTAAGCTTAGACCGGTTAGTTTTAAAGATACGGTTCGTACGCACGATTAAGCGAAGACCGGATAGAATGTGTTTTAGACCCGACAAGTTTGAAGACTTGCTTAATATGGGTATATAATACACATTCTGGATTTTGAGATAAAACCGATAAGGTTTGACCCGTTTCGACTAATTTATGTAAACTAGTTACATAAACCAAACCGAACGCGTGATAAGCGTAACGGGTAACCGTAAGAGTCCTAAACAGGTTTCCTAAGTTAACATGCCTTAAATATGTTGTGATATCAGTAGGATACCTTCCATAATGCCCAAAACGAGTTTAATCCATAAATATGCCCCGTAGGGGTATTTTGGTCATTTTAAAGATTATAAAAGGGATTAATTCAACTTCTGTGATCCGGGTCTGAATAAATCAGAAAAATACTTTATTTTAACAGGTTATAACATTTGAGGTTAAGTCTTATGAATCAAAATGGTTTTAAAGTCAAACTACGCGTATAATACGCGTATAAAGCCGTTTTAAGCGACGTACAGGTTAAAATACGATTCTGAGTTTTCTGATCAAATAAGCAGGCTCAAAACACTCCATTTATTATTTTAAATCAGTAGCAATTGGATTGACGTTAAAAGGATTTGTAAAACTCATTTTATGGCAAAAAAGGGCATATTCGGTATTTACCGAATTAAGGCGCTAATCCAAGCTTATGATCAGTTTAAAAATAATTAAAAATCTTTAAAAATCTCAAAATATTATTTAACATCAGTGGGTAAATGGTTTGATGTCAAAAATTGAGTTTAGATAGGTTTTATGCTAATGACGCCGTTTAATTCATAAAAGTGTTTATAAATACGTCATTAAGCATAACTCCTAATCTAGACTTCCGATTGACGTGAAATTTTGCAGACATATTTAATAATCAGTAACAAAATTTATTTCACTTTCACCTCATCAAAAATCTCGTTCTACGGTCATAAGGGCATTACGGTCATTATTTAGGCATTTAACGGAAACGTCGGATAGTTACGGATTCGGGTAGTATAAACGCAGAGGATTATACTAACATGTAACAAGGTCCTAATGGAACTTTAAGGCATGTCTAAACCTATATAAATAGGGTCAGAATCGAAGTCAAAGCAGAAAGTCAAACTACGCGACTTTCGGCTCCGAATCGGTTCAAAACAGAAAGTTGTCGAACCAAACAAGCTTAGACAAGTTTTTATACTTATTTGCAGGTTATATGTATGTTAAAACAGATTACACGCCTTCTGGATCGTTAATTTTAGGTTTAATGATTCTGTTGACTTTTTCGGAATAAGTTTGACTCGACAAACGACATAGTTAAGATTAAAATCAGCGGGTGCCCTTTTAAGGTTTAATTGCCCATAAAATTACCAACTTGTAACAACTTTCGTTTCGACAAAACTCTGGACCGTTTATGATTTATCGTAAAGTCAAACCGTAGTTACGACGGTTTGATTTCTAGGCTATAAACTAAGCATAACTCAATTTAGAAGGGTTAGACATACTTACACGTGACTAATGGATGTTTAGGAAGGCTTGTGATCAGTTCTTGTGCTCCTCAAATGCTCAGAAGTGAATGCAAGTATGTAAGAACATTGAAGGCCTTATAAACTAGTTTTTTAATCACCATAGGAAGTTGACAACAAGGTCTACAAGTGACCACAACTGATCAACATCTGCCCCTAGTGCTTAGGGGTGCCTAGGGGTCGTTTATAAGTGAGAAAAACCGGTTTGATGGGTCACAATAGCACAAAACAGGCTGCTGTCTGTTTTTTCTGTATCTGCAAGTCGGACGCGGCCCGCCTACGATATAAGCAAACCGTACGCGGGCCGCCTGGAGGCTGGATTCAGATTTCAACTTTCCTTTTTATTGCATTTTGGTCCCTGGTCCCCCGAAAGGTCGTTTTCACTTGTTTTACTGAAATTTTTATCCTATTATATTAACATATGGGGGCTTTAAGACTTATACCCACTTTGTGAAGCCCTTGGCCACTTCGGATTTACCCGAAAAACCCTAAATTTCAACGTTGACGCTTACAACCCCTTACACACGAATTCTATCATAACTTTCTCATATGGTAACGAAACTTGGCGATATTTTTATCACACATTCTAATGAGCATAATTATTTGTTACAAAGCTTCGGGTTTGTCAAAAGGTCACTCAGAGGTATAAGTTAAACATGTTGACACATTTAACCCCTGTAGTTTGTAATCCCTCACTTTCTTTCACAATTCGCTTCGTATGATCCATGATCCATTCGTTTAGGTTTATAAACATCGTGTAGGGTTATTGTAAAGTATATTTATTCATTGTTGACACTTTGAACCCTTATATTTACATAGTTTCATTGTTTGTCAATCTTAGTCCCTCTAAAGCATTCTTTTACACGTTCAAACTTCTGACACGTGTCAACACCTTATAGGACGTAAATTTTCGAGGTGTTACAAAAACCTTCAGAGACAGAGATCCGAAGCCGGTGAGTCTCAGAGACAGAGATCCAAATCCGGTGAGTCTCCGGTCACCGGCCTCCGGCGCGAAGCCGGTGAACCATGATGGCAGCAGTGACGGCGTTGTGGCTCGAAGTCGAAATAGAGACGGCGGGGCTTTATCTGCCATTCCGGCCGCAGTGTTGTTGAATTTATCAGATAAGTTGTATGAGAAGAGGAAGAATGCTACGCTTGAGGTTAGGGTTGATTTTTGGTTGTTTTAATTGAATTATGAAATGTGATGTGTTTGTTAGGGTTTTGGATGGTGATGAGTTTTGTGGTGTTTGGTTAGGTTGAAGGAATTGTGAAGAATTTGACCGCGGCTGGAGATCATGATAAGATTACTGCTGTGATTAATTTGTTGACTCATGAGTATACAAACTCGCCTCAGGCGAATCACCGCAAGGTATAGCGAGAATAGTTATGGAATATTATTTGCATTGTTTGTGATCGGATGTTGCTATATATAGGGAGGGTTGATTGGCTTGGCTGCAGCTACTGTTGGATTGCTGACGCTGCGCAACATCTCGAGGTTTGGATTAATTTTTTTGCAGTGGTTTTTGGTATGCTATATGTACACGAGTATAGGGTTTGAACTTTAAGGATATGCCAGATGGATTTGTGTAGTCATAATAAAACTTATGCTATATTAGTTACTGCTTATCTTTATGTTTTTTTGCACCGCGTTATCACATTAATCACATTGGCGACCTAATGTTATGCTGATGGTAAGATGATAGAGATGTTATTTGGTAGTCGTGATTGATTTGTGTTTCACCCAAACAGTCATGCAGCATGCTCATATCTTTAGGATCATTTATGGTCTGTGTTGTGAGGTGTGTGTTTTCTGATGAATAACAATAATATAGGCACATCATAGAGGTGGTTATAAGTACTCACTTTTGGAATTGCTTCCAAACATTACAAATTGGAGTAGAAACATAAGACATAAAAAAGTGATGGTCTTCAGGAGATAAACATATTTACGGACGCAAAACTGAAAAAAGAAGTCGGAGTAAGCTTTGTAAGATTAAGATTTTATGTTCGTTTTAGTTGATCCTTTATTCTTTTGAGTCCAAAAGAAAAAGTAATGATAATCTTTCTTATAATTCTACGTTTAGTTACTTATAGTTTTAAACTTGGTATTTCTTTTAGGCGTACTTTTAGCACGTGGTGAAGAATACTGGAGCGCTTATACTTCTTGACAAGGGACACCAGATGGGGCACATTACTACAGTAGAGATGTCTTTTAAGGTACACAAGCTTTTTGTAGTTAGGTTGGTGTTTATTTTTTAATTCTAATTGTGAGTGCACTTTCTAGGGTCAAATTTCTCTACTTGTAAAACTTTAACAAAGCTATCATACGGTCCCTAGACTTTCGTCGTCACACGTTTTAAATATGCTTGATCTACCGCGCAACGCGCGGTTGGGGAACAACTAGTTTAAATAAAAATAAGACATAAAAGAAGATAATTAAATCCATTACATAACATAAATAAAAATTACATAACCTAAAAAAAATTACACTACCTAAAATTTATAAAAAAAAGCTAGATTTAAAAAACACACAAACATAAATACTACTTGCTATCGTCTTCGTCACCGTCCCCGCCGTTTACGTTGTTCCATATATGTTCTACCAAATCGGATTGAAGGTTTGCATGCGTGAAATCGTTGGTTAGCAAGAACAAGTTTAAATCCTGTTGCGCCGGATCTACCCAGACAGTATTCCCGATAGATGCATTCTCATTATACTCACAAATCGCAGGACCTTCGTCTTCAATAATCATGTTATGGAGCAAAATGCAAGCGTACATACAAAGGCGCAACTTCTTCAGTGTGAACGTACATGCCGGTTGTTCAATGATTTGCCATTTTCTTTGTAGTACACCAAAACAACGTTCGATGTCTTTTCTTGCTGCTTCTTGACGCTTGACGAATTTTTTTCTTTTTTCGTCCTCCGGGTATGGAATAGTCTTGACAATTGTAGAGTAAGACGGATATATTCCGTTAGCAAAATAATAACCGTGCCTATATTCAACCCTAGAAACTGAAAAACTAGTGTCCGGACCGGTTCCATCTACGACGTCGCTGAAGATCGCTGATTGGTATAGCACGTTAAGGTCGTTAAGTGAACCGGGGAGACCAAAGAAAGCATGGCAGATCCACAAATCTTGTGATGCCACGGCCTCAAGTATTAACGTTGGATGGTCTTGATCGTCTCGCATATATTGGCCTCGCCACGCATTCGGGCAGTTATGCCACGCCCAATGCATACAATCAATGCTACCGAGCATTCCCGGAAACACATGTCGTGCTTCATGAGCTTGGTACAACTGTTGAACATCATACGCGTTTGGTTTCAGTTTCACCACATTTTCTCAAAACCGATACATACATTCCCGCGTTTCTTTTCCGACATCTGTAAGTACTTGTCCAAAGCGTCGGCCACTGTCCCGTATGCCAGTTGGTGAATTGCCGCAGTACACTTTTGTAACGTGGTGAACCCTTGTGCGCCACGAGCATCGTATCGTTGCATGAAAAACGGGTCTTGCCCCGCCAAATCATCAGCAATGCGTGTGAATAACTGGCGACTCATTCGGAACCTGCGTCTGAAAGTCTCGGCATTGTAAAGGGGTGCATCCGAAAAATAATCGTTCACCAATTTCTCGTGCGCTCCTGTCGTAAAAAAAAATATAAATATGAGGAAAAAAGGAATAAGGATAAAAAAAATTTATTAATGATAAACCTTGGCGGCCTCTGTTAATCCATTGTTGCCTGGTTTGTATTTCAGGCGATACCTCTTCCTCCTCCATAATAATCTTAGCCGCCCTTAGCACAGCGTTTGCGTAAAACATCTCCCCTTCATCCGAAGAGATTAGGACCACCAAGAATTAGATTGCACTGTGGGTGAAAATACATTTTTTTTTATAAAAGATTGGTATAAAAATGAGAGTGTTTTGGGTTGAAAGTGGGAAGAAAATGGTGAAAGAGAGGTATTTTTATAGAGGGGGGGGGGTTATTATTAATTAATCTAGCCGTTGTAACGGCTAGTTGGTTTGAAAAGTGGCCCGTCGCGAGCGTCTTGTGGGTGACGGAGAGGACGGGACGGAGGGGAGGGGGCGGTATAGGGATGCGGCGGGCAGGGCGGCCCCCATACATTCCAGTCTTAAATACTCAAATTTCCCTCTCGTTAGAGTCTATCCATATTTTCCTTCTCATTTAAAAAAAAAGGAAAAAAAAACTAGAAGTCAATCAATACCGTAAGTTTTGGAGGGAAGCACTTAGGCTGGAGGGTGTGGGAGGCGCTACCCCTCCACCTAAGCCAAATATAGCGCCCATCCTCTCCCATCTTCCATACCCTCAAATTCAAAGGGGGGCGCCACCCATGGGGCTCCATCATGTTAACTTGAAGAAGGGGGGTTATCAGGTGGGACCCACTTATTTAAACCAATCAAAAAAAAAAAAAAAATTTTATTTTTTTTTTCTCTATAGCGCCCCACTTGTTATCACCACACCCTCCATGTTAAAGGGGGGGTTATAAAGCCCCCTTGGCTGACGTGGCGCCTACGTGGCGCTGAGGTGTCCTTATAAAGCCCCAAGGGGGGTTATCCCACACCCTCTAGCCTTAGAAAACCGTAAGTTTTTGGGAAAATATTTAAAGAATCTATCTACAGTAATAAAAGAAACCTGTTTTGGGACACATATCATTCATTGAAGGCGTTTACATTTGTAATTTCCTGCCTTTTCATACTTATCTTATATGAATTAATTAAATAATAAATAATTAATTAATAATAAATCTTCTCTTACTTTGAATGTCGAATATAATCATTCTATTTTTTCTAATAATATATTATCTTCAAATTTAAGTTATAAAGTAAAGATATTTTTTAAATAATAGCACAAAACAATAATCTTAAATTAAAAAAACAATAATACGCTAATATAAAAAATTTAAAGTACAAACAAAATACACAAAATAATTTATTAGACATTAGATCAAACTTAAAAAAAAAAACACTAATTAGGAAGAGAAGCTAATAATATAATTCTGTTTTTAATTTTTCAAATTCAGGTTCTAATCAATTCGAATTAAACTTAACCAAGTTTGTGATTTGATTCAAATTAAACCGAACCAAATTTATGATTTTTTAAACGAATCCAATAGCATATTATTTACTATTCAAAATTACATTTATTTAACCCGTGTAATACATGGTGTTTTAAAAGATATAACTTTTTTTTTATTATTTAGTATATATTCGCCCCGCTTGCGGTATGCTCTTATAATGTATATGTGTGGACGCTCGGAGGGCAAAAGTGAAATTGCATTAATTTTAACGTTATTTTACTAAGTTCGTGAAAATAACGTTAAAAGCGGCGGACGGTTAATAATGCATCATCATCATGTGGTGGCGTTGATAACAGAAAGACAAAAGGGAACATGCACTAATCGGTCTTTGTCCTGATTGCTGAGTGTTATGTGCCTTATGTCCAAGGTTTGATGCAAAACTACTATCGAGCCGAGAGTCTCACTGAAAGCAGCCTCTACATCTTACCTTGCTCAGACTCTACCTTAGCATTGCTATTGGTGGAATTTACTGAGCATGATGATGATGATGATTTAGTTCATATAATTAGATTTATTCAACTCGTATAACACACGAGGTTTATAAGGATATAATTTTTTTATTATTTAATTTATAAAATTACATTTATCCAACACTAGTAATATACAAGGTTATTAAAATTACATTTATTTAACCTATGTAATACACAGTGTTTTTAAAGATATATCTTTTTTTTATTATTTAGTTATATAATTAGATTTATTCAACCCGTACAAATTATGAGTTTCTATTATTTGGTATATAATATTACATTTATTCAGTACAATACATGAGATTCTTAGAGATATAATTTTTATATATAAAATTACATTTATTCAACCCGTGTAATAAACGAGATTTTTAAAGAATATTTTTTTTTAATTTAGCATGTAAATTTACATTTATTCAACCCGTATAATACACAGGGTTCTAACCTAGTAATGCAATAACTAAAAAAGTTTAAATGGAATACAGATATACTTGAAGTCTTTTCGAGATATTAAAATAAATGGAATACAAGATATGCTAGAAGTCTTTTCGAGATATTAAAAAATAGAATAGATTTATATTCCATTTTCAAATTTATATTAACTTTTTCCAAATTATTTAAATGCCGTACATACAGAACTTGAGAATTGATATAGTGTGATATTTATTGAGAAACACTAAAAAAGTGAGAAACCGAGTAACCCTTTTAACGGGTTGAGTTATAATACAAAGTATTTACAAATAAGAAGGGCAAGAAGCTATCACAGAATGACAAGTGTTCTAGGAGAAATTAAATGGAAAATGTAATTTTATCTAAAAGAGGAAAGAGAATATGCACATGCAAGTCACATGTTATTCCCCCTCCCCCCCCCCCCCCCCCCCAATTTTTAAACGTCCGTAACTTTTTTATACATCATTTGTTTTTAAAAAAAAATTATACCATAAAATCGAACGTTTTTTTATCTTTAATATGAGTGCCATATTGTTATATTTTTCAAAAAAAAAATTTAAAAACCCAGTTGCATATTACACAATGGACATGATGTAAAACACAATGTAAAGTAGATCAAAAACACAATCAATGACAACAGATAAAGACACAATGGACAACATACTAAAACACAATAACCATAACGTATAACACAATGGTGATAACATATAACACAATAAGTATCAGACTAAATAAAAACATAATTGATGACAACAGATAAAAGACACAATTAATGACAGCAGATAAAAGACACAATGGAAAACAAACTAAAAACACAATACACAACAAACTAAAACACAATGAACAAAGATAATAAAAAAATGAAAAATTATTAAAACACAATGGACAACATATTAAAACACAATGAATAACATATTAAACACAATGACCTGAACTAATAACACAATTTATAGAAAACCCAAATATAACATCATCTTCATTGAATATTGTGTTATAGGTTCTTATAAAAACGCAATGGATAGAACCCAAATTAACATTGTGTTATAGGTTTTGATAATAACACAACAGACATGATGTAAAACACAACATAAAGTAGATCAAAAACGCAATCAATGACAACAGATAAAGACACAATGGACAACATACTAAAACACAATGACCACAACGTATAACACAATGGCGATAACATATAACACAATAAGTATCAGACTAAATAAAAACACAATTGATGACAACAGATAAAAGACACAATTAATGACAACAGATAAAAGACACAATGGAGAGCAGATGAAGACACAATGGAAAACAAACTAAAAACACAATACACAACAAACTAAAACACAATTAACAAAGATAATAAAAAATTGAACAAATTATTAAAACACAATGGACAACATATTAAAACACAATAAATAACATATTAAACACAATGACCTGAACTAATAACACAATTTATAGAAAACCAAGATATAACACCATCTTCATTGTGTCATATATTGTGTTATAGGTTCTTATAAAAACGCAATGGATAGAACGCAAATTAACATTGTGTTATAGGTTTTGATAACAACACAATGTATAGAAACTCTACTGACCAAAACCCGGTTAAAAGACACAATGACCTGAAAACTTTAACACAATGCAAAAAAAACCCAGTAAAAATGAAATTTTTTATTTTATTTTTATATGATAATATGATACTCATATTAAAGATAAAAAACGCTCGTTATTATGGTGAAATTTAAAAAAAATGTCGTATGAAAAACTTATGGACGTTTTAAATCGATGGGGGAATTGGCATGTGCCTTGCATGTGGAGAGAGAAAATCCATAAATATAGGATTCCCTTTATGCATTTCTATTATCTTATTTTCCCTACAACTAATCTCAACCCTCCAAATCTAAGATCAATTGACTAGAAT
This sequence comes from Helianthus tuberosus, assembly GCA_030545235.1. Classification (NCBI taxonomy): domain Eukaryota; kingdom Viridiplantae; phylum Streptophyta; class Magnoliopsida; order Asterales; family Asteraceae; genus Helianthus; species Helianthus tuberosus. The sequence goes on from CM060369.1 coordinate 82,690,503, forward strand.
CCTTCTTATCCTTCTTATTTATTTTATCCTTTGTATTTAATCGTAACCCCACTTTTAACAATTTAACTTAACATGTTAATTTTTTTTTTTTAAATATACGGTGCTTTTCTTTATATATATTTTTAGAAGCATTTTTAATAAAAAAAAAAAATCAAAAACTAACAATATAAAAAGCAGTTAAAAAAAGGCTTAAATTTATTTTTTTCAAAAATGAGTTTTTTATTAGAATAGTTTCTACCCATTTTGTTAAGGAAAAGCGTTGAAAGAAATTTTAAAAAATTAATTTTTAACATGTTAAGTTAATTTTATAAGATATATTTTTTAAACTGTTTTTTAACATTTTTTTATAATTTTAGTTTTTTTATTTTTTTTATTAAAAATGTTTCTAGATGATTTGATTTTTAACATGTTATGTTGAATTTTTAAAAGTGTTCATCGGTTCCCCACTTTTTAGTGTTCCCCAATAACCTCTCCCCGATATATAGATAACTAGGTTATTGACCCGTGTATTACACGGGTTCAATAATGGTAATCGCAAAATTCATAAATCTTTAAATAGTTCTTATGTCTAAAATTATGTACTATAGGCAAAAACAAAATCAATACTACAATAATCACAATAAAAGTAAGATTAGTGGTCAATGATTCGAAATGTTTATGGCCATGTAGCGAATAAGGAAAGATTGTCTAATTTCTTGATGATTAATTGGAGTATTAATATATTCGATATGGCGTCAACTAAAAGGGGGAAAAGAAAAGATGCATGTCATAATGATCCCTTGATTTTTGCTAGATTAAGAGGATGATTAGGAGCTGGCTATTGTTTGAAAAGGAAAAGAAGGAAAGAAATTTAGGTTAAAATTCATTTATTTAAGAAAAATGATAAAAAAGTTGACAGCAAACGTGGCTGAATTAGTAGTAAAGAGAAAATTTCTATACAATCAAATTTACTAAACATTCTAAAACATTTCTACAACATGTTCCAAAGATAAATGATGGCCAAATCTAAAATCAACCATTAATTCTTTATTTTCCGCGCAATATTTCAGTAATTCTGCACCAATTGTTACCAAGATACCGTAAATTCACAGTAAAGCAATCTTTAGAAGGAAAAAAAAAACATATAAACTTTAATATAAAACAAAACATATGGAGGTGGAATGTAGAGAGCAAGCTTTAATCCCTAGAAATTATCCTGCTGAGGAATTCATCCGACCTCAAGTTTTGTTAACCAAAAGTTAATTCTCCGGGGTATAAGACCATGCATTATACACCGCAAGATTTGCATATTTGTCTTTAAAAGCTCCTACATCAGTAATTTCAGCTATGGATCTACGCTACAGGTCAAGTGTTAAAACAAAAAAGATATGAAAAATTAGAACAAATGGTGTCACACCCCAACCGATGGAGAAACATCAGAATGAGACGAAATAGATTACACATCACACATAACACTACTTGTGACAATAATTAATTCAAAATCGATTTCATTTCATAATAAAGATTGTCAAATACACCACGAAAATCAAAGGACAACATTGAAAGACAAAACGACAAAGTTCAACAAAGTAAAGATAACACTTCTAGTATTTCGTTGTGAGTTTCTAGTGTCGTCCCTACTATATTTCATCATAATCATCATCATCAACCTGCAACATGTTTAAAAGTATAGTTCAACACAAAAGCACTGGCGAGTACACAAGTTTTAGATACATAGCATAAGTATAAAAGAATTTCTCAAATCCAACATGGCAATTCATATACAAGGTTGTACTAGCATGCATAACTAAAAGTCAAACCCGAGTGTCCATAAGTATAAAGTGCATCCCTCGTCACAGAGTGAACGAGACCGTTATGTATAATAAGCTTAACAATACCCCGACGGGAGGCGTGCTACTCCTATAGCGCTATATTTGTTAAGGTGGGCTAGCTAAATTAATGAACAAATAGCGGGCATGTATGTATTCTAGCATAACAACCTAAGCATAACAAATAGCATGTATAGCGGATTGAGTGAATGAATAAGTTTGTGTGAATTTGTGTATTTGATAAGTAAAACATGTTATACCAAAAAGTGCATTAAAGCGTAAAAGGGTCAAGTGTAGTCACGGTTTTGCAAAGCTTCCTTTGAAATCCCGTGAAGAGTTGTAAGTTAGAGGATGTAACACCAAAGTCACCCTACATGGGGAAACGAAGGGGTGTAAGTTAACGAATTTAAGATGGAAGATTCGGATTTGTAATTTAAAGTACAAAAGTATTATCTAGTTCTAAGTACTCGTTTATGACACTAAGTTATATGTGATTTCATGGGTCATAGTTTGCCCATTAGAATCAATAACAAGTGACTTAGAATCGTACATAAGTTAGCCCTAGTTCATGATGAATAACCATTATCAGATTATCATTACAAACTTGACCAATTTTATAAATATATATATATATATATATATATATATATATATACACTTATATAGTTATATTAATATCATAAACTAAGTCCATCATAGAATGTCATGTATTATCATGTAAGTCAGGCATGAAGGATTTAACCTCATTGTATGATTCACCACTACACAAAACCATCACAAGGATGATTCGGAGGGTCATGAATAACAAGAATTAAAAGAAACTAACTAATACAAGTTAAGTAGCCAAGTAATCTTGACCCGGGTGAACCACCACGACATGGAAAGAGTTAACTAAGTGTCGGAGGCTAGACGGGGTTATGTTACTTTGATACTTGAAAGCTACTTGTAATATCAACTAAAAACATCTAGTGAGGCGTGGAATCAAGTTAGGAATGCCAAAGCATCTAATGTTCACACTTGCATCAAACATAAGTCTCACCATATGAACTATGGCAAACTTTTATGATTTCAACACTTGTGGGTTGTATTGAACCCTAACAAATCATAAAATTTAAAGGTTGTTTGTACCTCTAAACTTGTAAGAATCGTCCCCAATAAGTCCCACAACCATTGATGGGTTTAGGAGGTTGATAGGTACAAGATTTAAGTAAGAAAAGTTATGTTTTATAAAAGTTTAACCAAGTTTCTTCAAAACAGAAAGTTTGGACCTAAAAATGGTGATGTTCCACCTTAGATTACCTTGGTAATCTTGTGGAAACACTCCAATAGGTATTCCAAGCTTTGTAGAAGAAGAAATGGTGAAGAAAGTATGTAAAAAATGAAGTTACATGAGCATAAACAAAATCAGAAAATCAAACTCACTTTGGACCTCAAATATGGTGAGGTTTCACCTTAGATTACCATGGTAATCTTGTGAAAATCTCCCTAGAGGTTATCTAAGTGAAAAAAAAAAAGAAACAAGAAAAAATAGTTGAGGAAGTGAGCTAGAACTCACTTTGAAATCCTTAAACTTTCTACCAAACTTCAGTGAATTTAGAGGATTTTTGAGAGTATTTGGGAGTGTTTGAGAGTTTGGAAAGTGAAAATGAGAGTGGGAATAGGAATGGGTCCACATATAGTTGGGGGTTAGTGTTAGGTGTTAGAAGTGAATAAATGCAAGTTAGGTGGAAGTTGGAGTGCAAAAAGTGACCAATCCATGAACAATTTTAAGCTGGCTGCGAATTGACCTCTCATGAGGGTCGCGGAAGAAACAGGGGAGGCTTCTGAGTGTCGCCTGAGCTGCCTCAGGACAACTTTCAGATTTGGCACATTTGGTCCCTGCAGTTCGGTCCTTGGCATATTTTGTGGTATTTCAAGTCTAATAAACATATAATTAAGTATATAATGCATATAAAAGGATGGATTATGTATTGTAAGTATTTGCATGTATAAAATGTATAAAATAAGTATTTATGACCGTTTACGTGTAAAATAAGTACGTGTTTACGAGATCAACGAATATGTCAAGTATAGATGAATTAAACGTATAAGTAAACATGAATAAACAATGTATAACTCTCATAAAATAATCGATTTTATTATGATCGAAGCCTCGAGTTTACAAAGATTCGAAATGAAATACGATTACAATAGAAACAAGTTTCCAAAATAGAAATACAAGACAAGCTTTCTAATTTAGGAAAGTTACAAAAAGCGAAGCGTTACAGTCTCCCCTCCTTTAGGAAATTTCTTCCCAAAATTTAGGAAGATGCAATGAACAGATGCGGATACTTAGTTTTCATCTCACTTTCGAGTTCCTAAGTAAACTCAGCGCCACGTTTTCCTTCCCAGCGAACCTTAACGATAGGAATTCAATTGCACTTTAATTGCAAGACACCTCGATCCATGATCTCAACAGGTTTCTCCACGAAGTGCAAAGTCTCATTGATTTGAAGATCTTTGAGTGGAACTTGAAGTCCTTCTTCAGGTAGACATTTCTTTAGGTTGGAGACGTGAAATGTAGGATGAACATTATTGAGCCCTTGAGGTAGGTCCAGTCGATAGGCTACCTTGCCAATCCTTTTGAGAATCTTGAAAGGACCTACATAGCGAGGAGCGAGTTTCCCTTTCTTACCAAATCAAACTACACCCTTCCAAGGGGATACCCTGAGAAGTACAAAGTCACCAACGTTGAATTCCAAAGGTTTACGATGCTTGTCAGCGTAACTCTTTTGTCGGCTTCTTGCTTTTAGCAGGTTGTCTCGAATTTGTAAAATCTTGTCCGCTGTCTCTTGTATAAGCTCGAGACCGGTGATTTAAGCTTCTCCAATCTCGTGCCAACAAATAGGCGAACAACGCTTACGACCATACAATGCCTCGAACGGTGCCATTTGAATACTCGCGTGTTAACTGTTATTATACGAGAATTCGATCAAAGGCAAGTGCATATCCCAGTTACCACCAAAATCGTTACGCAAGAACGAAGCATATCCTCTAGAGTTTGGATAGTACACTCGGTTTGACCATCGGATTGAGGATGAAAAGCGGTGCTAAGGTTGAGTTGAGTACCCATAGCGGAATGAAACGGTTGCCAAAGATGAGAAGTGAAACGACCATCGCGGTCTGAAATGATGTCAATGGGCATACCATGACGACAAATGACTTCATCCGTGCAGATACGAGCCAAAATATCGACTTTGTAATCTTCACGAATGGGGAGAAAGTGAGCGGATTTGGTCAATCCATCAATTATCACCCAAATACTGTCATGACCAGACGAAGTACGAGGAAGCTTAGTAATAAAGTGCATCGCAATGCTCTCTGACGTACGTGCGGGTGTATATTTTTTTAGTATATTTTTAGCTCTTTTTACTTGCCAATTTCAAGTTCTAAATTTATAAAACACGATATTCTACTATCACTCTACACACACGCTAGGGCAAGTACACCCATCGCGGACGTAGTATAGTGATTGCAAGATACCGAGGTCGTCCAAGGACACAAGAGCTTTTAATACCGACTTATCGTCAACGTCTAATCGAACCAAACTTTGAGAAAGGATTTTTAAACTCATAAAAAGATAAAAATAGAAAATAAAATAAAAACAGATAGACAAGAAATAATCACTTGGATCCGACTTATCTTTCATGTACCCTTTTGATGATTTCCGCACTTTGAGTATTTTAAGATATTATCTTAGTTATAGTAGTAGGCCCCTCTTTTGAAGGCGACGTTACCCTCAACCTAGTGGTTTGAGTCAGTAAGGATACAATCCTACTAGGTCGAAATATTGAAAGATAATTAAGTAAGTTATTAATGCAAAATGTGGTGGGCCCCCTTCCAGGCAGCGGTCACCCTCAACTCGTTGGTCTGAGTCAGCAGGGATACAGTCCTCGCAGGGTTAGTTTAAAGTTTTAATAGTAGTTTGTATATAAGGGGTGCAAGTGGTTTCTTACTCTCAGTCGGGCCAGTCATTCCCGGCCAATCCATGGAGTAGTACTAAACTTGCACCAGGTTCTCGCAGGATCTATACACTGAATGAGACATAGAATTACCCAACCACCCTTCTAACCCCCTTCCAAGTAGTTAACATGCTTTATATAGACCATAAAGACATGAATATGTGAATAAACGACATATGAAGAATGGTTGAATGGATTCGCCTTCAATATAAAAAAAACTTTTAATTAAAGTCATTAATACATACCCAATTAAAAAGTTGCAGAAGGTTGGAAATCATAAAAGAAATACTTAAAAGATATGTCTTCACCAAGTGATGTAAGAATTTAGCCAAGCATGGCCTTTGTTTGACAAAGATTCTTACTATCAATCTTGGATCCTGAGACTATACACACACTCTAAAAGATGGAAAATGGATGATGGTGGTGGATGATGATGTTTTAGTGGTGGTGGAGTGGTGGCAAGTGAGAGAGAAGAGGTTTGCCAAGGAATGGTTTGAAGTGGAACTAAGCACTTCTCTTTATAGCTGAAATAAGAAGCATCACCACGACATGTGCCTGCCTGGCACGGCTCCGTGGCCATCTCTCTCTCTCTCTTCCTCATTAACTACTTGTCAGATCTTGTACTAACACGGCCCCGTGTGTCAATGGCACGGCCCGTGGCCAAAGTACTTGCTAAACTATCGCAGCTTCTAAAAATCTTTGAGTTGACCATGCCCCGTGTTGGTTTAGCACGGCCCCCTGTTGGCTGCCAGTTTTGACTTTTGCAGATGTCTTTTCCTTTGCACAGCATCCATCTTCGGACACGACCCGTGTCTGGTGGAGACGACCCTGTGTCGAGTCTTCTGTTCTTGCTATTTTTGTGGTTTGGACGTGAATCGGGGCTTGGCGAGTTGCGGCAATTCCTCATTCTTTACATTTATGTTGGTTTTTGCTATCTTTCTGCTCCTTTTGCAAATTTAAGCTCTTTTATCCCTAAAAATAAAAAAGGAACGAAAACACAAGCTTTTTCCAACATTACTACTAAAAAGGGTTGCTTTTACGCCGTATTTGATATAATTTATATGTTGTATTTTAATCACATCAAATATCCCCACACTTGAATCTTTGCTTGTCCTCAAGCAAAACTCTATTACGTGGCTTATAAACCCAAACGAAATAGGTAGAAGAGAAGGTTTTTGTCGTATATTTAGAGTGTTGGGAATCGAAGTTCTAAGTTTAATTTGTTTTTATTTTATTTACAATCTTATTCATCATGGTTTATTTAAAACAAAATTTAAGAAAAATTATTTACTTTGGGCAAAACATGCATTTATAAAATTCCATTTAGTTATATACAAATTGACACACCTTACTAGTATTCACTCAACACTCGGCCGATGATGTATTAAGTGAAAACGCTCGTGCCCGTTTTTGGAACTTACTCATACCATAGGCTTGACAATTGATCAAACCTTCTCCTTTTGACGTTAAATCCTTATAAATATTAAGAGGGCTTTTTAAGGGTAGGTGGTGGTTCGGGTTTGGTAGGTTTTATTGGAAAAAGGGTAAAAAACGTAAAATATCGGTTTTTCTATTGCTTTGTGGCTTAGCAAAAAATACTTTGGCATATTTTTCTAATTTTTCTGATTTTTTTTGTTGTCAAAGTTAAAACTGATCCGTAATCGTAATTTCATAATCGATATGTTTACAAAAATGAAAGATGAAAAATGAAAAGGGTAGTTTTTGTGGGTTTGAAATGAAAAGGTTTAGAGGTTCAAAGGGTTTAACTAGGGGAATGTTTTTGGATAAAGCAAAGAAAAATAAAGGTTTGTTTTTGAAAAATGGGTTGGTCCTAATGTCTCTATCATTTACTTACTTGGATTTTTGTCGGTAAGAACTTGGAACACATCACATTGTCAAGTTCTAAATTCGTGAGAACCAAACGGGCTATTCACACAAGAAACGAAAATTGAGCAATTAGTATAGATGTATATTTGTATGCTCGATAATGGCTCAAAACTGACTTTTGTGGTAAAAGGGGTTGTAGTGCAAAAATGTATATATAATCAAATTTTACTAAGATTTGGCATGCCCGTTTTCGTCATTTTTTCTAAATTAGTTCTTTTTATCACGACGCTATTAGTTGTAAATTCGTAAAAACATAATTTTTAGAACTTGTTTTACCCAACTAAACCAAGATAAGTAAAACAAATGAAAAGTGTTGGTGCATAGATGTTTGTTAACTTCGTCTTTATAGAGTCTTGTATTAGATAGATAGATCAGGGCACGTAGTTCGAGAAATATGTCAAAAATAGGTTTGGAGGTAATTTCGCACGAAATTACAACTGGGTAATTCCACACGAAATTACTTGGTGATTTCACACGAAATTTGATTTCGCATGAAATCTAATTTTGTTTGGGGAATTCCGTGCGAAATTAGGCAGCCTATATATATGTGTTGTGCCTTGTCATTTGTAACTTTTCCAATTCAGAGCCAAGGTGCTGCCAGTTTGTCAAATGATCTGTAAAAGCTTTGAAATCATTAATAAGAAGATAATTAAGAGGAACCAAGCTGTTTCAAGTCTATTTCTCTGATTCCGCCTTTGAAATAGATCATATACCCTTCTGATTGACTCGTTACACATCGATCCAACAAGTGGAATCAGAGCTCAGGAAGAAGAGTTTATACCAATTCAGCTTGTTTTCATCACTTCTACTCCTTCTTTTCAAAATTAAACGAGATTTTACAGTTAAAATGGCTTAATTTTCTCACTTTACACGCGAAACATAGTTTTATTGAATCCTTGAAAGAATTGGACCAAAATTCGAACAAAAACCGGATCAATTTGACAAAATGGTGGTCGAAATGATGATGTCATCATTATTTCGCATGAAATAGCTTTATAATTTCGCATGAAATTACAGTTTGGGATTAATTTCGTTTGAAATTGCTGATTAATTTCGTACGAAATTAGATTTCGTTTGAGAATTTCATACGAAATTACTATTTCGTTCCAAAGAGGCTATTTTCGTTTGAATTCAAGCTAATTTCGCACGAAATCAAATTTCGTTTGGTCAGTTCGAACGAAATCACTATTTCGTTTGAAAAATCTGATTTCGTTTGAGTTGGTATTTCGTGTGAAAGCTGATTTCGCTTGAACTAATTTCGTTTGAGATTGTTTTTAAAATAAAAAATTTGTCTAAGTGTTTGCTGATTGTTTCAGATACGTGAATATGGATGAGTTTATGAATCCGTTCAGTGACATGTTTGCTTTCACGGGAAACACTGGAGATGATACATCAAACAACACAAATGAAAATGTTCCTAATCCGAGTGCAAAGAAAACTCTGTCTGATGCTTTAAGTGTGGAGAGTGCTTATGGGACGTACAACAAACCTCCCAAACTGATGGCGATTGAAGAATACAATAGATGGGATAAAAGGTTTGAAGAGTGGCTAAAAGCGTTTGCGTATCCAAGCTGGAAAAGCATGAAAAATGGTTTCAATATGGGAAGATCGGATTATGAAAATATAGCAGATACTGATGTAGAAAGTTTCGTTGCAGAACAAAAGTGCATTGCATTGCTTCATCAGTCTGTGAGAGACGACATAATATCGTTGATTGGGTACACAAATTCAAAAGATCTATGGGAGAAACTGAAAGTAAAATGTGTGGGTAGTGCAGAGATAGTTAAAAACAAAAAGAAGTTGTTAAGAAAAGAATTTGATTTGTTTGGATGTTTGAAAAATGAATCTGTATCTAAGATGATTGAAAGATTTGGGCATTTGAAGCTGGAACTTGCAAGACATGGAATCATATACACTCAAGAATAGTTGGTTGACAAACTGTTTGACTCGCTGCCGGATGATAAAGACTGGCAATACTTTGCCTTGATGCTGAAGAACACAATCAAGTCGGAAGATCTGACGGTTGATCTGTTAATCGAAAGATTGGAGAGTCATGAATTGGAGATCAAGAAATCAAACAAAGTCAATAATTCCTCATATCAGCAGAATGTTGAGCTGTATTATCGAGGTAGTATGATCCCGAAGAATGTGTCTCCTAAAACAGCATTTTCAGCAGAAAATTCAAATACGGTGAATCAAGAAACTCCAAGCAGTGGCTATCATGGAAGTTCATCCTCAACTGCTCAAAGTCAATCAGTTCCGAAGAATCTGTTTCAATGCAACATTGCTGTGGATCTCAAGAATGCACAAAAATTTAGTGAGGAATCCGCAAAGCAGCAAATGGTGTTTTTAGCATCTGTCTTAGAATCTTATGAAAGCCTCGTAGCGGGAAAGATTGGAAACACTAACCTCACCAAGGAAGATTATGATCAGATCAACCCAGAGGAGATGGAGTTGATTGATATAAGGTGGTGTATGGCGAGTGCGGTTAGGAGAGCACAAAGATTCATGGAGATTACCGGTAGACATTCAATTGGCGGACCTTCCACAAAACTTGGTTTTGATAAATCAAAGGTCACGTGCTTTAAATGTAAACAAAAAGGTCATTTTAAAAGAGAATGTCGAAATGCATATGCTGATGATACGACAAATCCGTTCCGTGAGGATTATTACAAAAGAGCCATCTATCATCAAAACAAATCTGAATCCCCCAGAATGAAGCAGATAGAAGAAAATCCCAAAGAAAAATCCAGAGCATTTGCTGTTATCCATGACGATGAGGGATATGATAGGAGTGAAGTGTTACCAGAAGAAGACGTAGTGGGCTATGCATTTGTGACATAGATTGTTCCTTTCAAAGACTCCAGAACAGAAGAAGTGAAATACATCAACAGAAAGATGTTAGCTCAGAACAGGATTAGTAGAATCTATCGTATATACAAAGAAGCTAAAATGGCAAAAAGATGGGATGCTGATAGAGAATGTTACCTAGATCCCAAGGGAAACATTGCTGTTGATCCAGATACTGTCGATGTTGAAACTCTCACTCAGCAAATTGCAGAAGAAGAAGAAGAAGAAGAAGCAAATCAGAGATTATGGTGGGGAGGAGGAGAAGCTGAAGAAAAAGAAAAAGAAACCGAAAAGGAAAAAGAAAAGGAAGAGCTGCAGCCAAAGAAAGTTGATGACGAGATTATTGACACATCACAAGAGTTTACTGCTGAGAATTTGAAGAAGATGGCTGACAAAGTGTTTGCTGCAAAAGAGCTAGAGGTAGTTTCTGGTTCTGGAACTGAGTCTAAAACCAAGGTCAGTCAGATTGATGCAAACAATGAGTCAGGTAAGAAAGCTAAAAATGAGAGCGACTGCAAAAATTGCATGAAAGACTGCAAGGTTTGTAGTACAATTGCTTACCTCAGCGGTAAAAAGACAGAAGAACTGACAAGAAGAGTCAGAGATATTGAAGATCAGATCTTAAACCGTGACAAAATGTTAAAGGCTTCAAATGATAGAGTAAAAGAATTAACTGAGAAAATTGAAAAAGATAAAAGTGACGTAGAAAGAATTAGGAAAGAAAACGAAAAATTAATTCATGAAAATCGTCAACTTTCAGAAAATTTTGAGAAGCTAAAACGAACGGTAAAAGATTCTGATGAGAGAAATGGTAAGACAAACAAAGAAAATGTTCAATTGTCAGGTGTTCTTAGGGTAAAAGAAGAACTAATCAATCAACAACTGGATGAGATTGCTAAGTTGAAGCTTCAGTTTCATGAAGCTAAAATTGAGAATGAACGCATCCAGTTGAATCTGAATAGTTACAACTCCACAAGTTTTGTTCTTCAATATATCGTTCCTAAACCAATCGGGAAGAATAAAGCAGGCGAAGATGTTTATTCGGATGGAACTGGGGTTGGGTTTCATCAGGTTCCACCGCCAGTGTTAAATATTTTTTCAAAGAAAAAATCAGGGTTGGTTAATGATGAAGAAGAAATTGATGTTAAGCTTCCAGACACGATTGATGTCACATTTACCACATCAACTGATGAAGATAGTGTTCAATCTGAAGTTGTGAAAAACATGGTTGAAAATGTTTTAAAGTCTGAAAGTGACACTACTGAGGATGATGAATGCTTTTTGGACAAATATATTTCAACATCAAAATCCAAAAAACAACTTAAATGAAGAACCTAATCTTGTGATGTACAAGATGGTGGGATTTGATAAGTTGTATTCGGATCGTGATTTTCCTTTGGAGAATGTGAATGTTGGTAAATTGAGAAATGTGTTCAAGTTGGTAGAAATTGATGTGTCTGAGATCGAGGGTTTGAAATGTTCCACGAGACAATTGAATTTTGAAAAAGATAAATCTTACTATAAAAAACCCGTTGTTCCACCGAGTTTTTCTAATAACAAACAAAACAGATGGTCGGGTGGTTATAAGGGTGGTAAGAATTATCAAAGAAGGAATTTTCAAAACAAGAAATGTGTTGAGAAAAAGGTGTTTGTAAAAAGCTCGAGTTCTCATTCCGAGCAGGAATCTGAAATTTTTTCAAAATCAAATGAAGAGTTTTTTTGAAGAAAAGGCCTCACAGCCTCAGACCAAAGGCACAAGTCGGGTAGTTGATACTCGTACATGCTTTAAGTGCAACAAAGTTGGACACATTGCACCAAAGTGCACCAACTTAAAGCCTAAGTCTGAAGTTGCTGAGAGTCAGAAAAAGAAAACTGATGCAAAAGGCAAAGCTCCAATGGTTGTTGAGGGGAAAGTTTTGAAAAATGAAAACACCAAAATCAAAACTGAATCTGTAAAGAATGTGGTAACTAAAACTGACAAGTTTTATAAACGGGTTGCTTCGTCTTAACAAGCATGGAAACCAAAATCAGTTGAAAAGAAATCAAGTTCTCCAAAACCAAAGGTTTCTGAGGTGGAAAAACAATCGTCTTCTACCACTTCGGTAAAGATGAATGTTCCTTTGGATTACTATGAGAAACTTGAGCCACAAGAGACTACTACTTCTGAGAAGAAGTATGTACCAAAGAAAGATCAATCATCTGGTCAACCTCCGAAAAATGATTTCTTTTTATACAAAGAGGTTGAGATTGGGTCTGAGGAGAGCTTAAAGATGAATGACAAAAATTTTCCGCCACTTTACACTGCTAAAACTCACATCAAAGTCAACCTACCTGAGTCAAAAGAGGCTTGGGTAGCATCAAAATTTAACTAAGTATTTGTGATATGTGCAGGAGCTTCCAAGATACGTTTCATGTTGGATTATGGATAGTGGAGCTTCTCGGCACATGACGGGGAAGAAGACCCTATTGTACGATGTTCGTGGGTTTAGTGGAGGATATGTGGGATTTGCAGGCAATCAAGGTGGTCGAATAGTTGGTGAAGGAACTCTATCTAATGGAATTGTCATGTTTGAAAGAGTAAACTACATCGCCGAGCTTGAAAACAATCTTCTGAGCATCTCTCAGATATATGATCGCATGTATACAACGCACTTTACAGATAAGGAATGTTTGATCTTGAAACCAGGATTTGTTGTTCGCGAAGAGTGGGTTATCATGAGGGCACCCAGAGTCAATGATCTGTACGTGTTGGACATGAGTGTAGCAACTACTACCACGGGTCAGGCTCACTGTTTTATGTCAAGAGCAACGGAAAAAGAATCGCAATTGTGGCATCGAAAGATGGGCCATATTCACCTGCGAAAAATGAATCACCTGGTGCATAATGACTTAGTAATTGGTGTTCATGTGAAAGGTTTTCATCTTGAGGAGGAGTGCATTAGCTGTGTCAAAGGCAAGCAAAAAAAGAAATCTCACCCTGGAAAGAAGGTTAACTCAGTCTCAAGACCGTTAGAGAGACTCCATATGGATCTGTTTGGTCCAGTAAATGTCAAAAGTATAACTGGGGATCTCTACTGTCTAGTAGTAACAGATGACTATTCGAGATTTTCATGGGTATCATTTCTGAAGACAAAAGATGAGACATTTGAAAGTTTGATGACGTTGTTCAGAAAAATTGAAAACTTGTACCAAACTCGAATCAGAAGAATCAGGAGTAACAACGGTATAGAGTTCAAGAACAACAAGATGGAAGAGTATTGCGATGAGAGAGGTATACTGCAAGAATTTAGTGCTCCTTATACTCCACAGCAAAATGGAGTAGCTGAATGAAAGAACAGGACGCTAATAGAAACGGCTAGGACGATGCTTGCTGATTCAAAATTACCAGTCAACTTTTGGGCCGAAGCAATATCAGCCGCTTGCTATACACTCAACCGGGTTCTAACAGTGAAGAAATTCAGCAAGACATGTTTCGAGCTGATTAATAACCGCAAACCGAACCTGAACTATCTTGAACCGTTTGGGTTTCCCTGTACAGTTCTAGAACCTTTTGGTAAATTTGGTGCAAAGAGCATTGAAGGAATTTTCGTGGGTTATGCAAGTCCATTGAAACGAGTCTTTGTTCCAAGCTTGAAGTGGATCATCGAAGCACATAATGTTGAGTGTCAAGGTTATACCATGCCACCGCAGAATCCAGGCGACTCATGGCGTTTTAATTACGATACACTGTGGGATTCGTTTGACATAGAAGAAGAACAAGATTTCTTTGACGAGTTGGATATTCTGAGAGAGTATGAAGAATCACAAGAAAGGTTTCCAGCTGAGTATTCTAGACGACAACGGCAAACTTCAAATGATGATGAAGCCGGTCCTAGTAATGCTGGAGAACATGATGATATTCAACAATCCTCAGAACAAGCTCATGACAATTAGACGGCAGTCAATGATAATCAAGAATCTGATGATAGACCTATATTCAATCGTGGTGATTCAGATTCTAAGGGGGAGCAGATCCAGATATCAAGTCAAACAATTCCAGTCAGTGAACAAAGTGCAAATCAGAATGTCACAAATTTGGAAGGCGAGGTAGATGTTCCAGGCGAGGTGATGCAGAGAACTCTTTCATACCATCCAGAAGAGCTGATCATTGGAGAATTACAATCAGGCGTTCGCACTAGACGTCAAACTGACCAAGGCCTTACATGTTTTTATTCTTCAGTTGCTTAGTTACAAACTGAGTTTTCACTTAGTTGTTTTATTTCGCAGATTGAACCGCGAACATACAAGGAAGCACTAACTGAAGATTCTTTGGTCAACGCGATGCAAGAGGAGCTGAGTCAGTTTGAGAAGTTAGGAGTGTAGAAATTGGTAGATTTGCCTGATGGTCAAAGGAAGATAAACACCAAGTGGGTGTTCAAGTGTAAAAGAGATGATCGAGGGGTTATTATTCGTAACAAAGCTCGACTCGTAGTTCAAGGTTTCAGTCAGCAGGAGGGGATAGATTTCACTGAAGTATATGCTCCGGTTGCTAGACTTGAAGCGATCAGAATCTTCTGAGCATTTGCATCTTGGAAAAATTTTAAAGTTTACCAGCTAGATGTTAAATCGGCGTTTCTCTATGGGAAGGTAAAAGAGGAGGTATATGTCGGACAGCCACCGGGCTTTACCGATCCAATCCACAAAGACAAGGTTTATTTACTGGATAAAGCGCTGTATGGTTTACACCAGGCCCCGAGAGCTTGGTACGAGACATTGTCTCAACACCTGCTTGCCAACAGCTTCATCCGTGGAAAAGTGGATGCCACTCTCTTCACCAAAGAAGTCGACGGACATCTTCTGATAGTTCAAATATACGTGGACGACATCATATTTGGGTCTACAAATGAAAATCTGTGCAAAGATTTCGAAAGAGTTATGAAGCAAAAATTTGAAATGTCATCGATGGGTGAGATGAAATTCTTCTTGGGACTTCAAGTTGATCAACTGCCTAAGGGAATTTTCATACATCAGACGAAGTATGTTCATGATATCTTAGAGAAATTTGGGATGTCAGGTTTTACTCCAGCTTCCACCCCACTAGCGACGAACCATAGGATAAACCCTGATCTCACCGGAGAGAAGGTAGATGAAACGATGTATCGTTCCATGATCGGATCGCTGATGTACTTGACTGCTTCTAGACCCGATATCATGTATCCAACCTGCCTCGCAGCAAGATTTCAATCTAACCCAAGAGCTTCGCATATGGTAATTGTAAAACGGATATTACGCTACCTGAAAGGAACTCCATCATTGGGGTTGTGGTATCCAAGAGAAGGCGATTTCACGCTCGAAGGGTATTCCGATTCCGATTTCGGATGCTGCAAAGTTAACGCTAAATCAACAACAGCGGGGTGCCAGTTTTTCGGACCATGATTGGTTACCTAGCAATGCAAGAAGCAGACCTCTGTAGCTCCACGTGTGAAGCTGAGTATGTATCTGCTAGCAGTTGCTGCTCTCAGATCTTATGGATCCAGCAACAGATGCGCGACTACGGTTTGCAATTTCTTAACACCCCTATCTTTGTTGATAATGAGGCAGCGATAAACATAACAAAAAATCATGTTCATCACGCTAAAACGAAACACATTGAAATTCGTCATCACTTCATCCGAGATTGTTTCGAGAAGAAGTTGATACGAATTGAGAAAATCCACACTGACGAATAAAAAGCTTATTTACATACCAAAGCGTTTGATAAAACTCGTTTTCAATATCTTTTAAAATTGAATGGTATGAAGCTTTTATCGGTGTCGGAGGAGATTCTTGGCGTAGATGAAGGTACCACTGTAGATGATGTTGAGAAGCAATCTGCAATGGTTTGTCAATTTTTTTACTTGTTTTGGTATTTAGGGGGAGTATAGGGTTATATTTTCAGAAAATACAAAAACAGTAAAAATTTTCAAAAATCAAAAAACATGAGATATTTTCAAAATACAAAAACAATAGAAAACCATAAAAGAGCTTGTGTAAAAAGGGAAAATGATAGTACATTGGCTTGACAGTTACAGTATGCTAAAGATATGTAAAGTTTAAAAGTTTTAAACAGGCTCCCTGATGATATGCCGATAGGTTTTTACACCTTTAGTAGGTTTGTTTGGGATATAAACCTAAATCTTTATTTGCTTATTTTGTGGGGAACACTACTTGGATATATAGGTAACCCCTGAAATCTTGTTTGAAAGATCCCTCTTTCTGAGATACTAGGTCTTTATACTCAGTGATATCTGGGGTATTATCCCAGGACTTCTGATATTGTGGAAGCAATGGCCTAGTCCCCGTATAATACTTTACGCTTGCTTGAAATATTAGCAACTCCCCAGCATAAAAAATGATGAAACATTGAAAAATGCTAATCATGTGCTGTTGAAGAAAAGATCCTCTAAAGGGGACACACCTAAAGTCAAAGCCGTCATCTCTCTTATTTTGCGGAAGCAATAGCCTGAGCTCTCACGGCCCTCGCATTCTAACCCCTTACATATATCATCTGTGGTATACTCACCTGTAAGACCGAATATTGGGATTTGGATAACGGGAGTATATTCAAGAGGTGGAACACATGAATGAGTTTAAGTTCTTAATTCACCTAATTCGTATCCTGGACAGATTGAAAATTGTGTGAGAATTTAAGTGGATCAGTATATCAACAATCTAAGCGAATTGTTTAATGCTATGTATGAAATCAAAGCTTAACGGTACTTGTGACTTGTCGGATAGTTGATATGATTCCCTAACACGCTCACCAAAAATATGTTTGTAAATAGTTTACTTTTACATTTACTGCATTTTATTTCTGTTTAGCATTCTAGTTTAGAAACTTTATTAAAAATCCAAAAAGATTTTACAATTCTGCTTTATTTTCCGACAAACCAAAGTGGAAAGTTGATCTTCAGATTCGCAGTTTGAAGCAGATGCAGGAAGTTTCTGAGCTGGAAGATGAGTTGTGAGCTTATCATGTTAAACTTGTGAAATTGAAAAGTCAAAACAAGTTCATTAAGTTGAAACTTGTAAATTTTCAGAAAAATGTTTTGAAAAATGGTGAACTAAAGTCAGTTTTGTTTCATTTAGATCAACCAAGGTCATTAAGTTGGACTTGGTAGATAAATTGAGTATTCAGGGTCATTAACTTGGACCTGATTACTTAAGTGGATTATTAAAACTGATAAAAACAAGAAAAGATGTTAAAAGAATACATTGTAATGTTATATTCTTGAGATACAGGAAACAAGATCCCCATGGCAAAGAAAGTGTAAAAGATTGAACCAGAATTTGAGCTCCAGCATATTGAAAGGGGGAGTCTACATTCTGGATTAACATTCAAAGGGGAGTTTGAAAAATGGAAGATCAGCATGTGCAGCACGGCCCCGTGCCAGAGTGGCACGACCCCGTGCAGCTCCAACTGCTCCATATTTTTAGCTCTTAAAATTTTATTTCAAGTTAGATTTGACTGATTTTTAATTTTCTGAATGTAAATAACTTGAAACAATGTTTTGTTACCATTCATTTGCAAAATTTTGAGCTAAGAATCAAGAGTATGACCCTCCTATTGAAGCTTTTGAAGCTTGAAGCTTCAAGCTTCAATGGAGTTCATGAAGAATGAAGAAGGGGAAATGCACAAAAGAGGAAAGGACAGGAAGGTCAAATGAGACCTTTTTAAGAACATACCTTTTGGGGTATGTGTGAAGAATCTCAGGGATTTTGCCTTTTTGGAATGATTCCAAACATTCTCCCAAAGGCTGACTTTATAGACAGTGACAGCACGCGGGTACGGCCCCTTGCCGGATGCATGTGTCAGAGAATGTTTTCCGTTAGTAGAACACGGCCTACGTCATTGCTGACACAGCCCCGTGCCAAAAAATACGAGGGGCACGACCCTGTGTTAAGTCGGCATGCCCCATGTTGATAGAAGAAAGTTGGGCACGGCCCCGTGTTTAGGGAACACGGCCCCGTGTTGAGAGTTTCTATGAAGATTGTCTAAGTTCTTTAAGGAATTATCTGACATCGGGTTGTTCCTTATTGGATGGAACAACACCGTACCGTCGGATATACCACAGACTTAGGCTAGGGGTACGAAAACGCAAGAGGTTATCAGAAAGGTAGAAGGTGTGAGACGATTCGCTCCTGTCCATGCTGTGTCCCCGGCAATGACGCCAAAAACTTGACGTGCGTGCGGGTGTATATATATTTTTTAGTATATTTTTAGCTCTTTTTACTCGCCAATTTCAAGTTTTAAATTTATAAAACACGATATTCTACTATCACTCTACACATGCTAGGGCAAATGCACCCATCGCGGACGTAGTATATTGATGGCAAGATACAGAGGTCATCCAAGGACACAAGAGCTTTTAATACCAGCTTATCGTCAACGTCTAATCGAACCAAAGTTTGAGAAACGATTTTTAAACTAATGAAAAGATAAAAACAGAAAATAAAATAAAAACAGATAGACAATAAAGAATCAATTGGATCCGACTTATCTTTCATGAACCCTTTTGATGATTTCCGCACTTTGGGCATTTTAAGAGATTATCTTAGTTATAGTAAGAGGCCCTTCTTTTGAAGGCGACGTTACCCTCAACCTAGAGGTTTGAGTTAGCAAGGATACAATCCCACTAGGTCGGAATATTGAAAGATAATTTAGTAAGTTATTAATGCAAACTGTGGTGGGCCCCCTTCCAGGCAGCGGTCACCCTCAACCCGTTGGTCTGAGTCAGCAGGGATAAAGTCCTCGTGGGGTTGGTTTAAAGTTTTAATAGTAGTTTGTAAATAAGGGGTGCAAGCGGTTTCTTACTCTCAGTCGGGCCAGTCATTCCCGACCAACCCATGGAGTAGTACTAAACTTGCACTAGGTTCATGCAGGATCTATACACTTAACGAGACATAGAGTTACCCAACCACCCTTCTAAACTATAACAACCCCCGAAAATACCCTAATATACCCCGTATACGCGTAATCGAACCCGTATAACCATAATTTTAATAAAAATAAAATAAAATAATGATTTTAGGGCGCTCGCGGGCCGCGACAGGCTTGGCCGTGTGTGTCGTGGGGCACGACAGGCCGTTGCTTGCCGGTCACCCATGATGCCACGTGCCCCGACGTGTGGCGAGTCTACGTTGCAACTCGGAAACCCTAGCCGTAGCTAGCGTGCCCTCGCAGGGTGCGACAGGAGTTGGGGGGATTTGTCGCGGGGCGCGAGAGAGCCCAGATTTAACTTTAAATTGAGCAGACTTTTGCACTTTCAAATCGTTCATATTTCTTTCTCTCTCAGTCTATATTATAGCCAAAAATAGCTCGATATTATACCCCTAAAACATGAAGCTGTTCCCCGTTGTAAGTATTTTAACCTCCGTTCACTAATTTGTTACACTACCCGATTGATTTAGGACCCACCAACGCATGTCGAGGCTCTGCCTGACTAAGTTCGTTGGGGTTCTGTCTTGTGTTTTATGGCTAAAGTGAGTTAGGTTATTTTACTAACACGTGTGCATTGTGTTTTTTGAATAGAAAATAATCAGGAAACTCAAAAAGGAAGCCATAGAAAAACATAAGTCTACAATGTGAGTCATTCTCTTATTCTCACAGTTGGTGAGTCCTTATTTTAAATGTTTCCCAAAACCCTAAATGTTTATCAATTATTATTACAGTGATTAAGTCTTTGTATTCTGCAATTGCTGCCAATATTATGGGGTTCGTATACAGTACCTGATAACCTTCACAATTGGGCACGGGTATCCAATGTGTGATATGTCCATAGTCATAGATCCGTCGAGTGATAAGTACTGAACGAGTAATTAGGTAGATATAAACATTGTAATTGCTCTTAATACTGTAAAATTATAACAACTGACGTTTTACAAACTGGAATGTACTCGCCAGCATTTTTGCTGATAAAATGTTTTTTAAACATGTTTCGAGTAACTTAATGTGAAGCTATAAGAAGCCAGCTATGGAGAACTGTAGTCTTAAAGAAAGTGGCTGTAAAAGTTACCCAAATAAAAGTTTATGTTTTCCGCAACTAGTGTTTATCCCTATAAAGATATTGTGAAACATGGGTTTTATCCCATTTGTTTATAATAAAAATTTGGTGTTTGAAACTCTGAAATTTATTTATTAACTACGATCCTGATGTCTCATTTCCGCTGCCAAATTAATAAACACCGATACCACCGGCTGCTGTCTCGCAGCTCCCGCTCCCGGGGTAGGGGTCGGGGGCTGCAACAGAAGGTGGTATCATAGCCGCTAGTTTAAGCCATTTAGGTGTTCTTTTAATACCAAAATTTAACCAATTGTGTTCGGAAATAACTTATGTGTTATTCTGTGTAAAAATACATATTATTATTTTGAGAATTTTCTAGTTTACAGTATGAGTGATCAGGGTATTTCTGACGCTTACCGTCAATTACCTCATTTGTCGATAAATGAAGGAACATCCCAGCTAACTCCAGGATACACCACTAATTCGGAGGATATCTTTGTTTTCAAAGCCAAATCCGAAGAACCTTTTCCCCCTAAAAAGAAAGGTTGGTTTAGTAGAGCCAAATCAGAGAGGAGAAAAAGGATGAGAAATTTTCAACAACAAAGAATAGTGAATAGAGAGAAAAATACCTAGAATCCGGAGGCTAGACCCTTATGGGAAGAAGAATTTGATAGGCAATTAGCTGACTTTCATATGTGTCACACCCTGGCTTTGCGAAAGCGTGGTTAATTTTGGTGTGACTTCTTAATACCATAGCTTAACCATAACAAAGCTATATGAAATAAAATCATGCAAGATCATCCATTCGATTAAGTTTTAAAACCAGAGTAACATAACATTGTCTTAAGGACTTACAACCTCATAACATAAAACATTGTCTTGATAAACATAAACATCAACATGAAATAAACGCAGTTTAAGATTTGTGACTTGTCAAGGAAAGAGTCACATTTCCTAAACTGGGATGACCTTGGAACCCTTATGCAGCGGGAAAACATAACATACCGCGCCAGATCTTTAATTTCCTGAAATACATGTAAGTTGAAAAATCAACAATAATGTTGAGCGAGTTCATGTGTAAGTGAGTAAGTAAACCTTTGTGAGTATAAAAATAGTCTTGGTATGTAGCAAATAAGGGAATTGAGATCACCAATGGTTTGCAAGGCCACTGATATATGTGAAGTGCAAATAGGGAGACTCAAACCTAGCAGATTTCGCCACGGCATTAGTATGTGGACAAAGTCACCCCAAGGTCCGTTTCTAGTTTGGCCTGGGGCTGGGCTCGCTACACCCAGATAGATCTACCGCTCCTGTCCCTCGGTCCCGACATGAGGACTAATGGCCTCATATTGCTCCTACCCACTCACATGATCTAAGTAGTAAACCTCCTTACGCTAACCATACCGTGTATAAAGTACTCGTAATCAAAGTAACATGTATTTCACCCCCGCAGTTAAGAAAACTGAAAACAGTTAGAGAAAAGGGGGACATGAACTCACAGTGAAGCGTCTCTACCAAGTATCTCCTGCTCACGCAGCTGTGTGACGACCTACACGTACTAATTCTATTAGACGGACGGCCGTGCCTTAGCTTCATGGTTTATGTTTTTGGGAAATAGTTAGACAACTATTTCGTGTTTACATTTTGTAAATACTTGGTAATTATTTTCCTTCCCAAGGGTGGGGGATTCAATACATGTGCGTTCAAATTATATCATTAAGTCTCACTTAATATATATATATATATATATATATTTCCAATTCCAAAATATAAGTATTTTTCTCAAAAATATTATATTTTCATTTCACATAATTTTTCTCCAGTAATACGTTGTTATAATACGCGTTCATAAATATTCCCGTAAGTGCGTAAGTTACGTTTTAACAATCGAGTGGTAATATAATTACCGGTGTAACTTATATATTTATGGTGAAAGCGTTCGTGTTATTTTGGATTCGTTAACGTTCGTAAATATTATTTTTACTCTAAAAATAATATCTATGTATTTTCACAAAATAATCATAAACAGTGTGTGAAAAATATATATTTATCACGTTAAATTTTGTGAAAATCCCACCTCCGATTATTTAGTAAATAAAGTCATGGCGAAATTCATATTTCGAAAACATGTCAAAAATAATTCTAACACTTGTAGTGTAAATAGTTCTAAGTGTTAGGTTTTTAGAAAAATTTCGCCAGAGTTTCCTCTGTAACTGGAGGTGGCCACGCTTTCAAGCGTATCATTTTCTTTAACAAATCAACTCAACAATTTTCTTTATTTGATCAGAACAACTTTCATCACAACAACTAATCAACATATGTGTAAATTGCCAAAAATTACATGAACTTGCAGCTTTCCCAAAACTGTGGTGTAAATCCCCTTAAATTTAGTAGATCTTCATATAAGGTAATTTGATCTTGTAAAAACCTCGTTTTTAGAGAAAATCCATCTTTACAACTTCCAGTCATCTTTTACCAAAAACTGTTATTTTGTCGGATCTTTTTATTTCACAAGTGTTTACACACTTGTGGTTTATAAAAATCATGCTTGTTAGTGTAAAATCTATCTTTTAAAATACACGATTTCTTTGATACGTGGTTCTTTGAAGATACCACTTGCAGATGCGTAGATCTGCTAGTTTTAAACACAATTTCACAAGTAAAACTCTTTTACACAAGTTCATGATTCGCGTGTGGTAGAGTTTCACCTTTTAACCCTTGTATTATTCAAAACAAGCTTATGTTAAGATCCATGACCTTACCAAACCGGTTTAAACGATGATCCGAGCTACCACATCATAGATCGGGCCTAAATAACCATACATTTCGAATACTACATCATTTACACAACATGTGAGTTT
Organism: Helianthus tuberosus; assembly: GCA_030545235.1. Lineage (NCBI taxonomy): Eukaryota > Viridiplantae > Streptophyta > Magnoliopsida > Asterales > Asteraceae > Helianthus > Helianthus tuberosus. The sequence continues at coordinate 82,713,932 of CM060369.1, forward strand.
TTATCCACCATTTTTAGTGTTTTAAGTAGACTTTAAAGCATCAACTTGTAAGATTTCGAGTTTTAACCGTTACAATTCGTATTAACCACTTTAGATTAGTTCAAGTACGAGTTTTAAGCATTATACCTCTAGCTCGAGGCTAGGGAAGAATCTACGCGCAAATGAGGTGGATAAAAGCAAGATAAAGAGGTCCTTCGCGTTCCGTTTGCTCCAAGACTCCTTGTATACGACCCTCGACACTTGTATGGACTTGGAATCGGCTGATCAAGATCGAAAATACGATGGATGGGGGTGGGTGGTCTCGGCCGAAAGTGATAGTGAGGGAGAGAGAGCTTTTGAGTGGTGTAAAGTTTAAGTGAAAGACCAAGTGTGTTTAGTGAGCATCTTATAGACATTTAACAAGTGCATTACCCAATGGATTATGTGCACCCTAGATATTAAACATACTAAGATTATAATAATCAAGATGGTACATTGGGGGTCACAATGTGACCGAGTTCGGCCAAGGGGGGGGGGTCTCCTAGTCCATTTCCAACTAAAGGTTAAGTATTAGTTAGGTTAAACCAAGTTAGTTAAGTAGTTAACTTGGTTAGTTGTGTGTCATGCGTTACAGTGGGTGTTAGGGTGTTCAGGGACCCTAACTGGCTCAGAAAAAGATAAATAATGAAAATAACAATATTTTCATGTTTCGGGTATAGTCTGGTTGTTTGGTTGGATAGTAAGCCGTTAAAGCGCTTAACAAAGCTTAAAGTGTCGTTAATACCCTTTTTAGTGACACAACTCATTCTTGACACTTTGGAAAGTGTCTAGTAATATTTTTCTCATGTTTTGGCACTTTATTAGGTAGCTAAAAGCTGAATTATTATGTAAAGTGCTGAATTTTGTACTTAGAGTACGTTTTAGGCACATCCAGTCATAGTGACTTATTCCTAGAGACGCAGTTCTACAACCCTTGTATCCCTACACTCACTACTAGTGTAGCAAAATATCTCAGGCTCTTACAGGCCTTTAGAGGCAGTGTCTGCCTGATGCTGGCTTTATCAGCATGTTCAATAGGTTATCCGTGTATTGTGCTACTGTGCTTTTTGTGCATCATGTTTGTCACTAAGGTTCAGCATGTAAATAATGTAGTGACGGTAAGTAAAGTATGATGCAAGTAAGTACATATATCAGTATTCAAGTAGTAGTTTATTCACAAGTTCAAGTAAGCACAGTAATTCAGCAGTAATTAATTACTAATTAAGTCGTACGGATACCTGGTTTAGTGCGGGTTGTCACATTCTCCCCCCGTTAAATAAATTTCGTCCCGAAATTTAAGTTCTGCTTGTAGATGCAGGGTTCTTAGGAAAAAGGTGGGGGTATTTCTCTTTCATCCGGTCCTCACGTTCCCAGGTGTATTCAGGACCATGTCTGGCATTCCAACGAACTTTGACGAGCTTGACACTGCTCCGGCGGGTCTTGTTAACTTTCCAATCCGTGACCTCAACAGGTTCTTCAACGAAGTGGAGCGTGTCGTCAACATGAATCTCGTCGGTGGGAATGGCAACGGTGACTTGAGTTGGACTTTTCTTTAGATTGGATACATGAAAGGTGTCGTGAACACCATTCGGTTCAGCAGGTAGGTCCAACTTGTATGCTACTAGTCCTATTCTTTCCAGAATTCTGAAGGGACCAATGTAGCGTGGATTTAACTTCCCACGCTTTCCGAAGCGTGCCACACCCTTCCAGGGTGAAACTTTCAATAACACCATTTCTCCAACATGGAATTCCACATGTTTCCGGTTTGGATCCGCATAGGCCTTCTGTCTGTGGCGAGCTGCTTCGATGCGTTTAAGAATCTGCGCAATCTTGTCTGTCGTCTCTTGGACGATTTCGGGACCAGCAAGCTGCCTATCACCTGCGTCAGCCCAACATAAGGGTGATCGGCACTTGCGTCCGTAAAGGGCTTCAAATGGCGCGACACCAATACTGGTGTGGTAGCTGTTGTTGTACGAAAATTCGACCAAAGGCAAATGCTTGTCCCAGCTACCGCCCAAATCCATAACACACGCTCTCAGCATGTCTTCCAAAGTCTGTATCGTTCGCTCGCTCTGACCGTCAGTTTGCGGATGAAACGCAGTGCTCAGATTCAATTGTGAGCCAAAGGCTTCTTGGAAGGATTGCCATATCCTTGACACAAACCTTCCGTCTCTATCAGAAATGATTGAGAGAGGCACTCCATGACGTGCGACGATCTCTCTCATGTAAATTTCAGCCAATTTGCTCGTATTATCCTTCTCTCTGACAGGTAAGAAGTGTGCTGACTTCGTTAATCGATCCACTATCACCCAGATAGTGTCATGGCCTCTTGGCGTTCTTGGCAACTTTGTAATAAAATCCATGGAGATTTGTTCCCATTTCCACTTGGGAATCTCAGGTTGTTGTAGAAGTCCTGAAGGCTTCTGGTATTCGGCTTTAACCTTAGCGCACGTTAAACATTTGCTCACATACACAGCAACATCGCCTTTCATCCTAGGCCACCAATAATAATCTTTGAGATCCTGGTACATCTTATCCGCTCCAGGATGGATAGAGTACCGTGATTTGTGAGCTTCATCAAAAATAACTTTCCTTAAACCACCAAACAGAGGAACCCAAATCCTTTTCTCGAAGCATAACGTTCCTTCCTCGTTTGGTACCAGTAGCTTCTCCATCCCACGGAGATATTCTTCTTCAAGGTTTCCTTCCTTGAGAGCTTCTTTCTGCGTGGCACGAATGCGCAAGGAAAGATCGGTTCGGATAATCATTTCTAAAGCCCTAACCCTTATGGGCTTGATCCTCTCCTTCCGACTTAGGGCATCGGCGACCACATTCGCCTTCCCTGGATGATACTTTATCTCGCAGTCGTAATCGTTCAGCAACTCAACCCATCGTCTTTGCCTCATATTCAGCTCCTTCTAGTTGAATATGTGCTGTAGGCTCTTGTGATCTGTAAAGATTGTACACTTTGTACCATAAAGGTAGTGTCTCTAGATCTTTAGTGCAAATACCACTGCGCCAAGTTCCAAATCATGTGTGGTATAGTTCTTTTCGTGCACTTCCAGTTGACGCGATGCGTAAGCAATAACCTTTTGGCGTTGCATCAACACACAACCTAATCCTTGACGCGAAGCGTCACAGTATACCACAAAATCATCTGTACCTTCCGGTAGTGCTAAGATTGGCACATTGCAGAGCTTAACCTTCAATATCTGGAACGCTTCTTCCTGTTTGATTCCCCAATCAAACTTCTTATCTTTCTGTGTGAGGAGCGTCAATGGTTGAGCGATCTTCGAAAAATCCTCAATGAACCTTCGATAGTAGCCAGCCAAACCCAAGAATTGTCGAATCTCGGTTGGCGTCTTTGGCGTTTCCCAATCCTTGATCGCCTCGATCTTGGTTGGATCCACGTGGATTCCATCTCCATTTACCACGTGCCCAAGAAACTGGACTTCGCGTAGCCAAAACTCGCACTTAGAGAACTTGGCATACAACTGTTCCTTCTTCAGCAACTCCAAAATAGCTCTTAAATGTTGTTCGTGCTTGGCCTTTGTTCTTGAATAGATCAAGATGTCGTCGATAAACACAATTACGAACTTGTCCAAGTACGGCTTGCAAACTCTATTCATTAGATCCATGAATACCGCAGGTGCGTTTGTCAAACCAAATGGCATAACGAGGAACTCGTAGTGCCCATAACGAGTTCTGAAGGCTGTCTTCGGGATGCTTTCCTCTTGTATCCTTAACTGATGGTATCCAGATCGAAGATCGATCTTTGAATAAAAGCTTGAGCCTTGCAGTTGATCAAATAGATCATCGATTCTTGGCAGAGGGTACCTATTCTTGATCGTCAGCTTGTTCAGCTCCCGGTAGTCGATGCACATACGAAAACTACCGTCTTTCTTCTTGACAAACAGGACCGGAGCTCCCCAAGGCGAGAAGCTTGGTCGGATAAATCCCTTGTCTAACAACTCTTGAAGTTGTGTCGACAGTTCCTGCATCTCAGACGGAGCAAGTCTATAAGGTGCCTTAGCCACAGGCGCGGTGCCTGGAACTAAGTCAATGCGGAACTTTACTTGTCTCTGAGGTGGCAGTCCAGGTAAGTCCTCTGGGAAGACTTCTGGATATTCCCTCACGACAGGGATGTCTTCGATTCTTGGCTCAGCAGCCTTCTTATCCACAATGTGTGCCAGGAAGGCAACACACCCTTTCTGCAAACACTTTCGCGCTTTCAGGCTGTTGATAATTCTTAACGGCGTATCACGCTTCTCTCCGTGAACCATAATTGTCTCGCCATCTTCGGTTGGGATACGAACAATCTTTTCGTGACAAACTATCTCAGCCTTGTTGCCTGATAACCAATCCATTCCTACTACCACGTCGAAGCTTCCCAACTGGACTGGTAGTAGATCTAAAGCAAACTCACGCTCTCCTAATTCTATCACACAACCTATGATAACTTCATTGGCTTCTACTAACTTCCCATTGGCCAATTCGATTGAGTAGGGAATATCTAACTTATTAGCGGCTAACCCAAGCATATTCTTAAATTCTAACGACACGAAGCTATAATCGGCACCAGTATCAAATAAAACGGATGCATAGCATTGATTTACAGGGAACGTACCAGTAACAACATTGGGGTCCTGGCGCGCTTCCCTAGCTTCGATTTGGAACACTCTTCCACGGGCTTGGTTTAACTCTGGGCAGTTCTTCTTAAAATGCCCGATATCACCGCAGTTATAACATCCAAGTCTTTGCCCGTTTCCACCTCCATTTCCAGCTTGGTTGTTGTTTTGGTTTGCATTGCCAGCCTGATTCGCAAAGTTGCCTCGATTCCCGTTTCCTCCATAGTTTCCTTGTGGGCGATTACCACCACGATTATTATTCCTATTCCCAAATCCTCCTTGGCCTCCCCGGCCAGCACTAGCCCAACAAGAATCCTTCAAGTGGCCCGGCTTTCCACATGCTTCGCATACTTTCACACTACAATGGCCAGTATGATGGCGTTGACAGGTATTACACTTGGGCTGGGTGCCCTGATATCCTTTTCCTTTCTTTCCACTACCAGCTGTAACCTGAGCTGGCGTGCCTGATCCTCCTTTCTTAACCGCCACACTGGCGCCCTGCTTGAAGTTTGAGAACTTCCGTTTGCTACCTCCTGATGACTCGACGTGAGTCTCTTTCTTCTTATGCTCAGCATCATCAAACTTGTTCAGGCGAATAGTCTCCTCTGTGAGAGCCACGCTCAAATCGATCGCTTCAGTAATGGTCGCAGGCTTGGATGAGGTTACCATGCTTATGATTTGAGGAGCTAGTCCCCAAATGAAGCGTTCAATTCTCTTGAACTCAGGAGTGACCATGTAGGGTACCACATGCGATAAGTCATGGAACCTTTGAACGTATTCTGTGATCTTTGGACCGTCCATTTTCAAATGCCAAAACTCGGTCTCCAATCTCTGGATTTCTGCGTGGGAACAGTACTTTTTGCGCATAAGTTCCTTTAGCTAGGTCCAGGTTAGCGCGTAGGCAGCAGCTTCACCAAGTGTCTGTACTTGCAGATTCCACCAAGAGAGGGCTCCATCCAAGAATAGCCCTGAGATATAGGTGACTTGCTGATCTAGCGCGCATTTGCTCATGCGAAGAACGGATTCAGTTTTCTCGGCCCAACGAACAAAGGCGACAGCACCTCCTGTGCCATCAAAGTTGACCGGTTTGCAGTCTAGAAACTGCTTGTAGGTGCATCTTGCACATACGTTATAACATACGATCGACATTAGCATCATTGCTAAGGATATCCAATTAGGTCATGGTATGTCTAAATGACTTAGTATTACCATGAGGTGGATTATTGTTGTTGCCAGTGTTGCCAGAGTTGCTTCCACTAGTCCCTCCTTGAGAGGCGGCGTATTGTGCAATGGCAGCAGCGATAATTTGCTGGAGTTCTGCCTCATTAGTAGGCATGTGTGTCTCACGTCTCGGCGGCATCTTCTAAAAGATGGTTTACGTTGGTCAGGTCATAATAAGTAGAGTGTACGTAAGTATACAACAATATCAACACATAACATCTCATGTTATAAATAAATCACCCATATTGATAGCCTCTGCAATGGTTGAGGGCTTCGAGGTAGTAACCATACCCCTGATCTGGGGTGCAAGTGTCCCAATGAATCGTTCAATCCTTTTGAACTCCGGTTTGACTAAGTAGGGGGCGACCCTAGACAAGTCGGGAGATTGCTGGACGTATTCAGGAATCTTTGGTCCGTCCATTTTCAATTCCAGAACTCCACCTCAAGCTTCTAAATTCCAGTCCTAAAACAACATTTCTTCTCAATCGTTTCCTTGAGCTCATCCCAGCTCAGTGCATAAGCAGCGTCTGTGCCAAGGGTCTGAACCTGGAGGTTCCATTAAGAGAGTGTGCCATCTAGAAATATCCCCGAGATGTAGGTAACACTCTGTTGGGGCGAACAGTTACTCATTCTTAGAATGGAGTCGGTCTTTTCGGACCAACGAACAAATGCAACGGTGCCTCCTGTTCCGTCAAAGTTCAAAGGCTTGCAGTTCAGGAACTGTTTATAGGTGCAGCCAGTTGGAGGGTTATTTCCAGTAATGCCATCGTTGTACTTAGAGCGGAGGGCTTCATGTCGTGCATTTATCTGTGAGATGCGTTCTTGCAGCTTGGCTTCTGTCCTTGGCAACGTACTGGTGTTTGTGTCACGTCTGGGTGACATTCCCTTTTGTCGAAGTGGTGTGAAGCGGGTTAGACAACGTTTCAATTGTCTATGAGGTGTATATAGCAACATAAGCCATCATGTAATCACCCAATTTCACACGCAAATATACTCACTGTATGAGTGGGGAAGTAAATTTCTGAGCCTTCACATAGGCTTGCCAATTTGGCTTGTTGCTCGTAATAGAATGAACTCGAGGCTACATCGCCTTGGTCATTCGTGTTTAAGTTATTTCCTGCTGCATTGGTTATCATTAGCTTGACCCGCAGAGTCCACCAGGATTCCTGTGCACTACAAATCGTTATTACGTGGGCCCCCGTAATAATAAATTGTCTTGCACAGTTACCCCAAATTTTCTCTCGTCCAAGCAGATGATCAATCAAGGAGCAACAGTAGGTGCATTGGCATGAACAGGGTCATGCTCCAATGCGGGGTCAGGAGCAGCGCCTGGCTCAGGGGCCACGGCCGGCTCCGGATCAAAAACTCCATCTCAAGATCAGCTGGATCAACAAACACAGGGGGTTACAGGATCCTCCAAGGGCTGGTCTAAGTGTATGAACTCAAGGTCATGGTCTGGATCAAAACCAGGTGGAAAAGCAGGATCAACCTCAATATCGTGATCAAACTCAAAGCTGTAGGCGGGATCCGGTGCAGCTGATGATGCCCTATCAGGGTCGGCGTCGTGTGAGTGGTGCTGCATTCCCTGTATGTGCGAAGATGCGGATGTCAGAAACTTAAATGAGTCTGGGATAGGGGAATGGACATGAGTTTCCCCTATAGGAGCGTCCGCATGCAGTAGTCTAATACCAGCAGCAATAGGGCCCTGCCCTCGAATGGGTCCTCCTCCAGTAGATCGTTATCGTCGTCAGAGGCCACGTCGGGAGGGGGGGCATATCAACAACAGGATAAGTGGCAAGGGGGCAAATTCCCAACAAGATGGCCATCAGTAGGCTCTGCTACGACTTCAGGCAGCGCAAAAGGGCTGAAAGTCGTCATTGTCTGTGCCGGTAGTATCGGAGATGTACACCTCGTGCTTCGATGAAACTATGTCGGCTGATACTATGACCATGGGATTCGTAGTGTCCATCTTTCTAGTACTTGATGAAAGCATGACGTTTGTAACACAAACACATATACGTATAATAATCAATCATATAATCATATAATCACATAAGTCACCAAGTAAGCATTCAAATCATTCTCCTAGTCCCACTAGCCAATTTCTCCCAGTCTCTAAGACTGCTCTATCCTCCACCTCGACCTCTTAGATCGAGCCTCGGTCCCCTTGACCGAGCCTCAGCCTTCATGACTGAGCCTACTCTTCCTAGCCTCACTAGCCAACTACCTCGGTCACCTAGACCGAGCCTCAGCCCTCCAGGCTGAGCCTATAATAAATCAACGTGCTCAACATTTGTTTGTAAAAAGTTTTGGATCTGGACTTAAGTGGTATGCAGTAAAATGTTTTCGTGAGAGCCCTAGTGATCATAGTCTAGACTCGAGAAAGAATCCTAGTTCGCTATGATCAGAGCTCTGATACCAAGCTGTCACACCCTGGCTTTGCGGAAGCGTGGTTAATTTTGGTGTGACTTCTTAATACCATAGCTTAACCATAACAAAGCTATATGAAATAAAATCATGCAAGATCATCCATTCGATTAAGTTTTAAAACCAGAGTAACATAACATTGTCTTAAGGACTTACAACCTCATAACATAAAACATTGTCTTGATAAACATAAACATCAACATGAAATAAACGCAGTTTAAGATTTGTGACTTGTCCAGGAAAGAGTCACATTTCCTAAACTGGGATGACCTTGGAACCCTTATGCAGCGGGAAAACATAACATACCGCGCCAGATCTTTAATTTCCTGAAATACATGTAAGTTGAAAAATCAACAATAATGTTGAGCGAGTTCATGTGTAAGTGAGTAAGTAAACCTTTGTGAGTATAAAAATAGTCTTGGTATGTAGCAAATAAAGGAATTGAGATCACCAATGGTTTGCAAGGCCACTGATATATGTGAAGTGCAAATAGGGAGACTCAAACCTAGCAGATTTCGCCACGGCATTAGTATGTGGACAAAGTCACCCCAAGGTCCGTTTCTAGTTTGGCCTGGGGCTGGGCTCGCTACACCCAGATAGATCTACCGCTCCTGTCCCTCGGTCCCGACATGAGGACTAATGGCCTCATATTGCTCCTACCCACTCACATGATCTAAGTAGTAAACCTCCTTACGCTAACCATACCGTGTATAAAGTACTCGTAATCAAAGTAACATGTATTTCACCCCCGCAGTTAAGAAAACTGAAAACAGTTAGAGAAAAGGGGGACATGAACTCACAGTGAAGCGTCTCTACCAAGTATCTCCTGCTCACGCAGCTGTGTGACGACCTACACGTACTAATTCTATTAGACGGACGGCCGTGCCTTAGCTTCATGGTTTGTGTTTTTGGGAAATAGTTAGACAAGTATTTCGTGTTTACATTTTGTAAATACTTGGTAATTATTTTCCTTCCCAAGGGTGGGGGATTCAATACATGTGCGTTCAAATTATATCATTAAGTCTCACTTAATATATATATATATATATATATATATATATATATTTCCAATTCCAAAATATAAGTATTTTTCTCAAAAATATTATATTTTCATTTCACATAATTTTTCTCCAGTAATACGTTGTTAAAATACGCGTTCATAAATATTCCCGTAAGTGCGTAAGTTACGTTTTAACAATCGAGTGGTAATATAATTACCGGTGTAACTTATATATTTATGGTGAAAGCGTTCGTATTATTTTGGATTCGTTAACGTTCGTAAATATTATTTTTACTCTAAAAACAATATCTATGTATTTTCACAAAATAATCATAAACAGTGTGTGAAAAATATATATTTATCACGTTAAATTTTGTGAAAATCCCACCTCCGATTATTTAGTAAATAAAGTCATGGCGAAATTCATATTTCGAAAACATGTCAAAAATAATTCTAACACTTGTAGTGTAAATAGTTCTAAGTGTTAGGTTTTTAGAAAAATTTCGCCAGAGTTTCCTCTGTAACTGGAGGTGGCCACGCTTTCAAGCGTATCATTTTCTTTAACAAATCAACTCAACAATTTTCTTTATTTGATCAGAACAACTTTCATCACAACAACTAATCAACATATGTGTAAATTGCCAAAAATTACATGAACTTGCAGCTTTCCCAAAACTGTGGTGTAAATCCCCTTAAATTTAGTAGATCTTCATATAAGGTAATTTGATCTTGTAAAAACCTCGTTTTTAGAGAAAATCCATCTTTACAACTTCCAGTCATCTTTTACCAAAAACTGTTATTTTGTCGGATCTTTTTATTTCACAAGTGTTTACACACTTGTGGTTTATAAAAATCATGCTTGTTAGTGTAAAATCTATCTTTTAAAATACACGATTTCTTTGATACGTGGTTCTTTGAAGATACCACTTGCAGATGCGTAGATCTGCTAGTTTTAAACACAATTTCACAAGTAAAACTCTTTTAGACAAGTTCATGATTCGCGTGTGGTAGAGTTTCACCTTTTAACCATTGTATTATTCAAAACAAGCTTATGTTAAGATCCATGACCTTACCAAACCGGGTTAAACGATGATCCGAGCTACCACATCATAGATCGGGCCTAAATAACCATACATTTCGAATACTACATCATTTACACAACATGTGAGTTTTTATCCACCATTTTTAGTGTTTTAAGTAGACTTTAAAGCATCAACTTGTAAGATTTCGAGTTTTAACCGTTACAATTCGTATTAACCACTTTAGATTAGTTCAAGTACGAGTTTTAAGCATTATACCTCTAGCTCGAGGCTAGGGAAGAATCTACGCGCAAATGAGGTGGATAAAAGCAAGATAAAGAGGTCCTTCGCGTTCCGTTTGCTCCAAGACTCCTTGTATACGACCCTCGACACTTGTATGGACTTGGAATCGGCTGATCAAGATCGAAAATACGATGGATGGGGGTGGGTGGTCTCGGCCGAAAGTGATAGAGAGGGAGAGAGAGCTTTTGAGTGGTGTAAAGTTTAAGTGAAAGACCAAGTGTGTTTAGTGAGCATCTTATAGACATTTAACAAGTGCATTACCCAATGGATTATGTGCACCCTAGATATTAAGCATACTAAGATTATAATAATCAAGATGGTACATTGGGGGTCACAATGTGACCGAGTTCGGCCAGGGGGGGGGGGGTCTCCTAGTCCATTTCCAACTAAAGGTTAAGTATTAGTTAGGTTAAACCAAGTTAGTTAAGTAGTTAACTTGGTTAGTTGTGTGTCATGCGTTACAATGGGTGTTAGGGTGTTCAGGGACCCTAACTGGCTCAGAAAAAGATAAATAATGAAAATAACAATATTTTCATGTTTCGGGTATAGTCTGGTTGTTTGGTTGGATAGTAATCCGTTAAAGCGCTTAACAAAGCTTAAAGTGTCGTTAATACCCTTTTTAGTGACACAACTCATTCTTGACACTTTGGAAAGTGTCTAGTAATATTTTTCTCATGTTTTGGCACTTTATTAGGTAGCTAAAAGCTGAATTATTATGTAAAGTGCTGAATTTTGTACTTAGAGTACGTTTTAGGCATATCCAGTCATAGTGACTTATTCCTAGAGACGCAGTTCTACAACCCTTGTATCCCTACACTCACTACTAGTGTAGCAAAATATCTCAGGCTCTTACAGGCCTTTAGAGGCAGTGTCTGCCTGATGCTGGCTTTATCAGCATGTTCAATAGGTTATCCGTGTATTGTGCTACTGTGCTTTTTGTGCATCATGTTTGTCACTAAGGTTCAGCATGTAAATAATGTAGTGACGGTAAGTAAAGTATGATGCAAGAAAGTACATATATCAGTATTCAAGTAGCAGTTTATTCACAAGTTCAAGTAAGCACAGTAATTCAGCAGTAATTAATTACTAATTAAGTCGTACGGATACTTGGTTTAGTGCGGGTTGTCACAATATGTTTGGAAATGTAGAAGGAAATTTTAATCTCAACCAAGTAGCAGACCCACAACTTCTACCTTTATTCCAAAACCAACCTATGGAGCTAGAACAAAACCAGGAAAACCAACTTCTAATCCCCGCCTTTGATCCAAATGAGATACCTAGAATTCCAGCACCGAACCCTTTAGATCAAGATCCGTGGTGGGACGACAACCGGTCAATTCAGGAAATACTGAATAACCCATATCCTTACAGAGAACTAATACCACATTACCCTGAACCAGTGCTAGCCCCAATGCCACCAATGAGCCATGGGAACATGGCAGAACTTCGCCAGTACGGTGAAGAGTTGGTCGAAAAAGGAAATCGAATCCGCCAAATTGGAGAAAAGCTCGTCTGGAAGTATGACGAGAAGGAGATGTTATACTAGAAACAACCAGTCGCCTAATATATATATATATATATATATAGGGGATGGTTCAAATGAAAAACACTTTTAACGCGAAAACTCGAAAACTAACTAAAAAAAACCTAAAAAACACACAAAATTTTTTTTTTTTTTTTTCAAGTTTTTTTAATAAAAATCGCTGGTTTTTATATATAAAAAAAAAAAATTTCAAAAAAAAAAAAAAAAAAATTTTTTTTTGTGTAGTGCACATGTGTAATAATACACATGTGTAGTATTACACATGTGCACTACACAAAAAAAATTTTTTTTTTTTTTTTTTTTTTGAAAATTTTTTTTTATATAAAAAAACCTGCGAAATTTAGTTTTGCAAAAAAAAAAAAAAAAAAAAAAAAAAAAAAAAAATTTTTGTGTGTTTTTTAGGCTTTTTTTAGTTAGTTTTCGAGTTTTCGCGTTAACTAGTGGTTTTCATTTGAACCTTCCCCTATATATATATATATATATATATATAGGGCAAAGATAAATCAAACACCCACTTGAGTTGAGAAAACCCAAGAAACTCAACATCTACCAATGATTAGAAGAGATGGATGGTTGTAATCTGTTTGGGTATTATCTCTCTTACTTTTTATTATATTAATCAATAAATAGTACATGTAAGGGTAAAATGGGGATAGAGTGTTACAAATGTATTCTTGGGAGAATGCAACTGCATCTCTGACTTCCTTTGAGGTAACAGATAATTCAAGATATATAATATTAAAAAGAAAAGAAAAAAGTGTCAACTTCTTCATCTGACTTCCTTTGATGAATTCCCAATGTGTCATCATGACAAATCTCCCCTTTCTCGTGCATTTTCTGTATAATTTAAAAAAATGTAAACACTCAGTAAACAAGAAAAATGCTTGTTTTTTACCATTTAAAGGATATCCACATACATAAAAGTGTAACACATTTTCTTTTCTTTCTTCTCCGACACAAAGTGTTATATTAAATCACATTGTCACAAAAGTCGTCTTCCTACTAAAAGATGTTATATGTTGGTACGTACACAACAATTTTTACATGATCAATTTTACGTCACATATGTAACACTTTTTCTGTAACACAAAAAAATGTAACACTTTGTTTCTGTAACAGGCACTTTATATTTACAATAATCTGGAAAAAAATTGACAACACATTTTATTTTTACAATAATCTAAAAAAGTGTAACAATGCACTTTATTTTCTGTAACGGACATTATTTCTGTAACACAAAAAATGTAACAGCCATTTTTCTTTGATTGATTGTTACATTTCTAACACAAAAAAAAAAATGTAACAACACACTTTGTTTCTGTAGCAGTCACTTTATTTTACAATAATCTGGAAAAAAATGTAACAACACACTTTATTTTTACAACAATTTAAAAAAGTGTAACAATACACTTTATCTTCAGGAACATGCATAATTTATGTAACACGAATAAATGTAACATGCATTTTTTCTTTGATTGTTACATTTCGTAACTAAGACATAAAAGAATTATTATGAGAATTGTTACATCAAAAATAAAGTTCATTAACAATAATCCAACATAGGTAATGTAACTAGCAATGTTACAAAATGTATATAAAAAATATAACTTCATTAACAAGAATCCAATAACAACAGATTTTTTAGATTCGATCATCATAACAATAAACAAAGAAAGGTAACTTACATTTTAATCTAATACATAAGAACTTAAAATCAAATTGTTTCCATTTTTCAGATCGGAAAACAAATTTTACACAAAAATTGATAAAATCGGTAATAAAAAACAACATATCCAGAAAATAAGAAATTAAAAACATTCATCTTATTGAAATAAAAAATAAAAAAAATTGTAGATCTACAAAACACAAAAAAATAAGATCTACAAACCACAAAAAAATTCAAATCTGAAAAAAAAAAACTGAAAACAAACATACTTAGATCTGGTAGCATCTTTTCGGAGCATCTTCAACTGAAGCATCTGGAGCATCTTCAACCGTCATCTGAAGCATCATCTTTTGGATCTGGATCATCTTTTGATTTGGAGAATCTTTTTTGGTTCGGAGTATCTTTTTGGTTCGGAGCATTTGGATGATGATCTTTTGATGTTCATATGTAGCCATGGAACCAAAGCCACCATGTGATCCAAGTGTCAACCACAACCACCGTCACCTCCACCACTCGAACCGGCTTGAACTCCGCCATTTGAACCGAAACCACTGACCACCTCGACACCATTTTGTTGAGATTTTGTTGATACAATCATGGTATTTGATAAAATGCTATTAGATCTAAAGAAGAAATTGAGGTGAAAAAGCATGAGTTTTGGTTTAGGAATAAGAAAGAGAGAGAGAGAGAGAGAAAAAAAAGGAAATGAATAAAGAGAACACGTCTCATAGAAAAAAGGAGTGGATGAGTTCTCACCTATTTAATGTAAAAATGATGTTCAAACAAAAAAGTGTCAGGCGTTTAACAAAGTGTCAGCCATTTTTGTACATAAAAAAATTGTTCCCATAATACCCTTCTGCGCATATGTAACAATGGACATGCGGCTTAACCTTGTCCATATAAAGAGTTTTATTAGTTTTCTCAACTGATGTGAGTTTTCTCATTATAATTAGCCTATATATATAGGGGACCGCTAAAATGAAAACCACCTACAGTTGTAAGAACCGAGAGAATCACTTTCTAACCACTAGATCTTCAAGATGGATGGATGAGATTAAAAGTAATAAAAACTATTATAAAATTCTTTTTGTCTTATTATCTTTTTAATGTTTTATTATTAAAGGGTATTTAAGTAATTTTGCTTTTTTTTTTGTCTTAATGTATATATTATTTTTTATTACACTTTTGTCTTATTGCATTAATTATTTTTTATTATAAATCATATTTTTTTTATTAAAGAATTTTTTAAAATCAGATTCTTTGATAATTTTTTTTTTCAAGATTTATTTAAAAAAAATTTTAAGAGCCGTTTTTTACGCCCCGTTTTTTACACACGTTTTTTTTAGGGCACGTTTTATGCCCTGTTTTTACGCTCCGTTTTTCCGCGTCATTTTTTCGACCGGTTTTTTACGTGTCATTTTTTACGTTTTACGTTAAAAAATTTTACATAAAAGTTTACGTTTTATATTTTTGCGCTAAAAATTTTACGTTTTACGTTTTAATTTTTACGTTTTAGGTTAAAAGTTTAAAAAGTTTACGTTTTCCATTAAAAAGTTTACCTTTTACGTTTTACGTTAAAAAGTTTACGTTTTACGTTTAAAAGTTTATGTTTTACGTTAAAAAATTTACGGTTTACGTTTTACGTTAAAAACTTTACGTTTTACGTTGCACAATTTACGTTTTACGTTAAAAAGTTTATGGTTTTAACTTTTTTTTTTTACAAAAACTTTTTTACACAAAACGAAGGCACCCGGAAATCGCAAATCGGTAGGTGTCTCAGATAGATTGTTATCATCATCGACTGGGAAAGAAATATAAAAAACCAACAACAAAAGTCAAAACAATGTGTGGATTCTTGAAAAAAAGGGGTTTGGCTCAGATTTTCCGATAATCAAAGGCTGCAAAGTGGGGTTGCAGGTTCAAAAACCTACCATCCACCATTCTTGCCGCGCCATCATCATCAAAATATACGTTTTTATTTTGCATCATCACCGCCCCTAATACAGCAGATCAAAACCCACATAGTTCACTGTTCAATCTACGAAAAAAGA
Organism: Helianthus tuberosus; assembly: GCA_030545235.1. NCBI lineage: Eukaryota > Viridiplantae > Streptophyta > Magnoliopsida > Asterales > Asteraceae > Helianthus > Helianthus tuberosus. Next base: position 82,729,808 of record CM060369.1, read on the forward strand.
CACCCAAAATCCTGCAAATCCATACCAAACATAAAAAATCATACAAAAATCAAGAAACCCCCATTTTTTAGAACAGATCAAACCCACATAGTTCACTCTTCAAACCCACAAAAAATAAAGAAACGCCCATTTTTTACAACAGATCAAACCCATAAAAAATCACTATACACCAAATGCAAATCATCTCCCCCTTCTCCATTGGACCTACCCTCCACCATCACCCACCACTGCCGCCACACCACCAAACCCACCGCCGCCGCCACCAACAAATCGCCGGAATCTGCCTTCCCGGCAACGACATCGCTTTCCCGATAACGAAATCCCCGAAAATTTGTTCACCAACTTCTCCTGCTTGTCAGATCTTACGCACCTTCACCGGAAATGGGTTTTGCTTAGGATTTGTTTCCTTATGCACAACTTCACCGGACTTAGTTTGGGAGGTTGTTGTCTTGTCGGAAAAATCCCCACCCCCACAGCCACCACGACACGGTGGTTTGAGGGCTGTTAACCGGAGTTGGAGTCTGCTTCTTCGACGGCGGTGGCGGCGAAAGGGACGGTGGTGATGTCGCCGGATGGGAAACGAGATGGGATAAGAAAGGGGGCGGCGGTGATGGTTTTCTTTAGCGGTTAGGTTTTGAAGGAGTGTGAGAGATACATCTCTGGTTTTTGAAGAGATGAGAGAGAGATGAAATAGATGGAGATTTGACAGAGTGAGAAAGCATTTAAAGACAGACAAAGAGAGAGATTTGACATATATGGCAAATTACTAAATTATGTTGCATACGTGTCATAATCTTATTAGTGTAGCGTGGTTCTCTTGGTTCTTACAACTGGGGATGGTTTTTATTTTAGCGGCTCCCTATATATATATATATATATATATATATATATATATATATATATATAGGGTGGGGTTCGGCTACAAAGTCCATTTTTCCTACAAAGTGTACAAAGTCATAAAATGGCACAATTTCAGCCATAAAACACACTCAAAACCCACAAATAACAGAGAGAAGATCACTAAAACACAATATTCAAACCCTAACAGTCCATAAAAACTTCAAATACAACATCGTAGAACTATGAATATAAAACACAACATGATAATCAACATAAAACACATGAATGTTAGTTATTCGAAAATCAAAGCCTTATCATCCAAAACACAACACAAAACACACAAATATGGCGTTTTAGTAATCTCCACTTTGTTACTTTGGGTTTTGAGTATGTTTTATAGCTGAAATTGTGGTGTTTTATGACTTTGTATACTTTGTAGGAAAAATAGATTTTGTAGCCAACTCCCACCCTATATATATATATATATATATATGTGTGTGTGTGTGTGTGTGTGTGTGTTTTGTACTTTGAAAAAAATCAACTAAAATAGATATAAATTAATATATATATATATATATATATATATGACCTATATATAAATATATCGATGCATAGTTAATAGTGTTTAAATTCCAGTTATAGTTGTAATAGATGCATATATATATATATATATATATATATATATATATATATATATATATATATATATATATATATATATATGAAAAGAGTAAAGTCGCAATGATCGACGTTTTTGGATAAATATGCTTAAGTATTTGTCTGTTTAAATTCTGTGATATTAATACCAGATAAATGTTTACAATTCAGATGTCGAACGAAGTAAACCAGGAAATCCAGAATAACAATAATAACGGGAACCAAGTGGATAAAAGTGCTATCGAATACACAGTAGCCCAAGGAATCATAGATTCTATGCCATATATTATCAACACTATTAAAAAGGCAGAAAATAATTCTGTAATCGGAAGTAAACATGCACCCACTGAACCAAGTAACAGTGTAAATGGAAATCACGGACCACTTATCCAAGCTCCAATTCCAAAAAGAAGAAGGACCATCTCATATGGTTGTTCTTATAAAGAATTCTTAGCCTGTAAACCAATAGAATTCTCAGACAATGAAGGAGCCATTTCAGCCTTGCACTGGATAGAAAAGACAGAAGCAGTCTTAAAAATAAGTAAATGTGCAGATGAAGATAAGATCATGTATGCTTCTAATCTCTTTAAGAATGCTGATTTTGAATGGTGGAATACTATTCTTCAGTCTAGAGGAAGTGATAGCATATATAACTTGGAATGGAACAACTTTAAGGAGATAGCTGAAAGGAAATTATGTCCTCCTCATGAAAAAGAACAGATTACCAATAAGTTTCTGAATCATAGAATGAGTGGAGTAGATTGCAGGGACTATACTACCATATTCTTTGAATATGCAAGGATAGTACCAACACTAGCATCACTAGAACCAGTCTTAATCTCCCGTTACATCTGGGGATTAATCAGTGAGATCAGACATGTAGTCAAGGAAGCTAGACCACAAACCATAGAAGAAGCAGTAGAATTTGCTAACACCCTGACTGATGAATTGGTACATACGTAAGAGGAAAACCAGAAAAAGAACCTAGCTCAAAAGATTACCCAGGAACTACGTTACGGTAATTCCTATCGAGGAAAAGGAACAGGTTCTTCCTCTGCACCCTACTGCAAGTTTTGTTAAAAGAAGCACTCAGGAAAGTGTGCCGTGTCCTGCAACTTTTGTAAGTTCCCAGGACACAAGGAAGAAGATTGTAGGAAGAAAGCTAGTGGCAGAATATGCTACAGTTGTGGAGAAGCTGGTCATATTAAACCGAACTGTCCGAAACTAGCTCTAGTGACAACCAACAAGGCTAAGGTAACCGAAGGACCCAAAAAAATGCCAGAGCATTCGTTCTGACAGCTGAAAAAGCCAAGATGATTCCGGATGTGATTGCCGATACGTTTTTAGTTAATGATGTTTATGCTAAAGTATTATTTGACTCTGGTGCAAACCAAAGTTTATCAATACTTCTTTCTGCAAACTTCTTAATCAACCATTAACTAAACTTCAACAAGACTGTCTGGTGGAAACAACCAATGGAAGTTCCATCAGGATAAGTGAAATCCTGCAGGAAGCAAGGATAGAAGTTTTAAACCATAACTTTACTGCTAATCTTTTTCCAATGGATCTAGCTGGATTCGATGTCATATTTGGAATGGATTGGTTGGTAGCCAATCATGCCAGTATTGTATGTGATTTAAAGTCGGTACAAGTAAGTAAGTAAACCAAATGGTAAAAAGATCACAATTAAAGGAGACAAGCCAACGAAAACCACAAAGTTCATCTCTTTGATGAAAGCTGCAAGTTATGCAAGGAAAGGAGGAATGGTGTATAAGATTTCAGTAATCATTAACAGCAAAGGAAAAGAATTAAAAGATATTCCTGCAGTATCTAAATTCTCAGACGTTTTTCCATAAAAATTACCTGGATTACCGCCAGATCTAGAGGTTGAATTTAGAATTCACCTAATACCAGGAACGGCACTGATTGCCAAAGCACCTTATCGACTAGCACCAACGGAGATGCAGAAATTAAAGAAATAGCTTGATGAATTACTAGAGAAAGGTTTCATACAACCTAGTTCATCACCGTGGGGAGCACCGGTGTTATTTGTCAAGAAGCAAGATGGATCGATGTGTATGTGTATTTATTACAGAGAACTGAATAAGGTTACGATTAAAAATCGGTACCCATTACCAAGAATCGATGATCTATTCGATCAACTTCAAGAAGCCCGATTCTTTTCCAAGATAGATTTACGCTCAGGATATCATCAATTAAAGTACAAGAAAAGGACATTCCTAAAACTGCTTTCAGAACAAGGTACGATCATTATGAATTTATAGTCATGCCATTTGGTTTAACCAATGCCCCATCCACATTTATGGACATGATGAACATGATATGTAAACCATACCTGGATAAATTCGTAATTATCTTTATAGATGATATTTTAATTTACTCTAAGAGTAAGGAGGAACATGCTGTGCATTTGCATATACTCCTAACATTGTTGAGAAAAGAGAAGCTTTATGCTAAATTCTCAAAATGTGAATTCTGGTTGCAAGAAGTGAAATTCCTTGGACACCTGGTTAATCATGAAGGAATTCATGTAGATCCCACAAAGATCGAGGCGATTACCAAATGGAAAGTCTCCGAGTCACCAACATAAGTAAGAAGTTTTCTTGGATTGGCAGGATATTATAGATGTTTTATTCAAGATTTCTCTAGAATAGCCATTCCATTAACCAAACTGACTTGCAAATCAGTTAAGTTTGAATGGGGACCAAAACAAGAGGAAGCATTTAGGATTTAAAAAAAGGTTAACCAATGCACTGATACTCGCTTTGCCGGAAGGAACTAAAGACTTTGTAGTATACTGTGATGCCTCTAAATTAGGATTTGGATGTGTATTGATACAGTAATTGCTTATGCCTCTAGACAACTTAAGAAACGTGAAGAGAATTATACAGCCCATGATATAAAGTTAGGAGCCATAATTTTTGCCCTTCAGATTTGGAGACACTATCTTTACGGTAGTAAGTTTGTTATTTACACGGATCATAAGAGTTTAAGATATGTCTTCGGACAAAAAGAATTAAATATGAGGAAAAGGCGATGGATGGAAATTCTTAGTGATTATGATTGTGATATCCAATATCATGCAGGAAAAGCTAATGTAGTAGCTGATGCTTTAAGTCGAAAGTATCATGAAAAGCCAAAACGAGTACGCTCTCATAGACTAAATCTGCAGATAGATTTAAATGAGCAAATTAGAAAGATACAAGAAATAACAATCAAGGACGATGCTGAAGATTTGAAAGGAATGATTAAGGAATTAGAAAAAAAAGGAGCAGATGGAATTTGGAGATTCCATAAGAAAAGAATCAGGATACCTATTCAAGGAAACCTATGAAACCGAATTCTAAAAGAAGCCCATAAGTCTAAGTGTACGATACATCCCGGTAGTGATAAAATGTATCAAGACTTAAGAAAGAATTTCTGGTGGATAGGAATGAAAAAGGATATAACAAATTGTGTTGCTAAATGTTTAACCTGTTCCCAGGTTAAAACTGAACATTAGAAACCTCCAGGACTACTACATCAATTGGAGATGCCAATCTGGAAATGGGAATTAATAATAATTGACTTTGTTACCAAATTACCCAAGACACGAAAAGGTAATGATACAATCTGGGTGATTGTAGAGAGATTAATCAAATCTGCTCATTTCTTACCAATGAAGGAAACTTTCAGTATGGAACAGTTAGCCAAGTTATATGTAAATGAAATAGTTTCATTACATGGAATTCCTTTATCTATTGTGTCTGACAGAGACAGTCGTTTTACTTCTCATTTTTAGACAAGTTTCCAAAAACCAATGGGAACGAGATTAAATCTAAGCACAACTTATCATCCTCAAACAGACGGACAAAGTGAAAGGACAATTCAGACAATGGAAGATATGCTTAGAGCTTGCGTAATTGATTTTGGAGGAAATTGGGATGATCACTTACCTCTCATAGAATTTTTGTACAACAACAGTTATCACACCAGCATCAATGCTGCACCATTTGAAGCCCTCTATGGACGAAAATGCCGAACCCCAGTATGTTGGGCAGAAATTGGAGAAAAGCAACTATCTGGACCAAAGATTATGCAAGAGACAACCTGCAAAATTATTCAAGTCAAGGAAAGACTGAAAGCAGCATGAGATCGTCAAAAGAGTTATGCAGATAACAAACGAAAACCGTTGGAATTTCAAGTTGGAGACAAGGTATTGTTAAAAGTTTCTCCTAGGAAAAGAGTCGTTAGATTCATTAAAAGAGGAAAGCTAAGCCCAAGGTATGTTGGACCTTTTGAAATTATCAAAAGAATAGGACCAGTAGCTTATCAGCTACAATTGCTAGAGGAAATGGCAGGAATACATGATGTATTTCATGTATGTAACCTCAAGAAATGCTTAGCGGATGAATCATTGGTAGTACCTCTTCAGGACATAGAGGTAAATGAGAAACTTAAGTTTGTGGAAAAACCACTTCAGATTGAAGATAGAAAGAACAAGAATCTCAAACACAAGAGATTAGTTCTAGTCAAAGTGAAATGAGATTCAAAAAGAGGACCAGAATATAACTAGGAACTCGAGTCAGAAATGCAAAGGAAATATCCACACCTATTCCAGTGAATCTCAAGGACGAGATTTAAAACAAGGTGGGTAGGATATAACAACCCTCGAAAACACCCTATATACCCCATATACGCGTAATCGAACCCGTATAACCATAATTTTAATAAAAATCAAATAAAATAATGATTTTAGGGTGCTCGCGGGCTGCGACAGGCTTGGCCGCGTGTGTCGCGAGGCGTGACAGGTCGTTGCTTGCCGGTTACCCATGATGCCACGTATCCCAATGTGTGGCGAGTCTACATTGCAACTCGGCAACCCTATTCGTAGCTAGGGTGCCCTCGAGGGGCGCGATAGGGGTAAGGGTGAAGGGTCGCGGGGCGCGGGGCACGAGAGAGCTCGGATTCAACTATAAATTGAGCAGACTTCTGCACTTTCAAATCGTTCATCTTTCTTTCTCTCTCAGTCTATATTATAGCAAAAAATGGCTCGATATTATACCCCTAAAACACGAAGCTCTGCCCCGTTGTAAGTATTTTAACCCCCGTTCACTAATTCGTTACCCTACCCGATTGATTTAGGACCCACCAACGCATGTCGAGGCTCTGCCTGACTAAGTTCGTTGGGGTTCTGTCTCGTGTTGTATGGCTAAAGTTACTTGGGTTACTTTACTAACATGTGTGCATTGTATGTTTTTTAATAGAAAATAATTAGGAAACTCAAAAAGGAAGCCGTAGAAAAACATAAGTCTACATTGTGAGTCATTCTCTTTTCTCACAGTTTGTGAGTCCTAATTTTAAATGTTTCCCAAAATCCTAAATGTTTTTTAATTATTATTACAGTGATTAAGTCTTTGTATTCTACAATTGCTGCCAGTATTATGGGGTTTGTATACAGTACTTGATAACCCTCACAATTGGGCACGGGTATCCAATGTATGATATGACCATAGTCACAGATCCTTCGAGTGACAAGTACTGAACGGTAATTAGGTAGATATAAACATTGTAATCGCTCTTAATACTGTAAAGTTATAACAACTGATGTTTTACAAACTGGAATGTACTCGCCAGTATTTTTGCTGATAAAATGTTTTTAAAACGCGTTTCAGGTAATTTAATGTGAAGCTATAAGAAGCCAGCTATGGAGCACTGAACGCTTAAAGAAAGTGGCCATAAAAGTTACCTAAATAAAAGTTTATGTTTTCAGCACCTAGGGTTTATCCCTATAAAGATATTGTGAAACATGGGTTTTATCCCATTTGTTTATTATAAAAGTTTGGTGTTTGAAAATCTGAAATTTATTTCCTTACTACGATCCTGATGTCTCATTTCCGTTGCCAAATTAATAAAAACTGATACCACCAGCTGCTATCTCGCGGCTCCCGCTCCCGAGGTAGGGGTCGGGGGCTGCGACATAACCCCTTCTAAGTAGTTAACATGCTTTATATAGACAATAAGTACATGAATATGTGAATAAACGACATATGAAGAATGGTTGAATGGATTCGCCTTCAATATATAAAAATATTTATAAAATGAATTAATACATGCCCAATTAAAAAGATTTCAAAGATTGGAAATCATAAAAGAAATACATAAAAAATATGTCTTCACCAAGTGATGAAGAATTTAGCCAAGCATGGCCTTTGTTTGACAAAATTCTTACTATCAATCTTGGATCCTAAAACTACACGCACACTCTAAAACATGCAAAATGGATGATGGTGGTGGATGATGGTGTTGTAGTGGTGGTGGAGTGATGGCAAGTGAGAGAGAAGTGGTTTGCCAAGGGATGGTTTGAAGTGGAACCAAGCACTTCTATTTATAGCTGAAATCAGAAGCTTCACCACGGCCCTTGCCCGCCTGGCATGGCTCCGTGGCCATCTCTCTCTCTCTCTCTTCCTCATTAACTGCTTGTCAAATCTTGTACTAACACGGCCCTGTGTGTCAATGGCATGGCCCATGGCCAAAGTACTTGCTGTACTATCGTAGATTCTAAAAATCTTTGAGTTGACCACACCACGTGTTGGTTTAGCACGGCCCCGTGTTGGCTGCCCGTTTTGTCTTTTGTAGTTTTCTTTTCCTCTGCACAACATCCATCTTCAGACATGGCCTGTGTTTGGTGGACACGGCCCCGTGTCGAGTCTTCTGTTCTTGCTATTTTTGTGGGTTGGATATGAATCGGGGCTTGGCGGGTTGCGGCAATTCCTCCTTCTTTACACTTATGTTGGTTTTTGCTGTCTTTTTGCTCCTTTTGCAAATTTAAGCTCTTTTATCCCTGAAAATAAAAAAAAGAACGAAAACACCAGCTTTTTCCAACATTAGTAGAAAAAAGGGTTGCTTTTACGCCGTATTTAATATAATTTATATGTTGTATTTTAATCACATCACTCTCCCATTTCTAGACAGGAATTTCTGGTTGTTCGAGCAAGCCAGAGTGACGTTGATGTTCAGCTTTAACCTTGGAACAAGTGAGACACTTCGAAACAAAGGTGGCGATATATTTCTTCATTGCAGGCCACCAATAAGACGTACGCATGTCGTGATACATCTTATCAGAACTAGGGTGAATAGAATACCTAGATTTGCATGCCTCCTTCATCAGAAGTTCTCGAAGGTTATCACGATTAGGAATCCAGACACGATCGAGGTGGTATAGAATACCATCGGATTTAGTTACGAGACTTTCTTCCGCACCACATTGCATCTCATTATAGAGGTTACCCTCATTAACAGATGCGTATTGAGCTTCACGAATGCAGTTTCAAAGAATGTTGACGAGTCAGAAACAACGAATACCCTTGACATGAGTTTTATGGCTAAGTGCGTCGGCCACAACATTCGCTTTACCTTGATGGCATCGAATTTCACAGTCGTAGTCGTTTAACAACTATACCCAGCGACGCTGATGCATGTTTACTTCCTTTTGGTGGAAGATGTGCTGAAGGCTCTTATGATCGGTGAAGACCACACACTTAGTACCATAAAGGTAGTGTCGCCATATCTTCAAGGCAAAAACAACTACACCAAGTTTAAGATCGTGCGTAGTGTAGTTTTTCTCATGTATTTTGAGTTGCCTCAACGCGTAAGCGATAACCTTGTCTCGTTGCATAAGGACACAACCAAGACCGAGATTCGAAGCATCACAATACATGACGAAGTCGTCGTTACCATCGGGAAGAGCGAGGATAGGAACATTGCAAAGCATGTCCTTGAGCGTTTAGAAAGAATCCTCTTATCCAGGACCCCAAACAAAAGGTTTATCTTTTTGAGTCAAGGAAGTGAGTGGAACGGCGATTTTTGAGAAGTTCGTAATGAAACAACGATAGTAACCAGCTAGTCCAAAAAACGAACGATTTTCAGACGGAGACTTAGGAGCAGTCTAATTCTTCACAACTTCTATCTTTGTAGGGTCAACGTGAATACCAAGTTCGTTGACGGTGTGACCAAGGAATTGAACTTCTTTCAACCAAAATTCACACTTGGAGAATTTGGCGTAAAGACGTTCAACGTATAACAGCTGAAGGATAAGACGCAAGTGTCGCTCGTGTTCTTCTTGAGTCTTGGAATAGATGAGAATATCATCGATGAAGACGATCATGAAACGGTCTAAGTAAGCTTTGCACACCCATTTCATCAAGTCCATGAAGACCGCAGGCGTGTTGGTTAAACCAAAAGGCATGACCACAAACTTGTAATGACCATAACGTGAACGAAACGCGATTTTAGGTATATCTTCTTCGAGGACTAGAATTTGATGATAACCAGAACGAAGATCAATCTTAGAAAAGCAAGTCGTGCCTTGTAATTGAATGAAGAGATCGTCGATGCGAGGAAGAGGATATCGGTTATTTACTTTAAGATTGTTGAGCTCACGATAGTCAATGCACATCTGAAATGATCCATCTTTCTTCTTGACGAACAGAATGGGAGCGCCCCAAAGAGAAGTACTAGGGTATATAAAGCCTTTATGAAGAAGCTCTTGAAGTTGACTCGATATCTCTTGCATTTCCGAGGGTGCTAAGCAATAGGGAGACTTAGCGACAGGCTTTGTGCTAGGCACTAGGTCGATGCGAAAGTCGACAGAACGAGCAGGCGGAGGACTAGGGAGATCATCAGGAAAAACATTGGGAAAATCACAAACGATAGGAACATCACTCATGCTTAGGCCTTTATGCTTCTTTTCCACAAGGTGGGTAAGAAAGACGAAGGAACCCTTGCGCAAGTGTTTGTTCGCTTGAGTACACGGCATAAGCTTGAGACCCTTAGAAGGTTTCTCGCCATAGACATGTAAGGAATCACCATTAGGAAGAGGAAGACAAATGAACTTATCAGAACAACGACTTCAGCACGAACTCGCCTAAGCCAATCCATACCTACTATGATGTCAAAACTACTCATTGTATAGGTATGAGGTCAATTGAAAACGTGTGATCATTGAGGTTCAAAGAGCATTTAGAAAGAATGGAATTGACTTTGACGGATTTACCATTTACGACTTCGACAACGAATGACTTGTGCAACTTAGATCGTCTACACTTAAGCATAGGTTTAAATTCAACGGATAGAAAACTTTTATCCACGCCAGTATCAAATAAACAAGATGCATAGACATTGTTGACGAGAACGTACCGTTTATGACGTCACCGGCGTTTTGCGCCAGAGCGGCGGTGATGACGAAAGCTCTGCCTCGAGTTTGTTGAGGCTGTTGTTGCTGCTACTGTTAGTGATTATTGTTGTTGTTGGCGTGTTGAGCGCAGACGTTTGCAAGGTGATTAAGATAGCCACACTTGAAGCAGGCTTGAACAGTAGCGGCCTAAGGTTAAGCTTGATTTGGTGTGGGGTTCTGGGTTACAATGGCTTGGTTTTGGGTATCGAGTGGCTTTGGACAACTGTGACATTGTTCGGCGATATGCCCGAACCTATTACAGTTTGTGCATAAGCGACATGGTGCTTTGTTGGGATGATGGTAGAAGCAATGGTTACACTTGGGATAAGATCCTGATGTGTGTCGGTGTGTATGGTTTTTAATGTATATGTTAAACCCTTTTTTAACACTTTTAGCCAAGTTTTAAATTTATAAAACACGATATTTACTAACACTAAACACACATATGGGCAAGTGCACCCATCGTGAGCGTAGTATAGTGTTGGTAAGATACCGAGGTCGTCCAAGGACACAAGTGCTTTTAATACCGGTTTATCCTCAACGTCTAATCAAATCAAAAGTTTAGAAAAAGGTTTTTAAACAAGAAAATAAAAACTAACTAAGATGCTGAAATAAAAATAAAAATAAAACAGATAGACAAGATGAATCACTTGGATCCGACTCGTATTTAGTGTAACCTTTGATTATTTCCGCACTTTTGCACTTTTTAAGATATTATCTTAGTTATTGTAGTAGGCCCTTTTTTGAAGGTGATGTTACCCTCAACCCAGTAGTTTGAGTCAGCAAGGATACAATCCTAAAGGGTTGGATTATTGAAAGATAATTAATTAAGTTATTAATGCATAATGTGGTAGGCCCTCTTTTGAAGGTGACGTTACCCTCGGCTAAGTAGTCTGAGGGTTTGATGATGAAGCAGCCATGGAAAACAGAAGGCTGAGAGAGGACCGAAGGCTGCAACAAAAAGAACAAAAAAAGGAAGCAGAAAAGGTTAGGGAAAGTGATCGGGTGGGGGAAAAGGAAGGAGTAGAAGAAGAAGAAAGGAAGGGTTGGGGAAACTTAATACTTCTAGTAATTTTTGGGTGATACCATGTTATAACTTTTATTTTCACTGAATACAAATGAAGAAATGATTACAATATATAGGCACAACATTTACAACTAAGTACCTACACAATAAGATAAATACAACAAATGAACAATATTATCTAATACTGTAAGGACTCTCAAAATTGTCCTAAAAATACCCGTAAGTATAATCCCGGACCCCTGAAACCATACTGTGCATGAAAAACCAATAAAACAAGAAATATGGTCTTCAGGCGGGCCGCGTAAGCTTTGGCTTAGTCTTACGCGGGCCGCGTCAATCCATGTTTGACCGGATAAGTGTTCCGGATCCACGTATTGACCAGCTGTTGAACCTACTCGTGACCAATCAGACCTACGCGTAGACTAGGCGGCTACGCGGGCCGCGTAAATGTTAAGCCAAGGTTCACGCGGGCCGCGTGAACCCTATTTTTCACATATAAATAGTTTGGAGCAGGGGCTTTCATTCTGTGTTGACGAAAACTTTCAAAAATGAAGTTTAACTACTCTGAAGTCGAATTTACTTTTATTATAGTGGGGTGCTGCTATGATACCAGGTATTAACTCGATCGCTGCTACGATTCAATGTCCGACCGATTAAAACTATCCAATGGATGTTTAAGTGCTGCCCACATTAGGGTTTATGCTTTGTCATTCGTCGTGAATTCGATGAATGTTTAAGTATCGCACTTTGTCACTCGTTGTGAGGGTTTAATCTCGTGAGTTATCGTAAATGCTGTATTAGTTACTAACCTAGTTCGTGTGCATATTATTTAATTTAGGTCAAAAGGCTAATCAGTAAACTAAGCTCTGCCGTGTTAAATCTGCAACACGAATCATTCTCTTTTTATCAAAGTGCTTTATAAATTCTTAAATATTTTCAAAGTTATAATTACAGGGATTAAGTCTTTGTAATCTCCATATTACAGCCGGTATGTGGGGTTTTGTATACATTACTTGATAATCGTCACCATTGGACAACGGGTTAGCCAATAGGTGATATGACCATAGTCACAGAAACGAGTCGAGTGACAAATACCGTTGGGTAATTGGTTGATATATAAACATTGTAATCGCTCTTAATACTGTAAATTATAACAACGTGTCGTTTTAGTAAAAAGAATGATTCACCAGTATTTGCCTGCTGACAAAACCTTTTTCAAACATGTTTCAGGTGATCTATTGTGATCCAAGAAAAGTGCCGCGAAGTACTACAAGCTTAAGGAAGTGGCTCAATATAAATAAAGAAACATGTTTTGTAAAATAAAGATTTCCCAGTGAAATCATCTGATTGTAAATTACCTGGGTTTTATCCCGAATTATGAAATAAAATAATCAGGCATTTTCAGTTTTTAAAAGATCCTGCTGAAATCTTCCGCTGTCAAACTCAATTAAATAAATACCACGGGATTTCCTGTCCCGCGGCTCTTGAACCGGGTCAAACCGGGCCGGGGGTCGTGACAAATACCAACATATCTCCATATAGACTGTGGAAATATGAATGGTGTAAATTTTTTATTTTATATGGACAGTAAAATAATGCCAAGACACCACGGACAAATGATAAGGAAGGCTCACCTTCAACATAAGAAACTAGTTATTAAAGTCATTAATACATAACCAAATAAAAAGTGCGAAAAGAATAAAAATAAAAAGTATTACACTGAACACTTGTCTTCACTAAGTGATGTAAGAGACTTAGGCAAACATGGCCTTTGGTTGTCAAGAACTCTTACGATCAATCTTGGATCCCGAGACTACTCACACACTCTATGATGGATGATGGATGATGGTGGTGGATGTGGGTTGTGATGGTGGTGCTGGGTGGGTGAAGTGTGAGAGAGGTGGTTTGCCAAGGGATGGTTTGCAAATGAGCCAAGCACCCCTATTTATAACCTGCACAAAAGCCTGGACACGGCCCCGTGTCCACCAAATCTTCTCTTTCTTCATTAAATGCAGTTTGTCTGCATTAGTTGACCACGCCCCCGTGTCCGCTGGGCACGACCCCGTGTGTAGAAGCGTATCTGTACTATCAAGATTTTCCTAGATTCTGCGAATCTTAGAGTTGACCACGGCCCCGTGTCTGCTGGACACGCCCCCATGGTGGGTGATAGAAGCTTCTACAACTTTGTCTTTTCTGCAGACACTTGGGCACGCCCCCGGGCTCAGTGAGCACGGGGCGTGTTCAGTCTTCTGTTCTCTTGTTTTGCTTGGGGAGATGCTGTTGAGGGGTCGGGCATGCCACATTTATTCCTTTTCTTGTATTATGTTGGATTTGGCTGCATTTTTTCTTCTTTTGTTCATTTAAGCTCATTTAACCCTGAAAATACAAACGGAAGACAAAAGCATACTTTTTCCAACATTAGTACTAAAAAAGGGTTAGTTTTATGCCATATTTGATGTAATTTATATGTTGCATTTTGCACACATCAAATACCCCCACACTTGAATCTTTGCTTGTCCTCAAGTAAAACTCTTTATTTTGTGGCTTATACACCCAAATGGAATGGGTAGAAGAGAAGGTTTTGGGCTTTTCATAGAGTGTCGGGATTCCAAGATTCTTTATTAGGTTTTATTTTTATTTTATTTACAATTCTATTCGTCATGATTTATTTAAAACATTACATAAGATAAATTATTTATTAGGGCATAACATGCCTTTTTAAAATTCCATTTATATACAAGTTCACATACCTCACGGGGGATCACTCAACACTCGGCCGAAGATGTATTTTTGTGAAACACTCGAGAGCGGCATGGAACTTACTTCTACCATAAGCTTGCCAAGCAATCAATCCTCCTCCTTTTTAACTATATACCTTTGTAAATATCAAGAGGACTTTTGGGGTAAGGGTTAGGCTTGGGTTAAAGGTAGGTGGTTGGGTTAGTGGTTAGTAGAAAATGGCGAAAGGCGTAAAAAGCGTCGGTTTTCATAAGACTTTTTATTTTCGTAACTTTTTATTTTAATGAAGCATTTCTTCAAACAAAGTTCTTTTTGATAAACTTGTTTGTTTGTTCTTCTTTTGGCTTCATTATCATTTTTTTTGATAAGAAATGTCATATGAAATAAAGGGTTTAAAATAAAAAAAAAGGGTTTTGGTGGATAAAAGAGTGTTTGTTTTGTGGGTTAAGAAATGAAAAGGTTTAAGCTCAAAGGGGTTAACTAGGGGGATTTTGGGTAGTAAAAAAAAAAGAAAAATAATGGTGTAGAAATAAAAAGGGTTAGTCCTAATGCCTTCATCATTTACTTACTCGGGTTTAAGTTGGCAAGGACCGGGAATGTATCGTCATGGCAAGTTCTAGAGTCGTAAGAACCAAGCGGCTATTCACACAAGAAACGAAAAATGAGCATTTAGTTTAAAGATGTGTATTTGTATGCTCAATAAAGGCTAAAAACTCACTTTTTTGTGGGAATGGGTTTTTATGTGATCAAGTATATATAATCAAATTTTTACTAGATTTGTCATGTCGTTTCATAATTTTCTTATGTTGGTTCTTTTTATCACGACGCTATCTGTTGTAAATTTGTAAAAATATCATCTTTTTAGAACTTGTAATTCCCAAATTAAACCAAGACAAGTAAAAAAATGAAAAGTTTTTGAAAAAAATTGGGGTGTTTAGCGGTTCCAATAGAGTTTTGTGTAAGGCTTGTAGTTAGGACTTGCAAAATTCAAGGTTTTAGCATCCCCCCCACACTTAAATTACACATTGTCCTCAGTGTGTCCCAAAAATAAGTTTTTAGGTTGATTGAATATGTAAAAAGATGTGAAAAAGCAAAAATTTATGTTACTGGGCGTCTGGACACGGCCCCGTGTTCAGATCGCCAGTAACAGAAAATAAAACAAAGTAACAGAAGGCTGGACACGGGGGCGTGTTCAGTGAGCGCGCCCCGTGTCCAGGTACCTGAACTGGGCATCTTTCTACAGATGGTTGAGCACGGGGCGTGTTGGATGAGCACGGCCCCGTGCTGAACTTGCTGTAATGAAGAAAAATTGTCGGGTGGCCCTGTTTTTGTGCATGGGGTGCTGGTTCAAGTTTCCCTTGGTATCCTTCACCATCCCGAGTGTGTTTTATCCATTACATCATCATCCAAACACCAAATAATTTATAAAACCATCATTCATTAAAACTAGCACATTACATAAGGTCCTAGAGAATTTAAAGACAAAGCAGAAAAATAAAAACTAAATGTCCTAAGATAGATGGGTCAATTGGTACATAAAATCATCCTAAGGAGTTCTACTTCAATAAGAATAAAAAATTCCGGAAATAGCTTTCCGGTATTTAAGGGCCTCGTAGAACCTTTATACCGGGGGGTATTCCCTAGATGTTGTTAAAGCCATTCTTCTATCTCTCTTGGGAGGAAGAAGGCGGGCTCGTTTTCCTCAACTTCTTGCGTATGGGGAGTGAAACCAACCGGAACCCCTTGTAGTATGTTTTGAGGGGGTTCCGGGTGTATGGTGTACCATTCGGCCGGTATGATGACTTCCGGTACCACATTCCATGCCCTTTGGGTGATAATTGGTACCAAAGGAGGAGAAGCGAGAATGTTCAACCTTTGGTGCAAAAGTTAACCTCTCGAAGACATCCCTCTAGTCCCACCGTCAAATGATTGATACGGTCGACCAATGCTTCTTCCACTCCCGTCATTTCATCAATAGTTTCTATTAAAGCGTAAACGTAGTTTACAAGAGAATCTTCAACCGTTGATGACCTTCTCCCTTGTCGGTTGTTCCTGGAGTGCGATAAAGATGTTCCGCTAGTTCTGCTCGCCATTCTGAGAAAACATACCGAAAAGAGTTCAATTTTTATAGAACAGTACCTCGGACACGGCCCCGTGCTCAATGAGCATGGCCCCGTGTTCAGATGTCTGCAGAATTTCGGAACAAGGAATCTTGGAGTTTTAAATTGTTTTCGTGATTTCAAAAACATTTTTAAGCAGAAACAACTTAAAACATTGTTGTAGAACTTATTTTTAACAAGATTTCTTGAATAAAAATCTAACGAACATCTCAATAAAGCTTGGAATCATGGAGATTTCAAGCTCTAATGGAGGTATTAAGGAATAATTGAAGAAGAAGGTAATGGATAAAAGTGGAAAAGACAAGATGGTTGTTGGGAACCTTCTTTAGAATATACGTCGGATGGTATGTGTGAAGATCCACCAGATCTTTGTCTTTGGAGTGGTCCAAATGTGCAGGAATCTTGCTGCATTTATAGAAAACGACAGCACGCTGCATACGGCCCAGTGTCGGCTGGACACGGCCCCGTGTGCAGGCAAGATCCTGACACATTTTGTCCGTATTCTGACGCAAAGAAGACGGTGTTGCAAAGAGCTCAGTGTTTGTTCGTGCCAAGACGCAAAGTAATGCTTGAATACAAACTCCCCCTCAGCCAGAGCTCAGTGTTTGTTCGTGCAAAGAAGACGGTGTTGCAAAGAGCTAATAGAACAGTACAGAGCACTGTTCTATTTATAGGCACTAGCAAACCACTGAGCATCTAATGCTGACGTCACCATGAAAGTGACATCTAACCTCCTAACAAACTCTAACCTCTGATCAATACAAACACTGCTATGCTAACTACTGCTTAATACAATATATTTCATAAAGATAGAATAAACAACTGCTGCATCCCTCCACTGCTGTGAACCCAGCAGTACTTGTCCGGATCAGCAGTACTTGAACCAAAGCAGTAGATTGAGCAGCAGGGCTTTAGTCTTCCATCAGACCTTTACTTGAACAGCAGTTGTAGGTCAGCAGTTTGCACGATCAGCAGATAGGAGGTCAGCAGATGTTGAAATCACTATCAAGGGGAGAGACTTGTATGTAAACATCTTTAAACGTCTGCTTATTCTGGATCCACTGCTCTGACCCAGTTTTGGCTTTAATTGTCTGTTCCTCTTGGTAGGGTTCAATCCCAACAATCTCCCCCTGGAACAGATAATGCCAAAACTCTTCGTTATTGTGGAGTGTTTATTGCCTCATCAGCAGTTCCCTTATCTGACCTTTAAATTGTAGATCAAAGTCTAGGGCATCTGTGTGTTCATCATCCCTGCTAAGTGGAAGATCAAGGAGATCCTGCAAATCTTCAAGACTCAGGCCAAGAGCTTGTTCCCTTGATATTTTCTTCACTTCTCCACCAGACCTGAGCAAAGTCAATACGCAGGTCTGTTTGTCAGTTTCCCACTTTTGTATTTTTGAGCCTGGTGGGTTTCTTGGGAGATGTTTATTTGCAGAGGTATTGGGTGAGGCTGGCCTATTCATGACTGGCTGAGCAGTACTTGAAGATTGTTCCAATTCAAGATCTTCTTTTATCATTAATTTAATGCCTGCTTTTGCAACAGCATTTCCAGCTTTTAGATCTTGAATTGTTTCAACACCTGACTGGTTTTTACTCCTTCTTTTGTAGATGGCAGCACCAGCTGGAGAAGTGGTTCTTTTGACTTGCAGCTTTGGTGGTCTTTTTGAGACCTCTGCTTTGGAGTAGTCAGGATTTTGTGGAACTTTTGGATCTTTCTTTCTAAGTTCCTCTAAGCTTTTGTAGGTTGCCCTGACCCTATCTTCTCCCCACTTTGTCACTGAGTTCTTTGACCCATAGTCAGCTGCAATCAGCTCCTCTTTCATTCTCCTCAACTCTAAGATCTTATCAGCTTCAAATTGTTTGAATTTTTCAGAAGGAGTCTGCTTGACCTTATTTTTGATCATGTCTTGAATCCTGGCTGCTTCTTTTTCAAGCTCAGGAATGGTCCAATTTTAGTACATGTGTTTCGCCCCCTTGTATTTCTTGTAGGTCATGATGTTCTCAATGTAGTCATTTCTCAAGGACTCATCTGCCCTTTCTGAGAGTTGTCGACATACATTTTTGGCAAATTGCTCCATTGCACTGACCTGTGTAAGTAGAAACTGATAGCTTTGCTGAAATTCTCTATCATATTTCCCTTTTCTGTTTTTGATTGCGATATCCTCTGCTTGCTTAGCCGTGAGCTTCAAGTATTCTTCGATATTGTTGGGCCTGGGATATCCTGCAATTGATGGCAAACTCCTTTTAACTGGGTCATCCTCAAAGTAGAAAGATTTGATTTCTTCCCTAACTGCAATGAGTTCCAGAGGAAATGAGACACCAGCAGGAGGTAATGGCTTTAAAATTTGAGCTGAAGAGAGAGGTATGGGTTTAGGAATTGTGACAAGTGACAGAGATTTTGAAGATGTTGGTGGTGGAGATGTGTCATCATCTTTTAGAATTAGCCTTCTCCTTTTTGGTTGAGGAGGGACTAATGATGTTTTAGGTGAAGCAGTGGTGGTAGATTTAGTGGCAGTGGTTTGTGATTGACTAACAGCTGTTGAAACAACTGGTGTTTCAACCACTGTTGTCATTACAACAGATGTTATAACATCTGTTGTCTTCTGCTTTTTGTCAGCAGGTGAAAGTGGTGGTGAGATTGTTTTTGGTGGTGACAGTGGTGGTGGTAAAGTAGTGGTTGTGGTGTGTGTTGAAGTGGTGTGTGTTGAAGTAAGAACATATATTGAAACCACTGAAGTACCAGCAGTAGTTGGTACAACAGGAGTTACAACAGCTGTTTGGGTGGAGGTTTGATGCTGATGGCTTTTGGATGGTGGTTTTGGAATATGCTTTGGAATACTGGATGGGGTGGACTTAGGTTTCCTTTTTGTCTTAGGATTTTTAGAATCCTTTGACCCAGAACAACCCTACGCATACAGCTCCATAAAAGCTCTTTTCTCCTCATTCCACCTTGAAATATCCTTTGCCAATCTATCCTTCTTTACACTTGCTACTCCTTCATCAAGTGCTTCTTGAGTTGCATCAACCTTTTTACTACCATCTGGCACAGAAATTTTTCTGGTCATAGCATCCCTTTCAGGTTCAATGTAAAGACCATCATCTATTCCCTTCTTCTTCCACTCCTGAATTTTCTCCCCCTTTTTGGCATTATCTTCTGGAAGTTGATCAATGAAAAGTACTGTTGGAGGAGCAGTGCCAGTGGTTTCCAATAAATGGGCCTTGATTGCCTTAATATCTGCTTGAGTGTTCTTGTACCTAGACTCCATAATGTTTCTCAGCTTTTGGACATGAAGTTCATGTTGCTGATCAGCCATTTCTTTTTGTTGTTGGAGAAAAGGTTGGAAAAGGTTCCAGAGCTCATTTGTAGCAAAAGCTTGTGGTGGAGCAGGTGCTTGAGGTGGAACAACAGTGGATTGCATCTTTTGTATTTTCAACACCTGTTGTAGCATATTTTTAAGATCTGCAACAGATGTATCCAATTTTTCAACGCGTTCCGTCAAATCCTGATATTTTAAATCATCACCCAATTTAATGGGATCATCTGATTTCCCACTAATAGTGGTTTTATCAGTGGTTGAGGTAGGGAGTGTACTCCAAACACTAACCACTGATGCCCCTTTGTCTTGGTACTGGGGTCTTCTTCCTTCAACACTTGACAACCTTTTGATGTTGCCAGTAGGATAAATAAATCCACTGGTGGTTGGCAGAGGTGCTATGTAAGGAATTGCCTCCAAGGAAGTCTTATTAATGTAACCACTGTCCAACTGTAAACCAGTGGGTTCAACAGTTGTAGTAGTTGCTTCACTTGGACTACCACCAAGAGTTACGTGTAACTCAAGGGGTGTAACCTCCTCAGGTTGTGTTGGTGGGTTAGCAAAGGTTGATACATCAGACCCAGTCATTTGTTGAGGTATGTTCTCATTGATGGGTGATTGAGAAGGACTGTTTAGTGCCTGGTTCAAATCAATTGCATCCAACAGCAGTTTAGTTGGTGATGGAATTTTGGATGTGAGGTTTGGTGTAGAAACAGGATTTGCCCCGGGCATTGAGCTGTGGATGATGAAACCGAGTGATTTCAGAGCATCATGATGTGGTGGCCCTATGTGTACAACCTGTTCTTTTTGTGAAGAAGCAGGAGGAGTATTGGTTATGGGTTGAGATATTTGTACCAACTGCTGTGAGGAAGAAGCAGCAGTGGTTTCTTGTGACTTTTGTGTTGTCACAGGCATTTGCTCTGGTATCTCATCCTCCAGAGTTGCCTTTTTGATTGGTTTGGGGGGTTTTGAATTTTTCCTTTTCTGTGGCTTTTTGGTGATTTTAGGTGTGGGTTTCAAAGCAGTTGTGCTGCCACTTTGATCACCTTGAGCAGTGGGCTCAGCAGCAGATACCTGAGGAGCAGTTGTAACTGCTAAATTCTGCTCAGGCACCTCTGCTTGTGTTTTGCAAGGTGTTAACATTCTTGTAAAAGTTTCAGCAGTTAAGCTGTTCATTTCAAAATAATCACCTTGGTGTATTGCAGCAATATCATCCTTACTGAATTTCTTTTCAAAATAATAACTTAAGAACCTTGGAAACAGTAAGAATGATTTTGTTTCAACATTATTAACCAAGTCATTAAAGATTTCCCGAGAATAATTAAAATTTTCTTCTTGAAGAATTGCATATCCCAGATTTTGAATCTTTAACGGTATTTCATTAAAGGAAGTGGTTTTGTTTGAAACACACAAGAGGAGGGTATGGAATAAAAACCTTGTTGCAGAAGGAAAGAAACCTTTTTGTAAGGTAGCTTTCTTCATCATTGTGTCTGCATACCCTCTCTCAATGACGTCAATTTTTAACTCGTTTTTAGTGAAAGAAATTGTACCTTCCTGGTCATCGAGTTGAAAGACCTCTGAAATTGACTGTGGTGTAATCTTGACAGGTTTTCCCTTTAGAGTAGAGTTAATGGCTATTACAGCGTCTCCTTGTGTTTCAAGGGTGGCATTCTTCCAAAACTCTCTTTGGGTTGTCAAGTAAATTGGTGCATCGGCTATTAACAAAGTTTTGTACTTTGATTTAACCATTTTGGCGATGATGGAGTCGAAAGTATTTGTGGTGCTGGGTTTTGTGAGAAGACCCAGAAGATTGTGAGATGGTTTGAATGGAAGTTCGGTGGGATTGGCCTTTTGAGAGGCCGCTTTCGACGATGATTTGGAGGAGGGTTTTGCAGATGGCTTCGATTTTGTCATTTTGAAGATGATGATTGAAGAATATTTGTGAAGGAATGTAAAGAAAAACTGTTTTGAGAAGAGAATTTTTGAGAATTCAATTCGACAGTAAAACCCTGTTTTTGGTGTGAAGTGGGGGTTTTATAGAGGAAAAAGTGAAGACTGACGTGGCAGCGGTTACAAAAGTACTGACCACTATGTACTGCCCACATGCCAAGCTCTGAGGAAATGAAGGACAGTACTTTTATGAAAGTTACTGATGAAGGCAGTGGTTACAACGGTAAAATGGAAGCAGTGGATGATTTTCACTATCAGTGGATAGCATATCAGTGGATAAGAAACTGCTTTTGAGCAACAGAGTTTATCAAGGAAATGAGAGAACAGAGGATGGCTTTCAGCAGTGGACGGACTTTGAAGTAGAGCAGACTTTTGAACAAACAATAGTTATGGCAGACTTTTAAGGATTTTAATGAAAATTTCATTTTTGGCTATTTTT
Source organism: Helianthus tuberosus (assembly GCA_030545235.1). Taxonomy (NCBI): domain Eukaryota; kingdom Viridiplantae; phylum Streptophyta; class Magnoliopsida; order Asterales; family Asteraceae; genus Helianthus; species Helianthus tuberosus. The sequence continues at coordinate 82,752,129 of CM060369.1, forward strand.
AAGGATGGATTTTTGATTTTCTGAAAACATTTTGATACTTTTATGCATAGAAAAACAAGATGTTGCTTGTTATTCCATGTTTAGCATCCCAATTCTAGAGACCAAGCTTTCAAAGGTGGCTGTATCAAGTGCTTTTGTGAGCACATCTGCCAACTGGTCTTTAGTTGGGACATGATGCAGAGAAATCAAACCTTTTTCATAGCAATCCCTCACAAAGTGATGTTTGATGTCGATGTGTTTGGTGGTTGAATGGGAAACTGGATTTTTGATGATATTTTCTGCTGCCTGGCTATCCAACATGAGTGGTGTCTTTAAGGCAGTGATACCAAAATCCAGCAACTGATTTTGAAGCCACAGGAGTTGGGCTGTACAGCTTGCAGCAGCAATGTATTCAGCTTCAGCAGTGGATGTTGAAACAGCTGCTTGCTTTTGCTCTGCCATGAAACTAAGCAATCACCTAGAAACTGGCACCCTCCTGATGTGGACTTCCTTGTGGTGTTACATCCAGCAAAGTCACTGTCTGAAAAGCCTGAAAGCTTGATATTCCCATTAGCTGGATACCAGATACCAAGTGTGGGAGCACCTTTTATGTATCTGAAGATCCTTTTTACAGCAATGAGGTTTGATTTTCTGGGAGCTAATTGACTTCTTGCACAGACACATGTTGCAAACATGATGTCTGGTCTAGATGTAGTTAGGTATAATAAGGACCCAATCATGCTTCTATAAAGTGTTTGGTCAATCAGCTCATCCTTTTCTTCAGACATGACAAGCTTATTTGTTGCCATGGGTGTGCTGCATGGTTTACAATCATTCATATCAAATTTATTCAAAAGTTCTTTAGCATAATTGCTTTGATGAATGAAAGTTCCATTTTGCATTTGCTGAACTTGGAGACCAAGAAAGCATTGCAGCTCACCCATTGCACTCATTTCAAACTCAGCTGTCATGAGTTCTCTAAACTCTTCACACATTTTGTTACATGTGCTTCCAAAAATAATGTCATCCACATAAATTTGGACAATCATTAAATCCTTCCCTCTCCATTTTAGAAACAGTGTTTTATCAATGGTACCTCTTTTGAAACCATTTGAGAGTAGGAAGTTGGAAAGAGTTTCATACCAGGCTCTTGGTGCTTGTTTCAGGCCATACAAGGCTTTGTTTAGCCTGTAGACATGATCTGGATAAAATGGATCCTCAAAACCTGGAGGTTGACAAACATATAACTCTTCTTGAATTGTTCCATAGAGGAAAGCACTTTTGATATCCATTTGAAACACCTTCATGTTGTGGTTGACAGCAAAGGCCAGGAACAGTCTAATGGCTTCCAATCTTGCAACAGGGGCGAATGTTTCATCATAATCAATCCCCTCTTCCTGTCTGTAACCTTGAACCACAAGCCTGGCTTTATTCTTGACAACAATACCCCTTTCATCAGTTTTGTTTTTAAAGACCCACTTTGTGCCAATGGGACTAACCTCTTCTGGCAGTGGTACAAGCTCCCATACTTGTTGTCTTTTAAACTGTTGGAGCTCCTCTTGCATAGCTTGTACCCAGCTGTTGTCTTTTAGTGCCTCTTGGTACTTGACTGGCTGATGGAGTGATAGAAAACCAGCAAAAAGATAAATGTTTTGGGTTTGGCTTCTTGTGAGCACCCCTTCATTTATGTTGCCAATGATTTGATCAGGTGGATGAGATCTCAAGAAGATTAAATCTCCTTGATATGGTATGATGGCATTTGTTGGTGAAGGCTGCAGATGTGTATCATCTGAGCTAACCACTGCTGGGGACTTTGATGATCCAGCAGTGGCTTCAAAAGGTGGTGGAATTGGAGGTAATGAAGTGGACACATGCTGACTTTTATCCACTGTTTGGGGACTTTTGTCAGCAGTGTTTGAGGATGTGGAAGCAGTGGTTGATGGGCTACTTTGGTCAACAACTGTTGAGGTAGCAGTGGTTGAGCTTTGACAGTTGTTTTGAACATCTGATGCTCTTCCCATTTTGGCAGACTTTTGAGGAATGATGATTTCATACCCATAGTCTGGTGTTGAATCCTCTGACGGACCTGCACTGTTAGTCGTGACAGCAGTATTTTCAAAAGTAAAATTTTCAAGATCAAACAGATCTGCAGGATTTGCTGGGATTTTCATTGATGAAAGTTCATTGAACTTTACATTCAAAGTCTCCTCCACTGCCTTGGTCCATGTATTGAACACTTTGTAGGCCTTGGCAGTGGTTGAGTATCACAGATGATAACCACAATCAATTTTGGCTGCAAATTTTGAAATGGAATCTTTTAAGTTCAAAATAAAGCATGGGCAGCCAAACACCTTAAAGTAAGAGATCAGTGGTTTGATTTTATACAGAATTTCATAAGCAGTCTTTTTGTGCCTGGGGTTTATTAAAACTCTGTTCTGGACATAGCAAGCAGTGTTTACTGCCTCTGCCCAGAAAGTTAATGGCAAACCTGAATCAGCAAGCATGGTTCTGGTAGCCTCAATCAAAGTTATGTTCTTCCTTTCCACTACCCCATTCTGCTCTGGTGTTCTAGGGATGCTGTACTGCCTTACAATCCCTTTCTTCACACAGAAGGCATCCAACTCCTTATTTTTAAATTCTGTGCCATTGTCACTCCTGGAGCTTTTCACTGGAAGGTCAAATTGCTTTTCAACCTGTGTCACAAAGTCTTGCAAAATGCCTGCAGTCTCATCTTTTGAGTGTAAAAAGAAAGTCCATGTAAACCTAGAAAAGTCATCAACAATAAGCAAACAATATCTTTTCTTCTTGAGGCTCATGACTTGAACTGGGCCAAACAAATCCATGTGTAGCATCTGCAAACACTGGGTTGTTTTGGACTCTTCAATGGACTTAAAAGAACTTTTATGTTGTTTTCCTTTTAAACAGGAAATGCAATGTTCAGGACATGAAAACAATTTTTGTGGTAGGCCTCTCACCAAACCAATTTTTGAAATTTCAGTGATTGTCTTAAGATTTGTGTGCCCCATTCTTCTGTGCCAAAGTTCTGTCTCTTTGTTAGAGGCAGCAGAGAACAGACAGGCATCAGCTCTGGGACACTCTTTTGACATATCAACAACATAAACATTGCCACTTCTTTGAGCAACAAGTTTTGTTTGACCAGTTTTTATTATTGCTTCAATCTTTTTGACCATTTCTGGTCCAACAATCCTACAACAGTCTTTTGTGAAGAATGAACCAAATCCTTTGTCACTCATTTAGGACACACTCAGAAGGTTGAATTTTAGATTGTCTATCAGATTGACATTTTCAAATTTTACATTTCCAGACTGCACTGTACCAGACCCCAGAACTTTCCCTTTACTGTTATTCCCAAAGGATATATCACCCCCTCCATGAATTTTGAAATCCTTGAGTAGGGCTTTACATCCAGTCATGTGCCTGGAGCCTCCACTATCAACATACCACAGACTATCTAAGCAGGCAGAAGCTCCCTGCACATGAAGTAAAAGGATTAGTTCATTAGGGTCTCCAAAGCCAACAAGGCTTTGGATGGGGTCTCAACAGTGTCTGGGATGGATGCAGATTGATGGACAGTGGTTAAGTCAGGGGTTTGGACAGTTTTAGTACTGTTTCTTGCTAACCACTGTTGGGGGTCTTGACCAATCACCTGTTGGTAACCAAAAGGATGCCTGTTCACTTTAGGTTTAGAGGGCCTTTTGTAGGCCTCATAAACGTGTGGAATCCTTTGGTAGGATTGTTTTTCCTTGCCTTTTCTAAACTGATTGGCAGGGGGTGCATCAGTAACCTGAACATCTCTTTTGACAGATGTTTGGTTCAGCTGTTTTTGTGACAGCTGTTTGAACTGGCACAAACAGTGGTTGTTTCTTGGTGAATTTGACAGATGATGTTGATGGACTCAAGGATGTTTTAGCAATGTACTCATTCTTTTTCACATCAAAGTTTTTGAGATACACACATGCTTGAGTTTTGTGGTTTGTTTTACCACAAACAATGCAGCTTTCAGCTGAAACAATGACACTTGTTCTGTTCAAATCATAAGCTTTTAAGTGGAAACAGTCTTTTGTTAGATGATTCCTTTTCTCACAGAATTCACAAAACAAGTTATCAATTTTTTCTTTCTTCTTTCTCTTTTCGGACTCCTTTGCAGCAGAGGCTTTAACCTCTGTTGGGATGTCCTTAAGAGGAATGACTTTAGCTTTTGGAGCTTTAACACCATAAGTTGATGTAAAGTCCATTGGCTTGAAATTTTCAAGAATATCACACTCATCAGACAATTTTGGTTTAAACTGATAATCTTCAAGCTCCTCAAAAGTAAAGGATCCCATTGGTCTGTCAAGTGTGATTTTGTTACCAAGTTTGTCAGTGATTTTCACTTCTTGGCCATTATTGTTTGTGGGGATGAACTCAATGGTTACATCAGTGGTTTGAACAGATTTTCCAAAAGCAGTGTTTTCATCATCATGTTTTCTATAACCAACACCAAATTTCACATTGCTTTTTATCTGTTTTCAAGCATAACCTCATACCCTTTGCATGATTCCACCCATCTTTCACAGGTGATCTGGGTGGACTCCAACTCCTTTTTGCAAACTTGGTATTTTTCTACCATAGTTTGGAGTTGAGTTTTGGTTATGCTTTGTTCTTCTTTCAGACTGCTGATCTCTTTTTCCTTTTCAGTCAATTTGTTTTTAAGTTCTTTTAAAGACCTTTCAAATTTGACTTCATCAGTAAAGATTTTATCCCGAAGGTTTTCATTTACCTCTTTGATGTTAGCAAAAGCAATAATGCAATTGTCAGAACACAGTTTTTCAAGAACTTGAGGTGATACCTTGGCAGCAGCCATCATTGCACAATCACATTGATGATTTTCTTCATCATCAGCTCTTTCTTCTTTCTCACCTGCTTTCTCTTCTTTCTTTTCTTCTTTGTTCTCTTCGGACCATGGATCTGTCAGTGGTTCAATCAGGGTTCCTGAACTTTCTCCCAGCAGTAGTTCACCAGCCACAGCAGTAACCACTTCTTCAGTCACCTCATCCACTGTTTCATCACTTAGCTGTTCACCTTCAGTTTCAACCCCCTCTGGTATTGACTCTAATGCCATCAAACAAAATTCATCATTAGAAGGTTCATTAAAAGCATAGAGTGCAAAATTTTCATCACCAAGCTCATCAGGCATGCTGCTCCAGTCAACAAAGCCTTGAGTGAAAAAGCTTTGCTGATCTGGTTGTACCACTGCTGGAGCAGCTGTTTGAGGTGCAGCAGGTTGCACTTGTGCCTGGGGGACAGGGGTTTGAACATACTGACTTTGTGGGACAGTAGTTTGGATATAATGCACAGGCACAGGGGCAGCAGCATAATGAGCAGTGTTAACATGTGCTGCAGGGGTATATTGGGTATAATGCACAGTGCTTTGATTTTGAGGTCTAGGGTTTGAACTAGGATGAGTGATTATAGGACCAGTTGTTTGACTCCTGCATTCCCTAGCGAAATGACCTAGCCTATTGCACTTGTAACACTTGATTTTCGATTTATCCAACCCAACCCTTAGATTCCCATGTAAACCTGGGAATTTTTGCCCTGTTCTTTTGTAGAATTTGCTAGTTCTAACACTGAGCAAAGCCAATTGGTGCAGGATGTCCATCTCTTCTAAGTCAGTGGGATCAAAATGTTGTAAATCATTGAGTTCAAAACACAAATTATCTGACATCTGGTTTTCAGTGTTTGCAGTAAACGCATAATTTGCAGAGTGAGGTTCAGGGTTGGTAAAGTTACCACCAGCTGTTATATCAATGAAATGATCATAACCCTGCTCCTTACTACTGCTACCAGATTCTTCCTGACCAAGAAGAGCTGTGCTACCGAATGAGTAATCATCAGTGGCTTTTCCAGACTCTTGCAACTTCTTTTTCTGGTTCAACTCCCTTTCATAAGTCAGGAGTCTACCATGAAGTTGGGTCAGGGTCAGATCTTTGAACTCAACAGAGTTTCTAGTCACAAATGCAATTGTGTCCCACTTATCAGGCAGTGATCTAAGAAACCTGCTATTTTGGGTTGATTTTGGAAATTCAACCTTAACAAGTCTTAGCTCACTGATGAGACAACTGAACCGTTCAAATTGTTGGGTCAATGTTTCACCCTTAATGTGACAAAAGGTTTCATACTGCTGATTCAGAATTTCCCTATTGTTTTCAATAACTTCTTCAGTACCCCCAAACTATTCCTTCAATGCATCCCATAGCTCTTTTGCACTGTTGCAATGCAACAGTCCAGCATAGATCTCATTTGGTAATGCAGATGCTATGATGCTAAATGCTTTGGCATCCAGTTCGAACTTTTGAAAATCAGTTTCAGTATAGTTTTCATAAGGTTTTGGTACGTTCTTCTTTGGATCCTCAGCACTTGGCACCATAGGAACATGGGGACCAAAAACAACAGACCTCCAACATCCAGTGTTCTGTTGAGCAAGGATGTGACCCATCCTTCTCTCCCAGATTTTGTATTCATTACGTTTAAGCATAAGTGGTTTAAAAAGCGAGCCAACATTATTCTTATCATCTTGTGATTGTGACGTCATCTTGGTTGTTTTACAGGCACTGATTAATCAACTTTAATGGTGATTAAACCTTACACTGTTTTTCAACAAACCGAACAAACTATCGATATCAACAATTTTGAGCTGAACTATTTATGTCAAAATGATTGTTAAATCAAATTTGACTGTCCAAGCTCTGATACCAATTGTTGGATCTGAGTTTGGTTTTGATTGTATTTTCTGTTCGAATTAAAATGGAAATGGATGAGTTGTGCAGCGGAATTAATATGGAAACAAACTTTGCATACAATCAAACGAGAGTATTGATTTGATCAAGACATTTTCAACAAAGAACCGAATGATTGAATTTAATTTCAACAACGATTACAAAGTAATGCTTGAATACAAACTCCCCCTCAGCCAGAGCTCAGTGTTTGTTCGTGCAAAGAAGACGGTGTTGCAAAGAGCTAATAGAACAGTACAGAGCACTGTTCTATTTATAGGCACTAGCAAACCACTGAGCATCTAATGCTGACATCACCATGAAAGTGACATCTAACCTCCTAACAAACTCTACCCTCTGATCAATACAAACACTGCTATGCTAACTACTGCTTAATACAATATATTTCATAAAGATAGAATAAACAACTGCTGCATCCCTCCACTGCTGTGAACCCAGCAGTACTTGTCCGGATCAGCAGTACTTGAACCAAAGCAGTAGATTGAGCAGCAGGGCTTTAGTCTTCCATCAGACCTTTACTTGAACAGCAGTTGTAGGTCAGCAGTTTGCACGATCAGCAGATAGGAGGTCAACAGATGTTGAAATCACTATCAAGGGGAGAGACTTGTATGTAAACATCTGTAAACGTCTGCTTATTCTGGATCCACTGCTCTGACCCAGTTTTGGCTTTAATTGTCTGTTCCTCTTGGTAGGGTTCAATCCCAACAGGTCGGGCATGCCACGTTTATTCCTTTTCTTGTATTATTGCTGGATTTGGCTGCATTTTTGCTTCTTTTGTTCATTTAAGCTCATTTAACCCTTAAAATACAAAAGGAAGACAAAAGCACACTTTTTCCAACATTAGTACTAAAAAAGGGTTCGTTTTATGCCACATTTGATGTAATTTATATGTTGCATTTTGCACACATCAGATACAGTGTAATTCTTTCTTTGTGGCTCAGGGTTGGGAGTAGCAGCGACTGATTGAAGGGGTTTAGGGTTTTGCGGAGTGTCGACCACATAGTTTTGGCTTGAAGCCTTCTACTTCATTCCCTTGTTTTTCTTGGATGACTGCGAGGGGGAGGGTTCAACGGTGGTAGTATCGGTTGTGGCTTGGTGTGCATTCTACGATGGAACCTTGTCAGAAGTCCCACGAATAACATAGTTGTTGTTGAGTCGGGCTGTCAAACGAAAGGTGTCCTCGAGAGTTTTAGGTGAAGCTGACTCTACGAGGTTCATAATCGAAGTGCGGAGGCAATTGATTTACTTGGTGATAGCTTTGTCAACAGTGTTAACTTGGCCAGGGCAAATGATGTTGAGGTTCTTGAATCGAGCTGTGAGGCCAGCTTTATCATCCCCAATTTGCTTCACATTCCACAATTCATTTTCTAGTTTATGAAGTTCATGGGGAGTACAAAACTCATCTCACATTAGCTTCTTCAAGTCATCACAGGGTAGGGTATGGGCTACTTCGTTCCCTCGTGTATTGCACTCAGAAGTCCACCAATCGAGGGCTGTCGATCGGAACACTCCTGTTGCGTTTTGGGTTCTAAGTTTGTCAGGGCAACCACTTTGAAGGAAGGTAAGTTCGATGGCATCGAACCATTGAAGTAAGGCGGTAGTGCCCTCTTTTCCAGTGAACTCTAGGGGTTTACAAGCCATGCACTGCTTGAATAGGAACATCGTCTTAAGTGCTTCCACCTTGGAATCGACGAAGGCAATAGGGGTTTCAGGAACGGTTGGATTTTGCTCAGAATGCTGGGAATAACCTTAGCCATTTGCTAGGCCATTTGTTCAGCAATTAAACCCACTAGTTCCTTCTTCGATATCGACTCCTCATTGTTGTTGTTGGAAGCCTTTTTCGAACCCGATTTGGACTTCTTGGCCAAGTGAGATAAACTGTAGGGAGGCATCTAAAGAATCGAAAGAGAAGGAAAGGATGAGACTTGATCATAACATAAAAATAACGTTTTGCATGTATAAGCATTTAGGTATTCATGTAACACGTATGATTCACATAAATTGCATGTATTAAACAAGTATTCGCAATGTATAAACACGTATGATTGCATAAAAGAGTATAAATTTAGAATGTTCACGAGAATTATTATTGTTTTTTATTACGAAAGACGTGCGAATCATGCATCGGTTTTGAAATGAACGAGGTAACACGTATTAAAACATTAGAAATTGAGATAACATAAAAGAGAGGCTCGATAAAACATGGGAGTGTTTCGGGTTTAGAAACGTTGACAATTCCAAAGTGAATCGAAAGTCCTTTTGAATTAGGGATACATGCTTTGGCCTAAAGGTAAGATACTCTCGTCGAGGAGCAATTAACGGTATCTTACCCTTCCAGTTACTACACGTCCCTAATCGATTGAAAAATCAAAACTTTGGCGGGATTGAAAATCAAGAAATGGGACTAGTCGACAAGATGCGGGTTTCACCCCTAACTTGACAACATCGTACCCTAACCATGGTTAGTACTAGTGGGGTTAAGAAATTAATTCCAAGACTTTGACGATGGTCCACTAGAGTTTGAATTGGAAATCTACCATTAAGATATGGATTTCACTACTAACTTTATGGCGTAATTTCATGCAAAATAGCATAAGCGGATTGAGAGTCATTCACCAAATTTTGGGTTTCACACCTATTTTGGTGAATTCGTCTCGTTTGTATGATACGAGTGTTTTCAAGTCTTCAATGTGTATTGTGTAAATGTCTTAGGAAAGACACAATGTAATATTCAGAGAAAAAGAAAAGATAGAAGCAAATAGGAAGAATTAACAAGTTAAGCAAGTATCAAGAATGATCAAGTATGGTACCTACTATAGACTAGGTCAAATCATGGCAATTCTACCTAATTCCCTATAGTTATGGCTCTGATACCAATCTATCACACCCCAACCGATTGTGGAAACATCGAAGTGAGACGAAATAGATTGCTCATCACACATAACACTACTTGTGACAATAATTAATTCAAAAACCTATTTCATTTCATAATAAAGATTGTCAAATACACCATGAAAATCAAAGTACAACATTGAAAGACAAAACGACAAAGTTCAACAAAGTAAAGATAACAATTCTCGTATTTCGTGGCGAGTTTCTAGTGTCATCCCTACTAGATTTCATCATAATCATCATCATCAACCTGCAACATGTTTAAAAGTATAGTTCAACACAAAAGCATTGGCGAGTACACAAGTTTAGATACATAGCATAAGTATAAAAGAATTTCTCAAATCCAACATGGCAATTCATATACAAGGTTGTATGAGCATGCATAACTAAAATTCAAACCCGAGTGTCCACAAGTATCAAGTGCATCCCTCGCCACAAAGTGAACGAGACCGTTATGTATAATAAGCTTAACAATACCCCGATAGGTGGCGTGCTACTTTTTTTTTTGAACGGCCAACAAACTCAATCCCGAGCACTCTCGGGATACCCACTGGACAAACGGAGTACTCTGAGAGTAACCCGAGTCCACCACCAATTCCGGGGAAAACCCGGTAACCCACCCGCCCGTAGGCACGACGGTGAAATTACTGGTAAAACCCGTTTGGCTCAAGGATCCAACCCAGGTTTCCCTGGGTCTCCTATCATTGCCCACCAGTGCCTCACTCTGCACTAAGTGGGAGTCGAACCTACATATCTCAAGAGAAATGCAAGCCCTCCACCACTTGATCTAGAGATCATTGGCGGCGTGCTACTCCTATAGCGCTATATTTGTTAAGGTGGGCTATCTAAGTTAATGAACAAATAGTGTGCATGTATGTATTCTACCATAACAACCTAAGCATAACAAATAGCATGTATAACGGATTGAGTGAATGAATAAGTTTGTGTGAATTTGTGTATTTGATAAGTAAAACATGTTACACCCAAAAGTGTGTTAAAGCGTAAAAGGATCAAGTGTACTCACGGTTTTGCAAAGCTTCATTTGAAATCTCGTAAAGAGTTGTAAGTTAGAGGATGGAATACCAAAGATACCCTACATGGGGAAACGAAGGTGTGTAAGTTAACGAATTTGGAATTTAAAGTACAAAAGTATGTATTTACAAAAGTATTATCTAGTTCTAAGTACTCGTTTATGACACTAAGTTATATGTGATTTCGTCTGTCCCAGTTTGCCCATTAGAATCAATAACAAGTGACTTAGAATCGTAGATAAATTAGCCCTAGTTCATGATGAATAACCATTATCCGACTATCATCACAAACTTGACCAATTTTACAAATATATATATATATATATATATATATATATATATATATATATATATATATATATATATATAGGGTAAGGTTCATGCGAGAACCACCCTTATTGCGAGAACCGCGAGAACCAATGTGAACACAAAATAAAATCTAAAAAAAATCAAAAAAGCACTCAATTTTTTTTACTATTTTTTAAAAAAAAAATCGCTATATTTCGTTAGCATAAAAAAAAAAATTTTTTTTTTTCGAGTAACAGTTATCCATGCACATGTGCATATGTATCATTACTTTGACAAATTCGGTAATACGTTATCAGGAATAGACAATTGCACTTTAACTTAAAATACCATTTGTAATACACTACTTTTTACTTTACCAATATTCAAAATGCACATGTGCATCATTAGGTATAACCATGATATAACGTGTTTTGGTACAAAAAGGTTTGTGATTTTGAATGGAGAAGTAGGCCCATATATATGTTTTTTGGTTAGTTATATCTGGTGGTTGATGGTTTGGTTATAGTTGTCAATTTATGATGTAATATGTTGATTGTATGGTATAAATGGTGTTTACATCCATGTAATAAAGTGAAAATATTGTTAATGGGATTGTATTATGGATGGTAGGAGCTAATGGTATTGTATTATGGACGGTATGAGGTAATGGTAGTGTATTATGGATGGTATGATAGATGAAAGGGAAAGTGTATTCAAAGTAATGTACCAAAACACCTTATTTCATGTTGATACATATAAATGCACATGTGCATTTCTAATATTAGTAATGTAAAAAGTAGTGTATTACATATGGTAGTGTAAATGAAAGTGCAATTGTCTAATATGTGTAATGAATTACGGAATTTGTCAAAGAAATGACAAAAATGCACATGTGCATGCTTGTGTATTATGGATAGAATGATAGATGAAAGAGAAAGTAGTGTACCAAAACACCTTATTTCATGTTGATACATATAGATGCACATGTGCATTTCTAATATTGTTAACGTAAAAAATAGTGTATTACACGTGTTAGTGTAAATGAAAGTGCAATTGACTATTATTTGTAATGAATTACGGAATTTGACAAAACATTGATACATATGCACATGTGCATGGATAACTGTTACTCGAATTTTTTTTTTTTGAAATTTTTTTTATTAACAAAATATAGCGATTTTTCCAAAAAAAAATAGTAAAAAAATTTTGGGTGTTTTTTAGATTTTTTTAGGAATTACTGTTTGTGTTCACACTGGTTCTCGCAATAAAGGGTGGTTCCTAACGGATCTTTGTCCTATATATATATATATATATATATATATATATATATATACTTATATAGTTATATTAATATCCTAAACTAAGTCCATCATAGAATGTCATGTATTATCATGTAAGTCAAGCATGAAGGATGTAACCACGTTGTATGATTCACCACTACACAAAACCATCACAAGGATGATTCGGAGGGTCATGAATAACAAGAATTAAAAGAAACTAACTAATACAATTCAAGTAGCCAAGTAATCTTAACCCGGGTGAACTACCATGGCATTGAAAGAGTTAACTAAGTGTCGGAGGCTAGACGGGGTTATGTTACTTTGATACTAGAGAGTTACTTGTAATATCAACTAAAAACATCTAGTGAGGTGTGGAAACAAGTTAGGAATGCCAAAGCATCCAATGTTCACACTTGCATCTAACATAAATCTCACCATATGAACTGTGGCAAACTTATGTGATTTCAACACTTGTGGGTTGTATTGAACCCTAACAAATCTAAAAATTTAGAGGTTGTTTGTACCTCTAAACATGTAAGAATCGTCCCCAACAAGTCCCACAACCATTGATGGGTTTAGGAGGTTGCTAGGTACAAGATATAAGCAATATTAAATCAATAATGTGTATCTAGAAGTGGATGGTCTACAATTCAATATTAAATCAATACAATATGCAATGATTCAGAAAGACAAACACAAGAGAAAAAGTTGTGATACAATTCACTAACTATATTGTAATACACACCGACTTTATTCGTTTGGGTATTTTAACATGAAATGGATCTTATAGTTGAGCGTCTCGGGTCCTGATTTGTATGCGGTAAGCTAAAAGCTACCTATCAAATGTATATATGTATGCATAAAATTCAGCAACGATACATAGCAGTGTTTTTTGTGTGTTACATGAATAATGTTTAATTAAGGCCAAACATGTTTTAACTCGGCCAGTAATCCTAACTTTGACTCGTTGCATTTGTTTCTTTGTTGTGGGTCAAATAAAACCCAACCATGATTCTCTTTAAAAGCCATTGTATCCAGACCTAATTTCCCCAAACTCCATAGAACTTATTGATTCATGAATCTATCTAAAACCCATTGTCTCCATACCTACTTTTCCCAAATTCCATAGCACTTATTGACTGATGGATATCTTTAAAACCCAGTGTCTCCAGACCTACTTTTCCCAAATTTCATAGAACTTATTGATCGATGGTTCTCGTACCTATTGCATCCCAACTCTTACATGATGTTAGCTCAAACTTTCTGCATATTCTATAGCTTTCAACCAACACCGCAAATAACCAACAAATATATTTTATCTATTGAACACATACAATCTAAAAGAGAATACTTATTATGATGAACTTTAACTTTACCTTGATGCTTATGTTAACAAAAAAGTTACTATACGCAGTGAACTCAGCCCCAATACATTGTAGTACTGCAGCAGGATTGATTTTAAAACAACAATGCACTCCATAACTTTTTTTTATCAATAACCCATAAAAACTGTTTGATGACTCAAAATGGATTTCCCTGCACGTAGCTAAACATTTGTAAATAATGTAAAATTCATATTGTAAAAATGTGTACTTGCCACCCAAAACTTCATATTCATCGATTTAATCCAACACGTTGTAACTTTTACGGAAAGACTCTTGTATCTTACAGTACACATATTTACCGGTAGAAAATCCAAATACATCAATAATTTTTCAATAAACCCTAATCAAATGTAAAGAATAAAACACAGATGGAATCAATAATCTAATCAACTTTGATCAATTATTTATTGCGAAAAGGCAAACATAAGAACACGATATTTAGTGTTTATGAAAATTAATTAAAACCCTAAGACATTATACAAAAAACACTAAATATGCAAAATAAATGAATTAGGAGAAAATTGATCAAAACCCTAATTTAATAACTCCTTAGAAAACTGATCCCAGATTCAATTTAAAATTGTCTTCAGAGTATAACCCATCCAACTAGATCAAGCATGTAAAGAAACATAGTAATACAATTGTAAAAAGAAAAAAAAGAATAATTACCTCTAGAACTCTTCAACAGTGGTGGATGAGACCCGTAGTGGCGAGGATATTGAGTTTCCTTCTGCCTTTTCCTACTGTGTACGCCGACCTTAGCAGTCAATTCTGGCAAAGGCTTTTCTTGAGGGATCAGACATGGACGAAATAGTGAATTAGGAAGGATAAGGTAGAGGTAGTGAGGATTAATCGATGCCTATTCTGATCAATAGAGGTGAATTAAGAAATCCGGGTTTGCAAACATTTGAAGAGGCAAATAGAATCACAGGCCAAAAAATAGGATAAACTAGTTATTGTAGTTTATGCGGGAAAATGTAAATTATAATGGGCTCATTGATTGATAGGTGTCCACAACTGGTTTCTTTTATTATATAGTATAGATTTAAAAATATTATGACAATATCTTTTTGGGGACACTTTTGGGGATTTTGTAAAAGTTTTAAAACAATTATTTAGTGTATCATTCTGCTATCTTTTTAGATTTCATGGGAGTCAGTTGTTTTTCAGAAAAATCTAAAAGTTTATTCTTTGTGAGATTCGTTGACAATTTATCATACCATTCATTTTATTACAATTTATCATACCATTCATTTTATTACAAAAATATTATACGAATATCAAATATCACTAAAACAACAACTTTCAATATTTTTTTGGCGTTTTCTTTGAATTACACAATCTTTTAAAACTATAATTGCATCTAAGCTTTAACAATGCAACTTTTATAACAAAAGTTACAAAATTCAATAAAATATGCAACCTTTCAAGAGAAAAGTTGCATGGTTTCGTAAAATTTGCAACTTTTAAATAAAAAGGTTGCAAATTTAGTATTATTTTGCAACTTTTTATTGAAAAAGTTACATTAGATCCTTTAATGCAACCTTTATGTTGAACTAAGTTACATTAGAGTTAAACGCAACACCATTAGAAAAGGCTGCATCTAAAAAGTTGTATTAGCCTCATTTTCTAGTAGTGTCCTTTTAACACACATAAATCATCAAGCTCTTGATTTCTGAATTCTGTCACGTTATCAGTTCTAAGAGACTTCACAAGTAAATCATATTGTTTTTCAATTTTTATGATAAATTCTTTCAGCCCACAGTCTCGTCTTTAGAGTGTAAGAAATAAGTCCATCTAAACCTAGAAAAATCATCAACTACTAAGCAATATCTCTTTTTCCTTAAGCTCATGATTTTTACTAGGCCAAACAAATCCGTATGTAACATCTGTAAACATTGGGTTGTTTTGTACTCTTCAATGAGTTTATATGATGTTTTATGTTGTTTACCTTTTAAACAAGAAACACAATGTTAATCACACTTGAACTGTTTTGTTGGTAGACATCTAGCAAGGTTTTGCTTTGTTAGAGTGTTAATTGTTTTCAAGTTAACATGTCCCAATGTTCTATGCCTTGTCTCTGTTTCTTTTGATAAGGCAACAGAGAATAGACGTAGATCTGTTTTTGGGTTATCTTTTGACATGTCCACTACATATACATTGCCACTTCTATGAGCAACAAGTTGTGCGTGCTTTCAGCTATAGTTTTGTCAATCTTTTTAACTAAATCAGGTCCAACAATTTAACAAGTTTTCTTTGTAAAAAATGAGCCATAGCCTTCGTCACTCATTTGCGAGACACTGAATAGATTAACTTTTTTAAATTGTCAATAAGATTAACATTTTCAAATTTTAGCTTACCAGCCTGGAAAATTCCTGACCCCGACACTTTTCCTTTTGAATTATTTCCAAAGGATATATCACCACCTCCGTGAGTATGGAAATTTGATGGTAGAGCTTTACATCTAGTCATATGTCTGGATCCTCCTTGTCTACATACCATATGGTATTTAGGCATGTAGAAACTCCCATTTTGGTGTCCATTAATGCACATTCGCAATTATTTTTAACATTAATTGTATTCCAAGTATCATTGTTTTGTACAACATTTGCATCGACATTTTCACAAACTGTTGTTTGTGTTTAGTTAGATGCACTCTCAACATTTTGTATGTCCAGAATTTCCTTGATGTTTTTAACGATTTTCTAATCTTTACTGAATTTCTTTTTTAACTCATCTCATGGCTCCTTTGCACTATTACAATGTAATGGTTCAGCATAGATCTTGTTTGGTAGAGCCTTCGCAATCATATTAAGTGATTTGGTATCTATCTCAAACTTTTTGAAATCTAGCATAGAGTAATCTTCCGGTTTCTTTGGCTCCTTCACAATAGAATTTTCGACACTTGGTGTCATTGGAATATAAGGTCCGAACATTACAGACTTCCAACATCCTATTTTTTGTTAAGTAAGATAATGCACCATCTGACGTTGCTAGATATTGTAATCTGATCTGACAAGCATCAGTGGTTTGCTATTGTATCCAGAGATAAGGGAATCATGGTTGTTGAGTGACATTCTCTTTTGATCTTTTGTAGAAGAACAAAGTATGTGATAGACACTTTTGAGTTCTACATTTTTCTGTTCCGAGTTACGAATAGATTGTATCTTTATGAGCTAATCTTAGAATGTTAAACTGATTGTGAAATCAAATTTAACGTGACCAAGCTCTGATACCAATTGTTAGGATCTGAGTTTGATACGTAAATTAGTTCAGGTAAAACAAGCAAATGTGATTGAAGTAAATAATAAAATTTACAAGTAGAAAGATATCATCAACAACAGTTTTTCATATATAATCAAATTATTACAAAAGTTTACAGAATGATTCTACAATCTCCCACTCAGCCTGATCACTCACAAAACTATTTGTACAAAAGAGAATGTGTGAAGTGATAAAACAGATCTCTAACAAGTGAGATCTATTTATACTAAGTACGAAAGCTCTGTTTGTGATTGGCTGGCATCACCCTGATAGTGACCTCTAACATTCCTAATGGAAAAGATTCCATAGATGTTGCAAACATCTGTGCAAATCAAATAACTGATCTAACTATGCTAAACACTGTTAAAAAGCGATAATGTTACATTGGGAAACATCTGTTTATCTATCCTCTGTTGCTTTTTTTCCAAACATCTGCTTGGCCAGACATATGTTTGGTCTTCTTTATCAGACCTTTGCTTCAACAAACTTTAGGACTTGAATACACCTTGTTTCTTCATGAACAACGATTTCAAGGCTCCAAACAGATGTTAGCTGGTCTTCAACAGATGCTCTGGTTTAGGTGTTCAAGATTCACTATCTTTGGGAGGAGAATGCTTCATCAACTATTTATTTCTTGATCTCTTTGTCATGTTTTGACTTTTGAAAATCATATGTTCTTTTGTAGCTCCAACAGAATGACAAGCTTCTATCGGTAATGGAACTGTTGTGGATCCGGGATCTTAAGATACTAAACTCAAAGCATAACCTAGATGACCCCAGACCCTTCTCCAAGTGAAATCTATGGAAACCGAAAAGCTGTTAATCCACCGGTTTAGAGGATTCCCTTACAGGCTTCCTACTCTAATAATGAAGTACCCCCAAGGGTAACTAGGGATTCATGATCAGACTCCATAAGCAAATAATGAAAGGGAAACTCGGGAGATCTTCTCACAAAGTATCTAACCCTAGCAAACTAACACCAAAGACAGATCGACAACCTCTTACCAACCCTATCCAAATCACAATTACACTCCTATGGATTACTACATTTAACAAACCATCTAATAGTCGACACAAAGTAATTGACCTAGCATGCACCTTACGAAAAACATTTAACAAGGAGACATGAGAAATAATAATCATTCAATGAAGAAGTTTAAACACGCATATACGAAAGATCACTAAAACCAAGTCTTTAAATCATTATTAATCCGCATGTGACAACTCGCATTTCCATGTTAACACCGTTAACTTTTCTCAGTTAAATCTTTACAATTTATAAAACGTTTGTGCACACAATTATATTATATGTGCACATTATAACCACAAAACTAATACAAAATAGTGGGACTAGTCTTGTACATTCACCAAAGTTAATTTGTTTACCTTTATGCATAAACTGCAATCAATCAAATCGTTAGGGACTTCTTGTGTTAACACATAAACTAAAAATTTGTAACTTTCTTTGCAAGTTTTCAGGAACAAGAACTTAAGGGACTATAAGGGATTTTATTAGAACTTGAGGGATTAGTAGGAATGTTATAAAAAAATATAAAACAAAATCCCAACCCTAAAACCCATACCTGCGATCGACCAAAAGAGACCACACCTCTCTCCTCTCTCTCACGACAACAACATCAGCAGCCCCTCACCATCTCTCTCTTGGCTTTCATCTCTCTAGGACTGTATCTCTTCTCTCTTGTGATCTCTCTCTAGGTAAACAACAACCCTAGTACTTGTTTGAATACATGGAATTGTGAGTATTGTTTGATTCACTTGTATGAATATATGGATTGAAGTATGTTTGCTGCTAAATCAAAAGTATATGTGCATAAATGTTGTGTTAACATAATTATAGTTGTGTAAAAGACATGATGATGATTGGTTGTGTATCTATGTGCATGAATATTGTGTAAACTTGATTAGGGTTATGATTAGAAGCATGATTATGATAAGCTTATGTAATAAGTCTGATATATGATGTTACATGCATGCTAGGGTAGTGTAACATATGTTAAAAATGATCTTAGTCACGTTTTTGTTAAGAGCTGAAAATTACAGCTTCTGTCTGGAATTTGATGCCAACTTGTGAAGGTTATATCTTGACCAAAACTTAATGAAACTGAATAGTTTTTGAGTGTAAGATCAAGTTCAAAGAATTTTCTATCAAACCCAACTAGTTTCATATTTTTCTGATGAGTTTTAGTCAGTCAAAAGATTTAAACGAAATCAATGGTCAAAGATTTATTTTTCTATAGAAAATGGGGTTCATGCGGGAGTCATAACTTCATTAATATTTAGAGTTAAATCGTGAGATTTTGACAATGGATAGCCCTAAGAGATTAAGAGATACTTCAACTGGAATTTTGTCAATTGGGTGGACGAAGAGTTTGCAATAAATTAAACCGTAAACTGTCATCAGAAAATGACAGTTTTGGCCTTTGTGTGAAAAAGTATTTTTCATGATTTTCTTTAATTGTTCAAGACCCAAGAAAATTACACAAATCTTTTTAGACTAATTGACATATCTTATAAAATTTTAATAATTTTTCTGACTTGTTTGATATTATTTTTAAAATCCACAAACCGGCTTAAAACCTGATGTGTGTGTTGAAAGTGCTGAAACTTTGCATTAATGTGTGAAAGTGTATCTAATTGGTTATACGAGGTATTCTTGGATATGTTAAACGTATGTGAATGTCCTTGAACGTGTTATGTTATAGGTATATGTTTTGTGTGTGTGTGTGTGTGTGTATATATGTATGTATATATATGTATGTATATATGTGTGTGTGTACGTATGCATTAGTAGTTCTAAACATGTGTGCATGAACATGAACTTGACTATAGTATGTTAACAGGACACATACACTTGCACATAACCACATGCAAAAATGAATAACTAAAAACCCATATGCATGAGTACTTGAAATGTAGATGAATGAAACTTGTTCTTGATTTTGTTACATGATGAGGTCCATAGTAGGAAACATGTGTAACATGAAAACTTATTAGGTGTGTATATGCATGTGTTATAAATGACCTACATGAAACCACATTGCAATATCCTAATAACTTAACTAACAACAACATGGTAAACATACAGGATGTGTTTGACCCGTATCCTCACCTAGCTACTTAACTTAACCGAGCAAATCTATGGTGAGTTCACTACTTTACTAAAAGCATGCGTCTCTGGTTTAGGACTACATTATCCCTAGTTTAGGACTACATATATATTCCTAGAAGGAATACCACTATGTAAATACCCTAGTTTAATTTCATGTCTATAGTGGATTAAACAAACATCTATCTTGAAATTCCCTACCTTTATACCGATCAATTGTCGAGTGGCAAACAATATATTAGTTGATAGCACTATTAGGTTTGACAAACCTCACACCGTGCGGGGAGCTGGGCGTGAACTTTTGACTCCTACTTTGCATCAATGTCGATAGACATTGATGTGGGGTACAAAAACTTACACTGTCAGTATTCGGTACCACCAGTTTAGTTGCTTAACAGTGGGTTACCTACCCATGACATGTTTTTATAATTTTTGTATTTAAATTTACTTTTCGTTGAACTAAAACTATGAACTCGCCAACTATTGGTTGATACATTTTAGCATGCTTTGCAGGACACCTTGGAATGTCATTGCTTTATTAAATTGTTTTCTTTATTTATGCAAAACAACTGTGGGTTTTTTACTATGTTTGGATTTTTATACTTTATGCTTCCGCTATCAAACTTAAACTTGCGTTTTCGAACATTTAAAATTATTATCACTATTCATGTTGAATGTGGTAGTTAAATATTTTTCTTTTATTTTTAATGGTTCAACATGATTAGTCGCTTGATCCTGGTTTGTCACGCGCCTCGCGGCAAAACCTCGAGGTGGAATTTGAGGGTGTGACACCACAAACATAAGTTCCAAAACTGACAAAGACACAAGTCAAACATGTATGATCATCTTAACCTAGGTGATAGCAAGAATTTTAACCTAGCATAGTCTTAAAAACATAAACAATCATCAACTTAGGTTCAGAAGACATGGTAAGAAACAAAAGTAACGAAGAAAACAAAGACACGATGAAACTGAATGTAAAACACCCGAGTACCTTCGTTCCTGATTGCTGAAACCTTGATCCCGAGAACTCTTGATCTCCAAAATCGCCTATCACAGTTCATAAGTTCATCCTTTTTGCAGTTATGATGATAATCAACCTTCAAATTCGTATTATGGATATATCTAGGTCAACTTTGTGCCATCAACAATTTTCTATAAACTAAGCCCCGTCGCACGACACGACGGGTATATTCCTTTCCCCTCGCGTCGCACGAGAGGGTCTTTGACTATTGTTGACTCTTTCACCCCTTGCATGACGCGAGGGGTCTACCATTCCCTGTCGTGTTGTCACACCCCAACCGATGGCGGAAACATCGGGGCGTGACACTGAGCGAAACAGATTGTCCAAGAGAAATCCATAACAACTATAATTACCGGATATTTTAACATCATGTCCCATACCATAATATATCAGATAAAAATAGTTAATACATACATTGTTTTCTCAAAGACATATAAAATGTTGTTCCGATAACTCAGATTTAAATTGTTTGTTTCTAGACTCATCCTACTTGAATTCCACATAGCAAGCATCCTAGCATCTCAAACACCTGTCAGATACGTTAAAATAGAGGTCATACATATAGTGTAAAGGTGAGCATACAAGTTTAATAGTATAATAGTAGCGAAAGCGAGTTTACGCATAACCAGCATGCAACATGCATAATGTGAAGCAAGTAGGTTATCGACAATGAAATATGCACAGACGTGACTGCGAGTTGTAGAATGCGCAACACATATCACCACTGTGACATGTGAGAAAAGCCCTTAACAACCCCTGTCCACGACATGTGCTGAGTCCAAACTATAGTACTATCATTGCTAAGGTGTCAGGCAACAATCACTGGGTAAACATAACATACAAGCATTCATCGAGTAACACGTATAACATGCAGTAACGGTTAGCGTATAAAAGTGTTTGCGTTGTGTGATCGATGTGATTTGATAAAAGTAACATATGTAACACCCAAAAGTGCTTAAAGCAAAAAGGGATCGAGTATACTCACAGAAAGTGCTTAAAAATTAAACACCGTCTTGGATTGAAGGGAGCGCTGGAGAGTTAGCCTGATTACAGAACGATAGCATAAGCGAAGAACAGTGCGTAAAACGGCGATGTCTATTGCAGACAATGTCGTCATTTGGATAGCACACTGCTCGCTCTGCCCGTCGCAACCACGAGGACAAACGCATCGCTGCACTAGTCGCAAAGCAGATGGCGAAAGTCATTCCGCAAATTGTTAGCGAGCTGAACGAAAACG
Organism: Helianthus tuberosus; assembly: GCA_030545235.1. Taxonomy (NCBI): domain Eukaryota; kingdom Viridiplantae; phylum Streptophyta; class Magnoliopsida; order Asterales; family Asteraceae; genus Helianthus; species Helianthus tuberosus. Next base: position 82,774,433 of record CM060369.1, read on the forward strand.
CCAGCAAGTCCTCTGAAGAATCCATGACTAATACTCCTAAAGCTACTTTTAGCTTCAAGCAGTTCAAAGCATGCGGTCCCAAAGAATTTACCAGAGACAGCGTGCCTACAGCCATGTTTCAATGGTTTGATTCAATCGAAGTCACCCTGCGCCAAAGCGGCTGTCCGGAAAACCTTCGCACTGTTAACGCCACCGGCGTCTTCCAATCCCGGGCTCTGGATTGGTGGACTGCTGAGAGAAACAAACGAGGGAATGATGCAGCCTATGGGCTAACGTGGGATGAGCTGAAGGACATCATGATGAAGGAGTTCTGCCCTCCCCACGAGCTCCAGAAGTTGGAGGACGAGTTCTGGCATATCAAACATGATGGTGGCGATAACGCTGGTTTAACAGCTCGCTTCAAACAGCTGAGTATCATCTGTCTGGGTCAAGTTACTACCCCTGAGATAACAATCAAGAAGAACATTCGTGCTCTGCCGGACTGTGTCGCTTGTCGTTGATCTCAGTAGTGAGCAGGTAGGTTTCCTCGATTGTTATCGTCTTTGCAGCTTGAATGAAGTCAGCGAGAATCTGCACCAAGTTACCGCTGCTCCCACCGCTGAAACTGCCGCATCGCAATCTTCAAGGTCCTCACGCCGCAAGAGAAATAATAGCAATTCCAGCAACAAGAACTGTGCAGTTACTGCCGCTCAACCCCAAGCTGTACCGGCTCAACCGCAACCTCAGAACCGCCAAGTAGCGGCGCCTGTGGCCAATGCACCGCCAGCCAAGCGTGCATACACTGGTCCACACCCGCTCTGCCCTACTTGTACCTATCATCACCCGATTGAAACCGCATGCTGGTTTTGTGTTCACTGCAACCTGTACGGCCATTTCACCGCTAACTGCCGTACCGGTCCTCGCCAAGCCCCAGCTCAAGCTCCTTCTCTACCAGCTCCGCAAGGACAGCAAGCAGCTCCTGCTCCCACTGCTCACGCAAGAGCCTACTTTGCGTGTGGTTATCCCAACCACTTCGCAAACGTCTGCCCAAACAGAGTGGTAAAGCAAGAGCCATAGCAGCAGTAGCAGCCAGCAACAGCAACAACAACACCAACAGCAGCAGCCAGCTCAGCAAGCGACCCGCGGGCGAGTCTTCAACATCAACACCCATCAGGCTTAAGCAGACAACAATGTTGTTAATGGTACGTTTCTCGAAAATGGTATATATGCTTCGTGTTTATTTGATTCTGGAGCTGATAACTGTTTTGTATCGTTCGAACTCGAAAGGCTCCTAAAACGTAAACGCGTTAATCTCCCATCAACGTTCGACGTAGAAGTTGCCACTGGAAGAACCATCACTGTTAGTTCCATTCTGCGTGACTGTACTCTAGATCTCAACGGTCATGTTTTCCTGATCAATCTTATCCCGATGCAACTTGGTAGCTTTGATGTCATAGTAGGTATGGATTTCCTTCGAGAAAATCATGCTGAAATTCTTTGCTTCGATAAAATGATTCGTTTCTCTCTCGCAAATGGTGATCAATTGTGTGTCTATGGCAAAGTCGCTTCGAAGAAGTTACAACTCATGTTGTGTGTCCAAGCCAGCAAGTATCTCCGCAAGGAATACTGATGCGTGTTGCCGTATATATATTTCTATGTATATTTTTAGCCCTTTTTAACACTTTGGTCAAGTTATAAATTTATAAAACACGATATTCTACTAACACTAAACACACATATGGGCAAGTGCACCCATCGTGAGCGTAGTATAGTGTTGGTAAGATACCGAGGTCGTCCAAGGACATAAGAGATTTTAATACCGGTTTATCCTCAACGTCTAATCAAATCAAAAGTTTAGAAAAAGGTTTGAACAAAAATAAAAACTAAAATGCTGAAAATAAAAATATAATAAAAACAGATAGACAAGACGAATCACTTGGATCCGACTCGCCTTTAGTGTAACCTTTGATTATTTCCGCACTTTTGCACTTTTTAAGAGATTATCTTAGTTATTGTAGTAGGCCCCTCTTTTGAAGGTGACGTTACCCTCAACCTAGTAGTTTGAGTCAGCAAGGATACAATCCTAAAGGGTTGGATGATTGAAAGATAATTAATTAAGTTATTAATGCATAATGTGGTAGGCCCCTCTTTTGAAGGTGACGTTACCCTCGGCTAAGTAGTCTGAGTCAGCAGGGATACAGTCCTAAGTAGCCGGGTTAATATATTAATAGTAGTTTACATATGAGGGGATCAAGAAATTCGGACCCCCGGCATCCAATACCTGTGGGTATTGAAGGAGGTCCTACTAAGCTTGAACCAGGTCCTTGTAGGATCTATACACTGAACAAGGCAAGACGCTTACCAAACCATTCCCTTAACCCCCGACCAGGTAGCCAACATATCTCCATATAGACCGTGGAGATATGAATGGTGTAAATCTTTTATTTTATATAGACAGTAAAATAACGGCAAGACACCACGGACAAATGATAAGGAAGTTTCACCTTCAACATAAGAAACTAGTTATTAAAGTCATTAATACATAACCAAATAAAAAGTGCGAAAAGATTAAAAATAAAAAGTATTACACTAAATGCTTATCTTCACCAAGCAATGTAAGAGACTTAGGCAAACATGGCCTTTGATTTTCAAGAACTCTTACTATCAATCTTGGATCCCGAGACTACTACACACACTCTATGATGGATGATGGTGGTGGATGATGGTGTTGTGGTGGTTGTGGAGTGTGGGTGAAGTGGGAGAGAGGTGGTTTGCCAAGGGATGGTTTGCAAATGAGCCTAGCACCCCTATTTATAGCCTGCACAGAAGCCCGGACACGGCCCCGTGTCCACCCATCTTCTCTTTCTTCATTAAATGCAGATTGTCTGCATTAGTTGACCACGCCCCGTGTCCGCTGGGCACGACCCCGTGTGCAGAAGCGTATCTGTACTATCAAGATTTTCCTAGATTCTGCGAATCTTAGAGTTTACCAGGGCCCCGTGTCCACTGGACACGCCCCCGTGGTGGGTGATAGAAGCTTCTACAACATTGTCTTTTCTGCAGACACTTTGGCACACCCCCGTGCTCCTTGAGCACGGGGCGTGTTCAGCCTTCTGTTCTCTTGTTTTTGCTTGGGAGGATGCTGTCGAGGGGTCGAGCATGCCATGTTTATTCCTTTTCTTGTATTTATGTTAGATTTAGCTGCCTTTTTGCTTCTTTTGTTCATTTGAGCTCATTTAATCCTGAAAATACAAAAGGAAGACAAAAACACACTTTTTCCAACATTAGTATTAAAAAAGGGTTAGTTTTATGCCACATTTGATGTAATTTATATGTTGCATTTTGCGCACATCAAATATCCCCACACTTGAATCTTTGCTTGGCCTCAAGCAAAACTCTTTATAATGTGGCTTTACACTCCCAAATGGAATGGGTAGAAGAGAAGGTTTTTGGGCTTGTCATAGAGTGTCGGGATTTCCAAGATTCTTTATTAAGTTTTATTTTTATTTATTTACAATCCTATTCGTCATGATTTATTTAAAACATTACATAAGATAAATTACTTATTAGGGCATAACATGCCTTTTTAAAATTCCATTTATATACATGTTCACATACCTCACGGGGGATCACTCAACACTCGGCCGAAAATGTATTTTTGTGAAACACTCGAGAGCGGCATAGAACTTACTTCTACCATAAGCTTGCCAAGCAATCAATCCTCCCCCTTTTTAACTATATACCTTTGTAAATATCAAGAGGACTTTTGGGGGAAGGGTTAGGCTTGGGTTAAAGGTGGGTGGTTTGGTTAGTGGTTAGTAGAAAAGGGCGAAAGACATAAAAAGCGTCGGTTTTCATAAGACTTTATTTTTATGACTCTTTTTTTATTCTAATGAAGCAATTTTTCAAATAAAGTTCTTTTTGATAACCTTGTTTGTTTATTTCTTTCTTTTGGCTTCATTATCATCATACATTTTTTTTTGATAAGGAAGTCATAAGAAAAACCGAGATTTGTTACTAAAATAAAGGGTTTAAAATGAAAAAGGGTTTTGGTGGGTAAAAGGGTGTTTGTTTTGGGTTAAGAAATGAAAAGGTTTAGGCTCAAAGGGGTTAACTAGGGGGATTTTGGGTAGGTGGTAAGAAAAAGAAAAATAATGGTGTTGAAATAAAAAGGGTTAGTCCTAATGCCTCCATCAATTACTTACTTGGGTTTAAGTTGGTAAGGATCGGGAATGTATCGTCGTGGCAAGTTCTAGAGTCGTAAGAAACCAAGCGGCTATTCACACAAGAAACGAAGAATGAGCATTTAGTTTAAGGATGTATATTTGTATGCTCAATAAAGGCTAAAAACTCACTTTTTGTGGGAATGGGTATTTTATGTGATCAAGTATATATAATCAAATTTTAACTCGATTTATTATGCCATTTCATAATTTCCTTATGTTAGTTCTTTTTATCACGATGCTATCAGTTGTAAATTTATAAAGATAAAACCTTTTTTTTTTTGAACTTGTTATTCCCAATTTAAACCAAGACAAGTAAAAAAAACGAAAAGTTTTTGAAAAAAATTGGGGTGTTTAGCGGTTCCAATAGAGTTTTGTGTAAGGCTTGTAGTTAGGACTTGCAAAATTCAAGGTTTTAGCATCCCCCCCCCCCCACTTAAATTACACATTGTCCTCAATGTGTCCTAAAAATAAGTTTTTAGGTTGATTGAAAGTGTAAAAAGATGTGAAAAAGCAAAAAATTATGTTACTGGGCGTCTGGACACGGCCCCGTGTTCAGATCACCGGTAATAGACAATAAAATAAAGTAACAGAAGGCTGGACATGGGGGCGTGTTCAGTGAGCATGCCCCGAACACGCCCCGTGTCCAGATACCTGAACTGGGAATTTTTCTACAGATGGTTGGGCACGGGGCATGTTGGGATGAGCATGGCCCCGTGCTGAACTTGTTGTAATGAAGAAAAATTGTCGGGAGGCTCTGTTTTTGTGCATGGGGTGTGGGTTCAAGTTTCCCGTAGTAACCTCCACCATTTCGAGTGTGTTTTATTCCTAAAAAGTAAAACTAAACTAGAAAACATAAAAGTTAATCTAAACTAAAACTAAGGATAGTTCCACGGAATGTCTCCGTGGTGCGCCACGTTTATAAGGGTCCTTGGCTAGACCCACCATATCGGGTGGTTCTGGCTCATCTTCAATTAGGGAGTCGTCATTGTCGATTGGATATTTCATTGATCGTTCAAGATCGACAAATCTTTTGAATGCCCCTAATTGAATGGGTAGATTGTTATACTTCCGATTTTTCAAAGCTTCGTGGGTCTTTACAAAAGCTCCTGCTCACGCAAGGGCCTACTTTGTGTGTAGTGATCCCAACCACTTCGCAAACGTCTGCCCAAACAGAGTTGTAAAACAAGAGCCAAAGCAGCAGCAGCCAGCAACGCAACAGCAACACCAACAGCAATAGCAGCAGCCAGCTCAGCAAGCGACCCGCAGGCGAGTCTTCAACATCAACGCCCGTCAGGCTTAGGCAGACAACAATGTGTTAATGGTACGTTTCTCGTAAATGGTATATATGCTTCGTGTTTATTCGATTCTGGAGCTGATAACTGTTTTGTATCGTTCGAACTCGAAAGGCTCCTAAAACGTAAACGCATTAATCTCCCATCAACGTTCGACGTAGAAGTTGCCACTGGAAGAACCATCACTGTTAGTTCCATTCTGCGTGACTGTACTCTAGATCTCAACGGTCACGTTTTCCCGATCAATCTTATCTCAATGCAACTTGATAGCTTTGATGTCATAGTAGGTATGGATTTCCTTCGAGAAAATCATGCTGAAATTATTTGCTTCGATAAAATGATTCGTTTCTCTCTCACAAATGGTGATCAATTGTGTGTCTATGGCAAAGTCGCTTCGAAGAAGTTACAACTCATGTCGTGTGTCCAAGCCAGCAAGTATCTCCGCAAGGAATACTGATGCGTGTTGTCGTGTATATATTTCTATGTATATTTTTAGCCCTTTTTAACACTTTGGTCAAGTTATAAATTTATAAAACACGATATTCAACTAACACTAAACACACATATGGGCAAGTGCACCCATCGTGAGCAAAGTATAGTGTTGGTAAGATACCGAGGTCGTCCAAGGACACAAGAGCTGTTAATACCGGTTTATCCTCAACGTCTAATCAAATCAAAAGTTTAGAAAAAGGTTTGAACAAAAATAAAAACTAAAATGCTGAAAATAAAAATAAAATAAAAACAGATAGACAAGATGAATCACTTGGATCCGACTCGCCTTTAGTGTAACCTTTGATTATTTCCGCACTTTTGCACTTTTTAAGAGATTATCTTAGTTATTGTAGTAGGCCCCTCTTTTGAAGGTGACGTTACCCTCAACCCAGTAGTTTGAGTCAGCAAGGATACAATCCTAAAGGGTTGGATTATTGAAAGATAATTAATTAAGTTATTAATGCATAATGTGGTAGGCCCCTCTTTTGAAGGTGATGTTACCCTCGGCTAAGTAGTCTGAGTCAGCAGGGATACAGTCCTAAGTAGCCGGGTTAATATATTAATAGTAGTTTACATATGAGGGGATCAAGAAATTCGGACCCCCGCCATCCAATACCTGTGGGTATTGAAGGAGGTCCTACTAAGCTTGAACCAGGTCCTTGTAGGATCTATACACTGAACAAGGCAAGACGCTTACCAAACCATTCCCTTAACCTCCAACCAGGTAGCCAACATATCTCCATATAGACCGTGGAGATATGAATGGTGTAAATCTTTTATTTTATATAGACAGTAAAATAACGCCAAGACACCACGGACAAATGATAAGGAAGTTTCACCTTAAACATAAGAAACTAGTTATTAAAGTCATTAATACATAACAAAATAAAAAGTGCGAAAAGATTAAAAATAAAAAGTATTACACTAAATTCTTGTCTTCACCAATTGATGTAAGAGACTTAGGCAAACATGGCCTTTGATTGTCAAGAACTCTTACTATCAATCTTGAATCGCCTCTCCATGGGTCTCTTTCTTCATTAAATGCATTTTGTCTGCATTAGTTGACCACGCCCTCGTGTCCGCTGGGCACGACCCCGTGTGCAGAAGCGTATCTGTACTATCAAGATTTTCCTAGATTCTGCGAATCTTGGAGTTGACCATGGCCCTGTGTCCGCTGGACACGCCCCCGTGGTGGGTGATAGAAGCTTCTACAACTTTGTCTTTTCTGTAGACACTTGGGTACGCCCCCGTGCTCATTGAACACGGGGCGTGTTCAGCCTTCTGTTCTCTTGTTTTTGTTTGGGAGGATGCTGTCGATGGGTCGGGCATGCCATGTTTATTCCTTTTCTTGTATTTATGTTAGATTTAGATGCCTTTTTGCTTCTTTTGTTCATTTGAGCTCATTTAATCCTGAAAATACAAAAGGAAGACAAAAACACACTTTTTCCAACATTAGTACTAAAAAAGGGTTAGTTTTATGCCACATTTGATGTAATTCATATGTTGTATTTTGCGCACATCAAATACCAAGCTTACTTGGTGCACATCATAGTTGCGGAGGAAAAGGAAGTTAAGGCAATAGACAAGGTGCCTGTGGTTCGTGATTTTCCTCGTGTATTTCCCGATGACTTACCTGGTTTACCTCCCACTCGTGATATCGATTTTTGAATCGACCTCATTCCTTGAGCAAATCCTGTTGCTAGAGCGCCTTATCGTCTCACTTCTTCTGAAATGCGTGAACTCTTGAGTCAGCTCCAGGAACTGCTTGATAAAGGCTTCATTCGCCCTAGCACCTCTCCTTGGGGCGCGCCTGTCCTTTTCGTCAAAAAGAAGGACGGATCGTTCGGATGTGCATCGACTACAGGGAATTGAATAAGCTTACTATCAAGAATCGCTATCCCTTGCCTCGAATCGATTATTTGTTTGATTAACTACAAGGTGCTACGTGTTTCTCGAAGATCGATCTACGCTCAGGCTATCACCAGCTACGAATTCAGGAGGAATATATACTCAAAACTGCTTTTCGAACCCGATACGGTCACTACGAGTTTGTTGTTATGCCTTTTGGTTTGACTAACGCCCCGCAGTTTTCATGGATCTAGTGAATCGCGTGTGTAAACCCTTTCTCGACCGCTTCGTCATCGTGTTTATCGATGATATCCTGATCTATTCCAAGTCAAAAACCGAACATGCGCAATATCTACATTTGGTTCTTGAGTTACTCCAGGGAAACCGCCTCTATGACAAGTTCTCTAAGTGTGAATTCTGGCTTGAGGAGGTTCAATTCCTCGATTATATCATCAATGGTCAAGGAATTCATTTCGATCCTGCGAAGATCGAAGCAGTTAAGAGTTGGGTAACACCCAGAAACCCGTCCGAAGTTCGTTCTTTTCTCGGATTGGCGGGTTACTATCGCCGATTCATCACTGATTTCTCAAAGATCGCTGTCCTGCTTACCTCGCTTACGCACAAAGACAAACCTTTTGTTTGGGGAACCAAACAAGAGGAGGCCTTTCAAACTATCAAAGCTATGCTTTGCAATGCTCCCGTGCTCTCACTGCCCGACAGAAACGACGATTTCGTAGTCTACTGCGATGCCTCTAACCTCGGTCTCGGTTGTGTTCTGATGCAACGGGACAATGTTATCGCGTACGCCTCTCGACATCTCAAGATCCACGTGAAGAACTATACAACCCACGATCTCGAGCTTGGTGCAGTTGTTTTTGCGTTGAAAATTTGGCGACACTACCTTATTACGGTACCAAGTGTACGATCTTCACCGACCACAAGAGCCTGAAACACATCTTTAACCAGAAAGAGCTGAATATGCGCCAACGCCGATGGGTTGAGCTCCTCAACGATTACGACTGTGAGATTTGTTACCATCCAGGCAAAGCAAACGTCATCGCCGATGCTCTTAGTCGATGAAGCTATTTGCATAGCGTTCGTAATACTCAAGCCCAGCATAATCTCGAAGCTCTTATTCGTGACGCCTAGCATGCTTGTTTTACCGAACGTATTCTGAAGAAAGAAAGGATTATCAATAATGGCGAACAAATGGTGAATAAATCTGTCACACCCCGACCGCGTTAAAACAACAAAACGCGGTGGAAACGTCGGGGTAGTGTCGTAACAGAATCATTGTTTCACAACACATGGATTTGAAGTTTCGTTTTATTGAATTAAGTTTATTACATTGTATTGAAATCAGAAACAAAACATGAACAATTGTCTTTCATTGTTTATTAAGTCACTAAGGCCTCGTCCATCCCTATGTGAGCATGCATCATAATCATCATCAAACATCATCAATTATGGTACCTGAAACATATGTGAAAATACGTCAACATAAAAATGCCGGCGAGTACATAGGTTTTGTGAGAGTATCAGATTCATGGCTCGTTTACATGTTGCAATACCTTGTTTGACTACAAGAGTCGTTACTTGAAAACCTTGTATTGAAAAGAGTTTGGTATTACAATATGAATAACCAGCTCAAAATAAGTTGGTTATAGTTTATAAAATCTCGTTGCCATGAATCTTAACCCAAAACATTTGTTTAAGTAAACCAAATTGTAAATCGTTCTTGTAATAAAAATCGTATGGTTTATATCGTATAGAAAGCCTTGTAGTGTAACTTCGTTTTGAAAACAATTCGTCCAAGTGATCTAGATAACGCAACGACATGTAATGTGTTAAAAGCAATTATATATAGGAAGTACCAGCGGCGTATCCACCATGCTTTTATCACATTACACCCACCCCGTTACCTAATCACTTACCATAACCCAATCGTTCAATAGTTCAATTAGTTCCAATTGTTCAAATAGTTCAAATAGTTCAGATAGATCAAGTAGTTCCAATGGTTCAAATAGTTCATACAGTTCACATAGTTCCAGTGGTTCAAGTAGTTCAATAATTCACATAGATCAATAGTTCCAGTGGTTCAATAGTTCATATAGTTCACATAGATCCAGTGGTTCAAGTAGTTCACATAGATCAATAGTTCCAGTGGTTCAATAGTTCATATAAATTATATCGTTGTGTTTAATATAAACCATAACACTCGTTTTAGGAAACTCGAAATCGTTTAACACATATGAATCACCCCAAAATATTTGAAAACATAAAAGAGGGGGACTATGTACTCACATTGAATTGCAAGTATCCTCGATCTAATGAACTTAACAAAGCTCGGGAAAATCTAGTAGTACCTAGTAATCGGATTGCTAAGTTAATAAATCGACACCTAAATCAGAAGATCGGGTAGAATGAGGTCTCGTAAACCAAATGAGTATTGGAACTCATGTGATATGGTTTAACGAAGCCTATATTCTAAATCGGAATCTATCCTAAGTGCTTACGACCCGTTACGACCCATTAAGGTAGCTTATGCTACTTTAACGCGTCGTTCGCGCGAATGCGCGTTCGAGACGCCTAACTAGTCCTATGACAAGTATTATATGCCTAAACATGTTTAAATATGTTGCATAATCAGTTTAAGTGACAAAAGTTAAGTTACATATGCTTAAAATCCAATTATCCATGAAAAGGGCATTTTGGTCGTTTACCTAAGGCATATAAACTACCTATCAGAACAACTAATTAATCTAAGTGACCATAAGGTATAACCTCGGAATTTTTTCCCTATACAACTATGGTCACTAAATATACTTGGTCGGATCCTAATGATCAACCAAACGGGTCGGGTTCGAAAGTCTAAGCGGTTGTCAAGACCGCTTAACTTACGACCCTATACAAGTACTAGACTAAAAGTGACGAGTTAAACATGTTAAAACATGTTTAACTAAGTTAGAAAATAGATTTGATATCAAAACAAAGTGTTTTGATACCCAAAAATAGCTTCGTTGCAAAATACGCATAAATACGCATTTTGACTGAAACTTTGACTCGTCACTACGACTAATCGATGTGGCAATCAGTAGGTATAGTCACAAGGGACTATAACCATCGTGATTACGCTCACGTTGCAAAGTTTGATTGAACTTTGACTTAACCAATTCATGGTTAAAGCAGAAAGTGAAACACTGTTTGACTTTCATGCTTGAAAAGCATAAACAAGCATGAAAGAAGCTTACAAAGGGTCCAAGCTAGAAAGAATTGATCTAAATTACTCAGGTATGAAGCCTTCAACAATGTGAGAGCTCCAACTTAGAGTAAATCAGATCAAATGTGAGGAATGACGCTTGAACAAGGTGGGTATTTATAGGAAACATTGAATCCTTGAGATCATTACAAGTGTTTTTGATAGAATCAAGGCTTGATCCTGTTAGTTGATGCGTCTGTAGCTTCCGTCAGTATAGAGTCTTATTATGTATTTTATATGTCTTTTGTGTAATCGTATGTTAATATATGTGTGTGTGTAGAAAGACAGCTCAGGGAATGGAGTTAAATGTAAAAGTGATGTCCATTGGTTGACAGGTGTCACCCGATCGGATGGCCATCCGATCGGATTGGCACCCGATCGGACATCACTTAATGACCCTGTGAGTTTGCCTATAAATACCCGGATAGGGTATGTCATTTAGAACTCTTGGCTCATTCTGTAAGGAGACTCTGTCAAGTCTGACGCTCTACTGGCACTTGTGTACTTTCATATCATCTTAATAGAAAGATCAGACGGTGTTAACGGTTGAATACGTTGTTGTGATTCTGTGACTTATTTAATGGATTCCGCACATTAATCGAGGTCGATTCATCCATGTTCGTGATGAACAGATCCTGATCCAAAGGCCTAACAAGTGGTATCAGAGCCACAGGAGGCTGAATCGAGGATAACGACAGCAGATTCACCGAAATCTCAGCTATTCTTGCCGATTACAGTCAAATTTCGCCAGAAATTTGACGAATTCTCTCACACTCTACTCATTTCTTACTGTGTTTTCACTTTGTCACCTTAAAATCAGGAAAAACCTAAAATTGAACAAGAATCTACAGTTAAAATTGGACAATGTGATATCAATCGATTCGCAATGAATCATAGTACAATGTTTCAAAATTTCATAAGAAAATTCCATCAAAAACTGATTCAAAATCATCAAAAACCATGTTGAACTGTTCATGCTTGCTGACGCCATTCACTCGTTCGGACAGCTGTCCGAACGGATTGGCCTAAGACAGTACTTGATATTTGTTTGCTGATATCATCAGTGTTACCCGATCGGATCACCACCCGATCGGACAACATTGTTGTTCTTGTTTTCATCTGCTTACGTTATCCTATCACCCGATCGGACTACCACCCGATCGGTGAAGGGTTGAAAAGTCAAAGTTTTTTCAAAAGCCTTGGTGTCACTCGTTCGGACAACCACTCGATTGGATTACCACCCGATCGAGCTGCAATCCGATTCGTGAACATCACTTGTTATCTGAGTGTGCCACTCGTTCGGATCACCATCCGATTGAAGTACATCAGTGTGAATCGTTTGAAATTTCTAAAAAAATTGTCTAAGTATTTGAAAACTATTTCAGGTATTGTACAATGGGAGACGATTTTCTAAACCCATTTAGTGACGTATTTGCTTACGCCAACAACACGGGAGACGCCACGACAAGCCACACAAACAACACTGCTCCAAACCCGAATCCTAAGAAAGCCATTGCTGACTCACTAAGCGTGGACAATGCTTATGGGACTTACAATAAGCCGCCTAAGCTCATGGCAGTAGAAGATTATAATAGATGGGTGAGCAGGTTCGAGGATTGGTTGAAGGCATTCGCCTACCAAAGTTGGAAATGTTTAAAAAATGGTTTCAATATTGGAAGGAGTGATTATGAAAATCTGATTGATACTGAACAAGAAAGTTTTATTGTAGAAAAGAAATGTATTGCATTGCTACATCAATCCGTTAGGGATGCCATCATTTCCTTGATTGATTACAAAGATTCAACAGATTTGTGGGGAAAATTAGAAAAGAAGTGTGTAGGAGGAGCAGAAATTGTTAGGAACAAGAAAAAATTATTGAAGAAAGAATTTGATTTGTTCGGATGTATGAAGAATGAGTCGGTTTCAAAGATGATAGAAAGGTTTTGTCACTTAAAGATCGAGCTTATGAGACATGGGATTACTTTTACCGAGGAAGAATTGGTCGAAAAGTTGTTGGATTCACTGCCCGACAAAAAAGATTGGCAGTATTATGCGTTGGTGTTGAGGAACACAGTGAAGATGGCTGATTTGACAGTTGCTTTGCTAATTGAGAGGTTGGAAAGCCACGAACTTGAGATTAGAAAGATAAATAAAGTCAACAACACCCCGTACCAACAAAATGTTGATCTATATTATCGGGGAAGCATGATTCCAAAGACTGTGTCACCAAAGACTGCGTTCTCAGCTGAGAACTCGAACACAGAAAATGAAGAAAGACCAAACAGCAGTCTAGCTCCAAGCAGTGGATATCATGGAGGATCGTCTTCATCCGCTCCAAGCCAACAGCAACAATCTATTCCGAAAAATGTGTTCCAGTGCAACATTGCTGTAAATCTCAACAATGCACAAAATTTTAGTGAAGAAGCAGCCAAGCACCAGATGGTGTTTCTGGCTTCAATCTTGGAGTTCTATGAAAGTTTAGTAGCCGGAAAAATCAGGAACACGAATCTTACCAAAGAAGAATATGATCAAATCGATCCTGAAGAAATGGAACTGATTGATATCAGATGGTGCATGGCAAGCGTTGTTCGAAGGGCTCAAAGATTCATGGACATAACCGGAAGACACTCTATCGGTGGACCTTCAACGAAGCTAGGCTTCGATAAGTCGAAAGTTACATGTTTTAAGTGCAAGCAAAAAGGGCACTTTAAAAGAGAATGCAAGAATGTAGCATCTGATGAAACGGCCAATCCATTCCTTGATGATTATTATAAAAAGGCCATTTATCATAAAAACAAAGAAGAACCGCCAAGAATGAAACATATAGAAGAAACTCCCAAAGAAAAGTCAAGAGCCTTAGCAGTTATCCATGATGATGAGGGCTTTGACTGGAGTGATCTGTTACCTGAAGAAGATGCTGTGGGTTATGCTTTTATGGCAAAAATTGTGCCATTCAAAGACACTCGAACTGAAGAAGAGAAATACGTGAATAGAAAAATGTTAGCTCAAACCATGAAGGATAGACATTATCGAGCCTGGAAAGAGGCTAAAAGTGCAAACAGATGGGATGCTGATCGGGAATGCTACTTGGACCCTAAAGGCAATATACTTGTTGAACCATCAACACTTCTTGTTGAAGCTCTCATCGAACAAAAAGCACAACAGGAAGAGGAGAGACAGAGAATGTGGGCAAGAGAAGCTGAAGAGAAGGAGTTAAAGTCAAAGAAAGTCGATGATGGGATAATCGACACTACAAAAGATTTCACAGCAGAAAACCTGAAGAAAATGGCAGATAAAGTGCTCGCAGCAAAGGAATTAGAGGTAGATTCCAAGTCTGGATCTGAGTCAAAGAGCAAGGTCAGTTCTAGTGATTCAACAAATGGGTTAGGTAAGACTGATAAGGCCAAAATTGAAAGTGACTGCAAAAATGGCATGAAAGACTGCAAGGTTTGTAGCACACATGCATATCTCAGTGCTAAAAAGACTGAAGAACTGACTGAAAGAGTCAAAGAGGTAGAAAATCAAATCTTAAGTCGTGATGAACTGGTAAAAGCTTCAAATGATCGAATAAAGGAATTTACTGAGAAAATTGAAAAAGATAAAATTGAAGTAGAACGAGCTAAGATAGAAAATGAAAAGTTAATTCATGAGAACCGACAACTTTCTGAAAATCATGAGAACCTAAAAAGAACGATAAAAGATTCTGATGAAAGAAACAGTAAAACATCCAAAGAAAACATTCAGCTGTCAGGGGTCCTTCAGTCAAAAGAAAAGCATATCAACCAATAGTTGGATGAGATTGCAAAGCTGAAGCTTCAGTTTCAGGAAGCTAAGATTGAAAACGAACGAATTAATCTGAAACTCAACAGTTACAACTCCGCGAGCTTTGTTCTTCAACACATAGTTCCCAAACCCATTGGGAAGAACAAAGCTGGTGAAGATGTATATTCGGACGTGTTAGACATGAGTGTAGCCACTACTACCATGGGTCAGACTCACTGCTTCATGTCAAGAGCCACTCAAAAGGAGTCGCAATTGTGGCAACGAAAGATGGGCCACATTCACCTGCGCAAGATGAACTACCTGGTGCACAACGACTTAGTAAACGGTGTTCACTTGAAGGGTTTCCATCTTGAGGGGGAGTGTATTAGTTGTGTAAAAGGTAAGAAACGGAAGAAATCTCACCCTGGAAAGAAGATGAACTCAGTCTCGAGGCCGTTGGAGAGACTTCACATGGATCTTTTTGGTCCAGTGAATGTAAAAAGCATAACTGGTGATCTCTACTGCTTAGTAGTCAGAGACGACTATTTGAGATTTTCGTGGGTAACGTTTCTAAAGACAAAAGATGAGACATTTGAGAGTTTGATGACGCTTTTCAGAAAGATTGAGAACTTGTACCGAAATCGAATTAGAAGAATAAGAAGTGACAGCGGTACAGAGTTTAAGAAAAACAAAATGGAAGAATATTGTGATCAAAGAGGTATACTGCACGAATTCAGCGCGCCTTGTACTCCACAACAAAATGGAGTCGTAGAAAGAAAGAATAGGACGCTGATTGAAACGGCCAGGACGATGCTTGCTAATTCGAAGTTACCTGTCAATTTCTGGGCAGAAGTAGTGTCAGCCGCTTGCTATACTCTCAACCGGGTTCTTACGGTGAAAAAGTTCAACAACACATGTTTCGAGCTGATTAACAACCGCAAACCTAACCTCAGGTATTTGGAATCCTTCGGGTCTCCCTGCACAGTTCTATAACCCTATGGTAAGTTTGGTCCAAAAAGCATTGAAGGCATCTGCTTGGCATATGCAAGTCCCATAAAAAGAGTCTTTATTCCAAGCTTTAAGCGGATCATCGAAGCACACCATGTTGAGTGCTAGGGTTATACAATGCCACCACAGAAACCCGTCAACTCATGGCGCTTCAATTATGACACTCTGTGGGACTCATTCGAGATAGAAGAAGAACCAGAGTTCTTTGATTAGTTGGATATTCTAAGAGAATATGAAGCAGCACAAGAAAGATTCCCAGCAGAATCTCCTAGACGTCAACGACAAACTTCCAACGATGATGAAGCTGGTCCAAGTAATGCTGGAGAGAATGATGAAGTTCAGCAAACTCCGACATCTTCGGAACGTGAACAAGCTCCTGATAATCAGATGGAAGGAAATGATAATTCAGAATCTGATGAAAGGCCAACATTCGATCGTGGTGATTCAGAGTCTGAGGGGGAGCTAATCCAGTCTTCAGATCAGACTATTCCTGTCAATGAAGAAGTTGCGAATCATAAAGTTACGAATTTGGAAGGTGAGGTAGATGTTCCAGGTGAGGTGATGCTGAGAACTCTTTCATATCATCCAGAAGAGCTGATTATTGGAGAGCTGCAATCAGGCGTCCGCACCAGACGACAGATTGACCAGGGCCTTACTTGTTTTTATACAAAAGTTATTCCTTTACAAACAGAGTTCTCACTTAGTTGTTTCATTTGGCAGATTGAGCCGCGAAGGTACAAGGAAGCACTAACTGAAGATTCCTGGGTCAACGCCATGCAGGAGGAGCTAAGTCAGTTTGAGAAGTTGGGTGTATGGAAACTGGTGGACTTGCCTGATGGTCATAGGAAGTTAAACACAAAGTGGGTCTTTAAGTGCAAAAGGGACGACCGAGGGGTTATTATCCGCAGCAAAGCTCGACTCGTGGTCCAGGGTTTCAGTCAACAGGAGGGGATAGATTTCACTGAAGTATATGCTCCAGTTGCTCGACTTGAAGCGATTAGAATCTTCCTAGCATTTGCATCTTGGAAAGGATTTAAAGTATATCAGCTAGATGTGAAGTCGGCATTTCTCTATGGCAAAGTGAAAGAGGAGGTATATGTCGGTCAGCCACCGGGCTTCACTGACCCAATCCACAAAGATAAGGTTTACCTCTTGGACAAGGCGTTGTACGGCTTGCATCAGGCCCCGGGAGCCTGGTACGAGACACTCTCGCAAAAATTTGCTCACCAACAACTTCATCCGAGGCAAGGTAGACGCCACCCTCTTCATAAAAGAAGTCGGCGACCATCTTCTGATAGTTCAGATTTACGTGGATGACATAATTTTCGGGTCAATAAATGAAGAACTCTGCAAAGATTTTGAAAAGGTAATGAAGCAGAAGTTTGAAATGTCATCAATGGGTGAGATGAAGTTCTTCTTAGGGCTTCAGGTCGATCAACTACCCGAGGGAACGTTCATACATCAAACGAAGTATGTTCATGATATTCTGGAAAAATTCGGGATGTCCGGAACTGCTCCAACTTCCACCCCATTAGCAACGAACCATGGGATAAACCTTGATCTCACTGGAGAAAAGGTGGATGAAACTTTGTATCGCTCCATGATCGGATCGATAATGTATTTGACGGCTCCAAGACCCGATATCATGTATCCAACCTGCCTCGCAGCCCGATTTCAGTCAAGCCCCAAAGCATCGCATATGATAATCGTCAAACGGATTCTACGCTACCTGAAAGGAACTCCAAGGTTGGGGTTGTGGTATCCAAAAGAAGGCGACTTCACGCTCGAAGGGTATTCTGATTCTGATTTCGGCTACTGCAAAGTCAATGCGAAATCAACAACTGCGGGATGCCAGTTTTTCGGACCCCGATTGGTCACCTGGCAATGTAAGAAGCAGGCCTCTATTGCTTTGTCTACATGTGAAGCCGAGTATGTATCTGCTAGCAGCTGTTGCTCCCAGATCTTGTGGATCCAGCAACAGATGCGCGACTACGGTTTGCAATTTCTTACTTCTCCCATCTTTGTTTATAATAAGGTAGCCATTAACATAACAGAAAATCCTGTTCATCACGCTAAAACGAAACACATTGAAATTCGTCATCACTTCATCCGAGACTGTTTCGAGAAGAAGTTGATTAGAATAGAAAAAATCCACACCGATGAACAAAATGCTGACTTGCATACCAAAGCATTTGATAAAACACGTTTTCAATATCTTTTAAAACTTAATGGTATGAAGCTACTGTCGGTTGCGGAGGGAATTATTGGCGTAGATGAAGGTACCACTGTAGATGATGTTGAAAAGCAATCTGCAATGGTTTATCGATTGTTTTCTTGTTTTGGTATTTATGGGGAGATAGGTAATATTTTCAGAAAATAAAAAAACAATAAAAAATGCAAAAACCCAAGAACATGAGATATTTCAAAATCCAAAAACAATAGAAAACCGAAAAAGAGTTTGTGTAAACAGGGGAAATGATAGTACATCAGCTAAACAGTTACAGTACGCTAAAGAAATGTATAAATTAAAATAATGTTAAGCAGTCTCGCTGATGATATGCCGATATGTTTTTATTCATTTAGTAGGTTTGTTTGGGATATAAACCTAAATCATTTCTTTCTTATTACGTGGGGAACATCTCTCGGATATATTGGTAACCCCTGAAATCTCGTTTGAAAGATTTTTCTATTTCTGACATACTAGGTCTATTTGTGTAATGATATCTGGGGTATTATACCAGGACTTCTGATTTTGCGGACGCAATAGCCTAGTCCTCGTATAATACTCTGCACTTGCTTTAATTCTAAAGCTCACCCTCAGCATAAAAAATGATGAAACATTGCAAAATGCTAATCATGTGATGTTGAAGAAAAGATCCCCAAACGGGACACACCGAAAGTCAAGTCATCATCTCTCTGTCTGAACGGAAGTTCTAACCAGAGCTCTCATGGCCTCGCATTACCCGTTTACATATATCATTATTGCATGTTCACCTGTAAGACTGAATATAGAAAGTCTGGATACGGGAGTATATTCTAAGGTGGGACACGCGTATAAGTTAAGAATTTAATTCATTAAATCGTATCCTGAACAAATTGAAATTTGTATGAAAATTTAAATTGGATCAGTATATCAGCAATTACTGTGAATTGT
This sequence comes from Helianthus tuberosus, assembly GCA_030545235.1. Classification (NCBI taxonomy): domain Eukaryota; kingdom Viridiplantae; phylum Streptophyta; class Magnoliopsida; order Asterales; family Asteraceae; genus Helianthus; species Helianthus tuberosus. Next base: position 82,793,453 of record CM060369.1, read on the forward strand.
TTAATGCTTAGTATGAAATCAAGCTTAACGGTACCAGTAGCTTGTCGGCACCTGATATGATCCTCTAACACGCTCACCAAAAAGATGTTTGTAAATAGTTTACGTTTACTGCATTTCATTTCATTTTAGTTTAACATTCAAAACCCAAAAAGATTTCATAGCTTTCTAGTCTAGAAACTTTCTAAAAATTCCAAAAAGATTTTACATTTCTGCTTTGTGTTATCGACAAACCAAAATGGAAAGCTGATCTTTAGATTCACAGTCATGAAGCAGATGCAGGAACTTTCTGAGCTAGACAGATGGGTTGGGAGCTTATCTTGCTATAACCTGGGAAAAAACAAAGTCGAAGCAAGTTCATTAAGTTGAAACTTGTAATTTTCAGAAAAAATGATTGAAAAAGTTTGAACAAAATGTCAGTGTACTTTGTTTCGGGTCAACCAAGGTTATTAACTTGGACTTGGTCGGAAAATTAAGTGCCTAGGGTCATTAAATTGGACCTAGATACTTAAGTGGATTTCTAAATCTGATAAAATCTAATAAAAACAACAAAAAGGTCAAAGGTCAAAGTTTAAAAGTTAAAAAGAGGTGTACTTGGCTCGGACGGCAACCCGATCGGGCGGCAGCTCGATCGGACAGCACTCCGATTCAAGGTCACACTATAAATAGATGGTCAATGTTTCAAGTCAAACTTTTCACTCGACCGAGCAACCACTCTATTCTCTCTAACATTCTTGCTTTCTGACTTTGATTTTCACACTTTTTCTTTGCACAAGACATTAGATTGTTGGTTTGCACAACCTTCTCAATGGCAAAGGTAAGATTTCATGCTTAAATCTGTTAAAAATTTGATGTTTTATTGATTGTTCTTGATGACGTCATCTGTTCGGAGTGAAAAACCTAGATCTAGGGTTTGTTTTGATGAAATCTAAGCACTAGGTTTTGTTCACAATGATTAGATCTACAAGTTTACTGATTCAATTTGTGTCACAACATAGTAGTATCGAGTAGATCTGAAGTTAAATGGTGTCGGCCATCGATACTGTTTTTGTCAAATAAAACCTAGAATAGGCCTAGTTAGAACATGATGAACATAGGGTTTTGATCGCGTTTGAATTCTCTACGTAGATCTATGTTCAATTTGATGTTTAGACTTAGAAAATTTTGATGTTCATATTTCATATTCTTCATTGTTATTGGAACGAGGTGCAGCCCGATCAGGCGGCAATCCGATCGGGCGGCAATCCGATCGGGCGACCACCCGATTCAATGCATGCTTTTGTTGAAAAAAATTTCTAAGTGTTTGTGTCTAGGAATTTGTGCCTTAATTGTTAGACTGTTATTTCTTGAAATGTGTGCCTTAAACTGTCAAAGTATTTTGGATAGTGTGGCAACCCAATCGGGCGGCACTCCGATCGGGCGGCACTCCGATCAGATGGCACTTCGATTCATGACACTTTATATTCTAAGCCACTACCTCGTTCTGAGTGCAATCACTGTTAACATAGTGACTTGGAATGCTTGGCAACCCGATCGGGTGGAAATCCGATCGGACAGCAGTTCGTTCCAAAACACTATGTCACTGTTCATCAAATGCCATGAATAGGGTGGCAATCCGATCGGGCGACAATCCGATCGGACAGCCATCCTATCCACATCACTATGTCTTGAAGACTGTGCAATCAGTGTCAGTGATCGAGTGGCAATCCGATCGGGCGGCAATCCGATCGGACAGCCATCCGATTCTCAGCTCTAAAAGACAAAATTTTTCAATTAATCAAAATTGCCAAGAATTGAGTGGTAACCCGATCGAATGGCAATCCGATCGGGTGATCATCCAATCCATGGTAATCTCTCTCAAAGAGTTGACTGGTCAAAGGTTTTTACTTGCTTGTTACATGAATCGAGTGGCAACTCGATCGGGCGACAATCCGATCAAGTGGGCATCCGATTCAAATGCATTTGACTATGTTGACTTGTCATTGCACAAGTTGGCAATCCGATCGGACAGCAATCCGATCGGACAACCATCCGATCCTCAGTACTAGCACATAGAGAGTTCCAGAGTTAGAAAAATTTTGAGTTTTTCAAAATTTTTATGTCTTGACACTTTATGTCTCGAACTTTGTGCAAATGATTAACAATGAAAATTTTTGCAGGGAAAAGGTTCAGACTAGGACAAATCTCATAACATATATTGTCTGCTAGATACAATGTTTACAGACAAAACTGTGGTTGAGGAAATAGCCAAGTTTTTAAGAGAAAGCAGGATTGCCAAAGCTTTAACTGACAAGACCATAGTGTATGAATCTCATGTGAGACGATTTTGGAACTCAGCGAGATATGAAGAGAAAAATAAGATGATATACTCAGCAGTGAGGAAGAAGGATGAGAATGGACAAGATGTGGATTTGGAGATAAAGTTTTGTGTTGGAGATCTTAGACGAGTGTTGGAGCTAGGAGACAGTGATGATGATCCTACCATCATTCCAGAATGTCTATGTTAAGGATTATGGTGTAGGATGGGATTCACAGGTCACATCAATGGAAAAATGATAAAAACAATGTTTTGTCATTCTTACAAATTCATGATCCACTGTGTGGTACATGCTCTATCTCACAGGAAGGGAGCAGACGACGAAACATCTGACTACACCATGAACATAATCACATGTCTGGTACTGAATAGACCATACAACGTTTCAAAAGTGATTTTTGAATACATGTTAGAAAATATAAGAGCTGGAAGTAATAAATACATCATGTATCCAAGGTTCATACAGATGATGATTGATGATCAATTTAAAGACATTCAGAAGGATAATAGTGATATTTTGGGTCTAAGGAACATGACATCTGAAACTATTACCAGATTGACTAAAGGAACTGAAGAAAGAGTTAATAGAATGATTTGCAAGATCAACAATCCAGCTTATGTTGCTCCAGAGAATGATAGGTGGAGACATGAGAATAGTAGTTCTGATGATGAAGATGAAAAAATGAGTCAGATGAATGAGAAGAAAACTAGATGGTGGTTTGTGAGAGATGGAAAGAGAAAGAGAATGTCGAAGACGTCCCCTTTAGTTCCTATTCCAAAGGAGCAAGCACCGAAGATTGTAGTAAAGGGGCCCTCGAAAGAACCACAACAAAGATTGGTGGACGAGCCAGTATTAGATCCATCTGAGGTTGTTCAACAAGGAGCTGATCTACTGAAGCATTCGCTTGAAAGCTATCTGAAAAGAAATGAGGAAGTTGCTGCTCAGAAAGATTAAGGTTCAAGTGTTCAAGCTGAAAGTGTCAAAGACAGAGAGCCAGAGAACGAAGACGTAAAAGAAAAGACTGAAGACTATGCTGGAAGGAACTGCAGCTACATCCGAGGGGGAGTCTGTTAGTTCATGCGTCTGTAGCTTCCGTCAGTATAGAGTCTTATTATGTATTTTATATGTCTTTTGTGTAATCATATGTTAATATATGTGTGTGTGTAGAAAGACAGCTCAGGGAATGGAGTTAAACTGTAAAAGTGATGTCCATTGGTTGACAGGTGTCACCTGATCGGATGGCCATCCGATCGGATTGCCACCCAATCGGACAACACTTGCCACCCGATCGGACAGCACTTAATGACCCCCTGAGTTTGCCTATAAATACCCGGATAGGGTATGTCATTTAGAACTTTTGGCTCATTTTGTAAGGAGACTCTGTCAAGTCTGACTCTCTACTGGCACTTGTGTACTTTCATATCATCTTAATAGAAAGATCAGACGGTGTTAACGGCTGAATACGTTGATGTGATTCTGTAAATTGTTTAATGGATTCCGCACATTAATCGAGGTTGATTCATCCATGTTCGTGACGAACAGATCCTGATACAAAGGCCTAACAGATCCAAGCCATACACTTGTGGCCTAAGGTTTCTAATACAAGGGTAGTTCTAAACAAGTCCATTGTATCCAAAATCTATGGTTAAAAACCATGAGAACAGGCTGTTAAGCCAAATTCACTGAATCTGATCTGCTGTTCTGTCACGCCCCGCATAGAACTACCCCTCAGCTTATGCGGCCCGCCTAGATAGTTTCACAGAATGTCAGTTTTAGTCCCTGCAAGTCTAAAACATGGTTTTTGATGCATTTTTGACACGTTTAAGCCTCGTTAACCCTATTACAAGGATCTACAATGAAGGTAAAGCATAGGGAACATGAAATATGCTTAAAAACATCTCAGATGTCGGTTCGTTTGGTCATACGGTTGCGTTATTCGGTTAATTACGACGAAAACTCGAACGGACGCGAAAACGATCCAAATTACGCGACGAATGGTATTTTTTCATTCCAATCACTAAAATAAAATATTTTAATGATTTAAAAATTTTTTGGATGTCCGGATATGTTCAGAACGTAGGATATGCGCGAAAATGCAAACTTATGCACTTCTTGACGCTTTTAGTCTCTATTGATCAAATAAGCATATTTTCGCATATCGAACCCCTCAAAGCCTATTTCTAAGCTATGTAAAGGATATTTAAAGTATTTTTAGCTTATGATCAAGTTCCGGAATGTTTGTTACCATACGAATCGGCATAGTTTCGCATTTTGACACAAATAGTCCCCGCGATCGAATAAACTTGTTTTCGACACACCAAACCATCCAAAACTTATTTCTAAGTTATGTAAAGGTTATTTAAGGTATTTTAAGCCTATGTCACTCTTCCGGAGTGTTTGTTGCATTAAACTGATTACATTTACGCATCAGTTCGCGTATAACTTTCCAGAAAGCGATTTAAAGCTCGATATTGATCAAGAATTGATATGTACAAATGATACACATATTTATACAAATCCCAAGTATGAAACACAATATTTCATTGGTTTTGTATTAGTGTGATGGTTGTAGAGGCACAGATGTTACAGTCTCCCCTACTTTAGGAAATTTCATCCCGAAATTTATTCGTAGGAGTCTGTCTGTAACGTTGTGTTAAACAATTGTCTTGCATGGAATCTAGGGTGTTATCTATTTGTGTAGAGTAACCCATCAAAGATTTCCATGTAAGGAATAACTTTATCATTCCCCAGTGGATATACTTCAAAGCGAAAATGAATGGACGATTCACTTTCTCCAATGGGTTCTTCGTCAGGTGTGGAAATGAAGGACGAATAGGTTATTCGTTTCCAATGGATATTTCTTTAAAAGCGGAGATGAATGGGTAATTCATTTTCTCAAATGGATACTTTTATCAGAAACAGAAATGAAGGAATGGATAAGTTGTTTGTTTCTTAATGGTTATTTCTTCAGAAGCGAAAACGAATGGATGATTCATTTTCCACTGTGGATTACTTCATCAGAAGTAGAAATGAAGGATTGTCGCAAAGAATATTCATTTTCCCCGATGGATTTTCCTTCAGATGCGAAAATGAATGGATGATTCATTTTCCTCAATGGGTACTTCGTCAGAAGTGGAAATGAAAGATTACTGAAAAGAGTGTTTATTTCCCCGATGGATATTTCTTCAGAAGTGAAAATGAATGGATAATTCATTTTCCTCAGTGGGTACTTCGTCAGAAGTGGAAATGAAGGAATCGATACAGGATTATTCACTCCGCAATGGATTTTTCTTTAGAAGTGAAAATGAATGGATGATTCATTTTCCTCAGTGGATACTTCGTCAGAAGTGGAATGGATTTATTTATTTTTCCTCAGTGGATATTTCCTCAGAAGTGAAAATGAACGGATGGTTCATGTTCCTCAGTGGGTACTTCATTAGAAATTAAAATGAAAAAATTAATGCAGGATTATTTGTGACACCCTAGGAAAAACAGGAAAACAACGCAACTTAACTAGCTTCCTCAGTAACCACGCGCAAAATTTCGGAACGAAATTCTCTTAACAGGGGGAGAATGTGACAACCCTCAAATTCCATGTATTCCGTACAATTTATTAATGATAATTAAACTGCTTGACGACTGTGTGGAATTACCTACCTGTTCTCTGATTTCTGTGTTATGCTTACATGTATTTGTTAACATACTAGTAGTATTCAGAGAAGTTACTAAATAGTCCGTTATGATTTCCTAAGTGTTAGAAATTAAAAGTATTACAAAAATATATATATAAGGCACCTTACGGATTAGTTAAACACTTTAACGGAACAGTGTCAAATCGAACAACCGGACTTTACCCGGGACATGAACATATTGTCAATGACATTGTTTGTACTTTTATGAGCTAGTTAGGGACCCCGAACACCCTAACACCCGTTATATTACATAACACACTAAATACCTACTTAAAAGTTCTAACTAACATAACTAATCACTTAACCATTCAATTGAAATCTAACCATAAACCCACCCCCCCTCAACCGATCGGTTCCCCCCATGTGGGACACACCCTCCACCATTTTGATTATTTTAATCCTTATGCTAAATATCTAGGTGACATATTGTATGTTGGTTAAAAATGAAATTAGATTATAAGTAAACATAGTGGTTATAACCTTCCATTTCACAAAACACTAACTCAAGATTTCTCTCCTCTCTCCCTCCTTGCTTACCTTCGGCCGCCACCACCTCACCATAAAACCACCATCATCCACCTTCTTTCAAGCCATTTTCATACATACCAAGGTGCAGGATCACACACAAGGAGGCTCGGTGCTTACGGAATCTCAAGGACCTCACTACGTTGCTTTTATCCACCTAGTTTTCGATTTGATCCTTCCCTAGCCTTGAGCTAGTGGTAAGAACTTAGATCCGTTCATTCTTTATGTTATTTAAGTGGTTAATAGATGTTTGATGATGAAAATCCATGAACACTAAAGAACCATGAACAAAGTCTTGCATATAAACTAACTTGTAATGAAACATTGATGAAACATGATGAAGTGATGATAAACTGAAGTTGTCTTGATTATGTTACTGATTTACTTGCTGACCTACTTGTAATATTGATGTTTGACGTTGTTGGGATCAGTAAACATGCTAACGGAATAAATCGAACGCGCTTTAGAGTGTTAAAGACTGAAAACAGTAGGCTAATCGGTAATTACAGCCAACTTTAGTTGGCTGTAACAGGACCATAACTTAACGAGAAATGTATTTTCTGAAGTCTAGGGTTATGTATTATGAAATACGGTTCTAATGGCACCGGAATCATATTTTTTGGACTTCGTTTACTATTTTTAAAGCGTCATTTTGTAACAGCAGCTAGAGCTGCATTTTTCTGCTGAAAATATGTGTTTTGTTTTCTGTCATAACTTGAGTTCTGTGTAGAGTTAGATCGTGAAACTTGTACTATAGATGACCACTGATCTATTTGTAATTCTCTCACTGGAATTTCGTAAATTGGACTCTTGATGAATTTTAAATAAATTATTCCGTGGACTACGGTCAGAAAAAGATAAATCTGAGTTCAGTCCGGAAAATGAATTTTATAAAATATTAATAATGAACTGGACCCCGATATTTTTACACAATAAAATTTAGAACGTTTAAGACATTTTGAAAAATTTGGGAATTTTTGGAATAAGTTAACTATTTTATTAAAATGTCCAAAAACAGCCCGGTTTTGAATATTTAAGCTGAAACGACATAAGTTGTAATTTGCGTGTCTAAACGTCGAGTATGCTATCTGTGAATGATCTAACATGTTATATGTGTTATGTGCATTATCGTATGTTTATTTATGAGTGGGGAATGGATGGGAAGTATATATGGGCATAAACAGTTAAAGTGATGCATGTTATGTGATAGATACGTGTAGGAACCTTGTGCTCTATTTAAAAAAATCACTGAATGACTAACTGGTAATCATATTAGGACGTGATTGACCGACCTTGACTGTTAGCTATATTTGAGAATCTAACCGAGCAAACCGAGGTGAGTTCACACACTTTCTAAGGCATGGGATTCCCGGTGGTTTGGGAATGGGTTAAAGAATTAAAACTAAATCTACATATCCCCTTGGGAGGATATGTACGGCCATCCTCCATAGGTAGGGTGCCATTATTAATCCTACGAATTCTCCTTGTGCAGAATACGTACGTTCGTCCTCCTTGGGTAGGACAATAACCTTAAAACTAGCTAGACAAAACTCTATCAATAAGTCCCTCTTCATTATATCGATTTAATCGCCGAGGCCAATGGCGAGCGGGTACCGTGCCGTTCGGACGGGCGTGTACTAATGGGCTATGGCAGACTATCAGTGATGATAGACGCTGATATAGGGCACAACTTATTTGCGTAGTAGTCGATATCATACCGTCTAGTAGTTCACACGGGGAAAGCCCCCCATTGATTATGGTTATGATTTGTGTAATGAAAAAGGAACTGGTTAAACATACTTTCAACTACGGGGTAACCCCCATGGCAATTAAGCCAACGAAAGTCAAACCACGTTTTTCAGAGACAACTTAAAACTAAACAACCAAACGTGAACTCACTCAACTTTGTTGTTGACTCGTTGTTACATGCCTTACAGGTCGCTAAACGCTTGGAGCTTGCACGAGGAAGGAGTCGTTGTGGTGTACGGACTGTTATGTTCCGTGCTTATTATTTAAATCCTTATGAACTTATTAAACTTACGTTTTGAACTTTAACTTATAAACTATGGACTTATGCTTTTGGATTTACTTTTATGCTTCCGCTGTTTAAACTAAACAGGGTTAACTTGCTTTGGTCACCAATCGTATTGTGGTTGGTCTTATTTACTTAATTACGATGTTCAAATATGATTGGTGGCTCGATCCTGGTCACGTCATGCCTCCAAGCGGGGGTACTCCGCATGGTGGATTTTGGGGGTGTGACAGATTGGTATCAGAGCCATTGGTTATAGTGAACTTGGTTTTAAAAAGGGGAAAAGCTTTTTGATAAAACCAGACTATAATCTGTACAGTGCTTAATGATCCACAACGACGCTTCGCTCCACGTGCAAGACTCGACACCATAAGTGGTATGATTTATGTTATATTGTCGGTCAGATAGTTCTCACTGTGCATTAGATAATGTGATAATTGCTATTTGAACCTTGTGTGCTTACTCTCTATTGTCGTCCCACACTTACGCACTTTCGCGACACTTTTCTCACTTACGTTGCTTTATTATGAAGATCATGAGCAGACGCGGAGGACGTATCAACCTCACTCAAGCCCAGTTGACGGCTTTGATCAACGAACGAGTCGCTGAGGCACTCGCAGCTAACCCTGCAGGAGGTATAACCTGCCATACCAACTCACCTTAGGACGTTTAGATCCTACCTTCGCAAACCAACCCTCATGCTTAATCTTGTCTTTTATTCTCGCGCAACAGGTCAACATGCTCAACCTCCTGTGTGCACATTCAAAACCTTCATGGACTGCCGACCTACTACTTTCAGTGGCACTGAAGGAGCTGTAGGCCTCCTCAACTGGTTTGAGAAGCTCGAGTCTATCTTTGAGATGTGCAAATGTCCCGAGGCTCGTAGAGTGAAGTATGCTACTGGTACTCTTGAAGGAATAGCGCTCACGTGGTGGAACGCTCAGGTTCAGATGCTGGGGTTGGTTGCTGCTAATGCCACCCCATGGAACAATTTCAAGGAAATGATCAAGGAAGAGTATTGTAGCCGTGATGACATCCACAAACTAGAGGTGGAGTTTTTCAACCTGAAAATGACGGGATCTGAGATTGAGGCGTATACGAAAAGGTCAAATGAGCTGGCCATCTTGTGCCCTACCATGGTGGACCCTCCCATCAAACGAATTGAGCTGTATCTCAAGGGCCTTGTACCAGAGATTCAAAGTCACGTGACTTCAGCCAACCTGGGTACCATACAACAAATCATCAATGTCACACCCCCAAAATCCACACGCGGAGTATCACCGCTTGGAGGCGTGACTGACCAGGATTAAGCCACCAATCATATCAAACATAATATGTATTAAATGTAATTTAAACCAAACGATATGAAAGGTGTTCCCACAAACATGTTAAGTGTATAGCGGAAGCATAAAATGTAAACCCAACATAAGTAATAAGTTCAATGTTTAAAGTTTCAATATCAGATCCACAATCCGTGCCCACAACGACCGCATCTCCCGTGCAAGCTCCATATGTACCTAAGGTCCTGCAAGGCATGCAGCAGAGAGTCAACAACTAGTTGAGTGAGTTCACAGATAACAGTTCAGTAATAGTATAGCGTAAGTAGTAGTATGTTCGTTCGTTACGTCATGTATTCTATTAGTTTCCATCGCGGCCTCCCCGGGCAGGTATGCGAAGATATTAGGGGATGTTTTTCCCAAGTATTCTAGACTAGGTTTATTTGTATCGCGGCCTCCCAGGCAGGTGTGCGAAGATTTGTAAATTTAGTTCGCGGCCTTCCTATGGCAGGTGTGCGAAGTCAGTCATAATATCGCGGCCAACCCTTGGCAGGTGTGCGAAGATCAGTTCAATAAGTGTTACTAGTCTATTCGTATCTTATCGTTAGGTTCTACCGTCTGAGTATACACAATAATTCATCAAATCCCATTCCCACCCGGGAACCCCATGCCTTGGCTGTATGAACTCACCTTGGTTTGCTCGGTATGCTAGGTTATGTGCTCGCAAATAAGTCAATCACGTCCTAGAGTATGTACGTATATAAAATCAGTTTGTGTTCAAGTTGTTCACGTATAAGCAGGTAACACGTAATCATAATCATACTAGTCATGTTTGACATTTAACAGCAGTTAGATATTCCAGTTAACACTTAACATAATTAACTCAAGTTACTGTGCTGATTACACATATCGGTGAAACACAACAGTTGGCGAAACACATATATTGGCGAAACACAATAGTTGGCGAAACACAATAGTTAGCGAAACACATCTATTTCGTCGAGGTCATGTTTGGCGAAACAGAGGTCTAATTCGTCGATTGTCCTTGGCGAAACACTTTCTGTTTCGCCGAGGGTTCTGTTTCGTCAAACAGATCAGTTACGTCACCTACACATCAGTTACATGCAGCAAACCCAAACTGCCGTCAGTACTAACATCGATTACACAGAGATCCAGTAGCACAGAAATCATCATGATTAAATCAACGGAAATCATACGGTATTCATCAAATCAATAGCCATAGTTCCCTTACTTAACATACGGTTGGTAAGAACATCAAACCCATTCGCATGCTATATCGTATCAGATTCATCAATATCAGTAAATCAATTAACATTCCATTCTGACAACAACAATCATCCTGAATAATCACTAAACAAATTGTTATGATCACAAACATTAATCATTGCCGATAAACCCTATTCATCATCATAACCAGAACCCTAATATTTAACATGTATCGGTTACAAATATACATCATCATAGCAGAATTACATGACACATAAACACGTACACGGATGAAAGATCAATCAAGACACATAGATTTACTAACCGAGATGATGGTTTGATCGCACAAGGGTTTCCGGTGGGTTCTAGTTGCTTTCACACAGCAGAGAGTTCTCTAGGGTTTCAGATTGCTCAAAAATGTGCAACAGAAGGTTGGTTCACGTAATAATATGAGAGTTTACGTACTGGGCCCAAGCTGGGCTTCGGCGGATCTGGGCTCGGCGAAACAGCCTGTTTCGTCGAGAGAGTTGTTGGCGAAACTAACCTGTTTCGTCGAGATCGATCTTGGCGAATCTCACTTGTGTTTCGTCGGGTTCTTTTATAGTTTAACAGTTTAAGTTTTACAAACAGTACACATGTTATACAATCACACATAACCATGCAATCACAACTATATAGTCAAGGTCAACGTGCATTAAATGCGAATAAAGAATGTCGGAAATTTCGAGTTGTCATATTATCCCCAACTTAAAAGAAATTATGTCCCGAAATTTAGCATGCAGTTACTGAGGAAAGCTAATGGTGTGACGTTGTTTACCTGTATTGTATCGCGGCTCCCCGAGTAAGTTTGCGAAGATTACTGGTTTTCTTGGGGTGTCACATTATCCCCCCGTTGATTTGGAATTTCGTCCCGAAATTCTGTAGTGGTAGCTTCAGCCTCAGTAGTAGTTGCATTGGTTCCGAATAACTGGGGATATTTGAGTTCCATTTGATCTTCACGCTCCCAGGTGAACTCTGGGCCGCGGCGGGAGTTCCAACGAACTCGTACAAGAGGGATTCTCGTGTTCTTGAGGACCTTAACATCCCGGTCCGTGATTTCAACAGGTTCCTCGACGAAGTGCAACCGCTCGTCGATAGTGAGTTCCTTCAAGGGAACTATGTGGGTCTCATCTGACGTACACTTCTTCAGATTTGACACGTGAAAGACGTTATGAACTGCACTGAGTTCAGGTGGTAAGTTCAGTCTGTAGGCCACTTTGCCTATTTTCTCTGTAACTTCGAAAGGTCCGACGTATCGTGGATTAAGTTTGCCGCGTTTGCCAAAACGAACCACACCCTTCCAGGGTGAAACTTTGAGTAGCGCTCGATCCCCAACCTGGAATTCGAGTAGTTTCCTGTCTTTATCAGCGTATGCTTTCTGACGGTCACGAGCTGCCGCCATGCGTTGTCGTATCTGAGCAATCTTTTCCGTAGTATCAATTACCATTTCTGGACCTGTGATTTGACTATCTCCCACCTCTGCCCAACAGAGAGGTGACCGGAATTTACGCCCGTACAATGCCTCGAATGGAGCAGCTTTAATGCTGGTGTGGTAGCTGTTATTGTATGAAAATTCCACAAGTGGCAGATGTTTCTCCCAACCATTGCCAAAGTCAATTACGCACGCCCGAAGCATGTCTTCTAGAGTTTGAATGGTGCGCTCAGACTGCCCATCTGTCTGAGGATGATAAGCTGTGCTCATGTCTAAACGAGAGCCAAAATATTTGTGCATTGCTTGCCACAGTTCTGAAGTAAAACGTGTGTCATGATCAGAGATAATAGAGGTGGGCACCCCGTGCCTCGAGACCACTTCTTTTAAGTAAACGTCTGCTAAGGTAGAGAACTTGTCTGTTTCTTTGATAGCCAAGAAGTGAGCAGACTTTGTGAGTCGATCCACGATCACCCAAATAGTATCATTTCCGCGCTGAGATCTAGGTAAGCCAGTAACAAAGTCCATGGAAATTTGTTCCCATTTCCATTGCGGTATCTCAGGTTGTTGAAGTGGACCTGACGGTTTCTGATATTCTGCCTTGACTCTCGCACAAGTCAAGCATTTGCTAACATATGTGGCTATGTGGGCCTTCATGCTAGGCCACCAGTATGTAGTTTTGATATCGTGGTACATTTTATCCGAACCTGGATGTACCGAGTAGCGAGACTTATGAGCTTCATCCATTACCAGCTCACGTAAGTTGCCATAAAGTGGAACCCAAATGCGTCCTGTGACGTAGTAAGCACCATCTTCCTTTTGTTCTAAACGTTGTCTTGAGCCACGTAGGGCTTCAGCCCTGACATTTTCTGGTTTCAATGCTTCTACCTGAGCATCTCGTATCTGAGAAGGAAGACTAGACTGTATAGTGAGTTGTAGAGCTCGCACGCGCTTAGGCGTGGTGTCCTTTCGACTGAGGGCGTCAGCCACAACATTGGCTTTGCCTGGATGGTACCTGATTGAGAATTCGTAGTCGTTTAGCAGTTCGACCCATCGTCGTTGTCGCATATTCAGTTCCTTCTGTTTGAATATATGTTCGAGGCTTCTGTGGTCAGTGTAGATAGCACATTTGGTACCGTACAAGTAGTGTCGCCATATCTTAAGTGCAAAGACGACCGCTCCCAGCTCTAGGTCGTGTGTAGTGTAATTCCGTTCGTGAATCTTAAGTTGGCGCGAAGCATAAGCAATGACTTTATCCCTTTGCATTAATACACATCCAAGACCCTGGATAGATGCATCGCAATAGACTACAAAATCGTCCGTGCCTTCAGGCAAAGAGAGGATAGGTGCGCTACAGAGTCTATCCTTTAAGTGCTGGAACGCTGTTTCCTGTGCATTACCCCAACGATAAACTACGCCCTTCTGCGTCAGTAGTGTAAGCGGCTGAGCAATCTTTGAGAAGTCTTTGATGAACCATCTGTAATAACCCGCCAAACCCAAGAATTGGCGTATTTCTGTTGGTGTGCGAGGTGCAGGCCAGTTCTTGATCGAATCCACCTTGGATGGGTCAACATGGATCCCATCGTTGTTTACCACGTGGCCTAGAAAGTGGACTTCACGAAGCCAGAAGTCGCATTTTGAAAACTTAGCGTATAGCTGTTCCGTTCGAAGAAGTTCCAAAATAAGTCGTAAGTGCTGCTCGTGTTCCTCCCGACTCTTCGAGTAGATCAGGATGTCGTCGATGAAAACAATGACGAACTTGTCGAGATAAGGTTTGCACACCCTGTTCATAAGATCCATGAAAACCGCAGGCGCATTCGTCAACCCGAAAGGCATGACCAAAAACTCGTAGTGGCCGTAGCGTGTTCTGAACGCTGTTTTGGAGACGTCCTCATCCCGGACTCTCAGTTGATGATACCCTGACCTTGGATCAATCTTCGAGTAATAGCTCGACCCTTGCAACTGGTCGAATAAATCGTCGATGCGTGGAAGAGGATAGCGATTCTTCACAGTCACCTTGTTCAATTCGCGGTAGTCTATACACATGCGGAAAGTACCGTCCTTCTTCTTTACAAATAGTACTGGAGCTCCCCAGGGCGAAGAGCTTGGACGTATGAAACCCTTTTCCAAGAGTTCTTGCAGTTGCTTAGACAGTTCTTCCAGTTCCGTTGGAGCTAAGCGATAAGGTGCTCGAGCTATGGGTGCTGCTCCAGGAGCTAGCTCGATCTGGAATTCGACCTGGCGATGAGGCGGTAACCCGGGTAACTCTTCAGGAAACACTTGAGGAAAATCGCGTACTACAGGGATATCCTCAATCTTTTTCTCTTTCTTCGACGTATCAGTAACGAGTGCTAAAACAGCTGTGTGGCCCTTACGTAAACACTTTTGAGCCTTCAAGAAAGAAATGATGCCACTCACGACACCACTCTTGTCGCCTTGAACTTCGAGAGGTTCTTTACCAGAACGGGGAATACGAATGATCTTCTCCTTGCATAGGATCTCTGCTTGTTGTTGGGATAACCAATCCATACCGATGACGATGTCGAAACTACTCAGAGTTATAGGAATGAGATCTATAGAGAAAGTCTGACCAGCGAGGATAAGATTACAACCTTGAACTATGTGTGTGGCCTCTAAACTTTTACCGTTAGCTAGCTCTACGACATGTTTGGTGTTCAAAAGTGTTGGTGCGCGTTTAAGCATTTGACTAGTTTTCAGAGACATATAACTGGTATCCGCACCCGAATCAAATAATACAGTAACATAAAATTCGTCGAGAAGAAACTTACCCATAATCACATTAGGATCGTTCCTTGCATCAGCCTGACCAATCACAAATGCACGACCCCTAGCACCATTGTTGTTGTTTCCCCCATTGTTGTTGTTCCCATTGCCCTGGTTGTTGTTGTTATTCTGATTCTGGTTTAATTGTGGGCAATCACGCTTGAAATGACCTTCAGCCCCACACTGGAAACACCCCCGGTTCCCTCGCTGTGGCTGTTGTTGCTGGTTCTGTGGAGCTGGTAGTGGGAGTTGCTGGTTCTGATTTACTGGCCGTGAGCTTCTACAATCCTTAGCCTCATGACCCATCTTGAGGCATCTTTGACAACGTTCCCTGCGACATCTTCCGCTGTGGTGTTTGTTGCACCTACTACACCATGGGAGAATTCCCCGATATCCACTCTGCCCTTGACTACCTGATGATTGCTGATTCGGACTCTGGTAGTCATTTGTCTTGCGATGCTGTGCTTGAGAGTGAACAGAAACTGATCCCTTGCTGGAATCCCCCTCCCATTTTCTCTTGTTGTCACTGGGAGTAGCAGAAGTAGTGACAGCAGTAGTGGTAGCACTGATGCGTTTTGGCAGCTTGTTCTGTTCCACCGCCTGATCCGTGAGACGGTGAGCCAACTGGACAACCTGCTGGTAGGTGGCAAGGTTTGCTGAAGTCACATGACTTTGGATCTCTGGCACTAGACCACCGAGATAAAGTTCGATACGCTTAGCTGGAGGGTCCACCATAGTAGGACACAGTAATGCTAGCTCATTTGATCTCTTTGTAAACGCCTCAATCTCTGACCCCGTCATCTTGAGGTTAAAGAACTCGACCTCCAGCTTATGAATGTCGTCACGACTGCAGTATTCCTCTTTGATCATCTCTTTGAAATTGTTCCATGGGGTGGCGTTAGCTGCTACCAACCCTAGTATCTGTACTTGAGCTTTCCACCATGTAAGGGCTAAACCCTCGAGAGTGCCAGTAGCATATTTCACCCTGCGTGCCTCAGGGCATTCACACATTTCGAATACAGACTCTAGCTTCTCGAACCAGTGGAGAAGGCCTACGGCTCCTTCAGTGCCGCTGAAAGTAGTTGGACGACAGTCCATGAATGTCTTGAAAGTGCAAACAGGTGGTTGACCTGTTGTGTATAAGAGTTAGGATAAGATAAAACACGGGAGTGGGTTTAGGAACGTAGGATCTAAGGATCCTAGTGTGAGTTATAAGTGCAGGGTATACCTCCTGCTTGTGCGGCTGCAACCGCCGCAGTAACTCGTTCGTTAATGAGGGCCGTCAACTGGTCCTGAGTCATGTTGATACGTCCAGACATGATCTTCATAGTAAAGATAACGTAAGTGAGATAGGTTCGCGAATAGTGCGATGACAGAAGAGTGTGAGCACACAAGTATTCTCAAGCAATAACATATAATAGGTTCTGTAATCTAAGCATACCACGAGCAAAGTTCTATGTATTTCTAGCAAGTAGGTATAGTAACATGGATAGTAGTACCTATGATGTTGAGCCTTGCACGTGGAGCGAAGCGTCGTTGTGGATCGTTGAGCACTGTTCTGGTTTTAGTCTGGTTTTAACAAAATCGTTTTCCCCTTATTAAAACCGAGTTCTCTATAACCAATGGCTCTGATACCAATCTGTCACACCCCCAAAATCCACACGCGGAGTATCACCGCTTGGAGGCGTGACTGACCAGGATCAAGCCACCAATCATATCAAACATAATATGTATTAAATGTAATTTAAACCAAACGATATGAAAGGTGTTCCCACAAACGTGTTAAGTGTATAGCGGAAGCATAAAATGTAAACCCAACATAAGTAATAAGTTCAATGTTCAAAGTTTCAATATCAGATCCACAATCCGTGCCCACAACGACCGCATCTCCCGTGCAAGCTCCATATGTACCTAAGGTCCTGCAAGGCATGCAGCAGAGAGTCAACAACTAGTTGAGCGAGTTCACAGATAACAGTTCAGTAATAGTATAGCGTAAGTAGTAGTATGTTCGTTCGTTACGTCATGTATTCTATTAGTTTCCATCGCGGCCTCCCCGGGCAGGTATGCGAAGATATTAGGGGATGTTTTTCCCAAGTATTCTAGACTAGGTTTATTTGTATCGCGGCCTCCCAGGCAGGTGTGCGAAGATTTGTAAATTTAGTTCGCGACCTTCCTATGGCAGGTGTGCGAAGTCAGTCATAATATCGTAGCCAACCCTTGGCAGGTGTGCGAAGATCAGTTCAATAAGTGTTACTAGTCTAGTCGTATCTTATCGTTAGGTTCTACCGTCTGAGTATACACAATAATTCATCAAATCCCATTCCCACCCGGGAACCCCATGCCTTGGCTGTATGAACTCACCTTGGTTTGCTCGGTATGCTAGGTTATGTGCTCGCAAATAAGTCAATCACGTCCTAGAGTATGTACGTATATAAAATCAGTTTGTGTTCAAGTTGTTCACGTATAAGCAGGTAACACGTAATCATAATCATACTAGTGATGTTTGACATTTAACAGCAGTTAGATATTCCAGTTAACACTTAACAGAATTAACTCAAGTTACTGTGCTGATTACACATATCGGTGAAACACAACAGTTGGCGAAACACATATATTGGCGAAACACAATAGTTGGCGAAACACAATAGTTGGCGAAACACAATAGTTGGCGAAACACATCTATTTCGTCGAGGTCATGTTTGGCGAAACAGAGGTCTAATTCGTCGATTGTCCTTGGCGAAACACTTTCTGTTTCGCCGAGGGTTCTGTTTCGTCAAACAGATCAGTTACGTCACCTACACATCAGTTACATGCAGCAAACCCTAACTGCCGTCAGTACTAACATCGATTACACAGAGATCCAGTAGCACAGAAATCATCATGATTAAATCAACGGAAATCATATGGTATTCATCAAATCAATAGCCATAATTCCCTCACTTAACATACGGTTGGTAAGAACATCAAACCCATTCGCATGCTATATCGTATCAGATTCATCAATATCAGTAAATCAATTAACATTCCATTCTGACAACAACAATCATCCTGAATAATCACTAAACAAATTGTTATGATCACAAACATTAATCATTGCCGATAAACCCTATTCATCATCATAACCAGAACCCTAATATTTAACATGTATCGGTTACAAATATACATCATCATAGCAGAATTACATGACACATAAACACGTACACGGATGAAAGATCAATCAAGACACATAGATTTACTAACCGAGATGATGGTTTGATCGCACAAGGGTTTCCGGTGGTTTCTAGTTGCCGTCACACAGCAGAGAGTTCTCTAGGGTTTCAGATTGCTCAAAAATGTGCAACAGAAGGTTGGTTCACGTAATAATATGAGAGTTTAAATACTGGGCCCAAGCTGGGCTTCGGCGGATCTGGGCTCGGCGAAACAGCCTGTTTCGTCGAGAGGGTTGTTGGCGAAACTAACCTGTTTCGTCGAGATCGATCTTGGCGAATCTCACTTGTGTTTCGTCGGGTTCTTTTATAGTTTAACAGTTTAAGTTTTACAAACAGTACACATGTTATACAATCACACATAACCATGCAATCACAACTATATAGTCAAGGTCAACGTGCATTAAATGCGAATAAAGAATGTCGGAAATTTCGAGTTGTCACAATCAAGTTGGCCCATCGACTCACTAACCAGGCGGTAGAGCAAAACAGGCTGCCCAAACGAATCAGTGCCACAGCTACTTCAGATGCACCTACCGACAACAAGCGAAAATGGGATGGGAACTCCAGTAAGGGTTCTGCTTCGGTTCAGTCTCAGCAGCGAAAGACTGATGACTACCAGAGTCCTGGTCAGTAATCTTCCGGTAATCAAGGACAGGGTGGATACCGAGGAAACCACCCCAAGTGCAACCGGTGCAACAAGCATCACAGCGGGCAGTGCAACAAAGGTCGATGTCAGAGATGTCACAAGCTGGGCCATGAAGCTAGGGATTGCAGGAGCCCGCGTCCTGCAAATCAGAATCGCCAACAACAACAATAAGCTCCACAGAACCACCAACAGCAGCAACAACAGGGCAATAAAGGATGCTTTCAGTGTGGCGCTGAAGGCCACTTTAAGAGGAACTGCCCCCAACTGAACCAGAATCAGAACAACAACAACCAAGGAAACGGGAACCACAATGGGAACAACAATGGAGGCAACAATGGAGGCGGCAATGGGGGAAACAACAATGGTAATGGGGCAAGGGGTCGTGTCTTCGTGCTAGGTCAGGGTGACGCAAGGAACGATCCCAACGTTGTGATGGGTAAGTTTCTTCTGGACGACTTCTTTGTTACTGTTTTATTTGATTCGGGTGCCGATACTAGTTATGTATCCCTAAAAGTTAGCCAAATGCTTAAGCGCACTCCAACACTTTTGAACACCAAACACACGGTAGAGCTAGCAAACGGTAAAAGTCTTGAAGCCACACACTTAGTTAAAGGTTGTAACCTCATCTTGGCTGGTCAGACTTTCTCTATAGATCTTATTCCTATCACACTGGGTAGTTTCGACGTCGTTATCGGGATGGATTGGCTATCTCATCATCAAGCGGAGATTGTTTGCAAGGAGAAGATCGTCCACATTCCTCGTTCTGGTGAAGAACCTCTGGTGATTCAGGGCGATAAGAGTGGTGCTGTTGTAGGCATTATCTCTTTCCTTAAGGCCCAGAAGTGTTTACGAAAGGGCCACACTGCCATTCTAGCACTCGTTACTGACACATCAACGGAAGAGAAGAGAATTGAAGACATCCCTATTGTATGTGACTTTACCGAGGTATTTCCTGAGGAATTACCTGGTCTTCCGCCTCATCGTCAAGTTGAATTTCAAATCGAGCTAGCTCCTGGAGCAGTGCCCATAGCTCGAGCACCTTATCGTCTAGCTCCATCAGAACTTGAAGAACTGTCCACACAACTACAAGAACTCTTGGAAAAGGGTTTTATACGTCCCAGCTCTTCGCCCTGGGGAGCTCCAGTCTTGTTTGTGAAAAAGAAAGATGGTACTTTCAGAATGTGTATTGCCTACCGCGAACTCAACAAGGTGACTGTGAAGAATCGTTATCCTCTTCCACGCATTGACAACTTGTTCGACCAGTTGCAAGGGTCGAGCTATTACTCCAAGATTGATTTGAGATCGGGATACCATCGTTACGGCCATTTCGAGTTTCTGGTTATGCCATTCGGGTTGACGAATGCACCAGCGGTCTTCATAGATCTCATGAACCGAGTGTGCAAGCCTTACCTGGATAAGTTCGTTATTGTGTTCATCGATGATATCCTGATCTATTCTAAGAGTCAGGAGGAACACGAGCAGCATCTACGACTTATGCTAGAACTTCTTCGAAAAGAGCAGTTGTATGCCAAGTTTTCGAAATGTAACTTCTGGCTTCGCGAAGTCCACTTTCTAGGCCATGTGGTAAACAAGGATGGAATTCATGTGGATCCATCTAAGGTTGAATCGATCAAGAACTGGCCTGCACCCCGCACACCAACAGAAATCCGCCAATTCTTGGGTTTGGCGGGATATTACAGAAGATTTATCAAGGATTTCTCAAAGATTGCGCAACCTCTCACTTCACTGACTCAGAAGGGTGTCATCTATCATTGGGGTGATGCATAGGAGTCCGCATTTCAACACTTGAAGGATAGACTTTGTAGCGCGCCTATCCTCTCATTGCCCGAAGGCACAGATGATTTTGTGGTTTACTGTGATGCTTCCATCCAAGGACTTGGCTGCGTGTTGATGCAATGTGACAAGGTCATTGCCTACGCATCACGCCAACTCAAAGTTCACGAAAGAAATTACTCTACTCACGATCTGGAACTGGGAGCAGTTGTTTTCGCGCTTAAGATATGGAGACATTACCTGTACGGTACCAAGTTCACCATTTACACCGACCACAGGAGTCTTGAGTATATCTTCAAGTAAAAGGAGTAAAACATGCGACAACGCCAATGGGTCGAACTCTTGAATGATTACGAATGTGCGATTAAGTATCATCCGGGTAAAGCCACTGTGGTGGCCGACGCCCTCAGTCGAAAGGATACTATACCTAAGCGTGTACGTGCGTTACAGCTTACCATCCAATCTAACCTTCCCGCTCAGATTCGAGATGCCCAGGTCGAAGCATTGAAAGCAGAAAACATCAGGGCTGAATCCTTACGAGGATCGAGGCAACGGCTAGAACAAAAGGAAGACGGCGCCTACTATGTAACAGGGCGTATTTGGGTTCCACTTTATGGCAACTTACGCGAGCTTGTGATGGATGAAGCACACAAGTCTCGTTATTCAGTGCATCCTGGATCGGATAAGATGTACCACGACCTAACGACTACATACTGGTGGCCTGGTATGAAAGCCCACATAGCAACCTACGTCACTAACTGCTTGACTTGTGTGCGAGAGTCAAGACTGAATATCAGAAACCATCAGGCCTACTACAACAACCAGAGATCCCGAAATGGAAATGGGAGCAAATTTCCATGGATTTTGTTACCGGCCTGCCCAGATCTCAACGCGGAAACGATACCATTTGGGTGATCGTAGATCGGCTGACCAAGTCTGCACACTTTCTGGCTATCAAAGAAACGGATAAGTTTTCTACTCTTGCAGACATTTACCTAAAAGATGTGGTGTCAAGGCACGGAGTGCCAACCTCCATCATTTCTGATCGTGACGCGCATTTTACTTCTGAACTGTGGCAAGCAATGCACCAGTCTTTTGGCTCATGTTTAGATATGAGCACCGCTTATCACCCACAGACGGATGGACAATCTGAACGCACCATCCAGACCCTGGAAGACATGCTTAGGGCATGTGTAATCGACTTCGGCAATGGCTGGGAAAAACACCTCCCGCTAGTGGAGTTTTCATATAACAACAGTTACCACACCAGCATCCAGGCTGCTCCATTTGAGGCATTATACGGACGCAAATGCCGATCACCTCTCTGTTGGGCAGAAGTTGGTGACAGCCAAATCACTGGCCCAGAACTTGTGGTAGATACCACCGAGAGAATTGCTCAGATACGACAGCGAATGGCGGCAGCCCGTGACCGTCAGAAAAGCTATGCTGATAAGGGAAGAAAACCACTCGAGTTCCAGGTTGGGGATCGAGTGCTACTCAAAGTCTCACCTTGGAAACGCGTAGTTCGTTTTGGCAAACGAGGCAAGCTCAATCCGCATTATGTCGGACCGTTTGAAATCATCGAGAAAATTGGCAAAGTCGCCTACAGGTTGAATCTACCCGAAAAACTCAGCGGAGTTCACAACGTATTCCACGTGTCAAATCTGAAGAAGTGTCTGTCAGATGAGACCCTCATAGTTCCTCTCAAGGAACTCACAATCGACGACCAGCTGCGATTCGTCGAAGAACCAGTAGAGATTACGGATCGAGATGTTAAAATTCTCAAGCGCACCAGAATACCTCTCGTTCGAGTTCATTGGGATTCCCGTCGTGGCCCAGAGTATACCTGCGAACGCGAAGACCAAATGAAACTCAAGTACCCCCAGCTGTTTAAGAAAAGCGCAACCACTACTGTGGCTGAAGCTACTGCAGAATTTCGGGACAAAATTCCAAATCAACGGGGGGATGATGTGACACCCTAGGAAAAACAGGAAAACAACGCAACTTAACTAGCTTCCTCAGTAACCACGCGCTAAATTTCGGGACGAAATTCTCTTAACAGGGGGAGAATGTGACAACCCTCAAATTCCATGTATTCCGTACAATTTATTAATGATAATTAAAGTGCTTGACGACTGTGTGGAATTACCTAACTGCTCTCTGATTTCTGTGTTATGCTTACATGTATTTGTTAACATACTAGTAGTATTCAGAGAAGTTACTAAATAGTCCGTTATGATTTCCTAAGTGTTAGAAATTAAAAGTATTACAAAAATATATATATAAGGCACCTTACGGATTAGTTAAACACTTTAACGGAACAGTGTCAAACTGAACAACCGGACTTTACCCAGGACATGAACATATTGTCAATGACATTGTTTGTACTTTTCTGAGCTAGTTAGGGACCCCGAACACCCTAACACCCGTTATATTACATAACACACTAAATACCTACTTAAAAGTTCTAACTAACATAACTAATCACTTAACCATTCAATTGAAATCTAACCATAACCCCCCCCCCCCTCAACCGATCGGTTCCCCCCATGTGGGACACACCCTCCACCATTTTCATTATTTTAATCCTTATGCTAAATATCTAGGTGACATGTTGTATGTTGGTTAAAAATGAAATTAGATTATAAGTAAACATAGTGGTTATAACCTTCCATTTCACAAAACACTAACTCAAGATTTCTCTCCTCTCTCCCTCCTTGCTTACCTTCGGCCGCTACCACCTCACCATACAACCACCATCATCCACCTTCTTTCAAGCCATTTTCTTACATACCAAGGTGTAAGATCACACACAAGGAGGCTCGGTGCTTACGGAATCTCAAGGACCTCACTACGTTGCTTTTATCAACCTAGTTTTCGATTTGATCCTTCCCTAGCCTTGAGCTAGTGGTAAGAACTTAGATTCGTTCATTCTTTATGTTATTTAAGTGGTTAATAGATGTTTGATGATGAAAATCCATGAACACTAAAGAACCATGAACAAAGTCTTGCATATAAACTAACTTGTAATGAAACATTGATGAAACATGATGAAGTGATGATAAACTGAAGTTGTCTTGATTATGTTACTGATTTACTTGCTGACCTACTTGTAATATTGATGTTTGACGTTGTTGGGATCACTAAACATGCTAACGGAATCAATCGAACGCGCTTTAGAGTGTTAAAGACCGAAAACAGTAGGCTGATTGGTAATTACAGCCAACTTCAGTTGGCTGTAACAGGACCATAACTTAACGAGAAATGTATTTTCTGAAGTCTAGGGTTATGTATTATGAAATACGGTTCTAATGGCACCAGAATCATAATTTTTTGACTTTGTTTACTATTTTTAAAGTGTCATTTTGTAACAGCAGCTAGAGCTGCATTTTTCTGCTGAAAATATGTGTTTTGTTTTCTATCATAACTTGAGTTCTGTGTAGAGTTAGATCGTGAAACTCGTACTATAGATGACCACCGATGTATTTGTAATTCTCTCACTGGAATTTCATAAATCGGACTCTCGGTGAATTTTAAATAAATTATTCCGTGGACTGCGGTCAGAAAAAGATAAATCTGAGTTCAGTCCGGAAAATGAATTTTTATGAAATATTAGTAATGAACTGGCCCCCGATATTTTTACACAATAAAACATGGAACGTTTAAGACATTCTGTAAAAATTTGGGAATTTTTGGAATAAGTTAACTATTTTATTAAAATGTCCGAAAACAGCCCGGTTTTGAATATTTAAGCTGAAACGACATAAGTTGTAATTTGCGTGTCTAAACGTCGAGTATGCTATCTGTGAATGATCTAACATGTTATATGTGTTATGTGCATTGTCCTATGTTTGTTTATGAGTTGGGAATGGATGGGAAGTATATATGGGCATAAACAGTTAAAGTGATGGATGTTATGTGATAGATACGCGTAGGAACCTTGTGCTCTATTTAAAAAAATCACTAAATGACTAACTGGTAATCATATTAGGACGTGATTGACCGACCTTGACTGTTAGCTATATTTGAGAATCTAATCGAGCAAACCAAGGTGAGTTCACACACTTTCTAAGGCATGGGATTCCCGGTGGTTTAGGAATGGGTTAAAGAATTAAAACTAAATCTACATATCCCCTTGGGAGGATATGTACGGCCATCCTCCATAGGTAGGGTGTCATTATTAATCCTACGAATTCTCCTTGTGCAGAATACGTACGTTCGTCCTCCTTGGGTAGGACAACAACCTTAAAACTAGCTAGACAAAACTCTATCAATAAGTCCCTCTTCATTATATCGACTTAATCGCCGAGGCCAATGGCGAGCGGGTCATTAGTTAATAGCGCTATTAGGTTTAACAAACCTCACACCGTGCCGTTCGGACGGGCGTGTACTAATGGACTATGGCAGACTATCAGTGATGATAGACACTGATATAGGGCACCACTTATTTGCGTAGTAGTCGGTATCATACCGTCTAGTAGTTCACACGGGGAAAGCCCCCCACTGATTATGGTTATGGTTTGGGTAATGAAAAAGGAACTGGTTAAACATACTTTCAACTACGGGGTAACCCCCAAGGCAATTAAGCCAACGAAAGTCAAACCACGTTTTTCAGAAACAACTTAAAACTATACAACCAAACGTGAACTCACTCAACTTTGTTGTTGACTCGTTGTTACATGCCTTACAGGTCGCTGAACGCTTGGAGCTTGCACGAGGAAGGAGTCGTTGTGGTGTACGGACTGTTATGTTCCGTGCTTATTATTTAAATCCTTATGAACTTATTAAACTTACGTTTTGAACTTTAACTTATAAACTATGGACTTATGCTTTTTGATTTACTTTTATGCTTCCGCTGTTTAAACTAAACAGGGTTAACTAGCTTTGGTCACCAATCGTATTGTGGTTGGTCTTATTTACTTAATTACGATGTTCAAATATGATTGGTGGCTCGATCCTGGTCACGTCACGCCTCCAAGCGGGGGTACTCCGCAGGGTGGATTTTGGGGGTGTGACATTATATATTTTTCCATACTGGATATTTCTTCAGAAGTGAAAATCAACGGATGGTTCAAGTTCCTCAGTGGGTACTTCATTAGAAATGACAAAATTAATGCTGGATTATTCATTTTTCCTTAGTGGATATTTCGTCAGAAGTGAAAATGAACGGATGGTTTATATTCCTCAGCGGGTACTTCATTAGAAATGAAAATGACAAAATTAATGCTGGATTATTCATTATTCCTCAGTGCATATTTCTTCAGAAGTGAAAATGAATGGATGGTTCATGTTCCGCAGTGGGTACTTCATTAGAAATGAAAATGACAAAATTAATGCAGGATTATTCATTTTTCCTCAGTGGATATTTCTTCAGTAGTGAAAATGAACGGATGGTTCATGTTCCTCAGTGGGTACTTCATTAGAAATGAAAATGACAAAATTAATGCATGATTATTCATTCCCTCAGTGGGTATTTCTTTAGAAGTGAAAATGAATTATCAATTCGTCTTCCTCAGTGGGTACTTCGTCAGAAATGGAATGAATTTATTCATTTTCCTCAGTGGGTATTTCTTCAAAAGCGAAAATGAATGGATGGTTTATTTTCCCTCAGTGGGTACTTTATCAGAAATGAAAACGAATTTGTTCATTTTCCTCAGTGGATATTTCTCAGAAGCGAAAATAAATGGATAATTCATTTTCCTCAGGGGGTGCTTCATAAGAAATGAAAATGAACACGGTTCATGAATAGATTATTCATTTCCCTCAGCAGATATTTCTTTCAGAAGTGAAAAATGAATAGCTAGTTCATTTTTCCTCAGCGGGTACTTCATCAGAAATGGAAATGGAAATGAATATAGTTTACTTTTGTTTCTTGATTAGATTGATACATGACAAAACTTGCTGTGGTTTTTGTGCACTGAATTCCATAATTATGTATGCATCCATAATTTCGTAATTCCTTGCACAGTCCGCACAGTTTATTTTATAA
Source organism: Helianthus tuberosus (assembly GCA_030545235.1). Classification (NCBI taxonomy): domain Eukaryota; kingdom Viridiplantae; phylum Streptophyta; class Magnoliopsida; order Asterales; family Asteraceae; genus Helianthus; species Helianthus tuberosus. The sequence goes on from CM060369.1 coordinate 82,820,411, forward strand.
TGTGCAGGGGATAGAATCGGTCGAACAATCTTGTGATAACTTTAATTTGATTAGGTCAACACATAAACACGTAAGCACATAATATTTACACAATTGTTCACTTGGTTATTTAATTCGTTATTAGTTTGTTATTAACTTGACGTTGATTTGTACACGGGCATTCAAAGTATACAAGGATTCGAGTCAATGGACTTCAACTAGCACTTCAAACATCCTCAAGAATTCTATCTTATAAAGATAGGACAATCTTATAAGGATTCGATTTCGTTCACAAAGAATCGTAACATTCGAATTAGCACACAAAGAATCCAATTAAGGACTTTGATTGTTGCGCTTTAAACGTCCACAAGGGTCTAACTATGAAGAAGATCCTATAAGGATTTGGAATTCGTATAGCGGGTAGAGTTTAGGAACCTTGTACTAGGTATGCTATGACAACATACGAAGCATAGGGTTTATGAAATCAAGGTGCTAGATATGCTAAGACAACATATGAAGCAAACGGATCCTTGAAATCATTGTGCTAAGCATGCTAAGTAGGCGTACGAAGCAGAGTGTTCTTGATAATCGTGTACCACGTATGCTAAGGCAACATACAGGCAGATTGTTTTTGAAAGCTATGCTTGGAATTGTTAAAAATATGTTTTTGAAAACCTTTTGTAATGTTTTTGAAATCATGTACTAAGTATATTAGGTAAACATTTTTATGAAATGTTTTAAAACCATGTGAGATGATTTTGAAAGTATGTATGAGGTTTTTGAAAACATGCATAATCTTTTGAAATCATATGATGTGTAAAATATCGTGAAGTCGGGAAGACATGATATGTAAGACCAATCAAGGGCTTACGGAAGTACCCTTGGGTATCCTATTAAGGATTTAAAGTGGTACTTTGGGTATTTGTCCAGAGTTGTAACTTGCACCTTGTACCTTGTTTCATAGAAGAAACGAGTACTTAGGATTTTCGTAGAGATCACGAGCGATCACCAAAAATGGAAGAACTACGAGAGTAGTTTGTTTTGCAAGGAACGCGGTTCCTTGGTTTCGATATTGAAGGTATATGTCGTTTATACTTGTAACCACACTTGTTTTCGTATATCGTAATGCAAATAAAGATTTATTGAAAAACCGAAATAACTGTTTCATAGACTTGGATAACAAAAGAAAATAGTACATAAAGTTCAATTGTTCCAAACAGCATTATCTACCAGTCGGTCGAATGCTCATCCACGTGCTGGATTTGCATTAAAAAGCTTTGGGTAATTATTTCGAAAATGGCCCATCTTGCCACAGTTGTAGCAAGAACCTGGTGGAAAACGAGCTTGTGCTGGGTTGTTATCAGCTTGATTTGGTACAGCTGCAGCTCGGCAAACCCTTGCTGTATGACCAGCAAGTCCACAATTTAGGCATTTACGGCATTTCACACTAGCATGATTGTCACACCCCCAAAATCCACCATGCGGGGTATCACCGCTTGGAGGCGTGACGTGACCAGGATCGAGCCACCAATCATATCGAACATCGTATTTAAGTAAATAAGACCAACCACAATACGATTGGTGACCAAAGCTAGTTAACCAAGTTTTAATTTAGACAGCGGAAGCATAAACGTAAAGTTCAAAACATAAGTTCGCAGTTCATAAGTTTAAAGTCCAACACTTAGGTTTAATAAGTTCATGATGTTTTAAATATTAAACACTGGACATAACCGTCCGTACACCACAACGACTCCTTCCTCGTGCAAGCTCCAAGTGTTTAGCGACCTGTAAGGCATGTAACAACTAGTCAACAACAAAGTTGAGTGAGTTCACGTTTGGTTGTTTAGTTTTATGTTGTTTCTGAAAAACGTGGTTTGACTTTCGTTGGCTTATTTGCCGTGGGGGTTACCCCGTAGTTGAAAGTATGTATATCCATATCCTTTTTCTTTACACAATCCATAACCATGATCAGTGGGGGTTTTCCCCGTTTGAACTACTAGACGGTATGATATCGACTGCTACGCAAATAAGTTGTGCCCTATATCAGTGTCTATCATCACTGACAATCTGCCATAGTCCATTAGTGTTAGTGCACTACGTCTATTGACTTCGTCTTGTATCATGTAATAGGAGAGAATAGGATATTCTGTGCACGAGGTTCGAGAAACTGAGATATGTGGTTTTAGTAATGATTTCTCTTGAAGTGAATTTGTTACAAGTTCAAGCGAAATCACACACAATAGATTTCGCTTAAACATGTTTTGGTCTCCTTCAAGCGAAATCACACACTTGAGATTTCGCTTCAGCTGGTTTAGGTTGTCTCAAGCGAAATCTTGTCCTCTATAAATAGTGCACTTGTCATTTCATTTGGTACGCGACTTCCGAAAGTGTAACGAAGTGCTGCCGGTTTTCTGTCAGGTTGTAAACAGTGTTAAAAGCAATATAATTGACAGATTAAAGATTACAAGCTGTGTTTGTGTCCGGTTTACTGATTCCGCCTTTAAACTGGATATAAAACTCTTCGGAACGACTCAGTAGGGTCAAACAACGATCCAACAAGTGGTATCAGAGCTCAGGACGAGGAGTTCATACTACTACAGCTTGATTCTATCGGATTATCTTCTTTCTACTCATTTCTTTTTACATTTTTCTGATTTGAACAAGTTCCAACGGTCGAAATGATCTGATTTTCGAGTATAACGTGTAAAACTGAGTTTTAACAAAGCCTACAAAGTTTCGGACTAAAATTCAGACTAAAACATGTTAAAATTGACCTAAAACCTGATTTCGCTTGAAGTTGTTCGTAGGTTATAATTGATTTCGCTTCAGATCTGACTGATTGGACTATTTCGCTTGAACAACTGCTGAAGCGAAATAGATTGAGCTGGATTTCGCTTGAAGATTTCCTGAAGCGAAATAGTAGTTTTCGCTTGAAGGCCTGATTTGGTTGAAGCGAAATAGTGGGTATCGCTTGAATCAGATCTGGATTTGGTTTTCGCTTGAGATTAGTTGAAGCGAAATAGTAGATTTCGCTTGAACTGAATTATTTTGAGCTGTTTTCGCTTGAGGCTGTATATACTTCAAGGATTTCGCTTGAACTTGCTGATTTTTCAAAATCTAAAATTTTTCTAAGTGTTTGACTGATTTTGTGTCAGGTACGTTCACGATGGATGATAATTTCATAAACCCGTTTAGCAATATGTACGCGTTCACTTCCGAATCGTCAGATAGAAGATCTGAGATGAAAGAATATTCAAAGGAGATTTCGGAGAATTTGAAGTTTGAGAACATGTACGGAAGTCAACAGAAGCCACCAAAGCTAATGAAAGTGGAAGATTATCACTGGTGGAAAAACAGATTTGAGGGTTGGGTAAAAGCTTTCGCTCCTGAAAGTTGGTTAAAACTGACAAATGGATACACTGAACCAGTAAAAGAGGGAGGAGAGTTAATAGAAGCAAAAGATTTCACAGACATAGATACAAAAAATTTTGTAGCTGAATATAAAATGATCACATTAATCAAACAGTCAGTGAGAGAGGATATTATTTCGTTACTTGAACAAGAGAAAACTTCAAAGAGTTTGTGGGAAGCTTTAGGGAAAAAGTGTGTAGGAAGTAGTGAATTTATCAAAAACAAAAAGAAATTGTTGCGTAAAGAGTTTGATCTTTTCAGTTGTATGAAAAATGAATCTGTTTGTAAAATGATTGAGAGATTCAGACATTTGAAAGTGGAGCTGATCAGACATCAAATCTTACCTTCTGAAGAGGAGCTGGTGGATAAACTGTTTGATTCATTGCCAGATGATCAAGAGTGGAAATACTTCGCTCTAATGTTGAAAAATACAATCAAGCCTGAAGATTTGAAATTGGATATGCTGATTGAAAAGCTTGAAAGTCATGAATTGGAGATAAAGAGATCTAAAGTCAACAATCCAGCTTATCAGCAGAATGTAGAGCTTTACTACAGAGTACCGCAGGCTGGGTCACCAAGAACAGCATTTTCTGCAGAAAGTTCAAGTTCAGTGAACAATGAAAGTCTTCACAGTGGTTTTCACAGTGGATCTTCTTCAAACACTTCAAACCAATCTGCTTCCAAGAATTTGTTTCAGTGTAATATTGCAGTGGATCTAAAGAATGGGCAGAATTTCAGTGAAGAGTCAGCAAAACAACAGATGGTTTTCTTAGCATCTGTACTTGAATCGTATGAAAGCCTCGTTGCAGGGAAGATTGGCAATACCAATTTGACTAAAGAAGATTATGATCAATTAGACCCCGAGGAGATGGAATTAATGGATATTAGATGGTGCATGGCCAGTGCGGTTCGTCGGGCACAGCGGTTCATGGAGATCACGGGGAGAAAGTCAATTGGTGGACCATCTACCAAATTGGGATTTGATAAATCCAAGGTGACATGCTTTAAATGCAAACAAAGAGGTCACTTTAAACGCGAGTGCAGAAATGCGTATGCTGCTGATGATTCTGAAAATCCATTCAATGAAGATTATTATAGAAAGGCGATTTACCATCAGAACAAGTCTGAGCCACCAAGATTAAAACAACCAGAAGAAAAATCAAGGGCTCTTGCAGTTATATACGAAGATGAAGGGTATGACTGGAGTCAAGAGGTTTTACCTGAAGAAGATGCAGTTGGTTATGCATTTGTGGCTAATGCTGATCCTGATAGATATTGGAAAGCAGACTATGCAAGATGGGAAATTGGAAAATTAAACGAACCATTCAAAGAAGCCCAGAGAGCAAAAAGATGGAATGAAGAGTTGGAATGTTACATGGATTCACGGGGAAATCCAGTTGTTGATCCATCAAAAGTAGATTTCGAAGCTGTAATAAATTTGGTTCCAAGGCAGGCTACTTTTAACACACGAAGGTTATCTGATAAAGCATATTTGCCTGATTTGGAGAAGAAAATTAGAGAAGTTTTTGAAGAAAGTTTACCAAAGGTGGTAGAGATGAAGAAGAGAAAAGAAGAAGAACTGAAGAAGATGATTGAAGAAGTGAAGACTGTTGCAAAGCTTGCTGGAGAGGAACAGAAAGCTGAAGAAGAACAGAAGAATGAAGAAGCTCAAAAAGAAGAAAAGAAGGAAGATCAGAAAGTTGAATCAGAAGAACCGGTGCTGAATGAGACCGAGGTTAGAAAATCTTCTGATCTAACTAATGTTGAAATAGTTGATGAAAAAGAAAACAAGTGCAGGAATTGCATAGAAATGTGCAAAGCCTGTACTGAAAAAAATGATATAATCAAAACAAAAGATATTGAAACAAGCAAACTTGAAAATATTTTTAAAATGAAATGTAAAGAAATGATTGAAAAAGAAGAAATTTTGAAACTAAAAGTTGAAAATTTGACACAGAAATGTCAAGGTCTTGAAAAGGATAATGATGTTTATAGACAACTGTGTTCTACAAAATGTGTCGATTGTGTTGAAAAAGAATCTAAGTTTCAAGATTTACAAAAACAGTATGATTCTTTAAAGTGGTCGAATCAGAGAGTACAAGAAGCTTATGATACTTTGAAGAGCCAAGTCAAAAGTTTTGATCAAAGATTGTCAGAAACTTTAGTTACTAAAGAAATGTATGAAAGAAGGTTTAAAGAAAAGCAAATTGAATTAAACAAATGTGTTGATGAAATTGCAAATCTTAAACAAGTCTTGGCTGAAAAAGAAAAGATTGTTACAAAACTTCAAAGTTATCATAACTCTTCGTACATTCTCGAACGCATTTTCAACATCACACCAGATGACAAAGATACTGATAATTCCAAAAAGGGTATTGGTTCAGAGTTTCATCAGGTACCACCACCATTGAGAAACAGTTATACTTTTTATGATGAGGAAAAGGTGGCAAAGGGTTTGAACATAGCTGACCAGTTACCTGAAAGTATCGATGTGACTTACTCCAAATCTGATGATGCTAATGATTCAGAGGTGGTAAGTAAGGTTGTTGAAAGTGTTTTGAAAGATGAGTCTACAATAGGTAAGTCTAAATCACAGGATGAAGATGAAGGAAATCTTCATGATGGTTATCTGAAAAACACGAAATCCGAGAAAAGTTTGAATGATGATTCAAAAGGACTGGTTTATACCATGATTGGATCGGACAAATTATTCTTAGATGTTGTATTCCCGATTCAGAATGTGATTTCAGAGAAGGTCGATAAAGTTTTCAAAATGGTCGAGATTGAGAAGTCTGAGATTCCAAAGTTTGCTGGTAAAGGTCATAGATCTTTTTATAACAAACCTGGTTTTAAGAAGAAAAACATGAAGGCTGGTTTGGGTTATAAAAAGAAACATAATTGGAATCAAAGTAAAAAACCAAATTTGGAACAAAAGATGAATTTTGTTCAAGGGAAAAGCCTGAAAGAAGAGGAAAAACTCAAATTTGGACAACAGTCTAATGAGGAGTTTGATGTTATGAAAAAGAAACAACAACAGGCCAAGGATGTTTCAAAGAAAGTGTGTTTTAAATGTGATCAAATTGGACATGTTGCACGAAAGTGTCCAAATCCAAAGCCTGTTGATGTTGAAAAACAGAAATCTGAGGATGTGAAATCAAGGACAACTAGATTTGATTCGAAACAAACTTGGAGGTACAATACAAACAAGGTTGCTTCAAATCAAAATTGGAAATCAAACCCGAACAGGTTCAATTCAAGACAGACCTGGAATTCTCACACACCCAGATTGAGAACAACACAGGGTTGGAGAAAATCTGTTGATATGACAAAACCTAAAGAGTTTTGGAAACCTAAAAATGTTGTTCAAAATCAAAAGGTTCAAAAAGAGACAAATTTTTACAAAAGAGGTACTCCGGAAGGTAAAATGTGGAGTGTTAAGAAACAAGTGATTTTGGAAAAAGATGAGAAAGTTGAAGTCAAAGTTGAACAAGTTCTAAATGACAAAGAGTTTCCAAAATTGAATGAACATTTTTGTATTGAAATGCCTAAGGTTCAACAGACCTGGGCTAAATTGTTCAAATGATTGATAAAGTTTGAATGTGCAGGTGCTCAATGAAGCTGAAGACTGTGAGAATGGCAGTTGGAGCAACCTGGCACAGGAAGAGGTTGCAGGAACCTGGTTTGGTTGAACAGGGAGTTTAGTTTGATTGTTTTCTGTATATAAATAAACAATATTTTCAAAACCCTAAAAACTTGAAAAAATTAAAAACCAAAAATATGTTTTTTGTTTTGTTAAAATTTGAAAAACCAAAAATATGTTTGTTTTTAATGTTGTTTGGATTGTATGTTGATTGAATACGCCGAAACCCTCACGGCTGAACAAACATGATTACTTTCATCAGATTGAAAAAACGGTTTTCAAACTGTTAAGATCAATGGGTTGTAAATCATGGGGGTACGTTATATTTTCTGCCAATCAGAGCGCTTGAAGCAGAAAATGGATGGCGAGACTAAGCTATCAGTGTTGGTTGTCAAATTTTTTTTATATGGTTTTGCATTTTAGGGGGAGTAATATTGTTAGAAAATACAAAAACATTGGAAAATTTGAAAAAGTCAAAAACATGATAAAATTTAAAAAATTGAGTTTTGCGTAAAATGAGGAAATGATAGTACATCAGTAGACAGTTACAGTACGCTAAAGAAATGGAAAGTTTAAATGTGTTAAACGATCTCACCGTGGATGTGTCGGTAGGTTTTTATACATTTAGTAAACTTTTTCGGGATATAAACCTAAATTCAAACTTGCTTATTTCGTGGGGAACACTACTTGGATATATAGGTAATCCCTGAAATCTCGTTTGAAAGGTCCCTTATTCTGAGATACTAGGTCTTTATGCTTAGTGATATCTGGGGTATTATCCCGGGACTTCTGCTGAAAGGAATTTCTGACCTAGTCCCCGGAGAATACTTTCTGCATTGCTTGAAATATAGCACCACCCTCAGCTAAAAAATGATGAAACATTGAAAAATGCTAATCATGGCTGTTGTAAAAGAGATCCTCTAAAGGGGACACACCGAAAAGTCGAAGCCGTCATCTCTCTGCGTATCGAAAGATCGACCTGAGCTCTCACGGCCCTCGCATTTAACCCCTGACAGATATCATCTAGGTATACTCACCTGTAAGACTGAATATTGGGATTTGGATACGGGAGTATATTCAAGAGGTGGGACACATGAATGAGTTTAAGTTCTTAAAATACATAATTCGTATCCTGAATCAGTTGAAATTTGTGTGAGAATTTAAAGTGGATCAGTATATCGACAATCTAAGTGAATTGTTTAATTCTTACTGCGAAATTAAGCTCAACGGTACTTGTAATTTGTCAGAAACTGATATGATCCTCTGACGCATACTCAAAACAAAAATATTGTATGTAAATATGTTTGTACATATTTCTTTACTGCTTTATATTTTCGGAAAATACAAAAAGATTTTGATTCTGCTTTATTTTCGACAACTGATATCTGAAATGCTGAGTTTCAAAATCTAAGTATGCTGATTGTGTTTCTGAAAATAAAACAAGTTCATTAATTTGAAACTTGAATTTAAAATCAAAAATTTCAAAAATAGTTTGTGATATCTCCAAGGTCATTAGTTTGAACTTGGATGATAAACTGTGAGGGAGTTGTATTCTTTAATACTGCCATATCTATACAGTATGTTGATAGGGGGAGTGAATTAGAGAGTTTGATTGATGATTCAAAATGTTGTTACTTATAAATGGATGAGAAATTGCAGATGATAGTCCAGATTACGATCCCTAGAGCAGAGTCTAAGGGGGAGTCTGAAGACAAGCTGAAAGTTAGGAGGAGCTTGTAGCTGAAAAGAGAGGTGTCGATCCCTAAAAGCACGGAAGCTTGACGAAAGGGGGAGCCTGAAGCTGATGGAAAGAAGATAGAGAAGTAATGGATGCTTACAATGTTACAACTCAAATGAAAAGGCAGAATGATCAAGACTGAAGAAGGTGTCATAACAGAGAATAGTCACTGAAGACTGCGTCAATATCCGAGGGGGAGTCTGTTAGTGCACTACGTCTATTGACTTCGTCTTGTATCATGTAATAGGATAGAATAGGATATTCTGTGCACGAGGTTCGAGAAACTGAGATATGTGGTTTTAGTAATGATTTCGCTTGAAGTGAATTTGTTACAAGTTCAAGCGAAATCACACACAATAGATTTCGCTTAAACATGTTTTGGTCTCCTTCAAGCGAAATCACACACTTGAGATTTCGCTTCAGCTGGTTTAGGTTGTCTCAAGCGAAATCTTGTCCTCTATAAATAGTGCACTTGTCATTTCATTTGGTACGCGACTTCCGAAAGTGTAACGAAGTGCTGCCGGTTTTCTGTCAGGTTGTAAACAGTGTTAAAAGCAATATAATTGACAGATTAAAGATTACAAGCTGTGTTTGTGTCCGGTTTACTGATTCCGCCTTTAAACTGGATATAAAACTCTTCGGAACGACTCAGTAGGGTCAAACAACGATCCAACAATTAGTACACGCCCGTCCGACTGGCACGGTGTGAGGTTTGTTAAACCTAATAGCGCTATTAACTAATGACCCGCTCGCCATTGGCCTCGGCGATTAAGTCGATATAATTTGAGGGACTTCATGATAGAGTTTTGTCTAGCTAGTTTTAAGGTTGTTGTCCTGTACCAGGAGGACGAACGTACGTATTCTGCACCAGGAGAATTCGTAGGATTAATAATGGCATCCTATCTATGGAGGATGGCCGTACATATCCTACCCAAGGAGGATATGTAGATTTAGTTTTAAATTCTTTAACCCATTCCCAAACCACCGGGAATCCCATGCCTTAGAAAGTGTGTGAACTCACCTCGGTTTGCTCGGTTAGATTCTCAATATAGCTAACAGTCAAGGTCGGTCAATCACGTCCTAGTATGATTTACCAGTTAGTCATTTAGTGGCTTTCAAATAGAACACAAAGTTCCTACACGTATCTATCACACAACATGCATCACTGTAACAGTTTATGCCCATCTAAGTTTCCAGTCCATTCCCCACTCAAAATCAAAAATACGATAATGCACATAACATATATAACATGTTAAATCATTCACAGATAGCATACTCGACATTTAGACACGCAAGTCACAACTTATGCCAATTCAGCATTAATACTCAAAACCGGCTGTTTTCGGACATTTAAATAAAATAGTTAGATTATTCCAAAAATTCCCAAATTTTTATAGAATGTCACAAACATTACATATTTTATTGTGTAAAAATATCGGGGTCCGGTTCATTATCCACATTTTATAAAAGTTCATATTCGGGACTGAACTCAGATTTATGTATTTCTGACCATAGTCCACGAAACACTTTATTAAAAATTCATCGTAAGTCCGATTTGCGAAATTCCAATGGGGTAATTACAAATACTTCAGTTGTCATCTAAAATAAAATTTTCATGGTCCGATTGATCACAAAACTCAGGTTATGACTGAAAGTACGACACCCATTTATTGCTGTCAAAATTCAGCTTAAGTTGCTGTTACAAATTAACACTTTAAAAATAGTAAACGGAGTCCAAAAATTACGATTCCGGTGCCATTAGAACCATATTTCATAATGACATATTTTAGATTCAAAATATCGATTTTTTGTTGAGTTTAAGACCTGTTTACAGCCAACTGAAGTTGGCTGTAAAGTATGGACAGATTTCTGTTTTTAGTGTTTAACCTTCTAAATCGTGTTCGATCGATTCCGTTAACAAGTTTAGTGACCACAACAACATGACACATTAATATTAATCAGTAAAACATCAGATAATCAACCAATAATCATAATCACACAAGATCTACATGATTTACACTAATATTCATCCATTAACCACCTTGTTCATCACTTTAGTAAACTTTTAGGTTTTGATCTTATATGTTCATAATTTTTAACCGACGAAACTCTTATTAACCACTCTAGACAAGATCAAGAAGAGGTTTAGAGTCACTTACTACTAGCTCGAGGCTAGGGGAGAAACTAGTCGAAGATTGGGTGGATAAAAGCAATGGGAAGAGGTCCTTCGCTTTCCGAATGCACCAAGCCTCCTCGTATGTGATCCTTAGCACTTGTATACCCTTGGAATGGTTTGATCAAAATCAAAAGGTGGTGTGGTGAAGATGGTTGTGTTCGGCCGAAGCCTATGGCAAGGGGAGAGAAGGAGTGATTTTTGTTGTGTGGGTTATGAAGTGATTAGTGGACTTGTATTGTTACTTATAGACAATTCCTTCAAGATTACCCAAAGGTCATTGTGTCACCTTGATATTAGACAAGTAGGATTATTTTAATCATCCAAGGACAAATGGTGTCACCATATGGTGACCGATTTCATTGGGGGGGGGGGGGGGGTCTCATGGTTGGTTTCTAACTAAATGGTTAGACATTAGTTGTTAAGTAGGAGGTTAATTAAGTTACTAGCATGTAGTAAGTTGTAACGGGTGTTAGGGTATTCAGGGACCCTAACTGGCTCAGAAAAAGAAAAACTATGTTAATGACAATATTTTTATGTTCCGGGTATAGTCCGGTTGTTCGGTTGAATACTGATTCGTTAAAGTGCCAAATTAATTCGTAACGCGTCCTATTTATATATTTTGTAACGTTTTTACTTTCTAACACTCAGGAAAATATAACGGACTATTTAGTGACCTATCTCTACACTATTAGTATATTAACAAATACGCGTAAGCATAACACAGATATCAGAAAGCAGTTAAGTAATTCCACACAGTCGTCAAGCACATTTATTATTATTAATAAACTGTACGGTTACATGTAAATTCGAGGGTTGTCACATTCTCCCCCTGTTAAGAGAATTTCGTCCCGAAATTTAGCCCGTGGTTACTGAGGAAGCTAGTTAAGTTGCGTTATTTTCCGGATTTTCCTGGGGTGTCACATCATCCCCCCGTTGATTTGGAATTTCGTCCCGAAATTCTGCGGTAGCTTCAGCCTCAGTAGTGGTTGCGTTTTTCTTAAACAGTTGGGGATACTTGAGTTTCATTTGGTCTTCTCGTTCCCAGGTATACTCTGGGCCACGACGAGCATTCCAACGAACTCGGACCAGAGGTATCCTGGTATGCTTGAGGATCTTAACATCTCGATCAGTAATCTCTACAGGTTCCTCGACGAATCGCAGCTGGTCGTCGATTGTGAGTTCCTTGAGAGGAACATTGGGGGTCTCGTCTGACAGACACTTCTTCAGATTTGACACGTGGAAAACATTGTGAACTCCGCTGAGTTCTTCAGGTAGATTCAACCTGTAGGCGACTTTGCCAATTTTCTCGGTGACTTCGAATGGTCCGACATAACGCGGATTGAGTTTGCCTCGTTTGCCAAAGCGGACTACACCTTTCCAAGGTGAGACTTTGAGTAGCACTCGATCCCCAACCTGGAGCTCGAGTGGTTTTCTTCCTTTATCAGCATAGCTTTTCTGACGGTCACGAGCTGCCGCCATTCGCTGTCGTATCTGAGCAATTTTCTCGGTGGTGTCTACCACATGTTCTGGGCCAGTGATTTGGCTGTTACCAACTTCTGCCCAACAGAGAGGCGATCGGCATTTGCGTCCGTATAATGCCTCAAATGGAGCGGCTTGGATGCTGGTGTGGTAGCTGTTGTTATATGAAAACTCCACTAGCGGGAGGTGCTTTTCCCAGCCATTTCCGAAGTCGATTACACATGCCCTAAGCATGTCTTCAAGGGTTTGGGTGGTGCGTTCAGATTGCCCATCTGTCTGTGGGTGATAAGCGGTGCTCATATCTAAACGTGAGCCAAAGGATTTGTGCATTGCTTGCCACAGTTCAGAAGTAAAACGCGCGTCACGATCAGATATAATAGAGGTTGGCACTCCGTGCCTTGACACCACTTCCTTTAGATAAATGTCTGCAAGAGTAGAAAACTTATCCGTTTCTTTGATAGCCAGAAAATGTGCAGACTTGGTCAGTCGATCTACGATCACCCAAATGGTATCATTTCCGCGTTGAGATCTAGGCAGGCCGGTAACGAAATCCATGGAAATTTGCTCCCATTTCCATTTCGGGATCTCCGGTTGTTGAAGTAGGCCTGATGGTTTCTGATATTCAGACTTGACTCTCGCACAAGTCAAGCACTTACTGACGTAGGTTGCTATGTGGGCTTTCATGCCAGGCCACCAATACGTAGTCTTGAGGTCGTGGTACATCTTGTCCGAACCAGGGTGTACAGAATAACGAGACTTATGTGCTTCATCCATCACAAGCTCGCGTAAGTTGCCATAAAATGGAACCCAGATGCGTCCGTTAACATAGTAGGCACCGTTTTCCTTTTGTTCTAGCCGTTGCCTCGATCCTCGTAGGGACTCAGCCCTGATGTTCTCTGCTTTCAATGCTTCGACCTGGGCATCTCGAATTTGAGCGGGAAGGTTGGATTGGATGGTAAGCTGTAAAGCACCTACACGCTTAGGTAAAGTATCCTTTCAACTGAGGGCGTCAGCCACAACATTGGCTTTGCCCGGATGATACTTGATAGCGCATTCGTAATCATTCAAAAGTTCGACCCATCGGCGTTGTCGCATGTTTAACTCCTTTTGCTTGAAGATATGCTCGAGACTCCTGTGGTCGGTGTAAATGGTGCACTTTGTACCGTACAGGTAATGTCTCCATATCTTTAGCGCAAAAACAACTGCTCCCAACTCCAGATCGTGAGTAGTGTAATTCCTTTCGTGAACTTTAAGTTGGCGCGATGCGTAGGCAATGACCTTGTCACGTTGCATCAATACGCAACCAAGTCCTTGGATGGAAGCGTCGCAATAAACCATGAAATCATCGGTGCCTTCGGGCAATGAGAGGATAGGCACGCTACAAAGTCTATCCTTTAGGTGTTGAAATGCGGACTCCTGTGCATCACCCCAACGATAGATGACACCCTTCTGAGTCAGCGAAGTGAGAGGTTGCGCAATCTTGGAGAAATCTTTTATAAACCTTCTGTAATATCCGGCCAAACCCAAGAATTGGCGGATCTCTGTTGGTGTTCGGGGTGCAGGCTAGTTCTTGATCGATTCAACCTTAGATGGATCCACATGAATTCCATCCTTGTTTACCACGTGGCCTAGAAAGTGGACTTCGCGAAGCCAGAAGTCACATTTCGAAAACTTGGCATACAACTGCTCTTTTCGAAGAAGTTCCAGCATAAGTCGTAGATGCTGCTCGTGTTCCTCCTTACTCTTAGAATAGATCAGGATATCGTCGATGAACACAATAACTAACTTATCCAGGTAAGGCTTGCACACTCGGTTCATGAGATCCATGAAGACCGCTGGTGCATTCGTCAGCCCGAATGGCATAACCAGAAACTCGTAATGGCCGTAACGAGTTCTGAATGCTGTTTTGGAGACGTCCTCATCTCGGACCCTCAGCTGATGGTATCCCGATCTCAAATCAATCTTGGAGTAATAGCTCGACCCTTGCAGCTGGTCGAATAAGTCGTCAATACGTGGAAGAGGATAACGATTCTTCACAGTCACCTTGTTGAGCTCGCGATAGTCAATACACATTCTGAAAGTACCATCCTTCTTCTTTACGAACAAGACTGGAGCTCCCCAGGGCGAAGAGCTAGGACGTATAAAACCCTTTTCCAAGAGTTCTTGTAGTTGTGTGGACAGTTCTTCGAGTTCTGATGGGGCTAGACGATATGGTGCTCGAGCTACTGGCGCTGCTCCAGGAGCTAGCTCCATTTGAAACTCAACTTGGCGATGAGGCGGAAGACCAGGTAATTCCTCAGGAAATACCTCGGGAAAATCGCGCACAATAGGGATGTCTTCAATTCTCTTCTCTTCCGTGGATGTGTCAGTAACGAGTGCTAGAATGGCAGTGTGGCCCTTTCGCAAACACTTCTGGGCCTTAAGGAAAGAGATGATGCCTTCGACAGCACCACTCATGTCGCCGCGAATCATGAGAGGTTCTTCACCAGAACGAGGAATGCGGACGATTTTCTCCTTGCAAACAATCTCTGCTTGATGATGAGATAGCCAATCCATCCCAATAACGACGTCGAAACTACCAAGGGTGATAGGAACAAGATCGATAGGGAAAGTCTGACCAGCTAAGACGAGGTTACAACCTTTAACTACGTGTGTGGCTTCTAGACTTTTACCATTTACTAGCTCTATCGCGTGTTTGGTGTTCAGGAGTGTTGGAGTGCGCTTAAGCATTTGGCTAACTTTTAAGGACACATAACTAGTATCGGCACCCGAATCGAATAAAACAGTAACAAAGAAGTCATCCAGAAGAAACTTACCCATCACAACGTTGGGATCGTTCCTTGCTTCTCCCTGACCAATCACGAACGCACGACCCCTTGCTCCATTACCATTGTTGTTTCCCCCATTGCTGCCTCCATTGTTGCCTCCATTGTTGTTCCCATTGTGGTTCCCGTTTCCTTGGTTGTTGTTATTCTGATTCCGGTTCAGTTGGGGGCAGTTTCTCTTAAAGTGGCCTTCAGCGCCACACTGAAAGCATCCTTTATTGCCCTGTTGTTGTTGCTGCTGATGGGTCTGTGGAGCTTGTTGCTGTTGGCGATTCTGATTCACAGGACGCGGGCTCCTGCAATCCTTAGCTTCATGACCCAGCTTTTGACATCTCTGACAGCGACCTTTGTTGCACTGCCCGCTGTGATGCTTGTTGCACCGGTTGCACTTGGGGTGGTTTCCTCGGTATCCACCCTGTCCTTGGTTACCAGAAGATTGCTGACCAGGACTCTGGTAGTCATCAGTCTTTCGCTGCTGAGACTGAACTGAAGTAGAACCCTTTCCGGAGTTCCCATCCCATTTTCGCTTGTTATCGGTAGGTGCATCAGAAGTAGCTGTGGCACTGATACGTTTGGGTAGCCTGTTTTGCTCCACCGCCTGGTCGGTGAGACGATGAGCCAGTTTGACGACTTGCTGGATGGTACCCAAGTTGGCTGAAGTCACGTGACTTTGAATCTCTGGTACAAGGCCCTTGAGATAGAGCTCAATTCGTTTGATGGGAGGGTTCACCATGGTTGGACACAAGATGGCCAGCTCGTTTGACCTCTTAGTATACGCCTCGATCTCAGATCCTGTCATCTTCAGATTGTAAAATTCCACTTCTAGCTTGTGGATGTCATCCCGACTACAGTACTCCTCCTTGATCAGCTCTTTAAAACCATTCCAGGGTGTGGTATTAGCAACTGCCAGTCCTAGTAGTTGAACCTGCGCCTTCCACCAGGTTAACGCAGCTCCTTCAAGTGTTCCGGTAGCATATTTCACCCTACGGTCTTCGGGGCATTCGCACATCTCGAAAACTGTCTCAAGCTTTTCAAACCAGTGAAGAAGGCCCACTGCTCCTTCGGCGCCACTGAAAGTGGTAGGTCGGCAGTCCATGAACGTCTTGAACGTGCACACCGGAGGTTGAGCATGTTGACCTGTAGTGCGAGAATAATAGGCATGGTTAAGCACGAGGGTTGGTTTGTGAAGGTAGGATCTAAACGTCCTAAGGTGAGTTGGTATGGCAGGTTATACCTCCTGCAGGGTTAGCTGCGAGTGCCTCCGCAACTCGTTCGTTGATCAAAGCCGTCAACTGGGCTTGAGTGAGGTTGATACGTCCTTCGCGTCCGCTCATGATCTTCATAATGAAGCAACGTAAGTGAGGAAAGTGTCGCGAAAGTGCGTAAGTGTGGGACGATAGTAGAGCGTAAGCACACAAGGTTCTAATAGCAATTACTACATTATCTAATGCACAGTGAGAACTATCTAACCGACAATATAACATAAATCATACCACTTATGGTGTCGAGTCTTGCACGTGGAACGAAGTGTCGTCGTGGATCGTTGAGCACTATACTGGTTATAGTCTAGTTTTTATCAAAAACTTTTCCCTTTTTAAAAACCAAGTTCACTATAACCAATGGCTCTGATACCAATCTGTCACACCCCCAAAATCCACCATGCGGGGTATCACCGCTTGGAGGCGTGACGTGACCAGGATCGAGCCACCAATCATATCGAACATCGTATTTAAGTAAATAAGACCAACCACAATACGATTGGTGACCAAAGCTAGTTAACCAAGTTTTAATTTAGACAGCGGAAGCATAAACGTAAAGTTCAAAACATAAGTTCGCAGTTCATAAGTTTAAAGTCCAACACTTAGGTTTAATAAGTTCATGATGTTTTAAATATTAAACACTGGACATAACCGTCCGTACACCACAACGACTCCTTCCTCGTGCAAGCTCCAAGTGTTTAGCGACCTGTAAGGCATGTAACAACTAGTCAACAACAAAGTTGAGTGAGTTCACGTTTGGTTGTTTAGTTTTATGTTGTTTCTGAAAAACGTGGTTTGACTTTCGTTGGCTTATTTGCCGTGGGGGTTACCCCGTAGTTGAAAGTATGTATATCCATATCCTTTTTCTTTACCCAATCCATAACCATGATCAGTGGGGGTTTTCCCCGTTTGAACTACTAGACGGTATGATATCGACTGCTACGCAAATAAGTTGTGCCCTATATCAGTGTCTATCATCACTGACAATCTGCCATAGTCCATTAGTACACGCCCGTCCGACTGGCACGGTGTGAGGTTTGTTAAACCTAATAGCGCTATTAACTAATGACCCGCTCGCCATTGGCCTCGGCGATTAAGTCGATATAATTTGAGGGACTTCATGATAGAGTTTTGTCTAGCTAGTTTTAAGGTTGTTGTCCTGCACCAGGAGGACGAACGTACGTATTCTGCACCAGGAGAATTCGTAGGATTAATAATGGCATCCTATCTATGGAGGATGGCCGTACATATCCTACCCAAGGAGGATATGTAGATTTAGTTTTAAATTCTTTAACCCATTCCCAAACCACCGGGAATCCCATGCCTTAGAAAGTGTGTGAACTCACCTCGGTTTGCTCGGTTAGATTCTCAATATAGCTAACAGTCAAGGTCGGTCAATCACGTCCTAGTATGATTTACCAGTTAGTCATTTAGTGGCTTTCAAATAGAACACAAAGTTCCTACACGTATCTATCACACAACATGCATCACTGTAACAGTTTATGCCCCTCTAAGTTTCCAGTCCATTCCCCACTCAAAATCAAACATACGATAATGCACATAACATATATAACATGTTAAATCATTCACAGATAGCATACTCGACATTTAGACACGCAAGTCACAACTTATGCCAATTCAGCATTAATACTCAAAACCGGCTGTTTTCGGACATTTAAATAAAATAGTTAGATTATTCCAAAAATTCCCAAATTTTTATAGAATGTTACAAACATTCCATATTTTATTATGTAAAAATATCGGGGTCCGGTTCATTATCCACATTTTATAAAAATTCATATTCAGGACTGAACTCAGATTTATGTATTTCTGACCATAGTCCACGAAACAATTTATTAAAAATTCATCGTAAGTCCGATTTGCGAAATTCCAGTGGGGTAATTACAAATACTTCAGTTGTCATCTAAAATAAAATTTTCATGGTCCGATTGATCACAAAACTCAGGTTATGACTGAAAGTACGACACCCATTTATTGCTGTCAAAATTCAGCTTAAGTTGCTGTTACAAATTAACACTTTAAAAATAGTAAACGGAGTCCAAAAATTACGATTCCGGTGCCATTAGAACCGTATTTCATAATGACATATTTTAGATTCAAAATATCGATTTTTCGTTGAGTTTAAGACCTGTTTACAGCCAACTGAAGTTGGCTGTAAAGTATGGACAGATTTCTGTTTTTAGTGTTTAACCTTCTAAATCGTGTTCGATCGATTCCGTTAACAAGTTTAGTGACCACAACAACATGACACATTAATATTAATCAGTAAAACATCAGATAATCAACCAATAATCATAATCACACAAGATCTACATGATTTACACTAATATTCATCCATTAACCACCTTGTTCATCACTTTAGTAAACTTTTAGGTTTTGATCTTATATGTTCATAATTTTTAACCGACGAAACTCTTATTAACCACTCTAGACAAGATCAAGAAGAGGTTTAGAGTCACTTACTACTAGCTCGAGGCTAGGGGAGAAACTAGTCGAAGATTGGGTGGATAAAAGCAATGGGAAGAGGTCCTTCGCTTTCCGAATGCACCAAGCCTCCTCGTATGTGATCCTTAGCACTTGTATACCCTTGGAATGGTTTGATCAAAATCGAAAGGTGGTGTGGTGAAGATGGTTGTGTTCGGCCGAAGCCTATGGCAAGGGGAGAGAAGGAGTGATTTTTGTTGTGTGGGTTATGAAGTGATTAGTGGACTTGTATTGTTACTTATAGACAATTCCTTCAAGATTACCCAAAGGTCATTGTGTCACCTTGATATTAGACAAGTAGGATTATTTTAATCATCCAAGGACAAATGGTGTCACCATATGGTGACCGATTTCATTGGGGGGGGGGGGGGGGTCTCATGGTTGGTTTCTAACTAAATGGTTAGACATTAGTTGTTAAGTAGGAGGTTAATTAAGTTACTAGCATGTAGTAAGTTGTAACGGGTGTTAGGGTATTCAGGGACCCTAACTGGCTCAGAAAAAGAAAAACTATGTTAATGACAATATTTGTATGTTCCGGGTATAGTCCGGTTGTTCGGTTGAATACTGATTCGTTAAAGTGCCAAATTAATTCGTAACGCGTCCTATTTATATATTTTGTAACGTTTTTACTTTCTAACACTCAGGAAAATATAACGGACTATTTAGTGACCTATCTGTACACTATTAGTATATTAACAAATACGCGTAAGCATAACACAGATATCAGAAAGCAGTTAAGTAATTCCACACAGTCGTCAAGCACATTTATTATTATTAATAAACTGTACGGTTACATGTAAATTCGAGGGTTGTCACAATGATGATGAATGTTACATTGGTTGCACAAGGGTGCCGTCCCGTTATATGGCTTCTTATCAGGAGGTTGAGCTGGTTGGTTAGGGACAGCTGGATTGTTTTGAGCAAAAGAGGTATCGAAGATATTGACGAAACAACAGGAAGGCGATCATTTGTTCGTTATCTCAAACAAACAAACGACGCACAATGGCTGAACAAAGTAAATAGGTCCTTATAATGAATCGCGAAGACATGCTTTAGCCTATAAGTGGACACTCACCCAAGAGTTCCCAAATAAGAGTGACTGGTCTGATTATGTGGATGTACGAACACTATAGCCTTAGACAGAAAACTCAGGATACAGGCACCCACCCTTCCAGATTGCACGTGTTCACATTAATAAGACCCAAACTTTGACGAGATTTTGAAAACTTTGAAGGTTCAAAACCTTATAATAAATCATCTAAGAAGAGATGATTAGTTTTCAAGTCGGATTCGTAATTCGTGTTCTTGACTTGTTGTGGTTGTCACCTAAAAATAGGCAACGGTATTGTTTAAAGACTAAACACAAATAAACTCGCTTTAGGGTCCTAGGAAGGTTATAGTCTAGGTCAAAGCATTACTAATAACCTAATTCCCTATAACCATGAGCTCTGATACAAACTGTTCTGTCACACCCCGACCGCGATAAAACAACAAACCGCGGCAGAAACGTCGGGGAGTGTCGTAACAGAATCATTGTTTCACAACACATGGATTTGAAGTTTCGTTTTATTGAATTAAGTTTATTACATTGTATTGAAATCAGAAACAAAACATGAACAATTGTCTTTCATTGTTTATTAAGTCACTAAGGCCACGTCCATCCCTATGTGAGCATGCATCATAATCATCATCAAACATCATCAACTATGGTACCTGAAACATATGTGAAAATACGTCAGCATAAAAATGCCGGCGAGTACATAGGTTTTGTGAGAGTATCGGATTCATGGCTCGTTTACATGTTGCAATACCTCGTTTGACTACAAGAGTCGTTACTTGAAAACCTTGTATTGAAAAGAGTTTGGTATTACAATATGAATAACCAGCTCAAAATAAGTTGGTTATAGTTTATAAAATCTCGTTGCCATGAATCTTAACCCAAAACATTTGTTTAAGTAAGGGGGATATTCCACGGTCCTCCCAACCGCTGGAGTGATCACACTCCACAAGCTAGCTTAGCCCCATAGCTGCCTGGGGGTGAATACCCAACCAAGAGCGAAGAGCTTGGCCATGGGATGCGGACACCAAGATTCGAACCCGGGACCTCTAGGGAGAGGGTGGGTGGGGCTGGCCAACTGGGCTAAACCAAATTGTAAATCGTTCTTGTAATAAAAATAATATGGTTTATATCGTATAGAAAGCCTTGTAGTGTAACTTCATTTTGAAAACAATTCGTCTAAGTGATCTAGATAACGCAATGACATGTAATGTGTTAAAAGCACTTATATATAGGAAGTACCAGCGGCGTATCCACCATGCTTTTATCACATTACACCCACCCCGTTACCTAATCACTTACCATAACCCAATTGTTCAATAGTTCAATTAGTTCCAATCGCTCAAATAGTTCAAATAGTTCACATAGATCAAATAGTTCCAATGGTTCAAATAGTTCATACAGTTCACATAGTTCCAGTGGTTCAAGTAGTTCAATAATTCACATAGATCAATAGTTCCAGTGGTTCAATAGTTCATACAGTTCACATAGATCTAGTGGTTCAAGTAGTTCACATAGATCAATAGTTCCAGTGGTTCAATAGTTCATATAAATTAAATCGTTGTGTTTAATATAAACCATAACACTCGTTTTAGGAAACTCGAAATCGTTTAGCACATATGAATCACCCCAACACATTTAGAAACGTAAAAGAGGGGACTATGTACTCACATTGAATTGCAAGTATCCTCGATCTAATGAACTTAACAAAGCTCGGGCAAATCAAGGAAATCAAGTAGTACCTAGTAATCGGATTGCTAAGTTAATAAATCGACACCTAAATCGGAAGATCGGGTAGAATGAGGTCTTGTAAACCAAATGAGTATTGGAACTCATGTGATATGGTTTAACAAAGCCTATATTCTAAATCGGAATCTATCCTAAGGGCTTACGACCCGTTACGACCCATTAAGGTAGCTTATGCTACTTTAAAGCGTCGTTTGCGCGAATGCGCATTCGAGACGCCTAACTAATCCTATAACAAGTATTATATGCCTAAACATGTTTAAATATGTTGCATAATCAGTTTAAGTGACACAAGTTAAGTTACATATGCTTAAAATCCAATTATGCATGAAAAGGGCATTTTGGTTATTTACCTAAGGTATATAAACTACCTATCATAACAACTAATTAATCTAAGTGACCATAAGGTATAACCTCGGAAGGTTATTCCCTATACAACTATGGTCACTAAATGTGCTTGGTCGGATCCTAATGATCGACCAAACGGGTCGGGTTCGAAAGTCTAAGCGGTTGTCAAAGACCGCTTGACTTACGACCCTATACAAGCATTGGACTAAAAGTGACGAGTTAAACATGTTAAAACATGTTTAAATAAGTTAGAAAATAGGTTTGATATCAAAACAAAGTGTTTTGATACCCAAAAATAGCTTCGTTGCAAAATACGCATAAATACGCATTTTGACCGAAACTTTGACTCGTCACTACGACTAATCGACGTGGTAATCAGTAGGTATAGTCACAAGGGACTATAACCATCTTGATTACGCTCACGTTGCAAAGTTCGATTGAAAGAAGCTTACAAAGGGTCCAAGCTAGGAAGAATTGATCTAAATTACTCAGGTATGCAGCCTTCAACAATGTGAGAGCTCCAACTTAGAGTAAATCAGATCAAATGTGAGGAATGATGCTTGAACAAGGTGGGTATTTGTAGGAAACATTGAATCCTTGAGATCATTACAAGTGTTTTTGATAGAATCAAGGCTTGATCCAAGCCTTACACTTGTGGCCCAAGGTTTCTAATACAAGGGGAGTCCAAAACAAGTCCATTGTATTCAAAATCTATGGTTAAAAACCATGAGAACAGGCTGTTAAGCCAAATTCACTGAATGTGATCTGCTGTTCTGTCGTGCCCCGCATAGAACTACCCCTCAGCTTACGCGGCCCGCCTAGATAGTTTCACAGAATGTCAGTTTTAGTCCCTGCAAGTCCAAAACTTGGTTTTTGATGCATTTTTGACACGTTTAAGCCCCGTTAACCCCATTTCAAGGTTGTACAATGAACGTAAAGCATAGGGAATATGAAATATGCTTGAAAACATCTCGAATGTCGGTTCGTTTGGTCGTACGGTTGCGTTATTCGGTTAATTACGACGAAAACTCGAACGGACGTGAAAACGATCCAAATTGCGCGACGAATGGTATTTTTGCATTCCAATCACTAAAATAAAATATTTTAATGATTAAAAATTTTTTTGGATGTCCGGATATGTTCAGAACGTAAGATATGCGTGAAAATGCAAACTTATGCACTTTTTGACGCTTTTAGTCCCTATTGATCAAATAAGCATATTTTTGCATACCAAACCCCTCAAAGCCTATTTCTAAGCTATGTAAAGGATATTTAAAGTATTTTTAGCTTATGATCAAGTTCCGGAATGTTTGTTACCATACGAATCGGCATAGTTTCACATTTTGACACAAATAGTCCCTGCGATCGAATAAACTTGTTTTTGACACACCAAACCATCCAAAACTTAGTTCTAAGTTATGTAAAGGTTTTAAGGTATGTTAGGCCTATGTCACTATTCCAGAGTGTTTGTTGCATTAAACGGATTACATTTACGCATCAGTTCGTGTATAACTTTCTAGAAAGCGATTTAAAGCTCGAAATTGAACAAGAATTGATATGTGCAAATGATACACATATTTATACAAATACCAAGTATGAAACACAATATTTCATTGGTTTTGTATTCGTATGATGGTCGTAGAGGCACAGATGTCACAAAATCGAATGGTATATTCCATTATCTAGACCGAATTTGGATTCCCAAGCGTACCAATTTACGACAGATTCTGCTAGACGAAGCCCACAAATCGCGGTATTCCATTCATCCCGGTGCCGATAAGATGTACCAGGACATGCGCTACAAGTACTGGTGGTCGGGCATGAAGAAGGATATCGCTATCTATGTTTCAAAATGCCTGACTTGTTCAAAAGTCAAGGCTGAGCATCAACGCCCCTCTGGCTTACTCGTCCAACCCGAGATCCTGATGTGGAAATGGGAGAGTATAGCTATGGATTTTATAATGAAACTCCCGCGCACGCCATCAGGTCACGACAGCGTCTGGGTTATCATTTACCGTCTTACCAAATCCGCTCACTTTTTACCAATACGGGAAGACTATAAGGTAGAACGATTAGCATGAATCTATACCGACGAAGTTATTTGTCGACACGGGACACCTCATGACATCATCTCTGACCGCGATGGTCGATTCACCTCACGTCTTTGGGAAACGTTTCAATCTGCTCTCGGTACTACTCTCAATCTTAGTACTGCTTTCCATCCCCAGACCGACGGTCAGACTGAACGCACGATTCGTACCTTTGAAGACATGCTTCGCTCGTGTGTTATAGATTTCGGTGGTAATTGGGATTCGCATTTACCGTTAGTCAAATTCTTTTACAATAACAGTTATCACTCTAGCATCCAAATGGCACCATTTGAGGCATTATACAGAAGAAAGTGTCAATCGCCTATTGTATGGCACGAGATCAGGGATGCACAAATTACCGGTCCTGAGTTATTGCAAGAAACGACTGACAAAATCCTCCAAATTTGAGACAATCTGCTGAAAGCTCGGAGTCGTCAAAAAAGTTACGCCGATAGATGCCGCAAGCCCCTTGAATTTGACGTTGGCAATCACGTACACCTAAAGGTTGCACCTTGGAAGGGGTGATCAGATTCGGCAAGGAAAGCTCGCGCCTCGATATGTTTTACCCTTTAAAATTCTAGAAAGGATTGGCAAAGTGGCCTACAGACTCGAACTACCGGAGGAACATAGTAATGTCCACCCGACTTTCCACGTTTCAAACCTCAAAAAGTGTCTAGCCGATCAGGAACTACATGTTCCCTTGAGGATATACAAGTGTACGAACGATTACACTTCGTGGAGAAGCCTGTCGAGATCATGGGCCGAGAAACCAAGGTACTCCAACGCTCACGCATTCCCATTATGAAGGTTCGCTGGGAAGGCAAACACGGCGCCGAGTTCACCTGGGAACTCGAAAGTGATATGAAGGCAAAGTATCCGCAACTGTTTGTTACGCATGCACCTTAAATTTCGGGATGAAATTTCCTAAAGTAGGGGAGGTTGTAACAACCCGCCTTTTGAAAGTTAAAGTACAAGTCAAAGTTAAAGTCAAAGAAAGAAAAGATTGCTAATTGTGATCTGTCACTCCTTGCTTAATTACTGATTGTACCTCTCGACTTGTAATCTATACTTTATTTTAATTTGCTTTAGCTATATTATGTGGAGTACTTGTTAATGAATCGCTATTTAATCGCAGAATTAATCGCTAATCGACTTATCGTTAATCGCATCGCTATCGCATCGCAACTCGAATTATAGGTTATGGATATTGTTTTACGTGTGTGTGCTATTATGTGTTACTTGTGCATGCTATGTATATGTTGAGGTGATTAATCGCAAACGCAATCGCAAATCCATCGCAACGCAATCTCATCGCAAACTCAAGATTTAAGGTTTTTATTTATGGTATTTAGTAGTTAGGTTATTTGTGTAACTAATGGGTAATACTATCGCATCGCTTACTCAAAACGCATCACAACGCTTAATGCACAAAACGAAACGTCGAAACTCAACACGCGTCGACACTTCGATCGAATGGTCATCCGTTCGGATGACCATCCGATCAGACGGCCATCCGATCGAGTTGCCATTTGATCCGCCACTTGTGCACCGCCTTTCCCTTTTTGGAATCCTATAAATAGCACCTATTACATCACAAACAGTGATGTGACAACTTTGGTGCGACTCTTCAACTTCTTAGGCCTTTCTCCTTCGATTTCTTGCGATTCTTGTAAGTTTCTTCCTCAAATCTTGTACATCTATCATCTACACACACTTCTTCATCATTTTCACCTTTGAATCTTCACTTTTAACCATGAAATCTGCCCGATTTGAGGTGATCTAGGGTGATGTCATCATATTATGAACTTCAAGATTTGACCTCATTCCACCAAGAACAACTCAGATCTAAAGGATTTCAACATGATTTAACACTGATTTCATCTAGATCTAAATGTTTTCAAAGATTTAAAAGGATTGAAAGATGTTCTCATAACTTTCTTTCAACTCTTTTACACTCAATGCACTCGAAACTGATAGAATCGGAACTCGTTCAGGCCTTCCACTCATTTCCTAGTGAAGTGTCGGTCTGAGATCTGATTCCTATCAAAGAGATAACCGATTCCGGGTTGAACATGAACAACCGTCACGGACAGTTAGCTGATCAGGCTGGGGTGATTCCCACTTCGATCGGATGACTCGGTCTTGACGAAGCTCCCGTTGTTTATCGCGTGTCATACCGTCTCGATCAAACCGTAAACTTTCCAAAACTTAGCCGTCCGATCGGATTGCCGTCCGATCGGATTGCCATCAGATCGAACGACAATCCGATCGAATGAACCATGACCTTCAATACTTAACATTTTTACCAATTTTCAAAGATCATCGGTTTCTAACGGATTTCCATTCGATCGGAAGACCATCTGATCGAATGACCATCCTGCTGTGAACTTGTTCTCTGAGAAATGTCTCACTGGATGGATGGATCACCATCCGACCAGACGATCATTCGACCGGATGACCTGAAGGGTAGAGATACTTCTCTGTTTTCAAAATGCTACAACGAAAACTTCAAAGCCATCATACGTGAACACATCTATCCCAAGCGAATGGCAAATCGACCGAATGGCCATCCGACAGGATGACCATCGGTCCGGATTGCCATCCGATCGGATGACCTTTCGTCACTCCATCACACGCACCGTTTTACGCACTGTTCTTCGCTTATGCTATCGTTCTGTAATCAGGCTAACTCTCCAGGGCTCCCTTCAATCCAAGATGGTGTTTAGTTATTAAGCACTTTCTGTGAGTATACTCGATCCCTTTTTGCTTTAAGCACTTTTGGGTGTTACATACGTTACTTATATCAAATCACATCGATCACACAACGCAAACACTTTTATATGCTAACCGTTACTGCATGTTATACGTGTTACTCGATGAATGCTTGTATGTTATGTTTACATAGTGATTGTTGCCTGACACCTTAGTAACGATAGTACTATAGTTTGGACTCAGCACCTGTCGTGGACAGGGGTTGTTAAGGGCTTTTCTCACATGTTACAGTGGTGATATGTGTTGCGCATTCTACAACTCGCAGTCACGTATGTGCATATTTCATTTTCGATAACCTACTTGCTTCACATTATACATGTTGCATGCTGGTTATGCGTAAACTCGCTTTCGCTACTATTATACTATTAAACTTGTATGCTCACCTTTACACTATGTGTATTGACCTCTATTTTAACGTATGTGACAGGTGTTTGAGATGCTAGGATGCTTGCTATGTGGAATTCAACTAGGATGAATCTAGAAATAAACAATTTAAATCTGAGTTGTCGGAACAGCAGTTTATCTGTCTTTGAGAAAACAATGTCTGTATTAACTGTTTTTATCTGATATATTATGGTATAGGACATGATGTTAAAATATCCGGTAATTATAGTTGTTATGGATTTCTCTTGAAAAATTTATTTGGCTCAGTGCCGCGCCACGATGTTTCCGCCATCGGTTGGGGTGTGACACGTGTCGCGCAGAAGGGCTCTCTTCCAGAATTCTTCAGTTCCTTTATTTTCCGATCTGTTCTGACACGTCTGAAGGGTCGGTTTTCTTCATATTTTCTTGTTTTAGCTTCCTTTATCATCTGGAGCCCTGAAAATCACAAAAGAACCTATAATATACAAAATCGCTAATTAAATGACACCAAACGGCTCGATAATTGTACAAACTATAAAACGAAAACAAATGTATTTTGCGATACATCAGGGATCTACCTAGTATCTTATGCATTAGTGGAGGCATAAAAATTTCAATAATGGAAATGTCTTTTGGAATTACTCAAAGGCAATATTGAGTTACCAATCGTCACCAATTTCGCTTTCCTTATATATATGCAAAAGGTAAAACTTATATGTTTATAATGTATGCATTATGTTTTCACCTAAAAATTTGTTTAAAGTATGTATGGACTTCTACCAACATTATCCAAGGTGTTCCACCATGCGGAGCACATGTATTATTTAAGACACCTCCATGAGAACATGAAAAACCAATGGCATGGTGATTTGTATAAAAACACGCTATGGAGAGTAGCTTGTAAGACATCTATTCCTTACTTTGGAAATGTTATGGAAGAAGTGAAGGCAATGGAACCAACTTTGTATGAATGGATAAAACAGATCCCACCTAGCAGTTGGTCCAAAGCTCATTTCTTAGAAAGGGCTAAGTGTGTATCTTATTGAGCAACATATGTGAGGTATTCAATAGGCTGTTATTTGGAGCCCGAGACAAACCTCTCAGTACATGTTTGGATTTCATAAAGGTGTACATGACCAAGAGGATTGTAAATGTTAAAAAATCAAGCTAAAGCTTTTGGTCCATTAACCCCTCATGTCACAGAGGTCTTCAATAAGATAAAGGATGAAACATCACAATTGAATATGTTTATGGTGGATGCTAATAAATACTAGGTAATTATTCATTAAATAACACCTATATTAAGATACATATATTTATATTTATATTTATATTTGCTTTTCCATGTGTTTAGATGAATAGTTGAAGATCTCAATGTGTGGTGGATGAAAAGAAGAAAACATGTACTTGTAGGAAGCGAGATTTAACTAGCATGCCATGTAAACATGCAGTGGCTGCTATCTAGGACATGTCTAGGAATGACATAAGGGTTGGGTAACCAGAAGAATGGGTATCTAAAGTCTATTGGTTGGATATGTGGAAAAAGGTGTATGAGAATATCATAGAACCAATCCCAGGGCCAGATAACTTGAGATCATCTCAATGTCGAACTAGACGCATTCCACCCAAACATCAAAAGCAAGTTAGTTTTCAAGGTCTTTGATTTAATTATGTAATAGTACAATTAGTACATATTAAATTGATGTAATGATATTGTTGTTTGCGTTGGTAGGCCCGAAAAGAAAAGAATGAAAAGATTTGGTGTGGATCAGGTTGAAGCTGAGTTTTGCACTAGAGGGAAAATGACTAGGAAGGGCAGGACCACCAAGTGTAGCAAATGTGGGAACATAGGCCACACTTGTCGAAGCTCCAAGGAACAAGGTAGGAATGAGTGGCAAGATACACAGAATGCTACACAAGGTGCATCAAGTTTCAGGGGTATTAAGGATGTTAATACAGTTTAAGTTATGACTATGTTATGATGGTTCACTTTCAAGACAATATATGTATGCCCTTTAAGGGTTCTTTATTTAATGTATTATGACAATGTTATTATGGTTAAATTTTGTTTGCGATGAATATGCATGTTTCTGTTTTGTCTCGATATGCAAATGTATGACTGATAAAATCAAACTATGTGTTTGGTAATTGTAGAAGCTTGCAAAATGCAACAACTTTCAATATGCAGCAGCACCAGTCAAACTATGTAGGTCAAACTGTTTTATATGTTTAGTTTCTAACTTTCTGTTTATCCATTCCATTAGTTGTTAAGTTTGACTTTAGTTATTATGTTTGACTTATAAAGTCAAGCTGACCAATATGCAAGTCAAACTGTGTAACTACAAAGTTCAAACTGTAAAATCAATACACTTTCATACGCTATAAATAGTAGATACTCTACTATATTTAAACATTACAAAGTCAAAACATCTCAAAGTCGAAATAGTTAATCTTAAACAATACAAAGTTATTTTGAGTGACAATCATCAATTAACCACTCTGAATAAAAAGAATGCTCCCAATCTTATGGATTATGGTATCAATCCTCTATCTCTTCGGGTTGAATCTCATAGTCCCATGCCTTTTCCATTACATCCATGTCATAGTCCAACTTTGGATCTTCATAATATTCTTCATTAGCTGTCATATCATTTCCATCTTCTTCTTTCAACACTTCTAACACAGTTTCATAGTCATCAAACCATTCTTCTTTTAGCACAAATGACACTTCCTCAAAGTCATCATCTTGCACATCATGGTTTCTAACATCATCAACTTCAGTATGGTTACAATATGGCTAGCACAATACAAAGTAAACAACAAACAAAAGCCAAATAATCACTACCAATAGAAACAACAGACAAAATAACCAACATAATATGTTAACATTAGAGTCTAGTAGATCCATTACACGTTAATAAGATTGTCATTACATAGCTCTACTTAAGAAATACACAATCAACTAATCAATAACAACATCTTTAAAGTCATCACTTCCTTAGTTTTGGTGATTCCCCTTTCATCATTGTTTTTCATGCTGCTTAACAATATGGGGATTACTTTGTCAAACCTACGATAGGTTGGTGTATCAGCCCACCGTAGGTATCCGTAAGCGCCCTTTGGTAAAAATGTTTGTGTAATATGCATCATATTTTAGTATTTATAAAGTTAACAATTAGCATGTATTAAATAGTGAGCATGTTCAATTAAATAGTAAGCATTTTAAATTAAATAGTTAACATGCATTTAACAGAGACCATGTCAAATTAACAAGACATTTTTGTCACACCCCGACCCGCAACGGATTGGTACGGGGCATGATGATTGTCTATAGCTCATGACAACTAACCATTGTTTCAATATTTAAAGCACAACCATTTAATTTGTCACATAATATATAATATCCAGAATTGTTCATGCATTGTTCAAAAATAAAATATAACACAAGATTTCAATTTATTTTCCTAAGGCCCATGCTACGTGCCCTCAACTCCTGATCATTAACCTTGGTTACCTGCATCACGTTAGAAAAAATATATTTTTGGCTCAACAAATTTGTTATTGAGCAATTTTCTTATTTTGTAAAATAACTTTTATATTTATTTAAGGAAAAATACTTTTAACATGCTTTTCAAGGTTAACTTAAGGATTAAAAGATAATATCATCAACAATGGTAACATTAATATTCAACAAACATTCAAAGAAGCATAGGAAGCAATGAATAAATAACCATATGAATAAATGACTAAATGAGACTCGAGCCCCAAAAACCGAATCAAAGACTGTGGCGATACTAGGTTACAACCCATGGCCATGGGGAACCTAGTCAGCCATGGATCCACATAACATGATAGCATGTTATAGACTGACGTGACATAGCATTAAAAAACACATATAGACATCCATATTTTAACATGTTGAAATATAGCATGCTAATGATAAAATAATTCAAAAGCTTGTATAAAATGATGTACCCCGAAATTTATAAAAATAAAGGGGAAATAGAAAAATTTGCTCACGGGTTGCGTTCCATTAGTTTCCTTGGATTAACAGTACGGACATGAAGAAAACTCCATGAAAAGATATTATCCTAGAAATATATTTAATATATAAAAATACTAATAGAAATTAGCAAAAACAAAACATATACTATGATTTTAGTGTTTAGGGTTTTGAGTAATTAAATATTTATATTCAAATCTAATATTATTATTTTGACAAATTATTAAATAACATTTATCATTTACATTAATCAATATTCTCTGCATGATAATCCAAAAATTCATAAAGTATAGAATTTACCTAAAAATATTGTTTTCTATTCACAAATATTAATTAATAAATTGAACAAAGTTGCATCATGATGATTTATCAAGTCCAATAATCTATTTTTACATTTGATTCCATTTTAACTAACTAAAAGGTCAAACTAAAAATATTTATATCCTTTAGATTTTATTAATAAACAAATCATGAAATTTTCAATATCCTAATTTTTATACACAGCCTTTTAAAAACATGAGCATGAATATGGGGTTTGAAAATTTTTATATTTCATGTAATTTCCAAATATATATATATATGATGCGTGTCGAGTGTGATATAGTTTTTAATGTATATTTTAAACTCTTTTTAACACTTTAGTCAAGTTTTAAATTTATAAAACATGATATTTTACTAACACTAAACACACATATGGGCAAGTGCAACCATCGTGAGCGTAGTATAGCGTTGATAAGATACCGAGTTCGTCCAAGGACACAAGAGCTTTTAGTACCGGTTTATCCTCAATGTCTAATCAAATCAAAAATTTAGAAAAAGGTTTTAAACATGAAAATAAAAACTGCTGAAAAATAAAAATAAAATAAAACAGATAGACAAGATGAATCACTTGGATCCGACTCGCCTTTAATGTAGCCTTTGATGTTTTCCGCACTTTTGCACTTTTTAAGAGATTATCTTAGTTATAATAGTAGGCCCCTCTGTTGAAGGTGACGTTACCCTCAACCCAGTAGTTTGAGTCAGCAAGGATACAATCCTAAAGGGTTGGAATATTGGAAGATAATTAATTAAGTTATTAATGCGTAATGTGTTAGGCCCCTCTTTTGAAGGTGACGTTACCCTCGGCTAAGTGGTTTGAGTCAGCAGGGATATAATCCCAAGTAGCCGGGTTAATGTAGTAATAGTTACATATGAGGGGATCAAGCCATTCGCACCCCCACCATCCAATACCAGTGGGTATTCAAGGAGGTCCTAGTAAGCTTGACCCAGGTCCTTGCAGGATCTATACACTGAACAAGGCAAGAACCTTACCAAACCATTCCCTTAACCCCCGACCAGGTAGCCAACATATCTCCATATAGACCGTGGAGATATGATTGGTGTAAATCTTTTATTTTATATAGACCGTAAAATAACGCCAAGACACCACGGATAAATGATAAGGAAGTGTCACCTTCAACATAAGAAACTAGTTATTAAAGTCATTAATACAAAACCAAATAAAAAGTGCAAAAGATTAAAAAACAAAAGTATTACACTAAATTCTTGTCTTCACCAAGTGATGTAAGAGACTTAGGCAAACATGGCCTTTGATTGTCAAGAACTCTTACTATCAATCTTGGATCCCGAGACTACTACACACACTCTATGATGGATGATGGATGATGGTGGTGGATGTGGGTGTTGTGATGGTGGTGGAGTGTGGGTGAAGTGGGAGAGAGGTGGTTTGTGAATGGATGCCTTTGAAATGAACCAAGCACCCCTATTTATAGCCTGCACAGAAGCCCGGACACGGCCCCGTGTCTATCCACTTTCTCTTTCTTCATTTAATGCAGTTTGTCTGTATTAGTTACCACGCCCCCTTGTCCGTTGGACACGGCCCCGTGAGCAGAAGCGTATCTGTACTATCAAGATTTGCTTGGATTCTGCGAATCTTAGCGTTGACCACAGCCGTGTGAAGCTGGGCACGCCCCCGTGTTGGGAAATAGAAGCTTCTATGCTTTTGTCTTTTCTACAGACACTTGGGCACGCCCCCGTGTCCGCTAGACACGGGGCGTGTTCAGCCTTCTGATGTTTTGTTTTTGCTTGGGAAGATGCTGTCGTGGGGTCGGGCATGCCACGTTTATTCCTTTTCTTGTATTTGTGTTAGATTTAGCTGTATTTTTGCTTCTTTTGTTCATTTACGCTCATTTAACCCTGAAAATACAAAAGGAAGACAAAAGCACACTTTTTTCAACATTAGTACTAAAAAGGGTTAGTTTTATGCCTCATTTGATGTAATTTATATGTTGCATTTTACACACATCAACGACCCCCACACTTGAATCTTTGTTTGTCCTCAAGCAAAACCCTTTATAATGTGGCTTACACACCTAAATGGAATGGGTAGAAGAGAAGTTTTGGGCTTGTCTAGAGTGTCGGAATTCCAAGATCTTTTTTAGGTTTTATTTTTATATTATTTACAATCCTATTCGTTATGATTTATTTGGAACATTTCATATGAGAAATTACTTATTTGGGCATAACATGCCACTTTAAAATTTCATTTATATACAAGTTCACATACCTCACGGGGGATCACTCAACACTTGGCCGAAGATGTATTTTAGTGAAACACTCGAGACTGGCATGGAACTTACTTCTACCATATGCTTGCCAAGAAATCAATCCTCCTCCTTTTTAACTATAAACATTTGTAAATATCAAGAGGACTTTGGGGAAGGGTTAGGCTTGGGTTAAAGGTATGTAGTTTTTGGGTTAGTGGTTAGTAGAAAAGGGCTAAAAGGCATAAAAAGCGTTGGTTTTCGTAAAACATTTTGTTTTTGTGACTTTTTATTCAACCGAAGTATTTTTCAAACAAAGTTTCTTTTGAGGAACTTGTTTGCTTATTGCTATACTTCATTTTTTGTTGTTTTTTTTTTTTTTTTGATAAGTAATGTCACATGGAAACCGAGCTTTTTACTAAAATAAAAGGGTTTAAAATGAAAAAGGGTTTTGGTGGGTAAAGGGTGTTTGTTTTGGGTTTAGAAATGAAAAGGTTTAGGCTCAAAGGGGTTAACTAGGGGGATTTTGGGTAGGTGGTAAAAAAAAAAGAAAAATAATGGTGTTGAAAGAAAAAAGGGTTAGTCTTAATGCCTCCATCATTTACTTACTTGGGTTTGAGTTGGTAAGGACCGTGACTGTATTGTCATGGCAAGTTCTAGAGTCGTAAGAAACCAAACGGCTATTCACACAAGAAACGAAAAATGAGCATTTAGTTTAAAGATGTGTATTTGTATGCTCAATTAAAGGCTCAAAACTCACTTTTTATGGGAATGGGTTTTTAATGTGATCAAGTATATATAATCAAATTTTAACTAGATTTTTCATGACGTTTCATAATTTTCTTATGTTGGTTCCTTTTATCACGACGCTATCGGTTGTAAATTTGTAAAAATATAACATTTTTAGAACTTGTTATTCCCAATTTAAACCAAGAAAAGTAAAAAATTGAAAAGTTTTTGAAAAAAATTGGGGTGTTTAGCGGTTCCAATAGAGTTTTGTGTAAGGCTTGTAATTAGGACTTGCAAAATTCAAGGTTTTTGCATCCCCCTCACACTTAAATTACACATTGTCCTCAATGTGTCCCAAAAATAAGTTTTTAGGTTGATTGAATGTGTAAAAAGGTGTGTTAAACATAAAATTTTATGTTACTGGGCACCTGGACACGGGTCGTGGTGTCCGGGCATGGCCCCGTGTTCAGATTGCCAGTAACAGAAAGTAACAAAAAGTAACAGAAGGCTGGGCACGGGGGCGTGTTCAACAAACACTCCCCGTGTCCATATACCTGAACTGGGCGTTTTTCTGCAGACCCTTGAGCACGGGACCGTGTTAGCTGGGCACGACCCGTGCTGAACTTGCTATAATGAAGAAAAATGTTCGGGAGGCTCTGTTTTTGTGCATGGGGTGTTGGTTCAAGTCTCCCTTAGTATCCTTCACCATCCAAGTGTGTTTTATTCTTGAAAATTAAAAACTAAACTAGAAAACATAAAGGTTAATCTAAACTAAACTACGAATAGTTCCGCGGAATGCCTCCGTGGAGCACCACGTTTATAAGGGTCCTTGGCTAGACCCAAAGCCAGTCATATGTTACCCAAGTGGGATGGTTTGCATCCCATGTTGCACCGTTGGAGAGCATCATCTAAGCTAGAGTCTATGACTTTCATGTAATTGACCGGGTCGTCATCTTCTACTCTTTTCCCAACCCCAAACGTCATCTCCTTGTCCCCAACCCTCTATGTTAGTATTCCACCATTCATATCCACCATTGCGTGAGCTGTGGCCAGGAATGGTCTTCCTAATATGAGTGGTACTTTGGTGTCCTCCTCCATATCTAATATGACAAAGTTGGCCGGGAAGACAAATTCCCCGACTTTAACCAATAGATTTTCAGCGACACCTTGTGGATATTTAATGGACCTATTGGCGAGTTGTATGCTCATTTTGTAGGGCTTGTTTTTCCTAGGCCGATTCGATCGAACATTGATGCGTGCATGAGGTTGATGCTAGCCCCAAGATCGGCTAGTGCATTGCGTATGGGTGATTCTCCAATTGAACAAGGGATGGTAAAGCTTCCGGGATCGATCTTCTTTTGCGGGAGTTTGTTGAGTAGCAAGGCGGAGTATTCTTTGCTTAAATTTACTAATTGCAATGATTCAATTTTCCTTTTGTGAGTGAGGAAGTCACTCATAAATTTTGAATAACTAGGCATTTGAGTTAGGACTTCGACAGATGGAATATTAACATGCAATTGTTTTAATAAATTTACGAATTTTGTGAATTGCTCATTGGTCTTTTGGCGAAGTAACCGACCGGGGTACGGTACCGGAGGATTCTTAGTGGGCTCTTGATTTGGTGGAAGAGTCGTCTCTTGTTGGGGCGTCGACGAAGTTGTGGTTTGGCTAGATCGGCTCTTTTCAGTTGGAGGTAGCGGAGCCTCCTCGGGACCTACGGTACGGTTTCTCAATATGATGAGATGTACTTGCGCCTTTGGGTTGGTTTTGGTATTGCTTGGTAACACGCCTTGTGGTCTCTCGGAGAAATTTTGAGCTAGTTGATTTATTTGTTTTTCAATGTTTTGAATACTAGCTTGTTGATTTCTAAAGTTCGATTCTAGTTGTTGAAATCGATTCGAGTTTTTCTTTTCAGTGTCGGAGATGAGGCGAGAGACGGTATCCTTAAGCCTCTCTCGTCCCCCTTGTTGTTGTTGAGATAAATTTTGTGACTCGTTTCTTGGTTGTTGAAAGTTTATCCGTTAGTTTAGGTTTTGTTGGTTACTACTATTGTCGGGTTCTCCCCAACCAAGGTTAGGGTGGTTACGCCATCCTTGGTTGTAGGTACCTGTTGGAGGACCTGACGGCCTAGGTCTATTATCAATGTAGTTAGCCGTTTCTGTTTGATTATCCATTTCTTTCATACAACTCCAATTTTCATGTGGCCCACCACACCCTTCACAAGCCATAACCGAGGCCGTTTTTGCCATTTCTAACTTCTTGATTTTTGAAGAAAGGGCCTCGATTTGGGCTTGCAAAGAGGTGCTTTCGTTAACCTTATGGGCGCCCGGGGCAATAGATTTTGTGCCTCGGGGAGTGTGCCACTGAAAATTGGTTTGAGCAATTTCCTCAATTTGATTATAAATTTCATTTGGGCGACGATTACCTAAAAGTCCCCCAGAGCTAGAGTCAAGTGTTTGTCTTGTGTGTGGCAGCAACCCATTGTAGAAAGTGGATACTTGTTGCCACACCGCAAGACCTTGATGAGGACACTTTCTTAGTAGCTCCTTGAAACTTTCCCAAGTTTCATATAAGGATTCCCCGTCCTCTTGTGAATATGTATTAATTTCAGTCATTAATTTAGCCGTTTTAGCGGGAGGGAAATACTTATATAGAAACTTTTGGGCTAGTTCATCCCAGGTGTTTACCGAACCAACTAGGAGGGTATTGAGCCAAGCCTTAGCTCGGTCTTTTAGTGAAAATGGAAACATCTGTAGGCGGATGGCGTCATTTGATGCTCCATTGATCCAAAAAGTATCACATATTTTTAAGAAGTTAGTAATATGTAAATGGGGATCTTCGTCAGCAAGCCCGTGGAAGGTTGTGGAGTTTTGGAGCATTTGTATCAAATGCGATCGAAGTTCGAAGTTGTTGGCCTTGACATTCGGTGCATTGATAGCGGTGCCAAGATTACCTACGGTGGGCCGTAGGTAATCCATGAGGGTACGTTGATCCGCCATTGGAAGTAGGTCCCCCGAAACTTTCTCTTGGTTTTTAGCTTTAAGTCTTTTTCTTAGAAACGGGTTCGTCTAGAGGTTCTTTTATGTCTCTACTGGAACTGAAGCTCATACACTGCGTAGAAAGTTCAGATGTGGTGCCTGGGTTCCAAGTCCTGCAATAAAAACAAAAAAGAACGTTGGTCAAAAGTTTCACCACGGCCCCGTGCTTAGATGAACACGGCCCGTGGTCGGAGATACTGTAATTGTTTTCCGGATCCCTGTTACTGGGGAGCTCGACACGGCCTCGTGTTGCACCGACACGGCCCCGTGCTTAGCTCTCTATAACTCAGAAAATAAAAACTGCCAGTAACAATGCTTGGCACGGCCCGTGTCCGACCAGGCACGGCCCGTGCTGGGCTCTGAAGAAGCTGAAAATCTAAGAAAAAATCCTAAAAAAAACAGAAAAACAAGAAAAGCGATTAGGCCGTTGATTCCTAACTTTCTAAAAATCCTTGTGTCCCTGGCAACGGCGCCAAAAACTTGATGCGTGTCGAGTGTG
Organism: Helianthus tuberosus; assembly: GCA_030545235.1. Taxonomy (NCBI): domain Eukaryota; kingdom Viridiplantae; phylum Streptophyta; class Magnoliopsida; order Asterales; family Asteraceae; genus Helianthus; species Helianthus tuberosus. The sequence continues at coordinate 82,858,611 of CM060369.1, forward strand.
ATATAGTTTTTAATGTATATTTTAAGCCCTTTTTAACACTTTAGTCAAGTTTTAAAATTATAAAACACGATATGTTACTAACACTAAACACACATATGGGCAAGTGCACCCATCGTGAGCGTAGTATAGCGTTGGTAAGATACCGAGGTCGTCCAAGGACACAAGAGCTTCTAGCACCGGTTTATCCTCAACGTCTAATCAAATCAAAATTTAGAAAAAGGTTTTAAACATGAAAATAAAAAATGCTGAAAAATAAAAATAAAATAAAACAGATAGACAAGATGAATCACTTGGATCCGACTCGCCTTTAGTGTAACCTTTGATGTTTTCCGCACTTTTGCACTTTTTAAGAAATTATCTTAGTTTTGAAGGTGACGTTACCCTCAACCCAGTAGTTTGAGTCAGCAAGGATACAATCCTAAAGGGTTAGAATATTAGAAGATAATTAATTAAGTTATTAATGCGTAATGTGGTAGGCCCTCTTTTGAAGGTGACGTTACCCTCGGCTAAGTGGTTTGAGTCAGCAGGGATACAATCCCAAGTAGCCGGGTTAATGTATTAATAGTAGTTTACATATGAAGGGATCAAGCCATTCGCACCCCCGCCATCCAATACTAGTGGGTATTGAAGGAGGTCCTAGTAAGCTTGATCAAGGTCCTTGCAGGATCTATACACTGAACAAGGCAAGAACCTTACCAAACCATTCCCTTAACCCCCGACCAGGTAGCCAACATATCTCCATATAGAACGTGGAGATATGAATGGTGTAAATCTTTTATTTTATATAGATAGTAAAATAACGCCAAGACACCATGGACAAATGATAAGGAAGTTTCACCTTCAACATAAGAAACTAGTTATTAAAGTCATTAATACAAAACCAAATAAAAAGTGTGAAAAGATTAAAAAACAAAAGTATTACACTAAATGATTGTCCTCACCAAGTGATGTTAGAGACTTAGGCAAACATGGCCTTTGATTGTCAAGAACTCTTACTATCAATCTTGGATCCCGAGACTACTACACACACTCTATGATGGATGATGGATGATGGATGATTGTGGTGGATGTGGGTGTTGTGATGATGGTGGAGTGTGGGTGAAGTGGGAGAGAGGTGGTTTGTCAAGGGATGCCTTTGAAATGAACCAAGCACCCCTATTTATAGCCTTCACAGAAGCCCGGATACGGCCCCGTGTCCGGTTGGCACGGCCCCGTGTCCATCCACTTTCTCTTTCTTCATTTAATGCAGTTTGACTGTATTAGTTGACCACGCCCCCGTGTCCGCTGGGCACGGCCCCGTGTGCAGAAGCGTATCTGTACTATCAAGATTTGCTTGGATTCTGCGAATCTTAGCGTTGACCACGGTCGAGTGGAGCTGGGCACGCCCCCGTGTTGGGAAATAGAAGCTTCTATGCTTTTGTCTTTTATGCAGACACTTGGGCACGCCCCCGTGTCCGCTGGACATGGGGCGTGTTCAGCCTTCTGATGTTTTGTTTTTGCTTGGGAAGATGCTGTCGAGGGGTTGGGCATGCCACGTTTATTGCTTTTCTTGTATTTGTGTTAGATTTAGCTGTATTTTTACTTCTTTTGTTCATTTACGCTCATTTAACCCTGAAAATACAAAAGGAAGACAAAAGCACACTTTTTCCAATATTGGTACTACAAAAGGGTTAGTTTTATGCCTCATTTGATGTAATTTATATGTTGCATTTTACACACATCAATATCATTAAAAATTCAATATTAAACCCGAATGACATCCAAAAATTCTAAAAATTGGCACAACTTAATGTAACATGACAAGAAAAATTACTCTATTGTTAATTTTACCAGTGCATGGGTCTAATATTAAAAGCCCTAATTTTATAAAACTAAGAACCATAGTTTTTCTACATTTTCAATTCATATAAATGATGCCCTATATCACAAAAATTTATAGAGGGGTTTTGTAGAACTCAGAAAAGATAATGAAGTTGGACTTTTGAATTAATTGATTGGGTGTCACACCCAGATATTTCTCGGTGGGCCCGGATGGGGTATACGTGACTAGATTGATATCAAATACACAAATAGCACAGTGGAAGTTTTGGATTTAAAATACTATTACAAATAATAATATCCGAATCTTCGAAATATAATATAGACGGATATTGTATCAAAAGATCCACAGGCTGATCGTAAATTTACAAAATGAAATAACAGACTACTAGGCTTCAAATGCAAGGAGTTGCAAATTCCTCCTAAGCATTACCTGGCACTTCCAGCCTATTTCGTAACCTTGGAACCTGCCACTTAGTCTTTTGAAGATACGTCAGTTTACACCGGTAAATACAAATAACCGACACCTTTTGAAAATATTTCAAAATTGTTTTAAGTGCACAAAGGCACATCTATTTTATAAATAATTTGGGAGAATAATTATCTCGTATACAGTTTTACATGCTTGTCAATACATATGGGGCCTGGTATAGAAACCGATAACATGATTAACCGACACGCCACTTTAACCCAAAAAGGGTATCCCCAATATGGGTAGAAAATATATTATAATAGCATTAGCATCTATCGGGTGTATGCCTACACCTCGTGCTTAAGTCGTGGCCATTTGCAATTAAATGAGCCGAGGATATCCAGGACACGGTCGCATTAACCCCTAATGTTTAAGTTCTCAAGCAAAATAGATTAAAATGGGTTATGTGTATTTTCTAGTCACAATCTGACATATGATCCCATACCCGACTAAGCGGTAATAATTTACCGTATCCCAAGCCCGTATAGGGAAAATAAGTTAAGAATATTTACCTAGCTTAGTAAATCTTACAATGTAAGATGTAAAATAAGCACACTCGTTATCACAATTAACTAGCACGATTGCAATCTACTGGAATGCCTTAGTCTGGAATGAATGGTATAATAACAAATTAGAATGTTAACGGGTCTTATTCAAGTCCTAGACTTGGACCGGGTAACTTAAAATAATGAAAATTATACGATACGCTAGATTAAGCGATGACCGGATAGAATGTAGTTTAATCCCCACAAGTACTAATACTTGTATAATATGGGTAAACAATATACATTCTGGAATTTGAAATAAATTTGAAAGAATTGGCCCATTTTGGTAAACTTACGTAAACTAGTTACATAAGCTAAACGTACGCGCATAAGTGGTATCAGGTGAGTGGATGAGCTATAAACAAGTTCAATATGAATTTTTTTGTAATTATGTTGTATCATCAATATGTTATTAACTTTGTATGATCATTATGTTTTAAAACCAAACAATGCCATAAGGGCATTTTAGTCATTATATGGCATAATTCATGAACTTGTATAAAAAAATTATCTTATGAACAAGTTCATTATTCCAAAAAATGTTAATCATATTACCATATCAGTAGGTTATCCATTTCATAACTTTATTATTGATTAAAACCAAGTTATGCCAAAAAGGGCATTTTGGTAAATATTAGGCATATTATAAGAACTTGCAATAAAACTCAAGAACTGATTATGATCGGATTGTATAACCACATAGGGTTATTCTACACTATAATATGATCATAATGCAACTTAGAATTAGAAGCCAAAGTTGCTAAATCGGGTCAGAATCGAAAGTCAAAGCAGAAGACAAACTGCTTGACTTTCAGTTGCGAACCAATATGTAAACTGGAAATGATGGGCTGAACATGTTTATGCATGTTCTAATATTTGTTACCAACTGATATGATGCTAAAAACACGAGTTAAAACGTTTACAACTTCATTTTATAAGTTTCCCAAAAATCTGTCGTTTGACTCTTTATTAAACATAACTTTGACCCGTCATTTGACCAACTTAACGTGCTTTCCAGGAGGTGCCCTTTTGAGGGATTAACACCTACCTTAGTACGATCATGTAGCCATGTTTGATTTGAACAATGGCTGGACCATAATGGTCTAAACTGAAAGTCAAAGCAAAAGTCAGTTTGCTTGACTTTCGGCTAAAATCTTAGCCTACAAAATGAAAGAGCTGGAAAGGAACACTTACTTGTGATCCTTAGAATATTTAGAACTCAGGGGATGCTCCTTTAATATCAGAAACTTCTAGATAGAGTAAAAGAAAAAGAATTGAGAAAGGTGCAAGGAAAAGTGTTGCACCAAAGCTCCTATTTATAGTACAACGGGTTGAATTGGGATCAAGACAAGTGTAAGAGGTGTTGTAGGATCAGTCCATGTGTCTATGGACGTGTTAGAAGCTGCACAATGACTCAGTATTGCGAGATAGGTGGCATAGGGGCAGAATGCCTTAGCGTCCAAACAAAATCTGCAGATGTGTGCAAAATGCAACATATAAATTACATCTAATGAGGCATAAAACTAACCCTTTTTAGTACTAATGTTGGAAAAAGTGTGCTTTTGTCTTCCTTTTGTATTTTCAGGACCAAATGAGCTTAAATGAACAAAAGGAACAAATATGCAGCAAAAACTAACATAAATACAAAGAAAAGGAATAAACGTGGCATGCCCGACCCCTCGACAGCATCTTTCCAAGCAAAAACACAAAATAGAAGGCTGACCACGGCCCCGCGCCCAGCAGACACGGGGGTGTGGCCAAATGTCTGCAGAAAATGACAAAGTTGTAGAAGCTTCTATTCCCAGCACGGGGGCGTACCCAGCTCAACACGGGTCATGGTCAATGCTAAGATTCGCAGAATCTTGCAAATCTTGATAGTACAGATACGCTTCTGCACACGGGGTTGTGCCCAGCAGACACGGGGGCGTGTGGAGCCTAATGCAGACAATTGTAATTAATGAAGAAATAGAAAGTGGATGGCCACGAGGCCGTGTCTGGGCTTCTGTACATGCTATAAATAGGGGTACTTGGTTCACTTCAAAGGCATCCCTTGGCAAACCACCTCTCTCCCACTTCACCACCACTCCACCACCAATACAACACCCACATCCACCACCATCATCCATCATCCACCTTAGAGTGTGTGTAGTAGTCTCGGGATCCAAGATTGATAGTAAGAGTTCTTGTCAATCAAAGGCCATGTTTGGCTAAGTCTCTTACATCACTTGGTGAAGACAAGCATTTAATGTAATACTTTTGATTTTCAATCTTTTCGCACTTTTTATTTGGTTTTGTATTAATGACTTTAATAACTAGTTTCTTATGTTGAAGGTGAAACTTCCTTATCATTTGTCCGTGGTATCTTGGCATTACTTTACTGTCTATATAAAGTAAAAGATTTTCACTATTCATATCTCTACGGTCTATATAGAGATATGTTGGCTACCTGGTCGGGGGTTAAGGGAATGGTTTGGTAAGGTTCATGCCTTGTTCAGTGTATAGATCCTGCAAGGACCTGGGTCAAGCTTACTAGGACCTCCTTCAATACCCACTGGTATTGGATGGCGGGGGTGCGAATGACTTGATCCCCTCATATGTAAACTACTATTAATACATTAACCCGGCTACTTGGGATTGTATCCCTGCAGACCCAAACCACTTAGCCGAGGGTAACGTCGCCTTCAAAAGAGGGGCCTACCACATTACGCATTAATAACTTAATTAATTATCTTCCAATATTTCGACCCTTTGGGATTGTATCCTTGCTGACTCAAACCACTAGGTTGAGGGTAAAGTCACCTTCAAAAGAGGGGCCTACTACTATAACTAAGATAATCTCTTAAAAAGTGCAAAAGTGCGGAACATCAAAGGTTACATTAAAGGCGAGTCAAATCCAAGTGATTCATCTTGTCTATCTGTTTTTATTTTATTTTTATTTTTCAGCATTTTAGTTTTTGTTTTTCATGTTTAAAAACCTTTTTCTAAAAAATTTGATTTGATTAGACGTTGAGGATAAACTGGTACTAAAAGCTGTTGTGACCTTGGACGACTTCGGTATCTTACCAACGCTATACTACGCTCACGATGGGCGCACTTGCCCATGTGTGTGTTTGGTGTTAGTAGAATATCGTGTTTTATAAATTTAAAACTTGACTAATGTGTTAAAAAGGGCTTAAAATATAAAGAAAAACATATCACTCCCAACACACACCAAGTTTTTGGCGCCGTTGCCGGGGAACACAAGGATTTTAAGAAAGCTTAAAATCGACAGCCTAATCGTTTTTCAAAAAATCTTTTTAAAACCGCGCTCATATTCTTTTCATTTTAGGTAGTTTTTGCATTACAGTAGCCTGAACACGGGGCCGTGCCATAAAATTTTAAAAAAAACTCCCAGATACAGAGTCTGAACACGGGGTCGTGCTCACTGAACACGCCCCCGTGCTACAAAAAACCAGTTACATTTTTTTTTAAAACGCCCAGATACAGAACCTGAACACGGGGCCATGCTCACTGAACACGGGGCCGTGTCCAGCCTCTGTTTCCGTTTTTGTTTTTGTTTTCCGGTCCCGAGACTCTGTTGTGGTCTGCTGAGTGATTTTTATGGATCAAAACTCAGGAGGTTACAACTACCACTTTGAGGAGGATGACTATAGGGAAGAATATTGTACCATTTGTGGTAACCCTAATTCGGTACAATATTGTGATCTCTTTGAACCATCCCCTTCGTATACATACTATGAGGAGCCCATGTATGAGCCATCCACTTCATACACATCCTTTGAAGAACCAAGCTATGAACCTTCTTGTGACATATGTGCTTGTAATCATTGTAAACAGTTCAGTTATCAATGAAATAAAGTTATTTGATCCCAAATGTTTGTTTGTTTATGTTTGACATTTTTCATTTTTTGACTTTTACAAACTCTTTATCGCTTTCTGGAGAGTTATACGCAAACTGGTGCGTAAACGTAATCAGTTTAACGCGACAAATACTCCGGAACATCAACATATGCTTAACATACCTTAAATAACCTTTACATAACTTAGAAATAAGTTTTGAAGGCTTTGGTATGGCAAAATCAGGTTTATTCGCTTACAGGGACTATACCTACTGATTACCACGTTATCTAGGCTCAGTGACGAGTCGTAGTTTCGGCCAAAATGCGTATTCTTGCTTATTTTGTAACCAAACTACTTGTGGGTATCAAGACCCTTTGTCTTGATACCAAACCTGTTTTCAAACCTCGTTAAACATGTTTTAACATGTTTAGCTCGTCACTTTTAGAATTGTGCTTGTCTAGGGTCGTAAAGGTAAGCGATCTAAGCAATCGCTTATACTTTCGAACCCGACCCATTTGGTCGATCATTAGGATCCGACCAAACACATTAGGTGACCATAGTCATATAGGGAATAACCTTCCGAGGTTATACCTTATGGTCACGTCGTTTAAATAGTTGTATGATAAGTAGTTTATATGCCTTAGGAAAATTACCAAAATGCCCTTTTTACGCCAAATTTCATTTTAAGCCTATGTAACGTAACTTTTGACATCTAAACTGATTTGGCCACTATATTAGACATGTTAAGGCATATTTTACTTGTCATAGGACTAGTTAGGCAGTTCAAACGCGTTTTACACGAACGACGCGTTAAAGTAGCATAAGCTACCTAAACGGGTCGTAACGGGTCAAAAGCACTTAGGATAAGTTTCGTTTTAGTATGTAGGCTTTGTAAAACCATATTACATGAGTTCCTAGACTCATTTGGTTTACGAACCCTCATGCTACCCGATCCTCCAAATAGGTCCGTTTATTAATGTAGTTACCTATATTAGGTGCCGTTTAATTCCGTGATCTTCTAGCTTTGCTTATCTCAAGTGAGTACATAGTCCCCTCTTTTACTGTTTTCAAACTGTTTTGGGGTGAAACACATGTGCCTACTTATTACTTTCGTGCTATCCATGTTTTCATATCATATACTTGCTATGTTCATTAGTACACTATTAGTACATGATTTCATTATGTTTTGCTATGTATGTTGACTGAGCATGCTAGCCCATTGATTTACATTACATCTTCCATTGCTATGTATGTTTACTGAGCATGCTAGCACATTGATTTACATGACTTTTCTGCTTTGTATGTTAACTTAGCATACTTAGTACACTGTTTTACATTACTTTTCGGCTATGTATGTTTACTGAGCTTGCTAGCACATTGTTTTACATAACTTTTCTGCTTTGTATGTTAACTTAGCATACTTAGTACATTACTTTCATTACATGTTTACATTTGGTATGACATTTGGTTTGTTCAACTGGTCTAAATTACATTCATTAACATTAGCTACGCCGCTCGGTAGTAAGTAATGGTACCATAGGACTTGACAAATCCCGTTCCTGATATCCTAGGTTTGTTTGGGTGTAAGGAATGACTGAATCCGAAAACATTTTTCTTTGATAATCTTTACTCTAAGGTTATCCTGCTGTCTCAAGGCTTGAATGTATGCGTTAACTTACTGCATAAGTGTTTGTATCAGTAAATCATGTATTTATTTTGCAAAACATAACTTTTGATATATTCAAAATACTTTGTTTTGTACATTCTTGCTTGTGGTTTAAGTAGTCTCATTTTACTTACCATACATGACTTTTGCTTATACATTACATGGTTTACATTGACAATAGACTTGGTTTACTCATAAACATTTGACAATTGGTTTAAACATTACATTTTGGTGGTTTGTTTGGGTAAGTGATTTACATAACGAGGCGACATGTAGTATGATAAAAGCATGGTGGATACGCCGCTGGTACTTCCTATATATAAGTGCTTTTATGGTATTATATATCATAGCGTTATTTAAACCATTTCAGTTATACATATTACATTTACAACATATTTTCACTTAAACATTGTTTTACAAATAACTCAATTTATACAAACTCATTTTACTTGGTTATTCATTTAACCATACATTATTCTTTTATATATACATATCATCTGATTTTGCTAACGTTTTTCAAATGATTTATAAAACAAAATAATTAACAAGGTTCATGACTGAATTTTATTAAACATTTCTTCAAACTCAAGTCATGAATCCTATTTTCATAAAACCTATGTATCTCACAGGCATTTTTATGCTGACGTACCTATTTTCACATGTGTTTTCAGGAGCTGTTGCTTAGGATGTTCGTGACTCACTAGGGCGGACCTGTGCCTTAGAGACTTAAAATAAAGATAGAACTAGTTTAATTATGTGATGTACTCTTTGCTTCAGTTATTTTAAGACAATGTAACTCTTTTTTGATGAATAAAACATAACTTTTAAATGCCATGGTTGTGAAACAATAATTCTGTTACAACACTCCCCGACGTTTCCGCCACGATTTGATGATTTACGTGGTCAGGGTGTGACAGAAGAGTTGGTATCAGAGCCAATGGTTATAGGGAATTAGGTTATTAGTAATGCTTTGACCTAGACTATAACCTTTCTAGGGCCCCAACACAAGTTGTCTTGTGTTTAGATCTTAAAATATGCACTTCACCTATCCTTAGGTGATCACCAAAACGAGAACCCAATTTTTCTAAAACGATTTTTGAAGATCAATCATCTGTTTTTAAATGATTTATTATATGGTTTTGAACTCTTTGATTTTTCAAAATGATTTTGAAAATTTACCATCCATTTTTGATTGATTCTTTTGGCCTTGTGCCTTCCAAGTTTTCAAAATCTCGTCAAAGTTTTGGGTTCTAAACAGTGTGAACACGTGCAAACTGGAAGGGTGAATGCCTGTACCCTGGGTTTTCTGTCTAAGGCTAGAGTGTTCGTACAAATCCACATAATCGGACCAGTCACTCTTACCTAGGAACTCTTGGGGTGAGTGTTCACTTATAGGCAAGCATGTCTTCGCGATACATTATTTTTGACCCATTTACTTTGATTAGTCACTGTGTGTCGTTTGTTTGCTTTGTGATATGGATGAATGACCACCATCCTTGCTTTTGTCGATTTTTGTTTCATCTCGTTCTTTTCATCTAACCTTCTCACCCGTTTCCTCTCATGTTTCCTCTTTTTAGAATGCCTCCTCGACGTGAAAACCCGCTATCTAATGCCGAAATGGCAGATATTATGGCATAGCACATGGCCGCTGTACTCCCAAACATTATAGCTCAGGTGAACCAGGCCAACAACAATCAAAATGCTCCATGCAATTTCAAGAGTTTTAATTCGGCCAAACCACTCAAGTTTAGTGGTTCTGAAGGGGCAACTGGGCTTCTTCAATGGTTCGAGAGCTTTGAGAGTACATTTCGTCACGTCCTGTGTCCTGAGAATCGAAAAGTCGAGTTTGCATCAAGCGTGTTTCAGAAGAGGGCTCTCACATGGTGGAACGGGGTTATGAGAGACCGTGGTGCTGAGGTTGGTTTAGCACAAACATGGGCTGAACTTAGGGTACTTATGATAAGGGAGTTTTGTCCTCGTCATGAACTACGAGCTTTAGAAAGGGAATTTAATGACCTGAAGCAGGATAGTGGCGAGCACCGGGCGTATACTGATAGGTATGAGGAGCTGAGTTTGTTATGCCCAACAATGGTTACCCCACTTGAGAAGGCTATCGAGAGGTATATCGATGGCCTACCTGACTCCGTACAAGACATCGTTACTGGTAGTAACCCTACCACAGTTCGTCAGGCAATCGAGCTATCTGCGACATTGACTGAGTCACAGGTTCGGAAGGGTAAGTTGCATAGAAAGGGTGACAAGGGTAAGAAGCAGCCGTCTGATAAAAGTGAAAGCAAGAAAGGTAAAAACAAAAAGGGTAAGGATTCTGGTTCCTCGAAGGGTTCTAGGAAGCGTAAGGCTTCCCAAAATTTCGCCATTACTGCACAAGCTGCACCAAATCAGCCTACGCAACCACTTGCCAAGAAACCTTATCTTGGCAATGCACCTTTGTGCAACAGATGTAACGGTTATCATCAACCGCACCTCCAGTGCCGTCATTGCACCAACTGTGGAAGACCTGGTCATCTTGCTGCCACATGCCACATTCCTGCCAATCAGAATAGGGCAACACAGAACCCGGCTCAACAAGTTGCTCAGCCTCCTGCTCAGCAACAGGCTCAGGCTGCACGACCTCACTACCCACCAGGTTCTTCTTATAACTGTGGGGATTCGGACCCACTACCGTAATCAATGTCCAAGATTGGTGAATGCGAATCCAGCTCAGGCTCAGGCTCGAGGTCGAGTCTTCAACATGAATGCACAAGAGGCGCAAGCAGACAATGAAGTGTACGTTCTTTGTTAATAATCAACCCGCATCTGTTCTTTTTTATTCTGGTGCCGATAAGAGTTTTGTGTCATTATCTTTTGAGCCATTGCTTCGCATGTCTAGAAAGAAACTAGATAAGCCTTTGACAGTAGAAGTTGCTAGTGGTGATCCCGTTGTTCTTGATTCTGTTCTTCGTAATTGCCAATTGAACCTTAACAACCATCTTTTTCCTATCGACCTCACGCCAATGCAACTTGGGAGTTTCGACGTTATAGTGGGTATGGATTGGTTAGCCAAGCATCACGCAGAGGTAGTTTGTTTCGAGAAGATTGTTCGTGTTCCACTTTCGTCAGGTGAGATCCTACAAGTTCGTGGTGTGAAGCCTGCTAGTAGTCTCAAGCTCATGTCTTGTTTTCAAGCTCGGAAGTATCTGCGAAAGAACTATGTGGCCTTCTTGGCACATGTTATAGCAGATAAAGGCAAAGGTAAGTCTATTCAAGATATCCCTGTTGTTCGGGATTATCCGGAGCTATTTCCTGAGGAGTTACCTGGGTTACCCCCAGCACGCCAAGTTGAGTTCCGTATTGATCTTGTACCTGGTGCAAATCCTATTGCCAGACCTCCATATCGTCTTGCACCGTCTGAGATGCAAGAATTATCTAAGTAGCTTCAGGAACTTTCTGATAGAGGTTTTATTCGTCCTAGTTTTTCACCATGGGGTGCTCCCGTTCTTTTTGTCAAGAAGAAGGATGGATCTTTTAGAATGTGCATCGATTACCATGAGCTTAACAAGCTTACCATCAAGAATCGATATCCCCTACCTCGCATTGATGATCTCTTTGATCAATTACAAGGTGCTTCTTATTTTTCGAAGATTGATCTGCGTTCTGGGTATCATCAGCTTCGTGTGCATGAAGAAGATATTCCCAAGATAGCGTTCCGCACTCGTTATGGGCATTATGAGTTCACAGTTATGCCATTCGGGTTGACTAATGCTCCTGCTGTTTTCATGGACTTGATGAATAGGGTTTGCAAGCCTTATTTAGATAAGTTCATCATCGTTTTTATTGATGACATTTTGATATATTCTAAGACGCAAGCTGATCATGAGCAACATCTTCGTCTTACTCTGGAACTCCTAAAGAAAGAGAAACTTTTCGCCAAATTATCCAAGTGTGAATTTTGGCTTAAGGAAGTTCAATTTTTGGGACAAATCGTCAACAAACAAGGTATTCATGTAGATCCCTCCAAGATCAGTGCGATTAAGGATTGGGATACGCCTACTACTCCTACCGAAGTTCGTTCTTTTCTTGGTCTCGCGGGTTATTACCGCCGCTTTATCGAAAATTTCTCGAAGATTGCAGTTCCCCTAACTGCTCTAACTCAGAAGTATAAGCCCTTTGAATGGGGTTCTAAACAAGAAGAAGCGTTTCAGACCTTGAAGCAGAAACTTTGTGATGCGCCTATTCTATCTTTGCCTGAGGGCAATGATGATTTCGTCGTGTATTGTGATGCATCAAATTTGGGACTTGGCTGTGTTCTGATGCAAAGGAACAAAGTCATAGCTTACGCATCAAGGCAGTTGAAGGTGCATGAGAAAAACTACACCACTCATGATCTTGAGTTAGGTGTAGTTGTGTTCGCTCTTAAGATCTGGAGACACTTTTTGTATGGTACAAAATGTGTGGTTTTCACTGACCACAAAAGTCTTCAGCATATCTTTAATCAGAAAGAACTCAACATGAGGCAACGACGTTGGGTTGAACTTCTAAACGACTATGACTGTGAAATTCGCTACCATCTTGGTAAGGCGAATGTCGTGGCTGACGCTTTGAGTCGTAAAGAACGTGTCAAGCTTCATTATGTTCGTGTTCAATCTGACATTCAAGCTCGATCTGATATTCAAGCCCCGCATCTCCCAGGCTCAACATGCTTGTGTTTCACAAGACTTGATGGGTAAGGAATTACCCTATCAAATTAAGCCTGATCTTGAACTGAAGGACGATGGATCGTATTATTTCATGGACCGTTTGTGGGTCCCAAGCCTAGATGATCTCCGCATTTTGCTTATGGATGAAGCCCATAAGTCTCGTTATTCTATTCACCCTGGCTCAGATAAGATATATAAGGATCTTCGTACTCAGTATTGGTGGCCTGGTATGAAGAAAGACATTGCCTTGTACGTTTCAAAATGCCTTACTTGTCTTAAGGTTAAGGCTGAACATCAACATCCTTCTGGTTTACTGGAGCAACCAGAGATCCCAGTTTGGAAATGGGAAAACATCGCTATGGATCTTATTACCAAACGTCCGCGCACAAAGAAAGGTCATGATGCCATCTGGGTAGTTGTTGATCGTCTCACAAAATCAGCGCATTTCTTGCCAATCCGTGAGGATCTATCTGCTGAAAAGTTGGCTAAAATCTATGTGGATGAAATTGTATCTCGACATGGTGTTCCTTTGAACATTATTTCTGACCGAAATGCTCGCTTCTATTCTCGCTTCTGGAGAACCATGCAATCTGCTATGGGGACCCAACTTAATCTGAGCACAGCTTATCATCCACAAACAGATGGCCAAACTGAAAGAACAATCCAAACTTTGGAGGATATGCTTAGAGCTTGTGTGATCGATTTTGGTGGTAGTTAGGATTCACATCTTCCATTGATTGAATTCTCCTACAACAACAGTTATCACTCCAGGATCAACATTGCTCCTTTAGAGGTTCTCTATGGTCGAAAATGTCGTTCACCAGTCTGCTGGAATGAGATAGGTGAGGCTCAGCTTACTGGACCTGACCTCATTCTAGAGACAACTGATAAGGTTAAGAAAGTTCGTGATAACCTACAGACAGCTCGAAGCCGTCAAAAGAGTTACGCGGACCGACGACGCAAGCCCTTGGAATTTCAAGTCGGTGATCGTGTATCACTTAAGGTCTCACCATGGAAAGGTGTGATCAGATTTCGAAAGACAGGAAAACTTGCACCTAGATATGTTGGACCATTCAAGATCGTCGAAAGAATCGGCAAGGTAGCCTACAGACTTGAACTACCTCCTGAACTTGGTAATGTTCATCCAACCTTCCACGTATCCAATCTCAAAAAGTGTCTAGCTGACGAGAACCTCCACATACCGCTTGACGAAATTCGTGTTGATAAAACACTGCATTTTGTTGAGAAACCTGTGGAAATTACGGATCGTGAAGTCAAATGGCTTAAACACAAGCGCATTCCTTTGGTTAAAGTTCACTGGGAATCTAAACGTTGACCTGAGTTTACTTGGGAATGTGAAGATTAAATAAAGGCGAAGTATCCACATCTTTTCTCACGAGTTTCCTCTAAACAAATTTCGGGACGAAATTTCCACAAGTAGGGGAGACTGTGACATCTGTGCTTGTAATCATTGTAAACAGTTCAGTTATCAATGAAATAAAGTTATTTGATCCCAAATGTTTGTTTGTTTATGTTTGACATTTTTCATGTTTTGACTTTTTCAAACTCTTTATCGCTTTCTAGAGAGTTATGCGCAAACTGGTGCGTAAACGTAATCAGTTTAAATCGAAAAATACTCCGGAACATCAACATATGCTTAACATACCTTAAATAACCTTTACATAACTTAGAAATAAGTTTTGAAGGCTTTGGTATGGCAAAATCAGGTGTATTCGCTTACAGGGACTAAATTCGACAAACTGCGAAAGTATGCCGATTTGAACTGTAACAGACATTCTGGAACATGACCATAAGTTAAACATACCCTAAATATCCTTCACATAGCTTAGAAATAGGCCTTGAGGGGTTCGGTGTGCTAAAATAAACTTTATGCTCATTCAGGGACTAAAAGCGTCAAAAAGTGCATAAGTTTGCATTTTCGCGCATAACTTACGTTCTGAATACATCCGAACATCCAAAAATTTATGCAAGCATTAAAATATTTTATTTTAGTGTTTGGCATAAGAAAAATCCATTCGTCGCGCAATTTGGATTGTTTTTCGCGCTTTTGCGCATTTCGTCGTAATTAGGCAAATATCGCTATAGTACGACCAAACGAGCCGACATCCGGCATATTTTTTAGCATGTTTCATGTCCACAATGTTTAGGCATCATTTTAGGGCCTTAAAGTTTGCTTAACGGGCCTTAAACATGTCGGAATGGAGCTTATACCACAACAGGGACTGAAACTGTCAATCTGCAAACTTGTTGCTGATCTGAGACAACCAGGCGGGCCGCGTGAACATCTGCAGGTCCCTTACGCGGGCCGTGTGAGCCTCCCAGATGTGCAGAATGTGTTTTACAGCCTGTTTTCAGCTGTTATACCCATGTTTCCCACTTGCAAATGGTTTTTAACAAACCATTGGCATAATCTAGGGGCTCCAATGGTTTTATAAAACAATGGGCTCAATGTGTACGGCTGTGATTGAATCTCGGACTACGAAAAATGATCTTAACGGCTCTACCACATCTATAAATACCCCCACCCCTTTTGTTGCAACCCACTTGATTTCTGAGATTTTCTCTAAGTTGAAGTGTGAAACACTTCATACCTGAGAAATACTTGGAAAATCAAACTTGCGGGGACCCTTTGTAAGTATTCCTTCGTTCTTTTCATTCGTTTTTAGCATTAAAGTCAAACTGCTTTTGACTTTCTGCATCAACCAGCTTATGGTCAATGCGATGTTCGTTTGAACTTCATAACGTGAGCGTGATCACGATGGTTATAGTCCCTAGTGACTATACCTACTGATTACCACGTTATCTAGGCTCAGTGACGAGTCGTAGTTTCGGCCAAAATGCGTATTCTTGCGTATTTTGTAACCAAACTACTTGTGGGTATCAAGACCCTTTGTCTTGATACCAAACCTGTTTTCAAACCTCGTTAAACATGTTTTAACATGTTTAGCTCGTCACTTTTAGAATTGTGCTTGTCTAGGGTCGTAAAGGTAAGCGATCTAAGCAATCGCTTATACTTTCAAACCCGACCCATTTGGTCGATCATTAGGATCCGACCAAACACATTAGGTGACCATAGTCGTACAGGGAATAACCTTCCGAGGTTATACCTTATGGTCACGTCGTTTAAATAGTTGTATGATAAGTAGTTTATATGCCTTAGGAAAATTACCAAAATGCCCTTTTTACGCCAAATTTCATTTTAAACCTATGTAACGTAACTTTTGACATCTAAACTGATTTGGCAACTATATTAGACATGTTAAGGCATATTTTACTTGTCATAGGACTAGTTAGGCGGTTCAAACGCGTTTTACGCGAACGACGCGTTAAAGTAGCATAAGCTACCTAAACGGGTCGTAACGGGTCAAAAGCACTTAGGATAAGTTTTGTTTTAGTATGTAGGTTTGTTAAACCATATTACATGAGTTCCTACACTCATTTGGTTTACGAACCCTCATGCTACCTGATCCTCCGAATAGGTCCGTTTATTAATGTAGTTACCTATAATAGGTGCCGTTTGATTCCGTGATCTTCTAGCTTTGCTTATCTCAAGTGAGTACATAGTCCCCTCTTTTACTGTTTTCAAACTGTTTTGGGGTGAAACACATGTGCCTAGTTATTACTTTCGTGTTTTCCATGTTTTCATATCATATACTTGCTATGTTCATTAGTACACTATTAGTACATGATTTCATTATGTTTTGCTATGTATGTTGACTGAGCATGCTAGCACATTGATTTACATTACATCTTCCTTTGCTATGTATGTTTACTGAGCATGCTAGCACATTGATTTACATGACTTTTCTACTTTGTATGTTAACTTAGCATACTTAGTACACTGTTTTACATTACTTTTCGGCTATGTATGTTTACTGAGCATGCTAGCACATTGTTTTACATAACTTTTCTGCTTTGTATGTTAACTTAGCATACTTAGTACATTACTTTCATTACATGTTTACATTTGGTATGACATTTGATTTGTTCAACGGGTCTAAATTACATTCATTAACATTAGCTACGCCGCTCGGTAGTAAGTAATGGTACCATAGGACTTGACAAATCCCGTTCCTGACATCCTAGGCTTGTTTGGGTGTAAGGAATGACTGAATCCGAAAACATTTTTCTTTGATAATCTTTACTCTAAGGTTATCCTGCTGTCTCAAGGCTTGAATGTATGCGTTAACTTACTGCATAAGTGTTTGTATCAGTAAATCATGTATTTATTTTGCAAAACATAAGTTTTGATATATTCAAAATACTTTGTTTTATACATTTTTGCTTGTGGTTTAAGTAGTCTCATTTTACTTACCATACATGACTTTTGCTTATACATTACATGGTTTACATTGACAATAGACTTGGTTTACTCATAAACATTTGACAATTGGTTTAAACATTACATTTTGGTGGTTTGTTTGGGTAAGTGATTTACATAACGAGGCGACCTGTAGTATGATAAAAGCATGGTGGATACGCCGCTGGTACTTCCTATATATAAGTGCTTTTATGGTATTACATATCGTAGCGTTATTTAAACCATTTCAGTTATACATATTACATTTACAACATATTTTCACTTAAACATTGTTTTACAAATACCTCAATTTATACAAACTCATTTTACTTGGTTATTCATTTAACCATACATTATTCTTTTATATATACATATCATCTGATTTTGCTAACGTTTTTCAAATGATTTATAAAACAAAACAATTAACAAGGTTCATGACTGAATTTTATTAAACATTTCTTCAAACTCAAGTCATGAATCCTATTTTCATAAAACCTATGTATCTCACAGGCATTTTTATGCTGACGTACCTATTTTCACATGTGTTCTCAGGAGCTGTTGCTTAGGATGTTCGTGACTCACTAGGGCGGACCTGTACCTTAGAGACTTAAAATAAAGATAGAACTAGTTTAATTATGTGATGTACTTTTTGCTTCAGTTATTTTAAGACAATGTAACTCTTTGTTTGATGAATAAAACATAACTTTTAAATGCCATGGTTGTGAAACAATAATTCTGTTACAACACTCCCCGACGTTTCCGCCACGATTTGATGTTTTACGTGGTCGGGGTGTGACACTTCTCCCTCATACTCATATTTTGATGAACCAAGGTATGAGCCCTCATACTCATACTTTGAGGAACCAAGATGTGAGCCTTCACCTTTATATACTTACTATGAGGAACCATGGCGTGAACAACCCACCTCATATGAGTACTATGAATAACCAAGTTACGACCCTTATTTATCATATACTTACAATGAGGAATGATGGTGTGAACTATCTACTTTATATGAGTATTATGACGAACCAAGGATCGAACCTCCGAATTCGAGCTTTGAGGATCCTTATTCTATCACTCCCATAGCCGAAAAGATAATAGAACACCTTAAAACTATAAAGCGCTGTATAAAAGAAGCCCGAGCAAGGGAAGAAGAATCCCGCGCAAGGGAAGAATTAACATGTAATAAAGAAGAGATAGTTGAAGAGGTAAAAATGGAAGAACAAGTAAGTGAAAAACCGACACATGAGGTAAACAACGAAAAAGGTGAGTCCGATAACGTTAAAATTCAAGAAGAGTCTAATTTTAAAGAAATTAATCTCTTGTCACCTTCTTTTGAAAATCATTGTTTAGTACCCACTCATGCTAAGTTTTTAAAAGAGTTAAACACTAACACTAAAATTGACGAAACGGTAAGCATTAAGTTAACAAATGATCAAACTACACTAATAAAAGATGATCCATTTGAAATTAACATTACACCGGTTCCATGTTTCTTTCAAAATTCCTTTATTGGTAATATTACAATTGATAAAGATCTTTGTGTTAATATAATGCCAAACTACATTTTCGAAAAATTAAGTATTAGTGATTTTTCTCCACTTCAAATACCCATTTTTTTTTATCTAATCGGAAAACAATAAAATCAATTGGAATAGTTGAGGATGTGTTAATCCAAGCAAATCAAATGGTTTCGTTATCCTTGATGACGCTCCGCTAGTGTTGGGACGACCTTTTTTAAAAACCTATGAAGCTTTGAAAAATCGGAAGAAAAACAATCTACCCATTCAATTAGGGGCATTCAAAAGAAGTGTCGATCTTAAGCGTTCAATGAAATACCCATTCGGCAATGATGACCCCCTAATTGAAGATGAGGATGAGCCACTCGATACAAGAGAAGAAATTGACCACTTTGTTGAAGAAGAGGTCGCCATTGAACAAACCTTTTTGGTTCTTGACGAAAGTGAGCAACCAAATAAGGAGTCTCCTAAAGACCCACCACTTAAGCTCAAAGAACTTCCAAAAGGTTTGGAATATGCTTTTCTCGAAAAAGATGGTAAGTTACCTGTAATTATTTCGTCAAAATTAACTAGTGTAGAAAAAGAAAAACTAGTCACACTTTTGAAAAATCACAAAAACGCGATCGCTTGGAAGCTAGTAGATATTAAAGGAATAAGCCCTTCCATGTGCACGCACAAAATTTTAATGAATGATGACTATAAATCGGTAATACAACCACAACGTAGAGTAAATCCAAATGTCAAAGAAGTGGTTAAAAATGAAGTCATCAAATTACTTGACGCCGGACTCATTTACCCAATTTCCGATAGTCCTTGGGTAAGTCCCGTCCAAGTAGTTCCTAAAAAGGGAGGTATGACGGTGGCCACTAACGAGAAAAATGAATTAATACCAACAAGAACCGTCACAGGATGGAGAGTTTGTATAGATTATCGTAGATTAAATGAGGCAACAAGGAAAGATCAGTTTCATTTACCTTTTATTGATCAAATGTTGGAAAGATTGTCCGGTCATAAATTTTATTTTTTCTTAGATGGTTTTTCAGGTTACTTTCAAATATCGATAGCACCCGAAGACCAAGAAAACACAACATTCACATGTCCCTACGGAACTTTTGCTTATCGACACATGCCTTTTGGTCTATGTAATGCCCCCGCAACTTTTCAATGTTGCATGGTGGCCATCTTCCATGACATGATAGAAAAGACGATGGAAGTCTTCATGGACGAATTTTCTATCTTTGGAGATTCATATGACCAATGCCTCGATAATCTTGAACGAATGCTATCCCGATGTGAGGAAACTAACCTCGCCCTTAATTGGGAAAAATGCCATTTCATGGTAACGGAGGGAATAGTACTCGGTCACAAAATCTCAAGCGAAGGAATGGAGGTTGATCGGGCTAAAATAGACACTATTTCTCTATTACCACCCCATCCTCCGTTAGAGCTATCAGAAGTTTCCTAGGACATGCCGGCTTTTATAGACGATTTATCGAGGACTTTTCTAAAATCTCAAGGCCTTTAACAAAATTACTTGAAAAAGATGCTCCTTTCATCTTTGACAAGGATTGCAACCAAGCATTTCTTACGCTAAAAGAAATGCTAGTCAATGCACCTATCATGATAGCGCCTGATTGGAAATTACCTTTCGAAATCATGTGTGATGCAAGTGACTTTGTAGTTGGAGCCGTCTTGGGACAAAGAAAAGATAAGCATTTTCACCCAATTTATTACGCTAGTAAAACACTTTACGATGCACAAGAAAATTACACAACAACTGAAAAAGTATTACTAGCTGTAGTATTTGGCTTTGATAAATTTCGTTCTTATCTTGTTCTTTCTAAAATGATAGTTTATACAGACCATGCAGCCATTCGTTATCTCTTTAAGAAACAGGATGCTAAACCACGTTTAATCAGATGGATTCTACTCCTCCAAGAATTTGACATTGAAATAAAAGACAAAAGAGGAGCAGAAAACACCGCTGCAGATCATCTTTCCCGCTTAAAAGATCCAGCTTTGGAGGAAACTAGGGACGAGATAATCAATGAAAAATTTCCAACGGAGTCCTTAGAAATGGTGGAATACCGAGAAGAGCCATGGTACGCCGACTATGCTAACTACTTAGCTAGCAGAATAGTCGCAAAAGGATGGCCACATCATCGAAGAAAAAAAATCTTTGCCGATGTAAAGCATATTTTTGGGAAGATCCTTATCTTTTCAAAATGTGTGCCGACCAACTTATCTGACGATGCGTACATGGTAGTAAAGCAAGAAGAATTCTCTGCCATTGTCATGAAGGTCTATACGGAGGGCATCATGGTGCCGCTAGTACCACACGAAAGGTATTTGATTCAGGATTTTATTGCCCAACCATTTACAAAGACGCCAAAAGTCTTGTAAAGACTTGTGATGCATGCTAACGATCAGGTAATATTTCTTCCAAAAATGAAATGCCACAAAATGGCATTCTTATTTGTGAAATTTTTGATGTGTGGGGACTCGACTTTATGGGACCTTTCCCACCGTCAAAAGGAAACAAATATATACTTGTGGCAGTAGATTACTTGTCAAAATGGGCCAAGCCCGAAGCCCTTCCAACAAATGATGGAAGAGTTGTAGTAAGATTCCTGAAACGATTATTTTCTCGTTTTGGAACTCCAAAAGAGTTAATAAGTGATAGGGGTACCTATTTTTGTAATCATCAACTTGAAATTTTTTTAACAAGGTATGGGGTCTATCACCGGATCTCAACAACATATCACCCTCAAACAAACGGACAAGCCGAAGTGACTAATCGAGGTTTAAAAAGAATACTTGAAAAAACCGTAGGATTAAATCAAAAGGAATGGGTCGATAAATTAGACGACGCTGTATGGGCTTTTCGAACCTCATATAAAACAACAATAGGTA
This sequence comes from Helianthus tuberosus, assembly GCA_030545235.1. Lineage (NCBI taxonomy): Eukaryota > Viridiplantae > Streptophyta > Magnoliopsida > Asterales > Asteraceae > Helianthus > Helianthus tuberosus. Next base: position 82,880,406 of record CM060369.1, read on the forward strand.
CCACCCCATATAAGCATGTCTATGGAAAAAGTTGTCATTTGCCGGTAGAAATAACAAACAAAGCCTACTGGGCAATTAAAAACGTAAACTTGGACATAGAAGTTGCCGGTAAAATTCGATTGTAAAGCCCCAAAAATTTGAATGTTTGTATTCACCATATGTTCCTATATGATATATCATGAAAGAAATAACTAGGCTATGTAACCTAGTTAAGTGTATGGCAAAAACTATTAAAGAAGGAAAGTTGTGCCAATTATGTTTTAGTATCAAACAAGAGGGACTAAAGGTGAAGATTTTGGGGTGGAGTTCAAATTAAAAAGAAAACAAAACGCAGAATTTTGTGTGTGTATATGTGTGTTACGTGATATGGAGAAAAAGAGGGAAGAACACCCTCTAAAACCTAACCACAAAATCAGCAAATTAATGGAGCAATTGATGGTTGATCTAGTGCATGAACATCAATCTTTGATCACCTCTACTTGCTAAGCATAAGGTATGCTACAATTTATCATTTGGTGATTATTGATGAAATGGGTTGTGTTCAATCCGTGAGTTTATGTGAATTTAGAATGATAATGAATTAAAATCATCTCATGAAACATGAATCATGCTCGAATTTCAGATTACTTTGATGTTTTAATGAAAACCCACTTGTGGAAGTAATGTTATGAAGATGATGATGTTCCATGTGCTAAATTGAGTATAGTTTTGATATGTATGAAGCTTGATGTTGTAGATTATTGTTAAATGAATATGATTAGAATGAAAGTTATGTGAAATTAGTTTGAATATGATGAATGAAAGCAAGAAATAGGTAATAAAGTATGAATGGGTTGTACATTGTGCTTAGATAGTAGTACGCACGCCAAGTGTTTGATGAAATGTCTAGGTGAAGTTAGAATGTGAGATTGTATGAAAGAACTTGATAAATATGAATGAAAATGATGTAATTAATAGTAAACTAACATGAATAATGTTGGAGTTATGTTATACTAGTTACCTTGGATGTCATTGCCAATTGTAGAATCACAAAGCATTAGCAAGTGAAGTATGTGTATGCGAATGTGTATGTGAATATAATTAGGTGATCATGTAATTGTATATGTCGTACATTACAAGTATGAACTGCGTAGGACGTTAATACAATGGTCAACCATGTTACGATGAATACATGTTCATAAATCAAAAGTGTGTAAGTAAGACAGTTGACTTTCTAAAAGTCAACAATGTATGAATATCATGGAATGACCCTTGGACACGATTGTTAGAGTAGCGAGTCAATGTTTTATGTGCTAGATGATTTATGTGTTATGCATGATGATAGTTGAGTTGTGTGGATTCGAAACGAGATGACTATTAGTATATGTCTTATTTATACGACATTTAACTAACGAAAGTCGATTATTGTATCAATGGAAAGAAAATGAATGTTTGTATGTATGCTCACATAAGCTAACAATGTTGTGAACATAATGATATGTAAGGATGGAAATCTTGTCAATTGACTCAAGCATGGATGGCTATCGGGTCAAGAGGAAGCAAGGAGGCAAGCATGAACATGGATGCTAAAGGTAAGTGATTTCCGGAATCACTTCTTATTTTATAAATGAAGTTTGGTATGTTGTATATAGGGAACCATGTAAGAAGTTACGGGTAAGGGTAAGTACCAAGGTAAGTTCATATGAACTTCGTCTATCCTCAATGTAAATTAAGATGATAGTCTCATCACGTTAATGGAATGTTCATCATGTTACAGAAATGTTCATCATGTTACTGAAATGTTCATCATGTTACTGAAATGTTCATCATGTTACTGAAATGTTTATCATGATAATGGAATGTTCATCATGTTAATAGAATATTCATCACATTATTGAAATGTTCGTCATGTTAATGGAATGTTCATCATGTTAATGGAATGTTCATCATGTTAATAGAATATTCATCATATTAATGAAATGTTCATCATGTTATTGGAATGTTCATCATGTTAATGGAATGTTCATCATATTAATAGAATGTTCATCATGATACTTAATGTTCATCATGTTACTGAAATGTTCATCATGTTATTGAAATGTTCATCATGTTGTTAGAATATTCATCATATTAATGAAATGTTCATCATGTTAATGGAATGTTCATCATGTGAATGGAATGTTCATCATGTTAATAGAATGTTCATCATGTTACTGGAATGTTCATCATGTTGATCGAATGTTCATCACGTTAATGAAATGTTCATCATATTAATGGAATGTTCATCACGTTAACGAAATGTTCATCATGTTAATGGAACGTTCATCATGTTACTGAAATGTTCATCATGTTGATCGAATGTTCATCATGTTAATGAAATGTTCATCATATTAACGGAATGTTCATCACGTTAATGGAATGTTCATCATGTTAATGGAACATTCATCATGTTAATGGACCGTTCATCATGTTAATGGAATGTTTATCATGTTTGTTGGAAGTTAGTCGGTTATGTATTTTTTTTGTAACTGCATCGATTTTTATTGATATGTTTGTAGGTAAGGCACAACTTTAGATGCTTGCGACATTCATAGTTTGATATTTGAATACGAATAAGTGAATGTGACTTGTATGCATGTATGTAGATATGGAACTGTAGCGTGTGTAAGTAGTGTGAACTTGTATGTACGCACATATGAATGGGATACGTATGAATGTACTTAGATATATGAATGTGTATACGCGTGTTGTAATCTAATGATTGTAGATCACTGGTATACGTATATGTGAAGATGTGGGCTTTCAACACGTTTGAGATTACGTATTCCTAACCATGTTACTATTGAGAATGAAATGAAGTGTAGGTATGGGAACGCTGGACTCTCGAGGAATTGATGTCGGACCCGAGTAAATAAAACTGAGAATATGGTTCAATGGAATACCTTACATAATTAGAATACGATATAGCCTTTTAAGTATATGTTTTAAATTATATATGATGTCACCATGTACTAGTGTGTTGGTTATATATGGTGACCGCAGGTTAGTCAGATATTCATGATGGACAAGTGAACGAGGGTCGAGTTAAAGATCATGGATTGTACGGGAAAGCGGTCACGTTTTTTGTAACTATTTGTTAACATAGTTACATTAAATAAATGATCAATGGTGTATTTATGTTAAAAGGGTTGACCTAAACAGTATTCAAATGTGTTAGAGCAGTCAAAAGAAAGAAATTTTACGGTTCATTTTCCGCTGCGTTGTTTTGGGTCAAAGCGTGATAAGTGTGACAACCCTAAAAATTACAGGTATCCATACAATTAATTTATATTTAAATTGTGCTCAAGGACCTCTCTCGTTTTCTTTTAACCACCACACTTCTTCACTTGAACTCTCCTAGCCTTGTGCTAGTGGTAAGCACTTAGATCCTTGCATTTTACTTGTTATTTAAGTGGTTAAAGATGTTTAGAGATCAACAACATAAGAACTCCAAAGAACTCGAACAAGTCTTGGAACATAAAAGATGAAGAATGGTTAAAGTAACGAAGTATTGTTAAGATAATGAAGTAATCATGATAAATCTGAGTAATACAAACAATAATCTGCTGTAAATAACCTATGATATGAGAGAAATCGTACTAGAAAGGATGACGATCGTATGTGTGCGTTTTAGTAACATTTAGCCTTGAAACAGCATGCTGATTTGCACATTCAGCCGACTGTAACTGGCTGTAAACAGGTCATAACTTAACGAAAAATGTGTTTTCTGAAGTCTGGGTTTATGTACTATGAAATACGGTTCTAATGGCACCGGAATCATAATTTTTGGACTTCGTTTACTATTTTTAAAGCGTCGATTTGTAACAGCAGCTAAAGCTGCATTTTTATAGCAGTAAATGAGAGTCATATTTTCAGTCATAACTTGAATTCTGTGTAGAGTTAGATCATAAAATTTATACTGTAGATGGTCACTGTTGTCGCCGTGATCCTCCAACTGGAATTTCGTAAATCGGACTCTCGATGAATTTTAAATAAAATATTCCATGAACTGCAGTCAAAGGTAAACCTGAAATGCAGTCCGGAAAATGAATTTCTACAAAATATTAGTGATGATTTGGACCACGATATTTTTACACAATAATATTTGGGTCATAGCAGACATTCTGTAAAAAATTTGGGAATTTTTTGAATAAGATAACTATTTTAATAAAATAACCAAAAACAGCCCAGTTTCGTATATTAAAACTGAAAGGATATAAGTAGTATTTTGCATGTCTAAATGTCGCGTTGGTTATTGAGAACGATCTAACGTGTTATATGAAAAGAAAATGATACGCTAGTAAGCGTGGCCACCTCCAGTTACAGAGGAAACTCTGGCGAAATTTTTCCAGAAATATAACACTTAGAAATATTTTTGTGACAAGTGTTATAAATATATTTTTAAATTGTTTTCAAAATATAAATTTCGCCATGATTTTTATTACAAAATAACCAAGTGTCGGAGGTGGATTTTTGTAAAGGAAACTTGTTAAATATATATTGAGAATATATATTTCTTAATAAAACGCTTGTGTGCTTACGTGATTATTATGTGAACTAAAGATATATTATTTTTAGGGTAAAAATAATATTACTTGTTATATCATGAGAATACGACTCCAAAATAATACCAATGCCCTCACAAATAAATATTTAAGTTACATCGGTATTGTTTTTAAAACGCGAACTCTAAAATGTAACGCGCGTATTTTCGAAAAATACTCTTAATGGTGTATTTTGACAAACTATTATTTTGGGAAATTGTACGAAGTAAAATATAATATTTTTGGGAAAAATATGTATATTTTGGAATTAGAACATTTTAGACAAGTGATTTGAAATATATTTTCAAGTGAGACTTAAAAATATATTTTTCGGAATTATAACGTATACGTATATTTTGGTAAAATATTATTTTGGAAACTGTAGAAACAGAAATATGTTATTCTTGGGGATATAATAACATATTTTTATTTGGAACAATACATCGAAATACGAGGCCATTACTTGGCAGGATATACAGGTACGTATATTACTTTAAGAATACGAATATACAAGTATAAATTACCCCCATCCTTGGGAAGGAAATGCGCATATACAATACTTGAGAAGTATAACTCTAAAATAGTTGCCTAACTATTATTTCAAAATCTTAAAAACAGTTATAACTTGGAATAATACCAGAAACGTAACCCGAAAACACAAATACTAAGACAAGGCACTACCCGTTTGTCTAATAGACAATAGACCATTGTAGGTAGTCGTGTTTGCCGCGGAGATTTGGGTTACAAGTACGAAGACGCAATACTGTGAGTTCATGTCCCCCTTTTCTCTTAACTGTTTTCAGTTTTTTATACTCCGGGGGTGAAATACATGTTACTATGATTACGAATACTTTTTACATGGTATGGTTAGCGTAAGTAGGGTTACTACTTAGATCATGTGAGTGGGTAGGCGGGAACTCGAGGCCATTAATCCTCATTGTAGGACCGAGGGTCATTAGCGGTAGATCTATCTGGGTGTAGCGAGCCCAATCCCTGAGTTCGCTGAATGAGCCAGGTGGTGACTTTGTACCCGACGCAAAAATTTGCTAGGTTTGAGTCTTCCTACTGCACTTCACACATATCATTGGCTTTGCAACCCAATGGTGATCTCTTTTTCCTTAATTGCTACATACCAGGGATTTTCATACATACAGACATTTTTACAAAGGTTTATACCTACTCACTTACACATGAACTCGCTCAACTTTATGTTGACTTTTCAAACTACATGTATTTCAGGAAACTAACGGATCTGTCACGGTATGCACGTATTTTCAAGCTGCGTTTGAATAAAGAAGTCATCCAGGGTTTAGAAGGTGTAACCTCTTCCTGGACAGGTTACATATCCCTAAACCTAGTATTGTTTAAAGTCTTTTGCTAAGTCTTTATGAACTCAATTAAATCAAGTTAAGGTTTGTAACTTATTTTGTGATTGTTGAAAATGGGATTTTTCTAAACTTTATTAATGGATGAATATCTCATGTTTTTATCATATAACATTGTTATGATTGTTTCTATGGTATTAAGAAGTCACACCAAATAAACCCACGCTTCCGCAAAGCCAGGGTGTGACAATAAGGGTCTTACAAGTTGGCATCAGAGCCCTGGTTTGAGGGAAATCAAGTATGAGGAGGTAAATACTTGAACTCAAACCTGTGTGCTCTTGTGACATGGAAACCGTACAATCCAAGACTCGATCAAGATCTAAGGGTAGAAGCAAAGGTAAGTATATACTTAAGTATGTAATTGAAGAAAACTAACAGTATGTTATGTGTAAGGTAAGCATAATTGTTTGGAGAGGAGGATCCATGAATGCGGTCTAGGACCGGCACCAAGGCATGTAATAAAACAAATTGACCCCACGTACGTAAATTTATTATGTGGGCGCATGTAATGGTAAAACTGATCAAGTGAAGGAAATTTTTAAATGAAATATAATCATAGAATGGTAATGAAGTTTTGAGAATGTTACACGTGCCGAAACCTAATTCCTCGGACATAAGGTGACGATTACACGAAGACACAAAACTAGTATGTGGATTGTGTACCTGGCCAGTACACTAGAAATATATGATGTTCGTGAGACCGTGATAATTGTTACAGGTATGTCCGTTGAATTAGGTAGTAGGTGGACGTGAGGGTGAAGGGAGATATAAGACTCTCAAGAAATTGAATGTACCAAATACAAAAGAAAAGTATGAATGACATGTTTGAATCCGCGAGACGGATTCAAAACATAGAAGTAATGGAAAATGTGAATGATATGTTCGAATCCGCGAGACGGATTCGAAACATAGAAGGAATGAAGAATGTGAGTGATATGTTTGAATCTGCGAGATGGATTCGAACATGGAAGTAATGAAGGACGTGAATGAAATGTTAGAATCCGCGAGACGGATTCGAAACATTTAAGGAATAAATGATATGAATGAAATGTTAGAATCCGTGAGACGGATTCAAGACATAGAAGAGAATGAAAAGTTTAAATTTGTAAGTAAGTACGGACCAAACAAGTAAATATTCTATAAAGCAGATATGATTCAAGTTATGTTTTTAAACTTATGTATGTATATATATATATATATATATATTTATGCAAATGCATTGTATGCAAGAATTGTTGAAAGGAAAAATGAGTTGTGCGGGTCAAATGGTGATTGCCATTTGAACCCGGTATTTAATGTTTGAAATGGTCAAGTTATATAATTGTAGGTGAGCATAATGTACGATCATGTAATGTCACAAACTGGAAGGAAATAGTCAAAGCAAGGTATGGATAACAGTCAATGGATTTGACTTGTGTCAGGTATGTATAAAGGTTATGTTTTTAATGGGAGCTTATAGCTCGACATAGAGCGGGATGTGTCAGAACTAGGTAATTGGTAAACATAGGTCAAAATGTATTTATAAATGGACTTCCGAAAAATTAAACAAAGTAAATTGATAGTTATTAAGCAAGTAAATGTAAAATAGCATGAAGAATTTGATTTGCTAAGTAGGTAAGTCCGATGAAAACTGTTGTAGTAGCAAGAAACCTTTGTCGAAATAAATAAGCTTTGAAATAAGTTAGAGGTTAGTCATAGCATTAATTGACTCTTGGGAGTTGGAATGAATGACGTCTACGACCTAGATAAATGATTTAAGTAGGGACGGGAACGGGTAAAAAGCTTACAATTAATATTGAAATGATATAATAAAGTTTTTGTAAGTAAGCATGAATGGAAAGAAGTACGAATGTGTACTTCAATACATCTACGATAAGTAAGAAATGCCAGTTTGACCTTGAAAAGTCAAACTACAAGAAGTTGGCGAAATAAATAACAAAAAAAATTGTATGTAAGAAAAGGAATGTGTGATATGTTATAGCATGTACGTAGGAAATTTGTAGAAGAATTTTAGGTGAATAATCACCTAGTAGAATGAATGTTTGAATGAAATGTGCTAACCGCCAATTTTGTAGATGATTGTGGTAGAACTCTTAATGTGATGAAACCAATCGAATTGGTGAAAGGATGTGCACGAGCAGAAGCACATTACACGGATGAATGAAATCTGGCCTGGTACGGTGAGTACTCGTGAAGAAGCGGATCGATCTGGTTTGCGGATCGTTGATTATGCAATGAAATCGAGGTTAGTAAAATGTATAACTCATGTTGGATAGGTATGAATTGATAGATTAAATATGACATACGAACTAAGAAAATGAATGATAGGATAAATATGGTATGGTATGAAGTGTTTGACTTTAAACAGTCAACATAAGGAGAAATTTATGTCATATAAAAGAAATCTCGAAATGCCTCGAGTGAAAAATTTGGGTATCGGTTAAACGCTCGTACGATGAACTTGCACGACATAATTACTTATGTAAAATAAATAGTGCGTGAAGAGGATGGAGAAGAAAGTGACATGAATGAAATGATTCGATGGTTAAACCTAAGGGCGTGCATAGTACAAGTAATGATAGCAAACGCAGAATGATGCTTAGTTCTCGCATCAAGTATAAATAAGTAAATATGAAAAAGGTAGTTTTGTTGTAGTATTAATAGATCATTGAATATTCATAGTATGCGTATGATGATATGTTGATCCCTTATATGAATATGAAAGTAAGTAGAAGGAACGTTAGTAATGAAATGTTATGGTTCGCTCAAGATTAACGAAAAAGAAATACTAACTACCTAGAGGTACTGACAACCCCAAATGAATGTTGGTAATATGGGAATATACACGGTTTAAATTACCAAGTGCCAATGAAAGTACTCGGAAGGAATGCTAATCATAGAATATCGAAGTAAACTCACGATAAGTAATCATGTGGCAAACGTTAGAATGAAATATCATGTATTGTACATGTGTGAGATAGAAATTATTTGATTCACTATGATTGGCAAATGTATGAAAGTCTGATACTTCGTTAAGAAGATAAGAACAAGACCTATATGGATGGTTATGCATGAATACTACCTCTTTAAGGAGTCACAAATGCTCTCGTGTTGTAGTAAGCATCTTGAATGAATTGATTTAAAAGTAAGAATAGAATTGGTCTATTAAAAACAAGAAGGGTTTCGGGGACGAAACCTCCTTTAAAGGGGGTAGACTTGTAACGCCCCAAAAATTCGAATGTTTGTATTCACCATATGTTCCTATATGATATATCATGAAATAAATAACTAGGCTATGTAACCTAGTTAAGTGTATGGCAAAAACTATTAAAGAAGGAAAGTTGTGCCAATTATGTTTTAGTATCAAACAAGAGGGACTAAAGCTGAAGATTTTGGGGTGGAGTTCTAATTAAAAAGAAAACAAAATGCAGAATTTTGTGTGTGTATGTGTGTGTTACGTGATATGGAGAAAAAAGGGAAGAACACCCTCTAAAACCTAACCAAAAAATCAGTAAATTAATGGAGCAATTGATGGTTGATCTAGTGCATGAACATCAATCTTTGATCACCTCTACTTGCTAAGCATAAGGTATGCTACAATTTATGATTTGGTGATTATTGATGAAATGGGTTGTGTTCAATCCGTGAGTTTATGTGAAATTAGAATGATAATGAATTAAAATCATCTCATGAAACATGAATCATGCTCGAATTTCAGATTACTTTGATGTTTTAATGAAAACCCACTTGTGGAAGTAATGTTATGAAGATGATGATGTTGCATGTGCTAAATTGGGTATAGTTTTGATATGTATGAAGCTTGATGTTGTAGATTATTGTTAAATGAATATGATTAGAATGAAAGTTATGTGAAATTACTTGAATATGATGAATGAAAGCAAGAAATAGGTAATAAAGCATGAATGGGTTGTACATTGTGCTTAGATAGTAGTACGTACGCCAAGTGTTTGATGAAATGTCTAGGTGAAGTTAAAATGTGGGATTGTATGAAAGAACTTGATAAATATGAACGAAAATGATGTAATTAATAGTAAACTAACATGAATAATGTTGGAGTTATGTATACTAGTTACCTTGGATGTCATTGCCAATTGTAGAATCACAAAGCATTAGCAAGTGAAAGTATGTGTATGCGAATGTGTATATGTGTATATAATTAGGTGATCATGTAATTATATATGTCGTACAATACAAGTATGAAATGCGTAGGACGTTAATACAATGGTCAACAATGTTAAGATGAATACATGTTCATAAATCAAAAGTGTGTAAGTACGACAGTTGACTTTCTAAAAGTCAACAATGTATGAATATCATGGAATGACCTTGGACACGATTGTTAGAGTAGAGAGTCAATGTGTTATGTGCTAGATGATTTATGTGTTATGCATGATAATAGTTGAGTTGTGTGGATTCGAAACGAGATGACTATTAGTATATGTTTTATTTATACGACATTTGACTAACGAAAGTCGATTATTGTATCAATGGAAAGAAAATGAATGTTTGTATGTAGGTTCACATAAGCTAACAATGTTGTGAACGTAATGATATGTAAGGACGGAAATCTTGTCAATTGACTCAAGCATGGACGGCTATCGGGTCAAGAGGAAGCAAGGAGGCACGCATGAACATGGATGCTAAAGGTAAGTGATTTCCAGAATCACTTCTTATTTTATAAATGAAGTTTGGTATGTTGTATATAGGGAACCATGTAAGAAGTTACGGGTAAGGGTAAGTACCAAGGTAAGTTCATATGAACTTCGTCTATCCTTAATGTAAATTAAGATGATAGTCTCATCACGTTAATGGAATGTTCATGATGTTAATGGAATGTTCATCATGTTACTGAAATGTTCATCATGTTACTGAAATGTTCATCATGTTACTGAAATATTCATCATGTTACTGAAATGTTCATTATGTTACTGAAATGTTTATCATGTTAATGGAACGTTCATCATGTTAATAGAATATTCATCATATTAATGAAATGTTCATCATGTTAATGGAATGTTCATCATGTTAATGGAATGTTCATCATGTTAATAGAATATTCATCATATTAATGAAATGTTCATCATGTTATCGGAATGTTCATCATGTTAATGGAATGTTCATCATGTTAATAGAATGTTCATCATGTTACTGAAACGTTCATCATGTTACTTAAATGTTCATCATGTTACTGAAATGTTCATCATGTTAAAGGAATGTTCATCATGTTGTTAGAATATTCAACATATTAATGAAATGTTCATCATGTTAATGGAATGTTCATCATGTTAATAGAATGTTCATCATGTAACTGAAAAGTTCATCATGTTGATCGAATGTTCATCATGTTAATGAAATGTTCATCATATTAATGGAATGTTCATCACGTTAATGGAATGTTCATCATGTAAAGGGACGTTTATCATGTTAATGGAACGTTCATCATGTTAATGGAATGTTCATCATGTTTGTTAGAAATTAGTCCGTTATGTTTTTTTTATAACTGCATCGATTTTTATTGATATGTTTGTAGGTAAGGCTCAACTTTAGATGCTTGCGATGTTCATAGTTTGATATTTGAATACGAATAAGTGAAAGTGACTTGTATGCATGTATGTAGATATGGAACTGTAGCGTGTGTAAGTAGTGTGAACTTGTATGTACGCACATATGAATGGGATACGTATGAATGTACTTAGATATATGAATGTGTATACGCGTGTTGTAATCTAATGATTGCAGATCACTGGTATACGTATATGTGAAGATGTGGCCTTTCAACACGTTTGAGATTACGTATTTCTAACCATGTTACTATTGAGATTGAAATGAAGTGTAGGTATGGAAACGCTGGACTCTCGAGGAATTGATGTCGGACTCGAGTAAATAAAACTGAGAATATGGTTCAATGGAATACCTTACATAATTAGAATGCGATATAGCCTTTTAAGTATATGTTTTAAATTATATATGATGTCACCATGTACTAATGTGTTGGTTATATATGGTGACCGCAGGTTAGTCAGATATTCATGATGGACAAGTGAACGAGGGTTGAGTTGAAGATCATGGATTGTACGGGAAATCGGTCACGTTGTTTGTAACTATTTGTTAACATAGTTACATTAAATAAATGATCAATGATGTATTTATGTTAAAAAGGGTTGACCCAAACGGTATTCAAGTGTGTTAGAGCAGTTAAAAGAAAGAAATTTTACGATTCATTTTCCGGTGCGTCGTTTTGGGTCAAAGCGTGATAAGGGTCATACAGCGATTTTGTCAATTAAATGAATTAGACGAATTAAGAAATCACGCATACTCTAACTCCGAAATTTATAAGGAAAGAATGAAAATTTTGCATGATAAACATATTAAACCTAATGAATTTCGGGTAGGAGATCAAGTTCTATTGTTTAATTCACGACTTTGATTATTTCCCGGTGAATTAAAGTCTAGGTGGACTGGACCTTTTTCCATCACCCATATTTTTCAACACGGTGCAATTGAAATTAAATCTCGGAATGGAATTCCATTCAAAGTCAATGGCCAACGGCTAAAGCTTTATCAAGGATTCATTGAGGATTAAGAGGAGGAGATCTCGCTACAAGCGGCCGATGAATAAACAAAGGTTTAAGCATAAACATCATATCTTGTAAGTAATGAATGACGGGAAAGCTTCTAAATCGGTAAGATTTGTTTTAAAACTAAATTTTGGGAAACAGGTCACTCACACATGCACTATAAAAAAACAAATAAATTTTACCCGCCCACGGGGCCGTGCTCGGCTAACTGACGGGATAAAAACCCCTTTTCTTTTCATTTGTTTACTTCAACAGTACCCGTTTCCCCGAAAACTCTCTGGTTCCACCGGAAATTTCTGCAGATTTTCACGTTCTTCCACCGTTCAACAACGTCAAGGTATGATTCTGTCATCATAGTTAGTTAGATTAATCATTTGCATGTAGTTGAACATCAAAAATTTGGGGAAAAATCTAGGGTTCTTTAACTTGAACCGAATCAAACCTCAATTTTTTGCTTAGATCTGTTAGTAGTAGTTTAATTATGTGTTATAGGAAGTAATCCAACTTGAATTGTTTGAAGATTTGCCCGATTTCTTATAAAAACCTCAAACCCTTGTTTTTGAACAGAAAAATATGAAATTGAAGGGGTAAACGGTTTGTTTTGGGAAAACGGCACTTGGGATTTCATTTTCAGGGAAAACCACCCCTACTCAACCAAAAATTTTCAAGTTTTCGGAACCGGGTCGAAAAATTGGATTTTTGGGAAATAGACGCCTGAGCACGGAGTCGTGCTCAGCGAACACGGGGGCGTGTCCAACAATTTTTCTTCAAACACGGGCCGTGTCTAGTGGACACGGGGCCGTGTTCAGCTTGCTGTTTTCAGTTTTCTTCGAAAATTTATTGTTTCGTGCTAATTGTTATGTGTTTTCTTTCAGATTGCCAAGAAATTCACACGCTTCAAGTAGAGTGAATGGGCTGCTCAAGTCTGATTTGAAGTGCTTCAGACAAGGCCCGAGGAAAACCCACGACAAGTAGGCCTAGACACCCTGGAAGCAGTGGGGCAGATTGACCGCTTTAACAACATGGTCACTGGTCCCCTTAGGGTGGCTCTTTGCACTAGACTCCACTCGGTCCACGAGTACAACATGGAGTTTTATAGCACGTTTGCATTCAAGGGCAAAGCGAAGCCGTTCGATGAAGAGGGGGTTGAGTTTCGTTGTGCTGGAAATGTGCTCTCAATCTCGATTGCACAATTTGGGTCGATCATTGGGTTGTATGCTGAAGAGGATACCAGAATACGGGTGGTCTCCGTGAACTCCCACAAAACCAACGTCAATCAGCATCGGCTCAAATTGGGGAAGGAGCCTATAATCCAAGCCAAACCAAGAGCTCACAGTTGCGGGACCCTCTATACCGCTACATTCATAGGGTCCTTAGCAACTCCTTCAACCAAAGGCATGACAATACCAGTGTTGTCAATCTGAGGGATCTAACGGTCTTATACTGCATCCACAACCATGTGCTTCTCGATGTTCCACACATGCTTCTCCGAAACATGCACCTGAACCAGCTAGCCAATCCCTCGAACCCGATTTTCTTTGGAGGGTGGATCTACCTCCTTTTCAAGAACTTCGTGCAAAGGATGCCAAGGTCCTTCAAAAGGTGCCCATGGTCGGGCAAGGTGGATCTCGTCATATGTCGCTCAATGGGGATCATCAATGAAGCGGGTGACAGAACGATTCGATTTCAAATGGTTCAGGGTCATGTTTAGCCACAAGAGGCTCTCGTCCTTCACGCCCCACAAATCCGTCCTCCTCCACAGTACCAGTATCAGTATCATGGTGATGCGGGCCAATCCTCCTTTCAAGGGGGTGGTTTTCCTAACTTTCAAAGTTTACATGATCTATTGCAGGAAAACCTCTTATGCACCCGCAACACCTACAGCATGGCCAGCAACACGTACACCCGGGTCAGAGCAATAGAGAGGAACATCTCCGACATACATGATGACATCAGCAATATCCGGGAGTACATGGCGAATCAAGGAGGAGATGACGAGGACAAAGACATGGATTGAGATAGAGGCGTCGGAGGTGATGTGACACGGTTGAAGCTCTACCCAGGTTAACCCCTTGCTCTTACAAACAATTATCTGGCCTGCGTGCCAATGTTGAACAATTTACTTTCCGTAAACACTCTTACTTTCTTGCATTTTTGTCACACCCCGATATTTCCACGTATTACTGGTGGGCCCGGTGGGGAGTATCGTGACGTAGTTGATATCATCATAGATAATTAATCACAGTTTAATGCATAGCGGAAGTCTAAAAGTAATTTATACAAACCGAGTTGAAAGTAACATTAAATATTACACAACGGATTGTAAGAGGATCCACAGGCGGATCAAAACAAAAGGAGTATTGTTCAACAGACTTTAAGTGATAAGATCTTGCAAGACTCTTTATTTAATCACTCAGGAGTTCCAGCCCATTACGCTTAGTACCTGCACTTAACTTTTTTGAAAATACGTCAGTTTACACTGGTAAATACAATTAACTGACTCTTTTGAAAACATTTAAGAAAATTAATTTAAATGCACAAGGCACAAATATTCTTTTATAACTTGGGACAATTATTTAAAAATAATCTTGTATACAGATTTACATGTTTGTCGTCCATTCAGTAGCCCGGGTTAGAAGTACCGGGTTAAAGATTAATAGACACACCACTAATATAATACCACGACGAGTTATCCTCAACGAGTGGTTATATCTTTTACATACGCAACTGTCAGGTGTATGCCTACACCTCGTGCTTAAGTCGTGGCCATTCAATAAATGAGCCGAGGATATCCAGGACACGTTCATTAACCCCCCCCCCAAAGGCATTGCAACAAACAAAACAGATTAAAACGGGTTATTTCAATGATTTAACCACTAATCGATTAAAGATTCAATACCCGACCAAGAGGTATTATTAAATACCGTATCCCAAGCCCGTATAACGGAAAATAAGTTAAATGTATTTACCTGAGCAAAAATATAATTTTATCTCAGCCGTATATCAATTAGTAGTACATGTAGCTTTTACTGGGCTCCTAAATCTGGAACGAAGGTTTTTAGTAACCTATTAGATTCCTAACGGGTCTTATTTAAGTCTTAACTTAGACCGGTTAGTTTTAATGAAAGGCTTACGGTTCAAAACGCAAGATTAAGCGAAGACCGGATTAGAATGTGATTTAGACCCGAAAAGTATGAAGACTTGTATAAAATGGGTAAACTAAACACATTCTGGATTTTGAAGTAAAAATGATAAGGTTTGACCCGTTTCGGTTAATTTATGCAAACTAGTTACATAAACCGTATCGAACGCAAATATGCATAACGGGTAACCAAATGAATCATGTACAGGTTCCACAAGTTAATATGCTTTAAATAAGTTATGATATCAGTAGGATATCTTCCATTATGCCCAAAACGAATCTAAGCACAATTTATGCCCCGTAAGGGTATTTTGGTCATTTTTAAGTTCATAAAAGAGGTGAAATGGAAATCTGAGGTTCTGGTCTAAAACAATTAGTAAAAATATTTGTTTTAACAAGTTACATCAGTAAGATATCACACATATGTGGATTTTATCATTTATGGCCAAACTATGCACCGTAGGGGCATTTTGGTCATTTCACATATGCTATAAGGGTCAAATTTGGAAATCTGAGTTCAAAAATTTTACTTACTGTTAAAGTATGAAAATTTACTTATAATATCAGTAGGTAATAAGTCTTAGGTTTTAAATATAGTTTTAACCCATACTATGCGTCTAAATCGCATAAAAGTCGGTATTTGACGGTATTCGGGTTGATTAAGGAAATCTGAGATTTTGATCAGCCACTACTATTTAAAATAATTTATTTAATGTATAAAATCAGTAGAAAAAGGTTTGATATGTAAAGGATGTGTAAAACTCATTTTATTAGCAAAAAGGGCATTACCGTCAATTACCGAGTCTATGCAAAAACCCTATGTTATGATCAATTTAAAATTTAACAAAAATTTCCAAAAATCCCTAAATATTATATCTTAACAGTAGGTGGCAAGTTTGGTTTCAAAAGTTGGGTTTAAATATGATTTATGCCAAAAATGCCATTTAATTAATAAAAAGCTTTCATTTTACGATTTCCCGCATAACTTCTATTTTAGACCACAAACTGATGTCAATTTTTAGGACATGTTTATAAATCAGTAATAAAGGTTTTTGTCCTCTCACATTTTCAAAAATCTTGTTTTAATATCAAAAGGGCATAATGGTCAACTTTTAAGCATTTAACGGAAACATACAATGAACTAGGATTTCTATGGAACCAAGTTGTATAACCTCAGAGGGTTATACTAACCTATAATATGGTCCTAAAGGAACCCTAAGGCATATCTAAACTAAGCTAATTCGGGTCAGAACTGAAAGTCAAAGGAAAAGTCTACTTTTGCGACTTTCGGTTCCGAACCGAGCCTAAACTCAGAATTGTCGGGTTGAACATGCCTAGACATGTTCTTATATTATTTACCAAGTTATCTTAGTGTCAAAACATGTTCCATAACCTCCGCATTATCAGTTATGAATTTATTTGTAAAAACTGACCCGTTTGACTTTTTATTAATAAGTTTGACCCGACAATTGACCAAGTAAAAGTGATAATCAGTAGGTGCCCTTTTAAGGGTTTATTACCTACATAATTACCAACTCATAGCACCTATAAATTCGATTAATGGCTGGACCGTTTATGATTAATCACCAAGTCAAAGCTTATTTACGACAGCTTTGACTTTCGGTCATTAAACTAATAAAACTTAACTAAAGAAGCAAAGAATGCTTACAAGAATCCTTAGCACGAAATTTGAACTGAGGAAAACTTCCTAGAGCTCCAAGAGACTTCAGAGAGTGGGCTTTGAATGAAAACTCAATTGTGCAAGTTCTAAGTGATCAAAATGTGGGCTATTTATAGGAGATTTGAAGTTGCCAAGATCATTACACCTGTTTAGGGAGGCTCCCAGATGTTTACAGGTGTTGTGGTGGTAGAAGAAACCATCAAACAAGCCCCTAGAATCAAAAACTAACATGCAAAGGTGGTGGAACTGACTAAACCTGCAGCTGTGCAGGTTTTTCAGTCGCTGGCACTTTTACGCGGGCCGCGTAAGACTCATAGGGAGTCTACGCGGGCCGCGACAATGGGAAAATCCGGTAAACAGTTTCCAAACTTTGCAATTTCAGTCCCTGGTCCATTTTTAATTTAAATAACTATCTTTTATTGCACTTATGACCCCCATAATTAACTTTCAAGTGTCTTGGGTCATTATTTAACTCCGTTAAGCTTCCGGTTAGATATAAGGTCACCCGAAAAGTCTTGTTTTCATTGAACCTCCACAAAATTACTATCAATTATTCTTGAGAGTGAAATTTACAAATATTACATTGTTTTCGGGATCGTTAAAAGGTCACTCAGAGGTAACAATTAACATGGTGACACTTTTAACCCCTATGTTTCGTAAGATCCTTAGTTTAAGCACAAACGACTTTCTATGTTTGATAAATTATTCATTAAAGAATACGAAAGTCGTGTGAGGTCAATCAGAGGCACAAGATTGGCATGTTGACACTTTGGATCCTTTTACTTACATATTTACATTGTTTGACAAATTTAGCCCCTCCAGATCAATCTATTACACGTTTAAAGTCCATGACACGTGTCTTTATTATACTGGTCATGATTTTGTGAGGTGTTACATCGTCACCCCCTTAAAAGAAATCTCGACCTTGAGATTTACTGAAATAAATGAGGGCACTTCTGTTTCATTGTGGATTCAACCTCCCACGTGTATTCTAGGCCTCTACGGGCATCCCATTTCACCTTCATGATCGGCACATTCTTTCTTCGAAGCTTCTTAACCTGTCGATCCTCGATCGACAAAGGTTTTTCAATGAACTTCAAGCTCTCATCTATCTGCACGTCCTTATGCGACATTGCTAGCGACTCATCGGCTAGACATTTCTTTAAGTTGCAAATGTGGAATACATTATGTATTCCACTAAGCTCTTCTGGCAGATTTAGCTTGAAAGCTACAGTTCCGACACATTCGACGATCCTGAATGGTCCTATATATCTTGGGCTAAGCTTACCCTTTTTTCCGAAATGCATCACCCCTTTCCAGGGTGACACCTTAAGTAGCACTTTATCGCCAATTTCAAACTTTAAAGGTTTGCGCCTCATATTAGCATAACTTTTCTGCCTGTCCCTGGCAGCTTTCAGATGATCACGAATCTGGACAATCTTGTCCGTCGTCTCCAGGACTATATCAGGTCCTGACAGTTGGACATCTCCAACTTCCGCCCAACAAACTGGCGTTCTACACTTTCTTCCATACAAAGCTTCGAAAGGCGCTGCTTGAATACTCAAATGATAGCTATTATTGTATGAAAATTCAATCAACAAAAGATGGTCATCCCAACTTCCATCCAAGTTTATAACACAAGCTTGTAGCATATCCTCAAGCATTTGAATTGTACGCTCGCTTTGCCCATCTGTCTAAGGATGGTAAGCAGTGCTGAAGTTTAGTCGAGTGCCTAAAGATTGCTGAAATCTTTTCCAAAAATGAGATGTGTATCTTGTATCCCTATCAGAGATAATAGACACTGGCACTCCATGAAGAGATACAATCTCATCCATGTACAGCTGAGCTAGCTTATCGGAGCTGTGAGTTTCTTTAATAGGCAAGAAGTGGGCTGATTTGGTCAATCTATCGACTATAACCCAAATAGTATCATTTTCGTGCTTCGTCTTTGGTAACTTAGTGATAAAATCCATGCTTACCATTTCCCATTTCCATGTGGGAAGTTCAAGCTGTTGTAGCAAACCTGACGGCTTTTGATGCTCTGCTTTAACTTGTGCGCACGTCAGACATTTAGCCACAAAAGTGGCTATAGATTTCTTCAAACCTATCCACCAATAATTTGCCTTTAAATCCTGGTACATCTTATCACTGCCAGGATGAACTGAATATTTGGAGCTATGAGCTTCTTGAATAATCACATCTCGAAGTCCTCCAAAAATTGGAACCCATATTCGTCCATTCAATCTTAGGATTCCATCCTTGCCATATGATAATTGTTCAGCAGTTATGCCCAACTTCTCATTCGGATAGTTAGCTTCTAATACAGCTTCCTTTTGAGCGGCTAACAACCTTTCATTCAAGTTGTTCTTCAATTCATTGCTTTTGGCGTTGATCCTAATGGGCTTAACCCTTTCCTTTCTGCTCAAGGCATCGGCGACTACATTCGCTTTGCCTGGATGATATCGGATTTCACAATCATAATCATTCAATGTCTTCATCCATCGACGCTGTCTCATGTTAAGATCCTTCTGGTTAAACAGGTGTTGAAGGCTCTTATGATCAGAATAGATCACGCACTTAGTCCCATAAAGATAATGCCTCCATAGCTTTAGTACAAATACAACGGCACCCAACTCCAAATCATGGGTGGTGTAATTCTTCTCGTGCACCTTTAATTGACGTGAAGCATAGGCAATAACCTTGCCCTTCTGCATAAGCACACATCCCATACATGTGTGCGATGCGTCACAATAAACCACAAATTCTTCAATTCCTTCTGGCAATGTCAACACGGGAGCATTGCTTAATTTCTTCTTAAGAATATCAAAGGATTCTTGCTGCTTAGGACCCCAGTCAAACTTGACATCCTTGCGAGTTAACGATGTTAGAGGTGCAGCAATCCTTGAGAAGTTTTCAATGAAACGTCGATAGTAACCTGCTAGACCCAAGAAGCTGCGTATCTCGGTAGGAGTCTTAGGCTCTTGCCAATTCATAATCGCTTCAATCTTAGCGGGATCCACCTAGATACCATGCTCGCTCACCACATGTCCAAGAAATTGGACTTCATGAAGCCAAAACTCGCATTTTGAAAACTTGGCGTAGAGCTTTTCTTGCTGCAGTAGTTTAAGGATGCACCGGAGATGATTTTCATGATCAGCTTGATTCTTTGAATAAATAAGAATGTCATCAATGAAAACAATGACAAACTTGTCTAAATATGGCTTGCAAACGCGATTCATAAGATCCATGAACGTTGTAGGTGCATTAGTGAGCTCGAAAGGCATCACTAAGAACTCATAGTGACCATAGCGAGTTCTGAATATGGTCTTGTGCACGTTTTCGTCTCTGACCTTCAACTGGTGATAACCTGACCTTAGATCAATCTTTGAAAAGTAGCTTGCTCCTTGAATCTGATCGAACAAATCGTCGATCCTGGGCAATGGATATATGTTCTTGATGGTAACCTTGTTTAGCTCGTGATAATCGATGCATAGATGCATCGAGCCATCCTTCTTAGACGAACATAATCGGTGCTCCCCAAGGGGATGAGCTGGGTCGAATGAATCCTTTTACCAATAAATCATCCCACTGAGTCCTTAACTCTTTCATCTCAGTTGGTGCCTGTTAGGATCTGAGTTTGTTATGATTGTGTTTTTGTTTGAGAAATTAATAAGATGAGTATGTAATTGCAGCGGAATGTAAATGGAAACAAACTTTCACACACAATCAAATAGGAGAAATGTTTTCAACACACATTTTAACAATGCATGCATGCATCACAAACTCCCCCTCAGCCTGAGCTCACAATGATTGTTCGTACAAGAAGACAAGTGGTGAAAGAGCTAATAGAACAGTACATGATACTGTTCTATTTATTGGCACGAGCAAACCACTGAAGCATCTTGGCTGACGTCACCATGAAAGTGACATCTAACCTCCTAACAACCTGAAACTACTGATCTATTACAAGCACTGTTTAGCTAACTACTGATTACAATACATTACAAAAGGAAAGACTAAACTACTGCTTTCTCCTTCCACTATTGTGACTCCAGTAGTACTTTGTTTCTTCACCAGTGCTTGACCCATAACAGTAGATTGATCATCAGGGCTTTAGTCTTCATCAGTCTTTATACTTGAGCAGTTGTTTGTAGAACAGCAGTTGTATACGAACAGTGGATACAGGCCATCAGTTGTTAGAAACACTTTCAAGGTGAATGTTGGAATACAGCAGTGCTTATGCTGGATCCACTGCTCCGATCCAGTTTTGGCTTTAATCAACTGTTCCTTTGGTAGGGTTCAATCCCAACAATCTCCCCCTGGAACAGATGATGCCAAAACTCTTCATTATTTAGGATCTTTATTGCCTCATCAAAAGTTCCCTGACTTGCCCTTTGAATTGTAATTCAAAGTTAAGAGAATATGTGTCATCCTCATCCCTGCACAGTGTAAGATCAAGGAGATCTTGCAGATCTTCAACACCCAGGCCCAATGCTTGTTCCCTTGATATTTTCTTCACTTCACCACTGGATTTGATCAGAGTCAATACGTGGATCTGTTTGTCAGGTTTCCACTTTAGTATTTTTGAATCCAGTGGGTTTCTTTGGAGAGGCTTTATTGATGATGAGTTTGGAGATGGTGGCCTGGTGATAACTGGCTGAGCAGTTCTTTGAGCTTGAGCAAGTTCAACATTTTCAGCTATCATCTGCTTAATGACTGATTTTATAATATCATCATTAGCAGCTATATCATCTGGTGTTTCTGCATCCATCTGTTTTTGTCTCCTTCTTTGATAAAGGATGGCACCAGGTGGAGCAGTAGCTTTCCTGACTTGTAGTTTTTGTGGTCTAGTTGAAACCTCTTTATCAGGATAAACAGGCTTTTGTGGAACTTTAGGATTTTTCTTTCTTAATTCTTCCAGCCTTTGATAAGAAGCAATCACCTTTTCTTCTTTCCACCTTGTCACTTGATTCCTAGACCCAAAATTAGCAGTAATGAGCTCTTCTTTCATTCTCTTCAGCCTTAACACCTTGTCTGGTACATTTTTCATGTACTTTGACCAGACAGGTGGAGTCTGTTTCACCTTGTTTTTTATCATATCTTGAATTCTGGCTGCTTCACTTTCTGGCTCACTGATGGTCCAATCTTTGTACTGGTACCTTTCTCCCTTGTACTTTTTGTAAGCCATGATATTATCAAGAGAGTCTTTCCTCAAGGTTTCATCAGCTCTTTCTGATAATTGCTGACAAAGATTTTTTGAGAACTGCTCCAAAGTTATGACTTGTGTGAGCAGGAATTGATAGTATCTTTGAATTTCTTTGTCAGATTTTCCTTGTGAGTTTCTTTTAGAAATATCCTCTGCCTGTTGAGCCTTTAGCTTCAAATATCCTTCAATATTATTTGGCCTTGGATATCCTTGAAGAGATGGTAAGTGATGCGCGTGTGGTGTGATATATATTTAAGAATATTTTAAGCCCTTTTTACACGTTAGCCAAGTTTTAAATTTATAAAACACGATATTATACTAACACCAAACACACATAGGGGCAAGTGCACCCATCGTGAGTGTAGTATAGTGTTGGTAAGATACCGAGGTCGTTCAAGGACACAAGAGCCTTTAATACCGGTTTATCCTCAACGTCTAATCAAATCAAAAATTTAGAAAAAAGGTTTTAAACTAGAAAAATAAAAACTAACTAAAATGCTGAAAAATAAAATAAAATAAAATAAAACAGATAGACAAGATGAATCACTTGGATCCGATTCGTGTATAGTGTAACCTTTGATTATTTCTACACTTTTGCACTTTTTAAGAGATTATCTTAGTTATTGTAGTAGGCCCCTCTTTTGAAGGTGACGTTACCCTCAACCCAGTAGTTTGAGTCAGCAAAGATACAATCCTAAAGGGTCGGATTATTGAAAGATAATTAATTAAGTTATTAATGCATAATGTGGTAGGCCCCTCTTTTGAAGGTGACGTTACCCTCGGCTAAGTAGTCTGAGTCAGCAGGGATACAATCCTAAGTAGCCGGGTTAAAGTTTCAATAGTAGCTTACATATGAGGGGATCAAAGAGTTTGGACCCCACGCCATCCAATACCGGTGGGTATTGAAGGAGGTCCTACTAAATTTGACCCAGGTCCTTGCAGGATCTATACACTGAACAAGGCAAGACTCTTACCAAACCGTTCCCTTAACCCCCAACCAGGTAGCCAACATATCTCCATATAGACTGTGGAGATATGAATGGTGAAAATCTTTTATTTTATAAAGACAGTAAAATAATGCCAAGACACCACGGACAAGCGATAAGGAAGAATCACCTTCAACATAAGAAACTAGTTATTAAAGTCATTAACACATAACCAAATAAAAAGTGCGAAAAGATTAACAATAAAAAGTATTACACTAGACACCTGTCTTCACCACGTGATGTAAGAGACTTAGGCAAACATGGCCTTTTATTGTCAAGAACTCTTACGATCAATCTTGGATCCCGAGACTACTCACACACTCTATGATGGATGATGGATGATGGTGGTGGATGATGGTGTTGTGATGGTGGTGGGTGGTGGGTGAAGTGTGAGAGAGGGGGTTTGCCAAGGGATGGTTTGCAAATGAGCCAAGCACCCCTATTTATAGCCTGAACAGACGCTCGGGCACGGCCCCGTGTCCGTTGGGCACGGCCCCGTGTCTATCCTCATTCTCTTTCTTCATTAATTGCAGTTTGTCTGCATTAGTTGACCACGCCCCCGTGTCCTCTGGGCACGACCCCGTGTGCAGAAGCGTATCTGTACTATCAAGATTTCCCCAGATTCTGTGAATCTTAGAGTTGACCACGGCCCCGTGTCCGGTGGGCACACCCCCGTGGTGGGTGATAGAAGCTTCTACAACTTTGTCTTTTCTGCAGACACTTGGGCACGCCCCCGTGCTCACTAAGCACGGGGCGTGTTCAGCCTTCTGTTCTCCTGTTTTTGCTTGGGAAGATGCTGTCGGGGGGTCGGCCATGCCACGTTTGTTCCTTTTTCTTGTATTTATGTTAGATTTAGCTGTCTTTTTGCTTCATTTGAGCTCATTTAATCCTGAAAATACAAAAGGAAGTCAAAAACATACTTTTTCCAACATTAGTACTAAAAAAGGGTTAGTTTTATGCTACATTTGATGTATTTTATATGTAGCATTTTGCACACATCAAATACCCCCACACTTGAATCTTTGCTTGTCCTCAAGCAAAACTCTTTATTTTGTGGCTTACACTCCCAAATGGAATGGGTAGAAGAGAAGGTTTTGGGCTTGTCATAGAGTGTCGGGATTTCCAAGATTCTTTATTAAGTTTTATTTTTATTTATTTACAATCCTATTCGTCTTGATTTATTTAAAACATTACATAAGATAAATTACTTATTAGGGCATAACATGCCTTTTTAAAATTCCATTTATATACAAGTTCACATACCTCACGGGGGATCACTCAACACTCGGCCGAAGATGTATTTTAGTGAATCACTCGAGAGCGGCATGGAACTTACTCCTACCATAGGCTTGCCAAGCAATCAATCCTCCTCCTTTTTAACTATACACCTTTGTAAATATCAAGAGGATTTTTGGGTGTAGGGTTAGGCTTGGGTTAAAGGTAGGTTGTTGAGTTAGTGGTTAGTAAAAGGGCGAAAGGCGTAAAAAGCGTCGGTTTTCGTAAGACTTTTTATTTTTTGTAATTTTTTTATTTTGATGAAGCTATTATTCAAACAAATTTATTTTTTATAAACTTGTTTGTTTATTTCTTTTTGCTTCATCATCATAGTAAATATTTTTTTTTTGAAAGTCATAAGAAAAACCGAACTTGTTACTAAAACAAAGGGTTAAAAATAAAAAGGTTTTGGTAGGTAAAAGGGTGTTTGTTTTTGGGTTAAGAAATGAAAAGGTTTATGCTCAAAGGGGTTAACTAGGTGGATTTTGGGTAGGTGGTAAAAAAGAAAAATAATGGTGTAGAAATAAAAAGGGTTAGTCCGAATGCCTCCGTCATTTACTTACTCGGGTTTAAGTTGGTAAGGACCGGGAATGTATCATCGTGGCAAGTTCTAGAGTCGTAAGAACCAAGCGGCTATTCACACAAGAAACAAAAAATGAGCATTTAGTTTAAAGATATGTATTGTATGCTCAATAAAGGCTCAAAACTCACTTTTTGTGGGAATGGGTTTTTATGTGATCAAGTATATGTAATCAAATTTTAACTAAGCTTGTTATGCCGTTTCATAATTTTCTTATGATGGTTCTTTTTATCACGACGCTATCGGTTGTAAATTCGTAAAAAATATAACCTTTTTAGAACTTGAAATTCACAAGTTAAACCTAGACAAGTAAAAAAAATGAAAAAATTTTGAAAAAATTTGGGTTGATTAGCGGTTCCAATAGAGTTTTGTGTAAGGCTTGTAATTAGGACTTGCAAGATTGAAGGTTTTAGCATCTCCCCACACTTAAATTACACATTGTCCTCAATGTGTCCCAAAAATAAGTTTTTAGGTTGATTGAATGTGTAAAAAGGTGTGAAAAAGCAAAAAATTATGTTACTGAGCGTCCCCGGCCCGTGGTGTCCGGGCACGGCCCCGTGTTCAGATTGCCAGTAACAAAATGAGTAAAGAGAAACAGAAGCCTGGGCACGGGGGCGTGTTCAGTGAGCACGCCCCATGTTTAGTTACCTGAACTGGGCATTTTCTACAGATGGTTGGGCACGGGGCATGCCCAACGGACATCGAGTCAATGACCTTCATGTAGTTGACCGGATCGTTGTCTTCTACTCTTTTTCCAACTCCAAACTTCATTTCCTCGTCCCCAATCTTCAATGTTAGTTTTCCATCATTCATATCTACCACTGCTTGGGCCGTAGCTAGGAATGGCCTCCCTAGGATGAGTGGTACTTCGGCATCTTCCTCCATATCTAGTATGACAAAGTAGACCGGAAAGACAAATTCGCCGACTTTGGCCAATAGATTTTCAGCGACACCTTGTGGATATTTGACGGATCTATCGGCGAGTTGTATGCTTATTTTTGTAGGGCTTGTTTTCCCTAAGCCAAGTCGGTTGAACATTGATGAAGGCATGAGGTTGATGCTTGCCCCGAGATCGGCTAGTGCATTACGAATGGGGGATTCCCTAATCGAGCAAGGGATTGTGAAGCTTCCGGGGTTAAGCTTCTTTTGCGGGAGTTTGTTGAGTAGTAAGGTGGAGCATTCTTCTCCTAAGTTAACTAATTGCAATGATTAAATTTTCCTTTTATGAGTGAGGAAGTGTGACAACTGTGTTCTGTAATCAAAGTACAATGTAAAACAATGTTGATTATTAATAAAACAATGTGCTTTGGTGTTATTATATGTGTTTTGGTGTTATTATGTGTGTAATTGTGTTTGATGATTTTACAATTTGATTCGATTCCGATTTCAAGCTTTAAATCGCTTTTTGGAAGGTTATACGCAAACTGGTGCGTAAACGCAGTCAGTTTAACGCAACAAACACTTTGGAATAGTGACATAAGCTTAACATACCTTAAATAACCTCCACATAACTTAGAAATAAGTTTTGGATGGTTTGGTGTGTTGAAATCAAGTTTGTTCGATCGCAGGGACTAATTATGTCAAACTGTGAAACTATATCGATTTGTATAGTAACGAACATTCCGAAACTTGATCTTAAGTTAAACATACCCTAAATATCCTTTACATAGCTTAGAAAATAGGATTTGAGGGGTTTGGTATGCCAAACTAAACTTATTTGATCAATAGGGACTAAAAGCCTTAAAAAGTGCACAAGTTTGCATTTTCACGCATATCTTACGTTCTGAATATATCCGGACATCCAAAAATTTATGTAATCATTAAAATATTTTATTTTAGTGATTGGCTTGATAAAATTCCATTCGTCGCTTAATTTGGATCGTTTTTGCGTTCGTTACGACTTCCGTCGTAATTAACCGAACAACGCAACCGTACGACCAAGCGAGCCGACATCCGAGATATTTTTGAGCATGATTTAAGTTTCCTATACTTTAACTTCATTTTAGAGCCTTGAAATGAGGTAAACGGGGCTTAAACGTGTCAAAAATGAGCCGAAATGCAAGTTTCTGATGTGCAGGGACCTGTTTTGACATTCTGCCAAAGTTCCTCATACCGGCCGCGTAAGGTGAGGCCTGTTATTTACGCGGGCCGCGTGACACCATCAGACAGAAAGTTCAGATTCAGCAATCTGGGCTGAATTCAGGGGTTTTAATGCAACTTTTGCAATACCTTGAGCTGGTTTTCGGCCCCCATTGTATTCTAATACCATGTACCCACATGTATGGCCAAGATTACACCCTCAAAACACTTGGAATCATCCAATTGATCCTAACTTCATATAAATAACAAGCTTCCTCATTTGGGTTTTTCACACCTTGATTCAACTTCTGCTCTAATTTGAGGTTTTAACACCTCATACCTGAGTAACTTTGAATCAAAACACCTTCTTGGACCCTTTGTAAGTCCTCTTCTTCTTGTTCTTGAATTTCAAGCATGAAAGTCTTTCAGCTTTGACCAGTCAATGGTCAACACAAAGTTCCGTTGAACTTTGTAACGTGGGCGTAATCACGATGGTTACCACGTTGTCTAAGCGTAGTGACGAGTCTTAGTTTCGCCCAAAATGCGTATTTATGCGTATTTTGTAACCAAACTACTCTTGGGTATCAAAACCGTTTGTTTTGATACCAAAACCTGTTTTCTAACTTAACTAAACATGTTTTAGCATGTTTAGCTCGTCACTTTTGTTTTAGTGCTTGTGTAGAGTCGAAAGTCAAGCGGTCTAAACAACCGCTTAGACTTTCGAACACGACCCGTTTGGTCGATCATTAGGATCCGACCAAACATGTTTAGTGACCATAGTTGTATAGGGAATAACCTTCCGAGGTTATACCTTATGGTCACTTAGGTTTAATTAGTTGTATGATAGGTAGTTTATATGCCTTAGGTAAATGACCAAAATGCCCTTTTCATGCATAATCGATAATTAAGCATATGTAACATAAACTTTTGTCACATAACTGATTATGCAACATATTTAAAAATGTTTAGGCATATAATAGTTGTCATAGGACTAGTTAGACGTCTCGAACGCGCATTTGCGCGTACGACGCGTTAAAGTAGCATAAGCTACCTTAATGGGTCGCAATGGGTCGAAAGCACTTAGGTTAGGTTCCGATTTAGGATGTAGGCTTTGTTAAACCATATCACATGAGTTCCAACACTCATTTGGTTTACAAGACCTCATTCTGTCCGATCTTCCGATTTAGGCGTCTATTGTTTGACTAGTGATTCGATTACTAGGTGCTGCTTGATTTCTCTGGTTTACTTGAATTTGTTGAAGTTCTATTGATTGAGGATACTTTGCACTTCAGGTGAGTACATAGTTCCCCTCTTTTACTGTTTTCAATTATTTTGGGGTGATTCATATGTATCAAAACGATTTTCGATATTATAACGATGATTTCAAAAACGATTAAGATAGTTTATACTAAACTAATAACGATTTTGATAATGTGAACGAACTTTTTGGTTGTAGTTACATTACGAATGATATTCATTAATTTTGGCCGAACTGACCAGTATTAGGTTATGGTACCATAGGATCTGACAAATCCCGTTATCAGACTGCACCCATGGTTATGTGTGGGTTAGGTGGGTAACGACTGAATCTGTGATTGTTAACTTACCCTTTGGTGGTTTGTTAATGCGAGAAGCGAGATAGTCGAGTCATGAAGGTTTGAATGTTATTAGCGAGACGACCAAAAATAGTTTTCACAATTAAAACGAGGATGATTTTAAACGATTTAAACGAGTTAACGATTTGGAAACGATTTGAACAAGTTGAACGAATTGGATAAACGATTGGTTTTTGGTTAAGTGTTTAGATAACAGGACGGGTGTAATGTGGTGAAAACGTGGTAGACACGCCGCTGGTACTTCTTATATATAAGTGTTTTCAACATATTACATACCGTGGCATTATTTAGTTCACTTGGGTAAACGATTTTGAAACGATGTCACATAACGATGTTTTCGAAAGGATATAAACCATGCGAGATTTATTAAACTAGTTAATACAAAATGTTTTACAATTTGGTTTACTAACGCAAATGTTTTTGGGTTAAGAATCATGGCTACGAGGTTTTATAAATTATAACCCGCTTGATTTGAGTTGGTTAATTATGTTGCAATATTATACTCTTTTCAAAATAAGGTTTTTATTAAGGTATTGCAACAAGTAAACTAGCCATGATTCCGATACTCTCATAAAACCTATGTACTTGCCAGCATTTCTATGCTGACTTTGTTTTTACATATGTTTCAGGTGATGTTGCTTGATGTTGATTACTGGGATGCATGAGTCACATAGGATCTGGACGAGGCCTTAGTGACATAATAACAGTGATAGTCGATATGTAACTTGTTTGTTTCGTGTTAAAACAATGTAAATTACTTAATGAATAAATAAAACAAAACTTTTTGTATTCCATGGTTGTGAAACAATAATTCTGCCATGACACTCCCTGACGTTTCCGCCATGGTTTGTTGTTTTAACGTGGTCGGGGTGCGACAGAAGAGTTGGTATCAGAGCCAACGGTTATAGGGAATTCGGTTATTAGTAATGCTTTGACCTAGACTATAACTTTTAGGACCCTAACGCAAGGGAATTTGTGTTTAGATTTTTAAAACAAAACCGTCACCTACCCTTAGGTGATAACCACAATGAGAACACAAATTCGAATCCGCTTCGAAGATTAATCATCCGTTCTAGGATGATTGATTACTAGGTTTTGAACCCTTCTAGTTTGACTCATATTTGGCTTAGTGCCTTTTGAGTTTTCAAAATCTCGTCAAAGTTTGGGTCTAAATAACGTGAACACGTGCAAACTGGAAGAGTGAATGCCTGTACCCTGAGTTTTCTGTCTAAGGCTAGAGTGTTCGTACAAATCCACATAATCGGACCAGTCACTCTTACCTGGGAACTCTTGGGGTGAGTGTTCACTTATAGGCGAGCATGTCTTCGCGATACATTATTTTTATTCATTTACTTTGATTAGTCACTGTGTGTCGTTTGTTTGTTTGAGGTAACGAACAAATGATCGCCTTCCTTGTGTTTTGTCGATACCTCTTTTGTTTTTCCTAGTTATCAACCTCACTCGTTTCTCATATTTCCTTGTTACACCATGCCTCCTCGACATGATGCACAATCTTTTACTGCTGAAGAAGTCGCAGCCCTTGTCTCTCTGCAAATGGCTGCTGTGCTTCCAGGCGTTGTGACCCAAATCCACGAGTTATACAACAATAACAACAATAATGCACAGTGTAATTTCAAGAATTTCAATTCTGTTAAGCCATTGAAGTTTTCTGGGTCGCAAGGAGCAACTGCACTCCTTCAATGGTTCGAAAGTATCGAGAGCACATTCAGACATGTGCAATGTCCGAATGGGCGTAAGGTTGAATTTGCATCAAGTGTGTTTAAGAAGCGTGCTCTTACGTGGTGGAACGGAGTGATGCGTGATAAGGGTGCCGAAGTGGCATTGGCCCAGACATGGGATGAGCTTCGAGCTCTCATGATGAAAGTGTTTTGTCCCCGTCATGAAATTCAAGCATTGGAACGAGAGTTTGACGATCTAAAGCAAGATGGGGGAGAACACCGTGCGTATACGGATCATTTCGAGGAACTCAGTCTTTTGTGTCCTACTATGGTTACCCCGTTGGAGAAAGCAATCAAGAGGTATATCGATGGTTTACCCGATTCCATACAGGATATTGTGACTGGCATTAATCCTACTACTGTTCGTCACGCGATCGAGTTGTCTGCTACCCTGACTGAGTCTCAAGTCAGGAAGGGTAAACTTACCCATAAGGGTGATAAGAAGAAGTCGACCGATTCTGTTAAAGACTAGGATAAGGGTAAGGGTAAGAAAGGTGAGTCATCGAAGAAGTCGAGAAAGCGAAAGGGTGCTCAGAATTTTGCGGTAACAGCTCAGAACCCTCAGAACCCACCGGCTCAACCTCTTGCGAAGAAAGTATATGCTGGTACCGCACCTCACTGTGCTCGCTGCAACGGTCATCATGTTGCACAACAAGCTTGCAAGCAATGCACAACGTGTGGTAAACTTGGGCATCTGGCCAACATTTGCCGTCTGGGTCAGAATCAGGTTGCTCAGGTTCCAGCACAGGTTCAAGGGAATGCTGTGAGATTCCCACCGGGTTCATGTTTCAACTGTGGAGAATTTGGTCACTTCCGCAACAATTGTCCGAGGTTGGTGAATGCAAATGCGAATCCGAACATGAATGTCAACACGAATGTAAATCCCGCTCGTGGACGAGCGTACAACTTGAATGCCAACGAAGCGAGGGCTGACAACGAGGTTGTCAATGGTACGTTCCTTGTTAACAATCGACTTGCATCTATTCTTTTTGATTCTGGTGCCGATAGAAGTTTTGTTTCGTTATCTTTTGAACCTTTGCTTGCGATACCTAGAACCAAACTAAGGAAACCCTTATCTGTCGAAGTTGCTACTGGTAAACCTCTTGTTCTCGATTCTGTTATTCGTAATTGTCAGTTGAACCTTGATAACCACCTTTTTCCCATTGACCTCACACAGATGCAACTTGGGAGCTTCGATATTATCGTGGGGATGGATTGGTTAACCAAACATCATGCGGAGGTGGTTTGTTTCGATAAGATTGTTCGTATTCCTCTTCCATCTGGCGATGTTCTGGAAGTTCGTGGTGAGAAGCCATCTGGTGGATTGAAGCTTATGTCGTCTACAAAAGCCTAAAGTTATTTGCTAAAAGGATATGTTGCTTTTCTGGCACATGTCACCGAGGAGAAAAGCAAGAGCAAGAGTATTCAGGATATTCCGATTGTTCGGGATTATCCAGAGGTGTTTCCCGATGAACTACCTGGTTTGCCTCCAGTTCGTCAAGCCGAGTTTCATATTGACCTTGTACCCAATGCCAACCCGATTGCGAAAGCACCTTATCATCTTGCACCGTCCGAGATGCAAGAGTTATCAAAACAGCTTCAAGAGTTATCTGATAAAGGATTCATCTGTCCGAGCTTTTCACCTTGGGGAGTTCCTGTCCTCTTTGTGAAAAAGAAAGATGGATCTTTTCGAATGTGTATCGATTATCGTGAGCTTAATAAGCTTACCATCAAGAATCGATATTCCCTACCTCGAATAGATGATCTCTTCGACCAGCTGCAAGGTGCTTCATGCTTTTCCAAGATCGATATGCATTCTGGGTATCATCAACTTCGTGTTCTCGAAGAAGATATTCCCAAAACTGCTTTCCGCACAAGATATAGGCATTACGAGTTCACTGTCATGCCTTTTGGTTTGACGAATGCCCCAGCTATCTTTATGGACTTAATGAATAGGGTCTGTAAACCTTATTTAGATAAGTTCATCATTGTGTTCATCGACGATATTCTCATTTATTCAAAGTCTCAAGCCGAGCACGAGCAACACCTCGCTTAACATTGGAACTCGTTAAGAAGGAACAACTTTTTGCTAAATTCTCCAAGTGTGAATTTTGGCTTAAAGAAGTTCAGTTCTTGGGTCATATAGTCAACAAGCAGGGTATTCATGTGGATCCATCCAAGATTGTTGCAATTAAGGATTGGAACACACCGACGACACCTACAGAAATTCGTTCTTTTCTTGGTCTCGCGGGATATTATTGTCGATTCATTTCTAATTTCTCGAAGATCGCGGTTCCACTCACTGCTTTGACTCAGAAGAATAAGCCTTTTGAGTGGGGACCTAAGCAAGAAGAAGCATTTCAAATGCTGAAACAGAAGCTTTATGATGCTCCTGTTCTATCTTTGCCTAAAGGAAATGATGATTTTGTTGTCTATTGTGACGCGTCGAATCTAGGACTTGGTCGCGTTCTTATGCAACAAGGTAAAGTCACAGCTTATGCGTCTAGACAATTGAAAATTCACGAGAAGAACTATACGACTCATGATCTTGAGTTAGGAGCTGTGGTTTTCGCGCTTAAAATCTGGAGACATTATCTTGATGGCACAAAGTGTGTGGTTTTCACAGACCACAAAAGTCTCCAGCATATTCTTAATCAGAAAGAGTTGAACATGAGGCAACGACGTTGGGTTGAACTCTTAAACGATTATGATTGCGAGATTCGCTACCATCCTGGTAAGGCGAATGTTGTAGCCGATGCGCTTAGTCGAAAAGAGCGAGTCAAGCTTCATTCTGTTCGAACTCTATCTGATATTCAATCTCGTGTCCTTCAAGCTCAACGATCTTCTGTGATCAAAGGCTTATTGAAAAATGAGCTACCGCTTCAACTTGAGCTTAAACTCGAAAGGAAAGATGATGGTTTGCTCTACTTCAAGGATCGTTTGTGGATTCCGAAACAAGACGATCTTCGCACCCTAGTGATGGACGAATCTCACAAGTCTCGATATTCTATCCATCCTGGTGCTGATAAAATGTACAAGGATCTTCGTACTCAGTATTGGTGGCCTGGTATGAAGAAGGATGTTGCCTTGTATGTATCGAAATGCCTAAGTTGTCTCAAAGTCAAGGCTAAACATCAACGACCTTCTGGTTTAGTTGTACAACCAGAGATACCGGTTTGGAAGTGGGAGAACATTGCGATGGATCTCATCACTAAGTTACCGCGTACGTCTAAAGGTCACGATACTATTTGGGTTGTTATCGATCGATTAACAAAATCAGCTCATTTTATTCCAATTCGCGAGGATCTATCTGCTGATAAACTTGCAAAGATTTATGTTGATGAGATTGTATCACGACATGGTGTTCCCTTGGATATCATTTCCGCCCGTGATGCTCGGTTTTCATCTCATTTATGGAAAACCATGCAATCTGCTTTAGGAACCCAACTGAATCTAAGCACTGCTTATCATCCCCAAACAGATGGTCAATCTGAGAGGACGATTCAAACTTTGGAGGATATGCTTAGAGCATGCGTGATGGACTTTGGTGGTAATTGGGATTCTCATCTTCCACTGATTGAGTTCTCTTACAACAATAGTTATCATGCTAGTATTAATATGGCACCATTCGAAACTCTCTACGGTCGAAAATGTCATTCACCTCTCTGTTGGAATGAGATCGGTGAAGCTCAGCTTACCGGACCTAAACTCATTCTGGAAACAACAGAAAAAATCAATAAAATTCGCGATAATCTTGTGACAGCTCGAAGCCGTCAAAAGAGTTACGCGGATATGCGACGCAAGCCCTTAGAATTCAAGTCGGAGACCGTGTCTTACTCAAGGTGTCACCTTGGAAGGGAGTGGTGAGATTTGGAAAGAAAGGAAAACTGGCACCACGATATGTTGGACCATTTAAGATTGTGGAAAGGATTGGGAAGGTTGCCTATCGACTAGAGCTACCTCCAGAGCTTGGAAATATTCATCTGACTTTTCACGTGTCCAATTTGCAAAAGTGTTTAGCTGACACTGATCTTCACATTCCTGTCAATGAAATTCAAATCGATGAAATGATGCACTTTGTCGAGAAACCCGTGGAGATAGTGGACCGTACATTCAAACAGTTGAAGAACAAACGGATTCGATTAGTCAAAGTTCGCTGGGAATCCAAACGTGGCCCAGAGTTTACTTGGGAACGTGAGGACTAAATGAAGACGAAATATCCGTATTTGTTTTCACAAGTTTCCTCTAGATAAAATTTCAGGACGAAATTCCCTAAAGTAGGGGAGACTGTGGCAACTGTGTTCTGTAATCAAAGTACAATGTAAAACAATGTCGATTATTAATAAAACAATGTGCTTTGGTGTTATTATATGTGTTTTGGTGTTATTATGTGTGTAATTGTGTTTGATTATTTTACAATTTGATTCGATTCCGATTTCAAGCTTTAAATCGCTTTCTGGAAGGTTATACGAAAACTGGTGCGTAAACGCAGTCAGTTTAACGCAACAAACACTCCGTAATAGTGACATAAGCTTAACATACCTTAAATAACCTCCACATAACTTAGAAATAAGTTTTGGATGGTTTGGTGTGTTGAAATCAAGTTTGTTCGATCGCAGGGACTAATTGTGTCAAACTGTGAAACTATATCGATTTTTATAGTAACGAACATTCCGGAACTTGATCATAAGTTAAACATACCCTAAATATCCTTTACATAGCTTAGAAATAGGCTTTGAGGGGTTCGGTATGCGAAAATAAACTTATTTGATCAATAGGGACTAAAAGCGTCAAAAAGTGCACAAGTTTTCATTTTCGCGCATATCTTACGTTCTGAATATATCCGGACGTCCAAAAATTTATGTAATCATTAAAATATTTTATTTTAGTGATTGGCTTGATAAAATTCCATTCGTCGCTTAATTTGGATCGTTTTTGCGTTCGTTACGATTTCCTTCGTAATTAACCGAACAACGCAACCGTACGACCAAGCGAGCCGACATCCGAGATATTTTTGAGCATGTTTTAAGTTCCCTATACTTTAACTTCATTTTAGAGCATTGAAATGAGGTTAACGGGGCTTAAACGTGTCAAAAATGAGCCGAAATGCAAGTTTCTGATGTGCAGGAAACTGTTTTGACATTCTGCCAAAGTTTCTCATACCGGCAGCGTAAGGTGAGGCCTGTTATTTACGCAGGCCGCGTGACACCATCAGACAGAAAGTTCAGATTCAGCAATCTGGGCTGAATTCAGGGGTTTTAATGCAACTTTTGCAATACCTTGAGCTGGTTTTCGGCCCCCATTGTATTCTAATACCATGTACCCACATGTATGGCCAAGATTACACCCTCAAAACACTTGGAATCATCCTATTGATCCTAAATTCCTATAAATAGCAAGCTTCCTCATTTGGGTTTTTCACACCTTGATTCAACTTCTGCTCTAAGTTGAGGTTTTAACACCTCATACCTGAGTAACTTTGAATCAAAACACCTTCTTAGACCCTTTGTAAGTCCTCTTCTTGTTTGTTCTTGAATTTCAAGCATGAAAGTCAAACGATGTTTGACTTTCAGCTTTGACCAGTCAATGGTCAACACAAAGTTCCGTTGAACTTTGTAACGTGAGCGTAATCACGATGGTTATAGTCCCTTGTGACTATACCTACTGATACCACGTTGTCTAGGCATAGTGACGAGTCGTAGTTTCGGCCAAAATGCGTATTTTGTAACCAAACTACTCTTGGGTATCAAAACCGTTTTTTTTATACCAAAACCTGTTTTCTATTTTTGGTCGTCTCTGGTTTACTTGAGTTTGTTGAAGTTCTATTGATTTAGGATACTTTGCACTTCCGGTGAGTACATAGTTCCCCTCTTTTACTGTTTTCAATTATTTTGGGGTGATTCATATGTATCAAAACGATTTTCGATATTATAACGATGATTTCAAAAACGATTAAGATGGTTTATACTAAACTAATAACGATTTCGATAATGTGAATGAACTTGTTGGTTGTAGTTACATAACGAATGATATTCATTAATTTTGGCCGAACCGACCAGTATTAGGTTATGGTAGCATAGGATCTGACAAATCCCGTTATAAGACTGAACCCATGTTTATGTGTGGGTTAGGTGGGTAACTACTGAATATGTGATTGTTAACTTACCCTTTGGTGGTTTGTTAATGCGAGAAGCGAGATAGTCGAGTCACGAAGGTTTGAATGTTATTAGCGAGACGACCAAAAATAGTTTTCACAATTAAAACGAGGATGATTTTAAACGATTTAAACGAGTAAACGATTTGGAAACGATTTGAACAAGTTGAACGAATTGGATAAACGATTGGTTTTTGGTTAAGTGTTTAGATAACGGGACGGGTGTAATGTGGTGAAAACATGGTAGATACGCCGCTGGTACTTCTTATATGTAAGTGTTTTCAACATATTACATACCGTGGCGTTATTTAGTTCACTTGGGTAAACGATTTTGAAACGATGTCACATAACGATGTTTTCGAATGGATATAAACCATGCGAGATTTATTAAACGAGTTAATACGAAATGTTTTACAATTTGGTTTACTAAGCAAATGTTTTTGGGTTAAGAATCATGGCTACGAGGTTTTATAAATTATAACCCGCTTGATTTGAGTTGGTTAATTATGTTGCAATATTATACTCTTTTCAAAATAAGGTTTTTATTAAGGTATTGCAACTAGTAAACTAGCCATGATTCCGATACTCTCATAAAACCTATGTACTCGCCAGCATTTCTTTCTTTGTTTTTATATATGTTTCAGGTGTTGTTGCTTGATGTTGATTACTAGGATGCATGAGTCACATAGGATCTGGACGAGGCTTTAGTGACATAATAACAGTGATAGTCGATATGTAACTTGTTTGTTTCGTGTTAAAACAATGTAAATTACTTAATGAATAAATAAAACGAAACTTTTTGTATTCCATGGTTGTGAAACAATAATTCTGACACGACACACCCCGACGTTTCCGCCACGGTTTGTTGTTTTAACGTTGTCGGGGTGTGACAGAAGAGTTGGTATCAGAGCCAATGGTTATAGGGAATTAGGTTATTAGTAATGCTTTGACCTAGACTATAACTTTTAGGACCCTAACGCAAGGAAATTTGCGTTTAGATTTTAAAAACAAAACCGTCACCTACCCTTAGGTGATAACCACAATGAGAACACAAATTCGAATCCGCTTCGAAGATTAATCATCCGTTCTAGGATGATTGATTACTAGGTTTTGAACCCTTCCAGTTTGACTCATATTTGGCTTAGTGCCTTTTGAGTTTTCAAAATCTCGTCAAAGTTTGGGTCTAAATAATGTGAACACTTGCAAACTGGAAGAGTGAATGCCTGTACCCTGAGTTTTCTGTCTAAGTATCTTCACGCCTTTCTCATCCACCTTGTTATTGAGAGAAATTTTGTGACTCGATTCTTGGTTGTTGAAAGTTTGTTCGTTGGTTTAGATTTTGTTGGTTACTACCATTGCCGGGTTCTCTCCAACCGAGGTTAGGGTGGTTACGCCTTCCTTGGTTGTAGGTACCCGTTGGAGGACCCGACGCCTAGGTCTATTATCAATGTAGTTTACCGATTCTGTTTGATCATCTACTTCTTTCATACAACTCCAATTTTCATGTGGCCCATCACACCCTTCACAAGCCATGACCGAGGCTATTTTTGCCATTTCTAGCTTTTTAATTTTTGAAGAAAGGGCCTCGATTTAAGCTTGTAAAGAAGTGCTTTCATCAACCTTATGGGCGCCCAGGGCAATAGATTTATTGTCTCGGGGAATGTGCCACTGAAAATTGGTTTGAGCAATTTCCTCAATTTGATTATATATTTCATTAGGGCGACGATTACCTAAAACTCCCCCGGAGCTAGAGTCAAGTGTTTGTCTTGTGTGTGGCAACAACCCATTGTAGAAAGTGGATACTTGTTGCCATACCGCAAGACCGTGATGAGGACACTTTCTTAGTAGCTCCTTGAACCTTTCCCAAGTTTCATATAAGGATTCCCCATCCTCTTGTGAATATGTATTAATTTCAGTCATTAGTTTAGCCGTTTTAGCAGAAGGGAAATACTTATATAGAAACTTTTGGGCTAGTTCATCCCAAGTGTTTACCGAGCCAACTAGGAGGGTGTTAAGCCAAGCTTTAGCTTGGTCTTTTAGTGAAAATGGAAACATACGAAGGCGGATGACGTCGTTTGATGTTCCATTGATCCGAAAGGTATCACATATTTCTAAGAAATTAGTAATATGCAGATGGGGATCCTCGTCCGCAAGCCCATGGAAGGTTGCGGAGTTTTGAAGCATCTGTATCAAATGTGGCCGAAGTTCGAAATTGTTGGCTTCGACATTCGGTGCATTGATAGCGGCGCCGAGATTACCCACGGTGGGTCGTAGGTAATCCATGAGGGTACGTTGGTCCGCCATTGGAAGTGGGTCCCCCGAAACTTTCTCTTGGTTTTTAGCTTTAAGTCTTTTTCTTAGAAAGCGTTCGGGTTCGTCTAGGGGTTCTTTTACGTCTCTACTAGAACTGGAGCTCATACACTACGTGGAGAGTTCCGATATGGCGTCTAGGTTCCAAGTCCTGCAATAAAAACAGAAAAGAACATTGGTCAGAAGCTTTACCAAGGCCCAGTGTTCAGCTGAACACGGCCCGTGGTCGGAGATAGAGTTATCGTTTTCCGGATCCCTGTTACTGGGGAGTTCGACACGGCCCCGTGTTGCACCGACACGACCCCATGCTCAACTCTCTGTAACTCGGAAAATAAAAACTGCCAGTAACAATGATGGGCACGGCCCGTGCCGAGTTCTGCAGAAACTGAAAAATTAAGAAAACCCTAAAAAAACAGAAAAATTAGAAAAAACGATTAGGCCGTTGATTCCTAACTTTCTTAAAATCTTTGTGTCCCTAGCAACGGCGCCAAAAACTTGATGCGCGTGTGGTGTGATATATATTTAAGTATATTTTAAGCCCTTTTTACACGTTAGCCAAGTTTTAAATTTTTAAAACACGATATTATACTAACACCAAACACACATATGGGCAAGTGCACCCATCGTGAGCGTAGTATAGTGTTGGTAAGATACCGAGGTCGTCCAAGGACACAAGAGCTTTTAATACCGGTTTATCCTCAACGTCTAATCAAAAGTTTAGAAAAAAGTTTTAAACTAGAAAAATAAAATCTAACTAAAATGTTGAAAAATAAAATAAAACAGATAGACAAGATGAATCACTTGGATCCGAGTCGTGTATAGTGTAACCTTTGATTATTTCCGCACTTTTGCACTTTTTTAGAGATTATCTTAGTTATTGTAGTAGGCCCCTCTTTTGAAGGTGGCGTTACCCTCAACCCAGTAGTTTGAGTCAGCAAGGATACAATCCTAAAGGGTCGGATTATTGAAAGATAATTAATTAAGTTATTAATGCATAATGTGGTAGGCCCCACTTTTGAAGGTGAAGTTACCCTCGGCTAAGTAGTCTGAGTCAGCAGGGATACAGTCCTAAGTAGCCGGGTTAAAGTTTCAATAGTAGTATATGAGGGGATCAAAGAGTTTGGACCCCCGCCATCCAATACCGGTGGGTATTGAAGGAGGTCCTACTAAATTTGACCCAGGTCCTTGCAGGATCTATACACTGAACAAGGCAAGACTCTTAGCAAACCATTCCCTTAACCCCCAACCAGGTAGCCAACATATCTCCATATAGACCGTGGAGATATGAATGGTGAAAATCTTTTATTTTATATAGACAGTAAAATAATGCCAAGACACCACGGACAAACGATAAGGAAGAATCACCTTCAACATAAGAAACTAGTTATTGAAGTCATTAATACATAACCAAATAAAAAGTGCGAAAAGATTAAAAATAAAAAGTAATACACTAGACACTTGTCTTCACCAAGTGTTGTAAGAGACTTAGGCAAACATGGCCTTTGATTGTCAAGAACTCTTACGATCAATCTTGGATCCCGAGACTACTCACACACTCTATGATGGATGATGGATGATGGTGGTGGATTATGGTGTTGTGATGGTGGTGGGTGGTGGGTGGTGGGTGAAGTGTGAGAGAGGTGGTTTGCCAAGGGATGGTTTGCAAATGAGCCAAGCACCCCTATTTATAGCCTGAACAGACGCTCGGGAACGGCCCCGTGTCTGTTAGGCACGGCCCCGTGTCCATTAGGCACGGCCCCGTGTCCATCCTTCTTCTCTTTCTTCATTAATTGCAGTTTGTCTGCATTAGTTGACCACGCCCCCGTGTCCGCTGGGCACGACCCCGTGTGCAGAAGCGTATCTGTACTATCAAGATTTCCCCAGATTCTGCGAAACTTAGATTTGACCACGGCCCCGTGTCCGGTGGGCACGCCCCAGTGGTGGGTGATAGAAGCTTCTACAGCTTTGTCTTTTCTGCAGACACTTGGGCACGCCCCCGTGCTCACTGAGCACGGGGCGTGTTCAGCCTTCTGTTCTCTTGTTTTTGCTTGGGAAGATGCTGTCGGGGGGTCGGGCATGCCACGTTTGTTCCTTTTCTTGTATTTATGTTAGATTTAGCTGTAGGATCGAGTCGTGACCCAAACGAGTCAATCAGAAAAGCTCTTGTCTGTTTCAGAGTCGGAAACTAAGAAACAGACTTCGAAAACAGATTGTTTCACTATTAAACGTCTTGTTTATTGATTATAACAGCAATACAGATCAAACGACGCGTCGGCAACAGTTCGGTACCGGAAAGATGAAACTTACAAATGATTATGCTTGGAAGGTATTTATAGGAGACCTGATTCCGCTTGAAAGTGACCATGTGTCAGCTCAAGCGAAATCAACAGAGTTAATTTCGCTTGAAAGTGTCACTTGTCATTTCAAGCGGAATTATCCCTTCAAGCGGAATTAGATAAAACATACTCTAAAACCTCCTATTTTCTTGTACAACGCACCCTGATCTAACAATTCTAATACTAGACTCGATACAAGACGAAGTCGACAGACGTATGCACCAACAGACTCCCCCTCGGATGTTGACGAGTCTTAAGTGTCGAGTCTTCAACGTCTTCAGTCTTTATCAGTCTTCGGGCTTCCAGAATCTCTATCTGGCTCTTATCACACTCTAATTCTTTCTTCAGCTATTCTCCTCCTCGGATGATGCTCTATCAATCTTTAGCATTTTCAGGATCAAATTCCTAGCTCTTGCATCCTCATGCTTTCTTTAACAGACTCCCCCTCAACTTGTGCTGGGATCGTAGTCTGGCTTTTACTCTGCTCACATTCTTTCTCAGGATCAAGCATCGCAACCTGGCTTTCTGAAATGTTTACCGGTTCAGGAACAATTCCTGGCTCACATGCATATTCTCTACTCAAAACATAAGTTTCATAAAAGATAACGTATAACCAATTTAGAAACTATGCTAACCATCTGAAGACACATCCTGAACACATAATTTTCAAGAATCGAACAAAAAGATTTATCATGTTAATCTCTGATGAACCACTTGCATGTATATCATTTTCATTTCAAACATCTTTAAGCAAATTTTCCCAAACCTGTTCATCATCTTTAGCACTTGGAATTTTGAAAATCAGCTCTCCAACATCAGTTGTCTAAAATCTTTTTGAATTTTTCAAAGTTTATGCTAAAACACACTAAAATCTTTTTAGATTTTTGAAATGAAAGAAATGCAATAAAGAAATATTTACATACAATATTTTTGTGAGTTTGTGTAAGAGGATCATTTCAGTTTTTGAGACAAATCACCAACACCGTTAAGCTATAAACATTTTACGTTCTAAACGATTCACTTAGATTGTCAGTATACTGATCCACTTAAATTTTCACACAAAGTTCACTTGTTTCGAGATACGAGATTAATGTTTTAGAGACTTAAACTTATTCGCGTGTCCCACCTCAGAATATGCTCTCGTATCCAGATCCCAATATTCAGTCTTACAGGTGAGTATACCTAGATGATATATGTAAGGGGTTAAATTGTGAAGGCCGTGAGAGCTCAGGTCAGAACTTCCGTTCAGCAGAGAGATGATGGCTTCGACTTTTGGTGGGTCCCCTTTAGAGGATCTTTTCTTCAACAGCAGATGATTAGCATTTTTCAATGTTTCATCATTTTTTATGCTGAGGGCAGGCTTTTATTTCAAGCGAGCGTAAAGTATTCTCCGGGGACTAGGCCATTGCTTCCGCAAAATCAGAAGTCCCGGGATAATACCCCAGATATCACTAAGCATAAAGACTTAGTATCTCAGAAAGAGGGGTCCTTCAAACAAGATTTCGGGGGTTACCCATATATCCGAGAGATGTTACCCATTATATAAGCAAGTTTGAATTTAGGTTTATATCTCGACACAATCTACTAAATGTGCAAAAACCTACTGACACATCATCAGTGAAACCATTTATCACATTTTAACTTTCCAATTCTTTAGCATGTTGTGAACGTCTACTGATGTACTATCATTTCCTCTTTTATACAACAAAACTCATTTTTGAATTTTATCATGTTTTTGACTTTTTCAAATTTTCAAATGTTTTTGGATTTTCTGAAATTTTCTTACTCCCCCTAAAATGCAAACACATTTTAGGAAATTTGAAAACAAACTGTACAAGTAAATTGACAACTGTTGTGAATTGCTTCAATTTGCCATCCACTTGGCATAAACATTCAGAACTCCCCCTCACAACAAACCATTTTCCCATTGTGATTTCAAAACACTTAAGTTTGTTTTAATCAAATGGTTTTTCCGGAAAATAAGTTTTGTTGATTTTACAAACCACTTGTAGATATGGGAATTTATTCATCACATTGTCTTTTCAAATACTTGTAGGAATGATCAAATCAAGTTCAACCTAATGACCTTGATTAATCATTTGAAAGTGAAAACCTTTTTCAACCACTTGTGGGTTCACTTTGTCAATCAATCACCACTTGTAAATCAAAATATAACAATTTAAAAATTTCACCTGTAAATTTACCAACCAAACCTTTTCAAGAATGATGCCGATTCCTGCTCCACTCTTACCGACCTGGGAGCTCCGGCAAGTCACACTTGTACCAATTTTTAATTTTCAAAAACCTTTGAATGATGCCGATTCATGCTCCACTATTACCAACTTGGGAGCTCCGGCAAGTCAGGAATTTATGGTGAAAATGCTGTCACCCAAGCCTGACCAGCCTTGGGTGATGTTGGTACACACCTATCCCACCAACATTTTGATTTATAAAAATCTTTGGCACTTTTAACCTTCCCATCAACCATCTTCCCGAAAATATGTTTAACTTTGCCTTTAAAAACCTTTTCAGCATCAAATTCTTTGTTACAAGCAAAGAATTGACCTGAAATTTCAGTTTTACCAACCTTCAACTTTAAATTTTCCTTTGACAATTTAGGAAAATTTTCATCGTTCACCTCTGGAATGGAATTCTCATTCTTCTTCTCAACAGATGACTCCTCTGATTTTATGGAATCAGATTCATTGTCAGAACTACTATCTGAACTCTTAACAACCCATCTTTGTTTGTTTAAATCGACTTGTCTTTTGTAAAACCGTTTTGAAGTTTCACCAACTCCCACAGTCGATTTTTCAAACATTTTAAACTTTTCTTTTAATTGTTCAGATTTGTCAACATATTTTCTTCTTATTTCAGAGTTAGAAGACACTCCCTGTTTTGAATAAGTGGACTCTTGGCAGTTCCAAGCAATGTGTCCAGTTTTTTGACATTTGAAACAAGTTCTTCTATCAACTCTCTGAGCAAATTTCTTTACATTCCTTTTAACTTCAGCAAGAAACTCTTGATATGATTGTTTCCAGAATGGTTTCTTCTGCTCATCTTCAGAACTTCCTCCTGAAACAAATTTTGTTTTTGGTTTATAATTTTTCTCATTTTTATAATTTTCCGAAGAACTAAAACCAAGACCTTGTTTTCTGAAATTACCGTTATGGTTTGGTTTCTTTCGATAACCTGAACCAGAACTGTAACCCTTTTTCTTGTTCAATCTCTGTTGAACTCTTGAAGTGTACTTTTTAGGTTTTTCAGCAAGATTTAAATCTTTTATTT
Source organism: Helianthus tuberosus (assembly GCA_030545235.1). Lineage (NCBI taxonomy): Eukaryota > Viridiplantae > Streptophyta > Magnoliopsida > Asterales > Asteraceae > Helianthus > Helianthus tuberosus. The sequence continues at coordinate 82,925,344 of CM060369.1, forward strand.
CAGAAATATTAATTTCTGTTAATTTGAAAACGTGTTTAATCATCTCAGTTTTGACACTTCTTATTGGAAATTCTTCATCAGAATATAATTTGTCTGAATCTTTCAAAGTATATGCCACTTTGATTGATCCATTATTCAAATTAGAGTTTGATAACAAGAATTCTTTATTGTAAACCCCTTTAACCGGTGAACTCAGACTCTTTTCTGACGAACTCGAACTTTCAGATTTAGACTCCGGTTTTGACTCTTCATCCATATCTAACACCTGATCGACCACTTTCTTTAATAACTCAGACTCATGATCAGTGTCAGACACTGTGAATGTAACATCAATATTGTCTGCTAATTCATCAATGATTTCAGACTTTAACTTGATGTTGACTGCCTTTTTAGACGCTCCTCGTTAGGATTCCTGGGAGAATAACTTTCATGGATCGGGGGCGGACATCTGTTATACTTGACACTTTGTTTCTTACCAGTATCAGTATCTTCAGTCTTTTTCTCCCTGAATGCTTCAAGACCTGCAACAATAGGAAAAACACGATCAATCAAATAATCACATGTTGTATAACTCAACAACAATCGTTTAATCCTTTTGTTAGGATCGGAGGCTCTCATGATTGTGTTTGTTAGTGTAATTTGAATAAAACAAATGTAACTGAACAAAGTTTAAGTGCAGCAGAAATGATCACAAACTTTATAAACACAATCAAGGAAAAATAGTTTAGATAAACAAATGCTTTTCATCATTCAAAAGATTACAAAGTAGATCAAAAGATTACAAGCATGCTTACTAACTAAGCTCCCCCTCAGCCTGATACTACAGTGGTTGGATTGCACAAGATGAAAGGATTGAATTGAGGAGAAGAACTCACTCAAAACGAATCAAATGTAACAGTACAGGGTACTGTTCCATTTATAGACAATTCAATCCACTGATGCATCACAGCTGACGTCACCATGAAAGCGACGTCTAACAACCTAACAACCTTTAACAACTGATCCTATACAAACACTGCTATTCTAAACCACTGACTATACATAAAACAAGTAATACTCTAAACTACCGCTTTCTTCCTTCATCAGTGCTTTCCTCAAGGTTGATCAGTCCTTGATTGGGCAGTGCTTTATCATCAGTAGATAGGACCAACAGTGTTGACTACTTCAGGGCTTGATCAGCAGTTGAAGGGGCAGCAGCAGTTGTATATGAACAGTGGATAGAGACCATCAGTTGTTATAAATCACTTTCAAGGGGAAAGCTTAATGTAAACTGCTGCTTATTGTGAATCCACTGCTGTGACCTGGTTTTGGCTTTCATTATCTGTTCCTCTGGTAGGGTTCAATCCCAACAATCTCCCCCTGGAACAGATAATGCCAAAACCATTCATTATTCTGGATCTTTATTCCTCATCAGTAGTTCCCTTGCAAGTCTTTTAAATTCTTCTTCAAATTCTTCGGAACTGGTGTCATCCTCATCCCTGCACAGTGAAAGTTCAAGGAGATCCTGCAAATCTTCAACACTAAGGCCTAGTGCTTCTTTCCTTGATATGTACTTCACTTCGCCATTGGATCTGACCAGGGTCAATACGTGGGTCTTTTGATCAGACATCCACTTTAGTACTTTCGAACCCAATGGGTTTCTTGGGAGAGATTTATTTGCTGATGAGCTTTGAGATATTGGCCTTGAGAAAAATTGTAAAGCAGTATCCTGAACTTCAGACACTCTTTTGAAAGCTTCTTCTATGACTTCATTTGCTGCAGCTATGTCTTCTGCAACTTCTTTGTCAATCAGCTCTTGTCTTTGTTGTTGATCAAGCTCAATGTCTGGGATATCTGCTGAAATGTGTGGTGATGCAGGCTTTGTTAACACCTTCTTAAAAAGGTTTTGAATTTTTTCTGAGCTTTCTTCTTTTAGACACATTTTCATGATGGATTATGTGAAGTACTCAACTTCCTTTTCTTTTACCTCTTCACTAGTCAGTTGTTCTCCTTCTTCTTGGTTTGACACAAGAGTAGGATTCCTTGTTGACCTGAACAGTGTTTTGAGGTTTTCAATCTGCTGTTCAAGCTTCATCATTTGTTCATGCTTCTTTGAAGTGCCTGAAACAGTTATCTTCCTTTTCTTCAGCCTTTCATAGGCTTCATCAGTTTGCTGCTTTGACCATTTTGATATGGCATTGGCAGTGTCCACTTTTGCATCCACCAGCTCCTGTTTCTTTCTTTTGTACTCAGCTGTTAGGTCAGTGATGAGCTTTTTGTATTTGCTCCAATTTGGAGCATTTTTCTTCTTTCTAGGATCGTTCTTGATTCTATCAATCCTATCAGCTTCATGCTTTAAAGCCACTATTGGCCATTCTTCAAATTGGTTTTCTTCAGCAGGATAAAATTTTTCTTGCATTATGTATGCAAGAAGTTTTCTTCTCATCTCTTTTCGTTGTTCTGCCTTTTCTTTGCTCAGCTCTTGTGCAAAATCTTTTATTTGTTTGACTTTTGTGAGCAGAAAATCCAATCTTTCAGCAATGGCTTCATCACCTTGACCTTTACATTCAACCTTGGCTCTTATCTTAGCCTATCTTACTTTGAGCTCAAGATATTCATCCATGTCTTCTGGAACCATGAAGCCAACGAGTGAAGAAAATCTTCTGTTTGAAGGATCATCATCAGTGTAGAATTGCCTCATCTTATTTTTTTATAGCTTCTAGTTCTAACGGATATCTTGCAGCAGTGGGATCATATTGGTCCTCATCTGGCTGAGTAAGTTTTCTTTTTCTGGTGTAGAGCTTTGCTGGTTGTGATGTGAGACTGGTGAAAACAGTGGTGGATGGCTGACTCACAGTGGTTGAAACAACTGGTGTTACAACCGCTGTTGTCATTACAACTGCTGATATGTCAGCAGATGTCTTCTGCTTTTGAGCAGGGGATGGAGGTGGTGAGGTAGTTTTTGATGGTGATGGTGAATCATCAGATATGAAAATCCTTCTCCTTTTTATTGTAGGAGAGGCTGATGATGTCTTGGGTGGCTCAGTGGTTAGAGATTGAGTGGCAGTGGTTTGTGTTTGTGATTGACTAACAGCTGTTGAAACAACTGGTGTTCCAACTGCTGTTGTCATTACAACTGATGTTTTAACATCTGTTGTCTTCTGTTTTATAACAGGAGGTAATGGTGGTAGGGCAGTGGTTTTGGTGGTGTGTGGTAAAGTTGTGTGTGTTGATGAGATGACAGCTGTTTGGCTACTGACAGCAGTTTTTGTAACTACTGCTGTATCAGCTATTTGAATGGAAGTGTGAGATTTTGACCCTGTTGAGGATTTAGATGGCTGTTTTCCTTGTTCTGGTTCAACATACAGACCATCTTCAATTCCCTTTTTCTTCAACTGTTTGACATTCTCCCCCTTTTTGGCATTATCTGCAAGGGGGTTATCCATAAAAAGGATAGTAGAGGGAACTTTTCCAGGAGTGCTTTGGAGATGAGCCTTGATAGCTTTGATGTCTGCTTGAGTATCTTTAAATCTCGACTCCACCATGTTGGTCAGCATTTTCACATGTATTTCATGCTGCTGATCAGCCATCTGTTTTTGTTTTTCAAGTAAAGGCTGGAAAATATTCCAGAGCTCATTTTCAGCAAATGCTTGTGGTGGAGCAGGTGCTTGAGGCGGAACAGTAGTGGATTGTGCTTTTTGAGCTTTCAAAATCTCTTGCACCATATCCTTTATTTCAGCAACTGAGGTTTCCAGTTTTTCAACTCTGTCCGTCAATTCCTGATATTTTGAATCATCACCTACGTTAGTAGGATCATCTGAATCCCCACCAGCAGTGGTTGTATCAATGTGTGACTTAGGAACAGAGTCCCAAAAATCACCCATTGATGCCCCTTGTTCTTGGTACTGGGGACTTCTTTCTTCAGCACTTGATAAACCTTTGATGGTACCAGTGGTTAGAATCAACTCACTGGTGGTTACCGATGGTGCTATGGAAGAAATTGCCATCAAGGGAGTCTTATTAATGAAACAACTGTCCAACTGAAGACCTGTTGATCCACCAGTTGTAGTTGCTGCACCACTTGAACTACCACCAAGAGTTACTTGTAACTCAGGGGGTGTAACCTCCTCAATTGTTGCTGGGAAAGCAGAGGTATAGGCATCAGACCCAGTCACTTGTTGGAGTGTACTCTCTTTGATGGGTGATTGAGAGGAACTGGTTTGTGTCTGAGCTATAACAACTGCATGCAACAAGGGTAGCATGGATTGTGGTAATATTATTGGTGAGGGTATGGGAGTTGAAAGAGACATGTCCTTGGGATCAGGGCTGAGGAAGATGGATCCGATTGAATCGAGAGCTTCATATTGTGGGGTCCCTGTGCTTACAACCTGATCCTTTTGTGAGGATGCAGGAGGAGTTTTAGGCAATGGTGGAGATCTTTCTACCAACTGCTGTGAGGAAGTAGCAGCAGTGGTTTGTGGTGACATTTGTGTTGTCAAGGGCATTAGCTCTGGGATCTCATCTTCCAGAGTTGCCTTTGTTTTGGGTTTGGGGGGCTTTCTGGATGTTTTCTTTTTGGTCTTTTTGGTAGTGGCAGGTGTGGGTTTCAAAGCAGTGGTAGTGCTGCTATGATCACCTGGAGCAGTGGGCTCAGCAGCAGATGTCTGAGGAGCAGTAGTAACTGCTAAATTCTGCTTGGACACCTCTGCTTTTGTTTTTATTGGTGCCAACATTCTAGTGAATGTTTCAGGTGTTAAACTTTTTATTTGAAAATAAACACCTTGTTTTGGCACATTTTCATTTTCTTTTTCAAATTTTTGTTTAAAATAGTAACTTAGAAACCTTGGAAAGAGTAAAAATGTTTTGCTATCAACATTCTTTACCAAGTCATTGAAGATTTCCTGGGAATAGTTGTAATCTTTATTATTTAAAATAGCATAGCCCAGGCATTGAATCTTCAATGGTATTTCGTTAAACGCTGTTGTTTTATTTGAAACACACGACAAAAGTGTGTGAAATAGAAATCTGGGTGCAGACGGAAAATAACCTTTTTGTAAGGTATCTACCTTTGATTGTTCTGCATACCCTCTTTTCAAAAAGTCAGTTTTCAACTCGGTTTTGTCAAAAGAAGTTTTACCTTTCTGATCATCGAGTTTAAAGACTTCTGAGATTGTTTGTGGAGTGATTTGGATCGCTTTACCCTGTATCGAGGAGTTGATGGCTACTACCTTATCGTCTTGTTTCTCAAGAGTAGCAATTTTCCAGAATTCTCTCTGGGTTTGCAGGTAAATGGGAGCATCTGCTGTCAACAAAGTTCTGTACTTTGATTCAGATAGTGTGTCGATGACGGAATCGAAGGTGCGGTTGTTTGAGGGTTTTGTGAGGAGACCCAAGTAGTTGTGCGGTGATTTGTATGGGATTTCAATGGTTTCTTCGGCCGTTTGAGCGACCTCTTTTGAAGATGATGGTGATTTTGGTTTAGTTTTTGATTTTGATTTTGACTTCGTCATTTTGATGAAGAAGAATCGGAGAGTGATTTGAGAAGGAAGGTTTGGAAACTGCTTTGAGAAGAGAAATTTAGAATTCAATTCGACAGTGTAAAACCCTGTTTGGGGGTTTTGATCAGGGTTTTATTTAGGGAAAAAGTGATCGCTGATGTGGCAGCGGTTATTTTGATCTGAAGGCTAAAAACTGACCACGTGTCAACAGATGATGAAGAGATGAATTTTGGAGAACAGTTGTTTTGGAAACCACTGATGAAGCAAATATCAGTGGTTACAACGGTCAAAATGAAGACAGTGGGTGATTTTTACTATCAGTGGATAGCATGTCAGTGGATAAGACACTGATTTTGAGCATCAGTGCTTGTCAAGATAATGAAAGGATCAGTGGTTGACTTTCAGCAGTGGTCAATATTTAGGGAGCAGATGTTTGAACAAAACAGTGATTTGGGTAAATGGTACAGATTTGAAGGACAAGTACATCAGCAACTGTTTTGAGAATTTTCATTCAAGGTTTTTGCCACATGTCAATTTTGAAGGACAGTGGTTTAGTACCCCAGATGATGAGAACTTTTTGCTAAGGTAACTCATTTTCGTTTAATATCCAATTAAAACATGAGTGCCCCAGTAATTTAAGCACAGTTTAGCAATCAACCTATGATAAATGTTTAAGAACAAACCTGAGTATGATATGATCTTGACATACGTACCATTTCCTTTTGACCCATTTATGAGGACAATAATACCAACAAAAATAAGGTACTATATCCTGACAGGAACTGAAACTATTGCCAATCAAAAAACAAGCAAAAGTTCAAAATATATTATTCCAAAAAAATGAACAATATATCCTGGTTATTCGAGAAAAACCTTTTAAAAAAATGGTTAAAGGCTTTTCTGAGAACAGCATCAAAAGGATCTGGTATATTTTCAATAAAAATACGTAATCATATCATTCTCAAGTTTATGAAAATGGTCAGTGGTTTGACATCAGTGGTTGGAAATTTTGAATACATTTTGACCACTGTTTGGTACCATTTTCTTGTCAGTTGATTACCAACATGAGGACACATGGACACATGAGTTTTGAGGATCCTGTTATAGATCTTGTTACCATGTGATGATTTTTAAGATTTGTCTAGTCCTCTTGTAAGCTCAATCACTGAGAGTACAATTTTCACCTGAATTTTCCTGAACCAATGAGCACAAGCAGTTGCTTAATGACCATTATTACCCCAAGCTTTGACTCTTAAGTGTTTTACGTTTATACTCTGTTCTTCTAACTTCAAAAGTTTTGAGATAAACACACTTCAGAGTTTTTGTGAGTTTTCTTCTTCCCTTTTTATCCTTCCCATTCATAAGTAATGAAATACTTACTGGGAGGCATTTATTGAAGGAATACTTGTTCCTAGATCATTTTGCAGTAAAGTTTTGAGAGATTTGGTCATCTCTGCACATGCTTATTCCAACCTTCTCATTACCTATGATCTGGACATTTTTTACTCCTGATTTTCTTAATGTATTTTAACATAGTTGATTTTATCCTTTTGAGGATCTCAACCTGTTTTCAACACATAAGATCTGAATGACTAAAGTTTTAATTTCCCTCTTTTTATGTTAGCAAAACACCAATGTTTTTATGAACATAGGTTTTGTTAATCTGAGGTTCATACTCTAGCATTTAATAAGGTGACATCACAATTTTCATAACAACAGTTGAAATCAATTTTGAAAATAAGAAACAATCCCACAGTTTAATAGATATGTTTTCAGATCTAGAAACCATGAGTGTCTTGTGCATGAAATCACTTGTTGTGTGAGATTTGTGTGTCATATGACATCTTGGTTGATTTACAAAGTTTTTGAATAACCATTTTGATCATGGTTTACTCGTTACTCTGTTTTTCAACTGAATACAACCAACCTTAGTATCAATGAATTTTGAGCCGAACTGTTATGTCAAATTGATTGTTAGATCGAATTTTGACTGTCCAGGCTCTGATACCAATTGTTAGGATCGGAGGCTCTCATGATTGTGTTTGTTAGTGTAATTTGAATAAAACAAATGTAACTGAACAAAGTTTAAGTGCAGCGGAAATGATCATAAACTTTATAAACACAATCAAGGAAAAATAGTTTAGATAAACAAATGCTTTTCATCATTCAAAAGATTAAAAAGTAGATCAAAATTTACAAGCATGCTTACTAACTAAGCTCCCCCTCAGCCTGATACTACAGTGGTTGGATTGCACAAGATGAAAGGATTGAATTGAGGAGAAGAACTCACTCAAAACGAATCAAATGTAACAGTACAGGGTACTGTTCCATTTATAGACAATTCAATCCACTGATGCATCTCAGCTGACGTCACCATGAAAGCGACGTCAAACAACCTAACAACCTTTAACAACTGATCCTATACAAACACTGCTATTCTAAACCACTGACAATACATAAAACAAGTAATACTCTAAACTACTGCTTTCTTCCTTCATCAGTGCTTTCCTCAAGGTTGATCAGTCCTTGATTGGGCAGTGCTTTATCATCAGTAGATAGGACCAGCAGTGTTGACTACTTCAGGGCTTGATCAGCAGTTGAAGGGGCAGCAGCAGTTGTATATGAACAGTGGATAGAGACCATCAGTTGTTATAAATCACTTTCAAGGGGAAAGCTTAATGTAAACTGCTGCTTATTGTGAATCCACTGTTGTGACCTGGTTTTGGCTTTCATTATCTGTTCCTCTGGTAGGGTTCAATCCCAACACCTTTCACTCTCAATCTTCTCAAGTTCTAACTCCTGTTTCAGCTTAGCACAGTCTTCGATATACTCATTGATGACGCTCTGCTTTGTCATTAATGTTGAGCTCATCTTTGTCATTGCATTTTCAATTTCTGAATTCGTCTTTTTCAAACCATCAACTGTTCTATTCAGAACATCATACGACTCTTTTACATACTTGATATCAGACAGTAAATCCTCTTTAATCTTCTCCAAATCAATGATCTTCTTGTCTTTCTCCTCACATTGTGTACAAGATTCTAAATACTTCAAACATGGTTTTTCAACTTCAACCACTTTTTCAACTATCTTTTCAACCTCGACAGTCTTTTCGACTTCAACAAATTTCTCAACTTTGACGAGTTTCTCAACTTCAACTATTTTTTCCACCACTTTCTCCACTTTAACAATTTTTTCTACTACTTTATCAGTTGCTGTCTCAACATTTGCTTCTTCAGCTTCTGTCTTTGCCTTTTCCTCAGCTAGCATTCTTGCTACTTCTAACTCTCTCTTCAATCTGGCAATCTTCTTCTGATTCAGCATCTCCATTTTTTTTGCAAAAAAGAAATTAAAACTGTCAGGATCTATGCCTTTTCTAGCTTTATTAAGATGTTCTTCCTCATCATCAGTATCAATATCACTTCCAAGATCTGGAAAAAATGGGATTCTTTTCTGATTAACTTCATCTTCATCCAGAATTCTAGCAACAAAACATGAACCTTGTGGAATATATTTATCCCAGCTAAATCCCTCTGTAACTAGACCTGAACCTTGTGGAATGTAGTTATCCCAGCTAAATCCCTCTGCAACAAACTCATCATCTTGATCAATGATACCAAAATAAGTTTTCTTATTCACATCTTCAATCATTTTACCATGAGCAGTTTTTGGATCCTTTTGTTGAGGTTGTTGATCAATCTGATGAAAGATTGTTTTCTAATAATAATTGTTCTTTTCTTGATTCCCGGTTGCTTCTTTATTTGTACATTCTCTCTTAAAATGACCCTTTCCTTTACACCGGAAACATGTAACTTTTGATTTGTCAAAACCTAACGGAGAAGTGGCCATTCCTCGAAACTCATCTCTACCAGTAATTTGTTGAAACTTTTCTGCCCTTCTACAAGTACTAACTAAACACCACTTCACATCCATCAACTCAAGTTCCTCTGCATCAATTTGGTCATAATCTTCTTTTGTAAGCATCGGATTTCCAATCTTGCCAGCAATCAAACTTTCATAAGATTCTAACATAGCAACGAGTGATGCCTTGTGTTGCTTGGCTATTTCTGGAGATAAATTCTGACCATTTTGAATGTTCAAAGTGACGTTGCATTGAAGATTTGTTGAGTTCTGTTTTTGAAGACTTGATGTTGTATGATTTGGATCAAAGCTTGAAAATGAAGACGAAGATCCACCACTCTGAGTTATATTACTATTCTTTGTTCCAGACGAACTGTCAGTACTAAAACCAGTTTGGATCTTTGGACTAGGGCTGGGGGTAGTCTTAAACTTGTTCCCTCCATAATACAAACTGACATCTTGTTGAGCATTTAGATTTGTCATGATTAGCAGTTTTCTGAATATCCAACTCCTGCTCTTCAATCTTTTGAATAAACTGTGACAAATTCATACTCTGAGACTTCCTTATGTGTTTCACAATCATCAAATAAGTTCCCCACTTATGCTGTGGTAGTGCTTCAGCTAGTTTATCGACCCACTCATCATCCTCTTTCTCAATGTTCAATCTTTTCATTTCCAATACCAGATGACAATATCTATCAATGGTCTGCTTTGTTGTTTCATGGTCGAAAGCTGAAAACATATCAAACGATTTCTTCAATAACGCCTTTTTGTTTTTAATCATATCTGCGCTTCCTTTGAATTTCTGAATCAATGCTTCCCAAATTGACTTAGCTGTATTATCGTGTTGGAGCAAAACAAATATATCTTCTTTAATCTCTTGCTGAAGAATACTGATCATCATTTTCTCACTTGTAAATTTCAATCTGTCACCTTCTAAATAGTCACAAATAGCTTTTTCAATCCCACATTCATTCTTTGGTTTCTCATAATCTTTCAACAATGAACACCATGCGTCAAATTTGTAAGCTTGCAACCAGTTCTCGAATCGATTTTTCCATCCTTGAAAATCTTCAATGTACATGAGCTTTGGTGGTTTCTGATAAGTTCCTGTTTCATTCTCACTGTACACTGTTTCAGCAGCAGTAACAAGTGCAATCGGTGTAGCAAACGCATTGTAGAAATCCTCGTCCATGTTTCGGAAATTTTTTTTCACAAAAACACAAATTCAAACGGAATCAAGCACTGAAGCGGAATTAGATCTGAAGCAAAAACACTGATTTCGCTTGAAGCAGCACACTCTCAAGCGGAATATCAACTTGAAGCGGAATAACCTGATTTCGCTTGAAACGACTCAAACGAAATTACCCACTGAAGCGGAATCATGTGTTTTCAAGCGGAATAAGATGAATTTTCAAGGGGAATCAAGATTTCAAGCAGAATCAACCTGCTAATCTCGCTTGAAATGCTGCTGACGTCATCTTTTGCGATCGTGTTTTCAAGCGGAATAAAGTATTTTTATCAGTTTTAAGCCGAATTAAAGTCCAATTCTTCCAAGGATTAGTTAAAACACTGTTTCGCACTTAATATGTGAAATTCAAGACTTTTTGACCGTGAAAACTAGTTCAATTTCAAAAAGAAGATGTAGAAGTCAGAAAATAAGGTTGTTTTGGCAAGAACTCTTCTTCCTAAGCTCTGATACCACTTGTAGGATCGAGTCATGACCCAAACGAGTCAATCAGAAAAGCTCTTGTCTGTTTCAGAGGCGGAAACTAAGAAACAGACTTCGAAAACAGATTGTTTCACTGTTAAACGTCTTGTTTATTGATTATAACAGCAATACAGATCAAACGACGCGTCGGCAGCAGTTCGGTACCGGAAAAATGAAAGTTACAAATGATTACGCTTGGAAGGTATTTATAGGAGACCTGATTCCGCTTGAAGGTGACCATGTGTCAGTTCAATCGAAATCAACAAAGTTAATTTCGCTTGAAAGTGTCACTTGTCATTTCAAGCGAAATTATCCCTTCAAGCGGAATTAGCTAAAACATACTCTAAAACCTCCTATTTTCTCGTACAATGCGCCCTGATCTAACAATTCTAATACTAGACTCGATACAAGACAAAGTCGACAGACGTATGCACCAACATTAGCTGCCTTTTTGCTTCTTTTGTTCATTTGAGCTCATTTAATCCTGAAAATACAAAAGGAAGACAAAAACATACTTTTTCCAACATTAGTACTAAAAAATGGTTAGTTTTATTCCACATTTGATGTAATTTATATGTTGCATTTTGCACACATCAGTAAGTTCCTTTTAGCAGGGTCATCTTCAGAGTAGAAGGATTTGATCTCCTCTCTAACTGCAATAAGTTCTAAAGGATACTGGACACCTACAGGAGTAATAGCAGTGGTTGGTTAAAGGCTTGTGTTGAAGAAAGTGGAATAGGGTTTGGAATTATTGCAAGTGACAATGGTTGTGAAGATGTTGATGGTGGTGAAGAATCATCATCTTCCAGGATTACCCTTCTCCTTTTTGGTTTAGGAGAGGTTGGTGGTGTTTTGGTGGGTAGAGTTGTGGTGATTGTAGTGGAAGGTGACTGACTAACTGCTATTGAAACAACTGGTGTTTCAACCACTGTTGTCATTACAACTGATGATGTGTCATCAGTTGTCTTCTGCTTTTTAGCAGGAGGCTGTTTTGATGGTGAGGATGTTTTTGGTGGGGCAATGTTTGTAGTGAGAGCAGTGGCTGTAGTTGAAGTAGTGGTTGCTGGGTTAACAACTGCTGAAACCACTGAAGTACCAACAGTTGTTGACACAACAGGTGTTACAACAGCTGTTGGTTTGGAGGTTTGATGTGAGGAGTTTTTGGGAGGTTGAGAAGCATGTTTAGTTTGTCTGGAAGGTGTGGTTTTGGGTTGCCTCACTTTTCTAGTGGGATGCTTTCTTTGTGGCTTAGGATTTTCTTCATCCTTAGGCTCTGAAATACCCTGAACTTCCTTTGCCATAAACATTTTCTTTTCTTCTTCAAACCTGGGCTTGCCCTTTGCCTCCATATCCCTTTTTAACCTTTCCTTTTCATCAGCAAGGGCATTTAGGGTCACATCAACCTTTTTAGACCAATCTGGCTTGGGGATGTCTGCAAGCATGCTAGAATTGTCAGGTGCAATGTAAAGACCATCTTCATATCCCTTTTTCTTCAACTGCTTCATCTTCTCCCCCTTTTTGGCATCAGCTGGTGGTGGGTTATCCACAAAGATGATAGATGGAGGAGCAGTGCTAGTGGTGTTCAATAAATGACAGCCTTGATATCTGCTTGTGTGTCTTTAAACCTAGCTTCCATGATATTTCTGATCTTTTGAACTTGGATTTCATGTTGCTGATCAGCTAATTGTCTTTGTTGGATGAGCATAGGTTGAAACAAACTCCATAGCTCATTTGCAGTAGGAGCAGATGACGGAACAGCTGTTGGAGTTGGTGCAGCAGTGGATGGTACCTTTTGTGCTTTCAACAACTGTTACAGCATGTCTTTGATTTCTGCAATAGATGTATCCTGTTTGTCAACTCTAGCCGTCAATTCTTGGTACATAAAACCATCACCCAACTTAATGGGATCATCTGATTTCCCACTAGCAGTGGTTGTAATAGTGGTTGACTGAGGGAATGTATCCCAAAAATCATCCACTGATGCCCCTTTTCCTTGGTACTGGGGTCTTCTATCTTCAAAAGGGGTTGCCATTCTTAGCTCACTAGTGTATATTGGATATTCACCAATTTGCATTATGGTTCCCAAAGAAGATATTGCCTTCAAGGAAGTCTTATTGATGAAACTACTGTCCAAGTGCAAACCAGTGGGTTCAGCACTTGTAGTAGTTGCTTCACTTGAACTACCACGAAGAGTTACATGTAACTCAAGGGGTGTAACCTCCTCAGGTTTTGTTGGTGGGTTAGCAATGATTGAAACACCAAACCCAGTCACTTGTTGAGGTATATTCTCATTTACAGGTGAGTGAGAAGGACTGGTTTGTGTCTGGTTTAAATCAAGAGCATCCAACAAAAGTTTTGTTTGTGGGGGAATTGTGGCAGTGAGTATGGGTGTGGAAAGCGAAGTTGCCCCAGGTAGTGGGCTGTGGATGATGGAATCAAGTGATTCCAGAGCATCATAATTTGGTGTCCCTGTTCTTACAACCTGTTCTTTTTGAGAAGAAGCAAGAGGAGTTTGAGGCATGGGTTGAGATCTTTCTACCAACTGCTGTGAGGAAGTAGCAGCAGTGGTTTCTGGTGACTTTTGTGTTGTCACTGGCAGTTGCTCTAGGGTCTCATCTTCCAGAGTTGCCTTTTTTGTAGGTTTGGGGGGCTTTTTGGATTTATTTTGTTTTGGTCTTTTTGCGGTTTTAAGTGTGGGTTTCACAGCAGTTGTTTTACTGCTGTGATCACCTTGAGCAGTGGGCTCAGCAGCAGGTGCCTGAGGAGCAGTGGTAGCTGCTAAATTCTGCTCAGGAGCATCTGCTTTTGTTTTAGAAAATTTTGATAGCCTTGTAAATGTTTCAGGTGTTAGGCCATTTATTTGAAAAGGTTCACCTTGGATAAGCACATGAGCATTATCCTTTGAAAATTTCTTTTGAAAATAGAAGCTCAAGAACCTTGGAAATAGTAAAAATGATTTTTTATCAACATTTTTGACCAAGTCATCAAAGATCTCCTGGGAGTAGTTAAAATTTTCTTTATGTAAAATAGCATAACCCAGGTATTGGATCTTCAATGGTATTTCATTAAAAGCAGTGATCTTATTTGAAACACACATCAAGAGGGTATGGAATAAAAATCTTGTTGCGGGAGGAAAACTACCTTTTTGTATGGTGTCCTTTTTCATTTCCTCAGCATACCCCCTCTCAATAAAATCAGTTTGATACTCGATTTTAGGAAAAGAAGTTTTACCTTGCAGATCATCGAGTTCAAATACCTCTGAAATGGATTTTGGTGAAATTTTAACTGGTACACCCTTTATTGAGGAATTAATGGCTATTGTCGTGTGATCTTGAGACTCAAGTGTGGCATTTTTCCAAAACTCTCTCTGGGTTGCCAGAAAAATTGGAGCATCAGCAGTCAACAAAGTTTTGTACTTTGAAGACGAAAGAGCATCTATGATGGAATTGAAGGTTTCAGTATGACTGGGTTTTGTGAGTAGACCCAAGTAGTTGTGGAGAGCTTTGTATGGAATTTTTATGGCCATTTTGAGAGAATATTATAAGAGGATGAAGACGGTGATTCGAGAGGAAGAAGACGATGAAGAAGATGAGTGATTTTGGAGAGAAATGGATGGTAACTGCTTTTAGAAAGGAATTTTGAATTCGATTCGACAGTGAAAACCCTATTTGATCAGGGTTTTATAAAGGGAAAAAAGTGAATGCTGACGTGACAGCAGTTTCAAAGATCTGACAGCTATGTACTGTCCACGTGCCAACCCCTGGTGAATAATGGAAGACAGTTATTTTAGGAAACCACTGATGGAACAATATCAGTGGTTGCAACGGTTATAATGAAAGCAATGGGTGATTTTAACTATTAGTGGATAGCCTATCAATGGGTAGAAAACACTGATTTTGAACAACAGTGATTACCAAGGAAATGAGAGAACAGGGGTTAACTTTCAGCAGTGGACAGCTTTTAGTAGAACAGATGTTTGAACAAAACAGTGGTTATGGCAGAACTTTTAAGGATTTAATGAAAAATTCATTTTTAGCTATTTTTCAGGATGGATTTTTGATTTTCTGAAAACATTTTAATGCTTTTATTCATAGAAAAACAGGATTTTGCCTGTTATTCCATGTTTAGCATTCCAATCCTAGAGATCAAGCTTTCAAAGGTAGATGTGTCTAATGCTTTTGTTAGCACATATGCCAACTAATCCTTGGTATGAACATGATGCAGAGAAATCAAACCTTTTTCATAGCAATCCCTCACAAAGTGATGTCTGATATCAATGTGCTTGGTGGTTGAATGTGAAACTGGATTTTTGATGATATTTTCTGCTGCCTGACTATCCAACATGAGAGTTGTCTTTAGGGCAGTGATACCAAAATCCAGCAACTGATTTTGAAGCCATAACAGTTGGGCTGTATAGCTTGCAGCAGCAATGTACTCTGCCTCAGCAGTGGATGTTGAAACAGCTGCTTGCTTTTTGCTTTGCCAAGACACTAAGCAATTGCCTAGGAATTGGCACCCTCCTGAAGTGGACTTCCTTGTTGTGTTACATCCAGCAAAGTCACTATCTGTGAAACCTGAAAGCTTGATATTTCCATCAGATGGATACCAAATACCAAGTGTGGGAGGACCTTTTAGGTATCTGAATATCCTTTTTACAGTAATAAAGTTTGACTTTCTAGGGGCTGATTGGGATCTTGAACAAACACATGTTGCAAACATGATGTCTGGCCTAGATGCAGTTAGGTACAATAAAGATCCAAGCATGCTTCTATATAGAGTTTGATCAACCAAATCATCCTTTTCATCAGACATGACTATTTTATTGGTTGCAATGGGTGTACTGCATGGTTTACAATCATCCATCTCAAATTTCTTTAAAAGTTCTTTGGCATATTTGCCTTGATGGATGAAAGTGCCATTTTGCAGTTGCCTTACTTGGAGACCAAGAAAGCACTGGAGTTCACCCATTGCACTCATCTCAAACTCAGCTGTCATGAGTTGCCTAAACTCTTCACACATTTTATTACATGTGCTTCCAAAAATGATGTCATCCACATAAATCTGACAATCATCAAATCTTTCCCTCTCCATTTTAAAAACAATGTTTTGTCTATTTTACCTCTTATGAAACCAATGGAAAGTAGAAACGTGGAAAGAGTTTCATACCAGGCTCTAGGTGCTTGTTTCAGGCCATACAAAGCTTTGTTTAGCTTGTAGACATGATCTGGATAAAATGGATCCTCAAAGCCAAGAGGTTGACAAACATATACCTCTTCTTGAATCTTACCATAGAGGAAAGCACATTTGATATCCATTTGATACACCTTGATGTTGTGGTTGACAGCAAAGGCCAGGAACAGTCTGATAGCTTCTAATCTTGCTACAGGGGCAAAATTTTCATCAAAATCAATGCCCTCTTCCTGTCAGTAACCTTGAACCACAAGCCTAGCTTTATTCTTGACAACAATACCCCTTTCATTAGTTTTGTTTTTGAAGACCCACTTTGTGCCAATAGGACTTACATCCTCTGGCAGTGGTACAAGCTCCCATACTTGTTGTCTTTTAAACTGTTGGAGCTCCTCCTGCATGGCTTCTACCCAGCTGTTGTCTTTTAGTGCCTCTTGGTACTTGACTGGCTGATGGAGAGATAGGAAACCAACAAAAAGACAAATGTTTTGGGATTAACTTCTTGTGAGCACCCCTTCATTGATGTTGCCAATGATTTGGTCAGGTGGATGAGACTTCAAGAAGATTAGATTTCCTTGGTATGGAACAATGGCATTTAATGGTGAAGGCTGCAGATGTGAATCATCTAAGCTAACCACTGCTGGTGACTTTGATGATCCAACAGTGGCTTCAAATGGAGGTGGAGGAATAGGAGGAACAGGTGTGAAACCATGTTGACTTTTATCCACTGTTTGATGGCCTTTGTCAACAGTGGTTGATGAGGATGGGCTACTTTGGTCAACAACTGTTGATATAGCAGTGGCTGAGCTTTGGCAGCTGTTTTGAACATCTGCTGCTCTTCCAATTATAGCAGACTTTTGTTGAGGAATGATGACTTCATACCCATAGTCTGATGGAGAATTTTCTAATGGACCTGCATTGTTAGTCTTGACAGCAACACTTTCAAATGTGAATTTATCAAGATCAAATAATTTAGCAGGGTTTGCTAGGATTTTCATTGATAAAATTTCATTGAACTTCACATTCAAAGTCTCTTCCACTGTCTTAGTCCTTGTGTTAAACACTCTGTAGGCCTTATCAGTGGTAGAGTATCCCAGATGATAACCACAATCAATTTTGGTTGCAAACTTTGAGATAGAATCTTTTAAGTTTAAGATGAAACATGGGCAGCCAAAAACTTTGAAATATGAGATTAATGGCTTTATTTTATACAGCAGTTCATAGGCAGTCTTTTGATGCCTGGGGTTGATTAAAACTCTGTTTTGGGCATAGCAAGCAGTGTTTATTGCCTCTGCCCAAAAAGTTAATGGCAAACCAGAATCAACAAGCATGGTTCTGGCAGCCTCAATCAAAGTCCTGTTCTTTCTTTCAACAACCCCATTTTATTCTGGTGTTCTTGGAATGTTGTACTGCCTTACAATTCCTTTTGACACACAGAAATCATCCAACTCCTTATTTCTGAACTCTGTGCCATTGTCACTCCTGAAGACTTTTAGTGGCAAATCAAACTGCTTCTCAACCTGTGTAACAGAGTCTTGCAGAATGCCTGCAGTCTCATCTTTGGAATGTAAAAAGTAAGTCCATGTAAACCTAGAAAAGTCATCTACAATAACCAAACAATATCTTTTCTTTTTCAGACTCATGACTTTAACTGGGCTAAACAAATCCATGTGCAGCATTTGCAAGCACTTGGTTGTTTTGGACTCTTCAATGGACTTGTATGAGCTTTTATGTTGTTTACCTTTTAAGCAGGAAACACAATGCTCAGGACAGGAGTACAGTTTTTGAGGTAAACCTCTTACTAACCCCTGTTTTGACAAGGCAGTGCTTGTCTTGAGATTTGTGTGCCCCAATCTCCTGTGCCATAACTCTGTCTCTTTGTTAGAGGCAGCTGAGAACAGATAGGCATCAGTCCTGGGGCTCTCTTTTGACAAATCAACTACATAGACATTGCCACTCCTTTGAGCAACAAGTTGGGTTTTTCCATTTTTTATTATTTCTTCAATCTTTTTAACCATTTCTGGTCCAACAATCCTACAACAATCCTTTATGAAGAATGAGACATAGCCCTTATCACTCATTTGTGAGACACTCAGGAGGTTGAATTTTAGATTGTCTATTAGATTGACATTTTCAAACTTAACATTACCAGATTTAACTATACCAGACCCCAGAACCTTCCCTTTACTGTTATTACCAAAGGATATATCACCCCCTCCATGAGTTTTGAAATCTTTGAGAAGGGCTCTACATCCTATCATGTGCTTGGAGCCTCCACTATCTACATACCAAAGACTATCTAAGCATGCAGAATGTCACGGCCTCCGACCCGGTTTGACCCATTTCAGGAGCCGCGGGACAGAAATCCCGTGGTATTTATTTAACAGCGGAAGTTTTCATCGGGATCTTTTAAAAACTACAATTTCCCGATTATTTTATTTCACAACTCGGGATAAAACCCGGTAATTTACAATCTTGAGATTTCATGGAGAAATCTTTATTTTACAAAACATGTTTCTTTATTTTTATACTGAGCCACTTCCTTAAGCTTGTAGTGCTTCTCGGCACTTTTCCTGGATCACAACAGATCACCTGGAACATGTTTGAAAAAGGTTTTGTCAGCGGGAAATACTGAGTGAATTATTCTATTTACTAAAATGACACATTTGTTATAATTTACAGTATTAAGAGCAATTACAATGTTTCCAAGTATTAACCAACTACCCACAGTACTTGTCACTCGACATTCATCAGTAGCCTCTTAGCCCGATGGTGTCTGTGACTATGGTCATATCACCCCTTGGCCCCGTTGTCCAATGGTGAAGGTTATCAAGTAATGTATACAAAACCCCACATACCGGCTGTAACTTGGTGATTACAAAGACTTAATCCCCGTAATTATAACTTTGACAATAAACATGATTTTGAAAGTAATTTGATAAAAAGAGAACGACTCAAATTGCAAATTTAATTGAGCAGAGCCTAGCCTACTGATTAGCCTTTTAACCTAAATTAATAACAGGCACACAATTCGGTTAGTAACTTAATACAGCATTTACGATAACTCACGAGATTAAAACCTTCACAACGAATGACAAAGTGCGATACTTAAACATCCATCGAATTAACGATGAATGACAAAGCATAAACCCTAATGTGGGCTGCACTTAAACATCCATTGGATAGTTTAATCGATCGGACATTGAATCATAGCAGCGATCGAGTTATTACCCTGTTTTGCGGCAACACTTCGTGAATTGTGTGTGTTTTGGGATTGTTTCTACTATAACTCGGAGTATAATTTGAATTTGATTGTCGAACGAACGTACAAATGCATGAAACAGACTGCTCTATTTATACTTAAAATTCGCCCCCCTCGCGCCACGCGAAAGGTCTCCTTGGGCGCGTCGCGTGGCGCGAGAGACCCTAGTCTACCATAGGTTTGCTTCGTGTCCCAGTAGCTCAGCTAAGTTGGTTGCTCGATCAAATTCGCAATACACGTAAAACTGTTTGGATATTACCGAATAGGGTTTACCCCCCCTGAGTTTTAGGGGCCCTGATCCTGATTCCAATTATTCTGAAAATTTTAGGGTTTGTTCAGAATCACTTGGGTTTCTCAATTAGGGTTTCCTATTGGACAATTAAAGTAATAAATAGGACTCTTAATTGAGAGTTGTTACATTCTCCCTACCTTAATAAAAATCTCGTCCTCGAGATTTACTGGAATAAGTGAGGATACTTTTGCTTCATTTCAGATTCCAACTCCCAAGTGTATTCAGCTCCTCTCTTTGAATCCCACTTGACTTTAACTAGCACTAGTCGTTTGTGCTTTAGAAATTTCACCTTTCGATCTTCTATCTGAAGAGGTTTCTCAACAAATTTTAATTTTTCGTTTACCTCTATATCTTGAAGAGGTACTACCAGAGATTCGTCTGCTAGACATTTCTTGATATTGGATACATGAAATACATCATGTACTCCAGATAACTCTTCTGGTAGTTGTAAACGATAAGCAACAGGTCCTATACGTTGGATCACTGAAAATGGTCCTACGTATCTGGGACTTAGCTTTCCTTTCTTACCGAATCGAACTACTCCTTTCCAAGGAGAAACTTTCAAAAGTACTTTATCTCCGACTTGAAATTTCAGTGGCTTGCATCGATTATCGGCATAACTCTTCTGACGATCTCGAGCCGTCTTCAGTCTTTCTTTAATTTGCGCGATTTTATCAGTAGTTTCTTGCACAATCTCTGGACCTGATAATTGACTTTCTCCTATTTCTGCCCAATAAACTGGAGTTCTGCACTTTCTTCCATACAGTGCCTCAAATGGGGCAGTTTCAATGCTTGCATGATAACTATTGTTATAGGAGAATTCAATTAATGGTAAGTGATCATCCCAGTTTCCACCAAAATCTATTACACATGCTCGGAGCATGTCTTCTAAAGTTTGGATTGTCCTTTCACTTTGCCCATCTGTTTGTGGATGATAGGCAGTGCTTAAGTTTAGTCGAGTTCCCATTGCTTTCTGGAAACTAGTCCAGAAATGAGAAGTAAAACGACTATCCCTATCCGAAACAATGGAGAGTGGAACTCCATGTAAGGATACAACTTCATCTACATACAACTTTGCCAATCTTTCCATGCTAAAGGTTTCTTTCATAGGTAGAAAGTGAGCTGATTTGGTTAATCGATCTACAATTACCCAAATTGCATCATTACCTTTTCTGGTTTTGGGTAACTTAGTAACAAAATCCATTGTTATGAGTTCCCATTTCCATACTGGCATTTCTAATTGTTGTAGTAGACCTGAAGGCTTCTGATGTTCTGGCTTAACTTGTGAACAAGTAAGACACTTTGAAACATATTTAGCTATATCCTTCTTCATGCCTATCCACCAGAAATTCTTTCTTAAATCTTGGTACAATTTATTGTTTCCAGGGTGTATGGTATACCTAGATTTATGGGCTTCTTCTAAAATTTTATTTCTTAATTCTCCCTGCTTAGGTACCCAAATCCTTTTCTTATAGAATCTCCAAATTCCATCAGATCCTTGTTCTAATTCTTTTATTCTTCCTTTCATTCCTTCAGCATCATCCTTGATTGCTGTTTCTTGAACATTCTTTATTTGTTCCATTAAATCTATCTGTAGATTTAATCTGAGAGCACGAATTCGCTTTTGTTTTTCATGATATTTTCGACTTAAGGCATCTGCAACTACATTTGCCTTTCCTTCATGATATTGAATATCACAGTCGTAGTCACTTAGGATTTCCATCCATCTCCTTTGCCTCATGTTTAACTCTTTTTGCCCAAATATACATCTTAAACTCTTATGATCTGTATAGATAGTAAACTTACTTCCATACAGATAATGTCTCCAAATCTTAAGGGCAAAAATTACGGCTCCTGATTCTAAATCATGAGTCGTATAGTTTTCTTCGTGCTTTTTCAATTGCCTTGAAGCATACGCAATTACCTTTTTGCGTTGCATTAACACACATCCAAATACTAATTTTGAAGCATCACAATATACTTCAAAATCTTCAGTCCCTTCTGGTAAGGCTAAGATTGGAGCATTTGTTAATTTCTGCTTTAAGATTCTAAAAGCTTCTTCTTGTTTAGGTCCCCATTCAAACTTAACGGCTTTACAGGTTAGCTTAGTTAATGGTACAGCTATCTTGGAAAAATCCTTAATAAACCGTCTATAGTATCCAGCTAAACCTATAAAACTTCTAATTTCCATTGCGGATTGTGGAACCTTCCAATTGGTAATTGCCTCGATCTTAGCAGGGTCTACATGAATCCCTTCTTGATTCACCATGTGTCCTAAAAATTGCACTTCTTGTAACCAAAATTCACACTTTGAGAATTTGGCATAAAGCTTTTCTTTTCTTAATAAAGTTAAGAGTGTATGCAAATGTTGACAATGTTCTGTCTGACTTTTGGAATAAATGAGTATATCGTCTATAAAAACAATTGCAAATTTATCCAAATACGGTTTACAGATCCTATTCATCATGTCCATGAATGCTGCAGGTGCATTCGTTAATCCGAAGGGCATGACTGCAAACTCGTAATGACCATACCTAGTTCTGAAAGCAGTCTTAGGTATGTCCTCTTCTTGTACCTTCAACTGATGATATCCGGAGCGTAAGTCGATCTTAGAAAAGTATCTAGCTCCTTGAAGTTGATCAAAAAGATCATCAATCCTAGGTAATGTGTATCGATTCTTAATTGTAACCTTATTCAATTCTCTATAATCAATACACATTCTCATCAAACCATCCTTTTTCTTAACAAACAACACTGGTGCTCCCCAAGGGGATGAACTAGGTTGTATGAAACCTTTACTTAGTAATTCATCTAATTGCTTTTTCCGTTCTAATATTTCTGTGGGTGCTAACCGATAAGGTGCTTTGGCTATCGGTGTAGTTCCTGGGATTAGATGAATCCTAAATTCTACTTCCCTATCTGGTGGTAATCCAGGAAAATCTTATGGGAATACATCTGGGTATTCTGAGACTACAGGAATTTCCTTAAGTTCTTTACCTTTAGTATTAATGATTACTGAAATCATATATACTATTCCTTGCTTTCGTTCATAATTAGCAACTTTCATTACTGATATGAACTTCATAGGCTTACGTGGTTTATCTCCTGTAATCACAATTACTTCTCCGGTGGGTGCCTGAATTTCTATAGAGTTCTTATCACAGAGAATTCGAGCATGGTTGGCTACTAACCAATCCATTCCTAAAACAACATCGAATTCGGCTAAATTCATTGGCAATAGGTTTGCATAAAATTTATAACCTGAAAGTTCTATATTTTCTTTTTGCAAAACCTTATCTATTTTGACAGAATTTCCATCTGCCGTTTTGACTTTAAAAATATGCCTAAGGTTGGTTAAAGGTAAGTTAAGAGCTTGGAGAATGAAGTATTTATAAAACTTTGGCTTGCACCAGAGTCAAATAATACTTTTGCGTAAATGTTGTGAACTAAGAACGTACCAGCTATCACGTCCGGAATTAGCTCGGCTTCCTGAGTAGTTAACTGGAATGCACGAACATTCTTTTCAGTAGCTCCTTCAGCTGCTTTAGCTTTATTGTCTGCTGATTTAATCAATTTAGGACATTCTGTTTTGAAATGCCCATTCTCTCCACAGTTAAAGCAGATTCTTGTTTTCTTTCTGCAGTCTTCTTCACGATGTCCTCCCATTTTGCAAAAGTTGCAGATTACATTACATCTTTCATAATGTTTCTTTTTGCAATTCCTGCAGAATGGCGAGGTTGAAGTTTGCCCTGTTCCTCTTCTCTTGAAGTTGCTATTATTACCCGTACGAAATCCTTGGGTAATTTTCTGAGCCAGTTCCTTCTTCTTGTTTTCATCTCTTGTGCGTACTAGTTCGTCAGTGAGGGTATTAGCTAATTCTACCGCATCGTCAATAGTGCGAGGTCTCGCAGCTTTAACGATATTACGGATTTTGCTAATTAATCCCCAAATATAGCGAGAAATGAGTACCGGTTCTGGCGAAGCCAGCGTTGGTACCACTCTAGCATATTCGAAGAATGTCGAAGTATAACCTCGACAGTCTACACCTATCATCCGATGGTTTAGGAACTTATTTTCCATTTGTTCTTTTTCATATTCGGGACAGAATCTTCTTCCTATAAGATTTTTAAATTTGTCCCAATTCATGGCATAGGCCCTATTTCTTCCTTTAGCTTGTAACACTGTGTTCCACCATTCTAGCGCCCCTTCTTTGAATAAATTTGACGCATACATAACTTTGTTATTTTCGGCACATTTACTGATTATAATCACTGCCTCGGTTTTCTCAAACCAACGCAGTGCTGCAGTTGCTCCTTCATTGCCTGCAAATTCAGCGGGTTTGCAAGCAAGAAATTCTTTGTAAGTGCAACCAGGTGTTGCAGCTTTCATTTTCTTAGGGAGTGGAGCTTGCAGTGGTTCATTATCATGATTAGTATGATTACCGCCTCCGTTTATGCTATTACTAAAGTTATCTTCAGAAATACGTTTGCTTGGAACGATTTGTTGAGGCTCGATTGGATTTCTAACAGCAGCAACTATTGCGGGAATAGCATTAGCTATTCCTTGAGCAACAATATTTTCTATATCCTGTCTAGTCATATATTGATCCCCCGGGTGTTGCTCAGATTGATTAACCTCATTAACTGGTTCGTTATTAGCGTTTTCCATCTGATAATATATATAATTTATTAGTATTGATTAAATAACAATTGTACATAAAACAATCATACAAATTTCAAATACGCACATATATAGCCAAAACTATCGATTTCTTGATTTCCATTTATATTTTATAGTATGCATCAATACACACTATTATCTTACAAAATTTTATTCGTAGTTAATTTACAGACTGATTTCACTATTACTATTACACAACCACAGTTTCACCAACCCACTATCTCTCGTCATTTGTCTTCCTAAAAACGAAGCTCCCTTTCATCATACTTCCAGGCAATTTGTCCCCCTATCTCCCGGATTCTATTTCCCGCATCCATTAACTCTTTGCCAAAATGGCGAAGTTCTGCTAAATTCTCGTTACTCATGGGTGGATTTGGTAATGGTTCCGGGTCGTACTGAGGGAGAAAGGAATAAGGACTGTTGATCAGGTTTTGGAACTGCCAATCATTTGTCCACCATTCATCTATCCCTAGAGGCTGGGTGTGGATAATAGGTTCTGGGATTGCGGGGTCCAAGTTCATTGGTAGTTGTGTTTCAAGAGTAGGGTATAGATTATTATTAATTGGTCTAACGACATCACAGCTCGCCAATGCCTGATCTAATTCCTCCTGAAAAGGTAACTCTTCAACCTGTCTAGAACTTTCCCCAATTTCCCTCTGAGTTTGCTTAGAACCTTCTCCATATTCCATTCCTGGTGGTCTATAATCTTCTCCCAATTCCATTTCCAGTGGCCTATAACCTTCACTGACTTCCACCCCCTTTCCTTTGTCTAAAGGATTTTCTATTTTAGGGATCTTCCTAGTTGTAGGCTTCCTCCTACGCACACGTCTCCATCCCACAAATCTCCTTCTTTTCTTGGGTTTAGGTTTCTCCGGAGGTGGAGCATTAAATTCAACAGGTTCTTTTATGTCTGGTATATACCTATTGAAATCTCTGGAAACTTCTATTTTTACCGGATAGAGATTTAAATTCTGAAGGGCGTCGGACAAGTTGTTCATGCTGTTTAGCAAAATACACATAAATACTAAGTTAAAAATTTATACCAAATTTCATAGAAAACCTTTAAATATTATTTCATACTGGGTAACTACAAAATAACTGAAAAGTTAAAACACACTAGGTTTTGTTGTAAATTTATTTATCTACTGAAATAAGGTTTCTAGACTGAAATTGATAAAGGTGCTAAAACTTGGGTCAAATTATTTAAAGATTTGCATTAACTGCTACAGTAGCTAGCATATAACTTCTTGTGATTAACTTCTTGTGAGCACCCCTTCATTGATGTTGCCAATGATTTGGTCAGGTGGATGAGACTTCAAGAAGATTAGATCTCCTTGGTATGGAACAATGGCATTTAATGGTGAAGGCTGCAGATGTGAATCATCTGAGCTAACCACTGCTGGTGACTTTGATGATCCAACAATGGCTTCAAATGGAGGTGGAGGAATAGGAGGAACAGGTGTGAAACCATGTTGACTTTTATCCACTGTTTGATGGCCTTTGTCAACAGTGGTTGATGAGGATGGGCTACTTTGGTCAACAACTGTTGATATAGCAGTGGCTGAGCTTTGGCAGCTGTTTTGAACATCTGCTGCTCTTCCAATTGTAGCAGACTTTTGTTGAGGAATGATGACTTCATACCCATAGTCTGATGGAGAATTTTCTAATGGACCTGCATTGTTAGTCTTGACAGCAACACTTTCAAATGTGAATTTATCAAGATCAAATAATTTAGCAGGGTTTGCTAGGATTTTCATTGATAAAATTTCATTGAACTTCACATTCAAAGTCTCTTCCACTGTCTTAGTCCTTGTGTTAAACACTTTGTAGGCCTTATCAGTGGTAGAGTATCCCAGATGATAACCACAATCAATTTTGGCTGCAAACTTTGAGATAGAATCTTTTAAGTTTAAGATGAAACATGGGCAGCCAAAAACTTTGAAATATGAGATTAATGGCTTTATTTTATACAGCAGTTCATAGGCAGTCTTTTGATGCCTGGGGTTGATTAAAACTCTGTTTTGGGCATAGCAAGCAGTGTTTATTGCCTCTGCCCAAAAAGTTAATGGCAAACCAGAATCAACAAGCATGGTTCTGGCAGCCTCAATCAAAGTCCTGTTCTTTCTTTCAACAACCCCATTTTATTCTGGTGTTCTTGGAATGTTGTACTGCCTTACAATTCCTTTTGACACACAGAAATAATCCAACTCCTTATTTCTGAACTCTGTGCCATTGTCACTCCTGAAGACTTTTAGTGGCAAATCAAACTGCTTCTCAACCTGTGTAACAGAGTCTTGCAGAATGCCTGCAGTCTCATCTTTGGAATGTAAAAAGTAAGTCCATGTAAACCTAGAAAAGTCATCTACAATAACCAAACAATATCTTTTCTTTTTCAGACTCATGACTTTAACTGGGCCAAACAAATCCATGTGCAGCATTTGCAAGCACTTGGTTGTTTTGGACTCTTCAATGGACTTGTATGAGCTTTTATGTTGTTTACCTTTTAAGCAGGAAACACAATGCTCAGGACAGGAGTACAGTTTTTGAGGTAAACCTCTTACTAACCCCTGTTTTGACAAGGCAGTGCTTGTCTTGAGATTTGTGTGCCCCAATCTCCTGTGCCATAACTCTGTCTCTTTGTTAGAGGCAGCTGAGAACAGACATGCATCAGTCCTGGGGCTCTCTTTTGACAAATCAACTACATAGACATTGCCACTCCTTTGAGCAACAAGTTGGGTTTTTCCATTTTTTATTATTTCTTCAATCTTTTTAACCATTTCTGGTCCAACAATCCTACAACAATCCTTTATGAAGAATGAGACATAGCCCTTATCACTCATTTGTGAGACACTCAGGAGGTTGAATTTTAGATTGTCTATTAGATTGACATTTTCAAACTTAACATTACCAGATTTAACTATACCAGACCCCAGAACCTTCCCTTTACTGTTATTACCAAAGGATATATCACCCCCTCCATGAGTTTTGAAATCTTTGAGAAGGGCTCTACATCCTATCATGTGCTTGGAGCCTCCACTATCTACATACCAAAGACTATCTAAGCATGCAGAATGTCACGGCCCCTGACCCGGTTTGACCCATTTCAGGAGCCGCGGGACAGAAATCCCGTGGTATTTATTTAACAGCGGAAGTTTTCATCAGGATCTTTTAAAAACTGCAATTTCCCGATTATTTTATTTCACAACTCGGGATAAAACCCGGTAATTTACAATCTTGAGATTTCATGGAGAAATCTTTATTTTACAAAACATGTTTCTTTATTTTTATACTGAGCCACTTCCTTAAGCTTGTAGTGCTTCTCGGCACTTTTCCTGGATCACAACAGATCACCTGGAACATGTTTGAAAAAGGTTTTGTCAGCGGGAAATACTGAGTGAATTATTCTATTTACTAAAATGACACATTTGTTATAATTTACAGTATTAAGAGCAATTACAATGTTTCCAGGTATCAACCAACTACCCACAGTACTTGTCACTCGACATTCATCAGTAGCCTCTTAGCCCGATAGTGTCTGTGACTATGGTCATATCACCCCTTGGCCCCGTTGTCCAATGGTGAAGGTTATCAAGTAATGTATACAAAACCCCACATACCGGTTGTAACTTGGTGATTACAAAGACTTAATCCCCGTAATTATAACTTTGACAATAAACATGATTTTGAAAGTAATTTGATAAAAAGAGAATGACTCACATTGCAGATTTAATTGAGCAGAGCCTAGCCTACTGATTAGCCTTTTAACCTAAATTAATAACAGGCACACAATTCGGTTAGTAACTTAATACAGCATTTACGATAACTCACGAGATTAAAACCTTCATAACGAATGACAAAGTGCGATACTTAAACATCTATCAAATTAATGACGAATGACAAAGCATAAACCCTAATGTGGGCAGCACTTAAACATCCATTGGATAGTTTAATCGATCGGACATTGAATCGTAGCAGCGATCGAGTTATTACCCTGTTTTGCGGCAACACTTCATGAATTGTGTGTGTTTTGGGATAGTTTCTACTATAACTCGGAGTATAATTTGAATTTGATTGTCGAACGAACGCACAATTGCATGAAACAGACTGCTCTATTTATACTTGCGCGAAAGGTCTCCTTGTGCGCGTCGCGTGGCGCGAGAGACCCTAGTCTACCATAGGTTTGCTTCGTGTTCCAGTAGCTCAGCTGAGTTGGTTGCTCGATCAAATTCGCAATACACGTAAAACTGTTTGGATATTACCGAATAGGGTTTACCCCCCCCCCCCCTGAGTTTTAGGGGCCCTGATCCTGATTCCAATTATTCTGAAAATTTTAGGGTTTGTTCAGAATCACTTGGGTTTCTCAATTAGGGTTTCCTATTGGACAATTAAAGTAATAAATAGGACTCTTAATTGAGAGTTGTTACACAGAAGCTCCCTGCACATGTAGTAAAAGGTTAGTTCATTAGGGTTTCCAAAGCCAATAATGCTTTGGATGGGGTCTCAACAGTGTCTGTGTCAAGTTCTGGTGGATGGACAGTGGTTAGGTCAGGGGTTTGGACAGTTTTGGTACTGTTTTTCACTAACCACTGCTGGGGGTCTTGCCCTAACAGCTATTGATAACCAAAGGGATGCCTATTCACTCTTGGTTTAGAGGGCTTTTTGTAAACCTCATAAACATGTGGGACACTTTGGTATGGTGGTTAACCTTTACCTTTTTGGTATTGGTTTGCAGGGGGTGCATCAGTCACCTGAACATCTCTTTTAACAGAGGTTTGGTTCAGCTGTTTGGTAACAGCTATTTGGACTGGCACAAACAGTGGTTGATTCTTTGTGAATTTGACAGATGGATTTGATGAACTCAAGGATGTTTTGCAGTGTACTCATTCTTTTTTACATCAAAGGATTTGAGATACACACATTCCTGAGTTTTGTGGTTTGATTTACCACAGATGGTGCACCTCTTAGCAGGTACATAACACTTGTTTTGTTGATATCATATGCTTTTAGATGAAAACAGTCTTTTGTTAGATGATTCTTCTTTTCACAGAAATCCCAAAACAGGTTTTTAACTTTTTCTCTTCTTTTCTTCTTCTCAGACTCCTTTGCAACAGAGTTTTGAACTACTGTTGGGATGTCTTTGAGAGGAATGACCTTTGCTTTAGGAGCTTTTACACCATCAGTGGTTGTGAAGTCCATAGGCTTAAAGTTTTCAAGAATGTCACATTCATCAGACCATGTGGGTTTAAATTGGTATTTCTCAATTTCCTCAAAAGTTGAGGATCCCACAGATCTTTCTAGAGTGATTTTGTTACCAACTTTGTCAGATATCTTAACTTCTTGGCCATTCATGTTTGTTGGAATGATTTCAACTGAACCAGCTTGATTTGCAGCATTGTTTTCAACTTGATCATTTTTTCTAAATCCAATGCCAAATTTCACATTGCTTTCAAGCTGTTTCTCAAGCATTATTTCAAAACCTTTGCAAGATTCCACCCATTTTTCACAAGTGATTTGGGTGGACTCCAACTCCTTTTTAAAAACTTGATATTTTTCTATCATAGTTTAGAGTTGGTTTTTGGTAATGCTATGCTCTTCTTTTAGACTGCAGATTTCTTTATCCTTTTCAGCCAATTTGATTTTAAGATCTTTTAAAGACTTCTCAAATTTGACTTCGTCATTTCACACTCTATCCCTAAGGTTTTCATTCACCTCTTTAATGTTAGCAAATGCTATGATGCATTTGTCTGAACACATATTTTCAAGAACTTGAGATGATATCTTAGCTGCAGCCATCATGGCACAGTCACAAGCATGCTCTTTCTCATCAGTCACCTTCTATTCCTTTTCACCATGGTTTTTCTCTTCTTCTTCAGACCAGGGGTCGGACAGTGGTTCTATCAGGGGTTCTGAATTTTCTCCCAGCAATATTTCACCAGCAACTGCAGTAACCACTGCTTCAGCAACTTCATCCACTGTTTCAGCACTTAGCTGTCCTTCTTCAGCTTCCAGCCCTTCTGGTATTGACTCTAATGCCATAAAACAAAATTCATCATTAGGAGCATCATTAGTAGCATAAAGTGCAAAATTTTCATCACCAAGCTCATCAGGCATACTGCTCAAGTCAACAAAGCCTTGGGTGAAAAAGCTTTGCTGATCTGGTTGAACCACTGCTGGAGCAGCTTGTTGAGGTGCAACTGGTTGCACTTGAACCTGAGGGATAGGGGCTTGAACATACTGAATTTTTGGAAAAGTGGTTTGAACATAATGCACAGGAACAGGGGTTCCAGGATTTGCATAATGAGCAGTGCTTACATGGGCAGCAGGGGAGTATTGGGCATAGTGTATAGCGCTTTGGTTTTGTGGTCTAGGGTTTGAGCTGGGATGAGTAATAATTGGACCAGTGGTTTGACTCCTACATTCCCTAGCAAAATGACCTAGCTAGCACTTATAGCACTTGATCTTTGACTTATCCAACCCTACTTTTAAATTCCCATGTAACCCTAGGAATTTTCTCCCTATCCTTTTATAGAATTTGCTTGTTCTTACACTAAGCAAAGCCAATTGATGCAAAATGTCCATTTCTTCAAGATCAGTTGGATCAAAGTGCTGTAAGTCATTGAGTTCAAAACACAGATTATCAGAGATCTGGCTTTCTCCATTTGCTGTGAAGGCAAAGTTGGATGAGTGAGGATCAGAGTTGAAGTTTGCACCAGCAGTTATGTCAATAAAATGATCATAACTCTGATCCTTACTATTGCCAGACTCTTCCTGACCCAGAAGAGCTGTGTTGCCAAATGTGTATTCATCTGCAACTTTGCCAGACTCTTGCAACTTCTTTTTCTGGTTTAACTCCCTTTCATAGGTCAGGAGTCTACCATGAAATTGGGTCAGGTCAAATCTTTGAACTCAACAGAATTTATGGTCACAAATGCAATTGTATCCCATTTTTCAGGTAGTGATCTAAGAAACCTGCTGTTTTGAGTTGAATTAGTAAATTTAACATCAACAAGTCTTAGTTCACTAATGAGACAACTGAATCGCTCAAATTGTTGGGTTAATGTTTCACCCTTAACATGACAAAACGTTTCATACTGCTGATTCAGAATTTCCCTGTTGTTTTCAATTACTTCTTCAGTTCCCCCAAATTGTTCCTTAAGTGCATCCCATAATTCCTTGGCACTGTTACAGTGTAACAGCCCAGCATATATTTCATTTGGTAAAGCAGATGCAACGATTCTAAATGCCTTGGCATCCAGTTCGAATTTTTGAAAATCAGTTTCAATATAGTTTTCAGGTTTCTTAGGTTCGAACTTCTTTGAATCCTCAGCACTCGGCACCATTGGAACATGTGGTCCAAAGATAACCGACTTCCAACATCTGGTATTCTTTTGAGCAAGGATGTGACCCATCCTTCTCTGCCAGATGTTGTACTCATTTCGCTTCAACATGGGTGGTTTGAAGAGTGAACCGATGCTATTGTTAGCATCTTGTGATTGTGACGTCATCTTGGTTGTTTTACAGACACTGATTAATCAACCTTGTTCATGATTAAACCTTGCTCTGTTTTTCAACGAAACAAACAATAATAAGTATCAACGATTGTGAGCTGAACTTTTACGTCAAAATGATTGTTAGATCAAATTTGACTTTCCTAGCTCTGATACCAATTGTTAGGATCTGAGTTTGTTATGATTGTGTTTTAGTTTGAGAAATTAAGAAGATGAATATGTAATTGCAGCGGAATGTAAATGGAAACAAACTTTCACACACAATCAAATAGGAGAAATGCTTTCAACACACATTTTAACATAGAACCAAATGATTGAATTTATTTCAAGATTCAATTACAATCCATGCATGTATCACAAACTGCCCCTTAGCCTGAGCTCACAATGATTGTTCGTACAAGAAGACAAGTGGTGAAAGAGCTAATAGAACAGTACAGGATACTGTTCTATTTATAGGCACGAGCAAACCACTGAAGCATCTTGGCTGACGTCACCATGAAAGTGACATCTAACCTCCTAACAACCTGAAACTACTGATCTAATACAAGCACTGTTTAGCTAACTACTGATTACAATACATTACAAAAGGAAAGACTAAACTACTGCTTTCTCCTTCCACTATTGTGACTCCAGCATTACTTTGTTTTTTTCAGAAGTGCTTGACCCATAACAGTAGATTGATCATCAGGGCTTTAGTCTTCATCAGTCTTTATACTTGATCAGTTGTTTGTAGAACAACAGTTGTATACGGACAGTGGATACAGGCCATCAGTTGTTAGAAACACTTTCAAGGGAAAAGTTGGAATACAGCAGTGCTTATGCTGGATCCACTGCTCTGATCCAGTTTTGGCTTTAATCAACTGTTCCTTTGGTAGGGTTCAATCCCAACAGTGCCAACCGGTAAGGTGCTCTTGCAATTGGAGCTGCTCCAGGAATAATATCGATTCTGAACTCTACTTGCCTATCTAGAGGTAAACCAGGTAGTTCTTCAGGAAAAACGTCTGGATATTCAGAAATAACAGGAATGTCTTCAATCTTGGGTTTTGGTTCATCAATGGTTACCTGTGCCATATAAATGACACAACCTTTCTTCAAACACTTCGACGCCTTAAGCGTAGACACTTACTTAGGTAACCCGTACTACGTATCTACTTCATACTTTATGCTTAGAGTCTTAACAGGCAGATTTAATAACTTACAAAATTTATTGTCCACAAAAGACTTGTCTGCACCCGAATCAAAAAACACTCTAGCATAAACATCATTGATAAGAAAGGTACCTGTTATCACGTTATCATTCGGCACAGCCTCTTGAGCGTTCATCTGGAAGACCCGAGCATTGGTCTTTTTAACCTCTTCAGGTTTCTTTGCATATTTGGAGCAATTGGTCTTTATATGCCCCTTCTCGTTACAGTTGTAACAAGTTGCATCCTTCATTTTCTTGCAATCTAGGGTCTTATGCTCCTTAGACTTGCAGATTCCACAAACTCTAGGCTGCGACTGTAACTGAGATTTTGTTTCGAACCTGCACTTTCCAAAATGGTGCTTTTGGCAGGTCTTGCATTTGGGTTTCTCACCCGACTGCTGGTTATCTTCTTAAACCCCGAACTCTTCTTGTGATCTGAGTTCCCTTTCCTCTTCTTGTCAGAGCGATCAGAACTCTCATCCTCCTGTTTTCGTTTTCCTTCCTCAGAAGTTTAACATACTTGTTTCTGATAGCATCGAGTGTGAGAGATAGAGACAGATCTACCACTGACCTGAAAGTGGTAGGTCTAGATGCTTTCACATTTCCTTTAATTTCTGGAGCTAAACCTCCAATAAAACGAGCTATGAACTTTGATTCCGGTGTGACCAAATAAGGAACCAATCGGGACATGGTGTTGAAGCTCGTAAGATACGCCTGACAATCTAAGTTCTTCATAACCAAGGTCAAGAAGTCAGTCTCAATTTTCTCAACTTCATGTTGTGGACATAAATTTTCCTTGATAATAGCAACAAACTGATTCCAAGTCAGATTATACAATGGGATCTTTCCTGTAGCTTGGATTAGGGATCTCCACCAAGCTAAAGCTTCACCTTTAAAAGATTGTGAAACAAACTTCACAATGTCCTGATCTGCACAACCACTAATATCAACAACTGTATCCATCTCATCTAGCCACGTCATGCAATTAATGGCTCCTTTCTCTCCTGTGAAGTCCCTGGGCTTGCAGGAGACGAAATATTTATAAGAACAGGTCTTAACACGTGGCTCTTGATTGAGCACAATCTTCTTAGACGAGACATTCCTTTGGTTTGATGAGTGATGGGAATTGTCTTTGTGTGATGCGTGCGACTTGGATGGTGGTTTTGTATGAGCTACTGATAGGGTCCTGCTACGAATACCACTAGATTCTTTGAACTGTCTGTCCATGGCTCGAGTGACAGCATTATCTATCATTGCTTGCAAATCCGCACCGGCCACAGTAATCTTGGTGGTATCATTCCTTTCCCTGGGGTGACTGTTAACCTCATCTGATTCAGCCATGTAGCTTGATTGCTACATAAAACAATTGACAATATTTTATTCAGAGGTTATTATTGAATCATCATTTTTGATGGTTCATTAACCATGGTAACTATAATCCATATTGGTGAATTTATTTAGGATTTTCTTTATAATTTAACCCTAGTTATAATTTATTAAAGATATAAGAGTGGCACAAAAGGCCTAGTTACAAGGACAATTTTAAAATTATAAGCCATGATCTTATAAGATCGAGGCATTAAGGTTTGAACATAGTTCTTCACCTTTTCTTCACAGGGAGTCATAGACTACAGCTGTCTTTTGTCTTATTAGACAATAAGTATGGCCTACAGGCACTTCATCACTAATGGATGTTTAAATTAAATAGAGAAAGGGAATTGGAAGAATCCAATATAAGGATGACTTGTGTGATTTTATCGAATCACATTTGCCAGGAGTGCTAACATGTTTTCAGATGTTAACAAGGATTTGAATCTTAAAAAGGTTTTACCATCTGGGCCATGTCTAAAATGACATATAGGCTAGGTTATACCTTTAAGATTTTCTTTCAATATTTATTGGCAGATTAGTTACAAAAAGGAATGATATTTTTTATTTATCTCATAAAATATATTCTTACATATAATGACAAATGAAATTTTAAATTAGAACATTTCATTAAATTGAAGAAGTACATAGATGCCCTAAACGGGACTTTTACAGAAATTACTTGCCCACGCAGGGGCTAAAATAACAATACAAGTCCACGCAAGGACCAAGTACACAAATAAATGTCCACACAGGGACTTAATTAAATTTAAAAAAAAACTACAACTCAAATAAATAAGGAATTTCAATAATCCCTTTTCTTCTTCCCCTTGATCAGGTTCGCCAAACCCTTAAGCAGACCCCGGCGGCTCCTACGCTCCTCCTGGACCTGTTGCTCCACCTCGTGCAACCGTTGAAGGATTTCCTGCTGCTGTGGCGGCTGGATCTGAGGCGGCTGCTGCGGTGGAGGTTGAGGAGGTGGTGGGTATTGATACCCATAGGCTGGGTACCCAGTTTGGTATGAAGCTGCGTAGGGTCTTTCAAGGTGGAGAGCATTGTAGTTTGCCGCGTCAAGGTACGGGTCGATGGCAGGGGCGTTGTAGAAATTGTATCCCGAATATGCCTGATGTTCAAACGGGTTATACACCGCTGCACCGGCGTAGGAAGGGATTGGGTTATCATAACCCATTGGTGGTGGTGGTGCGACTGGAGCTGAGTCGACTTCTGAAGCTGGGTTTGAAGGCCCACCCATTTGCGGGTCTTCATACAGTGGCGGGTAGCTACTACCACTGGAGTGCTGGGGGGTACTGAAGTGAAATCCCCCTCGCACGAATATCCGTGCACCTGATCTTCTTCGCCTCGGTGGTTCTGGAGGCGGCTGCTCCTCTAGCGGTGGCGTAACCGCCTGGAAACGCGAATCCTCAGAGGGATCCTATTGCTGCTGATGAGGTGGGTTGAAAGGGGGAGTGAATTCCCAGTGGTATGTGGCCCATCTTTCTGCAAAACTGTCTGGGCCCCTGTATGGCGAACCATGAAAAGATGATCCGTCAGAAATCTCGATGGGATGCGTGGGCGTCCCAGTTGGCATCTCCGGATCCGGATCTTCATCCATTTCCATATCCTGCATCTCAGGATAGTGGTCATCTGGCCCCAAAGGGTTTGGACCCTCGGGTTCTTCAATTTGGTTCATCGGATTGAACCTGCTTTGAAAAT
The DNA here is from genome assembly GCA_030545235.1 of Helianthus tuberosus. NCBI lineage: Eukaryota > Viridiplantae > Streptophyta > Magnoliopsida > Asterales > Asteraceae > Helianthus > Helianthus tuberosus. Next base: position 82,961,589 of record CM060369.1, read on the forward strand.
ACGGGGTCGGGTCCTGGAAAGCCCGGTGAGAACTCGACCGCTGCAGCGGGATGAAGGAGTGGTGCGAATCACTGTGTTCCTCGTCTTAATGTGGTCCAAAAGAGTGATGATACGACGAGGAGGAACTGAGGGAGACTGAACGTCTCGCTGGCTCCAGATAAGTCCTCCAATCCTCGTGGGGACTAGAGCTGAAAGTTGCTGAAGGAGTTCGCCGATGTGATGGTCCGGCCTAGTGATCATTCCTTACAGTTATTGGTGCCTTACCTCGTCCACCCCTTCCTCTGAAACATGGCGGCATTTTCTTTGTTCCTGTCAAAACAAACAAAAGAAGCCAACAAAAGAAAACAATAAGATTAGGATTAGTCCTAAGTCATTTGACTAGACTCGGAAGTCAAGGAATGTGCAAACTGTGTCATTGAGATTAAACACAAAAGGCTAGTGTTTAATTTACTCAATGTTGGCTCTGATACCAACCTGTCACACCCCAAAATTTCCACGTATTACCGGTGGGCCCGGTTGGGAGTATTGTGACGTAGTTGATATCATAATAGACAATTAATCACAGTTTAATGCACAGCGGAAGTCTAAAAGTAATTTATACAAACCGAGTTGAAAGTAACATAAAATATTACACAACGGATTGTAAGAGGATCCACAGGCGGATCAAAACAAAGTTCAACAGACTTTAAGTGATAAAATCTTGCAAGACTCTTTATTTAATCACTCAGGAGTTCCAGCCCATTACGCTTAGTACCTACACTTAATGTAACACCCCGAAAATTCACGTCCTATAATGTAGTGACACGTGTCATAAGTTTGAACACTGTGACACCTGTGTCACTGCAACCATCAAACAAATGCCAAACCAATGAAATATTGTATTTCAGACTTTGGACTTGTATAAATATATGTATCTTTTGCACATATCAACTCTTGTTCGATTTCAAACTCTAAATCGCTTTCTGGAAGGTTATACGCGCAATGATGCGTAAATATAACCAGTTTAATGCAACGAACACTCAGGGATAGTGAAATAGGCTTAACATACCTTAAATAACCTTTACATAACTTAGATATAAGTTTTGGAAGGCTTGGGGTGGTGAAATCAAAGTTTAATCGCTTACAGGGACTAAAGTTGACAAACTGCGAAAGTATGCCAATTTGAACTGTAACAGACATTCCGGAACATGACCATAAGTTAAACATACCCTAAATATCCTTTACATAGCTTAGAAATAGGCTTTGAGGGGTTCGGTGTGCTAAAATAAACTTTAGGGTCATTCAGGGACTAAAAGTGTCAAAAAGTGCACAAGTTTGCATTTTCGGGCATAACTCACGTTCTGAATACATCCGGACATCCAAAAATTTATGTAAGCACTAAAACATTTTATTTTAGTGTTCGCCATAAGAAAAATCCATTCGTCGCGTCGTTTGGTTCGTTTTTCGCGCTTATGCGCATTCCGTCGTAATTAAGCGAACATCGCGACCGTACGGCCAAACGAACCGACATCCGAGATATTTTTGAACATGTTTTAAATTCCCTATACTTTAACTTCATTTTTGAGCTTTGAAATGGGGTTAACGGGCCTTAAACGCGTCGAAAATGGGCTGATCGCAATGCAGGGACCAAAAGTGCAAATCTGCCAAACTAGGGCCTAGCGGTGCGCTACACTTTTAGCGTAGCGGTGCGCTAGGGGTCTCCTGACCAGATGCAATGTTTCTAACAGCCTGTTTTCAGCTGAATTAACCACAACCACATGTTCTAATTTGTCTTGTCATCAAGATAAGGAGCATATGTAGCCACCATAACCTTCCGACACTTGTACGGATAAGATTCGGGCACGATATTCGATAAACGATCCTAACGGTGGTGCATATCCTATAAATACCCAACCCCTCACAACTCAAAAACCCACAAATCTGATCCTAGAGCTCTAAGTTGAAGCCATTGCTTCATACCTGAGCTATTCGATCAAGATTTACTAGCGGGGACCCTTCGTAAGTATTCTTTCGTTCTTTTATCGCTTTTCGGGTCCGAAAGTCAAACTTTGTTTGACTTTCTGCATTGACCAGTTTATGGTCGATGCGAAGTTCGTTTGAACTTCATAACGTGAGCGTGATCACGATGGTTATAGTCCCTAGTGACTATACCTACTGATTACCACGTTATCTAGGCTCAGTGACGAGCCGTAGTTTCGGCCAGAATACGTATTCTTGCGTATTTTGTAACCAAACTACTTATGGGTATCAAAACTGTTTGTTTTGATACCAAACTTGTTTTCTAACTTAGTTAAGCATGTTTCAACATGCTTAGCTCGTCACTTTTAGTTTAGTGCTTATATAGGGTCGTAAAGGTAAGCGATCTAAACAATCGCTTATACTTTCGAACCCGACCCGTTTGGTCGATCATTAGGATCCGACCAAACACATTAAGTGACCTTATGGTCACATCGTTCGAGTAGTTGTATGACAGGTAGTATATATGCCTTAGGTAAATGACCAAAATACCCCTACGGGGCTTAAATTGAGATTAAACTCGTTTTGGGCATAATGGAAGGTATCCTACTGATACCACAACATATTTAAGGCATATTAACTAAGGAAACCTGTAAATGACTCTATGAATACCCGTTACGCGTTATTCGCGTTCGGATCGGTTTATATAACTAGTTTATATAAGTTAGCCGAAACGGGTCAAACCTTATCGGTTTTGTCTCAAAATTCAAAGTGTGTATTAAATACCCAAATTAAGCAAGTCTCCGAACTTGTCGGGTCTAAATCACATTCTATTTCGGTCTTCGCGTAATCGTGCGTACGAACCTTATCTTCCTGTAAGACTAACCGGTCTAAGCTTAGGCTTAATTAAAGACCCGTTAGCATTCTAATTAATTATTTATACCCTCATTCCAGACTAGAGCTTTCCGGTAAATGGTACCTACGCTTACTTAAGTGAATACGACTGAGTTATTAATTTCTGATATTTAAGACAGGAGCTAGCTCAGGTAAATACTTTTAACTTATTTTCCCTATACGGGCTTGGGTTACGGTACATAGCGTACCGCTTGATCGAGCATCAAATCTTCCATCGCTTAGGTGGTTAATTGAATAATTTGATCGGCTCGTTTTAAACAGATTTGTTTACTTTAAAGCCTTTGGGGGGTTAATGACCATGTCCCGGATATCCTTGGCATCATTTTACGAAATGGCCACGACCTAAGCACGGGGTGTAGGCATACACCTGACAGTTGCATTATGTAAAAACTGGTAATCCACTCGAAGGTATCATCCCTGTGGGCATTATACCGGAACTGGTAATCCACTTAGGGGATGATAGCCTGTGGGCATTATACCTGTGGCGTGTCTGTTAATCTAGTCCGGCCCTACAAACCGGCCCTAACGGACGACAAATAAGTAAAACTGTATACAAGATTATATACAAATAATTTTCCCAAGTTATAAAAGATTAATTTTGCCTCTGTGCATTTTAATCAAAGTGTCAAAAGGTTTTGTGCCTGGTGCATCTAAATCAATTTTCTTAAACTCTTTTCAAATGAGTCAGTTGAGTGTATTTACCAGTGAAAACTGACGTATTTTCCAAAAGGGTTAAGTGACAGGTACTGAACGGAATTGGCTGGGAGCTCAGGGCGCTAATAAGGAATCTTGCAAGTTCTAGGCGTCTAAAGTCTGTTGAACAAATGATATGTTTTAAGATCCGCCTGTGGATCCTTTACTTCCGTTGTAATACTGAATATTACTTCATATTCGGAATGTAATAATAAATATCCTTTGCTTCCGCTGTGCATTCATATATATTGTGTTGTTTGACTATTATGTTGCCAACCACGTCACGATACTCCCCCACCGGGCCCACCGGTGACACGTGGAAATTCGGGGTGTGACAGGTTGGTATCAGAGCCAACACTGAGTGAATTAAACACTAGTCTTTTGTGTTTAATCTCAGTTACACAATTGCACATTCTTGAGTCTAGACAAGAACATAGGAAAAATCCAAATTTGTTTCATTTTACCTTATTTGGTTCCTTTGTTATTTTTCTGATTAGCCCTTGCATGGGCAAGTCAATTGCTATAGAAGTCCCGTTTAGGGCAACCATATACTTGTTAAATTTTAAAGGAACGATTATATTTAAAGTATCATTCCTATATTATAAGATCTACCATTATAATAAAATGGCAAAATTTAAAAAGGACAAAACCTAGCCATGTGTCGCATTAAGACAGGGCCAAGATGGTAGTTCCATAATTAGATTCAGATCCTTGTTAACAGTTCAATATAGGATTGCTCTGCGTTAATTATAAAAAAAAAGAATCTTAAAGGTAAAACCTAGCCTAAATGTCACGGCATACAAGGCCAAGATGGTATAACCTATTCAAGAGATTCAAATCCTTATTAAACATATGAAAGCATATTAACATGCTCGACAAAATGTGATATGATAAAATCACATAAGTCATTTTGGGATATACTAAATTCCCTTATTTATATAATCATCCCTTATGGATGAAGTGCCCACGGGCTATAACTAACGTCCTCTGGGACTAAAGACAGTGGTAGCCTACAACTCCCTGTCAAGAAAAGGTAATGAACTTTGATTCAAACCTTGAAGCCTCGATTCTATAAAATCAAGGCCTATAAATTAAACTTGTCTAAGTAACTAGGCCTTTTGTGCTATTATTAACTTATAATTTAGGAGTATAATAAATATCCTGAATAATTATATATTTATCAAATTAACCAATATGTGTATTAAAAACATGGTTAATAAAGCGTTCAAAAAGATAAAACTGTTTAAACTTCCATAAAAACCTTGTCCTTGTTTAATTTTTATGTAGCAATTAAAACTACATGGCGGGGTCGGAGGAAGGGAATAGTCACCCTCTGGAAAATCGCGATGATGAAAAGATTGACATAACCAGAGGAGAACTTCGTACATTGATTAACTCAGCTGTATCTAAAGCTGTGAAGGAGCAATTCCAGGAGTATAGTGAGACAAATAGTAAAGCCTCATCTGTACCCCACCCTAAATCCATCCCTAAAACTCATCCAGAGCCTGATAACAAGCCGCCCTCAAAGAAAGATGATTTAAAGAAAGATGACGATCGACATTCATCTAATGAACACAGTGTTCCATCCAAGAGGATAGTGTTCGATAATGAACCGCATACCAAATCCTGTAACTATAAGTACTTTGTTTCCTGCAAGCCCCGAGATTTTACTGGGGAAAAAGGGGCAGTTGATTGTATGATTTGGTTGGATGAAATGGACACAGTTGTCGATATCAGCGGTTGCGCTGAAAGGGATGTCGTGAAGTACGTATCCCAATCGTTCAAAGGAGAGGCACTGGCATGGTGGAAGTCTCTCATTCAAGCTGCTGGGAAGATTCCGCTCTACAGCATGTCATGGGAACAGTTTGTTAATCTCGTTAAGGAGAATTACTGCCCTCAACACGAGGTTGAGGGGATTGAGTCAGATTTCTTATCTTTGGTGATGACAAACTTAGATTGTCAAGCTTACCTCACCAGTTTTAATACCCTGTCCAGACTGGTCCCTTACCTTGTAACACCAGAGCCCAAGCGAATTGCACGCTTCATTGGGGGTTTACCCCCAGAAATCAAAGCCAGTGTTAAGGCTTCAAGACCTACCACATTCAGGTCAGTAGCTGACCTCTCTCTGTCCCTTACTTTAGATGCGGTCAGGCTAAGGTCGCTAAAGAAATCTGAAGAAAGTAAGAAGAAGCGTGAGGATGATAACTCACGAGGATCAGAGAAGAAACACAAGGGAAACACTGACTCTGAGAGGTCTGGGTCTGGAAAGAATGGTCAGCGGACAGAGGAAAAACCAAGGTGCTCGACTTGCCAAAAACGCCACTTTGGAAAATGCAGAATGGAGTCCAATTCTAAATCAGGACCACCTGCGTGTGGGATATGCAAGTCTAGGGAGCACAAGACTGTTGATTGCGGGAAGATTAAAGATGCTACATGCTACAACTGCAACGAGAAGGGGCACATAAAGACCAACTGCCCTAATTACGCGAGGAAGCCCGAGTAGGCCGAGAGAACAAACGCACGAGTTGTCTGAATGAACGCCCAAGAGATGGGGCAGAATAATAATAATAGTATAATATGTACCTTTCATTATCAAGCAGTTTATGTAGAAACTTATTTGATACTGGCACATATAAATATATTATGAATGATAAATGTTGAGAACTGTTGTATCCGTCTGATTAAGACTCCGGTCATTTATTACGATGTATAAAATGGCCGATGATACTTTAGAAATGCTTCAACAAATCCTATATTGATATCTAATATCTATTAGAAGGCGCTCTTTCTAATACCTTATAGCAAACTATTGGTTGCATACATAAGGACTCAATATAGTGATAAAAATCGATTAGTTGCCTTAAAAAATAAAAATAAAAAAAAAAATAAAAAAAAAAATCAAGCCCATATTGTGGGTAATAAGAAGCAATTAATTATCAAGACTCCTTGTGAGACAACTCTCATAATTACACGTATCAGTGCGATTAATTAATATTAAACATAAAAAAATGGTGGAACTGGCCGTCCCCGGAATCGAACCTGGGTCTAGGCCGGCCGCACCCTTTCGCACGCCTAGCCAACTGGGCTAGGTGCCTAGTTTGTGAAACTTCCATTATTAATTAAATATAAGCACTGTACAATAAACTTCCTTATCATTTATCAATGATAATTTCTGCTAAGTGTCCTGTTTTTAATACAGGCAATAATAAATCCTCATGAACCATAAACTTAGCAAATTTTTTTTTTATCATCCACAAGGTATAGCTACCAAGGAAACCGTAGTAACCGATTCTTCTAGCATCGGCAAGGAATTCTTCCGAAAAATCTAAAGAGTACTCTTTCTTCGCATAGAGTATGACAACATATGTTATTTTAGTTATTTTCTCATTGTTTTCTATCGCCTGCGAATGCCAAACTATGTTTGATAAAAGTGTCATATGAGGATTGGCGTATCCTAGTGTGTCCCATAGATTATTTCCATGTCTGATCAGCATGGAGGTTTAATACATGGAACCCTAAGATATCCCAATGATCATATTGTACTAAAGTCGACTAGTAGTATTCAAGGAAGATATCCAATATTAGAATGTCCTTATAAGTATCTCTACTTAGGACAGCCTTACATTGTAAGGGGAATATGTCATTTGTCTGACACCGACATCAGTAGATGAATCGAAACCTGAGAATACAGACACCCCCGACATCTCTGTGTGTCATAATTATCTTCTCCTAATATTACCCTGTTTACCTCCTGTGAGGCAAGTAGAGTTAAGATTAACATCCCGCTGTGGGCTGGAGTATTGTGAAAACTCCATGTTAATCATAGAAAAATCGAAACCCTGATTAAGTAAGTTTTAAGATATAGGCTCATATAGCCTGACTCAGTATTCTGAGGGTTGGAATTTATTAAATAAGAAAGACGGTTCATTCTGCTTATGCATTGATAACCGCAACTCTAATTAGGCAACAATTAAAAATCGCCATCAACTACCCAGGATAGCTGAGTTATTCAACTAGCTATAAGGATTAGCTACTTCTTAAAAATAATTTTAAGCAATTGTTGGAATAACCATTCCACCGTAAGATAATCTTTTCTATAATAAGTTGAAATATAAGCACCAAGGCCGCCCTTTGAAGACCCTGTATGGGTGGAATATTACACGCCTATTGATAGGACAATAGATTGATAAGTCCAATTATCAAGATCTGAAAGTTGCCTGGGGGACAACAAATAAGTTCATACAAATCCATAATCGATTGTAGGTTGCCGGTATACGGCAGGAAAACCAAGGAGTTATGAAAATAGCAAACCTCCTAAATTCTTGTTAAGGAATAGGGTGCAACAAGGGATATCAACCAGGAAGAGTGTGCCAAATTGTTAAATTTTCAGGCTAGTTAAACTCTGAACATATATAACCATTCGAAGGAAATCGAATGTATCAAGATCAAGTAGCCTTTAAGCTAAAACCCATTCAAAGAGCTTGGAAGAGCTCGCAATACCTTGCACATCAGTAACTGAAGGATGTGTTTCGCCAATAAGCCAAAAAGCACTATCACATAATGATATACAGATTTATAATATGATGAGCAACCTGTGCCGATGGAGGATCGACAGGATTAGAAACTCCAAAAAGATACATGTACCTATTATAAAGGTCAATAGGAGTGCCTTAGAGGCTCAAAAGTACTAGGGAAGTTTAAGCCCAAGTTAAGGCAGAAAATACTTCCTTTAATTCAGTAAATCTCGGGTCGAGATTTATTTTAAGGGGGTGAGGATGTAACACCCCGAAAATTCACGTCCTATAATGTAGTGACACGTGTCATAAGTTTGAACACTGTGACACCTGTGTCACTGCAACCATCAAACAAATGCCAAACCAATGAAATATTGTATTTCAGACTTTGGACTTGTATAAATATATGTATCTTTTGCACATATCAACTCTTGTTCGATTTCAAACTCTAAATCGCTTTCTGGAAGGTTATACGCGCAATGATGCGTAAATATAACCAGTTTAATGCAACGAACACTCAGGGATAGTGAAATAGGCTTAACATACCTTAAATAACCTTTACATAACTTAGATATAAGTTTTGGAAGGCTTGGGGTGGTGAAATCAAAGTTTAATCGCTTACAGGGACTAAAGTTGACAAACTGCGAAAGTATGCCAATTTGAACTGTAACAGACATTCCGGAACATGACCATAAGTTAAACATACCCTAAATATCCTTTACATAGCTTAGAAATAGGCTTTGAGGGGTTCGGTGTGCTAAAATAAACTTTAGGGTCATTCAGGGACTAAAAGTGTCAAAAAGTGCACAAGTTTGCATTTTCGGGCATAACTCACGTTCTGAATACATCCGGACATCCAAAAATTTATGTAAGCACTAAAACATTTTATTTTAGTGTTCGCCATAAGAAAAATCCATTCGTCGCGTCGTTTGGTTCGTTTTTCGCGCTTATGCGCATTCCGTCGTAATTAAGCGAACATCGCGACCGTACGGCCAAACGAACCGACATCCGAGATATTTTTGAACATGTTTTAAGTTCCCTATACTTTAACTTCATTTTTGAGCTTTGAAATGGGGTTAACGGGCCTTAAACGCGTCGAAAATGGGCTGATCGCAATGCAGGGACCAAAAGTGCAAATCTGCCAAACTAGGGCCTAGCGGTTCGCTACACTTTTAGCGTAGCGGTGCGCTAGGGGTCTCCTGACCAGATGCAATGTTTCTAACAGCCTGTTTTCAGCTGAATTAACCACAACCACATGTTCTAATTTGTCTTGTCATCAAGATAAGGAGCATATGTAGCCACCATAACCTTCCGACACTTGTACGGATAAGATTCGGGCACGATATTCGATAAACGATCCTAACGGTGGTGCATATCCTATAAATACCCAACCCCTCACAACTCAAAAACCCACAAATCTGATCCTAGAGCTCTAAGTTGAAGCCATTGCTTCATACCTGAGCTATTCGATCAAGATTTATTAGCGGGGACCCTTCGTAAGTATTCTTTCGTTCTTTTATCGCTTTTCGGGTCCGAAAGTCAAACTTTGTTTGACTTTCTGCATTGACCAGTTTATGGTCGATGCGAAGTTCGTTTGAACTTCATAACGTGAGCGTGATCACGATGGTTATAGTCCCTAGTGACTATACCTACTGATTACCACGTTATCTAGGCTCAGTGACGAGCCGTAGTTTCGGCCAGAATACGTATTCTTGCGTATTTTGTAACCAAACTACTTATGGGTATCAAAACTGTTTGTTTTGATACCAAACTTGTTTTCTAACTTAGGTAAGCATGTTTCAACATGCTTAGCTCGTCACTTTTAGTTTAGTGCTTATATAGGGTCGTAAAGGTAAGCGATCTAAACAATCGCTTATACTTTCGAACCCGACCCGTTTGGTCGATCATTAGGATCCGACCAAACACATTAAGTGACCTTATGGTCACATCGTTCGAGTAGTTGTATGACAGGTAGTATATATGCCTTAGGTAAATGACCAAAATACCCCTACGGGGCTTAAATTGAGATTAAACTCGTTTTGGGCATAATGGAAGGTATCCTACTGATACCACAACATATTTAAGGCATATTAACTAAGGAAACCTGTAAATGACTCTATGAATACCCGTTACGCGTTATTCGCGTTCGGATCGGTTTATATAACTAGTTTATATAAGTTAGCCGAAACGGGTCAAACCTTATCGGTTTTGTCTCAAAATTCAAAGTGTGTATTAAATACCCAAATTAAGCAAGTCTCCGAACTTGTCGGGTCTAAATCACATTCTATTTCGGTCTTCGCGTAATCGTGCGTACGAACCGTATCTTCCTGTAAGACTAACCGGTCTAAGCTTAGGCTTAATTAAAGACCCGTTAGCATTCTAATTAATTATTTATACCCTCATTCCAGACTAGAGCTTTCCGGTAAATGGTACCTACGCTTACTTAAGTGAATACGACTGAGTTATTAATTTCTGATATTTAAGACAGGAGCTAGCTCAGGTAAATACTTTTAACTTATTTTCCCTATACGGGCTTGGGTTACGGTACATAGCGTACCGCTTGATCGAGCATCAAATCTTCCATCGCTTAGGTGGTTAATTGAATAATTTGATCGGCTCGTTTTAAACAGATTTGTTTACTTTAAAGCCTTTGGGGGGTTAATGACCATGTCCCGGATATCCTTGGCATCATTTTACGAAATGGCCACGACCTAAGCACGGGGTGTAGGCATACACCTGACAGTTGCATTATGTAAAAACTGGTAATCCACTCGAAGGTATCATCCCTGTGGGCATTATACCGGAACTGGTAATCCACTTAGGGGATGATAGCCTGTGGGCATTATACCTGTGGCGTGTCTGTTAATCTAGTCCGGCCCTACAAACCGGCCCTAACGGACGACAAATAAGTAAAACTGTATACAAGATTATATACAAATAATTTTCCCAAGTTATAAAAGATTAATTTTGCCTCTGTGCATTTTAATCAAAGTGTCAAAAGGTTTTGTGCCTGGTGCATCTAAATCAATTTTCTTAAACTCTTTTCAAATGAGTCAGTTGAGTGTATTTACCAGTGAAAACTGACGTATTTTCCAAAAGGGTTAAGTGACAGGTACTGAACGGAATTGGCTGGGAGCTCAGGGCGCTAATAAGGAATCTTGCAAGTTCTAGGCGTCTAAAGTCTGTTGAACAAATGATATGTTTTAAGATCCGCCTGTGGATCCTTTACTTCCGTTGTAATACTGAATATTACTTCATATTCGGAATGTAATAATAAATATCCTTTGCTTCCGCTGTGCATTCATATATATTGTGTTGTTTGACTATTATGTTGCCAACCACGTCACGATACTCCCCCACCGGGCCCACCGGTGACACGTGGAAATTCGGGGTGTGACACTTAACCTTTTTGAAAATATGTCAGTGTACACTGGTAAATACAATTATGTGACTCTTTTGAAAACATTTAAGAAAATTGATTTAAATGCACAAGGCACAAATATTCTTTTATAACTTGGGACAATTATTTAAAAATAATCTTGTATACAGATTTACATGTTTGTCGTCCATTCAGTAGCCCGGGTTAGAAGTACCGGGTTAGAGATTAATAGACACACCACTAATATAATCCCACGGCGACTTATCCTCAACGAGTGGTTATATCTTTTACATACGCAACTGTCAGGTGTATGCCTACACCCCGTGCTTAAGTAGTGGCCATTCAATGAATGAGCCGAGGATATCCAGGACACGGTCATTAACCCCCCAAAGGCATTGCACCAAACAAAACGGGTTATTTAAATGATTTAACCACTAATCGATTAAAGATTCAATACCCGACCAAGCGGTATTATTAAATACCGTATCCCAAGCCCCTATAACGGAAAATAAGTTAAAAGTATTTACCTGAGCAAAAATATAATTTTATCTCAGCCGTATATCAATCAGCAGTACAGGTAGCTTTTACTGGGCTCCTAAATTTGGAACGAAGGTTTTTAATAACCTATTAGATTCCTAACGGGTCTTATTTAAGTCTTAACTTAGACCGGTTAGTTTTAATGAAAGGCTTACGGTTCAAAACGCAAGATTAAGCGAAGACCGGATTAGAATGTGATTTAGACCCGACAAATATGAAGACTTGTATAAAATGGGTAAACAAAACACATTCTGGATTTTGAAGTAAAAATGATAAGGTTTGACCCGTTTCGGTTAATTTATGCAAACTAGTTACATAAACCGTACCGAATGCGAATATGCATAACAAGTAACCAAATGAATCATGTACAGGTTCCACAAGTTAATATGCTTTAAATAAGTTATGATATCAGTAGGATATCTTCCATTATGCCCAAAACGAATTTAAAAACAATTTATGCCCCGTAAGGGTATTTTGGTCATTTAAAGTTCATAAAAGAGGTGAAATGGAAATCTGAGGTTCTGGTCTAAAAAAATTAGTAAAAATATTTATTTTAACAAGTTACATCAGTAAGATATCACACATATGTGGATTTTATCATTTATGGTCAAACTATGCACCGTATGGGCATTTTGGTCATTTCACATATGCTATAAGGGTCAAATTTGAAAATCTGAGTTCAAAACTTTTACTTACTGTTAAAGTATGAAATTAGACTTATAATATCAGTAGGTAATAAGTCTTAGGTGTTAAATATAGTTTTAACCCATACTGTGCGTCTAAATCGCATAAAAGTCGGTATTTGACGGTATTCGGGTTGATTAAGGAAATCTGAGATTTTGATCAGCCTCTACTGTTTAAATAATTTATTTAATGTATAAAATCAGTAGAAAAAGGTTTGATATGTAAAGGATGTGTAAAACTCATTTTATTAGCAAAAAGGGCATTACCGTCAATTACCGAGTCTATGCAAAAACCCGATGTTATGATCAGTTTAAAATTTAATAAAAATTTCCAAAAATCCCAAAATATTATATCTTAATATTACGTGGCAAGTTTGGTGTCAAAAGTTGGGTTTAAATATGATTTATGCCAAAAATGCCATTTAATTAATAAAAAAGCTTTCATTTTATGATTTCGCGCATAACTTCTATTTAAACCACAAACTGATGTCAAATTTTTAGGACATGTTTATAAATCAATAATAAAGGTTTTTGTCCTCTCACATTTTCAAAAATCTCATTTTAATATCAAAAAGGGCATAATGGTCAACTTTTAAGCATTTAACGGAAACATGCAATGAACTAGGATTTCTATGGAACTAAGTTGTATAACCTCAGAGCGTTATACTAACCTATAATATGGTCCTAAAGGAACCTTAAGGCATATCTAAACTAAGCTAATTCGGGTCAAAACTGAAAGTCAAAGCAAAAGTCTACTTTTGCGACTTTCGGTTCCAAACCGAGCCTAAACTCAGAATTGTTGGGTTGAACATGCCTAGACATGTTCTTATATTATTTACCAAGTTATTTTAGTGTCAAAACATGTTCCATAACCGCTACATTATCAGTTATGAATTTATTTGTAAAAACTGACCCGTTTGACTTTTTATTAATAAGTTTGACCCGACAATTGACCAAGTAAAAATGATAATCAGTTTGACCCTACTCATAGCCACTTTAAATTCGATTAATGGTTGGACCGTTTGTGATTAATCACCAAGTCAAAGCTTATTTACGATAGCTTTGACTTTCGGTCATTAAACTAATAAAGCTTAACTAAAGAAGCTAAGAATGCTTACAATAATCCTTAGCACGAAATTTGAACTGAGGAAAACTTCCTAGAGCTCCAAGAGACTTCAGAGAGTGGGCTTTGAATGAAAACTCAATTGTGCAAGTTCTAAGTGATCAAAATGTGGGCTATTTATAGGAGATTTGAAGTTGCCAAGATCATTACACATGTTTAGGGAGGCTCCCAGATGTTTACAGGTGTTGTGGTGGTAGAAGAAACCATCAAACAAGCCCCTAGAATCGAAAACTAGAATGCAAAGGCGGTGGAACTGACTGAACCTGCAGCTGTGCAGGTTTTTCAGTCGCTGGCACTTTTACGCGGGTCGCGTAAGACTCATAGGGAGTCTACGCGGGCCGCGACAATGGGAAAATCCGGTAAACAGTTTCCAAACTTTGCAATTTCAGTCCCTGGTCCATTTTTAATTTAAATAACTATCTTTTATTGCACTTATGACCCCCATAGTTAACTTTCAAGTGTCTTGGGTCATTATTTGACTCCGTTAAGCTTCCGGTTAGATATAAGGTCACCCGAAAAGTCTTGTTTTCATCGAACCTCCACAAAATTACTATCAATTATTCTTGAGAGCGAAATATACAATTATTACAATGTTTTTGGGATCGTTAAAAGGTCACTCAGAGGTAACAATTAACATGTTGATACTTTTAACCCCTATGTTTCGTAAGATCCTTAATTTAAGCACAAACGACTTTCTATGTTTGATAAATTATTCATTAAAGAATACGAACGTCGTGTGAGGTCAATCAGAGGCACAAGATTGGCATGTTGACACTTAGGATCCTTTTACTTACATATTTACATTGTTTGACAAATTTAGCCCCTCCAAATCAATCTATTACACGTTTAAAGTCCATGACACGTGTCTTTATTATATTGGTCGTGATTTTGCGAGGTGTTACAATTTTCTTTTTTTTTAGTTTGTGATGTGGATGCTAAACTTGTAGTATTTTAGGATGTTTGTTATTTGTGTGGTGTGGTATTTAAGCATAAACAAGTACCTAGGAGGCTTGGGAGCACAAAGTATTAGTGCTACATAAGCCCGAAAACCAGAACTGAAAGCCAAAACCTGTTTTAATTGATTGCAGACACTAACCACGGGGCTGTGCCCAGCCAGCACGCCCCGTGTCCACCACCCTGTAGCTGCTGTTTGTCTGAAACCTGCCCAACACGGGGTCGTGTCCACCAAACACGCCCCCGTGCCCACCTTTTGTAAGTTATTGTTACTGGCACTCTGACCACGGGGTCGTGCTCAGCCAGCACAAGGCCGTAGCCAGATGTCCAGTAACACCAAAACCTTGTTTTTAACACCCTTTTACACATTCAATCAACCTAAAAACTAATTTTTGGGACACATTGAGGACAATGTGTAATGTAAGTGTGGGGGGGATGCTAAACCTTGAAATTTGCAAGTCCTCATAACAAGCCTTACTCAAAACTCTATTGGAACCGCTAATCACCCCAATTTTTTTTCAAAACTTTTCATTTTTTTTACTTGTCTTGGTTTAATTTGGGAAAAACAAGTTCTAAAAGGTTATATTTTTACAAATTAACAACCGATAGCGTCGTGATAAAAAGAACCAACATAAGAAAATTATGAAATGGCATGACAAATCTAGTTAAAATTTGATTATATATACTTGATCACATTATAAACCCGTTCCCACAAAAAGTGAGTTTTGAGCCTTTATTGAGCATACAAGCATACATCTTTAAACTAAATGCTCATTTTTCGTTTCTTGTGTGAATAGCCGCTTTGTTTCTTACGACTCTAGAACTTGCCACGACAATACATTCCCAGACCTTACCAACTTAAACCCAAGTAAGTAAACGATGGAGGCATTAGAACTAACCCTTTTTTCTTTTCAACACCATTATTTTTCATTTTTCTTTTTCAGCTAGCCAAAATCCCCCTAGTTAACCCCTTTGAGCCTAAACCTTTTCGTTTCTAAAACCCACAAAACAAACACCCTTTACCCACCAAAACCCTTTTTCTTTTAAAACCCTTTTATTTTAGTAAAAAGCTCGGTTGTCTTGTGACGTTTCTTTATCAAAAAAAAAACTTAAGTCTAGCAATAAACAAAAAACAAGTTCCTCAAAGAAACTTTTTTTGAAAATGTTTAGTTTGAATAAAAATCACAAAAACAAAAAGTTTTACGACGACCGACGCTTTTTACGCTTTTAGCCCTTTTTACTAACCACTAACCCAAAACCACCTACCTTTAACCCAAGCCTAACCCTTCCCCAAGTCCTCTTGATATTTACAAAGGTTTTTAGTTAAAGAGGAGGATTGGTTGCTTGGCAAGCATATGGTAGAAGTAAGTTCCATGCCGGTCTCGAGTGTTTCACAAAAATACATATTCGGCCGAGTGTTGAGTGATATCCCGTGAGGTATGTGAACTTGTATATAAATGGAATTTTAAAAAGGCATGTTATGCCCAAATAAGTAATTTCTCTTATGAAACGTTATAAATAAATCATAACGAATAGGATTGTAAATAGCATAAAAATAAAACTCAATAAAGATCTTGGATTCCCGACACTTAAGACAAGCCCAAAACTTCTCTTCTGTCCATTCCATTTGGATGTGTAAGACACAAAATAAAGAGTTTTGCTTGAGGACAAGCAATGATTCAAGTGTGGGGGTATTTGATGTGTGTAAAATGCAACGTATAAATTACATCAAATGAGGCATAAAACTAACCCTTTTTAGTACTAATGTTGGAAAAAGTATGCTTTTGTCTTCCTTTTGTATTTTCAGGACCAAATGAGCTTAAATGAATAAAAGAACAAATATGCAGCAAAAACTAACAGAAATACAAAGAAAAAGAATAAATGTGGCATGCCCGACCCCTCGACAGCATCTTCCCAAGCAAAAACAAGAAACAGAAGGCTGACCACGGCCCCGGGCCCAGCGGACACGGGGGCGTGGCCATATGTCTGCAGAAAATGACAAAGTTGTAGAAGCTTCTATTCCCAGCACGGGCGCGTGCCCAGCTCAACACGGGCTATGGTCAACGCTAAGATTCGCAGAATCTTGCAAATCTTGATAGTACAGATACACTTCTGCACACGGGGCCGTGCCCAGCGGACACGGGGGCGTGTGGAGCCTAATGCAGACAATTGTAATTAATGAAGAAAGAGAAAGTGGATAGCCACGGGGCCATGTCCAGCGGACACGGGGCCGTATCCGGGCTTCTATACAGGCTATAAATAGGGGTGCTTGGTCACTTCAAAGGCATCCCTTGGCAAACCACCTCTCTCCCACTTCACCACCACTACAACAACCACATCCACCACCATCATCCATCATCCACCTTAGAGTGTGTGTAGTAGTCTCGGGATCCAAGATTGATAGTAAGAGTTCTTGTCAATCAAAGGCCATGTTTGGCTAAGTCTCTTACATCACTTGGTGAAGACAAGAATTTAATGTAATACTTTTAATTTTTAATCTTTTCACACTTTTTATTTGGTTTTGTATTAATGACTTTAATAACTAGTTTCTTATGTTGAAGGTGAAACTTCCTTATCATTTGTCTGTGGTGTCTTGGCATTACTTTACTGTCTATATAAAGTAAAAGATTTTCACCATTCATATCTCTACGGTCTATATAGAGATATGTTGGCTACCTGGTCGGGGGTTAAGGGAATGGTTTGGTAAGGTTCTTGCCTTGTTCAGCGTATAGATCCTGCACGGACCTGGGTCAAGCTTACTAGGACCTCCTTCAATACCCACTGGTATTGGATGGCTGGGGTGCGAATGGCTTGATCCTCTCATATGTATACTACTGTTAATACATTAACCCGGCTACTTGGGATTGTATCCCTGCTGACTCAAACCACTTAGCCGAGGGTAACGTCGCCTTCAAAAGAGGGGCCTACCACATTACGCATTAATAACTTAATTAATTATCTTCCAATAATCCGACCCTTTGGGATTGTATCCTTGCTGACTCAAACCACTGGGTTGAGGGTAACGTCACCTTCAAAAGAGGGGCCTACTACTATAACTAAGATAATCTCTTAAAAAGTGGAAAAGTGCGGAAATCATCAAAGGTTACATTAAAGGCGAGTCGAATCCAAGTGATTCATCTTGTCTCTCTGTTTTTATTTTATTTTTATTTTTCAGCATTTTAGTTTTTGTTTTTCATGTTTAAAAACCTTTTCTAAAAATTTTGATTTGATAAGACGTTGAGGATAAACCAGTACTAAAAGCTCTTGTGTCCTTGGACGACCTTGGTATCTTACCAACGCTATACTACGCTCATGATGGGTGCACTTTCCCATGTGTGTGTTTAGTGTTAGTAGAATATCGTATTTTATAAATTTAAAACTTGACTAATGTGTTAAAAAGGGCTTAAAATATAAAGAAAAACATATCGCACACAACACACACCATCTGCCCAGATACAGTCCTTAGGGAACGTATGGATTAAAGGCTTACGGTCCATAAGACTTGTAGGCGCATCTGGTTTTCAAATCCTTACGGACCGTAAGCTATAAAGCTTTGTGGTCCGTATCCGCTACTCAAAAACAATTTTATGAGATGTTTGCTATCCATAAGCACATGGGCTTACGGTCCGTATGGGGTCACTCAGAGGCCATTAATTGGCATGTTGACACCTTTAGTCCCTCCACATTCATAGTTTCATAACTTGACAAAATTAGTCTCCCTCGCCAATTATTAGGCATATTTGAGAGTGGACATGTATCATTAATCAATTCGACATAATTTTCTGAGGTGTTACATCCTCACCCCCTTAAAGAAATCTCGACCTCGAGATTTTATTCAAAAGATGGGGGTACTTTTGTCGCATAGTGGACTCAACCTCCCATGTATACTCAGGGCCACGACGGGTATCCCATTTAACCTTTACGATAGGTATTAACTTCCTTCAGAGCTTCTAACCTATCGATCCTCGATCGAAATCATTTTCTAAACAAACCTCAGGTTTTCATCAATTTGCACATCGTGATGTGACATTGCTAGCGACTCATCAGCTAGACATTTCTTTAAGTTACAGATGTGGAACACATTGTGAATTCCACTATGCTCCTCCAGCAGTTTAAGATTCTAGGCCACTGAGCCGACACATTCAATTATCTTGAATGGTTCGATATATCTAGGGCTCAACCTGCCCTTCTTTCCAAAACGCATTGCACCCTTCCAGGGTGATACCTTCAGTAAGACCTTATCCCCTACTTGGAACTTAAGAGGTTTACGCCTCTTGTCTGCATAACTTTTCTTCTATCACGGGCAGCCTTGAGATGCTCATGGATCTGAATAATCTTCTCAGTGGTCTCTAGGACAATCTCTGGTCCAGATAGTTGGGCTTTCCCAACCTCAGCCCAACAAATAGGCGTTCTACATTTTCTCTCATACAAGGCTTCAAAAGGAGCGGCCTTGATATTTGTATGATAACTATTGTTATATGAGAATTCTATTAAGGGTAGGTGGTCATCCCAACTACCACCCAAATCAATCACACATGCCCTAATCATGTCTTCTAAAGTTAAGATAGTATGCTCACTCTGTCCATCAGTCTAAGGATGGTAAGCTGTACTAAAGTTCAACCTCGTGTCTAAGGATTGATGGAAACTCTTCCAGAAGTGATATGTATATCTAGTATCCCTATCGGATACAATAGATATTGGCATACCATGCAGGGATACAATCTCGTCCATATATAGTTTAGCCAATTTGTCAGAACTATAAGTCTCTTTGATTGGCAAGAAATGAGCTGACTTCGTCAGCCTATCAACAATGATCCAAATCGTGTCATTACCACATTTGGTCTTAGGTAACTTGGTAATTAAATCCATAGTTACCATTTCCCATTTCCACGTGGGAATCTCAAGTTGTTGTAGAAGTCCTGACGGTTTTTGAGGTTCAGCATTAACTTGTGAACACGTCAGACACTTAAATACATAGTTGGCTATGGATTTCTTCATACCCATCTACCAATAATTCCTTCTCAAATCCTGGTACATTTTGTCACCACCAGGATGAACGGAATATTTAGAATTATGAGCTTCCTAGAGGATTAGATCTCTAAGTCCTCCAAAGATAGGAACCCAGATTCTATCATTAAATCTCAGGATTCCATCTTTTCCAGGTAACAACTGATCAACAGTTCCACCCAATCCTTCACTAGAAATGTTAGCCTCTAACAAGGCTTGCTTTTGAACATCCAATAGCTTCTCATTTAAGCAGATTTTGAGTTCAATACTATTGGCGTTAATCTGAATCGGCTTAACCCTTTCCTTGCGACTCAGTGCATCGGAAACCACATTTGCCTTGCCGGGATGATACCGAATCTCGCAATCATAGTCATTCAAAGTCTCCATCCAGCGGCGTTGTCGCATATTCAATTCGTTTTGGTTAAACAGATGCTGGAGACTTTTATGGTAAGTGTATATGATACACTTCGTTCCATATAAGTAGTGTCTCCACAACTTTAGTGCAAATACAACGGCACCCAGTTCCAAATCTTGGGTGGTGTAATTCCTTCTGTGCACCTTAAGTTGTTGTGATGCATAAGCAATCACATTACCTCGCTGTATAAGCACACAACCCATTCCGTTGTGCGAGGCATCACAATAAACAACAAAATCCTCAATACCCTCAGGTAGAGTTAGAACTAGAGCATTGCTCAGTTTGTGCTTCAGAAACTCAAAGGATTCTTGCTGCTTAGACCCCAGTCAAACTTGACATTTTTGCGGGTCAGGGTAGTCAAAGGAGTGGCTATTCTGGAGAAGTTCTCAATGAATCTTTTATAATATCCAGCCAATCCTAAGAAGCTACGTATCTCCGATGGTGTCTTCGGTGCTTCCCAATTCATTATGGCTTCTATCTTAGCGGGATCCACCTAGATGCCACGCTCAGTAATCATGTGTCCAAGAAACTGGACTTTTCTAAGCCAGCATTCGCATTTGGATAACTTTGCATAAAGTTTCTCCTGCTTTAGCAATTCTAGAATACACCAAAGATGTTTCTCATGATCAGACTGATTACGAGAATAGATAAGTATGTCATTTATAAAGGCAATGACAAACTTTTCTATATACGGCTTGCAGACTCTATTCATGAGATCCATGAATAGAAACTCGTAGTGATCGTATCTTGTCCTGAAGGCAGTCTTTGGAACATCTTCACTCCTAACCTTTAGTTGATGGTCTCCCGGTCTCAATTCGATCTTGGAAAAGTAACTAGCCCCTTGAAGTTGGCCGAACAAATCTATAACGATTCTTGATCATTATCTTGTTTAGCTAACGACAGTCAATGCACATTTGCATTGAACCGTCCTTTTTCTTGACGAATAAGATAGGAGCTCCCCAATGTGAAGAACTAGGCTGAATGAAGTCTTTCTCCAAAAGCTCATCTAGTTGGGTCTTTAACTCCTTCATCTCCATAGGCGCTAACCAATATGGAGCTCTTTCCATAGGAGCAGCTCCAAGTAAAATGTCAATCCTGAATTCAACTTGTGTCTCCGGGGGTAGACCGGGTAGATTTTTAGGGAATATATCTGGATATTCAGAGATGACTGGGATATCTTCCATCCTTGGCTTCGGCTTATCAATCGTCACTCGTGCCATGTAAATGACACATCCGTTCTTCAAACACTTGGATGCCTTGAGTAGTGACACATTCTCAGGCAAACCATGATCTAGATCTCCGTGGATGGTGAGCATTTCACCAGATGGGGTTTTAACTTTGATGAGTTTCTTATCGCCGGAAATACAGGCTTGGTTATGGGATAACCAATCCATACCTAAGACTACATCGAACCCCGCCAAATTCATTGGCAAAAGAGATATAGCAATAGAATGATTCTTAATGGATATAAAGCATCCATCACGAATAGAAGAAGCGGTTTCTAAGGTAACGTCTGCTAATTCTACTTCATATGCAATGTCTAGAGTTCTTATAGGTAGGTTGAGTAGTTTACTAAACTTATGGTCAACAAAATATTTATCTGCTCCAGAATCGAAAAGAACTCTAGCAAAGATATCATTAATGAGGAACGTGTGACAACCCTCACCAAACCAGGTATCCGTATGAATTAATTAATATTTAATTACTGCTTAATTACTGTGCTTGCTTACAACTGTGATTAAACTGCTTACTGGTTACTGATACATACATACTCATGCATCACATTTTATACAGTCACTCTATTATTTATACACAAAACTTCAGTGACAACCTTGATGCACAAAAACACAGTGAGGACACTATACGGATAACCCAGTAAACATGCTGACATAGCCAGCATCAGACAGTTACTGTCTCTAAGGCCAGTTTGAGCCGGGAATAGTTTACTACACTAGTAGGGAGTGTAGGGAGGTGAGGATTGTAGAACTGCGTCACTAGGTGATAATTATAGTGACCGGATGTGCCTAAAACGTACTTTGAATACAAAATTCAGCACTTTAAATAAAAATTCAGCTTTTAAGCTAACTAGTAAAGTGCAAAAACATGGAAAAATAATACTAGACACTTTCCAAAGTGTCGGGAATTCATTGGACCACTAAAAATAATATTAACGGCACTTTAAACGCTTATTTAGCACTTAACGGATTAATATCCAACCGTACAACCGGACTTAACCCGGAACCTAAAAATATTGTCAATGACACTATTTTCCTTTTCTGAGCCAGTTAGGGTCCCCGAATACCCTAACACCCGTTATAAAGCACCACACACTAGAATCTAGCTTAAACTCCTAATTAAACTAACTAGTTACTAACACCTAACTACCTAGTTAAGGTCTAACCATATGAAAAAAAAAACCCATCGATTGTTTCCCCCATGTGGGACAAACCCATGCACTTTGAATATTTTATTCATACTTGTCTAAAATCTAGGCTACAAATTGTATGATGGATAAATGAGATGGAATGGGTTATAAATATGCTTAATGGATAATCATATTCATTCACATCACCACACAACAAAAAAAAAATTCCATCTTTCTTTCCTTCTTGGCTACTCTCGGCCGACAGCTCACACCAACCCCCACCATTTTCAAGTTTGGATCAAGCCACATTATTTACATACAAAAGAGAAGGGTCACGCATAAGGAGGCTCGGTGCTTACGGAATCGCAAGGACCTCACCACAACGCTATTAACCGCCTATTTTTCGTCTAGTTTCTTCCCTAGCCTCGAGCTAGTAGTAAGTGACTCTAAACACCCTATTGTTCATATCTAAAGTGGTTAATAAGAAATTTAACGGGTAAAAATCATGAACACTAGAGACCAAAACTAAAAGTCTACTAAAAATAATAAACATGGTGGTTAATGAATGAATATTAGTGTAAAACTTTTGAAACTAGTTTTGTTATGATTATTTATTGTTATTGGATGCTAGTAGTAGTTCGGATCGTCATTTAACCCGGCTAAGTCATGTTCAAGAAGCATGAACTAGTGTATGTTAAAGTATGAAAGTGGTTAGATGATGAACACTACTACATATGAACATGAACTTGTGTAAAAGAAATTTTTCTTGTAAAATGGAGTTCTAAACTAGTAGATCTAAAGATCTACAAGTGGTATTTTCGAAGAACCAAGTGTAAAATGAAATCATGTTTTAGAAGCCGGATCTTTCATAAACTAAAGGTGATTTTGGGAACACACAAGTGTGTAGACACTTGTGTAACGAAAGGTTTTAACAAAGAAATGATTTTGCAATTTTGACTAGAAGTTGTAAAAATGTATCCTCTTTAAAAATAAGATTTTCGAGAAACCGATTTTATTTAAAAAGATAGAAAGATCTACTAAGAATATTGGAAGATTACTACACGGTTTTACATAACCCACAAGTTCATGTGTTTGCAACTTACATATATTTTTGACTAGTTTAGTGTTGAAATATTGATTGTTGATGTTGGGAACATTGTTGGTTGAGTTTATAAAAGAAAATGATACGCTTGAAAGCGTGGCCACCTCCAGTTACAGAGGAAACTCTGGCGAAATTTTTCCAGAAATATGACACTTGGAAAATATTTTTACAACAAGTGTTATGAATATATTTTCGACTTGTTTTTCCAAACAAACTTCGCCATGGATTTTTATTACAAAATCTCCAAGTGTCGGAGGTGGGATTTTCATAAATAAAACTTGTTAAAATATATATTTAGTATATATTTTTCATAATAGCACTTGTGTGAATTTTTATGATTATTTTGTGAACTATACAAATATTATTTTTAGGGTAAAAATAATATTACTAGAATACACTGAATATTCACGGCTCCAAAATAATACGAACGCCTTCATAATAAATATTTAAGTTACACCGGTATTATTTATACCACCCGAACCTTACAACGTAACTTACATATTTTCAGAAAATACTCATAAGTGTGTATTTTGACAAGGATATTACTTTGGAAAATTATATGGAATAAAATATAATTATTTTGGGAAAAATAATTATATTTTGGAAGTAAAGTATTTTGGGCAAATGAAATAAAATATATTACATTAAGTGAGACTTAATAATATATTTCGAAGTTATACGAACGCACATGTATTAAAACCCCCATCCTTGGGAAGGAATATATTTACCAAATAATTACGAAGTGTAACTACGAAATAGTTGCCTAACTATTTCCCAAAGACATTAAACCTTAAGCTAAGGCACGGCCGTCCGTCTAATAGAAGTTAGTACGTGTAGGTCGTCGCACAGCAGGTTGACTGGGAGATACTTTTTAGAGACGCACTACGGTGAGTTCATGTCCCTCTTTTCTCTTAACTGTTTTCAGTTTTCTAAACTGCGGGGGTGAAATACATGTTACTATGATTACGAATACTTTTTACATGGTATGGTTAGCTTAAGGAGGGTTAGGACGTACAGATCATGTGAGTGAGTAGGCGCAACTTGAGGCCATTAATCCTCGTGTAGGACCGAGGGACATTAGTGATAGATCTATTTGGGTGTAGCGAGCCCCACTCCTGAGCCCGCGTAATGGACCAGGTGGTGACTAAGTGCCCGACGCACAAATCCGCTAGGGTTGAGTCTTCCTGCATCACTTCACACATATCATTGGCTTTGCAACCCAATGGTGATCTCTTTTTCCTTATTTGCTACATACCAGGTTTTTATACTTACAAAGGTTTTACATACTCACTTACACATGACCTCGCTCAACATTATGTTGATTTTTCCAACTTACATGTATTTCAGGGAACTAAGGATCTGGCACGGTATGCTACGTTTTCACGCTGCGCTAGAGTATGGGATCATCCAAGTTTAGGGGTTGTGGCTTTTACCTGGACGAGTCACAGATCTTAAACTACGTCTATCTTAAGTTTGTGGTTGTGTCTTTCAAACAATGTTTTTATGTTATTAGGTTGTAATTTCCGTTGCGCGTGTCAACGCCTTAAGACAATGTTGTGGTATTTTACTTTTCAAACTTAAATCAATGGATGATCTGCATGGTTTTATTTTCATATAGCTTTGTTATGATTAAGCTATGGTATTAAGAAGTCACACCAAATAAACCCACGCTTCCGCAAAGCCAGGGTGTGACAGAACGTACCCTTTATGACATTCGTGTCATTAACTGCTTCCCTCGTAGTTAGTTGCAAGGCTCGGGCATTTCCTTTCTTCGCCTCCTCGGGCATTGCATTGCCCTCTTTGGCAAGTTTAGGGAAGTTAGTCTTAATGTGGCCCTTCTCGCCACATCCGTAGCAAACAACATTCTTTAAGTCCTTAAAATCTAAGGACTTGTGGCTAGATCTCTTGCATATTCCATAGTGCTTCGCCTGCTGGTCTGAACGACACTGTCCACAATGTCATCTGTTACATGTCTTGCAGATAGATCTTTCATCTGACCTCTGTTGATTCTTTCCAAACCTGAACTTCCCTTTCTTAGACTTTTGGGAGCGATCATCCTCCCTTTTCCTCTTTCCGTCGGTCTCAGTTTTGACTGACTTTTGCCTCACTTCATCTAGAGTGAGGGAAAGGGATAGGTCCACAGCAGACCTATAGGTAGCAGGCTTTGATGCCTTCACCATACCTTTGATTTCAGGTGCTGTAGGATCGTTTGATGACCCGAATGAGTCGTTCAGAGGTTGTCTCTTGCGTTTCAGAAGCGGAATAATAAGAAATGCAAGTAGATATAGCTTGTTCTTTCTCCAAACTGCTTGTATTATTGATATGAAACGTTTTACAGCACAATCTTCACACCGGCAGAGCTTCAGTGTGGAATTTCACATACACGTTATGAGGTCCGTTCATGAGGTTACTATATATAGAGTTTCTGGTTCGCTTATGTGTCACATGACCATAAAAGTGGACCAGACATGTACACATAAGCGACCCACACATGACAAATAAGCGGACCAGACATGCCTATGTCCCTATGAGCGGACCAGACATGTAACACCTATACAGACTCCTGTTTTCTCGTAAAACATGCCCTATGCTATTCAATACGACCTAAGACCTGATCCTAGACACCTAGACGGAATCAACAGATGTAATGCACCAACAGACTCCCCCTCAGATGTTGATGGAGTCGCCAATACACCCTGACTGCAAAACCGTGTCTTCACATCTTCAATCTAGATCAGTCTCTGGGCTTTCTCTTCTCTCAATCTTCAGACTCCCCTTCTCGATTTACTGGCATTCTTTTGTTCTTCAGTAACATCTTCAGGATCGTTGTCTGATCTACACAGGCTTTCAGAATTGATTTCCAGGATCGAAACTTGACTCTCTTCCAACAAAGATTTTCAGAATATCGAAACCTGGCTACCTGCACAATCTTAACCCAGAAATAAATTTTCTAATTTTATAACATATCAAATACCTGTGCACCAACACATGACTCTCATAATCACTAAAACAAACATATAATTGCAACATCTCAGGCTCTCTCTCAAATATCTATGATGAACCACTTAAAGAAGGTTAGATTTAACGAAAACAGTTAGATTTACACAAACACTCCCCCTCAAATGCTGCTCATCATGTTTAGCACTCGGAATTTTGAAAAACAGTTTTCCAACATCAGTTGTCGAAAATCTTTTTGACTTTTTCAAAAATTATGCTAAAACACACACAAAATCTTTTTGGATTTTCTGAGAGACTAAAATGCTTAAATAAAATATTTACAGACAATATTTTTGTAAGTTTGTGTAAGAGGATCATATCAGATTTTGACAAGTCACAAGTACCGTTGAGCTTAGTTACACATTAAGAATTAAACAATTCACTTAGATTGCCGATATACTTATCCACTTAAATTTTCACACAAATTTCAACTGATTCAGGATATGAGTTAGATGTTTTAAAGACTTAAACTCATTCATGTGTCCCACCTCTTGAATATACTCCCGTATCCAGATCCCAATATTCAGTCTTACAGGTGAGTATACCACAGATGATATCTGTCAGGGGAATAAATTATAGTACGAGGGCCGTGAGAGCTCAGGTCGATCTTTCGATACGCAGAGAGATGACGGCTTCGACTTTTGGTGGGTCCCCTTTAGAGGATCTTTTGCATTACAACAGCAATGACTATCAATTTTATTGTTTCATCAATTTGCTGAGGGCTGCGCTATATTTCAAGCATGCGGAAAGTATTCTCCGGGGACTAGGTCAGAAATTTCTTTCAGCAGAAGTCCCGGGATAATACCCCAGATATCACTGAGCATAAAGACCTAGTATCTCAGAATAAGGGACCTTTCAAACAAGATTTCAGGGGTTACCTATATATCCAAGTAGTATTCCCCACAAAATAAGCAAGTTTGAATTTATGTTTATATCCCGAAAAAGCTTACTAAATGTGTAAAAACCTATCAGCATATCATCAGTGAGACTGTTTAACTCTATTTAAACAATACATTTCTTTAGCATACTGTGACCGTCTACTGATATACTATCATTTCCTCTTCTTTGACACAAAAACTCATTTTTGTATTTTATCATGTTTTTTGTCTTTTCAAATTTTCAAATGTTTTTGGATTTTCTAAAAAAATCTTACTCCCCTTAAAATGCAAACACATTTCAAAGAAAATTTGAAAACTAAGACTCTTGACACAATTGAAACATACAAACTGTACAGAAACTTGACAACTGACACTGAATCACATCAAATCGCCATCCACTTGGCATAAACAATCAGAACTCCCCCTTTCACAAAACTATTTTCTCATTATGATTTCAAAACACTTAAGTTTGTTTTAACCAAAATGATTTTTCAGGAAAATAAGTTTTGTTGATTTAACCACTTGTAGGTTCGGGGTGTGGTTCATCACATTGTCTACTTTTAACCACTTGTAGTAGATCAAGTACAACTTAATGTCCCTGATTTACCACTTGCATGTATGCAACCTCTGTACCTCTTGCAAAAATAACCACTTGTAAAAACACACAATACCACTTGTATGAATGTTACGTCTACATCATCATTTTACCAATAAGGATGCCGATTCTTGCTTCGCACTTACCAACCTGGAAGCTCTGGCGTAGTCCTTCAACCTGTAAACATTCAAACACTATCAAAATCTTTCAATCAAAATCTTCAAACATTAGAAAGATGCCGATTCCGGATCCACGATATAAACTTGGGATCTCCGGCATAGTCCTTCGACTATCATGGGAAACAAACTTCCATCCAAGTCTTTTCAGACTTGATGGCTTTTAACTCTTGAGCAGTAGGGTTGTATGTTGCCTTTTTCGTTGCATAAAAATCTTTAACCCCCTTAACTTTCCCATTCAACATTTTCCCAAAAATTTTCTTAACACTCCCATTGAATGTTTTCTCTACATCAAACTTGGTTTTATCTTTGTAAAACTGATTTGAGATGTCAACCTTACCAACTTTCTGTTTAACTTCTTCAAATTTCAGTGATGGAAACTCATCATCGTTCACTGAAATTTTCACCTCAACCTGTGGCTCTTCTGGCTTTATGGAACCAGATTCATCGCCGACGTTCTCATCAACTTTCTTAACAACCCACACTTGGTTGTCATTCTCTTTCTTTTTATAAAAATTCTTTTTAGAACACTCACCAACCTCATAAGTTGAATTTTCAAAAATTTTAAGTCTGTCGGTTGGTGGTTCAACATCAACAACCTTTTCTTTCAATTTCTGAGAAACTCCCTGTTTTGTTTTGGCATTCTTTGTACAATTCCATGCAATGTGACCGACTTCATTGCATCTGTAACAGATTCGAGTTTCTCTTTGGTAACATATATCAGCTCCATTCTTCTTTCTTTCAGCAAGAAACTCTTGATTTGACTGTCTCCAGAATGGTTTCTTCTGTTCCTCTTCTGCACTTCCACCTGACACAAATTCTGTTTTTATTTTAGAATTTTTCAAATTTTTATGATTTTCTGGTGGAATAAATCCAAGACCTTTCTTTTTGTAGCTACGATTTTGGTTTTGTTTCTTTTGAAATCCAGAACCAGAATTGTAACCCTTTTTCTTGTTTAGACGTTGTTGAACTCTTGAAGTGTACTTTTTAGGTTTTTCAGTAAAATTTAAATCTTTTATTTCAGAAATATTAATTTCTGTCATTTTGAAAACCTTTTTGATTATGTCAAAACGAACACTTCTTATTGGAAACTCTTTGTCAGAGTATAATTTGTCCGAATCATTTAAAGTGTATGCAACTTCAAATGCTTCATCATCCAAATTTGCTTTTGATAACAAAAATTCTTTACTGTAAGACCGTTTGACCGACGACTTTGGACTGTTGACTGACGAATTTGACCCTCCAGACTCATACTTTGACTCTAATTCCTCTTCTGTATCCAACACCTGATTGACCACCTTTTTGATTAACTCAGACTCATGATCAGTATCGGACGAAGTAAACGTGACATCAATGTTATCTGGTAAAACGTCAGTTGTGTCGGTTTTTAGCTTTATATTGACTGCTTTTTCAAGTTACTCCTCATTTGGTTTTCTAGGAGAGTACCCTTCCCAAATTGGAGGCGGACACTTGTTATATCTAACAGTCGGTTTCTTACCACTATCTTTCTTTTCCTTCTTTGGCTTCTCGTCTTGAAAAGCTTCCATACCTGCAACAGTTGGGTAAATACGATCAATGAGATAATCAGAACTAGAATAACTTTGTAACAAACGTCTAATTCTCTCATTCTCGATCTATTCCGTCTCCAACTCTTGCTTCCACTTAGCACTCTCTTCGATGTAGAAATTTATTGCTTTCTGCTTTGTCATCATCACAGCATTCATCATCGTTAATGCTTGTTCTCGTTCTGAGTTTGTCTTTTGAAGACCAGTTACTGTTTTGTTCAAGACATCGTATGATTCTTTCACATAATTGAGATTCAACAATAACTGCTCCTTCTTCTTCTCATACTCAGCTATAATGTCGTCTTTCGCAACACATTCCTTGCATGCTTCTAAACACTTCTTGCAAGGCTTGACGACTTCAACAATCTTCTCAACTTCGATTGTTTTAACAACCTCAATCACTTTTTCTACTTCAATCACCTTTTCTTCTTCTTTTTCAACCTCGGTAATCTTCTCAACAACACTTTCAGCATTTTGAATATCACCATCAGATTCAGTTTGTTGTTCTTTAGCAGCTCTTTTCTCCTTTAGTTTCTCTATGCGATCTGCAAAATAGAAATGAAAACTTTCAGGAGAAAGATGAGATTTAGCAATATTGATATGTTTTTCTTCCTCATCATCACTATTGCTATCAACTGGTGATTGATCAAACTTTACAAATTTATCAGAATCATCATCTGATTTACTAAAATCAGACAGTGTTTTATCAAAAACAACTGCCTTTTCTGAAACAAACTCATTCTGTACATCTTCATCTGAACTCTGTAAACTTTCATCTAAACCTTCTGAAATTTCTCCAGATCTCTCTGAAAGTTTATCAGTACTATCTGACCCTTCATCGGTTGACACAGACTTTTCATCTTCACTTTTCACATTCTCCCCAATAGATCTCATCCAAGTAGCAAACAAATCTGGCTCTCGGACAATCTTGGCAATGAACGCTTTGAACTCTCCCTTTTCATCCACAAACATATCCCAACTGAAACCTTCTGGTAGTTTCTCATCATCTTGATCGATAATGCGTGCTACTTTGCCTTCAGATAATATGTAATCACTCCAGCTGAAATCTACCAAACATGCTCTTTTGGGATCTTTAATCTCTCTCCCGTGAGCTGTCTGTGGTTCTTGGAATTGACCGACTTGTTGATAGATAGCTTTGCGGTAGTAATCATCTTTCCCGAATGGATTCTGTGCTCCGCTAGCTTCTCTTCCTTTGCACTCCCGTTTGAAATGACCTTTCTCCCTGCATCGAAAACAAGTAACTTTAGATTTATCAAAACCTAAAGTTGATACATGAGCATCTAGAAAGTCATTTCTCCCAGTAATAGTTTTGAATTTCTCAGCTCGTCGAAGAACACTTGCTAGACACCATTTGATATCCATAAGTTCCATCTCTTCAGCGTCTATCTGATCATAATCCTCTTTGGTAAGCATAGGATTGCCGATCCGACCAGCAACAAGACCTTCATAGGATAACAGTACTGAACCCAGAAGTGCCATATGGTCTTTAGCAGTGTCTTCAGAGAAGCTTTGACCTTCTGGAAGGTTGAGAGCTATGTTGCATTGAATCACGTATCCATTTCCTGTTTTTGTACTCTGAGATTGAAAACTTGTGTTAGTCTCTTTCGGATTCACACTCGGAAACGATGAAAACCCGCTGCTATTCTTGTTCGAACCCTGATCAGCTTTCTCAGATGAATCACCAGCACTGAAAGCAGTTTGAATCTTCGGACTTCTTTCAGACTCAGTGGCTGGAATACTACCCCTGTAGTACATCTTCACATCCTGTTGACCACTCGGACTATTCATCCTCGCAATCTTCTGCTGTTCAAGATCCTGACTCTCAATTTTCTCTATAAACTGTGAGATTGTCAACCCATCATACACACCAGTATTCTTCAAGATCATCAAATACGTTCCCCACTCCTTTTGAGGTAACGCGTCCGCCAATTTATCCACCCACTCCTCACGACCTTTTTCAACACCCAACATAGATAAAGATCGCACCAAATGACAGTATCTCTCAATTAGCTTTTTAGTATCCTCTCCTGGCAAACTACTAAACAAATCAAATTCTTTCTTTAGTAATGCTTTCTTGCTTTTGATCATGTTTTCGCTTCCCTCAAACTTGACCTTTAGCGCATCCCAAATTGACTTAGCAGTTTTGTCATGCTGTAACAGGATGAATATATCTTCTTTTATTGCCTGTTGCAACAAACTAATCATCATTTTCTCAGCTCTATACATTGCTCGTTCTTGATCAGTGAACTCGGATATTTCTTTGATGACTTGCAAATCTGTTCGAGGCAATGTGTACTTCTTCAATATGCATTCCCACGATCTGAGATGATTTTCCTGAACCCAGTTTTCAAACCGATCCTTCCATCCATAATACTCTTCAAT
The DNA here is from genome assembly GCA_030545235.1 of Helianthus tuberosus. NCBI lineage: Eukaryota > Viridiplantae > Streptophyta > Magnoliopsida > Asterales > Asteraceae > Helianthus > Helianthus tuberosus. The sequence continues at coordinate 82,993,846 of CM060369.1, forward strand.
GTTCATCAATTTAGGAGGCTTTTGAGTCGTTCCCGTCTCGTTTTCTGAATTCATTGCTTGAGCAATTGCGGCTGGAGTAGTTGATGAGGCAAATGCGTTGTAGAATTCGGAATCCATACTGACTTAACACGTATTTCAAGGCAAATGACAGAAGAGCGAACCAACCCTGAACAAATAAGCGAACCAGAAAGATCCAAATAAGCGAACTAGAAATGTTCTTTGGAGCGAACCAGAATGAATCTTTGGAGCGGACCAGAATGATGCTTTGGAGCGAACCAGAATGATGCTTTGGAGCGGACCAGAAATATACACTGGAGCAGACCTGAATGTGACCTGATAAGCGAACCAGAAATATCCTTTGGAGCGGTCCAGCAACAATGTCCGTTCGAGCGGACCAGAGATTTTTCAAATGAGCGATCCAGAAAAATAAATGTCTAATTTGGAGCGAACCAGAACCAAATCTGTACGAATGAGCGATCCAGAACGTGATCTAAGAGCGATTCATGATGACGTCACTTCGAGCGATCCTCATATCGAACATGTTTTGACTTGTTAAAACTTCGAATTTTGGCTTCAAACTTTCCAGGGTTTATCTCGATACTATTGCGCACAAGCTGTGAAAATTTGAGCGAATTCCGACCGTGAAATCTTCCTGAATCAGTAAAAGAAGGTGTAGAAGTGAGAAGAAATGATGAAAAACAGCTACAATCTGCAGAAAACCTCCTCCCAAGCTCTGATACCACTTGTAGGATCGTTTGATGACCCGAATGAGTCGTTCAGAGGTTGTCTCTTGCGTTTCAGATGCGGAATAATAAGAAATGCAAGTAGATATAGCTTGTTCTTTCTCCTAACTGCTTGTATTATTGATATGAAACGTTTTACAGCACAATCTTCACACCGGCAGAGCTTCAGTGTGGAATTTCACATACACGTTATGAGGTCCGTTCATGAGGTTACTATATATAGAGTTTCTGGTTCGCTTATGTGTCACATGACCATAAAAGCGGACCAGACATGCCTATGTCCCTATGAGCGGACCAGACATGTAACACCTATACAGACTCCTGTTTTCTCGTAAAACATGCCCTATGCTTTTCAATACGACGTAAGACCTGATCCTAGACACCTAGATGGAATCAACAGATGTAATGCACCAATAGGTGCTAACCCACCTATGAAACGCGCAATGCGTTTTGATTCTGGAGTAATCAGATAGGGAACCAATCTTGATAACGAGTTGAAGTCGGACACATACTTTCGACATTCAAGGTTCTTCATCGTGAGAGTCAGAAAATCTGACTCCACTTTTTCCACTTCGCGTGGTGGACAGTACGTCTCCTTTATTTGGTCCACAAATTTGGACCATTCCAGATTATACAGGGACACCTTCCCCGTAGATTGTATCATTGCTTTCCACCAGGTCAGGGCATCGCCCTTGAACGACTGGTAGACGTACTTCACTACATCCTTATCAACACACCCGCTGATATCCACCACGGTTTCCATTTCGTCTAGCCATTTCATGACATCAATAGCCCCCTTCTCTCAATTGAAATCACGAGGCTTGCACGACACAAAGTATTTATACGTGCACCCGTCCTTAGAAGAATGGGACTTTTCTTTAATAATTCGCTTTGGCTCACTCTTCACAGTTGAAGAATAGTGTGAGCTCTCCTTGCATGTAGAAGAATGTGGAATAGAATGGGACTTAGGTTGAGTAGAACTCGAACCTTTATAGTTAGCTATGAAATTATTCATAGCTTTGCCGACTTCTGCGGCTATCAAGGCTTGGAGGTTTGCTCTTTCACCTTCGCGAGCACTATTTAAATCATTATTATTCATGCCGTTAGCTCCATCCGAATTTGGATTTGCCATATCTAAGTTTGGTCTATAAACCAAAATAAATGATTGCTTAGTTGCAATATAATAGTTGATCATTAAATCTGATGACTTGAAAATTTCCTCAGCCAAGGTATTATTAAACCATATAGGCTATAAGGTTTGGATATATATATCCTTCACCTTTTGAACCAGTGTGCACAAGGTCACAACTGCCAAAATTTATAATTTTAACATTTCAAATGAATGTTGAATAAAATAAATCAAGTATAATTAGCCACGGTCTCATAGGACCATCAAGGGCTATGAGGCTTGGACATAGTCCACTACTATTGGACGGTGGATCATATGATCACAACTGTCATTGTCTAAATTGACAATATAATATAGCCCGTAGGCAAAATCGATTGACATCACATAGGATGTTAAAGTAAATAGTCATCGCACTGATGATATTAGTCATGATCTCATTTGATCATATAGACTATGAGGGTTGGACATAGTCCACCATCTTGGACATGAACCATAAGGTCACATCTGTTATTGACTTAATTGACAATAAAATATAGCCCGTAGGCAGACCGATTGACATCACGTAGGATGTTAAGATAAATAATCATCGCACTGATGATATTAGTCATGATCTCATTTGATCATATAGACTATGAGGCTTAGACGTAGTCCACCACCTAGATGGCTAGTGTGATTTTCTTAGTATTACATAGCCAGGGATATTTAACATTACTTGAACGTTAATATAGAATGAATGTCTTAATGGTTTGATAATATATATATATATATATATATATATATGTAGCCATGATCGCATTTGATCATAAAGGCTATGAGGCTTGAACATAGTTCACCACCTCCGGACAGGTGGGCTATTCATCCTTAACTGTCATTTATAATTGCCAATAATATAGGCTTTGCCATATGGCTAGTCAAAAACCATTAAGAAGATCTTGTTGCTACAATGAGCAGATCGGTAAAGCTCGAATTAAAATCGATGTCACACCCCAACCGATGGCGTAAACATCGGAGTGAGACGAAATAGATTGGTCGAGACTTCATAACACTAATATTTGCAACAAGTATTTAAATAATAAATTTTATTTCATTTCTAAAGAGTCAATTAAAAATGTTGAAATCAACTACAACAACTTGAAATAAAAGGAATTACATTACAATAAGTATACAAAATTTAAAATGAGTATCAAGGTATCCTACTATGTTCCATACATCATCAACATCATCAATAACCTGCAACATGTTTTAAAAGCATAGTTCAATACAACGTATTGGCGAGTACACTAGTTTTAGACACATGGAATAAGTATAAAAAGAATTTCTCAATCCAACATAGCAATTTGAAATACAAGGTCAAACTATCATGCATAACTAAAAGTTAAACCCAAGTGTCCACAAGAATAATATGTGTCCCTCGCCACAAAAGTGACGAGACTAAGTATGAATGATATGTGTCCCCCGATATCGAAGTAATCGAGACTATAAAGAATATAACTTTACAAAACCCCGTCGGGTGGTGTGCTACTCCTATAGCACTATAATTGTTAAGGTGGGCTAACAAGTAGTACGAATTCTAGCATTAACCTAAGCATAACAAAGCATGTATAACGGATTGAGTGAATAAAGCATGTCAGTGTGAGTCGTGCATTTTAACAAGTAAAAACATGTTGCTCCCAAAGTGTGTTAAAGCGAAAAGGGTCAAGTGTACTCACAAAATTGCTAAGTCTTCCGATTATCCATGTATTGACGAGTTAATGAGAATAGGAGAATGAATGTGTTCGGTGATGGAGTTTATGGGGGTGTTTAGAATCGCAATTAGAAATTTAAAGTAGTGAAAGTATGTATATATGAAAGTAATGTCTATGTTCTAATAGTTTGTTTATGACACCATATCAAGTGGTTTCTTGGGTCCCAAATTGCCCATTGGAATCATAACAAGTACTCAAGAATCTTTGATATGCAGGCTTAGGTTTATGGTGATTAATCATAGCTTGATTAATACCACAAACTTAGCCATGTTTTTATATAATAATAGGTATATGTATAAGGTAATAATATATCTTAAACTATTTCCAATCAAGTATTGTCATGTAGTATCATGTATTGTCAAGCATGGAGGTTTGAAACCTCATTGTATGATTCACCACCATACACACCATCTTGAAGATGGTGGGAGGGTCATGAATAACAAGAAAGTAAATCTAAACTTATAAGTTATAAAATGTTCAAATGAAGGAGTGGGACTTATTTTGGAAAGCCAAAGCTTCCATTTGTTCACACTTCATAAGTTACAAGTTCATCATATAGAAGATGATGACTTGTGCTTGTTTTCATCACTTGATTATCAACTTTAAACAGAAAATAAGTGAGTGTTGAACTCATAACTTGGATGGTAATCACCCTAATGCAAACCCGCAATCATAGACTTGATTGTGAGCTTGATGGGAACAAGATTCCATCAAGTTATCAACAAGAAAATGAACATACAACGAAATAAAAAAACGAGCAGAAAGTATATCACACTTTGTACCTCAAAATGGTGAGGTTTCACCTTAGGTTGCCCAAGCAAACTTGTGAAAACCTTCCTAGAAGTTATCCAAGTGTTAAGAAGAAAGAATTGAGAAGAAAATCAAAGTAGAAGTGAGTTAAAACTCACTTTTTATGGCTGGAAGTTTCTAATGAACTTGCTGAAAACTCAGTTGTGTTTTTTAGTGTTTTAGAGAGGTTTTAGTGTTGTAAAAGTGGTAAGGAGACTGAATATCAGTTGTATTTATAGGGGAAGGATTAGGGTTGAGGTTAGGTGTGCATATAAGATGATTAGGTTGGTGTTACTCATTAAAAGGACAATTAAACACAGCTTTAAAAGCTGCAATTTCAAGGTGCTAAAACCCTTTTCATTTTTATTTAATTTTTTTCTAACATATTAAGATGTTTAATTATGATGTATATTATGTATTAGTGATGTGACAAAGTTTATTTAACATGTACAGGGCCTATTATGTAAAATAAATATGTTTTAAGTGAATGAAGTAGAATGAGACATGTGATTGACTAATACGCAGCAAAGTAGAAGAAGACATGTGATTGACTAATATGCAGCAAAGTAGAAGAAGAAATGTGATTGACTAATACGCAACAAAGTAGAAGAAGACATGTGATTAACTAATACACAATAAACAAGTTTGTATAATAGGTGTTTAGGTACCAATCGAGTGACAAAAATATATAAGTTAGTCATATAATTGAATGATCAAGCATTTGTATGTATGGAAGGTTTAAGATTACGAAAACGCGATAGTTGTTTACGAGTTTAACTTATGTTTACGAGAATCATGAATCACGCATTAAACGGATGTATGTATCAAGGTATAAATATGTATAAACTATGTATATTTCATATAGAAGATCAATTTTATTACGATCAAAGTCTTGGATTTACTATGATTTGAAATGAGATACGATTACAAAGGAAACGAGTTTCCGAAAATACAATCATGATACTATCTTTCTTCAAACAGAAAGCTGCGAAAAGCGAGGCGTCACAGTCTCCCCCCCCCCCCCTTAGGAAATTTCGTCCCGAAATTTATTCATGGGGAAGTCCTTGTAAAAGACATTTTGGCTAGTAGTTTGACTAGAATCGAGATTTGGGAGTTTGAGACGTGTTGAAATGCATCAAATTTTTAGGGAATGAAAGGATATGTTTGTAAAAAGAGTTTGTTTGACTAAGATGACTTGAGGCATCAAGCTTAAATTAAACGTGCATGTGTGTGTATAGGCATAGGGAGCTTTAAATAAGTTTGAATAACTCAAAAGGAGAGGTATTTAAAATATATTATCTAAGAAGAAAGTCTTTGTACAAAAAGGTTTTTATTTTTCGAAAAGTGTGGCCGCACAGTAGGTTGTATGAAATGTTTTATTGGTTTTAAAAGTGTTAATAAATCTCAGATTTGTAGGAAATTATTTATTGGTGAGAAACGAGTTAGGCATTTAATAAAATGGTCTCGGAGGTAATGGACAGCTAAGTATGTTTGTGCATAAATAAGGAATGGAAGATAGTTTTAAAAGTAAGAAAGTATTTTAGGATTTGAACGTTTAAACCGATTAATTTGTAAATAAGGTTTGTATAGGAGTCAAATACTAATTGGAAATAATCGTGGTATGAGAATGAACGAACGATCTAGTGGATGAATGCAAGGAAATGAATGGTACGATTATTGGATACAAAACGAATACGAGGCGTTAAGAATGAGGTTTCATCATGGATAATCGGATATCGCGCGTTTAGCAATGCGTGTGTGAGTTGTTAAAGTTTGTGTATCGGGTCTAATTAGGGTCTGTAAAACACCAAATTTCTCATGGCATGTTTTACAAAAGTTTGGTAACAAGGTGATAACACTTATATATAGGAAGTACCAGCGGCGTATCCACCATGTTTTGACCATGTTACGTCCGTTCTGTTATTCGGTGTCATGTTATGTTTCGTGTCTTACCATACACAGTAGTACACCCTATGATTCTCATGCGCCTACCATTATAATCCCGTGTGCACCCGCGATTATATTGATCATCGCATGATCCACATAGTTTATACTAGTTGTGTATTAATTAGGGTATACATAATTTTTTGAAAATAAGAATGTGTGCGTATAAGAATGTAGTATTTAAGCATGTTTATGTTTAAATATGTATGAGACCAATGTGAGTGAAACCCTCAGGTTACGCTCACGTATAGGTACGAATGTATGAATACAAGCATGAATATGAGTATGCGTATGAGTATAAGTATATGTATGAATACAAGTATGAGTATAAGTATGAATAATAATGATTACGTATATAGTATTAATTGAAACATAACGAATTTAAGCATATAAAACGATCAAGAAGGTTTGAGTATGAAAAAACGAATGATATGGGTGAGATTATCGTGAAATATTAACTAAAATGTGTACAATGATATGCATGTATAGTTGTTTAAATAAATCATCGCGTTTATTGAATCAAAATAGATTGAGTTTGACGGAAAATGGGGAATCAAGTTTGTGAATGTCAAATAATATAAATTATCTGATTGTTACGTGAGATGTGTTTTGAAAAAGGAAATGCTACTCTTGTTTCTAAAAAAAGATTTACGTATATCGAAGGTTGTCGGTTCCTATGAAGTCTCTTTGCCCACGTGTGTTGGAATTGAAATGATGTATTGAGCGATGCATGAAAAGGTTTATGAAAACAGTAAGTTTGCATCATTTAAAGGATCTTGTATTAAAATAAGAGAGTATTTGGAAGTTCTCGTGAAGACGTTGATCCTTAGAAAGAAATTTAGCAAAATGAACTTAGTGATCATTGAAAAGAGTTTTAGCAAAATGATTTATTGATTTTGAAAAGAGTCTTAGTAAAACGATCCTATAATATCTATAAGATCATATAAGCATGTGAGAAAGGTTGGTTTGATTTTCGATTGAGAATGAAAGTCTTTAGTATGATGATATAACGTGAGCGTGTTTTAGGGATTAGGTTGAGTATGAAGTTTATGGGCAAGAGATTCATTGGGCCGATTACGTTGATAGGTAGCATTTCATAAGGATTTGAAAATCGGGAAACAAAACATTTAAGCTACGATTAGTAACTTCGTGAATGTGATTTATGTAAAATAGATTGTAGGGTAAGAAATACGTTTGATAAAATGATGAATTTTGAAATTTTGCATGAGTAAGGAATCGACAAAACGAGTAATGATTTAGGTATAAAATTTGCATAATAAGGTCTCTTTAAAAAGGAGTTTGGTCATGATCACGGAGGTAAGGGAATCATCCCTAACTCGTTGGTGAGGTCATTTCATGAGAAGGGAAGAAGCAGAGCTAATCGTCAATGTAAGGAAACCACTCCTATCTCGATGATGTGTCTCCATTTTTTTGGGTTACAAGAAATGTAAAACCTAGTTGGTGACGTTTTTGAAATCATGCATGTCAATAACGTATAAGTTTATGAAAAGATTTAGTATGATGTGTGTAGAAACGAAAAATCTTGAAAATAATTTGAATTTTGAAAAGAAGAAGTTGTATTGTGTTAAGCATAAGATTGATAATAGTAAAATCGAGGTTTGTTTAAAATTTGGATTGTTCCAAAATGGAACTTTTGACTAAACCGGAGTAGTCGAAGGTTCTTTTGAGTTTGGGAAGCATGCTTTGGTCTAATAGGTGGAATACTCTCACCGAAATGTCAGTTAACGGTATTCACCCTTCCGGTTACTACACGTTCCAAATTAATCAAAAATTCGAGACTTGGCAGGATTTTTGAAAATCAAGGAGTAGGACTAGTTGACAATGTGTGGGTTTCATCCCTAACTTGACAACATCATACCCTAAGTGTGATTAGTACTCGTCGGGTCAAGAAAGTTAATTCTGCCACGTTGACGAGGGCCACTAGACTTGAAATGGAAATTCTCCATCAAGGTGAGGATTTCACTCCTAACTTGATGGTGAATTTCGTGTAAAAGAATAGGTGGATTGAGAATCGTTCACCAAATTGTGGGTTTCACCCCTATTTTGGTGAAGTCGTCTCGTTTGTGTAATACGAGTGTTTTCGAGTTTAGTATAATCGAGTAAAATGCCTTAGGAAAGGCGTATATTATGGAATAGTAAAACAAGTATGAGCGCATAAGAAAGCATTTCAAGAATAGCACATAGAGATGTTTCAAAAAATTAACACATGAATCAAGTATGGTTCTTAACTATAGACTAGGTCAAAAGCATGGCAATTTTTTTCCTAATTCCTATAGTTATGGCTCTGATACCAATCTGTCACACCCCAACCGATGGCGGAAACATTGGAGTGAGACGAAATAGATTGCTCAGACTTCATAACACTAATATTTGCGACAAGTATTTAAATAATAAATTTTATTTCATTTCTAAACAGTCAATTAAAAAGATTGAAATCAACTACAACAACTTGAAATAAAAGGAATTACATTACAATAAGTATACAAAATCTAAAATGAGTATCTAGGCATCCTACTATGTTCCATGCATCATCAACATCATCAATAACCTGCAACATGTTTTAAAAGCATAGTTCAACACAACGTATTGGCCAGTACACTAGTTTTAGACACATGGCAAAAGTATAAAAAGAATTTCTCAATTCAACATAGCGATTTGAAATACAAGGTCAAACTATCATGCATAACTAAAAGTCAAACCCAAGCATCCACAAGAATAATATGTGTCCCTCGCCAAAAAAGTGACGAGACTAAGTATGAATGATATGTGTCCCTCGATATCGAAGTAATCGAGACTATAAAGAATATAAGTTAACAAAACCCTGTCGGGTGGTGTGCTACTCCTATAGCACTATAATTGTTAAGGTGGGCTAACAAGTAGTACGAATTCTAGCATTAACCTAAGCATACCAAAGCATGTATAACGGATTGAGTGAATAAAGCATGTTAGTGTGAGTCGTGCATTTTAACAAGTAAAAACATGTTGCACCCAAAGTGTGTTAAAGCGAAAAGGGTTAAGTGTACTCACAAAATTGCTAAGTCTTCCGATTATCCATGTATTGACGAGTTAATGAGAATAGGAGAATGAATGTGTTCAGTGATGGAGTTTATAGGGGGTATTTAGAATCGCAATTAGGAATTTAAAATAGTGAAAGTATGTATATATGAAAGTAATATCTATGTTCTAAGAGTTTGTTTATGACACCATATCAAGTGGTTTCATGGGTTCCAAATTGCCCATTGATATCATAACAGGTACTCTAGAATCTTTGATATGCTAGCTTAGGTTTATTGTTATTAATCATCGCTTGATTAATACCACAAACTCAGCCATTTTTATATAATAATAGGTATATGTATAAGGTAATAATATATCCTAAACTATGTCCAATAAAGTATTGTCATATAATATCATGTATTTTCAAGCATAGAGGTTTGAAACCTCATTGTATGATTCACCATTACGCACACCATCTTGAAGATGGTGTGAGGGTCATGAATAACAAGAAAGTAAATCAAAACTAACAAGTTATAAAAATGTTCAAATGAAGGAGTGGAACTTAGTTTGGAAAGACAAAGCTTCCATTTGTTCACACTTCACACATCACAAGTTCATCATATAGAAGATGATGAATTGTGCTTGTTTTCATCACTTGATTATCAACTTTAAACAGAAAATAAGTGAGTGTTTGAACTCATAACTTGGATGGTAATCACCCTAATACAAACCCACAATCATAGACTTGATTGTGAGCTTGATGGGAACAAGATTCCATCAAGTTATCAACAAGAAAATGAACATACAACGAAATAAAAAACGAGCAGAAAGTATATCACACTTTGGATCTCAAAAATGGTGACGTTTCACCTTAGTTTGCCCAAGCAAACTTGTGAAAACCTTCCTAGAGGTTATCCAAGTGTTAAGAAGAAAGAAATGAGAAGAAAATCGAAGTAGAAGTGAGTTAAAACTCACTTTTTATGGCTGGAAGTTTCTGATGAACTTGCTGAAAACTCAGTTTTGTTTTTGAGTGTTTTAGAGAGGTTTTAGTATTGTAAAAGTGGTAAGGAGGTTGAATATAAGTTGTATTTAGAAGGGAAGGATTAGGGTTTGGGTTAGGTGTGCATTTAAGATGATTAGGTGGGTGTTACACATTAAAAGCACAATTAAACACAGCTTTGAAAGCTGCGATTTCAAGCTGCCAAAACGCTTTCATTTTTATTTAATTTTTTTCTAACATATTAAGATGTATAATTATGATGTATATTATGAATTAGTGATGTGACAAAGTTTATTTAACATGTACAGGGCCTATTATGTGAAATAAATATGTTTTAAGTGAATGAAGTAGAAGGAAACATGTGATTGACTAATACGCAACAAAGTAGAAGAAGACATGTGATTGACTAATACACAGCAAAGTAGAAGAAGACATGTGATTGACTAATACGCAGCAAAGTAGAAGAAGACATGTGATTAACTAATACGTAGCAAACAAGTTTGTATAATAGGTGTTTAGGTACCAATCGAGTGACAAAAATATATAAGTTAGTCTTATAATTGAATGATCAAGAATTTATATGTATGGAAGGTTTAAGATTACGAATCACGATAGTTGTTTACGAGTTTAACTTACGTTTATGAGAATCATGAGTCACGCATTAAACGAATGTATGTATCAAGGTATAAATATGTATAAACGATGTATATTTCATATAGAAAATCGATTTTATTACGATCAAAGTCTCGGATTTACTATGATTTGAAATGAGATACGATCACAAAAGTAGCGAGTTTCTGAAAATAGAATCACGATACGATCTTTCTACAAACGGAAAGCTACAAAAAGCGAGGCATCACAATCGAGACGATCGCTTTGAAAAGGATGTAATGAATACATATAGTATGCATAATTTGAGAAATTAAAAGATGAAAGATTACAATACTTTGCCTTAAATAGGACTTTTTGAAATAAAATAAAATACTTGTCCACGCAAGGACTAAAAAGAAATACATGTCCACGCAGGGACTAAAATAAATACATGTCCTTGCAGCGACTTTTGGAATTTAAGTTTACACTAAAAGAAAGTCTTCACTCGTCTTTCTTCCCCCTGAACATCTTGTTAAGCTTTTTGAAGATCTTGCTTGGCTTCTTCTTAGTCTTTTCAACCTGTCGCTGAAGTTGCTCCGCTCTTTCCAAGGCCTGATTAAGGGTCTCTATTTGTGGCGGTGGCTGTGACTGTGGCACACCAGGATACTGGTATCCAAAATTCGGATATCCAGTAGTTAGATATGCGGGAGGGAAAGGAGATGGGTAAAGAGCATTATGTACGACTGCCTACATATAAGTGTCGTACGCTGGTTCCAGATAGTTAAAATCTATAGGCATAGTAGGTTTAAAAGAATCGTACCTAGCAGTATCTGGATACGTCGGAATTGGGTTATCAAAACTCGATGGTGGTGGCTGAACAAATGTTTGAGGAGTTGGGTCAACCACTTGTACAGTATTTGAGGGTCCACCCATTTGTTGGTCCTCAGGAATGGTATGGTATGTTTGGGGCAATGGTGGAAGCGAGCCCGACTGTTGTCCCATACGCACAGACATGCGTGCTCCACGTTCCTCCTTGGTTTTGGTGGCGGTTGTGGTTACTCCACAGGCTCCAGTTGCATGTCCTCTGGTGGAGGCGGCGGTGGCAGCGTTGGAGGTTGATAGGGAGGTGTATGAACAAAGTTAAACTGACCGAAATATTGGTCCCGTTCATTAGGATCCTGATAGGTTGATCCTGCATAAGATGCATAACCACTGGAAATCTCAATTTGGTGTATATTCGACCCAAATGGTGGCATTTTCGGATCAGAATCTTCATCCGGTTCATTTGGTTGGTCCAACTGGTTTTGGGCGGCTCGTGGAGTGTTAATATACTGGTTTAGATCAAATGATCCATGAAAGGAATGTAAATGTGAATGATGGGATTGGTGGGAGTGGTAAGAATGATACGAATGGTGGAATGGTATGATGGTGATGAGTTATGGGAAAAATAATGTCTCACAGATTGAGACGAGTAGGAGTCATCCGGATATTGTCGATGATCCGAGCTGTGAGGTAGCGAGGGTGCATGTCCCGATGGACCTCCTCGCATTGGTCCTTTGCCTTTGCCTCTGAATCTCGGCAACATGTTATATCCTGTCAAAAATTCAAAAACAATATATGTATAACTTAATAAGGATGAGAATAATCCTAGGTCAATGCCTAGACCCAGAAAGTCTAAGGATTATGTTATTGTGATGTTTGAGATTAAACACAAAAGGATAGTGTTTAATTCACTAAAACGTTGGCTCTGATACCAACCTGTCACACCCAGATATTTCTCGGTAGGCCCGGATGGGGTATACGTGACTAGATTGATATCAAATACACAAATAGCACAGCGAAAGTCTTGGATATAAAATACTATTACCAATAATAATGTCTGGATGTTCGAAATATTATACAAACGGATATTGTATTAGAAGATCCACAGGCGGATCATAAATTTACAAAATGAAATAACAGACTACTAGGTTTCAAATGCAAGGAGTTGCAAATTCCACTTAAGCATTACCGGGCACTTCCTGCCTATTTCGTAACCTTGCAACCTGTCACTTAGTCTTTTGAAGATACATCAGTTTACACTGGTAAATACAAATAACCGACACATTTTGAAAATATTTCAAAATTGTTTTAAGTGCACAAAGTCACATGTATTTTATAAATAAATTGGGAGAATAATAATTATCTCGTATACAGTTTTACATGTTTATCAATACATATGGGGCTCGGTACAGAAACTGATAACATGATTAACCGACATGCCACTTTAACCCATAAAGGGTATCCCCAATATGGGTATAAAATATTTTATAATAGTGATGTGATTAAAATACAACATATAACTTAAATCAAATACGGCATAAAAGCAACCCTTTTTTAGTACTAATGTTGGAAAAAGCTTTTGTTTTCGTTCCTTTTTTATTTTCAGGGATAAAAGAGCTTAAATTTGCAAAATGAGCAAAAAGACAAAAAAATCCAACATAAATGTAAAGAAGGAGGAATTGCCGCAACTCGCCAAGCCCCGATTCACATCCAAACCACAAAAATAGCAAGAACAGAAGACTCGACATGGGGCCGTGTCCACCAGACACAGGTCGTGTCCGAAAATGGATGTTGTGCAGAGGAAAAGACAACCGCAAAAGACAAAACTAGCAGCCAACACGGGGCCGTGCTAAGCCAACATGGGGCGTGGTCAACTTAAAGATTTTCAGAATCTGTGATAACGGATGAGTAAGAACTGTTACGGACTAAGGTTCAAATGGATTAACACTTAGAACACTGGTGCGAATGAGAAAAACTTGGAACGGATGAATAAGAGTCAAACAGACAAGAGTTCCCTTGTACGGATAAGCTTTTTCGTGCGAATGTACCTAGGTTTGTACGGATCAACAGAAAAATTTCAAACGAATTATCTATTTCATGCGGACCAAGAAGATTTTCAAACGGATGAATTTTACTTCTGTGCGGACGAGCCTTGTTCGTGCGGATGAGCTACTATTCGTGCGAATGAGACTTAATCCGTGTTGTTGTGGTAAACCTTATCTTCTGGTGAAGTTGCTTGCACGAGTGGCCTTACCCCTCTGGTAAATGTTAGATTCTGTGTCTCAATGTTACTTTATTCACTTTTGGGCAAGTCCCATCACTTTGACCTTGCAGGTTCGAGACTGATGTGTGTACAGTAACATGAGCCTCCAGCTGTCGGTCATCAGTGTGACTGCTTACAGCTTCCGGCTTCTATTCACTGGTGTAACTTGGTTTAGCTTGATGCTTCCAGCTTTTGTTGAGTGGGGATTTTCGAGCACCCAGGTGATTAATATGCATGTTGTTTACAATACATATACATAAGAAATAGGAATGGTTTTAGATCTAAAAATCTATAGAAAAGTTTTGTACGTAAGAATCAATATGATTATTTACCTAGCGTATGTTTCGTATACTATCATGCATAGACTTCTACCCATTCTTATATGAAATAGGTATAACCTTCGTGACCTCATATACATGGTGAAGATTTTAAGGGGCCAGAACCCCCCCCCCCCCCCCCGGTGGTTATTTATTTGTTTAAGCTCTGCCACTGCTCATATATACGTTAATTAGTCATATCATATAATTATTGAAACAACAAGTACATATGAATATTTATACTTGTCAAAGTTGTTTGCTATTACCATCTTGTCTTGATGCTTAATGAATGACTCTAACTTGAGTGGAAATGTATACATATAAAATTATTTTGATTTTCATCTTAACTTGATATATGCTTAAGTGTATTTATGTGCTTCAATGAATATCTTATGTGTCAACTACCTAATTTTTTCATCTTCACATATGAAACTGTTTAGCATACTTGCATTAATAAAGGCATCGCTTTGAAATGACTGCTAAAATCAAAATTATAAATTAAATCCTCAGATGAAAATAGTAGAGTTGTTAGATAACCATTTTTGTTTCTTAAAACTTTAAATTGCGTGTGTTGAGTTATACAATATCAGACTTATTAATCGTGAATTGATATGATTTCAGGCGGTTATGTATTTGTCTGCTTGAGTTATTTTGGTTTAATATTTCACCAACTGTTAAACTAGAAATCAAAACAACTATTTTATGACTTTTGAACATAGAGCCAATGAAAACAAGAGATGATTGAAGTTCAAATAAAAAAAGACATAATAAACCCATATATCTAAATCAAATGTGTTTAATTCAATTTTTAATTAGTTAATAATCGTAACTAAGCTGTTAACAACTAGTACAAAAGCAGTTTTTTGGTGCTAGAATTTATGCTTTTTAAGAGCTTTTTGAGAGAGCACCAACAAATATACCACCAAATAATAAGATTTGTTGGTACTGTTCAACAAGAGCACCATTAAATCTCTAAATACACCACCAAAAAATCAATAATAGAAACCAAATCAGTCCACCATTAAATCTCTAAACACCACCAAAAAATCAATGATAGAAACCAAATTAGTCCACCATTAAATCTTTAAACACACCACCAAAAAATCAATGATAGAAACTGGTCAGTAAAAATATACATTATTTGAACAAATGTTTTTTAGTTTATTTTATTTATAAAACATCCAAGATCTAATACAAAGGCAAATAAAACAAAAAAAAATGTATAAAATCTACAAGCATGATGATATAAAATTACATGTTCATGGGAAGCTACAAAGAATGAGATACAAACATGATTTCTATAAAGTCATTTCCTAAAATAACAATTTAAACACATACAATCAAACCAAATCAACATAGTGTATAATTAAACATCCTTGGCACTTCAAAGCATAAATGACGTCCATCGCCGTAATAGTTTTCCGAGGAGTATCTTCGGTGTATTTGATGGCATTACGCATAAAATCATCAAGAAAGATCTTCAAAAATCTCGTGTCTCTTCGTAGATAAGGCCATTGATACGCTTTACGTCACATCGCCGGTTTCTTGATACTGTGGAAGCCGTTCTGGAAAACTTTCATGTCATGCTTTGCTCCCCCTTAACATTTTTCTCTCTCTAAAAAAGATTTTGATTTTAACATTGTGTTTGTATATATGTGGGTATAAAGGTTGTGTTTTTTAGGCTTAATTTGATCCATTGATTGAATAGGATGAGAGCAATTGAAAACCGTATGATTATGATCCATGTGATGCCTAACAAAATGTTTTGATTGGTTCACTTTTTTGTTGCTATTAACAACTTCACTCTCAAAAAATCAATTTAATGGTGCTATTAACAATTTCACCCTAAAAAATTCAATTTAATGGTGCTATTAACAACTTCACCCTCAAAAAATCAATTTAATGGTGTTGTATAACTTCTAAGCATTTAATGGTGTGATAATCTTGTTATTTGGTGTTTTGTATTTTAAAACACCACAAAAATTGAATTTGATACCACAAAAAAATGGTTTTGTACTAGTATCTTTTTCTCAATCTATATGTGTGTGCTCCCCCGTAGTTAAAAATGCAATAATTATTCCTTTTTGACCAAGTATGCCATGGACACACCTTTGGAATCCAGAAGTAACTGAGATTTTAAAGTTATACCTTTTTTTCTTTTTTTTTTTTTTTTTGACTTTATATGGACACACCTTTGGAATCTAGAAGTAACTGAGATTTATACCATTTTTTCTTTTTTGACTTTATAGTAAAACGAACTGCAAAGATAGTATACAAATATAATGATGTTGACAATTCACACCGATATTTATAAATATATTTTGTACGTAACCTTAAAGTTTACAATGATTTTGACAATTCACTGATATTATTATAAATATACTTTTAAGTTATACTTAAACTTTACAATTTTAATAGGGAAATTATACTGGCACACCAGTCAATTTATCTATACACTTTTTTCAATACAGATCGTATAGACTTATACGAGTTCTATAGGTTTAGAAGTTAAATTTGCATGTATCAGTTCTGGCTGGACCTATACTGGTTGTATTACTTTGGTTTTTTTTTATAAAATTTTATATACATTTAATCATAGTTTTAACAAAGTTTAATAAAAGAATTCTTTTACATTTTAAACAAAAAACGTTTTTAAAATTTTATCATGTGGACCCCCTGAATTCTCAAAAAATAAACAAGAGGTTATTGGTTCTTTTTACAATTTTTTGTATACATTTAATCATAGTTTTAACAAGGTCTAATAAAAAAATTCTTTTATTTTTTAAACATAAAACATTTTTAAAACTTTATCATATAAACCTCCTGAATTCTCAAAAAAAAAAAAAAAAACAAAAACAAGGGGTTAATTGATATTGTTTTTTTTTTTTTTTTTTTTTTTTTTTTTTTGAGAAATCATGGGGTCTATATGACCCGTATAGGCCTATACAAAATTGTTTTTTTTACAATTTTTTGTATACATTTAATCATAGTTTTAACAAAGTTTAAGTAAATAATTCTTTTATTTTCTAATCAAAAAGCATTTTTTAAAACTTTATCATGTAGACCCTTTGAATTCTAAAAAAAACAAGAGGTTGTTTTTTTTAGAAATTTTTATATACCATTTAATCATAGTTTTAACAAAGTTTAATACAACAATTCTTCTATTTTTTAAACTTTATCATGTAGACCCCCTGAATTCTGGAAGAAAAACGAGGGGTTAATTGATAAATCAGGGGGTCTATTCGGGTCGTATAGACCCCCTGATTTATCAATTAACCCCTTGTTTTTTTTTTTTTTTTGAAAATTAGGGAGTCTTTACGACCCGTATAGACTTATACGACCCGTATAGACCCTCTAATTTATCAATTAACACCTTGTTTTTTTTAGAATTCAGGGGATCTATATGGATCGTATAGGTCTATACGATTCGTATTAGCCTACTATACGACCCAGTTTTGACCTATACGATGCGTATAAGGGTAAAATCAAAATTTCATAATTTTAGGTTTTACTTATTTGGTGCGTATACAGGCCGTATTTTGTGATTACGTGTCGTTTTATGAAGTATATGCTCTATACATGCCGTATCGGTGACGTTCGGTTCTGTGTGCTATCGTATTCTATGATTACATGTAATTTTGTTTGGAATCAACTTGTACTCTAACGTGTCGTGTTGTATGTATACGCGTCGTACGGTATCATTACTTGATGTATTTTGTCGTTAAATGTCGTATTATGACGTATATTGTCAATATGTTCGGTATTATCGCATATATTGTCCGTACGGGTAGAGTCGGTGACGCTCGGTATTATCATGTTTATTGTTTGTAAGTGCCGTATTAGGGTGTATATACGTGTCGTGTTATCACGTATTATGGCGTAGTATGTCTCTACTTGGCGTATTGTTCCGTATTATGGCATATTATGTCTATACCACGGTGTCATATTTTGGCGTATATTGCCAGTTACTTTACGTGTTGTATCCATTAAAAAAACAAAAAAACACTTTAAATACATTATACAAAAAAATACCTTTAAAATTACAAATTAACCTATATGATACATATATATGACCTTTACTACATCTATATATACTCATACGGGACCTATACCTCACCTATACTATACTACATTGTACATGGTATTCTTAAAAAAATTAAGGAGGTTTTTATTTAAAAAAATAAATATTTTTTTAGAAAACTTTGTTTAAACCATAAACAAATGTATAAAAAAAATTGTTAAAAAAACACCCAACTAATACGACCCATATAGATCTATACGACTCGTATAGGTACAGTCAAATGGACAAAATCTGACACATCAGTCTTTATTGAAAATTGAAAAAGCAATACTACCCGTATAGACTTATACGACCCATATTGAAGATGTCCATTTAAGGATTCATATGTGCAAATAATGTGAATGTTCTAAAATCAACCATAAGTTTGATTGTATGAATGACCACTCGGATTTTATAATAAATATACTTTGTAAGTATCCTAATAGTTTACAATTTCAAAAATCAACCTTAAGTTTGATTATATGGGTGAAAATGGTTGCTTCACAATATAAAGTTACACCACACCCCACCAATAATGCTCATGTTGCAACTGTCAAATTATTGGAAAATAAGCACAATTAATGTTGATATATTTATAGTTGAAAAACGTTATAAGACTACATACCAGGGTCGTCCTCCTGTTTTGGTCTGGCGCCGGTCCAAACACCACCTCGCCCCCCGTCTTCATTGTGTACGTCTCTTTTGAGACGTTGGGACGCTCCACAAGAAGACAAAAAATACCCCCTTTTTCATGCGTATTGACCGTTAGAAATAAAAAAAATTAATTGCCTTTATTATATAAAAAACGGCTATAATTCAAACCCCACTCCAAATCCTTCAAATTTTATATAAATTCAACCTTTTTATCCCATTTTTTACCCACTACAACCCCATCTCTCCTCAACTTTCATATTTTTTATAAAAATTAATCATGTCTTCATCTTCTTCATCTTTTTCGTCAATGTGGTATTCGTCATCTTCGGGTGAGAATGAAGCATTTTTCCAAAACGTCATTATGTATGCGGCTCAGATGTTCATGGAAGAGGATGAAAACTCTGAAGCATCGTCCCAACGGCAAATTGGGAGAGCCAAATTAAACCGAGACAAAGAAGTTAATTTAATTTTTTAGAGTATGTTTATTTAAATTTAATAATGAATTTAATTTATTTTCGTTTTAAATATATAGCCGCCCATGATAAACTAGTGGCCGATTATTTTACCGACGAACCTCTGTACACGAACGAGATGTTTCGACGACGGTTCCGAATGACTCGTCGACTTTTTTTACGTATCGCAGACGACTTGGCCCAGTCTGATTCGTTTTTCACACTTCGATACGACGCTAGGGGGCAAAGGGGATTCACTACTTTACAAAAATGTACATCGGCCATTCCCCAACTAGCATATGGGTACGCACCCGATGCGTTGGACGAGTATTTAAGGATGTCTGAAAGAACCGCACGTGAATGTTTGCACAGGTTTTGCGAATGGGTCGTCAAATTATATAGGAAGAAATAGCTGCGGAAACCAAACGCAAACGACGTTCAAAAATTATATCAAGCACACGAACAAACACATGGTTTTCCAGGAATACTCGGGAGCATTGATTGCATGCACTGGCCATGGCAGAACTGTCCTACTACTTGGCAAGGTCAGTATACTCGGGGAAATCATGGTCATCCCACTATAATTGTTAAAAAAAGTAGATGAATTAAAAAAAAAAAGGTAAACTTGTGGGGTATGATCATCCTCCCATTTTCAGTGTTTTAGTATGTTGGATTATCCTCAAAGGAACAATGACATGACGCCTAGATCATCTTCCAAAAAAGAATGGTCACCGTACCCCATAGCCTAATATTATCTAAAAGGATTCCATAAAGGGGAGTTGTTCTAGGCTTTATGTCATTGACATTAAAAGCTTAATAATTGTTTGATTTTGTAACTCTTTTTATAACCAAGGAGGTCCTCTATCTTTTCTTGAAAGGAGGTCATCTGTCTGGATTTGGTTTCTAGAAAGAGAACTACATTAAAAGAGAATATTATTGTCTGGATTTGGTGTAGGATCGTTTTACCGACCAAAACGAGTCGTTCAGAGGCGTTCTACTCAATATGAAAGGCGGAAACAGACATATCGAGTTCGATTCAGCTAGATATTCACTTTAACTGTCTTTCTGATTGATTTAACAAAGTTTTACAGCAAAACGACACTTCGGCAGCACTTCGGCTCCGGAATCACACAAACAAGTCTGCTTGAAACGAAATCAGAACACTCCTATTTATAGACAACCTAATTCCGCTTGAACATGACTCAAACGGAATCAGTTTCATACGGAATTACCTATTTCACGCGGAATTAACAAGATGATTTCGTTTGAAATCACTTGTTGATTTCAAGCCAAATTACACTTTGTAATTTCGTGTGAACTTGCCTGTTGACCTATTTTTGACAGTATACTCGTATTACGTGCCCTGATCTATCTATATACATTCAAGACTCGATACAAGACGAAGTCGACAGATGCATGCACCAACAGACTCCCCCTCGAATGTTGACGAGTCTTCAGTGTCGAGTCTTCATTGTCTTCAGTCTTTATCAGTCTTTACTCTTCCTGAAGTATCTGACACTGTAAAACATCCTCAATCTTCTTTCTCTTTCTTCCCAAAAATCGCAACCCGGCTCTGTGCTCTTCTTGATCAGGTCTCTTGATTCCTTAAGTTCATCAGCATCATCATCTTGCGTGAATTTCAGGTCCAAGATAATAACCCGGCTTTCAATCAACTCAGAATCGAAACCTGACTAACCTGCACAATCTCTCCCTCACAATAAAGTTCATAAATTTAAAATTTGACAAATTTATATACTACTAGCAGATATTAATCAAGAAATGATTTTTCAATGATAATTTCTGATGAACCACTTGTAAAAAATAACATTTTCATTCAAAATTTTTATCTTTCAAACTGACTCCCCCTCACTGATTGTCATCATGTTTAGCACTTGGGATTTTGAAAATCAGCTTTCCAACATCAGTTGTCGAAAATCTTTTTGGATTTTTCAAAATTTATGCTAAAACACACTGAAAATCTTTTTTAATTTTTGATTTGAATGAAATGCAGTAAAGAAATATTTACAAACACTATTTTTGTGAATTTGCGTAAGAGGATCATATTAGTTTTTGAGACAAATCACCAACACCGTTAAGCTTTAAACATTTTAAGTTCTAAACGATTCACTTAGATTGTCAGTATACTGATCCACTTAAATTCTCAGACAAAGTTCAACTGTTTCGAGATACGAGATTAATGTTTTAAGCACTTGAACTTATTCGCCTGTCCCACCTCAGAATATACTCCCGTATCCAGATCCCAATATTCAGTCTTACAGGTGAGTATACCACAGATGATATCTGTAAAGGGTTAAAATGCGAGGGCCGTGAGAGCTCAGACTATTGCTTCCGCAAAATCAGAGAGATGACGGCTTCGACTTAAGGTGTGTCCCCTTTAGAGGATCTTTTCTTCAACAGCACATGATTAGCATTTTTCAATGTTTCATCATTTTTTATGCTGAGGGTGGGCTATATTTCAAGCAAGTGGAAAGTATTCTCCGGGGACTAGGCCATTGCTTCCGCAAAATCAGAAGTCCTGGGATAATACCCCAGATATCACTGAGTATAAAGACCTAGTATCTCATAAAGAGGGACCTTTCAAACAAGATTTCGGGGGTTACCCATATATCCGAGAGATGTTCCCCACGATATAAGAAAGTTTGAAATTTAGGTTTATATCTCGTCACAATCTACTAAAAGTGTAAAAACCTACTGGCACATCATCAGTGAGACCGTTTATCACATTTTTCTTTCCAATTCTTTAGCATGCTGTGATAGTCCACTGATGTACTATCATTTCCTCTTTTTTTTCACAACAAAACTCATTTTAGAATTTTATCATGTTTTTGCCTTTTTCAAATTTTCAAATGTTTTTGGATTTTCTAAAATTTCTTACTCCCCCTAAAATGCAAAATCATTTAAAAAAAATTTGAAAACAAACTGTACAAGATAAAATGACAACTGATATCAAATTGCTTCAAATCGCCATCCACTTGGCATAAACAATCAGAACTCCCCCTGACAACAAACTATTTTCCCATTATGATTTCAAAACACTTAAGTTTGTTTTAATCAAATGGTTTTTCCAGAAAATTAGTTTTGTTGATTTCATCACTTGTAGAAATGGGGATTCATTCATCACTTTGTTCTTTCAACCATTTGAAAAATATAACAATTTTAAAATCAAAACTACTACTTGTAGAAAATCAAGTACAACTTAATGTCCCTGATTTACCACTTGTAAGACAAAATATCACAAACGTGAATTTCTCAAGAAAGATGCCGATACCTGCTTCACACTTACCAACCTGGAAGCTCCGGCAAGTCATACTTTTTCACATATGAAATACAGACATCCAAGCTTCACCAAACTTGGATGTTTCCTCCTCAACCTCACTTGGGTAATAAGATGCTTTCTTTGTTTCATAAAAATCTTTTACCCCTTTTACTTTTTCATCAACCATCTTCCCAAAAATCTTTTTAACATTTCCATTAAAAACTTTTTCGACATCAAATTCTTTCTTTTCAGAATAGAATTGATTCGAAATCTCAACCTTTCCAACTTTTTGTTTAAAATTTTCAGCCCGCAATGGTGGAAAATTGACATCATCCATTGGCGGTACTGAGGTTTCAATTTTTAGCTCAACTTGTGGCTCCTCAGACTTTGTGGAATCAGATTCATCGCCAGATTTCACATCTGATTTCTTAACAATCCACTTCTGGTTGTCAAGATTTACTCTTCTTTTGTAAAACCTTTTCTTCGAACATTCACCAACTTCATATGTAGAATTTTTAAAAACTTTGAATTTTTCAGTTGGTGGTTCATTTTTCTCAACAATCTTTTCTTTCAGTTTAGAAACAACTTCCTGTTTGATGTTGGTTGCCTTAGGACAGTTCCAGGCAATGTGTCCAACTTCTTGACATCTGTAACAGGTTCTTGTCTCTTTTCTCTGATAAGCTCCATTCTTCTCAAACTTTTGTTTTTCTGCAAAGAACTCTTTGTTTGTTTGCTTCCAGAATGAGCTCTTTTGTTCTTCTCCCGAACTTGTTCCTGAAACAAATACAGTTTTTGTTTTAGAAAATTTTTCATTTTTATGATTTTTCGGTGGAATAAAACCTAGCCCTTTCTTTTTGTAATTACCGTTATGGTTAGGTTTCTTTTGAAAACCAGAACCAGAACTGTAACCCTTTTTCTTATTTAACCTTTGTTGATCCCCTTGAGGTGTAAGATTTGGGTTTTTCAGAAAGATTTACATCTTTTATTTCAGAAATATAAATTTCTGTTAGTTTGAAAACCTTGTTAATCATTTTAGGTTTAACACCTCTTATTGGAAATTCCTCATCAGAATATAATTTGTCTGAATCATTCAAAGTATATGCCACTTTGATCAATCCGTCATTCAAATTAGATTTTGATAACAAGAATTCTTTATTGTAAACCCTTTTAACTGACGACTTTTGAATGTTGACCGACGAACTCGAACTTTCTGACTCAGACTTTGACTCTGACTCCTCATCCTTATCCAACACCTGATCGACCACTTTCTTTATTAACTTAGACTCATGATCAGTGTCAGATGATGTAAATGTGACATCAATGTTTCTGGTAAATCGTCGGTTGTTTCGGACTTTAACTGTATATTGACTGCCTTTTTGACTTGCTCCTCATTTGGTTTTCTGGTAGAATAACCTTCCCAGATCGGAGGCGGACACTTGTTATAATTTGCACTTTGTGTCTTACCAGTATCCTTCTCTTCATGCTTCTTGTCTTGAAAAACTTCAAAACCTGCAACAGTTGGATAAATTCGATCAATCAAATAATCAGAACTAGAATAACTTTGCAATAATCGTCTGATTCTTTCATTTTCAATCCTTTCTGTTTCCAATTCTTGCTTCAGCTTAGCACATTCTTCAATGTAATGATTAATTGCTTTTTGCTTTGTCATCATCACTGCATTCATCATGGTTAATGCGTCTTCTCTTTCAGAATTTGTCTTTTATAGACCAGTCACTGTTCTATTCAACACATCATATGATTCTTTCACGTAGTTGAGATTGAACAATAAGTTTTCTTTCATCTTATCTTGCTCATTCAATTTCTCATTTTTCTCTTCACACTGCTTGCATGAATCTGAACACTTTAAGCAAGGTTTGATGACTTCCACAATTTTTTCTACTTCGATAATCTTTTCAACTTCGACTATCTTCTCAACTTCAACTACTTTCTCAGCTTCAACCACTATCTCATCAACTTTAACTTCTTCACTTTGTTCAACAATCTTTTCCTGAACAACACTCTCACTTTGTACCTTTTTCTTTTCTTTTGCTGCTTGTTTCTCCTTCAGCTTCTCCACTCTATCTGCAAAATAAAATTGAAAACTTTCAGGAGATAAATGAGTTTTTGAAATATTAATATGCATTTCTTCCTCATCATCACTATCATCAGTTGATGACTGATCAAACACTTATGTCTGTTCTGAACTATCATCTGAAGAAACAAACTCTCCATCTTGATTCTTCTCATCATCACCAAACACTTTCATCCATACTTTCATCAAATCTGGTTCTTGAATTATCTAAGAAATTAATGCATCCTTTTTTAAATCAGGTGGAATATATTTATCCCAGCTAAAACCTGCTGCAACTTTTTTATCATCTTGATCAATTATGCCATAATAAGCTTTCTTATTTGCATCTTCGATCATTTTGGCATGAGCAGTTTGTGGTTCCTTTTGTTGATACGGTTGATGAGCAACTTGTTGATAAATGGCTTTCCGATAATAATCATCTTTTCCAAACGGATTCTGTGCTCCATTTGCTTCTCGATTTTTACATTCTCTCTTGAAATGTCCTTTCTCCCTGCATCGAAAACAAGTAACTTTAGATTTATCAAAACCCAAAGTAGAAACATTTGCATCCAGAAAATCATTTCTTCTTGTAATCATCTTGAATTTTTCTGCTCTCCTCAAAACACTAGCTAAACACCATTTAATGTCCATAAGTTCCATTTCCTCAGCATCGATATGATCGTAATCCTCTTTCGTCAACATAGGATTTCCGATCCTTCCTGCAACCAACCCTTCATATGATTTCAACACTGTAGCTAGCAATGACATATGACTTTTAGCAACCTCTTCAGAGAAATTTTTGGCCCTTCTGAAGATGCAACGCAATGTTGCACTGTAATACATGACCATTATTGCTGTTTAAACTTTGAAACTGATGACTTGATGTAGATTCTTTCGGATTAAAATTTGGATATGATGAAAATCCACTACTGCTGCTTGGACTTTGATTGACTGATTCAGATGAGTTTCCTGCACTGAAAGCAGTTTGGATTTTAGGACTTGCTTCGACATTTTGAACACTCCCTTTGAAGTACATCTTAACATCTTGTTGTGCACTCGGATTGTTCATTCTTGCAATCTTCTGTTGCTCAAGATCTTATCCTTCAATCTTTTCAATGAACTGTGAAATTGTCAAACCATCATATTCAAGCGAAATTACACTTTGTAATTTCGTGTGAACTTTCCTGTTGACCTATTTTTGACAGTATACTCGTATTACGTGCCCTGATCTATCTATATACATTCAAGACTCGATACAAGACGAAGTCGACAGACGCATGCACCAACATTTGGTTTCTAGGAAAAAGTACAATATATTACATTAAAAGAGAATAATATTGAATTGTTTGTTAGTGCATTATCTGTCTATCGCCTCCGTCAATCTAGTCCGTAGTAGAAAACTGAAGAAAAAGAGAGTTATATTGTTATATTTTAGGTTTAGTTAGTAAAAAGGCAAGGTGGCATACTTGTAATTAATGGGAAACCTCATTAAATGCCTTGACCTATAAATAGATCTCTAGGGCTTCTAGTTTAGGACTTTTGCCATTTTCACATTTTGGAGAGCTAGAGGCTAGAGAGAGAAACTAGAGAGAGAAAGTTGTCAAGTGATTCAAGGTTTATTGTACATTTCAGATATATCAATAGAATCACGTTTAGATTACGTCATGTGTGTTTAGGTCACGTTCGTGTACGGATTCCGCACGTTTCACGTTCGTTTCGCAATCGTATTGGAGTCAAACCGGTCCTAACAAGTGGTATCAGAGCAAGGAGCTCGATTGCTTGATCAAACACATTGATTTGTACCTGATTTCAGCAGATTCAGATCCGAATTTCACCGATTTCTTCATATTTTTCTCATTTATCACGTTTTTCATAGTTTTTCGTCAAATTGAACGGGTTTTACTGGTCCGAATCAGCTGATATTTTAGTATGATGTGCGAAAATAGTTGTTAAACAATCCTACCAAGTTTCAGATTCAAATTCGTTGTCGTTTAGGAGAATTTCATGATTTTCTGACCGATTTCGTAACTGTCAGCGAGGTTCGCTTGAAACAGCAAGATTACAGCAAGGTTTCGCTTGAAATTCAAGCGAAATCTTTAATCAGTTAGATTTCGCTTGATTGATTTCGCTTCAGAACTGAGAT
This sequence comes from Helianthus tuberosus, assembly GCA_030545235.1. Lineage (NCBI taxonomy): Eukaryota > Viridiplantae > Streptophyta > Magnoliopsida > Asterales > Asteraceae > Helianthus > Helianthus tuberosus. The sequence goes on from CM060369.1 coordinate 83,020,864, forward strand.
TTCGCTTCAGAACTCATCAGTTTGAGATTTCGCTTCAGAACTCATCAGTTTGAGATTTCGCTTGAACAGAATAGTTGATTTCGCTTCAGAACTGATTTACTCTTGATTTCGCTTCAAGACTGGTTCGCTTCAAGACAAACAACTGTGGGATTTCGCTTGAACAAAAAAAATATCAGATTTCGCTTCAAACTGATTAACTGATTGATTTCGCTTGAAGTTGTTGGTCAAGAGATTTCGCTTAAAGTCTGATTTTGATTCAACTTGAGATTTCACTTGAGTTTGCCATTTCGCTTGAAAATCGAAATTTCGTGTCGAGAACATTTCACGGCAACCGAGTGTCAGTCTATTTTCAGTTTATTTGATATTTGATTGTACTGATTGGGTTTGTTTGATCAATCTGTCAGATTTACAACATGGCTGATAACAAAGAAGAAAATGCTGTTGCTGAGGTTAAAGAGAAAACTCGAGAAGAGATTTTGAGTGAGAAGACCTATAGAGAAAGAAACGTCGTTTTAAACAGAATGGATGATATGCAGGAGGAGTATGAGATGGATGTCGGTAGCAAAAGATGGGATAAAAAGAGAGAATGTTACTATAACAGAGAAGCAGAACCAGTTGTTCCCAAGAAAGACATAATTTTCGATGATGTTCTTCTTGCAGTCCCGTTGAGAGCTGAATACTATAGAAGAGTATTGAAAGATGACAAATATGCTAAGCAATATGAAAAGGATATCAGATATGCTATGTTATCGTGTCTAAGAAAAAGGGTTATGGTTCTGGTTATGGTTTTCAAAAGAAACCAAACCATAACAGAAATTTCAAAAAGAAAGGTTTAGGATTTATTCCTCCTGAAAATTATGAAAATCAGAAAACTTATAAACCAAAAACAAAATTTGTTGCAGGAGGAAGTGCTGAAGATGAGCAGAAGAAACCATTCTGGAAGCAGTCGAATCAAGAGTTTCTTGCTGAGGTAAAGGAAATCAAAAGTGAAGAAGTTGTTGTGAATGAAGAGGTTGAGAAAGCTGTTACCGAAGAACAGCAGAATGAAGAAGAGGTGAAGATAAAAGAAAAGAATGAGAATGAGGAAGCTGATAATGTTGGTGATGAAGTCGGTGTTGATGAAAAGCAGAATGTTGCTGAGCAGACAGAGGTTGCTGAAAACACCGAAGTGCCAATCACTGAGGTAAATTCTGATTCTGAAAATTTAAAACATATTGATAAGTGCAAGAAATGCATGGAACCGTGCATAGCTTGTATTGAAAAAGATGAGCAATTTAGAACAAGAGATCTTGAGTTAAAAAAAAATTGAAAACATTTTCAAAGATAAATGCAAAGAAATGCAAGAAAAAGAAAAGGTTTTTAAAGAAAATGATGAAAAACTTTCAGTAAAATGTAACAAATTAGAAAAGGAAAATGAAGTTTTGAAAGAAAATGTTTTGAAAATGACAAATGAATGTGAACAAAAAGAAATTGCTTGTCAAGAAATGAAAAAGGAATATGACTCAATGAAATTATCATATCACATTACAAAAGAGTCATATGATAAAGTGAAAGATGAAATGAAATATGCTCAATCTAGAATGAATTATATGTCTGAAACAACCAAAGAACTTAAACGAATGTATTCTATAAAACAAGATGTTGTTAATTCCTATATTGAGGATGTTGCTAAGTTAAAGCGACAGATTGCTGATTTAGAACAGGATAACAACAAGTTAAAGAGTTACCATGTGTCGTCATATGTGCTTGAACGAATTTTCAATATAAAACCGGGTGATGGTGAGTCTGAGCAGAACAAGAAAGGTATTGGTTCAGAGTTTCATCAAGTTCCACCACCGGGAAAATTTGCATTTTATGATGAGGAAAAGGTCGAAAAAGCTTTCAACATGGTAGATCAATTGCCAGACAACATTGACATAACCTATTCCAAATCTGATGATTCTCATGATTCAGAGGTGGTAGGTAAAGTCGTTGAAAGTGTGTTGAAAGAAGAGTCGGTTGATACAGGTAAATCTGAATCACAGGATGAAGATGAAGGAAATATTTATGATGGTTATCTGAAAAACACAAAATCCGAGGAAAATTTGAATGATGATTCAAAAGGATTGGTTTATACCATGATTGGATCGGACAAATTATTCTTAGATGTTGTATTCCCGATTCAGAATGTGATTTCAGAAAAGGTTGATAAAGTTTTCAAAATGGTTGAGATTGAGAAGTCTGAGATTTCAAAGTTTGTTGGTAAGAGTCATACAGGTTCGTATAACAAACCTAGTTTCAAAAAGAAGAACATGAAGGCTGGGTTGGGTTATAAGAAAAAACAGAATAGAAACAAAAATGAGATGCCAAATTTTCAGACAAAAATGAGTTTTGTGCAAGGAGGCAGTTTAGAAAAAGAAAAAGAACTCAAAATGAGACAGTCTAATGATGAATTCTTTGCTGAAAAGAAAAAGCAACAACCACAGGTCAAAGATGTGTCCATGAGAACATGTTTCAAATGTGATCAAAAAGGACATCTTGCACGCAAGTGTCCTAATCTAAAACCTGTGGATGTTGATCAAAAGAAGATTGATGCTGAGAATGTGAAACAAAGGTCAACCAAATTTGATTCGAAACAAACTTGGAGGTTCAATACAAACAAGTTTGCTTCAAATCAAAATTGGAAATCAAACCAGAACAGGTTTGATTCAAGACAGACCTGGAATTCTCACACACCCAGATTTAGAACAACACAAAGTTGGAAAACAACAGTTGATATGACAAAACCTCAAGAGTTTTGGATACCAAGAGTTGTTGTTCAAAATCAAAATGTTCAAAAAGATTCACATTTTTACAAACGAGGAACACCAAAAGGTCAGACATGGTCTGTTAAGAAACAAGTTGATTTGGTAAAAGATGAGAAAGTTGAAGTTATAATTGAGAAAGTTTTTGTGAAAAATGACAAAGAGTTTCCAGCATTGAATGAAAATTATTGTGTTGAAATGCCTAAGGTTCAACAGACCTGGGCTAAATTGTTCAAGTAATTCAGTTAGCTGAATGTGCAGGTGCTCAAGAATACCAAAGATTGTGAGATTGGAAGTTGGAGCTGCCTGGAACAACGAGGAGAGGAGGCTGCTGGATCCTGTGTTGGTTGAAACAGGAAGTTTATATGTTTTCTGTAAATAAATAAACAATATTTTCAAAAACTCTAAAAACTGAAAAAATTTGAAAAACCAAAAATATGTTTGTTTATAATTTTTGATATATGTTGATTGAATATGCCGAAACCCTCACGGCTGAACAAACATGATTACTTTCATCAGATTGAAAAACGGTTTTCAAACTGTAAAATATCAATGTGTTGTATATCATGGGGGTATGTTAAATTTTCTGTAAACAGAGCATGAGATGCAGAAAATGGATGGCGAGACAAAGCTATCAGTATTGGTTGTCAAATTTTCTTTATATGATTTTGCATTTTAGGGGGAGTATTGTTGTTAGAAAATACAAAAACATTTGAAAATTTGAAAAAGTCAAAAACATGATAAAATTCAAAAATTTGAGTTTTGCGTAAAAAGAGGAAATGATAGTACATCAGTAGACAGTTACAGTATGCTAAAGAAATGGAAAGTTTAAATGTGTTAAACGATCTCACCGTGGATGTGTCGGTAGGTTTTTATAATTCAAACTTGCTTATTTCGTGAGGAACACTACTTGGATATATAGGTAACCCCTGAAATCTCGTTTGAAAGGTCTCGTAATCTGATATACTAGGTCTTTATACTCTATGATGTCTGGGGTATTATTCCGGGACTTCTGCTGAACGGTAGTTCTGACCTAGTCCCTGGCTAATACTTGCTTCTATGCTTGAAACACAGCATTACACCCTCAGCATGCTGAAACAATTAAATTGATAGTCGCTGCTGTTGTAAGCAAAAAGATCCTCTAAAGGGGACACACCGTAAAGTCGAAGCTGATATCTCTCTGCGTATACGGAAGTATCGACCTGAGATCCCTCGGCCCTCGCATACCTAATTTATGTACAGATATCATTGTAGTATACTCACCTGTAAGACTGATTATTGGGATTCTGGATACGGGAGTATATTCAAGAGGTGGGACACATGAATAGGTTTAAGTTCTTAATACATCTAATTCGTATCCTGAATCAGTTGAAGTTTGTGTGAAAATTTAAGTGGATCAGTATATCGACAATCTAAGTGAATTGTTTAATGCATAATGTGATTTTAAACTCAACGGTACTTGTGACTTGTCAAAAACTGATATGATTCTCTGTCGCATACTCAAAACAAAAATATTGTCTGTAAATATGTTTGTACATATTTCTTTATTGCTTTATATTTTCAGAAAATACAAAAAGATTTTGATTTCTGCTTTATTTTCGACAACTGATGTCTGAGTGCTGAGTTTCAAAATCTAAGTAAGCTGATTGTGTTTCTGAAAATAAAACAAGTTCATTAAATTGAAACTTGATTTAAAATCAAAAATTTCAAAAACAGTTTGTGATATCTCCAAGGTCATTAATTTGGACTTGGATGATTAACTGTGAGGGAGTTGGATTCTTTAATACTGCTAAATCTATACAGTTTGTTGATAGGGGGAGTGGATTAGAGAATTTGATTGGAATTTCCAGGTTACAATTCCTGGATAGCTAAAATTTGAAATGCTGTTACTTATAAACGTATGAGTGATTGCAGATAGTCCAGACTACGATCCCGGAAGCTGAGTCTAAGGGGGAGTCTGAAGACGAGCTCAAAGCAAGGGGGAGCTTGTATACGGAAAGCAAGGTGTCGATCCCAAAGCATGGAAGCTTGACGAAAGGGGGAGCCTGATGAAGAAAAGAGGAAAAGCTGAAACTGAAGACAGATCCATCGGGATTCTGTTCGAAAAGATTCAAAGAGAGAAAGAGAAAGAAAAGTCGCTACGAGCTTGACTACAGATTGACTACAGCAATATCCAAGGGGGAGTCTGTTAGTGCATTATCTGTCTATCGCCTCCGTCAATCTAGTCCGTAGTAGAAAACTGAAGAAAAAGAGAGTTATATTGTTATATTTTAGGTTTAGTTAGTAAAAAGGCAAGGTGGCATAATTGTAATTAATGGGAAACCTCATTAAATGCCTTGACCTATAAATAGATCTCTAGGGCTTCTAGTTTAGGACTTTTGCCATTTTCACATTTTGGAGAGCTAGAGGCTAGAGAGAGAAAGTTGTCAAGTGATTCAAGGTTTATTGTACATTTCAGATATATCAATAGAATCACGTTTAGATTACGTCATGTGTGTTTAGGTCACGTTCGTGTACGGATTCCGCACGTTTCACGTTCGTTTCGCAATCGTATTGGAGTCAAACCGGTCCTAACATTGTTTCTATGAATGCCAAATATGTTTTAGAATTCCATTTCTGACTTTTTAAGAAAAATTGGTGATCATCAAATAATTAGTAATAATATGAGCTTATTAATTTTTTTTAAGATTAACTTTCATTAAAACCAAAAAGACAAGCTATCACCAAGACGGAGATAACAAGCCAAAAACCATACAATCAAACCGGATTAGATCAAATCAAAATTAGTCCATCTATCCCAACCCACCACACCATCTTTGAATCTGTGCTTGTACCAAAGGAGGCCCAAAGTCTTGATGTCAACCACCAACTCACCACCTTTGACTCCTTATTAGAAAAAAGCTTGTCATGCCTCGCTTTCCACATAACCCAGCAAGCAATTATAATCACCCCCAGCACCTCCGCCTTCTTAATACCAACAATCCCACATAAGTCGTGCAAGTTCACCAAGTCTTTAACATGAAAATCAAAAATATCTGGAATACGACACCATTTGGAGACCCCGTTCCAAACCCCGACCGAAACACCACAGCCAGTAAAAATGTGTTCTGTCGTTTCTTCCTCTATCTCACACCAACCGCATAACGGACTATCCACATGAATGTTTCTCCTAATCAGCGCTTTTTGTAGGCAACCGATCCAAAAAAAGACGCCACATAAAGATGTTAGATTTGAGAGGCACCCACTTACTCCAAGAGAAACCAAACTGAACACCATTATTGGCCGAACCCTTCATCCACTTCTTGACCTCGGAGACCGAAAAATCTCTATTTCTACCATTATACCACACCCACGTATCACTCCTATCGTTCACATTACACCCCATCAATGCGGCCTCCAAAGCTTGCTTCTCGTCACACTCCTCTGTACTAGCCACATTTCGCTTCCAATTCCAAATAAACAACCGACTCGTCCCTTGGGTTCTGAACCGATCACAAACCAAAACCTTTTTATCTTTTTCCAACGCAAACAAGTTAGGAAACTTGACTTTAAAAGCTTCGTCGCCTAACTATATGTCCAACCAAAACCGAATGTGTCTCCCATCCCCAAGTTGACCACGGACAACACTACCAAGCCCACTTCCTTCGACCTTGACACTATTCCAAAGCAACACAAAATTCTTCCAAACACTAGTCTATCCGCAAATCACCGAAGCAATACCCCAACTACGACTCGATCCATGAATCGAAATAACAACTTTTCTCCACAGGTTATGCTGCTCATTTAAAAACCTCCATAACCATTTAACAATTAATGCCTTATTATTAATCTCAAGTCTAGCGATTCCCAACCCCCCTCCTCTATAGATTTTGTAACCGTATCCCATGAGACCCAACTAAGTTTCCTCACGTCATCAGATCCACCCCACAAAAACCTTCACATCATACCTTCCAAGTCATTAATAATTTTCTTTGGTGCTTTAAACAAAGAAAAATAATAAGTAGGAAGACTATTAAGAACGGATTTAATCAAAATCACCCGACCACCAATCGATAAAGACGTCACCTTCCACTTCGATAATCTCCTTCTAAACGTGTTAACCATCGGTTCCCAATTAGCTATCCTGTTCATATTAGCACCAACCTAATTCCCAAATACGTAAATGGAAAATCACCCGCTTTACACCAAAGAAAGGCCCGCTCTATCTTTTAACTCATAATTGTCAATCCCGACTCCATACAATACCGACTTATGAAGATTAATCTTCAAACCCGAACATAAATAAAAAATCCAAAGAATCCGCTTCATATTGTCAAAGTTGAAAGAAGGCCAATCGCCCATCAACATAGCATCGTCCGCAAATAACAAATGAGATAAAATCGGTCCGTTATTCGGGAGGTGTACACCATCAAAAGCTCCTCTTTCCGTAGCTCTATTCATTAAACACCAAAAAGCCTCCATCAATATTATGAACAAAAAAATGAGATATGGGATCCCCTTGCCGAATTCCTTTTTGGCATCCGAACTCAAAAGTTGGTGAACCATTCACAAGAATCGAGGACCTAGCCGAGACCAAAATCCCCTTTATCCACTCTCGCCACTTCAACGAAAAATCCATTTGCTCTAACACTGATAACAGAAAATTCCAATTGACATTATCGTAAGCTTTATCAAAGTCAATTTTGAATAGAAAAATTCCTTCCCGCGCTTCTTTGCCCACGATATAACCTCATTTACCATTAATGGCCCATCGAAAATATACCTCCCGGTCAGAAACGCCGACTGAGTTTCCGTAACAACTTTACCCAATACCACCTTCATTCTATTCACCAAGACTTTAGAAACGACCTTACTAATACTCCCAAACAAATTTATAGGCCTAAAATCGGATAACTCCACCAGATCACCAACCTTGGTAATCATAGTAATGAATGATGAGCTCACACCCGGACTGAATCTACCCACCTCGTGAAAGTGAAGCATCACCTCCATAAAATCATCCTGAAACAGCTCCCAAAACGATCTAATAAAACGAAAGTTAAAACCAACTGGTCCTGGCGCTTTGTCCGCCCCACACTCGAACACCGCATCTTTAATCTCTTGTATAGAAAATTGTTGAACCAACCTTTCGGCTTCATTACTGTCAATCTTCTTCACCCCATAGCAAACTAGCTTCGGACGTACAACCATTTTTTCCTTAAACTTCGATCTATAAAAATGAAGAACCTCTCTCTTGACAATTTCCGGCTTAGTTTCCCACAGCCCATAAACCATCAAACCCGGAAAATAATTCGAAGCTTTCCTTTTGTTAATGCAGCCGTGGAAAAACCGAGTGTTGTCATCTCCGGGCGAAGCCCAATTATTCCTAGCTTTATGCTTGAGATCTCTTTGACGAAACATATCGAGCTCGCTTAACCTTCTCTTAATCTCCTCTAAACTCCACACCTCCTCCTCCGAAAGAGAACGCTCTTCAATTATCACATCCAACTGACCGAGTTCCTCTTCCAAAATACATCATTCCCCCCGCTCCTTTTCAATACATTTGGTCGCCCAACCCGATATTAAACTCCTCAATCTCCGAAACTTCAACATGAGCCGAGTATCAGCGGTCCCTTCTACATCAGCACTCATCAATGCGTCTTTAACAAATAACATAAAATCTTCATGGCCTAACCATGAGTTAAAAAATCTGAACGGTTTGGAACAAAAACTTCTAGAATTCATCTTTAAAATCAACGGACTATGGTCGGACCACTTCCTATCAAAAGCTAAATATTCAACCATAGGCCAAGCTGAAAAGAGACTCCAATTCACTAACACTCTATCAATCCGGCTCAGTTTATCGCCCGCTACAAACGTAAAACGACGACCTTTCAAAGAGTACTCATGCAAGTTCGAATCTTCAATAAAATTATTGAAATCTTGAGCATCGGTCATATTGTAATAAGAGTTCCTTCTTTCCCCTTCGTTTCTAACCGAGTTAAAATCACCTGCAACCATCCAAAAACCGTCCCCATCCCCTATAAGACCACTAATCTCTGACCAAAGAACCCTTTTCGCCGGCACAGAATGCGGAGCATAAACGTTAATCAAATGATGCGTCACCCCATTACCTTTCATCTTTCACGATACTAACAAAACATTAGAAAACTTTAGAATCCCATATTGATAATAAACCCCCAGACCTTCCTGAAGACGGAACCCATTCAAAATTATAATCTCCTCTTCCCCAAACACTTCCTATGTCCACTGCATCTAAAGAAATAAATTGTGTTTCTTGTATCAAAATAAAATGTACCTCATGTTGAATACGAATACTCCGAACCCACTCAGCTTTACTTGAACTCCCTAACCCACGAATGTTTAATGACATAACATTCATTGACCACCCGGTTGAAACCCTTCTTCTCTAATAACCTCTTGAATAATCGGAACATAATCATTAGGGTTGGACACTCCTAAAACGGCTCCCAATTCAACAGCCTTTTCGGCTTCCACTTCAATATGATTACACTCCACGTTATCTTGCTCCACATGATTGTCTTCAGTATTAGAATTTAAATCCAGGGAACAAAAATCATCGACCTACTCCCTCTCAGCATTATCAAAGTGAACCGAAGGAGAACCCATAATACCAATCAGTTTATCTAATCCAAACAAATCATTATCATCCCTAAGACACTTCTTAGGTCACTCTTGAGAATTACTCGTCTCCCCCTATTCTTAAACAAAGAACGACGTCTAAATTTCTTACGAACACCCGACGCATTACCTTTAACCACATTCTCAGAACTGCCAACTGTAACACCCCGTGTTTTCACAAGTCAAAGTCAAAGTCAAAGTCAAGGTCTGAGTCAACGACCGATTTCGCGCAACCTGACTTGTAGAAATTTCTTTATTTGATACGTATTATGTGGAGTAAGTGTTGTTAATGACAATAATCGATGTGTGTTAATTGTTATTCAAGCGACCTACGACTGTGATCTATAGGAAGTAACAATGCGATAAAGTTAATCAACTAACAATCAAGCTATGTTAATCAAATCAACGTCAATTCGCAACCCGAGCTACATATTTTTACTTGTTACTATACGTGTGTGTGCGCCTTATGTGTTAACTGTGCATGTTTATTTATGTTGTGTTGTGATAATCAAACGAACTCAATCGAAACTCGAAATCTAACTCGAATGTAATCGAACTCGAACTCGAATCACGATCGAACTAGGATAGATAGTGGAAAATAGATTACGCAAGGTACGAAGTAGTTGGGACTAAAAGTAATTTGACTAGGAAACCCTATCAAATCGAACCGCTCGCAATCTGAGTCGAAACACCGAAACTCGTCGCATCGAAAACTTGAACCAAGCGCCATCCGTCCGGATTGCCATCCGACCGGTTAAGCCATCCGACCGGATAACACAATTGATGACAGGCTGTATGTCATCCGACCAGGATGTCATCCGACCGGATCGTCATCCGAGCGGAGTGCCATCCGATCGGATCACTCTTTCCACTTTTGGCATCCTATATATACCCCTGTCATTGTCATTCTTTCCACTTTTGGAAATCCCTGTTCGACCAGCACGCTTAACTCAACCTTTTTCTCAAATTTCTCTGGATTCCGGTAAGATCTCGTCCTAAATCTTGTACTTTCTTGATCTACACGCACTCCTACACCTTTCTATCTTTTAAATATTAACTTTTAACCGTGAAATCATCAAGATTTGAGGTATTCTAGGATGACGTCATCATAAAGTTCCCATGAACTTCAAGTTTGACCTCATTCCACCAAGAATAACTCGGATCTGAACGGTTTCCACAAGATTTCACAACGACTTCGCATAAATCTGAACTTTTTCAAAAAGATAAAAGAGTTGAAAGAAATAAACTCAAGTTTTCTCCTTCTTTTACACTCAAAACACTCAAAACCGGTAGAATCGGGATCAGATCTAGTCTCCAACTCAACCATAGTGTTGTACTGGTTCAGATCTGGATTCCACCTACGAGACCACCGACTTCGGGTTAACCAAGAACAACTTCCTCAAGCCGGTAACCGGCTGGACTAGGGTGATTCCTGGTCGGGTTTGTCAATTGGGTTGGACTAGGGGGTTCTGTTGGCTAACACGTTGTCAAAGTGATTCGACTTAACGACAAACCTTTAAAACGACCAAGTGTAGAACGAACAGGACAATCTGAACGGATTGCCATTCGACCGGATTACCATCCGACCGGATAGGCCATCCGAACGAATTGCCACCCGAACGGATTACACTTTGGTCCCACCACTAAACAATCTTAATTAAAGTTTGGGTATTGAACGAATTGTAATCCGAGCGAACGACCATCTAGAAGGATTACTCTTCGGATCATGAGATACTAAGACTTTAAAGACTTAAACAATTTTCAACATGTTCATCACCGGAAATGCCACCCGATCGAATGGCCATCCGATCGAGTGACACTCCAACTGTGAACTTGTCTTCAACAAGTAATCTCACCATCGAGTCACCGTCCGACCGAATGACCATCCGAACGGATTGTCATCCGCACGACCCAGCATCCGATCGAACGGCATGATGGATAGAGATACTTAAATGTTTTCTAAACACTACAACGAAAACTTCAAAGGACAAGCCATCATACACAAACACATCCTTAGCATAGGAAGAAACAATCCACTCGAATCGTCATCCGAACGGATTGCCATCCGCACGAATGACCACCCGAACGGATTACCATCCGCACGGATTACTGTCCGATCGGATTACCATCCGATCGAACTACCATCCGACCCATTTTCACTTGTTTCGTTTCCTTATCATTATGCTATCGGATCTATTCAGGCTAACCGTACTCGCTAAGCGCTCCCTTCAATCCATTAATCGCTGTGAGTATACTCGATCCCTTTTTGCTTTAAGCACTTTTGGGTGTTACATACGTTACGAATATTCAAACTACAAATATCACACTACTCAAACTAATTGAACGCTAACCGTTAATGCATGTTATACGTGGCTTATGAATGCTTGTTTGTTATGTTTACACATGGAATGCTGTCTACCTGCCTTAGCAACGATAGTACTATAGTTTGGACTCAGCACCCGTTCACACGGGGGTTGTTAAGGATCTTTTACTTGCATGGATTACGGTGGTAATCATGTATTGCGAACTGCCTCGGGCACTCAACCCGCAGTCATTGGTATCGATGGATCTATGTCGATAACTAACGTGCTTCATTTCACTATGTGTACGTGCTGGTTATGCGTAAACGAATTCGAACTCTATATGCTATTATCAAACTTGCATGCTCACCTTTACATTTTATGTATTGACTTTATTTTAACGTATGTGACAGGTGCTTAGGAAGTTTATATGCTTAGCACGCTGTGAACTTGAGGCTAGGAAAGGTCTAGGATGCTCTCTGCGCTGTGATGAAATCCAAGCTAGGAAAAGGAGTCCTAGAAACCAATAAATAAACTATTTATGTTTGAATCTGAGTTGTCGGAACAGAATATTTGCCTAGATTTTATCTGTAATAATTTTTTTACTATTTGAGACATGGTATGGGACATGTTAATTTAAATTGAATGGTAATGATAGTTGTTATGGAAACTTCTGGACAATCTGTTTCGCTCAGTGCCATGCCCCGATGATTCCGCCATCGGTTGGGGTGTGACAGATTGGTATCAGAGCCATAACTATAGGGAATTAGGCAAGACTCGACCTAGTCCGGGTCGAAGTCTTAGATACCTAGACTATAGTTAAGAACCAGCAGACCGACTTGTGCATAAGCAGTAGAGACTATATACGAGCTTACTTCTCGCTATTCTCGCTTATTCTACACTATCACTACACTCGGATTATCAACTATGAGTGAGCAATAAGGTCGAGAATAGGTGTGAAACCGCAAACTCTCGACTAAAGTTGCCTACTCAACTCACATTTTAACTACACACGAGGAGAATTATACCAAACTAGGGGTGAAACCCACATTTTGATGAATAATTTCCTCTATTTTATCAGAAACAGGAACAAAAGTTGTTAAGCCAGGGGTGAAACCCTAACCTTGACGACTTGTTCCGCTCTTATACAAAACTCTCACCAGAGTCTCGACGGACTCCAACGACCTGAAGCCACGGTATGACCAACGGGATGCGTGCCAAATGCCCAAGAATCGAGGCAAGGGCACAGCCCTGAAGGTTAAGTGTGCGCAACGGATCCTTGTGAATAGTCGAACCACTTTGGGTAGTCGAAGTCTACTAGCCGCAGACAATCCGCCTCTCGATTTTCTATGCATTTCAAAGAAAAATTGTTGGTTTTTATGTGTTATTACCTGTTCATGTGCTTACTTTGACTCCAAACAATTGCGTAACGACACATTCGACATGCGAGATCCGTGAACGTGCGTGACCGAACACACAAAAACGTGCTAAATCAGTGATTCTATTGACAGAACTGAAATCATACAAAGCACCAAGAATCACCTTTTGCCACTTCCTCTCTCTAGCTTCTTTCTCTAGACCTAGGATTCTGTTTTCTGACTGTCTCTAGTAGTTGAAGGTATATGCGTTTCCTTGCTTCTGTGCTTTACGTGCTTAGGTAATAAATGAATATGTGTTCTACGTTCTTATGTGATTATGTGGGTTCGTGTTAAGTATTTACGTATCTATACGTGTTCCTGAACTTTAGTAGTAGTAGACGTGTGAGGTGAGATTCGAATACAATGTGTTGAGTTCTGTGGCGATGTCTATTGCAGTCCGTGTCGTCTGGATCCCGTCATGCACTCTCTCGTCAAGAAAAGAGGGATAAACGCCTTGCTTCCATCATCGCCAAGAGTGTGGCAAAGGCCGTGAGTGATGTTTATGAGAATGCCAGCAAATCATCCGAGGAATCGAGAACCGAAGCTCCCAAAGCTACCGCAAGACCCTTCAGTTTCAAGCAATTCAAGTCGTGTGGGCCAAAAGAATTCACTGGCGAAGGAGGTCCCACTGCACTATTCCACTGGTTTGATTCCATTGAGGTTACTCTGCGACAGAGTGGTTGCCCTGATGACCTCCGTACTCTGAATGCTACCGGCGTTTTCCAGTCTCGAGCACTAGACTGGTGGACGACCGAGAGGAACAAGCGAGGGAACGATGCAGCCTACGGTCTGTCGTGGGATGAGCTCAAGGAAGTTATGCTAGAGGAATTCTGCCCTCCTCACGAGCGACAAAAGCTAGAAGATGAATTTTGGCACATACAGCAAAAGGATGGTGACAATGCTGGTCTCACTGCTCGTTTCAAACAGCTCAGCATTATCTGTCCTGATCAGGTCAAGACTCCTGACATGACCATCAAGAAGTATATCCGAGCTTTGCCCGACCGCGTTGCTGATTTCGTGCAAGCGGCTAAGACTACGACGATCGAGGAAACCTATCTGTTGGCCGCTGAAATCAACGACAAACGGGTTAAGGCTGGGGTATGGGATAAGACTTTGAAGCATCTGCATCAAGCTACTACTACCGCACCCACTGTTGAACCCACCTCATCGAGCAGCAAGAGGAAGAACAAGAGAAAGAACAGCTCCAGCAACAAGAACTGTGCGATCACTGCTGCACCAATTCAAGCTGTACCTGCCCAACAGCATCAAGTAGCGGCGCCTGTGGCCAACGCACCGCCTGCAAAGCGTGCATACACTGGACCACACCCGCTCTGCCCTACTTGCACCTACTACCACCCGACTGCTATTCAATGCCGTTTTTGTGCTCATTGCAACGTATACGGCCACTTTACTGCCAACTGCCGTATTCGTCAAGCTCCTGCCAATCAAGCTCTACTCACTGCCCCACAGGGTCAACAAGCTCCTCCGGCACCCGCAGTCAAAGCCAGAGCCTGCTTCGCGTGTGGCGACCCGAACCATTTCACCAACATGTGCCCAAACAGGGTAGTGAAACAAGAGCCTCAGCAACAGCAGCCACAACAGCAACAACAACAGCAGCAACAACAACAGGCCGCACGCGCCAGAACTTTCAACCTCAACGTGCGTCAAGCCCAGGCCGACAACAACGTGGTCAATGGTACGTTCCTTGTGAATGGTATTTATGCTTCATGTTTGTTTGATACCGGAGCCGATAATTGCTTTGTGTCGTTCGAATTTGAGAAACTCCTTAGTCGTAAATGTTCCCAACTCTCCTCGACATTCGATGTGGAAGTCGCTACCGGAAGAACCGTCACTGTCAATTCTGTTCTTCGTGATTGTACTCTTGAGCTCAACAATCACATCTTTTCGATCGACCTTATTCTGATGCAGCTCCGAAGCTTTGACGTCATAATACGCATGGACTTTCTTCGAGAAAACCATGCTGAAGTTGTATGCTTCGACAAGATGATTCGATTTTCACTCGCGAATGGTGACTTATTGTGTGTATATGGCGATACTACTTCAAAGGGGCTTAAGCTTATGTCATGTATCCAAGCCAGCAAGTATCTCCGTAAGGAATACAGGGCTTTCTTGGCTAACATTGTAGTAGCAGAGAAGGAAAAGAAAGAGAAGAAGGAAGTGAAAGACGTTCCAGTGGTTCGAGAATTTCCTAATATTTTTCCAGAGGATCTTCCCAGGCTACCGCCAATTCGCGATATCGACTTTCGTATCGACCTCATTCTTGGAGCCAATCCTATTGCCAAAGCACCCTATCGACTCGTGCCGTCTGAAATGCGCGAACTCTCAACCCAACTCCAGGAAGTACTTGAGAAAGGCTTCATTCGCCGGAGCACCTCTCCTTGGGGCGCGCCAGTCCTTTTCGTCAAAAAGAAGGATGGATCGTTCCGGATGTGCATCGACTATCGGGAATTGAATAAGTTGACTATCAAAAACCGTTACCCTCTACCTCGTATCGACGATTTGTTTGACCAACTACAAGGCGCTACGTGTTTCTCGAAGATCGATCTGCGTTCAGGTTACCATCAGCTACGTATTCAAGAGGAGGATATACCCAAAACCGCGTTTCGTACACGATACGGCCACTACGAATTCGTTGTCATGCCTTTTGGCCTAACCAACGCACCAGTGGTTTTCATGGATCTGATGAATCGCGTGTGTAAACCATATCTCGACCGTTTCGTCATCGTATTCATCGACGATGTCTTGATCTATTCCAAAACGAAAACCGAACACGCGCAACATCTACGTTTGGTTCTCGAGTTACTCCAGGGGAACCAACTCTATGCCAAATTCTCCAAGTGTGAATTTTGGTTGGAGGAAGTTCAGTTTCTGGGTCACATTGTTAATAGTCAGGGTATTCACGTCGATCCTGCGAAGATTGAAGCTGTCAGGAGCTGGGTTATGCCTAAGAACCCGTCTGAGGTCCGTTCTTTTCTCGGACTAGCGGGCTATTATCGACGATTTATCGAGGGATTCTCAAAGATCGCTGTACCGCTTACCTCTCTCACGCATAAAGACAAGCCTTTTGTTTGGCGAACTAAACAAGAGACTGCCTTTCAAACCCTCAAGCGCATGCTTTGCAACGCTCCTGTTCTCACATTGCCCGACGGAAGTGACGATTTCATTGTCTATTGTGATGCTTCCAACCTTGGTCTCGGTTGTGTCCTCATGCAACGGGACAAGGTCATAGCTTACGCATCTCGTCAGCTCAAAATCCACGAGAAGAACTATACAACCCATGATCTCGAGCTAGGCGCGGTTGTTTTTGCGTTAAAGATTTGGCGACACTACCTGTATGGTACTAAGTGTACGATCTTCACCGATCATAGAAGCCTGCAACATATCTTTAATCAGAAGGAACTTAATATGCGTCAACGCCGATGGGTAGAACTTCTCAACGATTACGACTGTGAGATTCGTTATCACCCAGGCAAAGCAAATGTTGTTGCCGACGCACTTAGCAGACAGAGCTATCTACTTAGCACTCGTAATGTTCAAGCCCAGCACAACCTGGAAACCCTCATCCGTGACGCTCAACATGCATGTTTTAACGAACGCACCTTGAAGAAAGAAAGAATCTACCACGATGGAGCCCAGCTTGTGAGCAAATCAAATGGGATATTCCACTTTTTAGACCGAATTTGGATTCCCAAGTGAACCAACCTGCGACAGATTCTGATGGACGAAGCCCACAAATCCCGGTATTCTGTTCATCCCGGTGCTGACAAAATGTACCAGGATCTTCGTTATAAGTACTGGTGGCCGGGTATGAAAAGGGATATCGCTCTCTATGTCGAAAAATGCCTAACTTGTGCTAGAGTCAAGGCTGAACATCAAAGACCCTCTGGCTTACTTGAACAACCACCAATTCCCATGTGGAAGTGGGAAAGTATAGCTATGGATTTCATAACCAAGCTGCCACACATGTCATCAGGTCACGACAGCATTTGGGTTGTAGTCGACCGTTTGACTAAATCAGCTCACTTTCTGCCGATACGAGAGGACTACAAGGTAGAACGATTTGCCCGAATCTACACCGACGAGATCATTTGTAATCATGGGACGCCTCGTGACATCATCTCTGATCGTGATGCTCGGTTTACTTCGCGACTGTGGGAAACGTTTCAAACGGCACTCGGTACAACGCTTAATCTAAGTACCGCTTTCCACCACAAACCGACGGTCAGACTGAAAGAACGATTCGTACTCTTAAAGACATGCTCCGTTCGTGTGTCTTAGACTTCGGTGGTAATTGGGATAAATACCTGTCGTTAGTCGAATTCTCGTATAACAACAGCTATCATTCTAGCATCCAAATGGCACCATTCGAGGCATTATACGGAAGAAGATGTCGATCGCCTATTGTATGGCACGAGATCGGTCATTCGCAACTAACCGGTCCGGAGCTACTACAAGAAACGACGGACAAAATTTTCCAAATCCGAGACAACCTAGTGAAAGCTCGGGATCGACAGAAAAGTTACGCCGATAAAAAGCGCAAGCCCCGTGAATTTGGCGTTGGCGACTACGTACTTCTAAAGGCATCACCTTGGAAGGGTGTAGTCCGATTCGGCAAGAAAGGGAAACTCGTGCCTCGATACGTTGGACCTTTTAAGATTCTGGAAAGGATCGGAAAAGTCGCCTACAGACTCGAACTACCTGAGGAACTTAGTAACGTCCACCCGACCTTCCACGTGTCAAACCTCCGAAAGTGCATAGCCGACCATGACTTACATGTCTCTCTAGACGATCTGCAAGTGAACGAAACATTACACTTCGTGGAAAAGCCCGTCAAAATCATGGATCGCCAAACCAAGTAGCTCAGGCGCTCACGCATTCCTATTGTGAAAGTCCGATGGGAAGGCAAACGAGGCGAAGAGTTCACTTGGGAACTCGAAAGCGACATGAAGGCTAAGTACCCGCAGTTATTCGAAGAGAAAGTCTAGAAAGAGAAAGTCCTCCAACGTGAGTCACGGTGTTGTAACAGCTTTCAGCTTAATTTTGGTACGAAATTCCCTAAACAAGGGGAGGCTGTAACACCCCGTGTTTTCACAAGTCAAAGTCAAAGTCAAGGTCTGAGTCAACGACCGATTTCGCGCAACCTGACTTGTAGAAATTTCTTTATTTGATACGTATTATGTGGAGTAAGTGTTGTTAATGACAATAATCGATGTGTGTTAATCATTATTCAAGCGACCTACGACTGTGATCTATAGGAAGTAACAATGCGATAAAGTTAATCAACTAACAATCAAGCTATGTTAATCAAATCAACGTCAATTCGCAACCCGAGCTACATATTTTTACTTGTTACTATACGTGCGTGTGTGCCTTACGTGTTAACTGTGCATGTTTATTTATGTTGTGATAATCAAATGAACTCAATCGAAACTCGAAATCTAACTCGAATGTAATCGAACTCGAACTCGAATCACGATCGAACTAGGATAGATAGTGGAAAATAGATTACGCAAGGTACGAAGTAGTTGGGACTAAAAGTAATTTGACTAGGAAACCCTATCAAATCGAACCGCTCGCAATCTGAGTCGAAACACCGAAACTCGTCGCATCGAAAACTTGAACCAAGCGCCATCCGTCCGGATTGCCATCCGACCGGATAAGCCATCTGACCGGATAGTCATCCGACCGGATAACACAATTGATGACAGGCTGTATGTCATCCGACCAGATCGTTATCCGAGCGGAGTGCCATCCGATCGGATCACTCTTTCCTCTTTTGGCATCCTATAAATACCCTTGTCATTGTCATTCTTTCCACTTTTGGAAATCCCTGTTCGACCAGCACGCTTAACTCAACCTTTTCTCAGATTTCTCTCGATTCCGGTAAGATCTCGTCCTAAATCTTGTACTTTCTTGATCTACACGCACTCCTACACCTTTCTATCTTTTAAATATTAACTTTTAACCGTGAAATCATCAAGATTTAAGGTATTCTAGGATGACGTCATCATAAAGTTCCCATGAACTTCAAGTTTGACCTCATTCCACCAAGAATAACTCAGATCTGAACGGTTTCCACAAGATTTCACAACGACTTCGCATAAATTTGAACTTTTTCAAAAAGATAAAAGAGTTGAAAGAAATAAACTCAAGTTTTCTCCTTCTTTTACACTCAAAACACTCAAAACCGGTAGAATCGGGATCAGATCTAGTCTCCTACTCAACCATAGTGTTGTATTGGTTCAGATCTGGATTCCACCTACGAGACCACCGACTTCGGGTTAACCAAGAACAACTGCCTCAAGCCGGTAACCGGCCGGACTAAGGTGATTCCTGGTCGGGTTGGTCAACTGGGTTGGACTAGGGGGTTCTGTTGGCTAACACGTTGTCAAAGTGATTTGACAAAACGACAAACCTTCAAAACGACCAAGTGTAGAACGAACAGGACAATCTGAACGGATTGCCATTCGACTGGATTACCATCTGACCGGATAGGCCATCCGAACGAATTGCCACCCGAACGGATTACACTTGGGTCCCACCACTAAACAATCTTAATTAAAGTTTGGGTATTGAACGAATTGCAATCCGAGCGAACGACCATCTAGAAGGATTACTCTTCGGATCATGAGATACTAAGACTTTAAAGACTTAAACAATTTTCAACATGTTCATCACCAGAAATGCCACCCGATCGAATGGCCATCCGATCGAGTGACACTCCAACTGTGAACTTGTCTTCAACAAGTAATCTCACCATCGAGTCACTGTCCGACCGGATCACCGTCCGACCAAATGACCATCCGAACGGATTGTCATCCGCACGACCCAGCATCCGATCGAACGGCGTGATGGATAGAGATACTTAAATGTTTTCTAAACACTACAACGAAAACTTCAAAGGACAAGCCATCATACACAAACACATCCTTAGCATAGGAAGAAACAATCCACTCGAATCGTCATCCGAACGGATTGCCATCCGCACGAATGACCACCCGAACGGATTACCATCCGCACAGATTACTGTCCGATCGGATTACCATCCGATCGAACTACTCATTATGCTATCGGATCTATTCAGGCTAACCGTACTCGCTAAGCGCTCCCTTCAATCCATTAATCGTTGTGAGTATACTCGATCCCTTTTTGCTTTAAGCACTTTTGGGTGTTACATACGTTACGAATATTTAAACTACAAATATCACAGTACTCAAACTAATTGAACGCTAACCGTTAATGCATGTTATACGTGGTTATGAATGCTTGTTTGTTATGTTTACACATGGAATGCTGTCTACCTGCCTTAGCAACGATAGTACTATAGTTTGGACTCAGCACCCGTTCACACGGGGGTTGTTAAGGATCTTTTACTTGCATGGATTACGGTGGTAATCGTGTATTGCGAACTGCCTCGGGCAGTCAACCCGCAGTCATTGGTATCGATGGATCTATGTCGATAACTAACGTGCTTCATTTCTCTACGTGTACGTGCTGGTTATGCGTAAACGAAGTCGAACTCTATATGCTATTATCAAACTTGTATGCTCACCTTTACATTTTATGTATTGACATTATTTTAACGTATGTGACAGGTGCTTAGGACGCATATGTGGTAGGAGTTGGAAGCTAGAATAAAGCTTTAGAGCCCAACAAATAGTTGTCTGTAGATAACTTATTAGGGGTCTCTAGAAGCAGATAAACTATTGCTACTTATTTAAATCTGAGTTGTCAGAACAGAGTATTTGTTTTGATGTTGCCTGTAATAACTTGTTTGACTATTTATGTTACGGTATGGGACGTAATGTTTACTTAAATGGTGATGATAGTTGTTATGGAAACTTCTGGACAATCTGTTTCGCTCAGTGCCGCGCCCCGATGATTCCGCCATCGGTCGGGGTGTGACAACATTAGTGTTCACTCTAGAACCCAACCCTATATATATATATATAGGTTCATTGGGGAACACTAGAAAAGTGGGGAACAGCGGGGAACCGGCTTAAATGAATTCCGATTAGACTCATTCCAGCGGCGTTGGAACCGGCTCGTCGAACCCTAACTAGGATCTCTTAACCCTAAACCCTAACTCCTAAACTCTAAACCCTAAAGCTAAAAAACATGGCTAAAACCTAAGCTAAACCGTAAAATCTAAACTATAAACCCTAAAAGCTAAACCCTAAAGGCTAAACCTAAAGCTAAACCCTATAGCTAAACCCTAAACCCTAAAGCTAAACTCTAAACCCTAAAGTTAAACCCTAAGGCTAAACCCGCTAGACGGTTCCAACGCCGCTAGAATGAGTCTAATCGAAGTTCGTTTGAGTCGGTTCCCCACTTTTTTAGTGTTCCTCAATGAACCTCACACTATATATATATATATATATAGGGGAGGGATTAAATGAGAACCTTAAATATCGTGAGAACCGTGAGAACAAATGAAAAAACCACGAGAACTTGGTTAAAAACAATTCAAATTCAAAAAAAAAAAAAATTACCCTCATCATTATTATTCGAATACAATGTTAGAAATTAAATTTACACGTTTAAATTTTCGTGAATTCGGAAATAAAGAAAATTTACACATGTGTAAGTTTGCCATTTACACATGTGTAAATTTGTTATGTTTACACATGTGTAAAAAATCTAGTAAGAGTGATTTTGAGAGGAGAAATGAATTATTTGATATTATAAATTCTTTTTTGATGTTGTATTTTTATTACAATGAGGTTTGTATTAAAAAAATTCGGTTTTGATTGGTTTTTTCATTCGTTCTCACGGTTCTCGCAATATTTAGCGTTCTCAAGATAATCATCCCCTATATATATATATATATATATATAAACGGGATCAGGAGAAAACGCTCAAAAGTGTGAGAACGGTGAGAACGCTTCATGGCCTAACACGTGTCACGCGGCCTAGAAAAGGGCGGAGGGGCTTTTTTGTCCTTTCATATTTCTTTTTTTAAATTCGTGTCACGTCCCGTTTCCATTTTTTTGGCGTTTAATAAATACGCCGCGTTTTATTGTTTGTAGATCAGGATCACAGTTAATTTTTTTGGCGTTTTAATTATGTCCAACCGATGGCGGAATCATCGGGGCTTGGCACTGAGCGAAACAGATTGTCCAGAAGTTTCCATAACAACTATCATTACCATTCAATTTAAATTAACATGTCCCATACCATGTCTCAAATAGTAAACAAATTATTACAGATAAAATCTAAGCAAATATTCTGTTCTGACAACTCAGATTCAAACATAAATAGTTTATTTATTGGTTTCTAGGACTCCTTTTCCTAGCTTGGATTTCATCACAGCGCAGAGAGCATCCTAGACCTTTCCTAGCCTCAAGTTCACAGCGTGCTAAGCATGTAAACTTAATTAAAACGCCAAAAAAATGGAAACGGGACGTGACACGAATTTAAAAAAAGAAATATGAAAGGACAAAAAAGCCCCTCCGCCCTTTTCTAGGCCGCGTGACACGTGTTAGGCCATGAAGCGTTCTCACCGTTCTCACACTTTTGAGCGTTTTCTCCTGATCCCGTTTATATATATATATATATATATAGGGGATGATTATCTTGAGAACGCTAAATATTGCGAGAACCGTGAGAACGAATGAAAAAACCAATCAAAACCGAATTTTTTTAATACAAACCTCATTGTAATAAAAATACAACATCAAAAAAGAATTTATAATATCAAATAATTCATTTCTCCTCTCAAAATCACTCTTACTAGATTTTTTACACATGTGTAAACATAACAAATTTACACATGTGTAAATGGCAAACTTACACATGTGTAAATTTTCTTTATTTCCGAATTCACGAAAATTTAAACGTGTAAATTTAATTTCTAACATTGTATTCGAATAATAATGATGAGGGTAATTTTTTTTTTTTTTTGAATTTGAATTGTTTTTAACCAAGTTCTCGTGGTTTTTTCATTTGTTCTCACGGTTCTCACGATATTTAAGGTTCTCATTTAATCCCTCCCCTATATATATATATATATATAGTGTGAGGTTCATTGAGGAACACTAAAAAAGTGGGGAACCGACTCAAACGAACTTCGATTAGACTCATTCTAGCGGCGTTGGAACCGTCTAGCGGGTTTAGCCTTAGGGTTTAACTTTAGGGTTTAGAGTTTAGCTTTAGGGTTTAGGGTTTAGCTATAGGGTTTAGCTTTAGGTTTAGCCTTTAGGGTTTAGCTTTTAGGGTTTATAGTTTAGATTTTACGGTTTAGCTTAGGTTTTAGCCATGTTTTTTAGCTTTAGGGTTTAGAGTTTAGGAGTTAGGGTTTAGGGTTAAGAGATCCTAGTTAGGGTTCGACGAGCCGGTTCCAACGCCGCTGGAATGAGTCTAATCGGAATTCATTTAAGCCGGTTCCCCGCTGTTCCCCACTTTTCTAGTGTTCCCCAATGAACCTATATATATATATATAGGGTTGGGTTCTAGAGTGAACACTAATGTTGTCACACCCCGACCGATGGCGGAATCATCGGGGCGCGGCACTGAGCGAAACAGATTGTCCAGAAGTTTCCATAACAACTATCATCACCATTTAAGTAAACATTACGTCCCATACCGTAACATAAATAGTCAAACAAGTTATTACAGGCAACATCAAAACAAATACTCTGTTCTGACAACTCAGATTTAAATAAGTAGCAATAGTTTATCTGCTTCTAGAGACCCCTAATAAGTTATCTACAGACAACTATTTGTTGGGCTCTAAAGCTTTATTCTAGCTTCCAACTCCTACCACATATGCGTCCTAAGCACCTGTCACATACGTTAAAATAATGTCAATACATAAAATGTAAAGGTGAGCATACAAGTTTGATAATAGCATATAGAGTTCGAATTCGTTTACGCATAACCAGCACGTACACGTAGAGAAATGAAGCACGTTAGTTATCGACATAGATCCATCGATACCAATGACTGCGGGTTGACTGCCCGAGGCAGTTCGCAATACACGATTACCACTGTAATCCATGCAAGTAAAAGATCCTTAACAACCCCCGTGTGAACGGGTGCTGAGTCCAAACTATAGTACTATCGTTGCTAAGGCAGGTAGACAGCATTCCATGTGTAAACATAACAAACAAGCATTCATAAGCCACGTATAACATGCATTAATGGTTAAGCGTTAAAATAGCTTGAGTAGTGTGATAGTTGTAGTTTGAATAGTTGTAACGTATGTAACACCCAAAAGTGCTAAAAGCAAAAAGGGTTCGAGTATACTCACAGCGATATGGATTGAAGGGAGCGCTTTACAGCGAGTACGATTAGCCTGAATAGATTCGATAACGTAATGATAAGTGACGCGTAAAACAGTACAAGTGAGAGTGGGTAGGATGACTGACCGTGCGGATCAGTTATCCGTGAGTAGAAGTCATCCGTGCGCATGACCTATCCGTGCGGATGGTGATGCGTGCGGATGGTGTTCCATCGGATAGGTTATCCGTGCGTGTGACTGTCCATGCGGGTGGCAACCCGTGCGGACTAGTTGTACGTGCGGACGACTTATCCGTACGGTTAGATCGCTTGTGTGGATAAATGTTCAAGTGGATTGTTTCTTCCTAAGATGTGTTTGTGTATGATGGCTTGTGCTTTGAAGTTTTCGTTGTAGCATTTAGAAAACACACAAGTGTTTCTAACTTTCAAGCCGGTAGCGCGGACGGCAGTCCGTGCGTACGGAAGTCCGTGCGGGCAGCCTGTGCGCGCGGGCAGAGACAATCCGCCCGGATAGCCTGTCCGTGCGTACGGCTTGGCCGTGCGGATGGAGATCGTTTGATTTTCATTTTAAGGCCTTAGTATCTCATGATCCGAAGAGTAATCCATTCAGAGGTCGTCCGTCCGGATTGCTCGTTCGTCGATACTCAAACCTCGTTTGGAAAGTGGGTCCCAAGGGTAGTCCGTGCGGGTGACAACCCGTGCGTATGACCTGTACGTGCGTACGGCTCGTCCGTGCGGACAGCTTGTCCGTGCGGACAACTGGTCTGGTTGTTCCGCTCGTCTACACTTGGTTTCTGTTGTCGTTTATCAAGACGTTCTGATTACGTGGCAACCACTTGGAGTTGTATTCTTACCCGCGTGACTAGATCGGTCAGGAACCACCCTAACTCGGCCTGTCGGCGACTCAGAACGGTCATCCCGGTTAACCCCGAAATCAGTTGTCTATGGGTAGGACTCCAGATCTAGAGCTAGGGCACCACTATTGACGAGTAGAACACTAGGACTGATCGGATTCGTACCGGCCTTAAGGGTAAAAGAAGGAGATAACTTAGGTTTATTTCTTTCAACTCTTTTATCCTTAGAAAAGTTTAGATCTAGGTGAAGTTATTGTAAAAACTTGTAGAAATCGTTTAGATCTGAGATATTCTTGGTGGAATGAAGCCAAGCATGAAGTTCTTATGAACTTCATGATGACGTCACCCGTGAATACCTCAAATCCGGATGATTTCTTGGTTGGAAATGAAGATTTGAAAGATGGAAATGTGTAGAATGGTGTAGTGATCAAAGATGTACAAGAATTAGTGCAAGATCTTACCTGGATTGAGAGAAATCTGAGAAAAAGGTGAAGAATGCGTGTGGTTCGGACGTCACTTGCCAAAAGTGGAAAAAGTGGAGAGTGACCCGTGTATTTATAGGATGCCAAAAAGGGAAAGGGTGAGCCGTGCGCATGGCACGCACCCGGGTAGGTTATCCGTGCGGATTGGCAATCCGTGCGGATTGGCCATCCGTGCGGATGCCACCTCCTTTGTGTGTTCGGTGCGATGTTGATTCGGCTTCGATTTGCGAGCGATTCGATAGGGTTTCCTAATCAAATTACTTTCAGTCCCAACTACTTCTTATAGGGTTCGACTCGGAATTCGGGTTCGGGTTCGTTTAGATTCGAATTAGACTTCGAGTTCGATTGAGTTCGCTTGATTATCCCAACATAAAATAACATAAAATAAACATGCACAAGTAACACGTAAGGCACACACACACATATAATGACAAGTAAAAATACACCGCTCGAGTTACGATTTGAGGTCGATTTGATTAGCATAGCTTGATTAACTTTATCGCATTGTTACTTCCTATCGTTCACAGTCGTAGGTCGATTGAGATACGGTTAGCATGATTCGATTATTGCAATGTACGACATTTACTCCACATAATCTAAATATCATACAAACAATTCTACGAGTCATGTCGCGCGAAATCGGTCGTTGACTTTGACCTTGACTTTGACTTTCACTCGTGAAAACACGGGGTGTTACAGCCTCCCCTTGTTTAAGAAATTTCGTCCCGAAATTTAAACTGAAAGCTGTGACTAGTTCGTGAATCACGTGCGAGAGTCCTTTGTTTGGATCATTGAAAATCGTCAAATTAACCAGGATTTTATGGTTAAAATCGGCTGATTTTTGGATATGATAAGCGAAAGTACCTGATTTAAAAGCCTATAAGGTTTTAGATTTCAATTCGAAGTCGTTTGAGAGAAATCTTTTTCAATCTTTAATTTTTCATTTTCAAAACCTTTTTCTTTTTCTTTCAAAACCTTGATCATTGTAGGTTTCAGTTTGGGTTCGTTTCGATTGCGATCCGACTCTTGAACGTGCGGAATCCGTTTCGATTGCGAACCGACTCGTGAACGTGCGGAATCCGTACACAATCGTTATCGAACACACAAAAACGTACAATTTTAACGTGATTCCATAGATTCGTATGACATGTACAAGCTTTCTCTCTCTAGCCTCGAAAGCTCCAAATCTAGAAGTGTGGCAAAAGTCTCTAAACTAAGCCCTAACTCCTCTATTTATTGGCAAAGGATTATAAGGGATTTCTCCTTATTTACAAGTATGCCACCTTGCCTTTCTTAACCGGACATTACTCCTTCGTTAAATAGCTGTGGATACTTTGCCTTCATGTCGCTTTCGAGTTCCCAAGTGAACTCCGCGCCTCGCTTGCCTTCCCATCGGACTTTCACAATAGGGATGCGTGAGCGCCTGAGTTCTTTGGTTTTGCGATCCATGATTTCGACAGGCTTTTCCACGAAGTGTAATGTTTCGTTCACTTGTAAATCATCTAGAGGAACATGTAAGTCGGGGTCGTAGATGCACTTTCGGAGGTTTGACACGTGGAAAGTCGGATGGACATTGCTAAGTTCCTCCGGTAATTCGAGTCTGTAGGCGACTTTACCGATCCTTTCCAGAATCTTAAAAGGTCCAACATATCGAGGCGCGAGCTTCCCCTTTTTGCAGAATCGGACTACACCCTTCCAAGGTGATACCTTTAGGAGTACGTAGTCACCAACGCCATACTCACGGTGCTTGCGCTTTTTATCGGCGAGAAGTTTCTGTCTATCCCGAGATTTCGCTAGATTGTCTCGAATTTGGAAAATTTTGTCTGTCGTTTCTTGTAGCAGCTCCGGACCGGTTAGTTGCGAGTGACCGATCTCGTGCCACACAATAGGCGATCGACATCTTCTTCCGTATAAGGCCTCGAAAGGTGCCATCTGGATGCTAGCCTGGTAGCTGTTGTTGTACGAGAATTCGACTAACGGAAGGTGTCTATCCCAATTACCACCGAAGTCTAGAACACACGAACGAAGCATGTCTTCAAGCGTACGAATCGTCCTTTCAGTCTGACCGTCGGTTTGTGGGTGGAACGCAGTACTTAGATTAAGCGTTGTACCGAGTGCCGTTTGAAACGTTTCCCACAATCGTGAAGTGAACCGAGCATCACGATCAGAGATGATGTCACGAGGCGTCTCATGTCGACAAATGATCTCGTCGGTGTAGATTCGGGCTAATCGTTCTACCTTGTAGTCTTCTCGTATCGGCAGAAAATGAGCTGATTTAGTCAATCGGTCAATAACAACCCAAATGCTGTCGTGACCTGATGACGTGGTTGGAAGCTTGGTTACGAAATCCATGGCTATGCTCTCCCACTTCCACATGGGGATTGGAGGTTGTTCGAGCAAGCCAGAGGGCCTTTGATGTTCAGCCTTGATTCTAGCACAGGTTAGGCATTTTCCGACGTAAAGAGCGATATCCCGTTTCATACCCGGCCACCAGTACCTATATCGAAGGTCATGGTACATTTTGTCAGCACCAGGATGGATAGAGTATCGGGATTTGTGGGCTTCATCCATGATGATCTGTCGCAGGTTGGTTCGCTTGGGAATCCAGATTTTGTCTAAGAAGTGGAATATCCCGTTTGATTTGCTCACAAGCTGGGCTCCATCGTGGTAGATTCTTTCTTTCTTCAAGGTGCGTTCATTGAAACACGCATGCTGGGCGTCGCGAATAAGGGCTTCGAGATTGTGCTGAGCTTGAACATTTCGAGTGCTAAGCAGATAACTCCGTCTGCTAAGTGCGTCGGCAACAACATTTGCTTTGCCTGGGTGATAACGAATCTCACAGTCATAATCGTTGAGAAGTTCTACCCACCGGCGTTGACGCATATTCAGTTCCCTCTGATTAAAGATGTGCTGTAGGCTCTTATGATCGGTGAAGATCGTACACCTAGTACCATACAGGTAGTGCCGCCAAATCTTTAATGCAAAAACAACTGCGCCTAGCTCGAGATCGTGGGTTGTATAGTTCTTCTCGTGGATTTTGAGCTGACGAGATGCGTAAGCTATAACCTTGTCTCGTTGCATTAAGACACAACCGAGACCAAGGTTAGAAGCATCACAGTAGACAATGAAATTATCGTTTCCGTCGGGTAGTGTGAGAACAGGAGCATTGCAAAGCATGTACTTGAGGGTTCGAAAGGCAGACTCTTGTTTGGTTCCCCAGACAAAAGGCTGGTCCTTATGAGTGAGAGAAGTGAGTGGTACAGCAATCTTAGAGAATCCTTCGATGAATCGTCGATAGTAGCCCGCTAGCCCGAGAAAGGAGCGGACTTCAGTCGGGTTCTTAGGCGTAACCCAGCTCTTGACAGCTT
Source organism: Helianthus tuberosus (assembly GCA_030545235.1). Classification (NCBI taxonomy): domain Eukaryota; kingdom Viridiplantae; phylum Streptophyta; class Magnoliopsida; order Asterales; family Asteraceae; genus Helianthus; species Helianthus tuberosus. The sequence goes on from CM060369.1 coordinate 83,049,973, forward strand.
CAATCTTCGCGGGATCGACATGAATACCCTGACTATTTACGATGTGACCCAGAAACTGAACCTCCCCCAGCCAAAACTCACACTTGGAGAATTTGGCGTAGAGTTGGTTCCCCTGGAGTAACTCGAGAACCAAACGTAGATGTTGCGCGTGTTCGGCCCTCGTTTTGGAATAGATCAAGACATCGTCGATGAACACGATGATGAAACGGTCAAGATATGGTTTACACACTCGATTCATCAGATCCATGAAAACTGCTGGTGCATTGGTGAGGCCAAAAGGCATGACAACGAATTCATAATGGCCGTAACGAGTGCGAAACGCGGTTTTGGGTATATCCTCTTCTTGTATACGCAGCTGATGGTATCCTGAACGTAGATCAATCTTCGAGAAGCACGTAGCGCCTTGCAGCTGATCAAACAAATCGTCGATTCGAGGCAGAGGATAGCGGTTCTTGATAGTCAATTTATTCAATTCCCGGTAATCGATGCACATCCGGAACGACCCGTCCTTCTTTTTAACGAAAAGAACTGGCGCGCCCCAAGGAGAGGTGCTCGGGCGAATAAAGCCTTTTTCAAGTAACTCCTGGAGTTGGGTTGAGAGTTCGTGCATTTCGGACGGCGCGAGTCGATAAGGAGCTCTGGCGATAGTATTGGCTCCAGGAATGAGATCAATGCGAAAATCAATATCACGCTTCGGAGGTAGTCCGGGAAGATCCTATGGAAAAACTTGAGGGAATTCTCGAACCACTGGAACGTCTTTTACTTTCTTCTTCTCTTTCTTTTCCTTCTCCGCTGCTACGACGTGAGCCAAGAAAGCCCTGTATTCCTTGCGGAGATACTTGCTAGCTTGTAGGCATGACATAAGCTTGAGACCCTTCGAAGTAGTATCACCATAAACGCACAATGAATCACCGTTGGCGAGCGAAAAACGAATCATTTTATTGAAGCACACAACTTCGGCATGGTTTTCGCGAAGAAAGTCCATGCCTACTATGACATCAAAGCTTCCTAGTTGCATAGGAATGAGATCGATTGAGAAGATGTGATTGTTGAGCTCAAGAGTGCAATCACGAATAACGGAGTTTACAGCGACGGTTCTTCTGGTCGCGACTTCAACTTCGAACGCAGAGGAGAGTCGGGAACGTTTACGACTAAGGAGTTTCTCAAATTCGAGTGACACAAAGCAATTATCGGCTCCAGTATCAAACAAACATGAAGCATAAATACCATTCACAAGGAACGTACCATTGACCACGTTGTTGTCGGCCTGGGCTTGACGCACGTTAAGATTGAAAGTTCTGGCTCGTGCGGCCAGTTGCTGTTGCTGTTGTTGCTGCTGCGGTTGCTGCTGTTGCTGCTGGGGTTCTTGTTTCACCACCCTGTTCGGGCACATGTTGGCAAAATGGTTCGGGTCGCCACATGTGAAGCATGCTCTGGCTTTGACTGCGGGTGCCGGAGGAGCTTGTTGACCCTCTGGGGCAGCGAGTAGGGCTTGATTGGCAGGAGCTTGACGAATACGGCAGTTGGCAGTAAAGTGGTCGTAGACGTTGCAATGAGCACAGAAGCGGCATTGAATAGCAGTCGGGTGATGATAGGTGCAAGTAGGGCAGAGTGGGTGTGGCCCAGTATATGCACGCTTTGCAGGCGGTGCATTGGCCACGGGCGCCACTACTTGACGCTGTTGACCAGGTACAGCTTGGATCGGTGCAGCAGAAATCGCACAGTTCTTGTTGGTGGAGCTGTTCTTTCTCTTGTTCTTTCGCTTGTTGCTTGACGACGTGGGTTCAGCAGTTGGTGCAATAGCGGTAGCTTGATGCAGATGCTTGGAGGTCTTATCCCACACCCTAGCCTTGACCCTTTTGTCATTGATCTCAGCGGCCAGCAGATAGGTCTCTTCGATCGTGGTAGTCTTAGCCGCTTGCACGAAATCAGCAACGCAGTCGGGCAAAGCTCGGATGTACTTCTTGATGGTCATATCAGGAGTCTTGACCTGGTCGGGACAGATAATGCTGAGCTGTTTGAAGCGAGCAGTAAGGCCAGCATTGTCTCCATCCTTCTGATGTATGTGCCAGAATTCATCTTCAAGCTTTTGGCGCTCGTAAGGAGGGCAGAATTCCTCCAGCATGACTTCTTTGAGCTCTTCCCACGACAAACCGTAAGCTGCGTCATTCCCTCTCTTGTTTCTCTCGGCCGTCCACCAGTCCAAAGCACGGGACTGAAAGACGCCGGTAGCGTTCAGAGTTCGGAGGTCATCAGGGCAACCGCTTTGTCGCAGAGTAACCTCGATAGAGTCAAACCAGTGGAATAGAGCAGTAGGACCTCCTTCGCCTGTGAATTCTTTCGGCCCACATGACTTGAATTGTTTGAAACCGAAAGGTCTCGCAGCAGCTTTAGGACCCTCAGTCCGCGATTCCTCGGATGATTTGCTGGCATTCTCGCAGACACCGCTCACAGCCTTTGCTACAGCCTTCGCGACGATGGAAGCAAGGCGTCTGTCCCTCTTTTCCTGGCGAGAGAGTTGATGACGGGATCCAGACGACATTGTCTGCAATAGACATCGCCATGGAACTCAACACATGTATTCGAATCTCACCTCACACGTTTACTACTACTAAAGCTCAGTAACACGTACCATGCAAACGCATATAGTCACAAAGTCACAGAGTTGCACAAAATCACATAATCACATAGAGCACATATTCACGATATTCCTAATCACATAAGCATAATCATCAAGAAACACATATACTTAGTTACTAAAAGCATCTACGAGCGTACAAAGTATTCCAACTGCTTCTGTTGTCGATTCGCTAGCGATGAGTTGTGTGAGTTTTGTGTTTTAACGGAAGCAATAGTGTTGGGTCGAAACCAATAGTATCTCAAAATGTTAACAGATAACAGAAAATGCATTAAAATTCCCATAAAGATCGATAAATCGAAGGTAGATTGTCTGCGGCTAATAGACTGCGACTAACCAAAGTGGTTCGACTATTCACAAGGATCCTGCACAACGACCTCCAGGACTATGCCTTTGCCTCGATTCTTGGGCGCTGGCTCAATTCCCATTGGTTAGGTTGTGTCTTTAGACTGTTGGAGTCCATCGAACTTTGGTGGAGTTTTGTATAAAGGTGAGACGAGTCGTCAAGGTTAGGGATTCACCCCTATCTTGCAACTTCCGTCCCTGTTTTGATAAAAGTTGAGGAGATTATTCATCAAAATATGGATTTCACTCCTGATTTGGTATAATTCTCCTCGTTTGTAGCTAAAAACGCAAGCTGATTAGGCAACTTTAGTCGAGAGTTTGCGGTTTTCACACCTATTCTCGGCCTCATTACCTGTTCACAACTTGAAAATTCGAGTGTAATGATAGAAAAGAGTGAGTGATAGCAGCGAGTTTACGCAAACGCGTGAGTTAGTCTGTTGGTTCTTAACTATAGTCTAGGTCTCTAAGACTTCGACCCGGACTAGGTCGAGTCTTGCCTAATTCCCTATAGTTATGGCTCTGATACCAATCTGTCACACCCCGACCGATGGCGGAATCATCGGGGCGCGGCACTGAGCGAAACAGATTGTCCAGAAGTTTCCATAACAACTATCATCACCATTTAAGTAAACATTACGTCCCATACCGTAACATAAATAGTCAAACAAGTTAGTACAGGCAACATCAAAACAAATACTCTGTTCCGACAACTCAGATTTAAATAAGTAGCAATTGTTTATCTGCTTCTAGAGACCCCTAATAAGTTATCTACAGACAACTATTTGTTGGGCTCTAAAGCTTTATTCTAGCTTCCAACTCCTACCACATATGCGTCCTAAGCACCTGTCACATACGTTAAAATAATGTCAATACATAAAATGTAAAGGTGAGCATACAAGTTTGATAATAGCATATAGAGTTCGAATTCGTTTACGCATAACCAGCACGTACACATAGAGAAATGAAGCACGTTAGTTATCGACACAGATCCATCGATACCAATGACTGCGGGTTGACTGCCCGAGGCAGTTCGCAATACACGATTACCACTGTAATCCATGCAAGTAAAAGATCCTTAACAACCCCCGTGTGAACGGGTGCTGAGTCCAAACTATAGTACTATCGTTGCTAAGGCAGGTAGACAGCATTCCATGTGTAAACATAACAAACAAGCATTCATAAGCCACGTATAACATGCATTAATGGTTAAGCGTTAAAATAGCTTGAGTAGTGTGATAGTTGTAGTTTGAATAGTTGTAACGTATGTAACACCCAAAAGTGCTAAAAGCAAAAAGGGTTCGAGTATACTCCCAGCGATATGGATTGAAGGGAGCGCTTTACAGCGAGTACGATTAGCCTGAATAGATTCGATAACGTAACGATAAGTGACGCGTAAAACAGTACAAGTGAGAGTGGGTAGGATGACTGACCGTGCGGATCAGTTATCCGTGAGTAGAAGTCATCCGTGCGCATGACCTATCCGTGCGGATGGTGATGCGTGCGGATGGTGTTCCATCGGATAGGTTATCCGTGCGTGTGACTGTCCGTGCGGGTGGCAACCCGTGCGGACTAGTTGTACGTGCGGACGACTTATCCGTACGGTTAGATCGCTTGTGTGGATAAATGTTCAAGTGGATTGTTTCTTCCTAAGATGTGTTTGTGTATGATGGCTTGTGCTTTGAAGTTTTCGTTGTAGCATTTAGAAAACACACAAGTGTTTCTATCTTTCAAGCCGGTCGCGCGGACGGCAGTCCGTGCGTACGGAAGTCCGTGCGAGCAGCCTGTGCGCGCGGGCAGAGACAATCCGCCCGGATAGCCTGTCCGTGCGTACGGCTTGGCCGTGCGGATGGAGATCGTTTGATTTTCATTTTAAGGCCTTAGTATCTCATGATCCGAAGAGTAATCCATTCAGAGGTCGGCCGTCCGGATTGCTCGTTCGTCGATACTCAAACCTCGTTTGGAAAGTGGGTCCCAAGGGTAGTCCGTGCGGGTGACAACCCGTGCGTATGACCTGTACGTGCGTACGGCTCGTCCGTGCGGACAGCTAGTCCGTGCGGACAGCTTGTCCGTGCGGACAACTGGTTTGGTTGTTCCGCTCGTCTACACTTGGTTTCTGTTGTCGTTTATCAAGACGTTCTGATTACGTGGCAACCACTTGGAGTTGTGTTCTTACCCGCGTGACTAGATCGGTCAGGAACCACCCTAACTCGGCCTGTCGGCGACTCAGAACGGTCATCCCGGTTAACCCCGAAATCAGTTGTCTATGGGTAGGACTCCAGATCTAGAGCTAGGGCACCACTATTGACGAGTAGAACACTAGGACTGATCGGATTCGTACCGGCCTTAAGGGTAAAAGAAGGAGAGAACTTAGGTTTATTTCTTTCAACTCTTTTATCCTTAGAAAAGTTTAGATCTAGGTGAAGTTATTGTAAAAACTTGTAGAAATCGTTTAGATCTGAGATATTCTTGGTGGAATGAAGCCAAGCATGAAGTTCTTATGAACTTCATGATGACGTCACCCGTGAATACCTCGAATCCGGATGATTTCTTGGTTGGAAGTGAAGATTTGAAAGATGGAAATGTGTAGAATGGTGTAGTGATCAAAGATGTACAAGAATTAGTGCAAGATCTTACCTATATTGAGAGAAATCTGAGAAAAAGGTGAAGAATGCGTGTGGTTCGGACGTCACTTGCCAAAAGTGGAAAAAGTGGAGAGTGACCCGTGTATTTATAGGATGCCAAAAAGGGAAAGGGTGAGCCGTGCGCATGGCACGCACCCGGGTAGGTTATCCGCGCGGACTGGTCATCCGTGCGGATTGGCAATCCGTGCGGATTGGCAATCCGTGCGGAGTGGCCATCCGTGCGGACGCCACCTCCTTTGTGTGTTTGGTGCGATGTTGATTTGATATGTGTAAAATGCAACATATAAATTACATCAAATAAGGCATAAAACTAACCCTTTTTTAGTACTAATGTTGGAAAAAGTGTGTTTTTGTCTTCCTTTTGAATTTACAGGGTCAAATGAGCTTAAACGAACAAAAGGAACAAATATACAGCCAAAACCAACATAAATACAAAGAAAAGAAAGAAACGTGGCATGCCCGACTCCTCGACAGCATCTCACAAAGCAAAAACAAGAAGAAAAGCTGAGCATGGGGCTGTGCCCAGCTGAGCACGGGGTGTGCTCAGCTCAACACGGGGCGTGTCCAGTGAGCACGGGGCGTGCCCAAGAAGCAGCAGAAAAGACAAACCTATAGAAGCTTCTATTGCCCACCACGGGGCCGTGTCCAGTGAACACGGGGGCGTGGCGAAAGTACAGCAGGCGCATTAATTGTAATTGCGAATTACAATTAATGAAGAGAGAGAATGTCAGACAAGCACGGGGGCGTGCCCAGCGGACACGGGGGCATGTGGAGCTAATAAAGACAAACTGTATTAATGAAGAAAGAGAAAAGGGTGGACACGGGGCCGTGTCCAGCGGACACGGGGCCGTGTCCAGGCTTCTGTACAGGCTATAAATAGGAGTGCTTGGCTCAAGCTCAAACCATCCCTTGGCACACCACCTCTCTCACACTTCATCCACCACCCACCACCATCACAACACCATCATCCACCACCATCATCCATTGTCCATCGTAGAGTGTGTGAGTCGTCTCGGGATCCAAGATTGATCGTAAGAGTTCTTGACAATCAAGGCCATGTTTGCCTAAGTCTCTTACATCACTTGGTGAAGACAAAGTGTCTAGTATAATACTTTTTATTTCTAATCTTTTGCACTTTTTATTTGGTTTTGTATTAATGACTTTAATAACTAGTTACTTATGTTGAAGGTGATCTTTCCTTATCGTTTGTCCGTGGTGTCTTGGCATTATTTCACTGTCTATATAAAATAAAGGATTTTCACCATTCATATCTCCACGGTCTATATGGAGATATGTTGGCTACCTGGTAGGGGGTTAAGGGAACGGTTTGGTAAAGGTCTTGCCATTGTTCAGCGTTTAGAGGTCCTGCAATGGACCTCGGTCAAATTTAGTAGGACCTCCTTCAATACTTCACGGTATTGGATGGCGGGGGTCCAAACTCTTTGATCCCCTCATAAGTTAACTACTATTAATACTATAACCCGGCTATTTAGGACTGTATCCCTGCGGACTCAGACTACTTAGCCGAGGGTAACGTCACCGCCAAAAGCGGGGCCTACCACAATACTGCATTAATAACTTAATTCATTATCTTCCAATAATCCACCCTTTTAGGATTGTATCCCTGCTGACTCAAACTACTGGGGTGAGGGTAACGTCGCCTTCAAAAGAGGGGCCTACTACAATAACTAAGATAATCTCTTAATTATGTGCAAAAGTGCGGAAATAATCAAAGGTTATACTAGATACGAGTCGGAACCAAGTGATCCATCTTGTCTATCTGTTTTTCTTTTATTTTTATTTTCAGCATTTTAGTTAGTTTTATTTTTCTTAGTTTAAAACATTTTTTTCTAAACTTTTATTTTGGTTAGACGTTGAGGATAAACCGGTACTAAAAGCTCTTGTGTCCTTGGACGACCTCGGTATCTTACCAACGCTATACTACACTCAACGATGGGTGCACTTGCCCATATGTGTGTTTAGTGTTAGTGAAATATCGTGTTTTATAAATTTAAAACTTGGCTAAAATAAGTGTTAAAAAGGGCTTAAAATATACACCTAATATATACGACACTTAAACGCGCATCAAGTTTTTGGCGCCGTTGCCGGGGACACAAGGATTTTAGGAAAGCTTAAAATCGACGGCCTAATCAGTTTTTCAAAACCTTTTCAAAACGGGCCCACATTTTTCTGCATTTTAGTTTAGTTTTGCATTTACAGTAGGTTGAACACGGGCCGTGCTCGCTGAACACGGGGCCGTGCTGCATATTTTTCATAAAACACCCAGTAACAGAAGCTTGAACACGGGCCGTGCTCACTGAACACTCCCCGTGCTCAACAAAATCAGTAAAATTAATTAAAACGCCCAGATACAGATCCTGAACACGGGGCCGTGTCCACTGAACACGGGGCCGTGTCCAGCCTCTGTTTCCGTTTTTATTTTTGTTTTCTGATCTCGAGACTCAGTTGTGGTCTGCTGAGTGATTCTTATGGATCAATACTCAGGAGGTTACAACTACACCTATGAGGAGGATGATTATAGGGGTAATTATTGCACTAATTGTCGTAACGCACGATCGGTTCAAAATAATCGCTCATATCAACCATCCAATTCATACGCCTACTATGAGGAGCCCAGGTACGAGCCATCAACTTCATACACATCCTATGAAGACCAAAGGTATGAACCTCCTCCCTCATACTCATATTTTGATGAACCAAGGTATGAGCCTTCTTACTCATACTTTGAGGAACCAAGATATGAGCCACCACCTTCGTATGCTTATTATGAGGAACCTTGGCGTGAACAACCCACCTCATATGAGTATTATGGAGAACAAAATTACGAACCTTATCCATCATATGCTTACAATGAAGAACAATGGTGCGAACCATCAACTTCATATGGGTATTATGAGGAACAAAGGGTCGAACAACCGGATTCAAGCTTAGGAAATGATGATTCTTTTTCTATAACCGAAGTGACCGATAGGATATTAGAACACATTAGAGTTATCGATCGATGTATAAAAGAAGCTCGCGCAAGGGAAGAGGAGTCCCGCGCAAGAGAAGAACTAAAAAAGGAAGAGATAACTGAAAATGTAAAAATGGAAGAACAAATAAGTGAAAAACCGACACATGAGTTAAACAACGAAAAAGGTGAGTCCGACAACGTTAAAATTCAAGAAGAGTCTAATTTTGAAAAAATTAATCTCTTGTCACCTTCTTTTGAAAATCATTGTTTAGTACCCACTCATGCTAAGTTTTTAAAAGAGTTAAATACTAACGCTAAAATTGACGAAATGGTAAGTGTTAGGTTAACTAATGATCAAACTATACTAATAAAAGAAGACCCATTTGAAATTAACATTACACCGGTTCCATGTTTCTTTCAAAATTCGTTTGTTAGTAATGTCACCATCGATAAAGATCTTTGTGTTAACATAATGCCTAACTACATTTTCGAAAAATTAAGTATTAGTGATTTTTCTCCACTTCAAATACCCATTTTTCTATCCAATCGGAAAGTAATAAAATCAATCGGTATAGTTGAAGATGTCTTGGTTCAAGCAAATCAAATGGTAATCCCAACCGACTTTGTCATCCTCGATGACGCTCCTCTAGTGTTGGGACGACCATTTGTAAAAACTCACGAAGCTTTGAAAAACCGGAAGTTCAACAATCTACCTCTTCAATTAGGGGCATTTAAAAAGAGTGTCGATCTTGAGCGGTCAATGAAATATCCATTCGGCAATAATGACCCCCTAATTGAAGATGAGCCAGAACCACCCGATAAGGTGGGTCTAGCCAAGGACCCTTATAAACGTGGCGCACCACGGAGGCATTCCGCGGAACTATCCGTAGTTTTAGTTTAGATTAACCTTTATGTTTTCTAGTTTAATTTTTATTTTTCAGGAATAAAACACACTCGGGATGGTGAAGGATGATAAGGGAAGCTTGAACCAACACCCCATACACAAAAACAGAGCCTCCCTACGATTTTTCTTCATTACAGCAAGTTCAGCACGGGGCCGTGCTCACCCCAACACGCCCCGTGCCCAAGGTTCTGTAGAAAATGCCCAGTTCAGGTACCTGGACACGGGGCCGTGCTCACTGGACACGCCCCCGTGCCCAGCCTTCTGTTTACTTTTGGTACTGGCAGTCTGGACACTGGGCCGTGCTCAGCCAACACCACCCCGTGTTCAGCTACCCAGTACCATAAAATCTTGTTTTTAACCCATTTTTACACATTTAATCAGCCTAAAAACTTATTTTTGGGACACATTGAGGACATTGTGTAATTTAAGTGTGGGGGGGATGCTAAAACCTTGAATCTTGCAAGTCCTAATAGCAAGCCTTACACAAAACTCTATTGGAACCGCTAATCACCCCAAATTTTTTCAAAAATTTTCAATTTTTTTACTTGTCTAGGTTTAACTCGGGAAATTCAAGTTCTCAAAAAGGTTATATTTTTACGAATTTACAACCGATAGCGTCGTGATAAAAAGAACCAACATAAGAAAATTATGAAAAGGCATGACAAGCTTAGTTAAAATTTGATTATATATACTTGATCACATAAAAACCCATTCCCACAAAAGTGAGTTTTGAGCCTTTATTGAGCAAACACTTACATATCATTTGACTAAATGCTCATTTTCGTTTCTTGTGTGAATAGCCGCTTGGTTCTTACGACTCTAGAACTTGCCATGACGATACATTCCCGGTCCTTACCAACTTAAACCCGAGTAAGTAAATGATGGAGGCATTAGGACTAACCTTTTTTATTCTACACCATTATTTTTCTTTTTTTTCACCACCTACCCAAAATCCCCCTAGTTAGCCCCTTTGAGCCTAAACCTTTTCATTTCATAACCCAAAAACAAATACCCTTTCACCCACCAAAACCTTTTTATTTTTATTTTTTGACCCTTTGTTTTAGTAACAAGCTCGGTTTTTCTTATGACTTTCACCAAAAAAAAAAAAAAAAAAAAAAATTGATGATGATGAAGCGAAAGAAAAATAAACAAACAAGTTTATCAAAAATAACTTGGTTTGAATGAAAGCTTCATCAAAATAAAGATTGCAAAAAAAAAAAAAAAAAAAAAAAAAAAAAAAAAAAAGTCTTACGAAAACCGATGCTTGTTACGCATTTCGCCCTTTCACTAACCACTAACCCAACCACCTACCTTTAACCCAAGCCTAACCATTCACCCACAAAGTCCTCTTGATATTTACAAAGGTATTTAAGTTAAAAAGGAGGAGGATTGATTGCTTGACAAGCTTATGGTAAGAGTAAGTTCCATGCCGCTCTCGAGTGATTCACTAAAAATACACCTTCGGCCGAGTGTTGAGTGATCCCCCGTGAGGTATGAGAACTTGTATATAAATAAAATTTTAAAGAGACATGTTATGCCCAAATAAGTAATTTGTCTTATGAAAAGTTTTAAATAAATCATGATGAATAGGATTGTAAATAAATAAAAATAAAACTAAATAAAGAATCTTGGAAATCCCGACACTCTATGACAAGCCCAAAAACCTTCTCTTCTACCCATTCCATTTGGGAGTGTAAGCCACATATTAAAGAGTTTTGCTTGAGGACAAGCAAAGATTCAAGTGTGGGGGTATTTGATATGTGTAAAATGCAACATATAAATTACATCAAATAAGGCATAAAACTAACCCTTTTTTAGTACTAATGTTGGAAAAATTGTGTTTTTGTCTTCCTTTTGAATTTACAGGGTCAAATGAGCTTAAACGAACAAAAGGAACAAATATACAGCCAAAACCAACATAAATACAAAGAAAAGAAAGAAACGTGGCATGCCCGACTCCTCGACAGCATCTCACAAAGCAAAAACAAGAAGAAAAGCTGAGCATGGGGCTGTGCCCAGCTGAGCACGGGGTGTGCTCAGCTCAACACGGGGCGTGTCCAGCGAACACGGGGCGTGTCCAGTGAACACGGGGCGTGTCCAGTGAGCACGGGGCGTGCCCAAGAAGCAGCAGAAAAGACAAACCTATAGAAGCTTCTATTGCCCACCACGGGGCCGTGTCCAGTGAACACGGGGGCGTGGCGAAAGTACAGCAGGCGCATTAATTGTAATTGCGAATTACAATTAATGAAGAGAGAGAATGTCAGACAAGCACGGGGGCGTGCCCAGCGGACACGGGGGCGTGTGGAGCTAATAAAGACAAACTGTATTAATGAAGAAAGAGAAAAGGGTGGACACGGGGCCGTGTCCAGCGGACACGGGGCCGTGTCCAGGCTTCTGTACAGGCTATAAATAGGAGTGCTTGGCTCAAGCTCAAACCATCCCTTGGCACACCACCTCTCTCACACTTCATCCACCACCCACCACCATCACAACACCATCATCCACCACCATCATCCATTGTCCATCGTAGAGTGTGTGAGTCGTCTCGGGATCCAAGATTGATCGTAAGAGTTCTTGACAATCAAGGCCATGTTTGCCTAAGTCTCTTACATCACTTGGTGAAGACAAAGTGTCTAGTATAATACTTTTTATTTCTAATATTTTGCACTTTTTATTTGGTTTTGTATTAATGACTTTAATAACTAGTTACTTATGTTGAAGGTGATCTTTCCTTATCGTTTGTCCGTGGTGTCTTGGCATTATTTCACTGTCTATATAAAATAAAGGATTTTCACCATTCATATCTCCACGGTCTATATGGAGATATGTTGGCTACCTGGTAGGGGGTTAAGGGAACGGTTTGGTAAAGGTCTTGCCATTGTTCAGCGTTTAGAGGTCCTGCAATGGACCTCGGTCAAATTTAGTAGGACCTCCTTCAATACTTCACGGTATTGGATGGCGGGGGTCCAAACTCTTTGATCCCCTCATAAGTTAACTACTATTAATACTATAACCCGGCTATTTAGGACTGTATCCCTGCGGACTCAGACTACTTAGCCGAGGGTAACGTCACCGCCAAAAGCGGGGCCTACCACAATACTGCATTAATAACTTAATTCATTATCTTCCAATAATCCACCCTTTTAGGATTGTATCCCTGCTGACTCAAACTACTGGGGTGAGGGTAACGTCGCCTTCAAAAGAGGGGCCTACTACAATAACTAAGATAATCTCTTAATTATGTGCAAAAGTGCGGAAATAATCAAAGGTTATACTAGATACGAGTCGGAACCAAGTGATTCATCTTGTCTATCTGTTTTTCTTTTATTTTTATTTTCAGTATTTTAGTTAGTTTTATTTTTCTTAGTTTAAAACATTTTTTTCTAAACTTTTATTTTGGTTAGACGTTGAGGATAAACCGGTACTAAAAGCTCTTGTGTCCTTGGACGACCTCGGTATCTTACCAACGCTATACTACACTCAACGATGGGTGCACTTGCCCATATGTGTGTTTAGTGTTAGTGAAATATCGTGTTTTATAAATTTAAAACTTGGCTAAAATAAGTGTTAAAAAGGGCTTAAAATATACACCTAATATATACGACACTTAAACGCGCATCATGATTCGGCTTCGATTTGCGACCGATTTGATAGGGTTTCCTAATCAAATTACTTTCAGTCCCAACTACTTCTTATAGGGTTCGACTCGGAATTCGGGTTCGGGTTCGGGTTCGTTTAGATTCGAATTAGACTTCGAGTTCGATTGAGTTCGCTTGATTATCCCAACATAAAATAACATAAAATAAACATGCACAAGTAACACGTAAGGCACACACACACATATAATGACAAGTAAAAATACACCGCTCGAGTTACGATTTGAGGTCGATTTGATTAGCATAGCTTGATTAACTTTATCGCATTGTTACTTCCTATCGTTCACAGTCGTAGGTCGATTGAGATACGGTTAGCATGATTCGATTATTGCAATGTACGACAATTACTCCACATAATCTAAATATCATACAAACAATTCTACGAGTCATGTCGCGCGAAATCGGTCGTTGACTTTGACCTTGACTTTGACTTTCACTCGTGAAAACACGGGGTGTTACAAATGTATTTGCGAACTGAGTGAACAAATCCTGGCCATTGATCTACACACTGTATGGCCAGGATCTCATTAGCAAATCGTAAAATACACTAGTGTATTTCAACATCAAATCCTGGCCATTGATCTACACACGTGTATGGCCAGGATTAGTTCACCCAGTTCGCAAGCTACACTAGTGTTCACTCTTGAACCTAATCCTATATATATATATATATATATATATATATATATATATATATGGTAAGGATCCCAAGAGAAGAGTATCATATTTGAGAAACTTGAGAAGTATTCTGGATCACACATTTTCTCCAAGCCAAAAGAAGGTTCTTTTTTTGACTTCTAACCGCACGTTTTTAAGAGTTTTTTTTTTCATATATCCATATATGTATATTGTCAATTTTTAATTATACACATATGTATATAGTCAATTTTAAACTATACATATGTGTATATTATGAAAAATGCATATCCTTAACCTAAAGAGTATAGGAAACCGGGTCAGTCGATTGTCGATTGAGCTCATTCCAGCGGCATTAGGACTGGCTCATCGAACAATAACCAAAATCTCTAAACCCTAAAACTTAACCCTAAACCCTAAGGATAACCCCAATGCAAAAATCTAAAAACTAAACCCTCAAGCTAAACCCTAAACCCTGATGTTAAACAGTAAAGCTAAACACTAAATACTAATGCTAAACAATAAAACTAACCCCTAATGCTAAACCCTAAATATTAGTGCTAAACCCTAAACCTAAAACTAAATTATTCACCTCAATCATAGATGTACAATACTTATTTTTTTTTTTAATTTTAAACACGTATATACATATACGTATACAGATATGTATAATTAAAAGATTGACAATATACACATGTGTTTAAATCCTTAAAAATATAAAAATAAAATAAAAAACTGACAAAAAAAGCTTTGATTTTCCCAAAAAAATTGCATTTTTTTGCATAGGAAAAATGTGTGATTCAGAATACTTCTCAAGTTTTTCAATTAGCCTAGTGCTTCTCACACGATCCTAATCCTATATATATATATAAGGTAGGGTTCATTTGAGAACCACTCTTATTGCAAGAAACACGAGAACCAATGTGAACACAAAAAATACCTAAAAACACACAATTTTTTTTAAAATCGCTATGTTTCGTCCCTAAAAAAAATTCGAGTAACAATTATCGATACACATGTGCATATGTATCATGTGTTTGACAAATTCCATAATATATTACTAGTATTATACAATTGTATTTTTATTTAAAGTACCATCTGTAATACATTATTTTTTACATTAGCAATATTAAAAATGCACATGTGCATCATTATGTAGGACCATGATATAACATGTCTTGGTACAAAAAGTTTGTGATTTGAATGATGAAGTAGGCCCATATACATGTTTTTGGTTAGTTATATCTAGTGGTTGATGGTTTAGTTATATTTGTCACTTTATCATGTAATATGTTGTTTGGTATGGTATGAAGGGTGTTGATGTACATGTGTATAAAGTGAAAATATTATATATATTGGTAATGGTAGTGTATTATGGATAGTAGGAGGTAACGGTAGTGTATTATGGATAGTTGGAGATAATGGTATGTATAATGGATGGTATGATAGATGAAAAAGAAAGTGTATTCAAAGTAGTGTACCAAAACACGTTATATCATGTTCATACATATAGATGCACATGTGCATTTCTAATATTGGTAATGTAAAAAGTATTGTATTACGAAGGGTAGTGTAAATGAAAATCCAATTGTCTAATACTGATAATGTATTGCGGAATTTATCAAAGAAATGATACATATGCATAGGTGCATCGGTAATTGTTACTCGAATTTTTTTAGGGACGAAATATAGCGATTTAAAAAAAAAGATTAAAAATTTGTGTGTCTTTTAGATATTTTAGGTATTTTTTGTTGTGTTCACATTGCTTCTCGCAATAAAGGGTGGTTCCTATCGGATCCTTATTATATATATATATATAGAGAGAGAGAGAGAGAGAGAGGTACGGGATCAGGAGAAAATGCCCTAAAGTGTGAGAACGGTGAGAACAGATTCTGGCCTAACACGTGGCACGCGGCATAGTGAAGGGCAGAGGGGTTTTTTTATCCTTTTATAATCTTTTTTTAATCGCGTCTCACAACACCTCTCCATTTTTTGGCGTTTAACAAATACATGGCGTTTTTATTGTTTTTTTTAGATCAGGAGCATAGTAAATACTTTGGCATTATATGTGCGCCCCCAAATTGAATAAAATCATTTAGTAATTATAAGTTATTTTCCTCCATGGCGTTTCCCAAATTCATTAGGCGTTTTTGTAGATTTCAACAGTTTATATAGGTTATCAAGGTAAATTTCTTGGCGTTCATGGCGTTTTTAAATTCATTAGAAATTTAAAGAGTACAGCTAAGACGTAATCAAACAAAAACTAATAGTCTTCTGTGGATGGTATTACATCTGAGATGTAACCATCACTTTGTTTATCACTCTTCTTAGACTCATCATCATCATCATCTTGTTCATTGGCGTATAACGCCATAATCTCGTCTCTTCTTTGTTCCATCTCATACTTGAGTGTATTCACAAAGTTGGATCTAGCATTGTTCGAAGGTGCTAAATCATAGAGCTGTTTGATAAGATGTAGTCTATCTATGTTCAGCACTTCGTCCATTGTAAATGAATAATCCATCCCGTGTTGAAAGCTCACCCTCACCGTTCTTGCTTGTTCATCTAGAATCCAATTGGTAACTTTTGGTAGATCAGTATCTTCAACATCATCATTTCCTGGAAATTTTCTCTCTAATCTTTTGATTACCCTTAGTTTCCTCTCACAATCGTAGGCCACTGGGACCCCAAGGGCTAGAATATCCCTCTGAATGGATTCATCCATACTATGTATGGCTTTGATTGTTTTGACTTTTTTACCCTTCTCCTGTCAGAGAACATAATGACGAAACGTCCCTCTGACCTCTCAAACCTCCATGCAATAACATGTGTCATTTTTTTAATTTATATGGCGTTTTAGACAAGATATGGCGTTTTTAGTTAATGTGTGAAGCTTTTGTTTAGCTGTTGTACTTATATAATGAGCTTTTTTTTGTGCCAGGTAGATATTTGTTTTTGGCGGTGAGTAATAATTAACCAGAGTTTAGGATTTGGTTAGACTCAGAGGACAAAATAGTTAGTTATAGAGACCATGGTGGCACATATGTTAAAAAAATCTTATTTTGGGCTAATATAGTAAAAGTGATATAACCACAGGGGTCAAAAACGTAATTTACTCTATTATCATTGAGGTTTATTAGTATGAGCCTACGCGTCCACCTTAGATATCAAGGGTTTCGTACTATCTCAATATATTGTAATCATATCACATATTAAATCTACCACACCACCATAAAAATACAAACTTAGCCGTTGCCAACGAGTTTAAATCCTAGACAGGGCGGCATGCCACCACCTCTATAACCGTTACTGCCATGTCCGTTCGCCGTTCGTTTCCCTGATTTTTATATTTTTGTTTTGAGTTTCGATTTTGTTTCCATCCACTTTTCCTAGATCTTTTTTTTTTCAAGTCCATATTCGTCTTACGTTACCGAGATTGTCGTCGCAAAATTGTCAGCCAAAAGAAACGGCGACATTTTTTTTTGAACGGCCAACAAATCAATCCCGGGCACTCTCGGGGCACCCACTGGACAAACGGAGTACTCCGAGAGTAACCCAAGTCGTCCACCACTAATTCCTGGGAAAACCCAGTAACCCACCCGCCCATAGGTACGACGGTAAATTACCAGTAAAACCCGTTTGGCTCAAGAATCGAACCCAGGTTTCCTTAGGTCTTCTATCACTGCCCACCAATGTCTCACTCTTTTTGCACCAAATAGTAATTAAAATTGAGTCTTTAAAGAAAACTCATGTCCTCCTACCATTTGAGCTAGAGTTCATTGGCAAAGGGCGACATTTAATTGATCGCAAGTCTCTTTGACCGAAGTCTTAATAATCGTTTTGGTGGATGAGTTTTTGGATAGCTAACATAAGCATCCACGAATACAATTGGTGCATGGTGGAGACGTGATTCATGAAAAGGAGATCTATTAAATTAGTATTGGGAGACTAAATAATTATTGGCCACCAATACGATTATTCATTTATTTGGGAGATTTATTATTTCTCCACAGCCTTGCTCTGATTTCGCTTCTTGCTCTAATTCATGTGTCACCACATCTTGTTGATTCCATTTCTCGTCATGCCAAGAAAACCACAGATGATGCTACGACCCTATCTTGTTGATTCCTCTTTTTCGTCATTGTATAAACGTTACCTATTATACGTCACTGAGCTTAATGATCCGATCGTACATGGTCTGAACGTCACTCTGCAAAACAGAACACCGTTAGGACTCGTTACAGGAATAGGTGTTGGTGCATGCGTCTGTCGACTTCGTTTTGTATCGAGTCTTGTTTGTATTTAGATAGATCAGGGCACGTTATACGAGGAAAATGTTGAATATAGGGTGAGTGGCAGTTTCAAGCGAAATAACATCTTGTGATTCCGCTTGAAATCGATATTTCGCTTGAGAAATTGAATTGATTCCGCTTGAAATCGATATTTCGCTTGAGAAATTGGGTTGATTTCGCTTGAAACAGTATTTCGCTTGAAAAATTCTGTTGATTCCGCTTGAAACTTACTGATTCCGCTTCAACTGTGTGATTCCGCTTGAATAGAACTGTTTTGTGAACTTTGAAAAACCGAAACATGGAAGAGGAATTTTATAACGCATTCGCTACCCCGGTTACCCCGATTACTCTTGCACAGAACACGATGTTAGAAAATGAAACGGGGACGATGCAAAAACTGCCTAAGCTTATG
This sequence comes from Helianthus tuberosus, assembly GCA_030545235.1. Lineage (NCBI taxonomy): Eukaryota > Viridiplantae > Streptophyta > Magnoliopsida > Asterales > Asteraceae > Helianthus > Helianthus tuberosus. The sequence goes on from CM060369.1 coordinate 83,068,472, forward strand.
AACATCGAGGAGTATAAAGGTTGGGAAGGACGTTTTGAGAACTGGGTACAAGCAAATTATCTGGATGCTTGGGAATGTGTCGAGACGAAATACGTTAGACCGATGAATGATGACGAAGAGATTATTGCTATTAAAGATCTGAGTGCAGAAAATAGAAAGAAAAAGGTCAAAACATCAGTGAGCAGTGATGACGAAGAAGTACCAGTGGTAAAGAAAAAGTTGGACATTCCAAAGTTCAAAGTTGATGCAGAAGCTAACGCTAAAAATGTTCCGGTGATTTGTGAAAATTGTGAGATTATGAAAAAGAAAAACAGTCAACTGATTAACAACATAAACCAGTTGAAGGAGTCTTACGATGTTCTGAACAAAGCCATGAATCAGTACAACCAATCAAGTGAAGAACAAGCAACAGCCATGTCACACCCCGGATTCCACGTGTCACCGGTGGGCCCGGTGGGGAGTATCGTGACGTGGTTGGCAACATAATAGTCAAACAACACAATATTTAAATGCACAGCGGAAGCAAATGAAAGATATATTTCAACTTTAATAATATTGTAATATCGTGTATCACAACAGTTGAAAGTTTGTCCCCAAAAGGATCAAAAATAAATAGTAGTTCAACAGACGATAGGCATCTTAAGCTTGCGAGACTTCTATTGATGCTAAGGAGAAATCCCAGCCAATTACGCTTAGTACCTGCATTTAATCTTTTTGGGAAAATACGTCAGTTTACACTGGTAAATACAATCAACTGACTCATTTTGGAAAATGATTAAAAATTGATTTGGATGCACGTGGCATAAACATTTTATAACTTGGGAGAATTATTTAAATATATAATCTTGTAAGAGAATTACATGTTCCTTATGCGTTCAGTAGTCCGAAGCGTGCCGGGTTAAAGATCAATAGACACACCACATCAACTATTTATGCACTGACGAGTGTACGCCTACACTCCACGCTTAGGTCGTGGCCATTTCGTAAAATGATGCCAAGGATATCCGGGACATGGTCATTAACCCCCCAAAGGCTTTAAGTAAACAAAACAATTTAAACGGGCCGATCAAATTATTCAATTAACCACCAAACGATGGAAGATTTGATGCCCGACCAAGCGGTATTTTAAATACCGTAACCCAAGCCCGTATAGGGAAAATAAGTTAAAAGTATTTACCTGAGCAAAGTAATAATAATCACAATAAGCAAATTGCAAGTAGCTTTTACTGGTCCTCCTAATCTGGAACGAAGGTTTATAATAACCTATTAGAATCCTAACGGGTCTTTAGTTAAGCTTAAGCTTAGACTGGTTAGTTTCAAAGATACGGTTCGTACGCAAGATTAAGCGAAGACCGGATAGAATTTGATTTAGACCCGACAAGTTTGAAGACTTGCTTAATATGGGTATTTCATACACATTCTGGATTTTGAGATAAAACCGATAAGGTTTGACCCGTTTAGGCTAATTTATGTAAACTAGTTACATAAACCGAACCGAACGCGTAATAAGCGTAACGGGTATTCATGAGAGCCATATACAGGTTTCCTAAGTTAATATGCTTCAAATATGTTGTGACATCAGTAAGTTGTCTTTTATTACGCCCGAAACGAATTTAAACACAAACTATGCCCCGTAGGGGTAGTTTGGTCATTTACAAGGTTATAAAAGAGTTTAAGTATTTACCTGAGTTACAGGTCTGATATAATCATCAAAAATACTTAGTTTACCAAGTTATAACAGTAGGGTAAAGTATATATGTGAAATTTATCAATTATAACCAAACTATGCACCGTATGGGCATTTTGGTAATTTCACATAAGCCGTAAAGCTCAAAACTGAAGTATGAGTTAAACAACTTTTGCTTACTGTTAAAATATTATAATTTGCCTCAAATATCAGTAGGTATCAACCCTTGTATGCTTAAAATGGTTCTAGTACATACTATGCGTTAAAAACGCTTAAAAAGACGATTAGAAGCCATTTCCGGGTTCTATACATAAAGCTGATATTTTTATTATTTCAAAAGGCTTAAAATAATTTATTTATCATTTAAGATCAGTAGCAAAAGGTTTGGAGTCGATTAGATATGTAAAACTCATTTTATAGCCCGTAAGAGCAAAACCGACAATTACCGGATTAAGCCTATGACTATAAGTTATGCTCAGCCTAAAATTAATTAAAAATCTTCAAAAATCCCAAAATAATATATTACATCAGTGGGTAATAAGTTTGATATAAAAAAGTAGGCTTAGATAGGCCATACGCTAATTACGCCGATTAATCGCTAATAAGCTTTCTAATTACGCTAATGAGCATAACTCTCAATCTACACCTCCAAATGATGTCAAATTTTGGGTGCAAGTTTATATATCAGTAATTAAAGTTTCTACTCTTTTACATTTTCAAAAATCACGTTTTAAGGTGAAAAGGGCATAATGGTCAACATATGAGCAATTAACGGAATCATGCATATTAATTGGTTAACTAATGAACCATGGTGTATAATCACAGAGGGTTATACTAGCATGTAACCTGGTCCAAATAAAGCTCTAAGGTATTTCTAAAACATACCAAAACGGGTCAGAACTGAAATCAAAGCAAAAGTCAAAGCTTTGCGACTTTCGGTTCCGAACCGGGTCTAAACAGTAAATTGTCGGGTTGAACATGTTTAGACATGTTCTTACACTAATTACCAAGTTATATTAATGATCAAACAGGTTGTATGTGTTCTACATTGCTAATTATGCATAAATTAGAAAATAAGTATCCTGTTGACTTTTTAATAACAAGTTTGACCCGACATTTGACCTAGTTAGAGTGGAAATCAGGGGGAACCCTTTTAAGGGTTTATTACCCACATAATTACCAACTTATAACTACTTTCAATTCGACTAATCACTGAACCATTAGTGATTAATCGTTAAGTCAACCGTTAATTACGACGGTTTGACTTTTAAGCTAAAACTAAGTAAAAACTTAACTAAGAAAGGTTAAGCAAACTTACAAGAGTCCTATGCACGATTTGTGAAGCTTAGAGAGAAGTCTTGAGCTCCAGAAATGTTCCAAAGTGCAGATGGAAGGTGTGAAGAACTTGTTGCAACTTAGTGGCCTTTTATAGTGATCAAAAGCACTTAGATCATTGACACCAAGAGCTACAACTGATGTTTGATCACTAACAAGTGTCCCTAAATGTCTAGGGGTTGCTTAGGGGTCGTCCAATATGAGGAAACTCGGATTAAAGTCAGTTAGAATGGCAAAGGCAGACAAGAAACCAAAATTCTCGGATTAGATAGGCCTAGGCGTGACGCGAAGACCCCCGTTTGGGCCTCGCGTCGCGCGACACCTCTCCTGGCTCAAATCCAATTTTAGATTTTTATGTTTTGATCCTTGTCTCTTCAAAACTTTGCTTAGACTTCATTTCTTGCACTTTGAACCCTCCAAATTGACGTTTAAGGGCTTCAAGACATTTATCCACTTTGTTTAGTCCTCGGTTAACTTTATTGTCACCCGAAAAGTCCTAAACTTCAACGTTGACGCTTTTAACCCCTCGCATACGAATTTGATCATAACTTTCTCATACGATAACAAAACTTTATGAAATTTATATCGTGCATTCTAGTGAGCATAATTAACCGTTACAAAGCTTCGGGTTTGGCAAAAGGTCACTCAGAGGTATAACTTAAACATGTTGACACATTTAACCCCTGTAGTTTGTAATCCCTCACTTTCTTTCATATTTAGCTTCGTATGATCCATGATTTATTCGTTTGAAGGTATGAGCATCATGTAGGATTATTGTAAAGTATATTTATTCACTGTTGACATTTAGAACTCGTATGTTCACATACTTTCCATGATTGTCAACTTTAGTCCTTCTATAACATTCTTTCACACGTTCAAACATATGACACGTGTCAACACATTATAGGACGTGAATTTTCGAGGTGTTACAAGCCATGAAAACATTTCAGGGAGCTTTCATGATAAAGCAGAAAGTTGTGAACAACTACATCGAGAAGTGCGCTGTGCTAGAACAGAAACTTGAAACCCAAAGAATTGAAACTGAAAGAGTTAATCGTTTGTTGAAAAGTTACTCATGTACTTCTTATGTCATTGACAGAATTTATCCAACTGTTGAAGGCATGAAGGCATTTGAAGATGATGAGATAACTGAAGAACAAAAGGTTTCTGAAGAAAAGACTCTTGAAAAGAAGAAAGGAAAGAAGAAGGATTCTAAAGTGAATGATTCTGGTAAGAAACAAGGTTTCAGTTACAACAAGTGTCCACCCCCTCTTGAAAATGGATATTCTCCGAGAAATCCAAATTCAGAAAGAGTCGAAAAGGCAACAAATTTACAGTGGGAGTCGGAGTTTTCAGTTAATTTGCCAGATAATATTGATGTCACGTTTACATCATCTGACCTTGATCATGAGTCCGAATTAATAAAGAAAGTGGTCGATCAGGTGTTGGATAAAGATGAATCCGTGGAGTCAAAGTCGGAGTCTATGTCAGAGTCAAAGTCAAAGTCTGAGTCCAGCACTCTGAGTCAAACCGTCAAACAGGGCAAAAGAGTATACAATAATGAATTTCTTCTATCAAAATCTAATTTGAATGACGAAACATTCAAAGTTGCATATACATTGAATGATTCCGACAAATTATATTCTGATGAGGAATTTCCAATAAGAGGTGTTAAACCTGACATGATCAAAAAGGTTTTTAAACAGATAGAAATTAATATTTCTGAAATAAAAGATGTAAATCTTAATGATAAACCTAAAAAATACACCTCAAGAGTTCAACAAAGAGAAAACAAGAAAAAGGGTTACAGTTCTGGTTCTGGTTATCGAAAGAAACCAAACCATAACGCTAATTTCAAAAATAAAGGACTTGGTTTTATTCCATCAGAAAAACAGAAAAATGAAAAACATGTTCGAGATTTTAAATCAAAAATAATATTTGTTTCAGGTATAACTACTGAAGAGGAGAAAGAAAATCTATTCAGAAAGCAATCGAACAGAGAATTCCTTGCGAAGAAGCAAGAAGAGATGAAGACTGTTGATCAGATGAAAGAAACAAGAACCTGTTTCCAATGCAACACTGTTGGACATATTGCCAAGAATTGTTCCAAGGCAATACAATCAAAACAGGGAGTTTCTCGTAAACTGAAAGATAAAAAGATTGTGTTTGAACCACCAATTGATAGAACAAAACTTTTCAGAAATTCAATTTTTGAGATTGGTGAATGCTCAAACAGATTTTACAAGAAAAGGGCAAATATTGACAATCAAAAATGGGTTGTTAAGAAATCAGAGGACAGTTTTAGCAATGATTCTGATTCTTCAAAATCAGAGGAGCTATCTTCTGGCGATGAATCTGATTCCACAAAGTCAGAGGAGCCACAGGTTGAGATTAAATGTGAAAATTCAGTTCCTCCAATGGATGATGTTCATTTTCAACCATTGAAGGCTGAAAACTTTAAACAAAAAGTTGGTAAAATTGAAATTTCAAATCAATTTTTCTCAGAAAAGAAAGAGTTTGATATTGAGAAAGCCTTTAATTCCACAGTTCATAACATTTTTGGAAAAATGGTTGACAGGAAGGTCAAAGGAGTAAAGGAATTTTACGAGAAGAAAACAAAGAAGCAAGGTAAAGTATCATCCCTGGTTTGTGACTGGGATGATACATATTATGAACAGTAAACATCTGGACTTGCCGGAGCTCCCAAGTTGGTAATCGCGGAGCATGAATCGGCATCATTCTTATATTGTTTTTGAAAAAATTGAAAATTGGTCACAAGTATGACTAGCCGGAACCTACAGGTTGGTAAGTGTGGAGTATGAATCGGCATTTTGAGAATTCAACCTACAGGTTGGTAAGTGTTGGTAGGCAAACCGACATGTGGTTGAAAATGAAGTTTTACCTACAGTGGTATTTGATTGAAATTGTGAAGGTGATCTTACAAGTGGTAAATCAAGGACATTAGGTTGTACTTGATTTCCTACAAGTGGTATTTTGGAAAAACAATATGATGAACCCTTAACCTACAAATGGTTTTATAAAATCAACAAAACTAATTTTTCGGAAAAACCATTTGATTAAAACAAACTTAAGTGTTTTGAAATCACAATGGGAAAATAGTTTGTTGTGAGGGGGAGTTCTGATTGTTTATGCCAAGTGGATGGCGAATTAAAGTGATTCGATATCAGTTGTCACGTTACTTGTATAGTTTGTTTTAAAATTTTTTTAATGTGTTTGAATTTTAGGGGGAGTAAGAAATTTCTGAAAATCCAAAAACATTTGAAAATTTGAAAAAGTCAAAAACATGATAAAATTCAAAATGAGGTTTGTGTCAAAGAAGAGGAAATAATAGTACATCAGTGGACTATCACAACATGCTAAAGATTTGGAAAGTCAAAAATGTGATAAACGGTCTCACTGATGATGTGCCAGTAGGTTTTTGCACATTTAGTAGATTGTGACGAGATATAAACCTAAATTTCAAACTTGCTTATATCATGGGGAACATCTCTCGGATATATGGGTAACCCCCGAAATCTTGTTTGAAAGATCCCTCTTTCTGAGATACTAGGTCTTTATGCTCAGTGATATCTGGGGTATTATCCCGGGACTTTTGATTTTGCGGAAGCAATGGCCTAGTCCCCGGAGAATACTTTACGCTTGCTTGAAATATAGCTCACTCTCAGCATAAAAATGACGAAACATTGAAAAATGCTAATCATGTGCTGTTGAAACAAAAGATCCTCTAAAGGGGACACACCAAAAGTCGAGCCGTCATCTCTCTGCTGAACGGAAGTTCTGACCTGAGCTCTCACGGTTTTGAAATTTAACCCTTTACAGATATCATATGTGGTATACTCACCTGTAAGACTGAATATTGCGATTTGGATACGGGAGTATATTCTAAGGTGGGACACGCGATTAAGTTTAAGTGCTTAAAACATTAATCTCGTATCTCGAAACAGTTGAACTTTGTGTGAAAATTTAAGTGGATCATTATACTGACAATCTAAGTGAATCATTTAGAACTTAAAATGTTTAAAGCTTAAAGGTGTTGGTGATTTGTCTCAAAAACTGATATGATCCTCTTACACAAACTCGCAAAAAAATGTTGTTTGTAAATATTTATTTTCTGCATTTTATTTCATTAAAAAATCCAAAAAGATTTTCGGTGTGTTTTAGCATAAATTTTGAAAAATACAAAAAGATTTTCGACGACTGATGTTGGAGAACTGATTTTCAAAATTCAAGTGCTAGACATGATGAACAATTGAGTTGGAAGAGTATGTTTTTGAAAAGAAAAAAGATATTTCTGCAAATGATTCATCAAAGATTAACATTGTAAAATCATTCTTTGATTGTATAATTTCTGTAATTGGTTCATCAGAGAGTGAGAGTTATTTTTACAAGTGATCATCAGAAAATTTATTTTTTGTGACACCTGTGTCACTTCAACCATCAAACAAATACCAAACCAATGAAATATTGTATTTCATACTTGGGATTTGTATAAATATGTGTATCGTTTGCACATATCAATTCTTGTTCGATTTCGGGCTCTAAATCGCTTTCTGGAAGGTTATACGCGCACCGATGCGTAAATATAACTAGTTTAATGCAACAAACACTCCGGAACAGTGAAATAGGCTTAACATACCTTAAATAACCTTTACATAACCTAGAAATAAGTTTTGAAGGCTTTGGTATGGCAAAATCAAGTCTATTCGCTTACAGGGACTAAAGTTGACAAACTGTGAAAGTATGCCAATTTGAACTGTAACAGACATTCCGGAATATGACCATAAGTTAAACATATCATAAATATCCTCTACATAGCTTAGAAATAGGCTTTGAGGGGTTCGGTGTGCTAAACTAAACTTTTGGGTCATTCAGGGACTAAAAGCGTCAAAAAGTGCATAAGTTTGCATTTTCGCGCATAACGTACGTTCTGAATACATCCAGACATCCAAAAATTTATGTAAGCACTAAAATATTTTATTTTAGTGTTTGGCCTAATGAAAATCCATTCGTCACACAATTTGGACTGTTTTTCGCGCTTATGCGCATTCCGTCGTAATTAAGCGAACATCGCGATCGTACGGCCAAACGAACCGAAATCCGAGATATTTTTGAGCACATTTTAAGTTCCCTATACTTTAACTTCATCTTAGAGCATTGAAATGGGGTTAACGGGTCTTAAACATGTCAAAAATGCATTGAAAACCAAGTTTGGAGCTGTAGGGACCAAAACTGTCAATTTGCCAAAGTTGCTGGCTTACGGACCGTAAGCCCTCACCCTTACGGTCCGTAAGGAGTCCCCAGATCAGTAGAAACTTCTAAACCAGCTGTTAACAACTGTTACCCACTCCTAATCTCATTTCCACATGTTGTTCTCTGATGTTGGGGGGCCAATTGACATACCTTAGCATTGCAACAATTGTAGGGATGAGATTGAAGCACGTTATTCGATAAACGATCCTAACGGTGGTCCATTTCCTATAAATACCCAACCCATTCACTTACAAAACCCACAAATCTGATCTAAGAATGCTCTAAGTTGAAGCCATTGCTTCATACCTGAGCTACTTGGATCAAGATTAGCTTGCGGGGACCCTTTGTAAGTGCTCCTTCGTTCTTTTATCGCTTTTCGAGTCCGAAAGTCAAACTATGTTTGATTTTCTGCGTTGACCAGTTTATGGTCGACACGAAGTTCGCTTGAACTTCATAACGTGAGCGTAATCACGATGGTTATAGTCCCTAGTGACTATACCTACTGATTCCCACGTTATCTAGGCTCAGTGACGAGTCGTAGTTTCGGCCAGAATACGTATTCTTGCGTATTTTGTAACCAAACTACTTATGGGTATCAAAACCGTTTGTTTTGATACCAAACTTATTTTCTAACTTAGTTAAGCATGTTTTAACGTGCTTAGCTCGTCACTTTTAGTTTTGTGCTTGTCTAGGGTCGTAAAGGTAAGAGATCTAATCAATCGCTTATACTTTCGAACCCGACCCGTTTGGTCGATCATTAGGATCTGACCAAACACATTAGGTGACCATAGTTGTATAACCTTCCGAGGTTATACCTTATGGTCACGACGTTTAGTTAGTTGTATGATAGGTAGTCTATATGCCTTAGGTAAATTACCAAAATACCCTTTTTGCGCCAAAATTCATTTTAAGCATATGTAACATAACTTTCGACATCTAAACTGATTCGGCAACAATATTAGACATGTTAAGGCATATTTTACTTATCATCGGACTAGTTAGGCGGTCCGAACGCGTTTCACGCGAACGACGCGTTATAGTAGCATAAGCTACCTAAACGGGTCGTAATGGGTCGTAAGCACTTAGGTTAGGTTTCATTTTAGTATGTAGGCTTTGTTAAACCATATTACATGAGTTCCCATACTCATTTGGTTTACGAGCCTTCATTCTATCCGATCCTCCGATATAGGTCCGGTTTATTAATGTAGATACCTATATTAGGTGTCGTTTGATTCTGTGATCTTCTAGCTTGCTTGGTGGTTATCCTAGGACTTCTAAGCAATCTCAAGTGAGTACGTAGACCCCTCTTTTACTGTTTTCCAAACACTTTGGGGTGAAACACATATGCCTACTTGTTACTTTCATGTTTTTCCATGTTTTCACATCATATACTTGCTATGATCATTAGTACACTATTAGTACATTGTTTTACATTACATTTCATGCTATGTATGTCCATTGTGTGCATACTTAGTACATTGTTCTACATTACATTTCATGCTATGTATGTCCATTGTGTGCATACTTAGTACATTGTTTTACATTACATCTCATGCTATGTATGTCCATTGTGTGCATACTTAGTACATTGTTTTACATTACATTTCATGCTATGTATGTCCATTGTGTGCATACTTAGTACATTGTTCTACATTACACTTCATGCTATGTATGTCCATTGTGTGCATACTTAGTACATTGTTTTACATTACATCTCATGCTATGTATGTCCATTGTGTGCATACTTAGTGCATTGTTTTACATTACATTTTGTTGCATATGCTCATCCAGCATATGAACACATTATATTACATTATGTGAACCATTTGTATCTATTGAACCTTGTGAACCATTTGACAATAGACATTTGACTATACCTAAACATTTCTACAATTGTTAAACATTAAATCTTGATGGTTTGGTTTGAGTAAGTGATTTAAGTAACGAGGCGTGTGTAATATGATACAAGCATGGTGGATACGCCGCTGGTACTTCATATATATAAGTGTTTGTATGGTATTACATATCGTAGCGTTATTTGAATCATTTCAATTTGAGACATATAACATTTTATACAAATAACATACTTTTCACAAGACATTATTTTACAAACAACTTATCTTATACAAACTCATTTTACATGATTATTCATTTAACCATACATTATTCTCTTATTTATACATATCATTTGAAATTATTGTTTTTCAAATGATTTACAAAACAAATCAATTTACAAGGTTCATGACTAAACTTTATTAAACAACTCTTTCTAAACTTACAAGTCATGAAACCTATTTTCACAAAACCTATGTATCTCAAAGGCATTTTTATGCTGGCGTACCTATTTTCACATGTGTTTTCAGGAGTTGATGCATAGGACTTATCGAGACATACTTAGGCGGACCTGCCTTAGTGACTTAAAACGAGACAAGAACTAGTTAATTTATGTTATGTACTCTTTATTTCTTGTTTAAAGACAATGTAACTCGCTTGTTTGATGAATAAAACGAAACTTTAATTTCCATGGTTGTGAAACAATTAATTCTGTTACAACACTCCCCGACGTTTCCGCCACGTTTCGTTGTTTTACGTGGTCGGGGTGTGACATTTTTGGGTAGAGAATGTGCAGGATATCTGAATGATAAAGAGCCAGGTTCTGATACCTGAGGACTCTGTGATTTTAACAGGCCAGGCTGCGATCCCAGCATATCGAAAGGGGGAGTCTGAAGACACCTAAAGGAAGGAGTATGTTGGTACTGGTGAAAAGAGAAGAGAAGATTTGATAATACTTACAGCGTCAGATACTTCAAAGAGTTCGAGAGGACTGATAAAGACTGAAGATACGAAGACTCGACACTGAAGACTCGTCAACATTCGAGGGGGAGTCTGTTGGTGCATGCATCTGTCGACTTCGTCTTGTATCGAGTCTTGTTTGTATTTAGATAGATCAGGGCACGTTATACGAGGAAAATGTTGAATATAGGGTGAGTGGCAGTTTCAAGCGAAATAACATCTTGTGATTCCGCTTGAAATGATCAGGTCCACTTCAAGCGAAATCACACTATCTAATTCTGCTTGAAGCTGATATCGCTTGAAACATGATTCCGCTTGAAACCTGTTCAAGCGAAATCAGAACCCTATATATACCTGTGTCTTGATTTCATTTGTAATAGTTCCGGTCAGAGCAACGAAGTGCTGCCGAAGTGTCGTCTCGCTGTAAATCATTGTGAAATCAATAATACGACAGTTTAAAGTGATATTCTAGCTGAATTGACCTCAATACGTCTGTTTCTGCCTTTCATATTGAGTAAAACTCTTCTGATCGACTCGTTCGGGTCTGAAAACAATCCCACAATGGGCTTATTTCTGTAACCAACATCCGGCGTGAGAACAAGTACTCGTAGATGGGAGAATAAGCGTTTAGGATAGAGAGAGAGAGATTGAATGAATCGTACCTTATGACTTTGTCCTCTATTTATAGGTTTTGGCAAATTAGGGTTTCCCCTTAAGTCGGAGCGTCGGTTAGCCGAATCTCCTTTCTTTTCGGAGATTGCACCGTCCTTATATTTGCATGGGAATATCTTTCGTATCTTTATTATTATTACTAGTTGTAAGACCCGTGTGAACACACGGGTATGTTTAATAATGATCGAAATCAAATACTAAAAAACAGATTATAATATATCATAGTAGTAACACCCGTGTGCAAACACGGGTGGTTTTTAGAAAAATTACATACTACATTTTATTAAACAACAAATCTCTATAATTGTTCAAATTCCAACATCACTAATCAAAAAATATGAAATCCACGTGTTAAGGTAGCAGTTGGCACTACTCGAGCTCTAGAGTTCGGCTTTCCCATGGTCGAGCAGCAATCCATCGCTCCATCCAACTCCAGCCCCAATTATATGTTGCGAGATTGGAACCATTTGCGTCTAAATTAGAATTAGAATGCACCCTCCACTGCAAATATTTGGAAAGTCAACAGAATTCCTACTACTAAAGAAAGTCAATTGAGAGTGGATAAGAGAATGTGATTTGACTTTTGAGTTTACCTGATGAGAAAAGGCGTATGTCATTGCGCGTTCATGCTTTATAGTTCTTCTCTTTGTTTTTTGCGCGCAAGAGCCTCGGTCATCGTATGATGGCTGCCTTTCCATTCCTATATGAATACGTGCTTTGGCACCAGCTGAGTAGACCAAGTAGCGAATAAAGGGTCCCGTGTACACACCACATTGTTTTAAATAAAAAAAAATTAGATGTCGTTATTCATCAAATTAATTTCACTGTCATAGTCAACTTCTAAATTTGTATCGTTAAAATTCCATTTTGCCCAAACAAAATTAAAGCTTTGTTAAAATGGCTCGTTATGATCCAAAACAGTTTCAGTTAGTTACCTAGTCTTGCCTATTGCTATTTTTTACCTTAAAAATAATCATATATTATACAAAAAGCAGACAATAAATCACATGATTAATCAAACCCGAGCCTAAGAACGGTGAGTACACTTGCAAGTAGTTCCCTGATCGACGTTCTCGTGAATTCGTAATCGTACAAACGTGATGCCAAAACGTCAAATGGTTACTGCAGTTGGCAAAAAAACAATATGAACTTCAATTAAATAATTCTATAACATATAATTCTTCATCTGATTTTTAGTAGGAATATATAAGAGGGCGACCTAATCGCTTAGAGATTTGTTTGAACATGGGTCCTGTTTGAAAACTCGATTACTCGAACCCACAAGTAGAGTGGGATGTAATCTGCCAAAAAGTTTAAGAGAATGAAGGAAAAGACTATTTTGTCCTTCCAATATGCATTCTAATATAGTAAATATACCTTTGTGAACATGGGTCCCGTAGCAGCAAGAAGTTGGAAGCTGGGCAGAGCAAGCAGCTAGGACGAACATCATTCCAGCAGCCGCACCTTTAACGATTTTTCCCAAAAAATGAAAGAGCAGTGATGGTTGTGGATTAGGAAGACTTGCTGAAACGTCATAAAATAAATCAACCTACTGTACAATTATCACCAATAAAAACAAATGAATGCAGAAACGTCGACACAACCAACCTACTGTACATCAATTGCGTGTGCATCGAAATACGAACAACAATCAAACGGTACTGCTGAATCATTGACCGGTAAAATTGGTTTACTCGAATACAAGTTTGAAGTTTCAGAATATCCATTCACCAAAACCTATACGAATACATGCTTTGACATCCGCTGCAAAGTCGTTTACAGGAACCGAAACCTCATCATACATGTAAATCAATATTACTGATATCGAACCCTCATCATACATGTATATATTTTTTTATAAAGGGTAGTAAAACTATGACCAGCAAGGCGTATTTGAAAAATATTTTTTATTACTAAAGTTAACAACCTGTTCTTTACATTAAGTGGTGTTGTAGTAATGTAGTGTTTTGTTTTAACTGGTGATTTAAAACCGGTTTAAACCAGACAGGTCAAATACCGATTAATAACCAACGGTTTAGGCTTTGTAATTCGCAAAAGACATTATTCTTCAATAATCATTTTTATCATAAAATTGTTTGATGAAGCATGAATATAAACTATATCACCACTGCGGACATGACCGACCACTAGTACCAAAATAAACGAAAACTAAACTACCTATGACTTAAATAGTTAAAACTGACTTCATTACCGAAGCGAGTCACAACAGGCTGAACCTAATCACAGCTGGAGAATACGGGTCGTGGCTGCAGCTGGGTTACCCACGGCTGAAATAATGGAGCCATAACTACAAGCTACAGTTGGGTCTTGTGAGTTGTAGCTGGTGATGCACTTTTGTCACTTAAGCTTCACCGTTTATACTCCACTATCTCACTTAAGCTTTGCTCGCCAGGCATGAAGCTTTGTGTACACGGTTTTTGCCAGCCCAATAGTCTTAACCTCTGCCGACAGGTTCTTAGTTTTTGTTGACATATGTTTCACAAAAGGCTGGACCTGACTATCGAATTTGCTAACCAACTCATCTACCTGAAATCAAGTTACATATAATAAAAATACACCATAATAGTACAAAAGATTATTCATTTTAGCAATAAAGAAAGAGATGAATCGGCTCACCTTACGATCAACAAATTTTAGGACCTCAACAGGAACATCATGATACTTCATACTTGTCATACGCAGGGCCGACGACACCCTCTATCGTCTCCACCCCTCGGTTTGAGTGGACTAGAGTTGTTCTTGGCATAACTATATGCTTTGGAGTTGTTCATGATATTGAGTTCATTACAAATATCATTCAGATCACTTCAATAAATAGAATGTGCTTATTTATGTATATTCATTGATATGACGTAGTAAAGAGAACCAAATAAAATGTATTCCATGTTGATAGTTACAGAAGATTTATTCATAAGCAAACGGCTCGTAATTTCCATCTTTTTATAACTGCATAAAATGAAATGTAGTGCAGAATGTAAATGTAAACGGGTCATGAACCATTTTCAATAACATAAGTAGTTACGATCTATGAAACCAAACCTGCTAGCCATACCCGTTATCTCAATGCTTGTGAAATGACGATTCTATCCCTGGAAATACCTCAATAAGCCAGTAAATCAGTATGGCTAGCATATTTTCGTCAATATCAAATTGTTGGCTCTGGTGAAATCAAGCTACAATTCTGCAAAGAAACAAATTATTTGGTGAGAGTCAACTTTCCTTGTTTAGCAGCAAAAAGTAAAAGCAAAATCACACATTTAAAAAGTCAAAGCACTTCACACAATTTGACCATTTTATAAAAGTCAAAATGACTAAAAATCCCATTTTTATTTCATTACAACAATGAAACTGTGACAACCCTCGTAATTAGATGTATCCGTATGATTATTTAATGATAATTAAAGTGCTTGATGACTGTGCTGAATCACTTAACTGCTTTCTGATTACTGTGTTATACTTACATGTGCTTGTTAACATACTAATAGTGTACAGAAAAGTTACTAAATAGTCCAGTATGCTTTCCTGAGTGTTGAGAATTAAAATGTTACAAAAATATATATATATAGGACATTTTATGGATTAATTAAGCACTTTAACGGAACAGTATCAAACCGAACAACCGGACATTACCCGGAACACCAAAATAATGCTAGAAGCATTGTTTCTATTTTGTTAAGCTAGTTAGGGTCCCCGAACACCCCAACACACTATATATTACTTAACACACATAAACCACTAACTATTTCACTTATCTTCTAACTAGATTAGTTAACCACCATTACAACCCAACTAAACCAACCCCCCCCCCCCCCAAACCGGTTCTAGAAGTGGGATCCCCACTTTGATTTTCTTCATTTGTTTATTGGGTTTGCATTGTACTAAGGGCACATTAGGTCTAATGGACAATAACATGTTGGAGGATTTTCTATAAAACCATAAGATCATCATCATTCTTATCTTCAACACATAACACACTTCAAAACTCTCTCCCTCTCCCTCTTTGGTCTCGGCCGACCACCACACCACACACCACCATCATCACTTGATCATCTTCAACCAATCTAAAGGCATACATAGGTGTTAAAGTGCATCCACTCGTTTTCTCTAGTGTTTCTTCCCTAGCTTAAAAGCTAGTGGTAAGCTCCTTTGATCTTCATTTGCTTCCTATATATGATAGTTAATAGTTAGATTATTATGAAAACTTAAGAACACTAGAAGATCATATGCAAAAGTTTTGAAGATAGAGCTAACTTAATGATGAAATATTGTTGAAATGTGATGAAATGTTGTAGTAGGATGTTGTAGTGAACATGTTGTTGATTACTTGATGATTTACTTGTTAATATTGATGTTAAAGGTTGTTGTTGATCACTAGACATGTTAACGGAACAAATAAAACACGCGTTAGAACACAATAAGCTGAAAACAGCTTCTGTCCAAGCATTTACAGCCAACTTCAGTTGGCTGTAACCAGATCATAACTTAACAAAAACTTGATTTTCTTGAGTCTATAACGTGTTATTATGAAATATGGTTCTAATGGCACTGGAATCATAATTTTTGGACTTCGTTTACTATTTTTAAAGGGTCGTTTTGTAACAGCAGCTAAAGCTGCATTTTTACTGCTGAAAATATGTGTTATGTTCTTCATCATAACTTGAAATCTGTGTAGAATCAGGTCACGAAATTTGTACTGTAGGTGATTATAGGTGGACACTGATGTCATAGTAATTCTCCCACTGGAATTTCATCAATCGGACTTACGATGAATTTTTAATAAATTATTCCGTGGACTGCAGTCGGAAAAAGATGAATCTGATTGCAGTCCGGAAAATGATTTTTTGTAAAATATTGGTGATGAATTGGATCCCGAGATTTTTACACAATAATATTTGGATTGTTTAAGACCTTCTGTAAAAAGTTGGGAATTTTTGGAGTAAATTAACTATTTTATTAAAATACCCGAAAACAGCCCAGTTTTGAATGTAAAAGCTGAAATGACATAAGTAGTAATTTGCGTGTCTAAATGTCTGGTAGGTTATCTGAGAATGATCTAACATGTTATATGTCAATAAAAGTGTTATGTGCAATGTCGTATGTTTGCTTATGAACGGGAATAGATGGGAAGTTTAATATGGGCGTGAACCATTAAACTGATGCATGTTATGTGATAGATGCGTGTAGGAACTCCGTGCTTATTTGAAGTCACTAATAAACTAAGTGGTAATCATACTAGGATGTGATTGACCGACCTTGACTGTTAGCTATTTTTGAGAGTCTAACCGAGCAAACCAAGGTGAGTTCACACACTTTCTAAGGCATGGGATTCCCGGTGGTTTGGGAATGGGTTAAAGAATTAAAACGGAACCTACATATCCTCCTTGGGTAGGATGTGTACGGCCATCCTCCATAGGTAGGATGCCAATATTAATCCTGCGTGTTTTCCTTGGGTAGAATGCGTATGTTCGTCCTCCTTGGGTAGGACAACAACCTTAAAACTTACTAGACAAACCTCTATCATGAAGTCCCTCATTTTATATCGACTTAATCGCCGAGGCCAATGGCGAGCGGGTCATTATTTAATAGCGCTATTAGGTTTAACAAACCTCACACCGTGCCAGTCGGACGGGCGTGTACTAATGGACTATGGCAAACTGTCAGTGATGATAGACACTGATGTAGGGCATAACTTATTTTCGTTAGTAGTCGATATGGTACGGTCTAGTGGTTCACATGGGGAAGCCCCCACTGATCATGGATATGGTTTGGGTAATAAAAAGGAACTGGTTAAACATACTTTCAACTATGGGGTAACCCCCACGGAAAATAAGCCAACGAAAGTCACACCACGTTTTTTGAAACAACTTAAAACTAATCAACCAACCGTGAACTCACTCAACTTTGTTGTTGACTCGTTGTTACATGCCTTACAGGTCGCTAGATGCTTATGGAGCTTGCACGAGGAGGAGGTTGTTGTGGAATATGGATGTTATGTCCCGTGCTAAACATTTAATCCTTATGAACTTATTAAACCTACGTTTTGGACTTTAAACTTATGAACTATGGAACTTATGTTTTGGAATTTAATCTTTAATGCTTCCGCTGTTTAATTTGAACTTGGTTAACTAGATTTTGGTCACCAATTGTATTGTGGTTAGTTTTATTACTTAATTACATTGTTCAATATGATTGGTGGCTCGATCCTGGTCACGTCACGCCTCCAAGCGGTGATACTCCGCAGGGTGGATTTTTGTCACACCCTGACTTTTGCGGAAGCGTGATTATTGGTGTGACTTCTTAATACCATTGCATACGATCATAACAACACTATATGATAAATCCAGTAGATGTACATCCATTAATTTAAGTTTAAAAGTAGTACAACATAATTTTCTGAAACGTCGATACCAAATTCAAGTTACAAACCATAACATATTTTAAGGAGTTCAAAAAGACTCAACAACAGATTTTAAAACAAACCCGAGTTTAGGACCACGTATCTCGTCCAGGATTAAGATACGTCTCCTAAGACCTAGTGACTTGGATGACATCTTTATTCACAACGCAGCTTAAAAACTCCAACGTCCGCCAGATCCATTTACTAATTTCCTGAAACACATGTAGTTTGAAAAATCAACATAAAGTTGAGCGAGTTCATGTAAAAGTGAGTATGTATAAACCTTTGTAATATGTCTGTATGTATGAAAATCCTTGGTATGTAGCAATTAAGGAAAAAGAGATCACCATTGGGTTGCAAAGCCAATGATATGTGTGAAGTGATGCAGGAAGACTCAAACCTAGCGGATTTGTGCGTCGGGCACTTAGTCACCACCTGACCCACCCAGCGGACTCAGGAGTGGGGCTCGCTACACCCAAATAGATCTATCACTAATGTCCCTCGGTCCTACAACGAGGATTAATGGCCCCAAGTAATACCTACCCACTCACATGATCTAAGTAGTAAAACCCTCCTTAAGCTAACCATACCATGTACATAAAAGTCTGTAATAACTGTCGCATGTATTTCACCCCCGAAGTATAAAACTGAAAACGGTAAAGAGAAAAGGGGGAACATGAACTCACTG
The DNA here is from genome assembly GCA_030545235.1 of Helianthus tuberosus. NCBI lineage: Eukaryota > Viridiplantae > Streptophyta > Magnoliopsida > Asterales > Asteraceae > Helianthus > Helianthus tuberosus. The sequence goes on from CM060369.1 coordinate 83,087,336, forward strand.
TATTGCGTCTTCGTACTTGTAACCCAAATCTTTGCGGCAAACACGACTACCTACAATGGTCTAACGTCTATTAGACGAACGCGTCGTGCCTTGTCTTAATATTGATTAGTGCCTTACGTTTTAAAGTGTCTTCAATATTCTTGTAATAATATTTCTCAAGTGTTCGTATTTCCTTCCCAAGGATGGGGGTATTTACACATGTATATTTGTAGTCTCGAAATTATATTTTAAGTCCCACTTAGCAAAATATATTTAACTTATTTGTCCGAAAATAACGTATTCCCAAAATATATGTATTTTTCTCAAAAATAATATATTTGCACTTCCTTAGTTTCCAAAATAATATTTTACCAAAAATATATATGTAAGAGTATTTTCCTGAAATATTTCATAAGTTACGTTTTTGCGTTCGGTTTCACAATACCAAGTGTGTAACTTAGATATTTATTCCGTGAGATTTTTGGTATTATTTTGGGAGTTGTAATTTCCATGGTATGCGTTAGGTTATATTATTTTACCCTAAATAATATAACTAGTTCACAAAATATGCAAATATTCAAACAAGTGTCTTTGTACAGAATATATATTCTAAATATATATTTATACACCTTTATTTACGAAAATCAACCCCCGACACTTTGTATTTCGTAACAAAATTCATGGCGAAGTTTATATTTGAAACACAAGTTACAAAATATACTTGTAATAATTGTTAGAAAAATATTTTCTAAGTGTTGGGTTTTTAGGAAAATTTCGCCAGAGTTTCCTTTGTAAATGGAGGCGTCCACGCTTACTAGCGTATCATTTTCTTTAACATATAACACGTTAGATCACTTTCAAATAACCAACCCGACATTTAGGCATGCAAAATACTACTTATATCCTTCCAGTTTTAATATACGAAACTGGGATTTTTTCGGGTATTTTATTAAAATAGTTATCTTATTCCAAAAATTCCCACATTTTTACAGAATGTCTTATACTATCCAAATATTATTGTGTAAAAATATCGGGGTCCAAATCAATACCAATATTTTATAGAAAATCATTTCCGGACTGAAATCAGATTTATCTTTTTCTAACTGCAGTCCACGGAATAATTTATTTAAAATTCTTCGAAAGTTCGATTTATGAAATTCCAGTGAGAGAATTACAAATAAATCGGTGGTCATCTACAGTACTAATTTCATGATCTAAATCTACACAGAATTCAAGTTATGACTGAAAACAGGACGCATATTTTCAGCAGCAAAAATGCAGCTTTAGCTGCTGTTACAAAACGACACTTTAAAAATAGTAAACGAAGTCCAAAAATTATGATTCCAGTGCCATTAGAACCGTATTTCATAATAACACGTTATAGACTTAAGAAAATCAAGTTTTTGTTAAGTTACGATGTGGTTACAGCCAGTTGAAGGTGGCTGCAAATGCTAATCAGCAAGCTGTTTATAGGTTAAATGTTACTAGAACGCACACATACGATTACCATTTATTCTAATAACGATTTATCTCATAACATAAGTTATTTACAGCAGATTATTGTTTGTATTACTCAGATTTATCATGATTACTTCATCATTTTAACAATACTTCATCACTAGACTAGTTTATGCTCAAGACTTGTTTAAGTTCTTAGAGTTTCTTAATATTTTATCATTCTTTCAACTATTAACCACCAAAAATAAGAACAAGATGAAGATTTAAAGCACTTACTACTAGCACAAGGCTAGGGGAGTTTCAAAGTGTAAAAGTGGTGGATAAAAGAAAATAAGAGCGGTCCTTCAACTTCCGAACACACCAAGCCTTGTTGTATGATCTCTAACACCCTTGGGTATGTATAGAATGCTTGAAGGAACACTTGAAGGTGATGATGGTGGTGCTTGTTGGGGTCGGCCGAACACAAGGGGAGAAGAAGATGATCAAGTGTGTGTTTTAGTGTGTGCACAAATGAGCTCTAACCTTCCATGTATACTTATAACCCATTTAATCGTTCCATCCGTTGTGTAATATGCCTTGTAGTAGGAGACAATATCTTATATTATATTGAAATAAAATCTATTAATTAGGCCATGTGTTGGCCATAGACTAGGTTTAACTAAACTAGATAGTTACTAGATAAATTTTAAGTATGTAGTTAAGATCTAGTTACAAGATATTTATATGGGGTGTTATTATGTTCGGGGACCATAACTAGCTTGGTAATGATGAAACAATGCTTCTAGTAATATTTTAGTGTTCCGGGTAAAGTCCGGTTGTTCGGTTGGGTGCTGTTCCGTTAAAGTGCTAAATTAATCCGTAAAGTATCTTTTATATTACTTTTTGTGACACATTTAATTCCCAACACTTTGGAAAGTATCTAGGATCATTTTGTCAAGTTTTTACACATTACTAGCATATCTAAATGCTGAATTTTATATAAAAGTGCAGAATTTTGCAGTTAAAGTATGTTTTAGGCACTTCCCGGCACTATAACTATCACCTAGTGACGTAGTTTTGTGGTCCTCACTTCCCTACACTCCCTACTAGTGTAGTGTCCTGTCTCTGGCTCATACTGGCCTCAAAAATATTGTCTGTCTATGTGCTGGCATTGTCAGCATGTTTTTCTGGGTTATCCGTTTAGTGTGCTAACTGCGCTTTGTGCATCAAGTTTGTCACTAAAGTTTGTGTGAAATAAATGGAGTGACAGTATGAAATGTGATGCATATGTATGTATGTAAAAGAAATCAGAAAGCAGTTTAATCACAGTTGTAATCAAGCACAGTTATTAAGCACGAATTAAATATTAATTCATTGTACGGATACCTGTAATTGTGAGGGTTGTCACATTCTCCCCCCGTTAAGAAAATTTCGTCCTCGAAATTTGTACTACCTTAACCCCTTATGGTTTCGTCACACGTGTATGTATATGAATAATATCGAGGTAGATAATCATCAAACCGAATCAAACCTTACTCACATTTGGCGAGTCCAAGAATATATAACAACCTGAATCCTAGGGTTAAAAGGTCTGTGCTTTTAGCATTTGATGTCAGAGGTACAAGACGTATTTGACATATAATCTAGTGTAATCCAGCTAGCAGGGGTTCCACAAAAGTGGAGTTTGATTAATAAGATTCTTAAACGATCGATCGCAATATGCAGACGAGTTTTCACAAACCGTAGCATCTGCTATATGAATTCAAAATCAACAACTCAAACGTACTAGTAAAATGATATGTCAACCCTCGAATAATTGAATGGTGGGGTTTAGTGTGTTGACATTTTTGAATTGCGAAAGTACGGCGAATGAAATACAAGTGAATCTGGTGTATCATTGACTTGATTCGTAGTTGCATCAGAAATGTTCAAAGGACAAGTCAAACAAAGTATGTGTAGTTTTGTGTGGAATGGTTGACCCTAATTAGCACAAGCTAGAAGTTTGTAATGACACCTCAGGGTGTCGTATTGACATGATTCAATAATAGTGGTGACTGAACAAATTCACCGTGTTTGAAATCAAATGAAAGGGTACTGAGACAATCTGAAGATTTGATCTACACAATGTCATAGAGTTTCCAATTAAATACGGGACATCAAAGAACCACTGTTTCCGATCGAAGATGAAAAGTAATAAGTACCGCAAGGCCTTCGGTCGACCATGAAAGAGTAATGAATACTGCAAAGCATTTGATTAATGATGAAAGAATCGTTAGGAAGTACATCGTGAAATGAGTTTATATACCATTGTCTTAACACACAACTGTGTGGAAACTGCTTTATCTGTGAAAATTGAAACGAATTTTTAGAGCAAGTCAGTAAACAATTAAATTTGGGCATGAGGTGCGTAACGAAATTTGTGCAAGCTTCAATTATGTGAAAGTATCACTGTAGGGTATCGAGGTCAACAACGATTTAGTGGAGTCGTAGACCAATCAAGTCCTACTACGACTCGAAACAAAAGAGCCTTTGCCAAAGTATTAGAATATGATGCTCTCAATACATCATATGGCGTCTCAAATCAAACGTGTGTAATGGATAAGTTCAAGCAATTGAACTTAGTTTCAGCGTAACCCGACAATAAACGTATGTATCAACAACGGAATCTCGGCATGGTAACAAAAATGAACCATGAATGTAACTTGAAATAAAAGAAGTTTCAGGAAAGTGTGTTGACTTGATAGCAAAAGAGTCAACAATTTCAATAATGTTGGTCATTCAAATCACAAACCCATGATTAAGTTTAGCAATTTAACTTTTAAATTTTCAATGAAGCGATTGTTCGAAACGAAACCACATGCGTAGCAAATGATGCATGTATGTCAGATAAGTTTCCAAGAAAAGGAATAATGAGTATCCGCTAAAGTGAAGAAATGACCAGATATCGAAGCAAATGTGTGTTCGCTCTCAGCGAGAAAATTATTGTGATGCAACTACCATTAAGGGGAGTAGAGGTGCAAACATCTACTCGCTAGAAGTAAAAGAAATTCAAGTACTCTCTGTTTGGTCAACGGAACTGGAATATATGCCAGGTTAATGGTGTCTGCTTGAGTTAACAGATGTGGTTCCTAAGTAACAATCTTTGTGAATTTGAACCTGGGTTCCCGATGGTCTAAGTACATGTTTTCTAGATTTTCAAAGTTTCGTATTCGGTGGAGAATCGTTCTGTGCATCGTGTAGGGAACACCATTCTTGTGTATGTTTAGAACAAGTTGTCGTCCCACAATTTTCCGGCATACTTTCTTCCTAAATTCACAGCTACTCGATCCTTGATCAGTCAGGAAATACTGGTTGGATCCTCGTAGTTAATCAAATAAGTAAGTCGCCAGTTCTTAGCAAGAGTCGCTGACTCTTGTTGGCTAGCTCGTTCGGCTCCTGGTAGTTTGATGTTCATTTGAAAATCATCGTCCTTTTTCTTGATGAGCGGAACTGGGGTTACCCCAAACGGAAATTTTGGTCTGTTATCTTCCTTCTCTATCCAATGCTGAAATTACACTGACAATCCTTGCGTTTCCGAAGGTGTAATCCGTTAGGGTGCGTTGGTTGCAGGCGCGATGCCTAGAATCAAATCGATGCGAGATTCGACTAATCGTTGAGGAGATGATTCCGGCAAGTCTTCGACGAAGACTTCAGGATATTCTCTAATCACGGGGGTATCTTCGTGTTTTAGTTCTTCGGCTCCCTTGTCCCCGACATGAGCCAGAAACAACACATCCTTTCCGCAACAACTTTCGTGTCTTCAAGCCATTCGTGATCTGTAGAGGCGTATCCTGCTTTGTGAGTCACGATCGTTCCTTAATTCGTCATCGGGGTGTGGATATCAATCTCTGCTCGATCGCAGGACAATCAATCCATCCCACTTACCTTGTCGAAGCTCCCCAAGTCAACTGGCAGTAGATCAAGCGTAAACTCACGCTTTCTGGGTTCTATCTTGCCGTTTCCAATTACTTTGTTGGCGTCTACTAGCTTCCCATTAGCTAGTTCTTTCGAGTGCGGATTATCTAACTTACTTGTTACTAAACCAAGCATACTCTCAAACTCTAGAGATGCGAAGCTAAAATTTACAACAGTATCTAGCAGCACAGATGCATAACGTTGAGTAATATGGGACGTACCGATATCCAAGTTTGGATTCTTGGCGTGCTCCCCTAGATCTGCTATTGAGCTATCATCCTTGTGCTTGATTCTTTCTAGGGAAATATTTTCTGAAATGCTTTTTGCTCCCACAGTTAAAACAACCTTGTGCACGTTTCTGTTTGTCACTCGTTCTGCCCTGATATTCGTCATTGTCGTTGTTTCCTCCGTGATTCTCACTACCATCTTGGCCTCCATTTCTACTTTCAACACCTTGCCTACAAGTTTCCTTGGGATGCCCCCTCTTGCCACAGTTATCACATTTTCCATATTTATATCGCCCGACATGATAACGTAAACAATTGTCGCATTTAGGTAGGATACCCATGTAGTCTTTTCCCTTCTTGGCCTTCTTCTCGTTACTCCCCCGAGTAACCACCTTGAAATTTGCGAGCTTTCTCTTGTTATCCCCAGATGACTCTACAGGAGTCTCCTTTTTCTCCTCCGTAGTGGAAAATTCTCCTCGTCTAACTGCTTCTTCCGTGAGCGCCACGCTTATGTCGATAGCCTCGGTGATCGTTGAAGGTTTAGATGTTGTTACCAGGCTTAGAATCTGAGGTGCCAGTCCCCTAATGAAACGTTCGATCTTCTTAGTTTCTGGTTCCACCAAACGTGAAGCAACTTGTGATAATTCGCCAAATCTCTGCACATAGTCGGCTATCTTTGGACCTTCCATTTTCAAGTTCCACAATTCAGTCTCCAACTTCTGGACTTCTGCCCTAGAGCAATATCTTTTACGCATCAGTTCCTTCAGTTCGTCCCACGTCAAGGCATTCGCAGCAGTCTCGCCCATTGTTTGAACCTGAAGGTTCCACCATGACAGAGCCCCATCTACAAATAGTCCGGCTACGTACGTGACCTGATGTTCTGGGGCACATTTGCTCAATCGTAAGACAGAATTCGTCTTCTCCACCCAATGCACAAAAGCTAAGGCACCCCCAGTGCCGTCAAATCCTCGAGGTTTGTGGTTCAAGAACTGCTCGTAAGTGTAGCCGTTGGGTGGGTTATTTCCTGAGGTACCTCCGCCGTTTTCGAAGCGAAGGGCCTGGAGTTGTGCGATGGCTTGCGAGATGTGTTCTTGTAGTTCTGACTCTGCTGTTGTCGGCAGAGGGCTGTTGGTATCGACGTTCCCTTGTATCGACATCTTCTGAGGAGAAGATTGGTTAGGTCAGGTCTTATTCGTTCGGGGAGTGCATATAGTTGTTTAAATATCATGTGCACATACACATATTAGGTTATCATACCAACCAATCAAGCAATAGTATAATCATAGTATGACCAAGTAATTTGGTAATTATGTTTAATGTGAGCTTAGCAAGTAAGCACGTAGCATTATAATTTTAGTGCGCACATAAAGATCAATAATCGTGCTTAACGAAGACATAGCGACTGAGCTTTCATCGGTTATTGGCCACAAAGTTTTGTCGCATGTTTAATGGTGATTGGCATCTCATTACTCCCTGATCACAACTGTACTGCCTTCCAGGATGTATCACGTCAACAGGGACACGGGGTCACCCTACCCTGGTCCATTAAATAAATTGGTGTATCAAAATTACTTAGTCAGATGTGGCCTTCAAAAGTCTCCACAATCTCGGCTTATCATCGATGTCCTTACCCAAATGCAATCCGCATAATCCAGAAATCAACTATACTGGTGACTGAGGTGGAGGAGGAAAGAAAGGTAAACTGTTAACATGCGTGAGTCCCTCCTCGAGCTTGTATATACGTCAAAGTAATTATCTGCTCTGCCACTCGATAGTAAAGAAATGAGCATCAGAATCCTGGGAACGGTGTAATAGCAATGGTCAAGAGCGCAAAAGGAACCTTGATGTATGTGGCGGATCAAAGTATACTAGTAACCGACAGGGCGGAGGACGTGGTGTCTTACATAAACTTTTCAGACAATATGCTGTCTTGTGATGTAGACACTTAAATCATGTTTTCGGTTATGTAATGTTTGCATTTGAAGTTACCAAATGTGATGTCAGCTCGAGCTCCAACATTCTGCGACTCGTATCCTCAACTGTAGTTGATGTTACAGGAGCAACTCATCTCATATGTGGCCTCCATAATGTGAGGGATGGTAAGGGTCTAAAATTAGCATAGTGTATTATAGGAACCATCAAATCGGCTCGTCCAGCGATGTAGAGGTGAAAGTAGTAAACGGTGCGGCCTGTAAGGCCGTAGAAAATGCTGCTGTAGCAAAAGGATCGTTACGCGGGTACTGACCTGGAGTACCTTTCCGGGGTGCAGGTATGTCTTGAATGAAAGCGATAGGCACGTTGGCGCAATGGACGTCAGTCTTCACAAGAGCAACATCAGCGGGTGAAGGTGCAGGAGCAAACGTCTCAACTGATAGGAAGATCATCAGATGTAGGTAATGGGTCAGGTATAAGGTTGCAATGTCTGGTAAGCCAAAAGAAAACAGGATCATAATCAAGCAAGTGTGCAGGACCAGTAGTTGCAACGTCAGGCTGACCCAAAAGGTGCAGAAGCTAGCTCAGGAGCAGGCTCTGGGTCGTGTAACGGCGTGGTGCCTTGAGCAGGTGTTAGTGCAGCAGTCATAACGGCGTCGTCGTCTGTGTCAGTAGTAGAAAGATGCAACCCGGCCGTTTATAAGGCTGCAAATGTCACAAACTCAAAGGAGTCTGAAACCGAGTGTATACTAGAATCAGAGGGTAGCTTGACAACAGGGATCTCAAAATGTGCAATTAGTAACAGTGTTCTCATCTAACTTTCCATCATCATGGGCGTTATCAGAAGGACCATCAATATCACGTCGATATCATTATCAATTGTTCGTCGAGTAATCAACCTTCGGAAGGAATGTCCACAAGAGGTGCATTGTCGAGGATCGGAGCCATGGTGTGCTTACCAACGTGATGACCAGAGATGAAGTGGTCATCGGCCGAACATGAATGACAGAGAGATCTTTGTCAAGGAAGCCATCAACAAGGGTAATTTATCGCCAAAGTCTGGCAGCGCGAACGGTTGGAAGTCGTCCTCGTCCTTGGTCAGCATGTCAGGGTCACTCTCAGTGTCTTACTTAAACATCTCTGGCGCAGGTACAGTCTCATCATTTGTGGCGGTGGCCGTAGGGTCGTTATCATCTGACAATCCGTTCCATGAGGAAGGTGACGTGTGTGCCAGTATATAGTAGTCATAGCATGCATATTTACAGTAATCTTTAACACTTTGTGTATTGCAATTAAAGACAATTCGTAATGTAATCATGTATCCACATATTTGTCCTAGTCTTCCCAGACTATCCCGCCCAGTCTCTCAGACTAAACTCCCTAGTCTCTCAGACTAACTCCCTAGTCTCTCAGACTAACTCCCTGGTCTCTAAGACCAATTTCCCAGCCTCTAAGACTAAATCCCTGATCTCTAAGACCATTCTCCCAGTCTCTAAGACTAAATCCCTGGTCTCTAAGACCATCCTCCCAATCTCTAAGACTAAATCCCTGGTCTCTAAGACCATCCTCCCAGTCTCTAAGACTAAATCCCTGGTCTCTAAGACCATCCTCCCAGACTCTAAGACTAAATCCCTGGTCTCTAAGACCATCCTCCCAGTCTCTAAGACTAAATCCCTGATCTCTAAGACCATCCTCCCTCAGCCTCTAAGACTGATCCTCCCTCAGCCTCTAAGACTGAATTATAAATATGAATTTTGAAATGTGTATTTGTGCCTTTTTGTTTGTAAAAATGTTTGTTCCCTGGATCTGGACGTTTTGTGTATGCAATGTAAAAATGTTTGAAAACGTTTTCGTGAGAGCCCTGATGATCATAGTCTAGACTCGAGAAAGAATCCTAGTTCGCCATGATCGAGGCTCTGATACCAAGCTGTCACACCCTGACTTTTGCGGAAGCGTGATTATTGGTATGACTTCTTAATACCATTGCATACGATCATAACAACACTATATGATAAATCCGGTAGATGTACATCCATTAATTTAAGTTTAAAAGTAGTACAACATAATTTTCTGAAATGTCGATACCAAATTCAAGTTACAAACCATAACATATTTTAAGGAGTTCAAAAAGACTCAACAAAAGATTTTAAAACAAACCCGAGTTTAGGACCACGTATCTCGTCCAGGATTAAGATACATCTCCTAAGCCCTAGTGACTTGGATGACATCTTTATTCACAACGCAGCTTAAAAACTCCAACGCACGCCAGATCCATTTACTAATTTCCTGAAATACATGTAGTTTGAAAAATCAACATAAAGTTGAGCGAGTTCATGTAAAAGTGAGTATGTATAAACCTTTGTAATATGTCTGTATGTATGAAAATCCCTGGTATGTAGCAATTAAGGAAAAAGAGATCACCATTGGGTTGCAAAGCCAATGATATGTGTGAAGTGATGCAGGAAGACTCAAACCTAGCGGATTTGTGCGTCGGGCACTTAGTCACCACCTGGCCCACTCAGCGGACTCAGGAGTGGGGCTCGCTACACCCAAATAGATCTATCACTAATGTCCCTCGGTCCTACAACGAGGATTAATGACCCCAAGTAATACCTACCCACTCACATGATCTAAGTAGTAAAACCCTCCTTAAGCTAACCATACCATGTACATAAAAGTCTGTAATAATTGTCACATGTATTTCACCCCCGAAGTATAAAACTGAAAATGGTAAAGAGAAAAGGGGGAACATGAACTCACTGTATTGCGTCTTCGTACTTGTAACCCAAATCTCCGCGGCAAACACGACTACCTACAATGGTCTAACGTCTATTAGACGAACGGGTCGTGCCTTGTCTTAATATTGATTAGTGCCTTACGTTTTAAAGTGTCTTCAATATTCTTGTAATAATATTTCTCAAGTGTTCGTATTTCCTTCCCAAGGATGGGGGTATTTACACATGTATATTTGTAGTCTCGAAATTATATTTTAAGTCCCACTTAGCAAAATATATTTAACTTATTTGTCCGAAAATAACGTATTCCCAAAATATATGTATTTTTCCCAAAAATAATATATTTTCACTTCCTTAGTTTCCAAAATAATATTTTACCAAAAATATATATGTAAGAGTATTTTCCTGAAATATTTCATAAGTTACGTTTTTGCGTTCGGTTTCACAATACCAAGTGTGTAACTTAGATATTTATTCCGTGAGATTTTTGGTATTATTTTGGGAGTTGTAATTTCCATGGTATGCGTTAGGTTATATTATTTTACCCTAAATAATATAACTAGTTCACAAAATATGCAAATATTCACACAAGTGTCTTTGTACATAATATATATTCTAAATATATATTTATACACCTTTATTTACGAAAATCAACCCCTGACGCTTTGTATTTCGTAACAAAATTTATGGCGAAGTTTATATTTGAAACACAAGTTATAAAATATACTTGTAATAATTGTTAGAAAAATATTTTCTAAGTGTTGGGTTTTTAGGAAAATTTCGCCAGAGTTTCCTTTGTAAATGGAGGCGTCCACGCTTACTAGCGTATCATTTTCTTTAACATATAACATGTTAGATCACTTTCAAATAACCAACCCGACATTTAGGCATGCAAAATACTACTTATATACTTTCAGTTTTAATATACGAAACTGGGCTGTTTTCGGGTATTTTATTAAAATATTTATCTTATTTCAAAAATTCCCAAGTTTTTACAGAATGTCTTATATGATCCAAATATTATTGTATAAAAATGTCGGGGTCCATATCATTACCAATATTTTATAGAAAATCATTTTCCGGACTGAAATCAGATTTATCTTTCTCTGACTGCAGTCCATGGAATAATTTATTTAAAATTCATCGTGAGTCTGGTTTACGAAATTCTAGTGAGAGAATTACAAATACATCGGTGGTCATCTACAGTACAAATTTCATGATCTAAATCTACACAGAATTCAAGTTATGACTGAAAACAGGACGCATATTTTCAGCTGCAAAAATGAAGCTTTAGCTGCTGTTACAAAACGACACTTTAAAAATAGTAAACGAAGTCCAAAAATTATGATTCCAGTGCCATTAGAACCGTATTTCATAATAACACGTTATAGACTTAAGAAAATCAAGTTTTTTTTTAAGTTACAATGTGGTTACAGCCAGTTGAAGGTGGCTGCAAATGCAAATTCCCAACACTTTGGAAAGTATCTAGGATCATTTTGTCAAGTTTTTGCACATTACTAGCATATCTAAATGCTGAATTTTATTTAAAAGTGCAGAATTTTGCAGTTAAAGTATGTTTTAGGCACTTCCCGGCACTATAACTATCACCTAGTAATGCAGTTTTATGGTCCTCACTTCCCTACACTCCCTACTAGTGTGGTGTCCTGTCTCTGGCTCATACTGGCCTCAAAAATATTGTCTGTCTATGTGCTGGCATTGTCAGCATGTTTTTCTGGGTTATCCGTTTAGTGTGCTAACTGCGCTTTGTGCATCAAGTTTGTCACTAAAGTTTGTGTGAAATAAATGGAGTGACAGTATGAAATGTGATGCATATGTATGTATGTAAAAGAAATCAGAAAGCAGTTTAATCACAGTTGTAATCAAGCACAGTTATTAAGCACGAATTAAATATTAATTAATTGTACGGATACCTGTAATTGTGAGGGTTGTCACAATTTTGGGGGTGTGACAGAAACTAAGCTAAATCACATCTTTTACTTCTTTTTAGGTAAATTAATCTATTAATTTTAAATAGTCTGAATTTACCATTTAATGTCAATATATACTCAACAAATAAATAAATAAAACCAATGCCTCATGCCTCACCTTGTTGCAAAACCAATGCCTCATATCTCAACACCAAGCAACTCTCAACTGATACATCTCTAAATGCAAATATCCAAGGGTAGGGCAAGAACCTAAATGCTTATTAGGACATGCACTTGGATCAATAACTTGTTATCAAATTTAATATATTACCAATTGATAAAGAAAGGGACAAAATTGACACAAAACATTCTTGGTCTCAATTCAAAACAGAATGTAAGCAGATTACAATTTTACAAAACCTTACAATTTTCGAAAGAGCTGTGGCCTGCGAATTAATGAGAATACAATCAATATGAATGGGAATCAAGCTCTTGAATCAAGCTCACTGCTTCATCCACCTTAGATGTTTGACATTTTAGAATCAGATTCAGGGTCAGATTCATCCACCTCGATGATCTCATATCTAGCCAGGTAGCACTCTTTTAGTGGTTCAAAAGTCTGTTTGACCAAAGTCAAACCTGTGTTTTAACCCAACAGTGATTTGAAACATCTGTTTTCTCCACAAATCACTATTTTAACCTAACAGTGGTTTCAAACCACCATTTAAACCCAACAGTGGTTTCAACCACTGTTTTCTCCACAAAACACTATTTTAACCCAACAATGGTTTCAAACAGTTGTTTTCATCCATCTGTTGACCCAACAGTGGTTTCAAACACTGTTTTATTTTCTAACATCCGTTTTAACCAAAAATACTGTTTCTAACATCTGAGTTAAACTAAACCAACACTTACCATAATACGCCACTTCAATCTGCTGAAACTTTCGCTTAGCATTCCCAAAAACTCTGGATTCGTCGTCCACTTATCTGAATGTTTTGATAGACTATCTTTGATCAAAGCATCGCTACTTAACAAATTGTTACAAATTAAAAAGCACACTTCAACCATAGATCAAACTTGCATCAAATTATGAATGATAACACACCTGTGGCTGCCGTAGCCTTGGCTTCGGGAATCTTCTCGTTCACCTTCAAAATGATAACATAATCATAACCCTCAACAAATAAAATTTAGTTTAAGTTAAATAGGTCAATTTCAACGAACTAAACATCAGCCAAAACAACACAGAAGAGCAAAAAAGAAAGAATTCATTCAAACACGTCAAAGTTGAACAGATTACAATGAATATAGGTACAGTCACCCAAACATAAGGTTAATTTAATTCACTCTACCTACAATATGAGGAGTTTTGTGATAATTCTTCGTTAGATTTTGTGACTTTTGCATAAATAAAACTCAGACAGAACAAATCCAATACGCTAAACGATATAGAAGAACGAAATAAACAAAGCCGTTGAAATAGGTAAAACTTGAAGAGATTACAGTAAAAACAACCAAATCATGAAGAAAATAGAGGTTAATTTGATCATTATTTTCTGATCATTATCCAACTATAAATAATCATTCATCACAAATTCTTATTTCAATCTCCTCATTTAAGTTAATAGTGACTAAAACCTACAATTACAAAAAATATTAGAGATTCCATCGTCTTGGAGGAGAGAATCGAAGTTGCTGAATCGAAGAAATGGGGGCTATAAAACAGAAAAACAACACAATAAACACCACATAATCAATCAACAATCCATGAATCAAGTATCTCTAACAACAGTAAACTATAAAACCCTGATTTTCACCCAAAAACAGAAAAGGTAACCAATTTCATAAACTATAAAACCATCTGAAACTTGCCTCTCTCGTCGCAATAGACGAGGCGAATAAGTCTAGCAGGGCCGGAAGACACGGCAGTTGACGGAGAGAATAGAGGCTGTGACGTAGATGACGTTGATGGAGGTGGTGTGGCTGGTTCTGCTCAGAGGCGTGAGAGAGAGCAGAGATTTAGGTTGGAGAGAGAGCTGAGATTTAGGTTTGATTTTGAAATAAATGACGCGGTGGGAGAGAGCAGGGATTTAAGTTTGAATTTTGAAAATTTTATTTATGTATTATTAATATTAAATAAATTGTTATTTATGACATCAACAAAACCTATGTGGCATATCTAGATAATTAACATGTAGGCAAAATGAGATCAGCGTCTAAGCTCCTTTAATAGATAGTATAGATTATTATTATTATTATTATTATTATTATTATTATTATTATTATTCCATATTTAATGATGGTTATCCGACCCGGAATGACCGAGCCATGTCATTCCTCCACAGTCATACTGCTCCTTGCCCATGGGCCTATCTTAGGTATCTAGAGTTTCATACCATCTCTATATACCGGAATCACATATTGAATTAATAAAATCATTCCTCTTTTACCAACTCACAATCTCATAGTTGATGTGGTTTTAACAATCGTGTCGAGTCATTCTTCAACACGTCAAGTTGGGAGTGAAGTCATAGATATCATGAAAAGTTTGAAACCCTTCTCGAGAACTACCATATAACGATCAAGTAAACCAATGAATCCCATATATGAGATGCATGCAGTGGCGAAGCTTGAGATTTTTAACGCGGGGGTCGAAAACGTATATACCAAAAAATTTCTATACGAAAGCTACATACATAACACTACTGAGCGAAAAGTTCGAGGGGTCGGGCGCCCCCCCCCCCCACCTGGCCTTTTCTAACCTTCGCCCCTGAATGCATGTATAATGACTAATGCAGTATCATAGGCATGTTATGTTGAGAGGGGATGAAGTAATATGATGTCAAACATTTGGAATGGGTGGATGAAACTTAATGGGGTGAGATGGGCCAAAGCCCAACAGGCCGTACCTAAAATATGAGGCCTATTCATTTAAGAGATCAAAAAATTCAAAAATCATATTTATGATATATGTATACTCACACTTAGTGGTATTCTAATTAGAGGTGTTCTTAGGATTAGTTAAACTAGTTTTGGGTTAATCGTGTTTCAAAAATTTCAAAGCATACCGATGACCTTCTTGCGTCTTGTTGTTCGGATTCGGGGTTTTGGGTTAAACAGGTTTTGGGTTAAGCATACAATCAAGCCACTTCCTTCCTTCTTCATAGCTTTTTTTCGTAAAGGGTTGGTTGCTAGGGGCGGTGGCCGATAAAAAAATGTTACTTACGATCGTGTTGTTGTGAAAAGTTTTAAAAATGTTACTTAAGGCTCGAAACCAAAAGCTATGATCTATCTGCATGTTAGATAACATTTAACTCATAAAATTGGAACAAAATTGTTGGTGCATGCGTCTGTCGACTTCGTCTTGTATCGAGTCTTGTATTTAGAATGTTAGATCAGGGCACGTAGTTCGAGATATAGTTAATTCCGCTTGAAAGGGTAATTCCGCTTGAATGAGTCTTGCATGCAATTCCACGCGGAATTAGATTCCGCTTGGAATCTAATTTCGCTTGGAACAGACTCAAACGGAATTAAGGGCCTATATATACCCCTTCAAACGAAATCATTTGTAAGAATTCCGGTTTGAGCCACGAAGTGCTGCCGAAGTGTTGTCTCGCTGTAAATCGTTGTCAAATCAATCATACGACAGTTTAAAGTGTGTATCTTGCTAAATTGACCTCAGTACGACTGTTTCCGCCTTTCGTACTGAGTATAAACTCTTCTGAACGACTCGTTCGGGTCTGAAAACGATCCTACAAGTGGTATCAGAGCTCAGGAAGAAGAGTTCATTCCAATTCAGCTGCAATTTCTGATTTCTACACCTTCTTTTCAAAATTTAAAAACTTTTCACGGTTAAAATTGGATAATTTTCTCACATAATGTGCGCAATTGTGTTTTAATGAATCCTTGAAAGAATTGGACTCAAATTTGATCTAAAACTGATAAAAATTGTAATTCCGTTTGAAAAACAGTTTGAGAATGATGACGTCAGCAGCATTTCAAACGGAATTAGACCTTAATTCCGCTTGAAACTGGTATTCCGTTTGAGTTTTCTCGTTTCAGAAGTTAATTCCGTTTGAAATTTCATACGGAATTAGGTAATTCCGTTTCAGTTGGTGATTTCGTTTGAGAAGTTTCAAACGAAATTAGTGATTTCGTTTCAAAGGAGTAATTCCGTTTGAAAGTGTGCAAATTCAAACGAAATTAGGGTAATTTCATTTCAAGGTTAATCTCGTTTGAACTGTGTAATTCCGTTTGAAAGGAATCTTGTTTGAAAGATAATTCCGTTTGAAACTGACTGTTTTGAGAATTTCTTGAAAACCGAATCATGGAAGAAGAATTTTACAACGCATTTGCTACTCCGGTTACCCCGATTACTCTTGTACAGAACACAATGTTGGAAAATGAAACAGCGACGATGCAAAAACCGCCTAAGCTCATGAACATTGAGGAGTATAAAGGTTGGGAAGGACGTTTTGAAAACTGGGTTCAAGCAAATTATTTGGATGCTTGGGAATGTGTTGAGACAAATTTGTTAGACCGACGAATGATGACGAAGAGGAGATTGCAATTAAAGATATGAGTGCTGATGATAAAAAGAAATACAAAAATGAAAAAATGATGTTAAGTCTACTACAACAAGCTGTGAAAGAAGATATCTTGGTGTTATTGCAACATAATGGAAGTGCTTATTCGATTTGGAAAGCTTTAAAATTAAAGTTTGTTGGTAGTTAAGAAATGGTTAAAAACAAAAAGTCACTTTTGAAGAAAGAGTTTGATCTGTTTCGTGGTTTGAAAAATGAGAGCACAAAGCAAATTATTGAAAGATATTGCAATTTATTAATGAACATGAAGAGATTGAGCATAAATAAAGAGAATGAAGAGTTGATTGAAAAGCTAGCCGATGCATTGCCACACGAGACTTGGGGCACATATCTCATGATGTTAAGGAACAAGAAAGGGTTTAGCAGTCTAACACTGAGCAAGTTTATTGAAAAGATTGAGGCTCAGGAGATGGAACAGAGAAAGGTCTTAAGAATGAAAGATTTTGATGGTGAACAAGACATTGGACTTTATTACAAAGCAGGGTTGAATGACAAAACTACCAACATGTCACCAAAGATCGAAACTGCTTTCAATGCAAAGAGTTCATCGGGAGGTTCTTCTAAAGGATCAAATAGTAAAACAAGTTTTTCATTATATCCGTCATTTGATCCAAACTTGACAGCAACCAAGAATGGCAAGAAGCAACAATGCAATATTGTATTGAATCTTGAGAATGATCAGGATTATTCTGAAGAAGTTGCGAAAAGTCACATGTCTTTGTTGGGGACTGTGTTGGAGTCTTATGGAAGTTTAGTAGCAGGAAGGATCGGGAATCCAATGTTGACCAAAGAGGATTACGATCAGATTGATGCTGAAGAGATGGAATTGATGGATATAAAATGGTGTTTGGCTAGTGTGTTGAGACGAGCTGAGAAATTTAAACAGATCACAGGAAGAGATGACTTCCGTGATGCATATGTTTCTAATTTAGGTTTTGATAAATCTAAAGTTACTTGTTTTCGTTGCAGGGAAAAAGGACACTTCAAGAGGGAGCGCACTGATCGCGAAGCAAGTGGAGCTCAAAATCCGTTCAACAACAATGATTACTATCGGAAATCGATTTATCATCAACTTGCTCAACGGCCACATCAACAACAGATGCAAACTGCTCATGGCAGGAAGGAGATTGAAGAATCATCTAAGAGAGCATGTTTGGTGAATCAAGAAAATTTCAGCTGGGACAAATATATTTCAGCCGACAATAAAGCATGCCTAATCAATCAAGATGATGAAAAGTAGCCAGAAGGTTTCAGTTGGGAAAATTTCAATTGGGATGATTATGATCCAAATAAAACTTCAAATCACAAAGCTTTTGTGGCTCGAATTGAAGAAGATAGTGATGATGATAATGAGTATTATATAAAACGAATGGCAGCTCACTTGAAAATGATGGCAGAAAGTGATAGTGAAGATGAAAAAGTTAAAAAGAAAAAGAAAAAGGTCAAAACACCAGTCAACAGTGATGATGAAGAAGTTCCAGTGATCAAAAGGAAAGTAAAAGAAGTTCCAAAGTTCAAAGTTGATGAAGAAGTTGATGCAAGAAAGATTTCTGTGAATTGTGAAACCTGTGAGATTATGAAAAAGAAAAACAGTGAATTGATTAACAACATGAACATGTTAAAGGAATCTTATGATGTTCTGAACAAAGCGATGAATCAATACAATCAATCTAGTGATGAACAAGCAACAGCAATGAAGACACTTCAGGGAGCTTTCATGATGAAGCAGAAAGTTGTTAACAATTACATCGAGAAGTGTGCTGTTCTTGAACAAAAACTGGAAACTCAAAGAATTGAAACAGAGAGAGTTAATCGTTTGTTGAAAAGTTACTCATGTACTTCTTATGTCATTGACAGGATTTATCCAACTGTTGAAGGCATGAAGGCATTTGAAGAGGATGAAGTAACTGAAGAAAAGAATGTTGAAAAGGTTTCTGAAAAGAAGACGAAAAAGAAGAAGGATACTGAAGTAAAAACATCTGGTAAGAAACAAAGTGTCAGTTACAACAAATGTCCACCCCCGCTTGAAAATGGATATTCTCCGAGAAATCCAAATTCAGAAAGAGTCGAAAAGGCAACAAATTTACAGTGGGAGTCGGAGTCTTCAGTTAACCTGCCAGAAAATATTGATGTTACGTTTACATCGCCTGACACTGATCAACAATCTCAATTGATGAAGAAAGTAGTGGATCATGTGTTAGATAACGATGAAACTGAGGAGTCAAAGTCGGAGTCTATGTCAGAGTTAAAGTCTGAGTACAGCACTCCGAGTCAAACCGTCAAACAGGGCAAAAGAGTTTATAATAAAGAATTTCTTCTATCAAAATCTAATTTGAATGACGAAACATTCAAATACATTGAATGATTCCGACAAATTATATTCTGATGAGGAATTTCCAATAAGAGGTGTTAAACCAGAAATGATAAAAAAGGTTTTCAAACTAACAGAAATTAATATTTCTGAAATAAAAGATGTAAATCTTAATGATAAACCTAAAAAGTACACCTCAAGAGTTCAACAAAGAGAAAACAAGAAAAAGGGTTACAGTTCTGGTTCTGGTTTTCAAAAGAAACCTAACCATCACGGTAATTACAAAAAGAAAGGAATAGGTTTTATTCCACCAGAAAATCATAAAAATGAAAAATATGTTCGAGATTTTAAATCAAAAATGATATTTGTTTCAGGTACATCTTCTGAAGAAGAAAAAGAAAAATTATTCAGAAAACAGTCGAACAGATATTTTCTTGCGAAAAAGCAAGAAGAGATGCAGACTGTTGATCAAAAGAAGAAGGAGACTCGAACCTGTTTCAAATGTGGAAAAAGTGGTCATATTGCCATGAAATGTTTACAGGCAAATCAAACTAAATAGGGAGTTTTTAAACTGAAAGATAAAGAGGTTGTGCTTGAACCACCAATTGAGAGAACTAAACTTTTCAAAAATTCAAAATTTGAAATTGGTGAATGTTCGAACAGGTTTTACAAGAGAAGGGCAAATCTTGACAACCAAAAGTGGGTTGTTAAGAAATCTGATGATGAGTCTAGCAATGATTCTGATTCATCAAAATCAGAGGAGCTAACTTCAAGCGATGAATCTGATTCCACAAAGTCAGATGAGCCTCAAGCTGAGTTAAAATTGGAAACATCAGTGCCGCCAATGGATGATGTCAATTTTCCACCATTGCGGGCTGAAAATTTTAAACAAAAAGTTGGCAAAGTTGAGATTTCAAATCAATTTTTCTCTTAAAAGAAAGAATTTGATATTGAAAAAGCTTTTAACTCCAAAGTGAAACATATTTTTGGAAAAATGGTTGACAGAAAAGTCAAAGGAGTGAAGGAGTTTTATGAGAAAAAATTGAAGAAACCAGGTAAGTGTGTTTCGTCTCAGGTTTGTGACTGGGATGGAACATATTATGATGAGTGAAAAGTATGACTTGCCGGAGCTCCCAGGTTGGTAAGTGAGGAGCAGGTATCGGCATCTTTCTTGAGAAATTCACGAAAGTGATTTCGATTTAAAAGTGGTAAATCAGGGACATTAAGTTGTACTTGATTTTCTACTAGTGGTATTTGATGTTTGAATCTAAAACTGTTAAATTTTTCAACGTGGTTGGATGAACAATGTGATGAATTGATCCCCTAACCTACAAGTGGTTTTATATAATCAACAAAACTTATTTTCCGGAAAAACCATTTGATTAAAACAAGCTTAAGTGTTTTGAAATCACAATGGGAAAATAGTTTGTTGTGAGGGGGAGTTCTGATTGTTTATGCCAAGTGGATGGCGATTTGAGGCGATTCGATATCAGTTGTCATTTTACTTGTATAGTTTGTTTTCAAATTTCTTTAAATGATCTTGAATTTTAGGGGGAGTAAGAATTTTTTCAGAAAATCCAAAAAATTGAAAATTTGAAAAAGACAAAAACATGATAAAATCAAAAATGAGTTTTGTTGTGAAAAAGAGGAAATGATAGTACATCAGTGGACGATCACAACATGCTAAAGAATTGGAAAGTCAAAATGTGATAAACGGTCTCACTGATGATATGCCAGTAGGTTTTTACACATTTAGTAGATTGTGACGAGATATAAACCTAAATTTCAAACTTGTTTATATCGTGGGGAACATCTCTCGGATATATGGGTAACCCCCGAAATCTTGTTTGAAAGGTCCCTCTTTCTGAGATACTAGGTCTTTATACTCAGTGATATCTGGGGTATTATCCCGGGACTTCTGATTTTGCGGAAGCAATGGCCTAGTCCCCGGAGAATACTTTCCACTTGCTTGAAATATAGCCCACCCTCAGCATAAAAAATGATGAAACATTGCAAAATGCTAATCATGTGCTGTTGAAACAAAAGATCCTCTAAAGGGGACACACCAAAAGTTGAAGCCGTCATCTCTCTGCTGAACGGAAGTTCTGACCTGAGCTCTCACGGCCCTCGCAATTTAACCCTTTACAGATATCATCTGTGGTATACTCACCGGTAAGACTGAATATTGGGATCTGGATACTGGAGTATATTCTGAGGTGGGACACGCGAATAAGTTTAAGTGCTTAAAACATTAATCTCATATCTCGAAACAGTTGAACTTTGTGTGAGAATTTAAGTGGATCAGTATAGTGACAATCTAAGTGAGTCGTTTAGAACTTAAAATGATTAAAGCTTAACGGTGTTAGTGATTTGTTTCAAAAACTAATATGATTCTCTTACACAAACTCGCAAAAATATTGTCTGTAAATATTTCTTTACTTCACTTCATTCTAAATTCAAAAATCCAAAAAGATTTTAAGTGTGTTTTAGCATAAATTTTTGAAAATACAAAAAGATTTTCGACAACTGGTGTTGGAAAGTTGATTTTCAAAATTCCGAGTGCTAAATATGATGAACAAAAGGTTTGGGAGATTTTGTTTGAATTGTTTGAAAATGAAAAAGTTTTGCCTACAAGTGGTCATCAGAAGTTTATTAAATGTTAAATCATGGTATTCATACAAGTGGTCATCAGAGACTTACATTGTAAAATCATTTGTTATTTTGTGTCTACAAGTGGTAAGCATAGTATAAATTTGTCAAATTATAAATTTGTGAAATTTATTTTTGGGTAGAGACTTGTGCAGGAAAAAGTAGAGCCAGGAATTGGTCATGAACCTGTGGAAAGATTGTGAGCTAGTTCTCGATCCTAGAACAAGAATTCCAGACTGAGATCCCAGCTTATCGAAAGGGGGAGTCTGAAGACATTCAAGAGGAGGTTATCTGTTGGTGCTGAGAGAAAGAAGAAAGAGAAGATTGAGGATGCTTTACAGTGTCAGATATTTCAAATGAGAAGCCCGAAGACTGATAAAGATTGAAGACTTTGAAGACTCGACACTTAAGACTCGTCAACATTCGAGGGGGAGTTTGTTGGTGCATGCGTCTGTCGACTTCGTCTTGTATCGAGTCGTGTATTTAGAATGTTAGATTAGGGCACGTAGTTCTAGATATAGTTAATTCTGCTTGAAAGGGTAATTCCGCTTGAATGAGTCTTGCATGCAATTCCGCGCGAAATTAGATTCCGCTTGGAATCTAATTTCGCTTGGAACAGACTCAAACGGAATTAAGGGCCTATATATACCCCTTCAAACGAAATCATTTGTAAGAATTCCGGTTTGAGCCACGAAGTGCTGCCGAAGTGTTGTCTCGCTGTAAATCGTTGTCAAATCAATCATACGACAGTTTAAAGTGTGTATCTTGCTGAATTGACCTCAGTACGACTGTTTACGCCTTTCGTACTGAGTATAAACTCTTCTGAACGACTCGTTCGGGTCTGAAAACGATCCTACAAAAATCTTAGATTATATAAAGAGGATTCCTTGTGTAACGATGATTCTATTCCATTGATCAACCAAACACCTTTGTTTTTCATTCCCTCACATTAGCACATTCCATTCCGTCATTTTGTAGAAACCCATTTTAAAACTCCTCTTCTATTTTCTTTGAAATGTAGCCCAAAGGCCTTTGGCTCGCAAACATTGGCGAATCCTCTTAAACCAAGTTGTGACCCTGTTGTTCATAAAAAAATAAACAACAATGTGTATTTAGATGTTTTTAAAAGTTAGCCGAAAATCAACGGTGTGTTTTTAGATTTTTTTAGTACAAGTTATTACATTAAAAAAACAATTGAGATGCTAAATATTGAGCATCTCAATTGTTTTTTTTATGTAATTAGTTCAAAAATTTTTTAAAATAAATAAAAAAAACCATGTTTCACGTTTCCTCTACAAGGTTTCCATGGTATATACCCATGGCCTAAGAGTGATAATGTTAAGGGGTTCTTTGGATGTACATTTTTAAAATAGTTATTTCATTATGTTATATTAAATAACCAGAATTAGCTAATTATTCATAATAAAACATGATGCTGAAGATGGTGCTTAAACGGATTATAAAGCTACATTCTGGCTCTTCCAGGTGTTGTTAATGTACTTAAAAGCTGGTGGTATTGGCTTGAATTTGGCTGCATCCTCTATTGTATTGTATTTCTTATGGTATGTCACCTTTTTTACTTTCATATATTTTTTTTTTATTTTGGCTTTGCTATTTGATGCTATTTGTTTCTTGATTTGCTTATAGAACTTAGATAATCAAACAAACTTATCGTTGATTCATAACTGTGATTTGTAAACCTGTAGAGTTCTATTCGATACCATTAATTGTTGGGAATCAGTGGTGTCAATTTAACTTTTTATCAAAACGGGTTTGACATATTTTATTAACTAAATATATAATTAATGAAAACGAGCGGAATAAATATAAATAATCGACACCAAAAGTGAACCGGACAGGATCATGATTACAAACATGCAAATACGATACATAAAATAATTAATCTACCGATGAGAAAAATTATACCCTTTTGGTTAATAATAACCGTGTGAGACACCGAGGTACAATGAACGAGTGCTAGAACACGAAGACGAATGAATAGGGCTTGCAACAGAGACCGGTAGCCGCCGGAGACAATAGCGGCGGCAAAACAAGTCTGTTATGCTTGTGGACAGTAGGGTCGCAAAAGGAATAATCCTTTTGGGTTTTTGCAGTTGATCTATTTCTTTTGAGTTGTGATAATAATATATATCACAAAATCAATCTTGTGCTAATCTCACAAAGCAAAATCAATTGCTTTATAATTTACGACAGAAGATGATTGTCCTTTTTTCTAGCTTACGGCAGGAGCTCCACACACAAGGAGATGATTGAGATCAAATATATATATATATATATATATATATATATATATTTAGGTTAACTAATAACCCTAATTACCTCTTAGGCCCCGAAGCCCAATATAATAAGTTCAAGCCCAGACGCAATACGAAGCCCGAAAAACAAAGTTTAATTAAATAAGTAATTAAACGTTACATTATTTATAACCTGTATAAATAATAAATCCCGTTTCTCGTGGATATATAATTATTCTAGATAATTATATATTTCGTTCCGTTAATTGTTCGTGATCACCAATTAACCAAGTTAGTTCGTTGCCCAAGGTGTAACTCTTACGGGTCATAGCTCAGTCAGCAGCATTGACTTATCGAACCCGTACATATAAATCCAACAATCTCCCACTTGGACGGCCTTCGATAAAATCCTCAACGCAGACAGTTAGCGGTGCTCTAGCTGCACATGGCTGTCCCCAACAAGGTATGGCACTTTAAAGTCATTAACCAAAACACCTTGCCATTAGTAACAACTTACTATTGCAAGACGATAGACTTATGGTAATTGTTGTCATTCATCCTTTCTGTAAAAGACATAAATTGAATCAATGAGACATGGATTAAGTTCATTCTCATATGATGTTCAATTATTATTGTTCTCGATCAAGAGTCAAAGTGGTCCGAACAAACACACAGTAAGTTTGGGTAAGGCCTTACACTTCACCAGTTTGAATCAACGAGGGCGCCACAATGTCTAACTGTTACATATCATGTAAGAGTACAGAATCCCATATCGACTACATACAACTCCCACTGAACTTCAGAACTATTCCCAATTAAAGTCTTTATGACTGGAAGTTACGCGATAGCGGTTGACAGTAATCAAAGAATAATCCTTGGTAAACGGAAGTTCTATTATGTATATCAGGTTAAAGGATACTAAATGAGTATACCAATATCAAATCATCTTACGACTAAGATCCATGAAGATAATTTGATGCGAGTTACATCCAACGTCATTCATAATGAGGTCTGTGAGTTTGGAAGTCAACTCCTTGAGTCCAAAGTCAGAATAGTCTTAATTCAGAATTGTTCCCACGAGTCTGACCGACTACGGATAGTTTAGAAAGCAAGATTCACGGATTAAACATATTAAAATCGAACACGGTTATAAAATTCAAAATTGCATTTAACCAGTAAATCAAAATTGAATTCAAAAGTACAACTGTTAAAAGTTCGTACATCCAAATACTAAATCAAAACATACTGCTAGCTAATCTAAGCCCAATAGCACCCATGTGCTGATCATGCTTATCCTGAGTCATGGGCTTAGTAAACGGGTCTACTTGGTTTTGATCTGTGTCCACTTTGCTTATCACGATGTCTCCACGTTCCATAATTTCCCGTATGTAGTGGAACTTTCTTTGAATGTGCTTAGCCCTGTGATGAGACCTGGGCTCCTTGGCTTGAGCAATAGCACCCGTGTTATCACAGAATATCTCGATGGGTTTCTTAATGCTTGGAACCACATCAAGGTCGGTTATGAATTTCTTCATCCAAGCAGCCTCCTTTGCAGCATCTGATGCGGCTATATATTCAGATTCGGTGGTTGAATCCGCCACCACACTGTCACACCCCGAATTTCCACGTGTTACCGGTGGGCCCGGTAGGGGAGTATCGTGACGTGGTTGGCAACATAATAGTCAAACAACACAATATTTAAATGCACAGCGGAAGCAAAGTATAGATTTAATTCAACCAAACGATATTGTAATATTAAGTATCACAAATAGTCGAATATAAATCCACAGGTAGATCAAAATAAAAAGGAAACAAATGTTCAACAGTTTATGACATCCAAGCTGGCGAGACTTATTGTGGATGCTAGGAGACAAGCCAGCCTATTTCGCGTAGTACCTGCACTTAACCTTTTTAGGAAAAATACGTCAGTTTACACTGGTAAATACAATCAACCGACTCATTTTGAAAAGTGTTCAAGAAAATGCATTTAAGGCTCAAGGCACAAATAATATTTTATAACTTGGGATAATTATTTAAATATATAAACTTGTAAAGGATTTACATGTTCCTTATGCGTTCAGTAGCCCGGATCGAGCCGGGTTAAAGATCAATAAACACACCACTTTATTTATGAGACACTGACAGGTGTACGCCTACACCTGAGTGCTAAGGTCGTGGCCATTTCGTAAAATGATGCCAGGGATATCCGGGACACGGTCATTAGCCCCCCAAAGGCTTTAAGAAACAAAACAATTTAAACGAAACATCTCAATACTTTAACCATATACAATTAAAGATTCAATGTCCGACCAAGCGGTATTTTATATACCTTACCCAAGCCCGTATAGGGAAATAAGTTAAAAGTATTTACCTGAGTAAGTATAGATCAAAATCAGCGATTGCAAGTATCTTTTACTGGTTCTCCTAATCTGGAACGAAGGTTTATAATAACCTATTAGAATCCTAACGGGTCTTTAGTTAAGCTTACGCTTAGACCGGTTAGTTTTAAAGATACGGTTCGTACGCACGATTAAGCGAAGACCGGATAGAATGTGATTTAGACCCGACAAGTTTGAAGACTTGCTTATTATGGGTATATGATACACATTCTGGATTTTGAGATAAAACCGATAAGGTTTGACCCGTTTCGGCTAATTTATGTAAACTAGTTACATAAACCGAACCGAACGCGTATGAAGCGTAACGGGTAACCATAAGAGTCCTAAACAGGTTTCCTAAGTCAACATGCCTTAAATATGTCATGATATCAGTAGGATACCTTCCGTTATGCCCAAAACGAGTTTAATCGCTTATTAAGCCCCGTAGGGGTATTTTGGTCATTTTAAAGATTATAAAAGGGATTAATTACATTTCTGTGAACCGGGTCTGAATACATCAGTAAATTAGTTTATTTTAACAGGTTATAACATTTGGTTATAAGTCTTATATGTCAAAATAGTTTTAAACCCAAATTATGCGTATAATACGCGTATAAAGCCGTTTTAAGCGACGTACGGGTTAAAATACGATTCTGAGTTTCCTGATAAGTTAAACAGGTTCAAAACACTCTATTTAATATTTAAAATCAGTATCAATTGGATTGGTGTCAAAAGGATTTGTAAAACTCGTTTTATGGCCGAAAAGGGTAAATTCTGTATTAACCGAATTAAGGCACTAATCCTAGCTTATGATCAGTTTAAAAATAATTAAAAATCTTCAAAAATCCCAAAATATTATATTACATCAGTGGGTAAAAGGTTTGGTGTCAAAAATGGGTTTTAGATAGGCGTTACGCTAATGACGTCATTTAATTACTAAGAATCGCTATAATTACGTCATTAAGCATAACTCCTAATCTGGACCTCCGCTTGATGTAAAAATTTACAGACATGTCTAATAATCAGTAACTAAGATTATTTTACTTTCATATCTCCAAAAATCTCGTTTTATGATCATAAGGGCATTACGGTCAATATTTAGGCGATTAACGGAAACATCGGACAATTAAGGATTCATGTGGTATAAACGCAGAGGGTTATACCAACATGTAACTAGGTCCTAATGGAACTTTAAGGCATGTCTAAAACTATCTAAACCGGGTCAGAACTGAGGTCAAAGCAAAAGTCAAACTTTTGCGTCTTTCGACTCCGAATCGGTTCAAAACAGAAAGTTGTCGAATCAAACAAGCGTAGACAAGTTTTTATACTTATTATCAGTTTATAAGAATGATAAAATAGGTTATACGCCATTTATATCTTTAATCATGCATTAAATCAAACATAACAATTCTGTTGACTTTTTCGGAAGAAGTTTGACTCGACAAACGACATAGTTAGGATTGAAATCAGTGGGTGCCCTTTTAAGGGTTTAAAGCCCACATGATTACCAACTTATAACAACTTTCGATTCGACAAAACTCTGGACCATCTATGTTTTATCGTGAAGTCAAACCGTAGTTACGACGGTTTGATTTCTAGGCTATAAACTAAGCATAAATGAATTAGAGAAGGTTAGGCATACTTACACACGACTAATGGATGATTTGGAATGCTTGTGGCCTGCTTGAATGCTCCAGAAAAGCTCAGAGGTTGATGAATGATCAATGTAGTAACATGTGGGTCTTATAAATAACTTCAAACACACATGGATCATCAACACCTAAGTCTAGGAGTGAAACAATAACATCCACAAGTCCCCTACTAGCTAAAAACCACCTTAGGCAGCCCAAGGTATCCAAAAAATGAGATTTGAGTCGGTTCCATGCATCAACAGGCAGCTGCCTGTTTTTTCTGCACCTGCAGGTCTGAAGCGGCCCGCTTGGGCTTTTGTTGATCCTGATGCGGGCCGCCTGGCCCATCCGGATCAAGTAAACATGTTTCTTTCAATTGCATTTTGGTCCTTGGTCCCCCGAAAGGTCGTTTTCACTTGTTTTACTGAATTCTTATCCTATAATATTAACATATGGGGCTTTAAGACTTATACCCACTTTGTTAAGTCCTCGGGTAACTTTGTGATCACCCGAAAAGCCCTAAATTTCAATGTTGACGATTCTAACCCTCACACACGAATTTTATCACAACTTTCTCATACGGTAACGAAACTTGGTGAAATTTTTATGGTAGATTCTAGTGAGCATAATTAATCGTTACAAGGCTTCGGGTTTGCTAAAAGGTCACTCAGAGGTATAACTTAACATGTTGACACATTTAACCCCTGTAGTTTGTAATCTCTCACTTTCTTTCACAATTCGCTTCGTATGATCCATGATCCATTCGTTTAAGGTTATAAACATCATGTAGGGTTATTTTAAAGTATATTTATTCATTGTTGACACTTTGAGCCCTTATATTTACACAGTTTCACTGTTTGTCAACTTTAGTCCTTCAAGAACATTCTTTCACACGTTCAAACCTATGACACGTGTCAACACCTTATAGGACGTAAATTTTCGAGGTGTTACATCCTCACCCCCTTAAAAGAAATCTCGACCCGAGATTTACTGAAACAGATAAGGGTACTTTTCTTTCATCGTGGATTCAACCTCCCACGTGAATTCGGGACCTCTACGGGCATCCCATTTGACCTTTACAAAAGGTATATGCTTCCTTCGAAGCTTCCTTACCTGTCGATCTTCGATCGACAAAGGTTTTTCCACAAATTTCAAGCTCTCGTCTATATGCACATCTGTATGGGGTATAACCAGTGATTCGTCAGCGAAACACTTCTTCAGATTGCAGATGTGGAATACATTGTGTATACTACTGAGCTCTTCAGGTAAGTTTAACTTATAGGCAACTGACCCGACACGTTCGATAACCTCGAAAGGTCCTATGTATCTCGGGCTTAGCTTACCTTTATTACCAAATCGCATCACTCCCTTCCAGGGTGACACTTTAAGTAGGACTTTTTCACCTACTTCGAAGTGAAAATCCTTACGACTTGGATCAGCGTAACTCTTCTGCCTATCCCGGGCAGCTTTGAGACGGTCACGAATCTGGGCAATCTTGTCCGTCGTCTCGAACACTATCTCCGGTCCAGATAATTGGACATCTCCAACTTCTGCCCAACAAACGGGTGATCTACACTTTCTACCGTATAATGCCTCAAAAGGCGCAGCCTTAATGCTGGTATGGTAGCTATTGTTGTAGGAGAACTCAACTAATGGCAGGTGCTTATCCCAGCTACCTCCCAAGTCGATTGCACATGCACGAAGCATGTCTTCCAACGTTTGAATAGTACGCTCACTCTGACCGTCTGTCTGTGGATGGTAAGCCGTACTAAAGTTCAAACGTGTGCCCAAAGATTGTTGGAAGCTTTTCCAAAAATGTGATGTGTATCTAGTATCTCGGTCAGAGATAATAGACACAGGTATAGCATGTAAAGCTACAATCTTATCCACGTATAGTTGGGCTAACATATCGGAGCTGTAAGTCTCCTTGATGGGTAGGAAATGTGCTGACTTAGTCAGTCGGTCAACTATCACCCAGATGGTGTCATTTCCTTTCCTTGTCTTGGGTAACTTGGTGATAAAATCCATAGTTACCATTTCCCACTTCCAAGTAGGAAGTTCAGGCTGTTGTAACAAACCTGACGGTTTTTGATGTTCTGCCTTGACTTGCGCACACGTCAAGCATTTAGCTACATAGGTAGCTACAGACTTCTTCAAGCCTATCCACCAATAGTTTGCCCTTAGATCCTGGTACATTTTATCAGCTCCAGGATGAACAGAATATTTAGAGTTGTGGGCTTCCTGGAGGATAACATCTCGGAGTCCTCCATAAATTGGAACCCATATCCGTCCATTCAATCTAAGAATTCCATCCTTACTAAGAGATAACTGTTCCTCAGTTACTCCCAGCTTTTCGTTAGGATAGTTAGCTTCCAACACGGCTTCCTTCTGTGCAGCTAACAACCTTTCAATCAAATTGTTCTTGATTTCCATGCGCTTGGCATTGATTCGGATGGGTTTCACTTTCTCCTTCCGACTCAAGGCATCGGCGACTACATTCGCCTTGCCGGGATGGTATCTTATTTCACAATCGTAATCATTCAGAGTTTCCATCCAACGGCGTTGCCTCATGTTCAAGTCCTTCTGATTGAACAGATGTTGAAGGCTCTTGTGATCAGAATAGATCACACATTTGATTCCATATAAGTAGTGCCTCCACAGTTTTAGTGCGAATACAACGGCACCCAACTCCAAGTCGTGGGTGGTGTAGTTCTTTTCGTGCACCTTTAACTGACGTGAAGCATAGGCAATGACTTTGCCTTTCTGCATAAGCACACATCCCATCCTGGTGTGTGATGCATCACAATAAACTACAAACTCCTCTATTCCATCAGGCAATGTCAGTACTGGAGCATTGCTCAACTTTTGTTTCAGAATATCGAAGGATTCCTGCTGCTTAGGACCCCAGTCAAACTTAGTCTTCTTACGTGTCAGTGAAGTCAGGGGTGCAGCAATCCTTGAGAAGTTTTCAATGAATCGCCTATAATATCCTGCCAAACCTAGGAAGCTACGTATTTCTGTAGGCGTCTTTGGCTCATGCCAATTCATGACAGCTTCAACTTTAGCGGGATCTACTTGGATACCACGCTCACTAACAACATGTCCAAGAAATTGGACTTCTCGAAGCCAGAATTCACACTTCGAGAACTTGGCATAGAGCTTTTCTTTATGAAGTAGTTCTAGAATGCAGTGCAGATGCTTTTCATGGTCAGCTTGGTTCTTTGAGTAGATGAGAATGTCGTCGATGAAAACGATAACAAATCTATCTAAATGCGGCTTGCAAACGCGATTCATGAGATCCATGAACGCGGCCGGTGCATTAGTGAGCCCAAAAGGCATCACTAGGAACTCGTAATGACCATAACGAGTCCTAAATGCTGTTTTGTGCACGTCTTCATCCCTAACCTTCAATTGATGGTAGCCTGACCTCAAGTCTATCTTCGAAAAGAAACTTGCCCCTTGAAGTTGATCGAACAGATCGTCGATTCTAGGCAAAGGATACCTATTCTTGATAGTAACCTTATTAAGCTCACGGTAGTCGATGCACAGTCGCATCGATCCATCCTTCTTCTTGACAAATAAAACTGGTGCTCCCCAAGGAGACGAACTAGGTTTGATGAAACCTTTGGCTAGCAAATCATCTAGCTGCGTTCTCAATTCCTTCATCTCTGTTGGTGCCAATCTATAAGGCGCCCTAGCTACCGGTGCTGATCCAGGAATAATGTCAATTCTGAATTCTACTTGCCTATCTGGTGGCAAACCAGGTAGTTCTTCAGGAAATACTTCGGGGTATTCAGAAATGACGGGGATATCCCCAATCTTGGGTTTCGGCTCATCAATAATCACCTGTGCCGTGTAGATAACACAGCCCTTCTTCAAACACTTTGAGTCTTTGAGTATAGACATTTTCTCGGGCAGCCCATACTGGGTATCTCCCTGGATAGTAAGTGATTCACCAGACGGAGTCTTGATCATCACTTGCTTCTTATTGCAAATAATCTGGGCCTGGTTATGTGATAACCAGTCCATACCCAAAACTATGTCAAAACCGGCTAGTTTTAAAGGAAGTAGGGACAAAGGAAAAGAGTGGTTCTTAATGGATATGAAACATCCATCTAATAAGGTTGAAGCGGTTTCTAAAGTGCCATCTGCTAGTTCCACCTCATACTTCACACTTAAAGTTTTAACAGGTAGTTTCAACAATTCACAAAACTTATTATCTACAAACGACTTATCAGCGCCTGAATCAAATAACACTCTCGCATAAACATCATTTACGAGAAAGGTACCTGTTATCACATTGTCGTCCTTGACGGCTTCCTTAGCATCCATCCTGAAGACCCTAGCATTGGTCTTCCTAGTCTCTTCGGGCTTCTTGGCGTATTTTGGGCAATTGCTCTTGATGTGCCCCTTTTCATTGCAACCGTAGCAGGTCGCATCCTTTATCTTTTTGCAATCCAAGGTTTTGTGTTCCTTGGACTTGCACAACCCACATGCAAAAGCTTTCGATTGTGAATTCGAATTCGATTCATACCTGCACTTCCCAAAGTGATGCCTTTTGCAGATTTTACATCTGGGTTTCTCACCCGACTGCTGACCATCCTTCCTAAATCCTGACCCCTTCTTATGGTCATTGTTTCCCTTCTGCTTCTTGTCTGAACGTCGTGAGTTGTCATCCTCACGCTTCCTCTTTTCGGTATCAGTTTTCCTCTGCGATCTCAGCCTGACAGCATCTAAGGTAAGGGACAACGATAAGTCCGTTACTGACCGAAAAGTGGTTGGTCGGGAGGCCTTCACACTTGCTTTGATCTCCGGTTCCAAACCCCCAATGAATCGAGCTATACGTTTAGGCTCCGGAGTTACCCAATATGGAACCAACCTTGACAAAGTGTTGAAACTGGTAAGGTAGGCCTGACAGTCTAGGTTTCTCATGACCAGCGCCAAGAAGTCAGATTCAATTTTCTCAACCTCGTGTTGAGGGCAGAAATTTTCCTTGATTAACGCCATGAACTCTTCCCAAGTCATATTATACAACGGAATTTTCCCCGTAGCTTGGATCAAAGATCTCCACCAAGCCAATGCTTCACCCTTGAAGGACTGAGACACAAACTTCACAATATCCCTATTATCACAACCACTGATGTCGACAACCGTATCCATCTCGTCCAACCAAGTCATGCAATCTACAGCTCCTTTTTCTCCATTAAAATCCCGGGGTTTGCACGAAACGAAGTACTTATAGGAGCAACCCCTATTACGAGGTTCTTGGTTCAGTACAACTCTTTGGGATGGATTACTCCTTTGATTCGAGGAGTGATGAGAATTACTGTTGTGGGCAGTGTGGGTCCTGGAGGGTGTTCTAGAGTGTGGTGCAGATCGGGTCCTCGTATGGGTACCACTTGATCCATGGTGCTGTCTACCCATAGCTCGATTAACGGCATTATCTATCATTGCCTGTAATTCTGCACCCGCTACGTTTACACGGGCATTATCATTCACTATCCCTGGGTGACTGTTGACCTCGTTTGAGTCTGCCATAAAGCTTGAACTGTAACATATCGACAATAATTTATTGGTGAGTTTATTATAGAATTGTCTTTTATGGCAATTTTATTAACCGTGGTAATCATAGACCATATATGGTTAATTTATTACTCACATATATTTAGGATTTCTAATATAATTTATCCTAGAAATAATAACAGTTTTATTAGCACATAAGGCCTAGTCACAGGGACAATTTAGATTATAAGCTATGATTTCAGAGAATCAAAGCATGAAGGTTTGAACAAAGTTCATTACCTTTATCAGACAGGGTCACAGACTAATACTGACTTTTGTCTCATATGAAAATGAGAAGGGCCCGTAGGCATTCCATTACCAATGGATGGTAAAAAGAACTGATCATATTTATTAATGATTTAACCCATGATTCAGAGATCATTTATCTGGGTTTAGAATCTTTGAAGAGATTCATATATAATAATAACACGTATGTTTAGCGAATCATGTCTGCCAGGAGTGTTAACATGTTTTCAGATGTTAATAGGGATTTGAATCTTTTTAACGAGTTTTACCATCTGGGCCAGGTCTTAAAATGACATGCAGGCTAGGTTATATTTTTAAGATCCTTAATTAAAATAGCATAGGCAGATAGATTTTTAAAAGGAATGATTCTGATTTATTTATTTCATATATAATTTAATTATGCATAATATAGCAAAAATGAAATTTATAAACTTACATTCCATTAAAACTAAAAGTAGTACATTTTGCCCTAAACGGGACTTTTCACATATACACATGCCCACGCAGGAGCTATACAGATAATACATGTCCTCACAGGGACTGTTAAAGACAAGTCCTCGCAGGGACTAGGTACAAAGATAGATGTCCACGCAGGGACTACATACATACATAAACAAATGTCCTCTCAGGGACTTGATTTAAACAAGGAAATACAATAATACATATTGGGATTTAACGATCCCGTTTCTTCCTTCCTTTCAGTAAATCTGCTAAGCCACTCATGAATCCTTGATTCTTCCTACGTTCCCTCTGAAAGTCTCGCTCCACTATGGCCAGTCTTTGACGGAGATCCTCCTGCTCAGGAGGGGGAGCCCGTGGCGGCTGGTACTGTGGTGGCGGCTGAACAGGTGCTTGATACCCCCGAACTGGTTGTCCCATTCCCCAAGGGGTCCCATATGGTCCCTCAGGGTTTTGGGCATAGTAGTTTGCTGCCACTAGGTATGGGTCGGCCTCGGCATAGTTATAATTAGTGTACGCCGGCGGTCCGTATGGGTTGTAAGCTGCTGGAGCAGTGTAAGCAGGGATAGGGTTGTAAAAACCCGGTGATGGCGGTGCAATAGGCGCCGAATTCACCTCAAATACTGGAACTGAAGGTCCACCCATCTGTGGGCCTTCATATATAGGCGGGTAGTGGTTGCCGCTAGAGTGTTGAGGGGTGTTGAGACGAAAATCAACTCCTCGTGCTGAGATCCGTGCGCCAGTCCTCCTACGTCTTGGTGGTTCTGGAGGCTCTAGATGAACTGGCGGCGGTGAAGGCGGTGGTGTAGCTGCCACGAAACGTGGATCCCCAGAGGGATCTTGCTGCGGCTGTTGCTGCTGCGGTTGTTGATGCTGGTGGGACGATGAATGGTGGGACGGTGTATGATGAGACGGAGTATGGTGAGACGGAGTATGGTGAGACGGAGTATGGTGAGACGGTGTATGGTGAGACGGTGTATGCTCAGATGGTGTATAGTACCACTCACACTGGTCGAACCTCGCCTGAAAACTATCCGGACCCTGATAAGGGGTTGATGAAAAGATGAACCATCAGAGATCTCAACTGGATGGTTCGGGGTTCCGGTTGCAGGCTCGACCGGATCCGTGTCCTCGTCCTCTCCCATCGCTTGATCACCAGAAAAGTGATCCTCCGGTCCTAGTGGGTTAAAGCCCACTGGTTCTGGTAAGTAGTCCGCCGGGTTAAACTGACCCCGAAAGACAGGAGTGGGTTCACCGAAGGAATGTTGCGAGTTGTGGGGTTCATTCTCGGACTGAGGCCCATAAGAGTCATGATATGGAGGTGTTGAGGCATGCGAAAAAGATCGTCTGGCAGACTCTTCATAAGTCCTCCATAGTTCCCTTGATTCGACATTCCTTGTAGAAGAAGAAGAAGTTCGTCGATGTGAAGGTCCTGCCTCATGGTCGTTAGGGGCGCTAATTGGCTCCTTTCCTCGACTTCCTCGCCAGAATCTTGGCGGCATAGCTAACCTGTTAACATAAACAAGGTAATAACAAGGAAAAATAATGGACAAATTAAATTAAAATAAAAACATTTTGGATTATTCCTAAGTTCTTTGTCTAGACTCGAAGATTTAAGAATGTGCAATTGTGTAGCTGAGATTAAACACAAAAGGCTAGTGTTTAATTCACTCAGTGTTGGCTCTGATACCAACCTGTCACACCCCGAATTTCCACGTGTTACCGGTGGGCCCGGTAGGGGAGTATCGTGACGTGGTTGGCAACATAATAGTCAAACAACACAATATTTAAATGCACAGCGGAAGCAAAGTATAGATTTAATTCAACCAAACGATATTGTAATATTAAGTATCACAAATAGTCGAATATAAATCCACAGGTAGATCAAAATAAAAAGGAAACAAATGTTCAACAGTTTATGACATCCAAGCTGGCGAGACTTATTGTGGATGCTAGGAGACAAGCCAGCCTATTTCGCGTAGTACCTGCACTTAACCTTTTTAGGAAAAATACGTCAGTTTACACTGGTAAATACAATCAACCGACTCATTTTGAAAAGTGTTCAAGAAAATGCATTTAAGGCTCAAGGCACAAATAATATTTTATAACTTGGGATAATTATTTAAATATATAAACTTGTAAAGGATTTACATGTTCCTTATGCGTTCAGTAGCCCGGATCGAGCCGGGTTAAAGATCAATAAACACACCACTTTATTTATGAGACACTGACAGGTGTACGCCTACACCTGAGTGCTAAGGTCGTGGCCATTTCGTAAAATGATGCCAGGGATATCCGGGACACGGTCATTAACCCCCCAAAGGCTTTAAGCAACAAAACAATTTAAACGAAACATCTCAATACTTTAACCATATACAATTAAAGATTCAATGTCCGACCAAGCGGTATTTTATATACCTTACCCAAGCCCGTATAGGGAAATAAGTTAAAAGTATTTACCTGAGTAAGTATAGATCAAAATCAGCGAGTGCAAGTATCTTTTACTGGTTCTCCTAATCTGGAACGAAGGTTTATAATAACCTATTAGAATCCTAACGGGTCTTTAGTTAAGCTTACGCTTAGACCGGTTAGTTTTAAAGATACGGTTCGTACGCACGATTAAGCGAAGACCGGATAGAATGTGATTTAGACCCGACAAGTTTGAAGACTTGCTTATTATGGGTATATGATACACATTCTGGATTTTGAGATAAAACCGATAAGGTTTGACCCGTTTCGGCTAATTTATGTAAATTAGTTACATAAACCGAACCGAACGCGTATGAAGCGTAACGGGTAACCATAAGAGTCCTAAACAGGTTTCCTAAGTCAACATGCCTTAAATATGTCATGATATCAGTAGGATACCTTCCGTTATGCCCAAAACGAGTTTAATCGCTTATTAAGCCCCGTAGGGGTATTTTGGTCATTTTAAAGATTATAAAAGGGATTAATTACATTTCTGTGAACCGGGTCTGAATACATCAGTAAATTAGTTTATTTTAACAGGTTATAACATTTGGTTATAAGTCTTATATGTCAAAATAGTTTTAAACCCAAACTATGCGTATAATACGCGTATAAAGCCGTTTTAAGCGACGTACGGGTTAAAATACGATTCTGAGTTTCCTGATAAGTTAAACAGGTTCAAAACACTCTATTTAATATTTAAAATCAGTAGCAATTGGATTGGTGTCAAAAGGATTTGTAAAACTCGTTTTATGGCCGAAAAGGGTAAATTCGGTATTAATCGAATTAAGGCACTAATCCTAGCTTATGATCAGTTTAAAAATAATTAAAAATCTTCAAAAATCCCAAAATATTATATTACATCAGTGGGTAAAAGGTTTGGTGTCAAAAATGGGTTTTAGATAGGCGTTACGCTAATGACGTCATTTAATTACTAAGAATCGCTATAATTACGTCATTAAGCATAACTCCTAATCTGGACCTCCGCTTGATGTAAAAATTTACAGACATGTCTAATAATCAGTAACTAAGATTATTTTACTTTCATATCTCCAAAAATCTCGTTTTATGATCATAAGGGCATTACGGTCAATATTTAGGCGATTAACGGAAACATCGGACAATTAAGGATTCATGTGGTATAAACGCAGAGGGTTATACCAACATGTAACTAGGTCCTAATGGAACTTTAAGGCATGTCTAAAACTATCTAAACCGGGTCAAAACTGAGGTCAAAGCAAAAGTCAAACTTTTGCGTCTTTCGACTCCGAATCGGTTCAAAACAGAAAGTTGTCGAATCAAACAAGCGTAGACAAGTTTTTATACTTATTATCAGTTTATAAGAATGATAAAATAGGTTATACGCCATTTATATCTTTAATCATGCATTAAATCAAACATAACAATTCTGTTGACTTTTTCGGAAGAAGTTTGACTCGACAAACGACATAGTTAGGATTGAAATCAGTGGGTGCCCTTTTAAGGGTTTAAAGCCCACATGATTACCAACTTATAACAACTTTCGATTCGACAAAACTCTGGACCATCTATGTTTTATCGTGAAGTCAAACCGTAGTTACGACGGTTTGATTTCTAGGCTATAAACTAAGCATAAATGAATTAGAGAAGGTTAGGCATACTTACACACGACTAATGGATGATTTGGAATGCTTGTGGCCTGCTTGAATGCTCCAGAAAAGCTCAGAGGTTGATGAATGATCAATGTAGTAACATGTGGGTCTTATAAATAACTTCAAACACACATGGATCATCAACACCTAAGTCTAGGAGTGAAACAATAACATCCACAAGTCCCCTACTAGCTAAAAACCACCTTAGGCAGCCCAAGGTATCCAAAAAATGAGATTTGAGTCGGTTCCATGCATCAACAGGCAGCTGCCTGTTTTTTCTGCACCTGCAGGTCTGAAGCGGCCCGCTTGGGCTTTTGTTGATCCTGATGCGGGCCGCCTGGCCCATCCGGATCAAGTAAACATGTTTCTTTCAATTGCATTTTGGTCCTTGGTCCCCCGAAAGGTCGTTTTCACTTGTTTTACTGAATTCTTATCCTATAATATTAACATATGGGGCTTTAAGACTTATACCCACTTTGTTAAGTCCTCGGGTAACTTTGTGATCACCCGAAAAGCCCTAAATTTCAATGTTGACGATTCTAACCCTCACACACGAATTTTATCACAACTTTCTCATACGGTAACGAAACTTGGTGAAATTTTTATGGTAGATTCTAGTGAGCATAATTAATCGTTACAAGGCTTCGGGTTTGCTAAAAGGTCACTCAGAGGTATAACTTAACATGTTGACACATTTAACCCCTGTAGTTTGTAATCTCTCACTTTCTTTCACAATTCGCTTCGTATGATCCATGATCCATTCGTTTAAGGTTATAAACATCATGTAGGGTTATTTTAAAGTATATTTATTCATTGTTGACACTTTGAGCCCTTATATTTACACAGTTTCACTGTTTGTCAACTTTAGTCCTTCAAGAACATTCTTTCACACGTTCAAACCTATGACACGTGTCAACACCTTATAGGACGTAAATTTTCGAGGTGTTACACACACTCTGCTTGGAGCTCTTCCATGAGATAGCTCCTCCATTTAGAGTGAATACAAAACCTGATTGAGAGCGAGAGTCATCTCGGTCAGTTTGAAAACTGGCATCAGTGTGACATCTTACAATGAGCTCTTCTTCTACTCCTCCAAATACTAAGAACGTATCTTTAGTTCTTCTCAGATACTTCAGAATGTTCTTGACAGTAGTCCAATGGGCAATGCTACGAGTTTGCTGATAACGACTAGTCATGCTTAAAGCATGCGAGACGTCAGGTCTAGTACATAACATAGCATACATGATAGAACCAATCGCTGAAGCATATGGAACTGCTTCCATTCGCTTAATTTCAATGTCCGTTGAAGGAGATTGCGATTTGTTCAACACAGTCCCTTTAGTCATAGGAACACCTCCTTTCTTGGAGTTTTCCATCTTAAAGTGTGTCGTCATTTTGTCCATGTATGTACTTTGACTTAGCCCAAGAAGTCACTTAGATCTATCCCTATAGATCTTGATTCCTAGAATATAAGCTGCTTCTCCAAGATCTTTCATTGCAAAACAAGTTCCTAAAGAGTGTTTAACTTCGTTAAGCATAGGGACGCTGTTTCTAATAATCAGTATATCATCCACATACAGGATGAGGAATGATATAGTGCTCCCACTAGCCTTTCTGTAAACACAAGGCTCATCTTCATTTTTGACAAAACCAAACTCTTTGATCTTTTGGTCAAAACGAAGATTCCAGCTACGAGACGCCTGCTTGAGTCCATAAATGGACTTATTCAGCTTGCACACCCTATTAGGATATTTTGGATCAACAAAACCGTCTGGCTGAACCATATAGACATCTTCAGAGAGATGCCCATTAAGAAAAGCGGTTTTGACATCCATTTGCCATATCTCCTAGTCATAGTACGCGGCTATGGCAAGCAATATCCTGATCGATTTGATCAAAGCAACGGGCGAGAAGGTTTCATCATAGTCAATACCCTGAGTTTGAGTGAAACCCTTCGCAACTAGCCATGCTTTAAAGGTGTGTACATTTCCATGCATATCGGTTTTTCTCTTGAAAACCCATTTGCTCCCTACTGCCCGAGATTCGAGGGGTAGCTCAACCAAGTCCCAGACTTGATTATCACGTATAGATTGCATCTTAGCGTTCATGGCTTCCAGCCATTTCGCAGATTCAGGATCTGAGATAGCAGATTTGTAGTTAGAAGGTTCGTCATTAGACTCATCTACTACCAAGACTTCAGCACCTTAAAGATGCCAAAGGTATCTGTCAGGTTCTTTACGAGTCCTGCTACTTCTGCGAACGCCTGTGTTCATGTCTGATTCATCAGCAACAATTTCTTGTTGTTCAGACGTTCCGACTTCATTAGCGGTTGTTGTTGGTTCTCGAATTTCTTCAAGATCAACCACATTATTTCCAGTTCCTCGATTAAGAAGTTCTTCCTCGAGAAAGTGCCCCTTCCTTTTGATGGAAATAACATTTGCATCAGGATGGTAGAAATAATATCCGCTTCTTTTATAGTATCTGACGAAACAACCTTTTCACCTCGAGGATCGAGCTTATCATCAGCATCACTTGTGATGTATGCATCACATCCCCATACTTTTAGGTATTCCAAATCAGGTTTACGCCCATGCCATATCTCATATGGGCTTTTGTTTACCTTTTTAGTCAGAGCCAGATTAACAATGCAGGCCGTAGTCATAAGAGCATGACCCCAAAAGGAGTGAGGCAAGTTAGTTCTACACATCATCGGTCGAACCATATTAAGTAGGGTTCGATTTCTCCTCTAACTCACGCCATTAAGTTGGGGTGTGCCAGGTGGAGTGGGTTCTAAAATTATTCCACACTCTTTGAGATGATTGAGGAACTCTAAGCTAAGGTATTGTAACACCCCGAAAACAGATTTGGTAATTAAACTACGTTAGTACTAAAAGACGGGTAAATTACCGTTAGGGGTAAAAGTAACCCGGTGAATATTAGGATTTTTAAATAAATAAGCCTAATATTAAATAAAAGCTGAACGAAAGCTTTTGATAAAACAAAGTATGTGAAGAGGCCCGAGTTAACGGGACTTAAAATAAAATGGGTTATGACTATCTCGAACTCACTAAGCTAACTAGGAAAGTTTAACCTAGTTAATAAAACAAAATATTGTTGAAGACAAGTAGGTTGTAGCCTACTTACTAATTAACGAAACATGAGGGGCTAATAATGTTAAGTGAGAAACTTGGGTTATTAAAAATCAAAAATAAAAAAACACAACACACAGTCTGTGTGCGTGATGGAGATCGACCAGGAGAACAAAAAAGGGGCTCAAACCCTAACTTCAGCAAAATCAACAAATTGAAGCTTGATTCAAGCCCCAAATCGATGCATGAATACATAGAAACGATCACCTAGTCGTGAGGATCATAAGGTATATCGAATTTTTGATATTTATGAAGTTGAGAATTCTTTAAGTACATAAGAAATTCGAAATTGATGTTGCATGATTGTGGTATGGATGATATTGAAGTGAAATAGTGTTTAGGAGTAAACCCTAGACAAGAATATATTGAAATCATGCCTAGCTCAAGTAAATTCAGATTTTGTTGATGCTAAATTCATGTATGAGATGTTTTTAGGGTTTTGATTGCTAAAAATTAGTGTTATGATGTCAAGAACACGCTTAAATTAAAAGCTGAATTCAAACAGCTCCTGATCAGAATTTACAGCCGACTTGTATTGGCTGTAACCCGAACAAAACATGACAAAAACATGTGTTTCTTGAGTCTAAAATGTAATTCCAGGAAATATCTTTAAAACCCCATTGGAATCGCATTTTTTCGACGAAAATTGAGCGTTTTATGAATTTTTCCGTATCAAAGGTTCAAGCTGCGTTTTCTACCAGAATTTGCAGCCCATTACGAATGTCATAACTCAATTTAGGAATTTAGTTATGATCTCAAATTTTTACTGTAGATATTTTTAATCGATTAAAAGAATCGCCAATAGGAATTTCATCAATCGAATAAATGAGGAATTTTTAATGATTTTTTCCGTAAGCTACAGTCAGAAGTGACGAATCTGATTGCAGCTTAGTAAATGAAGTTTTACGAATTTTTAGTAAAGAGTTAGATCTTGAAATTTTAACACAAGGCCTAAACCTCCGAGGGGTACGCCACATAAAAAAATCATAATTTTTGAAGACTTGTAAACATGTTAAACAAGTCACCAAAAACAGCCTATTTTCAGTGATATGAAATGCCTAAATGAAATCGCGGCCTACTAGTTAGTATGTAAAATTGATTTCGTTAAGAGTTCGGATGAAATATGCCTAAGTGAGTTCATTGAACCAAATATGCATTTGAATATGTTGATAAGTCAATTGACTTTTAAAAAGTCAAACCGACCAATGATTAGATCGAATGATAATCTTGATATGGACGAATGATAAATTCGACATAAAACCCGTAGGATGGAATAGTCGTAAATGATTATGACTAATCTAACCGTCTTACGAATTGTGATGATGATAGTTTGACTCCAGACAAGCTAGATGAAGACTTGGGAAAGAAGCGGGTCAAATGGATCGAGTACGCGGAAAAAGAGCATAACCGGATGCAAGGTAAGTGAAACTTACACTTTTTGTAGAATATGTCTTTGTTCTAAAAGTTTCTTATACGATTAAGATGATATTCAAGATATGGCTCCGACACGAAACGAAACGATACGGGTCGGAGCATATCTAATGAAAAAAAAACTATGTTTTCTGATAAAGAGGCAAAATGGTCATGAAGTGACATGAATAAAAATGGGTTTTCGAACGGCTACTTTATAAGTAAGCCTAAACGAGTAAAAAGGGGAAACGGTGATTTAGTCACGAACAAATAGGTAAAAGTTGAAATATAGAACAACACTAAGCGACATAAGTCATGTCGGGCTAAATGCGTAAGGAAAAAGGGTTTAAGAGACATAGCTAAAGAGTTGAGAAATCTGAATTTAGTTATTTAATGAAATGGTAAATAGATACCATTCCAATATAAGAGCAAAGTGTTTAAATCATTTAGACCAAACGGGTCAATTGGTAATGTAGATACCATTTGACAAATAATGACTAATATGTGCTTGTCGAGTCTTATGCGCACAGGATAAAATGGTTATGATTTAGCGGTGCTATGAATTAGCATATTATGGACGCAAGGTATTAAACGGATCAATATGTTGATCCGAGCCAGGTACGCATATTTTGTATTGTAGTTAGAAGCGATATCGCGGTCAATTATTGGCGAAAGCCCTTCGTCACAAAATGAAGGATTAAAATTGACCAAAAAGTCATTGAGGGGTAAAAAGGGAAAAACAACATTTAAGAGTTGTTTAGAAATAAGCGTTTTGTTTAATTGAGTCATTGTGATATGTCTAAAATGGAGATAGGGTGTAAGCTAAAAGAAGCGTGATTTATGCTTAAAAGCGTTAAATACCCCGTAACGGGTCAAAATGAGTATATATGCAAAACGGGTTAAGATTTGCGTAAGAACCCTTCATTTGAACCTTGAATATTAGTAAACCGATATAATGTGATTTGCATGACATTTTAAAGGTAATTAACAAGTTTGTTTGATTAAATCGTAAACGGGTCAAAAGTGTTGAAAAGGGATTTCAAGCCGAGAGCTTGAAATCTGAATTTTTGAAGTAGTTTAATATCAGGTATTGACTCCATGAGATGGAGAATTAAATTAGGAACGCGTAAGAAAAAGAAACGTGCAAAACGGACTTGTATAGCAAAAGTTATGCAAGTTTTAAGTTGTTAAATGTTAATTTTCGTAGCTGGGCAAGTGCAGCAACAATGAAACAAACCTACTGTGAAAAACAGGCCGTCGCGCTACGCGACGGCATATCAACATTACGGTCGCGCGACGCGACCATCATCGTGGGCCGCGAAGGATGACTAGAAAACGGTCGCGGGGCGCAGCCGCCTATTATTTCAGAAATTTTGTTTCTTTTCTTTTGTTGGCCCTTAGAACTTGATTATACGTGATTATACATGTCAAAACTAACAGTTTGTGTGGTTTTGGCAATAGGTGAAT
This sequence comes from Helianthus tuberosus, assembly GCA_030545235.1. NCBI lineage: Eukaryota > Viridiplantae > Streptophyta > Magnoliopsida > Asterales > Asteraceae > Helianthus > Helianthus tuberosus. The sequence continues at coordinate 83,131,752 of CM060369.1, forward strand.
GCTCCCAAAATGTCCGGATGAAGATCAAGCGATTTACAAGAACCGAACACATCAAAATGAAGCTTCCGCACGGTGTTTTGATGTCGTTGTAAATGACGAACTTATAGATATAAATTATGTTGTAAACTTTTAATTTGTAAAAGTTTTAAATTACTCGAATTTCTAAGAATCCTTAATCGTAATTATATGTTAAATTTTCGTTTTATATACTAAAACCTTTAAAATATCGGATTTACAAGATGAGTCTTACAAGTTGGTAATCAGAGCTCATGGTTAAAGAATAAGGTGTGTTCATTTCGAGGCTTGATCGCAAATCCGGTAAGTACATGTATATCAATGGTTTAGTATGATTAAAGTGTTGAGAACAACACATATGGTTATCGTGTAATACACGTTATACCAATAAAAACGATATGGAGTAGATATAGTCAACGAAATTACATGCGTTGATGCGCATAGTAGAAAAGCCTGGTATTATAATACGGGCATCCATTAATGTCGAAATTACTAACTGTTGTAAATGTTTTAGTTGAAGGACACTCGCATATGAAGATAGCGAGAGTTTAACAAATCGCGGATTTGATAGAGGAACAGTCCAAAGAGTATGCTCATCAAGGACCTAAATCGCGTGGCGGTCGCGAACAAGGCTAATGGCAAGAGAAGCCCGTTAGGGCAAGCATTACCAGGTGCACATTTTAAATTTAATTGCACAAATAGTAATATGCAACAAATATGTAGAAATTGAAAGTTGCATATGTAGATTAAAAACTTGGAAAAACCCGAATAGAAAATCTATTCGGGATATTGTTTCCAAGAGAAACAAATAGAGGCATTACTTACATGGGGTGTAATGTGAAAATTATAAAAAGGTCATGTATACCAGGTACTGATCGCTTACTCTGGCCAAGTAAGTGGTGAGCACGTGGTACCATGAATTTTTTATGATGGACATGCTTACATCCGATGTAGTAAGGACGGGGTGAGTGGGACAAATTAAAAAGTACCCAAATGAATCAAATGAGCAAAATATTAGATAATAATGTAAACGCACAACCGGGTGACGGAAGCGTATTATTAGGATAATGAGCCTGAGTGAAGGGACAAAGATTAATGTAAAATGATTAAGATATGAATTGGGAGGGGGTGTACTTACACTCGAACCCGGAGAATGCAAACATGTAAAACCCAGAGAATGCAAACATGTAAAATGATTAAGATATGCATTGGGAGGGGGTGTACTTACACTCGAACCCGGAGGATGCAAACATGTAAAATGATTAAGATATGCATTGGGAGTGGGTGTACTTACACTCGAACCCAGAGAATGCAAATGTGTCTCTTAACGGGCCGTTTTTGTAAAACGTCAAACTTGATGACAAAGTCGGAATATAAAAGTGAAGCGAAGTCTTAATGCATACCGGGAGGGTTGCAATAATAACGACTTCGGTAAAATACCCAGTTGATGGGTAAGGATTAAACACATGCGTAGACCGAGAAACGGGAACTCGGATGGAAAGTTAAAAGACTCGGGTTTTGAGTCATGACTAAAAGACGACAAGATAATGTAAATAGAAATTTTGATAAATTATGTTCAACTATTTTAAAGTTGAACGGGTCGAACAAAGAATGAAGTTGACATCCGTAAATGATAAAATTTCACATGAATGAGTCAAACAGGTCGAATATAATATAATGCCGGATGGCATGAGTAAGCGCAAGCGGGATAACGGTAGCGTTAAAAGCAAAAGAATAATGAGCCCGGTAATGGGACATAATCAAATGCGGATATATGTAAACTGGATAATGGTGAGCATAAGATGAACCGACGCATAAATGACGTGAGAACTCATAAAGTCGGAAAATTTATCCGAAAGAAAACAAATGTAGCCTTAGACTACGGTCAAGGTCAAAGAAAATACCAAGGCGAAAATAAATGATTTTGAACATAAAAAAAAGAGGTGCCTTAACGCCATATACATATATAAATGTATGTACCTTTGAATAAAGACTTGAATAAAAGATGATCTACGGGATTCTCATTACCTACGAGATTATAAATGAGGCTAAGGTCTACGGGACCAAGAAGACCTTCGGGTCGCAAATGGAAAGAAACGAATTGTTGGGGTCTCACCTTAATAAGGTAAAAATGTGAAAATACAAAGAAATAGCTTACGAGGCTAAGCGAAAGAACCTACGGGTCAATAGTATAAAACAAGGAAACTGGTTGTAACTTCCCGCGTAAAATAATAACGGGAGATAAAGTTCGTATAAAAGCGATAGGTTTCGCTAAGTTAATTAAATGGGTTAAAAGCGAAGAGATTGTGAAAGGTCTGGTTGACAAAAGTGAAGAATCTTCACTAAAACATTTAAACGGGCAAATATGACAAGAATTCACAATTATTTAAGTTGTGTTACGTCACCAAAGTGGATGAAGTCATTACCGAAATGACAACGGAAGGGAATAAATCTTTGGACGTAAATTCCTTGGAATTGACATGAGCTCAAGAGAAAAGCGTTAAACTAAAATTCAGTATTAGTGAGAAACAACGCTTTAACAAACACAAATATTATGAAACGAATTCGGAAAATGATTAATATGAAAGATATAAGTCTTGACACTGACAGGTGCAAGACGATATATTCGAAAAGTGATATTTTTGATAAAAGTTGATATAAAATTTGGCATGGCGTGGCGTGATCACGGTCAAGAAGTGTAATGTGAAGTATAATCACATTAGAGCCGAGCGATAAATATTGCTAAGATAATTAAACTAGTGGAAATAACGAGATTACGTTATTTCAAGTTGTATTATGTCGTATGAGATACGTAGATGATTAATAACCAAAAAGATATTACCACACTTTTATGGTAACACTAACAATTGGTTAAAATATGAGCAATGCTCAATTGATTATCGAGAGCAAATGCATAAGTTAAACTTGATAAATTATGTAAGAAAAGGTTTCGAGGACGAAACCTCGTTAAGGGGGGTAGACTTGTAACAGCCCGAAAACAGATTTGGTAATTAAACTACGTTAGTACTAAAAGACGGGTAAATTACCGTTAGGGGTAAAAGTAACCCGGTGAATATTAGGATTTTTAAATAAATAAGCCTAATATTAAATAAAAGCTGAACGAAAGCTTTTGATAAAACAAAGTATGTGAAGAGGCCCGAGTTAACGCGACTTAAAATAAAACGGGTTATGACTATCTCGAACTCACTAAGCTAACTAGGAAAGTTTAACCTAGTTAATAAAACAAAATATTGTTGAAGACAAGTAGGTTGTAGCCTACTTACTAATTAACGAAACATGAGGGGCTAATAATGTTAAGTGAGAAACTTGGGTTATTAAAAATCAAAAATAAAAAAACACAACACACAATCTGTGTGCGTGATGGAGATCGACCAGGAGAACAAAAAAGGGGCTCAAACCCTAACTTCAGCAAAATCAACAAATTGAAGCTTGATTCAAGCCCCAAATCGATGCATGAATACATAGAAAGGATCACCTAGTCGTGAGGATCGTAAGGTATATCGAATTTTTTATATTTATGAAGTTGAGAATTCTTTATGTACATAAGAAATTCGAAATTGATGTTGCATGATTGTGGTATGGATGATATTGAAGTGAAATAGTGTTTAGGAGTAAACCCTAGACAAGAATATATTGAAATCATGCCTAGCTCAAGTAAATTCAGATTTTGTTGATGCTAAATTCATGTATGAGATGTTTTTAGGGTTTTGATTGCTAAAAATTAGTGTTATGATGTCAAGAACATGCTTAAATTGAAAGCTGAATTCAAACAGCTCCTGATCAGAATTTACAGCCAACTTGTATTGGTTGTAACCTGAACAAAACATGACAAAAACATGTCTTTCTTGAGTCTAAAACGTAATTACAGGAAATATCTTTAAAACCCCACTGGAATCGCATTTTTTCGATGAAAATTGAGCGTTTTATGAATTTTTCCGTATCAAAGGTTCAAGCTGCGTTTTCTGCCATAATTTGCAGCCCATTACGAATGTCATAACTCAATTTAGGAATTTAGTTATGATCTCAAATTTTTACTGTAGATGGTTTTAAGCGATTAAAAGAATTTTCAATTGGAATTTCGTCAATCGGATAAACGAGGAATTTTTAATTAATTTTTCCGTAAGCTGCAGTCAGAAGTGATGAATCTGATTGCATCTTAGTAAATGAATTTTTACGAATTTTTGGTAAAGAGTTAGATCTTGAAATTTTAACACAAGGCCTAACCCTCCGAGAGGTACGCCACATAAAAAATCATAATTTTTGAAGACTTGTAAACAGGTTAAACAAGTCACCAAAAACAGCTCATTTTCAGTGATATGAAATGCCTAAATGAAATCGCGGCCTACTAGTTAGTATGTAAGATTGATTTCGTTAAGAGTTCGGATGAAATATGCCTAAGTGAGTTCATTGAACCAAATGTGCATTTGAATATGTTGATAAGTCAATTGACTTTTAAAAAGTCAAACCGACCAATGATTAGATCGAATGATAATCTTGATATGGACGAATGATAAATTTGACATAAAACCCGTAGGATGGAATAGTCGTAAATGATTATGACTAATCTAACCGTCTTACGAATTGTGATGATGATAGTTTGACTCCAGACAAGCTAGATGAAGACTTGGGAAAGAAGCGGGTCAAACGGATCGAGTACGCGGAAAAAGAGCATAACCGGATGCAAGGTAAGTGAAACTTACACTTTTTGTAGAATATGTCTTTGTTCTAAAAGTTTCTTATACGAATAAGATGATATTCAAGATATGGCTCCGACGCGAAACGATACGGGTCGGAGCATATGTAATGAAAAAAAACTATGTTTTCTGATAAAGAGGCAAAATGGTCATGAAGTGACATGAATAAAAGTGGGTTTTCGAACGGCTACTTTATAAGTAAGCCTAAACAAGTAAAAAGGGGAAACGGTGATTTAGTCACGAACAAATAGGTAAAAGTTGAAATATAGAACAACACTAAGTTAAATAAGTCATGTCGGGCTAAATGCGTAAGGAAAAAGGGTTTAAGAGACATAGCTAAAGAGTTGAGAAATCTGAATTTAGTTATTTAATGAAATGGTAAATAGATACCATTCCATTATAAGAGCAAAGTGTTTAAATCGTTTAAACCAAACGGGTCAATTGGTAATGTAGATACCATTTGACAAATAATAACTAATATGTGCTTGTCGAGTCTTATGCGCACAGGATAAAATGGTTATGATTTAGCGGTGCTATGAATTAGCATATTATGGATGCAAGGTATTAAACGGGTCAATATGTTGATCCGAGCCAGGTACGCATATTTTGTATTGTAGTTAGAAGCGATATCGCGGTCAATTATTGGCGAAAGCCCTTCGTCACAAAATGAAGGATTAAAATTGACCAAAAAGTCATTGAGGGGTAAAAAGGGAAAAACAACCTTTAAGAGTTGTTTAGAAATAAGCGTTTTGTTTAATTGAGTCCTTGGGATATGTCTAAAATGGAGATAGGGTGTAAGCTAAAAGAAGTGTGATTTAAGCTTAAAAGCGTTAAATACCCCATAACGGGTCAAAATGAGTATATATGCAAAACGGGTTAAGATTTGCATAAGAACCCTTCATTTGAACCTTGAATATTAGTAAACTTATATAATGTGATTTGCATGACATTTTGAAGGTAATTAACAAGTTTGTTTGATTAAATCGTAAACGGGTCAAAAGTGTTGAAAAGGGATTTCAAGCCGAGAGCTTGAAATCTGAATTTTTGAAGTAGTTTAATATCAGGTATTGACTCCATGAGATGGAGAATTAAATTACGAACGCGTAAGAAAAAGAATCGTGCAAAACGGACTTGTATAGCAAAAGTTATGCAGGTTTTAAGTTGTTAAATGTTAATTTTCGTAGCTGGGCAAGTGCAGCAACATTGAAACAAACCTGCTGTGAAAAACAGGCCGTCGCGCTACGCGACGGCATATCAACATTACGGTCGCGCGACGCGACCATCATCGTGGGCCGCGAAGGATGACTAGAAAACGGTCGCGGGGCGCAACCGCCTATTATTTCGGAAATTTTGTTTCTTTTCTATTGTTGGCCCTTAGAACTTGATTATACATGTCAAAACTAACAGTTTGTGTGGTTTTGGCTATAGGTGAATGCTCCCAAAATGTCCGGATGAAGATCAAGCGATTTACAAGAACCGAACACATCAGAATGAAGCTTCCGCACGGCGTTTTGATGTCGTTGTAAATGACGAACTTATTTATATAAATTATGTTGTAAACTTTTAATTTGTAAAAGTTTTAAATTACTCGAATTTCTAAGAATCCTTAATCGTAATTATATGTTAAATTTGTAAAAGTCAATTGACTTATCATTCGATCTAATCATTTAAAGCTGTGTTTTCTGCCATAATTTGCAGCCCATTACGAATGTCATAACTCAATTTAGGAATTTAGTTATGATCTCAAATTTTTATTGTAGATAGTTTTAAGCGATTAAAAGAATCTCCAATTCGAATTTCGTCAATCGGATAAACGAGGAATTTTTAATTAATTTTTCCGTAAGCTGCAGTCAGAAGTGATGAATCTGATTGCATCTTAGTAAATGAATTTTTACGAATTTTTGGTAAAGAGTTAGATCTTGAAATTTTAACACAAGGCCTAACCCTCCGAGAGGTGTGCCACATAAAAAATCATAATTTTTGAAGACTTGTAAACAGGTTAAACAAGTCACCAAAAACAGCCCATTTTCAGTGATATGAAATACCTAAATGAAATCGCGGCCTACTAGTTAGTATGTAAGATTGATTTCGTTAAGAGTTTGGATGAAATATGCCTAAGTGAGTTCATTGAACCAAATGTGCATTTGAATATGTTGATAAGTCAATTGACTTTTAAAAAGTCAAACCGACCAATGATTAGATCGAATGATAATCTTGATATGGACGAATGATAAATTCGACATAAAACCCGTAGGATGGAATAGTCGTAAATGATTATGACTAATCTAACCGTCTTACGAATTGTGATGATGATAGTTTGACTCTAGACAAGCTAGATGAAGACTTGGGAATGAAGCGGGTCAAACGGATCGAGTACGCGGAAAAAGAGCATAACCGGATGCAAGGTAAGTGAAACTTACACTTTTTGTAGAATATGTCTTTGTTCTAAAAGTTTCTTATATGACTAAGATGATATTCAAGATATGGCTCCGTCACGAAACGATACGGGTCGGAGCATATCTAATGAAGAAAAACTATGTTTTATGATAAAGAGGCAAAATGGTCATGAAGTGACATGAATAAAAATGGGTTTTCGAACGGCTACTTTATAAGTAAGCCTAAACGAGTAAAAAGGGGAAACGGTGATTTAGTCACGAACAAATAGGTAAAAGTTGAAATATAGAACAACACTAAGCGACATAAGTCATGTCGGGCTAATTGCGTAAGGAAAAAGGGTTTAAGAGACATAGCTAAAGAGGTGAGAAATCTGAATTTAGTTATTTAATGAAATGGTAAATAGATACCATTCCAATATAAGCGCTATGACAACCCGAACATTCGAGGTCTGTGTTGTTTAATCTTATGAACCAAAACTTCCATTATTCATTCCTCTCCTTGTGCTGAACATTTTGGTGCTAGTATAAAACTTGATAATATTAGATTAACACACATGGTAGCTTTTGGGCCGAATACTACAAATAGGAGGTTTGCATTGTATTTGGGCCAATATAATTGGGCTACAATTATGTTAACAAGCACACACATGGTTTGGGCCGGGTACTAGTTGTACAGGAATTGGGCCGAACAAACTTGGGCCGATTACTAGTCTATACATGTTGGGCTTACATATACATCCCAAGGAGCCCAAGTAGGACTTGTATTAGGGGGACGGTTATTGAAATTAGACTATTATCTACACATAGCTACGTCAACAAGATAACACAAAACTTAAACAAACCCTACACTCCTGAAGGTTACGTATGGCATAGCAGACCCCCCCCCCCTCGAGATAACATCTGGTTCGGTCAAAATCTTGGTTAGTGGTTCCTATCTGTGACATCCATATTTGTATGATATTGTTTATTTGAGATGTTGTATGAGATTAATGATTAATTATAGATGTATGACGATGTTGTGTTCTTGTGTATATGGAATCTTATAAATCGTAATCTGTTGTGTGAATTATAGGATTGTTGGTTTGTAAATTAGATGATAGTCTAATGATGTGAATAAGGTACCATGTAGTCGACCCTGATTTCATTGTGCTCGGACTATATATATATATATAAATTGGGGATGTAAGAATAGAAATCTTGATTGAATAAATGGTATGCGTATTATGTAAACTGATTTCGATGTGTGCATGTGATCATTATGGATTCTTTTGTGTGATGTGTGCCTCTCAAATTGACCAATGATGACAAACAAGAACTGATCCATGTAGTAATTGTTCAAACCCACTAGTTATTTTTGGTCCTGTCAAATTAGTCCACTGAACTCACAAAGTTTAAATAACCGATGTGATATATTAGTAGTTCAGTGTGGTCCAATAGATGTAAAGGTAGGTGATGATTAACTGATAGAGATATCATGTGGGAAATTGATGGGCTGTTAAGTTGTTTGAAAACCTTGTGTTAAATGATCCAAATTGGGTATTGTTGATGATATTGTTGTGTGCGACAATTCCAGGAAATAAGGATTCAATTGTGTAATGGGTTTGGGGGCCGAGGATTAACAGTGGGTTATATTAACAGGTACATAAGGAATGAATTTGATTCAATGTGATCCGATGCCAATTATGAGCTTTTTGATTGTTGGTTGCATTGTACTAAGTGATATATAGGCTGACATGTTAATTGGGTTTGCATGCTAATTAGTTAGGGAGTTGGGCCTCACATGGCAGCTGGGCTGCACTTGGGCCGCACGAAGATTAAGGGGGTCGGGTAAGATGTTTGGAAAACATGTCAGGTAGTCTTTGTGTTATTCGATGGGTCAAGCTTAGCTATTGGGCCGAAGTGTATCAGTGAATTGTCACAGTCTTATGTAAAATATTAACTTGGCTTACTAGATTGTATTTTTTTATATCGAGAGGTTGAGAGTAATATGGCCCGAAGCATGAGAACATGAGACGGAATTGCTTATACACCGGATAAGATGTTAAGTGACTATTTGGCGACCCTGGGTTGTTAGATTAATTGCTATGACAGGGATCATATCTGTGTAGTACATGTACCTTAATTGTGTAATATGTGAACAAAGAGTGCCTGAATTAATTATACATGAAATATGTGGATTATGTGTACTCGAAACTGATTATTGACGATAACCATGATAGGGCATGTGTAAACCATTAACAAACAAAGAAACTAGTCATACCGAGCAAACCAAGGTGAGTTCACACTCTTTATAAGGCATGGGATACCCGGTGGTTGGGAATGGGGTTGAAGAACTAAAACGGAACCTACATATCCTCCTTGGGTAGGATATGTACCGCCATCCTCCATGGGTAGGATGCCCATATTAATCCTGCGTATTCTCCTTGGGTAGAATACGTACGTTCGTCCTCCTTGGGTGGGACAACAACCTTAAACTTACTAGACAAAACTCTATCATTAAGTCCCTTATTTTATATCGACTTAATCGCTGAGGCCGATGGCGAGCGGGTCATTAGTTAATAGCGCTATTAGGTTTGACAAACCTCACACCGTGCCGGTCGGACGGGCGTGTACTAATGGATCATGACAAACAGTCAATGATGATAGACATTGACTTAGGGCATAACTTACTTTCGTCAGTAGTCGATATGGTAACGGTCTAGTGGTTCACATGGGGAAGCCCCCACTGGTTATGGTTTGGGAAAGAATGAACTGGTTAATCATATTTTCAACTATGGGGTAACCCCCACGGCAAGTAAGCCAGCTAAAGACAAACTATGTTTTCGGAAACAACTTAAAACGAACACCCAACTGTGAACTCGCTCAACTTTGTTGTTGATTCGTTGTTACATGCCTTGCAGGCCTCTAGGTGTATATTGTGGAACTTGCTGTCTGGGATGCTGGAGTGGTCATGGGTCGAGATACATGGAAACTCGAGACGAATCTAATGGCTTTCACACACTTGGTTTATGAATTTCTTAATTAATGTATTATGCTTCCGCTGAATGTTAAATAATGTTTTGTTACACTTCTATCAATAATAAATGAAAGTTTTATTTATTTATAATTACGAGTTCAAAGTGATTGGTGGCTAGATCCTGGTCATTCACGCCTCCTGCGGTGATACTCCGCTTGTGGTATTTTGGGGGTGTGACAGATTGGTATTAGAGCCATTGGTTATAGTGAACTTGGTTTTAAAAAGGGGGAAACGTTTTTGTAAAACCAGACTATAACCGAACAGTTCTGAAAACATGAATACGACCATGACACTCATCTCCAGATTGCAAGGTTCGTCTCTCGTATACTCTTTGTACTGTATAACTAGTGAACACTTACATATGATATTGCATGTGATTGCACGTATAGCACAACAGTATGAATTCATGTATTACTTGCACGTGTTACGTGACTGATAGGGTGGTATTTCCCTAAACCTTCATGGCTTACGCTTAGTGATGCTCTTTGTCTGCTACTCGAGTTGAGGAACCATTTGACATGAGTTAAGAGGAGCTGAGATGAGCACGCAAATCACAATATTATTGTGGGTGCACACATAATAATAATGTGGGGTGCATGCGAGTCCCAGTGAGCCTTAACAAGTGTAAAAGGGGTTTCGTTCCTTTATTTGATTGATGTGAAACACAACAACCTATAGGAGTCATAGTAGTGATTGTCTCCTACTCGAGTGTGATCTTTTCTTTTCCCTCTGAAACCTTTCGAAGCTCGATGCCATCGAGTGTCACCTGAACACCCATCTGAACGCCTAGCGAACTGTGTAGAACGTTAGGCGCTTGTACGAACATCCCTGAGTTGGATGTTGCAACGCCGAATGATTGGCCCATACTTCCCTCACTCCTCTTCGTTTGTTGGAACTCATGTATTGACGTCTTAAATCCCGAAGTGCGATCACTTCAGCAACATTATCGCAACATACCGCGTATTACTCAAACAACTTTCAACATCGATGAACAAGAGGATGAGCGTAGTACTTTACCAACGTCAGTATTTGGACGACCCCGACTACCGGCAACGAACATCAGCGGATTGATTTCAATCGAGTCCGTAACTCTAGTCAGTAATTTATGGGAGTCAACTCTTACGAATCAATCGGGGCATAAATGATGATAATTGACCAGGGTGTGGTATGCGTAACTGCCAGCACGGTGAGTAGCGCTTTAGGACGTGGCTCAGAATGTAAAAAGATGGACTTGGATGGTGAAGAATCGTAGGGCTTCATTTCGAGCAACAACATTGGGGGCAGCAGTCGCAGCGACATCAAGGTATTCGTAACCCTAGCCTACAGTAAGGAAATAAAGGTGCCTACAACATGGATTGGCCGTGGTTAAGTTAAGAAGACAACGACCAAAGAAACAACGACAGTACATGAAATCCGTGTAATGAAAGCAGTAACATTAGAGATGATGCTCATGGAAGGGCATTTAGAATTGGCATGGGCGACGCCAGGACTTTAGCAACATGGTAGCTAGTATGAGTAGCTAATCGCTTCGTCTCTGTTCCGTTTGACCCTGATGCTCCTTGAATTTGAACCTGCTGTGGGATCGGCTGACTGCAAGACGATTGAAATTTCATATGTTAGTTGGGATGCAAACTCGACCTTGTGGGATAGGTGTTCGACACCGATATTCTTTCTGCTATCCTTAATGGTTTGAAGCAGTAGTTAGAATGGAGTGGTAATCCCTACATCGCGCAGATATACCCTGTGAGAAGAAAACTTTGCGTATCCCTCTCCCTAGTAGAAAATCGTCATCTGTTTCAAAGTATCGGAATTGTGCAAAGGTTAGCATCAATACTGCAATGAAAGCTCGGAAGTGTCCACGAAAGGATTACCCCGCTATGTTAGCACTTATTATTGATGTTAAGGCTAAGGAAAAGAGGATCGAGGATCCACCCCTTGTTCGTGATTTCTCCCTGAGTGCTACCAGAAGAACTATCAAGTTTACCTTTACATCGTCAGATGGAATATCAGATCGGTATCATGACAGAAGTAGCCCTTGTTACAAGTATTCCTTATTGTCTTACACCAGGAAGGTTGCAGGAACTGTCTAATCAACTTCAGGAACAATTGGACATGAGTCTTATCAGATCTAGTTTTTCGCTTTGGGGAGCCCAGTTATACCAGTGAAGATAAGCCTTTCCGTATCTGTACCGATTATTGAGAACATAACAAGGTGACGGTTAGGAACCGCTTGTCTCGACCATGTATTGGCCACCTGTCGACCAGCTGCGAAGATCAAGTTTCCATTCGAGTATTGGCTAGCGAACGAACTATCATCAGATGGAACTCCAAGAGAAGAATGCTCTTAGAACAACATGTCGAATGCAATGCAGCCATTTCAACTTTGTACAGCATGATCATTGAGTTGATCAACACACCAGCAGCTTTAGGGATCGCATGAATCGACCGTATTTGTTGACGAGGTTCTGAATCCTGACCAGGAGAATGGAACGCCATGGGTGGCATTTGTATCTTATTTTAGAACTTCTGAGGGAGGAGCCACTCTGCGCAAAGTCTTGATAAATGTAACTTCTGGGTTCGAGAGGTACCTTTTGGCCATATAATCAGTGAAGTGGGAATGTACGTGGATCTCGCCAAGATCCGTCTTGGTTGAAAACTGATCGACACCAAAGAGTCCTTCGAGGATACAGCAATTTCTTGGTCTCGCTTAATACTATCGCAGATAAATCGCAGGATTTTTGAAGGTCGCGCAGCTTAAATATCTCTAGCACAGCAGGGTGCTGTGTTCGTGAAAGACAGAACAGGAGGACGTCTTTTCAGCTTTCAAATCCCAACTCTACAATGCACTGAACATCGTCTTTACCAGAGGGTGTGGGTGGTTCAGTGGTATATCCTTGTGGTTCGAATCAGAGTCCCAGTTACACGTCGACGCAACACAAGAGAGTGATGACTTACCTAATAGAGTTACCAGAGGAACTGCACGACACAACCGGCGGTGGAAACCGTGGTATTGGGATTTACTTGGAGGCATTACTTGGACGGTACCGAATGCGTTACCTAGACCGATCACAAGGGCCTCCCGTGAATCGATATTCGAAAAAGCTAAAGGAAGAGAATTTTCAAGTTGGACCCATGCGGGGCATGGAGAAGCAACCTCGGGCAGGGCAGATGATATTCGCCACCTCAGGAACGAGTGTGGACCTCATTATACGACAATTGTAGGGAACTCGTGTTGAGCAAAGCGCACCGGCTTCGATATTCTGGTCGTCTGGGTTTTGGTGAGAGACATTAGGATTTATAAACCTTGTACTGGTATTCGGGCATGAAGGCCCACCTAGCAAGGTATGGGAATGATGTTTGACTTGTGGGAAAGTCAAGACGAAGTGTTAGCAACCAGAAACATCTATATGGAAAGTGAAAACAGACTGCCATGGATTTGGTCGCTAGTCTACTTACAACTCGAAACGGAAACAATATCACCTGGATGATTGTTGATTGCCACACGTAACCAGCACACTTTCTAGCCATCAAAGAAACGGATAAGTTTTCTACACTCGCAGTCATCTGCCTGAAAGAAGCGGTTGCTAGGCACGGAGTGCCAACCTCCATTATCTCTGATCGCGACCCACGATCTGCATCTGATTTGTGGCAAGTAATCCACAAATCCTTTGGCTCATGTCTAGACATGAGCACAACATATCAACCATAGACGGATAGGCAGACTGAACGCCCCAACCAAACACTTGAAGACATGCTTCGAGCATGTGTAATTGACTCTGGCAACGGCTGGGAAAGACACCTCCCTTTAGTGGAGTTTTCTTATAACAACAGTTACCGCACCAGCATCTAGGCTGCTCCGTTTGAGTCATTATACAGACAGAAGTGCTGATCACCTCTTTGTTGGGCAGAAGTTGGAAACAGCCAATGTCACGGCCCCAGCCCCGGTTTGACCCGGTCAGGAGCCGCGGGACAGGAACCCGTGGTATTTATTAAATGATGCGACAGCGGAAGATTTAACAGGATCTTTTAAAACTTAAAATGCCCGATTATTTTATTTCATAATGCGGGATAAACCCCGTAATTTACAATAGAGGAATTTCATAAGTAAATTCCCTGATTTATAAAACATGTTTATTCATTTTAACTGAGCCACCTCTTCAAGCTTGTTAGTGCTCCGTAGCACGTTTTCCTTGATTTACAGCAGGTCGCCTGAAACATGTTTTAAAAATATTTTGTCAGCGGGAAAATACTGGTGAATCATTCATTTTGCACAAAATGACACATAGTTATAAATTACAGCATAAGAGCGATTACAATGGCTTCTATCTTATTTTTATCTGGCGCCGTGTCACCTGGTGACGATGGTCTTACCACTATTGGGTCTTTCCCCAATTAGTGATGATTATCACCGTTAGGATTTATTAGCCTAACCGTGAGAAATTAGTAATGTGCACAATACCCCAATTAGCCAGTGATTCAAGATAACCATGACTTAATCCCTGTAATTATAACATTTGAAAAAGGAGTATTGTAAATATTTTTGATAAAAGAGAATGACTCACACTGCAGATTTATACGGGCAGAGTTTAGCCTACTGATTAGCCTTGTAACCTAATTTAAATAACAATGCACACGAACTAGGTCAGTAACTAATACAGCATTTACGATAACTCACGAGATTAAAACCCCTCAAAACGAATGACAAAGTGCAATACTTAAACATCCATCGAATTCACGACGAATGACAAAGTATAACCCAAGTTTGAGCAGCACTTAAACATTCATCGGATAGTTTCAATCGATCAGACATTGAATCGTAGTAGCGATCGAGTTAATACCCTATATCGTAGCAGCACCCCACTATGAAATTTCGAATTTTGATCAGTATACTTTGTGAATTGAACTGAAATTTCGACACAGGTGAACTGCTCGTAACCCACTCTATTTATAGGTGAAATATGGGTCTCACGCGGCCCGCATGAGCCCACTCTTGACCTTTACGCGGCCCGCCTGAACCACATGTTCGTAGATTAGGGCTAGCGTGTCACACATAGGCTTGCCACGTGTGCGACGCATGGCCCGGCATGCTTATCCAGTCAAACACATGTTGACGCGGCCCGCCTGAAGACCAAGAATCTTGATTTCTTGGTTTTTCATGCACAGTAGGTTTTTAGGGGTCCGGGTTCGCATTTACGGTTCAATTTAGGACATTTTTGAAGGTCCTTACATCCTTCCCACCTTATTTAAAATCTCGTCCTCGAGATTTACTGAAATAAGTGAGGATACTTTCGCTTCATCTCCGATTCAAGTTCCCAAGTGTATTCGGGTCCTCTTTTTGAATCCCATTTGACTTTGACTAGTACTAGCCTTTTGTGCTTGAGAAACTTAATCTTTCTGTCTTCTATCTGAAGTGGTTTCTCCACAAATTTCAACTTTTTATTTACCTCTACATCTTGAAGAGGTACTACCAAGGATTCGTCAGATAAACATTTCTTGAGATTGGATACATGAAATACATCATGTACTCCAGCTAGATCCTCTGGTAGTTGTAAGCGATATGCGACCGGTCCTATACGTTGGATCACTGGAAATGGTCCTACGTATCTTGGGCTCAACTTTCCTTTCTTACCAAACCGAACTATTCCTTTCCAAGGAGAAACTTTTAAGAGAACCTTGTCTCCGATTTGAAATTCTAACGGCTTACGTCTATTGTCTGCGTAACTCTTCTGGCGATCTCGAGCCGTCTTGAGTCTTTCCTTGATTTGAGTAATTTTGTCAGTAGTTTCTTGCACTATTTCAGGACCTGATAATTGACTTTCTCCTATTTCTGCCCAACATACTGGAGTTCTACACTTACGTCCGTATAGTGCTTCGAACGGGGCAGCTTCAATGCTTGAGTGATAACTATTATTATAGGAGAATTCAATCAAAGGTAGGTGGTCATCCCAATTTCCACCAAAATCTATCACACATGCCCTAAGCATGTCTTCCAAGGTTTGGATTGTCCTTTCACTTTGTCCGTCCGTCTGAGGATGGTGTGCAGTTGATGTGTGTAAAATGCAACATATAAATTACATCAAATAAGGCATAAAACTAACCCTTTTTTAGTACTAATGTTGGAAAAAGTGTGTTTTTGTCTTCCTTTTGAATTTACAGGGTCAAATGAGCTTAAACGAACAAAAGGAACAAATATACAGCCAAAACCAACATAAATACAAAGAAAAGGAAGAAACGTGGCATGCCCGACTCCTAGACAGCATCTCACAAAGCAAAAACAAGAAGAAAAGCTGAGCATGGGGCTGTGCCCAGCTGAGCACGGGGTGTGCTCAGCGAACACGGGGCGTGTCCAGTGAACACGGGGCGTGTCCAGTGAGCATGGGGCGTGCCCAAGTGCCAGCAGAAAAGACAAACCTATAGAAGCTTCTGTTGCCCACCACGGGGCCGTGCCCAGCGGACACGGGGGCGTGCCGAAAGTACTGCAGGCGCATTAATTGTAATTGCGAATTACAATTAATGAAGAGAGAGAGTGTCAGACGGGCACGGGGCCGTGCCCAGGCTTCTGTTCAGCCTATAAATAGGAGTGCTTGGTTTCATTGCAACTCATCCCTTGGCACACCACCTCTCTCACACTTCATCCACCACCCACCACCACCATAACACCATCATCCACCACCATCATCCATTGTCCATCGTAGAGTGTGTGAGTCGTCTCGGGATCCAAGATTGATCGTAAGAGTTCTTGACAATCAAGGCCATGTTTGCCTAAGTCTCTTACATCACTTGGTGAAGACAAAGTGTCTAGTATAATACTTTTTATTTCTAATCTTTTGCACTTTTTATTTGGTTTTGTATTAATGACTTTAATAACTAGTTACTTATGTTGAAGGTGATCTTTCCTTATCGTTTGTCCGTGGTGTCTTGGTATTATTTTACTGTTTATATAAAATAAAAGATTTTCACCATTCATATCTCCACGGTCTATATGGAGGTATGTTGGCTACCTGGTCGGGGGTTAAGGGAACGGTTTGGTAAAGGTCTTGCCATTGTTCAGCGTTTAGAGGTCCTGCAATGGACCTGGGTCAAATTTAGTAGGACCTCCTTCAATACTTCACGGTATTGGATGGCGGGGGTCCAAACTCTTTGATCCCCTCATAAGTTAACTACTATTAATACTATAACCCGGCTATTTAGGACTGTATCCCTGCTGACTCAGACTACTTAGTCGAGGGTAACGTCACCGCCAAAAGCGGGGCCTACCATAATACTGCATTAATAACTTAATTCATTATCTTCCAATAATCCACCCTTTTAGGATTGTATCCTTGCTGACTCAAACTACTGGGGTGAGGGTAACGTCACCTTCAAAAGAGGGGCCTACTACAATAACTAAGATAATCTCTTAATTATGTGCAAAAGTGCAGAAATAATCAAAGGTTATACTAGATACGAGTCGGAACCAAGTGATTCATCTTGTCTATCTGTTTTTCTTTTATTTTTATTTTCAGCATTTTAGTTAGTTTTTACTTTTCTTAGTTTAAAACATTTTTCTAACCTTTTTATTTTGATTAGACGTTGAGGATAAACCGGTACTAAAAGCTCTTGTGTCCTTGGACGACCTCGGTATCTTACCAACGCTATACTACGCTCACGATGGGTGCACTTGCCCATATGTGTGTTTAGTGTTAGTAAAATATCATGTTTTATAAATTTAAAACTTGGCTAAAATAAGTGTTAAAGGGGCTTAAAATATACACCTAATATATATAACACTTCACACGCATCAGCAGTGCTTAAATTTAGTCAAGTTCCCAATGCTTCTTGGAAACTTGTCCAGAAGTGGGAAGTGAAACGACTATCCCTATCTGATACAATGGAGAGTGGAACTCCATGTAAGGATACTACTTCATCTACATACAACTTGGCTAATCTTTCCATGCTAAAGGTTTCTTTCATAGGTAGAAAATGAGCTGATTTGGTTAATCGATCCACAATTACCCAAATCGCATCATTACCTTTTCTGGTTTTGGGTAACTTAGTAATAAAGTCCATTGTTATGAGCTCCCATTTCCATACAGGCATTTCTAATTGTTGTAGTAGACCTGAAGGTTTCTGGTGTTCTGCCTTAACTTGTGAACAAGTAAGACATTTAGAAACATATCTAGCTATGTCCTTTTTCATTCCTATCCACCAGAAGTTATTTCTTAAATCTTGGTACATCTTGTTGTTACCAGGATGCATGGTATACCTAGATTTATGGGTTTCCTCTAAAATTTTATTTCTTAAGTCTCCTTGCTTAGGTACCCAAATCCTTCTCTTATGGAATCTCCAAATTCCATCACTTCCTTGCTTTAATTCTTTTATTCATCCCTTCATTCCTTCTGCATCATCCTCGATTCCTGTTTCTTGAATGCTTTTCAGTTGTTCCATTAAATCTAACTGTAGATTTAATCTAAGAGCACGAACTCTTCGTTGTTTCTCATGATACTTACGACTTAAAGCATCAGCAACTACGTTTGCTTTTCCTTCGTGATATTGAATATCACAGTCGTAGTCACTTAGGATTTCCATCCACCTTCTTTGCCTTATGTTTAATTCTTTTTGCCCAAATATGTATTTTAAACTCTTATGATCTGTATAGACAGTAAATTTACTTCCATACAAGTAATGTCTCCAAATTTTAAGGGCAAAAATTATGGCTCCTAACTCTAAGTCATGAGTTGTATAATTTTCCTCGTGCTTTTTCAATTGCCTTGATGCATACGCAATTACATTCTTGCGTTGCGTAAGTACACATCCAAATCCTAGTTTTGAAGCATCACAATATACTTCAAAATCTTCGGTTCCTTCCGGTAAAGCTAAGATTGGAGCATTTGTTAACTTATGCTTTAAAATCTTAAAAGCTTCTTCTTGTTTAGGTCCCCATTCAAACTTAACTGCTTTACAGGTTAGCTTAGTTAATGGTACAGCTATCTTGGAAAAATCCTTAATAAACCGTCTATAATATCCGGCTAACCCTATAAAACTTCTAACTTCCATTGCTGATTGCGGAACCTTCCATTTGGTGATTGCTTCTATCTTAGCAGGATCTACGTGAATTCCTTCGTGATTCACCATGTGTCCTAAAAATTGCACTTCTTGCAGCCAAAATTCACATTTCGAGAATTTGGCATAAAGCTTTTCTTTTCTTAACAAAGTTAAGAGTGTATGCAGGTGCTGACAATGCTCCTCCTGGCTTTTGGAATAAATAAGTATATCATTAATGAAGACAATTACAAATTTATCCAAGTACGGTTTACAGATTCTACTCATCATGTCCATAAATGTTGCGGGAGCATTTGTTAGTCCAAAGGGCATGACTGTAAACTCGTAAAGACCATACCTAGTTCTGAAAGCAGTTTTAGGTATGTCTTCCTCTTGTACCTTCAATTGATGATATCCAGAGCGTAAATCTATCTTAGAAAAGTATCTAGCTCCTTGCAATTGATCAAAGAGATCATCAATTCTAGGTAATGGGTATCGATTCTTAATTGTAACTTTATTCAATTCTCTATAATCGATACACATTCGCATCGACCCATCTTTCTTCTTTACAAACAACACTGGAGCTCCCCAAGGGGGTGAACTAGGTTGTATAAATCATTTGCTCAGCAATTCATCTAATTGCTTTTTCAATTCTAGCATTTCGGTGGGTGCTAACCGATAAGGTGCCTTAGCTATTGGTGTAGTTCCAGGAATTAGATGAATTCTAAATTCTACTTGCCTATCAGGTGGTAATCCAGGCAGTTCTTCTGGGAATACCTCTGGTTATTCTGATACTACTGGAATTTCTTTGAGTTCCTTACCTTTTGTGTTAATGATTACTAAAATCATATACACCATTTCTTGTTTTCTGGAATAACTAGCCACTTTCATTACTGAAATGAATTTTATTGGCTTTCGTGGCTTATCTCCTGTAATCACCACTAATTCTCCTGTGGGTGTATAAATTTCTACGGAATTCTTATCACAAAGAATTCGAGCATGGTTGGCTACCAACCAATCCATTCCTAATACCACATCGAATTCGGCTAACTTCATAGGTAACAGGTTTGCAGTAAATTTATGACCTAAGAGTTCTATCTTTTCTTTTAGCAAAACCTTATCTATGTTAACAGAATTCCCATCTGCCGTTTCTACCGTGAAAATCTGCCTAAGGTTGGTTAAGGATAGATTAAGAGCTTAGCAGAATGAAGTATTTATAAAACTTTGGTTTGCACCAGAGTCAAATAATACTTTTGCATAAACGTCGTGAACTAAGAACGTACCAGCTATCATGTCAGGAATTAGTTCTGCTTCCTGAGTAGTCAACTGGAAGGCTCTTGCATTTTTCTTGGTAGCTCCTTCTGCAGGTTTGGCTTTGTTATCAGCTGGTTTAGCCAACTTTGGGCAGTCTGGCCTAAAGTGTCCGGCTTCTCCACAGTTGTAGCAGACTGTTGCTTTCTTCTTCCTGCAATCTTCTTCTTGATGCCCCGGGATTTTGCAGAAATTGCAATACCCTTTGCATCTTCCAAAATGCTTCCTTTTACAAGCATTGCAAAATGGAACAGTGGAAGATTGCCCGGTTCCCTTTCTCTTGAAATTGCTACGATTACCCACACGGAATCCTTGGGTAATCTTTTGGGCCACTTCCTTTTTCCGGGTTTCTTCTCTTGTGCGAACCAGTCCGTCAGTTAGGGTGTTGGCTAATTCCACAGCATCGTCAATAGTGCGTGGTCTTGCAGCTTTGACGATATCTCGAATTTCGCCAATCAATCCCCAGATATAGTGGGAAATAAGTACCGGCTCTGGCGAAGCCAGGGTTGGTACCACTCTCGCATACTCGAAGAATGTCGAAGTATACCCTCGACAGTCTACATCCACCATCCGGTGGTTCAGGAACTTATTTGCCATTTGTTCCTTTTCATATTCGGGACAGAATTTTCTTTCTACTAGCTGCTTAAATTCTTCCCAACTCATGGCATAAGCCATATTTCTTCCTTTGGCTTGAAGTACCGTATTCCACCATTCTAGTGCCCCTTCTTTAAAAAGATGCGGTGCATACATGACCTTGTCTTCCTCGACACATTTACTTATCATAATTACTGCTTCGGTTTTCTCCAACCAACACAGCGCCGCAGTCGCCCCTTCATTGCCTGCAAATTCAGCTGGTTTACAGGCAAGAAATTCCTTGTAAGTACAACCAGGTGTTGCAGCTTTCATTTTCTTAAGGAGCGGAGCTTGCATTCCATCATTGTTGTTATTAGTATGGTTGCCGCCTCCATTTACACTATTACTGAAATTGTCACCGTGTGTGCGTTTGATAGGAATAATTTGTTGAGGTTCAACTGGATTTCGAGCAGCAGCAAGTATTGCTGGAATAGCATTGGCTATCCCCTAAGCAACGATATTCTCGATATCTTGCCTATTCAGAAATTGATCTTCATTGTTATGCTCAGATTGATTAACTTCATTATCGGGTTCATTACCAGCGTGTGCCATCTGGTAATTAATTTATATAAATAATTAGTATAAGGTAATTAATAACCAAACATAACAAAATAATTACACATAATCACATAAACAAATATATAGCCAAAATTGTTAATTTCTCGACTTCCATTTTTATATATTATAATATGCTTCCATACACACTTGTTATCTTACAAAAGTTTTATTTTCATGTTATTTCACATACTTATATTATTATTAAACAACCACAGTTTCACAACCACACTGTCTCCTGTCAGCTGGCATCTCAGAAGCGACGTTCCCTCTCGTCGTACTTCTAGGAGATTTGTTCTCCCACTTCCCGGATTCTATTCCCTGCATCTATCAATTCCTCGCCAAAATGGCGGAGTTCAGCTAAGTTTTCATTACTCATTGGTGGGTTTGGTGCAGGTTCTGGGTCGAATTGAGGGAAAAAGGTATAAGGATTATTTAGGAGGTTTTGAAACTGCCAGTTGTTGGTCCACCATTCGTCCATTTCTCCTAGAGGTTGAGTATGGATCAGAGGTTCTGGGATGGCCGGTTCCAAGTTTACTGGAAGTTGGGTTTCAGCAGGATAAGGGAAAAGGTTTTCATTGATAGGCCTAAGGATATCACAATTTGCTAGTATGCGGTCTAATTCTTCCTGCAGTGGCAATTCCTCGGCTTGCTTAGAACTTTCCCCAATTTCCATTTCTGCTTTCCTAGAACTTTCCTCAATCTCGATCCCTTTTCCTTTATCCATGGGATTTTCTATTTTGGGAATTTTCCTAGTTGCTGGTTTTCTTCTGCGCACACGCCTCCAACCCACAAATCTTCTTCTTTTCTTTGGCTTTGATTTCTCCGGAGGTGGAGCTTGGAATTCCATGGGTTCCTCAACATCAGCCAAGTAACCAGTAAAGTCTCTGGAAACTTCTACTTTAACAGGATAGAGATTGAGATTCTGAAGGGCTTCAGATAACTCATTCATGCTGTTTAGCATATATGCAACATGCACACAAAATGTTAAGTTAAATTTCACAGATGAATATTTAATATAACTACTCAAGTATTATTGCACATGTCTAATACAAAGTACAACCAAAATTTAAAATATACTAGTGGTTATTTATTATATTAAAGTTTCTAGCTTATGGAGAATATGGGTGCTAATACTGGGTCGGGGTGTTGGCAGTTTAAAGTTTAACATTTACTGCAACGGTAGCTAACATGTAGAGATTTGCCCATTGTTCATCTAACCCATCTTCCCATGGTGGGTTTTCACCTGTTCCCTGAGTCTCTTTAATTATCACTTCTTTTGTTTGAAACTTCCTTATTTTCTCTTAACTTTTTCTAATAATCAAACTTCTTTTATTTGGAGTAAGTGGTTTCTCATATTGTGCTTTACGAACAAATATTCCCTCCTCGTTATCTACTAAGTATCTTGAGGAATCTGATTGGGATGAAGTTCCAATATCTTTCGGGGTACTATCTAATTTAAGATAGATATCTGACATTCTTTGCTTACCCATACTGTAACTAACAAGTAGTCAGTTAATAAAACACATATTCACAAGACAATAATCAGGAAAAATTAAGTATTTTAAATACTTAATAGGCTTAAATCAGTGGCTCTGATACCACCTTTTCCTGTCACGGCCCCAGCCCCGGTTTAACCCGGTCAGGAGCCGCGGGACAGGAACCCGTGGTATTTATTAAATGATGCGACAGCGGAAGATTTAACAGGATCTTTTAAAACTTAAAATGCCCGATTATTTTATTTCATAATGCGGGATAAACCCCGTAATTTACAATAGAGGAATTTCATAAGTAAATTCCCTGATTTATAAAACATGTTTATTCATTTTAACTGAGCCACCTCTTCAAGCTTATTAGTGCTCCGTAGCACGTTTTCCTTGATTTACAGCAGGTCGCCTGAAACATGTTTTAAAAATATTTTGTCAGCGGGAAAATACTGGTGAATCATTCATTTTGCACAAAATGACACATAGTTATAAATTACAGCATAAGAGCGATTACAATGGCTTTTATCTTATTTTTATCTGGCGCCGTGTCACCTGGTGACGATGGTCATACCACTATTGGGTCTTTCCCCAAGTAGTGATGATTATCACAGTTAGGATTTATTAGCCTAACCGTGAGAAATTAGTAATGTGCACAATACCCCAATTAGCTAGTGATTCAAGATAACCATGACTTAATCCCTGTAATTATAACATTTGTAAAGGGAGTATTGTAAATATTTTTGATAAAAGAGAATGACTCACATTGCAGATTTATACGGGCAGAGTTTAGCCTACTGATTAGCCTTGTAACCTAATTTAAATAACAATGCACACGAACTAGGTCAGTAACTAATACAGCATTTACGATAACTCACGAGATTAAAACCCTCACAACGAATGACAAAGTGCAATACTTAAACATCCATCAAATTCACGACGAATGACAAAGTATAACCCAAGTTTGAGCAGCACTTAAACATTCATCGGATAGTTTCAATCGATCGGACATTGAATCGTAGTAGCGATCGAGTTAATACCATGTATCGTAGCAGCACCCCACTATGAAATTTCAAATTTTGATCAGTATACTTTGTGAATTGAACTCAAATTTCGACACAGATGAACTGCTCGTAACCCACTCTATTTATAGGTGAAATATGGGTCTCACGCGGCCCGCGTGAGCCCACTCTTGACCTTTACGCAGCCCGCCTGAACCACCTATTCATAGATTAGGGCTAGCGTGTCACACATAGGCTTGCCACGTGTGCGACGTGTCGCCCGGCATGCTTATCCGGTCAAACACATGTTGACGCGGCCCGCGTAGACTATGTTTAATCTTTACGCGGCCCGCCTGAAGACCAAGAATCTTGATTTCTTGGTTTTTCATGCACAGTAGGTTTTTAGGGGTCCGGGTTGGCATTTGTGGTTCAATTTAGGACATTTTTGAAGGTCCTTACAGCCAAATCACTAGCCCAGAACTCGTCGTAGACACAATAGAGAAGATTGCTCAGATACGACAACGAATGGCGGCAGCTCGTGACCGTCAGAAAAGCTAAGCTGATAAGCTCAGGAAACCACTCGAGTCCCAGGTTGGGGATCGAGTACTACTTAAAGTCTCACCTTGGCATATGAGACAAACTTAACCCGTGATATGTTGGACCTTTCGAAATCAAGGAGAAAAGTGGCAAGATGGCCTACATATTGAATCTACCTGAAGAACTCAGTGGAGTTCACAACGTATTCCATGTGTCGAATCTGAAGAAGTGTCTGTCAGATGAAACCCTCATAGTTCCTTTCAAGGAGCTCACCATCGACGATCAGTTGCGATTTGTCAAGGAACCAGTGGAAATCTTGGACCGGGAGGTCAAGATTCTCAAACACACCAGGATACCTATTGTTCGAGTTCGTTGGAACTCCCGTCGTGGCCCAGAGTTCACCTGGGAACGAGAATACCAAATGAAACACAAGTATCCCCAATTGTTCGAGAAAAGTACAACCACTACTGAGGCTGAAGCTACTGCGGAATTTCGGGACGAAATTCCAAACAACGGGGGAATGATGTGACACCCTGTGAAAACCAAGAAAACCACGCAACCTAACTAGCTTCCTCAGTAACTACGTGCTAAATTTCGGGACGAAATTTCTTTCAAGTTGGGGATGATGTGACAACCAGAACATTCGAGGTCCGTGTTGTTTAATCTTATGATCCAAAACTTCCATTATTCATTCCTCTCCTTGTGCTGAACGTTTTGGTGCCAGTATAAAACTTGATAATATTAGATTAACACACATGGTAGCATTTGGGCCGAATACTACAAATAGGAGGTTTGCATTGTATTTGGGCCAATATACTTGGGCTACAATTATGTTAACAAGCACACACATGGTTTGGGCCGGGTACTAGTTGTACAGGAATTGGGCCGAACAAACTTGGGTTACTTACACCACAATTATGAGTAACAAACTTGGGCCGATTACTAGTCTATACATGTTGGGCTTACATATACATGCCAAGGAGCCCAAGTAGGACTTGTATTAGGGGGCCGGTTATTGAAATTAGACTATTATCTACACATAGCTACGTAAACAAGATAACACAAAACTTAAACAAACCCTACACTCCTGAAGGTTACGTATGGCATAGGAGACCCCCCCCCCCTCGAGATAACATCTGGTTCGGTCAAAATCTTGGTTAGTGGTTCCTATCTGTGACATCCATATTTGTATGATATTGTTTATTTGAGATGTTGTATGAGATTAATGATTAATTATAGATGTATGACGATGTTGTGTTCTTGTGTATATGGAATGTTATAAATCGTAATCTGTTGTGTGAATTATAGGATTGTTGGTTTGTAAATTAGATGATACTCTAATGATGTGAATAAGGTACCATGTAGTCGACCCTGATTTCATTGTGCTCGGACTATATATATATAAATTGGGGATGTAAGAATAGAAATCTTGATTGAATAAATGGTATGCGTATTATGTAAACTGATTTCGATGTGTGCATGTGATCATTATGGATTCTTTTGTTTGATGTGTGCCTCTCAAATTGACTAATGACAAACAAGAACTGATCCATGTAGTAATTGTTCAAACCCACTAGTTATTTTTTGGTCCTATCAAATTAGTCCACTGAACTCACAAAGTTTAAATAACCGATGTGATATATTAGTAGTTCAGTGTGGTCCAATAGATGCAAAGGTAGGTGATGATTAACTGATAGAGATATCATGTGGGAAATTGATGGGCTGTTAAGTTGTTTGAAAACCTTGTGTTAAATGATCCAAATTGGGTATTGTTGATGATATTGTTGTGTGCGACAATTCCGGGAAATAAGGATTCAATAGTGTAATGGGTTTGGAGGCCGAGGATTAACAGTGGGTTATATTAACAGGTACATAAGGAATGAATTTGATTCAATGTGATCCGATGCCAATTAATGTCAAGTATGAGCTTTTTGATTGTTGGTTGCATTGTACTAAATGATATATGGGCTGACATGTTAATTGGGTTTGCATGCTACTTAGTTAGGGAGTTGGGCCTCACATGGCAGCTGGGCTGCACTTGGGCCGCACGAAGATTAAGGGGGTCGGGTAAGATGTTTGGAAAACATGTCAGGTAGTCTTTGTGTTAACCGATGGGTCAAGCTTAGCTATTGGGCCGAAGTGTATCAGTGAATTGTCACAGTCTTATGTAAAATATTAACTTGGCTTACTAGATTGTATATTTTTTTATATCGAGAGGTTGAGAGTAATATGGCCCGAAGCATGAGAACATGAGACGGAATTGCTTATACACCGGATAACATGTTAAGTGACTATTTGGTGACCCTGGGTTGTTAGATTAATTGCTATGACAGGGATCATATCTGTGTAGTACATGTACCTTAATTGTGTAATATGTGAACAAAGAGTGCCTGAATTAATTGTACATGAAATATGTGGATCATGTGTACTCGAAACTGATTATTGACGATAACCATGATAGGGCATGTGTAAACCATTGACAAACAAAGAAACTAGTCATACCGAGCAAACCAAGGTGAGTTCACACTCTTTATAAGGCATGGGATTCCCGGTGGTTGGGAATGGGGTTAAAGAACTAAAACGGAACCTACATATCCTCCTTGGGTAGGATATGTACCGCCATCCTCCATGGGTAGGATGCCAATATTAATCCTGCGTATTCTCCTTGGGTAGAATACGTACATTCGTCCTCCTTGGGTAGGACAACAACCTTAAACTTACTAGACAAAACTCTATCATTAAGTCCCTCATTTTATATCGACTTAATCGCCGAGGCCGATGGCGAGCGGGTCATTAGTTAATAGCGCTATTAGGTTTGACAAACCTCACACCGTGCCGGTCGGACGGGCGTGTACTAATGGATCATGGCAAACAGTTAATGATGATAGACATTGACTTAGGGCACAACTTACTTTCGTCAGTAGTCGATATGGTAACGGTCTAGTGGTTCACATGGGGAAGCCCCCGCTGGTTATGGTTTGGGAAAGAAGGGACTGGTTAATCATATTTTCAATTATGGGGTAACCCCCACGGCAAGTAAGCCAGCTAAAGACAAACTATGTTTTCGGAAACAACTTAAAACGAACACCCAACTGTGAACTCGCTCAACTTTGTTGTTGATTCGTTGTTACATGCCTTGCAGGCCTCTAGGTGTATATTGTGGAACTTGCTGTCTGGGATGCTGGAGTGGTCATGGGTCGAGATACATGGAAACTCGAGACGAATCTAATGGCTTTCACACACTTGGTTTATGAATTTCTTAATTAATGTATTATGCTTCCGCTGAATGTTAAATAATGTTTTGTAACACTTCTATCAATAATAAATGAAAGTTTTATTTATTTATAATTACGAGTTCAAAGTGATTGGTGGCTAGATCCTGGTCAGTCACGCCACCTACGGTGATACTCCGCTTGTGGTATTTTGGGGGTGTGACAAGCGCAAAGTGTTTAAATCGTTTAGACCAAACGGGTCAATTGGTAATGTAGATACCATTTGACAAATAATGACTAATAAGTGCTTGTCGAGTCTTATGCGCACAGGATAAAATGGTTATGATTTAGCGGTGCTATGAATTAGCATATTATGGACGCAAGGTATTAAACGGGTCAATATGTTGATCCGAGCCAGGTACGCATATTTTGTATTGTACTTAGAAGCGATATCGCGGTCAATTATTGGCGAAAGCCCTTCGTCACAAAATGAAGGATTAAAATTGACCAAAAAGTCATTGAGGGGTAAAAAGGGAAAAACAACCTTTAAGAGTTGTTTAGAAATAAGTGTTTTGTTTAATTGAGTCCTTGGGATATGTCTAAAATGGAGATAGGGTGTAAGCTAAAAGAAGCGTGATTTAAGCTTAAAAGCGTTAAATACACCGTAACGAGTCAAAATGAGTAGATATGCAAAACGGGTTAAGATTTGCTTAAGAACCCGTCATTTGAACCTTGAATATTAGTAAACTGATATAATGTGATTTGCATGACATTTTGAAGGTAATTAACAAGTTTGTTTGATTAAATCGTAAATGGGTCAAAAGTGTTGAAAAGGGATTTCAAGCCGAGAGCTTGAAATCTGAATTTTTGAAGTAGTTTAATATCAGGTATTGACTCCATGAGATGGAGAATTAAATTACGAACGCGTAAGAAAAAGAATCGTGCAAAACGGACTTGTATAGCAAAAGTTATGCAGGTTTTAAGTTGTTAAATGTTAATTTTCACAGCTGGGCAAGTGCAGCAACAATGAAACAAACATGCTGTGAAAAACAGGCCATCACGCTACACGACGGCATATCAACATTACGGTCGCGCGACGCGACCATCGTCGCGGGCCGCGAAGGATGACTAGAGAACGGTCGCGGGGCGCAACCGCCTATTATTTCAGAAATTTTGTTTCTTTTCTATTGTTGGCCCTTAGAACTTGATTATACGTGATTATACATGTCAAAACTAACAGTTTGTGTGGTTTTGGCAATAGGTGAATGCTCCCAAAATGTCCGGATGAAGATCAAGCGATTTACAAGAACCGAACACATCAGAATGAAGCTTCCGCACGGCGTTTTGATGTCGTTGTAAATGACGAACTTATATATATAAATTATGTTGTAAACTTTTAATTTGTAAAAGTTTTAAATTACTCGAATTTCTAAGAATCCTTAATCGTAATTATATGTTAAATTTTTGTTTTATATACGAAAACCTTTAAAATATCGGATTTACAAGATGAGTGTTACAAGGTATTCGCCACCTTGATCTGATCGAAGTATTTTTATCTTTCTAGTAAGTTGGTTTTCTACTTCGTTTTGAAACTCTTTGAACTTTTCAAAAGTTTCATGCTTATGCTTCATAAGATAGACATAAGCATACCGACTATAATCGTCGATGAAAGTAACGAAGTATCTTTCATGGTTCCTTTTCATGGTTCTGAAAGGGCCACATACATCAGTGTGAATGAGTCCTAGCAGACCATTAGCCCGTTCACCAACACCAGTGAAGGGACGCTTTGTGAGTTTGCCAGCTAAGCAAGATTCGCAATCATTAAAGGAGTCATGTCCGGTGGATTCAAGAATCCCCTCGGATTGGAGCCATTTTATGCGTGCCTTACTTATGTGGCCAAGTCTACAATGCCATAGAAAGGTTTCATTAATACCAGCTTTGTTACGCTTAGAAAGATGATATATGTTATTACATGTTTGAACATCAATCTCATAAATACCATTTCGAGGTTTAGCCTCAAAATAAAAGACATCATTCAAGTAGGCAGAAATAGAAATACCATTAAAAACGTACTTGAAACCTTGTTCAAACAAAAGGGAAACCGAAACAATGTTTCTGGTTATACCAGGTGCAAACAAACAATTGTTTAAATTAACTACAAGGCCAGAAGGACATGAAAAATGAAATGTGCTGGTTGCAAGAACGGGCACTCTTTTCCCATCAACAACGATGAGTTCCATGTCGCCTTGTTTCAGCTTCCTCCACTTTTCAGGCTCCTGCAAAACATTAGTGATGTGGTAACCACACCCGGTATCAAATACCCATGTGTTGCTGGAGACAGAAAAAAGTTCAATAACATAAATGAGAATACCTGAAGAAGTGCCAATGTTGTTGGCCTTGTTCGCCTTCAGCTTGGCTAGATACTGTGGGCAGTTCCTTTTCCAGTTCCCCATTTGGTTGCATTCAAAGCACTAACGCTCCTAGGGAGGGGGTGGTTTAGCAACCTGCTTGTTGTTGATGGCAGATTTGGCAGCAACAACAGCCATTTTCTTGCCTTTGCTGTTATGAGCCCTTTTCTTGTTGTTGGGCTTCTTAACACCACCAGACTTGACTATCAGAACTTGGTTGGTTTTATGTGGAATGTTCATCTCGGCCGTTTTGAGCATACCATGTAGCTCAGGCACAGTCTTCACCCAAGCATTCATATTATAGTTCATAATGAACTGGTCATACGAGCTAGGGAGAGAGTTCAAGATGAAGTCCGCTGCCATTTCATCTTGCAGGGGATAACCAAGTTTGTTCATCTGGTCAATGTACCCTTTCATCTTAAGCACATGAGTACTGACACACGATCCTTCTTGCATTTTACAGCTTATGAGCTGCTTCATGGTGTCATGTCGCTCCTGTCAGGCTTGTTTCTGAAACATGCCTTTCAGTTGCTGGATCATGTCATAAGCATCTTTATCTTCCATGTTCTTCTGAAGTTCAGGAGACATGGTGGCTTGCATAAGGTAGGCTACCTCAACGGCATCCTCGTTATGCTTTTCCAGTGCCTTAAGAGCAGCAGTAGTGTTACTTTCAGGCTCGGTAGGGACTGGGCCATCTAAGATATATAGCTTTTTCGCCATCTTGAGAACTATTCTCAGATTGCGGTGCCATTCGAGAAAGTTGGTGTTATTCAGTTTTTCCTTTTCAAGTATAGACTTGAGAACGAAGGAGTTGTTTTCATTAGACATCTGTTACATAAGCAAAGAGATTTTAATTAGTATTTTTGATGTATATTTCCTTATTTAATTAATGACCCATTACAGTAATTAGAACAAGGAATGAGAATCTGGCTATGTCAGTAGTAAAGGCAGATGTGGCATGCACTTTAGTAAGTGACTAGGCAGACTGACAACGAGTGTCAATTGTGAGAATTGCACAACTCTCGAGTATGAGGCCGCTAAGACAACTCTTGTCTATGCATTGATACGTTTAGCCTCATATATGCCGACTTTCTACTTTCGAGACAGCTGGAGCATGTGGTGAGAAAAGAAAAAGTAATAGTCGTCCTAAAAGAGGTACTTGTGGAAGGGCCGGATGTGTCAACGAAACCCTTGCACCTTGGAAGGATATGCTAGACATCAAGTGTGGTGCTGTGGCTCCAAACACTGATGGTTCGCTTTTACGTTCCAAGTGTAGCTTGTGATAGGATGGCATAGACTATTGATTTTAAGTATGTGTTAATTTAATATTTACCAAGTAGGGTCGTAAGAGCCAATTTTAGTAGATATTTAGTTGTGACATCTTGATGAACCATTTCATCTCTCAGGACACTTAATTTTAAATAACCTATTAAAACTAAGTTTGTCGCGACTTGTATAACCATATAAAAGTTAATAGTTTTAAAACTATTAAGTTATGAGTTTTAGAAAGTTAAAATTTGTTAAATTTCAAAAACTCTAATGGTTATTAATTATTTTAAAATAAACTATTTTTTTTGTAACAAATATTTACAAGTTGTAAAAATCAATTTAGAACTTGTTATAATTGATTGTGAACATTTTAAAACACCTTTTAAAAGTTTTTTGGGTAAAGAACACCTTTTAAAAGTTTGGTATTAGGTTGGTTGTAATATAACAATTTATATGATAAAAGCAACCATAATAGCAAAAATAAATATGTAAATCTTTAGGCCATTTTGTTTGATCTTGCTAGAGCCAAATAGCAAGACCAAACTGGGTCACGGGGTAACAAACAACCACAAGGATGGACCTAGTGCATCTAGTTGTCTTTAGCACCTCCTTGATTCCTGTAAAGTCTTCAGTTTTGTCTTCGGGTCTTCAACATTATAATAAAAAATAATAAAATTGAAACCCTAATCTATTACAACTTTGAGCCACAAAGTGGGCGCAAAAACCATAAAACAAAACAAGAACAAAATACAAGTACAAGGTCGGCCAGATTTACATATTCAACACAATCATATTAAGGTGGGCAATCTTTTGGTCAAATAAAAATAAATAAAACTTTTGACCAAATAACTTCTTGCCCAAGAAATATTTAGATCTGAAACTTTAAACAAGTTAAAGTTTGAGATCTATAACCGGTTAAAAGGACCGGTTCCGATTTGCATGTTGTAAGTGTGGCTCTGATACCACTGTTGGGAATCAGTGGTGTCAATTTAACTTTTTATCAAAACGGGTTTGACATATTTTATTAACTAAATATATAATTAATGAAAACGCAGCGGAATAAATATAAATAATCGACACCAAAAGTGAACCGGACAGGATCATGGTTACAAACATGCAAATACGATACATAAAATAATTAATCTACCGATGAGAAAAATTATACCCTTTTGGTTAGTAATAACCGTGTGAGACACCGAGGTACAACGAACGAGTGCTAGAACACGAATACGAATGAACAGGGCTTGCAACAGAGACCGGTAGGCGCCGGAGACAATAGCGGCGGCAAAACAAGTCTGTTATGCTTGTGGACAGTAGGGTCGCAAAAGAAATAATCCTTTTGGGTTTTTGCAGTTGATCTATTTCTTTTGAGTTGTGATAATAATATATATCACAAAATCAATCTTGTGCTAATCTCACAAAGCAAAATCATTGCTTTATAATTTACGGCTGAAGATGATTGTCCTTTTTTCTAGCTTACGGCAAAAGCTCCACACACAAGGAGATGATTGAGATCAAATATATATAGTAATATATATATAGGGGATCGCTAAAATGAGAACCACCTCCAGTTATGAGAACCACTTATTAGCCATTAGATCAACTTGATGGATGGATGAGATTAAAAGTAAGAAAAATTAATATTAAATTATTTTTGTCTTATTATGTCTTTAATATTATAATCCAAAAGGGTAATTTAGTAAACTAACTCTTTTTTGTCTTTTTATCTTTATTGTTTTTTATTAGTTTTTTTATTATTATATTACTTTCTAATTTTTAAACATAACTTTTTTATTAAAAAACATTTTAAAATTCAGATTTTTTTAAACATTTTTTATACTTTTTACAATTTAAGTTTTACGTTAAACTTTTTACGTTTTTTTGACGCGCCGTTTTTACGCCAGGTTTTTTCAAGCGTCGTTATTTTAACAGGCCGTTTTTTTACGTGCCGTTTTTTACGCGACAATTTTTTAACGCCGTTTATTTACGCGCCGTTTTTTCAACGCGCTGTTTTTACGAGCCAATTTTTTAACGTCGTTTTTTACGCGCCGTTTATTAACGCCATTTTTTAACGCCGTTTTTTCAACGCGTCTTACGCCCGACTTTTTCAACGCCGTTTTTTCAACGCCGTTTTTTACGACCCGTCTTACGCTCGACTTTTTCAAGCGACGTTTTTTTAACACGCCGTTTTTTTAACGCCGTTTTTTACGCGCCGTTTTTTTACGCGTCGTTTTTTAAGCGCCGTTTTTTTAACGCGCCGTTTTTTACGCGCCTATTTTTTAACGCCGTTTTTTACGCGTCGTTTTTTAACGCCATTTTTTTACGTTTTACGTGCCGGTTTTTTTACGTTTTACGCACCGGTTTTGTTACGTTTTACACGCCGGTTTTTTACGTTAACGTTTTTTTACGTTTTTACGATTTACGCGCCGGTTTTTTACGTTAACGTTTTTTTACGTTTTACACGCCGGTTTTTTACGTTTTACTAAAAAAAAAAATTACGTTTTACGTTTTACCTAAAACTTTTTACACTTTACAAAAAACTTTTTACGGTTTACATAAAACTTTTTACGTTTTACGAAAACCTTTTTATGTCTTGCGTTTTTACGTAAAAAAAGTTTACGTTTTTACGTTTTACGTTAAACTTTTTACGTTTTTACGTTAAAAAAATTACGTTTTAACTAAAACTTTTACGACCCGTTTTTTACGACCCGTCTTACGTTTTACGTTAAAAAGTTTACGTTTTACGTTAAAAAGTTTACGTTTTATGTTTTTACGTTTTACGTTAAAATATTTACGTTTTACTTTAAAAACTTTACATTTTTACATTAAAAAGTTTACGTTTTACGTTAAAAGTTTACGTTTGACGTTAAAAAATTTATGTCTTACGTATTATGTTAATTTTTTTAATCTTTTTACGTTCTACGTTAAACTTTATTACGTTTTACGTTTTAAACTTTTTACGTTTTACGTTTTACGAAAAACTTTTTACGTTTTACGTTTTACTTTAAAACTTTTTTACGTTTTACCTTAATTCTTTTAATCTTTTTACGTTTTACGTTAAAATTTTTACGTTTTACGTTTTACGTTAAACTTTTTTACTTTTTACGTTTTAAACTTTTTACGTAAAACTTTTTACGTTTGACGTAAAAGTTTACGGTTGAACTTTTTTTTACAAAGACTTTTTTACACAAAAACTTGTTTACGCAAGACGAACGCACCCATAAATCGCAAAGTCAGTAGGTGTCTCAGATAGATTTTTATCGTCATCGACTGGTGAAAAGAATATAAAAAACCAACAACAAAAAAACAAAAGAGTATCTCGAAAAAAAAAACGGGGTTGGGCTCAGATTTTTTCCGATAATTAAAAGGCTGCAAATGTGGGGTTGCGGGTTCAAAAACCTACCATCCACCATCGTTGCCGCGCCATCGTCATCAAAATCTACGGGTTTTTTTTTTTTTTTTTTTGCATCATCGCCACCCAAAAAGCACCAGATTCAAAACATTCAAAAGGGACCCAATTCAACAGATTCAAACATTCAAAAGCACCATGAACATCATTCAAACAGATTCAACAAATTCAAAAAGCACCAGATTCAACTGAATCAAACCCAGCAAAAACACTTACAAAAAAATTGGTTTTTTTTCTTTTTTTTTCTTTTTGCGTCATCACCGCCCAACATCAAGAACACAGATCAAACACCCACCAGAGAATCAAAAGCACCAAAAAAATAGAATCAACCTATCAACAGTTGATTCCACACCTATCAACAGAATCAAATAGATCAAACCCACAAAAATCAAGAAACCCCCAAGAAACTAAAAAAATTTGTTTCCAGATTCAAAATTTTCAAAAGCACCATCAAAAACCTTACCAAACACCAGCACCACCAACACCGTCGCCCAATGGTTCATCCACCGCAGCTCACACAGCCACCGCCTCCAAACACCACCGGTCTCCCCACAAAACCCCCACCGGTCTCCCCACAAAAACCCCACCGGTCTCCCCACAAAGAGATGAACACAGGCCACGCACCACCACAGTCACCGCCGCCGCTGGTAACTCCCACCAAAACCGCCGCCGCCTTCCGCCTCTGCACAACTCCCACCAAACCACCGCCCCCACCACCGCCTTCCACCTCTATTTGGGGCCACCGGTTCAGATCCGGGCAACCCTAACCCCATTTCTAACCACTGCCGCCACAACCGTTCAGATCTGAGCAACCCCCCAAAAAGTTTGACGGACTGTGGAAATCGATCACCACCACTATGACCGGAGAAGGAAGGGGTACATGGGGGGGGGGGGGGAGGGGCGGCATAAACCAATCACCACAACTATGTCGATGATGGTGATGAGGAACGGAAGGGATGACGGTGGGCTGCATAAACCAATCACCACCACTATGTCGATGAAGGTGGGCTGTAATGTCTAAAATGGTGAAACAGGGTTTTGAGAGAAGAGAGATAAATGTAAATGAGAGAGGAGAGAGCTTTTATAAAGTCAGACACTTTAATGAAGAGAGAGAGAGTGAATATGACAGGTTTTAAGTA
The DNA here is from genome assembly GCA_030545235.1 of Helianthus tuberosus. Taxonomy (NCBI): domain Eukaryota; kingdom Viridiplantae; phylum Streptophyta; class Magnoliopsida; order Asterales; family Asteraceae; genus Helianthus; species Helianthus tuberosus. The sequence goes on from CM060369.1 coordinate 83,167,873, forward strand.
AATGACCAATATACCCTTTGAGGTGGTAAAATCTGATTGGTGGAAAGTGGTTCTCATGGTTCTCATAACTGGGGGTGGTTCTCATTCTAGCGGCTCCCTATATATATATATATATATATATATATATATATATATATATATATATATATATATATATATTTAGGTTAACCAATAACCCTAATTATCTCTTAGGCCCCGAAGCCCAATATAATAAGTTCAATCCCAGACGCGATACGAAGCCCGAAAAACAAAGTTTAATTAAATACGTAATTAAACGTTACATTATTTATAACATGTATAAATAATAAATCCCGTTTCTCGTGGATATATAATTATTCTAGATAATTATATATTTCGTTCCGTTAATTGTTCGTGATCACCAGTTAACCAAGTTAAGTGGATTTAATGTTCGTTGCCCAAGGTGTAACTCTTACGGGTCATAGCTCAGTCAGCAGCATTGACTTATCGAACTCGTACATATAAATCCAACATTAATGTCTGGTGGCAGCTTGGAAAACCTTCTTGATTTAGGAGCAATGTTTCTTTCCATTGTGGGTTTTAGTTTTGAGTTTGATGTCTATGTTGCCTTGGTTAGATCTTTATTTTGACATGTATTTAAAAATACTAATTTGAACTTGATACCAACACATAAAAAGTAGAGGTGCAAAGATAAATTAGGTATGCATCTGTACCCGACCAAAAAAACAAAACTGGTTTTTTTATACACGGTTATATCATACATAACTCCATACATAGCGCTACCCGTAGGGCATTAATTCATTCCATACCCTATGATTTGAAACAGGTTCAAACCCAGTTATATCTGACCCGAACCAACCAAAACCTGAAGAAAAAGAAAACGAAAATGGAATCAAAAAACCAATCACTTTTTATTCAAAACCTGGTTCCATGCCCGAGCCGGTCATAGCAATACCCAATTTTGACCCTCTTAACCATAGCTAGAACCAGTTTCATACCCACAACCGATTTTGAGAAAGAAAAAAAAGAATCCGGTGCATCCATCTCTAACAAACGAAGGGTGCTAAGAAATTTGTTCCAGATTGGGCTTTTCCACATATAGAAAATATAAATCCACAACCCACTAGGTAAATATGTAGTGTTAGTTTGGCCCAATTTATTCCTTACCAACCGGCTACCGGTTAAGAGTAACTAGTGGGTTACATTCGCGCTTTGCGGCGGGACGACACAATTTTTAATGGAAACGCAGACGCAATAATAAAAATAACGTCAATTGTAGGAACTCGTTTGATATCGGTTCGGTTCATTAAGATACTGACTCTTACCGAAAGAGACAAAAAAAAAAGTCATGATACGACCAAAAAAAATATCGAGATGTGTTTACATCGATGGGAAAATAAAAACGAACATCAATTCCGAACTGACGTTGTTCAGTCAGTGTTATAACGTTTGTTTTGTTACATGGACAACATCAGGTTCGATGGACAGTATCTTAATGAACTCGTTTGATATCGGTTCGGTTCATTAAGATACTGACTCTTACCGAAAGAGACAAAAAAAAAGTCATGATACGACCAAAAAAAATATCGAGATGTGTTTACATCGATCGGAAAAATAAAAACGAACATCAATTCCGAACTGACGTTGTTCAGTCAGTGTTATAACGTTTGTTTTGTTACATGGACAACATCAGGTTCGATTGAAACTTCAAAAAAAAAAAACCAAAAAAGGAGAAAAAAAAAAGAAAGATGAAGAAAAGGGACAAAAATCACTATAAGGCTGGAGGGTGTGGGAGGGGTTTTATCAACGCCACGTCACAGAGGGGCTTTAAGGCCTCTCCCATTAACTTGAAGGGTGTGGGATAAAACCTCTTCAAGCTATAGCCCCCCCCCCCCCCCCCCCCCACACACACACACACACATTTAATCCTTCAAACTGGCGCTACCATGTTGAAGCCACAACAATGGCGCCCCCTTCTTGAATCGCAGGGTGTGGAGGTATGGCGCCAGGTGGCGCTATAGAGGGTGAGGTGGCCCTGGTGCCGCCTCCATACCCTCCGGCCTAACTAAGAAGTTTATAAATTATAAATATAATAATGGCCGTCAAACTGTATTGATCTGGTAGAGTCGCATCAAAATGTCTCCAACGAAGATCGAGTGCACAAATGAACTTGTTGTTGCTCCAATGGTTCGATTTGTAGGTCATTTTTCCCTTCATTTTTACCATACACTGGTTATTATTCTTCTTGGGTTTGTGTGTGTAAAGTTGTTATTTTAACTTAGGTTGTCATTTTAGTTAAGTTTAGAATTTTGAGAAAGTATAGGTTAGGGAATGATGTTGTTGAGTTTATACCGTATAATCATATCAAATTTAAAAGATTAACATGCAGTCTTGCATTTAAGTTTGAAGCCTATAATTCATTGTTATATTTGGTAACGGATGGTGTGATAGGAAAGATGATTACTTTTTCAGGAGCTTTTTTGTTTTGTTTGACTAATCGTGTCTTGATATAAGGCTTTGCGGTGTGGGGTTCGTCCCCGCCCCGTCGAGCTTCGGTGCCGCCGTCCCCCCCGCCCCCCAGCCGCGGCGTCCTCTACGTCGAGTAGCAGACGTTGCCGACGTTCATCCCCCTCTCTCACACACCTATACATACAATATATACATATATATATGTATATGTATATATATATTAGATTCATCCCCCCATTTCCTTAGCTCAATCCTCTTTGCCCCATCCTCACACCCGATCTACGTGGCGCCTACGTGGCGGATCATCGTCCAAGGGAGGACCATCACTATACCGCATAGCCTAATAGTTAGAAAGGTTAACTAGTAAGTTTTATTTTTGGAGTCGTATTTTAGATTAAAAATTCAGATGTTGCTTTGATTTAGTTTGGTATTTAAGTGGTTTAGGTTTTTTCCAACACGTTCGTTTGGTAGTTCGTATTTAAGTGATTTTGATTTCTAGATTTATAATAATAAAAGAGTTGAACGTGTTTGTTCAATCTCATGTTTTTTGTTCATGTTGGGAGCCTAATTTACCAATATGTTCTATATTTTTATTGAAAAGATGATTAAATTTTCCAAAGCATTATATTTGAATCCATTACCATTTCTATAAATTATTATTAGTTGAAAATCACATGTAAATTTGTAATTGTTCTTTGTATAATAATCTCCTAAATCTCTTCCCATAACTATCTCTATTTACTTAAATAATATGTCTTAGCCCCTTGGTATTTTCTCATTGGCCCTTCGCTCATTAGTTCAACAAATTACAATTTTGCTCACAGTTAAAAATTACATTCTTATCATCATTTTAGGTTTCTACAAAACTACTGTAGTGTTTTGTTTTAATCGGTTGACTCGGTGTCATTTATTTTACTGAGATCATATTATCAGTAGTATGTACAAGTAATCGAAACACATGTGTATATGTTATAAAACTAAAAAATATTCGTCTTAGCGCCCCGCAACGCGATCGGGGCATAAAACTAGTAATAATATATAAATAGAAATAGTGAATAGTGTTTTTTCGTTGTTTAGTGCATTTGTTACACTTGCACACACTCTATTCTTATGATTTGTCACTTAGGGTTTGTCATTTAGTAAACTTTCATTTAACCCGATGTACTTTACTCATTTGTTGTTTAGTGACTTTCGTTTATACCCCTTGGACTTTACTCTTTTGTACTTATTCGGTCTATAACGTCAATATCGTAACGAATCAAGTAAAATACTAGTTTACATGTAATTGGCACTTTCTGTTGGAAATCGGACATTTTTCAACATAATCAAACAATGGTTTAACAAGAAAAAAATCATTCATTAAAACTGAAAGTTCATAAACCCTAAACCGCAACCCTTATTTATACTGAAAATAAAATATAAATATAAATAAAACATTTAAATCCTAAATCTTTCTACCAAAATAAAATATAAATATAAATAAACCATTTAAGTCTTTCAAATTTTGTGTATTGATAATATTAGTTACAACAATTACTCCCGAATCTTGTCAAATTCTTCTAGGTCTTGAAGACCATGTAAGAACCAAAGTTCTTCCACCTTAATACTCGGTTTCTTGTGTCGCTTTGCATCAACAACTTTACTGCAGCCAGTACAACATTGCACCCCTTGTTTTCTGATTCCTTTGAGATCACACCTAACACTAGTCCAAACTCTTGAACCATCAACCACAAACATGACAACATCATTTCTCTTCCAGCTTGATCAAATCTGCTACTTCATCACCTTTGAAGTCTGTTGTTGATTCCTACACCTGGGTTTTCTCCTTTGATCAAGCCTATAATCACTGCTCCTTAACTGCTACGCCCTTGTTGTTGTTGATCACAACCTCAATCACTACAACTTGCTAGTGTCGTTTGATCAACAAACCCTCTTACACATGCCTTCTTGGTCACAACAACCATTTTTCCTTCCCTTTAACCTCCTAAATTGATAAACCGCTCTGATACCAATTTTTGAAAATCAAAGATTCTTCAATATAATCAAACAATGGTTTAAAAAGAAAAGAAATCTTTGATTAAAATTAAAGGTACAAAAACCCTAAACTATAACCCGTATTTATACTGAACAACCCCCTTGTATAAATCTTAAATGTTCCTACTAAAATAAAATACAGATAAATTAAGACCATTTAAATCCCAAACTTTTAAACATTGACAAATTAGCTCCAATACTTTTAGAATTGAAATATTTAGGCTATAGGGTGTGGTTGGAGCCCCTTGGGGCTTTATCAGTCGAACTAGGATACACGTCAACGCCACGTAGGATCCACCTCAGCCATGGAGCCCCCTTTAATTTGCATGGTGTGGATGGAGTCCCATATTAAAAAAAAAAAAAACAAAAAAAAAAGATTTGATTGGTGCAAACACATGTGGGCCCCACCTGATCCTTTGAACCTTGGCGTTACCATGCTGGCGAGCCATCTATGGCGCCCCCAGTTAACTTGCGGGGTGTGGGTGGATAGCGCCCCGGGGCGCTATAGTGTCCTAGCTGGCAGGGGTGGCGCCCCCACACCCTCCAGGCCTCCACAGCCTTAGTGTGCACCATTAGTCGTTAACATGTGTACCGGTATTTACACGGTATTATTCTTTTCTTTTTTTATGTGAATAGAAAAGAAAGTACATGCGATTCACGGTCTCACATGTGCCGCTGCCTCACGAACTGCCGCCGTCATCCCCTCACGTCTTCATGTGCAGCATGACACCCCCTAAAGGTGCTTATTTAATTTTGCCATATAGTATTTATTATATTTATTATTCCATATATAACTTTTCAATTTTTTTATGCATTATTACTTGTACATTATGCTTTGTGTGTTTTTCAAAAAGAAAAGTTGATTTTTTATTTTCAACCTAAAGGTTTTTACTTTTTACAATTTTAACCCTACATAATTTGTTGTTTTAATTTTAACCCAAAACTTTTCATTATTTGCAATTTAACTTCACAACTTTTGTCACTTATACTTTTCATCTTTCGCAAATTTTAGTTTTACGTATAGTTCTACATTTTTCGAGTTAATACGACGCAACGTGCATGTGTGGTTCAACGTTTTTACCTCTATTTTTCCATGTTTGACAGGTTCGTCGCAACACGCATATTCTAGGTCGAGTCAGTGTTGGTGGTCGATTACGGTTGTGTGACATTAGTACTATTTGACACCATTTTACGCCCCACCGCAACGCAGGGTGTGCTTTGTGGGGTTTTCAAAGAAAAATGGTTATGCATATGATTTTTGTAACGTTGGCTTTGGGGGTTTTCCAAAAAAAATTGATTTTTTTTTACTTTTCACCCAAAAGTATTTCATAAATTACTTTTAGTTCTAAAATTTTTGAGTTAATACGACGCAACGTGCATGTGTGGTTCAACGTTTTTACCTCTATTTTTCCATGTTTGACAGGTTCGTCGCAACACGCATATCCTAGATCGAGTCAGTGTTGGTGGTCGATTACGGTTGTGTGACATTAGTACTATTTGACACCATTTTACGCCCCGCCGCAACGCGGGGTGTGCTTTGTGGGGTTTTCAAAGAAAAAATGGTTATACATATGGTTTTCGTAACGTTGGCTTTGGGGGTTTTCCAAAAAAAAAATTGATGTTTTTTTACTTTTCACCAAAAAGTATTTCATAAATTACTTTTAACTCAAAACTATTTTTTTTTTTTACTTTTAACCCAAAACTTTTTATCTTTTGCAATCTATCCTCATAACTTTTTTTACTTTCAACTTTGGTCCTTTATAGTTTTAATATTCCGCAAATTTTTCGCTTTATGGTTGGTTCTAAATTTTGTGACTTAACACATCGCAACGTGCGTCTTTGGTTTAACGTTTTTACGTTTCGTTCTAAATTTTGCGAGTTAACATGACGCAACGTGCGTGTGTGGGTGAACGTTTTTACATCGTCTATTTTTCCCCGTTTGACAGGTTTAACATAACGTGTGAGTCCTAGATTGACTTAGTTATAACTAAAGAATCCCCGCCGCATTGCGGCGGGTCGCAATCCTAGTTTATTATTAATATGTAAATACCAAAATGTGTTTAATCAAACAATAAGCATGTCATTTTACAAGAAATTGTTAGGTGTGAAAGTTCTTGTGTGATCGGTTCTAATGCTAGATCGACATGGAATGATCTATTTTGTAAGCATCGGTATTACATGAAACCGGTAAAATAAGTGTTTGACGTATTAGGGCCAACGGGTGGTTGCGGCAACCTTGTGCGACAAACCTGTTGCCGATCGGCAACCCCACCACCATCAATAACATGCGCGCGGCAAAGGTGATTTCGGGAGAATGGAGACTTGATTTCGGCGAGCATATGATGCAGGCCGCAAAGAGAAGTGGTGGGGGCCCATCCCCAAATCAATAAGTCAAAAGTTTTTGTTTTTTTATTGGTTTGCTTAATCTTATTTTAGGCATGCACCCCTTATGTTTTTTAGGTAATAGGTAAGAATGCGAGGCAAATTACATGGCACAACATGATTGGGTGGATGGAAACTTTGTCGAAAGGGATTAGACATACACCCCCTTCACCCTTATATATGCATTTGACATTTAATCATTTTGTATATTTTTTAAGAATGATATTAAACAAGATGTGAGATGACTATGTAGTTTTTTTATCCTCAATATGTGTGAAGCTACTCTCATCGCTTTTAATGCTAGATTGGTACATGGGATGGGATGATCCATATTCTAACTAGCAGTGTTACAAGATACTGTAAAATACATGTTTGATGTGTTATTTATATATCTAACATGCGTCAAGTTATTTTTAAAAAGCTACTAATTGTAAGAAGTGTAAGAAAGATTTATAGAGTGACAAGTGTCCAATAACCTAAAATTAAAACCACTACATCACCACCCAAAACCTAAACACCCACCCACCCCCACCACCACCCAAAAACCTAAACCCCCACCCCCACCCCCCGAAAAAAAAAAAAACTATACCCCACCAAAAAAAACCCCCAAAAAACCTAACCCCCCCCCCCCCCCCAAAAAAAAAAAAAAAAAAACCTAACCCCCCACCCCCCAAAAATCTAAAAAAAAATTAAAAAAAAAAACTAAACACCCACCACCACAAAAAAAAAAAACTAAACCCCCACCTTCGGCAAAAAAAAAAAAAAAAAAAATGGGTGGGTGGGTGATGGGAGGGGGTAGGTTTTTGGTGGTGGTGGATGTTTATTATTATTATTATTTTGTATAGTGGGTTTTTTTAGGAGCCTTTGTACCCTTCTTATAATTAGGATCCTTTGTATTTGATCCTAATCCATCTAACATTCAGTCATTTCGTATATTAATAAGACAATACCGCAAGATAAATTCAAACTATAGAGATTTAAGATGAATATAGAGTTGTTTTAGTAGGCTTTAATATGAGTTGAGTTGAATTGAACCTGATTACTAGGTTAGAACCCCGTGTATTACACGAGTTGAATAAATGTAATTTTAAATATTAAATAATAAAAATTTATATCTTTATGAACCTTGTATATATATAGGGGATCGCTAAAATGAGAACCACCTCCAGTTATGAGAACCATGAGAACCACTTTATAGCCTTTAGATTAACTTGATGGATGGATGAGATTAAAAGTAACAAAAACTAATATTAAATAAAATTTGTCTTATTATGTCTTTTATATTTTAATCAAAAAGGGTAGATTGGTAAAATAACTTTTTTTTGTCTTTTTCACTTTATTATTTTTTAATTACTTTTTGTTTTATTATATTACTTTTTAGTTTTATTATAATACTTTTTATTTTTTAAAAAGATTTCTTTATTAAACAAAAATTTTGAAAATCAGATTTTTTATATAAAAAAAAATTTTATGCGCGTTTTTTTCCCACCCGTTTTTTACGCGCGTTTTTTTACGACCCGTTTTACGCTCCGTTTTTTCACGCCGATTTTGCGACCGTAGTTTTTAAGTGCCGTTTTTAGGCCCGGTTTTAGGCGCCGTTTTTTGCCGCGCCGTTTTTTACGTCACGTTTTTTACAAGCCGTCCGTTTTAGCGCGCCGTTTTAGCGTCACGTTTTTTTACAAGCCGTCCCGTTTTTTGTCGTCCCGTTTTAGCCGTCCCGTTTTTTGCCGTCCCGTTTTTTGCCGTCCCGTTTTAGCCGTCCCGTTTTTTTACAAGCCGTCCCATTTTTTGCTGCGCCATTTTTTACGTCACGTTTTTTACAAGCCGTCCCGTTTTTTGCGCCCCATTTTTTACGTCCCGTTTTTTTCGCCCCATTATTTATGTCACGTTTTTTGCCGCGCCGTTTTTAGCGTCACGTTTTTTACAAGCCGTCCCGTTTTTTGCCGTCCCGTTTTAGCCGTCCCGTTTTTTTGCCGTCCCGTTTTTTGCCGTCCCGTTTTTTGCCGTCCCGTTTTAGCCGTCCCTTTTTCTGCCGTCCCGTTTTAGCCGTCCCGTTTTTTTACAAGCCGTCCCGTTTTACGCCCCGTTTTTTTACGTTTTACTCGTCGGTTTTTTACGTTTTACGTGTCGGTTTTTTACGTTTTGCGCGTCGGTTTTTTACGTCTTACGCGTCGGTTTTTTACGTTTTACGCGTCGGTTTTTTACGTTTACGCGTCGGTTTTTTACGTTTTACGCCCCGGTTTTTTACGTTAACGTTTTTTACGTCCCGTTTTAACGCGGCGTTTTTTACGTCCCGTTTTAACGCGGCGTTTTTTAAGTCCCGTTTTATTTACGTTTTACGAAAAACTTTTTACGTTTTACGTTTTACGTTTTACGAAAAACTTTTTACGTTTTGTGTTTTACGTAAAACTTTTTACGTTTTACGTTTTACGAAAAACCTTTTACCTTTTACGTTTTTACGCGTCGTTTTTTAACACGCCGCTTTTACGGCCGACTTTTTACGTTAAAAAGTTTACGTTTTTTGTTAAAAAATTTACGTTTTACGTTAAAAAGGTTTACATTTTACGTTAAAAAATTTACGTTTTACGTTAAAAAGTTTACGTTTTACGTTAAAAAGTTTACGTTTTATGTTTTTACGTTTTACGTTAAAAGTTTACGTTTGACGTTAAAAAATGTATGTTTTACGTATTACGTTAATTTTTTTAATCTTTTTACGTTTTACGTTAAACTTTATTACGTTTTACGTTTTAAACTTTTTACGTAAAACTTTTTACGTTTTACGTTTTACGAAAAACTTTTTACGTTTTACGTTTTTACGTAAAACTTTTTATGTTTTACGTTTTACTTTAAAACTTTTTTACGTTTTACGTTAATTTTTTTAATCTTTTTACGTTTTACGTTAAAATTTTTACGTTTTACGTTAAACTTTTTTACGTTTTACGTTTTAAACTTTTTACGTTTTACGTTAAACTTTTTACGTTTGACGTAAAAGTTTACGGTTGAACTTTTTTTCACAAAGACTTTTTTACACAAAAACTTGTTTACGCAAGACGAACGCACCCATAAATCGCAAAGTCGGTAGGTGTCTCGGATATATTTTTATCGTCATCGACTGGGGAAAAGAATATAAAAAACCAACAACAACAAAACAAAAGAGTATCTCGAAAAAAAAACGGGGTTTGGCTCAGATTTTTTCCGATAATTAAAAAGGCTGCAAAGTGGGGTTGCAGGTTCAAAAACCTACCCTCCGCCGTCCTTGCCGCGCCATCGTCATCAAAATCTTTTTTTTTTTTTTTTTTGCATCATCGCCATCCAATCCAAAACATATCAACCCCACAGTCACTGATCAAACAAGAACAAACCAGATTCAAACCACAAGATTCAAAACCAACAAGATTCAAAACCAACAAAAACCCAGTTCATCAAAAAAGCACCCAGTTCATCAACAAAAACCCAGATTCAAACCCAACAAAAACCCAGTAACAATAACAACCAAACATGATGTAGATACCCAAAAATCAAATCAAAAAGGAAACCCCATCAACAATAACAAAATGATGTACATACCCAAAATCAAAAACCCAGATTCAACATGAACAAACATTCAAGCCCAGATTCAACAGAATCAAACCCAGAAAGTCAAACCCCCAAGAACACCCATCAGATTCAAAAAAACCCAGAAAAATCAAGAACACCCATCAGATTCGAGAACACCATCAACAAAAACACTTACCCACCGACGCACCATCGCCCCTGAAACCACCACCACCACTGACGCCGTTCTCCGCCACCGCCTATCGCCGCCGTCCCCTCGCTACGGTCAACACCACCACCACAACATCAAATCGGTCTTCATCTTCATCCCAGATGAAGAACAGTGGTTGGGGTTTTGTGACAATCGGTCTTCATCTTCATCCCGCGAATAACTTCATCTTTGTGATGATTGCGGCGGCGGAGGGCAACTGTGGGGTGGCGGCTCCGCCGTGAAACGGAGCTTCCGTTTCTGTTCTCCGGCCTTGCCGTCGATGTGTGCCGCCACCACCACAGTGGTGGCCGGTCGTTTATTTGAGCAGGGGTGGGGGGAGGGTTGAGTGGTCGCCTGATGTATATATCGAGTGGGAGAGATGATGGTTCTGGTTGCCTGTGATTTTCTTCAAGATAGAGAGAATGAGAGACAAAAATGAAGATAAATGAAGAAGAACATGAGATTTAAAGAGAGAGGAGAGAGAAGGTGCTTTAAATGAAGAGAGATAATGAGATTTGATGTTTTGGGTAAATGACTAATATACCCTTTCTGTTGGCATGTTCTGATTGGTTGAAAGTAGTTCTCATGGTTCTCATAACTGGGGGTGGTTCTCATTCTAGCGGCTCCCCCTTGTATATTGTACGGGTTAAATAAGTGTAATTTTATATATCAAATGATAAAAAATAGTTATATATTTAAAAACCATGTGTATTACACAAATTAAATAAATGTAATTTTGTATACTAAATACTAAAAACGTCGTATCTTTAAAAAACCTGTGTATAATCGCGTTGAATATATCTACCAAATAATAAAAATATTACATCCTTAAAAACCCCGTATGTTACACGTGTTGAATAGATCTAAAAAAGAGTTATATCTTTAAAAACTATGTGTATTACACATATTAAATAAATGTAATTTTGTATATTAAATACTAAATACGTCGTATCTTTAAAAAACCCGTGTACAGTCGGGTTGAAAAATCTACCAAATAATAAAAAAAATTGTATTCCTAAAAACCCCATGTATTACACGTGTTGAATAAATCTAATTTTACATAGCAAATGATAAAAAGTTATATCTTTAAAAACTCCGTGTATTACACGTGTTATATAAATGTAACTTTATATAGTAAATAATAATAAAAGTTGTATTTTTAAAAACTCGCGTTTTACACGAGTTGAATAAATATAATCCTGTATACCAATTAATAAAAAAAGTTATAATTTTTATAAATTAGGATAACATTTAGTATTAATTTATTATTTATATATATAATATAAGATAAGTACAAAAGAGTGGTATTTGTTTTAAAAATATATTAAATTAACAATTTAGATTTGAGGATAATATTTTATTAAAGTGTGATAAGATTTAATATTAATTTATTATTTATTTATCTAGTTAATATAAGATAACTATAGATTTGAGGATACCTTATATGAATGACACGTGTTCAATTGTGTGTATTTCTTAGTCTTAAAGTGTACATCACAATTGAAGTTTTAATGTTAATTAAGGTATAACCTGTCTCGGTAATAAATTTAATGACCAAAAGGCATAGATAAAAAAAGGTTTTCTTTTTTTTGTTCGTCACTAAATTAGGCTAGAGGGTATAGAATACTGCCCCTACGGACTTCATTGCTTCACCTCACTGTCACGTCAACAAGGAACTTTATTTCCCTTTTTTCAATAACACTTATTTGATGAAATAAAACGCTCTTGTTATGAATAAGCCTAATAGCAAGAAGATGAGAAGAGATAATTGGGAGATAAAGAGATGTTTATTATTAATGGTGCATCTTTTACATTAGAATACATTGAGTATTTATAAGAGGAAGAAGGCTTGGAGAACAAGTTGGACTATATTCGGAATTGATAATCATAATATCATTAATTATTTATAACACTCCCACTTGATTATCAATTCCTTACGCTTAATGCTGCCTCATTAAAAACCTTGTCCGGAAAACCCAATGGGACAAAACCTTGACTAAGGGAAAAAGAGTGCAGCGCGTATTATCTCCCCCTGATGATAATCACTTAAGCTCCTTGAGTCGACGCATCCCAATCCCATGAACTAACTTCTTGAATGTTGAGGTCGGCAATGATTTAGTGAACAAGTCTGCTAAATTTTCGCTGGAACGAATTTGTTGGACAATAATATCTCCATTCTTTTGTAGATCATGTGTAAAAAAGAACTTTGGCAAAATGTGCTTTGTTCTATCACCTTTGATGTATCCTTCCTTTAGTTAAGCAATGCATGTTGCGTTGTCTTCATGTAAGATTGTCGGTCCCTCATCTCCCGAAGAAATACCACAAGATCCACGAATGTGTTGTATTACAGTCCTTAACCAAATGCATTCTCGGCTAGCTTCATGTATCGCCAATATTTCTGCATGATTAGATAACGTGGCTGTGATTGTTTGCTTTACCGAAAGCCATGAAATTGCAGTACCCCCACTTGTAAATAAATATCCAGTTTAAGATCGCCCAGTGTGAGGATCAGACAAATACCATGCATCTGCAAAACCAACTAAACCCATTTTCGATTGATTTGTAAAATACAAACCCATATCTTTTGTACCTTGAAGGTATCTAAATATTTGTTTTGCCCCATTCCAATGCCTCTTTGTTGGGCATAAACTATATCTTGCCAATAAATTTAAAGAAAATGATATATCAGGTCGTGTATGGCTAGCAAGAAACATTAGTGCACCAATTGCACTTAAATATGGTACTTCTGGACCAAGGATTTCCTCTCCATCTTTAGGAGGTCGGAATGGGTCTTTTTCCACATCAAGCGGCCTTACAACCATTGGGGTACTCAATGGATGTGATTTTTCCATATAAAATCTTTTTAGTAGTTTCTCTATGTAAGTTTCTTGATGCACAAGGATTCCACCCTTAAGGTGTTCAATTTGTAACCCAAGACAAAACTTTGTCTTCCCAAGGTCTTTCATTTCAAATTCCCTTTTCAAGTATTCAACTGCCTTTTGAAGCTCCCCTGGAGTTCCAATTATATTCATGTCATCAACGTATACGGCAATTATTACGTATTCAGATCCTGACCTTTTTATGAAAATACACGGGCATACAGAATCATTTTTATAGCCTTCTTTCGACAAATACTCACTAAGGCGATTATACCACATACGCCCAGATTGTTTTAGCCCATATAATGATTTGTTTAGTTTGATTTAAAGATGTTCTCGAGAACTAGATTTACATGAGTTTGGCAATTTGAATCCTTCAGGAAGTTTCATGTAAATATCAGTATCAAGTGAGCCATAGAGGTAGGCTGTCACAACATCCATTATGTCACACCCTGGCTTTGTGGAAGCGTGGGTTAATTTGGTGTGACTTCTTAATACCATAGCTTAATCACAACCAAGCGATATGAATTTAAAAACATGCAGATCATCCATCGATTTAAGTTTCAAAATAAAAGTACCACAACATTGTTTTAAAGTGTTGACACATGCAACGGAAATTTCAACCTAATAATATAAAAACATTGTTCAGAATTCATAACCACAAACATAAAGCAGGCGTAGTTTAAGAACTGTGGCTCGTCCAGGCAAGAGCCACGACCCCTAAACTTGGATGACCTTATTTCTCTTATGCAGCGTGAAAACGTAGCATACCATGCCAGATCCTTAATTACCTTAAATACATGTAAGTTGGAAAAATCAACAAAAATTGTTGAGCAAGTTCATGTGTAGTGAGTATGCAAAACCTTTGTAAGTATAAAAATCCTGGTATGTAGCAAATAAGGAAATAAAGAGATCACCAATGGTTTGCAAGGCCATTGATATGTGTGATGTGCAGTAGGAAGACTCAAACCTAGCAGATTTTGCGTTGGGTACAAAGTCACCACCTGGTCCATTAGGCGGGCTCAGGGGTTGGGCTCGCTACACCCAGATAGATCTACCGCTACTGTCCCTCGGTCCTACAATGAGAATTAATGGCCTCAAGTTGCGCCTACCCACTCACATGATCTAAGTAGTAACCCTCCTTACGCTAGTCATACCATGTGTAAAAGTACTCGTAATCATAGTAACATGTATTTCACCCCCGCAGTTTAGAAAACTGAAAACAATTACGAGAAAAGGGGGACATGAACTCACCGAAGTGCGTCTCTAAAAAGTATCTCCCAGAAAATCTGCCGTGCGACGACCTACACGTACTAACTTCTATTAGACGGACGGCCGTGCCTTAGTTTAAGGTTTAGTGTCTTTGGGAAATAGTTAGGCAACTATTTCGTGTTTACACTTCGTAATTATTTTGTAAATATATTCCTTCCCAATGATGGGGGTTTTAATACATGTGCGTTCGTATAACTTCGAAATATATTATTCCCAAAATATAAATATTTTTCCCAAAAATATTATATTTTATTCCATATAATTTTCCAAAATAATAACCTTGTCAAAATACACGCTTATGAGTATTTTTTGAAAATACGTAAGTTACATTGTAAGGTTCGGGTGGTATTAATAATACCGGTGTAACTTAAATATTTATTGTGAAGGCGTTCGTATTATTTTGGAGTCGTTAATATTTGGTAATATTATTTTTACCCTCAAAAAAAATAATATTTACGTAGTTCACAAAATAATCATAAAAATTTACACAAGTGTTGTTATGAAAATATATATTCTAAATATATATTTTAGCAAGTTTTATTTTGTGAAAATCCCACCTCCGACACTTGGAAGTTTTGTAATAAAAATCGTGGCGAAAATTATTTGGGAAATCAAGTTAAAAATATGTTCATAACACCTGTTGTAAAAATATTTTCCAAGTGTTATATTTCTGTAAAAATTTCGCCAGAGTTTCCTCTGTAACTGGAGGTGGCCACGCTTACGGGCGTATCGTTTTCTTTTCAAAACTCAATCAACAATTTTCTCAACATCATCAAACAATATTTCAACACCAAACTAGTTCAAAAATATACGTAAATCGCAAACACATGAACTTGTGGGTTATGTAAAAGTGTGTAGTAACTTCCCAACATTACTGGTAACGCAATCGTAACGCAATCTGCGTAATCCAGACACCTACACGTACTAACTTCTATTAGACGGACGGCCGTGCCTTAGTTTAAGGTTTAGTGTCTTTGGGAAATAGTTAGGCAACTATTTCGTGTTTACACTTCGTAATTATTTTGTAAATATATTCCTTCCCAAGGATGGGGGTTTTGATACATGTGCGTTCGTATAACTTCGAAATATATTATTCCCAAAATATAAATATTTTTCCCAAAAATATTATATTTTATTCCATATAATTTTCCAAAATAATAACCTTGTCAAAATACACGCTTATGAGTATTTTTTGAAAATACGTAAGTTACGTTGTAAGGTTCGGGTGGTATTAATAATACCGGTGTAACTTAAATATTTATTGTGAAGGCGTTCGTATTATTTTGGAGTCGTTAATATTTGGTAATATTATTTTTACCCTCAAAAAAAAAAAAATATTTACGTAGTTTACAAAATAATCATAAAAATTTACACAAGTGTTGTTTTGAAAATATATATTCTAAATATATATATTTTAGCAAGTTTTATTTTGTGAAAATCCCACCTCCGACACTTGGAAGTTTTGTAATAAAAATCGTGGCGAAAGTTATTTGGGAAATCAAGTTAAAAATATGTTCATAACACTTGTTGTAAAAATATTTTCCAAGTGTTATATTTCTGTAAAAATTTCGCCAGAGTTTCCTCTGTAACTGGAGGTGGCCACGCTTACGGGCGTATCGTTTTCTTTTCAAAACTCAATCAACAATTTTCTCAACATCATCAAACAATATTTCAACACCAAACTAGTTCAAAAATATACGTAAATCGCAAACACATGAACTTGTGGGTTATGTAAAAGTGTGTAGTAACTTCCCAATATTTTTAGTAGATCTTTCTATCCTTAAAAATAAAATCGGTTTCTTGAAATCTTTATTTTTAAAGAAAGTGGAAGTTCACAACTTCTTGGTCAAAAATTATAAAAATAATTCTTTGTTAAAACCTTTTGTTACACAAGTGTCTACACACTTGTTTGTTCACAAAAACACCCTTGTTTTAAGAAAGATCAGGCTTTTAAACATGATTTCATTTTACACTTGGTTCTTCGAAAATACCACTTGTAGATCTTTAGATCTACTAGTTTAGAACTTCATTTTACAAGAAAAATTACTTTTACACAAGTTCATGTTAATAAGTAGTAGTGTTCATCATCTAATCATTTTCACTCTTAAACATACACTAGTTCATGTTCCATGAACATGACCTAGCCCGGTTAGATGACGATCCGAACTACTACTAGCATCAACCAACATGAAATAATCATAACAAAACTAGTTTCATAAGTGTTACACTAATATTTATTCTTTATCCACTTTGTTCATCATTTTTACTAGACTTTAAACTTTGATCTTATGTGTTCATGAATTTTATCCGTTAAATTTCTTATTAACCACTTTAGACAAGCTTAAGAAGGTGTTTAGAATCACTTACTACTAGCTCAAGGCTAGGGAAGAAACAAGACGTAAACGAAGTGGATAAAAGAAAATGAGAGTGGTCCTTCAACTTCTGTGTGCTCCACACCTCCTAAAACACCCTTGTGCAACTTGTGGTATACTAGAAATAATGGGACTTGAAACAAGAAAGTGGGTGATGTGTGGACTTGGGAGTTCGGCCGAAGCCTTTATGGAGAGGAAAGATGATTTTTTTTTTTTTTTTTTTTGTTGGTTGGTTATGGTGTGAAGGTGTGGTCTCATGGTTACTTTTATAATCCAAAATCCTTGTTTAACCACTAGATAATATGCTTAAAAGATATTAGACAAACAATCAATATAATATTCTAAATGTAAGGGTGGTGTTCCCTTAGGGGGAACGATCGGTTGTAAATGGGGGGTTTGGTTTGGGTTCTAACTAGATAGCTTAAGGTCTAGTTAGTTAAATTAAGAGGTTAAACCAATTTTTAGTGTGTTATGTTCCATAGCGGGTGTTAGGGTATTCGGGGACCCTAACTGGCTCAGAAAAAGAAAAACAGTGTCAATGACAATATTTGTATGTTCCGGGTAAAGTCCGGTTGTTCGGTTGGATACTGATCCGTTAAAGTGCTTAATAAGCATTTAAGGTGTCTTCATTATTATTTTTAAGTGACACAAAGAATTCCCGACACTTTGGAAAGTGTCTAGTATTATTATTTTTTTCCATGTTTTTGCACTTTATTAGTTAGCTTAAATGCTGAATTTTATATTAAAGTGCAGAATTTTGTGTTCAAATCATATTTTTGGCACATCCGGTCACTATAACTATCACCTAGAGACGCAGTTCTACAACCCTCATTTCCCTACACTCTCTACTAGTGTAGTAAACTATTTCTGGCTCATACTGGCCTTAGGGGCAGTGTCTGCCTGGTGCTGGCTATGTCAGCACGTTTACTGGGTTATCCGTTCATTATGCTACTGTGCTTTTGTGCATCAAGTTTGTCACTAAAGTTCTTGTGTAAGTAAATGGAGTGAAAGCAAATAAGTATGAGGCATGGTTATATATATTTCAGAAATCATGTAGAAGTTTATTTACAACTGTAAGTAAGCACAGTAATTAAGCAGTAATTAAATATTAATTAATTCGTACGGATACCTGAAATTTTTAGGGTTGTCACACATTAGACGCAAATCAATCCCTTCTTGTATTACCAGACTAATAAGATAACAAAAAGTTGTCGCATCCACCACCGGAGAATATGTCTCCTCGTAATCAATTCCAGGTCTTTGTGAAAATCCTTGTGCTACTAATCTTGCCTTGTATCGTACAATTTCATTTTTCTCATTGCGTTTTCGCACAAAAACTCATCTATATCCAACAGGCTTTACACCTTCAGGTCTGTGGGTCACAGGTCCAAAAACTTCTCGTTTATTTAGGGAATTTAATTCCGCCTCTATCGCGTCTTTCCATTTTTGCCAATCATTTCTTTGTTTACATTCCTCAACTGATTTTGGTTCTTGATCCTCATTGTTTTCCATTACTTGTAGCGCTACATTATATGAAAAACTCTCATCGACGTCGATTTCGCTTCGGTTCCATACCTTTCTAGACATGATATAATTAATTGAGATCTCTTCATTTTCAGGTACCTGAGGTTCTTCTAGAACCATCATGTCTAGTGTCTCTTCTGGAGACTCTTTTTCTTGCGTTATTGTTACCTCGACTTGACCATCTACATTATTTGCTCCCCTTTTCTTTCGAGGATTTTTATCTTTAGAACCGATTGGTCTACCACGTTTTAGGCGTGCATTAGACTCATTACCAACATGTGGTTGTCCTTGTAGGACACTTATTTTTACTGGAGCATTAACAGCTGGTATATGTGACTTAGTCACTCTCTTTGGGTCAATAAATGCGTCTGGTAATTGATTTGCTAATCCTTGTAAATGAATTATCCTTTGAACTTCTAGTTCACATTGTTTAGTTCGAGGATCAAGATGAGATAATGATAATTCATTCCAAATAATACTATTATCCAGCTGCTTTTTGTCTCCCCTAATGTTGGGAATGTTGATTCAACAAAATGACAATCACTAAATCGAGCTGTAAATAAATCACCCATTGTAGGTTCTAAATACTTAATGATTGATGGTGATTCATACCCAACATATATTCCTAACCTCCTTTGAGGCCCCATCTGTGTGCGTTGTGGTGGAGCGATTGGAACATATACAGCACAACCAAAAATCCTTAGATGGGAAATATTTGGTTCCTGACCAAGAACCAACTTTAATGGGGAGGAAGTATGATAACTCGTTGACCTGATGCGAATTAGTGTTGCTGCATGTAAAATTGCATATCCCCAAGCAGATGCTGGTAGTTTTGATTTCATAATCATTGGTCTTGCAACCATTTTAAGTCGCTTGATAAACGATTCAGCAAGCCCATTTTGTGTATGTACATGAGGTACAGGATGCTCTACATTTATCCCAATAGACATGAAATAATCATTAAATGTTTGGGATGTAAATTCACCAGCATTGTCTAATCGAATATTCTTGATGGGGTAATCGGGAAAATGTGTCCTTAGCCTTATTAATTGAGCAAGTAGTCGTGCAAATGCCATATTACGACTTGATAGTAGGCACACGTGTGACCATCTAGTTGATGCATCAATTAAGACCATAAAATATCTAAATGGTCCACTAGGAGGATGTAAAGGTCCACAAATCTCCCCATGTATTCTTTCCAAAAAAATCAAGGATTCAGTCCCCACCTTCATTGGTGATGGGTGAGTAATCAACTTCCCTTGTGAACATGCAACACATGTAATATCCTTGGACTGAAGAATCTTCTGGTTCTTCAAAGAATGCCCAACTGAATTTTCTATAATTTTTCGCATCATTTTTAATCCGGGATGGCCTAACCGATCATGTTATATGATAAAATTCTCTTGGTCTATAAACTTCGTGTTTATGACTGCATTTGATTCGATTGCATTAATTTTAGTATAATACAAACCAGAGGTAAGTGCGGGCAACTTTTCTAACACATGCTTTTTACCCGAACTAATATTTGTGATATGAAGGTACTCATCATGTCCCTCAGATGTAGTCTCAAGATGATATCCGTTTAAACGAACATTTTTAAAACTTATTAGATTTCTTTGAGACATTGGGGAAAATAACGCATTGGTTATTTTAAATGGTGTTCCACCTGGCAACACTACATAAGCTTCTCCAAAGCCTTCAATTAATTTTGATTCACCAGATATACTACCAACATTTGCCTTTTTCATGGTTAAAGTAGAGAAATAATTCTTTTTCTTAAGAATTGTATGCGTTGATGCGCTGTCTATTAGACATATATCTTCTCCATTAATAGGAATCTTAGTTAAACTGTAACACCTGTGCCTCCACGGCCATCAAACAAATACCAAACCAATGAAATATTTTATTTCATACTTGGGATTTGTAAAAATATGTGTATCATTTGCACATATCAATTCTCGTTCAATTCCAAACTCTAAATCACTTTCTGGAAGGTTATACGCGCACCGATGCGTAGATATAACCAGTTTAATGCAACAAACACTCCGGAATAGTGAAATAGGATTAACATACCTTAAATAACCTTTACATAACTTAGATATAAGTTTTGGAAGGTTTGGTGTGGTGAAATCAAAGTTAAATCGCTTACAGGGACTAAAGTTGACAAACTGCGAAAGTATGCCAATTTGAACTGTAACAGACATTCCGGAACATGACCATAAGTTAAACATACCATAAATATCCTTTACATAGCTTAGAAATAGGCTTTGAGGTGTTCGGTATGCTAAAATAAACTTTTGTGTCATTCAGGGACTAAAAGTGTCAAAAAGTGCACAAGTTTGCATTTTCGAGCATAACTTACGTTCTGAATACATCCGGACATCCAAAAATTTATGTAAGCACTAAAACATTTTATTTTAGTGTTCGCCATAAGAAAAATCCATTCGTCACGTCTTTTGGTTTGTTTTTCGCGCTTATGCGCATTCCGTCGTAATTAAGCGAACATCGCGTTCGTACGGCCAAACGAACCGACATCCGAGATATTTTTGAACATGTTTTAAGTTCCCTATACTTTAACTTCATTTTAGAGCTTTGAAATGGGGTTAACGGGCCTTAAACGTGTCGAAAATGGGCTGATTGCAATACAGGGACCAAAAGTGTAATTCTGCCAAACTAGGGCCTAGCGGTGCGCTACACTTTTAGCGTAGCGGTGCGCTAGGGGTCTGCAGACCAGATGCAGAGTACTTAACAGCCTGTGTTCAGCAGATTAACCCACAACCACAAGTTCCCAATTGTCTAGTCATCTGATAAGGATGGAATTCCAGCCACCATAAGGTTCCGACAAGTGTACGGGTTGGATTCATGGCACGTTTTCCATGGAACGATCCTAACGGTTCGGGTATTCCTATAAATACCCAACCCACACAACCTCATTTTGCACTAGAATTCTGATTTGAGAACCTCTAAGTTGAAACCATTGTTTCATACCTGAGATTCTTGAATCGGGATTAGCATTTGGGGACCCTTCGTAAGTATTCTTTCGTTCTTTTCCTTATTTTATTGCTTTTCGAGTCAGAAAGTCAAACTTTGTTTGACTTTCAGCGTTGACCAGTAATGGTCAATGCGAAGTTCGTTTGAACTTCGCAACGTGAGTGTAATCACGTTGGTCATAGTCCCTTGGGACTATGCCCACTGATTACCACGTTGTCTAGGGTCGTAGGGTAGGCGATCTAATAAATCGCCTATACCTTCGAACCCGACCCATTTTGGTCGATCATTAGGATCCGACCAAATACATTAGGTGACCATAGTAGGTAGGGAATAACCTTCCGAGGTTATACCCTATGGTCACATCGTTTGAGTAGTTGTATGATAGGTAGTTTATATGCCTTAGGTAAATTACCAGAATACCCTTTTCATGTATAATTGGTAATTAAGCATATGTAACCTAAACTTTTGTCACATAACCGATTATGTAACATGTTTAGGCATATAACACTTGGCATAGGACTAGTTAGGCGGTCCGAACGCGTTTCACGCGAACGACGCGTTAAAGTAGCATAAGCTACCTAAACGGGTCGTAATGGGTCGTAAACAATTAGGTTAGGTTTCATGTAGTATGTAGGCCTTGTTAAACCATATCATATGAGTTCCAATACTCATTTGGTTTACCAAGCCTCATCCTATCCGATCTCCCGATTTAAGTCCGGTTTATTTATATAGTTTTAGATTGCCGAATGATTCCGTGCTCCCTCTAGCTTTGTTTGGTTGTTGTTCAAGACCTCTAAGCATTCTCAGGCGAGTACATTATTCCCCTCTTTTACTGTTTGCAACTGTTTTGGGGTGACTCATATGTGCTAAATGTTTTCGATGTTATAACGATGGTTTCAAAAACGACTAAAACGATTTATATAAAACTAATAACGATTTCATAAAGTGAACAAACTTGTTGATTGTGTTTACATAACAAATGACATTCATTAGCAATGATCAAGCCGACCAGTATTAGGTTATGGTACCATAGGATCTGACAATTCCCGTTATTTCACTACACCCGTGGTTATGTGTGGGGGTAGTAGGTAACGACCGAATCTGTAATTATTAACTTACCCTATGGAGGTTTGTTAATACGAAAACGAGAAGCGACGAAAACGAGAAGCGACGAAAGTCACGAAGGTTTGAATGTTATTAGCGAGACGATCATTTAAGTAGTTTCACGACCTAAAACGAATTTAACGATTTACGATTGGTTTTCACACGATGTTTTAACGATTAGGTAAACATTTATACATGATTTACATTTGATCATGCATTTTCACGAAACATAGTATTGATTTAAACCAAGTTTTACTTCAATACTTTGTTTTGTGCGTTTCACTTATGGTTTAGTTGATGCATTTCACTAGCCATACATATCATTTTGGTTACACATTACATGGTTTACATTTGTTGGTTTGGTTTGAGTAAGTGATTAAGTAACGATGCGTGTGTAATATGATACAAGCATGGTGGATACGCCGCTGGTACTTCCTACATATAAATGTTTGTATGGTATTACATATTGTAGCGTTATTTGAATCATTTCCATTTGAGACATAGAACATTTTATACAAATAACATACTTTTCACAAGACATTTATTTACAAACAACTTATCTTATACAAACTCATTTTTACATGGTTATTCATTTAATCATGCATTTTTCTCTTATTTATACATATCACCTGAACTTATCATTGTTTTTCCAAATAATTTACTAAAACAAATGTTTTTGAGTTAAGAGTCATGGCTACGAGGTTTTACAAATTATAACCCGCTTGATTTGAGTTGGTTAATTAAGTTGCAATATTATACTCTTTTCAAAACAAGGTTTTTAAATAAAGTATTGCAACATCTAAACTAGCCATGATTTCGACACTCCTACAAAACCTATGTACTCGCCAGCATTTCTTTGCTGACCTCGTTTTCACATATGTTTCAGGTATTGTTGAATAATATCGATTGATAAGATGCATGCTCACATAGGACTGGACAAGGCCTTAGTGACTCAATAACAATGATAGACTATGTTTAATTTGTGTATTTAGATTTCCAGACGATGTAATTATTCAATGTTTAATAAAACGAAACACTTTTTGGTATCCATGGTTATGAAACATTAATTCTGTTGCAACACGCCCCGATGTTTCCGCCGCGTTTGGTTGTTTTACGTGGTCGGGGTGTGACATAAACACTCCATATGCTTCAAAACAAAACAAAATCATATAAATAAAATGTCTAACATGCTTCAAACGTAACAAATCCCAAAATGTTTCATACGCATAAAAACAAAACAAAATACTCAAACAAAATGTCTTAAATATATGAAGGAAATAACATCACTTAAAAACTAATAATTCATATGTAAGGAAAATTGCAAGCATCCAACTGGGTTGTATCAGCCACGATATCACCAGAATCCAAGTTAGTTGGCTCAATAAGGAAATCATCATAATCCATATTAGTTGTATCATTATGGTCTTTATCAACATTTGCAACCTCATATGTAAAATTTGTCTCTATTTCTTTTGCTTTGTCTTTGATGGATTGTTGATAAAGTTCCACCAAGTGTTTGGCCGTACGACAAGTCTTCGACCAATGATTGTTACTTCCACATCGGTAACATTCATTCGATGAAGATCCCACATTCTTTTTATTTTTTTCATCACTGGATTTATTTTTATTATTATGCCACTTTTGGTGGGTCCCTTTGTTTTTAAACTGAACACTATGATAATTTCCTCGGCCATGTCCACGACCACGACCACGACTACGATGATAACCTCGACCACGTCCGTAACTTTCACTTTGGCCATTATATGTTGCCACATTAGCTTCAGGGATTGGGCTTGCTCTAACCGGACGAGTCTCATGATTTTTCATTAAGTGCTCATTATTTTGCTCGGCCACAAGCAAACATGATATTAACTCACTATATTTGGTGAAACCCCTTTCACGATATTGTTGTTGTAGTATCACATTTAAGGGGTGAAAGGTTAAGAATGTTTTTTCCAACATTTCCTTATCAGTAATATTTTCACCAGATAGAATCAATTGTGATGTGATTCTAAACATTGCCGAGTTGTACTCGCTTATAGACTTAAAGTCTTGCAACCTTAAATTGATCCACTCGTAACAAGCTCTCGGTAATATTACCGTTTTCTGGTGGTCATACCTTTCTTTCAGATTGGTCCAAAGGACAAGTGGATCCTTGATAGTGAGATACTCACTTTTCAAAGCCTCATGAATATGATGGCGTAAGAAGATCATGGCTTTTGTCTTATCTTGGGTACTTGCTTTATTTCCTTCTTTAATAGTTTCACCCAGATTATTGACAAATAGTTTTTCCCAGTAATATCTAAAGCCATGAACTCAAGTTTTGCAAGATTTGTCATGATGAACTGTATTAAAAAGAAACATGGGAATTAAAACTATAAATAACATTGATTACAATATAATTATTGTAAATATAACATAACAGATAGATTATATATAACTGTTTAATATCTATTATGATTTTTTTTCTTATTAAAATAAAATAGATGTTCCATAATTACTAAAGACTCATTAATCTCTTATATGCATAAATTTAGAATAATTTTTTTTTTGAGTTTCTGTATAAAAGAATTTAATCTAGAATTACAATTCTTCAAATATCAGTAATATTCAGATCAACAATACATGTATAGAACAACTTTAATATATGATGCATGCATAATTCAAACATGTATAGTTTTATGATACAATACTATATGAAATCTATCTACATATTATCAACTATAATTTATTGCATGTATCATCAACACGTCTATCTCTATATAAAAGAATTTAATCTAGAATCAAAATTTTTGTGGCGTCTATAATTTGGTGAAATTAGAATTCTATAGAAAAACAAATGTTTGATTGGAAAATTACTAGAATTAAAAAGTGAAACAGATTTTGTTTAGTTATTATATCTTAATCGATAAGTATTTATTTTTTTCTTATAAATAGATATTTAAACATAAATATACACTTATAACAAATTTATAAGGTTTCTGTTAAAAAATCACTGTTAGAAACAACAAAGGTTGTTGAAGATAATTATAAAAATATACATATAAAAAAAGGATATATCGTGCACACTAGGAATTTTGTAGTAATATATAAATGGTGAGATAAATTGACCACGTGACATATATATATAAAATGCTTATGCCGTCTAAAAAAAATAGTTTTGTCAATACAGTAACTTGAACGAATTAGAATAAAATTTAATGTGATTAAGTATACTTTGATAAAAAAATAATAAATATAATCACGATTTAACCCAAAAGTATATCAATTATAATATTAGGTTATTCAAGGAGATTAAAGAGAAGAATAAAACAAGTCTCTAACACAATCAAAATTGTATGACTTACAATATGGATCATGTATAAGAGAATAATGAATAATGATAAACTAATTAGACAATATGACATACCTTACGATGGTGTGATCCAAAGCAAGCTTGCTGATAACGTGTTATGAATAAGCCTAATAGCAAGAAGATGAGAAGAGATAATTGGGAGAGAAAGAGATGTTTATTATTAATGGTGCATCTTTTACATTAGAATACATTGAGTATTTATAAGAGGAAGAAGGCTTGGAGAACAAGTTAGACTATATTAGGAACTGATAATCATAATATCATTAATTATTTATAACAGCTCTCAATTATTTATTTAATTTAGTTTCGATTAAAATTTAATCCATTCTTCTATCTAAAAATTTATAAATTTAAATTAATCAGCAAAAAAAATTTAGAAACATTAAAAATTAAAAATAAAATTGCATAAGTAAATTTAACCAAGTAAACATAATTTATAATTTACATCCAATTTATAAACCCACTTCCATTTATCACACATCAGGGACGTAGTTTTAAGGGACGGGGGTGCACACTTCCCTAATGTTTCGATTATAAGTGTAATATTTCTGGTTTTTCATCCGAAGAGTTTAAAATTATATAAGTCCGTCCCCGCCAAGTATTTTGTCTAAAAATTCCCTGCCCCTACCAATTTTATTGTCCAAAATATGTGTACATATTTTCATGTTGAGTTAAAAAATGTGAAGAACGAGCTATTAGTAAGTTTTTATAATTGTTTATAAACTTTATATAAAATTTGTTACTACTTTATATATAAATCAAAGTTGAGGGTTTTTTTATCTTAAATGTACTTACCATTTATCTTAAAGGTCGTCGGGCTGAGTTGTATTCTTCATCTAGGTACTTACAATTTATCTCGCATCATTTTAAATATTTTGGTCTTTATTTTTGTTAAACAATATTTAGCTTTTTTTAGTTTTATGTGTAAGAATGCGTCATTTGAATGAATCAAGATTATGTAGTTTTATTTGAAGTTATTATTGTTTGTCCTGACCCGAATCGAATATTCGACCCGAACATACAACTCGAAACATATCGATAGGAAAAAAATTTGGTCCCATGACTCCCCCCCCCCCCCCCCCCCCCCCTCTATTGGGACTTTTGGTCTTACCATTTATCTCGCATTATTATAATTATTTTGGTCTTTATTTTTGTTAAACAATATTTAGCTTTTTTAAGTTTTATGTGTAAGAATGCGTCATTTAATGAATGGAGATTATGTAGTTTTATTTGAAGTTATTATTGCTTGTCACGACCCGAATCGAATATCCGACCCGAACATACAATCCGAAACATAGGCGCTATTGGTCGCTTTTTGACTGAGCCGGAGGGGGGCGCCTGCCCATACCCTCTAGCCTTAGGGATCAATCCTTTACAACTTTTTAAAAATTTTGGTGATAACCGTGATATGAATTGTGATAGGTTATAACGTTTGACTCGGATGATACATCGTTACTCAATAGTCAATACTAATTGCATGTTCACTTTGGTCTGGAATGTAAAGCAGATTTATTTTGAATTTCACGTAAATGGCTCAAATTGGAGGTCTATATATAAAAAAACATCATATATAGATACCTATAAACATTTGTAAATTGCCTCAACAATTAAGAAACTATATAACTTAATTTAATCTATTTATTAGTTAAATATAAATTTATAACTAATATAATAACAAGTAATAACTTTCGGATGTCTAACTTTCCGCGACAGTCTGTTTAGGCTTTCTATTAAAAACAATCCGTTTTATATCTTATCCTTTTATAACCCCAAAATTTATTGTACCCTAAAAAGTTATGCAATTTTAATATTTTAAAAAGTTGAGATCTCTAAAATATATACCCTTTTAAATATTATTATTTTTTACTTAGTACCTTTTTAAATATTATTTTGAGTTAACTTCCATTTTGCTTTCTGTGATTTGGTCATTTTAACGGTTTTGCCACAATAGTTTAAAATAGCCATTTTCTCCCTGATTTTTCTAACTTATCGTCATTTTGCTCCTCGCCTCTAACTCCATCCAAAAAATCCATTAACTAGAAGGGTATTTTGGTAATTTTATAGATAAAAGCAAGGGCATGTAAGTCTTTTCACCTAAATAAACCTATAACTTGTTTATTTACATGTATATAAGTAATTCTTTTCTCATACTCATCTTTCCAACAACAATTTTCTACCGGCCACCACCATCCACATCCATCCACCACCACTTGCAAATACCACCTGCCGACCATGACTACTGCGACTTTTAACTAAACGTTTTAATTGAGTTAGAGACAAGGAGTTAGCTACCGAAATACCCCTACTTTTAATTGAATGTTTTAACTGAGTTAGAGGTAGGGAGCAAACTGGCGACAAACTCGAAAGATCAGGGAGGAAATTGACTAGTTTTAAACTATTAGAGCAAAACTGTTAAATGACCATACCACAGGGGAGCAAAACGAAAGTTAACTCTATTATTTTTTTACTTAGTGTTTGGTATACAGAGAGAGCGAATGTAATGGACAATTACGAGGAAATGAAGAAAAAGATGTTTGGTTGGTCAATGTGATGGAATCAACCATTACACAAGGCATTTAAGTTCCACCCATGGTGGGACCGGGTATTTAAGTTCCACCCATGGTGGGTCCGGGTGTCGCAAACCCCTACCCCGGGAGCAGGAGCCGCAAGCAACAGCAACCTGTGGTATCGGTGTTTATTAATTTGGCAGCGGAATTAAAATATCAGGATAGTAGTTAGGAAATAAATTTCAGAGTTTCAAAACACCAAACTTTTATATTAAACAAATG
Organism: Helianthus tuberosus; assembly: GCA_030545235.1. NCBI lineage: Eukaryota > Viridiplantae > Streptophyta > Magnoliopsida > Asterales > Asteraceae > Helianthus > Helianthus tuberosus. Next base: position 83,196,768 of record CM060369.1, read on the forward strand.
GGATAAAACTCATATTTCATTCATAATATCTTTATAGGGATAAAACTCACTTTCTTTAAGCCTTCAATGCTCCATAGCTGGCTTCTTATAGCTTCATATTAAGTTACCTGAAACGCGTTTTAAAAACATTTTATCAGCAAGAAATACTGGCGAGTACATTCCAGTTTATAAAAATGAGCTTTTATAACTTTACAATATTAAGAGCGATTACAATGTTTATATCTACCCCAATTACTCGTTCAGTACTTGTCACTCGACGGATCTGTGACTATGGTCATATCTCACATTGGATACCCGTGCCCAATTGTTAAGGTTATCAAGTACTGTATACAAACCCCATAATATTGGCAACAATTGTAGAATACAAAGACTTAATAACTGTAAGTATAATTGATAAACATTTAGAGTTTTGTAAAGCATTTGAAATAATGGCTCACAAACTGTGAGAAAAGAGAATGGACTCACAAAAATGTGATAAAAAAGGGAATGACTCACTTTGTAAACTTAGGTATTTCTACGGGCTTCCTGGTAATATTTCTTGATTATTTTCTATAAAAACATACAATGCACGCGTGTTAGTAAAATAACCCAAATCACATTAGTCATACAACACGAGATAGAACCCCCCAACGAACTTAGTCGGGTAAAGCCTTGACATGCATTGGTGGGTCCTAGATCAATTGGGTAAGGTAACGAATTAGTGATCGGGGGTTAAAATACTCACAACGGGGCAGAGCTTCGTGTTTTTTGAGAGATAGTGAGAAGAAAAGAAGTTGAACAATTTGAACTGCTGCTGAGAGGCTCCATTTAGAGGTTTTTCGGAGCTCCCTCGCTCCCTGCGACCTGCCCAAGGGGGTCCTCTCGCGCCCCGCGAGGGCACCCCTAGCTACGGCTAGGGTGGCCGGGTGGCCCCTAGGCTCGACAAGTGTTGGACACGTGGCAACATGGGTGTCCGGCAAGAAACAGGACTGTCGCGCCCCTCGACACACTCGGTGGTTCCTGTCGCGGCCTGCGGGCGACTAAAAATGATTATTTTATTTGTTTTTATTTAAAATAAGATTATACAGGTTCGGTTTCGGATAAATGGAGTATTATAGGGCGTTTTCGAGGGTTGTTATATCCTCCCACCTTGTTTTAAATCTCGTCCTCAAGATTTACTGGAATAGGTGTGGATATTTCCTTTGCATTTCCGATTCTTACTCCCATGTGTACTCTGATCCTCTCTTTGAATCTCATTTCACTTTGACTAAAACTAATCTATTGTGTTTAAGATTCTTGATCTTTCTATCTTGAATCTGAATAGGTTTCTCTACAAACTTAAGTTTCTCATTTACCTCTATGTCTTGAAGAGGTATCACTAACGATTCATCTGCTAAGAACTTCTTGTGGTTACATACATGAAACATATCATGTACTCCTGCCATTTCTTCTGGCAATTGTAGCTGATATGCTACTGGTCCTATCCTTTTGATAATTTCAAAAGGTCCAGCATACCATGGGCTTAGCTTTCCTTTTTTTAACGAATCTAACAACTCATTTCCATGGAGAAACTTTTAATAATACCGTATCTCCAACTTGAAATTCCAACGGTTTTCGTCTGTTATCTGCATAACTCTTTTGACGATCTCTTACTGTGTCGCAACCCCCGATCCCTGAGTCCCGTGAACGGGCGGACGCGAGCTCAGATTTTCGGTGGTATCAGCTATTTAATCTTGCAGCGGAAATTTCATCAGGACCGTAGTTAGGAAATGTTTATCAGAGTAAAACCACCATATTTGATATTAATAATAACATGGGCAAAACCCAAGTTTCTTATTACAATACATTTATAGGGACAAACCCTATTTTATTGAATTTAAAACATCGTTTATTAGGTAACTTTTATAGCCACATTTTTTCCAAGCCTTCAGTGCTCTCCAGCTGGCTTTTTACTAATTGGCTGTCACATTAGGTTACCTGAAACGCGTTTTAAAAACATTTGTCAGTCAGAAATACTGGTGAGTGAATCCCAGTTTAATCAAGAAACATTTTATCAATTAAAACAGTATTGAGAGCGATCACATTGTTTATTTCTACATAATTACTCCATTTAGTACTGTTAATCCTGACTTGTGGGTCATATTACACATTGGCTAACTCATTGTCCAATGGTAACGTATTGTCATCCCGACTTACTACTCACAGTGTAGTATATTTTGTATACAAAACCCCAACATACCGGCAGTAATTGAAGAATTACAAAGACTCAATCACCGCTTAATCACATTGTAAAACAATTAAGGTTTTGTAAAACATTCCAAAAAGGTTAACAAAAAGAGGATAAACTCACATTGCTATCTTAGACTTCGCGTAAGGGTTTCCTGGATATAATCTATAATTTATACAAATGTACATTGGTTAGTATCATAACCCTTTGAAAATATTAATGATACCCTCCCCGAGACGGCATTCCAACAACTACGTCAGGCAGAACCATGACAGTTGTTACGGAACCCTAAATCAATCGGGCAGCGTAAATGTTACGAAACTGGGGTTATAATACTTACAACGGAGCAGAACCTTGCTAATTAGGGGTATAATACCCCGACTATAATGCCTATAACTTCAGAAATTCGTTTAGAAAGAAAGAAATGAGCGACGGAAAGTGAAACCCGATGGCCTGCTTATATAGTTGCTGTAACTGGTCTCCACGCGGCCCGCGTAAGGGAAGACATAGGGCTACGCGGCCCGCGTTGACTCCGGTCAACTGCGTAGCTTAGCTGGGTCATCAACTAGCTTGTCCGGGTGTTGGGCCACGTGGCCGCACCGGGCTGCGCCACACTTCAAGACACTCGCGGCCCCGCGTAAACTAATTGGGTGTTCTCACGCGGCCCGCCTGAACTTAAGAAATCAGACAAATCAGGTGTAGACCTTCATACCGCCCGCGTGAGGTTGAGGTGAGGTCCTACGCGACCCGCCTCAGCTTAAGTTTCAGTTTTTAAATTTTATTTTTAATGTTATAACGTATTTCGGGCTCGGTTTCCACATACGGCGTGTAATTAAAGACATAATGGGACATACTAGGGTGTCGGAAATATAAGGGTGTTGGTTTTACCGAAGGTTGTTACATTCTCCCTACCTTGTTTTAGAGCTCGTCCTCGAGATCTACTGAAACAAATGTGGATATTTTCTTTGCATTTCTGACTCGAGCTCCCATGTGTACTCAGGTCCTCTTTTGGAGTCCCACTTCACTTTGACCAGAACTAATCTCTTATGCTTGAGATTCTTGACTTTCCTGTCTTCAATCTGTAGAGGTCTTTCTACAAATTTGAGTTGTTCATTTACCTCTATATCCTTAAGAGGTACTATTAGTGATTCATCAGCTAAACACTTTTTGAGATTAGATACATGAAACACATCATGTATTCCTGCCATTTCCTCTGGCAGTTGTAGCTGATAGGCTACAGCTCCTATTCTTCTAATAATCTTAAAAGGTCCAACATACCTGGGACTTAGCTTTCCCCGTTTGATGAATCTTACTATTCCTTTCTAAGGAGAGACTTTCAACAAGACTTTATCTCCTACTTGAAACTCTAATGGCTTGCGTCGGTTATCAGCATAGCTCTTTTGTCGATCACGTGCTGCTTTCAGTCGTTCCTTGACTTGAATAATCTTGTCGATTGTTTCTTGCACTATCTCAGGTCCAGATAGTTTCTTTTCCCCAATTTCTGCCCAACAGACTGGGGTTCGGCACTTTCATCCATAAAGTGCTTCAAATGGTGCAGCATTGATACTTGTGTGATAACTATTATTATATGAAAATTCTATTAAAGGTAAGTGGTCATCCCAATTACCTCCAAAATCAATTACACAAGCTCTAAGCATGTCTTCCATTGTCTGAATTGTCCTTTCGCTTTGTCCATCCGTTTGAGGATGATAAGCTGTGCTCAATTTTAACTTGGTTCCCATTGCCTTTTGGAAACTTGACCAAAAATGAGAGGTAAATCGACTATCTCTATCAGAAACAATTGATAAAGGAATGCCATGTAAAGAAACAATTTCATTTACATATAGTTTAGCTAATTCTTCCATACTAATTGTTTCTCTCATTGGGAGGAAATGAGCGGACTTGGTTAGTCTATCTACAATCACCCAGATTGTATCATTTCCTTTCTTTGTTTTGGGTAATTTAGTAACAAAATCCATTGTTATCAATTCCCATTTCCACACTGGCATTTCTAATTGTTGTAACAAACCTGAGGGTTTCTGGTGTTCAGCTTTAACTTGTGAACAAGTTAAACATTTAGAAACATAAGCTGCTATGTCCTTTTTCATTCCTATCCACCAGAAATTTTTCCTTAAATCCTGGTACATTTTATCACTCCCTGGATGCATCATATATTTAGACTTCTGGGCCTCTTCTAATATACGATGACGTAGATTTCCTAATTTAGGTATCCATATTCTCTTTTTATGGAATCTCCAAATTCCATCTATTCCTTGTTCCAATTCTTTTAGCATACCTTTTAATTTTTCAGAATTATCCTTGATTACTGATTCTTGTGCTTCTCTTATCTGATTATTTAAATCTACTTGCAGATTTAATTTAAGAGAACGTACCCTTTTTGACTTTTCATGATACTTTCGGCTTAAAGCATCTGCCACTACATTTACTTTTCCTTCATGATACTGGATATCACAATCATAGTCACTAATCATCTCCATCCAGCGTCTTTGTCTCATATTCAATTCATTTTGTTTGAAAATATATCTTAAACTCTTATGATCAGTGAATATGGTAAACTTACTACCATAAAGGTAATGTATCCAGATTTTAAGAGCAAAAATTATAGCTCCTAATTCTAAATCATGGGTTGAATAATTTTCTTCATGATTCTTAAGTTGTCTAGATGCATAAGCTATAACCTTTTGGCGTTGCATCAACACACATCCATAACCTAATTTAGAAGCATCACAATAGACTACGAAGTCTTCAGCTCCTTCTGGTAATGCTAGTATGGGTGTATGGGTTAATCTTTGCTTAAGGATTCTAAAGGCTTCTTCTTGTTTTAATCCCCATTCAAACTTAACAGATTTACAGGTTAGCTTAGTTAAGGGAATGGCTATTCTAGAAAAATCTTGAATAAATCTTCTATAATAACCGGCCAATCCTAAGAAACTTCTAACCTCGGTTGGTGACTCAGGGGTTTTCCATTTGGTAATTGCCTCAATCTTTGTTGGATCTACATGAATTCCTTCATGGTTAACTAAATGTCCAAGGAATTGTACTTGTTCTAACCAAAAATTCGCACTTTGAAAACTTAGCATAAAGCTTTTCCTTTCTTAATAGGCTTAAAAGTGCGTGCAAATGCTTTGCATGATCCTCTTTACTCTTAGAGTAAATTAGAATATCATCTATAAAGACAATTATGAATTTATCCAAATATGGCTTACATATTCGGTTCATCATGTCCATAAATGCAGCTGGAGCATTGGTTAAACCAAATGGCATGACAGTAAATTCATAATGGCCATACCTCGTTCTGAATGCAGTTTTAGGAATGTCCTCTTCCTGTACTTTTAATTGATGATATCCTGACCTTAAATCGATTTTAGAGAAAAATCGAGCTCCTTGCAGTTGATCAAACAGATCATCGATTCTTGGTAATGGATACCGATTCTTAATCGTGACTTTGTTTAATTCACGGTAGTCAATGTACATACGCATTGATCCGTCCTTCTTTTTAACAAACAGTATCGGCGCTCCCCATGGCGATGAACTTGGCTGTATGAATCCCTTTTCCAATAATTCATCTAATTGTTTCTTCAGTTCCTGCATTTCAGCAGGTGCCAAACGGTAGGGTGCTTTGGCAATTGGTGCTGTTCCTGGTAGTAGATGAATCCTGAATTCAACTTCTCTGTCGGGTGGTAGTCCTGGTAATTCTTCTGGAAAGACATCTGAAAACTGAGATACTACTGGAATGTCTTTTAGTTCTTTTCCTTTAGTGTTAGTGATTATAGAAATCAAATACACTATAGAACCTTTTCTTATAGAACTTGCAGTTTTCATCACAGAGATGAATTTTGTGGATCTAAATGGCTTATTTCCTTTAATTGTGATCGTTTTACCTTTAGATGAATTTACTTGTATTGACTTTTGATCAGATAAAATACTGGCTTTATTGGCTATTAACCAATCCATTCCTAAAACAACATCGAATCCTGCCAGATTCATGGGATACAGGTTTGCAATAAACTTCTGATTTAAAATTTCTATTCTTGCTCCCTGCAAGATTTCAGAAATTCTAACGGTTTCTCCATTGGCTGTCTCTACTAAGCATTCACGTGGTAGTTTAGTTAATGACTGTTTTAAAATTTTTCAAAATGATGTATTAATAAAACTTTGGTTTGCACCAGAGTCAAATAATACTTTAGCAAAAATATCATTAACTAAAAACGTACTAGCTATGACATCTGGAATCATCTTAGCTTCATCTGCAGTCAGCACAAATGCTCTACCATTTTTAGTATTCTTGTTGTTTGTAGCTGGAGCTAATTTTGGACCGTTTGGCCTGATGTGACTTTTTTCTCCACAGTTGAAGCATAATCCATTACTGGATTTCTTCCTGTAATTTTCTTCCTTGTGTCTTGGCATCTTGCAATAATTGCAGAGAGTGGAGCATTTTCCCGAATGCTTTTTCTTGCAGACCTTGCAATATGGTGCAGAGGTAGAACCCATATTCCTACGATTGTAATTTCCAGAACGGAATTCTTGAGTAAGCCTTTGGGTTAGGTTCCTCCTCTGGTCTTCTTCTCTAGTACGGATTAATTCATCTGTCAAGGTATTGGCTAGTTCTACAGTTTCTTCTATAGTTTGAGGTCTAGCTGCCTTGACTACATGTCTAATCTCTCCAATTAATCCCCAAATATAACGGGAGATTAACACTGGTTCTGGTGAAGCAAGAGTTGGCACTATTCTAGCATATTCGAAGAATATTTTAGTGTATCCCTTACTATCCACACCAGTCATCCTAAGATTTAGGAATTTGTTTGCTATCTGTTCCTTCTCATTAGGAGGGCAGAATTTCCTTTCTACCATATTCCTAAATTCTTCCCAATCCATACTATAAATCCTATCACTTCCTCTAGACTGAAGGATAGTGTTCCACCATTCTAATGCTGAATTCTTAAATAGATTGGAAGCAAACATTATCTTGTCCTCTTCCGCACATTTACTTATTTTCAAAACAGCCTCAGTCTTTTCTATCCAGCGTAGAGCTGCAATGGGTTCTTCATTGCCCGAGAATTCTATTGGTTTACAAGACCAGAATTCTTTGTAAGAACAACCGTAAGACACGGTTCTTCTTCTTTTGGGAATAGGCATTTGAAGTACTGGTCCATTGTTCACGCTGTGTTCCGGTTCAATTGGTCGCTTACTGCTATGTTTACTTTTATTATTCGTTTCTTGAACCGTTTGAAGAATAAATGGCATTGCATCTATAATTCCTTGTGCCACTATGTGTTGAATAGCACTATTATCCACTTGATTTCCATTGTTATTAATGCTTGGATTTTCATTAACCACTTTAATGTTATTCTGGTTATCGTTATTCAGATTTCCTTGATTTCCTTCGTCGGCCATCTGAATTTTAAACATTTACCCCATATTAATATCACAACATAATATCTAATATAGTTAATCACATGATACGCAATCTAGCCAAAATGGTCGATCATTGTGACTTTTACTCTTTACTCTATTTTCATATACTATTATGCATCTATTACACACTAGTACTGAATTAAAAATTACAATACCAACAGAAATAGAATCACACTAATAGTAATATGCATCCGTACACACATATTTTATTTTATTATTATTACTACTACTACTACTACCGTTTCCTCCATTCTCACATTCATGGATATGGATTTATCCAAAAATCCATATTGCGTTCATCGTATTTCCATACGAGACGCTCTCCCACCTGACGCATTCTCTCACTGCTTTCTAAAATTTCCTCCCCAAAAGTCCTAAGTTCTTGTACGTTTTCTGCACTCATTGGGGGTGTAGGTTCTCGGACTGGGTTTGGAATCTGGGGTGCGGGTTCCTGATATGTGGGTGAAAGTGCCTGAAATCGGTAAGGATCTTCTAAAATTTCCCTAATATATTCATCATGGTAATAGGGATCTAAAGGGTCCATACCTGGATAGGCACCTATGTTCTGTATGGGTGTGTCTTCATGAATAGGGTAACGTTGCACAAAGTCCCTATTATCTTCCCACCAGGGGTCGTAATTTGGGTCTAGGGGGTTTGGTGCAGGTACCCTAGGGATTTCTTCTGGGTTAAAGTCATGCATCTCCACTTGGTTTTCAGGGTTTTCTATTTCCATGGGTTGATCTGGGATTTGTGGTTGTGGTTGGGGTGCTACTAATTGTTCCAGACTTGGGTCAGCAGCAGTTGTAGCTAGGATATGAAAATTGGCTAGGCTTCTATTAAGCATATCCTGTGTATGGGCATCTGTTTTTCGCTTAGCAGCTGCTATAACTCTTTGCTGTTGCAACTTTCGCATTCTCTTCCTACGAGCAAAGGCTTCCTTACTGAACCATCCTCGTTTCTTATGAGGGAATGGCTCTTCTGACTGAGCTCTAAAAGTAAACACTCCTTCTTCCTGATCAGCAGAATACCTAGAAAGGGCAGGCTGTGAAGAAGTACCTTCACTCTTAGGTGAATCAGACAATTGACGACTCATGTCTGAGGGTCCTTGATCACTCATACTGTAAACTAACAGATAGTCAAATAACACATAACAAATAAATACAGTTATGCATGTATTTCCGTAATTTATTTCCTAACACAAAATTTAGAATTTAAGTGTCAGCAGAACACTTCTTTGGCTTAGACCAGTGGCTAGGCTCTGATACCACCTTCTGTCGCAACCCCCGATCCCTGAGTCCCGGGAACGGGCGGACGCGAGCTCAGATTTTCGGTGGTATCAGCTATTTAATCTTGCAGCGGAAATTTCATCAGGACCGTAGTTAGGAAATGTTTATCAGAGTAAAACCACCATATTTGATATTAATAATAACATGGCCAAAACCCAAGTTTCTTATTACAATACATTTATAGGGACAAAACCTATTTTATTGAATTTAAAACATCGTTTATTAGGTAACTTTTATAGCCACATTTTTTCCAAGCCTTCAGTGCTCTCCAGCTGGCTTTTTACTAATTGGCTGTCACATTGGGTTACCTGAAACGCGTTTTAAAAACATTTGTCAGTCGGAAATACTGGTGAGTGAATCCCAGTTTAATCAAGAAACATTTTATCAATTAAAACAGTATTGAGAGCGATCACATTGTTTATTTCCACACAATTACTCCATTTAGTACTGTCAATCCTGACTTGTGGGTCATATTACACATTGGCTAACTCATTGTCCAATGGTAACGTATTGTCATCCCGACTTACTACTCACAGTGTAGTACATTTTGTATACAAAACCCCAACATACCGGCAGTAATTGAAGAATTACAAAGACTCAATCACCGCTTAATCACATTGTAAAACAATTAAGGTTTTGTAAAACATTCCAAAAAGGTTAACAAAAAGAGGATAAACTCACATTGCTATCTTAGACTTCGCGTAAGGGTTTCCTGGATATAATCTATAATTTATACAAATGTACATTGGTTAGTATCATAACCCTTTGAAAATATTAATGATACCCTCCCCGAGACGGCATTCCAACAACTACGTCAGGCAGAACCACGACAGTTGTTACGGAACCCTAAATCAATCGGGCAGCGTAAATGTTACGAAACTGGGGTTATAATACTTACAACGGAGCAGAACCTCGCTAATTAGGGGTATAATACCCGACTATAATGCTTATAACTTCAGAAATTCGTTTAGAAAGAAAGAAATGAGCGACGGAAAGTGAAACCCGATGGCCTGCTTATATAGTTGCTGAAACTGGTCTCCACGCGGCCCGCGTAAGGGAAGACATAGGGCTACGCGGCCCGCGTTGACTCCGGTCAACTGCGTAGCTTAGCTGGGTCATCAACTAGCTTGTTCGGGTGTTGGGCCACATGGCCGCACCGGGTTGCGCCACACTTCAAGACACTCGCGGCCCGCGTAAACTAATGGGGTGTTCTCACGCGGCCTTCCTGAACTTAGGAAATCAGACGAATCAGGTCTAGACCATCATACCGCCCGCGTGAGATTGAGGTGAGGTCCTACGCGGCCCGCCTCAGCTTAAGTTTCAGTTTTTAAATTTTATTTTTAATGTTATAACGTATTTCGGGCTCGGTTTCTACATACGAGGTGTAATTAAAGACATAATGGGACATACTAGGGTGTCCGAAATATAAGGGTGTTGGTTTTACCGAAGGTTGTTACATACTGATTTCAATCTTTCATTGACTTGAATGATTTTGTCAGTTGTTTCTTGTACAATCTCAGGACTTGAAAATTGTTTTTCTCGAATTTCTGCCCAACATACTGGGGTTCGGCATTTTCGCCCATAGAGTGCTTCAAATGGTGCAACATTGATGCTGGTATGATAGCTATTGTTGTAAGAAAATTCTATTAAAGGTAGGTTGCGTATTTATAGACTCAACAAAATAATAAGATATCTAAATTAAATAAAATTAAAAAGAAATGTTGAAAAGAAAATAAAATTTGAGGAGTCAGCCCAGCCAAAACGAGGGGTCAGCGGAGCCACAACGAGTAGTCAGCCAAGCTACTACGAGAAGTCAGCCAAGCGAAAACGAGGAGGTAGCCAAGCCACTACGAGGAGTCAGCCCGAGGCATCAGCCACTAAGAGGAGTCAGTCAAGCCACTTGGAGGAGTCAGCCTGACGCATCAGCCACCTTTTTGCCCTTGATGCGTCAACCGTCGACTCAATCCATGATTCTTGACACATGTCAGCACCACTTTAACGGACGCAATAGCTGACATATCGATACATCCCATGCTTAAGGCGCCATTCCAAAAACACATGAGGGTGACATTTTGGTAAATGATGAAAGAATGTTTCATATTATACATATTAATACAAAGAGACCATGAACAGTGTTTTTTGATTTTTTTAATATTATTTTTTTCTAGGTTTTAATTAATTATATTGTTTTATTAGTTTAACTGATTTAAACATATGTGTTTTTTGATTTTTTTAATATTGTTTTTTTCTAGGTTTTAATTAATTATATTGTTTTATTAGTTTAATTGATTTAAACATATATTTTTATATAACTTTTAAGATACGATCAAAGTACCAGTTATCAAACAAGAAATCATAAAAATGAATGTATACTGGTACTGATGTTGTTCAATACGGTATGGTATTGATACGATATTAATTCATCAGAAGCAAAAAACACTAAAAATAAATATTGATACGGATACAAATGTTATTCAATCGGTTTTTGAATTTGGTATGATAGCGAGACAATATCCGTTTAAAAAAATATACATCGTAATGTTGAGATAAAAAGAGGGAACAAACAGGAAACAATAAAACAGAGTACCCGTTTAAAAAATATACTTTAATTGATTTAACTATATTTTGTTCTCTCATATAACTTTTAAGATACGATCAGAGTACCCGTTATCAAACAGGAAACAATAAAACGGAATGTATACCGGTACCGATGATGTTCAGTACAATATGGTAGCGATACAATATCAGTTTATTGAAAGCAAAAAAAACTAAAAATAAAAAAAATATTGGTACCGATACACATGTTGTTCAATTTGTTTTGATTGGGCTTGGTACGATAGCGGCAAAATATCCGTTATCAAAAAAAATATCGTAATGTTGAAATAAAATAAACAAAAAATGCAAGCGAACCGAACGGATATCAACTAAACAACATATATGTGTTTTTTTTGTTTTCGATCGATGTAGTGGTTTCTCTTTCAATTACTATATCGAGTGCAAGTACTGTAATGAACCAAATTGATACCGACTTAATCCCCGCTGCGAAGCACGGGGAAACATCACTAGTTAGATATTGATAAAAAAAGGTCTATACAATAACCCTATTTTAGAATGTATTTTAGATTATAATCATTTATTTTAAAAACATTAACTTATTTACTAAAATTATCGTATACAAGAAAACAAAAATACAAAATGTACTAATTAAATGTAGACATATAATAATTAGCCCTTATGATCGAATGGAAACAAATATTTTACTTTACATGAAACCCGGCGTTTCAACCGACGAATTAAATTTCCATCGGGTTTCACGATCTAGACAACGGATTATTTTGGTGGTTGCAACCCCATTTCACGCCTTAACCTACGGCACCACCACCACCGCTCTCTCTCACACACAAAAACGATCTACTGTGTGTAAATCTGAGCTCAAACCACCAAGAAAAAAAATATCTCATGCACCCTATAAATACCCATCTTCACTTCAACTATTTCTTCACAATCCATTCTCTCTATACAACAGTTTCCTTTGATCTTGAATTTGGTGCTGAGCGAGAGAATGGCAGGCGGACGACGAGAGTACACAGCGCTGTTTGCGGTTCTGTTGTTGGTTGTTTTGATCGCGTTAGCGAATGTAGCTGAGGTAACCTTAGTTATTAGCTAGTAAACTGAATTCAATTTGTTTGGTTTTGATCGTCGGATCATCTGCATTGTTAGTGTTGTAATTTTTGAATTGAAATATGTTACTGATTTTGTTATGTTTATGTTTACAGGCGAAGAACAGGCTTCCTCTTAGAGGTATGGCATATCTTCGGTACTCGGTAAGCCGGCCCTGAAGGTGGGCGGGGAGGACCACCGATCAGGGTCTGGTATTTCGAAGGGCGTGTTATTTTTTAAAAAACTCCGATATTTATATATAAAAATAAATAAATTAATAGGGTATACCCATACAAACACCAACATATACCCATTTACAAAACTATTTTTATGGTTTAGATTAGTTATTAGCTATTGGCATTAGGTTTAGACCTTTACTGAGCTCAATACCCAGTTTCGTTAAGGCCTAAAGGCACGTTTTTTTCGACTTCGGATAGGGTATATGAATTTTCAGGGCCGACAGTCGGTTTAATTCGCTTTATGGCATGCATCAAAAACAAAACTAAACCATAATTTTCTATTAACCGGTTATGGCTTCACACAGGCTCGTGAAACTAAACCATCTTTTATTTATATAATACGTTAAATGTATATTTATATAATAACTGTTATTATATATATAAATTATATGTAAAAAATTAAATACAAATATATTAGGTTATCTATATAAGTGTAATTACATATATATATATATATATATATATATATATATAGGGAGGGCCTCATGCGAGAACCACCCTTATTGTGAGAACCTTGAGAACCAATGTGAACACAACCTAAAATAGCTAAAAAAACCAAAAAAAAACCTAACCCCCCCCCCCCCCCCCAAGCTAAAATGCTAAAAACTAAACCCCCAAAAAACCTAAAAAAATAAAAAAAAAATCTAAATTTTTTTTTTTGATTTTTTTAATATTTTTTAGGTTAAAATCGCTACCTTTCGAAGAAAAAAAAAAAAAAATTTAAAAAAAAAAAAAGAAAAATTTAAATTTTTTTTTTTTTTTTTTTGCTTCGAAAAGTAGCGATTTTAACCTAAAAAATATTAAAAAAATCAAAAAAAAATTTTTTGTGTGATTTTTAGCTATTTTTAGGCATTTTTGGTGTGTTCACATTGGTTCTCGCGGTTCTCACAATAAGAGGTGGTTCTCGCATGATCTTCTCCCTATATATATATATATATATAGGGTTAGGATCGTGTGAGAAACACTAAGCTAATTGAGAAACTTGAGAAGTATTCTGAACCACACATTTTCCCAAAGCTTTACGTAATATACACATATGTATAGTTTAAAATTGACTATATACATATGTGTATAATTCAAGATTTAACAATATACATATATGGGTAGAGGATCCTGTAAAAAGTGCTCAAAGTGTGAGAAGTGTGAGAAGTGTATTATAACACTATATATAATACTATATAACACCATATAAACACCGTATAACAATATGTAATACCGTATAATACCATATAACACTATGTAACACTATATATCATTATATAACAAATATAACACTATGGGTTGTCTGATAGCATGTCTATGATAGATGTATAGTGTTATATTTGTTATATAATGTTATATAATGTTACATAGTGTTATATGGTATTATATGGTGTTACATATTGTTATACGGTGTTTATATGGAGTTATATAGTATTATATATAGTGTTATAATACACTTCTCACACTTTAGGCCCTTTTTACACTATCCTTATCCTACATATATGTATATAGTCAATTTTAAACTATACATATGTGTATATTACGAAAAGCTTAGGGAAATGTGTGGTCCAGAATACTTCTCAAGTTTCTCAAATAGGGTGGACTTCTCTTAGGATCCCTACCCTATATATATATATATATATATATATATAATAAATTATAGAATACAAAAAACATAATTAATAAATAATAACTTGGTCGAGCTCATACTTAGAAATAGAGATCTCAGCTTATTTATGGCTTAACCAAACCGTGGGTTAATTTTTTATTTTTTCAACGGCTAACTCACACACCACTAATAGACCCGCTGCTAAATCTACACTGAAGTCCACCATCTAACAGAACCTAACTGCATTCCTTGATACTGCTTGGCTACAAGCCTCTTTCGATATCATGTGCTTGTTTGATTCTATAAATTTGGTTCGGTTAAGTAGGTTAATTTGGTTATGTACAAATTTTACGCATTTGATTATAATTATAATTATAATTATAATAATGGTGTGTTTTGATTTACAGAGTGTAAGCCCAGATGCACATACAGATGCTCCGCAACATCACACAAGAAGCCATGCATGTTCTTCTGCCAAAAGTGTTGTGCCACATGCAGGTGTGTGCCACCAGGTGTTTACGGCAACAAACAGAAGTGTGCCTGCTACAACAACTGGAAGACTAAAGAAGGCAGACCCAAGTGTCCTTGAAAGATCGGAGGGGTTTAACTGACATTTTTATAAGTTCAAGGGTCTAATTGTGAAAGAAACAGTTTGTGTTTGTTTTTCTTTGAATTTGAATAAACTGAAAGTGTACGGATAACCAAGGGGCATTTTAGTCAAAGTGTTATCCAAGATTTGTTGTTATTAATATGTTTTTGTCATTTCTGTATTCGAACATTTATGGTTTTAAAGTAATAATCAGTTAATGTTTAAGTGATTTTATTAATTTAGATTCGAACATTTATGTTTTTTAAAGTAAGTTAATGTTTAAGTGATTTTATTAATTTAAAGTTTGTCCATTTATGAATTATACTATGCACCTATCCTCTCGCTTGAAAGAGTTAAAAAGTGTCGGGTCTTCGAGCGTTTACCGGAGGGGGGTGCTGCGGTCAGTCGCTTCTGGCAATGGTCGAGACCACCGTCTTCCGTTGAAGAACAATCTGAATGCCGCGAGTTGTCTGACTCGCTATCTGTGATTGTCCTCTCTTCTGTTAAGGATGGTTGGCAGTGGGTTCCGAATTCCCCAGGCGCGTTCTCTACAACATCTTTCAAATCTTTTGCTTTAGAGCCTCTGAACTCCGAAGTTTTCCGCTCATTCAGGAAATGCAATTGGGTCCCTTCGAAGTGCAATATCTTTATGTGGAGAGCCACTACTAGAAAAATAAGCAATTGTCACCAAGGTTTGCCACCTAGAAAAAAAAAAGGTAGCAGATATAGCAACTTATTCTTATATTAAGCGTGTTTATATGATACGGTAGGTAAGTGGTTGCAAATTTTGCTACCGCTTATTTCCGATCACAAATTCGTGGGAAAGAAATTACCCCTGTTTATTTTTGGTCTCAAGATCGTGGGAAAACAAAATTCGTGGGCCAATTTTTTTAGTTGTGACCACAAAGTCGTCGTAGCAACATTAAAATCTAATTTGGCGGGCCTTTTTTAATCCCGTCCGTGCTTTTTAGGGTGAACGGGGCACCAGCGGGGAGTGGGTGCGGTGACCCAAGTCCCCTAGCGGGAACACCGCCGCCATCAACGAGGGGAGTCACCTAATTGAAGGGAATCGGTGAGAGGTTACCGATTGAATATGGGTGAGAGATGGTGGGCCACCTTTTTTTCAACCAATCAAAACCTTTTCTTTTTTTTCTTTGAATAAAAAAACAAGGGGAGTTAAGAGGGGAGTGGCGCCATCAAATTGAGGGTGTGAGGGGAGTTAAGAGGGGAGTTGACGTGGCGCGTGCTGATTGGCCGTGCGTAAGATAGGGGACTCCCCTAAGAGGGGAGGAGTGCCCCGTTCACCCTTAGAATACTAGAGTTTTGAACAAATTAACATCTCCTCAAAATTGACCGCCACGTTCCACGTCTCCCCACAACGCCTAGCAATTCACAGCTACTTGGTTTTGAAGACCTGGTATCGCTTTCAGGATGGCCATAAATACAGGTTCGTAAATTTGAATGTCACTATTCTCGTTTTCTTATTGAAGTTATTCGGTTTTTAAGTTTTATTCATTTGTTGATTGTTTAATTGGTTGATTTTGATTTCAATTTTGATTTGTAATTAGGATTGGGGATCTGATTTGTTTTAATTTTTTTGATTTGTAATTAGCTAGGTTTGCACCATGTCCATCGTTATGAATGATTTGAAATTAGGTTTGGGGTTTTTGATTTTATTTTTGCTTCTTTTAATCTGGCATGAATGTTTGAGATAAAAATATCATTATTGAGTTCCCATAGTGTTTGAATAAGCACAACGCTGAAACAAATGGTTCTGGCTTCTGATAAAGTCAAGGCCTGTTACATCTGTTTGTTTATGATTCTAGGGCAATATTGTGGCCTCTGGTGGGCTGGGTGGTGAGATGTTCATTTGGGATGTTGAAGCTGGCTCTTGTTCCCCTCACCAAGTCCTGCGAGGCAGCCGATGAAGACCGTTCTAGTGGCACTTATGGCTCGGGAATTTCTAGCGTACGTACTATTGGCTCAGGTAACGACATTTCAATGCAAACAAATTTACCTCAAGGATATGTTCCTATCTCAGCTAAAGGACATAGAGAATCCGTGTATGCATTAGCACGGAATGGACATGTTTTGGTTTCTGGTGGAACAGAAAAGGTAATTTGTGCAGATAGTTAGCTATTATGATATTTTTTTTTATTGTAGTTCAATGAATTAATTTCTTATAATTGTTGATTTACTGTAGGCTATATGTGTTTGGCACACGAGAACTGGTTCAAAGATGATGAAGCTTAGAGGACATACAGGGCTTTGCTTGTTGATTCCACGGAGAGGTTTGTGTTTTTATACTTGGGCTTTAATATAATATGGAATTAAAAAGTTATGCCAAACGCATGAGCCTTTTTTTATTCTCACATTCTTTTAAGAATTGTTTAAGTTTTAGTGTTTTACACTTAAGTTTATTTCTGATTTCAAAGTTACTATTGTGCATACTAGGTAAAGTTATCTCTAAGTTTTTTTGAATTTTGCAATAATAGTTTGTTTAACTAGAATAAATTGTTTTGTTATTGGGTTATTAATGGCTCTCTAGTTTCATTGATACAGGTTCTGTTTATCATGATCCTCTGTTTTTATGATCAGGTAACCATCTAGCGTGGTTTATATGTACACACTCATCTTTTTTCAAATAACCTATGGTATTATATCTTTTTTCCATTTTGTAGAATGTGGGATCTTGGGCAGCAGCGGTGTGTGAACTCATGCACCGTTCATACTGATTATGTATGGACACTTGCTAGTAATCCAACTTTCAGCCATGCCTATAGTGGTGGAAGAGATCTTTCTGTAAGTTAACTTCTATGAATCCATCAGAGAGGATATTTCTATGGTTTATTTTTATGATTCTTTAAAGTTGAATCTATAGGCATTTTCTTGTATGTTTTGTACATGTAGTTGTACTTCACGGGCCTTACAACAAGGGAGAGTACATTGCTTTGCATAAAAGAAAATCATATTCAACAACTAGCAATGCACGATGATGGTATTTGGGTTGCAACTAGGGGTGCAAACAAGCCGAGCCGAGCCCGAGCTCGTTTAACATATGAAAGCTCGAGCTCGGCTCGATTCGAGCTTTATTTCTAAAGCTCGAGCTCGGCTCGAAGGTAATTTTTCAAGCTCGAGCTCGGCTCGAAGGTAATTTTTCAAGCTCGAGCTCGTCTCAGGCTCGACTCGTTTAGTATTTATTAATTAATTTATATTAATTATAATTATTATTATACATATAATTGAGTTATTTTTTTTTTATATTTATATAAATGGTAATTATTATTATATAAATATATGTTTAATATATTAATTAAAAATATATAAACAGAAAGCTCGGTTAGGCTCGTGAGCCGGCTCGAGCTCGATAAGCGAAGCTCGGGCTCGTTTACTAAACGAGCTTGTTTTTAGGCTCGGGCTCGAGCTCGAGCTCATTTAAGCTCTGCTCGTTCGAGCTTATTTTCGATCCGAGAGTAGCTCGCGAGTAGCTCGACTCATTTGCACCCCTAGTTGCAACCACTGATTCTTCTATTCATAGATGGCCTGTTGAAGGCCGAAATCCGAAAAATGTGTTTCAAAGAGGAGGTTCTTTCCTAGCTGGCAATTTGTTCTTTTCAAATGCAAGGGCTTCCATGGAAGGATGTACTCCTGCGAGTCATCTTTTTTACGTGGCCTATTTTGAATTATATTAATTTCATTTCTTGATTACGATATCACTTTCATGTAGGAAACTTAACGAATATTATAGACAACAGTAAATGATTAATAATCAACAATGATTACTTGTGGATATGCAGGCTCTAATATTTTTGTTAGTTTTAGTGGTACGTGCTGCAAACACACCAGCGGAATATGATAGTGATGACGAGTACATTAATGGTCCCAGACAGCAAAGACAACCTTTGATCATACGACAACAAGTTCCAGCAACGGGTATTCCTGTTACTACAGGACCCCTTGATAGCCGTCCCAGCAGAACTGATGCTTGGAGTGCACGTATGAGGGAAAAGGTTCATCCTTTTTCTTTCCTATTTAATAAAAATGTCATTCTGTCTGACCTGTTATTAAATAAAACACAATTACCAAATAATTTTTGTTGGTATGATCCTAGTACGGGCTTGATACATCGGAGTTCACTTGCAATCAGAATGACCCAAATAATCAACAAGGCACCACACCACCAATAGAAGAGAAGAGTCGATGTGCCATCATGTAAGCCAAACGACCGAAATATAGGGTGTGATATATTATATATGGATGGTGAGTAGAAAAACATGAATTGTTATTGTATAGTGTGTTTAAATAAAAACATAGATTTACAGGAGCTTCAATATGGTGTAAGTGAGGAATTGAATTTATGTAGTATAACTTAGTTTTTGAGTTCATTTGCGGGGTTGATAGGTTTAGAAAGTATATACGAAGAGTTTGGGATTGCTTATTTAAACAACTTATCTCGTTTCGATGTAACTAATAAACACTTTCGAGTGTTTTGGGTAGAGTGAAACTATTTATGCTTGTGAACTTTAAAGGCTGTTTTCAAGAAGCTATTTGAGACCCTGTTTCTTTAGAACTGATTATATGCCTGTTTGAGACTCATTATTCAAGTGTTGATAAGTTTATCTTTTGTTGCCCTCTTCCATCATGTAACACCCTTAAGATTTGGACGGTATTTATATTAATTAATACTAAATCAGAGTTTACAAAAACTTTTCGTGTTTAAAGACCATATATAATTACGATAATACCCAAAACAAAATCCAAGGTAATACATAACAAGTTTTAAGTTAACCCTTACTAGTCAACTAACAACTAGTTTAAAGGATTAACTACACGGTTAACAACCCATTTACAACACTACTAAAGTCTAGACTATGTTAAGTTTGATGTGGAAGCTTCAAAATGCATGTTCAGTTCTTGACAATGTACTTAATCACCATCCGAGAGGTCCTCATCCATACCTAAAGTCAAACAACTAAAAACATTAGTTTTGACATTAGTATAGCATATATATTCACATTCCGACATCGAAAAGTTAATTAAAATACAGGTTTTTCTGGGCTCCACCGTAACTTACGGTGTCTACCGTAAGTTACGGTAGACCCTGAATGAATCTAGTTCTGCCGTAACACAGGAATGATCCACCGTAACCCTTTTTGATCTCCACCGTAAATTACGGTGTAGACCGTAAATTACGGTGTAGACCGTAATTTACGGTGGACACAGGGAATTTACCATTTGACTATTTTGTGAATTTTTGCTCTAATTCGCATACCGTTTTAGGCTATTTCCATACTGTATGTCTGTAAATTTATTACGGACATGTTCATTTTGTTTATCATACCTATATTTGACTCGCCGATCATTCGGTTACAAATTACTATACTTGCATTTGCTCGATGCATTCTAACTATAAATGTATATTTCAATTTTCTTATTTTAACCTTTTTGATGCCATTACCCAAGTTCCCGGGCTAGTACATCTCGATGTATTTACGTTATTCATGGCTTTATGTTGCCTTGGAACTAAAAGCTCGTTTCCTCGGAATTCAACACCCGTTCCAATCAACACATTTTATTGACTTTAGTGTTTGACCCGTTAACATGGGTTCGTAGACTTAAATTAACATAACCAATTTATTGGTGTGGTACCATCCATCACCTAGCGAAGTATGAAACTTTCAAGTCTCTACTCCCGTGATTTCAAATTCCAAATCTTCATTTTGACCCGTTTGGCTATCTAGTGAAGACCATCACTTTATTGACAAGCCAAACCAAATTTCAAATCTTTATTTTGACCCGTTTGGCTATCTAGTGAAGACCATCACTTTATTGACAAGCCAAACCAAATTCCAAATCTTTATTTTGACCCGTATGATGGTCTAGTGAACTTCGCCACTTAACGACACATCAAACGCGTCCTTTACACTACCACATCATTTATGCACAAAACCAAACATTTACATAATGTAACGAGACTAAAGTCACGCACCTTTAGAGCACACCCTTCGAGCGCGTATCTCCTCCTCCGGCTTGTCCGCTTGACGATCCGGATGCTTGGCCTAAAGAGTTCAATTCAACTTATATTTAGAACCCTTTTTTTTGTAATTATTAACACATAAGTTGCCACATTAGTCAATTATGCGTTTTTATCCGATTTTCAACATTTTATTTCCCCACTTAGGCATTTCAACAAACACCTAATGGGTCAAATTTTCACATGATTATTACCAAGTTCATGACTTGTTAACTTGTCTAAATCAACCTCAATTAGGCAAATATATACATATTTTCAACATCAATATTTCAGAGATTATCACATAATTTCAGTTTACACTAAACCAAAAGCCTTAATCTTAGTGTTTATCAAATTTTACTAACTTGTTAATCACCCACTATGGTGATTATGAACCTTACAAACATCATGCAAGATTTTGACAAGAATTCATCTAGGGTTTGTCCCTAAACCTTACATCACTTCCCATTTCATTCATGCATGAAGCAATCAAGCTCAATTTCAACTTTTCATGATTTGTCTAGAACTTGAGATGAATCAAAAATACCAAAATTTACATACCTTATGATCCCTACAACAAGGAGACCACTAATCTATAATTTGATTTTGATTTGAACTTGCTTTGAGCCTTCAATTCATGGTTTTTGTGATTTCTAGGGTTTTGAGAGTGGGGGGTCGCCCTTCTCTTGCTTCTGATCGACCAGACCTCCTAATTGGAGTGTTTGGTTTTGTTTTTAATTAAATTTAATAATACAAGTTTCAATTTTGACAACATGAGCCCCTCCACTTTTGTTTAACATATAGTTTGGTCATTCTAACCCTAATCGGAGTTATTTCTAGACTTCTAGTTAACAAGGTAATAATTTCCTAGTTAAATAAATTCTAGTTTATTTATACTTTATAACTCTAATATAAAGTTTTATATTTTCGGGATGTTACAAGTCCACCCCCTTAAATGGGTTTCGTCCCCGAAACCGAATTTACGTACCAAAAAGTATGGGGTAGAGCCGTTGTATCTCTTCTTCGGATTCCCATGTGGTATCCGTACCCTTCCTATGTTCCCATTTAACCTTCACTTGGTTAATCACTTTGTTCCTCAAACTCTTCTCTTTGCGATCTAAAATCGCAATTGGTTTTACCGCATAGTTAAGGCTGTTATTCACCTCGATATCATCGTAGTGGATACGAGCAGTTTCGTCTGCCAAACATTTTCGGAGATGTGACACGTGGAAAGTGCTATGAATCCCACTCAACTCCTCGGGTAGTTCGAGACGATATGCTACTTTACCAACCCATTCGGTGATTCTGAACGGCCCAATAAATCTTGGGCTCAACTTCCCTCTTT
Organism: Helianthus tuberosus; assembly: GCA_030545235.1. Taxonomy (NCBI): domain Eukaryota; kingdom Viridiplantae; phylum Streptophyta; class Magnoliopsida; order Asterales; family Asteraceae; genus Helianthus; species Helianthus tuberosus. The sequence goes on from CM060369.1 coordinate 83,219,133, forward strand.
TTCTGAACCGTATTATTCCTTTCCACGACGATACTTTCAGCATTACCTTATCGCCCACTTGAAACTCAATCGCCCTATTTCGCTTATCCGCGTACGAATTTTGTCGATCCTGAGCTGCTTTTAAGTGAGTTCAGACCATGTCGATTTTCTCATTCGTAGTTCAGATTATATCAGTAGGTGCTAATCCTCGTGGACCCACTTCTCCCCAACACACTGGGGTTCGACACTTTCTACCATATAACATCTCATACGGGGCCATTTTAATGCTCAATTGATAGCTATTGTTATATGCAAATTCGACCAAGGGTAGATGTACATCCCAACTACCCCCGAAGTCAATGATGCAAGCCCGTAGCATATCCTCCAACGTTTGTATTGTTCTTTCACTCTGCCCATCCGTTTGTGGATGGTAAGCGGTGCTAATGAACAGTTTAGTCCCCATTTGTTCTTGGAAGTTGCGCCAAAAATTCGAAGTGAACCTAGTATCTCGGTTTGACACAATAGATATCGGTACCCCATGACGTGCTATAATTTCATTGGTGTACACCTCCGACATCTTCTCGGATGTATAAGTCTCATGAATCGGAATGAAGTGAGCACTTTTCGTCAATCTATCCACGACTACCCATATAGCATCAAACCCGCGGTTGGTTTTGGGTAATTTGGTCAACAAATCCATGGTGATTTGTTCCCATTTCCAAACTGGGATGTCCAATGGTTGCAGCTTACCATATGGCTTTTGGTGCTCCGCTTTGACTTGCAAGCAGGTCAAACACTTTTCCACATATTTCACGATGTCTCTTTTCATTCCGGGCCACCAATAATTTTGTTTTAAATCATTATACATTTTGGTCGCCCCCGGATGTATTGAATAACGAGATTTATGGGCCTCGTCAAGTAGAAGTGCCTTGGCCCCACATGAGTTTGGAACCCAAATTCTCCTGAATCTAGTTTTCAATCCTTGGTTATCATCCACCAGGTCTTTTAACTGCCCAACTATTCTTTCCCTTTTTACATTTTCTTCCTTTATTGCTTCGATTTGAGATTTCCGGATTTGCTCAAGCAAACCCGATGTCACAATTAGTTGCATCGATCGTACTCGAATAGGCGTATAATCTGTCTTTCGGCTCAACGCGTCTGCCACTACATTAGCCTTCCCGGGGTGGTAATGTATTTCACAATAAAAGTCTTTGATGGTTTCTAACCACCGCCTCTGCCTCATATTTAATTCCTTCTGATCGAAGAAATACTTCAAGCTTTTATGGTCGGTAAAGATAGTGCATTTTACTCCATACAAGTAATGCCTCCATATTTTTAAGGCAAACACCACTGCTGCCAACTCGAGGTCGTGTGTAGGGTATTTCTTTTCATGAGTTTTTAGCTGCCTCGAGGCATAGGCTATAACCTTGCCTTGTTGCATCAACACGCAGCCAAGTCCCGAATGCGACGCATCCGAATAAACAACCATATCTTCCGTTCCGTCCGGTAATGACAATACCGGTGCATGGGTCAGTTTCTCTTTGAGCGTTTGAAACGCCCTTTCCTGATCTTCACCCCAAATAAACTTTTCATCCTTACGGGTTAATTTGGTTAATGGCATAGCGATTTTAGAGAAATTTTGCATGAACCTCCGATAATAACCCACAAGCCCCAAGAAGCTTCTGATTTCTGAAGGATTTTTCGGTGTATTCCATCTTGCCACAACTTCTATTTTCGATGGGTCTACTAACACCCCATTTGCACTAATGATGTGCCCAAGAAATTGCACCTCTCGTAACCAGAAGGCACACTTTGAAAATTTCGCATACAATTTCTCTCTCCTGAGCGTCTCCAACACTTCACGCAAATGACTTGCGTGTTCTACTTCATTCTTTGAATATATCAAGATGTCATCAATGAACACTATAACTGACTTGTCTAACATGGGTTTGCAAACCCGGTTCATAAGATCCATGAAAGCCGCGGGTGCATTAGTTAACCTGAAGGACATCACGAGGAACTCGTAATGTCCGTACCGTGTGCGGAACGCCGTTTTCGGTACATCTTCCTCTTTGACTTTCAACTGATGATACCCCGATCTAAGGTCGATTTTGGAGAACCAACTTGCACCTTGTAGTTGGTCAAATAGGTCATCAATTCTTGGAAGCGGATATCGATTCTTTACCGTGAGTTTGTTCAACTCCCGATATTCAATGCACATACGCATGCTCCCGTCCTTCTTCTTCACGAATAATACTGGTGCGCCCCATGGAGACACACTTGGCCGAATAAATCCTTTGTCAAGCAATTCTTGGATTTGGGACATCAATTCTTGCAATTCTGATGGCGCGAGCCGATACGGCACCTTGGCCACAGGTTTCGTGCCCGGAATCAATTCAATTCCGAACTCTACCTCCCGTGGCGGCATTACCGGTAAATCTTCCGAAAACACATCAGCGTATTCACGTACCACTGGTACGTCTTCAATCCTTGGCGTCTCTTTATTAGGTTCGTTGGCGTATATCATGAATGCTTTACATCCGCGCCTCATAAGGTTATGAGCTTTTAGTATTGAGCACATAATAGGACTGCCCCCTTTTTCGCCATAGATGGTAACTTGCTTTCCACTTGGAGATGTCAATTTTATCTCCTTGCGGAAACATATCACTTCTGCATGATGTCGAGCTAACCAATCCATCCCGACCACTACTTGGAATTCTCCCATTGACATAGGGATCAAGTCTATTAAATATTCCTCATCATCAATGTTTATTTTGCAATCTTGACATACATCACATATAAGGAAACTTTTGTTATCACCTATTTCTACCTCTAATGGCATAGGCAATTTTGTTAGTACAAAAGAAGGATGTCGAATAAATCCATGTGAAACAAAAGATTTATTCGCACCCGTATCAAATAGCACATGTGCGGGAATTGAGTTTATAGCAAATATACCTGAAACCACATCGGGTTCCACCTTTGCCTCGGCTGCCATTAACTGGAAGGATCTTGCTTTGGCTCTTGGTGTTTCAGTACGTGTATCCTTGTCATCTTTCTTTCCGGTCAACTCCGGGCACTCAGATTTCTTGTGACCCGGCTGATAACATTTGTAACACACCGACACCTTCCCCGGACACAACGCAGCCGTGTGCCCCGTTTTCCCACATATAGGACACGGTTTGTCCTTGAACCGGCACTCACCCTTGTGCCCTTTCCCGCATATCTTGCAGTTCGATGACCCGCTTTTCCCTTCTTGTTTCTTTGAGGATTCTGTTGTGCGCGCCTTTTTCGTTGGGCTTGGATTGACTATCTGCGCCCTTCTTTCACCTCTTTCAATCTGTTTCTTCAACTCTATCTCACGTTCCCGAGCAACGTTTATAATCTCGGTGAGAATTTCATACTTTGAAGGAGTCATAAACTCCCTATACTCGGCGCTCAACATATTATAATAATAATATATTTTCTGCTCCTCATTCGTTATCAATTCATCAAAAAACTTCATCTTATCCATGAACATTCCCGTGATTTTATCAATAGATTCACCCTTGTGTCGAAGCTGCATGAATTCTTCCTTGATCCTGTTAATTACTGCCTTGGGACTGTGATGTTTAAGAAACGGCGTCTTAAACTCGTCCCATGTCATAGCTTTAGCCGCTTCGCTTCCAATCTCTTTCTTCTTGTTATCCCACCAGTCTTTCGCTTGACCCCTTAACTGGCCCGTGCCATAGGCTACGTAGTCGTCTGGATCACAATGAGTCCTTTCGAATACTCCATCCATATCGCTTAGCCACCGCTGGCATATTATCGGGTCAACCTCCCCATTGTAAATTGGCGGTTTGCATGCCATGAACTCTTTATAAGAACAAGATTTTCGTCCCCCCGACTTCTCTTTTGCTAAATTGGTATTATCCTCCAATTTCTTGATTCTTTCTTCCACCACTGATAATACTGTGTTTTGAATTTTGTCGATGAAACCCGACAGACTGTTTTCGATTGCCTTCCCTACCTCTTCAACAATCACCTCTCTCGTTTGCTCGGTGACTCTTGGCACTGCATCATCATTACCTTTATCCGTCATCTTTAACTGAAATGTTTACATCAAGCGTTAAACATTTCATCTATAGCATATGGTTTATTTGCTTCGGTTTATTCAAGTTCATAACTTGTTTTCACCGTTCTCATTTAATGCACTTTCCGGGTTTGAGTGTGTTAACACGCTCTTCCCATGCATGTCAATTCATTATTTCCCTTTTTATACTTAGTAATTCTACTTTAGAACAATTAACTCTTACCGGATGCTTGATCAAGCTTGAACCGAACACTTTGTTAACAACCTTAAGCTCTGATTACCAACTTGTAACACCCTTAAGATTTGGACGGTATTTATATTAATTAATACTAAATCGGAGTTTACAAAAACTTTTCGTGTTTAAAGACCATACATAATTACGATAATACCCAAAACAAAATCCAAGGTAATACATAACAAGTTTTAAGTTAACCCTTACTAGTCAACTAACAATTAGTTTAAAGGATTAACTACACGGTTAACAACCCATTTACAACACTACTAAAGTCTAGACTATGTTAAGTTTGATGCGGAAGCTTCAAAATGCATGTTCGGTTCTTGACAATGTACTTGATCACCATCCGAGAGGTCCTCATCCATACCTAAAGTCAAACAACTAAAAACATTAGTTTTGACATTAGTATAGCATATATATTCACATTCCGACATCGAAAAGTTAATTAAAATACAGGTTTTTCTGGGCTCCACCGTAACTTACGGTGTCTACCGTAAGTTACGGTAGACCCTGAATGAATCTAGTTCTGCCGTAACACAGGAATGATCCACCGTAACCCTTTTTGATCTCCACCGTAAATTACGGTGTAGACCGTAATTTACGGTGGACACTGGGAATTTACCATTTGACTATTTTGTGAATTTTTGCTCTAATTCGCATACCGTTTTAGGCTATTTCCATACTGTATGTCTGTAAATTTATTACGGACATGTTCATTTTGTTTATCATACCTATATTTGACTCGCCGATCATTCGGTTACAAATTACTATACTTGCATTTGCTCGATGCATTCTAACTATAAATGTATATTTCAATTTTCTTATTCTAACCTTTTTGATGCCATTACCCAAGTTCCCGGGCTAGTACATCTCGATGTATTTACGTTATTCATGGCTTTATGTTGCCTTGGAACTAAAAGCTCGTTTCCTCGGAATTCAACACCCGTTCCAATCAACACATTTTATTGACTTTAGTGTTTGACCCGTTAACATGGGTTCGTAGACTTAAATTAACATAACCAATTTATTGGTGTGGTACCATCCATCACCTAGCGAAGTATGAAACTTTCAAGTCTCTACTCCCGTGATTTCAAATTCCAAATCTTCATTTTGACCCGTTTGGCTATCTAGTGAAGACCATCACTTTATTGACAAGCCAAACCAAATTTCAAATCTTTATTTTGACCCGTTTGGCTATCTAGTGAAGACCATCACTTTATTGACAAGCCAAACCAAATTCCAAATCTTTATTTTGACCCGTTTGGCTATCTAGTGAAGACCATCACTTTATTGACAAGCCAAACCAAATTCCAAATCTTTATTTTGACCCGTATGATGGTCTAGTGAACTTCGGCACTTAACGACACATCAAACGCGTCCTTTACACTACCACATCATTTATGCACAAAACCAAACATTTACATAATGAAACGAGACTAAAGTCACGCACCTTTAGAGCACACCCTTCGAGCGCGTATCTCCTCCTCCGGCTTGTTCGCTTGACGATCCGGATGCTTGGCCTAAAGAGTTCAATTCAACTTATATTTAGAACCCTTTTTTTTGTAATTATTAACACATAAGTTGCCACATTAGTCAATTATGCGTTTTTATCCGATTTTCAACATTTTAATTCCCCACTTAGGCATTTCAACAAACATCTAGTGGGTCAAATTTTCACATGATTATTACCAAGTTCATGACTTGTTAACTTGTCTAAATCAACCTCAATTAGGAAAATATATACATATTTTCAACATCAATATTTCAGAGATTATCACATAATTTCAGTTTACACTAAACCAAAAGCCTTAATCTTAGTGTTTATCAAATTTTACTAACTTGTTAATCACCCACTATGGTGATTATGAACCTTACAAACATCATGCAAGATTTTGACAAGAATTCATCTAGGGTTTGTCCCTAAACCTTACATCACTTCCCATTTCATTCATGCATGACGCAATCAAGCTCAATTTCAACTTTTCATGATTTGTCTAGAACTTGAGATGAATCAAAAATACCAAAATTTACATACCTTATGATCCCTACAACAAGGAGACCACTAATCTATAATCAGATTTTGATTTGAACTTGCTTTGAGCCTTCAATTCATGGTTTTTGTGATTTCTAGGGTTTTGAGAGTGGGGGGTCGCCCTTCTCTTGCTTCTGATCGACCAGACCTCCTAATTGGAGTGTTTGGTTTTGTTTTTAATTAAATTTGATAATACAAGTTTCAATTTTGACAACATGAGCCCCTCCACTTTTGTTTAACATATAGTTTGGTCATTCTAACCCTAATTAGAGTTATTTCTAGACTTCTAGTTAACTAGGTTATAATTTCCTAGTTAAATAAATTCTATTTTATTTATACTTTATAACTCTAATATAAAGTTTTATATTTTCGGGATGTTACACATCATGAGTTCACCTCTCACACCGGAAGCCACCCTATGCTACTACCACCACCGCCATGACTGTTGCCCATCTTTTACAGTTGTCAGCCGATGAGTTTGCCGATTTGCGATTTGAAGTTTCCCTCCCTATACTTATCTTTTGAGAAATTTATATAGTAAAAATTTGTAAGTTGGTAATGCTGTATACTTTACCAAAGCATTATATCTTTATGTGGGGTTGGGTTTGATTATGTTTCTGATTGATAAGTTTTTATTTTTATTTGATATCGTTTGTGTTATTGTTGAATTTAGGCATGGGTTGGATTATGAGAAGAGCAAGGTGGACCATGAGGGTCTGAACTAAAATTGAAATCCTCAAAGCTACAGGTCAATAGTTGAAAGATCTTTTTTTTTTTTTACAAAAAGAGTGAAAGCTGAATATGGTATCATTGTTTTCCCATCTTTTTGCCTCACAGTTTGAAGTGGAACTGCTGGAGATGCAAATACCATTGCAAAGAGATTACAAAGAAAGTGATGAAAAACGCGGGATTCTTTGAAAGAGGTCTTCTTATGATCATTCTAAGATTGTTTATTGCATTGATGAATTGGGATTCTTCAAAAGAGGCTGTCAACAATGGCCATAGGCGCCTTATTTCTCACCAATACTTGACTTCTTTCGTCCGGTTGTGTGAATTTGTACGTTTTCTTTGATTCTGACTTCTTGATTTTGTTCATTGTTTGTTTTGTAGATTGAAAAGTCGAACTTGGTTATCAAGGAGCTCCTTATGGAAAAGGATGAAGAAAAAGAAAGGTTAAATGGAGTTATTGCGGGTTTGTTGGATGAAAAAGAAAAAGATAAGGTGGACAAAGATGTCATGCTCAATAGGATGTCACAAATTGAAGCTATGTTAACCGCTATGGTTCGAAGATAGGCTATAAACACTTAGTTTTGAATGTTTTGATGTTTATCATATTAGGATAATTTCGGTAATTTGATGTTTTAGTTGGCATTTATATTAGAATGTTTTATAATTTTATATATTTTTGGGATTTTGTAAATTTATTTGATTATTTTATATAAATTCGTAATATTGTAGAAATGTATTATGATGAAAAAAGCATGGAAAATGGAAAATCTGGAAATAGAGAAACTGCTAGGGTAGCAAATTTTTTAATGAAATGGTAGCAAATATGTCATTAAATGGTAGCAAATTTTTCAATGAAAACGGTGGCTAAATGGAGGCAACATTGGTGGCTAAATGGTACCAAAATGGTGGCAAAAAAAACCGTCACAACTTGGTAGCAAACAAGGCCATCTAGTAGCAAACATGGAGCGGTCACAAATAATTTTGACCGTTTTTTGTGGTGGCAAAAATTTGATAGCAAAGTATAAAAGTGGTGGCTATTTGGTGGCAATAGGGCAATTGACACGAATGTTTTTGCCACCGCATTTTCGGTTACAAAATGGTGGCAATAGGGCAATTGCTACCATTTTGCTACCGAATATGCGGTGTCAAAAGCCATATTTTCTAGTCGTATTCCGACAAGGCAAGCCCTTGTAAGGAGGAACATCAGCTTGGAAACCGAAGAGTGTGTCTTTTGCGGCGAAGTTTCGGAATCGGTGGACCATCTTTTTACCGGGTGCGAGCTCTCATTATACATTTGGAACCGGCTGTGTTCATGGGCTAGGCTTCCTAATTTTTTTGCTTTGTCCTTCAGCGATATTTTGGATCTGCATAATAGTGTTGCGTTTGATAAGAGGGCTAAAGTAATTATCCAGGGGCTGGTCATTGTGGTTTGTTGGTGCATTTGGAAAGCCAGGAACGCTAGGATTTTCTCGGGTGGTAATGTAAATTGGGAGGAGATCTTCGGGGAGGTTAAATCTCATAGTTTCTTTTGGCTCAAAAATAGGTCCAAGTTTTCTGATTTAGTATGGAGTGATTGGTGTAATAGTCCGTTGTATATGTTGTAGTGGGTGTTCCGGTCCTTTTTTTTAGGGCCAGGTCGGTTTTCGTTTGTTAATAAAAGTTATCTTTCAAAAAAAAAACCTATCCTCTTCTTATCTAAACCATTTTCTTGGGTTAACTGAATACCTGAAACATACAACAGTCATACCTTACATTATTACATCATGAAGGTTGAAATCCAGCCACCTATCCCAGCTAACCACATTAAATTTAGATCTACATTTGACCCTAAGAAACGAATTTATCTTGATCTCATCCCACCACTTTTGGAATCGGGATGTTCCATCCTTTGAATTCTTTGGCGTTTTGAGCTTTCCAAATCCGCCATGATGTTGCCATGAAGAGGACGCTGACAACCTTTTCCAATCTTTTAAGCCGTTCAAATTATGAAAAAGATCCCATATCGTGCTGCACGAGAAATCTCCCTAGAGAATAGGGACTTTATGCCAAACTAAAATGTGCCATTAAACTGAATTTGCGAACAAACAAGAAGCCAAATAGTGATCAGTGGATTCTTCATAGAGTCCGCACCTCCCGCACGACTAACTCCTATTTAATCGGAATCCGTTTTAAAGAAGCTTATCATATGAATAAGTTAATTTTTGGGGAGCCCAATTGTCCTCCATAAAGGCCAAATACCAACCTGTTCCTGATTTTCTGCAGCCGCTATCACATTAGGCACCAACACCACAGATTAGTCTTCACCTGAAGCATTGCTCCACACCCATCTATCCCAGTGGTGAACCCAGAAAATTTTTTCATGGGGTGCGGAAATTTATAAAGGTCATTTGTTTATCGCTACATATTAAATTTTTTGGGTCCATTTCGGGTCGGGTTAAATACTTTTTTCATTTTAGTTTGAATTTCAAGCATTCAAAAAGGGTGTGCATATTCACACACCTTAATGCCTATTTTCACACCCTTTAAGACGCCTCGTATAGGCCTAGACGGGGCGTCTAGGGCCTTTAAGACGCCTCGTCTAGGCCTATACGAGGGAGGAATACGATAGAGCAAGACGCCTCGTCTAGGCCTAGATGGGGCATCTTGAGGACTGATTTGACTATGTGTCTGGCATGCGATATAAAGTAATATGGGGCGTCTAGGGCTATACGAAGCATGCATATTGGAAATAAATAGTAACATGCAGAGCATTCTTCAACCATCCATTGTTCTGTAGTCGACCGAGCTTCTTCTTTGCTTCTTCTTTTCCTTCTTCTTTTTATCTCTTGTGAGGTGCTAAAATGTTATCATATTGGGACAGAAACTATGTCTTTGGGTCGTATTCTGGTGAGTCATGGGTGCCCGAAAACGTTCTGGTAATAGTAATTAGCTTAACTGTTTTAATTGCTTGTTGTTTTAATTAATTATTTACTAATGATGATATCATTTTTTGGAGGAGACTGGCGTTCCCGATTCTAACGAGCAAGGGGAGGTTGTGTCTAGTGTGTAAGAAAAACAAAACAGACCGTTTCTAGATTTGAACACGCATCCCTTGTTGATGAAACATCCCCTGTACCATGCTGATGAACCAAGTTATCCAGCGCAACAAGGGTACAAGAGACGACGGACAAGATCATGCAGATTCGTGACACCTTGCTCAAAGCTAGAAGCCGACAAAATAGTTATGCCGACAAGCGACACAAGCCTTTGGAATTCAACGTTGGTGACTATGTACTTCTAAAGGTATCTCCTTGGAAATGAGTAGTTCGTTTTGGTAAGAAAGGAAAACTCGCTCGTCGCTATGTAGGTCCTTTCAAGAGTCTCGAAAGGATTGGCAAGGTAGCGTATCGACTGGACCTACCTCAAGAACTCAACAACGTGCACCGAACGTTCCATGTCTCAAACTTGAAGAAATGCTTAGCTGAAGAAGGACTTCAAGTTCCACTTGAAGATCTTCAAACTAATGAGACCTTACACTTAGTGGAGAAACCAGTCGAAATCATGGTGTCACACCCTGACTTTTGCGGAATCTTGATTATGTGTGACTTGCTTAATATCATTGCATTCAACCATAACAAACAACTATATGATAAAACCAAAGATGTTCATCCATAGATTAAGTTTTAGAACATTACAATAACATTGTTTTAGAATTCAAACACAGACTTCGAATCCAAATTACAAACCATGCAAATTGTTTTAGAGTTCCATAAGGACTCGACAAAAGATACTACAAAAAACTAGGTTTTGGACTACATATCTTATCCAGGATAAGATACACAACCCCAAACCCTTAGACACCGGATGACATATTTTATTCCAAACAACCCTTGAAAACTTCCAACCCCCACCAGATCCATACGTAATTTCCTGAAATGCATGTAGTTTGAAAACATCAACAAAAGTTGAGCGAGTTCATATGTTTAGTGTGTGAGCTCGAATAAACCTTGTAATCATTATAAGTATGTATGTATTTGTAAACCCTGGTATGAAAGCAACAAGGAAAACAGATCATTAATGGTTTGCAAGGCCATTAATATGTGTGACGTGATGCAGGAAGGCTCAAACCTAGCAAATTTTGCACCGAGCTTCAGTTTGTAAGACATAGTCACCTCATGGGCCAAAGCCCGGTCCACATGGGTGTGGGCTCGCTATACCCAAATAGATATATCACTCATGTCCCTCAGTCCTATTACGAGGATTAATGGTCTTAAGCGTTGTACCCACCACTCACATGATCTAGCAGTACCTTTCCTTAGCTAACCATACCACATATAAAAGTTTGTAAACAGTTTGTAACTTGTACTTCACACCCGAAGTTATAAAACCGAAAACAGTTAAAAGAAAAGGGGGACATGAACTCACAGTTTTGTGTTCTTCAATCCGACGTAACTCACAGCTGATACTCGTTCACACGACTTCCTACAAACGTACTACAGTCTATTAGACGAGCGGGTCGTGCATTGACTTAGTATTAGTTAGTGTCATCAAGTTACGTTTCATTGTGTCCTTAATATTATTCAAAGTTATATAATTATTTGTTAAAATAATAAATATTTTAACTTAAGTTATATTTATTTCATTTTTGGAATATTAGTTAAAATAATATTTTTTAACTTGACACTTTTATGTATTTGTACATGTATAACTTCCTAAGGATGGGTGTATTCATACTCGTATTCTAATACTTGTATATTTTTGCCAAGTATCGATGGCGTATTCCGGTGTGTACTTATACGTACGAAAATACGTATTTCCATTGTGTTTATTAAGTATCTCATGCTTAATTTTTGTATTAACTTTTTCGGAATAATATTTCTAATAAAAATACATCCATATATATTCCCAAAATATGTATTTTAAGAAATACTACATAGAAATATTTATTTATAATTTTTCCCTTGGCAATAATACTTATAATTTTCATATAAACCTCAAAATAATATATTTTCAAGTCTATCTTGGAATATATATATAAACTTATTTTCCACCAAAAAATGTATTTCATGTCTATTCAAGAAAATATATATTTTCTCCCAAAAATAATATATCTTCTAATAATTTCAAGAAAATATATATATTTTTATTTACCAAAAATAATATATTTTCTCCTTGTCATAAATATGGTATATTTTGTAATAGTTGTAAAAATCATATTTTTGTTCACTTGGTGTCCAAAACACTAATTACCAAAATATACTTATGAATTAAATTCCGGAATATTTATTGTAAGTTACATTCCTCGTTCGGTTTCTCCAATGTTTTGGGTATAAGTTATGTATTTATTTCTTGGAATTTTGGTATATTTTAGATTGTAATTTCTAGGTATTTTGGTGAGTTATATTATTTCAAGTCCTAAAATAATATAACTAATACACATAATATTCAAATAATCACACACATGGTGACATCTAAATATATATTTTCCTAAATACATATTTAGTCACTTTTATTTACAAAAACCAACCTCCAATATTTATATTTTTTGTGACAAAAATTATGGCAAACTTTATATGAAAATTCATGGTTCAAAATATACTTGTAAATATTTGTTTAAAAATATTTTTCTAAGCGTTTAATTTTTAGAAAAATTTTGCCATAGTTTCCCCTTAAAAATGGAGGTTTTCATGCTTTGAAAGCATATCATTTTCTTTTATAAATCACCACAATCAACAATATCAATTTGCCAAAATCATGCATAAATTACTACTTCATGAACTTGAAAATTTACAAAAATTTGTAGTAACTTACTAGTGTGTTTAGTAAGCCTAGTTACCCTTTAAAGTGTGCTTATTTATTTAAAAACATCATTATTAAAGAAGTTAGACGTTTACAACTTGTAAACAAATTTTCTAAAAATATTTCTTATTGAGTTTTTTTCTTGTTAAATATATATTTCTACACTTGATTAACCACTAAAAATATGGTTAATCTCTTTAAGAACCAAGATTAAGTAAACTTTGTATTTTTAACTTGATTTCTTGGAAAATCATTCTTGAAATCATAGATTTACAAGATTTTACACTCACTTTGTTCATCACTTTATAAGAAAAACAACTTATACTTTCAAGTTCCTGATTTACATATGGATGATTACTTTGATCTTAACATAATCATCCTCTCATCTTGCTAGATTATGTCTTTAATCACTATCTAGCAAGATCATATGATGATCAACACCAATAACATGAGCAAACAACAATCAACAAGCATAACAACACATAAACATCATGATTTCTTATGTATTTAGTCTTATGTTTAAGTTTCAAGTTCAAGATTCTTAGTGTTCTTCTTGATTAACAGCTTTTATCTTCTTTTAACCAACAAAATAAGATGTAAAATGAAGTGTAGAGTGTTCTTACTACTAGCTCAAGGCTAGGGATGATCACTAGATGAAAATGGAGTGGATAAAAGCTTGTGTGAGAGGTCCTTTAGCTTCCAAAGGCTCCAAGCTTCCTTGTATGGCTTCTAGCACCCTTGTATATGTGTAGATTGTATGAAACTTGAAAGATGATGATGATGATGGTGTGGGTGTGGTGTTCGGCCGAGACCAAGGGGAAGGAGGAAGAAGAAGAAATTTTGTGAAGTGTGGAATGAGAATGAATGTTATGGACCTTAAGGTTTCTTATATTATTCACCAACATCATAAAATCTAACGGTTTTTATGTTTAAAAAGTGGAGACAACATCTAATAATTTAATCAAATAAAATCCATGGGGTGGGGGCCACATGAACCGTCCATAAGGGGGGGGGGGGTGTTTAGTTGGGTGGTAATGGCTAGTTAGGAGATTTAGTTCGGTTTCAAGTATCTAGTTAGGAGATTTTAAGGTGTGTTATGATGTTCGGGACCATAACTAGCTTGGTAATGTTAAAACAATGCTTCTAGTGAAAAATTGGTGTTTCGGGTAGTGTCCGGTTGTTCGGTTGGTTACCGGTTCGTTAAGGTGCTAAACTATGCAGTTTAGTGAGCTGTATGTTACCTTTTGTGACAGTTTTGATTCCCGATACTTAGGAAAGTATTCTGGACCATTTAACCATATTTTTGCATGATATTAAGTTATTTAAATGCTGAATTTTGCTGAATTCTGCAGAATTCTGCAGTTTGTGTAAGTTTTAGGCACTTTCCGGCACTTAAACTATCTATAGGAAGGTAGTATTGTGATCCTTACCTTCATACACACTATACTAGTGTAATACATGGTTTCTGGCTCATTTTGTGTCTCAATACAATGTCTGTCTATGTATAGAACTCCGTCAGCGTATTTCTGATTTATCTGATAACTGTGCTAACTGTGTTTCGTGCATCATCTGAATCAACAAAGTTTGCATGCAATAATGATATGTCATTTGCAATATATGATGCACATGTATGTATATGGCAGTAATCAGAAAGCAATTCAAGTCATTAATTGTAATTTAGCACAGTCATTAAGCACTAATCGTTTTTTAATAATTGTACGGATACCTGGAATTTTGACAATTGTCACATTCTCCCCCTGTTAAGAAAATTCCGTCCCCGAAATTTAAACTACATTAACTCCTTAGGGTTACGTTATGCGTGTATGGACATGAATAATACCAAAGTGTTTAACCACAAAACCAAAACAAGATTTATTCAAATCAAGTGAATCCAAGGACATATTACAACAATAGGAACCCAACGGTTAAAAGGTATGTGTTTCAGAATTTGATGTCAAAAGATACGAGACGTATAGATGTATAATCTGGTGTGACCTAGTTAATAAGGGTTCAATAAAAAAGGAGTTTTGACCGATATAATTTCAAACGATCGTTTACAATATGTTAACGAGTTCTAGAAACAATAACATCCGCTAGATAAACTCAGAATCAGCAAGCTCAAATGTAATAGTAACATGAAAACGTTCCGTCAACTTTCGAACAAGTACATGGATAAAATTAGTGTGATGACATTGTTGAATTGCGAGAATACACCAAAATGGAATACAATTGAATATGGTGTATCATTGTCTTAATTCGTAGTTGCATTGAGAGTGTTTAAATGACAGGTCAAACAAAAGTATGTGTAGTTTCGTATGAATGGTTGGCCATGACTAGCACAAGCTACAGTTTGTATCGACACCACAAGGTGTCGTAGTGACATAATTTCGTAGTGACATAATTTAATAATAGCGGTGACCGAATAAGTTCACCGTGTTTGAAATCAAATGAAAGTGACATGAAGCAAACCGGAAAATTGGTTTCAATCGGCATCGTAGGATTTTTCAATTGAATATAGAACACCAAAGAACTACCGTTTCCGATCGAAGGATGAAAAAGAAATACATACTTCAAGGCATTCGATCGATAATGAAAGAACCGTTAGGAGGTACACTGGAATATAAAATGAATTTATGTACCATTGTCTTAAGACACGATCGTGTTAAGACTGCTTTAATCATGATAAAATAGAACGGATTTAGAGCAAGTCAGTAAATAAACAACTAAATCCGTGTGCGCGATGTGTAAGCGAGATTAGCGCAAGCTTCAATTTAGTGAGAGCATCACCACAAGGTGTCGAAATCATCGGACGATTTAATGGAGACGTAGACCAAACAAGTTTGCTACGACTCGGAACAGATGAAACGCTTGCAAAAATGAATTTGAAGATGATGTTTTCAATACATCATATGATGTCTTGAATTGAATATACGAAATGGACAAGTTCAAGCAATTAAACTTGGTTTCAGTGCAAACTGACAATAAATACATGTATCGACAAAGGAATTTCGGAATGGTTGCGAGGATAAACCATGTGTGTAACTAGAAGAAAAGAAATTTCAAGAAGGTTTTGTTGGCTCAATATCAAGGGGTCGATACTTACAATAATGCAAATTATCCGAGACAAAAGGAAATAACTGGATATAGCGAAATGATAATTGTAACTTTGATGAAAACGATCATTAGAAGGGAAGCCACATGCGTAACAAACGATGCATGTGTGACATATGAAATGATCAAGTCTCGAAATGAAGGAGTGTTTGCTTTAATGAAGAAAATTTTCGTGATGCAACTACCGTTAAGAGAAGTAGAGATGTAAAAATCTACTCGCTAGAAGCAAAAGTGGGAATTTCAATAAAAGAAATTTGAGTACTTCACATGTTCGGTTAACTAAGATAGCATATACGACAGAATAATGGTGTTTGCCTGAGTTAATAAACGTGGTTCCTAAGTGATAACCTTTAATGAGCTTGGACATAAGTTCCCGAAGGTCCTAAGTACATGTCTCCTAGATTCTCCAAGTTTTGCATTTTTGTGTATAACTGTTTTGTGCACCGTGTAGAAAACACAATATTAGCGTATATCTAAAAACAAATTGTTGACTCACTGTTCTTCGGTATGCTTTATTCCTGAATCCACAGCTGGCGATAACCTGATCGAAGATCGATCTTGGAATAGTAATTGGATCCTTGCAATTGGTCGAATAAATCATTAATCCTCGGCAAGGGATACCGATTCTTGATGGTTAGCATGTTCAGCTCCCGGTAATCGATGCACATACGAAAACTACCGCCCTTCTCCTTGACGAACAGAACTGGAGCTCCCCAAAGCGAGAAGCTTGGCCTTATAAATCCCTTATCTAGCAATTCCCGCAGCTGCGCTGACAACTCTTGCATCTCTGAAGGCGCAAGTCGATAAGGTGCCTTGACTATAGGCGCGGAGCCTGGAACCAAGTCAATGCGGAAATCGACTTGTCGTTGAGGAGGTAATCCTGGCAAGTCTTCGGGGAAGACTTCAGGATATTCCTTTACCACAGGGATATCTTCCAGCTTCGGTTCTTCGGCTTCTTTGTCCACGACATGAGCTAAGAAGGAAACACTTCCTTTACGCAATAACTTCCGTGCCTTCAAACAACTAATAATCCATAGAGGCGTATCCTGCTTCTCCCCATGAATCATGATTCTCTCTTCATTCGCCACCGGGATGTGGATAATCTTCTTGTGGCAAACAATCTCTGCATGATTACTCGACAACCAATCCATCCCAACTACTACGTCGAAGCTTCCCAATTCCACTGGCAGAAGATCAAGCGTAAACTCACACTTTCCATGCTCTATAACACAGCCTTTAATCACTTTGTTGGCTTCTACTATCTTCCCATTAGCTAATTCTATCAAGTACGGGATATCTAACTTACTTGCTACTAAACCAAGGACATCCTTAAACTCTAGAGATACGAAGCTATAGTCGGCATTGGTATCAAATAGCACAGATGCAAAGTGTTGATTAGTAGGGAACGTACCAGTGACTTTGTTCGGATCCTGGTGTGCTTCACGAGCTCCAATGTTGAATACTCTTCCATGAGCTTGGCTATTCTTAGGGCAATCTTTCCTAGAGTTCCCCACGTCCCCACATTTGAAGCAACCCGGAACTCTACCATTATCGCCTGCGTCTTGGTTGCCGTCATCGTTTCCTCCTTGTCTGGGATACTTCGCCCAACAGGCATCCTTGTTGTGTCCTTCCTTTCCGCACCTATCGCACCAAGGCCTCAGACATCGACCTTCATGGTGAAACTTGCACTCATCACATCTTGGCTTAGTTCCCAAGTAAACCTTCCTGAAATGCCCTATGCCACCACAACCTTGACCTTGTTCTTGATCATTACCGTTTCCGCCCTGATAGCCGTTGTTGTTGTTTCCTCTGCGATTTCCGCTACCATCTTGACCTTCATTTCCATGTCCAGTACCGTACCAACACGTCTCCTTGGCATGCCCCATTTTGCCACAGTTATTACATTTT
The DNA here is from genome assembly GCA_030545235.1 of Helianthus tuberosus. Taxonomy (NCBI): domain Eukaryota; kingdom Viridiplantae; phylum Streptophyta; class Magnoliopsida; order Asterales; family Asteraceae; genus Helianthus; species Helianthus tuberosus. Next base: position 83,236,977 of record CM060369.1, read on the forward strand.
CCATACCTGCATGGCCCAGCATGATGAAGTAGGCAGTTGTCGCACTTAGGCAGGGTACCCATATATCTTTTTCCCTTTTTGGCATTGTTGTAGTTATTCGCACGAGCTCCCTTTTGGAAATCAGTGAGCTTCCTTGTGTTCTTCCCAGATGACTCCACATGAGTCTCCTTCTTCTGGTCAGGGGTTGAAAATCTTCCCAATCTAATCGCTTCTTTAGTGAGCGCCATACTTAAGTCAATCGCATTGATGGTTGTTGGAGGCGTTGATGTCGTCATCAAGCTCAGAATCTGAGGTGCCAATCCCCAGATGAATCATTCTATCCTCTTAAACTCTGGTTCCACCAGATATGGAACAACTCGTGATAAATCATGAAGTCTCTGCACATATTCCACCACCTTTGGGCCTTCCATCTTCAGGTTCCAGAATTCAATTTCTAGCTTCTGGGTTTCCGCCTGAGAACAATACTTCCTACGCATCAATTCTTTCAGCTCATTCCATGTCAAAGCATACGCAGCAGCTCGCCCAACGTCTGAACTTGAAGGTTCCACCATGACAGAGCCCCATCTTGAAACAGTCCAGAAATGTACGTGACTTGTTGCTCTGGAGTACATTTGCTCATTCGTAAGACAGAATCCGTATTCTCAACCCATCTCACAAAAGCTACGACACCTCCAGTGCCGTCGAAGTTCAGAGGCTTGCAGTCCAAAAACTGCTTGTACGTACAACCTACAAACCAGCAGCATCATTCACAGAAAGCATTAACAAAGCACACTCAGAAATGTCCAAACGTATTGTAATGTGTCTTAGGTGACTTAAACATTACCGTTAGGTGGGTTTTTCCCTGAGGTACCTCCGCTGTGTCTATAGCGAAGAACCTCGTGCTGTGCGATGGCTTGTGTGATGCGCGCTTGTAATTCTGCCTCTGTCATGGGCAGCTGAATGTTCCTTCGAGGAGGTATTCTTCTTCTAATAAGAAGATCGGATTGGTCAGGTCTTATTTGTTACGTAAATAAGTAATTGTCTAGAGGTTGTATGTACATATATATAAACAATCATGCAACGACACAATCATAGCATAAACAAGTAATTCAACAATGTGTTTAGTGAGAACATGACGATTGAGCTTTCATTAATTATCGACCACAGTTATATTGTTTACAAAGTGCATCCCATCAAAAGGGACATAGGGTCACACTACCCTTGTCCATTAGGTCTATCAATACAAAAGTCACATAATCAAAAAGTGGTCTCCCAAAGGCTTCACAATCTCGGCTCAATAGTGGTGCTCTCACCAAAAGTAATGCAATCTGCATAAGACCAAAAACCTACTGTACTGATGGCGGAGGTGGAGGAGGGAGGAAAAGCAAACTGAGAACATGTGTGAGCTCCTCCTTGAGCTTGCACAGATGACGACGCAAGTAACTGATCTGCTGCTCGATGGTAAGGAATCGGGCATCAAACTCTGGAAAAGGAGTAAGAGGAGCAGGTGGATGAGCAAAAGGAGACGGTGACAAACGAGGGGGAACAAAAGCAGGCTGACAAGGACACGGTAAAGGACGCGGAGTCAGCTCAAGCTCCAAGACTCTACAAATCATAACCTCAAATCGAAGCTGAAGCGAATAAAGTAACTCATCCTGAGTATAGCCAATGAAATGAGAGTGATGATAGGGATCTAAAATCGGCATAGAGTATGGTGGGAGCCATCGGAATGGCTCATCAAGTGGCGAAGAAGTGAAAGGAGCAAACGGTGCAGACTGAGGGATCTTTGGAAAAGCTGCTGAAACAAACGGATCATCACGCGGGTGCTGGCCTAAAGTACCTTCCCTTGGACGGGGTGCAGGTATGTCCTGGAGGAAAACGACAGGAAAATTAGTGCGATGGACATCGGACTCCACAGGAGGATAAGGAGCAACATCAGCAGGTGCGGGTGGAGGAATGAATGGTTCAACAAAAGGAGGGTCAACAGGTGCAGGAGTTGGATCAGGAATAAGGGGTGCAATGTCTGGTAAACCAAAAGGAATAGGGTCATGATCAGGCATGGGCTCAAGATCAGCAGGTACAACATCAGACTGATCAGGATGAACAAAATCTGGCTTAGGATCAAGCTCGGGGTCGTGTGGACGAGATGGTGCAGCAGACATAGCAGTATCATCATCAGAATCAGTAGCGTAACGCTATAATCTGACCACCCGTAAAGCTAACGACGTCATAGACTCAAAGGAATCTAAGACAGAGTGCAAACTAGAATTAGAGGATAACTCGATAACAGGAATCTCAGGAGGTGGAATAGCAACAACATCCTCGTCTATCTCTCCATCACCATGGGCGTCATCAGGAGGACCATCAACAAACATATTAACGTCATCATCAAACAAATCGTCAAAAGGCCAATCCTCGGGAGGAATGACCACGAGAGGAACAGTAGCGAGGATCGGAGCCACGATGTGCTCACCATCAGGATGACCAATGATGAGATGATCATGGACTGGAATGGGAACAACAAAAGGATCCTCGTCTGGAATACCATCAGCAAGGGGTAAGTCATCTCCAAAGTCAGGCAATGCGAACGGCTGAAAGTCGTCCTCGTCGTCTGATAGCATGTCTGGGTCGCTCTCAGTATCTGATGTAAAGATATCCGGCTCTGGTGCAATCTCATCATCAGAGACAATAGCCATAGGGTCATCGGTGTCGGGCAATCCGCTCTCGGATGAAGACATAATGCCTATAACATAACAATCATGACATATGCACATATATCAACCACTACTACTTAGTATGCAATCAAAGACAGTGTATCATGAAATCATGTATCCTCGTTATTCCTCATGAAACCTTTCTATCCTTCCTAGTCTATCCCAGACTAAACCACAAATGTGACCTTGCATTGTGTTTCGTATCTTCCCTTTTGTAAAAACGTTTGTTCCCTGGATCTGGGCGTTTTGTGTATGCAATGAACACATGTTGTAAAAAAATTTTCGTGAGAGCCCTAATGATTGTAGTCTAGACTCGAGAAGGAATCCTAGTTCGCTATAATCGAAGCTCTGATACCAAACTGTCACACCCTGACTTTTGCGGAACCGTGATTATGTGTGACTTGCTTAATATCATTGCATTCAACCATAACAAACAACTATATGATAAAACCAAAGATGTTCATCCATAGATTAAGTTTTAGAACATTATAATAACATTGTTTTAGAATTCAAACACAGACTTCGAATCTGAATTACAAACCATGCAAATTGTTTTAGAGTTCCATAAGGACTCGACAAAATATACTACTAAAAATTAGGTTTTGGACTCATGTATCTTATCCAGGATAAGATACACAACCCCAAACCCTTAGACACCGGATGACATCTTTTATTCCAAACAACCCTTGAAAACTTCCAACGCCCGCAAGATCCATACTTAATTTCCTGAAATACATGTAGTTTGAAAACATCAACAAAAGTTGAGCGAGTTCATGTGTTTAGTGTGTGAGCTCGAATAAACCTTGTAATCATTATAAGTATGTATGTATTTGTAAACCCTGGTATGAAAGCAACAAGGAAAACAGATCATTAATGGTTTGCAAGGCCATTAATATGTGTGACGTGATGCAGGAAGACTCATACCTAGCAAATTTTGCACCGGGCTTCAGTTTGTAAGACATAGTCACCTCATGGGCCAAACCCTGGTCCACATGGGTGTGGGCTCGCTACACCCAAATAGATCTATCACTCATGTCCCTCGGTCCTACTACGAGGATTAATGGTCTTAAGCGTTGTACCCACCACTCACATGATCTAGCAGTACTTTTCCTTAGCTAACCATACCACATATAAAAGTTTGTAAACAGTTTGTAACATGTACTTCACCCCCCGAAGTTATAAAACCGAAAACAGTTAAAAGAAAAGGGGGACATGAACTCACAGTTTTGCGTTCTTCAATCCGACGTAACTCACAGCTGATACTCGTTCACACGACTTCCTACAAACGTACTACAGTCTATTAGACGAGCGGGTTGTGCCTTGACTTAGTATTAGTTAGTGTCTTAGAGTTACGTTTCATTGTGTCCTTAATATTATTCCAAGTTATATAATTATTTGTTAAAATAATAAATATTTTAACTTAAGTTATATTTATTTCATTTTTGGAATATTAGTTAAAATAATATGGGTGTATTCATACTCGTATTCTAATACTTGTATATTTTTGCCAAGTATCGATGGCGTATTCCGGTGTGTACTTAATACGTACTTAATACGTATTTCTATTGTGTTTATTAAGTATCTCATGCTTAATTTTTGTATTAACTTTTCCGGAATAATATTTCTAATAAAAATACATCCATATATATATTCCCAAAATATATATTTTAAGAAATATTACATAGAAAAACTTATTTATAATTTTTCCCTTGGCAAAAATACTTCTAATTTTCATATAAACCTCAAAATAATATATTTTCAAGTCTATCTTGGAATATATATATAAACTTATTTTCCACCCAAAAATGTATTTCATGTCTATTCAAGAAAATATATATTTTCTCCCAAAAATAATATATCTTCTAATAATTTCAAGAAAATATATATATTTTTATTTACCAAAAATAATATATTTTCTCCTTGCCATAAATATGATATATTTTGTAAGAGTTGTAAAAATCATATTTTTGTTCTCTTGGCGTCCAAAACACTAATTACCAAAATATACATATGAATTAAATTCCGGAATATTAGTGTAAGTTATATTACTTGTTCGGTTTCTCAAATGTTTTGGGTATAAGTTATGTATTTATTTCTTGGAATTTTGGTATATTTTGGATTGTAATTTCTTGGTATTTTGGTTAGTTATATTATTTCAAGTCCTAAAATAATATAACTAATACACATAATATACAAATAATCACACACATGGTGACATCTAAATATATATTTTCCTAAATACCTATTTAGTCACTTTTATTTACAAAAACCAACCTCCAATATTTATAATTTTTGTGACAAAAATTATGGAAAACTTTATATGAAAATTCATGGTTCAAAATATACTTGTAAATATTTGTTTAAAAATATTTTTCTAAGTGTTTAATTTTTAGAAAAATTTTGCCATAGTTTCCCCTTAAAAATGGAGGATTTCATGCTTTCAAAGCATATCATTTTCTTTTATAAATCACCACAATCAACAATAAACCAATCAACACTTACCAATTTGCCAACATCATGCATAAATTACTACTTCATGAACTAGTGTGTTTAGTAAGCCTAGTTACCCTTTAAAGTGTGCTTATTTATTTAAAAAAATCATTATTAAAGAAGTTAGATGTTTACAACTTGTAAACAAATTTTCTAAAAATATTTCTTCTTGAGTTTTTTTCTTGTTAAATATATATTTCTACACTTGATTAACCACTAAAAATATGGTAATCTCTTTAAGAATCAAGATTAAGTAAACTTTGTATTTTTAACTTGATTTCTTGAAAAATCATTCTTGAAATCATGGATTTACAAGACTTTACACTCACTTTGTTCATCACTTTACAAGAAAAACAACTTATACTTTCAAGTTCCTGATTTACATATGGATGATTACTTTGATCTTAACATAATCATCCTCTCATCTTGCTAGATTATGTCTTTAATAGCTATCTAGCAAGATCATATGATGATCAACATCAATAACATGAGCAAACAACAATCAACAAGCATAACAACATATAAACATCATGATTTCTTATGTTTAAGTTTCAAGTTCAAGATTCTTAGTGTTCTTCTTGATTAACAACTTTTATCTTCTTTTAACCAACAAAATAAGATGTAAAATGAAGTGTAGAGTGTTCTTACTACTAGCTCAAGGCTAGGGATGATCACTAGATGAAAATGGAGTGGATAAAAGCTTGTGTGAGAGGTCCTTTAGCTTCCAAAGGCTCCAAGCTTCCTTGTATGGCTTCTAGCACCCTTGTATATGTGTAGATTGTATGAAACTTGAAAGATGATGATGATGATGGTGTGGGTGTGGTGTTCGGCCGAGACCAAGGGGAAGGAGGAAGAAGAAGAAATTTTGTGAAGTGTGGAATGAGAATGAATGTTATGGACCTTAAGGTTTCTTATATTATTCACCAACATAATAAAATCTAATGTTTTTTATGTGTAAAAAGTGGAGACAACATCTAATAATTTAATCAAATAAAATCCATGGGGGTGGGGGCCACATGAACCATCCACAAGGGGGGGGGGGGGTGTTTAGTTGGGTGGTAATGGCTAGTTAGGAGATTTAGTTAGGTTTCAAGTATCTAGTTAGTGTTATTAGATGTTATATGATTTTAAGGTGTCTTATGATGTTCAGGGACCATAACTAGCTTGGTAATGTTAAAACAATGCTTCTAGTGAAAATTTGGTGTTTCGGGTAGTGTCCGGTTGGTTACCGGTTCGTTAAGGTGCTAAACTATGCAGTTTAGTGAGCTGTATGTTACCTTTTGTGATAGTTTTGATTCCCGATACTTAGGAAAGTATTCTGGACCATTTAACCATATTTTTGCATGATATTAAGTTGTTTAAATGCTGAATTTTGCTGAATTCTGCAGTTTGTGTAAGTTTTAGGCACTTTCCGGCACTTAAACTATATCTAGGAAGGTAGTTTTGTGATCCTTACCTTCCTACACACTATACTAGTGTAATACCTGGTTTCTGGCTCATTCTGTGTCTCAATACAATGTCTGTCTATGAACTGGACTCCGTCAGCATATTTCTGATTTATCTGATAACTGTGCTAACTGTGTTTCATGCATCATCTGAATCAACAAAGTTTGCATGCAATAATGATATGTCATTTGCAATATATGATGCACATGTATGTATATGGAAATAATCAGAAAGCAATTTAAGTCATTAATTGTAATTTAGCACAGTCATTAAGCACTAATCATTGTTTAATAATTGTACGGATACCTGGAATTTTGACAGTTGTCACACATGGATCGAGGAGTCAGGCAATTAACGCGCAGTCGAATTCCCATAGTTAAGGTATAATGGGAAGGAAACTGTGGCGCTGAATTTACCTGGGAACTCTTGAGTGAAATGAAGACTAAGTAACCGCATCTGCTCGTTGAGTCTTCCTCTTGAATAAAATTCGGGGACAAAATTTCCTAAAGTAGGGGAGACTGTAACGCTTCGCTTTTTTGGTACTTTTCATATTTAGAAAGTTTGTTTATATTTCTATTTTTGGAAACTTGTAATTCTCTTGTATTCGTTTTCCTTTCTAAACATTGTAATCCGAGGCATTGACCATAATAAATCGATCATTTTAGACATTGTGTTATACATACTTGATACATACTCGTTACATACTTATGATACGTGCAAACATCGATACATACTTATACGTAAACTCATACTTGAAATACTTGCAATATCATTTTATACATGCATTTTATTCGTACTTATACATATACACTGCGCATGCATGCTTAAAATACGTAAAAAACTTTAACTCTTCAAGCAACTGAACCAGCCCCTTCGCGCGAATGGATCATCCCATCGTGCGAATGGCTCACTCGTCCTAAAAACCTACTCGCTCCAAATCTCACTCGCACCAAACTTTGTTTCGCCCTATAAATACGAACCTTCACCCTCACTTCATACCTTCCACTCACTCTACAAGTGCATCAAACAACTAGTAATTCAAAATTACAATATAAGTGCATCATAATTACTCTACTAGTTCATCAAAATAACATTACACAATTACTCTACAAGTTTGTCAAACAGCATACAATTCAAAATTACTCTACAAGTGTATCATAATTACTCTACTAGTTCATCATTATTACTCTATAAGTACATCATAATTACGCTACTAGTTCATCAAAAAAAATAAATAACTGACACATTTACTTTACAAGTTCATCAAAAAAAAAAAAAATTCAAAATTACTCCACAAAGGCATCAAACAACATAAAATCCAAAATTACTCTACAAGTGTATTTTAATTACTCTACTAGTTCATTAAGATAATTACTTTACGAATAAATAGTTACGAAAATGTAACCACATTTTTTTTACTTTTCTGTGCCATTCGTACGTTTTGTACGATAACTCTATTTGTATTTGATCTTTTGTTTTAGTATAATTATATAACCACTTAAAAGGTTATATGGGCACTAACCATAGTTAATTGGTTACCGAATAACCTTTTAAGGATGACTTAAAAGGCTATATGGTCAACAACCATAGCTTAATTGGTTGCCGAGTAGCCTACCTTTTAAGGATGACACTCTGGGTTCAAAGTTGACGGCGTCGTTTTTTTACCGTGGGTCAGGCCCAATACTTGAAAATGCTTTAATTATTTGGCAAGGCCGGAGGGTGTGGGGGCGCTACCCCCGCCAACTCATCAACTATAGCGCCCCGGGGCGCTATACGAGCACACCATCCGAGTTATATAGGGGCGCTATAGAGGGGGCTTTATCATGTTAAGGCTATAGGGTGTGGTTGGAGCCCATGGGGCTTTATCAAGTCCACCTAGGATCCACCTCACCTATAGAGCCCCCTTTAATTTACATGGTGTGGATGAAGCCGCTATTAAACAAAATTAAAAAAAACATTTGATTGGTTTAAAACCAGTGGGCCCCACCTGAATGCTTCAACTTTGGCGTTACCACCATGGAGCCCAAGCCATGGCGCCCCCTCTTCACTTGGAGGGTGTGGTGATGGAGCCCATATGGGCGCTATACATGGTGAGGTGGCGGGGTGGCGCCCCCACACCCTCTAGCCTAACGAGCAAGAAAGACTTAATCAGGTGGGGCCCACATCTCTCAGCCAATCAAATCTATTTTTTTTAATTTTGTTTAATAGGGGGCTCCATCCACACCCTGCAAATTAAAGGGGGGCGTGACAGTGGCATCTCTGAGAATTCACGTACCCTGTTCGAGGTCGAAAAATAGGCCCATATGCTTTAACGATAAACAATATAATTACGAAAATGACAAAAAAATGTAGTATAAGATAAACAATGCAATTACGATAATGACAAAATCATAGTATTCTAATGAATTACATACCGTAACAAATAATAAGTTAATAGCTAACCAATGATTCGTGCAGCCCTCCTTGCGTTCTTCATAGCAAATTGTTGGATCAACTCTTCACAATTTATATTATCTAAGACATCGTTCTCGATAGCTATCACCGCCAACCCACTAAGTCTATCTTGAAACATTGTAGATCGTAAGTAAGATTTTAACAACTTCAACTTTGAAAAACTTCTTCCTGAATCGTCGTTCAAATCGCCATCTCTAAATCGTCGTTCAGTTTCAATCAGAAATTCACCTGATCTTCAACGTGTTTCACACTGAATCGCCAGTCTCCAAATCGTCGTTCAAGTTTCCTGCTGCTGTTCGTCCGTCCAGTTTCCTGCTGCGTATTTTTTTATCATATTAGTATTGGATTGGGCCCAATAAACCTATTGTTAAGTTGGGTAAATTATAAAAAATTCAAACCTTTTGATAATGGGCCTCTATATTGGATTTGTTATGTGTGTACAATTTTTTTTAGAAAAGGGGAAATGGAATGTATCACCCTTAACTATGCAAAATTGGCCAATATCACGCTCAACTTTCAAGTTGGCTCCCACCACCCCCTACTCGACAAGTTGGTGTCACTGTCACCCCTTGGTTAAAAAAACACTAAATGAGTTAGTTTTTTAAGCCTATGTGGCATGCAGATGATGACTTGGAAGCATACGTGGACATGAACTTGATATATCAGCTGTTTAACATCAATTTAACCATTTAACCCTAATTCCCAATCAAAGTCATCTTCTCCCCATCAATTGCAGACGGAGATCAATTGCAGGTAGATGGTCATCGCCGTTCTTGCCCTAATACCCCCTCCCCATAGCCGTTCTTGCCCTAATTGCCCATTGAAACATTCAGTCAACATGTCTTCGTCTTCTACCTCTGGTCTAATTCGAAAACCTAAAGTCTTCAAGGTCGATTTGGATGGAAATGTGTACTGTCATCACGACATTGTTGCTGTTCTTCGAGTAGCTGGTCTTAAAAGTGAAAGACATGGTGAAGAATTTTACGGTTGTTCTCACTGGCCTGTAAGTTGAATTTGCATATGAATTTGGTGTTATGTAGATATTCCATTGCAATTTCCTTATAGTTGTTGTGTTTTGTAGAGAGGGGATTGCAAATTCTTCATCTGGAAAGAAGATGTTGATAAGATGTTCGTTGAACGTTTATACGGCACCTCAACTCAAGTGACGTTTAAAGACATGAAGATAAAGAACCTTCAATTACACAATATGTTGTTAATAGAAGAGAACAAGAACTTGAAAGCAATGAGATTTGACACAAAGACGAAGTCGAAGAAACCATATGTGCTAACCTTTGTAATTGCAATTGCCATATTGTTGTATTTGTGGAATTAGTATGTATTGATAATGAACTGTTGTGGTATTTAGTGTTTGTAACCATTTGTGCCCACTTGTTATGAAATGAAGTGTTTTGTTACTTTGACTCAACTGGACATCTAAGTTAATGTACATGTTGACCATACTTGCAAGTGATTCAAACTGCATATGAAGCCAAAATGGCCAATGTTTGAACCAAAATTGACAAACTGTGTAAAGCAAAAGTGGCCAAAGTTTGACCAAACTACAGTCAAACTGTAAGTAGGTGCAGAATTGCCCAAAGTTTGACCAAACTACAGTCAAACTGTAACTAGGTGCATAATTGGCCAAAATTTGAACCAAAGTGCAACTGCACTTGCAAGTGACTCAAACTGCATAACTAGGTGCACAATTGGCCAAAGTTTGACCAATTTGCAGTCAAACTGTCACTAGGTGCAAAATTGGCCAAATTTTGAACCAAAGTGCAAGTGCACTTGCAGAAACAGCAGACCAAAATGCAGAAGCACTTGCAGAAACAGCAGAATCACCAAACCAACCAGCAGAATCACCAAATCAAACAGCAGAATCACCAAACCAAAACATACCAAACAGAAAGCATGGTCATCAATTTTTTGAGTCAACCTATTAAAGTGTACACAATGACCATAATGGAATATGTACACCAATGTGTGACTCAATCAACCACAAAAGTCAAACAACACAGAAAAAGTCAAACAACACTGAAAAGTCATACATTGACTACTTAACTTGTCCCACATTACTAGAAGGTGTTTTTAGACAAAATATTAGAGTCATACATAACATTGCCTACTTAAATAAGTCAAACATAACAGTGCCACAAACACAAAAGATCACATATAACTTCAGCCTTGATTGGTCTTTCTCTTTCCCTTTTGACTTGACTTGTTGGTTCCCTTTTGAGTAGATTTCTGAGTTGCCTCTTGAGTGGACTACTGGGTTGCCTCTTGAGTGGACTGCTGGGTTGCCTCTTGAGTGAACTGCTTTGTTGCCTTCTTAGTTGACTTCTTCTGCCTCTTTGGAGCAGAACCACCTGATACACAAACTTTAAGCCATGTAATTAACTAAAGAATAAACTTAAACTTAATAACATTTACCTTCAGTTATTTTCCCCTTCTCAGTGCACTTTCTTTTGTTGTGACCTGTAGCCCCACAGTTACTACATTTCATTATAACCCCATGCTTTGTGAGTTTCCCAGGCCTTTTTGGATCTTCATGAGGATCCCTCTTCCTATTCTTCTTGGGCCTACCAGGAGCAGATTTGATTGGTGGTGGATCCATTGGCTGATTGATCTTGGTCCAATACCTTTCACTAGGCAATGGAGGTATTGAGAACTCATAAGCCTTCATGTATGTATCTTTGTGATAACACACATCAACATAGTCTTCAGCATTCTTATGTAAAAATCCAGCAACAGCACATACATGTTTACAAGGATATCCCCTTAAATCCCATTTTCTACATGTGCAGCTTCTCTTTTCTAGATCCACAGAGACATCATCAAAGTCCCTTACTTGAAAAACTTGATATGATGAGGGATACACCTCACATCTATAAGAAGCAGCTTTTGAAAAATCAAGTTTGTCCTGGATTTTAGGGCATATGATGACATCTCTGGCAGCCATTTCTGTCCTTTTTGTCACTAACCTACTCATGACCTGAATCCTTATATCCTCTAACATATGAATTATGTGTTTTGACCTTGCATTAATGATAAAACCATTAAAGGTTTCTGCCATGTTGTTTACTATTACATCACACTTGGTGTGGGTGTTCAAATAGCACCTGTTAAACCACTTGGGATTCTGCTTCAGTAAGGCCTCTACTGCATCAGGATTGATTGCTTTCATGTCTTCAATTTCTTGTAGATAGTCACTTTCAGAGTAAGCCCTAGCTGATTTCCAAAACAACTCTTCCAGCTCCTTATCTTTGAATGATTTGTGCCAATTGGCATAGACGTGCCTTGCACAGTTTCTATGCTCTGCATATGGCCACATCATTGAAACAGCATTTAACAGACCCTGCCATGAAACATAAGTAATGAATAACTAAACAACTGATTTAGGAAGACAGAATTGAGTAACAACCTTTTGCTGGTCAGAAATCAATGTCGATGAAGGCCCAGCATCATTTACTTCCAAACATAGCAGTAGCTCATGCATGAACCATTCCCAACTGTCATTGTTTTCTCCTTCAACAACTGCCCAAGCCACAGGATACATCTGGTCATTAGCATCCCTCCCAACAGCAGTTAACAACATTCCTCCAAGGAAGGTCTTTAGAAAACACCCATCTAAGCACAACACCTTCCTGCATCCAGCTAGAAACCCTTTTTTAAGACCATCAAAACATACAAACAGTCTGAAGAATGCTTCACATGTGGCCTCTGGATCTAGATTAATGAAACCTGGTGGAGCTGTTTCCAACTTGAAAGTTGATGATGGATTTGCTTTCCTTAATGCATTCAGATATGAACCAATCTAACTGTAATGATCTCTCATTGATCCATGAAGCTTCTTATGTGCACTTTTCTTAGCCTTCTAAGCCAACCACTTACTTATAATCACCTTGTACTTTTGTCTGACAGCATTTATGATTTCCTTAGCAGACCAGTGTGGTTTGGCCTTAAATAAAGGTAGGAACTCATCACCTATAAACTTAGCAGTTAGTTGCCTATTCTTTATCATGTTTCTTTGGCAAGTGTGATGGTTTTTCACACTTTTAATCATGTAACACTCTTTCCCTGTGTGCATTGAACAAAATAGATAAAAATGACACCCTGCTACACACTTGACTACTACACGACCTTCTTGTTTGCTATCACTCTTTGCTATGAAAAGATTCCTGCCATTAGACACATCATATCTTCTAACTGCCTCCTTAAAGGAATCCCTTGAAGCAAACCTTGTCCCAACTTTCCAAACAAACTTCTTCCAGTTAGTTTCTGCACTTACACTAGGAGCAGTTTCCCTAAACTTTTTACCTCGAACATCATCTTCTTCACTATCACCTGGTGTGGCAATAACACCATCTGATTCTCCATAACTACTGTATCCCTCTACATGTGCACAACCTGCATCATTAGATTCATGCAAATTACCTTCTTTTTCATTATGTTTGATACACTCTTCAAGTATCTTCTTTGTGGCTGCTTCTTCATCCTTGGTAGTTTGTTTAATTGCATCTTGTGATTGTTTCCATTCAAAATCTTCTCTGTCTGAATCTAAGCCAACCAATTCTTCCAAAACCTCATCCTCATCAGAATAACAACCCTCATCATCATCACAGCTGGACTCTTCATTGTAATCACTGTCTTCACTGTCCTGTTCTAAATCAGCATCTTTATCACTATCTTGACCAATGACTTCTTCCTGTACAACCTCTTTTACTGTTTCTTTCACAACCTCTTTAAGATTTGTTTCCTTATCTATATCAAATGCCCATGAAGCCTCGTGTACTGGTTCTTCAACAACATGTTTAACAATTGGTTCTACACCTGATGTACTTCCAGATCTAGGGACTTCAGGAGTTGTAAAACATTTACCAGATGCCCTACCCACTTTCACGTGTACTACTTTTTTTCTGGGCTTGGGTACTAGTTTTTTGGGTTGGGCTTGTCGTTTAATGGGCTGGGAACTAGACTTAGGTTTACTGGGCTGGGTACTGGACTGGGCCTGTGGTTTACTGGGTTGGGAACAGTGGTGGGTCTTATGTTCAGACATAATTGGGCTATGTTGAACAAAGACTTCAATGAACGGTTCACCCCAATTTTTAGCCTTCATTGCAAGTTCCAACACATCTTTATCATCACGAAACAGTTTAAAATCACCATTATCCGCATCCATCCCATACATATAAAAATCCCTACTTTCATACTCGTTGGTTTCCAGTGCATAATCAACTAGTTCAAAGTATGCGATATGATCAAAATCCATTTGGATTAACTTAGAATAACCATCAATATACTGAGGTTGATCAAAAGAGAAATCAAGACAACCACCGTACCAAAGCATAACATCTATACGCTCCATAACTTAAATCAGTGTGTAAAATCACAATGCAATCAACCCTAACATAAACCTTACCTCTTGGGAGTCTGAATTTTGCCTGCAATCGTCGATGATGAAGGAACTAGGGTTTGATCGCCAACATCGAAGTGAACTAGTGAACTGATGAAATGCAACTGATTAGAGAGGGAAATGGGGTATTTATTGAGGTTCCTATCCACGTATGCTTCCAAGTCATCATCTGCATGCCACATAGGCTTAAAAAACTAACTCAGTTAGTGTTTTTTTAACCAAGGGGTGACAGTGACACCAACTTGTCGAGTAGGGGGTGGTGGGAGCCAACTTGAAAGTTGAGCGTAATATTGGCCAATTTTGCATAGTTGAGGGTGATACAGTCCATTTCCCCTTTAAAAAATAACATATATATATATATCGATTTTTTTTTTAAAATCCCATGCCCCTCGAAAAAACGGGCCTTGTGCGGAAGTCCTCCCCGCGCACCTAACGAGCCGCCCATGGGGCGTGATAAAGCCTATGGCTGAGGTGGATCTTAGGTGTCGCTTACATGGCTAAAATCCCTAAGGGGCTCCAACCACACTCTCCGGCCTAAGTATAAACGTGTGATAAAGTTTATACTCACTTCTAGATAGGCTAAGTTATGCTATTTTCAATAGCTACTCGAGTATTTTAATAAATTTGCGGGTAATTAACTGTAATCAAACTACTATTTTGAATAACAAAATTTAAATGATTTTTATGTGTTTTTTTTCTTTATCGTCACGAACTGAATGAATATCAACCGCAAAACATCAATTACGGTACCGTATGCGTTTTTATGATTTTCTCGATGTGGCGATACAAAATTCGTTGAATACATAATTGTATTTGCAATAGAGTATTTTTTGTAAAGTAAGTTATATTAAGTGCCAACAGGGTACTGATACCGTGGCCAACCGAACTGATATCGAACGAAGAACGCCGGAACCACACTATCATTCGTTTTTATAGTTTTCAATCGATATAAAATACATGTTGATTGCTATACCAAGTGTCGGTATCATACTGTTGTTCTAATTAATAGAATCGATACCGACCGAAAGCCCGCCGCAAAGCGCAGGGAATCTCACTAGTTAATATAAAATAGAGTATACCTAAAGTCGACCAATCAACCGACTCGTATTGAAAACCATAAAGAAGAATATTGTTACCTGTAACAATGGTGTTTGGTCGGTACCGACTTGGTTCAGTGCAATAATGGCACGACACCAGTAGTGAAATAGTAACGGTACTCGGTACAGTTTACTATGCAATTTTTTATTTATTTATTTTGAACACAACTCTATTTTCAGTGAAACTTTTATCTAGATGTTGACTATTAAAAAAAAGTAAACGTAACTGTGTGGTTAGATATATTTTTAAATAGTTAACTAATGCAAACTTTTAAAGAAAATTCAAATTAAATAATGAACAAACTATTAATATCCAAAAACTAAAAGAAATACAAATCTAAATAACATAAATTAAATAATGAACAAACTATTAATATCCAAAAACTAAAAGAAATACAAATCTAAATAACATGTAACTAGATTTGATAGAGATAACCACTATGGTAATACTAATGACCCAGAGCATGAATTGTAATTAGTAGTATTTTCTTATTGATAATGTGAGAAATTAAAAGTTGTATTTTGTGTATGGACCCAGATTTTAATTTCCAAACAAACATAAGAAAACCCTAAAACCTCTCAAAAATCCTCCAAACAAAACCTAACCACACTGACTCTCCTCACTACACTCACTAGCATCAGTTGGCCAACACCACCAACTTCCTCTTCAACAAAGTCCCACCCAAAACCTCACAATTCCTATAAAATCTTGCCACCAAAATTTCAAACAAAACCAACAAACAAGACTCACCATGGCTATACCACTAGCTCTGGCAGTTTTCATGGCCGCGATCGCGGGCATTTCGGCTGATCAAACTTCAGCCACCGCGCCTTCACTCGTCACCTTCATCTTTGGTGATTCTTTAACCGAAGTCGGCAACAATAACTACTTGCCATATTCTCTTGCTAGATCAGATTTTCCGTTCTATGGTATTGATTACATCAACAATAAACCAACTGGCCGGTTCACTAATGGCCGGACCATCGGTGATATCATATGTACGTAAATTATCATGTTACTCGTTGTCACGGTCGTCATTAACTTTTTGTGGGTCTAAAGCGGGTAATTATATTTGGGGTCTTTTTCGTTAACAAAAAAAATTACTTTTGATATTATGATTCATGTATCATCACATATGCATAATTACAAACCACATGCCCACGGGTAGCAAACCCAAAGCCTAAATTACTTGCTCGTAGTTATTTTCCTTCTTTTTTTTTTCTTTCTTTTTTTAACTTTTGGGGAGTGCCCTAAGGAAAGTGGAGCCTAAAACTCATAGCTTTATTTCACTCCCACTTGAGGCGCCGCTACTCATTACAAGTTGAAACTCCGTATTTTATAAACGGTTTTTTGCTATCGTTGCAGCCGAGAAGCTCGGAATACCATCTCCGCCGCCTTATCTTTCGTTAAATCCGACTGATGATTCAATCTTGAAAGGGGTTAACTATGCATCCGGTGGTGCTGGGATTCTGAATGAGACCGGGCTCTATTTTGTAAGATTTCACTTGTTTATTTTTAAAATAACACTGTTTTCATTCCAATCATCAGGGCAAATTACATAAGAATAGCAGGTAGACGAGCAACAAACTGCACCGCCATCCCTTTCTGAATAGAAAACCCTAATCTACTAAAAACAAAGCCTCGCCCCTGAGGGTCGAAAAGTTGCTGTGGACTACACGCTGAACTCTGGAATAGAAACGAACTTGTTTATTTGACTCTAAATTTTTTGTTTTTGTTACTTTTCTGGGACTTGACCGTTGGTAATTAACAGATTCAAAGAATGTCATTTGATGATCAGATAGATTACTTTGAGAACACAACGAAGGTGATCAAGGCAAAGATAGGAGAACAGGCTGCTAATAAACTTTTAAATGAGGCAATCTACTTCATTGGAATGGGTACAAGGATAAACAAATATGAAGTTTCACTACTAGTACACTGGACATTTGCTACCATTATTCAGTCGCAAATCAATTGCAAAAATCGGAAACCTTTTGTGGGTAATCTATTTTGCGATAGGTTTGTGACGGGATGTTGCGATTGCAAAATTTGCGATTGCTTTTTCGACCGTTTTGATTTCAATCGCAAAGGCAGTGGGGGATCTAAGATCATCTTTTTTCACTGGGTTCTTTTTTTGTAGATTCTCATAAATTCTCACTATTGTTTTTTTTCCAAATCATAAGAGGTTCTCACTAATTTTCTCGATTTTTTCCAAACCGAATGGGTTCCTGGGAACCCACAAAAGTGGCTTAGATCCGGCCCTGCGACAAGGGGATGCTATTTGCAACTTTTAACCCTGTCACTAATTTCGATCCTAATTGCCCAGTTTTCTAGTGTTGCTTATAAGAACTTTGTGCATCACAAGTTTATGTTTCGCGATTTTCGACAGGTAGCAACGATTACATCAACAACTTCCTGCAACCGTTTCTTCCCGATGCTCAACAGTACGCCCCAGATGAATTTCTATCGATTTTAAACTCGAAACTGGCCGAACAATTCACGGTAAGAATATTAGAAAGTTTGGAGATAATATACAAATTGTTGTTCTTTGGCTCTTAAAAAACTGATGAATATTTTGTTTCCGGTGGTGAAAGAGGCTTTACTTGCTCGGGGCAGGAAAGATGGTTTTTCATGGACTGGGGCCTCTCGGGTGCATTCCCTCGCAACGAGCTAAATCAAGCAGGAACCAATGCTTGCATCAAGTGAACGAATGGGTGCTTCAGTTTAACTCCAAAGTGCAAAAGTTGATAAACGTTCTAAACATCAAGCTCAAAAACGCGCAACTGACGTTCGCGGATACTTACCAAGATGTTCTAGATTTGGTTGATAACCCTTCTAAGTATGGTAAGCCCCTTAGCACAAAAGCTTCTAAATATCTAAAGTTGAGCAACAACCTTTCAAAATATGGTAATATTCCTAGCCAAATAATTGTCATATGTTGTATGTGTGTTATTGTTTAGGTTTTAAGGTGTCGAATACTTCATGCTGCAACGTCGATACAACTGTAGGAGGATTGTGCTTATCGAATGCAAAAGTGTGTAAAAATCGTAAGGAATATGTATTTTGGGATGCCTTTCATCCATCGGATGCTGCAAATGCGGTTTTGGCTGATCGTTTCTTTTCAAAAATGTTTGCGACAAATGGTTCCGTGGCTTTTGCACCAGGCCATATGGGATAAGAGTTTATATGATGTATATTTTGTACCTTGCAAGATCAAGGCCACAACCTTTTAAAGATACTAGAACCAGCACTTTATATGCAAGCACAAAATAGTAGTAATAAATTTTGGTACTTGGTTTAAACAAGTGAGGAATGTTGTGTATTGGAACAGAACATGGTTTCCTTTGTGAAATAATAACTACTATAAGGTATCTCTGTTTTTCCTAATAAATAAAGCAATGTTTTTCTTTTTTTGTGGGAAATATAAATTTTGTAACATGTTTGTGTTTTTTTTTTCTGATAAATAGAGAAATGGTTGATCTTTGTGAAATATAAAGGGAAAATGCCACTAAAATGTAACTAAGTTTGTCAAGTGTCTCAATTAAGTCATTCAAACTTTTTTTTGTCTCTCTAAAGTCACTAAACTTTAATTTTGTGTACCAATACTGTGTAATTACCAGGTCATCAGGTTACCATGTTTTTCTTTTATTTTTTATTTTCTTTTTAATGCTTATGTGGATATTATTTATATTAGATGGAATTATAAAATAAAAACATATTATAACCTTTGATGATGAGGTTATTTTGCAAGATGTACGACATGAATATTGCTTTTCTTATTCATAATTAACACAGGTTTTTTTTTTCTATTCATAAAAAAAGCAATATCCTCCCAAAACCTTAGGCGACATGAATTTTATCATAACAAAAAAGCAATATCGTAACAGTATATGTTTTATTAATTTTAGAATAAAAAATGATTTTTCAATTATTTTTAGAGAAAAATCCATGTCATTAATTTTATTTTCCATATCATATTAAAAATTAAAAAAGATAATAAAATCCGCCACATCATCATTACTAACCTGGTAACCTGATAATTACATAGTATTAGAACATCAAATGAATCTTGAGTTATTTTATAGAGACAAAAAAAGTTTCAATGACTTAGTTAGAACACTTGTCAAAGTTGGTTACATTTCTACGAAGTTACTATGTAACGTGTTTGTGTTTTCCTAATTAATATTTTTTTTTTGTGAGATATAAATCATATAATGTATTTATGTTTTTCTAGTTTAATAGGGAAATGGATGTTTTTCGTAACAAGATAAATCATGATAAATTAATAAGAGTTGTTTTGTGTATTATATAGCGACAAAGGCGTCATCAGAAATGCCGTTGAAATTTCAAGAACCGCGAGGATGAAAAGCGCCCTAAAAAAGGACTAGCTGGGTTGTTGCTCTTATTTAATTTTGTATAAAATTTAAAACAATATTGGGCTAACGGGGTTAGTTGAGTAAATAGGTTTAATTGTTTAATCGACCTAAACCAAATTAAAAGTTAATTTGTTGCTAATAATTATGGAAATTTAAACAAAACTAAAAATATTATAAATAAAGATTAAACGAAATGTTGATAAACTAAAAAAAGAAAAAAGTTAGTACTTTTTTAACATTGCAGTATACATTTTTTTTAATTTTCAAAAAAAAAAATTATTATTCACCTATAATATATACTAGTTTTTTTACGTCGATCGTTGCGGCGAAATCGAGCAAATGATAATGTAAAACAGACGTAATTTGAAAATGAAGAATGTTGTTTAGAAATCCAAACCATTAGAACGGTTTAGTTTATTATTGTATCGTATTATAATACCAAATAAATACTTAGTACAACTTCGTTTTTAACAAAACTTTTAACAAAATGCCGGGGAAAAAATCAAGCAAAACTACGTACTTAAGTTTTTTGGAAAAAAATTATAAACGTAGATTATTAAAGAAGTATCAAGTTAATCAATAAATTAATATATGTTCTAAAACACAGAAAAAAAGAATTATTAAAAAAATGGTATAGAAAATATATGGTTTCAAAAAAGGGAAAAATTAAAAATATATTATTAAAAGTAAATATAATTTTTTTTTTTTTTTTTGAAGGGTGACTTTCGATATGTACTGACCATTGGTCACCGGGTTCCCGTCTAGGACGGTTACCCGTCAGCCCAGCTTTCGCAGACGCGATGTTCTATCGGGCCCCGGCTGCCGCTCTGACTGACCTTCGCCCGGAAACCATACTGCCCCCACACGAGAGACTCGCTGGGGTAACAGCTGGGTAAAACCGGGTTGCCCTCAAGACCGCACCATGCCTCGGTAGGATACGGTCTATCATTGGGACGTCCCCCCCCTAAGACCACGAGTGGGAGTCGAACCGGTGACCTCCCAAAGGAGGAACCGGCCCAAAAAAACATATAATAATAAACTATTATAATATATTAAACAAAAAAACAAAAAAAAAAAACTATATATTATTATAAAAGTACAGTTACTATTTATGGTCCTTTGTCAACAATATTTATATTTATATAATATCATGGATTACATGCATTTTTTAAAAAAAATTTGGACGGGGTTCTATGGGGGCAGCACATAAGGCGTGCGGCTTTTGCGGTTGCACATGGCTCAAAATTTTTGGGGCCAAAAGAACTGGTTTTCTATATATTCTTCTACATATTAATAAGTGAATGAAATGAACAATAACTTATATTATAATATAATAAAATATTATATACAGTTTTTTTATAGTTTTATTATTTTAATATTATAATTATAATAATTGTTATCTTCTTTACTTTTTAAGTTTGATAACCTTGGTGTTAACCGGTACTTGTATCAAAAATACCGGTTCGTTATCGATATATGAAGGTAAAAACCAGCACTAGCGTGATGCATAAAACGCCAAAGTCGGTGCCGGATTGAGTTTGATAATCTTTTAGTTCGAGAAATTTGGTACTGCTACCCAATACTATTTGCTCATCCCTGATCACCGGTACCGTACGAACAACAACGGTATCGTACAACTTTTTTTTTAGTTTCAGGGGTAGTGATGAGATCGGTGCCAACTGATACCGAATTGGTATTGGTACAGAAAATACCGGTTACGGTATCGGTATATGAAGGTAAAAACCGGTAGCGAACCCTCCAAACGTCAGCACCGAACTGGTACTTAGGATCTTTCGGTTCAGGAAATTCGGTACCGGTACCCGTTACTATTTGCTCATCTCTGACTACGGGTTTATACCGAACAACATTATTACCATACAACTTTTTAGTTGATTTTTCTTTCGGTTATTTTTTAGTGTTTTTTTCTACATTTTTTTTTCTTGTCAGCGATTTCGTGTGCAACGCGCTCGTTGTGATTTCAAACACATATAAACACAGACTAAATAACAAAATAAGTTCGCCGCAACGCGGCGACGGTTTTTATAACTAGTTTATATAAATATCAACTAAAATCAATAGAAAAATAAACTTTTTGTTCATATTGTTGAACACATCAGTATATCTACGTTAGGCGCAAGTTGCCAAGTTCTAACCATGGTTTCTCTTTAATTTTTTAAACTGTATCCTTGGGCTTGGCCCCTTAACTTAGTAGTCCAGCAGATTTTCATTTGCTTTGGGCTTTACTTATGGCCCCCTTGACTCGGTAGAAATTAATACATAAGATTTGGTACAACTAAATAACTAATACAAAGAAAGATATTAACCATACACCATACTAATAGGGTGGTGGTCTATTTGCAAACGCAAAACCTTTAAACACCTTGAGAGAAAAAGGTTTTGGGTTCAAGTCTCATCCAAGACGAAACCTTTAAACATCTTAAGAGAATGTGGTCTTGGGTTTAAGTCCCATATACGACAGGATTTAAAAAGAAATTTGTTGTTAAAAAAAAATCCATAAACCATATTTCAAATTAATAATACTAATAATTAGAAAATAAAGTCTTTTAACGTTTTATTGTAACAAATTAAAAAAATCTGACCATTTTGCACTATATATTTATTTATGTCTTTAGGGAATGGTTCAAATAAAAACCACTTTTATCGCGAAAACTTGAAAACTAACAAAAAAACCTAAAAAACAGACAATTTTTTTCAACTTTTTATTAAAAATCGCTAGTTTTTTATATAATTTAAAAAAAATTGTAGTACACATACACATGTGTACTATTACACATGTGCACTACAATTTTTTTTTAAAGTTTTTTTTTATATACCTAAAATAGCGAAAATTGGTATGCAAAAAAAAAAGATTTGTTTTTTAGGCTTTTTTAGTTAGTTTTCAAGTTTTTGCGATAACTAGTGGTTTTCATTTGAACCTTCTCCTATGTCTTTATCACCTTAAACATAGCTCAGCACTATATATTTATTTATGTCTTTATCACCTTAAACATAGCCCAGCATTATATATTTATTTATTTCTTTATCAATAATAATGATGAAGTTGCTAGGTTCAAATTAAAAAAAATCTAACCATTTTGCACTATATATTTATTTATGTCTTTAGGGGATGGTTCAAATGAAAACCACATTTATCGCGAAAACTCGAAAACTAACTAAAAAAACCTAAAAAACACACAAAATTTTTTAATTAAAAATCGCTAATTTTTTTATATAAAAAAAACTTTTTTTCAAAAAAGAAAAAAAATTTGTAGTGCACATGTGTAGTACACATACACATGTGTACTATTACACATGTGCACTACAAAAAAAATTTGAAATTTTTTTTTTTATATACCTAAAATAGCGAAAATTGGTATGCCAAAAAAAATGGGTATGTTTTTTAGGCTTTTTTTGTTAGTTTTCGAGTTTTCGCGATAACTAGTGGTTTTCATTTGAACCTTCCCCAATGTCTTTATCACCTTAAACATAGCTCAGCACTATATATTTATTTATGTCTTTATCAGCTTAAACATAGCCCAGCATTATATATTTATTTATTTCTTTATCAATAATAATGAGAAGTTGCTAGGTTGTTTACTTTTCTGCTCTTACATGTATCGAATGCAACTTGATTAAGCTCTTGCATGTTTCGAATGCAACTTATATATAATGTAGTATAAACAAAAAAATAAATGTCAAATACTATAAAGTTTCAAATCTAGATATCAGAATGACGTATCTTGCTAAGTTTATATTTAGCGGTCCCTTTTTTTCTACTCGTAAGGGCCCCGAAAGGTTCCCATAGTCTCACGGACGGCCCTGGATTCTCACAGGATGGCCCGCGTGATGCGATCGGAATTTTATATGTAAGTTTGTAAGTTAACATGTTAGTACTCACAGTAAGTTTTACCGACGCAATGCGTCGGAAAACATGTATATTACCATACATATTTACGCGCAACCATATGCAAATGAAAAAAAATAATAAAATACCATATTTATTAGACATAAACGTATAAAATATTTAAATTAAATAAATATCTATTATTCATTGTTGCCAGGTAGTCGAAGTTACCAATCCAAGCACGTGCAAAAATTATATACGATACTAAAAAGGTACTTGATTTGAATAAACATAAACGTAAATTAAAAAGAAAACAAACATCGATTCGTCATCGTGATGGTCAAAGTGCTTGATCATATTCTGTTGAAGTTACAAAATAAAATAACAAATACTATTCACCTTTGTATTGTGGTCGAATTGCGCAACTATATTCCGTCGAAGTAACCTATCCAAGCACATGCAAAAAAAATTCCGCTAAAGTTATGGATCTAAAAAATACGAATAAACATAAATGTGAGATACAAAACAAAAATACTCTTCTAGTTAATCATTGTTTAACTCAAGCGTGTAAGTATATTTTTCCAAACGTTATGGATCCAAAAACATCCAAAAGCCAATTATGATACAAAAAAAACTACTTAATAAAGAAAAGTCAAATTAAATGATAATGAAAGAATATGACAATTACTTAGATTTGTAAGTGTACTAGTGAGATTCCCTCGCGCTTCGCGGTGGGAATCAGTAGGTATTAGGTCGGTTCGTTACGGTATCAGCATTTGTTATAGTATCATTCCAAAGAGGAAACATAACATCAGTCGAAAACAATAAAAACGAATATCAATACCAGTAATGATATTGTTCAGTTGATATTGGTTATGTTCGTTTGCATTCTTTGTTTATTATATTTCAACATTGCAATATTTTTTTTGAAAACGGATGTTGTATCGCTGTCGTACCAAACCGAATTGAAACCGATTAAACAACATATGTATCAATTGGTAATATTTAATTTTATTGTTAATGCTTTCCATAAACAGACACCCTATCGTTACGATATCGTACCGAACTGGACCGAACAAAATAGGTACCGATACACATTCATTTTATAGTATTTTGTTTAATAACACATACTTTGATCGTATCTTAAAAGCAATATAAGAATAAATATGATTAAAATCAACTAAATAATAAAACAATAAAATAATGAAAAGTAAAAAACAATATTAAACAAAAATATTAAAGTACTGGTCATGATGAGTTTCTATTCATATAGATAACTAGTGTATTTGACCGCGCCTTGCGGCGGTACAGTACCGTGAGCACTGTATCGGTATTGCTTTGGTTTGTTATAGTACCAGTACGATACATGCACTAAGTATAGAAATAAACATGTATTATACATCGATCCAAAACGATAGAAGCGAACACTGGTACCGGCACCGATGATGTTCGAACGGTATCGACCGGTTCAGATCGTCATGGTACCGATATTTATATCTCATTGCAGTTAGAGTTGCATAAATGGAAAATTATCGAAAATAAAACAATAAAAGTGAGTAAGGTCCTGGTACTAATGTTGTTCGGTACGATACGATGTAAGTTTATTGAAAGCAAAAAACAATAAAATACATAATGGTACTAATATTGTTCCTTCGGTTTTGGCACGGTTAACTACAGTAGCGGCACAATATTCATTATTATACATGAAACCATAAAAATAGATACAAGACCGTCACTGATCTTGTTTGGTTTGGTACGGTACAGTATGATAGCGATACGGTGTCATTTTATCGAAATCAAAAAACAATAAAACTAATACCTGCATCGATGCAGATGTTGTTTGATCGTTTCAGCTCAGTCTGGTACGATAGGGGCACAATATCCGTTTTCAATAAGAGTTATATTACAATGTTGAAAAAGTTAAATATAGAACAAATAATAAATTATAATTCATCGTCCATTTTGGTTCGGTTTAATACGACAACGACACGGTATCCATTTTAAATAAAACTTATATAACAATGTTGAAAAAAATATATAAACAAAGTTACAAAGTAGGATTTTTTTAAAACGTTAAAGATTAAAACTTATTAGAAAAAATTAAACTAAATAATGAATAAAGTTAAAAAAAAAAATAAAGACTAAAAACATAGAATAAATAAATAATAAATGTTAAAAGTAGAAAAGTAAACAAATACTTTAAAAATATAGATACTGTTCATGAAGAGTTTCAATTGATATATATAAATAAATATTTGGAAATGATTTGTCCCACCTTACTTTGAATTATTACACTTATGCCCGCCCGCGTTGCGGGGCGTTAAATTGAATATTTCTTAGTTTCATAACATGTATGCATGTATTTAGTTTACTTGTACATGCTACTTATAACACGATCTAAAAAAATAAATCGAGACAACCAATTAAACCAAAACACTACCATAGTTTTGCTAAAAAAAAATTAAAACGATGACAGGTCTGTAATTTTGAGCTGGGGGTAAAATATTAATTTGTCAGTACCAATAAGCGAGTGTTAGACAAGTTCTTGACACAATAGAAGTTACATTAAGTCAACCAAGCAAAATAAAACACTACTATAGTTTTGTAAAAAAAAAAAAAAGTAAAATGATGGCAACATCACAATTTTTAACTGGGGGAGAAATCATAAATTTGGAAATGAGAACAAAATCATAATTTTCAACAGAGGGCAAAATCGTAATTATATTTTGAAATGGGGGCGAAATCATAATTTTAAACTGTGGATGAAATCATAGTTTGAGCTAGGGGAAAAACATAATTTTATTTTGACCTGTGGACAAGAACGTAATTTTGAGCTAGGGGCAAAAACATAATTTAATTTTAAACTGGGGGTAAAAACGTAATTTTAAATGGAGGGCGAAACCGTAATTTTAAACTGGGAATAAAATAAAAAATGGGTTTTTGAACTGAGGGCAAAATCGTAATTTTGAGCTAGTGGCAAAATTATAATTTTATTTTGAACTGGGGGGTAAAAACGTAATTTTAAACGAAGTACGAAACCATAATTTTAAACTGGGAATAAAATTAAACTAAAAATGAATTGGTTCAATTGGGAAGTGCCAGGTAAGCTGCCTGACACTATTCCCTCAACTTCAAAATATATATGTAGGTAATTGTATGGAAACATTAGAGTATACTGCCAAAGTGGTATCTGAGATTTGGTCACTTTGACCACTTTAGTATAAAACTCAAACCTTTTTAAATCTGAATCCATGTGGTTTCAATTTTGTTGTCATTTTAATCCAAAATCAAAGTCTGGTCATATTTTTCAGTTGAGTAAACTGCCATTTTGGTCCCTGTGGTTTGGGCACTTTTGCCATTTTAGTCCAAATCTTAAACTTTTTACATCTGGGTCCATGTGGTTTGCATTTTGTTGCCATTTTGGTCAAAAAGTGAAATTTGACCAGAATCCCCAAATTAAAACCCCCTGTTTTGTCCTTACCCTCAGGGGTATTTTGGTCATTTTAGAATTATTATAACTAAATATTAATTAAATCTTTTTCTATTTATGATTAAACATAAATAATGTGATTTGTCTCTCTCCTCTCTCTCTCTCTCTCTCTTTCATCCTCGACCCAGATGCAGCACAGATTCAAGTAACCTTGCATAAATCATAGCACCACCAGATTCAAGTAACAAAAACCAATCCAACACAGATTCAAGTAACCTTGCATAAATCATAGCAGATGCAGCAAAAACAAAAACAAATAGACAAAAAACACAAGATAAATTACCTAATGTAACTTGAATCCGATTCGATTTCTGAACAAAATCAACAAACGACGTCATCACCATCTCGCCAAGCACCACCACCTGCCACCACCACCACCCCCTCTCGCCGCCAAGCACCACCACCTGCCACCACCCTCTCGCACCCCTTGCAACCACCGCCCCTCTCTCTCTCTCTCTTACATCACAACACCATCTCATCCACCTCCACAACTACCACACCAATCCGGTGACCAAAATGGTTTCCGATGAACCTGCAACTCAATCCGGTGAGCACCTCCACCCAAAAAAGACTGGGCAAACACTATAGACCCTACCGCTATCCTCATAAATTCGCTCATCTGTCTCTTCAAACAACATTCCACCACTGTCGGAGATATATGTCGCCGCCGTAGTTCCTCCTTGGTGCTAGGTCTGATTTGGGTGTGGGTGTGTGGTTATCGGAGAACCACCACCTCCTTCACCTGCTCCGCCGGTTCTCTCTCTCTCCTCCGCTGATTTCGTTACCCTGCCGCCGCTATTGGTCTGATTTGGGTGTGGGTGTGTGGTTATCAGAGAAGGAAAGTGGCAGAGGGTGTGGTGTATGTGGTTTGAGAGAAGAAGATTGAAGTTTATCTATGTTTGAGAGAGAGTGTGTTATATATTTAATATATAATATATAATATATAATTAATTTTGTTTTAATTTATTAGAAGAGTAAATCAGAATGACCAAAATGCCCCTGCACTAAAGGACAAAATAATCAGCTTTCAACAGTCAAAATAGAGGGTTTTTGGATTTTGAACTGAAATGGCAATAAAAGTGAAACCACAGGGACCCAGATGTAAAAAGTTTAAGATTTGGACTAAATGGCAAAAGTACCCAAACCACAGGGACCAAAATGGCAGTTTACTCTTTTCAGTTAACATCCAACTTTTTTTATCCTTTTCCTCTCTTTTAATGAAGGGAAAAATGATCTTTTAACGTTTTATTGTAACAAATTAAAAAAAAAAATCTGACCATTTTGCACTATATATTTATTTATGTCTTTTTCACCGTAAACATATCCCAGCACTATATATTTATTTATGTCTTTATCACCTTAAACATAGCCCAGCATTATATATTTATTTATGTTTTTATCAATAATAATGATGAAGTTGCTAGGTTGGTTACTTTTCTACTCTTATATGTATCGAATGCAACTTGATTAAGCTCTTGCATGTTTCGAATGCAACTTATATATAATGTAGTATAAACAAAAAAATAAATGTCAAATACTATAAAGTTTCAAATCTAGATATCTGAATGATATGTCTAGCTAAGTTTATATTTAGCTGTCCCTTTTTTCTTCTCGCAAGGGCACCCGAAGGTTCCCAGATTCTCAGGGATGGCCCTAGATTCTCACGGGATGGCCCGCATGATGCGATCGGAATTTTGTATGTTAAAGTTTCTAAGTTAACATGTTAGTACTCACAGTAGGTTTTACCCACGCAATGCATCAGAAAGGTTTTACCCCCGCAATGCATCGGAAAACATGTATATTACCATACATATTCACGTGCAACCATATGCAAATGAAAAAAAAAAGTAACAAAATACCATATTTACTAAACATAAACATATAAAATATTTAAGTTAAATAAATATCAATTATTCATTGTTGCCAGGTAGTCGAAGTTACCAATCCAAGCACATGCAAAAATTATTTACGATACTAAAAAGGTACTTTATTTGACTAAACTTAAACGTAAATTAAAAAGAAAACAGACATCGATTCTTCATCGTCATGGTCAAAGTGCTTGATCATATTCTGTTGAAGTTACAAAATAAAATAACAAATACTCTTCACCTTCGTCTTGTAGTCGAATTGGTAACTATATTCCGCCGAAGTAACCTATCCAAGCACATGAAAAAAATTCCCGCTAAAATTATGCATCTAAAAAATACGAATAAATATAAATTTCTAGTTCATCATTGTTTTACTCAAGCGTGTAATATATTTTTCTAAAAGTTATGGATCCAAAAACATCTGAAAGCCGATTATGATACCAAAAAGCTGCTTGATTAAGGAAAGTCAAATTAAATCTATACTATCTATAATAAGAGATTATGAGCTGATGTAAATCTGCCTATGTGTCAACTTCTAAGGTATGCCACATGTCAATGATGATGTCATAATTCCGGTTTACAATTTACAATCTACAAATAATCTATAAATCTGATTTTTATTTTTATTAGAATAATTAGTAGTTTTTTTAGGCGGGACAATTTAAAATTCAAAATTTAAACATCTGACCCATAAAAACCTCTCTCTAAAATTCAAAATTTCACTTTCATAAATCAATCCATTTCTCTCTGATGGAGTTGGTTCTCCTGTTCACTCCACACTCTCTGCTTCTCTACCGCAACCCCTCAACGCCGCCGTGCTCCGCCGCTGCCGGCATCGGATTACCGTATCTATAGCCGTAAACTTATCATCGATTCAGGTCACAATGTCATCAACGACCCGTGATTTTCAACACTCAAAACAAAAACAACAAGATTGATTATCGTTCTATAGGGTTTTCATTCTTCAATCGCCGATTAATCCAACCATTAATTCGTTCGGTACTCTCTCCACTTATGTTTTGATTGTTCTCTCAACTTAGGGTTTTTTGTTATGCAAATTCGGTATGAATTTTGTTGAATTTACGGTGCATTTGGTTGTTATGTGTGCTTCATTTGTTGTATAAGGTGTGCTTGATCTGATAGTTGCTGAAACGGTGCCGTTTTGTAGGTATGAGATCAAAATGAAGAATAACGCACCAATCTTCTCATTCTTGGTTTTGAGTTTGACGCTGCAATTTCAGATTAAAGGACCTGCTTGGAGTTGCTTCTGTAGGTCCAATACCTCTTCTAATTGTTGATGGAACCAGTTGTAGTTATATGAAGTTTTTCTAATACATTTTGAGTTTTTATTGCTTATCTTACCAGATGAGAAGTATTACAAGGGATTATGGTCTTCAGGAATGATTTTATGCAAAGATGGATCTAGAACATTCACCAAGTCACATCTTAATGTGATGGCACCGGTGAACCAGCTTTTCTAATACATTTTGATTTTTTATGACTTATTGTGCAATTAGGTTTGAATTCAACTTGACAAAGTTCAAAGTAGGTTTGAATTCAACTTCATAGATATAAACTTTAATAAGAGTGATTTTTTGATGTATCGATGAGCAAGTTAGGTTTGAATTCAACTTGACAAAGTTCAAAGTAGTGCACTTATCTTAACATAACGGTATATGTGGCTTTGCAGGAACATCAGCATGCCCCACTGGGAAATTCTATTGCAGAAATGCTGGACATAGTGCCCTTACTATAGTTTTTTGTAGGATAAATGATGGTGGTATCTGTGATAAGTAATGTTTTTACTCACAAATCTTCACCATATCACATGTAAGAAACTACAATCCTTATTGTGCAATTAGGTTTGAATTCAACTTGACAAAGTTCAAAGTAGGTTTGAATTCAACTTCATAGATATAAACTTTAATAAGAGTGATTTTTTGATGTATCGATGAGCAAGTTAGGTTTGAATTCAACTTGACAAAGTTCAAAGTAGTGCACTTATCTTAACATAACGGTATATGTGGCTTTGCAGGAACATCAGCATGCCCCACTGGGAAATTCTATTGCTGAAACGCTGGACATAGTGCCCTGACTATAGTTTTTTGTAGGGTAAATGATGGTGGTATCTGTGATAAGTAATGTTTTTACTCACAAATCTTCACCATATCACATGTAAGGAACTACAATCCTTATTTTCTGAGTTTAAGCTCTCAGTGATTAGTTACTTTGTCTTTTTATTCAAAAAGAGGCTTTATCTACCTAAATTTGGATGATTTAGGTTTGCAACTATGAGAAAGAGCTTGAAGAAATGAACAACATGACTAGGCAAGAATTTGTTGCTTCACTTAGAAGGTATATATAAGTTGTGTCGGTTTCACTTTGTGAATTAAGTGCAATCGTGAGTGCATTAGGTTATATATAGATAGTGTCTAATTAACCTTTAAATTTGCAGGAAAAGCAGTGGTTTTTCTAGAGGAGCCTCAATTTATAGAGGTGTGACAAGGTAACAAATGTTAGTTATCATATAACCGGATGTTCACCGTCCAGTTCGCCAAGTTTTTGTGAAAAATATGGATTAAACTGCTAATAATGGTTTTAGATTAAGAAAACCGAACCGACCAATGCAGTATCACATCATGCAGTATACTATCATTTTAATGGCTAAATTTTCAATATCTTTTGCAGGTGTCTTCTTTATTCTTTGGTTCAACCCATGTGCAGAACTCACTATCACTTATTCTTTTCATTTGTGGATTTCTGCCTTTGACATAGGTACGTAGAACTAATTTTCTTGCAATTTGATTATAATATGTTCGATAATTACATAATCTGTTTGTGGTTTCTCTTTATATGTTTGGTTTAGACTTAGTTTTAAGGACGAGCACAAGCTCAAAAACACCTAAATTTATAACTACTAAATTCCATAAACAAGTGTATATTTTCTACTTTATTTAATTTTTCTTTAGCTTCTATTTGTCATGGTATACCGAATTACATTGTTGGAATTGAACCTTAACGGAGGAACAGTTGATTAAGGCCAAAACCGGTTCAGAGCAGTGGAACCAGAATAAGCAGTAGTTAGGCTTCAGACTTTCCCCTTGACAGTGGTTCAAACAACTGCTGATCTATAATTCTGATTTGTTTTATCAACTGCTTAGCACAACAGCTGATGTGAAGACTAAAAGAATGCCAAAGACTAAGTACTGCTCTTCCAACTATTGCCTTCAGTCAAGCATTGTTGAGAAGACCAAAGCCCTGCTTGGAATAAAGCAGTGAATGAAGAAACAGTTGTTTACAAAGTCTTATTGTAATAGGATCAGTTGTTAGATAACAATGGATGTATAGATCAGTACTTAGAGTTAGTTAGTTGTTAGATGTCACTATCATGGTGACGTCAGCCAAGATGCTTCAGTGGTTTGACATGCTCTATAAATGGAACATTACTCTGTACTGTTTCACTTGATAGACTGACTGTGTTTATCTCCTCTGATCCAATCCTTTCATCTTGTGTGATCGACCAAGTAGCATCAGGCTGAGGGGAAGTTTTAGTTTGTAAGCATGCAATGTAATCTTTTGATTTGATTTGTAATCTTTCGATTAATGAAAAGCATGTGTTTATCAAAACTATTTTCCTCCTTGATTGTGTTTACAAAGTTTGTGTTCATTTCCCCTGCATAAATCATTGAATCATATTCATTCATTGTTCATCTATTACAAAAAACACAATCAATTTAACAATCAATTCATCTATTACAAAAAAACACAATCATGACGACATCTGAGCAGCAGATGTACAAAACAGATGTTAAACCTCATCCACTGATATACCAACAGTTGTTGATCAAATTAAACTTCAAATCCACTAAAAGACAAAAAGTTGGGTAGTGTCATATAAGAGGAGCTTCAACAGTTCAGGGAAAACAAGTTTGAAAACTTGCACACTTACCAAAGGATGAGAATCTTTTGGGCAAAAAGTGGACCCTCAAAAACATTGTATATGTTGGAGTATAGTTGTCAAGATTTATACTCAGTGTCAACTAAGCACAAACAGCAGATGTTTCCATAACCACTGTTTTGAAGAAGACTATGTTACTGCTGCATATTGAGAAAATAACTGTTTGTTTCCTCTAAATATGATATTTGATTTTGATATAATTGCTCAAAAGACTTCTTTTATGCAGGATTGTCAATCAGCTGAAATATATCATCAAAAATCTTATACCTCATACATCCATCCTTACTTATCATCAGACATCACTTTGTGAGGGATTGCTATGAAAAATGTTTGATTTGTCTGCATCATGTTCCCACTAAGGATCAGCTTGCAGATGTGCTAACCAAAGGTTTAGACACATCTATCTTTGAAAGCTTGATCTCTATGATTGGCATGCTAAACATGGAATAACAGGCAAAATCCTGTTTTTCTATGAATAAAAGCATTAAAATGTTTTCAGAAAATCAAAGTCTGTCGTAACCACTGATTGGTTCAAACATCTGTTGGTTTGTAGCTATCCACTGTTGAAAGTCAACCTCTGTTCCATCATTTTCATTGTTTTTCGCTGTTACCAAACTTCAGTGCTTTAAACCACTGACACAACTATCCACTGATAGTTAAAGTCACCCACTGTCCTCATTTTCATTTGTAATCCACTGATATTCATCCATCAGTGGTTTCCTTAACAACTGTCTTCCATTATCCTTCATTTCATCAGAGGTTGGCATATGGTCAGTTCTTATCAGTCAGATCTTTGTAACCGTTGCCACGTCAGCAATTACCTTTCTCCCTATAAAACCCTGATCAAAAACCCCAAACAAGGGTTTTACTGTCGATTCGAATTCACAAAAAAACTATTCTCAAAGCAGTTCCCATCTTCTTATCTCAAATTCATTCTTCGATTTTCTTCATCAAAATGACGAAATCAAAGCCATCTGCAACATCCACTTCGAAATCATCTAAAAAGGCCTCTCAAAAGGCTACTACACCCATCGAAATCCCATACAAATCCCCTCACAATTATCTGGGTATTCTTACAAAACCAGGCACCACCGATGTTTTCGATTCCATCATTGATACCATGACTGCATCAAAGTACAAAACTTTGTTAACAGCAGATGCTCTGATTTACCAGAAAACCCAGAGAGAATTTTGGAAAAATGCCACTCTTGACAAACAAGGAGAAGACATCATAGCCATTAATTCCTCCTTAATGGGTAAACCAGTCAAAATCACACCACACTCCATCTCGGAAGTCTTTGAACTCAATGATCAGCAAGGTAAAACTTCTTTTTCCAAAAATGAGTTAAAAACTGATTTCCTTGAAAGGGGGTATGCTGAACAAATAAAGAGGGATACCTTAGAAAAAGGTTATTTCCCTCCTGCAACAAGATTTTTATTTCATACCCTGTTAATGTGTGTTTCAAATAAAAAAACTGCCTTCAATGAGATACCATTAAAGATTCAATCCCTGGGGTTTGCTATTTTACAAAATGAAGATTTTAATTATTCCCAGGAAATCTTTGATGATTTGGCCAAAAATGTTTTAACAAAATCCTTTCTATTATTTCCAAGGTTTTTAAGTTATTGCTTTACAAAGAAATTTGCAAAGGATGATGTTCATGTATACCAACAAGGTGAATCTTTTCAAATTAAAAGCTTAACAACTGAAACTTTCACTAGAATGTCAACACCTTGCAAAACACAAGCAGAGGTGCCTGAGCAAAATTTAGCAGCTACCACTGCTCCTCAGGTATCTGCTGCTGAGCCCACTGCTCCAGGTGATCATAGTAGCACAACCACTGCAATGAAACCCACACCTGCCATTACCAAAAAGACCAAAAAGAAATCATCCAAAAAGCCACCCAAACCCAGTAAAATGGAAACTCTGGAAGATGAGATCCCAGAGCAACTGCCAGTGACAAAACAAAAGTCACCAATAACCATTGCTGCTACTTCCTCACAGCAGATGGAAGAAAGA
Source organism: Helianthus tuberosus (assembly GCA_030545235.1). Taxonomy (NCBI): domain Eukaryota; kingdom Viridiplantae; phylum Streptophyta; class Magnoliopsida; order Asterales; family Asteraceae; genus Helianthus; species Helianthus tuberosus. Next base: position 83,272,127 of record CM060369.1, read on the forward strand.
TCTCCACCATTGCCTCAAACTCCTCCGACATCCTCACAAAAGGATTCGGTTGTAAACACAGGGACCCCACATTATGAAGTTCTGGATCCAATCGGCTCCATCTTCCTCAGTCCTGATCCGAAGGACATGTCTCTTTCTACACCTATTCCTTCACCCGTCACATTACCACAATGAATGTTACCTTTGTTGCATGCAGTTGCTATAGCTCAGACACAAACCAGTTCCTCTCAATCACCTATCACTGAGAGTATACTCCCACAAGTGACTGGGTCTGATGTTCATACCTCTGCTAGCCCAGCAACGACTGAGGAGGTTACACTGCAGGAATTACCAGTAATTCCAGTCAGTAGTTCAAGTGGAGCAGCAACTACTAATGTTGGACCCACTGGTCTACATTGGGTCAGTTGTTCCATAAATAAGACTCCCTTGAAGGCAATTTCTTCTGAGAAAACCAAGGCAACCACTGGTGTGTTTACTTTAACAACTGGTGAGTTGTTCAAGGTGTCCACAAATGAAGAAAGAAGTCCCCAGTACCAAGAAAAAGGGGCATCAGTAGATGACTTTTGTGACATGTTCCCTAAGTCTACTGCTGATACAACCACTGTTGGTGGGAAATCAGATGATCCCACTAAGTTGGGTGATGGTTTAAAATACCAAGAACTGACGGACATAATTGACACACTTGACACATCTATTGCTGAACTAAAAAATATGAGACAGATGTTGGAAATTCAAAAGGTATCACCCACTGTTGTTCCAGGTCAAGCACCTGCACAACCTGCACCTGCTGCAAATGAGTTATGGAACTTATTTCAACCCCTGCTCCAACAACAAAGACAGTAGACTGATCAGCAGCTTGACATACATGTCCAAAAGCTGAGGAACATGATGGAGTCCAGATTTAAAGACACCCAAGCTGACATCAAGGCCATAAAGGGCCATATCTTGAACACCATTGGCAAAGCACCTCCCACTGTTCTCTTCCTTGATAATCCACCACCATATAATGCCAAAAAAAGGGAGAAGATCAAGCTGTGGAAGAAAAAAAGGGATTGAAGATGGTCTCTACATTGAGCCATAAAAAGATTGTATGACTAAAGACATTCCCTTGCCAGATGGGAGCAAAAAGATTGATTTTACCACAAATGCACTTGCTGAAGCAAAAGCAAGTGTAAAAAGGGATAGAGAGGCAAAGGATAAATCAAGGTGGAATGAGGAGAAGAGAGCTTACATGGAGCTGAATGCACAGGGTTGTTCTGAGCCAAAGGATGTTAAAAATCCTGACCCAAAAAGAAAAAATCCCACTAGAAAAGTGAGGGAACCCAAATCCACACCATCCAGACTCACAAAGCATACTCCAAAACCACCATCTAAAAGCCCTCAACATCAATCTTCCATCCAAACAGCTGTTGTATCAACAACTGTTGATACCTCAGTGGTTTCAGCAGTTGTTAAACCAACAACCACCACCTCAATGACAACAACTGCTACTTCAACACACACCACTCAAACACCTGATCTCACTAAATCATCCACCACCACTTCAACCACATCACCAACCATCAAATCATCACCTGCCACTGTGTAGAAGACTTCTACTGACACATCAGTAGTTGTAATGACACATCAATCTTCCACCCAAATAGCTGTTGTAACTCCTGTTGTATCAACAACTGTTGGTACCTCAGTGGTTTCAGCAGTTGTTAAACCAATAACCACCACCTCAATCACAACAACTGCTACTTCAACACACACCACTCAAACACCTGATCTGACTAAATCATCCACCACCACTACAACCACATCACCAACCATCAAATCACCACCTGCCACTGTGCAGAAGACTTCTACTGACACATCAGGAGTTGTAATGACAACAGTGGTTGAAACACCTGTTGTTTCAACAACTGTTAGTCAAACACTTCTCACTTCAAACACAACCACTAATCCACCCAAAACATCATCAGTCTCTCCTCAACCAAAAAGGAGAAGGTTAATTTTGATTGATGATGAGCCTTCACCTTCACCAACATCTTCACAACCTCTACCACTTGTCACTTTACCAAACCCTGTACCTCTCTCTTCAACACAGATACAAAAGCCAATCACTGATATTGCTCCTGCAGGTGTTCAATTTCCTCTAGAACTTATTGCTGTCAGAGAAGAGATTAAATCCTTCTACTATGAGGATGATCTTGCAAAAAGGAGTTTACCATCTGTGGAAGGATATCCTAGGCCTAATAATATTGATGAATATTTAAAATTAAAGGCCAAACAAGCAGAGGATATTGCTAAAAGAGAATCAACAGGGAAGACTGACAAAGAATATCAAAGGCACTACCAATTTTTGCTTAATCAAGTCAGATCCCTGGAACAATTTGCAAAGAATGTTTGTCAAAAATTATCAGAAAGAGCAGATGAATCTCTGAGAAAAGACTATGTTGAGAATATCATGGCTCACAAGAAGTATAAGGGAGAGAAGCATATGTACAAAGATTGGACCATTCCTGAGCTTGAAAGTGAAGCAGCCAGGATCCAAGAGATGCTTAAAAATAAGGTTAAACACACTCCTCCTGACTGGGAAAAATTCAAAAAGAATGTACCTGACAAGGATTTAGAGTTAAAGAGAATGAAAGAGGAGCTGATAGCAGCTGACTATGGGTCAAAGAATTCAGTGTCAAAGTGGAGAGAAGATAGGGTCAGGGCCACTTACAAAATGTTGGAGGAACTAAGGAAGAAAGATCCAAATGTTCCATAAAAACCTGACTATCCTAAAACTGAAGGTTCAAAAAGACCACCAAAGTTACAAATCAAGAGATGCACTGATCCAGCAGGTGCTGCTATTTATCAAAGAAAAAGACAAAAGCAGATGGATACTGAAACCTTGAAGGAACTTATGGCTCGTGATGAGCTTGTAAAAGAAGGTATCAAGAGAATGGTGATAGAAACTCTTGAACTAAATCAATCTGCAGGCACAGATCAGATCTGATGGTGATGTAATTCTCCTTGATCTTCAACTGTGCAGGGATGAGGAAGATACAGATTCTGTTTAGCCAATTCTACTTTTTTACTATATAGTTTTTTTTTTCTTTTTGAGGTTGAATTACATGTTAAACTCACGAAAAATTATTAGTTGGTTTTGAATGTTGATGACACTGATGGCCAGGTACATTATGTTATCATGACGATAACTGGAATAGGTTGATCAACTCTTCTTTTTTTACTTTTTGTAAATTTTTATCATTTAGTTATGTTGTATAGAAAAGTAAAATATACTAAAGCTTCTTGCTAATAAAGTAGAGCTAAAACAACAGTTTCATTGAAAATTAAAATTATAGATTTGATCGGTTTGCGGATATTATTAGACATAGATGATTTATTGAAAATGTGTATTACCAAGATCGGTAGGCAAAGTACCAGTATTGGGATGTACTGAGTCTGTGGTTGTGACTTTTAAATGTATACTTAACTAAAATGCGAATGTGAATTCATCAAATATTTGTTCACATGATAGTTTACATATTTACATAGACAAAAACTTTTATCATTATAATTATTATAATACTTACACATACTGTCTTTAACATTATTTTATAAAGATATACATCTAAAAACCAAAATTTAAATGATATATTATAATCTGTTTTTTAGTATTTGATTTCGGTCATTACTAAACCTACCCGTGTGGTTACACGGGTCCTACACCTAGTGATAATGAAAGCATATGACAATTACTTAGATTTGTAAGTGCATTGTATGGAAACATTTGAGTATACTGCCAAAATGGTCTCTGAGATTTAGTTACTTTGCTCACTTTAGTACAAAATTCAAACCTTTTAAATCTGGGTCCCTGTGGTTTCAATTTTGTTGCCATTTTAATCCAAAATCAATGTTTGGTCATATTTTTCAGTTAACATCCAACTTTTTTTGTCCTTTTCCTCTCTTTTAATGAAGGGAAAATGGTCTTTTAATGTTTTATTGTAAAAAATTAAAAAAATCTGACCACTTTACACAATATATTTATTTATATCTTTATCACCTTAAACATAGCACAACACTATATATTTATTTGTGTCTTTATCACCTTAAACATAGCCCAACATTATATATTTATTTATGTCTTTATCAGTAATAATGATGAAGTTGCTAAGTTGGTTACTTTTTTGCTCTTACATGTATCGAACTTGATTAAGCTCTTGCATGTTTCGAATGCAACTTATATATAATGTACTATAAACAAAAAAAAATAAATGTCAAATACTATAAAGTTTCAAATCTAGATATCTGAATGATGTGTCTAGCTAAGTTTATATTTAGACCATGCGTAGTGGTTTTATCAATAATGCCCCTACCATGGGGCGTTTTCTACCATGTGTCAGTCCAGTCAGCATGGGGGCATTATTGGACGTTATTGTAAAAGTGACGTAGTGGGAATAATGCCCAATAACGCCCCTTCCAATTATTAAACAATTATTTTTTAAAGAGAGGAGGTTAAAAAATTTTTACCACTTGGACCACTCCCATTGGCCAGTCAACATGGTCTCATGCAATTTTGAGCGTTGTTTAAAAAACGCGGATGTAATTTTTTTCAAAAATAATGCTCAAAAACGCCTGTATGTAATGGGCAAGGGGCGTTTTTTGACGTTTTTTTTAATTTAAAAAAAAAAAAACGCCCCACTACGGAGGGGTCTTAGTGGTCCCTTTTTTTCTACTTGCAAGGCCCCCCGAAGGTTCCCATATTCTCAGGGACGGCCCTAGATTCTCACAGGATGACTCGTGTGTTGCGATTGGAATTTTGTATGTTTAAGTTTGTAAGTTAACATGTTAGTACTCACAGTAGGTTTTACCCACGCAATGCATCGGAAAACATGTATATTACCATACATATTTACGCGCAACCATATGCAAATGAAAAAAATTAATAAAATACCATATTTACTAAACAAAAACTTATAATATATATATATCTATTATTCATTGTTGCCAGGTAGTCGATGTTACCAATCCAAGCACATGCAAAAATTATTTAGGATACTAAACAGGTACTTTATTTGACTTAACATAAACGTAAATTAAAAAGAAAACAAACATCGATTCTTCATTGTCATGGTCAAAGTGCTTGATCATATTCTGTTGAAGTTACAAAACAAAATAAAGAGTTAACTGGCATTTTCGTCCTTATGGTTTGTCCAATTATGTCAGTTCAGATCAAATTTCAAATTTGTACCATTTTTGTCCCTGACATTCTTTAAACATGCAAATTCTGTCCAAAAAAGTATGAGTTAGTTGCCATTTTTGCCCCTGTGCTTTGTCCAATTATTCGATTCAACCTTATTTTTTGGACGAAATTGGCATGTTTCAAGAATGTCATGGACAAAAATGGTACAAATTTGAAATTTGGCCTGAACTGACATAATTGAACAAACCGCAGGGATGGAAATGACATTTAACTCATCTAAAATAAAAAGAAAAACTCTTCACCTTCGTCTTGTCGTCGAATTACGTAACTATATTCCGCCGAAGTAACCTATCCAAGCACATGACCCCACAAAAGAACAGATAATTGGAAAGCCAAAATGGTCTACAACCTTTGATCACAAATAACAGTGCTTTGAAGATTTGCTCCTCCCAAAGGCAAAGACTCAATATCTGCTTCTCTAAAGTCTGCTAAAGCCAAAGGTCCGCCAAAGAGAACCTCTGTTGATGAAGACAAAGTCTGTTAAAGCAAATGTCTAATCATCCTATGCAGAGAAGACTAAAGTCTGATGAAGCTAAGGTCTGCTGTGGATCAACAGATGATGAAGTCCAACAAAGGATCTTCAACAGATGATGATCAACAAAGTTTATCAATGTAACAGTGATTAGGCTCTAGCAGATGTTAGGAGTTTGTTAGGCTGTTAGATGTCGCTGTCTAGGTGACTTCAGCTTAGATGCTTCAGATGTTTCGTTTGTACTATAAATAGAACAGTTAGTGTTCTATTCATCACTTTCCCCTTGACATTTTTTGTACGAACAAACTAGGAGTGATCAGGCTGAGGGGGAGTTGTAATTCTTCATGCATAGATAAACTTGTAATTGCAAATTTATAAAAGCATGTTGATGAAAGTAATGTCTTCGTTGTTGTGATTGAAAAGTTAATTATTCCGCTGCATATTTTATCTCTGTTTTATCTTCATTCATTATTTCCATCTTAACTATCACAACAATCAAACTCAGATCCTAACAATTGGTATCAGAGCTTCACTACAAAAAAAAGCCATTTAGTGACACCCATTTTTAATGGCATATAGGTTTTGTGCCACTATTTTTTGTTTTTAATGGCACTTTAGGTATTTAACACATACATTCAGTGGCATTTAACTTTTATGTCACTAATCAAGGCTTTTAGTGGCATTTTGCATATGCCACTAAAATTTTCTATATGTTTTAATGGCACTTTACCCGTGCCACAAAAATTTTTGAACAACTCTTAAAATTTTTCACCATTTCTCTCTTTGAAGGCTAAAAATTTCTTCTTCTCTTTCACCTAAAATCAATTTCCCTCCCTAAATCATTTCATATTCCCGCTCATTCCCCTAACCCTTTATCGATTTCCCTCTCACTTTCACAAAAAAAAAAAAAAAAAAAAAAAAAAAAAAAATCAATTTTCCCCCACTCTAATTTTTATCTCTCCAAAATCTCATCCATTGCGTTCACTCGGTTTGAATACGACCACTACAAGAAAAATGAGCAATATGGGCGACCCCTTTAGCGGCGATCCCTCCGTTTAGTGGCGACAAGCACATGGATCCGCTTTTACCCTTCTTGATTAAATCTGACCGTTGATTAGGGTTCTGATCCAATGGATGGGAAATATATTATAGGCGGGCTTTTTCCCTCCCATCTGTTTTCACCGATTCTCTCATACACCCCCAAATATTGCCTCCAGTATTGCAGCATCTCCCCCAAAATCACCACCCATACGAGACCCATCTCCAAAATCACCACCACATACACCAACCGGCACCAGACGCACCCCACCTTCAACCCTTCGTGCACCAGACGCACCCCCACCTTCAACCGCCATCTTCATCCGCGGCTCCGAAACCACCACAACTGGTCTTAATCACCAACGACCCACCAACATCCAAAATCAGTATCTATATTCCTAATTTCTTTGAAATTTCAGTAGATTTGTCTTATTTTTTTAGTTTAACACACATACATTCTAGTCGATTCGGTGGGTCTTTTGACCATTTGAGGTTTTGATTCCATGTTTGACTTTTTTTAGTCAAAGACAAGTGCTGTTAGGGTTTTGGGTTCGGATCCAGGTGTGGGTTGGGCTTGATTGTTCAGGTTGTTGCAGGTTGCGGGTCCGGGTTTGAGTTGGGTATTCAGCTTGTTGCGGGTGGGTTTTTAGATTGTTGTGGGTCTGGGTGCAGGTTGGGCTTAAGTTTTCAGATGTTGTTGTGGGTTGGCGGTCTGGTTATGGGTTGGGCTTGGGTATTCAGATTGTTGCTGTTGGTTTTCAAATTTTTATGGGTGGGTTTTCAGATTGTTGCGGGTCGGGGTGTGGGTTGGGTTGCAGTGTAATTGTAAGTTGTTTGGACTAATTGTACGGTAGTTTAGCTGGTTCGGATTTGTTAGTTTGGATGGTTCAGACATGTCGTTACTACTTTAGAAAAATTTCATGTTTTGACTAAAAAGCAAATTTGCATATAGTGCATCAGATTATATTTAAAACACACAAGAATACTGCAGACGTCCAGGTCAAATCTCCATTGTATCAGTAGTTCAGAGCTAGTTGAGAAGTCAGCTGAATACACTTAGAATCTCTTTTTATTCTTTCCATAACTATTTCAAATTATATTCAAAATGGACTTTCAAATAGTATATTGCTATAAGTGACATGTATAAAGACTGCAACACTTTTTAATGAATGAAAATAACTAGTAAAAAAGACATTGAGGCTTTTCCAAATCTTAAACAATTAAACTGAGTTCCATGTTTAGCTATTAAAACTAAAACTTGCTGCTATTCCAAATTGTTGGTCTTCACGAGCATGTAGTGGTGGGAAAGTGGGCAAGTTGGATGGGTTTGGGTAATGGGTCAAGATGGGTTTGGGTTAGGATGGGTATAGGTCAGGATGGTAGCGATCATGGGACATCGAGTTTTTCAGTGTCTAAGGGACATGCCTAGTGAGGCACTGGAAGAGGAGGTTCGGGCTCTTATGTCCGACAAATCTCGAGAAACCGAGTACCATGAATCGATGCAAAGCCAAATTGACACTATTAAGGTAAACATGCTTTTGAATTTAAAGCTTTAACATCTCATCTTGATGAATACTGATTAACATGTATTGACAGGAAATTTCTCACATGGTTAAATGTGGTAGTGGAGAGGAGTACAAAGTAGAAGTGGATCTTTGAGTGTAATAGAAACATACTTTCAAACTTACCCATTACGGTGTTGTACTTTCTTTTCCCATGAACTAATACTAACGATTGTTTATATGGTTGATGATGGCAGGGTAGATATCAATCTATGAAGTGAAGCTTTTGAGTTTAGTTTTATGATAGTGAATTCCTCACCCAAAAGAAGGTTTAGGCCTCTCATGTAAACATTTAGAATTTGGAATATATTACGTTACACAATGTTTTGCTAACATTTGGAATATGTTTCGGATCGAACTTATTATTGAAGTTACAATGTTATAATTTCTACATTTACATTTATGGAAATTTTATTTAGTATTTTATATCGAAAATGTGATTTGTGGCAAAATTATTTGCCACTAAAATAATATATTAAATTAATTGAAAACAGTTTTACGACACAAAATTTGTGCCACTAAAACTAGTATATGGATATATATGATTACTTTTTAGAGGCATAAAAATGTGCCACTAAAGTCCTTTATTTATATTGTAGCATAAAAAAGTGCTGCTAAAAGCCCGAAACTTTTGTGTGGCAGATCCAAAAAGTGGCACTAAAAGGCTTTAGCGTCAGCGCTTCTAGTGGCACTTTTTTTGTGTGCCACGCATTCCTAGATAGGTCTTTAGTGGCACTTTTTTGTTTTGTTGTGGCACTTTTTGTATGTCACTATATGGCATTTTTTTGTAGTGCTTGGTCAATCAAATTCAATCAAAACAATCAATTTGATCTAAACAGATCAGCTCCTACTACTGTTAGGAAATTTTATGTAAGTATTAAAGAAAAAGATGATCAACTTGATCATATGCTAAAGATACAGTCAATAAAGATCAATAAAAAGGTGCCTATAACATAACAGGACAAGAAGAAATGAAAGACACATCTTCAACTAAATATCAGGAAGTGATCAAGACAAAGAAGACGATTAGAAAAGACCATTCTGATGAGTCTGATGATAAATCTGGTATTTATCATCAGAATCTGGTAAGTCTGATCATCAGAATTTCTGATGATCAATTACATCAGAATTCTGGTAAGCTGGTCATCTGAATTTCTGATGGACCAACTTGTCTTGAAGATAAGCCCTGACACAATTGAAAAGTAGCAAGTTGATAATAACTGTTGGATCGTCGTATGACCCTAACGAGTCAATCTGAGTAGTTCATCATCAAAAACAAAGGCGGAATCAATGTAAATGATGTCAACACAGCTTGATACTTTCTAATATTTATCTATTACTGATTTCCTAAGCTTTTACAGATCTGATTACAATTCGACAGCACCTCGGCTCTCAAACAATAACTTCTAATTCCGTTTGAAATGACACCAGCACACACCTATATATAGAGTTCTGATTTCGCTTGAACAAGACATGTATGTTTCAAGCGGAATTAGTAATTTCGCTTGAACATGTCAATGCCCATTTCAAGCGGAATTACCCACTTTAACATATAAAACCCTAATTTCAACCCTGTTGTGTGCTCGTTTATCCTATCTAGACATAAGACTCGATTAAGACGAAGTTAACAGACACTAGATGCACCAACAGACTCCCCCTTGGATGTTGACGAAGTCTTCGGTGTCGAGTCTTTAGTCTTTGTCTCTTTCCAAATTGTCTTGGCATTGTAAAAGCTTCCTTCAATATTTATCTTCAAACTCCCCTTTGAATGTTGATCTAGAATTTTGACTCCCCCTTTCGAAGACTCCCCCTCACGATAAGCTAGGGCTCGACTTCTGATTCAAACTTTGACATTTTCTTTGCCATGTGGAACTTAACTCCTGTTTTCTGTACAATCTCTACCCAAATATAAGATATATGACAATAACAGTTTCAATTCCAAACTTACCATTCAATCTCATTTGTTATTTTAGTCAGAATTAGAAATTCACTTAAGTATTCAGGTTCAAACTAATGACCCTGATTACTCAATTAGTCTACCAAGTCCAACTTAATGACCTTGGTTGATCTGAGACAATTCACACTGACATTAGAAAACAAAATAATTCAAACATTTTCTGAAAATTTACAAGTTTCAAATTAATGAACTTGTTTTGACTTTTCAATTTCTCAAGTTTTAACATATTAAGCTCCAAACTCATCATCTAACCTAGAAACTTCTTGCATCTGCTTCAATTTGAATCTGAAGATCAGCTTTCCACTTTGGTTTGTCAAAAATAAAGCAGAAACGTAAAATCTTTTTGGATTTTTAATAAAGTTTCTAGACTAGAAATGAATTACAGAAATAAAATGCAGAAATAGAATACAATGAAAGTAAACTATATACAAACATATTTTTGGTGAGCGTGATAGGGAATCATATCAGCTATTCGACAAGTCACAAGTACCGTTAAGCTTTAATTACATACTCAGAATTAAACAATTTGCTTAGATTGTCGATATACTGATCCACTTAAATTCTCACACAATTTTCAATCTGCCAGGATACGGATTTAGTGTTTTAGGAACTTAAACTCATTCATGTGTCCCACCTCTTGAGTATACTCCCGTATCCAGATCCCAATATTCAGTCTTACAGGTGAGTATACCACAGATGATATCTGTAAGGGTTTAAATTGCGAAACCGTGAGAGCTCAGGTCAGAACTTCCATTCAGCAGAGAGATGACGGTTCGACTTTAGGTGTGTCCCCTTTAGAGGATCTTTTTTACAACAGCACATGATTAGCATTTTTCAATGTTTCATCATTTTTTATGCTGAGGGCGGCGCTATATTTCAAGCAATGCAGAAAGTATTATTCGGGGACTAGGCCATTGCTTCCGCAAAATCAGAAGTCCCGGAATAGTACCCCAGATATCACTGAGCATAAAGACCTAGTATCTCAGAAAGAGGGATCTTTCAAACAAGATTTCAGGGGTTACCTATATATCCAAGTAGTGTTCCCCACGAAATAAGTAAGTAAAGATTTTATGTCTATATCCCGAACAAACCTACTAAATGTGCAAAAACCTATCGGCATATCATCAGCGAGACTGTTTAATCACTTTTAAACATTACAATTCTTTAGCATACTGTAACTGTCAAGCCGATGTACTATCATTTTCCCTTTTTACACAAGCTCTTTTTCAGTTTTCTATTGTTTTTGGATTTTGAAATTTTTTACTGTTTTTGTATTTTCTGAAAATAACCTATACTCCCCCTAAATACCAAAACAAGTAAAAAATCGACAAACCATTGCAGATTGCTTCTCAACATCATCATCTATAGTGGTACCTTCATCAACACAAAGAATTTCCTCCAACACCGATAAAAGCTTCATACCGTTCAATTTTAGCAAATATTGAAAACGATTTTTGTCAAACGCTTTGGTATGTAAATCAGCTTTTTGCTCGTCAGTGTGGATTTTCTCAATTCGTATCAACTTCTTCTCGAAACAATCTCGGATGAAGTGATGACGAATTTCAATGTGTTTGGTTTTAGCGTGATGAACAGGATTTTTTGTAATATTAATCGCTGCTTCATTATCAACAAAGATAGGGGTGTTAAGAAATTGCAAACCGTAGTCGCGCATCTGTTGCTGGATCCACAAGATCTGAGAGCAGCAACTGCTAGCAGATACATACTCCGCTTCACATGTGGATAAAGCCACAGAGGTCTGCCTTTTGCATTTCCAGGTAACCAATCTTGGTACAAAGAACTGGCACCCCGCTGTTGTTGATTTAGCGTTAACTTTGCAGCATCCGAAATCTGAATCGGAATAACCTTCGAGCATGAATTCGTCATTTCTTGGATACCACAACCCCAGTGATGGAGTTCCTTTCAGGTAGCGTAATATCCTTTTAACAATTACCATGTGCGATGCTCTTCGGTTAGATTGAAATCTTGCTGCGAGGCAGGTTGGATACATAATATCGGGTCTTGAAGCTGTCAAATACATCAGCGATCCGATCATGGAACGATACATCGTTTCATCAACCTTCTCTCCGGTGAGATCAGGATTTATCCCATGGTTAGTCGCTAATGGGGTGGAAGCTGGAGTAGATCCTGACATCCCGAATTTCTCCAAGATATCATGAACGTACTTCGTTTGATGTATGAAAATTCCTTTGGGTAGTTGATCAACCTGCAGTCCCAAAAAGAATTTCATCTCACCCATCGATGACATTTCAAATTTTTGCTTCATAACTCGTTCGAAATATTAGCACAGATTCTCATTTGTTGACCCAAATATGATGTCGTCCACGTATATTTGAACGATCAGAAGATGTCCGTCGACCTCTTTGGTGAAGAGAGTGGCATCCACTTTTCCACAAATGAATCTGTTGGCTAGCAGGTGTTGAGACAATGTCTCGTACCAAGCTCTCGAGGCCTGGTGTAATCCATACAGCGCTTTGTCTAGCAAGTAGACCTTGTCTGTGTGGATTGGGTTGGTGAAGCCCGGTGGCTGTCCGACATATACCTCCTCTTTTACTGTAACAACCCGCACTTTTATGCGTTGTTACTACTCGTTATACTCGTTACGCCTAGCACCAGAGATACGGATCATCATGTAACTATATCGCATATATCGCTATTCGAAGGATAATCGCATATTTTCGAAATACAATATCGCTATACTATACCACACCACAAACACTAACACTCACGATGACGCTGAGTGAGGACCTATTCTACCCTCCTCGGTGGCCGTGATGTGTCGAAACGCAGGTAATTAACGCCAACAAAGACTCTTGGGTGAGTGCTATAGCTCCAGTCGTCGTGACGATGATGACAATACGAGTGAGTGGTACCCCGTCAGTCTTTGTGGCACCAAACACAATAACATTCACAATGACATCAAGAAAGGACCTATACTACCCTCCTTGATGGCCGTGAAACGTCGCTAATAATCGCATACTCGAAATGAAAACCGGCTGTAATTATCGAAACTGTGGATTATGGATACGTAAATACGACCCTTAGTGATATTTATAGGTATATATAATAATAAAATAAAAGGCACGCACTTCAAAGTCGATCGCAACGCTCAAAAACGGAGAAATCCATCGCGTCGAAGTGGCCGGACGGATAGCCATCCGGACGGATGGGCCATCCGGACCAGTAGCTACCTTCACCTCATTTTGCCTATAAATAGCCTGCCACACCACTGTTCAAGTGATGTGACAGCTCCCACTCGACCAGACACGCTTCAAGACCCTCTTTCCTCGATACCTCGCGATTTCGGTAAGATTTCAACCTAAAAACTCGTACTTCTATTATCTACACTCAATTCTACATCATTCTATCTTTCAAAACACCATTTTTAACCGTCAAATCTACTGATTTGAGGTGCTTTAAGGTGATGTCACCAAGAGTTCAGATGAACTTCAAGTTGTGACCTCATCCCACCATAAACGACTCAGATCTGGGTGATTTCCACATGTTTTGATAGCAAATCTCGCCTAAATCTATGTATTTACCCAAGGAACTGTGCGATTTCGAGTTAACCATGAAGAACCATCAAGAACGGACAGATCTGATGGAACGGGGTGATTCCCGGCCGTCAGAACGGGTCGGAACTGATGGGATTTCGATTGTTAATGCGAAGTTACACTGCCCTAGTAAAACCGCATGCATTCCATCCAAAAACACTCGAAAACAGTCGTTCGGAACACTAAAACAGACGTGTCATCCGCACGGATCACGTGTCATCCGCGATCACATGTCATCCGGACGGATAACATGTCATCCGGACGGATAACATGTCATCCGGAAGGATAACATGCCAATCCGAACGGATAACATGTCAATTCGGACGGATGAGCACCATCCGACCCATGACTGTCATCCGATCCTTATGTCATCAGATCGGATGAGCCCATCCGGACGGATGAGCACCATCCGACCAAATAACTAACTGTTCGATGTTAATCTCGCTTAACCGTACATCGTTTACTGTATCCTTCAATGATTAACGCAGATATACTCGCAACCGACCCAAACAAGTTGTATTCCCGCTAAATACGCACTGTGAGTATACTTGAACCCTTTTTAATCGTATTTTGGGTGTAACATACGTTTCTAACTAATTGAACTTATCAAACGAATTATTCAATCAATCGAATTATCACTTGCGAATAACTGTTATGCATAGATATACGTGATGCTAGTTGCATATGTGCTAGGGCTTATACTCGCGACGTCCCACCATGACTAGTAGAGTACTATTGCGCCCGACGGGGTCTAGTTTGCCATTGCATATTCGAGCATCGAGGACTTAGTTGGTAGTATCAGCTTTGTGAGTATATATGTCGTGTGTTACGTTCTTGCATATGGAGATTCGCTACACTTTTTATCTACTACGCTATACATATCAAACCTGTATACTCGCCAATACTTTTGTATTGACAAATATTTTTAACGTATGTTGCAGGTTAGATCGCAGACTATATCAAATCAAGCTAGGAGGTCTAGAAACTCAACTAAAACCTAGGTTGTCGGATTTGTATTGTTCGAGAGGACAAGAAATCAGTGATAACTTATGTGATTGTATTATTTGTTAGTATAGGATAACGAATTTATTAAATATTATCGCAATATAGTTGTTATGGATTCTCTTGAGCAATCTGATTTGCCTAGTGCCGCGCCCCGATGATTCCGCCATCGGTTGGGGTGTGACAGATTGGTATCAGAGCCATAACTATAGGGAATTAGGCCAGACTCGACCTAGTCCGGGTCGACGTCTTAGAAATTGACCTAGTCTATAGTCTAAGTACCAACAGGCCGACTCGTACGAACCCAGTAGGGTTTGTAACGGGCCTACTCGATACTCTCGATCGAAATTGCTAAACGCTACAACTTTGTGTGAACACCGCATACTACAACTTCACACGAAGGTGCCTTTCCTAAGGCCGGAATACTACTTAGCCTTCCCTAAGGCCAACACAATACACGTGTTTTCAAAAATACTCGCATAACGAAACCGAGTAATCCAGTCGAGATCAGGTGTGAAAACCAAGAACTCTCGACGAGATCGCTCACTCAGCGCATTTTTTAGCACGAGAACCTTTCATCGAGTTAGGAGTGACATCCACATCTCGACGAAAGTCTCCACTTCAAAATCTAGTGGAACTCACGAATTTATTCGAAGAGCTTAACCACAATTAGGAACGAAGCTATTAAGTCAGGGGTGAAACCCATACCTTAATAAGACGTTCCACTCTCTATAAATTGGTTTCCAAAAAGCTCTCACCAAGGACTCGACTATCACGATAACTCGAGCCACGCAATGACTAGGAAGACAAATGCCATGAGCTGCATCCCAGTGGACGCATGAAGTCTTCTAGGTCAACGCGCATGCTCGAACTTGTAGAATATAGTTGGGTTACCTTGGGTAGTCGACGCCTAAACACCCAAGGCACTCTAGCATACGAACCGCCGATCTTACAAATGGTTGGGACTTATTTACGTTTTGAAACTTTACGCTTTATCGATTTCTCGATTTAACGATTTCCACCCTCTGCTTTATAAACGCGCAATTCGCACAGCCATCACAATCTAAAACGAAACCCGAATGTTTGCAACAAAACTAATGCATAATCTATCGCCTTCGCTATCGTTTTCTCACCTCAACGCGTCCTCGCTTATTCTAAATCGACCTGTACGTGTATGATTACAAACTACAATTATATAGGTATATAAATACGTATAAACAAACAAGTCAATGTGTGAGAACTTAGGGATTTCGTGTCTCCTATGTGGCTCCTATGTGATCCACATTACTAATATACTATCGCATCAAGTTTTGAACGCGCTCAATCGCATCGCGAAACTCAAAAATCATTATGATCGAATCTCATTCCAAGTCTCTTCCTGTCTAGATGCCTTCCAACAACTCTACCTCGAGACGAGTAGCCAGGAGAAGAGCCAAACGAAGCGCCGATAAGAGGATTGCATCACTTGTGACTAAGGAAGTGGTTAAGCTTATTCCTCAAATTTCCGCTCGAGTGCACTCTCTCAGCCACTCTCGAGCCTCGGAAGACTCCAAGACGGAAGCGCCGCAATCTACTTTTCTCTACAAACACTTCAAAGCCTGTGACCCGATGGAGTTCACGGGTGAAGGAGGTGTATCTCAACTACTCCAGTGGTTTGATTCTATCGAAGTTACCCTTCGTCAAAGTGGGTGTCCTGATAGTTTTCGTACTACTTGTGCTACCGGAGTATTTCAATCACGAGCACTCGACTGGTGGACCGCCGAACGTAACAAACGTGGAATCTCTGCAGCTTACGCTCTCTCTTGGGAAGAGCTAAAGGAACTCATGAAGAAGGAGTACTGTCCTCCTTACGAAATACAGAAGCTGAAAAACGAATTCTGGAAAATCAAGCAAGTCGAAAGTGACAACGCTGGCTACACCGCAAGGTTCAAACAGCTTAGCATAATCTGCCCAAGTCAAGTCAACACACCAGAAAGAGCCATTTCGAAGTACATTCGTGGCTTGCCTGAGTGTGTGGGTGATTTTGTCGAAGCTGCAAGACCTGCTACCATCGAAGAAACCTATCGCTTAGCCGCAGAAATCAACAACAAACGACTCATGGAAGGGTTCTTCTCAGAGAATCCTGTCAAGCAAGCTTATCAAGCAATCGCCGTTAATCCTTCGGGCGATCCTGTTGACAATTCCCCTGACGAATCTACTGGCAATTCTTCGGATGAATCTGTTGACGATTCTCCTGACGAATCCGTTGACGATTCTTCGGATGAATCTGCTGACGATTCTTCGGACGAATCTGCTGACGATTCTTCTGACAAATCTGCCGACGGATCTTCCGACAACTCGGTCAAGGATTCTGCAAGTGAGTCCTCAGACGGATCCTCCAACGACGACACCTCTCCGCAAGACGCCGACAAACCCAGCCGCAAACGAAAGACTTCAAGCCCGAACTCATCAACCACCGAACTGCCACAGCCGAAGCCTCTTCAAGCAGTTCTGATGTTTCCAAAACGAGCCTACACTGGAGCTCATCCCCAGTGTTACTGATGTACCTATCATCACCCAGTTGGGACTGACTGTCGCTATTGCAATAACTGCAACTGTTACGGTCACTTCACCCGCAACTGCCGCATCGAACCGCGAACTTGAGTACAACAACAACAGCTCCAGAGAAAGTCTTCAGCATCAAGCACCTAGCAAGCGCAGGATGAAGTTGTAATGACACGATTTTCGATGTTAATTTCTAAGTTTTAAACCTACTATATTACTCAATGTTGCCACTATGTGTAACGCTAGCTCTCGCTCTCGTATTCTCTCTAGTCATCACACTTAGACTAGATCCACACACATACTATATACTATATCACGAAATAATGTGTTTTACCCTCACTACACTCTTAGAACGAGGTACGATAAACGTGCAAGGAACGACTAATCACGGGTGCACACGGGATTATTTGGGTCAGTGCACGGAGATCGTAGTAAATTCTAAGGTGCCACAAGTGTTACGACGAAGTATGACACCAAACCACGGGATCTAAGTAGTAGGGGTAAAGCATGGTGTGCTTTATCATACTATCGAAATTCCGTGAAGAAAGTGCCACGTGGAGTTGAACGTTATTAGACCTATTATACTATTGTGATTATTTTCAACACACTACACTCAATCGCAAGGCGTAACAAACCGTATCATCGCGAGACTTGTCGTAAGTCTGCAAACGCAGTACAATCGCCTCATCGATGGACTCTGGGGAGTTTACCTCGCAGGGCAATTGCATCGACGCAAGGCTGGTCGTAAGTCTGTTGCAACGAATCTCATCACGTACATAAACGCTCACGGTATTGCTGAGTGAGGACCTATTCTACCCTCCTCAATAGCCGTGATGCGACGCAACGTAACGTTAAGCTTATTCAAAACAAAACTCGACTAATCGCAATCGTTTGTCATGTGTATCTCGCAATCTCTATCGCTTATTATGTGAACCTATATCGCTTGATGTGTATCAATCTATCGCTGTCGCCTACCATTATCTATGGTGTTTGTGTTAAGTTAGCACACATGACCTCGCTTCACGAGATGAAGCTCATATGATTAAAGCAAGGTGTTTTAGTCATATCGGCGGGCTTTCGTGGAAAAAGGCCATGTGGGGTCTGATGTCAGTTAACCTCTGTGATGTAAATCAATCGAATCGAACCGCATAAATCGCGTATACCTCCATCGCTTGCAACGCAACAACTGCCGCTCATCGTAACTCGTTCATCATCGTCGTCATTGTTGGCGTTGTGGTATTCGCTAAATCACCTAATCGCTTATCGCTTATCGTGTATAATCTACCGCTTATTCGCTCGTTTGGTACAACCTATGTGGTAATAACACGCCTGACATTGCTTCACGAGGCAAGACTAGCCTGGTTAAACGTGGTGCTTCACCATGTTAGCAAACTCTCGTGGAAACGTGCCATACGGGTTCAAGATGGAATCTAATCAACATCGCGCTAATCGCTTATCGTCTACCGTTCGACGCCTAACCAGACACGACGCATAAGCATTTCGTGTCACCAGGCTATTCGCGCACGCTGTTATAGCAACGTTCGCAATTCAACTCGCTTGTTTAACCTATTCGATTCTATCTTCAACTTGGTCCGACTTCCTATCGATTGGACCGAGGTAGCGAAATTCTATCTGTGTCATATCGGCTCACATGACACCGCCTCACGAAACGGAAGTGATATGGAGAAACATGGTGGATACGCCGTTGGTACTTCCTATATATAAGTGTTTTAACCATATTACCAAAATTTCGTGAGAAAGTGCCAAGTGGGCTCGATGTTAATTAACTTTTCAAACTGTTAAAAAAAACTGATTTTTATAAAAATTTTATTAAAACCATTGGACAAGTAAAATTTCCTCACAATGTGGAGGTAACATCGAATCCGCTTAACTCCATGCCCAAGGGAAGTCTCATAAGTCCAGTTTTTCTTTAAAAACTTTTGCAATATCAAAACGAAATCTTTCTTAAGACGTTGGGTCGACATCGAGTTCAGCATTGAACCCAGGTCCTAGGAGAGTTTCCGTAACCCCAGTTTTCATTTTCGAATTCCTTAAAATGTTTGAAACCTAAACTTTCTTGCAACGTTGGTTAACAATCGACTCCGTTAACCCTACGTTATGAGAAACCTTTCAAAGTTCTTTAAAATTTCAATCGCATCGAACTTACAAATTCTTTGCGACTCGAGGTACTCTTGGAACGCCAACTCGTGGGTTGCTCCTTTGGTCATTACGTCGCTTCTCGCTATCGCAATCGATCTCTCTTATTCGAAGCACTCTCGCTTGTCAACTCTCACCCGATTAACTCGTTGTATTGCTACTTATCCAGGATCAACTCTCAAAGGTCTACCTATTGGATTAATTTCGGGACGAAATTTCCTAAAGTAGGGGAGACTGTAACAACCCGCACTTTTGTGCGTTGTTACTACTCGTTATACTCGTTACGCCTAGCACCAGAGATACGGATCATAATGTAACAATATCGCATATATCGCTATTCGAAGGATAATCGCATATTTTCGAAATACAATATCGCTATACTATACCACACCACAAAGACTAACACTCACGATGACACTGAGTGAGGACCTATTCTACCCTCCTCGGTGGTCGTGATGTGTCGAAACGCAGGTAATTAACGCCAACAAATACTCTCGGGTGAGTGCTATAGCTCCAGTCGTCGTGACGATGATGACAATACGAGTGAGTGGTACCCCGTCAGTCTTTGTGGCACCAAACACAATAACGTTCACAATGACATCAAGAAAGGACCTATACTACCCTCCTTGATGGCCGTGAAACGTCGCTAATAATCGCATACTCGAAACGAAAACCGGCTGTAATTACCGAAACTGTGGATTATGGATACGTAAATACGACCCTTAGTGATATTTATATGTATATATAATAATAATATAAAAGGCACGCACTTCAAAGTCGATCGCAATGCTCAAAAACAGAGAAATCCATCGCGTCGGAGTGGCCGGACGGATAGGCCATCCGGACGGATGGGCCATCCAGACCAGTAGCTCCCTTCACCTCATTTTGCCTATAAATAGCCTGCCACACCACTGTTCAAGTGATGTGACAGCTCCCACTCGACTAGACACGCTTCAAGACCCTCTTTCCTCGATTCCTCGCGATTTCGGTAAGATTTCAACCTAAAAACTCGTACTTCTATGATCTACACTCAATTCTACATCATTCTATCTTTCAAAACACCATTTTTAACCGTGAAATCTACTGATTTGAGGTGCTTTAAGGTGATGTCACCAAGAGTTCAGATGAACTTCAAGTTGTGACCTCATCCCACCATAAACGACTCAGATCTGGGTGATTTCCACATGTTTTGATAGCAAATCTCGCCTAAATCTATGTATTTACCCAAGGAACTGTGCGATTTCGAGTTAACCATGAAGAACCATCAAGAACGGCCAGATCTGATGGAACGGGGTGATTCCCGGCCGTCAGAACGGGTCGGAACTGATGGGATTTCGATTGTTAATGCGAAGTTACATTGCCCTAGTAAAACCGCATGCATTCCATCCAAAAACACTCGAAAACAGTCGTTCGGAACGCTAAAACAGACGTGTCATCCGCACGGATCACATATCATCCGGACGGATCACATGTCATCCGAACGGATCACATGTCATCCGGATGACATGTTATCCGTCCGGATGACATGTTATCCGTCCGGATAATGTCAATCCGGACGGATAACATGTCAATCCGGACGGATGAGCACCATCCGACCAAATAACTAACTGTTCGATGTTAATCTCACTTAACCATACATCGTTTACTATATCCTTCAATGATTAACGCAGACATACTCGCAACCGACCCAAACAAGTTGTATTCCCGCTAAATACGCACTGTGAGTATACTTGAACCCTTTTTAATCGTATTTTGGGTGTAACATACGTTTCTAACTAATCGAACTTATCAAACGAATTATTCAATCAATCGAATTATCACTTGCGAATAACTGTTATGCATAGATATACGTGATGCTAGTTGCATATGTGCTAGGGCTTATACTCGCGACGTCCCACCATGACTAGTATAGTACTATTGCGCCCGACGGGGTCTAGTTTGCTATCGCATATTCGATCATCGAGGACTTAGTTGGTAGTATCAGCTTTGTGAGTATATATGTCGCGTGTTACGTTCTTGCATATGGAGATTCGCTACACTTTTTATCTACTACGCTATACATATCAAACCTGTATACTCGCCAATACTTTTGTATTGACAAATATTTTTACGTATGTTGCAGGTTAGATCGCAGACTATATCAAATCAAGCTAGGAGGTCTAGAAACTCAACTAAAACCTAGGTTGTCGGATTTGTATTGTTCGAGAGGATAAGAAATCTGTGATAACTTATGTGATTGTATTATTTGTTAGTATGGGATAACGAATGTATTAAATATTATCGCAATATAGTTGTTATGGATTCTCTTGAGCAATCTGATTCGCCTAGTGCCGCGCCCCGATGATTCCGCCATCGGTTGGGGTGTGACATTTACCTTCCCGTAGAGAAACGCCGATTTAACATCTAGCTGATAAACTTTAAAGTTTTTCCAAGATGCAAATGCTAGGAAGATTCTGATCACTTCTAGTCGAGCCACGGGAGCATACACTTCGGTGAAATCTATACCCTCCTACTGACTGAAACCCTTGACTACGAGTCGAGCTTTGTTACGAATAATAACCCCTCGATCGTCTCTCTTACACTTGAACACCTAATTGGTGTTTATCTTCCTCTGACCATCAGGCAACTCTACCAATTTCCACACACCTAACTTCTCAAACTGACTCAACTCTTCTTGCATGGCATTGACCCAAGAATCTTCAGTTAGCGCCTCTTTGTATGTACGCGGTTCGATCTGCGAAATAAAACAACTAAGTGAAAACTTAGTTTGTAAAGAAGCTACTGTAGAATAAAAACAAGTAAGGCCTTGGTCAATTTGACGTCTAGTGCGAACGCCTGATTGTAACTCTCCAATTATCAACTCCTCTGGATGGTATGAAAGAGTTCTTGGCATCACCTCGCCTGGAACATCTACCTCGCCTTACAGATTAGTAACATTTTGATTTGCACCTTGTTCACTGACTGGAACTGTTTGACTTGAAATCTGGATTTGCTCCCTCTCAGGATCTGAATCACCACGATCAAATATAGGTCTATCATCAGATTCTTGATTTTCATTGACTGCCGTCTGATTGTCAAGAGATTCCTGAATATCATCATGTTCACCAGGATTGCTTGGACCTGCTTCATCATCATTCGAAGCTTGTCTTTGACGACTGAAAGTTTCTGCTGGGAATCTTTCCTGCGATTCTTCATACTCTCTCAAAATATCCAACTCGTCAAAGAAATCTGGTTTTTCTTCAATGTCAAACGAATCCCATAGTTTATCATAATTAAAACGCCATGAGTCACCGGGATTCTGAGGCGGCATAGTATACCCCTGACACTCAACATGTTGTGCTTCGATAATCCGCTTCAAGCTTGGAATAAAGACTCATTTCAATGGACTTGAGTAACCCACGAAAATACCTTCAATGCTCTTTGCACCAAATTTTCCAAAAGGCTCTAGAACTGTGCAGGGAGACCCAAACGGTTCTAAATACTTCAGATTTGGTTTGCGGTTATTGATCAACTCAAAGCACGTTTTGTTGAATTTCTTGATAGTGAGAACCCAGTTGAGTGTATAGCAATCGACTGACACTACTTCTGCCCAAAAGTTGACAGGTAGTTTGGAATCAACAAGCATCGTCCTGGCCATTTCAATTAGCGTCCTGTTCTTTCTTTCAGCTACTCCATTCTGCTGCGGAGTATAAGGAGCACTAAACTCTTGCAATATACCTCTCTCATCACAATACTCTTCCAACTTGTTGTTCTTAAACTCAGTACCGTTATCACTCCTGATTCTTCTGATTTGAGTTTGGTACAAGTTTTCAATTTTTATGAACAATGGCATCAAACTATCAAACGCCTCATCTTTCGACTTCAGAAATGAAACCCATGAAAACCTTGAAAAATCATCCGTGACAACCAAACAATAGTAATCACCAGTGATACTTTTGATGTTCACTGGACCAAAAAGATCCATATGAAGTCTTTCTAAAGGTCTTGAGACTGAGTTGACTTTCTTTTGAGGATGTGATTTCTTTTTCTGCTTGCCTTTGATGCAGCTAATGCACTCCCCCTCAAGATGAAAACCTTTGACATGAACACCAGTAACCAAGTCAATGTAACACCCCAACCCGGAAGGGCTGACGTGTCACAATAACAGTAGTATCATAAACAAAATTCATAATTCCATTTATTTATTTGAAAAGGATACAACGAAACTTAAGATTAATATACAAGCAGACACATTCAATTTTATTAACTAACATCTTCAGATTTATTCCTAAGCTTTATTCTTCTCTCTTTCCCCCGCCCAAGATAACCTGCTGACCTGTAAATACAAAAATTTATACGGAATGAGCCGAATGCTCAGTACGGAATTATAGGCTCAAAGAACAAATAACGCTTTATGCAAAACTTATACAATGCAAGAACATAATTTCATAATCATATCTTACGGATGTACCCATGAGCAAACTGAAAACGTGACAATACACAGGTAGCTACTCCTGCATACTTATCACACGAGATGGCTAGTTGGCATACCTGTTATCCATCTCATTAACTTAAATTCTAGGATCGATCCATACGCCTCCTAGTAGCTTTGTACCACACTTGTACCTAGGGACGCCGTGAACTAATCTCTCCGTCACAGATGGAGCACATGCTGTTGATGCCGCAACAACATGCTCGTGGGACACTCCACGAGAAGCGATACTCAGGGTATCAGAGTACAATTGATCTTATTCACATAACTTATAAAACTTATTTTTAGAACAGAACGGAACATATATTGGAACATGCGATAATGAGTATAATTAACATAATACTATCGCACGACATAAAAGCTTAAATCAATTGATTAGAATAGAATTCGAACGGACTGTCAAATGAATCGATAATCAAAGACGTAAAGAGTGTATGAATTTAATGGGTTTTATAACAATTTGAATATGAAGCAATAAGAAGTGGGGTCAGGATCCGTACCTTAAAAATTCCAAAGTGAAGCTACTCTGTGGTAATATTTCAGATTTATACGGGCAGAGTTTAGACTACTGATTAGTCTTTTAACCTAATTTAAATAACATGCACACAACTAGGTTAGTAACTTAATACAGCCTTTACGATAACTCACGAGATCAAATTCTCACAACGAACGACAAAGTGCGATACTTAAACTCATCTATCGAATTAACGACGGACGACAAAGTACGATACTTCAACTCATCCATCGAATTAACGACGGACGACAAAGTACGATACTTCAACTCATCCATCGAATTAACGACGGACGACAAAGTACGATACTTCAACTCATCCATCGAATTAACGACGAACGACAAAGTATAATCCTAATGTGGGTAGCACTTAAACATCCATTGGATATATTGATCGATTGGACAATGAATCGTAATAGCGATCGAGTTATTACCCTGTTCTGCAGCACCCCGCTACTCTTAATTAGTGTTTTGTGTGTGTTTGGAGAGTAATTGAACGAAAACTCAGAGTGAATTTGAAGTTTGAACGTCGTTTTTGTGCCCAGAATCAAGTGCCAAGGCCTGCTATTTATACACGATTTTTAACTAGCTTACGGACCGTAAGCTTAATAACCTTACGGTCCGTAAGGTTCACAAAATTCGTATAGGGTGGCCACGTGTGGAACTAGCCTAGCTGAGTCGACAATTTTAATAAATTCAACTTCCGCAACAAGTTATTAGGATAATCGTCACGTAGGGAATACCCCCCCTGAGTTTTAGGGGCCCTAATCCTGATTCTGAAAATTCTGAAATTTCTAGGGTTTGTACGGAATTACCTGGGTGTCTTAATTAGGGTTTCCTATGGTTTAATTTAATAAAATAATTAGGTCTTTTAATATTATTAGTTTATTATGATTTTAAATTTTCGGTTATTACAACTATTACCCCCTTAAAAGAAATTTCGTCCTCGAAATTTTTCAAACATATCGCATATGTAACAGAAACGAAACTTTTATAACAGAATTACTAACTTATATAACCAGAATCTCCTAACCACACATGTGTATCTGAAATTCATAACTAAGGTCATGACTATACTTGTCAATTTCCTTATATATGTGCCCTAATGGTCCTTCTATAACGTATCTTAATAAAATATCTTACCGTACGAAAAGTCAATAGAGACTTACAGATACTTAGAGTGACTATTAGTACTGATATTTTCTACATAGATATGCTTAGTCATAACTAAAATATATTCACATAAGGTAAAGCTTAAATGACCGTAAACAGAAACAAATGAACATATATCAAAGAGCAAGATTTACCGTTACTCGTCTAAAATTCTATTACTAGAATAGATTAGGGTATAGAGAACGAATTGATTCTTCAGATTCCCATGTTGCTTCGTGTTCAGAGTGATTTTTCCAGAGGACCTTAACAAACGGAATTACTTTCCTACGCAAAACCTTTTCTTGTCGATTTAAAATGGCTTCTGGCTCCTCTTCGTAGGACAAATCTTCGTGAATTGTTAGTAACGGATAACTAATGACATGAAGTGGATGATAATTATATCCTCTTAACGAGGAGACATGAAAAACGTTATGAACGTGAGAGAGCTGAGGAGGTAAAGCCAGTCGATATGACACTTCTCCAATTCTTTCAAGGATTTCAAACGGACCGATGAAACGGGGACTAAGCTTTCCTTTAATTCCAAATCTACGAACGCCTCGCCAAGGTGATACCTTTAAGAATACGTGATCACCAATTTTAAATTCGAGTGGTCGTCTATCTTGATCTGCATAGCTCTTTTGTCTGCTTTGAGCTTCTTTCAGTTTTTCTCGTGCCAAAGTGACTTTTTCATTTGTAATCTGAACTAGTTCTGGCCCTTCAATAATCTTTTCTCCAACTTCATCCCAGTAGATCGGTGCGCGACATTTCCGACCATATAAAAGTTCAAAAGGTGCCATGCCAATACTTGCTTGCCAACTATTGTTGTAAGCGAACTCAACAAGGCATAGATATTCATCCCAGTTTCCAGACCATTCAAGTGCACATGCTCGGAGCATGTCTTCCAAGGTTTGAATCGTACGTTCTGACTGCCCATCTGTTTGTGGATGGAAAGCCGTACTAAACTTCAGTCGTGTATCCCAAGCTACCTGAAAACCTTTCCAAAATCGTGAGGTGAAACGTGGGTCTCTATCTGAAACAATGGAAGACGGTGTGCCATGGAGTCGAATAATTTCTTGAAGAAATATTTCGGATAACTTATTAACCGAAAATCCTTGCTGAATCGGTAGAAAATGTGCTGACTTTGATAATCTATCGACAACAACCCATACCACATCATTCTTCTTGAAAGTCTTAGGCAAACCTGTAACAAAATCCATTGTGATCTCATCCCACTTCCATTTGGGAATATCCAATGGCTGCAACAGACCGCTTGCTCGTTTGTGTTCAATTTTCACTTGTTGGCAAGTGAGGCATTTACTTACGTATCGAGCAACGTCTTCCTTCATGCCATTCCACCAGAAGTTCTGTCTTAAATCTCTATACATCTTGGTAGATCCTGGGTGAATTGAAAATGGTGAGCTGTGAGCTTCGGCTAA
This sequence comes from Helianthus tuberosus, assembly GCA_030545235.1. Classification (NCBI taxonomy): domain Eukaryota; kingdom Viridiplantae; phylum Streptophyta; class Magnoliopsida; order Asterales; family Asteraceae; genus Helianthus; species Helianthus tuberosus. Next base: position 83,299,240 of record CM060369.1, read on the forward strand.
CAATGACTAACGAAGGGTGGAGTCATCGGATACACAAAGTCTTTTACCACACCAAATCACTCCATGATGATCTATACTAAATTCAGATTGCTTACCTACCTCAAGATTTTGCACAATTGCCCAAAGTTCTCCATCTTGCTTTTGTGCATCTTTGATCCGTGATATGAGGTCGGGTTCAATCTGCATTCTAGCTAGATATCCATCAGTTTTGCTAACCTGAAGCCAAATGTTCATCCTTTCGAGATCCCTCCTAATATGAGGCTGAATTTGTAAGCAAGATATAGTCCCGGAATTCTTTCGGCTCAACGCGTCAGCTACAACATTGGCTTTGCCTGGATGGTATTGAATATTTGCGTCGTAATCTTTTAAAAGTTCTAACCACCTTCTTTGCCTCATATTTAGCTCCTTCTGCGTAAATATGTACTTGAGGCTCTTGTGGTCGGTAAAGATATCACAACTCTCACCATACAGATAGTGTCGCCAAATCTTAAGTGCAAAGACAACTGCGGCTAGTTCTAAATCATGTGTAGGGTAGTTAACTTCATAAGGCTTTAACTGACGGGAGGCATAAGCAATAACCTTCCCATGTTGCATTAGCACACAACCTAATCCTTTCTTTGAGGCATCACTGTAGACTTGGTAACCTCCTGATCCAGAAGGGAGAGTGAGTATCGGAGAAGATACGAGTCGTTTCTTCAATTCTTCAAAACTTTTCTCTTGTTCTTCATTCCATGAGTACTTCACTCCTTTCCTTAGGAGTTTTGTGAGTGGTAAAGCAATTACCGAGAATCCTTCAACAAATCTTCGATAATAGCCAGCAAGACCCAAGAAACTTCGTATTTCGGTTACAGAAGTAGGTCTTGGCCATTTTGTAATAGCTTCAACCTTTGTTGGGTCTACCATAATTCCTTCTACTGATATGACATGACCTAGAAATGCCACTTGGCTAAGCCAAAAGTCACATTTGGAAAACTTAGCGTACAACTTCTCATGCCGTAAGGTTTCAAGTACTGCATGTAGATGTGCTTTATGCTCTTCGTGACTCTTAGAATATACTAGAATGTCATCGATAAAGACAATAACGAATTTGTCTAGGAATTGGTGAAATACGCGATTCATCAAATCCATGAAGACTGCGGGTGCATTAGTTAGCCCAAAGGGCATAACCAAAAATTCGTAATGACCATATCGAGTACGAAAGGCGGTCTTGGGAACATCATCATTTTTGATCTTTAGCTGATGGTACCCGGACCTCAGGTCGATTTTTGAAAAGAACTGAGCCCCTTGAAGTTGATCAAAGAGATCATCAATGCGAGGCAGAGGATACTGATTACGAATAGTAATCTTGTTCAGCTCTCGGTAGTCAATACATAAACGCATACTACCGTCTTTCTTCTTCACAAATAAGACCAGAGCACCCCAAGGTGAAACACTGGGTCTTATGAATCCTAGATCTAACAATTCTTGCAATTGTTCCTTCAACTCCTTCAGTTCCATTGGAGCCATACGGTATGGAGCTTTAGAAATAGGTTCGGCACCAGGGATCAAGTCGATGGTGAATTCTACCTGACGGTCGGGTGGTAATCCCGGAAGTTCATCTGGAAATACATCAGGATATTCACGAACAACGGAGTGGCTATCGATACTCTTAACACTAGCAGAAGTATCCTTAATCGATGCTAGGAATCCAGCACAACCGTTTGCTAAGAATTTTTGAGCCTTAAGCGCAGAGATAATTTTAAGAGATTTATGAGCTTTGAGTTCCTTGATATATAATATCAGGATGATGAAGATCACCGAAAATAACACGGCGAGAATGACAATCTATAGTTACATGATGTCTAGACAACCAATCTATTCCTAGAATAACATCAAAGTCACACATATGTATGGGAAATAGGTCTGCCTTACACACCATAGATTCAATACTGATCGGACAATCTTTATATACGTAAGTGATTGCAGATGAATTTCCCATGGGAGTGGAAATGATTAAAGTATGATTTAAGAGAGTTGGTCTTATCGGAAGGTACTTAGTAAACGAATGGGATACTAAAGAATGAGTCGCTCCTGTGTCGAATAACACATAGATACTATGTTTACCAAGCTGAAGGGTTCCCGACACAGTACCTGGGACATTGGCAGCATCAGTAGCAGAAAGTACGAAAACTCTTCCTCCAACATTGGGTGGTGCAACGTTTGATCGGTTATTCTTTCTAGTGTCTTTCTGTGTACACTCCTTGATCATGTGTCCAGTTTGGCCACATCTAAAGCATGCTCCTGTACTTCGGTGACATACGCCCTGATGTCTCTTACCACAAATATTACATAGAGGATATGTAATTTGATTCGGGTTTACATGCTGATTCAGTGGTTGAGCTCTAATAGGTTCTGCATACAACTGAATCTGGTTTTGAGCAGGTCTCAGGTTTTGCAGTCTAGGTTGCCATGGACGTGCCTGATTTCCAGAGTTTTGATTTCCTTGCACTTTGCGATCTTGATGCTGTGGCGTAGTGGATGATTGGCCAATTTCCTGCTTAAATTGTCCTTCCCTATTTCTCTTCTTATTATCCTCAGTTCGAGATAAGAATTCTTTCCTTTCGAATTCAAAAGTTTTGATTGCATCAGCAACTTCGGTGATATCCTTAAATTTCATGTACATGATCGACTTCCGAATTCGATCATTAACTGCCCACTTGCATTTTTCTGCCTGGACTTCTGCTGATCCTGCAACGTCTCCTACAATACTAGCCAACCTTGAAAATCGAGTAATGAACTCAGAGGCTGGTTCATCACTTCCTTGTCGAATTATTGCATACTCCCTGATATAAGCTTCTTTATCAGCGGTCGAAAAATACTTGTCGTAAAAGATGTTACGAAAGTCGACCCATGAAAGATTAGCGTCAAAATCATCCCCTCCTTTGACATGCTTATATCCTTCCCACCAAGTTTGTGCGTCATCTTCAAATTTGTAGGTAGCCAGTCTAACTTTGTATTGCTCCGGAACTCCAAGAACTCCGAAGATCTTTTCTATATGAGCTATCCAGTTTCTTGCTTCGACTGGATTAGTAGCGTGACTAAAGGATTTCGGCTTTTGTTTTTGGAATTTACTAATCCATATGTCTATACTATAAGTAGTATTGTTCGTGGTATTCTCACGAATTTCTCCACCAGAGGTTGGATTAGTGTTGGTGCCTTCTGGATGACGAGTTTGTTGAATAACGGCCTCAGCTGTTTGAGCAACCAGGTTTGGAAGCAACCCGGCAACAGCCTGGTTGATAGCATTAATTACGCTTGGATCAACTGGAGTCTCATTCGAAGAAGTGTTGTTACGCACAGGATTAGTACGATTACTCCTACGTAGCGGACGACGAGGAGGCATATCTATACGAAATAGACAAAGGAATTAAACCAAATAAGAGACCAATTTGAATCCTATCATAGATATCTACCCATTCCTCACAGGTTTTACTTACTATCTTCATGTTTTCTACAGGAAAGAGCCTTTGCTCTGATACCATAGCTGTAACACCCCAACCCGGAAGGGCTGACGTGTCACAATAACAGTAGTATCATAAACAAAATTCATAATTCCATTTATTTATTTGACAAGGATACAACGAAACTTAAGATTAATATACAAGCAGACACATTCAATTTTATTAACTAACATCTTCAGATTTATTCCTAAGCTTTATTCTTCTCTCTTTCCCCCGCCCAAGATAACCTGCTGACCTGTAAATACAAAAATTTATACGGAATGAGCCGAATGCTCAGTACGGAATTATAGGCTCAAAGAACAAATAACGCTTTATGCAAAACTTATACAATGCAAGAACATAATTTCATAATCATATCTTACGGATGTACCCATGAGCAAACTGAAAACGTGACAATACACAGGTAGCTACTCCTGCATACTTATCACACGAGATGGCCAGTTGGCATACCTGTTATCCATCTCATTAACTTAAATTCTAGGATCGATCCATACGCCTCCTAGTAGCTTTGTACCACACTTGTACCTAGGGACGCCGTGAACTAATCTCTCCGTCACAGATGGAGCACATGCTGTTGATGCCGCAACAACATGCTCGTGGGACACTCCACGAGAAGCGATACTCAGGGTATCAGAGTACAATTGATCTTATTCACATAACTTATAAAACTTATTTTTAGAACAGAACGGAACATATATTGGAACATGCGATAATGAGTATAATTAACATAATACTATCGCACGACATAAAAGCTTAAATCAATTGATTAGAATAGAATTCGAACGGACTGTCAAATGAATCGATAATCAAAGACGTAAAGAGTGTATGAATTTAATGGGTTTTATAACAATTTGAATATGAAGCAATAAGAAGTGGGGTCAGGATCCGTACCTTAAAAATTCCAAAGTGAAGCTACTCTGTGGTAATATTTCAGATTTATACGGGCAGAGTTTAGACTACTGATTAGTCTTTTAACCTAATTTAAATAACATGCACACAACTAGGTTAGTAACTTAATACAGCCTTTACGATAACTCACGAGATCAAATTCTCACAACGAACGACAAAGTGCGATACTTAAACTCATCTATCGAATTAACGACGGACGACAAAGTACGATACTTCAACTCATCCATCGAATTAACGACGGACGACAAAGTACGATACTTCAACTCATCCATCGAATTAACGACGGACGACAAAGTACGATACTTCAACTCATCCATCGAATTAACGACGAACGACAAAGTATAATCCTAATGTGGGTAGCACTTAAACATCCATTGGATATATTGATCGATTGGACAATGAATCGTAATAGCGATCGAGTTATTACCCTGTTCTGCAGCACCCCGCTACTCTTAATTAGTGTTTTGTGTGTGTTTGGAGAGTAATTGAACGAAAACTCAGAGTGAATTTGAAGTTTGAACGTCGTTTTTGTGCCCAGAATCAAGTGCCAAGGCCTGCTATTTATACACGATTTTTAACTAGCTTACGGACCGTAAGCTTAATAACCTTACGGTCCGTAAGGTTCACAAAATTCGTATAGGGTGGCCACGTGTGGAACTAGCCTAGCTGAGTCGACAATTTTAATAAATTCAACTTCCGCAACAAGTTATTAGGATAATCGTCACGTAGGGAATACCCCCCCTGAGTTTTAGGGGCCCTAATCCTGATTCTGAAAATTCTGAAATTTCTAGGGTTTGTACGGAATTACTTGGGTGTCTTAATTAGGGTTTCCTATGGTTTAATTTAATAAAATAATTAGGTCTTTTAATATTATTAGTTTATTATGATTTTAAATTTTCGGTTATTACAGTCAAAGTCAAGATTGAAGTCAAAGGGAGACAAGATTGCTAATTGCGATCTGTCACTCCTTGCTCAATTCTTGTTTTGACTTCTTTGACTTGTAGATGGTCTATTTTATGCTTTACGTTAGTTTTATTATGTGGAGTACTTGTTACTAATCGAGGTTTAATCGCTATTTATCGATATTTAATCGCATGTTTATCGCTTATCACAATCGTACTCGCAACTCGATTTACGCGTTCTGGTTATTGTACTTACGTGTGCGTGTCTTATGTGTTACTTGTGCGTGTTTATTTATGTTGTAATTGTGGTGATTAATCGAAACGCAATCGCAACTCAAGCGCAAACGCTAAATGAACGTTAAATAAGGATAATTGTATGTTGATATAGTAGTTGGGATTAAAAGTAATTTGAATAGGAAACTCTATCGCATCGAAACGCCCAACACTCGAATCAAAACTGCAAAAAGTCATCGCGCCGAGCACTCGAACCGAGTGGCCAGCCGACTGAGTTGCCACCCAATCGGGCTGCCACCCGAGCGGAATGCCACTCGATCGAGCTGCCACCCGACCTAGGTGCCACCCGACCGAGTTGGCACTCGATCGAGCTGCCACCTGGACGGGTTGCCACTCGATCGACCCGCCACATATTTCCCTTTCCATTTATGGAAACCCTATAAATACCCTCCTTTGTCACATAATTTGATGTTGACAGCTCCCTCTTCACCCTACTCGATCCAGCCGCTATTTCTTCAGATTTCTCGCAATTCTTGTAAGTTTTCCACTCAAATCTTGTACTTTCTTGATCTACACGCACTCCTACACCTTTCAATCTTTTGAATCTTAACTTTTAACCATGAAATCACTAGATTTGAGGTGTTCTAGGATGATGTCATCATGGTGTTCTTATGAACTTCATGTTTTGGTGAAAACAACTTAGATCTGAACTACTTCCACATGAATAAACAAACATCTTTCATAGATCTGAACATATTCATGGTGAAAAGGATTGAAAGATGGTTTTCCAACTTTCTTTCAACTCTTTTACACTTAATGCACTCAAAACCTATGGAATCGGATCTTGTTCTAATCTTCTACTCTTTCTTGTGGATGTGTTGGTTCAAGATCTGGATTCTATCCACGAGAACACTGATTTCGGGTTAAACATGAAACACCGTCTCGAACAGTTAACCGGTCAGACTAGGGTGGTTCCTGTCCGATCGGGCACTCGGACTTGACGAGGTTTCTGTTGTTTAGCACGATATCAAACGATCTCGAGAAAACGACAAACTACCAAAACAACCAAGGAAGAAGACGACCGGGTCATATGGGACGGATTGCCATCCGATCGGATTGCCACTCGACTGGACTGCCACCCATCAGATTGCACCTTGGGTCCCACACTTAACTTTCATTTCAATATTTGAGGTTTTGAACATTGAACGGGCTGTCGTCCGATCGGATTACCACCCGATCGGATTGCCATTCCACCATGTGATGTTCTGACTTCAACACTTAAACAATTTTTCAACATGTTCAATCCGAACGGATTGCCACCCGATTGGATAGCCATCCGATCGAGTGACTGTCCTGCTGTGAACTTGTTCTCAACCTGAGAAGCCTCGCCAATCAGATTGTTGTCCGATCGAACAGCCGTTCGATCGACCGACCTGAAGGGTAGAGATACTTCTCTGTTTTCAAAATGCTACAATGAAAACTTCAAAAGACAAGCCATCATACACAAACACATCCATTCCAAACGAGATGACAATCCAGTCGAGTGGCCACCCGATCGGGCGACCACCTAAACAGGTTGTCATCCGATCGATCGACAGGCCACCCGATCGGATCGCCACCCGATCGGATTGCTGTCCGATCCACTGACACTTTGCTTCTTTTTACGGGCCGCTTATCGTTTATGCTATCGTTCTGATCAGGCTAACCTTACTCTCTAGCGCTCCCTTCAATCCATCATTATTGTGAGTATACTCGATCCCTTTTTGCTTTACGCACTTTTGGGTGTTACATACGTTACTTATACTAAATCACATCAAACACACTACGTAATACTTTAAACGCTAACCGTTACCGCATGTTATACGTGACTTAATGAATGCTTGTTGTTATGTTTACACATGGAATGTTGTCTACCTGCCTTAGCAACGATAGTACTATTAGTTTGGACTCAGCACCTGTTCACTCAGGGGTTGTTACATGGCTCACAGTGGTGAGTGTGTATTACGAACGTATGTGGCAGGTGCTTAAGATGTTTATATGCTTGGCTTGCTGTGAAATCGAGGCTAGGAAAGGTCTAGAAACAAATAAATGAATTGTCTGTATTTGAAATCTGAGTTGTCGGAACAGAACAATTTGACTAGAACTTTTCTGTAATAATTATATTACTTTTTATGTCATGGTATGGGACATGATGCTTTAAATAATTGGTAATCATAGTTGTTATGGAAACTTCTGGACAATCTGTTTCGCTCAGTGCCACGCCCCTATGATTCCGCCATCGGTTGGGGTGTGACAGATTGGTATCAGAGCCATAACTATAGGGAATTAGGCAAGACTCGACCTAGTCCGGGTTGATGTCTTAGAAACGACCTAGTCTATATTTAGGAACCAACAGACCGACTTGTACACACCCTGTAAGGGTTATGTACGAGCTTACTTGTTATTTCTCGCTATTCTCGCCTACGCTACACTATCACTGCACTCTAGTTTCTGAACGAGCAATTAGGTCAAGATTAGGTGTGAAAACCGCAAACTCTCGACTAAATTGCTTGTTCAACCCGTATTTTATCTACAAACAGGAGAATTTGCGTCGAATCAGGAGTAAAATCCGTACTTTGACGCATAATTTCTCCTTTATTTTATCAAAAGCAGGAACGAAGTCGTTAATTCAGGGGTGAAACCTGAACCTTGATGACTTGTTCCGACCTCTATTCTGTTTTACAAAACTCTCACCAAAGTCTCGACGGACTCCAACGACTTGAAGTCACGCTGAAATTGGAAGGATGCGTGCCATTCGCCCAGATTCGAGGCGAGAGCACAGTCCCGAAGGCCAAGTGTGTACTAAAAAGTCCTTGTGAATAGTCGAACCACTTTGGTTAGTCGACGTCTAAATAGCCACAGACAATCTATTCTTGATTTTTATGTGTTTTGATTCTGAGCTCGCTACTGCCGACTCTGATATTACGACATTTTATGTGGAATTTATGTGGTTTATGTTTATTTGTTAGCGTTTTGAGGTACTACTGGTCTCGATCTAACGCCTTTTTACATCCGCTAAACACACAACACACTGCACAACCGCTAGCAAATCGCTACTACCATGAGGAATGACTTACGCTATACTACCCGCTATGTTATTCGCAATCGCTATTCTTGAACGCTCGTGGACTTTGAATGATAGGTTTCTGTATTCTGACTACCTCTTGTGATTATGTGCTTCTGTGCTTTTGTGTTTCTATGTCTTACGTGCTTATGTGCTTCTGTGTTTATGTGGTTATGTGCCTACGTGTTTACATGTCCGTGTTCCTGAGCTTTAGTAGTACTAGGCATGTGAGGTGAGAATCGATTAAACAAGTGAGTGAATCCTATGGCGATGCTTGTTGCAGACAATGTCGTCCACTGGATCACTTCACTATCGTGCTATGAAACGAAAGCAAGCTGACAAGTGACTCGCCTCTCTCGTCGCTACTCAGATCGCTAAAGTACTTCCTCAGATTGTTAGTGAACTGAACGAGAACGCTAGCAAATCGTCTGAAGAGTCTCGAACAGATGTACCAAAGACTGCTTTTAGTTTCAAGCAGTTCAAATCTTGTGGTCCAAATTAATTTACTGGCGAAGATGGCCCCATGGCTATGTTTCAATGGTTTGATTCCATCAAAGTCACTCTGTGCCAGAGTGGATGTCCTGAAAATATCCGTACTCTGAATGCTACCGGCGTCTTCCAGTCCCACGCATTAGACTGGTGGACGGCCGAGAGGAACAAACACGGAAATGACGCAGCCTATGAGCTGACGTGGGAAGAGGTGAAAGCCATTATGATGGATGAATTCTGCCCTCCGCATGAACGCCAAAAGCTGGAGGACGAATTCTGGCATATCAAGCAGAAAGATGGAGAGAACACATCTCTAACTGCTCGCTTTAAGCAGCTCAGTATCATCTGTCCTGACCAAGTGAAGACGCCGGAGATGACAATCAAGAAGTACATCCGCGCTCCGCCGGATTGTGTTGCAGATTTTGTGCATGCTTCAAAGCCAGCAACAATCGAAGAAACTTACCTGCTTGCCGCTGAAATCAACGACAAGTTAGTCAAAGCTGGATTTTGGGATCAAGCTACCAAGAACCTACACCAAGCTACAGCCGCACCAACCGCCAAAACCGCCACCGCTCAGTCGTCGAAATCCTCTCGTCGCAAGAGGAAGAACAACAACAGCAGCTCCAGTAACAAGAACTGTGTTGTCACCACTACTGCTGCTCCGCTTCAAGCCGTACCGGCTCAGCAGCAATCTCAGCACCGATCAGCTCCAGCACCAGTTACCTATGCACCGCCTGCAAAGTGTGCATACACTGGCCCTCACCCTGCCTGCCCGACATGTACTTATCATCATCCGGTGGGTATCGCCTGCTGATTTTGCGTGCATTGCAACATGCACAGCCACTTTACCGCTAACTGACGTACTGGTCCCCGACAAGCACCAACTCAAGCTACTGCTCATCAAGCTCTGCTTCCAGCTCCTCAAGGCCAACAAGCGACTCAGGCACCCGCGATCAATGCCAGAGTCTGCTTCGCGTGTGGTGATCCCAACCACTTCGCGAACATGTGCCCAAACAGGGTTGTGAAACAAGAGCCCCAGCAGCCGCAGCCTCAGCAACAGCAGCAGCAACAGCCTCAACAGCAACAACAACAAGCCGCCCGCGCCCGAACCTTCAACATCAATGCGCGCCAAGCCCAGGCTGACAACAATGTGGTCAATGGTACGTTACTTGTGAATGGTATTTATGCTTCGTGTTTGTTTGATACTGGAGCCGATAACTGTTTTGTGTCGTTCGAATTCGAGAAGCTCCTTAATCTTAAGCGCTCCCATCTCCCCTCGACGTCCGATGTCGAAGTCGCCACCGGAAGAACCGTCGCCGTCAATTCTGTTCTTCGTGATTGTACTCTTGAACTCAACAATCACATCTTCCCGATCGTTCTTATTCCGGTGCAACTCGGAAGTTTTGACGTCATAGTAGGCATGGACTTTTTTCATGAAAACCATGCTGAAGTTGTGTGCTTTGATAAGATGATTCGATTCTCGCTCACGAATGGTGATGTATTGTGTGTTTATGGTGAAACTCCCTCGAAAGGTCTTAAGCTCATATCATGTGTCCAAGCTAGCAAGTATCTCCGCAAGGAATACAGAGCTTTCTTGGCTAATATCGTAGTATCGGAGAAGGAAAAGAAAGGAAAGACGAAAGTGAAAGACGTTCATGTGGTTCGTGAATTTCCTAATGTGTTCCTGATGATCTTTTTGGCTTACCGCCAAGTCGTGATATTCGACTTTCGTATTGACCTCATTCCTGGAGCAAACCCTATCCCTAGAGCTCCTTATCGACTCGCTCCATCCGAAATGCGTGAACTCTCAAGTTAGCTTCAGGAATTGCTTGATAAAGGCTTCATTCGCCCGAGCACCTCTCCATGGGGCGCACCAGTCCTTTTCGTCAAAAAGAAGGATGGGTCATTCAGGATGTGCATCGACTATCAGGAATTGAATAAGTTGACAATCAAGAATCGCTATCCCCTACCTCGAATTGATGATTTGTTCGACCAGCTACATGGTGCTACGTGTTTCTCGAAGATCGATCTATGCTCAGGCTATCACCAACTACGCATCCAAGAGGAGGATATACCCAAAACCGCTTTTCGCACTTGATACGGCCATTATAAGTTCATTATTATGCCTTTTGGTATAACCAACGCACCCGCGGTTTTCATCGATCTGATGAATCGGGTGTGTAAACCATTTCTTGAACGCTTCGTCATCGTGTTCATCGATGATATCCTGATCTATTCGAAATCGAAAGCCGAACATGCGTAACATCTACGTTTGGTTCTCGAGCTACTCCAAGGGAATCGACTCTATGCCAGGTTCTCCAAGTGCGAATTTTGGCTAGAGGAGGTTCAATTCCTCGGTCACATTGTCAATAGTCAAGGTATTCACTTCGATCCCGTGAAGATTGAAGCAATTAAGAGTTGGGTTACACCGAAGAACCCTTCTGAAGTCCGTTCTTTTCTCGGACTAGCGGGCTATTATCGTCGATTTATTGAAGGGTTCTCTAAAATCGCTGTGCCACTTACCGCTCTCACGCATAAAGACAAACCTTTTGTTTGGGGAACTGAACAAGTGTCTGCTTTCCAAACCCTCAAGCACATGCTTTGCAATGCTCCTGTCCTCACTTTATCTGACGGAAACGACGTCTTTATTGTCTATTGTGATGCCTCAAACCTTGGTCTTGGTTGTGTTCTCATGCAACGAGACAGGGTTATCTCTTACGCATCTCGTCAGCTCAATATCCACGAGAAGAACTATACAACCCATGACCTCGAACTAGGCGCAGTTGTTTTTACGTTAAAGATTTGGAAACACTACCTGTATGGTACCAAGTGTACGATCTTCACCGATCATAGGAGCCTACAACATATCTTTAACCAGAATGAACTTAATATGCGTCAACGCCGATGGGTAGAACTTCTCAACGATTACGACTGTGAGATCCGTTATCACCCAGGCAAAGCAAATGTCGTTGCTGACACCCTCAGCAGACGGAGCTATCTACTCAGCATTCGTAATATCCAAGCCCAATACGATCTCGAAACCCTCATCCGCGAAGCCTAGCATGCTTGTTTTAACGAACGCACTTTGGAGAAGGAAACAATCTATCACGATGGAGCCCAGCTTGTGAATAAGTCGAATGGGATATTCCACTTTCTAGACCGAATTTGGATCCCCAAGTGGACCAATTTGCGACAGATTTTGATGGACGAAGCCCAAAAATCTCGGTATTCTATTCATCCCGGTGCCGATAAAATATACCAGGACCTTCGATACAAGTACTGGTGGCCGGGCATGAAGAGAGATATCGCTCTCTATGTTGGAAAGTGCCTGACTTGCTCGAAAGTCAAGGCTGAGCACCAAAGACCCTCTGGCTTACTCGAACAGCCCCCGAACCCTATGTGGAAGTGGGAAAGCATAGCTATGGATTTCATAACGAAACTCCCGCGTACGCCATCAAGTCACGACAGCATCTGGGTTATCATTGACCGTTTGACCACATCTGCTCATTTTCTGCCAATACGAGAAGACTACAAGGTGGAGAGATTAGCCCGAATCTACACCGATGAGATCGTTTGTCGACATGAGACGCCTCGCGACATCATCTCTAACCGTGATGCTCGGTTTACCTCGCGTCTATGGGAAACGTTTCAAATGGCTCTCGGTACTACGCTTAATCTAAGTATCGCATTCCACCCGCAAACCGACGGTCAGACTGAAAGAACGATTCGTACCCTTGAAGACATGCTCCGTTCGTGTGTCATAGATTTCGGTGGTAATTAGGACGCTTACCTTCCATTAGTCGAATTCTCGTATAATAACAGTTATCATTCCAGCATTCAAATGGCACCGTTTGAGGCTTTATATGGAAGAAAATGTCGATCGCCAATTGTATGGCACGAGATTGGGCACTCGCAATTAATCGGTCCTGAGCTATTGCAAGAAACGACTGACAAAGTCCTCCAAATTTGAGACAATATGCTGAAAGCTCGGAGTCATCAGAAAAGTTACGCCGATAGACGACGCAAGCCCTTTGAATTTGACGTTGGCGACTACGTACTCCTAAAGGTATCACCTTGGAAGGGTGTGGTCAGATTCGGCAAGAAAGGGAAACTAGCGCCTCAATATGTTGGACCTTTTAAGATTCTGGAAAGGATCGAAAAAGTCACCTACAGACTCGAACTACCGGAGGAACTTAGTAACGTCCACCCGACTTTCCATGTTTTGAACCTCCGAAAGTGCCTGGCTGAGCATGATTTAATTGTACCTCTAGAAGATCTTCAAGTAAACGAAACACTACACTTTGTGGAAAAGCCTGTCGAGATCATGGACCGCCAAACCAAGCAGCTCAGACGCTCGCGCATTCCCATTGTGAAGGTTCGATGGGAAGGCAAACGAGGCGTAGAGTTCACTTGGGAACTCGAAAACGACATGAAGGCGAAGTACCCGCAGTTGTTTGTTACGGCTTCGGCCTAATTTCGGAACGTAATTCCCTCAACTAGGGAAGGCTGTAACACCCCGTGTTTCGAAAGTCAAATTCAAAGTCAAGATTGAAGTCAAAGGGAGACAAGATTGCTAATTGCGATCTGTCACTCCTTGCTCAATTCCTGTTTTGACTTCTTTGACTTGTAGATGGTCTATTTTATGCTTTACGTTAGTTGTATTATGTGGAGTACTTGTTACTAATCGAGGTTTAATCGCTATTTATCGATATTTAATCGCATGTTTATCGCTTATCGCAATCACACTCGCAACTCGATTTCCACGTTCTGGTTATTGTACTTACGTGTGTGTGTGTGTGTCTTATGTGTTACTTGTGCGTGTTTATTTATGTTGTAATTGTGGTGATTAATCAAAACGTAATCGAAACGCAATCGCAACTCAATCGCAAATGCTAATCGAAACTACAAAACTCATCGCGCAGAGCACTCGAACCGAGTGGCCAGCCGACCGAGTTGCCCCCCGATCGGGCTGCCACCCGAGCGGAGTGCCACTCGATCGAGCTACCACCCGACCTAGGTGCCACCCGACCGAGTTGCCACTCGATCAAGCTGCCACCCGGACGGGCTGCCACTCGATCGACCCACCATATATTTCCCTTTCCATTTGTGGAATCCCTATAAATACCCTCCTTTGTCACATCATTTGATGTTTACAGCTCCCTCTTCACCCTACTCGATCCAGCCGCTATTTCTTCAGATTTCTCGCGATTCTTGTAAGTTTTCCACTGAAATCTTGTACTTTCTTGATCTACACGCACTCCTACACCTTTCTATCTTTTGAATCTTAACTTTTAACCGTGAAATCACTAGATTTGAGGTGTTCTAGGATGATGTCATCATGGTGTTCTTATGAACTTCATGTTTTGGCTTCAATCCACCAAGAACAACTTAGATCTGAACGATTTCCACATTAATAAACAAAGATCTTTCATAGATCTGAACATATTCATGGTGAAAAGGATTGAAAGACGGTTTTCCAACTTTCTTTCAACTCCTTTACACTCAATGCGCTCAAAACCGATGGAATCAGAGCTTGTTCTAATCTTCTACTCTTTCTTGTGGATGTGTTCGTTCAAAATCTGGATTCTATCCACAAGAACGCTGATTTTGAGTTAAACATGAAACACCGTCTCGAACACTTAACTGGTCGGACAAGGGTGGTTCCTGTCTGATCGGGTCACTAGGACTTGACGAGGTTTCTGTTGTTTAGCACGATATTAAACGATCTCGAGAAAACGAAAAACTACCAAAACAACCAAGGAAGAAGACGACCGGGTCATCTGGGATGGATTGCCGTCCGATCGGATTGTCGTCTGATCGGATTGCCACCCGACCGAACTGCCACCTGATCGGATTGCACCTTGGGTCCCACACTTAACTTTCATTTCAATATTTGAGGTTTTAAATATTGAACGGGCTGTCGTCCGATCGGATTACCACCCGATCGGATTGCCATTCGACCATGTGATGTTCTGACTTTAACACTTAAACAATTTTTCAACATGTTCAACCCGAACGGATTGCCACCAGATCGGATAGCCATCCAATTGATTGACTGTCCTGCTGTGAACTTGTTCTCAACCTTAGAAGCCTCGCCAATCGGATTGCTGTCCGATCGAACAGCCGTTCGATCGACCGACCGACCTGAAGGGTATAGATACTTCTCTGTTTTCAAAATGCTACAACGAAAACTTCAAAAGACAAGCCATCATACACAAACACATCCATTCCAAATGAGATGACAATCCAGTCGAGTGGCCACCCGATCGGATCGCCACCCGGTCGGATTGCTGTCCGATCCACTGACACTTTGCTTCTTTTTACGCGCCGCTTATCGTTTATGCTATCGTTCTAATCAGGCTAACCTTACTCTCTAGCGTTCCCTTCAATCCGTCATCGCTGTGAGTATACTCGATCCCCTTTTGCTTTACGCACTTTTGGGTGTTACATACGTTACTTATACTAAATCACATCAAACACACTACGCAATACTTTAAACGCTAACCGTTACCGCATGTTATACGTGACTTAATGAATGCTTGTTGTTATGTTTACATATGGAATGCTGTCTACCTCCCTTAGCAACGATAGTACTATTAGTTTGGACTCAGCACCTGTTCACTCCGGGGTTGTTAAGGACAATTTGTTACATGGCTCACAGTGGTAAGTGTGTATTACGAACTGCCTTGGGCAGTCAACCCGCAGTCATTGGTATCGATAGGTTCATGTCGATAATTAACATGCCTCATTTTACACTGTGTACGTGCTGGTTATGCGTAACAATTTCAAACTCTATTATATCTATTAAACTTGTATGCTCACCTTTACACTATGTGTGTTGACTTTTACTTTAACGTATGTGGCAGGTGCTTAAGATGTTTATATGCTTGGCTTGCTGTGAAATCGAGGCTAGGAAAGGTCTAGAAACAAATAAATGAATTGTCTGTATTTGAAATCTGAGTTGTCAGAACAGAACAATTTGACTAGAACTTGTCTGTAATAATTATATTACTTTTTATGTCATGGTATGGGACATGATGCTTTAAATAATTGGTAATCATAGTTGTTATGGAAACTTCTGGACAATCTGTTTCGCTCAGTGCCACACCCCGATGATTCCGCCATCGGTTGGGGTGTGACAACCTGTCTAACAGATGACTCTACTGATGAAGAAGAGGAGGAAATGGCTAATGTTTGTTTAATGGCTGCAACTTCTGATGAGTGTTCCAGTTTATTAGAACCCAAAGTAAGTTCAGACAACAATGATTTAGAATAACAACTGAACAAACTAATGAAAGATTTTGTGATTCTACAAAACAAACAATCATCAGAAAACACCAAATCTGATGATTTGCAAAAATTGCTCAACAAAGTCAACATTGAAAACCAATTATTAATTGATCAAAATTTAACAAAAGATTCCAAAATTGAATTTTATGAATGAGAAAGAAAAGATCTTTACAAAAAAATTCAAGATAATGAGATGAATGTAAAAGGTTTTCAACAAGCCAAACAGTTCATACACTTTATTGAAGCAACACCAAAGAATAAAGGTGAATGATTAGGATATGTAAAGATAAATATCAGAAATCCTACCACCTTTGTAAGGGCATCAGAAAACTGTTCTGATAAAATAATATCGGATTTTGACGCTGACTCTTGCAAATCAAGCAGTTCTGATAAACTATTTATGTCATCCAAAGTTTGCTTAAAAATGGATGAAATTCTGAAATTATCTGAAAAACCAAAAACACATCCCAAATTTCAAAAAGGCAAAAATCTTCCATCACAATCACATTTATCTAAACAAATAGACAAAACAAGTTGTATGTGTGTTGAAATTCTGAAGCTAATTCAACACCATCTCTCCAAAGAAAATCATTTTGCTAATGGCTTAGCATTAAGCAGAAGTGCTGATGAGAACTGTTCCTCTGATGAAGAAATCTCTAGTGTATTTTCATCAGAAAAAGTACCCAAGCAAGTTTGTGTACCAAAAAATCTCTAACCTTATCATTTGAAGACCGTCATGTGCAGCAGATCTGGTACTGCGACTCTGGGAGCTCCAAGCACATGACAGGGGATAGGAGCTTACTCAGTAATTATCAAGAAAAACTAGGTAAATTAGTAAATTTTGGAAATGGGGTTAAGGGAAGAAGCATGGGTTATGGTACCATAAAGTATGGATCATTAACCATTGAAAAGGTTGCCTATGTTGAAGATTTGAAATATAACCTACTAAGCTGTGGGCAATTTTGTGACAGAGGCTTCCATGTAACTTTCTTACCTGAAAAATGCTTACTGGTTGGTTTAGATGACAAAAAGGTATATTTAAGTGGCAAAAGAATAAGAAATTTCATCTATTACTTTGACTTCAGAGAAGAAATTGAGCATCCTCAATTATACTTATTTTCAACAAAAAATAAAGGGAATAGCTGGTTATGGCACAAAAGATTGGCATACTTAAATTTTAAAACTTTAAACCAACTGGAAAGCAAAAATCTGGTAAAAGGTTTACCTTTCATTTCATCCAAAAAGGATCAAATGTGTGAAGCATGTGAGCTTGGAAAATAAAAAAGAGGCTCACATAAAACAATTTCTGAATAATCAATTTCTGAAAATTTAGAACTTTTACACATGGACCTTTGTGGACCTGTAAAAACAATTTTTTTTCTTGAAAGAAATACATTTAAGTCATTGTAGATGACTACTCCAGGTACACTTGGGTTGAATTTCTCAGAAAGAAGAGTGAAACCCCAGATATGATCATTAATTTCATCAGAAAAACTGAAAATCTGTTGAAATTACCTGTAAGAAGGATTAGCTCTGAAAATGGAACAAAATTTAAAAATGCAAAACTTGAGACCTTCCTTGTAAGCAAAGGAATCTCTCATGACTTTTCTGCTCCAAGAACTCCACAACAAAATGGAGTTGTTAAAAGAAGAAATAGAACCCAGGTAGATGTAGCAATGACAATGCTTGCTATGCCAGATTGCCCACTTACTTTTAGGCTGAAGGAATTGCAAATGCATGTTTTACACTAAATAGATCTATCATCAACAAGAGACATCAAAAAACTCCTTATAACATTATCAACCAAAGGATCCCAAACATCAAATTTTTACACACCTTTGGCTGTAATTGTTTTGTCTTTAATGATTTTGATAGTCTGGAAAAATTTGACAGAAAAGCTGAAAAAGGAAATTTTCTAGGTTACTCATTGTCCTCTAAAGCTTACAGAATCTTTCTTGCAAACACAAGGACAATAAGAGAAAGCTTATATGTGTCATTTGATGATTCATCAGAAATAAATATTTCAGATGAAATTTTACAAGATATAAGCTTATCAAAACAACCAGAAAATTTTGAAGATCTTCTTAACAAATTAACTGAAGAACTTTTAGAACATGACTACATGCAAACCATTTCAAATAAAACCATGTCATGTGCTAACCCTGCAGATGATCTGGAACCTCCATCAGAAAATGTACAAAATGATCAGAATTCTGGAAATTCACCAGAAAATCAAATTGAACAGCAGAATTCCGATCCTCTTAACAACATAGAGGTCACATATCAGGGGGAAGTTTCAAATCCACCAGGAAGCACAAGTTCACACAACAATTTAAGATGGATCAAGGGGCACTCAGAAGCAAACATTATTGGTGACCCTGACGAAGGTGTTAAGACAAGATCAGCATCAGCACATGAATGCCTATATGCTGGATTCTTGAGCATAATAGAGCCAAAATCTGTTAAAGAAGCACTAAATGACTCAGATTGGGTACAAGCAATGCAAGAAGAGCTTGACCAATTTGAAAAGAGTAAAGTGTGGGATCTGGTACCCAAACCAACTGACAAATCTGTCATTGGATCAAAATGGGTATTCAGAAACAAAGTTGATGAACAAGGCATAATAACAAGGAACAAAGCAAGACTGGTGGTCAAAGGTTACTGTCAACAAGAAGGTATAGTATGATGAAACCTTTGCACCAATTGCCAGGTTTGAAGCTGTAAGAATATTCCTTGCTTATGCTGCCTCAAAAAACATCAAAGTTTATCAGATGGATGTAAAATCTGCATTCTTGAATGGTAAGATTGAAGAAGAAGTATAAGTGCAACAACCTAAAAGGCTTTGTTGATTCTCAATTTCCAAAACATGTTTATAAACTAAATAAAGCCTTGTATGGGTTGAAGCAAGCTCCAAGAACATGGTTTGAAACTTTTTCAAACTTCTTAATCAATTCTAGCTTCACCAAAGGTACAATCGACACAACCCTATTTCTGAAATCACACAAAGGGCACACACTGTTGGTCCAAATCTATGTTGATGACATCATATTTAGATCAACAAATGAGAAATTTTGTAAAAAGTTTGAAAATTTAATGACCAGTCACTTTGAAATGAGCATGATGGGTGAATTGAGCTTTTTCCTTGGATTACAAGTAAAACAACAAAGTGATGGCATATTTCTGAGTCAATCAAAATATGTCAGAACAATTTTGAAAAAGTATTCACTTGAAAACTGTTCATCTTCAAGAACTCCCATGGCAACTGGAAACAAACTTGATACTGATGTAGAAGGAAAACCAGTTGATATAAAAACTTATAGGGGAATGATAGGATTATTGTTATACTTAACAGCCAATAGACCAGACATAATATTTTCCACATGTTTTCTAGCAAGATATCAATACAATCCTAAAGAGTCCCACATGAAAGCTATTAAAAGAGTTTTTAAATATCTCAAAGGAACATCAGATCTTGGTTTGTGGTATCCTAAAAATACACATTTTGAATTAATTGCATACACAGAGGCAGATCATGCAGGATGCAAAATTGACAGAAAAAACACATTTGGTGCCTGTAAAATGCTAGGAGAAAAGTTAGTATGTTGGGCAAGCAAAAAGCAAAACTGTGTAGCCACATCAATAGATGAATCAGAATATCTAGCAGCAGCAAGTTGTTGTTCACAAGTTCTGTGGATACAAACTCAGCTAAGAGATTATGGAGTAAATCTGACAAAAATTCCAATTCTATGTGATTCCATGAGTGCAATTGCAATAACATCAAACCCAGTGCATCACTCAAGAACAAAACACATTATTGTCAGATATCACTTCATCAAAGATCATGTGGAGAAAGATAACATTGAAATGTATTTGTCCCAATTGAAAACCAATTTGCTGATATTTTCAATAAACCTTTTGATGAAAATAGACGTAACTTCTTAATCAGCAAATTAGGAATGGTCAACATGAAAATTGAACAAAGCAAAGAAATTTTGTCACAAAATGAAGAAAAATTTGATATGCAATCATTTGCTCAGATTTCTGGTACAAATTCTGATAATCTATCAGAAAACTCAAAAGTCACCAGAAAATCTGATAAATCACTAGAATTAACCAAATCAACAGAATTTCTGATGAAGCTTGAAATATCAATTTTCCTCTCTTTTCACTTACATGAAAATAGTTCATATGTAATCATTATTTCTCATCGTTTTTGTAAATGTTATTCGTTCATATCTATATTCTTTTATTTTCTTTAATTAAAAATTCAAATTTTATCTCTTTAGAATAGGGTAGATCACGTCATGAAAGGAAAATTTCTGGGAAAACGTTAATGGTTGTTTTCTCTTTCTCCTACATTCATTGCTTACTCATCAATATTAAGAGAGAAAGAAATTACATCTGGGCAGCTCATAATGATAATTATCAGAAGTTGGCCGCCTAGACCATTAATGCAGGAGATATTATCTCTTAAAATTCTCTTTGTTTTCTGACAGACAAAACTAAATACAAAGAAAATAGAGATAACAAAATCTAAGTAGGTAGATACCATTTAAGGCAAGCTTCACTTTCACTATAAATGTTTACCACTTGGAACTTAACCAGTCACTTTCACTTACCTGAAAAACCCTAAAAATCTCTTCATCTTCTTTCATGTCTCACCCACCAAAAATGGCTAGAATCTATCCTGACTTCATTCCACTACCACATCACCCACATCACAACCTGAGAATCAGAATAAGCTTTGATGGTCCTGCATGGGAAGGATGCCAAATCATCCTTAACATGCTCATGCAAAGTCCCTTAGCCTATGCCTTGTCTACATACATTATGGTCTATCCAGAGATCTTGCAACAATTCTGGAGGGAAGCAATACTCCTTCTTCACGAAGGAAGGTTTACTTCTATAGGAAGTTATGTGCTGGGGAAACCAATCATCCTCACAGATTATGTTATCAGAGAGGTTCTAAACCTCAATGATGACAACAATGTTCTCACCTTCACCAGCAAACAGATTGATGATACCCTAACTCAAATGGGGTATAATGTGGAGAATCCGAACAGACCAATCTCCAAGTCCGACTTCATCAAGCCATGGTAGTATTTGGTGTCTCAGCTTGGGGTTTGCTTTTCAAATAAAATCATAAACTACCATGAGATCTCATACATGTTGATGGAACCTGTACATGTCATTGTACAGGATGTTCCATATAATTTCTCTCATTATCTGATGAAAGATCTTACCAGCAACCTATGGTCTAGCAGGCCAATTTTAGTTTATCCTCATTTCATGATGAGGGTAATTACTAGCCAGCTAGGGTTTGGAGGTATTCCTGCATGGTATCCCAGAGCTGAGGTGGTACTTCAATAGAATATTCGTAATATTCTGCTTGTACCAAGTGCCAACAATATAGGACTTGAGACCCATCTCTTGTTGTTTGCTGAGCTTATCTATGGAGAAGATTAGATGTAGTTTTCTTTAGTTACTGTTTGAAGTTTTTTTGGGTTAACTTAGTAAAAGTTTATATTATGTCTTTACATACTTGCATTCTGTTGATTTGATTAGGGGAAAGGAAAAACAAAAGGTTAAAAAACATATGGTAAACAAGAGGGAGTTAAAGACACAAAGCAACTTGTGTTTATCAGAAACAAAACATTTGACACAAAACTTCAAGTGGGAATTCTATCTCAGACCCTTCAATTTCAAACTCTTATTCAATAGCTAACCCCAAATATTTCTCTAGTGAAGTTTTAGAGACTTTAAAATCATACCCTAGGTGTATATGGGAAATGCAAACATAGCTCAACGGTGTGATAAGAAACTAGATGCCTCATCGATTTTTTATTCCGGGGCAACCGATACCATGACGTATGATCTTTCGGATATTGTATCTAAAGCTCAACAAAAAAAGACACGTATTCGGACAGCTGATAGTGGAATTTGTCATGTCGAAGGAAGTGGGACAATTGAAATATCTCCTACCTTAAAACTATCGAATTGTCTTTATATACCTTCCCTGTCACATAAACTTTTATCCATTAGCCATGTCACGAAAGAGTTAAATTGTACAATTCTAATGCATCCTACCTTTTGCATCTTACAGGATATCAGGACAGGAGTGATCATTGGGCGTGGCACTAAACGCCAAGGGCTGTATTATATGGATGAAGTGACTCGTCAGGGGACTGTGGTGTTAGCTCATGGAAGTATTGATAGAGAAGCATGGTTATGGCATAGGAGGATGGGACACCCATCCACTGGTTACTTACATCTTTTGTTTCCAAGGTTATTTCCTTCAAAAAACAATTCAGTTTGTGAAACCTATGTTTTGGCCAAAACCATAGACATACCTATTTACCGAATAATAATAGAGTTGATATACCTTTTTTGTTGATTCACTCTGATGTTTGGGGACCAGCGAAAGTTAGGGGGCAAAACTTTCGATATTTCATTATATTTATTGATGATTGTACTCGTATGACGTGGAGATATTCTTTGAAACATAAATCCGAGGTCTTTGAAAAATTCAGGGAATTTCATACTATGGTAGAAACTCAATTCCATAGCCTCATTCAAATTCTCCGATCTGATAATGGAGGAGAATTTGTTAATGACTCTATGAAACTTTTTTGAAAATCAAAAGGGATAATTCACCAAACTTCATGTTCCTACACCCCTGAACAGAATGGTGTCTCAGAATGGAAGAATCGAATCTTGTTAGAAATAACTTGTGCCCTACTGATAGAATCCCAAGTTCCTACACCATTTTGGCCCGAAGCTTTAGCTACGGCTACGTATCTCATAAATTGCCTCCCAACCAAAGCACCCCAACTTAAAACCCCAATTGACACCCTAACCAAGTTCACCAAACTCCCTCCGCCACTTACTCTTGAACCTAAGGTATTCGGTTGTTCTGTCTTTGTTCACATACCCAAAATCAACCGAAACAAACTTGGGAAACTTGGGCCATGTGCAGAAAAATGTGTCTTTGTCGGATATGGAGTTACTCAAAAGGGATACCGTTGTTACAATCTGAAAACGAGGCACATGTATACTACAATGGACTGCGACTTCCTTGAAACAAAATATTTTTATAACTCCCAACATAATGGTCAAGGGGAGAAGGAGCATGTTGACCCATTAAGTTGGTTGGTTTGGTTGCCTTCGTCAGAAGAAACTTCTCACAATGAGTCACTAAGATCCACACAGCCTGCGGAACCATCCGTTAGTGTCACTAAACAAGGTCCTCTTGACTTGGTACCCGAGGTAAGTGAATCCCCCCTACTTGAATCTTCCATACTTGAACCAAATGATAACTCTTCATTTACTCCTAATCATGATGTTCAGCAAACAATAGTTGAACAGGGGGAACAAACAACTGATGACAGGGTTTTTCAGCAAAAAGTAGTTGAACAGAGGGAACAAACAACTGATGACAATGAGAAAGGAGTACATGAAACAAATAATCGTTATGTGCTACCTCCAAGGGTAAATAGAGGAGTTCCTCCTAAACGGTACTCTCCAGAAAAAGAGTCTCGGAGCTCCAAATATCCTATGGCAAACATTGCCAAAGGAAATCTGTCTAAAGAAGCCAAGGCATTTGATTCCTCATTATACTTAGAAGAAATTCCAGCCAGTGTTGAGGAAGCCTTAGCATCAGAAGTATGGAAGGATGCAATGGAGACAGAGATGAAGGCACTAATTAAAAATGATACATTGAAAAGGGGGAAGCTTCCAATAGGAAAGAAAGCGGTAGGATGTCGTTGGGTGTTTTCTATTAAACACAAACCCAATGGTACCATTGAAAGGTATAAAGCCCAATTGCTGGCCAAAGGGTACACACAAACTTACGGGATTGATTACTCAGAAACCTTCTCTCTAGTAGCAAACTCGATACAATTAGGGTGCTTCTTTCTGTTGCGGCTAACAAGGATTGGCTACTACACCAGTTTGATGTAAAGAATGCTTTCTTACACGGAGAATTAAAGGAGGAGGTTTATATGGCAGCTCCACCAGGGTTCACTGGAGACTTCAAAACAGGAGAAGTATGTCAATAGAAGAAGTCGATCTATGGGCTTAAACAGTCTCCACGGGCTTGGTTTAGGAGGTTCACTATTGCTATGAAAAAATATGGCTTTAAACAAAGCAATTCTGATCACACCTTGTTCTTAAAAAGAAGGGGGTCTCTTGTGAGTTGTTTAATAATTTATGTTGATGATATGATAATTACAGGGGATGATCACGAGGAAATGTCAAGATTAAAAGAAAACTTGTTCACAGAGTTTGAAATGAAAGACTTGGGAAAGCTCAAGTATTTTCTTGGAATTGAAGTTCTAAGATCTAAGTGAGGAATATTTATTTTCCAGAAAAAATATATTCTGGATTTGTTAGCTGAAACTAGAATGATTGAATGCAAACCAGCAGACACTCCAATGATTGTAAATCATCGATTACACATGGAAGAAGGAGCAAAACTAGCTGATAAAGAAAGGTATCAACGAATGGTGGGGAAACTAATATATCTCTCTCATACTCGGCCAGATATAGCCTATTGTGAGGACCGTGAGTTCGGGTCTTCGAACGCGCTCAGACTGGATCTAACACCTATAGACTTGTGCGGAATCCAAGAAAGTAGTAGGAGATAGAGTAACACTGAAGACGCCGTTTACCATCATTCTCATTGATTATAGAAACGATTACAAGAACCTGAGAGAATTTCGACAGGGCTTCGCCTAGGTGCCAAAATGATCAGTAACAAATCAGGGCCCAGGCACCTCTATTTATAGAGGCTGGCCATCCGGGTGAAACCACAAGACTACCCATCCGTCTGGATGGACTTACAACATGTACAAAACCTATGTTTCGACCCAGATTACATACAAAACATACTACAAGCATTACACAGAAATCAGACAGGTAAAACAAAGACTCGATACAGATGAAAGCTACAGACATAGTGCATTCACAGACTCCCCCTTGGATGTAGTTGTAGTCTTCTTCCTGTATAGTCTTGATCAATCCTTCCTGCTGCGTCTTCTCTCCCTGTACTTTCTCCTTCTCTCTTCTGCATGTTCAGCTAACATTCTCTTTCTCTTGGGCCTTCCTTCGCTTATCCACCATTCATGTCATTCCTTGATTCCATCCATTGTCTTTGACCATCTGGGAATTTTTCGTTCTTCAGATTCAATCGGAGTTTGATCAGTCTCAAAACTCCCCATTCCTAGTCTCCATTTAGCACGCTTAGCTGCTTCAGCCATCTTCTTATCCATTCTTTCATTATGGCACTCTTGCTTGAGAAACTCTTCCAATTCTAGATCTCTCCACTTTGACTCCTAGTAGCTCCTTGAATTGATGTCTTTTTCGAAGCAAACTTTCACCAACTTCTGATATCTTAGCGCCTGCTCTTTGTCAGCCTCATAGTACATAATCTTGTTGAAGAAGAGGCATTCAATATCTTTCTTGGAGCAGTTAACGAGCCACATAGGATCAAGAATGTGAATGTGTCTCCGGAAGGCAGTCTTCCCATCTAACAAAGTTATCACAACTTCACATGTATGTGGATTGAAGATCCACCCTTTGAAATCCTTGTAAAAGTCTTGCTTCATCGCTTTTAAAGGCATGTTCTTCATACATCGTGGTCGTCTCACATGTAACGTGATATCCTTCTCACCTATAACAGGATCAATCTTTTCTATATGCTTTGGACGATGAGGCTTCCAGTCTGGAAAGTTCAATGTAGCTTGGTACTTTATGTAATCCCACAATCTTCATTCGTGAAATCTTACTTCTGGACCATGAACACATTGCTGAATATTCTTGGTTTTCACCAATTCTTCAACATCCCACCAAGGTAGTATTTTGATATCCTTAAGAAATTGGAAGTATTGAACACCATATTCTCGTTTAATCGCATATACCTTCATGTCTTCTAGATAACCCCACGACATAATGTCTCTAAGAGATTCATCAGGATGCCTGGTGAAGAACTTCAATGGTCGTTTAAATTTTCGCTCTTCCGTCATAGGCTTGAACCACTTCTTTCTTTCTTCTCTAAGCTCTTCCTTTGACAATATCTTTGGAGGACCATCTGTACTTATCTTTTCAGTAACTTTTCGTTTTAGGTCATCTTCATTTTGAGTGTGAAGCAATTCCGCAAAAGTAGGAAAATCATCATCCTGAACAGAATAATGAAACGGAACATCTTGGTTGGAATCTGATCCTTCTTCAACAATCACTTCATCGAAATTGTCTGCATCTTCTACAAACTTGAACACATGTTCACTTTCTGAAGCTGTTGGAATCTCATCTTCTATGTCAAACTTGATTGTTCATCATTTAACCCCAAAGCATCCAACATAGACTCCATCGTCCAATTTTCAACCAGTTCTCCCTCTTTAATGTCATGACTAAGGTAAACAACTTTGGGAGTATTAAAGAGTACATGTTCAGCATCTTTAGCACCTGATGTAGACTCCCCCTTAGGCTGTTCTTCTTCTCTTTCCTCGTTCTGAGTATCATCAAGATAATCATTAACTTGATTGCCACCAGGTCATCCTACAATCAGTGCACCGCCATTACCACCCTGATCATCATCATCATCATCATCATCATCATTATCATCATCTTTACCATCATAATGATAATCATCAACTTCACCAAACCATTCTTTTAAGTCATCATCATCATCATCTTCATCAACCATCTCATACTTTCTTGGCTTAGCTCTTAGTCGACGCCTTTCAACTTCTATTCTTCTCATATTATCTTCCCTAGTGTAAGATACCGTCTTTGGTTCACCAACAAGAGTAAATA
Source organism: Helianthus tuberosus (assembly GCA_030545235.1). Lineage (NCBI taxonomy): Eukaryota > Viridiplantae > Streptophyta > Magnoliopsida > Asterales > Asteraceae > Helianthus > Helianthus tuberosus. Next base: position 83,326,479 of record CM060369.1, read on the forward strand.
ACTGAGCGAGGACTAGAGCATTTTCTTCATTAACTTCAACCTCTGCAACATTGACTTCAACATTAACATCAGCATCAACAACTTCAACATCTGCAATTTTAACCTCAACATCTTCAACATTAGCTTCAACCTCTGCAACATTAGCTTCAACATTTTCAGCATCTGGTTGTTGTACTTGTTGACTCGATGAACCAAGAATCTCCTCCTTGTCAACTATGACACCTTTACCTTTATCCTTTAAAGCTTCAGCGGCTTCTTCAGCATCTTTCTTTTCTTTCTCCATCCTCCGAGCCTCAGCTCTTTGGATTTCAATCTCATCAAACGCCGCATGCACATTGATGCCAAGTCTTTCTTCAATTATAGCATACAACATATCTATCTGCTTGGACTTGTTCTCATCTCTGGCTTTCAGATCTTCTATCTCCTTTTTCAAGATCTCTTTTGCATTGCTTATTGTCGTGTTGGCATCATTCAAGTCACAATTTTCAACTAGCAGCTCATCAATTGTTTCATTAAAAGCATTGTTGCCTGCTTCAACATTCAACAATCTTTCATTCATCGCAAGCATTTCATTCTTTAGTACCACGTTCTCTACTTCTGCATGCTTCAGCTTCTCCTCGGTTTTTGCTTTTGATTTCTCCAACTCTGCAACCTTCTTTGATAACATAGAAATTTTTCCATCATTGAAGAGATCTCCAAGATCCTCTAATTCAGTTGTAACTGCATCAAAGTTAGATGGAACCTTAGGAAAACCTTGACTCGAACCTTGCGGTGTTGGAACTTTCTTCGTAGTAGAGCCAGGTTCTCAACGATCTTTGGAGGTTGCTCTGGAGTAGTAACATGAACTTCTTCTTGAACTGGAATTGATTGTTGTGTTGGAGAAGCTGGAGGTGTTGCAATTCTGAATTCACTTTGGACTGGAATCTCCACTTCAACGCTTTCAACCCTTTCAATTTCCGGAATCTGTTTAGGAATAGAAGTTGTATCTTTTCTGGCTTTCTGTCTCTTCAAAACCTCACCTGTTGGCTGAGCTTTACGCTTCCTTAAACCTTTACGCTTCAATAACTTTTCTTTATCAGCAGCTGAAGGCTCGTAAGTAGCATCTTCTTCATCAGAACCTTTCTTCTTTCTGGAAGGACCTTTCATTCTGAATTTTCCGCTAACATATGATGTTGGTGCCATCTTTGTAACTTCTATGTTACTTTTAGTTTCACTAGAATTTGTATGCACCTCACCTTCAACTAACGTTTCTTTCATAGCTTCAAGGTTTTTACCACTTTTCTTACCACCAGCTGCCGCTTCAACATTCTGAGCAGCTTTAGCCGCATCTTGATCAGCTATGATAGATTCAATCTCACCAGAGAAAATTTCATGATCATCACCTGCAACATTAATATCTTCAAGTTGTACATCATCAGGTTCATCAACAAGATGTGGTGGTGATTTCTTTTTCTTTGAAGTTCTCTTTGGTTCAGCTTTTGGAGTTGTAGCCTTTGGAGTTCTCTTTTTCTACTTTTCATCTTTCTTTACCCACCATCTGGTCTTCTTAGGAACAAAAGGCTCCATCTTCTTTGTTTCATCATTAGAACCACTGTTATCGTACCTCCATTTGTCATCTTCTGGGGCCTGATAATCTGCTTTCTCTATCGCATCAAACTTCTTTCTAAACTTTGGTTCTTTCCCTTCTTCAAATCCTCAATAAACATATAACCTTTTCAAGGTTTCATTGTTCATATGATCCAACTTCATCTCATCACCATCAGCCTTCGGTAGGTTTGGAATCTGGTCATCCAACAACATCTGCACAAACCTTGGATATTGCAAGAAACGTTCACCTTTGATATTATCTAGCATGTGATTGAAGATCACTTGTGAAATATTATAGGGTCTGTTCAGAATCAAACAAGTGATTATGTTCATGATATAGTTAGCAGATTCATCATAAGCACCCTTTCTGTGGCTAATGCGTGTATCACCGAGTGTACAAGAAACTTGTAGGGCCTCGACAACTTTGACTTTGTGTATGCTGGGTCGTTTACAAACACTGTGTAGCCCATTCTCATCCATAACCCCTTGCACAATCTTTCAAAAATGATTATTGGATCTTCGTCTTTATCTTTGAAATCCAGCACTCTTCGGACATCTCCAACTGTGAATTTTACCGACACATCAATGTCTTTTCCGTTCGTATCTTTCAACTTTACTGCAGAGTGAATAACTTTGTCATCTTCAACATAATGTGTCGAATTCCAAAAAGCTCTCACATAAGATCCGTAACACTTATATTGATCCGTTAGTGCCTTATAAATTCTGCTATCTTCAATAAACTTCAATATTTCTTCGAACGGACCCATCTTCGGTAACTTTTCATCTAAGACACAACAAATGTTGTGTTTATTGTGAAAGTCCAAACTCTTAGCCTGCACAAATAACATCATCAAATATTGCACGTATATCGAGACAACATTTCATTTTGAAAATTTCCAACACTTAGAAAATTTCAATTTTCAAACACATTCTTATTCCATCCGGATGGACTTAGTCGATGGACAAACACAGTTAAATGGTCCGGATGGACACTTCTCCGAATGGACTCATCCGGATGGGCACAAACAGTTACTATTCAACTCAAAGTCCAAAATATGTCCGGATGGACTCATCCGGAACCACATCCGGATGAACATAACGAAGAACAATCGAAGAACAACACTTGATTTTTGTTAGTTTTTATCAAATTCAAGGTTATTTCTCTCAAAAAAGGTATCGATTTGAACAATTTTAAGATCAATTTCAAGAAAAACAACCTAGAAAGCCCTAGATCTAAGGATTTAGAGTGTCGGCCATTCGGATATCAAATTAAAGCATCAAATCAAGTAATTTTTGAGATTTTACCTTCACCATGTTGGATGTTGTGCCAATCAACACCCTCAGGACCAAATTTTGGCAGCGTAACGGCTAGAATTTGAGTGAAAAATTTGAGAGAAAAATATGGGCTGTCCGGATGAGAAAGTGTTCGAATGATCATAAAATGGTCCGGATGGCCTTTTATATATCACCTAAGTCCATCCGTCCGTATGAGCAATGTGCTCCGGAGGGACTTTTTCTCCATCCGTCCGGATGGGCAATGCAATTTCAAAATTTTTCAAAATTTTCAAACTTTTTCCAATTTTATCAGATTTTAACATCCACTCAAGTATCCAGGTCCAAGTTAATGACCCTGGTTACTCGATTTATCAACCAAGTCCAAGTTAATGACCTTGGTTGACCCGATTTACGAACCATCTGATATTTTTAGTTCAAATTTTCAACTTTTTCAAAAATACAAGTTTCAAGTTAATTAACTTGTTAAGCTTTTCAGTTTCCCAACACTTTCAGATTAGCTCCCACCCAGTCAATTCAGGATCTGCTTTGCATCTGAGATTTCGAAGATCAGCTTTCTAACACTGGTTTGTCGAAAATAAAGGAGAAATAAAATCTTTTTGGGTTTAATCTGAAAATGAAACAACAAACAATTTACAAACATATTTTTGTGAGTTGTGTTAGAGGATCATATCTGCTACCGACAAGTCACAAGCACCGTTGAGCTTATAACACTTTAAGTTTTAAACGATTCACCTAGACTGTCAGTATACTGATCCACTTAAATTCTCACACAGAGTTCAAATGATTCGAGATACAGAATTAATGTCTTAAGCACTTAACTTATACGCGTATCCCACCTCAGAATATACTCTCATATCCAGATTCCCCATATTCAGTCTTACAGGTGAATATACTAGATTGATATATGTTCTCTAGGTAGTGCGAGACCATGAGAGCTCAGGTTATAACTTCCGTTCAGTCAGAGAGATGATGGCTCGACTTTAGGTGTGTCCCACTTAGGGATCTTCTTTACAACAACACTTGATTTGTATCTTTCGATATTTTATCAATTTTTATGCTGAGGGAAAGCTTTATTAAAGCGCATAAAGTATTACACGAGGTCTAGGCCATTGCCTTCACAATAGCAGAAGACCAGGCATAATACCCCAGATATCAAACAGTATAAAGACCTAGTATCTCAGAATTAGGCAATCTTTCAAACAAGATTTCGGGGGTTACCCATACTTTCGAGAGATGTTTCCCCACGAGATAAGCAAGATTTTGATTTTATGTTTATATCCCGAATTCAGTCTACTGAATGTGTAAGAACCTACTGACACATCATCAGTGAGACCGCTTAACGCTTATAACTTTCCAAATCTTTAGCGTACCGTGACAGTCTAGCTGATGTACTATCATTTCCTCTTTTTACACTAACTCTTTTTGACTTTTCTATGTTTTTTTAATTTTTGCATTTTTTATTGTTTTTGTATTTTTACATTTTTTTAATGTTTTTGTATTTTCTACAACATTTTCTCCCCCTAAAGACCAAAACATTTAAAAATGTGACAAACCAGAGCAGATTGCTTCCCGACGTCCTCTGCACTGGATTCCTCATCAACAAAAATAATGTCTCCCCCTGACGACAAAAGCTTCATACTGTTTAATTTCAAAAGATAATGAAAACGTGACTTATCAAACGGTTTAGTGTGAAGGTCAGCCTTTTGTTCGTCAGTGAGGATTTTTTCGATTCTAATCAACTTCTTCTCGTAACAATCATGGATGAAATGATGTCGAATCTCAATATGTTTTGTTTTAGCGTGATGTATTGGGTCTTTGGTGGTATTTATTACTGCCTCATTATCTACATATATCGGTGAGTTAAGAAATTGCAGACCATAGTCTCTCATCTGCTGTTGAATCCACAATAACTGTGAACAACAGCAGCTTGCCGAGACGTACTCAGCTTCGCATGCACAGAGAGCGACCGTGGTCTATTTCTTACACTGCCACGTTACCAAGTGGGTTCCGAAGAACTAGCAGCCGGCCGTTGTAGACTTCGCATTGATTTTACAGCAGCCTTAATTCGAATCTGAGTAGCCCTCAAATGTGAAATCGCCAGCTTTGGGATACCACAAGCCTAAACTTGGAGTTCCTTTCAAGTACCGTAAGATCCGCTTGACGATGACTAGATGAGAAACCCTCGGACTTGATTGGTAGCGTGCCGCGAGGCTTGTCGGGTACATTATGTCAGGTCTTGATGCGGTTAGGTACATGAGCGAACCAATCATGGAACCGTACAAGGTTTCATCCACCTTATCTCCCGTGAGGTCCGGATTTATACCATGATTAGTTGCTAATGAGGTAGACATAGCAGAGGTCCCTGACATACTGAATTTCTCCAACACGTCATGAACGTACTTCGTTTGATGAATGAAAATTCCTCCTAGCAGTTGATCGACCTGCAAGCCGAGGAAGAATTTCATTTCGCCCATAGAGCTCATTTCGAACTTCTGCTTCATCACTTTCTCGAAATCATTGCAGAGCTCGTTATTGGTAGACCCGAAAATAATGTCGTCCATGTAAATTTGTACTATCAGAAGATGACCACCAGCTTCTTTCGTGAAGAGAGTTGCATCTACCTTCCCTCGCGTGAAGCCATTCATCAACAGGTGCTGAGATAACGTCTCATACCAGGCTCTCGGGGCCTGGTGCAACCCGTATAAGGCTTTGTCGAGGAGGTAAACCTTATCTTTGTGGATAAGGTCTGTGAAGCCCGGTGGCTAACCGACGTACACCTCTTCTTTCACTTTTCCATATAAAAATGCTGACTTTACATCTAACTGATACACCTTAAACCCTTTCCAGGATGCAAACACGAGGAAGATTCTGATCGCCTATAGTGTAGCAACAGGTGCGTATACTTCAGTGAAATCAATTCCCTCTTGCTGACTAAAACCCTGAACGACCAGGCGAGCTTTGTTTCATACAACCACTCCTCTGTCATCTCGCTGCACTTGAATACCAACTTTGTATTGATCTTTCTGTGACCATCGGGTAAATCTACTAACTTCCAAACCCCAAGTTTTTCAAATTGACTGAGCTCCTCTTGCATTGCATTTACCCACGATTCCTCCGTCAGTGCTTCTTTGTATGTTTTCGGCTCAACCTGCAAAATAAAACACTTAAGAGAAAAACCATTTTGTAATGGAGAAATCTTAGTATAAAAGCCAGAAAGGCCTTGATCAATTTGACTTCTGGTTCGAACACCGGCTTGAAGCTCTCCTATGATAAACTCTCCGGGATGATAAGATAGCGTCCTTGGCATCACCTCGTATCACCTCGCTCTCTAGGTTTGTAACATTCTGCCCCACAGCTTGAACAACTTCATTTGTCTGAATCTCAAGTTGGATCTGCTCCCCCTCAGAGTTAGTGTCTCCTTGATCGAACGTGGGACTTTCTGAATTTGAAACATTTGTGTTGTCTAACACCATGGCTGGAGAGTTTTCGACTGGAGCAACTGTTTCTGAGGCCTGAGTTTGAGTATCATCTTGAGTGTGACTAGGGCCTGCTTCCAAATCATTAGCACCACCTTGTTGATCATCAGTAACCACCATAGGTCTTGGCACTTGTTCTTGAGAAAAAGACAGATGTTGCTGAAATAGCTTTACCAATTCATCATCTGATGATTCCTCTGGAAGCTTGAGTGAATCCCACAACCCTTCGTAGTCGAACATCCACACAGGACCAGGTTTTGGTGTATGCATTGTATGCCCCTGGCACTCAACATGTTGGGTTGCAATTACACTTCGGAGACTAGGTAGGTATACTCGTCTGAGTGGACTAGCATATCCCACAAAGAATCCTTCCAAACACTTTGCTCCGAACTTGCCGTCTGAATCTATAACTGTGCATGGTGAACCAAAAGGTTCAAGATACTTCAGATTCGGCTTTCGGTTCATCAACAACTCAAAACATGTTTTGTTGTGCGGTTTGACCGTCAACACTCGATTTAGGGTGTAAGACGCTAAGGATACCGCTTCGCTCCAGAAGTTCATAGGGAGCTTTGAATCTGCCAACATAGTGCGAGCAACCTTAATCAACGTCTGATTCTTGCGTTCTACCACTCCATTTTGCTGTGGCGTATACGAGCGCTAAATTCGTGCAAGATACCCTTTTCGTCACAAAATTCTACCATTTTGCCGTTTTTGAATTCTGTACCGTTGTCGCTTCTGATTCATCTAATCGGAGTTTTGTACTAATTTTCCAGCTTTCTGAATAGCTTCATCAAACTCGTGAATACCTCATCTTTTGTTTCTAGAAACAGTACCCAGGAAAATCTTGAATAATCATCTGTAACCACCAGACAATACGGATGTCCTTCAATGCTCTTTACGTTCACAGGACCAAAGAGATCCATGTGAAGTCTCTCCAGTGGCTTTTTGATCGAATTTAGAAGTTTCTTCGGATGTGACTTTTAGGTTTGCTTTCCCTTTTTGCAGCTAATGCACTCGTCACTCAGATGGAAATTTTTTAGATTTACGCCCTCCACCAGGTTGTTGTGAACGAGATGATTCATTTTCCTTAAATGAATATGAGGCATTCTTTGGTGCCACAAGATTGATTCTTTTTCGATTGCCTTAGATACAAAGCACTGCGGTTTGTTATCTGTTGTGGCCGCGACGCTCATGTCTAAGACATAAAGGTCGTTCTCCCGCGGTGCCCGCATTAATACCCACTCTTCAGGGATGACAAATCCTGGTTTGAGTATCAGACATTCTTGGTCATTGAAGTGTGCGGTAAACTTCTTGTCACAAATCTGTGAGATGCTCAGCAGATTATTCTCTAACTCGGCAATGTAGTTTACATTTTCAAATGACACTTTTCCATTTATCAAAGTTCCTTCCCCGATTATTCTACCTCCCTGATTTCCCGCAAAACCCACATATCCACCTCTGATTGATCTAACGTCATACAACAGGGTAGGCATCCCCGTCATGTGCCTGGACACTCCACTATCCATTATCCACCTTGAAATCGATCTCGGGAGCTCCTGCACGTTACAGATTTGGTTAGTTAAATGAAGCAACCCAAGCCTGTTTTGACTCGGGTAGCTTGATGTGGATCTTGGAAAGAACTGGGAAATTCATATCATTAACCTCTAAAAAATTCTCTGTTTCAACCTTAACCTTTTTGTTCAACTCGTTTTGGAACACTTGGTTGAACAGATTTTGGGACATACTTCTTGACTGGCCGAGGCAAAGAAGTTTGTCTTTTCTTCTCAACAGCTGAACCTTTAGGAACATACTTTCCTACCTGTGCGGTTGGAGAAGTTTGTTTCCTTTTGGTTTCAGTAACAGAAACCTTTTGAACAGACTTCTTGACTTGAGTAGTCATAGAAGCTTATTTTGACTTTGGTTCAATAGATGTTTTGACTTGCAATTTCGGCTTCCATGTTTGGTGTTTCTAAATATCTTTCTTGAGTTTAAAAGTTGATTATTTGATTTCATTTTTCTTTGAAGTTTCACCAACTTCTTTAGTTTTGAAAACTGTTTTGCTGGGTGAACTTGGTTTTTAGAATCAATCTTTTTCTCCACTAACATGTGTGCCACTCCTTTAACATAGTTGGGTTTCTGCTTGTTCTTGACAACAACAATCTTAGCCTTGACATTGGTACATTTTCGTGCAATGTGACCAATTTCATTACACTTAAAACAAGTTCGGTTATCTTGAACCTTACTTGTACCCTTAGACTGTTTTTGTTTTGCCTCAAGGAATTCCTCATTTGTTTTTGTAAAAATTACAGATTCTTCATCTGCACTTGAGCTTGAACTTTTTACAAATTTAGTTCTCTTCACATATTTAGACTTCTAAAAACCTCTTCTCTCATTCGACTTACCACCCCAACATCCGTTACCACCAGTTTGAATTTTGTTTTGAAATTGTGGTTTAGGTTTGGTGTAATAAGTTTTCGCCTTCAAAAATCCTTTCGATCTTGGCAACTTTTCAATTTCTGAAACATCAACCAACTTGAAAACCTTCTCAATTTTATTCAAATTAACGTTTTGAATCGGAAAATCTTGACCTGAATACAACTTATCAGATCCATTCATCTGGTACATCACTAGAGTAGGCTCGTCATCTAAGTTGTTTTTGGACTTTGGAATGTAGTTATTCATGAAACACTCGTCATCTTCAAAACATTGTTTACCACATTTTTAAACAACTTTTAATTAAGTTTTTCTTTTTTTGAAGATTTTTCAAAAGTGACATCAAGGTTTTCTGGTAATTTGCCAATTTCAGTTTCAATTTTAATGTTTAAAGCTTTATCCACCCCCAAATTACTTCTAGAAAAATCACCATTCACAGGTGGTGGAACGCGGTTGTAACCAATACCGCTTCCATTGCTATAAACATCTTCTCCATCTTTGTTTTTTCCAATCGGTTTTGGAATCACATAATCAAGAACAAAGCTGGATGAATAGTAACTTTTCAGCTTCAAATTGATACTCACATTTTCAATTTTAGCCTCTTTAAGTTGAAGTTTTAATTTTGCAATTTCATCGAGAACCATGTTTATTGATTTTTCTTTTTCCTCAAGAGTGTTTTGCAGTTTATTGTTTAATCCTCTTCTTTGATAATCACGATCTTCTGCCTCAGAAACAACTCTTTTAAGTTCATCATATGCTTCTTTAATTGATCTAAATTCAAAAGTGAGCGTTTCATTCGTTTTTCGAAATCTTTCAATTTCTGATTCACCCTTTCTTATATTTTCTTCCAAAAGATAAATTTTATTTTTAGAACCTTTGATTAATTTGTCTTTTAGAACAAGTTTGTCTTTCAACGAATCAATTTTTTGATTTGCTTCTTTCAAAACTTTTTCTGTTTGGGTGAGTTCATCAATCTTGGATTTCAAACCATTTTCTTTTTCAGTACAGATTTTGCACATTTTTATGCAATGTCTACACTTCTCATCAATGGACTTACCATTTTGCACATTTTCATTTTAAGCCCTGACCTAATTTGATAACTCGGTAGACACGGTTGAAGATTCTACCTAGTTTTGTTTGGCAGCTAAAGCTTTATCTGCCATCTTTTTCAGGTTTTCGGCTGTCAGATCCTGCGTCACATCTGTGATCTCTGGACCACTCTTAACAGCATTCAACTTCGCCTCGTTCTTGGCTTTCTCTTTTCTCATAGCAGCAAGCACTTCTTTGTACTCTTCCTCGATAGTCGGAATCATTTTGACTAGTGCGTCAAAATCAATTGTTGTTGGATCAATTGCAATGTTCCCCTCCCAATCCAAGTGACACTGTCACTTCTCATCCCACCTGTTATAATCTTTTGCATCTTTATAGATCATTTCAATCTCACCAAGCTTCTTTCGAGCGATATCCTCTTCTCTGTTATATTCCCATTTTGCAACCAACGTAGAACCTTCATCAAGAATATACTTGCTCCAATCAAACCCTTCATCTTCCTGAGTGACAATCAACACCCTAGTTTTGTCTTTTGACGATGATCCTTCTTCGATCTGCAGGCGGTTGATTTTTGGACCTTGTTCATTATTGCAGTGATAGATGGCCTTTTTGTAATAATCGTCATGGAACGGGTTGACACTATCGTTCACATTTTGGTTTTTGCATTCTCGTTTGAAATGCCCATTTTGTTTGCATTTAAAACAAGTGACCTTCGACTTGTCAAACCCCAGTTTGGTATTTGGACCACCAACACACTCTCGACCCGTAATCTCCATAAACCTCTGAGCACGACGGATTACACTAGCCATGCACCAGCTTATATCAATTAACTCCATTTCCTCTGGATCTATTTGATCGTAGTCCTCTTTTGTCATCATTGGATTGCCAATCTTGCTAGCAACCAAACTTTCGTAACTCTCAAGGATAGATGCAAGGAACACCATTTGCTGTTTAGCCGCTTCTGCACTTAGACTCTGTACATTGCTAAGATTTACGACTATGTTGCGTTGAACTACATTGGTATTGGAGTTGTTCTGACTCTGCTGCGTTTTTGGTGCAGCCTGTGTCTGTGTGTTTGAGTTTGCCTCTTGGTAACCGAACCTGCTGCTTCCTGAAGAACTACCAATTGAACTGTTGTTCGGTGTTTCATTTGAGCTTCCGACACTGAAGGCTGTCCCAATCTTTGGTGACTGAATGTACGGAGACAGAAGACTACCTCTATAGTAGAGATTCACATTTTGTTGGTAGTTAGAGGTGTTTGATTTGTTTTGCTTTCTGATATCCAGTTCGTGTCCCTCTAACTTTTCGATCAACGTATCTAGACTGACTGTGCTCAAATTCGTATTACTTTTCAGTATCAACACATAATACTTTCAGTCATCCTCATCTGGAAGTGCATCAATCAGATTCTCGTTAACCTCTTCATCTGTCTTTTCAATACCGAACCTATCTAACTCAACCTTCAAGTGACAAAAACGTTCAATCATTTGCTTCACACCCTTACCTTTCATACAGCTAAAATAATTAAACTCTTTTTTCAACAATGATTTCTTGTTTTTAACAATCTCGTCACCCCTAGTACACTTCTTTTTTAACGATTCCACAACCCTTTAGTTGTATTATCATATCTAAGGGAAGATATGATGTCATCACGAACCGATTGGTGAATAAGAGCTATCCCATGTTGTTCGGCAACAAAATTATCCTTGTGGTGTGACTGGTAGAGTATACCCGATCTCCAAATATTTCCAACTTCCGTACGCGTAAGCCTTAAGCCAGTTGATGAACCTCGATGCCCATCGATTGTATTCCTCAATATTCATTAGCGTAGGCGGCTTTTGGTAGTTGTCGTATGCATTGTCTACGTTTAGTGTCTCGGAGATGACACTTGACACGTTCTTCGGGTTGGACGTTGAAAGCATCATAAAATGGATTCAAGAATTCGTCTGACATGATTGTTGTCTTTGAAAGTACCTGAGAAGTCAAAGAAAGTCAAACACTTGTGAAATCAAACTAAACACAACACTGCTGGTCCGGATGGGCAGTATAACACCAATCTCCGAATGAACAGGTCCGGATGGACAAAATCAACATACGAACTCTGCCCGGATGAACACTCTTCCAGATGGACAATGCCCGGATGAACAATAACGAGTCTATACGTTCGGATGGATATCTCTATCTGTCCGGATGGCCAAGAACACTTAGAACAAGCTTCAAACAAGAACATTCTATCTGTCCGGATGGGCTAGTCTATCCGTCCGGATGGATGATGATGTCAGTAAACTTAGTTCCGAAGTTCATGGTTTTTCACTGATTTTGATGTGTTTTAGTTTGAATTATGATCTGAAACTTTGTAGGATTGATTAACAACACATTTCACACGTTATGTCCAAATTTTAGGTGAATTTGTCCATGAATTCAGTCTACAATTTGTGTTTTTCTATGAAAAAGTTAAGAAAAATGAGAAAGTGAGTAGAAGTAGAGAGAAATTGGTTGAATCTGATGTAGATCTCTGGTATCTTGTGATAATCTTCTCCGAATCCGGCCTCTAAGCTCTAATACCACTTGTGAGGACCGTGAGTTCGGGTCTTCAAACGTGCTCAGACCGGATCTAACACCTACAGACTTGTGCGGAATCCAAGAAAGTAGTAGGAGAGAGAGTAACACTGAAGATACCGTTTAACATCATTCTCATTGATAATAGAAACGATTACAAGAACCTGAGAGAATTTCAACAAGGCTTTGCCTAGGTGCCAAAATGATCAGTAATAAATCAGGAACCAGGCACCTCTATTTATAGAGGCTGCCCATCCGGGTGAAACCACTAGACTGCCCATCCATCCGGATGAGATGTCCATCCGTCTGGATGGACTTACAACATGTACAAAACCTATGTTTCGACCCGGATTACATACAAAACATACTACAAACATTACACAGACATCAGACAGGTAAAACAAAGACTCGATACAGACGAAAGCTACAGACATAGTGCATTCACACCTATGCAGTGGGAGTGGTTAGTCAATTTATGCATCAACCTCAAGCGAGTCACATGGAGGAAGTTTGGAGGATTATAAGGTATCTCAAAGGTACAGCTGGGCATGGCATCCTATTTAAAACAAATAAGCACCTAGAGATTCAAGGATATACAGATGCAGATTGGGCAGGAAGTAAAGATAACCGGAGGTCAACATCAGGATACTTCACTATGGTAGGTGGAAATCTAGTCACTTGGAGAAGTAAAAAACAAAAGGTGGTAGCACTCTCAAGTGCTGAAGCCGAGTTCCGGGGAATTGCACGAGGTGTAGCGGAAATCTTGTGGATACAAAAACTTCTAACAGAGATTGGTTTTCCTCTAAATAAAACTATCAAACTTATGTGTGATAATAAGGCAGCCATTCAAATTTTAGAAAATCCAGTGCAACATGATCGAACAAAACATGTTGAAGTGGATAGGCACTTCATCAAAGAAAAAATAGAGGCAGGCATAATTGAACTTCCATTTGTCTCATCCGAAGAACAACTCGCAGACATCTTAACCAAGGCAGTTGACGAAAAAGTTTTTTATGATTGTCTAGACAAGTTGAGTTTTGGGAATCCCACTACTCAACTTGAGGGGGAGTGTTAGAAAAAAGGAGTATATATATTTTGAGGTATTTAAGGATCAGAGACAATTCTCCTCACATCCTTGGTAAAAATAGATGATTAGCTCACCAAAGTTAAAGCCGTATTTTATGTTTCTACCTTGATAGAGTTTCCTAGTTTGTGGGCATGGAACTTTATATATATTCCTTCCATTGTATTCGTATTTTTTTTATGAAATCAATGTAAGAACAGTTTTTCCTATCATTTTCAATATTTTCTAATTATCATGCTCAACAATTGAATCATATTCCCACGTTTAGGATCCGTGGCAAAAAAAGTTTTATTTATATTAAAATGGGACCAATTTTAGAATGTATTTTAGGCCGCACAAGACCTTAAGCCAACACTGAGATTTGTATATGATTTATATATGATTTATCGGTGTACATGATAAATTGCATACAACCATAAAAAATTAAGACTTCAAAAACAATAAGAAAAGGTGTAGCATGAATCACATGATAGTAGTTGTTATTAAATTATAATGTTTGTGGGGTAGCCAAAACTTTCTATAAAAAACTATCGATTTCTGCCTGTATTTTCCACAAACTCACGAATTATATCTCTTGTAAAAAGTTGTTTGCTAAACTTTTTGAGAATATTGACGATGGCTCTATCAGGAAAGTTAATTGGTTACGTGGAGATCAGTAAGAGCGGTGACATTTTTCATGATCTCCTTAGACACAAACCGCACGAGATGACTGCAATAGCCCCTACAAAGCTTCATGACTGTAAGTTGCATGAGGGTGAGAGAGGGGCGGTTGGATCGGTCATCTCATGGCACTTCACTCATGGTATGTATCACATATCTTACTTGTTTCTTTCTAAATCTTATGTAAAATATTGATTAATGAGCGTTTCTATGCATGCAAAAAGAGGGAAAGAAGAAGATATCAAAACAGATCATAGAATCTGTGAATGAGGAAAACCACACGATTGTGTTCAAGGTCATTGGAGGAGAGCTTGTGGATGAGCTATACACGAGCTTCAAACACATATTTCATGTTGAACCAAAGGGTGATCGGCAGGTAGCTACTTGGACCTTGGAGTTTGAGAGGCCAAATACAAGTGTACCTTATCCGACTTCTGTGATGGATTACATTTGCAATATCGTTAAGGATATGGATGCCCATAACCACACTACATAGTTTTAATGTGTGTGTGCACTTGTTGTAGAAATAGCTTGTTAAATAATTTCATCTAATGTCCTCAAAGGGTTATCCGGGTGGTTAAGTGTTGTACTTCGCGACCAAAAGGTTGGGTGTTCTAATCGTGCATGTTTTGTGGTATATTTATCCTAGAAAAATCTAGGAATTGTTCAAGAAAAAATGTTCCTTGGGATCTATGTGATCATGAGATACATGTATCATTATCCTACTATGATATTAAATAATTGTTTAAATCTTGGTTTAAAATGGAATTTTGATCAAGTAAACTTATCTAGGTTGTAATTAGCTCTCAAATCGATTTTATGCATTTACAATTTAGTCGGGTTTGGTTTGGCGGCCACTCAATAACGGATCCAGAATTATTCTTCAATAGGGGCTACAAATGGTAGTCAAAATTTCTTTTGCCAGGTCTATCAAGAGTTATTTTTACCACCGAATTAAGTTGAATCACCTTGGGATTTTGATTCGGTTGGTAACTTTGTATAGGTTTTTGAAAGTAAATTCAAATTTGTTCATACAATTTGATATGGTTGATACACCACTTGTGGTCTAGTGGTAGAGAGACTTGGGTTCTCTAATGGAGACCTAAGTTCAATTCTCGCTTTTGTTATTTTGATGGATAAGGCAACGATAGATAGAGTCTAGCCTCCTTACAGGGGTGTCAGGCTCTATCCTGAGCTCAACCGGGTTTTCGTCCCACCGTGTGTTACTCCAGAGAGTTCTGCTCTTCTGCTGGCACAACGACAGTCAAGTGGCAGCCGGCGATATGGTTTCCCGATGGAATGCCCAAGCCAAACTCTGAAACCAGTGTGGGCCCGGTTAAGACAACATAGTCTGGTCAAAGTAGGGCAACGGGCCTCTCCAATTTAGAGAGTTCGATAGTCTAATACAATAAAGTCGTTAAAAAAATATTGATTTGGTTAGTAAGAGGTTGAAAGGTGATTTTAATTATGTATATCACAAAACATCCATCATTATTACTAAAAAAACAAAAACAAAAGATAAAAAAATTGGTTTGGTTTGTAAGAGGTTGAAAGGTGATTTTAATTATGTATATCACAAAACATCCATCATTATTGATAAAAAAAACAAAAACAGATAGATAAAATAATCAAGAGTTAAATGCCATTTTAGTCGATGTGGTTTGAGCCATTTTGTCAGTTTAGTCCAAAGGTTTCATTTTTAACCTGTGTGTCCAAAAAGGTTTCACAGTTGTCATTTTAGTCCACTTGGTTAACTTCATCCATTTTTTCTGTTAACGAGAAGGCCAATTTGGTCATTTTGTATGTAATTCTGTTAACTAAAAGGGTCATTCAGCCATATAAAATGACCGAATTGGCCTTCTCGTTAATGGAAAAAATGGATGAAGTTAACCCAGTGGACTAAAATGGCAACTGTGAAACTTTTTTGGACCCACAGGTTAAAAATGAAACCTTTGGACTAAACTGGCAAAATGGCCCAAACCACATAGACTAAAATGGCATTTAACTCAATAATCAATTTTTCCATGCAACAGCTCCACAATGTACATTTCAAAACTATAAATTAGAAACAAATTTATGCTTTATGTGGTTGTAGCATTAGTATTGGGAGTTTTTAAAAAAATATATATATATTTTTCACTTTTAACCTAAAGATTTTAATCTTTTGTGTTTTTACCCCTTTGACTTTTTTACTTTTAACAAAAAACTTTTTATCTTTTGCAATTTAACCCCCAACACTTTTTTATTTTCAACTTTGGTCCCCCATACTTTTCATCTTCCACAAGTTTTTCGTTATAAATTTTTCGAGTCAACATGCCACAACGTGCGCATAGGATTCAACGTTTTTTCGTCTGTCTTTTTCCGTTTGACAGGCAGTCGTAACACGTCTATTTTTCTTCGTTTGACAAGTTCGTCGCAACACGCGGGTCCTGGATCGACTTAGTTATTCTTTTCTACGTTTTACATTTATATCTATTTTTTCGTATTAACACGCTGCAACGAGCGTGCGTGGTTCAACGATTTTACGTCTGTTTTTCGTTTGGTATTATTTTTTACTTTTTTATTTATTTTACTTTTACGGGCTCTTCTGATGTTGATGGTCGCTGGCAATGCTGTGGCATTAGTGCTACGTGGCACGATTTTTTCTCGAACGTATTTAACCTATTGAGTTTTTACAATAATTTGTTTCGACTTTACAACTATATCTTCTTTACTTAAGAAAAACTAATTTTCTATAAGCATATTTTTATGTACGTGTCGATATAAATTCGATTTGCTCTACATTTCGACGTGAACTTTTTATGGAAACGAGTCTGGTTAAATATAATACGTTTTCGTTTAAAAAAACAAATTTTACGTACATATTTTTATGTACGTTTCGGTATAAATTCGAGTTGGTGTATGTTTCAACGTAAACTTTTTGAGAAACAAGTCAGGTCAAATATAATATGTTTTCGTGACTTTTATGAATGCTTTGTAAATTTTGTTTCGATCCAAATGGAGTCAAATTACGGTTTCTTTTTTTCCTTTTTTTAAAGTTCCAACTAATCTCTTTTAATTATATGTGTCAGCATTTCCGTTATAACAGTTACATTTTCTATGTATGACTCGGGCCACATATAATACGTTATAATTGTACGATATAAATTTGATTTCTTTATTTTTTGATCCAATAGCAATGATTATATAGGTTGCATTGAGTTCAATAAGCTACGTCGAAACACATGTTTTCATATGATTAACGCATCACATAACGTTTGAACTAATCCATTCCATGTTTACGATATATCCGCGCCGCAACGCGCGCGGGTCTTATTCCTAGTTCTCTTTATTTCATAACCCCAAATCCTCTTTAAAGTGTGGAATCCAAAGTATGTGTGTACTATATTCCAATGTAGCCTTATAAAAGCCAAAATTGCTTTCTGTTTTCTCATTCACTATGAAATGTTTATAGGGTTTTGGTCTAAATGCAATTGTAGCTAGGGAGCAACCAATGCATCTCTTTATCACCTAAGCTTTTATTGACTTTATTTATTCACCAATAAAGATAAAGATATAACCCATAAATTCATTTTTTTTTTCGAACGGCAAATTTGGATCAGTGACGGACCACTGGAGTATCATCGTGCCACTAGAAGAACCACCCGATCATATCCATCTCCACTAGGCATAATGTCACACCAATTCAGGAGGAAACCCAATAAATATGGGAAAACCCTCCTTGTGGGAATCGAACCCAGGACCTATTGGTCCCAAAGCCTTATCCCGTCACCAAGATGGCACTAGGCTATAAAGCCTTGGGATGCTACTTATAACAATTGCTTTGTAAAATTAAGTAAAAGTTTGATGTCCTTCAAAGTAAAGACCTCAAAAGTCATAATGATAATGTTTATATTGGTATAGTTTGTTTAACTTTTTCATAAAAAGATCAGATATTACTTACAGTTCATGAAGTTATACTTTTTCTTGTATCTATATGTAACTTTCCTTATTAATCTTATACTCAGGAATCTCTTCTAAGATTTGCCTTTTCCAATATAAACCCCTTTACATTTTATCAACTTCTTTTAGATGTCAAGTTTGTTATTTGTTAAACATATACATGCTTGCAATAATGAGAATACCTAATCTAGCTATAATTTTATATAAATGATGATATAATTTCTTCACTTTGAGATCTTGGTAGACTTTTTCAATAATCTCAAGGTAGAAACCTAGACCACAAAACCAAAAATATTCTCTAAGGCAATTGATGTCTTTATCAACCATCCCTAATTTCTTCAATGGAGACTATATAAACCAAGAAAAAGAAAAAGGGGCCAAAAAGAAAATACTATTTGTACTTGACCTCATCTTTTTAAACATTTTCTTTGTTTTGATTTGATAATAGATATGTGCACTATACTTGACAATGAATATACACATATATTATACATATTATAAATATATTAGAGCGCTAAAATGAAAACCACATCTAGTTGTAAGAATCGAGAGAATCACTTTCTAGCCATTAGATCTTCAAAATGGATGGATGAGATTAAAAGTAGTTAAAAGTAATATTAAATACCTTTTCTCTTATTATGTCTTTACTATTTTAATCCAAAACGATAGTTTAGTAAAATTACTCTATTTTGTCTGTTTGTCTTTATTGTTTTTTGATTACTTTTTTGTATTATTATATTAGTTTTTATTTTTTAAACATAATTTTTTTATTAAAAAACATTTTCAAATTCAGATTTTTTTACAGATTTTTTAAACTTTTTACGTTTTTCGTTAAACTTTTTACGTTTTACGATTTACGTTAAGCTTTTTACGTTTTACGTTTTTACGTTAACCTTTTTACGTTTTACGTTTTACGTTAAACTTTTTACATTTTACGTTAAAAACTTTACGTTTTACTTTTTACGTATTACGTTTTACGTTAAACTTTTTACGTTTTTACGTTTTATGTAAAACATTTTACTTTTACGTTTAACATTAAATTTTTTACGTTTTACGTTTTTACGTTTTTACGTTTTATGTTAAACTTTTTACGTTTTACGTTAAACTTTTTACGTTTTACGTTAAACTTTTTACGTGTTACGTTTTTTACGTTTTACGTTAAAAAGTTTACGGTTTAACTTTTTTTTTCACAAAAACTTTTTTACACAAAAACTTTTTTACGCAAAACGAACGCACCCAGAAATCGCAAACTCGGTAGGTGTCTCAGATAGATTGTTATCGTCATCGACTGGGGAAAAGAATATAAAAAACCAACAACATCAAAACAAAAGTGTATCTTGAAAAAAAACGGGGTTTGGCTCAGAATTTTCGATAATTAAAAGGCTGCAAATTGGGGTTGCAGGTTCAAAAACCTATCCTCCACCATCGTTGCCGCGCCATCGTCATCAAAATCAAGTGTTTTTTTTTTTTTTTTTTTTTTTTTTTTTTGCATCATCACCACCCAAAACCCACAGTTCAAAAATTCAATATCAACACACAGTTGATTCCCCACCTGCAACAAACCACACTTCAAAAAATTCAAAATCAAAAACATTATACATGATCCAAATCAAGTTGTATGAAACCCCCATCACAGATTGTATGCAAAACCCCATAACAGATTGTATGAAACCCCACCAAACAAAACAACCACCACAAACACCCTTCAATCAACCCATAACAAAAATACTTACAACCCAATAAGGCATGTTATGAACAGTCTCACTAACAGCAACCCAGACGACACCATACCCAAAGAAAGAAGCAAGAACACCCACCAAAAGAACAACCCAAAAGTGGGTATTTATTAGAAGCAATACCAGGTAAAATACCCAAATTAAAGGAAAACCCAGCAAACAATATCAAACAAACATGCTGTCAGATCAAACCCACCGTCACCCACGACTGCCGCCACACCACCAAACCCACCGTCGCCGCCACCAACACTTCGCCTGAATCCGCCTTCCCGACAACGACATCGCCTTCCCGATAACGACATCGCTACCACCATCGACTTCCGAACACCCCACCCCCATCACCGTCTTCCGCCACCGACCACCACCTCTCCACCAACGCCCTCCCCACCAACGCCTTCCCCACCAACACCTCCCCATCCTCGATGTGAATCTGGTCGGCGGCGGCTTCAAGCAGAAGAAGCAGAAACGACATAACACCACAACTCATCACAGCGATGATGATGGCGGTGGTGGTGATGTCGCCGGATGGGAAACGATTGAGAAGAAGAAGGGGGCGGCGAATGGCGGCGGTGGTGATGTCACCGGAATCTAATGAAGATGATGAAGAGTTGCTTTGAGAGAGGATGAAGATTTGCTTCATCAAAATCTTCATCAGTTAGAGTGAGGGGTGAGCTTCAAATGAGGAGAGAGAGAGACAAAGAAGGGTTTTAAATAAATCTGACATTTTAAAAAGCTGATGGTTTTAAATGTGGAGAGAGGTTGAGATTTGACACTTGGGGTAAATGACCAAACTACCATTTCTGTTGGTAGAATATGATTGGTGGAGAGTGGTTCTCATGGTTCTTACAACTGGAGGTGGTTTTCATTTTAGCGCTCCCCTTTTTGTTAAACATATACATGCTTGCAATAATGAGAATACTTAATCTAGCTCTAGTTTTATATAAAATGATGATATAATTTCTTCACTTTGAGATCTTGGTAGACTTTTTCAATAATCTCAAGGTAGAAACCAAGACCACAAAACCCAAAATATTCCTTGGGGCAATTAATGTCTTTATCAACCATCCCTAATTTCTCCAAGGGAGACTATATAAACCAAGAAAAAGAAAAAGGAGCCAAAAAGAAAATACTATTTGTACTTGACCTCATCTTTTTAAACATTTTATTTGTTTTGATTTGATAATACATATGTGCACTATACTTGACAATGAATATACACATATATTATACACATTTTATATATATATATATATATATATATATATATATATATACTGAAAGTTTAAAATACAATATACCTTAACGTACAATACGTACGATATTGTGAAATCGCATGTTATAAAAAAGCATGTTGGAAATCGCATGTTGGTATTTTTGATGAAATCGCATGTTGGTATTTTTGTAGCAATCTCGCATGTTGGTTTTTTGTAGCAATTTCGCATGTTGGTAAATATGATGAAATCGCATGTTGGTATATAAAGCAATTTCTCATGTTAGTTTTTCAGCACATATGGCATGTTCAAAAGTGAATCCGCACCAGATCGGACGTCTAAGATACTCGCGTATATATTGTAAGATAAGAGCTATTGTGCGTTAACCTAACCCTATATATATATATATATATATAGGGGATGGTTCAAATGAAAACCACTTTATTGCGAAAACTCGAAAACTAACTAAAAAGCCTAAAAAACACACAATTTTTTTTTTAATTTTTTTTATAGAAATCGCTAGTTTTTTTATAGAGTAAACTGCAATTTTACCCCCTGTGGTTTAAGCCAATTGGCACTCTGACCCCTTCCCTGGAAATAATTGCAATTCCCCCCCCCCCCCCCCAACGTTGATGTTATGTCGCAATATTACCCCCTCCGTCCAGCCAACGTTATTATTACAGTTAGTCCGCGTTGAAATGTCCATTTTGCCCTTCGTCTTCCTCATTTAAGAAACCTAGCCAACTCATTTTGCCCTAATTCCATCGTTGTTCAACACCCTTCTTCAACCGTGCTCCCCCAATTATTCAATCGCCCCCCAAATCTGCAATCCCTCATTAATTCCTTGTTGCTGAACATGTCTAGCTCTTCTTCCTATGTGCTTCGATCGAAGGAAACAATGGCCAAAACTCAACCCTCAGACATTATATGTCCTAGTGGTGGGCAAACGGTTTACAAACACTCAGAAACGAAGGCTAATCCTGGAAGATGGTATCTTCGATGTGTAAGTGAATTATGTTTTATGCTTATTAAAAGTAGTTGTGTGATTATTACTGAGTTGTGATTTTGCTAATGATGTCCGATTATAGGTTGGAGGATGTGGATTCCTCAGATGGGCTGATGTTGGTGAAGAACAGGGATGTCCGATTTGTCGAGAGGTAATGCCTGCTTTAATTCAAAGCATCAAAGATAAGGATGAGTTGGCTAAGTGCAAAGACCAATTGGCTCAGTACAAGAATGACGATGTGTTCAAATGGAAGATGTACTTTGGGATTACTTGGGTTTTGATTGTTCTAGTTTATTTGCTTAAGTAGTTAAATGTAGAGAAATTGGATTAGTATGTCTATTTTCACCGTAATTGTATTTGATTTTTCCAGTTATTGCAATGGTCCTTTTCAAGTTCTTACTGTATCTTTGTTTTGGTAGCCTCTTTGTAATGTTGTAGCTATTGCTGAGAATCAGAAAGATATTGCTGAGAATGAGAAAGATATTGCTAAGGATGAAGACGTCGTTACAGCCGAAGAACCAGACAGTTATGTATACTTTGAGGATCAAGACTCTGAGATACTCATACCTTACTTGGAGCAACAAACAGATAATGAAAAGATATTCGAAGATCCGACAAAGGATTATGACCTTGAAGTGCTGGAATATGCATGGGATTACACCTATTGGGATGAAGAGGATGATTGGTACCACAATCCATATGAAGGGGAGCATGGTTCTGATTCGGGTTGGTCTTGTTTGGATGATTGTCACTGGAAATAGGGTAGAAAGCAGCATCTAGATTTGTTGTATGTTGTATTTTGGACCACTAAATTAAGGAATTTGTACTAAATGTTGCAATCTAATCGAATCACTTTCCGCCGAAATTATGTTTGAACACAAATGTGAACATAATAAAGCAGCCATATGCAAACATACTCATACGTGCAGAAATAAACTTACACACATAGTCTAAAGTTACAAACCATATGCAAACAACCAAACATCTTCATGACAACATAATAAACTTACAAACATAGTCTAAAGTTACAAACCTTAATCATACGTGCAGAAATGAAAACAAACATTGTCTTTAACAAACTTGACAAACAACCATACAACTACAGATACTACAAACCATAAAAAAACTTCTGTCACTCAAAAAGATTGTCAACTGGTGCACCTTGAGTGGCAATGTGTGATTCCTGTGAAGAAGTGGATTGTTCACCCCTTGTCCTTTGCAGCTCCTGACATTGTGACCCATGTTCCCACATTTACCACACTTGATGGCGGTTCCCTTTCTGGTCATTTTACCTCCTTTGTCGAACTCCTGCTCAAGCTCTTTTTCACCAAATGCCTTCTTTCGTTTCTTCTTTGGCCTTCCAACTTGTGTATGATGCTTTGGTGGGATGAGTGTTGTTGGACACTGTGAAGGAGTCCACATCTCCGGCCCATTGATTGGCTCTATCACATTCTTATAAACTTTCTTTCATGTTGACAGCCAATACACATCAGAAACCCACTCTTCTGGTATGCCAGTATCAATGCTATTCCTTGACATATCCCACATGGCTGTAACTGCATGTTTGCAAGGCATCCCTGTCAAATCCCACTTCCTGCATGCACAAGTTTTATGTTTAACATTCACAACACACTGTGATCTCGGACCTGTTACTTGATACTTGTCTGTATCAACCATTAAAACAGACATTTCAGATGCCTGTTTTTTTATCTCATCGAAGACCTCAGTGGCATGAGGTGTCAGTGGCCCCATACACTTTGCTTGCAATTTCTTTACATTCACTATCCTCTTGGTCATGTACTCCCTAATGAATTCTAAGCATGTGATAATCGGCTTATCCCTTGCTCCTATGATTTGTCTGTTAAAAACGTCACATATGTTGTTCAGCAACATATCACATTTAGCTCTTCCAGAAAAAAAATATGCTCTTCACTAAGCGGTCTATGGGATCTCATTCAGCCAGTCATACATAGCTCGTTCTGTTGTCTTAATATCTTCCATAGCTTTGTTAAAATATGGAATAGATGTCTTCCTTCCGGCTGACCAAAGCAAATTCTTGTAAAGATCTCCACGCCACTTGGATTTCATGTTCTCATGGATGTGCCTCAAACAAAATTTGTGCTCACCATTAGGAAAAACAGCTAGCATAGCTGGAATCAGACCCTGTGATACAAATTGCAATTATTCCTAAAATTTTGCAAGCAAAATTAATTGAAAGTTATGAATTCACACTTAACAAGGGATTACCTTTTGTCTGTCGCTGATGAAGGTGAAACAAGACTCAGCCGTACACCCTAGGTCATCTCTCAACAGTTGCAAAAACCATTTCCAGCTTTGTGTTGTTTCTGCCTCAACAAGGGAATAACAAACTGGATATATTCTATTGTTCCCATCTATACCAACAACACTCAAGATCTGTCCAGGAAATAGACCTTTCATGAAACAACCATCGACACCCAGCAACGGTCTTCCAATCATCTTATATCCTCTCATCATAGAGGCAAAACAGACATAAATCCTGCGAAACTGCCTTGTAGGACTACCTGGGTTCCCACATGGCTCAACATCAATTTTAATTGTACTACCTGGGTTGGCTTTTAGAAGTTCATCACAGTACGACTTTAGCAGACCATACTGTTCTTGGTAATCACCATAAATCCTAGTAGTTGCTATCCTCTTGGCTCTGAAGACCTTATGTAGTGATATTTCTAGCTGATGCTTCCTAAGAAGTTGACTTTGAATTGCATGAATTGGCTTGTCTGGATTGCTTTCAATCATAGGTTGGATCTCTTTGGCAATCGAACTCATTGTGTACAATGAAACGTCCCTTGCTGTCAAACAATTATGTTGATTATGAATTGTCTTCACACACCACTTCTCCTTAGCATTATGCCTTGAGATGTGAACTGCCCAAGGGCAGGTGGGCTTTGTATGCCTTTTAAGGTGCCCTACTTTGCTGCATTTACTATTTTGCCCCTCATCTCCTTTTTTTTTTACAGCACCAAGTAGTGGTGGATTACTTCTAAAACATACTACCCTATACCTTAACAATTTGTTTTTTTAGGATAAACACATCCCTCCTAGCCTTAAGAGCATAATCTTTGACCATCTGATTCATCTTACTCTTATCATCAATAAGCTGACCAACAAAGAATGGCACATCATTTGCAGCCCTGTCTTTTATAGCAGCCTTCCTTTTCCTCCTTATCTTCCAGGCAACCTTATCTCTAAGTGTTGAATTCTCATCAGACCCACTTTCAAAGTCATCCAGGTCTACAGGCAGATGACCTTCTTCTCTTCTCCCATCATCATGATCCCCATCACTTGAACCATCCAGTTCTTCCCTAGTAAATTCAACATTAGCCCTGAACCTCTGCATATCGACTTCTATTTCATAAACCATATTATCTTCCTCAATATACTCATAATCAGGATCACTTTCTTCACTATCTTCATATTGATCTTCAATTTCTTCCTCATCTTCATTCAGACTTTCATTCTGATTATTTATTAACAATGATGCTGGAACAATTTCTTTACATGGCCCTACTGGAACTTCACTGGACTCCATCAAGATTGTTGACCTCCGGTGTTCAACATACATGTCTATCATGTGGACTCCTTGACGCACATGATCAAACATAGGTTCTAAGTCAACATCACATTTCAATGTCCTAAGACCAAAATCCAAAGAACAGTAGGGTTCCTTGTAATGAATGCAGAAAAAAGTGACCATCATTGTATCCTATTTTCTTAACCATCTCCTCTAAAACATCCGTAGTCAACACTCGAAAATCTACATGATCAATGTAGTTCATCTTCCCACCAAAGTATTCCTTATTTGGGTTTTCTACAAAATTACCTCCATGGTGTAATTTAATGGTAAATTGACTTTGGGTTTCACCTGTAAACAAACATCAATAACAAATTAACACAGCAAAAGGTTCAAATTTTACCTAAATCAAACCCTGTGAGCTTGCATGTCACTTACGGTACATTTCGTCCGGTTCGAAATACTGATCTTCAGCTCTAACCTTCCATAATCGAAGATCCATGCTCGTACAAAGTGCCAATCGATTGTAATTCTTCAAGTGTGACTGATCGCCATGTACAGACTCTTGATTTTAGAAGTAGGTTAAATTGAGGGTTTCATAGTGATGAAATGTGAAATATATGAGGATGCAGGTAATGATTAGGGTCAATTTACCATTCTGCCCTTTGACCATTTACAGCAAACGTTGAAAACTGACGAAAACATGGGCCAGGGGGTAATATTGCGACATAAGATCAACGTTGGGGGGGGGGGGGGGATTGCAATTATTTCCAGGGAGGGGGTTAGATTGCCAATTGGCTTAAACCCCAGGGGGTAAATTGCAGTTTACTCTTTTTTATATAAAAAAAACTTTTTTTCAAAAAAAAAAATAGTGCACATGTGTAGTACACGTATTACACATGTGCACTACAAAAAAAAATTTGAAAAAAATTTTTTTTTGAAAAAAAAAAAAGTTTTTTTATATAATTTAAATAGCGAAAATTAATATGCAAAAAAAAATGGTATGTTTTTTAGGCTTTTTTAGTTAGTTTTCGAGTTTTCGCGATAACTAGTGGTTTTCATTTGAACCTTCCCCTATATATATATAGGGGACCGCTAAAATGAGAACCACCTCGAGTTGTAAGAACCGTGAGAACTACACCGTACGGGCCGAGGTGGACCAAAATTTTTTTTATAAACGTAGTTGCGTGTATTATAAACACATTTGTAAAAAAAAATTCAAAAAAAAAATGTCGAGTGTGTAGT
Organism: Helianthus tuberosus; assembly: GCA_030545235.1. Taxonomy (NCBI): domain Eukaryota; kingdom Viridiplantae; phylum Streptophyta; class Magnoliopsida; order Asterales; family Asteraceae; genus Helianthus; species Helianthus tuberosus. Next base: position 83,353,317 of record CM060369.1, read on the forward strand.
TTTGAGCACCACAAGTTTGTGTTTACGGGTAATGTAAATCTTAACGGAAAATTTACGGTACCCGTAAACACAAAACGTTACCCGTAAACACAAACTTGTGGTGCTCAAAACTACACACACGACATTTTTTTTTTTGAATTTTTTTTTACAAATGTGTTTATAATACACGCATCTACGTTTATGAAAAAAAAATTTGGTCCACCTCGCCCCGGATCAAAAAGTTCTCACGGTTTTTACAACTCGAGGTGGTTCTTATTTTAGCGCAATTCTATATATATATATATATATACATAGAGGTAATTATAAGGTAATTATAGAGGAAAAACTCATGTGAGTTACAAAAACTATGAAATCCAAATGAATGGACCACTTTTTGTCACGTGTTACATTTTTTACCCAGAGACTGTCGCGTGTTACGTGTAACCCTTCAAAGACTCTCACGTGTTACGTGTAACAACTTTTTACAGACATTAGCTTCTAAAAAAGTAAAGTGTAACAGAACCAGTCTCAACCTTTGACTTTTTAAATTGCTGGTGAGATGAGGTTTTTAGAGTTTTTGTGACTTAAATGAGTTTTCTTTCTATCACTCCCCTATATATAAGTTGAGTAAAGACATTTATACTTATTGCTCTAAATGTAATATTTAAGACGGTTTTTTAACTGTCTCTCTAACTCTATCCAAGTACGTGTGATTATCACCCAAGAGCTACATACAAGTGTTTATTTGATTATCGTGATTATTTGCTTAAAACTGGTTCTACATTAAATGCGACATACACGCGCGCACACACACACACACACACACACACACACATATATATATATATATCCGTTAGGAACCACCCTTTATTGCGAGAACCGCGAGAACTAGTGTGAACACAAACAGTAATTCCTAAAAAAATCTAAAAAACACCCAAAAAAATTTTTTTATTTTTTTTACTATTTTTTTTTTTGGAAAAATCGCTATATTTTGTTAATAAAAAAAATTTTAAAAATTTTCAAAAAAAAAAATCGAGTAACAGTTATCCATGCACATGTGCATATGTATCATTTCTTTGTCAAATTCCGTAATTCATTACAAATATTAGTCAATTGCACTTTCATTTACACTACCACGTGTAATACACTACTTTTTACGTTAACAATATTAGAAATGCCCATGTGCATCTATATGTATCAACATGAAATAAGGTGTTTTGATACACTACTTTGAATACACTTTCTCTTTCATCTATCATTCCATCCATAATACACAAACATGCACATGTGCATATGTATCATTTCTTTGACAAATTTCGTAACTCATTACAAATATTAGACAATTGCACTTTCATTTACACTACCATATGTAATACACTACTTTCTACATTACCAATATTAGAAATGCACATGTGCATCTATATGTATCAACATGAAATAAGGTGTTTTGGTACACTACTTTGAATACACTTTCCCTTTCATATATCATACCATCCATAATACACTACCATTACCTCCTACCATCCATAATACAATATCATTACCTCCTACCATCCATAATACAATACCATTACCAATATTTTGACTTTATTACATGTATATCAACACCATTTATACCATCCAATCATTATATTACATCATAAAGTAACAACTATAGCCAAACCATCAACCTCTAGATATAACTAACCAAAAAACATGTATATGGGCCTACTTCTCCATTCAAAATCACAAACTTTTTGTACCAAAACATGTTATATCATGGTTATACCTAATGATGCACATGTGCATTTTGAATATTGGTAATGTAAAAATTAGTGTATTACAGATGGTATTGTAAATTAAAGTGCAATTGTCTATTACTGATAACGTATTACGAAATTTATTGAAATAATGATACATATGCACATGTGCATGGATAACTGTTACTCGAAAAAAAAAGGTTTTTTTTTTTTGGTAACTAAATATAGTGATTTTTGTTAAAAAAATATTAAAAAAAATTTGAGTGCTTTTTTGATTTTTTTTAGATTTTATTTTGTGTTCACATTGGTTCTCGCGGTTCTCGCAATAAGGGTGGTTCTCGCATGAACCTTACCCTATATATATATATATATATATATATTACTGATATTATACGGTGGTACATATATAAAAAAGTATACAAATAAAAAGAAAAAAATATATAGCTTTTTAGGTGGAAATATAAATGGTAGGGTTTCCAACTGATATAGTAGCTTTGGATGCTATTTGTGTAACCATGCTTGTGCAGCAAAAAAAACAGAAAATGAAGGGGAGCGTCTCCTACCAATTTTTTGTCTCATTTCTTTTTTCTATTGCTAGATTTGTTTTAATTTGTAACCCACATTTTCATTATTGGATTTTGACTAATATTGTCTTTTTTAACCGGTTAAAATTATATGTCGCATTCGATATTACTTGAAGCGTTTTGGTGTGATAATGTGTTATGACACGAACAAAGTTTTTCAAAGGGTGTGTCAAAAAAGTGACGTATAAAACAAAGTCGGTGTGTACTTTCTCGAATCTAGGACTTTAGAGGTCAAAATAGCAAAGCCTCCATAGATCATATATCTCTTGAAGCTTGTTATGATGTATGGAAATACAAGCCTAGTGATGTTACTTTTCAAAATGTGCGGTGTTACTTGATTGTCAGATACGTAAATTAACACACGAAAAAGAAAATTAATGAGGGATTTTAACAAAAGTTTTTATACAGTTATGGTATTTTATAAATTCTGATACAAAAAGTTACAGAGAGTTACAAGGCTTAAATAGCCAAATACAAGAATATGGAAAGCATGAAATTAGGAACAGAATTATACAATACAATAATAAAATATTGACTGAGAATAATTGTGAGGATATCTTGAATTAATATCATAAATCACTCCTTTGATTTATCTCTTTGATTTATCTGTAATACGCCCCCGCAAGATGGAGGATCCATCGGAGACTCCAATCTTGGAACGTAACTGAACGAAGGTGGTTCGACTTAGTGGCTTGGTGAGAGCATCGGCAAGTTGGTCCATAGAATTGATGTGAGGAACCTGAAGTGAGCCATTAGTGACTTTTTCCCTCACAAAGTGGTAGTCTAAGGCGACATGCTTCATACGCGAGTGGTAGACCGGGTTTGCACATACGTATGTTGCCCTTGTATTGCAAAGTAAAGTGTTGGTGGTCGGACTGAGATGATCCCAAGTTCCTGCAGAAGATTTTGGACCCAAGAGACTTCCGCAGCGGCATTAGCAAGTGCTTTATATTCCGCTTCAGTTGACGAACATGAAACAGACTTCTGCTTAGTGGATCGCCAAGATATGATGTTGCTACCAAGATATAGAATATATGCAGTAGTTGATCGTCCAGCTGTGGAAACCCCGCCCCAGTCGAAGTCCGAAAATGCCTTAAGTTCAAGCCCGGTGTTTTTCCGGAGGAAGAGGCCATGATGAATTGAACCTTTTAGGTACCTTAATAGTCTTTTTAGTGCTTGCTAGTGTGTTTGAGATGGGGAATGTATGAATTGGGACAATTTATTGACTGCAAATGATATGTCCGCTCTCGTGAAGGCCAAATATTGAAGAGATCCCACAAGTTTTCTGTAAGGAGTCGAGTCGACGGGGGGTATGCCATCATCCGGCTGGAGAACAACTGATGTGCTTAGGGGGTGGTAACTTCTTTGGCACCATCCATATGAAAGGTTTAAAGAAGATCTTGAATGTGACGGTGTTGGGATAAAAAGAGGCCGGTTGTGGTGGGAATGACCTTGATGCCTAAGAAATGGTGTAAGGAACCTAGGTCTTTTAGAGAGAAGCGGTTGGAATGGGTGTTGACAAAGTGAGTAAGAAAGGCGGAGTCATTACCCGTTAATACGATATCGTCAACGTAGACCAGAAAGAAACAAGTAGTGGCATTCTGATTATAGATGAACAGAGAGGCATCTGCAAGAGATTTAGTGAACCCGATTGTGAGGAGGAAGTTGGTAAGTTCAGTGTACCAAGCTCTAGGGGCTTATTTGAGCCCGTAGAGAGATTTTTTTAGCTTACACACATGATTCGGGTATTGCGGATGTATGTAGCCCAGCGGTTGGGTCATGAAAACCTCTTCATGCAACGTGCCTTGAAGAAAGGCATTGTTGACATCGAGTTGGCGAAGAGACCAATTGTTAGAGAGAGCTATGGATATAGTGATACGAATGGTTACCGGTTTAGTAACGGGACTAAAGGTATCAAAGTAGTCTTTTCCATGTTGTTGATGAAAACCTTTGGCGACTAACCACGCTTTGTATTTTCCAACCGATGCATCGGGATTTCGTTTGACTTGGAAGACCCACTTGCAACCTATAGGTTGATGAGTTGATTGAGGTACAAGATCCCATGTGCCATTGTGAAGCAAGGCGTTAAACTCGGAGTCCATGGCTTGGCGCCATTGAGGGTTTTTAAGGGCTTGAGTGTGGGTATGGGGTTCCAAGGTAGTGGGAATTGGGTGGAGAGTTGTCGTGTTGACAAATTGGGAGTTGTAGTACTTCGGGTTTTGCTTTTGGGTTCGAGGTGATGGAGGTGTATAAGAGGTAGGAGGAGGCAAGTGTGTGGTGGAAGATGGTGATGAGGTAGATGTCAAAGATGCGGAGGGTGCATAGGTAGAAGGTGTAGTTGGTGAGGAAGGGTCATGAGAGATGAGAGGAGAGGCAGCGGGTATTGATGATTCGGTAGTAACAGGGGACTCGGTAGTGATTGGGGATGAAGGTGAGGAGGTTTCATGTATCGATAAAGTGGGACCAGTGGAGGGAGTAGACGAAGGATTGGTTGTGGTGTGGGTAGGGTTATTGGGTAATGATTTAGAAAAGGTGGGTACAAGGGGTGTGGGTGGGATTTGAGTTGATGTTGTGGTCACATGAGTGGGATCACGTGATTGCATGGTTGATTTTTGGGTTGGTAATGAATTAAATAACATGGTCACAGTGGGAAGGTTGGTGGGTGAAGACATTTTCTTGTAGGGAAAATGAGAAGGAATGAACTCAACATGCCTTGAATGATAAAGATGTTGAGCTTTCGAGTCATAACATTTGTAAGCGGATTTTGAGTTCGAATATCCTAGAAAGATGCAAGGAGAGGAACGGGGTTGAAGTTTGGATGTGGTGTAAGGTCGTAACCACGGATAGCATAGACACCCGAATGGTTGCAGTTTGGAATATTTTGGAGTTTGAAGAAATAACTGTTCAAAGGGAGTTGAATTATCTAGGATTGGGGTTGGGAGACGATTGATTAAATAGACAGCCGTTTGAAAGGCATGAGACCAAAAAGATAATGGAAGGCCAGCATAGCGTAGAAGTACAAGACCGGTTTCGACAATGTGTCGAATGACGACGTTCGGCCACACCGTTTTGTTCGGGTGTGTGGGGAGGGGTGGTGTAGTGAGAGATGCTGTGAGTTTTGAGAAACGGTATGAGGCCTTGATATTCGCCACCGTTGTCGGTGAAAATGGAAACAAGAGGAGTGTGAAAGAATTTTTCAACTAAGACCTTGAATTGTGGAAATAATTAGGCAACATCGGACTATTTTTTAATTGGGTAGAACCACGTATATTTCGAGTAATAATTGTAACACCTGTGCCTCCACGGCCATCAAACAAATACCAAACCAATGAAATATTATATTTCATGCTTGGGATTTGTAAAAATATGTGTACCAATTGCACATATCAATTCTCGTTCAATTTCAAGCTTTAAATCGCTTTCTGGAGGGTTATACGCGCTCTGATGAGTAGATATAACCAGTTTAATCCAACGAACACTCCGGAATAGTGAAATAGGCTTAACATACCTTAAATAACCTTTACATAACTTAGAAATAAGTTTTGGAAGGTTTGGTGTGGTGAAATCAAAGTTTAATCGCTTACAGGGACTAAAGTTGACAAACTGCGAAAGTATGCCAATTTGAACTGTAACAGACATTCCGGAACATGACCATAAGTTAAACATACCATAAATATCCTTTACATAGCTTAGAAATAGGCTTTGAGGGGTTCGGTGTGCTAAAATAAACTTTTGGGTCATTCAGGGACTAAAAGTGTCAAAAAGTGCACAAGTTTGCATTTTCGCGCATAACTTACGTTCTGAATACATCCGGACATCCAAAAATTTATGTGAGCATGACTATATTATATTTTAGTGTTCGCCTTAAGAAAAATCCATTCGTCGCGTCATTTGGATCGTTTTTCGCGCTTATGCGCATTCCGTCGTAATTAAGCGAACATCGCGATCGTACGGCCAAACGAACCGACATCTGGGATATTTTTGAGCATGTTTTGAGTTCCCTATACTTTAACTTCATTTTAGAGCCTTGAAATGAGGTTAACGGGGTTCAAACGCATCGAAAATCGCTTAAACGGGCTGCAGGGACTAAACCTGTCACTTTTGAAACAATTCTGAAACTGGGAGGCAGTAGCGTAGCGCGAGCCCTAAGGGCCTACCCGTCGCGCTACGCGACTGCATGATCAGACCAGATTCAATGTTTTAATAGCAGGTCCCACCCGTTCGATTCTCAACCACACATTCCTAATTATCTAGTCAGCTGATAAGGATGGAATTTTAGTCACCATAAGGTCCCGACACATGTACGGTTGCGATTAAAGCACGGTTTACATGAAACGATCTTAACGGTGGACCGAAAACTATATATACCCCATGCTTTCCATTGTTTTAAACCACTAGAATTCTGATTTGAGAGCTCTAAGTTGAAACCATTGTTTCATACCTGAGTTCTTGGATCGGGATTAGCATTCGGGGACCCTTCGTAAGTATTCTTTCGTTCTTTTCCTTATTTTACTGCTTTTCGAGTCAGAAAGTCAAACTTTGTTTGACTTTCAGCGTTGACCAGTAATGGTCAATGCGAAGTTCGTTTGAACTTCGCAACGTGAGTGTAATCACGTTGGTTATAGTCCCTTGGGACTATGCCCACTGATTACCACGTTGTCTAGGGTCGTAGGATAGGCGATCTAATAAATCGCCTATACCTTCGAACTCGACCCATTTGGTCGATCATTAGGATCCGACCAAATACATTAGGTGACCATAGTAGGTAGGGAATAACCTTCCGAGGTTATACCCTATGGTCACATCGTTTGAGTAGTTGTATGATAGGTAGTTTATATGCCTTAGGTAAATTACCAGAATACCCTTTTCATGTATACTTGGTAATTAAGCATATGTAACCTAAACTTTTGTCACATAACTGATTATGTAACATGTTTAGGCATATAACCCTTGTCATAGGACTAGTTAGACGGTCCGAACGCGTTTCACGCACACGACGCGTTAAAGTAGCATATGTTACCTTAATGGGTCGCGATGGGTCAAAAGCAAATAGGTTAGTCTCATTGTAGTATGTAGGTCTTGTTAAACCATATTATATGAGTTCCAATACTCATTTGGTTTACCAAGCCTCATCCTATCCGATCTCCCGATTTAAGTCCGGTTTAATTATATAGTTTTAGATTGCCGACTGATTCCGTGCTCTCTCTAGCTTTGTTTGGTTGTTGTTCAAGACCTCCAAGCATTCTCAGGCGAGTACATTATTCCCCTCTTTTATTGTTTTCAACTGTTTTGGGGTGACTCATAGGTGCTAAATGTTTTCGATGTTATAACGATGGTATCAAAAACGATTAAAACGATTTATACAAAACTAATAACGATTTCAAAAAGTGAACAAACTTGTTGGTTGTAGTACATAACAAATGACATTCATTAGCAATGATCAAGCCGACCAGTATTAGGTTATGGTACCATAGGATCTGACTAATCCCGTTATTTACTACACCCGTGGTTATGTGTGGGTATGGTAGGTAGCGACTGAATCTGTAATTATTAACTTACCCTATGGAGGTTTGTTAATGCGAAAACGAGAAGCGACGAAAACGAGAAGCGACGAGTGATGAGTCACGAAGGTTTGAATGTTATTAGCGAGACGACCATATAAGTAGTTTCACGACCTAAAACGAATTAAACGATTTACGATTGGTTTTCACACGATATTTTAACAATTGGGTAACGATTGGGTTTCACACGATGTTTTAACGATTGGGTAACGATTGGGTTTCACACGATGTTTTAACGATTGGGTAACGATTGGGTTTCACACGATGTTTTAACGATTGGGTAAACATTTGTACATGATTTACATTGGGCATGAACATTACTTGGGTGGTTTGGTTTGGATTAAGTGATTAAGTAACAATGCGTGTGGAATATGATACAAGCATGGTGGATACGCCGCTGGTACTTCCTATATATAAGTGTTTGTATGGTATTACATATTGTAGCGTTATTTGAATCATTTCAGCTCGAGACATAGAACATTTTATACAAGTAACATACTTTTCACAAGACATTTATTTACAAACAACTTATCTTATACAAACTCATTTTACATGGTTATTCATTTAATCATGCATTATTCTCTTATTATACATATCACCTGAACTTATTATTTTTCAAATGATTTATAAAGGCAAAGCAAATTACAAGGTTCATGACTAAACATTTTCTTAAACAGAAGTCATGAATCTTATTTTCACAAAACCTATGTACTCGCCAGCATTTCTTTGCTGACCTCGTTTTCACATATGTTTCAGGTATTGTTGAATGATATCGATTGATAAGATGCATGCTCACATAGGACTGGACAAGGCCTTAGTGACTCAATAATAATGATAGACTATGTCTAATTTGTGTATTTAGATTTCCAGACAATGTAATTATTCAATGATTAATAAAACGAAACACTTTTTGGTATCCATGGTTATGAAACATTAATTCTGTTGCAACACGCCCCGATGTTTCCGCCGCGATTTGTTGTTTTACGCGGTCGGGGTGTGACAATAATCAACAAAAATAATCCCAGCTGAATTCGGCCTCCCATCACCACGTATGATCGCCATGGAAAAACAAGATAACGAGCGAGAACGAAGAATCGATCTAGACCTTCTTGAAGAAAGGCGCGAGAATGCAGCCATTGCAGAAGCCATGTATAAATCAAAACTAGATAAATACTATAATGCGTGCGTACGCGTATGCACCTTCTTTCTAGGAGATTTTGTCTTGCGCGACAACGAAGCATCCAACACGGAACAACCAGGGAAACTAGCGCCTAAATGGGAAGGATCGTACATCATCCATGAAGTCCTGGGCAAAGGCGCATATTCCTTAAAAAGGCTTGACGGAACAGATGTGCCACGCACCTGGAACGCGCAACAACTGCGCAGGTGCTACATGTAACCAACCAAGCCATTCCACGCAATAGCCAAACACATGGGCAGGCAACATAGTTATTCTAATTATTCACTTTGTACGCATTGGCCCTGCGCCTTATCAATACAAAGCTTATCCTTATATGCTCTGTTGTTTATTACAAAATGCATGTAATTCCTTTTGGTATGCGCAAAAACACTATGGTAAAACATTACATGTCACACCCCCAAAATCCACACGCGGAGTACCACCGCTTGGAGGCGTGACTGACCAGGATCAAGCCACCAATCATATTGAACATATAAGTAAATAGTAAAAGTCATTCATCAATACGATAGGTGTTTTCAAAACCAAACATAAACAAGTGTGTAGCGGAAGCAATAATGTAAAAACCCAACATAAGTATTAAGTTGAAGTGTCACAAAAGAGTGTATCATAACATCCAAAAATCCGTGCCCACAACGGCCGCGCCTCCCGTGGAAGCTCCAAGAGTACCTATGGTCCTGCAAGGCATGTAACAGAGAGTCAACAACTAGTTGAGCGAGTTCACAGTTGGTTATTCAGTTATAGTGTTCGTATCGTAAATCGTAAGTTCGTTTAGTAATCATGTATCGTATGTAATGGTATCGCGGCCCTCTAGGCATGTTTGCGAAGTTTAGTGGGGGTTTCCCATATGTTCTCTAGACTAGGTATATTTGTATCGCGGCCCTCCAGGCATGTTTGCGAAGATTAAAGTATAGTTCGCGGCCATTCCAGGCATGTATGCGAAGATTGTTCTATTATCGCGGCCGATCCCGGCGTGTGTGCGAAGAGAAGTATATGTATCACTAGTCTAGCAGTATCTACCATTAACCTTTCTCTCCCGAGGCCTATGGCATGTAATTCCGATAATTCTTAAGCATAAATAATCAATCAACCCATTCCCAACCCCGGGAATCCCATGCCTTGGTAAGAGTGTGAACTCACCTTGGTTTGCTCGGTATGCTAAGTTAAGTGCTCACAATAAATCAGTCAAGTCCTATAGTGCACGTATACTCAATCAGTTCACGTTCGTAATATTTCACATGTAACTAGTATCACAGAGTGTGTTTGACAATTAATATCATGCAACACAATTAGTTAATTGCATCCATACAGTTCATGAGCCACATCAATATCTTTTACAGTTTATTCTAATATAATTATCAAATCATACACTTAACAGAGTTGGCACCTAGCAGAACTAGCAAGTCAACTGAGTGAATAAAGTTAACAAAGTTCATTGAATAACAGAATTAATCCACTTAATAGGAATAATAAATTAACAGAGTAAATCAGGTAACTCAGTTAATTACCAATAGAGTTAACACAAATCATCAGGGTTACATACTTAACTCAGATAACAACTTAATATGGTTTGTCCACTAACAGTATTATCAATTATTAAGGTTACCCACTTAACTAAGTTACTTATTTCCTTAAAGTTAACTTAATTAACAACTAACTGAGTTTAATAAACCAACAGGTTAATAACAGCACCTGAGCCGAAAACACTATACATATTTCGAAATCCCTTGGCCGAAATCCCTTAAGTGTCGAAAACCCTCATTGGGCCGGAGACATTGGGCCGAAATCCTTTATGGGCCGAAAACACTTGAGTGCCGAAATCACCTTAGGTGATTTCGTTGGTGTGTGGATTTCGTGAGGTGGGGTGGTGTTTTCGTTAGTATCATCATCATCAACAACAGCAGGTTACGCATACCCAGCAATCCTATCTCATTAACAGTTTACTATTTCAACCAGCAATCATTCAATCAGAAGAATCGACATCAGCACAAAAGATTTTCAACAAGAACAGCAACAAGAACAGTTTCTATATTTCATACCCACATTACGAACCCACCAAATCAATAGATTATAATCGATGTACTTAACCACAGAGATTAACGAAGGCCAGTTAATAACAGAGATTTTAACCCATTTGTTAAACAATCGATGTTCAATCGTATGCTCATACATATCTTATGATAGCAGTAATACAGAATGTTAAATAAACAATCTATGGTGATTTCGATCAAACAAACAACAACAATGGCCGATTACTAACCTAAACCAAAGAGACAACAAAACCAAGTGATGTATATGTTCAAGGCTGCCGTCGGGTTTCAAAAGGAGAGAGAAACAATGTGATTAGGGTTTGCCAAATGAGAAACTTCTCCGTGAAGGTTGTGATAAAATAAATATATAATTCCCCACTGGGCCTAAAGCCCATTTGCTGTTTTCGCCAGCACTTATGGACGAAAACACCATGTGTTTTCATCAGGGGGGTGTTTTCATATGAGCAGGGGTGTTGGCCAAAGATCCATAATAAACTATACAATCCCAATTAACACAAATTACACTATTATCATATACTCAAATATAATATGCACCCCAATTATAAAATATCAATCGTAAAACTATTTAACGTTTTACAAATGTAAGCGTCGTGAAACAAACAAGTCGAGTAACAAACAACATAAACAATTAATGTGCAATTAATGCGAAGATGGAAATCTTGGAAACTCGAGTTGTCACATTACAAGACTCATGAACGGTCTACGGGTAAAAGTCCCGCACACAATCTAGACTTACGTTCACACATGAGCTTCATACCATTTTTATCCACTTTACCTAAACAAAGCACATTAACAAAATATACAAAACACAGTATCAAAATAGTAGTTACAAAATAAACAAACTAAACATCAGGAAACATATCCAACACATACAATGGGGTATGCAGCACTTCACCATACCAAGCAAGAGGATGAGGATCAACAATCAAGGGGTTTGAAACCCCCCCCCCCCATCACCCGTAGCAGAAAGGGTCATATGCACATCAGCCGGAACCTCGGTCGGAGGGGCTAAACAAGGATCACGACGATGCCGTCGGTACACTATTGAGCAACGCCCTTTCCAGTCAACCAGAAAAGCTTGAATTAGGGCATGTGCTGACAGCCTCGTAATCCCTTCGTTATTATCATCTACAGCACGAGAGGAGGCATGAGTTCTTCCTGTAGCTACGAGAGGAATAGTACCACGAACGCCTCCGGTTCCGGCAACCGTCTCTGGTGATAAACCTGCAAGGAGAAGTAAACCGTCAGCAGCATCGAAGGTCTCCAGAATTTCAGAAATCCTCTAAGATCGAAACCTTCGCCTGGTTCTCATTTTTTGCCAAATCTGGTACAATTTCGATGAATTCTATATAAATATATAGCCGGGAAGAGCTAACGTCAGCATCGAGAAGAGAAATAAAGGATTTTTTAATGATTAAGTGTCAAATCAACCCTTTCATAAGTGGCGCTGCCACTATAATCGTCACATCCTATTAAATACTCTCTGACAACACCCGCACATATCTCCAAGGCTACAGTTTCAATAAGAAGATGGAAGGTCAGCACACATATACATCTTCCATTTATGGGTTACATCACAAATAAGCAACGATTCATTCACAAATGAACAGTTCAAGATAAAATAAAATAATAGAAGTATCTTCTCCAAGAAGTTTTCCATTTTTTCCAAAGCCTAAAAACTCCCACAACATAAAACACTAACCTCTCATAGTCCAGTGCTCCACTTATTTGCATAAGAGCAACACTAGACTGGGGGGGACTTGAAGGGGTAAGGTCCCAAAAACCTTGCACGGATGCTTGGGACCATACCACAACCTCGTCAAGAAGCTCTCTTTGGAGAAAAACCTTGCGCGGCCGCGCACTGGTTCCAAAAAAGAACTTAAAAAGAAGTACAGTTTTAAACACATGCGCGCCAAAAGGAAACGAACAAATCCTTGTGCCAGTCTCTATGGCAGATAGGATAAAAATCCTAGCAACACTTCCGCATAAATAACTTCCAGACTTGGATAAAAGTAACTTCCATGTCACCATGAAATTAGCATGAAGATGAGCCACACAGGATTACAGCTGTATCCTTCTAGAAGGCTTGATCATGCACTACCATTCGGTTATAACCGAATGGCCACGTGGCATCATCTCAGGCTCCCCCGAAGTCACGATGATGGCACCAAATTAAAAGAAGATCCACTCTTGCCCACCTTCCACGTGGCATTACCCCAGCCGTTGATCACAACCACGATCCGTGTGCACCCATTTATTAGTGATTAACGGAGGGCAAAATAACCGCTTACGAAAAGCACTTTCCGTCAAGTTTTCATCAACAGATTTTCCCGCCCAAACTTCGGCTATAAATAAAAGATAATTCAGGTATAATTCTCAAGTTACATTCACTTCACTTTACTTTCACTTCTTCTTCTTCACCAAAACCTGTACTTATTCTCACGCTGGAGGGTGGTCACGGAGAGAACCTCCATTCTCCCCGTGACGAGTCTAACGGCTGTTTGTTTTGCAGTGGTCAGAGGAAGAAGAACTCCCACACCCGAATCGAACGAGAAGATATAATCCTTTTATGCAGATTCAAACCCCCTGGTTCAATTGATTCCGGTCAATTAAACCAGTGTTTCTTCACATAGTATGAAAATTTGTCGATTGAGGTTTGAACGGGTCCCCACACATCTGAGTACACAAGTTGGAGTGGCTTAGTGACAATAAACGAATTTTGGCCAAATGGTGTTTTGTGGCTTTTATTAATTGAACAAGAAGCACAATGGAAATTTGACATAACTTTAGAATTAAATCCTAGGCATTTTATAATAGACTTGAACACTTTAATATAAGGGTGACCAAGTTGGTGGTGTAAATCAAGCAAGGATGGTGTAGTGGTGGTGTTGACTTGAAACTTGTGTTTAGGCTGGAAATTCAAAGGAGCATGGTAAACATCATCAGTGTTCTCCCCCCGCATGAGACGCACCCCCGTGCGAAGATCCTTAACAAAAAAATAAGATGGGAAAATTCAACAGAAACTTGGTTAGTTCGAAATAACTTTGCGACTGACATAAGGTTTCGTTTTAAACTCGGTACGCATAAAACATCGGATAAATGTAGAGATTTTATGGGTGTTGTAATATTTGATTGACCAATATGGAATATATGAAGATGCTTACCGTCACCGAGGACAATTTCATCCGGACCTCCATACTCCGAGAGGTTGTGAAGATTGGTGGTATTGGGAGTTACATGATTCGACACACCAGTATCAAATAAGCAGGGTACAGTAGAGGCCGTAGGAGCAGCTGTGGTGACATTTGCCACCGGGCTAGAGATATTGTTCTCTCTCAAAAACCTGGACAATTTTCTGCAATCTTGGGTGGTATGTCCCAGAATGTTGTAGAATTGGTAATAACTACCACCGCGGTTGGAGCGATAGCCACCAGATGCTTGATGAGAAGCCGCGTTTGGAGAGTTCCTATTAGGGCGTTGTTGATTGCTAAATGAGAAGCGACCCGTTCGTGGACCATGGCTTGAATCAGTACGGAACAGGACCCTTGCCTGTGAATCTGTCCTTGGCGAGTGGTAGCATTTACAGTGGCAAGAATTGGTTCAGCATTTGGAGCAGGCTCTTGGAGAGATCTTTCAAAATAAAGAAGTTCTTCAAAGAGTTCCGGGTAGGATATTGGGGTTACACATACCTTGAGGGCAGCAACGAGGGGTTTGTATTCGTCACCTAGTTGAGAGGTGATGTGAACAAGGAGATCTTCTTCGTTTACCGGGCTTTGGACGAGAGCAAGGTTGTCAGCAATGGCTCGCATGTCATTTAAAAACTCAGTCATGGTGCGGGTACCTTTCAGGTTTTTGGCGAGCCTGGATTTGAGGGAGATAATGCGAGATCTAGAGGCACTTGCAAAGCTCTTGTTGAGTCGTTCCCAGGCATCTTTTGCTGTCTTGGCAGAGGACACAAGTGGTTGAATCGCATCTGAGCAACTTTCGAGTATCGCACTGATGAGGATTTGGTCCTGCCTAAACCAAAGTGAGTAGGCTGGATTTGATTTGGTTGTGTCTTTTTCAGTGATTTCTTTGGGTGGTGGTTGAGAAGAGCCATCCAAAAAGCAGAGGAGATCAAACCTAATTAGGCTTGATTCAACCTGTTTTCTCCACATAGAGAAGTTAGTGGCAGTAAGTTTGATGGGGAAGTGATTTGTGGCAGTGAGTTGAACAATGGTGTTAAGGTTTGACATGGTAGGTTAATGAGAGAAAAGAGAAGGATCAAAACGCGTTTGAGTGTTTTGAAGCTCTGATACCATATACAGTTATGGTATTTTATAAATTCTGATACAAAAAGTTACAGAGAGTTACAAGGCTTAAATAGCCAAATACAAGAATATGGAAAGCATGAAATTAGAACTGAATTATACAATACAATAATAAAATATTGACTGAGAATAATTGTGAGGATATCTTGAATTAATATCATAAATCACTCCTTTGATTTATCTCTTTGATTTATTTGTAATAGTTTTTTCATGACAAGTCACCATTGATCACATATGTATACTATAAGGTAGATGCACCAAGGATAATGTTATATGCTTAAGACTTTAGTGCCCGTTTTTAGAAGCTACGTGATCACGGAGATTATTTTTTTCATGTTATATTCCCTAATGTTGGTAAGTTGCAAGAACCACAAAACTCTTGAGCTTTATTTATATGATATTTCGAATATAATACGATATAACATGACACACAATATTTACAAACATAATAAGATATGACATGACATTCAGAAACATTATATGATATAACATGAGAAGTGACTAATCTTTACAAACATAATATAATATAGCATGGCATGACATATAGAAACATTATATGATATAACATGAAACATTTATACAGGTATTGTGACACTATTGCAGGTGGATGAAAAATATGAAGTGGTGATGATTCTGTGTTACACAAAGAAGAGAGAGAAAAGAAAGGGGTGGGGCTTACTTGATATTTACCTAATTAGTTATATTTTTATGTTTTATTTATTAGTAAGGACATTTTAGTCATTCTGTACCCATTTAACTGAACAAACTAACCTCATCCACGTTAAAGACTATCTAATAACGAATGTGTAAAAGTTGGGGACTATAACTGTAACTGTAAGGAGCATAGATAAGACCAGAAATTATCCAGAGAACTAGGATTGCGACCCGCCGCAATGCGGCGGGGATTCTTTAGTTATAACAAAGTCGATCTACGACCCGCATGTTATGTTAAACCTGTCAAATGGGAAAAAATAGACGATGTAAAAACGTTCACCCACACACGCACGTTGCGTCGTGTTAACTCGCAAAATTTAGAACGAAATGTAAAAACGTTAAACCAAAGACGCACGTTGCGATGTGTTAAGTCACAAAATTTAGAACCAAGCATAAAGCGAAAAATTTGTGGAAAAAGAAAACTATAAATGACCAAAGTTGAAAGTAAAAAAAGTTGTGAGGATAGATTGCAAAAGATAAAAACTTTTGGGGTAAAAGTAAAAAAAAACAAATAGTTTTGGGTTAAAAGTAATTTATGAAATACTTTTGGGTGAAATGTAAAAAAAATCTAATTTTTTTTTGGGAAAACCCCCCAAAGCCAAGGTTACAACAACCATATGCATAACCATTTTTTCTTTGAAAACCCCCCAAAGCACACCCCGCGTTGCGGCGGAGCGTAAAACGGTGTCAAATAGTACTAATGCTACACAACCGTCATCGACCACCAACACTGAGTCGACCTAGGATCTGCATGTTGCGACAAACCTGTCAAACATGAAAAAATAGAGGTGAAGGGTTATGGTCCCAAAAACCTTGCGCAAGCGCATAGGACCATACCATAACTTCATTCTAGAAACAACTTGAATAAGACCCTGCGAGGCCGCAGCGGTTCTGAACAAAGATCTAGAAGGTTCAGTCTTCTAATAACCATGCGCCGGAGAAAAAAAAGACAAATATTCAACTAGCACCCGTGCGAGGGCCCGCACAAGGGTACAGTTAGGCTTGAAGATGTAAAAAGCAAAGTCCTAAACATATCCGCGCGCATGAAATCAGGACTTGAACAAAAGGAATCTTTTCTATTACAACAGAATGGACACGTGGCAATAATGCAGTGGACTACAGCTGTAGATCTTCTAGAAAGCCTTAAGTGCTCATCGTGCATGACTTCATTCGGTTATAACCGAATGTGACGTAGTAGCATCCTAGTCGCTCATCTAAATCACGATGATAGCAACAACTTAGAGGAAGATTTACAATAAACCACTTTCCACGTGGCGTCTCCCCAGCCGTTGATCAGATCCACGATCCGTGTGCATGGATGTGGAGTTAACTATTAACGGGAAAAGAAATAACTGTTAACGAAAAATAATTTCCGTCATTTCCTCCGTCACCTTTTTTGGCACCAAAACTCTGGTTATAAATATGGGAGCTCAGGTATGATCAGGCAGACTACTTTTACATACTTTCACTCCTACTACTTCATCTTTCCCTTTGAGATCACTGTACTTATTCTCACGCCGGAGGGTGGTCACAGAGAGAACCCCCATTCTCCCCATGGATAGTCTAACGGCTTTCTGTTGTGGTCTACGGGCTAACGGCTTTCTGTTGTGATCACTGTACTTATATTTACGTTAGTGATGAAGTGCCTATGGGCTAAACTTGTTGTCGAATAAAACAACGACAGTTGTGGTCTACGACCCCCTGTCTAAAAATGCTGGACTATGTCCAAGCCTCATAATCTAAAAAGATCAATATGATCATGACTAATATCATCTAATACGATGATCACATTATTTAACACCCTTTAGTGATGTTTCGCCTACAGGCTATATACTATATTGTCCATTAGTGACATTGACATATGTGACCGTTATGGTTTACCGTTATAATTCCAAATGTTAACATAACTTCTAGTCCCTAAATGGACTTATATTTTCCTTTTCATTCCTATGTGGACTGGTATTACTTTAAAGTCCCTATAAGGACCTATCTCTTCTGTATCGTCCTTGTGTGGACATTTGTTTATCATAATCCTTAATGAACATATTTTTCGACTTAAGTTCCTGAGAGGACATCTGTTCAGCAAGGTCTCATTTGTGGACATAACATTTTAATACAGTCCTTTCATGGACGCGTTATTTCATTAAAATTCCTTTATGGATAAGCTATTTCAAAATAGTCCCTTCATGCACACAAGATTTCATTATAGTTCCTTGGTGGACATGTTACTTCATTATAGACCCTTCATAGATATGACATTTTATTAGTCCCTTTGTGGGAAAATTGTTTCAATATAATCCCTATATGAACTTATTATATCTGATAGTCCTTATACGGACTTATATTTTCCTTTTAAGTCCTCTATGGACAAATAAGATACTAAAAATCCTAATTATGGCACTGTTGTAAACTTCCTAATGATTTACGGGAAGCTTTGAAAATTTTATATAGGTATTCATTTCGTCCTTTATCAAACAATAGTATCAATTTTATTCGAACTTTAACGATCTGCTAAATAATTTCAAAAGATCTTTTTAATGGTATAACCTAGCCAATATGTCAATACAGAGATGCTATGATGGTAAAACCCTCTTAAGACAATTAATCCTTGTTAACATCTAAGAACATGTTAACACTCCTGGCAGTGTGAATTGAGAAACCACACCAGCCGTCCAGATGTTTGGACTATGTCCAAGCCTTAAAGCCTATATGATCGAATTAGATCATGGCAAGTATCATCAATGTGATGATCAAAATACAAACATCCGTTAGTGATGAAGTGCCTATGGGCTAAACTTGTTGTCCAATAAAACAACGACAGTTGTGGTCTACGACCCCTTGCCTAAAAATGTTGGACTATGTCCAAGCCTCATAATAAAAAAAGATCAATATGATCATGACTAATATCATCTAATACGATGATCACATTATTTAACACCCTTTAGTGATGTTTCGCCTACAGGCTATATACTATATTGTCCATTAGTGACATTGACATATGTGACCGTTATGGTTTACTGTCCAAAGTGATGGGCAATGCCCAAGCCTTATAGTCTATGGGATCAATAAGATCATGAATAATATCCTAAATTTATGATAATTATATATACATATATAAACATCCATTAGTGATGTCCATTGATTTGCCTATGTAATAAAATAAATCGTCTTTCAAAACGATGACAGTTGTAGTCTATGACTCCCTGTTCAAAGGCGAAGAACTATGTTCAAGCCTTAAAGCCCCTGATCTAAGAAGATTGCGGTTTATAAACTAATGTCCTTTGCGACAAGGCTTTTATGCCATATGATTACTTATGTCCTTCATGACTAGGCTTTATAACATATCGTTTTACGTCCCTGTGACGGGCCTCCGTGCCATATATATATTAAAGTCCTTTAAGGCTAGCCTTCGAGCTACTCATAATCGTCTATATGACAAAGACAGTTGTGGCATTGTGATCCTCTGTCAAAAAGGGCAATGGACTCGGTCCAACCCTTAAATGCCATTAATGGTCCCTTTTGTGACCTAGGCCAAATATAATTGATATAATTTCAAGTAACATACTATAAGGAAGTTAAAACCTAATAGCCGATATGGTTTAATGATACCATAATTTGATAATCATCAAATACGATGATTCACTATTAATTTGTAACTAAGCAATTGTTATTATTGGTGTTTAGTACCAAAGCTTCAAAATGGTGGATTCTGATGAAGCATACAGCAGTACTGCAAACAGAAACAATGATGCAAATATAAATGTTAATGGCGCTGATCTTCAGGCCATGATTGACGCAGCAGTTAATAAAGCTGTGGGTAAAATTCTTGAGAACAATAAGGAATCAAGTGCTACTCGCTCAAGGTCCCATACAAAACCAAATACATCAGCTAGCAAGGAGAGCTCTGTTCACTCTTCAAATACAAAGAGCGAACCTCAGAAGTTAGTGCTCCATGATAAGCCTCGTTCAACTGAAGACGGCTGCACATACAAATACTTCGTCTCATGCAAACCCAGGGATTTTAATGGGGAAAAAAGGGGCGATCGATGCCATGAAATGGCTTGATGAAATGGAAACTGTTGTGGACATCAGCAATTGTGTTGATAAGGATGTAGTGAAATTCCGTTTCACAATCTTTCAAAGGCGAGGCCCTCGCATGGTGGAAGGCCATGGTGCAGTCCATCGGGAAAATTCCCCTATATAATATGGGATGGTCCAAGTTTGTGGATCTTATCAGAGAAAACTACTGTCCACAACACGAAGTGGAAAAAGATGAGACAGATTTTATGACTCTCACAATGAAAAACCTAGATTGTCAGAAATATGTTACCGACTTCAACTCCCTGTCTAGATTGGTACCCTATTTAATTACCCCTGAACCTAAACGCATTGCGCGTTTCATCGGTGGTTTGGCACCGGAAGTAAAGGGGAATGTTAAGGCTTCAAGGCCAACCACATTCAGATCAACTGTGGATTTATCCTTGTCTTTCACTCTAGATATAGTGAGACAAAAGTCGGTCAAGAATGAGACTAATGAGAAAAGACAGAGGGAGGAGGATAACTCCCAGAATCCTAAGAAGAAGGGCAAATCCGAGTTCGAAAGGGGCCAACAAGATTCCAATAAAAAGCCTACATGCAAAACCTGCAAAAGAAGACATTGGGGACAGTGTCGATCAAACCAAAAGCCAAAGCAATGTGGCATCTGTAAAAGAACAGGACACCAGTCCCACGAATATAGGGACATAAAGAATGTAGTCTGTTTCAGTTGTGGCGAGAAGGGCCACATCAGTACTAATTGCCCTAAAGCTGTCAAAGAAGGTACAGCTAAGCCTAGAGAGGCTAAGAAAGGAAACGCTTGAACTACCGGATGAATGCCAGAGACAGTATATATCAATAATAGCATCAGGTACATTCCTTATCATTTATCAATGATAATTTCTGCTGAGTGTCTTGTTTTAATCCAGGGAATAATAAGCCTTTGGTAAACCATAAGCTTAGCAAACTTTTGATTATACTCATAAGAACTTCAGATATTAAATATAAGGTAGAACTTACCAATGAAAACTATAAAGACCGTTTCTTCCATTCTCGGCGATGATCCTTTCGTAAGAATCTAGAGTACTCTTTCCCCAGATAGAGTACAACAATATGCGTTATTTTATTATTATCTCATTGATTTCTATCAACTGCGAATACAAAACTATGTTTGATAAAAGTGCCATAAGAGGATTGGCATATCCTAATGTGTCCCATAGATTGCTTCCATGCCTGATTAGTATGGAGGTTTAATGCATTGAACCATTAAGATATTTCCAATAGTCGTATTGTACCAAAGTCAACTAGTGGTATTCAAAGAAGATATCCATATTAGAAATGCCTGAGTAGGCGTTTCTACTTAAGGCATCATGTACTCGTGAATCAGATGTGTCATTTGCATGGCACAAGTGACGAACTACCCTGTTTACCTCCAGAAAGGCAAAGTGGAGTTAGGATTGACATCCTATTAGGAGCCGTATCTGTTACAGAAGCTCCATATCGGTTAGTACCAACAGTATTGGAAGGATTGAAACCCCAATCAAATAAGTTTTAAAATAAAGGTTCATAAAGCCTAACTCATAAGTCTAAGAGCTCCGATTTATGCTTATGCATTGATTATCGCAACCCTACCTAAGTAACAATTAAGAATCGCTATTAGTTGCCAGGATCGTCGATTTGTTCGACTAACCATAAGTATAGCTTATTCCCTTAAGATTTAATTGGATAGTAGTTGGAATAACCACCTCACCTTAATTAAGTTCTCCTATAACTAATAGTTAGTATATAAGCAACAAGGCTACTCCTTTGGAGGCCTTGTATAGAAAGAATAACAAACGTCCGTTTGTTGGACATAAGTTTGGTAAGTCCAATTATCAGGAACTGAAATTTACCCTGGAGTCAATGGATAAAATCATACGAATCCGTGATCGTCTGAAAGCTACCAGTAATCGACAGAAGATCAATGTCAAAGAGAGTCGCAAACCTCTAAAGTTCTCAATAAGAAACAAGATTTAACAGAAAATACCACCATGGAAAGGTGTGTTGTATTTGAGGTAATGGGCAAATTAAGCTCTAGATATATAGGACCATTCAAGAAAAATCGAATATATCAAGATCGGTAGCCTATAAGCTAAAACTTACCTAAGGAACTTGATGGTATTCACAATGTGTTCCACACTGGTGATTTAAGGATATGTCTCGCTGATAAGTCAATAGCATTATCACATAATGATATGCAGATTAATGAAAACTTATGGTTTGATGAGAAACCCGTATCGATCAAGGATTGACAGGATTAGAAGCTCCGAAAGAAAACATGTACCTATTATAAAGGTCAATTGGGGTGCCCATAGAGGCCCCAAATATGTTGTGGAGGTTAAGTCCATTATACGACAGAAAGTACTTCCATCGTTTGAGCAAATCTCGAGGTTGAGATTTCTTTTAAGGGGGTGAGGATGTAACACCTCGTAGAATCACGACCAATGATGTGTTGACACCTGTACTAAACTCTAATGAAGTCAAACGTTGACTATTAGGGACTAATTTTGCGAAAAACTCAAAAACCTTGAATATGAAAGGACTGAAAGTGTCAACATGCTTAAAGTAAGCCTCTGAATAACCTTACACGGTATTCATATTCACAAATGAGCCACATGTTGGTCGAGAGGAGCCTTTTGCATAGTTATTTGAAAGTTTGCGCGTCGAAGGGTTAAAAGCGTCAACATGTTAATTCTTACCTCTGAGTGACCTTTTAACAAACCGAGAGCTTCATGATGTTTGATTATACTCTCGGGAATGCCTAATATTGGCCATCTAAGGCTTTTACGCCAATAAGTGATGTTACGCGCAAGTTTGCAAGTTAAATGGGTTAAAAGCGTCAACATGTTTAATTATACCTCTGAGTGACCTTTTAACGAACCCGAAACATCATGACGTGCAATCATACTCTTGGGAATGCCTATTATGGGCTACATAGGGCTTTGATGCTATTAAACAATAATACGCGCAAGTTTGTGCGTTAAAGGGACCAAAAGCGTCAACATTTAAAACTACACATTTGAGTGACCATATAAGTGAACTGGAGTGTCGTAATGTTCGTTCATACTCTCGGGAATGCTTAATTGGGCCTTGAAAGGCTTTGATATCGTTAAACGATATTACGCACAACTTTGTGCGTTAAAAGGACAAAAAGTGTCAATGTGTGAAACTACGCCTTTGAGAGACCTTTTAATCGAATCGGGAACTCAGTGATGTTCGATCATACTCTTGGGTCTGCCTAATATTAGCCAAGGAGGGCTTTTTGTACTAATTATAACAAAACATGCAAGTATGGAAGTCAAGGGGCCTAAAATGACAAAGTTTGAAAGTTGTTGTGTGTGTATTATCTGTGCAGGTCGTAGCCTACGCCCCCTGCAGCGTAGCCTACGCCCAGATCTGGGCATCTTCATTTTTTTTGCCTTGCAGCCCACTCCAAGCCATTCTAAACCACTAAAATCAATCCTAGGGGCTCTTAGATGGTTTTTAAACCTAGTATTACATCTGTAACAATCTTATAATTCCCCTCAAACACTTGGCAATCATCCATAACTTTTCAAAAACTATAAATAAGTGGGTCTTTCATCCATTTCATTTGCACCAATTCTTCAATCTTGCTATCTCTCTCAATCATAGAGGATCCTGAACATTTTGGAACCTCTTTTGAGTTCTATTCAGTCCATAGGACCATTTGTAAGTGTCCTTTCGTGACTAGTTTATTTTATTTGGCGTTTAAAGCTAAAAAGTCAAGCGTTTACGACGAACGCTTTGACTTTTAGTTAGACCGTTGACGGTCAAACCATTTTTCGCAACGAACATGGCTACATGATCGTAATTAGGTAGGTGTTAATCCCTCAAAAGGGCACCTCCTAATTATCACGTTTACTTAGTCAATTGTCGGGTCAAAGTAATGAACAAAAAAGTCAAACGAGTCAGTTTTTCTTAAAAATTTCATAACTGATAATGTAGAAGCTATAAAATATGTTTTATCACTTTAATAACTTGGTAAATAATATAAGAACATGTTTAGACATATTCAACCCGACAAATCTGAGTTTAGGCTCGGTTCGCAACCAAAAGTCGCAAAAATTGACTTTTGCTTTGACTTTCAGTTCTGACCCGATTTAGCTTAGTTTCTTTGTGCCTTAGGGTTCCTTTGTGACCATATTATATGTAAGTATAACCCTCTAAGGTTATACTTCATGGTCCCTTAGAAATCATAGTTCATTGCATGTTTCCGTTATTTGCTTAAAAATTGACTATTATGCCCTTATGTTATAAAAACGAGATTTTTGAAAATGTGAGAGGACAAAAAGCTTTATTACTAATATATAAGTATGTCACATAAATTTGACATCAGTTTCTGGTCTCAAACTAAAGTTATGCAAGATAGCGTAAAATGAAATTTTTTGTTAATTAAATTGCATTTTTAGCATAAATCATGTTTAAACCCAAATTTTGGCACCAAACTCATTGCCTACTGTTTTTAAATTATTTTTAGTGATTTTTAAAATTTTTGGTCAGATTATAAACTGACCATATCATTGAGTTCTCGTATAATGAGATAAATGACTATAATACCCTTTTTGTTAATAAAATGAGATTAACACATGAATAACATGCCAAACCTTTTCATGCTGATGTTATATGTTAAATAAAATATTTTAAACATTTAAGGTTGATCAAAATCTCAGACTTTCATAAACATCTCAAATATCGTCAATTATTGACTTTTACGCTAATTAGGCGCATAGTATGGTTCAAAACCATATTTAGCACCTAAGACTTGATACCTACTGATTTTATAAATAAATTTTAATACTTTAACAGTAAGTATAAGTCTTGAACTCAGATTTCCAATTTTGTCCTTAAAAACACATGTGAAATGACCAAAATGCCCCTACGGTGCATAGTTTGGCCATAAAAGGTAAACCTCACATATATATGATATCTTACTGATGTAACATGATAAAATATATATTTTTACAGAAGGTTTTAGACCAGAACCTCAGTTTATGTTTAAACCTCTTTTATAAACTTTAAAATGACCAAAATACCCTTACGGGGCTTAAATTTGTTTTAAATTCTTTTTGGGCGAAATTGTTGATATCCTACTGATATCACAACATATTTTAAGCATAATAACTTATGGAACTTGTACTTGACTCATCCGGTTACCCGTTATGCATATACGTGTTCAGTACGGTTTATGTAACTAGTTTGCATAAATTAACCGAAACGGGTCAAACCTTATCATTTTTACTTCAAAATCCAGAATGTATTTAGTTTACCCATATTATACAAGTCTACATACTTGTTGGGTCTAAATCACATTTCATTCTGGTCATCGCTTAATCTAGCGTATCGTACCGTTTTCATATTTAAAAACTAGCCGGTCTAAGTCTATGACTTAATTAAGACCCGTTAGCATTCTAATTGGTTATTTATACCATCGTTCCAGACTAGAGCCTTCTGGTAAATTGTACCTATGCTTACTTAATTGAATACGAAATCTTGCTATTTACGAAAGGAGCTAGCTCAGGTAAATACTCTTAACCTATTTTCCCTTATACGGGCTTGGGATACGGTAATATAATTACCGCATGGTCAGGTATGGGATTCGAAGACCAATAAGTCGGGAAATTCAAATAACCTATTTTAATTCGTATTGCTTGACTGAAACATTGGGGGTTAATGCGACCGTGTTATGGATATCCTTGACTCATTAATGGCAAATGGCAACGACCTAAGCACGGGGTGTAGGCATACACCCGACAGATGCGACATGGTTTATTATATAATTTTATACCCAATATAGGTTTCCCAATAAGGGAATAAGTGGTGTGTCGGTTAATCATGAACCGGCATAGTTCGGGCCCCGTATGTAGAGCAAGTTATGTAAAACTGATAACATGAGATATAGTTTGTCCCAAGTATAAAAGATTTTCGTGCCTTGTGCACCTAAACCAATTTTCATAAACATTTTCAAATGTGTCGGTTGATTGTATTTACCAGTGAAAACTGACGTATTTTCAAAAGTCTAAGTGACAGGTACAAATACATAAATAGGCTGGAAGCTGCTCGGGATTGTTAGACGAGGAACTTGCAACTCCTTCGCATAAGCCATTAGTCTGATAAACTTCTTTTGTTTTAAATGATCCGCCTGTGGATTATTACAAGCTTGTCTGTATGTAATACTTTAATATTTTCAGACATTTGTGTTTGTAGTAATATTTTATATTCCAAGACTTCCGCTGTGCTATTCTGTGTATGTTTGACTATGAAGATATCAATCTTGCGTCACGATACTCCCCACCGGGCTGAGCTGGAAATATCGGGGTGTGACAGGTTGGTATCAGAGCCAACGTTTGAGTGAATTAAATACTAGCCTTTAGTGTTTGATCTCAAATGACACAGTAGCATATTCCTTAGACCTTCTGAGTCTAGACTTAATATAGGAATGCTCTCGTCCCTATTAAGTAAACATTGTTTTCGATTTTATGTGTTTTGAATGTGTCGTCAGGCAAGGTAGCCGTTGATGGAGATTTTTCCCGACCGAAGCCAAGAAATGCTAAGCTTCATACCACGGATAGGGAAAGCGTGCGACCGGTTTGGAAGGAGACCTTTATGGACCTATTCTCCAAACCAAACCTATTGAAACTTTTTAACTAGACTTCGGAGTCCATACCAGGAGGTACCTGAGGCTCCCGTATTGAAGATGATACCAGTAAATGCCAATGATCACTATTTCTTATCTCCAAGTGTTGGAATTCCAGACTTGGACTATACCAGTCAAAACCTAATCTGTGATCCGTGTCATTTCTTTAACTATTGAGTCTTTAGATTCTACTTTTGCAACGGATCTTGATTTGAAATGTTTTTTTATTCATTAAGATCCTCAGTGTCGCTACCGCGTACGATAAATAAAGAAGAGAAACAATCGGAATAAAGCAAGGAAGACATTAGAGAACTCTTCTTCTATTATATTTCATTTTCCTTTAAGTCCCTGTATGGGCATTTGATTATTGTAGTCCTTTGTGGACGTATTATTTCATCACAGTCCTTGTAGTCTTACCTCTTTTGATAAGACTACATATATACGCCTGTCTATCGTTGTCCCTTCGAGGAAATTATATATCAAAATAGTCCCCTCGTGGACATTATATTACAACATAGTCCCTCCGTGGATGTTATATTACAATATAGTCTTTTCCTGGACCAACTCTCAAATCATTCTTGGCCCTTAGATCTTGCTGAGATGAAATCCTGTCCGTTTAAACTAGCAAAAATAACCGCTCCAAGGGAGGTTCAGAGAAGTTACTGACAGTTTCCGGCTGGTGGTTTTGTTCCGTACATTTTTGCTCCATGATCTTTCTCCTGGTGGTTTTGCCCCATGTATTTCTGCGCCATTATATACCTGCTGGTGGTAGAAAACAACCGATAAATGTGGAGGGTTTTTCAAAATAACAAAAGGCACGATAAATGTGGAAGTTATTTTCAACAAATCAGTTTTTTTATAGCTGGAAGTTACCTCCGAAATCTCCCTTATAAATGGTTTTTATTCAGTTTTTATTTTACCTAAAAAATGGCCATGTTCTCCACCTTCCTATTTTTTAGTAAATAAGAAGTTATACCTGAGTTTATATATATATATATATATATATATATATATATATATATATATATATTCAAACCTGACCGTAAAATAGTACATCCTGCGTGTTTATTTCTTTACCTTCTCTCAAGTATCATTTAATCTAATTGAGGAGATTATGTCGGTGGACATGGAGCAGCACATTCAAGATGCAACAAAGGATAAAGATGTTAAAGTAAGCTTCATATGTACCCATTAATTGCGGCTGGTAGTCAACTCCACCTTTCTTTCTTTTTTTCTTTCAGGTTGCATCAATGGACAATATCTTCCTTCGCCCAATCGTGTGTAAACCTACATATGAATCGGATAAGGTAAGTACGAGCTTTATAATCTATTTAAAATTATAGCTTTTTTATACCTATGATTTTATTGTTATAATTTCTCATGTTCTCATATATTATTGTGTAAAAAACAGGAAATCGATGACGTGGAGTTTGAGGCATTGAATGGTTCTCACAATGACATTCCATCCAGTATTGTGGATAGCCAGCAAGCAATCATCTGTAAACCTTTCTATGAATTGGCAAAAGTATAGACATGTTACTAAATTTAATTTTTTACACCTATTAATATACTATTATTCTCATGACTTAAATGTTTTTTTAGGTTTGCAAGTTTAAAAGAATCAACAAAAGGACAAATGCATTAAAGAATTGGAAGTGGGATGAGGTGATACAAATTGATAGTGAAACCGAAGATCAGGAAGAGGATGCTACGCCTGTGATAAAAAGAGCTAAGCATGCTTGTGTCGTTGAATCAAATGATGTTGGGTAGAAACGGAAATGTTTTTAAGGGGTCTTGTAGTGGTGTTAGAAATTGTAGGTTGTAATTTTTGTGTTTTTTCTTTTTGTTTTTTTGGCCAGTTTAACTACTTGCTAGGCTAGACCATGTGGTTGTATGTTTTATCGTATTGAATGAAATGGCTTCATTTTGATGTTTAAAACATTTACGGTTTCATTGGCTGATACTTTCATGGAAGGTAATGATGAGAAGCGTGTTTGTAAAGTAATGATCAGATAGTTTTTTGTTGAGATTCGAAAGTATCATAGCAAATCAGAAAGATAACATTTCTTTCCTTCTTTACTTCTTCATCTGATTCGAAGGTATCATTGCAAATTCAATCTTGACTGATTAAATTAAGTAGTTTCGTTTTTTTTTTTTCTGTACGAAGAGTTGTTCTTTTTTTCCTTCTAATCTGGTTTTTTTATATGATTTTCATACTTCTTTAAAAGATAACATTTCCTTTTTTTTCTGTACAAAGAGTTTCTTCACAATTATGAGTGCATGTTTGTTTGATGTTACATATATCACTGGCAATTTGTATATCTCAGGGAGTATATGCTTAGCTTTAAACGATTGGGCTTGAAAAGTTCAGTAAAATTCAACAGGTAGGTATATTATTGGGCTTGTGAGCATCTCAAAGTTGATCTTTCTTCGTTCTTTAATTGTTATGCATATAACTTTAAATGATTAGCTATTGTTATTTACCTTAGTTTTTCTTTTTATAGTATATGCATGATGAGATGAGTATGAATGTTGCCATGTTCTTCATAGATTGTATATAGATTAGTTGTTGCAAGTACTTTATTCTTGGCTAATATCACAAGCTTTATGATTGATGTATTCATATTTATCTACAAGTGAATCATTTCTATGATGTTTTATTGTAATTATAGCTTCAATTTGTGTGGCATTTCTAATGACTTGATTACAAGAGTTGCCAAAACTTTCTAAAATATTTGGGGACAAAATGATTCGCGTCAAACAGGAAGTTTGTTTATTCATTTTGGAGTATGTTTTGATACCCACTTAGGTTTTGATGAACTAATGCACATTGTTATTTTCATGTAAAATAACCGATTAACCAACCCATCACTCCACTAACCCCATGACTTCACTAACTATAGGGTAGTTTATAACCTATGTCATGTTCACAATTCTTCTCACACTTTTAGTTTTTAAGAGTTTTGGCCTATATGATATGGCTCGATTCTAGACGAATACACACAGGCACGATCAATTGGAAACACTATATATTATCTGAACATGGGTTACTTTTTATTTAACTTCCTCATGGAGCCCCAATTGATCAGATTGTGCTCTATACCCGATTTCTTTGACCCGAACCCACCACTATCAGTAACTACCCTATTCCATATTTTATTTTATCTATTTTCAAAAGTTTTAGATTTCAAAATTTTTAAACCTCCTTCTCCATCAACAATAACCACCTGCCCATAATCTCTCTTCCTAACCTACCCACCTCCCATAATCTCTCTTCATAACCTACCCACCTCCCCACAACCTCTCATCACAACCTACCCATCTTCCCACAATCTCTCTTCATAACCTACAGTTATTAACTATACCCTATTCTATTGTTTTATATCTCTCTTTCATCATCTAAAAATTTTCCATCTCAATGTTAATGTATAACAAGCTACACAATTTACTAGCAAATGGCGCCAAAAAAGAAGACCTCGTAGGTTGCCCTCTTTGTAATATAATATGCCTTAACATGCAGCAATACAATGTCCATGTATCTTCAAGCAAACATCTTGATAGGGTACATCTATTTGAAAAATCTTTCATTTTATATTTCATTGGTACATAATTTACCGTTTCATTCATATTTTGACGCGACGGGTAGACAAAGCTACTTTTCCTTTCATCGATCTTCATTGTGGTTTGTGCAATATTTTTTGTACAAGTTCTATGCAACTTGACGCTCATTTGAGAGGGAAGAAGCATGCAAAGATGATGGTGCAAGGGGAAGGGAATGATAACATGGAAGATGAAAGTGATGGTAATGAGATTACTGAAGAGCATGTCGCGGCTGAATGTCGGGGCTGAAGAGAATGTCGGGGCTGAAGAGAATGTCAGGGCTGAAGAGAACGTCGGGGCTGACGAGAACGTCGGGGCTGTAGAGAATGTCGGGGCTGAAGAGAATGTCGGGCCTTTAAACTAGGGGTGCAAACAAGCCGAGCCGAGCCCGAGCTCGAGCTCCTTTAACATATGAAAGCTCGAGCTCGGCTCGAAGGTAATTTTTCAAGCTCGAGTTCGGCTCGGGCTCGGCTCGTTTAGTATTTATTAATTAATTTGTATTAATTATAATTAGTATTATACATATAATTTAGTTATTTTTATATTTATATAAATGGTAATTATTATTATATAAATATATGTTTAATATATTAATAAAAAATATATAAACAGAAAGCTCGTTTAGGCTCGTGAGCCGGCTCGAGCTTGATAAGCGAAGCTCGGGCTCGGGCTCGTTTACTAAACGAGCTTGTTTTTAGGCTCGGGCTCGAGCTCCTTTAAGCTTGGCTCATTCGAGCTTTTTTTCGAGTCGATCTCGAGTAGCTCGCGAGTAGCTCGGCTCGTTTGCACCCCTACTTTAAACAATGATAGGGGTCAAGGTCAGGGTGATACCGGTGCTGGTCAAGCATGTATGGGGTGCCAAATTTATGTTAATTTGCCTCTAATGATGCCGTTTTGTGGCGAGTGCCACCGTCTTTTTAGAAGCAATTATTACTAGGTTTTTCATTTATCATATGTTTTTAGTGTTTTTGTACTCTATTTCTCAATAGAGTTTAGTAACGTTAGGGTACTTGATTTTCGTATTGCGTGTTTTCGTCTTCTATGAAAATTATGGTATTGTCTTTCCTTTGGATTTATATTACGTTGCGTTGCGATATTTGTGTATGTTTATTTTAGTATACAAAAATCATTGATGTTTATGATATTATAAAAGGGGAAAGTGAATACGGTGATGGTAGACGTGTAACCTTACACGAAAAACCAATCAAAACTACGTCGTTTTGATTAAAAATGCCTTTTAATCCAATAAAAAACACTTCAATACTGATATAGATATTTAAAAGATCACATCCCTTTAGTGTTGTTAGTCTGCTATTCAATTTACAAAACTACTTCTGAACTTCCATCTTCATCGTCTTTTTAAACATATCACAGTAAGCATTCTGTCTATGACTTCACTCAAAGGCATTTATTGTGAATAAAAAAAATAGTTTAATAAGGTGTAAAATCATACCGAAAGTCTTATTTCAACAAAGACACGAAATTTGATGTTACATATTTTTAATTCTAAAACAATTTAGCCGATAATTATATTCACATAGAAGATATGATACTTGAATAGGTTTTTGTTGGTCTTTTTTTGTAGAATTGTGATTAAGCTTCTATTCGTATGTAGCTATGATTTTTCATAAAAATCAAGGCTTCAAAGGCTTTGTAAAGGCTGTTCATTTTCATGCTTTTAATTAATAATCGTAATAAAAAAAAAGTTAAGATCATACATAAAAATAAGGTTTAAAATAAATGATCAGATGGACCGATAGATGGTTACATGGATAAATTTAAACAAGCGGAAACAAGATAACAAATTTTATGAACCGAATTATCCTCGTGATTTTGATTGAAATATGGAAGTAAATTTAAATAGATTAAAAGTTTAATCAAAACGACGTATTTTTGATTATTTTTGGTTTAAGGTTGGGGGTCTAACAGCACCGTATTTCGTCGACAGAATCTAAAACGTCGACGTCATCGGTAATTATTTTCACGTGTAGACAAATTTTCTATATATGCTTTTTTTCTTTACTCTTAATGCGCGTGTAACAACTTTAGGCGATTGTTGATATGGAACATGAGGTTGATTATGACATTTCTCAGTCTCCCCCAACAAACGATCCCAAAAATACACCAAATTTGTCATATGCGGACCAGACGACAACTCAGCAAGAAGAAAATACGTCATCGGTAATTGTTTTTACATCTAAACAACCTTTGTGTATATACTTTATATTCCTTACACTCAAATTTGTGTAACAACTTTAGGTGGTTGATAATGTGGAACATGAGGTCGACACTGACATTTCTAAATGTTCCCGGGTAGATGATGCTAGATGTACACCAAATTAATCAGATGTCCACAATGCAACAAGTCAGCAAGAATCGGTAGTTGTTTTTACATGTAAAGAAACTTTATATATATTTTGTATTCTTTACTCTCATACTTGTACAACAACTTTCAGGTGGTTGTTGATGTGAACCATGAAGTTGCCTCAGTAGACGATGCCAAAAATACACCAAGTTTGACAAATGGGCACCATGCATCAACTCAACAAGTCAAAAAAGGTTATCTTTTAGGTTAAAGAGGACGATCCAAAAGCCAAAAAAATTGAGGCAGTAAACCATGTTTGATTGTTATAACACTTTCCCCCAGTGCTACCTATCATTTACCTCTATCAGTATTTCATGTTTTATCTTTCTATCAGTTTTATTTTATATTGTTTGTGGTTGTACACTATTCACGTAGGTTTTCCTTTTATAAATTAAAAATTGTGCTTTTGTTTATAATGTTGTTTAGACTTGTGTTCACCTAACGAGGATGTTTGGGATTGTTTATTTTGAGCTCCTTTTAAGTTTTTGACTTCTTAAAAGTTAATATGTCATTTTTGTAGTGTTTGGATAATGTGTTTTGAGAATGAGTTTTAATGGTCTGAAAAGAAGAAAAAAAAAAGTTAGATGGTTATAATTTTTTTTCAAATAGGAGATGGAAAAGAGGAAAAGTTAGATGGTTGTAAACCGAAACACCATCAATATACATTATCTTTGTTTGTTAACTTAGCGTAACCCGTCCAACGGACATGTATTAAACTAGTTTATAAAGGCTGCAATTGAGTGATTCTAGGATTATTTGAGGTTCTTTGAAAATTAAACTTAATTAAAACACCTCCGATCCAAACTGGCAAAAAGCCAAACAATTACAACACCCCCGACCCAAACGGGCAAAGTGCAAAGAAATTACAACATGTACAACGGGTATTTACACCACTCCTCCCATCTAATGTAATTACATGATGTTCTGTTTTTTTGACCCGAGCAAAACATCTCGCCTTTATCTCCCCTATGAAGGGGAGAAAGAAGAAGCGTGTATCATCTTTATTTTATATTTTATTTATTGTTCTGGGATAATCTAATTATTTCTCATACATTTAACTGAGAAAATTAACATGGGTTAGTGATAAAGATCACCCAAGTGCAAAATTTACAACCACTGGGACCAACTCTGTAATTAGTAAACCACTGGAACCAAGTCTGCAATATTTCCAATCAATCTTTGCGATCTCTATTCGATCGTCGTGGCTTAGGTCCCCTGCAGAGACATAATCGAAACAAATTTTTGACCGATCCAGCTTCGGTTTTAGTTCGTGCCACTTGTGTTCGCACGCGTTTAGATTGTGGCAATTGTTACCAACGTGTTTCTGGTATTGTTGGAACGCTTGTCCCCAATACGTGGTTTGACCGCGTTGCAACGTACGCTATGCGTCGACGATCGAAATGACAAGTGTGATCTCCTCCTCCGTCCAGTTCACCATTTTTGCTTTTGTTGTTTGGTTTGAAAAAAAATCAAGAGTTTTGTGTGAGTGGGTTAAAGAATTTTGTAAAAAAACTGAAAAGGGGGGTATTTATAGGTAAAAATTTGATTTTTACCATTAAATCGCCATGCCAAACGGCTATGGCTAACGGTCAAAAATGATCACCCAATCCTGGCTAGTCAGCTCACCCCACCCCCGCCCCTATGCCAGAATCCATAGCGACGCTTGCCGGGCAACACCAAACCCAACGCTGGCACAAAGTGGCTTAGCCAGCATTGGTTGGCTTCCCACGCCAAAGGAACGCCACCATTCCCCAGTCTTATAGGGAAACGGATGTTAAAGATGCAATTATTACTGGGAACACTGTTCTATGAACACAAAGCAGAAATCTTAACAACTGGCTAAGTTATTCGTGCTTGCAGACAGACACGCAGGAATCTTTTCAATCGTTGCCTTTAAACTTTTAATAAAATCCAATTGATCTAGACCAACAATCATATCTAACCTAATCAGAACAATACATACATGGAACAACAAAATTTAGAATTTCAGACATCCAAGGAAGGAGCAAAGCAGCATAAACTCTCAAGCCAGGCGAAGGCGAAAGTTCTTAGGCGGCCACTGCGAATGTCTCTGAGAAACAAGCCTTTGGATAATCATCATCAACATTTATCAATCAAAAACCAAACAATTACTAAAACTAATAATCAACAAATATGCCTCAGACATCCAAGGAAGGATAAAACAGCACAATCTCTCAAGCCCGGCGAAAGGCGAAAGATCTTAGGCGGCCACTGCGAATGTCTCTGAGAAACAAGCCTTCAATGTTATCATCACCGGCATCAAAACTCAACACAAATAATATTTATCAAAAAATATAAAAACTGATGATTTAGCTACAAAATTGAACACTAGCAAAAGAAAAAAAAATTTGGTTCTGCTTCGCTCAGTCAAATATCAAAACCAGATGAAAATTCTATAACAAAAATATGTGGTTTTTATTTGCTCTATCAACATTCAAACAATTTAACAAAAAGTTTACAAACCGAAAAACTTAAATTAAAAAAAAGTAAATTACATTTTTATTTTGAGTCCATGTTTTTAGTGGTTTTAACCATTAATTCTAAAATCAAAAACTTTAATGCCATGTAACACTAAGGGTGGAGGGTATGGTCAATCACCTAGGGTGTTTTAGTGAAATCCTACCCAATAATATTATGTCATGTCAACTCCCCATTTCACTCCCCATTTTGCACTCAATCAGGAAGTATAGTTAATCACTCTAGGGTGTTTGAGTAGGTTAAAAAATAAAAAAATTGTGATTGGTTAAAAGGGGTTGGGACCCACCATTTTCTCAATCACTCTCTCTCCCCCCTTTTCGGTAAATACTCACCAAATTCCCCACCCTCTCTCCAACTCACCGAACACCCTCAATCACTCGGTATAGTCACCGATCGGTGACTTATACTCCCCGCTACAAGTCCCCGCTACTATACCCCTCACCTTAACCGTTTATTTTATAACGTTTTTAGTACTTATGTTTTAGTGGTTTTAAAAGTACAGTTTTAGAAGTTTAACTCAAAATGTTATAAAATGAGTGGTTAAAAAGTCGGTTATTAAACTTTTTGATTTTAAACTCAAATGGTTAAAACCACTAAAATACAGAAACTTACATAAACTCAAAAAGTAATTTACTAGTTAAAACATACTTAGGGGGTGTTTGGGATTGCTTTTTTAGCCTGATTATCTGATTATTGCGTTTTGAAATCGCAAAAAATCTATTTTTAGTGTTTGGTAAAAAATTAATAAAAAGTGATTTTCTACGATTTGTAAAGTTCAAAACGTGATAATCCATAAGTAGGTCTCCCCTTACTGCAGGGAAACGTGATTCCACAAAATATTGCGCCATAACTGCCGCCAAAATTCCCCTGGAAGTTGATCTCTTCATCACGATCCTTTGATCAATCACAGCTGCAGTTCGCTTCATCAAGAGGTATGATTCTTCATCACGATCCACAATCATTCTCTTTACTTTCGATCACCACAACTATCTCTTAACTATTTCTTCTCTTCACATTAATCGTATAAATTCACTCTTTTTTCTAACTATTTCTTCTCTTCTTGGTGCGTGATATTCCAGCCATTCGTTTCCCGCACAACAGATTGAAAGCGGTGCGTTAGGGTTTCTCGTCTCTTAATTTTCAGCATCTGCCGTTTGCCCTACGTAAGGTATTCGTCCTGTTAATTGTTTTTGTTTTCGGTTTGGTGCAGTTGGTTTGATTCAATGAAATTGCTTTGATTGTTCGTCGTTTGGATCAGGATAGGTTTAAGAGGCTGAGTTAACTTAGGGTTTGTTGCCGATTAATAAAACAGATAGGTTACAAATCAATAAGATTATTGAAGTAAACGTATAGCACCAGATACATGGTTATTATAATGGTGGTATGATCTAGTTTATGTTTTATGCTGGTATGATCTGTTGTGTTCGAGACATCTTTCGTGTCAACCTGTTAAAGGTCGTAATAGTGATCTTGCCAGAGCCTTGATATAGCATCTCCTAAAACACCTCCTTAAATCTGCAATAATTAGCTAGTAATAATGATCTTGCCATTACTCGCCAAATTAGCAGCAGTCATAGTTGTTGCTCTTGTCATACATATGATTGGAGCCGTCTACAGTTTTAGCTCCACTTCCCACAGCAAACTTGTTTCCTGTAAACTATAATTACCATGTATAAATGTATAATATACATTTGCTTTAGATATTTTTAACAAACAGTGATCAAGAACATTAGAAGTCATTTGGATGGTTAGAATACCTTTAGGACTCCACTACACACAAAGTGCAGCACGGTTAAGCCTAAGGATAACAAGTGTAGGCACCCATGAAGATCCTTCCTCGTTCCAACCGGTACCGTTTCGACACGAACCGTTTTGACCCGTACCCTTTCGAATCGAACCGTTTCGACCGGTATCGTTTCGAATAGAACTGTTTCAACGCGAACCGTTTTGACCCGTACCCTTTCGAATCGAACCGTTTCGACGCGAACCGTTTCGACCGGTATCGTTTCGAATAGAACTGTTTCGACGCGAACCGTATCGACCCGTACCGTTTCGACTGGTACCGTTTCGAATAAAACCGTTTCGACCGGCACCGGGTTTACATAAGGAATATATGAGTCCAAGCAAAAAATAAAAGAGTTGCACTAATGTTGTACGAGTTTGGACAACTAAAATAGTTGTTTCTATTGTTAGAGTTTAATATGGTAGTTTTGTTAGAAAATAGTTGTCTCCATCTTGACTTGAGGATCTCTTTGTTGACACTTTATCATAGATTTACTGTTTTGATATATGACCTTTTACTAATAATCCATATTTTTGTAATAAAGTATTAAAGTGAATTAAGCGGTAAAATGGTCGAGTTGGGTATTGGATCAAAAGGGGTAACTTTTAGTGAGGGTTGAAACGGGTCGGATTTGCTACGGTTGCTCCCAACTCCAAGCACTAAGGGTACCTGGGGCAATCCTAGAGTTCTTACTGCATAGTTTAATTGTTTATATGTTCAGTAAGTTCTTTTCATACTTAATAACAGTGCCTACCTAATAATGTTCATATATAGCTACTTGACCTTTCATAATCTGCTTTGGGTTACGTATTACTGTTTGGTTTATCTTGATAAATATAATTCAGGCTAGACGAACTAGTGTCATTAGGAAAGATTTTTTTAACTAGAAGTAAAGATTTTTTAATTAGAACCGATCTTTTTTATTTTAAGTTTGGTTTTATTTACTATCAAAGTAAAAATATATCAGGTTATTTGATTTAACGAGCATACTGAATCTCCAAAAAATTAACTTCACAACAACGGAATAGTTACTGAATATTTAAATATTTTAAAAAAATGTTCAAAAGCAATGAAGGGCTGAATGCTTGAGTTTCTAAGTAGTTTTCTTGATGTCGGTGTGATGACACTTGAGAGTTCAGTTAGAAGTCGTACCCTTTCGAATCGAACCGTTTCGACGCGAACCGTTTCGACCGGTATCGTTTCGAATAGAACTGTTTCGACGCGAACCGTATACTACCGCTGCAAGTGGTGTGATCACGTCACGGCCAAGTGATGGTTTGGGTTCAAGTGCTGGAGAAGGGGAGTGCCCTGCCCCCCTAACAGTGAGGTTTTATGCTTAATAACAGTGCCTACCTAATAAAGTTAGTACCTAAAC
The DNA here is from genome assembly GCA_030545235.1 of Helianthus tuberosus. Taxonomy (NCBI): domain Eukaryota; kingdom Viridiplantae; phylum Streptophyta; class Magnoliopsida; order Asterales; family Asteraceae; genus Helianthus; species Helianthus tuberosus. The sequence goes on from CM060369.1 coordinate 83,391,804, forward strand.
TAACAGTGAGGTTTTATGCTTTGTCTAGGCGTCTACGACCTTTCCTAAGGAAGTGTATAGGTACTGACATATGGATTAGTGCTTCTACAGTTTACAACTTCCATTATTGGTACTTTTGTATGTTGTTTGCACTGCATTTTATATTATATTGATCACTATAATCGAAACTGTACACATAATAATTAAAAAAAGGTTTCCAAAGCCAGGGGATCTCGCATGAGCAGCCTGTTTGCCTCCTTCACACCATCCAATACAACATAAGAAAAATAAAAACATATCTTATGCACTTGCTAGATTATAAGTTCCAGAATATCTATAGGAAGTTAAACTTGACACGGTTATTGAAGCACTAGCCTCACGAAGCACACCAAGTATTCAAATACCTACTATAGCAGAATGTATGGATATTGTTTCAAACTTCCCGGGTTTTGAGCCAAGTTCGATAAATTATAACAAGGCACTACGAATCTTCATGAAAAAGGAGGCAAGGGAAAGCTTTATGTACCCGCCAACTACCATTGACAAGATTAGCTTTCTCTACTCACTTATAGACGAGTGATAGCGTATTATCTTTTTATTTATTTGATGTTATTCTTTGCTATTTGGATGTTCGTTTGTAGACATTTCTATGTGTGTATTGTTTGAATAAATGACATTGTGTTTTTTACAAGAACTTTCGATACTATCTTTCAGCTATGTTTCATTTTGAGTTATTTTGACTATTTATGTCTTTTTATTGTGTACTTCAATAGGATGGAGATACCAAACCATGGTAAATATGTGAATTCCGATAGTGAAGATGAGAACAATAACTCGAATGAGGAAGATTGGTTAGATGATGAGAAACGGTTTTTACTACTATGTGGTTTAGTCGTCAAAGGGGTGATGGTAGTACATAATATGATGAATATCCCACGTATCCCTTGTCACACTTCCTGCCGTACAGGAAATATTTTTATTCAAGAAATAGTCAATGGTCATCCTAGACGTTGTTATGAAGATTTCAGGTTACATGTTGATGTTTTCAAGAGCTTATGTTCAGATCTTAGAATGCACTACAACCTAAAGGAGACACGTAATGTATCTATTGAAGAGTCTGTTGGTATTTTTTTGTTGATATTAGCACACGGATGTGGAAATAGACTAGCTCAAGAAATTTTCAATCATTCAGGGGAAACTATTCATAGACATTTCCATCGTGTTTTAAGAGCGGTGCTTAAGCTTAGCGGGGACATCATCATGCCTAAAGCAAACTATAACGATGAAGTACCTCGACAACTCTTAAACAACTCTCGGTATTACCCCATGTTCAAGGTGTGTTCTATTTTTTTTACTTCAAATTTTAGAATTAATACTTTGTCTATAGTATTGTGAAATAGTAATTAGTGTTTTTGTATCTATAGGATTGCATTGGTGCTATTGATGGGACACATGTTAAGGCATCAGTTCGAGAGCATGAACAAGCAAAATATATTGGTAGAAAAGGATATGCAACCCAAAATATCATGGCAGCATGTGATTTTAATATGTGTTTTACATTTGCATGGGCGGGATGGGAAGGCACTGCACATGACACAAGAATTTTTTTAGAAGCATTACGTAAGCCAGAGGTGAAATTTCCTCGTCCAACGGGTGGTTAGTATTATTTTAAATATGTTTTATGCTATATTTTTAATTAACCTATTGCATTGAAGTACAAGTTCAATTTATACAGATAAGTACTATGTTGTTGATGCCGGGTACCCAAATACCAGAGGCTATCTTGCTCCATATAAAGGAAATGATGTTCGTTATCATATCCCTGATTTTCGTCGAGGTCAAACAGCTGCCCAACGCGCTCCGAAAGGACTAAAAGAGACATTTAACTACTATCACTCATCTTTGAGAAATGTGATCGAAAGGACATTTGGAGTATGGAAGGCAAGGTGGGCAATATTAAAAGATATGCATGTTAATTACTCTTATGAAACACAAGTCGACATTGTGATAGCATCCATGGCAATTCACAACTACAATAGGATGAAAGGTCATTTTGATGAAGCATTTAACAAAGCACAACAAGAAACTTATCGTCCAACTCGAGATGTTGAAGGTGATACATCCATCAGAACTAATGGAACACAAGAAGACATAACTACACGTCGTAGGCAAGACGATATGTATATGAGTTCGGTAAGAGAGAGAATTGCAAAAGATATTATGCAATCCATTTGAATGTTTATCTGTTGCAATTGCGGTACTAATGCAAAATAGTGAATAATTTGTTTACTTACCTTGCACCGAAATCATATGGCGTAGCGATTGAACTGGAGTTTGTTGTTATTGGCTTCTTGATATTGTTTGTTTGATTTGATGGTTAATGTCTTTTTTTGTCATTTCACTTATTTATTTTTTAAAAAATATATATATACATTTGCCAAACACTCAATAGTTGATTATCTGATTATTGTGATATCAAACAGCATAATCAAATCCAAACACAATCTTTCTGCAGCACGTTTTGTTACATCTGATTATCTGATTCTGATTATTCAAAACGCATAATCTATTTTGAAAAAGCAATCCCAAACACCCCCTTAAACCAGGTTATGATTTGGTTTATCAAAATTCATAACCCAATGAATAATCTTTGACGAAAAATTTTTTTTAAAAAAATGAAAATGATTTGTTTTACCAAAATTAAAAGCCACATAAACAACCTTTAAAAAACGAAAACAAAAAAATGGTTTAAGATTTGCTCTCAGATAAAGGCCAGGGTTGTCCACATGAGAAACTCAATGAATTGATCTTCAACCGGATTTAAATAAAAAGTAAAACTAATTCCAGTTTGAATTGGAATCAGAACTTTCACACTAAATCCGATTAAGTTCTAACGCATCGGCATCTGTTCGGTGTGGTTAAAGCAAAACGAATCATCATCGAGCAGCAGATCTAATAAACAAAAAAATGTTGAACCTACGAGAAAACGCAAAAATCCACTGGATCAAAGGAACCTGCATGTCCATGAGGCTCTGATTTTAGATATTGATTTTGCATCTTTGGAAAATTAATCTGGTATTGATAACGCAGATTAAATCATCGTTGATGCCGACTAAGATTAAATAACAGCAAAAGATTATAACTCAATTTATGAAGATCGGCTTTGTGAAATTGTTAGAATGATTGAGATTTGATTTGGGGAATAGGAATATAAATAAGAGGCGCTAGGGTTTTGGTAGAGATGATAGCCAGCCCGCCAAGCCCACTAAGCAACATATGGGTTTTTCTTTTAGGAATTTCAAAAGTTTAATTTTGGGCCATATGTATGTCTTTAATTTTAGATTTAGCATGATTGTGTAAACTTATCTATTTGGATTTATCCAAGTTGGTTGGTTCGTTTGATGTGGTGGGTGTCATCGAGACTCTTTTGGAGAGCGTAATATAACCCGACTTGTGTTGTTTGACCTGAAATTGTTTTGATCTGAGTCTGTTTTGACTCAAACCAAAATGACTTTTCTATGTGACATGTTCTGGCACGACATGTTGTCAAACCTGACGATACACATTATTAAAAGGATAATAATAAAATAAATTTAAAATTAAATATAATGAAGTATTAAATATCTTCCTATACTAATAAAAAAAATCTTTTTGGACACGTGTCACTTTCTGGTGCTTTCTCACCTTATTTTCCTATTTATCTCTTATATTAAATAATAATAATAATAATTTTAATAGAAAATTAGATAAAAATAAATAATAATTTTAAACAGAAAATTAGATAAGAATAAATATTTGTTTTTCAATAAATAATTTTAAACAAAAATTTAGAAATAATAATTTTAAACAGAAAATTAGATAAGAATAAATATTTGTTTTTCAATAAATAATTTTAAACAAAAATTTAGATAAGAATAAACGTTTTTTTTTTATATAATCATAAAATTATATCTCGAATATTATGAGTAGATATATATACTTTGGAGTTCGGTGATTTAAATTATGGTAAATTAGGAATCAAACGTTCCCATGTGATATATACTTAATAATTGTAATATTTTTTTTATTTAAAGATGTATTTTCTTATTATTTAATATATAAATTATTTATGCAACCCGTGTGATACACGTTTTAACCTAGTTATGTTATAAAGAATCTATATATATTAATAAATGAGATGATGTGGGCTATGTGTCCTTGAATGGTGAGGCCATTTTGATGATGTGGCATCCATTTGTTTATTGGAGTTTGATTTTGGAAGGGAATCATTCTAAAATACACCCTCTTTTTATTGCACGTGGGATCCGAACTAGATTTGGGTGACCCATAAGTAAAAACGGATCATATATATTGTTTTTAACAAACCACAATACTTCATAACCTCATTTCTCTAAACCCTAGGTATCAGCTGTGACAACTCGTACTTTAGAGCGTATCTTTGTGTAACATTATGTGACTGTGAACTTTATTAATCGATTGAATGTTATGTTGTTTTGATTATGTGAATTTATGAAGCGAATGTACATTTATAAACAAACCGATCGCACAACACTACTTGATCACACAAGCCCTGTTGGGCCGCACAACTTGCATTCGGATCTAAAGGGCAGCCCAAGTTGGGTTCGGCCCACTCTTCATGCGCATACACACACACCTTAGAGGGTTTGTTCTCATTTGTTGCAAAAACATTCTAAACACACAAACCCTAGCTTCCTCTCATCCTCTCTCTCTCAGAACTCGACGGCAACAACACCCTCTCCATCGAAGATCTTGGTTAGTGAATCCGTAGTTATTTTAATCCTCAATTAATTGGGTTTGCGATATATGAATGCTTAGTATTTATACATACATATGTGTTATGTGATTATGATTGCATTCATGAATTCTGTTAAATGCTTAGGAATACTTGTATGAGATCAAAAGGGTATTGTTATTGGAAATCTAAATGAGTGATTGGTGGTCCTATTAATACTCGATGATACATGATCACATATGTATGTTTTAGATGGTTAGATTTAATTATGTGCATGATTCTAGAATGGTTTGTAAATCATCTTTAAGTGTCAGAATCCATTTAATAAGAAGCTCAATAGGATAATAATATGTATTGTTTGTAGACACATGCACATGGCTCGAATTGGAATTGGCCCAATGAAGGTCTTGTAGTGTCAGATTATCCATGTGATTTTGTCAATAGCACCGGCCATGTGTATATCGATGTAAGTAGTATAAGGTCTTTGTAAATTGTGATGTTTATCATGTGCAAGTAAAAGTTGTTATCGAGGGGTGATTAGTGTGCTTTGTCAGAAGTTGTTGCATGTTGACTTAAGAATCTTGGTGATTTCTTTACTGTTAACTCGAAGAAGATGATGATGAGTTGTTATGCACTAGGGTCCATGTGAATTAATAATGATTGATTGATTGAATTTATCGATTAATTGTTTACATGGAAATTGTTAGTTGATAAAATGTAGATAAGGAAACAAATGAATGGTTGTAACTAATTGACATAATTATCGGATGTTTGGACTGGTCGCACAAGGAGCCCGGTCGCACAAGACACTCACAGTCGCACGAGGCTGCTAGGATCGCACAAGTTGTATGTTTAATTAACTGTTGGGCCGGATGATCATGTGGGCTGGGCTAACTCTAATCGCACAACCCAAATAGATCACACAAGCTCATCCGGACCGCACAAGATTGTTTGTTGTTTGTTATTTGGACCGTATACATATATATGTGTTTGGGCCGGTTATTTATTGAACGACTTATATTATTGGGTTTCTGAATATTTGGGCCGGGTATTAGTGGGCTCTAACGGATGACTCGCACAAGGCCACTAAGCTTGTGCGAGCCCAATCTCGAATGTGTTATAACTGTTAAACGTAATGTTGCATGTTGCCATGATCCGTATGTGTTTCTTATGTGCTATCTTACGTGATGCTTGTGTGCACTCTGTGAAACCAAAACCTGACTTGTATGATAACCATGTTAGGACGTGGTTGACCACTAGCTGCTAGACTTGATCTTTCTGTGTAATCTGCCGAGCAAACCAAGGTGAGTTCACACTTCGTTACAAAGCATGGGATTCCCAGGGGTTGGGAATGGGTTAAGGAATAGGGATTCCTCGTCCTATTGAGACGTAATCAGGAACATAGATTCCTCGTCCTGTTGAGACGTAATCAGGAACATAGATTCCTCGTCCAGTATGAGACGGATTTAACTATACTAGACTAGAACTCTATCAACGAAGTCCCTCCTTTTATATCGACTTAATCGCCGAGGCCAATGGCGAACGGGTCATTAGTTAAATAGCGCTATTAGGTTTAACAAACCTCACACCGTGCCGCAGAGGACGGGCGTGGACTAATGGACTATGGCACGTCAGTGATGATAGACACAGACGTTAGGGCACTTAAACATGACGAACGTTAGTAGTCGATATGGTAACGAGTCTGGTGAATTAAACATGGGGTAGCCCCCACGGCCATAGAGCCGGGCTGGAATAGCCAACGTAAGAACGGGTAACTAATAAATGTTTTTCGAACTATGGGGTAACCCCCACGGCTGGATAGCTGGTAAAGAACAAACTGTGTTTTCGGAATAACTATAAACTGGACAACCAAACGTGAACTCACTCAACTTGTTGTTGACTCGTTACTACATGCTTTGCAGGTCAATAGGTACTTAGCTGGAGCTTGCATGGGAAGTGTCGTTGTGGGACATGGACAGCTGTGTGCCATGTTAAACATTTGGATACTTAAACTTTTGATTTGGTTTCAAACATTATGCTTCCGCTCATAACTTAACTATGGTTGTTTTGGACACTGATCGTGTTGGTTGGACTTTTACATTTAATTATTTACTTGTTCAATATGATTAGTGGTTTGATCCTGGTCAGTCACGCCTCCAAGCGGTGATACTCCGCATGTGGATTTTGGGGGTGTGACAGATTGGTATCAGAGCCATTGGTTATAGAGAACCTGGTTTTAATAAAGGAAAACGTTTTTGTTAAAACCAGACTATAACCTGTACAGTGCTCTACGATCCACAACGACGCTTCACTCCACGTGCAAGGCTCGACATTCTAGGTGATATGGTTTACGTTTTATATTGCCTACTTGCTAGATTGCATAGAACTTTGCCCATGGTATGCTTAGATAAACGTAGCAACTATAGTTTGAAAACACATTTGTGCTTGCTCCCTACTGTCATTCCACACTTACACACATTTGCGACACCTTTCCTATTTGTGTTTCCTTCGATGTGAGATCATGAGGGAACGTGTGAACCTAACTCAAGCCAGCTGACGGCTCTTATCAACGAACAAGTTACGGCAGCACTCGCGGCCGCTCAGGCAGGAGGTATAACCTGCTATACCGAACCTAACTAGGGATGATAGATCCTACTCTCATGATCCAACTCTCGCGCTTAACCCTGTCGTTTCTTCCTCGCGCAACAAGGTCAGAACGCTCAGCCGCCTGTATGCACATTTAAGACGTTCATGGACTGTTGTTCTAGTACTTTCAGCGGCACTAAAGGAGCTGTTAGACTCCTCCATAGGTTTAAAAGCTCGAGACTGTCTTAGAGACGTGTGAATGCCCTGAGACTCCTAGGGTGAAGTACGCCACTGGTACTCTCGAAGGCACTAAGCTAACTGGGTGGAACTCGCAAGTTCAGATGCTGGGGCTGGCGGCTGCTAATGCCACCCCATAGAAGGATTTTGAGGAACTGATCAAACGTGAATACTGGAGTCGTGATGACATTCACAAGCTGGAAGTGGAGTTCTTTAACCTGAAGATGACGGAGTCAGAGATAGAAGCGTACACGAAACGATCCAACGAACTGACAGTGTTATGTCCAACTATGGTAGATCCTCCCATCAAGCGCATTGAGATGTACCTCAAAGGCTTAGTACTAGAGATTCAAAGCCATGTGACTTCTGCCAACCTTACTACCATCCAGGATGTTACTCGTCTTGCTCATTGTCTCACGGACCAGGCAGTGGAACAAAACAAACTGCCGAAGCGTATTAATGCTGCTACAACTACTTCGGATGCTCCCAGTGACAACAAACGCAAGTGGGATGGAAATTTAAGCAAGGGTTTCACTTCGGTTCAATCTCAGTTGAGTACAGGAGCCCCAGTCAGTAGTCTTTAGGTAATCAAAGTCAGGGTGGATACGAGGGAAACCACCCTAAGTGCTATCGATGTAATTTACACCACAACGGGCCGTGCAACAAAGATCGTTTTCAGAGATGCAACAAGCTTGGTCATGGAGCCAAGGATTGTAGAAGCTCACGTCCTGCGAACCAGAACCGGCAACAGCAGCCACAAGCTCCACAGAATCAGCAGCAACAGCAGGGTAACAAGGGATGTTATCAGTGTGGTGCTGAAGTCACTTCATGAGACACTGCCCACAGTTGAATCAGAACCAGAACCACAGCCAAGGAAACAGGAACAACAATGGGACAACAACAGGGGTAATAATGATGGCGATGGTGCCAGGGGTCGAGTGTTCGTGATTAGACAGAGTGATATTAGGAATGACCCCAACATTGTGATGGTTTTGACATCGTTATTGGTATGAATTGGCTACCTCAACATCGAGCAGAGATCTTTGCAAAGAAAAGATCGTTCGTATTCCTCGCCCAGGCAATGAACCTCTCATGATTCGTGGCGACAAGAGTGGTGCTGTTGTGAGCATCATTTCTTCCCTTAAGGCTCAAAAGTGTTTGCGTAAGGGCCACACTGCCTTTCTGGCTCTTGTTACTGACACTTCGAAGAAAGAGAAAAAGATAGAGGACTTTCCAATTGTACGCGACTATCCTGAGGTATTTCCTGAGGAACTACCTGGCCTCCCGCCTCATCGTCAGGACGAGTTTCAAATCGAGTTAGCTCCTGGGGCAGCGCCCATAGCTCGTGCACCGTATCGCTTAGCTCCATCAAAGTTGAAAGAGCTATCTACGCAACTACAAGAACTCTTAGATAAGGGTTTTATTCGTCCTAGCTCTTCGCCCTGGGGAGCTCCAGTGCTATTTGTGAAGAAGAAAGACGGTACATTCAGAATGTGCATCGACTACCGTGAACTGAACAAAGTGACTGTGAAGAATCGTTACCCTCTTCCACGCATTGACGACCTATTCGACCAACTGCAAGGGTCGAGCTACTACTCAAAGATTGATTTGAGATCAGGGTATCACCAGCTGAGAGTCCGAGAGGAGGACGTCTCCAAAACAGCCTTCAGAACCCGTTATGGACACTACGAGTTTTTGGTCATGCCATTTGGGATGACAAACGCACCGGCGGTCTTCATGGACTTGATGAATCGAGTGTGCAAGCCTTACTTAGACAAGTTCGTTATAGTTTTCATTGACGACATCCTGATCTATTCGAAGAGTCAGGAGGAGCATGAACAACACTTACGACTTATTTTGGAACTCCTTAGAAAAGAACAGCTGTAAGCCAAGTTTTCAAAATGTGACTTCTGGCTTCGTGAAGTCCGTTTCTTAGGCCATGTAGTGAACAAGGATGGGATTCATGTTGATCCATCCAAGGTAGAGTCAATCAAGAGCTGGCCTGCACCTCGTACACCTACGGAAATTCGCCAATTCTTGGGATTGGCAGGTTACTACAGGAGATTTATCAAGGATTTTTCTAAGATTGCTCAGCCTCTTACTTCACTAACGCAGAAGGGCGTTGTTTATCGTTGGGGAAACGCACAGGAGTTAGCGTTTCAGCACTTAAAGGATAGACTTTGCAGTGCACCTATCCTTTCATTGCCAGAGGGCACAGATGACTTCGTGGTTTACTGTGATGCATCCATTCAGGGTCTTGGTTGCGTATTGATGCAGCGGGATAAAGTTATAGCCTACGCCTCACGTCAACTCAAAGTGCATGAAAAGAACTACACTACACACGATCTGGAGCTGGGAGCGGTTGTTTTTGCACTTAAGATATGGAGACACTACCTGTATGGTACCAAATGCGCTATCTACACTGATCACAGGAGTCTCGAGCATATCTTTAAACAGAAGGAACTCAATATGAGACAACGACGACGGGTCAAACTGCTGAACGATTACGAATGCTCGATCAGGTATCACCCGGGCAAAGCCAATGTTGTGGCTGACGCCCTTAGTCGAAAGGACACTGCGCCTAAGCGCGTACGAGCTTTGCAACTCACTACTCAGTCTAGTCTTCCTTCACAGATACGAGATGCTCAAGTAGAAGCATTGAAACCAGAAAACGTCAGGGCTGAAGCCCTACGCGGCTCAAGGCAACGGTTAGAACAAAAGGCAGACGGAGCCTACTATGTAACAGGACGCATCTGGGTCCCACTCTATGGCAACTTACTCGAGCTTGTAATGGAAGAAGCTCATAAGTCTCGCTACTCAGTACACCCTGGTTCGGATAAGATGTACCACGACCTCAGAACTACCCTACTGGTGGCCTAGCGTGAAGGCCCACATAGCAACATACGTTAGCAAGTGCTTGACTTGTGCGAGAGTCAAGACGGAATACCAGAAACCTTCAGGCCGACTCCGACAACCAGAGATACCACAATGGAAATGGGAGCAAATTTCCATGGATTTTGTTACTGGCCTGCCTAGATCTCAACGTGGTAACGATACTATTTGGGTGATCGTGGATCGACTCACAAAGTCTGCTCACTTTTTGGCTATCAAGGAAACGGATAAGTTCTCCACACTAGCAGACGTATATCTTAAGGAAGTTGTCTCGAGGCACAGAGTGCCCACCTCTATCATCTCGGATCGAGATGCACATTTTACATCAGAACTGTGGCAAGCAATGCACAAGTCATTTGGCTCACGATTAGATATGAGCACAGCTTATCACCCACAAACGGATGGGCAGTCGGAACGTACCATCCAGACCCTCGAAGACATGCTTAGGGCATGCGTGATTGACTTTGGCAACGGCTGGGAAAAGCATCTGCCACTTGTGGAATTTTCGTACAACAATAGCTACCACACCAGCATTAAAGCTGCTCCGTTTGAGGCATTGTACGGGCGTAAATGCCGGTCACCTCTTTGTTGGGCAGAGGCGGGGGATAGTCAGATTACTGGTCCAGAACATGTGGTGGACACAACAGAGAAATTTGCTCAGATACGACAACGAATGGCGGCAGCTTGTGACCGTCAGAAAGTCTACGCCGATAAGGGCAGAAAACCACTAGAGCTCCAGGTTGGGGAGCGTGTACTAATCAAAGTTTCACCCTGGAAGGGTGTGGTTCGTTTTGGCAAACGGGGCAAACTTAACCCACGATACGTTGGACCTTTCGAAGTCATTGAGAAAATAGGCAAGGCGGCCTACAGACTGAACTTACCAGCAGAACTCAGTGCAGTTCACGACGTTTTCCATGTGTCAAATCTGAAGAAGTGTCTGTCAGATGAGACCCACGTAGTTCCTTTGAAGGAGCTCACGATCGACGAGCAGTTACGATTCGTCGAGGAACCTGTTGAAATCACGGACCGGGATGTTAAGGTCCTCAAGCGTACTAGGATACCTCTCGTTCGAGTTCGTTGGAACTCACGTCGCGGCCCAGAGTTCACCTGGGAACGCGAAGATCAGATGAAACAAAAGTATCCCCAACTGTTCGCAAACGGTACAACCACTACTGAGACTGAAGCTACGGAATTTCGGGACGAAATTCCAGATCAACGGGGGGGAGGATGTGACACCCCAGGAAAACCAGGAAAACCATGCAACTTAACTAGCTTCCTCAGTGAGTACGTGCTAAATTTCGGGACGAAATTTCTTTCAACTTGGGGATAATGTGACAACTCGTACTTTAGAGCGTATCTTTGTGTAACATTATGTGACTGTGAACTTTATTAATCGATTGAATGTTATGTTGTTTTGATTATGTGAATTTATGAAGCGAATGTACATTTATAAACAAACCGATCGCACAACACTACTTGATCACACAAGCCCTGTTGGGCCGCACAACTTGCATTCGGATCTAAAGGGCAGCCCAAGTTGGGTTCGGCCCACTCTTCATGCGCATACACACACACCTTAGAGGGTTTGTTCTCATTTGTTGCAAAAACATTCTAAACACACAAACCCTAGCTTCCTCTCATCCTCTCTCTCTCAGAACTCGACGGCAACAACACCCTCTCCATCGAAGATCTTGGTTAGTGAATCCGTAGTTATTTTAATCCTCAATTAATTGGGTTTGCGATATATGAATGCTTAGTATTTATACATACATATGTGTTATGTGATTATGATTGCATTCATGAATTCTGTTAAATGCTTAGGAATACTTGTATGAGATCAAAAGGGTATTGTTATTGGAAATCTAAATGAGTGATTGGTGGTCCTATTAATACTCGATGATACATGATCACATATGTATGTTTTAGATGGTTAGATTTAATTATGTGCATGATTCTAGAATGGTTTGTAAATCATCTTTAAGTGTCAGAATCCATTTAATAAGAAGCTCAATAGGATAATAATATGTATTGTTTGTAGACACATGCACATGGCTCGAATTGGAATTGGCCCAATGAAGGTCTTGTAGTGTCAGATTATCCATGTGATTTTGTCAATAGCACCGGCCATGTGTATATCGATGTAAGTAGTATAAGGTCTTTGTAAATTGTGATGTTTATCATGTGCAAGTAAAAGTTGTTATCGAGGGGTGATTAGTGTGCTTTGTCAGAAGTTGTTGCATGTTGACTTAAGAATCTTGGTGATTTCTTTACTGTTAACTCGAAGAAGATGATGATGAGTTGTTATGCACTAGGGTCCATGTGAATTAATAATGATTGATTGATTGAATTTATCGATTAATTGTTTACATGGAAATTGTTAGTTGATAAAATGTAGATAAGGAAACAAATGAATGGTTGTAACTAATTGACATAATTATCGGATGTTTGGACTGGTCGCACAAGGAGCCCGGTCGCACAAGACACTCACAGTCGCACGAGGCTGCTAGGATCGCACAAGTTGTATGTTTAATTAACTGTTGGGCCGGATGATCATGTGGGCTGGGCTAACTCTAATCGCACAACCCAAATAGATCACACAAGCTCATCCGGACCGCACAAGATTGTTTGTTGTTTGTTATTTGGACCGTATACATATATATGTGTTTGGGCCGGTTATTTATTGAACGACTTATATTATTGGGTTTCTGAATATTTGGGCCGGGTATTAGTGGGCTCTAACGGATGACTCGCACAAGGCCACTAAGCTTGTGCGAGCCCAATCTCGAATGTGTTATAACTGTTAAACGTAATGTTGCATGTTGCCATGATCCGTATGTGTTTCTTATGTGCTATCTTACGTGATGCTTGTGTGCACTCTGTGAAACCAAAACCTGACTTGTATGATAACCATGTTAGGACGTGGTTGACCACTAGCTGCTAGACTTGATCTTTCTGTGTAATCTGCCGAGCAAACCAAGGTGAGTTCACACTTCGTTACAAAGCATGGGATTCCCAGGGGTTGGGAATGGGTTAAGGAATAGGGATTCCTCGTCCTATTGAGACGTAATCAGGAACATAGATTCCTCGTCCTGTTGAGACGTAATCAGGAACATAGATTCCTCGTCCAGTATGAGACGGATTTAACTATACTAGACTAGAACTCTATCAACGAAGTCCCTCCTTTTATATCGACTTAATCGCCGAGGCCAATGGCGAACGGGTCATTAGTTAAATAGCGCTATTAGGTTTAACAAACCTCACACCGTGCCGCAGAGGACGGGCGTGGACTAATGGACTATGGCATGTCAGTGATGATAGACACAGACGTTAGGGCACTTAAACATGACGAACGTTAGTAGTCGATATGGTAACGAGTCTGGTGAATTAAACATGGGGTAGCCCCCACGGCCATAGAGCCGGGCTGGAATAGCCAACGTAAGAACGGGTAACTAATAAATGTTTTTCGAACTATGGGGTAACCCCCACGGCTGGATAGCTGGTAAAGAACAAACTGTGTTTTCGGAATAACTATAAACTGGACAACCAAACGTGAACTCACTCAACTTGTTGTTGACTCGTTACTACATGCTTTGCAGGTCAATAGGTACTTAGCTGGAGCTTGCATGGGAAGTGTCGTTGTGGGACATGGACAGCTGTGTGCCATGTTAAACATTTGGATACTTAAACTTTTGATTTGGTTTCAAACATTATGCTTCCGCTCATAACTTAACTATGGTTGTTTTGGACACTGATCGTGTTGGTTGGACTTTTACATTTAATTATTTACTTGTTCAATATGATTAGTGGTTTGATCCTGGTCAGTCACGCCTCCAAGCGGTGATACTCCGCATGTGGATTTTGGGGGTGTGACATCAGCCACCATGTTCCTCCTTCTTCTTCCTTACGATTCAATTCAAAATGTTCCTCCTTCTTCTTCATTGTTGTTCTACGATTCAAACTCTACAATCGATCGGTATGTATTAATCATTTTGATATCTGTTATTTTGATTGTTAATTTCATCCATCTTTGTTGGTTTATCCCGTCTTTACTATTAATGTTGTTTATATGGTTTTTTTCACATATAATCGGCGATTCCTTTATTGTTCTGATTCCAAGTGTAAATCAGGTTAGTATTATTTGTTATTCCAATTGTTAATTTGTTATATATTTGATCGTTCTTTCCCATTTGTAACGTGAATGTTTATATTAATTTTTCACATGTAATCAGAGGGCGATTCTTTCCGGTTCTTATTCCATAAGTAAATCATTTCAGTATTATTTGTGATTCCGATTGTTAATTTAGTATATCTTTCATTCTTATGTGGCTAGATTTATATGCCATGCCAATTTTTTGGGGAAAAGTAATCGAAACCTTGCTGAGTGCAGACCTGCCATTTATCATCAGGTTAGAAATAAAAAAAATAGTATCTTTGCATTATAGTTTCCCTTTAATTTCTTTGTTGATTATATGTGGTTTAAGATTCAAACTTAATCACCATCGTTGTTTCTTTGTTTTTTTGACCTCCATCTGCTACTAAAATGTTTTTTTAATTGAAATAGGTGTGAAACTTCTATTTATTTATGGCTGACCTCCATCTCTCTCTACCTACCGACTTGGATCTGCATATTCAATCAAGAATCTTTAAAAAGATCTAAGGTAAAACTACATGATGATGGTTAAATATTGTTTGTTTATGTTGTTCGATCTTCAATTTATTCAAGAAAAGTTAAGTTTTTGATGTTGAAAACCGTTTCGGCAGTTGGTAATGTTTGTTGTTGTTCTTCTTTTTTGTAGATCATTAGACATATAGAGAATGTATGTAAACAATATTAGATTGTTATGTGTTTTAAGTATTTTATCTCAATTTTAAAGAATTTTCCTGTATTTTTTGTGTTGTTGTTTATGATTTACATTATCCGATTTGAATGTTATGAGGGGATTATTTTTTGTTGATGTTGTTGTTACTGATTCTTTTGTTTGGTTTTAATTTTTTCATGAATAACCCTAAATGTTATGCCACTGTCGGACTATCAATCTTCGTTGAACATGTTACAGGTAATTTTCTTTTGATAGTTCTTTTTCCTAATTTTTGATCCCTTATAATTTTAGGTTTCATCGTTTATGCTCGGTTTTTTTTTTTACTGTCTTTTTTGTTAGTAATAAATTTTGTATTGTATTAAATATCAATCCATTAAAGAATTTGTATATTTTTAGTGTCTGAGATGTTTTTACGGAATATTGATTGTGTTTCTAAAAATAAATATTTTTTAAAATTTTTTGAAACCGTTCCTTTTTTTTGTTTTATAATTTTCTCCCGTTATTATGAGTTTGTTTCTATAAATAGTTTACCGTTTTATTTTTTTTAAAAGAGTTGATATTTAAATTGCAGATATGGATCAGAGTAACAACAGTCCTTCATTTTAAAGCTGATTGAGGAAGATGACCTATTATTTTTAGTATGTTTATTGGTTTTCTAATTACTATTCATATTTTAATTAAACTGATGTTTATCTTTTGTTTTATTTTTTAATAAACTCATAGGAAATACCTAATGACTTTGCTTCAATGATGTGGGGAGAGCAACCACCTTACAAAGAATCTGTTAAGATTGTTGATGGCAACAAGTTATGGTTTGTAAGACTGAAAAAAAAAACTGATTTGGGCCCTGTACTTGGTGATGGCTTCACCAAAGTTGTTCGGGACAGTTGTATAACAAAAAATGACTATCTTATGTTTCAGTCCTTTGAACCATCATCATTCTTTCTTTCGATGTTTAAATCATGTGTTCACAAAAACTGCTTTATATCCAAAATCACACCTGAGGAAGACGTTATTGTAAGTAGTATAGATTATACAATCAGTTTGTTGAATAATGTTTTCTTTCTGTATATTGCTTTTTTAATTTTTAATTATCACTACCTTTTCAGGTCATGGCCGATGAATTTTGGAGGCAATTTTATGGGAAAATTTCAAAGGTGGTGAATCAACTCTTTATTTAGGAGATAGATTTTGGAACGTTAAGATGGACGGATTAACTGACAGCTGTGTTTTTACTCATGGATGTTCTGAGATGGTAAACAATCTTGCCTTAGACAGGCGATCTACCTTTGTCTTTGCAATGGTTGGATATAAAACTTTCGAGGTTTCAGTCTTTAATCATCAAACCGGCACTGAAATTCAGTTCAAGAAGGTTGACTTAGTTGTTTTGGATGACTCGATTTATGGTGATGATGGTTATGATTTGGTTATTGCGGTTAGAATTATACACTTACACTATTATTTAGTTATTAACGCGAGCTTACAAGTAGATCATCAATTTAACACATTGGTATTTGTGATTTATTTTGTAGTCGGAACATAAGGAGAAGTGTAGTACTGCTGGAACTGATGTTGAGGAATGTGAAGACGACAAATTTCAGCTTGCAACTTTTGAGTCTGTCTTCAATGTAAATTCCTATATTTTAATCTAATTTAACAAAACTTATCATAATTATATTTGTTGTGTATTTATACATTTTATTTGTCTATCGTTAATTGTGAAGGATATTGATGACTCCAAGTTTGATAAGTTTTTCTCATCTCTGCTTGAAATGAAAGATCTTAAGAAGAAGGTAAATTTTTGTCATTCTTTTTATTTTCTTATTTTATTAAATTTAATTATTATTTGTATTAGATTGTTAAACATTTTTTTCCCTTATATGTAGTTCAAAGATGATTTGGATAAGAAAACTGAACCGAAAGGGAAAGCAAGTGTTATTTGTGATGAAAATCAAAGTTCAAAGGTTTGTGTTCATTTACTAAATTATAGGAGTTTGTAATTAACTGAAATTTTCTTTACCTTTTTTTTTATTTTCAAAGGTTAATGTTTTATGTTTCTTAGGTTGATCCGAAGGGGATAACAAATGTTGTTGTTGATGAAAATCAAACTTTAAAGGTTTTTGTTCAGTTAGTTAATTATACTTTTATGAATTTGAGTATCATACTTTACATTTTTTTATTTATATATTTACCTTTTTTCAGGTTAAAAGCAAGTTTGAGATGGATCTGGACAAATTTTTGATACCGAAGAATAAATCCCATGTATACCTGCTTACTTATAAATCGCAATATTTTTTGATCATTTATATGTATTTTTTGTGTTGTTGATGATTATTTAAGTTTGTCTGATTATAATGTTTATGAATGGATATATTCTTTGATGTCTTCAAAATCGATGTTCATACTGATTTCTACTATTTGTTTTTTGTTTTTTAATGATAAACCCTAAATTTTTTTAACTGCAGGAATCTGAATCTTCCTCGAACAGCAAGAGGTGAGTATAACTTTGATATTTTTTAAAATTTGAAAATTTGGGTTGTTTCTAATAAATTTTGTACTGTTTTAATATGTATTAATTACAATCCATCATAGATTTCGTTATTTCCTTAAATTTTAGTATTATATGGTTTTCCTAAATTAAGGTATCTCTTTCTATAAATAAATGGTGGAGCAATTTTGTTTGGCAAGGTTAGACTTTCCTAATAAGTTTGATTAATTTACGGGATTGGATGTTAGTGATTTGATTTTCAGAATTTAAATTTTAAATTTTGAAGTCAATCATTATTTTAAATTTAAATTTTGAAGTCAATCATTATTGTAAATCTTCCATTTTTTTGTTGTTCAAGATGTTTAATTCGGTTAGAATTAAAAGGGTTTAGAAATAAAAGGTTTGGAGTTTAGGTTTTCAGTTTAGATCTACATTAATTAAAAGATTCTACCTTTTTTTTTGCAATAGGTGTTTTGCTTTCTTTAAAGTAAATCATTCAGTTGAGGTATCACTTGGATTTAAATCCTTCATCTATTTTTTTTATCTTTCTTGAAAGCAAATGAGATGTTGTAACTGGACTTTTGTTTGTTTCTTTTGTATCAGTCAGGTATTTTTTTATTTGTTTATTCTTTTTTGCAAGTGAACACGACCAGAGGCAAACTAATAGTGTTTCGGTAAGCTTATAAATTTTCCATAGAGAAGAAACGAAGGGAGAAGCATTCTTGGAGGTATGCTTATGAATACCGTTTGATTCTTGGTCATATGTATCACTCTTGGCTTTAGGAAACTTCTGATATCGTCTCGAGAAAAGACAAATAGTATATATTCAAACAATATTCAATTATAAAAACATTATTGAACAATTTATAACGTTAATAAACAATGTGTTTTTTCAGTATTTGGTTGGCATTTGGTGTATAAAGATTGATTATTATTATTAATATTTTACTTAATGGTGTGGCTAGGGTGATTTACTAATCAAGTGGTGGCTCAAGTGGATGATTCTACCATGTTTGTTGGGTACGTGTCAAGATTTCTGGGTAGTTTAATATATTGTTTGATTCGAGTTATAAAGCGAAAGGTATGGTTTATTAGGTTTATTTTGAGTTTTTGATCTCTCTCCCACTATATTCAATTGGATATTTTAAACTTTGCTATATGAGCTTTATTTGGACTCAGTGACTTGAGATTTTGGGTTTTTAGGTCCGCTGGGTTACCTGGGGGATTACATTTGAGCTTTTGGTGAAATATGGTTTAAATCAAGATGATAGAACCTACCATAAAGATAAAAAAAATTATAAATACCTCCTCGTGTATGTGATGCGTGCGTGTTCACCTCTGGTCTCCGTCTCTCGCCTCGGTTCCAAGGACCCTATTTCAGTATGCAGTTTTCTGATCTGATCGGAGGTGCAATTACCGACCAGATCGAGTGTCCATGTAAGCAGTCTCCATCTTAGGTCATTAACTCCATCTCATCTGAAATTTTATTATTTTGGCGATGTTTAACGATTCAATGGGTATTGTTTCTTTGCTCTTTATTTGCTAAGTTTGATTCATGTTTTGAGGATTTTGTGTTTTGATAGCTGCTGACATCATACATTGATCTATTTCAGGTATGGGAATAGATCATAACATGTTGAGAGTTCGTCTTTGTGAAGCAGGATTTGATGAAGAATCGATCAACGAAGGGATAATGGTTCATTAATCGCCCATATTGCTAAACTTGAAGCTTAGGTTGTTATTATTTTCCACGTTGTTGATAACTGTATGATTTTGTTAATTGGATTCAGTTGTTAGGACTGATGATCAATTTTTTTACTTGCTAAAGATTTTATTTTTAAGCAACATACTGACTAATTAGCTCCTAAAAATGTTGACGGGGGGTGGAGATGGTCAAATGAATGATTTAGTTTGCTGTTATTATCATTGGAACCGCAATTGGTTTAAACGTGGTAAATGGAGTTAGTTGAGCCACTCCTCAGAGTGTTGTCATAACCGAAAGGTAACCTCAAACAGGTACGTTTTATAATTTTTTTTGATATTTTTTTAGTTGTGAATGTTTCAAATTTTGAAGAAATTGATCGGTAGAATTGATTGATTTAGTTCAAATGCTACTCAATTAAGAGCATTAAAAGTCTGACCCAAATTAAGCAGGCAACTAATTTTTTTTTTTTTTTTTGCAGATTACTTCTTTGGTTGTGAAGATCGTGTGATTTTGGAATAAGAAGTCTGGGCTGAGATTCGTTTCTTTTGAGTCTCTCGACTGCGGCTTCTTCTGAGGTTTGTTTCGATTGTAATGGGTACATGCTAATGACGAATTTATCATAAAATTGTTAGGGTTCTATGATGTTTGGTTGAGAGTTTGGATTTGGGCGCACAAATATTTTTATCAAGAAGATTTTACCGTTTTATACCTTTATGGTGTCCCTTTGTTTAGGATATTTTATGTAGTATGATATTTTAGAATAAAAAAGAAATTATAAACAACAAATAGTGGTTGGATGCAACTTGGTCGATTTCATTTGGGTTTGATTAAGTTTTTGTCTTGACCTACTTCAGTGGTATTCATTCTTGATTTATGTTTGAGTTTCTTTATTTGTTTATAAAATCTTAATCTTCTTCATGAAATAAATTGATAAGGTTCTACTAAATCCAAACATGTATTTTTTGGTTGATGTTTTTGTTCATGTGTTGAATAAATTATTTGATATATATACTTCATATTATAGATGGAAGGGATTATATAGAATTAAGATTGTTAACTTATATAGCCACCAACTATCTTACCTCCACCAACAGATTCTTATGTATTTTCCATTGAGTAATGTATATTAATGTTTCACGGATTATTTTTTTAACGAACTGAGCCATCTGGGTTGGATTTGTAGTTTACTTTTTTCCATGTTTATATATTAGTGTTAGTTGGTTTTGTTTTTTTGTTGTAGCTGATGTAGGTGTCATTGTATCATAATATAAGAACCAAACATGTATTTTTTTGGTTGATGTTTTTTTGTTGTAGCTGATGTGGGTGGGGCAAGATTGGGAATAGGTATGAGTCGGGTCAAAACAGTTTGATTTAGAGTGTAGAATGACAGTGAGGTATTGTCTATACGTGTATACAAATTTTTAAAAAAATAATCCGTTATACTAAAAAAATATACATGATTAATATACATTCTTGCTTTTGTATGTTTTTATGGCTCTTTACAACAAGAAAAAGTTTAAGAAACCGAATTAAAAATTTATGGTGGAGAAAATGAAAAGATGATACTTTAGATGTTAAAAGTGTTATTTTTATACTTTTATTTGTTGTAAATTAAATTTTCCTATCCGGAAAATTTCCGGGTTATAACCTAGTAATAATAAATAGTTTATATTTGTAGAATTATATGTCATTTAATATTATATCCATTAAATATTGGAATAATGGAATTTAATAATCCAAACTTTCACCCATTAGCCGCCAACGGACCCAACTTAAAAAATAACCGGTGGTGGTCCCAACTTTTCGTATATTGTAAACCAATGGACTTTTACTAAAAAAAACATTAATTTCTTTTTGTCTCCTTATCCTTTTCGGCAACTTTTTCGTATAATGTAAACCAATGGACCTTTATTAAACCGAAAAGGATAAGGAGACAAAAAGAAATTAAGGTTTTTTTTAGTAAAAGTCCATTGGTTTACAATATACGAAAAGTTGGGACCACCACCGGTTATTTTTGAAGTTGGGTCCGTTGGCGGCCAATGAGTGAAAGTTTGGATTATTAAATTCCATTATTCCTTAAATATTTCATTAATATCAAGAGTTATAAAATCGTAAATGACAAGTTATTTATTCATCGAGCATTGTACTAAATGCAATATAAGTCTTCAATTACACTTCTGTTCTAAATAAATGTTTTATAAGGTAATTAGTGGGTTGCCTCGCATGATGCGATGGGTGGCACTAAGGTTTTTTTGGTGAGCACAATATAACCTGACCTACCTTAAACACTGATTATACCTAGACATTATTATAATTATTATTATTATGTTAGAGTAAATTGCAGTGTAAGCCCCTGTGCTTTGCTACGATTGACATTTTGAGTCTCGATTTCTAAAATTCTTTAGATTTAGTCCCCAGGCTTTCCAATTCACATCAATCCACCCCTTTCATGCGGTCAGTGTTTCCAATTCCAATTGTATTGATGATGGAATAATAATAATAATAATAATAATAATAATAATAATAATAATAATAATAATAATAATTGTATTGATGATGGAATAATAACGATAACGATAACAACAACAATAATAAAGGAGGGGTATAAAAGACAAGTCACACATAACCTATCGGTCAAACAAACTTGACTAGGGGTTGAATTGATGTGAGTTGGAAAGCCTGGGGACTCAATATAACGAATTATAGAAACAGGGTCGTTTTCTTTTTTCTATATGATCAATGTTTAAATCTATGATTTTCTCTTAAAAGGTTGTTGATGTAAAATTACCTTTTCATCTCTTTATAAGAAACAAAAAGAATGCATAGACCCTTCCTTAATTTTGTCTCGACTGGCCAACTCTACCATACTCTCTTCCGATGGCCCCCTCACTGAAACTAGCAAATTGGTGATTTCATTATGCCACAGGCCGAACACAAAAGTTTTAGGTGTTTGTGTTTTTCAAAGAAGAGCTTTCTGGCCTCTTTTATCTGCGCAGCGCAGATCATGCGCAGACGTTTGAGTCTGCAGTCTGTTTGTTTTCTCGAAGACCTTTCATTAAAAAAGGTCTGCGCCTCCTCTTTTTGATGCAGACGTGGGATGTCCTCTTCTAACCTCTTCTTGTGTTTCATTTCATCCTGAACCAAAAAAACACACAAACCCTAGCACACTCTCCTCCGCCACCTCTACCCCAGCCGCCACCTCCCTCCTCCCTCCTTACTGCCGGCGTCGCGCTGCTCTCCTCCTCCTTCCTTTCAGCCGCCACCGCCTCTCCTCCTCCCTCATTCCTTTTAGCCGTCACAGCCTCTCCTCCTCCTTCCTTGCACAGCCGGCGCCTCTCCTCCTCCCTACTTCAGTGCCGGCGTCGCTCCTCCTCCCTCCTTCAACCGCCGGCGTCGCCACTCCTCCTCCATCCTTCAACAGCAGCGCCGCCTACTCATGTTTCATGTTTGTTTTCTCTTTGTTTTTTTTAGTTTTTTTTTTATGTTATGATGTTTATTTTGTTGTTAGTTTTTTATGTTATGTTATGATTTTAATTTTGTGTTGTTAATTTTTTGATTGGTTGATGTTAATTGTTCAGATTGTTTGTTGTTAATTTTTGATAGTTTGATGTTAATTGTTTAGATTGTTTGATGTTAATTGCTGTGATTGTTTGATGTTAATTTTTCCGATGATTTAGCACTTGTATAACTATTATTGTGTTTTTATGAATGTTTGACGCTTGTTTTGTTTTTGTATTTAAATGCAATGTTTTAAAAACCGGTAAATACCGGCTGGTTATACCGGTATTACCGTTTTCGGATGTAAATCCGGTTCGAAACACCCCGGTAAGTAGGAAACACGACATAGACTTTGTACCGCCGTTAAAATCCGGTATACCGGTTCGAACCGTTATACTGGTACAGTCTCAGGTTTGTTTTTGGGTTAGGATTTTACTTTTTATCGTCCCATCTCCATGTTTACTCTTAGCTTTAACCTAACAACTTTTAATATTTTATCTCCATCGATCAAAATTCAAAACTTGCTTCATCACTCCATCATTCGTGACTTGTACCAGACTCCATCACCCCATCGTTCGTTCCAGATTTCCATTTTAATCCAATTTTGGATTAGTTTTTTAGTTAATGTTGTAATTTATGAAATTATACAATTAACTAGTCAACTCGGTTAAATCGCCCGACACAACCCGGTTCAACCGCTTAAACCATTTTTGTACCTAATCCGGTATGATTAAAAAACCGGATTTTAAAACATTGTTTAAATGCGCCCAGTTTGACCGGCCCATTGACTATATTACCATACCCAAATCCACCCATAACAATTTAAAAGAAGTCCGAATCCACCCATAACAACATCAAAGAAGTCCAAATTGACACATGTTTAAACCTTTGGGGGTAAGGATTGCTACCGATATAATTGAATATATAATTGAATATAGCTCTATCATACTCATACATACATTCATGAAAGCGACACGAGTAAGATGGATGATGAAGAAGAACCAGCTGATGGTGTGGAATTGAGAAACAAAGTAAGATGGATGATGAAGAAGAAGCAGCAGCTGTGGTGTGGAATTGAAAAACAAAGAAACAATCCTTTATACAAGTGATGGGAGTAAAGCTTATCACGTCGTAGGTTATCAATCAAAACAAGATGGAACACTTAATAACCTCGTGACAGAGATTTTATGTTATGGATTGAAACCATTGCATATGATGTGGGGTTTATATACCAAATGAGCTTTCTGACCCACCACACTAGTCTTTTGAGTTAAGTTCTCTTGTTTGGTATGTAATATTGGTACTGATACTATCCATATCCTTCACCGACTTGGGAAGACTAGTCAAACGAACCACGATCATTTTATGCAAGTTATAAGGAGTTAATTTGGTTTTGGGGTATTGGATTTTAATAATCCAAAGTTTCACCCGTTGGCCACTAATAATCCCAACTTCAAAAATTCCCTGTAACAATCACAACTTGTATGATTTTGGCCACCAATGATCCTTGTCTAACTGGGTTAGTTAAAAGTGACGTGGCAAGTGACGTGGCAGCTGACGTGTTTAAAACTTGAAAGATTTTGGCCACCAATAATCCCAAGTTTCACTAAATGGCCGGTAATAATCCTCCAGTCACCACCATCATCTCCTCCAGTCACCACCATCATCTCCGACCACCTCCATCTCCTCCACTGCCACCACCATCTCCCCCAGTCACCACCATCATCTCCGACCTCCACCTCCATCATCTGCCACCGGAAACCACTATCACCTGCGACCACCTCCATCACCTACCCAACTCCGGTGACCTGCAACTTATTCCGACGACCCGTTTTACCCCTAAAACCACCAAACGAGGCCACCACCAATCATCTCCGACCTCCTATAATCTTCTCCGCTTCTCAAAAGTTTAAAATTTCCACCATCTATGCAACTCCGGTGACCTGCAACTTATTCCGACGACCTTCTTTACCCCTGAAACCACCAAAGGAGACCACCACTTGTCATCTCCAACCTCTAGTGACCTTCTCCGCCGCTCAAAACTTCAAAATTTCCATCATATCTAGCTATCACGTTTTTCCGGTGAGGCGGTTGGAGTTGTGGATGGCAGTTTAATGGTGGTGGCCGGAGGTTGGAAGGGTGGGGTGTTCGGTGGATATGGTGAATCGGAGGTGATAGTGTTTTTCCGGTGCTGGAAGACTGTGGGTGGAGGTGGAGGTGGTCGGAGGTGATGGTGGTGGTCGGAGGAGATGGTGGTGGCAGTGGAGGAGATGGAGGTGGTCGGAGATGATGGAGGTGGAGGTCGGAGATGATGGTGGTGACTGGAGGAGATGGTGGTGGCAGTGGAGGAGATGGAGGTTGTCGGAGATGATGGTGGTGACTGGAGGAGATGATGGTGGTGACTGGAGGATTATTACCGGCCATTTAGTGAAACTTGGGATTATTGGTGGCCAAAATCTTTCAAGTTTTAAACACGTCAGCTGCCACGTCACTTGCCACGTCACTTTTAACTAACCCAGTTAGACAAGGATCATTGGTGGCCAAAATCATACAAGTTGGGATTGTTACAGGGAATTTTTGAAGTTGGGATTATTAGTGGCCAACGGGTGAAACTTTGGATTATTAAAATCCAATACCCCTTTGGTTTTTAAGTTCTACACTTTTGCATTATTTTCTGCACGTAGCCATCATGCATTATTCTATGAGACCCATGATCCCATGTTTTCATTATGGTTTTGCATTTCCTATTTGTATTTAAGTTTCATTGACACTAATGAAGAGCAAGAAGAAAAAAAGTTGCAGAACATTTTTCTTTTATATTTATTTACGAGTAAACTGTCAAAATGGTCCTTAAGATTTGATCACTTTTGCCACTTTAGTCCAAAACTTAAACTTTTTGAATCTGAGTCCCTGTGGTTTCAATTTTGTTGCCATTTTCATCCAAAATCAAAATATGGTCAAATTTTTTTTAATTTGTTATAATAAAACGTTAAAAAACCATTTTTCCCTTAATTAAAAGGAAGGAAAAAGACAAAAAAGTTGGATGTTAACTGAAAAATCTAACCATATTTTGATTTTGGATGAAAATGACAACAAAATTGAAATCATGGGGACCCAGATTCAAAATGTTTGAGTTTTGGACTAAAGTGCCAAAAGTCAAACCTTATAGACCATTTTGGCAGTTTATTCTTTATTTACTTTACGTTTAGTGTTTCTTTATTTAAGTTTCACCTGGTTTCACTTTTGTCTATGCATTTCGATTCAAAGTAATTAGAGTTAAATGCTTGGTTGGTCCCTGTGGTTTTCAAAAATTTCAGACTTGGTCCTAGTGGTTTACTAATTACACGCTTGGTCCCAAAAGTTGTCAAAAATACACTCGGTTGGTCCCCAGCCCTAACATCAGTTAAATTTCTCAGTTAACTATGTGTGAAATGACTATATTACCCTTGAACAATTAAAATAAATAAAAAAAATATATAAAATTTGAACATTATGAACATCTTCAAACAATGAACAGGTACATGTTTATATCCAGATTTTAACAAAATTCAAACAATGAACATCTTCAAACAATGAACATCTGCAATTGAAAATATGAACATGAGATCTTCAAAATAAAGAAAATAAATTCTGGAACATAAACATCATCATAAATTCGATCTTAAACACCATCTTCAAACCTTATCTTCAAATTCCATCTTCATAACCACCACCAACATCATCTCATACGTCTCAGATTGTATTCGTTCTTCGAAAAAAGAACGCGGCCCCTTATCAAACACTATCTATTTGTTTCTGTTTTCAATAAAATCATAGAGAACTGGGCAACAATTGAACACAAGTATCGAAGCGTGCCTGTGATTTGCAGACCAACACTGCAGGATGAAACGAACTTGTCAAACCAGGGTTCGTCTCCCTTGCCCTTGCCTTTCAATCAATTGTTTGTTTCAGATCTATACAACCACCAAAAATTGAAGAACTTAAATCAAACTAAATCATCTCATCCACCAACATCATCTCATCCAACTTCAATTTAAATTTCAGATTCAAGAACAGCACCAAACATCAACTCACCTAAATCTCTGATTCAAGAACACCACCAAACATCATCTCACCTAAATCTCAGATTCAAGAACACCACCAACTCCGCCGCCCCTAACTCAGTCGCCCCTAACTCAGCCGCCGCACCTTTGCTCAGATTCAAGAACAACCAGATTGTTACCACCATAAATGTTGCCGCCCCTAACTCCGCCGCCACACCTTTACTCAGATTCAAGAACAACCGGATTGTTACCACCATAAACGCCGCCGCCGTCGCCCCTAAGGGTGGCTAGGGTTTAGAGATTGGATGAGAATAAGATGGGTGGAAGGGGATAACTCGGATTGTTGTTGTTTGAAGATGATGACTGACGATGGTTGTTATTTGAAGATGATGATTGATGATGGTTGTTGTGAGAGAGAGAAAGAGAGAAACTGAGATTCAAGAACAACTGGATATAAACATATACATGTTCATAATGTTCAAATTTTATATATATTTTTTATTTCTTTTAATTGTTCAAGGGCAATATAATCATTTCACACATAGTTAACTGAGAAATTTAACTGATGTTAGGGCTGGGGACCAACCGAGTGCATTTTTGACAACTTTTAGGACCAAGCGTGTAATTAGTAAACCACTAGTACCAAGTCTGAAATTTTTGAAAACCACAGGGACCAACCAAGCATTTAACTCAAGTAATTAGGATGCAAGTGATACAAGCACTCAACCTCCTTTTTAAACCCGCAACCACCACCACCATTGTTGTTGCTCATACTGCTGATATGGTTGTTTAAGAGAAAGGACTGTGAAAATGATAAAGGAACTAGATTTGTAACCAAACAAATGAACAGCTACCCGTAATACACAGGCTAGTTTTCCCTAAATTGAAGTCAGCTTGTATCATTTGCAGCCTAATTACTTTGAATCCAGCCTCAAACAATTATACATACTTCATGGACAAAAGTGAAATCAGGTGATTTTGTGATTATTTTCCTACAATCTCCATACTCAAGAGTAACAAAAACAAAAATGGTTTCGATTCAACCATCACATCCACGTCACAAGCATATTCATCTTTGCATTTAACGTTAGATCACAAACAAGCCTCTAATTAAGCAAAGAAATTCGTTCATAAATTGTTCAAACTTCAAACATAGTAACATAACAGTACTAGTAGAATTCACGAAACCTCAATTCAAAAACTAATCAACTATGATAAGTACTCGATCAACAAAACCTAATCAGCCGTACCCGGCCGTACATACCCATCGACAACTCATTTCTTATACTTCAACTTTTCAATTCACCAATCAGAACATAAACAAGTCTTCAATTGCGCAAACAAATCGATTCATCAATTGTTCAAACACAGCGACTTAATCATAAACAAATGCCTTAAAACAATACTAATAAAACTTACAAAGCCTCCGTTATGGACTAATACCATTGCAAGGTATGGGACTTGTCCCACATCGGTTGTATGGGCAACTGATGTGGGGTTTATATACCAAATGGGCTCTCTCACCCATCAGACTAGTCTTTTGGGTTGAGTTCTCTCGTTTGGTATGTAACAGCCTCATTTAGAACAACAATCATCCGTACATACCTATCAACAACTTACTCCTAGTCCTGTAACTTCTCAATAAGTAGAATTCACAAAGCCTCAATTAATAATCAACAACAATAAGTGTACTCAATTCAACAATCAGATCATAAAGTAGAATTCACAAAGCCTAGATTAATAATCAACAACAATAAGTACTCAATTCAACAATCAGATCATAAACAAGTAACACGCCTTTGATTCCGCAAACAAATTCATTCATAAATCGTTCAAACACATTAACATAACAACACTAATAAAACTCACAAAGCCTCAATTATAACAACACTCGAATCAACAAAACCTAATCATCCGTACCTACCTACCGATCAACAACCTACTCGTTCATCAACAATCAGATTCATAAACAGTTCAATAACATAACAGTACTAGCACAATTCGCGAAGCCTCAATTACAACAGTAATCAACAACAATAAGTAGTTAAATCAACAAAACCTAATCATCCATACGTATCGATTCATTATTTGTTCAAACACAGTGACATAATCATACACAAACGCCTTAAACAACACTAATAGTAATAGAACACACAAATGCCTCAATTAGAACAACAATCAACAACAATACGTACTCAATCAAATCACTCCTTGTTCTTCAGCTTCTGAATCCGCTGAGTCAACTCCTCCACACGCACAACAAGCTTCGTAACGGAGTACAAAATCCAGTAAAAAACAAGCGCAGAAGCAATGAGCAAGGCGTTACGCTGGCTCTTCATGATGGATTTCTGGTGGCGGAGGTGTTCGGAGGGGGAACAATCGTGTGTGTGGCAGCTAGGTCTGGTTTCGTACTTCCAGTAGATGTCGGCTAAGAGGAAGAGGCAGAAGGGGACGACGGAGAGGAAGGGTTTTAGGAGGCTGGTGGTGACGGCGATCAGGCCTTTGCGGAGGGAGTGGAGGCCTGGGAGGGTGAGGAGGAGGATCATGATGGCTTCTGCTGCCGCGGTGTAGCCTAGAACCACCCATTCTAACGCCATTGTCGGTTGGTTGGTGTGGGAGAATGGGGGGTTAGAAGAAGGTAGTTGGACTGGGGAACAAGTAAAGAAGGAATTAAAGAGGAAGAAAAGTATATCATGTGCGTCTCGTGTGCTTAGTTTTATTTTATTTTTTTACTAGGTCAGAACCCCGTGTATTACACGGGTTGAATAAATGTAATTTTATATATTAAATAATAAAATAAGTTATATCTTTGAGAACCCCGTGTATTGTACGGGTTAAGTAAATTTAATTTTATATATTAAATAATGAAAAAAGTTACATTTTTAAGAACCTCATATGTTATACGGGTTGAGGACATGTAATTTTATATACCAAACAATAAAAAGTTATATCTTTATAAGCCCTATGTATTATATGGATTGAATAAATCTAATTTTATATACATAATAAAAAGTTATATTTTTTAAAAACCTCGTGTATTACACGAGTTGCATAAATGTAATTTTGTGTAGTAATATCTTTAAAAAAACTAACTGATATACTCGATATACGATGGATGGGGTGATTGCAGTGATGGTTCTTATAAATGTCACGTAAACATAGTGATTACCGTATTTGAGTTGAGAATTGAACACGAAAATAAAAGTATAGAACCAATAAACATTGATTACTATTTTTGTTTACCCCTTATAAACATTTTTGAAATAGATTCTATCCTTAACTACTTTAGTTTAATAAAATAAATATATCATTCACATTATATTAATTTATATCGAAGGGATTAGTCCAAGCGTTATGTGAAGTGTTAACCACATGAAAACGCATGTTTTGACGTATCCGATTGAACTCAATATATCCTATAGTTGCATTGCGATTGGACCAAAACGTAACGTAAATCAAATTTATATCGTACAATCATAACGTATTATATGCGACCCGACTAACTCGAATTTATATCGTCAAGGCAAAAACTCTCGAGGGGGTCAAAGTGACATTTACAAAGTTCATAAAAAGTTAAGTTGTGAAAAATTGCATTTCCTGAACTTAGGGGCTAAGAAAGAGTAAAAATAAATTTTGATAAAGTTTTGGGGTAAGAATGAAACTATAACAAAGTTATAAACATTATAAAATATTATATTATCTCCTATACAAATTGTTTAAATTCATATTAAATTTAATTTTATAATTATTTTTTAATTAATATTAATTATCTATTAAAATAGATGACTTCAATGAATGACATGTGTCCAATAATTGGTTTATTTTATTATATAGTATAGACTATGTCAGAACCCCGTGTATTACACGGGTTAAATAAATGTAATTTATATATCAAATAATAAAAAATAGTTATGTCTTTAAAAATCATGTGTATTATATAACCAGGTTGAATAAATCTACCAAATAATAAAAATATTACATCCTAAAAACCCCGTATGTTACACGTGTTGAATAGATCTAAAAAAGAGTTATATCTTTAAAAACCATGTGGGGGGGGGGGGGGGGATATTCCACGGTCCTCCCAACCGCCGAGGTGATACCACCTCGCAGACCGCCACCCTGCAAGCCTGAGTCTGGGGGTAAATCCGCTACCGTAGGGGCATTGGGAGCGAGCCATAGGCCTCGAACCCGCCACCTCCGGGTTAGAATGCGGGCAGGTGGCCATTGGGGTATATTAAATACTAAAAACGTCGTATCTTTAAAAAACCCGTATATAGTCGGATTGAAAAATCTACCAAATAATAAAAAAATTGTATCCTTAAAAACCACGTGTATTACACATGTTGAATAAACCTAATTTTACATAGCAAATGATAAAAAAATATATCTTTAAAAGTTCCGCGTAGTACACGTGTTATATAAATGTAACTTTGTATAGTAAATAATAAAAAAGTTATATTTTTAAAAATCCCGCGTTTTACACGAGTTGAATAAATATAATTTTGTATACCAATTAATAAAAAAAAGTTATATTTTTAATAAATTAGGATAACATTTAATATTAATTTATTATTTATATATTTAATATATAATATGTAGGAAATAGAGTTATTTGTTTTAAAAATATATTAAATTAACAATTTAGATTTGAGGATAATATTTTATTAAAGCATGATAAGATTTAATATTAATTTATTATTTATTTATATAGTTAATATAAGATAAGTATAGATTTGAAGATACCTTCTGTGAATGACACGTGTCCAAAACTTAGTTTCTTTTATTATAGTAGATAGATTTTTTTGAGTTAAATATCATTTTAGTCTCTATGGTTTGTGTCATTTTGTTAGTTTAGTCCAAATGTTTCATTTTTCTTCTGTGGGTTCAAAAATGTTTCACCGTTGCCATTGTAGTCCATTGAGTTAATTTCATCCATTATTTTTGTTAACGAGAAGGGCGATTCGGTCATTTTATATGTCTGAATTGCCTTTCTAGTTAACAGAATTACATATAAAATGACCGAATGCCTTTCTGGTTAACAGAAAAAATGGATTAAGTTAACCCAGTGGACTAAAATGGTAACGGTGAAACCTTTTTGGATCCATAGGAGAAAAATGAAATATTTGGACTAAACTGGTAAAATGGCACAAACCACAGGGACTAAAATAACATTTAACTCTTTTTTTTAAATGTAAGGAATTAAGGTTGCAAATGAGCCGAGCCGCTTGTAAAAAGCTCGAAACGATCCGAGCTATAACCTGGGCCGAAATCGAGCCTCAAATGAAGTGTTTGAGGATCGTTTTGGCTCGTCGACCTTTAACGAGCATTGTGTATTTTTATGTTTTAACTTCACTCTTTTTAGACTTATGTGTGTTAATTAATATCTAGATGTGATTTGACATGTTTAAGGTATCCTAGACAAGCTTGAGTCGAGATTTGGCTCGTTTAAGGTTTGTTCTCAAATTAGTTCAAGCCAAGTCGATCTCGAGCTTCAAATTTTGTATACGAGCCGAGCTCAAGCTTCAACAATGCCTAACGAGCCAAGCTTGGGTAGTGTAAGGCTTGGCTCGGCTTGGCTCATTTGCTCCCCTAGTGGAAATCTATATAAAGTATAGAAACGGTCCATAAAGAAGCTAAAACACCGAACAGGGAAAGTTACAAAATTACATCGTAGATATTAAAATCACACAATCTCTCCCAATTTAGTTAACCAAATGTTGAACTATTTTTAATCTATAAAGGCGAATCTTCTTTGATCTATTATACCAATTTAAATACACGAAGGAATTCTTGAACTCCATATCGTTTCTTGACTTTTAAATGTGTCACAAAGTGACCAAAATCAGAGCCCAGATGGTCTTTATCCAAGTCATGGACGCATCCGTCTTTTGAATCAATGACGGAATATTGCGACAAGAATTAACCGAACCCGGGAACGGGATTTTCAACCAGGCCAAGACTTGCCACCACACTAGTTTAGCCGACAAGCGGATCTAGTTGATGTCATAGTTCACAAACGTTTTTTTCCCATCAAATCTGGTTTGATATGATCAGATAAATATGTTACGTGGGTTCATGTTCGGGTATTGTGTTATACAATTTTAAATATGTCTAGATTAGGGCCGTGTTAAAGTTTATCAATTTAACTTGTCAACCGGACACATTTATGACACCTGAAATTTACAATAAGTCTCATTGTTACATGATTTTACTATTTATCTAAAAACCACACGAAAACATGTGTAAAATCAACAATCTTGTGCTTTGCCTTATGAAGTCTCATAGTTACACGATTTTACTATATATCTAAAAACCACACAAAAACATGTGTAAAATCAACAATCTTGTGCTTTGCCTTATGATGTGTTCTTCAGTTCTTGAAGAACTGAGTTTCATGTAACAAATTAGTGATCCAGACCTGATCAGCGGTTAATCAACACGGTGGGAACCTATGAAGCACGTGGACACCAAGTATCATCGAGTACATGTCCCGGGAACGTTTTTGGGGACGGAAGCGCCATGGGGACGTTCCCCAAACGTTTCCAGGAAAGTGTGGACGGCGGTATGACGTTTCGGCGACGTTTCCTATTATATCCGGCGAAAAATCCGACTCCGGTGATGCTTTCTTCCGGAAACCATGAAGAAGAAGATAATAGAAGAAGAAGATGAAGATAAGCAGCATGTTTTATGCTTTAGGGTTATATAACTTTATGTATTTTGACATTTAGTCCCTCTATTTTCCCCAGTTTTCATTTATTCCTAAACCTTGTAAAATTTACATAAAAAGTGTAAAATTAATTTGTACATTTTAACATTTAACCCCCATTATTTTTACTAGTTTACATTTGGTCCTTAAGTTTATAAATTTATACATCAAAAATATAATTTTTTTATATTTTTTTGCCGTACCTTCGCCGTACCCGTATCTTGATTTTTGAGTTTTGCCATTCCCCGTACCCGTATCGTCCCCGTACCCTAGTTCCGTACCCGTTTCCGTACTACATAGGTGGGAACAAAAGTATTATCTCCGAAAACAGCTTTCCGTTTCCACTAACTAGCCATCATCCCAACCTTTTCTTTTTGTAACCGAACATAAATTTTACTAGCCCATAAATAGCACACATTACATTACCCTAGCATCGTTTATTTTGCTTTTTTTTAACATACAATTTCATAATATTTACTTAGAGTCGTGTTATGAATTTACATCGACTCTAAGTAAAAGTTTGCTTGACTTTTGAAAAAGTCAACATTAGTATACTTCCTTTCAGGTTGTTGCTTGTATTCTAACACCTGGCACAACCAGGCAATTCTTGAAACTGTTTTTCAGCTTCATGTCAAAACTATATAAAGATATTTTTCATTTATGGTTGACTCCAGTTTATGCTGAGCAAGATAATCAGAATTTCCTACAAGCTTTCTTGCAAAACTAATCTGAGCTAACTCATTAATCACAATATTAAGTGGTACCAGCAGACTTTTGCTATTAATCAAGGGCTCATTCGAGAAACGTGTTCCTTGAAACTATCACTCGCAAACATTGTATCACTGTTCCATAACATGTCATGAGTACCATTCATTTGAATCATATTGATTTTTCCTCAAATTCTCACTTAACAGATCTGCCAACCCGGTTTCCCTTTTAAAGCTTTATCAACTATCAAATCAATACATAACTCGTCTGCCACATGTTCTTCGCTTTGATGAAAGAAGTCTCAACACGGTCACCATTTAAAAAAAAAAAAGAATACCAAATATATTTATCATTATCAGCCTGCTTATCCTTTATAAAAATAAAAAAAAAATAAAAAACCCTTAAAGCAATTCCATAGTTTCTATTACGAACATATCCAACTAGTTCTATACCCATCTAATGATCGGGTTTTTTAATGTCATAATGATATAAATGTTGTTTTCTTTGCATTCTAAACAAAAAACATTATTTGACCCATTTATTAGTTCATTCTGACCCGTTTCTAAACAAATGGTAAACTTGACCCGTTCTGTTTACAAAAAATGGTAAACTTTGATAGAACCACCCTTGGTCTTGTTTGTAGCTTCAAATATTTGCCCATAATATCCAATTGTGTGCCACCTAATGCATTCATTTCATCAAAACTTTCTTCCCACATATAACTCCAGTATATTTTATTTGTGTTGACATGTTATAATGATTTACATAAAAAAAATAAGTAGATCGTAGAGAAAGATTGGCATACTACCACTACATTGTCTCCTGGATTTGGCATTATACCATTTCCTGCATCTTTTGAGTTTTTGAACTAAAATAATAAATCAAACTGTGCCAAAGAAAATAGAATAATAAAAGAAACTATGAATATCCTCCCTAGTAACACCTTATATTGGAGTTCATTGTCTCAGCATAATCAGGATACTTCCTCTTTGATTTTCCATAATCCTTTCCCTTTAATTAGGGGTGCAAACGAGCCGAGCTACTCATGAGCTACTCGAGCTCGGCTCGAAAAAAAGCTCGAACGAGCCGAGCTTAAACGAGCCCGAGCCTAAAAACAAGCTCGTTTAGTAAACGAGCCCGAGCCCGAGCTTCGCTTATCGAGCTTGAGCTGGCTCGCGAGCCTTAACGAGCTTTCTTTTTATATATTTTTTATTAATAAATTAAACATGTATTTAAATAATAATATCTACCATTTATATAAATATAAAAAAATAACTGTATTATATGTATAACAATAATTATAATTAATAAAAATTAATTAATAGATACTAAACGAGTCGAGCCCGAGCCGAGCTTGAAAAATTACCTTCGAGCCTAGCTCGAGCTTTAGAAATAAAGCTCGAATCGAAGCTCGAGCTTTCATATGTTAAACGAGCTCGAGCTCGAGCCTGGTCGAGCTCGGGCTCGGCTCGTTTGCACCCCTACCTTTAATAAGCCCAGCAGCAGGCGTATAACTCTCAGATGCTTAGGTCCACTTCGAATCAACTGCATCATCTGAACTTCTGAAGCCTGATCATATACTGGTTTATTTGGTGGTTTTGCTGTGATAATTCAAGTTGCTAAACATTTTGACATCCTACCCAACTATATGTATATGTTTCATACGATATGGGGATTTATATGCGGAAAAATAATTTTTTTCCAGGTTAAACGGGTCGTGCTCGTGTCAACCCACACCGTGCATGAAGAATTACATATTATACACTTGTTCAAGTTGATCAATTATAAGCAAGTAAACTAAAATTGATGGTTGGTAGGTGATATAGAAAAACAGCCTAAGTTTCCCTGTAGAATAGCTGAATCGCTAAGTTGTCATTCCGAACATATGAAACTGAAATTTGTCATTGATGGAATATATATTACACGCACAAATACAAGGAAATACCCATATGCACACACACATCCATCCATGTGCTCTGAGGCCTTTTTATCAAGTAAACCTTTCAATATTTCTTCCCATTTGGTTGGTTTCACATATCATCCTCCTAACCCAGAGGCATATTCAGCTCGCCTTACGCGTGTGCCTATTAAAACCAACGCGTAAATGAACTTCCAAAGTGATATATTGCAGAGTACGTGTGTTCAGCATTTCTAAACATGGACTTCATTGTGTACGGTCTACCTCAACCCAACTCCAGCCCGCCAAACATTTTCTTACTCCATTTTCATTCATTAACTTCCTTATTTTTTGCACTTCATTCCATAAACCAGCACCAGCGTATATATCCGCTAAAACCAGATACGGTACAGGACTACGCGGTTCAAGTTCAAATAGCTTATAAGCAGCTTCTCGCCCAAGCTCTACATTCCCATACTCTTTACACGAACTCAAGAACGAACTCCACATCACCGCGTTGGCATAAAACGGCATTTCCTCCATTACCCTTTTCGCACTTTCAAGATCGCCTTTTCTCGCATAAAGATCGATCAAGCAAGCATACTGATCGACTTCAGGAACTAAATTGTAATCTGACGTCATCTTTTTGAAATAACTAATACCTTTGTTGAGAAGTCCAGAGTGGTTGCAAGCAGTCAACACAACTGTAAAACATACGTGATCCGGGTCAAATCTTTTTTCCGTAAGTAAATGATCGAAGATTTTCAAAGCGTCCAGACCTCTACCGCTCTGCGCGTACGCGGTGATCAGTGAAGTCCATAATACGTTGTTTTTGTAGCCCGTTTGATAAAAAACATGACACGCTTCATCGATGTTACCGCATTTCGAGTACATGTTAATCAACGCACCAACCACAAACGTGTTCTGATCCGAACCCATTTTCGTTACCAAAGCGTGTACCTGTTTTCCTTGTCGGAGAACCGTTAACGCCCCACAAGCATCCAAGATGCTGGTCAAAGTGTGTTCACTAAGACCCGCATTTGCGTTATGCACTTTCGCAAAAAGTCTGAGTGCATCCTCACCTTGTCGGTTATGCGAGTACGCTGAGATCATAGTGTTCAAGACAACATCATCATTATAAGCGCATGATCCGAATAGCATGACCGCTTTATCCATTCGTCCACATTTCGCATAATAATCAATCAAAACACTTATCACAAAACTATTGCTTTCATGTCCCAGCATTACCACATGAGCATGAACCAACTCCCCGCATTTAAACACCGATTCTTGCTCGGTACACGCGCTAACAACACTAACATAAGTAAAACAATTCGGTCTAATAGGCGTCGTCAACATTTCTTTAAACAAACAAAGGGCTTCTCCTCCCTGCCCGTTTTGCGAAAGCCCACATATCATCGAAGTCCACGATACTTCGTCATGTAATTCCATTCCATCGAACACCTTCATCGCCTCACCCATCGAACCACATTTCGCGTACACGTTCACTAACGCGCTGTTTATATACAAATTCCGGTCAAAACCTGTATGAACAACCTTTGCATGGATCTGAGAACCAAGGCGTGAGTTTCGTGTCTTCGCGCAATAATTAAGAGCAGTACAGAGTTCATACTTTGTGGGTTTCTTGCCTAACACATTTCCCTTGACAAAAGATGCTAAGGCTTCGTACCCTTTGTCAGTTATAATGGTTGTATGTCTTTGGGGACTTTTATCAAACACCTTATGTGCACTAGAAGAAAACCCACGTGATAAACTGAATATGAACAGGCCGGTTTTAACAAAATGGAAATTATGAATGTGTGTTGTAACGTAACTCAGAGACAAATTGGTATAAAGCATTGTATGGGTTTGATTTACAGAAAGCTTATGCATACCAGTTACAATGGTAATTTAATCATCATATCATGTTGTTCAAATGGCAAGCATTCTGGGTTGTTTGTGTAGGTGTGAGATCACTAATTGCCTTAATCGCAAACATCAGTCATCACAGGGGAAGCCTCCTTTTTTTTTTTTTCTTTTTTTTTTTTCTCTACTTTACGAGCAGGTTCAAACCCTCCGCACACTAGTGGGTCAGGGCATTACTTGTTGCTTCTGTTTTTGGTTCGATTAGGTTACCAAGGTTTAACCAGGACATGTTCAATGCTGGAGCAAATTCAGAAGGCCCCTATTAGTTACACATATCCTATTCCTATATCTTATTTTCACATCTTCTATTCTATACGTACTATATAATGTAATCTTATTTTCACATCTTCTATTCTATACGGACCGTATAACATTATACGGTCCGTATAAAATGTTTTTGAATAGGAAAATGCGCAGAGAATGTTTTTTTGATTTTATTATATACGGCCCGTATATAGTTATACGACCCTCATTTGTTACAGAAACCACTAACAGAAGAAGCCGAGACGTCTTCTATGATGATCCGAAACATTCCGAATAACTAGCAGAAGAACCCGATACAAACAAGTTCTCCACAGTTTGTTATTCAGATATCTATTCGGTCATCTTCCCAAACTACAACACACGATAACTTTAACCTTTTTATTGTGTGATTTGACCAGCAAATGATTGGAGGTGATTTCTACTTTTAATAAGCTGTCACAGCTGTCAAATTCGCTGCGTGCATTCAGATTATTGAGACAACAATAGATAATGAACGGATTGTTGGACTTCTTGTTCCAAATGCAGCTGTAGAATCCGTACTTAAAGGTCTCTCTAAAATATGCAATCGAGACCTCCTTGTTAATTTTAATGAAGCAATGAAGATTGAATGTGCAAACCGCAACTTTATTTGACTACGAAAATGGTGGCTATGGGAAATCACCATTTCCGTTGTGTATTTGCTTACTGATCTGGGATTGGAGAACTGTTGTGTATCTGAATCAGGTTCTCAAACAAACACCATTAAAGATGAGTTGGAAAATTGCATCAACTCTCCTATATCAACATACTCTTCTCCAGACGGTTGATCAGCCTGTACCGAAGAAACCAAATTCGCAACAATGAAAACGCCGATAAACGTTGATCGGAAAACGCCACTTAGTTGTTATCAAATGACAACTTCAGGGGTCTAGTCCTAGCTAGTTTCTCCCACGTGTGATCCAGAGAATACGTTTCTCGGGTTTTGGGAATAAAAGAAGGGGTTTAAGGTGTTTTTGTAGGTTGAAAGAGGTGAATGATCTTGAAAGATTTGTTGAAATCGAAGAAAAGAGTAAAAAAGATGATATGATTGTCTAAAGAAGGGCTTTTATCATGTGTCATCTGATTATCATTCCGAATAACTAGCAGAAGACGTGCCGAGTTCTTCTGCTAGTTATTCGGAATGTTTTGAATCATCATAGAATACGTGTCGGGTTTGTATTTCCCATAGCCACCGTTTCCATAGTAAAAAACGGTTACGGTTTGCACATTCAATCTTCATTGCTTCATTAAAACATAACCCGACATTCCTTCAACGTTGTGTATTTGCTTACTGATATGAAATTGGAGAACCGTTGTGTATCTGAATCAGGTTCTCAAACAAACACCACTAAAGATGAGTTGGAAAATTGCATCAACTCTCCTATATCAACATACTCTTCTCCAGACAGTGATATGAACACATACCAACTGCTTTATCTTGAAACCAGTTTTACCTCATGAAAAGGAAAGAAACAAATATTTTTAGAGAAGGATTGGGATTCAAGGGTTTAGTTAAAAAATAATCCTAGATTGTTTAAAGAAGCACTTTTATCACGTGTCGTATGACTGTATTAAAACGGAAGCTATCAACGCGGGGATGGGTACAGAATGTGACAACCGTCAAATTTACAGGTATCCGTACAATTAGTTAATATCAATTTGTGCTTAATTACTGTGCTGAATTACAATTACTGATTTAAACAACTTCCTGATTTCTGCATCATTCATACATGTGCATCACATTTCATACTGTCACTCCACTTATTACATACCAACATTAGTGACAAACATGATGCACAAAGCACAGTTAGCACAGTTAGCGGATAACTCAGAAATATACTGACAGTGCCAGAACATAGACAGACAATGTTTTGAGACCCAGTATGGGCCAGGGATAAGGTACTACACCAGTATGGTGTGTAGGGAAGTGAGGACCACAAAACTGCGTCACTAGGTGATAGTTTGAGTGCCGGAAAGTGCCTAAAACACACTTTAAGTGCAGAATTCTGCATTTTCAGCAAAAATTCAGCATTTTAACACACTAGTATTATGCAGAAAATTGACTAAATGGTCCTGAATGCTTTCTTAAGTGTTGGGAGTTAAAAGTACCACAAAAGGGTACTTAAAGAACACTAAACGGAATAACGTGACACTTTAACGAACCGGTATCTAACCGAACAACCGGACATTACCCGGAACACCAAAATTTTACTAGAAACATTGTTTAATTATTTTAGGACTAGTTATGATCCCCGAACACTCTAACACACTATATATTGAGTCATACACTTAAAACAATAGACTTTTCACTTAACCCCCAACTATTATTCTCTTACCATTACAACTTACACTTGGACCCCCTCCCCCCCTTATTTTTTCGGTCACAAGGTGTGGCCCCACTTGTGATCTCCAAAATCTTACAAGATTTTCAATAATCTTCCATATCTAGCAAGATCCTAAATAATCTTCTCTAGATATTGCTTAGATCCTCCTTGGATTTTATGTGATCTTATTAGATATGACCAAATATTACAATTAACCCCCCCCCCATACCCATTTACGGTCACAAGAGGACCACCCCACTCAAGAATTGTTGATTATTTTATTTGATGTCTTGCTTGAGTATGTGAACAAAATATAAGATGTAAGATTTCAAGTATGGTCCATATCCTTGCAAGATCATTCTATATCTTTACATATCTTCACAAAGATCACACCACCTCCCTCATCTCCTCTCTCTCCTTCTCGGCTCACTACACAACCGCCACCACCACCACCTTGTAACCCTCATCAATCCATTTTCAAGCTTGTTTCAAGTGCTAGGAGGTGTTATATGGAGCTTGAAGCTTGAAGCACTTGAGGAACCTTCATCACTAGCTTTCATCATCCTTTTTTTTCCTCATCTTTTTCTCTAGTAATCTTCCCTAGCCTTTGAGCTAGTTGTAAGTTCCTTGATTAACCCTTGTTTACTTCTCTTTTTGTTGGTTAAAAAGATGTACATTGTTATATATCACAAGAACACTAAAAGGTTTAAACAAGAAACATGAACATAAAGCTTTACCCAAAGATGAAATAGGATGAAATAATGCTAGTATGATGTTGCTTTGTATGTATTGTTGATTACTTGTTGATTTCTTAGTAATGTGATGATAATCACCATATGGAACTTGTTAAATGATGATTAGAAACATGATTTAACAAGATTAGGAGATGATTATGTGTTTACATAAATAATCATCTTCTAACAAAAATGTGAACTTGATAAATAAAGATGATTTCTTGAAATATAGTAAAACAATTAGGTTGATGATCATGTAGATCCGAGATTTACAAGAGACTTTTCTAAGCGAACCAAGTTCAAGAGTCGGTTTTAAAAAGATCATGACTTTTACACACACTTACACTATTTTTCCAAGTGTAGGAGTGCTATTAAATCAAGAAGTTGTGGCAAATAAATATTTTTGAAAAATGTATTCACAAGTTGTGAACATCTAGAAATCCCGAGAATGAGATTTTAACAAAAGTAAATACACTTTGGAAGGTAACTAAGTCCACTAAACGCTTTACTAAGTTACTACGCGTTTTTGTGATATATCAAGTGCATGACTAATATGTAACGCATATAGTTTTTGCTCTTGGTGATATAAAGTGTTTAAAGATTGATTGTTGATGATATTTGTGATTGTTTTGAAAAGAAAACGATATGCTTATTAGCATGGACACCTCCGTTTTTAGGGGAAACTATGGCGGAATTTTCTAAAAATATAAACACTTAGAAAATATTTTCTAGACAAGTGTTTACTAGTGTATTGTAAATTATGTTTTTCAAACATAAACCTCGCCATAATTTTTGTGACAAAAACACAAAGTATCGGAGGTTGGTTTTATACATGAAAATGGTTAAATATATATCTATAATATATATTTATTAATAAGACGCTTGTGTGAATATTTGTTACTTGGTGGAATAATTATATTATTTTAGGGTAAAATAATATAACTACAAATTACCATGACAATTACAACTCCAAAATAATACCAAAATTTCACGGAATGAATATTTAAGTTACACACTTGGTACTGTGAAACCGAACGATAAAACGTAACTTATAGAATATTCCGAAAAATACCGTTACAATATATTTTTAGTGAATATCATTTTTGGACATGAAAGAATGACTTTATTACAAAGCATATCATATTGTTGGACAAAGAGAAAATATATTATTTTTGGGAGATAAAAATATATTTTCTTGGGTTTTAATTAGAAGATATAGGATTTTTGGGAAAAATATATATTTTCGGGAGATACAGTATTTTTGAACAAGATAAGTATATACATTTTCTAAATGAGATTTGAAAATATATTGTTTTGGAAATATATATATGGGATACTCATTAAGAAAATACGTACAAACCGGAATACGACGCCAATACATGGCAAGATATACCAATACAAGAATACGAATACACAAGTATGAGGTACTCCTATCCTTGGGAAGGAAATACGAATAACAATACTTGAGAAGTATTATTACAAAAATACTAAAGACACTTTGAAACGTAACTAAAAAACGTAAATACAAAGGCAAGGCAAGGCACGGCTCGTTCGTCTAATAGAC
The DNA here is from genome assembly GCA_030545235.1 of Helianthus tuberosus. Lineage (NCBI taxonomy): Eukaryota > Viridiplantae > Streptophyta > Magnoliopsida > Asterales > Asteraceae > Helianthus > Helianthus tuberosus. Next base: position 83,434,946 of record CM060369.1, read on the forward strand.
CCTAGTACATTGTAGGAGTCGTATTTGCTGAGGAGACTTGAGTTACGAGCACAGAAGACGCAAAACAGTGAGTTCATGTCCCCCCTTATCTTTTAACTGTTTTCAGTTTTATACTTCGGGGGTGAAATACATGTTACAATTGTTTACAGACATTTTATACATGGTATGGTTAGCTTAAGGAGGGTTACTACTTAGATCATGTGAGTGGTGGGTACGACACTTAAGGCCATTAATCCTCGTTGTAGGACCGAGGGACATGAGTGACATATCTATTCGGGTGTAGCGAGCCCCACTCCTGAGTCCGCTGAGTGGACCATGAGGTGACTATGTCTTACTGACGAAATCTGCTAGGTTTGAGTCTTCCTGCATCACTTCACACATATCAATGGCCTTGCAAACCATTGGTGATCTCTTTTTCCTTATTGCTTGTTGGGATTGAACCCTACCAAAGGAACAGATAATAAAAGCTAAAACTGGATCAGAGCAGTGGATCCAGAATAAGCAGATGTTATGTATACAAGTCTCTCCCTTTGAAAGTGGTTTCAACATCTTCTAACCTCCTATCTACTGATCATACAAACTGCTGACCTACAACTCCTAATCAAAGACTAATGAAGACTAAAGCCCTGCTGTTCAATCTACTGCTATGAGTCAAGCTCTGCTGATCATGACAAGTATCACATCAGTGGAAGGATGCAGCAGTAGTTTAAGATGTCTTTATGTAATGAATTGTAATAACAGTAGTTAGCATAGCAGAGGTTGTATTGATTAGATGTTAGAGTTTGTTAGGAGGTTAGATGTCACTTTCATGGTGACGTCAGCTTAGATGCTTCAGTGGTTTGCTCGTTCCTATAAATAGAACAATGCTCTGTACTGTTCTATTAGCTCTTTCACCATCTTCTTCCTGCACGAACAAACCAAGTGAGCTCAGGCTGAGGGGGAGTTTGTTACATACTTGCAATTGTAATTGAATCTTGTAATAAATTCAAGCATTCAGTTCAATGTTAAACTTGTATGTTAAAAGCAATTCTCTCATTTGATTGTGAAAAGTTTGCTTCCATTATATTCCGCTGCACTACTCATTCATAGATCATTATAATTCAAACGTAAAACACAATCAAAATCAAACTCAGATCCTAACAATTGGTATCAGAGCTTGGACAGTCAAATTTGATTTAACAATCATTTTGACATAAATAGTTCAGCTCAAAATCGTTGATACTGATAGTTTGTTCGTTTCGTTGAAAAACAGTGCAAGGTTTAATCACCATTAAGGTTGATTAATCAGTGTCTGTAAAACAACCAGGATGACGTCACAATCACAAGATGATAAGAATAACATTGGCTCACTTTTCAAACCACCCATGCTTAAACGTAATGAATACAACATCTGGGAGAGAAGGATGGGTCACATCCTTACTCAACAGAACACTGGATGTTGGAGGTCTGTTGTTTTTGGTCCCCATGTTCCTATGGTGCCAAGTGCTGAGGATGCAAAGAAGTTCGTACCTAAACCACCTGAAAACTATACTGAAACTGATTTTCAAAAGTTCGAACTCGATGCCAAAGCATTTAGCATCATAGCATCTGCATTACCAAATGAGATCTATGCTGGACTGTTACATTGTAACAGTGCCAAAGAGCTATGGGATGCACTGAAGGAACTGTTTGGGGGAACAGAAGAAGTTATTGAAAACAATAGGGAAATTCTGAATCCGCAGTATGAAACATTTTGTCACATCAAGGGTGAATCATTGACTCAGCAGTTTGAGCGATTCAGTTGTCTCATTAGTGAACTAAGGCTTGTTAAAGTAACATTTCCAAATTCAACTCAAAATAGCAGGTTCCTTAGATCACTACCAGAAAAATGGGATACCATTGCTTTTGTTACTAGAAACTCTGCTGAGTTCAAAGATCTGACCCTGACCCAACTTCATGGTAGACTCCTGACCTATGAAAGGGAGTTAAACCAGAAAAAGAAGTTGCAAGAGTCTGGCAAAGTTGCTGATGATTATTCATTCGGTAGCACAACTCTTTTTGGTCAGGAAGAATCTGGTAGCAGTAGTAAGGATCAGGGTTATGATCACTTTATTGATATAACTGGTGGTGGAAATTTTAACAACTCTGATTCTCACTCTGCAAATTATGCTTTTACTCCAAATTGTGAAAACCAGATGTCAGATAATTTGTGCTTTGAACTCAATGATTTGCAACACTTTAATCCCACTGACTTAGAAGAGATGGACATTTTGCATCAATTGGCTTTGCTTAGTGTAAGAACAAGCAAATTCTACAAAAGAACAGGGAGAAAATTCCCAGGGTTACATGGGAATTTAAAAGTGGGGTTGGATAAGTAAAAAATTAAGTGCTATAAGTGCAATAGGCTAGGTCATTTTGCTAGGGAATGCAGGAGTCAAACCACTGGTCCAATAATTACTCATCCCAGCTCAAACCCTAGACCACAACATCAAAGCACTGTGCACTATACCCAATATACCCCTGCTGCCCTTGTTAACACTGCTCACTATGCTGCAACCCCTGTGCCTGTGCATTATGTTCAAACCACTGTTCCACAAATTCAGTATGTTCAAGCCCCTGTCCCTCAGGCACAAGTGCAACCTGTTGCACCTCAACAAGCTGCTCCAACAGTGGTACAACCAGATCAACAAAGTTTTTTCACCCAAGGCTTTGTTGACTGGAGCAGCATGCCTGATGAGCTTAGTGATGAAAATTTTGCACTCAATGCTTTTAATGATCCTACTAATGATGAATTCTGTTTGATGGCATTAGAGTCTATACCAGAAGGGGTAGAAACTGAAGGTGAACAGCTAAGTGCTGAAACAGTGGATGAAGTGACTGAAGCAGTGGTTACTGCTGTTGCTGGTGAACTACTGCTGGGAGAAAATTCAGAAACCCTGATTGAACCACTTTCTGAACCCTGGTCCAAAGAAGACAAAGAAGACAAGGAAGAGAAGAAAGCTGGTGAGAAAGAAGTTAGAGCTAATGATGAAGATGATCATCAATGTGATTGTGCCATGATGGCTGCTGCCAAGGTATCACCTCAAGTTCTTGAAAAACGGTGTTCAGACAAATGCATTATTGCATTTGCTAACATCAAAAAGGTAAATGAAAACCTTAGGGATAAAATCTTAACTGATGAAGTCAAATATGAAAAGTCATTAAAAGAACTTAGAAACAAATTGGCTGAAAAAGATAAAGAGATCAGCAGTCTCAAAGAAGAGCAGAGCATAACCAAAACTCAACTCCAAACTATGGTAGAAAAATACCAAGTTTGCAAAAAGGAGTTGGAGTCCACCCAGATCACCTGTGAAAGATGGGTGGAATCTTGTAAAGGGTATGAGGTTATGCTTGAGAAACAACTTGAAAGCAATGTCAAGTTTGGTGTAGGATATAGAAAATATGATGATCTTGTAAACACTGCTGGAAAACAAGCTGGTTCATCTGAAATTAAACCAACCAACAAGAATGGCCAAGAGGTTAAAATAACCGACAAACTTGGTAACAAAATCACTTTGGAAAGATCTGTGGGGTCCTCAACTTTTGAGGAAATTGAGAAATACCAATTTAAACCCACATGGTCTGATGAGTGTGACATTCTTGAAAATTTCAAGCCCATGGACTTTACAACCACTGATGGTGTCACAGCTCCAAAAGCAAAGGTCATTCCTATCAAAGACATCCCAACAGTGGTTCAAAACTCTGTTGCTAAGGAGTCTGAGAAAAGGAAGAAAAGAGAAAAGATCAACAACCTGTTTTGTGATTTTTGTGAAGAGAGAAACCATCTAACAAAAGACTGTTTTCATCTAAAAGCATATGATCTAAACAAAACAAGTGTCATTGTACCTGCTGAAAGCTGCACCATCTGTGGTAAAACAAACCACAAAACTCAAGCATGTGTGTATCTCAAAAACTTTGATGTGAAAAAGAATGAGTACACTACTAAAACATCCTTGAGTCCATCAACATCATCTGTCAAATTCACCAAGAATCAACCACTGTTTGTGCCAGTCCAAACAGCTGTTACAAAACAACTGAATCAAATATCTGTCCAAAGAGATGTTCAAGTGACTGATGCACCCCCTGCCAACCAATTCAGAAGAGGCAAGGGACAATCATCTTACCAAAGGATTCCACACGTTTATGAGACCTACAAAAGGCCCTCTAAACCTAGAGTGAATAGGCATCCTTTTGGATATCAGCAGGTGATTGGTCAAAACCCTCAACAATGGTTAGAGAGAAACAGTCCTAAAACTGTCCAAACCCCTGACCTAACCACTGCCCATTCATCTGCACTTATCCCAGACACTGTTGAGACCCCATCCAAAGCCTTATTGGCTTTGGAGACCCTAATGAACTAATCATTTTACTTCATGTGCAGGGAGCTTCTGCATGCTTAAATAGCCTTTGGTATGTAGATAGTGGAGGCTCCAGGAACATGACAGGATGTAAAGCCATACTCAAAGATTTCAAAATCCATGGAGGGGGTGATATATCCTTTGGCAATAATAGTAAAGGGAAAGTTCTGGGGTCTGGTACAGTACAGTCTGGAAATGTAAAATTTGAAAATGTCAATCTGATAGACAATCTAAAATTCAACCTCCTGAGTGTTTCACAAATGAGTGACAAGGGTTATGGGTCATTCTTCACAAAGGAGTGTTGTAGGATTGTTGGATCAGAAATGGTTGAGAAGATTGAAGCAATAATCAAAAATGGAAAAACCAAACTTGTTGCTCAAAGAAGTGGCAATGTTTATGTGGTGGATATGTCAAAAGAGAGCCCCAGAACTGATGCCTGTCTGTTCTCAACTGCATCAAACAAAGAGACAGAACTATGGCACAGAAGATTGGGGCACACAAATCTCAAGACAATCACTGCCATTTCAAAACAGGGGTTAGCAAGAGGTTTACCTCAAAAACTGTTCACCTGTCCTGAGCATTGTGTTTCCTGCTTAAAAGGAAAACAACATAAAAGCTCATACAAATCCATTGATGAGTCCAAAACAACCAAATGTTTGCAAATGCTTCATATGGATTTGTTTGGCCCAGTAAAAGTCATGAGTCTTAAGAAAAAGAGGTATTGTTGGTTATAGTTGATGACTTTTCTAGGTTTACATGGACTTACTTTTTACACTCAAAAGATGAGACTGCAGGTATTCTGCAAGACTTTGTGAAACAGGTTGAAAAGCAGTTTGACCTTCCAGTAAAAATCTTCAGAAGTGACAATGGCACAGAGTTCAGGAACAAGGAGTTGGATGATTTCTGTGTGTCAAAAGGAATTATGAGGCAATACAGCATTCCAAGAACACCAGAACAAAATGGGGTTGTTGAAAGAAAGAACAGAACTTTGATTGAGGCTGCCAGAACCATGCTTGCTGATTCAGGTTTGCCATTAACTTTTTGGGCAGAGGCAGTAAACACTGCTTGCTATGTCCAAAATAGAGTTTTAATCAACCCCAGGCATCAAAAGACTGCCTATGAACTACTGTATAAAATAAAGCCATTGATTTCATACTTCAAAGTTTTTGGTTGCCCATGCTTCATTTTAAACTTAAAAGATTCCATTTCTAAGTTTGCAGCCAAAATTGATTGTGGATATCATCTAGGATACTCAACCACTGCTAAGGCCTACAAAGTGTTTAACACAAGGACCAAAACAGTGGAGGAGACTTTGAATGTAAAGTTCAATGAACTTTCATCAATGAAAATCCCAGCAAATCCTACAGATTTGTTTGATCTTGATAAATTCACTTTTGAAAATACTGCTGTCAAGACTAACAGTGCAGGTCCATCAGAGGATTCAACACCAGACTATGGATATGAAATCATCATTCCTCAAAAGTCTGTCAAAATGGGAAAAGCATCAGTTGTACAAAACGGCTGTCAAAGCTCAACCACTGCTACCTCAACAGTTGTTGACCAAAGTAGCCCATCAACCACTGCTTCCACATCATCAAGCACTGTTGATAAAAGTCCTCAAACAGTGGATCAAAGTCAGCATGTGTCCACACCTTTGCCTCCAATTCCCCCACCTTTTGAAGCCACTGCTGGATCATCAAAGTCACCAGCAGTGGTTAGCTCAGATGATACACATTTGTAGCTGATGTGTTCAAATATTAACATATAAATTTCATCAAATGAGGCATAAAACTAACCCCTTTTTAGTACTAATGTTGGAAAAAGTGTGCTTTTATCTTCCTTTTGTATTTTTAGGATTAAATGAGCTCAAATTAACAAAAGAAGCAAAAAGACATCAAAATCTAACATAAATACGAGAAAAAGGACAAGACGTGACATGACCGACCCCACAACAGCATCTTCCCAAGCAAAACAAGAGATCAGAAGCCTGAACACGCCTCGTGCTCAGCCAGCACGGGGGCGTGCCCAAGTGTCAGCAGAAAAGACAAAGTGGTAGAAGCTTCTATTGCCCACCACGGGGCCGTGCTCAGCGGACACGGGCCATGGTCAACTATAAGATTCGCACAATCCAGGCAAATCTTCATAGTACAAAGATTCTTCTGCACACAGGGTCGTGCTCAGCGGACACGGGGGCGTGGTCAACCAATAAGACAAAGCTGCATTTAATGAAGAAAGAGAGGATGTGGACACGGGGCCGTGCCCACTGGACACGGGGCCGTGCCCGAGCTTCTGTTCAGCCTATAAATAGAAGTGCTTGGCTCAAGCTCAAACCATCCCTTGGCACACCACCTCTCTCACACTTCACCCACCACCCACCACCACCATAACACCATCATCCACCACCATCATCCATTGTCCATCGTAGAGTGTGTGAGTCGTCTCGGGATCCAAGATTGATCGTAAGAGTTCTTGACAATCAAGGCCATGTTTGCCTAAGTCTCTTACATCACTTGGTGAAGACAAAGTGTCTAGTGTAATACTTTATATTTCTAATCTTTTGCACTTTTTATTTGGTTTTGTATTAATGACTTTAATAACTAGTGGCTTATGTTGAAGGTGATCTTTCCTTATCGTTTGTCCGTGGTGTCTTGAAATTATTTTACTGTCTATTTAAAATAAAAGATTTTCACCATTCATATCTCCACGGTCTATATGGAGGTATGTTGGCTACCTGGTCGGGGGTTAAGGGAACGGTTTGGTAAAGGTCTTGCCATTGTTCAGCGTTTAGAGGTCCTGCAATGGACCTGGGTCAAATTTAGTAGGACCTCCTTCAATACTTAACGGTATTGGATGGCGGGGGTCCAAACTCCTTGATCCCCTCATAAGTTAACTACTATTAATACTATAACCCGGCTATTTAGGACTGTATCCCTGCTGACTCAGACTACTTAGTCGAGGGTAACGTCACCTCCAAAAGAGGGGCCTACCATAATATTGCATTAATAACTTAATTAATTATCTTCCAATAATCCACCCTTTTAGGATTGTATCCCTGCTGACTCAAACTACCGGGGTGAGGGTAACGTCACCTTCAAAAGAGGGGCCTACTACAATAACTAAGATAATCTCTTAATTATGTGCAAAAGTGCGGAAATAATCAAAGGTTACACTAGATACGAGTCGGAACCAAGTGATTCATCTTGTCTATCTGTTTTTATTTTTATTTTTATTTTCAGCATTTTAGTTAGTTTTTATTTTTCTTAGTTTAAAACCTTTTTTCTAAACTTTTTATTTTGATTAGACGTTGAGGATAAACCGGTACTAAAAGCTCTTGTGTCCTTGGACGACCTCGGTATCTTACCAACACTATACTACGCTCACGATGGGTGCACTTGCCCATATGTGTGTCTAGTGTTAGTAAATATCGTGTTTTATAAATTTAAAACTTGACTAAAAAGTGTTAAAGGGGCTTAAAATATACACCTAATATATATAACACTTGACAACGTATCAAGTTTTTGGCTCCGTTGCCGGGGACACAAGGATTTTAAGAAAGTTAGGAATCAACGGCCTAATCGTTTTTCTTATTTTTCATTTTTTTTAGGATTTTTTTTTTTAGTTTTTCCGCTTCTGCAGAGCTCAGCACGGGCCGTGCCTGGTCGGACACGGGCCATGCCCAGCAACATCACTGGCAGTTTTTATTTTCTGAGTTACAGAGAGCTGAACACGGGGCCGTGTTGGTGCAACACGGGGCCGTGTCCAACTCCCAGTAACAGGGATCCGGGAAACAATTACTGTATCTCTGACCACGGGCCGTGTTCACTGAGCACGGGGCCATGGTGAACCTTCTGACCAACGTTCTTTTCTGTTTTTATTGCAGGACTTGGAACCCAGGTGCCACATTTGAACCTCCTACGTAGTGCATGAGCTCCAGTTCTAGTAGAGACATAAAAGAACCCCTAGAAGAACCCGAACGCTTTCTCAGAAAAAGACTTAAAGCTAAAAATCAAGAGAAAGTTTCGGGGGACCCACTTCCAATGGCGGACCAACGTACCCTCATGGATTACCTACGGCCCACCGTAGGCAATCTCGGCGCCGCTATCAATGCACCGAATGTCGAAGCCAACAACTTCGAACTTCGGCCACATTTGATACAAATGCTCCAAAACTCCGCAACCTTCCATGGGCTTGCGGACGAGGATCCCCATCTACATATTACTAATTTCTTGGAAATATGTGATACTTTTCGGATCAATGGGGCATCAAACGACGCCATTCTCCTTAGGATGTTTCCATTTTCACTAAAGGACCGAGCTAAGGCTTGGCTTAACACCCTCCCAGTTGGCTCGGTAAACACCTGGGATGAACTAGCCCAAAAGTTTCTATATAAGTATTTCCCTCCTGCTAAAACGGCTAAACTAATGACTGAAATTAATACATACTCACAAGAGGATGGGGAATCCTTATATGAAACTTGGGAAAGGTTCAAGGAGCTTCTAAGAAAGTGTCCTCATCACGGTCTAGCGGTGTGGCAACAAGTATCCACTTTCTACAATGGGTTGTTGCCACACACAAGACAGACACTTGATTCAAGCTCCGGGGGACTTTTAGGTAATCGTCGCCCAAATGAAATATATAATCAAATTGAGGAAATTGCTCAAACCAATTTTCAATGGCACACTCCCCGAGGTAATAAATCTATTGCCCCGGGCGCCCATAAGGTTGATGAAAGCACTTCTTTACAAGCCCAAATCGAGGCCCTCTCTTCGAAAATCAAAAAGTTAGAAATGACAAAAACGGCCTCGGTTATGGCTTGCGAAGGGTGTGGTGGGTCACATGAAAATTGGAGTTGTATGAAAGAATTAGATGAACAAGCAGAAACGGTAAACTACATTGATAATAGACCTAGGCCGTCGGGTCCTCCAACGGGTACCTAAAACCAAGGATGGCGTAACCACCTAAATCTTGGTTGGAGAGATCCCGGCAATAGTAGTAACCAACAAAACCAACGTACTAACTTTCAACAACCACAAAATTTCTCTCAACAACAAGGTGGAAGAGAAAGGCTTGAAGATACCGTATCTCGCCTCATCTCCGACACCGAAAAGAAAAACTCGGATCGATTTCAACAATTAGAATCGAATTTTAGAAATCAACAAGCTAGCATTCAAAACGTTGAAAAACAATTAAATCAACTAGCTCAAAATTTCTCCGAGAGACCACAAGGCGCGTTACCAAGTAATACCGAAACCAACCCAAAGGCGCAAGTACACCTCATCACTTTGAGAAACCGAACCGTGGGTCCCGAGGATGCCCCGTTACCACCAGTTGAAGGAAGTCAAAAAACGAATTCACCTACACCTCAACCAGAAACGGCTTCTTCACCAAATCAGGAGCCCACCAAGACTCCTCCAATTCCATACCCCGGTAGGTTAAATCGTCGAAAGACCGATGAGCAATTCACAAAGTTTGAAAGCTTACTAAAACAATTGCATGTTAATATTCCTTTTATTGAGGTCCTAACCCAAATACCTAAATATGCAAAAATTCATGAGGGATTTCCTCACTCACAAAAGGAAAATTGAATCATTGCAATTAGTTAACTTAGGCGAAGAATGCTCCGCTTTAGTACTCAACAAACTTCCACAAAAGAAAATTGATCCCGGGAGCTTCACAATTCCTTGCTCGATTGGGAAGTCTCCCGTTCGTAATGCATTAGCCGATCTTGGGGCTAGCATTAACCTCATGCCCACGTCAATGTTCAAACGACTCGGCCTAGGAACAACAAGCCCTACAAAGATGAGCATACAACTCGCCGACAGGTCCGTCAAATTTCCACAAGGTGTCGCTGAAAATCTGCTGGTCAAGGTAGACAACTTCGTTTTTCCAACCGACTTTGTCATCCTAGACATGGAAGAAGACACTGATGTCCCTCTCATCCTTGGGAGACCATTTCTAGCCACCGCCCAAGCAGTGGTGGATATGAATGACGGAACGTTAACATTGAAGTTTGGGGATGAGGAAGTGAAGTTTGAATGTGGAAAGAAAGTAGAGGAAGAAGACCCGGTCAAATACATGAAGGTCATAGACTCAAGCCTGGATGACGCTCTCCGACGGTGTAACATGGGATGCAATACATCCCACTTGGGTAATATATGACCAAGCTTTGGGTCTAGCCAAGGACCCTTATAAACGTGGCGCACCACGGAGGCATTCCGCGGAACTATCCTAAGTTTAGATTAATTTTCTTGTTTTCTAGTTAGTTTTAATTTTCAGGAATAAAACACACTTGAGATGGCAAAGGATGCAAGGGAAACTTGAACCAGCACTCTATACAGGAAAACAGAACCGTCCGACAAATTTCTTCATTTACAGTAAGCTCGGCACGGGCCGTGTCCACCCAACACGGCCCCGTGCTGCACTGTCTGCAGAAAAAGACCCAGTTCAGGTAACTGGACACGGGCCGTGTTCACCCAACACGCCCCCGTGTCCAGACTTCTGTTTCTCTTGTTTTAAATTTGTTACTGGCACTTGAACACGGGGCCGTGCCCGGATAACACGGGGCCGTGTTCAGCGCCCAGTAACACAAAATTTTTGCTTTTTACACCTTTTTACGCATTCAATCAACCTAAAAACTTATTTTTGGGACATTTTGAGGACAATGTGTAATTTAAGTGTGGGGGGGATGCTAAAACCTTGAATCTTGCAAGTCCTAAATACAAGCCTTACACAAAACTCTATTGGAACCGCTAATCACCCCAAATTTTTTCAAATTTTTTTTTTACTTGTCTAGGTTTAACTCGAGAAATTCAAGTTCTCAAAAAGGTTATATTTTTACGAATTTACAACCGATAGCGTCGTGATAAAAAGAACCAACATAAGAAAATTATGAAAAGGCATGACAAGCTTAGTTAAAATTTGATTATATATACTTGATCACATAAAAACCCATTCCCACAAAAGTGAGTTTTGAGCCTTTATTGAGCAAACACTTACATATCATTTGACTAAATGCTCATTTTCGTTTCTTGTGTGAATAGCCGCTTGGTTCTTACGACTCTAGAACTTGCCATGACGATACATTCCCGGTCCTTACCAACTTAAACCCGAGTAAGTAAATGATGGAGGCATTAGGACTAACTTTTTTTTATTCTACACCATTATTTTTTTTTTTCACCACCTACCCAAAATCCCCCTAGTTAGCCCCTTTGAGCCTAAACCTTTTCACTTCATTACCCAAACCAAACACCCTTTTACCCACCAAAACCTTTTTCATTTTTAACCCCTTTGTTTTAGTAACGAGTTCGATTCTTCGTATGACTTCAAAAAAAAAAAAAAAAAAAAAATTGTGTTGATGATGAAGCAAAAGAAAATAAACAAACAAGTTCATCAAAAATAACTTTGTTTGAATGAATAGCTTCATCAAAATAAAAGTTTCAAAAAAAAAAAAAAATAGAAAGTCTTACGAAAACCGACACTTGTTACGCTTTTCGCCCTTTTTCTACTAACCACTAACCACCAACCCAACCACCTACCTTTAACCCAAGCCTAACCCTTTACCCACAAAGTCCTCTTGATATTTACAAAGGTATATAAGTTAAAAAGGAGGAGGATTGATTGCTTGGCAAGCCTATGGTAGGAGTAAGTTCCATGCCGCTCTCGAGTGATCCACAAAAATACATTTTCGGCCGAGTGTTGAGTGATCCCCGTGAGGTATGTGAACTTGTATATATATAGAATTTTACAAAGGCATGTTATGCCCTAATAAGTAATTTCTCTTATGAAAAGTTTTAAATAAATCATGACGAATAGGATTGTAAATAAATAAAAATAAAATTGAATAAAGAATCTTGGAAGTCCCGACACTCTACGACAAGCTCAAAAACCTTCTTCTCTACCCATTCCATTTGGGAGTGTAATAGCCACATATTAAAGAGTTTTGCTTGAGGACAAGCAAAGATTCAAGTGTGGGGGTATTTGATGTGTTCAAATATTAACATATAAATTTCATCAAATGAGGCATAAAACTAACCCCTTTTTAGTATTAATGTTGGAAAAAGTGTGCTTTTGTCTTCCTTTTGTATTTTCAGGATTAAATGAGCTCAAATTAACAAAAGAAGCAAAAAGACATCAAAATCTAACATAAATACGAGAAAAAGGACAAGACGTGACATGCCCGACCCCACAACAGCATCTTCCCAAGCAAAACAAGATATTAGAAGCCTGAACACGCCCCGTGCTCAGCCAGCACGGGGGCGTGCCCAAGTGTCAGCAGAAAAGACAAAGTGGTAGATGCTTCTATTGCCCACCACGGGGCCGTGCTCAGCGGACACAGGCCGTGGTCAACTATAAGATTCGCACAATCCAGGCAAATCTTCATAGTACAAAGATTCTTCTGCACACGGGGTCGTGCTCAGCGGACACGGGGGTGTGGTCAACCAATAAGACAAAGCTGCATTTAATGAAGAAAGAGAGGATGTGGACACGGGGCCGTGCCCACTGGACACGGGGCCGTGCCCGAGCTTCTGTTCAGCCTATAAATAGAAGTGCTTGGCTCAAGCTCAAACCATCCCTTGGCACACCACCTCTCTCACACTTCACCCACCACCCACCACCACCAAAACACCATCATCCACCACCATCATCCATTGTCCATCGTAGAGTGTGTGAGTCGTCTCGGGATCCAAGATTAATCGTAAGAGTTCTTGACAATCAAGGCCATGCTTGCCTAAGTCTCTTACATCACTTGGTGAAGACAAAGTGTCTAGTGTAATACTTTTTATTTCTAATCTTTTGCACTTTTTATTTGGTTTTGTATTAATGACTTTAATAACTAGTTGCTTATGTTGAAGGTGATCTTTCCTTATCGTTTGTCCGTGGTGTCTTGAAATTATTTTACTGTCTATATAAAATAAAAGATTTTCACCATTCATATCTCCACGGTCTATATGGAGGTATGTTGGCTACCTGGTCGGGGGTTAAGGGAACGGTTTGGTAAAGGTCTTGCCATTGTTCAGCGTTTAGAGGTCCTGCAATGGACCTGGGTCAAATTTAGTAGGACCTCCTTCAATACTTAACGGTATTGGATGGCGGGGGTCCAAACTCTTTGATCCCCTCATAAGTTAACTACTATTAATACTATAACCCGGCTATTTAGGACTGTATCCCTGCTGACTCAGACTACTTAGTCGAGGGTAACATCACCTCCAAAAGAGGGGCCTACCATAATATTGCATTAATAACTTAATTAATTATCTTCCAATAATCCACCCTTTTAGGATTGTATCCCTGCTGACTCAAACTACTGGGGTGAGGGTAACGTCACCTTCAAAAGAGGGGCCTACTACAATAACTAAGATAATCTCTTAATTATGTGCAAAAGTGCGGAAATAATCAAAGGTTACACTAGATACGAGTCGGAACCAAGTGATTCATCTTGTCTATCTGTTTTTATTTTTATTTTTATTTTCAGCATTTTAGTTAGTTTTTATTTTTCTTAGTTTAAAACCTTTTTTCTAAACTTTTTATTTTGATTAGACGTTGAGGATAAACCGGTACTAAAAGCTCTTGTGTCCTTGGACGATCTCGGTATCTTACCAACACTATACTACGCTCACGATGGGTGCACTTGCCCATATGTGTGTCTAGTGTTAGTAAATATCGTGTTTTATAAATTTAAAACTTGACTAAAAAGTGTTAAAGGGGCTTAAAATATACACCTAATATATATAACACTTGACAACGCATCAGCAGCCTTCACCAACAAATGCCATCATACCATACCAAGGAGATTTAATCTTCTTGAGATCTCATCCACCTGACCAAATCATTGGCAACATCAATGAAGGGGTGCTCACAAGAAGCCAAACCCAAAACATTTGTCTTTTTGCTGGTTTTCTATTACTCCATCAGCCAGTCAAGTACCAAGAGGCACTGAAAGACAACAGCTGGGTAGAAGCCAAGCAAGAGGAGCTCCAACAGTTTAAAAGACAACAAGTATGGGAGCTTGTACCACTGCCAAAAGATGTAAGTCCCATCGGCACAAAGTGGGTCTTCAAAAACAAAACTGATGAAAGGGGCATTGTTGTCAAGAATAAAGCCAGGCTTGTGGTTCAAGGTTACAGACAGGAAGAGGGGATTGATTATGATGAAACATTCGCCCCTGTAGGAAGATTGGAAGCTATAAGATTGTTCCTGGCCTTTGCTGTCAACCACACCATGAAGGTGTTCCAAATGGATATCAAAAGTGCTTTCCTCTATGGTACAATTCAAGAAGAGGTGTATGTTTGTCAACCTCCAGGTTTTGAGGATCCATTTTATCCAGATCATGTCTACAGGCTAAACAAAGCCTTGTATGGCCTGAAACAAGCACCTAGGGCCTGGTATGAAACTCTTTCCACCTTTCTACTCTCAAATGGTTTCAAAAGAGGTACCATTGATAAAACACTGTTTTTAAAATGGAGAGGAAAGGATTTAATGATTGTCCAAATTTATGTGGATGACATTATTTTTGGAAGCACATGTCATAAAATGTGTGAAGAGTTTAGGCAACTCATGACAGCTGAGTTTGAAATGAGTGCAATGGGTGAGCTGCAATGTTTTCTTGGTCTCCAAGTTCAGCAAATGCAAAATGGAACTTTCATTCATCAAATCAAATATGCTAAAGAACTTTTAAATAAATTTGATATGAATGATTGTAAACCATGCAGCACACCCATGGCAACCAATAAGCTAGTCATGTCTGATGAAAAGGATGAGCTGATTGACCAAACACTTTATAGAAGCATGATTGGGTCTTTATTGTACCTAACTGCATCTAGGCCAGACATCATGTTTGCAACATGTGTTTGTGCAAGAAGTCAATCAACCCCTAGGAAATCCAACCTTATTGCTGTAAAAAGGATATTCAGATACATAAAAAGTGCTCCCACACTTGGTATCTGGTATCCAGCTAATGGGAATATCAAGCTTTCAGGATTTTCAGACAGTGATTTTGCTGGATGTAACACCACAAGGAAGTCCACTTCAGGAGGGTGCCAGTTTCTAGGTGATTGCTTAGTTTCATTGCAAAGCAATTAGCAAGAAGCTGTTTCAACATCCACTGCTGAAGTAGAATATATAGCTGCTGCAAGCTGTACAGCCCAACTGCTTTGGCTTCAAAATCAGTTGCTGGATTTTGGTATCACTGCCTTAAAGACACCACTCATGTTGGATAGCCAGGCAGCAGAAAATATCATCAAAAATCCAGTTTCCCATTCAACCACCAAGCACATCGACATCAGACATCACTTTGTGAGGGATTGCTATGAAAAAGGTTTGATTTCTCTGCATCATGTTCCAACTAAAGACCAGCTGGCAGATGTGCTCACAAAAGCTTTAGATACATCTACCTTTGAAAGCTTGGTCTCTAGGATTGGCATGCTAAACATGGAATAACAGGCCAAATCCTGTTTTTCAATGTATAAAAGCATTAAAATGTTTTCAGAAAATCAAAAATCCATCCTTAAAAATAGCTAAAAATGAAGTTTTCATTAAAATCCTTAAAAGTCTGCCATAACCACTGCTTGTTCAAAAGTCTGCTCTACCTCAAAGTCTATCCACTGCTGAAAGTCAACCCCTGTTCTCTCTTTTTCCAGATAAGCACAGATGCTCAAAATCAGTGTTTTATCCACTGCTTCCATTTGTTACCGTTGTAACCACTGCCTTTCATCAGTAGTTTTCATAAAAGTATTGTCCTTCATTTCATCAGGGGTTGGCACGTGGACAGTACATAGTGATCAGACCTTTTGTAACCGCTGCCACGTCAGCATTCACTTTTTCTCCATAAAACCCCTTTCAAAACCCCAAACAGGGTTTTACTGTCGAATTGAATTCGTAAAAATTCCTTTCTCAAAGCAGTTTTCATCTCATTCTCACAAATTCCTTCACAACTTTCTTCGATCGTCTTCTCCAAAATGACTAAATCGAAGTCCTCCGCAAAATCCACTTCCAAATCATCTTCCAAAGAGGCCTCTCAAAAGGCTAAACCCATCGAAATCCCACACAAATCGTCTCACAACCTTCTGGGTCTTCTCACAAAACCCGGCACCACTGATATTTTCAACTCCATAATTGATATCATGTCTGCATCAAAGTATAAAACTTTGTTAACAGCAGATGCACCAAGTTACTTGGCGACCCAAAGAGAGTTCTGGAAAAATGTAACCCTTGACAAACAAGGTGAGACTGTCATAGCCATTAACTCTTCTCTAAAGGGTAAAGCTGTGAAAATTACACCACAATCCATCTCGGAGGTCTTTCAACTCGATGATCAGAAAGGTATAACTTCTTTTCCTAAAAATGAGTTAAAAATTGACTTTATTGAAAGAGGGTATGCAGATACAATGATGAAGAGGGATACCTTACAAAAAGGTTTCTTCCCTCCTGCAACAAGGTTTTTATTTCATACCCTCCTAATATGTGTTTCAAACAAAACCACCGCTTTTAATGAAATACCATTAAAGATTCAAAACCTGGGGTATGCTATTCTTCAAAAATAAAATTTTAATTATTCTCATGTAATCTTTAATGATCTGGTTAAAAATGTTGAAACAAAGGCATTCTTACTGTTTCCAAGATTTCTAAGTTATTATTTTGAAAAGAAACTTGGTAAGAATGATGCTTCTGCAATAAATCAAGGTGAATCTCTTCAAATGCACAGCTTAACTGCTGAAACTTTCACAAGAATGTCAACACCTTGCAAAACACAAGCAGAGGTGCCTGAGCAGAATTTAGCAGCTACCACTGCTCCTCAGGTATCTGCTGCTGAGCCCACTGCTCAAGGTGATCAAAGTAGCAAAACAACTGCTTTGAAACCCACACCTAAAATCACCAAAAAGCCAAAGCAAAATAAAACTCAAAACCCCCCCAAACCCATCAAAAAGGCAACTCTGAAGGATGAGATACCAGAGCAACTGCCAGTGACAGCACAAAAGTCACAAGAAACCACTGCTGCTACTTCCTCACAGCAGTTGGTACAAATATCTCAACCCATAACCGAAACTCCTCCTGCTTCTTCTCAAAAAGAACAGGTTGTACATATAGGGACACCACAATATGATGCTCTGGAATCACTCGTTTCCATCATCCACAGCCCAATGCCTGGGGCAAATTCTCTTTCTACACCCAACCTCACCTCCACAATTCCCCCACCAACTAAACTTTTGTTGGATGCTATTGATCTGAACCAGGCACAAACCAGTCCTTCTCAATCACCTATCAATGAGAATATACTTCAACAAACGACTGGGTCTGATGTATCAATCATAGTTAACCCACCAACAAGACCTGAGGAGGTTACACCCCTTGAGTTACAAGTAACTCTTGGTGGTAGTCCAAGTGAAGCAGCCACTACAAGTGTTGAACCCACTGGTTTACATTTGGACAGTGGTTACATCAATAAGACTTCCTTGGAGGCAATTCCTTCCATAGCACCTTTGATATCCACCAGTGAGTTATTTTACCCTCTGGTACAATCAAAAGGCTATCAAGTGTTGAAGGAAGAAGACCCCAGTACCAAGAAAAAGGGGCATCAGTGGTTAATGTTTGGAGTACACTCCCTACATCAACCCCTGTTACAACCACTGATAGTGGGAAATCAGATGATCCCATTAAATTGGGTGATGGTTTAAAATACCTGGAATTGACGGAACGAGTTGAAAAACTGGATACCACTGTTGCAGAAATCAAAGAAATGCTGCATCAGTTGTTGATAGTACAAAAGGTACAATCCACTGTTGTTCCACCTCAAGCACCTGCTCCACCACAAGCACCTGCTGCAGATGAGATATGGGACTTCTTTCAACCTTTTCTCCACCAACAAAAACAAATGGCTGATCAGCAACATGCAATACATGTACAAGAGCTGAGAAACACATTGGAGTCTAGGTTTAAGAACACTCAAGCAGACATTAAGGCTATCAAGGCCCATATAATGAAAACCACTGGCACTGCTCCTCCAACTGTACTTTTCATTGATCAATTACCCACAGATAATGCCAAAAAGGGGCAGAAATTTCAGGAGTGGAAGAAGAAGGGAATAGATGATGGTCTTTACATTGAGCCAGAAAAGGATGCTATGACTAGAAAGATTCCCTTGCCAGATGGTAGCAAAAAGGTTGATGTTACCCAAAATGCAGTTGATGAAGCTATAGCAAGTGTAAAAAGGGACAGAGAGGCAAAGGATATGTCAAGGTGGAATGAGGAGAAAAGAGCTTATATGGAGCTGAATGCGCAGGGTTGTTCTGAGTCAAAGGATGTTAAAAATCCTGAGCTAAAAAGAAATCCCACTAGAAAAGTGAGGGAACCCAAATCCATACCATCCAGACTCACAAAGCATACTCCAAAACCATCGTCCAAAATCCCCCAACATCAAACTTCCACCCAAACAGTTGCTGTAACAACTGCTGTGTCAACTACTGCTGATACTTCAGTGGTTTCAACTATTGTCAGCCAAACACCTGCCATCACTTCAACACACACCACTACCATTGCCTTACCACCAAAAACAACCTCACCACCATCACCTCCTGCTAAAAAGCAGAAGACATCAGATGTTATAACATCTGTTGTAATGACAACAGTGGTTGAAACACCAGTTGTTTCAACAGCTGTTAGTCAGCCACCTTCTACCACTCAAATCACCACCACTGATCCACCCAAAACATCATCTGCCTCTCCTACAATAAAAAGGAGAAGGATTTTCATACCAGATGATGATTCACCATCACCACCATCAACATCTTCACAATCACTTGCACTTATTCCAAATCCTGTTCCTCTCTCATCAGCTCCAGTACAACAACCAATCCCTATTATCATTCCTGCAGGTGTCCAATTTCCTCTAGAACTTGAAGCAGTTAGAGAAGAGATCAAGTCCTTCTACTATGAGGATGACCCTGCTAAAAGGAAGTTGCCATCAGTTAAAGGATATCCAAGGCCTAACAACATTGAAGAATATTTGAAAGTTAAGGCTAAACAGGCAAAGGATATTTCCAAAAGAAACTCTCAAGGAAAAACTGACAGAGAAATTCAAAGGCATTATCAGTTTCTATTTACTCAAGTCAGATCCTTAGAGCAATTTGCAAAAAATGTTTGTCAACAAATCTCAGAGAAAGCAGATGAAACTTTGAGAAAAGACTACATTGAAAGCATCATGGCAACCAAAAAGTACAAGGGAGAAAAGCATATGTACAAGGAGTGGACCATTCCTGAGCTTGAACAAGAAGCAGCCAGGATTCAAGAGATGATAAAGAATAAGGTCAAACACACTCCTCCAGATTGGTCAAAGTATAAAAAGAATGTGCCTGAAAAGACGCTAGAGCTGAAGAGAATGAAAGAGGAATTAGTTGCTGCTGACTATGGGTCTAAAAATCAAGTGGCAAGATGGAAAGAAGATATAGTCAGGGTCACCTACAAAAGGTTGGGGGAATTAAGAAAGAAAGATCCCACAATTCCACAAAAACCTGACTACCCTGAAGCAGAGGTTTCAAAAAGACCACCAAAGCTGCAAACCAGGAGAGCTACTGCTCCAGCTGGTGCTGCCATCTTTAAAAGAAGGCAACAGAAACAGTTGGATACTGAAACAGTGGCAGAATTAATGGCAGGAGATGAGCTTGTAAAGGAAGGTATTAAAAAGATGATAGCTGAAACTCTTGGCCTAAATCAACCTGCAAGCATTGCTCAAACAGTCATCACAAGGCCTGCATCACCAAACACCTCATCTAATAAACATCTCCCAAGAAACCCACCAGACTCAAAAGTACTAAAATGGGAAACTGACAAACAGAACCATGTACTGACTGTGTTCAAGTCTAGTGGAGAAGTGAAGAAAATATCAAGGGAACAAGCACTTGGCCTAAGTCTTGAAGATTTGCAGGATCTCCTTGATCTTCCACTGTGCAGGGATGATGATGACATAGATGCCTTAGCCTTTGAGTTACAACTCAAAGGGCAAATAAGGGAACTGCTGATGAGGGAATAAAGATCTACCAATAAGGAAGAGTTTTGGCATTATCTGTTCCAGGGGGAGATTGTTGGGATTGAACCCTACCAAAGGAACAGATAATCAAAGCCAAAACTAGATCAGAGCAGTGGATCCAGAATAAGCAGATGTTATGTATACAAGTCTCTCCCCTTGAAAGTGGTTTCAACATCTGCTGACCTCCTATTTACTGATCATACAAACTGCTGACCTACAACTGCTAATCAAAGACAAATGAAGACTAAAGCCCTGCTGTTCAATCTACTGCTATGAGTCAAGCTCTACTGATCATGACAAGTACTGCTGGGTTCACATCCGTGGAAGGATGCAACAGTAGTTTAAGATGTCTTTATGTAATGAATTGTAATAACAGTAGTTAGCATAGCAGAGGTTGTATAGATTAGATGTTAGAGTTTGTTAGGAGGTTAGATGTCACTTTCATGGTGACGTCAGCTTAGATGCTTTAGTTGTTTGCTCGTGCCTATAAATAGAACAGTGCTCTGTACTGTTCTATTAGCTCTTTCACCATCTTCTTCCTGCACGAACAAGCCAAGTGAGCTCAGGCTGAGGGGGAGTTTGTACATACTTGCAATTGTAATTGAATCTTGTAATAAATTCAAGCATTCAGTTCAATGTTAAACTTGTATGTTAAAAGCAATTCTCTCATTTGATTGTGAAAAGTTTGCTTCCATTATATTACGCTGCACTACTCATTCATAGATCATTATAATTCAAACGTAAAACACAATCAAAATCAAACTCAGATCCTAACATTGCTATATACCAGGGACTTACATACATACTTACAACGTTTCAAAGGCTTTGACATACACACAAACGAACACATGAACTCGCTCAACTTTTGTTGATGTTTTTCAAACTACATGTATTTCAGGGAATTTATAAGTGGATCTGGCGGGCGTTGGAAGTTTTTATGCTGCGTTAAGAATAAAGATGTCATACATGGTCTTTGCGTTTGGTCAGTGTGTCTCTTTCCTGGACAAGACACGCCTTCCAAACCTTGGTGCTATTTAATATCTTTTGATGAGTCCTTAGTGAACTCATAAACATTTTGTGAGATTGTAAAACTTGAAATTGAAGTCTACGCTTTTGAAACAAGGTTGTTATGTTTTAAACTTATTTTTCGATGACAATTCTATGGTTTTATCATATAGTTGATGGTATGATTGAATGCAATGATATTAAGAAAGTCACACCATAATCACGCTTCCGCAAAAGTCAGGGTGTGACAGCTTGGTATCAGAGCCAGTTTCATAGCGAACTAGGATTCTTTCTCGAGTCTAGACTATGATCATCAGGGCTCTCACGAAAATGTTTTCAAACATTTTTACATTGCGTACACAAAACGTCCAGATCCAGGGGAACAAACATTTTTACAAACAAAAAGGGCACAGTACACATTTCAAAACTTATGTTTATAATTCAGTCTTAGAGACTGAGGGAGGTTCAGTCTTAGAGACTGAAGGAGGTTCAGTCTTAGAGACTGAGGGAAGTTTGGTCTTAGAGACCAGGGAGTCAGTCTTAGAGACTGGGGAAATTTGGTCTTAGAGACCAGGGATTTAGTCTTAGAGACTGAGGGAAGTTTGGTCTTAGAGACCAGGGAGTCAGTCTTAGAGACTGGGGAAATTTGGTCTTAGAAACCAGGGATTTAGTCTTAGAGACTGGGAGGTTTGGTCTTAGAGACCAGGGGTTCAGTCTTAGAGACTGGGGAGGATCAGTCTTAGGGACTGGGGAGGTTCAGTCTTAGAGACAGGGTGTTCAGTCTTAGAGACTGGGTGTTTAGTCTGAGAGACTGGGTGATTCGTCTAAGAGACCGGGTGATTAGTCTGAGAGACTGGGTGATTAGTCTGAGAGACTGGGTGATTAGTCTGAGAGACTGGGAAGTTTAGTCTGAGAGACTAGGAAGAATAATGTGAATACATGACTACATGATAAATTACTTTTATTTGCACACGCTAATTGCTAGTGACCATTATGGTTATATGTGCTATGACTAATATGTATCGGCACACATGTCACTTTGATTAAAAAGCGAAATTGTCAGACGTGATGACCCTATGGCCACCACCACAAATAATGAGAATTGCACCTGCGCCGAGGATGTTTACGCGAAACACTGAGAGTAACCCTGACATACTGACCAAGGGTGAGGACGACTTGCAGCCATCTGCGTTACTAGATTTTAGCGATGATTTACCCTAGCTGATGACTTATCTGACAAGTATCCTTCTGTCTCTCCTGTTTCAGTCCATGACCACTTTATCACTTGTCATCTCGATGGTGAGCACACCAGGGCTCCGATCCTCGATGATGCGCCTCCTGTGGACATTTTTACTGAAGGTTGGCTACTCGACGAACAATTTATGATGACGTTGACATGTTTATTGATGGTCCTCTTGCTGACGCCCATGATGATGGAAAGCTAGACGAGAACGTTGTTACTAATTTCACTTTTTGAAACCCCTGTTAACAAGCTATCCTCTGATTCTAGCATGCATTCGATTTCAGACTCCTTTGAGTCTGTGACATCTACAGCCTTACAGGCGGCCGGATTACAGCTTCCTACTACTGACTCAGACGACGACACCGCTATGACTGCTGCACTATCACCTGCTCAAGGCACCACACCGTTACACGACCCAGAGCCTGCTTCTGAGCTAGCTTCTGCACCTTTTGGGTCAGCTTGATGTTGCACCTGCTGAACCTGCACCTTTACTTGATCATGACCCTATTTCTTTTGGTTTACCAGGCATTGCACCCCTTATACCCGACCCAGTACCTGCACCTAATGATTTTCCTATCAGTTGAGACGTTTGTTCCTGGACCTTCACCAGCTGGTATTGCTCCTATGGAGACCGACGTCCATTGCACCGACATGCATATCGCTTTCTTTCAGGACCTAACCGCACCCTAGAAAGGTACTCCAGGTCAGTACCCGTATGACGATCTTTTTGCTACAGCAGCGTTTTCCCCCAACCTCGGAGGCCGCACCATTTGCAACCTTCACCTTTACACCGATGGACGAGCCATTTCGATGGTTCTTATTATACACTAGGCTAATATTAGACCCTTACATTATGGAGGCTACACCCAGGATGAATTGCTCCTATAACATCAGCTACAGTTTGAGAATATGAGTCGCAGAAAGTTGGAGCTTGAGCTGACACCACATCCTCCACCCTGTCTATTGCCAGCATACTTTGATCCTCCACATTTATCAAGGTTCCTTTTGCGCTCTCACCTGCTGCTATTACACCTTTCCCTGGCTTCTGATGCTCATTTCTTTACCGTCGAGCAGCAGAGCAGATAATTACTTCGACGTGTACACAAGCCCGAGGAGGAAGTCCACGCATGTTAACAGTTTACTTTTCTTTCCTCCTCCACCTCAGACACTGGTATAGTGGTTTCTGGATTATGCGGATTGCATTACATTTGGGTAAAGACACTAATGATAAGCCGGGATTGTGGAGACTTTTAAAGACCACTTCAGACTATGTGATTTTGATACACTTATATACTTGTTGGACAAGGGTAGGGTGACCCTGTGTCCCTCTTGATGTGATACATTTTGAAAGACGATACAAATGTGGTCAGGGAATAATGAGAGCCCAATCATCATTAGACATGCGACAATACCTTGTGACCAATGACCAACGAAAGCTCAGTCGCTATGTCTTCGTTAAGCACGTTATTGATCTATATGTATGTGCTATAATTATAACACTACGTGCTTACTTGCTATGCTCTCATTAAACACAATTCCCAAATTACTTGGTTATGCTATGACTATGCTATTACTTGATTGGGTGGTATGATAACCTATTATGTATGTACGTATTACCACTAAATAACTAAATGCACTTCTTGAACAAATAAGACCTGGACTAACCAATCTTCTTCTTAGAATATGTCGATACAAGGGAACGTCAATACCAACAACCCTCCGCCAACAACAGCGACAGAACTACAAGAGTACATCTCACAGGCTATTGCACAACTCGAGGCCCTTCGCTCCGAACACAGCGAAGGCTGCACCTACAAGCAGTTCTTAGACCACAAACCTCAAGAATTCGACTGCACCGGGGGTGCCTTAGCCTCCGTGCGCTGGGTTGAGAAAACGGATTCTGTCTTACGATTGAGCAAATGTGCCCCAGAACATCAGGTCATGTACATAGCTGGACTATTTGTAGATGGGGCTCTGTCATGGTGGAACCTTCATGTTTAGACAATAGGCGAGACCGCTGCGTATGCTTTGACGTGGGACGAACTGAAAGAACTGATGCGTAAGAGATATTGCTCGAGGGCAGAAGTCCAGAAGTTGGAAACTGAACTGTGGAACTTGAAAATGGAAGGACCAAAGATAGCTGAGTATGTGCAGAGATTTAACGAGTCATCACAAGTTGCTACGCTCCTGGTGGGACCAGAGTTTAAGAGAATTGAACGTTTCATAGGGGGATTGTCACCTCAGATTCTAAGCCTGGTAACAACATCTAAACCTTCAATGATCATCGAGGCTATCGACACAAGCGTGGCGCTCACTGAAGAAGCGGTTAGACTAGAAAAATTTTCCAGTATGGAAGAGAAAGAGGAGACTCCTGTAGAGTTATCTAGAGATTACAAGAGAAAGCGCGCAAATTTCAAAAAGATTACTCGGGCGAGTAACAAGAAGAAAGCCAAAAAGGGAAAAGACTACATGGGTATCCTACCTAAGTGCGACAATTGTCTACGCTATCATGTCGGGCGATGTAAATATGGAAAATGTGATAACTGTGGCAAGAGAGGGCATCCTAAGGAAACTTGTAGGCAAAATACTAAACATAGAAAAGGAGGCCAAGATAGTAGCGAGAATCACGGAGGGAACAACGACGACGACAATTATCAAGGAAGGATGAGTGACAAACAAAAACGTGCTCAAGGTTGCCTTAACTGTGGGAGCAAAAAGCATTTCAGAAAATATTGCCCTAAAAACGATCAGGCACAAGAATGAAAGCTCAACACCGGAGCTAGGGAGACACGCCAGGAATTCAAGCGTGGATATCGGTACGTTCCATATTACTCAACGTTATGCATCTGTGTTGCCAGATACTGTTGCAAATTTTAAGCTTCGCATCTCTAGAGTTTGAGAGTATACTTGGTTTAGTAGCAAGTAAGTTAGATAACTCGCACTCGATGGAACTAGCTAGGTGAAGCTAGTGGAAGTCAACGCAGTAACTAGAAACGGCAAGATAGAACCCGGAGAGCGTAAGTTTACGCTTGATCGGCTGCCAGTTGAGTTGGGAAACTTCGACGAGGTAATTGGAAAGGATTAATTGTCGAGTGATCGAGCGGAGATTGATGTCCGCATCCCGATGGCGAATAAAGGAACGATCGTGACTCATGAAGCAGGATATGCCCCTACAAATTATTAATTGTTGGAAGGCACGAAAGTTGTTGCGTAAAGGATGTGTTGTTTTCTTGGCTCATGTCGGGGACATGGGAGCCGAAGAACTAAAAATTGAAGATACCCCTGTGATAAGGAAATATCCTGAAGTCTTCCCCGAAGACTTACCAGAACTTTCTCCTCAACGATTAGTCGAATCTTGCATCGATTTAATTCCAGGCACCGCACCTGTAGTCGGTGCACCGTAGCGACTTACATCCTCGGAGATGCAAGGATTGTCAGAGTAACCTTAGTAGTTGATGGAGAAGGAAGATAACAGACCAAGTTTCCCATTTTGGCTAAACCCAGCTCTGCTCGTCAAGAAGAAGGACGTAATTTTCAAACAAGCATCAACTACCAGGAGCCGAACGAGCTAACCCACGAGAGTCGGTGACTCTTGCTAAGGATTAACGAATTACTTACTTAACTAACTGTGGGGATCCAACTACTATTTCACGACTAATCGACGATCGAGTGTCGTTAGCAGTGAATTCAGGAAGAAAGTATACCGAGGGAAAATTGTGGGACAATAACTTGTTTTAAACGTACACAAAAAATGGTGTTTACTACACAATGCACAAAACAGAGTTACACAAAATACGAAACCTTGAGGATCTAGAAAACATATGCTTAGGACCTTTGGGAACCCAGGTCCAAACTTGTAAAGGTTGTTACTTAGAAACCATATCTGTTAACTCAATCGAACACCATTAACCTGACATATATGCCATTTCAGTTAACAAAACTGAAAGTACTTAAATTTCTTTTGTTGAAATCTTCACTTTTGCTTCTAGCGAGTAGATGTTTGCATCTCTACTCCCCTAATGGTAGTTGCATCACGTTAATTTTCTTTGCTGAGAGCGAACACACATTTACTTCGAACACTTGGTCATTCCTCCATTTTAGCAGATACTCATTGTTTCTTGGAAACTTATATGTTACGCATGCACAAATTGCTACGCATGCAGTTTCATTTCGAATAAACGCTTCATTGAAGTCCAAATATTATTTTGCTAAAGCTATCTATTGGTTTGTGATTCAAATGACCTACATTATTGTAATTGTTGGCTCTTTTGTTATCAAGTCAACACACTTTCTCGAAACTTCTTTCTTTCAAGTTACATTCATGGTTTATCTTTGTAACCATGCAGAGATTCCCCTTGCCGGTACCTACGTTTATTGTCAGGATACGCTGAAACCCAGTTCAATTGCTTGAACTTATCCATTTCGCATATTCAGTTTAAGACATCATATGATGTATCGGGAGCATCATATTCAAATATTTTTGCAAAGATTCTTTCATTACGAGTCGTAGTAGATTCGGTTGGTCTACGACCCTACTAAATCGTTTGATTGGTTTCGATACATTGCGGTGATACTTTCACGAGAGTGAAGCTTGTGCTAATTTGGTTACTTACTTACTTCTTCCACGGATTTAACTGGGTCTCAACACAATTGTGTGTTGAGGCAAAGGTACATAGATTCATTTCATATCACAATGTACCTCCTAACGATTTTTTCATGATCGATCGAATGCATTGCGATACATATTACTTTTCATCTTCGATCGGAAACAGTGATTCTTTGATGATCCGTATTTAATTGGAAACTTTATGACATTGTGTAGATCAAATCTTCAGGCTTGTTTTGGTACATTTTCATTTGATTTCAGGCACGATGCACTTGTTCAGTCACCACTATTATTGAATCTCATCATTACGACACCTTGTGGTGTCATTAGCTTGTGCTAAGTCATGGTCAACTGTTTCACACGAAACTACATATACTTTTGTTTGACTTGTCATTTAAACATTTCTGATGCAACTACGAATTAAGACAATAATACACCAGATTCGCTTGTATTTCATTCGGTGTACCTCCGAAAATTTAAGAATATCAACACACTAAACCTTACCATTCATTTACTCGGGAGTTGACAGATCATTTTACTATTACATTTGAGTTGTTGACTTTGAATTTATATAGCGGATGCTATGGTTAGTGAAAACTCGTTTGCATATTGCGATCGATCGTCTGAGAATCTTACTGGTCAAAACTCCTATTTTGTGGAACCCTGTTAGTTGGATTACACTAGACTATACATCAAGTACGTCCTGTACCTTTGACATCAAATGCTAAAAGCACATACCTTTTAACCATTGGATCCGTGTTGTTATATATTCTTGGATTCACCTGATGTGAACAAGGTTCGAGTCGGTTTGGTGACTATCTACCTTGGTATTATTCGTATACATACACGCATAATGAAACCCTAAGGAGTTAAGGTAGTACAAATTTCGAGGACGAAATTTTCTTAACAGGGGGAGAATGTGACAACCGTCAAATTTACAGGTATCCGTACAATTAGTTAATATCAATTTGTGCTTAATTACTGTGCTGAATTACAATTTCTGATTTAAACTACTTCCTGATTTCTGCATCACTCATACATGTGCATCACATTTCATACTGTCACTCCATTTATTGCATACCAACTTTAGTGACAAACATGATGCACAAAGCACAGTTAGCACAGTTAGCGGATAACTCAGAAATATACTGACAGTGCCAGAACATAGACAGACAATGTTTTGAGACCCAGTATGGGCCAGGGACAAGGTACTACACCAGTATGGTGTGTAGGGAAGTGAGGACCATAAAACTGCGTCACTAGGTGATAGTTTGAGTGCCAGAAAGTGCCTAAAACACACTTTAAGTGCAGAATTCTGCATTTTCAGCAAAAATTCAGCATTTTAACACACTAGTATTATGCAGAAAATTGATTAAATGGTCCTGAATGCTTTCCTAAGTGTTGGGAGTTAAAAGTACCACAAAAGGGTACTTAAAGAACACTAAACGGAATAACGTGACACTTTAACGAACCAGCATCTAACCGAATAACCGGACATTACCCGGAACACCAAAATTTTACTAGAAACATTGTTTAATTATTTTTGGACTAGTTATGATCCCCGAACACTCCAACACACTATATATTGTGTCATACACTTAAAACACTAGACTTTTCACTTAACCCCCAACTATTATTCTCTTACCATTACAACTTACACTTGGACCCCCTCCCCCCCTTATATTTTCGGTCACAAGGTGTGGCCCCACTTGTGATCTCCAAAATCTTACAAGATTTTCAATAATCTTCCATATCTAGCAAGATCCTAAATAATCTTCTCTAGATATTGCTTAGATCCTCCTTGGATTTTATGTGATCTTATTAGATATGATCAAATATTACAATTACCCCCCCCCCCCCCCCCATACCCATTTACTGTCACAAGAGGACCCACCCCACTCAAGAATTGTTGATTATTTTATTTGATGTCTTGCTTGAGTATATGAACAAAATATAAGATGTAAGATTTCAAGTATGGTCCATATCCTTGCAAGATCATTCTATATCTTTACATATCTTCACAAAGATCACACCATCTCCCTCATCTCCTCTCTCTCCCTCTTGGCTCACTACACAACCGCCACCACCACCACCTTGTAACCCTCGTCAATCCATTTTCAAGCTTGTTTCAAGTGCTAGGAGGTGTTATATGGAGCTTGAAGCACTTGAGGAACCTTCATCACTAGCTTTCATCATCCTTTTTTTCCTCATCTTTTTCTCTAGTAATCTTCCCTAGCCTTTGAGCTAGTTGTAAGTTCCTTGATTAACCCTTGTTTACTTCTCTTTTTGTTGGTTAAAAAGATGTACATTGTTATATATCACAAGAACACTAAAAGGTTTAAACAAGAAACATGAACATAAAGCTTTACCCAAAGATGAAATAGGATGAAATAATGCTAGTATGATGTTGCTTTGTATGTATTGTTGATTACTTGTTGATTTCTTAGTAATGTGATGATAATCACCATATGGAACTTGTTAAATGATGATTAGAAACATGATTTAACAAGATTAGGAGATGATTATGTGTTTACATAAATAATCATCTTCTAACAAAAATGTGAACTTG
The DNA here is from genome assembly GCA_030545235.1 of Helianthus tuberosus. NCBI lineage: Eukaryota > Viridiplantae > Streptophyta > Magnoliopsida > Asterales > Asteraceae > Helianthus > Helianthus tuberosus. The sequence continues at coordinate 83,464,763 of CM060369.1, forward strand.
ATAAATAAAGATGATTTCTTGAAATATAGAAAAACAAGTAGGTTGATGAACATGTAGATCCAAGATTTACAAGAGACTTTTCTAAGCGAACCAAGTTCAAGAGTCGGTTTTAAAAAGATCATGACTTTTACACACACTTGCACTATTTTTCCAAGTGTAGGAGTGCTATTAAATCAAGAAGTTGTGGCAAATAAATATTTTTGAAAAATGTATTCACAAGTTGTGAACATCTAGAAATCCCGAGAATGAGATTTTAACAAAAGTAAATACACTTTGGAAGGTAACTAAGTCCACTAAACGCTTTACTAAGTTACTACGCGTTTTTGTGATATATCAAGTGCATGACTAATATGTAACGCATATAGTTTTTGCTCTTGGTGATATAAAGTGTTTAAAGATTGATTGTTGATGATATTTGTGATTGTTTTGAAAAGAAAACGATATGCTTATTAGCATGGACACCTCCGTTTTTAGGGGAAACTATGGCGGAATTTTCTAAAAATATAAACACTTAGAAAATATTTTCTAGACAAGTGTTTACTAGTGTATTGTAAATTATGTTTTTTAAACATAAACCTCGCCATAATTTTTGTGACAAAAACACAAAGTATCGGAGGTTGGTTTTATACATGAAAATGGTTAAATATATATCTATAATATATATTTATTAATAAGATGCTTGTGTGAATATTTGTTACTTGGTGGAATAATTATATTATTTTAGGGTAAAATAATATAACTACAAATTACCATGACAATTACAACTCCAAAATAATACCAAAATTTCACGGAATGAATATTTAAGTTACACACCTGGTACTGTGAAACCGAACGATAAAACGTAACTTATAGAATATTCCGAAAAATACCGTTACAATATATTTTTAGTGAATATCATTTTTTGACATGAAAGAATGACTTTATTACAAATTATATCATATTGTTGGACAAAGAGAAAATATATTATTTTTGGGAGATAAAAATATATTTTCTTGGGTTTTATTTAGAAGATATAGGATTTTTGGGAAAAATATATATTTTCGGGAGATACAGTATTTTTGGACAAGATAAGTATATACATTTTCTAAATGAGATTTGAAAATATATTGTTTTGGAAATATATATGGGATACTCATTAAGAAAATACGTACAAACCGGAATACGACGCCAATACATGGCTAGATATACCAATACAAGAATACGAATACACAAGTATGAGGTACTCCCATCCTTGGGAAGGAAATACGAATAACAATACTTGAGAAGTATTATTACAAAAATACTAAAGACACTTTGAAACGTAACTCAAAAACGTAAATACAAAGGCAAGGCACGACCCGTTCGTCTAATAGACCCTAGTACATTGTAGGAGTCGTATTTGCTAAGGAGACTTGAGTTACGAGCACAAAAGACGCAAAATAGTGAGTTTATGTCCCCCTTTTCTTTTAACTGTTTTCAATTTTATACTTCGGGGGTGAAATACATGTTACAATTGTTTACAGACATTTTATACATGGTATGGTTAGCTTAAGAAGGGTTACTACTTAGATCATGTGAGTGGTGGTACGACACTTAAGGCCATTAATCCTCGTTGTAGGACCGAGGGACATGAGTGATAGATCTATTCGGGTGTAGCGAGCCCCACTCCTGAGTCCGCTGAGTGGACCAAGAGGTGACTATGTCTTACCGACGAAATCTGCTAGGTTTGAGTCTTCCTGCATCACTTCACACATATCAATGGCCTTGCAAACCATTGGTGATCTCTTTTTCCTTATTGCTACATACCAGGGACTTACATACATACTTACAACGTTTCAAAGGCTTTTACATACACACAAACGAACACATGAACTCGCTCAACTTTTGTTGATGTTTTTCAAACTACATGTATTTCAGGGAATTTATAAGTGGATCTGGCGGGCGTTGGAAGTTTTTATGCTGCGTTAAGAATAAAGATGTCATCCATGGTCTTTGCGTTTGGTTAGTGTGTCTCTTTCCTGGACAAGACACTCATTCCAAACCTTGGTGCTATTTAATATCTTTTGATGAGTCCTTAGTGAACTCATAAACATTTTGTGAGATTGTAAAACTTGAAATTGAAGTCTACGCTTTTGAAACAAGGTTGTTATGTTTTAAACTTATTTTTGGATGACAATTCTATGGTTTTATCATATAGTTGATGTTATGATTGAATGTAATGATATTAAGAAAGTCACACCATAATCACGCTTCCGCAAAAGTCAGGGTGTGACACAGAACCCGACATGTCTTCCATATCAGTGTTGTTTATCACCCTTTGTTTGCATTGGAAGTCCGACTAACAGTCTTGCAAATTTCGAGAATCACTATCTGAGCTCGACTCACTGCTACTAACATTCACATCATCCTTCTCGATCTCAACCGAAGGGAAAACCATCATAACCCGACATTCCTTCAACCATTCCTTTTCCTTCAATTTAGAGAACATTCTCCCTAACATGTCAGGTTATGATTTTTCGAAAGGGATTTCGAGCAGTTGGTAGAAGACGTATCGGGTTCTTTTGCTAGTGGTTTTGTAACTAATTGGGAACTACATATTAGAACGATCCTTGTTTTGTCACGTACATGCGTTTAATTACCAAACATCATTACAAATTCCACATTTATCTCTTGCTTGTCCCGAATGCATCTACTTATCGCATGTATAACACATAGTCAATGTAGTAAAATGTGAGCTTTTACAACAACCATATCGATATTCTAGTTCTCCTTTTCCTTCAATTTCCAGAAATAAACATCAGCATTGAATGATTAATTTGTAATATATGAATAAGATACCTTCGAGATACTTCGTGTTAGTTTGTAATATATATGTGGTTCCCAAATGGTTACAGAAACCACTAGCAGAAGAACCCGACACGTCTTCTATCTAGTCTAACACTTGAAAATGTACTGATATGGAATTGGAGAACCGTTGTGTATCTGAATCAGGTTCTCAAACAAACACCACTAAAGATGAGTTGGTGTTGAACCAAGAATATGAAGATCACGGTGCAAGATCTTTATCTATCATGTCATCGACCAACTGCTCGAAATCCCTTTCAAACAAGTGATGATCAGAAACATTCAGGAAAGGATTGGAGGTGATTTCTACAGTTGTCGAATTCTTTGTGTGCATTCATATTATTGAGACAACAATAGATAATGAATGGATTGTTGGACTTCTTATTCCAAATGCAGCTGTAGGATACAAACTGTAATCATTTGTGACTATGGGAAACACAAGTTTTCTTTTTGGGCTTGATGGATGTCCGTTATCTCAATGCTTCTCCTTGCATTACTTATCTGGAATTGGAGAACTGTTGTTATTTTAGTGCTTCTCAATCAGATATTATTTATTGAAACATAACTAAAACAGTCGGAAAGGATTGGAGGTGATTTGTACTTTAAACTTTATATTGTGTGAAAAACCAATATTCCTTGTACCATTCTAAACCCTAGCTGGAAACAAACCAACAAAATCCGAATACTGAAAAACATTAGCAACCATTTTCCTTTTCCTTCAATTTCAAGAACATTCTCCCTAACATGATAAAAACGCTTCTTTCGCTAGTGGGTTTTATGAGTCAAAGTTAACTTTCAGATTCAGATTCAGGAAGCAGATGATTTGTCAAAAGACATGGCAGGAAATGATTGGAGGTGATTTGTACTTTAAACTCAATCCCAAACACCCTCTACGTCGCAAAATTGCCCACGATACGTGTAACTGTGTATGTGCTTGTGCTGTAGAAAACGGTTGTGAATTTGCGTACACAACTGCAGGTTCAGTGCATGAAAAGTTTCTTACGAAATGCATTAATATTACTTTAAAACCCACAAAAAGGACTACTTTTGGAAACTTGTATTCCTTGTAATCGGATTTCATTTTGAAACCTTGTAACCGAGACACCGCTCATAATGAAAGTCATATTAATATCAATTATGTTCCTCTTTTTGAGCTTGATGGATGTCCGTTATCTCAACGCTTCTTCTTACATTACTGATCTGGAATTGGAGAACTGTTGTTATTTTAGTGCTTCTCAATCAGATATTATTTATTGAAACATAACTAAAACAGTCGGAAAGGATTGGAGGTGATTTTGACCAGGAAAGGATTGGAGGTGATTTGTACTTTAAACTTTATATTGTGTGAAAAACCAACATTCTTTGTACCATTCTAAACCCTAGCTGGAAACAAACCAACAAAATCTGAATACTGAAAAGCATCAGCAACCATTCAGGAAGACATGTCGGCTTCTGTACCCATCCCCGCGTTGGTAGCTTCCGTTTTATTACAGTCATACGACACGGCTTTTGTTCTTCAATCTTTGGTACTTGTTAATGTTTTATTTTTTTCTACGTTTAGAAAGGTTTGACCACCTACGCATAGTTTGTTTTTTTATAATTTACAAACGATTTAGAGAAACAGAGAATACGTTACGAGATTCTTAAACCCCTTATATACTTTGAGAAAAAATAATAATATATATAATAGAGTAACCCCCACTCTCAGTCATATCTATAGAGAGAGTTGGGGTTTCTCTCTCATCACGTGTGATTGGCACCTTAACCCCTTATATACTTTGAGAAAAATCCAATTTCCGAGGAATACGGGCCGTATAAGATTATACGGCCCGTATACAATATTCGTATACATTGTATACGACCAGGTTACTTATTTTCAAATGGTGTATACGGTCCGTATAAACTTATACGGCCCGTATAGAATTAAATAAACTGACAAAAGCTGTACCAGCAGATTTTGTCAGATTATTTAATTCTATACGGGGCCGTATAAGTTTATACGGCCCGTATACACCATGTGAAAATAAGTTTTTTCCATGTGTTATTATTAGGACCCATTCAGAATTCACCCCATTTACTTTAGCATCATTCTAAATCTCTATCTTGAATATATTGGAATCAGAACTTTCACACTAAATCCAATTAAGTTCTAACGCATCGACATCTGTTCGGTGTGGTTAGGGTGAAAGGGTTGCACCCTAATGAGGTGAGAGGAAAAGTTTTTTAACCCAATCATATGATGCCATGTCATTTCCCCTCTCTAACTCCTCTTTTGGTCAAAAACATAAGGGGCGCACCCCTCATGAGAGGTGGGAGAAAACTCTTTTTTTTTCTTTTTTAATTAATTCATAAATGAAATATAATTTTAACAAATAAAAATGCATTAAATTAAAAAATTACTAAAATTACTAAAAACATTACATTAAATAAAAAAAAACATAATTTTAGAAACTACATGGCCAATTATTTTTTGGCGATCTCTCGTTTTCGTGCTAGTGTAATTTCTAAAAATCTTCTCATCAGTTTGGATGTTGAGGGTCTCATCAATTCCCTTTTTCTTTCCAACATCTGATTTTTCTAAAGTTTTTGCAAAAGTTTCTTTGGCAGACCCTGGCTTTTGTTTTTGTTGGCCCTTTGGTTTTACTTTAGGATCAGGCTCCAACTTTCTCAATAAGTCTTTCTCCCCCTTTTTGGCATCATCATCATCCCTTTAAAAAACAGGTGCAGAGGAAGAGCTAGTATGCTTTTTTAGGGATTCTTTGATACCCCTGATATCTGCTTAAGTATCCTTATACCTAGCCTCAACAATTATTCTGATCAATTCCATGTGCTTGTTGTGGTTGAGTTCAGTTAATTCCCTTTGAGCAGCAAGGATTGGTTGCAGAGAGTTCCAAATCTCTTGGGAAATTTGCTGAGTACTAGGCTGACATTTAGAAGCTTCCAACATCTGTTTCATAAGATCCTTCATTTCACCAACAGTGTTTTCAATAGAAGACATTCTATCCGTCAATTCTCTGTATCTTAATTCATCACCTAACTTAATAGGATCATTTGAATTCCCACCAGAGGTGGTTGTATTTGTTTTGATAACAGGAGAAGGCTTCATGTCATCAAAACCAAATGCCCCTTTTTTTGGTTTTGGGGACTTCCCACTAGAGTAGAGGTTACCGTAGTAGCCTCAATAGTGGTTGCCTTCAAGGGAGTCTTAGTAATGTAACCACTGTCCAACTGAAAACCAATGGGTTCCTCAGTTGTAGTGGCTGCTCCACTTGAAATACCACTAAGAGTTTCGTAAAACTCAAGGGGTGTAGCCTCCTCAACTGTTTGGGGGTTAGCAGATTGAACAGGTTCAGACACAGTCATATGTTGAGTTATACTTTCAGTAATGTGTTGGTGAGAGGGACTGCTTTGGGTCTGAATGTCAATTGCTTCAAACAGTGGTACTAGGGTTGGTGGAATAGGAGATGAATGGTGTGGTGTTGAAAGAGACATTACCCTGGGAGAAGGGCTTTTAAGTATACTTTCAAATGAAAGTAATGCTTCATGATGTGGTGTCCCTGTGATTATAACATGTTCTTTTTGTGAGGAAACATGAGGAGTTTGGTCTATGGGTTGAGATCTTTCCACATGCTGTGAGGAAGTAGCAGCAGTGGTTTTAAGTGACATTGGTGTTGTCACCGGGTTAACCTCTGGGATCTCATCTTCCAGAGGAGCCTTTTTTTGGTTTGGTGGGCTTTTGGATTTGACGGTGGTTATCTTTTTGGGTTTTGCTGGTGTGGATTTCACAGCAGTGGTTTTGGTGTTGTGATCATCAGGAGCAGTGGGCTCAGCAACAGAGGTTTGAGGAGCAGATGTGGACTCATCTAAAATTTGCTCATCCCCCTTTTCTTGTGTTTTGGAAACATATGACTCTTTGGCCAAAAGGCGAGTAAAAGTTTCAGAAGTTAGACTATTTATTTTAAAAGCTGCACCTTGCTCAAAAGCCTTTTTAGAAACATGTTTTTGCATGTAGTAGCTTAATAGTCTTGGGTACATAAGCAAAGCAGCATTTTTCCCTTTTTCAATGTTCTTCACATTTGAAACCAAGTCAGAAAATAGTGCTTGGGGGTAGTTAAAATCAGATTTTGTTAAAATTGCATACCCCAAGTACTGTATTTCCAAAGGTATTTCATTGAAAGCAGTGGTTTTAGCACAGAGACATGTTAAGAGGGTATGGAAAAATAATTTCATTGGGGGTAGAAAAATTGGTTTAAACATAGTAGCTGCTTTTAACTGACCATCATAGATCATTTTTAGGAAAAGATGTCTTACTTGCCAAGTCGTTCAGCCCAAATGTTGTTGATATCGTGGTTGGGGTTATTGCAAATAGTTCACCTCAGACTTTTGAAGTTATACCATAGCTCTTTGTTTTGTTCTTCAAGTTTAGCATTTGCCCAAAAGTCACGGAGTGTATCTTGATAAATTGGTGCCTCGGCAGTAAGAATTACTTTGTATTTGGATGATGTAAGGATGTCAATTATTGAGTGGAAAATGGTGTTTTAATCATTTTCTCAAAGATTGGAAGGTAGTTATGGGGGTTTTTGATTGTCAGAGCCATGGTCGGAATCGGAAATTTGCGAGAGGTTGAAGAAAAAGTGATGAATCAGAAGATAGTAACCGCTTTGGAGAATTTGAATTCGATAAGGCGAGAAAAAGCTCTGTTTGGGAATTAAACAGGGTTTTATAAGATGAAAAAGTGAATGTTGACGTGACAGCGGTTTCAAAGATCTGACTGCTAACATCTATCCACGTGGCAACCTCTGCTTGAATAATGGAAGACAGTTGTTTGAGAACCACTATTGGACAACAACAGTGGTTTGGAACAGTGAATGAACAGTGGCTGATTTAGTTTATCAGTGGATAGACATCAGAGGTTGAGACCAACAATTGTTTGATCAACAGTGGTCCATGAGCAGTGTTTAATGGAAAACAGATGATACCTTTCAGCAGTGGGTGAATTGTTAGTCAATCAGAGGTTTAAAACAATAGTGGTTATGGACAGACTTTTAAGGATTCATTTTTCATTTTTAATTTATCTATTTTTAAGGATGGATTTTTAATTTTCTGAAAAACATTTTAATGCTTTTTATTCATGGAAAACAAGTTTTTGCCTTCTAATCCATGTTTAGCATGCCAATCGTAGAGATCAAGCTTTCAAAGGTAGATGTGTCTAAAGGTTTTGTCAACACATCTGCCAGCTGGTCCTTAGTGGGAACATGATGCAGAGAAATCAAACATTTTTCATAGCAATCCCACACAAAGTGATGTCTGATGTCAATGTGTTTGGTGGTTGAGTGGGAAACTGAATTTTTAATGATGTTTACAGCTGCTTGACTGTCCAACATGAGAGGAGTCTTTAGATCAGTTACATCAAAATCCAGCAACTGGTTTTGAAGCCACAACAGTTGGGCTGTACAGCTTGCAGCAGCAATATATTCAGCTTTAGCAGTGGATGTAGAAATAGTTGCTTGCTTTTTGCTTTGCCAAGATACTAAGCAATTGCCTAGAAATTGACACCCTCCTGAAGTAGACTTCCTTGTGGTGTTGCGTCCAACAAAGTCACTATCTGAGAAACCTAAAAGCTTGATATTCCCATTAGCAGGATACCAGATACCAAGTGTGGGAGCACCTTTTATGTATCTGAATATTCTTTTCACGGCAATGAGATTAGACTTCCTAGGTACTGACTGGGATCTGGCACATACACATGTTGCAAACATGATGTCTGGCCTTGATCCAGTTAGGTACAATAAAGACCCGATCATGCTTCTATATAAAGTTTGATCAAGCAAGTCATCTTTTTCATCAGTAGTGACAAGCTTTGTGGTTGCCATGGGTGTACTACATGGTTTACAATCATTCATCTCAAATTTGTTTAAAAGTTCTTTTACATATTTGCTTTGATGAATGAATGTTCCGTTTTGCAATTGCTTAACTTGGAGACCAAGAAAGTATTGGAGTTCACCCATGGCACTCATTTCAAACTCTGCTATCATATGTTTTCTAAACTCTTCATAGATGGAGGTACATGTGGATCCAAAGATGATATCATTAACATAAATTTAGACAATCATCAGATCCCTCCCTTTCCATTTCAAAAACAATTTTTTGTCAATTTTACCCCTTGTAAACCCAATTGAAATTAGAAAGGTGGAGAGAGTTTCATATCAGGCTATTGGTGCTTGTTTCAAGCCATACAAAGCTTTGTTGAGCTTGTAGACATGACCAGGATAAATGGCATCTTCAAAACCAGGAGGTTGACAAACATAGACCTCCTCTTGAATCTTCCCATACAAGAATGCACATTTTATATCCATTTGATACACCTTGATGTTGTGGTTGACAGCAAAGGCTAAGAACAATCTGATGGCTTCAAGTCTTGCCACAGGAGAAAATGTTTCATCATAGTCTATGCCCTCTTCTTGCCAAAAGCCTTGAACCACTAACTTGGTTTTATTCTTGACAACAATGCCCTTTTCATCAGTTTTTTTTCTTGAAGACCCACTTTATGCCAATTGGACATACATCCTTAGGCAGTGGTATAAGTTCCCATACTTGTTATCTTTTAAACTGTTGGAGCTCTTCTTGCATGGCTTCTACCCAACTATTTTCTTCCAGTGCCTCTTGGTACTTGACTGGTTGGATGAGAGATAGAAAGCCTGCAAAAAGACAGATGTTTTTGGGATTAACTTCTTGTGAGAACCCCTTCACTGATGTTGCCAATGATTTGGTCTGGTGGATGAGATTTAAGGAAGATTAGATCCCCCTTGTATGGAACAATGGCATTGAATGGGGAAGGCTGCAGATGTGAATCATCTGAGCTAACATCTGTTGGCAATTTTAAAGAACCAACATCTGTTGGAGATGGAGGTGGAGGAATAGGAGGAATGGGTGTGGTACACTGTTGGTTTTTATCCACAGATGATGGGTTTTTATCAACAGAGGTTGGACTTGATGAAGTGGCAGATGTTTGATCAACAACTGTTGATGCATCAATGGCAGAGTTTTGGTAGCTGTTTTGAACATCTGCTTCTCTGGTAGTGGTTATGACTTTGTATTGTGGAATCACAATGTCACATCCATTATCTTGTGAGAAAAATCGTGGTGTACCTGCAGGGTTAGTCTTTACAGACACATCTTCAAATGTAAAATTATCAAGGTCAAACAGTTCAACAGGATTTGCTGGGATTTTTAATGAGGAAAGTTCATTGAACTTTACATTCAAAGTCTCTTCCACACACCTACTCCTGGTGTTAAACACTTTATAGGTCTTGGCAGTGGCTGAGTATCCCAGTAAATAACCACAATCCACTTTAGCTACAAATTTTGAAATTGAGTCTTTTAAGTTTAGGATAAAACATGGGTTTGATCTTGAACATACAGTAGAAACTCGATAAATTAATACTCGATTATTTAATAAACTCTCTAAGATAATATTTTTTGCCGGTCCCGACTCGGGGATAGGGTGCTAAATTAATAATTCGCTAAAATTATAAGATAATACATTTTTGATAATTTCTTTAGACCCCATATAAAATATAAATTAATAATTCCTTATATATAGCATATTACATGAATGATTTATGAAGGTTTCTTGAAAAATGACTCAATTGTCTTTTGTTTTTTTTTTAAATCCATTTCCCCTTGAATCTCGTCTCTAATTTTCCTTAGCATGGTAAGAACTTCTGGTGTTGTTTTCTCATAGCTCAACAAGAAATTGTTCAATGTGATTGCCGCTTTAATAGCTTCGTTTCGCGAAGGGGGCTCCATTGTAGAACTTTCATCATCTTTTTCGCCTTCTCGATGATTAGTTCACCTGTCATATTCACATGTTCTTGATATTGAAGAATCCATTCATAGAGAGATTTTTCTAGGTCAGGAAATTTTGCCGGTTTGTGTCGCTTAACATCGCCTCTTTCGGGAGCAAGTGAGAGATACTCTAAAGACTGCTTAACTGTATTCGATATTGTCGCTTGACTCACCTGCAAACCATAGTTACTATGAACCCATTCTTGCAATTGCTTTTGAGTGAGACTTGGATTATCCTTGTTGTGCTTGCATAATGCTCTTCGAATCTCGTCTGTCATTGTTTTTTTTTTCACACCTTTAAGATGGGAAGCCATGTTGTGTGTAAGATTTGTTTGTGTTAACCTATTTTGATCTTGTATTTATATAGAAAATATTTTTAATGTCCATAAAGTGATACATTGAACACAAGAAGCATAATAAGGTGGGAGATTGAAGGTTTCTTTCAAATTGGGCCGTTCATTTGATATACATGCATTGTATACCATAATTAAGTGGAAGCTTGAAAGGTGTTTGTAAACTAAGTATTCTACTATAAATTAATAAAATATTAATTAATATATAAATTAATAATTATTAATTTATCGATTAATTAATAACTCTTTTAATTAATAAATTTTGGTGGTCCCAAGTATATTATTTTATAGAGTTTCTACTGTAGTTTCATAGGCAGTCTTTTGATGCCTGGGGTTGATTAAAACTCTGTTCTGCATATAACAAGCAGTGTTTATAGCCTCTGCCCAAAAAGTTAAGGGTAAACCTGATTCTGTAAGCATTGTTCTGGCAACTTCAATCAAAGTTCTGTTTTTCCTTTCAACCACCCCTTTTGTTCAGGTGTTCTTGGGATGCTGTACTACCTTACAATCCCTTTTGCCACACAGAACTCATCTAACTCCTTGTTTCTAAACTCTGTTCCATTATCACTTCTAAAGATTTTCACTGGCAAGTCAAATTGCTTTTCAGCCTGTTTAACAAAGTCTTGCAAGATACCTGCAGTCTCATCCTTAGAGTGTAAAAAGTAAGTTCATGTAAACCTAGAAAAATCATCAACAATAACCAGACAGTATCTTTTCTTTTTCAAACTCATGATTTTTACTGGGCCAAACAAATCCATGTGCAACATTTGTAAGCACTTGGTTGTTTTGGACTCTTCAATGGACTTGTAAGAGCTTTTATGTTGTTTACCTTTTAAATAGGAAACACAATGCTCATTGCAAGTAAAAAGTTTTTGTAGGAGACCTCTTACAAAGCCTTGTTTTGAGAGTGTGGTGATAGTCTTAAGATTTGTGTGCCCAAGTCCTTGTGCCATAATTTTGTCTCTTTGGTAGAGGCAGCTGAGAACAGACAAGCATCAGCCATTGGGTTAACTTTTAACATATCAACTACTTACACATTGCCACTCCATTGAGCAACAAGTTATGTTTTACTCCCGACTATGATTTCCTCAATCTTTTTAACCACTTCTGGCACAACAATCTTACAAGTTTCCTTAATGAGGAATGACCCATAGCCCTTGTCACTCATTTGTGAAACACTAAGGAGGTTAAATTTAAGATTTTCAAATAAGATTGACATTTTCAAACTTGAGTTTCCCAGTCTGCACTGTCCCTGACCCCAACACCTTCCTTTTTGAATTGTTACCAAAGGATATATCACTCCTTCACGTTTTTTGAAATCTTTGAGTAGGGCTCTACATCCTGTCATGTGCCTGGAGCCTCCACCATCTACATACCATAAACTATCTAAGCATGCAGAAGCTCCCTGCACATCAAGTAACAAATTAGTTCAAGTGGGTCTCCAAAGCCAAAATGGATTTGGATGGGGTCACAGACATGTCAACCTCAAGCCTAGGAGCATGAACAGTGGTTGGGTCAAATGTTTGGATAGATTTTTGAACAGATTTTTGTAACTACTGTTGTGGACCATCTCCTGTCAGATGTTGATAACCAAAAGGATGCCTATTCATTTTTGGCTTAGATGGCCTTTTGTAGGCTTCGTAAGCATGAGGGACCTTTTGGTATGATGGTTGACGATATCCTATTGGGAATTGGTTTGAAGGTGGTGCATCTGTTACTTGTACCTCTTTGGGAACAGAGGTTTTGTTCAACTGTTTAGTAACAGATGTTTGAATAGGCACAAAGGTCTGTTTGTTTTTGGGGGTTGGTTTTTGTGGACTCTCTAGTGTTTTTGATGTATACTCTTTTCTTTTAACCTCAAAAGTTTTGAGATACACACACTGTTGAGTGAAATGATTTGTTTTTCCACAAATTGTGCGCTTAGGTGCAAGCTCAATCACACTTGTTTTGTTTATGTCATAAGCTTTTAGGAGAAAACAGTCTTTTGTAGCATGATTCTTCTTTTCCCAAAAATCACAAAACAGGATTTTCACTTTTTCTCTTCTCTTCCTCTTCCTCTTTTCAACTTCCTTTTAAACAGAGTTTTTAACCTCTGCTGGGATGTCTTTTTGAGGAATGATTTTGGCCTTGGGTGCTTTGACACCCTTAATTTTGGAAAAACCCATTGGCTTAAAGTTTTCAAGGATGTCACATTCGATAGACGAGGTGGGGTTGAATTGATATTCTTCTCTCTTCAAAGGTTGATGACCCCTCTGGTCTTTCTAAAACAATTTTGTTTCCACTTTTATCAGTGACTTTGATCTCTTGACCAACCAAGTTTATTGGTATCACTTCAACCAAGCCAGATTCAATTTCAGTAGTGTTTTCAGAAATTTGGTCATTTTTTTCTAAATCCAATGCCAAATTTCACATTGCTCTTGATCTGCTTTTCTAACATTAACTCATAACCTTTACAAGATTCCACCCATTTTTCAAAAGTGATTTGGGTGGACTCGAGCTCCTTTTTGCAACTCTGGTACTTTTCTACCATAGTTTGGAGTTGATCTTTGGTTATGCTTAATTCATGTTTTAAGCTGCTGATCTCATTTTATTTTTCAAACAATATGTTTTTCAACTCTTTAAAAGTTTTTTTTTTCAAATTGCACTTCATCACTTAAGATCTTGTTTCTAAGGTTTTCATTCACCTCTTTTATGTTAGCAAAATCAATAATGCATTTATCTGAACATATGTCTTTTAAAACCTGAGGTGATACCTTAGCAGCAGCCATCATGGCACAGTCACATTCACCATCACATACACTGGCATCCCATGGATCAGCTTGAGGTTCCAACAGAGGTTTAACAACCTTCTATTCTAACAGTTGTTCACCAACAATATCTGTTGTAACCACTGTTTCAGAAACTTCTTCCACCACTTCAGATCTGATGTCCACTTTCTCAGATTCTTGCCCTTCTAGTATTGACTCTAATGCCATTAAATAGAATTCATTAGGTAAAACATCAGAATTAGCAACTAGTGCAAAATTTTCATTAGTTAAGTCCTCAGGTAAGCTACTCCAATCAACAAAGCCCTAGGTAAAGAAACTCTGTTGACTAGCCTCTGCTGGAGCAGATGTTTGTGCAGCTTGTTGTGGTGCAGTTTGCACTTGAACCTGGGGTGCAGGGGCTTGAACATACTGAATTTGAGGAGCAGTGGTTTGGACATACTGGACAGGAACAGTGTTTACAGGGTGTGCAAAATGAGTAGTGTTTTGCATATGAGGAGCAGTGGTATATTGGGAATAATGGACAGTGCTTTGGGTGTTTTAAGGTCTTGGACTAGGATGAGTGATAATTGGTCCACTGTTTTGACTCCTACATTCCCTAGCAAAGTGACCAAACCTATTACACTTTTTTTTATTTATCCAACCCAACCTTTAAATTCCCATGCAACCCTGGAAACTTCCTACCAGTTCTTTTATAAAACTTGCTTGTTCTCACACTTAATAAAGCAAGTTGATGCAAAAGGTCCATCTCTTCCAGATCAGTGGGGTCAAAATGTTGAAGGTCATTCAGCTCAAAGGATAAGTTGTCTCCATTAGCTATGAAAGCATAATTGGGTGAGTAAGGCTCAGAGTTGAAGGCTCCACCTACAATTATGTCAATGTAATGATCATAACTCTGGTCCTTACTACCACCAGATGACTCTTCCTGACCAAAAAGTGTTGTGTTATGAAAAGAGTAATCATCAGCCACTTTCCCAGACTCTTGAAACTTCTTTTTCTGGTTAAGCTCTCTTTCATATGTGAGAAGCCTACCATGAAGTTGGGTCAGACTCATCTCTTTGAACCCAACGAAATTTCTAGTGACAAAGGCTATAGTGTCCCACTTTTCTGGTAATGATCTAAGGAACCTATTGTTTAGAGTAGAGTTAGCATATTCAACATTAACCGATTTTAGCTCACTAATCAGACAACTAAACCTCTCAAACTGATGGGTCAATGACTCTCCCTTAACATGAAAAAACGTTTCATATTGTTAGTTAAACACCTCTCTGTTGTTTTCAATAACCTCTTCTGTCCCACCAAATTGCTCTTTGAGTGCATCCCATAGCTCTTTTACACTGTTACAGTGTAACAGGCCAGCATATATGTCATTTTGTAGTGCTGTAGCAACTATACTGAATGCTTTAACATCTAACTCAATCTTCTAAAAATCCTGCTCAGAGTAATTTTCAGGTTTCTTAGGTACTTGGACCTTGGGATCTTCTGCACTTGGTACAATTGGAACATGAGGTCCAAAGATAACCAACTTCTAGCAATCGGTGTTTTGCTGTGCAAGAACATGGCCCATCCTATGTTGCCAGATATTGTATTCAGATCTGACAAGTATAGGCGGTTTGTACAGTGTGCCTGTGTTATGAGGATCTTGTGATTGTGATGAGATTTTGGTTGTTTTAAAAAGTTTTTGATTAATCAACTTTGAACGTGATTAAGTGGTGTGTGCAAAGCGTGATATATTTTTATTGATATTTTAAGCCCATTTTACACATTAATCAAGTTTTAAATTTATAAAACACGATATTCTACTAACACTAAACACACACTTGGGCAAATGCACCCATCACGAGCGTAGTATAGCATTGGTATGATACCGAGGTCGTCCAAGGACACAAGAGCTTTTAGTACCGGTTTATCCTCAACGTCTAATCAATCTAAAATTTTGAGAAAAGTTTTAAAATTAAAAAACTAAAAATGCAAAAATAAAATAAAATAAAATAAAAACAAATAGACAAGATGAATCACTTGGATCCGACTCGCCTTTAATGTATCCTTTGATGATTTTCGCACTTTCGGACTTTTAAGAGATTATCTTAGTTATAGTAGTAGGCCCCTCTTTTGAAGGTGACGTTACCCTCAACCCAGTGGTTTGAGTCAGCAGGGATACAATCCCAAAGGGTCGGAATATTGAAAGACAATTAAGTTAGTTATTAAAGCGAAAAGTGGTAGGCCCATCTTTTGAAGGTGACGTTACCCTCGGCTAAGTGGTTTGAGTCAGCAAGGATAGAATCCCAAGAAGCCGTTTTAATGTATTAATAGTAGTTTACATATGAGGGGTTCAAGCTATTCGCACCCCCGCCATCCAATACCAGTGGGTATTGAAGGAGGTCCTAGTAAGCTTGAACCAGGTCCTTGCAGGATCTATACACTGAACATGGCAAGAACCTTACCAAACCATTCCCCTAACCCCCGACCAGGTAGTCAACATGCCTTTATATAGACCATAAAGACATGAATGATGCAATCTACTTTATATAGACAGTAAAGTAACTTCAAGACACCACAGAAAAATGATAGGAAGAATTCACCTTCAACATAAGAAACTAGTTATTAAAGTCATTAATACAAACCCAAATAAAAAGTGCCGAAAGATTAAAAATAAAAATTAATACATAAAAGACTTGTCTTCACCAAGTGATGTAAGAGACTTAACCAAACATGGCCTTTGATTGGCAAGAACCCTTACAATCAATCTTGGATCCCGAGACTACTACACACTCTAAAGATGGATGATGGATGATGGTGGTGGGTGTTGGTGTTGTGGTGGTGGTGGAGTGGTGGCAAAGTGGGAGAGCAGTGGTTTGCCAAGGGATGCCTTTCAAGTGAACTAAGCACCCCCTTTTATAGCCAGTACAGAACTCTGGCCACGGCCCTGTGGTCATTCCTTTCTCTTCCTTCATTAATTGCAGCTGTCAGCAGAGGGCCCCACACGCCCCCGTGGCCCCTGGGCACGACCCTGTGGTCAACTTCGTATTTGTACTATCAATATTTAGCAAGATTCTGCGTATCTATGCGTTGAGCATGCCCCGTGCCCAGCTGGGCACGGCCCCGTAGTGGGCGTAGAAGCTTCTGCAGGTTTTTTCTTCTTGTGTCAGGGCTGACCACGCCCCGTGGTGAGCCGACCACGCCCCGTGGTGAGCTGGGCACGCCCCGTATTGAGCTGGGCACAGCCCCATGGTCAGCTTCTGTCTTCTTGTTTTTTCTTTGGGGATGATGCCGAGGGGTCAGGCATGTCACGTTATTCCTTCTTCTTGTATTTATGTTGGTATTTGGCTGCTTATTTGTTTCTTTTGTTCTTTTAAGCTCATTTGGTCCTATAAATTCAAAAGGAAGAAAGAAACACGCTTTTTCCAATATTAGTACTAAAAAAGGGTTAGTTTTATGCCTCATTTGATATAATTTATATGTTACATTTTGCACACATCATTAAGCTTATACTATGTTTTTCAACAAATACGAACAACACGGTATCAATGAAATTGAGCTGATCTTTAATGTCAAATTGACTGTTAAATCGAATTTGACTGACCTGTGCTCTGATACCAATTGTTAGGATCTGAGTTTAATTGTTTGTGTTTATTTAAAAGATGAAAGATGAAAGAATACAATAAGATGAAATAATTGCAGCGGAATGATGTAAACTTTATAACACAAACAATGGAAAATATGTTTTCATCGTGAATACTTTAAGTCGAAAGATTGTATTACACAATGATTCAATCATGTATGCATGAACTACAACTCCCTCTCAGCCTGAGATCACAGTGATTGTTCGTACAAAATGCAAGTGTGAAGTGATCTGGTAGAACAGTACAGGCACTGTCTATTTATAGTACAATCCTAACCACTGTGGCATCTTGGCTAATGTCACCGATACAGTGATATCTAACAATACTAACAAACTCTAAATGCAGCTAATGCTAAACATTGTTACATTAATAAACCACTGATTACAAGACTCTGTTGATTATATCCTCTGATGAGCTCAACCTCTGATGAAGCTATAGCAGTGTAGATCTTTGACATCTTCAGCGGTTTGGTCTTTAACAGTCTTTATAATCTAGCAGAGCTTAGCACTGAGCAGACCTTAGAACCACCAGTTGTTAGATGTGTTGCCATTGAAGGAAGTAGTAATTCAAAACACAGTTTATTCTGGAACAGTTGTTGCAGAACTGTTTTGGCTTTGTATAATTTGTTCTTAAGGAAGGATTCACATTAGCCAACAGAGGCGCAGGGTTTTGCTCTGCTTCGCACTCACTGATGCGGTTCGACAGAACTTCAGTGGTGAAATCAGCTAAGACTTGCCCTTTGATTGCTGGTCTTATCTTATAAACTAGGTTGTGCCCACCTAGTTCTATAGCCCATTTGGCATGTCTGCCTGAGATTTCAGGCTTGGAGAGGATTTGACCAATTCGGTAATTGGTCAAGACATTGATAACATGTTCTACAAAGTATTGGCATAGACGCCTAGAGGCATGTACCAAATCAAGGACCAATTTCTCCATGATGGAGTATCTTGTCTCCGGGTCATTGAGCATCTTGCTCACATAGTAAATTGGTGTTAGGACCCCATCCCGGTCGACCAGGAGCACCGCACCTATAGCTTTGTCCGATGCAGAAAGGTATAGGGTTAGTGGCTTCTCTTCACGCAGAGCCGTGAGAGTGGGGAGTTGGATCAAACACTCCTTCATTCCCCGAAAAGCGTGTTCTACCTTAGCGTCCATTGGAACTGATCTTTTTTCAGGCAGTTGTGCAAGGTGCTTATAAAAGGAAAATACTTGGCTGCATGATTGGCCAGGAACCTGTTTAGCGCGGCCACCGCCTAAAGTTTGCATTTCCTTAATCGTGGATGGCGACGGCATGCGTTTGATCGCTTGCACCTTTTCTGGGTTCACCTTGAATCCATCTTTTGTAACGATGAATCCGAGGAATTTTCCTTCTTCCATTCCAAATGAGCATTTCCCCAGGTTGAGCTTCATGTTAATACTTCACAGAGTTTGGAATGTTCTTTCGATATCTTTGAGCATGGAATCCTCCTCCATGCTCATGATGACAAGGTCGTCCATGTAAATTTCGACACGTTTACTGATTTGATTGCCAAACGTGTCGTCCATCAATTTTTTGATAGGTTGCACCCGCATTGCGCAACCCAAACGACATTTTTGTATTGCAAAAATTTCCCGTAGGTGTTCGAAATGCCGTTTTATCCTTATCCTCGAGTGCCATTTATACCTGGTGGTAGCTTTTGTAGCAATCGAGGAAGCACTTCCATCTGAACGGTGCAAGGTTATCGACCTTTTCGTCGATTTCTGGAAGTGAGTAGCAATCCTTGGGGCAGGTCTTATTAAGGTCTTTGTAGTCGACGCACATGGGCCAGCCCCCACTTGCTTTTCCTACCATCATCGGGTTTGCCAACCAGTTTTGGTATTTGACCTCCAGCAGAATCCCTGCGGTGATCATATTGAAATCGCCTTGTGCTTCTCTACCGAGAAGCACGTTATATCTGGAGGTATGTGGTAGGACCATAAAATTTACTTCATCCATCCGCGTGTGTCTACCGTCGGTAAGGCACATCGAAAAAGTAATTTGGCTGATGGGGAACACTGTTTCTCCAACAAACCCGGCCAAAGGGTAGTCTACCGGCTGCAACCTATCTTTGTCCTCCTGATCGAACTGGTTGAAGCATTGTTAATATATAATATCGGAGGTGCTACCCGGGCTCGGTGCAGTAGTGTGCCAAACAGCCGGTGATTACAATGGCTCGTCTGTCGCACGATCCGCCTCGAACGCTGGGGAAGACGACTTCTTCATCACGCCAGTCGTCGTCCTGTCCCCGCTTAACCGCCTTCCTCGGTTGTCTCTGGCCCCCACTGATCATGTGGGTTGCCACGTACTTCAATTTTTATCAGAGGTGCCCTCGTCATGAGGAGTTATGCGCTTGGTTTGCTTCTACACATATGGCAACATGTGTTACAACTTTCCCTCCTTGAGGGCCCGTTCAATCTCCTACTGAAGACTGATACAATTGTTTGTAGTGTGACCACTATCATTGTGGTAGTCACAATACTGGTGGTGGTCCTGGCCTCTTTTTCTTCTCATCGCGGCAGCGGGTTTGAAGTTCCGTTCTTCTGTGAGAAGAACATCCCTTGGCGATTTGGTGAGCTCGGTCCATTGGTGGTCCCAAGTCTCCATTTTTGCTGCCCTTTGGTCCCGCTAGGCATTGATCGTCGATCTGGCATCCGGCTAGGACCCACGTGGATCGTACGATTTAGACTCGTGGTCGTGGGTCCACGAGTTCCTGTTGCACTTGTTGTTATTGTTGCGCCGAGATGGTTCTTGGCGAGAAGATTGCCCTTCTGTAAAAGAAGGTCGATCTTTGTTTGTACTTGGCCACAAAGAACGCTCTGTTTGGGCGTACGTCTTGACTACCGTCATAACATCGTCCCACTTCTTGGGCAAGCCTTCCTTGCCCGGTATTGTCTTTATCATTTCATCATTTCTCATAGCCTTGATGAAATGTACGCACGTGCAAGCGAATCTACCCCGCCAATCTCAATGCACTCTTTATTAAAACGGGTAATGAAAGCTTCCAAGCCTTCATTATTCCCGCGCCAGATGTTCATGACGTCAGAGGTATCACGGGCTTGACGTCGCTGCTGGTTAAAATGGTCAAGAAATTTTTCTTGTAAATCTTCATATGATGCCAGTGAGCCCACTGGCAAGGTATCAAACCAGGCCCTTGCGGTTCTCGTAAGGGTCTGGATAAATAAATGGCACCATAAGGGGTGCGTTCCGCCGCCGACAAGGCCGACGCTGATAAATACGCACATGTGGTTGTCAGGGCCTGGCAATCCACTGTACTTGCCCACACTAGGAAGAAGTTTGGCCCTTGTAAGTGGTGCCAAGGAAATTTCCTTAACAAATTTGGAATTACCTACTGCGGATTTCAGTCTGTAGACCGATCTGTAATCGTGCTTTGCAGCATGATCATAAGCTGAGAGGGTGAAGAAACAGTGATCAAAACTGACCGGAATCAATCAGACCAGGGGTTTAGTCTCTGCATTAAAGGGTTAATCCTCTCGCTGATTTGGGGGTTTGGCTGAATTCCTTCTCCGGTGATCACAGCAAAACAGAAAGCCGTTAGACTCACCACGGGAAGAATGGGGGTTCTCTCCATGACCATCCTCCAGCGTGAGAATAAGTACAGTGATCTCAATGAAGAAGAAGTAGTAAAATGGAGTGTAACTTGTGAGATCATACCTGCAACAACTTATTTATAGCCGGTTTTTGGCGGGAAACTGATGCAACGAAGGAAATAACGGAAAGCATTTTTTGTAAGCGGTTACATCTCTTTCCGTTAACCCTTTGCACACAGATCGTAGATCTTTGATCAACGGTTGGGGAATTGCCACGTGGAAAGTGGTTTTGGGTGGATCCTTCTCCAAGTTAGTGTTATCATCCCGATTCAGATGAGTGTACAGGATCGTGCCACGTCATCTTTCAGTTGTAACCGAATGGTTGTGCACGATGAGCATTTAGAGAGTCTTCTAGAAGATCTACAGTTGTAAACCTTTATCTCTCCGCCACGTGTCTATTCTGTTGTAACAGAAAAGATACTTTGTTCCAGTCTTGATTTCAGGCGCGCGGAGATGTTTAGGATTTTATCTTCTAGTCTAACTGTACCCTTACGCGAGCCCGCGCAAGGGTGTTAGTTGAATGTTTGTTTCACTCTTTCCTTTGGCGCATGGTATCGAAGACTATTTTCTTCCCCATGTTCAAAACCGTTGCGCAGCCGCGCATGGTCTTGTTTGTTGGAATAGGACTATGGTATGGTCTTGCGATCCTGCGCAAGGTTTCTTGGACCATATTCTTTTGTTTTTGAACTGTTTCTTCCCAAATCTTGTTTAGGACCGCTGCGAGGCCATGCAGGGTCTTTGTTTAAGATGTTATGGGATAAGGTTGTGGTATGGTCCTATGCGCCTGCGCGGGGTTTTTGGGACCATACCCCTTTAAGTCCCCCCAGTACAGTGTTGCTTCTACCCAAGTAGATGGAGCACTAGACTTATATGAAGTGTACGCTTTATGATTTTTGAAGTAGTAAGTTTTTCTCGCGCGAAGTATGAGGAACCTTCTTGTGGAAGATATTCTTTGTTTCTTCAAGTGGAGGTTTCCATGATTTCAAATTTTAAAAAATTTTGCTCATGGAAGGTAAAAGGTGTTGTGCTGACTGTTGACGTGTGACGGTTTTGTTTATAAGCTGTCACTTGTCAGTCATTCATTAAACATGCGTCGTCAAACGTGATGTACACACGCGCGTGGGATTACTTTTTATTCCCCACTCTCCCTTGATGCCTTGGTAACCGTGTTTTCCTGAAAAAGGGGCCGTTGTGGTTTTTTAGAGCATTAATGGCGATCCCTATATAAACTCTTGAGTGCCTTCCTTTTTTCATTAGTTGTTCCCAAATCCTTTCATCTTCTCCAATTTTCCTTTTTGAGAAAACCTGTAACTTTGCGTTTTTCCCTTTATGTCTACCGGAGAACATCACGAAGACTCTTCAGAAGAAATGTCTGCCGCCCTACCACCGTTAAAGTGGTCCAAGGAGGTGTTTGACGGTCTTGTGAGGAACTTTAAATTTCCTGAAGGTTGGGGTGTTAGATACCCAGATGATGGTCAAACGGCGGCCGACGCTCCGGCTAGTTATATTACTTTATTCTGGGATTACTTTGCTGATGGAAACTTTTGTCTACCCGTTACAAGATTCTTGCTTGACGTGCTCGAGTATTACAAGTTTCATATTTCTCAACTACACCCCATCGGAATGGTCCGGATTCGACACTTCGAATTCCTTTGCCGGTCGATGCATATTGACTCGACAGTCAATCGTTTTCGGGTATTTTACCAACTCCACTGTTCTCAGGGGTTTTATTCTTTTGCCCAACGCTTGTCGACGAAGAAGATCTTGTTGAACCCTCCAAAGTCTTTTCACGAGTGGAAACTGAAATTTTTCTTTATTAAAGCTGGGGTGATTCCTATGAAGATGACTTTTAGGGGTGCTGAAGACATTGTGGTAGAGAATATGAAGACTCCGGAGTCAGAGATTTGGTACCAAGATTTGAAGGATATTCCGTCCATTGAGATTCCTGAAAGGGCTCTGGTTGCCGCTGGCATGAGTCTTCACTGGAAGATGGACCGTGAAGAGAAACCGGTGTACATAGAGGATGATAGAAGTAAGATTTGGGATCTTCTTATCCTTTTGTTTTCCTTTATGTAAATAACATGAATTTGTTACTGGTTTTGCCTTTGTAGTTGTTTCCTTGTATGTGGTTGCATACAAGAGGGAGAAAGGGAAAATGACAACCATCCCGAAGGGTGCC
Source organism: Helianthus tuberosus (assembly GCA_030545235.1). Classification (NCBI taxonomy): domain Eukaryota; kingdom Viridiplantae; phylum Streptophyta; class Magnoliopsida; order Asterales; family Asteraceae; genus Helianthus; species Helianthus tuberosus. The sequence continues at coordinate 83,487,981 of CM060369.1, forward strand.
GGTGAGGAGCTCTGGTATCTGCAGATAATAAAGAATTTTGCGCTTCCACGGGATGAAGATCTGGCTGCGCAACCTTCGACTGGTGCAGGTAAGCTCATTTTAAAATTTTTGATCAATATTGCAATATTACTCTTTGCTGTCCTTGCGCGTGGGGTAATATTGCAATATTTTCCTTTTTAAATAGGTGAGTTGATTAATCTGGGCATAGGCCCTGAGAAGAAGAAGAAACATGTACCGGCCGTTACTGCTGCACCGAAAAAAGTTGATGCGCCAAAGGCGTAACCTTCAAAGGCCAAGAATGTCAGGGAAGAGAAGAAAGGTGCGCGCCCTTTCCTTAAACCCCGGTGTGATTACGTAGTGGTATCTGACACATTAGAAGGTCTTGCGCCTGTAGTTGTTAAGAAACCCAAGCCGGAACCACAAGATACCGCGGACATCCCTGTGTCCAATCCGGATGCCCCCATAGATCTGGACTCCAGTCCAGAACTGCTGTTGAGGACTAAAGCGGTGAAGCGGAAGCAGGTTGAAGTTGAGGGTGCGGCGCAGCCCGCCAAGAAGGTGCCAAGAAGGAAGAAGATTGGCAAGAGGGGCAATCTGGATGCCTTTGTTACAAAACTCTCTCCAGGTTAGTATCTTTTTTAGCTGTTGTTTCCTCATACTGTTCGTTAATATGACCCTTACTTTTGCAGAAAAGCCGATTCCTTCTGTTCACACGGAGTCATCATCTGTGTTTAATGATGATCTCCCGCCTTCGCCACCTCGCGCATCTGTTAAGGAACAGTTGGAAGGTACGAAGGCTGTTGAAACGGAAGTAGAGAAGATTGCTAAAGTGAAAATTCCTGAAGAAGTTGAGAAACCTATCGAGGTTGAGCTGGAGACGGAGGCTACAGATGTTGGTGTTACCCAGCCTACGTCTCCTGAAGTTGTGGCGCTCGAGCCTGAGAAAGGGAAATCCATTCAGGAAGACCCAGTAATAACTATTCCTTTCTCCGCCGCTACTGCTGCTGTGAATGTTGAGAAGAGCCAGCTGGTGATCAGGAATTTTTAACTTATGGGGAGGAAGAATCTCCCATCCGCCCAGAGGAAACTCTGGGGGATTATTATTATTGATCTTACTCAGAGAGGAAAGCTTCTGAGATTCATGCGCCGGTGTGGAAACTCAAGCAGGGCGACACTTTTTCAGACGGGCAAATTTGCCATGATTGTTTACAGAGTGCCTTTCCTCCCGCGGAGGTTAAATTTCAAGAAGAGCGCTCTCATGACCTGACTTACCATGCTTATCTGGAGGAAACTGCCAGCTCTACTTCTACCGCACACCGTATAGTGCGCGAGCGGTGCAGTATGCATAAAGAATGGGCTACTTTTGAAGCATCCAAGAAAGAAGCTTCTGAAGAGAAGGAAAAGGTTGCCTTGCTGAGGGCTAAGTTGGAGGCTGATCAAGCCAAGTTTGAGAGCGAGCAGAAAACTGAAGAGTGGTCTGCCGCGGGATAGAAAATGAAAGCGGAAGCTGAAGCCGCTCTTCTCTCAGAAGAGCGTAAACGTCGGAGAGAAATCTGTGAGAAGGATAATAATGAAAAAATGGGTCTTCGTAATGGCATCAACAATCTCAAGGCGGAGATTGAGAAGTTGAAGAAGGAGAAGGCGGAAGCTAAAGCTGCCCGCGATGAGGCCCGTTCTCATCGAGAGAGGAGCGAGCAGAGAGAGGTACAAACTTGCGCCACTCTTGCCCTTAAAAATAAGGAGATAGACGAACTCACCTCCTTATTATCTGATCAGGAACAAACTAAGGTGGAGCTCGAATCTGCCAAAAAAGATTTACAGCTTGAGCGAGTTGAGAAAGCTGAGACTTCCCGCCGCCTGACTGAAACTGAAGAAAAGTTAGAAAAGTCTAAGACTGCTCGGGTGACGGCGGAGAGTCTGGTTGAACCATTGAAGGATGACATGCTCTGGATGAAGCATCGTGGGATTATAAGTATAAGTGTGTCAATTCCTTGCCATATTTTGATGTGTTTGTATATCTTCTTATTTGTTGTATTGCGCAGGTTACAAATTCTGTCCTCAACTCCGTTGACTTGGATCAAATGGTTGTGCATCTTTTGGTTACAGCGCGCAATGATGGATATGCTCAAGGGTATACAGAATGCACCCAACATGTTAACAATGCCTTGAGGGTTAATTGGGATACCAGCAGATCCGCCCCTCATGGAGTTGATACCGGAGCTGCCCATGCAGCTGCCAAAACTGAATACAACAACTTACACCTTCCTGTGATGGACCTGGTCACTGCTGCGCTTCAGGCTGATGATTTTGTTGCTCAATTGAAGGAGGTGTTTCCAGATGAGGGGGATGATGATGAAGACCTAGAGTAGGCCTTTTTTGAGGTTGTTGAACATTGTAGTTGAAATAGGTTTGGGATATAGATCCCGTTTGTAATGATATGGTTACGCTGCCGCACAAGTAACATTGTTGATGCACTGCTGTGCATGTTAAATATTTGTTAATGCGCTTGCTGCGCAAATAACTTTTTTTGAATACATGATATGTTTAGGTTACAATGTTTTACATGAGTACAATTACTTTGTTTAGGTAAGGCGAATAAAGATGGTAAAAAGCTCATGTGTGAACGTAGGGCTGGACCTTGCGCGGTACCTGTGACCGCGAACCGTTCATGAGACTTGTGTTAGGTTACCATAGTGTTTCTGCGCTTACCAAAAAAAATTGCATGCATTTTGTAGTAAACGTAAAGATAATGTAACAAACTTTGTATTAATTTGGATAAGGCGCAGAGGCCGCGTATTACAAAGTTGTTTTAGGATAAATAATGAGACTTAATTTACAGCACTCGGAATAGTCCTTGCGCCATAAATTGACAAGTTGAGGAACCTGTCAAATATGAAGGAACTATGCGCGTGAATTGCCGTTGATCCTTAGGCTTGTTTAGCTTTTTTGTTACTTGGCCCTTCATCTCCGCGCGTGATATGCTTGATTTCCTTGTGCACGTTTTGAACCAGATGGGTAAGTTCCCCACTCTTCAGTGCTTTCTCTATTTCTGTGTGGAGACTGATGCAGTTGTTTGTGGTGTGGCCAGTATCCTTGTGGTATTCACAATAGAGGTTTAGATCTTGCCCTCTTTTGTTTTTCATCGGCGGTGGTGTTTTGAACTGGTAGTCTTCAGTGCTGAGTACTTCCAACTGTGTCTTGGTGAGAGGCGTCCACAGCCTTTCACGGTTTTCTTGTTTGGCTTCCTTTTGAGCTGTGAGCTTGTTGATTGTCGCGCGGGCGTCGTCTGACGAGTATGCGCTTGACGCTGAGTCCTTCCATTTTTTTCTTGAATTTCCTGCCACTGTTCCCACTCATGTTCTGTGGGCAGTTCTGTGGTAGTGGTGGCCTGTTGGAACTTAGATTGCGCTCTGTTTGAGAATAGACTTTGGCAGCAGCCTTCAATTTTTCCCAACTTTTCGGAAGGCCTTCAGTCCCTGACAAGACTTTTATCATATCGTCACACCTCACCACGTATTTGAATTGCGCGTGGATCAGTTGCTCATGCACATCGCCAATTTCTAATACTTCTTTGTTTCACCTTGTTATGAAATCTTCTAAGCTTTCATCATCCCGTCTCCAGATGTTCATAACATCTGCTGAGTCTCTAATGGACCTGCACTGTTAACTGAAATGGACCAGAAAGTTTTCTTCCAAATCTATCCAGGATGTTAACTTTCCCACCGGTAGATTGTCAAACCACAGACGTGCTGCGCCTGTCAAAGTTTGGACAAATAAATGGCACCACATGGGTAGTCTCCATCCTCCGACTAATCCTGCGCTAGTGAACGCGCGCAGGTGATCATCAGGATCAGATAATCCGTTGAACTTCCCAACATTTAAAGGTAATTTCGCCCGCTAAAGGGAAGCTATTGCGATCTCTCTGACAAACTTTGAGTTTTTCGCAGTTTCTGCTGGTCGGTAAATCAGATTGTAATCGTACTCCGCTTCCGGATTGTAAACTGCGCAGATTTTTAGCTTGTAGCTTGCATGATCTCTCTGTAATCGACTGAAAACTCTTGTGTTGTCATCTTCATGATACGTCCTATTATATTCATCGGTTTGGGTGTCCCGCTTTTGAGAAGAACGCGGGGCCAAATGTGAATGGATTGACTGGCGCCTGTGATAATACTGTTCATCACGGTGACCGCGTCTCCTAGATTCAGCGTGAGTGGATTCATTCTTGGCGGTAGATTTGGGATAGACTTCTGTTTCATCTACAAACATGTGCGACGGTGCATCGTAGTGCAACACTCGAGGTGCAGAGGGGGCTCGTACCTGAGGTGCAGATCTATGTGATTGTGTTGCAGGTTGAGCAGTTTGTGCACAGAGCTGTGCGTATACTGTGTTTATTGCACCTTGAGATTTCACGTACCATGAGATCGGAGTTTCACCAGGGGTAAAATTGAGCTAATCAGAATTTCTGGTTGTACTCCTGGTGTAACTGGATCATTTCCATGATTAACATTGTTCTGGACATCGTTATTGTCGGATGCTTCCTCCACAATTCCCTCGACACGGGAAACATGGGCAAAATTGCCCCTGTTCTCTGGTCGAGGTCCTTATGGATGATGTGATGGAGCTTCTGCCATTGAAAACAGAAGAGAAGATGAATCGAACGGGAAGATGAAATAGAAATTGCAAAATTGGTGGGCGCTAATGAAGAAACAGTGATCAGAATTAACCGAAATCAATCAGACCAGGGGTTTAGTCTCTGCATAAAAGGGTTAATCCTCTCCCTGATTTGGGGGTTTGGCTGAATTCCTTCTCCGGTGATCACTGCAAAACAGAAAGCCGTTAGACTCGCCATTTCCTTTGGCGCATGGTTATCGAAGACTATTTTCTTCCCCATCTTTAGAACCGTTGCGCAGCTGCGTAGGGTCTTGTTTGTTGTAATAGGGCTATGGTATGGTCTTGCGATCCTGCGCAAGGTTTCTTGGACCATATTCCTTTGTTTTTGAACTGTTTCTTCCCAAATCTTGTTTAGGACCGCTGCGCGGCCACGCAGGGTCTTTATTCAAGATGTTATGGGATAAGGTTGTGATATGGTCCTATGCGCCAGAACGGGGTTTTTGGGACCATACCCCTTCAGAGGGGTTGCACTGGAGTGTAGTCGTCTTGCTCACCTGACCAGCTATAAGCTGTGTGGGAGTCCCCGCGATACGTGTAATCAGCAGGGTCGGTCCTGTCATGTACGTCATCATTGGGATGCGGCCCAAGACGGCTTTGTATGCCAGACCCACGGTGAGTAATTGATTCTTACCTATGTTGGCTGGGTGGGCCTAGCCATTGGTGTGTTGAGGCCCTAGCATGGAATCCATAAATTGAATCCCCTTCATGTAATGTATGGAGACTCAAATACGAGTCCCATGCTGCTCGCGCCTATCCCTAGGTGCAAGATGTTGTGGAGGCAGTGCCTCGTATTAGAAGAATACGGGGCGCGGGTGTAAATGGTGCCAGTGTAGGCCTTCTGGCCTGTTGCGTGCCAGCGCCAGGCCTGTGCATAGGCTGTGTTTAAAGCAGCTTGTTGTTGTAGGTACTAGGAGTGGAGAGTGGTAAAATGGGTACAAAATGGGGAATCTCTGGCATACTCGCCGAGATATTTCCCATTTGTGCAGATGTGCCAATATGGCCTATTGGCTGGTTGGGGGAGTATTCTCTGTTTGCCCGGCACTTGACAGGATTAAGGGTTCCCCCATGTTGGTAAGATTTTGTTGATCAGACATGATCGTAGAAAAGAAGAGAGGAATGTGCTAATAGAAATAGCGGTGGGCGCCAATGATGAAACAGTGGTTAACCGAGAGGTTAGTCCAGGGGTCGAGTCTCGTCAAGTAGGGTTAATCCCTCCTTTCCTCGATCAATGGTTGGGTCTGTCACACCCCAACCGATGGTGGAATCATCGGGGCGTGGCACTAGGTGAACCAGATTGCTCAAGAGATCCAACTATTTGTTACCAATATTTTAAAAGGTTAATTGTCCCATACCAATCAACAAAATATTCAACAATTAATTATTACAGACAACGAGTTTCTCTCAAACAAAACAAGTCCGACAACATAGATTTCTATTAGTGTAGTTTCTAGACTGCCTATCTTGATTTCCATCAACATAGCATCCTATCAACCTGTCACATACGTTAAAATAAAGTCAATACATAAAATGTAAAGGTGAGTACACAAGTTTGAGTAGCATATAGTATAAAAAGCGTGTACGCATAACCAACATGTAACATGTAATAGGCGAAGCATGTAACTATCAAACCATGTCTACAACTTAACCACGAGACTGCGTTTTGGAGTATGCGCGACACATGTTCAGCGAACACGTGAAGTAAAGTAAAGTGATCCCTAGCAACCCTCGTCCACGACAGGTGCTGAGTCCAAACTATAGTACTATCGTTGCTAGAGGCGGTATAATGTAACACTGTATAGCATAGTACAAGCATTCAAGGTACACGTATAGTATGCGAGAGTGGTTAGCGTTATAAAGTGTTTGCGTTGTGTGTTGTTTTTGATATAGAACGTATGTAACACCCAAAAGTGAGTTAAAAGAAAATGGGTTTGAGTATACTCACAGTTCGTGTTTAACTAGTAAACACAGACTTGATTGGATTAAAGGGAATGCGTTGGAGTTAGCCTGAGCATAGAACAGTAGCGTAAGAGTTGAACAGTGCATAACAGAACGGTTGAGTGTTCGAATGAAGATCCGAACGAATGGGTCTAGCCCATCCGAACAGATGGTCATCTGAACGGATGGTCGGATGGCCATCCGAGCGGATGGCCATTCGAGTGGGTGTGTGGGTGTTTGTAAAATCGTTAAAATTTGAAGTTTAACCAAACTATTTTAAACAAGGATTAGTATAAGGAACAGGTCACCTGGTCGAATGGTCATTCGATCGGACGGTCATCCGATCGGATGGCCACTTGAGTAGGCGATCAGTTATTTGAAAATTTGTAAAATTTTCTAAGTAAAAGTTTGGAGTGTAACGGAGACGACGTGTCAAACAACAGAAACACACCGAGCTTAGATCAGTCGGTCGAATGGTCTCAACCCATATGATCAGACTTACTATTCTTGATGGAATTTCATGTTCAACCCGTTAATCGGTCATCTCTCTGGTGGAAATCCGTTTTCAAGCTGGCTCTCCACTAGGAAATGAGTAGAGAGTCTGAATGAGTCCCGGTTCCATCGGTTTTGAGTAAAAAGTTGAAGAAAAGTTTGAAAATAGATGAAAAGTGTCGAAATCTTTCAAAACTTAGTTGAAACATGGTGGAAATCTCTTAGATCTGAACCAATCTTGATGAGTTGGTGCTCCACAACAGGTTGCATAAGCAAGATGAATGAAGAACACCTTCAAGAGGTCCAAATCAGTGATTTCAGAGAAAAGTTAGTGTTTATGTGTGAGTTTGATGGAGAAGATGATGTAGAAGTGTTTAGTGATGAAGATTAAAAGTGACTGAGGGTGACTTGAGAGCGTGTGGTCAGATGGGAGTGTCAACATCAGGAAATGAGGTGTACAGGTACTATTTATAGTGTGAGAGAGGGAGGTAAGGCGGTGCGCGAAAGTTGGCAGTGGTCGGATGGCCTTTCGGTAGGATGGCCATCCAGTCGGATGGTCATCCGAGCGGATATCCATTCGATCGGGTGTCCATTCGATCGGCTGAATTGTGCGAGTTAGTTTTTTAACTTTTGTTTCGTGTGTTAAGCGTTGCGTTTAGTCGAGTTGCGAGTGAGCGTTGAGCGTGTAAGCATTGCGTTAAGATTGCCACATGATATAAAACAAGTGATCACACAAATAACACACATAATAACTAAAATGCATAAAAGTAAATTCGCGTTTCGAGTTTGCGTTGAGTTTGCGTTGTGATAGCGTTTAGTCTAAACATGCAATATAACATGCGATAAAATGCGTTTGAAATGCGATAAATGCGTTATAAATAGCGTTAAATGTGATAACTGCGTATTGAATAAGCGTTGAAACCATGTGTTGAAATAAGCGTTTTAAATGCGTCAAAAATATAGTTTAAAATAGTTAACCACCAATATATAGATTAACGCAATGGGTTAAACTATTATCGAATCTCAGAGTACAGGCAATCAAGCAAGAAATGACAGTGACAGTAAGGACCCGGAAAGTCGGGTTGCTACAGGGTCGTCCTCTAATTCGTCTCCTGCATAATGAAACACACCGTGACTCGCAACAAGGAGAATGAGGTGGGGGTTGCTCCCTGTTACCACACTCCAGCGTGAGAATAAGTATTTGCTTTGGAAGTAAGATAAGTTGTTAAGTAGTAATTGTGTCACACCCCAACCGATGGCGAAAACATCGGAGTGCGAGCACTAAGCGTTCAGATTGCTCACGAGAATCCATAACACTAAATAGCTTCAATATAAATTAAATCCATTTCATGCAACTGTCTAAAACAAACATCAACCACCCAAAACATATTATCAAAACAAGCATAATCATTGTTTCAAAATTTCTAGATTTAGCTACATGGAGTATCTAAGTTCCATCCTAGCTTGTTTCACGATTTCTAGCATCCTGTCAGCCTGCAACATGTATTAAAATAGAGACAGTACAAAATGTACCGGCGAGTATACAAGTTTGAATAATAGCAGAATAGATTAAAAGTCTCATATCCATATGTAAATGTAACAAAATAGTTTCAGCCATGCTAGTGTTCGCAGTCCAACAAGTGATAGCCCAAGTATCCCGATGCTTTGTTGTTTTCCCAAGTCTCAAGGAAAACTAGAATCATCCTAACAATACCCCCAAGAATAATGGGGAGGTGCATCTCCTATAGCGCTACTATTGTTAAGGCGGAACTACACACCCTGGATTAAAGGTCCACATAGCACATAGAATACAAGAATCGCAATTTTCACACAAACATAGGATAGAGTTTAGATTCCAAAAGTTCAAGTATCATAGTTTAGTAGAATAGATGTTACATCATGAAACGTGTTGGTGCACTGAATGTCTATTGACTACGTCTTATAGAATCTTATGTCTAGATAGGTTAAATGAGTGCACAATAGTGATTAAGTTAGGTTTTGGTCATGTTTTAGGTATCCAGTCCGTTTGAAGATGGCCTGTCCATTTGAAGATGGCCTGTCCATTTGAAGATGGCCTGTCCGTTTGAAGCATGTCCTGTCCGTTTGAAGAAGCCTGTCCGTTTGAACAGGGTTCCGTTTGAAGATATATGTGTCAAGTTCAAACGGAAGGGCAACTAGTATATATAGATTGTGTGTAGGTTCATTTGAAACGGACAAGTGTGTGTGTAAGAGACAAGGTGCTGCCAAAATTTCATCAGAAATCATTGTAAAGTCTCTACAAAGAAGTAATAGAAAAGAATTGAAAGGAACAAGCTGTTGTGACTTGGTTTACTTTGATTCCGCCTCTGTAAACTAAGATGAACTGCCTTTACTGACTATATAGGGTCACGAACACGATCCAACAAGTGGTATCAGAGCTCAGGACGAGGAGTTCATACCAAATTCAGCTTGATTACTTCGGATTCTCTCACTTCTACCTTTCTTTTCTGATTTGAACTAGTTGTCGCGGTTAAAATGGCCTGAAACTTTCACTTATCAAACGAAATACACTGTTAACTAATCCTTGAAAATTTGAAACCAAAATTCGACCTAAAACTGATCAAAATCATCCATTCCATTTGAAAATGTTCGTTAAATGCTGACGTCATCCGTTTGAAGCTTGACATTCCGTTTAAAACTGGCTTCAAGTTTGAAACTGGCTTCCGTTTGAAACTGGCTTCAAGTTTGAAAGTGGTTCCCGTTTGAAAGTGTCTAAAAGTTTGAAAGTGGTTCCCGTTTGAAAGTGTCTAAAAGTTTGAAAGTGGTTTCGTTTGAAACTTGATTAGTGTTGTCTCAAATGGAATAACATATTTCGTTGAGAAGAGTCATTTTCGTTTGAACAATTCCACTTGAATAGATTTCATTTGAATCTGTCATTTTTTAAAACCAAGAACTTTCTAAGTATTTGTTGAATATTTCAGGTGTTTGAAGATGTCGAGCAGCGGTGAAGAATTTTACAACACATTCTACAACGCGTGTACTTCAGAATCGACAGAAAGAAGATCTGATATGAGAGAATATTCAAAAGAGATTTCAGAAAATTTGAAGTATGAGAATATGTATGGAAGTCAACAGAAACCACCGAAGCTAATGAAGATTGAAGATTATAACTGGTGGAAAAATCGATTTGAGGGTTAGGTAAAAGCATTTGCTCCTGAAAGTTGGTTAAAATTGAAAAATGGATATACAGAACCAGTGAAAGAAGGAGGAGAGTTAATAGATGAAAAAGAGTTCACATAAATAGATATAAAAAATGTTGTGGCTGAATACAAAATGATTACATTGATAAAACAATCAGTGAGAGAAGATATTATTTTGTTACTTGAGCAAGAGAAAACGTCAAAGAGTTTATGGGAAGCGTTAGAGAGAAAGTGTGTAGGAAGTAATGAGATTGTAAAAAACAAAAAGAAATTGTTGCGTAAAGAGTTTGATCTTTTTGGTTGTATGAAAAATGAATCGGTTTGTAAAATGATTGAGAGATTTGGACATCTGAAGATGGAGCTGGCCAGACACAAAATCACATACACTCAAGAGGAGCTGGTTGATAAATTGTTTGACTCATTGCCGAATGATCAGGATTGGCAATACTTTGCCTTAATGTTGAAAAACACAATCAAGCCTAAAGAGTTAACAGTGGATTTGCTGATCGAAAGACTTGAAAGTCACGAGTTAGAGATAAAGAGATCTAAAGTCAACAACTCAGCTCATCAGCAGAATGTGGAGTTATACTACAGAGGAAATCTATCACAGGCTGGGTCTCCAAGAACAGCGTTTTCTGCAGAAAGTTCAAAATCTGTGAACAATGAAAGTCCTCATAGTGGTTTTCACAGTGGATCTTTTTCAACAACATCGAGTCAATCTGCATCAAAGAATGTATTTCAATGCAACATTGCAGTAGATTTGAAGAATACTCAAAATTTCAATGAGGAGTCTGCAAAGCAACAGATGGTCTTCTTAGCATCTGTGCTTGAATCGTATGAGAGCCTTGTGGCAGGAAAGATAGGCAACACCAACCTAACTAAGGAAGACTACGATCAAATAGATCCTGAGGAGATGGAACTGATCGACATAAGGTGGTGTATGGCCAGTGCAATGAGGAGGGCACAACGTTTTATGGAAATTACCGGAAGGCAGTCTATTGGTGGACCGTCTACCAAGTTAGGCTTTGACAAATCCAAAGTGACATGCTTTAAATGCAAACAGAAAGGTCACTTTAAGCGTGAGTGCAGGAATGCTTATGCTGATGATACTGCTAATCCGTTCAAGGAAGATTATTACAAGAAAGCAATCTATCATCAGAACAAGTCTGAACCTCCCAGATTGAAGCAGCCTGAAGAAAAATCAAGAGCTCTGGCAGTTATTCATGACGATGAAGGTTATGACTGGAGTCAAGTTCTACCTGAAGAAGATGCAGTTGGATATGCATTTGTAGCTGAGGTTGATCCTGATAAATGGTGGAAAATAGATTATGCAAGATGGGAAATTGGAAAATTCACAGAACCATTCAAAGAAGCCCAGGGAGCCAAAAGATGGAATGATGATTTGGAATGTTACATGGATCCACGGGGTAATCCAGTTGTTGACCCATCAAAGGTGGATTTTGAAGCTATAACAAATTTGCTTCCAAGTCAGGCTACTTTCAACACAAGAAGGTTATCTGAAAAAGAATATTGGCCAGATTTGGTGAACAAAATCAAAGAAGTTTGCGAAGCGAGTCTACCAAAGGTGGTAGAAATGAAGAAGAGAAAAGAAGAAGAGTTGAAAAAGATGGTAGAGGAAGTGAAGATTACTGCAAAGCTTGCTGCTGAAGAAGAACAGAAGAGTGAAGAAGAACATAAAGTAGAAGAAGAAGAGAAGAAGGAGGAAGAACAGAAAGTAGAAGAAGAAGAGAAGAAGGAGGAAGATCAGAAAGTTGAAACAAAAGAACCGGTGCTGAAAGAGACAGAGGTAAATGAATCTTCTGATCTATCGAGTGTTGAAATTGTTGATAAAAATGAGAACAAATGCAGGAATTGCATAGAAATGTGCAAAGCCTGTATTGAAAAAGATGAATTGATAAAAACAAAAGATAATGAATTAAGCAAACTTGAAAATGGTTTCACAACAAAATGTAAAGATGTGATTGAAAAAGAAGAAATTTTGAAACTAAAAGTTGAAAAATTAACACAGAAATGTCAAGGTCTTGAAAAGGATAATGATGTTTATAGACAACTGTGTTCTGCAAAATGTGTTGATTGTGTTGAAAAAGAAACTAAAATTCAAGATTTTCAAAAAGAGTATAATTCTTTAAAGTGGTCAAGTCAGAGAGTACAAGAGGCTTATGATACTTTGAAGAGTCAAGTCAAATGTTTTGACCAAAGATTGTCTGAAACTTTAGTCACTAAAGAAATGTATGAGAGACAGTTTAAAGAAAAGCAACTTGAATTAAACAAGTGTGTTGATGAAATTGCTAATCTCAAACAAGTTTTGGCTGAAAAAGAAAAGGTTGTTACCAAACTTCAAAGTTATCATAACTCTTCGTACATTCTCGAACGCATTTTCAACATCACACCAGATGACAAAGATACTGACAAGAACAAAAAAGGTATTGGTTCAGAATTTCATCAGGTACCACCACCATTGAGAAACAATTATACTTTTTATGATGAGGAAAAGGTGGCAAAAGCTCTGAATATTGTTGACCAATTACCTGAAAGTATCGATGTGACTTACTCCAAATCTGATGAAGCTAATGATTCAGAGGTGGTAAGTAAGGTTGTTGAAAGCGTTTTGAAAGATGAGTCAAACAAAGGTAAGTCTGAATTACATGATGAAAATGAGGGAAATTTTCATGATGGTTATCTCAAACAGACAAAATCCGAGAAAAATTTGAATGATGATTCAAAAGGATTGGTTTAAACCATGATTGGATCGGACAAATTATTCTTAAATGTTGTATTCCCGATTCAGAATGTGATTTCAGAAAAGGTTGACAAAGTTTTCAAAATGGTTGAAATTGAGAAATCGGAGATTTCAAAGTTTGCTGGTAAAAGTCACAAAACTTTTTATAACAAACCTGGTTTCAAAAAGAAAAACATGAAGGCTGGGTTGGGTTAAAAGGAAACAAAATTGGAAGAAAAATGAAGTGCCAAATTCTCAGGCAAAAATGAGTTTTGTTCAAGGAAAAAATTTTGAAGAAGAGGAAAAACTCAAATTTAGACAACAGTCTATTGAAGAGTTTTGTGCTCAAAAGAAAAAGCAACAACCACAGGTCAAAGATGTGTCCAAGAGAACATGTTTCAAGTGTGATCAAATTGGACATCTTGCACGAAAGTGTCCGAATCTGAAACCTGTGGATGTTGACAAAAAGAAGCCTGAAAATTTTGAGAAACAAAAATCTGAGGGTGTGAAACAAAGGTCAGCCAGATTTGATTCAAAACAAACTTGGAGGTACTACACAAACAAGTTTGCTTCAAATCAAACTTGGAAACCAAAACAGACTAGGTCTGATTTTAGACAAACACAGATTTTTCACACACCCAAATTGAGAACAACTCAAAGTTGGAAAACAACTGTTGATATGACAAAACCCAAAGAGTTTTGGAAACCAAAAGTTGTTCAAAAACAAAATGTTAAAAAAGAATCACACTTTTATAAAAGAGGAACTCCGAAAGGTCAAAAATGGAGTGCTAAGAAACAAGTAATTTTGGTAAAAGATGAAAAAGTTGAAGTTAAAATTGAAAAAGTTTTTGATGAGAAAGATTTTCCGAAGCTACATCATGAATATTGTGTAGAAATGCCTAAGGTCCAACAGACCTGGGCTAAATTGTTCAAGTAATTGAATGCTTTGAATGTGCAGGTGCTCACCAAAACCGAAGATTGTGAGAATGAAAGTTGGGGCAGCCTGGCACAGGAAGAGGTTGCTGAACCCTGGTTTGGTTGAACAGGGAGTTTATTGTTTTCTGTACATAAATAAACAATATTTTCAAAAACCCTAAAAATTTAAAAAAAAAAAAAACCAAAAATATGTTTGTTTTTAATTTTTTTGTCAAAAATAGAAAATTACAAAAATATATGTTGATTGAATACGCCGAAACCCTCACGGCTGAACAAACATGATTACTTTCACAAGATTGAAAAACAGTTTTCAAACTGTCGAAAATCAATGGGTTGTAAATCATGGGGGTACTTTATATTAGTTTTTCTGCAAAATAGAGCATAGTTAGCAGAAAATGGATGGCGAGACAAAGCTATCAGTGTTGGTTGTCAAATTTTTCTTTAAATGGTTTTGCATTTTAGGGGGAGAAAATTTGTTAGAAAATACAAAAACATTAGAAAATTTGAAAAAGCCAAAAACATGATAAAATAAAAAAAAAATTGAGTTTTTGCGTAAAAAGAGGAAATGATAGTACATCAGTAGACAGTTACAGTATGCTAAAGAAATGTAATGATTATATTGCATTAAGCAGTCTCACCGATGATATGCCGATAGGTTTTTATACATTTAGTAAATTTTTTCGGGATATAAATCTAAATTCAAACTTGCTTATTTCGTGGGGAACACTACTTGGATATATAGGTAACCCCTGAAATCTCGTTTGAAGGACCCCTCTTTCTGAGATACTAGGTCTTTATGCTTAGTGATATCTGGGGTATTATCCCGGGACTTCTGATTTTGCGGAAGCAATGGCCTAGTCCCCGGAGAATACTTTCTGCATTGCTTGAAAAATAGCTTCACCCTCAGCAAATTGATGAAACAATAAAATTGATAGTCATTGCTGTTCTAATACAAAAGATCCTCTAAAGGGGACACACCAAAAGTCGAAGCCGTCATCTCTCTGCGTATACGGAAGTATCGATCTGAGCTCTCACGGCCCTCGCATCTAACCCCTTACAGATATCATCTAGGTATACTCACCTGTAAGACTGAATATTGGGATCTGGATACGGGAGTATATTCAAGAGGTGGGACACATGAATGAGTTTAAGTTATTAAAATACCTAATTCGTATCCTGAATCAGTTGAACTTTGTGTGAAAATTTAAGTGGATAAGTATATTGACAATCTAAGTGAATTGTTTAATTCTTAATGTGTAACTAAGCTCAACGGTACTTGTAACTTGTCAGAAACTGATATGATCCTCTAATGCAAACTTAAACAAAAATAGTGTCTGTGAATATGTTTGTATATATTTCTTTATTGCTTTATATTTTCAGAAAATACAAAAAGATTTTTGATTCTGCTTTATTTTCGACAACCGATGTCTGAGTGCCGAGTTTCAAAATCTAAGTAAGCTGATTGTGTTTCTGAAAATAAAACAAGTTCATTAAATTGAAACTTGAATTAAAATCAAAAATCAAAACAGTTTGTGATATCTCCAAGGTCATTAAGTTGGACTTGGATGATTAACTGTGGGGGATTTGGATGCTTATATTGTTATAGAGCTAGTTTCCGATCCGATTCGATGAAACTGCCAAATTCATGAGAAGTGATTTAGAGAAGATTGAATTGCCAGGTTACTATTCCTGGTAGTCTAAAATGTGGTTACTTATGAATGTATGAGTGATTGCAGGTAAAAGTCCAGACTACGATCCCAGAAGCTGAGTCTAAGGGGGAGTCTGAAGACAAGCTCAAAGCAAGGGGGAGTTTGTAAACCGAAAAGCAAGGTGACGATCCCTAAAGCACGGAAGCTAGACGAAAGGGGGAGCCTGAAGAAAGAGAGGGACAGAGATAGATCCTGGTATAACATTTGAAGATAGAAGCTGATCAAAGAAGATAAAGATTGATAGGATGCTTGCATTGTTAGACAAATTTGAAAAGAGACAAAGGCTAAAGACTCGAAGCCAAAGACTTCGTCAACATCCAAGGGGGAGTCTGTTGGTGCACTGAATGTCTGTTGACTACGTCTTATAGAGTCTTATGTCTAGATAGGTTAAATGAGTGCACAATAGTGATTAAGTTAGGTTTTGGTCATGTTTTAGGTATCCAGTCCGTTTGAAGATGGCCTGTCCGTTTGAAGATGGCCTGTCCGTTTGAAGCATGTCCTGTCCGTTTGAACAGGGTTCCGTTTGAAGATATATGTGTCAAGTTCAAACGGAAGGGCAACTAGTATATATAGATTGTGTGTAGGTTCATTTGAAACGGACAAGTGTGTGTGTAAGAGACAAGGTGCTGCCAAAATTTCATCAGAAATCATTGTAAAGTCTCTACAAAGAAGTAATAGAAAAGAATTGAAAGGAACAAGCTGTTGTGACTTGGTTTACTTTGATTCCGCCTCTGTAAACTAAGATGAGCTGCCTTTACTGACTATATAGGGTCACGAACACGATCCAACAAAACGCCCGTCTTAATTTAACACAATTATAACATTTAACACGCAATTTATACAAAAATGCGAGCTTACATAAAAAAAAACTTTGTTAGGTTAACGATCATACATGATCAAAGCATTTGAGTTATCATCCTAACTAGTTTAAACATTTCAAATGCAATACTTAGTGTTTACAGGATTTAGTTATAAAAAAACCAAATGAGATCAATGCGGAAGCCTTTAAACGACGTGTGTTTGGTCCTTGTTTCGTGCTTGATCTTCATCCGGAGTAACATAGCATTCACCTACATTCAAAACCAACTTAGACATTAGTTTTGAGCCTTTAAAGATCATTAAAACATAACCTTTATGCGAAATATTCAAGAAAAACGATTTTTAACCAGTTATTTAGGCCCTCGCGGGGCGCGGCTTATTAAGGGACTTCCTTCGAGGGCCGCGACACTTGTCGCGTCACGCGATACACACATGGTCTCGCAGTCACGTAGCGCGACGACTTTATTTTTCCAGAACGTTTGTTTCTTTTGAGCTGCAGATACCCAGCTCCGAATTATACCAAAATTCTAACTTAAAACTTGCATAACTTTCGTTCCACACGTCCGTTTTATGTGATTCTTTTTCCTACGTGTCCGTAATTTAATTACGGACCCGTTTACGAACATTGTTCTCATCAAAATTCGGTTTATAAGCAGTTGTCCTATGACTCCATTGTTGTATAATTGGTCTAGAACAAGTAGTTTCAAATAAATTAACAAACCTGAAACCCGAATTGAAATTGCAAAAGTTATGATAAAACCTGGATTAATCTCTGAATCCTATGAGAACTATCAGATAAACCTATTTGCGGGTTACACGCAATGATTTATCGGATTAGACAGAGATCACTCTTGTTGGAATTGGATTTGATGAAACTGTGAATGAGAATATGATCATATGCTGTAACCGTCAGAGTGCCTTCTGTTTCTATGCCTCTTCTACATATATGTGCGATCAAAAAAGAGAAAAGTCTAAATAAGACTTTTATCCGGCCTCAAAAAGTATCTCAACATAAAATATGAAACAATATATTAATGGGCTTTCTGGTTTGTTTGTTGACTTAAAATAATAAATGGATTTTGTAATGGACTTTTAATCCATCACCAGCCAATAAAACAAAACAATATATAATGGATGACATCGTTAAAGTCGAATCCATTTTAAATGGATTAAAACAAATTGGTTGACTTTAAAGATATGGCATACAGTTTAATAAACTTTCTAACAAAGCTATAATGTGGCCAAATTATTTAATACAAATCAAAAGTCAACCAAACTATATTAAGCCCACTATAATTATTGATTACCAGGCCCAAATAACGTTCGTGTTAAACGAGCCCGCACTCCCGCGTCACCTAACTCGATTAGACACCGACGTTATTATCTTGATCGACAAGTTAATCCAATACCCTAAAATACATGTCGATAACACTAAAATTACCAACAATCCTCCCCCATTTTAGTGGTATCCATGATTAACTTAACCATCCTCACAGAAACACAAACGCATGCATAATGAAAATGTCCTGAGGATTGAATTTTCACTTAGTATATTACTCGATACAAATATTAGAATAACAGGGTGTCTCTATGGATTGAACCCATGTTATCCATTTAAATACATGTAGGAAACATACACAAACGTTTACAAATCCAAATTCCACTTGCCACAATATTTTACTAGCCTGTGTCCTAATCCTTCAAAGAATATATCAAAGCTCAAGTCCAAAGCTTCTTGAAGCGGCTAAACTTCATATTCTTATAGGTAGTTCATTACTCTTGCACCTGCACTGCAATTTATCGATGAACTATTAAGAAGTTCAACTTCAACCTACTTTATCTTATAGTCTGAACACATACCTTGGGATGATTTGCTAATGTGTTCCAATATCGTTATGACAAGCTTTCCGCATTGAATTCTGTATCTAACGTTGTATTAGATGGGAATTGGGTGTCTTGACATAAGATATTTAAAGTGGACTTTAAACCCATCCCTTTAGCTGATTTCTTCACGAGATCTCTTCCTAACCCTTTGGTTAGATGATCAGCTAAATTAAGCTCGGATCTAACAAATTCAACGGATATCACACCATTCATGATTAATTCTCTAATCATACTATGTCTAACACCTAAGTGTCTAGACTTCCCATTGTACACTTGACTATATGCCTTAGCCAAGGTAGCTGCACTATCGCACCTGATAGAGATTGGTGATATCGGTTTCGACCATAATGGAATCTCATAGATCAAATTTCTGAGCCACTCCGCTTCTTTACCAGCTGCAGCTAAAGCTACAAATTCAGATTCCATTGTTGAATCTGTGATGCAAGTTTGTTTCTTTGAAGCCCAGGAGATAGCACCTCCACCAAGTAAGAACACCCATCCACTTGTGGAGGAATGATCTTCCTTATTATTTATCCAACTTGCATCAGAGTACCCTTCTATAATTGAAGGAAAACCTGAATAGCATAAACCAAAGTGCATGGTTCCTTTTAGGTACTTAAGCAGTCTGTTCACTGCTTGCCAGTGTTGAGCACTAGGATTACTAGTAAATCTGCTCAACTTACCCACAACATAAGCTATGTCAGGCCTTGTGCTAATCATAGCATACATCAAGCATCCAATGACCTTAGAATACTCTAATTGTGAAACTGAATGTCCAGAATTGGGCATTAACCGGATGCTAGGATCTAAAGGAGTGCTAACAGGAGAGCAATCATAATGATTGAATTTCTTCAACACTTTCTCAATGTAATGAGACTGTGTAATGGTTATACCATTGTTACTCCTTTTAATCCTTATTCCAAGGATCACATCCGCCTCCCCCATATCCTTCATTTCAAAATTCGAAGACAACAATTTCTTTGTCTTATCAACCTGATCTTGGTCAGTGCCAAAGATCAACATATCATCTACATATAGACAAATAATCACTCCTTTACCAGAGGATTCAAACCTACTATAGACACACTTATCAGCTTGGTTTAGAAGAAAACCATGAGATAAGATCACCTCATCAAATTTTTGATGCCACTGCTTAGGTGCTTGTTTCAAACCATATAATGATTTGATGAGTTTACACACCTTCTGCTCTTGTCCAGGTAATATAAAACCCTCAGGTTGTTTCATGTATACCTCTTCATCCAATTCACCATTCAAGAACGCGGTCTTGACATCCATTTGGTGAATTACCAAGTTATGAATTGAAGAAAGAGCTAAAAGAAGCCTTATGGTGGAAATTCTTGCAACAGGAGCATAGGTATCAAAGAAATCTATCCCTTCCTTTTGTCTAAAGCCTTGGATAACCAACCTGGCTTTAAACTTATCTATGCTGCCATCAACTTTCATCTTTCTTTTAAAGATCCATTTACAACCCAAAGATTTGCAACCAAGAGGCAAATCAGACAATTTCCATGTATTATTATGCATGATAGAATCCATCTCATCTTGGATGGCTTCTTTCCAGAAAGCAACATCCCTAGATGCCATTTCCTGACTGTATGTCTTAGGATCCTCCTCAATATTGAAACAATATTGATACTGATGTTTAACCCCATTCCTAGTCCCTTCCACCAAATAAAGATGAAAGTCAGAGCCAAAAGACTTGGCTTTCCTGGCCCTAGTATCTTTCCTAGGTTCAGTACTAGAAGATGGTACATCTTTGGTACCAGCAGAGTTACTACCAAACTCAGTTACTACTGATGTTTTCAAACTATAAGGTATGTCCTTTAGTCTAGGCACAGAAGAAAATCTATCCTCATTGCCAAAATCAGCAGTTCTTGACTCAATCACCGTGTGAACAGAAACATAATCATTTGGTTCTGTGACATAGAACCTATGAACAGGGGAATGCTCACCATACCCAATAAAGATGCAATCAATGCCTCTTTCACCTATGTTTCTCATTTTTGGTTCAGTAAGCTTTACAACAGCTCTACAACCCCAAACTCTAAGATGACTTAAGTTTGGTGCCTTTTGGTGCCAGAGTTCATGTGGGGTTACTTTAGACTTTTTATTAGGAACTCTATTCAACAAATAACAGGCTGTTAACATAGCCTCACCCCAGAATCCTTCACTTAACCCAGAATAGGATAACATGGAATTAACCATTTCTTTCAAAGTCCTATTCTTCCTCTCTGATACACCATTTTGCTGTGGTGTATAGGGAGCAGTGGTTTGATGTATTATACCAGTAGACTGAAAGTAAACTGGATCATAATACTCCCCACCTCTATCAGTACGAAGGTTCTTTATCAAACAACTTTGATGTCGCTCTACCTATTGTTTATAAATTTTGAATTTATCAAGAGCTTCATCTTTTGAATGCAACAAATAGACATAACAAAACCTAGAGGCATCATCAATAAAAGTAACCACATACTTTTTATTTCCAAGGGAGGGTGTACTATGAAAGTCACATAAATCAGAATGAATTAATTCTAATACCTTAGAATCCCTTTTAACATCTTTAAATGGTTTCCTAGTAATTTTAGTCAATTTGCAAGTATGACATTTACTATAGTTTTGCATGTCAAAGGCAGGTATTAGGCTCATTTTGGACATATCTTTCATCCTATAATAATTAACATGACCTAATCTAGCATGCCATAGACGTGAATCATACTCAACATTACTAGAGGATGTAGATGCCACACAGACAGATTCAATAGCAGACGGGACATTAATATTAAGCATAAACATGCCATTACATAAATATCCAAATCCAAGAAAGGTTCCATGTCGAGACAAGACAAACTTATCCGACTCAATGACCTGTTTATAACCACAATTGTTTAATACAATTCCAGATAAGAGATTCTTTCGAATCCCCGGTACATATAACACATTATCTAACAACAAGTGTTTTCCAGACGTGAATACAAGTCTAACTTTTCCAACTCCTTTGATGGGCTCAGTTGCAACATTTCCCATCCTTAGTACAGATCCATCTTCAATTGGTTCAAATTCCTCAAACCATTTGAGATCCTTGCAAACGTGACTCGTAGCACCCGAGTCAACCCACCATGCAAGCATATCATCTTGTACATAAAAGGATTCAGAAATAAACGATACATAATTCTCAACCAAATTATGTTTATAAACCATTGGACTTTTTGAGTCCAATAACAAACCCGAAGACCGGGTTTCATTTATTTCATAACTCAATGGGATTTTTCCGACTTGTACACTTCTTATGTTTGTACCATCACAGCTAGTAGGCTGCACCTTTGTATTGAATTTATTTGATTCAAAATTATTACTTTTTATTTGTTTATTATTCAAATCACAAAATAAATTTTGTTTCTTTAAATCAAATCCAATTTTTGTGTTTTGTAAATAATTACCATGTCCCGAATGACTAATTGAATCAACTACAAAACTCGTAGGTTTTGTCAAACTTAAAGTGGAATCAGTAAGCGTACCTTGTGTAGCATTTGGATCTTTTGACCCACTTGGACCTGACAAGTTAGCTTTGTTTCCATCCGCAGGCTTCACGCGGCAATCTTTCTTGAAATGACCCGGTTTGCCACATCTCCAACAACCCCTTTTTGGTTTCTTGTTGGAATCATTATTACCCCGGTCAAACTTTCTTTTAGCACCATTACCCTTGTTGAACTTCCAACTTGCCTCATCACGTTCAACCATTTTGAAACAACTAATTTGAAACTTGATAGTGATCAAAATAAAATAAAGTACACTACCCTTCTAAATTATTTGACAAACCCACTTTAAATTAATTAAATGATTTCCAAACCACCCTTTAATTAATTCATCAAATCAATCCATCATCTAGTCGCAGCAGATGATAAGAAATTTCATATATAACTGAACTAAAGTAAAACTTTGCTATTGAAAATTCAAATCATATAATCACCACTTAAACGAAGGAATTTTGCAATTTGTATCAATAGTCAAAAGCACTATGCACGAAATTCAAAGTATATGTAAAATAAGATTAATTTTGAAATCTCATGCCATGAAAATATTATATGACACCGTAATTTAATTCGATTTTCAACCAACCAAAATTAACCCTAAGGATTCCAGAAAATAATTCACTGCTAGAAATAAAAATTTATGAAACTAGATTTCTATAATAAAAACTTGTGAAATCAAGTTAAACAAACCCAAATTAATCACTAGAATATGTGAATTAGGGTTAATTCACAAACTACAGAACTGAAAAATATTCACTGTACAATATTTTTCAAACTTGAAATCACAACCAATGACCAAATTGAACCCTAAAATAGGTTTATCTTTGTTGTATAATTGGTCTAGAACAAGTAGTTTCAAATAAATTAACAAACCTGAAACCCGAATTGAAATTGCAAAAGTTATGATAAAACCTGGATTAATCTCTGAATCCTATGAGAACTATCAGATAAACCTATTTGCGGGTTACACCCAATGATTTATCGGATTAGACAGAGATCACTCTTGTTGGAATTGGATTTGATGAAACTGTGAATGAGAATATGATCATATGCTGTAACCGTCAGAGTGCCTTCTGTTTCTATGCCTCTTCTACATATATGTGCGATCAAAAAAGACAAAAGTCTAAATAAGACTTTTATCCGGCCTCAAAAAGTATCTCAACATAAAATATGAAACAATATATTAATGGGCTTTCTGGTTTGTTTGTTGATTTAAAATAATAAATGGATTTTGTAATGGACTTTTAATCCATCACCAGCCAATAAAACAAAACAATATATAATGGATGACATCGTTAAAGTCGAATCCATTTTAAATGGATTAAAACAAATTGGTTGACTTTAAAGATATGGCATACAGTTTAATAAACTTTCTAACAAAGCTATAAGGTGGCCAAATTATTTAATACAAATCAAAAGTCAACCAAACTATATTAAGCCCACTATAATTATTGATTACCAGGCCCAAATAACGTTCGTGTTAAACGAGCCCGCACTCCCGCGTCACCTAACTCGATTAGACACCGACGTTATTATTTTGATCGACAAGTTAATCCAATACCCTAAAATACATGTCGATAACACTAAAATTACCAACATCCATTTTTCTATTATTCGAGCCGTATAGTTATATATCATTCCACACATTATTCATCATCATTGGTTTCTAAACATAATTACCCATTTCCCGGGCTTTGTCAATATTGGCGTATCACTACCATTCCATGGTTTATGCGCGCAATGTGTCACGCTTGTCATCGATGTTTTAAGCATGTCTATTTGTACGATTTCAACAAGTCATGATTCTAAACTTTTGACCCAATATCATGGTTTTTTTAGGACAAACTTATCCTTTTGGCGTGTCCGGTCCCGGCCCCAGCTCTCGTTATTTCATATTTAACGAGTGACATTCAAGTCACTTCAATATTACCTAATTAGACATTGTTTTGACCCGTTTGGATTTCGAGTGAAACCCACCATTACAATGACATACCAAACATTACTCTAACCAATATTTTGACCAGTTCGCTTGTCTAGTGAGCTTCATCACTTCAACGACAATACGGGTTCACCATTAACACTAATTCTAATTCAACAAGCTATAATCAATATTTAAACATAATATAATGAAACCATAGTTACGTACTTGCCTAATTCATCAACATTGGTTTCCAACCATAGTTACCCATTCCCGGGCTTGTCAACCTTAGCGTATCACTTCCATTCCATGGTTTACGCTTTTATAACCCAATTTTACGAGTGACGTTTAAGTCACTTCGAACACTACCAATTCGACCATTATTTAACCCGTTTGGTTTGTCGAGTGAGTTACATCACTTCATTAACGTTCCAACACGGCTATTTTAAACAATATCATCAACAAACATATTTATTTAACTATTTTGACCCGTTTGGTTGTTGAGTGAGTTACATCAATTCGTTGAGATACCAAACGCAATCATTTTCGCTATATCAATATTAAACATATCTACGACTAGGTTTATCTACATAAGTGTAACGAGACGACAAGTCACGTACCTTTCAAAGCATATCCTTCTAGCGCGCGTCCGCTCCGACTTGACCGCTTGAAGATTCAACTACCGTGCCTGTAGAGTTTAACTAACACCGTGTTTAGAACTCTTATTGTTTCCTATAACGCATAATTCACCATGACATTCACATATGCGTTTTTGCTCGAATTTCAACCTCTAGTTTTCTTTTAGGCATTTCAACAAACTCCTAAAGGGCATGATTTTTATACAACTTTTGTCAAGTCCATTACTATATTTTTTTTAAACCAAGTTTATGTTATCAAAATCAAACCCTTGGTCTAGTATTCATGAACATTATCACTATCTTTCATCATAAGATCAATTTTCTCACAATTTATCATACTAAATCATGTGTTCATCACAATGATACAAAAACCCACTTACACATATATGGGTAATTATCAATTTCATAATTTTCATCCCTAAATCACCAAACTTTCGACTAGGGTTTAATCCTAGACATGGATTTAACACAACATCACTCATAGATTCAACATTCAAGCATGAATTTAAATTATGAGTGTTTATCCAAATTTCAAGATATAACCAAATGATGAAATTTAACATACCTTGTGATCCTTTCACTTAGGTGATCACTAATATGAGCTTGGATTTCGATTTGAAACTGATTTGAGTCTTCAATTTGTGAAATTTGTGTGAGTTAGGGTTTGGTGGAGAGCTTCTTGGTCGCCCCCTGTGTTTAGTCGAACCAGAACACACACTTAGTGTGTGTTTTGGTTTTTGTTATTTTATTTAATAAAAACCATTTTCGGTTTTGTCACTTTTGGCCCCTCAATTTTCCTCAAGTTATATATAATGTGATTTAACCAAGTTCCCTTATTATTACTTGGCTTGTGATTAACTAGGTTATTCATTCCTAGTCACTTTATCTTAGTTATAACCGACATTTAATTTATAATATAAAAATTTATATTTTCGTGGTGTTACAAGTCTACCCCCGTTAAAGAGGGTTCGTCCCCGAAACCTTCTTTACGTAGTTCATTGGTTAGACCAACGAACCTAGTTTCATTTTCATGACATTCCTTATTTTCGGTAAAGAGTTATCATTCGTATTGACATGGGTGTCTTTTATGTATAAGTCCTAATGGACCTTAGCTTTCGCCTTATATTTCTTATTTTTGTCTTCTATTTGTCCCAATTGACAATCAACCGCTCAATAGTATGAGTTCGTCAACATGTTTACTCCATACTAACCCCATATTGACTAGTGTTTTGTATAAATCACAACAATATTTTGACTTCGGATGGTCTTATCGGCTAGACTAATTAGTCACTGTTTTACCTCATACCTCGTTATTCTGGTATACTATATTGCCGTCGTCGTCCCTTTGCGCGCTTATAATTTCATATCCAGTAACTCATATTACAACGTGGTTGTATTCTATATCACCTTTTATAACCATGATCGCATCACGTCATGTTTAAGTTTTTATAAACCTTTCATGAACAAACTCTTCTTTCTAAAGTATCGTTTTACACCTATCGGTGTAAAGACCTATATCCTTTATTATTAACTATTTTCTAATTTGTCTCATAATATTCATAATTGTTAAACGTTGTTTCTTATTAAAACTAAATTTTAGTTTAACGTTTTTCTCTTTAACACATGTCATTTAATCATCTCGAGAATTTGACGACAAGAATCATTCTTTTTCGTTATTGCTTTATGCAGGGAATCATAATTAGTTCCCACGCTTTACCCAAGTGACTCGTAGGTTCTTTTTCTTAGCCTCGTAGGCTATTTCTTTAGGTTTTTACCCTTTTTGGTGAGGTCCCTATATTTTAATTTAATTTTATTTTTTTATTGCTGACACGAGGGTTATTTAATCCTATAAACCCTTACTTCGTTTATAATCCCAAAGGTTATGACGATCCCGTAGATCATCTTTTTCCTGTGTCATTTCATATCCTTAGAAATACTCTTCTGGTGTCAGGGCACCCTTTTCAAGCCTAAAACTTATTCATTTTCACTTTGGAATTTTATCGATTTGACCGTAGTCTAAGGCTACACCCGTTTCCTTTTGAATTATTCCTCCGACTCTATGACTTCTTCTGTCATTTACACGTCGGTTTGTTCTTCGCTTACCGTTATCCGGTTAGCACCTTTATTTATGTACAACCCATTACCCGGGTTCTTTTATCTTAATGTTTTAATGCTTCCATTGTCTGGTTTACATTTTCCTCTTTATACACTCTCACTACCCGTTTCATAAGTTTATTAATAATTTGCGCTCCCATTAATGGTTTGCGCTTAATTGCACTACCGAGCATTATACTTTATTTTGATTTATTTGATTGTATTAGCGAAATCTATCGCCTTTATCCAACCGGGTCCTTTATTCTTTTATTCGTCTTATTTGTGACTTGTTCATGTGAATTTCATCACTTGTGACAGTCGAACTTTGTCTTTATGCCTTGACATTTTAAACTCTCGGTTTATATTTTTGTTTACTTTGATTCGTATCCTTTCCATCGGCTCATTATTTTAATGTAATATGTTTCCATTACCTGACTTGCGGTTTTTTTCTTTATTATTAAACATTTTACTTATTTGATTCGAACACCCTCTTTCTTTTGTTAGTAACCCTTAGATCCGTCCCTTTTATCAATGTCCCGACGGTTCATTTCTTAAGCCATATTTGGTAAAACCACTGCTATTGTTATTGTTATACGGCTTTTGGGGTTTACTCGTTTTCATTCCAACACTTTTAAAACGTTCCTTTTACTGATCTTTTATACAATCACACCCATCAATGTGATTATCGTTCTTCCTCGTAACGATTTGATTAATAATATGTTACTTGGATAGTTACCCATACCCAAGTTTCTAAATCCACATTTATTGATATTTCTTTATTCACAGCATTGAATAATACGTATTATCCATTTAGCTTCTTTCTCGGGGATATTTCTGCCCAAGCCTTAATTTCTCATTTTTTACCTTAATCCATTGTAATAATAACAAAACCAATTCATTTTATTTTATTATTCCATGTTGTTGTATGGAATTTACCCACATCCTTTATCAATATAAACGATGTTTCTACGCGTTTTATTAGGTTTAGACAAGTATATAACCTTGTCTTCACCGCTTACTTTCTATTACAAATCCCGGGTTCGGGTGTAATTACACTCCTTCCCAATACGAAGTTTGTTCGCTTCATTAAGTTCCTGGGTTCGAGTGTACGCACACTCCTTCCCATTATGACACTTATCTTTCATTGCATTCCCGGGTTCGAGTGTACGCGCACTCCTTCCTATTGCAATATATATCGAGATTACTTTTACCTCGGTTTTACATACTCGCCATTATTTATTTATATACATACATACATATATATATATATATTTCTTTTACATAATTCATTCATTTCACTACTCATATATGCCCATATGCCACTATCGTTCATTATGTGAATTGTTGCATTCTACTTGCCTTATCGTAGTTTAGAACGTGTACCTGATTGATGCTCGCCCTGATGTACTCAGTTGTCTCAAGTCATCATTGATTTATGTTCTTTGCTAGCATGTTCTTTGTCATGCTTCCGAACCTTCCGCCATTTAAATTATTTATCCCCCGTCATCTTCAGATGCGGTCATCATATCATTCGAACATTTCCCATTTATTATTAATCTTGCTATTCAATGTTGCCCGTATTGTTATACGAGACATTCAAATATACTTACTTTACAAGTACTTATTTTATACTCAATCTATGATTAGGATTTATACTACCTAGTCATCTTTTATCGACACTAGACATCTCGAATCTGCAATGTTTATATTAATTGTTAAACATTTCATTTCATTATCATTTGTATCTTTCACTTTGATTTAGCCAAGTTTGTAACTTACTTAAACCATTCATGTTTAGTGCACTTTCCGGGTTTGAGTGTATTAACACACCCTTCCCATGCACTTTAATTCACATTATTTTCCTAATATTTTGTTACAATCTACTCATATAAATAATTCTTACCGGATGTTTGATCAAGCTTCGAACCGAACACACTTTGTCAACAACCTTGAGCACTGATTACCAACTTGAATCGCCCGTCTTAATTTAACACAATTATAACATTTAACACGCAATTTATACAAAAATGCGAGCTTACATAAAAAAAACTTTGTTAGGTTAACAATCATACATGATCAAAGCATTTGAGTTATCATCCTAACTAGTTTAAACATTTCAAATGCAATACTTAGTGTTTACAGGATTTAGTTATAACAAAACCAAATGAGATCAATGCGAAAGCTTTAAACGACGTGTGTTCGGTCCTTGTTTCGTGCTTGATCTTCATCCGAAGTAACATAGCATTCACCTACATTCAAAACCAACTTAAACATTAGTTTTGAGCCTTTAAAGATCATTAAAACATAACCTTTATGCGAAATATTCAAGAAAAACGATTTTTAACCAGTTATTTAGGCCCTCGTGGGGCGCGGCTGATTAAGGGCCTTCCTTCGCGGGCCGCGACACTTGTCGCGTCACACGACGCACACATGGTCTCGCCGTCGTGTAGCGCGATGGCCTTATTTTTCCAGAACGTTTGTTTCTTTTGAGCTGCAGATACCCAGCTCCGAATTATACCAAAATTCTAACTTAAAACTTGCATAACTTTTGTTCCACAAGTCCGTTTTACGTGATTCTTTTTCCTACGTATCCATAATTTAATTACGGACCCGTTTACCAACATTGTTCGCATCAAAATTCGGTTTATAAGCAGTTGTCCTATGACTCCATTTTTCTATTATTCGACCCGTATAGTTATATATCATTCCACACATTATTCATCATCATTGGTTTCTAAACATAATTATCCATTTCCCGGGCTTTGTCAATATTGGCATATCACTACCATTCCAAGGTTTATGCGCGCAATGTGTCACGCTTGTCCTCGATGTTTCAAGCATGTCTATTTGTACGATTTCAACAAGTCATGATTCTAAACTTTTGACCCAATATCATGGTTTTTTTAGGACAAACTTATCCTTTTGGCGTGTGCGGTCCCGGCCCCCGCTCTCGTTATTTCATATTTAATGAGTGACATTCAAGTCACTTCAATATTACCAAATTAGGCATTGTTTTGACCCATTTGGATTTCGAGTGAAACCCACCATTACAATGACATACCAAACATGACTCTAACCAATATTTTAACCCGTTCGTTTGTCTAGTGAGCTTCGTCACTTCAACGACAATACGGGTTCACCATTAACACTAATTCTAATTCAACAAGCTATAATCAATATTTAAACATAATGTAACGAAACCATAGTTACGTACTTGCCTAATTCATCAACATTGGTTTCCAACCATATTTACCCATTCCCGGGCTTGTCAACCTTAGCGTATCACTTCCATTCCATGGTTTACGCTTTTATAACCCAATTTCACGAGTGACGTTTAAGTCACTTCGAACACTACCAATTCGACGATTATTTAACCCATTTGGTTTGTCGAGTGAGTTACATCACTTCATTGACGTTCCAACACGCCTATTTTGAACAATATCATCAACAAACATATTTATTTAACTATTTTGACCCGTTTGGTTGTCGAGTGAGTTACATCACTTCATTGACATACCAAACGCAATCATTTTCGCTATATCAATATTAAACATATCTACGACTAGGTTTATCTACATAAGTGTAACGAGACGACAAGTCACGTATCTTTCAAAGCATATCCTTCTAGCGCGCGTCTGCTCCGACTTGACCGCTTGAAGATTCAACTACCGTGCCTGTAGAGTTCAACTAACACCGTGTTTAGAACTCTTATTGTTTCCTATAACGCATAATTCACCATGACATTCACATGTGCGTTTTTGCTCGAATTTCAACCTCTAGTTTTCTTTTAGGCATTTCAACAAACACCTAAAGGGCACGATTTTTATACAACTTTTGTCAAGTCCATTACTATATTTTTTTTAAACCAAGTTTATGTTATCAAAATCAAACCCTTGGTCTAGTATTCATGAACATTATCACTATCTTGCATCATAAGATCAATTTTCTCACAATTTATCATACTAAATCATGTGTTCATCACAATGATACAAAAACCCACTTACACATATATGGGTAATTATCAATTTCATAATTTTCATCACTAAATCACCAAACTTTCGACTAGAGTTTACTCCTAGACATGGATTTAACACAACATCACTCATAGATTCAACATTCAAGCATGAATTTAAATTATGAGTGTTTATCCAAATTTCAAGATATAACCAAATGAGGAAATTTAACATACCTTGTGATCCCTTCACTTAGGTGATCACTAATATGAGCTTGGATTTCGATTTGGAACTAATTTGAGCCTTCAATTTGTGAAATTTGTATGAGTTAGGGTTTGGTGGAGAGCTTCTTGGTCACCCCTGTGTTTAGGCGAACCAGAACACACACTTGGTGTGTGTTTTGGTTTTTGTTATTTTATTTAATAAAAACCAATTTCGGTTTTGTCACTTTTGGCCCCTCAATTTTCCTCAAATTTTATATAATGTGATTTAACCAAGTTCCCTTATTATTACTTGGCTTGTGATTAACTAGATTATTCATTCCTAGTCACTTTATCTTGGTTATAACCGACATTTAATTTATAATATAAAAATTTATATTTTCGTGGTGTTACACATCCCAAAGTTTAAAAAAAAGGGGATCGAGTATACTCACAGTGATTGCTTATCAGCCTAACTGTTATTGGATCAAAGGGAGCTCTTTAGATTTAGCCTGATTAGATTACAATAGATATGTGTCGGATAGAAGTACGAGATTGCGTAAAGTGTCGAGTCAGTCACTGGGTCGGATGGCTGTTCGTTCGGATGGCCATTCGATAGAGGTGGCTGTTGTGAGTGAGGGACGGATGGCCATCCGATCGGATGGTCATCCGATTGAATGGTCAGTCGATCCAAAAAGGTTACTAAGTTTCAGCCAGGTTGCCTCAATCAGATGGCTATCCGATCAGATTGCCACTCGATCATGGCGGTTTCCAAAGTTTCCAGTTTCTGGAAAGTTTCCAAGTGTTGAAAGATTCCAAGACACATTGTCACTTTAATCGGATGGCAGTTCGATTGGATGGCTATCCAATCGGATTACCATTCGACAATAAAGGATTCAATGTCTCAAAGTGTTTAGGGTTAAGAGGCAAGTGACACTTGATCGGATGGCTGTTCGATCGGATGGCTATCTGATTGGATTGCCACTCGATCGGGTTGTCCTTGTCCCGTTCCCAAACTTGTAAAGTTTCTAAGTTTCTGATTAAACGGCAACGACTTGGTACGTATTGAGACAATGGTAAACACACCAATGTACAACCGTTCTGATCGGATGGGTATCACCCCTAGTCCGTCCAGTCATCTGTTCTTGGCGGGGCTTATGTCGGAATCCGTACTCCGGTCATCTTCTCCGACAATAATCCATTTCCAAGTCGACCCAAGACTAATCATCAAGTCACCAGTCCGTTCAGATCCGGATTCCACCGTTTTAAGTAAAAAGTTTAAGGAAAGATGAAGATAACCATAAGTTTTAGCTAAAAAGTCTAGATTTAGTCAAGATTCAGTGTAAAACTCATGAAATCCCTTAGATCTGAGCTAATTCTAGATAGGAATGACATCACACCATAGTTTGTACAAACCACCATGATGACATCACTCTCAAGAGCTCAAATCTTAGAGATTTCACGGTGAAAAGTGAGATTTCAAAGGAGAATCATGTAGGAATAACGCGTAGATCAAAGTTGTATAAGAATCTAGTGTAAAACGTACCGAAATCGCCGAGAAATGGAAGAAAGGAGGGGTGCGTGCGTCTGGATTGAGTGAGGCTGTCACATCAGTGAAAATGATGTGACAGGCCTATTTATAGTGTGAGAGAGAAGGAGTGAGGCGGTGTGCACGGATCGGATGGCAGCTCGGTCGAATGGCCATCCGATCGGATTGCCATTTTGTCAATCCCATTTTTTCTGCGTTCCCGTATTTGATTTGATTTGTGAGTTAGATTAAGCGTTGCGTTGCGTATTATTGGGTAATAGTATCACATAACTAGATTACAATATTAACACAAAGTTTCCACGTTTCATAGTTTCCATAGTTTCCGCCAGTGACAAGACTCCAGTCCCTCGTTCAACCAAGTCTCAAGTTTCACGAGCCTCAAGAGTTAAGCACCAAAGTATCAAGTCTCATAGAATCATAGTATCATAGTTTCATAGATTCATAGTTTCATAGAATCATAGCATAAGTTTCGCCAAGTATCAAAAGTATCAAATATCACATAGTATAGGGGCTAAAAGTGTCAAATAAGTAAAAGTCTAGGGACGCAGGCGTTACAGTCTCCCCTCATTTAGGAGATTTCGTCCCCGAAATCTTGGAAGAAGACTGCTCGAAGAGCTGCGGATACTTGGCCTTCATCTCACTTTTCAGTTCCCAAGTGAATTCGGCGCCACACTTTCCTTCCCATCGAACCTTGACTATGGGAATTTTGCTGCGCCTCAGTCGCTTGACACCCTGATCCATGATTTTGACCGGTTTCTCCACAAAGTGTACAACTTCATTTATTTGCAAGTCTTCAAAGGGAACCTGCAGTTCCTCGTCTGCTAGGTATTTGCGTAGGTTAGATACGTGGAACACTGGATGCACATTGTTTAGTTCCTGTGGTTGGTTGAGTCGGTACGCCACCTTGCCAACCCTTTCGAGTATCATGAAAGGACCCACATAGCGAGGAGCGAGCTTTCCCTTTTTACCAAAATGAACTACTCCCTTCCAGGGAGATACCTTGAGAAGAACTCGGTCACCAACATCAAATTCCAGGGGCTTGCGCCTTTTATCAGCATAGCTCTTTTGTCTGCTCCTAGCCTTGATCAAGTTATCATGGATCTGAAGAATCTTATCCGTTGTCTCTTGAATGATTTCAGGGCCAGTAAATTGCTTGTCGCTAACCTCATGCCAGCTGAGAGGAGATCGACACTTGCGACCATACAAAGCTTCGAAAGGAGCCATCTGAATACTGGAATGATAGTTGTTGTTGTACGAGAACTCAATCAATGGTAAATGTACATCCCAGTTAACAACAAAGTCGATGACCCAAGAACGGAGCATGTTCTCTAGGGTTTGAATAGTACGCTCGGTCTGCCCATCCGTTTGGGGATGAAAGGCCATGCTAAGATTCAAATGAGAACCCATAGCGGCTTGAAAAGTTTGCCAAAGACGTGAAGTAAAACGGTCATCACGGCATATAATCTCATCAATATAGATTCGAGCAAGTTTCTCCACTTTATAATCTTCGCGAATAGGAAGAAAGTGGGCTGATTTGGTCAAACGGTCAACGATCACCCAGATATTGTCGTGACTAGAAGGTGTTCGAGGTAGCTTAGTAATAAAGTCCATAGATGCTATCCCATTTCCAAACAGGGATTTCGGGTTGTTCTAAGAGTCCAGAAGGACGTTGATGTTCAGCCTTAACCTTCGCTCAAGTAAGGCATTTAGAAACATATGCAGCAATGTCCTTCTTCATACCAGACCACCAATAAGTCGTACGCAAATCATGGTACATCTTATTGGCACCAGGATGAATAGAGTAACGGGATTTGTGAGCCTCATTCATAATGAGCTCATGGAGGTTATCGCGATCCGGTACCCAGATGCGATTGAGGTAGTATTGGAGTCCATTAGGTTTAGTTTCGAGTTGATCAATTTTAGCGCCTTGGATTTCCACTTCTAGACTTCCTTCATTTGCTGACGAATACTGAGCGTCACGAATACACGCATGGAGATCACTAGAGATACGAATAGCATTTACGTGAGTTTTATGACTAAGAGGGTCGGCCACTACCTTCGCCTTGCCAGGATGATAGCGAATTTCGCAGTCGTAGTCGTTAAGCAATTCCACCCAACGTCTCTGTCGCATGTTCAGTTCCTTTTGGTCAAAGATGTGTTGAAGGCTCCTATGGTCAGTGAAAAGCACGCACTTAGTACCATACAGGTAGTGTCACCATATCTTTAACGCAAACACAACTGCACCAAGCTCCAGATCGTGAGTAGTATAGTTTTTCTCATGTACCTTGAGTTGGCGAGAAGCATAAGCAATAACCTTGTCCCGCTGCATGTGCACACAGCCTAAGCCACGGTTCGAGGCATCGCAATATACCACGAAATCATCATTCCCATCGGGGAGAGTTAGAACAGGAGCATTACACAAAAGAGTCTTAAGAGTCTGAAAAGATTCTTCTTGCTCGGGACCCCAAGCAAAAGGTCTCTTTTTCTAAGTCAACGAAGTAAGAGGAACAACGATCTTAGAGAAGTCCGAGATGAATCGACGGTAATAGCCCGCCAATCCTAGAAATGAACAAATCTCAGATGCAGATTTAGGCGTACTCCTATTCTTCACAGCTTCTACTTTAGATGGGTCAACATGAATACCTTGCTTACTAATGACGTGACCAAGAAATTGCACTTCATTAATCCAAAACTCACACTTAGAAAATTTAGCATACAAACGTTCACCACGTAAGAGCTCAAGCATCAAGCGTAAATGACGAGCAAGATCAGCTTTAGTTTTACAATAAATGAGAATATCATCAATGAAGACTATCATAAAACGATCCAAATAGGGCTTACAAACACGATTCATGAGATCCATGAACACAGCGGGCGCGTTGGCCAATCCAAAAGGCATGACCACGAACTCGTAGTGTCCATAACGAGTGTGAAAAGCGGTCTTGGGTACATCATCCTCGAGTACACGAAGCTGATGATAGCCAGAACGAAGATCGATTTTTGAGAAACAGGACACGCCTTGTAGTTGGTCAAATAGATCATCAATACGAGGAAGAGGATAACGATTCTTAACGGTAAGCTTATTAAGTTCATGGTAGTCGATACACATACGAAACGAACCATCTTTCTTCTTGACGAATAGCACGGGAGCACCCCAC
This sequence comes from Helianthus tuberosus, assembly GCA_030545235.1. Taxonomy (NCBI): domain Eukaryota; kingdom Viridiplantae; phylum Streptophyta; class Magnoliopsida; order Asterales; family Asteraceae; genus Helianthus; species Helianthus tuberosus. The sequence goes on from CM060369.1 coordinate 83,523,410, forward strand.
GGAGAGGTACTTGGATGAATGAATCCTTTGCGAGTAGTTCCTGAAGCTGACTCGATAGTTCTTGCATCTCGGAAGGTGCGAGTCGATAAGGAGCCTTGGCGACAGGAGTCGCACCAGGTATGAGATCAATACGAAAGTCGACGGATCTAGGAGGAGGAAGACCAGGGAGATCTTCAGGAAAGACATCGGGGAAGTCACACATTACTGGAACGTCGCTTATGTTCTTCCCTTTGCCCTTTTGTTCCACCACGTGGGCCAAGAAGGCAAAGTTCTGTTTACGTAATCATCTGTTCGCTTGAGTGCATGACATCAGCCTTAGTCCTTTCGAAGGTCGGTTTCCATAGACATGCAATATATCACCGGACGGAAGTGGTAAATGAACAAATTTCTCATGACAGGCAATCTCGACATGATTCTTACTCAACCACTCCATACCGATAATGACATCAAAACTACCTAAATGCATGGGTATTAGATCAATAGTAAATACGTGGTCGTTAAGAGTTAGAGAACAACCACAGTGAATAGAATCAACTAGAATAGACTTCCCATCGGCAATCTCCACCGAAAACGACTTAGGTAACATAGAGCGTGCACAGTTTAACAAAGATTCAAATTCTACGGACACAAAGCTTCTGTCGGCACCAGTATCAAATAGTATCGAAGCTTAAATGTTATTCACAAGAAACGTACCATTAACGACATCATTGTCGTTATGAGCTTGATTAGCATTAATATTGAACGCTCATCCACGAGTGGCTGGCTGTTGATCCTGATTCAACTGAGGACATTGGTTACGAAGGTGAGTAGTATCTCCACATTTGTAGCATGCATGAACAACATTGACTGGTTTAGGATTCTGCGGAGGAGCTGGAAGAGCTGGTAGGGCTGCCTGGGCTGGGGCTTGCTGAGCTGGTTGAGCAGGATTAGCTTAACGACAGTAAGGAGTCGTATGACCATAGCTATTGCAGTTGGTGCACAAATGACATGCAGAATTAGCAGGATGATGAAAGTTACAAGTGGTACACTTGGGGTAAGACCCAGTGTACTGCTTCTTGACTTCAGGTGCAGCAGGGTTCTGTACAGTAGCAGCAGGAGCAGGCTTAGCAGCAGGATTCGCTGCAGGAACAATAGCATTGCATCCTGAACCCTGAGACTTTCGCCTCTTGTTCTTGCTGCCACTTGGCTGCTGGGTAACTTGATGTGCAGTCTTGGAGGGAGCAGTGTTAGCAAACTGCTTATCACGAACACGGTTGTTGTTGAGACTTGCTGCAAGACGGTAGACTTCCTCACTAGTTTCGAGTTGAGCTGCTTCAATAGAATCACGCATAGCAGGAGGTAGACCGTTGATGTAATTGGTTATCATGCGCTTAGGGTTCGAAACCAAGTGAGGAACAAGCAAGCTGAGCTGCTTGAAACAAGTAGTATAAGCCAGATTATCATCACCAATCTTCTTCAAGTGCAAGAACTCTTCTTCAAGCTTCAATTGTTCCTGAGGAGGGCAGAATTCAAGCATTATCAATTCTCACACCTCAGCCCATGGAAGAGCATAGGCTTCTTCGTTCGAACGGATGTTTCTCTCATTGGACCACCACTCCAACGCTCTGCCTTGAAAAATTCCCGTTGCACTCCTAGTCTTTAGCTGCTTTGGGCGCTCGCTGTTAATGAAGATAACCTCGATGTTGTCAAACCACTCGAGCATAGCATTCACCCCATCACTGCCTGTGAAAGACTTAGGGTTACAAGACACGAAATGTTTGTAGCTGAACTTTGTAGACTTTTCTTTCTCCGTCTTAGAGTCAACAGAAGAGGGCGGAGTGTTTGATCCTTGGATCTCAGAGATGATCTTTGGCCCGACGATCTTTTTCTGAGAGTTTTCCCTGGATCTCTTGAGAGTGTCAGATAGCTTTTGAGAAGACATCCTAATGATCCAACAAGAGGATCGTATAAGTCTAGATCACAAGGTCTCACAATATAGATTCACACACGATAGATTAACACTCAAGATTCAACAAGATTCACATGGATTAAGATTCAAGTTTCACATAGATTCTAATAGACTCAACACCGCAAACCCACGACCTTCGCATGGCACGTTGTACGAAGTTTGGCAACATGTCAGAAACGCTTATATATAGGAAGTACCAACGGCGTATCCACCACGCTTCGGGCACATCGCTTCTGCCTCGTACTCTGTGTCATGTTACGTGTCGCAATTGCCAAACACAACAACACTCTCATCATCATCATACACACGCAGATTATCCCGATAGATTCACATAGATTAACCCAATAAATTCACATAGTTTCCCATGGATTCCAGTAGATTCAATAGATTCGTATAGATTCCAATAGATTTCAGTAGATTCAATAGATTCACATAGATTCCAGTAGTTTCCAATAGGTTCACATAGATTAGTGTTAACAATCCATAACCAACGAAATCCCGCATGGCATGTGCTACGAAAGTTTGGCAACATGACGGAAGCACTTATATATAGGAAGTACCAGCGGCGTATCCACCATGCTTCAATCATGCCATGTTCTTCTCGTCATCGGTGTCATGCTTCGTTAACCACGACATTAGATTTCACCACTTCTCACAACATAGATTAACCAAATAGACTCAACCACATAGATTAACCAAATAGATTCCATAACTTCAACCCGAGCCTACAAACTACGAACTTAGCTTAGCGCGTGGAACGAAGGTTCGGTAACATGCCAGAAACACTTATATATAGGAAGTACCAGGGACGTATCCACCATGTTTCGGACATGCCACGTCCGCCTCGTCTTCGGTGCTAGGCTACGTTTCGTATTTTGTTTCTAAAACAACACATACTTAGATTACACGTAGATTATGCTAGAGTACACATAGATTACACATAGATCACGCTTAGATTTCACTTAGATTACACAAGTAGTTTCACCATAGTTTTAGAAATCAACAACCTCATCACCGGTCTGCAAAACACTAAGTTTCGCATGGCACTTGGTACGAAAGTTGGTAACATGCCTGAAACACTTATATATAGGAAGTACCAGCGACGTATCCACCATGTTTCAGACATGTCACTTTTGTCTCGTATTTGTATGCCATGCTCCGTTTAGCGTTTCACAACCACAACAACACATAGCTTTATCAAATAGCTTCACATAGTATCATAGTCGATCAAGATTCCCACATAGGATGAAGCCTCATAAATTTAGTTTGATCCTGAGATTAGAGTTAATGTTTTAGATTGCGGACATACGTGCGATTCGTGTAAAAAGCCTCAAAATAAACTAAGAATCAAGATAAATGAAGAATCGAGTTTAAAACCATAAAATCGAGATAACATAAAAGATAGGCTCATAAAAATAGGATTGTTCCGGGTAGAGGAACGGTGACTAACCAAAGTGATTCGAACCCCTTTCAAATTAAGGCAACGTGTCTTGACTTACTTAGACAAATACGTCATCGATGTTAGGCCTACGATATTCGTCCTTTTGGTCATTTCACGTTCCTAATTGATTGGGAGTTTCGAGACCTTGGCGAGACATAAAAAAATTATCAAGGAGTGGGACTAGTTATCAAGGTCTGGTTTTAACCTCTAACTTGACAACATCATACCCTAATAGCGTCAGTACTTATCCGCAGACAAGACCTACTAGAATAATATGGAGATTTTCCATCAAGGTTCGGATGTCACTCCTGACTTGAGGGCAATCTCGTGCAAAAATGCAAACACTGTTTAACTGCATTTTCAAAGTATCAAGTGTATATTGTGTCAGCCTTAGGAAAGGCATGTAAGTTTAGCAGGAAAATGTGCTGCTAGGAAGCAGATACAGAATGCATAAGTCTTAAACAACATATAAGAATCAAGATTCCTAGAACTATAGACTAAGGCAAGTATCCCTACTTATCCTAATTCCCTATAGTTATGGCTCTGATACCAATCTGTCACACCCCAACCGATGGCGGAAACATCGGGGTGCGAGCACTAAGCGTTCAGATTGCTCACAAGAATCCATAACACTAAATAGCTTCAATATAAATTAAATCCATTTCATGCAACTGTCTAAAACAAACATCAACCACCCAAAACATAGTATCAAAACAAGCATAATCATTGTTTCAAAGTTTCTAGATTTAGCTACGTGGAGTATCTAAGTTCCATCCTAGCTTGTTTCATGATTCCTAGCATCCTGTCAGCCTGCAACATGTATTAAATTAGAGTCAGTACAAAATGTACCAGTGAGTATACAAGTTTGAATAATAGCAGAATAGATTAAAAGTCTCATATCCATATGTAAATCTAACAAAATAGTATTAGCCATGCTAGTGTTCGCAGTCCAACAGGTGATAGCCCTAGCATCCCGATGCTTTGTTGTTTTCCCAAGTCTTAAGGAAAACTAGAATCCTCCTAACAATACCCCCGAGAATAATGGGGCGGTGCATCTCCTATAGCGCTACTATTGTTAAGGCGGAACTACACACCATGGATTAAACCTCCACATAGCACATAGAATACAAGAATCACAAGTTTCACACAAACATAGGATAGAGTTTAGATTCCAAAAGTTTCAAGTATCATAGTTTAGTAGAATACATGTTACATCCCAAAGTTTAAAACAAAAGGGGAGCGAGTATACTCACAGTGATTGCTTATCAGCCTAACTGTTATTGGATCAAGGGGAGCTCTTTAGATTTAGCCTGATTAGATTACAACAGATAAGTGTCGGATAGAAGTATGAGATTGCGCAAAGTGTCAAATCAGTCACTGGGTCGGATGGCTGTCCATTCAGATGGCCATTGGATAGAGGTGGCTGTTGTGAGTGAGGGACGGATGGCCTCTGATCGGATTGTCATCCGTTCGAATGGTCAGTCGATACAAAAAGGTTACTAAGTTTCAGTCAGGTTGCCTCGATCGGATGGCTATCCAATCGGATTGCCACTCGATCATGGAGGGTTCCAAAGTTTCCCAGTGTTGAACGATCCCAAGACACATTGTCACTTTAATCGGATGGCAGTTCGATCGGATGGCTATCCGATCGGATTGTCATTCGACAATCAAGGATTCAAGATCTTAAAGTGTTTAGGGTTAAGAGGTAAGTGTCACTTGATCGGATGGCTGTTCGATCGGATGGCTATCCGATCGGATTACCACTCGATCGGATTGTCCTTGTCCGATTCCCAAACTTGTAAAGTTTCTAAGTTTCTGATTAAACGGCAACGACTTGGTACGTATTGAGACAATGGTAAACACACCAATGTACAGCCGTTCTGATCGGATGGGTATCACCCCTAGTCCGTCCAGTCGTCTGTTCTTGGCGGGGCTTATGTCGGAATCCGTACTCCGGTCATCTTCTCCGGTAATAATCCATTTCCAAGCCGACCCAGGACTAATCATCAAGTTATCAGTCCGTTCAGATCCGGATTCCACCGTTTTAAGTAAAAAGTTTAAGGAAAGATGAAGATAAACATAAGTTTTAGCTAAAAAGTCTAGATTTAGTCAAGATTCAGTGTAAAACTCATGAAATCCCTTAGATCTGAGCTAATTCTTGATAGGAATGACATCACACCATAGTTTGTACAAACCACCATGATGACGTCACTCTCAAGAGCTCAAATCTTAGAGTTTTCACGGTGAAAAGTGAGATTTCAAAGGAGAATCATGTAGGGAATAACACGTAGATCAAAGTTGTATAAGAATCTAGTGTAAAACGTACCGAAATCGCCGAGAAATGGAAGAAAGGAGGGGTGCGTGCGTCTGGATCGAATGAGGCTATCACATCAGTGAAAATGATGTGACAGGCCTATTTATAGTGTGAGAGAGAGGGAGTGAGGCGGTATGCACGGATCGGATGGCAGCTCGGTCGAATGGCCATCCGATCGGTTGGTCATCCGATCGGATTGCCATTCGGTCAATCCCATATTTTCCGCATTCCCGTCTTTGATTTGATTTGCGAGTTAGATTAAGTGTTGCATTGCGTATTATTGGGTAATAGTATCACATGACTAGATTACATTATTAACACAAATTTCCAAGTTTCATAGTTTCCATAGTTTCCGCCCGTGACAAGACTCTAGTCCCTCGTTCAACCAAGTCTCAAGTTTCACGAGCCTCAAGAGTCAAGCACCAAAGTATCAAGTCTCATAGAATCATAGCATAAGTTTCGCCAAGTATCAAAAGTATCAAATATCACATAGTATAGGGGCTAAAAGTGTTAAATAAGTAAAAGTCTAGGGACGCAGGCGTTACAAATTGTGAGAGAGCAGGTTAGCATTACCTCAAACCTGGTTCGGAATGGGTATTTATAGCCGAAGAGTTAAGGAGAAGGGCCAATGGACTGCTTGATGGGCCTAGGGCCCGACTGACAACTTGCAGCTTTTTGTAGATGTGACAGAAGTGCAGATCACAGGAATGTTGGGCGCACGTGGAGGTGTTGCCATGTATCCTATTGTATCAGTTACACGAAAGAACACCCACCACGTGGCCTGCTGAGGTTGTCAGTCTGTTCACCAGCTTTATGCATATGGGTCGGGCAGGCTGTGCATTGGGCGGTCAGCTGATCGCTGTTGTTAGTGCCTGGGCATAGCACTTGCTGGTTGGTTACAGAAGTCAAAGTGGCAGTTCCACTTGTATAACAATAAGATGCGGTTTTGCACCGCATCGCTACGTGCGGTAAACTGTGCACAGGTGTCATCACTTCCATCGCCACTCCCCGTGCCCGCGCAGGGCCACAGCATGGAAATATGTTTGATAGAAAGTGAATGTAGTAAACTACTATCATCTTTGGTAGTAATCACCACACCACTTGTATGTTGACGAAAACAACCATTTTCATTTACAAGGTGATTGTTCTCATCTTTCCCCGAGAGGGAAAGCAAACCTGGTTCGCGCATGCCCGCACAAACTGAGGTAATTCCTTTGTCGATTGGGACAATGAGCCATGTGATGGTCACTCGTGCCTAAGCCTGGTGCGAGATTTGGGACCATACCCCATCAGATGCCAACTAAGATTAAATGAAAGCAAAAGATTATAACTCAATTAATGAAGATCGGCTATGTGAAATTACTAGAATGATTGATATTTAATTTGGGGAAAAAGGAATATAAATAAGAGGCGCTAGGGTTTTGGTAGAGATGATAGCCAACCCGTCATGCCAACTCAGCAACATGGGTTTTTCTTTGAGTAAATTACAAGTTTTGTCCTTTATGTTTACACCAAGTTGCAGGCGCTGTCCTTTGCCTTTAAAATTGATGGGGTTTGAACTTAATGTTTCAAAATGTTGTATGGTATGTCCTTTGAGCCTAACCCAATTTATTTTTTTGGTTACATCTGGTCATGGGCCTTGCACATAAGGGCATTCCTGTCATTTCATCTTTCCAGGGACTAGTGTGTAAATAATTAATATTCAAGGATTATTTTGTAAAAAATAAAACAAAAACACATAAATAGAAAAATATAACAAACTAAAACTCACTCACTCTCTCTCTCTTCTCTCCATCTAAACTCATCTCTCTGTGTGTTACAAGCATAAAATAGAGCATAAAACAATCCTTAATTAAGATGTGATCATTGTTACTGGTAGATTGTATGAATGTACAATTACAATTACTCACCTCATGAATATGCCTTTTACCAGGAACCCGTTGTAATTGAACAAAATCCGACGACTCTCCACCATCACTCACAAAACAACTATTATTCCAATGTTCCTAAATATCATCAGCTACAGATGCGTTATTGTTACTCTCTCCAAACGAATTTCTCCGCATTTCGCTTTGGATTTCATTCTTCGATCCATTGGTGATCTCTGTGACAGGTTCATGGTGATTATTAGCAACCGATGGGATCGATTGAAGAGTTAAATGTGATCGAAGACAACTGGTTTTCTATGGCGTCAAGCGAGTGATCGATTGAATGGATGTTAGGGTTTTGGCCGGCGGTTCCAAATGTGGATTTAGAGTTCAATAATGGAGAGGCAATCAAGGTCGTGGTGGTAGAACCGATGGCCGGTATGATGGTTCTGGAGGTCGTTTTGGTAACAACCCTGGCGGCTATGGTGGCTCATCGTTTTCAGTGATTTGGGATTTAGGGATCACAATAACACGACACCGTTCTTCAATTCATCTCTTGGTCAAATTCAGCAAGCAGATCCACACATGTTTGGTGATGAGCCTAGGTCTGGGTCTTCATATTTCTTGCAGGGTTTTAAGAGAGAGAGAGAGAGAGAGAGAGAGAGAATGGAGAGGCGTTTGAGAGAGAGAAGAGAGGGTGAAGTTAATTAGGGTTTTTTTTTAATTCTATCTTATTTCTTAATCTTTTAACACATTTAGTCCCTTGATATAAGTTATTTAGTCAATAGTCCCTGGAGAGGTAAAATGACAAGTATACCCTCATGTGCAAGGCACATGACCATATTTAACAAAAAAAATCTGACTGAATTAGGGCTAAAGGACATTACGTGAAGGATTCTGAAATGTTAAGGACAAAACACTAGTCAAATTTAAAGGCAAAGGACACCGCCTGCAATTTGGTACAAACATAAAGGACAATACTTGTAATTTACTCATTTTTCTTTTAGGAATTCAAGTTTTAAACGTTTAATTTGGGCCATATGTATGTCTTTAAGGGTGTACGGGGTGGAGTCGACAAAGGGGATCGACAATCCCTTTGCCGATCGGCAACACTGCCGCCACCTAAGTTTGTTGCGCGAGATCAAGGTAACTCGGGGAGAGTATGCCGCTTCGGGAAAGATGAGGGAAAAGGTAGTGGTGGGGAGCATATCCAAATCAACCAATCACATGTTTTAAAAAAAGATAGTTTGTCTAATCTCAATTTAGGCATGCACCCCTTATGTTTTTTGGGTATTAGGCAAAAATGAGTGGCAAATTACATGGCACAACATGATTGGATGGGGGAAACTTTGCCTAATCCCCTTAGGCATGCACCCCTTACACCTTAATTTTAAATTTAGCATGATCGTGTAAACTTACCTATTTGGATTTATCCTAGTTGGTTTAATGTGGTGGGTGTCATCGAGACTCTTTTGGAGAGTGTAATATAACCCGACTTGTCTTGTTTGACAAGAAACTGTTTTGATCTGAGCCCGTTTTGACTCAAACCAAAATAAATTTTCTATGTGACATGTTCTGGCACGACATGTTGCCAAACCTGACCATCCATTGGTTTCAGTTAATCAGGGGCAATTTTGTCATTTTCCTATTATTTTGTTTATAGCTTTTATTAAACTCACCCTTTTTATAATCTAATTGAAACACACACATCCATACCCACTTTCCTTTCCAGAAAGCTAGAGAGAGATGAGAGAGAATCACAGAGAGGGAAACATATCAGAGAGAGGTAGGAGAGAGATCAGAGATGGCCTTCGACTGGCCATCTGGTGACCACCATTTTAAAAGACATCGGTGACCACCACACACGCCAGCGACCAGACCACCACACCTTTAATTAGGTTTTCAATTAGATGCCACGGATGTGGAATATTAGATTTTGGGAAGACCAGTTTCCCCAAACTCATCTTGAATAACTTTTGGCCTAGGAAATCCATCAAGCCTCAAAATTCTAAAATGGAAGTCTGAAAAGACAAGCCATGAATTGACATTGCTCAGAGCTAATGGAGAAGTTGAAAAGATCTCCATGAATAGCGTATATGGGCTTAAGAATGGAGATCTACACGATCTACTGGGTCTTTAACTTGAAAGGGACCCAAAAGATAGCTACTCTATGAGATTTGAGCTACAATTCAAAGGCTAAATTAGAGAGAAGTTGACGAGGAATAAAAATTGATCGAATAAAGATTATGTTTGGGCATCATCTGTTCTAAGGGGAGATTGTTGGACCTATAAAAGAACTGATGATTACAAAAGCCAAAACATGCTACTTTGATAAAGAAATAAACAAGTTATGATATGCATCTCCTTCCAAAGATAGTGAATCTTGAACACTAACAGAGCACTGTTTGAAGACTTCAAGATCTGTTGAAGAGATGAAACCACTCTTAAAAAAGAAAAAAAAATTTGTTCATAGCCAAAGCCTGGTTGAAGACAAAGCACCGATGAAGAAGACCAAACATCTGATTTGGCCAGAACAAATGTTTGTATAAGGTCAACAGAGGTTTAAAGAAAAACACTTCCAATCCTAACACTCCTCCACTTCTAATATAGATGAGAGATAGTGATATATCTTACCACTACACCATCACCATGTTAATTTTAACACTTTCGATATTTATTTTGTTGTACAATATATCCAAACTATAATTTTATAACATAAATTTCAAACAGGTTATAAAAGGCTTAAAAATTATGATAAAAAAGTTTACGTGAAACCTTAGGGTGGGGGTATGGTTCAATCACTCTAGGGTGTTTGAGTGATTCTCTACCCAATAATATTATGCCATGTCAACTTCCCATTCCACTCCCTATTTTGCACTCAATCACTAGGTATGGTTCAATCACTCTAGGGTGTTTGAGTTATATATTTTTTATTTCTAGAAATTATTCATAAATAAATAAAACATATTTTAATGTAAATAAATGTACTTTTAATTAAAAAAACACATTACATAAAATTAAAATAAATAACATGACATTAAAATATAAAAATAAATTAAAAAAAAAACCTAATTTAACTATTCGTCGTCGGAATCCGCCAAAAGGTGGGGTAAATCTTGTTCTCCAAGATGCTCCACAAGATCATATTTTAGTCTATAATGCGTATCTTCATCAATGAGCTCGTTATAAGCAGTGTCTTCGAAAACGGGCTCGAATGGAGGATCCCGAATATGTACCGGTGCAATCGCATTTCCGTTGTCTTTTAGAATGATGTTATGCATAATAATGCACGCATATACGACACTCCTAATTTTTTTAACACTCGTAGCACGCATCGGGCGATGAAGTATATGCCATTTTGCCTTTAAAATACCAAAAGCCCGCTCCACGTATTTTCTTGCCGCCTCGTGTTGCCTCTTGAACTTCTTTTCTTTCACAATGTGAGGATACGGAAATTATTTCACAAACACGGACCAAGTAGGGTAGATTCCATCGGTAAGATAGTATCCACGCTTGTACAAGTGGTTGTTCACGTAAAATGGGCATTTTGGTGCAGTTCCATTTCGTTCAGTAAGAAATAACGGAGATTGTTGGAGCACGTTGATGTCGTTTTGAGAACCTGGTGGACCACAAAAAGCATGCCAAATCCACAAATCCTGAGAGGCCACCGCTTCGAGCATAATTGTCGGGTGACTGTGATCCCCCCTCATATATTGACCCCGCAACTCCGTTGGACACATTCTCCAAACAAAATGTGTACAATCAAGACTACCCAACATACCAGGAAGGTGATGTTTCTCCTCATGAGCTTGGTACAAGAGCGCAACGTCGTGGCTAGTAGGTCTACGTAAAAACTCGGAAGCGTATAAATTACATACCGTTTCGCAAAAATTTTCTAGACTTTCTCGGGAAGTCCTTTCGGACATATTTAAATACTCATCGAACTCGTCTGGAGCGTTACCATTTGCTAGTTGCTTAATCGCCGAAGTAACTTTTTGCCTCGGTGTAAAACTCTTCCTCATACTCGCATCCACGGTGTCTTGAAACCACGAGTTATTCGCTTGCACGTCACTCAAAATTTTTAAAAACAACCTTTTCGACATACGAAACCTCTTCGTTCAATACGGGCTCCTCGACAAAATAATATCTCATAAGGTTTTCGTGACATTTCACTCGATCTCGACGGACAAATTTCCTTTTTCTAGTGCCCGTGTCTTCCAATTCAGCAGCTTCGTTAATAAGATTTTGGAAAAAAAATTAAACTACTATCGCTTGAGGAAGAATCATCGTCTTCACTAAGATCAATTGGAATGAATAGCGGTGGTATATCATCCATTGGAAAAATAGAAGAGGTGAATTTTTTTAGAAAATAGAGTTGGATGGAGAAGAAGATGGTGAAAAATGATGTTGAATGGTATTGTTTTTATAAGGAAAAGTTGTATTTTTTTTTTATAAAACGGCTAGTTTTTAACGGATAGTTTTTTTAACGGACAAATTTCATTAATCAGACCACTCAATCAGATCGGTGACTATACACCGATTTCCCTCACCGAAACACCACTCACTGATTTCCCTCATCACCACGGTGTGGTCACCGATCGGTGACTCCACTCCCCCACACCATTCACCGATACCATACCGTCTACCCTTATCAGATAATAATGAAATTTAAATTAAAGAAAGCACGTATAGACATAAATTAAATATACATTAAAAGCCGTTGTCAGAGTATCTGATTTGTTTGGTGATAATAAAATGTGGAGCGAAAGGGTATGGTTGCGAGATGTTACAGGGGTAGTTGTGTGATGCGGTAGCTTGGAATAGTAGAACTTCATATTGTCCACTTAAGTTTTAAATAAACCTTTTATTTTAAACTAGGGGTCAAGTTATTCTACAAAGGCTTCTAATTGTAAGAAGTGTAAGAAGGATTTATAGAGTGACAAGTGTCCAATAAGCTAAAACTAAACCCACTACATCACCACCAAAAACCTAAACACCCACCCCCACCCCACCACCACCCAAAAACCTAAACCCCCCCCCCCCCCCCCCCCCCCGCAAAAAAAAAAAAAACAAAAAAAAAAAACTATACCTCACCAAAAAACCCCCCCAAAAAACCTAACCCCCCCCCCCCCACCCCCCACCTCCACCCCCCCAAAAACCTAAAAAAAACCTAACCCCCCCCCCCCCCCCCCCCCCCAAAACCTAAAAAAAATATAAAAAAAACTAAACACCCACCCCCACCCAAAAACCTAAACCCCCACCCCCTCGGCAAAAAAAAAATAAATAAATAACATTTTTTTTTTTTTTTTGGGTGGGTGATGGGGGGGGGGGGGGGGGGGGGTTTGGTGGTGGTGGATGTTTAAGTTTTTTTTTTTTTTTTTAGTGGGTTTTTTTTGTGTAGTGGGTTTTTTTAGGTTATTGGACACTTGTCACTCGATAAATCATTCTTACACTTCTTACAATTAGGATCCTTTGTATTTGATCCTAATCCTTTAAACTAGTATTTTGACTCTTTCTAATTGTTGATTTTTTTTTTAATAAAGAACTGGCCGAGTTACATCAATATCGCAGGTAAGCGAGCAACAAGCTGCGCCGCTACCCCTTTCTGAATAGGGGGCGAACACGTGTTGCAGCGCGTTAACATTCACGTAGGCAAGTAAATAGAGTGAAACACATGAAGTTATGACGGACTAAATTTGAGTATCGAGAGAAAAAAAAATATCATATGACATTGTAAAAATAAGCGTATAAAATACGAAAACATATTTAAAAGAAGACGTAAAACACGTATCATTTTACTAGACATTAAAAGGTTAGATTATTAAATTTACGAAAATAATAACACGATTAAAGTATACAAAGTTAATATTGAAAACATTTTAATAAAATTACATTAATTTATAACCCATGATTACCAATTATTTGTGTTATTAAATACCATAATTTGCTATTCCCCCAATGCCCTCATCAACTGTCTTAAAATTTGTATAAAATTACTATATTGGGCATCTCAAATGTATATTATACAGTACTATAGTAGTATAGATATGCACACAAATCCCCCTAATATGTTGCTTAAAATACCATTTGTATAAAATACCCTTGGCTAAGTATGTTGTTAGGACCAAATAGATTGCTACACAAGATCATAATTAACGACACGACTATGTGACATGTTCGTGGTGTCGTATCTGAGTCGTTAAAAGTTGCAAGTGGGTTCGAATATTATTTACTTTTTTTTTAAAGGTAAACTTCATTGAAAACAAAACGACACACCTCGAATCGAGGGGCCCAAACACTACAACGAACCTATATAATTACAAATTTACACCAATCAACCCACTCAATGTTTTTAAATTTACTCCTATTTTTGAACCATAAAAAACCAAACGCTTTCACCTCATTTACAATATCCCCAATTCGAGTCTCCTTGTTCTCAAACCTCGCTTTGTTTCTTACTTTCCAAATGCACCAAACCACAATCCTTATGATACCTTTGAAAGCCTCCTTTTTTCCCCGGTTAAACCCACGAACCCATGAATCTCCGTGATATCTTTAAAGCCAAAGAAGAACATATTCTGAATGTTACACCACCTGCTGATATGGTTCCAGACTACCGAAGCCACGTAACAAGACGAAAAAATATGAGAAACCGAATCCTCACCTTCGTTGCAAAACACGCACGTGTCCTCTTGAACCTCAATATTTCTTTTTTTAGTGCCTCCACCGTCGCGATTATGTTTAAAGCAGCTCTCCACATAAAGATGTTGAGATTATCAGGGATCCATTTACACTCTTCTAATGGTTCCTGAGGTAAAGAATCGTGCTGCCCACTAGTGTTTAATAATCTCTTCACGGCACCCACACTATAATTCTTGTCCTCGGCTCCTATCCAATCCCAAGAATCTGAAGTGTCATCCAGCTTGACGTGAATCAGCCTACTACAAAGGTCCACCATTTTGTCAACCTCAACCCCAGTCGAGATGTTCCTGGTCCAAGCCCAGACGAAAACAGATTCAAAATCGTTGTCGTCAGTCCTCGGTTTGATGCGGTCCGCCACCTTACATCTCTTTTCCTTCTCCAGCTTGAACAACTCCGGTAATTTTAATTTGAGTGGCTCGTTACACAGACATGGATCCAACCAAAACGATGTGTTCTCCCCGTTCCCAACCTTGCTTCTAAAAAAGTTTCTTAAAGGTCTTCCGTCAACCGTAGTTTTAGAAAGAACCCTTGCTATATTACACCAAACCCCACCAATCGAAAATCTGGACGGAATGAAATCCCAGTTGAGCCTCGTGTTGTGAATAGCCTCCACCACTTTAACCCAAAGTTTGTTATTTTCCACCTTGAGCCTCCACCCCCACTTAGAAAGGAGCCAAACGTTGATGTTTTTAAGCTTACTCAAACCTAGGCCTCCCTTGTTTTTCAGAAGTGTAACCGTATTCCAAGCCACCCAATGAAGCTTTTTATTTTCAACATCCACTCCCCACAAAAACCTTCTAATCTTAGCCTCCAAATCCGAAATGACTTTGCTAGGAGCTTTGTACAAAGAGAAATAATAATTGGGGAGACTCTCAAGCACGGATTTGATGAGAACCACTCTACCCCCTATTGATAATAACGAGGCCTTCCAACTAGACAACCGAGCATCAAATATCTCATACACCGGACTCCAATTAGCAACCTGATTCATATTAGCACCAACTTTAAGCCCAAGATAGCAAAAAGGGAATGAACTCGTATTGCACCCTATAACCGAAGCCATCTCCCCAAGTTCCTCCGAATTCATCCCCATCCCATAAAGGTTCGATTTGTCTAAATTAATTTTAAGCCCTGAACACAAGTGGAAAATCCGAAGGATACGTACCACGTTAGAGATATTCTCTTTTGACCACTCCCCAATGATGATAGCGTCGTCTGCATAAAAGAGGTGCGAGATAATTGGCCCATTATTGGGCATCTTCATTCCATTGACTATGCCTTCCTTCTTAGCCTTATCGAGCATGCACGAAAGCATATCCATCACCATAATAAAGAGGAACGGAGATATAGGGTCACCTTGTCTCAAACCTTTGAAACCTTGAAATTCAAAAGTAGGAGAGCCATTGACGAGCACTGAGGAACGGGCCGATTTTAGTATTCCTTTGATCCAAAGACACCAACGCTCTGGAAAACCCTTCTTTGACATAGTATCTAGGAGGAAATTCCAATTCACGTTATCATAGGCTTTCTCAAAATCGATTTTGAAAAAGAAACCTTTTTTTCTTAAACTTTTTTCCCCATCTGTAAATCTCGTTTACAATTAGAGCGCCGTCCAAAATGAAGTTTCCTTCTAAAAACGCTGACTGAGAATCAGACACAACAGAACCGATCACTTTCTTTATACGATTCGCGAGAACCTTGGAGACCACCTTACTAATAATCCCTATAAGATTTATAGGCCTATAGTTTTTTAACTCCACGGGGTCTTTGGTTTTTGAAATCAAAGTAATAAATGAGGAACCACTCCCCACACTGTTGGTGCATATGTCTGTCGACTTCGTCTTGTATCGAGTCTTGTAAATAGAATGATAGATCAGGGCACGAAGTACGAGAAAAATGAGATACGTGTAGGTTGTGGCCATTTCGTGTGAACCTATTTCGTACGAAATAGGCAGCCTATAAATAGGTGCCTTGTTCAATTCATTTGCAACTTTCTGATTCCGGTACCAAGGTGCTGCCGAAGTGTCTACAACCTGTAAATTGTTGTTATATCAATAAACAAGACAATTAGAGTGTATATCAAGCTGATTCAAAGTCAATACGTTTGTTTCCGCCTCTCGTATTGATTAGAACTCTTCTGAACGACTCGTTTTGGTCGTGCAAACGATCCTACATGTGGTATCAAAGCTCAGGAGGAAGAGTTCTTACCGAATTCAGCTGATTTCATCAAAATTCTGATTTCTACACCTTCTTTTACAACATTTTTCAAAATTAAACAAGATTTCACGGTTAAAATGGGCTAATTTTCATATATAACACGCGAAACACTGTTTTAACAAATCCTTGAAAGAATTAGACCTAAATCGAACTAAAACCTGATCAATTTGTCAAAAACATGGCCGATTGGATAACATCAGCACCATTTCGCACGAGTTGAACTGTTCCATTTCGCACGGATTGGCAAGATTTGACCCATTTCACATCAAAGTGTTATTTCGTTTGAAACATATTTCCATTTCGCACGAAATGGTGATTTAGTGTGGCCAGATCGCTTGTAAGTAGGTCCATTTCGCACGAAGTGGGTAATAGAGTTCATTTCGTTTGAAAATTTGTCATTTCGTACGAAATCATCCATTTCGCACGAAATCATCAATTTCGCATCAAACCATTTCGTTTGAAGAGTTTCATTTCGTTTGAAAGGTTGAGTTTGTGAAACATTTTACCTAAACATGGAAGAAGAGTTTTACAATGCGTTTGCTACTGCCCCGGGTACTCCTGTTACCATTGCTCAGAGCGTGAACATGGAAAATGAGACAGGAACGTTACAAAAACCTCCAAAGTTGATGGGCATTGAAGAATACTATTGTTGGAAAGACCGTTTCGAAAATTGGGTTCAAGCAAATCACTTGAGGTCTTGGGAGTGTATTGAAAAGAAGTATGTTAAACCTCGTACAGATGTGGGAGTTAACAAAACTATTTCTGAATTGACAGATAAAGAGAGAGACATGTACAAAGCAGAAAAAATGATGATTAGTCTACTTCAGCAAGCTGTGAAAGAAGACATATTCATATTACTTCAACATGATGGTACTTCACGTTCGATTTGGGAAGCACTTCGAATTAAGTTTGAGGGAAGTACAGAGATGATCAGGAGTAAAAAAATCATTATTAAAGAAAGAATTTGACATGTTTTCAAGCTTGCAGGGTGAAACTACAAAGAAACTGATTGAGAGATATTGTCATTTAGTGCGTTCAATGTCACTGTTAGATATAAACAAAGATCGAGAAGAATGGGTTGACAAATTAGCTGATGCTTTACCTCAAAAAGAATGGGGTACATATCTGATGATCTTAAAGAACACTAGAGAATATGATAAATTGACAATTTCTCAGTTCATTGAAAAACTTGAAGGACAAGATCTTGAACAACAAAAGATTGCTAGAATGAATAATCCAAGTGGTCAACAAGACATCAAGATGTATTACAAAGGGAATGTTCAAAATGTTGAAGCAAGTCCGAAGATCCAAACCGCTTTCAGCGCAGAAAACTCATCTGGATCAGTTAATCAAAGTCCAATCAGCAACAGTGGATTTTCTTCATAGTCGAATGATAATCCGAATGTTTCAACCTCAAGTTATCAGTCTCAAAGCTCAAACAATGGTAATGGTCATGTGTTACACTGCAACATCGCGTTGCATCTTCAGAACGGTCAAAATTTCTCTGAAGAAGTTGCTAAAGGTCATATGGCATTACTAGCTACAGTATTAGAATCATATGAGGGTTTGGTTGCAGGAAGAATCAGAAATCCTATGCTAACAAAAGAGGATTACGATCAGATTGATGCTGAGGAAATGGAGCTTATGGATATTAAGTGGTGTTTAGCGAGTGTGTTGAGGAGAGCTGAGAAATTTAAGCTGATTACAGGAAGAGATGACTTTCGTGATGCTAATGTTTCTACTTTAGGTTTTGATAAATCTAAAGTTACTTGTTTTCGTTGCAGGGAAAAAGGACATTTCAAGAGGGAATGTACCAACCGAGAAGCAGGTGGAGCTCAGAATCCGTTCGGGAATAATGATTATTATCGAAAAGCTATATATCAACAAGTTGCTCAACAACCATCATCATCCCATGCTATTGAAGATGGAAAGAAGAAAGCTTATCTGGTTAATCAAGATGATGAAAAATTGCCAGAAGGTTTTAGTTGGGAAAAATACATTCCTGATGATTCAAAGTTTAGAGCTTTCATTGCACAAATAGTTCAAGAACCAGATTTGATGAAAGAGTGGATGGATGTGTTTGCTAATGTTGAGAAAAGTCTAGATGGAGAGTCTATCTCTTCAGAAGAAAGCTCAGAAAAGACAACAGTCTTTGATCAATCATCAACTGATAACAGTGATGATGAAGAAGAAATACAAATAAACATTGGAAAAACTCAATTATCTCCTGAAAGTTTTAAATTTTATTTTGCAGATAGATTGGAAAAACTAAAGGAGAAGCAAGCAGCAAAGAATCAGAAAAAGGTAAAATGCAATAATGTTGCTCAGGAAGAGAAGTCTGAAAAGAGTGAAGAAGTTAAAGTTGCTGAGAAGGTGGTTGAAGTTGAAAAGGTGGTTGAAGTTGAAAAGATAGTCGAAGTTGAAAAGATTATCGAAGTTGAAAAAATTGTTGAGATCACAAAACCTTGTCTAAAATGTTTGGAACCATGCAAACATTGTGAAGAAAAAGATGAGAAATTTAGTGAGCTTGACAAGATGAAAGAAAAATTATTGTTCGATGTTAAGTATGTGAAAGAATCGTATGATGTGTTAAACAAAACGGTGAATAGTTTGCAAAAGACAAACTCAGAAAGAGAAGATGCTTTAACAATGAATGCAGTGATGATGTCCAAGCAGAAGGCTATCAATCACTATATTGAGGAGTGTGCAAAGTTGAAGCAGGAGTTGGAGACAGAAAAGATAGAAAATGAAAGAATCAGACGATTGCTGCAAAGTTATTCAAGTTCTGATTATTTGATTGACAGAATTTATCCAACTGTTGCAGGTTTTGAAGCATTTCAAGATAAGAAGACTGAAGAGAAGGATACTGGTAAGAAACAAAGTGCAAATTATAACAAGTGTCCGCCTCCGATCTGGGAAGGTTATTGACGTGTGCGTATATATACATAATATTGCAATGAAATTACACACGATTTGGTTTTAAATTTATAAAAGTGATTATTACTTTAACATCAAAACACACACGAAAGAGGCAAGTGTACCCCATCATATATGTAGTAAAGTATTGGTAAGAACCAAGTATCGATCCAAGGAAATGGGCGGAGGAATAATACTAGACCTTTGTCACTAAACTACCGGTAAAAACATAAGTTGTTTGATTTTTTATAAACTAAGGTAAGCATAAACAACTACTTATAAAAACATAATAGATTTCAAATATGAAAATAGATAAAAAGCCTTGCTTAATACACAACCAAAGCATGTCAACTAAGTTGGTTTTGGCACTAGAAGCATTTGATCAATTCTCCAATTTCGAGACAATTAGTATCTCTTTCGGGAATCCTAACATGACAATCATTCGGAAAGTTAAAACGATAAACACACTTTAACCACCTAAAATTGTTCTTTAACTTGCAATTGATGAATGTCTATGAAAATCTCTTAAAAATAAGTTAGTCATCCGTTAGGAGTTTTCTAACCTCACTTAAACAAGGAAAGCGACACCGATAAACACAATGTAACCACCGAGACAAGCATAAACTAGATTAAATCACAACCGAGTTCATTTTACAAATCTTGCACATAATGTCACACCCCGACCACGTAAAACAACAAAACATGGCGGAAACGTCGGGGAGTGTTGTAACAGAATCATTGTTTCATAACACATGGAAATTGAAATATTGTTTTATTAAATAAAAGAGTTACAATGTCTTGACAATCAAAGAAACATAACATAAATAACTAGTCTTGCATCTTTTATTGTCACTAAGGCCCAAGTCCGCCTAAGTGTATCTTGATAAATCCTATGCATCATATCCTGAAACACATGTGAAAATAGGTACATCAGCATAAAAATGCCTGTGAGATACATAGGTTTTGTGTAAATAGGATTCATGACTTGTAAGTTTAGAAAAAAAGTTGTTTAGCTAAAGTCAGTCATGAACCTTGTAAATTGATTTGTTTTGTAAATCGTTTGAAAAACAATAAGTTCAGATGATATGTATAAATAAGAGAATAATGTATGGTTAAATGAATAACCAAGTAAAATGAGTTTGTATAAGATTAGTTGTTTGTAAAACAATGTCTTGTGAAAAGTATGTTATTTGTATAAAATGTTATATGTCTCAAATTGACATGATTCAAATAACGCTACGTATGTAATACCATACAAACACTTATATATAGGAAGTACCAGCGGCGTATCCACCATGCCTGTATCATATTACACACGCCTCGTTACTTAAATCACTTACTCAAACCAAACCATCAAAGTAAAATGTTTATGTATAATCAAATGTCAAAATGTTTATGTGAAAACCATGTCTAATGTCTATGTCTAATGTTTATGTCTAATGTAAATCATGAATTGTGTATGTAAATGTCAAAATGTTTATGTATGGTAAGTGAAATATATCAACGAAACCATATGTAAAATGCACAAAAACAAGGTACTGAAGTAAAACATGGTTTAAATCAAAGTTATGTTTTGAGTAATACATGCATGCTATACTGATATAAACATTTATGCGGTATTGTGAAAATTCATACATCCAAGCCTTGTGACTGTAGAATAAACCCTAGCACAAAGTCTAAGGTCCACCTAGAAATGTAGTCGGATTCGGTCATTCCTTCCAATCCAAACAAACCCGGGATTTCAGGAATGGGAGTTGTCAAGTCCTATGGTACCATTACCTACTAACGAGCGTCGTAGCTAATGTTAATGAATGTACATTGTATCATTTGAACAAACCAAATGTCATACCAAAATGTAAGCATGCGATGAATAACAAATGTAATAAGTATGCAACAAAGGACATACCTATCATAAAATGTAATGTAAAACAATGTACTAAGTACGCACACAATGGGCATACATAGCATAAAATGTAATGTAAAACAATGTACTAAGTACGCACACAATGGGCATACATAGCATAAAATGTAATGTAAAACAATGTACTAAGTACGTACACAATGGGCATACATATCATAAAATGTAATGTAAAACAATGTACTAAGTACGCACACAATGGGCATACATAGCATAAAATGTAATGTAAAACAATGTACTAAGTACGCACACAATGGGCATACACATCATAAAATGTAATGTAAAACAATGTACTAAGTACGCACACAATGGGCATACATAGCATAAAATGTAATGAAATCATGTACTATAAATGTACTAATGAACATAGCAAGTATATGATGTGAAAACAGGAAAGCATGAAAGTAACAAGTAGGCACATGTGTTTCACCCCAAAATGTTTGAAAAACAGTAAAAGAGGGGTCTATGTACTCACTTGAGATTGCTTAGTAGTCCTTGAGTAACAACCAAACAATGCTAGAGATCACGGATATCAAACGGCACCTAATATAGGTAACTATGTTAATATACCGGACCTAAATCGGAAGATCGGATAGAATGAGGGCTCGTAAACCAAATGAGTATGGGAACTCATGTAATATGGTTTAACAAACCCTACATACTAAAATGAAACCTAACCTAAGTGCTTACGACCCATTACGACCCGTTTAGGTAGCTTATGCTACTTTAACACGTCGTTCGCGTAAAACGCGTTCAGAATGCCTAACTAGTCCTGTGACAAGTAAAATATGCCTTAACATGTCTAATATTGTTACCAAATCAGTTTAGATACCAAAAGTTATGTTACATATGCTTAAAATGAATTTTGGTGTAAAAAGGGCATTTTGGTAATTTACCTAAGGCATATAAACTACCTATCATACAACTACTTAAACGAAGCGACCATAAGGTATAACCTCGGAAGGTTATTCCCTATATACTATGGTCACCTAATGTGTTTGGTCGGATCCTAATGATCGACCAAACGGGTCGGGTTCGAAAGTATAAGCGATTGTTTAGATCGCTTACCTTACGACCCTATATAAGCACTAAACTAAAAGTGACGAGCTAAGCATGTTAAAACATGCTTAACTAAGTTTAGAAAACAGGTTTGGTATCAAAACAAACGGTTTTGATACCTAAAAGTAGTTTGGTTACAAAATACGCAATAACACGCATTTTGGCCGAAACTACGACTCGTCACTGAGCCTAGATAACGTGGTAATCCGTAGGTATAGTCTCTAGGGACTATAACCATCGTGATCACGCTCACGTTATGAAGTTCAAAAGAAATTCGTATTGACCATAAACTGGTCAATGCAGAAAGTCAAACAAAGTTTGACTTTAACGCTAAACGAATGAAAAGAATGAAAGAACACTTACAAAGGGTCCCCGCAAGATTGATTTCCAAGTAATCTCAGATAGGAAGTGTATAAACACAACCACTTAGAGAAAAACTCAGATTTCAAGTGGGTTTTGCAATGGGGATGGATGGGTATTTATAGTTTTCAGAGAGCCGTTAAGATCGTTTCTCTAATAACGTGATCGAATCCCATCCGTACAAGTGTTGGAATGTTATGGTGCATCATTTTGCCCCCACCACCAGTTATTGACAAGTGGCATTGGCCTTTGGGGGGTTTAAAGGCTGGAAACAGGCTGTTAAAACGAGTTGTTGCATCTGGCCCCTGCTTACGGACCGTAAGGGTGATGGCTTACGGTCCGTAAGCCATCAAGTTTGGCAGAATGGCAGATTTGGTCCCTGTTGTGTAATAAGCTCTTTTCCGACACATTTAAGGCCCGTTAACCCCATTTCAAAGCTCTAAAATGAAGTTAAAGTATAGGGAACTTAAAATGTGCTCAAATAAATCTCGGGTGTCGGTTCGTTTGGCCGTACGATCGCGATGCTCGCTTGATTACGACGGAATGCGCATAAGCGCGAAAAACGATCCAAATGGCGTGACGAATGGATTTTTCTTATGCCAAACACTAAAATAAAATATTTTAGTGCTTACAAAAATTTTTGGATGTCCGGATGTATTCAGAACGTAAGTTATGCGCGAAAGTGCAAACCTGTGCACTTTTTGACGCTTTTAGTCCCTGAATGACCCAAAAGTTTATTTTAGCACACCGAACCCCTCAAAGCCTATTTCTAAGCTATGCAAAGGATATTTATGGTATGTTTAACTTATGGTCATGTTCCGGAATGTCTGTTACAGTTCAAATTGGCATACTTTCGCAGTTTGTCAAATTTAGTCCCTGTAAGCGAATTAACTTGATTTTGCCATACCAAAGCCTTCAAAACTTATTTCTAAGTTAGGTAAAGGTTATTTAAGGTATGTTAAGCCTATTTCACTATTCCGGAGTGTTCGTTGCATTAAACGGGTTATATTTACGCATCAGTGCGCGTATAACCTTCCAGAAAGCGATTTAGAGCATGAAATCGAACAAGAATTGATATGTGCAAAGGAAACACATATTTATACAAATCCCAAGTATGAAATACAATATTTCATTGATACAATATTTGTTTGATGGCCGTGGAGGCACAGGTGTCACAGTCACCCCTACTTTAGGAAATTTCGTCCCGAAATTTTATTTAGAGGAAACTTGTGAGAGTTTAAAACATGAAGTTGAAAAGATCAAACAACATTGGTTAGGGTTCTGAACTTCTAGTAACTTTAATAACATCATGCTTGCAATGTAAGAGGGATACTTATATACAAGTATATGAAGCGTCATTGGTGCGTCCACCATACCTCCTGTACATTGTTCACATTTCGTTATTGTTGCCACTATCGGTTCTTACACATAATAAATCTTACTGTGGTCTCCGTGCACTGAATTTCATAATTATGTACGCGTCCATAATTAGATAATTCCTTGCATAGTTCACACAGTCTATTTTATACTATGTAGGGGAAAACCAAATGAACAAACCTGTGATGAGTGTGACTAGACCACCATAGGGTCCCTTTTATTAAATCAATAAATGATTTTAATAGACAACCAAGGAGTCTTTTCAGCTTATATCATCACATGTCATTCTTAACCAGATTTTTGAATCAATCTTTTAGACTAGACCACTAAAAGGGTCTCTTATGAATCATGGAATAGTACTATATAATCCAAGGGTCTTAACTATTACATAGAAGCCCATTTAGGATTTAAGGTAGTACCTTTTTGAATATCCTACTACGAATCCCTCATATGAAGATATGAAAGATTCTACGAGGATTTGGATAACGAATACCCAGAGTATAAAAACACAAAATGCATAAAAGAAAACACAAGATGCATAACACATAGTCATATAACCACAAAGATTGTTTATTTGTTAATTTGTTTTGTTGATTGTGTACATGTATTTAAAGCACACTAGGAATCCATTCCGTGGATTTCATTTGGTACTTTAAACATTATCAAGAATATAACTATAAAGATAGAAAGATTTTTAAAAGAAAAATTCAATTTCGATTATAAGGAACCGAAATGTTCGAATTTAGATACATAAGGAATCCAATTAAGGACTCTGATTTGAATGATAATCATCCACAAGGGTCTAAATGTGAAGATAAAAAGATCCCATATGGATTTTAGAAGTTGAAGATGTTTTGAAACCATGTACTTGATGTGCTTAGGTCAAAACATGAAGTAAAATGCATATGAAGTTGAGATGCCAGATATGCCAAGGCGACATATGAAGCAAAATTTGAAAGTTAAGTCAATGTATGAAAAAAATATTTTTGAAAACTATGCATGGGGTTCTTAAAAAAATGTGTTCAATGTTTTTGAAACCTTATATATAATACATTTGAAATCATAAAGTAGGTGTATTAGGTAGGTATATATTTATAAAAAAAATTGTTTTTAAAATCATGCGAGATGAATTTTGAAATTATGTATAAGGTTTTTGAAAACATGAATGATGCTTTTCGAAATCATGCACTTGATAAGAAAATGTACTGTGTTAATATTGTTTTCAGACTATATGAAATATTTTGAAATTATGAAGGTTGTTTTTGAAAGCATAGCCAATGTTTTTGAAATAACATAGACAATGCATTTAAAAAAATTGTTTTCAAACTATATGAAGTGTTTTGAGATCATGAAGATTGTTTTTGAAATACTTGTACTGTGTATGTTGAAAAATCAAAACGTAATGGGTATGAGATTTGAAAATACCCTTAGTTACCTAACCAAGGATTCAAAGGCACAGATGTGCAGAAGCATGATTACTCATAATGTCACTTTATTTTCTGTACTTTGTTTCTTAGAGTGAAACGAGTACTTAAAATTTTCGAGGGAATCATGAGCAATCATTTGAAAGAGAGAAAGCACAAGAGTAGTTTGTAAGGTTCATAGTTTCTTGATGTAAGTATCATAGGAAAAGTCATACACACATGTAACTACACTTGTATATCAGAATTGTGAACAACAATTTATTTATAAACAAAACAGATTGTTTCACATTACAAAAAAATAGAAGAACAAAAGCATAAGACAGCAACATCTTCTAGTCAGCCAACTGCTCATCCGTGGGTTGGATTTGCATTAGCAAGCTTTGGGCAATCCCTTAGGAAATGGCCCATCTCGCCACAGTCGTAGCAAGACCCTGGTGAGAAACGAGCTTGAGCAGAGTCGCCAGCTTGCTTTGGAGCAACTGCAGCTCGGCAAACTCTTGCTGTATGACCTTTAAGTCCACAAATTTGGCATTTGCGGCACTTCACACTAGGGTGATGATGAAGGCTACATTGGTTGCACAAGGGTGCAGTTCCGTTGTATGGCTTCCTAGCAGGGGGTTGAGCTGGTTTGTTGGGGATGGCTGGACCATTGTGAGTGACCACGGTGAAGTTCTGAGAAGCCTTTCGCTTCTTTGACTTCTTAGGGGATCCAGTCTGTTCATCCATGGTCTTTGATTCCTTGATTGGTTTCTTGGCTGGTGGTGCAGGCTTGACTTCTGCTTCCTTTGGTGGCCCTTGAGTGGCTTCATTGTTGAGACGAGACATGGCAATGCCTAATTCAACAGTCTTCAGAATTACTTCGCCTATTCGCTGGGCAAATTTGGCAGTCTGCTTGGATATCTGCGCATCGTTGCGATGAAGAGACATTCTGGAGGAAATGAAGGATATAGGAGGAAACAAATGAAATGTGATTGGTAAATAAAACAAAATGACAACGCATAGAAATTGCGATCATTTGTTTGTTACCTAGGGCAAACAAATGAGACGGTGACTAATCAAAGTAAGCGAGTCATATTAATGTATCGCGAAGACATGCTTTAGCCTATAAGTGGACACTCACCCCAAGAGTTCCCAGGTAAGAGTGACTGGTCCGATTATGTGGATTTGTACGAACACTCTAGCCTTAGACAGAAAACTCAGAGTACAGGCATCCACTCTTCCAGATTGCACGTGTTCACACTATAAGACTCAAACTTTGACGAGGTTTTGAAAATTCAAAGGGGTTCAAAACCTTATAACAGAGGGTTCAAAACCTAGTAAACAATCATCCTAGAACAGATGATTAGTTTTCAAAGCGGTTTTGAAATTTGTGTTCTTGTTGTGGTTGTCGCCTAAGGATAGGTGACAGTATTGTTTTATGACTAAACACAAGTAAACTCGCGTTAGGGTCCTAGGAAGGTTATAGACTAGGTCAAAGCATTACTAATAACCTAATTTCCTATAACCATGAGCTCTGATACCAACTTTTCTGTCACACCCCGACCACGTAAAACAACAAAACGTGGCGGAAACGTCGGGGACTGTTGTAACAGAATCATTGTTTCATAACACATGGAAATTGAAATATTGTTTTATCAAATAAAAGAGTTACAATGTCTTGACAATCAAAGAAACATAACATAAATAACTAGTCTTGCATCTTTTATTGTCACTAAGGCCCAAGTCCGCCTAAGTGTATCTTGATAAATCCTATGCATCATATCCTGAAACACATGTGAAAATAGGTACGTCAGCATAAAAATGCCTGTGAGATACATAGGTTTTGTGTAAATAGGATTCATGACTTGTAAGTTTAGAAAAAAAGTTGTTTAGCAAAAGTCAGTCATGAACCTTGTAAATTGATTTGTTTTGTAAATCGTTTGAAAAACAATAAGTTCAGATGATATGTATAAATAAGAGAATAATGTATAGTTAAATGAATAACCAAGTAAAATGAGTTTGTATAAGATAAGTTGTTTGTAAAACAATGTCTTGTGAAAAGTATGTTATTTGTATAAAATGTTATATGTCTCAAATTGACATGATTCAAATAACGCTACGTATGTAATACCATACAAACACTTATATATAGGAAGTACCAGCGGCGTATCCACCATGCTTGTATCATATTACACACGCCTCGTTACTTAAATCACTTACTCAAACCAAACCATCAAAGTAAAATGTTTATGTATAATCAAATGTCAAAATGTTTATGTGAAAACCATGTCTAATGTCTATGTCTAATGTTTATGTCTAATGTAAATCATGAATTGTGTATGTAAATGTCAAAATGTTTATGTATGGTAAGTGAAATATATCAACTAAACCATATGTAAAATGCACAAAAACAAGGTATTGAAGTAAAACATGATTTAAATCAAAGTTATGTTTTGTGTAATACATGCATGCTATACTGATATAAACATTTATGCGGTATTGTGAAAATTCATACATCCAAGCCTTGTGACTGTAGAATAAACCCTAGCACAAAGTCTAAGGTCCACCTAGAAATGTAGTCGGATTCGGTCATTCCTTCCAATCCAAACAAACCCGGGATTTCAGGAATGGGAGTTGTCAAGTCCTATGGTACCATTACCTACTAACGAGCGGCGTAGCTAATGTTAATGAATGTATATTGTATCATTTGAACAAACCAAATGTCATACCAAAATGTAAGCATGCGATGAATAACAAATGTACTAAGTATGCAACAAAGGACATACCTAGCAAAAAATGTAATGTAAAACAATGTACTAAGTACGCACACAATGGGCATACATAGCATAAAATGTAATGTAAAACAATGTACTAAGTACGCACACAATGGGCATACATAGCATAAAATGTAAAGTAAAACAATGTACTAAGTACGCACACAATGGGCATACATAGCATAAAATGTAATGTAAAACAATGTACTAAGTACGCACACAATGGGCATACACAGCATAAAATGTAATGTAAAACAATGTACTAAGTACGCACACAATGGGCATACATAGCATAAAATGTAATGAAATCATGTACTATAAATGTACTAATGAACATAGCAAGTATATGATGTGAAAACAGGAAAGCATGAAAGTAACAAGTAGGCACATGTGTTTCACCCCAAAATGTTTGAAAAACAGTAAAAGAGGGGTCTATGTACTCACTTGAGATTGCTTAGTAGTCCTTGAGTAACAACCAAACAATGCTAGAGATCACGGATATCAAACGGCACCTAATATAGGTAACTATGTTAATATACCAGACCTAAATCGGAAGATCGGATAGAATGAGGGCTCGTAAACCAAATGAGTATGGGAACTCATGTAATATGGTTTAACAAAGCCTACATACTAAAATGAAACCTAACCTAAGTGCTTACGACCCATTACGACCCGTTTAGGTAGCTTATGCTAGTTTAACGCGTCGTTCGCGTAAAACAAGTTCGGAATGCCTAACTAGTCCTATGACAAGTAAAATATGCCTTAACATGTCTTATATTGTTACCAAATCAGTTTAGATACCAAAAGTTATGTTACATATGCTTAAAATGAATTTTGGTGTAAAAAGGGCATTTTGGTAATTTACCTAAGGCATATAAACTACCTATCATACAACTACTTAAATGAAGCGACCATAAGGTATAACCTCGGAAGGTTATTCCCTATATACTATGGTCACCTAATGTGTTTGGTCGGATCCTAATGATCGACCAAACGGGTCGGGTTCGAAAGTATAAGCGATTGTTTAGATCGCTTACCTTACGACCCTATATAAGCACTAAACTAAAAGTGACGAGCTAAGCATGTTAAAACATGCTTAACTAAGTTTAGAAAACAGGTTTGGTATCAAAACAAACGGTTTTGATACCTAAAAGTAGTTTGGTTACAAAATACGCAATAACACGCATTTTGGCCGAAACTACGACTCGTCACTGAGCCTAGATAACGTGGTAATCAGTAGGTATAGTCTCTAGGGACTATAACCATCGTGATCACGCTCACGTTATGAAGTTCAAAAGAACTTCGTATTGACCATAAACTGGTCAATGCAGAAAGTCAAACAAAGTTTGACTTTAACGCTAAAACGAATGAAAAGAATGAAAGAACACTTACAAAGGGTCCCCGCTAGATTGATTTCCAAGTAATCTCAGGTAGGAAGTGTATAAACACAACCACTTAGAGAAAAACTCAGATTTCAAGTGGGTTTTGCAATGGGGATGGATGGGTATTTATAGTTTTCAGAGAGCCGTTAAGATCGTTTCTCGAATAACGTGATCGAATCCCATCCGTACAAGTGTTGGAATGTTATGGTGCATCATTTTGCCCCCACCACCAGTTATTGACAAGTGGCATTGGCCTTTGGGGGGTTTAAAGGCTGGAAACAGGCTGTTAAAACGAGTTGCTGCATCTGGCCCCTGCTTACGGACCGTAAGGGTGATGGCTTACGGTCCGTAAGCCATCAAGTTTGGCAGAATGGCAGATTTGGCCCTGTTGTGTAATAAGCTCATTTCCGACACATTTAAGGCCCGTTAACCCCATTTCAAAGCTCTAAAATGAAGTTAAAGTATAGGGAACTTAAAATGTGCTCAAAAATATCTCGGGTGTCGGTTCGTTTGGCCGTACGATCGTGATGCTCGCTTGATTACGACGGAATGCGCATAAGCGCGAAAAACGATCCAAATGGCGTGACGAGTGGATTTTTCTTATTCCAAACACTAAAATAAAATATTTTAGTGCTCACATAAATTTTTGGATGTCTGGATGTATTCAGAACATAAGTTATGCGCGAAAGTGCAAACTTGTGCACTTTTTGACGCTTTTAGTCCCTGAACGACCCAAAAGTTTATTTTAGCACACCGAACCTCTCAAAGCCTATTTCTAAGCTATGAAAAGGATATTTATGGTATGTTTAACTTATGGTCATGTTCCGGAATGTCTGTTACAGTTCAAATTGGCATACTTTCGCAGTTTGTCAAATTTAGTCCCTGTAAGCGAATTAACTTGATTTTGCCATACCAAAGCCTTCAAAACTTATTTCTAAGTTATGTAAAGGTTATTTAAGGTATGTTAAGCCTATTTCATGATTCCGTAGTGTTCGTTGCATTAAACGGGTTATATTTACGCATCAGTGCGCGTATAACCTTCCAGAAAGCGATTTAGAGCTTGAAATCGAACAAGAATTGATATGTGCAAAGGATACACATATTTATACAAATCCCAAGTATGAAATACAATATTTCATTGATACAGTATTTGTTTGATGGCCGCGGAGGCACAGGTGTCACACATAAATTCACCAAGAAAGCAATTTTGGCCTAAACTACTAACTAAGCTAACAAATCATGGCAAGAATTTATAACGACACCATTTAACCCGTTAAGGTCCTTACGTGATGGCAAGATTTCTTGATTAACAATAATTACATTTTATTAAACCACTAACCATTTCTAGTATCATGGTGCACACATTTTAACCAAGCTAAACTAGTTAACCAAGTTTAAAGTTTACTAATACAAGATTAATTAAGCTTCATTTTTCAACTATCTTAACTAACCAAATACCAATCATCCAACAAAATTACTTATAATCAAGAAATCAATATCAATAACAAGGTTGCAAACTAATCATCAAAGATTAACATAGAAAATACTTCCAAATGTCATTACAAACAAAGATTAACATACTAATGGCTATAATCAAGCAAGGGATTGTTGTGTTTGTGCCCAAAGGCTACAATAATACATAAACATTAATCTAAATGCTTGAAAGATTAACAAAATTCTGGAAAGATTAGAAAACCAAACCATAAACAAGCATAAGATTAAGAATCTGGAAGATAACGAAGCTAATCGGCACAATGTGGCTTGAATCCGGGTGAAAGCAGAAGCCTCCGGAGCCTGAAAATCGCCAGAATCGCTTCCAAAATGTCCAGAGTTACGAGCAGAATGTTTCTGCAAGTTTTTATATAATTTCGGTCTCGCACGGTCGTGCGTCCTGTCGCACGACCGTTCACTTTATGAATTATTGGAGGTATGGTGCACCATACTGCATGACGTCATCAGATCTTGACCGGTCTTCGGTCTCGTACGACCGTTCTTCCTGAGGCACGACCGTTCATTTCCGGGTTCTTGTTGCACGGACAACAGTACTGGTCGTTCAGTTCCGGGGTTTGGCTGGTCATCGAATCCGCACGGGGTGTAACCAACCGCACGACCGTGCGTCACTGGGATTGCCTTGCACGCTGAGTCGCACCCTTGTTCATTGCCGGGATGAGCTGGTTTTGTCGGAGATGCACGGTCGTTCACATGGTCGAACGACCGTTCCATTCACCCAGGTCAGAATTCCAACAGAATGTTCGCAGCTTTGTCGTTTCGTCCGGAAAGTCCTCGTTTTCACTATCATCTTGTCTGGTATGCTGTTTTAGGCCTGTAAACAAAAGTATACATGATTAAGTATCCGAATGACGGTTTTACGGCCGAAAACGCATAAAATGGGGATAAAATGGGGGACTAAAATATGTGTAAATTAGCGAATATCAAATCTACCCACACTTGAACCTTGCTTGTCCTCAAGCAAGCTAAACTGAAATGCAATAAAAGAAAGAAACAAACAAGAACGATAATTTACACACTATTTATTGAAATAACTACAAACGGTTAGCCGGTTTTTCGAAAGACAACATCAAATGAATCAAGCCCAACAAGCATATGCAAATATGTGGCGATAACCAAAAAGCCGTGACTTCACTTTCAATTGACTTAACATGCTAATCTTCACACAACTCACAATATTCACACACACTCGGTTTTATTTATGAAACATACATAAAATGTGTATGTGCAAACACTCAATGCCTCGTCAATGAAATGTGTAATATCATAAGCTTGTCATAAGATCTCGTCTCCACCAACTAACATGCGAAAAAGTGTAAATCAAGAGGTCTTTACGGGGTGTAACGTTAGGCTTGGGCGAAGGGTATGGAAATGGATATATAAAGTGGCGAAATGGTTAAAACTCGGTAGTTACGTTTAACAAGCGCAATACAACAAAACTATACAAACAAACGCCTTAAAAAGGAGACTTATGCGACAACGAGCTCATAAACAAGATTTCATCATTTTATCAATCAAAATTGCTCGAATTTTGTCTACTTCACCCTATTTTAGGGTGTTTTATTTTTATTTTTATTTTTTTTATTTTTTTTTACTAATGGATTTATACAATGAAGCATAAACTATAACAAGCGCTAGTTAAACGATTATTTTGACCGAGTTTCAACACTAAAAGGTTTAAAACATAAAAAGGCTAAATTTGGCTAAGTGGGCGATTATGTTGGGTAAACAAAGGTGAATGGGAAGGCTCGACATGGTTAATCCTAAAGGGTAATGTAAGGTTTACGGGAAAACACAACACAAAGAACAAGGTTAACAACAAAGGGGTAATCTAAGTGCCTCTATCACTTCTACACAATTCCGCAAGTTCATGGTCTTAACAAGCATACTAGTGACAAGTTCTAAATTACACATGACATCCGGCTCACTCCTTTCCGAAATGAACAAATATATAACAATCAAGGCTCAAATATGCTCACGTAATGGAAGGAATGGGTAAAAGTGTGAAAACTATCATGCAAGTCTTTCTTTGTTTGTCACGCTTCCCGGTTTCCTTTTTCAAAATTTATTTTGCTTGTCGAGTTTTTATCAAGTCCGAAGCTTTCTAAAACACAACTAACCGGTTTATTTACTAAAATATATACAGAATACAGATATTTTTGAATGATTTTTCTAATTTTTTTTTTAAGAGGACAAACAAAGTTAACCCCTTCCCCACACTTGAACTTCGCATTGTCCCCAATGCGAAACCCATAATATAGAGAAAAAGGATAATAGTACTCCCCTCAAGATGATTTCTGATAAAACGAGACTTCCAAGCTGTATCTGTCATGTGCTCCGGTCAAAGACTTGATAGCCAAAATCTGCATATACGTCACAGGGTACAACAAAACAGAACAAAAATAAAATAAACACAAATAAACCATAATGTACATAGATAGAAGTACTAAAAATCCAAACAAAGATATGACAAGTAAAGCAAAGTGTTTGAAAATAAAGTACAATCCGGGGGGTGTTTGACATAACAACCAAAATGAACACCCGAAATAAACAAAGTACGGAAATAATAAAACCACAAACGATCAACTCCACCGCCTCCTATTCGTCGTCACCAGCATCATCTCTCGTGAAGGACGGGCCCGTATCTCCATAACCAGGTGGGTTCTAGGGTGGGAACTGTGGCGGATGCTGAAAGTAGTGGGGATAGGCATGATGCATCTCCCCGAATAGGTGTGAGAATCCAGCACTCACCCCCTGGTACAAGCTGTCCTGATTCGTCCTGATCTGATCCTGAGTAGCCCTGATCTGATCCTGACTAGCCCTGATCTGGTCCTGACTAGTCCTAATCTGGTCAATATAAATCCCATGCTGCTCCTGGTTCACCTGCATTTGTTGGAACTGCTGGTAAAACTCAGGGTAAGAGGGAATGCCCTTGGGCCACTCCTAGTGGTGGTATCCATGATGTTGCGGAGAATGTGGTGGTGTCTGTGGCTGGTGCTGCTCGTGCTGCTGCT
This sequence comes from Helianthus tuberosus, assembly GCA_030545235.1. Lineage (NCBI taxonomy): Eukaryota > Viridiplantae > Streptophyta > Magnoliopsida > Asterales > Asteraceae > Helianthus > Helianthus tuberosus. The sequence continues at coordinate 83,557,612 of CM060369.1, forward strand.
CCTGATCATGCATCTCCTCATCCTCGTGTTCCTCCTCAGCTGGGGGCAACGGGTCCCAGACCTCGTTGTTTAGACCCCTCAATCTATCCCCCCGATCCAACTCAGCAATCAACCCCATCGCCTTCAATGACCGAATATCAACATAAACACCATCGGTCACATGAGTGAGACTCTCAAGCACCTCATCAGTCATCAAGCCTAAATTGTAGGAAATTTCGGTCACATACTGACCGCCGTGAATCTGACTGTTGGGTGTCCTCCCTGAGCACTTCACAAAATATTCAGCCATCCTGGCGACTAGGTTGATGTGTACCCCATCAACCAGCGCATACAGAAATATCAAATCGGGCGTTGGACAGTTCCCTAAACTGTCCATGCGGCCGCAAATGGTGTGGCTAAACACATGATGCATCACCCGAACCAAAGGGTCTTTCAATCGTGAAGCTTTAGACATTCTCGGGTCGTAAGGGCCACCAACTGCATTTTGGGCCCAAAACGCGGCCCGTGCTTCATCAGAAGGAAAGGTAAACTGCTCCGTGAAGAATTCGGAATCCATGTCTTCTCTTGAGTAGATTCCAAGCCTCCTACCCAATCTACCCACCGACCAACTGTGCCATTGTCCACCCAACCTGAAAGTTATCCGCTCCTTGTAGCGGAATTTTGGACTTCTATGAGCAATTGGTTTTTCGTAGGCATATGTGGAGAAGAACTCTATCGTTAGCTCACGATAGATGGTTCAGCTGATAGAGACAAGATTCGCAAGCGGAATAGTAAGCATGTTTTGTAGTCTTTCACTCTGATTTAGATCCCTCATAACCCCCCCAATCCAGCCTCCTTGGGACTCCGAATTGCCCTCGCCTTCTCCATAAGGCGTCACGTCTTGGGATACAAAGAGCTTCTCTCTCTTCATCGGGGTTAAATTGCAAGAAAGGATGATCCATCTGTAAGAGGAATGTCGTTAGGAAAATAGGAACATGAGAAATTTTAATCAAAAACAGCAGAATACGAAGTTATGAAGATTCTGTTATTCTGATATGGGCCTGTCGCACGGACGTGCGACTAGACGCACGGTCGTGCGACGAGACGCACGGTCGTGCGTCGCCGAGAACAAGCAACGGTGGCCAATGTATGTCGGATCTGCACGGCGTGCGACCAACGGCACAACCGTGCATCACCGAGACCAACAGCAAACATCGTGAACAGCCGGTATTGCATGACCGTTCCATCCAAGGAACGTTCGTGCAACCTCGATTCTGCAGATTTCAAACCCCTGAACTTTGAACAGCCTGATTTTTGCAAAATTTCAACAAGTTTTGGGTCAACAGGGGTCGGAAAGTCAACCGGGTGTTCACGATATGTACGATTCAAACAAGGGTTAGGGTTTCGCTTGTATTTATGAAGGGAACCCTTAAAAGCCTTGAAGAATCGGATAAAACTAACCTAGAAAGCGAAGAAACAGAAAATCTACAAGAAGGAACGTACCATGCGACGAAGTGTGTGAAACCGTGCGAAGAAACCGTGCCATTTGAGGCAAAAACGGTCTGGAACGGCTGGTGCGACTAGGGTTTTCGCGAATTGTGAATGGGGGCTGCAGATGAGGGTATTTATACTACCAAATGACAAAACTGCCCTCAGCCTCATGCACGGTCGTTCGACCTATCGCACGGTCGTGCGTCACTGACATCGCTCAAACCCAGCACGCTGTTCTCGGAGATGCACCGGGGGTGCGACTCATCGTGTCTGCCACTCGCAAACGCATGGTCGTGCGACTCAAGGCACGGTCGTGCAACAGCTGCAGATAAGTTTTTTCTGCAGAAGCCATTTCCAGCAACTGTTTTGGCCGTTTTTCGCCATATTTTTCACACGCAAACTGTTTAATCAATATCCCAACATAGAACCTTCGCCCGGCACGTCTAAAAATTGTACAAACTAAAAACGCACCTAAATTACGCTAAAACTAGAAAAACACATAAAAAGACGATATTACCCCTAAAGCGCTTTTGACGCTCTTGCTACATTTTTGGTCCGCGAGTCAGTAGCGTAGACTCTCTCCTCCCCACACTTATGATGTGTGCGGGGTTTGGAGCTCGATGACCTCCACCGCCGATTCACTCGGCCCGGCAACGTACAACTTCAACCGATGTCCATTTACTTTGAATGTAATGCCATCTGCGTTCTCTATTGCAACAGTACCATACGGAAATACCTCCTTAACTGTGTATGGCCATGTCCAACGTGAATGAAGCTTCCCTGGAAATAAGCGCAGTCGTGAATTGTAAAGAAGAACAAGATCACCCGCTTGGAATTCTTTGTGGTCCTTCAAGCGTTTGTCGTGAAATTTCTTCGTGCGCTCTTTGTAGAGGACGGAGCTCTCATAAGCTTGTTGTCGCAGCTCCTCCAATTCATGGATCTGGAGAAACCGGGCTTCACCTCCGGTTTTCAAGTCCAGATTCGCGGTTTTCAAAGCCCACATAGCTTTATGCTCCAACTCTACCGGTAAATGGCATGCTTTTCCGTATACCAACCTAAAGGGAGTGGTCCCTATAGGGGTCTTGTAAGCTGTACGGAATGCCCACAATGCCTCATCGAGCTTGTCCGACCAATCCTTGCGGTTTGCACCTACAGACCGCTCAAGGATGCGCTTTAGCCCTCGGTTAGTAACTTCCACCTGCCCGCTCGTCTGCGGATGATAAGGCGTGGACAAACGGTGATGCACACCGTAACGGGACAAAGCCTTTTCAAGCTGTGTATTACAGAAATGAGTCCCTCTGTCACTAATAAGCGATTTCGGAGCGCCAAATCAGGCGAACAAACTTTTCAAGAATCTCACGACCACCCTGGCGTCATTTGTGGGTAAGGCCTGTGCCTCCGCCCACTTTGATACATAGTCAACTGCGACCAGGATGTACTTGTTACCTTGTGAGGGGGGAAATGGTCCCATGAAGTGTATCCCCCAAATGTCGAAGACTTCACATACTTGTATCCAGTTCTGGGGCATTTCATCACGTGCCGATATATTCGTCGCCCTCTGACAGGCATCGCACGCTTTTACTGTAACAACCCTTGGTAAAACCAACACCCTCATAATATTTCTGACACTCTAGTATATTTTAGAATGTCTTAAAATGTCTTATATTGTTGATGCATACGTCTGTCGACTTCGTATTATATCGAGTCTTGTATTAGAATTGTTAGATTAGGGCGTATTGTACGAGAAAATAGGAGGTTTTAGGGTTTGTTTAAGTTGATTTCGCTTGAAGTAGATGATTTCGCTTGAAAGAAACTTGTGTATTCTCAAGCGAAATCAACAAGAGTGATTTCGCTTGAAATGACATCTAGTCACTTTCAAGCGAAACCCTATCCCTATATATAGGTCCAAAGCGAAATCAGTTGTAACTCTCATTGTTCCGGTACCGAACTGTTGCCGAAGCGTCGTTTGATCTGTAAACTGATTTTATTCAATATACAAGATGATTTATAGTGAAACAAGCTGTTTTCTACGTCTGTTTCTTAGTTTCCGCCTCTGAAACAGACTAGAGCTCTTCCGATTGACTCGTTTGGGTCACAACTCGATCCTACAACGATCCTACAAGTGGTATCAGAGCTCAGGAAGAAGAGTTCTTGCCAAAACAGCCGTTTTTCTGACTTCTACACCTTCTTTTCGAAATTGAACTAGTTTTCACGGTCAAAAAGTCTTGAATTTCACACATTGTGGTCAAAACTGTGTTTTAAGTAATCCTTGAAAGAATTGGACATTAATTCGGTTTAAAACTGGTTAAAATACATTATTTCGCTTGAAATCAGATCGCAAAAATGACGTCAGTAGCAATTCAAGCGAAATTAGGAGATTGATTTCGCTTGAAAACGAGGTTTCGCTTGGATTTTTTGACCTTATTTCACTTGAATTCGAGGTTTCGCTTGAAATTTGATGAGGTTTCGCTTGAAATTACACTTGATTTCGCTTCAGGATGCTGATTTCGCTTCTAGGGGTGATTTCGCTTGAATTGTTTTTATTTCAGTTGTGATTTCGCTTCAAGGGTATTTCGCTTGAGTATAGTATTTCGCTTGAACTTGTATTTTGGTGAAAACATTGTCCGAAACATGGACGAGGATTTTTACAATGCGTTTGCTACACCGATTGCACCTGTTACTGCTGCTGAAACAGTGTACAGTGAGAATGAAACGGGAACTCACCAGAAACCGCCAAAACTTATGTACATTGAAGATTTTCAAGGATGGAAAAATCGATTCGAGAATTGGGTGCAAGCTTATAAATTTGATGCATGGGGTTCATTGTTGAAAGATTATGAGAAACCAAAGAATGAACGTGGGATTGAAAAAGCTATTTGTGATTATTCTGAGGGTGACAAATTGAAATTTACAAGTGAGAAAATGATGATAAGTATTCTTCAACAAGCAATTAAAGAAGATATATTTGTTTTGCTCCAACATGATAATACGGCTAAGTCAATTTGGGAAGCATTGATTCGGAAATTCAAAGGAAGCGCGGATATGATTAAAAACAAAAAGGAGTTATTGAAGAAATCATTTGATATGTTTTCGGCTTTTGACCATGAAACAACAAAGCAAACCATTGATAGATATTGTCATCTAGTATTGGAAATGAAAAGATTTAACATTGAGAAACAGGATGATGAGTGGGCCGATAAACTAGCTGAAGCATTACCACAACATAAGTGGGGAACTTATTTGATGATTTTAAAACACACTAGAAAGTCTGAGAGTATGAATCTGGCACAGTTTATTCAAAAGATTGAAGAGCAGGAGCTGGATATTCAGAAAACTGCTATAATGACGAATCCAAATGCTAAACAAGATGTCAGTTTGTATTATCGAGGGAACAAGTTTGAGGCTACCCCCAGCCCTAGTCCAAAGATCCAAACTGGTTTTAGTGCTGATAGTTCATCAGGAACAAAAGGTAGTAATGTGACACAGAGTGGTGGATCTTCGTCTTCATTTTCAAGCTTTGATCCGAATCATACAAAATCAAGTCATCAACAACAGAATTCAACAAATCTTCAATGCAATGTCACTTTGAATATTCAAAATGGTCAGAATTTGTCTCCAGAAATAGCCAAGCAACACATGGCATCACTCGTTGCTATGTTGGAATCCTATGAGAATTTGATTGCTGGCAAAATTGGAAATCCGATGCTTACAAAAGAAGATTATGACCAAATTGATGCAGAGGAACTTGAGTTGATGGATGTGAAGTGGTGTTTGGCTAGTGCTTGTAGGAGAGCAGAAAAGTTTCAACAAATTACTGGTAGAGATGAGTTTCGAGGAATGGCTACTTCTCCATTGGGTTTTGACAAATCGAAAGTCAATTGTTTTCGTTGCAAAGGAAAAGGTCATTTTAAACGAGAATGTAAAAACCAAGAAGCAACCGAGAATCAAGAAAAGAACAATTATTATCAGAAATCAATTTTCCATCAGATTGCTCAACAACCATTAAATGCACCGGCTCGTGCTATTGAAGATGGAAAGAAGAAAGCTTTACTTATTCATCAAGATGATGAAAAAGTTGCAGAGGGATTTAGTTGGGACAAATGCATACCTGGTTCAGCTCTTGTTGCTAGAATTCTGGGTGAAGATGAAGCTAGTCAGAAAAGAATCCCGATTTTTCCAGATCTTGGAAGTGATGTGGATACCGATGGTGAGGAAGAACATCTCAACAAAGCTAGAAAAGTCATAGATCCTACTAGTTTTAATTTGTTTTTTGCAGATAAAATGGAGATGTTGTATCAGAAGAAGATTGCAAGATTGAGGAAAGAGCTAGAAGCAGCAAAAATGCAAGCTGATGAAAAGACAAAGACAGAATCTGGAGAAGAAAATGTTGAACCAGTGACTGAGAAAGTTGTTGAGAAAATTGTTGAAGTGGAGAAAGTGGTGGAAAAACTAGTTGAAGTTGAAAAATTAGTTGAAGTTGAAAAACTTGTCGAAGTAGAGAAACTCGTTGAGGTTGAAAAGATAGTAGAAAAATTGGTTGAAGTTGAAAAACCATGCTTGAAGTGTTTAGAGTCTTACAAAATTTGTGAGGAGAAAGATAAGAAGATTGCTGATTTGGAGAAGATAAAAGAAGATTTACTGTCCGATGTGAAGTATGTGAAGGAATCGTATGATGTGCTGAACAAAACAGTTGATAGTCTAAAAAAAACAAATTCAGAAATTGAAAATGCTATGACAAAAATGAGCGCAACATTAATGAAAAAACAGAGCGTCATAAATGAGTATATTGAAGACTGTGCTAAGCTGAAACAAGAAGTGGAACTCGAGAAGATTGAGAGTGAAAGGATTAAACGATTGTTGTTGAGTTATACAACATGTGATTACTTGATTGATCGTGTTTATCCTACTGTTGCAGGTCTTGAAGCATTCATGGAGAAAAAGACTGAAGATACTGATACTGGTAAGAAACAAAGTGTCAAGTATAACAGATGTCCGCCCCCGATCCATGAAAGTTATTCTCCCAGGAATCCTAACGAGGAGCGTCTAAAATAAGCAGTCAACATCAAGTTAAAGTCTAAAATCATTGATGAATTACCAGACAATATTGATGTCACATTCACAGCGTCTGACACTGATCATGAGTCTGAGTTATTAAAGAAAGTGGTCGATCAGGTGTTGGATATGGATGAAGAGTCAAAACCGGAGTCTAAGTCTGAAAGTTCGAGTTCATCAGAAAAGAGTCCGAGTTCACCGGTTAAAAGGGTTTACAATAAAGAATTCCTGTTATCAAAATCTAATTTGAATGACGGATCAATCAAAGTGGCTTATACCTTGAATGATTCAGACAAATTATATTATGATGAGGAATTTCCAATAAGAAGTGTAAAAACTGAAATGATCAAACAGGTTTTCAAATTAACAGAAATTAATATTTCTGAAATAAAAGATTTAAATCTTCATGAAAAACCTAAAAAGTACACTTCAAGAGTTGAACAGAGATTGAACAAGAAAAAGGGTTACAGTTCTGGTTCAGGTTATCAAAAGAAACCAAACCACAACGGTAATTTCAAAAAGAGTAAATTGCCATTTTAGTCCCTGAGTTTTGGCCAAATTTGCCATTTTGATCCAAATAGTTTTATTTTCCCCCTTGGGTCCCTGACTTTTACATTTTGTTGCCATTTTGATCACTTTGCCTAACTCCATCCAAAAACCCAGTTTGTAACAGGGGTATTTTGGGGATTTCCTTAAAAAATGTTTTCAGTTGCCATTTTGATCCAATTCCAAAAAATCAAAAAAATTCCAAAAAAATTCCAAAAAATTCCAAAAAATCAAAAAAAATTCTAAAAAATTCAAAAAAATCTAAAAAATTCAAAAAAATCTAAAAAATTCTAAAAAATCATAAAAATTCAAAAAAATTCAAAAAAATATAAAAAATTCTAAAAATCATAAAAATTCTAAAAAATCAAAAAAATTCTAAAAAATCCAAAAATCATTAAATGTTTCGGCACGAACCGTTTCGACCCGTACCGTTTCGAACCGAACCGTTTCGACCCGTACTGTATCGAACCGAACCGTTTCGACGCGAACCGTTTCGAACCCGTACCGTATCGAACCGTACCGTTTCGACGCGAACCGTTTCGAACCGTACCGTTTCGACCCGTACCGTATCGAACCGAACCGTTTCGACGCGAACCGTTTCGAGCCGAACCGTTTCGACCCGTACCGTTTCGAACCCGAACCGTTTCGAGCCGAACCGTTTCGACGCGAAGCGTTTCGACCCGTACCGTTTCGACCCGTACCGTTTCGAACCGAACCGTTTCGACGCGAACCGTTTCGAACCGAACCGTTTCGACCCGTACCGTTTCGAACCCGAACCGTTTCGAGCCGAACCGTTTCGACGCGAAGCGTTTCGACCCGTACCGTTTCGACCCGTACCGTATCGAACCGAACCGTTTCGACGCGAACCGTTTCGAACCCGAACCGTTTCGACACGAACCGTTTCGACCCGTACCGTTTCGAACCCGAACCGTTTCGATCCGAACCGTTTCGACGCGAAGCGTTTCGACCCGTACCGTTTCGACCCGTACCGTATCGAACCGAACCGTTTCGACGCGAACCGTTTCGAACCCGAACCGTTTCGACACGAACCGTTTCGACCCGTACCGTTTCGAACCCGAACCGTTTCGAGCCGAACCGTTTCGACGCGAAGCGTTTCGACCCGTACCGTTTCGACCCGTACCGTTTCGAACCGTACCGTTTCGACGCGAACCGTTTCGAACCCGAACCGTTTCGAACCGTACCGTTTCGAACCCGAACCGTTTCGAGCCGAACCGTTTCGAACCGTACCGTTTCGACGCGAACCGTTTCGAACCCGAACCGTTTCGAACCGTACCGTTTCGACGCGAACCGTTTCGAACCCGAACCGTTTCGAACCGTACCGTTTCGACGCGAACCCTTTCGAACCGAACCGTTTCGACGCGAACCGTTTCGAACCGAACCGTTTCGACCCGTACCGTTTCGACGCGAACCCTTTCGAACCGAACCGTTTCGACGCGAACCGTTTCGAACCGAACCGTTTCGACCCGTACCGTATCGAACCGTACCGTTTCGACCCGTACCGTATCGAACCGAACCGTTTCGACGCGAACCGTTTAGAATTATTTGGATTTTTTAGAATTTTTATGCTTTTTTAGAATTTTTTTGATTTTTATATTTTTTTGAATTTTTTAGATTTTTTATGATTTTTTAGAATTTTTATGATTTTTTAGAATTTTTTGAATTTTTTAGATTTCTTAGAATTTTTTGATTTTTTTTGATTTTTTGGAATTTTTTTGATTTTTTGGAATTGGATCAAAATGGCAACTGAAAAGGTTTAAATTGAAAAGAGTAACTGGGTTTTTGGATGGAGTTAGGCAAAGTGATCAAAATGGCAACAAATGTAAAAGTCAGGGACCCAGGGGGGAAAATAAAACTATTTGGATCAAAATGGCAAATTTGGCCAAAACTCAGGGACTAAAATGGCAATTTACTCTTTCAAAAAACAAGGTCTTGGTTTTATACCACCAGAAAATTATAAAAATGAGAAAAATTATAAAACAAAAACAAAATTTGTTGCAGGTGGAAGTTGTAAAGATGAGCAGAAGAAACCATTCTGGAAACAATCAAATCAAGAGTTTCTTGCTGAGGTAAAGAGGAATGTGAAGAAGTTTGCTCAAAGAGTTGACAGAAGAACCTGTTTCAAATGCCAAAAAGTTGGACACATTGCTTGGAACTGCCAAGAGTCCACTTATTCAAAACAGGGAGTGTCTTCTAACTCTGAAATGAGAAGGAAATGTGTTGATAAATTGACTTTGGAAGTTGGTGAAACTTCAAAACGATTTTACAAAAGACAAGTTGATTTGAATAAACAAAAATGGGTTGTAAAATCAGAAAGTAGTTCTGACAATGAATCTGATTCCATAAAATCAGAGGAGTCATGTGTTGAGAAAAAGGTTGATAATTCCGTTCCTGAGTTGAACGAGGAAAACTTTCCGCCATTGACAAAAGATAATTTGAAATCTAAAGGTAGATTTGAGATATCAGGTCAATTCTTTGCCGGAGAAAAAGAATTTGATGCTGAAAAGACTTTCAATGGGAAAGTCAAACATATTTTCGGGAAGATGGTTGATGGGAAGGTTAAAAATGCAAAAGAATTTTATAAATCAAAATGTTGGTGGGATAGATGTGTACCAGAATCTCCCAAGGATGGTCAGGCTTGGGGGAAAGTTTTTTCTAACTGAAAACCCTGACTTGCCGGAGCTCCCAGGTTGGTAAGAGTGGAGAAGGAATCGGCATCATTCTTGAAACGTTTGGTTGGTAAATCTGCAGGTGATATCTTTAAATTGTTATATGTTGATTTACAAATCGTATGGTTGGTGAGTGAACCTACAAGAGATTGAAGAAGGTTTTCACTTACAAGTGGTAAATTAAAGACATTAAGTTGTACTTGTTTTTACTACATATGATTGAGAAACAATGTGATGAACCCCAATTTTACAAGTGGTAAAATCAACGAAACTTATTTTCCGGAAAAACCATTTGATTAAAACAAACTTAAGTGTTTTGAAATCACAATGGGAAAATAGTTTGTTGTGAGGGGGAGTTCTGATTGTTTATGCCAAGTGGATGGCGAATTGAAATGATTTGATATCAGTTGTCATTTATTGGTACAGTTTGTTTTCAAAATTCCTTAAATGTGTTTGCATTTTAGGGGGAGTAAAATTTTAGAAAATCCAAAAACATTTGAAAATTTGAAAAAGGCAAAAACATGATAAAATTCAAAATGAGTTTTGTTGTATAAAAGAGGAAATGATAGTACACCAGTGGACGATCACGGCATGCTAAAGAAATGGAAAGTTAAATAGTAATAAACGGTCTCACTGATGATGTGCCAGTAGGTTTTTGCACATTTAGTAGATTGTGACGAGATATAAATCTAAATTCAAACTTGCTTAATTCGTGGGTAACATCTCTCGGATATATGGGTAACCCCTGAAATCTTGTTTGAGGGACCCCTCTTTCTGAGATACTAGGTCTTTATGCTTAGTGATATCTGGGGTATTATCCCGGGACTTCTGATGTTGCGGAAGCAATGGCCTAGTCCCCGGAGAATACTTTACGCTTGCTTTAAATATAGCCTACCCTCAGCATAAAAAATGATGAAACATTGAAAAATGCAAATCATGTGCTGTTGTAAAAAAGATCCTCTAAAGGGGACCCACCAAAAGTCGAACCGTCATCTCTCTGCTGAACGGAAGTTCTGACCTGAGCTCTCACGGCCTTCGCAATTTAACCCCTTACAGATATCATCTAGGTATACTCACCTGTAAGACTGAATATTGGGATCTGGATACGGGAGTATATTCTGAGGTGGGACACGCGAATAAGTTTAAGTCTCTAAGACATTAATCACGTATCTCGAAACAGTTGAACTTTGTGTGAAAATTTAAGTGGATCAGTATACTGACAATCTAAGTGAATCGTTTAGAACGTAAAATGTTTAAAGCTTAACAGTGTTGGTGATTTGTCTCATAAACTGATATGATCCTCTTACACAAACTCACAAAAATAGTGTCTGTAAATATTTCTTTATTGCATTTCATTTCATTCAAAAATCCAAAAAGATTTTCAGTGTGTTTTAGCATAATAATTTTGAAAAATACAAAAAGATTTTTGACAACTGATATTGAAGAGCTGATTTTCAAAATTCTGAATGCTGAACATGATGAACAGGTTTGGGAGAATGTGATTGAAAAGTTTTTAAGTGAAAAGGAGTCTTTTGAAAGTAAATTGTTCTGAAAATGAATAATGTTTTTAGAAGTGGTAATCAAAGATTAAAATTTTGTTATATTTGTAAATCTTATTTTGAGGTTAAGGTTGTGTAGGATAGTCTGGTTTCTGACCCCGAGCAGACAGAGAGTTAGGTCACAATCCTGATCTTGTGAAAGTCAGTCTAAGATCCTAGCACAAGTTGAGGGGGAGTCTGTTAAAGAATTTGATTCTGAAAATGCCAGAGATTGATAGAGTATCATCCGAGGGGGAGTTTAGCTGAAAAAAAAAGAAGAAAAAAGAAGAAAAAGAAGAGAAAAAGAAGAAAAGAAGAAAGAAGAAAAGAAGAAGAAGAGAGAAAAGAAGAAGAAGAAAGAAGAAAAGAAGAATGAAGAAAAGAAGAAAGAAGAGAAAGAAAAGAAGAAAGAAGAAGAAAAAGAGAAGGAAAAAAAAAAGAGAAAAGAAGAAAAGAAGAAGAAAGAAAAGAAGAAGAAATTGAATTAAGGCAAGAGCCAGACGGAGATTCTGGAAGCCCGAAGACTGATAAAGACTGAAGACGTTGAAGACTCGACACTTTAGACTCGTCGACATCCGAGGGGGAGTCTGTTGATGCATACGTCAGTCGACTTCGTCTTATATCGAGTCTTGTATTAGAATTGTTAGATCAGGGCGTATTGTACGAGAAAATAGGAGGTTTTAGGGTTTGTTTAAGTTGATTTCGCTTGAAGTAGATGATTTCGCTTGAAAGAAACTTGTGTATTCTCAAGCGAAATCAACAAGAGTGATTTCACTTGAAATGACATCTAGTCACTTTCAAGCGAAACACTATCCCTATATATAGGTCCAAAGCGAAATCAGTTGTAACTCTCATTGTTCCGGTACCGAACTGCTGCCGAAGCGTCGTTTGATCTGTAAACTGATTTTATTCAATATACAAGACGATTTATAGTGAAACAAGCTGTTTTCTACGTCTGTTTCTTACTTTACGCCTCTGAAACAGACTAGAGCTCTTCCGATTGACTCGTTTGGGTCATAACTCGATCCTACAACAATCCTACATAAATTACACCCCATACGTGAAAACCAAGCCCGAAATATGTTATAGTTTATAAATTAAATTAAAAACAAGAATTAATAAGTCAAGGCGGGCCGCGTAGACCCACCTCAACCACTTACGCGGGCGGTATAAGGGCTAGAACCTAACTTCGTTGATTTCTTTAGTTGATACGGGCCGCGTAAGACCCCGTTTTAAGTTAACGCGGGCCGCGAGAGATCATCAAATGCGGAGACATCCTGAGCTGACATGTGTCGACATCGTGGCGGATCTACTTGGTGACCGGGACAAGCTATACGTTGACTGGATGTTGACACGGGCCGCGTAAGGCTTCGCCTTATCTTACGCGGGCCGCGTGAAAGTCGAATTCAGCAACTATAAATAGAACGCATCAGTTTTCGTTTTCCGTCGCTCACAATTCATTCTCAATCTCGAATTCTCTGATATTTGGCATAATTTTCAAGAATTATACCCCCTAATTAGCAAGGTTCTGCTCAGTTGTAAGTATTATAACCCCAGTTTCATAATAGTTACGCTGCCCGATTGATTTAGGGTTCCGTAACAACTGTCGTGGTTCTGCCCGACGTAGTTGTTGGAATGCCGTCTCGGGGAGGGTATCATTAATATTTTCAAAGGGTTATGATACTAACCAATGTACATTTGTATAAATTATAGATTATATCCAGGAAACCCTTACGAGAAGTATAAGATAGCAAAGTGAGTTTATCCTCTTTTTGTTAAACTTTTTGGAATGTTTTACAAAACCTTAAATGTTTTACAATGCGATTAAGCGGTGATTGAGTCTTTGTAGTTCTTCAATTACTGCCGGTATGTTGGGGTTTTGTGTACAAAATTTATTACTTGCGAGTAGTAAGTCAGGGATGACAGTACGTTACCATTGGACAATGAGTTAGCCAATGTGTAATATGACCCACAAGTCAGTGGATTGACAGTACTAAATGGAGTAATTGTGTAGACATAAACAATGTGATCGCTCTCAATACTGTTCACTGTGACTTTTATTTAAACTTGATTAAACTAGGATTCACTCACCAGTATTTCCGACTGACAAATGTTTTTAAAACGCGTTTCAGGTAACATAATGTGACAGCCAATTAGTAAAAAGCCAGCAGGAGATCACTGAAGGCTTGGGGAAAATGTGGCTATAAAAGTTACCTAATAAATGATGTTTTAAATTCAATAAAATGGGGTTTGTCCCTATAAATGTACTGTAATAAGAAACTTGGGTTTTGCCCACGTGTTTATTAATATCAAGTATGGTGGTTTTACTCTGATAAACATTTCCTAACTACGGTCCTGATGTAAATTCCGCTGCCAAATTAACGTAAACTGATACCACCACATCTGAGCTCGCGTCCGCCCGTTCCCGGTACAGATAAGGGATCGGGGGTTGTGACAGAAGGTGGTATCAGAGCCTAGCCACTGGTCTGAGCCAAAGAAGTGTTCTGCTGACACTTAAATTCTATATTTTGTGTTAGGAAATAAATTATGGAAATACGTGCATAACTGTATTTATTTGTTATGTGTTATTTGACTATTTGTTAGATTACAGTATGAGTGATCAAGGACCCTCAAACATGAGTCGTCAGTTGTTTGATTCCCCTAAGAGTGAAGGTACTTCTTCACAGCCTGCCCTTTCTGGGTATACTGCTGATCAGGAAGAAGGAGTGTTTGCTTTTAAAGCTCAGTCAGAAGAGCCATTCCCTCACAAGAAACGAGGATGGTTCAGTAAGGAAGCTTTTGCTCGTAGGAAGAGAATGCGAAAGTTGCAACAGCAAAGAGTTCTAGCAGCTGCTAAACGTAGAACAGATGCCCATACACAGGATATGCTTAATAGAAGCTTAGCTAATTTTCATATCTTAGCTACAATTGCTGCTGACCCAAGTCTGGAACAACTAGTAGCCCCACAACCACAAAACCCAGATCAACCCATGGAGATAGAAAATCCTGACAACCAGGTGGAGATGCATGACTTTAACCCAGAAGAAATCCCTAGGGTACCTAGACCAAACCCTCTAGATCCAAATTACGACCCCTGGTGGGACGATAATAAGGACTTTGTGCAACGTTACCCTATTTATGAAGACACACCCATACAGAACCTAGGAGCCTATCCAGGTATGGACCCTTTAGATCCCTATTACCAAGATGATTATGTTAGGGAAATTTTATAAGATCCTTACCGGTTTCAGGCACTTTCACCCCCATATCAGGAACCCGCACCCCAGATTCCAAACCCAGTCCGAGAACCTGCACCCCCAATGAGTGCAGAAAACGTTCAAGAACTTAGGACTTTTGGGGAGGAAATTTTAGAAAGCAGTGAGAGAATGCGTCAGGTGGGAGAGCGTCTCGTATGGAAATACGATGAGCGCAATATGGATTTTTGGATAAATCCATATCCGTGAATGTGAGAATGGAGGAACGGTAGTAGTAATAATAATAAAATATAATAAAATAAAAATAAAATAAAATATGTGTGTACGGATGCATATTACTATTAGTGTAATTCTATTTCTGTTGGTATTGTAATTTTTATTTCAGTACTAGTATGTAATAGATGCATAATAGTATATGGAAATAGAGTAAAGTAGCAATGATCTACGTTTTTGGCTAGAATGCGTGTCATATGATTAACTATATTAAGATAATATTTGTGATATTAATATGGGATAAATGTTTAAAATTCAGATGGCCGACGAAGGAAATCAAGGAAATCTGAATAATGATAACCAGAGTAACATTAACGTGGTTAATGAGAATCCAAGCATCAATAACAATAACAATCAAGTGGATAATAGTGCTATCCAACACATAGTAGCACAAGGAATTATAGATGCAATGCCATTTATTCTTCAAACTGTTAAGGATGCTGATAATAAAAGTAAGCATAGCAGTAAGCGACCAAGTGAACCAGAACACAGCGTGAACAATGGACCAATACTTCAATTGCCTATTCCCAAAAGAAGAAGAACCGTGTCTTACGGTTGTTCTTATAAAGAATTCTGGTCTTGTAAACCAATGGAATTCTCAGGCAACGAAGGGGCCATTGCAACCTTACGCTGGATAGAGAAGACTGAGGTAGTCTTAAGGATAAGCAAGTGTGCTGAAGAAGATAAGATACTGTTTGCTTCTAATCTGTTTAAGAATGCAGCACTAGAATGGTGGAACACTATCCTCCAATCAAGAGGAAGTGATAGAACTTACAATATGACATGGGAAGAATTTAAGGACAAAGTAGAAAGGAAATTCTGCCCACCGAATGAAAAGGAACAGATAGCAAACAAATTCATAAATCTTAGGATGACTGGTGTGGATAGTAAGGGATACACTAAAATATTCTTTGAATATGCCAGAATAGTGCCAACCCTTGCTTCACCAGAACCAGTGTTAATCTCCCGTTATATTTGGAGATTAATTGGAGAGATTAGACATATAGTCAAGGCAGCTAGACCTCAAACTATAGAAGAAGCTGTAGAACTAGCAAATACCTTGACAGATGAATTAGTCCGTACCCGAGAAGAGGATAAAAGAAGAAACCTAACCCAGAAACTCACACAAGAATTTCGTTCTGGAAATTTTAATCGTGGGAAAAATATGGGTTCTACCCCTGCACCATACTGCAAGGTATGCAAGAAAAGCATTCGGGAAAATGCTCCACTCTCTGCAATTATTGCAAGATGCCAGGACACAAGGAAGAAAATTGCAGGAAGAAATCCAGTAATGGGTTATGCTATAACTGTGGAGAAAAAGGTTGTGACACCCCAGGAAACAACGCAACACAACTAGCTTCCTCAGTAACCGCATGCTAAATTTCGGGACGAAATTTCTTTCAAGATGGGGATAATGTGACAACTCGAATTTCCAAGATTCCATCTTCGTATTAATTACACGATTAATTGTTTAAGTTGTTTGTTTACACGACTTATTTGTTTCACAACTGTACACGTTTGTAATATGTTAAATCGTATTGTGGTTGGTATGTTATATATGGTGGGTGTTAAGTGTGTTATATATATATATATATATATATATATATATATATATAGTGTGCATTACATTTGAGTGTATGTTAAGAATATGTTTCATGATAATATTGTATTATGTGTAATTAAAAAGGGGAACTTTGACCGAAAACCCTCTCACTCGAAATCACCCCACCCGAAAACCCACCTCCCTGTGAAAACACCTCTTGGCGAAAACACCTAGTGTCTTCGTAAAGAGGGTGGCCGGCGAAATCAAAGATGGGCCTTGGCCCAGTGACGAGCTGTTTTACTTTTTGTTTATAACCCTTACGTGAAAACTGTATTCGGAAAAAACCTTAAGCAAACCCTAATCACCTTCTCATCTCCCTCTCGCTTTCCTTTGAACCCGACGGCTACCCTTTCCTCATTCGAAGCCAGATTTTCATTGGTTTGATCATTCTTGTTCGGTTAATGTTTTCTGTATATAATTTAACTTTAGTTCTACGTGGATGTTAATGAGATATCCTTATTTCGATATGCACGATGTGATTGGTCTTGTGATTATATGCGAAACCTGGTGTTGATCTAGGATTCTAGGGTTGAGATGGTTAAACGTTTAGTTTTGAATAATATGATTGTGATCAGAAATCTGTGAGCATGTTAACTTGCTAATAGTGTTTGTTTAGGTTCTATGATTATCGATTTGTTATAGGCATAACGGAGTTCTGTGTTAAAGACATGATGAATACCTGATGACTTCAACAACTTACTGATGATTGCTTGATGATTGAATGATGATATGATAAGGAGGTGTAACTGTTAGGGTGTAACTAGGGTTCCTGTGAATTTCGTAACTGTCACTGATGATGATGACTTACCCGACGTAAACACCAACGAAAACACAAGGGCCGGACGAAAACCCTTAGTGTTTTCGCCACACTCTAACCCCGACGAAAACCCTTGGATTTCGTCGCCTAGGGTTTTCGTCCAAAAAGTGATTTCGTCGCCTAGGATTTCGTCACAAGTGTTTTTGCCATATAGTGATTTCGTCTAGTGTGTGTGACAACAGTAACATTGTTTAGTTCATTAACTGAGTAAGTTTGTTAACTCTGTTAACCTTATTAACTGTGTTAAATTTGCGTAACTCCGTTAAGCATGTAACTCTAATGGGTTGTTAACTTTGTTAGTTAATTAACTCTGTTAGTTTATTATTCCTGTTATGTATGTTAACCCTGTCAAGTATGTTATGAATAACCATGTTAGAGCAAACTGTGAAGGACATTTATATGAAGCATGAATTGCATGGCTTTGATTAACTGCTTATGTGATACGTGCTAATTGCTTAAACACACCCTGTGGTATTGATTTCATGTGAAACTTTACGAACTTGAACTGATTGAGTATACGTGCATACTATAGGACTTGACTGATTTCTTGTGAGCACATAGTTTAGCATACCGAGAAAACCAAGGTGAGTTCACACACTTTCCAAGGCATGGGATTCCCAAGGGTTGGGAATGGGTAAATGATTTAAACTGTAACTACAACCATCCTCCGTGGCTAGGATGCCAGGATTACACACTGGACCAAACCTCTATCATTGAAGTCCCTCATTTATATCAACTTAATCGCCGAGGCCTATGGCGAGCGGGTCATTAGTTAATAGCGCTATTAGGTTTAACAAACCTGACACCGTGCCAGTCGGACGGGCGTGTACTAATGGACTATGGGCAAAGGGTCAATGTTGATAGACATTGACTTAGGGCACCACTTACATTTTCGTAGTAGTCGATACACACGGTCTAGTAACACATGGGAAGCCCCCACCAATCTTCGCAAACATGTCTGGGAGACCGTGATACGAATCAATACGATACATGGTTTATAAAACGAACAGAGGATTTACGAAATGAATGCTATAACTAAACAACCAACTGTGAACTCGCTCAACTTTGTTGTTGACTCGTTGTTACATGCCTTGCAGGTCGTTAGGTACTCATGGAGATTGCACAGGGAGGCGCGGTCGTTGTAGGACATGGCAGTGTGTGCCATGCTAAAAACATTCCTTTATTTCGTACTTAATACTTACATTGGGTTTTACAATTATGCTTCCGCTAAACACTTAACTACATTTTTGATTTGAAACACCTTTCATATTGTGTGGTTGGATTTTACTTATTACTTGTTATGTTCAATATGATTGGTGGCTTAATCCTGGTCAGTCACGCCTCCAAGCGGTGATACCCCGCGTGTGGAATTTGGGGGTGTGACAGATTGGTATCAGAGCCATTTGTTATAGTGAACTTGGTTTTAATAAGGGAAAAAGTTTTTGTTAAAACCAGACTATAACCTGTACAGTGTCACACCCCCAAAATCCACCATTCGGAGTTCCACCGCTTGGAGGCGTGACATGACCAGGATTGAGCCACCAATCATACTGAACAACGTACTTAAGTAAATAAAGACAACCACAATACGATTGGTGACCAAAAGCTAGTTAACCAAGTTTTTAATTTAGACAGCGGAAGCATAAACGTAAAGTTCAAAACATAAGTTCTCAGTTCATAAGTTTAAAGTCCAACACATAGGTTTAACAGGTTCATAATGTTTTAAACATTAAACACTGGACATAACCGTCCGTACACCACAACGACTCCTTCCTCGTGCAAGCTCCAAATGTTTAGCGACCTGTAAGGCATGTAACAACGAGTCAACAACAAAGTTGAGGGAATTCACAGTTGGTTGTTTAGTTATAGCATTCGTTTCGTAAATCATTTGTTCGTTTTGAAAACCATGTATCGTATAAGTTTGCATCGCGGTCTTTCTGTCATGTTTGCGAAGATTAGTGGGGGTTTCCCATGTGTTACTAGACCACGCGTATCGACTGCTATGAAAATATAAGAGGTGCCCTAAGTCAATGTCTATCAGCATTGACCCTTTGCCCATAGTCCATTAGTACACGCCCGTCCGACTGGCACGGTGTGAGGTTTGTTAAACCTAATAGCGCTATTAACTAATGACCCGCTCGCCATAGGCCTCGGCGATTAAGTCGATAAATGAGGGACTTAAAGTGATAGAGTTGATGGTCTTATGATCGTGTACGTAGGTTTTACGTACGTGCCCTTCAATCCGAGGACAGTAGTAAGTATGAGTGTACGTAGGTTTTACGTACGTGCCCTTCAATCCGAGGACAGTAAAAAAGTAGTTTAATAGTAATGATAGTACAGGTAGTTATTCAATCCCATTCCCAACCCCTGGGAATCCCATGCCTTAGAAAGAGTGTGAACTCACCTCGGTTTGCTCGGTTAGGTTCTCAAATATAGTTAACAGTCAAGGTCGGTCAATCACGTCCTAATAAGGTACGGATAACAATCAGTTTCTCATGCATAACACGTATCCTACGTATGGTTTATTTGCACATTACTTCGTCCACATAACAGGTACACACTTTAACGATTTATGCCCCATATAAACTTCCCATCCATTCCCCACTCATAAACAAACATATGATATTGCACGTAACACATATAACATGTTAGATCATTTACCGATAGCATGCTCGACATTTAGACACGCAAGTCACAACTTATGTCAATTCAGCATTAATATTCAAAACCGGCTGTTTTCGGACATTTAAATAAAATAGTTAAATTATTCCAAAAATTCCCAAATTTTTACAGGATGTCTTAAACGTTCCATATTTTATTGTGTAAAAAAATCGGGGTCCGGTTCATTACCAATATTTTATAGAAAATCGTTTACCGAACTGTGATCAGATTTGTCACATTCTGATCACAGTTTACGGAATAATTCGTCTAAAATTCCTCGGAAGTCCGTTTGACAAAATTCCAGTTCGAGGGTTACAAATACATCAGTGACTATCTATGGTATGAATTTTAGGGGCTGGTTCAATTCAGGTTTCAAATTACGACCGAAAACGTACAGCCCATTTTACTGCAGTAAAAATCAGCCTTAGCTGCTGTCACGAAAACAGACTTTTAAAATAGTAAACGACCTCAAAAAAATACGATTCCAGCGCCATTTTCTTCGTTTTTCGAAAAGACCCGATTTAGGCTTTAGAAATTCCGTTTTTCGATTTGTTAAAGTCTGTTTATGGCCTGTTGAATGCGGCTGAAAAAGTACATCAGAATGCTGTTTCGTGGTTTAAGCATTACTAAATCGCATCAACGAGTGTCCGAACAATGGATTTAACAAGAAACCAACAATCAACCATCAAGTATGATTTAACCAACCCTCAACCGACAAGATTCCGCTTCATAATTCATACATAAGTAAATTTTTATGTAACTTTAATATTCTTTAATTTTGCTTAACATCTTCTAGTCTTTTGTTCTTTTAGTGATTTAAATAACACATCATACTACAAATCATAATTTTGAACAAGATGAAACAAGTTAAAATGAGACTTACTACTAGTTTATAGCTAGGGATGAATCTAGTGTAAAGTTGATAAGAAAAGATGGTGAAAAGTCTTGAAACAAGCTCCTTCAAGATGCACCTTCCATGGCTCACTTCAAGCTTGGAATGAACTTGTTAATGGAAGAGATAGATGATTGGAAGTGGTGGTGATGGATTTCGGTTATGGAGGAACCGAATGAGAGAGAGAGAGATGAAGTAAGGTGGAGTGTGTATCTTGAGGAAATGATTTGTAATCCAAGTGCCATAATTCTTATAGATCATTCACAATATTATGTCCATATATGCAAGCAAAATCAAATAAAATAATTGATTAAAATCTATACAAATATATGGAGTATGGATGGATGATATGTGGGGTCCCACTTGGGAACTAAATTCATTGGGGGGGGGGGGGGGGGGGGCTTGTTGCAAAAATCTTCAACTAAATGGAATTGTAAGTTATAATGTAAGTAACTTAATAATATAAGTTGGTTATTTGATTTATAACGGGTGTTATGATAGACGGGGATCATGACTAGCCAAAAATAATAACACAGTGTATTTGGCAAATATTTGGTGTCCCGGGTAATGTCCGGTTGTTCGGTCGGATACTGTTCCGTTAAGTTGTTAAATTGTTCCGTAAGGCGTCTTATACATATATTTTTGTAACACATTTAATTCCTAACACATAGGAAAACATACCGGACTTTTTAGTAACTTTTCTGTATACTATTAGTATGCTAACAAGCACATGTAAGTATAACACAGAAATCAGAGAGCAGTTAAGTAATTCCACACAGTCGTCAAACACTTTAATTATCATTAATGAATTGTACGGAATACATGGGGTTTTGAGGGTTGTCACATCAACGATCCACAACGACGCCTCGCTCCACGTGCAAGACTCAACATTCTAGGTGGTATGGTTTATGCATTTATTGCCTACTTGTTAGTTACATAGAACTTTGCTTATGGTATGCTTAGATAAACATAGCAACTATAGTTTGAAAACACGTGTGTGCTTACTCTCTTCTGTCATCGCACTTTCGCGAACCTTTCTCACTCATGTTTCCTTTGATATGAAGATCATGAGTGAACGCGTTAACTTAACTCAAGCCCAGTTGGCGGCTTTGATCACTGAACAAGTTACTGCAGCACTCGCAGCTGCCCAGGCAGGAGGTATAACCTGCCATCACAACTTACTCTAGGATCTTTAGATCCTACTTTCGTAAACCAACACTTGTGCTTAATCTTGTTTATTCTTACGCACACAACAGGTCAGAACGCTCAGCCACCTGTGTGCACGTTCAAGACGTTCATGGACTGTCGTCCAAGTACTTTCAGTGGCACTGAAGGAGCCGTTGGACTCCTCCATTGGTTTGAAAAGCTCGAGTCGGTCTTCGAGATATGTGAATGTCCTGAGGCTCGTAGGGTGAAGTACGCCACTGGTACTCTCGAAGGCACTGCGCTAACTTGGTGGAACGCGCAAGTTCAGATGCTGGGGCTGGCGGCTGCTAATGCCACTCCATGGAATGATTTTAAGGAACTGATCAAACGTGAATACTGTAGTCGTGATGACATCCACAAGCTGGAAGTGGAGTTCTTTAACCTGAAGATGACGGGGTCAGAGATTGAAGCGTACACGAAACGATCCAACGAACTGGCAGTGTTATATCCAACTATGGTGGATCCTCCCATCAAGCGCATTGAGCTGTACCTCAAAGGCTTAGTACCAGAGATTCAAAGCCATGTGACTTCTGCTAACCTAGCTACTATTCAAGATGTTATTCGTCTTGCTCATCGTCTCACAGACCAGGCAGTGGAACAGAACAAGCTGCCTAAACGTATTGGTGCTACTACTACTACTTCTGCTATTCCCAGTGATAACAAGCGAAAATGGGATGGAACCTCCAGCAAGGGTTCGACTTCGGTTCAGTCCCAGGCACAGCAGCGAAAGATCGATGACTACCAGAGTCCTGGTCAGCAATCTTCTGGTAGTCAAGGGCAGGGGGATATCGAGGAAACCTCCCGAAGTGCAACAAATGCAACAGACACCACAATGGTCAGTGCAACAGGGGTCGTTGCCAGAGGTGTCTCAAGATGGGTCATGAAGCTAAGGATTGCAGGAGCTCACGACCTGCGAATCAGAACCAACAACAACAACCACCAGCTCCACAGAACGAGCAGCGACAGCGAGGTAACAGGGGATGCTTTCAGTGTGGTGCTGAAGGCCACTTCAAGCGGGACGGCCCCCAGTTAAATCAAAATCTAAACAACAACAACAACAATAATCAGGGCAATGGGAACAACAATGGGGGAAACAATGATGGAAACAATGGTGCCAGGGGTCGAGTGTTCGTGCTGGGTCAGGGTGACGCAAGGAATGATCCTAACGTGGTGATGGGTAAGTTCCTTCTTGACGACTTTTACGTTACTGTTTTATTTGATTCGGGTGCCGATACCAGTTATGTGTCCCTAAAGGTTAGTCAAATGTTAAAGCACACCCCAACACTTTTGAACACCAAGCATGTCGTAGAATTAGCAAATGGTAAAAGTCTAGAGACCACACACATAGTTCAGGGTTGTAATCTTATCCTCGCTGGTCAGACTTTCTCTACCGATCTCATTCCTATAGTTCTGGGTAGTTTCGACATCGTCATTGGGATAGATTGGTTATCCCAACAGCAAGCAGAGATCCTATGCAAAGAGAAGATTGTTCGTATTCCCCGTTCTGGCAAAGAACCTCTTGAAATTCAAGGCGACAAGAGTGGTGCTGTAGTGGGCATCATCTCCTTCCTTAAGGCCCAGAAGTATTTGCGAAAGGGCCACACCGCTATCTTAGCACTTGTTACTGACGCATCAATGAAAGAGAAGAGAATAGAGGATATTCCAGTAGTACGCGACTTTCCTCAAGTGTTTCCTGAAGATTTACCTGGGCTACCGCCTCATCGCCAGGTCGAATTTCAGATCGAGCTAGCTCCTGGAGCAGCACCCATAGCTCGAGCACCTTATCGCTTAGCTCCAACCGAACTAGAAGAACTGTCCAAGCAATTGCAAGAACTCTTGAATAAGGGTTTCATTCGTCCTAGCTCTTCGCCCTGGGGAGCTCCCGTGTTGTTTGTGAAGAAGAAAGACGGTACCTTCCGTATGTGCATAGATTACCGCGAACTAAACAAGGTGACTGTAAAGAATCGCTATCCTCTTTCACGCATTGACGACTTGTTCGACCAGCTGCAAGGGTCGAGCTACTATTCAAAGATTGATCTGAGGTCAGGCTACCATCAGCTGAGAGTCCGGGATGAGGAAATCTCCAAAACAGCATTCAGAACACGCTACGGCCATTACGAGTTTCTGGTCATGCCATTCGGGTTAACAAACGCACCTACAGTCTTCATGGATCTTATGAACAGAGTGTGCAAGCCTTACTTGGATAAGTTTGTGATTGTATTCATTGACGACATTCTGATCTACTCTAAGAGTCGAGAGGAACACGAGCAGCATTTACGACTCATTTTGGAACTCCTTCGAGCAGAACAGCTGTATGCCAAGTTTTCAAAATGCGACTTCTGGCTTCGTGAAGTCCACTTTCTAGGCCACGTGGTAAACAATGATGGGATTCATGTCGATCCATCTAAGGTAGACTCGATTAAGAACTGGCCTGCACCTCGCACACCAACGGAAATTCGTCAATTCTTGGGTTTGGCAGGTTACTACAGGAGGTTCATCAAGGATTTTTCCAAGATTGCGCAACCTCTCACTTTACTAACTCAGAAAGGAGTCACTTACCGTTGGGGTGAGCCACAAGAATCTGCATATCAGCACCTAAAAGGTAGACTTTGTAGCGCCCCTATTCTCTCATTGCCCGAGGGCACAGACGATTTCGTGGTTTATTGTGACGCATCAATTCAGGGTCTTGGTTGTGTATTGATGCAATGGGATAAAGTCATCGCTTACGCCTCGCGCCAACTTAAGATTCACGAAAAGAATTACACCACACACGATTTAGAGCTGGGAGCTGTTGTTTTTCGCACTTAAGATATGGAGACATTACCTGTACGGTACCAAGTGCACCATCTACACCGATCACAGGAGTCTCGAGCATATCTTCAAGCAAAAGGAGTTGAACATGCGACAACGTCGATGGGTCGAGCTATTGAATGATTACGAATGTGCCATCAAGTACCATCCAGGCAAAGCCAATGTTATGGCCGACGCCCTCAGTCGAAAGGATACTACACCTAGGCGTGTGCGAGCACTACAACTCACCATTCAATCTAGTCTTCCTACACAGATACGAGATGCTCAGGTAGAAGCATTGAAACCAGAAAACGTCTGGGCCGAAGCCCTACGCGGCTCAAGGAAATGGTTAGAACAAAAGGAAGACGGCGCCTACTACGTTACAGGGCGCATTTGGGTTCCACACTATGGAAACTTACGCGAGCTGGTGATGGATGAAGCACATAAGTCTCGCTACTCAGTACATCCTGGTTCAGATAAGATGTACCACGATCTCAGAACCACGTATTGGTGGCCTAGCATGAAAGCTCACATAGCAACTTACGTTAGCAAATGTTTGACTTGTGCGAGAGTCAAGACCGAATACCAGAAACCATCAGGCCTACTCCAACAACCAGAGATTCCGCAATGGAAATGGGAGCAAATTTCCATGGATTTTGTCACTGGCCTGCCTAGATCTCAACGTGGAAATGATACTATTTGGGTGATCAGGGATCGACTCACAAAGTCTGCACACTTTTTGGCTATTAAGGAAACGGATAAGTTCTCCACTCTAGCAGACGTCTACCTTAAGGAAGTTGTCTCGAGGCACGGGGTGCCAACCTCTATTATTTCCGATCGTGATGCATGTTTTACTTCTGAACTGTGGCAAGCAATGCACAAGTCCTTGGCTCACGATTAGATATGAGCACAGCTTTCCACCCGTAAATGGATGGGCAGTCAGAACGCACCATCCAAACCCTAGAAGACATGCTGCGGGCATGTGTAATCGATTTCGGCAACGGCTGGGAAAAACATCTCCCGTTAGTGGAGTTTTCGTATAACAACAGTTACCACACCAGCATTCAAGCCGCTCCATTTGAGGCATTGTACGGGCGTAAATGCCGATCACCTCTTTGTTGGGCAGAGGTGGGTGATAGTCAGATCACAGGTCCAGAACTGGTAGTAGACGCAACGGAAAGGATTGCACAGATACGACAACGCATGGCGGCAGCTCGCGACCGTCAGAAAGCCTACGCAGATAAGCGCAGGAAACCACTCGAGTTCCAGGTTGGGGATCGAGTGCTACTCAAAGTCTCACCTTGGAAAGGTGTTGTTCGTTTTGGCAAACGAGGCAAACTTAATCCGCGTTACGTCGGACCATTTGAAATCATAGAGAAAATAGGCAAAGTGGCCTACAAATTGAACCTACCAGCAGAACTCAGTGGAGTTCACAACGTCTTTCACGTGTCGAATCTGAAGAAGTGTCTGTCAGATGAGACCCTCATAGTTCCTTTGAAGGAGCTCACTATTGACGATCAGTTGCGATTCGTCGAGGAACCAGTTGAAATCACAGACCGGGACGTTAAGGTCCTCAAGCACACCAGAATACCTCTTGTTCGAGTTCATTGGAACTCACGTCGTGGCCCAGAGTTCACCTGGGAACGAGAAGATCAGATGAAACTCAAGTATCCCCAGTTATTCGAAAATAGTGCAACCACTACTGAGGCTGAAGCTACTATGGAATTTCGGGACGAAATTCCAAACCAACGGGGGGATGATGTGACACCCCAGGAAACAACGCAACACAACTAGCTTCCTCAGTAACCGCATGCTAAATTTCGGGACGAAATTTCTTTCAAGATGGGGATAATGTGACAACTCGAATTTCCAAGATTCCATCTTCGTATTAATTGCACGATTAATTGTTTAAGTTGTTTGTTTACACGACTTGTTTGTTTCACAACTGTACACGTTTGTAATATGTTAAATCGTATTGTGGTTGGTATGTTATATATGGTGGGTGTTAAGTGTGTTATATATATATATATATATACATATAGTGTGCATTACATTTGAGTGTATGTTAAGAATATGTTTCATGATAATATTGTATTATGTGTAATTAAAAAGGGGAACTTTGACCGAAAACCCTCTCACTCGAAATCACCCCACCCGAAAACCCACCTCCCTGTGAAAACACCTCTTGGCGAAAACACCTAGTGTCTTCGTCAAGAGGGTGGCCGGTGAAATCAAAGATGGGCCTTGGCCCAGTGACGAGCTGTTTTACTTTTTGTTTATAACCCTTACGTGAAAACTGTATTCGGAAAAAACCTTAAGCAAACCCTAATCACCTTCTCATCTCCCTCTCGCTTTCCTTTGAACCCGACGGCTACCCTTTCCTCATTCGAAGCCAGATTTTCATTGGTTTGATCATTCTTGTTCGGTTAGTGTTTTCTGTATATAATTTAACTTTAGTTCTACGTGGATGTGAATGAGATATCCTGATTTCGATATGCATGATGTGATTGGTCTTGTGATTATATGCGAAACCTGGTGTTGATCTAGGATTCTAGGGTTGAGATGGTTAAACGTTTAGTTTTGAATAATATGATTGTGATCAGAAATCTGTGAGCATGTTAACTTGCTAATAGTGTTTGTTTAGGTGCTATGATTATCGATTTGTTATAGGCATAATGGAGTTCTGTGTTAAAGACATAATGAATACTTGATGACTTCAACAACTTACTGATGATTGCTTGATGATTAAATGATGATATGATAAGGAGGTGTAACTGTTAGGGTGTAACTAGGGTTCCTGTGAATTTCGTAACTCTCACTGATGATGATGACTTACCCGACGAAAACACCAACGAAAACACAAGGGCCGGACGAAAACCCTTAGTGTTTTCGCCACAGCCTAGGGTTTTCGTCCAAAAAGTGATTTCGTCGCCTAGGATTTCGTCACAAGTGTTTTTGCCATATAGTGATTTCGTCTAGTGTGTGTGACAACAGTAACATTGTTTAGTTCATTAACTGAGTAAGTTTGTTAACTCTGTTAACCTTATTAACTGTGTTAAATTTGCGTAACTCCGTTAAGCATGTAACTCTAATGGGTTGTTAACTTTGTTAGTTAATTAACTCTGTTAGTTTATTATTCCTGTTATGTATGTTAACCCTGTCAAGTATGTTATGAATAACCATGTTACTGTAAACTGTGAAGGACATTTATATGAAGCATGAATTGCATGGCTTTGATTAACTGCTTATGTGATACGTGCTAATTGCTTAAACACACCCTGTGGTATTGATTTCATGTGAAACTTTACGAACTTGAACTGATTGAGTATATGTGCATACTATAGGACTTGACTGATTTCTTGTGAGCACATAGTTTAGCATACCGAGCAAACCAAGGTGAGTTCACACTCTTTCCAAGGCATGGGATTCCAAAGGGTTGGGAATGGGTAAATGATTTAAACTGTAACTACAACCATCCTCCGTGGGTAGGATGCCAGGATTACACACTGGACCAAACCTCTATCATTGAAGTCTCTCATTTATATCGACTTAATCGCCGAGGCCTGTGGCGAGCGGGTCATTAGTTAATAGCGCTATTAGGTTTAACAAACCTCACACCGTGCCAGTCGGACGGGCGTGTACTAATGGACTATGGGCAAAGGGTCAATGCTGATAGACATTGACTTAGGGCACCACTTACATTTTCGTAGTAGTCGATACGCACGGTCTAGTAACACATGGGAAGCCCCCACCAATCTTCGCAAACATGTCTGGGAGACCGCGATACGATTCAATACGATACATGGTTTACAAAACGAACATAGGATTTACGAAACAAATGCTATAACTAAACAACTAACTGTGAACTCGCTCAACTTTGTTGTTGACTCGTTGTTACATGCCTTGCAGGTCGTTAGGTACTCATGGAGCTAGCACAGGGAGGCGCGGTCGTTGTGGGACATGGCAGTGTGTGCCATGCTAAAAACATTCCTTTATTTCGTACTTAATACTTACATTGGGTTTTACAATTATGCTTCCGCTAAACACTTAACTACGTTTTTTATTTGAAACACCTTTCATATTGTGTGGTTGGATTTTACTTATTACTTGTTATGTTCAATATGATTGGTAGCTTGATCCTGGTCAGTCACGCCTCCAAGCGGTGATACCCCACGTGTGGTATTTGGGGGTGTGACAAAGGTCATATCAGGCCAAACTGTCCAAAATTAGCTCCAGCTCCAGATAACAAGAACACTAAAAATGCTAGAGCATTTGTTCTAACTGCAGATGAAGCCAAGATGATTCCAGATGTCATTGCTGGTACGTTTTTAGTTAACGATGTTTTTGCTAAAGTATTATTTGACTATGGTGCAAACCAAAGTTTTATTAATACATCATTTTGCAAATTTCTAAATCAGTCATTAACTAAACTACCACAAGAATGCTTAGTAGAGACAGCCAATGGAGAAATCGTTAGGATTTCTGAAATCTTGCAGGGAGCAAGCATAGAAATTTTAAATCAGAAATTTATTGCAAATCTTTATCCCATGAATCTGGTAGGATTCGATGTTGTTTTAGGAATGGATTTGTTAATAGCCAATAAAGCCAGTATTTTATGTGATCAAAAGTTAATACAAGTAAATTCACCAAAAGGTAAAACGATCACAATTAAAGGAGATAAACCCTTTAGGTCCACTAAATTTATCTCTGTAATGAAAACTGCAAGTTATATAAGAAAAGGATCATTAGTGTATTTGATTTCTATAATCACTAACACTAAATGAAAGGATTTAAAAGATATTCCAGTAGTATCTCAGTTTTCAGATGTATTTCCAGAAGAATTGCCAGGGCAACCTCCGGATTGAGAAGTTGAATTCAGAATCCATTTAATACCAGGAACAGCACCGATTGCCAAAGCACCTTACCGTTTGGCACCCGCAGAAATGCTAGAATTAAAGAAACAATTAGATGAATTGTTGGAAAAAGGATTCATACAACCAAGTTCGTCGCCATGGGGAGCGCCGATATTGTTTGTTAAAAAGAAGGACGGATCAATGCGTATGTGCATTGATTACCGTAGATTAAACAAGGTCACGATTAAGAATCGGTATCCATTACCGAGAATCGATGATCTGTTTGATCAACTGCAAGGAGCTCGATTTTTCTCTAAAATCGATTTAAGGTCAGGATATCATCAATTAAAGGTACAGGAAGAGGACATTCCTAAAACCACATTTAGAACAAGGTATGGCCATTATGATTTTACTGTCATGCCATTTGGTTTAACCAATGCCCCAGCTGCATTTATGGACATGATGAACCGAATATGTAAGCAATATTTGGATAAATTCATAATTGTTTTCATAGATGATATTCTAATTTATTCTAAGAATAAAGAGGATCATGCAAAGCATTTACACGCACTTTTAAGTTTATTAAGAAAGGAAAAGCTTTATGCTAAATTCTCTAAGTGCGAATTTTGGTTAGAACAGGTACAATTCCTTGGACATTTAGTTAATCATGAAGGAATTCATGTGGATCCAACGAAGATCGAGGCGATTACTAGATGGAAAACCCCTAAGTCACCAACCGAGGTTAGAAGTTTCTTAGGATTGGCCGGTTATTATAGAAGATTTATCCGAGATTTTTCTAGAATAGCCATTCCCTTAACTAAGTTAACCTGTAAATCTGTTAAGTTTGAATGGAGATTAAAACAAGAAGAAGCATTTAAAATTCTTAAGCAAAGATTAACCCATACACCCATACTAGCATTACCAGAAGGAGCTGAAGACTTTGTAGTCTATTGTGATGCTTCTAGATTAGGTTATGGATGTGTATTGATGCAACGACAAAAAGTTATAGCTTACGCATCCAGACAACTTTAGAATCGTGAAGAGAATTATTCAACCCATGATTTAGAATTAGGAGCTATAATTTTTGCTCTTAAGATTTGGAGACATTACCTTTATGGTAGTATGTTTACCATATTCACTGATCATAAGAGTTTAAGGTATGTTTTCAAACAAAAGGAATTGAATATGAGACAAAGACGCTGGATGGAATTGCTTAGTGATTATGATTGTGATATCTAGTATCATGAAGGAAAAGCAAATATAGTGGCAGACGCTTTAAGCCGAAAGTATCATGAAAAGCCAAAAAGGGTACGTTCTCTTAAATTAAATCTGCAAGTAGATTTAAATGATCAGATAAGAGAAGCACAAGAATCAGTAATCAAGGATGATTCTGAAAAATTAAAAGGTATGCTAAAAGAATTGGAACAAGGAATAGATGGAATTTGGAGATTCCATAAAAAGAGAATGTGGATACCTAAATTAGGAAATCTACGTCATTGTATACTAGAAGAAGCCCATAAGTCTAAGTATACAATGCATCCAGGAAGTGACAAAATGTACCAGGATTTAAGGAAAAATTTCTGGTGGATAGGAATGAAAAAAGACATAGCAGCCTATGTTTCTAAATGTTTAACTTGTTCACAAGTTAAAGCTGAACACCAGAAACCCTCAGGTTTGTTACAGCAATTAGAAATGCCAGTTTGGAAATGGGATTGATAACAATGGATTTTGTTACTAAATTACCCAAAACAAAGAAAGGTAACGATACAATCTGGGTGATTGTAGATAGGCTAACCAAGTCAGCTCATTTCCTACCTATGAAGGAAACTTTCAGTATGGAACAGTTAGCTAAATTATATGTAAATGAAATTGTTTCTTTACATGGCATTCCTTTATCAATTGTTTCTGATAGGGATAGTCGATTTACCTCTCATTTTTGGTCAAGTTTCCAAAAGGCAATGGGAACCAAGTTAAAGCTAAGTACAGCTTATCATCCACAAACGGATGGACAAAGTGAAAGGACAATTCAGACAATGGAAGACATGCTTAGAGCTTGTGTAATCGATTTCGGAGGTAATTGGGACGATCACTTACCTTTAATATAATTTTCATATAATAATAGTTATCACACAAGTATCAATGCTGCACCATTCGAAGCACTTTATGGACGAAAGTGCCGAACCCCAGTCTGTTGGGAAGAAATTGGGGAACAACAACTATCTGGACCTGAGATAGTACAAGAAACAACCGACAAGATTATTCAAGTCAAGGAACGACTTAAAGCAGCACGTGATAGATAGAAGAGTTATGCTGATAACAGGCGAAAACCATTGGAATTTCAAGTAGGAGATAAAGTATTGTTAAAAGTCTCTCCTTGGAAAGGAATAGTAAGATTCATCAAACGGGGAAAGCTAAGTCCCAGGTATGTTGGACCTTTTGAGATTATTAGAAAAATAGGACCTGTAGCCTATCAGCTACAACTGCCAGAGGAAATGGCAGGAATACATGAGGTGTTTCATGTATCTAATCTCAAAAAGTGTTTAGCTGATGAATCACTAATAGTACCTCTTAAGGATATAGAGGTAAATGAACAACTCAAGTTTGTAGAAAGGCCTCTACAGATTGAAGACAGGAAAGTCAAGAATCTCAAGCATAAGACACTAGTTCTGGTGAAAGTGAAGTGGGACTCCAAAAGAGGACCTGAATACACATGGGAGCTTGAATCTGAAATGCAAAGAAAATATCCGCACTTATTCCAGTAGATCTTGAGGACGAGCTCTAAAATAAGGTGGGGAGAATGTAACAACCCTTGGTAAAACCAACACCCTCATAATATTTCTGACACTCTAGTATATTTTAGAATGACTTAAAATGTCTTATATTACACCCCATACGTGAAAACCAAGCCCGAAATATGTTATAGTTTATAAATTAAATTAAAAACAAGAATTAATAAGTCAAGGAGGGCCGCGTAGACCCACCTCAACCACTTACGCGAGCGGTATAAGGGCTAGAACCTGACTTCGTTGATTTCTTTAGTTGATACGGGCCGCGTAAGACCCCGTTTTAAGTTAACGCGGGCAGCGAGAGATCATCAAACGCGGAGACATCCTGAGCTGACACGTGTCGACATCGTGCCGGATCTACTTGGTGACCGGGACAAGCTATACGTTGACTGGATGTTGACACGGGCCGCGTAAGGCTTCGCCTTATCTTACGCGGGCCGTGTGAAAGTCGAATTCAGCAACTATAAATAGAACGCATCAGTTTTCGTTTTCCGTCGCTCACAATTCATTCTCAATCTCGAATTCTCTGATATTTGGCATAATTTTCAAGTATTATACCCCCTAATTAGCAAGGTTATGCTCAGTTGTAAGTATTATAACCCCAGTTTCATAATAGTTACGCTGCCCGATTGATTTAGGGTTCCGTAACAACTGTCGTGGTTCTGCCCGACGTAGTTGTTGGAATGCCGTCTCGGGGAGGGTATCATTAATATTTTCAAAGGGTTATGATACTAACCAATGTACATTTGTATAAATTATAGATTATATCCAGGAAACCCTTACGAGAAGTTTAAGATAGCAAAGTGAGTTTATCCTCTTTTTGTTAAACTTTTTGGAATGTTTTACAAAACCTTAAATGTTTTACAATGCGATTAAGCGGTGATTGAGTCTTTGTAGTTCTTCAATTACTGCCGGTATGTTGGGGTTTTGTATACAAAATTTATTACTTGCGAGTAGTAAGTCGGGGATGACAGTACGTTACCATTGGACAATGAGTTAGCCAATGTGTAATATGACCCACAAGTCAGTGGATTGACAGTACTAAATGGAGTAATTGTGTAGACATAAACAATGTGATCGCTCTCAATACTGTTCACTGTGACTTTTATTTAAACTTGATTAAACTGGGATTCACTCACCAGTATTTCCGACTGACAAATGTTTTTAAAACGCATTTCAGGTAACATAATGTGACAGCCAATTAGTAAAAAGCCAGCTGGAGAGCACTGAAGGCTTGGGGAAAATGTGGCTATAAAAGTTACCTAATAAATGATGTTTTAAATTCAATAAAATGGGGTTTGTCCCTATAAATGTACTGTAATAAGAAACTTGGGTTTTGCCCATGTGTTTATTAATATCACGTATGGTGGTTTTACTCTGATAAACATTTCCTAACTACGGTCCTGATGTAAATTCCGCTGCCAAATTAACGTAAACTGATACCACCACATCTGAGCTCGCGTCCGCCCGTTCCCGGGACAGATAAGGGATCGGGGGTTGTGACATTTACCCAACTCTGCGCGTCACGAAAAATAGTAGGCCAATAAAACCCGGAATCCAACACCTTCTTGGCGGTGAAATTGGCTCCATGGTGGCCTCCGGTAGGTCCCTCGTGACAATGGTGCAGAATATCGGTCGCCTCTTTCCCAAAAACACATCTTCTGATCACCTGATCAGCACCCACCCTGAATAAGAAAGGATCGTCCCAATTGTAGTACTTGACATCCGAAAAGAATTTCCTCTTTTGCTGGTGAGTCAACCCTTTAATCAGAATCCCGCAAGCAAGATAGGTCGCCAAGTCGGCGAACCAAGGTGACTCATCGCATATCTCAACACCCATCAACGACTCGTGTGGGAAATTGTCATTGATTGAATCCCAACGCGCGTCCTCGATGTCTCCATGCTCTAACCGAGATAAATGGTCAGCCGCTACATTCAACGCACCCTTTTTATCTTGGATTTCGATATCAAACTCTTGCAGCAACAGGATCCATCTGATTAGACGCGGTTTAGCGTCCTGTTTGCTGAAAAGATATCTGATGGCTGTGTGATCAGTATACACAACGGTTTTCGAAAGCACCAAATACGATCTAAATTTGTCAAATGCGAAAACAACTGCCAAGAGCTCTTTTTCAGTCGTGGTGTAATGCTCCTGAGCGTCGTGAAGAGTCTTGCTCGCATAATAGATCGGGTGAAAGTGCTTTTCTTTCTTTTGACCCAGAATGGCCCCTATAGCGTAATCTCTCGCGTCGCACATAATTTCAAATGGCAGACTCCAGTCAGGTGCAACTAAAATAGGGGCCTCAATCAACTTTTGCTTGAGAAGGTCAAAAACCCTCAAGCAATCATCTCCAAAGATAAATGGAGCGTCTTTCTCCAACAAACGGGTCATGGGCCTAGCGATTTTTGAGAAATCCTTGATGAATCGCCTATAAAACCCCGCATGACCAAGAAAGCTCCATATCGCTCTCACAGAGGTGGGAGGCAAAAGTCGTGAAATAACATCGACTTTAGCTGGATCGACTTCCATACCAGCATGAGAAATCTTATGTCCTAGAACTATGCCCTCTTTCACCATAAAGTGGCATTTCTCCCAGTTTAGGACCAGATTCGTCTCCTCGCACCTTTTCAACATCTTTTTCAAATTTTCCAAAAAATGATCGAAGGAATCCCCAAATACCGAAAAATCATCCATGAAAACCTCCATAGAATCCTCGATCATATCATGAAAAATTGCAACCATGCATCTCTGGAAGGTCGCTGGTGCATTACACAACCCAAAAGGCATACGCCTGTAGGCGAATGTGCCGAAGGGGCAGGTAAAGGTAGTCTTCTCCTGATCCTCAGGAGCAATAGGAATTTGGAAGTACCCAGAGAACCCGTCCAGGAAACAGTAATACAACTTCCCCGACAGACGTTCCAACATCTGATCGATGAATGGAAGCGGGAAGTGATCCTTACGAGTAGCATCGTTGAGTTTGCGGTAGTCAATGCAAACTCGCCACCCAGTAACGGTACGGGTAGGAATTGGTTCATTCCTATCATTTGAGACTACAGTCATACCACCTTTCTTGGGTACAACCTGCACTGGACTAACCCACACAGAGTCAGATATAGGATAAATCATCCCGGCATCCAACAACTTAATCATTTCTTTCTTCACCACGTCCTGCATATTTGGATTTAAACGCCTCTGATGCTGTGCACACGGCTTGTACTCGTCTTCCATCAGAATCTTATGAGTACAAAGAGAAGGATTGATGCCTTTGATATCCATGATTTTCCATGCAATGGCTCTCTTATGAAGTCTCAGAACCTCAAGAAGCTGATTTTTCTCATCCTTTTCCAATGATGCCGAAATTATAACTGGTAAGCGACGCTCCTCGTCGAGGAATGCACACTCGAGATGTGGCGGGAGTTCTTTCAACTCCAAAGACGGTGGATCTTCAACCGACGGTTTTGCTTTCTCTTCTTCTACATGGCCAATTTCTAGAAACCTCTCCGGACTCTGGGAACCATAGTCACCAATCTAATAGACTGGCTGCTCGAAATTGTGGCCCTCCTGCGTAATGCCAATCAGGTCCCCACACGACAGACGTGTGTCCGAATCAATCTCGTCAACAGTACCTTGAAAATGAGAGCACACACATGCATCGACAATGTCGACATAATAAAGCTTGTCATCGTGACTTTGCGGATGCTGCATCGATCTTTTGATATCAAATGTCACGTGCTTGTCATTCACTCGAAGCGTGATTTGGCCAGCTGCCACATCAACAATCGTCCTCGCAGTAGGCGTCCAAGTATCAAGGGTACTCTTGAATCTTCGTCCATGTCAAGAATAACAAAATCCACGGGGAAAACAAATTTATCGATTTTTACAAGCATGTTTTCCACAAATCCACGCGGATACTTGATTGAACGATCTGCCAACCGAATGCTCATCCTAGTAGGTGACAGCTCACCCAGATCCAGCTTAGTAAAAACCTTATATGGCATAAGGTTGATACTCTCTCCCAAGTCAACCAATGCATGGCTAACAGACATGTTTCCAATCAAACACGGGAGCGTAAAACTACCCGGATCTCCCATTTTCGTGGGCAGACGGTTTTGTAGAATGGCAGAACAAGTTTCATTCATCACCACACATGAAATATCCTCGAGCTTCTGTTTATTCGAGAGGATGTCCTTAAGGAATTTCGCATACTTTGGCATCTGGGCCAAGGCTTCAACAAACGGTATATTAATGTGTAGTTGCTTAAACAACTCAAGGAACTTACCGTATTGTTCATCATTCTTCTGCTTCTTCAGCCTCCCTGGATAAGGTACTGGTGGAGTGTAATCTTTGACCGGCTCCTGGACTTGTGCTGTACTTGCTGGGCGTAGCCTGGCTTGCACCTCGTCCGGTGTGTCAGTCGGGACCACTCCAGTGATCGGTGATAAGTCCGATATGATGGGTCCGGTAGTTTTTCCACTCCTGGTCATGATTGCATTCACATGCCCGCCCGGGTTTGGTTCTGTATTTCCAGGAAGACCACCCGGGGGTCTTTTTGACATCATCTGCGCCAGCTGAGCAACCTGATTCTCGATATTTTGAATCGAGGCCTTTTGACTCCTCATTTCTCCCTCATGAGAAAGAAAACGATCCTCGCTCTGTTGGTAGCGTTTTTCAGCCAACTGATTCGCACTCGAGGAGCTAGTAAGAAGCTGAGCCATCATGTCCTCCAACTTGGAACTAGACTGAGGAGCCTACTGCTGGGAACTACTCCCAATGCCCTGATTCTGATACGAATATGGACGCTGCTGGTAAGGTTGGTTGTATTGCTGGAACTGCTGACCCTGACCCTGCTGCGGTGCTGGAGGGCGCTGAGTGAACCCCAAGGGGTTTTGATTGCCTGTATTCGCTCGCCACCCAAAATTTGGGTGATTTCTCCAACCGGGATTATAGGTGTTGTTGTACGGGTTGTTCTGCGGCCTCACCTGATTACTTCCGAAATCTACTTCTTCGTGGCCCTCATATACGACTCCCTGAAAGCACACACCAGGCTCATGTGACACTCCACACTGGTCACATCCTGAGCCAGCCTATGCAACCATCTGGGACCTGTCGAATTTCGATGCAAGAGCCGAGATTTGTGTAGTAATGGCCGTATAGTCGTCTACAGCATGAACTCCTCCTCGGGAAGCTAATGATGATGATGTAGCCCGACCTCTATCTCCTTCGTGACGAGAGCTAGACTTCAATGCAGCTTTTTCAATGATATCATAA
Organism: Helianthus tuberosus; assembly: GCA_030545235.1. NCBI lineage: Eukaryota > Viridiplantae > Streptophyta > Magnoliopsida > Asterales > Asteraceae > Helianthus > Helianthus tuberosus. The sequence goes on from CM060369.1 coordinate 83,595,270, forward strand.
GCCTCATTCGGCGTCTTCGTTCCTAGATCGCCTCCTGCATTCATGTCTAATCGCTACTGCGTATTGTAGCTAAGCCCTTGATAGAACGTCAAGACCAGCTGTCTCCTGGAGAAGCCATGATGGGGAACATCAAGTAACAGATCCTTAAATCTCTCCCAAGCCGTGTGCAACGACTCTCCCTCATCTTGGCGAAAGGTCACAACTCGATTTCTTAACTTGGTTGTCTTCTCAGGTGGAAAATATTTTTGCATAAACAGCTCCGCCAACCCATTCCAGGTCCTGATGGACCCAGCTGGTAGTGACATAAGCCATGCTCTGGCTTTGTCACGCAATGAGAATGGAAACAACCTCAACCTAACAGCATCCTCCGAAACATCTCTAATCTTAAACGTGGAACAAACTTGGAGAAAAGCCGCTATATGTCGTCCGGGATCCTCATGTTCACGCCTGTCAAACTGCACCGAATTCTGCACCATATTAATAATACTAGATTTAATTTCAAAAACAGGTGCATCTATAGTAGGTCGTAGGATACTCGGCTCCAGGCCTGTCGCTCCGGGCTGATTAGATTCATTCAAAGGTCGCTCGTCGTCTGCCATGATTGCGTTCCCTGCTGCCCCTGAGCCCTCGGCTTCAGCGGGTACCACCGGCTCCGGCTCACCTCCTGCGAGCAGTAGCCCAACCGCACGAGATCTCGCACGAAGACGTCTCCTTAGATCACGCTCGGGTTCGTCTGACGGTTCAACAACATGATTGCGTTCCCTGCTGCCCCTGAGCCCTCGGCTTCAGCGGGTACCACCGGCTCCGGCTCACCTCCTGCGAGCAGTAGCCCAACCGCACGAGATCTCGCACGAAGACGTCTCCTTAGATCACGCTCGGGTTCGTCTGACGGTTCAACAACTTCTGGAGCGGGGGTCGAGAACATCAACCTGCAAACAAAAAATTAACACAATGAATATTTTATTAATATAATAATGCTTTTTTTTTTATGAAAAGAAACAGAATATTATTTAAAATGGGCTGAAAATTTTATAAAAATCCGAAAATGGGCCCGAAATTTTATAAAAATCAACACAATAAAAATAATCGAATCGGCTAGTATAAAAATGATTTTTTCAAAGCCTAAAAGTCGAAGAATAAATGAATAAATAAATCCGGATTAAATAAATAAATAGAACAAAAATTTACAAGTGTACAAAATATTCACGAAAACGAATAAATCGAATTAAAAGCAAGAAATATTAACAAATAAATAATCACGAAAATATTCACAAATATTAACAAGTATATACACCGATAAAACAATGACTCGGGTCGTTCCTAAAGCTCGCCATGTCCCCGGCAACGGCGCCAAAAACTTGACGTGTGCGTATATATACATAATATTGCAATGAAATTACACACAATTTGGTTTTAAATTTATAAAAGTGATTATTACTTTAACATCAAAACACACTCGAAAGAGGCAAGTGTACCCCATCATATATGTAGTAAAGTATCGGTAAGAACCAAGTATCGATCCAAGGAAATGGGCGGAGGAATAATACTAGACCTTTGTCACTAAACTACCGGTAAAAACATAAGTTGTTTGATTTTTTTATAAACTAAAGTAAGCATAAACAACTACTTATAAAAACATAATAGATTTCAAATATGAAAATAGATAAAAAGCCTTGCCTAATACACAACCAAAGCATGTCAACTAAGTTGGTTTTGGCACTAGAAGCATTTGATCAATTCTCCAATTTCGAGACAATTAGTATCCCTTTCGGGAATCCTAACATGACAATCATTCGGAAAGTTAAAACGATAAACACACTTTAACCACCTAAAATTGTTCTTTAATGTGCAATTGATGAATGTCTATGAAAATCTCTTAAAAATAAGTTAGACATCCGTTAGGAGTTTTCTAACCTCACTTATAAACACAATGTAACCACCGAGACAAGCATAAACTAGATTAAATCACAACCGAGTTCATTTTACGAATCTTGCACATAAATTCACCAAGAAAGCAATTTTGGCCTAAACTACTAACTAAGCTAACAAATCATGGCAAGAATTTATAACGACACCATTTAACTCGTTAAGGTCCTTACGTGACGGCAAGCTTTCTTGATTAACAATAATTACATTTTATTAAACCACTAACCATTTCTAGTATCATGGTGCACACATTTTAACCAAGCTAAACTAGTTAACCAAGTTTAAAGTTTTCTAATACAAGATTAATTAAGCTTCATCTTTCAACTATCTTAACTAACCAAATACCAATCATCCAACAAAATTACTTATAATCAAGAAATCAATATCAATAACAAGGTTGCAAACTAATCATCAAAGATTAACATAGAAAATACTTCCAAATGTCATTACAAACGAAGATTAACATACTAATGGCTATAATCAAGCAAGGGATTGTTGTGTTTTTGCCCAAAGGCTACAATAATACATAAACATTAATCTAAATGCTTGAAAGATTAACAAAATTCTGGAAAGATTAGAAAACCAAACCATAAACAAGCATAAGATTAAGAATCTGGAAGATAACGAAGCTAATCGGCACAATGTGGCTTGAATCCGGGTGAAAGCAGAAGCCTCCGGAGCCTGAAAATCGCCAGAATCGCTTCCAAAATGTCCAGAGTTACGAGCAGAATGTTTCTGCAAGTTTTTATATAATTTCGGTCTCGCACGGTCGTGCGTCCTGTCGCACGACCGTTCACTTTATGAATTATTGGAGGTATGGTGCACCATACTGCATGACGTCATCAGATCTTGACCGGTCTTCGGTCTCGCACGACCGTTCTTCCTAAGGCACGACCGTTCGTTTCCGGGTTCTTGTTGCACGGACAACAGTACTGGTCGTTCAGTTCCGGGGTTTGGCTGGTCATCGAATCCGCACGGGGTGCAACCAACCGCACAACCGTGCGTCACTGGGATTGCCTTGCACGCTGAGTCGCACCCTTGTTCATTGCCGGGCTGAGCTGGTTTTGTCGGAGATGCACGGTCGTTCAGATGGTCGAACGACCGTTCCATTCACCCAGGTCAGAATTCCAACAGAATGTTCGCAGCTTTGTCGTTTCATCCGGAAAGTCCTCGTTTTCACTATCATCTTGTCTGGTATGCTGTTTTAGGCCTGTAAACAAAAGTATACATGATTAAGTATCCGAATGACGGTTTTACGGCCGAAAACGCATAAAATGGGGATAAAATGGGGGACTAAAATATGTGTAAATTAGCGAATATCAAATCTCCCCACACTTGAACCTTGCTTGTCCTCAAGCAAGCTAAACTGAAATGCAATAAAAGAAAGAAACAAACAAGAACTATAATTTACATACTATTTATTGAAATAACTACAAACGGTTAGCCGGTTTTTCGAAAGACAACATCAAATGAATCAAGCCCAACAAGCATATGCAAATATGTGGCGATAACCAAAAAGCCGTGACTTCACTTTCAATTGACTTAACATGCTAATCTTCACACAACTCACAATATTCACACACACTCGGTTTTATTTATGAAACATACATAAAATGTGTATGTGCAAACACTCAATGCCTCGTCAATGAAATGTGTAATATCATAAGCTTGTCATAAGATCTCGTCTCCACCAACTAACATGCGAAAAAGTGTAAATCAAGAGGTCTTTACGGGGTGTAAGGTTAGGCTTGGGCGAAGGGTATGGAAATGGATATATAAAGTGGCGAAATGGTTAAAACTCGGTAGTTACGTTTAACAAGCGCAATACAACAAAACTATACAAACAAACGCCTTAAAAAGGCGACTTATGCGACAACGAGCTCATAAACAAGATTTCATCGTCGGTTAAAAGGGTTTATAATAAAGAGTTTCTATTATCAAAAAATAATTTGAATGATGAACCAATCAAAGTGGCATATACTTTGAATGATTCAAGCAAATTATATTCTGATGAAGAATTTTCAATAAGAGGTGTTAAAACTGAAATGATTAACAAGGTTTTCAAACTAACAGAAATTAATATTTCTGAAATAAAAGGTGTAAATCTTGCTGAAAAACCTAAACCTTACACCTCAAGAGCTCAACAAAGGTTAAACAAGAAAAAGGGTTACAGTTCTGGTTCTGGTTATCGAAAGAAACCAAACCATAACAGTAATTTCAAAAAGAAGGGATTAGGTTTTACTTCACCCAAAAATTATAAAAATGAGAAAATTTCTAAAACAAAAACAATATATGTTTCAGGGTCAAGTTCTGAAGAAGAAGAAAAGAGCTCATTCTGGAAACAATCAAACAAAGAGTTCTTTACAGAAAAGCAAAAGTTTGAAAAGAATGGAGCTAATCAGAAAAGGGAAATAAGAACCTGTTATCGATGTCAAGAAGTTGGTCACATTGCCTGGAATTGTCCAAAAGCAACCAACACAAAACAGGAAGTTGTTTCTAAACTCAAAGAAAAAGTTGTTGATAAAACTGAACCACCAACTGAAAAATTCAAAGTGTTTAAAAATTCAACATATGAAGTTGGTAAATGTTCGAAAAGGTTTTACAAAAGAAGGGTGAATCTTGACAACCAAATGTGGGTTGTTAAGAAATCAGTTGTGAAATCTGGCGATGAATCTGACTCGTCAAAGTCAGAGGAGCCACCTGTTGAGCTAAAAGGAGAAAATTCAGTTCCGCCAATAGATGATGTCAACTTTCCACCATTGCGAACTGAAAATTTTAAACAAAAAGTTGGTAAAGTGAAAATTTCGAATCAATTCTATTCTGAAAAGAAAGAATTTGATGTCAAAAAGGCTTTCAACGACAAAGTGAAAAATATTTTTGGTAAAATGGTTGATGGTAGGGCCAAAGGGGTAAAAGATTTTTATGAATCAAAAAGAAATGTTGAAACCCAAAGTGAAATTGAAAAGGTTACACCCAAAGCTGGTCAGGCTTGGGTGTCTGTATTTCATACTTGAAAAACCTGACTTGCCGGAGCTCCCAAGTTGGTAATCGTGGAGCATGAATCGGCATCTTTCTCTAGTGTTATTTCAAAATTGTCATATTTCGATTTACAAGTGGTTAATCAAGGTCATTTTGTTGAACTTGATTTAACTTTCATTCACAAGTGGTTAAAAAACAATGTGATGAAACCCCGATTTTACAAGTGAAATCAACAAAACTAATTTTTCGGAAAAACCATTTGATTAAAACAAACTTAAGTGTTTTGAAATTATAATGGGAAAATAGTTTGTTGTCAGGGGGAGTTCTGATTGTTTACGCCAAGTGGATGGAGATTTGAAGCAATTCACATCGGTTTGTCAATTTTTTCTTTAAATGGTTTTGAATTTTAGGGGGAGTAAGAATTTCAGAAAATCCAAAAAACATTAGAAAATTTGAAAAAGCCAAAAACATGATAAAATCAAAAATGAGTTTTGTAGTGAAAAAGAGGAAATGATAGTACATCAGTGGACAATCACAGCATGCTAAAGAATTGGAAAGTTAAAATGTGATAAACGGTCTCACTGATGATATGCCAGTAGGTTTTTGCACGCTTAGTAGATTGTGTTCGAGATATAAACCTAAATATCATTACTTACTTATTTCGTGGGGAACATCTCTCGGATATATAGGTAACCCCTGAAATCTTGTCTGAATGGCTTTCTATTTCTGACATACTAGGTCTTTGTGCGTGGTGATATCTGGGGTATTATACCAGGACTTCTGATTTTGCGGGAGCAATAGCCTAGTCCTCGTATAATACTTTGCATTGCTTTAATCTTAAAGCTCGCCCTCAGCATAAAAAATGATGAAACATTGAAAAATGCTAATCATGTGCTGTTGAAAAGAAGATCCCCAAGGGGGACCCACCTAAAGTCGAACCATCATCTCTCTGATTTTGCGGAAGCAATAGCCTGAGCTCTCATGGTCTCGCAGTTAACCCCTTACAGATATCATTAGTGTATATTCACCTGTAAGACTGAATATAGGAGTCTGGATACGGGAGTATATTCTGAGGTGGGACACGCCCTTAGCATAAAAAATGATGAAACATTGAAAAATGCTAATCGTGTTTTTTCTAAATTTGTTAAATCATTGTGAAATTTATTGTTGGGTAGAGATTTGTGCAGGTTCCCGAGCATAAAGCCTGAGCAGAGTTTGAGCCAGGTTTCGATTCTAGAACAAAAGCTATGTCAGATTGCAATCCGAGAACAGCTTAAGGAGGAGTCTGCTAGCAAAGGGGAGTCTGAAGATACAAGAGCCAGTTTCTGATCCTGAAAGTTTTGTTAAAGATAGAGCCAGGATTAAGATTCTGGGAATGAACGAAAAAGGAGAAGATTGAAGATTGTAAGATCAGCATTCAAGGGGGAGTTTAAAAGCTGATGGAAGAAGATAGAGATAGGATGCTTACACTGTCAGACACTTTGAATAGAGCTAGAAGACTGATAAAGACTGAAGATGTGACATGCCGAAGACTCGACACTGAAGACTTCGTCAACATCTAAGGGGGAGTCTGTTGGTGCATATGTCTGTCGACTTCGTCTTGTATCGAGTCTTGTAAATAGAATGATAGATCAGGGCACGAAGTACGAGAAAAATGAGATATGTGTAGGTTGTGGCCATTTCGCACGAAATGGAACTTTGTCCATTTCGTACAAAATGGATCTAGCCATTTCGTGTGAACCTATTTCGTACGAAATGGGCAGCCTATAAATAGGTGCCTTGTTCAATTCATTTGCAACTTTCTGATTCCGGTACCAAGGTGCTGCCGAAGTGTCTACAGCCTGTAAATCGTTGTTATATCAATAAACAAGACAATTAGAGTGTATATCAAGCTGATTCAAAGTCGATACGTTTGTTTCCGCCTCTCGTATTGATTAGAACTCTTCTGAACGACTCGTTTTGGTCGTGCAAACGATCCTACACACACTAAACTCCCCATTGACAAAAAAAGGAATCCATAACCTCTTTGAAATCATTCTCAAACAAATGCCAGAAATTTTTAATAAATCTCATGTTCAGACCATCCGGGCTGGCAACTTATCGCTCCCACATTCCGCAACCGCGACTTTAATTTCTTCCACCGAGAAATTTTGAATCAAATGTTGTTTGTCAGCCTCCCCCAATATCTTCGAACCTTCACACGAAACCTGAGGCCTCACCTCCCAGTCCTCCTTGAACCGATTCCTAAAGAAAGACATAATTTCCTTTTTTTTTATTTATGCCGGTTTGGAGACCCACCTCCCGTTAATATTTAGCCCTGGAATTTGATTCATCGCTTTCCTTTGATTGACCAAAGAATGAAAAAAATTAGTGTTTGCATCTCCTTCCGAAGCTCATTTGACTCTGGCTCTTTGTTTCGCCTCCGAACATTTTTTGTAATCCATATCCTGAATCACCTTCCTATTATCAGCAAGGACCCATTCCTCTTCTTCGTTCAGCTCCCGAACTTCCATACTATTTTCCAACGCTTCAAGCTCTTCCAACGCGCGGGAGTACTCTTCACCTTCTTTCTTGAGATAGTTTTGGGGTTGTCAATTCACAAATCTATCGAGTAAATAGATGCCATATGATTATTAAACCGTGAGATATAATCAGTGGCGGATCTAGAATTTTATTCTAATAGGTTCTTTTTTATAAATTCTCTTTACTTCTCACTGTTTTTTTCTAAATTCTATGAGATTCTCAATATTTTTTTCCAATCGCACTAGGTTCCTGAAAACCCACAAATATAGGCTGGATCCGCCCCTGGATATAATGTGCCATAATAATTGGGAACTAAAATGGTAGATTGCATTAAAGAGGACTCTTTCGTGTGGATCAAGAATAAGGCAAACTTTACTCCAATTAGCTGATGTAATTGGGTTGATTTTGATATCACTACTGTAATTTGATTTCTTGTAGTGTACTGCCCAGCTTCTTGCTGGTTTTCACTATATCTATGACTATATATAGTTTGCTGCTCTTAAAATAAAATTTGCCAAATGTGCCATATAATGTCAATTTGATTAAAGAGACTAGTAGATGAATTGTGAAAGATAGAAAGTCCCCTAATTGCAGAGCTTTATATTTAGAAGAGTTAAATGTCATTTTACTCCATGTGGTTTGGACCATTTTGCCAATTTAGTCCAAAGGTTTCATTTTTCGTCCGTGGGTTCAAAAAGGTTTCACCGTTGCCATTTTAGTCCACTGGGTTAACTTCATCCATTTTTTCTGTTAACGAGAAGGGCAGTTCGGTCATTTTAAATGTAATTCTGTTAACTAGAAGGACAATTCGGCCATATAAAATGACTGAATTGTCTTTCTCGTTAACAGAAATAATGAATAAAGTTAACACAGTGGACTAAAATGACAATGATGAAACATTTTTGGACCCACAGACGAAAAATGAAACTTTTTAACTAAACTGGTAAAATGGCTCAAACCACAGGAACTAAAATGACATGTAACTCTATTTAAAATAAAGATAATTTAAAATAAAGGTGGGCCTTGGACTTGGGCATGATAATCTCTTCATTGATCGTATATGCTAACTGGGGTTGGTTCCGGTACAAACCATATTTATCCTATAAACCGTAAGAACAGATCATAGCATTTAAAAAAAGTTAAATTAACACATACCAAAACAATAAATACATAAAAGTAGCACTTTTAAATTATATTAACACATATTTGAATGATATCAGCACTTTTCTTAATCAGCACATTAAAAATAAAAGAAAGATCAAAATAAAGAATTAATTGCTTGTTAACATATTTATATGGAATTCAATATAATTGATATTATTTAGTATATTATTTTATCATTTCTATATAATTGTTTGGATGCTACTTGACACTTTTTAAATGGTTCTTACAGTTTGTATGCAAAATGTGGTTTGTATTTGATCTTACTCCCATACTCACAATATCACATTTTCGGGGTTTTATTTTCGCGTCTGATGGTATTGTGTTTGCCTCACATAATAATAACGTGGGTTTAAATCTTTACAAATTGCAAAATTAGGTGGTTTATCGTGTGTATAAGATATTGTTAAAAAATAGGTTTCTAGAATTCGGATTCAATTGAATTCCCAAATTGTAATAGGCGAATTCATTTTTCCAAAATTTATTCCTTTTTGTATGAAAATTTTACTTTAGTTTGTGTCTAATTTTCTTGGATAATTAATATCTAAATAACAAAATATACAGTTTTGTTGACAGTTTTATTATGCTTTCAATATTATTTTGATGAAACTGAGTTTTTAATCAATTTGACATTGAAATAGTCAATAAGAAATTAAACAAATTTTACTTTGATGTTAAATATTACAAGTTTTGAAGAAAAACTAAACTACATATAATATAAAATTTGGAGAAGTGAATTTGCTAATACAAATTGAGAAAACAACTTCCCTATTACAAATTGCGAACTCGTCATTTTTACATGTTCAATAAGCCATCATTTCTAAAAACTTAAGTCTTTTGTAAAACCAGCTATTTATATAAAAAGAAGTTTAACCACTTAAGAACTTTTCATTTCACTTTGACTTCTATCTTTAACAAGTCTTCGGTAAAAGAAGGATTCCAAATTTTGTGACAATCATGGTGAAGGATTCCTTGCGACTCCAAATAGACTCAGTTTGTTTTCTTTAAGTAGCTTTCACATTAGATATGGATTTCAACTTCGAATCATCATGTTAGCACACAGGTTCAAATGGTTTCAAATACATAGTTGCAGTGGCGGAACTAGCCCATTAATACAAGTTTTCGAACCCCCCCCCCCCCCCCCCCCGATTTTATAGAAATTTTTTGATATATAAGTTTTCGACTCTCGGTCGGAAATCTTAAGCTTTGACACTGATGGCTGTTCCAAGTCAATTGAATCCATATATTGGAGAAGTGTAAGAATAAATCTATTATGTTTTAATATTTAATCTAGTAGCCATTATAATCATTTACATTATATAGATCAAAATATATAATAACCTATTAAATAATTAGTTGGTAATTGTTGATGGACCATATTACCCTTATTAACTAATTAGGTTTCCTCTTGGGTGCTTATATAAGGAGAATTATGTAGAGGTTAAAAGGTTACACACTTAGACACATAACCTAATAAGCATAACATCAATATCGACCTCTTCTCCATAGTCGATACCCTTTCGGTTTTCATAATCACCATCATCAGTCAGCACCCTAAGGAGGAACCAGATCACCTTGACAAAGATGTCGAACTCCATGGCTTCTTCCATCACTGGATTCTCCTCTGCACTGTCTGCGGTGACAGGTATGTTTTCATGTTTTCTATCATGTTTAGAACAGAACTGATCCAACATGTGGTATCAGAGCATATGTTGATTAGACAGTTCTGTTTTCGTATATATCAATTCTGAGATAGAAATCTGGAAAACGGAATTTTGATAACTTAATAAACCTAACAGCCGGTTTCGAGTCATAAAGGTCGACTCGAGATCACTGTTTTCGGAAAAAGATTAATTATATGTTCACTCGAAATCAACTGGGTTATGTTTATGACCGAAATCTGTTTAGAAACTATTAAAATTCAGGTTTCAGGTTCCAGAATTAAGTTTTATTTTTTTAGGGTTCATCATATGTTCTTAGGAAAATTCGAAAATTCTTTTATGTTTTGGAATGTAATTAGGATTATTGAGTGTTTTTGCTGTTTTGATCCAATTTTATCTTTTAAGTTTATTTGAAAACTGTTTATTGATAATCAGATAAATATTTTGATAAAATTAGATCATCACTAAAACAGGAAACCATATCTCAAATCCCTAAGAATTCGAATTTTCAGTTATGCTTTCACATTAACAGCTGTAACAGGGTTTTCGAGATCAATTTTTAACGACCCGAGACCAAGATCTCAACTCGAGACCACAAGATCTCGACTCGAAATCATAAGTGTCCTCAAATCTTTACAACTTGAGACAACGATTTCGACTCGAGACCATAAGGTTTCGACTTGAGACCACTGAGGTTTCGACTAAGGGCTTCAATCTTCATAACTCGAGACCATGGTTGCGACTCGAAACCTCATCAAGGAGTCGAGATCTCATAAAGCATAGTAGTCGAGACCATGATTACGACTCGAGACACTGAGGTTGCGACTCGAGACCTTAATGAGTCGAGACCTCATAATGTTACAAGATGAGTCGAGACTTGACTCGAGATCTCACTCTAGAGCTCATAACTGAGTCGAGATCTCACTCGAAACCTCGATCCGTGCTAACGGGTGGTTTGCTATTAAATAAATGGTTTTTGTAAATACTTAGTTAATTAATCAGAATCAGATAATGTTTTACAAAACCAAAATAGCTTAACTTGAATGAGCTTCTGATGTACCATTTCTGGCCAAAGCTGATTTGATACATCTACTTATCGTTCAAGTATTACGAAAGCTATGTTAAGTGTGCATCATAAACATGAATGTCTTAATATCTGGCCAAAGCTGATTTAATTCCTTCATAGATGGCATACTTAACAAGTGCATAACTAAAATGATTGTCTCAATTTCTGGCCAAAGCTGATTTGTCATAAACACTTTACACACATGCTTAAATGATTACACTTCTGGCCAAAGCTGATTTGTCTTCGTTTAAGTAGAATTTTACTAAGTCTATTATTTTGATGTTAGTAATAGACAATATCACAGCTTCATAATGTAAAATGGTCATTATGTATGCCTGCCTTAGTTTAACATGCCATTAGATCACATTAGGACTTCTTCCTTAGTATCATAACTTGCTCATCTTAATTCCACTATCAGCGCCCAATTACGGGATTCCACCTTTGACTGGTGATAACTTTGCTGCATGGAAGGATGCTCTCATGCTTATACTTGGACTGCTGGATTTCGATTATGCCTTAAGAGAGAATAAGCCAGCGGACCTTACTACTCAAAGTACTGCTGCTGAGCAGTTGACTCATGAAAAGTGGACTAGGTGTAACCGCATGTCTCTCATGTTTATGAAGCAGTCCATCAGTAATGCAATCAGAGGAGCTATTCCTGATTCTGAAGATGCTAAAACCTACTTGGCTTCTGTGGAGGCACAGTTCAAGGGGGCGTCTAAAGCACACGCTAGTACCCTTATCCTCAAGCTGGTGACAACTAAGTATGATGGGAGGAGCGGCATTCGCGAGCACATCATGATGATGAATGAAATGGCCAATAAGCTGAAGGGGCTGGAAATGGAAATCAGTGATGGTTTCCTTGTTCATTTCATCATTACTTTGCTTCCTTCGTCCTTTGAAGCATTCAAGATCAATTACAACACTCAGAAGGACAAATGGACGATGAGTGAGCTGGTCGCTATGTGCGTACAGGAGGAAGAGCGTATAAGGATGGATTGCACTACTGATGTTGCTAACTTCACTACCTCCAACTCTAAGAAAAGGAAGAACAATCATCAGAGGAAGGATGCTTCAAAAGTCCAAAGGCCAATTCCCGATACAAGTGCACCTTCTAGCTCTAAGAACTCCTTAGGCAGAATCCACTGCAAATTCTGTAAAAAGGCAGGGCATATGCAGAAGGAATGCCCTGATTTTAAGGAGTGGCTGGCTAAGAAAGGTAACGATTATTTTATGATACTTGAGTCCTATAATTTAAGTGTTCCTGCTAATTCTTGGTGGTTTGATTCTGGTTCTATGGTTCATGTTACCAATTCAACTCAGGGATTCCTTACAATCCGAAAGCTAGAAAGAAACCAAAGAACGCTTAAGGTTGGGGATGATCGAGAATTAGAAGTGAAGGCCATTGGAACATTACAATTATTTATGAAAACTGATTTATGTATTAAACTTTATGATACCTTATATGTTCCTGAGGTGACTCGGAACCTTGTATCAGGACCAAAGTTAGACATGGACGGTTTTATTGTTTCCCATGGTCATCGCAAACTCTCTATCCTCTATGATTCTGTTCTTTATGGTACTGGTATTCTGGATGGTGGTCTCTATAGATTAGAACTAGATGATAATTTTTCCAAATCTTTGTTTTCATATAACATTAATGAATCACTCACAAAGATGAAAGAGAAACGAGACTTAGAGACTTCGTCCATGTTGTGGCATCAACGTTTAGGCCACATCTCAAGAGAACGATTACATCGTCTCGTAAAGGATGAAGTCTTACCTCCTCTCATTTTCTCTGATTTTGGAAAATGTGTCAAATGTCTTAAAGGTAAAATGACATTAGCGAATAAGAAAGGTGCCACTAGGAGCTCTAACTTATTAGAACTCATTCATACTGACATTAGTGGTCCCTACCAAATCGCTGGCATAATAGGACATACTTCATTTATCACTTTTATTGACGATTATTCTCGTTACATGTACTTGTATCTTATTAAGGAAAAGGCTGAATCTCTTACACCTTTTAAAGATTATAAGGCTGAAGTTGAAAAGCAATTAGATCGTCAGATTAAAGTTGTGAGATCAGATAGAGGCGGTGAATATTATGGAAGACATACTGATGTGGGTCAAGCTCCTGGTCCATTTTATGAGTTTTGTAAGGGCCAGGGGATTGTGAACCAATACACCATGCCTGGTACACCTCAGCAAAATGGTTTCGCTGAAAGAAGAAACCGTACCCTTATGAACATGGTGCGCAGTATGTTAGCCAACACTAATTTACCATTATTCCTCTGGACTGAAGCGTTAAAAGCAACTGTTCATATACTCAATAGAGTTCCTTCTAAGTCTGTCCCTAAAACTCCTTATGAACTTTGGACATGAAGGAAACCGAGTCTTAAATATATGAAAGTATGGGGCTGCATTGCTGAAGCAAAACTTTACAATCCTTTCCTAAGGAAACTTGACCCTAAAACAGTTACCGGTTTCTTTATCGGGTATCCTGAAAACTCAAAGGGTTATCGTTTCTATTGTCCTTCCCATGTCACCCGTATTGTTGAAACCAAGCGTGTTGCGTTCCTGGAGGATTTCAAGGTCAGTGGGAGCAGTACCAACCCTTACGGAGAATTGCAAGAAGTACAAGACGCGGGGGGGGGGGGGGACTCATCGCTTACCATTACTCCGATTACTCCTCTTGTACCTAATGAAACTACTGCACCAACTCCAAATTCACCTCTACAATCAGAACCCATTATACCTTATGACGAAGGCACATCAAACGCTGAAAACCAAGACAACGCTGAACCCAATAATCCACTCAGGAGGTCATCTAGGCAAAGAAGGCCTACAAATTGGGATGATTATGTTACCTACCTGACTGAAATGGATCCCGGAAAGCTAAATGATCCTATCTCTTACAATGAAGTCATTAGCAGTGATCAGTCTTCTGAATGGAATAAAGTAATGATTGATGAGCTTGAATCCCTGAAGAAAAATGACGTTTGGGATTTGGTAGAATTACCCAACGGTGTCAAACCCGTAGGATGTAAATGGGTATTCAAAACAAAACTGGATCTGAATGGGAACGTTGAACGCTACAAAGCGAGATTGGTTGCAAAGGGCTACACTCAGAAAGAGGGAATTGATTATCAAGAGACGTTTTCACCTGTCTCTCGTAAAGATTCATTAAGGATCGTCATGGCCCTAGTAGCTCATTTTGATTTAGAGCTGCATCAGATGGACGTTAAAACCGCTTTCCTTAACGAAGACTTAGACGAAGATTTTTACATGAAGCAACCTGAAGGCTTTAAACCTGAAGGTCAAGAGCATCTAGTCTGGAAGTTGAAGAAATCCATTTATGGGGTAAAACAAGCATCACGTCAATGGTACCTCAAGTTTGATGAAGTCATGAAGAAACAAGGTTTTATGAAGAATCAAGTGGATCAATGCACCTACCTCAAGATGAGTGGGAGCAACTTTACTATACTTGTCCTTTACGTAGATGATATTCTATTGGCAAGTAATAGTTTAGACATGTTGCATGAGTCGAAGCGGTTACTCTCGCATAACTTCGACATAAAGGATCTCGGAGATGCTTCTTACGTCATTGGCATCGAAATTCACCGAGATAGACACAAAGGGATCTTAGGATTGTCTCAAAAGGCTTACATAGATCGTGTCCTTACACGTTACAACATGCAACAGTGCAAACCCTCCGTTGCTCCAATAGTTAAGGGAGATGTTTTCGGTTCATTCCAGTGTCCGACAGCAGAGGTTGAGAAGGAGCAAATGAGCTAGATACCTTATGCGTCAGAAGTCGGGAGCTTGATGTATGCTCAAGTCTGTACTCGCCCAGATATCGCTTATATTGCTGGAATGCTAGGCCGTTATCAGACTAATCCTGGCCTAGATCACTGGAAAGCAGCTAAGAAGGTACTTCGATATCTGCAAGGGACGAAAGACTATAAACTGACTTATAGAAGAAGTGATCATTTAGAAGTGGTGGGCTATTCTGATTCTGACTTTGCCAAATGCAAAGATGACAAGAAATCCACTCCGGGCTATATCTTTATGTTAGCAGGCGACCCTATCTCATGGAAGAATCATAAACAACAGTTGACCACAACTTCCACAATGATGGCAGAATACATTGTTGTTTATAACGCAACCTGTCATGGAATGTTGCTTAGAAATTTGATCACTGGACTCAAAAATCGTTAATTCCATTTCTAGACCATTGAAGCTTTATTGTGATAACTCAGCTGCCGTTAGTTTCTCGAACAGTAACAGTTCGACTGGAGCTGGTTTATATCTCGATACAAAATATCTGTTCGTACGTGAACGAGTTGAGGAAAATAATCTTTGTATCGAGTATATTAGTACTAAAGATATGCTTGCGGATCCAATGACTAAAGGTCTCCCTCCTAAGGTTTACGAAGAACATGTTCGGAATATGGGATTTAGTAAAGACCTTATTTAAGCATATTGTACTAGCTTATGTTTTATGATTAACGAAATTTCCTCAGTTTGATTTTGTATGTCTCTTAGAATATGTTCAACCGGTATAATTGCATATAGACAAATAAAGTTACAAATCAAACAAAGAGCTTATGCGTATTTTGATCATGACGATTAGGTTTTAAATTAAGGCTATAGTATGACTAATGGGGGTCCTGAGTCGCATAATGATTCAAGGGCTGTATTTCTCTGCTATAGTACTTGTTTAAGGCTAAAATGAGTGTTAACTCCTGATCAGGCTTATCTAATTCTCATAGTAAATGATTACTCGGCTAAGTGGGAGAATGTAAGATTAAATATATTATGTTTTAATATTTAATCTAGTAGCCATTATAATCATTTACATTATATAGATCAAAATATATAATAACCTATTAAATAATTAGTTTGTAATTGTTGATGGACCATATTACCCTTATTAACTAATTAGGTTTCCTCTTGGGTGCTTATATAAGGGGAATTATGTAGAGATTAAAATGTTACACACTTAGACACATAACCTAATAAGCATAACACCAATATCGACCTCTTCTCCATAGCCGATACCCTTTCGGTTTTCATAATCACCATCATCAGTCAGCACCCTAAGGAGGAACCAGATCACCTTGACAAAGATGTCGAACTCCATGGCTTCTTCCATCACTGGATTCTCCTCTGCACTGTCTGCGGTGACAGATATGTTTTCATGTTTTCCATCATGTTTAGAACAGAACTGATCCAACAAGAAGTTCAGTTTTGCGACTCAAAAGTCGGTCAAAGTGCGAATTATGAACCTTTCACATTATTTAAAAACAAGCGGTTCAATTATGAGCATCATCAATAATAAGTTTTATTATTTCTCGTATTAATTAACAAACAAACGTCAAGGACTTTCGAAAAATATTGTCCACCATGAAATATAGGAATCAGCAAAACGATTTGAACAACTAGAAGGATCAACAAAACGATGGGTTATAATATGGTTGAAAAAAAGAACTTTCTCAATAATACATAAGATTAGTTATGAAAGATTCATCAATGTTTTTTATCCCTTTTTTATTATTAAAGTATTAATTAATATTTCGATGCAAGTTGGATAACAAATAAATAAATAAACAATTAACTACGAGTAATTACACATTTATAATGATTTTGGTTGTTAACGTAGTGCTCATATTGGTTTAAGCATTAAAAGATCCCCTCATGTGTTGGATATGAGGGTGCGATTGGTTTTTTTATTTTTATTTTTATCATAAACATTTTAAAAATTGAAGTATAAATCCAGTCAATTACATCATTTCGTTAGAGGTGTAACCAGACCAAACAAACATAAACATAGCTTGTTTGTTTGTTCTTTTAAATACAATATAGCAAGCAACCAAATCAACTTCGTTAGAGGTGTAAATAGACCAAACAAACATAAATATAGCTTGTTTGTTTATTTATTTTAACGCCATGCTTGAGGTGGTGTATGGGGCGTGGAGGAGCCACACACCGGATGCTCGAGGTGTAACCTACTAGACCTGGTCACCTAGACCCAATTAGCTAAGAGATCCAATTTTAAATGTTGATTCATTTGGTTTGGGGTTTTAATCAATAGTTTTTCAAATTGGTTGACAAGATGATATAATTTGGTACGTTGTTGAAGAAGATAGCGGAGTTTACAATTCGTCTGAAATGAACAAGGTCAAGTTATAAAAAAACTGCTGCAAGTAGCCCTACCCCCACCCGCACCCAAACCATAAACAAAACAATGTCACGTGTCGGCTTCAAATTCGACCCCAAGTTTTATGAAAAAGAGGACTTTTTTTTATTTGACACGACACATACATATGCATGTGTTTCTTTATGAATCTAGAAACATATAGTTGTGGAGGTCTATTCGTTCATTTTATATCTTAAAACAAATTTCGTAAAATCAAAAAGGACATATTTAAGGACTACTTTTTTAAACAATTTCATAAAATCAAAAAGGACATATTAATTAAATGGTACACCACCCCCTCCTTGATTGATGGTGGTTTCAATGGATTAAACCACGATTACCACGACCCTCTCTTTTGATAATTTTAAAACAAAAATAAATTTAAAAAATAAAGATGATAGTAGTTTGGATCATGACCACACTCTTAGGGTACTGATTTTAAATGATGGATTAAAGATGAATGACATGGCGCGTATGTGAAGAGTTATGGTGGACATAAGGGTCATGACCACACACAACTCTGTATACTATTTTTTTTATTTGAGAAAAAAACAATTAGTTTGTAGCCGGTTTTTTCGACAATCCCACGATTTTAGAAAAGACTTTTTAATTTGTTTTGCCGTTTTATTCTTGTCAATTTTTAGGAAAGACTTTTTTTTTTTTTTTGCCGTTTTATTCTTGTCTATTTTCCATAGTGCATAAATCCAAAAATTAATTACAAAAGAGGGATGATGTCAATGATGAAAATGATAATTTTTTGGGCATCGGAAAAAATATTTGTTGATGAACACAATGAAATGAAAAAAAAAACAATATGGTTCACAACTTTAAATTATAATTTATAGACATGTACATAATTATGAATTTGATGTGTATATACGTACAAACATACCTAAAAGTGTCGATTTTTTTGAATCTTAAGATTCAAGCATCCATAAATAATCTGATATCACTTGGAATTTAAGTCGGTGAAATTTTATTTTTTAAAAGAGGAGTTATATAAAAATCCATGATATATGCACCGTGTGAACAAAACTTTAAAAGAGGAAATATATAAAATTCCATGATACACGATTCCAAACCTTCCCTAACCATAACCAAATTTCATAGCCCAAACAAAACTTTAAGGAAACACACATCCGAGATGTATTTATTAGGTGACCAATGGTCACGTGGTAGTGTTGTAGTTGTCGAAGGTTGTTGATTGATCGAGACTTACCATGTGGTTTTCGAAAAAAGGAAAGTGTCACAACTTAAGATTTTAACGTATTTGGCAGACATTATGTGGTAGGAGATGAGCGATGAGTAGTAGTTATCATAGACGACCGAGTAAACTGCCATTTTGGTCCCTGTGGTTTGGGCACTTTTGCCATTTTAGTCCAAATCTCAAACTTTTTACATCTGGGTCCCTGTGGTTTGCATTTTGTTGCCATTTTAGTCCAAAACTCAAAATATCTCATTTTTGACTGTTTTAAGGTCTCTTTTTTGTCTTTATCTGCAGGGGTAGTTTGGTCATTTTAATTTACTCTTTTAATAAATTAAAAAAAATTAATTATATTATATATATATATATATATATATATACATACAGACATTCACACACATACCCATCCTCTGTCTTTCCACACTCCTCATCCTCTCTCACTTCACCCCACTTTCTCTCTCTAAACAAACCTCCACCGATGAAGACGACGACGAAGACCTCAGCTTCCTCGAAGAACCAGAACCTTCACCTTCACCCACCTCAACCCACGATCCAGATGTATCAACGAACACCCAGCGTTGTTTGAGGTGGTTCTTGAAACGGATCTGGTCGTCGGAGAGGGCTTTCTCGGTGGTGGTTGGTGTATTGCGAAGATGGTGGTCAGTGGAGTGGGGTGGTGTTTGATGGTTGATGATGATGGTTTCTGGGGGCGGTGGTGGTAGATGGGGGGCGGTGGTGGCTGGTGTTTGCTGCTGGTGGTGTAGAGAGATGGGGGCGGTGGTGGCAGCCGCAATCACCGGCGTCATTCATCGTCTCCGTCAGGTATGTTCTTCTCTCGTTCTCTCTGATGGGGTTTTTGAATGATTCATGTTGCTGGGTTTGGTTCAGGTCAACATTGAAAATAAAAGTGTCATCTTTTTTGGTTTGGGATGGGGGTTATAAAAGGTCAGAGGATGCATGTTATCAGGTTAATGAAGATATTGCAGATTCAAAGTCAATGAGTTTGACTACAATTAGAAGTTGGATGCTTTGAATTTGATCATGAATTTGGGAAGTCAAACTCAATTTTGCAGGATTGATATGGATATAATCTGGGTCAAAATAGAAAATCATCACTTTTATGGGTTCTGGTATAATAGTGTTCCGATTGCTATTGAGAATCAAATGCAACATCATGGGAGTAGGAAACCGTCTCCGTAAGCTGCAAATGTACCTGACTCGATCTGGTGTTTAAAGAACTCACCGATTTGCTTCTCGAACTGAAACCTTTTGCTTCTCGAACTGGAACGGTTTGGTCTGGACCGGCGGCGGTGACGGAGTACTCTGCCACACGGTGGCGCCGGAAATCGAAGGCGCCGGAAAGAGAAGTTCAGATTGGATGATTTTGGAGAGTGATTTTGGGGGGTTTTGAATAGAGTTGTTTCTGCATTTTGGGGATGATGAACAGCTTTTATTAATATGTTATATTAATTATTAATATGCTAAATGAAAAGCAAAATGACCAAAATGCCCCTGAACTAAAAGACAAAATAGGAGGTTGCAACAGTAAAAAAAAAATGGGGTTTTTGAGTTTTGGACTAAAATGGCAACAAAATGCAAACCACAGGGACCCAGGTGTAAAAAGTTTGAGATTTGGACTAAAATGGCAAAAGTGCCCAAACCACAGGGACCAAAATGACAGTTTACTCTAGAGGACCACTTCACAATCATAGACGACTTTGATGGTTGGTAATATCATTAAGGTAGTGTTTGGTATGCAGGAATGAGAGGTGGAATGGAATAGATGATTACGGGAGAATGAAGAAAAGGGTGTTTGGTTGGTCAATGGAATGGAATCACCCATTCCAAAAGGCATTTCATTCCCTCAAAATCATTCCTTCCACCCCCCATGTTTTTTTTCCATTCCATCCACTCTTGCACCATTCATCAACAACACCACAGCCCACCACCTTCGCCACAACCCACCACCGACACCATCGCCGCCACCCGCCACCACCTCACCCCGACAGCCACCGCCGCCACCCGCCACCGCCGCCGCCACCCCCCACTCGCCACCGTTATCACCCACAGTTGCGACTAACCGCCAACGCCACTCGCCGGCGTCTCCCACCACCATCGTCGACGCCACCACCACCGCCACCACCACCGCCACCGCCACCAACGACCACCTCTGCTGCCACCCACCACCAACGGCCACCTTGCCGCAACCACCACACGTCGTCACCGCCGCACCGCCACTCGCCGCCACCACCACCACCCATCGCTGCCATCGACACCCACCACCGCCACCTATAACCACCCACAATCACTACCACCGACCACCACCACCACTCACCGCTGATTTTATTACTCCGTTTTTCTTGCCTATCGAACAACACACAATAATAATTCATTCCATTCACACATTGTAACCAAACAAGACATAGAATGGTAATGATCAATTGCATTCCCTTGTCCATTCCATTCATTCGTCCATTCCATTACCCCATACCAAACAGACCCTAACACCTCACATGTAAGTTCATGATAAGTTGGAAAAACAAATACCTAACAACAGCTAATCCTAAGTTGTTGATTGAACAATTTACATAAATAGAAAATGACAAATCAATACAAGATGAGGACATATTCATTGGGCACTAAAGAACCTTCCATTGATGATAAACCAAATTACATATAGATGCATGAAAAAACAAGTTGATCCAATCTATGTGTTGAAACAAGAAGTCCCAACCCGACACCCTGCTTACCAATGGGGCCAGGTAAAACACAGCTGACGTTAGCCAGGTGACCTTCAAGAGGTTAAGATTGAAACTACGGAAATGGAGGCTCGTGTGACTCAAAACCGTATCCTTAACGAGCTGATTTCAAGGGTACGGAAAAAAACAACAAATCGAGATACGAGCTTCATCTACACTCAAAAATCTATCTATCTAGAAGTCAAGGTAGCTTAATCAAACGATTAGTTCGTTGGCTGGAGGCGCTTTACTAGCAAGTCTAGTGCTTCTTTCATCCAACCATATTGGCAAGATTCTTTAGCTTTAGCTGCACTCATCTGAACAACAATTCAAAGATTTGTAAGCACAAATGTTTACATAGTTTGAATCTTTTCGCATTTTGAAACCTACCCAGTGTCGTTGGCGGATGTCTTTCTCGGGCCAGTCGTCGAGTTCCTCGTTCACAAGTAAAGGAAACATATGCCCTTCATAATATGCATCATTTCCTTTGCTCTTGAAGCACCATTTACCCAACTTAGCCTCAACGTCTCCCAACACTCCGGCTTCTTCGATTGTTTCTCGTAGAGCCGCGTCTTGAATCTTTTCATCCGATTCCCAACCTCCCTGTTGACCATTGGATCATGAGTCAATGATGAAATTTGGCAAAAATTTAGGGATGTTCAAATAACTTGTAGCTCGAAATCGGCTCGGATTGGTTAAAATATTTTATTTTAAATATAGTTAATATCTAGAATGAAACATGTTATATTATTTCAACAATTTAACCACGAGATAGTAATAAATTTTAGGATAAACCTTTCCCATCGTCTGGTTTTCAAAACATTTTACAATAGAATTAAGAAACATTTTGAAACTGTAACTAAATCATTTACCTTTTTTTTGCCAAAGATCTCTAGATCAAGTGGTGGGTTGCCTGCATTTCTCTTGAGAGATGCAAGTTCAACTTCCACTTGGTGCAGAGTGAGTCACTGATGGGCAATGATAAGAGATTCAGGGAAACCTGGGTTGGATCCTTAAGCCAAACGGGTTTTACCGGTAATTTCACCGTCGTGTCTACGGGTGGGTGGGTTACCGGGTTTTCCCTGGAATTGGTGGTGGACTCGGGTTACTTTCAGAGTACTCCGTTTGGTCCAATGGGTACCCTGAGAGTGTTCGGGATTGATTTTATTAGCCATTAAAAAAAATTATTTACCTTTGGGAACAACATGCCTTTGCCTTTTCTTTGAGCACTTATCACAAGCACCTCAAGTGCATTATCTTTCATTCTGTAAGGTATGCATCTACACAAAATTCACCAATCAATTATCACAATTCTATTCATTCTTTTATAATCACATATAATCAATTTCACTTAAATTTTGAATTCCACCCATAATTGGTAATCATATTCAAAACCCTAATCTTAAAAGATGAAAATATTGAAGAACAGAGACTAACCCAACAACTATACGTTCATGGTCGTTGTTGTAACGCTGCAACTGCCGGCCGGTACGAGGGACAATTACGGCGACCATATTTTTTTCAAATTGTTCGTTTGAGAAAATAAATAAGAGGAGTAAGAAAATTCAGTTGTTAAGAAGAAAATTGAATTGGAAATGTCAGTTAAAACAACATTTCAGTTGAGGTTGAAGATTGGAAGCAAGAAGAACAAATATATAGATAAATGTGGTTAGTGGTATGACGGCAATATCGGGGTATTTAATATAACATAAATGTCTGCAGGCAGGCTACCTCATAAATATTCATTTTTCAGCCGTATTAATTAAATTGATTTTCCGAAATTCAGTTGTTCATGGTGGACCCTTAATTTATTTAATTCTATACTTGAATTAAAACCTTCAAGCTATTTTTCAATATTTTTTCATTGTAAATGGTAGGGCTGACCTTGAAAATTCATGTACCCCGTTCTAAATAAATAAAAAAAAACATGTCCTTAGGCCTTAAAGAAATTGGGTATTAGGCTCATTAAAGGTTTAAACCTAATGGCAATGGGCTAACAACTAATCTAAACCACAAAAATAGTTTTGTAAGTGCGTCATTGTTGGTGTTTGTATGAGTATACCCTATTAATTTATTTATTTTTACATTTACATATCAGATTTTTTTTTATAATAATGCGCTCTTCGAAGTATCGGGCCCTGGCCGGTGGTCCTCCCTGCCCACCCTAAGGGCCGGCCATGGTCAATAGACCTTTGCCCCATCGATCAATTAAAACTGTTAAGAGCATTCGCATCCCTTTCATTAAATTCTTTAACTGTGTTTTTATATTATAAAAAGTGGTTGTGAGTGGATGAGAGAAAAAAATGTTACTGTTCATCTAGATATTTGATGGAACACTATTCACCCTTTGTAATTTTTTAATATATTTTAAAAGTAGTTGTGAGTGGGTGAGAGAGAAAAAATAATATAAAGGTATTTAAAAGTTTTATTTAATTGTAAGAAAAAAGAAAATGCAGTATTTCAATATAATTATAGGGTAAAAATATAGAAGGAATGTGAATGCTTTTACTAATATTAAAGTCTACATGAAATAGTCATTATACTTTTGTTTAAATAAATAAATTAATTACACTAGACTAAATTAGGGGCTCTATATTTCTATATGGTCAGATTTTCGTCTCGACCATACATCACCACCACTTCTCACGACCTCTGATTTGTAGTGATAACTTTTCTATTTTCGATCCCTAAATTCCCGATAGAGATGTGTATCTATGAGGAAGATGATGGTGCTTAAAGTTACAATTTTGGTCACTTTCAGAAATACAAGTTTAGGAAAGTAATTTCCAGAGAGGTAACGCGTTTGGTCCATAGAGTGGATGACAGTTAAGGTTTTATGTGAATTGCGTGCGCGATAACCAAACAAGTGGTACTAGAGCCTTGTTTTTGAGTCAACTGGTGCGACAAATAAAAGAACATGCTAATAGTTAATTCATGATCCAACAAGTGGTATTAAAACCTTTTTCTAGAATTATTTAATTTCACAAACTAGTTTGATTCGAACTTTGTTCTTTGATCTACAAAACTCAAAGTTGAACAACTTTAGAGTTATTTACAATTTAATATCTTTAGAATTCTGATAAGTCCAAAGTTAAACTAAGGTTGACACCGAATACAATCTTGTTAACTTCACCTCCACCCAAAAAGGTGAATAAGCTACAGATGAGGCTCTTGTCCACATTCCAAAAAGTATAAAACAAAAAGAAAATTAAAACAGATTTTATTTAAACTAACCTTGAACGAATAAGCTTTTATCAAGGTTCCATTAAACATGGGTCAACCTTCAAAAGCTAGGACAACAATCATACACATGCTCATAATTTTAACCTTGCTTTGGTCTCGCTTGCGACTTAGGTTTCACCTATTTAGTCGGCGCGGGGTCTGTAGGTTTGTCAGATTGATGTAGTAGGAGTATGGTCTCACGCGCGACCTAATTGATCTGCGCGGCTTTTTGGGATCATACCCTTCGATCAGAGAATGCATAATACAATACAAATGAGCACAAAGGGCACCTACTTAAATACAGCGGAAGGGCACCAACTTGGGCAAACAAATAGGAGTTATGTATGGTAAGGAAATAATTAAGGATTAACATATGCAGAGAAATAAAAAAACCTTCTTTAGTACCCCTCAAAGTTGGAGCATTAAGGTCTTTAATGCCCAACTTGTCGCGTAAGGTGCGGAATTGTTGTGTACCCATAGGCTTGATAAGGACGTCCGCAATTTGTATCTTTGTGTCAATTTGCATGGGTTTGATTTCATTTGACTCCACTCGTTCTTTAACGAAGTGACAATTCATCTCTACGTGTTTAGTTCACTCATGAAAGACCGGGTTGTTAGCTATATGACGGGCGGCTTGGTTGTCACAAAAACAATTGGGTTGGTCCGATTTGTGGTGACTCAAATTCCTTTAAAAGCCATCTCATCCACAAAATCCTGGTAACTGTGATCGCCATGGCTCGATATTCGGCTTCAGCCGAAGAGCATGAAACTATGGACTGTTTCTTGAATTTCCATGATAGGGGAGATACTCCCAAAAGAAGAAGATAACCTGTTCTAGAACGTTTGGTGAAGGGACATCCAAGCTAATCAGAATTGCAGTAAGCTGTGAGGTTGACTCCTCCTTCTTTATGAATCAAAATACCTTGTCATCGAGTTGCTTTAAGATATCATAAGACTCGGTTGGCTGTCTCCATAAGACTTTGTCTAGGATCACCTTTGTAAGCAATGTCAGGCCCTGTTGCAAGTAGGTATAGAAGTCTTCCAGCAAGTCTTTGATATTGATTAGAATATATTCGTTGTTTATCATCACATTTGTCAAGCTTCAAGTTTTGTTTCATCGAGAATATGCTTGGATGACATCCTATCATTCAAGCTGCTTTTTGGATGTCTAATGTGTACTTTCTTCGGCTTAGCACCATCCCTTCCTTTGTCCTTGCAACTTTCATTCCAAGGAAAAACTTTAAAAGCCCAAGGATTTTGTTGCTAAATTTTCCATCAAGAAAATACTTGGTTGCTTGAAGTTTGTTTAGGTTGTTACCAGCCATGATGACATCATCCACATAGATTAGCGCAACGATTAACACATCTTATTCTTTGAGCATAAATAGCAAATGATCAGGCCATGCTTGCTTAAAACCCAACTCTAGTAAGGAAATGGTAAAACTTTTGATACCAATTCCTTAATGCTTGCTTGAGCCCGTAGAGTGATTGAGTTTGCAAAGTCTATTATCATCCGCTTTTCCAAAACCTTATGGTATCTTAATGCATACTTCTTCATGCAAGTCTCCATGCAAGAAGGTATTGTTGATATCAAGTTGATGGATGTACCACCCTCGTTTCACGACCACGATTAGCAAGGTTCAAACAGTGACTAGTTTTGTTGTCGGGGCAAAAGTCTCATGGATGTTTACCCCTTCCATTTGCGTGAATCCTTTTACAACAAGACGTTCCTTGTATCCTTCCACATCTCCCTTAGGTTTGTACTTTATTTTGTAGACTAACTTTGAATCACCAGCTCGCTTCCCTTTTGGCAACTTCTCAAGAGTCTAAGTTTTGTTTTCTTGAAGTGCTTGGATCTCTCTTTTCCGGGCTTCTATACATTTCAAGTCACGAACAACCTAGTTAAGATATTTAGGCTCGTTTTTTAATTAATGGTCGACAAGAAAGCTTTATGTGTGTCTATAACTGTAACGCCCTGCGTTTTGAAACTTTCATATTTTGGCAAGTCTCATCCCTATAATATTAAATGTTGACTATTTGAGCCTTAAACTGTGTTAAACTATGTGAAACTTTGACTTTATGTGAAACTTTTACGCTATGTGATACTTGACTCTTGTGACACTTGTGATACTTTGAATCTAGACTCTTTTGATACTTTGAATCTTGAATCTTGAAACTTGACACTTGTTATGTTTGATACTTATTAAACAAGAGACTTTGATACTTGATACTTATTGAACGAGAAACTTGGATTCTTTATTGAACAAGAGACTTGATACTTCGACTCTTGATACTTAACTACTTGAAACTTATTAGACGTGAACCTAGCTTGAACGCAACTAGAAACACGAAAACTTTTGTGTTATTTAATATTATCATGTAATGGTCCCTCACAATAATACGCAACATAACGCTTAATCTAGCTCGCAAAACGAACCAAAGTCGTGAAACTAGCAAATGGGTCTCGGCTGTCCGAATGGACATCCGATCGGATGACCATCCGATCGGATGACCATTCGACCGAATAGCCACCCGACCCAGTGCACACTTACACCGCCTTACTTGTCACTTTCACATATAAATACCACACTTTGTTGGTGCATACGTCTGTCGACTTCGTCTTGTATCGAGTCTTGTATTGTAATAGATAGATCAGGGCACGGAAAACGAGGAAATGTGTGTTTATGGGTATTTCGCATGAAATGACACAGGGGTCATTTCATACGAAATCAAGCTGAGTATTTCGCACGAAATCAAATGTTGATTTCGTTTGAGTCATTTCGTGCGAAATCAAATTTCGCTTGGCCAGTTCATGCGAAATTAGCTCACCTATAAATACCTGATGTGCCTTGTCATTTGTAACGATTCTGATTCCGGTAGCGAAGCTCTGCCGAAGTATCTACAGCATTGTAATCGATCTGATATCAATCAAAAGACAGTTTAAAGTGATTTCTCGTGCAATTTAGCTGAAATAAAACTGATACATCTGTTTTCGCCTTTTGTATTGGTGAAGATCTCTTCTGATCAACTCGTTTGGGTCTCAAAACGATCCTACAAGTGGTATCAGAGCTCAGGAGGAAGAGTTCTTACCATTTCAGCTGCAATTTCTGATTTCTACACCTTCTTTTTAAAATTAACCGTGAAAACTTGGTTAAAATGTCTTGATTTTCAAATATAATGTGCGAAACTATGTTTTAACAAACCCTAGAAAGAATCAGACTCTAATTCGAAGTAAAACATGATCAATTTTTGAAAAAACTGTCCGAAAGTTTGATTTCGCACGAAATCAGATCGTATTTCGCTTCTGAGGTTATTTCGCTTGAGAGTGATCATCAGAGTGTTATTCCGTACGAAATAGTAGTTGATTTCGCACGAAAACAGCTATTTCATTTGAAGCTGATTTCGCACCAAAGGTTATTTCGTATGAAAGTCTATTTCGCTTGAAAAATATACTGATTTCGCTTGGAAAGTTGATTTCGCTTGAAAGAGGATTGATTTCGTTTGAAACTTGATTTCGTGTGAAAATTGATTTCGTGTGAGGAGGATATTTCGTTTAAAACTGACAGTTTATGAACTTTTGAAAACTAAATCATGGAGAACGAGTTTTATAATGCCTTTGCTAGTCCGATGACTATTGCTCAGAATACATTACTTGAAAATGAGACAGGAACAACGCAAAAACCACCTAAGCTTATGGACATTGATGATTTTAGTGGATGGGCCGAATGTTTTGCTAACTGGGTTAAAGCATATCATTTAGATGCATGGGAACATACTGAATTTCAATATGTTAGACCAGTCGGGAACAATGATGTGAAAATACCAATTAGAGAATTGAGTGTTGAGGAGAAAAAGAAATACAAAGATGAGGAAATGATGGTTAGTTTGTTGCAGCAAGCGATTAAAGAAGACATCTTGATCTTACTTCAACATAATGGAAGTGCATTTTTGATTTGAAAAGAGTTAGAATCAAAGTTCATGGGAAGTACCTATATGCTCAAGAACAAAAAGTCGCTTTTGAAAAAAGAGTTTGATCTATTTCGTGGTTTGAGAATGGAGAACACCAAGCAGATTATCGAAAGATATTGCAACTTGGTGAAAAACATGAACAGATTGGGCATCAACAAAGATAAAGATGAGTTGATTGAAAAGCTGGCTGATGCGTTGCCACATGATGTTTGGGGAACGTATTTGATGATGTTGAAGAATAAAACAGATTTTAACAATTTCACACTAAGCGAGTTTATTAAACATCTTGAAGCTCAAGAGATGGAACAAAGGAAAATTGCTAGAATGAAGAACTATGATGGAGAACAAGACATTGGGTTGTATTACAAAGGTGGATTTAGTGAGAAGACCAACATTTCACCAAAGATTGAAACGGCCTTCAATGCAAAAATTTCTTCTGAGAGTTCATCTCAGGGATCAAGCAGCAAAACAGGATTTACTTCATTTCCATCATTTGATCCACATTTTACAGCAACAAAGAATGGCAAAGTACTTCAATGCAACATTGCATTAAATCTGGAAAATGATCAAAACTATTAAGAGGAAATAGCTAAAAGCCATATGTCTTTGTTGGTGACTGTACTTGAATCTTATGGTAGTTTAGTTGCAGGGAGAATCGGGAATCCAATGCTAACAAAAGAGGATTACGATCAAGTAGATGCCAAGGAGATGGAGTTGATGGATATAAAGTGGTGCTTAGCGAGCGTGTTGAGAAGAGCCGAAAAATTTAAACAAATTACGGGAAGAGATGATTTCCGTGATGCGAATGTTTCTACTTTAGGCTTTGATAAATCTAAAGTCACTTGTTTTCGTTGCAGGGAAAAGGGGCATTTCAAGAGAGAGTGCACAAATCGCGAAGCAAGTGGAGCTCAAAATCCTTTCGGAAACAACGACTACTATCGAAAGGCGATTTATCATCAAGTTGCTCAACAACCATATCAACAACAACAGCCACAAACCGCTCATGCTAGGAAAGAAATTGAAAGTTCAAAGAAAGCTTGTTTTGGTAATCAAGATGATGGAAGTTCATCAAAAGGATTCAGTTGGGATAAATACATTTCAAATGATAATAAAGCATGTATGGTAGATCAAGAGGATGAAAAATTGCCCGAAGGTTTCAGCTGGGACAATTATTGTCCAGACAAAGAATTCCTGGCTAAAGGTTTTGTTGCTCAGATTGTTAATGATTATACTGATGAATATTGGGCAGAAAAAATCAGAAAATATTTAAATGCTGAAGCTGAGAAAAAGAAGAAATATGAAGAAGAAGAGCAAATGAGACAAGCTGAAGCTGAGAAAAAGAAAAATGTTGAAGAAGAAATTCAAGTGAGAAAAGTCAACGAAGTTCCAGCATTTGAAATTAAAACAGATGCTGATGCAGTCAAGATTTCTGAGAAGTGTATGAACTGTGAGTCTTTGATAAAGCAAAACAATGAATTGTTACACAACATAAAAAGACTGAAAGAATCATATGATGTCTTGAACAAAGCCATGAATCAATATAACGAGACAAGCAGTGAACAAGCCACAGCAGACACTTAAAGGAGCATACATGAGACAGCTTGACAATGTCAACTATTACACTGAAAAGTGTGCTGAGCTTGAGTTAAAACTGGAAACTCAGAGAGTAAACAGATTATTAAAAAGTTACTCATGTTCTACTTTTGTGGTTGACAGGATTTACCCCATAGTAGAAGAAATGAAGACTTTTGAAGAAAACAAATCCGAAGAGAAGAAGTCTGAAACAAAAGAAGATGATGAAGTGAAGATTTCTGGTAAGAAACCAAGTGTTGTCTATAACAAATGTCCACCCCCGGTCGAAAATGGATATTGTCCACGAAATCCAAATTCAGAAAGAGTCAAAAAGGCAACCAACTTACAGTGGGAGTCTGAGTCTTCAGATAACTTGCCAGAAAATATTGATGTCACATTCACATCATCTGACACTGATCATGAGTCTGAGTTAATAAAGAAAGTGGTCGATCAGGTGTTAGATAAGGATGAAACGGAGGAGTCCAAATCAGAGTCAAAGTCTGAGTCCAACTCGTCAAAGTCAACAGTCAAAAAGGACAAACTGGTTTATGATAAAGAATTTTTGTTATCAAAATCTAATTTGAATGACGAAAGCATATACTTTGAAAGATTTTGACAAATTATATTTTGATGAGGTTTTTCCAATAAGTGGTGTTAAACCAGAAATAATAAAAAAGGTTTTCAAACTAACAGAAATTAATATTTCTGAAATAAAAGATGTAAATCTTTATGGAAAACCTAAACCTTACACCTCAAGAGTTCAACAAAGATTAAACAAGAAAATAGGTTACAGTTCTGGTTCAGGTTATCAAAAGAAACCAAACCATAACGGTAATTTCAAAAAGAAAGGTCTGGGTTTTATTTCACCGAAAAATTATAAAAATGAGAAAACTTATAAATCAAAAACTGTTTTTGTTTCAGGAACAAGTGCTGAGAAAGAACAAAAGAGTTCATTCTGGAAGAAGACGAACAAAGAATTCCTTGCCAAGAAGCAAGAGGAAATGAAGAAAAGTGTTGCTCAGAAAAAGATAGAGACGAGAACCTGTTTTCAATGTAAAACAGTTGGTCACATTGCCAGGAATTGTCCAAAGGCAATACAAACAAAACAGGGAGTCTCTGGTAAACTGAAAGAAAAGATTGTTGAGAAAACCAAACCACCAACGAATAGATTTAAAGCATTTGAAAATTCAATTTTTGAGGTTGGTGAATGTTCGAAAGATGTTTACAAAAGAAAGGAGAAACTTAACAACCAAAAATGGGTGGTTAAGAATTCAAGTGATAGTTCTGGTGATGAATCTGATTTTACAAAATCAGAGGGGCCAAAAGTTGTTATTGTAACAACTCGTATCAAAAGTCATATTTATTTAATTAATTTGTCCAATAGGAAACTCTAATTGAGACACCCAAGTGATTCTGCACAAACCCTAAAATTTTCAGAATGTTCAGAATCAGGATCAGGGCCCTAAAACTCAGGGGGGGGGGGGGGTAAACCCTAATCGGTAATATCTATACAGTTTGTTGTCAAAAATTCGAAATAACACGAAACCAACTCAGCAAGCCTACTGGGACACAAGGCTACCCTAGGGTAGATTGGCACCCCTCGCGCCACGCGACAGGAACAAGGGGACCTGTCGCGACACGCGACAGGGACCATTTTTCATGTATAAATAGTGGACATTGGCACTTGATTTCTGGAATTAAAACGACGTAAATTCTCGCTACATGCACTGAGTTACGATCAGAATACTACAAAAACACACACGAATCCCGAATTGCTGCCGCAAAACAGGGTAATAACTCGATCGCTATTACGATTCATTTTCCGATCGATCAATGTACTCAATGGATGTTTAAGTGCTGCCCACATTAGGGTGATGCTTTGTCATTAGTCTTTAATTCGATGGATGTTTAAGCATAGCACTTTGTCATTCGTTGTGAGGGTTGATCTCGTGAGTTATCGTAAATGCTGTATTGATTACTAACCTAGTTTTGTGTGCATTATTATTTAAATTAGGTTAACAAGGCTAATCCATAGACTAGACTCTGTCCGTGTTAAATCTGCAATGTGAGTCATTCTCTTTTTATCAAATTGCTTTACAAAACCCTATTTATTTCAAAGTTATAATTACAGGGATTAAGTTTATGTAATCACCATATTACAGCCGGTATATGGGGTTTTGTATACTTTACTTGATAATCTTCACCATTGGGGCAGCCAAGGGGTGATATGACCATAATCACAGACACCATTGGACGAATGGGCCAATGGGTCGAGTGACAAAGTACTGTGGGTATTTGGTTGATATCAGAAACATTGTAATCTTCCTTAATACTGTAAATTATAACAAAAAAGATTGTTTTAGTAAATCGAATGATTCACTCAGTATTTCCCGCTGACAAAACCTTTTTCAAACATATTTCAGGTGATCTATTGTAATTCAGGAAAAATGTTGTGGAGCATTTCAAGCTTAAGAAAGTGGCTCATTATAAAATAAAGAAATATGTTTTGTAAAATAAAGATTTCTCAGTGAAATCATATGATTGTAAATTACCGGGGTTTTATCCCGAATTGTGAAATAAAATAATCGGGAAAATTTTAGCTTTAAAAAGATCCTGATGATAAACTTCCGCTGTTAAACTCAATTAAATAAATACCACGGGTTTTCTGTCCCGCGGCTCCTGAAACGAGTAAAACCGGGTCGGGGGCCGTGACAGAAAAAGGTGGTATCAGAGCCACTGAGTTAAGCTAATTAAGTATTTAGAAATACTTAATTTTTTCCTGATTACTATTATGTGATTATGTGTTTTATTAACTGACTATTTGTTAGTTACAGTATGGGTAAGCAAAAGCTTTCAAACATCTATCTTAAATTAGATAGGTCATCCAACGAGAAGGGAAGTTCATCCCAAACCAAATCCTCAAAACTCCCTGCAATTCCTGAAGAAGGAATATTTGTTCGAAAAGCCCAATACGAAAAACCACTTTCTCCGGATAAAAGAAGTTTGATTCTTAAGAAAAGTCAGGAGAAAATAAAGAAAGCCCGAGAGAAGAAAGTTAAACAGGAAACCCAGGAATTAACCAGTAAAACACCTTGGGAAGACAAATTAGATGAAAAGTGGGCGGATCTTTATATGCTAGCCACTGTAGCAGTAAATGCTAATATTTAAAATACCATGACTCCGTAATAGCAACCTTATCACTTACAAGCCCGAAATATCATCTAGTAAATAAATAAAACCTAGCATGTTTAAAGTGTCCATTTTCCTTTTTATAAATTAGTCACAGGATATGCAATAAAATTTAAGGGTTACTTCTAAAAAAATTTGTTATAAATTTTAACTTAGCATTTTTGTGTATTTTATTTGTATGTTAAACAGTATGAATGAGTTATCGAAAGCCCTAGAGAATCTCAACCTATACCCTGTCAACATAGAAGTCTCTAAAGAATTTACTGGGTATTTTCCTGATGTGGAACAACCTGTAGAATTCAACGCTCCACCTTTGAAAAAGCCAAAACCAAAGAAAAGAAGGAAATACGTATGGGGGAGTCGTATACGTAGGAAAAAGCCAGCTAAGAAACTTCCTAAAATAAACAATCCCTTAGCAAAAGGAAAAGAAATTGAAACCGGGGAAAGTTCGAAACAGCAGGAATGGGAGATTGAAGTAGGGGAAGATTCTAGGCAAATGGGAACACAGTTTGAGGAATATTCTAAGGAAATAGAAATGGAGGTTGGAAAAGGTTTTAGACCAACCCAGATGGAAATTGGAGAAAGCTCCAAACAAACCCAGGGAATGACATTTCAGGAGGAAATAGATTTTATATTGGCAAGCTGTGATACTGTGCAGCCTGTCAATAGAAATGTTTTTACTCAGCCTCTTGAAACTCACATTCCAATGAATTTTGAACTAGCAATCCCGGAACCAATAATCCACTCCCAATCTTTAGGAATGGATGAATGGTGGACAAATGATTGGCAATTCCAAAACATTGTCAACAGTCCTTATTCCTTTCTTCCCCAGTTTGATCCAGAACCTCTACCTAATCCACCAATGAGTAACGAGAATATGGCTGAACTCCGCCATTTTGGTGAAGAGCTGATGGATGCGGGAAATAGAATCTGGGAGATAGGGGGACAAATTGCCTGGAAATATGATGAAAGGGAGCTTCGTTTTTAGAAAAACAAATGATGAAAGATAGGAGGTTTTTGAAACTGTGGTTATGTAATAGTAATAGAAAAATCAGTATGTAAAATAAATAATAAAACGGTTGTATATAGAAGCATGATATAATCTATAAATGAAATTCTAGAAAATTTCAATTTTGTTTGTATATTCGTTTACGTGATTATGTGCAATTAATTGTGACATTGAATTGTTTCTTATTTACTAATTATTTATCTATAAATTAATTATCAGATGGCAAACATTGGTAATGAACCAGTAAATGAAGTAAATCAATCCGAGCAAATTCAGGAAGAACAATTATTAGCTAGGCAAGATATCGAAGATATCGTTGCACAAGGAATAGCCAATGCTATTCCAGCAATCGTTGCTGCTGTTAAAAATCCAATAGAACCACAACAAATCGTTCCTAGCAAACGTATTTCTGAAGATAACTTCAGTAATAGTGTAAACGGAGGCAATGATCATGTTAATCATGATAATGAACCACGGCAAGCTCCGCTCCCTAAGAAAATGAAAGCCGCAACACCTGGTTGCACTTTCAAAGAATTTCTTGCCTGTAAACCCATTAAATTTGCAGGCAATGAAGGAGCAACTGCATCACTGCGTTGGTTAGAAAAAACCGAGGCAGTAATTGCAATAAGTAAATGTGACAAAAACGATCAAGTCATGTAAGCGTCAAATCTTTTCAAAGAAGGGGCGCTCGAATGGTGGAACACGGTGTTACAAGCTAAAGGAAGAAATAGGGCTTACGCCATGAACTGGGAAGAATTTAAGATTCTTGTAGAAAGAAAATTCTGTCCCGAATATGAAAAAGATCAAATGGCAAATAAATTCCTAAATCATCGGATGGCGGGTGTAGATTGTCGCGGTTATACTTCAACATTTTTCGAATATGCTAGAGTGGTACCAACGCTGGCTTCGCCAGAACCGGTATTCATTTCTCGCTATATTTGGGGATTAATTAGCGAAATCCGCAATATCGTTAAAGCTGCGAGACCTCGCACTATTGACGATGCAGTGGAACTAGCCAACACCCTAACTGATGAACTGGTACGCACAAGAGATGAAGACAGGAAAAAGGAACTGGTTCAGAAAATTACCCAAGGATTTCGTATGGGTAATAGTAACAACTTCAAGAAAAGAGGAACAGGGCAATCCTCAAACCCACCTTTCTGCAGGAATTGCAAAAGAAAACATTTTGGAAGATGTAATGTAACCTGCAACCTTTGCAAAGCTGTAGGACATCGTGAAGAAAACTGCAGAAAGAAAACCATAATCTGTTTTAACTGTGGAGAAGCGGGGCATTATAAAACAGAATGTCCTAAATTGATCAAACCAGCAGACAATAAACCCAAGACGACCGACGGAGCTACTAAGAAGAATGTCAGAGCATTCCAGCTAACCACTCAAGAAGCAGAACTTATTCCAGATGTAATAGCTGGTACGTTCTTAGTTCACAACGTATATGCAAAAGTATTATTTGACTCTGGTGCAAATCAAAGTTTTATAAATACTTTATTCTGCCAAGCTCTTAAAGTACCTTTGACCCAAATTAAGCAGATTTTTACAGTCGAAACTGCAGATGGGAGTTCAGTTAAAATAGATCAGGTTTTGCAAAAAATAGAAGTAGAACTTTTAGGTCATAAATTTTTTGCAAATCTGTTACCTATGAAATTAGCTGAATTCGATGTTGTGTTAGGAATGGATTGGTTAATAGCCAACCATGCTCGAATTCTTTGTGATAAGAATTCCATAGAAATTCAGGCACCTACTGGTGAAATAATTATAATTACAGGAGATAAACCGCGTAAACCTATGAAATTCATATCAGTAATGAAAGTTGCTAGTTATGAACGAAAATAAGGAATAGTATATATGATTTCGGTAATCATTAGTACTAAGGGTAAAGAACTTAAGGAGATTCCTGTAGTCTCAGAATACTCAGATGTATTCCCAGAAGATTTACCTGGATTACCACCAGATAGGGAAGTAGAATTTAGGATTCATCTAAATCCTGGAACTACACCGATAGCTAAGGCACCTTATCGGTTAGCTCCTACCGAAATGTTAGAACTGAAAAAGCAATTAGATGAATTACTAAACAAAGGATTCATACAACCTAGCTCATCCCCTTGGGGAGCTCCAGTGTTGTTTGTAAAGAAGAAGGATGGTTCGATGAGAATGTGTATTGATTATAGAGAATTGAATAAAGTTACAATTAAGAATCGATACCCATTACCTAGGATTGATGATCTATTCGATCAACTTCAAGGAGCTAGATATTTCTCTAAAATTGACTTACGTTCCGGATATCATCAATTGAAAGTACAAGAAGAAGACATACCTAAAACTGCTTTCAGAACTAGGTATGGTCATTACGAGTTTACAGTCATGCCCTTTGGATTAACGAATGCACCTGCAGCATTCATGGACATGATGAATAGGATTTGTAAACCGTATTTGGATAAATTTGTAATTGTTTTTATAGACGATATACTTATTTATTCCAAAAGTCAGGACGAACATTGTCAGCACTTGCATGCACTCTTAACTTTGTTAAGAAAAGAAAAGAAAAGCTGTACGTCAAATTCTCGAAGTGTGAATTTTGGCTCCAAGAAGTGCAATTTTTAGGTCACATGGTGAATCACGAAGGGATTCATGTAGACCTTGCTAAGATAGAGGCAATTACCAATTGGAAGGTTCCGCAAACTGCAATGGAAATTAGAAGTTTTATAGGTTTAGCTGGGTATTATAGACGATTTATTAAGGATTTTTCCAAAATAGCTGTACCATTAACTAAGCTAACCTGTAAAGCCATTAAGTTTGAATGGGGACCTAAGCAAGAAGAAGCCTTTAGAATCTTGAAGCAGAAATTAACAAATGCTCCAATCCTAGCTTTACCAGAGGGGACTGAAGATTTTGAAATTTACTGTGATGCTTCAAAACTAGGATTTGGATGCATGCTGATGCAACGCAAGAAGGTAATTGCATATGCTTCAAGGCAATTGAAAAAGCACGAGGAAAATTATACAACTCATGATTTAGAGTTAGGCTCCATAATTTTTCCCTTAAGATTTGGAGACATTATCTTTACAGAAGTAAGTTTACTGTCTATACAGACCACAAAAGTCTAAAATATATTTTTGGGCAAAAAGAGTTAAACATGAGGCAAAGGAGATGGATGGAAATCTTAAGTGATTACGATTGTGATATTCAATATCACGAAGGAAAGGCAAATGTAGTTGCAGATGCCTTAAGTCGTAAGTACCATGAGAGACAACGAAGGGTTCGTGCTCTCAGATTAAATCTACAGTTAGATTTAATGAAACAACTGAAGTATTTTCAAGAAACAGCAATAGAAGATGTTGCTGAAGGAATGAAGGGACAAATAAAAGAATTAGAGCAAGGAAAGGATGGAATTTGGAGATTCCATAAGAAAAGGATCTGGGTACCAAAACAGGGAGAATTAAGAAATAAGATCTTAGAGGAAGCTCATAAATCTAGGTATACCATACACCCTGGAAACAATAAGATGTACCAAGATTTAAGAGATAATTTCTGGTGGATAGGTATGAAGAAGGATATAGCTAGATATGTATCAAAATGTCTTACTTGTTCACAAGTTAAGGCAGAACATCAGAAACCCTCAGGTCTATTACAACAGTTAGAAATGCCTGTATGGAAATGGGAACTCATAACAATGGATTTTGTTACTAAGTTACCTAAGACCAGAAAAGGTAATGACGCGATTTGGGTAATTGTGGATCGATTAACCAAATCAGCTCACTTTCTACCTATAAAAGAAACCTTTAGCATGGAAAGGTTGGCAAAATTATATGTAGATGAAGTAGTCTCCTTACATGGAGTTCCACTCTCCATTGTTTCGGATAGGGATAGTCGTTTCACTTCTCATTTTTGGACAAGTTTCCAGAAAGCAATGGGAACTCGACTAAATTTAAGCACGTCATATCATCCACAAACAGACGGGCAAAGTGAAAGGACGATCCAAACTCTAGAAGACATGCTCCGAGCATGTGTAATAGATTTTGGTGGAAATTGGGACGATCACTTACCTCTGATCGAATTCTCCTATAACAATAGTTATCATTCAAGTATCGAAACTGCCCCATTCGAAGCACTGTATGGAAGAAAGTGCAGAACTCCAGTTTGTTGGGCAGAAATAGGAGAAAGTCAATTTTCAGGTCCAGAGATTGTGCGAGAAACTACTGATAAAATCGCACAAATCAAAGAAAGACTGAAGACGGCTCGAGATCGTCAAAAGAGTTATGCCGATAATCGATGTAAACCACTGGAATTTCAAGTCGGAGATAAAGTACTTTTGAAAGTTTCTCCTTGGAAAGGAGTAGTCCGATTCGGTAAGAAAGGAAAGCTAAGTCCAAGATACGTAGGACCATTTTCAGTGATCCAACGTATAGGACCAGTTGCTTATCGTTTACAATTACCGGAAGAATTGGCTGGAGTACATGATGTATTTCATGTATCCAATCTCAAGAAATGTCTATCAGACGAGTCTCTGGTAGTACCTCTTCAAGAAATAAAGGTAAACGAAAAATTAAAATTTGTTGAGAAACCTCTTCAAATTGAGGATCGAAAGATCAAGTTTCTCAAGCACAAGCGACTAGTTCTAGTCAAAGTTAAATGGGATTCAAAGAGAGGAGCTGAATACACTTGGGATCTGGAATCGGAAATGAAGCGAAAGTATCCTCACTTATTCCAGTAAATCTCGAGGACGAGATTTTTATTAAGGTAGGGAGAATGTAACAACTCGTATCAAAAGTCATATTTATTTAATTAATTTATCCAATAGGAAACTCTAATTGAGACACCCAAGTGATTCTGCACAAACCCTAAAATTTTCAGAATGTTCAGAATCAGGATCAGGGCCCTAAAACTCAGGGGGGGTAAACCCTAATCGGTAATATCTATACAGTTTGTTGTCAAAAATTTGAAATAACACGAAACTAACTCAGCAAGCCTACTGGGACACAAGGCTACCCTAGGGTAGATTGGCACCCCTCGCGCCACGCGACAGGAACAAGGGGACCTGTCGCGACACGCGACAGGGACCATTTTTCATGTATAAATAGTGGACATTGGCACTTGATTTCTGGAATTAAAACGACGTAAATTCTCGCTACATGCACTGAGTTACGATCAGAATACTACAAAAACACACACGAATCCCGAATTGCTGCCGCAAAACAGGGTAATAACTCGATCGCTATTACGATTCATTTTCCGATCGATCAATGTACTCAATGGATGTTTAAGTGCTGCCCACATTAGGGTGATGCTTTGTCATTAGTCTTTAATTCGATGGATGTTTAAGCATAGCACTTTGTCATTCGTTGTGAGGGTTGATCTCGTGAGTTATCGTAAATGCTGTATTGATTACTAACCCAGTTTTGTGTGCATTATTATTTAAATTAGGTTAACAAGGCTAATCCATAGACTAGACTCTGTCCGTGTTAAATCTGCTATGTGAGTCATTCTCTTTTTATCAAATTGCTTTACAAAACCCTATTTATTTCAAAGTTATAATTACAGGGATTAAGTTTATGTAATCACCATATTACAGCCGGTATATGGGGTTTTGTATACATTACTTGATAATCTTCACCATTGGGGCAGCCAAGGGGTGATATGACCATAATCACAGACACCATTGGACGAATGGGCCAATGGGTCGAGTGACAAAGTACTGTGGGTATTTGGTTGATATCAAAAACATTGTAATCTTCCTTAATACTGTAAATTATAACAAACAAGATTGTTTTAGTAAATAGAATGATTCACTCAGTATTTCCCGCTGACAAAACCTTTTTCAAACATGTTTCAGGTGATCTATTGTAATTCAGGAAAAATGCTGTGGAGCATTTCAAGCTTAAGAAAGTGGCTCATTATAAAATAAAGAAATATGTTTTGTAAAATAAAGATTTCTCAGTGAAATCATATGATTGTAAATTACCGGGGTTTTATCCCGAATTGTGAAATAAAATAATCGGGAAAATTTTAGCTTTAAAAAGATCCTGATGATAAACTTCCGCTGTTAAACTCAATTAAATAAATACCACGGGTTTTCTGTCCCGCGGCTCCTGAAACGAGTAAAACCGGGTCGGGGGCCGTGACAGTCATGAAAGAAGAAAAGTCAGTTCCGCCTTTGGATGATGCAAATTTTCCACCATTGCGGGCTGAGAATTTTAAACAAAAAGTTGGAAAAGTTGAGATTTCAAATCAATTTTTTACTGAAAAGAAAAAATTTGATGTTGAAAAAACCTTTAACCCCAAAGTCCAAAATATTTTTGGAAAAATGATTGACGGGAAGGTCAAAGGGGTAAAGGAATTCTATGAGAAGAAGTTGGCAGGTAAGCAACCGAGTGTTGATAACTCGGAATCTCCCAAAGATCATCAGGCTTGGGAGAATCTATCTAACTGAAAAACCTGACTTGCCGGAGCTCCCTAGTTGGTAATCGCGGAGCATGAATCGGCATCATTCTTGAAAAATTATTTTTGAAAATTTGAAAATTTTTTCGCTAGTTTGACTTGCCGGAACTCCCAGGTTGGTAAGTGTGGAGTAGGAATCGGCATTTTGAGATTTCAACCTACTAGTGGTAATTGTTGGTAAGCAAACCGATAAGTGGTTGAAAGAGAGGTTTTATCTATAAGTGGTTAATCAAGGTCATTAAGTTGAACTTGATTTAACTTTCTTTCAAATGGTTAAAAATAAACAAAGTGATGAGTTTATCCCCTAACCTACAAGTGGTTTTATGAAATCAATAAAACTTATTTTCTGGAAAAACCATTTGATTAAAACAAACTTAAGTGTTTTGAAATCATAATGGGAAAATAGTTTGTTGTCAGGGGGAGTTCTGATTGTTTATGCCAAGTGGATGGCGATTTGAAGCGATTCGATATCAGTTGTCACTTTATTTGTACAGTTTGTTTTCAAATTTCTTTTAAATGCTTTTGAATTTTAGGGGGAGTAAGAAATTTCAGAAAATCCAAAAACATTTGAAAATTTGAAAAAGTAAAAAACATGATAAAATCAAAAATGAGTTTTGTTGTTAAAAAGAGAGGAAATGATAGTACATCAGTAGACGATCACATTATGCTAAAGAATTGAAAAGTTCAAAAGTGATAAACGGTCTCACTGATGATGTGCCAGTAGGTTTTTGCACATTTAGTAGATTGTGTCGAGATATAAACATAAATTTCAAACTTACTTATCTCGTGGGGAACATCTCTTGGATATATGGGTAACCCCCGAAATCTTGTTTGAAAGGTCCCTCTTTCTGAGATACTAGGTCTTTATACTTAGTGATATCTGGGGTATTATCCCGGGACTTCTGATTTTGCGGAAGCAATGGCCTAGTCCCCGTATAATACTTTTCGCATTGCTTGAAATATAGCAACCCCCTCAGCATAAAAAATGATGAAACATTGAAAAATGCTAATCATGTGCTGTTGAAGAAAAGATTCTCTAAAGGGAACACACCTAAAGTCGAAGCCATCATCTCTCTGATTTTGCGGAAGCAATAGCCTGAGCTCTCATGGCCCTCGCATTTAACCCTTTACAGATATCATCTAGGTATACTCACCTGTAAGACTGAATATTGGGATCTGGATACGGGAGTATATTCAAGTGGTGGGACACGCGAATAAGTTCAAGTGCTTAAAACATTAATCCGTATCTCGAAACAGTTGTATTTTGTGTGAAAATTGTAGGATCGTTTTCTGACCCGAATGGGTCGATCGGAAGAGTTTTTCTCAATACGAAAGGCGGAAACAGACGTATTAAGTTCAATTCAGCTAGAATATCACTTTAAACTGTCTTTAGATTGATTTGACAAAGTTTTACAGCGAGTCGACACTTCGGCAGCACTTCGGCTCTCAAACCGGAATGTTAGAACTCCTTCAAACGAAATCACAAGGCCTCTATTTATAGGCAGTCTAATTTATTACGAACCTGCACAAGTGGAATTAGATTTCATGCGAAATTAACACTTGATTTCGTACGAAATTACATATGCGTAATTTCGTGCGAAATTACCCACAAATACACTTTTCTCGTTTTGCGTGCCCTGATATATCTAATACAATACAAGACTCGATACAAGACGAAGTCGACAGACGTATGCACTAACAGACTCCCCCTCGGATGTCGACGAGTCTTCAATACATGTCTTCAACATCTTCAGTCTTTATCAGTCTTCACGACTTCTCAAGAAATATCTAACAATGTAAAACATTCTCAATCTTTTTCTTCTCTTCTTCTCCAGTATCTCCACCTGGCTATTATCTCATTCTAATTCTCTTGATCAGATCTCTTGATTCCTTAAGTTCATCAGCGTCATCAGTTTGCGTGAACTTCAGGATCTGAATTTGGCTCTACAATCTTCAAACTTCCTTTTGTTAGCAGACTCCCCCTTGAATTGTGCTAAGATCTGTTCCAAGATCGTGACCTG
This sequence comes from Helianthus tuberosus, assembly GCA_030545235.1. Taxonomy (NCBI): domain Eukaryota; kingdom Viridiplantae; phylum Streptophyta; class Magnoliopsida; order Asterales; family Asteraceae; genus Helianthus; species Helianthus tuberosus. Next base: position 83,638,165 of record CM060369.1, read on the forward strand.
GCTCTCAATCGGCTCAGGTATCAGAAACTAGCTAACCTGCACATTCTCTACCTCAAAGTAAATTTCACAAATTTAAAACTTGACAAGTTTATTCTCTGCTTACCATTTGTAAACATAAATACAACATCATTTGCAAGTATCAAACCAAATGATTTTACAAAGTCAATTTCTGATGAACTACTTGTAGAAAAACATTTTCATTTCAAAAATCTTTTCTTATTTCAAACAAACTCCCCCTCACTGATTGGCATCATGTTTAGCACTTGGAATTTTGAAAATCAGCTCTCCAACACCAGTTGTCCAAAATCTTTTTGAATTTTTCAAAAATTTTATGCTAATACACAATCTTTTTGGATTTTTGATTATAATAAAGAAAAACAGTAAAGAAATATTTACAAACAATATTTTTGTGAGTTTGTGTAAGAGGATCATATCAGTTTTTGAGACAAATCACCAACACCGTTAAGCTTTAAACATTTTAAATTCTAAACGATTCACTTAGATTGTCAGTATACTGATCCACTTAAATTCTCACACAAATTTCAACTGTTTCGAGATACGAGATTAATGTTTTAGAGACTTTAACTTATTCGCGTGTTCCACCTCAGAATATACTACCGTATCCAGATCCCAATATTCAGTCTTACAGGTGAGTATACCTAGATGATATCTGTAAAGGGTTAAAATGCGAGGGCCATGAGAGCTCAGGCTATTGCTTCCGCAAAATCAGAGAGATGATGGCTTCGACTTTTGGTGTGTTCCCTTTAGAGATTTTTTTTTCAACAGCACATGATTAGCATTTTGTAATGTTTCATCATTTTTTGTACTGAGGGTGATGCTATATTTCAAGCAAGCAGAAAGTATTATACGGGGACTAGGCCATTGCTTCCGCAAAATCAGAAGTCCTGGGATAATACCCCAGATATCACTGAGTATAAAGACCTAGTATCTCAGAAAAAGGGACCTTTCAAACAAGATTTCGGGGGTTACCCATATATCCGAGAGATGTTCCCCACGATATAAGTAAGTTTGAAATTTAGGTTTATATCTCGTCACAATCTACTAAATGTGCAAAAATCTACTGGCACATCATCAGTGAGACCGTTTATCACATTTTGACTTCCCAATTCTTTAGCATGTTGCGATCGTCCACTGATGTACTATCATTTCCTTTTTTTTACAACAAAACTCATTTTTGATTTTTATCATGTTTTTGCCTTTTTCAAATTTTCAAATGTTTTTGGATTTTCTGAAACTCTTACTCCCCCTAAAATTCAAAATCATTTAAAGAAATTTGAAAACAAACTGTACAAGTAAAGTGACAACTGTTGTGAATTGCTTCAATTCGCCATCCACGTGGCATAAACAATCAGAGCTCCCCCTGACAACAAACTATTTTCCCATTATGATTTCAAAACACTTAAGTTTGTTTTAATCAAATGGTTTTTCCGGAAAATAAGTTTTGTTGTCTTCATAAAACCACTTGTATGTTAGGGGTTCAATTAATCACCTTGTTCTTTCAACCATTTGAAAAATTTAACAATTTTAGATTCAATCACCAAACATCACTTGTAGAAAATCAAGTACAACTTAATGTCCCTGATTTACCACTTGTAAAAACAAACCAATAATCACTTGTAAATCGAAATCACTTTTGTGAATTTCTCAAGAAAGATGCCGATACCTGCTTCACTCTTACCAACCTGGAAGCTCCGGCAAGTCATACTTTTATATATCATAATATGTTCCATCCCAGTCACAAATCTGGAATGAAACATCTTTACCTGGTTTCTTCATTTTTTTATCATAAAACTCCTTCACTCCTTTGACCTTTCTGTCAAACATTTTTCCAAAAATATGTTGCACTTTGGAGTTAAAAGCTTTTTCAATATCAAATTCTTTCTTTTCAACAAAAAATTGATTTGAAATTTCAACTTTACCAACTTTTTGTTTAAAATTCTCAGCCCTCAATGGTGGAAAATTGACATCAACCATTGGCGGAACTGATTTCTCAACTTTTGATTCAACTTGTGGCTCCTCTGACTTTGTGGAATCAGATTCATCGCCTGAAAATAGCTTCTCTGATTTTGACGAATCAGAATCATTGGTAGAACTATCATCAAATTTCTTAACAACCCACTTTTGGTTGTCAAGATTCGCTTTTCTCTTGTAAAAACCTCTTGAACATTCACCAACCTCAAATTTCGAGTTTTTGAAAACTGTAAAAGGTTTGATTGGTGGTTCATTTTCAACCATCTTTTCCTTGAGTTTAACAGAGACTCCCTATTTCGTTTGAATTGCCCTTGAACAATTCCTGGCAATATGACCAACTGTTTTACATTTAAAACAAGTTCTTGTTTCCTTCCTTTGAGCAACATTTTTCTCCATTTCTTCTTGCTTCTTTGCAAGGAATTCTTTGTTAGATTAATTTCTGAACAACTGCTCCTTTTCATCTTCAGTTGATGTTCCTGAAACAAATACAGTTTTTGTTTTATAAGTTTTCTCAATTTTATAATTTTTCGGTGGAATAAATCCTAATCCTTTCCTTTTGAAATTACCCTTATGGTTTGGTTTCTTTTGAAAACCTGAACCAGAACTGTAACCCCTTTTCTTGTTTTCTCTTTGTTGCACTCTTGAGGTGTACTTTTTAGGTTTTTCAGAAAGATTTACATCTTTTATTTCAGAAATATTAATTTCTGCTAGTTTGAAAACCTTTTTGATCAATTCTGGTTTAACACCTCTTATTGGAAATTCTTCATCAGAATATAATTTGTCAGAATCATTCAAAGTATATGCCACTTTGATTGGTTCGTCATTCAAATTAGATTTTGATAACAAAAACTCTTTATTGTAAATCCGTTTGCCCTGTTTGAATGTTGACTTTGACTTGTCAGACTTTGACTCTGAGTTTGACTCCGACTTTGACTGTAACATCTGTGCTTGTAATCATTGTGAACAGTTCAATTATCAATAAAAAAATGTTATTTAATCCCAATGTTTGTTTGGTTATGTTTTACATGTTTTGACTTTTATTCAATTTCAAACTCTATATCACTTTCTGGAGAGTTATACGCAAACTGGTGCGTAAACGTAATCAGTTTAATGCGACAAATACTCCGGAACATCAACATATACTTAGCATACCTTAAATAACCCTTACATAACGTAGAAATAAGTTTTGAAGGCTTTGGTATGGCAAAAACAAGTTAATTCGCTTACAGGGACTAAACTTGACAAACTACGAAAGTATGCCAATTTGAACAGTAACGAACATTCCGGAACATGACCATAAGTTAAACATACCATAAATATCCTCTACATAGCTTAGAAATAGGCTTTGAGGTGTTCGGTGTGCTAAAATAAACTTTTGGGACATTCAGGGACTAAAAGCGTCAAAAAGTGCACAAGTTTACACTTTCGCGCATAACTTACGTTCTAAATACATCCGGACTTCCAAAAATTTATGTAAGCACTAAAATATTTTATTTTAGTGTTTAGGCTTGAGAAAAATCCATTCGTCGCGTCATTTGGATCGTTTTTCGCGCTTATGCGCATTCCGTCGTAATTAAGCGAACATCGCGATCGTACGGCCAAACGAACCGACATCTGAGATATTTGTGAGCACATTTTAAGTTCCCTATACTTTAACTTCATTTTAGAGCTTTGAAATGGGGTTAACGGGGCTTAAACGTGTCAAAAAACGCATCGAAAACCAAGTTTTGAGGTTGCAGGGACTGAAACTGTAAATCTGCCAAACTAGGTCCGTAAGCAGGGGCCAGATGCAGCAAAACGTTTTTTTCAGCTGTTAACAGCCCTTAACACTCTCCAAAGGCCAAGTTCCAAGTGTCAAACTCTTATGGTGGATGGCAAATGAGTTACCACAACTTTCCAACAAGTGTACGGCTTAGATCGTGCCCCCTTTTCCAAGAAATGATCCTAACGGTGAACCGAAAACTATAAATACCCACCTCCACCCTTCACTTTTCCTCACAAGAATCTGATCTAATGTGCTCTAAGTTGAAACCTTTGTTTCATACCTGAGCTATTTTGATCTAGATTAGCATTCGGGGACCCTTCGTAAGTGTTCCTTCGTTCTTTTATTTCTTTTCGAGTCCGAAAGTCAAACTTTGTTTGACTTTCTGCATTGACCAGTTTATGGTCAATGCGAAGTTCATTTGAACTTCGCAACGTGATTGTAATCACGATGGTTATAGTCCCTTGTGACTATGCCTACTGATTACCACGTTGTCTAGGGTCGTAAGGGTAAGCGATCTGATAAATCGCTTATACATTCGAACCCGACCCATTTGGTCGATCATTAGGATCCGACCAAACACATTAGGTGACCATAGTATATAGGGAATAACCTTCCGAGGTTATACCTTATGGTCGCTTCGTTTAAGTAGTTGTATGATAGGTAGTTTATATGCCTTAGGTAAGTTACCAAAATGCCCTTTTGACGCCAAAATTCATATTAAGCATATGTAACATAAATTTTGGTATCTAAACTGTTTTGGTAACAATATTAGATATGTTAAGGCATATTTTATTTGTCATAGGACTAGTTAGGCGGTCCGAACGCGTTTCACGCGAGCGACGCGTTAAAGTAGCATAAGCTACCTAAACGGGTCGTAATGGGTCGTAAGCACTTATGTTAGGTTTCATTTAGTATGTAGGCTTTGTTAAACCATATTACACGAGTCTCCATACTCGTTTGGTTTACGAACCCGCATTCTATCCGATCTTCCGATTTAGGTCCGGTATATTAACATAGTTACCTATATTAGGTGCCGTTTGATTCCGTGATCTCTAGCATTGCTTGGTGGTTATCTTAGGATTTCTGAGCAATCTCAAGTGAGTACATAGACCCCTCTTTTACTGTTTTCCAAACTGTTTTGGGGTGGAACACATGTGCCTACTTGTTACTTTCATGCTTTCCATGTTTTCACATCATATACCTGCTATGTTCGTTAGTACATTATAGTACATTGTTTCACATTACATTTCATGCTAGGTACGCCCATTGTGTGCATACTTAGTACAGTTGTTTTCATCACATGCTTACATTTTGGTATGACATTTGGTTTGTTTCAATGGAACAATACATTCATTAACATTAGCTACGCCGTTCGTTAGTAGGTAGTGGTACCATAGGAATTGACAACTCCCGTTCCTGAAATCCTGGGTTTGTTTGGATTGGAAGGAATGACCGAATTCAATATACATAACTTAGATAAACCTTTAATTTGTTTAAGGGTTTATCGCCACAGTCTCAAGGCTTGGATGTATGCATTTTCACAATACCGCATAGTTGTTTATATCAGTATAGCATGCATTTGTTCCACAAAACATAACTTTGATTTAAACCATGTTTTACTTCAATACCTTGTTTTTGTGCATTTTACATATGGTTAGTTGATATATTTCACATACCATACATGACATTTTTTGGACACACATCACATGATTTACATTAGACATAAACATTTTGACATTGATATACACAATTCATGATTAACATTAATCACGGATATTTGATATGGTTTACACAATAACATTTTGACATTTGATTATACATAAACAATTTACATTGGTGGTTTGGTTTGAGTAAGTGATTTAAGTAACGAGGCGTGTGTAATATGATACAAGCATGGTGGATACGCCACCGGTACTTCCTATATATAAGTGTTTGTATGGTGTTACATATCGTAGCGTTATTTAAATCATTTCAATTTATGACACATGACATTTTATACAAATAACATACTTTTTACAAGACATTGCTTACAAGCAACTTATCTTACACAAACTCATTTTTACATGGTTATTCATTTAACCTTACATTTATTTATACATATCATCTGATCTTATCGTTTTTCAAATAATTTATAAGACAAAGCAAATTACAAGGTTCATGACTAAACATTTTCTTAAACACAAGTCATGAATCATATTTATACAAAACCTATGTATCTCACAGGCATTTTTATGCTGACGTACCTATTTTCACATGTGTTTTCAGGAGCTTTTCCATAGGATGATGATCGTGACACTAGGGCGGACCTGTGCCTTAGAGACTAAAAATGAAGACAAACTAGTTTAATTATGTTATGAACACTTTGTTTCCTGTTTAAGACAATATAACACTCTTGTTTAATAAATAAAATATAACTTTGTATGCCATGGTTGTGAAACAATAATTCTGTTACAACACTCCCTGACGTTTTCCGCCACGTTTTGTATGTTATACGTGGTCGGGGTGTGACAGAAGAGTTGGTATCAGAGCCAATGGTTATAGGGAATTAGGTTATTTAGTAATTCTTTGACCTAGACTATAACCTTTCTAGGACCCTAACACAAGTTATCTTGTGTTTAGATCTTAAAACATGCATATCACCTATCCTTAGGTGATTATCAAAACAAGAACCAAATTTTTCTGAAATGATTTTTTGAAAAACAATCATCTGTTTTTGGATTATTTATTATAAGGTTTTGAACCCTCCGTTATATGGTTTTGAACCCCTTTGAGTTTTCAAAATCTCGTCAAGGTTTTGGGTTTTAAATAATGTGAACACGTGCAAACTGGAAGAGTGAATGCCTGTATTCTGGGTTTTCAGTCTAGGCAAGCACTTCGTATATATCTCATCAGACGCGAGACCAGTTGTGCTTACCTGGGAATTCTTGGGATGAGTGTTCACTTATAGGCGAGCATGTCTTCGCGATACATTATTTTTGATCCATTTACTTTGATTAGTCACTGTGTGTCGTTTGTTTGCTTGGTAAAGTGGACAAATGACCACCATCTTTTCTTTTGTTAATTTTGTTTCATCTCATTCTCTTCATCCAATCATCTCACTCGTTCCCTTTCATGTTTTTCCTCTTTTAGAATGCCTCCTCGACGCGAAAACCAGATAGCGACTGCCGAACTGGCATAAATCATTGTGCAACAGATGGCTGCTCAATTCCCAAATCTCTTTGCTCAATGGAACCAAGCCAACAACAACAACAATGCTCCATGCAAATACAAGGATTTTAACTCAGCTAAACCACTCAAGTTTAGTGGTTCTGAAGGGGCGACTGGGCTTCTTCAATGGTTCGAGAGCATTGAGAATACTTTTCGCCACGTGCAGTGTCCTGACAATCGCAAGGTCGAGTTTTCTTCGAGTGTGTTTCAGAAGAGGGCTCTTACATGGTGGAATGGGGTAATGAGAGACCGTGGTGCAGAAGTTGCTCTAGCACAGACATGGGCTGAACTCAGAGCTCTTATGATGAGGGAGTTTTGTCCTCGTCATGAACAACGAGCGTTGGAGAAGGAGTTTGATGACTTGAAACAAGATAGTGGCGAGCACAGGGCATATACTGATAGGTTTGAGGAGTTGAGTCTGCTTTGCCCGACTATGGTTACCCCACTCGACAAGGCTATCGAGAGGTACATCGACGGCCTACCTGACTCAGTGCAAGACATCATTACTGGTAGTAACCCTGCCACACTCCGTCAGGCGATCGAGTTATCAGCGACATTGACTGAGTCGCAGATTCGGAAGAATAAATTACACAGGAAGGGTGACAAGGGCAAGAAACAGGCGTCTGACAAGGGGGATAGCAAGAAAGGTCAAAACAAGAATGGGAAGGATTCTGGTTCATCGAAAAGGGCAAGGAAGCGTAAGGCTTCCCAAAACTATGCTGTCACTGCCCAAGCTAACCAGGCAGCTCCCAACCAACCCGCACAGCCTCCAGCGAAGAAACCCTATTCAGGGAATGCACCTTTGTGCAATAGATGCAACAGTCACCATCAGCCGCAACATCAGTGCCGTTTCTGTACTAACTGTGGGAAGTCAGGTCATCTTGCCGATGTTTGTCGGTTTGCTCAAAATCGCGCAATTCAGAACCCGGCTCAACAAGTTGCTCAGCCTCCTGCTCAACAACAGGGCCAAGCTGCACGACCACACTACCCACCGGGTGCTTGTTATAACTGTGGGGATCTGACCCACTACCGTAACCAGTGCCCAAGATTGGTGAATGCAAACCAGAATCAGGCTCAGGCTCGAGGGCGAGCTTTTAACTTGAATGCCCAAGAGGCGCAGGCGGACGATAATGTGGTGAACGGTACGTTCTTTATTAATAATCAGCCTGCATCTGTTCTTTTTGATACGGGTGCCGATAAGAGTTTTGTGTCATTGGCTTTTGAGCCAATGCTTCGCGTGTCTAGAACGAAACTAGGAAAACCCTTGACAGTAGAAGTTGCTAGTGGTGAACCCATTGTTCTTGATTCTGTTCTTCACAACTGCCAGTTGAACCTTAACGACCATCTTTTTCCTATTGACCTCACGCCAATGCAACTTGGAAGCTTCGATGTTATAGTGGGTATGGATTGGTTATCTAAGCATCACGCAGAGATAGTTTGTTCTGAGAAGATTGTTCGTGTGCCGCTTTCGACAGGCGAGATCCTACAGGTTCGTGGTGAGAAGCCTGCCGGTGGTCTCAAACTCATGTCTTGTTTTAAAGCTCGGAAATATCTGCGGAAGAAATATGTAGCCTTCTTAGCACATGTTACAGCAGATAAAGGCAAGGGTAAGTCTATTTCAGATATTCCTGTCGTTCGGGATTATTCTGAAGTTTTCCCTGAAGAGTTACCTGGTCTACCACCAGCACGCCAAGTCGAGTTCCGCATTGATCTCGTACCTGGTGCAAATCCCATTGCCAGAGCTCCATACCGTCTTGCACCGTCTGAGATGCAAGAGTTGTCTAAGCAGCTTCAGGAACTCTCTGACAAAGGTTTTATCCGTCCTAGCTTTTCACCCTGGGGTGCTCCCGTTCTTTTTGTCAAGAAGAAGGATGGATCTTTTAGGATGTGTATCGATTATCGTGAGCTTAGCAAGCTTACCATCAAAAATCGATATCCCCTACCGCGCATAGACGACCTCTTTGATCAGTTACAGGGTGCTTCTTATTTTTCGAAGATTGATCTACGTTCTGGGTATCATCAACTTCGGGTGCATGAAGAAGATATTCCCAAGACAGCGTTCCGTACTCGTTATGGGCATTATGAATTCACAGTCATGCCATTCGGTCTGACTAATGCTCCTGCTGTTTTCATGGACTTAATGAATAGGGTCTGCAAACCTTATTTGGATCAGTTCGTCATTGTTTTTATTGACGACATCTTGATTTATTCTAAGACGCGAGCTGATCACGAGCAACATCTTCGTCTTACTCTGGAACTCCTAAAGAAAGGGCAACTTTTTGCCAAATTCTCCAAGTGTGAATTCTGGCTTAAAGAGGTTCAATTCTTAGGACATATTGTCAACGAACGAGGCATTCATGTAGATCCCTCCAAGATCAGTGCGATTAAGGATTGGGATACGCCTACTACTCCTACTGAAGTTCGTTATTTTCTTGGTCTAGCGGGTTATTACCGCCGCTTCATTGAGAACTTCTCAAAGATTGCAGTTCCTCTAACTGCTCTAACTCAGAAGAACAAACCCATTGATTGGGGATTCAAGCAAGAGGAAGCTTTTCAACACTTGAAGCAGAAACTTTGTGACGCGCCTGTTCTGACTTTGCCTGAGGGCAATGATGATTTCGTCGTTTATTGCGATGCATCTAAATTGGGTCTTGGCTGTGTTCTGATGCAAAGGAACAAAGTCATAGCATATGCATCAAGACAGTTGAAGATACATGAGAAGAACTACACCACTCATGATCTTGAGTTGGGTGCAGTTGTCTTCGCTCTAAAGATCCGGAGACACTATTTGTACGGTACAAAATGTGTGGTTTTCACGGACCACAAAAGTCTTCAGCATATCTTCAACCAGAAAGAACTCAACATGAGGCAACGACGTTGGGTCGAGCTTCTAAACGACTATGACTGCGAAATTCGCTACCATCCTGGTAAGGCGAATGTCGAAGCCGATGCATTGAGTCGTAAGGAACGTACTAAGCTTCATTGTGTTCGTGTTCAATCTGTTATTCAAGCTCGATCCGATATCCAGGCACGCATTTCTTAGGCTCAACAATCTTGTGTTTCACAAGGTTTGATGGATAAGGAATTTCCCTATCACATAACACCTGATCTGGAACTGAAGGACAATGGATCGTATTACTTCATGGACCGTTTGTGGGTCCCAAGCCAGGATGATCTTCGTACCTTGCTTATGCATGAAGCCCATAAGTCTTGTTATTCTATTCATCCGGGCTCAGATAAGATGTATAAGGATCTTCGTATTCAGTATTGGTGGCCTGGTATGAAGAAAGACATTGCCTTATACGTATCAAAATTCCTTACTTGTCTTAAGGTTAAGGCTGAACATCAGCGTCCTTCGGGTTTATTGGTGCAACCAGAGATCCCAGTTTGGAAATGGGAAAACATTACTATGGATCTTGTTACCAAACTTCCACGCACAAAGAAAGGTCACGATGCCATCTGGGTAGTTGTTGATCGTCTTACTAAGTCAGCACATTTCTTGCCAATCCGTGAGGATTTTTCTGCTGACAAACTTGCTAAAATCTATGTGGATGAAATTGTAGCTCGACATGGTGTTCCTTTGAACATCATTTCTGACAGAGATGCTCGTTTCACTTCTCATTTTTGGAGAACCATGCAATCTGCTATGGGGACCCAACTTAATCTGAGCACAGCTTATCATCCGCAAACAGATGGTCAATCTGAGAGAACAATCCAGAATCTGGAGGATATGCTTAGAGCTTGTGTGATCGATTTTAGTGGTAGTTGGGATTCACATCTTCAGTTGATTGAATTCTCCTACAACAACAGTTATCACTCCAGCATCAAAATGGCTCCTTTCGAGGCTCTCTATGGTCGAAAATGTCGGTCACCAGTCTGCTGGAATGAGATCGGCGAGGCTCAGCTTACTAGACCTGCCCTCATTTTAGAGACAACTGACAAGATTAAGAAAGTTCGTGATAACCTTCAGACAGCTAGAAGCCGTCAAAAGAGTTACGCGGACCCGAAACGCAAGCCTTTGGAATTTCAAGTCGGTGATCGAGTATTACTTAAGGTCTCACCTTGGAAAGGTGTGATCAGATTTGGAAAGAAAGGAAAACTTGCACCTAGATACGTTGGACCATTCAAGATCGTCGAAAGAATCAGAAAGGTAGCCTACAGACTTGAGTTACCTCGTGAACTTGGAAATGTTCATCCAACTTTTCACGTGTCCAATCTCAAGAGGTGTTTAGCTGATGAGAACCTCCACATACCACTTGACGAAATTCGTGTTGGTAAAACACTGAAATTTGTTGAGAAACCTGTGGAAATCATGGAACGTGAAGTCAAGTGGCTCAAACCCAAGCGCATTCCTTTGGTCAAAGTTCGCTGGGAAGCTAAACGTGGACCCGAGTTTACTTGGGAACGCGAAGATCAAATGAAGGCGAAGTATCCGCATCTTTTCCCACGAGTTTCCTCTAAATAAATTTCGGGACGAAATTTCCACAAGTAGGGGAGACTGTAACATCTGTGCTTGTAATCATTGTGAACAGTTCAATTATCAATAAAACAATGTTATTTTATCCCAATGTTTGTTTGGTTATGTTTTACATGTTTTGACTTTTATTCAATTTCAAACTCTATATCACTTTCTGGAGAGTTATACGCAAACTGGTGCGTAAACGTAATCAGTTTAATGCGACAAATACTCCAGAACATCAACATATACTTAACATACCTTAAATAACCCTTACATAACTTAGAAATAAGTTTTGAAGGCTTTGGTATGGCAAAAACAAGTTAATTCGCTTACAGGGACTAAACTTGACAAACTGCGAAAGTATGCCAATTTGAACAGTAACGAACATTCTAGAACATGACCATAAGTTAAACATACCATAAATATCCTCTACATAGCTTAGAAATAGGCTTTGAGGTGTTCGGTGTGCTAAAATAAACTTTTGGGACATTCAGGGACTAAAAGCGTCAAAAAGTGCACAAGTTTACACTTTCGCGCATAACTTACGTTCTAAATACATCCGGACATCCAAAAATTTATGTAAGCACTAAAATATTTTATTTTAGTGTTTAGGCTTGAGAAAAATCCATTCGTCGCGTCATTTGGATCGTTTTTCGCGCTTATGCGCATTCCGTCGTAATTAAGCGAACATCGCGATCGTACGGCCAAACGAACCGACATCTGAGATATTTGTGAGCACATTTTAAGTTCCCTATACTTTAAATTCATTTTATAGCTTTGAAATGGGGTTAACGGGGCTTAAACATGTCAAAAAAACGCATCGAAAACCAAGTTTTGAGGTTGCAGGGACTGAAACTGTAAATCTGCCAAACTAGGTCCGTAAGCAGGGGCCAGATGCAGCAAAACGTTTTTTTTCAGCTGTTAACAGCCCTTAACACTCTCCAAATGCCAAGTGCCAAGTGTCAAACTCTTATGGTGGATGGCAAATGAGTTACCACAACTTTCCAACAAGTGTACGGCTTAGATCGTGCCCCCTTTTCCAAGAAATGATCCTAACGGTGAACCGAAAACTATAAATACCCACCTCCACCCTTCACTTTTCCTCACAAGAATCTAATCTAATGTGCTCTAAGTTGAAACCTTTGTTTCATACCTGAGCTATTTTGATCTAGATTAGCATTCGGGGACCCTTCGTAAGTGTTCCTTCGTTCTTTTATTTCTTTTCGAGTCCGAAAGTCAAACTTTGTTTGACTTTCTGCATTGACCAGTTTATGGTCAATGCGAAGTTCATTTGAACTTCGCAACGTGATTGTAATCACGATGGTTATAGTCCCTTGTGACTATGCCTACTGATTACCACGTTGTCTAGGGTCGTAAGGGTAAGCGATCTGATAAATCGCTTATACATTCGAACCCGACCCATTTGGTCGATCATTAGGATCCGACCAAACACATTAGGTGACCATAGTATATAGGGAATAACCTTCCAAGGTTATACCTTATGGTCGCTTCGTTTAAGTAGTTGTATGATAGGTAGTTTATATGCCTTAGGTAAATTACCAAAATGCCCTTTTGACGCCAAAATTCATTTTAAGCATATGTAACATAAATTTTGGTATCTAAACTGTTTTGGTAACAATATTAGATATGTTAAGGCATATTTTACTTGTCATAGGACTAGTTAGGCGGTCCGAACGCGTTTCACGCGAGCGACGCGTTAAAGTAGCATAAGCTCCCTAAACGGGTCGTAATGGGTCGTAAGCACTTATGTTAGGTTTCATTTAGTATGTAGGCTTTGTTAAACCATATTACACGAGTCTCCATACTCGTTTGGTTTACGAACCCGCATTCTATCCGATCTTCCGATTTAGGTCCGGTATATTAACATAGTTACCTATATTAGGTGCCGTTTGATTCCGTGATCTCTAGCATTGCTTGGTGGTTATCTTAGGACTTCTGAGCAATCTCAAGTGAGTACATAGACCCCTCTTTTACTGTTTTCCAAACTGTTTTGGGGTGGAACACATGTGCCTACTTGTTACTTTCATGCTTTCCATGTTTTCACATCATATACCTGCTATGTTCGTTAGTACATTATAGTACATTGTTTCACATTACATTTCATGCTAGGTACGCCCATTGTGTGCATACTTAGTACAGTTGTTTTCATCACATGCTTACATTTTGGTATGACATTTGGTTTGTTTCAATGGAACAATACATTCATTAACATTAGCTACGCCGTTCGTTAGTAGGTAGTGGTACCATAGGAATTGACAACTCCCGTTCCTGAAATCCTGGGTTTGTTTGGATTGGAAGGAATGACCGAATTCAATATACATAACTTAGATAAACCTTTAATTTGTTTAAGGGTTTATCGCCACAGTCTCAAGGCTTGGATGTATGCATTTTCACAATACCGCATAGTTGTTTATATCAGTATAGCATGCATTTGTTCCACAAAACATAACTTTGATTTAAACCATGTTTTACTTCAATACCTTGTTTTTGTGCATTTTACATATGGTTAGTTGATATATTTCACATACCATACATGACATTTTTGGATACACATCACATGATTTACATTAGACATAAACATTTTGACATTGATATACACAATTCATGATTAACATTAATCACGGATATTTGATATGGGTTACACAATAACATTTTGACATTTGATTATACATAAACAATTTACATTGGTGGTTTGGTTTGAGTAAGTGATTTAAGTAACGAGGCGTGTGTAATATGATACAAGCATGGTGGATACGCCGCTGGTACTTCCTATATATAAGTGTTTGTATGGTGTTACATATCGTAGCGTTATTTAAATCATTTCAATTTATGACACATGACATTTTATACAAATAACATACTTTTTACAAGACATTGCTTACAAGCAACTTATCTTACACAAATTCATTTTTACATGGTTATTCATTTAACCTTACATTTATTTATACATATCATCCGATCTTATCGTTTTTCAAATAATTTATAAGACAAAGCAAATTACAAGGTTCATGACTAAACATTTTCTTAAACACAAGTCATGAATCATATTTATACAAAACCTATGTATCTCACAGGCATTTTTATGCTGACGTACCTATTTTCACATGTGTTTTCAGGAGCTTTTCCATAGGATGATGATCGTGACACTAGGGCGGACCTGTGCCTTAGAGACTAAAAATGAAGACAAACTAGTTTAATTATGTTATGAACACTTTGTTTCCTGTTTAAGACAATATAACACTCTTGTTTAATAAATAAAATATAACTTTGTATGCCATGGTTGTGAAACAATAATTCTGTTACAACACTCCCCGACGTTTTCTGCCACGTTTTGTATGTTATACGTGGTCGGGGTGTGACAGAAGAGTTGGTATCAGAGCCAATGGTTATAGGGAATTAGGTTATTTAGTAATTCTTTGACCTAGACTATAACCTTTCTAGGACCCTAACACAAGTTATCTTGTGTTTAGATCTTAAAACATGCATATCACCTATCCTTAGGTGATTATCAAAACAAGAACCAAATTTTTCCGAAACGATTTTTGAAAAACAATCATCTGTTTTTGGATTATTTATTATAAGGTTTTGAACCCTCCGTTATATGGTTTTGAACCCCTTTGAGTTTTCAAAATCTCGTCAAGGTTTTGGGTTTTAAATAATGTGAACACGTGCAAACTGGAAGAGTGAATGCCTGTATTCTGGGTTTTCAGTCTAGGCAAGCACTTCGTATATATCTCATCAGACGCGAGACCAGTTGTGCTTACCTGGGAATTCTTGGGATGAGTGCTCACTTATAGGCGAGCATGTCTTCGCGATACATTATTTTTGATCCATTTACTTTGATTAGTCACTGTGTGTCGTTTGTTTGCTTGGTAAAGTGGACAAATGACCACCATCTTTTCTTTTGTTAATTTTGTTTCATCTCATTCTCTTCATCCAATCATCTTACTCGTTCCCTTTCATGTTTTTCCTCTTTTAGAATGCCTCCTCGACGCGAAAACCAGATAGCGACTGCCGAACTGGCAGAAATCATTGTGCAACAGATGGCTGCTCAATTCCCAAATCTCTTTGCTCAATGGAACCAAGCCAACAACAACAACAATGCTCCATACAAATACAAGGATTTTAACTCGGCTAAACCACTCAAGTTTAGTGGTTCTAAAGGGGCGACTGGGCTTCTTCAATGGTTCGAGAGCATTGAGAATACTTTTCGCCAGGTGCAGTGTCCTGACAATCGCAAGGTCGAGTTTTCTTCGAGTGTGTTTCAGAAGAGGGCTCTTACATGGTGGAATGGGGTAATGAGAGACCGTGGTGCAGAAGTTGCTCTAGCACAGACATGGGCTGAACTCAGAGCTCTTATGATGAGGGAGTTTTGTCCTCGTCATGAACAACGAGCGTTGGAGAAGGAGTTTGATGACTTGAAACAAGATAGTGGCGAGCACAGGGCATATACTGATAGGTTTGAGGAGTTGAGTCTGCTTTGCCCGACTATGGTTACCCCACTCGACAAGGCTATCGAGAGGTACATCGACGGCCTACCTGACTCAGTGCAAGACATCATTACTGGTAGTAACCCTGCCACACTCCGTCAGGCGATCGAGTTATCAGCGACATTGACTGAGTCGCAGATTCGGAAGAATAAATTACACAGGAAGGGTGACAAGGGCAAGAAACAGGCGTCTGACAAGGGGGATAGCAAGAAAGGTCAACAAAAGCTGTCAAAAGCTGTCAAACATCTATCTTAAGCTAGATAAGTCATCCAACGAGAAAGGAAGTTCATCCCAAACAAAATCTTATGTAATTCCTGAAGAAGGAATATTTGTGCGAAAGGCAAATTATGAAGAACCACTTTCTCCGGATAAAAGAAATTTGATTATTAGGAAAAGTAAGGAGAAAATAAAGAAAATCCGAGAGAAGAAAGTTAAACAGGAAACCCAGGAATTAACCAGTAAGACACCCTGGGAGGACAAATTAGATGAGAAATGGGCAGATTTGTATATGCTAGCCACAGTAGCAGAAAATGCAAATCTCTAAATACTTTAACTCAAGTTTTAGCACCTTTATGTATTTACAATCTAGAAAACCTATTCCGGTAAATAAATAAGTTCACAGTAAATTTTAGTATATTTTATTTGTCGCTTATTTTATGTATGATATGCAATAAAATTTAAAGGTTATCTATAAAATTTTGTTATTTTATTTTAACAATTGGTATGTATTTTGCATATATGCTAAACAACATGAATGAGATATCCGAAGCTTTAGACAATCTTAACCTCTATCCCGTTAAGATAGAAGTTTCCGAAGAATTCACTGGTTACTTCGCTGACAAAGAAGAACCCATGGAATTTCAATCCAAACCACTGGCAAAACCAAAACCAAAGAAAATAAGGAGATACGTGTGGGGAAGTCGTATACGTAAGAAAAAGTCAGCAACAAGAAAGGTTACCAAAACTGAAAATCCAAAAGACAAAGGGAAAGGGGTAGAAATTGAGGAAAATGTTAATCAAGTAGAGATAGAAGCTGAGAAGAAGGTTAAACAAACAGAAAGAGAAGTCGGAGAGAGTTCTGGACAAAAACAGAAAATGAATCCCTGGGAAATTTTAGATCATAAATTAGTAATTAGTGACCTCATCGGACCTGCTGATGGAAACCTTGAACCAGCCAATCCAAAACTTATATTCACTGAAGAAGATCTTTTTAGCTACCCACTAGAAGCTCCAATTCCAATCAATCTGGAACCTGCTATTCCAGATCCTATTGTCCAACCTCAACCACTACCAGTAGAATTAGATGAATGGTGAACAACTGATTGGCAATACCAAAATCTTTTAAACAACCCTGATACATTTTTCCCACAAGTTGACCCAGAACCTCCACTATACCCAGCTATGAGTTCGGAGAATCTGGCTGAACTTCGTCTCTGGGGCGAAGAGTTAATTACTGCAGGAAATAGGATTAGGGATGTTGGAGAAAGAATTACTTGGAAGTACGATGAAAGGGAGCGTAATTTTTAAGAAATTAGCTGATCAGATAATGGGAATTGCAAGGAATAGTTGTTTAATAAATAAGAACCAGTATCTGTAATAACTTAACAATAAAACATTGTATGATAAGCGTGTGTACGAGGCATTCATATAATATAAAAATGAAACTCGGGAAATCGATAATTTTTTTTATATACATGTTAATGTGATGTACAAACTGTTTTATTATAATTAAAATATTTGTACTAATTATTTATATAAAACTTATTATCAGATGGCTAATGTTGGTAATGAACCAATTGAAGAAGTTAATCAATCTGAACAACAACCGGGGGATCAATATATGACTAGGCAGGATATAGAAAATATCATTGCTCAAGGGATAGCCAATGCTATTCCAACATTCGTTGCTGCTATTAAAAATACAATCGAGCCTCAACAAATCGTTCCAAGTAAACGAATTTCTGAAGATAACTTCAGTAATAGCGTAAACGGAGGCAATGATCATGTTAATCATGATAACGAACCACGGCAAGCTCCGCTCCCTAAGAAAATGAAAGCTGCAACACTTGGTTGCACTTTCAAAGAATTTATTGCTTGTAAACCCACTGAGTTTGCAGGCAATGAAGGAGCGACTGCGTCATTACGCTGGTTAGAGAAAACAGAGGTAGTAATTGCCATAAGTAAATGTGCTAAAGATGATCAGGTCATGTACGCATCAAATCTCTTTAAAGAAGGAGCACTCGAATGGTGGAACACTGTATTACAAACCAAAGGAAGAATAATAGCTTACGCCATGAATTGGGAAGAATTTAAGGGTCTTGTAGAAAGAAAATTTTGTCCCGAGTATGAAAAAGAACAAATGACAAACAAGTTCCTAACTCACCATATGATAGGTGTAGATTGTCGCGGTTACACTTCGACATTCTTTGAATATGCTAGAGTAGTACTAACATTGGCTTCGCCAGAACCGGTACTCATTTCTCGCTATATTTGGGGATTGATTAGTGAAATTCGTAACATTGTTAAAGCTGCGAGACCTCGCACTATTGACGATGCAGTGGATTTAGCTAACACCCTAACTGACGAACTGGTACGCACGCAAGATGAAAACCGAAAGAAGGAACTGGCTCAGAAAATTACCCAGGGATTTCGTACGGGTAATAATAATAGCTTCAAGAAAAGAGGAACAGGGCAATCTTCAAATCCACCGTTCTGCAGGAATTGCAAAAGGAAACATTTTGGAAGATGTGATGTAACCTGCAATTTTTGTAAAATGGTAGGACATCATGAAGAAAACTGCAGAAAGAAAAGAATAGTCTGCTATAATTGTGGAGAAAAGGGACATGTTAAACCAGAATGTCCTAAATTGGCAAAGCCAGCAGACAACAAAGCCAAGATAGCAGATGGAGCTACTAAGAAGAATGCTCGAGCATTCCAGCTGACTACTCAAGAAGCCGAGATAATTCCAGATGTGATAGCCGGTACGTTCTTAGTTCACAACGTATATGCAAAAGTATTATTTAACTCTGGTGTAAACCAAAGTTTTATCAATACTTCATTCTGCCAAGCTCTTAATATACCCTTAACCAACATTAGGCAGATTTTTACCGTCGAAACGGCTGATGGGAATTCAGTTAGGATAAATAAGGTTTTGCAAAATGTAGAAATAGAACTTTTAGGTCATAAATTCTTTGCAACCTTATTACCTATGAAATTAGCCGAGTTTGATGTTGTGTTAGGAATGGATTGGTTAGTAGCCAACCATGCTCGCATCCTTTGTGATAAGAATTCTATAGAAATTCAAGCACCTACCAGAGAAGTAATTATGATTACAGGAGATAAACCACGTAAGCCTATGAAGTTCATATCAGTAATGAAAGCTGCTAGTTATGAACGAAAGCAAGGAATAGTGTATATGATTTCGGTGATCATTAGCACTAAGGGTAAGGAACTTAAGGAAATTCCTGTAGTCTCAGAATACTCAGATGTATTCCCAGAAGATTTACCCGGATTACCACATGATTGGGAGGTAGAATTTAGAATTCATCTAATCCCAGGAACTACACCGATAGCTAAGGCACCTTATCGGTTAGCACCCACAGAAATGTTAGAACTGAAAAAGCAATTAGATGAATTACTAAATAAAGGATTTATACAACCTAGCTCATCCCCTTGGGGAGCTCCAGTATTGTTTGTAAAGAAAAAGGATGGTTCAATGAGAATGTGTATCGATTATAGAGAATTGAATAAGGTTACAATTAAGAATCGATACCCATTACCTAGGATTGATGATCTGTTTGATCAACTTCAAGGAGCTAGATATTTTTCTAAGATCGACTTACGTTCCGGATATCATCAATTAAAGGTACAAGAAGAAGACATACCTAAAACTGCTTTCAAAACTAGGTATGGTCATTACGAGTTTACAGTCATGCCCTTTGGGTTAACAAATGCACCTGCAGCATTTATGGACATGATGAATAGGATCTGTAAACCGTATTTGGATAAATTTGTAATTGTTTTCATAGACGATATACTTATTTATTCAAAAAGTCAGGACGAACATTGTCAGCACTTGCATACACTCTTAACTTTGTTAAGAAAAGAAACGCTTTATGCCAAATTCTCAAAATGTGAATTTTGGTTAAAGGAAGTGCAATTCTTAGGACACATGGTGAATCACCAAGGTATTCACGTAGATCCTGCTAAGATAGAAGCAATTACCAATTGGAAGGATCCACAAACCGCAATGGAAATTAGAAGTTTTATAGGTTTAGCTGGGTACTATAGACGGTTTATTAAGGATTTTTACAAGATAGCCGTACCATTAACTAAGTTAACTTGTAAAGCAGTTAAGTTTGAATGGGGATCAAAGCAAGAAGAAGCCTTTAGGATTTTGAAACAGAAATTAACAAATGCTCCAATTTTAGCCTTACCAGAAGGAACTGAAGATTTTGAAGTATATTGTGATGCTTCAAAACTAGGATTTGGATGTGTGCTTATGCAACGCAAAAAGGTAATTGCATATGCTTCAAGGCAATTGAAAAAGCACGAAGAAAACTATACGACTCATGATTTAGAATTAGGAGCCGTAATTTTTGCCCTTAAGATTTGGAGACACTATCTTTACGGAAGTAAATTTACTGTCTATACGGATCATAAGAGTTTAAGATATATATTTGGGCAGAAAGAGTTAAACATGAGGCAACGGAGATGGATGGAAATCTTAAGTGACTACGACTGTGATATCCAGTATCACGAAGGAAAGGCAAATGTAGTTGCAGATGCTTTAAGTCGTAAGTATTATGAGAAACAACGACGGGTTCGTGCTCTCAGATTAAATCTACAAATAGATTTAATGGAACAATTGAAGAATGTTCAAACTACAGCAAAGGAAGATGATGCTGAAGGAATGAAAGGACGAATAAAAGACTTAGAACAAGGAGAAGATGGAATTTGGAGATTCCACAAAAGTAGAATTTGGGTACCTAAGCAGGGAGAATTAAGACCTAAGATTTTAGAAGAAGGCCATAAATCTAGGTATACTATGCACCCCGGAAACAATAAGATGTACCAAGATTTAAGGAAGAACTTTTGGTGGATAGGAATGAAAAAGGATATAGCTAGATATGTTTCGAAGTGTCTCACTTGTTCACAAGTTAAGGCAGAACATCAGAAACCCTCAGGTCTACTACAACAATTAGAAATGCCTGTATGGAAATGGGAACTTATAACAATGGATTTTGTTACTAAGTTACCCAAAACCAGAAAAGGTAATGATGCGATTTGGGTAATTGTGGATCGATTAACCAAATCTGCTCACTTTCTACCTATGAAAGAAACCTTTAGTATGGAAAGGTTGGCAAAAACTGTATGTAGATGAAGTGGTATCCTTACATGGAGTTCCACTCTCCATTGTTTCGGATAGGGATAGTCGTTTTACTTCTCATTTCTGGAAAAGTTTCCAGCAAGCTATGGGAACTCGACTAAATCTGAGTACGGCATATCATCCCCAAACAGACGGACAAAGTGAAAGGACGATCCAAACTCTAGAAGACATGCTCCGAGCATGTGTAATAGATTTTGGTGGAAATTGGGATGATCATTTACCATTAATTGAATTCTCCTATAACAATAGCTATCATTCAAGTATTGAAACCGCCCCATTTGAAGCACTATATGGAAGAAAGTGCAGAACTCCAGTTTGTTGGGCAGAAATAGGAGAAAGTCAATTATCAGGTCCTGAAATAGTGCAAGAAACTACTGACAAGATTACTCAAATCAAGGAAAGATTAAAGACAGCTCGAGATCGTCAGAAGAGTTATGCAGATAATAGATGCAAGCCGTTAGAATTCCAGGTTGGAGACAGAGTAATGTTGAAAGTTTCTCCTTGGAAAGGAGTTGTTAGATTCGGTAAGAAAGGAAAACTAAGTCCCAGATACGTAGGACCATTTCCGGTGATCCAACGTATAGGACCAGTTGCTTATCGATTACAACTACCAGAAGAACTAGCTGGAGTACATAATGTATTTCATGTATCCAATCTCAAGAAATGTTTATCAGATGAATCTCTGGTAATATCTCTACCAGACATAGAGGTAAATGAGAAATTGAAATTTGTTGAAAAACCACTTCAAATTGAAGACCGAAAAATCAAGTTTCTAAAACATAAAAGATTGGTGCTAGTAAAAGTCAAGTGGAATTCCAGAAGAGGACCCGAATACACTTGGGAGCTGGAATCAGAAATGAAGCAAAAGTATCCTCACTTATTCCAATAAATCTCGAGGACGAGATTTTAAATAAGGTAGGGAGAATGTAAGGACTCTCCAAAATTTTATCCTAAAAATACCCGTAAGTGAAAACCCGGACCCCTGAAACCCTAACCCTTATTAAAAATCAAGAAAAATAAAATTTTAGGGTCTCAGGCGGCCCACGTAAAAGACAAGGTAAGTCTAAAGCGGGCCGCGTCAACCTTAAGTTGACCGGATAAGCGCGACAGTGCCACGTGTCGTCCACCTGGCTAGCCTACGCGTGACTAGTCAAAGCTAGTCGTAGACTGGGTGGCAAGGCGGCCCGCGTCCGGTTAAGCTAAAACCTAAAGCGGGCCGCGTCAGACCTAAAATTCAGCTATAAATAGCCCTTCACCTGCACAATCCACTGGTGTCGATAAAAACTCACAAATACGAAATTCTACTGCTCTAAGGTCGAATTTAGTTCAATTATAGTATAGTGCTGCTCAAATACCGGGTATTAACTCGATCGCTGCTACGATTCATTTTCCGATCGATCAATATACTCAATGGATGTTTAAGTGCTGCCCACATTAGGGTTTATACTTTGTCATTCGTTGTGAATCCGATGGATGTTTAAGTATCGCACTTTGTCATTCGTTGTAAAGGTTGATCTCGTGAGTTATCGTAAATACTGTATTAATTTACTAACCATATTGTGTAATTTAGGATAAAAAGGCTAATCAGTAGGTTAGGCTCTGCTCAAATTTGCAATGTGAGTCATTCTCTTTTTATCTAATTACTTTCAAAATCATGTTTATTTTCAAAAGTTATAATTACAGTGATTAAGTATATGTAATCACCAAGTTACAGCCGGTATGTGGGGTTTTGTATACATTACTTGATAATCTTCACCATTGGACAACGAGTTAGCCAAGGGGTGTTATGACCATAGTCACAGACACCATTGGACGAATGGGCCAATGGGTCGAGTAACAAGTACTGTGGGTAGTTGGTTTGATATCTAGAAACATTGTAATCTCTCTTAATACTGTGAATTATAACAAAAGATTCATTTTAGCAAAATGAATGATTCACTCAGTATTTCCCGCTGACAAAACCTTTTTCAAACATGTTTCAGGTGATCTGTTGTGATCCAGGAAAAGTGCCGCGAAGCACTATCAGCTTAAGGAAGTGGCTCAGTATAAAATAAAGAAACATGTTTTGTAAAATAAGAGATTTCTTCGTGAAATCTCAAGATTGTAAATTACCGGGTTTTATCCCGAATTGTGAAATAAAATAATCGGGAAATATTTTAGTTTTTAAAAATGATCCTGAAGAAACTTCCGCTGTTAAAATCATTTAATTAAATACCACTGGATTTCTGTCCCGCGGCTCCTGAAACGGGTAAAACCGGGTCGGGGGTCGTGACACCGATGTTTGTCGGTTTGCTCAAAATCGCGCAATTCAGAACCCGGCTCAACTAGTTGCTCAGCCTCCTGCTCAACAACAGGGCCAAGCTGCACGACCACACTACCCACCGAGTGCTTGTTATAACTGTGGGGATCTGACCCACTACCGTAACCAGTGCCCAAGATTGGTGAATGCAAACCAGAATCAGGCTCAGGCTCGAGGGCGAGCTTTTAACTTGAATGCCCAAGAGGCGCAGGCGGACGATAATGTGGTGAACGGTACGTTCTTTATTAATAATCAGCCTGCATCTGTTCTTTTTAATACGGGTGCCAATAAGAGTTTTGTGTCATTGTCTTTTGAGCCAATGCTTCGCGTGTCTAGAACGAAACTAGGAAAACCCTTGACAGTAGAAGTTGCTAGTGGTGAACCCATTGTTCTTGATTCTGTTCTTCACAACTGCCAGTTGAACCTTAACGACCATCTTTTTCCTATTGACCTCACGCCAATGCAACTTGGAAGCTTCGACGTTATAGTGGGTATGGATTGGTTATCTAAGCATCACGCAGAGATAGTTTGTTCTGAGAAGATTGTTCGTGTGCCGCTTTCGACAGGCGAGATCCTACAGGTTCGTGGTGAGAAGCCAGCCGGTGGTCTCAAACTCATGTCTTGTTTTAAAGCTCGGAAATATCTGCGGAAGAACTATGTAGCCTTCTTAGCACATGTTACAGCAGATAAAGGCAAGGGTAAGTCTATTTCAGATATTCCTGTCGTTCGGGATTATTCTGAAGTTTTCCCTGAAGAGTTACCTGGTCTACCCCCAGCACGCCAAGTCGAGTTCCGCATTGATCTCGTACCTGGTGCAAATCCCATTGCCAGAGCTCCATACCGTCTTGCACCGTCTGAGATGCAAGAGTTGTCTAAGCAGCTTCAGGAACTCTCTGACAAAGGTTTTATCCGTCCTAGCTTTTCACCCTGGGGTGCTCCCGTTCTTTTTGTCAAGAAGAAGGATGGATCTTTTAGGATGTGTATCGATTATCGTGAGCTTAACAAGCTTACCATCAAGAATCGATATCCCCTACCGCGCATAGACGACCTCTTTGATCAGTTACAGGGTGCTTCTTATTTTTCAATGATTGATCTACGTTCTGGGTATCATCAACTTCGGGTGCATGAAGAAGATATTCCCAAGACAGCGTTCCGTACTCGTTATGGGCATTATGAATTCACAGTCATGCCATTCGGTCTGACTAATGCTCCTGTTGTTTTCATGGACTTAATGAATAGGGTCTGCAAACCTTATTTGGATCAGTTCGTCATTGTTTTTATTGACGACATCTTGATTTATTCTAAGACGCGAGCTGATCACGAGCAACATCTTCGTCTTACTCTGGAACTCCTAAAGAAAGAGCAACTTTTCGCCAAATTCTCCAAGTGTGAATTCTGGCTTAAAGAGGTTCAATTCTTAGGACATATTGTCAACGAACGAGGCATTCATGTAGATCCCTCCAAGATCAGTGCGATTAAGGATTGGGATACGCCTACTACTCCTACTGAAGTTCGTTCTTTTCTTGGTCTAGCGGGTTATTACCGCCGCTTCATTGAGAACTTCTCAAAGATTGCAGTTCCTCTAACTGCTCTAACTCAGAAGAACAAACCCTTTGATTGGGGATTCAAGCAAGACGAAGCTTTTCAACACTTGAAGCAGAAACTTTGTGACGCGCCTGTTCTGACTTTGCCTGAGGGCAATGATGATTTCTTCGTTTATTGCGATGCATCTAAATTGGGTCTTGGCTGTGTTCTGATGCAAAGGAATAAAGTCATAGCATATGCATCAAGACAGTTGAAGATACATGAGAAGAACTACACCACTCATGATCTTGAGTTGGGTGCAGTTGTCTTCGCTCTAAAGATCTGGAGACACTATTTGTACGGTACAAAATGTGTGGTTTTCACGGACCATAAAAGTCTTCAGCATATCTTCAACCAGAAAGAACTCAACATGAGGCAACGACGTTGGGTCGAGCTTCTAAACGACTATGACTGTGAAATTCGCTACCATCCTGGTAAGGCGAATGTCGTAGCCGATGCATTGAGTTGTAAGGAACGTACTAAGCTTCATTGTGTTCGTGTTCAATCTGTTATTCAAGCTCGATCCGATATCCAGGCACGCATTTCTCAGGCTCAACAATCTTGTGTTTCACAAGGTTTGATGGATAAGGAATTTCCCTATCACATAACACCTGATCTGGAACTGAAGGACAATGGATCGTATTACTTCATGGACCGTTTGTGGGTCCCAAGCCAGGATGATCTTCGTACCTTGCTTATGGATGAAGCCCATAAGTCTTGTTATTCTATTCATCCGGGCTCAGATAAGATGTATAAGGATCTTCGTATTCAGTATTGGTGGCCTGTTATGAAGAAAGACATTGCCTTATACGTATCAAAATGCTTTACTTGTCTTAAGGTTAAGGCTGAACATCAGCGTCCTTCGGGTTTATTGGTGCAACCAGAGATCCCAGTTTGGAAATGGGAAAACATTACTATGGATCTTGTTACCAAACTTCCACGCACAAAGAAAGGTCACGATGCCATCTGGGTAGTTGTTGATCGTCTTACTAAGTCAGCACATTTCTTGCCAATCCGTGAGGATTTTTCTGCTGACAAACTTGCTAAAATCTATGTGGATGAAATTGTAGCTCGACATGGTGTTCCTTTGAACATCATTTCTGACAGAGATGCTCGTTTCACTTCTCATTTTTGGAGAACCATGCAATCTGCTATGGGGACCCAACTTAATCTGAGCACAGCTTATCATCCGCAAACGGATGGTCAATCTGAGAGAACAATCCAGACTCTGGAGGATATGCTTAGAGCTTGTGTGATCGATTTTGGTGGTAGTTGGGATTCACATCTTCAGTTGATTGAATTCTCCTACAACAACAGTTATCACTCCAGCATCAAAATGGCTCCTTTCGAGGCTCTCTATGGTCGAAAATGTCGGTCACCAGTCTGCTGGAATGAGATCGGCGAGGCTCAGCTTACTAGACCTGCCCTCATTTTAGAGACAACTGACAAGATTAAGAAAGTTCGTGATAACCTTCAGACAGCTAGAAGCCGTCAAAAGAGTTACGCGGACCCGAAACGCAAGCCTTTGGAATTTCAAGTCGGTGATCGAGTATTACTTAAGGTCTCACCTTGGAAAGGTGTGATCAGATTTGGAAAGAAAGGAAAACTTGCACCTAGATACGTTGGACCATTCAAGATCGTCGAAAGAATCGGAAAGGTAGCCTACAGACTTGAGTTACCTCGTGAACTTGGAAATGTTCATCCAACTTTTCACGTGTCCAATCTCAAGAGGTGTTTAGCTGATGAGAACCTCCACATACCACTTGACGAAATTCGTGTTGGTAAAACACTGAAATTTGTTGAGAAACCTGTGGAAATCATGGAACGTGAAGTCAAGTGGCTCAAACCCAAGCGCATTCCTATGGTCAAAGTTCGCTGGGAAGCTAAACGTGGACCCGAGTTTACTTGGGAACGCGAAGATCAAATGAAGGCGAAGTATCCGCATCTTTTCCCACGAGTTTCCTCTAAATAAATTTCGGGACAAAATTTCCACAAGTAGGGGAGACTGTAACATCTGTGCTTGTAATCATTGTGAACAGTTCAATTATCAATAAAACAATGTTATTTGATCCCAATTTTTGTTTGGTTATGTTTTACATGTTTTGATTTTTATTCAATTTCAAACTCTATATCACTTTCTGGAGAGTTATACGCAAACTGGTGCGTAAACGTAATCAGTTTAATGCGACAAATACTCCAGAACATCAACATATACTTAACATACCTTAAATAACCCTTACATAACTTAGAAATAAGTTTTGAAGGCTTTGGTATGGCAAAAACAAGTTAATTCGCTTACAGGGACTAAACTTGACAAACTGCGAAAGTATGCCAATTTGAACAGTAACGAACATTCCGGAACATGAGAATAAGTTAAACATACCATAAATATCCTCTACATAGCTTAGAAATAGGCTTTGAGGTGTTCGGTGTGCTAAAATAAACTTTTGGGACATTCAGGGACTAAAAGCGTCAAAAAGTGCACAAGTTTACACTTTCGCGCATAACTTACATTCTAAATACATCTGGACATCCAAAAATTTATGTAAGCACTAAAATATTTTATTTTAGTGTTTAGGCTTGAGAAAAATCCATTCGTCGCGTCATTTGGATCGTTTTTCGCGCTTATGCGCATTCCGTCGTAATTAAGCGAACATCGCGATCGTACGGCCAAACGAACCGACATATGAGATATTTGTGAGCACATTTTAAGTTCCCTATACTTTAACTTCATTTTATAGCTTTGAAATGGGGTTAACGGGGCTTAAACATGTCAAAAAAACGCATCAAAAACCAAGTTTTGAGGTTGCAGGGACTGAAACTGTAAATCTGCCAAACTAGGTCCGTAAGCATGGGCCAGATGCAGCAAAACATTTTTTTTTCAGCTGTTAACAGCCCTTAACACTCTCCAAAGGCCAAGTGCCAAGTGTCAAACTCTTATGGTGGATGGCAAATGAGTTACCACAACTTTCCAACAAGTGTACGGCTTAGATCGTGCCCCCTTTTCCAAGAAATGATCCTAACGGTGAACCGAAAACTATAAATACCCACCTCCACCCTTCACTTTTCCTCACAAGAATCTAATCTAATGTGCTCTAAGTTGAAACCTTTGTTTCATACCTGAGCTATTTTGATCTAGATTAGCATTCGGGGACCCTTCGTAAGTGTTCCTTCGTTCTTTTATTTCTTTTCGAGTCCGAAAGTCAAACTTTGTTTGACTTTCTGCATTGACCAGTTTATGGTCAATGTGAAGTTCATTTGAACTTCGCAACATGATTGTAATCACGATGGTTATAGTCCCTTGTGACTATGCCTACTGATTACCACGTTGTCTAGGGTCGTAAGGGTAAGCGATCTGATAAATCGCTTATACATTCGAACCCGACCCATTTGGTCGATCATTAGGATCCGACCAAACACATTAGGTGACCATAGTATATAGGGAATAACCTTCCGAGGTTATACCTTATGGTCGCTTCGTTTAAGTAGTTGTATGATAGGTAGTTTATATGCCTTAGGTAAATTACCAAAATGCCCTTTTGACGCCAAAATTCATTTTAAGCATATGTAACATAAATTTTGGTATCTAAACTATTTTGGTAACAATATTAGATATGTTAAGGCATATTTTACTTGTCATAGGACTAGTTAGGCGGTCCGAACGCGTTTCACGCGAGCGACGCGTTAAAGTAGCATAAGCTACCTAAACGGGTCGTAATGGGTCGTAAGCACTTATGTTAGGTTTCATTTAGTATGTAGGCTTTGTTAAACCATATTACACGAGTCTCCATACTCGTTTGGTTTACGAACCCGCATTCTATCCGATCTTCCGATTTAGGTCCGGTATATTAACATAGTTACCTATATTAGGTGCCGTTTGATTCCGTGATCTCTAGCATTGCTTGGTGGTTATCTTAGGACTTCTGAGCAATCTCAAGTGAGTACATAGACCCCTCTTTTACTGTTTTCCAAACTGTTTTGGGGTGGAACACATGTGCCTACTTGTTACTTTCATGCTTTCCATGTTTTCACATCATATACCTGCTATGTTCGTTAGTACATTATAGTACATTGTTTCACATTACATTTCATGCTAGGTACGCCCATTGTGTGCATACTTAGTATAGTTGTTTTCATCACATGCTTACATTTTGGTATGACATTTGGTTTGTTTCAATGGAACAATACATTCATTAACATTAGCTACGCCGTTCGTTAGTAGGTAGTGGTACCATAGGAATTGACAACTCCCGTTCCTGAAATCCTGGGTTTGTTTGGATTGGAAGGAATGACCGAATTCGATATACATAACTTAGATAAACCTTTAATTTGTTTAAGGGTTTATCGCCACAGTCTCAAGGCTTGGATGTATGCATTTTCACAATACCGCATAGTTGTTTATATTAGTATAGCATGCATTTGTTCCACAAAACACAACTTTGATTTAAACCATGTTTTACTTCAATACCTTGTTTTTGTGCATTTTACATATGGTTAGTTGATATATTTCACATACCATACATGACATTTTTGGATACACATCACATGATTTACATAGACATAAACATTTTGACATTGATATACACAATTCATGATTAACATTAATCACGGATATTTGATATGGTTTACACAATAACATTTTGACATTTGATTATACATAAACAATTTACATTGGTGGTTTGGTTTGAGTAAGTGATTTAAGTAACGAGGCGTGTGTAATATGATACAAGCATGGTGGATACGCCGCTGGTACTTCCTATATATAAGTGTTTGTATTGTGTTACATATCGTAGCGTTATTTAAATCATTTCAATTTATGACACATGACATTTTATACAAATAACATACTTTTTACAAGACATTGCTTACAAGCAACTTATCTTACACAAACTCATTTTTACATGGTTATTCATTTAACCTTACATTTATTTATACATATCATCTGATCTTATCGTTTTTCAAATAATTTATAAGACAAAGCAAATTACAAGGTTCATGACTAGACATTTTCTTGAACACAAGTCATGAATCATATTTATACAAAACCTTTGTATCTCACAGGCATTTTTATGCTGACGTACCTATTTTCACATGTGTTTTCAGGAGCTTTTCCATAGGATGATGATCGTGACACTAGGGCGGACCTGTGCCTTAGAGACTAAAAATGAAGACAAACTAGTTTAATTATGTTATGAACACTTTGTTTCCTGTTTAAGACAATATAACACTCTTGTTTAATAAATAAAATATAACTTTGTATGCCATGGTTGTGAAACAATAATTCTGTTACAACACTCCCCGATGTTTTTCGCCACGTTTTGTATGTTATACGTGGTCGGGGTGTGACATTGACTCCTCGGTTTCATCGTTATCCAACACCTGATCGACCACTTTCTTTATTAATTCGGACTCATGATCAGTGTCAGATGATGTTAAAGTAACATCAATGTTTTCTGGCAAATTTTCTGAAGACTCAGACTCCCATTGTAAATTCGTTGCCTTTTTTACTCTTTCTGAATTTGGATTTCGTGGAGAATATCCATTTTCAAGCGGGGGTGGACACTTTGTATAGCTGAAACCTTTTTTCTTACCAGAATCATTCACTTCAGTATCCTTCTTCTTTTCTTCAGAACTTTTGTCTTCAGATAATTCCTCTTCATCAAATGCCTTCATGCCTTCCACAGTTGGATAAATCCTGTCAATAACATAAGAAGTACATAAGTAACTTTTTAACAATCTATTTACTCTTTCTGTCTCAATTCTTTGTGTTTCCAATCTTTGTTCCAGAACAACACACTTTTCAATGTAATTATTCACCACTTTCTGCTTTGTCATGAAAGCTCCTTGAAGTGTCTTCATTGTTGTTGCTTGCTCACTGCTTGACTGATTGTACTGATTCATTGCTTTATTCAAAACATCGTAAGATTCTTTCAATATGTTCATGTTATGAATCAAAATACTATTCTGCTTCTTTACTGCTTCACACTTTTCACATATCACCGGAATCTTTTGTGCATCAGCTTCAGCTTCAACTGTGAAAACTGGAATGTCTTTGACCTTTTTCCTTATCACTTGAACTTCTTCATCATCACTGCTGACGGGTTTTTTAACTTTCTTCTTTTTCTTTTTAACTTTTCCATCATCACTGTCACTCTCCTCCATTAATTTTAAATGCTTTTCCATTCTCCTTACATAATAATCATCATCATTATCACTGTCTTCAGCAACTCTAGCAACAAAAGCTTTGTGATTTGAAGTTTTGTTAGGATCATAATCATCCTAACTGAAATTTGCCCAGCTAAACCCTTCTGGTAATTTTTCATCATCTTGATTTATCAGACATGCTTTACTACCAGCTGAAACATATTTGTCCCAACTGAATTCTTTTGTTGACTTTATATCCTCTTGATTCACCATACAAGCTCTCTTTGATGACTCTTCGATTGTCTTCCTGGCATATGCAGTTTGTGGTTCTTGTTGGTGTTGATGTTGAGCAACTTGATGATAAATTGCTTTCCGATAGTAATCATTGTTGTTGAACGGATTTTGAGCTCCACTTGCTTCACGATTTGTGCACTCCCTCTTGAAGTGTCCCCTTTCCCTGCAACGAAAACAATTAACCTTAGATTAAAGTAGAAACGTTTGCATCACGGAAATCATCTCTTCCCGTAATTTGTTTAAACTTTTCGGCTCTTCTCAAAACACTCGCTAAACACCACTTTATATCCATCAACTCCATCTCCTTAGCATCAATCTGATCGTAATCCTCTTTTGTCAACATTGGATTCCCGATCTTTCCTGCTATAAGACTTCCGTATGATTCTAGCACAGTTCCCAGCAAAGACATGTGACTTTTTGCAACCTCTTCCGAAAAATTTTGATCATTTTCAAGGTTTAACACAATGTTGCATTGAAGCATCTTGCCATTCTTTGTTGTTGACAAGTTTGGATCAAATGATGAATATGAAGTAAAACTTGTTTTGCTGTTTGATCCTTTAGATGACCCTCCTGATGAAATTTTTGCATTGAATGCAATTTCAAACTTTGGTGATATACTGGCCTTATCACTAACACCTCCTTTTGTAATAAAGACCTATATCTTGTTCACCATCAAAATCTTTCATTCTTGAGATCTTCCTTTGCTCCATCTCTTGAGCTTCAAGTTTTTCAATGAACTTATTCAGTGTCAAATTGCTAAAATCTTTCTTATTTCTTAACATCATGAGATATGTGCCCCATGTTTCATGTGGCAATGCATCAGCCAATTTTTCTACCAACTCTTCATTATCTTTATTGATGCTCACTCTCTTCATTTGGACTAACAGATTGCAATATCTTTCGATAACCTGCTTGGTGCTCTCAGTTCTCAAACCACGAAATAGATCGAATTCTTTCTTCAAAAGTGACTTTTTGTTCTTTATCATTTCTTTACTCCCAACAAATTATGATTTTAATGCTTTCCAGATAGAGTATGCACTTCCATTATGTTGCAATAAAACCAAGATATCTTCTTTAACCGCTTGATGCAATAGACTGATCATCATCTTTTCATTTTTGTATTTCTTTCTATCATCAACACTTAGATCTTTAATAGCAATCTCCTCTTCCTCATCATTCAACGGTCTAACATATTTTGTTTCAACACATTCCCAAGCATCCAAATAATTTGCTTGAACCCAATTCTCAAATCGTTCCTCCCATCCTTTATACTCCTCGATATTCATGAGCTTAGGCGGTTTTTGCATAGTGCCCGTTTCATTTTCCATGTTCAACTTCTGAGTAACAAAAGCCGGAGTAGTCGGGGTAGTAGCAAATGCATTATAAAATTCCTCTTCCATGTTTCGGTAACAATTTTCACAAAACAGTCTTTTCAAACGAAATACCCTTCAAACGAAATAACCAACTTCAAGCGAAATACCCTTTTCACACGAAATACCTGATTTCATGCGAAATAACCAAACGAAATACCAGCTGGTGCGAAATACCTAATTTCGTGTGAACCTCACAAACGAAATTCCAATTTGAAGCAAAATAGCTAATTTCGTGTGGAACTGCTCAAGCGAAATAACAATCTGGTGCGAAATCAGGCTGATTTCGTGCGAAATACTGCTGATGTCATCATCTCGAGCTGCTTTTGCCAAAATTGATTAGGTATTTGTCCGTTTTTATGTCTGAAACTTTCAAGGATTTGTTAAAACACTGTTACGCACATAATGTGAGAAATTCAAGACATTTTAACCAAGATTTCAAGTTTAATTTTGAAAAGAAGGTGTAGAAATCAGAATTTGCAGCTGAATTGGTAAGAACTCTTCCTCCTGAGCTCTGATACCACTTGTAGGATCGATTTCTGACCCGAATGAGTCGATCAGAAGAGTTTTTCTAAATAAGAAAGGCGAAAACAGATGTATTAAGTTCAATTCAGCTAGAATATCACTTTAAATTGTCTTTAGATTGATTTGACAAAGTTTTACAGCGAGTCGACACTTCGGCAGCACTTCGGCTCTCAAACCGGAATGTTAGAACTCCTTCAAACGAAATCACAAGGCCTCTATTTATAGGCAGTCTAATTTCGCACGAGCCTGCACAAGCGGAATTAGATTTCATGCGAAATCTAATTTCGTGCGAAATTAACACTTGATTTCGTACGAAATTACATATGCGTAATTTCGTGCAAAATTACCCACAAATACATTTTTCTCGTTTTGCGTGCCCTGATCTATCTAATACAATACAAGACTCGATACAAGACGAAGTCGACAAACGTATGCACTAACAAAAATTTAAATGGATCAGTATACTGACAATCTAAGTGAATCATTTAGAACTTAAAATGTTTAAAGCTTAACTGTGTTGGTTATTTGTCTCATAAACTGATATAATCCTCTTACACAAACTCAAAAAAATATTGTGTGTAAATATTTCTTTACTGCATTCCATTAAATTCAAAAATCCAAAAAGATTTTTAATGTGTTTTAGCATATAAATTTTTTTTAAATTCAAAAAGATTTTTGACAACTGATGTTGAAATGCTGATTTTCAAAATTCCAAGTGCTGAATATGATGAACAGGTTTGGGAGAATGTTTATGAAGAAACTTTTACAAGTGGTCATCAGAGATTAAATCATTTTTAAGATAATACATGAATGTGATGTCAAATTTGTAAAAGGTTTTAAATTTGAGAAATTTATTGTGAGGTAGAGTCTGTGCAGGATTGAAGATTGGAGAAAGCCAGGTTTCGATTTTTGAAGATAGACAGATTCAAGCCAGGTTTCAGATCCTGTGAATTCAAAGATTCCAGACTGCGATCCCAGCTCATCGGAAAGGGGGAGTCTGAAGACAATCAAGAGGAAGTGGTTAGAGCCAGTGTTTGATCCTGGAACTATTTCCACGCAATCGACTGATGCTGATAAACTTAAGGAATCAAGAGACCTCATCAAGAAGAGTATAGAGTCAGGTTGAGATTCTGGAACAAAGAGAGAGAAGAAGAGTAAGAGATTGATTGAGGATGCTTACAATGGAGAATCTTTGGAGAGGTTGAGAAGACTGATAAAGACTAAAGGTTCGACAACCGAAGACTCGACATCGAAGACTTCGTCAACATCCGAGGGGGAGTCTGTTGGTGCATACGTCTGTCGACTTCGTCTTGTATCGAGTCTTGTATTGTAATAGATATATCAGGGCACGGAAAACGAGGAAATGTGTTTATGGGTATTTCGCATGAAATGACACAGGGGTCATTTCATATGAAATCAAGCTGAGTATTTCGCACGAAATCAAATGTTGATTTCGTTTGAGTCATTTCGTGCGAAATCAGATTTCGCTTGGCCAGTTCATGCGAAATTAGCTCACCTATAAATACCTGATGTGCCTTGTCATTTGTAACGATTCTGATTCCGGTAGCGAAGCTCTGCCGAAGTGTCTACAGCATTGTAATCGATCTGATATCAATCAAAAGACAGTTTAAAGTGATTTCTCGTGCAATTTAGCTGAAATAACACTGATACATCTGTTTCCGCCTTTTGTATTGGTGAAGATCTCTTCTGATCGACTCGTTTGGGTCTCAAAACGATCCTACACACTTGTGCTCTCATTTCACACTTTTCGCCTCAGTTATCCGACCACACGCACTCCCAAGTCCTTTCAAGCACTTTTTTCGAGATTCAAGCTCATTCCGTAAGTATTTCTTCTAGATTCTCGTACAACTTTATTCATTTAACACTTCTACACAAGATTCTTCAACAAAATCACACGAACACTTTAACATTTTCATGAAAACCAACTGATTTGGGGTTTCTTGAGGGTGTTTTCCGCTCAGTTGATGTACAAACGGTTATGGAGCATCATTTAATCAAGAACGACCCTAGATCTTAAGGATTTTCATAGTTTTCATACGAAATCTAAAGGAAACTTGCACCTTATCTCAGATCTGACAGAATAAAACTTGTTTTCCGGCTCAGATCTGATGAACATCATCTTTTACACTTGATTTTCGAACTTTTCTTCAAACTATTATACAAAACAGTAGTGAAATCGGTCTCAAACGGGCTATTGACTCGTTCCTTACTCTAAAGCCGGTCTGAGAACTGAACTTCATCGGAAAACTGACAGTTTGTCGAGTCCAAACATGAAGCACACCAGAAACAGTTCGTTGGTTCGAGAAGGGGTGGTTCCCAGCCGACCGACCGAGTTGATTTTGGTACGTTTCTGTTGTTTGACGCGTCGTTACATCGTCTCTTTTAGCTCGAAACTTAGAAACTTTCCCAACACTTCACTCACTGATCATCTGTCCGGATGACCATCCGATCGGATGACCATCCGTCCAGAGGATCTGATTATCATTACACTTGTTTGTTTTATAGGACACTATGATCTCAACACTTGAAACTTTATCAGTTCGCAAACACACACTGTTCGAATGGCCATCCATTCGAATGGTCATCCGTCCGGATGACCATCCGATCGGATGGAGTCCATCTGTTCGAATGGTCATCCGACCGGATGACCATCCGTCTGGATGACCATCTGCTCAGGTATACTATCAAACACTTTATCTCAATTTTAGCACCGTTCGACACTCTGTTCCCAACCGTTTCAGCTCTTAGAGGACTTATGCTCTGTTCCCCGCACGCAGGCTGATCCAGCGTTCCCTTCGATCAAATCTATTCAGTGTTTGGTTATTAGCACCCGCTGTGAGTATACTCGATCCCCTTTTGTTTTAAACACTTTTGGGATGCAACATGTATTCTATAAACATGACACTTGAAACTTGAAACTTATTTGAAACATATCCTCGTTAAACATGAAACTTGAAACTTGATACTTGATACTTGAGATTTTTATGCTATGTGAACATTTAATCCTTGTGTGTAGTTCCGCCTTAACAATGGTAGCGCTATAGGGGTAATGCACCTCTCCGTTAGTCTTTGGGGTATTGTTAGGAGGAGACATTTAACCTCCAGTTAGTCTTTGGGAAAGGCATTTTAACACATTGGAAACTTGGGCTATCACTTGGACTGTGTAAACTAGCATGGAGAAACTTTTATATGTTTATATGATGGATGATATGAGTTTTTGTAAACTATTATGCTACGTATTCAAACTTGTATGCTCGCCAACATTTTTGTTGATAGTATTTTAATACATGTTGTAGGTTGATTGTAGATGGGATTCGAGGAAATAAGCTAGGATGATGCTTAGAAACTCACCTACTTAAATCAGAAATTTCGAACAATATTTAATGTTGATGTTATTTGAATCTTTTGTGGTTATGTATCGTGGATGATGTTCTAAACAATATTCATGAAACTTGATTAATGTTTATTGAAACAAATAGTGTTGTGGAATCTCTTGAGCAATATGAACGCTTAGTGCCGCGCCCCGATGTTTCCGCCATCGGTTGGGGTGTGACAGATTGGTATCAAAGCCATAACTATAGGGAATTAGGAAAAGTAGGAATGCTTTGCCTAGTCTATAGTTCTAGGAAACTTGACTCTTATTCGTTGTTTAAAACTTATGCGTTCTACCGTACATGCTTCCTAGCAACACTTCCCTGTTAAACTTACATGCCTTTCCTAAGGCTTACACAATGTACACTTGGACGCTTTTAAAACACTCTCGAAATGACTCATCAAAATAGGGGTGATTCCCGTCTTTGATGACGACTTTCGCAGTGTTTGTATCTTGCACGAGATTTGCCCTCAAGTCAGGAGTGACATCCAAACCTTGGAGGGAAATTTCCATATCATAATCTAGTAGGTCTTATCTGTTGATAAGTTCCAACACTATTAGGGTACGATGTTGTTAAGTTAGAGGTGAAACTCACATCTTGATAACTAGTCCCACTCTTTGATTTTCAATCTCGCCAAAGTCTCAAAATTTCCAATCAATTAGGGACGTGTAGTGATCGAAAGGACAAATATCGTAGGCCAAATATCGATGACGTATTTGTCTAAGTAGGCCAAGGCACGTTGCCTTGATTCGAGAGGGGTTCGATTTACTTTGGTTAGTCAACGTTCCCCTACCCGAAACAATCTTATGTTTTATGAGCCTATCTTTTATGTTATCTCGATTTTTTTTTTCATGTGGCTTTATACTTGATACTTTGTTCGTTTCAAAATTTTTACACGAATCACACGTATCTCCGCAATCAAAAACATTAATAATAATCTCTCAGGATCGAACTTAATTTATGATGCTTCAATCATTATGTTATACTACGTGGAATCTTGATTAAACTAAGAGAAACATGATTGAACGTGATGCTATGTGAAACAACTTGATCAAACTATGTGAAACATGTTGAACGTATTATGCTATTAAACAATGTAAAAATTGTGCAACGATTTGTGATGTGTGAAATAACTTGAGTCGTTTATACGATCATGTGAAACTTTAAGCTATACTATGTGAAGAAACACTGGTTTGATTGACCGGAATCAACTGAACCAGAGGGTTTGAATCTGCATAAAAGGGTTTGGTCTTCTCGTTCGATTCGGGGGTGAATGATCTTCTTCCTCTAATGATCTCTACAGAACAAACAGCCGTTAGACTCGCCACGGGGAGAATGGAGGTTCTCTCCGTGACCACCCTCCGGCGTGAGAATAAGTACAGGGTTTGATGAAGAAGAAGAAGTGAAAGTGAAGTGAATGTAACTTG
The DNA here is from genome assembly GCA_030545235.1 of Helianthus tuberosus. NCBI lineage: Eukaryota > Viridiplantae > Streptophyta > Magnoliopsida > Asterales > Asteraceae > Helianthus > Helianthus tuberosus. The sequence continues at coordinate 83,676,526 of CM060369.1, forward strand.
AGAATTATACCTGAATTATCCTTCTATTTATAGCCGGAGTTTGGGCGGGAAAATTTGTTGATGAAAAGTTGACGGAAAGTGCCTTTTCCGTGAGCGGTTATTTTTCCCTCCCGTTAATCGCTAACGATTTGGGTATGCACACGGATCATGATTTTGATCAACGGTTAGGGTGTTGCCAAGTGGAAAGTGGGCAAGTGTATATCTTTATTCAATTTCGTGCCATCATCATGACTTTGTGGGAGCCTGGGATGATGCCACGTGGCCATTCGGTTATAATTGAATAGTGGTGCATGATAGAGTCTTCTAGAAGGATACAGCTGTAATCCTGTGTGACTCTTCCTCACGTTAACTTCGTGGTAACAGAGAAGTTACTTTTATCCAAGTCTGGATATTATTTATGCGGAAGTGTTTGCTAGGATTTTTATCCTATCTGCTAGGGAGGTTGGCGCAAGGATTTGTTAGTTTCCTTTTGGCGCGTAGATGTTAAACATAGTTTTCGTCCTAAGTTCTTTTTGTAGAACCAGTGCGCGGCCGCGCAAGGTCTATTAAAGAAGGCTTAAAGACGAGGTTGTGGTATGGTCTCAAGTACCTGAAGCAAGGTTTTTGGGACCTTACCCCTTCAAGTCCCCCCAGTCTAGTGTTGCTCTTATGCAAATAAGTGGAGCACTGGACTATGAGAGATGCGTGCTTTTGTTGTAGAGTTTATGTAGATTTTAAAGAAATGGAAATCTTCTTGGAGAAGATATTTGTATTTTTTACTTTATTTCGAACTGTTCATTTGAGCGAGAAGTTCTTTTAATCATGAGTTGACTGTTGTTACGTCACTTAGATATGAAAAATGTATTTTTGTATTACCTCATCATCTTCTTGCAGAACTGTAGCCTTAGGAATATGTGCGGACTTTCTCAGAGAGTATTTAATGTGATATGACGATTGCAGTGGCAGTGCCATTTCTAAGGGAAGTGATTTGACACTTAATCATCACAAGTTCTCCTTTCAATGCTAACGTTAGCTCTTCCCGGCTATATATGTATATAGAGTGTGTCAATATTTTTCCAGATTTGGAAAAATGAGGTCCAGGCGACGGTTTCGATGTCGGAAGATTTCTGAAATTCTAAAGGCTTTTGATGCTGCTGAAGCTCTGCTTCTCCTTTCAGGCTTGTCAACTGAAACTGTTCCCGGAGACGGAGGTGCTCATGGTACAGTTCCTCCCGTGTCTTCAAGAAATCATACCCTCTCTCATTCTGTAGATGATAATAACGAGGGGGTTACCATGCTGTCAGCATATGTCATAACTCAAGCATTTTCGGCTGACTGGAGAGGCCGTTGCTCAATAGTGTACCAACGGTGTCGCCTTGGTTCTTGTTCAGACCCTCCGGCCGAGATTCCGACCAATGTGCATATGGTTGCTCCTGCTACGGGCGATGGAGAAGGTGTAGACCCTTGGATTGTTGATCCTCATCCTCTTGCCTGGTATGGTGAAGTACTGCACACCCCGCTGGGTGTGTTGGATATGTTTCCTGATGTTTAGTTTGTTTATGTTGTAACTAATGTTTTGATACACTATCGTGTTCTGTATATTTTGTTAATGTGCTTTGTTGCACAAGTAACTTTTTGATGCACTGTTGTGCATATGGGGTTTTGGTTATTGCGCGCGGCGCGCAAGTGATTAAATGTAAGTTGTGTTTGAATTACAATATGTTGCATGTGTATAATTACTTTGTTTAGGTAAAGCGAATAAGGATGGTATTGCGCTCATGTGTGAACGTAGGTCTGGACTGTGCGCGGGACTTGTGTCTGTTAGACCGTTCATGAGACTTACAATGTTTTACCATAGTGTTTTCGCGCGTACCAAAGGGAATTACATGCATTTTGTAATAAACAATAAAACATATAAGGATAAGCTTTGTATTGATAAGGCGTGGGGCCGATGGATACAAAGTGAATAATTAGAATAAGTACGTTGCCTGCGCATGTGCCTGGCTTTTTTTTCCAAATGGCTTGATTGGTTACATGTAGCACCTGCGCAGTTGCTGCACGTTCCAGGTGCGAGGCACGTCTGTTCCGTCAAGTCTTTTTAAGGTGTATGCTCCTTTGCTTAGGACTTCGTGGAGTATGTACGGTCCTTCCCATTTAGGTGCTAGTTTCCCTGGCTTTTCCTCATTGGACGCTTCGTTGTCGCGCAGGACGAAATCTCCTGGAACGAAGGTGCACACGCGTACGCGCACGTTATAGTATTTCTCTAATTTTGATTTATACATGGCTTCTGCAATGGCTGCGTTCTCGCGCCTTTCTTCGAGAAGGTCCAGATCAATTCTTTGTTCTCGTTCGTTATCTTGTTTTTCCATGGCGATCATACGCGGTGATGGGAGGCCGATTTCCGCCGGTATTACTGCTTTCGAACCATATACAAGGCTGTATGGGGTTTCGCCTGTACTGGTTTTTGGCATGGTGCGATGGGCCTATTAAATGCTAGGGAGTTCGTCTACCCATCCCCTACGCGCTGTTCCCAACCTTGCCTTGATGCTATCCACTATTTGTTTATTCACGCTTTCAACCTGCCCGTTTGCTTGTGGGTGTGCCACAGAGTCGAAGCTATGCTCGATGTTCATTTCTTTAAACCATTTCTGGAGGTCTTCCGATGCAAAGTTTGTGTCATTATCAGAAATGATGCGTAATGGTAACCCGAATCACCAGATAATATGTTCCCATATGAACTTGTGAATTACCATTGCTGTAGTCGATGCTAATGCCTTAGCCTCCACCCATTTGGTGAAGTAATCAACTGCTACTACGATGAATTTAACTGCGCCTGGTGCATCGGGGAAAGGACCGACGAGGTCGATACCCCATTGTTGAAAAGGCCATGCTGAGGTGACCGGAACTAGAGGATTTTTTGGACGGAGAGTTTTTGGTGCGTGGCACTGACATGCTGCGCATTTGCGCAATAGTTCAACTGCGTCCACATGCATTCCTGGCCAATAATAGCCTGCATTCATGATCTTCGCCACTACCATGCGTGGTCCGGCGTGAATCCCACATAATCCTTCATGAATTTCTCTGACTAAATATTGCACATCCGTCTTATCGACACAACGCAGAAGTGGACCCATGAATGATTTCCGGTATAAGATACCGTCCGCCATTTTGTAGTTCAGCGCTTTGTGCTGGATTTTCCTAGCCTCCGCTCTTCCTTCTGGAAGTTTGCCATGCTGTAAGTATGTAATGATTGGGGACATCCATGATGGATTCCCGACCTCGATGATGTTCACTTGTCTTAGGGGAACGGATGGGTTCGATAATACCTCAATGCGGACTTCCTTTGCCAGATGTTTGAAGCTGGTGGCGGCCAGTTTGCTCAGTGCGTCTGCATGTTTATTTTCACTTCTATTGATATGGACTATCTTGAATGTTTGGAACTGGTTAATAAGCATTCGTACTTGCTCCAAATATAAAACCATGGATTCGCCTATAGCGTCGTAATGACCACTGACTATTTCCGCCACTAGCTTGGAATCGACGTGTGCTTCGAGGTTCTTTGCTCCCATTTTAAGTGCCAGACGGAGGCCCGCAAGAAATGCTTCGTATTCTGCTTCATTGTTTGTACTTTTGAAATCTAGGCGTATTGCGTATGTGAGCTCGCGGTTGTCCGGGCTAACCTGCCGAAGGCCTGCGCCTGCTCCATCATCGTTGGAAGCACCGTCTGTGTGTAGCGTCCAAACCCTATCGTCGAAGACTGGGATAGGGTTTTGGATTGCCTCGCACTCTTAGATTTTGTCAACAGGGACTTCAGTGGCAAAATCTGCTAATACTTGTCCTTTAATTGCTGGTCGGGGTTTGTAGAGGATGTTGTATCCTCCTAGCTCGATGGCCCATTTGGCCAGATGTCCCGTGACATCAGGTTTAGACAGAATTTGTCCAAGATGATAATTTGTGAGTACTGTAATAACATGGCCAGAGAAATACCGGCGCAGTCTTCGTGACACGTGGACCAGCGCGAGGACGAGTTTTTCTATCATAGAGTAGCGTGTCTCTGGGCCAGTTAGCATCTTGCTGATGTAGTATATCAGAGTTTGAACGCCATCTCTTTCTACCATTAATACCACGCCAACTGCTACTTCTGCTGCGGACAGATATAGGATTAGCGGTTCCTCCTTTCGTGGTGCTGTTAAAGTTGGTAACTGGATCAGACACTCCTTTATTTGTTTGAAGGCTTTCTCCTCTTATGGTGTCCATTGAAAATGGCTCTTCTTGGCGCAGTTGCGCAACGTGATAATGAACAGATAAGATTTCGCGGCGTGATTTGCCAAGAATCTGTTTAGTGCTGCTAATTGACCCGCCAGTCGTTGCATTTCTTTAATTGGTGCTGGTGAAGGCATTAGTTGGATGGCCTCTACTTTCTCTGGATTGACCTTGAAGCCATCTCTGGTTACTATGAACCCTAGAAATTTGCCTTCCTCCATTCCGAAGGAGCACTTTATTGGATTCAGTTTTAGATTGACGTTGCACAAAGAATTAAAGATGCGCTGAATATTCACAAGAATGGTCTCTTCTTCTTGGCTCATGATGATGATGTCATCCATGTAAACTTCCACTGTTACTTCAATGTCTTCCCCGAAAACTCTATCCATCAAGCGTTGGTAAGTAGCTCCTGCGTTGCGGAGACCAAAAGGCATTTTCGTATAGCAAAAGATACCTTTATCTGTACGGAAGGCCGTTTTGTCTTCATCTTCCTCTTTCATATGTACTTGATGGTAGCCTTTATAGCAATCTAGAAAACACTTCCAGCGGAAGGATGCTAGATAATCGACTTTCTTGTCTATTTCCGGGAGTGCGTAACAGTCTTTTGGGCAGGCTTTGTTGAGGTATTTGAAGTCGACACACATGCGCCACCCGCCATTATGTTTTTGTACCATTACTGGGTTGGCTACCCCGGTTTGGTACTGTACTTCATGCAGGATCCCAGCGTTAAGCAATTCTGTTACTTGTTCGTTCATTGCTTCTGCTTTTTCTGCGCTGAGACTGCGCCTGCCTTGCGCGACAGGTTCTGCTGAAGGTCGGACATTTAAACAGTGTTGTGCTATGTCTCGTGGTATTCCAATCATGTCCGCCGGGGAGCAAGCGACGATGTCCATGTTGTTGGAGAGAAGTTCTTTCAACTTTATCCGGATTGCCGGTGAGATGGCGTGCCCTAACAAGATGGTTTGTTCCGGATGCTCCTCGTTGAGAACCCATTTTTCCGGTTCGTTTGATGTGGAAGGTTTGGCAACCTTTGCTGGTGGTTCATCGTCCACATACATAACTTCCTTGCTAGAATACAAAATTGCTACCCCGGTTTCTGTTGGAAAACCACAAGCGGCGTGTGGTATGGAGGTAATCATGCTGAATTCTCTCTGAGATCGTCTCCCCAGTAGTACATCATGACGCGACGTTGCTGGTATAACCATGAAATTAACTGTGACAGTGCGCGAGTGTTCGCCGTCTGAGAGAGTCACAGGAAAAGCGATTCAGCCCAGCAGAAAGACAGCTTCGTTGCAGAAACCAGTGAGAGGAAAATCGACTGGTTTTAGGTGTGCCTTATCTTCTGGGTCGAGTTGCTTGAAACATTGTTCATAGATTATATCCATTGAACTTCCTGGATCTATGAACATATAATCAGTCCGGTAATGGCCGAAAATGCCGGTGATAATTACTGGACGTTCTTCTTGAGGACCTCCAGGGACAACAGGGAAGATTACCTGTTGCTATCGCCAATGCTGATTATGGCTTCGTTTGTTCGGCCTTCACGAGGGACCTCCTTGTACCATATTTATCTGTCATGCTTTGACTTCCTGGTGATTGTTATCTTTTGAATTTTGTGACATATCTCCTTGGCTACTGAATTGGATGTCCCACTGACGAGCTGACTGTGGGTCCAACGTTGAAGTGACAGGTTTTCCCTTGCTTACTTCTTGAGTATCAGATCTGTTGTATAATAACTCAGATCTGACATTTTGTGCAAAAATTTGGTTCATGGAGTTCTGGAACCTGGTGAACCAGTACTCTAGAGTTTCCTCCGGGAGTAGATCTGGATGAATATGAACTCCCGTTTGTACCACGAAGCCCTTTTCCAACAGATAAATTTCGTTGCTGTCCACGTTGCCCATGATTCCGTCGATCTGGTTGCCTTGGGTTTCAGTACCCTTTATTTCAGATCGAGGACTTGATGGATGAATTGTCGAGTTCTCTGCCATATGAAACAGAGAATGAAGAGAAAAAGAATTGAAACGAGAAGAGGTGAATAAAAACTGAGAAATCAGTGGGCGCCAATGAAGAAACACTGGTTTGATTGACCGGAATCAACTGAACCAGGGGGTTTGAATCTGCATAAAAGGGTTAGATCTTTTCGTTCGATTCGGGGGTGAATGATCTTCTTCCTCTAACGATCTCTACAAAACAAACAGCTGTTAGACTCGCCACGGGGAGAATGGAGGTTCTCTCCATGACCACCCTCCGGCGTGAGAATAAGTACAGGGTTTGATGAAGAAGAAGAAGTGAAAGTGAAGTGAATGTAACTTGAGAATTATACCTGAATTATCCTTCTATTTATAGCCGGAGTTTGGGCGGGAAAATTTGTTGATGAAAAGTTGACGGAAAGTGCCTTTTCCGTGAGCGGTTATTTTTCCCTCCCGTTAATCGCTAACGATTTGGGTATGCACACGGATCGTGATTTTGATCAACGGTTAGGGTGTTGCCACGTGGAAAGTGGGCAAGTGTAGATCTTTATTCAATTTCATGCCTTCATCGTGACTTTGTGGAAGCCTGGGATGATGCCACGTGGCATTCGGTTATAACCGAATAGTGGTGCATGATAGAGTCTTCTAAAAGGATACAGCTGTAATCCTGTGTGACTCTTCCTCACGTTAACTTCATGGTAACAGAGAAGTTACTTTTATCCAAGTCTGGATATTATTTGTGCGGAAGTGTTTGCTAGGATTTTTATCCTATCTGCTATGGAGGTTGGTGCAAGGATTTGTTAGTTTCCTTTTGGCGCGTAGATGTTAAACATAGTTTTCGTCCTAAGTTCTTTTTGTAGAACCAGTACGCGGCCGCGCAAGGTCTATTAAAGAAGGCTTAAAGACGAGGTTGTGGTATGGTCTCAAGTACCTGAAGCAAGGTTTTTGGGACCTTACCCCTTTACTATGTGTTGTGAAACTATAATTTAAACGAAACTTTGTGATCGAATCTTACCCGATTCTTACTTTGACTCTTTTGATGTCGTCAAGTCGTCTTTCCAACCCACACAAGAAGTCAAAGGCCAACACTCAGAAAAAGATGATGTATTTTATGGCCGACCAGATCGCACGTATTGTTCCCAAGATCGTCTCTGAGATCCAGGGATCAAACACTCCTCCCTCCTCTATTGACTCTAAAGCGGACAAACCAAAGCCTGTGAGCTTCAACTACAAACACTTTCTCTCTTGCAACCCTAAGCCTTTCACGGGCAGTGATGGGGTGACTGCGATGTTGGAATGGTTCGACAGCATCGAAGTTACTTTCATCAACAGTGAGTGCCCAGAACACTTAAAGACTAGGAGTGCAACTGGCATGTTTCAAGGCAAAGCTCTAGAGTGGTGGGCAAATGAAAGGAACATCCGCTCCAACGATGAGGCTTATGCTTTACCCTGGGCAGAGGTTAGGGAAATGATGATGCTTGAATTCTGCCCTCTGCACGGGCAGCATAAACTTGAGGATGAATTCTGGCATCTGAAACAAGTGGGTGACGACAACTAGGCTTATACTACCCGTTTCAAGCAACTCAGCATCATTGTGCCTCACTTGGTATCTACACCTAAACGCATGATCACCAAGTACATTCATGGTTTACCTCCTGCTATGCCTGAGCCATTGAAGCAGCTCAACTCGACACTATTGAAGAAGTTTACCATCTTGCAGCAAGTTTGAACAACAACCGTGTTCGTGATAAACAGTCTGGAAACTCTGCTCCATCGAAACCTGCTAATCAGATCACTCAGCAACCAAGTGGTAGCAAGAACAAGAAACAAAAATCTCAGGGTTCTGGCTGCAACGCCATTATCCCTGCTGCAAATGCAAACCCTGCAGGCAATGCTATTGTGCTTGCTGCTACTGCTAACCCTCCTGCTCCGGAAAACAAGAAGTCGTACACTGGGATTCATCCCAAGTGTGCCACTTGCAACTTTCATAGTCCAGCTAACTCTGCTTGTCGTTTGTGTACCAACTGCAATCGCTATGGTTACACAACTCCTTACTGCCATCAAGCCAATCAGGTCCAGCAAGCGCCGCCAGCTCAGCCCGCTCAACCAGCCCAAGAGAATCCCAGACCAACAAATGTGAGAGCATGCTACAAGTGTGGAGACACTACTCATCTCCGTAACCAATGTCCCCAGCTGAACCAGGAGCAACAGCCAGCCGCTCGGGGGCGAGCGTTCAACACCAATGCAAATCAGTCTCGTAATGACAATGACGTCATTAATGGTACGTTCCTTGTTAATAATCTTTACGCTTCGATACTATTTGATATTGGTGCCGACAGAAGCTTTGTGTCCGTAGAATTTGAATCTTTGTTAAACTGTGCATGCTCGAAGCTACCTAAGTTGTTCTCTGTTGAGATTGCCGATGGTAAGTCTATCCTAGTTGATTCTATCCTCCGTGATTGTTCCCTGACTCTTAAGGATCACGTTTTCACTATTGACCTCATACCCATGCAATTGGGTAGTTTCGATATCATAATTGGCATGGATTGGTTGCGTAAGAACCATGCTGAGATCGCTTGTCACGAGAAGTACGTTCGTTTACCTCTTCCGTCTGGTGACACACTTTGCACGTCTATGGAGACCGACCTTCTCGAGGATTGAAGTTGATGTCATGCACTCAAGTGAATAAATGCTTACGTAAACAGTACTTTGCCTTCTTGGCCCACATAGTGGAACAAAAGGGCAAGGGAAAGAGCGTAAGCGATGTTCCAGTAGTGTGTGATTTCCCTGACGTCTTTCATGAGGATCTTCCTGGTCTTCCTCCTCCCCGATCTGTTGATTTTCGTATTGATCTCATACATGGTTCGACTCCTGTCGCCAAGGCTCCTTACCGACTTGCACCATCTAAGATGCAAGAATTATCTAGTCAACCGTAGGAACTACTTGACAAAGGCTTTATACGTCCAAGTACCTCTCCGTGGGGTGCTCTTGTGCTATTTGTCAAGAAGAAAGATGGCTCGTTTCGTATGTGTATCGACTACCGTGAGCTTAATAAACTCACCGTTAAGAATCGTTATCCTCTTCCTCGTGTCGATGATTTATTTGACCAACTACTTCTCTAAATCGACCTTCGATCTGGTTATCATCAGCTTCGTGTTCTCAAAGAAGATATCCCCAAAACCGCATTTCTTACTCGTTATGGACACTACAAGTTCGTGGTTATGCCTTTTGGTTTGACCAACGCACCTGCCATGTTCATGGATCTTATGAATCGCGTCTGTAAACCTTATTTGGATCGTTTTATGATAGTCTTTATTGATGATATTCTTATTTATTCGAAAACTCGAGCTGATCATGAATGTCATCTACGCCTTATGTTAGAACTTTTACGTGGTGAACGTTTATATGCGAAGTTTTCTAAGTGTGAAATTTGGATTAATGAAGTATAATTTCTCGGGCACGTTGTTAGTAAACAAGGAATTCATGTTGACCCTTCTAAAATCGAAGCTGTGAAGAATTGGAGTACGCCTAAAACTGCATCACCGTCCCTCCCACTTTGTTGACTCAGAAAGAGAAACCTTTTGCTTAGGGTCCTGAGCAAGAGGAATCCTTTCAAACTCTTAATAATCTTCTTTGTAACACTCCTGTACATGCTCTCCCTGATGGGAATGACGATTTTGTGGTACATTGTGATGCCTCGAACCGGCGGCTTGGGCTGTGTGCTCATGCAAGGGGACAAGGTCAACCCTTATGCCTCCCGAAAGCTCAAAATACATGAGAAGAACTATACTACCTATATGGTACTAAGTGTGTGGTTTTCACTGACCATAAGAGCCTGCAGCACATCTTTAACTAGAAGGAAATGAATATGCATCAGCGACGATGGGTGGAGTTACTTAACGACTATAACTGCGAGATTCGCTACCATCCTGGCAAGGTGAATGTCGTGGTCGATGCTCTTAGTCGTAAGACTTATGTCAGTAGTATTCTCTGTTCTCAGATCACTAGTGATCTTCATGCTTGTATCCACGAAGCTCAATACTCGTCAGTCAGTGAAGGAAGTCTAAATGTTGAAATACGGGGTGCGTCAACTGATCAACTTAAAACTAAGTCTGATGGACTTCAATACTATCTTAAATCGCATCTGGGTGCCAGATCGCGACAATCTTCGTGAACTCATTATGAATGAGGCTCACAAATCACGATACTCTATTCATCCTGGTACTGATAAGATGTACCATGACTTGCGTATGACTTATTGGTGGGCTGGTATGAAGAAGGACATCTCCGCGTACGTCTCTAAATGCCTTACTTGCTCTAAGGTCAAGGCCGAACATCAACGACCTTCAGGTCTTCTAGAACAACCCGAAATCCCTGTTTGGAAATGGGATAGTATCGCTATGGACTTTATAACTAAACTACCTCGAACACCTGCCGGTCATGATAGTATATGGGTTATCATTGACGGTTTGACCAAATCAGCCCACTTTCTTCCTATTCATGAAGATTTCAAAGTGGAGAAACCTACTCGAATCTATACTAACGAAATCATATGTCATCATGGTATACCCATTGACATAATCTCTGACCGTGATGGTCGTTTTACTTCACGTCTTTGGCAGACCTTTCAGTCCGCTATGGGTTCTCACTTAAATCTTAGTACAACCTTTCATACTCAAACGGATGGACAGGCTGAATGCACTATTCAGACCCTAGAGGATATGCTCTGTTCTTGTGTCATCGACTTTGGTGGTAACTGGGATGTACATTTACCATTGATCGATTTCTCGTACAACAACAACTATCATTCCAGTATTCAGATGGCTCCTTTCGAAGCTTTATACGGTAGCAAGTGCCGATCTCCTCTCAGTTGGCATGAGATTGGTGACAAGCAACTTACCGGCCCTGAAATCATTCAAGAGACGACGGATAAGATTCTTCAAATCCGTGATAACTTGATGAAGGCTAGGAGCAAACAAAAGAGCTATGCTGACAAAAGGTGTAAGCCTCTGGAATTCAATGTTGGAGATCACGTTCTGCTCAAAGTATCTCCTTGGAAAGGAGTTATACGCTTTGGTAAAAAGGAAAAGCTTGCCCCTCGCTATGTGGGTCCTTTCAAGATTCTCGAAAGGATTGGCAAGGTGGCTTACCGACTCGATTTGCCTCAAGAGTTTAGCAATGTACATCCAACGTTCCATGTATCTAACCTTCGGAAGTGCTTAGCCGACGAGGAACTTCAGGTTACCATCGAGGACTTGCAAATAAACGAGACTCTTCATTTTGTGGAGAAACCGGTCGAAATCATGGACCGAGGCACCAAGCGGCTGAGGCGCAGCAAAATTTCCATAGTTAAGGAATGATGAGAAGGAAAGCGTGGCGTCGAATTCACTTGGGAACTCGAGAGTGAAATAAAGACCAAGTATCCACAGCTCTTCGAGCAGTTTTCCTCTTAGATTTTGGGGACGAAATCTCCTAAAGGAGGGGAGATTGTAACGCCCTGCGTTTTGAAACTTTTATATTTTGGCAAGTCTCATCCCTATAATATTAAATGTTGACTATTTAAGCCTTAAACTATGTTAAACTATGTGAAACTTTGACTTTATGTGAAACTTTTACGCTATGTGATACTTGACTCTTGTGACACTTTTGATACTTTGAATCTAGACTCTTTTGATACTTTGAATCTTGAATCTTGAAACTTGACACTTGTTATGTTTGATACTTATTAAACAAGAGACTTTGATACTTGATACTTATTGAACGAGAAACTTGGATTCTTTATTGAACGAGAGACTTGATAATTGATACTTCGACTCTTGATACTTAGATACTTGAAACTTATTAGACGTGAACCTAGCTTGAATGCAACTAGAAACATGAAAACTTTTGTGTTATTTAATATTATCATGTAATGGTCCCTCACAATAATACGCAACACAACACTTAATCTAGCTCGCAAAACGAACCAAAGTCGTGAAACTAGCAAACGGGTCTCGGCTGTCCAAATGGACATCCGATCGGATGACCTTCCGATCGGATGACCATTCGACCGAATAGCCATCCGACCCATTTGACATTAGAAGGTATATATTTGATGTTTAATAAAGTGTTACATGGTGTCTAGTATGTATGTCCAAAATGCATAAATGACATGTTTTAATTTAGCAAAAAGTGTGATAACATAGGTGTGTATAACACATGAAATGTAACAAGTATGTATGGTTGATAGTTTGGTATGATCAAGTGAAAAAAAAACATACAACTTAATCTTATAATCGAATAACTAAGTGTTTAAATGTATGAAGATTTAAGGATTACGAATACACGATCATTGTTTACGAATTAAGCTTACATTTATACGAATTACGAACCATGTATCAAACGATTGCACGTATCAATGTATAAACATGTATAAAAGATTCGTTTCATTACGATCAAAGTCTCGGATTTTACAATGATACAACGAAATACGATTACAAGGAATACAAGATTTCCAAAAAAAATAGAATTTCAAGTAATTGTTTCTAAATATGGAAAGTATGAAAACGCAGGGCGTTTTAGGAAATTTCGTCCCGAAATTTATTCAAGAGGAAGACTTGAAAAAGTTTTGGCAAAAATTGAGACTTGAAAATTTTGAAACGGTTTGAAAAGTACGAAACTTTGGAGAACGACAAGGTAAATTTGCAAGGGAGTTCGTTGTCTAAAGTAATTTGAGGTACCAAACATAGTAGAAAACGTGTAGGTGCGTATATAGGTAGAGTGAGTCTAAACAAGTTTGGATAACTTAAATTGGAGATGTATTAAAAATGGGACGTATTAAGAAGGAAGATTTTGACAAACGGTTTGTATTTTGTTGGAAAGTGGGGTAGTTTACAGGGGAAGTTTTAAGGATAGTATAAAAATCACACTTTCGTAAAAATTGTTTATTGAGAGGAACGAAAAGGTTTGGTACTTTGAATAAAGCGTTAAAGGTATACTAAGTACATTTACACAAGAATAAAGAATAGGAAGACGGTTTTAAAGGTAATGCGATAAGTTAGGATTTGAATGTTTAAAAAAGCTTGATTGTGAACGGGGTTAGTATGAAAGAAAGGATAATGGAGAATAATAGGAGTATGGGGAGAACGATTGACTCTAAATGAATGCCAGTATATGAATGATATAAGTATTAGATAGACGAAAGTAGCGTGTTAAAGATGAAGTCTCGTCATGGATAACCGGATATAATGCGCTTGTGAGTTGTTTAAAGTTTGTATTAGGTCAATGACGTGTGCTGAACAAACTATAAAAATCAACTAAGTTAGACTCTCTAAGCTAGACACTAAAAAGCTTTAATTCTAGACTCAACCTAAACAACACAATCGGCAAGTGTACCGATCACTGTAGTATAACCCTAGGAAGTCCGGATATCGAACCACGAGACTCTATTTATCACGTAAACTAGACTCTAATAGACACTGACAGACACGACTGAAACTTGTTTAATTGTTTTGGGAAGGGGGGGGGGGAGTTACGGAAAATCTAAGGAAATCTATTTAAACCAAATATTAAACTAAAACTAGACTAATACGAAAGAAGGCAAAGGCTTTTCTTATATGATGAACGAGACCACCTAGACTAGAATCCTGGATTGATTTTAAGAATTACCGATTAAGTTAATTGCATGATTTATGGAACCGGGATCTTAAAGTACTAAACCTATTTAGACACCAACTAAGCCCCTCACCCCTTCTCGAGGTGAAACTTATGGCGCTACCTAGGCCGTTAATCCTATCGGTTATTAGACGTCTTTCCAGTTGTCTAATTATTGTGTAAGTACCCTAATGTTGACCTACTCTTTTCCAATCATAGATCTAGGGTAGTTTAGCTTCTTGATTTGACTTGATAGACTAATAAACCGACGGGGAAACTAAGGCACGACCTTTTCCAAGGACTGTCTAAAGCAATTCGCCGGGTAAGACCTATCAATAGCCCCGCACCTTCCAGCTATTGGGACTAGTAGAACACTAAAATCTAGTAAATCACTAACAATTACTTCTAGGGTTATTTGCACAATTTCACCCTAAAGAGTTAAGATTTCTTACGTGATATAGACACTCACCAAAATCCTAAACCCTAGTATGACTTTATTCTGTGATAAAGACCGTCACCAAGAATCATACGAAGCAAGTGATAATAACAAACCAAATTAAAGCACGCATGTACATCAAATCAATAGACCAAACTTTTTACTAAACACAATCAATCCATAATATTCATGAAAATAACGGAAAAAGGTAAAAACTTTATATTAATCCATTCATCAAAGTCTAGGTGGCTTAAATGTTTAGCCGAGCATGTTAATAAACCAAAACAAATCAAAGATGTCTAAATGAGAATTCATGGTAACAAGTTTCGTAAGAAAATAAAAAACAAAGAACTAGAAAACCCGTGTAGTCTTCAATCCTTCGTCCCGAACTCGTACCACTGATTCGTATGCTTCGAAATCTCCAAATCAGCTCTCCGAATGCTCCAAGATCGCCTATGATTGCTCTCCAATCGTAATTAGGGTTTTTGTTAAGTTTCTTGAGTTTTTATAGTTAACCCTAATAACCAACGAACAAAACTCGTACAATAACCCCGTCGCGTCGCGCGACGGGTGTCATGTATTGCTGTGGCGCGACGCCACAATAAAGAATTCCAGATATTATTTGTTTAATGCTAGCGCTGCGCGACGGGAATGCGGTTTAGCTGTGGCGCGACGCCAAAGCTCAAAATGACCAGACTCCTTCGTTTTTTCTCCAGCTTCAGCTCTTAAAAACTCCAAAATAATTCTAACTCTTTTCCAACTTTTTCCGGGACTTGGTGTCTCAGCATTTTGGCTCGTTTTCACTCCTTTTTCAGCAACTTTAAGCATCAAGACCTGGAAAACACAATCTAATCAATAGTATGCACATTCTAACTAAAACTAAAATAAATATAATGGAAAATTATACAAACTGAACATGAATAAAGGATGTATTTTGCAATACATCAAATATCCCCACACTTACTCTTCTTTCGTCCTTGAAAAAGAATTATGCAACGGAATCATAGATGAATAGTCACTCGGGTCAAAAGCATATTTATATTTTATTAAAACCAAAACTTGCGTAGCTGCGATTGCGAATATGCTTGTCCCTTTAAACCCAAGTCCGGTCCTAAGCCCTTATCATGTGAATTTAATTTAAGTGCGGTCAATCTACCTAGGGCCTCACGCTAGAATCTACGGTCCACCTATTCCCGCCTCAAGCTTATAGAACTAAAGGAACGATTACTAGACCAATTCCCAACTGTCTTATATCAAAACCAAGAGAATTTACAATCGATTTTTTTTTCTCTTTTTCCATTTTTTTTTTCGCTTTTTTCTTCTTCTTTTTAATGAGCGTATACGTTGCTTTCCCTAACCAAGAGGCAACCGGCTGTAGAGTCGCTATCCCCAACTCGGACTACTTAGGTTTCGGTACTTTTTTACTTTTCTTTTCAAGGTCAATTTCACACACCCTAGCGGTAATCCGGTTGTAAAGTCACTATCCCCAACCCAGACTACATAGAAATGCGCTACTTTCATTCAATTTCTAGCTCATCATTTTTTTCACTATTTTTTTTCATGATAAAAAATTCTAACGGTTTTAACTTATAACGGTGTCCCTTATACTATTATCGGCAGTTTCAACTTCCCATATCTCCCAGGCGAAAACCCACAAGCAGACCGACAATTAAGGTATATTAAGATCAAAGGGACTTAAAACCAAACCCGGGCCTATCCACATATCCCTAACTAGACACAAGCTCGATTTATTTTAATCTCATATTATTATTATTCGAAACCAAGCAAAAACTCATCTTTTCTATCATTTTTCGTATTAATATGCAAACTTCTCATTTCAAAGGACCTTTTTTTTCTGATTTTTCAATTTTTTTTTATTTTTCAAATTTTTTAATTTTTTTCTTAACTTTTTCAATTTTATGACTCGATTATTTACATGTATCTCATCCCCACACTTAAAGATTGCATTGTCCCTAATGCAAGAACGGAAATACGACTCAAAAACTACCTAAAAACTAAAAACGATAACTAAAGACGAAATAGATAAATAAATACAAAAGAATACAAGGGAAACGACTTAGCTGTATATGTGAGACTGTCAAAGTGCCAGTTGTTTCCACATAAGCCCTCCAATTCGAAATGCGCTCAGCAAACAACTCCTAATCTCGGACACGCGAACGAAAGCGGCTAAACATCAACCTATCAGTCACCATCAACAAACTAGCAAAACATAGTAATATATATCATCAAAATGTCATCAGTTTCAACAACATACCAACCCATCCTTCCCAACCAACCTGTTTAACGTGTATCAATATCAGTACAAACCAACAAATGAGGATAAAAAAACAGCACAAAAGAAAAAAAATCAAACAAAAGATATAGTCAGCTGCTGCTTCTGCATCCTCGCCATCCCCACACTAGTCCTCGTCACTGTCCTCCTCTTGTCCAGCTGCACCAGCACTACTCTCACCAAATACACGGAATGGAGGATCCGGGTTAAACCTTGCACCAGCACCAGCCGGGCCACCCTACTGCCTCGGCTGAAAGAAATCTGGGATCCTCATGCTGTGAGTGCTCATCATGTACCTGAGAGCATCATCCTGCCTTTCCTGACCCAACTGAATCGCCTCTATAAGATGCTCTAATCTGTCAAATCTTTGCTCCACATAGCCAGAGAGTGACTGCAAAGTGAGGGGCTCAGGTGGAGGCTGCCTCCTCAGATACTGATGTGTTGGTAGCTCGTGTCTCTGTGGTGGCCGCTGTCGTGTGTAGGATCAACCTGAAGCATCACATCCTCAGCCGGATGTCCCTCTAGCGGCTGCACCTGCGGGCCCTGCCTAATCGGCTCCCAGCCGTAGGGCTCCGTCCACGACACTATACCTGCCTGCTGCAACTCTCTCATCCCAAATGTCATCGTCTTGGGCCCCTCGTGTAGAAATTGGGGAACATACCTGGTAAACACCCCCAAATTTTATGCGATACGAGTAATATAGGGGCCCATAGCTAACCCAGCCCGATGACCTCCTCGACAACCTCTACTGAACGAATCTGCTAACACAGTCGCTAAGTTCATCTCACGATTCTGTACCCGACACATGAGAATGAACAGCTCTATCCAATTTGCCTTATTCTCCCCAGATTTCCGACCCACCAGCATAGTAGATAAAATCTTCAACACATACCTGTAAATCGGGTTACGAACCGAAGTGATCAGGTTCGTAGTCGTGAACGGGTGTTCAGAAATTGTCTTCCAGAATTCCCGCAGCTCAGCTGAACCAACACTGTAATCCCTAGTAGTAGAATAAGCACCCCTCAAACTAGTAACAAATCCCGGCTGCTTCACTTCCTCCTCAGTATAAAAACCCGACACTTTGGCAAACCTCACCATATTCATTTCAAAAACCTGCCTACCCAAACTGAAAGACACATCTGTGTCCCGAACAAACTTTCCCTCCTTATGCATCCATGTGCTGTGAAACTCCAGCACCAGCTCCTCATACTGAGCCTGTGTACACTCCAACGCATTAGTCAACTTCGGGCCCAAGAGGTCCGCCACTTCCTGTCTTGAACCTATCCCCCCTGCCACATCCAGTCTATCACCCTATGCTGAAGCAAATTAGTATTCTTCAATTTATCATACGTATTCCATTCCGGTGTACTCGGCTCGAACTTCAATATCGGGTGGTCGACTCTATTACATTTCCTATCTGGAATAAAATTATAAGCCATTAGATACTGGATCTTTCTCAACTTAGGATCATCGGCAGCTATCTGAATGATCGGGGTCTCCTGTGGAACCGGGTCTTGCTGGGGTGGATCCTATTGTGGTGCTGACTGACCCGCACCTGTTTTCCGAGACCTACCTCTGTGCGAACTGCTCGCCATGTCTGCAAAACAGATATTAACAAGACAAAACAAGCAGACTATCAGTAATAACAAACTATTTTTGGTCTTTTTAATTTTTTAATTTTTTTGAATTTTTGAAATTTTTATATATATATTTTTTTTGGATTTTTATAAATTTTTTTCGAAAGAAATAGAATAGCCGTATGACATTTCATTCGCAGCTAATTCTGAAACAAACGGGTTACCTTTTTACAAATGCTAAGTGATAATTTAACTCGCCCGAATGGAGATTGAGTATGGGCGAGCCTAAATCACTTGTACGTGCAAGTAAACCCAAAAAAACAAGTAAACACGACTCAAACTATACTAAGACTTGACTAAAACGACACAAAGACACTAACTTGGACTCAATGTACACTACCCCCCCCCCCCGCGGCACTTTAATTTTCCGTAATTAAAACGAGTGCCTAACCATGACATTGAAGTCCAACCTTGATTAAAAATCAGTTGCTTTTTAGTTTTAAAAAAATCAACTTATTCGCGTTTGAAAAAATTCCGCCTAATTAAAGGAGGGTTTTCCGTTTGCAAAAAAAATTTCGTTTTTTATGCGCAAGATTGGAGCTTTATACGTCAATGTCCCAAACCAATTCAATCAAAACATTCAATACTACCAAAACTGACACCACCCGAACCCAATAAAAGCTTTGAAACAAAAACCGAATTTTATTTCGAAGTAGCAATGTCAAGTTAGGCATAGAGATAACTTTATGTGCATAAACCCAAACCAAGCCAGCCGCACCCCATTAATGCCCATATCACAATCCATATTCAGCTTAATGACACTAAGGGGAAAACTAAAGGCGACAAATTCATCACGATCAACTCTAAGTTTATGAAACTAAACCTCCTACAACCAAACAATGTACTCGACCAATATCCAACAGTGACCCGAGTTGGTCCGCCAAAGACTAAGACTACAATACTTGTAACACACGCACATCTAACCCGGAAACAAAAATACAGCGGACCACACACTAACTGAAACTCGAGTCGACACAAGTTGCACTAGACAAAGGACTCGAATATTGACTAAAAAATACTCAACAAAACTGACTCAAAATACCGACCTACGGACCCCAATAAACGATTAAATAACCAATTATAAGAGATTAAAGCCGAAGCACATACCTAAATTACTTGAAATTTGCAAGAAAAAGCTTGAACTTTTCGTTAATGGCGGGTCCCTAATCAGAGCAATATGGTGGTTTAATGGTGAAATTTTTCGGTGGGTTATCTAGAGGGTTGAATTCCGATCTCAGAGGTGTAAAGAGGGTGAAAAATGGTTGAGATTCGGTGGAGTTATGGTGAATGTTGGTGAGTTCGGCGGTAGGGGTGAAAGAAAAAGGGTTGGTGAGGTTTTTGGGGAAAACTGCTGAAAGGATAGGGTTTTAAACGATTGGGGGGGGGGGGGGGCGTCGGCGTAGCGCCAGGATAGGGTGAAAAGGCCGTGGCGTAGCACCACGGGTCAGTTCATCAAGGGAAGTTCAATTAAGGGGTCTCGTTACGCGACCGGTAGGTTCAAATGAGGTGGCGCGACGGGGTGGTTCAGAAGCGATAATTGGTCTGAGGGGTCGCGTAGCGCGACCAAAGGTCTTATTCACCGTGGCGTGACGCGAAGGCCTTTTTTGGGCAGTAAGTTGCGTAAAAATTCATGGTTTATGCCTTAGAAAAATTTCTAAGTGTTACCAATCCTTCCCAAAAATTTTCTAAGTGTTGGGACTTACCTGGGATGTTGTTTTCTTTGCAAATTCAGCTCTTCAATGGTACGATTCCTGCAAAATTACTCAAACACACAAAACAAAGACACGAAAAACTACGAACACAATACGTAAACTAACAAAATTACAAACGGTACATACTCTACACTTGGGACTTCATCCCAAAACACTAATTGGCGGCTTTGGATGGAATTTTGAGAGGAGTTTCCTCCATCTCGTTCTTGTTTATCGCTCCTCCAATGTAGTGCTTCAACCGATGGCCATTCACCTTCCAACTACGGCCATCCGACTCATCCATGATCTCCACCGCTCCATACGGAAACACGTAATGAACCATATACGGTCCCGACCACTTCAATTTCAACTTCCCCGCAAACAACTTCAACCTTGAATTGTAAAGGAGCACTATATCCCCCTTGCTAAAATCCTTCACCTTTCTTAACTTCCTATCACGTGAAGCCTTCGTTTACTCCTTGATTCCCAACGATCGAGCATAGGCCGCATCCCTAAGCTCCTCAAGCTCATGGATTTGAAAGAAACGCTTCCTAGCGACTTCGGTCATGTCAAGATTAACGGTCTTTAAAGCCCAAAGCGCTCGATGCTCTAGCTCTACGGGAAGGTGACAAGCTTTTCCATAGACGATCATGAATGGCGTGGTTCCTAAAGGTGTCTTGTAGGCGGTTCGAAACGCCCACAATGCATCGTCTAGCTTGTCGGACCAATCCTTCCTATTCTTACCAACTGTTTTCTCTAAGATTTGTTTGATACCGCGATTTGCATTCTCCACTTGACCACTTGTTTATGGATGATATGCGGTAGACAAACGATGAGTGACTCCGTAACGTGCAAGCAATTTTTCGATCAATGCATTGCAAAAGTGAGTGCCACGGTCACTAATTGAGGCTTTAGGTGTACCGAATCGGGAAAAGAGCTTCTTAAGGAATTTCAACACTACTCGGGCTTCATTTGTAGGAAGATCTTGAGCCTCTACCCACTTGGACACGTAGTCGATTGCAACGAGTATGTAACGGTTTCCTTTGGAGTTTGGGAAGGGTCCCATGAAATCGATGCCCCGAATGTCAAAAACCTCCAACACTTGGATATGGTTTTGAGGCATCTCATCTTTGGCGGAAATATTGCCGGTTCGTTGACACGCATCACATGTCTTCACGAACTCAACGACATCTCAAAGTACGCTAGGCCAATAAAAACCACAATCAAACACCTTTTGAGCGGTGGCGTATGCACCATGATGTCCTCCCGTGAGGCCTTCATGTACATGCTTAATGATGTTCCAACCCTCCTCTCTCAACACGCAACGCCTAAGTATTCTATCCCCTCCAATTCTAAAAAGAAAAGGATCATCCCACACATACTTTCTCGATTCACTAAGGAATTTCCTACGTTGTTGTGTGGTCATTCCTCTCACAATATTGCCACTAGAGAGATAATTCGCTAAGTCACAAAACCATGGCAATCTTTCTTTCTCGGCCTCAAAAAACTCGATAGACTCGTGAGGGAACGTGTCTCCAATCTCCTCCTCACGAATCTCTTCTCTCTTGGGGTCCTCTAGACCTGATAGATGATCGGCCGCTACGTTTTCGGCCCCTCTCTTGTCTCTAATCTCAATATCGAACTCACTAAGTAATAGAATCCACCGAATAAGTCGGGGTTTGGCTTCTTTCTTTTGAAAAAGAAAACGCAACGCGGAGTGATCGGTGAAGACTATAGTCTTGGATAGAACGAGGTATGAACGGAATTTGTCGAAAGCAAATACTACGGCTAAGAGTTCTTTCTCCGTGGTGGTGTAGTTCTATTGAGCATCATTTAGCGTTTTGCTCGTGTAGTATATAGGGTGGAAGTGCTTATCCTTTCTTTGTCCTAATACCGCTCCAATGGCATAGTCACTCGCATCGCACATCGGGCGAGATAAGAATAGGTGCACTCACAAGCTGTTCCTTCAAAAAGTTGAAGGCTTTAAGACACTCCTCGTCAAAGATGAATGGAACATCTTTCTCTAGCAAACGGGTCATGGGGCGAGTAATTTTTGAGAAATCCCTAATAAAGTGTCTATAGAAGCCCGCATACCCTAGAAAACTCCGGATCAACTTAACACTCATGGGTGGAGGTAACCTACTAATGGTATCTATTTTCACACGATCTACCTCAATACCCTCTCTAGAGATCTTGTGTCCTAACACGATACCTTCCGTCACCATGAAGTGACACTTCTCCCAATTTAACATAAGCTTGGTCTCGACACATCTCTTCAACATCTTCTCTAGGTTCTTCAAACACTCATCAAAGGAGCTACCATACACCAAAAAATCGTCCATGAAAACCTCCATGGAGCTCTCAATCATATCCTGAAATATGGCAACCATGCACCGCTAAAAAGTAGCTGGAGCGTTGCACAACCCACATGGCATGCGTCGGTACGTATAGGTGCCATAGGGGCATGTGAAGGTGGTGTTATCCTGGTCCTCCGGTGCTATGGGAATCTGGAAGTACCCGGAAAAACCGTCGAGAAAACAATAAAATTGTTGTCCCGCGAGACGCTCCAACATTTGATCGATGAAGGGCAATGGGAAGTGGTCTTTTCGGGTGGCATCATTCAACTTTCGGTAGTCGATGCACACGCGCCACCCTGTGACCATACGAGAAGGGATAAGCTCATTCTTAGAATTCATGACAACGGTCATCCCTCCCTTCTTAGGGACAACCTGAGTGGGACTATCCCAAGGTGAATTAGAGATGGGATATATCATCCCGGCATCTAGGAGTTTAAGAACCTCCTTCTTCACAACATCTTTCATGTTGGGGTTGAGCCGCCTTTGGGGTTGCACCACCGGTTTGTAATCATCCTCCATGAGTATCTGGTGTGTGCAATAAGAAGGGCTTATGCCCTTGATGTCGGACAACCTCCAAGCAATGGCCTCTTTGTTGGCCTTCAACACCTCCAACAACCTCAACTTCTCACCTTCTTCTAACTTTGACGAGATAATGACGGGTAGCTCGGAACCCTCCCCTAAGAAATCAACTCTAAATGCGATGGAAGAGCCTTAAGCTCTAAGGGTGGGGGTTGGGTAGTGTCATCACTAACAACTAGCACTTCGGGAATTAAAGGAATTCCCTCTATTTCAACTTCATCTACCCTCTTCGACTCTTCCTCTAGTCTCTCTCCTACCACTAAATCCGCACCACTAATATACTCTAAACAATGATCGACACATGAGATAAACGAGTTCAAGAAGTATACGGAATGGCAAGGCCCACTATAGTCATCGGAACCACTCGGGTAGTTCATGGAACGCTCTATCTCAAAGGTGACTCTCTCTTCACCGAACCTAAGGGTGATCTTACCATCGTGAACATCTATAAGGGCTTTAGCAGTATGTAGGAAAGGACGACCAAGTATAATAGGGACTCTCTCATCCGCTTCCATATCAAGAATTACGAAATCGGCGGGAAACACAAATTTATCAACCTTGACGAGCAAATTCTCTACTATACCCCTAGGGTATTTAACGGAATGATCGGCTAAGGATAATGTCATTCGGGTAGGTGAAAGTTCTCCTAGGTATAGCTTCTCATAAAGAGAAAAGGGCATCAAGTTGATGCTAGCACCTAAGTCGGCTAAGGCTCTAGTGTTGGTATTACTACCGAATAGACGAGGAATAGTGAAAATACCGGGATCGGTAAGCTTTTCCAGAAGCTTATTTAGAACAACGGTGGAACACCCTCCATTCAATGGGACATTGGACAACTCCCCTAACTTCTCTTTGTTCCTAAGAAGGTCTTTCAAGAATTTTGCATACTTAGGCATCGACTGAAGTGCCTCGATGAAAGGAAGAATAATCTTCAATAGCTTGACGATGTCTAAAAATTGCCCGTATTCCCTCGAGTACTTTTGGTTCCTAAGACGTGAAGGAAACGAGACTCGCGAATGGTCTACAAAGGGCGAAGGTCTAACGTCTACGGGCGTTTTTTCAACTTTCTTCTCAACTTGAGACTCACCGGGTTGTGCGGTACTTGTTGGGCTTAGCCTCGGTTGCACTTTTCCGGGAGCCTCCATCTCGATCTCTTCATCAATAATATCCCCATCCTCATCAACTACCCCCTCTTCAATTCTTGGGTTCCCTACGGTTTTACCACTACGAGTGGTAATGGCTTTGCCATGGGCATTAGGGTTTGGTAGGGTGTTACCCGCAAACTGACCGGGTAATCTTTCCTCTAATTTCCTAGACATATCTCCTACGACCCTTTGAAGGTCTTGGAAAGAGTCTTGGTGGTTCTTAAGCATAAGGTCATGTTCGCTAAGTGTCTTTTGGGTGGTTTGGTCCCTAACAACTAGCTGGCTCATCATTGCCTCCATTCTTTCTAAACTACCCCCTAGATCATAACTTGAACCCTGACCTGATTGAACCAGATTATTTGAACCCCCCTCTTTGACCTGTCCATTGAACCCTTTATTGAACTGCCCAGTTGAACCCCCACCAAAGAATGAACCTTGACCCCTATTTGGATTTTGAGCTATTTGAAAACCAGGAGGTCCATTTGAGCGAAAATTGTTATTATTATTAAAATTAATATTGTTTCTCCAACCCGAACCAAAGTTATTATTACCAAACCCACTAGGTTGACCTCTACCTAGACCTCCCCCTACGAAATCAACTTGCTCCTCACCAACTAACAAAGGACACGCACTCGTATCGTGACCCCCTCGGCAAAACTCACACTTTTCTACCTTAGCTTTAATCTCCTTGAGCTCTCGAGTCACGTTTTCCAACACAGCAGCTAAACTAGGGTCCATGGTGACATGGTTCACCCCACGGGTGGGTGCACTAGTAGTGGTATTTGAATTACCACTTTGATACCGCTGGTCAGCTCGCGACTGAGATTGAGATTGGGCAAATGCCTCGAAACGCTCTAAGCACTCGGCAACAGTAAGAATACCCATCATATGACCCCCCGCATTAGTATCAAACCGATCAAGAGTCTCTTGGGTGAGACCGTTATAGAATTTCTCACATAGGGCCCAATCGGAAAGACCATGTTAGGAGCAACGAGCACAAAGGTTTTGGAAACGCTCCCAAGCAAGGTAATAGGGCTCGTCGGGCTCCATGCGGAAGGAGTGAATTTGGTTACGAAGGCGTGAGGCTTTAGCAGGCGGGAAATACTTGTTCAAAAAGGCTTGACGAAGGCTCGCCCAAGTGGTAAAGGTACCGGTTGGTTGAGAGTCCAACCAAGTAGCCGCACGCCCGGCTAGTGAAAATGGGAAAAGTTGTAGGTAAGTAGCATCATTTGGGGCTCCGTGAAGGGTAAAAGTAGCAAGGATACGGGAGAAATTGTTTATGTGGGCTGGGGCATCCTCGTCCTCGTGGCCATGGAATTGGATGCTATTGGTTATGGCTTGCATGGCATAAGATGGAATCTGCCATGAGTTCTCGCTAACTATGGGTGGGACAGTAATGGGTGAAGCAAGACCGGTGAAATTTTGGGTGGCTTGTTGGTGGACGGTTTGTCTTGGGTTGGCCATTTGTTCTAAGTTTTCTGGGGTGCTAGAGGTGGGACTATTGGGTGGGGAAACCTTAGGTTATGTTTTAGGTGAATGGTTTGGTGAAGGTGGTGGGGTTCGAGGTGGAGTGGGTAACGGAATAGAATCGAAATTAGGAAATTGAGAAGAGGATGAAGTACTAACCTGTGGGCCTTGGCCCAATCGAGACGATGACTCGGTGACTGGCGGCTTCGGCGGTCCGTGCGAGCGCAGATGTGGCATCCACTATAAGCAAAAACCTAGATATGAGAAAAGCAAACACTAGTCACTATGACTCAAACTAAAAATAAAAGACAAAGACTCAAAACAAAATAAAACACGTAGCACACATATGTCAATTAAATCTATCAAAGCTAATGAACGCGATTGCCAAGAGTCCCCGGCAACGGCGCCAAAAACTTGATGTGTGCTGAACAAACTATAAAAATCAACTAAGTTAGACTCTCTAAGCTAGACACTAAAAAGCTTTAATTCTAGACTCACCCTAAACCACACAATCGGCAAGTGTACCGATCACTGTAGTATAACCCTAGGAAGTCCGGATATCGAACCACGAGACTCTATTTATCACGTAAACTAGACTCTAATAGACACTGACAGACACGACTGAAACTTGTTTAATTATTTTTTTTTTTTTTTGGGGGGGGGGGGGGGGGTTACAGAAAATCTAAGGAAATCTCTTTAAACTAAATATTAAATTAAAACTAGACTAATACGAAAGAAGGCAAAGGTTTTTCTTATATGATGAACGAGACCACCTAGACTAGAATCCAGGATTGATTTTATGAATTACCGATTAAGTTAATTGCATGATTTATGGAACCGGGATCTTAAAGTACTAAACCTATTTAGACACCAACTAAGCCCCTCAACCCTTCTCGAGGTGAAACTTATGGCGCTACCTAGGCCGTTAATCCTACCGGTTATTAGACGTCTTTCCAGTTGTCTAATTATTGTGTAAGTACCCTAATGTTGACCTACTCTTTTCCAATCATAGATCTAGGGTAGTTTAGCTTCTTGATTTGACTTGATAGACTAATAAACCGATGGGGCAACTAAGGCACGACCTTTTCCAAGGACTATCTAAAGCAATTCGCTGAGTAAGACCTATCAATAGTCCCGCACCTTCCAACTATTGGGACTAGTAGAACACTAAAATCTAGTAAATCACTAACATTTACTTCTAGGGTTATTTGCGCAATTTCACCCTAAAGAGTTAAGATTTCTTACGTGATATAGACACTCACCAAAATCCTAAACCCTAGTATGACTCTATTCTGTGATAAAGACCGTCACCAAGAATCATACGAAGCAAGTGATAATAACAAACCAAATTAAAGCACGCAATCAATAGACCAAACTTTTTACTAAACACAATCAATACATAATATTCATGCAAATAACGGAAAAGGTAAAAAATTTATATTAATCCATTCATCAAAGTCTAGGTGGCTTAAATGTTTAGCCGAGCATGTTAATAAACGAAAACAAATCAAAGATGTCTTAACGAGAATTCATGGTAACAAGTTTCGTAAGAAAATAAAAAACAAAGAACTAGAAAACCCGTGTAGTCTTCAATCCTTCGTCCCGAACTCGTACTACTGATTCGTATGCTTCAAAATCTCCAAATCAGCTATCCGAATGCTCCAAGATCGCCTATGATTGCTCTCCAATCGTAATTAGGGTTTTTGTTAAGTTTCTTGAGTTTTTATAGTTAACCCTAATAACCAAACGAACAAAACTCGTACAATAACCCCGTCTTATCGCGCGATGGGTGTCATGTATTGCTGTGGCGCGACACCACAATAAAGAATTCCATATATTATTTGTTTAATGCTAGCGCTGCGCGACAGGAATGCGGTTTAGCTGTGGCGCGACGCCACAGCTCAAAATGACCAAACTCCTTCGTTTTTTCTCCAGCTTCAGCTCTTAAAAACTCCAAAATAATTCTAACTCTTTTCTAACTTTTTCCGGGACTTGGTGTCTCAGCATTTTGGCTCGTTTTCACTCCTTTTTCAGCAACTTTAAGCATCAAGACCTGGAAAACACAATCTAATCAATAGTATGCACATTCTAACTAAAACTAAAATAAATATAATGGAGAATTATACAAACTGAACACGAATAAAGGATGTATTTTGCAATACATCAGTCAAAAGGTCTGCAAAACACTGAATTTCTCATGGCACGTTTTACGAAAGTTTGGTAACATGGTGAAAACACTTATATATAGGAAGTACCAGTGACGTATCCACCATGTTTTGACCATGTTATGTCCGTCTCGTTATTCGGTGTCATGTTACGTTCTGTGTCTTACCATACACAGTAGTACGCTCTATGGTTTTCATACGCCTATCACTATAATCCCTTGTGCACCCGCGATTATTTTGATCGTCGCATGATCCGCATAGCTTGTACTAGTTGTGTATGAATCAGGGTATACATAATTTAAAAATAAGAATGTGTACGTATAAAAATATAGTATATAAGCAAGTCCATGCTTAAGTATGTATGGGACCAACGTAAGCGAATCACTCGGATTACGCTCGCGTATGGGTACGAATGTATGAATCATGAGTATGAATGAAAGTATGAGCATAAGTATAAGTTTAAGTATGAATATGCACGTAAGTATGAGTATAAACATAAAACGTACGAGTAGTATGAGTATAAGTATAAGCATAAAACATATGCGTATAAGTGTAGGTACGAATAATAAAATTTACGTATATAGTGTACGTTGGAACATAGCGGATTTAAGCGTATAAAAGCATTCAAAAGGTTGAGTATGTAAATACGAACGATATGAATGATGTTATCGCGAGATATCGACTAAAATGTGTATGATGATATGTATGTATAGTTGTTTAAACGAAACGTTGAGTTTATCGAATCAAAATTAGATTGAGCTTGATTTGAAGGGTAGAATATAGTTTGTATACGTAAGAGGATATAAAGTACTCATTGATTAAGTATAATGTATTTTGTAATGAATGGAAATGATCCGAAGATGGTCGGTCCTCATGAAGTCTTCTTGCCCACGTGTATTGTAAATTGGTGTAGAAAAAAGGTTTTCGATAAAAAGTAAGTTCGTTTCATCAAACAAGAAATTATGAATTTAGGAGGTTCTTGTGAAAACGAGGATCCTTAGAAAAGAAATTTAGCAAAAGGACTTAGTGATTGTTAAAAGTTTTAACAAATGATTTGTTGATGTTGAAAAGAGTATTTGGTAAAACGATCATATAACATCTATAAGATCTTATAATTAATTGAGAAAGGTTGGTTTGATTTCGATTAAGAATGGAAGTCTCTAGTATGATGATATAACGTGTGCGTGTTTTAGTGATTAAGCTGAATATGAAGTTCATGGGCCAGAGATTCATTGGACCGATTAAATTGATAGGTAGCATTTCGTAAGGTTTTGAAATTCAGGAAATAAAACGTTTTAAGGTATGATTAAGAATTTCGTGTATCTGAGTTATGTGAAAATAAATTGTAGGATAAGAAGTACGTTTGATAAAAACAATGTATCTTGAAATCGGTATAAGTATGTATTTTGAATAATGATAAACGATTTAGGTATAAAACACGATCGGGTTTGCATAACAAGATATTTTGAAGGAATTTTTTTTTTTTGGTAACGATCACCTAGGTAAGGGAATCACCCCTAACTCGTTGATGAGGTCGCTTTAAGAAAGAGGGAGTGGAGTTAATCGTCAAGGTAAGGAATTCACTCCTATCTTGATGATATGTCTCCCTTTGTTGTTATAAGAAATATAAATAAAATTTTATGAAATCATGCATATGTATGAATGTGTGAAAGAGATTCAATACGTTGTGTGTGTGAGAGGTAAATATCGAAAGTAAATTTGAATTTGAAAGATTGCATCGTATAAAATAAATAATAGAAACACATGTTTCATTAAAATTTGGATGGTTCCAAAACGGAACTTTGACTAACCAAAGTGGTCGAAAAGTCTTTTGAATTTGAGGAGCATGCTTTGGCCTAATAGGTAAAATACTCTCACCGACAAGTCGGTTAACGGTATTTACCCTTCCGGTTACTACATGTCCCAAATCAATTTGAAATTTCGAGACTTGGCGGGATTTATAAAAAAAAACAAGGAGTGGAACTAGTCAACAAGGTGCGGGTTTCACCCATAACTTGGCGATTTCGTATCCTAAGTGTGGTTGGTACTAGTCGGGTCAAAATTTAATTTCAACACTTTGACGAGGGTCCACTAGAATTTTGAAATTTGAATTTCTCCATCAAGGTGAGGATTTCACTCCTATCTTGATGGTGAATTTCATGTAAAAAGGAAAAGTAGATGGATTGAGAGTTGTTCACCAAATTGTGGGTTTTACGCCTATTTTGGTGAAGTCGTCTCGTTTATGTATTACGAGTCGTTTCGATTTTTGTATAAACGTGTAAAAGACGTATGTTCATAATAATAATAACAAGTATAAGCACACTAAACATCTCAAGAAAATAACACGTAAAAGACATTTCAAGAATAGCATATAAAGAATGGGACAATACAACAAGTATTAACAAATAATAAAGAAAGTATTAACACAAAAGTGACATATATGTTTAAGAGGTCAAAAGAAAATAAATAAGGAGCAAATAAAGTATCATGCAAGTGGTTCAAGCAAAACATAATAATAAGGCTCTAGAACTATAGACTAGGTAAAAAGCATGGCAATTTTTTCCTAATTCCCTATAGTTATGGCTCTGATACCAATCTGTCACACCCCAACCGATGGTGGAAACATCAAGGTGAGACGAAATAGATTGCTCGAGATATCATAACACTAATAATTGTGACAAGTATTTAAATAGTAAATTTCATTTCATTTCTAAAGAATAAATTACAAGAATTTGAAGTAAATACAACATCATGAATAATGAAATACAATGCAATAAGAATACAAATTAAAGTGTGTATCTAAGCATCCTACTAGATTCCATGCATCACCAACATCATCGCTAAACCTGCAACATGTTTTAAAAAGCATAGTTCAATACAAAGGTATTGGCGAGTACACTAGTTTTAGACTCGTGGCATGTGTATAAAAGTATTTTCAATCCAACATAGCATTTGGTATACAAGGTCAAACTATCATGCATAACAATATGTCAACTCTAGTGTCCACTAGTATTTAGCATCCCTCGTCACAAAAGCAACGAGACCGTTATAGAATAAAGACTTAACAAAACCCCGTCGGGTGGTGTGCTACTCCTATAGCGCTATAATTGTTTAAGCCGAGTTAACAAGTAGTATGTATTCTAGCATGAACCTAAGCATAAAAACGCATGTATACGGATCGAATGAATAAAAGCATGTTTGTGAATTGTGCGGTTTAACAAGTAAAACATGTTGCACCCTAAGTGTATTTAAAAGGGAAATGGGTCAAGTGTACTCACAAAGTTGCATATGCTTTCCGATTATCCCACGTGACGAAGATGTTGAGACTAGGAAGTTGAATGTGTTCGATTTGGAGTTTAAGATATGTTTACATATGGTTCTAGGGATTTGGAGTTTAAATAACATGAAAAATAAACATATGAAAATAATCATCTAACACCTATAACACTTGTTCTTGACACTATGAAACTCTAAAAAAGTTTAAATGTTTTCATGGAACAAAGTTCCATTAGAATCGTGACAAGTTGTCAAGGCCTAAGATGATACAATCTACTAGCTTGACGAATGTCCATTAGTTCATCACCAAGAGTTCGATTATTTGGTTGTTACATAAGTATTACATAGTGTATATTACATCATATAAGTCAAGCATGAGGTAGAAGATTAAAGTCTTCATTTAGGCACCTCTAAGTATCATGGAATTCATACACGAGGTAGGAAGAACAA
This sequence comes from Helianthus tuberosus, assembly GCA_030545235.1. Taxonomy (NCBI): domain Eukaryota; kingdom Viridiplantae; phylum Streptophyta; class Magnoliopsida; order Asterales; family Asteraceae; genus Helianthus; species Helianthus tuberosus. Next base: position 83,707,869 of record CM060369.1, read on the forward strand.
AGCTTCCATTTAGGTACCTCTATTGTTCACCACTACACTTGTTGTTATGAACAACAAGGAGGGTTATGAACTTACAAGAAACAATAGAATATGAACAACTAATCTACGAGAAAACATCAAGCAATGTGTGGATTTTCAAGTAGGTTAGCCCAAGCTAATCCTAAATCACACAATCATCAAGTCTTGAACTTGAGCATCACTTGTGGGTTAAAACCCTTGAACAAAACAAAAAGTTTGTGAGGTTTATACCTCTGATTTTGAATGTCTCAACCTTGTTTTTAAGCCTAACAAACCATAGAAGTGGTTATAAGCATAAGGACATAGGTTTGAGATGAGTTTCCTCAAGTTTAAAGAAGTTTATCAAAGTTTGAAATAAGAACAGAAAAATCAGTCCACTTTGGAGCCCTTTTGGCAACATTCCAGGCTCTGGTTTTCCAGGGAAAACCCATGGAAACATAGCTAAGGTCAATACAAAGTAGTAGGAAAAAGAATCGAGTGAATCGGATAAGAATTGAGTGAGTTATGCTCACTTTAGTGAAGTGGTATAAATCTGTTCGAACTTCTGCAATCAGCTACGGTTTGGAGTGTTTAATAGTGAATGGAGAGTGTTTAGAAAGTGAAAAATGCTTGGAGGAGGCTTGGGTTATATAGGGGATGGATTAGGGTTTCATTGGGTTGGGCTTTGGAAGTGTTTAGTGGGCTAAATAACTCAAAACAAGGAAATTAAGTGGGCTGATGCAAGGCTGTTAGCAGCCCTATAATTTTTATTTTATTTTATTTTTTTGACATTAGAAGGTATATATTTGATGTTTAATAAAGTGTTACATGGTGTCTAGTATGTATGTCAAAAATTCATAAATGACATGTTTTAATTTAACAAAAAGTGTGATAACATAGGTGTGTATAACACATGAAATGTAACAAGTATGTATGGTTTATAGTTTGGTATGATCAAGTGAAAAAAAAAAACATAAAACTTAATCTTATAATCGAATAACTAAGTGTTTAAATGTATGAAGATTTAAGGATTACGAATACACGATCATTGTTTACGAGTTAAGCTTACGTTTATACGAATTACGAATCATGAATCAAACGATTGCACGTATCAATGTATAGACATGTATAAATGGTGTATAAAAGATTCGTTTCATTACGATCAAAGTCTCGGATTTTACAACGATACAACGAAATACGATTACAAGGAATACAAGATTTCCAAAAAAAATAGAATTTCAAGCAATGGTTTCTAAATATGGAAAGTATGAAAACGCTGCACTATCCCCCCTACATTTAACCTCCCGTTAGTCTTTGGGAAGGGCATTTTAATGCATTGGAAACTTGGGCTATCACTTGGACTGCATAAACTAGCATGGTGAAACTTTTATATGTTTATATGATGGATATGAGTTTTTGTAAACTATTATGCTACGTATTAAAACTTGTATGCTCGCCAACATTTTTGTTGATAGTATTTTAATACATGTTGCAGGTTGATTGTAGCTGGGATTCAAGGAAACAAGCTAGGAGGATGCTTAGAAACTCACCTAGTTAGATCAGAAATTTTGAACAATATTTAATGCTGATGTTGATCTTTTGTGGTTATGGATCGTGGATGATGTTCTAGACAATATTCATGAAACTTGATTAATGTTTATTGAAACAAATAGTGTTGTGGAATCTCTTGAGCAATCTAAACGCTTAGTGCCGCGCCCCGATGTTTCCGCCATCGGTTGGGGTGTGACAATAACCTCCTCCTCCTCAAACGTGTCCTGAAGATGATCACTCATACATGAATCTACGGTCTCAATGAAGTAGAGTGTATCATCCTACCTCTATGGGTGTTAAGTCTGAGTTTACAAGGTTTATGATTAATCAAAAAATAAGATGAAAACAATTTTGTATTATAAGTAAAGATAAAAAACAACAAACAAGAAATCATCATCAACATCTATTTTTCAATAATGATTCAAATGATTACAAAAATGTTTTATAGAAGATTGACTCTACAGACTCTCCCTCAGACTGATCACTAAATGATTATGTTCGTACAAAAGAAAAGGTGATGTGTAGTGATGAATAAATCTTTAGCATGTGAGATCTATTTATACTAAGTACGGAAGCTCTGTTTGTGATTGGCTGACATTAGCCTGATAGTGACATCTAACATTCCTAACAGAAAAGATTCCACAGATGTTGCAAACATATGTGTAAATCAAACAACTGATCTAACTATGCTAGACATTGTTTAAAAACAAATATTGTTACATTGCTTTGTTCTAAACAACTGTTTGGCCAGACAAATGTTTGGTCTTCTTCATCAGACCTTTGCTTCAACAGACTTTAGGACTTGAACAAACCTTGAGTGGTTCCTAGGCTTTGAACAGATGTTTGCTTGTCTTCAATAGATGCTTTGATTTAGGTGTTTAAGATTTAATATCCTTGGGGGGGGGGGGGGGGGGAATTTGGTTCAAACTTCTATTTATTTCTTGATCACTTGATCATGTTTTGGCTTTTGAATATCATCTGTTCTTTTGTAGTTCCAACAATCTCCCCCTAGAACAGATGATACCAAAATAAATGTTTATTAGATCAATTTTTTATTCCTCTTTGGCTTTTCTCTGATTTAGGCTTTGAATTGCTTCTCAAATCTTTTAGAGAGTGAGTCATCTGCATCCCTTTCAAGTGGAAGATCCAGTAGATCTTGCAGATCTTCAATTTTCAGGCTGATGACACTATTCATTGAAGTCTTTTTCACTTCTCCATTGGCTCTGGCTATTGTGAATTCATGGCTTGCTTTGTCTGAGGACCATTTTAGAATTTATAAGACTGATGAATTTACCGGGATCGATTTTATTGGAACATGTGAGGGAAATTGTTTTCGCAAGACTTGCCCCAACAGCTCTTCTAGTTTGGCATCTGGATGCCCATATCCGCTGTGGGTAGAAGTAGGACACGAATATAAAAAGAAATAATTACACCGTTGGTCCTTGTGGTTTCTGCTAAATTTCAATGTCGAGTACTAATAGTTTTTTGTTGCAAAATCAAGTATTAACATTCTAATTTGTCACAATGTTGAGTACTAAGACCAAACCTTGTTAACTTTTTTTTGTTAAGTCTTACTAAAATTACTAAAATGACTAAAATGCACTTTATTAACTAGAGGGTCTATTTTTTAATTTAAACTAATGTTTTCTATTTTATTTATATATTTTTTTATAAAATTAAATGTATTTGAAGTTTATTATTTATAAACTTTGAGTTTATTTAACTTAATCTAAATGATAAACCAAGTTAAGATTTATAAAAATAACTAAAACAAATTCCTGATCTAGGAATATAATAGTTTTGTAAGTTGAAATATATATGGGGCTTTAGTTCTATATGATAAAACGAACAAATAGCATGTAATTTTCGTACCAGTTTACGATGTTATGTACAAGAATTGCATTGCTGGAGTTCTGGTATGCCGACGCGGGTCTGATCAGTTGTAGAGACGAAATTGGTTGTGAAATTGTGTGGGAATGAGGTCGCATCGGGTCAAGAGGTATATATTTATACTCGAACTGAAGATATAACAGATCGAGAGGATGATGGGAAATTCAGAGTTAAACGGGTTAGTGGATAAGCATAATTTTCAGTTTATACGCGACACAAACGAGTTGTTAGTTTTGATTATGATGGAGATAAACATTAACGAAAGAAATGAATTAAACGGACAATTTTTACGGATCCGATATGGCCAAAATCCGGCGACTTTGCCGGAGAAGACCCCCTAAAGGCGGGCTTTCTTTTTGTTTGATTTAACAAGTTTGGTTATTTAATACATATAGTCCCTGCGGTTTCTAAGTTTTACAAAATGAATAATAACTTTAATTATTAAAGGGCATTTTAGTAAGATTTAACAAAAAAAGTTAACAAGGTTTGGCCTTAGTACTCAATATTGTTACAAAGTTTGGCCTTAGTGCTCAGCATTGTAACAAATTAGAACGTTAATACCTGATTTTGCAACAGAAAACTATTAGTACCCGACACTGAAATGTTGCAGAAACCACAAGGAACAACGGTGTAATATTTTCATATAAAAATAAGCATTTTTAGAAAATATATAAAATCCATCCACCCCATCCCACCACCCTATCTTTTCTCTCTCTAAAAACACGCACACCCTCTCTAAAGACTTTCCTAGCCGCCGCCACCACCACCACCATAACCCCCCTCCCCCCTCTTTGAACTAGAACACCACCTCAAGCCAATCTCTGAATGCGATACCTTTTTTCCATGGCTGATGAGCCTTCGAACTTTCACTCACAAGTTCGTGGAAGGGGAACATCATTGTAGGTCGGCCGAAGCTTGCCGGAATCTACGCCATCAAGTTGGATCAATGGAGCATCGCCGGTTCTGTAGAACGTCGGGTCCGTGGAACGCCGGAGGGGAACGTCACTGCAGGGTGGGGAGTCGAATCTGTGGTGGATGGTGGTTGAGGCGGTTGAGGCGGTTGTGGATGGGGTGATAGAGAGAAAGAGAGAGTGGTGGATAGTGGTTACAGAGGTGTGGATGGGTTGCAAGGGGATGGTGGATGCGGTGGTGGATTGCATGGGTTGCAGGAGTGTGGATGGGTTGCAGGTGGATGGTGGTTGAGGCGTTGGTGTTGGTGTTCATGGTCGTATATGTTAATAATAATAATAATAATAATTTTTTTTTAAATATTTTGTTTTATCTTTTAAATAACGAGTTTCTAGGGCTCTGCGCTTTGCTGCGGAAAACTCAACCATGAAACCGAACCAAAAACAGATGTGATAACATTGAACCGTACAGAAACATAAACATTATCGTAAAAAAAAAAAGAATAACTAAGTTGAAACAACAAATGAAACTAATTCTTTTAAAAAAGATTGGATAGAACCAAAGAAATTTATGAATAGTAATAAAAATAAATATCAATTTTTTGCCATTAATAATTAGTTTAGTTGAAATAAAGTAATCTCGTATTTTTGTTTATATTTTGTAAACAAAATACTACTTTGTTAGGAATTCTCTCTCTTCTTTTTTTCAAAATAGCAAGTGTTAGGGGCTGTTTGGCAACATCTGAATGGTTAAGTGCTGAACCAGTAAGAGGTCTGAACCATTAAGTGCTGAACCAATAAGAGGTCTGAACCATTAAGAGCCTGTATAATGCTTAACCGTTCAGAGGTAAATGTCTAACCAATTCAGATTAGAGGTCTTAACCATTCAGACTTTGTATAAATCTTAACCATTCAGAGGCAAATGTCTGAATCATTCGGACAACTGCTTGTGAAACAAACAGTCTGAACCATTAAGTGCTGAACCAGTAAAAGGTCTGAACCATTAAGAGACTCATTAAGAGGTAAACAAACAGCCCCTTATAGTTGTTAAACAAAATAACTTATTTTCATTTAGTCAAAGATGCTTACTAATTTGAACGGCTTAAAATAATCGAATAATGCTAGGAGTATAATTATACTTATTTCTTTAAAAAATATGTTACTATTTAATTTGACAGATAATTTAGTTATGGTGTTTGATAATCAAGTGCGAAAATAAATAATAATTAATTAATATTAATACACATTCTTGAGTATCATTATTTTGAGCTACAGAAGATGAAAACAAAACCTTTTCTTTATGTTTTCAACTACAATACTTGTTTGTTTGTTTACAGTTTCTAACATATGTATAATGTATAATTGTACCCCTTGTTAATTGTATAAAAAATTATATGCACTATGAGTAAAAGTCATAATAGTTGAGGGGTTAGTTTTTGTTAAAAAAAAAAAAAAAACCCTTTCAGAGAAAGCTTTTAAGCCTTTAATACCATCAAAATATCAAATAAAACAATGTGCTCCATTTGGTTGGTTTGCAGCTTATGAAGATTCAAAAGGCAAAGCTTCAACCGTCCTTCTCTCTAAACGGATTCGCTATCACCCTCACCACGCACCACCACCGTGCTACCCGACCCACTTATCGTACACCCATACGTCCTTCTCTCTAAACCCATTCGCCTTCTTCAATGTCTCCATCCCCAGAATCAATGCCCCACCTTTTCTTTGACAGTCAAAGAAATCAACTAAGTAAACAGAGAAAAGGGGGCGACCATCCTGAAGCAACAGAAGTGTAAAAGACCAACCCATAGGGTTTTGATCGCGGCTACAGACTCTCACGAACTTCACCACACTCTCTCCCCCATTTTCAGTCTGAAACCCGTATATTTGGAGCTTTGTTCGTGGGTTTTGTCCCAAAATTTGTGTTCGCCGGGGTGATCAACGGTGGCCGGAATCGTAGTGGGTAGTGTGTGGTGGAGATGGTGATGTTACCGAATTTAAAAAACAAAAAGAAAAGAAAATACTGCTCTCATGTGGCCAATGAAAGACTGAACAGATGGCTATTAGGACTAATAGCCAATAGGATTGCAAGAAAATTGAACAGTAAATATGTGTTTAGAGAAACTTTTGATAAATAATAGAGGGGAAAATATTAATTAAATAGGTAGAAAGACTAAAATACCCTTGGTTGACCAAATTTAACAAGAAAAATTAACTTGGTTAGCGGCAAAGGATGTAATGTGCAAATTTTTGAAACATAAAGTACAAACCCCATCAATTTTAATGTGAAAGGGCATTGTCTGAAATTAGATATATAGATAAAAGACAAAACTTGTTATTTACCCTATATTAATTTAGTTTTTAGATTGTATATCTCATAAGAACCTAAAAACTTGTCCGACAAGAATTCAAAAACTTGTCTAACACGTGTTTGTGGGTTGGTGGGTCGAATTCGACACAAATCAAAAAAATTTAAGCGAATAAAAAATCGTGTCATACATATGAACCCAAACACATCACATACATTCGTAGATTGATAGATACAAAGGTTCGTCTAACCCCATTTCTTCCTTTGCATATTAATACTTTAAAACTCTTAATTTACATTGTAGTTTTGTTTTTAAGTAATTGTGTTAATTTATTTTAAATTTTGGCATAAAAATAAACCAAATAATTTAAGTTATTACATAAACATATTTCGAAAGATCTTAAAAAATAAATAGTTGGATTAAAGGGGTTAAAATCGGATAATGTGTACTAAATATCTTTATTTCATTTCTTTTTGACGTTCTACAAGCTTGGAGATTTATGCATTATTGTATCCTACTAGAAAATGTTATCGCTTTCCTGTTCTTATATAGAATAATCTAATTGTGTGAAAGTTTAATATTTAACAAATTTAGTAGTGAGCATTCTTCTGCGCTTTGTGACGGGAATTTGGTCGATATGTTTTCGGTTTATTATAGTATTGTCATTCGTTATAGCAATCGAAAGAAGAAACTTAAATACCCAAAATAATATCGATATGTTTAGGATTAAAAATAAACAAATAAGTTAATAAGGTGTTAAAAAAACCAAAAACAACCAAAGAGTTAAGATAAAAAGAATTCTAAGAAAACTAGAGTAACTTGGCAACTTTTTTAGTGAAAGAAACGAGAATAGCAAGTGCGTAGGATAGTGGGGGTGGAGGGGGCGGCCGACCCCCCGAACTTTTCGCTCAGTAGTGGAGAGTATGTAGTTTTCGTATAGAAATTTTTGGGTATATACGTTTTCGCCCCCCCCCCCCCCCCCCCCCCCCGGTTTTATAGAAATTTTTGGGTGTGTACGTTTTCGACCCCATGGTTGGAAATCTCAAGGTTCACCACCGGAGAATAGGTTTATTAAAAAAAAAACTAAAGTAAACAAAACTAAGGAAATGAAATGAAAAGGAAAAAAGTTGAAAAGTTTTGTGAAAAAAAACAACCAAAGGGTAAAGAAGTTTTGTAACACCATCTTTAAGGGAAAAAAGAAAAAAAACCGTATAGTAAGCATTGCTCAAGAACAAAGTGTTTAATGCTCGAAAGTGTGTCCTACCAATGGAACACTATGCATTTTTTAGAATGATGATAATAACATAAAAAAACCCAGCAAGACGCTACAAGTCTTACACATTACAATAGGAATAAGAAAACGAGATCAGTTTATTCAAGAAACGCTACGTAACTTGGCCCTATATTAAATCCAGTTATATGAAGATAACTTGATTTTATCAACTGATTTCAAAGAAGAACTATCTGTTATGAAAACTAAGGTGTTTGTAGCTTTCCAAATCCCAATCACCGTATAGATGGAAGCTCGTCTGAACTTGATGTGACGTTTCAGCTCCGAATAGAGAGAAGATCTAACATGTTAATTGGTGAAGTATGTAGAGGATTAGTAGACCAAAACAAATCCCATAACGCGACAACGAAATCACAACTAAAGATGATGTGACCAACCTCTTCGTCATATCTCTCTTCCCACGATTTCGAAAAGGAGGGATCCAGTTATGCATCATACGCCACATGATGAGGATACGTCCTTGACCGGACCGAATCATGGCACACCAAGGTCGGACCGAACCTTGCACCATAGGACGAATCGTTTAGACACCCCGGTGCGGCGTAACTAACTGGGCCCCATTTCCATAACCGCCATGATAGCGACTGGTCCGGCCCTAACTAACTTTCCACGTCAGCACACTCAAAGACTATAAATACCATACTTGGACCTCCAAAAAGGGGTAATCGCTACTTTCTCTCTCTAACTCTCCTCTCTCTCTCCCTGACCTATTTCCTCCTCGCAAATACTTATTCTCACGCCCGAGCTTGGTCACAGAGAGGCCCCCCTCCCTGTGACGAGGCTAACGGTGTGTTTGTTCTCTTGTGATCTTGCAGGTTCCTTGCTAGGTCATCTGAAGCTTCACTCTGACCAGGTCGTACCAACTGGTCTTTGAGTCTTCAGTGGCGCCATCCCCTCGAATTCGCATAATTCGTCTCTTTGTTCTCGTTAACTTGAAATCATGGCAGAATCGACGACAGCAGTCTCCACCAGCACTTTCCCATCTTACAATGATATATGGGAAGGAAACACCAACTCCACAACTGCTTCAACAGCAGTTGTCGCCTCAGCAGCTTCAATAGGATCTGCATCGGCTCCTCCAGCTGCAAATCCTGTAGGCGGAAGTTCTGTCACCACGTTGTCTGTTACTGCCCCGGTTGCCACGCCATTACCTACCTTTGACAACGCTTTCCTTTTAAGGAACGCGGATCTGTTGCGTCAGTTACAGCAGCAGCAACAACGAGATGAGATGCTGCAAAATCTCCGAGCAAATTTGTTTAACAACGTTTATCCAGGGGGAAATCCCGTCTCTGTTGGCACCTTCGCTTCTGGATCTATGGTAAGTTCTATGATCTCCACTCCTATAACTCATGTTACACAATTTTCTTCGGTTACAAGTGCTCCAATGAATAACGGTCTAAACGACCTGTTTCTCCAGGGATCTATGGGTTTAAACCCCCAAGATCAAGAGCTGCTTATGCCGTACCACCCCACGTCAATGACTTCCCAATCAAAGTTTACGTTACGGATCGTCAATGCCCCACTCCCAGCTAAGCTGAAGATGCCTCCCACGTTGAAGTTTTACGATGGTACGTCTGACCCAGACGACCATATGTTCGCGTTTACCGGAGCGGCTAAGGTCGAGCAGTGGCCTATGCAGGCTTGGTGTCTTATGTTCGCCCAAACTCTCACCGGATCGGCGAGAGTTTGGTTTGATGGGTTGCCGGAAGGGTCGATCGACCACTTCGAAGATTTCCGACGAATTTTCTTGCAAAATTTCTGTCAGCAGCGACGTTGCAAAAAAGACATTACTGAGGTTCACCACATAAAGCGCCGAGACGGAGAGTCTGTAGAAGATTTTATTGACCGCTTCAACCGAGAAAGCATGCAGATAAGTGGTGCGGTGGATCAACTCCGAGTCTTTGGGTTCTGTCACGGAGTTCGGAACAATCAACTTGTGGAGAAACTCCATGAAGATCTCCCAAAAACTATGGAGACGCTTATGGAGAGAGCTCGAGCCTTTGTTCGGGGAAAAAGTGCCTGCGGTCAACCGAGCGAAGCTTCAGCAAGAAATGCTAAGGCTCGAACCACTTCATGGAAACGCAATACGTCGCCACCAAAAGATAGAAGCAGCAGCTGGAACAGAAACCGTGGCCCGTATCAGAAGTCGGATCGAGGCAGTTTCCGAACAGGAAACGTGCGTTTCAACACTTTTTCCGAGCTCACCAAATCACCAAGTGAAATCCTCAGCACGGAGACTACTCGTTTCCCCACGCCGTCGAAGCAACGACCCACCTCGGACAGGCATTCCAAGAAGTATTGTGAATACCACCGAGACAAGGGTCATACAACTGATGAGTGTTGGGCTCTAAAGCAGGAAATCGAAAAGGCCGTACGGTCCGGTAAACTCTCGCACCTTGTTAAAGAAGTGAAAGATGGGAAGAAGACAACAGCGGCAATTGATAATCCGAACACCGAACCCGGAATCAACATGATCCGGTCAGCCGAGCCAAGAGGGGTAAAACGATCGAACCAGCATATGACAGCATGGATGCACCAACCAACGTACTTCCCTCCAATCGATCCGGATGATGCTCGAGACGGACCAATTACAATTTCGGCCGTCATCGCCGGACATCTGGTCCGACGAATTTACGTGGACGGAGGAAGCGCCTTTGAGATCATGTATCTGCAATGTTTCCAGCAGCTGAACCCCCAAGTGAAGAAGAGGTTAATTGAAGTCTCCACCCCTTTAATCAGTTTCTCCGGAGAGGTGGTCCGTCCGATAGGACAGATCACCCTTCCGACCACATTCAAAGAAGGTGACAAAAGCCGGACAGTCCAACTAACCTACCTGGTTGTTGGCACTCATTCATCACACAACATAATACTCGGACGACCCGGGTTAAGAGCTCTTGGGGCGATCAGTTCAACAATACATGGAGCTATTAAATTCCCTACTGAGGCTGGAGTTGCCACTATCTTCTCAGAATCAAGCTCGTTTGTCGCCGAAGTAAGACATGCAGCAGAAACGAGCTCCAAAAAGTCTGAGGTACCTACAGAACTTTGGGCAATCAACCCAGATTTTCCCGAACAACAAGTAGCTATTGGTGCCCAGCTCCCAAAACGAACAAAGAAGCTCCTATGGGAATTGTTAAGTAATTCGATAGATGTTTTTGCATGGAAGCACTCCGATATGCAGGGAGTCCCCAGATCTATGGCACAACATCACCTAAACGTGAAAGAATCGATCAAACCAATTGCACAACGGAAAAGGCACATGGCGCCGGATCGAGCCAAAGCAATTGCAAAAGATGTTAAAAGCCTTTTAGATGCCGGAATCATTCGAGAAGTCCGGTATCAAACATGGGTGTCAAATCCCGTTCTGGTGCGGAAAAAAGATAATTCATGGAGAATGTGCATTGATTTCACCGATTTAAATGATGCGTGTCCGAAAGATTGTTTTCCTCTACCGGAAATCGATGAAAAAATTGATTCCGTCGCCACGTTCAGATTGAAGTGTTTTTTGGATGCTTACAAAGGATACCATCAAATACAAATGGCGGTCGAAGATGAGGATAAGACAGCCTTTGTCACCAATGAGGGAGTCTATTGTTTTACTAAGATGCCGTTCGGTTTGAAAAACGCCGGTGCTACGTACCAGCGTTTGATGAGCAAAGCCTTTAAAGATCAGATCGAGCGAAACGTAGAAGTGTACGTTGATGATATTGTGATCAAAAGTCATGATGAGGCCACCATGCTAAAAGATATACTGGAAACGTTCACCCGACTCCGAAGCATCAACATGAAGCTAAACCCCAGAAAATGTACGTTCGGGGTAGAAGAAGGTAAGTTTCTGGGGGTCATGGTTGGGTCAAAAGGTTTGCGAGCCAACCCAGACAAGGTTGACGCTGTTCTTACAACCTCCGACGACGGTTAAGGAAATCCAGTCCTTAAACGGACGATTAGCTGCTCTCCATCGGTTCTTGTCAAAAGCAGCAGATAGATCGCTCCCGTTCATGGATGTTCTCAGAAAAAGCTTCCGATCGGAGTTTAAATGGACGGAAGAAGCCGCACGAGCTTTCGAAGAGCTTAAAGCTTGTTTGGGCACTTTGCCAACTCTCACCGTACCAGAAGAAGATGAGGTGCTAACAGTGTACTTAGCCGCGTCGTTTGGAGCTATCAGTGCGGTGCTAGTTGCTCACCGTACCGGGAAGCAAATCCCCATTTATTACGTTATCCGAACATTAAAAGACTATGAAACAAGGTATTCAAACTTGGAGAAATTGGCTTTGGCACTAGTCCACGCTTCGAGAAGGCTTCGCCGATACTTTCAAGCCCACCCAATTGAAGTACGGACGGACCAAAGAATCCAGCATGTTCTCCGTCGACCTGAAGTTTCAGGTCGAATGGCAAAATGGGCGATAGAGTTGGGCGCGTTCAATATTACTTTCCGAACCAAAGGACCATTGAAGGGGCAAGTAATAGCTGATTTCCTAGTAGAAATCCCGGAAGACAAAGGACGGGAAGATGTTGAAAATGCTCCAGAGAAACCTTGGTCCTTGTATACCGACGGAGCCTCTAGTTCCGAAGGAGCAGGGGCAGGTCTAATTCTCACCGATCCAGAGGGAACGGATATAACATACGCGCTCCGGCTGGAGTTTAAAAGCTCAAACAACGAAGCAGAATACGAGGCTCTCTTGGCTGGTCTGCGTCTAGCGTTAAAAGTCGGAGCAAAAAATGTTGTTGCCCATGTAGATTCATTACTCGTAGCAAACCAAGTAAACGGGGAGTACGAGGCAAGGGAAGCAAGCATGATCGAGTATCTCGAACAAGTGAAGCAAACTATGGCATCTTTTGAAGCATGCAAGGTCGAGCATATTCCCCGTAGCAAGAACAAGAAGGCTGATGCCTTGAGCAAGTTGGCGTCGGTGTCATTCAGTCACCTAGCCAAAGAAGTAAGAGTGGAAGTTTTGACCGCACCATCAATTGCAACTCCGCAGGTTATGCAGGTCGAAGCACCATCGCAAACGTGGATGACCCCTATAGTTAATTACTTGGTGCATGACGTTCTGCCGATCGATAAAGCGGAAGCAAGAAAAGTCCAAATCAATTCTCTTCAATACCAGATGCAAGAAGGCGGGTTATACCGAAAGACCTTTCTGGGACCTTTGTTGAAATTCCTGGACCCGGAGCAAGCCAGTTATATCATCAGGGAGATACATTATGGTATCTGCGGCATCCATGCCGGACCTAAGATGATTGTGACAAAGGTCAAGAATGCAGGGTATTACTGGCCCGGGATGCATGAAAGTGCTGTAAAAGAGCTCCAACAGTGTGACGAGTGCCAAAAGCACGCACCAATCAGCCTCCGAGCCAAGAATGAAATGATACCGGTAACTGCAGCATGGCCTTTCCAAAAGTGGGGCGTCGATATTGTTGGACCTTTTCCAAGGTCAAGCGGAAGTGCGCAGTACCTGTTAGTCGCGGTAGATTATTTCACGAAATGGGTGGAAGCTCGGCCGTTTACAATCATCTCCGGTTACAACGTGACGCGTTTCTTTTGGGAACAAATAGTATGCCGATTCGGTCTTCCGCTCTATATCATAAGCGACAATGCAAAGCAATTCGCTGAAAACCCATTCAAGCGCTGGTGTGAAAATCTAAAAATTAACCAAGTTTTTTCCTCGGTAGCCCACCCTCAGGGTAACGGGCAGGTGGAACAGATTAATCGACGAATCGTTGACGGGATTAAGAGGAGGCTTGGTTATGAAGGAAAAGGCTGGGCGGATGAGTTGCCGAACGTTTTATGGGCGCACCGAACACTGCACAAAACTAGCAACGGAGAAACACCGTTTAGTCTAACTTACGGTACCGAAGCGGTGATTCCCGCCGAGATCGGACTCCCAAACCAGAGGTGCAAGAATTGGGAAGAAAATGAGCTTGAACTCCGGTCCAACCTTGACTTGTTAGAAGAACGCCGGAACATCGCGGCGATCAAGGAAGCCCGATACAAGAAGAAGATTGAAAAATATTATAACGCCCGGGCCAAACTATACAAGTTCAAGGTCGGAGATTATGTGCTCCGAAACAATGGTGCGAGCCGCATCGAAGCCCCTGGTAAGCTAACACCTAAGTGGGAGGGACCGTATCGGGTCAAAGAGGCGAGCGATAAAGGCTCGTATGTGTTGGAGAAGATTGATGGAACTCCTGTACCCCGGACATGGAACGGGGTGCATTTAAAGAAGTGCTTCATGTGAACAACCTGATACGGCCAAAAAGATCGCTATCTTTTGTTTTTATTTCCAAAATTCCATATGTAATTCGGGAGGGTAATGCCCCGATATTTTTCCATTCTATTTGTAACCAGGAGGGTTTTTCCCCGGACTTGTGGTTAGTAAACCAATGAATAAAGCGATCTGTGTTTTTATAAGTATAAAACATATGCATAAGTTCGAACAATTTCATAAATGTGCACAAACGGGCCTCGACCCATGCCTCGCGCCGATCGAGAAGGCTTAAATAGTTCAAAAAAATAACTAAATCTATTAAGCAAAGCGGTCCGTATTTAAAACGGCCCGACTATAAACAATTCGATTATGTAAAAGAAATCAAAGAATTTCTAAGTTATGTTCCGGTCACCGTAGATGACCGAACCAAAATCTTGGTCGAACAGTTAAGTTTGGACGCAAACTGAAAGCTAAGTGGCCAGGATTGAATAACTAATAATAAGGTCTGATTCCATACAAAACATGGCAGCCAAATACTTGCAAACAAAAAATTGTATTAGTTACATGCCAAAGAAAATAGATGTTAAAAGTTGTACGGTTACGACAACAAATAAGAGCCAAAAGTCATATGAACAAGTTTCAAGCTTCGAATTCTTCTCTCACTATGGGAAGTTCGCTTTGTTGTTTGATAATGGACAAAGGTTCATCTACTAAATCAGCAACCTTTCCAAGAACAGAGATGTGAAAATCTTCGAAAGCTTTCACCGCAGCATCTAACTTATCCTGAGCATCTGCATCATACCCTGGAACTTCCTCAAAGGATCGGGCAGGGCCCTTAGCAGCCTCAAAACCGTGCTTAATACCTTCGTTCGCTCCAACCGCATTAACATTGTTCACCAAATCTGCAACAACTTTCTCCAGTTCCGGGCTTTGATGCACCAGCTTGACAACCCATGCGATCCCATCTGTCAAGAACCATTGTTTGGTAAGTTTAAGCTCCGACAATTGGGCATACGATTCGATCATATCACGCTCGCATCGCATCAACATCCCTTTTGCCTCATCAATTGTTGTTTTGTGTGCCTCAAACTCTCTGTCACGGGCTCTCTCCAGCTCGTCCTTAGCTATAGAGGAACAAGTTTCAATAAGCAAGAAAGGGAAGCAATAAAAGATAAAAAGGTTATGAACATACCATCAGTTAGGCGGTGATAATCGGCCAGAAGTTGGTCATGAGATGTATGCATTTCCTTCAGTTCGGCCGCATGTTTCTTCTCCGCATCAGACAATTTTTTCTCCAAGACAGTAACTTTTGACTTAAAAATTTCTAAATCTTGAAGAGCCTTGTCTCGAGCCTCATAAGCGGCCGCAGCCGAAGTCTGGGTTGATTTATTAACCTCTTTCGCCTCTGAATTTTGCTCCTTTAAACGATCAACCTGAGCCCGAAGGGAGCTTAGTTCCTGTTTAGTCTTCGACCGAACATTATCTTCGCTTTTCAAATTGGCAATTTCGCGTCGGAACTTGTTACAGGTTGATTCCGATTCGATCCAACGTTTATACGCCTCCACAACCAACGAGTTAGATTGAGCTTGATTTATCATAAGGGCATTCCCGAGCTCCGGGCCACTCATCTTCCGGTAATGAGAGTGCTCAGCGGGAGTCCCCAAGTGAAATAATGCCATTTTCGCCGACAGGGCATCCACTATCCGGTCCTTGTTCGTCAGCGACCAATCCGGAACATACTTCTCCAACGCTCGAACTGAATCCATATCTTCAATGCCATCCGAACCTAACTCCCGTGATAAGAAAACAGCTTCAGTATTAAACCACAAAGGGGACGACGAGGCACTGTCCCCACCATCAACAGGCTTGGGGCTCGGCCTTGACACATTAGAAGCGACCCCCGTGGTAAACTTACCCGAAGGAGAAGGTTCGATCCTCTTGGGGTCGGACGTGAGAATATCGGCAACAACCTTGGTGGCACCTCCCCCGAAGGACAATGGGCTCGTTGGAATGTTCAATGGATGGTCCCTTGGGGTACGACCCCCATGAAGATGAGCGTCTAAATTCGCTAACACGCCTCCAGCAGCAGAAAACTCAGTAACTTGGTCATCATCATCGTCTAGGGTGATAGTTTTAAGATCCGTCTTCGTTTTCTTTTGCCTTGGTTTCGGGCCGGATTTAGACGGAGCCCTCTTCCTCTTCAAGTTAACCTGAGGCTGCTCCTCTTCGTCCTCCTCTTCCACGTCATCATCGCCACCCTCTTTTAAATTTTCGGCACGTTCTTCTTCATCTCCTACAGACAGATGGACACCTTCATCGTCAATCACAAACTTGGAACCAGATCCTTTCGACCCGACCGAACCAGTTTCTTTACCTTTACCCTTACCACTACCGGTCACCACCACCGTTTGAACCGGAACAACATTTGTTGTTTGCGCCGCAGGATTCGAGCCCGAACCTCCCTGCCCAGCTGACCCTCCATGAACGTCCGGAGCTTCCGGCTCTCGGATTTGATAAAGGTTCTCCTGCACGACTGTGAGGTACGGCGGATCACTTTTCGGCGTCCTTGTGGCTCGGATCTCGAGCTCCTTAGAGTCGAAGGACTTCAACCTTAAGGCTTCTCTCAAGCCCATAGCTGCAAAAAAGCAAACAAGTAGTATCCAAAGTCCGGTATAATAAAAGAAAGGATAAAAGTAAAAATAAAATAATTACACAAGTGACACGACGAGCACCGTGTCAAAAGTAAAAGGCATGACTAACCCTCTCCGTTCCACTTAAGGGTAGGATACCACTCTGGTTCGGCCCAAATCGTGCTGATCCGTCCCATGACAAGAATGTGTTCCGGATAACTTTGTATGCGGCCTGCTTCCTTAATCAGGTTTGCGTATAAGTCCGTATCAAATTCAAAATCTTCAGGAAGAGGAGGTGGGAGCTTCATCTTTTTGGTCCTCCATACCACAAACTCCGGAACGCACCGATCATCAACATAGAAAAATCGTTCTTTCCAGTCCTTTATGCTAGTAGTAATCCATGTATAGCAGCAGGAATTCTTATCTCTGACCTCGAAAGTGTACCAGTTGCCGGACCGATTCAGTTTATAAAAAGCCCGGAACACATCCAAGTCCGGGTCGGACCCCAAGCTACGACAAGCCAACTCAAAATGACACACCTTGGCAAGGCCGAAGGGGTTCATTTGAGAAATGTGAACCTCGTGAAACGTAAGAACTCCGATCAAGAACTTCGTCAAAGGAAGACGATAGTTACAATAATCGAATAAACGGGTGTAAAGCCCTATCTTCCTCGGAGGAAACGGATAAATAGGTGTATCCTTTTTGGGGAGAACAGGGTGCAAAGATGCAGGTATTGCATACTTTTCAACATACCAAGCTAAACCGTTTTTATTCAAAACGTTAAAGCAAGCGGACAAGTTGTTCTTCGCCATTATACAAGGAAGAAACTAACCTGTTCTGCAGATCGACTATTTTCAGAAAAAGAGGAGAAGAAGATGAAGATAAAAAGTGAAAAGATGAAAAGTAAAAATCGGAAGTTTATTTTTTCCTTTTTTATGGGGTATGGAAACCGACTTAAAGCACCAATTAGATGGTGACACGTCATGACGGCTGACGCAATCCAACCGTCACATCAGGCGGGAAACATAAAGTGACTGTCGGTTACCTAACTAAGGTCACCGCCTAGAAATTTAAAATTCAAAAAAACTCCACAAAGCGACAAATCAGAGATTTAGACCGCCAAAATTGCGCCGTCATAGTTCGAAACCGTTATCTAAGAAACGCTACGAACTAGGGGGACTTGATGAGGATACGTCCTTGACCGGACCGAATCATGGCACACCAAGGTCGGACCGAACCTTGCACCATAGGACGAATCGTTTAGACACCCCGGTGCGGCGTAACTAACTGGGCCCCATTTCCATAACCGCCATGATAGCGACTGGTCCGGCCCTAACTAACTTTCCACGTCAGCACACCCAAAGACTATAAATACCATACTTGGACCTCCAAAAAGGGGTAATCGCTACTTTCTCTCTCTAACTCTCCCTGACCTATTTCCTCCTCGCAAATACTTATTCTCACGCCCGAGCTTGGTCACATAGAGGCCCCCCTCCCTGTGACGAGGCTAACGGTGTGTTTGTTCTCTTGTGATCTTGCAGGTTCCTTGCTAGGTCATCTGAAGCTTCACTCTGACCAGGTCGTACCAACTGGTCTTTGAGTCTTCACCACACAAATACCGATGAAGAGGTCAAGAGTCAAGTCACTATTGCTAGTAGCTTAACATATACTAAGTTCAAGTTGCAACTAGTGAAGACACTTCCTATTGATGAGGAAGTTATCGTCGATAGAGAAAGTATGCTATATATTCAAAGGAAGATTTAGCTAATGATTCGAACAAGATTATCTTTGTTTGTACTTATCTCTGCTTATATGTTATATGTGTGATTATCTTTATAGACAATTTAGAGATTAATTTTAGCTGGTTTTAGCTTAGGAATCACAATATATATTCAATATAACAGTAAACATTACTATGACGAGTCATCCAAAGTTATTAGTTAAATTCACGATTATGATTTTCCTTTGTTCTTTAATTCTTCGTCGAAGAACATACAACTGATTTGTAAGATTAAATATATTATGATTTAATATTTAATATGGTAGTCATTATAATCATTTACATTATATAGATCAAAATATATAACAACCTATTAAATAATTAGTTGGTAATTGTTGATGGACCATATTACCCTTATTAACTAATTAGGTTTCCTCTTAGTTGCATATATAAGGAGACTTATGTAGAGGTTAAAGGGTTAGACACGTAACCTAATTATCATAACATCAAAATCGGCCTCTCTCTCTATAACCGATACCGTTTTCGGTTTTGATCATCACCATCATTAGTTTGCACCCTAAGGAGGAACCAGATCACCTTGACAAAGATGTCGAATTCAATGGCTGCATCTCTGACTGGATATGATTCTCCACTGCTCTGTCTGCTGTAACATGTATGTTTTCATGTTTTCCATTATAATTAAAACATAACTGATCAACATGATTAATTAACCTAAAGACTTCTTCTATATAGTTGTCATAGTAATATTAGTAGTAGTTTTACAAATTAGAAATAAGGGTGTAAGGGGCACTCACCTAAGAGGTGAGTCCCCTCTCTTACGCCCAACCAATCAATCAGTGCCACGTCAACTCCCCTCTTAAACTCCCCTAACACCCCATTTTGATGGCGGCACTCCCCTCTTAGGGGAGTTGGGGTTTTTTTTTTTTTTTAAATTATTCATGTTTACAAATTAAAAAAATATTAATAAAAATAAAAATTAAATAAAAGACATTTGATTAAATTAAAAAAAAATACATTCAAACTAGAAAAAAAAATTACATTCAAACTAGAAAAATATAAAAACAAACTACTCGTCGTCCGAATCAACTTCAAGGTGAGGCAGATCTAAACTTCCGAGATGCTCAACGAGATCGTGTTTTAGTCTCCAATGCGTGTCTTCGTCAATGAGCTCCGTATAAGCTGTATCATCGAAGACGGGTTCGACTGGAGGATCTTGAATATGTACCGGTGCTATCGCCCTTCCGTCGTCTTTTATAATCATGTTGTGTAAAATAAGGCACGTATACACGATGGACCTTATCTTTCTCACCGTTTTCGAACGCATTGGACGATTTAGTATTCCCCACTTCGACTTTAACACACCAAACGCCCGTTCCACATCTTTTCTTGCGGCCTCGTGTTGCCTCTTGAACTTTTTTTCATTCGGGTCGTGTGGATATGGAAAAGATTTCACAAACACGGACCAGGTAGGGTAGATCCCATCAGTAAGATAATACCCGCGTTTGTATAAGTGGTTGTTCACTTGAAATGGACAATTTGGCGCCGTTCCGTTTCGTTGAGCAAGAAATAATGGAGATTGTTGCAGCACGTTGATGTCGTTTTGTGAACCCGCCGGGCCACAAAAAGCATGCCAAATCCACAAATCTTGAGACGCCACCGCTTCTAACATAACCGTCGGGTATTGATGATCGCCTCTCATGTATTGTCCACGCAATTCTGTGGGGCACATTCTCCAGACGAAGTGTGTACAATCCAGACTACCCAACATACCAGGTAGGTGATGCCTCTCCTCATGAGCCTGATACAATAGCGCAACGTCGTGGCTCGTTGGTCTACGTAGGAATTCACCGCCATACCTTTTACAGACCGTCTCGCAGAAATATTCAAGGCACTCACGAGAGGTCCTTTCAGACATATTTAAATACTCGTCCCCCTCGTCTGGTGGGTTACCGGTTGCAAGTTGTTTAATCGCCGAAGTAACCTTTTGCAACGGTGTGAAACTTTTCTTCATTCTCCCGTCTAAGCCTTCTTTAAACCACTCGTCAAACGCTTCCACGTCACTAACAATTTTTAGGAACAAAGACTTGGACATACGAAATCTGTGACGAAAAGTATCGTCATTAAATTTTGGATTTTCATCAAAATAATCGGCCATGAGTGTCTCATGGCCCCCCTCACGATCTCGACGGACAACTTTTTTTTTACTAGACGATGCCGTGTCTAGTAGCTCCGCTTGTTGGATGATATTTTGGAAGAAAATTAAGCTAGTATCGCTTGACGATGCATCTCCATCGTCGGGAAAGTCGGGTAGGGTTGAAAGAAACGGAAGCTTGGAATCCATTTTGTATTTGAAAGATTTGAGTTTGAGAGTTTTGGTGTGAGTTTGAGAGTGGTGAGTGTGGTAAAAAAATTGATTTAGGTTGGTTAGATATATATTGTTTAAAAAAGTTGATTTTTTTTTTTTTTTTTTTATAAAAATAACCGTTGTCAAACGGTCTTCTTTCGAAAATCGTGCCAAACCACGCGGTAACTCCACACCGCTCCCTATCACCGATTCGGGTCCCCGCTTTGATGGCGGCGGTGTTCCCGATCGGTGGCTAGGGTCACCGCTGCCTTTCCCCGCGAACGCCCCGTACACCCTAACACACACACAGTTAGTTAATTCACAACCCAACAATCAGTCATTTTTAACAAGTGGACAAATGTCGGCCATGGGCAATGCCGTCCAAGACCCGCCGGGAGCATGTGGGTATTAAACGCTTAAAATTAAATGATAATTAGATAGATATATAACCATAACTAAAATATTGAAATCAACCCTAGTGTAACTATCAGGACTAATACAATATTAAAATGTTTTTATAGTTTATAATAAATATATTGTAACATGTTTTAGAGACAATCATCTTCCCCTTTGTCCCACTATAGTTACCACTAGTAGTATGAACTTCGTAGATGGTTCGTATAAACTGTTTACATAAGTATGAAAGCATTGGATTGATTTCCCATTATGATAGTATTTTGTTTACATCACATCTTACGCCCGTTTTTAGTATTTATTTTTTTTCAACGTCAACACATGGTTGAATAACCAAATTTCATATATATAACAGGGGTGTAGGGGAATAGTGTCACACAAAATAACAGGGGTGTAGGGGAATAGTGTCACACAACTGCTCTACATTTCCTTCAAAATTACAGGCTTGTTATCGTCAGTGTTAGGCAGCTGTCAGACACTTTCTCATTGACCCTGATAAATTACGATTTTGCCCCGAATCTAAAATTAGAGTTTTGCTATGTCTTTAGTTTTTTTTAGCAAAACTATAGTAATATTTTGTTTTAATTGGTTAAGTCGCTTTAAATTTTATTCGTGCCAGGCTAGTTTGCTGACATTCGCTCTTTAGTCCTGACAAATTACAATTTTGTCCCCAATTTAAAAATATGTTTTGCCATCGTTTTAGCAATCTTTTATCTCTAGTTTAAAATTACGAACTTGCCTCTGTTCAAAATTACGATTTTGCCCCAGTTCAAAATTACAGTATTGAAATCGTTTTAGCTTTTGACAAATTACGATTTTACTCCTATTTTAAAATTGCGATTTTGCCCATAGTTCAAAATTACAGTCTTGCCATTGTTTTAGATTTTTTGTACCAAAGCTATAGAAGTGTTTTTGTTTTAATTGGTTAACTTGATGTAATTTTTATTCGTGTCAGGTAGGGGTGTGCAATAACCGAACCGTTAACCGAAACCGAACCGAAAACCGACAAAACCGAACCGAAATTAACCGAAACCGAATTAACCGAAAGTCGGTTAACGGATATTTTTTTACCATCGGTTAACCGAAATTAACCGAACCGAACCATTTATTTTTTTTATATTTCTAGCATTTATACCTCTATTTCATGTATTTCATGTTTTATACTTTCATTTCATGTAATAATACCTCTACTGCATTTATTTATGCCTTTATTTCATTTATTTATACCTTCATTCATTTATTTATATCTCCATTTTATGTATTTAAACATTTATTCATGCATTTATACCTCCATTTCATTTATTTATACATCCATTTCATGTATTTATACATCTGTTTCATGTATTTATACCTCCACTACATGTATTTCTAATAAAAAAATAGCACTTGTTTGAATTGGTTATTAAACGAACCGAACCGAAAACCAACAAATTAACCGAATTAACCGATGACTTCGGTTACGGTTACGGATAATGCTAATAACCGAACCGAACCGAACCGTGCACACCCCTAGACTGTCAGGTAGCTGCTTAGCACTCGCTTATTGGTCTTGACAAATTACAGTTTTGCCCCTAGCTCAAAATTTAAAGTCTTGTCATCATTTTAACTATTTTTTTCTAGCAAAACTATGATAGTGTTTTTTTAGATGGTTGAAAAATATTCGTTATAATGTCCCGCAACATGAACGGAGCATAAAACTAGTTTATACGAATAGATGTTAATTAAATTCATAGAAGAGCATGTTCTATAAATTATATACACACGAATTTTTTTTTTATAGAGGACCGTTCTATACGTATATCACCTATTTATGGAAGATTTGTAAAAAATATATCACCTATGTTTCTCTCCCACCACATATGTGAACGGTATCTTTTACTTAAAATTGATTTCAGATTAAGGGTAAAGATCAAATAGGAAGTTAATTTTCACTAGGAAGGATAGGAAGCCATAGGATTATGACATGTGTCAAATTTTAAAATAAAGAGAAAGGGTATTTTAGTCAATCCAACTCCTTCTTCTTCCTTTTTCAAAACCTAGTAAATTCAAAAACCCATCATTTTCAAAACCCACCATCTTCAACTATTTCTTCACTTTCTATCTCAATAATCACTACATTATAGTGCGATTTTCATCACAAATCAATGATTCAGAACCCGATCAACGTGTTCTTCAACTTTTTTTGAAGAAAACCCAGTTTAATTTCATAAAAAAATCTCGTTTTTTCCGGTGATTTTGGAGATAATCACTCGATTCGTTCGATTCGAGCGTTGATAAGTGTTTCTATCATTCAAATTTCGTCAATTGATGAAGAAATCGGCTTCGATCCATGTAAGAAATTCTTTAATTTCATTTTCATAATCTGGGTTTTTGATTTAGTCATTGCGTTTTACGATCTTTGCGGGGGTCCGGGGGCGGCAGCCCCCGGTAGCGGGGTCCCAGGGGCGGCAGCCCCTGGCGGGGTCCAAGGGGCAGAGCCCCTGGCTGGGGTTGAGCTGCACTTCGAAGACAGTAATTCGTAGACAGAAAAATTGCTGTACTAAAAAACGCATCAGAAAAATTAAATTTCCATAAATTGACTCATTTCGAAGACAGTAATTCGTAGACAATTCAGACAGTTCACAGTGACAGACAGTTTTATGTGTCCATTGCGTTTTAGAAATAAGAGAGTTTTATGTGGTTTCTGGCTATTGCGTTTTAGAAAAAAAACACATTTTTAAGTGTTTTTAGTCATTGTGTTTTAGGTAAAACACATTTTTTAGGTGTTTTCAGTCCATTGCGTTTTAGAATGAGTCATTTTTAAGTGTTTTCTGGCCATTGCGTTTTACATATAAGACATTTCTTTGTGTTTTTGGTGCATTGCGTTTTAGGTAAAACACTTTTTTATGTGTTTTCAGTCCATTGCGTTTTAGGAAACAGACATTTTAAGTGTATTCTGGCCATTGCGTTTTACAAATAAGTCATTTCTTTGTGTTTTTGGTGCATTGCGTTTTAGGTAAAACACATTTTTATGTGTTTTCTGGCCATTGCGTTTTACAAATAAGTCATTTCTTTGTGTTTTTGGTGCATTGCGTTTTAGAAAAATGTCATTTTTTAGGTTTTTTTTACATTGCGTTTTACGTAACTGGTGGTTTTTCTATTGCGTTTTACGCAACTGGGTCTTAAATTTTTTTTTTTTAAAATATAGCAATAGTATACTCGTTTTAAAGATAAAAAAACGCTCGTTTTTTTGGTTCAATTTTTATAAAAAAATAATGTCGTATGAAAGAGTTATTAACGTTTAAAAAATGGGGGGTAATTGGAGGAGAGAGAAACTATTGGCTTGGATTGACTAGAATGCCCTTGAACAAACTCACGCGCCTCTTTTCTTCATTTCAATTTGCCTGATTTAATCTTAGCCCTTGATTAACTTAATGGATGGTCAAGATCACTTCCTATCCTTCCTAGCCAAATAAACTTCCTATTGTATCTCCACCCTTGTATGCACCATATATTTTAACAGTTTTAGTGTTTTACGTAAAAAAATCGTTTTTTGTTTACGAACATTGCAATGCATTACTATTAGAAAATTTAGTTTGGGTATATGAAGAGGTATGATCCCAATTTCACACACACATGACAGGGACCACACCACCTTTTTTATCTCACATGCCGCCTACATCAGCAAGCGTATCCAGAAGCTTCTGGAAGATATAAAGGTGACACCAAAGATGCTCCTCCAGACAAAAAGGACAACACGTGTCACCAATAATTAGACGCCATATGGATCTGCAACACGATCTAAGGACAGACCGACAGCTGCAATACTAATTCTCCTACCTGGACGAATAACGGCGCGCCACGTCATCCACCATCCTGACCACAACAGAGTAGACCAAGATGATATTCCCCTTTGTCGGACAGCTGGTGCCCAGTGGCAGCTGGTAAGGCCTCTCCTCCCTCCTTCATCCTTCGGCTATAAATATGACCCTTCCTCATTCAGGTAGAACATTCTGCTCTTCTTACATTTCACCTGCAACACACACTATTTCTCCTCAAAGCAGTACTTATTCTCACGCCTGAGGGTGGTCACAAGGAGAACCCCCCCTATTCTCCTCCTTGTGGCGAGTCACCGGTGTTCTGTTTTGCAGGATTCCAGTCATAGGCGAGTGGAGAAAGAGATTGAACCCCACATACGAGTCGACCCAGCTGGTTAGCATAAGTGTTAACCAGTGTTTCATCATTGGCGCCCACCGCATCTTTTTCAAACCATTTTCATCTCTTTTCTCTTCAAAAACACTTTCTGATTGGCTGAACAAAACCCTTCTCTTCACGTGGACGGAGAAAGCTCTTCCTTTGAGTTGCATACAGACACCGCTCACGTCCAAAGGCACCAAGGGAACGAGACCGTCAGAGAAAGACAAGTGAACAATGAGATACCTGATCTCTTTGGGAACACTTCCAGAGTTATCAATCAAACCATGAATGGAGCTAATTTCCAAACACCCCCTGGAGTAGTATACCAGACAACTCCAGAAGCTCAAACGCCAAACCATGGGGCTGGTCCTTCAGCACCATCGGCTCAGGCACAATTGAACTTCCCAGCACTCTTAGGGCTACCCGAAGGAGAAACTCTGGCTTCCTGGTATGCTAAACAAACGTCTCTAAACCTTGTCTATGCGCAATTAAGCGCACAACAGGCATTGCTTCAAGCGCAAGCTAATCAATCCGCTTTCGTTAGTCCACCACAAAGACCACCAAGTACCCAGATCCCTCAACAAACACACGCGCGGAACCAGTAACATGAGAAAGCACCCAACATTAGAAGACAAAGCGTGCACGACACGCGTGACACCTATGGGGATACCGAAAGTAACTATGTGCAACATACTTACCAACAAAAGAGATTGGTACACAGTCATTTGGGCCCACACAACATAAACAATGAATGGAACAGTTACAATGAAGACGATAACACAACCTATAAGCAAGAAAGCACGGTCTTCAGCAGATTACCACCAAATCATGAGGCGTACAAGCCCCGCGCGCGGGGGGTACAATTCGAATGCTGAGCACGATTATACGTTAAGCTATCGCCCAGAAGGCATAGCTGAGAAGTCTAAGTTCATCAGAAAAATCACAACAGCCGATATTGACAAGGCAAAACTACCACACAATGTGGGCAAGTACAATGGCCTTACAGATTCTGATGACCACCTCCAAGTTTTCACTAGCGCAGGGTTGGTAGGTGGTTGGTCATTACCCACTTGGTGCCATCTGTTTGCGCAAACCTTTGTCGGGGTAACGCGCGTGTGGTTCTACAGTTTACCAGAAGGTAAGATCAAATCCTGGATGGATTTTCAACACAAGTTCCTCGCGCATTTTGCCAGCAGCGCAGGCACACCAAAGACCCAGCAGATTGCTTAAACATCTGGAGGAAAGATCATGAAAGCATTGAGGACTTCATCACCAGTTACAACAAAGAGTGCCTGGAAAGCAGAGATGTAGGGGAAAATATGATGCGCGCACACTTAATGAGAGCTGTCAAATGTGATAATCGGATCAAAAGAGTTAAAGGAAGGGATGGGGTCCCAAAGAATGGGATACTTTCATCGAAGCAGCAAAGACAATCGCAAGAACTGACAAACAGCTGACCGGCGATGATAGCCGTCAGTATAACTATAGCCAGCATGCCAATGACAGACGCAAAAAAAAAAGGGCAAGGGTCAACCCTGGAAGGCATCTGGCTACAGAAAGAAGTCCACCAGCTGAGGACGCACGCGCAATCATCAATCAAATTAGTCATCGCAAAGAAGTTAAAAAAGAAAACAGAGAAAAACAATGGACTCCTCTGACGAAAACCCCTTCTGAGGTCCTGTCGACTGAGAACCACAAATTCAAACCTCCTCTGCAGATGCGAAACAAAAGGGGACAAGACCCAAATCTCTTCTGTGAGTTCCATAAAGATACAGGGCATCTGACTGATGACTGTATTAGTTTGAGGCAAGAGATAGAGCGAGCTCTGAAAGGTGGCAAGCTCACCCATCTGGTCAAAAGAGGAAAAAGAGACAACCGCCAAATACAAAGAAGGGAAGAGGGTCCAGATAACAAGAAGCTTCGAAAGCTAGAGACACACATGATTCAAGGGGGCCAAAGAAGACCCCAGAAGAAATATAACAAGCGCACCCAAGACGACTCTTGGCGCGGAAGGCAAGTCGTATTTCCAGTGGTACGAGGTGGTACAAGGGAGATGAGACCCATAGTCATTCCCGGGGTATTCGGCCGTTACCAGACTGACTACATTTTCATAGACCCAGGGAGTACTGCAGACATCATATACGAGCAATGTTTTAATCAATTGGATTAAGAGGACAAGGCGTGCTTAGAGCCAGTGGATTATCCACTCACTGGTTTCTGCAACGAAACCGTCTTTCCCCTAAGTCAAATTTCTTTCCCGGTGCTTCTTTCGGATAGGAAGAATTCAAGAACGGAAGAAGTCACGTTCATGGTTTTACCAGCAAACTCAAGGCATGATATCCTTTTGGGAAGAGAGTCTTAAGGAGATTTCAGCATTATTTGTTCAGGGCCACACTCAGCCGTTGGGTTCCCGACAGAAACAGGGATAACCATCATTTATGTAAGCAAAGAAGTCCTCGCGACCGACGAAGTCAGACCAGCAAAAACGAGCAAACCCACACTTCGCGCAGAATCCAAAAAATGGATCTTGAACAACAAGTATCCAGAACAAACAGTCACTTTGGGCCCGACAATGTCAGAACTCACGCGCGTAGTACTCAAGAAATTGTTATTCGAGAATATGGATGTTTTCGCCTGGACACCGGCCGATGTGGTTGGCGTTCCATGGCATATAGCAGAACACAGATTGAATGTCGCTGAAAATGCCAAACCAGTGGTACACACCAAACGCCATCTGGGAGACATAAAACACGAGGCCATGCAAGAACAAATCACAGAACTGTTAAACGATGGCATCATCAGAGAAGTACGTTACCAAACCTGGGTGGCCAGCCCAGTAATGGTCCCAAAAGGAAACGGCGGCTAGAGAATGTGTGTGGATTACAAAGATTTAAACAAAGCTTGCCCATGCGATTATTATGCCTTACCCGATATCGACGAGAAGATTGATTCACTGGCGTCTTTCAGGTGGAAATGCTTCCTCGATTGTTATAAAGGATACCATCAAGTGCAAATGGCAATTCAGGATGAAGACAAGACTGCATTTCGCACACCAACAGGGCTGTATTGTTACACGAAAATGCCCTTTGGGTTAAAAAATGCAGGGGCAACATATCAGAGGTTAATGAACGAAACATTTAGTGATGCCATCGGAAATTACATCGAAGTTTACATGGATGACTTGGTCATCATGAGTAAGGAAGAGAATATGATGTTGGTAAACATTCAGAAAACATTTGATATGCTGCGAGGGGTGAACATCAAGTTAAATTGAGCGAAGTGCTCCTTTGGAATGGAAGAAGGGAAATTCCTGGGTTTCATTGTTACCAAGGATGTGTTCAAGGTCAATCCTGAGAAAGTGCAAGCGATAGAGCGGATGCCTTCCCCATCAACGATAAAAGAAATGTAGAACATCCGCAACCACGCAGCAAAATCATTCCCATTCATCAAAACCATCCGCAATTGCGTAAAAAAGAACCAGTTCCTGTGGACTCCAGAAGCAGAACATGCGTTCCGAGAAATGTGTCGCAACCCCCGCCCCCTATCTGTCCCGGGAACGGGCGGCCGCGAGACCAGTTTTGGTGGTATCGGTGTTTAACATTTTGGCAGCGGAAATTTTTATCAGGACCGTAGTTAGGAAATATTTATCAGAGTAAATACCACGCTTTTATAATATTAAACATATTGGGATAAAACCCAAGTTTTTATTACAAACATTTTCATAGGGAAAATCCCTATGTTATTGAATAAAACATCTTCTTTTATTTAGGTAACTTTTATAGCCACTTTTTCCAAGCCTTCAGTGCTGTCCAGCTGGCTTCTAGTTGGCTTTCACATTTTGTTACCTGAAACGCGTTTAAAAACATGTTGCCAGTGGAAAATACTGGTGAGTGAATCCCAGTTTAAACAAGAAGAGTTTTATCCTTTAACAGCATTGAGAGCTATTACAATGTTTATGTCTACACAATTACTCATTCAGTACTGTCAATTCTGAGTGGTGGGTCATATTACACATTGGCTAACTCTTTGTCCAATGGTAACGTGTTCCACATTTTGTATACAAAACCCCAACATACCGGCAGTAATTGAAGAACTACAAAGACTCAATCACTGCTTAATCGCATTGTAAAACATTTAAGGTTTTGTAAAAACAGTTTACAAAAAAGAGATTACTCACACTGTTGTCTTAGACTTCTTTTAAGGGTTTCCGGATAGTTATCTATTAATTACACAAATGTACATATGTTAGTATAATAACCCAATATTTACATTAGTAATACCCTCCCTGAGACGGCATTCCAACGACTACGTCGGGCAGAACCTCGACAGCCGTTACGGAACCCTGGATCAATCGGCCAGCGTATCTAATACGTAACCGGGGTTATAATACTTACAACGGAGCAGAACTTCGTTAATTAGGGGAGTATTATGCCCGGAAATAGCTTATACTATATGTAATTTTCGAGAGAGAAAGAAATGTGAGTGACGAAAACTGAAGGCCCGAACTTCCATTATATAGGGGCTGAAATCAGGTTCCTCACGGCCCATGTAGACCAAAGGGTCATCTTACGCGGCCCGCGTAGTAGGGATGGTAGGGCCTAGCTGGTCTGGGTCAGCATCCTAGCTTCAACGTGTGGCTGCCACATGTTGATGATCGCTCGCGGCCCGCGTAGGAGATAGCCAAAGGCTACGCGCCCCGCGACAGCCTTAATTTTCTTGTTTTTATTTAATTTTAATAATATTAAAGATATTCGGGGCTCGTTTTTGCATACGGGGTGTATTTTAGGACATATAAAGGTATTTTAAAATATATATTAGGGTGTCGAAAATATTTAGGAGGGTCGTTACATCCTCCCCACCTTGTTTTAGAGCTCATCCTCGAGATCTACTGGAACAAGTGCGGATATTTTCTTTGCATTTCTGATTCAAGCTCCCATGTATATTCTGGTCCTCTTTTGGAGTCCCATTTCACTTTGACCAGAACTAATCTTTTATGCTTGAGGTTCTTGACTTTCCTGTCTTCAATCTGTAGAGGCTTCTCTACAAACTTTAACTGTTCATTTACCTCTATATCTTTAAGAGTCACTACGAGTGATTTATCAGCTAAACATTTCTTGAGATTGCATACATGAAATACATCATGTATTCCTGCCATTTCCTCTGGCAGTTGTAGCTGATAGGCTACAGGTCCTATTCTTCTAATAATCTCAAAAGGTCCAACATACCTAGGACTTAGCTTTCCCCTTTTGATAAATCTTACCACTCCTTTCCAAGGAGAGACTTTGAATAACACTTTATCTCCTACCTGAAATTCCAATGGCTTTCGTCTGTTATCAGCATAACTCTTTTGTCGATCACGTGCTGCTTTCAGTCGTTCCTTGACTTGAATAATTTCGTCTGTTGTTTCTTATACTATCTCAGGTCCATATAGTTGCTTTTCTCCAATTTCTGCCCAACAGACTGGCGTTCGGCATTTTCGTCCATAGAGTGCTTCGAATGGTGTAGCATTGATACTTGTGTGATAACTGTTATTATAAGAAAATTCTATCAATGGTAAATGATCCTCCCAATTACCTCCAAAATAATTACACAAGCTCTAAGCATGTCTTCCATTGTTTGAGTTGTCCTTTCGCTTTGTCCGTCCGTTTGAGGATGATAAGCGGTGCTTAGATTCAACTTGGTTCCCATTGCTTTTTGGAAACTTGTCCAAAAATGTGAGGTAAAACGACTATCTCTGTCAGAAACAATTGATAGAGGAAGTCCATGTAATGAAACTATTTCATTTACATATAATTTAGCTAATTGTTCCATACTGAAAGTTTCTTTCATTGGTAGGAAATGAGCTGACTTAGTTAGCCTGTCTACAATCACCCAGATTGTATCATAACCTTTTCTTGTTTTGGGAAATTTTGTAACAAAATCCATTGTTATCAATTCCCATTTCCATACAGGCATTTCTAATTGTTGTAGCAAACCTGAGGGTTTCTGATGTTCAGCTTTGACTTGTGAACAAGTTAAACATTTTGCAACATATGCTGTTATATCCTTTTTCATTCCCATCCACCAGAAATTCTTCCTTAAGTCTTGATACATCTTATCACTTCCAGGATGCATCGTATACTTAGACTTATGGGCTTCTTCTAATATACAGTGGCGTAGGTTTCCTAATTTAGGTATCCACGTTCTTTTCTTATGGAATCTCCAAATTCCATCTGTTCCTTGTTCTAATTCTTAATCATTCCTTTTAACTTTTCAGTATCATCCTTGATTACTGATTCTTGTGCTTCTCTAATCTGATCATTTAAGTCTACCCGTAGGTTTAACTTAAGAGAACGCACTCTTTTTGGCTTTTCATGATACTTTCGACTTAAAGCATCAGCTACTACATTTGCCTTTCCTGCATGGTACTGGATATTACAATCATAATCACTAAGTATCTCCATCCAGCGTCTTTGTCTCATATTCAATTCCTTTTACCCGAAAACATACCTTAAACTCTTATGGTCAGTGAAAATGGTAAACTTACTACCGTATAGGTAATGTCTCCAAATTTTAAGGGCAAAAATTATAGCTCCTAATTCTAGATCATGGGTTGAATAATTCTCTTCATGATTCTTAAGTTGTCTAGAGGCGTAAGCTATAACCTTTTGACGTTGCATTAACACACATCCATAACCTAACTTAGAAGCGTCACACTAGATTACAAAATCTTCAGTTCCTTTTGGTAACGCTAGTATGGGTGCATGGGTTAGTCTTTGCTTAAGAATTCTAAAGGCTTCTTCTTGTTTTGTCCCCATTCAAACTTAACAGATTTACAGGTTAACTTAGTTAAGAGAATGGCTATTCTAGAAAAATCTCGAATAAATCTTCTATAATAATCGGCCAATCCTAAGAAACTTCTAACCTCGGTTGGTGACTCAGGGGTTTTCCATTTGGTAATTGCCTCGATCTTGGTGGGATCTACATGAATTCCTTCATGATTAACTAGATGTCTGAGAAACTGTACCTGTTCTAACCAAAACTCACACTCTGAAAATTTAGCATAAAGCTTTTCTTTTCTCAATAAACTTAGAAGTGCGTTCAGATGCGCTGCATGTTCCTCTTTACTTTTGGAATAAATAAGAATATCATCTATAAAGACAATTATGAATTTATCCAAATATGGCTTACATATTCGGTTCATCATGTCCATAAATGCAGCTGGGGCATTGGTTAAACCAAATGGCATGACAGTAAATTCATAATGGCCATACCTTGTTCTGAAAGCGGTCTTAGGAATGTCCTCTTCCTGTACCTTTAATTGATGATATCCTGACCTTAAATCGATTTTAGAGAAAAATCGTGCTCCTTGCTACTGATCGAACAGATCATCGATTCTTGGTAATGGATACCGATTCTTAATCGTGACTTTGTTCAATTCAAGGTAGTCAATGCACATACGCATTGACCTATCCTTCTTTTTAATGAATAAAATCGGTGCTCCCCATGGCGATGAGCTTGGCTGTATGAATCCTTTCTCCAACAATTCATCTAATTGTTTCTTCAGTTCCTGCATTTCTGCGGGTGCCAAACGGTAAGGTGCTTTGGCAATTGGTGCGGTTCCTGGTATCAAATGAATTCTGAATTCAACTTCTCTGTCTGGAGGTTGCCCTGGTAACTCTTCTGGAAATATATCTGAAAACTGGGATACTACTGGAATATCCTTTAATTCTTTTCCTTTAGTGTTAGTGATTATGGAAATAAAAAACACTAATGATCCTTTTCTTATATAACTTGTTGTTTTCATCACAGAGATGAATTTTGTGGATCTAAAGGTTTTACTTCCTTTAATTGTGATCTTTTCACCCCTTGGTGAATTTACTTGGATTGACTTTTGATCACATAAAATACTGGCTTTATTGGCTATTAACCAATCCATTCCTAAGACAATATCAAATCCTGCCAGATTCATTGGGTAAAGGTTTGCAATAAATTTCTAATTTAAAATTTCTATTCTTGCTCCCTGCAAGATCTCAGAAATCTTAATGGTTTCCCCATTTGCGGTCTCTACTAGACATTCTTGTTGGAGTTTATTTAATGGTTGATAGAGAAATTTGCAAAATGAAGTATTAATAAAACTTTGGTTCGCACTAGAGTCAAATAATACTTTAGCAAAAACATCATTAACTAAAAACGTACCGGTGATCACATCCGGGATCATCTTTGCTTCTTCCGCAGTCAGAACAAATGCTCTAGCATTTTTAGTATTCTTGGTGTTCATGGCTGGAGCTAGTTTTGGACAGTTAGGCTTGATATGACCTTGTTCTCCATAGTTGTAGCATATCCTGTTGCTAATCTTTTTCCTGCAGTCTTCCTCCTTGTGTCCAGAGATTTTGAAGAAGTTACAGTATATGGAGCATCTTCCAGAATGCTTCCTTTTGAAATACTTATAGTAGGGTGCAGTGGTAGAACCTACATTTTCCCACGGTTAGAATTTCCAGAACGGAATTCCTGGGTAAGCTTCTGGGTTAGGTTCCTCATTTGATCCTCTTCTCGTGTACGAACTAATTCATCTGTCAAGGTATTTGCTAGCTCTACAGCTTCTTATATGGTTTGGGGTCTAGCTGCCTTGACTACATGCCTAATCTCCCCAATTAATCACCAGATATAACGGGAGATTAATACTAGTTCAGGCGATGCAAGGGTTGGCACTATTCTAGCATATTCAAAGAATAATGTAGTGTATCCCTTCCTATCTACTCCAATCATCCTAAGGTTTTGGAACTTATTGGCTATCTGTTCTTTTTCATTAGGAGGGCAGAATTTCCTTTCTACCATGTTTTTAAATTCATCCCATTCCATATTATAAACCCTATCACTTCCTTTAGACTGAAGGATAGTGTTCCACCATTCTAGTGCTGAATTCTTAAATAGATTGGAAGCAAACATTATCTTATCCTCTTCCGCACATTTGCTTATTTTTAAAACTGCCTCAGTCTTTTCTATCCAGCGTAGAGATGCAATGGCCCCTTCATTGCCCGAGAATTCCATTGGTTTACAAGACCATAATTCTTTATAAGAACAACCATAAGACACGGTTCTTCTTCTTTTGGGAATGGGCATTTGAAGTATGGGTCCATTGTTCACGTTGTGTTCAGGTTCAGAGGGTCGTTTACTATCATGTTTACTTTTATTTTCTGCTTACCTAACTGTTTTGATAATATATGGCATCACATCTATTATCCCTTGTGCCACTATATGTTGCATGGCACTGTTATCCACTTGGTTTCGATTATTGTTGTTGTTCGGGTTTTTGTCATCCGGGTTATTGTTACTCTAGTTATCATTATTCTGGTTTTCCTGGTTCACTTCGTTGTCTATCTGAATTTTAAACATTTGCCAATTATTAATATCACAAAATAATTAATAATTTAGGCAACAATCACACAACACGCAAATTGGTCAAAAACGTCGATCATTGCGACTTACTCTTTCTTATCTATTATACATCTAATACAAACTGATACTGGAAATTAAAATTACAATACAATACTACTATGCATCACTAACCACAAAGTGGTATATACTACAACATATATTATTATTATTATACATATATATTATATTTTTTTCACCTATTATATATATATTATATTATTATTATTATTATCTCCTCCATCACCTTCACTGATATGGATTCATCCAGAAATCTATATTGCGCTCGTCGTACTTCCAGACGAGTCGCTCTCCGACCTGCCTCATTCTCTCGCTACTTTCTAAAATCTCTTCTCCGAAAGTTCGGAGCTCTTGCACATTTTCTGCACTCGTTGGGGGTGCAGGTGCTGGTACTGGGTCTGGATACTGGGGCATGGGTTCCTCCCGAGGGTACGGATTCTCTAAGATTTCCCTAATGTATTCATCGTTATCATAGTAGGGATCTAGAGGGTCCAGACCTCGATCGGCTGCTAAGTTCGGCATGGGTTCGTCGGTTAGGTGGTAGCGTTGCACATAATCCTTATGATCATCGAACCATGGATCGTAATCTGGGTCTAAGGGATTAGGGGATGGTATCCTAGGTATCTCCTCAGGGTTGAAATCATGCATTTGGACTTGGTTTTCTGGGTTGTTTTCTATCTCCATCGGCTGCATGGGAAACAAAGGTAAGGGTTGTGGGGCTAGGTGTTGTTCCAGGTTTGGGTCGGCAGCTGTGGTTGCTAGGATATGAAAATTGGCTAAGCTCCTATTAAGCATTTCCTGTGTATGGGCATTTGTCTCTCGCTTAGCTGCTGCTAGGACTCTCTGCTGTTGCAACTTCCTCATTCTTTTTCTACGCTCGTGTGCTCCCTTACTGAACCATCCTCTCTTTTTCTGAGGAAATGGCTCTTCAGACTGAGCCTTAAACACAAACATTCCTTCTTCATTATCAGCTGCATACCCAGAGAGGGCAGGTTGTGAAGAGGTACCTTCACTCCTAGGTGAATCGGACAACTGACGATAAACGTCTGAGGGTCCTTGATCACTCATACTGTAAACTAACAAATAGTCAAATAACACACAACAATAAAATACAGATATGCACGTATTTCCAAAATTAATTTCCTAACGATTTGAATAATATCTTGATGTCAGCAGAACACTTCTGTGGCTGACTCAGTATCTTAGCTCTGATACCACCTTCTGTCGCAACCCCCGCCCCCTATCTATCCCGGGAACGGGTGGCCGCGAGACCAGTTTTGGTGGTATCTGTGACACCCCAGGAAAACCAGGAAACCACGCAACCTAACTAGCTTCCTCAGTAACTACGTGCTAAATTTCAGGACGAAATTTCTTCCAACTTGGGGATGATGTGACAACCTGTGCTTTCGAGGTTAGCGTCATTATAATTATCTTACTTTTATAAATTCATGAATTTGCGTGACGAATAAATTGTACATATCTAAATTAATTTATACAAACGAATACTTGAAGCTAAATCCATATCGGGTTGTACCAACCCGAACCGTTTGAACTGTGGCTTAACCCGCGTAACTCGAAGTTTTGAGGCCCGAACCATAGCATTAATATTATACAATTTATATTAGTTGACAATTGATATTTGTTGACAACTTATGTTAATTGTTCCAAAAAAACTATGTATATATATATACATATATAAAATAAAGTTAGATAAACAACTAATCGATACTGTCATTCTTTTTGTTCCCATGCTCAAAGCCTAAACTCTAGCAAATTCCAAACAATATGTATGTATGCATGGATAGGTTGAGGTGGTTAATTGTTTAAAAAAAATTATATATAGGTATAATAGTAATAAGAAGATGAAATGGTTGCACATGCTTTCCTTTTTTTCTTTATTTGCTTCCATGCGTGAACGTTGGCAGCAACCATTATGGATCTGGGCACTTAGTCAATGATGATAGACATTGACGTAGGGCACAACTTCCTCAGTCAGTTGTCGATATGGTAACGGTCTAGTGGTTTACAACACGGGGTAGCCCCCACTGGTTATGGTTTGGGAAACAAGGAATTGGATAACTCGTGGTTTTCGAAACAACTTATGGTTTTTGGAACAACATTAAACTGGACAACCAACTGTGAACTCGCTCGACATTGTTGTTGATTCATTGTTACATGCCTTGCAGGTCGTTAGGTACTTAGCAGGAGCTTGCATGAGAGGTGTCGTTGTGGAGCATGGACATTGAGTGTTCATGATGAACGTATGAACTTTTAAACTTATGATTTGGTTTTAAACTTTATGCTTCCGCTGATAACTTGAACTTGGTTAATTTGTTTTGGACACCAATTATATTGTTGGTTGGTTTTACATTTACTTTAATAAATTGTTCAATATGATTGGTGGCTTGATCCTGGTTAGTCACACGCCTCGCGGTAGTACTCCGCTTGTGGATTTTGAGGGTGTGACAGATTGGTATCAGAGCCATTGGTTATAGTGAACTTGGTTTTAAAAAGGGAAAAGCTTTTTGATAAAAACCAGACTATAACCTGTTCAGTGCTCAACGATCCAGAACGACGCTTCGCTCCATGTGCAAGGCTCAACACTAGGTGGTATGATTTAAGTCTATATTACCTACTTGCTAGATTACTTTTGCATGGTGTGATATTATGGTATGCTTAATTAGGATAGCAGCACGCTGTCTATTAGCCTTACTGCGTTCTTTATGACACACAATTGTTTACTTGAAATTTGACAAGTGGTGGTCAAATTCTTGCCTGATTTCTCGTCACCCCGCTATGACTGTTTATGCGTTCTATCTATTCGTACTTTTATCTCGACATGACGTCGCCATTTGAGCCTCCGTACATTCAGTTTGTACGTCAACATTCACAAAGACCAGACCTAGCTCAAACGAACTCGGGGTTAGGGGAACTATACCCACACATCCCTGTTGACGAACCTCATCATCTCCACCGGTCATCGTTACCAGAAACGAAGCTGCCACAGTTACGCGCGTTCGTCGTTTTACAACTCAAAACCCTATCATCCAAACTCTGTTTTGGACAAACGATATACACACGTGAACATGATGCAACAAACTTTCTTTTCGTGCTGTTGTCGCCATCAATCACTACTGGAGCTGCCACTGGAGAACATAATAGTCGACAGAATCCTTCGGTTATTTGTTGGATTTTTTTTTCCGTTTAAGTCTTTACATGAACATCACCAACCCCCTGTCCCTTCGATCCGTAACCGATATAACGAAACGCTAGTAACCATACCACAATTTCCACCGATCACAAGGTTACCCCATTAACCGGTTGGGTGGTTAATTCTTATTCTAACTTGATTTACATCTTCGTATACCCAACTTAACAAACGGATGCCTCCTAATGATGGGATAGTCTCCGGGACATTCGAGAACGGAGATATGGATTACCCAACCTATAGATGAACGCGATGACCTACACGTTCACCTTACCCCCTTACAATGCACAAGCCGTATTTTGATTCCACGTTAGTTTTCCTAATTATGTGAAATCTTTTCACTAGCCTTTGTACCGACCTATGCTTGTTGATTAATGCAATGCCTAATTTCTATTATTGACTTAGACAAAACCATCACACCTTTACCACAGTGACACTACATCCTCGCTTCTCCACGCAGAGACACTAATACGAACTCACTCTAGTTTAGAGAATTTGGAGGGCTCGACCCTCGATCATTAGTGATCACATCTTGAAACCTGAGGATGGTGATGTGTTATTGATACGATCATACTCTCTTGAGCATGTTTTCGTGCCTTCCCTTTGGAACCTCATGACTACGCAGACGTATTTTGGATTCATTTGTACAACCTAAGGAAAACTCCCCCTGACTCGCTTGCTTCACAAACACACCTAAGTTCATGGATTCGGGTGAATTGTTCCTCCTTCGCATGTGGACGAGTCCAACGACCTTTGATGGAAGTCTCGGTGAATCTTAACACTACACACTTATACAACAATCATGCTGCTATGTTGAATTCTTGTTCTGATTGATTTAACCCCATGACAGCTATATTTGATCAACGACATACTTAGCTATACCCAACTTGCGTACAATCAACTGTACCTTCTACATCAGGTAAATCCCTGCTGTGGATTCTTAAACGCTTACTCATCGATTGCGACTACTCTTTCTTATGTTTTCACTTCCATACACGATATACTTTTGGGATTCTGTGATCCTAACAACAATCCCCGCGGACACTCGCTTGGACAAGTTACACTCTACGAACATTACTCGATGAGCATTGGGCCATGAATATGATGATACCACCGGTACTGCTCTTTGAACTTGATACGACCGATATGGATTCTCTGACGCGACATTCGAATCTAGTCTAACCTGGCAAATATGTCACTTGTTTTCATCAATGACATACTGATCCACTCCAAGAGTCATTTTGGAACATCTTCGAGCAGAACAACTTTATGCTAAGTTTTTGAAATGCGACTTTTGGCTTCGTGAAGTCCATTTCTTAGGCCACGTGGTTAATGAGGATGGGATTCACGTTGATCCACCCAAGGTTGACTCGATCAAGAACTAGCCTGCACATAGAACACCAACTGAAATCCATCAATTCTTGGGATTGGCAGGTTACTACAGAAGGTTTATCAAGGATTTCTCAAGATTTGCGCAGCCTCTTACCGTTCTTACTCAGAAGGGTGTCACCTACCATTAGGGTGATGCTCAGGAATCCGTATTTCAACAGCTGAAGTTGAAACTTTGTAGCACACCTATCCTCTCGTTACCTGAAGGCACAGACGACCTTGGGACACGTCAAACCAAGGACTTGGTTGTGAGCTGATGCAACGTGAGGAAGTCATTGCTTACGCATCACGCCAGCTTAAAGTTCACAAAAGAACTACGTTACCCACGACTAGGAGTTGGGAGCAGTAGTGTTTGCACACAAGATATGGAGACATTCCTTGGACGGTACCAAGTACACCATTCATACCGATCACAAGAGTCTCCAGCATATCTTCGACCAGAAGGAATGGAGCATGCGACAACGACGATGAGTTGAACTCTTTAACGACCACGAATGTGCAATCAAGTACCATCCAGGCAGAGACAATGTTTTGGCTGACGTCCTCAGTCTATAGGAAACCAAACCTAAGCGTGTACGTGCGTTACAACTTGCTATTCACTCCAGCCTTCCTGCCCAAACTCGTGATGCTCAGGTTAAAGCATTGGAAGAAGGGAATCTTTTAGCTAAGTCCGTGTGGGCATGGGAAAAGTGACTTGAACCTAGGGAAGGCGGTACTCACTACTTCATGGAACGTGACTGGGTTTCATCCTTTGGAAATCTACGAGAACTTGTGACGAGCGAAGCACACAAGTCTCGCTACTCGGTGCATCTTGGCTCTAATAAGATGTACCAAGACCTCAAAAACTCTTTACGGGTGGCTCCACATGAAAGCTAACATGGCGACCTATGTTAGTAAGTGTTTGACCTGTGCGAGGGTCAAGGTTGAATACCAGAAACCATCAGGCCTACTTCAACAACCAGAGATCCTGACATGGAAATAGGAGCAGATTTCCATGGACCTTGTTACTGGCTTACCTAGATCTCAACAAGGAAACGATACCATTTGGGTGATAGTGGATCGATTAACCAAGTCTGCACACTTCCTGGCTACCAAAGAAACAGACAAATTCTCTACCCTAGCAGACATTTACCTGAAGGAAGTAGTTTCGAGGCATGGGGTGCCAACCTCCATCATTTCTGATCGAGATCCACGTTTTACCTCTGATTTGTGGCAGGCGATGCACAAATCCTTCGGCTCGCGTCTAGACATGAGCACATCATATCATCCACAGACGGATGGGCAGACTGAATGCACCATTAAAATTCTTGAAGACATGCTTCGAGCATGTGTAATCGACTTTGGTAACGGATGGGAAAGATACCTACCTTTGGTAGAGTTATCATACAACAATAGATCCTACACTAGCATCCAGGCCACTCTGTTCGAAGCTTTATTCGGACAGAAACACCAACCATCCCTATGCTGGACAGATGTTGGTGACAACCAAATTACTGGCCTAGGATTTGCTCCCTACACGATGGAAAAGATTGCCCAAAACCCTATCATGAATAGCGGCAGCTTGTGACCGTCATAAAACTTACGTTGATAAGCGCAGGAAACCACTCGAATTCCAGGTTGGGAATCGAGTGCTACTTAAAGTCTCACCTTGGGAAGGTGTGGTTCATTTTGACTAACAGGGCAAGCTTAATCTAATCCGCGTCATGTTGGACCTTTCGAAATCACTGAGAGAATTGGCAAAGTGGCGTATAGATTAAATCTACCTAAAGAACTCAGTGGAGTTCACAATATATTCCATGTGTTGAATCTGAAGATGTGTCTGTCAGATGAGACCCTCATAGTTCCTTCCAAGGAGCTCACTATCGACGATCAGTTGCGATTTGTCGAGGAACCAGTGGAAATCTTGGACCGGGAGGTCAAGATTCTCAAACGCATTAGGACACTCATTGTTCGAGCTTGTTGGAACTCCCGTCGTGGCCCAGAGTTCACCTGGGAACGAGAAGATCAAATGAAACACAAGTATCCCTAGTTGTTCAAGGAAAGTGAAACCACTACTGAGGCTGAAGCTACTACGGAATTTCGGGACGAAATTTCAAACCAACAGGGGAATGATGTGACACCCCAGGAAAACCAGGAAACCACACAACCTAACTAGCTTCCTTAGTAACTACGTGCTAAATTTCGGGATGAAATTTCTTTCAACTTGGGGATGATGTGACAACCTGTGCTTTCGAGGTTAGCGTCGTTATAATTATCTTACTTTTATAAATACATGAATTTGCGTGACGAATAAATTGTACATATCTAAATTAATTTATACAAACGAATACTTGAAGCTAAATCCATATCGGGTTGTACTAACCCGAACCGTTTGAACTGTGGCTTAATCCACGTAACTCGAAGTTTTGAGGCCCAAACCATAGCATTAATATTATACAATTTATATTAGTTGACAATTGATATTTGTTGACAACTTATGTTAGTTGTTCTAAAAAAAAAAACTATGTATCTATATACGTATATAAAATAAAGTTAGATAAACAACTAATCGATACTGTCATTCTTTTTGTTCCCATGCTCAAAGCCTAAACTCTAGCAAATTCCAAACAATATGTATGTATGCATGGATAGGTTGAGGTGGTTAATTGTTTAAAAAAAATTATATATAGGTATAATAGTAATAAGAAGATGAAATGGCTGCACATGCTTTCCTTTTTTTCTTTATTTGCTTCCATGCGTGAACGTTGGCAGCAACCAATAGAATTGTTGCTTGCTTTAGTTGTGTTCGGCCCACCATAAACCAAGCAGCCTAGTTTTTCTCTTGTTTCAATTGTGAGCATCGACCCAACCCAAGAAAACCCCAACCGCCCATGTCTTTTTATCTAAGTATGCATGTGTTTTGTATAACCTCTCAAAAGACAAAACCCTAGGATCACCCTCACAACTTACGGCCGCAAGAAGAAACCCCCACCCGGTCGCAACTCTCTCCCTCGTGCTAGCTCTCTCTTTCTCTCGCATCACTCTATTCTTACGGTTTGTATTACATGCTTTGATTCTTTTAAGTTCTGTGAATACATGGCTGCATTGGCGATTTTCATTGATGAACTTGATGTTATGATATTAGTTGGTAGACTAGAAATCATGATAAACGTATATGAGGACTCGTATTATGGTTTATTTATGTATGGTGCACGTATAGCTTTGTTTAGGGTTGACATGCTTGATGATCCTTGATGATATTGTACAGTAAATATGATATAAATGACTCATAACCTGCTGTAAATAAAAGTTATGGGTCTTTGGATGCGTTAGTTAATCGGTTGCGGGTTCGGGGAACGAAAACAGCTTCTGTCCAGGAAGTTACAGCCAACTTCAGTTGGCTGTAACAGGGTCATAATTTAACGAAATCTAGATTTTCTTGAGTCTATAACGTTTTATTTTGAAATACGAATCATATGGCACTGGAATCATAATTTTTCGACACTGTTTGATATGTTTAACGAACTATTTACGAACAAACACTGAAGCTGCGAAAATCTGCAGTAAATGGGTCATATGTTTTGGGTCATAACTTGCTGCGTAATTAGAGTTTTGCTGTGAAATTTGTACTGTAGATGGCCACTGATGTCGTTGTAATTCTCCAACTGAAAGGCTGGCAAATCGTGTCTTAACAGGTTTAACAAGTTTCTGACAGCACGCACAACATAAGTTTCAAACATGATTACGACTCGTTTAACTTCTTTCTACCTCATGTTTATAAAACAGTTTTTTGTTTTATGTACAAAGATGAATAAATGATAGATCCTAACATTGTAATTTTAATTATTTTAAAAATTAAAAAAGTCAAAGGGTGTATTTTTCAGTCAAACAGGTCTAATCGTGTCTTAACAGGTACCCAATTTCCAGCCCTGTCCAACTGGAATTTCGTCAATCGGACTTACGATGAATTTTCCGTGGACTGCAGTCAGAA
This sequence comes from Helianthus tuberosus, assembly GCA_030545235.1. Taxonomy (NCBI): domain Eukaryota; kingdom Viridiplantae; phylum Streptophyta; class Magnoliopsida; order Asterales; family Asteraceae; genus Helianthus; species Helianthus tuberosus. The sequence goes on from CM060369.1 coordinate 83,751,328, forward strand.
AGTGACGAATCTGATTGCAGCCCGGTAAATGGTTTTTATAAAATAATTGGTAATGAATTGGATCCCGAGATTTTTACACATTAATATCTGGATTGTTTAGAACATTCTGTAAAAGTTTGGGAATTTTTGGAATAAGTTAACTATTTTATTAAAATACCCGAAAACATTCCAGTTTTGGATGTTTAAGCTGAAACAATATAAGTAGTGATTTGCATGTCTAAATGTCGGTTATGTTATCCGATAATGACCTAACGAGTTATATGTCAATGAAAGTGTTATGTGCAATGTTGTATGTTTGCTCTTGAGTAGTTATAGGCTGAATGTTTATATGGGTGTGAACTGTTAAAGTGAGTGCATGTTATGTAGTAGATGCGGGTAGGAACTTTGTGCTCTATTTGAAACCACTAAATGACTAACTGGTAATCATACTAGGACGTGATTGACCGACCTTGACTGTTAGCTATTTTAAGAGTCAAACCGAGCAACCAAAGGTGAGTTCACACTTTTATAAGGCATGGGATTCCCGGTGGGTTGGGAATGGGTTAAGAAGCTAAAATGAAACCTACATATTCACCTCTAACAGAATATGTTATGTACCTCCGTCCTCGGTTGGGAAGGACGACAACATATAACTTACTAGACAAAACTCTATCATGAAGTCCCTCATTTTTATATCGACTTAATCGCCGGGCCAATGGTGAGCGGGTCACTAGTTAATAGCGCTATTAGGGTTGACAAGCCTCACACCGTGCCGGTAGGACGGGCGTGTACTAATGGATCTGGGCACTTAGTCAATGATGATAGACATTGACGTAGGGTACAACTTCCTCAGTCAGTTGTCGATATGGTAACGGTCTAGTGGTTTACAACATGGGGTAGCCCCCACTGGTTATGGTTTGGGAAACAAGGAATTGTATAACTCGTGGTTTTCGAAACAACTTATGGTTTTTGGAACAACATTAAACTGGACAACCAACTGTGAACTCGCTCGACATTGTTGTTGATTCGTTGTTACATGCCTTGCAGGTCGTTAGGTACTTAGCAGGAGCTTGCATGAGAGGTGTCGTTGTGGAGCATGGACATTGAGTGTTCATGATGAACTTATGAACTTTTAAACTTATGAATTGGTTTAAACTTTATGCTTCCGCTGATAACTTGAACTTGGTTAATTTGTTTTGGACACCAATTATAATGTTGGTTGGTTTTACATTTACTTTAATAATTTGTTCAATATGATTGGTGGCTTGATCCTGGTCAGTCACACGCCTCGCGGTAGTACTCCGTTTGTGGATTTTGAGGGTGTGACAGTATCGGTGTTTAACATTTCGGCAACGGAAATTTCATCAGGACCGTAGTTAGGAAATATTTATCGGAGTAAATACCAAGCTTTTATAATATTAAACATATTGGGATAAAACCCAAGTTTTTATTACAAACATTTTCATAGGGAAAATCCCTATGTTATTGAATAAAACATCTTCTTTTATTTAGGTAACTTTTATAGCCACTTTTTCCAAGCCTTCAGTGCTGTCCAACTGGCTTCTAGTTGGCTTTCACATTTTGTTACCTGAAACGAGTTTAAAAACATTTTGTCAGTGGGAAATACTGGTGAGTGAATCCCAGTTTAATCAAGAAGAGTTTTATCCTCTAACAGTATTGAGAGCTATTATAATGTTTATGTCTACACAATTACTCATTCAGTACTGTCAATCCTGACTGGTGGGTCATATTACACATTGGCTAACTCTTTGTCCAATGGTAACGTGTTCCACATTTTGTATACAAAACCCCAACATACCGGCAGTAATTGAAGAACTACAAAGACTCAATCACTGCTTAATCGCATTGTAAAACATTTAATGTTTTGTAAAAACAGTTTACAAAAAGGAGATTACTCACATTGCTGTCTTAGACTTCTTTTAAGGGTTTCCTGGTAGTTATCTATTAATTACACAAATGTACATATGTTAGTATAATAAATCAACATTTACATTAGTAATACCCTCCCCGAGACGACATTCCAACGACTACGTCGGGCAGAACCTCGACAGCCGTTACGGAACCCTGGATCAATCGGGCAGCATATCTAATACGTAACCGAGGTTATAATACTTACAACGGAGCAGAACTTCGTTAATTAGGGGGGTATTATGCCCGGAAATAGGTTATACTATATGTTATTTTCGAGAGATAAAGAAATGTGAGTGACGGAAACTGAAGGCCCGAGCTCCCATTATATAGGGGCTGAAATCAGGTTCCTCACGGCCCGCGTAGACCAAAGAGTCGTCTTACGCGACCCGCGTAGTAGGGGTGGTAGGGCCTAGCTGATCCGGGTCAGCATCCTAGCTTCGACGTGTGGCTGCCACGTGGCAGCCCAGGGTCTTGCCTCGTTGATGATCTCTTGCGGCCCGCGTAGGAGGTAGCCGAAGGCTACGCGCCCCGCGACATCCTTAATTTTCTTGTTTTTATTTAATTTTAATAATATTAAAGATATTCGGGGCCCGTTTTCGCATACGGGGTGTATTTTATGACAGATAAAGGTATTTTAAAATATATTAGGGTGTCGAAAATATTTAGGAGGGTCGTTACAAAATGAAAGACTGCCTGATACGCCTATCTACGCTAACAGCCCCAATGAAAGACGAGCTGTTGGTCATATACCTGTCAGCATTAGAAAAAGCAGTAGGAGCAGTTCTACTGGTCGATAGACAAGGCGTGTAAACACCAGTATATTACATATCTCGCACTTTAAATGACCCAGAAACAAGATACGCCATAATGGAAAAGCTGGTCCTAGCACTGATCCACGCGTCCAGACGATTGCGCAGATAATTCACCAACCATGTTATCCATGTTCTAACGAATTACAACATCGGCAATATCCTAGCAAATCCAGAGATATCAGGGTGATTAGCAAAGTGGGCTATCGAGTTAGGAGGCCACAACGTGGTTTTTAGACCAAGGCCAGCAATCAAAGGTCAGGTGCTGGCTGATTTCCTCACAGAGGTACCTGATGATAAAGACAGAGAATGCAAAGCAATGGAGAAGGCAGAAAAACAATACTCAGAGGAGCCGTGGCTGTTGTAAACGGATGGCGCATCTAATGAAGATGGAGCAGGTGCAGGACTAAGGCTGGTAAGTCTAGAAAAGCATGAGTTTACATACGCCATTCGTTTGGACTTCAAAAGCACAAACAAAGAGGCCGAGTATGATGCTTTTCTTGCTTGATTGTGGTCGGCAATCAAGATGGGGGTTAAACACATAGAAGCACACGTTGATTCAATGCTCGTGGTAGGGCAGATCAATGGTCAGTATGATGCCAAGGGAGACGTCATGGCATTATACCTAGAGCAAGCAAGAACCCTACTTCAGAGCTTCAATTCTTACAAGCCAGCAGATGCACTGAGCAAACTCGCGTCGACCAGTTTCCAACATCTGGCTAAGGACGTGCGCATTGAAGTTCTAAGCAACCCTTCAGTCCCATTGAGGCAGGTAAACGTCATCCAACTTGGGATAACATCCTGGATGACTCCAATCATCATGTACCTCAAATCCGGAATTTTTCCTGAGAACAAGGCCGAAGCAAGGAAGATACAATACAAGTCTGAACATTATCAAATGTCTGACGGTATCCTGTATAGGAAGTCATACCTTGGACCGTTACTACGATGTGTAGATCCAGAAGATGCCAACTACTTAATTCGAGAAGTACCCGAAGGTATCTGTGGCATTCACGCAGGCTATTACTGGCCAGGGATGCACCTAGATGCAGTCAAAGTTTTGAGGAAATGCAGTGGTTGTCAGAGGCACGCCGCAAAAACTATGCGCCCGAAGAATGAACTGGTTCCCGTCACAACGGCATGGCCGTTCCAGCAATGGGGAATAGACATGGTTCGTCCCTTCCAAGAAGCCCCAGGAGCAGTAAAGTTTATCATAGTCGTGGTAAACTACTTTACCAAGTGGGTGGAAGCAAAAGCACTAGCATCAACCACGTCTACGGTGGTTAGAAGGTTCATTTGGGAGCAAATAATCTGTCGCTTAGGCCTACCCCTGCGAATCATAACCGACAATGAAACAAACTTCGTTGCTGAAGACCTCTAGAATTGGTTCAAGGAGCTGAACATTGAACATACCTTTTCCTCGGTGGCACACCCACAAGGAAATGGTCAAGTAGAAGCAATGAACAAAAGCATCGTAGATGGTATAAAAGCAAGGCTTGGACGCAACGAAGAGGATGGGTTGATGAGTTACCCTGCATCCTGTGGGCTCACAGAACAATGCCAAAGACAAGCAACGGCGAAACGCCTTTCAGCCTAGTATATGGATCCGAAGCAGTGATACGTGCAGAAATCGGTTTGCCATCTCCAAGGATGCTATCCATGAACGCCATCAATAACGAAGAAGAAAGAAGGTTAGATCTGGACCTTCTAGAAGAAAGAAGAGAAATGGCAGCAATCAACGAGGCAAAATACAGAACCAATTTGGAGAAATACTACAACAGCAAAGTTAGAGTCTGCACTTTTAACCCCGGAGATTACGTCTTGAGAGACAACGAGGCATCGAATGCCGAAAGAACGGGAAAACTGGCCCCAAAATGGGAGGGGCCCTACGTTATAGACAAGGTCCTTGAGAAAGGAGCGTACAAGCAGCGCACGCTCGAGAACAAAGAAGTCCACAGGACTTGGAACGCTCAACAACTAAGAAAATGCTATATGTAATCGGCCGTTAATTTTTGTCTTTCCTTGTAATGAACGGCCATGGGCCCAACACAATCGTCTTTAATACAAGAAGTGTTGGTTGTCTTACTTTCTGTGAATTTTTGTTACAACTGCATATATTACTTCGGGGATACACGAAAACACCAATGGCTTAGAGATAGAAAACGTTGTAGACCTCCAAGGCTCATCACGACTAAGTGCACAGCCGGGTCAAGTACACACAACCAAGGCCTATCAGCCAATTGCTACTTCGTGCCCACCTACATACGAAAACATCGTAGACATGGTAAAATAAACATTGTGGACCTCCAAGGCTGAGCACAGCCGGGTCGTCAAAACACAATAACCTGTTAATGCGATCAATTCATACACACGAATAAACTAGGCGCATAACGACAGAACAAACATTGTAAAGTCATTCGAACCTAACACAGCAAAGTGAAAGGCCAAAGTGACCAACACACTATAACCTGTCAAAGCCATCATTCATTGGTGATACCTAATCAAAGTAATTGAACATATACACATATTGTAACGGAAATAAATTCACAATATAAAACTAACAACCTACGATTAGGATCATATATATCAAAATAGTGTCAAAAGTATCAACAACCATAAGTAAAATGTTCAAAAACGACAAGGACGAAATTGTCTGGTGGTTACAAGGCCAGCAGGCCAATACACGACATGCAAGCCGAAATTAAACTTGATGACTGGGACCCGCACCCCTAGCCTCAGGATCCTGGTCACCTAGAGCTTTCTTCAAAACCTCAACAGCATCAGTCTTTCGGGATAACTTACCAACAACCTTAACAATTGCAAACTCGAGAAACTCGTACTCCTGACGTTTTTCGACATAAAGGCTGCACAATCAGTTTTATAAAGATCAAAATGATCTACCTTCTCGTTAGCCACATCAGCCTCCCTTCCTTCACCGTAACCTTCTTTGCGGCCATTATCATAAGCAGCTTCACCAAGCTCGAACATGTACTTGGCCAACTCATCCGACTTCACGATAATGACCGCAATCTGCAAGAAACAAAATAAACATACAAAAACCCGAAACGAGATAGAGAAAAGCAAAGCAGCAAAAAGAAATATACCAAGGGAACGCCCCATGCGAGTAACCACTTGCAGTCCGCGACAGCTTCTTCAGCTAGGATTTCAAAGGCCTCGCTCTCTGCAGCCTTCTCAGCAATAATTTTTTCCAACTTGGCGATGCGTTGGATATATTCATTTTCCCTTTTTTGGTACAAGGCAACAGCCTGTTCATGCTCATCACTCATCTTCGTCTTCTCACCCTTCAACTTAACTATTTGATCACGGGCAGTTTTCATCTCATGGTTGGTCCGCTCACAGGCGGTCTCCCATTCTTTCTGCTTATTGGCATTAAACCGCTTTTCCTTAGTAAGTTTATCCTCCGCATCCGCAACCCTTCATGCTAAACCCTTATTCTCAGCATTAAATTTTTCCCTCTCTTCAGCAAATTCCTTCTTGGCAGCCTCAAATTCCAACGTGTCCTCCCCCATCAACTGCCACTCCCTCACAATTTCTTGACAAGTAGCATAAAAATTGACACCGGCATGGATGTGATCATCCAAAAGATCCATCTGGTGGCGGTTTTTCTGGAACATTCTTTCAGCAGTGGGAGAGATAAAGAGTAAAACTCTCGGCAGTTGGAGAGGTCATTCATCCTGGAACCTTGAGTCAAAGTCTAGTGAGGTGAATGGGGAAGATCATAACAAGCAGGGTTGTGGGTAGTCCATGACCCACCCTGAACATGTTGAAATTCCGAACTTTGACGAGTGCCAGACGCACCACCCTCTCCGGAACTCCACACACGTTTAGTATAAATGGTGGCATGAGGAGTAGCTTCACTCGACTCCACCCTAGTATCCACACCATCCACGCGGACGTCACCTTTTCCAGCACCTGCAGCAACATCCTCAACCACCTTTTCCGTCTGGTCAACCTTAACTTCGTCCTCCTTCCCCTTCCCCTTCGGGTCTGGGTGAGGAGGAGACAAATCAGGTGGTCTTGACAGGGGGGAAGTAGGGGGAGTGATCTTGGAAATGTCAATCTTGCGCACACTTCTGCCAGACTTGGGAACTGCAGTAGAAAAGCACAAACAGTTAAAGGAAAAACAAACAAAAAGCATACACATACAGAAGAAGCCCTACCTCGAGAACCTGAGGCGGACTTGAACATTTTTTCCAACCGATTACCGGTCTTTTCACTAAACACACCTAAGTCAATCTCTGACTCAGATGGTGCAGCAGCAGTATCCTTCTGAAGTTTGGATTTTTTTCTCGGCCAGGGCAGCGGCAGCTTGCGCATCAAGATCTTTCTTCGTGTCTTCAAGAGCCTTTTTCTTTTTCATTATCTCAGTCAATGTGGCATCATCATCAGGGTTACGCTCTGAACGCTTAACTCCTGGGTCTAAACCATATAGCGTGTCAGATATGAAAACATAGTCAAAGAAAGAGGAGTTAGAAGGACGCTTACGAGGTGTCTCAGCCACTGGTTCCTCAGCCTTCTTCTCCTCAGCCTTATCTTTCTTTCTCTTCTTCCTGGTCTCTACCTGTTTAGCAGTCCCAGCCTGAGGATTCGCAACAGGGGTATTGTTGGTGCATACGTCTGTCGACTTCGTCTTGTATCAAGTCTAGTACTAGATTTGTTAGATCAGGGCACATTGTTCGAGAAAATATGTTGTTTTAGGCTGTTGTTCATCTGATTCCGCTTGAACACCTGATTCCGGTTGAAAGTGATATGTGAACTTTCAAGCGAAATCACAAAGTTTGTGATTCCGCTTGAACTGTCATATATGCCTTTCAAGCGGAACCCCCACTCCTATATATAGTCTTCAAAGCGGAATCATTTGTAACTTTTCATTCTTCCGGTACCGAATTGCTACCGAAGTGCTGTTTAACTGTAATCAGTGTGAAATCAATATACAAGGTAAATTTAAGTGAAACCAGCTGTTTTCCAAGTCTGTTTCTTAGTTTCCGCCTCTGAAATGGACTAGAGCTCTTCCGAATGACTCGTTTGGGTCGCTACACGATCCTATAATTGGTATCAGAGCTCAGGAGGAGGAGTTCTGCAAATATCAGCCTGTTTTCATTGTGTTTTCTCACTTCTACACCTTCTTTCTTGAATAGAACAAGTTTTCATGGTTAAAATTGGCTCAAATTCTCACAAACTGTGTAAAATTACATATTAACTAAGCCTTGAAAGAAGCAGAACAAAATTCAACTTAAAAATGGCAGAAATGGACTCGAGAAGTGATTCCGCTCGAAAATACACAGTCTGATTCCGCTCGAGGGTGTCTGATTACGCTTGAGATTGACATTATCTGGCTGATTCCGCTTGAGATTTACCAGAGATTTCGCTTGAAACCGTGTTGAAACATAAATCTGTGATTCCGCTTGAAACGGAATTCTGTGATTCCGCTCGAGATCAGCTATTCCGCTTGAAACGGTGTTGAACTATTCCGCTTGAAACTGGTCTGGGTGATTCCGCTCCAAGTTGCTTGTGATTCCGCTCCAACGTGTTATCTCACTTGAAATTGTTGTGTAGTGATTCCGCTCCAAATAGTATTGTGGTTATTCTGCTTGGATCTGTCTGTTTTTTAAAAACATGTTACCAAATCATGGCTGAAGAGTTTTACAATGCATTCGCGACACCGGTTGCTCCTGTGACTGCTGCTGAAACATTGTACAGTGAAAATGAGACAGGAACTCATCAGAAACCACCGAAACTGATGTACATTGAGGATTTTCAGGGATGGAAAAGTCGATTTGAGAACTGGGTTCAGGCATACAAATTTGATGCATGGTGTTCATTGCTGAAAGATTACGAGAGACCAAAGAATGAACGTGGGCTTGAAAAAGGTTTTAATGATTTTTCAGAAGCTGACAAGTTGAAATACACAAGTGAAAAGATGATGATCAGCATTCTTCAGTAAGCAGTTAAATAAGATATTTTTGTTTTGCTTCAACATAATCGTACAGCTAGATCAATTTGGGAAGCTTTGATTTAGAAATTCAGAGGGAGTGCAGATATGATCAAAAACAAAAAGGCTTTATTGAAGAAATCGTTTGATATGTTTACAACTTTTGATCATGAAACAACAAAGCAGACCATTGATAGATATTGCCATCTGGTATTGGAAATGGGAAGATTGGATATTCAGAAAGAGGATGATGAGTGGGTCGACAAACTAGCTGAAGCTTTACCACAGCACAAATGGGGAACATATTTGATGATTATGAAACTCATGAGGAAGTCCGAGAGTATGAATTTGGCACAATTCATTAAGAAAATTGAAGAGCAGGAATTGGATATCCAGAAAACAGCTATCATGACAAATCCAAATGCTAAACAGGATGTCAGTTTGTACTACCGAGGGAACAAGTTTGAAGCTACCTCCAGTCAAAGTCCAAAGATTGGTACTGCTTTTAGTGCTGATGGTTCTTCCAGTCCAAATGTTAGCATGACAACTCAAAGTGGTGGATATTCTTCATCATTTTCAAGCTTTCATCCAAACAGTACAACATCAAGTCCTCAACAGCAAAATTCTACAAATCTTCAATGCAATGTGACATTGAACATTCAGAATGGTCAACATCTTTCTCCAGAGCTGGCTAAACAACACATGGCATCTCTTGTCGCCATGTTAGAGTCAAATGAAAGCCTAGTCGCAGGAAGAATTGGTAATCCGATGCTCACAAAAGAAGATTACGACCAAATCGATGCAGAAGAACTTGAGTTGATGGATGTGAAGTGGTGTTTGGCTAGTGCATGTAGGAGAGCAGAAAAGTTTCAACAAATTACTGGCAGAGATGAGTTTCGAGGAATGGCAGCTTCTCCATTAGGTTTTGACAAGTCTAAAGTTACAGTTTCCGATGTAAAGGAAAGGGTCATTTTAAACGGGAGTGTAAAAACCAAGAAGCAACCGGGAATCAAGAAAAGAACAATTATTATCAGAAATCAATTTTTCATCAGATTGATCAACAACCTCAACAAAAGGATCAGAAAATTGCTCATGGAAAAATGATCGAAGATGCAAATAAGAAAGCTTATTTTGGGATAATAGATCAAGATGATGAGTTTGTTGCAGAAGGTTTTAGTTGGGATAATTACATACCTGGAACGGCTCTTGTTGCGAGAATTTTGGGTGACAATGAGGCTAGTCAGAAAAGAATCCTGATTTTTCCAGATCTAGGAAGTGATGTTGATACTGATGACGAGGAAGAATATCTTAACAAATGTAGAAAAATCATTGATCCTGATAGTTTTAATTTTTTCTATGCAGATAAAGTTGAGATGCTGAATCAAAAGAAGATTGATAGGTTGAAGAGAGAGCTGGAAGCAGCAAAGTTACTCGCTGATGAAAAAGCAAAGACAGAAGCTGGTGAAATAAAAGTTGAAGCAGTAACTGAAAATGCAATAGAAAAGATTGTTGAAGTTGAAAAAGTGGTGGAGAAAATCGTCGAAGTTGAGAAACTTGTCGAAGTTGAAAAAGTTGTCGAAGTAGAGAAGATTATAGAGATAGAAAAAATTGTTGAAGTTGAAAAGACTGTCGAAGTTGAGAAGATAGTTGAAAAAGTGGTTGAGATTACTAAGCCTTGTGAGAAATGTTCAGAATCTTGCAAAGTTTGTGAAGAAAAAGATAAAAAGATTGCTGAGTTAGAGAAAACGAAAGAAGATTTACTGTCTGATGTGAAGTATGTAAAGGAGTCGTACGATGTGCTGAACAGGACAGTTGATAGTCTGAAAAGGACGAATACAGAGATTGAAAAAGCAATGGAAAAGATGAGCGCAACATTAATGACAAAGCAGAGCGTCATTAATGAGTATATCGAAGATTGTGCGAAGCTCAAGCAGGAGTTGGAACTTGAGAAGATTGAGAGTGAAAGGATTAAACGATTACTGTTGAGTTATACTACTTGTGATTATCTGATTGATCGTGTTTATCCTACTGTTGCAGGTCTTGAGGCTTTCACGAAGAAAAAGACTGAAGATACTGATACTGGTAAGAAACCAAGTCTCAAGTATAACAGATGTCTGCCTCCTATTTTTGAGAGTTATTCGCCCAGGAAACCAAATAAGGAACAAGTAGACAAGGCTCTAAACATCAAATTAAAGTCTGAAATCACTGATGAATTACCAGATAATATTGATGTTACATTCACTGCGTCTGACACTGATCATGAGTCTGAGTTAGTTAAAAGAGTTGTTGATCAGGTGTTGGATATGGATGAAGAGTCAAAGTCGGAGTCTAAGTTAGATAGTTCAAGGTCGTCAAACAATAGTTCGAGTTCATCTGAGAAGAGTCCGAGCTCGATGGTTAAAAGGGTTTACAATAAAGAATTCCTGTTATCAAAATATAATTTGAATGATGGATCAATCAAAGTAGCATATACATTGAATGATTCAGACAAATTATATTCTGATCAGGAATTCCCAATAAGAAGTGTAAAAACTGAAATGATCAAACAGGTTTTTAAATTTACAGAAATTAATATTTCTGAAATAAAAGATTTAAATCTTAATGGAAAACCTAACAAGTACACTTTTTCAAGAATTCAACAAAGAGTAAACAAGAAAATGGGTTACGGTTGTGGTTATGGTTTTCAAAAGAAACCAAATCATAATGGTAATCTCAAAAAGAAAGGTCTTGGTTTCAATTCATTAGAAAATTATAAAAATAAGAAAACTTATAAACCAAATACAAAATTTGTTGCAGGTGGAAGTTCAGAGGATGAACAGAAGAAACCTTTCTGGAAACAGTCAAACCAGGAGTTTCTTGCTGAAGTGAAGAAGAATGTGAGAAAGTTTGCTCAAAGAGTTGATAGAAGAACCTGTTTCAAATGCCAAGAAGTTGGACACATAGCTTGGAATTGTTCCAAGTCCAACTACAAAGAACAGGGAGTTTCTTCTAACTTTGATTCGAGGAGAAAATTTATTGATAAGAAAGAACAACCTGTGAAAAATGTTAAAAAGTTTGAAAATTCTACTTCTGAGGAAGGTGAAAGTTCAAAACGGTTTTACAAAAGAAGAGGTGATTTAAGTAAACAAAAGTGGGTTGTTAAAAGTTCAGAAAGTAGTTCTAACAATGAATCTGATTCCATAAATTCAGAGGAGTCATTGGTTGAGAAAAAGATTGTGAATTCCGTTCCTGTGATGAACAATGAAGATTTTCCTCCATTGTCAAAGGAAAATTTGAAGTCGAAAGTGGGAAAGGTTGAGATCTCAAATCAATTCTTTGCTGATAAGGGAGAATTTGATGTTGAGAAGGCTTTCAATGGGAAAGTCAAACATATTTTCGGTAAGATGGTAGACAGGAAGGTAAAGGATGCTAAAGAGTTTTACAAATCAAAGTGTTGGTGGGATAGATGTGTACCAAAATCACCCAAGGCTGGTCAGGCTTGGGTGGATATAATGTTTGAGTAAATACCTGGCTTGCCGGAGCTCCCAGGTTGGTAAGAGTGGAGCAGGAATCGGCATCATTCATGAAAAGGTTTGGTTGGTAAATCTACAGGTGATATCATTATATTGTTATATTTTGATTTTCAAATGGTATGGTTGGTGAGTGAATCTACAAGAGGCTGAAGAAGAATTTCACTTACAAATGGTAAATCAGGGACATTAAGTTGTACTTGATTTTCTACATATGATATTTTTGGAGGATGAACCCCTAACTTACAAGTGGTAAAATCAACGAAACTAATTTTCCGGAAAAACCGTTTGATTAAAACAAACTTAAGTGTTTTGAAATCAATGGGAAAATAGTTTGTTGTGAGGGGGAGTTCTGATTGTTTATGCCAAGTGAATGGAGAATTGAAGTGATTTGATATCGGTTGTCAATTTTTTTTAAGAAAACAAACTGTACAGGTAGAGTATCAAAATTTGTTTTCAAATTTCCTTCAAATGTATTTGCATTTTTGGGGGAGTAAAAATTTTCAGAAAATTCAAAAACATTTGAAAATTTGAAAAAGACAAAAACATGATAAAATCAAAAATGAGTTTTGTCGTATAAAAGAGGATATGATAGTACATCAGTGGACGTTCACGGCATGCTAAAGAAATGGAAAGTTAAATGTGATAAACGGTCTCACTGATGATATGCCAGTAGGTTTTTGCACATTTAGTAGATTGTGACGAGATATAAACCTAAAATTCAAACTTGCTTATATCGTGGGTAACATCTCTCGGATATATGGGTAACCCCCGAATTTTTGTTTGAAGGACCCTTCTTTCTAAGATACTAGGTCTTTATGCTTAGTGATATCTGGGGTATTATCCTGGGACTTCTGATAATGCGGAAGCAATGGCCTAGTCCCCGGAGAATCCTTTACGCTTGCTTGAAAAATAGCGCCGCCCTCAGCATAAATGATGAGACAATAAAATTGCTAATCAATGCTGTTGTAAAAAAGATCCTCTAAAGGGGACCCACTAAAGTCGAACCGTCATCTCTCTGCTGAACGGAAGTTCTGACCTGAGCTCTCACGGTTTCGCAATCAACCCCTTACAGATATCATCTAGGTATACTCACCTGTAAGACTGAATATTGGGATCTGGATACGGGAGTATATTCTGAGGTGGGACACGCGAATAAGTTTAAGTCTCTTAAGACATTAATCTCGTATCTCGAAACAGTTGAACTTTGTGTGAGAATTTAAGTGGATCAGTATACTGACAATCTAAGTGAATCGTTTAGAACTTAAAATGTATAAAGCTTAACGGTGTTGGTGATTTGTCTCAAAAATAGTGTCTGTAAATATTTCTTTACTGCATTTCATTTCTGTTATGTTAAAAAAAATCCAAAAAGATTTTAGACAACTGATGTTGGAAAGATGATTTTCAAAATTCCGAGTGCTAAACATGACGAACAGGTTTGGGAAAGTTTGTTTGAAGATGTGTGAAATGAAAATGATATATATTTAAGTGGTTCATCAGAAATTGACATGATAAATCATTTTGTTTGATACTTGAAAATGATGTATTCAGGGTTGTGTCTTCAAGTGATTAGCAAAGTTTCTAAATTTTGTTATATCTTATTTTTTATGAAACTTATGTTTTGTGTAGAGAATATGCAGGTGAGTCAGGTCACGATCCTGATCCTGTGAAAGCCAGACTACGATCCCAACACAAGTTGAGGGGGAGTCTGTTAGAAAGAGAGAGTCTGAATTCTGGAAGAAAGAGCCCAAAGACTGATAAAGACTGAAGACGTTGAAGACTCGACACTTAAGACTCGTCAACATCCGAGGGGGAGTTTGTTGGTGCATACGTCTGTTGACTTCGTCTTGTATCAAGTCTAGTACTAGATTTGTTAGACCAGGGCACATTGTTCGAGAAAATATGTTGTTTTAGGATGTTGTTCATCTGATTCCGCTTGAACACCTGATTCCGCTTGAAAGTGATATGTGAACTTTCAAGCGGAACCCCCACTCCTATATATAGTCTTCAAAGCGGAATCATTTGTAACTTTTCATTCTTCCGGTACCGAATTGCTGCCGAAGTGCTGTTTGATTGTAATCAGTGTGAAATCAATATACAAGGCAAATTTAAGTGAAACCAGCTGTTTTCCAAGTCTGTTTCTTAGTTTCCGCCTCTGAAATGGACTAGAGCTCTTCCGAACGACTCGTTTGGGTCGCTACACGATCCTACAGGTATCAACATCGTCAGCAACATGTTCATGAACAGTCACCTCGTGGTGGACCTGCACGCGCGGAACGATGGATTAGATCTTGATACGACTCAGCTGATTCCTCACTCGAAAGGATGATAACATCCCCTCGAGTAGGAGTAGGATCAACGTCAATATCATCCCCATCGTCTTCACCTAGAACAGTGTTGGCATAGGTAGCCATGCATTCGCTCATAGGGTGTAAAAAGTATCTCTTATCTGCTCAACCCCACAGAGGCCTCCCTCAGGTAATGCAGCGACAACCATGGCACCACCGGCTTTAGGATCGAAAACATTCATTAAGATGTATCCTGGTGCAAGACATAGGAAAGTGTGAAGAGACACATAACAAAAATAAAGAATAAATCAAAAAAAAAAATTAATAATAATGTTACCTTTCCTTTGATATCCGTAAATCGGAAAACCCCTAGGGTTTTGAGGAGCCCATAACATGCTCATCCCGGCCGCCACCAAAGCCCTCTCTTCATGCTGAATGATAGGGGTGACCTTCTGGGTCAGAACCTTATACCACTCTTGCTCAGTAAAATCCACCGAAACATTCACACGTGGAACGCCTTTACTCTCAGCCCTATAGTGCATGTCAATGGGAATGACCCCACGACGAATATAGAAAAACTTTTGTTTACAGTCGTGGAGACTCTTTGGTGGATCCCGGCTACAAGGGTCAACTCCAGTGGTACGAGAGCTAAAAGAATAGAAACCACCGGTGTAAGTGACGAAGTAAAAAACGTTGAACTTTTCAAAACTTGGCTCAACAAGGTTAGCCCGGCATATAAACTCAAAATGGGTAAGTTGGGGAAAACCCAGGGCATTTATCTGAGAGATATGTAAACCATAACCAGTCAGCACTTCTCCTATGAACCCAGACATCGGTAGGTGAAAGTTTCCTTCCTGGAAGAAATCGGCAAACAACGTCATGTATCTCGGAGGGGCATCAAGAGCAGTGGAGTTGGGGGTTGGAAATTGAACACCCCAATCGGAAGAAAGACCAAAGTTCTGGATCAGATTGTTGAGTTCATCCTTTCTCCAACTAATAACCGCCTGATCTGGCCCGGGAGGATTCTTCTGTTTGTATTTCCTTTTCTTAGTAGTAATGGTGGATTTCGGAGCAGGAGTCATGTTTATAGAAAGAAGAGAAAAAGGAAAAGCTTTAGTGAAGATTTCAGAGAGAAGTGGAGTTGAAATTTTGAAAAAGGAAGGGAAGACTGTTGAGATGGTGGTAACCGCCTCCTGTTTATACCTATTGCATTTAATGCGATGGGTAGTGGACCGTTAGGAAGGCAGAAAGACAACCAGTAAAACACCGACACGTCAGAAGAAAGAGAAAGAGACGCCGACCTTTTAGGGCGCGTGGCCGCCATGCACCTGACAAATGGCGAAAAACGTGCCTGACACCTCTGAAAAAGCAACTGTTCACGTCTCCGAAAAGACAGCCACCTCAGATGGAACGTCAGTCACAACAGTTGTCCCAATATCCACAAAGAAACTTCCCTTAGAAGAAACCTCCAAAAGTGAAGTTACCTTCATGCGCCTCGCGCCATTTTGGCTCAACTTTGCAAAGTTACCACCATGCGCCGTTTCGGCTAAACTTTGCAAAGTTACCATTATGCGCCATGCGCCGTTTTGGCTCAACTTTGTAAGGTTACCTTCATGCGCCTCACGCCATTTTGGCTCAACTTTGCAAATTCACCTTGACGCGCTATGCGCCGTTTTGGCTCAAATTTTGCAAGGTTGCTTTCATGCGCCTTACAAAATTCAAACAAAAGCAAACAACAAAACCACTACCCTTATGAGTCCAGGATCCCTCCTAGACGATAAACTCAACTAGGAGGCACACTGGACTGGGGGGACTTGAAGAGGTATGGTCCCAATTCCACGCACACATGGCAGGTACCACACCACCTTTTTTATCCGACATGGCGCCTACATCCGCAAGCGTATCTAGAAGCTTCTAGAAGCTTCTGGAAGATATCTAGGTAGCACCAAAGATGATCCTCCAGACAAAAAGGACTACACGTGTCACCAATAATTAGATGCCATGTGGATCCGCAACACGATCTAAGGACAGACCGACAGCTGCAATACTAATTCTCCTACCTGGACGAATAACGGCGCACCACGTCATCCACCATCATGACCACAACAGAGGAGACCAAGAGGATATTCCCCTTGGTCGGACAGCTGGCGCCCGGTGGTAGCTGGCAAGGCCACTCATCCCTCCTTCATCCTTCGGCTATAAATAGGACCCTTTCTCATTCAGGTAGAACATTTTGCTCTTCTTACATTTCACCTGCAACACATACTATTTCTCCTCAAAGCAGTACTTATTCTCACGCCGGAGGGTGGTCACAAGGAGAACTCCCCTATTCTCCTCCTTGTGGCGAGTCACCGGTGTTCTATTTTGCAGGATTCCAGTTATAGGCGAGTGGGGAAAGAGATTGAACCCCACATACGAGATGACCCAGCTGGTTAGCATAAGTGTTAACCAGTGTTTCATCAGTATACATTGTCATAACAAATTCAATTTATCTTTATTTATTTATATCAAAAAATATAATACGTGTGTGGTTTAAATGTTTATAATATTTTGAGTTAATTGCTCGGATAGTCCCTGTGATTTCACTTTTTTTTCACGTTTAGTCCCCACCTTTTGAAAATAGCAGGTATGCTCCCTATGGTTTGTTGTTTTGTTACTCGGATAGTCCCCTGAGTAGATGTCAGTTAGTTTGGAAATAGCAGGTATGCTCCCTATGGTTTGTCATTTTGTTACTCGGATAGTCCCTTGACATCTACTCAGAGGACAATCTGAGTAACAAAATAACAAACCATAGGGAGCATACTTGCTATTTTCAAAAGGTGGGGACTAAAAGTGAAAAAACGTGAAACCACAGGTACCATCCGAGTAATTAACTCTAATATTTTTTAAGATATATGTATAAATTAAAAAAATGCCATTATTTTATGGGTATGATGATATTAGTTTTTCGATTATCTTAGAGACCCGTCGGAGGGGAGATCCACCCTACGCCCAGCTGACGTGCTAGTTTTTGGTTGGGAGGGCGGGAAACATGCTTGTGTCGATCTCACAGGTGTATCACCCACTAGCCGGGTTCCGGGAAAATGGGTTTGTGGCAGGGCAAGCGGTACTGAAAGCATAGTCAAAGAAGGTGGAAAAGCACGCGAATGCTTGTGAGGATAATCAGCATGCCTTTGTCCCCCTGGCGTTTGACACGTTCGGCTCCTTGGCACCAGAGGCAGTTCGGTTCTTGTCTAGAGTTCAGCGTGTGGTCCACATCAACTTTTCGACCCCTCAGGGGCGAGGCTTTGTTTTTAGTAGATTAGGGTTTTCTATTCAGAAAGGGATGGCGGCGCAGTTTGTTGCTCGTCTACCTGCTATCCTTATGTAATTTGCCCTGATGATTGGAATGAAATAAAAATGCTAATTTCTCATTATCTAAAAGACAAAAATGGGTATAATAATATTAGTTTTTCGATTATCTTAAAGACTAAAACTTGATTTCATATAAGAAATGTTAACTTTTTTCTAGAAGCTATAAAAGACAAACTTGATTTCATATAAGAAATATTATTTTTTTCTAGAAGCTAATAGTTTGGCCTGACCAAATATTAAATCAAAATGTCACGGTTTGTATTGTCTTACTATTCAGCTTCTTTGTTTGACATACTGATTGTTATGTTATTGGTGGATGTCATTCGTGCGCTCAATGCGAAATTCGTGTTTTCAGCAACGAGTATTAAAAATTGTAAGACTCGTTTTCGACGACCTACACATAAAAACATCAGGACGAACCTGAGTTTTGTTTTCATAAAATAATACAACAAAATAACACAAAGCACCTTTTATTTATACCCAAATTTACACCTTATGGCTTTCAGTGTAAAAAGTTTATAATCAACTTTGTTACTTTAAATTTTGTCGTTAGAATCAACCTTTAGCACAAACTCCGTTTAAGTTTTTGGTTAAGTTAACTCACATGCTACACATGTAAGGATAAATATGTCCTTTTACCATTCCTCCTTTATCAGCCACCATCATCATCCATCATGGTTGCCACCATCAACCTCCCACACGACTGTCACCAACACCATTAACCTCCACCATCACTACCACCGTCAACTTCCCCATAACCACCACCATTAACCTCCACCATCAACCTCCACCATCACCATCACCATCACCGCCACCATCAACCTCCACCATCACCGCCACCATTAACTTCTACCATCGCCTCAACAACACAATCGTCTGAAACCCAAACCCCTCAACCGATCTACACCCTGACCACCTACTAATCTTCATTAATTGAATTCAAATAATCATTATCTAATCCATCATATAATAATAATCGGATACAAAATTAATGAAGACTTAGAGGTTGTATACTGTAGTGGAGGAAAAGAGCCGCCCAATCAGAGAGATGAGGTTTTATTAGACGTCAGAAACCAGAAGGAAGGATAAAATGTGGAGGCTCGTAAAATGCGTATTAATTGGAATGAGGATGTGCCTGTGAATATTTGGCTCATCAGTACAAACAGAAAACATATAGCTTGTTGAGCGACGGAATTATCACATGATATTGCTTAGTAAGCAATTAGTCCTTTTTTTGTAAATCATCAATATTAATATGGTTTATAAAATATGATGGATGTCGTTTCAATGTTGATTTAAAATAATATGGTGCGGTGGAGTGGTGAAAGGTGAGTTGCAAGTGGTTAGGGTTCAGATCGGTTAAGGGGTTAGGGTTTCAGACATTTGTGTTGTTGAGGTGATGGTGGCAGTATTGGTGGAGGTAGGCGGTGATGGTGGAGGTTGACAGTGACAGAGATGGTGACGGTGAAGGTTAATGGTGGCGGTGGCGGTGGCGGTGACGCTGGAGGTTGATGGTAGTGATGATGGTGGTTTATAAAGGATGGGATGGTAAAAGGACATATTTACCCGGTTAATTTAACCAAGAAACTAAATGGAGTTTGTGCAAAAGGTTGATTCTGGCAGCAAAAACTAAAGTAAAAGGTTGATTATCAACATAAACATTCAAAGTAATCTCTTAAGAGTGATTATCGATTTCCAATCATTCAAACTAGTGTGTTAAGGTAAAAATGAATCGGACATTAAGTTGCGGCGTATAATTTCACACAAGCCTGTTCTATAACATCGTTTGAGTGATTATTTGATTGGACCAGTTTTGGGGTTTTGTATGGGTATATCAAAAAAGTTTGAAGATGGCGTAATTGTTGAATGCGAAAACTCGTAAAATGCGTATCAATTGGAATGAGGATGTGCCCGTGAATATTTGGCTTATCAGTACAAACAGAAAATAGATAGCTTGTTGAGCGACGCAATTATCACATGATATTGCTTAGTAAGCAATTAGTCTCTTTTTTTTGTTCATCATCAATATTAATATGGTTTAGAATATATGGTCGATGTCGTTTCAATGTTGATTTAAAATAATGTCATGTGGTGGAATGGTGAAAGGTAAGTGCAAGTGGTCAGGGTTCAGATCGGTTAAGGGGTTAGGGTTTCAGATATTTGTGTTGTTGAGGTGATGGTGGAGGTTGGCGGTGATGTGGAGGTTGACAGTGATAGAGATGGTGATGGTGAAGGTTAATGGTGGCGGTGACGTTGGAGATTGATGGTAGTGATGATGGTGGTTTATAAAGGAGGGGATGGTAAAAGGACATATTTACCTGGGTAATTTAACCAAGAAACTAAAAGGAGTTTGTGCAAAAGGTTGATTCTGGCGACCAAAATTAAAGTAAAAGGTTGCTTATCGACATAAACATTTAAAGTAATCCATCAAGACTGATTATCGATTTGAAATCATTCAAACTAGTGCGTTAAGGTAAAAATGAATCGGACATTAAGTTGCTGTGGATAATTTCACACAAGCCTGTTCTATAACATCGTTTGAGCGATTATTTGATTGTACCAGTTTTGGGGTTTTGTATGGGTTTATTAAAAAAAGTTTGAAGATGGCGTAATTGTTGAATGCAGAGGCTCGTAAAATGTGTATCAATCGGAATGAGGATGTGCCCGTGAATATTTGGCTCATCAGTACAAACAGAAAACATATAGCTTGTTGAGCAACGCAGTTATCACATGATATTGCTTAGTAAGCAATTAGTCTTTTTTTTGTTAATCATCAATATTAATATGGTTTATAAAATATGGTCGATGTCGTTTCAGTGTTGATTTAAAATAATATGGTGCGGTGGAGTGGTGAAAGGTGAGCTGCAAGTGGTCAGGGTTCAGATCAGTTAAGGGGTTATGGTTTCAGACATTTATGTTGTTGAGGTGATGGTGGCAGTGTTGGTGGAGGTTGGCGGTGATGGTGGAGGTTGATAGTGACAGAGATGGTGACGGTGAAGGTTAATGGTGGCGGTGATGTTGGAGGTTGATGGTAGTGATGATGGTGGTTTATAAAGGATGGGATGGTAAAAGGATATATTTACCCGGGTAATTTAACCAAGAAACTAAATGGAGTTTGTGCAAAAGGTTGATTCTGGCAGCAAAAATTAAAGTAAACGGTTGATTATCGACATAAACATTCAAAGTAATATCTCAAGACTGATTATCGATTTCAAATCATTCAAACTAGTGTGTTAAGGTAAAAAATCAATTGGACATTAAGTTGCGGCGTATAATTTCACACAAGCCTGTTCTATAACATCGTTTGAGTGATTATTTGATTGGACCAGTTTTGGGGTTTTGTATGGGTTTATCAACAAAAGTTTTAAGATGGCGTAACTGTTGATTGTCGCGTAATTAGCTAGAGACGATGGATCGCGTAATTATAAGTCTCGAACGCGAGTTCGAGCACCCGACATATTTGAAAAATACGCGGGGGTAATCAGCGTAGATAAGTATCTACACTGACCGTATTCTCGAGATCAAACTCAATTAAGCGACTCATTGTTAGCGTAAATAGCCTTTCTTAACCAGCGGATTTGACTAGATTTCATAGTTTTCACCGCGCAATTAAATCTATTAACCGACGTAATTAATTTTGGTCGTATGTTTGTGCACCGTATTTGCGAGCGTATTCAGTTGCATTTTTAGTTTTAACTTTATTGTTTTTGTAAATATAAATCTAACCTAACAGTTACATTTCGGAACCTAGATCTCACTTGGCTCGTTTATGTGTTTTAGAATGGCTAAACGGATAGGATGTTATGGAACAAGGAAGCACAATCAACCAATAACGCTAGTTCCACTAGAGAAAGATTTTGAAGACATGATGAACTGGCTATCAAGGAGCAAGATCAGTTATGTAGTTCAAGTGAATCCTGTGATCTATTGCATACACATAGAAGAATTCTAGAAGACTGCGAAAGTGAAGACTATTGACAGAGTCAAGGCAATTACAGCAATAGTACAAAACAAGGAAATGATCACGACTGAAGAAAGAGTTCGAGACGTCTTAAGTCTCGGAGGTAATCCTAAATACCCAATGAAGTTGAAGAAAGAAGATATTCTGGAAGGGTTAAGGGGTATGAACTATGTTGGTGATTTCAGGGCGAGAAACGAGATAAAGAGAAACGGGTTGACGAAAGATTGGAGGTTTATTCTGCATGCATTCACTTTAAGCATCGTGCATCGAAAGGGTAGATACGATGGCCTAAAAATGGAATGGTCGGCAACAATGTTGAATCTGTGCACAAACCAGCTGTTCATTATCTCTGGTTTAATATTTTACTGTATGGTCGACAATACAAACAAAACCACATGGGCCATGTATTCTAGATTCATTCAACTGCTTATCTACGATCAATATCCGAATCTACCACACGATGGAGACCTGTACAAGTTTCAACTGCCCATGGGAAGACAAGTCACTGAACTAATGATAGATGAGTGGGTGATGTTGCACCACTGGATGTACAGAGAGGAAAGACTTCCGTTAGTTCTCTAGGCCTACAAGAAATACAGAGAAAGTGTAAGGGAGGCTAGAGAAAAAGAAGCCAATGAAGTTTTAGAAGCTGAAGAGGAACCCCAACTAGACCGCAAATGAAAAGACAAAGGAAAGAAAATCGTGGAAGAGGGGGGATCTACGAAGAGTAAGAAAGATACACCAAATCCAGAATGAATCATGGGAGACAATATTCTTATTGGATCGAATAGAGAAGAAATCGAAAGGATGCAGGCTTTGCATGCCGTGAGAGAGGCTAAAAAGAGAGAACATAGATTGAAAAGAAGGGAAATGACTGATTCTGAAACACCAGTGGTGGTTACAGCGGAAGAGGAGCAGTTGAATTAGTTTGTTGAAGGTCTAATAGTGGATACTTATGAATCCACTCCGAGCAAAACCCCTACACATAAAAGGAAAAAAATAGGAGAGGGATCATTAAAACATGTTCAATCTAGACCTAGCTCAATAACCCATGCACCTCCACCACCTCCTATAAGAAGTCCTCGACCGTTCCAAGAGTTGTTTGGTCAGTTATTAAAAGATATTGGTTCATTCCTAGCTAAAGAATTCTGTCCGTTGAAAAACCAAGTGAATGATACCAATGTGCCAAGAGAGAAATTGAAGGAACAAAGGAAGAAAAACACAGAACTACATGGGTTTGAGTCTGGGCAAACTAAATTTATGAGGTTTCAGCACGAGGGTATGATCAAGATGCATGAGATGTTGCAAGAGTTGTAGGCCACAACAAATATAAAGCTTAAGTAATCAAGCGAAGATCTCTTCAACTTTGACAAATTCAAAGAAGAAGAAGAAAAACGTAAAGCTGCAAAAGCTGCAAAGAAAAAGAAAAGGCTTGAATCGGAAGTGGACATAAGTGAAGAGGGTGATAGTGAAGAAGAGGAGGTAGAAAGGTATGAGATGCTCGCTAAGTCCGTTGAGGGCTTGAAGACGAAGTGATTTACGAGACTGATGGAGGCGAGGAAGTGGCGCCTCAACACCCAGAATGGTTCAAGAAAGAGCGTGAAAAGTTGCTCGACTTGTACCAAGTTGTCACCATTGAAAAGATTGATGTAACTGACAAAATCGTCGGGTGGAAGTATTGTGATCTTAAAGGAATGTTTATTGTCAAGTGAAAGGGCGGCGTGACACAACACTTCCGTACTTGTCTCGATATGCAATCATTACCAACATGGGATGCTCGTTAATTAGGCAAACTAGAAATGATAAATCCAACGAATAGCAGTATTGGATCAGACTTTAAAAGACTTATCTTACGAGAATGTGTGAGAGGTTTTAATATGTTCAAGCCCATACGTCTCAGAAGAAGAGTGCCAAAGACTACCAAAGACCCGATGACTGGAAAAGGTAAGGTGACATGGGTGATAGACCCCACAAAAGTGGTAACTAAGTTGAAGATCCCTCTGGAACAACCAGTTATTGTCACACCCCAACCGATGGCGGAAACATCTGAATGACACGAACAAATTGCTCAAAACTTCATAACACTATGTGACAATATAATTTAAATTCAAATTTCATATCAAGACTAAAATTATCATACAAAGATCCAAATAAAAGACAACCTTGTTTCAAACAATACATCAAAATAACAACTTAATCTAGGTGCGTTTCTAAGTCCACCTAAATTGCGTTTCTTCTCATAACATCATCTCATCAATCAACCTGCAACATGTATTAAAATATATCAACAAAAAGTTGGCGAGTATACAAGTTTTCATACATAGCATAATATAGATTAAAAAGTTTAAAGTCTCACATCCAACATGAATAACCAATATGCAAGTTTTCTAACATGTTGAAACGGTGTACTATATGTTCAAACCCAAGAATACAACGCGTTAATTTTGCCTATCCCAAAGAATAACGGGAGGTTAACATGTTTAACTTGACAATACCCCAAGTTTCGTGGGCGGTGCATTAATCCTATAGTGCTATAATTGTTAAGGTAGGCTAGCAAAGTTAATGAGCATATATTGACACAAATAGTTTACATACATACAAGTCTAACAAGCATCATATAGTTTCATGTTAAATCTTGGATAGAGTGTGTTCAAAATAGTTTCATGTGAAGTGTGTTTTGTATAACATACATGTTGCACCCAAAAGTTATAAAAGGTAAAACGGGATCGAGTATACTCACGGTTTTGCAAGCTTTCCACTTGATAATCCCACGAGAGTTTGGTTGATTAGAATGGAACACCGTGTCCTTCTACACGAAGAAACATAGGTGTGTGAGTATTGGAAGTTAATAGAGGAGTAAGGACTCAGAGTTTATATTACATGAAAGTATACATATGAGAAAGTAATCACCTAGCACACATAATACTTGTTCTTGACACTATAAAACTCAAAAGAGTTTAAATGTTTTCATGGGTCAAAATGCCCATTAGAATCATGACAAGCATCATGGTCCTTAGATGATGTAACCTACTATCTTGACAAATGACCACTAGTTCATCATCAAAAGTTTGGTTACTTGAATATATTATATAAGTCATATAGATATCATATTGTCATATAAGTCAAGCATGAGGTAGGAGGATGAATCCCCCATTTAGGAACCTCTTTGTATTTCACATAATCATGCATGAGGTAGGAAGGACAAGTCTTCCATTTAGGTACCTCTTTGGTGTTCACCACTACACTTGTTATCATAGACAATAAGGAGGGTCATGAACATACAATAATGAAGGAAATAACTGCAACTAATCTAAGAAATCATCAAGTAATGTGTGGATTTTCAAGTAGGATAGCCCAAGCTAGTCCTATAATCAACAATATTCAAGTCTTAGACTTGTTCATCACTTGTGGGTTAAAACCCTAACCAAAATAGAATCTTTCTAAGGTTTAAACCTCTGATTTTACATGTCACAACCTTATTTTTAAGCCCAACTAACCATAGATGTGATTATGAGTAAAAGGACACAGGAATGTGTATGAGAAACCTCAAGTTCAAGTAGTTTAACAAATTTTAAATCAAAATAGAAAGTTTATATCACTTTGGAGCCTGTTTTGGTGATGTTCCAGGCCTTGGTTTTCCATTGAAAACCTGTGAAAACATCCTTAAGGTTGTTCTAAGTGATTAGGAAGAAGAACCAAAGAAAGAGAATAAGAAATGAAGAAGTTATGCTCACTTAAACAAGTTGATATGATTCTGATCTTGCTTCTAATTAACAACAGATTTGAGAGTGAATTGAGAGTGTTTTAAGTGAGTTTTAAAGTGGAAAATGTGTGGAAGGCACTTGGGTTTTATAGGGAAGTGTTAGGGTAAAGTTTGGTGAGAATTTATTACAAGAAACACACTTTAAACAACAACTAAACACCAAAGAATGGCCCAATCAGCGAGCTGATCAAGTTCTGGTCGCGGATCAACGGCCTTGCGGGCGGCGAAGTAATTGATGGGTCGGGTCGCAGCTGGTGAGAGAGTCGGGGCTGGGTTCAAGTTTGATTTTCATACAATTTCACCCCCTATACTTTCCTATATGCATAATTAAGTGTAATTTAGGGTGTTTTAAGCACAAGAATCATACTTAAAGGTGTGTTATGTAATTTAGTCATAATCTAATCATAAAAACACATATAAACAAGTATGCACATCGAGAATAAGTATCGAATTTACGTATTTTAGCATGTAAGGCACATGTTTACAAGTTTGACGTATTTTGCATAAGTTGTGAATGAAGTATCATATGTTTCATCAATCCAAATGTATGAACAAGTATGGAACGTGTATAACATGAATGTAAAGAAAATTCGAATTTCATTATGATCCAAGTCTCGGATTTTACAACGATTACAACAAAAGAACAAATACAAGAATACAAGATATCCAAAAATAGAAATACAAGCAATGGTTTCTAATTAGGGAAGGTATGAAAATACAGAGCTTTACAGTCTCCCCTTCTTTAGGAAATTTCGTCCCCAAATTTAGGAAGGTGTAATGAAAAGTTGTGGATACTTGGCCTTCATATCACTCTCAAGTTCCCAAGTGAATTCAGCGTCACGCTTACCTTCCCATCGAACCTTAATGATAGGAATTTGACTGCGCCTTAGTTTCTTGACACCTCGGTCCATGATTTCGACGGGTTTTTCCACAAAGTGCAGAGTGTCGTTGATTTGGAGATCTTCAAGAGGAACTTGAAGTCCTACTTCAGCTAGACACTTCTTGGGATTCGAGACATGAAACGTTGGAATAGTGGATTTCTTGTAGTAGTAGTAAATGAATCAGAACATCTAGGTAGCAACTATCTCAAAATGGATAAGTAAACTCCCCCATTTTTGAATTAGTATGGGTCATTTTATAGAGTAAGACCATTACTAAGAAGGAAACCCCCCCATCTCGTTCGACAACATGAATGTTGTTGAGTTCTTGAGATAAATCGAGTCGATAAGCCACCTTGCCAATCCACTTGAGTATCTTGAAAGGACCAACATAACGAGGGGCAAGTTTTCCCTTTTTACCAAAACGAACTGCTACTTTCCAAGGAGATGCTTTGAGTAGTACATGATCACCAACGTTAAACTCCAAGGGTTTGTGTCTCTTATCAGCATAGCTCTTTTTTCGACTTCTAGCCTTGAGTAAGTTGTCACGGATTTGAAGAATCTTATCCGTTGTTTCTTGTATGAGCTCAGGGCCAGTAATTTGTTTATCACCAATCTCATGCCAGCTAATAGGAGATCGGCACTTGCGACCATACAATGCCTTGAAAGGAGCCATTTGAATACTAGAGTGGTAGCTATTGTTGTACGAGAACTCGATCAATGGTAAATGCACATCCCAACTACCACCAAAGTCGATGACATAAGAACGGAGCATGTCCTCTAGGGTTTGGATAGTATGTTCAGTCTGTCCATCCGTTTGAGGATGAAAGGCTATACTGAGATTTAAGTGAGAACCCATAGCGGACTGGAAAGTTTTCCAAAGACGCAAAGTGAAGCGACCATCACGGTCAGAAATGATGTCGAGAGGAATACCATGACGACATATATTTCATCAGTATAGAGTCGAGCAAGCTTCTCAACCTTGAAATCTTCACGAATGGGAAGGAAATGAGCTGACTTGGTCAAACGATCGATGATTACCCAAATGCTATCACGACCAGAAGATGTGCAAGGAAGTTTGGTTATGAAGTCCATAACAATGCTATCCAATCCCCAAACAGGGATCCTTTTTCATACTAGGCCACCAATAGGATGTACGTAGATCGTGGTACATCTTATCAGCACCAGGATAAATAGAGTATCGAGACTTGTGTGCCTCATTTAAAATGATCTCACGAAGATTGTCGCGATCTGGCACCCAGATGCGATCGAGATAGTATTGAAGTCCATTTGATTTGGTCGCAAGTTGGTCGATGGAAGCACCTCGGATTTTGACAATTAGACTACCTTCGTTGGCTGATGAGTATTGAGCTTCACGAATACAAGTGTGAAGATTGCTAGAGACGTGAAAACAACCAATGCTACTAACATGAGTCTTACGACTAAGTGCATCGGCCATGACATTCGCCTTGATAGGATGATAGCGAATTTCGCAGTCGTTATCGTTAAGCAATTCCACCCAACGTCGCTGACGCATATTAAGCTCTTTTTGGTTAAAGATGTGTTGTAGGCTCTTATGGTCAGTGAAAACCACACAATTTGTAACATATAGGTAGTGTCGCCAAATCTTTAACGCAAAAATAATTGCGCCAAGCTCGAGATCATGGGTAGTATAGTTTTTCTCATGTATTTTGAGTTGACGAGAGGCATAAGCGATGACCTTGTCTCGTTGCATGAGAACACAACCAAGAACACGGTTCGAGGCATCACAATATACCACGAAATCATCATTCCCATCAGGGAGATCAAGAATAGGAGAGTTACAAAGCAAGTTCTTAAGAGTTTGAAAAGATTCCTCTTGCTCAGGACCCCAAGCAAAAGGTTTCTCTTTTTGAGTCAACGAAGTGAGAGGAACGGCGATTTTCGATAAGTTCGAGATGAATCGGCGGTAGTAACCCGCCAATCCTAAGAAAAACGGATTTCAGAAGGAGTTTTAGGCGTAGTCCAATTCTTCAATGCTTCGATTTTGGAAGGGTCAAAATGGATTCCTTTTTCACTAACAACGTGTCAAAGGAATTAGACTTCTTTGATCCAAAATTCGCACTTAGATAACTTCGCGTATAGACGGTCGACACGTAAGAGCTCGAGTATGAGGCGTAGATGACGTTCATGATCAGCTTGAGTTTTCGAATAAATGAGGATATCATCAATAAAGACGATCACGAAACGTTCCAAGTAAGGCTTACAAACACGATTCATAAGATCCATGAACACAGCGGGTGCGTTGGTCAAATCAAAAGGCATAACCACGAACTCATAATGTCCATAGCGAGTGTGAAATGCAGTTTTGGGAATTTCCTCTTCGAGAACACGTGTGTTGATGACAACCAGATCGAAGATCGATCTTGGAGAAGCAAGTTGCGCCTTGAAGTTGGTCAAAGAGATCATCGATGCGCGGAAGAGGATAACAATTCTTGATGGTGAGTTTGTTAAGCTCACGACAGTCAATGCACATGCGGAAAGAGCCATCCTTCTTTTAGATGAAAAGCACAAGAGCACCCCAAGGTGAGGTACTTGGACGAATGAAGCCCTTATTGAGGAGTTCTTGAAGTTGCGTAGATAACTCTTGCATCTCGGAAGGTGCAAGACGATAAGGAGCTTTGGCAGCAGGAGTCGAACCAGGTATGAGGTCAATACGAAAGTCAACATATCGAGGTGGGGGAGGACCAGGCAAATCTTCAGGACAGACGTCAGGGAAGTCGCGCACCACTGGAACATCACTTACGCTCTTTCCCTTACGTTTTTCTTCCACAACGTGGGCTAAGAAGGCAAAGTAATGTTTGCGTAAATATCTATTCCCTTGTGTGCAAGACATCAACTTCAGTGCTTTTGAAGGTCGGTCTCCATAAACGTGTAGAGTCCCGCTAGATGGAAGAGGAAAACGAACGTACTACTCGTGGCAAGCAATTTCAGCATGGTTCCTTCGAAGCCAGTCCATGCCTACGATGATGTCAAAACTACCCAGTTGCATGCGTATAATGTCGATGGTAAAAACGTGCTCATTAAGAGTAAGAAGACAATCAAGAAGAACGGAATCAACTAAGATGGATTTGCCATTGGCAACTTCGACAGAAAATGACTTAGGCAGTTTAGAGCGTATGCAGTTTAACGAAGATTCAAATTCTATGGACACAAAGCTTTTGTCCACACCAGTATCAAATAGTATCGAAGCATAAAGATTATTAACAAGAAACGTACCATTAACGACTTCATTGTCGTTGCGCGTCTGATTTGCGCTGAGATTGAAAGCTCGTCCTCGTGGAGGTTGTTGTTGTTCCTGATTCAGTTGAGGACATTGAGAATGGAGATAAGTTGTGTCACCACATTTGTAGCAGGCTCTAGCTGGTTTTGCGTTTTGAAGAGCTGGTTGAGCTTGTGGTGTAGGGTTATTGCGACAATAAGCGGTGTTATGGCCAAAACGGTTGCAAATGCTACAATGGCAACAATTGATGTTGGTAGGGTGATGATAGTTGCAAGTGGTACACTTGGGATGAATCCCAATGTATGGCTTTCGATCATTTGTAGGCATAGCAGGGTTCAGATTAACAGTTTGTACAATCGCGTTGCAACCAGGGTTCTGATGTTTTCGCTTCTTCCCCTTGTTGCCACTCGATTGTTGGGTGATTTGATTGGCTGGCTTGGAAGAAACGGGGTTTGCAGCTTGTTTATCGCAAACGCGATTGTTGTTCAGAGAAGCTACAAGGCGATAAACGGCTTCGATATTATCGAGTTTGGATGCCTCAATAGTGTCGCGCATTGCGCGAGGTAAGCAATTGATGTACTTGCGAATCATCCGATCGGTGGTCAGAACAAGATGGGGAACAATGAAACTAAGTTGTTTAAGCGGGTGGTATAGGCTAGGTTATCGTCGCCAACTTGCTTTAGAGCCCAAAATTCTTCTTCCAGCTTTTGTTGCTCGTGCGTAGGACAAAATTCTTCCATCATGAGTGTCTTAACTTCCTCCCAAGGTAAAGTATAAGCCTCTTCGTTTAAACGAATGTTCCTTTCGTTCGTCCACCATTCCAAGGCCCTAGCTTGGAAGACCCCAGTGGCACTTCGAGTCTTAAGGTCTACATGACACTCACTATTGATGAACGTGACCTGTATGCTGTCAAACCACTCGAGCATAGCAGTCACCCCATCGTTGCCAGTGAATGGCTTAGGGTTGCACGACGAGAAGTGCTTGAAGTTGAAAGACACGGGTTTGCGCACATCGACTTTCGAATCGACAGAGGAGTTTGGAGTAGCAGAAGCTTGGATCTCAGTGACGATCTTGGGGACGATACGCGCAATCTGATTGGCCATGAATGCCATCATCTTCTTTTGGGAGTTGGTCTTAGACTTCTTAGTCGAGTTGGAGAGATGAGAAGACATCTAAGATTAAAAAAGAACGAATAGGTGAGACTTGATCATAATGTTTGTTTAAGAAAAATCGTTTTCATGAATGCATCACATAGCATAAGATTTCACATAGCATGTAAAGGTTCAAATTGTTTCACATAGCATAAGATGTTCAATAGGTTTCACATAGCA
This sequence comes from Helianthus tuberosus, assembly GCA_030545235.1. Lineage (NCBI taxonomy): Eukaryota > Viridiplantae > Streptophyta > Magnoliopsida > Asterales > Asteraceae > Helianthus > Helianthus tuberosus. The sequence continues at coordinate 83,782,347 of CM060369.1, forward strand.
TAAACATAAATTCCACATAGCATAACATGAATAATGAAAGCATCGTAAATTTAGTTTGTTCACGAGAGATTATTATTGTTTTTTATTACGAGAAACATGCGAATTGTGTAACGGTTTTGAAATGAACGAAGTATCAAGTACAAAATCACATATAAATTGAGATAACATAAAAGAGAGGCTCATAAAACATTGGATTGTTTCGGGTAGAGAAACGTCGACTATTCCAAAGTGGGTCGAAAGTCCTTTCGAATTAGAGAAACATGCTTTGGCCTATAGGTAAGATACTCTCGTCGAGAAGCAATTAACGGTATCTTACCCTTCCAGTTACTACATGTCTCTAATCGATTGAAACAATCGGGACTTTGGCGAGATTGAAAATCGAGGAATGGGACTTAATCGACAAGATGCGGGTTTCACCCCTAACTTGATAATTTCATACCCTAATGTGGTTGGTACTCGTCGGGTCAAAATCAAATTTTGACACTTTGACGAGGGTCCACTAGAGTTTGAAATGGAAATTACCATCAAGATGTGGATTTCACTTCTAACTTAATGGTGTAATTTTGTGCAAAAATAGATTTAGGCAGAATGAGAGTCGTTTACCAAATTGTGGGTTTCACGCCTATTTTAGTAAACTCGTCTCGTTTTTGTTACGAGTGTCTTCAAGTCTTTAAAAGTGTATTATGTTAGCCTTAGGAAAGGCATGTAAGTTTAAGAGACCAAAAGAGAAGATGTCACACCCCGACCACGTAAAACATCAAATCGTGGCAGAAACGTCGGGGAGTGTTGTAACAGAATTATTGTTTCACAACCATGGCATTTAAAAGTTATGTTTTATTCATCAAACAAAGAGTTACGTTGTCTTAAAATAACTGAAACAAGAGTACATCACATAATTAAACTAGTTCTATCTTCATTTTAAGTCTCTAAGGCACAGGTCCGCCCTAGTGTGTCACGAACATCCTAAGCAACAGCTCCTGAAAACACATGTGAAAATAGGTAGGTCAGCATAAAAATGCCTGTGAGATACATAGGTTTTATGAAAATAGGATTCATGACTTGAGTTTAAAGAAATGTTTAATAAAATTCAGTCATGAACCTTGTTAATTGTTTTGTTTTATAAATCATTTGAAAAACGTTAGCAAAATCAGATGATATGTATATATAAAAGAATTATGTATGGTTAAAAGAATAACCAAGTAAAAAGGGTTTGTGTAAACCAAGTGATTTGTAAAACAATGTTTAAGTGAAAATGCGTTGTAAATGTAACATGTCTAAACTGAAATGGTTTAAATAACGCTACGATATGTAATATCCTCCAAGCACTTATATATAGGAAGTACCAGCGGCGTATCCACCATGCTTGTATCATATTACACACGCCTCATTATTTAAGTCACTCAAACCAACCAACAACGTAAAATGTCCATGTTTAATCCAATAGTCAAATGTCATAGTATAACCCAAGTTAAATATGAATTATGTAATGTGTAAACAAAAGTTATGTATGGTAAGTAAAATGAGACTACTTAAACCACAAGTAAAAATGTACAAAACAAAGTATTTTGAATAGATCAAAAGTTATATTTTGTAAAATAAATGCATGTTTTACTGATACAAACACTTATGCAGTAAGTTAAGGCATACATTCAAGCCTTGAGAAAGCAGGATAACCTTAGAGTAAAGATTATCAAAGAAAAATGTTTTCGGATTCAGTCATTCCTTACACCCAAACAAACCTAGGATGTCAGGAACGGGATTTGTCAAGTCCTATGGTACCATTACTTACTACCGAGCGGCGTAGCTAATGTTAATGAATGTAATTTAGACCCGTTGAACAAACCAAATGTCATACCAAATGTAAACATGTAATGAAAGTAATGTACTAAGTATGCTAAGTTAACATACAAAGCAGAAAAGTCATGTAAATCAAAGTGCTAGCATGCTCAGTAAACATACATAGCAAAAGAAGATGTAATGTAAATCAATGTGCTAGCATGCTCAGTCAACATACATAGCAAAACATAATGAAATCATGTACTAATAGTGTACTAATGAACATAGCAAGAATATGATATGAAAACATGGAAAGCACGAAAGTAACAAGTAGGCACATGTGTTTCACCCCAAAACAGTTTGAAAACAGTAAAAGAGGGGACTATGTACTCACTTGAGATTGCTTAGAAGTCCTAGGATAACCACCAAGCAAAGCTAGAAGATCACGGAAATCAAACGGCACCTAATATAGGTAACTACATTAATAAACGGACCTATTCGGAGGATCGGGTAGCATGAGGGTTCGTAAACCAAATGAGTGTAGGAACTCATGTAATATGGTTTAACAAAGCCTACATACTAAAACGAAACTTATCCTAAGTGCTTTTTGACCCGTTACGACCCGTTTAGGTAGCTTATGCTACTTTAACGTGTCGTTCGCATAAAACGCGTTTGGACCGCCTAACTAGTCCCATGACAAGTAAAATATGCCTTAACATGTCTAACATTGTTGCTAAATCAGTTTAGATGTCAAAAGTTACATTACATAGGCTTAAAATGAAATTTGGCATAAAAAGGGCATTTTGGTCATTTTCCTAAGGCATATAAACTACTTATCATACAACTACTTAAACGATGTGACCATAAGGTATAACCTCGGAAGGTTATTCCCTATACAACTATGGTCACCTAAAGTGTTTGGTCGGATCCTAATGATAGACCAAATGGGTGGGGTTCGAAAGTATAAGCGATTGATTAGATCGCTTACCTTTACGACCCTAGACAAGCACAAATCTAAAAGTGACGAGCTAAACATGTCAAAACATGTTTAACGAGGTTTAAAAACAGGTTTGGTATCAAGACAAAGGGTCTTGATACCCAAAAGTAGTTTTGGTTACAAAATACGCAAGAATACGCATTTTGGCCGAAACTACGACTCGTCACTGAGCCTAGATAACATGGTAATCAGTAGGTATAGTCACTAGGGACTATAACCATCGTGATTACGCTCACGTTATGAAGTTCAAACGAACTTCGCATTGACCATAAACTGGTCAATGCAGAAAGTCAAACGCAGTTTGACTTTAACGCTAAAAACGAATGAAAAGAACGAAGGAATACTTACAGAGGGTCCCCGCAAGATTTGATCCGATTTACTCTCAGGTATGAAGCATAAACTTCAACTTAGAGAGCATAAATCAGATTCAAATATGGGTTTTGAGCAAAGACATGGGGGGTATTTATAGATATGGCACAACCGCTAAGATCGTTCGTCGAATAACGTGCTTCGATGTAGGCCGTACACATGGGCCCCTTGTTTTGCAAAACCATGGGCACCCCTAGTTTAAGCCCATGGTATGTTAAAAACCATTTGCAAGTGAAAATAATGGCTGGAATGAGCTGGAAACAGCTGTTTTCAACATTCTGCACATCTGGCAGTCTACACGGCCCGCGTATGGAACAAGGAGAAGCTACGCGGCCCGCCTGGGCTCTGCAGACCAGCAACAACTTTCCAAAATGACAGTTTCAGTCCCTGTTGTGTTTTAAGCTTCATTCTGACATGTTTAAGGCCCGTTAAGCCAACCTTAAGGCCCTAAAATGATTCCTAAACATTGTGGACATGAAACATGCTAAAAAATATGCCGGATTTCGGTTCGTTTGGTAGTATGATCGCGATATTCGCTTAATTACGACGAAATGCGCACAAGCGCGAAAAACGATCCAAATTGCGCGAAGAATGGATTTTTCTTATGACAAACACTAAAATAAAATATTTTAATGCTTAAATAAAATTTTGGATGTCCGGATGTATTCAGAACGTAAGTTATGCGCGAAAATGCAAACTTATGCACTTTTTGACGCTTTTAGTCCCTGAATGAGCATAAAGTTTTTTTTAGCACACCGAACCCCTCAAAGCCTATTTCTAAGCTATGTGAAGGATATTTAGGGTATGTTTAACTTATGGTCATGTTCCAGAATGTCCGTTACAGTTCAAATCGGCATACTTTCGCAGTTTGTTGAATTTAGTCCCTGTAAGCGAATAAACTTGATTTTGCCATACCAAAGCCTTCAAAACTTATTTCTAAGTTATGTAAAGGTTATTTAAGGTATGTTAAGCATATGTTGATGTTCCGGAGTATTTGTCGCGTTAAACTGATTATGTTTACGCATCAGTTTGCGTATAATTCTCCAGAAAGCGAATAGAGTTTGAAATTGAATAAGAATCAAAACATGAAAAATGTCAAACATAAACAAACAAATATTGGGATCAAATAGCTTTATTTCATTGATAACTGAACCGTTTACAATGATTACAAGTACAGATGTCACAGAAGAGATAAGTGTAAGTTTCGTAAGGATCTTTTAGTGAGATCAAACTTAATCTTGTGAGAGTGCGGAAATCAAACATAAGACGATTCAAGAACAAAATATAAAACGAAAAAATATATAATCAAAACACAAACCGGAAAACTTGCATTCAACGACTAAGGGTGACTGATACAAGACTCCTTCAGGTTTCGGCTGGCTCTAGGTGTACACAAACTGATCAACCTCATTATTGTGAATGAGGTAACCTTAAATACTAGACAAGATGGGTCGAAACCCCCTATGACCCACTCGAAACCCATGACCCACTAAACATAAGATCAACTCAAACATAAACTAAACAAAACATTACAATATCAACCCCTTAACTATCATAACCCTCTATGCATAAACCTTAGGTTCCAACAATCTCCCCCTAGGTTTATAGCTTAGAGGTTCTTTAGTCTTTAACTGCCTCCACTGCCGTCTTTGTAACCACCAAAACCTTTCTTGCTGACTTGTAGAACTCCACCAACAGCTGCAGTCCAATCTTTAGCAACAGCTTCATATTTCTTTGTAGCTCTAATCTGAGTTTGAGCAAGCACTTCTAGATTCTCTTGATCCAAATTCAGTAAATCAATCGGATCAGTCAAACGGTAGGTTGCATCACCATCACATACGATCACAGCTTGACCCAACATTTCATCATACGCCCAGAAATGCATGGTCTTTAGCGCACCATTGGGAATCTTCTTAACCAAAAGAATTGTCTTCTCTTTGTCAGTCGGTGGCCATGAAACTATCTTCATCCTTTTGTTTGTACATGGATCTCTAACACCTTTAGCAGAAGTGATGATGGATTCATCGGAATGCATTGAAGGAAATTCACGTGCAACCTCTCTCTGCAAACGCTCAAAGAACAGATATCCACGTCCGCTATGCTTATCATCCACATAAGGCGACTTTGACAATATAGTCAAATCCACCCTAGTGAATGTCTCAAATTGAGTAGGGTTCTTGTAGCATTCTACCAGTCCAACCTTCCTTTTGATCCACCACCTACGACGATCGTGGTCAAAACCCCAGCTTATGATGCTTGAACGGTTCCCAACGTTATCATAATAATTTTCACCAACATCCATCAGATGATGGGTGAGTTGAACATCTTCTTCAGCACGATTAAGGTTTTTGTTCTTCAGTACCACATATTCTCTTATCTTCTTTAACCTAGCAGCCTTTGCTTTGTCAGCATCTTTTTCAGTTACTCTTGTAAAATAATGTTCCATAGCAGCAGCTCTATCACCGTCATCCTTAGCAAAATCCCTCGCTCGATCTTCTTCAGGTTTTCTCCTTCTTTCCGTGTCAGTTGGATCAGAAAATTCATCACCAAACTTCTTCTCTAATTTTCCACGAAGATCATACACCATGTTGAACAACAAACTGACATCTCCTTGTAGCTGATTGATTTGTTGATTCTTTTGTATAATTGTGTCTTCAAGATGAATAGTGTTTGCATCTTTATGGATCGAGTCTTGTTCAAGCACAACAATTCTCTTCTTCATTTCTCTCATACTAATAAACTCATCATCATCACTTGAATCGTCAACAAACGGCATCCTTAATGGTTCTTCAGGCCGTTTTCCACTTGAACTGCATGGTTCATCATGAACTGTACTAGATAAACTTGCAACAGCAGCAGTAACAAGTTGTGTTGACTTGGTGATTGGTGTTACAGGTGGAGCAGAAACAGTAGTAGCAACAGGAATCTCTGTAGGATTTGCATCCTCATTCATTCTTGTTGCATCAGCTTCAAAATCAAATCCTGTTTCTGTAGCAGTGGCAGTAGCAGTCGTCTCATTCTCAAAATCAAACTCATACAAACCATCTTCATAATTACAGGTTGATCTTTGTTTTGTTTAATATACACACCAGGTCGAGGATACCTTCTTCTTTGCTTCACTTGTTGAGTATCAGGATCCTTTGGGTCTTCGGTACTTTGCTCTTCACTTTGAATTGAAGGATCGGAAGGAGGATTTCTCATCTTCTCAGTTACAGACTTTATCAGCAGAGCCAAACTCTTAGCAGAAATCACTGGTTGAATAGTAGAAACAACAGAACTAACTTCAGCTTCAGGAGGAAGCTCAACTTCATCATTTTCATCATAACTAATTTCAATGTCTTCATCGTCAGAGTTTATCGTCAGAATCTCTGTCTCAGGCTCTTCTTCTGTAGCACCTTGAACAACATGTTCTTCAGTAATCACAGCATTAACTGGAACATTTACTGGTGCCGGTTCAGGTTGTACTATCACTGGTTCATTCACTATTTCTTCCGTTTCAGCAAATTGACCAAACTTCTTAGAAGTTAGAGCACCAAAACACACAGGACCCATTAGCTTCAGATCCAAAGTGTTTCTAGTTCTCTCCAAATCCGAATAACGAGCGTTGAAGATCATTTACAAGAACCTGGGATACATGATAAACTTATCCTTTCGCACACCAATTACATTCCTCTTTATGCCTTCAAACACGTACTTCGAGTAGTTGAATGATTGGTTCATTATCATACAAACGAACGCTGCAGATTGTGTAATGTTTAGCTGATCTGTTCCCCCTCTGTTTTCATTCACACATATTATGAATATGTGCATCAACAAACATCAGTATGGATGCACAAACTTCTTCATGAGAGAGGGATATGTTCCTTCATAGCTTAATCGAGGTAAAATGGCTTCTACGGCTCCACCCGGAAGATCAAAGGGATCTGTCTCTTGATTGTTAAAATGTAAAACCTCCCTTATAATCTGTTCGGTTACAGTAACGTTCTTCTTTTGAATCTCTGCTTCAATCGACCCTTTACCATCTGCTCCTAGAACGTCGAATCTTGCCGTCTTCCAAAACTCCTAAACAAGACTTTCACATACGATAGGATTTTCTCATAAAGCCTGAACGATTCGGCAATTGTTCAATCCTTTGATCAATGAAGCATACATCTTCTTATGTTTCTCCGGAGGTGGTGCTAGGTACCCCGCTTGGTTATGTCCTGTGATGACTTTCAAATCCATGACCTACACAAAATTCATAAGTTAAGTATAGCATATTGTTTTCAAAAGTTACCAGTTAACTTAGTAAATTTAACAAGAGTGTATAAATTGATACCAGTCAACAAGGTCAACACAGGTCATCAGTCGAGACCAGGAAGTAACTCACCTTTCGAGTGGAAATTAATAATATTTTTAATGTCAGACACAAGGTTTCGAGTCGAAACCATGAGGTTTCGAGTCGAGACCAGGAAATTTAAGTCGAGACCAAAGAGGTTTCGAGTCGAAATCCCAGTCGAGACCATTGAGGTTGCGACTCGCAACCGGAGATATCGAGTCCTAAGTGTTTCCACTCGCATCCTGAGTCGAAACCGCACAAACATGTTTGGATCAGCTTAATTTTGGATCAAAGTCCAAAACACCCTTTGATTTCTTTGAAGACCATGTTAAACCATGATTAGGGTTTTTGATTATCTTCAAATCCTCATCTGATCTTCATAAGATCCTGAAAAACTTCAATGAAAAACTATCAATTTGATCGAAAATACCCTTAAAAAGTAATTGGTTGTGAGTCGAAACCGGAAAAGTTCGTTGGAATCGAAGATAGTCGCCTGAATAATGAGAGAGAATTGAAGTAAACAGTGAATGGTTTTGAGTGAAATGTGAGGTCTCGACTCGAAACCTTCTTAAATACCACAACCAACATGGGCTGGGCCAATGTTTTGGACCGAGACCATTGTTTTGACTCGAGACCATCAATTGTTTTGATTTCTGGATTTTTAATAAGCATTTTTTCAATTATTTTAAAATCCATTTTAAAAATAATTTCTTATATAACCCTTTTGATCTCCCGAGCATGTTTTACGAGATCAAAACCTAAAAACACAAAATAAATAATATAAACAGTTATTCACAAAAATAAAATAGGAAATATCGTAATTGCTTAGGGATCAACTCATGAGGTTTTGGGCTTGACTTCACTTATCAACACTGATATACTACTGAATGATCTAAACGATTGCTAGTATATTTGTCCACCTAAACTCACCTCCCAAGACTTTTTGATGTGACTGCCTGTAACTAATTTTATCATGTTTTGATTTCTTAACAATGAACACCCAAACAAATACTAATCAAATCCGGTAATTATAATCAGCGCACTCTATCATGCAAGCAGTTTCCCTACCACATATTTCCACAAGTCCGTTCTAGATTTCTGAAACCTTGACCGGGACTAGATTGAGAAGTGAACATAATAGATCATAGGCAGAGATGCTATAATATATAGATCAAATGAGTTTTTCTCAGTTTGATATGGGTTTTTGTGTTTCTTTTGGGCACTTGAGGGCCTCTTTCGGGTGTAATTTGATCTATAAGGCGACAGACGTACAGCTAGGTCTTTGCTCACGCAAAACAGAAGCTAACGTTGCCTAGCACCTCCAGGTCTTTGCTCACGCAAAACAGAGGAGATACACGACTTTTTCAGAAAAGATTTCAGAACTAGACCAAAATTGTGTGTATCGGGACATCACACAAGCATTCAAATAGAAATGAGCTAATTCCAAGTGACGTTCTTTCCTGACGTCATAGTCTAATTTAGGTTCTGAACAGAAACAGTCAATGTTTCCAGCCTTAAGGATAGAGCCAACCAACATATCATTCTAGAGTCAAACTATTTCGATACTGGTTTTACATGAGTCAGCCCTTCACCACAATGTGAAAATTCATTTCATTTCCCATGTCATGCAATGCTTCTTTTTGTATTTTTCAATTTTTCAATGTTTTTGTATTTTTCAAAATTTCTCCCCCTAAATTTGTGCATAAATAAAAACTACGTAAGAATAGAAAACTTTATGAAAAAATTTACCTAAGAAAAAAAACATGTTCAGTCGGTGTATCAGATCATTTTCAGAAAATTCACAAGCACCTGAAATTTTGAGCCGGTGACAGGTTTTGTGAATAAATCGGCAACATTTTCATCTGTGTCGATTTGCTCCAGTTTGATAAGACCTCTGTCAAAACAGTCTCGTGTAAAATGTACTTTAATATCAATGTCCTTGGTTTTTTATTGGAAGACAGGTTTTTTCATAATTTGAATAGCAGCATCATTATCGCAGTAAATGGTAGTATTAAGATAAGTCAAACCGTAATCCTGCAATTGATGTTGCATCCACACCACCTGAGAGCAAGACGCAGAAGCCGCAACATATTCTTCTTCAGCTGTGGAGATCGCCACCGTTTGCTGTTTCTTGCATTGCCAAGAAATGAGCCTGTCACCCAAAAATTGACATCCAACTGATGTGGATTTCCTGTCACTGTCAGAGCCTCTAGAATTGCGAAAGATTCATTTAACAGCAGTAAGATGAGAATGTTTAGGATTAGCCTGATAGCGCGCGCAGTTGCAGACAGTAAAAATGATGTCTGGACGGCTCGCAGTGAGATACATCAGCAATCCAATCATAGACCTATAACGGCGTTGATCAATAGGGGATCCTTCTGCATCTTCAGTCAGCAACAATCTTTCTGCCATTGGTGTTTCGACCGATTTTGTGTCCGTGAACTTGAATTTTGCTAGCACATCGTCCACATACTTTCCTTGATGAATAAGAATGCCTCGAGAATCCTGTCTAACTTGTAAACCCAAGAACATAGTCATCTCCCCGAGAGCACTCATCTCGAACTTCTTCTTCATTACTCTCTCAAACTCCTTGCATAACTCCTCACTTGTTGATCCGAAGATAATATCATCGACATAAATTTGAACCAAGATCAGATCCTTGCCAACTCTCTTGATAAATAGCGTCTGATCTATTATGCCACGAGTGTATCCATGAGCCAGAAGATGCTCAGTCAGAGTAGCGTACCAAGCTCTTGGTGCTTGGTGCAATCCATACAATGCCTTGTCAAGTTTGTATGCATATTCTGGATGATCTGGATGGACGAAATCCGGTGGTTGCTCAACAAAGAATTCTTTCTTCACATCTCCATATAAAACCGCTGTCTTGACGTCCATCTGATAAACAGTAAACCCCATGTAGGACGCGTAGGCTAAGAAGATCCGAATGGCCTCAAGTCGGGCAACAGAGGCGTAAACTTCATCGTAATCCAGACCCTCTATAACAACCCTCCTGAATATTTTTTTGACACCCTAATATATATTAAAATACCCCTATATGTCTTAAATTACACCCCGTATGTGAAAACCGAGCCCAAAATATGATTTAGCATTAAAAATAAAATAAAAACAAAAATAATTAGGCTATGGCGGGCCGCGACAGACTCCACTTGAGTCTACGCGGGCCGCGAGCGCTCGAGCAAGTGGCGCAGCCCGGTGCTGCCACGTGTCACCTGCGTGTTGAAGCTATACCGGGTGACGAATCCACCCTAAGCCCTAGCCACCTACGTCGCGGGCCGCGTACGAGACAGCTGTGGCTGTCGCGGGCCGCGAGGAAGTCAGATTACAGCCCTATAAAGGAGGAGCTCAGGATTTCAGATTTCGTCGCTCATTTCCTTTTCTTAAATCACAAAATTCTTATAGTAGGCATTATACTCGGGTATAATATCCCCCTAATTAACAAATTTCTGCCCCGATGTAAGTATTATAACCCCGTTTACGTATTAGATACGCTGCCCGATTGATCCAGGGTTCCGTAACGGCTGTCGAGGTTCTGCCCGATGTAGTCGTTGGAATGCCGTCTCGGGGAGGGTATTACTAATGTAAATAATGGGTTATTATAGTAACATATGTACATTTGTGTAAATTATAGATTATCACCAGGATACCCTTACAGAAAACCTAAGACAGCAATGTGAGTAATCTCCTTTTTGTAAATTGTTTTTACAAAACCTTAAATGTTTTACAATGCTATTAAGCAGTGATTGAGTCTTTGTAGTTCTTCAATTACTGCCGTTATGTTGGGGTTTTATATACAAAATGTGGAACACGTTACCATTGGACAACGAGTTAGCCAATGTGTAATATGACCCACCAGTCAGGATTGACAATAATGAATGAGTAATTGTGTAGAAATAAACAATGTGATAGCTCTCAATACTGTTAAAGGATAAAATGTTTCTTGATTAAACTGGGATTCACTCACCAATATTTCCTACTGACAAATGTTTTTAAAACGCGTTTCAGGTAACAAAATGTAAAAGCCAATTAGAAGAAAGCCAGCTGGAGAGCACCGATGGCTTGGAAAAATGTGGCTATAAAAGTTACCTAAAAGACGATATTTTAAATTCAATAAAATAGGGTTTATCCCAATAAATGTGTTGTAATAAGAAACTTGGGTTTTACCCATGTGTTTATTAATATAAAATATGGTGGTTTCACTCTGATAAACATTTCCTAACTACAGTCCTGATGAAATTTCCGCTGCCAAATTGAATAATGATAAACAAAATTGATACCACCACAACTGGTCTCGCGGCCACCAGTTCCCGGGACAGATAGGGGGCGGGGGTTGCGACACCCTCAATCTGTTTGAATCCCTGAACCACTAGTCTTGCCTTATTTCGGAATATAACTACTACAGAATCTTGCTTGTTTCTGAATACCCATCGAGTTCCGAGTTTGCATTTCCCTTTCTCTTTCCCTTTCGGCAACTCAACAAGCTTCCATACTCCGAGCTTCTCAAACTGGTTCAGCTCTTCATGCATAGCATCCACCTAGCCTGGTTCCTTCAAAGCTACATCAATAGTTTTAGGTTTAATTTGATAAATGTAGCATGAGTATAAGCAAGTATTAATAGTTCCTGATTGGCTCCTGGTTTGAACTCCTGCATTTATAGGACCAATCACGTTCTCGATTGGATGGTTTCTTTGAACACTCGTTGGGATGGAAACTTCAGATATGGTCTCGTTTTGAGTTGAATTGGTGTTGCTCGACTCCCCCTCACTAGATGCTACAGTAATGTGAACCACCGAAGTAGTAACAGTACAATCTTCAGGAAACAGTGCAGATCCTGAACCATTAGTGTTAATACCTCCTGATGATGCACCTTCATGGAATTGATGGGACATTTGTTGCGATGTAGGATGCTCTGTAAAGACCATTCCCGGTGGATCTATGGTATGATTTCACGACCTCCCTTCATCCTGTTCCTCTTCTTCAGTATCACCAAACGAAAGAGGTTGTTTCGGAGTAGACACACCTGCATCTGTAGGAACGCTAGACAGAATGTTAAAAGATTTAAACAAATTAGCATAATCATATAACCAGTCTGGACCAACTCTAACGTCCGTAGAATTTTCTTCGAGCCATTCAATGTTGCATGACTTGACGACCTTCTTGGTTACTTTATTATATACTCTATAGGAAGATCCTTCAGCGTATCCAATAAAGAAACACTTGTCCCCCTTTACCTCAAACTTCCCATTAGTGTCCATAAGTAATAGTACGGACGGACAACCAAAGATACGGAAGTGTGAGACCGAGAGTTTACGTCCTCCCAAAATATCATAAGGTGTTTTTTATGTGACGTTTGTTTACTAAAACATGATTCTACACGTAAAAAGCCGTGCTAACTGTTTCAACCCAAAAGAAACTAGGAAGCTTTGAGTCGGCCAGCATGGTTTATGCAGCCTCTATAAGAGTACGATTTCGTGTCTCAGCCACTCCATTCTGTTGTGGAGTTCGTGGTGCATTATACTGTCGTTCAATTCCTTTTTCTGCGCAGAATGTATCCAAGGTGACATTCTTAAACTCTGTCCCATTGTCTGATCGAATAGCCTTCACTCTTGTACTTGCTTGATTTTCAACCAGAGTGATGAACTGTTTAACTAAACCCGCAGTCTCATTCTTGTGACCCAGAAAGTAAACCCAGGTGTAATGTGAGTAGTCATCAACTACCACGAGACAGTACGACTTTTTGCCAATGCTTAACACATTTACAGGACCAAAGAGACCCATGTTAAGTAACTCGAGCACAGCTTTGGTCGAGGGTGTAGACTTGGATTTATGAGGCTTTCGATGTGCTTTTCCTTTGGCACAAGCAACACATTTCTCTACCAGCATGAAGTCTTTGATTGGTAGATCACGGACCAACTGGCCTTTGGCCAGTCGATTCAGATTCTTCATGTTCACATGCCCAAGGCGACGATGCCACAACAAACCATCATGTTCTAAAATCTTCGAGAAAAGGCAAGTAATTTCTTCACACGGTTTCTTGTTCATATCGATGACATATACATTTCCTCTTCTCTCAACACTCATCAAGAACCAATCTTCAGGTATGACGATCCCTGGTTTCGGCACATAACATCCCTTCTTTGTAAAGTGAACTGAATTTCCTCTATCACAGATTTGTGAAATGCTCAACAAATTGTGTTTCAGTTCTTGGACGTAGTTCACATTCTCGAAGCTTAGTACGTAGTTTCGCACTATTCATTTCAACGTGATTCTGCCAGATTCTCATCCCGCAAAAGAGACATATCCACCATCAAATTCTTTTACATTGACGAGTTAAGAAAAGCTTGTCCAAACACACAACCAGAATCAGTTTCATTTATTGAAGTTTTAGAACAATCAGAATTTAAATCTTGTTCATTCCCAAGAACATCTTCAAACTTTACTTCATTTACTTCATCTGCACGTGAAGACGAAACATTAGGATTAAATACACCTTTAGAAACAAATTGTATCAGATGAGTTTTCCGATTTTTAACTGATTTGTTGTTGATCGATGACTTATCAGTTTTTGGACCCTAAGTCATCGTATCCTCGTTAATCAGCACCTCTACAGAGTAGGGCATGTAGGTGTACTTATGATTGTAAGGAGGAGGAACCTTCTTATAACCCAAACCACATCCTTTCTTTTGCTTGTATTCCAATTGAATATCACAAATATCCTTGACCAATTTGCTAGAGTATCATATTTTTTAATATTGATTTCATTTATTTAGTATTTTAACTTGATCTCTTCTAGCTCTTTGACCAAATTATTCATGATCACTTTATCATACTGATGGTTACAACTTTTAATGCTAAGATCCTCTTTCAGTTTAGCAATATCTTTCTTTTGAGCTTCAATTTTTTCTTTATAAAGCTTTTCATTTTTTACTAATATAAAATTTTATTTTTTATATCTTTGTAATCTTGGATCAACTCAGAGTTGTAGCCGTTAAGCTTCAACTTTACCACGACATTCAGGAATACAGAAAACAGAACTTTCCTCTTCAGCAGTGAGTCCATGAACAGGAGCAGACAGGATATCAGCCATGAGTGCCAAGTTGTCTAAAGAAGTCTCATCCCCAGGTGTAGAGTTTTGATCCTCAGGTGCTGAAGTAATGAAAGCAATGTTGTCTGAGGCAGTCTGATTCTCTGGAGCTGAAATGTTCAATCGTAGAATTTCTACATTCCAATCGAAAGTAGCATCAGGCTGAACCACCAAGGCAGAGCTTTGAGTACTTCCACTAGCAGCATTTGTGGAATTGGTTGTAGGTTGAGCTTGAGTTTGTAATGGCTTGGTGCAGCTTCTTGCCAAATGTCCTGGTTCATGACAATTGTAGCATCGCAACTTCTCAAAAGACATCCGAGTGGGTCCAGAAAAGGTAACGCCTTGCCACTTGTTCCTTCCTGTCTTCCTCACAAATTTCTTAGCTCGAAAAGCTGTCATAGCCATCTGCCATGTGATATCCACCTCTTCTACGTCCTCAGGGTGAATTTGATCTAAATCATCCATAGAAAACTTCGGAGGTTCTAGTTTCCCTGCAGCAAAAGCATTCAGACAATTTATAACAGAAACAACTATGTCAAGATTTTCTTTGGACTGTTGAGTGAAGAAAGAAATCATCTCATTCTTCACAGTGGATTTTGAAGCAGCAGTAGATGGTGCAGCAGAAGGAGGTGGTGTGCCTGAGTAGTAAGCATTAGCAGAAGTAGGAGCTGCCTTAGCAGATGCTGAGTTGCTGAACAATTGAAAACCAGCTTGTGACATGAGAGCAGCTAACAAACTATTTTTGTAGTTTGTTTCCCTCTGCTAGTTGTCTAGTTTACAAGCCTTGATGTGAGAAATCATTTCTGACAGACTACATCGCAAGATCTTTGGTTTTCTTAATCATCGCCACATGATGATCCTAGATTTTGGAAGAGCATTGAGAAGCTGTCTGTTTGAAGTAGCATTTGACAAAGGCAATTCTTCCATGTTCATCTGCGTAATGAGCTTGACGAATTTTTGAATTTGATTATCTACTATCTCTCCATAGATGTGATTGAAATTGTTAAATTTTTGGCTCAACATATTTCTTCTACTTTCTTTCATGTCTTCATTCCCTTCATAAACATCTATTAAAGCTGCCCATAACTCATTGGCAGACTTGCAAGTTCGAAAACCAATGGCAATGTCTGGTGCCAATGCCATTGTAAGATACGACAATGCTTTGTCATCCTCCTCAACTATTGCAAAGTCTTCTTCAGTGTAATTAGCAACAGGTTTCTTGACTTGAACACCAGGAGCATCAGCCTTTTCAAACAAAATCTCCCTAGGACCTCTTAGAATACTTCTCCATATTTTAGAGTCCTTGACTTTCACGTGTTGTTCAAATATCCATTTCCATTCAGGAAAATCATCACCACTTAATAGTCTGGGAACCCTAGTGATAGTCCCTATGATAGAGCCCAATTCCAGATGTTTGTTCAATGCAGTTAAGTCGATTGTTTGATTAGACATTTTTTGATTAAATTTTTAAAGTCCAAATGTCAAACTGTCAAAACACGTTGAACACTGTTGTTGCGAGTCAAAACGGCGAGTCGAGACCACGGTTTCGAGTAATGATCCTTTAGTCGAGAACACAGGTTGCGAGTCGAAACAACAGTTATGAGTGCAAAGTCCTTGAGTCGAGACCACAGTTGTGAGTAGAGGCATTCTGGTTGTCAGTCGAGACCACAGTCGAGAACTTGATTTCGAGCAGAAAAGTTACAACTCGAGACCAGGTAGGTTGCGAGTCGAAACCTTGAAGAAATGAAGCCAAACTTGAACTGTTGAGTCGAGAACTATGTGGTTGCGAATCGGAATCTTGAAGAAGACAACTCGAGACCACGAGGTTACGAGTCGAGACCTGCAAAAACAGATAATGAGATAAAACTTGACTCACAATCCATGATTTTCAGCACTTTCCAAAATTTAAAAGATTTTGAGATCTTTTGAATTCAATCAGCAATAACTTTCCGAACAATCAGCAAACAACTTTTCTGGAATCAAACGAAGCAAAATCAGCAACTTTCGATGTAATTCAGCGATGAACAGTTGAACACATCCAAGTCAGAAAATATGCAGATCAAAAATCACTGAAACAAACACTTAGCAAACACGATCAGTTTAACAAAAAAGCAGTCGTCTTGAATCTGTTTGATATCGACCGAAGCAAGATTTGGTGTCTTAGCTCTGATACCAATTGTAAGTTCCGTAAGGATCTTTCAATGATATCAAACTTAATCTGGTGAGAGTGCGGATATCAAACACAAGATGATTCAAGAACAAAATACAAACCAAAACAATATATAATCAAAACACAAACCGGAAAACTTGCATTCAATGATTAACGGTGACTGATACAAGACTCCTTCAGGTTTCGGCTGGCTCTAGGTGTACACAAACTGATCAACCTCATTATTGTGAATGAGGTAACCTTATATACTAGACAAGATGGGTCGAAACCCCCTATGGCCCACTCGAAACCCATGACCCACTAAACATAAGATCGACCCAAACATAAACTAAACAAAACATTACAATATCAACCCCTTAACTATTATAACCCTCTATGCATAAACCTTCTAGGTCGCGGATCAACGGCCTCGCGGGCCCAATCAGTGAGCTAATCAAATTCTGGCCGCGGATCAACGAGCTAATCAAGTTCTGGCCCAATCAGCGAGCTAATCAAGCTCTGGTCGCGGATTAAGGGCCTCGCGGACCACAAAGCAATTGATGGATCGGGTCGCGGCCGGTGAGGGAGTCGGGGCTGGGTTCAAGTTTGATTTTCATACAATTTCACCCCTATACTTTCCTATATGCAAAATTAAGTGTAATTTAGGATGTTTTAAGCACAAGAATCATACTTAAAGGTGTGTTATGTAATTTAGTCATAATCTAATCATAAAAACACATATAAACAAGTATGCACATCGAGAATAAGTATCGAATTTGCGTAATTTTAGCATATAAGGCACATGTTTACAAGTTTGACGTCTTTTGCACAAGTTATGAATGAAGTATCATATGTTTGATCAATCCAAATGTACGAATAAGTATGGAACGTATATAACATGAATGTAAAGAAAATTCGAATTTCATTATGATCCAAGTCTCGGATTTTACAACGATTACAACGAAAGAACGAATACAAGAATACAAGACTTCCAAAAACAGAAATACAAGCAACGGTTTCTAATTAGGGAAGGTATGAAAATGCGGAGCGTTATAGTTATGCTCACCAACTTTAAGAAATGGTTTTATGATGGAAAAGCCGGTGAAGTTGATCGCGCAAAGATCGACACTATTTCCCGACTACCTCCTCTATCATTCGTTCGAGCCATACAAAGCTTCCTAGGACACGTTGGATTTTATAGGTGGTTTATCAAAGATTTCTCCAAAATATCTCGAACTCTAACTAAGCTACTTGAAAAAGATGCCCCATTCATCTTTGACAACGATTGCACGACATCATTTCTTGCCTTAAAAGAAATGATAGTCAAGGCACGAATCATGATAGAACCCCATTGGAAACTACCTTTTGAAATCATGTATGATTCTAGCGATTTTGCAGTTGGAGCAGTCTTAGGGCAAAGAATGGAGAAGCATTTTCACCTCATATATACGCTAGCAAGACTCTTAATGATGCTCAAGAAAACTACACGACTACCAAAAAAGAGTTGCTAGCTGTAGTATTTGCATTGGAGAAAACTCAGGAAGAGCTCATAAACAAAAAATTCCCCACAGAATCCCTAGAGATGGTTGAGTATAGAGATGAACCTTGGTACGCAGGTTATGCCAACTACCTCGCTAGTGGCACTATCATTAAAGGATGGTCACATCATTAACGAAAGAAATTCTTCGCTGATGTAAAGTACTATTTTTGGGAAGACCCATATCTTTTTAAAATATGTACAGACTAACTCATTCGACGATGCATCCATGATCATGAAGCAAGATAGATTCTCCGCCATTGTCACGAAGGACCATGTGGAGGACATCACGGAGTAAGCTGCACCACACGAAAGGTGTACGATTCAGGATTCTACTGGGCCACGATACACAAAGACGCATATTCCTCACAGCATGATGTTGGTGCATATGTCTGTCGACTTCGTCTTGTATCGAGTCTTGTATTAGATTAGATAGATCAGGGCACGGAATACGAGAAATTTGGGTTGTAGGCTATTTCGCTTGGGCTGTTTCGCACGAAATAGGCATGCCTATAAATACTGGTGTCTTGGATCTCATTTGTAACTTTCCGGTTTCAGTACCGAACTGCTGCCGAAGTGTCTACTCGCTGTAAAACGTTGTTATATCAATCAAAAGACAGTTTAAAGTGAATTGTAAACTGAATCATCTCGATACATTTGTTTCAGCCTCTCGTATTGAGTTAAAACTCTTCTGAACGACTCGTTTGGTCGTGCAAACAATCCTTCAAGTGGTATCAGAGCACAGGAGGAAGAGTTCTTACCGATTCAGCTAAAATTTCTGATTTCTACACCTTCTTTTCAAAATTAAACAAAATTTCACGGATAAAGTGGCTTGATTTTCACACATTATATGCAAAACACTGTTTTAACAAAGCCTTGAAAGTTTCAGACCTAAAATCGGACTAAAACCTGATCAATTAGACAAAAATCTGATCGATATGTTGACATCAGCAGCATTTCGTACGAATTGAGTCTTTGATTTCGCACGAAATCAATTTTTAGTCATCTATTTTTCACGAAATAGACCTATTTCACACCAGATTGTCATTTCATTTGAAAAAGTGCTTTATTTCGTAAGAAATCACCTATTTCGTACGAAACCACTTCATTTCGCTTGAAAATTGTGCTTTATTTCGCAAGAAATCACCTATTTCGTACGAAACCACTTCATTTCGCTTGAAAATTATGTTATTTCGCACGAAATCATTCTATTTCGTACAAAATCAATCATTTCGCACCAAAACAGTATAATCATTTCGTTTGAAGTTGTTTTGCAGGCTATTTCGCACCAGTGTATCATTTCACACCAATTTCATATCGTGTGAGAGTGTATTTCGTTTGAAAGTATTGATTTCATTTGAAAAGCTGATTTTGTGAAACTTGTTACCGAAACATGGAAGAGGAATTTTATAATGCGTTAGCTACTGCCCCGACTACTCCGGCTACCATTACTCAGAGTATGAACATGGAAAATGAGACAGGAACTTTGCAAAAACCCATGAAGCTAATGGGCATTGAGGAATATTATGGTTGGAAAGACCGGTTTGAAAACTGGGTTCAAGCAATTCATTTGAGGTCTTGGGAGTGTATTGAGAAAAAGTATGTTAAATCTCGTACAGATATGGGAGTTATCAAAACTATTTCTGAATTTTCGGACAAAGAAAGAGACATGTATAAAGCAGAAAAGATGATGATCAGTTTACCCCAGCAAGCTATTAAAGAAGACATTTTTATATTACTTCAACATGATAATACTTCACGTTCAATTTGGGAAGCACTTCGAGTTAAATTTGAGGGAAGTGAGAAGATGATCCGGAGTAAGAAATCATTGTTAAAGAAAGAATTTGATCTGTTTACAAGTTTGCCGGGTGAAAATACCAAGAAACTGATTGAAAGATATTGTCACTTAGTTCGTTCAATGTCTTTGTTAGAGATAACTAAAGAACGAAAAGAATGGGTCGACAAATTGGCTGATGCTTTACCTCAAAAAGAATGGGGTACATTTTTGATGATATTAAAGAATACTGGAGAATATGATGGCTTGACAATTTCACAGTTCATCGAAAAGATTGAAGGACAAGATCTTGAGCAGCAAAAGATTGCTAGGATGAACAATCCAAGTGGTCAACAAGACATTAAGATGTACTATAAAGGAAGTGTTCAGGATGTTGAAGCAAGTCCGAAAGTCCAAACTGCTTTTAGTGCAGAAAACTCATCTGGACCAGTCAATCAAAGTCCAAACAACAGCAGTGGATTTTCTTCATATCCAAGTGTTAATCCTAAATCTTCAAATTCAAGTCATCAGTTCCAAAGCTCAAACAACAATAATGGAAATGTGTTACACTGCAACATTGCGTTGCATCTTCAGAACGGTAAAAATTTCTCTGAAGAGGTTGCTAAAAGCCACATGTCATTACTTGCTACAGTGTTAGAATCATATGAAGGATTGGTTGCAGGAAAAATCGAAAATCCTATGTTGACAAAAGAGGATTACGATCAGATAGATGCAGAAGAAATGGAACTTATGGATATAAAATGGTGTTTAGCGATTGTTTTAAGAAGAGCTGAAAAATTTAAAATGATTACAGGAAGAGATGATTTTAGGGATGCTAATGTTTCTACTTTGGGTTTTGATAAATCTAAAGTTACTTGTTTTCGATGCAGGGAGAAAGGACATTTCAAGAGGGAATGTAAAAATCGAGAAGCAAGTGGAGCACAGAATCCGTTTGGAAATAATGATTATTATCAGAAAGCCATATATCAACAAGTTGCTCATCAGCCGTATCAACAACAAGAACCACAAACTGCACATGCCAAGAAAGCAATCGAAGAATCAAATAAAAAGGCTTATTTTGGTATAATTGATCAAGATGATGAAAAAGTGGCAGAAGTTTTTAGTTGGGACAAATATATTCCACCTGATTCAAAAACAGTTGCATTAATTGCACAGATAATTCAAGAACCAGATTTAATGAAGGAATGGATGAAAGTGTTTGCTGATGATGAAAAGAATCAAGATGGAGAATTTGTTGTTTCAGATGATAGTTCAGAAAGTACTCACGTGTTTGATCAATCATCATCTGATATTGATGATGAAGAATAAACTCAAATAAATATTGGAAAATCTGTATTATCTCCTGAAAGTTTTGAATTTCATTTTGCAGATAGATTGAAGAAGCTGAAGGATAAACGAGAAGCAAAAGAAAAGAAAAAGGTGAAAAGTGAGAGTGTTGCCCAGAAAAAGATTTCTGAACTAAGTGAAGAAGTTAAAGTTGCTGAGACGATGGTTGAAGTAGAGAAGATAGTCGAAGTTGAAAAGATTATAGAAGTTGAAAAAATTGTTGAAGTCTTCAAGCCGTGTTTAAAATGTTCAGAATCTTGCAAACAATGTGAAGAAAAGGATGAGAAGTTGAGTGAGCAAGATAAGATGAAGAAAAATTACTGTTCGATCTTAATTATGTGAAAGAATCGTATGATGTGTTGAATAGAACAGTGAATGGTCTACAAAAGACAAATTCTAAAAGAGAAGATGCTTTAACCATGATGAATGCAGTGATGATGACTAAGCAGAAGGCTATCAATCATTACATTGAAGAGTGTGCAAAGTTGAAGCAAGAGTTGGAAACAAAAAAGATTGAAAATGAAAGAATCAGACGATTACTGCAAAAGTTATTCAAGTTCTGATTATTTGATTGATCGAATTTATCCAACTGTTGCAGGTTTTGAAGCATTTCAAGACAAGAAGCTTGAAGAAAAGGATACTGGTAAGAAACAAAGTGCAAATTATAAAAAGTGTCCGCCTCCGATCTGGGAAGGTTATTCTCCCAGAAAACCAAATGAGGAGCAAGTCAAAAAGGCAGTCAATATAAAGTTAAAGTCTGAAACAACTGATGAGTTACCAGAAAATATTGACGTTATGTTCACATCGTTTGACACTGATCATGAGTCTGAGTTAATAAAGAAAGTGGTCGATCAGGTGTTGGATAAAGATGAGGAGTCAGAGTCAAAGTCCGAATCCGAGAGTTCGAGTTCATCTGTTGACAGTCAAAAGTCGTTGGTTAAAAGAGTTTATAATAAAGAATTTCTGTTATCAAAATCTAATTTGAATGACGAACCAATCAAAGTGGCATATACTTTGAATGATTCAGACAAATTATATTCTGATGAGGAATTTCCAATAAGAGGTGTTAAAACGGAAATGATCAAAAAGGTTTTCAAATTAACAGAAATTAATATTTCTGAAATAAAAGATTTAGATTTTTTTTAAAAACCAAGACCTTACATCTCAAGGGATCAACAAAGGTTAAACAAGAAAAAAGGTTATAGTTCTGGTTTAGGTTATCAAAAGAAACCAAACCATAACGCTAACTTCAAAAAGAAGGGATTGGGTTTTATTCCACCGAAAAATCATAAAAATGAGAAAATTTATAAATCAAAAACTGTATTTGTTTCAGGAGCAAGTTCTGAAGAAGAAGAAGAAGAAAAGAGCTCATTCTGGAAGCAATCAAACAAAGAGTTCTTTGCAGAAAAACAAAAGTTTGAGAAGAATGGAGTTTATCAGAGAAAAGAGACAAGAACCTGTTACCGATGTCAAGAAGTTGGTCACATTGCATGGAATTGTCCAATGGCTAACAACACAAAACAGGAAGTTGTTTCTAAACTCAAAGAAAAAGTTGTTGATAAAACTGAACCACCAACTGAAAAATTCAAAGTGTTTAAAAACTCAACATATGAAGTTGGTGAGTGTTCGAAAAGGTTTTACAAAAGAAGAGTGAATCTTGACAACCAAAAATGGGTTGTTAAGAAATCTGATGTGAAAACCGGCGATGAATCTGATTCGTCAAAGTCAGAGGAGCCACAAGTTGAGTTAAAAATAGAAACGTCAGTACCGCCAATGGATGATGTCAATTTTCCACCATTGCGGGCTGAAAATTTTAAACGAAAAGTTGGAAATGTCAATTCTATTCTGAAAAGAAAGAATTTGATGTTGGAAAGGTTTTTAATGAAAATGTGAAAAATATTTTTGGGAAAATGGTCGAGGGAAAGGTTAAAGGGGTTAAAGATATTTATGAATCAAAGAAAGCAACTTATACCCCGAGTGGAGTTGAAGAAGACACATCCAAGTTTGGTCAGGCTTGGATGTCTGTATTTCATATGTGAAAAGTCTGACTTGCCGGAGTTCCCAGGTTGGTAAGAGTGGAGCAGGAATCAGCATCTTTCTTGAGAAATTCACGAAAGTGATTTCGAATTACAAGTGGTAGTTTATTCAAATTGTCATATTTCAATTTGCAAATGGTATGGTTGGTAAGTGAACCTTCAAGTGGTTAATCAAGGTCATTAAGTTGAACTTGATTTACTTTTCATACAAAATGGCTGAAAGAACAATGTGATGAGTTTATCCCCATTTCTACAAGTGGTAAAATCAACAAAACTAATTTTCCGAAAAAACCATTTGATTAAAACAAACTTAAGTGTTTTGAAATCATAATGGGAAAATAGTTTGTTGTAAGGGGGAGTTCTGATTGTTTATGCCAAGTGGATGGCGATTTGAAGCAATTCACAACAGTTGTCATTTTATGTGTACAGTTTGTTTTTAAAATTTTTAAATGGTTTTGAATTTTAGGGGGAGTAAGAATTTTCAGAAAATCCAAAAACATTAGAAAATTTGAAAAAATAAAAAACATGATAAAATGAAAAATGAGTTTTTATTGTAAAAAGAGGAAATGATAGTACATCAGTGGACTATCACAGCACGCTAAAGAATTGGAAAGTTAAAAATGTGATAAACGGTCTCACTGATGATGTGCCAGTAGGTTTTTGCACATTTAGTAGATTGTGTTGAGATATAAACACCTAAATTTCAAACTTATTTATCTCATGGGGAACATCTCTCGGATATATGGGTAACCCCCGAAATCTTGTTTGAAAGGTCCCTCTTTCTGAGATACTAGGTCTTTATGCTTAGTGATATCTGGGGTATTATCCCGGGACTTCTGATTTTGCGGAAGCAATGACCTAGTCCCCGTATAATACTTTTCGCTTGCTTGAAAAATAGCACTCCCCTCAGCATAAAAAATGATGAAACATTGAAAAATGCTAATCATGTGCTGTTGAAGAAAAAATTCTCTAAAGGGAACACACCTAAAGTCGAAGCCATCATCTATCTGATTTTGCGGAAGCAATAGCCTGAGCTCTCATGTCCCTCGCATTTAACCCTTTGCAGATATCATCTAGGTATACTCACCTGTAAGACTG
This sequence comes from Helianthus tuberosus, assembly GCA_030545235.1. Classification (NCBI taxonomy): domain Eukaryota; kingdom Viridiplantae; phylum Streptophyta; class Magnoliopsida; order Asterales; family Asteraceae; genus Helianthus; species Helianthus tuberosus. The sequence goes on from CM060369.1 coordinate 83,806,850, forward strand.
AATATTGGGATCTGGATACGGGAGTATATTCTGAGGTGGGACACGTGAATAAGTTTAAGTCTCTAAAACTCTAATCTCGTATCTCGAAACAGTTGAAATTTGTGTGAAAATTTAAGTGGATCAGTATACTGACAATCTAAGTGAATCGTTTAGAACTTAAAATGTTTAAAGCTTAACGGTGCTAGTGTTTGGTCTCAAAAACTGATATGATCCTGTTACACAAACTCACAAAAAATATTGTTTGTAAATATTTCTTTATTACTTTTTCTTTCAAGTTCAATAGTATAAAAAGATTTTTAGTGTGTTTTAGCATAAAATTTTGAAAAATACAAAAAGATTTTCGACAACTGATGTTGGAAAGCTGATTTTCAAAATTCCGAGCGCTAAACATGACGACAAAAGGTTTGGGAGAATTTGTTTGAAATGAAAAATTATTTGAAAAAAAATGGTATTTCTACAAGTGGTTCATCAGAGATTAACATTGTAAAATCATTTATTGATTGATAAATACCTGGAAGTGATATATAAATTGGTCAAATTTTAAATTTGTGAAATTTATTGTGAGGTAGAGATGTTTGCAGGATAGCCAGGTTTCAGATTCTGTTACTACAGAGAGCAATATACGTTCCTGAACCTGTGAAAAGATTAAGGAATCAAGAGATCTGATCAAGAGATTTATAAAGTTCAAAGAGCCAGGTTACGATTCTGAGGATATAAAGATAATAGATTAACATTCAAGGGGGAGATTAGTTGATAGAGAGAAGAGAGAGGATTGAGGATGCTTTACACTGTTAGATACTTTGGTGAGAGCATGAGAAGACTGATAAAGACTGAAGATTTTGAAGACTCGACACTGAAGACTTCGTCAACATCCAAGGGGGAGTCTGTTGGTGCATATGTCTGTCGACTTGGTCTTGTATCGAGTCTTGTATTAGATTAGATAGATCAGGGCACGAAATACGAGAAATTTGGGTTGTAGGCTATTTCGCACGAAATAGCATGAGAGTCATTTCACACGAAATGACTATGTCATTTCGTACGAAATAGACTTGCTATTTCGCTTGGGTTGTGTCGCACGAAATAGGCATGCCTATAAATACTAGTGTCTTGGATCTCATTTGTAACTTTCCGGTTTCAGTACCGAACTGCTGCCGAAATGTCTACTCGCTGTAAAACGTTGTTATATCAATCAAAAGACAGTTTAAAGTGAATTGCAAACTGAATCACCTCGATACATTTGTTTCCGCCTCTCGTATTGAGTTAAAACTCTTCTGAACGACTCGTTTGGTCGTGCAAACGATCCTTCACATGCGACGCATGTTAACGGGCGGGCAACATCTCGACAAGAAACGAAATGCCACAAAATAGCATTCTCATTTGTGAAATCTTCGATGTTTGGGGTTTGGATTTTAAGGTACCATTTCCACCAACAAGAGGAAAAAAATACATCCTTGTGGCTGTAGATTATATTTCTAAATGGATAGAGGCCGAGGCTCTTCCTATCAATGATGGACAAGTAGTAGTTAAATTCCTTAAAAGAATGTTCTCCCGTTTCAACACTCCAAAAGCTCTCATCAGTGACAGAGGAACCCACTTTTGCAATCTGTAAATGGAAAAGTCTCTAACACGATATGGGGTATCTCACCGACTCTCAACTGCTTAACATCCTCAATCCAATGGTGAAGCCGAAATGACCAACCGAGGTTTAGAAAGGATCCTAGAAAAAAACTGTGGGTCAACTAATGCAGACAAACTGCATTTAATGAAGAAAGAGAAGATGGGTGGACAAGGGGCCGTGCCCAATGGACACGGGGCCGTGTCCGGGCTTCTGTACAGGCTATAAATAGGGGTGCTTGGCTCACTTGCAAACCATCCCTTGGCAAACCACCTCTCTCACACTTCACCCACCCACCACCACCATCACAACCCATATCCACCACCATCATCCATCATAGAGTGTGTGAGTAGTCTCAGGATCCAAGATTGATCGTAAGAGTTCTTGACAATCAAAGGCTATGTTTGCCTAAGTCTCTTACATCACTTGGTGAAGATAAGTGTTTAGTGTAATTGTTGGTGCATATGTCTGTCGACTTCGTCTTGTATCAAGTCTTGTAATAGAGAAAGACCAGGGCACGTTATACAAGAAAAATGTCAATCATGTGTGTAGAGGCCATTTCGCACGAAATGGAAAGTGTCCATTTCGCACGAAATGGCAATGACCATTTCGTGTGAACCGTTTCGTGCGGAATGACATGTCTATAAATAGTGGTCTTGACCATTTTATTTAGAACTTTCTGATTCCGGTACCGAGGTGCTGCCGAAGTGTCTACAGGTTGTAAAACGTTGTTATATCAATAAACAAGACTATTAGAGTGTATATCAAGCTGATTCAATGTCGATACGTTTATTTCCGCCTCTCGTATTGATTATAACTCTTCTGAACAACTCATTTTGGTCGTTTAAACGATCCTACATGTGGTATCAAAGCTCAGGAGGAAGAGTTCTTACCGAATTCAGCTGATTTCATCAAAATTCTGATTTCTACACCTTCTTTTACACATTTTTTTTCAAAATTAACTGAGATTTCACGGTTAAAATGGGCTAATTTTCACACATAACACGTATAATATTGTTTTTAACAAATCCTTGAAAGAATTAGATCTAAAATCAACCTAAAACCTGATCAATTTGATAAAAATCTGGCCGAGAGTATGACATCAGCACCATTTCGCACGGATTGAGCATTCCATTTCACACGGATTGGCAAGTTTTAGTTCCATTTCACACGAATTGAGCTTTGTGGTCCATTTCGTTTGAAATTAGGTCCATTTCGTTTGAAAGTCAGTCATTTCGTACGAAATCATCCATTTCATTTGAAAGATTCCATTTCGTGTTAGTTATTTCGTACGTAGTAGTCCAGCAGGTCATTTCGCTTGAAAGTGTCATTTCGCATCAAGTTCATTTCGTTTGAACCTCCATTTCGTTTGAACTTTGAGAATTTGTGAAACATTTTACCGAAACATGGAAGAAGAGTTTTACAACGCGTTTGCTACTGCCCCGGGTACTCCTGTTACCATTGCTCAGAGCGTGAACATAGAAAATGAAACAGGAACGTTACAGAAACCTCCAAAGTTGATGGGAATTGAAGAATACTATTGTTGGAAAGACCGGTTTGAAAATTGGGTTCAAGCAAATCATTTGAGATCTTGGGAATGTATTGAGAAGAAATATGTTAAACCTCGTACAGATGTGGGAGTTATCAAAACTATTTCTGAATTGTCGGATAAAGAGAGAGATATGTATAAAGTAGAAAAAATGATGATTAGTCTGCTTCAGCAAGCTGTGAAAGAAGACATCTTCATATTACTTCAACATGATGGTACTTCACGTTCAATTTGGGAAGCACTTCGAATTAAGTTTGAGGGAAGTACGGATATGATAAGGAGTAAAAAATCATTGTTAAAGAAAGAATTTGACTTATTTACAAGCTTACCCGGTGAAACTACAAAGAAGCTGATTGAGAGATATTGTCATTTAGTTCGTTCAATGTCACTGTTAGATATAAACAAAGATCGAGAAGAATGGGTTGACAAATTAGCTGATGCTTTACCTCAGAAAGAATGGGGTACATATCTGATGATCTTAAAGAACACAGGAGAATATGATAAATTGACAATTTCTAAGTTAATTGAAAAACTTGAAGGACAAGATCTTGAACAACAAAAGATTGCTAGAATGAACAATCCAAGTGGTCAACAAGACATCAAGATGTATTACAAAGGGAATGTTCAGAATATTGAAGCAAGTCCGAAGATCCAAACCACTTTCAGTGCAGAAAACTCATCTGGGTTAGTTAATCAAAGTCCAATCAGCAACAGTGGATTTTCTTCATACTCGAATGTTAATCCAAATGTTTCAACCTCAAGTTATCAGTCTCAAAGCTCAAACAATGGTAATGGTCATGTGTTACATTGCAACATCGCATTGCATCTTCAGAATGGTCAAACTTTCTCTAAAGAAGTCGCTAAAGGTCATATGGCATTACTAGCTACAGTGTTAGAATCATATGAGGGTTTGGTTGCAGGAAGGATCGGAAATCCTATGTTGACAAAAGAGGATTACGATCAGATCGATGCTGAAGAAATGGAGCTTATGGATATTAAGTGGTGTTTAGCGAGTGTGTTGAGGAGAGCTGAGAAATTTAAAATGATTACAGGAAGAGATGATTTTCGTGATGCTAATGTTTCTACTTTAGGTTTTGATAAATCTAAAGTTACTTGTTTTCGATGCAGGGAAAAAGGACATTTCAAGAGGGAATGTACCAATCGAGAAGCAGGAGGAGCTCAGAATCATTTGGGAATAATGATTATTATCGAAAAGCTATATATCAACAAGTTGCTCAACAACCGTCATTATCCAATGCTATTGAAGATGGAAAAAAGAAAGCTTATCTGGTTAATCAAGATGATGAAAAAATGGCAGAAGGTTTTAGCTGGGATAAATACATTCCAGATGATTCCAAGTTTAGAGCATTTATTGCACAGATAGTTCAAGAACCAGATTTGATGAAGGAATGGATGGAAATGTTTGCTAATGATAATAAAAGTCAAGATGAAGAGTCTGTTTCTTCAGAAGAAAACACAGAAAAGACAACAGTCTTTGATCAATCATCAACTGATAATAGTGATGATGAAGAAAAAATACAAATAAATATTGGAAAAACTCAATTATCTCCTGAAAGTTTTAAATTTTATTTTGCAGATAGATTGGAGAAACTAAAGGAGAAACGAGCAGCAAAGAATCAGAAAAAGGTAAAACGCGATAATGTTGCTCAGGAAGAGAAGTTTAAATAGAGTGAAGAAGTTGAAGTTGAGAAGGTGGTTGAAGTTGAAAAGATTATCGAAGTTGAAAAAATTGTTGAGATCATGAAACCTTGTCTAAAATGTTTGGAACTATGCAAACATTGTGAAGAGAAAGATGAGAAGTTTAGTGAGCTTGATAAGATGAAAGAAAAATTATTGTTCGATGTTAAGTATGTGAAAGAATCGTATGATGTGTTGAACAGAACGGTGAATAGTTTACAAAAGACAAACTCAGAAAGAGAAGATGCCTTAACCATGATGAATGCAGTAATGATGTCTAAGCAGAAGGCTATCAATCACTATATTGAAGAATGTGCAAAGTTGAAGCAAGAGTTGGAGACAGAAAAGATAGAAAATGAAAGAATCAGACGATTGCTGCAAAGTTATTCAAGTTCTGATTATTTGATTGATAGAATTTATCCAACTGTTGTAGGTTTTGAAGCTTTTCAGGACAAGAAGTCGGAAGAGAAGGATACTGGTAAGAAACAAAGGGCAAATTATAACAAGTGTCCGCCTTCGATCTGGGAAGGTTATTCTCCCAGAAAACCAAATGAGGAACAAGTCAAAAAGGCAGTCAATATAAAATTGAAGTCTGAAACAACTGATGAGTTACTAGAAAACATTGACGTCACGTTCACATCGTCTGACACTGATCATGAGTCCGAGTTAATAAAGAAAGTAGTCGATCAGGTGTTGGATAAGGATGAGGAGTCAGAGTCAAAGTCTGAGTCAGAAACTTCGAGTTCATCAGTCAACAGTCTGAAATCATCGGTTAAAAGGGTTTACAATAAAGAATTTCTGTTATCAAAATCTAATTTGAATGATGAAACATTTGAAGTTGCATATACTTTGAATGATTCTAACAAATTATATTTTGATAAAGAATTTCCTATAAAAAGTGTTCAAATTGAAAAGATTAAAAAAGTTTTCAAATTAACAGAAATTAATTTTTCTGAAATAAAAGATGTAAATCTTACTGAAAAACCTAAAAAGTATACTTCAAGAGTTCAACAAAGATTGAACAAGAAAAAAGGTTACAGTTCTGGTTCTAGTTTTCAAAAGAAACCAAACCATAACAGTAATTTCAAAAAGAAAGGTTTAGGTTTTATTCCACACGAAAATCATAAAAATGAGAAAATTTCTAAAACAAAAACAATATTTGTTTCAGGGTCAAGTTCTGAAGAAGAAGAAGAAGAAGAAGAAGAAGAAGAAGAAGAAAAGAGCTCATTTTGGAAACAATCGAACAAAGAGTTCTTTGCAGAAAAACAAAAGTATGAGAAGAATGGAGTTTATCAGAGAAAGGAGACAAGAACCTGTTACCGATGTCAAGAAATTGGTCACATTGCCTGGAATTGTCCAAAGGCAACCAACACAAAACAGAAGTTGTTTCTAAACTCAAAGATAAAGTTATTGATAAAACTGAACCGACAACTGAAAAATTCAAAGTGTTTAAAAATTCAACATATGAAGTTGGTGAATGTTCAAAAAGGTTTTAGAAAAGAAGGGTGAATCTTGACAACCAAATCTGGGTTGTTAAGAAATCTGATGTCAAATCTGGTGATGAATCTGACTCGTCAAAGTCAGAGGAGCCACAAATTGAGGTAAAAAGAGAAAACTCAGTTCCGCCAATGGATGATGTCAACTTTCCACCATTGTGGACTGAAAATTTTAAACAAAAAGTTGGTAAAGTGGAAATTTCGAATCAATTCTATTCTAAGAAGAAAGAATTTGATATTGAAAAGGCTTTTAATGACAAAGTGAAAAATATTTTTGGAAAAATGGTCGATGGTAGGGCCAAAGGGGTAAAAGATTTTTATGAATCAAAAAGAAATGTTGAAACCCCAAGTGAAACTGAAAAGGTCACACCTAAAGCTGGTCAGGCTTGGGTGTCTATATTCCATATGTAAAAATCCTGACTTGCCGGAGCTTCCAAGTTGATAACTGTGGAGCAAGTATCGGCATTTTTTTAGAAATTTCCATCTGTGAAATTTCGACCTACAAGTGGTATTATTATTCTTGAAAATTGTCATAATTTTGATTTACAAGTGGTATTGTTGATAAGTTCTTGCAAATGAACCTACATGTGGTTAATCGAGGTCATTAAGTTGAACTTGAGTTAACTTTCATTCAAGTGGTTGAAAAAGGAACAAAGTGATGAATCAAACCCCGAACTTACAAGTGGTTTCAACAAAACTAATTTTCCGGAAAAACCATTTTGATTAAAACAAACTTAAGTGTTTTGAAATCATAATGGGAAAATAGTTTGTTGTCAGGGGGAGTTCTGATTGTTTATGCCAAGTGGATGGCGAATTGAAGCAATTCACATCAGTTTGTCAATTTTTTCTTTAAATGGTTTTGAATTTTAGGGGGAGTAAGAAATTTTTAGAAAATCCAAAAACATTAGAAACTTTGAAAAATGATAAAAATGATAAAAACCAAAAATGAGGTTTGTTGAGAAAAGAGGAAATGATAGTACATCAGTGGACTATCACAACATGATAAAGAATTGGAAAGTCAAATGTGATAAACGGTCTCACTGATGATATGCCAGTAGGTTTTCACACGCTTAGTAGATTGTCTTCGAGATATAAACCTAAATATCATACTTACTTATTTCATGGGGAACATCTCTCAGATATATAGGTAACCCCTGAAATCTTGTTTGAAGGGCTTTCTATTTCTGACATACTAGGTCTTCTGGGGTATTATACCTGGAGATTCCTTGTTCCAAAAATACTTTGCATTGCTTTATTCTTAAAGCTAGCCCTCAGCATAAAAAATGATGAAACATTGAAAAATGCTAATCATGTGCTGTTGAAGAAAAGATTCTCTAAAGGGAACACACCGAAAAGCGAACCATCATCTCTTTGATTTTGCGGAAGCAATAGCCTGAGCTCTCATGGTCTTGCATTTAATCCCTTACAGATATCATTAGTGTACATTCACCTGTAAGACTGAATATAGGAGTCTGGATACGGGAGTATATTCTGAGGTGGGACACGCGAATAAGTTTAAGTCCTTAAAACACTAATCTCATATCTCGAAACAGTTGAATTTTGTGTGAAAATTTAAGTGGATCAGTATACTGACAATCTAAGTGAATCGTTTAGAATTTAAAGTGTTTAAAGCTCAACGATGCTAGTGATTTGTCTCATAAACTGATATGATCCTCTTACACAAACTCACAAAAATATTGTTTGTAAATATTTCTTTATTGTTTTTAGTTTAAAACAAAATCCAAAAAGATTTTCAGTGTGTTTTAGCATAAAATTTTGAAAAAGCCAAAAAGATTTTCGACAACTGATGTTGGTAAGTTGATTTTCAAAATTCCGAGTGCTAAACATGATGAACAAAAGGTTTGGGAGAGTTTTGTTTGAAATAAGAATTGTTTTTGAAAAGATAAATTTGGTTTCAAATTAATGAATGATCAAAATTGAATGTTATTCTTACAAGTGGTCATCAGAAATTAAATGTTAAATCATTTTGAACGATATCTGCATATGGTATATAAATTTGTCAAATTTTAGATTTGTGAAATTTATTTTGAGGTAGAGGATGTACAGGTTAGCCAGGTTCCGATACCTGAAGATTTTTCGCAAATGCAGCACTTCCAGACTACGATCCCAGCTTATCGATAGGGGAGTCTGAAGACTTTAAAGCCAGGTCCAATCCAAGAGGGAGTCTGTAGATGTGAGAGTCAGATACAGATCATGGATCAACATCCAAGGGGAAATTTAGCTGCTGATGCTGAAGATCTTAAGGAATCAAGAGATCTGATCAAGAGAATTAGAGAGAGGATAGAGTCAGGTTGCGATTCTAAAAGAAAGAGAAGGAAGAGAGAAAAGATTGAGGATGCTTACAGTGTTAGACATTTTATAGAGAGCGTGAAGACTGATAAAGATGAAAGACTCGACATACTGAAGACTTGTACTGAAGACTTCGTCGACATCCAAGGGGGAGTTTGTTGGTGCATATGTCTGTCGACTTCGTCTTGTATCAAGTCTTGTAATAGAGAAAGATCAGGGCACGTTATACAAGAAAAATGTCAATCTTGTGTGTAGAGGCCATTTCGGACGAAATGGAAAGTGTCCATTTCGCACGAAATGGGAATGCCATTTCACACGAAATGGCAATGGCCATTTCGTGTGAACCGTTTCGTGCGGAATGACATGTAGACATAAATAGTGGTCTTGACCATTTTATTTAGAACTTTCTGATTCCGGTACCGAGGTGCTGCCGAAGTGTCTAAAGGTTGTAAAACGTTGCTATATCAATAAACAAGACTATTAGAGTGTATATCAAGGTGATTCAATATCGATACGTTTGTTTCCGCCTCTCGTATTGATTAGAACTCTTCTGAACGTCTCATTTTGGTCGTTTAAACGATCCTACAATAATACTTTTTATTTTTAATCTTTTCGCACTTTTTATTTGGTTCTGTATTAATGACTTTAATAACTAGTTTCTTATGTTGAAGGTGAGTCTTCCTTACCGTTTGTCCGTGGTGTCTTGGCATTATTTTACTGTCTATATAAAATAAAAGATTTTCACCATTCAAATCTCCAAGGTCTATATGGAGGTATGTTGGCTACCTGGTCGGGGGTTAAGGGAACGGTTTGGTAAGAGTCTTGCCTTGTTCAGTGTATAGATCCTGCAAGAAACTGGGTCAACTTTAGTAGGACCTCCTTCAATACCCACTGGTATTGGATGGCGGGGGTCTGAACTCCTTTATCCCCTCATATGTAAACTACTATTAATACTTTAACCCGACTACTTAGGACTGTATCCTTGCTGACTCAGACTACTTAGCCGAGGGTAACGTCACCTTCAGAAGAGGGGCCTACCATAATATGCATTAATAACTTAATTAATTATCTTTCAATAACTCAACCCTTTAGGATTGTATCCTTTCTGACTTAAACTACTGGGTTGACGGTAACGTCACCTTCAGAAAAGGGGCCTACTACAATAACTAAGATAATCTCTTAAAAAGTGCAAAAGTGCTGAAATAATCAAAGGTTACACTAAATACGAGTCGGATCCAAGTGATTCATCTTGTCTATCTGTTTTTATTTTATTTTATTTTTCAGCATTTTAGTTAGTTTTATTTTTCTTGTTTAAAAACCTTTTTTCTAAACTTTTGATTTGATTAGACGTTGAGGATAAACAGGTACTAAAAGCTCTTGTGTCCTTGGACGACCTCGGTATCTTACCAACACTATACTACGTTCACGATGGGAGCACTTGCCCATATGTGTGTTTAGTGTTAGTAAATATCGTATTTTATAAATTTAAAACTTGGCTAAAAAGTGTTAAAGTGCTTAAAATATACAAAAAAATCTATAACACCACACGCACATCAAGTTTTTGGCGCCGTTAGGTTACACTAAATACGAGTCGGATCCAAGTGATTCATCTTGTCTATCTGTTTTTATTTTATTTTTCAGCATTTTAGTTAGTTTTATTTTTCTTGTTTAAAAACCTTTTTCTAAACTTTTGATTTGATTAGACGTTGAGGATAAACAGGTACTAAAAGCTCTTGTGTCCTTGGACGACCTCGGTATCTTACCAACACTATACTACGCTCACGATGGGTGCACTTGCCCATATGTGTGTTTAGTGTTAGTAAATATCGTGTTTTATAAATTTAAAACTTGGCTAAAAAGTGTTAAAGGGCTTAAAATATACAAAAAAATCTATAACACCACACGCACATCAAGTTTTTGGCGCCGTTGCCGGAGACACAAGAATTTTAAGAAAGTTAGGAATCAACGGCCTAATCACTTTTTTTTTATTTTTCTATTTTTTTAGGATTTTTTCTTAATTTTTCAGCTTCTGCAGAACTCAGCACGGGTCGTGCCCGCTGAACACGCCCCCGTGCCCAATCTTTGGTACAGGCAATCCTGTTTTAAGTCAGACAGTAAGCTGAACACGGGGCCGTGCCCGCTCAACACGCCCCGTGCCCAAGTTTCAGTTACTGAAAACAGAACCGTAAGATCCCGACGGTTGGTTATTTCTGACACAAACATGAGTGATACTGATATTTTTTACTTTCGGCAATCTTATGGTACGTGGTGTCAAATATGTGGTGGCCCTCATAAAGATTTAGAATGTTATTTTCTAAATTATAAGCCCCATTATATAGACCCATTGTTTTCCTGTAGCCTTAAGAAGGGCGAAAGTATAAATAATCCCTATCTCTCCCTCGAATGCTCTCAATCAACCCTTCTAGGAGAAATGCTTCTCGATGAATTATTTCAAATGGAAGATCTAATTCTTACTTGGGTGAAAGAACTTGAGATGGATATCATTAATTCACCTCAAGACGAAGCCCAAGAAGAATTATTGAGATCGCATTCGAATAAAAACAACTTCGTTGTTCCCGAAATCACCTCTAACTCTAGCGAAGACTTGAGCGATAGTCGTCCCTGTGTCGATTGTGCCGTGAAGGACTCCCCATCGACTTCGTTCGGTGCATACATAGACCTGAGCGATTTAGCATACACCTTCTTTAACGAGAGCCCGGGAAAGGGTTTGACTTGCCCACCTACATATAGCATAGGAATCACCCTCACCGACAACCTCTTGCGTTCTCGTCTTAATCTAGAGCAACTATGGTATCTCAGGCACTTTGGGGTTGTTCCATCCAGTAAGGAACCGCCCGATCCGGATAAGTTCCTTAAAAATTGACGAAACTTCACAAACAGCCTCTAGACACGGGGCCGTGTCCAGGTCAGCACGCCCCCGTGTCCACCGAAAGATTCCTTTCTGACTTTTTGTCAGAATACGGACAAAATGTGTCAGGATCTTGTCTGCACACGGGGCCATGTCCAGCCAACACGGGGCCGTGTGCAGCGTGTTGTCGTTTTCTATAAATACAGCAAGATTCCTGCACATTTGGACCACTCCAAAGACAAAGATCTGGTGGATCTTCACACATACCATCCTAGGTATATTCTAAAGAAGGTTCCCAACAACCATCTTGTCTTTTCCACTTTTATCCATTACCTTCTCCTTCAATTTTTTTTCTTAATACCTCCATTAGAGCTTGAAATCTCCATAATTCCAAGCTTTATTGAGGTGTTTGTTAGATTTTTATTCAAGAAATCTTGTTAAAAATAAGTTCTACAACAATGTTTTAAGTTGTTTCTGCTTAAAAATGTTTTAAAAATCACGAAAACAATTTAAAACTCCAAGATTCCTTGTTCCAAAAATCTACAGACATCTGAACACGGGGCCGTGCTCATCGAGCACAGGGCCGTGTCCGAGGTATTGTTTCCATAAAAATTGAACTCTTTTCGGTATGTTTTCTCAGAATGGCGAACAGAACTAGTGGTACATCTTCATCGCACTCCAGAAACAACCGACAAGGGAGAAGGTCATCAACGGTTAAAGATTCTCTTGTAAACTACGTTTACGCTTTAAGAGAAGCTATTGATGAAATGACGGGAGTGGAAGAAGCATTGGTCGACCGTATCAATCATTTGACGGAGGGACTAGAGGGATGTCTTCGAGAGGTCAACCTTTTGCACCAAAGGTTGAACATTCTCGCTTCTCCTCCTGGGGTACCATTTATCACCCAAAGGGCATGGAATGTGGTACCGGAAATCATCATACCGGCCGAATGGTACACCATACACCCGGAGCCCCCTCGAGACATACTACAAGGGGTTCCGGTTGGTGTCACTCCCCCTACGCAAGATGTTGAGGAAACCGAGCCCGGCTTCTTCCTCCCAAGAGAGATAGAAGAATGGCTTTAACCACATCTAGGGAATACCCCTCGGTCTAAATGTTCTACGAGGCTTTTAAATACCGGAAAGCTATTTCCGGAATTTTGATTTTTATTAAAGTAGAACTCCTTAGGATGATTTTATGTACCATTTGACCCATCTATCTTAGGACCTCTAGTTTTTATTTTTCTGCCTTGTCTTTAAATTCTCTAGGACCTAATGTAATGTGCTAGTTTGAATGAATGATGGTTTTAATTAATTTGGTGTTTGGATGATGATGTAATGGGTAAAACACACTCGGGATGGTGAAGGATACCAAGGGGAAACTTGCACCAGGACCCCATGCACAAAAACAGGGCCACCCGCAGATTTTTCTTCGTTACAGCAAGTTCAGCACGGGGCTGTGCTCATCCAACACGCCCCGTGCTCAACCATCTGCAGAAAAAATGCCCAGTTCAGGTACCTAGACACGGGGCGTGCTCACTGAACATGCCCCCGTGTCCAACCTTCTGTTACTTTGTTTTATTTTCTGTTACTGGCAATCTGAACACAGGGTCGTGCCCGGACACCACGGGGCCGTGTCCAGACGCCCAGTAACATAAAATTTTGCTATTTCACATCTTTTTACATATTCAATCAACCTAAAAACTTATTTTTGGGGCACATTGAGGACAATGTGTAATTTAAGTGTGTGGGGGGGGGGGGGATGCTAAAACTTTGAATTTTGCAAGTCCTAATTACAAGCCTTAGACAAAACTCTATTGGAACCGCTAAACACCCCAATTTTTTTTTTCAAAAAAAAAATCATTTTTTACTTGTCTAGGTTTAATTTGGGAATTTCAAGTTCTAAAAAGGTTATATTTTTACAAATTTACAACTGATAGCGTCGTGATAAAAAGAACCAACATAAGAAAATTATGAAACGGCATGACAAATCTAGTTAAAATTTGATTATATATACTTGATCACATAAAAACCCATTCCCACAAAAAGTGAGTTTTGAGCCTTTATTGAGCATACAAATACACATCTTTAAACTAAATGCTCATTTTCCGTTTCTTGTGTGAATAGCCGCTTGGTTTCTTACGACTCTAGAACTTGCCATGACGATACACTCCCGGTCCTTACCAACTTAAACCCAAGTAAGTAAATGATGGAGGCATTAGGACTAACCCTTTTTATTTCAACACCATTATTTTTTCTTTTTTTTACCACCTACCCAAAATCCCCCTAGTTAACCCCTTTGAACCTAAACCTTTTCATTTCTTAACCCAAATCAAACACCCTTTTTACCCACCAAAACCCTTTTTTTCATTTTAAACCCTTTATTTTAGTAACAAAGCTCGGTTTTTCTTATTACTTCCTTATAAAAAAACATATTTTGATGATGAAGCCAAAAGAAATAAACAAACAAGTTTATCAAAAAGAACTTTGTTTGAAGAATTGCTTCATCAAAATAAAAAGTTACAAAAATAAAAAGTCTTACGAAAACCGAAGTTTTTTACGCCTTTCGCCCTTTTCTACTAACCGCTAACCCAACCACCTACCTTTAACCTAAGCCTAACCCTTCCCCCAAAAGTCCTCTTGATATTTACAAAGGTTTTTAGTTAAAAAGGAGGAGGATTGATTACTTGGCAAGCTTATGGTAGGAGTAAGTTCAATGCCGCTCTCGAGTGTTTCACAAAAATACATCTTCGACCGAGTGTTGAGTGATCCCCCGTGAGGTATGTGAACTTGTATATAAATGGAATTTTAAAGAGGCACGTTATGCCCTAATAAATAATTTCTCTTATGAAAAGTTTTAAATAAATCATGACGAATAAGATTGTAAATAAATAAAAATAAAACCTAATAAAGAATCTTGGAAATCCCGACACTCTATGACAAGCCCAAAACCTTATCTTCTACCCATTCCATTTGGGTGTGAAAGCCATAAAATAAAGAGTTTTGCTTGAGGACAAGCAAAGATTCAAGTGTGGGGGTATTTAATGTGTGCAAAATGCAACATATAAATTTCATCAATTGAGGCATAAAACTAACCCTTTTTTAGTACTAATGTTGGAAAAAGTGTGCTTTTGTCTTCCTTTTGTATTTTCAGGGTTAAAAGAGCTTAAATGAACAAAAGAAGCAAAAATGCAGCCAAATCCAGCAATAATACAAGAAAAGGAATAAACGTGGCATGCCCGACCCCTCGACAGTATCTCCCAAGCAAAAACAAGAGAACAGAAGACTGAACACGCCCCGTGCTCACTGAGCACGGGGGCGTGCCCAAGTGTCTGCAGAAAAGACAGTTGTAGAAGCTGCTATCACCCACCACGGGGGTGTGTCCAGCGGACACGGGGCCGTGGTCAACTCTAAGATTCGCAGAATCTAGGAAAATCTTGATAGTACAGATACGCTTCTGCACACGGGGTCGTGCCTAGCAGACACGGGGTCGTGGTCAACTAATGCAGACAAACTGCATTTAATGAATAAAGAGAAATGGGTGGACACGGGGCCGTGCCCAATGGATACGGGGCCGTGTCCCGGCTTCTGTACAGGCTATAAATAGGGGTGCTTGGCTCACTTGCAAACCATCCCTTGGCAAACCACCTTTCTCACATTTCACCCACCCACCACCACCATCACAACCCACATCCACCACCATCATCCATCATCCATCATAGAGTGTGTAAGTAGTCTCGGGATCCAAGATTGATCGTAAGAGTTCTTGACAATCAAAGGCCATGTTTGCCTAAGTCTCTTACATCACTTGGTGAAGACAAGTGTTTAGTGTAATACTTTTTATGTTTAATCTTTTCGCACTTTTTATTTGTTTCTGTATTAATGACTTTAATAACTTGTTTCTTATGTTGAAGGTGAGTCTTCCTTATCGTTTGTCCGTGGTGTCTTGGCATTATTTTACTGTCTATATAAAATAAAAGATTTTCACCATTCATATCTCCAAGGTCTATATGGAGGTATGTTGGCTACCTGGTCGGGGGTTAAGGGAATGGTTTGGTAAGAGTCTTGCCTTGTTCAGTGTATAGATCCTGCAAGGACCTGGGTCAACTTTAGTAGGACCTCCTTCAATACCCACTGGTATTGGATGGCGGGGGTCCGAACTCCTTGATCCCCTCATATGTAAACTACTATTAATACTTTAACCCGGCTACTTAGAATTGTATCCTTGCTGACTCAGACTACTTAGCCGAGGGTAACGTCACCTTCAGAAGAGGGGCCTACCATAATATGCATTAATAACTTAATTAATTATCTTTCAATAATCCAACCCTTTAGGATTGTATCCTTGCTGACTCAAACTACTGGGTTGAGGGTAACGTCACCTTCAGAAGAAGGGTCTACTACAATAACTAAGATAATCTCTTAAAAAGTGCAAAAGTGCGGAAATAATCAAAGGTTACACTAAATACGAGTCGGATCTAAGTGATTCATCTTGTCTATCTGTTTTTATTTTATTTTATTTTCAGTATTTTAGTTAGTTTTATTTTTCTTGCTTAAAAACCTTTTTCTAAACTTTTGATTTGATTAGACGTTGAGGATAAACCGGTACTAAAAGCTCTTGTGTCCTTGGACAACCTCGGTATCTTACCAATACTATACTACGCTCAAGATGGGTGCACTTGCCCATATGTGTGTTTAGTGTTAGTAAATATAGTGTTTTATAAATTTAAAACTTGGCTAAAAAGTGTTAAAGGGCTTAAAATATACAAAAAATCTATAACACCACACGCACATCAGTAGTAGATTGTAAAGTGTTGAGAAGAGTAGATTATCAAACCATTGTTGAATAAACAGAAAATTTCAAGTAGTTTATACAAACCCTAGTTTTTCACCGAAAAATCTAAAAATTAAGGGTCTAAATGGATTGATAACTTGAAATTGATACTTGGGGTTTGATTTTCGGGGAAAATCGTACCTAGTGAACCAAAAATTTTGAACCTTTTGAAGCCAGCTCAAAAATATCAATTTTTTTTGTGCAAACAGACTATAAACATGGGTCGTGCCTCCTAGGCACGGGGTCGTGCCTTTCCTGAAACTTGCAGACACAGGATCATGTTTATCAGACATGGGGCCGTATGAAACCCCCATAGTTTCTGTTTTTTGGCAATTTTTATCGCACCTGACTATTTTAATGTTCCTTTTTTGTAGACAAATGGGACTTCACAAATGGTTTAGATTCAAAGCCGAGTACGGATGGTGTGAAGCGAGAATGGAAAAGTTAAGTGCCCGCTAGGAAGAACCTCCAAGGAAAGTATGTTACGAAACTTTAGAGAAGGTTGGCTAGAAGGAGTGTTACGACAATCTGGTTATGGGACCCCTAAGCCTCTTTTTGGAAACTGAGCTCAAATCAATCTACGAGTTCAACCTGGAATTCTTGAGCACATTCACTTTCCAAAAAGATTGTCACACCCCCAAAATACCACATGCGAAAACACCGCGGGACATGTGACGTACCAGGATCCAAGCCACCAATCCCATTGAAATAAACACGATATAAATAAACGTTCTCATTTATTTCATAAATAATTTCAAATCACGACTTAAAACAAGTACGTTCAGCGGAAGCATATTATAAATAGTTGTTCAAGTAATTCAAAACAAATGTGCATGATCAATAAACAAGTATCCAAGAGCTACGACCCATGACCACTCCAACACTCCCAGATAGCAAGTTCCACCCGTGAACCTAACGACCTACAAGCATGTAGACAAGTGTGTCAGATGACGCTGGTGAGTTCAAAGTTTGTTATCACGTTTTAGTTACCATATATAAGTATTAAACATATCAAAGATTTGATGTCGTTAATAACTCGATTACCGCCGATGGCTCCAGATTATTTGCCCTATTCCCCAATGCCTCTATCAAATCAATGGTCAAGACTGGGGTCATTAGTTCACGCCCGTCCTCCCCGGTATGGTGTGAGGGTGCCAAACCTAAATAGCGCTATTAACTTGTTAGTGCATACATCTGTCGACTTCGTCTTGTATCGAGTCTTAGACTAGATTGTATAGATTAGGGCATGTTTTACGAGAAAATATGATAGTTTAAGAGTTGAGATGCTGATTTCGCTCCAACCTACATATGTAGGTGATTCCGCCCGGAATCTCAAGAGCTGATTCCGCTCCTAGTGTCACTGTGTCATTTCGGGCGAAATTAGAACAATATATATAGGTTGTCCAGGAGCGAAATCATTAGAACAGTCCTTGTATTCCATACCGAAGTGCTGCCGGTGTGAGATTTGATTGTAAACAACGTCGGATCAATACAATCAGTGTTTAAAGTGAAGATTTAGCTGTTTCTACCTTTGTTTCTTGTTTTCCGCACCTGAAACAGAGTAAAACTCCTCTGAACGACTCATTCGGATCAGTCGAACGATCCTACAAGTGGTATCAGAGCACAGGAGGAGGAGTTCTGCAGATTACAGCCTTATTTCATCGAGATTTCTATATTCTACACCTTCTTTCATCTATTCCGGACGTTTTGACGGTCAAAACAGGTTCAAATTTTTACAAACCGTTTAAAATTGGACATAGACAAACCCTTGAAAGTTTGAGACTAAAATTCACACTAAAAATGGACGAAATGGACTTTCGAACTGATTTCGCTCGAGTGGATATTTTCTGATTTCGCTCCTGATAGCTTCTGATTTCGCTCCAAACTGCTGATTGATTCTGATATCGCTCGAGATACTTGCTGATTTCACTCCTGGAATACAAAGTTTGAGGTTCCGCTCCAAACTCTTTATTGATTCCGCTCCAGTGTTACATATTACTGATTTCGCTCCAGTGGATTATTGTGATTTCGCTCCAAACTTAAATTAGTGATTTCGCTCTAAAGGATTGTTGGCTATTTCGCTCAAAATTGTTTCTGGGTTAATTCCGCTCGAAAGTTACTGTTTTTGAAACACGTGATACGTCATCATGAGTGAAGAGTTCTACAACGCGTTCGCTTCATCTCCAACTACTCCGGCTTCCATTGCTCAGAACATGAACTTGGAAAACGAGACCGGAACGTTACAAAAACCCCCAAAACTGATGAGTATCGAAGAATACTACGGGTGGAAAGACAGATTCGAAAATTGGGTTCAGGCAAACCATCTTAGGTCATGGGAGTGTATTCTGAAGAAGTATGTTTTGCCACGTACTGAGTTACAAGTTGTGAAAACAATTTCTGAGTTTAGTGATCAAGAACGAGATATGTATCGTGCTGAAAAGATGATGATAAGTTTGCTTCAACAAGCCATCAAAGAAGACATTTTTGTGTTACTACAGCATGACAAGACATCAAAGTCAATCTGGGATGCTCTTCGTGTAAAGTTTGAAGGTAGTGAAAACATGATTAAGAGCAAGAAGGCGTTGCTCAAGAAAGAGTTTGATTTGTTCAGTAGTTTACCGGGAGAAGATACGAAGAAGCTGATTGAACGTTACTGCCACTTGGTGCGAACCATGTCGATGCTGAGTATTACAAAGAGCCTGAAGAATGGGTAGACAAATTAGCTGATGCGTTACCACAAAAGGAGTGGGGTACATATTTGATGATTCTAAAGAATACGGGTGTTTATGATGGATTGACTATCTCTCAATTCATTGAGAAGATTGAAAGTCAGGATTTGGAACAGCAAAAGATCGCGAGGATGAACAGTCCAAGTGGTCAACAGGATGTAAAGATGTATTACAAAGGCAGTATTCCAGAAGTTGAAAGAAGTCCAAAGATACAAACTGCGTTTAGTGCTGGAGATTCTACTGAAAATGTTGATCAAAGTCCTAAAAGCAGCAATGGTTTTTCTACATACCCGAGTGTAAATCCAAAGAGTCCAACTTCAAGCTTCAGTTCTCAAAGTGGAAGTGGTTATGTGATACAATGCAATATTGCATTGAATCTTCCAGACGGTCAAAGTTTTTCCGAAGAGATTGCGAAAGATCACATGGCATTGCTTGGTTCTGTGTTACTCTCATATGAAGGTTTAGTTGTAGGGCGGATCGGGAATCCTATGCTCACAAAGGAGGATTATGATCAGATAGATTCCGAAGAGATGGAACTGATGGACATCAAATGGTGTCTAGCCAGCGTTCTTAGGCGTGCTGAAAAATTCAAGATGATTACTGGGAGAAATGACTTTCTTGATGCACATGTTTCTACTTTAGGTTTTGATAAATCTAAAGTTACTTGTTTTCGATGCAGGGAGAAAGGTCATTTCAAGAGGGAATGCAAGAACAGAGAAGCTAGTGATGTAAAGAATCCATTTGGAAAAGATGACTATTACCGGAAAGCCATATATCAGCAAGTTGGTCAGCAACAACAGCAAGAACCACAGGTGGCTCATGGTAGAAAAGTAATCGAGGATTCAAAGAGAGCATGTTTGGTGGATTTTAACTGGAACAAATACATATCACCTGAAAGCAAAGTTTGTTTAGTCAATCAAGATGATGAAAGGTTACCTGAAGGATTTAATTGGGATATGTTTGTAGATGAAAAAGGAGATTTCAAAGCTTTCATTGCAAAGATTGTGAGAGAACCTGATATGTTCACTGAATGGATGAAGTCTATTGGTGAGACTGTGAAGAATGAGGAGAAAGAGTCTGTTACATCTGATGAAAGTTCAGAAAGTGCTGATGAGAACTCACAAAGTTCAGATGAGAGTGTACAAAGTGATGTTAGTTCAGAAAAAGAAATTGTTTTTGATAAAACTCCATCTGATACTGGCTCATCGGATAATAGTTCTGAAAAATCTGTAGAGTTTGATCAATCACCGACTGATGACAGTAGTGACGATGAAGAAGAACGACATATTAATGTTGCTAAAACTCATCTTTCTCCTGAAAGTTTTCATTTTTATTTTGCAGATCGCATGGAGAAACTAAAAGAAAAACGAGCTGGAAAAGAGCAAAAGGAAATGAAGACTGAAAGTGATGCTGAAAAGGATGAGACTGTTCAAACTGAAGAAGTTAAAGTTGCTGCTAAAAAAATTGAACAAGTGAATGAAGAAGAAAAGGTAACTGAAGCTGAGAAAGTGATCGAAGTTGAAAAGATAATAGAAGTTGAGAAGATTGTAGAGAGTGTCAAGCCTTGCTTGAAATGTTTTGAATCTTGCAAAGAATGTGCATTCAAAGATGAGAAGCTGGCAAAATATGAAAAAATGAAGGAGCAGTTACTGTTAAATCTCAATTATGTAAAAGAATCTTATGATGTCTTGAACAGAACGGTAACTGGTCTTCAAAAGACAAACTCTGAGAGAGAGAATACTTTGACAATGATGAATGCTGTAATGATGTCGAAGCAGAAAGCTATCAACTTCTACATCGAAGAAAATGCTAAATGGAAGCAAGAGTTGGAAACAGAAAAGATTGAGAATGAGAGAATCAGACGTTTATTACAAAGTTATTCTAGTTCTGATTATCTTATTGATAGAATTTATCCAACTGTTGCAGGTATGGAAGCTTTCCAAGAGGACAAGCCAAAGAAGAAAGATAGTGGTAAGAAACCGATTGTTAGTTATAACAAGTGTCCGCCTCCAATCTGGGAAGGTTATTCTCTCAGAAAACCAAATGAGGAGCAAGTCGAAAAAGCAGTCAATATAAAGTTAAAAACCGAATCAACAGATGAATTACCAGAAAATATTGACGTCACGTTCACCTCGTCTGACACTGATCATGAGTCTGAGTTAATCAAAAAGGTGGTCGATCAGGTGTTGGATACAGATGAGGAATCGGAGTTAAAGTCTGAGTCAAAGTCCGAGTCTGGGTGTTCAAGTTCGTCAGTCAAAAGTTCGAGTTCGTCAGTCAACAGTTCAAAATCGTCGGTTAAACGATCTTACAGTAAAGAGTTTTTGTTATCAAAAGCAAATTTGGATGATGAACCATTTGAAGTAGCATACACTTTAAATGATTCTGACAAATTATATTTTGACAAAGAGTTTCCAATAAGAAGTGTTAGATTTGAAATGATCAAAAAGGTTTTCAAAGTGACAGAAATCAATTTTTCTGAAATAAAAGATTTAGATCTTACTGGAAAACCTAAAAAATACACTTCAAGAGTACAACAACGATTAAACAAGAAAAAGGGTTACAATTCTGGTTCTGGTTTTCAAAAGAAACCAAACCATAATGGTAGCTACAAAAAGAAAGGATTAGGTTTTATTCCACCTAAAAATTACAAAAATGACAAAATTTCTAAAACAAACACAACATTTGTTTCAGGAGGAAGTGCAGAAGAAGAACAGAAGAAACCTTTCTGGAAACAATCAAACCAGGAGTTTCTTGCTGAGAAGAAAAGGAATGGAACTGGAGTGTTTTATCCAAAAGAGACTCGAACCTGTTTCAAATGCAATGAAGCTGGTCACATTGCATGGAACTGTCCGAAAAATGCTAAAATTAAACAGGGAGTTTCTGAAAAACTGAAAAAAATTGTTGTTGATATTGAACCACCAACCAAAAAATTCAAATTGTTTGAAAATTCAACTTATGAGGTTGGTGAGTGTTCTAAAAAGAATTTCTACAAAAAGAAAGTAAAAGATAACCAAATGTGGGTTGTCAGGAAGGGTGAAAAATTCAAATTGTTTGAAAATTCAACTTATGAGGTTGGTGAGTGTTCTAAAAAGAATTTCTACAAAAAGAAAGTAAAAGATAACCAAATGTGGGTTGTCAAGAAGGGTGATGTAAAAGACGGCGATGATTCTAGTTCCACAAAGCCAGAAGAGCCACAAGTTGAGGTAAAAGATTCAGTGAATGATGATGAGTTTCCATCACTGAAGTTTGAAGAGGTTAAACAGAAAGTTGGAAAGGTTGAGATCACGGATCAGTTTTACTCCGAGAAAACTGAGTTTGATGTAGAGAAAACATTCAATGGGAATGTTAAGAAAATTTTTGGGAAAATGCTTAATGGGAAAGTAAAAGGGGTTAAAGAGTTCTATGCAACTAAAAAGGCTACCTATAACCCTACTGAGCAAGAATTGAAAACTCTCAAGTCTGAAAAGACTTGGGTGGAAATTCTTTTCCCTTGAAGTCTTAGAACTTTGCCGGAGATCCCAAGTTTGTAATTGTCACAACCCCCGATCCCTGATCCCCGGGAACGGGCGGACGTGATCACAGAGTTTGGTGGTATCAGTTTTATTTAGTCTTGCAGCGGAATTTACATCAGGACCGTAGTTAGGAAATGTTTATCAGAGTAAAACCACCTCATTTTATATTAATAATCACATGGGTAAAACCCAAGTTTCTTATTACAATACATTATTAGGGACAAACCCTATTTTATTTAAATTTAAAACATCGTTTATTAGGTAACTTTTATAGCCACATTTTCCCAAGCCTTCAGTGCTCTCCAGCTGGCTTTTTACTAATTGGCTGTCACATTGGGTTACCTGAAACATGTTTTAAAAATATTTGTCAGCGGGAAATAATGGTGAGTGAATCCCAATTTAATCAAGTTTAAAGTCACAGTGAACAGTATTGAGAGTGATTACTTTGTTTATGTCTACACAATTACTCCATTTGGTACTATCAATCCTGACTTGGGTCATATTACCCATTGGCTAACTCATTGTCCAATGGTAACGCATTGTCATCTCGACTTACTACTCGCAAGTAGTACAAAATTTTGTATACAAAACCCCAACATACCGGCAGTAATTGAATAACTACAAAGACTCAATCACTGCTAATTTTCATAGAAAAACATTTAAGGTTTGGTAAAACATTACCAAAAACATTAACAAAAAGAGGATAACTCACAAAAAGGTTTACACAAAAAGAAGGATTACTCACATTGCTGTCTTAGGCTTTTCGTAAGGGTTTCCTGGCTATAATCTATAATTTACACAAATGTACATTGATTAGTACCATAACCCTTTTAAATTATTAATGATACCCTCCCCGAGACGGCATTCCAACAACTACGTCGGGCAGAACCACGACAGTTGTTACGGAACCCTAAATCCATCGGGCAGCGTAACTATTATGAAACCGGGGTTATAATACTTACAATGGAGCAGAACCTCGCTAATTAGGGGTATAATACCCAAAATATTATGTCTATAACTTAAGAATTCGTGAATAAGATTTGAGAATGAGCGACGGAAACTGAAAACTGATGCCTGCTATTTATAGTTGTGAAATTGGGTTTCCACGCGGCCCGCGTAAGATACAGGCCAAGGTTACGCGGCCCGCGTCAACCTTGGTCAACGCAGTAGCTTAGCTGGGTCATCACTAGGCTTGACACGATTACGACACGTGTCAGCACCGGATGCATCCGCGTATCACGAGTCAGCGCGGCCCGCGTCAACTTAGACGAGGTCTTATGCGGCCCGCTTGAACTAAAGGATTCAGCGGAGTCCGGTCAACACTCCCATACGGCCCGCATGAACTTGAGGTGGGATCTTACGCGGCCCGCCTCAGTTCTAATTTCATATTTTTATTTTATTTTTATAAACTATAACATAATTTGGGCTCGGTTTTCACATACGGGGTATATTATAAGACATATTAGAACATTTTATAATATATTAGAGTGTCAGACATATTATGAGAGTGTTGGTTTTACCGAGGGTTGTTACATTCTCCCCACCTTGTTTTAGAGCTCGTCCTCGAGATCTACTGAAACAAGTGTGGATATTTTCTTTTCATTTCTGACTCAAGCTCCCATGTGTAATCAGGTCCTCTTTTGGAATCCCATTTCACTTTAACCAGAACTAGTCTCTTATGTTTGAGATTCTTGACTTTCCTGTCTTCAATTTGTAGAGGTCTTTATACAAACTTGAGTTGTTCATTTACCTCTATATCCTTAAGAGGTACTATCAATGATTCATCAGCTAAACACTTTTTAAGATTAGATACATGAAACACATCATGTATTCCTGCCATTTCCTCTGACAATTGTAGCTGATAGGCTACAGGTCCTATTCTTCTAATAATCTTAAAAGGTCCAACATACCTGGGACTTAGCTTTCCCCGTTTGATGAATCTTACTACTCCTTTCCAAGGAGAGACTTTCAACAATACTCTATCTCCTACTTGAAATTCCAATGGTTTGCATCGGTTATTAGCATAACTCTTTTGTCGATCACGTGCTGCTTTCAGTCGTTCCTTGACTTGAATAATCTTGTCAGTTGTTTCTTGCACTATCTCAGGTCCAGATAATTGCTTTTCTCCAATTTCTGCCCAACAGACTGGGGTTCGACACTTTCGTCCATAAAGTGCATCAAATGGTGCAGCATTTGATACTTGTGTGATAACTATTATTATAAGAAAATTCTATTAAAGGTAAGTGATCGTCCCAATTACCTCCAAAGTCAATTACACAAGCTCTAAGCATATCTTCCATTGTCTGAATTGTTCTTTCACTTTGTCCATCTGTTTGTGGATGATAAGCCGTGCTTAGTTTTATCTTGGTTCCCATTGCTTTTTGGAAACTTGACCAAAAATGAGATGTAAATCGACTATCTCTGTCATAAATAATTGATAAAGGAATACCATGTAAAGAAACAATTTCATTTACATACAATTTAGATAATTGTTCCATACTAATTGTTTCCTTCATTGGTAAGAAATGAGCTGACTTGGTTAGTCTATCTACAATCACCCAGATTGTATCATTTCCTTTCCTAGTTTTGGGTAATTTAGTAACAAAATCCATTGTTATTAATTCCCATTTCCACACTGGCATTTCTAATTGCTGTAACAAACCTGAGGGTTTCTGATGTTCAGCTTTAACTTGTGAACAAGTTAAACATTTAGAAACATAGACTGCTATGTCCTTCTTCATTCCTATCCACCAGAAATTTTTCCTTAAATCCTGGTACATTTTATCACTTCCTGGATGCATCATATATTTAGACTTATGGGCTTCTTCTAATATACGATATCGAAGATTTCCTAATTTAGGTATCCACATTCTCTTTTCATGAAATCTCCAAATTCCATCTGTTCCTTGTTTTAATTCCTTTAACATACCTTTTAATTTTTCAGAATCATCCTTAATTACTGATTCTTGTGCTTCTCTTATCTGGTCATTTAAATCTACTTGCAGATTTAATTTAAGAGAACGTACCCTTCTTGGCTTTTCATGATATTTTCTACTTAAAGCATCTGCCACTACATTTGCTTTTCCTTCATGATACTGGATATCACAGTTATAGTCACTAAGAAATTCCATCCAGAGTCTTTGTCTCATATTCAACTCTTTCTGCCCGAAAACATACCTTAAACTCTTATGATCAGTGAATATGGTAAACTTACTACCATAAAGGTAATATCTCCAAATCTTAAGAGCAAAAATTATGGCTCCTAACTCTAAATCATGGGTTGAATAATTCTCTTCATGATTCTTAAGTTGTCTAGATGCGTAAGCTATAACCTTTTGGCGTTGCATCAATACACATCCATAACCTAATCTAGAAGCATCACAATAGACTACGAAGTCTTCAGTTCCTTCTGGTAATGCTAATATAGGTGTATGGGTTAATCTTTGCTTAAGAATTCTAAAGGCTTCTTCTTGTTTTATTCCCCAATTAAACTTAACAGATTTACAGGTTAACTTAGTTAAGGGAATGGCTATTCTAGAGAAATCTTTAATAAATCTTCTATAATAACCGGCCAATCCTAAGAAACTTCTAACCTCGGTTGGTGACTCAGGGGTTTTCCATTTCATAATCGCCTCGATTTTTGTTGGATCTACATGAATTCCTTCATGATTGACTAAGTGTCCAAGGAATTGTACCTATTGTAACCAAAATTCGCACTTTGAAAACTTAGCATAAAGTTTTTCCTTTCTTAACAGACTTAAAAGTGCGTGCAAATGTCTTGTATGATCTTCTTTACTCTTAGAGTAAATTAGAATATCATCTATAAAAACAATTATGAATTTATCCAAATATGGCTTACATATTCGGTTCATCATGTCCATAAATGCAGCTGGGGCATTGGTTAAACCAAATGGCATGACAGTAAATTCATAATGACCATACCTTGTTCTAAAAGCAGTTTTAGGAATATCCTCTTCCTGTACTTTTAATTGATGATATCCTGACCTTAAATCGATTTTAGAGAAAAATCGAGCTCCTTGTAGCTGATCAAACAAATCATCGATTCTCGGTAATGGGTACCGATTCTTAATCGTGACTTTGTTTAATTCACGGTAATCAATGCACATACGCATTGAGCCATCCTTCTTTTTAACAAACAATATCGGCGCTCCCCACGGCGACGAACTTGGTTGTATAAATCCTTTTTCCAACAGTTCATCTAATTGTTTCTTCAGTTCTTGCATTTCTGCAGGTGCCAAACGGTAAGGTGCTTTGGCAATTGGTGACGTTCCTGGTATTAAATGGATTCTGAATTCAACTTCTCTATCCGGAGGTAGTCCTGGTAATTCTTCTGGAAAGACATCTGAAAACTGAGATACTACTGGAATATCTTTTAGTTCTTTTCCTTTAGTGTTAGTGATTATAGAAATCAAATACACTACAGAACCTTTTCTTATACAACTTGCAGTTTTCATCACAGAAATGAATTTAGTGGACCTAGAAGTTTTATCTCCCTTAATTGTGATCGTTTTACCTTTTGGTGAATTTACTTGAATTAACTTTTGATCACATAAAATACTAGCTTTATTGGCTATTAACCAATCCATTCCTAAAACAACATCGAATCCTACCAGATTCATGGGATACAGATTTGCAATAAATTTCTGATTTAAAATTTCTATACTTGCTCCCTGCAAGATTTCAGAAATTCTAACAGTTTCTCCATTAGCTGTTTCTACTACGCATTCATGTGGTAGTTTAGTTAATGATTGATTTAGAAATTTGCAAAACGATGTATTAATAAAACTTTGGTTTGCACCAGAGTCAAATAATACTTTGGCAAAGACATCATTAACTAAAAACGTACCAGCTATAACATCTGGGATCATCTTGGCTTCTTCTGCAGTCAGAACAAATGCTCTAGCATTTTTGGTATTCTTGTTGTCTGCAGCTGGAGCTAATTTTGGACAATTTGGCCTGATATGACCTTTTTCTCCACAGTTGTAGCATAATCCATTACTGGTTTTCTTCCTGCAATTTTCTTCCTTGTGTCCTGGCATCTTACAATGATTGCAGAGAATGGAGCATTTTCCCGAATGCTTTTTCTTGCAGACCTTGCAGTATGTTGCAGAGGTGGAACCCATATTCTTACGATTATAATTTCCGGAACGAAATTCTTGTGTAAGCCTTTGAGTTAAGTTCCTCCTCTGATCCTCTTCTCTAGTACTGACTAACTCATCAGTCAAGGTATTTGTTAATTCTACAGCTTCTTCTATGGTTTGAGGTCTAGCTGCCTTGACTATGTGTCTAATCTCTCCAATTAATCCCCAAATATAACGAGATATTAACACTGGTTCTGGTGATGCAAGAGTTGGCACTATCCTAGCATATTCGAAGAATAGCTTAGTGTACCCTTTGCTATCTACACCAGTCATTCTAAGATTTAGGAATTTGTTTGCTATCTGTTCCTTTTCATTGGGTGGGCAGAACTTCCTTTCTACCTTGTTTTTAAATTCTTCCCATTCCATATTATAGGTTTGATCACTTCCTCTTGTCTGGAGGATAGTGTTCCACCATTCTAATGCTGCGTTCTTAAACAGATTAGAAGCAAACAATATTCTATCTTCTTCAGCACACTTACTTATTCTTAAGACTGCCTCAGTTTTCTCTATCCATCGTAAAGTTGCAATGGCCCCTTCATTGCCAGAGAATTCCATTGGTTTACAAGACCAGAATTCTTTATAAGAACAACCATAAGGCATGGTTCTTCTTCTTTTGGGAATAGGCATTTGAAGTACCGGTCCATTGTTCACACTGTGTTCAGGTTCACTTGGTCGCTTACTGCTATGCTTACTTTTATTATCAGCATCCTTAACAGTTTGTAGTATAAATGGCATGGCATCTATAATTCCCTGTGCCACTATATGTTGGATAGCACTATTGTCCACTTGGTTTCCATTGTTATTGTGGTTTGGGTTCTCATTATTCAGATTATCGTCATTCTGAATATTATCATTCTGGATTTCCGGGTTATTATCCAAATTGACTTGATTTCCTTGGTCGGCCATCTGAATTTTAAACATTTATCCATATTAATATCACAAATAATATTTTAATATAATTAATCACACGACACGCAGTTTTGCCAAAAGCGGAGATCATTGCTACTTTACTCTTTTCATATACTTAGGCGTCTATTACACACTAGTACATAAATAAAGATTACAATACCAACAGAATTAAAATAGTAATATGCATCCGTACACACATATTTTATTTTATTTTTATTTTATTATATTATTACCACTACCGTTTCCTTCATTTTAACATTCACGGATATGGATTTATCCAAAAATCCATATTGCGCTCATCGTATTTCCATACGAGACGCTCTCCCACCTGACGCATCCTCTCACTGCTTTCTAAAATTTCTTCCCCAAAAGTCCTAAGTTCTTGAACGTTTTCTGCACTCATTGGGGGTGCAGGTTCTCGGACTGGGTTTGGAATCTGGGGTACGGGTTCCTGATATGGGGGTGACAATTCCTGAAATTGGTAAGGATCCTCTAAAATTTCCCTAATGTAGTTATCTTGGTAATAGGGATCTAAAGGGTCCATACCTGGGTAGACTTCTATGTTCTATATGGGTGGATAATCCTGGACAGGGTAACGTTGCACAAAGTCCCTATTATCGTCCCATCAGGGATCGTAATTCGGGTCCAGTGGATTTGGTGCGGGCACCCTAGGGATTTCTTCTGGGTTAAAATCATGCATCTCCACCTGGTTTTCCTGATTTTCTATCTCCATGGGGTGTTCTGGGTTTTGTGGTTGTGGGGCTACTAATTGTTCCAGACTTGGGTCAGCAGCGGTCGTAGCTAAGATATGAAAATTAGCTAGGCTTCTATTTAACATATCTTGAGTATGGGCATCTGTCTCTCGCTTAATAGCTGCTAAAGCCCTTTGCTGTTGCAATTTCCTCATTCTCTTCCTACGAGCAAAAGCTTCTTTACTGAACCATCCTCGTTTCTTAGTAGGAAATGGTTCTTCAGATTGAGCTCTAAAAGCAAATATTCCATCTTCCTGATCAGCAGTATACCCAGAAAGGGCAGGCTGGGATGATGTACCCTCATTCCTAGGTGATTCAGACAACTGACGATTCACGTCTGCTGGTCCTTGATCACTCATACTGAAAACTAACAAATAGTCAAATAACACATAACACCTAATTACAGTTATGCATTTATTTACATAATTTCCTAACACAATTTCAGAATTTAAGTGTCAGCAGAACACTTCTTTGGCTCAGACCAGTGGCTAGGCTCTAATACCACCTTCTGTCACAACCCCCGATCCCTGATCCCCGGGAACGGGCGGACGTGATCACAGAGTTTGGTGGTATCAGTTTTATTTAGTCTTGCAGCGGAATTTACATCAGGACCGTAGTTAGGAAATGTTTATCAGAGTAAAACCACCTCATTTTATATTAATAATCACATGGGTAAAACCCAAGTTTCTTATTACAATACATTATTAGGGACAAACCCTATTTTATTTAAATTTAAAACATCGTTTATTAGGTAACTTTTATAGCCACATTTTCCCAAGCCTTCAGTGCTCTCCAGCTGGCTTTTTACTAATTGGCTGTCACATTGGGTTACCTGAAACATGTTTTAAAAATATTTGTCAGCGGGAAATACTGGTGAGTGAATCCCAATTTAATCAAAGTTTAAAGTCACAGTGAACAGTATTGAGAGTGATCACTTTGTTTATGTCTACACAATTACTCCATTTGGTACTATCAATCCTGACTTGTGGGTCATATTACCCATTGGCTAACTCATTGTCCAATGGTAACGCATTGTCATCTCGACTTACTACTCGCAAGTAGTACAAAATTTTGTATACAAAACCCCAACATACCGGCAGTAATTGAATAACTACAAAGACTCAATCACTGCTAATTTTCATAGAAAAACATTTAAGGTTTGGTAAAACATTACCAAAAACATTAACAAAAAGAGGATAACTCACAAAAAGGTTTACACAAAAAGAAGGATTACTCACATTGCTGTCTTAGGCTTTTCGTAAGGGTTTCCTGGCTATAATCTATAATTTACACAAATGTACATTGATTAGTACCATAACCCTTTTAAATTATTAATGATACCCTCCCCGAGACGGCATTCCAACAACTACGTCGGGCAGAACCACGACAGTTGTTACGGAACCCTAAATCCATCGGGCAGCGTAACTATTATGAAACCGGGGTTATAATACTTACAATGGAGCAGAACCTCGCTAATTAGGGGTATAATACCCAAAATATTATGTCTATAACTTCAGAATTCGTGAATGAGATTTGAGAATGAGCGACGGAAACTGAAAACTGATGCCTGCTATTTATAGTTGTGAAATTGGGTTTCCACGCGGCCCGCTTAAGATACAGGCCAAGGTTACGCGGCCTGCGTCAACCTTGGTCAACGCAGTAGCTTAGCTGGGTCATCACTAGGCTTGACACGATTACGACACGTGTCAGCACCGGATGCATCCGCGTATCACGAGTCCGCGTGGCCCGTGTCAACTTAGACGAGGTCTTATGCGGCCCGCTTGAACTAAAGGATTCAGCGGAGTCCGGTCAACACTCCCATACGGCCCGCATGAACTTGAGGTGGGATCTTACGCGGCCCACCTCAGTTCTAATTTCAGATTTTTATTTTATTTTTATAAACTATAACATAATTTGGGCTCGGTTTTCACATACGGGGTATATTATAAGACATATTAGAACATTTTATAATATATTAGAGTGTCAGACATATTATGAGAGTGTTGGTTTTACCGAGGGTTGTTACAGTAATTGTGGATCAGGAATCGGCATCTTTCTTAAGTAATTGATTGTGTGATTGAATCTTAAAAATAGTTGAATTTTTACAGGATAAGTGTGACTTGCCGGAGCTTCCAGGTTGGTAAGTGTGAAGCAGGAATCGGCATCTTTATTGGTAAAATGATTTTGTGTAGATGTGTTATTCCTACAACTGGGTTATGGAAGGTTTTCACTTACAAGTGGTAAATCAAGGACATTAAGTTGTACTTGTTTTTCCTGCAAATGGTTAATCAAGGTCATTAGATTGAACATGATTGAACCATACTTACAATTGGTATTTTGAAAGGCAATATGATGAACCACACCCCGAACCTACAAGTGGTAAAATCGACAAAACTTATTTTCCGGAAAAATCATTCTGGTTAAAACAAACTTAAGTGTTTTGAAATCATAATGAGAAAATAGTTTTGTGAAAGGGGGAGTTCTGATTGTTTATGCCTAGTGGATGGCGAATTGATGCAATTTGGTATCGGTTGTCAAGTTTTTGTACAGTTTGTTTTCAAATTTCCTGAAATGTGTTTGCATTTTAGGGGGAATAAAAATTTTAGAAAATCCAAAAACATTAGAAAATTTGAAAATGTAAAAAACATGATAAAATTCAAAAATGAGTTTTGTTGTCAAAAAGAGGAAATGATAGTAGATCAGTTGGACTGTCACAGCATGCTAAAGAAATGGAATGATAAAATGTGATAAACGATCTCACTAAAGATGTGACGATAGGCTCAGCTAGACTAGTAGATTTGCGATAACGATACAAACCTAAATGAAAAAGCCTAGTTCTAGTGGGAAACATGGTCAAAAGCATAGTACTTAGTTTTGTCCTTCTTGATTGTGTGCCTACTCAGTAATCGCTGATTGTCGAAAGACATAAAACTGGTTAAGTTTGTGAACTTTCATAACTTTGCTGAAAAGTCTCTGTGATTGTGCATTTAATTTTGCAAAGATTTAAACTTGTCTTATTTCTTTATTTTGTTTAAGCATTGGACATCCTTTGCGTATACGTGAGTATCGACCTGGATGTTATTGCCTAAACGTTCTGCTTTATTTTCTTTGGTGTTTTGTTTAAGCTTTGGACCTCCTCTGCGTATACGGAAGTATCGAACTGGTGGTTAAAGCCTAAACAATTTCAACTTGTTTTTATTTTCTTATTTTGTTTAAACATTGGACTTTCTCTGCGTATACGGAAGTATCGACCTGATTGTTAATGTTTAAACATTCTGTTTTGTTTTCGCACAAATCACAGTTTGATAAAAGTTTAAAGGCATTACTTGGGTCAGTGTATTGCATGATGAGGGGATATGCTGAGATCGTGGGGTCCATAAGAATTTAGTGCAAAATTAATATACCTTAATGTATCGGTAAGCATTTCGAAAGTTTTTAGATTGAGTTTAAGTGGACAACAATATCGTCAATCAATGTGAATCGTTTAGAGCTGAAAATGTTTAAAGCTTAACGGTGCTGGTGTTTTGTCTCAAAAACTGATATGATCTTCTTGCACGAACTCACAAAAATATTGTCTGTAAATATTTCTTTACTGCATTTCTTAATATCTCAAAATTCAAAAAGATTTTCGGTGTGTTTTAGCATAAATTTTGAAAAATCCAAAAAGATTTTCGACAACTGGTGTTGGAGAGCTGATTTTCAAAATCCCAAGTGCTAGACATGATGACATTCTTGTGAAAAGAAGTATGTGTTTGAAAATCAAATGTGTTTTGATCAAATTTTAAAGTTGTTCATAAAGAATATTGAGTTATTTTTGAGGGAAAGTCAGTGTTAGTGCATATGTCTCAATATTTGAAGTGTTAAAAAATGTGAAATTTACTTTGAGGTAGAGGTTTTGCAGATAACCTGAGCTATCCTGAAGAGCCAGGTCAATCGATCCTGACGCTGGAAGAAAGCCAGATTACGATCTTGGAATGATTTTCTAAAGAGCCAGGTTTTCGATTCCTGTGAACTGTGAAGATAAAGTTTGAGCCAGGCTATTGAGTGTGGACAAAGTGTGAAAGCCAGACAACGATCCTGAAGCAGATGATGCTGAAGAACTAAAGGAATGCCAGCACATTGTTAAGGGGAGTCTGTTGATGAAGATAGAGAGAGAAAAGCCCAGAGACTGATCAAGATTGAAGACTAGAAGACTCGACACTTACGACTCGTCAACATCTAAGGGGGAGTCTGTTAGTGCATACATCTGTCGACTTCGTCTTGTATCGAGTCTTAGACTAGATTGTATAGATTAGGGCATGTTTTACGAGAAAATATGATAGTTTAAGAGTTGAGATGCTGATTTCGCTCCAACCTACATATGTAGGTGATTCCGCCCGGAATCTCAAGAGCTGATTCCGCTCCTAGTGTCACTGTGTCATTTCGGGCGAAATTAGAACAATATATATAGGTTGTCCAGGAGCGAAATCATTAGAACAGTCCTTGTATTCCATACCGAAGTGCTGCCGGTGTGAGATTTGATTGTAAACAACGTTGGATCAATACAATCAGTGTTTAAAGTGAAGATTTAGCTGTTTCTACCTTTGTTTCTTGTTTTCCGCACCTGAAACAGAGTAAAACTTCTCTGAACAACTCATTCGGATCAGTCGAATGATCCTACATAACTAATACCCCATTGCCTCCCCGACAACAAATCGATAGAAGGGACTTAAATGATAGATATGAGTGTATTAACCAACATCCCAGGTTTAACATTCCAGTCAAACCCAATTACCCGACATTCCTCCCCGGAACGTTTACCAGATGTCCCTCCCCGGGACGCATGCTTGGAAAAAGAGCAGTGAACTCACCTTGGTTTGCTTGGTATTTATCAAATTACCCATTCCAGTTAATCAACCAACCCTACCATGGTTAACAATATTATCAGTTTCACAATTAAACAAGTCATTACTTTCACACAGTTTATATCTCTCACAAGATCACAGTATGTCAAGTAGCGAATACACCTTTCTAAGACAAGTTCACATCTCAAGTGAATGTCACACAGTAACACATAACATAACAGGTGAGTTTGTTATACCAACTAATCGAACCAAGTTTCTTATTCTCATTGACATGCAACAAGGATCGTGTACACACACAAGTATCTTTCATCATCAACATCATAGGCACCTTATGTTCAACTCATTTACTTTCACGACGAAACATCCCCTGCGACGAAGGATCATCCTTCATTGGGGCGAGGTACGACGAAGAACCCCATGTTTCATCGAGAGGAGGTGTGACGAAAAACCCCATGTTTCGTCGAGATGCTTGTCGATGAAGAATCATCCTTCGTCGACCTATACTTCAGTTAGTTTTCATTCATGATTACACAGTTTTGAAGTTTCCATAATTCCAGTAAACGAATTCCATAATCCAACCAAACAGATCAACCCTATACTTCAGTTAGTTTTCATTCATGATTACACAGTTTCATATCAGCAGTTAACAAGTAATTGGCATGTTTCACAGATCAATCAAATCTCCTAATAATCATCGAACAATAGTTCTGATCTCGAAATCAATTTCATACAATAAATCTGGCCAGTCATCATCCACTCGAACATTTAATCAAACTGATAAACTAACAGTTTCTAATGCTAGCGTGCAACCCTAATCATAACTAAATCATTACACAATTCATTACATCCCATTCGAGATCACAATATTTATCATCAAACACTTAATAGTATGGAACCCTAATCAACCATCTAACAAAACATCACAGACATAACACACTATGAATCGAAAGGGCACTAACTGAGATATCGAGTGATTCAATCACGAGAGAAAAGCTTCACAAAGAGGAGAGGTTACGAAGGAAGGACTGCCGCCGAGAGAAGTCTAGTGTTTTTAGTTTTCAACTGACGGTTACCATATCAAAAGTTTATGTTTTAAACGTAACATGTTGGGCTTCAAACTTCATGGGCCGAAAGCCCTTATGGCGAATAACCCCCATCAACGAAAGATATGTTTCGTCGAGTTTGTGGGTGACGAAGGACCTATATTTCGTCGGGTTTGATGTCGACGAAGGACTATCTTTGTCGAGGTGAGTGTATGACGAAGAACCTTAGTTATGAGGCATGCACAATACAACCACACAATCAATACAGTAATCATCTATCAAACATGAAACACTAATCAATCACACAAACTACACATGTCATAATACAAAACAAAATGTTAAAACAAGATTGCGAACAAGAGAAGCATAGACAAGGATCTTGGATTCTCGGGTTTTCACATCATCCCCAACTTGAAAGAAATTTCGTCCTGAAATTTGATAAAAATAGCACGGCATTAGATCAGGATGACTATGTATTTTCCGTGGGTGCCACATCATCCCCAACTTAAATGGGAATTTCGTCCTGAAATTCACTAGTTGCATCAGATTTAGATTTGTCAGCTGGGAATAAGTGAGGGTACTTGAGCTTCATCTGATCCTCGCGTTCCCATGTGAACTCCGATCCACGTCTTGAGTTCCAACGAACCCTCACGATCGGAATTCGACTATGCTTACGGACCTTGACTTCCCGATCCATAATCTTTATTGGTTCTTTGACAAACTGCAACTTGTCGTCAATCTTCAACTCTTGAAACGGCACCACAAGTGTTTCATCAGACAAACACTTCTTTAGTTGCGATACATGGAAGACATCATGAACATTAACCAACTCGGCAGGTAACTCTAGCTTGTAGGCAACTTTACCGATTCATTCCAGAATTTTGGAAGGCCCTACATAACAAGGATTAAGCTTACCGCGTTTTCCAAACCGTACCACACCCTTCCAGGGTGAGACCTTCAACATAACATGATCGCCTAAAGCGAATTCCAAGGGTTTCATACGCTTGTCAGCGTAGCTTTTCTGACGGTCGCGCACTGCCGCCATACGATTTCTAATCTGGACAATCTTTTCTGAAGTTTCGAGTACAAGCTCCGGGCCTGTGATCTGGCTGTCACCCACCTCAGCCCAACAAAGAGGTGAACGACATTTTCGTCCGTACAATGCTTCGAATGGAGCTGCCTGGATACTGGTATGGTAACTATTGTTATAAGAGAATTCTATCAAAGGCAGGTGTTTCTCCCAACCCTTGCCAAAATCAATCACGCACGCTCGTAACATGTCCTCAAGTGTCTGGATGGTTCGCTCACTTTGACCATCCGTCTGCGGGTGATAAGCAGTGCTCATGTCGAGACGCGAGCCGAACGATTTGTGCATCAACTGCCACAAATCCAAAATGAAATGCGTGTCACGAACAGAGATAATAGAGGTTGGCACCCCGTGCCTAGAAACCACCTCTTTAAGATAAATAGCGGCAAGTTGTGAGAACTTATCCGTTTCCTTGATTGCTAGAAAATGTGCTGACTTCGTGAGACGATCAACGATCACCCAGATGGTATCGTTTCCGTTTTGAGTTCTCGGCAAGCCTGTGACGAAATCCATTGTGATTTGCTCCCATTTCCACATGGGTATCTCTGGTTGCTGAAGTAGACCCGAGGTTTTATGATATTCCACCTTAACCTTAGCACAAGTCAGACACTTACCCACGTAAGTCGCGATGTGAGCCTTCAACTTCGGCCACCAGTACAAAACCTTGAGATCCTGATACATTTTATCCGAAACTGGATGAACAGAGTATCGAGACTTGTGCGCTTCCTCCATCACAAGTTCTCTAAGATTCCCAAACAAAGGAATCCATATTCGTTCCATGAAATAGAGAATACCATCAGATCTCTCTACCAGCCGCTTTTGCATGCCCCTTAAGTACTCTGCTTCAATGTTTTCCTCTTTCAACGCTTCGGTTTGTGCAGAACGGATTTGGTCAGGCAAATTAGAATGGATGGTGAGCTGCAAGGCGCCAACACGTTTGGGTTTCGATTCCTTTCGACTGAGGGCATCAGCTACCACGTTAGCCTTACCCGGATGATACTTGATTGCACAATCGTAGTCGTTTAAAAGTTCTACCCAGCGACGCTGTCGCATACTCAGTTCCTTCTGGTCAAAGATGTGCTGAAGGCTCCTGTGGTCGGTGTAAATAGTGCATTTAGTACCGTACAGGTAATGCCTCCAGATTTTGAGCGCAAACACCACGGCTCCCAACTCTAAGTCGTGTGTCGTATAATTTCTCTCGTGAACCTTCAATTGTCGAGAGGCGTAAGCTATCACCTTCTCGCGTTGCATCAGCACGCAACCGAGACCCTGAATAGAAGCATCACAATATACCATGAAATCTTCGGTACCTTTTGGTAAAGACAAGATCGGTGAGCTGCAGAGCTTTTGTTTCAACAACCGGAAAGCATCTTCTTGCTTCGCTCCCCACGAGTATACAACGCCTTTCTGTGTCAATGAGGTAAGAGGTTGAGCAATCTTCGAGAAGTCTTTAATAAATATCCGATAGTACCTAGCGAGACCAAGAAACTGTCGTACCTCTGAAGGATTCTTTGGTGCCGCCCAATTTCTAATAGCATCGATCTTTGCAGGATCCACGTGTATTCCCGATTCATTCACAATGTGGCCAAAGAAGTGCACCTCTCGAGTCCAGAAGTCACACTTAGAGAATTTCGCGTAGAGCTACTCCTTCCTCAGAAGCTCCAAAATAAGACGCAGATGTCGCTCATGATCTTCCTTGCTCTTTGAATAGATCAGAATGTCGTTGATAAACATGATAACGAAGTCGTCGAGATACGGTTTGCATACACGGTTCATGAGGTCCATGAAGACCGCTAGTGCGTTCGTCAACCCAAACGGCATAACTAAGAACTCATAGTGCCCATACCGCGTTCGAAAAGCCGTTTTAGGAACATCCTCCTCTTGGACTCTCATCTGATGATAGCCCGATCTTAAATCGATCTTCGAGTAAAAACTTGACCCTTGCAACTGGTCAAACAGATCGTCGATGCGTGGCAAAGGATAGCGGTTCTTGACAGTCACCTTGTTGAGTTCCCGATAATCTATGCACATACGAAAGGACCCGTCTTTCTTCTTCACAAACAGAACTGGGGCTCCCCAAGGAGAAGAACTGGGTCAAATAAAACCTCTATCCAACAGTTCTTGAAGTTGATTAGATAGCTCTTGCAACTCTCCAGCTGCAATACGATAAGGAGCACGAGCAATCGGAGCTGCTCCTGGTGCAAGATCAATCTGAAATTCCACCCGACGGTGAATAGGTAAACCAGGTAGTTCCTCAGGAAATACATCAGGAAATTCATGAACAACTGGCAGGTCTTTGATCTTTCTCTCTTCAGACGGAGTATCAGTAACAAGTGTTAGAATAGCAGGATACCCCTTTCGTAGACACTTCTGCGCTTGCATAGCTGAGATGACACCAACCATCACACCACTGCGAAGCCCTTGAACCGATAGAAATTCTCCACTAGGGAGGGGAATGCGTACGATCTTCAGCTTGATGCTCAGACAACCAATCCATTCCAACCACTACATCAAAACTACCGAGGGTAACAGGAAGGAGGTCAACATCAAACGTTTGGCCCACAAGATCAAGTTTACATCCCATAAGAACGTGTGTGGCTTCAATTGTTTTACCATCGGCTAATTCTACTACATGCTTAGCTTCTAGAGGTGTTGGAGCTAACCCTAATCGTTGACTGAACTCTAGGGACACATAACTCCAATCGGCACCGGAATCAAATAATACAGAAGCAAAGAGATTGTTCACAGAAAACGTACCAGTCACGACATTGCCTTCGTTCCTAGCATCACCAGTACCAATCGTAAATACCCTTCCACGAGCACCATTGCCCCCATTGTTGCCGTTATTGTTATTTCCAGCATTGTTATTGTTATTCTGACGATTGTTGTTATCATTGGGATTCTGATTCAGCTGAGGGAAATCCCGTTTAATGTGACCCTCATCCCCACACTGGAAACCCCCCTTCCTAAAGCCTTGGTTCTGATGGGGCTGCTGCCTTTGCTGTTGCTGATTCTGCTGTTGCTTTGGGTACGGAGCTCTACAGTCTTTTGCCATATGGCCCACCTTGTCACACCTATGGCAAGCCCGGACACACGGTCCATGATGATGATACCCACACTTGTTGCACTTTGGCTTCCTACCAACGTAGGAGCCTTGGCTCTGATTGCTGCCCTGGCCTTGGTTAACTGAAGACGACTGACTGAAACTACGGTTATTGCTGTTGTCGGGCCTTTTCTGCGATTGACTTGCACTGGTTGCTTTGTCAGCATCGTTCCATTTACGCTTGTTATCACTAGCAGGTGTGGTAGCTGTAGCAGCAGGGGTACTAGCAGAAACACGTGGCGGCAATGAGCCACGTTCGACCTCCTGGTCAGTAATCTTGTGTGCTAAACGGATGATCTGGGGCAGATTGTTAAGGTTTGCAGCAGTGACCAAACTCTTTACTGCTGGTGCCAGGCTTTTGATGTACAACTCAATTCTTCGAGGTGGAGGTCGAGACAGGTTAGGGCACATGTTTGCCAGCTCATGTGACCTTTTTGTGTATGCTTCGATTTCAGACCCCTCCATCTTTAGATTGTAATACTCATTCTCTAGCTTCTGAATCTCGTCACGAGGACAGTACTCCTCCCGCATTAACTCCTTAAAATCATCCCATGTCGTTGCATTAGCCATTTCGATGCCCAACATTTGCACCTGGGCATTCCACCAAGTTAAGGCACCATCCTCCAAGGTGCCTGTAGCATACTTCACTCGGTCCCCCTCGAGACAGTTACACATAGCGCACACTGACTCAACCTTCTCAAACCAACGTAGTAACCCCACAGCCCCTTCAGTCCCACTGAATGTCTGTGGCTTACAATCCATGAACATCTTGAAAGTGCAAGCAGGCGGATTGTTTTGATTCTGATTCGCTTGCTGACCTAATGGACGAAAGAAAATACAACAGAAGGGTAAGATTTGTGTACGCGACATGAAGATAAAGGGTATTTGGCACATTTCGTACCAGCTTGGTAGGCGGCCAAAGCCTCAGCCACACGTGTGTTAATCAAGTTTGTCAACTCAGCTTGAGTCATCGCAATGTGACCATGCCCATGGCCTCGTCCGCTCATGATTCGATATAAGAAAATAGAAATGGTTAAGGGTCGAGATAAGGTGGGAGTCAAACCTCACAATACTTCTACAGACTACTGAGTTTACCTCAGACAACAGAGCGGAACCCCTTTCACACTTGTTAAGCATCACTGGGACTCACATGCACCCCACATCATTATTATGTGTGCACCCACAATAATGATGCAATTTGCATGCTCATCTCAGCTCCTCCTAACTCGTGCTAATAAGTTCCTCACATTCAAGTAGCAAATCAGAAGACACCACAAAACATAAGTCGTGAAAGTCTAACGGGATATCACACTATGGCTCTATCAATCACCTAACCTAGGCAAATACACCTAAATTCAGTCTGTAGTGATAAGTGTGCAATCACATGCAACATCATACGTGAATGTATACTAGATACGCTATGCAATAAGTAAACGAGATACGAACCTTGCAATCTGGAGCTGAGTGTCACGGTTGATTTTCGAAGCTGTTCGGTTATAGTCTGGTTTTATAAAAACGTTTTAAAACCTAGTTCACTATAACCAGTGGCTCTGATACCAAACTGTCACACCCCCAAAATACCACATGCAGAAAAACCGCGGGACATGTGACGTACCAGGATCCAAGCCACCAATCCCATTGAACTAAACACGATATAAATAAAAGTTCTCATTTATTTCATAAATAATTTCAAATCACAACTTAAAACAAGTACGTTCATCGGAAGCATATTATAAATAGTTGTTCAAGTAATTCAAAACAAATGTGCATGATCAATAAACAAGTATCCAAGAGCTACGACCCATGACCACTCCAGCACTCCCAGATAGCAAGTTCCACCCGTGAATCTAACGACCTGCAAGCATGCAGACAAGTGTGTCAGACGACGCTGGTGAGTTCAAAGTTTGTTATCACGTTTTAGTTACCAGATATAAGTATAAAACATTTCAAAGATTTGATGTCGTTAATAACTCGATTACCGCCGATGGCTCCAGATTAATTGCCCTATTCCCCAATGCCTCTATCAAAGCAATGGTCAAGACTGGGGTCATTAGTTCACGCCCGTCCTCCCCGGTACGGTGTGAGAGTGCCAAACCTAAATAGCGCTATTAACTAATACCCCGTTGCCTCCCTGGCAACAAATCGGTAGAAGGGACTTAAATGATAGATATGAGTGTATTAACCAACATCCCAGGTTTAACATTCTAGTCATACCCATTTACCCGACATTCCTCCCCTGAACGTTTACCGGATGTCCCTCCCCGGGACGCATGCTTGGAAAAAGAGCAGTGAACTCACCTTGGTTTGCTCGGTATTTATCAAATTACCCGTTCCAGTTAATCAACCAACCCTACCGTGGTTAACAATATTATCAGTTTCACAATTAAACAAGTCATTACTTTCACACAGTTCATATCTCTCACAAGATCACAGTATGTCAAGTAGCGAATACACCTTTCTAACACAAGTTCACATCTCAAGTGAATGTCACACAGTAACACATAACATAACATGTGAGTTTGCTATACTAACTAATCGAACGAAGTTTCTTATTCTCATTGACATGCAACAAGGATCGTGTACACACACAAGTATCTTTCATCATCAACATCATAGGCACCTTATGTTCAACTCATTTACTTTCACGACAAAACATCCCCTGCGACGAAGGATCATCCTTCGTCGGGGCGAGGTACGACGAAGAACCCCATGTTTCGTCGAGAGGAGGTGTGACAAAAAACCCCATGTTTCATCGAGATGCTTGTCGACGAAGAATCATCCTTCGTCGACCTATGATTCGTCGACAACCCTTGACAGTTTTGAAGTTTCCACAATTCCAGTAAACGAATTCCATAATCCAACCAAAGAGATCAACCCTATACTTTAGTTAGTTTTCATTCATGATTACACAGTTTCATATCAGCAGTTAACAAGTAATTGGCATGTTTCAAAGATCAATCAAATCTCCTAATAATCATCGAACAACAGTTCCGATCTCGAAATCAATTTTATACAATAAATCTGGCCAATCATCATCCACTCGAACATTTAATCAAACTGATAAACTAACAGTTTCTAATGCTAGCGTGCAACCCTAATCGTAACTAAATCATTACAAAATTCGTTACATCCCATTCGAGATCACAATCTTTATCATCAAACACTTAATAGTATGGAACCCTAATCAACCATCTAACAAAACATCACAGACATAACACACTATGAATCGAAAGGGCACTAACTGAGATATCGAGTGATTCAATCACGAGAGAAAAGCTTCACAAAGAGGAGAGGTTACGAAGGAAGGACTGCCGCCGAGAGAAGTCTAGTGTTTTTAGTTTTCAACTGACGGTTACCATATCAAAAGTTTATGTTTTAAACGTAACATGTTGGGCTTCAAACTTCATGGGCCGAAAGCCCTTATGGCGAATAACCCCCATCAACGAAAGATATGTTTCGTCGAGTTTGTGGGTGACGAAGGACCTATATTTCATCGGGTTTGATGTCGACGAAGGACTATCTTTGTCGAGGTGAGTGTATGACGAAGAACCTTAGTTATGAGGCATGCACAATACAACCACACAATCAATACAGTAATCATCTATCAAACATGCAACACTAATCAATCACACAAACTACACATGTCATAATACAAAACAAAATGTTAAAACAAGATTGCGAACAAGAGAAGCATAGACAAGGATCTTGGATTCTCGGGTTGTCACAAAGATAATGAAGACATGTTCGATAACTACATGGTTTAGTTTAGGTGCGGTGGCGAGTGGTATAGTACCTCCATGGCTCAATTCAGTGTAAATATTGGGATTTACACCGAAGAAGAAATCGTGGAACCCGTCTTCACGGATAGCCTCCGTGAAATGCCTGGTAACACAAGGAACACATTTTGTGCATGAATTGGGGATGGAGCCTATAACCCAAGTGCCATCAAGAGTACAAAGATCAGGGACCCACTCACTCGATACATTCACCAGATCCTGAGCGCTACTCTTTGCCAAAGGAGGGATAGCTAGGGAGTCGTGATTCTTCGGAAGCTAAGTTGCCTATATTGCATCATGAGCCGACAACCCCTCAATGTTACCTACAT
Source organism: Helianthus tuberosus (assembly GCA_030545235.1). Taxonomy (NCBI): domain Eukaryota; kingdom Viridiplantae; phylum Streptophyta; class Magnoliopsida; order Asterales; family Asteraceae; genus Helianthus; species Helianthus tuberosus. The sequence continues at coordinate 83,850,469 of CM060369.1, forward strand.
GTTCTTACGGTAAATGTCTTCAAATGCCACCGCCTCACATCCAACACCTATATTCTTCGGAGGGTGGATCGCCCGGGTCTACAAGGCTATGGTAAGCGAACCCCTAGTAGCTTCACTACCGGGATAGGCATCACCCTGGGAGATCTAAATTTATGCCAAAGTTTGGGAATCATCGCCGATTGTGTCACACCCTGAATTGTGCGGAAGCGTATGATGTGTGACTTGCTTAATATCATTGCATTCAATTATAACAAACAACTATACGATTAAAACCATGATGTTCATCCATTCATACGTTTCAAAATATTACAAACCCAAGTTGTTTAGTACTAACCATCAAACTTCAAGTTTAACTTACAAACCAAACAAGTGTAATAAGTTCCATAACGGACTTTTAACAAAAGACATTAAAAACCAAGGCTTTGATTCATATATCTTATCAAAGATAAGATATACCATTCAAACCCTTCCAAAACAGGATGACATCAATTCTTGAAATTATTTCTTGAAACTTTCAATGCCCGCCAGATCCATACTAGTTTCCTGAAATACATGTAGTTTGAAAACATCAATAAAAGTTGAGCGAGTTCATGTGTTTTTGTATGTGTGCACGAATAATCTTGTAACATTTGAAAGAATCCTTTGATAACCGGTATGTAAAGTGTCTATGAACAGATCATTAATGTTTTGCAAGGACACTAATATGTCTGGTGCGTAGGAAGTGCTCAAACCTAGCGAATTTCCTATGGTCCATCCGGCGGGAACGACATAGTCACCTCATGCGGCCACACAAGGACCCATGGGTGAGGCTCGCTACACCCAGATAGATCTACCACTCATGCCCCTCAGTCTTAAACTAGATTAATGGCACTTAGGAGAGATACTACATCATCCACGTGATCTAACAGTTCATTCCTTAGTGTCACACCCCGATATTTCCACGTATTACCAGTGGGCCTGGTGGGGAGTATCGTGACGTAGTTGATATCATCATAGTCAAATTATCACAGTTTAATGCACAGCGGAAGCTAAAGATAATAACATTACAAACCGAATGAAAGTAATATTAATTATTACAAAAACGGTTGTAAGGGATCCACAGGCGGATCAAAGTTAAAAGGAACATTGTTCAAAAGATTTATAAACATCTAAGCTTGCAAGACTCTTTATTGAATCTAGGAGTAGCCAGCCCATTTCGATTAGTACATGCACTTAACCTTTTTGGAAAATACGTCAGTTTTCACTGGTAAATACAATTAACCGACTCATTTTGAAAATGTTTAAGAAAATTGATTTGAATGCACAAGGCGCAAAATCTTTTATAACTTGGGATAATTATTAAAAATAAACTTGTTAAAGAATTATATGTTTATTATACGTTCAGTAGCCCGGGCTGAAAACGGGGTTAAAGATTAATAGACACACCACATAATATATCCCACGGCGAGTTATTCTCGAACAGGTGGGTACATTATTTTACATACGCACCGGCAGGTGTATGCCTACACCCCGTGCTTAAGTCGTGGCCATTTCAATGAATGAGCCGAGGATATCCAGGACATGGTCATTAACCCCCCAAAGGCTCAAAATAAACAAAACAGATTAAATGGGTTATCTCAATGATTTAACCTTCATACGATTAAAAATTCAATACCCGACCAAGCGGTATTTTATATACCGTACCCCAAGCCCATATAAGGGAAAATAAGTTAAAAGTATTTACCTGAGCAAATTATACAAATTTGTCCGAGCCGTACAAATCAGCAAGTGCAAATATCTTTTACTGGTCTCCTAAATCTGGAACGAAGGTTTTAATTAACCTATTAGATTCCTAACGGGTCTTACTTAAGTTTAAACTTAGACCGGTTAGTTTTAAAGAAAGGTATACGGTTCAAAACGCAAGATTAAGCGAAGACCGGATTAGAATGTGGTTTAGACCCGACAAGTATGAATACTTGTATAATATGGGTAAACTAAACACATTCTGGATTTTGAAGTGAAAATGATAAGGTTTGACCCGTTTCGGTTAATTTATGCAAACTAGTTACATAAACCGTATCGAACGCGATAATGCATAACGGGTAACCAAATGAGTTATGAACAGGTTTCCTAAGTTAATATGCCTTAAATATGTTGTGATATCAGTAGGATACCTTCCATTATGCCCAAAACGAATTTAAACACAAATTAAGCCCCGTAGGGGTATTTTGGTCATTTTAAAGATTATAAAAGAGGTTAAATAATAATCTGAGGTTCTGGTCTAAAATGATCAGTAAAAATATTTATTTTTGTAAGTCATATCAGTAGGGTATTGCATATATGTGAAATTTATCATTTTTAACCAAACTATGCACCGTAGGGGCATTTTGGTCATTTCACATAAGGTTTAAAGGTCAAAACTGGAAATCTGAGTTCAAAACTTTTGCTTACTTTTAAAGAATAAAAATTTATTTAAAACATCAGTAGGTATTAAGTCTTATATGTCAAAAATAGTTTTAAACCATACTATGCGTTTATAACGCGTAAAAAGTCGGTTCTAGGCGATTTTAAGGTTATATAAGGAAAGCTGAGATTTTTATCAGCCCAAAAGGCTTAAAATATTTTATTTATCATATAAAATCAGTAGCAAAAGATTTGGTATCAAAATGTTATGTAAAACTCATTTTATTATCAAAAAGGGTATAACCGTCAATTACCGAATCAAAACAAGAACCCTATGTTATGATCAGTTTAAAAATAAATAAAAATCTTCAAAAATCCCAAAATATTATGTTACATTAGTGGGTAAAAAGTTTGGTGTCGAAATTCGGGTTTAAATAGGCTTTATGCTAAATATGCCGTATAATTAATAAAAGCTTTCAAATTACGATATTGAGCATAACTCCTAATTTAGACCTCAAACTGATGTCAAATTTTTAGGACATGTTTATAAATCAGTAATAAAGGTTTTTTCTTCTCACATTTTCAAAAATCTCGTTTTAATGTCAAAAGGGCATAATGGTCAATTTTAGGCACTTAACGGAAACATGCAATGAACTAGGATTACAAAGGAACCACATTGTATAAACTCAGAGGGTTATACTAACATGTAACATGGTCCTAATGGAACCCTAAGGCATTTCTAAAACAATCTAAATCGGGTCAGAACTGAAAGTCAAAGCAAAAGTCTTCTTTTGCGACTTTCGGTTCCGAACCGAGCCTAATCTCAGAATTGTCGGGTTGAACATGCTTAGACATGTTCTTACATTATTTACCAAGTCATTTTAGTGTTAAAACAGGTTTCATAACTTCTACATTGCTCGTTATGAATTTTTTTGCAAAATAGCTTTCTGTTGACTTTTTAATATGAAGTTTGACCCGATAATTGACCAAATTAGATTGATAATCAGAGGGTGCCCTTTTAAGGACTTATTACCCATATACTTACCAACTCATAGCCACTTTCAATTCGAATAATGACTGGACCATTAGTGATTAATCACTAAGTCAAAGCTTAATTACGACGGCTTTGACTTTCGGTCATTAGACTAATAAAACATGAACTAGAGAGGCTAAGAATGCTTACTAGAGCTCTTAGCACGAAAATGGAACTCAAGAAAACTTCTTGATGTCCAGAGAGCTCCAGAGGATGGGTTTTGAAATGATTTCAAAGTGAGCAATTTCAAGTGTTGCAACATGGGGTCTTATATAGGATTTCAAAATTCACAAGATCATTCCACACAAGCCTATAACTGATTTCTGATGATCCCATGTGTCCCCTATGCATGTAATACTGTTGGCTCAGTCCCTGAATTCGAAAACAAGCTTCCTAAGGCGGTGGAATTGGCTGGACAGGCAGCTGTCCATTTTTCTGCCCAGTTACAGGTCTTACGGACCATAAGTTTAGGGCCTTATGGTCCGTATCCGCTTTTTAATTTTTATCGCCCAGATCAGCCACCTTACGGTCCGTAAGGCGGTCTCTTTGCGGTCCGTAAGACTTGGTCAGAAGACAAAAATTTTGAGAACTTTTGACATTTGACCATGCAACCTATAATACCTTGAATCTCTGGTCATTATCTGCAGTAAAGGCCCATATGATCAGGTCTGCATTGCTAAGAATGCATTGCCATGCATTGGTTGCCATGGAGTCTAGTAAAAAGAGGTTATTGAATGAAATTGGTCGATTTTGCACATGGAATTCCAAATTCTTGGATTTGAATATTGAATTATTCATTACATGATTTAACCGGATACCCATGAAATCTTAATCAGATTTTTATGGGAATGTAATTATATTTTACTAAAGTTGAAAAATGTTAAAAGGTCACTCAGAGGTAATAATTAACATGTTGACACTTTTAATTTCTTCATATATCCTTTTTAATCATGATCCGGGTTTATAACATGTTTAGAATCCATGACACGTGTCTTTATTATATTGGTCGTGATTTTACGAGGTGTTACATCCTCACCCCCTTAAAAGAAATCTCGACCTCGAGATTTACTGAAATAAATGAGGGTACTTCTGTTTCATTGTGGATTCGACCTCCCACGTGTATTCGGGACCTCTACGGGCATCCCATTTAACCTTTACAATCGGTACATGCTTCTTTCGAAGCTTCTTAACCTGTGGATCCTCAATCGACAAAGGTTTTTCAGCAAACTTTAAGCTCTCGTCAATATGCACATCCTTATGTGACATGGCTAACGATTCATCGGCTAGACACTTCTTTAGATTGCAGATGTGGAACACATTATGAATTCCACTGAGCTTTTCAGGTAGGTTTAACTTGTAAGCCACTGTTCCGACACACTCGATGATCTCGAATGGTCCTATGTATCTGGGGCTTAGCTTGCCTTTCTTGCCAAAACGCATCACTCCTTTCCAGGGTGATACTTTGAGTAACACTTTGTCACCTACCTCGAATTTTAGAGGTTTACGCCTTTTATCTGCGTAGCTTTTCTGCCTATCTCTGGCAGCTTTGAGACGGTCGCGTATCTGCACAATTTTATCTGTCGTCTCCAGGACTATATCAGGTCCTGTCAGTTGGACATCTCCAACTTCTGCCCAACAAACGGGAATCCTACACTTTCTTCCATACAAAGCTTCAAAAGGTGCAGCTTGAATACTTGAATGCTAGATATTATTGTACGAAAATTCTATCAATGGAAGATGATCATCCTAACTTCCTCCTAATTCAATAACACAAGCTCGTAGCATATCCTCGAGTGTTTGTATTGTACGTTCGCTTTGACCATCTGTCTGAGGATGATGCGCAGTGCTGAAGTTTAATCGAGTGCCTAGGGATTGCTAAAAGCTTTTCCAAAAATGCGATGTATATCTTGTATCCCTATCAAAGATGATAGACACTGGCACTCCGTGAAGAGGTACAATCTCGTCCACGTACAGCTGAGCTAACTTATCTGAGCTGTGTGTTTCCTTTATAGGTAGGAAGTGGGCTGACTTGGTCAATCTGTCTACTATAACCCAAATAGTATCATTTCCTCGCTTCGTCTTTGGTAACTTAGTAATGAAATCCATAGTTACCATTTCCCACTTCCAGGTGGGAAGTTCAGGCTGTTGTAGCAAACCTGACGGCTTCTGGTGTTCTGCTTTAACTTGAGCACACGTCAGACATTTGGCCACATAAGTGGATATAGATTTCTTCAAACCTATCCACCAGTAGTTTGCCTTTAAATCCTGGTACATCTTATCACTTCCAGGATGAACAGAATACTTGGAGTTATGTGCTTCTTGAAGAATCACATCCCTAAGTCCTCCATAAATTGGAACCCATATTCGTCCATTCAATCTTAGGATTCCGTCCTTGCCATATGATAAATGTTCAGCAGTTACACCCAACTTTTCATTTGGATAGTTAGCTTCTAATACAGCTTCCCTCTGAGCGGCTAGCAATCTTTCATTTAAGTTGTTTTTCAATTCAATGCATTTGGCATTGATTCTAATGGGCTTAACTCTTTCCTTTCTGCTCAATGCGTCGGCGACCACATTCTCCTTGCCTGGATGATATTGGATTTCACAGTCATAATCATTTAAAGTCTCCATCCATCGACGCTGTCTCATGTTCAGATCCTTCTGATTGAACAAGTGTTGAAGGCTTTTATGATCAGAATAAATCACACACTTGGTACCATATAAATAATGCCTCCAAAGTTTTAGTGCAAACACAACGACACCCAACTCTAAATCGTGGGTGGTGTAATTCTTCTCGTGCACTTTTAATTGTCGGGAAGCATAGGCAATAACCTTGCCTTTTTGCATGAGCATACATCCCATCCCTGTGTGCGATGCGTCACAATAAACCACAAATTCTTCAATCCCTTCAGGCAATGTCAACACAGGTGCATTGCTCAGTTTCTGCTTAATTATATCAAAGGATTCTTGCTGCTTAGGACCCCAGTCAAACTTGATATTCTTGCGAGTTAGTGAAGTTAGGGGTGCAGCAATCCTTGAAAAGTTTTCAATAAAACGCCTGTAGTATCCTGCCAGACCCAAGAAGCTGTGAATCTCTGTGGGCGTCTTCGGCTCTTTTCAATTCATGATAGCTTCAATCTTAGCGGGATCCACCTGGATACCATGCTCACTAACCACATGTCCAAGGAATTGGACTTCACAAAGCCAAAATTCACACTTTGAAAACTTGGCGTAGAGCTTTTCTTGTTGAAGAAGTTTAAGAATACAACGAAGATGCTTCTCATGATCAGCCTGATTCTTCGAAAAAATAAGAATGTCATCAATGAAGACAATGACAAACTTGTCCAAGTAGGGTTTGTAAACGCGATTCATGAGATCCATGAACGTTGTTGGTGCATTAGTGAGTCCGAACGGCATCACTAAGAACTCGTAGTGACCATAGCGAGTTCTGAATGCCGTCTTATGCACAACCTTCAGCTGATGATACCCTGATCTCAAGTCGATCTTGGAGAAGTAACTGGCTCCTTGAAGCTGATCGAATAGATCGTCGATCCAGGGAAATGGATATCTATTCTTGAATGTAACCTTGTTCAGCTCTCGATAATCAATGCATAAACGCATTGATCCATCCTTTTTCTTCACAAACAGGATCGGTGCTCCCCAAGGAGATGAGCTAGGCCTAATAAATCCTTTTGCCAACAAATCATCCAACTGAGTTCTCAACTCTTTCATCTCAGTTGGGGCCAACCGGTAAGGTGCTCTTGCAACAGGTACTGCTCCAGGTATAATGTCGATTCTAAACTCTACTTGCCTATCTGGGGGTAAACCATGTAGTTCTTCAGGGAATACATCAGGGTATTCAGAAATGATAGGGATGTCTTCAATCTTGGACTTTGGTTCATCAATTGTCACTTGTGCCATATAGATGACACAACCTTTCCTCATGCACCTTGATGCCTTAAGCATTGACACTAGCTTAGGCAACCCATGCTGAGTGTCTCCTTGTATGGTAAGTGGCTCACCATACGGAGTCTTGATAACCACTTATTTCTTGAAACTTTCAATGTCCACCAGATCCATACTAGTTTAATGAAATACATGTAGTTTGAAAACATCAACAAAAGTTGAGCGAGTTCATGTGTTTTTGTATGTGTACACGAATAATCTTGTAACATTTGAAAGAATCCTTTGATAACCGGTATGTAAAGCGTCTATGAATAGATCATTAATGTTTTGCAAGGACATTAATATGTGTGGTGCGTAGGAAGTGCTCAAACTTAGCGAATTTCCTCCGGTCCATCCGGCGGGAACGACATAGTCACCTCATGCGGCCACACAAGGACCCATGGGTGAGGCTCGCTACACCCAGATAGATCTACCACTCATGCCCCTCGGTCTTATACTAGATTAATGGCACTTAGGAGAGATACTACATCATCCACGTGATCTAACATATCATTCCTTAGCTAAACCATACCATCGAAACATTTGAACATTTGAAACATGTATCTCACCCCCGTAAGTTATAAAACCGAAAACAGTTAAAAGAAAAGGGGAACATGAACTCACTGATTTGCGTCCTGTCTCCTGTAACTCAAAGATCTCTTCCTAATGACGTACCACTACCTACACACGTGTTATGTTTTATTAGACGTTTAGGTCGTGTAACGACTCTTAGTCTTATTTGTTTATCAAGACTTATTTTGGAATCCACGGTATACTTTGAGTTACATCTTCGATGTACATTATATAATTCCAAAGTATATAATTATTAGTTAAAATAATAATATTTTAACTTAAATTATATTTATCCATTTATTTGAAATATTGTTTACTTGGTTTATTATGTATTTTCACATACGTATTTTTCCAAGTATGGGTGTACTTGTACTTATGTATTCTTATACTTGTGTATTTTGCCAAGTATTGGTGGTGTATTCCGGTGTGTATTTATACGTATGAGGATACGTATTTTCTTGTATTTGTTAAGTATTTTATACTTAAATTTGTGTATAATTTTCCGGAATATTATTTTTAGACAACTAAAAATCACCAAATTTATTTCTTAAAATATTCATATTTTAAGAGAATTTTTATAGAAAAATATCTATAAAATTACTTGGCAAAAATAAATATAACTTCATATATATCTCAAAAATAATATATATTTTTTAGATTATCTTTAGAAAATATATATTTCTATCTTTCACCCAAAATAATATATTTTTAACTTGTTTAAGAAAATATATATTTTTCTCCACTCAAAATAATATATCTTCAAATTGTTTAAGAAAATATATATTTTTCTCCACTCAAAAATAATATATTTTCTATTTGACAAAATATTATATATTTTGTAATACTTGTAAAATTCATATCTTGCCATTTCCTTGGTATCAAAAATACCGTTCGTCATATTTTTCGAGTTACGAATTTATTTCCGGAATATATATATACTTATAGTCCATATGTCCGTTTGTCCGATTGTCCAATAGTTGGGTATAAATTATATATTTGTTTTCTTGGGATTTTGGTAATATTTTTATATTATAATTTTGGTATTTTGATTAGTTACATTATTTTCAAGTTCCTAAAATAATATAAATAATACACATAATATACAAGTAGCACATAATTTGTGACATCTAAATATATATTTTCCTAAATATATACTTAGTCATTTTTGTTATCAAAAATCAACCTCCAATATTTGTAATTTTTGTAACAAAAATTATGGCAAATTTTTATATGAAAACCATGATCAAAATTTACTTGTAAACACTTGTTTAAAAATATTTTTCTAAGTGTTTAATTTCTACAAAAAAATTGCCATAGTTTCCCCTTAAAAATGGAGGTTTCCATATTTAAAAGCATATCATTTTCTTTTAGAAACTCATCACTAATCATCAACAATTTAAACAAGACTTACCATGAGCCATAATGTGCATTTTAGCAATATCTCATGAACTTGAAAGTTTGTAAAAATTTGTAGTAGTTTCACATGTTGTTTAGTAAGTTTAGTTACCTTTAAAAACATGGTTTTTAGTTTATAAAAATCATTCTTGTGAATTGTGATTCTTCACAACTTGTATGATGATTTTTCAAAAATAAATCTTCTTGTATTTTTCTTGTTACCAACACTTTTCTAGCTTTGATTTAACCCTTAATACATGATCACTTTCTTTAAAAACCATGATCCAGTTAAATCTTGTAATAAACTTTGGTTTCTTGAAAATATTATCTTTGAAATATTTTATTTTCAAGACATATAACTTGTATAAATAATCATCATACACTAAAACTAGTTCACCTTCAAGTTCAAGTTTAACATAAAGGATGGTCATCACAAATTTCACAAGATCAATCCTTATACTTGCTAGATCATGTGTTTAATCATCATCTAGCAAGCTTCTTATGATGATCAACATCATAATCACAAGAAATTAACAACCAAGAGTCATAAATACACTAAAACCTCTTTGATTTTCTTGTTTTTAGGCTTTATGTTAGTGTTCATCCTTATGTTTCTTTGAGATTCTTTAGTTTAACATATTATATGATACATTAACCACTAAATTTAGAAGTAAAAACAAGATCAAGAGGCTTACTACTAGCTCTAAGGCTAGGGAAGAAACAAAGATGAAGATGTTGAAGAAAAGTGATGGTTAAAAGCACCAAGAGGAGGTCCTTCCACTTTCAATGCTTCCAAGCTTCTTAGTTATGCTTCTTACACCCTTAGATCACCTTTGAATACTTGAGAATGGAATGAAAATGATGGTTGTATGTGTGTATGTTTGAGCCGAGAATGGGAGAGGGAAGAATGAGGTTGAAGTGGTGAGATGAAGATGATGAATGAAAGTGAGATTAGGACTTGTGGTTTATAGATAAATTCTCCAACATCTTGTTAACCTTTGGTTTATATGTTTCTAAATATCTCTACATATCAAATAAAATATATAAAAGAAATCAAGAGGGGGTGGGCCGCTTGTGACCGTCAACTATGGGGGGGTGTTGGTTGTGTTTCAATTTTATGTTAGGTAATCTAGTTGAAAAGTAAGGGAATTAGTTAGTGTTTTAGGTGTTTAGTGTTTATAGGATGTGTTATAATGTTCGGTGACCATAACTAGCTTCGTGACACTAAAACAATGCTTCTAGTGAAATTTTGGTGTTTCGAGTAGTGTCCGGTTGTTCGGTTGGTTACCGGTTCGTTAAGGTGCTAAATTACGCCGTTTAGTGTGCTTTATGTTGTCTTTTGTGATAGTTTTGATTCCCTACACTTATGAAGGTATTCTGGACCATTAAACCACAATTCTGCATTATATTTTGATGTTAAAAAGCTGATTTTTGCTTAATTATGCATAATTCTGCAGTTTTAGTGTGTTTCAGGCACTTTCCGGCACTTAAACTATCACTCGGAAGGCAGTTTTATGATCCCTACTTTCCTACACACTATTCTAGTGTAACTCTTAATTTCGGGGTTCATTCTGTGTCTTAACATCATTTCTGTCTGAGTACTGAACTCCCGTTAGTACTTCTAGTTTGTCTGATAACAGTGCTAACTTTGTTCTGTGCACTAATTGAACCATACTGTGTTGCATGTAATAATGATAAACATTCTTGCAACATGAAATGCATTTGTATGTATATGACAGTAATCAGAAAATCATTCATGTCATTAATTTAGTCATGCATAGTCATTACAACACAAATTACTGTTTAATATTGTACGGATACACGGAAAATTGCCAGTTGTCACATTCTCCCCCCGTTAAGAAAATTTCGTCCCGAAATTTAAGCTGCGTTAGTGGTTGCAGGGGAGTCGTGAAACAAATGCGGATACTTTGACTTCATTTGATCTTTCACGATCCCAAGTAAACTCTGGGCCGTGACGTGAATTCCAACAAACTTTGACAAGCTTGATACGACTTCTCCGAGTCTTGTGGACTTTCCAATCCGTAACCTCAACAGGTTCTTCGGTAAATTGGAGATTGTCGTCGATATGCACCTCATCCGCAGGGATGATAACTTTTTCCTGGGTTGGGCTCTTCTTAAGGTTTGACACATGGAACGTATCATGTACACCGTTCAGTTCTTCTGGTAATTCTAGTTTATATGCTACGATGCCAACCCTTTTCAAGATCTTGAATGGCCCAATGTACCGTGGATTCAACTCACCACATTTTCCGAATCATGCTACACCTTTCCAAGGTGAGACCTTCAACAAACCCCTGTCTCCTACCTCGAATTCTAAAGGTTTCTGTCTTCGATCAGCGTAGCTCTTTTGTCGATCACGAGCCGCCTTGATGCGTTCTCGGATCTGCATGATTTTTTCGGTTGTTTCTTGAACAAGTTCGGGACCAACCAACCGTTTATCTCCAGCGTCTGCCCAACACAACAGTGAGCGGCACTTACGGCCATATAGAGCTTCGAACGGTGCGGCTTGATTGCTCGTATGGTAGTTGTTATTATAGGAAAACTCAACTAGAGGTAGATGAGTATCCCAGCTGCCTCCTAAGTCCATAAGACATGCGCGAAGCATATCTTCCAGTGTTTGTATGGTATGTTCGCTCTGACCGTTTGTTTGCGGGTGGAAGGCCATGCTTAGATCTAATTGAGATCCAAAGGCCTCCTGAAAGGATTGCCAAATCCTCGATACAAATCGTCCATCTCTATCTGAAATTATCGAGATAGGCACTCCATGACGTGCCATTATCTCCTTGAGGTATAGTTCAGCCAACTTTCCAGTACTATCTTTCTCTCGAATTGGCAGGAAGTGTGAAGACTTTGTTAATTGAGCCACTATTACCCATATCATATCGTGTCCTCTAGGTGTCCTGGGTAATTTCATTATGAAGTCCATAGAAATTTGCTCCCACTTCCATACGGGTATTTCTAGTTGCTGCAATAGATCGGAAGGTTTCTGATACTCGGCCTTGACCTTGGCACAGGTTAGGCATTTTCCCACATAAACGGCTACGTCGCTCTTGAGTTTTGGGTGCCAATAATACTCTTTCAGGTCTTGATACATTTTGCCAGATCCTGGGTGAATCGAGTATCTCGACTTGTGAGCTTCGTCAAAGATAACTTCTCGAATACCGCCATAGAGCGGAACCCAAATGCATCCCTTGACTTATAAGGTTCCTTCCTCATTTGGCACCAACTTCTTCTCCATGCCTCGGAGATATTTAGCCCTAAGATTTTCCTTCTTAAGGGCTTTTTGTTGTGCGTCATGTATGCGTGAACTGAGATTCGTCCGAATTATCATTTCTAAGGCTCGAACCCTTAAGGTCTTAACCCTTTCCTTTTGAAATAATGCGTCTGCTAACACGTTTGCCTTTCCAGGATGATACTTTATCTCACAGTCGTAATCATTCAGCAACTCAACCCATCGTCGCTGACGCATATTTAGCTCCTTTTGGTCAAATATGTGCTGCAGACTCTTGTGATCTGTGAAGATAGTACATCGAGTACCATACAAATAATGTCGCCAAATCTTCAAGGCAAATACCACCGCGCCTAGCTCCAAGTCGTGGGTGGTATAATTCTTCTCATGTACTTTCAATTATCGTGATGCATAAGCGATGACTTTTTGGCATTGCATGAGCACGCAACCTAATCCCTAACGCGAAGCTTCACAATATACCACGAACTCTTCAGTGCCTTCGGGTGGGGATAGTATCGGTGCATCGTATAGTTTGTTCTTGAGTAGTTGGAAGGCTTCTTCTTGCTTGTCTCCCCAGTCATACTTCTTGTCCTTTTGAGTAAGGGAAGTTTGCGGTTGAGCGATTTTGGAGAAATTCTCGATGAACCTGCGGTAATAGCCCGCTAATCCCAGGAACTGTCGAATTTCAGTCGGTGTCTGGGGAGTTTCCCAATTCTTTATCGCTTTGATCTTCGCTGGATCCACATGGATACCATTCTTGTTCACCACATGACCAAGGAACTGTACCTCGCAAATCTAAAATTCGCATTTTGAGAACTTTGCATAGAGCTTCTGTTTCTTCAATAGTTCCAGTAAGGCTCTGAGATGTTGCTCGTGCTCTTCCTTCGTTCGTGAATAGATCAGAATATCATCGATAAATACAATCACAAATTTATCGATATATGGCTTGCATACACGATTCATCAAGTCCATAAATACTATGACCATACTTAAGATCTGAGGTGCTAATCCCCAGATAAACCGCTCGATCCTTTTAAACTCTGGCTCAACAAGGTATGGAACAACCCTTGACAAATCATGGAAACACTGGATATACTCGGCTATTTTCGGACAATCCATCTTAAGGGTCCAAAACTCTGTCTCCAGTTTCTGAATCTCAGCTTGTGAGTAGTACTTCTTGCGCATTAGCTCCTTAAGCTCATCCCAAGTTTGCGCGTATGCAGCAGTTTCGCCCAATGTTTGAACTTGGAGGTTCCACCATGAAAGCGCTCCATCCAGAAATAATCCAGAAATGTAAGTAACCCGTTTTTCAGGAGCACACTTGCTCATCCTCAGCACAGAGTCAGTTTTCTCTACCCAATGAACAAACGCGACAGCACCTCCGGTGCCATCGAAGTTAAGAGGCTTGCAATCCAAAAATTGCTTGTAAGTACAGCCTATAACACAAGCAGCACAATTCATAGTAAGCATTGGCAAAGCACAATTGAAAATATCCAAACGAGTTGTAATGTGTCTTAGGTGACTTAACATTACCGGTTGGGGGGTTATTTCCAGAGGTACCACCGCTATGCTCTGAGCGGATGGCCTCGTGCTGATCAATAGCTTGCGATATGCGTTCTTGCAGTTCTACTTCAGTCCTTGGCAGCGTGTTGTTGTTAATGGTATTTCGTCGAGGTGGCATATTTATTCTAGTAAGAAGATCGGGTAGGTTAGGCCTTATTCATTAAATAATTGTCTAGGAGGTGTACATACATATATATAATATAAATAATTATCACAACAAACAACCACATAATCATCACATGAACAGATAAATCAACAATGTATTTAATGAGAACATGACTATTGAGCTTTTCATAAATATTCCACCACAAGATACATTGTTTTTAAATTGTAGCATATCAAAAGAGACACGAGGTCACACTACCCTGGTCAAACAAGTCTGTCATATACAAAAGTAACAATCAAAAGTGGTCTTCATGTCTTCATAGATCTTCGGCTCAATTGTAGTATTCTCATCAAAAGTAGGGTACCTGCAGAAAACCAAAAATCTAGGATGCTGATGGCGGTGGAGGAGGAGGGAAAAAGATCAAGCTACGAACGTGAGCGAGCTCCTCCTCAAGCTCGTGAACACGACGAACAAGATAGCCGATCTGCTGCTCTGTTGTGAGGAAACGGGCGTCGAAGCCCTGAATAGATGTAGTGCAGCAGATGGAGGGACAAAAGGAGTCGATGATGATGGTGGGGGAATAGGCCATGGGTGTGATGGAAATGGGGACCGCCTAGTGCCCTCCCCAAACTCTTGCTCGAGGACTCTGCAGCTGAGTATTTCGAACTGCAGTTGCAAGGATAGGAGTAACTCATCATGGGTATAGCCGACGTGGTGTGAGGGGTGATATAGATCTGAAATGGGCATCGTGCAAGGAGGGAACCATCTAAATGGCTCATCAAGTGGATCTGATGTAAATGGGGTGAACTGTGGAATGGGTGGGAAAGGATCAAAGCTCGGGGGCTGTCCCGAGGTGCCTTCCCCCGGACAGGGAGCAAGAATCTCGTGTAGAAAGACAATAGGGAGATCGGTACGATGCTCATCAGACACAAAAGGAGGGGGAACATCAACAGTGGGTGGGGGCTGTGGAACAGATGGAGCAATGGGTGGGAGATCGAGGGGTACAGAAATAGGCTCGGGAACGAGTGGTGCAATAAAAGGTATGCCAAAAGGAACTGGACTCGGATCGGGGACATGATCTGGGACAGGTGGAGGTGTGGGGACTTGGATGGGAGAAGATGGAGCGACAGACATTGCATCATCGTCATCAGTAGCATAAAGTCGGAGTCCTGCAGCCTGCAGGGCTGATGAAGTTACAGACTCAAAGGAGTCTGCAACAAAGTGTATGCTGGAATCGGAGGAAATGTCAATAACAGGCACAGCATGAAGAGGTACGTCCAACACAATAACATCATCCACCTCCCCGTCACCCTGCTCACCTGCAGGGTGATCACCAGCAAAAATGTCAAAGTCATCGTCAAGGAGGTCATCAAAAGGCCAATCCTCTGGAGGAATGGCAACGAGGGGAATAGCATCCAGAATAGGAATAGGGAGTGCCAAAATATCATCGATAAGAATGTCATCAGCATCCGGTACGTCGCCCCAAAATCAGGTAGCGCGAAAGGCTGGAAATCATCATCGTTATCTGACATCATCTCCGGATCACTCTCAGTGTCCGAAGTGAACACCTCTGGGTCCTGTACTATCTCGTCATCTGATGTAACGACCATAGGGTCGTGCTCCTCGGATAACCCGCTCTTAGAAGAAGACATCAGTACTTGTAACATAATAATCATGGCATATGCACATATGTTAACTACTATCACTCGGTGTATGCAGGAAAAGATAGACATCTAGTATGTATAGGCAAACAAAGACATGTCACGTCATTCCTACGTAGGACTTTTCTAACTTAACAAGTCTACCCCATGCAAACTAAACTACCGACTATGTCCTTGCTCGTGTTTCTTGTCTTTCCTTTGTAAAATGTTTGTTTCATGGATCTTGGCGTTTTGTGTATGCAATGAAAAATATTTTGTAAAAATATTTTCGTGAGAGAGTCCTAGTGATTGTAGTCTAGACTCGAGAAGGAATCCTAGTTCACTACAATCGAAGCTCTGATACCAAATTGTCACACCCTGACTTTTGCGGAAGCGTATGATGTGTGACTTGCTTAATATCATTGCATTCAATAATAACAAACAATTATACGATTAAAACCAGGATGTTCATCCATTCATACGTTTCTAAATATTACAGACCCAAGTTGTTTAGTACTAACCATAAAACTTCAAGTTTAACTTACAAACCAACCAAGTGTAATAAGTTCCACAAAGGACTTTTAACAAAAGACATTAAAAACCAAGGATTTGATTCATATATCTTATCAAATATAAGATATACCATTCAAACCCTTCCAAAACAGGATGACATCAATTCTTGAAATTATTTCTTGAAACTTTTATTGCCCGCCAGATCCATACTAGTTTCCTGAAATACATGTAGTTTGAAAACATCAACAAAAGTTGAGCGAGTTCATGTGTTTTTGTATGTGTACACGAATAATCTTGTAACATTTGAAAGAATTCTTTGATAACCGGTATGTAAAGCGTCTATGAACAGATCATTAATGTTTTACAAGGACATTAATATGTGTGGTGCGTAGGAAGTGCTCAAACCTAGCGAATTTCCTCCGGTCCATCCGGCGGGAACAACATAGTCACCTCATGCGGCCACACAAGGACCCATGGGTGAGGCTCGCTACACCCAGATAGATCTACCACTCATGCCCCTCGGTCTTAAACTACATTAATGGCACTTAGGAGAGATACTACATCATCCACGTGATCTAACAGTTCATTCCTTAGCTAAACCATACCATTGAAACATTTAAACATTTGAAACATGTATCTCACCCCCGTAAGTTATAAAACCGAAAACAGTTAAAAGAAAAGGGGAACATGAACTCACTGATTTGCGTCCTGTCTCCTGTAACTCAAAGATCTCTTCCTAATGAAGTACCACTACCTACACACGTGTTATGTTTTATTAGACGTTTAGGTCGTGTAACGACTCTTAGTCTTATTTATTTATCAAGACTTATTTTGGAATCCATGGTATACTTTGAGTTACATCTTCGATGTACATTATATAATTCCAAAGTATATAATTATTAGTTAAAATAATAATATTTTAACTTAAATTATATTTATCCATTTATTTGGAACATTGTTTACTTGGTTTATTATGTATTTTCACATACGTATTTTTCCAAGTATGGGTGTACTTGTACTTATGTATTCTTATACTTGTGTATTTTGCCAAGTATTGGTGGTGTATTCCGGTGTGTATTTATACGTATGAGGATACGTATTTTCTTGTATTTGTTAAGTATTTTATACTTAAATTTGTGTATAATTTTCCGGAATATTATTTTTAGACAACTAAAAATCACCAAATTTATTTCTTAAAATATTCATATTTTAAGAGAATTTTTATAGAAAAATATCTATAAAATTACTTGGCAAAATTAAATATACCTTCATATATATCTCAAAAATAATATATATTTTTAAGATTATCTTTAGAAAATATATATTTCTATCTTTCACCCAAAATAATATATTTTTAACTTGTTTAAGAAAATATATATTTTTCTCCACTCAAAATAATATATCTTCAAATTGTTTAAGAAAATATATATTTTTCTCCACTCAAAAATAATATATTTTCTATTTGACAAAATATTATATATTTTGTAATACTTGTAAAATTCATATCTTGCCATTTCCTTGGTATCAAAAATACTGTTCGTCATATTTTTCGAGTTACGATTTTATTTCCGGAATATATATATACTTATAGTCCATATGTCCGTTTGTCCGATTGTCCAATAGTTGGGTATAAATTATATATTTGTTTTCTTGGGATTTTGGTAATATTTTCATATTTTCATATTATAATTTTGGTATTTTGATGAGTTACATTATTTTCAAGTTCCTAAAATAATATAACTAATACACATAATATACAAGTAGCACACAATTTGTGACATCTAAATATATATTTTCCTAAATATATACTTAGTCATTTTTGTTATCAAATATCAACCTCCAATATTTGTAATTTTTGTAACAAAAATTATGGCAAATTTTTATATGAAAACCATGATCAAAATTTACTTGTAAACACTTGTTTAAAAATATTTTTCTAAGTGTTTAATTTCCACAAAAATTTTGCCATAGTTTCCCCTTAAAAATGGAGGTTTCCATGTTTAAAAGCATATCATTTTCTTTTAGAAACTCATCACCAATCATCAACAATTTAAACAAGCAATAATGTGCAATTTAGCAATATGTCATGAACTTGAAAGTTTGTAAAAATTTGTAGTAGTTTCACATGTTGTTTAGTAAGTTTAGTTACCTCTAAAAACATGGTTTTTAGTTTATAAAAATCGTTCTTGTGAATTGTGATTCTTCACAACTTGTATGATGATTTTTCAAAAATAAATCTTCTTGTATTTTTCTTGTTACCAACATTTTTCTAGCTTTGATTTAACCCTTAATACATTATCACTTTCTTTAAAAACCATGATCATGTTAAATCTTGAAATAAACATTGGTTTCTTGAAAATATTATCTTTGAAATCTTTTATTTTCAAGACATATAACTTGTATAAATAATCATCATACACTAAAACTAGTTCACCTTTAAGTTCATGTTTAACATAAAGGATGGTCATCACAAATTTCACAAGATCAATCCTTATACTTGCTAGATCATGTGTTTAATCATCATCTAGCAAGCTTCTTATGATGATCAACATTATAATCACAAGAAATCAACAAACAAGAGTCATAAATACACTAAAACATCTTTGATTTTCTTGTTTTTAGGCTTTATGTTAGTGTTCATGCTTATGTTTCTTTGAGATTCTTTAGTTTAACATATTATATGATACATTAACCACTAAATTTAGAAGTAAAAACTAGCTCTAAGGCTAGGGAAGAAACAAAGATGAAGATGATGAAGAAAAGTGATGGTTAAAAGCACCAAGAGGAGGTCCTTCCACTTTCAATGCTTCCAAGCTTCTTAGTTATGCTTCTTACACCCTTAGATCACCTTTGAATACTTGAGAATGGAATGAAAATGATGGTTGTATGTGTGTGTGTTTGAGCCGAGAATGGGAGAGGGAAGAAGGAGGTTGAAGTGGTGAGATGAAGATGATGAATGAAAGTGAGATTAGGACTTGTGGTTTATAGATAAATTCTCCAACATCTTGTTAACCTTTGGTTTATATGTTTCTAAATATCTCTACATATCAAATAAAATATATAAAAGAAATCAAGAGGGGGTGGGCCCCTTGTGACAGTCAACTATGGGGGGGCGGGGGGGTTGTGTTTCAATTTTAAGTTAGGTAATCTAGTTGAAATGTAAGGGAATTAGTTAGTTTTTTAGGTGTTTAGTGTTTATAGGATGTGTTATGATGTTCGGTGACCATAACTAGCTTCGTGACACTAAAACAATGCTTCTAGTGAAATTTTGGTGTTTCGGGTAGTGTCCGGTTGTTCGGTTGGTTACCGGTTCGTTAAGGTGCTAAATTACGCCGTTTAGTGTGCTTTATGTTGTCTTTTGTGACAGTTTTGATTCCCTGCACTTATGAAGGTATTTTGGACCATTAAATCATAATTCTGCATTATATTTTGATGTTAAAAAGCTGATTTTTGCTTAATTGTGCAGAATTCTGCAGTTTTAGTGTGTTTCAGGCACTTTCCGGCACTTAAACTATTAATCGGAAGGCAGTTTTATGATCCCTACTTTCCTACACACTATTCTAGTGTAACTCTTGGTTTCGAGGCTCATTCTGTGTCTTAATATCATGTCTGTCTGAGTACTGAACTCCCGTCAGTACTTCTAGTTTGTCTGATAACAGTGCTAACTTTGTTCTGTGCACTAATTGAACCATACTGTGTTGCATGTAATAATGATAAATATTCTTGCAACATGAAATGTGTTTGTATGTATATGACAGTAATCAGAAAATCATTCATGTCATTAATTTAATCATGCATAGTCATTACAGCACAAATTACTGTTTAATATTGTACGGATACACGGAAAATTGCCAGTTGTCACAGATTGTAACAATGGGCTATTGCGCTTCAAAGACAACAACGGAAAATTTTGGAACCCAAATGACCCGGATCAAGTCCTCGCCATCGAAGATATCCCCAACCGTCCGCCGCGCTATCCTCATAAATACGTTTCTGGATCCTCCTCTCAAGGGGGCAGCGACATTCCTAACATGAAAATTTTATATAATATTATGGAGGAAATGCTTCAGGTATCCCACAACGCATACAGCTTGGGGCAAAACACCAGCTCAAGAGTCGATGGCATGGAAAGAAGTATAACATCCATGCAATCCGACATCTCCTGCATTCGGGAGCATATTGTATACCAAGAGGATGAGGATGATGATGATGATGATGATGACGGGGGCGATGACATGAACGATTTGGAATAGGCAATGATGGAAAGGACGGTGGCATGGTTGGTGGCGTGGTTGGTGACTCCCAGGTTAATCCTTTTCTCTTTAAAACACTTGGCTTGATGTGCAGGCTGCGAGCCGTTTTAAACAATTTACTTTATGCACTTTTACTTTTCTGTATTTTATTTTTCTTTGTTTGTTGATGGATGGTGAAACAAAAAAAATGGTATTTTAGGACTCTATTTCTGTTAGATCGTTATATTTGTGGTGTGTGTGAGCGAACAGGTACCTTGGAATGTTTGGATCAACCAAGCACATGAAACCCCGGACCCGAAACAGGAAGCCTACCAACCTAAACCTTTTTTTCTCAAACTTACAGAAGCCAAACATGGGGTCATGTGCAGTAAACACGCCCCCGTGCTTCTTAACTGCTGAAACAATTTTGTATATTTGATATTTCTCTATTATTGTTTAGAGTTGGTCCTTGGTTATGGTTGCTTCATGTTTGAGACTACTTATATTTTGGTCTTTTTCAGCTATTCTTGTCTTAAAATCTCTTTTTAATTTTTTAAGAACTATTTCACTGATTTAAACCTTTTCTCTTAGATTTTAATTTACCTATTTAACATTTGCAAATGCTATGATACATTTGTCAGAACATAACTCTTTGAGAGTTTGAGGTGATACCTTAGAGTCAGCCATTTGTACTTAATCAACACTAATGCATTCAGTGGAACTTTTTGGATAGTTTTCTTCAATCCTTGATACATGCTCCTTGTCACAAACATATGTTTAACCTGAGCTCTCAGTAATTACCTTAACAAGACTTGCACCAACAGTTTTTTGAACTTGATCTTCTTCTCCTGAGATATGTTCAATAGTCATGAAACAAAAATTTGCATGTTCATCACAATCATTTTCCATTAAAGCAAAATTTTCATTAGTTAGGTTTTTTTGGCAAGCTTCTTCAATCAACATAGCCTTAAGTAAAGAAGCTTTGTTGATTAGGCTCTGTAAGGATAGGAGCATGATCAACTTATGGTTCTTGAAAATGTGCAACAAGCATTTGAACATACTAACCTTGAGGAACATGATTAGCTTGAACATAATGCCCAGGCACAGGGTTCATGCTTTGGGCAAAATGGGAACTGTTTTTTACTCTTGGTCTAGGGGTAGTTTAGGTACTTTGATAAAACTTTTGTGGGTTTGATTGAGGTCTTTGGTTAGGATATGTCATCAATGGTGCATAGTTATTTGATTGACTCCTGCACTCTCTTGCAAAGTGACCTAATCTATTACACTTGAAACATTTAATTTTGGATTTATCTAACCCCACCTTTAACTTCCCATTTAACCCTGGATATGTCCTACCAAATCTTGTGTAAAATATCAATATCCTCAAGGTCAATTGGGTCTATATGCTTCAGATCATCAAGGATAAATGACAAACTATCACGACCTTGACTATTATCATTCGCTGTGAATGTACAGTTTGAGGAATGTTGATCAACGTTGATTCCAACTAATATATCAATATACTGATCAAAACTCTGATCATTTGACATTCCTGAGGATGATCCTTCCTGACTCATAAGTGTCATGTTTCCGAAAACATAATTGTCGGACACTTTTCCAGTTTCCTGAGCTTCTTTTTCTGGATAAGCTCTCTCTCGAATGTTAAGAGCTTTCCATGAAGTCGAGTCAGTGTAATGTCCTTGAAGTAAGTGGATGTTCTCTTCACTTTAGCAATAGTGTCCCACTTCTCAGGGAGAGATCTTAAGGATCAATTAAGTTGATTTAGAAAATTCCTTGTTAACTAACTTTAATTCATTGATTAGACTTGAAAACCGTTCAAACTGTTGTGTAAGGGTTTCTCCTTTGACGTGAGTGAAAGTCTCGTATTATTGGTTAAGGATATCTCGAGTGTTCTTGATAACGTCCTTTGTTCCACCAAACTGCTCTTTCAATGTATCCCATAACTCTTTGGCACTGTTGCAAAGTAACAAGCCAACATAGATTTCATTCGGCAGAGCCATAGCCACAATGCTAAAGGCTTTGGCATCTAGCTCGAATTTTTTATAATCTTGCTCTGACTAATTTTCTGGCTTCTTTGGCTCTTGTACACTCAGGTTTTCAGCACTAGGTTCCATTGGAAAGTGAGGTCTGAATACAACGGACTTCCAACACCCGATGTTTTATTGAGCAAGTATATGACCCATCCTACTTTGCAAGATATTAAATTCACATCTGACTAGCATGAGAGTTTTATTACTGAAGCCAGTGTTATGGGGATAATTTTGTGCCATGTTCTATTGTTCTTTTGAAGAAGGATAAAGTATGTGTCAGACATTTTTTGAGTTCTACACTTTACTACTTTGAGCTATGAACAAATTTGGATCTTTGTGAGCTAATCTTTGTATGTTAAACTGATTGTGAAATCAAGTTTAACGTGACCAAGCTTACTAATTGTTAGATCTGAGTTTACGAGGCTTGTGATTACAAACAATTAAGAACAAACAATTTTGTATTGTAAAGTAAAATTATAATCACAAGCAAGAAATTATCATCAACATATGTTTTTCAATTAAATCCGAATGATTACAAAATGTTTTACAAAAATATTGACTCTAGAAACTCCCCCTCAGCCTGATCACAAACAACTCTATTTATACAAAAGAAAAGATGTTGTGTGTGATATATAGATCTCTAACAGGTGAGATCAATTTATACTAAGTATAAAAGGTCTGTTTGTGATTGGCTGACATCACCTTGCTAGTGACATTTAACATTCCAAATAGAAAAGATTCCACAAATGTTGCAAATCAAACATCTGATCTAACTATGTTAAACACTGTTTAAATAAGCAAGTAATATTACATTAAGAAACATCTGTTTGTTGATCCTCTATTGCTTTATTCTAAACATCTGTTGTGGCCAAACAGATGTTTGGTCTTCATGATCAAACCTTTTCTTCGATAGACCTTTGAACTTGAAAATACCTTATTTATTCATCAACAACGGTTTCAAGTCTTCAAACAAAGGTTAGAAAGCCTTCAACAGATGCTCTGATTTAGCTGTTCAAGATTCACTATCTTTGGGAGGAGTCTGGTTCAAATTGTTGTTTATTTCTTGATCATTTTGTCATGTTTTGGCTTTTGAATATCCCCTGTTCTTTTGTAGGTCCAACATTCCTTGTTGAATGTCTTTCAAATAAAAGGTACATGCTAGGTCGAGTACCGTGTGTTCTTGATTATTGGATAGTTTGCTAGACTTAGTAATCCATATGAGTAAGAATTGTGATTTGGATAGGTTAAAGTATTATACCAATCTTGATAGTTGTGAGGTGAGAGATTGTTTGGTTGTCTTGACTGTTAGATTGCTAGGGTTAGAGCTTTTGTGAGAAGATCTTCCTAGTTTACCTTTAATTCCTTGCTTACCAAGTCTGACCAGGATTCCATAGTTACATGTGACTTTCGCGCTATGAGGTTGATTGTATAAAGGGTACTTCTTTATTCAAGCGGGAAAGCCCGTGATAGAATCTACTAAACCGGTAGATTAACAGCGTTTTAGGTTTCCATAGGTTTCACCTTGAGAAGGGTTGAGGGTCATGTAGGTTATCCTTTGAGTTTAGTATCTTAAGTATAACAACCCACAAAAACACCCTAACCATTCCGTAATCATAAAACCAGACCCGTATAAAATTAATTTTAACAAAAAAAATGAAAAATCAAGAAAATTACACTTGTCGCGGGCCGCGACTGGTTTGAATGAGGCCGGTCACGGGGCGCGACGGCTTGTTTCTTGCTGAACACCCATAGTGCCACGTGTCGTAACCCTTGTCAAACCTAGGGGCCACCCGGCAACCCTAGCCGTAGCTAGGGTGCTCTCGCAGGGCGCGAAAGAAACAAGGGGAGGGGTCACGGGGCACGAGAGACCCCCAAAACTTGTATAAATTAGATGTTCAATCTGCATTTCAATTCTTTTAAACTTCTCTTTCTCTCTTAGTCTATATTATATGAAATTATAGCTAAAATACCCTCTAAATCACGAAGCTCTGCTCCGTTCTAAGTATTTTAACCCCTGATCACTAATTCGATACCATGTCCGATTGATCTAGAACCCAGCAACGCATGTCAAGGCTCTGCCTGACTAAGTACGTTGGGGTTCTGTCTCGGACGTATTGATAAGTTGAATTTGGGTTATTATACTAACGCACGTGCATTGTATATTTTTAATAGGAACTCAAAAGTATTAACAAAAAATATCATCAGGAAGCCGTAGAAGAACCTAAATTTACAATGTGAGTTATTCTCTTTTTCTATCAAATTGTTTTACAAAACCTCAAATGTTTTTTAGTTATACTTACAGTGATTAAGTCTTTGTATTCTACAAAATATTGCCGGTATTATGGGGTTTTGTATACACTACTTGATAACCTTCACAATTGGAGACGGGTAGCCAATGTGTGATATTACCATAGTCACAGATCCGTCAAGTGACAAGTACTTGGAGTTTTTGGTTAGATATAAACATTGTAATCGCTTTTAATACTGTGAAGTTATAACAATGTGTTTTTATAAAATGGAATGTACTCGCCAGTATTTATTGCTGATAAAATCTTTTTAAAACGCGTTTCAGGTAACTTAATGTGAAGCTATAAGAAGCCAGCTATGGAGCACTGAAGACTTAAAGAAAGTGGCTTTAATTTACCTGAATAAAAGAAGGAGTTATATTTTCAGCAAACTAGGGTTTATCCCTATAAAAATATTATAAATGAAAGTTTGGTGTTTTGCAAACTCTTAATTTATTTCCTAACTACGATCCTGATGTCTCATTTCCGCTGCCAAATTTATAACAATGATACCACTTAACTGTCTCGTGGCTCCCGCTCCCGGGGTGGGGTCAGGGTTGTGACATTAGGATCCCGGTTCCATAACAATTCCTTTACCGATAGAAAGCTTGTGATTCATGTGTAGGATTCTGACCTAGGCAGTGCTTTCCCATTATCTGAATTCATCCTTAGTCTTAGTCGTGTCTTAGTCAGCTTTAGTTAATTTTAATTAACTTCATTATGTTATTAGAAACCCCACCCCTCAAAACAATAAAAACAATTAAGTCGAGTCAGTTAGATAAGTAATCGAGTCTAGTGTACGTAATCAGTAGAGTCTCGTGGGTTCGATACTCGGACTTACATTAGTTGTACTGCATTGACCGGTACACTTGTCGGTTGTATGGTTTAGGTTTAGAGAGTGTTAGTTTACAAATTTAAAACTTAGAGTGTCTAGTTTAGAGTAATTTTGTTAGTTTTAATTAAACCACATTGAGCACATCAAGTTTTTGGTGTCGTTGCCGAGGAACTCTTGGTGATTGCGTTTATTAGCTTTTATTAGACTTATCTCCCATATATGTGCTACTTGTGTTTTGTTTTGAGTCGTAGGAGTCTAATTTTCCGTGTCTTTTATTTGTTTTGAGTCTTAAGTATGTGTGAGGTTTGTGGAGGACCCCCTTTTACCGTTAAATGTCCACAGTATGTGGGGTCCCCTACACATTATTGTGCTAACTCCTTTGTGCAGCCGCATCCATATCATTCACAGGAGTGTCCTACATATTACTATGATTAGCCGTATCGGCAGCCACATTACATCAGTTTTCTGGTAACAACTCTAGTAGGGATAGTGGTTGTGATTGGAGTAAGATAGAGAGTCTTTGGACTCTAATAGTTTCTAAGGATGCCAATCTCCAGAAAATGTAAGCAGAGCATAACATCCTCATCAAAAATCAATAGTATGCGTTACTAGATCTTCAATGATCAATAGAAGACATTGTAAGGAGACTAATAGAAGAAGAAGAGCAAAAAGTTCAGCTAGAACAGCTGCCAACTACTGATTATACATATGATGTTGAGGGCAATTACCTAGGGTACATGAATTTACGGGAGGAGTTGTTCCCAATGTTTCCAGAACCAGGAAAAGGGTTGTACATGGAGTACGCAAATGAGTCAGATGAGGAAATCATTCTAGAAACGAAGACGAAAATGGATGATGAAGTCCCGCCTCCGGTGTCACAAGTTACTGAATATAATTCCTTTAGTGATTCTAGTGATGAGATATACGAAGAAGTGTGGGTTGAATATCAGAGGTCGTTTGTGAAGAAAGAAGTGATTGAGGAAGTAGAATTGGGAGATTCCATCAGTTTTATGTTTGGTTTAGAGATGGAAGAAGAGGTGGAAGAGAATGAGTTGTCCTAGGAGGATGATTTTTTAGGGTTAAGAGGTTTACCAGTTTATGAAGACGTAGGAGAGGTAGATCCCGATGGGGATATAGCATATCTAGATTCCCTACTTGAAGGTGAACCAAAAGAGATGATTGAACCTACATTAGATGAAATAACTCAGTGTGGGGATCTTCCCATGGAAATGGTAGTAGAGGAAGGGCACCATAGCTGGCCCGTGGTATTAGCGATAGATGAAACTTCAAAATCAAAAACACCACGGGAGAAGGCAAGGAAAATAAAAAGAAAGGATCGAAATCAGACAAGGATCGAAGGCTGGTAGAAGACGGGGAAAAAGGAGCCACTAAAGTTCAAATAAGACCAGTCTTCTTACTAATATCCATGCATCAGGTTCCTTCCAGGTGAGTTTAAAGTCTGGTGGTTTGACCTGTTAAGAATGTTTAAATTGTTTTCCAATTCCCCCAAAAAAAATTATTGTTTAATGAGGATCGGGTGGAATTAACGGGTTGATAGGGTCCAGGTCAAAGATAAACATCCTGATTAAGTTCAAATGTGGGGAGGTTTCGTAGAGTTTGTAGAGGTTGAGTTGTAGTTTTTTCTTTTTTTAGTTAGGATTTAGTAATTTTTCGGTTTGTGTTTTAGTGTTTGAGTCTTTTTGTAGGGATTATTAACTAATATGGAGTGGAGAATGAGAAGAAACGAAGTTCAAAGTGCATTACAATGGAAATTTTTGCTTAGAATGGATCTTGGACGACTTTGGTTGAAGATGGAAAAATTATAAGGCATGAAAGTTAAATACAACTCAAAACTTTCTAAGAAAATCCACCTCTCGCGTTGTGCAAGAGGCATGGAAAACATTTGTCACATCATGCGACGCCTCATAAGTCAACAAAAGTCACTATGAACCTCGTGTCACGTGAGAGAAGGAGGTGTTACCTGTCGCGCTGCGCGATGGGCTATTAAACCTGGGCAGTTTTGGTGTTTCGTTAGTTTGTTCAGTTTCTCGCACTCGACACTTGTACAGTACACATTTTCTTGTATTTTGGCTCGTATTTGTGTACCATGAGTCTAAGTTAGTAGTCTTAAGTCGGTTTTTGTTTAGAGTCGGTATTGCTTGGGTTTTCCTTTGTTTTGTTTGTGCATGTTTGAATTTTCTTGTCCGTACTCAATCTCCATTCGGATATGAGATCTTCGAGCCTATATTCTGATGTGGGCAACCGAGTTACCAATCAATTATCGCGAAGGAAATGTTATACGATCGTTCGAGTTTGGAATGAAGACTAGCACAGCTGGAGCTGATTTGCATCCTAACCAGCTAAGTCTTTTCCAACTCTCTATCGTTGTATTTTATTTGTAGTTTTTATTTTTCTTATTTATTTTTAGTATTTTTCATCCACATTGAGGACAATGTGTGATTTAAGTGTGTGGATGGGAAACTACATTTTTTTAGGTTAGCTTGAGTTAAAAGAGTTTGAAAAAAAATTAAAAATTTTAAAATCCAAAAAAAAATTGAAAATATTGAAAAGCTTTTTGGAAACACTTTACAAATACTGGAAAATGATAGAAAAATTGGGATTGATTGGTTTTCAAAATATTATATATATGAGAATAAAATTTGACAAAAGACATATTTTACGGGATGTACTAGTAGTCCCAACCGACTTAGAGGGTTCTCTAGATTGTTTTAATAAACCATATAATTAAATGTTGTGATGTATTGCAGAATACATTTGTTTCCGTTGTATAGTTTTTGAGTCATTTTGTGTCGTTTTTTTGTGAGTTTTGTATACTACTTAGTTGTACGTGGTTTCATGTGTTTTTGTGCAGAGGAAGCAAAAACAAGTTAAAATGTTAAAGAAACAAGCACAAAGGAGAAGGTTTAGGCTTAGTGAAGGATTCTCATAGAATGTAAATGGATATTTAAGAATATGAGATGATAGAGAATTGAATTACAAAGATGTAGGCGAAACCAGTGAAGAAAACGGAGTTGAGACGAAGAAGTTATGACGAAAACCGTTTTCCGGATATTGTTGCATGTCATGTCACGCGAGAGCAAGGCCCCAAAGCCCTCGCATGACGCTAGAGAAGCCCTGATCAGCGCGAATTATTTAAGTAAAATTCTCATTTGTATGATAACAAAAGTTGTGAAAGTGTATAGTATCATCTAGTTCCATCTTATAAGGTTTCTAACCAGATATTGATAACAAATAATATACGAGTTTAAGGTAACAGTGACTTTATGTTGGCTATGCAAACCTCACAACTGTCATAATGTAGCTTAAGTATTGATACTAAATTCTGATTAATTTCCAGAGTATGTAAGGTATCATAAAGCATAATTAGAAAAAAAAAATATTATGGTTCTTATAGCCTTAACATTTGAATTTTTCGTTAACTCTCATGTTAGTTATTTGTTAATATGTGGTAAGGAAACATATAGAACTAGACTCAACCTGTCATGTGTTAACTGGAATATAGCAAACTTAAATACCATTAAATATATGAATACTTATCTTAGCGAGTTATTCCTTTGAATTATGGATAATTTCGTTGTGTATGCCTAGTCTAATGGTATAGTTGTGTATTGAGGCTTCTCCTTGGAAAAATTAAAACTGGAAGTACTACTTGTATTCTATCTCCAAACCTTAGAACTATCATCTTTTTTTAGGTTTTAGTGGTGTTGAGGTGAATAACATATTCTTTTCCGGATTTAGGTAGTTCCTTTTCCTGTGCATATTTTGCTGATCAACACCACACTCATTTTCCTTTGATACTTCTTAGTGTTATAGTTGATTCTTAATGCATCGAATTGTACTAGTAAAAAAGCTAGTATGTAATACACTGGAAAAGTGTACTTGTTTCCATAAACCCTAATTTTTGAGTCATAGTATTGTACATTATGATGTATTCACGGATCCCAGTTAATCTTATAGTTTAAAAATTAAAATGAAGGCATGCATCTTATGAGTTCTTTTGATTATTCCACAAAAATATATTAGTCTTATGAAAAACTGAATCTGGAATAACTTTAGTGATATCATTTATTTAAATGAGTTCTTGATTATCATAAGAGACATTATGTCTGACTTATCCCACTTGTCAAGCTTTAGTTTTCTTCTGTATTACTATTATCAGAAGGAAACAGAATTGTCATGTCATGTCGTGAGAGATAATCAAAATCCAATAAGAGAAAATTTAATGGAAGTTCTTTAGTGAAGCAAAACATCTTAGGTTTTGAAGATTAGAGTGGATGAGTTAGATGAGATACTAACTTATAGAAGAATGTTATAGTGAGTAATGTTATGGGGTAATCAAGTAAGGCAGATTAAAGTATGATCATAAGATTCATGAAGGATCATCAATGTGAGGATCATTATTTAAAGAAGTTGTGATATGTCTATTATTAACATCAAACTAATAGAATAAGCTCATTTAAAAGTTCTACTTAAGCAAAGAAAAATCACATTTAAGCAGAAGTGAAATTATTTAGCATCAAACTTTAGGCATAAGTGAAATCGTTGAAGTATATGTGCAAAATAATTATGACAGGTCACCTTTAGGTAGAAGTGTGACAATTATCTTAGTTTTGTACGGGTTAGTTATGCTAGACATGAATGTAGCACATCACCTTTGGGCAAAACGCAAAAGTGAGACATTCTTGTATATAATGCACTAGGTTATCACCCGGGAATACTCTCGGGTTGTGAATCTTTATATCTAAAAAATAAATACACATCTATTTATATTAATTAATAAAAATATACCATGTAGTTGTGAATCTTTATAACTCGGGAACTTCCCGGGCAGAAAAAATTAATTTATAATCTAATTATGTCATTAAATAAATTAGAAGACATGTTTTCAAACGCTATTAAGTGTTTAAATAAATAAGTTAAAATTTGGTGTCAATACTATGCGGTACCAATATTGAAATTAAAGACATGTTTTCAAACGTTATTTGCCGTACAATAACACTTTTTTTTACATGGGGCGCCTCCTTCCTTTTCTTTACATGTACACCCCTATGCTATGCTATGCGATACGGTACCGGTTAAGCCAAAGAACTTATGAAGAAATGAGTTGAGCCAAACCATTTTTTTACCATAATCTCTGCAGAAATAAAGGCACTTATGTTTTTACCTTTTTTAACCGAAACCCGATTACCAAACCTGAACCAATGCTACCTAAACTGAGTATTTAACACAATTGTACATGAAGCCACACATAACCTAAGTAAAAACATTACAAAAACTTTCCACATCAAACTTTCCACAACAAAACTTTTAAACACATTAAAAGAAGATAATTGAGATATATTTCCTTTTTCAAACAGCCAACAAATCAAATTTTATTAAAAAACATATTAGCATTGTGCTAATCCACATCCAAAAACAACCAGACAACAAACTACATCATAGACCCAAAAAAATTAACACAAAATTTTGCCAGTTTTTCCATGATAAACCAACGGATTTTGACTGATGTTTAACCCATAAGTACGCCAAAACTCTAATTTCCTACTTTAAACTCTCCACCTTAGGTTGTTTACGGTTGAAGATAATATTGTTTTGACTTCGCTAAAATGCACCACACGACCGTTAGAATAATGGAGTAGACAACCTTTCTCCACTTCACAGAGCCTCTCGCTTGCTTATAAAACTTCATCTGGTCCTCGAATTCAAAGAAAAAGAAGCCATAAAGCATGTACCATGTATTAATAAAGTCCCAGATAGTTTGCGTCATCCCACACGATACTAAAAGATGTTCTGTACACTCCTCATATGCTCCACAAAAGCTGCACATAATAGACCCAATACTAACACTTCGTCTTGCTGGATTTGTACTCGTAGGCAAGTGATCCAACCCCAACCTCCATGCTAAAAAATGACTTTAAGTGATACCCAATTGTTCCATTCAAAGACTGTGCCATGCTCCAAAGAAGATGTTGAATTCATTTTTTGTTTGAAGTTCTTTAGCAAAAATACACCGGATGCATCCGAACTCCAGACCCATATGTCGATGCCAAATCTGTCTGGTAAGATGGATAACAACGTTGTTATCCCGTCTAGTTCAGTTAGTTACCTCCTGGAATGTGGATGGTTGTTAAGCCCAGTCTTCTTATTCTAGAAGTAGATTCCTTGTATTAAACAAAACCAATAATCTACTTTAAAATTGAACATTCACCCCCATGAGAGAGTGAGATGATGACTACCTTATACAACATCTACTCCAAAACCTTTAAATCATTCATGTAGTAATCTCCAGTGGAAGTGTTACCTAAAGAATGGATCAGATTTATCAGATGCTATTGAACTAATAAAACAAATATTAAAAGTTCAAAATTCAAATTACAAAAGAAAAAAAAAAGTGGTAGAACTGTTATCCCATGGTAGCTAAGATGATCCCTGAGCCCTCATGCCATAGTTAATAAAGTACAATAAAAAACAAAAACATTATAACATTGATTATTAATAAAAAATATTACAACACTTTGTTTATATATACAAAAATGAAGCAAAGCCATTCATCACAAACTTGTATCAGCCCATAATAAAATAAAGACACATACCCGCGTTAAACGCAGTTTCAACAAAAAAAACTAATTATTTATTTTCAACTTTAATATTCTGTAAAAACAAAATAAAATACAAAGTGTCATGTTACATAAATTAGAGTGGAAATAACTAACATTTATGTAACTAAATGGAAAATTAATATGAAAGAACATACAATAATAAAAGATCTACTACAATTACAACTATTCCTAATTCTAAAACCTAAAGGCCAACTAAGGCCCATGACAGATACCCAAACGAACCAAATTGGCCCAATACAACAAAAAATACAGACACAATGACTTCCAATGCCTATATTATTCGGATTAACTTTGGTGTGTAAAATGCTTGTGAAATACTTGTTAGTCCAAGAATCCTTCTACTGATCATATCTTCAGCCCACTTTCCAAGCTTGTTACTGATGTATAAAGCCCAATGTATTCTAAACCAAGGCTTGATGATTACCTTTGGCCCATTCTATCAAAGCCCACTCGCACCTACCATATATATTACCATAGGCTACATAAATGCCAATACCATTAATGGGCCTATCTTTATTGTTCCCATCCTGAACATTTATCACAAGGCCATTATCCTCATTATTCTCAGACCAAGAGCTGATGATTACCTAAAATCCCATTCATATCTGCAGAGTTAACCATAAGTGTCAAAACCAAACCAAACCAAATGGTTAAACAAAATAAAATTCGAATTATTAATCCTAGCAAAGCAAGAAACCAAATGAAAAAAGAAAGAGTCCTACAGGAATCAGAACAAAACTAGATGACTACACATAACAACAATCCTTCTTAAAGCCAACTTTAACTAAATGTTATTATGCAATGCATATTTTCTTTTATTAAGATATCCAAATTATTTGACCTTATACGTGCCTTAAGGCGTAATGCTGGGTGACCAAGACCTTCACGCCACCATCACCATGCCCAATGGTTATGACCAAGGCGTGGTCCTCCTTGGGGTGACCCGGTCATGGCTTGACCACAACACCACCACCAATCATATTTTTATGAACTTCTAATCCAATAAAAACAACCAAAAGCACCATCCCCAATCTCACCCACTACATCTTCCCATTACACATCTTTTTTACTCAAACCCACTAAATCACCATCCGCAAACTCAAAAGTCACTTATCTAATAAACATACACTCGTCACGTATTAGTAAAAACCCATATAATAATAAAATGTATTATAGTAAGAAAAACAAAATTTAATGAAAAGGTTTCCCATTTTATGTAATTCATATACGTATGCATTCAAATAGCTTTTTAATCAAATCTTGATAGTTAAGACATACTGAATTGTTATTAAAAATGTTTAT
Organism: Helianthus tuberosus; assembly: GCA_030545235.1. Classification (NCBI taxonomy): domain Eukaryota; kingdom Viridiplantae; phylum Streptophyta; class Magnoliopsida; order Asterales; family Asteraceae; genus Helianthus; species Helianthus tuberosus. Next base: position 83,884,215 of record CM060369.1, read on the forward strand.
ATTTAGACATAAAGTGTTTTGGGTAAATTCGACCATTCCACAAAAATGACCCATTAAACATAAGCATCCCACACAGATAATATAAATAAATAAATCACCTTTAATGGATCAGGTCTTGTAATTCTATCTGAACCAGAAAAACCGTTATGGTCTGCATTACTCATTACCATGTAATGCATCAGGACTTGTAATTCTATCTTCAATATTCTCTTCATTATCAGCTGATGTTATCATCTAAACCAAGGCTTGAAGATTACCTCTGGCCCATTCTATCAAAGCCCACTGGCACCTACCATATATATTATGATGGGCTACATAAATTCCAATACCATTAATGGGCCTAACTTTATTGTTCCCATCCTGAACATTTATCACAAGGCCATCATCCTCATTATTCTCAGACCAAGAGCTAAGAGCTGATGATTACCTAAAATCCCATTCATATCTGCAGAGTTAACCATAAGTGTCAAAACCAAACCAAACCAAATGGTTAAACATAATAAAATTCGAATTATTAATCCTAGCAAAGCAAGAAACCAAATGAAAAAAGAAAGTCCTACAGGAATCAGAACAAAAATATATGACTACCCATAACAACAATCCTTCTTAAAGCCAAGTTTAACTAAATGTTATTATGCAATGCATATTTTCCATTATTAAGATATCCAAATAATTTGACCTTATACGTGCCTTAAAGCGTAATGCTGGGTGACCAAGACCTTCACGCCACCATCACCATGCCCAATGGTTGTGACCAAGGCGTGGCCCTCCTTGGGGTGACCCGGTCATGGCTTGACCACAACACCACCACCAATCATATTTTTATGAACTTCTAATCCAATAAAAACAACCAAAAGCACCATCCCCAATCTCACCCACTACATCTTCCCATTACACATCTTTTTTACTCAAACCCACTAAGTCACCATCCGCAAACTCAAAAGTCACTTATCTAATAAACATACACTCGTCACGTATTAGTAAAAACCCATATAATAATAAAATGTATTATAGTAAGAAAAACAAAATTTAATGAAAAGGTTTCCCATTTGATGTAATTCATATACGTATGCATTCAAATAGCTTTTTAATCAAATCTTGATAGTTAAGACATACTGAATTGTTATTAAAAAAGGTTTATATTTAGACATAAAGTGTTTTGGGTAAATTCGACCATTCCACAAAAATGACCCATTAAACATAAGCATCCCACACAAAAAAATATAAATAAATAAATCACCTTCAATGGATCAGGTCTTGTAATTCTATCTGAACCAGAAGAACCGTTATGGTCTGCATTACTCATTACCATGTAATGCATCAGGTCTTGTAATTCTATCTTCAATATTCTCTTCATTATCAGCTGATGTTATCATCAAAACCAAGGCTGGATGATTACCTTTGGCCCATTCTATCAAAGCCCACTGGCACCTACCATATATATTACGATGGGCTACATAAATTCCAATACCATTAATGGGCCTATCTTTATTGTTCCCATCCTGAACATTTATCACAAGGCCATCATCCTCATTATTCTCAGACCAAGAGCTAAGAGCTGATGATTACCTAAAATCCCATTCATATCTGCAGAGTTAACCATAAGTGTCAAAACCAAACCAAACCAAACCAAACCAAATGGTTAAACATAATAAAATTCGAATTATTAATCCTAGCAAAGCAAGAAACCAAATGAAAAAAGAAAGTCCTACAGGAATCAGAACAAAAATAGATGACTACCCATAACAACAATCCTTCTTAAAGCCAAGTTTAACTAAATGTTATTATGCAATGCATATTTTCTTTTATTAAGATATCCAAATTATTTGACCTTATACGTGCCTTAAGGCGTAATGCTGGGTGACCAAGACCTTCACGCCACCATCGCCATGCCCAATGGTTGTGACCAAGGCGTGGCCCTCCTTGGGGTGACCCGGTCATGGCTTGACCACAACACCACCACCAATCATATTTTTATGAACTTCTAATCCAATAAAAACAACCAAAAGCACCATCCCCAATCACACCCACTACATCTTCCCATTACATATCTTTTTTACTCAAACCCACTAAGTCACCATCCGCAAACTCAAAAGTCACTTATCTAATAAACATACACTCGTCGCGTATTAGTAAAAACCCATATAATAATAAAATGTATTATAGTAAGAAAAACAAAATTTAATGAAAAGGTTTCCCATTTGATGTAATTCATATACGTATGCATTCAAATAGCTTTTTAATCAAATCTTGATAGTTAAGACATACTGAATTGTTATTAAAAAAGGTTTATATTTAGACATAAAGTGTTTTGGGTAAATTCGACCATTCCACAAAAATGACCCATTAAACATAAGCATCCCACACAAAAAAATATAAATAAATAAATCACCTTTAATGGATCAGGTCTTGTAATTCTATCTGAACCAGAAGAACCGTTATGGTCTGCATTACTCATTACCATGTAGTGCATCAGGTCTTGTAATTCTATCTTCAATATTCTCTACATTATCAGCTGATGTTATCATATCACCAGACACAACACACGGTAGCATATTGTTTGGGATGGTTTCATTGTGGTGGCCATCAGCATCTGGTGTATCAGGCTGAATGCCACACTCATCGTTTTCTCTGTTGTCGTTTCCAATTGGCATCCCCATGTCACCAGAGTCGACGTGTGGAAGATAGGGCAGTAGGACTCTACATTACAGTAAAGATAATTAAAAATACCATGTTAACACAAACTATAATCGAATAAATGAAAATTAAGCTACATGCTTAAAATAATAAATCAAACATATTAGAATCAAATTGCAGCATCATCAAGGAGAACACTTTTACCAAAGGCCCATGAACTCCACATAGTGCTTTGACCTACTTTTAATAAAGTGGCTGGTTACAATCCACTGCTAAAACACAAAGAAAGTAGCATTAGGGAATTTTGGTAGATTATAAATAACTAATACTACTTTTATCCAGAAGATAAATTTGCAACATATGAGTTTAGAAAACAATTAGCATCTCATTCCTCAACAAAGACACATCCTTGGAGCAGTATTATACAAAAGATTGGATTCCAGTAGCTTCCTATTTTAATCAAATTAACATCAATCATAACGACTGATTAACAAAAAAAAACTAATTTTGAGTTGCAATTTATCAACATAATTGGATATAGAAAATAGAAAAGATTAAGAAACTCGAACTTACCACTCTGATTCCAGCAAAACTCGAGTACCCGTTGAAAGCGGGCAAACCAATTTTGTTAAATTAGGGCCCCAATGTGTTTGTAGACAGAGAGCCAGTTGGGAATCTAGGAGGTCAAAAAAGGTACATGCGTAGGCTGATTTGGGAGTGAGAAGGATTTCATTAATAAAAGATCGATATAGGGTTGGAGTCCAGGAGGTGGCGTTCTTTGAATATAAAAGTGAAACAGAGCATAGCTACTCATACCCAACTCACATATACCGGAAAAAAAATAGGAATAACAAAACCAAAAGCAATTCTAAGAAACATATGTTCACCTGTTTTCCCTTAATTCCACTTATCTTTCATGTTCTATAATAATGATTATCTAAACCATATAAAGATCACCGTTGTAAAAACCTCTGAGAAACCACCTTAAATCAAATAACAAAAACAAATTAAATTACACAATGGAAGAACATCACTTAAATAAGATGAGTAGAAAATGATGGAATTTCACCTCTAAAGTTTTGGGTAGGACCCACGAACATGTTTACCTGGAGCATAGCAAGTAGCATCAACTGTGTATGGCATCAAAGCTAATATCAGAAAACTGCATCTTCGTTAAATCAACCTGTAGTATATTTGAGTCACAAAATTATAATCAGGTCCAATAAACCACATCAATGTTGAGTCCTAATATCCTCCACACCTTTCAAGTTGACACCAACTTCCATTAAGGACTCTCATTTCCAGAAGACACAAAATCCAAAATGTGAGTATAAACTATGACCAGAATGATCTTTTTTCTATTTGTAGAGCAACCCCATTCATTAAAGTATTAAAGCACATACCTAACCTATATGTTTAGCTTGAAGGGAGGGATTTAAATCCAAAGGCAAATTTGACTCCAAACAGAATTGGCAAACTGGCAAGCGATCAGAAGATGGTTCGCGTCCTATTAGTTCCCAATACCACAGATGGAGCAAACTGAACTGCCAAAAAGAAATAGCTCTATACTCCAGTGGCACTTTATTTGAGATTCCAGCCGAAGGATCTTCTGGCATAAGCTAAACGGATGCTCACATGATCTCTCCGGTGGCGTGTCTCACGATAAAATAAAACATACAAAAACATGTTGTTAGACTAAAGCAACTATTTACATCTAGATACGAACCTGAACCCATTCTGGCAAGGTTTGACCATTTCCTTTTAAATTTATTTTTTTATACCAGCATGTAAAACCTCGTGTATTACACGGGCTTAATAAAATAAATATACTTAATAATTATAAAACGTTTTTGTGGATAAGATATTGTTGATTTTTTAGTTAAAATTTTAAATTTGAATATGAAAGTAATATATTAGTAAACTTAATACATAAACCGAAAGTTAATAACAAACCCAACCAGAACTACTCTCTTTTGCTACTTTAGTGGCTTGAATCCCCATCGCAAGACCAATATCAGCCTATAAGTTACAAAAAAAATATTAAAAATATGTAATAAACTAATTTCGAAATATGAAAAGCTGAAAACATAGTAGTGAAGAGTTATAATTACCTCATGTAAAGCAAGGGCGTCATTTGTTCCATCGCCAGTAACAGCAACAACATGTCCTCTCTTCCTCAGTGCTTGCACCAATATACTCTCTGTATGAGATCCAGCCTTGCCTAGCTTGTACGACCACGCCGATGAACAAAAACTTCTGAAGACCGTGGAAGCACAAAATGAAGTACTTGATTATAAAACACAAGATCCAAATTGGAAAACAACGGAAAATAATGTATACCTAATAGAAGAAGACAAACCAGGAACATCAGGTCCGTGAGTAGAAATACCAGTGGCTACTAAAATTGTATAAAAAAAAGAATTAATAAATTATATAAGAAATGTGACTGTGAAAACACAAGTTTCCGACTATAACTTTGATGTTCAAGTTACGTTCAAAACCTGTATAAATACGCCTCTCGACCACTTCACGATGCTATTGATGGATGGATGCTTTCTCTTTGAGCCCTAAAAAATATTGTAAAAATTTGAGAAAAGACATACAACAGATAAATAATAGAGGATCAAAAAGTATATACATGCTAATGCATATGCAATACCTGAAATTTAGACATCTTTTCTTTATAATTTTCCTCAGTGAACTGCAAATGAAGATCATCATCAAATAAGATTAATTTAAAAATTCAACCAATTTTTTTCCATTTATAAAAAATTAACTAAGGGAACATAGTATGACCTGAAACAAATACAAAATAATTTGATCAACATTTGATGCAAAAAAACAAAAAGGGGTACTACTATAGAAACGTATCAATTTAAACCATCTTGACCGGAGCAACAAAAGATGTTGGTTTGATCAAATAGCAGGAACAAAAACATGCAATGTTATCCAAAAAACCAAAAAAAAAAATTGAAACCTAACCAGCAAATTATTTAACTTGTTTGATCACTTCAAGCATTGCAGATATCCAAAAGATCATAACATCTCGATGCTTAGATATAACCCTGTCAATGGTAAAAGTGTGTTAACCATCATCTTCGACTCAAATTTGCAGAAATTAGCATCCCTTAAGATGTTCTAATTCGTAGGGAATAAACTCTAGCATTAATATTCACAACAAAAATACTCTTTTCACCTAAAAGATAGTCCATCAAAATACAATTGCAATTGCCCTCATCACAGGCCCTCTGACAAATGACCACCACAAAAGGCATTACCATCCACTAAACTGGGTTACAATTGTTTTCATTTAATAAACAATTAGGCTTGCAACAAAATGAGTTGAATTATTCCTACAAGTCATACATAAAACCAAATAAAAAAGAATATAATGAAGTCCACACAGGAAATTAGTGTACTAACTAATAAAACCATGCCAAAGTGCTTGAGCAGAAACCATAAACAATAAAAGTCTAGACATGTAATAGCATATTTTGTACAGAGACATCAGATGCACCCAATACATAACATTTATTTGTTCAAGTTTAGATTTTGAACAAATTCTATCTACCTCCAACTTTAAGGCAAAACCCTAAAATCACCAGCTCCATCGTGTTCGTCGGCGAAGCAATAGATGCCACTGTCATATGAAGCATAAATCCATCATCTCTCTGCCAAAATCGGTGGTCGTCGGCGTCCTCTAGCGAGCGGCGACGATGATGATGATCCCATATCTCTTTCTGTAGAGAAAAACGCCTGAACCAGTTAGGGTTTTAAGAGAGAGAATGGAAACTTGATTGTCTCTATAAACAATTCCCCAAAAGGAAAAAATGTTTTGCATTGTAAAGATCGCGATTAGGGCTTGCGACAATTAGATCAAGAAGAAAAAGAAAATCTTTGAATATGATTACCAACATCAGTTAGATTCTTCATTGAAAATTATCCATGGATCCAAATTTGATTTGAAGAGGATGTAGTGAAGCCAAAGAGAAACGGCTGAAAGAATGATTTAAGGTTTGGAATGAAGCGTGAGAAAGAAGATGGGAGTCAGAAGCAAATATAAAGGATCCAAAATTAAAAGCCCGACCCAACCCGTAGTCTTCCGGATCCCGCGTCTAAATTTGTGTAGTTTATGTAGTATAGATTCCCTCCTAAACTCACAATCCACCTCCACCAAAAGTTGCCACATCATCAAAAATGTCCAAAATCATATGACACATGGCCCAAATCCATCTCATTTATATATATATATATAGATAAGTAACATTGCTTTTAATTATACATGAACAATAAAGTAGATGTAGCACATCACATTTGGGCAGAAGTGAAACATCAAGAGCTTATTCAAATTAAGCTATTTGACTTTGTAAAAGAATTTTATTTGTAAAAGAATTTTATTTATCTAAGTATTTACAAAACCATTAGTTCACGATAATAGTTCGCAGGCTTTACATTAACGAAAAACGTTAGTTCACGAAATTAAGTTCTTAAGAAAAGAGTTAGTTCTTGAGTTTGGGTTCACTACATTTGAGCTCTCTATATTTGAGAGTTCTCTAGTTTTGAGTTCCCTAGTTTATGAGTTCTCAAATTTATGTGTTCTCTAGTTTATGAGTTCTCTTAAACTATACTTTTATGAGTTCACTTAAAACTCTACTTTAGGAGTTCACTTAAAAATGATCTCTAATTTTATGAGTTCACTTAAAGTGAGTTCTCTTAAAGTTGATGGAACAAAGAATAAAGTTGATGGAACAAAGAATCTGAGTTCTCTTAAAAATTGATGAACAAAATTTAAGTTCTCTTAAAAATTGACGAAAAAAAAAACTAAGTTCTCTTAAAAATTGATGTAACAAAATCTGATTTCTCTTACAAATTAATGGAACAAAAAAAATCGTAAACAAACATAGAAAAACGTGAACCCAAAAAATAAAACATGAGTTATTTTCGAAATCATATTTATGTTGTTTTCTACTTTAAATATATTATCATTATTCAAAATTTTCAAAATCTTTTATCTAATAAAACTATATCGAAATTTCGAAATTATATATATATATATATATATATATATTAAACCCATTAAGTGTAACCGCTTTTTAAATTGATATCCACCGTCGGATCATGCAGTCGTTTAAACTCCAAAAAATAACCGTTGTAGTGGCGGTTCAAAGCGGTTTTAGACAGTTTTCTTAGCTGGTGGTTTTTGCTCCACATTTTTCTCTCCATGATCTCCACTTCTCTGGTAGTTATCATTTTATTTTAGAGCCCAAACCAGTTCTCGACGGTTATCTGATGGTTTTTTGCCATCCCCACTCTCGCGTGATTCCAGGGTATTAGTTTCTCCTCCCCATAAAACTCCCCCCTATGTTCAATCACTATTCCAATCGCCATTCCAAGTTCTGAGAAACCCTTGATTCCATCAGCCACTGCCCTCTGCGTCTGTTTGAGCCTACCTCCACCGCCATAGCGCCACCGTCTGCCACCAAACCAGGTAATGACAAACTTCGTGATGTGTCATCTCTGTCTTTATCACCTCCCATTTTGAACCCCCACAATTTTATTACTGGTTGGTACGAGACTATTAGGTTCCCCTAATCCAGAACTCATATCGCTCTTTCCTTTGTCGCTATATGTATATGATGAAGCCTTGCGTTTCCTCTTAACCTTCTCAGATTTCTCTCGTCTTATTCTTCTTGCTCTAGAGGATGAGGTCATTGTCATAGAGTACGGGAGCATGCACACGGAGAACCTTAACACCTCCCCATATCAAACTCCCCACCATCACCTGTGTTGCCGCATCGTTCCTCCGTAAAACTTGCATCATAGAACCGGCGATACAAGTAATTTGTTCTACTCTATTAAAATTTAGTTTGGATTTGATCTTATTTGACCTAATTTTAACCCATTTTTCATATATGATGTTGTAGAGTTTCAATTTGTTTTCTATCTTAGATCACCTTGCATTAAAAAAATCTTCTTTTCAACCCTGGAATCATTCATTCTCCTCTTTTATTTCTCTGAAAAGTCTAGGGCTCCGGTTTTGGGGTTTCTTGGTGGTATTTTCTATCGTCAAGGAACGAAATCATGGGAGAAAAAGGCGTGTATAAGAAAGCATACTCATTGAAGCCATTCTCTGTCAATCAAGTAAGAAATCACAACCCAAAATCACTCCCAAAGGTTGATTTTTTATAAGGTTTAGGGTGTAGTAGCGGCGACGAGAGGAGGCGTGATGATATTGACGTGTTTTGTAGACCACATTAGTGCATCAAAGAATTCTGGTTTCTGGCTAAGGTTTTTTGTTTATGAATTTAAACCCTTTTTTGTTTCAGTTTAGGATGTAAAGGGATTTGGTGAGACTTTGGCAAGAGCTTACCCAGGTCGTGCTTTGAGTTTGTTTTAAAAGGAAGACAATCATGACTACCCAAAGGTATGATGTTTCAACCGGTTTTTTTATATAACACTGATCTGTATTCTTATAATTGTTTTATAAGGAGATCAATAGTAGTTCAAATCAAATTCAAAAGGCTATGCTGGTGTATAGGGATGAGCTCGGTACCGAAAATCCCCAAAAGTGGATACCGGTACTGGTATTTGAGGTTAAAAACCGGTACTGGACCGGTATTGAACCGGTACCAAAAATGTCAAAAGTGGGTACCGAAAATATACCCGGTACCACTTGGTCATCTCTACTGGTGCATGACTTTATGATTGCAGAATTAATATTTTTACAATAATAGTTCAAATCTTTTGAAGAAAAATGATTTAGGGGTGTTTAGGATTAATTTACTAGCTTATTGCATTTTTTAAAATAAGATAAGCAATTTTATGGTGTTTTTATAAAGTAGACTGAGATTTGATTATATCAAACTGATTATTATTAGTGGATCCAAAATTACAGCTTTACCCTTCGCATTAAGGAGGCTCTTTTTTTATATCAAACTGATTATTCTTGGTCGATCAGAATTACAGTTTTACCCTTGGTGCGAAAGAAGCTTCTTTTCAATAATCTGATTATTTGCTTTTACTTATAAGCATAAACAAAGCTTACTTGCTTATAGTATTTTCTAAAAGCATACAACCATTTTTTTAGTCTCTTGAATAAGCGGTTCCAGATTGCTTGTATCAAACTCCTGATTTTTTTTGTTAGTTTAAACTTATAAGTTGGGTTCATTGTTGCTTTCGCAGGTCGTAGAAACCAGATCCTATGATATTTCTAAAAGCAATGTATGGTGAACATGTTTCCAATTTCTTAAATCATAATGCAAGCCTGCAACTCAACAGTATATTATTTTGTATTGTATTTTGCATGCAGACAAGGTCTATTGATGTTGCTGAAGCTTTGGTAGCTCATGGTATAAATGTTTTTTTTTTTGGTATAAATGCTTTTGTTCTTCATGGATGTCAGACTCAGAGTGAAAGAGAAGGTGTATTGCGTGATTTAGACATGGCCCCACTAATATGTTGGTAAGTCAAGATGCTTGTAACGTGTAATTAAAATATTTATACAAAATAAATTGGTTTTTGGGTAAATTACCTTTTGAGTCCCTGTGTTTTAAAGGTTTTAACTAGTTGAGTCCAAAAGCAAAAAGTTTAACGACCTGAGTCCCTATAAGCACTTTTCTTAACCATTTGAGTACAAATTTCTAACACAGTTAGAATTTTTTTGTTAAGTTTTGTTAAAAGACCAAATTACCCCTATAATTAAAAAACTAAAAATAAAAACTAATTGGGTAAATATATAAATGAACTGGTTCAACACAGATTACCCCTTATCTCTCTCTCTCTCTCTAAATCTACATCTCTCTCATCTCTTTCTTTCTCTCTCTAAACTACCTCCATCCCCACCACCGAACCACCACTGCACCACCATCATCCATACCGCACCATTATCAGCACCACCACACCACCATCATCCTCACTATCGCACGACCATCCCAACCATCGTCCCCACAGCACCACCACCCTCCCGACCATCGCACCACCATCATCATCCTAGAAACATAATCCCCACCATCCCCCCTCCCCTTCTATACTTCGCCCTGCAAGCAAGCGATCAACTAATTACTTGAGATAATAAAGTCAACCAACACTTAAAAATCAAATTTCCAAGTAACCTATATGAACAAAACTTACATAAACTGCAAAGACCGTATTCAAGAACCCAAATCAATAAAAAAATACAAAAAAGGGGATAACACAAACACAAACCCTAACGATAACTTATCGATCTTGCTTTTCTTAAAGATCACAACTTTTTATCATAATTCATAACAACAATCAGAACCATAGATCATGATCATCATATCATACAAAGCCCACAAATCTTTACACAAAAAACAAGCTGAAGACACAAACTTATATCATAATTGCAATCAAAACTCATCATTAAATTAATAAAAAAAACAGATAAAAGAAGTTCACATCATCCATACTGCACCATTATCAGCACCACCACACCACCATCATCCTCACCATCGCACGACCATCCCCACCATCGTCCCCACCGCACCACCACCCTCCCGACCATCGCACCACCATCATCATCCCAGAAACATAATCCCCACCATCATTCCCTCCTCTATCACTCCACGAACCCCTATCAACTGCTGAAACGCTAAAGCCTGCTGATTTGTAATTAACAATTTGGGGAAAATCAGAAATTAGGGTTTCTATTTCTAGGGTTTCGTTGAAATTTTGTTGGATAGTTGGAGATGGAGACAGTGGTGGTTGACGGCTGTCAGCGTGGTGGTGGTGGTCTCGTCTGCAGGTGGTGGTTGACAATGGTGGTTGACGGTGCGGTTTACAGCGGTGATAGTGGTGGTTGACGATGCGGTTTGCAGCGGTGATAGTGGTGGTTGACGGTCAACGGAAGGTGGTGATAGCGGTGGAGGTGCGGTGGGGATGGTGGTGGTGCACTGATGGTGCAGTGGTGTTAATGTTGGTCTAGATGAGAAAGAGAGAGAGAGGAGGGATGGGTGTGAACTGAAATGTTTGTGTGTGCAGTGTATAACATTATATATAACTTATTTTATATATAATATTAAAATATTTATGCATTAAAAACTTGTTCCTTACTCTTATGCATATAAGACTTGTATTTTGTGTGTAAATGACCAAATTACCCTTGTAGTTAACAAACTTGATGGATGGAGTTAGAAATTTGGACTCAAATGGTTAAGAAAAGTGCTTATAGGGACTCAGGTCGTTAAACTTTTTGCTTTTGGACTCAACTAGTTAAAACCTATAAAACACAGGGACTCAAAAGTAATTTACCCTTGGTTTTTATATTATTTTGCACTCTGATTTTCAGGATGCTACTGATTTTGCATCACGGGTCCAAGATGTTACAGAAGTTGCTCATGTAGCTAACCTGGACCTTCGAAAGGTACGTCTAAGTATATAGGTTAAATTTTATTGTATTTTTTATAAATTCCAGTAAAAGTACATGGAGTTGGTTTCGTCCAACATCAACATTAAGTTAATGTTACTTGAGATTTAAACTTTAAAGCTAAAACTAGCATCTAATTTGAGATATTTAATATATTTTATACCGACAATTAGCGGAATTTTCTAACAACTTTCATGTGCGTTCTCTTTTATTTTATAATTTAGGTGGTTCTTTTTTAGGGTTGGATGCTTGGTTTTTAGCCTGTTCCCGTTGAAGTGGTTAAAGCTATTGAGCCACAGGTTAGTCCACTAAGTTCACACAATCCATTTTTTTTTTTTTTGTGAAAAATGACGTGATCTAAAATTCATCTACATTTAGCTAGTGTAGGATCGTGTTCGGACCCAAAACGAGTCAATCAGAGGTGTTCTACACAATATGAAAGGCGGAAACAGACATATTGTGTGTGATTCAGCTAGAATATCACTTTAACTGTCGTTTATATTGATCTGGAACAGTTTTACAACAAGATGACACTTCGACAGAGCTTTGCCGTCGGAAAACCTCTAAGTAATTTCGTGCCAAATGACACAACCTAGCTCCTATATATAGACATCCTAATTCCGCTTGAACATGACTCGAGCGGAATCATATTACAAACGAAATTACATTCCCAAGCAGAATTACACACTTCAAGTGGAATTACATGTGACATCTTCAAGCGGAATTAAGCAGTTCAAGCGGAATTAACATCAGTCTTGATTTCTCGATCTTCGTGCCCTGAGCAATACTAGACTCGATACAAGACGAAGTCGACAGACGTATGCACCAACAGACTCCCCCTCGGATGTTGACGAGTCGTAAGTGTCGAGTCTTCAACGTCTTCAGTCTTTATCAGTCTGACTGCTCTTTTTGAAGTATCTTGACAATGTACAATTTCTTCAATCTTCTCTTTACTCTCTTCTTCAGCATCAACAAACTCCCCCTCTCGACATGCTTTTACAGGATCAGGATCATGACCTGGCTTTATATTCAAATTCAGAATCCAGACTATCCTGCACATCCTCTACCTCACAATAAATTTCACAAATTTAACATTTTACAAATTTATATATCCAGACCCCCCCTCAAATTTATCCAAAATGATTTCACAATGTTAATAACTGATAAACCACTTGTAAAATATACATGATCTTTTCTCATTCAAACACAGATTCCCCCTCACTAACTGCTCATCATGTTTAGCACTTGGGATTTTGAAAATCAGCTCTCCAACATTAGTTGTCGAAAATCTTTTTGAGTTTTTCAAAAGTTTATGCTAAAACACACTGAAAATCTTTTTGGATTTTTGAATAGAATGAAATGTAGTAAAGAAATATTTACAGACACTATTTTTGCGAGTTTGTGTAAGAGGATCATATCAGTTTTTGAAACAAATCACCAACACCGTTAAGCTTTAAACATTTTAAGTTCTAAACGATTCACTTAGATTGTCAGTATACTGATCCACTTAAATTTTCACACAAAGTTCAACTGTTTCGAGATACGAGATTAGTGTTTTAAGCATTTAAACTTATTCGCGTGTCCCACCTCAGAATATACTCCCGTATCCAGATCCCAATATTCAGTCTTACAGGTGAGTATACCACAGATGATATCTGTAAGGAGTTAAATTGCGAAAGCCGTAAGAGCTCAGGTCATAACTTCCGTTCAGCAGAGAGATGACGGCTTCGGCTTTTGGTGTGTCCCCTTTAGAGGATCTTTTCTTCAACAGCACATGATTAGCATTTTTCAATGTTTTATCATTTTTTATGCTGAGGGTGGTGCTATATTTCAAGCAAGCAGAAAGTATTATACAGGGACTAGGCCATTGCTTCCGCAAAATCAGAAGTCCCGGGATAATACCCCAGATATCACTGAGTATAAAGACCTAGTATCTCAGAAAGAGGGACCTTTCAAACAAGATTTCGGGGGTTACCCATATATCCGAGAGATGTTCCCCACGATATAAGTAAGTTTGAAATTTTAGGTTTATATCTCGTCACAATCTACTAAATGTGCAAAAACCTACTGGCACATCATCAGTGAGACCGTTTATCACATTTGACTTTCCATTTCTTTAGCATGCTGTGATCGTCTACTGATGTACTATCATTTCCTCTTTTTCTCAACAAAACTCATTTTTGAATTTTATCATGTTTTTGGCTTTTTCAAATTTTTAAATGTTTTTGGATTTTCAAAAATAAAATTCTTACTCCCTCTAAAATTCAAACACATTTAAAAGAAATTTGAAAACAAACTGTACAAGTAAAATGACAACTGATATCAAATCACTTCATTTCGCCATCCACTTGGCATAAACAATCAGAACTCCCCCTCACAACAAACTATTTTCCCATTGTGATTTCAAAACACTTAAGTTTGTTTTAATCAAATGGTTTTTCCGGAAAATAAGTTTTGTTGATTTTATAAACCACTTGTAGGTTAGGGGTTCATCATATTGTTCTCTCAAACATTTGTAGAAATGATCAAATCAAGTTCAACCTAATGACCTTGATTAATCATTTGAAAGCGAAAACCTTTCTTCAACCACTTGTAAAATCAAAATATAACAATTTAAGAACAACTACCACTTGTAGGTTTACCGAATAACCACTTGTAAAAAGATGCCGATTCCTGCTCCACGATTACCAACTTGGGAGCTCCGGCAAGTCATACTTATCACTTATGAAAAACATACATCCAAGCTTCACCAAACTTGGATGTTTCAACCTCATCTTCACTTGGGTAGTAAGATGCTTTCTTTGTTTCATAAAACTCCTTTACCCCTTTGGCCTTTCCCTCGACCATTTTCCCAAAAATCTTTTTCACATTTCCATTAAACGCTTTCTCAACATCTAATTTTTTCTTCTCAGAATAGAATTGATTCGAGATTTCAATCTTTCCAACCTTTTGTTTAAAGTTTTCAGCCCTTAATGGTGGAAAATTTACATCATCCATTGGAGGTACTGAATTTTCTTCTTTATCCTCAACATGTGGCTTGTCTGACTTTGTGGAATCAGATTCATCGCCAAGTTTCTCATAAAACTTCTTAACAACCCACATTTGGTTGTCATGTTTAGCTCTTTTTTGATAAAAATTTGTCTTTGAACATTCACCAACTTCATATGTTGAATTTTTAAAAATTTTGAATTTTTCAGTTGGAGGTTCATTTTTCTCAACAACTTTTTCTTTAAGTTTTTCAGAAACTCCTTGTTTAACCTTTGAAGTCAATGGACAATTCCATGCAATGTTACCAGCTTCATTGCATCTGTAACAGGTTCTTGTCTCCTTTCTTTGATTAGCTCCATTCTTCATTCTTTCTTGCTTCTTGGCAAGAAATTCTTTGTTTGATTGCTTCCAGAATGAGCTTTTTGATTCCTCTTCACAACTTGTCCCTGAAACAAATTTTGTATTTATTTTAGAAGTTTTTTCATGTTTATAATTTTCAGGTGGAATAAATCCAAGACCTTTCCTTTTGAAATTACCGTTATGGTTTGATTTCTTTTGAAAACCAGAACCGTAACCTTTTTTCTTGTTTAACCGTTGTTGAACTCTTGAAGTGTATTTTTTTAGGTTTTTCAGTAAGATTTACATCTTTTATTTCAGAAATATTGATTTCTGTTAGTTTGAAAACCTTTTTGATCTTTTTAACTTGAACACTTCTTATTGGAAATTCCTCATCAGAATATAATTTGTCTGAATCATTCAAAGTATAAGCAACTTTGAATAGTTCATCATTCAAATTAGATTTTGATAAAAGAAATTCTTTATTGTAAACCCGTTTATCCAACGACTTTGAACTGTTGACCGACAAACTCGAACTTTTGACGGACGAACTTGAACACCCAGACTCGGACTTTGACTCAGATTCCTCATCTTTATCCAACACCTGATCGACCATCTTTTTTATTAACTCGGACTCATGATCAGTGTCAGACGATGTAAAAACGACGTCAATGTTTTCTGGTAATTCATCGGTTATATCGGACTTTAACTTTATATTGACTGCCTTTTCGACTTGCTCCTCATTCGGTTTTCTAGGAGAATACCCTTCCCAAATCAGAGGCGGACACTTGTTATAACTAACACTCTGTTTCTTACCAGTATCCTTCTTCTTTGGCTTTTCATCTTTAAATGCTTCAAGACCTGCAACAGTTGGATAAATTCGATCAATTAGATAATCAGAACTAGAATAACTTTGTAATAACCGTCTGATTCTTTCATTTTCTATCTTTTCATTTTCCAACTCCCACTGTAACTTTGCACATTCCTCAATGTAATGATTAATCGCCTTCTGTTTTGTCATCATCACAGCATTCATCATAGTCAACGCATCTTCTCTTTCTGAATTAGTCTTTTGTAGACTAGTTACTGTTCTGTTCAAAACGTCATACGACTCTTTCACATAATTGAGATTGAACAATAATTGTTCTTTCATCTTGTCTTGCTCACTCAACTTCTCATCTTTTTCTGCACATTGTTTGCAAGATTCCAAACACTTTAAACAAGGCTTGATGTCTTCCACAATCTTTTCTATTTCAACGATCTTCTCTACTTCAACAACGTTTTCAACTTCACTCACCTTCTCTTTTTCAACAAACTTTTCAGCAATTTTAACCTCTTCATTTTGAACAATCTTTTCATTTTGATCTTTGCTTTCACATTCCTTCTTTTTCAGTTCTTTTGCTGCTCGTCTCTTCTTCAATTTCTCCAAGCGATCTGCAAAATAAAATTGAAAACTTTCAGGAGATAAATGAGTTTTTGCAATATTGATATGCATTTCTTCCTCATCATCACTACTGTCATCAGTTGGTGATCGATCAAAATCTATCGTCTTTTCAGAACTATCATCTGAAGAACTAGAATCAGATGGTGTTTGATCAAAAACAGTTGCTTCTTCTGAACTTTCATCGGATGAAACAGATTCTTCTTCTTGATTCTTCTCATAAACACCAATCACTTTCATCCATTCTGTAAACAAATCAGGCTTTTGAACTATTTGAGAAATGAAAGCTTTAAGCTCCCTATTCTCATCTACAAACCTATCCCAGCTAAATCCTGGAGCCATTTTCTCATCATCTTGATCAATGATACCATAATAAGCTTTCTTATTTGCATCTTCAATCATCCTAGCATGTGCAGTTTGTGGTTCTTTTTGTTGATGTGGTTGATGAGCAACTTGTTGATATATAGCTTTCCGATAGTAATCATCTTTTCCAAAAGAATTCTTTGCTCCACTAGCCTCTTGATTTTTGCATTCTCTCTTGAAATGACCTTTCTCCCTGCATCGAAAACAAGTAACTTTAGATTTATCAAAACCCAAAGTAGACACATGTGCATCCAAAAAATCATTTCTTCCTGTAATCATTTTAAACTTTTCTGCTCTTCTCAAAACACTTGCTAGACACCATTTGATGTCCATGAGCTCCATCTCTTCAGCATCTATCTGATCGTAATCCTCTTTCGTCAGCATAGGATTTCCGATCCTCCCTGCAACCAAACCTTCATAGGATTGTAACACAGTTGCAAGTAACGCCATGTGATCTTTTGCAATTTCTTCAGAAAAACTTTGACCATCTGGAAGATTTAATGCAATGTTGCACTGTATCACACAACCATTCCCACTTTTTGAACTTTGAGAATGAAAACTTGAAGTTGAACTCTTCGGATTAACACTCGGATATGAAGAAAATCCACTGCTACTGTTTGAATTTTGATCAACAGTTCCAGATGAGTTTCCAGCACTAAAAGCAGTTTGGATTTTTGGACTCATTTCAACTTCTTGAACACTGCCTTTGTAATACATTTTCACATCTTGTTGATTACTTGGATTGTTCATCCTTGCAATCTTTTGCTGTTCAAGATCTTGACCTTCAATCTTTTCGATGAACTGAGAGATTGTCAAACCATCATATTCTCCGGTGTTCTTTAAGATCATCAAAAATGTACCCCATTCTTTCTGAGGTAAAGCATCAGCTAATTTGTCGACCCATTACTCTCGTTCTTTGGTTATGCTTAACAATGACATAGAATGCACTAAGTGACAATATCTTTCAATCAATTTCTTTGTATCTTCTCCTGGCAAACTTGTGAATAGATCAAATTCTTTCTTAAGCAATGCCTTTTTACTCTTAATCATCTTCTCACTACCCTCAAATTTGATTTTAAGAGCATCCCAAATTGATTTTGAAGTTTTGTCATGTTGAAGCAATACAAATATGTCTTCTTTAATAGCTTGCTGAAGTAAACTAATCATCATTTTTTCAGCTTTGTACATGTCTCGTTCTTTATCAGTGAATTCAGAAATTGTTTTCTCAACTTGCAGATCAGTACGTGGTAGTATATATTTTTTTAAAATACACTCCCAAGATCTCAAATGATTTGCTTGAACCCAGTTTTCAAACCGATCTTTCCAACCGTAATACTCCTCAATGCTCATTAGCTTCGGGGGTTTTTGCATAGTTCCAGTCTCATTTTCCAAGTTCATGTTTTGAGCAATGACAGCCGGAGTAGTCGGATATGTGGCAAATGCGTTATAAAATTCTTCACTCATGATTCAGTAGTAAGTTTCTCACACCAGACAATTTCAAACGAAATTACTTCAAACGAGATTTCCTGCACACAAACTTTCAAACGGAATTAAATGTTTCAAACGGAATTACCAAACGAAATTTAATTCCGTGTGGAATTAAACACCAGTTCAAACGAAATTACGTTTTTGAAACGAAATTATAATTTCGTTTGAACGAGTTCAAGCGGAAATACTAATTCCGTGTGGAATTAGATACACTTTCAAACGAAATTAACCAAACTAGGTAATTTCGTGCGGAATTAAGGTGCAAATCCAAGCGAAATTAAGATGATGTTATCATATTTGATCTGAAGTTCAAGCGGAATTATCATTTTTAGCATATTTAAACAGAATTAAGGTCCAATTTTCTCAAGGATTTGTTAAAACATCATTTCGCTTATGATATGTGAAATTCAGATCATTTCAACCGTTAAAACTTGTTCAATTGATAAAAGAAGGTGTAGAAGTAAGAAAACAAGATGAAATCAAGCTGAAATCTGCAGAACTCCTCCTCCTGAGCTCTGATACCACATGTAGGATCGTGTTCGGACCCAAAACGAGTCAATCAGAGGTGTTCTACACAATATGAAAGGCGGAAACAGACATATTGTGTGTGATTCAGCTAGAATATCACTTTAACTGTCGTTTATATTGATCTGGAACAGTTTTACAACAAGATGACACTTCGACAGAGCTTTGCCGTCGGAAAACCTCTAAGTAATTTCGTGCCAAATGACATAACCTAGCTCCTATATATAGACATCCTAATTCCGCTTGAACATGACTCAAGCGGAATCATATTACAAACGAAATTACATTCCCAAGCAGAATTACACACTTCAAGCGGAATTACATGCTAATTCCGTACGGAATTACATGTGACATCTTCAAGCGGAATTAAGCAGTTCAAGCGGAATTAACATTAGTCTTGATTTCTCGATCTTCGTGCCCTGAGCAATGCTAGACTCGATACAAGACGAAGTCGAGAGACGTATGCACCAACAGCTAGAAATAGTGAATAATGGATTATTATCAACATTAAAGACCCAAGTTGCGTCAACGAATGGTAGTTACTGGTTTGTCATTGTCATCATCATCATCATCCAAGTTTTTATAGTTATACTTATATTAATTGCGAAAATTTTGTGGTAGAGATTTAAATGAGAGAAGCTGGAAACAGAGATAAACAACGATTCAATGTTGTCAATAGGAGGCAAAATGCAATATTGTTTTAGCTAATGCCTTTATCATATTTAAAATGCAATTGCGTTCGATAGGAGCAGGGGCGCAGCTTAGTGTATGTCCGGCCCCCCCCCCCCCGCGAACTTTTCGATGCATAATGTTATGAATAGTACTTTCGTATAGGTATATACGTTGTCCCCCCCCCCCCCCCCCCCCCCGGTTTCGGAAAAATTAGGGGGGGTAGCGAACTCAGCCTCACGGAAGCAACTGCGGCTGTGACAAATGTGGGCATTTAACATGAGAGTTGATTTTATTTTCAACCGGCAGATATGGACTTTTAACATGGGAGTGGACAAAAAGGATACGTAGCTACTTGCATCCAATTTTATTTGCAATTCTCTATTTTTATTTTACGTCTTGATACTCCATCCTTCATGGTAAGTAGAGGTGGCAAAATGGGTAGATTGGGATTAAAATCTTTTAGTATCGGACGGGTCAGGTTGGGTTGACCCACACACTTTTTTTTTCTTTTTTAAGTTTTTTCATCATATGTTAATAGGCTTTAACATGACTACAAAACTGTTTTTTCAACTGGTATGATAACATTTGATACTTAAAATTAAAACGGTAATTGTTGCACATGGCTTTGTTTAAACATATGGATTATTATTTTTGATAACGGTGTTTGTATAATATCCATGCTATAACTATTTATGAAATCTAAGAAAAAGGACAAAAAGTTGTTGACGGGTCAATGTAATCCGACCCACTAAATATCTACCATTTTTGACCGTTTACCCAACTCGCTCATTTTTTGCTACACTCAACATAACTTATTTCTTAAAGTTTTGATTGTATGAGTCGAACAATTTAGAAGTCTTACATAGCACACTCAAAATTGTTTGTTTTGAACGGTTTAGAAGTCCCACATAATTTCCTGGCGTGGGCAACCAAAGCAACTTATGTGATCAAATAGAAGCAGCCTATGTGACCGAAGACGAAGACGAGTAGTGTAATTTTTATAAATTTTTAAATGTTGTCTTTTTTTATAAATTTTAGGTAGTGTAATTTTTTTTTAGGTTATGTAATTTTTATTTATGTTATGTAATGGATTTTATTATCTTTTTTTATGTCTTATTTTTTTTAAATTTTGAATTGTTTTTGTAAAGTTAAACAAATAAAAAAGTTAAACAATAAAAATTAAACAATAAAAGTTAAACAAATAAAATAAATTAAACAATAAAAAATTATGTGGGGTAGCCTCATCCTCCACCCCCCTCAAAAAGCAAGTAGGTCTATCCTCCATGGGATGGTGATTTGGCGCCTACGTGGCGACCCATCCTCATGGAGATGAGCCTCTCCATACCCACTAGTCTAATTAATACATTTAATCTTAAGACCGTAATCACGTCTCAAAGAAACGTGTGTATTAAAACAACTAAGTCGGACGTGTTAACACGTACTTATAACCCAAACTCATTTAATCTCAACAAAGCCACTTATTCGGTTTGGAGAATTATTCCCCTTTACCCTTTCTATTTTTTGCTTTATGTTTCTTTAAACTATGTATTTTCAGGGGGTTTGATTAAATAAAAAGTTGATTTTGCCTAAGTAGGATGATAAAGAATCTTAACCATTTATTTTTCAAATCAATGGTTAAGATGAAAGTGTAGAAAAAATGAGGAGTGCAAGGGTATCTTGGAAAAATCCTATTTATTGACTTTCTCTCTCCACATGCAAGGCACATGCATATTCCACCCCCATATTTTTAAACGTTCATAACTTTTTATACGACATTATTTTTTCATAAAAATTTCACAATAAAATCGAGCGTCTTTTTATCTTTAATTTGAGTACCATATTGCTATATAAAATATGAAGACTAAAAAAACCCACTAAAATGTGTTGTATTTCTATGTTGTAAAACATTTTTTGTGCTAGATTTTTGTACTATATTTTTGTGCTAAATTTTTTGTGCTGAATTTTTTTTTATCTTAATTTTTTTTTTCACAATTTTTTGTGCTTAATTTTTTTGTACTACATTTTTTTGTTGAATTTTTTCGTGCTATATTTTTTTGTACTATATTTTTTGTGTTATATTTTTTTGTACTAGATTTTTTGTGCTAGATTTTTTTGTACTAGATTTTTTTTTTTTTTTTTTTAAAACAAAAGAGATGTCACATGTCATTTTCACTTCTTTTTATAAGGACCAAAATGTCCTTCATTCTTACTTATTAGGAGTGACACATGTAATCATCACAATCCTTCTTAGACTACTTAGGCAAAATTCACTTTTTAGTGGATCCTTCCCCGTATTTTCAGTACTATTTCTTAATTTCATTGTATATGATGTGTAAGGCATATTTAAAAATGTATAACGCATTTTCTTTTAGGTTTGAACTTATTTGTGACTTTACAACTTGTAATTAAATACTAAGAAAACACAAGAATTTGACATTTTTGTCCCATTTGAATTCGATATTTTTTGTGGATTCATCGTATTAGACTTAAGCCCATATTTATATATGAGTTAATTGCCAAAATCGTCCCTGAAGTTTGGGCATATTTGTCATTTTCGTCCAAAATGACAGTTTTGTACCAAATTGCCCCTAACGTTTGTAACTTTTTGCCATTTTCATCCAAACCACTAACTTAGTTTATTTTTTTGTTAAATTGAGGATATTTAGATGAAACTGGCAAATATAAAACCACAGGGACGATGTTGGCAATTTACTCAAACTCTTTTAAATTTCTTTTATTTAATTAATTTTGTTACATATATAATAAAAAAGAATATACATGCATTTTTTATATGAAAAAAATAATAGCTTTGTCACATAATTTTTATAAATTTTCATCCAACCACTAAGTTAATTTTTCTATTAAGGCGAAGGATGTTTATAAACTAAGACAGAAATTAATTTCTAATTTGTTATATAGATCAGTTTTATAAAAATAAAATGTACTTAAACCTCTAAATTTTATAAAAGTAAAATGCTGGTGACCTTATTGAAAAAGGTCAAATAAAAAATCTTATTATATGTACCAAGTTTGTAATTCATCTTCTACTCTTTTAAATTCGCTCCTAAGGAAAAACAGAAGCCAATGCCCCCCCCCCCCCCCTATCAAACAACGTATTGTTACCATTTTCATTTGCCATTTTCGTCCCTGTGGTTTTATATTTGTCATTTTCATCCAAATATCCTCAACTTAACAGAAAAAATAAACCAAGTTAGTGGTTTGGATGAAAATGGCAAAAAGTTACAAACATTGGGGGCAATTTGGTATAAAAGTGTCATTTTGGACGAAAATGGCAAATGTGCCCAAACCTCAGGGACGATTTTGGCAATTAACTCTTTATATATTTATATACTATTATTTTATAACATTTGTATGCATCTGTAATTGTAAATTGAGCCTTATTTATATACTATTATTTTTTAATATTTGTATGCAATTTATGGTTGTAAATTGAGCTTAAGTTGTTGTACCTTAATCAAATAATTGTTTTATTATCTTACCAAATTCAATATGTTTTGTATGCATGTATAGTTGTAAATTATGCTTAAGTGGTTGTATCATAATCAAATAATGGTTTCATTATCTTACCAAATTCAATCGGTTTGATCCATTTAAAGTTGTGTTGTTTAATTTGTAAATTATTATTATTTATAATAATCTAATTAATTTAGCCAAAATCTTGTATAAATATAATTTGCAACATATTGATTCAATGGTTGTTGTAATGTATGCATTATGGTTTGTATAGTGTTAATGATATATATTATATATAGATTACGATAAACCTGTCAAACGGAAAAAAATAGACGCGGGTTTATCGTAACGCGCAAGTCCTAGATCAACTTAGTTATTTTATTCTATGTTTTACGTTTCGGTTTAATTTCTACGCATTAACATGCCGCAACTTCAGTGTCGGTGGTTGCTGGCAGTAGTGTGGCATTAGTGTTCGGCCCCGCCTCAACGCAGGGGTGCGTAATACTAGTTAATATTGAATACAAACTACATATGCGTGCTCATTTTATTATTTCAAAAAATCATAAACATCAGTAATTCGTTTCCAAATTGACCATCGAATATATCAAGTATATTTTTAAAATGTGAATGATATAAAAAAATCGTTTGTTGCCTCTTTGTATTAATTTTACTAGATTAGAAAAGAGGGGAAAGATAAATCGAAACCCATGTGAGTTGAGAAAACCCAAATAAACCCTATGTAACATTTTTATTTTTTTCTTAAAAAAATAGGGAATGTAATATAAATGTATACGGACCTATTTATGAAAAAAATGAAAAAAACGCTTAGTAGTTTTTTTTTAAAAAATGTTGAAAATTTGTATGTTACATTTTTTTTGGACATATTTATTATATAACCTGAAATTTGTAACATTTTAAAAAAAAAAAAACTACTCGGTGTTTTTTTGTGTTTCTTTTTTAAAAATGTTCAAATATATGTATATTACATTTCCTATTTTTTTTAGAAATGTTTCTTGAGTTTACATGGGTTTTTTACAAAGGTTTTCTGAGTTTTCTCAACTCAAGTGGGTTTTCGATTTATCCTTCCCCTTAGAAAAGATTGTATCTTGCTTTATTTCATGGTGTTAAAAGTTGTCAGGTGTATATCAAAAAAAAATTAATTATTTCATTGTTTAAACTTTAATTTATTTAAACTTTCTAATTTATGCAATCAAAAAGTCAATTTATATACATTATATAATACATTCCTACATAACTGTAGTTAATTTTAAGACGATTTGTTCCCCCCCCCCCCCTCTCTCTCTATCTCTCCGAAAATGACGGGTAGGGATCGGTATAGGGTCGATCAATGGTATGATGTGCCAGTCAAGCATGGTCGAAGATCGAAGGATCAAGGGGAAACGTCTACTAACTTTAAGATTTCAAAGTTTTTTGTTTCTAATCTTCCAAAGAGGTGTTCATCTGCAGATCTCGTCAAGGTGTTGAAGGGTTATGGAGAGATACAAGGAACGTATATCGCAAGAAAGTACGACAAACTTGGCAAGAGGTTTGGATTCGTTTCATTTCGGAATGTGAGGGATCTGGAGCGGCTTCAGAATGACCTTCAAGACGTGTGGATTGGGAGTTACAAATTGTTTATTATTCTCGCTAGGTTCGTTGATGGGTCGAAGGTTCAATCGAAGGTTAATAAGGTTTGGCAACCGGTGAAAGATAAGGAGGTGGAGAAGATCGATACGGTTAATGTAGAACAGGAGCAGGGGGCTGAGAAGGCAAGGCCGACGGGGGTTGGTCAAAGGTCTTTTAGGGACACACTTCTTGATCTTGAGCCGGATAAGGGGTCCATGGATTTTTCAGTGGCGGCGGATGTTGTGACAAGGTCCACTTGGAATGGGTTTGGACTGGTTGGAAGGGTTAAAGATTTTAAATCCTTGACAAGTTTAAGGATTTGGCTCTCTCAGGCTATTAACAGTAAGGTACGAATTAAATACTTGGGAGGTTTTCATGTCGTTCTTGTTTTTGAATCCAATGAAGAAAAGGGATGGTTTTTTTAGAAAAAGCAATTATGGGAGAATTTCTTTCTAACATTAGAAGCATGGGATGGTCAAATTCTGGATTTTGAACGTATTGCATGGATTAAGGTGTATGGGGTTCCTTTTTGCCTAGTCGTTGATCATGTGATTAATGGCATTGGTGAAAGGTTCGGTGAAGTTGTTCAACTTCCGGTGTTCTCGGAAGCCGATGAGGACTTATCTTATGTTTTGGTTGGTAGTTTGTGTAAATCAGTGCAAAGGATCCATCATTGTTTTAATCTGTCTTGGAAGTCTAAGGTATTTCCTATTGTTGTGGAAGAGGATACTAGGGATTGGATCTCCGATTGTTTGTCCGACGTTGATGAATATGATTACGATGATGAAGTTGTTCAAGATGATGTCATAATGGGTTCTGATGATGTCAGCCCTGGGGATAAAGGAGGATGTCAAAGTGGGGAATATATGGTAGGCGCTGATTTGGAAGAGGGTGGTCAAACTTCCAATAATAAGGAGGATAATAATGATAATATTCCTACAATTCAGGATACGTTTTCAAAGCACCTTCTCGAAGGGAGGAATGAGAATGATGGTTTAAAAAAGAAAAGGAAGGGATTTAGCAAAAAGGCCAGAAGAAAGAGCTCTTGTTCTCCACTGGGCCAGGATAGGCCCAAGAAAAGGGCCCGTGAGGGAGATGACTATTTTGATTTGGACAGATTTATCTTTGGTTACGACAGAAGCCCAGTTCCAATAGTAAAAGAGACTGAGTTGGATCCGGCCCAAGAGGTATTTCTTACTCCTGATTTAAACAAAGTGGTCCAGCAAGCTGAAGGGGGTAATATGTTGGACAATTCTGTGGAGGTTGAAGACGGATCACAGGTGGATGGTGCGAGCCATGTGATAGAGGCCAATGAAACAATTCATTTGGGACGTCAGTTGGGTGTGACCGATATTAGTAGTTTTGAGGATTCGATTGTGAAACTAGTACGGGAAAAAGGTTCTCAATTGGTGGATCAATGAACTTTTTATCAATGAATATACGGGGGTTGGGGTCCGATAATAAAAGCAGTTGGGTTCGGAGTCTTAGAAACAATAATGAGGTGGGTTTTGTCATGCTACAGGAGACGCAATTTATTTCCATCGACAGCTTGGATATGGGGAGGTTTTGGGGGAATAATGATTCTCATTATGAGTGGGTTGCTTCTTCTGGGCGTTCGGGAGGATTAGTTTCTATTTGGGATCCGAAGAGGCTTGTGAAAACGGTGGTGGTAAAGCATGCTAACTTTTTGATCGTATCGGGTACCATTAAGGATAGTGGCATGTTTGAGTCATGTGTTAACGCTTATATTCCTCATAAATTGAATGATAAGCGTCGGGTTTGGAATGATATGAAGACTGCGATTGGGCCTGGTGATAATTATGTGGTTGTGGGGGGCGATTTCAATTGTGTGCGTCAGAAAGACGAAAGAAGAAATTCTAAGTTCAACGCGGTGGCTTCGATGGAATTTAATGACTTTATTGAAGATATTGGCGTTTGTGAGTATGCTCTACGTGGTCGTAAGTTTACATTCTGTGCTGGGAACAAATTAAGTCGCATTGACCGCATTTTTGTTTCTTCTAATATTTTAATGATTGGCCCAACGCGGAGTACCAGGCGGTTCCACGGGAATACTCGGACCATTTTCCGTTAATCCTTAAGGTGGTGTCTAGTAATTTTGGAGCGAAACCATTCCGTTTTTTCAATTCAAGGCTATATCGGGAAGGTATCGAGGAGGTGGGTTTGGACTGGTTGGAAGGGTTAAAGATTTTAAATCCTTGACAAGGATTTGGCTCTCTCAGGCTATTAACAGTAAGGTACGAATTAAATACTTGGGAGGTTTTCATGTCGTTCTTGTTTTTGAATCCAATGAAGAAAAGGGATGGTTTTTTTAGAAAAAGCAATTATGGGAGAATTTCTTTCTAACATTAGAAGCATGGGATGGTCAAATTCTGGATTTTGAACGTATTGCATGGATTAAGGTGTATGGGGTTCCTTTTTGCCTAGTCGTTGATCATTTGATTAATGGCATTGGTGAAAGGTTCGGTGAAGTTGTTCAACTTCCGGTGTTCTCGGAAGCCGATGAGGACTTATCTTATGTTTTGGTTGGTAGTTTGTGTAAATCAGTGCAAAGGATCCATCATTGTTTTAATCTGTCTTGGAAGTCTAAGGTATTTCCTATTGTTGTGGAAGAGGATACTAGGGATTGGATCTCCGATTGTTTGTCCGACGTTGATGAATATGATTACGATGATGAAGTTGTTCAAGATGATGTCATAATGGGTTCTGATGATGTCAGCCCTGGGGATAAAGGAGGATGTCAAAGTGGGGAATATATGGTAGGCGCTGATTTGGAAGAGGGTGGTCAAACTTCCAATAATAAGGAGGATAATAATGATAATATTCCTACAATTCAGGATACGTTTTCAAAGCACCTTCTCGAAGGGAGGAATGAGAATGATGGTTTAAAAAAGAAAAGGAAGGGATTTAGCAAAAAGGCCAGAAGAAAGAGCTCTTGTTCTCCACTGGGCCAGGATAGGCCCAAGAAAAGGGCCCGTGAGGGAGATGACTATTTTGATTTGGACAGATTTATCTTTGGTTACGACAGAAGCCCAGTTCCAATAGTAAAAGAGACTGAGTTGGATCCGGCCCAAGAGGTATTTCTTACTCCTGATTTAAACAAAGTGGTCCAGCAAGCTGAAGGGGGTAATATGTTGGACAATTCTGTGGAGGTTGAAGACGGATCACAGGTGGATGGTGCGAGCCATGTGATAGAGGCCAATGAAACAATTCATTTGGGACGTCAGTTGGGTGTGACCGATATTAGTAGTTTTGAGGATTCGATTGTGAAACTAGTACGGGAAGAAGGTTCTCAATTGGTGGATCAATGAACTTTTTATCAATGAATATACGGGGGTTGGGGTCCGATAATAAAAGCAGTTGGGTTCAGAGTCTTAGAAACAATAATGAGGTGGGTTTTGTCATGCTACAGGAGACGCAATTTATTTCCATCGACAGCTTGGATATGGGGAGGTTTTGGGGGAATAATGATTCTCATTATGAGTGGGTTGCTTCTTCTGGGCGTTCGGGAGGATTAGTTTCTATTTGGGATCCGAAGAGGCTTGTGAACACGGTGGTGGTAAAGCATGCTAACTTTTTGATCGTATCGGGTACCATTAAGGATAGTGGCATGTTTGAGTCATGTGTTAACGCTTATATTCCTCATAAATTGAATGATAAGCGTCGGGTTTGGAATGATATGAAGACTGCGATTGGGCCCGGTGATAATTATGTGGTTGTGGGGGGCGATTTCAATTGTGTGCGTCAGAAAGACGAAAGAAGAAATTCTAAGTTCAACGCGGTGGCTTCGGTGGAATTTAATGACTTTATTGAAGATATTGGCGTTTGTGAGTATGCTCTACGTGGTCGTAAGTTTACATTCTGTGCTGGGAACAAATTAAGTCGCATTGACCGCATTTTTGTTTCTTCTAATATTTTAATGATTGGCCCAACGCGGAGTACCAGGCGGTTCCACGGGAATACTCGGACCATTTTTCGTTAATCCTTAAGGTGGTGTCTAGTAATTTTGGAGCGAAACCATTCCGTTTTTTCAATTCATGGCTATATCGGGAAGGTATCGAGGAGGTGGTGTCTAGGGCGTTGTCTTTAGAAGGCGAGTTGGGTGGTAAGCCGGATGAACAGTTTATGAAGAAACTGAAAAGAGTCAAATGTGTTATTCAAAATTGGCTCATGGTTGTTAAGTTTAAAGAAATGGAGGAGGAAGATTGCTTGAAAAAAGAGTTATTCGATTTATAGGAGGTGTTGGAAACTCGTGATCTTTCAGAAGAAGAGACCTGGATATTTGAAGAAGGCTCGAAGAGATTACGAAGTATTTAATTTTTTCGAAACCAAGATTTGAAACAAAAATCATGGGTTAAGTGGGCGAAGGAAGGGGATGAAAACACGGCTTTTTCCATGGATCGATAAATAATCGGAAGGCGTCCAACACTATTCCTGGTCTTATGATCGATGGGATTTGGGAAACTAGGCTGACTATGATCAAGAGGGAAGTTCTTCGTTTCTTTCGTAATAAGTTGGTAGAAGATTTGGTGGTGCGGCCCATGTTGGAGTGTTATGGGTTGAAGTGTTTGAATTCTACAGAAGCGAACAATTTGGTGGTGCCCTTCACGGATGTGGAAATCAAAGACGCGGTGTTCTCGTGTGGGAATGATAAAGCTCCCGGGCCAGACGGTTTCAATTTCCGGTTTGTTAAAAAATTCTGGTCATTGTTGCGCATGATTTTAATGTTATTTTTCAGGATTTTTACAATACCAGCCGGATTAGTCGTGGGGTTGGCTCGTCTTTTATAACGTTGATTCCTAAAGTTAGTGATCCGGTGACATTGGGAGAGTATCGGCCCATTAATTTAATTGGGATAGTTAGTAAAACTATTTCCAAAGTTCTTGCAAATAGATTAAAGAAAGTCATGGGCTCACTGATCAACGAAAATCAATCGGCGTTTATTGAAGGAAGGTATATTCTTGACGGGCCTTTAATTATGAGTGAGACTTTGGCATGGGCGAAACAAAGTGGCAAACGGGTTTTCATGTTTAAAATTGGTTTTGAAAAAGCATACGACAATGTGAATTGGGGCTTTTTGTTGATGGTTATGAAGCAAATGGGGTTTCCCGAGGTTTGGGTTTTGTGGATCCAAGGTGTGTTAAATTCGGCTAGGTCGTCTGTCCTAGTCAATGGGTCTCCCACGTTTGAGTTCTCTTGTGGTAAAGGTATGAGACAGGGCGATCCTATATCTCCTTTTTTATTTATTATAGCTATAGAAGCATTGTCGGGGCTCGCTAAGAAGGCGTGTGATGATGGGTTGTTTAAGGGGGTTGACCTTCCTAATAACAGACCATGTTTATCCCATTTGTTATTTGCTGATGACGCTATGATTATGGGAGAGTGGTCGGACTTAAATTTTAAGGTTCTTAGAAGAATTTTGCGCATTTTTTACTTGTGTTCGGGCTTAAAAATTAATATCAACAAGTCGATTCTTTATGGTGTGGGTAAGAATGTAGAAGAGGTTAGAGAGAAGGCCGAAGAGTTGGGTTGTTGTTCGGGTATCGTTCCGTTCAAGTATCTTGGGATTTAAGTTGGCGCTAACATGAGTGGGATTAATAGTTGGAACCCGGCTGTTAAAGTTGTCACACCCCCAAAATCCACACGCGGAGTGTCACCGCTTGGAGGCGTGACTGACCAGGATCAAGCCACCAATCATATTGAACAATGTAATGAGTAAATGTAATTCAACCAAACAATATGAAAAGGTGTTCAAAACAAAAGTATAGTATCAATGTTTAGCAGAAGCATAAATGTAAAACCCAACATAAGTAATAAGTTTGAAATGTCATAAACGTTTAACATGGCATCCATGATCCATGTCCCACAACGACTGTGCCTCCCTGTGCAAGCTCCATGAGTACCTAACGACCTGCAAGGCATGTAACAACGAGTCAACAACAAAGTTGAGCGAGTTCACAGTTGGTTGTTTAGTTATAGTATTCGTTCGTAAAACATTTGTTCGCTTGTACCAGGTATCGTATTAATTCGTATCGCGGTCTCCCAGACATGTGTGCGAAGGTTAGTGGGGGTTTCCCATGTATCCTAGACTAGTTGTATTTGTATTTGTATCGCGGTCTCCCAGACATGTTTGCGAAGATTAGTATTCGTATCGCGGTCTCACAGACATGTGTGCGAAGATTAGCATTTGTATCGCGGTCTCACAGACATGTGTGCGAAGATTAGTGGGGGCTTCCCGTGTTTTACTAGTCTAGCTATATCTACAGGTGTCCTACACCTAATGAGGTCAGTGGTACGTATTTCAGTAGTGATGTAAGTACAAGTAATCATTCAATCCCATTCCCAACCCCGGGAATCCCATGCCTTGGTAAGAGTGTGAACTCACCTTGGTTTGCTCGGTATGCTAAGTTATGTGCTCACAAGTAATCAGTCAAGTCCTATAGTTATACACGTATACTCAATCAGTTAAGTTCATATAGATTCACATGCCATCTATGTCACAAAGTGTGTTTAAGCAATTGTCACGTATCATATAAGCAGTTAATCAGATCCATGAAATTCATGCTTGACAAGATTAACAGTCAGTCCACATACTTCACAAAGTTAACACACTTAACAGGATTTACACACTAACAATGTTACATGATTAACAGAGTTAACATCTTTTAACTGAATTAATAATCTATGCAGAACCAACATACTAAACCAAGTTGCTAGTCTTAACTGAAATGATAACTAACAAGGTTGATAAGCTTAACAGAGTTAACCAATCTTACTTATCAGAGTTAATAAATTACTAGAGTTAACAGCCAACAGGTTTAGTAAACTAACAGAGTTAATCAAGTAATTAACTTAATTGAATCACATATTTAATAGCGTTAATAGCTAACAGTATACAATGTGACGAAATCGATTAAGTGGCGAAAACCCCTTGGGCCGAAATCCCTTGGGCCGAAAACACCAAGGTGTTTTCATTGGAGGTAGGGTTTTCGTTGGGTGGAGGTTTTCGTCGGGTCCAACAATCATCAACAACAGTTACATTCAACAACACAAACCTAATCATCGCTAACAATCTCAACGGTTTCAATCAAACAAATCGCTCATTCATACCAGTTGGAATCATTGTTTATCATAACAGAACTCTTACACATCTACTCAAGTAATATCTGATCACATATCCATCAAAATTAATCTCAAC
This sequence comes from Helianthus tuberosus, assembly GCA_030545235.1. Classification (NCBI taxonomy): domain Eukaryota; kingdom Viridiplantae; phylum Streptophyta; class Magnoliopsida; order Asterales; family Asteraceae; genus Helianthus; species Helianthus tuberosus. The sequence continues at coordinate 83,916,366 of CM060369.1, forward strand.
ATAACATGCAATACATGAAGATCTAGTTACTGATCAATTCATCATTCAGTATTACAATCCTAAACAGATCACAGTTTTGATCATAAACAAATCAATTAACATAACATCTAATCGAGCACCATAGCAAGTTAACATGTTTACAGATTCCGGATCACAATCATATCATTCAAAACTAATCGTATAAAATCATCAGAGCATTCATAGGGAGGCATAACACAACATCAGTATTCAATTAAACATACACATACAGACATGTGATCATGCAAGAATCAAACAACAGTGATTACTAACCAAGATGAAAGGGTCACTAGTTTGATCAGAAAGAAAAGCTTGAAAACTTGCAGTTGCCGTCGCACAAAAAAAAGAGCTCTAGGGTTTGGCGATTAAACTATTACGCAAAAATTGGGAAACAATATAACTGACTCACTACTGGGCCTAAAGCCCATGTGATTTCGTCGACCACATAGTGGACGAAAACACTTATGTTTTCACCACATGGGTGTTTTCGGACATGAGGTGATTTCGTGAGTGGGTGTTTGGCAAGGTTCCTAGTTTTAATTAAACAAACATAATATTAATACTAAATCTATTAATAACCTACACCTCAAATATAGTGCACACCACATATATATATATATATATATATATATATATATAAAACACACTTCACAATAAGTACAAGATTAAGTCGAATAGAGACCTTGAAAACTCGGGTTGTCACATTATCCCCAACTTGAAAGAAATTTCATCCCGAAATTTAGCAAGTGGTTACTGAGGAAGCTAGTTGTGTTGTGTAGTTTACTGGTTTTCCTGGGGTGTCACATCATCCCCCCGTTGATTTGGAATTTCGTCCCGAAATTCTGTAGTAGCTTCAGCCTCAGTAGTGGTTGCACTGTTTCCGAACAACTGGGGATACTTGAGTTTCATTTGGTCTTCTCGTTCCCAGGTAAACTCTGGGCCACGACGGGAGTTCCAACGAACTCGAACAAGAGGTATTCTGGTGCGTTTGAGGACCTTAACATCCCGGTCCGTGATTTCAACTGGTTCCTCGACGAATCGCAACTGATCGTCGATAGTGAGCTCCTTCAAAGGAACTATGAGGGTCTCATCTGACAGACACTTCTTCAGATTTGACACGTGAAAAACGTTGTGAACTGCACTGAGTTCTGCGGGCAGGTTTAGTTTGTAGGCAACTTTGCCTATCTTCTCAATGATTTCGAATGGTCCGACATATCACGGATTGAGCTTGCCCCGTTTGCCAAAACGAACCACACCCTTCCAGGGTGAAACTTTTAGTAGCACTCGATCCCCAACTTGGAACTCGAGTGGTTTCCGGCGCTTGTTTGCGTAGGCTTTCTGACGGTCGCGAGCTGCCGCCATGCGTTGCCGTATCTCAGCAATTCTTTCCGTTGTGTCCACTACAAGTTCTTGACCCGTGATCTGACTATCACCCACCTCTTCCCAACAAAGAGGTGATCGGCATTTACACCCGTACAATGCCTCGAATGGAGCGGCTTGAATACTGGTGTGGTAACTGTTGTTATACGAAAACTCCACTAACGGGAGATGTTTTTCCCAGCCGTTGCCGAAATCAATTACACATGCCCGAAGCATGTCTTCTAAAGTTTGAATAGTGCGCTCAGACTGCCCATCCGTCTGAGGGTGATAAGCTGTGCTCATGTCTAAACGAGAGCCAAAAGATTTGTGCATCGCTTGCCACAGTTCAGAAGTAAAACGTGCATCACGATCAGAGATAATCGAGGTTGGCACCCCGTGCCTCGAGACAACTTCCTTAAGATATACGTCTGCTAGAGTAGAGAACTTGTCTGTTTCCTTGATAGCTAAGAAGTGTGCAGACTTAGTGAGTCGATCCACGATCACCGAAATGGTATCATTCCCACGTTGAGATCTAGGCAGGCCAGTAACAAAATCCATGGAAATTTGCTCCCATTTCCATTGTGGTATCGCTGGTTGTTGGAGTAGGCCCGATGGTTTCTGATATTCAGTCTTGACTCTCGCACAAGTCAAACACTTGCTAACGTAAGTTGCTATATGAGCTTTCATGCTAGGCCACCAATATGTAGTTTTCAAATCGTGGTACATCTTATCCGAACTAGGATGTACTGAGTAGCGAGACTTATGAGCTTCATCCATTACAAGCCCGCGTAAGTTGCCATAGAGTGGGACCCAGATGCGTCCCGTTACATAGTAGGCGCCGTCTGCCTTTTGTTCCAACCGTTGCCTTGAACCGCGTAGGGCTTCATCCCTGACATTTTATGGTTTTAATGCTTCTACTTGAGCATCTCGTATCTGAGAAGGAAGACTAGACTGAATAGTGAGTTGCAACGCTCGTACACGCCTAGGTGTAGTATCCTTTCGACTGAGGGCGTCAGCCACCACATTGGCTTTGCCCGGATGGTACTTTATAGCACATTCGTAATCGTTTAAAAGCTCGACCCATCGACGCTGACGCATGTTCAACTCTTTCTGCTTGAAGATATGCTCGAGACTCCTGTGATCGGTGTAGATGGTGCACTTGGTACCGTATAGGTAATGTCTCCATATCTTGAGCGCAAAAACAACAGCTCCCAGCTCTAAATCGTGTGTAGTGTAATTCCGTTCGTGAATCTTAAGTTGGCGCGAAGCATAAGCAATGACTTTATCCCGTTGCATCAACACACATCCAAGACCCTGAATGGATGCGTCGCAATAGACCACAAAATCGTCTGTGCCCTCTGGCAGTGAAAGAATAGGTGCGCTACAAAGTCTATCCTTTAAGTGCTGGAATGCTGATTCCTGTGTATTACCCCAATGGTAGATAACGCCTTTCTGAGTTAGTGAAGTGAGGGGTTGTGCAATCTTTGAGAAGTCTTTGATGAACCTTCTGTAATAACCCGCCAAACCCAAGAATTGGCGAATTTCTGTTGGTGTACGCGGTGCAGGCCAGTTCCTGATCGAATCAACTTTCGATGGATCAACATGAATTCCATCCTTGTTTACTACGTGGCCTAGGAAATGAACTTCACGAAGCCAAAAGTCGCATTTCGAGAACTTGGCGTACAGCTGTTCAGTTCGAAGAAGTTCCAAAATAAGCCGCAGATGTTGCTCGTGTTCCTCCTGGCTCTTGGAGTAGATCAAAATGTCGTCGATAAATACAATAACAAACTTATCCAGATAGGGCTTGCACACTCTGTTCATAAGATCCATGAAGACCGCAGGCACGTTTGTTAGCCCGAATGGCATGACTAGAAACTCGTAGTGGCCGTAGCGAGTTCTGAATGCTGTTTTGGAGACGTCCTCATCCCGGACTCTCAGTTGATGGTAGCCTGACCTCAGGTCAATCTTCGAGTAATAGCTCGACCCTTGCAACTGGTCGAATAAGTCATCGATGTGTGGAAGAGGATAGCGATTCTTCACAGTCACCTTGTTCAGTTCGCGGTAGTCGATGCACATACGGAAGGTACCGTCCTTCTTCTTTACAAATAATACCGGAGCTCCCCAGGGCGAAGAGTTAGGACGAATGAAACCCTTATTCAAGAGTTCTTGCAATTGTTTGGACAGTTCTTCCAGTTCGGTTGGAGCTAAGCGATAAGGTGCTCGAGCTATGGGTGCTGCTCCAGGAGCTAGCTCGATCTGAAATTCGACCTGGCGATGAGGCGGTAGCCCAGGTAAATCTTCAGGAAACACTTGAGGAAAATCGCGTACTATTGGAATATCCTCTAATCTCTTCTCTTTCGCTGATGCGTTAGTAACAAGTGCTAAGATAGCAGTGTGGCCCTTTCGCAAACACTTCTGAGCCTTCAGGAAGGAGATGATGCCAACCACGGCACCACTCTTGTCGCCTTGAACTTTGAGAGGTTCTTTACCAGAACGGGGAATACGAACGATCTTCTCCTTGCATAGGATCTCCGCTTGTTGTTGAGATAACCAATCCATACCAATGACGATGTCAAAACTACCCAGAGCTATGGGAATGAGATCGATAGAGAAAGTCTGACCAACGAGGATAAGATTACAACCCTGAACTACGTGTGTGGCCTCTAGACTTTTACCGTTAGCTAATTCTACGACATGTTTGGTGTTCAGAAGTGTTGGTGCGCGTTTAAGCATTTGGCTAACTTTCAGAGACATATAACTGGTATCCGCACCCGAATCAAATAATACAGTAACATAAAAGTCGTCGAGAAGAAACTTACCCATAACCACATTAGGATCGTTCCTTGCATCACCCTGACCCAGCACAAATGCACGACCCCTAGCACCATTGTCGTTATTATTTCCCCCATTGTTGTTCCCATTGCCCTGATTATTGTTGTTGTTATTCTGATTCTGGTTTAACTGGGGGCAGTCCCGCTTGAAGTGGCCTTCAGCCCCACATTGAAAGCATCCCCTATTGCCTCGCTGTTGTTGTTGTTGCTGGTTTCATGGAGCGGGTGGTTGTTGTTGCTGGTTCTGATTAGCAGGTCGTGAGCTCTTGCAATCTTTAGCCTCATGACCCATCTTGAGACACCGCTGACAACGACCCTTGTTGCACTGGCCATTGTGGTGCCTGTTGCATGTATTGCACCTTGGGAGATTTCCTCTATATCCACCCTGTCTTTGACTACCAGAAAATTGCTGACCAGGGCTCTGGTAGTTATCAGTCTTCCGCTGATGTGCCTGAGACTGAGCTGTAGCTGAACCCTTGCTGGAATCCCCATCCCATTTCCGTTTATTGTCGCTGGGAGTAGCGGAAGTAGTAGCATTAGTAGCACTGATACGTTTGGGCAGCTTGTTCTGTTCCACTGCCTGATCTGTGAGGCGATGAGCAAGACGAGTAACATCCTGGATAGTAGCAAGGTTGGCCGATGTCACATGACTTTGAATTTCCGGTACTAGCCCTTTGAGATACAACTCAATACGCTTGATAGGGGGGTCCACCATGGTTGGACACAAGATGGCCAGCTCGTTTGACCTTTTCGTATACTCCTCAATCTCTGACCCCGTCATTTCAGATTAAAGAACTCCACTTCTAACTTGTGGATGTCATCACGTGTACAGTATTCTCGCTTGATTAGTTCCTTGAAATCGTTCCAAGGGGTGGCGTTAGCAGCTGCCAACCCTAACATCTGAACTTGCGCATTCCACCAAGTCAGCGCAATGCCTTCTAGAGTACCAGTGGTGTACTTCACCCTGCGAGCCTCAGGGCATTCACACATCTCAAATACTGACTCGAGCTTTTCAAACCAATGGAGGAGTCCAACTGCTCCTTCCGTGCCACTGAATGTGCTAGGACGACAGTCCATGAAAGTCTTGAAGGTGCAAACAGGTGGCTGAGCGTGTTGACCTGTTGTGTATAAGAATCAGGGCAAGGTTAAACACAAGAGTTGGTTTAGAAGTGTAGGATCTAAAGATCCTAGTGTGAGTTATGACTGCAGGGTATACCTCCTGCTTGAGCGGCTACAAGTGCCGCAGCAACTTGTTGGTTGATCAAAGCCGTCAGCTGGGCTTGTGTCATGTTAACGCGTCCACTCATGATCTTCACAAGTAAGAGAACACAAGTGAGAAGTGCGTCGTATCAATACGCAAGTGTGGAATGACAGAAGAGTGTGAGCATACAAGATTTCAAATAGTAGTTGTTACGTTATCTAAGCATAGCATGAGCAATGTAATATGTATCTAGCAAGTAGGTAATGTAAACACGAATAGTATCACCTATAGTGTCGAGTCTTGCACGTGGAGCGAAGCGTCATTGTGGATCGTTGAGCACTGTTCAGGTTATAGTCTGGTTTTAACAAAACTTTTTCCCTTATTAAAACCAAGTTCACTATAACCAATGGCTCTGATACCAATCTGTCACACCCCCAAAATCCACACGCGGAGAGTCATCGCTTGGAGGCGTGACTGACCAGGATCAAGCCACCAATCATATTGAACAATGTAATGAGTAAATGTAATTCAACCAAACAATATGAAAAGGTGTTCAAAACAAAAGTATAGTATCAATGTTTAGCGGAAGCATAAATGTAAAACCCAACATAAGTAATAAGTTTGAAATGTCATAAACGTTTAACATGGCATCCACGATCCATGTCCCACAACGACTGTGACTCCCCGTGCAAGCTCCATGAGTACCTAACGACCTGCAAGGCATGTAACAACGAGTCAACAACAAAGTTGAGCGAGTTCACAGTTGGTTGTTTAGTTATAGTATTCGTTCGTAAATCATTTGTTCTCTTGTACCAGGTATCGTATTAATTCGTATCGCGGTCTCCCAGACATGTGTGCGAAGGTTAGTGGGGGTTTCCCATGTATCCTAGACTAGTTGTATTTGTATTTGTATTTGTATCGCGATCTCCCAGACATGTTTGCGAAGATTAGTATTCGTATCGCGGTCTCACAGACATGTGTGCGAAGATTAGCATTTGTATCGCGGTCTCACAGACATGTGTGCGAAGATTAGTGGGGGCTTCCCGTGTTTTACTAGTCTAGCTGTATCTACAGGTGTCCTACACCTAATGAGGTCAGTGGTACGTATTTCAGTAGTGATGTAAGTACAAGTAATCATTCAATCCCATTCCCAACCCCGGGAATCCCATGCCTTGGTAAGAGTGTGAACTCACCTTGGTTTGCTCGGTATGCTAAGTTATGTGCTCACAAGTAATCAGTCAAGTCCTATAGTTATACACGTATACTCAATCAGTTAAGTTCATATAGATTCACATGCCATCTATGTCACAAAGTGTGTTTAAGCAATTGTCACGTATCATATAAGCAGTTAATCAGAGCCATGAAATTCATGCTTTACAAGATTAACAGTCAGTTCACATACTTCACAAAGTTAACACACTTAACAGGATTTACACACTAACAATGTTACATGATTAACAGAGTTAACATCTTTTAACTGAATTAATAATCTATGCAGAACCAACATACTAAACCAAGTTGCTAGTCTTAACTGAAATGATAACTAACAAGGTTGATAAGCTTAACAGAGTCCAATCTTACTTATCAGAGTTAATAAATTACTAGAGTTAACAACCAGAAGGTTTAGTAAACTAACAGAGTTAATCAAGTAATTAACTTAATTGAATCACATATTTAATAGCGTTAATAGCTAACAGTATACAATGTGACGAAATCGATTAAGTGGCGAAAACCCTTTGGGCCGAAATCCCTTGGGCCGAAAACACTTGGGCCGAAAACACCAAGGTGTTTTCGTTGGAGGTAGGGTTTTCGTTGGGTGGAGGTTTTCGTCGGGTCCAACAATCATCAACAATAGTTACATTCAACAACACAAACCTAATCATCGCTAACAATCTCAACGGTTTCAATCAAACAAATCGCTCATTCATACCAGTTGGAATCATTGTTTATCATAACAGAACTCTTACACATCTACTCAAGTAATATCTGATCACATATCCATCGAAATTAATCTCAACATAACATGCAATACATGAAGATCTAGTTACTAATCAATTCATCATTCAGTATTACAATCCTAAACAGATCACAGTTATGATCATAAACAAATCAATTAACATAACATCTAATCGAGCACCATAGCAAGTTAACATGTTTACAGATTCCGGATCACAATCATATCATTCAAAACTAGTCGTATAAAATCATCAGAGCATTCATAGGGAGGCATAACACAACATCAGTATTCAATTAAACATACACATACAGACATGTGATCATGCAAGAATCAAACAACAGTGATTACTAACCAAGATGAAAGGGTCACTAGTTTGATCAAAAAGAAAAGCTTGAAAACTTGCAGTTGCCGTCGCACAAAGAAAAGAGCTCTAGGGTTTGGCGATTAAACTATTACGCAAAAATTGGGAAACAATATAACTGAATCACTACTGGGCCTAAAGCCCATGTGATTTCGTCGACCACATAGTGGACGAAAACACTTATGTTTTCACCACATGGGTGTTTTCGGACATGAGGTGATTTCGTGAGTGGGTGTTTGGCAAGGTTCCTAATTTTAATTAAACAAACATAATATTAATACTAAATCTATTAATAACCTACACCTCAAATATAGTGCACACCACATATATATATAAAACACACTTCATAATAAGTACAAGATTAAGTCGAATAGAGACCTTGAAAACTCGGGTTGTCACAAAAGTTTTCAAGAAGAGACTCTAGAGATGGAAAGCTAAGGTTCTTTCCATAGGAGGAAGGGTTGTTCTTATAAAATCCGTTTTGGAGAGCCTTCCGTGTTATTATTTCTCTTTTTTTAAAGCTCCGGTTGGGGTGATTAACAAACTGGAGGCGTTGATTAGAAAATTTTTATGGGGAGGTAACTCGGAAGTTAATAAAGTTCATTGGGTGGGGTGGGAGGTGGTTACTCGATCTAAGAAAAATGGTGGCCTTGGGTTGACTAGTTTGGACGTTAGTAATAATGCGTTATTACTCAGATGGGTTTGGAGATATAGAAAGGAGGTGGATGCTATGTGGAGGAAGGTTATAGATGCCATTCATGGGTCTATAAGGAATTGGCAATCGGTTCCGTGTAAGGCAAATGTGAGGGGTGTTTGGGGCAAGATTGTTACCAATGGGTCTCGGCTATTGATTAACGGCTCATCTTTTAATTCCTTAATCCAAGGGAAGGTGGGTAATGGGTTGCTCATTAAGTTTTGGATAGATCCTTGGATAAGCAACACACCTTTAAAGAATATGTTTCTGGATATTTTTCGGCTCGAAAAGAATAAATGGTGTTTGGTCGCAGACAGAATCGGGCAGCACGGTGTTATGTCCTGGGATTGGAAGTCATATCCTAGCACTGTGCAGGAGTCGGACCAGCATATAAGTTGTCATCGGATGGTGTCGGGGACTGTTCTTAACGCGTATGAGGACTCGTGGATGTGGAATAATAATCAGCTGCAGAATCTTTCGGTTCAAGATCTTAAAGGATGGGTCCGAAGTGGCATGACACGGGAGCTGGTCAGCACGTTCCGTTGGTGTAGATGGTTGCCGGCCAAGTGTAATATCTTCATGTGGAGAGCTTGTTTAGATCGGATTCCTACGAAGGTGGCGTTGAGACGAAGAAATATTGTTACAGGAGATAGCCTTTGTGTTTTTTGTGAAAACGCTGAAGTAACGGTCGACCACTTATTGACGGAGTGCAGGTTTATTCACGGAGTTTGGAGTGGGATTGCGCATTGGTGTCACCTTCCGCCGATTTTCCGGTTTTCTACCCAAGACGTGCAGGCTTTGGTTGAACATGGGCTGTCCGAGTAGAAAGAAGGAGGTGATTTTGGGCATCTTGGTCGTAACATGTTGGCGTATATGGAAGGCGAGAAACGAGAAGGTTTTCAAGACGACAAACGTGAAGATTGCTCAAGTTATTTCGGACATCAAATCGTTGAGTTTTCTTTGGTATACTAGTAGGGGCAAAAACGATAGTATGGACTGGTCGAGTTGACATTCTTTTAGTTTTGATGTAATGTAATTCCGTTGTATTGTGGCTTTCTCCACCTTGGAGATAGTCCGTTTTGTTTGGTGTTGAATGATAGTTGCCCTTCAAAAAAAAGTTAATTTTAAGACATTATATTTCTTATCAGATGTCAACAATTTTGACAAAAACATATTAAATTTCTCTTACATATACATAAAAATATAATTACAATTATGTCCATATTTACGTGTGAAAAAATACAATTATCTCCGCCGTTTATACCCTCTTTTTTAAAGACAAACATAACACTACTCTTAAAATACACCAAATTTTAACCTATGTCAGGAATTAAACCCTGATCTCTCTCTAAAAGACACAGGACCTCTACCACCCCACCAAAGCCTCTGTATAACACTATTCTTAAATTACACCAAATTTATACCCCTTTAGTTACACATTTTAAGCCCGTGATGGGGAATGTCTTCACACATGCCATTGTTGGTAACATGAGTCCCGCCCATACCTTCCTGCCATCATACCTATTGATCACCAAACATTACATTTAAGATGCTCGATATTTTGGCTTAATTATGATGTCGATAAAAATCTAGTTTCAATCGATATTTTGGCTTAATTATGATGTTGATAAAAATCTAGTTTCAAAGATACTACTCAATGGTCGAAATATCTACGGTATATATAATGCTTTTTAGAAGGGAAAATTATAAATTCATAGTCATGTTAAACAAATTCAACACAAAAAATAATTAAAGTACCAATTTAATGGATTGAAGTTTAACAAAATTGGGCTATTAATTAATTATCTATTATTATTATTAGGGATTATTATTATTATACAACCTTTTGGGATAAAAGTAATTTCTATGTAATATTAAGACGTGATATAAAGAATATTAAGACGCGAGATATTAAGACGATATAATATATTGGTTATAAAATGAGAATTTGAAACTTAACTCTCCTTCATTCTAAACTAAAGGCCAATTACCTCCTTATATTCATGGGCTCATTCCCAATCTCGCATGGGAATAGGGGTGTTCAAACCTATCTGTATCCGAAAATCCGATATCCGAATCCGAAAAATCGGATATCCGAATTTTTCGGATTCACATTCGGATAGTGATTTTCAAAATTTTCGGATATTTCAGATATACGAAATATCCGAAAATTTAATTTTCATTTTTTTCGGATATTCGAATATCCGAAAATATACGAAAAATATCCGAAAACTTATATTCGGATATCCAAAAATATCCAAAACATCCATTTTCCGAATATGAAAAAAATAATAAAAAAATAAAAATTAAATAAAAAGTTGGATTTTCGGATATCCGATTCACTATCCGAATCCGTATCCGAAATTTCAGATACGGATTCGGATAGTGAAATCTGGTATCCGAAAATTTCGAATATCCGAAATTCAGATATCCATTTTTGAACACCCCTGCATAGGAATAAGTACCTCTTAGTTGCTGTTGATTATGCCACTAAATAGGCTGAAGCACAAGGGACTATCCGAACATTTTTGTCTTTTAAATTACACCAAATTTATACCCCCTTTAGTTACACTTTTTAAGCCCGTGATGGGGAATGTCTTCACACATGCCATTGTTGGTAACATCATAAAAAAATAAAAATTAAATAAAAAGTTGGATTTTCGGATATCCGATTCACTATCCGAATCCGTATCCGAAATTTCAGATACGGATTCGGATAGTGAAATCTGGTATCCGAAAATTTCGAATATCCGAAATTCAGATATCCATTTTTGAACACCCCTGCATAGGAATAAGTACCTCTTAGTTGCTGTTGATTATGCCACTAAATAGGCTGAAGCACAAGGGACTATCCGAACATTTTTGTCTTTTAAATTACACCAAATTTATACCCCCTTTAGTTACACTTTTTAAGCCCGTGATGGGGAATGTCTTCACACATGCCATTGTTGGTAACATGAGTCCCGCCCATACCTTCCTGCCATCATACCTATTGATCACTAAACATTACATTTAAGATGCTCGATTTTTTGGCTTAGTTATGATGTTGATAAAAATCTAGTTTCAAAGTGGATACTAGAAGTGTTCAGAATTTGTTTCGTTTAAAAGAATTCGAATTCAATTCAAATCGAGTAAAGTAAATCGAATACAAATCGAATACAAATTTATAATTTCAAATTTGATTGATTCGAAATTTCGAATAAAAAAAATACTTTTTTATTTATTATTTTTATATATAATGCATATATAACTTTTATTAAGCTATACTATAAATTATTTTCAAAAAAAAATTTTAAGTATTAAAATTACCCATTACCAAACCTACTACATGGCCCATAACTAAAACCTAAGTAAGAAATCTATCAATAGATTTATAACCCTAAAAATATAACTTGTAATGTGGAGTGTTTATTCCCGACTTCTCGTTTTGAATTTTAGACTTATGGTACTTTATTTGTAACTTTTTAATGTGATATCGTGTTTTATGGCTGCTTTAAAATTTATCTTTCATTCTGATAGTTTTTTACATGTTTTTAAAGAATCTGAATTAAATCAAATTTATTCGAATTCGATTCAAATTCGAATTTTTAATCGAATGCGAATTGGATTTTTTTATTCTGATACGAATTCGAATCGAATTCGGTAAGTTTTAATCGAATTCGAATAGAATACGAATTCAAGGGAAAATATAAATTATTCGAATAATTCAAAAATTCGATATTCGATTCGATGAACACCCCTAGTGCATACTACTCAATAGTTGAAATATCTACGGTATATACAATGCATTTTAGAAGGGAATTATAAATTCATAGTCATGTTAAACAAATTCAACTCAAAAAATAATTAACTACCAATTTAATGGATTGAAGTTTAACAAAGCTGGGCTATTAATTAATTATGAGTTAATTGCCAAAATCGTCCCTGAGGTTTGGACACGTTTACCATTTTCGTCCAAAATGACACTTTTGTACCAAATTGCCCCCAACGTTTGTAACTTTTTGCCATTTTCATCCAAACCATTAACTTAGTTTATTTTTTCTGTTAAGTTGAGGATATTTGGATGAAACTGGCAAATACAAAACCATAGGGACGATTTTGGTAATTTACTCAACCCCTTTTTAATTTCTTTTATTTAATTATTTTTGTTACATATATAATAAAAAAGAATATACATGGAGTTTTAGAAGAAAAAAAATTAATAGTTATGTCACTTAATTTTCTTAAATTTTCATCCAAATCACTAACTCAATTTATTTTTTCTGTTAAGGTGAAGGATGTTTTAAATTTTTTAAATTAAGACAGAAATTAATTTACAACTTCTTTATATAAATCAGTTTTATAAAGTGAAAACGTCATTGGTGTGCAACACATAACAATTGATTACAACTTTTAATATTTATCAGTTGTAGAGATAGAAAAAAATTGTAAAACGTTACATATTTTTTAAATGTGTTGAGCACCTAGGAAATATGTTGGTAGAAATAAAATATTTATTTAGTTAAGATTATCAGGGTAACTAACTAATATTTATTCTGAGTGGCTTGAGTAAAGAAACTTTTGGTTCATAACATTATAATTACAATTTGGTGGGTAATTTTAAGGATACGTTGTTTGATAGGGGGGGGGGGGGCACTGACTTCTGTTTTTCCTTAGGATAGAATTTAAAAGAGTAGAAGATGAATTACAATCTTGGTAGATATGATAAGATTTTTTTATTTGACCTTTTTCAATAAGGTCACCAAAATTTTAGTTTATTAAATTTAGAGGTTTAAGTAGATTTTATTTTTCTAAACTGTTCTATATAAAAAATTAGAAATTAATTTATGTCTTAGTTTATAAACATCATTCGCCTTAATAGAAAAATTAACTTCGTTGGTGGTTGGATGAAAATTTATAAAAATTATGTGACAAAGCTATTATTTTTTTCATATAAAAATTGCATGTATATTCTTTTTTATCATATATGTAACAAAATTAATTAAATAAAAGAAATTTAAAAGAGTTTGAGTAAATTGCGAAAATCATCCATGTGGTTTTATATTTGTCAGTTTCATCCAAATATTCTCAACTTAACAGAAAAAATAAACTAAGTTAGTGGTTTGGATGAAAATGGCAAAAAGTTACAAACATTGGGGGCAATTTGGTACAAAAGTGTCATTTTGGACGAAAATGGCAAAACTGCCCAAACCTCAGGGACGATTTTGGCAATTAACTCATTAAAAGAAGGTTCCTAAGATAGATAGGTCAAGTGATACATGAAATCATCCTAAGGAGTTCTACCCTTATTGTAGGAATAACAAAAGCCCGAAAATAGCTTCCCGGTATTTTAAAGGCGTTGTAGAACTCGAAACCGAGAGGTGTCCCCTAGATATTGTTGAGCCATTCTTCTATCTCTTTTGGGAGGAAGAAGGTGGGCTCATCTTCCACAACATCTTGCGGTGGAGGGGCGACGGCAACCGGGACCCCATGTAGTACGTCTTGAGGGGGTTTCGTGTGTATGGCGTACCACTCGGCTGGTATGATAACTTCTGGTACCACGTTCCATGCCCTTTGTGTAACGAATGGTACCAAAGGAGGAGAACCGAGGATATTCAATCTTTGGTGCAAAAGGTTGACCTCCCTAAGACACCCTTCTAGTCCCACCGATAAGTGATTGATACGGTCGACCAAAGCTTCCTCAACTCCCGTCATTTCATCTATGGCCTCTCTCAAGGCATAGGCATAGTTGACGAGGGAGTCTTCTACCGATGCCCTTCTTCCTTGTCGGTTGTTCATGGAGTGTGATGAGGACGTTCCGCTGTTTCTGGTCGACATTCTAAGAGAACAGACCGAAAAGAGTTCATTTTTAATGAAACAATACCTCGAACACGGCCCCATGCTCACTGAGCATGGCCCCGTGTTCACTTTTCTGCAGATTTTTGGAACAAGAAATCTTGAAGCTTTAAATTATTTTTCTGACTTTTGAGACTTTTTAAAGAAGAAATAACTTAAAACAGTGTTGTAAAACTTATTTTTAACAAGATTCCTTGAATAAAAATCTAACAAATATCACAATAAAGCTTGAAACCATGGTGATTTCAAGCTTTAATGGAGGTGTTTGAAGGAAAAATGAAGAAGAAGGCAATGAACAAAAGTAGAAAAGACAAGATGGCTGTTGAGAACCTTCTTTAGAATATACCTAGTATGGTATGTGTGAAGATCCCACCAAATCTCTGTCTTTGGAATGGTCCAAATGTGCAGGAATCTTGCTGCATTTATAGAAAACGACAGCACGCTGGACACGGCCCCGTGTCGGCTGGACACGGCCCCGTGTGCAGACAAGATTCTGACACATTTTGTTCGTATTCTGACAAAAAGTCAGATGAGAATCTTTTGGTGGACACGGGGCGTGCTGACCTGGACATGGCCCCGTGCCTAGAGGCTGTTTATGAAGTTTTATCTAATTTTAAGGAATTTATCCGGATCGGGCGGTTCCTTACTGGATGGAACAACACCGAAGTGCCTGAGATACCTAAGTTTCCCTAGTTTTAGACGAGAACGCAAGAGGTTATCAGAAAGGGTGATTCCTATGCTAAATGTAGGTGGACAAGTCCAACCCTTATCCGGGCTCTCGTTAAAGAAGGTGTATGTCGAATCGCTCAGGTCTATGTATGCATCGACGGAAGTCGATGGGGAGTCCTTCACGGCACAATCGACACAGGGACGACTATCGCTCAAGTCTTCGCAAGAGTTAGAGGTGATTTCGGGAGCGACGATGTTGTTTTTATCCGAATGCGGCCTCAATAATTCTTTTTGGATGTCGTCTTGAGATGAATTGGTTATGTCCATCTCAAGCTCTTTTGTCCAATTAAGAATTAGATATTCCAATTGAAAAAATTCATCAAGAATCATTTCATTTAGAATAGATAATTGAGAGCATTCTAGGGAGAGATAGGGATTATTTTTACATTCACCCCTCTTAAGGCTAAAGGAAAACAATGGGTCTATATAGTGGGGAGTATAATTTAAAAAGTAACATTTTAAATCTTCATGAGTTCCACCACATAACTGACACCACGTACCATAAGAGGAGTGAAAGTAAAAATTATCAGTATCACTCATGTTTGTGTCAGAAGTTACTAACCGTCGGGATCTGATACTTGGGCACGGGGCGTGTTGGTTGGGCACGGCCCCGTGTTCAGCTACCGTCTGACGTAAAACAGGATTGCCAGTACCAAAGATTGGGCACGGGGCGTGTTCAGCGGGCACGGCCCATGCTGAGCTCTGCAGAAGCTGAAAATCTAAAAAAAAATCCTAAAAAAAAACAGAAAAATAAGAAAAACGATTAGGCCGTTGATTCCTAACTTTCTTAAAATCCTTGTGTCCCCGACAACGGCGCAAAAAACTTGATGTGTGTGGTGTTATATAAGTTTTTAAGTATATTTTAAGCCCTTTTTAACACTTTAGTCAAGTTTTAAATTTATAAAACTCGATATTTTACTAACACTAAACACGCATATGGGCAAGTGCACCCATCGTGAGTGTAGTATAGCGTTGATAAGATACCGAGGCCGTCCAAGGACACAAGAGCTTTTAGTACCGGTTTATCCTCAACGTCTAATCAAATCAAAAATTTAGAAAAAGATTTTAAACAAGAAAAAAAACTAAAAATGCTGAAAATAAAAATAAAATAAGATAGACAAGATGAATCACTTGTATCCGACTCGCCTTTAGTGTAACATTTGATGTTTTCCGCACTTTTGCACTTTTTAAGAGATTATCTTAGTTATAGTAGTAGGCCCCTCTTTTGAAGGTGACGTTACCCTCAACCCAGTAGTTTGAGTCAACAAGGATACAATCCTAAAGGGTTGGATTATTGGAAAATAATTAATTAAGTAATTAATGCGTAATGTGGTAGGCCCCTCTTTTGAAGGTGACGTTACCCTCGGCTAAGTGGTTTGAGTCAGCAGGGATACAATCCCAAGTAGACGGGTTAATGTATTAATAGTAGTTTACATATGAGGGGATCAAGCCATTTGCACCCCCGCCATCCAATACCAGCGGGTATTGAAGGAGGTCCTAGTAAGCTTGACCCAGGTCCTTGCAGGATCTATACACTGAACAAGGCAAGAACCTTACCAAACCATTCCCTTAACCCCCGACCAGGTAGCCAACATATCTCCATATAGACCGTGGAGATATGAATGGTGTAAATCTTTTATTTTATATAGACAGTAAAATAACGCCAAGACTCCACAGACAAATGATAAGGAAGTTTCACCTTCAACATAATAAACTAGTTATTAAAGTCATTAATACAAAAACAAATAAAAAGAGCGAAAAGATTAAAAAACAAAAGTATTACACTATATGCTTGTCTTCACCAAGTGATGTAAGAGACTTAGGCAAACATGGCCTTTGATTGTCAAGAACCCTTACTATCAGACGTGTATCAGACAACGCTGGTGAGTTCATAGTTTTACGAAAACGTTAATTACCAAGTGTTTAGTTCTGTTCATTGATTACAATTCCAAGAAAATGTTGATAATACCTTGGATACAAGACGGCTCCTGATTTATTTTGCCCTTTCCCCAATGCTCCTATCAAAGCATTGGTCATGACTAGGTCATTAGTTCACACCCGGCCTCTCCGGGACGGGGTGAGGGTGCCAAACCTAAGTAGCGCTACCAACTAATACCTTGTTACCTCTCAGGTAACCAAACAACACGGAGGGACTTTAAAGGTGATATGACGAGTATATTATCCAACATTAAAGATTTACCACAAGACGTATTCCTCTCAGGAATACCCAATTGATTTACCCAAAAACCTATCCCTCTCAGGGATACCCAATGACTGTCCCAACCACCGGGACGCATGCTCAAGAGGAATGAACTCACCTTTGTTTTGCTCGGTAAGTTTAAGGCACGTATTCCAAGTTGGTCAATTAGTCCCTATTGTAATTACCAATAACAATCAGTTTTGCATGCACATAAATCACGCATCCCATGCACAATTAATCCACGTTCACATTGTTTGTATATCACACATTTATCGTACATGTAGCATGTATTTCGAGTCATACAATCAATCTATCAACACATCAGTAGGTAAATCAAATTAGCAAGTCTCTTAAGCTTTGTGCGACTCATTGCCACCCATCGGCCCAGCTATGGCCCAGTTAGTTCCCAGCCCAGTTACAAGCGTACCCAAGATGTATGTGTGGGTCACAAATCCATAACCGGCCCAACAGCTTTTAAATTCTGATTTGTTTGTTTTTGTGAGGTGTGTCTCGTTTTAATATGTGGCCCAACAGTAATTCTGACTAATACACGAAATGGGCCGATTGTTTTTTTATGGGACACCAACTCACCCAAACAATCAACCAATCCTAAGACTCTAAACAACAAAAATTACATAATCAAAATCACATCTCCTACTCATGCTACCCTTCTTATCAACATCACAACATCAATTAGTCGAGTGAACCTAATCTGATAATTGTTATCAACATCAAATCATCTTCTAAACATGCGCATGATCCATTAGTTCATTAACAACCAGTTTTATCATCTAGTCTAATAGTAACAAATCAGAAAATGGGTTCGTATACACATTAACATACATCAACATTCTTAATATCATGCACCCTAATTATTCACTACAAAGCAATCATCATAGTACTTTTTGATTAGATCCAACAGGAAGTTTAATAAGGTGTTTATTAAAATTCTTATATCATGCACATCACTTTCATATAACAGTTCTAATATTTGATTTGCCTCATCGATTCAATAACATCCACTCGTCAAATTCATATACCTAAGCCATCGATTATTACACACTAACATATTCTAACTATTCTGGTTATGTTACACAAGTGTATCCAAGGTTCCTTATCATATGTTCATGAAAAATACTAACACATATAATATCACATATGAGCATAATTCATGTCATCATCAAGAACAACAAGCAGATTAATAATGAAGATTTAATATACTAACCGAAGTCAAGAATACACGATTGAAAGGCTTTGAGTATGAAGGGGGGGGGGGGGTCGTCTGTCGTTCGCAAGTTTGAGAGATGGGTAGGGTTTTGTTTTGTTAACTTCTCAAGTTATACGTAATCCTATCTCATAACTTTATAAATAAGAAGGCTCATCTATTGCGGGCCAGATATGAACATGGCTTTGCACCCCTTTTGCGGCCCAATGTGGTCAGAATGATAATTCTTCATGTTCAAGGAATTAATTCTTATATGTGCAAGATGTGTTCCCAGCCAATTAATTGGCTTTTTCCTTCATAATAATAATTGGCAACAGCCATTTATTCCCCCAACAAATATATTAGCCGACTTTATTCACCAATATTAATATTAATATATTGCAGCCTATTTTTTTATAGGTATCTTAGCAGCCCATAATAGAATGAAGTGTGTGTGTGATTATCCACAAGAACCGGCCAAACCTTGGGCTTTGGGCTGTGTGGTTTTTGGGCTGCGCATTCAGGATCCAAAAAGGGGTTTCGGGCCAAGACAGAACATGGAACAAGGGTGTACGGCCCAAGTGTTTTGGTGCGACGCGACTTATACATACATACCATAATCTCAAACACATGACACGTAAACATGCAATCATTTACTAATAATCAAACATGTAATATTCAAGTAACATACATCGCAGGACAAAGGATCAGTACAGCGAAAAGATTCTGGAAATCACGGGTTGTCACATCATCCCCAACTTGAAAGAAATTTCGTCCCGAAATTTGATAAGCAAACTCAGAAGAGTGAAGTGATAGATCAAGATGACTGTGGATTTTTCCTCGGGTGCCACATCATCCCCAACTTGAAAGGGAATTTCGTCCTGAAATTTGCCAATTGCATCAAATTTAGATTGGTCACTTGAACTCCGGTCTATGTCTTGAGTTCCAACGAATTCTCTCGATTGGGATTCGACTGTGTTTACGAACCTAAACTTTCCGTTCCATGATTTCAATGGGTTTCTTGACAACTGCAATTTGTCATTATCCTCAGACTCTAATAAGGGTTTCACAAGCGTTCCATCGGGCAAACACTGCCTTAGGTTTGAGTCATAAATGGTATTGTGTACGTTACCCAATTCGTCGGGTAACTCGAGTGTGTAGGCCACATGACCGATTCTCTTCAGAATTCCGAATAACTCAACATAACGTAACTTAAGCTTGCCACGCTTCCCAAGCGTACCACACCCTCCTAGGGTGAGATTTCCAATATGACATGTTCACCTGCAACGAGCTCCCAGTGTTTCCTAAGTTGTCAGGTTTCCTAACGATCACGCATTATCGCCACACGATTTCCATTCCAGATAATCTTCCCAAGAGTTTCGAGTGCAAGTCCTGGACCCATGATTAGGTTGACATCCACCCCAGTCCACAAGGAGGTTGGCATTATCATTCGTGCAATGCCTCATACAGAGCTGTATGCATACTAATATGGTAACGGCTACGGTAGAACTCAGCCAAAGGTATGTGTCCTTCCAATTTTTACTAAGTCAATCACACACATGCTTGCAGCATGTCTTCGAGTGTCAGGATAGTTCGTTTACTTGGACCGTTTGTCCTACGGTGATAGGAAATGCTCATGTCTAGACGTGAGCCAAGGGTGTTGTGTATTGTCTGTCATAAATCAGGTATAAATCAAAATCGGAGGTGATAGGAGTTGGCACCTCGTGCCTAAAAGCCGCCTCTCTCAGAGGAATATTCATAGCTGTGAAGACTTGTCAATTTCCTTGATTGCAAGAAAGTGTGCGGGTAACGTGAGACCATCAACGATCACCTAGCTGATATTGTTTCCATTTCGAGTTGTAAGTAGACTAGTGACAAAATCTATGGCAGTCTGTTCTCATTCCCGTATGGGTGTTTCTGGTTGCTGATACTCCACCTTAACTTTCCCACAAGTCTAACATCATTCACATGCATAGCTAGGTGGGCCTTCATGCCTGATCACCAGTGCTAGATTTATAAGTCCCAATATCTCTCATCAAAACCCAGATGACCAGAATATCGAGGCTGGTGTGCCTTGCTCAACACGAGTTCCCTAAAGTTGTCGTATAACGAGACCCACATTTGTTATTTAACTTGAAAATCCTCTTCCTTCAGTGCTTCGATGTAAACAGGGCGAATCTGATCGGGTAGGGTAGAGTTGATAGCGAGCTGCAAAGTTCGTCCACGTTCATGTTTCATACTTGAAATCATTCAAAAGTTCCATCTAGCGATGTTATTATATGTTTAGCTCTTTCGAAACAAAGATACACGAGAGGCCCTTGTGATCGGTCTTAATAGTGCATTTGGTACCGTCCAAGTGATGCCTCCAGCTTAAGTCCAAAGACCATAGCATCCACCGTAGGTTGTGACGCGTGCAAATCTTCTTGTAAATCCACCGAGTGGGTCATTACTTTCTTCGTGTTGTGTTGGCGCGTAACTGGAACTCTGATTCGAACCATCATGGTACACCACTAGATCACCCGTACCCTCGGGTAAAGACAATACTCAGTACATTGTAGTGTTGAATTTCAAAAGCTTGAAGAGACGTTCTCATATTCTGTCTTCCACGGGTTCACAGCACACTGTTGCGTTAAAGAGGTTAGAGCTGCACAATCTTTGAAAATCCTGCGATGAATCTACGATAGTATCTGGCTGGACCAAGAAGTTACTGTATCCCCGATGGATGATTTGGTGCCGATCACTATCTAATGAATTGGATCTTTAGCGAGATCTGTATGTATCCCCACTTCGTTGACTACGTGACCAAGAAAGTGTACCTCCCAAATCCTGAAGTCACCCTTAGGTAGACTTCGCGTGGAGCTGCTCCTCCCCTAGGAGCTCTAGGACAAAAATACAGGTGTCGTTCATGGTGTTCCTTTCCCCTGGTAGTGATTCTAAACATCACAGATAAATGCGGTCGATGAATCTGGCGAAACGGGGTTCACGCATACTACTCATGTGATCCCTGGGGCTGCTACGAAACGAGGTTGACGCATACTACTCATGTGATCCCTGGGGCCGCTGGTGTGTTGGATATTTAAAATAACTGGAATAGGAAATCGTAGTGGCCATACTGGATCTGTAACGCCGTGTTAGAAATCATCCTCCCATGGTCTTCCATCAGATGACAGTCCGGTCTTAAGCCAGTTTCCGAATAGATTCTTGATTATTGCAACGAGTCAAGTAGGTTGTCGATGCGAGACAGAGGAGGTGACAGTCTATAATAGCCACCTTGTGGTAGTCTGTACACGTACGAAAGGACTCGTCCTTCGTTTCCGCATTAGAGCGCGTTTCCTTCAAAACGAGGAGCTGGATCTATAAAACTCCCATCCTGTAGTTTCCTGAAGTTGATTGGACAGTTCTTGCAACTTTCCAGGCGCCAGACGATAAGGAGTACGAGTAATCAAGGCTGCCTCTGGTCATGAGATCAATCTGAGACTCTACCTAATCAGTTATGGAGGTAAACCTGAAAGTTCCTTGGGTAGTACACCGAGAGAAATCTCAAACGATTGGTGGATCCTCGATCCTCTTTTCCTTAGCTCTATGTCAGTAACGGTTGTTAACGTAGTAGGGTAATCCCTCTGTAGACACTTCTGGGCCTTCATTGCTGAAATGATGCTAATCTTTACACTGCTCTGACACCTAAGGTCAGGCGACAATTCTCCAGTAGGGAGAGGGATACGCAAAATTTTCTCCTTACCGGGTGTATCTGCGCGATATCTGGATAACCACTCCTCACTACTAATGCGTCGAAACCATCAAGGATAGTAGAAGGAAGGTCGAATTCGAACACTTGTCCCACAAGGTCAAATTTTCATCCCAACAAACACATGAGGTTTCAATTGTCTTGCCATCAGCCGATTCCACAGCAGGTCCGGTTTCGAGAAGTATCAGGATTAAACAGAACAAAGACGAAGTGATTGGCTACTCTTACAAGTTACCACGTTGTTATTATGCCTGGCGTCGTCCACGCCAATCCTAAATGCCCTTCCCTGAGCATCATTTCCGGTGTTGTGGTTTTTGTTACGAGAATTTCCAGTACTGTCGTCGTTCCCTTGGTTGTCGTCATCTTGATATAACAGCAGCCAATCCATGTCGTAGGCACCTTCATTTCCATACTGTAGACTACAATTACGAGTACCTTGATGCCGCCGTGGCTGTTGCCCTTGAGGTCGCTGCTTGTAACGGGGTCCTGTGACCTTTCACCAACAGGGTATGTTTTTCACATTCCGTGTCACGTACTAAGGCACCACTATCTGCGTGGGAAGTTATACTCTCCATTCTATAGTAAATTGTCATTGTTCCTGCCCCAATTGATTCGTAAGAGTTGACTCCCATAAGTTGCTGACTAGGGTTAAGGATTCGATTGAAGTCAATTCGCTGGTGTTCGTTGCCGGTGATCAGGGTCGTCCAAATACTGAAGTCGGTAAAATACTACGCTCATCCTCTTATCCATCAATCTAGCAAGTCGATTGAGTAATACACGGTATGTTGCAAGAGTGTTGCAGAAGTGATCGCACTTCAGAGTCTAAGACGTCAATACATAGAGTTCCAACAAACGAAGAGGAGTGAGAAAGGTATCAACCAATCATTCGACGCTGTGACATCCAATTCAGGGATGTTCGTACAAGCACCTAACTCCCTACCCAGTTTGTTAGGCGTTCATTGAATAAATAACAGTACAGAACCCCTTTTTCACTTGTTAGAGCTCATTGGGACTCACATGCACCCCACATTATTATTATGTGTGCACCCACAATAATATTGTGATTTGTATGCTCATCTCAGTTCCTCCTAACTCATGTCAAATGGTTCCTCAATCTCAGATGTCAAACGGAGGTTGTCAAAACGATAAGATCACAAGAATCTAAAGACTATGACATGCCATCAACGCAACATAATGTAAGCAAGCAATTCATGTAATCATGCTATAGTGGCGAGTGTGTGTGTTCGTACGCTACATCATAAACAAATGTGTACTACTCATGTAATGTATACCACAGATAAAAAGACGAACCTTGCAATCTGGAGCTGAGTGTCATGGTCGTATCCTCGTTTTCAGAACTGTTCGGTTATAGTCTGGTTTTATAAAAACGTTTTTAAAACCAAGTTCACAATAACCAGTGGCTCTGATACCAAACTGTCACACCCCCAAAATATACTCCAAGTGGGAACCCCCGCGAGGCGTGTGACGTACCAGGATCTAGCCACCAATCACATTGAACTCATACAAGATTTTAAATAAAACTTTCATTCATTAACATAAAGTGTTACAAAACAGTAAATACAAGACATCGTTTTCAGCGGAAGCATAAATCATTAATTAAGTGGTTCGTAAACCATATGTATAATAACCATTAGACGCGACTCGCGATTCCATGTGTCTCGACCCATGACCACTCCAGCATCCCAGACAGCAAGTTCCACATCCAGACATAACTATAACATGCGAGCATGCACACACGTGTATCAGACAATGCTGGTGAGTTCATAGTTTTACGAAAACGTTAATTACCAAGTGTTTAGTTCCGTTCATTGATTACCATTCCAAGACAATGTTGATAATACCTCGGATACAAGATGGCTCCTGATTTATTTTGCCCTTTCCCCAATGCTCCTATCAAAGCATTGGTCATGACTAGGTCATTTGTTCACACCCGTCCTCTCCGGTACGGGGTGAGGGTGCCAAACCTAAGTAGCGCTACCAACTAATACCTTGTTACCTCTCAGGTAACCAAACAACACGGAGGGACTTTAAAGGTGATAGGACAAGTATATTATCCAACATTCCAGATTTACCACAAGACGTATTCCTCTCAGGAATACCCAATTGATTTACCCAAAAACCTATCCCTCTCAGGGATACCTAATGACTGTCCCAACCACCGGGACGCATGCTCAAGAGGAATGAACTCACCTTTGTTTTGCTCGGTAAGTTTAAGGCACGTATTCCAAGTTGGTCAATTAGTCCCTATTGTAATTACCAATAACAATCAGTTTCGCATGCACATAAATCACGCATCCCATGCACAATTAATCAACGTTCACATTGTTTGTATATCACACATTTATCGTACATGTAGCATGTATTTCGAGTCATACAATCAATCTATCAACACATCAGTAGGTAAATCAAATTAGCAAGTCTCTTAAGCTTTGTGCGACTCATTGCCACCCATCAGCCCAGCTATGGCCCAGTTAGTTCCCGGCCCAGTTACAAGCGTACCCAAGATGTATGTGTGGGTCACAAATCCATAACCGGCCCAACATCTTTTAAATTCTGATTTGTTTGTTTTTGTGAGGTGTGTCTCGTTTTAATATGTGGCCCAACAGTAATTCTGACTAATACACGAAATGGGCCGATTGTTTTTTTATGGGACACCAACTCACCAAAACAATCAACCAACCCTAAGACTCTAAACAACAGAAATTACATAATCAAAATCACATCTCCTACTCATGCTACCCTTCTTATCAACATCACAACAACAATTAGTCGAGTGAACCTAATCTGATAATTGTTATCAACATCAAATCATCTTCTAAACATGCGCATGATCCATTAGTTCATTAACAACCAGTTTTATCATCTAGTCTAATAGTAACAAATCGGAATATGGGTTCGTATACACATTAACATACATCAACATTCTTAATATCATGCACCCTAATTATTCACTACAAAGCAATCATCATAGTACTTTTTGATTAGATCCAACAGGAAGTTTAATAAGGTGTTTATTAAAATTCTTATATCATGCACATCACTTTCATATAACAGTTCTAATATTTGATTTGCCTCATCGATTCAATAACATCCACTCGTCAAATTCATATACCTAAGCCATCGATTATTACACACTAACATATTCTAACTATTCTGGTTATGTTACACAAGTGTATCCAAGGTTCCTTATCATATGTTCATGAAAAATACTAACACATATAATATCACATATGAGCATAATTCATGTCATCATCAAGAACAACAAGCAGATTAATAATGAAGATTTAATATACTAACCGAAGTCAAGAATACACGATTGAAAGGCTTCAAGTGTGAAGGGGGGTCGTCTGTCGTTCGCAAGTTTGAGAGATGGGTAGGGTTTTATTTTGTTAACTTCTCAAGTTATACGTAATCCTATCTCATAACTTTATAAATAAGCAGGCTCATGTATTGCGGGCCAGATATGAACATGGCTTTGCACCCCTTTTGCGGCCCAATGTGGTCAGAATGATAATTCTTCACGTTCAAGGAATTAATTCTTATATGTGCAAGATGTGTTCCCAGCCAATTAATTGGCTTTTTCCTTCATAATAATAATTGGCAACAGCCATTTATTCCCCCAACAAATATATTAGCCGACTTTATTCACCAATATTAATATTAATATATTGCAGCCTATTTTTTTATAGGTCTCTTAGCAGCCCATAATAGAATGAAGTGTGTGTGTGATTATCCACAAGAACCGGCCAAACCTTGGGCTTTGGGCTGTGTGGTTTTTGGGCTGCACATTCAGGATCCAAAAAGGGGTTTCGGGCCAAGACAGAACATGGAACAAGGGTGTGCGGCCCAAGTGTTTTGGTGCGACGTGACTTATACGTACATACCATAATCTCAAACACATGACACGTAAACATGCAATCATTTACTAATAATCAAACATGTAATATTCAAGTAACATACGTCGCAGGACAAAGGATCAGTACAGCGAAAGGATTCTGGAAATCACGGGTTGTCACATGGAGTGTGGGTGAAGTGGGAGAGAGGTGGTTTATCAAGGGATGCCTTTGAGATGAACCTATCACCCCTATTTATAGCCTGCACAGAAGCCCCGACACAGCCCCGTGTCCAGTGGGCACGGCCCCGTGTCCATCCACATTCTCTTTCTTCATTTAATGCAGTTTGTCTGTATTAGTTGACCACGCCCCCGTGTCCGCTGGGCACGACCCCGTGTGCAGAAGCGTATCTGTACTATCAAGATTTGCTTGGATTCTGCGAATCTTAGCATTGACCACGACTGTGTGGAGCTGGGTACGCCCCCGTGTTGGGAAATAGAAGCTTCTACGCTTTTGTCTTTTCTGCAGACACTTGGGCACGCCCCCCGTGTCCGCTGGGCACGGGGCGTGTTCAGCCTTCTGATGTTTTGTTTTTGCTTGGGAAGATGTTGTCGAGGGGTCGGGCATGCCACGTTTATTCCTTTTCTTGTATTTATGTTAGATTTAGCTGCATTTTTGCTTCTTTTGTTCATTTACGCTCATTTAACCCTGAAAATACAAAAGGAAGACAAAAGCACACTTTTTCCAACATTAGTACTAAAAAAAGGGTTAGTTTTATGCCTCATTTGATGTAATTTATATGTTTCATTTTACACACATCACAATGGCCTAAAAACACAAAGAAAAGACTTATTTCTAAAACACAATTGCTAGAAAACGTAAAGAAATGTCTTTTACCTAAAACGCAATGAACTGAAAACACACAAAAAATGTTTTTTACCTAAAACACAATTGACTGAAAACACATAAAATGTGTTTTACCTAAAACGTAATGGACTAAAAACACAATAAAATGTGTTGTTTCTAAAACGCAATGGCTGAAAAACACAAAGAAATGTCTTTTTTTTTTTTTTTTTTTTTTTTGTAAAACGCAATGGCTGAAAAACACAAAAAAATGTCTTTTTTTTTGTAAAATGCAATGGCCTAAAACATAAAGAAATCTCATATTTCTAAAACGCAATGACCAGAAAACACAAAGAAATGTCTTTTTCTAAAACGCAATGGCCAGAAAACAGAAAAAATGTGTTTTACCTAAAACGCAATGCACTAAAAACACATAAAAATGTGTTTTACCTAAAACACAATGGACTAAAAACACAATAAAAGGTGTTGTTTCTAAAACCCAATGGAATGAATACAAAAAATGTTTTTTCATTACTTTGTAAAACGCAATAACTCAATTCAAAAACCCAGATCGTAAAAATGCAATTCAAAATTTTTTTACATAGATCGAAGCCGATTTCTTCAGATTTCTTATATGATTGACGAAATTTAAATGCTAGAAACATTTATCAGCGATCGAATTGAACGAATCGAGTGATTCGCTTCAAAATCACGGGAAAAAATATGATATTGTATGAAATTAAACTGGGTTTTATCAAAAAAGTTAAAGAACACGTTGATTGGGAGTTTGAATCATTGATTGGTGATGTGTTAAAAATGTAACATATAAATTACATCAAATGAGGCATAAAACTAACCATTTTTAGTACTAATGTTGGAAAAAGCGTGTTTCTTTCTTCCTTTTGAATTTACAGGACCAAATGAGCTTAAACGAACAAAAGGAGCAAATAAGCAGCCAAAACCAACATAAATACAAAGAAAAGAAATAAACGTGACATGCCCGACCCCTCGGCAGCATCCCCAAAGCAAAAACAAGGCAACAGAAACCTGACCACAGGGTCGTGCCCAGCTGGGCATGGGGCGTGGTCAGGGCCCTGCACAAAAGACAAATCAGTAGAAGCTTCCATGCCCACCACGGGGGCGGGCCCAGCTCAGCACGAGGCGTGGTCAACGCAAAGATACGTAGAATCTTGCTAAATCTTGATAGTACGGATACGAAGTTGACCACGGGGTCGTGCCCAGGAGACACGGGGCCGTGTGGGGCCCTCTGCTGACACTTGCAATTAATGAAGGAAGAGAAAAGACTGGCAACGGGGGCATGCCCAGCGGGCACGAGGCCATAGCCAGAGTTCTGTGCAGGCTATAAATAGGGGTGCTTGGTTCACTTCAAAAGCATCCCTTGGCAAACCACTACTCTCTCACTTTTCCACCACTCCAGCACCACTACAACACCAACACCCACCACCATCATCCATCTTTAGAGTGTGTAGTAGTCGGGATCCAAGATTGATTGTAAGGGTTCTTGCCAATCAAAGGCCATGTTTAGTTAAGCCTCTTACATCACTTGATGAAGACAAGTCTTTTATGTATTACTTTTGATTTTTAATATTTCGACACTTTTTATTTGGGTTTGTATTAATGACTTTAATAACTAGTTTCTTATGTTGAAGGTGAATTTTTTTATCATTTTTTTGTGGTGTCTTGAAGTTACTTTACTGTCTATATAAAGTAAAAGATTGCATCATTCATGTCTTTACAGTCTATATAAAGGCATGATGACAACCTGGTCAGGGGTTAGGGGAATGGTTTGGTAAGGTTCTTGCCTTGTTCAGTGTATAGATCCTGCAAGGATCTGGTTCAAGCTTACTAGGACCTCCTTCAATACCCACTGGCATTGGATGGCGGGGGTGCGAATAGCTTGAACCCCTCATATGTAAACTACTATTAATACTTTAAACCGGCTTCTTGGGATTATATCCTTGCTGACTCAAACCACTTAGCAGAGGGTAACGTCACCTTCAAAAGAGGGGCCTACCACTTTTCGTATTAATAACTAACTTAATTATCTTTCAATATTCTGACCCTTTGGGATTGTCTCCCTACTGACTCAAACCACTGGGTTGAGGGTAACGCCATCTTCAAAAGAGGGGCCTACTACTATAACTAAGATAATCTCTTAAAAAGTCCGAATGTGCGAAAATCATCAAAGGATACATTAAAGACGAGTCGGATCCAAGTGATTCTATCTTGTCTATCTATTTTTAGTTTATTCATCTTTGCATTTTTAGTTTTTAATTTCATATTTCAAAACTTTTCTCAAAAAAATTAAATTGATTAGACGTTGAGGATAAACCGGCACTAAAAGCTCTTGTGTCCTTGGACGACCTCGGTATCTTACCAACGCTATACTACGCTCACGATGGGTGCACTTACCCAAGTGTGTGTTTAGTGTTAGTAGAATATCGTGTTTTATAAATTTAAAACTTGACTAATGTGTAAAATGGGCTTAAAATATCAATAAAAATATATCACGCTCCGCACACACCAATTGGTGATGAAAATCGCACTATAATTGTAACATCGACAAAAAGAGCTCCCAAAATCCGACACGTTTTGAAAATTTTCGAGTTTTATTTTTCTATAACCATTTCGATCGGATAGGCGTATAATGCACTCTATGCATATATATATATAAGCAAAGGCTTTCTTAAAATCTAATAGACTAAGACAAGTTCCTTTTATGGCGTGTTATGCCAGTATTTTGGAAAACTCTCTTAGGTGAAGATTGTGGGAAAGATAGTTGCTTTGATAACATCATAAACGAAAGTGTTAATTATTATGACTAGTTTTTATATTAGAAAACTTTTAAATGAATTAAAAAGTTATGATAGAATAATTCTTTCTTTACAAGCAGCAGATTGGTTAGATTACATAGATGAATATCGTTTAAGGTATTATATATACCAACGTGCTAATTTAAAAGAAAGAATATATAGACAAAATCGTTTAATAGATTAGTTTGTATCTTTTAATGGATTAGCTTGTATATTATTGTTGTTCTTAAATAGTTGGAATATAAGAAAATATTTAAGAGAAATTTGGAATAGGGGATAAAAGCTAAAGAGAGTTGGAATTCATTAATCATTGGTACTTCGCAAACAATCAAGCGTCTAGAATTTTTAAATTTAGAATTTTCTGAAAAAGCTCACCGAAAACCTTTTATAACAGATAATTTTACTGTAGTTTGTAATATTAAAGACTTTTGTGAACATACTTTACACACAAAAAACTCACAGTTAAACACTTTAGTAGATTTATTTATAAATCTAAGTATTAGTTTACAACAAGAAGCTATAAATAATAAACAAACATTAGAAAATTTAACAGTAGAAATTAAAAAATTATCACAAAACTTAGACTATATAAAAAATCAGTCTAATATATTAATTAACGAACTAGGAAAAAATAAAAATAATACTGAAAATAATATAACTCTAGAAGTTGAAAAAATCACAGAAGCTTTACAAAAATTAAAAACAGACAAAAAACATACTCCGTATACACACTGGCAACCAAGAAAATGAATAATAATAACTATTTAGGAAGAAGTAGAACTCTACAGGAAGCTAGAAATTCTACAAGTAATATAAATGATAGTATAACATCAGATAGTTTTTTTAAACAGAGTAATTAGAAGAGGATCAGGATCTAATATTAACAGACACATAATACAACTAGAAGAAGAAATAGATTTAGACAGAAACCTAGAATTATACAATCAACATCAATTAGACATATTAAATCCAAGGGTATTATATCAAACAGGAAGATTAAACATAAACACAACTCTTATAAGAAGTAGTAGAGAAGAAAGTTTAAGGGTGGTAGATAATACAGTAACCCTAGATCTTTTGTCACCAGAAACTATTGAAAAAATTGAAAAACAAAACAAAAACTTTGTACACACAGGATTAATAGTAATAGGAACTAAAGCTTTAGGAAGAAAAAACTTAGGAACAAAGCTATTAGCTCTAATACTTGATAAAAGTTGGAAATCAAATATGAAAAAAACTATAATCTCAGGTATGGAGGTAGATTTAAGTCAAACTATAGCAATATTTTACTGTACACCAGATATTTTAAAAGATGTTAAAGATTTACAAAATATTAAAATAGCCCTACAAACAAAAGGATATGAAGAATATGAAGGAAATAACCTAGTAGTAAGTATAGGAGTATTAGGAAAAGCTAGTAACAGCTCAGGAATGAAATACGAAGTAAACATAGAAGTAATAGTAAAAACAATTGCATCAAAATCTATACAGATGATAGAACCAATAAAAATAGATCCAGAACAGTTAACAGGATTAGAACGGGATTTAGAAGATTTACAAGAAAAAGAACAAAATACAGTTTTAATACCTAAGAAAAGTTATATATATGAAGAAATTGATGGAAAACAAAAACTAAGATATACTGATTTTAAAGAAAAACAAACAGAAAAAAAGTTTATAGAAAATGAGTCATTAAGACTTTTAATAGATTTTTTAAGTCATGAAATAGAAAAAGGGCAAGACATTACAAAAAGTGTGAATCATCCTATGATACTATATTTAGAAAAAAATATGATACATTGGAGAAGATATAACAAAATCAAAAGTAAGTTATATTTGTAAATTCAAATTAAAAAATCCTGATATAATAATTAGAACAGCTAATATAGAATACAGTCCATTAGATAAAGAAGAATTCAAAAAACAAATCCCTGAGATGGTAAATCAAGGATTAATTAGAAAATCAAAAAGTCCTCATAGATCTACAGCTTTTTTAGTGAGAAATCACAGTGAGATAAAAAGAGGAAAGGTCAGGATAGTTTATAATTATAAAATATTAAATGATAATACAATAGATGATGGGTATAATATTCCTAACAAAGATAGTTTGCTAAATCTTATACAAAATAAAAAAAAGTATTTTCAAAATTTGATTTAAAATCAGCATATAACCAGTTAAAATTAGAAGAAAATTTTAAACCATGGACAACTTTTACATGTTCTGAAGGGCAATATGAATGGAATGTCCTTAGTTTTGGACTAAAAAATGCACCTTCAATTTTTCAAAGATTTATGGACAGTATCTTTTTAAAATTTTATTTTTGCTTAGTATACATTGATGACATTTTAGTTGCAAGCAATACAGTGCATGAACATGAGAAACACCTACAACAGGTTTTTGAAGAAATAAAGAAAAATGGTATAGTTATTTCAAAAAGAAAAATGGAACTTTTTAAAAGAAAATTTTCCTTTTTAGGATTAGAAATTGGAAATGGAAAAATAGAATTGCAACCACATATTTCTACAAAAATTCTAAGTTTTCCAGAAAAAATTGAAAACTTAAAACAGATACAAGCCTTTTTGGGTCTGGTAAACTATGCTAGAAAATTTATTCCAAACTTGTCAAAATTAGTTGGACCCTTATATGGTAAAACCACTAAGAATGGTCAAAGGTATTTTAATCAATAAGACATTAAACTGGTTAAAGAAATTAAAAAAGCAGTCAAAAACATTAAACCATTAGAGTTACCATTAGTTACAGATTATATAATTATTGAAACAGATGGATGCAAAGAAGGATGGGGAGCAGTCCTTCTATGTAAACCAAACAAATACAGTCTCAAGGAAGAAGAGAAAATTTGTGCTTATGCAAGTGGTAATTTTCAAAACAAAACAAACTGGACTACAATTGATTTTGAAATACAGGAATTAATATATGCATTAGAAAAATTTAAAATCTTTCTTAATAAAGAATTTACAGTAAGAACTGATTGCGAAGCAATAGTTAAATTTGTAAAAAATGACCAAAGTAAAAAAGTAAATAGAACCAGATGAGTTAATTTAAAAAATATTATACAAGGAAATGGGTATTTCATAAATTTAGAACATATTAAAGGAAAAAATAATGGGATAGCTGATATGTTGTCTCGAAATATAAACAAATGGTTTGTTTCAGATGGACAGAAAACAAGATAAGGAAAAATTAAAGCTTGTACATCCAAAGCAGGGGAATTCTTCTTCTGAAGAAGAAAAAATTCAACAGTCATATTTACATTCAACAGAAAGAATATACAGTTCTCCTCACACCTCATTACCACAGATAATGATGGGACAGTTTTATAAACAACAGCAATCAAAGGCAGCTGGCAAACGACCTTTGCACACCAATTTTTCACCTAAGCCGGTGATTGAATTTGGAACATATGCCTTACAGATATGCAATGAAGTTGATAAAAAGTTTCATCCTATTATGGGAATGAAACTTACAGATAAACAGCAATGTTTACTAGATAACTTATGGCATATTCAAACCATGCCACAAGCTTCAACATTCAAAGTACATGTTTTAAATGCTTTAAGCATTTACTTTCAGGAACAAAGCTCAAAAACACCTGAAAGACAGTTTAAAACAAAACCAAATTACACACATTATGTTATACTGAGGGGTACAAAGATTGGTATTTTCAACAAATGGGAAACAGTTACACAACACATAACTTGTGCAGGAGGATCATTTTGGAAAGGTTATACAAGTTTTGCTGAAGCTCTTCAAGCAGCAAGAAACAGCTTTGGCATACAAAATTTTTATATAGAACCTGAAGAGGTTAAAAGTTTTTCTGAGATGGCTAAAATAAATCCCGAGCACTACATAAAAGCTCAACAAGAAATTATTTCTACATTAAAAACACAGCTCGAGGAAAAGGCAAAAAATACACAAGTTATACAATTGAAAATTGAAAACAGCCTGTTAAAACAAAAAAATGATTTTACTCAAAGCAAAAAATGCACAGTTATTACAAAATATTGAGAAAAAAGAAAACAAAGAAAAAACACATGTATACAGGACTTTTGAGTGCTTCGGGACAAGGATTCTTGATACACCTTTGTGGCAGATCTTGAGGCCAGTTACAGAAAGATTTCCAGAGTTTGAGAACCTGGTGTCACAAAAAGTTTGTACAGAGTTTCCTTTAATTTTGTACAATCTACAACAACAGCTGATAGACATGGCGTTCAAGATGGACAGCGAAACTCAAGGGTTTACAGTGGTAGAAAGAACAGATGCAGAAGGAGAAGGAACAGGCCTTCTGTTACTCCAAGTACACCATCCTACAAAATTGACAGATGAACAAATAATTCAATTTTATCATCATGGTATGATTGATTATTTGGAAATAAAGTTAAACAGAAGAACAGAAGATCTCCTCAATCAACTTGGAGAAAAGATCATAGTAACAACAGGAAATATAGCAGCACGATGCACAAAACCAACCATTGGCTGCAAAGTAATTTCCTCATTTCCATTTGCAGACTCATACACATACAGGCCAGCAAGAAAAATAATATTTATTGAACACAACAGAACTAGCAACTGGCTACAAAACTCCATGATAAGAACCTCTATAAATTTTGCTTCCTTGCCATGGTTAGACTACACAGCTGAAGAACCTACTAAAGATTTTCAACAGTTTATCAAAGAACACCAGAAGACCCCAGAAATTCCGGACCATTTTTCTTGGGAAAATTACAAATTAATAGGTGAAGGACACTATATACAGGTATATGCAAAGCAAAACTGGAGTATGCTTTTACCTTTTGCAGGGGAAGGAGATACTCTACAATTACAACATATTGTTAATCTAGAAGATTTCCAAGATAATGAACAAGACTGTTCAAGTCCACAGTCAATAGACAGCACACACAGAGACTTCTATAAAAAATGACGCAAGCAATGACGACAGAAGACACAAGACAAAACACATGACGAAAGCCATGACGATTCTATGGTTCAATTATTCACAAAAAGATGGCTAAATTTTCTTTACACTATTTTTGTTTGTATGCTTTAATTTTCTTCGTTAGGTTTGAAAACAAACGATAATTTTCTTTCTAGACTCTAGACTAGGGACTAGGTGTAAGAATTTTGTGTAATATTATTGCCTATATAAAGAGGCATTGTAAATCGTTGTAATATACGAAAAACCATTACGAGTAATAAGATTACTACTTCAATGGCACACTAAAACTCTCTCCATATCTCTTTAGCTCCATTCCCTTACCATCCCAAATTTTCTCCAGTTCTTCATATTATATTCCAACACACATAAAAAAAAAAAAAAAAAAAAACCCCTTCTGCAACCTTCTACTCCGCTGTGCATACTCTTTTCCATCATCATCCGCTGTGCATATCTCCATCAAAGTAAGTTTTATTTTTATTTTCATAATCACTATAACCACCACCCTCTCTGATTTTAATTTTATTAAGTTTTATTTTTATTTTCATAATCACTATAACCACCACCCTCTCTGAAAATATATATATATATATATATATATATATATATATATATATATACCTAAAACTGTGTACATAAACAAAATTTATGAAATAAATAATTATCATGTAAAACATATATATCTCTCTCTCTCTCATTATATATATAGAAACGAGTTCAGGAGAGAACAGTGAAAAGTGTGAGAACGGTGAAAAGTTTGAGAACGGTGAGAATGGATCCTGGCCCAACACGTGGCAGGGGGGCCTAATTGTTATGCGGGCATACGATTGTCCTTTTATACGTTCCATCCTTATTCGCGTTATAAATCTCTTTCAAATTAAAACTCCAAAGATTTATTGTTAGCTGTTACCTCATTTGCAAGCTTTCTCAGATCTATGGCGTTTAACGTGGATTCTGTTTGACAAAGTAAAATTCGTTGGCGTTTTCTATTTTTCGTTCCAGCAAATCTTGCAACATATATGGCGTTTTGTTCTTTTATCATTGTTCTATGGCGTTTTTTTGTATTATTATTTTTATAATGTGTTGTATGATTTTCAATAGCGTTATTCAATTATGCAATTTAATCGGGTTTTAATTGATATTTAATCTATTATTAAGAACTGCAATTGGAGTTTTCGATATTAAATTTAATTGTCGTTTACGTTCTAGTGTATTTCTTATGTTTTTACGATCATTGGCATTTTTCGTCTATTTTATTAGTTTTGAATTTTATTTAGTAGTATTTGTGAATATCAGTTATTACTGTTTTGTTAATTTGTGTAAACATTAGTGTTTTGGTCAAAAATTACCAAAGCAATTTAGTGATCAAATTAGTTAAGTGAGGTAGTGTGCTAAAATTTATATGTGAAAAATGTGTTAACCAAATTAGTTGTGAAAACAGTTTCAAGATACGGCTCGGGATATAGAGCTGTATCGATGATCAAACAATGAGCAAAAAGTAAAGGTTGACACGTGATGTACGAGGAAAGCCCTTGATCAATCTAGATCGCCGGCATAAAACCTCGGGAGCTGACAATCGCAGCTGCCTTGTTCTTCTATTACTTCAAACGTCAGGATATAGTGCAGGATGTGGTGCGGATCGACTATGTGTTACAATGAAATTTGAATACAAGTGTGGTGTTTGCAATGAGCTAGAGAGTGAAAGTGTTCGAGAGTGTAAGTGTAAATTGTGTGCCTTAAACTGATCCGCCCCCATCTATTTATAGTAAAGATAATATAACAAACTATCCTAAACTTCCGGGATCCACCGAATATTCCTTAATCGAACGTTGTAGACCTGGTCTTTCGGGTTCAACGTCTCTCCTTCAACAAACACGTCCGAGTCTTGAGGAGAAGAAGTCCACTTGACCGTTAGCAAGTCTCAGCCTTTAACCTGCACGTGGTTAATTCGATAAACCTCAGGATATCGCCCAAGATGTTAGCAATATCCACTTCCAGCATCCTGGTCACAAATAAACAAATAAAGGCAGGATATTGGTCAGGATATGTATGCTTAGAAAATGAGCCATAACAATTGTCCCCAAATATATCAGTTGGGATACCAATCCAACGGATATATTTCAAAAATCTTATCCCATAACTCAAGGCATTTAAAACGAAACGACGGTCAAGATCACATCGTAACTTCCAACGCGTTTTTTACTCAATGGAGATCCACAATGCCCCTATATCTTCTCTTTTCTTGTTTGAAAAGCAGATATCTTCAACAGAACCTTCAGGTAATTCTCCATTTCTGATTTACTTTCTGTCAATTTACATCGCCTTACTTGCAATGGATGCCGAGACCTTCACCCAGCAGAATCTCCTTAAAAATCCCGAAAAAGAGATCTGCGCTTTTGACAACGCAGATATTGCAGCTTTAAGAGCCTCCGGCGCTTTCCCTGATAACACGGTCTTTAGACCATTCGATCGGTCAATCCGATCGGATGTTTCTTCCACTGAATGGGTTTGTTTTCCAGCATATCCTTTTTCGCTAGGTCTTCGATACCCTTTTCCTGAATTCATGATGCAATTCTTTCGAACCACCGGCATCTCTTTTGCTCAAACTATGCCCATGGTTTGGAGAGTACTAATTGTACTTAACCAAATCAAAAACCTCC
Source organism: Helianthus tuberosus (assembly GCA_030545235.1). NCBI lineage: Eukaryota > Viridiplantae > Streptophyta > Magnoliopsida > Asterales > Asteraceae > Helianthus > Helianthus tuberosus. Next base: position 83,953,643 of record CM060369.1, read on the forward strand.
ATTGTTCCGACCTCCGCATCGAGGATTTGCCTATTGCTTATCGCCTCCGATCCCATGGCTCTAGCCGGTTCTTGCTCTTCTCGACCTCCAGCAAACCCCTGATTCTCAAAGCCACCAAAAACGAAGACGGATGGCAACGCAAATTTTTCTTTGTCAAACGAGACTCCATTGCTGAGGGTGCCAACCTTCCGGTGGAGTAGTTAACCACCGGTAGGGTTATAAATATTCTCATAGACCATTTAATTCTTATCTTCTATTAATATCCTTCTTTTCGATCTTTATGCAGTGAACTTCAAGGAAATCGCTCCTCCTACCGCCGAGTCAGAAGAAAGAATCAATACTGTTTACCAGTTACCAGCAATAGACAGGACCTTCACCACACACGTCCCCAGTTCCAGTCAATACTCATCCTCCGAAATGTCTGGTAAGGATTACTTTCAAAATAATTAGTCAAGACAGTATAATAGTAAAATGAAGAGTAAAACTTTTCCCTTTATGCAGCACCGGCCAAGATCCCTGAAGTCTTTGACCTCGACGAATTGGATAGTTATTCTGATCAGATCCAGGTCAAGAAAGAGCCTAGCCCCAAGACCACAGCCACATCCAAACCCAGCAGTTCCAAAGCCATCATTATTCCCAAACCTTCACCGGCTACCAAGCCCCGGAGTTCAAGTTCCCGAAAAAGGAAAGAACCTGATTCCCCTGTCATTTCTGACACATTTCCTTATGAGAAGCACGGGTTCATTGAAGCTAGCGGGTTTATGACTTCTTTTCTTAACCAGGTTAGTATTCTCATATCATATCCTGCGATTTACATTATTATCAAAGATTTATAAATATTAATACCTGTCCTCTTACTTTTGTAGGGTCTTGAGCGTTTGGTTAACTTATATCAAGAATCCTACAAGCTCAACAAGACGCTTGAAACCAAGCTAAAGGAAGCTGAAATCACAATCTCCGATCAAGGCATGATTGCAGCTGCCAAATCTCGTCATTACGAGCAGAAATTTAAAGCCATGACTCAAGAACATCAAACCGCTCTCAACAAAGCTACTCTTCAAGCCCAGACCGATCTTGAAGCTGCCCACGTGCAGTACGAACGGGATATGGTCAGCTACCGGGAAAGCCTCAAAAGTTCCGTCGTCATTTCTCTCCTCCAAGCCAGGTTGAAGATGGCCCATGAAGCCAAAACATTAGGTTTTGAATGCCCTTCTTGGGATGTTGGTGCTTGGGAGACCAAGCTAAAGAACCTCGGGGGCACCTCTTCCAAATCAGCTGTCGAAGAATCTTCCAAAGCAGTGGAAAAAACAACCGATGCTGAGAAGGATGCTGAGGCGGATCCCAAGGCGGATGTTGCTGAAACCACTATGGACGACGAAGGCACTACCCCCTAGAGCTTATTTCCTTTAAATTATTCGAACAATTTTATGTTTTCATGAACAATTTTTATTTCTGTGTCGAAACAATTTGATATCCGAAAGTGGATGGGTCCTGGGTTTCAGGATGAAACCTTCGGTTATCAACTAGTATTGATTGCTTCAAGAATAATTTCATCTTTTTATTTGTTTGTTATTGCCTTGCATTATTTAATGTAACTCTTAACTTTGTAAAATTTTGTATTATTATCTTATGAAAATATCCTGATCAATATGCTCAGCGATATATTGTAAAAACTTTTTATTAGATAGAACTTCCAAACATTCCTTCAACTTTGTAGAAAGTTTTTGAAAAACAATCTATTTTTCCAAAACCAGTTTATGATAATACTTAAATGATCAAAGTTCCAAACTAACACTAGTTTCAAACACCTTAATCAAATATCCTGAAAAGGACTTTGAGAATATATCAGGATACTTAACATAATGTTACTAAAAACTTAGACGATGTTTACAAAGGAAAGATCATACCCGAAGTAGTATATAATCCTATTACCAAGCCTCAATGTCTTTGCAACTTCTTTAATGAAGATGTCCCCTGTGCGAGGTACTTAGTGCATTAGTTCCGAGCCTCATTCTTTTAGCTTTACATCACCACCTTGGTAGGAATGTCCCCTGTGTACAATGTCCTCAAATACTTTAGAAATCTTCTGAACGTCAGTTTCCATTGTGTAGGCAATTTTTTACGTCCCAAGGGCAAAACCCAAGGATGTATTGGAGATAAATCCCTTGTATCCTGGGGAAAATCCCAAATTTTCATGCGCTACAGGCGGGAGTGTATAAACTCCAAGACTTAGAAAGGTGAAAACCTTTAAACCTTAGAGAGTATGAAAATACCCTTTCGTGAGAGAGGGTGATCAATCCTCATATACCTTTAGGATTCAGGATATAGCCAACAGTAACGAAATTGTCAGCCACTTTTACATGGACTGGTCCCGCCACCTTGAACTATCCCTGAATAACTTGCGCTCCAGGCGGGGTGTTTAAACCCAATTCGGAAGAAAGGTGAATACCTTTAAACCTGTGAAGGGATCAGGATCCCTTATACGTGAGAGAGGGGGCCAATCCTCTAATCTTTCGAGTTATCCTGAGTACATATCCTGGAGCTATATCCTGAAACATATCCTGAAAAACAATTGTAAACTAAGGTGGGTGTTAGCTTGGCTAACACCCCTCCGATGCTTAAGTCAGTATTGGGTTACAAAGAACAAATTAAACCAAACATATTTAAAAAAGGTAGAATTCATACCATCCTGAGTTAGAAATTAAATTCTAAACTCACTTGAAATAAAGCTTAAGGTGTATAGCATTCCAAGACCTCGGTAGCATATCCCCTTCTATATTCTTGAGTCTGTATGCTCCTTTCCCTGCTTCTGATTCAACTTCATATGGTCCTTCCCATTTTGGAGCTAACTTTCCATCGGCAGGATTAGTAGTATTCTGAAAAGCCTTTCTCAACACCCAATCTCCAACCTTAAATCTTCTGGTCCTAATATTCTTGTTATATGCCCTGGATATTCTCTGTTGATATGCTGCCATCCTTAGCCTTGCCGCATCTCTCTTCTCATCTATAGTGTCTAAATCCTGACTCAAGGCTTCAGGACTCTGCTCAGGATCACTTAGGGTAGATCTTGCAGTAGGTACTGTCATTTCCGTTGGAATCATTGCTTCTGCTCCAAATACCAAGGAAAACGGGGTTTGGCCTGTTGCATTCTTTACCGTTGTCCTATCAGCCCACAAAACAAAGGGTAATTCTTCTGCCCATCTCCCTTTTTTGGCTCCGAGCCTTTTCTTTAAGTTATTGACAATTATCTTATTTGAGGATTCTGCTTGTCCATTCGCTTGAGGATGTACGGGAGTAGATGTTATCATTTTGATTCCCCAACTCTTGCAAAAGTCGGTAGTTCTCTTGCTTATAAACTGAGAACCATTATCACAGATTATCTCGGCTGGTATTCCGAATCTGGTCAGGATATTCCTCTTTATGAAGGATACCACTTCTTGGTCTCTAACTTGAACAAATGCTTCGGCTTCAACCCACTTAGAGAAATAATCCGTCATTGCTAGCATAAAGACTTTTCCTCCCGGAGCTTTTGGTAGCTTTCCCACTATATCCATACCCCACTTCATAAATGGCCAAGGGGAAACAATAGGATATAATGGTTCAGCAGGTTGATGCAGTATGTTACTATGTCTTTGACATGCGTCACATCTTCGAGCATATTCTGCGGCATCTTTTCTCATTGTTGGCGAATAATATCCTGTCCTTAATGCTTTTGAGAATAACGACCTGCCCCCAGTATGGTTGCCACAATCACCTTCATGTATATCCTGAAGTACTTCTTTGGCTTCAGGATCCTCCAAGCACCTCAAATATGGTCCTGCAAGAGATTTCCTGTATAAAATATTATTTATAATAGTGAATCGTGATACCTTCATCCTAAATGCCTTAGGATTTTCATTTCTAGGGATGTGTCCTTCTTTGAGATATCTCATGATTGGAGCCGTCCAGGATTTAGGATCCTCTTCAGGATGCTCTGCTCCAGGATCCTGAATACCCGCTACTTCTTTACCCTGAGGATTCGTTGCAGGACATAAAACATGTAATATTGGTATTTGGGTCCCTTCAGGTATCCTGATCGATGATCCCAAATTTGCTAAGGCATCCGCTTCAGCATTATCCTCCCTTGGTACCTGTTCAAGTATAAAAACATCGAAATATCCTGCTAATTTTTTGAGAATATCGAGATATTCGATTAATTTCTCACCCTTAACTGCATAGGATCCATTAAAATGGTTAGTAATTAACAAAGAGTCAACATATACTTGCAAATTTTTGATACTCATACTCTTAGCCAATTCTAATCCTGCAATTAAAGCTTCATATTCTGCCTCATTATTAGTAGCAGGAAATTCACACCTAATAGCCTGGGGTAATATGTCCCCCTGTGGCGATTTTAGTAGTATTCCTAATCCTACTCCTCTTACATTAGATGCACCATCAGTATATAATGTCCAGGATCCTGAGGATTCTCCTAACTGTTGAACTTCTAGGTCTACCTCGTCCTGAATGTCACTACTGAAATCAGCCACAAAGTCAGCTAAAGCCTGAGACTTTATGGCATTCCTAGGTTCATATACTAAATCATAAGCACTTAACTTTACTGACCACTTGGCCATCCTGCCTGACATCTCTGGTTTCCTAAGCACATTTTTGACAGGATAATTTGTTTTAACATGTATCCTATGTGTCTCGAAATAATGTCTAAGCTTTGTCGATGCCATGACTAGAGCTAATATTAATTTTTCTAAATGAGAATACCTAGTTTCAGCATCTAACAAACTTTTACTAACATAATAAACAGGATATTGCTGACCTTCATGGTCTTTTATAAGAACGGCACTTACAGCATTCCCTGATACAGCAAGGTATAGGGATAGTGGTTCACCATTTTCAGGTTTCATCAATAGAGGTGCGGTTGAGAGATATCGCTTCAAATCCTGCAAGGCTGCTTCATGCTTCTCCCCCCATTCGAATCTTTTGTTCTTCTTCAATATATCATAAAAGTCTTTGCATTTCTCTGAGGATCTCGAGATAAACCTGTTTAAAGCTGCTACTCGGCCTGTCAATCTTTGTACGTCCTTCATGTTCGAGGGTGATTTTATATCCAGGATAGCTTTGATCTGCTCTGGGCTTGCTTCTATCCCTCTTTTTGTCACCATATATCCAAGAAACTTTCCTGCCCCCACTCCGAAATGGCATTTAGCAGGATTCAGCTTCATGTTGTATCGATCCAGGATATCAAATGCTCCCTTGATATCCTGGAGGTGATCCTCAGCCTTTTTAGATTTCACCACCATATCATCGATATATACCTCCATGGTGTCCCCCAGTTTGTCTTTGAACATCATGTTTACCAATCTTTGGTATGTTGCACCTGCATTTTTCAAACCAAAAGGCATAGCTGTATAACAATAAATACCTGTTGGTGTCATGAAGGCAGTATCCTCCTGGTCAGAAGGCTCCATTTGGATCTGTTGAAATCCTGAGGATGCGTCCATGAAGGTCAGCATTTCATGCCCGGCAGTGGCATCTACCATTGCATCAATATGGGGAAGAGGAAATGGGTCTTTAGGACAAGCTTTGTTCAAGTCTGTGTAGTCTACACAAACTCTCCATTTCCCATTTTTCTTCTGTACTACAACCACGTTTGCTAGCCACCTTGGGAACTTAACCTCTCTGATCATCCTGGACTTTAATAATCTTTCAACTTCCTCCTGGATAATCGTGTTTCGCTCAGGATCAAATTTCCTTCTTTTTTGCTGCACAGGCTTGAATGATTTATCAATTCCAAGCTTGTGAGTGATAATATCTTTGGATATGCCTGTCATATCCTCATGCTTCCATGCAAACGTTGACATCCTGCATTTCAAAAAGTTAATTAATTGTTCTTCAATATCCTGAGGGATATTGGTCCCTACGAGCACCGAAATATCGGGATTATCCTGGTCCAGGATAATTTTCTTCACATCCTGCTCCGGATCCTCCATGATATCCTGGGCCCGCGTCTTTAATTGCTATGCTGCACTAGGTTTGGTTGAGGATTTCATCGAGGATGAGTAGCATTCTTTCGCCTCCTGCTGATCACTATCAACTTTGACAACTCCCCAAGGGGTAGGTATCTTGATGCATTGGTGATATGTTGATGGCACAACCTTCATATCGTGAATCCACGGTCTACCCAGTATGATGTTATAGCAGGATAGAGAATCCATCACACAGAAACGTTGTATTGAGTTGACTCCTTCAACGTATACTGGTAACTTTATCTCTCCCACTGTGTTTCTAGCCTCTCCACTGAACCCAACAAGCACGGTAGACTTTGAAGTGATATCCATTGGAGATACATTCATTCTCTTCAGAGTTTCTAGTTGGATTATGTTGACGGAGCTGCCATTATCAACCAATATCCTGCGTACAAAATGGTTAGCCACATATAACGTTATTACCAGAGCATCATGGTGAGGATCCTGGACAGTATCCCTGTCATCAGCATCAAAAGTGATCACTTTGTCAGTTGTGAGGGTAGTCATCCTGACAGGTTTGTCTCCCCTTTCGGCCTTAGCTTCCTTTGCATGTCTCTTTGCTGCCGAATACGAAGTTCCACAAATGTCTGATCCTCCCGAAATGAAGTTGATTATCTTGGCATCCGCGGGAGGTGATGCTGCTCGCTCAGGATCCTTCTCAGTATCCTGACCCTTATTCTTCTTTCTTCCTAAGAGATCTTTCAGATATCCCTTGCTTAGAAGATAGCTTATTTCTTTCCTTAGAGCAATGCAATCCTCAGTTACATGTCCGAAATCTTCGTGGAAAGCACACCATTTTGACTTATCCTTCCAGTCAGCCTTTTGTTGATTCTTTCGAGGCCACCTAGCCTTGTCTCCTAGACCCTGCATGGCATACATCAATTCAGGAATGTTAACAGAAAAGCAATATTCAGACAACTCAGGATACTCTTCAGGATCCTCATCTTCGACAGCATTCACTCTCTTGTTTTCATTTCTACCATATGGCTTAGGCCGATATGACTTGAATGAGGATTCTGACTTCCTGTTAGTTGACTCATAAGTGTTAGATGAGTTCATCCTTTCTTGCATCTTCCTGTCATCTTCCAGACGAATATATCTCAAAGCCCTGTTACGAGCTTCATCGAGATTCCTGCAGGGATTCATTACCAGATCCTGATAAAACTGAGAATCCTTTTGTAATCCCATCTTAAAAGCTTGCACAGCTGTTGCAACGTCAAGATGTGGGATATCCAAGGATTCTCGACTGAATTTGTTCACATAATCCCTCAAGGATTCCTGAGGCCCTTGAGTTATCCTGTAAAGATCACTGGTTAGTTTCTCAAAACTCCGACTACAAGAAAATTGACTGTTAAATAAATTAACCAAATGAGCAAACGAAGTAATTGAGTGAGGAGGAACGTTTAACAGCCATTTTAAGGCTGATCCTGTTAGAGTAGAACCAAATCCCTTGCACAAGCACGCTTCCTTGAGCTCCGGAGGGATAGGGTTAATCTCCATTCTTTCCCTATACTGAGCAATATGCTCCTCAGGATCCGTAGTCCCATCATAAAGCTTCATGTTGGGGGTTTGGAATCTCTTTGGGATCTCAGCATCACAGATAGGATATGCAAAACGAGATATCTTGTGGCTGTCTTGGGACACTTCCGGGATCGGCTGGACCACCCCAGGTACACTAGATATCATGTCCTTCAACTTCTGAAGTTCCCTAGTAAGTGCTGATGTTACACCTGTATCCTGCAGAGATCCACTATTGTTAGTAGCATGAGTATTATTATTATTTGACACGTTACCCGTTGGAGGATTTTGCCCACATCCTGAAGCATATCCTGAGCTCCTCATGGTTGACATTCTGACCGAGGAGGGTATTTCAGGAGTATGATTCTGAGGAAGGCTGGGCACAATATTCCCCCTATTATCCTCAGTATACACAGCTGAACTGAAGTTCAGAGTTCTGGGATGTAATGGAGTGACATTATCCACAGCAGATCTGCTCGAGCCAGACTTCAGGAGTTGTATTTCCCTTAAAAGCATTTGGTTTGTTTCCTGTTGCTGCCTCATTTGTTCCTGCACACTTCCAAATAAGGTTAAAATTTCATCGTTAGAAGCTAAAACAGGAGCAGATTCCTGAACACTGCGAGTAGGGATAATATCCTGAGGTCGTGAAGAGGCTGGCATCCTTGGAGGAGGTGGTGGAAGCACCGAACCAGTAGTAGCAGAAGTCATAGCAGACACAGTGGAGGAGCTCATGTTTGATCTTGAGGCCATTGTGGACAATGTAGCAAAAAGTTTTGAAAATAGAAAGCCGATTAGCGATTTCACAAAAATTTTTAGTAAAGAGAGCACCACTTGCCCCACGGTGGGCGCCAAATTGTTTTGGTCAAAAATTACCGAAGCCATTTAGTGATCAAATTAGTTAAGTGAGGTAGTGTGCTAAAATTTATATGTGAAAAATGTGTTAACCAAATTAGTTGTGAAAACAGTTTCAAGATACGGCTTGGGATATAGAGCTGTATCGATGATCAAACAATGAGCAAAAAGTAAAGGTTGACACGTGATGTACGAGGAAAGCCCTTGATCAATCTAGATCGCCGGCATAAAACCTCGGGAGCTGACAATCGCAGCTGCCTTGTTCTTCTATTACTTCAAACGTCAGGATACAGTGCAGGATGTGGTGCGGATCGACTATGTGTTACAATGAAATTTGAATACAAGTGTGGTGTTTGCAATGAGCTAGAGAGTGAAAGTGTTCGAGAGTGTAAGTGTAAATTGTGTGCCTTAAACTGATCCGCCCCCATCTATTTATAGTAAAGATAATATAACAAACTATCCTAAACTTCCGGGATCCACCGAATATTCCTTAATCGAACGTTGTAGACCTGGTCTTTCGGGTTCAACGTCTCTCCTTCAACAAACACGTCCGAGTCTTGAGGAAAAGAAGTCCACTTGACCGTTAGCAAGTCTCAGCCTTTAACCTGCACGTGGTTAATTCGATAAACCTCAGGATATCGCCCAAGATGTTAGCAATATCCTCTTCCAGCATCCTGGTCACAAATAAACAAATAAAGGCAGGATATTGGTCAGGATATGTATGCTTAGAAAATGAGCCATAACAATTAGTTTTGCTAATTTTGGCGTTTTCATTATGATGTTATATTTTGTTAATTATTTATGTTGTTAAGTGTTTTTAATTATTCATCTCATGGCTTTTTTATCATGTCGTTTTTAAATTATGTGTTTATTATGTCTTGTTTATTATTCAATTAATGGTGTTTTAATGTATAATGTTATTACGAGACATCACTTTGTTTTTCTGATTTTTCTGTTCCTCCCTGTGTTTTCTCAGGCGAAGTCTCTTCCTCGAGTCAAAGGCAATGCCCCAAAACTGGATTACCATTTATCATTCCTGACGTCAGTGAAGAATTAAAGCCCAGAAAGGGCATGCTATTCTCAAGCCTTGATGATTGTTATTCAATGTATGTTAAGTATGCCAAGGAGTGTGGGTTTTTAGTCAGGAAAGGGACTACAAAGACAAACTCTAAAGGTGTCTTACATATTAAGTATTTCTTGTGTACGAGAGCTGGGGTATATAAGGACAAGAAGGTTGATACGTTGGACCCCAATCAAAAGGAGCGAGTAGTGCGATCTAACTTTTCAAAGAGGACTGATTGTGGTGCACTGTTATGTGTAGAATTTGAGGATGGATTTTGGAAGGTGTATAAGTTTGTCGAGGAGCACAATCATGAACTTGTTGAACGTCCTGATAAGCATTTTCTTCCAACTGAATGACACCTCACTCAGCTCCAGAAGCATGTTATACACAGCATGTCTAAGCTGAATTTGGGTCCTGTCAAGGCGTTTAATGTTATGAAGACTTGTTTTGGCGGTTTTGAAGACGTGGGCGCAAGCAAAGTTAAATTTAAGAACTATAAGAGGCAAATTAACTTGTTCATAGGGGAATATGACGCTGATATGGTTGTGAAACATTTGAATGAAAAAAAACATTCCCAGCCTAATTTCTCGTATGATTACATCACAGACAAAGAGAATCGTTTGAAGGGTCTTTTTTGGTGGGACGATCAAGCCAAACGTAATTACCACGTGTTTGGTGATGTGATTTCGTTTGACGCCACGTATCGTTCCAATAAGTAATTTTTTATAATTCAACTTCTTTTTTTTGGCATTTTATTAATTTACATGCAATGGCGTTTTTATATTTTACATGCAATGGCGTTTTATTAGCTTACATGCAATGGCGTTTTACTAGTTTACATGCAATGGCGTTTTATTATTGTTTCATTTCTCATGGCGTTTTCATATGCAGATACTCTATGGTGTTTGTAACGTTCACTGGTATAGATAATCATCATTGCAATGTTACATTTGGTGCAGCATTGTTGGCGTCGGAAACTGCTGATACGTATATTTGGTTGTTAAGAGTTTTTCTAAAAGCTGTTGGTTCTCAACCAAAAGTTTTTGTCACTGGCCAAGATCCAGCGATGAAGAAGGCTATTTATGTTGTATTTGTTGACACGAGGCATCGGTTATGCATGTGGCATGTGATGCATAAACTTTCTCTGAAGGTTGTTATGCTTTTTTTACCTTTGGCGTTTTAGGATACAATGCGTTTTAAGATACATGGCGTATTGTACCTTGTTACTGTTTTTTAATTAAGTTTTGTCTTTTGTTTTTTTATTTTATGCATGGCATTTTCGTATTATTTATAGGTTGGTGTTAGGCTATGCAATTCCACCAATTTTAAAGAACGTATCTGTGGTGTTGTGTGGGATATTCTCACACCTGAAGAGTTTGAATCAGAATGGGAAGCGGTTATTGTAGAATTCAATTTAGAAGATAATGACTGGCTATCTGATATTTTTGCACTTAGGGAATCTTGGATCCCTGTATACTATAGAATGGAGCATATGTCTGGTCTTATGCGAACGACATCCAGGTCGGAGAGTGAGAATCATTTTTTTTGGTCAAGTGTGCAATTCGAAAGCTACTCTTGTTGAGTTCATGATGCATTATGAGACTGCAATATAAGCATAGTGTCACACACATCGTAAAAATGATCATGAATCTCGATACAGAAGACCCCAGTTGAAGAGTAGTTGCAAATTGTTGGAAGGGCAAGCTGTCGATATATACACAAAAATTATTTTTTGTGACGTTCAAGCTGAGCTTATTGGAGTTGCGGATTGCATAAATCAACGTTACGAAGATCAGCATGATGGGTTTGTTAAGTTTTACGTAAATGACTTCCAACAGCTTTGTACTGTAGGATCGAATTCGGACCTAAACGAGTCGATTAGAAGAGTTTATCTCAGTTTGAACTGCGGAAACAGACAAACTGAGTACAATTCAGCAAGTATTCACTATAAACTGTCGATATTATTGATCTGGATAACGTTTACAACCTGACAACACTTCGGCAGCACTTCGTGGCTCACCGGAAGACAACACCTAGAACTATGTCAGTGGTTTTGCTCATAGAACCTATATATAGTGACATGGTTTCGCTTTTATGTACATGTCACATAAGCGAAACCCCAAGACTGACATATGAGCGAAATCCAGCTTTGACACATAAACGAAATCAACAAATACGACTAAGAATGAAATCAGCAACTTCTTATCATAAATGCTTTTGTCTCTTGTGAGGTGATGTGATAATGACATCACTATTATGATGTCATCATCAAAGATGGTGACATCATCCTCTTTCAGATCCGTAACGAGACTGAGACTCGATATAAGACGTAGACGACAGACGGATGCACCAACAAACTCCCCCTCGGATGTTGACGGATCTTAAGTGTCGAGTCTTTGCATCTTCAGTCTTGATCAGTCTCTGGGCTTCTCTCTCTCTATCTTCATCTCTTTCTCTTAAATCACCAACAAACTTCTTCTCTTAGATTTTAACAACTTTAAATTCATCATCATCAACATGCACTCCCCCTCAAATGTTGATTCATCCTGCATAAAACTCTACGACAAACATAAGTTTTATGATAAACATTTAAGCATATAGACATCATTTGAAACTATCTTAAACAAATATATCAATTCATTTCTGATGAACCACTTGAAACTATATCGTTTTTCTTATCAAAATAACACACTCTCCCAAACCATCTGTTCATCATGTTTAGCACTTAGAATTTTGAAAATCAGCTTTTCAATATCAGTCGTCGAAAATCTTTTTGTATTTTACAAAATTTATGCTAAAACACATCAAAAATCTTTTTGGATTTCCTGAAAGAAAATAACTGACACCACTTGTAGAATCAAGAAAATGCAGAAATGAAATATTTACAGACAATATTTTTGTGAGTTTGTGTAAGAGGATCATATCAGTTGTTGAGACAAATCACCAACACCATTAAGCTTTAAACATTTTAAGTTCTAAATGATTCACTTAGATTGTCAGTATACTGATCCACTTAAATTCTCACACAAAGTTCAACTGCTTCGAGATACGATATTAATGTCTTAAGCACTTAAACTTAATCATGTGTCCCACCTCAGAATATACTCCCGTATCCAGATCCCAATATTCAGTCTTACAGGTGAGTATACCACAGATGATATCTGTAAGGGGTTATAATGCGAGGGCCGTGAGAGCTCAGGTCGATACTCCCGTATACGCAGAGAGATGACGGCTTCGACTTTTGGTGTGTCCCCTTTAGAGGATCTTTTGTTACAACAACAATGACTATCAATTTTATTGTTTCATCAATTTGCTGAGGGCGGCGCTAAATTTCAAGCAAGCAGAAAGTATTCTCCGGGGACTAGGCCATTGCTTCCGCAAAATCAGAAGTCCCGGGATAATACCCCAGATATCACTGAGTATAAAGACCTAGTATCTCAGAAAGAGGGACCTTTCAAACAAGATTTCGGGGGTTACCCATATATCCGAGAGATGTTTCCCCATGATATAAGCAAGTTTGAAATTTAGGTTTATATCTCGTCACAATCTACTGAATGTGCAAAAACCTACTGACACATCATCAGTGAGACCGTTTATCACATTTGACTTTCCAAATCTTTAGCATGTTGTGATAGTCCACTGATGTACTATCATTTCCTCTTTATGACAACAAAACTCATTTTGAATTTTATCATGTTTTTGTCTTTTTCAAATTTTCAAATGTTTTTGGATTTTCTAAAAAATTCTACTCCCCCTAAAATGCAAACACATTTTAGGAAATTTGAAAATAAACTGTACAAACAACGTGACAACTGATATCAAATTGCTTCAAATCGCCATTCACTTGGCATAAACAATCAGAAATCCCCCTTTCAACAAACTGTTTTCTCATTTAGATTTCAAAACACTTAAGTTTGTTTTAATCAAAATGATTTTTCCGGAAAATGAGTTTGTTTTTATCACTTATAGGGGCATGGTTCATCATATTGTTCCCAAAATATCATTTGTAGAAAATCAAGTACAACTTAATGTCCCTGATTTACCACTTGTAGGTGAAAACCTTTTCAATCACTTGTAAGTCGAAATATCACAGTTACCATCCTGTGAATTTCTCAAGAAATATGCCGATTCCTGCTCCTCGCTTACCAACCTGGGAGCTCTGGCAAGTCCACAGACTTACTGTTCATAGTATGAGCCATCCCAGTCACAAACCAGGGATGGTTCAACTTTATCTTTCTTCGTCTTCTTCTCATAGAACTCTTTAACCCCTTTGACTTTTCGATCAATCATTTTACCAAAAATGTGATGAACTTTGGAGTTAAAGGCTTTTTCAATATCAAATTCCTTTTTATCATCATAAAATTGGTTTGATATCTCAACTTTACCAATTTTCTTTTTAAAATTTTCAGCCCGAAGTGGTGGAAAATTTTCATCATCCACAGTTGGAACTGTTTCTTCACTTTTTGAAACAACATGTGGCTCCTCTGATCTTGTGGAATTAGATTCATCGCCAGAAGATAGCTCCTCTGATTTTGACCTATCAGAATCATCGCTAGAACTATCAACAGACTTCTTAACAACCCATTTCTGGTTGTCAGATTTAGCTCTTTTGTTGTAAAACTTGTTTGAGCATTCACCAATTTCAAAAATTGAATCTTTAAAAAGTTTTGATCTATCAATTGGTGATTCAAAATCAATCACTTTTTCTTTTAGTTTATGAAAAACTCCCTGTTTTGATGTTATTGCCTTAGAACAATCTCTGGCTATATGTCCAACAGTGTTGCATTGGAAACAGGTTCTCGTATCTTTCCTCTGTCCAGCAAACTTCATCTCTTCTTGCTTCTTTGCAAGGAATTCTTTGTTCGATTGTCTCCAGAATTCTTTCTTTTCTTCCTCATCTGCTGAGGTACCTGAAACAAATGTCATCTTTGATTTAAAATCACGAACATATTTCTCATTTTTCTGTTTTTCTGTTGGAATAAATCCAAGACCTTTCTTTTTGAAATTACGGTTAGGGTTTGGTTTATTGTGAAAACCAGAACCAGAACCGTAACCTTTTTTCTTGTTTAATCTTTGTTGTACTCTTGAGGTGTATTTTTTAGGTTTATCAGTAAGATTTAAATCTTTTATTTCAGAAATATTAATTTCTGTAAGTTTGAAAACCTTTTTGATCAATTCAGTTTTGACACCTCTTATTGGAAATTCCTCATCAGAATATAATTTGTAGGAATCATTCAAAGTATATGCAACTTTGAACGTTTCGTCATTCAAATTAGACTTTGATAACAGGAATTCTTTGTTGTAAACTCTTTTAACCGAAGAATTTGGACTGTTGACTGTCGAACTCGAACTTTCAGAACCAGACTTTGACTCTGACTCTGACTTTGACTCTGAGTTTGACTCCAACTTTGACTCCTCAGTTTCATCTCTATCTAACACCTGATCGACGACTTTCTTTATTAACTCGGACTCATGATCAGTGTCAGATGATGTAAACACGACATCAATATTTTCTGGCAAATTGACCGAGGACTCCGACTCCCACTGTAAATTTGTTGCTTTTTCGACTCTTTCCTGATTTGGATTTCTGGGCAAATATCCATTTTCTAGAGGGGGTGGACACTTGTTGTAACCGAAACTTTGTTTCTTACCAGAATCATTCAATTTAGTATCCTTCTTCTTTGCTTTCTTCTTTTCAGGAGTCTTTTCTTCAGTCACTTTTCCATCATCATTCTTTTCTTCAGTTACTTCATCTTTTTTCAAATGCCTTCATGCTTTCAACAGTCGGATAAATCCTGTCAATGACATATGAAGTACATGAGTAACTTTTCAACAAATGGTTTACTCTTTCAGTCTCAATTCTTTGCTACTCCAGCTTTTGTTCTAGCACAGCACACTTCTCAATGTAGTTGTTCACCACTTTTTGCTTCGTCATAAAAGCTCCTTGAAGTGTTTTCATCGCTGTTGCTTGTTCTTCACTAGTGAGATTATATTGATTCATTGCTTTGTTCAACACATCATAAGATTTTTTTAAACTGTTCAAGTTATAGATCAATGTACTATTTTGCCTTTTTATTGCTTCACAGTTTTCACATTTCACCGGAATCTTTTTAGCATCAACTTCTTCATCAACTTTGAACTTTTGAACTTCAACCTTTACTTTCCTTTTGATAACTGGAACTTCTTCATCATCACTGCTCACTGGTGTTTTGACCTTTTTCTTCTTCTTTTTAACCTTTTCATCTTCACTATCACTCTCAGCAATCAATTTCATATCAGCATCGAATTTTCTCGCCCAATACTCACGATCATCATCACTATCTTCTTCAACTCAGGCTACAAAAGCTTTTTGATTTGGAATCTCTTCATCTGGACAATAATCATCCCAGTTGAAATTTGCCCAGCTAAACCCTTCAGGTAACTTTTCGTCATCTTGATCTATTATCAATGCACTACCATCAGCTCTCTTTGAAGAATCCTGATCAACCACACAAGCTCTCTTTCCAGAATCTTCAATCACATTCCTTCCATGTGCAGTTTGTGTTTGATGTTGATGTTGTTAAGGTGGTTGTTGAGCAACTTGATGGTAGATGGCCTTTCGATAGTAATCATTGTTATTGTTGAACGGATTTTGAGCTCCACTTGATTCACGGTTTTTGCACTCCCTCTTGAAGTGTCCTTTCTCCCTGCAACGAAAACAAGTGACTTTAGATTTATCAAAACCTAAAGTAGAAACATTAGCTTCCCGTAGATCATCTCTTCCTGTGATTTGCTTAAATTTCTCAGCTCGTCTCAACACGCTTGCCAAGCACCATTTTATGTCCATCAGTTCCATCTCTTCAGCATCGATCTGGTCGTAATCTTCCTTTGTCAACATTGGATTCCCGATTCCACCTGCAACAAAACTACCATAAGATTCAAGAACAGTTCCCAATAAAGACATATGGCTTTTTGCTAACTCTTCAGAATATTCCTGATCATTTTCAATGTTCAACACAATGTTGCATTGAATCTTTTTGCCATTTCTTGTTGTTGACACATTTGGATCAAATGATGGAAATGATGTAAAACTTGTTTTGTTGTTTGATCCTGATGATGAACTTCCAAAAGAATTCTTGACGTTGTAAGCAGCTTCTATTTTTGGAGATAGATTTATAGATTTCTCATTCACCCCTGCTTTGTAATACAACCCAATATCCTGTTCACCATCGAAATCTTTCATTCTAATAATCTTTCGTTGCTCCATCTCTTGAGCTTCCAACTTCTCAATGAACTTGCTGAGTGTCAAACTGCTAAAACCTTTCTTGTTTCTAAGCATCATGAGATATGTGCCCCAAGTCTCGTGTGGCAGTGCATCAGCAAGCTTTTCTATCAACTCTTCATTGTCTTTCTCGATGCTCAATCTCTTCATGTTTGCTAGCAGATTGCAATATCTTTCAATAATCTGCCTTGTGCTTTCATTCTTCAAACCACGAAACAGATCGAACTCTTTCTTCAGAAGTGACTTCTTGTTCTTTATCATTTCTTGACTACCAACAAACTTTGATCTTAATGCTTTCCAAATCGAGTAGGAAGTTCCATTATGTTGTAATAACACCAAGATGTCTTCTTTCACAGCTTGTTGTAGAAGACTCAACATCATTTTCTCATCTTTGTATCTCTTTCTAGCATCGGCGCTTAAATCTTTAATCAGAACCACTTCTTCATCATCATTCGTCGGTCGAATGTATTTTGTCTCGACACATTCCCACGCATCCAAGTAGTTGGCTTGCACCCAGTTTTCGAAACGACCTTCCCAACCCTTATATTCTTCGATGTTCATTAGTTTGGGTGGTTTTTGCATCGTTCCAGTTTCGTTTTCGAGCATTGTGTTCTGTGCCATAGTGATCGGGGTAACCGGAGTAGCGAATGCGTTGTAGAATTCTTCGTCCATGTTTCAGATTCTCAAATGAGCTGTATCACCTTGTAAAAATATACCTGACGACAAACAAACAAACGATCAGTTTAAACTACTGAATATGTAAAAATGTGTTTGTGAAATCAATCGAAGATTCGTGTCGAAGATTTGTGGACTCGTGTCGAAGACTCGTGAACACGTTTCAATGTTGTTGAAGTAAGATCACTGAATGAATAGGCTTTGCCAAAAGATATGAATTCAATTGAGCCGATTAAACTTGATATAGAACACTTTCAACTGGGCTGACAACTAACAAATGATTGGGCTGTTAATGAGGATGCAACTTGGGCCGAGAAACTTTTGATCAGATTAAACCGATGACTTCCTTGACACACATAAATGTTCCAATCACATGAGCTCGGTATAGTGGGCTGACATCAACTACCAATAAAATCCTTTAATCTCTCAAAACTTTTTGATTTGACCACACTTTTACTTGGATCTAATTGGACCTCAAAATCCACTAACTCGACAAACACACAAGGGTTATACTGATTTACTTTGAACTAATATTCAATAAAGACTAACCGACAATTGTGATTACTATTCAATTCCCAATATCCATGCAAACACAAATGATTCTCATCACCTCTTGCAAACTGACACAAGACACAAGATTTTCTTTGACCAATGAATGTAACAAGCCGACAAACCAATTCACATGCAAATCTTGAATGATACTGATCACCTCTCAATTCTCAGTGGACGACAACAATGCATGAGCCGACAACTGTTTAATTATTTAACACACCCATATGAAGTCACGTGATGATATTTGACCGTGAACTTTAACTCTAGAAACGATGTAAACACATGCAAAATCTGATCAACCGATACAACCTCGTGCAAACTGACACAAGACACGAGATAATTTTCCCAACTACTGACAACAATTCACGTGATTATCCTGTTCGATGACTGACAAAGACTTTCAAATAAAATCAACTAAACACTTTGGAGCGGAATTAGACTTTGATGGTCACAAGAGCGAAATCAAGTTGTGCCTTATGAGCGAAATCAACTCTTGAGTTGTCCAAAAAAGCGAAATCAGATATAATGATCCACAAGAGCGAAATCAAGGAGTGTCATATGAGCGGAATTAGATCTTTTGGTCCTCAAAAGCGAAATCAACTATGTTCCAGGAGCGAAATCAGGCATGACGTCACTATTTGCACGAGTCACTACGAGCGAAACCTCAAAAAAACTAAGTTTTAGGTCGATTTTAGCTTTGAAACTTTCAAGGGTTTATTAATGCATGATTACGAGTGCTGTGTGTGAAATTGAACTGGTTTTACCGTGAAAAATTTTCAAAAATGACAAAGAAGGTGTAGAATATCAGAATATGCAGCTGAAATGTACAGAACTCTTCTTCACTAGATCTGATACCAATTGTAGGATCGAATTCGGACCTAAACGAGTCGATTAGAAGAGTTTATCTCAGTTTGAACGGCGGAAACAGACAAACTGAGTACAATTCAGCAAGTATTCACTATAAACTGTCGATATTATTGATCTGGATAACGTTTACAACCTGACGACACTTCGGCAGCACTTCGTGGCTCACCGGAAGACAACACCTAGAACTATGTCAGTGGTTTCGCTCATAGAACCTATATATAGTGACATGGTTTCGCTTTTATGTACATGTCACATAAGCGAAACCCCAAGACTGACATATGAGCGAAATCCTGCTTTGACACATAAACGAAATCAACAAATACAATTAAGAATGAAATCAGCAACTTCTTATCATAAATGCTTTTGTCTCTTATGAGGTGATGTGATAATGACATCACTATTATGATGCATCATCAAATATGGTGACATCATCCTCTTTCAGATCCGTAACGAGACTGAGACTCGATATAAGACGTAGACGACAGACAGATGCACCAACATGTACATCCTTATTTGAGGTAAATAACGTCGTTTTGGTTTTATGGTGTTTTCTGTTAATGGCGTTTTATCATATGCAATATGTTCTTTTCTTTTTTAGACAAACATTCTATGCATGGCGTTATAGAGATATTGTTTTTGGCGTTTTTCAGGTAATGTTCCGTAAGTCTGATTGCACATGCAGTTGCTCATGCAGACGTTTTGAACAATTTGGTTTGCTATGTAGACATATATTCTATGTTTTGAGACTTATGGACATTAGGGAATTTCCAAAATAATACATTCTGAATAGATGGCGCAAAGAGGCCTCCCCAAACTACTCTCCTGAATTCTCAATTAGTCGTGAATATATGACCAAGCTTGATCCTGATGTGCAAAGTGTGATGCGAGATATTATTTATTCAACTGAATACACTTTGAATTGTTATCTGGTAATAAAGAGGAGCTATCCTTATACAAGGATCATGTTCAATCTTATATGAAGAAGGTTCAAGATATGCAGATTGTTTCTCCTCCCGCTAGTTCTAGGGATAGATTTGCCGAGATAACTGGTCAATATAAAAATGACAAGAATCCGATAGGAGTCCCTGTAGGTTATAAATCCAAAGGTTCTGGTTCTCGAAAGCGCCTGAAATCTAAACAGGAGATAGCAAGCGACAAAAAGAAATCAAAGTCGAAACCCGAGGCCAAAGAAAGACAGTGTCAGAACTGCAAAGCCTATGGACACTACGCATCAACATGCAAACAGGCCGTAATTAAAAGAAGATCGACAAGGTCTTCGTGAGCCAGTGAAGAGTAGTTTGGCATTTTGTATTTGTCATTCTTACAGAACACATACAGATGGTCTTTGAGAGCCAGTGTAGAGTAGTTTGGCATTTTTCTATTTCAATGCTATAGAACACAGACATTTCTCAGTTTGCCTTTTTTTTTTTTTTTGCATCTTTTTCTTTTTTCTATATCTGTGTTCATAACATGCTACTTCGAAGTTAAATAACAAACAATATAAGATCGGGAAGGAAATCAAACGATAAAAAAAAACAATAACGCCACTAAATAAAACTTCCATAAACTTCTATTTTTGGTCGTGCTAAACTCAATAATGTTTTGCTGAACGAAATGGATAACATTGTTAATCCTCAGTCAAGAAAGATGTGTAACAGTGTTATCCATCCCGTTTAGCTAAACTTTATAGAGAACAAAAACAGAATCTCCATGAAATGGCTTTTTTGAAGTTTTGTGGTTTTTGTTTGTTTTGGCGTTTATATTGAGGATCTTGCTCATTACATAGAGCGAAAGTTTATTGAGAAAATAGTGTATATCAAAGAAAAATGGATTTGAATCTTTGATATTTTCGTTTTTTGGCGTTTATAAGATGAATGGTATAGAGGAAAATATAGGTTTTTGTGGTTTTGGTGTGGATTTTAGTAATTCTGAGAGTTTGTTTATATAGGAAGTTTTTGGCGTGTATTTTAGGCGCGATTTTTATTGCAGTAAATGCTAGTAATAAAGTTCCGTCGTTTTAGTACTATTTGTTCAGCTTTATCGGTTAAAAACAAAGTTTGGCGTTTTATATCTATGGCGTTATATTATGATGAAGTGTGCTATGTGTGTTGAGGAGGGATTTAAATAACGTGACTTTGGCGTTTTATGTTAAGTCAAAAGACCCTTTTACCCTTACTGAAGCGCGCCAGATTAATAAAAGTGATTTTATTTACGAAAATGCCACCGCGTCATCTAGTCCATAGATTATTTTGATCTGACGATCCATAAGCGTTCTCTCCGTTCTCACACATTTGAGCGTTTTCTCTAAATCCTGACCCTATATATATATATATATAGGGGGCCGCTAAAATGAAAACCATCCCCAGTTGCGAGAACCGTAAGAACCACTCTCCACCAATCAGACTTCGCCACTTGTGCACTATTATTTTATACATTTAAGGGTATTTTGGTCATTTACTCCAAATGTCATCTCTGTCTTTGTCTGCCCTCTTTAAAGTCTGGAGACTTTTTTTTATCACATCACAATTTTGAAATCTTCATCTCCTCTCTCTCTCTCAAACTTTGTTTACCACCACTGTAATGCCCTGCGTTTTGAATCTTTTATCATTTAGCAAGTCTAGTCCCTGTAATATCTAGTGCTGCCCATTTGAGCCTTAAACTATATTAAACTATGTGAAACTTTGCTCGATGTGATACTTTGTGATACTTGACTCCTATGATACTTAGAATCTAGATCCTTTTGATGCTTTGAAACTTGAATCTTGAAATTTGACACTTGTTGTGCTTGATACTTATTAAACAAGAGACTTTAATACTTGATACTTATTGAACGAGAAACCTGGATTCTTTATTGAACGAGGGACTTGATACTTGATACTTCGATTCTCGAAACTTTGATACTTGAAACTTATTAGACGTGAACCTAGCTTGAACGCAACTGGAAACACGGAAACTTTTGTGCTAACTATATAATGTTGTCATGTAATAATTACCTACAATAATACGCAACACAACGCTTAATCTAGCTCGCAAAACGAACCAAAGTCGGAAAAACTAGCAAACGGGTCTCGGCTGTTCGAATGGATATCCGATCGGATGACCATTCGACCGAATAGCCATCCGATCCCCTTGCACACTACACCGCCTCACTTATCACTATGACCTATAAATACCACACTTGTGCTCTCATTTCACACTTTTCGCCTTTGTCATCCAACCACACGCACTCCCAAGTCCTTTCAAGCATTTCTCTCGAGATTCAAGCTCATTATGTAAGTATTTCTTTTAGATTCTTGTACAACCTTAGTCATTTAACACTTCTACACCAGATTCTTCAACAAAATCACATGAACACTTAAACATTTTCATGAAAACCAACTGATTTGGGGTTTCTTGAAGGTGTTCTCCACTCAGTTGATGTACAAACTATTATGGAGCATCATTTAATCAAGAACGACCCTAGATCTTAAGGATTTTCACAGTTTTCATACGAAATCTAAAGGAAACTTGCACTTTTATCTCAGATCTGACGGAATGACACTTGTTTTCTGGCTTAGATCTGATGAAGATCATGCTTCACACTTGAATTTCGAACTTTTCTTCATTTATTATACAAAAACAGTAGTGGAATCGGTCTCAAAAGGACTATTGACCCGTTCCTTAGTCAAAAGCCAGTCTGAGAATCGAGCTTCACTGGAAAACGGACAGTTTGACAGGTCCAAACATGAAACACACCTAAAACAGTTCTGATGCTTGACGCGTCGTTACATCGTCTCCGTTAGCTCGAAACTTAGAAACTTTCACAACACTTCACTCACTGATCGTCTGTCCGGATGGCCATCTGATCGGATGACCATCCGTCCAGAGGATCTGATTATCATTAAACTAGTTTGTTTTACAGGACACTGTGATCCCAACACTTGAAACTTTATCGGTTCGCAAACACACACTGTTCGAATGGCCATCCGTTCGAATGGTCATCCGTCCGTATGACCATTCGATCGGATGACCATCCGTCCGGATGACCATCCGCTCAGGTATACTATCAGACACTTTATCTCGATTTTAGCACCGTTCGACACTCCGTTCCCAATCGGGTCAGCTCTTAGAGGACTTATGCTCTGTTCGCCACACGCAGGCTGATCCAGTGCTCCCTTCAATCCAATTTAAGCAGTGTTTGGTTATTAGCACCCGCTGTGAGTATACTCGATCCCTTTTTGTTTTAAACACTTTTGGGATGCAACATGTATTCTATAAACTTGACACTTGAAACTTGAAACCTTTTGAAACATACTCTATCCTCGTTAAACATGAAACTTGAAACTTGAGACTTGAGACTTTTATGCTATGTGAACGTTTAATCCTTGTGTGTAGTTCCGCCTTAACAATGGTAGCGCTATAGGGGTAATGCACCTCCCCGTTAGTCTTTGGGGTATTCTTAGGAGGAGACATTTAACGTCCCATTAGTCTTTGGGAAAGGCATTTAACGCGTTGGAAACTTGGGCTATCACTTGGACTGCGTAAACTAGCATGGTGAAACTTTTTATGTGTTTATATGATGGATATGAGTTTTTTTTAAACTATTATGCTACATAATCAAACTTCTATGCTCGCCAACATTTTTGTTGATAGTATTTTAATACATGTTGTAGGTTGATAGTAGCTGAGGAAATCAAGAAACATGCTAGGATGCTGCTTAGAAACACATCTTAGTTAATTCAGGAATTTTTGAACAATATTTGGATGTTCCGTATTTGGTACTTTTGTGGTTGAATCGTGGATGTTGTTTAGACAATTTTTATGAAATTTGATTAACCATTATTGAAACAAATAGTGTTGTGGAATCTCTTAAGCAATCTGAACACTTAGTGTCGCGCCCCGATGTTTCCGCCATCGGTTGGGGTGTGACAGATTGGTATCAGAGCCATAACTATAGGGAATTAGGAAAAGTAGGAATACTTTGCCTAGTCTATAGTTCTAGGAATCTTTGACTCTTATCTGTTGTTTAAAACTTATGCATTCTACTGTACTTGCTTCCTAGCAACACTTTCCTGTTAAACATTACAAGCCTTTCCTATGGCTAACACAATATACACTTGGACGCTTTGAAAACACTGCTGAGCAGCGTTTGTATTTTGCACGAGATTTACCCTCAAGTCAGGAGTGACATCCAAACCTTGAAGGGAAATCTCCATATCATATTCTAGTAGGTCTTATCTTTTGATGAGTACCGACACTACTAGGGTACGATGTTGTTAAGTTAGAGGTGAAACTCACATCTTGATAACTAGTCCCACTCCTTGGTTTTCAATCTCGCCAAAGTCTTGAAATTCCCGATCAATTAAGGACATGTAGTGACCGAAAGGACAAATATCGTAGGCCTAACATTGATGACGTATTTGTCTAAGTAAGCCAAGGCACGTTGCCTCAATTCGAAAGGGATTCGATTCACTTTGGTTAGTCAACGTTCCTCTACCCGGAACAATCCTATGTTTCATGAACCTATCTTTTATGTTACCTCGATTTTACATTTGGTTTTATACTTGATACTTTATTCGTTTCGAAACTTTTACATGAATCGCACGTATCTCCGCAATCTAAAACATTAACAACAATCTCTCAGAATCGAACTAAATTTATGATGCTCTATTCATCCGTGTTATACTACGTGGGGAATCTTTGTATTAAACTACGTGGAAACATGATTGAACGTTATGCTATTTGAAACAATTTGATCAAACTATGTGAAACACGTTGGACGTATTATGCTATTAAACAATGTGAAACTTGTTGAACATTTTGTGACATGTGAAACAACTTGAGTCTTTTATGCAATCATGTGAAACTTTATGCTATGCTATGTGTTCGTGAAACAATGATACTTAGACGAAACTTTGTGATCGAGTCTTACCCGATTCTTACTCTGACTCTTTAGATGTCATCAATTTGTCTCTCCAACCCACACAAGAAGTCAAAGGCCGATACTCAGAAAAAGATGATGTCTTTTATGGCTGACCAGACTGCACGCATTATCCCCAAGATCGTCTCTGAGATCCAGGGATCAAACACTCCTCCCTCCTTTGTTGACTCTAAAGCGGAGAAACCGAAGCCTGTGAGCTTTAACTACAAACACTTTGTCTCTTGCAACACTAAGCCTTTCATGGGTAGTGATGGGGTGACTGCAATGCTAGAGTGGTTCGACAGCATCGAGGTTACTTTCATCAACAGCGAGTGCCCAGAACACTTAAAGACTAGGAGTGCAACTGGCGTGATTCAAGGAAGAGCTCTCGAATGGTAGACAAACGAGAGGAACATCCGCTCCAACGATGAAGCTTATGCTTTACCATGGGCAGAGGTTAGGGAAATGATGATGCTTGAATTCTGCCTTCTGCACGAGCAGCAGAAACTAGAGGACGAGTTCTGGCATCTGAAACAAGTGGGTGACGACAACCTGGCTTATACTACCTGTTTTAAGAAACTCAGCATCATTGTGCCACACTTGGGGTCTACTCCTAAACGCATGATCACCAAGTACATTCATGGGTTACCTCCTGCTATGTGTGACGCCATTGAAGCAGCTCAGCTCGACTCAATTGAAAAAGTGTATCATCTTGCAGCAAGTTTAAACAACAACCATGTACGTGATAAACAGTCTGGAAACTCTGCTCCATCGAAACCTGCTAACCAGATTACTCAGCATCCAAGTGGCAGCAAGAACAAGAAACGAAAATCTCAGGGTTCTGGCTGCAACGCCATTGTCCCTGCTACAAATGCAAACCCTGCAGGCAATGCTAATGTGCCTGTTGCTGCTGCTAACCCTCCTGCTCCGGAGAACACCAAGAAGTCGTACACTGGGATTCATCCCAAGTGTGCCACTTGCAACTTTCATCATCCGGCCAACTCTACTTGCCTTCTGTGTACCAACTGCAATCACAATGGTCACACAACTCCCTACTGCCGTCGAGCCAACCAGGTCCAGCAAGCACCACCAGCTCAACCAGCTCTTCCAGCTCCTCAGAACCCCAGACCAGCAAATGTGAGAGCATGCTATAAGTGTAGAGACACTACTCATCTCCGTATCCAGTGTCCCCAGCTGAATCAGGAGCAACAACAAGCCGCTCGGGGACGGGTGTTCAACATCAATGCAAATCAGGCTCGTAACGACAATGATGTCGTTAATGGTACGTTTCTCGTCAATAATCTTTACGCTTCGATACTATTTTATATTGGTGCCGACAGAAGCTTTGTGTCTGTAGAATTTGAATCTTTGTTAAACTGTGCTCGCTCTAAACTACCTAAGTCGTTCTCTGTTGAGATTGCCGATGGTAAGACTATTTTAGTTGATTCTATCCTCCGTGATTGTTCCTTAACTCTTAACGATCACGTTTTCACTATTGACCTCATACCCATGCAATTGGGTAGCTTCGATATCATCATTGGCATGGATTGGTTGCGTAAGAACCATGATGAAATCGCTTGTCACGAGAAGTACGTTCGTTTAGCTCTCCCGTCTGGTGATACTTTGCACGTCTATGGAGACCGACCTTCTAGAGGACTGAAGTTGATGTCATGCACTCAAGCGAATAAATGCTTACGTAAACAGTACTTTTCCTTCTTGGCCCACATAGTGGAACAAAAGTGCAAGGAAAAGAGCGTAAGTGATGTTCGAGTAGTATGTGATTTCCCGATGTCTTTCCTGAAGATTTCCCAGGTCTTCCTCCTCCTCGATCTGTTGATTTTCGTATTGATCTCATACCTGGTTCGACTCCTATCGCTAAGGCTCCTTACCGACTTGCACCCTCCAAGATGCAAGAATTATCTAGTCAACTGCAAGAATTATCTAGTCAACTGCAAGAATATATCTAGTCAATTGCAAGAATTGCTCGACAAAAGTTGACAAGAATATATCTAGTCAACTGCAAGAATTGCTCGACAAAGGCTTTATACGTCCAAGTAGCTCGCCTTGGGGTGCTCCTGTGCTATTCGTCAAGAAGAAAGATGGTTCGTTTCGTATGTGTATCGACTACCGCGAGCTTAATCAACTCACCATTAAGAATCGTTATCCTCCCCCTCGTATTGATGATTTATTTGACCAATTACAAGGCGCAAGCTGCTTCTCTAAAATCGAGCTCCGATCTGGTTATCATCAGCTCCGTGTTCTCGAAGAAGATATCCCCAAGACTGCATTTCGCACTCGTTATGGGCACTACGTGTTCGTGGTTATACCTTTTGGTTTGACCAACGCACCTGTCGTGTTCATGGATCTTATGAATCGTGTTTGTAAACCTTATTTAGATTATCTTGTAATAGTCTTTATTGATGATATTCTTATATATTCGAAAACTCGAGCTGAACATGAACGACATTTACGCCTTATGTTAGAACTTTTACGTGGTGAACGCTTATACGCAAAGTTTTCTAAGTGTGAATTTTGGATTGATGAAGTATAATTTCTCGGGCACGTTGTAAGTAAACAAGGAATTCATGTTGACCCTTCTAAAATCGAAGCCGTAAAGAATTGGTATACGCCTAAATCTGCATCTGAGATTCGTTCCTTCTTGGGATTGGCGGGTTACTACAGTCGATTTATCTCTGACTTTTCAAAGATCGCCGTTCCTCTCACTTCTTTGACTCAGAAAAAGAAACCTTTTGCTTGGGGTCCTAACCAAGAGGAATCTTTTCAAACTCTTAAGAATCTACCTTGTAACGCTCTTGTACTTGCTCTCCCCGATGGGAATGACGATTTTGTAGTGTATTGTGATGCCTCGAACCGTGGCCTAGGTTGTGTGCTCATGCAAGGGGACAAGGTCATCGCTTATGCCTCCCGAACACTCAAAATACATGAGAAAAACTATACTACCCACGATTTGGAGCTTGACGCAGTTGTTTTTGCATTAAAGATCTGGCGACACTACCTATATGGTACTAAGTGTGTGGTTTTCACTGACCATAAGAGCCTGCAGCACATCTTTAACCAGAAAGAACTGAATATGCATCAGCGATGATGGGTGGAATTACTTAACGACTACGATTGCGAGATTCGCTATCATCCTGGCAAGGCGAATGTCCTGGCCGATGCTATTAGTCGTAAGACTCATGTTAGCAGCATTCTCTGTTCTCAGATCACTAGTGATCTTCATGCCTGTATCCGTGAAGCATAATACTCGTTAGCTAATGAAAGTAGTCTAATCGTTGAAATACGAGGTGCCTCCACTGATCAACTCGAAACAAAGTCTGATGGACTTCAATACTATCTTCATCGCATCTGGGTGCCAGATCGCGACAATCTTCATGAGCTCATTATGAATAAGGCTCATAAATCCCGATACTATATTCATCCTGGTGCCGATAAGATGTACCATGATTGCGTATGACCTATTGGTGGCCTGGCATGAAAAAGGATATCGCCGCATACGTCTCTAAGTGCCTTACTTGCTCAAAGGTTAAAGCCAAACATCAACGTCCTTCAGGTCTTCTTGAATAACCCGAAATCCCTGTTTGGAAATGGGATAGCATCACTATGGACTTTATAACTAAACTGCCTCATACACCTGCTGAAGAAACTCTAGTTCGAATGACCGGAATCAATCAGGCCAGGGGTTTAGTTCTGCATAAAAAGGTGAGTCCTCTCGTTTGATTCAGGGTTTGACTGAGCTTCTTCTCCGAACGATATCTGCAAAACGAACAGCTGTTAGACTCGCCACGGGGAGAATGGGGGTTCTCTCCGTGACCACCATCCGACGTGAGAATAAGTATAGATCTCAATGAAGAAGAAGAAGTAGTCATGAAAGTGAAGTGAGAGTAACTTGAGAGATTGTACCTGAATTGCCTTATTTATAACCGAATTTTGGGCGGGAAAGTTTGTTGACGGAAGGGATAACGGAAAGTATTTTCCGTAAGCGGTTACTCCTTCTGCCGTTAATCTTTATCTTGGCGTTTATGCACACGGATTGTGGGTGAGATCAACGGCTAGGGAGGTGCCATGTGGAAACTGAATGTGGGTTGATCCTTCTCCAAGTTAGTGCCATCAACGTGACATTGATGAGTGTTCAGGATGATGCCACGTCACTATTCAATTACAACGGAATAGTTGTGCAAGATGAGGTCTTCTAGAAGGTTTACAGTTGTAATCCTCAATACCTCGTCCTCATGCTAATTCTGTTGTAACAGAAAGATCACTTTCTGTTTTAAGTCTGGGTTGTAACCACGCGGAGATATTTTTAGGGCTTTATTCCCAACTTACCTATTCTGCCATATGAACTTGCGCAAGGATGCATTATTGGTCTTTATCTCGGCACGCAGATGTTGAAGACTGCTCTCTTAAGTTTTATTTTCTCTTTTAAGTTTTCTTCTTTGCAGCCGCGCAGGGTTCTCTTAAAGAAGGTTTATTGTGGTGAAGTTGTGGTATGGTCCAATATTCCTGCGCAAGGTTTTTGGGACCACCCCCCATTCCAGTGTTGCTCTTATACAAGTAAGTGGAGTACTGGACTTTATAAGAGAAGTGGGTTTTGTGCTTTGTGAAGTTTTGGCGTGAAATGTGAGGAACCTTCTTGGAGAAGATATTCTGCTTTTAAGTTGAAACGATCATTATGCTATAGTGAACGTTTTCTAGCATGTGCTGACTTTGATGTGACGTGGACCATGTGTCATAGGCTAGAAGGTAAATAGGCGTTTGACCGATCACCTCCCAATTGAAACTATAGCTTGTGGGAATGTGTGCAGGCGTTTGATGTTGTCAGATGTTATTTAATGAAATTGATGATTACTGCAACGCCGCCGTTCAGAAGGTGGCGATTTGACATGAATCATTACGATTTCCTACACTTCCCTTAATTGTGTTTACCTCAGCCCATTTCAGATTTATATATATTGATTATTACTTTTTACCAGATTTGGTAAAAACATCATGAGTCGGAAGTTCCATCTACGAAGGGTTTCTGAAATTTTAAAGACTCTTGATGCTGCTGATGCTATGGTCCGTCTTGGAGATCAGACCACGGAAAAAGCTGCCGGAAGTGGAGGATTTCTTTTTTCCGTACCGTGCCCTGGTAAAGGTACAGATGATGTCTCCTTCCTTACTGGGGTTAGAAATGATGCAGGTGCTATGCTTTTGTCGGCCGATGCTTTTACGCAGGTATTCCCGTCCGATCGGAGAATTCGGTGTATAGTGGTGTATAAACGGCATCGAAGTGGTCGACTTTCTATAATTCCGGCCGGAGCCCAAATGATGACGTCTGCTGTGGGCGATGAGGGGAATGGAAACGAATGGATCGTTGACCCTCACCCTCTCGAGTGGTATGGTGAAGCACTACATACTCCAGTAGAGGTGTTGGCCATGTTCCCAGGTGTCTAGTTTATTGTAACTTATTTTGTATGTTTTTTTAAATGTTGTTTGATGCACTGCTGTGCTCGTATATTTTGTTAATGTGCTTGCTGCACAAGTAACTTTTTGATGCACTGTTGTGCATGTATATTTTTGTTAATGCGTATGGTGCGCAAGTAACTGTTTCGAATATAAGATATGTTTGGATTACAATGTCTTGCATGTTTATAATTACTTTGTTTAGGTAAAGCGAATAAAGATGGTATAAAGCTCATCTGTGAACGTAGGTCTGGATTGTATGCGGGACTTGTATCCGTGGACCGTTCATGAGACTTGTAATGTTTTACCATAGTGTTTTCGCGCTTACCAAAAGAAATTACATGCATTTTGTAATAATAAAACATAATAGGAGTAAAACTTTGTATTGATTGGATAAGGTGCGGGGGCCAGTTGATACAAAGTAAATAAATAAAATAATTATGTTGCCTGCGTAATCATTTAGCTGTTGTGCGGGATGTGTAGGTTAGCTACATATAGCATCTGCGTAATTGTTGCGCATTCCAAGTACGTGGCACGTCCGTTCCATCAAGCCTTTTTAGGGTATACGCGCCTTTACCTAAGACTTCGTGTATGACGTATGGTCCTAACCATTTGGGCGCGAGTTTCCCTGGTTTCTCAGCGTTGGAGGCCTCATTGTCTCGTAGAACAAAATCTCCTGGAACAAAAGTGCATACGCGCACCCGAGCATTATAATATTTCTCTAGCTTTGATTTGTACCTGGCTTCGTTGATGGCTGCGTTTTTGCGCCTTTCTTCAAGGAGGTCCAGGTCAATTCTGCGCTCTCGCTCGTTGTCTTGCTTTTCCATGGCGATCATTCGTGGTGATGGGAGGCCGACTTCTGCTGGAATTACCGCTTCTGAGTCATAAACGAGACTGAATGGAGTTTCGCCTGTACTGGTTTTAGGCATAGTGCGGTGAGCCCATAAAATGCTTGGGAGTTCGTCTGCCCACCCCCTGCGCGCGGTTCCCAGCCTTGCTTTTATGTCATCCACTATCTACTTGTTTACACTCTCGACTTGCTCATTCGCCTGTGGGTGTACCATAGAGGCGAAGCTGTGTTCGATGTTCATCTATTTGAACCATTTTTGTAGATCTTCTGATGCGAAGTTTGTACCATTGTCAGAAATGATGCGCAATGGTAATCTGAATTGGCAAATAATGTGTTCCCAGATGAATTTTCGGATCACCATTGCAGTAGTTGATGCGAGAGCCTTTGCTTCTACCCATTTAGTAAAGTAGTCTACTGCTACTACTATGAACTTTACTGCGTGGGGCGCATCGGGAAAGGGACCGACTAGGTCAATGCCCCATTATTGGAAAGGCCAATCTGAAGTGACTGGAACCAGAGGGTTCTTTGGGCGAAGCATCTTTGGGGCATGGTGTTGACATGACGTGCATTTGCGCAACAGTTGTACTACATCTACATGCATACCTGGCCAGTAGTAACCTGCATTCATGATTTTTGCAATCACCATGCGCGGGCCTGCATGGATTCCACATAGTCCTTCATGAATTTCGCGGACTAAATACTGCGCGTCGGTCTTATCTACCCATCGTAGAAGAGGAACCATGTATGATTTGCGGTACAAAATACCATCGGCCATTTCGTAATTTAGCGCCTTGTGCTGAATTTTTCTGGCTTCCGCCTTTCCTTCTGGAAGGATTCCATGTTGCAAGTATGTGATGATTGGGGACATCCAAGATGGATTCCCGACTTCTATGATGTTTACTTGTCTTAAAGGGATAGATGGATTGGATAGTACCTCGATGCGGACTTCTTTCGCGAGGTGCTTGAAACTTGTAGCAGCTAGTTTGCTTAAATCATCTGCATGTTTGTTTTCGCTTCTGTTGATGTGGAGTATCTTGAAGGTCTGAAACTGGTTAATAAGGATTCTTGCCTGCTCCAAGTACAGAGCCTTGGCTTCGCCTTTAGTTTCATAATGACCGTTGACTTGTTCTGCTACTAATTTGGAATCGACATGTGCTTCGAGATTCTTTGCCCCCATCTTGAGTGTCAGGCGGAGACCTACAAGGAACGCTTCGTACTCCGCTTCGTTGTTAGTACTTTTGAAATCTAGACGAATTGCGTATGTGAGTTCATGGTTGTCAGGGCTAACTAGGCGAAGGCCTGCGCCTACACCGTCGTCGTTTGAGGTGCCATCTGTATGTAATATCCAAACCCTGTCATCGAAGACTGGGGTAGGATTTTGTATTGCTTCACATTCCTGGATTTTGTCAATGGGGACCTCAGTAACAAAGTCTGCTAAGACTTGTCCCTTAATAGCTGGTCGAGGTTTGTACAAGATGTTGTACCCTCCTAACTCAAGAGCCCACTTGGCCAACCTTCCTGCGACATCTGGCTTGGACAAGATTTGTCCTAGATGATAGTTTATAAGGACGGTGATAACGTGGCCAGAAAAATATCGTCGCAGCTTGCGTGATGCGTGAACCAGTGCAAGGACGAGTTTCTCCATGATAGAATAGCGTGTCTCTGGACCAGTTAACATTTTGCTGATGTAGTATATCGGAGTTTGAACTCCGTCCCTATCGACCATTAGCACTGCGCTGACTGCTACTTCTGCTGCGGATAGATATAGGATTAATGGTTCATCTTTCCGCGGTGCTGTTAAGGTTGGTAGTTGAATCAGACATTCTTTCATTGTTGGAAAGCTTTTTCTGCTTCTGGAGTCCATTGGAATTGGCTTTTTTTAAAACAATTGCGTAACGTGCTGATGAATGGGTATGACTTGGCAGCGTGGTTTGCCAGAAATCTATTGAGTGTTGCTAACCGACCGGCGAGACGTTGCATCTCTTTAATGGATGCTGGTGACGGCATCATTTGAATGGCTTCCACTTTCTCCGGGTTAACCTTGAAACCGTCTTTGGTTACGATAAACCCTAGGAACTTGCCTTCTTCCATTACGAATGAACATTTTATTGGGTTCAGCTTTAGGTTGACTCTGCGCAGGGAGTCAAAGGTGTGCTGAATGTTTGTAAGCATAGATTCTTCCTCTCGGCTCATGATAACGAGATCGTCCATGTAAACTTCTACTCTTACGCCAATATCATCTCCGAAGACTCTATCCATCAGACGTTGGTAGGTGGCTCCCGCGTTGCGGAGGCCGAAAGGAATTTTTGTGTAGCAAAAAATACCTTTGTCTGTGCGGAAGGCCGTTTTATCTTCATCTTCCTCCTTCATTTGCTCTTGATGGTATCCTTTATAGAAATCTAGGAAACATTTCCAGCGGAAGGATGCTAATGAATCGACCTTCTTATCTATTTCTAGAAGGGTGTAACAGTCTTTTGGGCATGCTTTATTAAGATATTTGAAGTCGACACATGCGCCACCCGCCGTTATGCTTTTGTACCATTACTGGGTTGGCTACCCAGGTGTGATATTGTACTTCGCGCAGGATCCCAGCTTGAAGTAATTCGGCTACTTGTTCGTTCATAGCGTTTACTTTTTCTGTACTAAGACTGCTCTTCCCTTGCGCGACTGGTTCCGCGGAAGGTCGGATATTTAAGCAGTGTTGTGTTATCTCTCTTGGTACCTCGGTCATGTCTGCCGGGGACCATGCGAAGATATCCATTTTTAATAAAGATACCAAACAAAAGTTCAAGTTTTTGTTACTTATTTTTTAACCTTCTTGCTGAGCGAAGCTGCGAGCCTACCCTTCTCGAGCCTACAACAATAGCTTACGCTTACCAAGCCTAAAAATAGGGTTGTTAGATAGGAGTTCCTTTAATTTTGCGTGGATTGCCGGTGAGATGGCGTGTCCTAACAAAATGGTTTGTTCAGGGTATTCCTCGTTGAGGATCCACTTTTCTGGTTCATTTGACGGTGATGGCTTGGCAACTTTTACTGGTGGCTCATCGTCTACATACATTACCCCTTTGCTGGAATAAAGAATTGCTATGCCGGTTTCCGTTGGGAAACCACAGGTGGCGTGTGGTATGGAGGTAATCATACTAAATTCTCTCTGCGGTCGTCTTCCCAGCAGTACGTCGTGGCGTGATGTTGCTGGCATAACAATAAAATTGACTGTGACAGTGCGCGAGTGTTCGCCATCTGAGAGTGTTACAGGGAAGGCAATTTGCCCTAACGAAAAGACGGCTTCATTGCAGAAACCGGTTAGAGGAAAATCGACTGGTTTCAAGCGCGCCTTGTCCTCTGGGTCTAATTGTTTAAAGCATTGCTCGTAAATTATATCCATGGAACTACCCGGATCTATAAACATGTAATCAGTGCGATAATGGCCGAAGATACCAGTTATGATTACCGGGCGTTCTTCTTGGGGACCTCCTGGAACGACGGGGAAGACTACTTGTTGCTCTCGCCAGCGCTGATTGTGGCTCCGTTTGTGCGGTCTTCGTGAAGGTCCTCCTTGCACCATGTATGTCTGTTGCATATTGGTTTCCTGGTGGTTGTTATCCTCCATATTTTGTTTTATATATTTGCATGGCTCCAGATATCCTTTGTTACTAAGTTGGATGTCCCACTGATGTGTCGATTGTGGGTCTAACGCTGTAGTACCGGGTTTTTCCTTAAGCACGTATCCTTCCTGAGACCTCTGATCATTAGATCTGTTGAGGGAAAGCTCAGATCTGGAATTTGGTGCAAAAATTTCGTTTATGGTTTTCTGGAATTTGGTGAACCAATACTCTGGAGTTTCCTCCGAAAGTAGATCTAGGTGAATCTGAGTTCCAGATTGCATTTCTGAGACAACAGAGCTTTTTGCCTCATGATGATTTTTGTTGCTAGGTGTTTTTCCCATGATTCCGTCGATCTGAGTAACCTGGGTTGGATTTCCCTTGTTCTCGGATCGAGGACTTGATGGGCAATTTGACAAACTTTCTACCATAGAAAACAGAGATTGATGAAAATTGAATCAGAACGAGAAGATGAAGATACAAATTGAAGAAACGGTGGGCACCAATGAAGAAACACTAGTTCGAATGACCGAAATCAATCGGACCAGGGGTTTAGTTCTGCATAAAAAGGTGAGTCCTCTCATTTGATTCAGGGTTTGACTAAGCTTCTTCCCCGAACGATGTCTGCAAAACGAACAGCCGTTAGACTCGCCACGGGGAGAATGGAGGTTCTCTCCGTGACCACCCTCCAGCGTGAGAATAAGTACAGATCTCAATGAAGAAGAAGTAGTAGTGAAAGTGAAGTGAGAGTAACTTGAGAGATTGTACCTGAATTGCCTTATTTATAACCAAATTTTGGGCGGGAAAGTTTGTTGACGGAAGAGATAACGAAAAGTATTTTCCGTAAGCGGTTACTCCTTCTGCCGTTAATCTTTATCTTGGCATTTATGCACACGGGTCGTGGATGAGATCAACGGCTAGGGAGGTGCCACGTGGAAAGTGAATGTGGGTGGATCCTTCTCCACGTTAGTGCCATCACCGTGACCTTGATGAGTGTTCAGGATGATGCCACATCACTATTCAGTTACAACGGAATAGTTGTGCATGATGAGGTCTTCTAGAAGGTTTACAGTTGTAATCATCTATACATCATCCTCATGCTAGTTCTGTTGTAACAGAAAGATCACTTTATGTTTTAAGTCTGGGTTGTGACCGCGTGGAGATATTTTTAGGGCTTTATTCCCAACTTACCTATTCTGCCATATGAACTTGCGCAAGGATGCGTTATTAGTCTTTATCTCGGTGCGCGGATGTTGAATACTACTCTCTTAAGTTTTATATTCTCTTTTAAGTTTTCTTCTTTGCAGCCAATCAGGGTTCTCTTAAAGAAGGTTTATTGTGGTGAAGTTGTGGTATGGTCCAATGTTCCTGCGCTTGGTTTTTGGGACCATACCCCTTCACCTGCCGGACATGATAGTATATGGGTCGTCGTTGACCGTTTGACCAAATCAGCCCACTTTCTTCCTATTCGGAAGATTTCAAAGTGGAGAAACTTGCTCGAATCTACACTGATGAAATCATATGTCATCATGGTATACCCATCGACATTATCGCTGACCATGATGGTCGTTTTACTTCATGTCTTTGGCAAACCTTTCAGTCCGCTATGGGTTCTCACTTGAATCTTAGTACAGCCTTTCATCCTCAAACGGATGGGCAGTCTGAACGCACTATTCAAACCCTAGAGGATATGCTCCGTTCTTGTGTCATCGTCTTTGGTGGTAATTGGGATGTACATTTACCATTGATCGAGTTCTCGTACAACAACAGCTATCATTCCAGTATTCAGATGGCTCCTTTCGAAGCTTTATATGGTCACAAGGGCCGATCTCCTCTCAGTTGTCATGAGATTGGTGACAAGCAACTTACTGGCCCTGAGATCATTCAAGAGACGACAGATAAGATTCTCCAGATCCGCGATAACTTGATCAAGTCTAGGAGCAGACAAAAGAGCTATGCTGACAAAAGTCGTAAGCCTCTGGAATTCAATGTTGGAGATCACGTTCTGCTCAAGGTATCTCCTTGGAAAGGAGTTATACGTTTTGGTAAGAAGGGAAAGCTTGCCCCTCGCTATGTGGGTCCTTTCAAGATTCTCGAAAGGATTGGCAAGGTGGCTTATCGACTCAATTTGCCACAAGAGCTTAGCAATGTACATCCAACGTTCCACGTATCTAATCTTCGGAAGTGCTTAGCCGACGAGGAACTTCAGGTTCCCGGTGAAGACTTACAAATAAATGAGACTCTTCATTTTGTGGAGAAACCGTTTGAAATCACGGATCGAGGCACCAAGCGGTTGAGGCACAGCAAAATTTCCATAGTCAAGGTGCGATAGGAAGGAAAGCATGGCGCCGAATTCACTTGGGAGCTCAAGAGTGAAATGGAAACCAAGTATCCACAGCTCTTTGAGCAGTCTTCCTCTAAGATTTCGGAGACGAAATCTCCTAAAGGAGGGGAGACTGTAACGCCCTACGTTTTGAATCTTTTATCATTTGGCAAGTCTAGTCCCTGTAATATCTAGTGCTGCCCATTTGAGCCTTAAACTATATTAAACTATGTGAAACTTTGCTCGATGTGATACTTTGTGATACTTGACTCCTATGATACTTGAATCGTGTGATACTTTGAATCTAGACCCTTTTGATGCTTTGAAACTTGAATCTTGAAACTTAACACTTGTTGTGCTTGATACTTATTAAACAAAAGACTTTGATACTTGATACTTATTGAACGAGAAACTTGGATTCTTTATTGAACGAGGGACTTGATACTTCGATTCTTGAAACATTGATACTTGAAACTTATTAGACGTGAACCTAGCTTGAACGCAACTTGAAACATGGAAACTTTTATGTTAACTATATAATGCTGTCATGTAATAATTACCCACAATAATACGCAACACAACGCTTAATCTAGCTTGCAAAACGAACCAAAGTCGGAAAAACTAGCAAACGAGTCTTGGCTGTCCAAATGGACATCCGATCGGATGACCATCCGATCAGATGACCATTCGAATAGCCATTCGATCCCCTTGCACACTACACCACCTCACTTGTCACTGTCACCAATAAATACCACACTTGTGCTCTCATTTCACACTTTTCGCCTCTGTCATCCGACCACACGCACTCCCAAGTCCTTTCAAGCACTTTTCTCGAGATTCAAGCTCATTACGTAAGTATTTCTTCTAAATTCTTGTACAACCTTAGTCATTTAACACTTCTACACAAGATTCTTCAACAAAATCACATGAACTTAAACATTTTCATGAAAACTAACTGATTTAGGGTTTCTTGAAGGTGTTTTCCACTTAGTTGATGTACAAACTGTTATGGAGCATCATTTAATCAAGAACGACGCTAGATCTTAAGGATTTCATAGTTTTCATATGAAATCTAAAGGAAACTTGCACTTTTATCTCAGATCTGACGGAATGACACTTGTTTTTCGGCTCAGATCTGATAAACATCATGCTTCACACTTGAATTTTGAACTTTTCTTCAACTATTATACAAAAACAGTAGTGGAATCGGTCTCAAACGGACTATTGACTCGTTCCTTAGTCAAAAGCCGGCCTGAGAATTGAGCTTCACCGAAAAACGGACAGTTTGACGGGTCCAAACATGAAACACACCGGAAATAGTTCGTTGGTTCGAGAAGGGGTGGTTCCCAGCCTACCGAACAAGCTGAGTTTGGTACGTTTCCGATGCTTGATGCGTCGTTACATCGTCTCCGTTAGCTCGAAACTTAGAAACTTTCACAACACTTCACTCACTGATCGTCTGTCCGAATGGTCATCCGATCGGATGACCATCCATCCAGAGGATCTGATTATCATTACACTTGTTTGTTTTACATGACACTATGATCCCAACACTTGAAACTTTTTCGGTTCGAAAACACACACTGTTCGAGTGGCCATCCGTTCGAATGGTCATCTGTCTGGATGACCATCCGTCCGGATGACCATCCACTCAGGTATACTATCAGACACTTTATCTCGATTTTAGCATCGTTCGACACTCCGTTCCCAATCGGGTCAGATCTTAGAGTACTTATGCTATGTTCCCCGCACGCAGGCTGATCCAGCGCTCCCTTCGATCCAATTTAAGCAGTGTTTGGTTATTAGCACCCGCTGTGAGTATACTTGATCCTTTTTTGTTTTAAACACTTTTGGGATGCAACATGTATTCTATAAACTTGACACTTGAAACTTGAAACTACTTGAAACATACTCTATCCTCGTTAAACATGAAACTTGAAACTTGAGACTTGAGACTTTTATGCTATGTGAACGTTTAATCCTTGTGTGTAGTTCCGCCTTAACAATGGTAGCGCTATAGGGGTAATCCACCTCCCCGTTAGTCTTTGGGGTATTGTTAGGAGGAGACATTTAACCTCCCGTTAGTCTTTGGGAAAGGCATTTAACGCATTGGAAACTTGGGCTATCACTTGGACTACGTAAACTAGCATGGTGAAACTTTTTATGTGTTTATATGATGGATATGAGTTTTTTATAAACTATTATGCTACGTAATCAAACTTGTATGCTCGCCAACATTTTTGTTGATAGTATTTTAATACATGTTGCAGGTTGATAGTAGCGGAGGAAATCAAGAAACATGCTAGGATGCTGCTTAGAAACACATCTTATTTAATTCAGGGATTTTTTAACAATATTTGGATGTTTCGTATTTGGTACTTTTGTGGTTAAATCGTGGATGCTGTTTAGACAATTTTTATGAAATTTGAT
Organism: Helianthus tuberosus; assembly: GCA_030545235.1. NCBI lineage: Eukaryota > Viridiplantae > Streptophyta > Magnoliopsida > Asterales > Asteraceae > Helianthus > Helianthus tuberosus. Next base: position 83,993,021 of record CM060369.1, read on the forward strand.
TAACCATTATTTAAACAAATAGTGTTGTCGAATCTCTTGAGCAATCTGAACGCTTAGTGCCGCGCCCCGATGTTTCCGCCATCGGTTAGGGTGTGATAACCACATCTTCAAAAAAATAACCATATCTTGGAACAGGGATGATGTTTTAATGTTGATGGCCAGGACCAAGACCAAGCTATGCTCCGGCGGTGGAAGACATTGGTGGGAGGTGGTTGGTCGGTGGTGAAAGACGGTGGTGGGAGGTGGTTGGTCGGCGACGGAAGACGGTGGTGGGAAGTGGTTGTTCGGAAGACGGTGGTAGGGAGGTGGTTGGTGGGAGTTGGTCGGCGGCGGCGGTGGTATATTTTTGTCCGACGAGTTTACCGGTAAGAACCTCCAACTCCCTCTCGTCTTTTTCTAATTTTTCTAGATCCGCCTTTTTATGGTCGACTTGGGTTGTTTTCAGGAGAGGTCGGTGACTGGGTGATGATGTTACGGCGGTCACCGACGACGGGCAAACGGAGCCGTCGTGCGGCGACAACAGACAACGATAGTGGTGGTGTCAGTGACGTGACGATTCTTTGGTTCAACACGGTTCGGGTCATCCAAAGTTTGGGTTAACATCCAAAACCCAAGATTCAGATCACCCAAATAAGACTGATACAAATGAAATGGGCATTTTGGAGTTGGAAACTAGGAATTAAACATTACCGGCGGAGAGCGGCCTGCAACCGCCGAGAGGCACCGCTGGGTGGCTGTTGATCGGAGAAACAATAGAGTTCATTGCCTCCGGTTGCACTTCTCGTCGGTCGGTTCCATGGAGAAAAGAAAGTCTCTATCAACATTTGGTCAAACATTTAAACCAAGTCAACTCAGTTCGGGTTCGGTCAATACGGGTCAACAGATGGTTCGGTTCAGTCTCGGCTCAGGTTCGGCTCTCGTTTCGAGTTCGGTTTAACAGGTTCGAGTTCCGGTCAAACGCGTCGTTTCGTCTGAGGTTTTGGTCGAAAATAGTGAAGTGGATACGAATTCGGATGGTGTGGTTTGTGGAGAATGAGTCTCGAGTTCTTGAATTTGAAGGGTATTTTTTTTTAAGATTGCCACCAAGAGTCTTCTGAGTGTGTTCGGGTTCATTGCAATCGGGTTATCAATTGGGCTGCTGGGCAGCTTTGCTTTTAGGAGGTGGCTTCTGCTGAAATTCCCTTCGATTTTCACGTTTAGAGGGTTCAGGAAGAAGGGTCCGACTGAAGAGGAAGTGGCTAGTACCACTTTTAAGATGTGGTTTGTGGGATATGGATTTAGTGATGCCAAACTTTCTTCTCAGGAAGGTGCAAAGCCGGATACAGAAATCATTACGCGAGTAATGAGGCCGGAGATTGGATACTTGACAACGCCCATCATTCTGATTCATTGTGCTTTGATTGTGTTGAAACAGCGTCAAGATCTTCCTAAAGGCGGCGTCTTGACTCCTGGGATCGTTTTTGGCCCTTTTGATCTTCAAGATCGACTTCAGGAGAATGGGATTTCGTTTGATTTGATTTCAGAAAAATGAAAATCTACACAAATGGTATGTAATATATGATATTTTCTAAGTTTTTAATGTAATAAAAAGATCTGCAGACGCTGTTAATTGGTTATGGATAGTTGTCTTCATTATCACAAATAGTTGTGTTTAAAAATATTTATGATTGTTATAAACCTAGATATTGATGGTTCGAGTTCCGGTCAAACGTGTCGTTTCGTCTGAACCTAGACGCGTAATAAGATGTTTTGACGTAAAATTTTTCCTGTTTTCCGTAAAAAAATGTTTTTTTACAACCGTAAGTTTTTTTTGTAAATTTTTTTTTACAACCGTAAATTTTTTTTGTAAAAAATGTTTATTTTACAACCGTAAAAAAAATTTCTAAAAAATTGCTTTAATCTTACAACCGTAAAAAAATTGTTTTTTGTAAAAAGTATTTTTTTACAACCGTAAAAATTGTTTTTTTGTAAAAAATGTTTTTTACAACCGTAAAAAAGTGCTTTTTGTAAAAAAAAATGTTTTTTTGTAACAAAAAATATGATTTTTGTAAAAAAGTTTAAACCCGTAAAAAATTTGTCATAAAAAAAAGTTTAAACCCGTAAAAAAAAATTTCGTAAATGTTTTGTTTTTCGTAAAAAAGTTTTCCGTAATAAAAAGTTTTTTTTTTGTAAAAAATATTGTTTCGTAATAAGAGTGTTTTCGTTAAAAAAAGTTGTACCTAAAAAAACACGGCGCGTAAAAAAAACGGCAAGTAAAAAACGACGAGTAAAAAACGGGGCTTAAAAAACGGTGCGTAAAAAACTGGCGCGTAAAAAACGGGGCGCAAAAAACCGGGCGTAAAAACGGGACGTAAAAAACGGAGCATAAAAAACCGGGTGTAAAAACGGCGCTTAAAAACGGTGCGTAAAAACAGAGCGTAAAAACGGGGGGTAAAAAACGGGGCGTAAAAACGGGGAGTAAAAAAAGGGCTCGTAAAAACGTTTTTTTGTAAAAAAATCTTAAAAAATATTGTTTTTTTTTTTGTAAAAAAAATCTCATTTTAAAATGTATTTTTAATAAAAAAATATTTTAATAAAAAACAATTAATATAATGAGACAAAAAAGTAATTAAAAACATTAAATACAAATAAGATAAAAAAAAAAGCAAATTTACTAAACTACCATTTTAACGTTAAAATATTAAAAACATAATAAAACAAAAAAGATTTAATATTAGTTTTAATTACTTTTAATCTCATCCATCCATCTCCAAAATCCAATGGTTGGAAAGTGGTTCTCACGGTTTTCTTACCTATATATATATATAGGTAAAGGGTATGGTACAAATCTCCTTATCGTACATTATGTACGCGCTACCCACAGCCATACACGTGTCCTGATTCAATTTAATTAAATAAGGGTATATCAGACATTCTATTCGAACATCTGAGGGCTAATCAGGGAATTCCGTCAACTAGGAAGCAGATATGGAGCTCGTTTCGTAACCGTCCCATTTAATTATTGTTCGTATCAATTCGATTTGTAGGGTTTTTGATTGATTCCTGACCGAACCTGGATTCGTCTTTTAGGATTCGACAATAGTTTTATTAGGTTGAGTTCTGGGTTTTATTTGATTTGAAGCTTTTTTCATTTTATTAGATTGTAATTAGGGTTGAAGATAAGTTGTTTCTAGTTTTATTTGTTTGGGTTACCATATCGCATGTGTTGTTTGATATATCGCATGTGGTGTTTTAACATAGTCCAGGTAGTTAAGAATGGATCCTTTGTCTAATTTCGCATGTTTTAAATTAGACATTTTCGCACACAATGAAGTTTAATATTTAATTTCGCATTTTTAAGTTCGAGATTTCGCAAACCTGAAAGTATTTATCAAATATAGCTTTTAATTTCACACGCTTTAATAATAATTATTTTTATTTTCGCACAGTGTGTTTCATAATTCAGTTCAATAATTGAAATCAAATAATTCAGTTCAATAATTGATTTCAATAACTCATATCAATAATTTTTCTTTTATTATATATTTTATATTTTTATCAGTATTTCAAACATCCTATTAAAAATGGTAGATCTACCAACATCCTCTTCTTCTGAACCAAGTATCAAGCAGGCTTTGAGGAAAAGGATTCAGCAACAAATTCAAGAAGATCGATCATGTCAAGAGATGTTGGAGGCCAACATTTCTCGGGTAACAGAAAACATGAAGAGAAGACAAGAAATTCTGAACTTGCTATCTCAGATGCAAGTGAGTAGTCTTAAAGAAATTGTTGTTATGTTTATGGTGGATTTGGGTGAGAGGGATGAGAAACAGTTGAAAGAGTTGGCTGATGCAATAACTGTCTTAAGATGCTCGATGAAGATGAAAATGGAGTTTCTTTCATCTTTTGAATGAACTTTTGTTTATTTTGGTGCATGTTTCAATAAATTCGCATGTTTTGTTATGTAATGGACTTGTATTTCGCATGTTCATAGTCACATATTTATTGCAAATTTTAATAATTCAATGTCAAACATGCGATTTTAAACATAATATATGCGAAATAAAAAACACAAATGCGAAATTAAAAACATTAATATATGCGAAATTAAAAACACTAACAAGTTTAAATATTTAACATAAATCCATCATCAAACAAGTTTACTTTGGCTTTCCAAAATATCTACTCATCCTATCTGGGATTATCTTATCCAAATCTTTCATATACCTTTCTTTGTTTGGCATTTTATCGAAATCATTTGCCTTTTTAATTATTTTTTGACGATGCATATTGTGTTCGGATAGAATGATTTTACTAAGATATCTGTGCCTTAGGAGATGAAGTTGTGAATTTTGTCTGTTGTTTACTTCATCTTCTTTCACAAATCCAGTCACCCATGGTTTTTGGTCTCCATTGTATGTTTCCATGTGACGCATCGTAAACACTCCACAGTCTACGCCGTTATTCTTCGTCCTCCAATCCATCTCTTTTCTTTCTATAACTGAGTTTGCAAGTTCTTGTATAGCCGGTGTTGGTTTTAAAGCCTTTTCTAGGTATAAAACCAATACCCTTCTCTGTAACATAGCAACATTGTGTTAGTAGCTTTTACATAAAATATAACATGTATATGAATAAGTTTTTGTATTACCAGGGTGTCTGGAAGCCCCTTGTATCTATCCTTAAACTCTTGTTTAGCTGCTGAATTGTCAATCAGCTCAATTTTGCCGGATTTCAAGTTGAAGCACAAGACATAGAAGTGGTTACCTTGAAGTACCGGAATAAACACCAGGTCAACCGAATCAAGTTTTTTTTACCTCATATCTCAGTAATATGTCTTCAAAATTTGAGGCAAATATGTTTAGTCTTTGGTTGTCTGTGTATTTCTCCTCGTCGTAAAAGATATCCGGCTATATGTTATGTAATTAGAATCAAAGTTATTCAAACAATGGATTTTTTTTTCACATGCGAATAGTATATATACCACATACGAAATTACAACAGTATGAGAAATGTTGTTTCACAGGAAAACTTTTTTTATACTACATGCGATTTAGATATAATTAGCGTGCGAAATCATTGAATATGCATTTACTGTTATAATTTCAAATGCCAAAATGTATATGAAAACATACCATCATTGTGCTAAACAAGAAGAGTCTGTATGGTGATGATTTTCTATCCGTCTTCTTCTCTTCAAGGTTTAGAATATCCACAAATGCAACTATTCCGTTCGATGCTACGTATTGACCCCTGTAGAAGCTTTCAAATATAGCTTTGAATGTGGCAACCTTAGTTTTTGATCGGTAAAATTCTTCTGTGCCAGTCATAAAATAAATAATTAGTATTTGTTGTGTGTATATATTTTAGATGTTTGTTAGTTGATATAACTATTTTACTTACTCTATGCCTGCAAATGTAGCAAATGTATACCGAATCACACTCAATTCTTGAGTTAATAGTGCTTCGTGCATGTTTACCACCCTGTTGCAGTAAGGGGAACAAAATTTGTCTCCAAGCTCTGCACATCTTTTCTCAGCTCGAATTTTGGCTTGTTCTATTGTCTTATAAAGCAGTTCATTTAACCCTTTTGGTATAACTTGTTTTGGAATTTGCTTTGGCTTTGAGTTTTTTCTCCCCCTAGTTGTTTTTTTTTTCTTTGTTTTCTTCCAGGCTGGGTCCCAGGCTCAAAAGCAACTCAACTGAATGCAATTCCTCAGCCGTTACCTGAGGGCATTCAACTTCCGGTTCCTTCTCAACTTCGATTCCCGAATCGGGTTGTTGAGGGTCTTTTTGTGTAGTTTCGCCTAAAGAAACTGCTTCCACTTCTGGCACTTTTTCTTGAACTTTTTGTTGAATGTTTTGTGTAGATTCTGCCAAGTTCACTGTTTCTTCGATAACAGTTTCGTTTTCACCACTTTCTGCAGGCCAGAGTAATTTAAGAAATACAATAATTTGATCTTTTTAATTTTTTTCCTAATATAAAGTGTTTTTTTACCTTTGGCAGGTGGTTTGTAAGTGTATACACCCGTTTCCACAGTTTGAATGTTTGCAATAAGGGTGTCTGTGACTCCTCCATCATCTGGCTGCAGTACACCTATAGATACAAATTATTTAATTTTAATACTTTAGAATCAAAATCGCAGGGGTATACATGATATCGCGTGCGAAATCAAATTTGAAGTGTTTTGACAGAAATCACATGTGTTTTTTTAGGTTTCGCATGTGCATAAAAAAATAGTGATTTTTTACATAATTTCGCATGTGTTAATATTGAGTTCGAATGTTTTACCTTCTGATGCCATTTGTACCAAAACATTGGATATTACTTTTTGAGCTTCTTCATCCTGTCTACCTTCTTCGTTTGTAGTAACTTCATGATGAACTTCAGAAGCTGGATTTTCAGGCTCTTGATGACCAGGAGAGGGTGCAGTTTCATGCTCTTGAACCAAATCAGGCGGCACACAAATGGGATTATTCCGAAGCGTCTCATCCCACTGCTTACAGGCCGCCATAATCTCCAGATCCCAAAAAAACTTAGTTCTTGCTTCTGAAACTAAGTTGTTCATCCCTTGAACATCTTGAACCATTTTAACGTACTTTTTGACATTTGCTTTCATTTTTTTCAACATGTTCTGTAATATTTTTTCGAGTTAAGATACTAATAATTGAAATGTTAAATATAAATGGATTAAGTGAAATTAATATTTTTTTGCGCTTACCTTTTTGTGGGTTCTCGAAGCCTCTAGTTCTCGTTCGTGGGCTGTGTCGTAGAATACGGATGGTGAAAGTTGAATAGGAGTGTTGCAATAATCCATCATTTTCTGTGTCTGTGTTCCAACTCCCATCCCAAGGTTCTACTGAGACATTTCATGGATTTCAAAACTGAAATCCATGAAATCATCAATGTTCTCGTTATCTTTTGGCTCTTCCCCGGTTTCTTTGTTTTGTACTGCACGTTCAGTCCTTCTTTTGTAGCTTATTGTGGTGTCAACGGGTGGTCGTAGTGTATAATCCTCCGTTGAAGGACCCTCTTCTTCTTCATTTTCTTCTTCTTCTTCACTCTCACTTGATATCCATAGAGGTCCGTTATCCGAAATATGATCTTCGACTTTATCGATCTCCGAAGATGTGATATAACGAATAACCGGTATCTCCACGGCTTTCTCAAACAGGTTAAGCCTCTTGTTGTACTCATGCGTGTATAGAAGCTGTATAAATCGCAAGATCATTTAATTATATAACAAGACAAACTAGTATTTGAAATATGTTATTAAATGTAGTAATGTATACCGTAAAAAAGGCAACAGGTCCCACGAACTGTATTTTATAGTTCTTCCAGCCCGCTCGTGTACGACGCAAGGTGTCAAGTAGATATGAGCACCAATCTAGATTCTGTACTTCCTCAACATCTTCTACACCAAGCAAACATCTATAATTTGCAAGTATTGCCTTTGTAATCTCCGCAAAGAAGGTCATCCAGTACACAAGGAAAGTTAATTTAAACAGGCTCCCCCCGTCTCTTTAATTTTCCATTGTATTTGCAATTAAGCCATGGGTAGTTCTGGTGTTTTCCCCCCACTGGCTGATGAATGTATCCCTGACAGCATTTCCCGGTTCTTTACCCTTTTCAATTTTCTCTTGCTTTTTAACTTTTCTCTTATCGGCTATTATCTCAACCTTCTTGGGCCCCTTTGGTATTCCAAATACCTCATAAACTGTGTCCGATGTTATTTTTATTTGGTGTTTTCCCACGTTTAGCTTATCGAACTTCTCGTCAAAGTTTATGGCTAGCCAATATGCCAATCGTGTCGAAATATGATTGATATTGATATCTAGAATAGCACCAAATCCCATATTCCTTACCTCTTCAACCTGTTTTTTTGAAAATTTCTTCACGGTATCCATGTATGAGTTAGGTTGGCATCTCAGCAGTATTGCTTCGTTGCTGTATTTGAAGAATTCCCTATGTTCTGTTTTAGGTTGTTCCACCTTTTTTGAATGTTTTTTTATCTGTATTTTAGACTTCTTGTCATCTTTTTTCTTTTTTGGGAGTGGCTTAACGAAGTCATCCTCTTCAGAACTTTCTTCAACTATTGTTCTTTTTCTATTTTTGTTAACTTTTATCAGTGTTGATATTGGTCCTTCAAAGTCATCATCAGAATCTATGTCTACAAAATCGCATGCTATCAGTCATAAACCTTTATAAAATCGCATTTATCAGTTAATCATGTACACTAAGTCATTAAGTGATAAAATCGCATGAATGAGTATCAATTCGCATGTCTTAGTTAAGCACTACCAAAAACTTTACCTATAAAATCGCATTTGTAATTCAAAACCCTCTCAAAACCCTATATAATATCGCATATATAATTTAATCATAATCCCCTAAAACCAACTAATTATATGAAATCGCAGGAGGATTTTATCAATTCGCATGTTCAACCTAAGCTAAGACAAAAACCTTTTACAAGCAAAACTTTAGCTATAAAATAGCATTTGTAATACAAAAAACTAACAAAACCCTATATAATATCGCACATATATCAGTTTATCATTTAGAAAACTGCATAATCATGCTAAACCTAATAAATAACCGTACTAGTCATAAACCCTAACAAAAATGAAGTTATGAACAATACCTAATCCTTTAAAACTATATGTTTCAGTGTAAAAGCTTAACAAACAAACAAAATCGCATTTGACATTAAAGTCCTGTATATTTCCATTATAAAATCGCAAATGTCAATCGATACCTGGATTCATCTTCTTCGCTTGTGGTCTGTCGTTGTTTGCTTTGCTTCGTTTCTCAAAACTCATGTTAGTTGAATCGCAACGGGAAGAGTAGCAGGATGAATCTTAGGTATTTGCTTTGCTTTGCTTCGTTGATTTTTGGTTTTACGATATGTTTGGGGAGTTATTGTGCTGATTATCAGGGATTTTGATTTCGCATTGGACGATTTTAACCTTGGCGGTTTCTTTTTATTAATTTTAATTTGATTAATTTAATACTTAAACACGCGGTTTAATTGAGATGATCTGACGGCCTAGAATGTAGCGTACATAATGTACGATTAGGGTATTTGTATGATAACCGGCCTCTATATAGATACATATATATATATATGTATGTATATATGTATGTATATATATATGTATATATACATATATATATATGTATTTATGTATATATATATATATGTATTTATGTATATATATATATAGTGTTGAGTTCATTTCAGAACTCTAAATAACTACAGAACTTTCAGAACTCCTAATAAACAATCATTTTATATATAAGTTTTTGTATTTAGGATCTTTTTATCATCTATTATATGTATTTCTTTGATTACATACATGTTAAAAGTAGTTTACATATGTTTAATTGCCAAAATTATATATATATGTGTCATAACTAATTACATATATATATAAAAAACTAGTTGACATATGTGTAATTATAAAATTACATATAGAAATTGATAAAATTACTCTTAACATGTATGTAATCGTAAAAATACACATAATAAATGATAAAATTATCCTAAACATAAAAATATATAAATAAAAAGATTGTTTATTAGGAGTTCTGCGAGTTCTGTAAATATTTATGGTTCTGAAATGATCCTGGCCATATATATATATATATATATATATATATATATATATATATATATATATATATATATAGGGAGCCGGTAAAATAGAAACCACCTCCAGTTGTAAGAACCGTGAGAACCACTCTCCACCAATCAGATTACAACAACAAAAAGGGTGTTTTGGTCATTTACTCCCAAATGTCTAATCTCTCTCTCTCTCTCTCTTCATTAATGGTAGCAGAGATTCTCTCCTCTCTCATCTCTCTTCTATTTCATCTTTCTTCTTAAAAATTCAAAATCATATTCATTTTCATCTCTCTCATTTGAGAGACACAAACCTGCAAAACCGCAACACCCCTTGTTCCCCTGTTTCCGGCCACAACCACCACCTACACCCCTCTTCAGTGGCGGTGGACCGACCACCACTTTGGGCGGCGACGCATCACAAACACCGGCAGGTTTCAGGATTGAGTTCGGCGCATCTCTCTGACGGTTGCTGTGGGCGGTGCACCACCGTTGACCGCTGCCGACCACCCCATCGGAACCCTACCTTTTAAAATGTCAGATCTTTGTCTCTCTCCTCACTTTTGAAAACTCATCCCTGATGAAGAAATTATTCATCATCTTCATCAGAGTATAGGGCGACGGATAGATCAGAGAGAGAGAGACAGAAGGAGAGAGGTCGAAGATGATGATGCAACGGAGGTGCATCGCCGGCAGTTCAAGGCGGCGCCGCCGCTCACGGCGGCGGCAGTGGAAGAGATGGCGGTGGTGCTCGATTCGAGTTCCAGTTCGGGTAATGGTCAGTCCATCTCAGTTTTGGTGCTCAGTTTTGAGTTTGGTTCGGGTTTCAGCTATATTGGTTTGAGTTGTTTTAAGCGGGAGTCTCGGTCAGATTTCAGGTTGCGGGTCATCAGGTTTTGGGCCAGACTCAAGTATGGTTCGAGTTTTTGTTTGGGTCAGCCGTGGGTCGAGTTTTGGGTCAGTGGGTGCGGGTTTGATTCAACCCGGTTCGGAAGCTTCAGGTGGGACGGCTCAGTCAAACCAGGTCAGATTCAGAGTTGTTCGGATCAAGCTTCGGCTCGGTCTCGGTTCGGGTCTTGCGGTTCGGTAGTGAGTTATTATTACGTTAGTTTAGATTTTATTTAGTTAACGTGCACCGAGCTCGAACCGATACTTTAGTGACTTGTTACGTTTAGCATTTTAATAGAAATTTTATATATTGTGTTTATATTGTTGAGTTTTGAAAAGATAACGACAACTTGAGTAGTCGGCTTATTCCAAAAACAGAGGAAACTCTGTCCGTTTTCCGTAAAAACGTAAAACGTAAATAGTTTAACATAAAACGTAAAAACATAAAACGTAAAAAGTTTAACGTAAAGCGTAAAAAGTTTAACCTAAAACGTAAAAAGTTTAACCTAAAACGTAAAACGTAAAAAGTTTAATGTAAAACGTAAAAGTTTAACGTAAAACGTAAAAAGTTTAACGTAAAACGTAAAACGTAAACTTTTATGCAAAAACTATATAACGCAAAAACGTAAAACTTTTTTCTACGTAAATTGTAAAACGTAAAAAACCGTGTGATAAATCGGCGCCTAAACAAGGGGCGTGAATACGGGGCAAAAAAACGCCGTGAAAAAAACGGGACGTAAAAAACCTTGCGTTAAAACGGGACGTAAAAAACGGCGTGTTAAAAAACGACGCTTGAAAAAGTGGAGCGTAAAAAACGGCGTGCAAAAACTACGTGTTAAAAAACGATGCGTGAAACGTAAAAAGTTTAACGTAAAACGTAAAAAATTTAACGTGAAAAACCGTGTGAGAAAACGGCGCCTAAACAAGGGGCGTGAATACGGGGCATAAAAACGCCGCGAAAAAAACGGGACGTAAAAAACGCCGAGTTAAAACGGGACGTAAAAAACGGCGCTTTAAAAAACGCCGCTTGAAAAAACCGAGCGTAAAAAACGGCGTGCAAAAACGACGCGTTAAAAACAACGCGTAAAAAAGCCGGGAGTAAAAACGGCGTGCAAAAACCGGCGCGCAAAATAAATTGTTTTGTTAAAAAATCTGAATTTAAAAATGTTTTTTAATAAAAAAAAATTATTTTTAAAAATAAAAAGTAATATAATAAAACAAAAAAGTAATAAAAAAATAATAAAGACTAAAAGACAAAATTTTTTTTTTACTAAACTACCCTTTTGGATTAAAATATTAAAGACATAATAAGACAAAAGCTATTTAATATTAATATTAACTACTTTTAATCTCATCCATCCATAATGTTGATCTAGTGGTTAGAAAGTGGTTCCTCGGTTTTTACATCTAGAGGTGGTTTTCATTTTAGCGGTTCCATATATATATATATATGTATATATATATATATGATAAAGATCCGTTAGGAACCACCCTTTATTGCGAGAACCGCGAGAACCAGTGTGAACACATGGCAATTTTGTAATTATAATATGTTTAATATAAAACACGCTCATTCCTTTTTTTGTCACTGTTCTCCATTTTAGGGTTTCATCAGTTCACAGTTTTCACAAGTGGCAGAGACGCATTCACGGTGGTTTCACGGCGGAGTAGAGGCGTTCATGGTGGTTTTCACGGCGGCGTTCACATATTTCACGGCGGCGTTCACATATTTCACGGTGGTGGCAGTCGGCACAGTGTTTATGGTGGCATATAGCGTCTTCTGATTCATCAGGTATCGATCCTCATACATCTATTGATCCTCCTCATACTTTGTTCCTCCTGTAACCCTAATCGTGTCATTCCTCCTACCATTGTTCCTCCTGGAACCCTAATTGTGCCACACTCCTCGATAATTCTGATCGTATTTCCCTAATTACGAATGGAATACTCGATTACGAATGGATTGGGCTAAAATATTAATACTTAGGTTGGTAGTTCATTGTCTTGGTAAATATAAACGAACCGTTTTGACAAAAGCAATGGCCTTGGTGCACCTGTGGTCAACATAGTAATTTGCTAATTCTTGTGATACTAGATTTGGTTAATTAATAAGTACTTTTCGTAAGAACAATGATAAGGGAGATAAACACCCCTGTAGACATCTACTGCTGTAATTAGAAGTCTTAGTTAGGTTGAGTGATTGGATCAACTTGATGCAGGACTGTATTACTGGTTAATTGGTGTCAAATTACCAGATTTGAAGCAATGGTAAGTAGTTTTTTGTACCAGCAATGATTAGGGAAATAAATATGTTTGATTCTCCAAGGTAATCGTGTATGAACACTTCTGTAAATGTCTACTGCTGCAATTAAAAGTATTAGTTAGTTTAGGTGATTGGATAATTATGTTGCTCAAAGTTAGACACCCCTATAGACAATTTTTGCCCATGTTACCCTCCATTAATGATGGTATCTCATTTTGTTTTACCTTTAAACTTAGGAGATACTTGTGATATTCTTTATTTTTCTTAAGTATCTTTTTTTTATCACCTAGACATATGCACCAAATTATCCAGATCTGATGACTGATGTTGTGTACATTGGCTTAGTAGTTCCATAGGGTATTCTATCAGCTGCTCTTCATTAGATAAAAAAATAACCTTTTAAAGTTTATGTAACACTAATAAATAATAAAATGTTTGTGTTAAGCCACCCGCGAAATTCGCGGGTTCTTAGACTAGTATATGATATATGATTATGTTCTTACTGCAATAATACCGATTATAATACGAATTTTGGAGCACTACCCTCAATTATATGACGAAATTGAAATGTTTGATGGTAAAATCGATATGACGAACGGTTTATGGTGTATCGTTATCGCTACTGATGTAATCGAGACGAAGACGACGAAGACGAAATACAGAGAACTGCTAATGCTTGAGAACTAAGAACTGCTGATGTAATTCGAGTGTCAGACGTGATTCTTGTATAAATACACCATCCTGCACATGTGCAGCACTTTACCATTACCCTATAACCATCACCAATAATCTACATCCTGCACATGTGCAGCACGTTACCATTATCCTATAATCATCACCAATAATCTGGTTATCATTTATACAACATTCTTACACATAACATTTACCTTATTAAATATCACTTTTTACCATTTCTTTATTCACTTTTTAACATTCTTTCTATATTTTCAGGAACATTCATACACAATGAAGCTGCTACCATTGCTGCTGGAATTCCGTACCCCCAACGATGAAACCAATTCTTATTCCGATGATGATAATGATACTAATGAAGATACATATGATGATTCTGAATACCCTTCACTTACAAATGTACATGAACAGCCCCTTAGACGTTTATCCAGACGTCATAATGCACCCAACCATCAAAAATTTGATTAAGTTCGTCGTCAAAATATTGATCATTTTGTTTTATTATTCGTTTTACATTTAATCTAAACTGTTTACATTCAAGTTGCTCACCTACGTTGAACTGTTGTTTACACTTAATTTGAAACGTCTGCGTTCATTTTGATTATGTTAAATTACTGTTTACATTCAATTTGACCTACGTGTTTACGTTGAACTACTCGGTTAAACATCATTTAAACTATGTATTCCGATATTATGATTACAAATTCCGATGTTAATGATTGCACTTGCACTGTTTATGATTGCACTTGCACGGGTGATACTTTTTTTTATCACTCACATTGTTATTGTTTCTACCAATGCACATGTGCATACATGAATATTTTACATACATATAACCCGTTTCCTTTACATATACATCAACATATGTAATGTGGTACCCCATACATAATAGGGTACCACATACGTAATATCATATGAACAAATATACAATATCTTAAAAAATACATATATTCATTACTACCATGTTTATTGTTTTTTATTAATACACAGGTGCATTACCAACATTAACACACTATCACACAACTTTTGTATAACAACAAGTAAATATAACACCCTTATCATAAGGAACCACATAATCCGAAGAACAATCGTTATTATACATATGCATCACCAGCATGTACTATACTAAACAAAATATGACATCCTAAATTAACAAATGTTACCATTCGTAATACATTATACAATACCAATATGTATGTTATATCAAACTTTGCACATGTGCAATACCAACATTACCTCTACCAAACAGCATAATACATCATATATTAAAAGACATGATCATCCGTATTGCATGTCCACAAACTACCTACATATAACATTCGCTTTAGTTCACAACCTCACACCTTCTGCTCTTCTTTCCAATTTCTATGCATCTTCCAACACTCCTCATGTTTCAATGCATCTTCGTCTATCGTTTTCCGATAATTTTTCATCCGTCAACCTATTAATCAAATACATCCTTGTTGTCAATCCATGAGCAGTTTCGAATATTTTTTTCCTGCATACATTACATCAATTATTTCATGTATGCACATGTACAGTAATCATATTACATACAATATGTACAATGCTTATGTTTTAAGGTAATAATGCACGTTTGCATATGCCGTAATACATTCATATTAACTTAATCTGACAAAATATGCACAAGTGCATAACTATGCACATGTGCATTAACATGACTGACCTTATCAACAGGTTTGTTTCAATAAAAAAATTAACCCTTACCAAATCAAAATTCGTATTACCACCAATCATATTTAACATCAATTGGTAACAAAACTATTATGACAAACTATGCACATGTGCATAACTTTTTTTTTAATGCAAATGTTATTCATGGAAGCTAACCTCCAAAACAGAGGCGGTCGAACCAACCACTACAGCAAATCGAAAAACAACAACTCAACACAAGAACCTAAAGACTGAAAACGAGCAGCTACCTTATATCGAACCTACACCATTTTTCCCAACTCACGGACCTATGTTTGGACCGATTCTTATACCATAAAAAACCGACGGACTTAATATTACGGATAATATCTCCGGGAACCTTTTATTGTCCCTAGCTAACCATATACACCAATTTGTCACGAACATAATGCCATATAAAGCTTCTTTCACTTCTCTATCCAGATTGTAAAACTCAGAGGCAATTACGATATCTTTAGCTGAAAACAGAATAAAAGGACTCACCTTGCACCACTAACTAATGTGATACCAGACAGTTTACGCTACCATGCACGAACAAAGAAGGTGTTCAGCTGTTTCATCGCCATCTTCACACAGACAACATTTCACGTCACCGCCCCAACAGTTCCGATCCCAGAGTGAAGTCAGCGTGGGAATACGATCTAAAACCTCCCTCCAAACAAAAATATTGCATTTTTTTGGGACCCATTTCGACCATTTCACAACGTGCCTGCTGCTGAAATCGGAGCCGCTATACAGGAAGTTCTTGACAGCATTGACTGAAAAATCAGAGTCATTACCTCCCAACCATTCCCAACCATCTTTGCCATCGGACAAAGTGACATTATCGAGGAGCCCGATCAACTCGTGCCATTACAGTAATTATTCGGCAGAGCTTGGGTTTCTCGACAAATTCCAAACCCCCATAAAGTTTATATTATCCTGATTGTACTGGTCCGCCACCAGTCGTCATTTCTCTTGTTCCATTCTAAATTTATTTGGGAAACGGGTTTTGTGCATAATTATGCACATGTGCATTAACATGACTGGCCTTGTTAGCATATTATGACAAACCATGCACATCATATTCAACCATGAGTTACAGGTTCATATAACTTCATAATATAATTGATTACATAATAATATAACTATATAACTGTATGTCATAACAAAAAACAACACCAAAATAACAATACATACAAATTATATATCATTTATGAATAAATAATTGAGATTAGTATTCAAATTAATGTGCATATTAACAAACTATGACAATTTATGCATACGTGCATAACTATATAAAACACAAAATCACCTTATTATATTGATTTATTAAGTGAATCCTATTCAAATTTTTGTACACGTTAACATACTATTACGTTTTATGCACATGTGCATAACTATGTATCACACACCTCATTGTCTTATTCAGTGTAATCGTAATTTGTCAAACTCTGCACATGTGCATAACTGTATAGAACATAAAATTAGTTTATTCATGTTCCGTATAAACTTATTATGTATAAGCCTGTTATGTCGTGTTAATGCATATGTGCATTAACTGTATATATCATAAAATTATCTTATTATCCTGTTTCGTATAAGCCTATTTTGCCTTTTCTGTATAAGCCTATTCTGTCGTGTTAATGCACATGTGCATTAACACCACATAACTTGTCGACAGTCATAATTCAGTACTAAAACCCTATCACTTACCAAATCAACTTCCGTGTTGCCAATCATATCCAACATTATGCATATAACATCATTATTTAATAAAAAAAATACATAAAACAACACATCAGAATCACATTACACATAGTTCATCACAACATTAGCCCTTCTGTTCACTAAAAAATCTGCATTAACTGTATATATATCATAAAATTATCTTATTATCCTGTTTCGTATAAGCCTATTCTGCCTTTTCTGTATAAGCCTATTCTGTCGTGTTAATGCACATGTGCATTAACACCACATAACTTGTCGACAGTCATAATTCAGTACTAAAACCCTATCATTTACCAAATCAACTTCCGTGTTGCCAATCATATCCAACATTATGCATATAACAGCATTCTTTAATAAAAAAATAAAGAAAACAACACATCAGAATCACATTACACATAGTTCGTCACAACATTAGCCCTTCTGTTCACTCAAAAATCATATATATACCACGATTTTCAATAATTCATTTATGAAACAACTGTTTAAATGTAATAACCACATAATAACATGTCTGAATCGACTGTTGATAGTTGTTTTATCATATACGAGTACAAAACAAGGTGTATGAACTTACAATTTCACGGAACGGTGCAACAGAGGATCGATAGTCCGTTGGATGACTTGTGTTCTTCCGATTATCCCTATCTGTGCATTACGATCGTTTTGCCCTAATTTAGACTGGAATACAAATGTGCAACCGGTGATTATGTTGTTAATGCACTAATATATACTAATTTTGATGACGAATACATGATGAATTATAAGATCGAGATGATGAATTTTGGGGGATTTGGGGTGTGACGTGAACTGAGCTGATGAATTGTGTAGAGATTGGATCTGAGATGATGAATGGATGTGAACTGAATATAAATGATGGTTTAATCTGATGTTTGAAGTCCAGGAGGAGGAGAGGCAGCTGATTTAATTTTTATTATGTATTTACAATAATGTCATGTGTTCACATTAGTTCTCGCGGTTCTCGCAATAAAGGTGGTTCTCGAATGAACCCTACCCTATATATATATATATATATATATATATATATATATATATATATATATATGGGAAGGTTCATTGGGGAACACTAAAAAGTGGGGAACAGCGGGGAACCGACTCAAACGAATTCCGATTGGACTCATTCCAGCGACGTTGGAACCGACTCGTCGAACCCTAACTAAGATCTCTTAACCCTATACCCTAAATCCTAACTCCTAAACCAAAAAACTAGTTTAAATGAGAAAACCAAAAAACTAACTAAAAAAGTCTAAAAAACATACCAAATTTTTTTTTTGAATTTTTTTTATTAAAATTCGCAATATTTAATATATAAAAAAACTTTTTTTTGAAAAAAAATTGTACTACACATGTGCAATAATACAAAAAGCCTAAACCACCCCCCACTGACACCTCCAAAAACCTAAACCCCCACCCCCAAAAAACCTAAATCCACCCTCTCACCAAAAGCCTAACCCCCACCCCCAAAAACACTTAAAACTAAACCCTAAACCTAAACCCCAAAAAAACCTAAACCCTCCACCTGCACCTCTCAAAAAACCTAAACTCCACCCGCACTCCCTAAAAACCTAAACCCCCCCCCCCCCCCCCACACACACACACCCAAAAACCTAATTCTAATCGTAAATCTCCAAAAAAACCTAACCCTAAAAGCTAAACTAAACTCAATAGATAATTTTAAGCATATAATGCATATGTGCAGCATATACATATAATATAATGCACATGTGCAGTACACATATAATGCACATATGCAGTACACATATAATGCACATATGCAGTACAAGTTTTTTTTTTTTTTTGAAAAAAATGTTTTTTTTATACATAAAAGTAGCGAATTTTTATAAAAAAAAAATTGCCATGTATTTTAGATTTTTTTTGTTAGTTTTTTAGTTTTCTTATTTATATGTAATTTTTCTCATGATCCTCTCTCTCTCTCTCTCTCTCTATATATATATATATATATATAGAGAGAGAGAGAGAGAGAGAGAGAGAGTTACTAACTGACGATTAAAATTAACCCCTAATCGGTTAATGTTCTAGTGGTTAAGAACAGGTTACGGTTAATTGACGGGTTTTTTCCCTACCTCTACCTCTGTATGTAAGGCAAATTTGATACAACGTATGTGTGAATTTCTCTAGATTTTAATCTTCCGTTCCTTTTTTTTTAATGGGTTACCGTGGGTCACGGTAATGGGCACTTTTTAATGTTCTTATCCGTATCCTTAATCCTTTGGTTAATAAAAATTGTTTTTAAAGTGTTGCTAGAAATATTAGCAACATGTAACATGCTTTTTATAATAATTAATTACCCATCACGTAGTGTTTGAAAGGGAAGTAGGTAATCCCGAAAGAGAATATACATTGATTTTAGGAGGAAAAAACAATACTCGGTATTATAATTAACTAATAATATACATTAACCATTTATTAGTCCATCCAAAACATTTATATATACTCTAACTAGGTTAGAACCCCGTGTATTACACGTGATTAAGTCAATAAAATATTAAATTATTAAATAAGCAAAAAAATAATAAAAACATTGAAAAGGAAATACTAAAGAAAAGAAATATTCATAAATTAAATATTATAAAGAAAAATAATAAATAGTTAAGAAACTTTCTCGTCAACTGACTCGGCGGGGAATTCGTTCTCTTACTCATTGCCAACCAGTTACTCCCCTGCCTTGGCATAAACAGGCTAAAGGGTTGTTTGTTTAGCTTTTAATGGACTCTTAATGGTTCAGACCTCTTACCTCTTACTGGTTCATAACTTAATGGTTCAGACTGTTTGTTTTGTGAACAGATGTCTGAATGGTTAAGCATTATACATAGTCTGAATGGTTAAGCATTATACATAGTCTGAATGGTTAAGACCACTAATTTGAATTGTGCTGATATTTGCCTCTGAACGCTTAAACATTATACTGACTCTTAATGGTTCAGACATTTTACTGATTCAGCACTTAACCATTCAAAAGTTGCCAAGCAACCCCTAACTTTCCTTAAGACTGCTTCCGGAACATCTCTATCCTTCTATGGATGTTGTCGACATTACTTGTTATGAGGCGAGGATTGCCACCAGATGACTTCACTTGAGACATAACTACTTCCGATAACTAAACTTTAAGTCTTAGCTACCCGAAATAAAATAAAATAGAATAAGGTATAAAATTTTATTTAGTTACTGTCAACATTTCTTATTTTAGAATAGTTACCTTAATTTTCGACCTCTAAATATATATGTTAAACTAACAAACAATAAATAAAAATATAAAATTAATTATGTCATGTGTCTTATGAAATCTTTTAATATTAATTAAATTTAATATTTTATATTAAAAAAAAGAAACGTTAGAGATTTTGTTGAAAAAAAGTATATAGGCAACTTTAATATATTGAATTGAATATTTTATACTCAATGTGAAGGATAAGGTTTACGATTTGAAGTTAAGTTTACGCCAATAATTCAGGGTTGATAATATTTATATTAATTTAATTGGTATTTAATAATTTAAATTAAATAATAATTATTTACAAGTAAGGATGGTCTAGAATAATGACAAGTGTCCCAAAGTTGGTTTCTTTTATTATAGAGTATAGATTTTCAACAATTCTATGCAATGATGCTTGTACATTCTGCTTATAGGTGTGTACAGTACTTTTTAGGTTTGGTATTCTTATTGGATAGTTTGGGTATGTAATGTATCCTCACTAAAAAGTGAAAACCTAATGTCATCACTGTTTTCATTTTACTCCCCCACACACAAGGAGACTGATCGGTTGAAAGAGAGTCAGGAGAGAGAGGAATCTGAACACACTTCGACGGCCTCCCTTAGCGGCGATGGGTGGTGAACTGGAAGAAAGAGAGAAAGAGAAAGCTAATGGGGGTTGCGGCGGCGCCATGGCGGCCCTACGGCGGTGTCACGCGTCTTCACCGCACCATCATCTGGGTCGAGTTCAATTTTGAGTCACGCAAAAGGTACATCAAAGTCATTTGATGGCGGTGCGCGTGCACTTGAGAGGAGTAAACTTATTTCAAATGGAACCAATGCAACCCGATTTCTGACGGTTCGGATCCGGTCATTCTAGCGAACGCAACGGACGTGAATCATTTCGGATATTTTCAGAGAGTCACCGTACGTCAGTTCATCGTGTTCGTCGGTAGAACCGTCGCTAAACGAACGCCACCTGATCAACACCACACCGTCCAACCCGAAGGTAAGCCGTTTTCAAAACCGGATCTGGTTCGGTTAAGCCTATATTGTTTCTCATCTGTTAATTGCATAATGCATTTTCATTTTTTGTGATATTGAAATAGTAAACCCTGATGAAAAACCGAGTGGCTCCTCGGGAACCGAAACTGAAGATACCGTGCCTGGACTGGTGTATGATTTGCTTCAAAAAGAAGTGATTGCTTTGAGGAAAGCTGGTCACGAAAAGGATCAAAGCATTAAAGACAAAGATGACGCCATCGAGGTTAATTATTATCTTTATTATTTTGGGTTCTCATCAAAACCTGTTATTAAATTTGTAATATTGATTTCAGATGTTAACAAAGAAAGTAGACACTTTAACCAAGGCTATGGAAGTTGAAGCTAAAAAGATGAGACGTGAGGTAGCTGCAATGGAGAAGGAGGTAGTTGCTATGCGTATCGACAAAGAACAGGATAATCGGGCTAAACGGTTTGCGAACGTCAAGAACGCCTCTCAGCTTCCAGCCAGGTACGCAAAATAAATGTATTGTATATATATTTAGGGGTGTTAAATGGACCGTGCTTGTGGGTTGGCGGGTTGAACCCGAAACAACACGAGCTTTCGTTGGTTGACTCCATTTAACTTGAATACTTTATAGTTATAGTTACTACTTAACTACGAACTATGATCCGGAGGTTAATTATAACCGGAGTTTGCTGATCGACTACACGTTAACGTGTAGTCAATTTCGCTGCCCGCGGCGCAACGCGCGCGTGTCACTTTTCTAGTTTACTTCTAATCGGCATATATATTTTTAACAAGTTAGTGTGACACGATATACAATTAATTGTATTGTTTGAACACGAAGGACATACAAGTTAGTGAGCATTCACATTGAAACTCTATATTAGTAAATTAGTAAATTATATATAACTAGGGTTAAGACCCGCCCGCGTTGCGGCGCGGGTACATCGTAAATATTGAATGGATTAGTCCAAAAGTTATATGATGCATTAACCATATGAAAACACATATTTCGACGTATCCAGTTGAACTCAGTGTAACATGTATAAGCATCGTGACTGGATCAAACGCAAAGTAAATGGAATTCATATCGAACAATCATAACGTATTATATGTGACCCATCTCATACACAGAAAACGTAACAGGTATGAAGGAAAATATGCACATGTAATCGAAAGGGATTAATTAGAGTTTTCGAAAAAAAAGGGAGAAAAAAAACCATAATTTGACTCCACTCGGTTCGAAACAAACTTTACGAAACATACATAAAATAAACACGAAAACATATTATATTTGACTTAAATCATTTCCCAAAAAAGTTTACGTCAAAACGTAGAACAACTTGAATTTATACCAAAACGTACGTAAAAATATGCACGTAAAAATGGTTTCTTTAAACGAAAACGTATTATATTTGACCTAACTCGTCTATAAAAAAGTTTATGTCGGAATATAGAACAAATCATATTTATACATACCGGTACATAAAATATGCACATAAAAAATAGTTTTTAAGTAAAGGAAGAATAGGGGTAAACCGAAAGAAAATATTAGTAAAAAATTTAATAGGTTAAAAACGTTCGTAAAACCGTGCCAAGTAGTACCAATGCCACAACGACATCGACTCTCAACATCGTAAAAATAAAATAGATAAAATGGTAAAAATTACACAGAACGAAAAGTAGACTAAAATCGTTGAACCATGCACACCCATTACAGTGTCTTAATGCGAAGAAATTAAGCAGAAACGTAAAATGTAGAAAATAATAACTTAGTTTATCTACGACCCGCGGCGAACTTTACAAAAGGGGAAAAATGGACGCGTTGCGAAGGGTCTGTCAAATATGAAAAAATAGAGCAAAAACATTGAACCTCACATGCACGCTACGACATGTTAACTCGCAAAATTTAGAACGAAACGTAAAACGAAAAACTTGTAAAAGATAAAAAGTATGGGGACCAAAGTTGTAAATAACAAAGTGTTGTGTTAAATTATAAAAGATGGAAAACTTAGAGTTAAAAGTAAAAAAAATTAAAATGGGTTAAAATGTTAAAGATAAAACTTTTAGATTGAAAGTGAAAAATTAAGTTTTTTTTTTTTTTTGGAAAACTCCCCAAGCATAAGTTACAAGTGCTAATGCATCAAAAACTTACTAATTTATATATGAAATAATATAAATAAAGAAATAGAAAAAACAATAAAAACACCACCACATTGGAATCGATATGATAGAAAAAGTTTTATAGATATCAAAGTAAACCTCTATATTTATAAACTCATGTCCATGTCTCTCTATTTTTATTGTGAGTGTGTAGGAAAGAGAAAGAAATAATAAAGAGTGAATTACAAGATTTGTCCTTTATGTTTATATCAAATTTCAGACGGCGTTCTTTACCTTCAGAATTGATATGATTTGTCCTTTTATGTTGCGAAAGCTTGCACGTTATATCCTATGAGCCAAACCTAGTTAATTTTTTTCGTTAAATCATATCATGTGGACCCCATATAAGGGTATTTCTATCTTTTCCCATCCTAATTACTAAATAATAATATAAAAAAAGAACAAAAAAAAAACAACCCACCCTCTCTCTCCAAAAACACATACTCTCTCTGTTTTCCCCCTCTCTCTCTATCCTAGACTCCCACCCACCATCACCACCCATAACAATCACCCTTCACCACCATTTATAAGAAAATGAACAAAAAAACTCTGCATTCTCAAGAACAGAACTATTGTAGCTTGAAGAGTAATGCAACAATGAGCTCCTGTAAGGCGACTAACCATTCAAATCACTCAAAGGCACAAAGAAATGAAGATAAGAATGCAAAATCCTAGAGCTAACCAAGGTACGATTATTACAACTTCCTTTGCAAACAGGATAATATACAAACCAAAAAAGTAATACTCTTCAAGTTTAAGCCTTGAACCTGTAACGGACCTCCATCTTTAAACCTACCTTTGAGCAAAGGGCATAAATCAGATAAAAATCACACTGACTACCTTTTTTAACGTCAATCGAATCCATTCAGGCAATCCAGAACTCAATAACACACCAGTAACAGAAAGCAGATTAAAAACCTTATCGGAAACCTCCGTAACATCCAGCGGCATCCATTACTGTTAGGGTTTTGGGAATTTGTGGTTTCTGTTCATCAAACCAAATTATTTGCATATTACCGTTGCGAACGTGATATGGTGGTGAAGGGTGATGTTGATGGTGGAACTGCAAGTGGTGGTGATTGTAGTCAGGGGCGCAGGATAGAGTACCTCCGGGGGGCGTCCGACCCCCCGAACTTTTCGATGCGTAGTGTTATGAATAGTACTTTCGTATAGGTATATACGTTGCCGCCCCCCGGTTTCGGGAAAATGGGGGGGGGGGGGGCGTGGCTTCGCCAATGATTGTAGTGGCGATTGTGGTGGCTAGGGGTTCTGCGTTTTTTATAGAGAAAGGGTAGGTGGATTGGTCCTATTTGTTTTTCATATATATTTAGTAACTAGGTTTTTACCCGGGATTGCTTCCCGGGCTCGGGAAAGTTATTTAGATTAATTAATTACTATTTGTTATTAATACGACCGCATTGCATCAACCATCTCATTCGATTAAACAAAAATGTCTTGAAATCACCGCATTATATCATGAACTCATATTAGAGGACAAACAAAAGCACAGCAGGACCATATGAATAACATCATTTCCACTTTTACATCAATGCACTTACATGATAGGGTGATTTGAGATTTTGAAAAAATCTTTGTTTTTGTACCTCTTTTACAAAATAAGATGTTGACCAAATTTGAAACAGATGTTAACCAAAAGTCAATAAGATATTGACAAATAGTCAAACAGATGTTGAGCTTAAACAAATGTTTGGTTTAAGACCAAACATCTGTTTATGGCGAAACATCTGTTTAAGGTCAAACATCTGTTTAAGTCCAAATATCTGATATAGAAGAAGAACATCTGTTTAAGGCAAAACATCTGTTTAAGGTTCAAACATGTGTTTAAGGTCAAACAAATGTTTAAGTCCAGACATTTGATATAAAAGGCCAAACATCTGTTAAATGGCAAACATCTGTTTAAGCCTTAACAGATGTTTAACTTGTTAAGATCTACTGTCTTCTAACACAGTTTTCCTCTTCAAAACATTGTTGAACCTAACATAGGTTTCCATTAACTATTGACCAAAAGGCAAACAGATGTTCAAACCACTATTTGTTATTGAAGTTCTTTAAAAAATTAGATAGAATTCAAGAAAATGGAACAATGACTTAAAGAACTATAATTTAACACATAATCTAATTGGCCAAATATAAAACATAAAGTGCTAATAACAGTGTTTTATCATCTTAGCCATACATAGCAACAAAAACATCAAGTTAATAATTTAAGAAAAAAACCTACAAAATCACCATCAAAAAATTCATAATTAGTATCTGATATCAGAACAGACTTAAAATGTGTTTGTTAAACTGATGTAACTTGATTTAATACTATCTTCTGTTGCGAAGACACGTATGTGAAATGCAACATATCACCAAACCTCAAGTTATTGTCAGTCATAAACTTTCGCCAACCTTCCAACGCATAACGTGGCTTCAATTCATTTAACTCCAACTTAACATCATAAACCTGCACAACTCCAACCATGTTTTGAACTTTCAAAGGATGAAGATCAAGAAAAAGACCTGCTCGTCTCGCAACTTCAGCAGGAAGACGCTACATGTATTGTGTGGAAAAAAATAATAGTCAGACAAATAAACGTAAATCATTAGTTTATTATAAAAAATGGCATACCAGCCTATAGTCTCCTTTGCGATCAAAATGAAAGAACTCAGGGTCAAGAGGATGTCCAGAATGT
The DNA here is from genome assembly GCA_030545235.1 of Helianthus tuberosus. NCBI lineage: Eukaryota > Viridiplantae > Streptophyta > Magnoliopsida > Asterales > Asteraceae > Helianthus > Helianthus tuberosus. The sequence goes on from CM060369.1 coordinate 84,018,990, forward strand.
TTTTTTGCAGTCTTTGCAATCTTATTTCTACGGTTAAGCTTTTTTTGAACGTTGGCAGCTCTCTTCCCCTTGATGAAAAAGTAAACATATACATGTGAATTAAAGGAATGATCAATATATGCACAAAAAAAAAAAAAAAACAGTTTATATAACATATACTAATTAACTGGCAAGTATAGATACCTTAACTTTATGAACAGACGAAGAACATCCAGTATGATCACTTGTGTCGACAGGTAAGGCAGCATTTCCCTTAGTCCTATTCTTGACGACCTCCTTTCTCTCAGAAGTAACTTTAGCTTTCTTCTTAACCTGTTGTCATAGAGTAAATTTAATAACAATAGTAATATAACAATCTTTAAGATGGTAAACTTACATCTTGGGTTTGGTTCAATCGTGAAGACATGCGTCTCTTGGACGTGCATTCGGCATTGGTTGGTAAGTTCTTGTAAATAATACATTATTGAATAAATATAACATCAGTAAACAGCATTACTAATAGTTGTAAAAACATTAAATTCTTATATGTGTTAAATTAAAAATAAATAATTTTAATAATTTAGCAAGTACCTGAGTAACGGTTGTACCTTCACCTACAGAAACAAATTCTTCATCCTCATAGATGTCCTGGTCAACATTAATAAAATAATTAATATAAAGCTAAAAAATTAAAACTTTTATTGCTAATGCTAAATACTTACGTACCTTGAATGCATTTTTAACATAATCAGCCTTCAATATCTCAACTACACTATCATCATCAGATTCAGGTTTCTTCAAAAAGCAAATCTCAATCTCATCTCTATAAACTACTACTTCAAAAACAAAATCATCAATCCTGCTAAACACAAGCAAATCATCCTCAAGTATCCCAACATCGTTGCACATTTCCGGCCATCCTCTAGAAAATACAAAGTGGGTATCAACTTTAGACACCTCAACATTCCAGTAGGAACCTTTGTAACAGATTTGAAATTTCCCACTCGGTGGACTGTTTACGTAAAATTGTTCAATGAAGCAGTCTTCAATTACCTGCATAAAATTAAAAATAATGAATACTAAACGTGAAGTATGTATCTTATGAGAATAAGTGTTAACACGTTAAAGATGCAAAAGAATTGAAGTTAAGATCAATACTCATACCGTAAAACCAAATCTTGCATAACGATTAAAGGTGAAATAAGATTCCCCACACATGCCATTAACATAACATGAAAGTTCAAGTCCAAAATCACCTAACGGTTTGAAAACCAACAAAGTATCCCTCGGCAAATTGAGATCTTTAACAACAATGTCCCAACCGTCAGTTATTATCGGCGTTGAATTTTCTGTTCTGACCCTAACAGCCCATTTTTTACCAGACTCATGATATACTTGCAACCTACTTTTTTGCCAACAATCTCCCCACTTTTGATTAGCAAAGAATATAGGTACATCCTGTATATAATTTTTAAATAGTGTAAGAAAATATAAACCATAAAAGAACTGTTAAATATATATCTCAATACAAATAAATTATGTATGTAAAAACATGTCATACCAGTTTCAAAGATTCTGGGTTACGAAGAAACTTAACAAATGTAGTATACATCATAAAACCTGAATCAGTAAAGATGTTAAAAGACTGTAATTAAAAAGCTGGCTTCGAAAATGAACATTAACTTTTTGTATTAACAGAGTATATAGTGAAATTAATCATAGAAACAGAGTATGAGTTAAAATTATTTTGCAAATAATAATTATTTTAACATGTTCTCAACAAATGATTCAAACACATAAGTAAACCCTTCTTGAATCTTGAATGTATAGCAATAAACATTTAAAATCGTATTAGTAGCAAGATAGGATTTAAATTAACATAGATTAAACAATATAAAGTTCATTACAATAGGAATGTACATACCAGTTGCTGAAGAAAAAATAATCAAACCTCAGGTGATTGAAGTGTAGAAGACGGAGGAAAAGAAAATTGAAACCCTAGAAAATGACTGGGGAGAAGAGATTTTTGAAAGAAGAGATGATAGATGTTTGATGTGTAATGATGATGAAGAAATAGTGACGGTTGTGTTTTTCTCTTCCCATATTTTCAACTGATGAAAAATATTTACACATACACCCCTTTTTAAATTTGTTATTTACATTTACATTGACATACAAGAGTAAAGTACATGATTAGTTGAATTGATTTGGTATTCAAATTAACAAAGAAAAATAATTTTTCATATAGCAAAACCATTAACATAACATAAAATTTGAATGCTTTGAATCATGTATTAATAGTAATTAGGTTTTAACATAAGTAAGTTTCATGACCTCAAGAAGCAATGCCGAGGGAAAATTTAGTTTTATCTATTATATGTACCTTTTAACATAAGTAGTTTGACTTTAGTCAAACAGGCTTTGGTCAAACAGTGTTTTATCAAGTAGCTTTTAACAAAAGTAGTTTGACTTTGGTCAAACAGACTTTAGTCAAACAACGTTTTAACATTGCTCAAATAGTGTTTTATCTATTATAATTAGCTTTTAACATAAGTAGTTTGACTTTGATCAAACAGCGTTTTAACATTCCTCACAATGATTACAAGCTAGTAAAAACTTCTTTGTAAACAACATTAGAAGTCTTATTTGTTGGTTTTCCATCAGCATCGAATATTAGTATTTTAACGCCTTCTCTGGTCTTGACCCTTGATAATGCAACATACAACTGACCATGAGTGAAGACAGGATCTTTCAAATAAAGACCAACCTTTGATAACGATTGTCCTTGACTCTTGTTAATTGTCATAGCAAAACAAACTGATAACGGAAATTGTCTTCGTTGAAATTGAAAAGGTATTTTTTTGTCAGACGGGATCATATTAATCCTTGGAATATAAACTCTTGTGCCAATGTTCCCACCAGATATAACTTCAGCTTCTATAACTCGTTTACCAAGAAAAGTAATTTGAAGCCTTGTACCGTTACATAACCCTTTCTGTTGATCAATGTTTCGAAGAAGCATCACAGGAACACCAACTTTAAGAACTAATCTGTGATTAGGCAAGCCAGAAATCTTAAGAGCATTCAAATTTTCTGTTGAGTATAAGCTTTCTTGAAAAGAATCAAGAATTTGTTTGGTTTGACATATACTATCAGAACTCAGATACTCTTTCGCATCACCAGGAAATAACGAAAGCAATCGATCATTAATTTCATGAACTACCTCATTTTTGGGTGCTAGAATTGCTCGCTCAGAAAAAAATCCAGCAATCCTAAATTGTTGAGTAATTGAAGGATATACAAAGTCAATTAAACTTTGTATTGGGTCACAAATATCGGTGATCAGTAAATCATCTGGTATCTCTATAATGGCGTCACCATCATTATCATCTCCAACGTTTCCTTCACCAATATCAATAAGCCATTTTGCAAATTCTCTGATAGACTTCGTATTCGAACTTTCAGCTCCAATAGTTAGACGCATGTTTTTAGTCAGCCGTAAGAGTCTGCATTTTGCCCATATGTATGAAGAGCTTAAAGACGCACTAACAATTTCTTGTCTAGTACCATTAGGAATAACAGGTAGTATTTGTCTAAAGTCACCACCAAATACAATAACTTTACCACCAAAAGGAATATCCGAACGAATACTCCTACCTTCCGAAAATACGTCGGTCATGGTCCTATCTAAAGCTTCAAAGGCATGTTTGTGTACCATCGGTGCTTCGTCCCATATGATTAATTGGGTTTCCTTTAATAATCTCGCAATATCACTATTTGGCTTAATATTGCACATTGAATCTTCTGTTAGATTAATGGGAATATGGAACCGAGAATGAGCTGTCCTTCCACGGGAAAGTAATAACGAAGCAATACCACTTGAAGCCACATTGGAAATGACAGAAATACCCTTACATGGGGTCCATATAATGTGATTTAACGGAAAAAATTAATTGGGTTAGGTCCAAAGGATATAACGTGCGAGATTTTGAAACATAAAGTACAAATGACAAATGGTTTGATTAGAGATTTTCTAAATTACATCAATTTTGAAGATAAAGGACACCGATTGAAATTTGGTATAAAGATAAATGACAAAACTTGTAATTCACTCAATAATAAAACAAGTGATTGTGAGTATGATAGGGAAATAGATAGAGAGTTTGACGTAAGAGGTTTTTGAAAAGTAAACTTAATCTAGAGAAAAATATGTTTTTAATTAAATTATATAGATGGAGATAGAGGCTCAAATGTGAATGCTTTAACTCTATAAAAAATGAAAAACAAATAAAATATTTAAATATAACCACTAACTGTCAAAGAAATAAATTAGAGTAAATTTTCGTTTTGCTCCCTGTGGTTTAGTCACTTTAACGGTTTTGCCCTAATCCTTTAAAAATAGCCATTTTACTCCCTGATTTATGAAGCCCTTCATGATTTTACTCCCCGCCCTAAACGTCATCCATTTTAAACGTTAAAGCCTATCACGTGCAAAACACCTGATGGGCGATTATGTCTTTTCCCAACCCATATTAATGAATTACCTTTTAAAACCCTAACGTTTAAAATGGATGACGTTTAGGGGCGGGGAGTAAAATCATGAAGGGCTTCATAGACCAGGGAGTAAAATGGTTATTCTTAAAGGTTTAGGGCAAAGCTGTTAAAGTGACCAAACCACAGGGAGCAAAACAGAAGTTTACTCAATAAATTATTAACCTGTTTATCCAATGTAAGATAACTCACCCACTCAGGCAGTGGTGTTAGTGGGATGAAGTGACGGTTGCAGTAGCGAGCAATATAGTGTTTGGCGACGGCAACGTCACACCTAAGTGTCAATAGCGATGGTGGCAACAATGAGGGTTGATGTGTGTAAAATGCAACATATAAAATACATCAAATGGGACATAAAACTAACCCTTTTTAGTACTAATGTTGGAAAAAGTGTGTTTTTGTCTTCCTTTTGTATTTTCAGGATTAAATGAGCATAAATGAACAAAAGGATCAAATATGCAGCAAAATCTAACATAATTACAAGAAAAGGAATAAACGTGGCATGCCCGAACCCTCGACAGCATATTCCCAAGCAAAAACAAGAAAACAGAAGGCTGACCACGGCCCCGTGCCCAGCGGACACGGGGGCGTGGCCAGATGTCTACAGAAAGGACAAAGCTATAGAAGCTTCTAATCCCGACACGGGGGCGTGCCCAGCTCGACACGGGGCGTGGTCAACGCTAAGATTCGCAGAATCCAAGCAAATCTTAATAGTACAGATACGCTTCTGCACACGAGGCCGTGCCCAGCAGACACGGGGGCGTGTAGAGCTAATGCAGACAAATTGCAATGAATGAATAAAGAGAAAGTGGATGGACACGGTGTCGCAACCCCCGACCCCACCCTGGGAGCGGGAGCTGTGGACCAGTCAGATGGTACCGGTGTTTATTAAATATGCAGCGGAAAATTTTTCATCAGGATCGTAGTTAGGAAATGATTTCAGAGTTTGTAAAACACCGAACTTTAATATTAAACAAATGGGCTAAAACCCATATTCTATTCAATTGTTTTTATAGGGATAAACCCAAATAAATAAAACATAAATTTATTCTTTTATTCAGGTATTTATAGCCAATTTATTTAAGCCTTCAGTGCCCCATAGCTGGCTTTTACTATCTTTACATCAAGTTACCTGAAACGTGTTTTGAAAACATTTTATCAGTAATAAATACTGGCGAGTTCATTCCATTGTTATAAAAATATATTGTTATACTTTACAGTATTAAGGTTTTATATTTGTTTATATTTACCGAAAAACTAAATCATTATTTGTCACATGGTGACAGTTCCGATGTGACGGTGGTCATATCACTCATTGGCTAATTTTCGTCCAACAGTGCAGTTTATCAAGTAATAGATATAAAAGATATCTGTCACTAGGCGATTCCCGTGACGTGGTCAAATCACTGTTGATCATTCTTTCAACTAGTGACTGGGGTCGTATCACTGTTGATCATTCTCTCAACTAGTGATTATGGTCATGTCACTGTTGATCATTCTCTCAACTAATGACTCTGGTCATATCACTGTTGACCATTCTCTCAACTAGTGATTCTGGTCATATTTCTGGTCATGTCACTATTGATCAGTGTATCGAATCTAATATAAAAATATTATTATTTATAACAGTTCTCATAGTTTAAAAAAATATTCTATACTATTGCAAGTAATTTGAAAATAAAAAAAACTATGCATGCTTATCTATTAGTAAGAATTAACAATTTTTACTGTAAATGATAAATTGATTTTTCTTTATTATGTAGTACTCGATATATTAACATATGAGTGTGAGATTAAATAAAAATTATTTTTTTATTTCTTTATCTACTAACACATTAGTTCTTTGCTTCTCATTGAGTATGAACAAAAGTCTACAATCATTATTAACAATAATATTTTTGTACAGCTACGCTTATATACTAATATTGCATATGTAGCTAAAACTTAATGAATTTACATAATATTTATACAATATTATAATATAGTATTTATACTAAAATAGTATAAATAGTATAATACTTTATATTACTAGTTGTATTATTATAACATAATAGGCTCTATATATATTATCAACTAGTTTTTATAGAAGTATTTTAATAATATATGTGTTTTAACTTAACTCACTCAGTCTTGAACCCAGTTAAAACCCCATATACCGTCAGCTATTACAGAATATAAAAACTTAATCACCGTAAGTATAACTAAAAATATTTGAAATTTTGTAACACAGTTTGGTAGAAAAAGAGAATGAACTCACTTTGTAACTTTAGGGTTCAACTAGAAAGCCTCCTGGTATAATCTTGGGTATAACTCCTGAGCTATTTAATAAATATATAATGCACTCGCGTTAAATATAATAACCCAGTTCAACTTTATCCATACGTCACGAGACAGAACCCCAACGAACTTAGTCAGACAGAGCCTTGACATGCGTTACGGGCCCTAGATCAATCGGACAGGGTGTCAGTGATCAGGGATTAAAACACTTAAAATGGGGCAAGGCTTTAGAGTATTATAGGTTAATATTAAAGAAAAATATGTATACAAAGAGCAGGATGGCGAGAGAGAAAGGATGAAAGAAATTGGGCAATTTGAATTGTCGATCGACAAGTTCCATTTATACTCGAAGTTTGAGTTAAATCTTGGATATCACGTCTGTCCACGTACACATATAGGAATTAAATGTTAGTTTTATTATTATTAATATACTTTTTATATTGAGGACACGTACACAACTAGAATGCATACACGTACACACATGTAAGGTCTAAAATTTTGAAAGAAACTAACGAGCTTCATTTGACAAAATACCAAATGGGTCAAATAATTCATAAGTAAAATTTCTGCATTTAACTTCGTGATAGCTAACGAAATAGTTACAAAAAGAGTTTACAACCCAAACATTTCATAAACAACTAACATAATCTTTAACTACAAGTTCAACATCTTAACAACTACCGGGTTAAGTTACTTACAAAAGACCCGTTTTAACAAAAACCATTTAACAAAAGTTTAAACCATAACTAGTATCTTCGCGGAAGCGTGCATCATGAGTGTGTTCGATCCAAGTAGCGCCATCCATCAAATTGCTTTACCTACATACAACCAATCAACTGGACAATTTAATTCATAAATTTATACGACATCAAATTACTAGTCGAACTACAAGAAAACTTTTTAAACCTTCTTCCGAACATGAATTTGTCAACTTGGCACATTATCCCTTCAACTCATTCAACCCATATCCTTAACATTTTTCGACTTACACTAACTCATTACATGTATACGGTTTCGACTCTAGGATAATAACATTTCACATTAATACATACTGATAATATTTTGTAAGCAAAGGAACTTACCTTTTTCGTTCTTCGTTTGTGACCCGGATTGGCTTGAGCTTTCTTCCTTTATTCCTACAATCCAAAATCCCATTCTTTAATCTTATGTCGTTCTTTTCATTCCGTTATTAATAACTTCAAATTAACAATCAACACACTCCCAATTTTAACCAATTAACTTTGGAAATCATTTGATCACCCCATTGAAGCATTTTAACGAACACTTGGCGTGCGTACTACTAATCAAGCATAGTGTACAAGTATTATATGCATAACATGGCTAGTTCATATCAATAACTTCAAGAACATCAATTTTTTTTATCAAAATATCATACAACCTTCATCCTAATTCGAATTCACGTAGCAACGACTTAATAAGAACATCATCATACAACATCATTATGCTAATTTACACCAAAATCCCATGTTACGTATCAGTACCATTCTACTCTAAGTGGGGGTTTCACTTCCAAGATCAATCTAATATATTTCAAGCATTCATCATGTTCAAAAAGGTGATCCTAGTTCATTTATCATACTAATTCATATAAACTCAAGGATTTCTTGAAACCCCAAATATTCAAGATCACCAAAACATAAAATTCTTGTTACCTTATGCTCTAGTAGGACTAGATGATCAAGAATTCATTAACATGCAAGAGTTTTGGCCATGGCTAGGGCTTCAATTGTTCAATTTTTGTGAAGATGAGGAGGGTTTCTTTCTCCTTCTTGCTCCTGGCCACCAAACACGCACGTATGTGTGTGTTGTGTGTTTTTTGTGTTTTTAATAATCTAACTTTCATCATTTACACATTCCACCTCTCATATATACATACTTATTTTTAAATGGCCAGAAAATCCTAATTCACATTCTAACTAGGTTCACCTCCTAGTTATTTCTTAAAACATTTTATAGCAATACATATATAAAAACGCATATAATTAAATTGGGGCGTTACACAACATAAATGAAATGTTTTCATTATTTTATTTATTTTATATATTATAATTAATTCAGCTGCTTCACTCATTTATCGCTTATAACTTCTAAAATATAACGTTTTATAAAACGATGAATATGTCATTAGAACGAGAATAATCTTATCTACATGTTGAACCAAGTTTCATTAAAAACGGAGTAAGTCCAAATACAATGTATTTTTATAATTTAATTATTAGACGGTCACTAAGCCCATCTAGGTACTTCATATTTTTAACAGTCAATTTACCCGTAATCTACCCGTTTAATAATATAAGTTTTATATACTTTATTTTAATATAGAAAATAGAAATGTCACACATATATAAGCCAATTAATTAGTATAACATTCCAACCAAATATATATAAAATAGTTTTTAAAACTATATGGGTTGAATAATTATTTTAAAAATAAAACTAGTTACTAGTGGTTAATAAATATAAACAACCTATAACTCTTATATGAAAAAAATGAAAATGTTACATCCTCCCCACCTTGTTTTAAATCTCATCCTCGAGATTTGGGCTACGATGTCTCCTTTAGAGTTATGTTATGTCTTAGTCAATAAGAACATTATTAAGGTAAATGATATGGAATCATAACATCAAATTTTGTGAATACGAGTTGTACAATAAATAGGACTCAATGGTTCAACTGAATTAGTTCAAGAAATCGATGTCAAACGAATGAGATGAAATGATATAATTTCCAAGGTGACTAGGTTCAAGCCAAAAGAGATATATGATCAATAGATGTCTAAATTGAATGTTTACTATTTGTGAATGACCTTTAGAATCAATATAATTCACAGTCAAAAGAAAACTTACTTTAGTTGTCAATTAAGGAAGACTCAGAATCAACAAGCTCAATGAAATAGAAGCATGAAAATGATTTGTCAACTATCAAACCATGATATGAGAAAAATCAATGTGTTGACATTTATTGAATTGCAAGGATACACCGAAATACAACAGAGTTTAGTGTATCATTGTCTTAATATATAATTGCATTAAGACTATTTTCAATGATGAGTCAAACGAAAGACATACGTGGTTTTGAATGATTCGTATAATTATGATTAGCACAAGCTACAAGTTTATATCGACGCCGCAAGGTGTCGTAATGATTGAAATAGTTCAATAATTACGGTGACCGAACAAATTCACCGTGTTGGTAATCAACTGAAAGTTTAATGAAATAAATTTGGATATTCATTTCAAATAAATATTATAGGATTTTCAATTGATGTTGGAAGACCAATTGAATATGAAAGAATCTTTAGAGGTACACCGGAATATAATACGAATTTGTGTACTCTTATCGTGATAATTGTATTAAGACTGTTTAAGATAATGATCCAACAGAAATTATCTGTACATCAGGTGTGAAAATGAGATTTGCTCAAGTTTCAAATTAAAGAAAACGCCACCACAAGGTGTCGTAACCAAATAAATGATTCAAGGAAAGTGAAGACCAAACAAGCCTATTATGGTTCTGAATAGATGAAGTACTTGACATGATGAATTTATTTATAAACTTTTATTTGTACTAGGGTCAAATAATAACTTAACTTAGATATTACATATCAGCGATTACGTCTGGAATCATTTCTGCTTATTGCGTAGTAAGTACGAATGCTCGCACGTTCTTCTTAGCTCTGTCTGTTGTTTTTGCCTTGTTTTCGGGTGCTTTAGTCAGTTTCGGGCAATATGGTTTGATGTATCCTGTTTCTCCGCAATTGAAAGAAATATTAGTTTTCCTTCTACATTCTTCCTCTATATGCCCGGTCATCTTGCAGAAGTTACAGTAGGGTGTTTTCCTAAAACGGCATTTTCCTGAATGCTTTTTGTTACAAGTTCTGCAGGTAGGTTGCTCCAATGACGGTTCAGTTCCTTTCTTCTTGAATTCTTGGGAAATTTTCTGGGCTAACTCTATCTTCTTGTTTTCTTCTCTTTTGCGAATTAGTCCATCTGTCAGGATGTTAGCTAGTTTAACTGTTTCTTCAATAGTATGTGGTCTAGTGGCCTTGACCATGTCTCGGATTTCGCTAACTAATCCCCAAATATAACGAGAAATTAGTACGGGTTCTGGCGAAGCCAGAGTTGGTACCATTCTTGCGTATTCGAAGAACGTTGTCGTATATTCACGACAATTCACATTTATCATTTTATGATTTAGGAACTCGTTAGCCATTCGTTCCTTTTCATAAGGAGGACAAAATTTCCTTTCTGTCATTTCCTTGAATTTTCCCAGTTCATGGCATAAGCCATGTCACTTCCTTTTGTCTGAAGAATTGTATTCCACCATTCTAAGGCTTCTTCCTTAAAGAGGTTGGAAGCATACATCATCTTATCTTCTACGGCACATTTGCTGATTTTAAGAACAACTTTCGTCTTTTCCAACCATCGTAGAACAGCCGTGACTCCTTCACTGCCGGCGAACTCAGTTGGTTTACAAGCTAGAAATTCTTTGTAGGTACACCCGAGAGTCATCGCCTTCATTTTCTTGGGATATGGGGTTTTGATAATATCATCATTGTCTCCATTGACATTATGGCTAAAACTGGCGTCACGAGTATGCTTGCTACTCACAACTTTGGTAGGTTCTACGGGGTTTTTAACAGCTTTAATTATTAAAGGTATAGCATTAGCTATTCCTTGGGCTATTATATTTTCTATAGCATTTTTATCCAAAGGATTTTCATTATTAGCATGAACTTCTAGATTATGTGATACTTCGTTCGACATCTGAATTTCAAACATTTTCAGTTATTAATATCATAGAATAATTGAAACAAAACAATACTTCCAGGAATTATATGTGCATATATATACATATACATATATATATATATATACATAGAGTGCGGTTAACATACATTACGCGTTATCGTACTTCACGTACGCGACGCTGTAAACCGTCGGATCAGGCAATAATCACGCATGGGACACAAAATAACGAATGGGATCAGATTTTTGGTGATAATAACGCATGAGAAGTGATAATCACGCATGGAAAGTATAATCACGCACGTTGAGATGATCAAAAAAAATAATCACGCACATTATATATCTGGTCGCGTACGTTAATGTAGGTTAAGGCGTGAAGTACATTATACTTTCTCTATATACATATATGTTACTTTGTAATAATTTCCTAACTTTATTGTTTAAGTTTAGGTATTAAAAGAACACCTAAATAGCTTAAACAAGTGGCTCTGATACCACCTTCTGTCACAACCCCCGACCCCCTGGGAGCGGGAGCCGTGAACCAGTCAGATGGTACCGGTGTTTATTAAATATCCAACGGAAAATTTTTCTTCAGGATCGTAGTTAGGAAATGATTTCAGAGGTTGTAAAACACCGAACTTTAATATTAAACAAATGGGCTAAAACCCATATTCCATTCAATTGTTTTTATAGGGATAAACCCAAATAAATAAAACATAAATTTCTTCTTTTATTCAGGTATTTATAGCCACTTTATTTAAGCCTTCAGTGCTCCATAGCTGGCTTTTACTATCTTTACATCAAGTTAATTGAAACGTGTTTTGAAAACATTTTATCAGTAATAAATACTGGCGAGTTCATTCCATTGTCATAAAAATATATTGTTATACTTTACAGTATTAAGGTTTTTATATTTGTTTATATTTACCCAAAAACTAAATCATTATTTGTCACATGGTGGCAGTTCCGATGTGACGGTGGTCATATCACTCATTGGCTAATTTTCGTCCAATAGTGCTGTTTATCAAGTAATAGATATAAAAGGTATCTGTCACTAGGCGATTCCCGTGACGTGGTCAAATCACTGTTGATCATTCTTTCAACTAGTGACTGGGGTCGTATCACTGTTGATCATTCTCTCAACTAGTGATTCTGGTAATATTTTTGGTCATGTCACTGTTGATCATTCTCTCAACTAATGACTCTGGTCATATCACTGTTGATCATTCTCTCAACTAGTGATTCTGGTCATATTTCTGGTCATGTCACAGTTGATCATTATATCGAATCTAATATCAAAAATATTATTATTTATAATAGTTTCATAGTTTAAAAAAATATTCTATACTGTTGCAAGTAATTTGAAAATAAAAAAAAACTATGCATGCTTATCTATTAGTAAGAATTAACAATTTTTACTTTAAATGATAAATTGATTTTTCTTTATTATGTTTTACTCAATATAATAACATATGAGTGTGAGATTAAAGAAAATTTATTTTTATATTTGTTTATCTACTAACACATTAGTTCTTTGCTTATCATTGAGTATGAACAAAAGTCTACAATCATTATTAACAACAATATTTTTGTACAGCTACGCTTATACACTAATATTGCATATGTAGCAAAAACTTAATGAATTTACATAATATTTATACTATATTATAATATAGTATTTATACTAAAATAGTATAAATAGTATAATACTTTATATTACTAGTTGTATTATTATAACATAATAGGCTCTATATATATTATCAACTAGTCTTTATAGAAGTATTTTAATAATATATGTGTTTTAACTTAACTCCCTCAATCTTGAACCCAGTTAAAACCCCATATACCGTCAGCTATTGCAGAATATAAAAGCTTAATCACCTTAAGTATAACTAAAAACATTTGAAATTTTGTAACACAATTTGGTAGAAAAAGAGATTGACTCACAAACTGTGACAAAAAGAGAATGAACTCACTTTGTAACTTTAGGGTTCAACTATAAAGTCTCCTAGTATAATCTTGGGTATAACTCCTAAGCTATTTAATAAATATATAATGCACTCGCGTTAAATATAATAACCCGGTTCAACTTTATCCCTACGTCACGAGACAGAACCCCAACGAACTTAGTCGGGCAGAGCCTTGACATGCGTTACGGGCCCTAGATCAATCGAACAGGGTGTCAGTGATCAGGGATTAAAATACTTAAAATGGGGCAAGGCTTTAGAGTATTATAGGTTAATATTAAAGAAAAATACGTATACAAAGAGCAGGATGGCGAGAGAGAAAGGATGAAAGAAATTGGGCAATTTGAATTGTCGATCGACAAGTTCTATTTATACTCAAAGTTTGAGTTAAATCTTGGATATCACGTCTGTCCACGTACACATATAGGAATTAAATATTAGTTTTTTATTATTATTATTCTTTTTTTATTGAGGACACGTACACAACTACAATGCATACACGTACACACAACATAAATGAAATGTTTTCATTATTTTATTTATTTTATATATTATAATTAATTCAGCTGCTTCACTCATTTATCGCTTATAACTTCTAAAATATAATGTTTTATAAAACGAATGTAACACCTCGTAAAATCACGACCAATATAATAACGACACGTGTCATGAGTTTTAAACGTGTAATGGATGAAATATGAAGGACCAAAGTTGACAAACAAAGAAAGTATGAGTGTAAAAGGATTCAAAGTGTCAATGTTTGATAAATATACCTTTCAACGACCCTACGCGATGTTTATACCTGTCGCAACCCCCGATCCCTGATTCCCGGGAACGGGCAGACGCGATCTCAGAGTTTCGGTGGTATCAGGTTATTTAGTCTTGCAGCGGAATTTACATCAGGACCGTAGTTAGGAAATGTTTATCAGAGTAAAACCACCATAATTGATATTAATAAACACATGGGCAAAACCCAAGTTTCTTGTTACAGTACAATTATAGGGACAAAACCCTATTTTATTGAATTTAAAACATCGTTTATTAGGTAACTTTTATAGCCACATTTTTCCCAAGCCTTCAGTGCTCTCCAGCTGGCTTTCATTAATTGGTTGTTCACATTGTGTTACCTGTAACGCGTTTTAAAAACATTTGTCAGTCGGAAATACTGGTGAGTGAATCCCAGTTTAATCAATAAACATTTTATCAATTAAAACAGTATTGAGAGCGATCACATTGTTTAATTCTACACAATTACTCATTCAGTATTTGCCACTCGACCGGATCTATGGCTATGGTCAAATTACCCATTGGCTAACTCGTCGTCCAATGGTAATGCACTGTCATTTAGACTTACTACTACTCGTAGTAATTTTTGTATACAAAACCCCTATAATACCGGCAGTAATTGAAGAACTACAAAGACTCAATCACCGCTTAATCGCACTGTAAACAATTAAGGTTTTGTAAAACATTCCAAAAACATTAACAAAAAGAGGATAAACTCACATTGCTGTCTTAGGCTTTTCGTAAGGGTTTCCTGGATATAATCTATAATTTATACAAATGTACATTGGTTAGTATCATAACCCTTTGAAAATATTAATAATACCCTCCCCGAGACGGCATTCCAACAACTACGTCGGGCAGAACCACGACAGTTGTTACGGAACCCTAAATCAATCGGGCAGCGTAACTGTTACGAAACTGGGGTTATAATACTTACAATTGAGCAGAACCTCGCTAATTAGGGGTATAGTACCCGACTATAATGCTTAATACTTTCAGAATTCGAGATTGAGAAGTGTGAATGAGCGACGGAAATTGTAATCTGATGCTATCTATTTATATGGCTGGATTCTGGTCCTGTCGCGGCCCGCGTAAAAGACAAGGGTCACTTACGCGGCCCGCGTCCACATCGGTCAACGCTGTAGCTTAGCTGGGTCACCAAGTAGACTCGACACGATGTCGACACGTGTCAGTACCGGATGTCTCCGCGTTTCATGATCTGTCGCAGCCCGCGTCAACTACAAATACACCCTTACGCGGCCCGCTTCAACTAAAGAAGTCAGCGAAGTCAATTCCAGCAGTGATACCGCCCGCGTAAGATGTTGGGGTGAGTCTACGCGGCCCGCCTCAGCCCTATATTTCTTATTTTTAATTTATTTTATATGTTATAATCTATTTAGGGCTCGGTTTTCACATACAGGGTGTAATACAAAACATACTGAGACATTTTATAATATATTAGAGTGTCAGAAATATTATAAGGGTGTTGGTTTTACCGAGGGTTGTTACATTCTCCCCACCTTGTTTTAGAGCTCGTCCTCGAGATCTACTGAAATAAATGCGGATATTTCCTTTTCATTTCTGACTCGAGCTCCCATGTGTACT
This sequence comes from Helianthus tuberosus, assembly GCA_030545235.1. NCBI lineage: Eukaryota > Viridiplantae > Streptophyta > Magnoliopsida > Asterales > Asteraceae > Helianthus > Helianthus tuberosus. The sequence goes on from CM060369.1 coordinate 84,034,925, forward strand.
CAGGTCCTCTTTTGGAGTCCCACTTCACTTTGACTAGAACTAGTCTCTTATGTTTGAGGTTCTTGACTTTTCTGTCTTCAATCTGTAGAGGCCTTTCTACAAACTTGAGTTGTTCATTTATCTCTATATCCTTAAGAGATACTATTAATGATTCATCAGTTAGACACTTTTTGAGATTTGATACATGAAACACATCATGTATTCCTGCCATTTCCTCTGGCAGTTGCAGCTGATAGGCTACAGGACCTATTTTTCTAATAATCTTAAAAGGTCCAACATACCTGGGACTTAGCTTTCCCCATTTGATGAATCTTACCACTCCTTTCCAAGGAGAGACTTTCAACAATACTTTATCCCCTACTTGAAACTCCAATGGTTTTCGCCTGTTATTAGCATAACTTTTCTGTCTGTCACGTGCTGCTTTCAGTCGTTCCTTGACTTGAATAATTTTGTCGGTTGTTTCCTGCACTATTTCAGGTCCAGATAGTTGCTTTTCCCCAATTTCTACCCAACAGACTGGGGTTCGACACTTTCGTCCATAAAGTGCTTCAAATGGTGCAGCATTGATACTTGTGTGATAACTATTATTATAAGAAAATTCTATTAAAGGTAAGTGATCGTCCCAATTACCTCCAAAGTCAATTACACAAGCTCTAAGCATATCTTCCATTGTCTTAATTGTCCTTTCACTTTGTCCATCTGTTTGTGGATGATAAGCCGTACTTAATTTTAACTTAGTTCCCATTGCCTTTTGGAAACTTGACCAAAAATGAGATGTAAAGCGACTATCCCTATCAGAAACAATTGATAAAGGAATACCATGTAAAGAAACAATTTCATTTACATACAATTTAGATAATTGTTCCATACTAATTGTTTCCTTCATTGGTAGAAAATGAGCTGACTTAGTTAGTCTATCTACAATCACCCAGATTGTATCATTTCCTTTCCTAGTTTTGGGTAATTTAGTGACAAAATCCATTGTTATCAATTCCCATTTCCAAACTGGCATTTCTAATTGCTGTAACAAACCTGAGGGTTTCTGGTGTTCAGCTTTAACTTGTGAACATGTCAAACATTTAGAAACATAAACTGCTATGTCCTTTTTCATTCCTATCCACCAGAAATTTTTCCTTAAATTCTGGTACATTTTATCACTTCCTGGATGCATCGTATACTTAGACTTATGGGCTTCTTCTAATATACGATTACGTAAATTTCCTAATTTAGGTATCCACATTCTCTTTCCATGGAATCTCCATATTCCATCTGTTCCTTGTTCTAATTCTTTTAACATACCTTTTAATTTTTCAGAATCATCCTTGATTACTGATTCTTGTGCTTCTCTTATTTGATCATTTAAATCTACTTGCAGATTTAATTTAAGAGAACGTACCCTTTTTGTCTTTTCATGATATTTTCGGCTTAAAGCATCTGCTACTACATTTGCTTTTCCTTCATGATACTTGATATCACAATCATAATTACTAAGAAATTCCATCCAACGTCTTTGTCTCATATTCAACTCTTTCTGCCTGAAAACATACCTTAAACTTTTGTGATCAGTAAATATGGTAAACTTACTACCATAAAGGTAATGTCTCCAAATCTTAAGAGCAAAAATTATAGCTCCTAATTCTAAATCATGGGTTGAATAATTCTCTTCATGATTCTTAAGTTGTCTAGATGCATAAGCTATAACCTTTTGGCGTTGCATTAACACACATCCATAACCTAGTTTAGAAGCATCACAATAGACTATGAAGTCTTCAGTTCCTTCTGGTAATGCTAGTATAGGTGTATGGGTTAATCTTTGCTTAAGAATTCTAAAGGCTTCTTCTTGTTTTAATCCCCATTCAAACTTAACAGATTTACAAGTTAATTTAGTTAAGGGAATGGCTATTCTAGAGAAATCTTTAATAAATCTTCTATAATAACCTGCCAATCCTAAGAAACTTCTAACCTCAGTTGGTGATTCAGGGGTTTTCCATTTCGTAATTGCCTCGATCTTTGTTGGATCTACATGAATTCCTTCATGATTGACTAGGTGTCCTAGGAATTGTACTTGTTCTAACCAAAATTCGCACTTTGAAAATTTAGCATAAAGCTTTTTTTTCTTAATAAACTTAAAAGTGCGTGCAAATGTCTTGCATGATCCTCTTTACTCTTAGAGTAAATTAGAATATCATCTATGAAAACAGTTATGAATTTATCCAAATATGGCTTACATATTCGGTTCATCATGTCCATGAATGCAGCTGGGGCATTGGTTAAACCAAATGGCATGACAGTAAATTCATAATGGCCATACCTCGTTCTAAATGGGGTTTTAGGAATGTCCTCTTCCTGTACCTTTAATTGATGATATCCTGATCTTAAATCGATTTTAGAGAAAAACCGGGCTCCTTGCAGTTGATCAAACAGATCATCGATTCTCGGTAATGGGTACCGACTCTTAATTGTGACTTTGTTTAATTCACGATAGTCAATGTACATACGCATTGATCCGTCCTTCTTCTTAACAAATAATATCGGTGTTCCCCACGGCGACGAACTTGGTTGTATGAATCATTTCTCTAATAATTCATCTAATTGTTTCTTCAATTCTTGCATTTCTGCAGGTGCCAAACGATAAGGTGCTTTGGCAATCGGTGATGTTCCTGGTATTAAATGAATTCTGAATTCAACTTCTCTATCTGGAGGTAGTCCTGGTAATTCTTCTGGAAAGACATCTGAAAACTGAGATACTACTGGAATATCTTTTAGTTCTTTTCCTTTAGTGTTTGTGATTATGGAAATCAAATACACTATAGAACCTTTTCTTATACAACTTGCAGTTTTCATCACAGAGATAAATTTAGTGGATTTAGAGGACTTATCTCCTTTGATTGTGATCGTTTTACCTTTTGGTGAATTTACTTGAATTAACTTTTGATCACATAAAATATTGGCTTTATTGGCTATTAACCAATCCATTCCTAAAACAACATCAAATCCTACCAGATTCATGGGATAAAGATTTGCAATAAATTTCTGATTTAAAATTTCTATTCTTGCTCCCTGCAAGATTTCAGAAATTCTAACGGTTTCTCCATTAGCTGTCTCTACTATGCATTCTAGTGGTAGTTTAGTTAATGACTGATTTAGAAATTTGCAAAACGATGTATTAATAAAACTTTGGTTTGCACCAGAGTCAAATAATACTTTAGCAAAAACATCATTAACTAAAAACGTACCAGCTATAACATCTGGAATCATCTTGGCTTCTTCTGCAGTCAGAATAAATGCTCTAGCATTTTTAGTATTCTTGTTATCTGGAGCTGGAGCTAATTTTGGGCAATTTAGCTTGATATGACCTTGTTCTCTGCAATTGTAACATACCCTGCTGTTAGCTTTCTTCCTGCAGTTTTCTTCCTTGTGTCCCGACATTTTGCAAAAGTTACAGTAGATGGAACATTTTCCTGAATGCTTTCTTTTGCAATACCTACAGTAGGGTGCAGAGGTAGAACCTATATTTTTCCCACGGTTAGAATTTCCAGAACGAAATTCTTGAGTCAATTTCTGGGTTAGGTTTCTCTTTTGATCCTCTTCTCGGGTACGAACTAACTCATCAGTCAAGGTATTGGCTAGTTCTACAGCTTCTTCTATGGTTTGAGGTCTAGCTGCCTTGACTACGTGTCTTATCTCTCCAATTAATCCCCAAATATAACGGGAGATTAACACTGGTTCTGGTGAAGCAAGATTTGGCACTATCCTAGCATATTCGAAGAATAATTTAGTGTACCCCTTGCTATCCACACCAGTCATCCTAAGGTTTAAGAATTTGTTTGCTATCTGTTCTTTTTCATTGGGTGGGCAGAATTTCCTTTCTACCTTGTCCTTAAACTCTTCCCATTCCATATTATAGGTTTTATCATTTCCTTTTGTTTGAAGGATAGTGTTCCACCATTCTAGTGCTGCATTCTTAAACAGATTAGAAGCAAACAATATCTTATCTTCTTCAGCACACTTACTTCTCCTTAAGACTGCCTCAGTCTTTTCTATCCAGCGTAAGGTTGCAATGGCCCCTTCGTTGCCTGAGAATTCCATTGGTTTACAAGACCAGAATTCTTTATAAGAACAACCATAAGGCATGGTTCTTCTTCTTTTAGGAATAGGCATTTGAAGTAAAGGTCCATTGTGCACGCTGTGTTCTGGTTCAATTGGTCGCTTACTGCTATGCTTACTTTTATTATCAGCATCTTTAACAGTTTGAAGTATAAATGGCATTGCATCTATAATTCCCTGTGCTACTATGTGTTGGATAGCACTATTATCCACTTGGTTTCCATTGTTATTGATACTCGGATTATCATTAACCACGTTAATGTTACTCTGGTTATCATTATTCAGATTCCCTTGATTTTCTTTGTCGGCCATCTGAATTTTAAACATTTATCCCATATTAATATCACAATTAATATTTTAATATAGTTAATCACATAACACACAATCTAGCCAAAAACGTAGATCATTGCTACTATACTCTTTTCATATACTTATGCGTCTATTACACACTAGTACAGAAATAAAGATTACAATACCAACAGAAATAAAATAGTAATATGCATCCGTACACACATATTTTATATATATATATATATATTATTATTATTATTACTACCGCTTCTTCCATTCTAACATTCACGAATATGGATTCATCCAAAAATCCATATTGCGCTCATCGTATTTCCATACAAGACGCTCTCCCACCTGACGCATTCTCTCACTGCTTTCTAAAATTTCCTCCCCAAAAGTCCTAAGTTCTTGGATGTTTTCTGCACTCATTGGGGGTGCAGGTTCTAGGACTGGGTTTGGAATCTGGGGTGCGGGTTCCTGATATGGAGGTAAAAGTGCCTGAAGTTGGTAAGGATCCTCCAAAATTCCCCTAATGTAGTTATCATGGTAATAGGGATCTAAAGGGTCCATACCTGAATAGGCTCCTATAGGTGTGTCTTCAGGAATAGAGTAACGTTGCACATAGTCCCTATTCTCGTCCCACCATGGGTCGTAATTTGGGTCTAGGGGATTTGGTGCAGATACCCTAGGAATTTCGTCAGGATTAAAATCATTCATCTCCACTTGAGTTTCCTGGTTTTCTATTTCCATGAGTTGTTCTGGGTTTTGTGGTTGTGGGGCTACTAATTGTTCCAGACTTGGGTCAGCAGCAGTTGTAGCTAGGATATGGAAATTAGCTAGGCTTCTATTTAGCATATCTTGCGTATGAGCATCTGTCTCTCTCTTAATAGCTGCTAAGGCTCTTTGCTGTTGCAATTTTCGCATTCTCTTCCTACGAGCAAAAGCTTCTTTACTGAACCATCCTCGTTTCTTAGTAGGAAATGGTTCCTCCGACTTAGCTCTAAAGGCAAATATCCCGTCTTCCTGATCAGCAGTATACCCAGAGAGGGCAGGCTGTGATGATGTACCTTCACTCCTAGGTGAATCAGATAATTGACGATTCATATCTGATGGTTCTTGATCACTCATACTGTAAACTAACAGATAGTCACATAACAAATAAATACAGTTATGCATATACTTTCATAATTTATTTCCTAACAAAATTTAAAATTTAAGTGTCAGCGGAACACTTCTTTGGCTCAGACCAGTGGCTAGGCTCTGATACCACCTTCTATCGCAACCCCCGATCCCTGATTCCCGGGAACGGGCAGACGCGATCTCAGAGTTTCGGTGGTATCAGGTTATTTAGTCTTGCAGCGGAATTTACATCAGGATCGTAGTTAGGAAATGTTTATCAGAGTAAAACCTCCATAATTGATACTAATAAACACATGGGCAAAACCCAAGTTTCTTGTTACAGTACAATTATAGGGACAAAACCCTATTTTATTGAATTTAAAACATCGTTTATTAGGTAACTTTTATAGCCACATTTTTCCCAAGCCTTCAGTGCTCTCCAGCTGGCTTTCATTAATTGGTTGTTCACATTGTGTTACCTGTAACGCGTTTTAAAAACATTTGTCAGTCGGAAATACTGGTGAGTGAATCCCAGTTTAATCAATAAACATTTTATCAATTAAAACAGTATTGAGAGCGATCACATTGTTTATTTCAACACAATTACTCATTCAGTATTTGCCACTCGACCGGATCTATGGCTATGGTTAAATTACCCATTGGCTAACTCGTCGTCCAATGGTAATGCACTGTCATTTAGACTTACTACTACTCGTAGTAAATTTTGTATACAAAACCCCATAATACCGACAGTAATTGAAGAACTACAAAGACTCAATCACCGCTTAATCACATTGTAAACAATTAAGGTTTTGTAAAACATTCCAAAAACATTAACAAAAAGAGGATAAACTCACATTGCTGTCTTAGGCTTTTCGTAAGGGTTTCCTGGATATAATCTATAATTTATACAAATGTACATTGGTTAGTATCATAACCCTTTGAAAATATTAATAATACCCTCCCCGAGACGGCATTCCAACAACTACGTCGGGCAGAACCACGACAGTTGTTACGGAACCCTAAATCAATTGGGCAGCGTAACTGTTATGAAACTGGGGTTATAATACTTACAATTGAGCAGAACCTCGCTAATTAGGGGTATAGTACCCGACTATAATGCTTAATACTTTCAGAATTCGAGATTGAGAAGTGTGAATGAGCGACGGAAATTGTAAAATGATGCTATCTATTTATATGGCTGGATTCTGGTCCTGTCGCGGCCCGCGTAAAAGACAAGGGTCACTTACGTGGCCCGCGTCCACATCGGTCAACGCTGTAGCTTAGCTGGGTCACCAAGTAGACTCGACACGATGTCGACACATGTCAGCACCGGATGTCTCCGCGTTTCATGATCTGTCGCGGCCCGCGTCAACTACAAATACACCCTTACGCGGCCCGCTTCAACTAAAGAAGTCAGCGAAGTCAATTCCAGCAGTGATACCGCCCACGTAAGATGTTGGGGTGAGTCTACACGGCCCGCCTCAGCCCTATATTTCTTATTTTTAATTTATTTTATATGTTATAATCTATTTAGGGCTCGGTTTTCACATACAGGGTGTAATACAAAACATACTGAGACATTTTATAATATATTAGAGTGTCGGAAATATTATAAGGGTGTTGGTTTTACCGAGGGTTGTTACAATACCCTTAAACGAATGAATTATAAATCATATGAAGCCGTTTGTGGAAGAAAGTGAAAGTTTACAAACCGCAAGGGTTAAATGTGTCAACATGTTTAATTTATACCTCTGAGTGACCTTTTAACGAACTCGAGGCTTTGTAACAATTAAATATGCTCCCAAGAATGAGTGATAAAAATTTAACAAGGTTTCGACATCGTATGAAGAAAATACGATAACATTCGTAAATAAGGGGTTAAAAGCGTCAACATTGAAATTCGGGACTTTTCGGTGATCGTATAACTAACTGGGGACTTAACAAAGTTTGTTTATGACTTGGAGTCCTTAAAAGTCAAGTTTGGGGGTCAAAATGTTATAAAAACAAGTTAAAATAAAGTTTGGAAGGACCAGGGACCAAATCTGCAAAGTTTGAAACTTGGTGATCGGATCTGGGAGCCATACCGGCCGCGTAAGACTTCTTTAAGTCTTATGCTGGCCGCCTAAAAAGTGCCAGCATCCAAAAATCATGCACAGGTGCCTGTTCAGCAGGTTAAACCGACTTTAAGGCCTGGTTTTCGATTCTAGGGGCTTGTTTGATGGTTTATATTGGCCTAGGGACACTTGGGATTGATCTAAAGATCAGTTATAGGCCTTGTTGTGATGATCTTGTTGCATCAAATCCACTATATAAGAAGAACACTTGTTGCAACATTTTGACATTCACTTGAAATCATTCATAACTCTTTTTCTGGAGTCTCCTGGAACTCAAGACCACTCCCTAAGGATCATTAGTCGTGCTTAGGACCTTTGTAAGCTTCCTTAACCTCCTAATCTCTGTTTTTATTAGTTTATTGGCCTAAAGTCAAACCCGACGTAATTAAGGTTTGACTTAGTGATTAATCACTAATGGTCCAGTCAATTCTCGAATTGAAAGTAGCTTTGAGTTGGTAATTATATGGGTAATAAACCCTTAAAAGGGCACCCTCTAATTCCCACTCTAACTAGGTCAATTGTCGGGTCAAAGTTAATTATAAAAAGTCAACAGAAAGCAAATTTTCGCATAAACACATAATTAACAATGTAGAAGCTATGAAACTTATTTTATCACTTATATAACTTAATAATTAATGTAAGAACATGTCTAAGCATGTTCAACCCGGCAATTTTCAGTTTAAGCTCGGTTCGGAACCGAAAGTCGCAAAAGTAGACTTTTGCTTTGACTTTCAGTTCTGACCCAATGTAGCACATTTTAGAAATGCCTTAGAGCTCTATTAGGACCAGGTTATAGATTAGTGTAACTCTCTGAGGTTATACAACTTGGTTCATTAGTTATTCGATTCATGTGCATGTTTCCGTTATATGCCTAAATGTTGACCACAATGCCCTTTTGACCTTAAAACGATATTTTTGAAAATATGAGAGGACAAAAACCTTTATTACTGATTTATAAACTTGTCCTAAAAATTTGACATCAGTTTGAGGTCTAGATTAAGAGTTATGCTCAATAGCGTAATTAGAAAGCTTTTTATTAATTAAACGGCGTAATTAGCATAAAGCCTATCTCAACCCAAATTTTGACACCAAAATTTTTACCCACTGATGTAATATAATATTTTGGGATTTTTGAAGATTTTTATTTATTTTTAAGCTGAGCATAACATAGGGTTCTTGCTATAATTCGGTAATTGTCGGTTATACCCTTTTCTTGCATAAAATGAGTTTTACATATTATTTTGATACCAAACTTTTTGCTACTGATTTTATATGATAAATAAAATATTTTGAACTTTATAAACTGACCAAAAACTCAGATTTTCTGTTTAAACCCGAAAATCGCTTAAAACCGACTTTTACGCGTTTTAAGCACATAGTATGAGTTAGAACCAATTTTAACATATAAGACTTAATACCTACTGATGTTTTAAGTAAATTTTTGTAATTAAACAGTAAGCAAAATTTTTGAACTCAGAATTCTAATTTTGATCTTTAAAGCTTATGTGAAATTACCAAAATGCCCCTACGGTGCATAGTTTGGTTATAAAAGATAAATTTCACAGATATGCAATGCCCTACTGTTATGACTTATAAAAATAAATATTTTTACTGATTATATCAGACCTGAAACTCAGATTAATATTTAAACTCTTTTATAACCTTTAAAATGACCAAAATACCCCTACGGGGCTTAATTTGAGTTTAAATTCGTTTTGGGCATAATGGAAGGTATCCTACTGATATCACAACATATTTAAGGCATATTAACTTAGGAAACCTGTTCATGACTCATTTGGTTACCCGTTATGCATTTATCGCGTTCGGTACGGTTTATGTAACTAGTTTGCATAAATTAGCCGAAACGGGTCAAACTTATCATTTTTGTCTCAAAATCCAGAATGTGTTTAGTTTACCCATATTACACAAGTATACAAACTTGTCGGGTCTAAACCACATTCTAATCCGGTCTTCGCTTAATCGTGCGTTTGAACCGTATATCTTCCTTTAAAAACTAGCCGGTCTAAGTTTAGGCTTAATTAAAGACCAGTTAGGAATCTAATAGGTTATCAAAACCTTCGTTCCAGATTTAGGAGACCAGTAAAAGATACTTGCACTTGCTGATTTGTACGGCTGGGATAAATTTATATAATTTGCTCAGGTAAATACTTTTAACTTATTTTCCCTATACGGGCTTGGGATACGGTATTATAATAATACCGCTTGGTCGGGTATGTAGTTGTTTAAATCGGATTGTGATTAATATATTTACATAACCCGTTTTAATCTGTTTTATTTGGTATATGGCCCTTGGGGGGTTAATGACCATGTCCCGGATATCCTTGGCATCATTTATTGAAATGGCCACGACTTAAGCACGGGGTGTAGGCATACACCTGACAGCTGCATATGTAAAAACTGGTAACCCACTTTAAGGAATTAACCTTGTGGGCATTATACCTGTGGCGTGTCAGTTAATCCTGTCCGGCTCTTCTAACCGGCCCTGACGGACGACAAATAAGTAAAACTGTATACAAGATTATTTTTAAATAATTGTCCTAAGTTATAAAAGATATTTTGTGCCTTGTGCATTCAAATTAATTTTCATAAACATTTTCAAAATGAGTCGGTTAATTGTATTTACCAGTGTAAACTGACTTATTTTCCAAAAAGGCTAAGTGCATGTACTAAATGGAATAGGCTGACTACTCCTAGCATCAATAAAGAGTCTTGCAAGCTTAGATGTTATAAATCTGTTGAACAATGTTATTTTAAACTTTTGATCCGCCTGTGGATCCCTTTACAACCGTTTTGTAATACTTTGATAATTTTCATTCGGTTTGTAATATATTTTACTTTAAGGCTTCCGCTGTGTCTTGAACTGTGATTATTGACTATGATGATATCAACTACGTCACGATACTCCCCACCGGGCCCATCGGTAATACGTGGAAATATCGGGATGTGACAGGTTGGTATCAGAGCCAACGTTTGAGTGAACTAAACACTAATTCTTAGTGTTTAATCTCAAATGACACAGTAGCATATTCCTTAGACCTTTTGAGTCTTGACTTAACATAGGAATGCTCTCATCCCTATTAAGTAAACATTGTTTTCGATTTTATGTATTTTGAATATGTCGCCAAGCAAAGAAGCTGTTGATGGAAATTCTCCTTATCCGAAGCCAAGGAATGCCAAGCTTCGTAAAACGGCTAGAATAAGCGTGCGACCAATTTGGAGGAGAGACCTTCATGAGCTCATTCCAAAAACCAAATCTATTGGATAGCAATCAGACTTCAGAGTCCATACCGTAGGTCCCTGAGGCTCAAATTTTAAAGTCTGTGCCAGTGGAGTCCATACCATGTGGTTCCTGAGACTCCCGTTTTGAAAATAATGCTAGTGAACGCTGATGATCCTTATTTCTTACCTCCAAGTTTTGGAATCCCAGACTTGGATTATATCAGTCAAAACCCAATCCGTGATCCATATCATTCCTTAACCATTGAATCCTTGAATTCTACTTCTATAACGGATCCTGATTGGAATACTTACCTTATTCACTGAGGTCTTCAGTGTCCCTACCGTATATGGTAAACAAAGAAGAGAAACAGTCGAAATGGAGCAAGGAAGATGTTTGAGAATCATTCTTTCATAATATTCTTTGTCTTTTAAGTCCTTATAAGGACCTATCTTTTCTAATTAGTCCCTGTGTGGACATACCTTTCGACTTAAGACCCTATATGGGCATTTTCTATTTGGTCCTTTCATGGACATTATATTTCAATATAGTCCCTTGTGGACATTATATTCCAATAAAGTCCCTCGGTGGACATACTATTTCAATATAGTCCTTTCATGGACGTCTGATTTTATTAAAATCCCTTTTGTGGATATACTATGTTAAAATAGTCCTCCAGTGGACTTGATATTTCAATATAGTCCTCTCATGGACATTATATTTCTTCATAGTCCTTTCGTGGGCATAGCATTTCATAAAAAGTCTTTTCGTAGACATATTATTTTGTCAAAGTCACCTGGCGAACATAAAAATTCATTACCGTCCTTTCAAGGACATATTATTTCATCATAGCCCCTTCATGGACATGCTGATCCATCGAAGTCCCTTTTATGGACAAATTATTACATTTAGATCCCTTGTGGATATGATGTTTTATTATAAGTCCCTTTAAGGACATATTCTTTCTTCAATAAGTCCCAATGAGGACGTGTCTTTCGACATAAAGTCCCTACGAGGACAATTGTTATTAACGTCCCTTCGTGGACATGTTATATCATAAAGGTCCCTATGCGGACATATCTTATAGTCCCTTTACGGACTTATATTTCCTTTTAGTCCCTGCACGGACTAAAGTTGCTTTAAGTCCCTGTGAGGACATCTGTACAGCAAAGCCCTTTTGTGCGCACGCTGTACCAATATAGTCCTTTTATGGACGTGTTATTTCATTAAAATCCCTTTGGGGATACGTTATTTCAAAATAGTCCCTTTGAAGACATGATATTTCATTATAACCCCAATATGGACTTATAATATTTATAGTCCTTATACGGACTTATATTTTTCCTCTTAGTCCTCTATGGACAAATTATATTACTAAAAGTCCTGAACAAGGCACTATTGTAAATTCCAAATAACATAGGGAAGTTTTGAAAATTTTATGTAGGTATTCATTTCGTCCTTTATCCAAACATAGTTCTAAATTTTACTCGAACTTTATCGATCAGCCGAAAATTTTCAAAAGATCCTCTTAATAATATAACCTAGCCTATATGTCTATGAACATGGCTATGATGGTAAAACCCTCTTAAGATAATAAATCTTTGTTAACATCTGAGAACATGTTAACACTCCTGGCGGTGTGGCGTGAGAAACCACACCAGCCGTCAAGGTATTGGATTACGTCCAAGCCTTAAAGCCTATATGATCAGAGTCGATCATGGCTAGTATCATCAATGTGATGATCATAACGTAAACATCCATTAGTGGTGAAGTGCCTACGGGCTATACTTGTTGTCTATGAAGACAATGACAGTTGTGGTCTATGACTCCCTGTCTAAAAATGTTGGACTATGTCCAAACATAATAGTCTATATGATCAATGCGATCATGACTAATATCATCAATAGGATGATCATGTTATTTAACATCCTTTAGTGATGTTTTGCCTACGGGCTATAATATATTGTCCATTTGAGACATTGACATTGTGATCTTTATGATTCCTTGTCTAAGGTGACGAGCTATGCTCAAGCCAAATAGTCAATATGATTAATGCAATCATGACTTATATCATCTAATATGATGAACCTATTATAAACATCCATTAGTGATGTTTCGCCTACGGGCCATATTATATTGTCCCTTTGTGACACAAACATTGTGATCTCTACGATCCCCTATTTAAGGTAGTGAGCTGTGCTCAAGCCTAATAGTCTATATAATCAATGCGATCATGACTAAAATCGTCAGTACGATGATAAAAATTTAACATCCTTAATGATGTTTTGCCTAAGGGCTATATTATATTGTCCATTTGAGACAAGGCAATTGTAATCTTTTGTGATTCTTTGCCCGGGGGGTGAGCTATGCTCAAATCCCATAGTCTATACGATAATTGCGATCCTGACTAGTATCATCAGTATGATGATCATAATATTAACATCCCTCGTGATGAAATGCCTATGGGCTATACTTTATTCTAGTGTCGATAAGACAAAGATAGTGGTGATCTTTATGATCCCCTATTCAAAAGGGTGGGATTATACCCAAACCTAATAGTCAATATGATCGATGTGATCATGACTAATATCATTAGATACGATGGTTATATATAAACATCCATTAGTGATGTTAATTGGTTTACCTTTCTGCCAAATGAATCGTCTTTCAAGACAATGACAGTTGTAGTCTATGACTCCCTGTCCAAAAGTGAAAAACTATGTTCAAGCCTTAAAGCTCCTGATCTAACAAGATTGCGGCCTATGAATTAATGTCCTTGTGATAAACCCACAAATTATGTTTCAAGTCATCCATGACAAGCCTCCATGCTATAATTTGTCATTCGTTACAAGTTAACATACTAAATGTTAACATCCCTTGTGACAGGCCTTTTGTGCTAGATTTGATAAATGTCCTTCGTGACAGGCCTTAGTGCCATATCCTATAACATCCTGGAGACAAGGCCACTTGTGCCATATCTAAATGTCATTGCGACAAGGCCTTTGGTCCATATGATTACTTATGTCCTTCATGACTGGGCATTATGCCATACCTTTCTACGTCCCTCGCGACGGGCCCCCTGAGCCATAGGTATATATATAAATAATAAAAATCATGTAAAGCTAGCCTTCGAGCTATTCATAATCATCCTTGTGACAAAGACAGTTGTGACATTATGATCCCATGTCAAATAGGTAATGGACTCGCTCCAAACCTTAAATACCATTGATGGTCCTTTTGTGACCTAGGCTAAATGTAATGGATATACATTCAAATAACATTCATTAGGAATGTTTGGAACATAATGGCCTATACGGTTTATGGATGTCGTGGCTGATCTAAGTCCGGTCATCAGGAGGATGACTAACAATTGTTTAATTTGGTGGTTAGTACCAAGTTTCGAGTATGGCAAACTCGGATGAGGTAAACAACAGTCGTGATACTATTAAAAGCGACAAAAGCTAATAATGCTACAAACGTAAACCTCAGTATTAATGGAGTTAATCTCCAAGCTATGGTTGACGCAGCAGTTGGAAAAGACCATGGAAAAGGTCTTGAAACAGTTCAAAGAGCCGAATGCTTCTCGCTCTAAAATTCATTCAAACCACATTCAATTGCTCATGAAAAGAGCTTTGTTCACACTTCGAATATGAAGGATGAACCAAAGGAGAAGGATAACTCCCAGAAATATAAGAAAAAGAGCAAGTACGGGCTTAAATAAGAACCAACAAAAGTTCAGTAAGAAGCCTGTATGTAAGAACTGCTATAAAAGACACTAGGGACAGTGTCGAATAGATCAAAGACCAAAGCAGTGTGGTATCTGCAAAGGAACTGGTCATCAGTCCCATGAATGTAGGGACATAAAGAATGCAGTCTGTTACGGCTGTGGTGAGCAAGGCCACATCAGAACTAGATGCTATAAAGCTGCCAAAGAAGGTGCAGCTAAGCCTGGAAAGGCTAAGAAAGGAAACGCCTGAACTCACCTGATGAATGCCAAGAGGCAAAACATGATGTCATCAAATACATTCCCTATCATTTACCAATGATAATTTCTGCTAAGTGTCCTGTTTTTAATACAGGCAATAATAAGTCTTTATAAACCATAAGCTTAGCAAACTTTTATATTATCCACAAGGTAGAACCTACCAATGAAACCTTAGAGACCGTTTCTTCTTTTTCTCGGCAATGATCTCTCTAAAAAAAATCTAAGAGTACTCTTTCTTCGAATAGAGTACGACAATATATGTTATTTTAATTATTTCCTCACTAATTTCTATCAACTGCAAGTGCCAACTATGTTGACAAAAGCGCCATATGAGGATTGGCGTATCCTGGTGCGTCCCATAGATTGCTTCCATGTCTGATCAATATGGAGGTTTAATGCATGGAACCACTAAGATATACCAATGGTCATATAGTACTAAAGTCAACTAGTGGTATTCAAAGAAGATATCCATAATAGAAATGCCTAAGTAGGCGTCTCTACTTAAGGCATCCATGCACTCGTAAAGCAGATGTGTCAATTGCATGGCACAAGCAACGTTAAGTGGACCAAGGTCGAAGATTGGAACTACCCCTATCATAGTTGGATAATTTGATTTCTTCTCAGTAGAACTACCCTGTTTTACCTCTTAAGAGGCAAGATGGAATTAGGATTTACATCCTATTAAGAGTTGTATCTATTACAGAAGCTCTATATCGGCTAGCATCAACGGAAATGGAAGAACTAAGAACTAACCAAATGAGTTTTTGGAGAAAGGCTTGTACAGCGTAGCTCATCATCTTAAGAGCTCCAATTATTGTTAATAAAGGAAAGCACGATGCAATGTTCTTATGCATTGATCATTGCAACCTAACCAGGAAACGATTAAGAATCGTTATTAGCTGCCCAGGATCGTCGATTTGTTCGACTAACTATGAGGGTAGATGATTCCTAAAGATTGATTCGGGTAGTAGTTGGAATGACTATATCACCTTAATTAAGTTCTCCTATAACTAATAGCATTATAAAAACATCAAGGCTACTCCATTAGAGACCTTATATGAGAGAATGTGATAACACCCGTTTGTCGGGCAGGAGTTGGGAAATCTCAATTATCAGAATCTGAGACTGTCCTAAAGGACGGCGGATAAGATAATGTGAATCCGTAACCGTATGAAAGCTGCCAGTGATCGGCAGAAGAGCAATGCGAACAAGAGGCGCAAATCTCTTAAAGTTCTAAGTAGGGAACAAGACTCTATTAAAATACCAACATGGAAGGGTATGATACGTTTCAGTATAAAGGATAAGTCGAGCCCTAGATATTTAGGACCATTCGAGATCATCGAATGTGCCGGCAGCATAGCTTTAAGCTAAACTCGCCTAAGGAACTTAGTGGAATTCACAATGTGTTTCACATCTTTAACTTAAAGAAATGCCTAGCTGATAAATCGCTAGCAATGTCTCATAAAGACGTAAAGATTGATGAAATCCTGAGGTTTATTGAAAGACCTATATCGATCAAGGATCGGCAGGTTAAAAAGCTCCAAAGGAAGCATGTACCTATTGAATAGGTCAGTTGTGATGCCCATAGAGGTCCCCAATATACTGCGGAAGTTAAGTCCGTTATACGACAGAAAGTACTTCCATCTTTTTGAGCAAATCTCGAGGTTGAGATTTCTTTTAAGGGGGTGAGGATGTAACACCTCGTAAAATCATGACCAATATAATAACGACACGTGTCATGAGCTTTAAACGTGTAATGGATGAAATATGAAGGACCAAAGTTGACAAACAAAGAAAGTATGTGTGTAAAAGGATTCAAAGTGTCAACGTCTGATAAATATACCTTTCAACGACCCTACGCGATGTTTATACCCTTAAACGAATGAATTACAAATCATATGAAGCCGTTTGTGGAAGAAAGTGAAAGTTTACAAACTGCAAGGGTTAAATGTGTCAACATGTTTAATTTATACCTCTGAGTGACCTTTTAATGAACCCGAGGCTTTGTAACAATTAAATATGCTCCCAAGAATGAGTTATAAAAATTTCATAAGGTTTCGACATCGTATGAAGAAAATACGATAACATTCGTAAATAAGGGGTTAAAAGCATCAACATTGAAATTCAGGACTTTTCGGTGATCGTATAACTAACCGGGGACTTAACAAAGTTTGTTTATGACTTGGAGTCCTTAAAAGTCAAGTTTGGGGGTCAAAATGCAATAAAAACAAGTTAAAATAAAGTTTGGCAGGACCAGGGACCAAATGTGCAAAGTTTGAAATTGGTGACCGGATCTGGGAGCCATACCGGCCGCGTAAGACTTCTTTAAGTCATACACTGGCCGCCTAAAAAGTGCCAGCATCCAAAAATCATGCACAGGTGCCTGTTCAGCAGGTTAAACCGACTTTAAGGCCTCGTTTTCGATTCTAGGGGCCTGTTTGATGGTTTATATTGGCCTAGGGACACTTGGGATTGATCTAAGATTAGTTATAGGCCTTGTTGTGATGATCTTGTCGCATCAAATCCAATATATAAGAAGAACACTTGTTGCAACATTTTGACATTCACTTGAAATCATTCATAACTCTTTTTCTGGAGTCTCCTGGAACTCAAGACCACTCCCTATGGATCATTAGTCGTGCTTAGGACCTTTGTAGGCTTCCTTAACCTCCTAATCTCTGTTTTTATTAGTTTATTGGACTAAAGTCAAACCCGACGTAATTAAGGTTTGACTTAGTGATTAATCACTAATGGTCCAGTCAATTCTCGAATTGAAAGTAGCTTTGAGTTGGTAATTATATGGGTAATAAACCCTTAAAAAGGCACCCTCTAATTCCCACTCTAACTAGGTCAATTGTCGGGTCAAAGTTAATTATAAAAAGTCAACAGAAAGCAAATTTTCGCATAAACACATAATTAACAATGTAGAAGCTATGAAACCTGTTTTATCACTTATATAACTTAATAATTAATGTAAGAACATGTCTAAGCATGTTCAACCCGACAATTTTCAGTTTAAGCTCGATTCGGAACCGAAAGTCGCAAAAGTAGACTTTTGCTTTGACTTTCAGTTCTGACCCAATGTAGCATATTTTAGAAATGCCTTAGAGCTCTATTAGGACCAGGTTATAGATTAGTGTAACCCTCTGAGGTTATACAACTTGGTTCATTAGTTATTCGATTCATGTGCATGTTTCCGTTATATGCCTAAATGTTGACCATAATGCCCTTTTGACCTTAAAACGAGATTTTTGAAAATGTGAGAGGACAAAAACCTTTATTACTGATTTATAAACTTGTCCTAAAAATTTGACATCAGTTTGAGGTCTAGATTAAGAGTTATGCTCAATAGCGTAATTAGAAAGCTTTTTATTAATTAAACGGCGTAATTAGCATAAAGCTATCTAAACCCAAATTTTAACACCAAACTTTTTACCCACTGATGTAATATAATATTTTGGGATTTTTGAAGATTTTTATTTATTTTTAAGCTGAGCATAACATAGGGTTCTTGCTATAATTCGGTAATTGTCGGTTATACCCTTTTCTTGCATAAAATGAGTTTTACATATTATTTTGATACCAAACTTTTTGCTACTGATTTTATATGATAAATAAAATATTTTGAACTTTATAAACTGACCAAAAATCAGATTTCCTGTTTAAACCCGAAAATCGCTTAAAACTGACTTTTACGCGTTTTAAGCGCATAGTATGAGTTAAAACCATTTTTAACATATAAGACTTAATACCTACTGATGTTTTAAGTAAATTTTTATAATTAAATAGTAAGCAAAAGTTTTGAACTCAGAATTCTAATTTTGATCTTTAAAGCTTATGTGAAATTACCAAAATGCCCCTACGGTGCATAGTTTGGTTACAAAAGATAAATTTCACATATATGCAATACCCTACTGTTATGACTTATAAAAATAAATATTTTTACTGATTATATCAGACCTGAAACTCAGATTAATATTTAAACTCTTTTATAACCTTTAAAATGCCCAAAATACCCCTACGGGGCTTAATTTGAGTTTAAATTCGTTTTGGGCATAATGGAAGGTATCCTACTGATATCACAACATATTAACTTAGGAAACCTGTTCATGACTCATTTGGTTACCCGTTATGCATTTATCGCGTTCGGTACGGTTTATGTAACTAGTTTGCATAAATTAGCCGAAACGGGTCAAACCTTATCATTTTTATCTCAAAATCCAGAATGTGTTTAGTTTACCCATATTACACAAGTATACAAACTTGTCGGGTCTAAACCACATTCTAATCCGGTCTTCGCTTAATCGTGCGTTTGAACCGTATATCTTCCTTTAAAAACTAGCCGGTCTAAGTTTAGGCTTAATTAAAGACCCTTTAGGAATCTAATAGGTTATCAAAACCTTCGTTCCAGATTTAGGAGACCAGTAAAAGATACTTGCACTTGCTGATTTGTACGGCTGAGATAAATTTATATAATTTACTCAGGTAAATACTTTTAACTTATTTTCCCTATACGGGCTTGGGATACGGTATTATAATAATACCGCTTGGTCGGGTATGTAGTTGTTTAAATTGGATTGTGATTAATATATTTACATAACCCGTTTTAATCTGTTTTATTTGGTATATGGCCCTTGGGGGGTTAATGACCATGTCCCGGATATCCTTGGCATCATTCATTGAAATGGCCACGACTTAAGCACGGGGTGTAGGCATACACCTGACAGCTGCATATGTAAAAACTGGTAACCCACTTTAAGGAATTAACCTTGTGGGCATTATACCTGTGGCGTGTCAGTTAATCCTGTCCGGCTCTTCTAACCGGCCCTGACGGACGACAAATAAGTAAAACTGTATACAAGATTATTTTTAAATAATTGTCCCAAGTTATAAAAGATATTTTGTGCCTTGTGCATTCAAATTAATTTTCATAAACATTTTCAAAATGAGTCGGTTAATTGTATTTACCAGTGTAAACTGACGTATTTTCCAAAAAGGCTAAGTGCATGTACTAAACGGAATAGGCTGGCTACTCCTAGCATCAATAAAGAGTCTTGCAAGCTTTGATGTTATAAATCTGTTGAACAATGTTATTTTAAACTTTTGATCCGCCTGTGGATCCCTTTACAACCGTTTTGTAATACTTTGATAATTTTCATTCGGTTTGTAATATATTTTACTTTAAGACTTCCGCTGTGCATTGAACTATGATTATTGACTATGATGATATCAACTACATCACGATACTCCCCACCGGGCCCACCGGTAATACGTGGAAATATCGGGATGTGACAACGATGAATATGTCATTAGAACGAGAATAATCTTATCAACATTTTGAACCAAGTTTCATTAAAAACGGAGTAAGTCCAAATACAATGTATTTTTATAATTTAATTATTAGACGGTCACTAGGCCCGTCTAGGTACTTCATATTTTTAACAGTCAATTTACACGTAATCTACCTGTTTAATAATATAAGTTTTATATACTTTATTTTAATATAAAAAATAGAAATGTCACACATATATAAGCCAATTAATTAGTATAACATTCCAACCAAATATATATAAAATAGTTTTTAAAACTATATGGGTTGAATAATTATTTTAAAAATAAAACTACTTACTAGTGGTTAATAAATTTAAACAACCTATAACTCTTATATGAAAAAAATGGAAATGTTACATCCTCCCCACCTTGTTTTAAATCTCGTCCTCGAGATTTGGGCTACGATGTCTCATCTAGAGTTATGTTATGCTTTAGTCAATAAGAAAATTATTAAGGTAAATGATATAGAATCATAACATAAAATTTTGTGAATACGAGTTGTACAATAAATAGGACTCAATGGTTCAACTGAATTAGTTCAAGAAATCGATGTCAAACGAATGAGATGAAATGATATAATTTCCAAGGTGACTAGGTTCAAGCCAAAAGAGATATATGATCAATAGATGTCTAAATTGAATGTTTACTATTTGTGAATGAACTTTAGAATCAATATAATTCACTGTCAAAAGAAAACTTACTTTAGTTGTCAATTAAGGAAGACTCGGAATCAACAAGCTCAATGAAATAGAAGCACGAAAATGATTTGTCAACTATCAAACCATGATATGAGAAAAATCAATGTGTTGACATTTATTGAATTGCAAGGAAACACCGAAATACAACAGCGTTTAGTGTATCATTGTCTTAGTATATAATTGCATTAAGACTATTTTCAATTATGAGTCAAACGAAAGACATACGTGGTTTTGAATGATTCGTATGATTATGATTAGCACAAGCTACAAGTTTATATCGACGCCGCAAGGTGTCGTAATGATTGAAATAGTTCAATAATTACGGTGACCGAACAAATTCACCGTGTTGGTAATCAACTGAAAGTTTTAAAGTAAATTTGGATATTCATTTCAAATAAATATTATAGGATTTTCAATTGATGATGGAAGACCAATTGAATATGAAAGAATCTTTAGAGGTACACCGGAATATAATACAAATTTGTGTACTCTTATCTTAACACGTAATTGTATTAAGACTGTTTAAGATAATGATCCAACAGAAATTATCTGTACATCAGGTGTGAAAATGAGATTTTCCCAAGTTTCAAATTAAAGAAAATGCCACCACGAGGTGTCGTAACCAAATAAATGATTCAAGGAAAGTGAAGACCAAACTGTCTATATAAAATAAAAGATTTACACCATTCATATCTCTACGGTCTATATAGAAATATGATGGCTACCTGGTCGGGGGTTAAGGAAATGGTTTGGTAAGGTTCTTGCCTTGTGCAGTGTATAGATCCTTCAATGACCTGGGTCAAGCTTACTAGGACCTCCTTCAATACCCACTGGTATTGGATGGCGGGGGTGCGAATGACTTGATCCCCTCATATGTAAACTACTATTAATACATTAACCCGGCTACTTGGGATTGTATCCCTGCTGACTCAAACCACTTAGCCGAGGGTAACGTCACCTTCAAAAGAGGGGACTACAACATTACGCTTGAATAACTTAATTAATTATCTTTCAATATTCCGACCCTTTAGGATTGTATCCTTGCTGACTCAAACTACTGGGTTGACGGTAACGTCACCTTCAAAAGAGGGGCCTACTACTATAACTAAGATAATCTCTTAAAAAGTGCAAAAGTGCGGAAATCATCAAAGGTTACACTAAAGGCGAGTCGGATCCAAGTGATTCATCTTGTCTATCTTTTTTTATTTTATTTTTATTTTCAGCATTTTTAGTTTTTATTTTCATGTTAAAAACTTTTTCTAAACTTTTGATTTGATTAGACGTTGAGGATAAACCGGTACTAAAAGCTCTTGTGTCCTTGGACGACCTCGGTATCTTACCAACGCTATACTACGCTCACGATGGGTGCACTTGCCCATATGTGTGTTTAGTGTTAGTAAAATATCGTGTTTTATAAATTTAAAACTTGAATAAAGTGTTAAAAAGGGCTTAAAAATATAACTAAAAAATATATCACGCTACACACGCATCAAGTTTTTGGCGCCGTTGCCGGGGACACAAGGATTTTAAGAAAGGAATCAACGGCCTAATCCTTTTTCTTATTTTTCTGTTTTTTTAGGATTTTTCTAGATTTTTTCAGCTTCTGCAGAGCTCAGCACGGGGCCGTGCCCACTGAACACGCCCCCGTGCTTAATCTTTGGTACTGGCAATCCTGTTTTTAGTCAGATAGTAGCTGAACACGGGGCCGTTGCCCACTAAACACGCCCCTGTGCCCAAGTTTCAGATACTGAAAACAGAACCGTAAGATCCCGACGGCTGGGAATTTCTGACACAAACATGAGTGATACTGGTTTTTTTTACTTTCGCTCCTCTTATGGTACGTGGTGTTAAATATGTGGTGGAACTCATGAAGATTTAAAATGTTATTTTTTAAATTATACTCCCCACTATATAGACCCATTGTTTTCCTGTAGCCTTAAGATGGGCGAAAGTAAAAATAATCCATATCTCTCCCTCGAATGCTCTTAATCATCCCTTCTGGATGAAATGATTCTTGAAGAATTATTTCAACTGGAAGAACTAATTCTCCGATGGATAAAAGAACTTGAGATGGATATAACTAGTTCATCTCAAGACGACGATCAAGGAGAATTATTGAGACCGCATTCGGATTATGACAACATCGTTGCTCCCGAAATCACCTCTAACTCTTGTGAGGACTTGAGCGATAGTCGTCCCTATGTTGATTGTGCCGTGAAGGACTCCCCATCGGTTTCCGCCGATGCATACATAGACCTGAGCGATTCGACATATACCTTCTTTAACGAGAGCCCGGATGAGGGAAATAAAGGTTGGTCTTGCCCACCGGTATTTAGCTTAGGAATCACTCTTTCCGATAACCTCTTGCGTTCTTGTCTAAAACTAGGGCAACTTAGGTATCTCAGGCACTTCGGTGTTGTTCCGTCCAGTAAGGAACCACCCGATCCGGATAAAACTCCTTAAAATAGACAAAACTTCATAAAAAACTTCTAGCCATGGGGCCGTGTCCAGGTCAGCACGCCCCCGTGTCCACCCAAAGATTCCCGTCTGACTTTTGGTCAGAATACAGACAAAAAGTGTCAAAATTTTGTCTGCACACGGGGCCGTGTCCAGCCGACACGAGGCCGTGTCCAGCGTGCTGCCGTTTTCTATAAATGCAGCAAGATTCCTGTACTCTTGGACCCATTCCAAAGACAAAGATCTGGTGGGATCTTCACATATACCATACTAGGTATATTCTAAAGAAGGTTCTCAACAACCATCTTGTCTTTTCTACTTTTGTCATTTGCCATATTCTCCATTTTCTTCTCAAAACCTCCATTAGAGCTTGAAATCACCATAGTTTCAAGCTTTATTGTGATATTTGTTAGGTTTTTATTCAAGAAATCTTGTCAAAAATAAGTTTTACAACACTGTTTTAAGTTATTTCTGCTTAAAAATGCTTCAAAAATTAGAAAAATAATTTAAAGCTCCAAGATTCCTTGTTTCAAAAACCTGCAGAGAGGTGAACATGGGGCCGTGCTCGCTGAGCACGGGGCCGTGTCCGAGGTACTGTTTCATTAAATTGAACTCTTTTCGGTTTGCTATCTTAGAATGTCGAGCAGAAATAGCGGAACATCTTCATCACACTCCAGGAACAACCGACAAGGGAGAAGGTCATCGGTAGAAGACTCTCTTGTAAACTACGTGTATGCCTTGAGGGAGGCCATCGATGAAATGACGGGAGTAGAGGAAGCTTTGGTCGACCATATAAATCATTTGTCGGTGGGACTAGAAGGATGTCTTCGAGAAGTCAACCTTTTGCACCAAAGGTTGAATATTCTCGCTTCCCCTCCTTTGGTACCAATCATTTCACAAAAGGGATGGAATGTAGTTCCAGAAGTCATCATTCCGGCCGAATGGTATGTCATGCACCCGGAACCCCCTCAAGACATATTACATGGGGTCCCGGTTGCTAACGCACCTCCTCCACAAGACGTTATGGAAAATGAGCCCGCCTTCTTCCTCCCAAGGGAGATAGAGGAATGGCTCAACGACATCTAAGTGACATCCTTCGGTTATAAATTCTACAACGCCTTTAAATACCGGGAAGCTATTTCCGGGTTTTTGATATTCCTACAATAAGGGTAGAACTCCTTCGAATGATTTTCTGCATTACTTGACCTATCTATCTTAGGAACTTTTAGTTTTTCATTTCTAGCTTTATTTTTAAGTTTCTAGGATCTTATGGAATTCACTCTTTAATGAAATGATGGGTTTTAAGTATTAAATGGTGATTAGATGATGTTGTGATGGATAAAACACACTCGGGAGGATGGAGGTTACTAAGGGAAACTTGAACCTACACCCAATGCACAAAAATAGATCCTCCCGACAATTTTTCTTCATTACAGCAAGTTCAGCACGGGGCCGGGCTCAGCCCACACGCCCCGTGCTCAAGGTTCTGCAGAAAATGACCAGTACAGGTAACTGGACACGGGGCCGTGTTCACTGAACACGCCCCCATGCCCAGCCTTCTGTTAATTATGATATTGGCAATCTGAACACGGGGTCGTGCCCGGATGAACACGGGCCCGTGTCCAGACACCCAGTAACATAAAATTTTGTTTTTAACACATTTTTACACATTCAATCAACCTAAAAACTTATTTTTGGGACACATTGAGGACAATGTGTAATTTAAGTGTGGAGGGATGTTAAAACCTTGAATTTTGCAAGTCCTAATAACAAGCCTTACGCAAAACTCTATTGGAACCGCTAATCACCACAATTTTTTTCAAATTTTTTTTTTCATTTTTTTACTTTTATTGGTTTAAATTGGGAATAATAAGTTCTAAAAATGTTATATTTTTACAAATTTACAACCTATAGCGTCGTGATAAAAAGAACCAACATAAGAAAATTATGAAATGGCATGACAAATCTAGTTAAAATTTGATTATATATACTTGATCACATTAAAAACTCATTCCCACAAAAAGTGAGTTTTGAGCCTTTATTGAGCATAAAAGCATACATCTTTAAATTAAATGCTCATCTTTCGTCTCTTGTGTGAATAGCCGCTTGGTTTCTTACGAATCTAGAACTTGCCAAGACGGTACATTCCCGGTCCTTACCAACTTAAACCCAAGTAAGTAAATGATGGAGACATTAGGACTAACCCTTTTTTCTTCAACACCATTATTTTTATTTTTTTTATCACCTACCCAAAATCCCCCTAGTTAACCCCTTTGAGCCTAAAACTTTTCGTTTCTAAACCCACAAAACAAACACCCTTTTACCCACCAAAACCTTTTTTATTTTTAACCCTTCTATTTTAGTGAAAAGCTCGGTTTTCATGTGATATTCCTTATAAAAAAAATGAAGTCTAGCAATAAACAAACAAGTTCCTCAAAAGAAGCTTTGTTTGAAAATGCTTTATTTGAATAAAAGTAAAAAAAACAAAAAGTTTTACGACGACCGACGCTTTTTACGCTTTTCGCCCTTTTTAATAACTACTAACCCAAAACCACCTACCTTTAAACCAAGCCTAACCCTTCCCCAAGTCCTCTTGATATTTACAAAGGTGTATTGTTAAAAAGGAGGAGGATTGATTGCTTGGCAAGCATATGGTAGAAGTAAGTTCCATGCCGGTCTCGAGTGTTTCACAAAAATACATCTTCGGCTGAGTGTTGAGTGATCTCCCGTGAGGTATGTGAACTTGTATATAAATGGAATTTTAAAAAGGCTTGTTATGCCCAAATAAGTAATTTATCTTATGAAATGTTCTAAATAAATCATAACGAATACGATTGTAAATAACATAAAAATAAAGCCTAATTAAGATCTTGGATTCCCGACACTCAAGACAAGCCCAAAACTTCTCTTCTACCCATTCCATTTGGGAGTGTAAGCCACATTATAAAGAGTTTTGCTTGAGGACAAGCAAATATTCAAGTGTGGGGGTATTTGATGTGTGTAAAATGCAACATATAAAATACATCAAATGAGCATAAATGAACAAAAGGAGCAAATATGCAGCAAAATCTAACCTAATTACAAGAAAAGGAATAAACGTGGCATGCCCGACCACTCGACAACATCTTCCCAAGCAAAAACAAGAAAACAGAAGGCTGACCACGGCCCCGTGCCCAGCGGACACGGGGGCGTGGCCAGATGTCTGCAGAAAGGACAACGCTATAGAAGCTTCTAATCCCGACTCGAGGGTGTGCCCAGCTCGACACGGGGCGTGGTCAACGCTAAGATTCGCAGAATCCAAGCAAATCTTGATAGTACAGATACACTTCTGCACACGGGGCCGTGCCCAGCGGACACGGGGGCGTGTGGTGTGACAACTCGTATTTTAGAACTTATCTTTGTGCTTAATGTAACGTATGTGAACATTGTGTGATAATCTGATATGTTGATTTAATGAATGTGTATGAGACTTTATGTTTGTATTATGTGTATGAATCTTTGTATGTATATGTATGACCCGAGTCGCACAACAACAACCCAACCGCACAACACTTGGCACACCGAACAAGCTTATTGGGCTTTTGTCCTTGACTACTCTCGGCCCACTCTCCACTCGGAACACATGGGCAGCCCATGATGGGTTAGGCCTACCTCTCATACGCATAACCTCATGAGGAGGTTAACACTTCTCATAATCTTGCAAAACACAACACACACACAAAACCCTAGCTATCTCATCTCCTTTCTCTCTAGTTCGACGGCAATTCTCATAGCCGAAGCCCCATCTCGATCGACCTAGTTCTTTGACTTCCGGTTAGTGCTTTAATTATTAATTGTATGTTACTTGATGATTGTGGTCTACATGTCTTCACATACCGATTTAGAGAATGTTATATGATTGCTTTTGATTGAAAAATCACTAAGGTTGTTCATGTAGATCGACTCATTTGTGTAGGGTGTTAAGATTGATTTAGAGTTGATGATTTAGAACCGAATAGATGTTATTCGGCTGTTATGTTTCTGCCTTTCGGATTGTTTGCTTGGTGATGTTGAAAGCTTTAATATGATAGTTTGAATGTTTTAAGATGTTGTTATGTTTGAAACATGATTAGGGTTCATAGAGATTTGATGCTAAAAACCCTTGTTTGATCGATGATTTGCATGATCTAAAACCGTTAGTATTGATTAATTGATAGAATTCATAATTTGGAAACCCTTGAATGATTGTAATTGGATCGAATTTTGGAAACAATGTAACTGATTAGCATTATATTCGGATAATAAAACCAATCGCACAAGTTCCCTCTAAATCGCACAAGATCAGATCACACAAGATCTGATCTAATCGCACAAGTGTCAAACGAACAAGTCGTCCGGGTCGCACAAGAGATCTGGACCGCACAAGATCAAAGTATAGTATTGCTGGGCCTTGAAGCCCAAATTCAGTCGCACAAGAATTGTCCGGTCGCACAAGATGAACTGGACCGCACAAGATTATTTAAACTGTTTCATTTGTTGGGCCGTATGCATGTTGGACTATTTATGTTATTTGGGCCGGGTTTATGGCTGATCGCACAACCCATTGTGGATCGCACAAGTTATGCTGATCGCACAAGGGGTTGGGCCGCCTGTTTATTGGGCTTTACCTTTGGGATCGTACAAGTATCAGATATGTTATGACTGTTTGAGTGATTTACGTGTTTGCCATGATCAATACATGTTCGTAACCTGTTAGCTTATGTGTAAACATACGTGCACTTCTCGAACCTAGACCTGACTTGTATGGTAACCATGTTAGGACGTGGTTGACCTCTAGCAGCTCAATTGACCTTTCGTTTATCTGCCGAGCTAACCTAAGGTGAGTTCACACTTTCTACAAAGCATGGGATTCCCAGGGGTTGGGAATGGGTTAAGGAATATGGATTTCCTCGTCCTTCTTGGGTAGGACAGTACGGGTTCAGGAATATAATTCCTCGTCCTCATGGACAGTTAACTTTCACTAGACCAAAACTCTATCACGAAGTCCCTCCTTTTTATATCGACTTAATCGCCGGGCCAATGGCGAGCGGGTCATTAGTTAGATAGCGCTATTTAGGTCTGACAAGACTCACACCGTGCTGCAGAGGACGGGCGTGAACTAATGGATCTGGGCACGTCAATGATGATAGACATTGACAGTTCAGGGCACATAAACATGACTACAGTCAGCAGCCGATATGGTAACTAGTCTAGTAGTATATACATGGGGTAGCCCCCACGGCCGAAGAGCCAGATAATTAAATATGGGGTAGCCCCCACGGCTAGATAGCCAGAATAAACAGGAATAAACTAAACACGTTTTCAACTATGGGGTAACCCCCACGGCTGGGATGCTAGTTAAAGGAAACTGTTTTTGGAACAACTTAAAACGAACACCCAACTGTGAACTCGCTCAACTTTGTTGTTGACTCGTTACTACATGCTTTGCAGGTCAATAGGTACTTAGCTGGAGCTTGCATGGGGAAGAGTCGTTGTGGGACATGGACAGCTGTGTGCCATGTTAAACATTGAAACGTTTAAACTTATGTTTTGGTTTTAAACCTTATGCTTCCGCTTGCAACTTAAACTATGTTTTGTTTGGACACCAATTGTATTGGTTGGATTTTTATAATTACTTACATGCTTGTTCAATATGATTGGTGGCTTGGTCCTAGTCAGTCACGCCTCCAAGCGGTGATACTCCGCGTGTGGATTTTGGGGGTGTGACAGATTGGTATCAGAGCCATTGGTTATAGTGAACTTGGTTTTAATAAGGGAAAACGTTTTTGTTAAAACCAGACTATAACCTGAACAGAGCTCAACGATCCACAACGACACTTCGCTCCACGTGCAAGACTCAACATTCTAGGTGATATGATTTATGTTTATATTGCCTACTTGCTAGTTACATAGAACATTTCTCATGGTATGCTTAGTTAGTATAACAACTGTTGCTCGAACACGTGTGCTTACTCTCTTCTGTCATCGCACTTTCACGAATCCCTCTCACTCATGTTTTCCTTTGATATGAAGATCATGAGTGGACGCGTTAACATGACTCAAGCCCAGTTGACGGCTCTGATTAACCAACAAGTTGCTGCGGCACTTGCAGCCGCACAGGCAGGAGGTATATCCTGCAGTCTAAACTCACTCTAGGATCTTTAGGTCCTACTCTCGTAAACCAACACTTGTGCTTAACTTTGTCCCTTCTTACACCCACGACAGGTCAACCTACACAGCCTCCTGTGTGCACTTTCAAGACCTTTATGGACTGTCGACCTGGTACCTTCAGTGGTACTGAAGGAGCTGTTGGTCTCCTCCACTGGTTTGAGAAGCTCGAATCCGTCTTTGAGATGTGTGAATGCCCTGAGGCTCGCAGGGTGAAATATGCTACTGGTACTCTTGAGGGTATAGCGCTCACGTGGTGGAACGCTCAGGTCCAAATGTTGGGGTTGGTTGCTGCTAACGCCACCCCATGGAACGATTTCAAGGAATTGATCAAGGAAGAATACTGTAGTCGTGATGACATCCATAAGCTGGAGGTAGAATTTTACAACTTGAAGATGACGGGATCAGAAATTGAAGCGTACACGAAAAGATCAAACGAGTTGGCTACTCTGTGTCCTACGATGGTAGACCCTCCCATCAAACGTATTGAACTGTATCTCAAGGGTTTAGTGCCAGAGATTCAAAGTCATGTGACATCAGCAAACCTTGGCACCATTCAACAGATCATCAAGTTGGCTCATCGTCTAACGGATCAGGCGGTGGAGCAGAACAGGTTACCAAAGCGCATTAGTGCTACTACTTCTGATACTCCCAGCGACAACAAGCGTAAATGGGATGGAACTTCAAGCAAAGGTTCAACTTCTGTTCAGTCTCAGTCTCAGCAGAGAAGGACTGACGACTACAAGAGCCCTAGTCAGCAATCATCTGGTAGTAAAAGTCAAGGAGGGTACAGGGGAAGTCACCCCAAATGCAATCGCTGTAACTTACACCACAGCGGGCCGTGCACTAGGGGTAACTGTCATCGGTGCAACAAGCCAGGCCACGCCACAAAGGATTGCAGAAGTTTATACCCCGCGAATCAGAATCGTCAGCAACAGCAAACCCCACAGAATCAACGCCAGAAGCAGCAGCAAGGTAACAACAAAGGATGCTTTCAGTGTGGAGCTGAAGGCCACTTCAAGAGAGATTGTCCCCAACTGAACCGGAACCAGAACAACAACAACAACAACAACAACAACAATAACAACCTGGGGAATGGAAACAACGGGGGTAACAATGGCAATGGTGCAAGGGGTCGTGTATTCATTATTGGCCAAGGTGAAGCGAGGAATGATCCCAATGTTGTGACGGGTAAGTTCCTACTGGATGACTTTTATGTTACTGTCTTATTTGATTCGGGTGCCGATACTAGCTATGTGTCCTTAAAAGTTAGTCAAATGCTTAAACGTACCCCAACACTATTGAACTCCAAGCACACTGTAGAGTTAGCTAATGGTAGAAGTTTAGAGGTCACACATATAGTCAAGGGTTGTAATCTTGTTCTTGCTGGTCACACTTTCTCTATCGACCTCCTTCCTATCGTTCTGGGTAGTTTCGATGTTGTCATTGGGATGGACTGGTTATCCCAACACCAAGCAGAGTTTCTTTGCAACGAAAAGATTGTCCGTATTCCTCGTTCAGGTGATGAACCTCTCATGATTCGTGGCGACAAGAGTGGTGCTGTTGTGAGCATCATCTCTTTCCTTAAGGCCCAAAAGTGTTTGCGAAAGGGCCACACTGCTCTTTTGGCTCTCGTTACTGACACCTCGAAGAAAGAAAAGAAGATAGAAGATTTTCCGATTGTACGTGACTTTCCAGAGGTATTCCCTGAGGAATTACCTGGCCTTCCGCCTCATAGACAAGTCGGGTTTCAAATCGAGCTAGCTCCTGGAGCAGCACCTATAGCTCGTGCACCTTATCGCTTAGCTCAATCAGAGTTGGAAGAACTCTCTACGCAACTACAAGAACTCTTGGATAAGGGTTTTATTCGTCCTAGCTCTTCGCCATGGGGAGCTCCAGTGCTATTTGTGAAGAAGAAGGACGGTACCTTCAGAATGTGTATTGACTACCGCGAGCTCAACAAGGTGACTGTGAAGAATCGCTATCCTCTTCCATGTATCGACGATTTATTCGACCAGTTGCAAGGGTCGAGCTTTTACTCGAAGATCGATTTGAGATCGGGTTATCACCAGCTGAGAGCCCGAGAAGAGGACGTCTCCAAAACAGCCTTTAGAACTCGTTATGGACACTACGAGTTTTTGGTTATGCCTTTTGGGCTGACAAACGCACCTGCGGTCTTCATGGATTTGATGAATCGACTGTGCAAGCCTTACCTTGACAAGTTCATTATAGTATTCATCGACGACATTCTGATCTATTCTAAGAGTCAGGAGGAACACGAGCAGCATCTACGACTTATTTTAGAACTCCTTCGAAAAGAACAGCTTTATGCTAAGTTCTCAAAATGCGACTTCTGGCTTCGTGAAGTCCATTTCCTAGGCCACGTGGTAAACAAGGATGGGATTCACATTGATCCATCCAAGGTAGACTCGATCAAGGACTGGCCTGCACCTAGAACACCAACGGAAATTCGCCAATTCTTGGGTTTGGCGGGCTATTACAGAAGGTTTATCAAGGATTTCTCCAAGATTGCGCAACCTCTCACCTCACTAACTCAGAAAGGTGTCATCTATCGATGGGGTGATACACAGGAAACTGCGTTTCAATACTTAAAGGATAGACTTTGTAGCGCCCCTATCCTCTCATTGCCTGAAGGCACAGACGATTTTGTGGTCTATTGCGATGCATCCATTCAGGGACTTGGATGTGTGCTGATGCAACGTGACAAGGTCATTGCTTATGCGTCACGCCAACTTAAGATTCATGAACGGAACTACACTACACACGATTTGGAGCTGGGAGCTGTTGTTTTCGCACTCAAGATATGGAGACATTACCTGTACGGTACCAGGTGCACTATTTACACCGATCACAGGAGTCTCGAGCATATCTTCAAACAGAAGGAGTTGAACATGCGTCAACGTCGATGGGTCGAGCTATTGAATGATTACGAATGCGCGATCAAGTACCATCCAGGCAAAGCCAATGTTGTAGCTGACGCCCTCAGTCGAAAGGACACTACGCCTAAGCGCGTGCGAGCATTACAACTTACCATCCAGTCTAGTCTTCCTGCACAGATACGAGATGCTCAGGTAGAAGCATTGAAACCAGAAAACGTCAGGGCTGAAGCCCTACGTGGCTCAAGGCAACGGTTAGAACAAAAGGAAGACGGCGCCTACTACGTAACAGGACGCATTTGGGTCCCACTCTATGGTAACCTACGAGAACTTGTGATGAATGAAGCACACAAGTCTCGCTACTCAGTACATCCTGATTCGGATAAGATGTACCACGACTTGAAAACTACGTACTGGTGGCCTAGCATGAAAGCTCACATAGCAACTTACGTCAACAAGTGTTTGACTTGTGCGAGAGTCAAGACTGAACATCAGAAACCCTCAGGTCTACTTCAACAACCAGAGATACCACAATGGAAATGGGAGCAAATTTCCATGGATTTCGTTACTGGCCTGCCTAGATCTCAACGTGGAAACGATACTATATGGGTGATCGTGGATCGACTCACGAAGTCTGCACACTTCTTGGCTATCAAGGAAACGGATAAGTTCTCCACTCTAGCAGACGTTTATCTTAAGGAAGTTGTTTCGAGGCACGGGGTGCCCACCTCTATTATCTCTGATCGTGATGCACGTTTTACTTCTGAACTGTGGCAAGCAATGCACAAGTCCTTTGGCTCACGTTTAGATATGAGCACAGCATATCACCCGCAAATGGATGGGCAGTCTGAACGCACCATCCAGACCCTAGAAGACATGCTTCGTGCATGTGTTATCGATTTTGGCAACGGCTGGGAAAAGCATCTCCCATTAGTGGAGTTCTCGTATAATAACAGTTACCACACCAGCATTCGGGCCGCTCCATTTGAGGCATTGTACGGGCGTAAATGCCGGTCACCTCTTTGTTGGGCAGAGGTGGGGGATAGTCAGATCACTGGCCCAGAACTTGTGGTAGACACAACAGAAAGGATTGCTCAAATACGACAACGAATGGCGGCAGCTCGTGACCGTCAGAAAAGCTACGCCGATAAGGGCAGGAAACCACTCGAGTTCCAGGTTGGGGACCGAGTGCTACTCAAGGTCTCACCCTGGAAGGGTGTTGTTCGTTTTGGCAAACGAGGCAAACTTAACCCACGATACGTCGGATCTTTTGAAATCATAGAGAAAATAGGCAAGGTGGCCTACAAACTGAACCTACCAACAGAACTCAGTGCAGTTCACAACGTATTCCACGTGTCGAATCTGAAGAAGTGTCTGTCAGATGAGACCCTCATAGTTCCTTTGAAGGAGCTCACTATCGACGAACAGTTGCGATTCGTCGAGGAACCAGTTAAAATCACGGACCGGGACGTTAAGGTCCTCAAGCGCACCAGAATACCTCTCGTTCGAGTTCGTTGGAACTCACGTCGTGGCCCAGAGTTCACCTGGGAACGCGAAGATCAAATGAAACAAAAGTATCCCCAATTGTTCGCAAACAGTACAACCTCTACTGAGGCTGAAGCTACTGCGGAATTTCGGGACGAAATTCCAGATCAACGGGGGGAGGATGTGACACCCCAGGAAAACCAGGAAAACCATGCAACTTAACTAGCTTCCTCAGTGAGTACGTACCAAATTTCGGGACGAAATTTCTTTCAACTTGGGGATAATGTGACAACTCGTATTTCAGAACTTATCTTTGTGCTTAATGTAACGTATGTGAACCTTGTGTGATAATCTGATATGGTGATTTAATGAATGTGTATGAGACTTTATGTTTGTATTATGTGTATGAATCTTTGTATGTGTATGTATGACCCGAGTCTCACAACAACAACCCAACCGCACAACACTTGGCACACCGAACAAGCTTATTGGGCTTTGGTCCTTGACTACTCTCGGCCCACTCCCCACTCGGAACACATGGGCAGCCCATGATGGGTTCGGCCTACCTCTCATACGCATAACCTCATGAGGAGGTTAACACTTCTCATTATCTTGCAAAACACAACACACACACAAAACCCTAGCTATCTTATCTCCTTTCTCTCTAGTTCGACGGCAATTCTCATAGCCGAAGCCCCATCTCGATCGACCTAGTTCTTTGAATTCCGGTTAGTGCTATAATTATTAATTGTATGTTACTTGATGATTGTGGTCTACATGTCTTCACATACCGATTTAGAGAATGTTATATGATTGCTTTTGATTGAAAAATCACTAAGGTTGTTCATGTAGATCGACTCATTTGTGTAGGGTGTTAAGATTTATTTAGAGTTGATGATTTAGAACAAAATACATGTTATTCGGCTGTTATGTTTCTGCCTTTCGGATTGTTTGCTTGGTGATGTTGAAAGCTTAAATATGATAGTTTGAATGTTTTAAGATGTTGTTATGTTTGAAACATGATTAGGGTTCATAGAGATTTGATGCTAAAAACCCTTGTTTGATCGATGATTTGCATGATCTAAAACCGTTAGTATTGATTAATTGATAGAATTCATAATTTGGAAACCCTTGAATGATTGTAATTGGATCGAATTTGGGAAACAATGTAACTGATTAGCATTATATTCGGATAATAAAACCAATCGCACAAGTTCCCTCTCAATCGCACAAGATCAGATCACACAAGATCTGATCTAATCGCACAAGTGTCAAACGCACAAGTCGTCCGGGTCGCACAAGAGATCCGGACCGCACAAGATCAAAGTATAGTATTGCTGGGCCTTGAAGCCCAAATTCAGTCGCACAAGAATTGTCCAGTCACACAAGATGAACTGGACTGCACAAGATTATTTAAACTGTTTCATTTGTTGGGCCGTATGCATGTTGGACTATTTATGTTATTTGGGCTGGGTTTATGGCTGATCGCACAACCCATTGTGGATCGCACAAGTTATGCTGATCGCACAAGGGGTTGGGCCGCCTGTTTATTGGGCTTTACCTTTGGGATCGTACAAGTATCGGATATGTTATGACTGTTTGAGTGATTTACGTGTTTGCCATGATCAATACATGTTCGTAACCTGTTAGCTTATGTGTAAACATACGTGCACTTCTCGAACCTAGACCTGACTTGTATGGTAACCATGTTAGGACGTGGTTGACCTCTAGCAGCTCAATTGACCTTTCGTTTATCTGCCGAGCTAACCTAAGGTGAGTTCACACTTTCTACAAAGCATGGGATTCCCAGGGGTTGGGAATGGGTAAAGGAATATGGATTTCCTCGTCCTTCTTGGGTAGGACAGTACGGGTTCAGGAATATAATTCCTCGTCCTCGTGGACAGTTAACTTTCACTAGACCAAAACTCTATCACGAAGTCCCTCCTTTTTATATCGACTTAATCGCCGGGCCAATGGCGAGCGGGTCATTAGTTAGATAGCGCTATTTAGGTCTGACAAGCCTCACACCGTGCCGCAGAGGACGGGCGTGAACTAATGGATCTGGGCACGTCAATGATGATAGACATTGACAGTTCAGGGCACATAAACATGACTACAGTCAGCAGTCGATATGGTAACGAGTCTAGTAGTATATACATGGGGTAGCCCCCACGGCCGAAGAGCCAGATAATTAAACATGGGGTAGCCCCCACGGCTAGAGAGCCAGAATAAACGGGAATAAACTAAACACGTTTTCAACTATGGGGTAACCCCCACGGCAGGGATGCCAGTTAAAGGAAACCGTTTTTGGAACAACTTAAAACGAACACCCAACTGTGAACTCGCTCAACTTTGTTGTTGACTCGTTACTACATGCTTTGCAGGTCAATAGGTACTTAGCTGGAGCTTGCATGGGGAAGAGTCGTTGTGGGACATGGACAGCTGTGTGCCATGTTAAACATTGAAACGTTTAAACTTGTGTTTTGGTTTTAAACCTTATGCTTCCGCTTGCAACTTAAACTATGTTTTGTTTGGACACCAATTGTATTGGTTGGATTTTTATAATTACTTACATGCTTGTTCAATATGATTGGTGGCTTGATCCTGGTCAGTCACGCCTCCAAGCGGTGATACTTCGCGTGTGGATTTTGGGGGTGTGACATGTGGAGCTAATGCAGACAAATTGCAATTAATGAAGAAAGAGAAAGTGGATGGACACGGGGCCGTGTTCGGGCTTCTGTGCAGGCTATAAATAGAGGTGCTTGGTTCACTTCAAAAGCATCCCTTGGCAAACCACCTCTTTCCCACTTCTCCCACACTCCACCACCACTACAACCCACATCCACATCCACCACCATCATCCATCATCCATCATAGAGTATGTGTAGTAGTCTCGGGATCCAAGATTGATAGTAAGAGTTCTTGACAATCAAAGACCATGTTTGCCTAAGTCTCTTACATCACTTGGTGAAGACAAGCATTTAGTGTAATACTTTTGATTTTTAATCTTTATGCACTTTTTATTTGGTTTTGTATTAATGGCTTTAATAACTAGTTTCTTATGTTGAAGGTGAAACTTCCTTATCATTTGTCCGTGGTGTCTTGGCATTATTTTACTATCTATATAAAATAAAAGATTTACACCATTCGTATCTCTATGGTCTATATAGAGATATGTTGGCTACCTGGTCGGGGGTTAAGGGAATGGTTTGGTAAGGTTCTTGCCTTGTTCAGTGTATAGATCCTGCAAGGACCTGGGTCAAGCTTACTAGGACCTCCTTCAATACCCACTGTTATTGGATGGCGGGGGTGCGAATGGCTTGATCCCCTCATATGTAAACTACTATTAATACATTAACCCGGCTACTTGGGATTGTATCCCTGCTGACTCAAACCACTTAGCCGAGGGTAACGTCACCTTCAAAAGAGGGGCCTACCACATTACGCATTAATAACTTAATTGATTATCTTTCAATATTCCGACCCTTTAGGATTATATCCTTGCTGACTCAAACTACTAGGTTGAGGGTAACGTCACCTTCAAAAGAGGGGCCTACTACTATAACTAAGATAATCTCTTAAAAAGTGTAAAAGTGCGGAAATCATCAAAGGTTACACTAAAGGCGAGTCAGATCCAAGTGATTCATCTTGTCTATCTGTTTTTATTTTATTTTTATTTTCATCATTTTTAGTTTTTATTTTCATGTTTAAAACTTTTTCTAAACTTTTGATTTGATTAGACGTTGAGGATAAACCGGTACTAAAAGCCCTTGTGTCCTTGGACGACCTCGGTATCTTACCCACGCTATACTACGCTCACGATGGGTGCACTTGCCAATATGTGTGTTTAGTGTTAGTAAAATATCGTGTTTTATAAATTTAAAACTTGACTAAAGTGTTAAAAAGGACTTAAAAATATAACTAAAAAATATATCACGCTACACACGCATCAATGGTGCTGACGACAACAATAGTGTGTTGGTGGTGACGACAATGGAAATCGTATGTTTTTTTAACAGTAAACTTCATGTATAAGGTTACCACACTTTCCAAATCGTAGCCCAGTATTACCCCACTTTGGCCAGACTATGCTGTCTTAACCGGACCCACACTGGCTTCAAAGTTTGGTGTTTATTGGCATTCTCACTGGAAACCATACCGCTGGCTGCCACTTGACAGCCGTTGTGTTTCCACAATAGTAGAACTCTCTGGCGTAAAACACGATGGGACGAAAACCCAGTTGGGCTCGGGAATCGAACTGACAACCTCACACAAGGCCTAGTCCAAATCCTTCATTGCATATATCCACCCCAATATGACACAAGTAAGAATTGAACTTGAGTCTCTATTGGAAAACTCAAGCCTCTTACCACTAGACCACAAGTGGAAGGGACAATGATAATGATGTTGGTGGTTAAGATTGAGAATATTTCAATCCTTTTGAGTGAATGAAGGTGTAGAGTAAAAATAGTTAACATTCATGTATCAAATATACTTGATGAGCTATGAGTTACGAGTTGGGATTAATTGGTTAGTTTGTATTAGGAATGGGGCTAATGGCCAGGGGGTGTGGTATACCGCCCTTGGCCAACTCAACTTCGTTAGCGCCCTATGGCGCCCCACACCCATCCCCTGCCCGCTAAAGAGGAGGCATTATCCTTGCCTCGCCAGCCCAGTAACGAGCATTTTAACGCGTGGTTCGAGGTGTTGGTAAAATGTGACCGTTGGCAACGATCATAATTAAAAAAACTTTTTAAAAATGTAATATATATACAAATATATTCACAAACCAATCACAAACTCAAACACACACCAATCACAAAACACACACATTCTCTCCAATCATTTTTAAAAATGTCATCTCACTTTTCATCCGATTCGTCCAACTCTTCATCTGACGGTGTTGTCGACGATATGCTTATCGTAGTGACGCAGTAGGCGATTAATTATTTGCGAGAAGAAGCCCAATCGTCCACAACGCGTACCAGACCGACAAAACCACTACTCACATACACTCGGGCAGAGCGTTTTGTGGAGAAAGTTATGATGAAGGTAACCAACCGACGAAACCACTACTCACATCCGCTCAAAAAGAAGTTATCCGAGCGAGGATACGCGACAGGGACACACACCATAACCTTCGAGCTAATCTGACCAAGTTCCTAAGGTTTTATCGTGAACAAGGAGGAGACCACGAGTGATATTTTTTTAGTGACCTTGTATTTTTTTATTTAAATTAGGACATTGTATTTTTTATTTAAATTATGAGTTTTATTTTTTTCTTGTTATTTAAATTTAAATTGATATATCAAAATTAAATAATGTTTAAATTTAAATAAAAATAATAATTAGGTAATGATGATGGGGGCTTTAAACCATTGCATGCAAGTTAAAGGGAGAGACTTTAAAGCCCCCTATGTAACATGGCGCTGATGTGGATCTGATGTGGCGTAATAAAACCCCTTGGAGCGTTAAACCATACCCCCTAGCCTAAAAGTGCATTAGACCATGCGTAGTGGTAAATGTGAATAATGCCCACCCTTGGGCGTTTCCGCCATGTGGCAGTCCAGTCAGCAAGGGGCATTATTGGGCGTTTTTCTAAAATGGATGTAGTGGGAATGTGAGTATTATGTTAAAAAGGGGTGTAAAGAATTAAATAAAAAAAACTAACCAAAAAAGAGGGATTGGCCAAGAAAAAGAGGGATGCATGTGATTGGCCAACATTTTTCCATTTTGTCATGATTTAAAACACGCTTTGGAGCTTTTTTTCGACAATAACGCCCAAGGGGGTGGGGGTGGGGCATGATTGGGCGTGTTTGGGGGCTTTTTTTTTTTTGAAAAAAATACACGCCTACTACGCATGGTCTTAGGGTCTTGTCTAGGCCATGTGGGATAAGCAGACCCATAGAAAACCCATGTGGGGAATCGGCTGTCTAGAGTATTTAAAGTTGTTTTTTACCTCATTTATGAGGTTAGCCATTCTAAAGCGTCCCTTTGAAAGAGATTACCAGAGACAGTTAGGACTTTGTATCAGCCGGTTTTTCAGTGATTAGTCGTATGCAAAGTTTATAGTATTCTTCGTGTTCTTGACACAATCAACAGTTTGATTCCGTAAAACTATTGGATTTTGATTGATGTTTGTTTCGGGACTTACAGAAGGAACCTAGAATTTGAATAAAAATTAAATTTCTAACAAATTACAGTGAATTTATTTAAAAAAAAAATTTTGGAAGGTGACTTTCTATGTACTGGACCTATTGGTCACCGGGTTCACGTCAAAGACATTCCCCCGTCAGCCCCGCACTCTCGGACGCGATGTTCGATCGGGCCCCGGCCGCCGCGCAAGCTGACTTCCGCCCGGAAACCATACTGCTCCCACACGAGAGATTCGCTGGGGTAACAGCTGGGTAAAACCGGGTTGCCGTTTTAATTAATATGTTGTCTTTTGAATCTATAGAAAAAATTCCAAACAAACTCCGAAAATCAAAAAAAGTAACGAACATCAATCAGATTTCATTTTTATTGGATTCCAAATTTCTATGTTATTTACAAAATTAACTTATTAGGGGAGGGGAGGGTGGTTACTAGTGATAGAATTCTATCACTCCCAATATCCAATCAAATCATGCCATGTCATCACCCAATATTGTATCACTAGTGATAGAAATGTAGTGGGGGTGGTCATCACTAGTGATTGATGGGATTCCAATGTATAAGTATTAATACACAATGTACAAGTCATACACATTCCTCAATAACTCTTCAACGCGTTATATAAACAACGAGTTATTCCTATCACTCGTGACCAACATGGAGGCGGCGGTGTTAGTGATACATCAACGAATGATACAAGGTCCATCACGGACCGCCCCCTGTGGCCTTATTTTAATATATATTCTGATCAAACATGTGTAATACTTTCCAACTATATAAACATAATTACCTTTTTAAACAAATAAATACCCATTTAGATATAATTAAATTGAGTTTTTTTACCAAAGT
Source organism: Helianthus tuberosus (assembly GCA_030545235.1). Taxonomy (NCBI): domain Eukaryota; kingdom Viridiplantae; phylum Streptophyta; class Magnoliopsida; order Asterales; family Asteraceae; genus Helianthus; species Helianthus tuberosus. Next base: position 84,075,838 of record CM060369.1, read on the forward strand.
GGTGTTGATGGAAAAAGTATTTATCATAATGGTGTTGTTTCAAAAGTATTTACCAAAATCTTGGGAGTGGGATAAAACTTTGGGACCAATAGGTCCTGTGTTTGATTCACACAAGGGGGTTTTCCCATATTTATTGGGTTTCCTCCTGAATTGGTGTATAGGCATTATGCCTAGTGGAGATGGATATGATCGGGTGGTTCCACTGGTGGCACGATGATACTCCAGTGTTCCGTCAGTGATCCAAATTTGCGGTTCAAAAAAAATGGTATTTTATCTCATTTTATTAAGATTAAACTGCCATTTTGGTCCCTGTGGTTTGGCCAGTTTTGCCACTTTAGTCCAAATCTCAAACTTATTACATCTGGGTCCCTGTGGTTTGCATTTTGTTGCCATTTTAGTCCAAAAGTAAAATTTGACCAGAATCCCCAAATTAAAACCTCCTGTTTTGTCCTTACCCTCAGGGGTATTTTGGTCATTTCAGAAATTATTATAACTAAATATTGATTAAACCTTTTTCTATTTATTATTAAATAGAATGGCTTCTGTCTCTCTCCTCTCTCTCTCTCTTGACCCAAATTAAATCTGCCTTGAGCTGCCTCTCTCTAACACCCAGATTAACAAGAATTTTGACCCAGAATTCCCCAAATTAAATCTGTCTACAAACGTCTCCTTTTGATTCAAACATGCTGATAAACACCATTCCAAAACTCAATTTAAAAAAATCATTTAAAAACCCAACATATTAGCACCACACTATACAAACAAACGAGCATCAAATTGAAACAAAATGTTTCAGATCTGGAACAAATTCAACGAACAACGAAATCGAGCATCAAAAATCCCAACAATTTCAACAAACAAAGAATTTTAGAAATGGAAAAATCAGATCTAGATAAACAAACATAAATCAAACAATTTCTAATCACCAAATTATAACCTAAACAAAAACGAAAACAATCAAAACCTGTAAAGCTCTTCGAAACCTGTAAACCGGTGGCTCAGCCAAAGGAGATGGGGTTTTGGAGAACATGATGTTACAGTTCTGGGTCTCATCACCACCACCACTGCCCCAAGCACCTCCGCCGCCGCCGCTACTGCTGCCCCAACCACCTCCTCCGCCGCCGCTGCCATGTACTTCCCCAAATAAACCTTCAACGGCTCCACATACTCTTCAACTGCTCTGACACTTGTCCGGCGTTGATTGAAGAGAGAGAGGGATGGTTCGTCGGAGTTCAACTGCTCTGACACTTGTCCGCCGCTGCCCTGTACGACCTCCAATTTTTTAGAAACCACCACCCATGGTCGGCGGTGGATCTTGTTCTGCCGTCATCATCAACATCCGGAGTGGTGCTCAGGTGGGACGACGCCGGTGGTCACAGTCTGTGTATATGTATGTGTGACTGATCGATTTGGGGATGATGATGATCGATTTATGTGGTGGTGCTCAGTTAACTGGATTTAGAGAGAGAGAAGAGAGAGAGAAGGTCTTAGTTATTTGGGGATGATGATGATCGATGTGTATGTTGTTTATTTGTGTATATGTATGTGTGTATATTAATTAGAGATAAATAAATTAAGTATAATAAATTAAGATGGACCAAAATGCCCCTGCACTAAAGGACAAAATAACTTGCTTTCAACAGTCAAATAAGAGGGATTTTGGACTAAAATGACAACAAAATGCAAACCACAGGGACCCAGATGTAATAAGATTGAGATTTGGACTAAAGTGGCAAAACTGGCCAAACCACAGGGACCAAAATGGCAGTTTACTCTTTTATTAATTTCTCACTCCTAGTATAATTGGATAAGTTCATTTCATAGAATAATCAAAATGACTTAGTTATTTTTATTTAGATATTTTTTTTAATATTAAAAAGCTGTTAGTCTCACACATGTAAATAAATATATAATTATATTTTTCTTTAACTAATTTTTATTTAAGAAAATTGTTTTTTAATATTAAAAAGTTGTTAACTTCACACATGTAAATAAATATCTAATTATATTTTTCTTTAAACTAATATAAAAAAATTTCATGACCTCACATATGTATCTAATTATATTCCTATTTAATTAATACAAACAAAATTCGTGACCTCCGAATATAAATATGTAATTATTCTTTTTCTTTTCTAGAAATGTAAAGAGATTAATATGATGTCATCCATATTATATCTTTTAAATTCAAAAAAAAAAAAAAAAAGACAATCGTAAATAAAAAACAAATTATGTGTATACATTGTGTCTTTTTTAATGACAATAAAACATAAATTATATAATTTCGTGACTTTAACATTGTGTTATATTTTGCAATTTATTGTGTCTGTGTACCTTTATCATTTTTGGAGACTTTGTAGGATAACTTTACAAGTGTATACATATATAAACTAAATAAAAACATAAATGTATTTTTAATAACAGTAAAAACATAAATTACATAATGCCAAATTCCGAATTTGGATTTGAATTGTAGGATCGTTGTACGACCTAAACGAGTCGTTCAGAAGAATTCTTGATCAAAACGAGAGGCGGAAACAGACGTTTTGATGTCGAATCAGCTTGATTTACACTTGAAAGTAGTTTAATTGTCGTTTGTATTGATTTGACAAAGTTACAGATCGATCCGACACTTCAGCAGAGCTTCGCTACTGGAATTGCAAAAGTTATAAATGAAAGCCAATGACTACCTATTTATAGGAGAGCCACTGCTCATGAAATGCCACTCCTCATGAAACTGCCATTTCGTGCTTTCTGGCCAGTTCTCATGAAATTGACATCTTGTGCTTTCTGGCCTATCTATACTAAAACATGACTCGATACAAGACGAAGTCAACAGACATATGCACCAACAAACTCCCCCTTGGATGTTGACGAGTCTTCAGTGCGAGTCTTCAGTCTTGATCGGTCTTCTCACGCTCTTTCCAAAGTATCTTTCTCTGTAAGCATCCTTATCAATCTTCTCACTTCTCTTTCTTGCTTATCAGCATCAGCAACTTGGCTTTACAAACTTTCACAGGTTCAGAAAACGTCTCCTGGCTTTCCGTAGCAACAAGATCTGGAACCTGGCTTTTACGTCCTCAGACTCCCCCTTTCGATAAGCTGGGATCGTAGTCTGGAATTCTCTATCTGCACAAACTCTACCCAAAAATAAGTTTCACAATTATTAAAAATTTAACAATTTTAGACACCACTTGTAGAAATCATATAACATTTCTAAAATTATCTCTGCTTAACCACTTGTATTCGAAACATTCAAAATTGGTTTCAACTTAATGAACCATTTAATCATTTCAAAATCAATTCTTATTTCAAACAAACTCTCCCAACCCTGTTGTCCATCATGTTCTGCACTTGGAATTTTGAAAATCAGCTTTCCAACATCAGTTGTCGAAAATAAGATGAAATAAAATCTTTTTGATTTTTTTCAAAATTTTATGCTAAAACACACTTAAACACTTTTTTGAATTTTGTCTAAAATGAAAAACAGTAAAGAAATATTTACAGACAATATTTTTGTGAGTTTGTGTAAGATCGATCTACGTGACTTGATCTATCATTCTAGTTACAAGACTCGATACAAGACGAAGTCAACAGACATATGCACCAACATGAATCGCATTCAACCTATGAGTTTCGAACCGACCCATCATTCGAAATTAAATTAAATAATTTGGCTTTTCCTATTAAAAATACACACACACACACAAACACACACACACACACACACACACACACATATATATATATATATATAAGGTAGGGTTCATGCGAGAACCACCCTTATTGCGAGAACCGCGAGAACCAATGTGAACATGGGGCAATTTTGTAAATACCAAACAACTTTTAAAATATCTGCCTTCACTATCGGACTTCAAACATAAATTAAATTACACTTAATAAACACTTTCACGTCCACACTCAGAACTCTACACTCAGAACTCGATCACATCCAAATCTTTCCACATTTCTCAACCTGATTATCTCAACAATTCGTCAATTACAATCGATTACATAATCTTCTCGAATACATCTTCAGTTCGCCATCATCATCGTCGATTACAATCGGTTATATAATCGTCTCGAATACATCATCAGTTCGCCATCATCAGTTCACCATATCGAAGCATCTGGATTGAGATTTTATCTCAGATTTGAGATTTTACCAGCATATATTTCATATTTCGTCATATAATCGAAGTTAGTTCCCCAAATTCGTACAAAATTAGTCGTATAATCTATATTAGGAACATAATAATTAGGGCAACATTGTGGATTTTTAATCTGTTCGTAATTAGAGCAACGTGCCAACGTGATTATAAGAATAGATGGTTCAATGAGTGTGTCACTACGACGGTATCGCCGGGAATCAATCCCCGTCGGTATTAGGTGTACATATGTATAGTTATGCACATGTGCATATCTTACCATAATAGATTTGTTAATGATTAATGTTATATATGGTTAGTGATAATACGAATTTTGATTTGGTACAGGTTAAGGTTTATTATTGAAGCAAGCTTACGAATTTTGATTTGGTACAGGTTAAGGTTTATTATTGAAGCAAGCTTGCTGATAAGGTGAGTCATGTTAATGCACATGTGCATAGTTATGCACATATGTATGGTTTGCTAGATTAAGTTAATAAGGGTCATATGGATGCAAATGTGCATAGTTATGTACATCTGTATACTTTGACAGAATGGGTTATTCAGGTCATTCATGCTGATGTACATGTACATAATTATGCACTATGCACATGTGCATAATTTGCCAGAATATATTAATAAGGTCGTTTATGTTGATGCACATGTGCATATTGTATATGGTGATGATAAAGTTAATGTTAATGCACATATTCATTGATAAGTTATGTTTATTTCTTTTTTTTTGAAACCAAGGGATGAAAGGTCAATTAAAATGCCGGATGGAATGGAATATGATTACGCGATGGTTAAACAAAACGGTTAACAGTTTATTTGTGATGATCATGGATTGGTATCAACATAATGCACATGTGCATGATTATGTAATATATGAAAATAAAAGTAATGAATGTAAAAAAATAACAGTTATTTGTTTAATGTTTATTATTGATGATTACTGGGTGTTAATAATGTGATGCACATGTGCATAATTATGTACTGTTGGTTAACAGTTTATTTTTTTGATGATTACAGATGGTTGGCAAAATAATGCACGCAGGTGCGCAAGAAGAAATAAACACAAAAAGGCGGGCAATTAAGCGAACTCGTGATGAAACCTCAAAAAAGGAGGTTACGTGATGAAACATAAAAAAAGGAGGTGACGAGGTACGTGCGGTAAAGAACAAGAAGTTGGCAAGATCAACGGTAACGGCGACGGTTGATACTAATGACCATATAGTTGTATTCAGATTCAACATATTCAACATAGGGTATCCAATATAGCGTGCCATTAGGTGTAGAATGCACAATAGTTGTAGTTGTTCTTGTAGGGTAGAATGTACAACACTTGTAATTGTTCATGTATACATAAAAAGTAAAACATATAACATTCTAATTAATAAGGTATATGGCGTGTTTACGCACTTGTTCAACATTTATTCGGTGATGATTACGGGGCATTGGTAATGTGATGCACATGTGCATAACATTATGTACTGATGGTTAACAGTTTATTTGTGACGGTTGGCAACATAATGCACATGTGCAAGAAGATGGTTAGCAACATAATGCACATGTGCAGGATTACATGATGTATGAAAATATAACTTATGTAATAAACCAATTGTTTGTTTAATGTTTAATGATAAAAAAGAAAAGGGTTAATAATTAAACATGGATTATGGTGTATTGGCAAAATAATGCACATGTGCATTATTATGGTATGATTGTAAATAAATGTGATTTACTTGATGAGAGAATAATGAAGCATGTGAGAGTGAACTATGAAAAAACACTTTAAGGATATAAAAATGAATCATATGAGTGTAAACTTCGAAACACATATAAATGTATAATGACTTTAATCTCAAAGCGTATGAATTGCAACTCTTGTTGATCTAAATTTGTAGATGTTACTTATATAAAATTATTCATAACATTTAGCAAGGTGCTACACCACAATTACATCCACCAACACCAACAGAAGGAAAACTCATACAGCAAAAAACAAATAGAATACTATACTGGAAATACATCAAAATTGTTCCAGGTCGCCCAAGTTAAACTCACCTCCTTCGATCTATTTTTACCCATAACTAACTAATGTTCTTGATCTCCTCGACTACCTTCTGCACCGACAATTGACTTTGATTAAAAACCATCTTGTTCCTCATTCGCCAAACGCTCCAGAGGTAGATAAGGGACACCGCATAAATCGCCTTTTTCTTTTTTGCAGACCCTTGGACAATATTATGATATTCCAGCAAATCTTTGAGACTGAAAATAAATGCAGCCGGGCCTTTGCACCAGTGAGTAATTACGGACCAAAATGTTTGAGCGAACTGACATGAAACGGAAATATGTTCACATGTTTCTGGGAAATCGCTACAGAAAATGTAGCAGTTTGACTGTGTTTGGATGACTGTTGCGTTAAGTGCCACCTTCGTTGGAAGTCTCTCGACTAAGGCTATCCACCCGACCAAACCAACTTTTTTAGGTGTCCAATTATTCCAAACAAATACCTGCTCGGGAACCTCCTTGTTATATGTTTGTATCCTAGACTTCAAACTCCGAACAGAAAAGTCTCCCGACGTGCTCAAACACCAAACTCATAAATCTTTTCAAGTCTCTCCCAGTAGTCATTTCCATTAATTATAAGCAGGCCTAATTGATATGGTCCATCACAAGGAGAGCAATAGTATCACAAATTTATTGGGACAATGTAATATCATGAAACTTTGGAGGAGACCTATCAAAATTAAAGGTAAATCAAGCAAGAATATTGAAATTTTAATTTGTCAGTAAGCAATTGGTCAGCCTGGATATGGAGCTATAGATACCAAGGTGATCAACTCACCTGTTAACAAAAGAAGACAAATTGGATCACAAGAACAATATGGCCAGAGTAAGTATTAGAAAGTGGCACAAAAAATGGAAGAAGATGGTAGGCTATCCTCTCAAACAGAAGCCATATGACAGTTGCAGAAACAAAAAATGGAAGAAGATGCAATAGCTGTATCAACTGAGTATGTCGCTTATGGACACACAAATCCTCTCTAATGGTTTTAACATTGAAAGTCGACTTATTTTTCCGAGTGCCAACCCCACCCGTCTTCATTTTGGTGTCTCTCAACAGCGCCAAAAGCTACATAAACTCCACCCATGCCTCCCCGGTTATCGGATTGTTATTCCATTGCCAATCCCACACAGTCACCTCCCTTTTTTTGTAGTTGTCCGCCACCCAAGCCCATTTGTTTGCAGCCATCCTGTACATAATTGGATAGTCATCTATAACGCACTTGTTCATAAACTATACATCAACGACATAGTCTAATTTTCAACATAATGCACATGTGCATATAATTTAATACAATATCATTTACAATCAACATAATGCACATGTGCATATAATTTAATACAACATCATTTACAGTAAATATAATGCACATGTGCATATCGTTTAATATAATATAATTTACAAAGTATATACATCATTTACAGTCAACATAATACCTTTAGTCACAAATCGAATGAATTGCAACTCTTGATGTTCTGTATTTGTAGGTGTTGTACCAGTCGAAGTAGTGTCAAAAGATAATGAACGATCAGATACATTGATTATAAGACAACATTGTCTTCAGATACATTGATTATAAGACAACATTGTCTGATGTAGACATAAATTCAATAGTCTGAATTTCAAAGCCACGAAGGGTATGTTGAATTACAACAGTTTTAGACATAAATATGTGACTATCAACGGGATTGACAGCAGATGGACCACCAAAGTCGGCATCAGATGTTGTATGAAGATGATATTCAGAAAATGTATGAGGAGGATCATCAGATATACGAGGATATACAAGTGATGAATCAGGAGACGCCATATATCGCTGTAAACACCGTGCCAACTACAATCACGGTGAAATACGTGAACGCCGACTATCTATATCCCGTGAAAACCACCGTGAACGGCTCTTCGTCGCCGTGAAACTGCCATGAATGCATCTCAGACGAGTGTGAAGACCATGAACTGGTGAACTTATGAAACCCTAGAATGGAGATAACAGTGACATAAGGAAAGAAAAAAAGAACGCGTGTTTTGGTATAAACATAATATAATTACAAAATGCCATGTGTTCACACTGGTTCTCGCGGTTCTCGCAATAAAGGGTGGTTCCTAATGGATCCTTATCCTATATATATATATATATATATTTGTGTGTATTTAGTTTATACAGAGTTATACATATACTTACTTACTAATTTATATATATTTATTAAGTTTATACAGATTTATACATGTACTTACTATTGATTTAGTATTGATCATTGTTTTCTTTATGTACATAAAGTTTTAATATAGCATGGATAAAGAAAAACTAAACTCTTTCCTGTTGTTCAGAATAAACAAAAATCTTCAAATTATTTTTCAAATTTGAAGTCACAAAATTCGAAAGTTATTTAAGGTTATTAATATATTTTTGTAATAGAATATTGATTAAGTGATATTTTAATTAATAAAGTGAGGCTAACCAATGATATTAGGAGTGAGAAACTAGCAAAGTTGGTTAAAATACTATTTAGGTAAATACTTTTATAAAAACACCATTATGGGAAATATTTTTTCCACCAACACCAATTTGAGAAAAAACTCTAATTAAATTACAAAAGAAATTAAAAATATTATCTTATGAATATATAAAAGTAAATCACATTGATCGAGACAACGTAAGGAAATGTTTCCATAAATGGCGCACCAAACCTCTTAAGGTAACATGCTGGATACCAACTTCATTGACAATGATTGGGTTAGCACATTTGAAAGCACCATAAGTCAAGGAATATAATGTAAGTAGATTTTAGAATAATAGTTTCAAACTACTCAAATAAATACCTAGATCCTTGAGATTATAGATGATCTAAACCAACTGAGTTGGGTTAGATTCTAGGTCGGTCAAAATGGGTTTGGGTGGTAGCTGGTGGGTGGTGACCGTGCAATGCAGGAGTGGTGTTCGACTGTAGGGGAGTGGTGGTATGGAGGATAGGCACCGAGTTTCTGACCACCTCGTGTGAACCGTTCTACGTTGTTATGAACTCCTAATAATCATACAAATTCTACCCGATTGGCATGTACTATTTTAGCCAATCCCGAGTCCTGACACAACTTCAACCCATTCTCGCTCGACACGTAGACTAATGCCATCTCGTATAACAACTCTGATCATGCCATCCTCTTCCTTGGGTTAAAGAGGGTTGTTTGGTAATCCTAGCACATAGGAGCAACAACATTTCAATTTGTAAAATTTGAGTCAAGCAAAGACCCGAGAAAGTGGGCCTTGGGCGATCGCCCACCTTGCCTTTTGTGACAAATGACAAAGTATCAGGTAATTTTGTACAACTAAATCGCTATTTAAATATATAATTACGTGCATTAGACTTAACAACGGCATGATTGAGTCTCATAAGTCTAGCAATCTTTAGGAAGCACATTCATTTGCATATTACATATTCGTATTCACCACGTTGCGATACGACGAAAACTATTACAAACGACCATTGGTAGATTATCCGGTTACACTATTCATGTCAGGAGAGTTCCGGTACTCCATAAAACCTCACGTATAGTACATAAAACCATGACAACATGAAACATATACTAAACCCTAAGTGGGAAAACAAGAATACACGTTATAACTTTTCCGGAAAATACATAAGTAATAAATTGCCCGAATATGAAAAACCAGTTACAATTTCATAATTATTGGATACCATATGATCATCGGATAACCAATGACACTATATTTATCCTAAAATTATATAAACACTAATTACAAAGTAATGGTACGCAAGTGACCGTTAATTCATCCGGAAGCGTAACTACTGCCGGTTTAATATCAATAACCATCAAAGCCTAAACTAGTGAACTAGTTAATATTATTTAACATTCTAACCTAATTTTAGTCCACCAAATATCCTAACATCCTAATTCAATCTAATCAAAACTCTAACTACATAAATATCTAACCTAGATATTTACACATGCCTAAAACATTAAACTGTAACACCCTTACTTGTTTAATACAATATATTATATAAGTTTCGTAAAAATACATGTTTATACGATTACACGTAAGTATGACAATACGAGTTTACTAAAACTTTTACAATTTAAAAGTTTAGAACAACTAATGTAATTGAATTCGTCGTTTAAAAGTTACGACGAAACGCCATGCGGAAGCTTTTAAACTTTATCGTGTTCGGTTCTTCTTCGAGCTTGATCTTCATCCGGGCACTCTTGGCAATCACCTATGATCAAAACCAACTTAAAAGTTAGTTTTGATAGTTAAATAACAAGTTATATGGGTCAAACAAACAAAATTAAACATTTTTCAGGTTCAGGGGGGGCTAGGCGTCACGCCTAGGGGCTAGACGCCCCACCTAGCCCCCTTTTTGGCAGAAAGTTTCAGTTATGTTGCTGCAGTTACCCAACTCCGTTTTCGATCGAAATTCCAACTTCAAAACTTCATAACTTTTGATCGGGATGTCCGTTTTGCGTGATTCTTTTTCCTACGCGATCGTAATTCAATTCTCCATCACATGGAGTCAACACCCGACATCTAAACTTGAAAAATACGGGATTTCAAGCTCTCGGCTTATAATTGAGTTTTCAAGACTTTTGTCTCGTTTAAGCTTTTATCAAACCAACTTATTTGTTTGACCTCCATTTCTTACGAACCCTTTATTTCCAATATTGTCTATCATATTAGGTTCCATTCACGGGTTTCTACGCATTATTGACCCGTTTTTACTTATAATCTTATTTTGACCCGTTAAGGGTATTTATGTCCTTTTAAACATAATTTTCGCCCATTTCTCCTATGCCTCATAATTCCACCCGTTCATATCGATTAATCTTCCACCACAACTATGATTGTGGTGGATTTAATGAAATAGACTATTTATTCCGAGTTTTATCTCCCGGCTATGTCATTTTACGGCAAGACACATTTGAGGCATACAACCCTTGAAAGTTTATGCCTTCAAATTTTATACGCATCTAAGAGTTACAAATTCATAATATAAGTTTCTAAGCAACCTCTAAGGGTTGTTTACCCGGTTTACCCATCAAGGGCTTTTTGGTCATTTTTAATCCCTCATTTTTTTTTGCGATGAAGGACTTCACTAAATATTCAACCTTATTTGCACTTTTAACTATAAGTTCATATAAGCGTACCTGGCCCGGGTTGAAAAATAGACCCGATTTATACCTTGCTTTAATTATCACACAATCTATGGTGACGCAATTATCCGATTTGCTAATCGCTCCTGTTAACATGAGACTTGACAACCACATTAGTCGATATTGTCAAATGGTATTATCACCACCATTCGACCCGTTTGGCCTATATGCCCAACGTTGCCTATTTAATCAAAAACATGGTTTTTGACTTCCAATTCATACATCCATCCCATCTCGGATTTTATTACCAAATCCTTTTTCTTTTAAATTCCTTTCTTACAAATTCAACCCATTTCGGCTTACGCTAAGGGTATCCTTTTAACTTCGATTTACATTAGTCAACACTTGACCAATTTCCATATTACCCTTTTCATCATTATTAGATTACACTACAAGGTAATCTTAACGGAAATTCATAATTTCTTAGTCATTACATGATTAATTTACCGTTTTGCCCTTTTTGCCATAAACCATGGTTTTTATCATCTTTATATGTTCCGACTCGTATCGATCGCGTCGGAAATTCATATTTTCTATATTATCGCTATCGCATTCATAACGTATAGAATAAACAAGTATTCTACATAATTGTGTAAGTTTCACTTACCTTGCATCCCGGATACGCTTTTCCTTTATGCTTGACTCGTTCGACTCGCTTTCTCCCCAAGCTTCACCTAGCTTGTTAAGTGCCAACTATCATTCATTATTCACAAGGTTGTTAGATTAGTCATTCCAAATCATGACTTTCACATCTTATGATTCTTTGACTATTTTTCTCTTTAAACTCAATCATAAATCATGAGTTTAATTCTTGTGTCAAGACTCACTTCTAATTAATTATGAACTCTTAATAAAATCCCTATTTTGTTCAAGTAGTTCATTCATACGAGTTAGTATGGTGTTTATAGACACCAATACAACATTAATTTCATCAAATCAACTAGACCCATTTCATAGCAATTATGATCATATACTCAAACTTGCAAATTGTTCAAGTATTTTGCTTCAACTATCAATTGTGATGATTCCTAGCACAAGCACATCATTATCTTCATTATTAAATCAAAACCCACTTAGCACATTCAAGGGTAATCATCAAATCCCTAGTTTCTAACACCAATTCATCAAGTTTTCAACTAGGGTTTGTTTCTAAACATGAATTCAACACATATATCACTCATACATTCAACATTCATTCACGAATTTGGATCATGAGTGTTCATCATAAATTCTAAGACATCACCAAATTACGAAATTTAGCATACCTTACGATCCCCTTGACTTGGTGATCATTTGTACATGATCATGCATTTGATTTGAGCTAGTTTTGCCCTTCAATTTGGTGAAATTGAGATGAGCTAGGGTTTGAGCTCCTGGCTCCTCTTCTGATCGATTTCACACACACACACACACACACGTGTGTGTAGTGTTTTAATTAAATAAAAACCAAGTTTTAAATCTTCCTCTTTTGGCCCCTCAAGTTTGTAACTTTATAATAAGGGTTATTTCCCAAGTTTCCTTCTTTGTTTTAAGGCACATATTTAACTAGGTTGATATTCCTAGTTACTTGGTGGGTTCGGGGAAATTATAACCCTTTTTATTTTTAAGTCCCGTTAACTCGGGCCTTTTATAAACTTATTTCCTTAAAAGTATTCCTTCACGTTTTATTAAATATTAGGTTTATTTATTTAAATCCTAATATTTACCGGGTTACTTCTACCGCTAACGGTACTTTACTCGTCTTTTAGTATTAACGGGGTTTGATTACCAAACCCGTTTTCGGGGTGTTACAAGTCTACCCCCTTAAAGAGGTTTCGTCCCCGAAACCTTTCTTACGTACTTTACTAGTTTAGATCATCCGAACCTTAGCTTTGGTGATCACTTAAGCATTGCTCGCACATAATACTCCTACCAGGAAAGTATGATAATGTGCTTTTGGTTTCAAAGCGTATACGCCTTTTATGTGTATGGCCTCACAGGCCGATACTTTCACTTTGTATTTCTTATTCTTGTCATTTAATTGACCGAGTTGCCATCTGATCGCTCGGTTATATTTATTTTCATTATGTTTACTTCAAGTTAGTCTTATTTCAACAGACGCTTTATATAAGTGATGAGTCGTAACACTACTCCGACTTTGAAGGGTTTTACCGGCCAGACTGATTAGTCCCCGTCATTATACTCCCCGTCATTAGGGTATATCTTATTGCCAACCCGGCCTTTTATGATCTCTTCGCTTTTAACCCATTTACTTAACTTAGCGAAACCCATCGCCGTTATACGAACTTTATCTCCCGTTATTATTTTACGCCGGTAGTTACAACCAGTTTCCTCGTCTTATACTATTGACCCGTAGGTTCTTTCACTTAGCCTCGTAGGCTATTTCTTTAGATTTTCACCTTTTTACCTTTTTAAGGTGAAACCCTGACAATTCTTTTCTTTCTATCTGTGACCCAAAGGTCTTCTTGGTCCTGTAGACATTATCACTACGTTTAACCCCGTAGGTTATGATGATCCCGTAGATCATCTTTTATTCGAGTCTTTATTCAAATGTGTATATGTTTATATACGCATATGGCGTTAAGGCACCCCGCTTTATGTTTAAAATTATTCACCTTTACTTTTTGGATTTCGTTTGACCTTGACCGTAGTCTAAGGCTACATTGTTTTCTTTCGAATTATCCTTCCGACTTCTTGACTTCTAACGTCAATTACACGTCGGTTTGCCCTACACTTATCATTACCCGGTTCTTACCTATACTTCTTTACGTCCCATTACCCGGGTTCTTTTATTTTAATGTTTTTAACGCCTATAACTTCTTTACATAGGTTTATTAATATTTCACACTTTTATTTATTCGATTCGCGCTTACTTACTTTGGCAAGTGTCATCCTTTATTAAATTTGTTTGACTTGTTCGTGTGAAAATTCATCACTTATAAATGTCAAACTTCAGTCTTTGTTCGACCCGTTCAGCTTTGAAATAGTTGAACGTAATTTATCAGAATTTCTATTTGCAGTATCTTATCGTCCTTTAGTCATGACCCAAAACCCGAGTCTTTTTGACTTTCCATACGCGTTCCTGTTTCTTAGTCTACGCGTGCGTTTAATTCCTTACCCATCAACCGGGTGTTTTACTAAAATCGTTATCATTGCACCCCTCCCGGTATGCATTAAGACTTCATTTCGATTTACTTGGTCATCTTAGCGAAATCCGTCGCTTTTATTCGACCATGTCTTTTATTCTTTACGTGACCACCATTGGCGGCCTTATTAATTATGAGTGACAATTCTCATCGTTATCCTTGCTTTACTACAACTAAAGTTAACAACCTTGATTATCTTTTTCGTGTGGGCAACACCTTTGTTTTTATGACCCGGCGGATCATCTATACTTTGGTTTTACTTGCCCATTTTGTTCACCATGGCCCTTTCGTCCAAGATGACTTATTTTCGTGAATTTCCTTTTGATCATTCATTTATATCATCATTTACATTAATCCTTGTCCCTTCTCTCGGGCTCATTATCCTAATGTAATACGCTTCCGTCACCCGGCTGTGCGTTTACATTATTATCAACTATTTTGTTCATTTGTTTCATTTGGGTACTTTTTAATTTGTCCCATTCACCCCGTCCTTACTACATCGGATGTAAATGTGTCCGCTATAAGAAGTTCATGGTATCATATGCCACTACTTACTTGGCCAGAGTAAGCGATTAACACATGACACGCGTGACCTTTTTATAGTTTTCACATCACGCCCTATGTAAGTAATGCCTCTATTTGTTTCTCATGGAAACAATATCCCGAATGCATTTTCTATTCGGTTTTCCAAGTTTCTAATTTACATATGCAACAATCATTCTCTTCATGTTTGTTGCATATTGCTATTTGTGCGTTTACATTTAAAAAGCGTGCACCTGGTAATGTTTGCCCGGACGGGCGTTCCTTGCCATTAACCTTGTTCGCGGTCGTTACGCGATTTAGTCCTTGGTGAGCATGCTCCTCTTGTCATACTTCGGACCGTTCCTCTATCATATCCGTAATTTGTTCAACCCTCGTCATCTTCAAATGCGAGTTTCCTCGAATTAAAACATTCATAAAGGTTAGTAATGTCAACTTTACTAAATGCCCGTATCATAATACAAGGCTTTTCTACTATACGTGTTAACGCACGTAATTTTGTTAACTATATCTATTATTTAATTAAGGTATCGTATATTACACGATAACCCTATGTGTTGTTTACAACACTTTAACCATTCTAAATCATTGACATACTCGTACTTACCGGATTTGTGATCAAGCCTTGAACCGAACACCAATCTTTATCAAGAGCATAAGGTTTAAGTCCAAGCATAGTTTTCCCACCATACTTGAATCTCTTAAACCAAGGCTCTGATACCAACTTGTAACACCCTTACTTGTTTAATACAATATATTATATAAGTTTCGTAAAAATACATGTTTATACGATTACACGTAAGTATGACAATACGAGTTTACTAAAACTTTTACAATTTAAAAGTTTAGAACAACTTAATGTAATTGAATTCGTCGTTTAAAAGTTACGATGAAACGCCATGCGGAAGCTTTTAAACTTTATCGTGTTCGGTTCTTCTTCGAGCTTGATCTTCATCCGGGCACTCTTGGCAATCACCTATGATCAAAACCAACTTAAAAGTTAGTTGTGATAGTTAAATAACAAGTTATATGGGTCAAACAAACAAAATTAAACATTTTTCAGGTTCAGGGGGGGCTAGGCGTGACGCCTAGGGGCTAGACGCCCCACCTAGCCCCCTTTTTGGCAGAAAGTTTCAGTTATGTTGCTGCAGTTACCCAGCTCCGTTTTCGATCGAAATTCCAACTTCAAAGCTTCATAACTTTTGATCGGGATGTCCGTTTTGCGTGATTCTTTTTCCTACGCGATCGTAATTCAATTCTCCATCACATGGAGTCAACACCCGACATCTAAACTTGAAAAATACGGGATTTCAAGCTCTCGGCTTATAATTGAGTTTTCAAGACTTTTGTCCCGTTTAAGCTTTTATCAAACCAACTTATTTGTTTGACCTCCATTTCTTACGAACCCTTTATTTCCAATATTGTCTATCATATTAGGTTCCATTCACGGGTTTCTACGCATTATTGACCCGTTTTTACTTATAATCTTATTTTAACCCGTTAAGGGTATTTATGTCCTTTTAAACATAATTTTCACCCATTTCTCCTATGCCTCATAATTCCACCCGTTCATATCGATTAATCTTCCACCACAACTATGATTGTGGTGGATTTAATGAAATAGACTATTTATTCCGAGTTTTATCTCCCGGCTATGTCATTTTACGGCAAGACACATTTGAGGCATACAACCCTTGAAAGTTTATGCCTTCAAATTTTATACGCATCTAAAAGTTACAAATTCATAATATAAGTTTCTAAGCAACCTCTAAGGGTTGTTTACCCGGTTTACCCATCAAGGGCTTTTTGGTCATTTTTAATCCCTCATTTTTTTTGCGATGAAGGACTTCAGTAAATATTCGACCTAATTTGCACTTTTAACTATAAGTTCATATAAGCGTACCTGGCCCGGGTTGACAAATAGACCCGATTTATACCTTGCTTTAATTATCACACAATCTATGGCTACGCAATTATCCGATTTGCTAATCGCTCCTGTTAACATGAGACTTGACAACCACATTAGTCGATATTGTCAAATGGTATTATCACCACCATTCGACCCGTTTGGCCTATATGCCCAACGTTGCCTATTTAATCAAAAACATGGTTTTTGACTTCCAATTCATACATCCATCCCATCCCTGATTTTATTACCAAATCCTTTTTCTTTTAAATTCCTTTCTTACAAATTCAACCCATTTCGGCTTACGCTAAGGGTATCCTTTTAACTTCGGTTTACATTAGTCAACACTTGACCAATTTCCATATTACCCTTTTCATCATTATTAGATTACACTACAAGGTAATCTTAACGGAAATTCATAATTTCTTAGTCATTACATGATTAATTTACCGTTTTGCCCTTTTTGCCATAAACCATGGTTTTTATCATCTTTATATGTTCCGACTCGTATCGATCGCGTCGGAAATTCATATTTTCTATATTATCGCTATCGCATTCATAACGTATAGAATAAACAAGTATTCTACATAATTGTGTAAGTTTCACTTACCTTGCATCCCGGATACGCTTTTCCTTTATGCTTGACTCGTTCGACCCGCTTTCTCCCCAAGCTTCACCTAGCTTGTTAAGTGCCAACTATCATTCATTATTCACAATGTTGTTAGATTAGTCATTCCAAATCATGACTTTCACACCTTATGATTCTTTGACTATTTTTCTCTTTAAACTCAATCATAAATCATGAGTTTAATTCTTGTGTCAAGACTCACTTCTAATTAATTATGAACTCTTAATAAAATCCCTATTTTGTTCAAGTAGTTCATTCATACGCGTTAGTATGGCGTTTATAGACACCAATACAACATTAATTTCATCAAATCAACTAGACCCATTTCATAGCAATTATGATCATATACTCAAACTTGCAAATTGTTCAAGTATTTTGCTTCAACTATCAATTGTGATGAATCCTAGCACAAGCACATCATTATCTTCATTATTAAATCAAAACCCACTTAGCACATTCAAGGGTAATCATCAAATCCCTAGTTTCTAACACCAATTCATCAAGTTTTCAACTAGCGTTTGTTTCTAAACATGAATTCAACACATATATCACTCATACATTCAACATTCATTCACGAATTTGGATCATGAGTGTTCATCATAAATTCTAAGACATCACCAAATTACGAAATTTAGCATACCTTACGATCCATTTGACTTGGTGATCATTTGTACATGATCATGCATTTGATTTGAGCTAGTTTTGCCCTTCAATTTAGTGAAATTGAGATGATCTAGGGTTTGAGCTCCTGGCTCCTCTTCTGATCGATTTCACACACACACACACTAGTGTGTGTAGTGTTTTAATTAAATAAAAACCAAGTTTTAAATCTTCCTCTTTTGGCCCCTCAAGTTTGTAACTTTATAATAAGGGTTATTTCCCAAGTTTCCTTCTTTGTTTTAAGGCACATATTTAACTAGGTTGATATTCCTAGTTACTTGGTGGGTTCGGGGAAATTATAACTCGTTTTATTTTTAAGTCCCGTTAACTCGGGCCTTTTATAAACTTATTTCCTTAAAAGTATTCATTCACGTTTTATTAAATATTAGGTTTATTTATTTAAATCCTAATATTTACCGGGTTACTTCTACCGCTAACGGTACTTTACCCGTCTTTTAGTATTAACGGGGTTTGATTACCAAACCCGTTTTCGGGGTGTTACATAAACTAATAAAAAACCTATACCCTATACCCCCTCCCCTATAATTTTGGCCCTAGGTGGGCCTACACCACCTTTCCTTTGTGTTGAAAGTTGAAGTGAATGAGGCATGGCCTTGGAAGACTTATGGAGGTATTGATGATTATAAGATAAAGACTTTCACCCCACTTCACACCTTATCCATTCACTACATTATCTTGCACCACAAAAAAAACACACACACAAAAACTCTCCTCTCTCCCTCTTGAAATCAGCCAAAGCACACCACCCTTATCCTTTAATTGTCAAAACCAAAACAACAATTCCAAATGTTATACAAGGAGATCAAAGGTGTGCACAAGTATAAGAATCATCAAGGGAGCTTTTATATAAGACTATGAGTTTTCTATCTTTTTACAATCTTCAAGAGTGTTCTTCCCTAGTCTTGTGCTAATAGTAAGTGCTTAAATCCTTTGTTCTTGCTTCTTGTTATGTGTAGATCACAAAAGTACAAGTTGATAATTCAAAAGACCTTGTTAAAAATATATGAAAACCCTAAAAGAAAACCACATAATCTAAACAATATAAGTCTTCTTGTTGTTGTTTTTGAATATGATGAACAAGTGAACATGATGAACTTGCAAAAATGGTGTTAACAAGATGATCTTAAAAGATGTAAAAGTATGGATCTAACATGAGATATGAAGTAATATGTGTGTTGATGAACTTGATAATCTTGAAGATTATACTAAAGTATTTTAAAGATTATATAAAGTTTACATAAAGCTTCATGTTCATGGTTTTGGTTTTTAAAAGTATATATAAAAGTTGTTTAGCTTAAACTTGTTTTAAAGAATGGATGAACATGGAAAGTGGTTTTCTGAAAAGATTCTAAAAATATAATTATGATTACTAATGCTTAAACACGGATTTACAAAGTAAAATACGGATTAGTGCCTCTAAACATATTTATAAAAAAGTTTTGGTGGAAAATTGAAAGTTGAAATAACTAGAGTTTTCATAAATCTAAAATTGTTGATTATATATATATAGTCAATCATGCGAAAATGAATACTTGTGTATATTATGTGTATTTAGTAGAAGGATATAGAAAATCTTGTTTAACTAAATACCAAGTGAAATAATACACTACAAAATCAAGGGACAAAAACATGACAAAGTAAATACATATACATAAACACATATACTTATGTCTACAAGGATATATGGACAATAAACAGGAAATACATATACATATATCCATGACGTTGATATGGAACAAATCAGACAATCGGACAAGTTATAGGGGTGTGTGTGTGTGTGTGTTAACGAGGCTTGGTAAAAATATATGAATTTGGACAAGTGACTATATATATATATAGGATTAGGTTCAAGAGTGAACACTAGTGTAGTTTACGAACTGAGCGAACTAATCCTGGCCATACATGTGTGTAGATCAATGGCCATGATTTGATGATGAAATACACTAGTGTATTTTACGATTTGATGATTAAATCCTAGCCATCCATGTGTGTAAATCAATGACCAAGATTTGTTCACTCAGTTCGCAAATACATTAGTGTTCACTCTAGAACCCCACCCTATATATATATTATCATCATCCAAGAAATATGTATATATTACAAGGCGATCTTAAAAATATATTATACTTAAGAAACCACAAGATATATATCTTACTAAATATAATTCCGGAAAAAACGTATAAAAGACTAAGTGTGGAAATATTCCAAGAAATACGAGTATATATGTATACACGTACATATAAATACATACACCAACATGCACTTGGTAGAATAAAAGGTTACAAGTATTATACATGTATATACGTTACGTACAAATACGACACATGTACCTATTCAAGAAGTATAGAAATATGTGTATATATATACACACTTGGGTACACGTATACGTACAAATACATGAATTAGATAAATATACAAACAAGTACACATACATGTATACATATACAAAGCAATGTTAAAAATATTTGTTTTAACAAACATCGAAAAGTAATGATATATTTATTTTTACGAATAGATATATCTTGTGTTAACAAAAGAATTAGTGAAAACATGACATACGATATAAGAATATATTTTGTTTCGCTAAACAAAACAATCTTGTGGGACACAAATACATACAAGGGGCTAGGTCCCAATATTACAAGAACAAGTACAAAAAGTACATACAAGGGGCTAGGCCCCAGATAATAAAATTACAAGTACGAACCAACCGTGTGGGACACGAGGACATACAAGGGGCTAGGCCCTGGTCATTTCACAAACAAGGATACAAATATATATATATATAGGGAGAAGATCATGCGAGAACCACCTCTTATTGCGAGAACCGCGAGAACCAATGTGAACACAACCAAAAATGCCTAAAAATAGCTAAAAATCACACAAAAATATTTTTTTTGAATTTTTTATAAAAAAAATCGCTACTTTTCGAAGCCAAAAAAAAAAAAAATTTTTTAAACTTTTTTTTTTTGCTTCGAAAAGTAGCGATTTTTTTATAAAAAATATTAAAAAATTCAAAAATTTTTTTTTTGATTTTTTAAGATTTTTTTTAGATTTTTTTAGGTTTTTTGGGGGTTTAGTTTTTAGCATTTTAGCTTGGGGGGGTTAGGTTTTTTTTTTTTGGGGGGGGGGGGGGGTGGGGGTGGGGGGGTTTAGTTTTTTTTTTTTGGGGGGGGGGGGGGGGGGGGGGGTGGGGGTTAGGTTTTTTTTAGCTATTTTAGGTTGTGTTCACATTGGTTCTCGCGGTTCTCACAATAAAGGTGGTTCTCGCATGAGCTCCTCCCTATATATATATATATATATATATATATATATATATATATATATATATATATATATATGGGAAAGATAAATCGAAAACCCATGTGAGTTGAGAAAACTCAAATAAACTCTATGTAACATTTTTATTTTTTTCTAAAAAAAATAGGGAATGTAATTTAAATGTACACATACCTATTTATGAGAAAATGAAAAAAAAAAATTACTAGTTTTAAAAAAAAAAATATTGAAAATTTGTATGTTACATTTTTTTTGGACATATATATTATGTAACCTGGAATTTGTAACATCTAGAAAAAAACTACTCGGTGTTTTTTTGTGTTTCTTCTTTAAAAATGTTCATATGTATATTACAATTCCTATTTTTTTTTTTAAATGTTTCTTGAGTTTACATGAGTTTTTTACAAAGGTTTCTTGAGTTTACACAACTCAAATGGGTTTTCTCTATTGCCTTCCCCTATATATATATATATATATATAGGGAGGAGCTCATGCGAGAACCACCTTTATTATGAGAACCGCGAGAACCAATGTGAACACAACCTAAAATAGCTAAAAAAACCTAACCCCCACCCCCCCCCCCCCCCCAAAAAAAAAACCTAAACCCCCCTCCCCCACCCCCCAAAAACCTAAACCCCCCCCCCCCCCTCCCAAGCTAAAATGCTCAAAACTAAACCCCCAAAAAACCTTAAAAAATCTAAAAAAATCTAAAAATTTTTTTTTGAATTTTTTAATATTTTTTATAAAAAAATCGCTACTTTTCGAAGGCAAAAAATTTTTTTTTTTTTTTTAAAAAAAATTTTAATTTTTTTTGGCTTCGAAAAGTAGCGATTTTTTTTATTAAAAATATTAAAAAATTCAAAAAAAAAAATTTGTGTGCTTTTTAGCTATTTTTAGGCATTTTTGGTTGTGTTCACATTGGTTCTCGCGGTTCTCGCAATAAGAGATGGTTCTCGCATGATCTTCTCCCTATATATATATATAGGGTCGCTAAAATGAAAACCACCACCAGTTAAGAGAACCACGAGAACCACTTTCCAACCATTGATCTTTGGAGATGGATGGATGAGATTAAAAGTTATAAAAACAATATTAAATTCTTTTTGTCTTATTATGTTTTTAATATTTTAATGTCAAAAGGGCAGTTTAGTAAATTTGCTTGTTTTGTCTTATTGTATTTATTGTTTTTTATTACTTTTTTTGTCTTGTTAAATTAATTGTTTTTATTAAAATCAGATTTTTAATTAATAAACATTTTAAAATCTGATTTGTTTTACAAAAAAACAATTTTTGTCAAGATTTTTTACAAATAAAGTTTTTACGAGCCGTTATTTACTCCCCGTTTTTACGCGCCATTTTTACGCCCGTTTTTTAAGCCTCGTTTTTACGCGCCGTGTTTACGCCCGGTTTTTCGCGCCATTTTTACGCCCGTTTTTTACGCGCCGTTTTTTTACGCCCGATTTTATGCGCCATTTTTTAACGTGCCGTTTTTTACGCCCCGTTTTTACGCGCCGTTTTACGCCCCCCGTATTTACGCGTCGTTTTACCCCCCGGTTTTTTTACGAGCCATTTTTTACGCCTCGTTTTTTACACCCCGTTTTTTACGTGCTATTTTTTTTACGCGCCGTTTTTTACGCTCCGTTTTTTTCTCTCCGTATTTACGCACCGTTTTTTTACCCACACGTTTTTAAACTTTTTTTTACGAAAACTTTTTTTACGGTTTTAAAATTTTTTTTTCCAAAAAGCTTTTTTACAAAATTTTTTTAACAAAGAACAAAAATTTATATGAAAACTTTTTTTTCCACACATTTTTTAACATTTTTACTTTTTTTTACGGTTTTAAATTTTTTTTTACAAAAACTTTTTTACCAAAAAAAATTTATAATTTTTTTTTTTAATAAAAACTTTTTTTACAAAAGACAAAAAAAAAGGTTAAAATGTGAAGAGAGAGAAATTATAAAGAGAGAGAAATTGAAATGACTTTAAAAAAGAGACTTTAATGAGGAGAGAGAGATGATTTGATGGTTTTGATTAAATGACTATATTACCCTTTTGGTTGTCATTATCTGATTTGTGGAGAGTGGTTCTCGCAACTGGGGGTAGTTTTCATTTTAGTGCCCCCTATATATATATATATATATATATATATATATAATTATAATGAGAAAACTCACTCTAGTTGAGAAAACCCAAGAAACCTACATATGTGGCTAGGATTCAGCCACGTCACATCTGCCACATTGAAAAATGAGGGGTATATACGTCATTTTGCATGATGTCAGAAAATGTAACAGTCTAGTCTGCACTCTCTCTCTTTCTTTTTTATATACATTTTCTCTCTCTACAATTAAAACTCACCAGATCTTTTTAACATAAAGTGACGTGCATCTTTGAAAGATCTCATATTCCTCCTTCATCTCTCTTCTCTAGCACACTTTTCCCTCTCTCTCTCTCTCTTGTTCCAATATAGATAAAACAAGATAAAAAATGAAACCGGAGAAACTGATGAGCATTAGATCCATGTAGACGCCATCTAGATCTAGATCTGGACCGTCATCTAGATCTGGATCCATCATGTTTCTTTTAAACCCGTCAAGATCTAGATCTGGACCCGTCATCTAGATCTGGATCCATCATGTTTCTTTTCAAACCCCATGAAGACGGATCCTCTTTGGTATATTTTGAAGAAAATCGTACACGAAGAAGATGATGAATCAGATATCGAAGAGAAGGCTGAAGTTTTTGTTCGAAACCAGGGAAAGATCCGGTGAAATTACACATTTTTTTACGTTTTTGAGGAGGCTGAAGGGGTTTGTTCAAAAATCTTGTTCAAGAAGGTGAATAAGTATGTTTTTTTTCAGCTTTGTTTGCAAATCTACACTTTTTTAGTCTGCATTTTTGTTGTGTTTTGTGGATCTGCAATTTTTTTTGTTCAAGAAGATGGAGGTTTTTAAGTTCTTGTTTTATGGGTTTGTTGTTTTTATAATTGATTGCATCAATTTTTTGTGTAAAATTTGTTCAGATCTGTACCAACCAAAACAATTTGAAGATGATGTTTCAGATGTTGAAGATGATTAAAAAGATGTTTGATGTTGAACATAGTTACGAAATGTAACAATCAAAGAAAAAAATGCATTTTACATTTTTTCGTGTTACATAAATAATGCACGTTACTGAAAATAAAGTGCATTGTTACACTTTTTTAGACTGTTGTAAAATTAAAGTGTGTTGTTACATTTTTTCCCAGATTATTGTAAAAATAAAGTGATTGTTATAGAAACAAAGTGTGTTGTTACATTTTTTGTGTGTTAGAAATGTAACAATCAATCAAAGAAAAAATGCCTGTTACATTTTTTTGTGTTACAGAAATAATGTCCGTTAGAGAAAATAAAGTGCATTTGATCATGTAAATATTATATGTTACATTTCTATGTAATAGTTTATGTTACAAAAATAAAGTGTGTTATTACAAATGTGGCATAAATTGATAATTAAAAAATGCATGTTACATTTTTTCGTGTTACATAAATAATGCACGTTACTGAATTTAAAGTGCATTGTTTTTACATTTTTTCCCAGATTATTGTAAAAACAAAGTGACTGTTACAGAAACAAAGTGTCTTGTTACATTTTTTTTTTGTGTTAGAAATGTAACAATCAATCAAAGCAAAAATGTCTGTTACTATTTTTTGTTACAGAAATAATGTCCGTTACAGAAAATAAAGTGCATTTGATCATGTAAAAATTATATGTTATGTTTCTATGTAATATTTTATGTTACAGAAATAAAGTGTGTTATTACAAATGTGGCATAAATTGATAGTTAAAAATGCATGTTACATTTTTATGTTATACAAATACAGATGTATATAAAAAAGAAACAAAAGATCTGATTTATATAAAAAATGAAAAAAGCAGAATCACATCAAAAGAAACAAAAATCTGACACATGCATGCAGACTTTTTGTTTGTTTGTAAGAAATAAGTGTAAGAGTGTTCCCATTTTACCCTTCACGTACATCATATATATTTAAAAATTGAGAAAAAGGGAGAAAAAGCCACAGATATCCAAAAATTAATCTTAGCCATCCATGCAACATAATCAATGGTTGTTATTGGGTTTTCAGGGTTTATTCAACTCAAGTGGGTTTTCAATTTATCCTTGCCCTATATATATATATATACACATATATAATCATACGGATAATCAATCACCAACGCGTCAAAATGAACAAGGGTTTTCAAAAAAACAAAACAAAGACAAGTCTTAACAAGGTTTATGATGAAAGACTTGTATATGATCAATTAATTAGAGCTAAGTGCCTTAGCGAAATTAGGACACTTGTAGGTCGGACACGTATAGGGAAAAAAGTGATTGCTAGTTTGATTGCACGAGATGCAAACTGTGAGTTCATGTCCCATCTTTTAAATATATTTTGTTTCCAAAATTAAGGGGAGATACATGTTACAAAATGGTATGAAAGCTAGGGAATGAAATCACCATAGATTATGTGCACATACGTAGAAAACCACAAGAGTAACCATTAGTCACACATACAGATTGAGGAAGAAAAAGGTGTAGATCTATTGACTCAATGTTGCAGAAGTCGGTCTAGGCGGCCGATTAATCGGTGCCTAGGCGGTAATCGGCTGTTCATCGCCTAGATTTGAGCAAATAGGCCAATAAATCGGTGCAGGTCAAAGTCGGTCAAAATCGGTCCTAGTCGGTCAAGTCGGACTAATCGGACCTAGGTTTTTTGCTCAAAATCGGTCCTAGTCGGTCAAAAGTCGGTTAATTTTTGAATTTCTAAGTACTTGATTTGTTATTTTTAAGTTTAATTTCTTTTGTTTGAACCATACTATTTGAAACTTGAAGTATTTATGTGAATTTTGAAGTATTATTTTATATTATTGTGTGTATATATATATATATAAATTTGAAAATTTACATATAAAAATTCCCATCCCGATTAATTCATATTAATCCCGATTAATCTCTAGGCGGTACCTCACCGCCCGACTAGCGCCTAGCTCCTTCTACAACATTGCTATTGAGTGTTGGCGAGCTCCACCCCTGGTCCGTGAGACCCTGTTGGAGTGATTTTCTTGTCCCAATAGTCGTGGTGACTTAGTGGCCGGAACGACAGCCATCGTCTAGGTTTGGTTGCTTACTTATGTCGGCGCACATATTAATGTATTAGCTACACATTGATTGATGAACAAATTTCATAGAAGCTATGCATACGGTTTTCAATACAAGGCTTATAAATGTTTTCAAGATTCATTTGCTACAAAAACAAAACACGTAAATTCACCAACATTATTGTTGACTTTTTAAACTTAACATGTATTTAAGGAAAGTAAGCATTTCATGATGGAAAGCCAAGGAACCAAGGGAAAACAAGGGAACGATGCCACTTTTTAAGGATTTGCCTTTTATATTCCGCCCTCGTGCGGGAATATAGAAACCAAAGCCTTGATTTCTTTAAAGGAAGAAAAACTATATTTTGTTTAAGTTATGTTGTAAACTTGAAATACTTTTGGGAATGTTGTGAACAAGTTCTTTAGTCTTGTATTTTCAATTTCAAACTATCGAATGGCATAGTTGTTTATTTTATTCATGTAGATTATTTACACTATCGAATGTTGTGAAAACATTTCCAAGTCACATGCACGGGCTTCCGCTATGAGCAGGGTGTGACACCCTTGGCCTGAGCTGCCCTTAGTTGTATATGACACCTGGGGGTGTTCATAATTCGATTCGAATTTGAAAAATTCAAAATTCAACTCAATTCGATTCGATTATCAAGAATTCGATTCAAGTCAAATTTAAGTCCAATAAATCCAATACGAATCGAATATGCATTTATAATTTCAAATTCAATTCGATTTGAAATTTGAATCTAAATTATGCTTATTTATTTATTATATTTATATATAATACACAAATATAACTTTAATTTGGGTATAGTATAAACTAATCTATAGTTTAATCCAAGTCATAAAATATCCCATTACCAAGCCCAACTAATTTATAAATTTAATCTAAGTCATAAAATAGTCCATACTAAGCCCAAATAGGCCATAATGAATTTACATATTTTGAAAGAATTTGAATCAAAATGAATATATTCAAATTTATTTGAATTCGTTTCGAATTGAATAGGAATTCGCTTTTTAATTAGAATATAAATTCGAATCGAATTAACCAATTTTTATTCGAATTCCAGCAAATAAAAACAGTATTTGAAAAATTCGATTCGAGTAATTTAAAAATTCGTTATTCAATTCGATTAACACCCCTAAATTGGCACCTGGATACACACAATATTTAAATAGAAGTATTGTTGCATGTGAATATGTGATTTGTTATAAACATTGTTACTATGAGGAATAGGCCAAACCCAAAAGAAAAAATACTTTCAAAAGTCGTCGTTAATCCTCAATATGGGACAACCCAATGGAGTATACGACAAAAGGGAATCATGGTAGATCTAAATATTAATAAAAGACTACAATTATGCCACAAGGCAAATCCTCCTCCAACCACCCAATTATACTTTTATTTTTATTTAAAAATATTTTGTTATCCTTATCCTTGTTATTTTTATTATCTATAAATATTTAGTTATTATTATTATTATTATTATTATTATCACCTATAAATCTCTCAATTTTAATTTTAATATATATATATATAATCTATTCGTCTAAGTTTAGTATTAGGTCCTCCGTCCTTTATTAACTACACTACGTCTCGAGTTTACACAGTGGATATTTTAAATATACTATATATTTAAATAACATTTTGCTATATCTATTGATATTGTAAGTGCATTCTATATTTAAATAATATTTTGCTATAACTACACTAATAATTAATAATATAAAAACACTAGTAAAAGATGAAGGTAAATACTTACATTATGATATATTAATTTTATTATGCATAAAAGTTTTTCCGAGTTTTAAACCATAAATACTAAGATATATTAGATATCTATCTAATATAATTAACTAGGTTATCACCCGGGATTTCTTCCCGGGCTAGAGAAAGTTACTTATATTATTATTATTATTTTTTGTTAAGGCATAAACTTGACGGTAAGGGTTTTAAATCAATTAATTTTGGAGAATCGTTTCTTTAAATGTAGTGGCCCAACTGCTATTCTTAATCGCATACACTGTAACAAATATTTGTCATGACTAAAGTTATATTTTAGTCATATTATGCACAAGAAAATGTTGCACGTCATTTAAACGTAAAAGCATATAAAATCTATAAAGAACTAAAGTTATAAAATAATTCTTTGACACCTCATCTGCAGAGGGGGGGGGGGGGGAGTTCTTTTATTATCAAATAAATCATTCTTCTTAAACCAATATCTCTATCCTGGAAAAGTTTTGTTACTGAAAAGAAAACTTCTGTGGCTTCAGACTGCAAATATGAAACGACAATAAAGTATTAGAAAAACAATGTATGAAAGTCAAGTGTTGTCATTCTGGACAGTTTATAAAACATGATCTGACCTTTGTGAAGGTATCACCTTGATTCAAGAGATTAAGCAGGTTTGTGACAACCTGGCAACAGAAATCAGAATATAATATGTTGGATCATGTTCATGTAAGAGGATGAATCGATAAATTAAGTAGCACCTATATGTTGATATAAATAAACAAAATAAGCACCTGAGAACACCTCCTTGAATCCAACTGAGGATCATTAAAGACCCTAGCTTCCTGAAGAACTGCTCCTTTCTTGATTCCAGAGAAGGTAGAGTACTCAGCTGCACGTGACAATGAAACTCAATTATATACAACAAAGATACATGGAAGCACAATCGTTACAATGTCATCACCTGGGATTGCTTCCTGGGCTCGAGAAAGTTACCTATATTAACAACTATCTATGATTGATTAATACATAATTAAAATCACACAAAAAGTATGACATATTAAACTTGCCCACACTTTGTAATGCGTCATTTCTCTCTTGTATATCTCCTTGCCTTTAATTTCCTCTTCCTTGTATACCTAAATCAAGAAACAATCCATCACCTGTTTATTTGAATCGGTCGATTTAAATTTACATATATTATCTCTAATGGTTAAGATGGGTAAAAACAAAAAAAAATGGAGTTAAATACCATTTCCGTCCTTGTGGTTTGCTCAACAAATTCATTTCAATCCAAAAGAAATTTTGGCCTTTTTTGGTCCATTTGTTTCAGTTTTGTGTCAAAAGTAAACACACCATTCACGCCATCCATTCTGCAATTTACTTCAGCCCTCATGCTCCTCATTTGAGAGGCTTTTTAGACTTTTTCACTTAACCCCTTTTAACTATCTTTATTTGAGGCATAAAACAACATATTTTTCAACCGAACACTGCATAACACTACATAAAAGTGCAGAAAATTGAGGCATAAAACTGCAGAATTATGACCACTATAGCGCAGAATTATGACCATTAAAGAGCAGAATTTCGAGACACAAAAGCACAGAATTTTGAGCATAAAATTGAGGAATTTTTTAGCCAAATGCTGCAGAATTTTGAGGCAAAAAACAACATATTTTTCAACCAAACACTGCAAAATTATGAACAATAAAGAGCAGAATTATAACCATAAAAGCACAGAATTTGGAGGCATAAAAGCGCAGAATTTTGAGACATAAAACAACAGATTTTTAAACCAAACACTGCATCATTTTGACCAGCAACAATGAAACAATTTATAACCCTTACAACATGGAAAACTCCCAATGAAATTCAAGCTTTTGCTGTACAAACTGAATTGTAGCATTAAGATTTATATAAAATCCATACAGCCTATAAAATGGCCAATGAAATTCAACCAAAATGGGGAATAATGCAAACTGCAATATTCATAATGCATTACATAAATACCATTAGGGTTTATTAATTCTTGTAAATAATAAAGAGAGTTAAAAGGAGTTAAGATTGAAAAAGACTAATATGCCCCTCAAATGAGGGGCATGAGGGCGGAAGTAAAACGGCAGAATGGATGGCTTGAATGGGGTGTTTAATTTCGACACAAAACTGAAACAAATGGACCAAAAAAGACCAAAAAATTCTTTTGGATTGAGATCGATTTGTTGAGCAAATCACAAGGACGAAAATAGTATTTAACTCAAAAAATATTAGTTAGATTAGAAAAAGGGGGTTGGATGTCACGTAATGCATTTTAATACATAACCAGACCCCCTGGACGTACCCGTTTTAGACAAAAGGACTTTTGATCAACCCAAGCGACCCGTCTTTACCTGCATCAAAAAAGGACCCGTTATGACCGAAACCCATTTTGACCAGTTACAACACACCAAACGGCTAAAATAGAAATAAAATAAAAAATAGCTAAAAATGCAAACATTTCGAATGTCACACAAAGTGTATCTGAAAATTTTAATAAACATATGCTCCTAAATTTTTTATTAGAAAAAGTAGACAACAAAAGGATCAACCCAATCCAACCAGTACTGACCCGGTAGGAACCATTATGGGAAAAAAATCAGACCAATCCAGCCGACCCATTTTGGCCTGCAGCAAAAAGGGTACGCTTTGATCTAAACTTAATCATACCAGCTACATCACACCTACACACCGCATTTTGAGACCCACTTATAATTCTAAAAAAGTAATGCAAAGGTTTGTAATCTGTAATATATGAGGTGATTATGTTAAAACTGGTATTTACTGAAAGAATATGTAATATTTGTTGTATCTTCTCAATCTAACCAGTAGGTGGCCCTTTTTTAATTATAAAAAAGGAAAACATATGGATTAATGTAAAGAAGTCATGAACACATCAGATTCAAGAAACATATGCAAGAAATTGGTAAATGAAAATATGCATTAACCTGATGATCAATATGATCTACCAATGAGCAAATCTACCAATGGGCAAACACATTTTGATCCCTCAACTGAACCAGCCGACCACCCCAGTTTTGCTGGATTACTCCGACCCCTATGCAAATGAACATGTATTAGGTCATAAAAACAATTTTCAATGAAATAAGATCAACAAAACCTATAATATCAATATCAATATCAAATTGGTATTCAATAAAAACCATCAATTCTAGCTTCTAAGTGATTAAATTAGAAACCAGAAACCACAATTATTTTACTTGAGCATATGCATGTGTGGGATATCATATTTTCCAACTACACAGGTACCAATTAAATATTATGTATAAAGATTTTTATTTCATACTTGTATAAAACCATTTCCAACACATGTACGCTTCAACATGAACTACTACAAAGTCCTTTTTTACCTTCAGGATTCCAACCATATACCAAGTCATTCTACAATCTATCTCAGCATTTAGTTTAATGCCATCTCATGCCCAGTACAACACTGGGTATAACCAGCCCTAAACGGGCATATTTCCAATCATTGTGGCTGTATTCCTTCCATCAAATGCAAAAAAATATATATAAAAATTAAAAACATGTTCATTTAAAACATAAAAGATGTATACCAGTACTGTTGTTGATGTTATAAAACGATTACGAGGCTCAGATTTGTAAACAATCAAACGAAGTGGATAAATCCACCATGGCTGCATACTTACGGTTGCCATGTGAAACCACATGACCAT
Source organism: Helianthus tuberosus (assembly GCA_030545235.1). Taxonomy (NCBI): domain Eukaryota; kingdom Viridiplantae; phylum Streptophyta; class Magnoliopsida; order Asterales; family Asteraceae; genus Helianthus; species Helianthus tuberosus. The sequence continues at coordinate 84,108,032 of CM060369.1, forward strand.
CCGGGTTGCCCTGCCAAGATGCAGACAATCTCATCTTTGCCCAATTTCACTCAAACGCATTGAAATTGATCATCACAACCTTTTAAAACTCATCAAATCATCTCTAGCAATGTAACGCCCTGCGTTTTTATACTTTCTATATTTAGAAGTCTTGTTTGTATTTCTATTTTTGGAAGTCTTGTGTTCCTTGTAATCGTATTTCGTTGTACCTTTGTAAATCCGAGACCTTGATCGTAATAAAATTTGTTATTTCATACAAGTTATACTTTACATATTCGTGCATGTTATACGTGTTGCAATACTTGTCGAATGCATACGCACAACCGATACTCGACTTACTGGTACTAATAACTTATACGTGCTTATATGTGGTCAAATTTTGATAAAATAATAATAATAATAATAATAATAATAATAATAATAATACATATGAAACGTGAGTTTCATGACAAACAAACAAAAATTAAAGAGAAAGGGGACAGCCCCCCTTGGCGATCGAGACTGCCAATGGCAGGATTGCTATCTTTCAATGCATACACCATCTACTCTTTTAATATTAATAGTTAGTTGACATTTCCGAAGCGGCTATTCTTGATTCTGGAAGGGCGGAGGAGGTTGGAGAAACAATCAGATTTGGGGTTGCTGTGGGCATAGGGATGGAGGGTTTTGACAACCATGTTTTAAAGATGGTTCAAGGTGAAAGGGTGGATGTCGGTTCCTTATGAATTTTCTGTCAATCATTTTAAAGGGGGCCGGAGGGGTTGATAAACCGGCATGGGTGAAGCAACTCAAGAGGGTCAATAAGGTCTCGTTTTTGGCCCTACAAGAGACCCAGATGGCTAACCTCTTAGATCAGTTTATAGCTAAGTTTTGGGGAAACTCGTTGATGTCTGCAGCCTCGGTTGACTCGATTGGCAGGTCTGGGGGGATCGTTTCTGCTTGGGATCCTAAGGTCTTCTTGGTGGATGAGATCGTTAAAGGGTAGGCTTTCATTTTAACCTCTGGCAAACTGATTAGTTCAGGTGAACGCCTTAATGTGTTAAACGTTTATGCTCCGAATGATTTCCCGCTTAGACGGGCCCTTTGGGGGGAGGTGACTGCGTTAGTGCTGGACCATGATGGTTTATGGTTGGTGATTGGGGACTTTAATGAAGTCAGGGCGATAGAGGAAAGGTTGTATTCTGTGTTTCATCATAATCGTGCGCTTTGCTTCAACAATTTTATTAGCGAAATTGGGTTTTTGGAATATAGAATGCAAGGTAGAAAATTTACTTTTATGTCCGATAGCGGCTGTAACCTCAGTAAATTGGATCGGACCTTGGTGAACATTGAATTTATGTCTAAATGGTCTTCGGCGGCGTTGATTGCGTTTCCCAGAGGATTATCTGACCACACCCCTTTACTCCTCAGATGTGACGGTCTAGATTTTGGACCTGTCGCCTTCAGGTTCTTTAACAGTTGGTTCGAGAAAGGAGGCCTCGATGGTTGTGTTGAATCTGTGGTTAACACTTCAGTAGGTTTGGGGGGAGGGGTGACAGGGTTTGCAAATTTGCTCAAAGCCCTTAAAATCGGCATTAAAAAGTGGCGAGTTAAGTTAAAAGACAAGGAAGAGGAAGATTTTAAGAAGTGGGGTGAGGCCATCGAAGAACTGGAAACGGTTGCCGAGCATCGACCGTTGACAAATCAGAAAAAAGAGATTCGGGTAAACCTCAGGTCCCTTGTTAAAAGCTTTCGCGTCAACGTGGCGAAGGATTTACAACAAAAGGCATGGGATCGTTGGATTCGTGACGGGGATGAAAACTCTTCTTATTTTCATGCGGTTTGTAATTCGCATAAAGGGAGGGGTCGAATAACTGGGTTGTTCATTAATGGCGTGTGGGTGGAGGATCCGTCAGCGCTGAAGGAGGCGGTAAAAAACCACTTCAAAAAAGTGTTTGCCGAACCTATTCGAAGAAGACCGTCCTTTCAGAACTTAGGCTTGAAGTGCTTGGATGCGTCACAAGCGGCTGCCCTCGTCGCGCCTTTTTCTGAATCTGAGATTAAAGATGCAATCTGGAGTTGTGAAGGGAACAAAGCACCTGGAACGGACGGCTTTACAGTTTGTTTTTTAAAACGGTTATGGGATAAAATGAAATCGCACGTCTTGTCTCTAATGGAGGATTTTCATGATAAAAAGGAAATAAAGGTGGGTTGCAATCCATCTTTCATTGTTTTATTGCCCAAGGTCAGTGACCCGACCGACTTAGGTGATTTCCGACCAATATCCCTTATAGGTTTGCTGTATAAGATTGTGGCTAAAGTCTTGGCCAACCGTTTAAAACCACTTTTATGCAAGTTAATCTCGCCATCTCAATCGGCGTTTGTGGGGAGTCGAAATATTCTAGACGAGCCACTAGTGGTTAGCGAAGTGGTCTCTTGGGCTAAGAAGAGTAAAACAAGAATTTTCTATTCGAAGTGGACTTCGCAAAAGCTTACGACTGTTTGAATTGGAAATTTTTGTTAAGGGTTCTTGAGTACATGAAATTTCCAGGTCAATGGAATGATTGGATCGCTGCGTGTCTGAAATCGGGGAAAGGCTCGGTTATCATTAATGGGTCTCCGACTGGAGAATTCTGTTTTAAAAGGGGACTTCGACAGGGTGACCCGCTTTCGCCTTCCCTTTTTATTTTGGCTCTTGAAGTCTTGGATATGATCATGCACCGGGCCGAAGAAGCGGGTCTAATTACGGGGATAAAGCTGCCTAATCACGGCCCAACCATCACGCATCTTAGCTATGCGGATGATGTGATGTTTTTATGCGAATGGTCTATTCAAAACGCTGTAAATATTCACAGGATGCTTCGGTGTTTTAGCCTCCTTACCGGGTTGAATGTGAATTTGCAAAAAAGTAAGGTGTATGGCGTTGGGGTGTCCGATTCCGATATCAACGAAGTGGCGGATATTTTCAAATGTGAGGTCGGCACTTTTCCGTTTACCTATTTGGGGCTCCCTATTGGAGCTAACATGAAGCGAGCGAAACATTGGGTGCCGGTAATAAAACGATTCCAGAGAAGATTAAATGGGTGGAAAGCCAAAACATTGTCATTTGCAGGTCGTGTTACGCTTTCCAAGTCCGTTTTGGGAAACCTCTCGTCATATTTCCTAGGGATTTTTAAGGTGCCAAAGGTGGTGCTTAAAACTCTCGAGGGTATTAGGAGGAAGTTCGTGTGGGGGCAAGTGGGAAACAAGAACAAGATTTGCTGGTTTAGGTGGGGAAAAATGTTGCGTTCGAAGAGGCAAGGAGGGCTTGGGATAGGTGGGCTGGAGTCGTTTAATCTGGCTATGGTGGCCAAATGGTGGTGGCGTATTCGGGAGGACCCGAACCAACTATGGGCCCGCGTTATAGCAGCCATACATGGGTCGGATAAATGTAATAAATTGGTGCCAATTAATAAAAATATCACAGGCTGGTGGAAGGATATAACAGACATAGAGAGGAGTCTTATGAAGATGGGTATTAACATTAAAGATAAGCTCAAAGTGCAAACTCGCAATGGCATGAAGTCGAAAATGTGGTTCGATGATTGGGCAGGGTGTGGTCCTTTGAGCATGATGTTCCCAAATGTTTTTAAATTAGCATCTGATAAGGGAGCTTTGGTTTCAGCCTGTTATGACATCATTGGTTCAATTTGACAGTGGCGTTGGGGATGGATTAAAACTCCTAACTCTAATGTGGAATGGACCGAGCTTGGAAACCTGATGGGATTGTTACGGGGGCTGGAGTATATGGCTGGTGAAGAAAAATGGACATGGGCGAATGATTTTGGTGTGCATTTCGCAGCTAAAAGTATCTGGTACGACGGGTGCAGTTTTCGCTGGAACACATGGGCCCCATTAAAAGTTAATTATCTCGCGTGGCGGGCGGAGTCGGGGAGATTGGCGGCCAAGGTCAGTTTACGGAATAGAGGTGTCACCATCTCTGATGTAAAATGCAGCAGATGTACCCTTCGGGATGAAACGAGCGACCATATTTTCGCCGAGTGTTTATGGGCAAAAAGCGTTTGGTGGAATGTGTGTCGCTGGGTGAAGATTCCTATTCTAAATGATGGGCTCTCGGTTACTCAGATACTCAATCATTTTTAGTCGCAAATTGGCTCCAAGAGGTGGAAACGGGTCGTGTATCTCATAGCGTTGGGTTGTCTTTGGAGGCTTTGGCTTGCCAGAAATAACAAAGAGTTTAACGGAATTATGGTGCCGGTGTGGAAGATCATTGAAGAAATAAAAGAGGACACCTTTTTATGGGTCAATAATCGGGTCAGGGGTGTGTGTTTAGACTGGAAAGCCTGGGTAGACTTTGATATCTCTTTGATTGTATGATGTTTCGTTTTTGTCTGTACTATCAGCTTCTTGTTGTTTGCTATATTTAAATATAGTTGCTGCCGTTCAAAATAAAAAAAAAAAAAACAGAATCATAATCCATTAATATTCATTGATATTTGAAGATGTTGTTGGCTGGTAAACAGCCATGCGACCGCCCCATGTGGGTGTATTGTTTTGTTTTTTTTTTTAGTCTTTTTTTTTTTACAAATTCCCCTCAACTAACTATATTTAATGCCAACCCAACTTAACCCTAATCCTTCCCCCTATAAATACAACTTAATCTCAGCTTCCCTTCCACTTTTGCAACACTCTAATCACTCTCAAACCAACCAAAAACGCAGCTGCAAACACAAGTTCGGACAGAAGCATACATCTTCACTAAAGTGAGCATAACTCACTCGTTTCTTGTCCGTTTTAGTCCATTCTTTTTCCTATGTGCTTGGATTGACCTTAGCTTCGATTCCATAGGTTTTTCACAGTAAATAAGTCCCTGGAACATCGCCAAAAAGGCTCCAAAGTTAACTGTTCATTTCTGATTTCATCTAAATCTTTACTAAACTTGTTCAACTTGAGTCTAACTCATCTCAAACCTATGTCCTTATTCTTATAACCACTTCTATGGTTAGTTAGGCTTAAAAACAAGGTTGAGACATTCAAAATCAGAGGTTAAACCTCATATACATTCTGTTTTGTTTAGGGTTTTTAACCCACAAGTGATGTTCAAGCTTCAAGCTTGATGAAGGTGTGATTATGGACTAACTTGGGTTGTCCAACATAAAATCCCCACATTACTTGATGATTTCTCATAGTGTAGTTGTTTGTATTCTTGTATATTTCATAGTTCATGACCCTCCTTGTATGTTTTTACATCAAGTGTAGTGGTGAACCATAAGAGGTACCTAAATGGAAGCTTGATCTTCCTACCTCCTACATGACTTCCATGATACTTAGAGGTACCTAAATGAAGATCTTAATCTTCTACCTCATGCTTGAAATATTGGACATAATAATATGTATATAATATATGTAATATATAAACACATAATCCAAATAATCGAATCTAAGATGATGAACTAGTGTTCATATGTCACAGTACTAGATTATATCATCCTAGGGTATGATAACTTGTCACGATTCTAATGGAACCTTGTTCCATGAAAACATATCAACTCCTTGGAGTTTCATAGTGTCAAGAACAAGTATCATATGTACTAGGTGATTATTTTCATATGTTATTTTCATGTTGTTTAAATTCCAAACCTACACATCCCTTAATCTTAAATCCAAACCCGTTCATACCCTGAATCGAATTAACTCGTCAATACTTGGATAATCGGAAGACTTGCAAAAACTGTGAGTATACTTGACCCACCCATTTTACCGTTTTCACACTTTTGGGTGTAACATGTTTTTATAATGCAAAACACACTTAATGTACGTATTTTTATGCAAATGTACAAACAAACGATCCAATACATGCTTACTACTTGTTATGCTTGATTCGTGTTCTCTGGACCATACTTATGTGATGAACTTGTCATTAGCTTCGTACGAGCCTCCATTTAACATGTATAGTGTTATAGGAGTAACGCACCTCCCGTAAACTAGTGGTCATGTTGAATTATATCATTTTGCATAAACAGAGGGTTGACTAGAAATATTGCATGCCATGTTAGGTTGATCTTGTATAAACTAAGTTACCATGTGGATTCGTTTTTGAACTTTTAAACTTATACTTATTCTTAAACTTGTATACTCGCCTTTGCTTTTGCATTGAACTTTATTTTAAAACATGTTTCAGGTTGAGGACGGCGACACTTTGAACTTGAAGTAGTGATGATGCTTAGATACACATTTAGACGTCTTAAGTTAATGTACTTGTTTGTTGTATTCTTGTATTGAACATATTGTACATCAAGTTGTTGTATTTGATTTTAATCCTTGTAATCGACCTTTAGAAATGAAATGAAATCCATTATTTAATTTTTGTCACAAATAGTGTTATGAAGTCTCTTGCAATCTTTTTCGTCTCACTCCGATGTTTCCGTCATCGGTTGGGGTGTGACAGATTGGTATCAGAGCCATAACTATAGGGAATTAGGAAAAGTATGAATGCTTTTACCTAGTCTATAGTTTTAGAGCCTTATTTTTACGTTTTGCTCGAAACTACTTGCATGCTACTTTAATTACTTATTATTTATCATCTTTTTATCTTTTAAACATATATGCCACTTATGTGTTGATACTTGATCTGCCATTCTTATGTGTTAATACTTGTTTCATTATGTGTTAATATTTGTTTTAATATTGCATTCTTTATGTGCTATTCTTGACATGTTTATACTTGTTTGTCTAATCTTTAACATACGCTTTTCCTCATACATTTTACTCGACTATTCTAAATCCGCAAACACTCGTATTATACAAACGAGACAACTTCACCAAAATAGGCGTGAAACCCACAATTTGGTGAACGACTCTCAATCTACCTTTTTTTTACCCGAGATTCGTCATCAAGTTAGGAGTGAAGTCCTCAACTTGATGAATAATTTCAATTTCAAATTCTAGTGGACCCTCGTCAACGTGTCAAAATTAAATTTTGACCCGACGAGTACCAACCACACTTAGGGCACGAAATCGTCAAGTTAGTGGTGAAACCCGCATCTTGTCGACTAGTTCCACTCCTTGATTTTCATAAATCCCGCCAAGTCTCGAAATTTCAATTGATTTGGGACATGTAGTAACCGGAAGGGAAAATACCGTTAACCGACTTGTCGGCGAGAGTATTCCACCTATTAGGCCAAATCATGCTCCTCAAATTCGAAAGACTTTTCGACCACTTTGGTTAGTCAAAGTTCCATTTTGGAACTATCCAAAATTTTAATCAAACATGTGTTCTACTATTTATTTTATACGATGCAATCTTTCAAATTCGAATTTACTTTCGATATTTTCTTCTAACACACACAACATATTAAATCGTTTTCATACATTTATACATATGCATGATTTCATATAATTTTATTCATATTCCTTGCAACAACAAATGGAGACATATCATCGAGATAGGAGTGATTTCCTTACCTCGACGATTAACTCCACTCCCTCTTTCCTTAAAACGACCTCACCAACGAGTTAGGGGTGATTCCTTTACCTAGGTGATCGTTACCAAAACTTTCTTTCAAAATATTTTGTTATGCAAACCCGATCATGTTTTATACCTAAATCGTTTATCATTATTCAAAATACGTACTTATACCAAGTTCAAAATACACTGTTTTATCAAACGTGCTTCTCATCCCACCATCTATTTTTCACACAACTCGTACATACGAGATTCATCATCATGACTTAAAACTTTTTATTACCCGAATTTCAAAACCTTAAGAAATGCTACCTATCAACTTAGTCGGTCTAATGAAACTCTTGCCCATGAACTTCATATTCGACTTAATCACCAAAACACACTCACATTATATCATCATACTAGAGACATCTAATCTTAATCTAAATCAAACCAACCTTTCTTAATTACTTATAAGATCTTATATTATAAGATAGTTCTACCAAAGATTCTTTTCAACATCAACAAATCATTTGACAAAACCCTTTACAATAAACACTAAGTCCTTTTGCTAAATCTCTTTTTCTAAAGATCAACGTTTTTACAAGAACCACCTAAATTCAAAATTTGTTATTTTGATGCAAATGAAGCAGACTTATTATTTTTGAAGGGCTTTTCCTACACTACTTAATACGTCAACCAAATTTCCTAAACATGTGATCAAGAAGACTTCATGGGAATCGACAACCTTTGACTTACGTAAACTCTTTTAAAACAAAAGTAGCATTTCCATTCATATAACCAATAAGTACTTTATGTTCACTTACATTTACAAACCATATTCTACTTTCCCAATCAAACTCAATCTATTTTGATTCGATGAACCTAACGTTTCGTTTAAACAACTATACATGCATATCATCATACACGTCTTAGTCGAAACCTCGCGACGCCTTCGTTATATCATACGTTTTACATACTCAAATTTCTCAAACGTTTTATATGCTTAAATTCGTTATGTTTCAACATATACTACATACGTAATCCTTATTATTTGTATCTGCACTCATACTCATACTCGTGACAATACATTTTATGTTTATACTTATACTCCTACTACTCATACATTTTATGTTCATACTTATGTGCATAATCATACTTAAACTTATATTATGCTCATACTTTCATTCATATTCATGAATCATACATTCGTACCCGTACGCGAGCGTTATCCGAGGGATTCGCTTCCGTGGGTCCTATACATACTTAAGCATGGACTTGCTTATATACTACATTCTTATACGTACACAATCTTATTTTAAAATTTATGTATACCCTGATTCATACCCAGCTAGTACAAGCTATGCGGATCATGCGACAATCAAAATAATCGCGGGTGCACACGGGATTATAGTGATAGGCGTATGAGAACCATATAGTGTACTACTATGTATGGTAGGACACGGAACGTAACATGATACCGAATACGAAACGGACGTAACGTGGTCAAAACATGGTGGATACGCCGCTGGTACTTCCTATATATCAATGTTTTCACCATGTTACCAAACTTTCGTAAAACGTGCCATGAGAAATTCAGTGTTTTACAGACCTTTTGGACCTAATTCAAACTTTAAACAGCTCACACAAGCATTATATACGATTATCCATGACGAGACTTCATTCTTAGCACGCTACTTTTGCCGATCCAATACTTATGCCATTCACATATTTGCATTCATTAAGAGTCAATTGTTCACTCCCATACTCTGACTATTCTCCATTATTCTTTTCCTTTTATACAAACCTCGTACACGATCAAGTCTCTTTAGACGTTCAAATCCTAACTTATCTCCTTACCTTTAAAACAATCTACCTATTCTTGTAAGTAGACCGATATCACTTCATTGTAGAGTACCAAACCTTTTCGTTCCTCTCAATAGGCATTTTTTTACGAATGTGTGACTTTATACTATCCTTAAAATTTCCTACGTACTTTCATCAAATACAAACCATTTTATAAAGACCTTCTTCGTAAAATACAATACATTTGTAAAACAACTCCAAATTTAGCTATTCAAAATCATTTCACCTATACACGTTTCACTCATGCTTATGCCTCAAAACCATTTTAGCCAAACAAATCCTTTTACAAACCTATCTTGCTATTCTCCAAAATTTCGTACTTTTCAAAACATTTCAAAATTGCCAAGTCTCAGTTTTAAAAAAATCACCTTTTGCCAAAACTCTTTCAAATCTTTCTCTTGAATAAATTTCGGGACGAAATTTCCTAAAGGAGTGGAGACTGTAACGCCCTACGTTTTTATACTTTCTATATTTAGAAGTCTTGTTTGTATTTCTATTTTTGGAAGTCTTGTGTTCCTTGTAATCGTATTTCGTTGTATCGTTGTAAATCCGAGACCTTGATCGTAATAAAATTTGTTATTTCATACAAGTTATACTTTACATATTCGTGCATGTTATACGCGTTGCAATACCTGTCGAATGCATACGCGCAACCGATACTCGACTTACTGATACTAATAACTTATACGTGCTTATATGTGGTCAAATTTTGATAATAAAACAATAATAATAATATATTAATAAAATAATAATAATAATAATAATAATAATAATAATAATAATAATAATAATAATAATAATAATAATAATAATATACATACTACATATGAAACGCGGGTTTCATGACAAACAAAAAAAAAATTATAGAGAGGGGACAACCCCCCTTGGCGATCGAGACTGCCAATGGCAGGATTGCTATCTTTCAATGCATACACCATCTATTCTTTTAATATTAATAGTTAGTTGACATAATATGAATCATAATCCATTAATATTCATTGATATTTGAAGATGTTGTTGGCTGGTAAACAGCCATGCGACCGCCCCATGTGGGTGTATTGTTTTGTTTTCTTTTTAGTCTTTTTTTTTACAAATTCCCATCAACTAACTACATTTAATGCCAACCCAACTTAACCCTAATCCTTCCTCCTATAAATACTAGCCTCCCTACCACTTTTGCAACACTCTAATCACTCTCAAACCAACCAAAAACGCAGCTACAAACACAAGTTCGGATAGAAGCATAAATCTTCACTAAAGTGAGCATAACTCACTCGTTTCTTGTCCGTTTTAGTCCATTCTTTTTCCTATGTGCTTGGATTGACCTTAGCTTCGATTCCATGGGTTTTTCACAGTAAATAAGTCCCTGGAACGTCGCCAAAAAAGCTTCAAAGTTCACTGTTCATTTTTTATTTCATCTAAATCTTTACTAAACTTGTTCAACTTGAGTCTAACTCATCTCAAACCTATGTCCTTATGCTTATAACCACTTCTATAGTTAGTTAGGCTTAAAAACAAGGTTGAGACATTCAAAATCAGAGGATAAACCTCATATACATTCTGTTTGTTTAGGGTTTTTAACCCACAAGTGATGTTCAAGCTTCAAGCTTGATGAAGGTGTGATTATGGACTAACTTGGGTTGTCCAACATAAAATCCCCACATTACTTGATGATTTATCATAGTGTAGTTGTTTGTATTCTTGTATGTTTCATAGTTCATGACCCTCCTTCTATGTTTTCACATCAAGTGTAGTGGTGAACCATAAGAGGTACCTAAATGGAAGCTTGATCTTCCTACCTCCTACATGACTTCCATGATACTTAGAGGTACCTAAATGAATATCTTAATCTTCTACCTCATGCTTGAAATATCTGACATAATAATATGTATATAATATATGTAATATATAAACACATAATTCAAATAATCGAATCTAAGATGATGAACTAGTGTTCATATGTCATAGTACTAGATTATATCATCCTAGGGTATGATAACTTGTTACGATTCTAATGGAACCTTGTTCCATGAAAACATATCAACTCCTTGGAGTTTCATAGTGTCAAGAACAAGTATCATATGTACTAGGTGATTATTTTCATATGTTATTTTCATGTTGTTTAAATTCCAAACCTACACATCCCTTAATCTTAAATCCAAACCCGTTCATACCCTGAATCGCATTAACTCGTCAATACTTGGATAATCGGAAGACTTGCAAAAACTGTGAGTATACTTGACCCATTTTACCGTTTTCACACTTTTGGGTGTAACATGTTTTTATAATGCAAAACACACTTAATGTACGTATTCTTATGCAAATGTACAAACAAACGATCCAATACATGCTTACTACTTGTTATGCTTGATTCGTGTTCTCTGGACCATACTTATGTGATGAACTTGTCATTAGCTTCGTACGAGCCTCCATTTAACATGTATAGCGCTATAGGAGTAACGCACCGCCCGTAAACTAGTGGTCATGTTGAATTATATCATTTTGCATAAACAGAGGGTTGACTAGAAATATTGCATGCCATGTTAGGTTGATCTTGTATAAACTAAGTTACCATGTGGATTCGTTTTTGAACTTTTAAACTTATACTTATACTTATTCTTAAACTTGTATACTCGCCTTTGCTTTTGCATTGAACTTTATTTTAAAACATGTTTCAGGTTGAGGACGGCGACACTTTGAACTTGAAGTAGTGATGATGCTTAGATACACATTTAGACGTCTTAAGTTAATGTACTTGTTTGTTGTATTCTTGTATTGAACATATTGTACATCAAGTTGTTGTATTTAATTTTAATCCTTGTAATCGACCTTTAGAAATGAAATGAAATCCATTATTTAATTTTTGTCACAAATAGTGTTATGAAGTCTCTTGCAATCTTTTTCGTCTCACTCCGATGTTTCCGCCATCGGTTGGGGTGTGACAAGAAATGAATCATGAAAATATAGATTCTGAAACAAGCTTCGCTTAGTATCTTGAACTTTGATTTTTTAGATGCGCTAAAAGATGAACAATGGATTAAAAAATCAAGATTACACAAATATGAATATCGAATCATCAAAAAACAAATTATGTGGATCAATAATAGACCGACGTTGTTGATTGACCAATGAAATTACCGAATGAAATGAAAATATGATGCATCCACCATTACAGCTTCTTCCAATTGACCCAATCTTGGATCAAAGTCATATGATCAGTTGAACAGAAAAAAACCCTAGACGTTTTTTTTTTCCAAATTGATTGGATTCGATTTACGCAAGAACAAACCCTAAATTGAAACTCAATTTCGGCTCCCAAAAATCAATCAAGAACGATTTCTCCGTTATTTTTTCTAATATGAATAAACTCGTTGAATTAAAAGCACACGTAAGAACCCAAAAAAAACATGCATGTGAGAATCATAATTAAAGAAACCGTGATTTGTGTGTTTCCTTTATCGAAGAAGTATAGGTACCTGAAAGTACTTTGCAGTTGCACACACCCATGTTAGTTTATTATATATATATATATATAGAAATAGCACGAGATTCAAGAAATTAAATAGTTCATCGAATTACTGACCTAGTGTTACTTACTTGTAGAATCTCGATAAAGAGGATGATTGACCAGTTGTTACCATTTGTCACATTCGCCATTTGTTGAGCATCGTTTGCGATTCTTAAGGCACGCTACAAACAGAGTAATACTCTACATCTGACACAAAACAACTTGATTTAGGCCCAACTAAGTTCAGAATGATTTGACCTCAAAAACCAAGTTCATTAAGAAAACCGAAAAAAGAGGTGGCATTCGGGCGGGTAGGGTGTTATGTCAAAACAGATCATTACTTAAAGCAATCCCTTTTACCCATGTCCACTCTGACTTAAATAAATTATTTTGAACTGAACGCATATTAATTCTAACCAAACTGAACCGGTTTAAAAATTGACCAATTCAAACAAAACAAAAAAAAAATCAGAACAAATAAAGTCTATCTATCGAAACACCTACAGAAAAATAAACTTTATACCTTTTTTGCTCACCTATGTAAGAGATTACTTTGTGCTGGGTCTTGAGATAAGTAGGGTGATAAGAACTTGGGTTCTATTAGGCTTTCACCTGCAGATAGTTCTTTCTTGCCAAGCATACACATATCAATTTATATGCCATAAACATCCATTATAAAGGGTAAAACATCCAAAAGATGGATTTTAAAAAGAGTCTAAAAAAGACATGAAATGGAAACAGTATATACAAACCTCAAGCGGGAAAAGTGGTTTAGAAGAAACTACAACAGGTGTTACTTGTTCTATTGTCACAAAAGGGTCCCCTAAAGCATTAGTTGCACAACCAAGGTTTATATAAGAAGAATGAACACAAATAAAAATGAATTTGTTTAACTAAAAGAGAACCAATCAATGCTTAGTAAAGCTATATTATAGTTTGGATTGAACTCCGCTTAAGTGTTTTTCCGCACTCGTAACTTGTCTGCAAAATACCAAAAAACCAACAAACTTAACTACCAAATGCGGCAAAATTTGAGATTTGTTTGAAGTAAAATATGACAAAAGAACAATACCTGATGTCCACAACCAAAGGCCATGTCTTTGATATTAGTAAGGCAAATTGGGCATAGCTGAATAAGATCCAAAAAAGAAAAAAAAATCATCACAGCTCGAATTTAACCAAGAATCGTGTTCATGCAAAGTACTTTGAAAGAACTGTATGAATTAGATTTTTTTTACGTGCAGTAAAATGGGCCAATGAGTAACAGGTCAGAATGGACTTGAGCCAAAACGGTAAATATTTTGACTGTCAAATGTGTACCTGGTTGTCAATTGTTGCTTTATATTAGAAGGGATTTCCATAAATGCTAAGACAACAAATAGAATAACATCAGAAGTTACAATATCTTAGTAGCAAACTATAGATACTAAAAAATAACATTAGAAGTTACGATATCTCAGTTGCGATCAGGGATGTTATCGTCAAATTCTTTCATCATGTCCCACGGCCCATCACTATCCTCAACTACTACGATAGAGAGTGGAAGCTTGCTGTTCAAAAATATATATTATACTTTACCAAAAGCCGATAAAAATTCTTAGATTTAAACACTCATTACTTAATAAATATTGTAGAGTGTAGGCAATCACCTTGCTTCAAAGATACATCAAACTTAATAAATTCTTCGTTGTAGAGTGTAGACCTCCAAATATGAAGCGCCTTCATAAGAAGTCATTGTGGTTAGTTTGCCTACAAAGCAATTTGTTATAAAATAAACAATGATTATGTTGAACGAAGCCCCATAGTGTGACCCAGTCCATGGTATGGATCCTAAAACAACAATGTTAGTATTCATATGCGATGATGGTTTATGTTCAGATATATCTAAAAAATCCCAATAAAAAGCATTAAATTCATAGCTAAAAGTGACCCAATAACTTTGTGACAATCCGATAATTCAAGTCCTTTCGTTTACGTATCTCTTGTGTGGCAAACCTGTTTTGATGATTTATTTAGGTTATGAAAGTTGTAACAGTTTGAAAGATTGATCTTAATGAATATGTAGTTGTGCATTGTGTTTGTAAATGCATTAGTTATCGTTTAATAAAAACCTTTTGTGACAAAGCCACTGCCCGACAAATCATAGGACTTTCGTCGCTGACTCTTATCGACGAAAAATGATCTTTCGCCACCTTTATGCCCGACGAATCTTATGTTTCGTCTGGGGTGTCTTTCGCCGGCCCACAGCCCATGTAAGGCCCAACATCATTTTTATATATTAACTCATTACGTAACTGGGCATAAGTTCTGACGGTAAACCCTAGAACACATTCCCTTCTGTGTGGCGACAACCTTGAGCCCCGAAGCCCTCTATATTGATCGACTTATCGTTCCTTCTATCTCGGTGAGTGTTTAACCATTATTGATTGTCGGGTTGAAATCATTATAAACTATTGCTTAGTAATGCTTGGATCATGATTGAATGATGATTTTGATAATAATAAATCCATGTGATTGTCAGTTATATGTCTGTGTGGTGTTCGTGTAAATTAGGGTTCAAAGAATCATCAACAACTGTTAGGATTAGTCATATTAATTGAGTTAGGTTGTATGCGAAATTGTTAAGGATGCTGGGGATTATAGCTAATCATAAAAGTATTGTTGATTGTGTTGTTAATATGAAACTGCTTGATCATGAACGATAACTGACGGAAATATATGGTTTGATCGGATTAACTGATAAATTATGATTAAGACTGTGGGGTGATAATGATTAACTGTTAGATCGGATTCAAGATCGATGAATGTTGATGGTTAACTGTTAGATTGTGATTAGGGTTTCTGTGTGTACATGGATAACTGGCAATGTGACGAAACTATCTTGTAGACGAAACACATGATATTTCGTCACTCATATTATCGACGAAACACCATAGTATTTCGTCACCCAACCTATCAACGAAACACCCTAGTTAGCGACGAAACACCTCAGTAAATTCGTCACCTTTCTATGTCGACGAAACTTCTTGGAGTTTTGCCACCCTGACCAACCGGCTGTGCATGTGCATGGTATGAGTTGACTAAGTTATTGCTTGTTAAAAGGGTTAGTTATGACTGGGTAAATATAAACTAATATATATACGTATGGCACGTCCAACTGTTGGGCACTATTACAAATCATCCATGTAAACTGTGGAATTGAATGAGTTTGTTTAACTGCTATGTGCCATTTGGGAATCACTGTTTGAAATGCATACTGTCATTTATATGTGAACCTTGTGAATGTAAACTGACATCGCATACGTGAATACCATAGGCTGTGACTGTTTAAGTGTGAACAAGTAACAAAACATACCGAGCAAACCAAGGTGAGTTCACTGCTCTTTTTCCAAGCATGCGTCCCGGGGAGGGACATCTGGTAAACGTTCCGGGGAGGAATGCTGGGTAATGGGTTTGACTGGAATATTAAACCTGGGTTGTTGGTTAATACACGTCAATATCTATCACTCAAGTCCCTCCTACCGATTGTTGCCGGGGAGGCAACGGGGTATTAGTTAGTAGCGCTACTTAGGTTTGGTACCCTCACACCGCACCAGGGAGGTCGGTGATGAACGAATGACCCCATCTTGACAATTGCTTTGATAGAGGCAATGGGGTTTAGGGCAAATAATCTGGAGCCATCTGCGGTAAGCGTGTGATTAACAACATCGAATCTGTGAAATTAGAGTTTGGGTTTCAAACGTCGTAATCCATCTCAAATACCCAACTCAAAATTTTAGTTTCGATCGACACATAAAAAGGTTCATAGTGATATACAGGTTAATTTTTTTTACCTATTTCACGACCTGGCGTTCGAACAATGGCCTTTATTTGTGTTGTCGACGAACAGAGACGACCACCATGAATCAATCTAAAAAATAAAGTAAAAAGGTCGTTAATCTCTTATGTCCAAAACAGGATGATTTTGTAACCCACCACTGAAGCAACCTGAGCCCAAGGTCGGCAACACTGCCTAAACATAGTTGACGAAAATCATACCTAAAAAGATAGAAAAGATCAGTAATCTGAAATCAAACCGACGACATGAGAATCCAAAACGAAGAATCAACATTGGCGAGTGTAGAGGTGAAGAAGCGATTTGCGGTTTGAAATCAGAAAGAACGATCTAAGATATATCAAATTAACAATCAGAATATGAATCAGCAAAAGGAAAATACATACCAGAATGATTATAGTGGCTGGATCTTTGAAGAAACAATTGTAGCGGCTCTGGGGATTTGATGAAGAAGATGCGTATGCACAGCTAGGGTTTTCTTGATCAGCGGTGACCGAGATTACGGTTCATGAAGGAAAACATGAGGCAATTGAGGGATTTAGGTTTATTATGAGATTTATATAACCGGGTCAAACATACGGGTATGGAGCAAGTCGGATCCATGAAAGAAGGATCCGCGAGCTTTTACAAGATCCATCCATTTTCCCGCCAAAATGAATCCTGAGAAGCTCTAATAGCATGCCACATCAGCCCAAATTCTTTCATTTATTATATATAATAGATAATAGATATATCATCTTTATTTTATTATTAGAATTAATTACATGGTTAGTATTTTGATTTGTCTATTTTACGATTTCCATACCTATTTATTGAAAATTACACAGTTAATGCCAACTTTTACAAAATTATTTCATTGTAAGTACATTACAGGTACTAACCATGTAACAAATTCTACAACTACAAGTATTAATATTGGTAAAAGTTAGTACCAATGGTGTAATTTCTAAATATAGGTATTAAAATGGCAAAATAAGTAAACCCTGGGAACTAACCATGTAGTTAATTCTTTTATTATTATTATATTTTATATAATGAATAAAATTATCGTGGACACGTGTTATTTTCTGAAGTTTTCTCGCCCTTACTTTTTATTTATCTCTCCTGTCCCCTATTAAATCACATTATCCCGCTTCTATCTCCTTTGAAATAATAATATTAAATAAGTATCCCACTCTTTATTTATTAATATATCCTTTCTTAACTATGTCTTTAATTTTTTTTTTCCTTCTTATTAATAACCATTTAGTATTTCATTGACTCAAACCCGTGTAATACAAAACAAAGTAAAATGTTATAACACGTGTAATACACAAATTTATAAATTCATAATAAATATAAAAACAAAGTGAAAATGCTATTAAGTAAATCTTACATCAATGTTCTTTTTTAATTGACAATTGTATGTGTTAACTGATTAAATTATATTTATTCTATTTTTTCTTCATGTGTTTTTCTTCAATCTGTATAATACATGTGTTTTTCTTCAATCCGTGCAATACACGAGTTTTTAAAAGATGTAATATTCTATTTTTTATTATATAAAATGACATTTATTCAAATCGTGTAATACACATGGCTCTAGCCTAGTTTAAATATATATAACACATACTGGCTGAGGTGAACGAAAACTCAGCGGGGGCTGGACTCTCAATATCCAAATCAGTGGGTGCTAAACTCTTAAAAATCTAATATTTTAGACTAAAAAATCGGTATGAACAAAAAATTGATGGGAGCCCCAACCCCATTAAAGCTTCATCCCTGATAACACATGAAGGTTTTAAAGTCGTGTGGATGAGTATCACTTTCAAACTCGCATTCCCAGGTGACCCGTCACAACGCTGAAGATAAAACAAGTTCTAGAAATAGTGGAAATAGCCATCTTTGGATCAAAAGCATTTCATTAAAGGGGTCGTGATTACATGAAAAAATAATCATGTTCTTTTAGGAATGGTGGATTATTTAGGAAAAATTACAAGTATATTGTTAACGTTTCAGATGATTAGACGTATTTAAAGGCGTGCTAGAAATAGCAAAAAGTGAGTTGCATAAGGAAATAAAAGTAAAGAGGGAGGCAAAAGTAACGGAAAGGATAGCGTTGAAGATCACTAGCCTCGAATGCTAGAAGATGTTTAGACTAAACCCAAACCTTTACCTCTACTTTTCGTAATTCCAGTCTGAACTCAAAAGACCAATTGAAGAACAAAGCAAATGGTGCTAGAAGAGCGGTGGTCTACTTCATCTAGATCCTAGTCGAGTCTTGTTGTTAGGTTAGCCTGCATCTAGTACCCAAAGTTGTTCTTGATCATAGATATGAGGTGCAATTAAGATTGTAAACGAGCCAAGCAACTCGTAAGCTACTCGATATTGTCTCGCTAAAAGATCCATACGAGTTGAGCTTCAACGGTCTTGAGGCTAAAATAAGTTGTTTACTAAATGAGCTAAGACGAGCTTTACTTATCAAACTCGAGTATGCTAGCGATCCTAAATGAGTCTTATGTTTAAATAATCTTTATTTAATATATTAGATATATCTTTAACCCAAATTTTACTCTATAAGTGTTATATGACTTAGTAGGTTGTTTGTTTGTTTATTAATTATACCTTTTGTTGAGAATTTAGAGAATGCAACGGATCATTTGGATCATCTGAGAGGCGTGAAATCACTTTTAGATTGATTTATTTCTATGGTTTACCCGAAAATCCAATCGAATACAACTCGTAATTTGGGAACAAGACCTAGTGTGTGTGTGATGTGAAATTCGTATGAACCAGAATCTATGCCCCTTGGACCCCACCAGGCGCTGCCGCCCCTTAGACCCTGCTCCAAGGGGCACTGGCCCAGACCTCCGTCAAGGGGGCACCCCTTGGAACCCCCATTAATTAAGTGTTTCACCTTGAACACTTAGAACTCTAACAACTCAAACAAGTGTGCACTCTCGCACATTCTAACTTGCTTGATGAGTATTACAATTCACTTTGGTCACCAAGTTAATCCCAATTACACTAAAATATTCAACATCTTATATAATTATAATTGTTTTATTATATTATGCTATATAACTTGAAAAAACTATGCATGAGCTTGACTCAGCTTTAAAAAAAATAAGCTCAAAACATGACATGCTCGAGCTTGATTAGGCTTGTTTATACTTAGGTGCAACATATAAAGAATACGTTAGAAGGCGACCCTGAGGCTGGAGCACTAGGAACACTCTCCGACCCTTCATTGATGGGTTGGAGGTGGATAGTGAGTTTTCCAAGGGAGAAAAAAGGGGTTACACTCATTGAGAAAGAGGGCATCCGCCTCCTTAGATAAAAAAATTAGTGCTATTTTTGGCGAAAATCACAATCGCTCCTTAAAAGTTAAATTCCCAAGATTCCGCAAACATCACTTATCTTTGATATTTACTTTATACTTCTTAATAATTAATTTGTTTATTAGTATAACTATCAGGTAGGATGAGTATCTAGTAGAATAGAATGCTAAATCCCGCCAATGAGATAGTGGTGGAGTGGTTGGGGAAAAACTTTGTGTTCCTTGTGACCCAGGTTCGACTCCCACTCTCCCCATTATTTTCTGCAGCATCCAAGTGAAGGGCGAATACGGGTGGTGCCGATTCGTCTTGAATGGGAGACGAGGTTTTACCGATTATTGCACTGTCGTGCCTTCGGTCGGGTGGAGGTCGGGTTTCCATGCATCTAGGAGAGCCAAGGGGCTGGCAGCGGTCGATTAGTCGACCATGGCCACAAAGCCCGGTATCACGGTGGTTGACACGTTATTCCTTGCTGTTCAAAAAAAAAAAGAATGCTAAATCCCGTTCACTATTTAGTTGTTAAGTTATAACATGTTAGTTATTAATTTTAGGCAATGAAAAAATTAAACAAAATGAAAGTTATGAACCAAATAAAAAATCTATGAATTTTCAAACCAAATAAAAAACCTTAGATCTACAATCAAAGACCCAAAATATTTCGATGACTTGACTCAATCCGATAGAAAAGTTTGACGGCCAACTCATCCCGGTAAAAATTTCAATGACCCGGCCCGACTAAATTTCTTTTGATAGATGTACAACAATAAATTCATACCCCATAAAAAAATTGTTGGGTCTCTCACTTTAGATTTCAATTGGTTTTAATATTTAATACTTTATTAAAATTATGAATTTACATCGAGATAGATGGTATACGGGCAACAAGCTGCGTCGCTACCTCTTTTTGAATAGTAAAACTAAGTCTTTTAAAAACTACGTACATAGATTTCGGAGTCATAACAGTACTATGCTTTAAACTTTGAACTCGACTTGTTATTTAAATTATCACCGGTTAGAATTAAAAGTAAGTCACAACTTGGTATTGATGTGAAAGGAATGATGACGTGTGTGAGGCCAACCTTTTTTATAAGGATCAAAGAGGTAAACCTAATAGACCAACGTAATGTGGGCTGATTCGGGTCCAATGGACCCAACAATGCAGTTACTAGACGCATCTATTGGACCTAGTTTACTACTCAGGTGATACATCAACAATTTCGGTGTTCGTTCATGAATTGGGATGAACCTTTCTTCATAGTTAAAAGAGTTAAATGCCAAAATAGTCCCAGTGGTTTTCGCTGTTTTGCCAGTATAGTCCAAAGGTTTCATTTTTAACATTTAGATCCAAAAATGTTTAATCGTTGCCGTTTTGGTCCAACTGACTTAACTCCATCCATGCTCCTCAATTAGTCAGGGGTATTTTTGTCATTTCATGTATTCTGAATTATATTAAATATTATAAAAGGATAACAAAAACTGTTGTGAGGGAGGATCGAACCCTGGCCTCTGGCCGGTTCACTCACAAACGCACAAGACACTAGCGAGTGAGCCATGCTCACATTTGTGCAATAAATGGATCTTTATTGATTTTATTCTTTGATTCAGTTCATTACCTACACCTGAAAACAGATGACCAAAGAAACCCTAATCTTTCAACTTCAAAATTAATCATGATTGCACCATGATAATACAGATTAACCATGGGGCTTTTGATCTGCACCATGTTAATACCTAATCTTTCGTTTTAATTCAAACCCTAAAGTCCGCCTAGTATTAACCGACACTGCTGTTTTCCCGTTTCAGTCTGCGTTCGTTTTCCGGTGACGTCTGGCGACCTTGTATCGTTTAAAACTGACCAAATCATTCCCAAATAAATGTAAGATGATTGTCTCTAATGTTGTTAACCCAATAACCGAAACTGATTAACAACATATTATTGCCTCAATGATTCGAATTTTAGAAACAAAATATCGACATTAACTTTGATTTCAGTATCGAACCGATTCTTGTTGAACTTTGAACATGTGAAGATCAAAAGCCCAAACTTGAAGATTAAGGTTTCTTTGGTCATCTGTTTTGAGGTGTAGGTGATCAACTGAATCAAAGAATAAAATCAATACATATCCATTTCTTACACAAATGCTAGCATGGCTCACTGGCTAGTATCTTGTGTGTTTGTGATTGAACCGGCCAGAAGCCCGGGTTCGATCCTCCTTCTTAGTTTTTATTTTTCTTTTCAATATAATTTAGAATACATGAAATGAAAAAATTACCCCTTGACTAACTGAGGAGCATGGATTGAGTTAAGTCAGTTGGACCAAAATGGCAACGATGAAACCTTTTTGGATCCAGATGTTAAAAATGAAACCTTTGGACTATACTGGCAAAACAACCCAAACCATAGGGACTATTTTGGCATTTAACTCTAGTTAAAAATTGTTACATGTTTCTCATCCGGGTTATAGGCCATGTAGCTCATGTGAGTCCCTAAGTGTCATTATTAATATTTGATCAATGATCTCCGATCGTTTCTGTATTAACGTCAGAATTTTTAGTTTTATTGTGGATCAACAAATGGATTTGGGTTGACAATAATTGAGTGTGATCAATCATTATGTTGGAGATAGGCAGTTCAGGGGGGATCTAATTGGCAAGAACAGGTTCCCAGGAACCTAGTCGGTTTGAAATCTGTAGTAAAAATCCATATAGAAAACACAGAAGGAACCTATAAATAAATTATGGGTGAACCCATAACAAAACAAATTAAGTGCTCCGCTGGTAAAGTATCTTGTTTCTAAACCTAAGGTCTTAAGCTTGATTCCTAGTCCTTGCGCTTTTCTTAGGTTTTTTTAATAAAACCCCTTTTTTAATGTAAAACCAATATGGGTTAAAGAAAAACAGTTGAGGCTTCAGACCAGACGCATCACAATTCACACATTCACCCCCTGCCCCCTCCACCTTCGATCTCAAACGCCCAGCCCCAGCGTTATCCACCTCCTGACCTCCAGTCGTCTCTCTCATTCTCTCAGTAGTGATTGGGCCAAACCTAACCCACATTGGGGTAATGGTACGCGAATTGGGCCAATTCGAAGCCCATGTTGCAAACTTGTGCTATATAAACAAAACTTTGCATTAGGGCTTAGGTTGATCACCTTAATCACTTTTAGAGAGAAAATTCGTGAGAGATATTGGATTGGACGAATTGTATGTGAGATCTTGATTGATTGTAATCAGTTTGAGATCGGAAATTAATAGTGGAATTTGGGGTTTATTGGGTTATCGTAGATCCAGTTCTGTTAGTCATATGAATTTTTGTTAGTGAGCAAGTTAACTGTTATTTTAATTAAACTAGTAGATTGAAATCTTTCAGGAGACAAATTTGATTAACAAACTTGCTCATTGCTTATGAATAAAACAGTTTATAAGTTTGTTAATCAAATTTGTCTCCTGAAAGATTTCAATCTACTAGTTTAATTAAAATAACAGTTAACTTGCTCACTAACAAAAATTCATATGACAAAAGTGAAAGTGTTGAACACCACGCCCCACTTGCGGTATGCGCATATAATGTATATATGTGTGGGCGCTCGGGAGGCAAAAGTGAAAGTGTACTAATTTTAATGTTATTTTACTAATTTCGTGAAAATAACGTTAAAAGAGGAGGATGGTTAATCATGCATCATGTGGTGGCGTTGATAGCCGAAAGACAAGGGGGTACATGCACTAATCGGCAGTTGTCTCAATTGCTGAGTGTTATGTGCCTTATGTCCAAGGCTTGATGCAAAACTACTATCGAGCCGGGGGTCTCACTAGAAGCAACATCTCTATTCCTACGGGGTAGAGGTAATGTTGTCTACATCTTACCCTCCCCAGGCCCTACATTGGCTTTGCTATTGGTGGGATTTACTGAGTATGATGATCATGATCATAAGTTGTTGAACACCTACTGTTTGATGAAATGCTTAACAAAGATTAAGCTATTATTTTTCATATGTCACCAATAGGTACTGATCAGTTTCACAAGTTTAGAAGATGTATAAAGTACAGTTTAACATGTTACTACCAAGGACGTAAAACAGTATAATTGTACAATAATTCTTTGTTAAATTCGTTCGCGGGCCTGTACAATAGTGGGTTCGTTATTGGTCAGAGTTAAGTTAATCATGTAGAAGCTGTAAATTTCATAGGAAAGTTATATTTGTTTGTTACCCAATTGTTGAGATCTTGAAAAAAATATAACTTTATATTTAATAAAATGAGTTTGATTGATGAATTTTCTTATATGTTCACAGAATGAACATAATGATGATGAGGATTCCAGGTACAAATTTTAATTTAATGATGATGGGGAAGTTATTTGTTTTATTTGGTTTTTGAGGTTGTTCCAATGTATCAAAAATGCAGTTTTCTAGTTTTCTTTTTTTTTTTTTTGAATTTTTTGAATTTTTAATTTTTCTAATTTTTTTTATTTTTTTATTTTTTTTGATGTTTTTTTTTTATTTTTAAAATTTTTCTGATTTTTTTTATTTTTTTGAAATTTTCGGATTTTTTTTAGTTTTTCTGATTTTTTTAAATTTTCTGAATTTTTTTAATTTTTTTTAATTTTTTTGAATTGTTTAGTTTTTCTGATTTTTTTGAATTTTTTTTATTTTTTTTATTTTTTAGTTTTTCTTATCTTTTTTTTTATTTTTTTTATTTTTTAATTTTTCTGATGTTTTTGAATTTTTTTTAAAATTTTTCTGATTTTTTTTTTAATTTTTTGCCTATCATGATCGAAACCCATATTGACCTAAACCCATCTTGACCTTTTTTCTTAAAAAACATACCCAACACACCCATTTTACCACCTCTAGTATAGAAGTATAAGGTAGTGTTTGTTATGCAGGAATGGGAATTGGAATGGAATGAACTATTGCGAGGGAATGAAAAAAAAGTGTGTCTGGTTGGTCAAGATAATGAAATCACCCATTACATAAGTAATTTAATTCCCTCAAATTCATTCCACCCACTCCCCCTGTTTTTTTTTTTTTTTACATTCCATTCCCTCTCTCACCCAATATCATCAACACCAAGTGTAGTATTCTTGCTCCAACCTAT
The DNA here is from genome assembly GCA_030545235.1 of Helianthus tuberosus. NCBI lineage: Eukaryota > Viridiplantae > Streptophyta > Magnoliopsida > Asterales > Asteraceae > Helianthus > Helianthus tuberosus. The sequence goes on from CM060369.1 coordinate 84,133,078, forward strand.
CAAATCCTAACATGTCAAAAAACTTAAAAACTATCATTTAGCCCCAAAACACTGACGGCATCTTACCGTTGCCTTAAACTATTTTCTTTTTTAATTTTAATTAAGTCAAACTCCAAACCAATGAATGGGCCGAGTCAAACTCCTTACCATCAGGGGCGGTTCTTAATAGGGCTGTGGCAGGGCCACGGCCCGGGCAAGTTTTTCGGCCGTAGTGCTAATTTTCCGCATTTCGATCGAATTTTTTTTATTTAAACCTTAATTTTTTTATATATACTAATTTTCCACAAAAAAAAACTATACCTCACCAAAAAAACCCCAAAAAACCTAACCCCCCCCCCCCCCCACCCCTCACCTCCACCCCCCAAAAACCTAAAAAAAACCTAACCCCCCCCCCCCCCTCCAAAAACCTAAAAAAACCTAACCCCCCACCACCACCCAAAAACCTAAACCCCCACCCCCCACCCCCTCGGCAAAAAAAAAAAAAAAAAAAAAAAAAAAAAAATTTTTTTTTTTTTTTTTTTTTTTTGGGTGGGTGATGTGGGGGGGGGGGGGGGGGTGGGGGTGGCGGTTTTTGGTGGTGGTGGATGTTTAAGTTTTTTTTTTTTTTTAGTGGGTTTTTTTGTGTAGTGGGTTTTTTTAGGTTATTGGACACTTGTCACTCTATAAATCCTTCTTACACTTCTTACAATTAGGATCCTTTGTATTTGATCCTAATCCTTATTTGAAAATCATAGGTCGATAAATCATGAAACCATGCCGACGTCCTTTTCCTTGCACGCTTTTTTATTTATTTTAGAGTGAATTGCAAGTTTTGTCCTTTATCTTTAGGCCACTTTGCAGGCGGTGTCCTTTATGTTTAAAGTTGACGAGTTTTGTCCTTTATGTATAAAAATCAAGCACGTTTTACCCTTTGGGCCTAACCCAGTCTGTTTTCCCAGTTAACGTTGATCACGTGCATGTCATGTGAGGGGTAGTTGTGTCATTTAATGTGCACATTCACAAATGCATAAGATTCCCCCAAATATAAACCCTATCTCTTCAGTAAACCACCACTTTGATCCACCACTTACAACCACAAAACAACAACATAAAACTCCCATCTTCTTGAACCACCACCTCCCGTCGTCATTCACCAACGTCAGACGAACCAATATCACTGAACCGCGCACCAACTGAATCATTCCACCACCACCTTCAAAAGTTTCAGTTTGTTTTTCAAAGAAAAGTAGGAAGATAAATAATTTTTTTTATAGGTTTCTGGTTGTCACTGTGTTATCACAGCCGCACCAACACTGTTCCGGTCACCATCATCGCATCTATAGTTCATCGTCTCCGGCGAGCAACTCCGGCACCGCCGCCTGGCAAACCTTCTAAGACCACTGTCCCATGATAACATCTTCGTTCGCCGTCACCGCTAACCACCGTCAACTCCCGATCTCAAACCCGACCACCACCTCCGTTTGCACCATCCATCACCACATAACACCGTCACAAACGGACCACCAGCCACCACCAATTTCAACCGCCGATCTGCCAACACCCATCACTCTTCACCATTTCTCCGAGTCACCTCTGTCACCACCACACACACATAACAACCACCGTACCAACTACCAGTCGTACCACCATCTCTAGTGTGTTTGATGATTTTTGTTTGTTAGATCGTAGAGAGAGAGACAACCGATAAAGATAAAAGAGACAACAGCTGGAAGTGTGAAACCAGTCGCTGCATCTTTTCAAAATTTAGGTTTTGGTATTGTGTTGACAAGAGAGAGAGAGAAGAGAATAGGGTGGCGGCTGGTTTATGATGAAACTATGAAAGGATATTAGGGTTTGGGTTGTAGCTTTGGTGAGAGAAAAGTAAAGTGACCATCTTCAATTTGGGGAAAGATCGATGCTTGCAGTTCTTGATGACGAACGATTTGAAGGAATGGGAAGAATTAGAGTTTAGGGTTATTTAAATTGGGGGTAAATGCTCAGGGTGCACATTAAATGACACAACTACCCCTCACATGACATGCACGTGATCAACTTTAACTGGGAAAACAGACTGGGTTAGGCCTAAAGGGTAAAACGTGCTTGATTTTTATACATAAAGGACAAAACTCGTCAACTTTAAACAAAAATGACACCACCTGCAAAGTGGCCTAAAGATAAAGGACAAAACTTGCAATTCACTCTTTATTTTATTCTTCTGTGATAGCTTTTTAGTCTCCTTTCTTAATCGTATACAACCACTTTTTTGCACTTTAAACATTTCAATACAACACTTACCAATACAATACTTATGTAGAGTATATTAGGGTGAGAGGGGCACTCCTCTAAGAGGGGAGTGACCTCTCTTATACACACCCAATCAGCACGTGCCACGTCAACTCCCCTCTTAAGTCCCCATTTTGCACTCAAACGTTGGCATCACTCCACTAACGCAATTATTTTTTTATAAAAAAAGAAGAAAAAAATATAATTGGTGGAAAAAGGGTGGACCCACATTGACAACCAATCACCCATTCTCTCTCTCCTCTCTCTCAATCGGTGACCACTCACTGAGCCAAGCCATCCCCGCGCGGTAAAGTTTGGATGGTGGCGGTGTACCCGCACGGCAACTGAAGTCACCGCATGGGGTCACCGCATGTGCCCCGTGCACCCTTAGATAATATAGTTGTTTATGTGTAAAGGGGTATGGACTCAAATCGTGTGTAAGGTATTACAAGACATGCGCGTATTGAGGCATACCCAGACTTAGCAAAACAATACTTAGATATCACCAGAACCTGCGCACAAGGTCATATCGGGGCATGTAACACAGTGATAGCTAAAACAAGTACAAATAGTACAGATAGCATGGTCTATAGCCAATCAATGTGTGCCATAGTCTGCCCAGACAACTCCCATGATGATCAATTATGTAGGAGACAAGAAGAACAAAAGGACAGTGACGTGTTACCAATCAGGTTGCGTCGTTCACTGCTCCATGATCTCCATTCACAGCTAGTGACAGACTCGACAACAAGGACAACCGTCAGGCCACGTGGCTCCAATCACCGTGCGCCAGCGTCTCAATCCTCTGCGAACACTAACGATCGTGTCAAAGGAGACAAATAGGATATACCTTGATAGCTCAAGTCCAAAGCCCATCTCATTCTCCACACTCTTAGGCTATAAATACCAGCTTTCAACCATAGGTTTAAGGATCAGCTCTCTCATTCTCTCACACTTAACACACACTCGTTTATTGTTCTTATACGATACTTATTCTCACGTCGGATGGTGGTTACAAGAAGAACCCCCACCTCTCCTCCTTGTAACGAGTCTCACGGTCTTTTGTTTTGCAGATCATACTTCAATCATACCGAGGAAAGATTAAGAATTAACCCATCTTGATGAGACTATTCTCATAAGGATAAACCCTTCGGCTTAGACTTGGTGTTTCTTCGGTTTAGACTTCGGTTTAGACCATTTTTTAATGTGCCATAACATTAAAAAAACGTTTTGATCTTTGACACTAAATCATTAATTATGTACTCTTCAAAATTATTTGTAAATAAATTTTAAAATTTTATATTTTTCAAAAGCTATCGGCAAAAAGCCACCCATGCCCCTAATCATAGATGACTCGGTACGTCACCAATTCCAAAAGTAACCCACTGTTCAAAAGCCCACTGTAGAGCACTTCCGCTTTGGCTATTTACACAAGATTAGGTGTCGTATTGGCTATTTAGCATAAACCTTCATACGAAGATAAATTTTTGTTCACAATTTATTTGAAAACTTAATAACTCAAATCTATGATGTATCATGTATAGGTAAAAACGGAAAAACATGTACCGCTAGAGCACAACCGCTTTGGCTATTTACACAAGGTTAGTTGTCTCTAAATGTGAATTTTGGCTATAAGAAGTTCAATTTCTTGGTCACATTATAAACGAAAAAGGTATTCATGTCGATCCAGCCAAAATCGAAGCTATTAAAAATTGCATCGTTTCGAAATCTCATACCGAAGTTTGTTCTTTTCTCGGATTGGCGGGTTACTACCCTTGGTTCATCTCCAACTTTTCAAAAATCTTCGTACCCCTCACTCTGTTGACTCAAAACGATAAACCTTTTGCTTGGGATCCCAAACAAGAGGAATCTTTCCAAACTCTTAAGCGTATGCTTTGCGATGCTCCCATTCTAGCTCTTCCCAATGGAAATGATGATTTCGTTGTCTATTGTGATGACTCCAATTAAGGTCTCGGTTGCGTTCTTATGCAATGAGGCAAAGTCATCGCCTATGCATCAAGGCAACCCGAATTCCACGAAAAGAACTACATAACTCATGATCTCAAACTCAGTGCGTTTTTTTTTTTTTTTTTGCTCTAAAGATTTGGAGACACTACCTTTATGATAGCAAATGTGTGGTCTTCACCAACCATAAAAGTCTCCAACATATCTTTAACCAAAAGGAACTTAACATGCGCCAAAGACGTTGGGCCGAGTTGTTAAACGACTAAGATTGCAAGATTCGCTACCATCCGGTAAAGCGAATATCGTGGCCGACGCTCTAAGCCGAAAGAATCACGCCAAGGCTCTTGGAATACGTGTAACAGGCCGTTCTCGTTGCTTCCAAATCCAAATCGACATCCAATCTCGTATTTTTGAAGCACAATCTTCGTCCGTCAACGAAAACAATTTGTATGACGAGATGCGATGTGGTGCCGAAAATCAACTCGATTCTAAATCTAATGACATCCTCCACTATCTCGATCGTATTTGGGTTCCTAACCGTGACAACCTTCGTGATCTTTTTATGAAAGAAACGCATAATCATCGTATTCCATTCATCCCTGTGTGGGAAAAATGTACCAAGATCTCTGTTGAACCTATTGGTAGCCCGACATGAAAAATGACATTGCCCTCTTCGTGACAAAGTGCCTCACTTGTTCCAAGGTAAAAACCGAACACCAACGTCCTTCGGGTTTACTCGTACAACCAGGAATTTCGATTTAGAAATGGGAGAGTATTGCTATGGATTTCATTACCAATCTCCCACAAACATCTTCCGGGCACGATAGTATTTGGGTAATCGTTGATCAGTTGACCAATTCGGCTCATTTCCTCCCCCATCCGTGAAGACTATCGAGTTGAGAAATTGGCTCGTATCTACACCACGGAATCATTAGTTGTCACTTCCCGCTTTTGGGAATCATTTAAAGCAGCGTTGGGCACTCAACTAAATCTTAGTACAGTTTTTCATCCCAATTGGATGGACGGACATAACGTACTATCCAAACTCTCGAAGATATGCTTCGCTCTTGTGTCATCGATTTTAGTGGAAATTGGGATGTATATTTACCATTGGTTGAATTCTCGTACAACAACATATATCACTCTTGTATCAAAATGGCTCTGTTTAAAGCACTTTATGGATGAAAATGTTGTTCGCCTATTTGTTGGCACGAGATCGGCGAGGCATAAATCACCTGTCCCGAGCTTATAAAAGAGATGATGGATAAAATCTTGCAAATCCGTGACAACTTACTTAAAGCAAGAAGTCGACAATAGATTTATGACAACAAATGAAGTAAGCCCTTGGAATTCAACATCGGTGATCTCGTACTCCTTAAGGTATCTCCTTGGAAAGGAGTAGCGCATTTTGGTAAGAAAGGAAAACTCGCTCCTCGTTATGTAGGTCCTATCAAGATTCTCAAAAAGATTAGAAGGGTGGCTTATCAACTCGACTTACCTCAAGAGCTCAACAAGTTCATCTGACTTTTCATGTTTCGAATCTCAAGAAGTGCCTAGCCGACGAAGGACTTCAAATTCCACTTGATGACATACGCATCAATGAGGCTATGTACTTCATCGAGAAACCAATGGAAATCATGATCGTGAAGTCAAACAACTCTTGCGTAGTCGTACCCCTATTGTCAAGGTACGTTTGGAAGGAAAGCGTAGTGAGGACGGAATGAAGACCAAGTACTTGCATCTTTTCCAAGATTCTTCCTCTTGAATAAACATCGGGACAAAATTTCTTAAAGTGTGGGAGACTGTAACGTTCTGTATTTTTCCAATTTTTTTTCATTTCTTTCTAATTCGTATTTCAATTTCAATCCTTGTAATTCAGAGACTTTATCAAAATGGAAACTATATTTTATATCAACCTTGTTTAATCATACTTGCATAATACGTAAACTTTTGGCAAATACGCATTTTATGTTTAAAACCGAACAATACATCGAGGTTATGTTTTTCTCGGAATGATATCCATACATGTTTTATCATTACACATGCTTATATACACCTTTAAATGCCGAAAACATGCCTAACTACGTAAATGTTGCATAAATTAACGAGCCACACAAGTGCAGGGACCAAACATGAATGTTTCAAAGTTTACCTAGTCGTTGCAGACTAAATCACCTTGTCCTTGCGGTCCGCAAGGGACCGCTCTTGCAGATTGTTTGGACAACTCACAAATTTTGAGTTTAAAACACCTTTCCCTCATTCCCAACTCCTAAGCACCTTCATTAACTCCCAAATCCTAATCCCCACTTATAAAGACAACACTCCCATACCTCCTAAACACTCTCAACACCCTTAAATCACTTCCAAACTCTCTCAATCTTCAAGTTCTTGCAACCTTGGACAGATTGTTTAAGCTTCAAAATAGTGAGTTTTGAGCTTTTTTTCTTCTCTCTCCTTCCTTGGATAACCTCTAGGAGTACTACCATATGTTTACCAAGGTAAACGTAGATGATATACCACCGTTTTTGAGGTCCAAGGGAGGATTTTTGTTGAACTTTTAAACTTGTCTTAACTTTACTTTATTTCTTGGAACTTTCACACACCAAACCGAGTTACCAACAATTTCTATTGTTAAGGAACTTGTGTTATGGTTTTGTTCTAGAAATATGAGGTTCATAAACCTCCATTTTCTTATTCATGTAATGCTCTAAGTAATCTCGAAGCACTAAAGTGAGCAAGACTACACCAAGTCTCCGACCAAACCATGTTGGAAGCACTCGTCTAGATATCCTCACTTGGTTACTTAGTGAATTAGATAGTTTATGTTCTTCATACTTAAAATTCATGACCATCTGAATCATCCATATGGTGATTTTGTGAATGGTGAAAGTCTTGAGGTAAGTGGATTATCTTACCTCTAATATATGACAAATACATGACTATAATATACCTAATAATATATATATATATAGGGAGAAGATCATGCGAGAACCACCTCTTATTGCGAGAACCGCGAGAACCAATGTGAACACAACCAAAAATGCCTAAAAATAGCTAAAAATCACAATTTTTTTTTTTAATATTTTTTATATAAAAATCGCTACTTTTCGAAGCAAAAAAAAAATTAAATTTTTTTTTTTGCCACTAAAAGTAGCGATTTGAGCATAAAAAATATTAAAAAAAAAATTTAGATTTTTTTTTGATTTTTTTAGTTTTTTTTTAGATTTTTTTAGGTTTTTTGGGGGTTTAGTTTTTAGCATTTTAGCATGGGGGGGGGGGGGGGATTTAGGTTTTTGGGTGGTGGGGGAGGGGGGTTTAGGTTTTTTTTTTGGGGGGGGGGGTAGGTTTTTTTTAGGTTTTTTGGGGGTTTTAGTTTTTAGCATTTAGCTTGGGGGGGGGGGGGGGTTAGCTTGGGGGGGGGGGTTAGGTTTTTTTAGGTTTTTTTAGCTATTTTAGGTTGTGTTCACATTGGTTCTCGCGGTTCTCGCAATAAGGGTGGTTCTCGCATGATCTCCTCCCTATATATATATATATATATATATATATATATATATATATAATACTTCCACAAAACGGAACCATATTATCAACCAAAACCATAGTTGAATATTATGTGTTAAGGAGACAGGATAATAGATCTTAGTTTCCACGGATTGATACTTGGCTACGTACCTAGGCTATACTATATACCGATAAGTACGCTTGCCTAGAACGTGTGTTGTTAGTATTAGTGTTTTTATCCTTAAAAGCCGGTTGTGTTCTATGGCAATTTAATTGTTACTATATAAGCACGTCACCCTACCTCTAATACATGACTATAATATACCTAGTAATATACATATATAATGTCACACCCCGACTGCGTAAAACAGCGAACCGCGGTGGAAACGTCGGGGAGTGTCGTAACAGAATCATTGTTTCACAACACATGGTGATTAAAGTTTTGTTTTATTCCATTAATGAACTTATTGTTTTAATACAATCCAAATAAATACAAATAATTGTCTTTCAAGTTTTAAAGTCACTAAGGCACGAGTCCATCCTATGTGTAGCATGCGTCAACATTCATCACATAGTAGCACCTGAAACATATGTGAAAATAAAACGTCAACATAAAAATGCCTATGAGTAACATACGTTTTGTGAATTTGATTCATGGCTTTGGATAACATAAGAAAAATATTTTATGTTTACAAAAATAGCCATGAATCCTTGTAAAAAGTTTGGTTTCTAAAACGCATTGTTTTGACAAAAGGTTTGTAGTATATACAAAAATATACTTTGGTTTTGAAATACTCGGATAAGTAGTATATCAAAATATACTTTAGTTTTTGGAAATAATAGATTTGGTAGTATATCAAAAGTATACTTTGGTTTAGGAATGAAAGCATCGGTAGTATATCAAACTATACTTTGGATTGAAAATAGCATATCAAACTATGCTTTGGTTTGCAAATAGCATATCAAACTATGCTTTGGTTTCGAAAACAGCATATCAAACTATGCTTTAGTAGTATATCAAAACATACTTTGGTTTTGGAAATAACAGAGTCGGTAGTATATGAAACTATACTTTGGTTTTGAAAATAGCATATCAAACTATGCTTTGGAAAACAATATCACATTGGGAGCATATCAAACTATGCTTTGAAAGTATATCAAAATATACTTAATTTGTGATTTGGTAGTATATCAAACTATACTTTAGTAAAACAGTATCACGTTGGTAGCATATCAAAATATGCTTTGGTAGTATATCGAAATATACCTTAATCGTGATTTGGAAGTATATCAAACTATACTTTAGTAAACAATTGCATATCAAACTTGTAACAACCCGACTTTTGAAAGTCAAAGTACAAGTCAAAGTCAAAGGAAGAAAAGATTGCTAATCAGATCTGACATTTCTTGCTTAATCATTGCTTGTACTCTCGAACCCCGATAATCGATACTTTAGTTTACGCTATTTTAGTTGTATTATGTGGAGTAACAATGCAATAAACGCAGTTGAAACGCTAATCTACTTAACGCTATCGCAACGCAACTCGATTCGCAGTTATCGGTATTCTTTTATGTGTGTGCGCTATTGTGTGTTACTTGTGCATGTTTATATTTGTTTTGAGGTGATTATTCACAAACACAATCACAACTCAATCGCAACGCAATCTCATCGCGAACTTGAAATATAAGGTTTACTTTTATGTTATATGTTAGTTATGTTATTTGTGTAACTAGTGTTTAATACTATCGCATCGCTTACTCGCAACGCAACGCAATGCTCAACGCACGAAACGAAAAGTCGGAAATCAACCCACCCAAGCCATCCGATCGAAGGACCATTCGATCGAATGGTCATCCATCTGGATGAACATCCGATCGGATGGCCATCCGATCTGTCAGACTTTGCACCGCCTCTTCTCCTCCTTCCCCTATAAATACTCACCTGTCACATCACTGTTCATGATGTGACAGCTCCCCTCCGACCTAGCACGTGCTCAGCCTATTTTCTCTCGATTCCTCGCGATTCTTGTAAGTTTTCATCTCAAATTTTATACTTCTTTGATCTTTACACACTTTCTCATCAATTTCACCATCAAATCTCACCATTTCACCATGAAATATGTTGATTCGGGCTGTTCAAGGGTGATGTCATCATGGAGTTCTTATGAACACTGAAGTGTGACATCATCTCACCAAGAACAACTCAGATCTAAAGGATTTCAATAATGTTTAAACATTGATTCACCTAAATCTAAACATCTTTCAAGTGATTCAAACTTTTCTTCAACATTCATAACTTTTACTCAAAACTGATAGAATCTGAGCTCGCTCGGGCCTTCTATACATTCTCTGGTGAAGTGCCGCTTTGAGAACAGATACTATAAAAGAGACGACCGATTCACGGGTTGAACATCAAACACCGTCATGAACAGCTGATTCGGATCGAACGGGGTGATTCCCGCCCGACAGGATGAGTTGGACCTGATGAGGTTTCCGTTGTTTGACACACATTCATACCATCTTGGTTAAACTTTCAACTTAGCTGATTTTACAGGTTTTCAACCCAAAACAGTTGCTCGGTCGAACCGCCATCCGATTGGATAGCCATCCGATCGAACGGCTATCCGACCAAGAGGTCTGTGATTTTAAAACACTTAAACAATTCAAAAACTTCAAGGAACATCAGTCCACTCGGATCACCATCCGAGCAGACGGCCATCCGTCCGGATGACCGTCCGTTCGGATGACCTGATGTGTAGAGATATTTCAAACTTTTAAGAATGCTACAACGAAAACTTCAAAGTTCATACACAAACACATCCTTCCCAAACGAATGAATATCCGACCGAATGGTTATCCGTCTGGATGACCATCCATCCGGACGGTCATCCGATCAGATCACCGTCCGTCACTCATCTCACTCGACACCGTTTTACGCACTGTTCAACGCTTATACTGTCGTTATCTGATCAGGCTAATCTCTTAAGCGCTCCCTTCAATCCAAGCTTGTGTTATTTATTTAACACGAACTGTGAGTATACTCGATCCCTTTTTGCTTTACGCACTTTTGGGTGTTACATATGTTACGTATATCAAATCACATCAATCACACAACACAAACACATTTTATACGTTAACCGCTCTCGCATGTTATACGTGTTATTCGATGAATGCTTGTATGCTATGTTTACACAGTGATTGTTGCCTGACACCTTAGCAACGATAGTACTATAGTTTGGACTCAGCACCTGTCATGGACAGGGGTTGTTAAGGGTATTTCTTCACGTGTCACAGTGGTGATATATGTTGCGCATTCTACAACTCGCAGTCATGTCTGTGCATATTTCATTGTCGATAACCTAGTTGCTTCGCATTATTACGTGTTACATGCTGGCTATGTGTAAATCTCTTTCGCTGCTATTATACTACTAAACTTGTATACTCACCTTTACACTATGTGTATTGACTTTTATTTTAACGTATGTGACAGGTGTTTAGGATGCTGTGCTATGCTTTGCTTTTGTGTAATCAAGACTAGGGGAGTCTAGAAACCATTTAAACAATTTATGAGTTGTCGGAACAATTTGTGTCTTTGAGAACACTATGTCTGTAATAACTGTTTTATTTGATATGTTATGGTATGGGACGTAACGTTATATATCTGGTAACTATAGTTGTTATGGATTCTCTTGGATAATCTGTTTCGTTCAGTGTCGCGCCCCGATGTTTCCGCCATCGGTTGGGGTGTGACAGATTGGTATCAGAGCCATAACTATAGGGAATTAGGCAAGACTTGACCTAGTCCGGGTCGATGTCTTAGAATTGACCTAGTCTATAGTCTAAACACCAACAGACCGACTTGTGCAAACCCGATAGGGGTTTTGTACGAGCTTACTTGACATTCTCACACGAACTCGCTGGAAACTACACTTTTGCGCGAACATCGCATACGACCGCTTCGCGCAAGGTCAACCTTTCCTAAGGCTGGCAACACACACAATTTTCAAAAATACTCGCGTAAACGAGTGATTTAGTTGAGATTAGGTGTGAAAACCACAAACTCTCGACTAGATCGCTCGCCCGACGCGCGTTTTTACTATAAACACGAGAATTGCGTTGAATCAGGAGTGAAATCCATACTTCGACGCAAATCTCCCTGTCTCTATCTCGTGGTTCTATCACACCAACAGGAATGCAGTTGTGACAACCCGAATTTTCACAGGTCTTTCCCCGACACGTTACTTGTTACAATTCTGTGTTCTTATTAATTCTCTTTTACGTCCTTCTCGGTGGTAAAGATTGTTTTACACTCGTGACTTTAATTAACGTGCTGAATAAATAAACGTGATTGAGTATGTTTGCGTGATTGAGTATGTTTGCGTGTTTAGTGGGCCGCTTTAGATGCCCAAGGGTTAAGTTGGGCCGTCACCACTTGTAAATGATTTCGGCCCAACCTCAATCTCCTTAAACTGTCTTCCGAGCTTTCTAGTCCTCGGCATAATCCCCTATTTTAATTAGACTCGGCCCAGCCTTCTATTTGTATACGTAAATCATGTGTTCCAATATTTAACCTATTGTAAACCCTATGTCCCCCTACACCAACGACGGCAACAGATCTTATTCAAGCATCATATTCTCTAGTCAAGCCCTTGGTTAGTAGTTTCATACCTGTTGAAATTCTTATTTGTTTGATATTGTTTGTGTGTGAATTAATTAACAAAGAGGCATAGGATTCTGTGTATGGTGCTTTGATTATTGGAATGGATAAAGATTTATGATTCCAATCACGTGCAATCTTTAATGTTTAAAACAAATGGCCGACAATCTCTAAGTCTTCATATGCATATGAGATGTTGATTTGGATTTGGTTGTTGGATTGATCTTTGGTAACTGTTATAATAGAATGATTAGGGTCTGCGAATAATTGTTTCAACCTTGTTAATCTTGAGTGTGTAACTGATGGATTAGGTTTCGTGGTAAACATCAGTGATGTTTCATCATGTTTAGTCTCGACGAAAGACTAATGTTTCGTCGCTACTAGCCTTGACGAAAGACCAATGTTTCGTCACAATCAATCTCGATGAAAGAGTACATGTTTCGTCGCAAGTGGAACATTCGCTGATAAGCCAGACAAGAACACTAGGGTTCATGATAACCAGTATGTTGATACGAACTCATGCTCCGATTGATATGGATGGGTTTGTTAGAAGGCTGTTAAGTAACTAGGGCGATATAATGTTAGCGATTGCATGAAATATGAGGGTGTCATGATGGATTGTTAAATCGGGTTTGTTGGTGTAGTTGTATGTCGATAAGCTGTTGAATCTATGTTGCATGTTTGGAATATAATTGATGATTATGATTGTAATCAGTTTTGATATTGATGGTGTTGGGCCACGCGACTTAAAGCGTCTCACGTTTGGGCCACGAATTGATTATGTTTACTAGGTTAGAAGATTAAGTCTTACAATCTTTGTTGGGCTTAACTTCAATTGGGCCGCATCATGTTTGGATTTCTGGAATGGGCTACCAAGTTACGGCGGGCCTTAAACAGTTCGATATAAGATTTTGTAATCACCTGACTATTGAGGGTTATGAATTATTGTTATTATTTGCATGTTCATTTGAATGAGGATTGTACTGTTAATATGTGTTATTGTGATATATGGACTTGTAATGTGAAAATACCGAATACTCGTTATAACTTGTGTGATAATGTTGGCCATACTTGCTTACCACTTGTGGAATATATACAAAGAATATGTGATTCTGTGTAAACAAAACTGACTGTCATTGGAACCATATTAGGGTTTGGGGTATCCAACGATAAACGAGTAACTAGTCATACCGAGAAAACCAAGGTGAGTTCACTTCTCTCAAAACAAGCATGCGTCCGGTGGGGACAATCAAACTGATAAAACTTGTAAACGGATTTTCGTAAACCCATATCCTTGTAGGGGATATGAGGCGGTTTTCAAATACCCACATCCTTGTAGGGGATGTGAGGCGGATTTCACAACGTTATCCTTGCAGGGGATATGCAACGGTTTTCAGTAAACGTTATGGTTGGATAATACACTCACTCTCTATCACTTAAGTCCCATCATTACTACCGGTTGTTGCTTGTAGGGCAACGGGGTTATTAGTTGATAGCGCTATTACGTTTGGCACCCTCACGACGTACCTGGATAGGACGGGCGTGAACTAATAACTTTAAATCATGACCAATGTTTGATAGAGCATTGGGGAAGGGCAAAAAGGGCCGTCTGCGGTATCGAGTTATTATCAACATAACACAGCTTAACATAACATGAATCGGTAATCGGTAACGAACGGTTTAACAAATCAGTGAACTCACCAGCGTTGTCTGATACACGTTTTTCTGCATGCTTGCAGGCCTTTAGGTACATGTTGTTGGAACTTGTTGTCTGGGATGTTGGAGTGGTAATGGGTCGAGACACATGTAATCGCAAGACAAGTCTAATGGTTTTCATATATATGGTTTATATAACATTTAACAATTGATTTATGCTTCTGCTGTATACGATGAATTACATTAAATGGTTGTAACACTTTATGTTAATGAATGAAAGTTTTTATTAAAAATATTGTTATGAGTTCAATGTGATTGGTGGCTAGATCCTGGTACGTCACACGTCCCGCGGTGTGTCCGCAAGTGGTATTTTGGGGGTGTGACAGTTTGGTATCAGAGCCACTGGTTATAGTGAACTTGGTTTTTAAAAACGTTTTTATAAAACTAGGCAATAACCGAACAGTTCTGAAAACAAGGATACGACCATGACACTCAGCTCCAGACTGCAAGGTTCATCTCTTTCACCTGTTGCATACATTACATGACTAGTACACCTTTGTTTATGATGTAACATACGAACACACACTCATCACTATAGCATGGTTACATGAATTGCTTAGTTACCTTATGATGCGTTGGTAGTCTGTCATAGTTCCTGGATTTCTATGACCTTATCATTTTGATAACCTCTGTTTGGTATTCGAGTTTAAGGAACCATTTGAAATGAGTTAGGAGGAGCTGAGATGAGCATGCAAATCGCAATATTATTGTGGGTGAACACATAATAATAATGTGGGGTGCATGCGAGTCCCAGTGAGGCTTAACAAGTGAAAAAGGGGTTCTGCTCTGTTATTTGATCAATGTGAAATGTAACAAGTCTATAGGAGTCATAGCAGTGATTGCCTCCTACTCGAACATGATCTTTTCATTTCTCTCTGAATCCTTTCGAACCTCGATGCTATAGAGTATTACCTGAACACCCATCTGAACGCCTAGCGAACTGTGTAGAATGTTAGGTGCTTGTACGAACGTCCCTGAGTTGGATGTTGCAGCGTTGAATGATTGGTCGATACCTTCTCACTCCTTTTTCATTTGTTGGGAACTCTGTGTATTGACGCCTTAGATTCCGTAAGTGCGATCGTTTCCGCAACACCCTAAGCAACATACTGTGTATTACTCGATCAACTTGCAAGATCGAGGGGCGAGAGGATGAGCGTAGTACTTTACCGGTCCAAGTATTTGGACAACCCTAATTACCGGCAACGAACACCAGCGAATTGACTTCAATCGAATTCTTAACCCTATTCAGCGACTCATGGGAGTCAACTCTTACGAATCAATCGGGACATAAGCGATGACAATAGATTATAGTGTGGAATATATGACTACCAGCACAGTGAGTAGCGCGTCAGGACATGGCACAGAATGTGAAAAGACGGACTTTGATGGTGAAAGATCGTAGGGCTTCGTTTCAAGCAACGGCATTGGAGGCAACAGTCGTGGCAACATCAAGGTACTCGTAGTCGTAGTCTAACGCATGGAAACGAAGGTGACATTGACAAGGATTGACTGTTGCTAAGTCAAGACGTCAACAACCAAGGGAATAATGATAGTATTGGGAATCCTCATAACGAAAACAACAACACTGGAAGTGATGCTCATGGAAGGACATTTAGGATTGGCTTGGGAGACGCCAGGGTTATAGCAACATGGTGGCCTGCACGTTCTTGGTAGCTAATCGTTTCGTCTCTACTTTGTATAACCCTGATGCTACTTGAAACCAAACCTGTTGAGGACTCGGCTGATGGCGAGGTGATTGAAACCTCATACGTTCGTTGGGATGCAAACTCGACCTTATGGGACAAGTGATTCCTTCTACTATCCTTGATGGTTTTGATGCAGTAATTAGTGTGGATTGGTTATCCAGAGATCGCGCAGATATACCCTGTGAGGGAAAATTTTGTGTATCCCTCCCCTTAGTGGAGGATAGTTATCTATTCCGAAGCGTCAGAGTGGCGCAAAGGTTAGCGTCATTTCAGCAATGAAAGCCAGGAGCATCTACGGAGGGACTACCCCGCTATGTTAGCGACCGTTATTGATGTTAAGGTTAGGGAAAAGAGGATCGGGAATTCATCAATTGTTTGTGATTTCGTCTGATGAGCTGCTCGAAGAACTTTCAGGATTACTTCCACAAATGTTAGTCGGCATCTCAGTTGACCTCACGCCAGAGGCCGCTCTGAATACTTGTACTCTTACCGTCTTGCACCCGGAGGGTTGCAAGAATTGTCTAATCAACTACAGGAACTGACGAACGGGAGTTTTGTCGGACCTAGCTTTTCGCTTTGGGGAGCCCCAGTTATACCCGTGAAGATAAGCCTTTTCGTATGTGTACTGATTATCGAGAACTCAGCAAGGTGACAGTCAAGAACCGTTCGCTTCGACCATGTAGTAACACCCTGTTGACCGGTTGCGAGGGACAAGCTTCCATTCGAGGATTGATTAACGAAACGAGCTATTATCAGATGGAAGTCCAAGGGGAGAATGTTCTTGGAGTGGCATAGTGAACGCAATACGGCCAGTGCGACTTTGTACACCATGACCATTGAGTTAATCAACACACCAGCAGCTTTATGGATCACATGAATCGACTATGCTTATTGATGACGTGTTGAATCATTTCCAGGAGAAAGGAACATCATGGAGAGCATCTGTATCATATTTTAGAGCTCCTGAGGGAGGAGCCATTCCGTGTGAAGTCTTGTTAAATGTAACATCTGGTTTCGAGAGATACATTTTGAGCATGTAACCAACGAAGTGGGAATACACGTGGATCTCGCTAAGGTCCATTTCATTAGAAGCTGATCGGCACCAAAGAGTCCTTCGGGGATAAAGCGATTTCTTGGTTTCGCTAGATACTATCGCAGATCTATCATGGGATTTTCGAAGATTGCGCAGCTTTAGCCTCTTTAGCACAGCAGGGTGTTGTGTACTTGTGAGTGACAGAACAGACGTGCATCATTTCAACTTTTGGAAACCCAACTCAACAATGCACTAAGCATCGTCTTTACCTGAGGGTACGGGTGATTTAGTGGTATACCATGATGGTTCGAATAGGAGTCCCAGTTACGCGCCGATGCAACACGAGAAGGTGATGACCTACGCAGTGGGTTTACTGGAAGAACTGCACGAATCACAACTTGCGGTGGAAACCATGGTCTTTGGATTCAAGTGGAGGCATTACTTGGACGGTACCAAATGCACTACCTAGACCGATCACAAGGGCCTCCCGTGTACCCTTGTTTCGAAAGAGCTAAACATATGATGGCATCGCTTGATGGAACCTTTGATTAACTTCGACTGTGAAACCTAGACGTGTACGAGCCTCGCAGCATACCATCGACTCTAACCTACCTGATCAGACTCGCTCAGTTCAAACTGGGGAACTGAAGGAAGAGAAGTTTCAAGTTGAACCCATGCGGGGCATGGAGAAGCAACCTTTGGCAGGTCGGACGATATGCGCTACCTAATGGAATGAATGTGGATCTTGTTATATGACAACCGTACAGAACTTGTATTGAGCAAGGCACACCAGCCTTGTTATTCTAATCGTCTGGAGCTTGATAGGAGATATTAAGATCTATAAACCTGGTACTGATAATCGGGCATGAAGGCCCACCTGGCAAAGTATGTGAATGATGTTTGATTTGTGGGAAAGTCAAGATGGAGTATCAAAAACCCTCTAGTTGTGCCAGCAGCCAGAAACACTCATATGGGGATGAGAGAAGACTGCCATAGATTCTGTCACTAGTCTACTTACAACTCAGAACGGAAACAACATCACCTGGGTGATCGTTGATTGTCTCACGTTACCAGCACACTTTCTTGCAACCAAGGAAACTGATGAGTCTTCACAGCTGTGAATGTTCCTCTGAGAGAGGCGGCTTTTAGGCAAGAGGTGCCAACTTATGTTACCTTTGATTTTAATCTATACCTGATTTATTGCTTATCACCGTAGGACAAGCGGTCAGAGTAAACGAACCACCCTGACACTCGAAGACATGCTGCGAGCATGTGTGTGATTGACTTTAGCAAGATTGGAAGGACACCTGACTATGCTTGAGTGTTACTGCAACAATTATCGTTCTAGTATTCAGACAACTCTGTTTGAGGTATTGCATGGTTAGTAACGATAATCTCCTCGTGGGATTAAGGTGGATGACAACCTAATCACAGGTCCAGGACTTGTACTCGAAACTCTTGGGAAGATTGCTTAGATCGGAAATTGTTTGACGGCAACGAGTAACTGTCAGGAAAGCTGATAAGCTTAGGAAACACTGGGAGTTCGCTGTAGGCGAACGTGTCATAATCAAAAGTCTCACCCTGGGAGGGTGCGGTACACTATAGAAAACGTGGCAAGCTTAGTTTACGATGCGTTGGGACATTAAGATTTCTGGAACGAATCAGTGGCATGGCTCACAAACTCGAGTTAACTGACAAATTGGGTAGTGATCGCGATGATATTTATACCTCAAATCCAGGGCAGTGTTTGTCCGATGAAACACTTGTGATACCTTTACCAGAGTCTAAGGTTAACTGATCAGTGGTATTTGTCAGGGAATCTATTGGGAACATGGACCAAGAAGGTAAGGTTAGTTGACATAGCCAAAGTCCGGTCGTAAGAGTTTGTTGGAACTCAGTACGTGAACCTAAGTCCTTGTGGGAGCGTAATAATCATAGGGAGCTCTAATATCTCCAGTTGTTCGAACGGTTGAATAAACTCTTGATATCATCGAGGAATTTCGGGACGAAATTCCCTTTCAAGTTGGGGATGATGTGGTACCCGCGGAAAATCCACAGTCATCCTGAGTTAACGTATCGTCATGCTGTTTCGGATTACTTATCAAATTTCGGGACGAAATTTCTTTCAAGTTGGGGATGATGTGACAACCCGAGTTTTCACAGGTCTTTCCCCGACACGTTACTTGTTACAATTCTGTTTTCTTATTAATTCTCTTTTACGTCCTTCTCGGTGGTAAAGATTGTTTTACACTCGTGACTTTAATTAACGTGCTGAATAAATAAACGTGATTGAGTATGTTTGCGTGATTGAGTATGTTTGCATGTTTAGTGGGCCGCTTTAGATGCCTAAGGGTTAAGTTGGGCTGCCACCACTTGTAAATGATTTCGGCCCAACCTCAATCTCCTTAAACTGTCTTCCGGGCTTTCTACTCCTCGGCCCAATCCCCTATTTTAATTAGACTCGGCCCAGCCTTCTATTTGTATACGTAAATCATGTGTTCCAATATTTAACCTATTGTAAACCCTATGTCCCCCTACACCAACGACGACAACAGATCTTATTCAAGCATCATCTTCTCTAGTCAAGCCCTTGGTTAGTAGTTTCATACCTATTGAAATTCTTATTTGTTTGATATTGTTTGTGTGTGAATTAATTAACAAAGAGGCACAGGATTCTGTGTATGGTGCTTTGATTATTGGAATGGATAAAGATTTATGATTCCAATCACGTGCAATCTTTAATGTTTAAAACAAATGGCCGACAATCTCTAAGTCTTCACATGCATATGAGATGTTGATTTGGATTTGGTTGTTGGATTGATCTTTGGTAACTGTTATAATAGAATGATTAGGGTCTGCGAATAATTGTTTCAACCTTGTTAATCTTGAGTGTGTAACTGATGGATTAGGTTTCGTGGTAAACATCAGTGATATTTCATCATGTTTAGTCTCGACGAAAGACTAATGTTTCGTCGCTACTAGCCTTGACGAAAGACCAATGTTTCGTCACAATCAATCTCGATGAAAGAGTACATGTTTCGTCGCAAGTGGAACATTCGCTGATAAGCCACACAAGAACACTAGGGTTCATGATAACCAGCATGTTGATACGAACTCATGCTCCGATTGATATGGATGGGTTTGTTAGAAGGCTGTTAAGTAACTAGGGCGATATAATGTTAGCGATTGCATGAAATATGAGGGTGTCATGATGGATTGTTAAATCGGGTTTGTTGGTGTAGTTGTATGTCGATAAGCTGTTGAATCTATGTTGCATGTTTGGAAGATAATTGATGATTATGATTGTAATCAGTTTTGATATTGATGGTGTTGGGCACATGACTTAAAGTGTCTCATGTTTGGGCCACGAATTGATTATGTTTAGTAGGTTAGAAGATTAAGTCTTACAATCTTTGTTGGGTTTAACTTCAACTAGGCCGCATCATGTTTGGATTTCCGAAATGGGCTGTCAAGTTATGGCGGGCCTTAAACAGTTCGATATAAGATTTTGTAATCACCTGACTATTGAGGGTTATGAATTATTGTTATTATTTGCATGTTCATTTGAATGAGGATTGGACTGTTAATATGTGTTATTGTAATATATGGACTTGTAATGTGAAAATACCAAATACTCGTTATAACTTGTGTGATAATGTATGCCATACTTGCTTACCACTTGTGGAATATATACAAAGAATATGTGATTCTGTGTAAACAAAACTGACTGTCATTGGAACCATATGAGGGTTTGGGGTATCCAACGATAAACGAGTAACTAGTCATACCGAGCAAACCAAGGTGAGTTCACTTCTCTCAAAACAAGCATGCGTCCGGTGGGGACAATCAAACTGATAAAACTTGTAAACGGATTTTCGTAAACCCATATACTTGTAGGGGATATGAGGCGGTTTTCAAATACCCACATCCTTGTAGGGGATGTGAGGCGGATTTCACAACGCTATCCTTGCAGGGGATATGCAACGGTTTTCAGTAAACGTTATGGTTGGATAATACACTCACTCTCTATCACTTAAGTCCCATCATTACTACCGGTTGTTGCTTGTAGGGCAACGGGGTTATTAGTTGATAGCGTTATTAGGTTTGGCACCCTCACGACGTACCTGGATAGGACGGGCGTGAACTAATAACTTTAAATCATGACCAATGTTTGATAGAGCATTGGGGAAGGGCAAAAAGGGCCGTCTGCGGTATCGAGTTATTATCAACATAACACAGCTTAACATAACATGTATCAGTAATCGTTAACGAACGGTTTAACAAATCAGTGAACTCACCAGCGTTGTCTGATACACGTTTTTCTGCATGCTTGCAGGCCTTTAGGTACATGTTGTTGGAACTTGCTGTCTGGGATGCTGGAGTGGTCATGGGTCGAGATACATGTAATCGCAAGACAAGTCTAATGGTTTTCATACATATGGTTTATAGAACATTTAACAATTGATTTATGCTTCCACTGTATACGTTGAATTACATTAAACGTTTGTAACACTTTATGTTAATGAATGAAAGTTTTTATTAAAAATATTGTTATGAGTTCAATGTGATTGGTGGCTAGATCCTGGTACGTCACACGTCCCGAGGTGTGTCCGCAAGTGGTATTATGGGGGTGTGACAGCACTCGTTAAGTTAGGGGTGAAACCCGAATCTTGATGACTCGTTCCGCTCTTTATTTTGGTTATTTTTACAAAACTCTCACCAAAGTCTCAATGGATTCCAACGACTTGATTTGTGATAACCGTCACTTTTCCGTACATTCCGTACACGAAATGAACAGTAATTTGTGCTTTAATGACTGTGCATGATCTGGTTTACCAGACAAATAAATTTTTGAATTCCATGCAAGTGAATTCATGTACGTTTTATACTACAAGAATTACTTTATGATAGCGTTGCGTCAAAAATATTAGTAAACTCACCGGTAAGACACATTGTGTCAACAATTCTGCAGAAAGCAGTTAGACAATAGGATTGGAGCCTAGGTGTAGGTCCAACGACAAGAATACATTAAAACCCAAGAGTACATACAAGGGTTAACATATAGACATTCCGGAAGCTAAAATACGCACTAAAAAGCACCCGAAACGCACTTTAAGTGCAGAATTTTATTAAATTCAGCTATAATCAGCATTATGACACTGAAATATTATGCAGAAATTATGATTTATCATCCATAATACTTCCCTAAGTGTCGGGAATTGAAAGGGTTACAAAAAGATACATAAAAGACACTAAACGGTGCAATTTAGCACTTTAACGAACCTGTATTTAACCGAACAACCGGACATTACCCGGAACACTAAATTATTATTAGAAGCATTGTTTTAATGTTTCTGAGCTAGTTATGGTCCCTGAACACCATAGCACCCCTTATAACACAACAACACATTAAGACCCTAAACCTTACACTTGAAAGCTTACTCATTTAAGTAATTAGGGAATGAAATTTACATTTAACCCCCCCCCCCCTTGATTATGAACGGTCATGAGTGGCCCCACATAATCCCATATGATCCCTCAAGATTTCCATAATCTTTCATTGATCAACTTTGGTCCTCTAAAGATTTATGTCTAGTACTTTAGGAACATGATAACCTTTGAACAAAGCTAAAACACATTATAAAGAGATCACCTCCCTCATTTATCAACTACACACCATCAAACTCCTCCCTTGGCCCCCATGTTCGGCCGAGATTAGTGCCATCACCACCACCCCCTTTCATTCTTAATCCAACATTTCCAAGTTCACTTAGAGGTGTTAGAAGGTGGTTAACGAAGCTTGGAACACTTGGATCTTGAAGGACCTCAACCGTTTGCTTTTATCCACTCAATCTTCTTCATTGTTCTTCCCTAGCTTCAAGCTAGTAGTAAGATCCTTTTAACACTTGTTTACTTCTATTTTTGTTGGATAAAAGATATAACATGTTGATTTTCATATGAACACTAATGAACATACACATAAATCTTGGAACATAAAGCTTGTAATATGATGAAATAGTGTTGGAATGATGTTGTTTGATGCATGAATGATATTTGATAGTTGTTACTAGAAATATTGATGTTGATCATTACATAAAGCTTGCTAGATTGTGATTAAACACATGATCTAGCAAGTTAGGGGTTGATTATGTGCTAACATAAGATGATCATCCTCTTGTTAAGACATGAACTTGATGAATGAATGATTTCTTGGAAAAAAAAAATATTAAACAAAGCAAGCTAGTAAATCTTGTGAATCTAAGATTCATGAGTGGTTTTCCAAAAGAACCAAGTTTAAAATATGATTTTAAAAGATCTTGGTTTTTACCTAAACCTACACTATTTTTATTAGAAAAAAAATAAGTGTATGAACACTCATGAAACAAGAAAAATACAAAAGAAATATTTTTTGGAAAAATCATCTTGCAAGTTGTAAAGGACCAAATCTTCTAAAAATGTGAGTTACAAACAAACAACCATGTTTTTAAGGGTAACTAAACCTACTAAGTAACATGGTAAGTTACTACAAGTTTTTACAAAAACTTCAAGTTCATGATATAGTGTGATTTACATGATTTTGGCTTGTAGTAAGACTTGAATGTGTTGTTGATGTTGATGATGATTTAAAAGAAAATAAACACATGTTTTGAAAACATGGGAAACCTCCATTTTTAGGGGAAACTCTGTCAAAATTTCTATAAATTTTGACACTTAGAAAAATATAAGTTTTTGAGAAACTTATTCCCTAGAAATGTATCTAAAAATATTTACCAAGGTTTCCCTAATTTTTTGTGTTGAGAAATAATGATTTCTTCAAGATTAAAATTGATATTAAGTATGTATATATTTTTGAGAAAAATATATATATTTATTGATCACCAAATTTTGTGCTAAGTGTATGTAGTATGTATTATACTTGATAATGTATTAGGACTTGAAAATACACTAAATACTCCTAAGGAGTGAAGATACAAAAATACACATACAACATACTTAGTCAAATACGAGATACTTATATTTATTTTCGAGAAAATAATATAAGCAAGACACATAGTTAATAATATAAATTATTTTTAACACAAGAACACATATACAAAAGATAGTGACTTGTACTTGTGCGATACAAGTCTAGTGACTAACGTTAATAAACACGTTTAGGTCACGACGGTAGATAAGCAAATCCGGTGAAGTTTACGACGCAGGAACGCAAAGTTGTGAGTTCATGCTCCGCCTTTTCTTTAACTGTTTTTGGTTTTATAACTCTCGGGGGTGAAATACATGTTACAAATAATACAATGTTTATAAATGGTATGATAACATGAAGCACTCTTGGTGAGAACCAGTACCAAGTATGATGCGATTTGAGAATACAAAAATACAAGAAGCACTCTTGGTTAGAACGAGTACCAAGTATGATGCGTTTTAAGAGATGCCTAGGAAATACTAGATCATGTGAGCACAGACTTAATACTAAAAATGCCATAAAATCTTGGTGAAAACTAGTACCAAGCCTTTAAAAACATTAACTAATTAGGGACGAGGGTTAGATCTAACGGGTACGGCCGAACCCCACTCATGGTCACAACTAGTACCTAGTAGTGCTTCGGAGTCCCAGTCGAGGTTAATCGACACAGTCGAGGGTAATCGACACAGTCAAGGGAAATTGACACAGTCGAGGCTAATCGACACAGTCGAGGAAAATCGACAAAGGTATGATCCATTACGAGTGCTCCCTATGAGCCATTACGAATGCTCCCTAGGAGTCATAACAAGTACTCCCATGTCCTTAAGGAATCATAACAAGTACTCCCCATGTCCTCACATGCCTTAAAGTCTCTCAAAGATTTTACAAGAATACTTTATTGGTACAAGAATTGTATCACAAGAATACTTTATTGGTACAAGATTTGTATCACAAGAATACTTTATTTTACAAGAATACGTTATTTCACAAGAATACTTTATTTATACAAGATGCATACCATGTTTCATACAAGGTATGCAAAACGCATGAACTCGCTCAACTTTTTGTTGATGTTTTCCAAAATTACATGTATTTCAGGTGACAGGATGGACCTTGGGTGCGGGTGTCGTAACTAGAAGTAGACTTCAAGTTTAGATGTCATCCACTTTTGTTGAATTGTAACCTAGACGAAGGTTGTGTTTTTAAAACTTAAATAACAAGTATTTGTAATACTCAAATTTTCATGAATGGATGAACATCGTTTTGATCATGTAGTTGTTTATTACGATTGAATGCAATGATATTAAACCAGTCACACATCATACGCTTCCGCAAAAGACAGGGTGTGACAGTTTGGTATCAGAGCATCGATTGTAGTGAACTAGGATTCCTTCTCGAGTCTAGACTACAATCACTGGAGTTCTCTCACGAAAACATTTTTACAAAAAGGTTTTCATTGCATTCACGAAAGCACCAAGATCCACGAGTCAAACACTTTTCAAAAAGAGACAAGGCAGGGACATAGTAGGGAATACCCTCAAGATAAGGTGCCAATTAAGGCGTAGTCTACACGAGATAGACTTGCCAAAAATAAAATACACTCTTGGTGATAACTAGTACCAAGTAGTGTTTCTGTCGTGAATCGACAACTAGAAAAATGACCCCCCCTCCCAAAACGAGAGTTATACATGATATGATGCATCGAAATGCCTATTTATGCTAAGTAACATATTTGTTTATCGATACATATATACGAATAAGTGTACGGAATAAATATTGACGTGAATACATACAAATAAGTGTATGGAATGATTATTGACGTGAATAAGATACTTTCGACTCCGACTCCTATTACTGTACGTAACTCGCACGATGAAGCTACCGACCTCGCGTTCATTGCAAAGCTCATAGCTAGAGTGATTACCAAACAAGATTCTGAGCTTGCTTCCGTAGGAAATGGCTGTTCTTCTCTCTCGATCGTGAAGGTGCCTGACTACGATAGTGACGGCGAGGCAGAGGCGGCAACCTTGGACGACTTCTAATCAGTGGGACGAGATCCCTGCAACTTTTGTGAAGCAAGATTGACGACATACATGACCAGAAAAAGAAGACGAAGTATTCATCTTGAAGGTGCCCCTCCAACTGCTAGGAATTCTCTTTATTCCTATTTCATTTAATCATCGTGCCAGCTCGCGCGTAACGATAATGAGTGTTAGCGCATGGACTGCCGCAATGGTCCTTTCCATGACAGAGGTATATGGACAGTAGTGTCCCCTCCTTGATTGATCATCTGCTTGGACGAGAGAAAATTTGGGGTAACTGTGCAAGATAATTTATTATTACGGGGGCCCACGTATTAACGACTTGTAGTGCACAGAAATCCTGGTGGACTCTGCGGGTCAAGCTAATGAAAACCACACAAAAATAATCTATAGGTGTTCACACCTTCATCTGGTAGAACAATACATAGATCAGTGCTTTAGCGCGTTATAAAGTAGGAAGCCTGTCTTAGCCTACATCGTGACTGACACTTCTACCTATATACGAGACGTTTGAGAAAACGACATTTAAGCAAGTGAAGATGGGTAACATTCAAAAAGATTCAGCGATGTTACACTCTCTATCACCTCTACACGAACAACCCCATCTCTGGGAAAATATACACATCAATAAAGCTAATATAGCAGGAAATAACTGAAACCTAAATGACCGAGGCGATGTAACCTCGAGTTCATTTTATTACAAACAATAAGCCAAGTTGGCAAGCCTATGTGAAGGCTCAGTAATTGTTTCCTCGCTCATACATTGATTATATATACATGTGAAATGGGGTGATTACATGATGGCTTATGGTGCTATGTACCTCATAGACAATTATGGAATATTGTCTAACCTACTTCATACCTTTCGACAGAAGAGAATGCCGCCCAGACGTGACACAAACACCAGTACGTTACCAAGAACAGAAGCTAAGCTTCAAGAACGAATCTCACAGGCGATTGCACGACATGAAGCCCTCCGCTCCGAACACAGCGGTGGCGCTACCGGAAATAACCCTCCAACTGGCTGCACCTATAAACAGTTCCTGGACTGCAAGCCATTAAACTTTGACGGCACAGGAGGTGCTGTTGCGTTTGTTCGTTGGACAGAAAAGACTGACTCCGTTCTAAGGATGAGTAACTGTTCATACCAGCAGCGAGTTACCTATATCTCAGGGTTATTCTTAGATGGCGCACTCTCCTGGTGGAACCTTCAGGTTCAAACCCTTGGCACAGATGTTGCTTATGCACTGAGCTGGGACGAGCTCAAGGAAATGATGGAAAATAAATACTGTTCTATGGCTGAAATCCAGAAGCTCGAGGTGGAGTTCTGGAACTTGAAAATGGATGGACCAAAGATTCCTGAATACGTCCAGCGATTTCACGACTTGTCTAGGGTCGTCCCCTACTTAGTCAAACCGGAATTCAAAAGGATTGAACGATTCATTTGGGGACTTGCACCTCAAATTAGGAGCCTGGTTACTACCTCAAGGCCTCCAACCATCGCAGAGGCTATCGATTTAAGCGTTACACTTACTGAAGAAGCTCTGCGTGCGGTAAGATTTTCGGAATCTGAGGATAACAAGAAAGAGACTCATGTGGAGTCATCAGGCAATAAGAAAAGGAAGTCTTCAAACCAAAATATAAGCACCCAAGTCAGCTATGGAAGCTCTAAAGCAAACAAAAGGAAGAAAATGAACCCGCCGCATGGCAGGAAAGCTGATGGAGCCACTGATAAGACCGGTGGAAAAGTTTACTCGGGGACTAAGCCGAGGTGCGGGGAATGCAATTTTCACCATGAAGGTCGATGTCTGAGGACTAAGTGCGGAAAGTTTGGAAAAGAAGGGCACAGCAAGGACGCCTGTTGGGCGAAGGACCCAGATGGAAGAAATAAGAGAATACCAGGTTGCTACAGATGTGGTGAAGCAGGGCACTTTAGGAAAGATTGCCCTAGGAAGAAACAAGCAAGGAAGAGTTTTCACGATCGAAACTCGTAAAGCAAGCCAGGATCCAGATGCGGTTACGGGTACGTTCCCTATTAACCAACCTTATGCATCTACTTTTAATTAATACCGGCATCAACTTTAGCCTTGCATGCTTAGAACATAAGAAACTGCTTGGCCTAGTTTCGAGTAAAATAGACGTCCCGTACTCTTTAGAAATGAGCATATAGAAGGCTAATTTAAGCAGACGAAGCAAGTAAGGAATTATATTCTAGGAACTCAGAAGGCCGGAACCTTCTGTTACCATTAACTTGAGAAGTCATGATATGATAGTCAGCAAGGATTGAATATCCAAGTATGGAGCCTGAGAACATCCCCGTTATAGAAGAAGTTCCAGTAGCCTTTTCTGAAGACTTGCCAAGAATACATCCACAAGCGACAAGAGGAGTCTAGAGTAAATCTCGTGCCAGGAACGGAACCAGTGCCGAATGACGCCTTACCTACTAGCTTCGTCCGCAAAGCATGAGCCCCCGATATAACTGCAAGAGCTGCTAGACAGAGGGAAATTAAAGACATGACATCCTTAGTTAAGGACATGAGGAGAAAGCTGGCAGTTTCCCATTTTACAATAAATTCCAGGGAATTGAGAATCAGAGTCCTTTGCCAAGGACGGATAACATGAACAGAAAAATCGTCGGGTTATAGCTACCACTCAAAGATCAGCATGAGGACAGGATGTCCTCAACTGTGGATACAAGAAGGAAATATCCCTAAAATGACCTTTAGGAATCACTTCGAGCATTATGAGTTCCTTGTCGTACCATTTGGCTTAACACATGCATCGACAATATTCATGGACCTCATGAATCAAACGTGTAAGCCATACCAGGATAAATCATGATTATACTTATTGACTACATTCTTATATAGCCAACGACCAAGAAAGGTCGTGAGCAACAGCTACAATTTACCTTGCAACTCTTAGAGAAAAGAACAGTTATGTGCTATGATGACGAAAAGCGGATTTCGAATTCGCGAAGTGAGAAACTTTAAGATACGTGGTGGATAAGAACGAGATTCATGCCAACCCTGCAACCAAAAGCTAAGGAGCTAGGGTTGCAATTATGTGACGCTTCCCGACAAAGTCTCGATCGTACGTCGATGCAACGAGACCACAACATTGCATACGCGGCACACTGATTAAGGAATCATAAGAAGAAACCTTGAGCTAGATACAGTAATTGCGCGCCGCAAACTTGACGTCACTACCTGAAAGAAAACGCTGCACTACCTTTACTGAACACAAGGGTTGCAGCACACCGTTGATCGTAAAAACTTGAATATTAACATAGATAGACTAAGCTACTGAACGATGCAGACTGTATGAAAACAATACGTGCTTGTGTGATAAACTTTGATAAAAAGTTGGAACACTCACTTGCCCTTAGTAGAGTTTTTCCTACAACAGTATTTATCACACCGCCGTTTAAACCGCTTTGAGTGAAGCTTTAGATGAAACATAATAAGTCGGTCCCCGCCGCATGATCAGAAACCGGGAACAAACAGCATACTGGCCCGAATTGGTCCAGGAAAAACTAGAAACAAGATCGTTCAGATATGTGATCATATCGAGACAGCCGCGGAATACAGAAAGATTACGCCGGTTAGCGGCGGAAATCATAAGAATTGGAAGCAAGAAGTATGACTCAAATGAGAGCCTCGCCCAGAGAAGGCGTAGTGTGATTTGGAAAACGAAAAGGTTGGATCCCGATGTGGGGATCGGAACCATTGTTCACAAGATGAAACTTCCAGAAAAAGATCAGTAGTGATCGCGACACATTCATGTGTCTAGTCTTTAGAGGAGTCTGACTCAAGGAACAGTCGTTGTTCCCATAATTAAGATTCACGTCAATGACAAACGACAATACTAAAAAAAACCTGTTAAGGTTTCGGACCAAGAGTCCACAATACTATAAAACCTGTTAAGGTATCGGACCAAGAGTCCACAATACTATAAAACCTATTAAGGTTTCGGACCAAGAGTCCACAATACTATAAAACCTGTTAAGGTTTCAAACCAAGAGTCCACAATACTATAAAACCTGTTAAGGTTACGGACCAAGAGTCCACAAGACACAGAAAAGACACAATTGATTTACTTGAGTACGATAGAATCCATAACATGACCCATAGTACATGGGAACATGAAGAAAAATCATGAACCTAAGTGACCACATTCAATTCACAACTCCCCTGCGACCAATGGCATCGCTTGAATTTCGGGACGAAATTCTTTTAATGGGGGGAGACTGTGACAACCGTCACTTTTCCGTACATTCCGTACACGAAATGAACAGTAATTTGTGCTTTAATGACTGTGCATGATCTGGTTTACCAGAAAAATAAATTTTTGAATTCCATGCAAGTGAATTCATGCACGTTTTATACTACAAGAATTACTTTATGATAGCGTTGCGTCAAAAATATTAGTAAACTCACCGGTAAGACACATTGTGTCAACAATTCTGCAGAAAGCAGTTAGACAATAGAATTGGAGCCTAGGTGTAGGTCCAACGACAAGAATACATTAAAACCCAAGAGTACATACAAGGGTTAACATATAGACATTCCGGAAGCTAAAATACGCACTAAAAAGCACCCGAAACGCACTTTAAGTGCAGAATTTTATTAAATTCAGCTATAATCAGCATTATGACACTGAAATATTATGCAGAAATTATGATTTATCATCCAGAATACTTCCCTAAGTGTCGGGAATTGAAAGGGTTACAAAAAGATACATAAAAGACACTAAACGGTGCAATTTAGCACTTTAACGAACCTGTATTTAACCGAACAACCGGACATTACACGGAATACTAAATTATTATTAGAAGCATTGTTTTAATGTTTCTGAGCTAGTTATGGTCCCCGAACACCATAGCACCCCTTATAACACAACAACACATTAAGACTCTAAACCTTACACTTGAAAGCTTACTCATTTAAGTAATTAGGGAATGAAATTTACATTTAACCCCCCCCCCCCTTGATTATGAACGGTCATGAGTGGCCCCACATAATCCCATATGATCCCTCAAGATTTCCATAATCTTTCATTGATCCACTTTGGTCCTCTAAAGATTTATGTCTAGTACTTTAGGAACATTATAACCTTTGAACAAAGCTAAAACACATTATAAAGAGATCACCTCCCTCATTTATCAACTACACACCATCAAACTCCTCCCTTGGCCCCCATGTTCGGCCGAGATTAGTGCCATCACCACCACCCCCTTTCATTCTTAATCCAACATTTCCAAGTTCACTTAGAGGTGTTAAAAGGTGGTTAACGAAGCTTGGAACACTTGGATCTTGAAGGACCTCAACCGTTTGCTTTTATCCACTCAATCTTCTTCATTGTTCTTCCCTAGCTTCAAGCTAGTAGTAAGATCCTTTTAACACTTGTTTACTTCTATTTTTGTTGGATAAAAGATATAACATGTTGATTTTCATATGAACACTAATGAACATACACATAAATCTTGGAACATAAAGCTTGTAATATGATGAAATAGTGTTGGAATGATGTTGTTTGATGCATGAATGATATTTGATAGTTGTTACTAGAAATATTGATGTTGATCATTACATAAAGCTTGCTAGATTGTGATTAAACACATGATCTAGCAAGTTAGGGGTTGATTATGTGCTAACATAAGATGATCATCCTCTTGTTAAGACATGAACTTGATGAATGAATGATTTCTTGGAAAAAAAAAATATTAAACAAAGCAAGCTAGTAAATCTTGTGAATCTAAGATTCATGAGTGGTTTTCCAAAAGAACCAAGTTTAAAATATGATTTTAAAAGATCATGGTTTTTACCTAAACCTACACTATTTTTATTAGAAAAAAAATAAGTGTATGAACACTCATGAAACAAGAAAAATACAAAAGAAATATTTTTTGGAAAAATCATCTTGCAAGTTGTAAAGGACCAAATCTTCTAAAAATGTGAGTTACAAACAAACAACCTTGTTTTTAAGGGTAACTAAACCTACTAAGTAACATGGTAAGTTACTACAAGTTTTTACAAAAACTTCAAGTTCATGATATAGTGTGATTTATATGATTTTGGCTTGTAGTAAGACTTGAATGAGTTGTTGATGTTGATGATGATTTAAAAGAAAATAAACACATGTTTTGAAAACATGGGAAACCTCCATTTTTAGGGGAAACTCTGTCAAAATTTCTATAAATTTTGACACTTAGAAAAATATAAGTTTTTGAGAAACTTATTCCCTAGAAACGTATCTAAAAATATTTACCAAGGTTTCCCTAATTTTTTGTGTTAAGAAATAATGATTTCTTCAAGATTAAAATTGATATTAAGTATGTATATTTTTGACAAAAATATATATATTTATTGATCACCAAATTTTGTGCTAAGTGTATGTAGTATGTATTATACTTGATAATGTATTAGGACTTGAAAATACACTAAATACTCCTAAGGAGTGAAGATACAAAAATACACATACAACATACTTAGTCAAATACGAGATACTTATATTTATTTTCGAGAAAATAATATAAGTAAGACACATAGTTAATAATATAAATTATTTTTAACACAAGAACACATATACAAAAGATAGTGACTTGTACTTGTGCGATACAAGTCTAGTGACTAACGTTAATAAACACGTTTAGGTCACGACGCTAGATACGCAAATCCGGTGAAGTTTACGACGCAGGAACGCAAAGTTGTGAGTTCATGCTCCCCCTTTTCTTTAACTGTTTTTGGTTTTGTAACTCTCGGGGGTGAAATACATGTTACAAATAATACAATGTTTATAAATTGTATGATAACATGAAGCACTCTTGGTGAGAACGAGTACCAAGTATGATGCGATTTGAGAATACAAAAATACAAGAAGCACTCTTGGTGAGAACGAGTACCAAGTATGATACGTTTTAAGAGATGCCTAGGAAATACTAGATCATGTGAGCACAGACTTAATACTAAAAATGCCATAAAGTCTTGGTGAAAACTAGTACCAAGCCATTAAAAACATTCACTAATTAGGGACGAGGGTTAGATCTAACGGGTACGGCCGAACCCCACTCATGGTAACAACTAGTACCTAGTAGTGCTTCGGAGTCCCAGTCGAGGTTAATCGACACAGTCGAGGTTAATCGACACAGTCGAGGGTAATCGACACAGTCGAGGCTAATCGACACAGTCGAGGAAAATCGACAAAGGTATGAGCCATTATGAGTGCTCCCTATGAGCCATTACGAATGCTCCCTAGGAGTCATAACAAGTACTCCCATGTCCTTAAGGAGTCATAACAAGTACTCCCCATGTCCTCACATGCCTTAAAGTCTCTCAAAGATTTTACAAGAATATTTTATTAGTACAAGAATACTCTATTGGTACAAGATTTGTATCACAAGAATACTTTATTTACAAGAATACGTTATTTCACAAGAATACTTTATTTATACAAGATGCATACCATGTTTCATACATGGTATGCAAAACGCATGAACTCGCTCAACTTTTTGTTGATGTTTTCCAAAATTACATGTATTTCAGGTGACAGGATGGACCTTGGGTGCGGGTCTCGTAACTAGAAGTAGACTTCAAGGTTAGATGTCATCCACTTTTGTTGAATTGTAACCTAGACGAAGGTTGTGTTTTTAAAACTTAAATAACAAGTATTTGTAATACTCAAATTTTCATGAATGGATGAACATCGTTTTGATCATGTAGTTGTTTATTACGATTGAATGCAATGATATTAAACCAGTCACACATCATACGCTTCCGCAAAAGACAGGGTGTGACATGATTCACGCGAAGGCCGAAAGGTTGCGTGTCGTTCACCGTGTGTTGTTGAGAGAGCACAGTCTATTAGGCCAAGGCGTGTACTCGAAGTCTTTGAGAATAGTCAAATCACTTTGAGTAGTCAATGTCTATCACCCAAGGCAATCCATTTTCGATTTCAAAACCGCAATCGCTGATTTTTATGCGTTTATGTGTTTTGATTCTGAGCTCGCGACCGCTGATTCTTCGACTTTATGTGTGGATTTATGTGATTTTATGTGGTTATATGTTTCAATTTTGGAGATTTATTCGCTTTTCCCTTTTCGCCTTTTGCGTTGATCAACACGCACAACTCGCACTGCGCATTTATCCCAATACACTAACAAATCACCCGCTATACTACTCGCTATGTTACTCGCTGCTCGCACTCGCAACTCTCGATCGCTATACGCAGCTGTGAAAGATAGGTGAATACGTGCAAAATATGTAGGTGAATACGTGCAAAATATAGTTGAAGATGTGCTTATGTGGACTACCTGCTTCTGGGCTTACGTGGACTACGTGCTTATGTGCATACGTGCTTCTGTGGATTATGTGCCTACGTGATTATGTGTCTATGTGATTAGACGTGTTCCTGTGCTTTATATAGAGCGGCGCGAGATGATACTATAGACTATACTCGATTAAATCTCGTCTGAATCCTATGACTATGTCTGTTGCAGATAATGTCGTCATTCGGTTCACAGACCTCCCGAGCTGCTCGCCGCAACCATGCTGACAAACGCATCGCATCGCTAGTCGCCAAACAAATGGCTAAGGTCATTCCGTAAATCGTCAGCGAACTCAATGAAAATGCTAGCAAGTCTTCTGAGGAATCAAAGACTGACTCGCCGAAAGCTACTTTTAGCTTCAAGCAGTTTAAGGCCTGCGGCCCCAAAGACTTCACTGGTGAAGACGGGCCTACTGCCATGTTTCAATGGTTTGACTCAATTGAAGTCACTCTGCGCTAAAGCGGTTGTCCCGATAACCTTCGCACTGTTAACGCAACTGGCGTTTTCCAGTCCAGGGCTCTGGATTGGTGGACCGCCGAAAGGAACAGGCGAGGGAATGACGCAGCCTATGGGCTTACTTGGGAGGAATTGAAGGAGATCATGATGAAGGAATTCTCCCCTCCCCATGAGATACAGAAGCTGGAGGATGAGTTTTGGAACATCAAGCAAGAGGGTGGCGACAATGCTGGTCTTACTGCGCGCTTTAAGCGGCTTAGTATCATTTGCCCCGGCCAAGTCTCTACTACCGACATCACCATCAAGAAATATATCCGTGCTTTACCGAATTGTGTTGCTGATTTCGTGCAAGCCGCCAAGACAACAACCATCGAAGAGACTTACCTACGCACTACAGAGATCAATGACAGGCGAGTTAGGGCTTGTTACTTCAAGAATACCACCAAAAGTCTCCACCAAGTTACCGCTTCTCCCACCGCATCTGAAACTGCCGCACTGCAAGGGTCGAAATCTTCACGTCACAAGCGCAAGAACAACAACAACAACAAGAACTGTTCTGTCACCGCCGCACCTCTCAATGCTGTCTCTGCCCCACCCCAGAACCAGAACCGCCAAGTGGCGACACCAATGACCAATGCACCGCCGGCTAAGCGTGCATATATCAGTCCATACCCGCTATGTCCTACTTGTACTTATCATCATCCTGTTGGGATCGCATGTCGATTTTGTGTTCACTGCAACCTTTACGGCCACTTTACTGCCAATTACCGTACTGGTCCCCGTCAAGCTCCAGCTCACGTTCAAGCTCCTGCACTGCCAGCTCCTCTTCCCGCTCCACAAGGTCAACAAGCAGCTCCTGCTCCCGCTGCTCGCGCAAGAGCCTGCTATGCATGTGGTGATCCTAACCACTTTGCAAATGTCTGCCCGAATCAAGTGGTGAAGCAAGAGCCACAACAGCAACCAGCGCAGCAACAACATCAACAGCAGCAGCCTCAGCAGCAGCAGCAGCCAGCTCAACAAGCAGCCCGTGGATCTCATTCCTGGAGCAAATCCTGTTGCTAAAGCTCCCTATCGACTCGCTCCGTCCGAGATGCGCGAACTCTAGAGTCAACTCTAGGAATTGCTTGATAAAGGCTTCATTCGCCCTAGCACCTCTCCTTGGGGCGCACCTGTCCTTTTCGTCAAAAAGAAGGATGGCTCGTTCCGGATGTGCATCGATTATAGGGAATTGAATAAGCTGACTATCAAGAATCGTTATCCCTTACCTCGAATCGATGATTTGTTTGATCAATTACAAGGTGCTACGTGTTTCTTGAAGATTGATTTACGTTCAGGTTACCATCAGTTACGAATTCAGGAGGAAGATATACCCAAAACCGCTTTTCGCACTCGATATGGCCACTATGAATTCATCGTAATGCCCTTTGGTTTAACCAACGCACCCGTGGTCTTTATGGATTTGATGAATCGCGTGTGTAAACCCTTTCTCGACCGCTTCGTCATCGTGTTTATCGATGATATCCTGATCTATTCCAAGTCGAAAGCCGAACACGCGCAACATCTACGTTTGGTTCTCGAATTACTCCAAGGGAATCGACTCTATGCCAAGTTCTCCAAGTGTGAATTCTGGCTAGAGGAGGTTCAATTCCTCGGTCACATTGTCAATAGTCAAGGTATACACATCAACCCCACGAAGATTGAAGTTGTTAAGAGTTGGATTACACCAAAGAACTCGTCTGAAGTTCGTTCTTTTCTCGGACTGGCGGGTTATTACCGTCGATTCATCGCAGACTTTTCAAAAATCGCCGTGCCGCTTACCTCTCTGACGCATAAAGACAAGTCTTTTGTTTTGGGAACTGAACAAGAGCTTGCCTTTTAAACTCTCAAGCATATGCTCCGCCATGCTCCTATCCTCGCATTACCCGACGGAAACGACGACTTCGTGGTCTATTGCGATGCCTCTAACCTCGGTCTCGGTTATGTTCTCATGCAACGGGACAAGGTTATCGCTTACGCATCATGTCAGCTCAAGATCCACGAGAAGAAATATACAACCCATGATCTCGAGCTTGGTGCAGTTGTTTTTGCGTTGAAGATTTGGCGACACTACCTTTATGGTACTAAGTGTACGATCTTCACCGACCATAAGAGCCTGCAACACGTCTTAAACCAAAAGGAACTGAATATGCGCCAACGCCGATGGGTTGAACTTCTTAATGATTACGACTATGAGATTCGTTATCACCCTGGCAAAGCAAATGTCATTGCCGACGCTCTCAGAAGACGAAGCTATTTGCATAGCTTCGTAATATTCAAGCCCATCACGACCTCGAAGCTCTAATCCGTGATGCTCAACATGCCTGTTTCACTGAGCGCACATTGAAGGAAGAAAGAATTCTTGGTTCCGAAAACCAATTGGAAAACAAATCGAACGGTATCCTCTACTATCTCGATCGCATCTGGATTCCAAGTCGCAATAACCTTCAGGAGATATTGTTGACTGAAGCCCACAAGACTCGATATTCCATTCATCCCGGTGCCGACAAGATGTACCATGACCTTCGTCTACGGTATTGGTGGCCTGGAATGAAGAAGGATATCGCTATCTATGTTTTGAAATGCCTAACTTGTTCGAAAGTCAAGGCTGAGCAACAAAGGCCCTCTGGCTTACTCGTGCAACCCGAGATCCCTATGTGGAAATGGGAGAGTATAGCAATGGACTTCATAACAAAACTCCCTCGCACGCCATCAAGTCATGATAGCATCTGGGTTATCGTTGATCATCTTACTAAATCTGCTCATTTTTTGCCGATACGAGAAGACTTTAAGGTAGAACGATTAGCACGAATCTACACCGACTAAATTATATGTCGACACGGGACGCCTCGTGATATCATCTCTGACCGCGATGGTCGGTTTACCTCGCGTCTTTGGGAAACATTTCAATCTGCTCTTGGTACTACTCTTAATCTAAGTACCGCTTTCCATCCCCAAACCGACGGACAGACTGAACGCACGATTCGTACCCTTGAAGACATGCTTCGCTTGTGTGTCATAGATTTCGGTGGTAATTGGGATGCGCACTTACCTTTAGTTGAATTCTCGTACAATAACAGTTATCACTCTAGCATTCAAATGGCACCATTTGAGGCATTGTATGGAAGAAAATGTCGATCGCCTATTGTATGGCACGAGATCGGAGATGCACAAATTACCGGTCCTGAGTTACTACAAGAAACGACTGACAAGATCCTCCAGATTCGAGACAATCTCCTGAAAGCTCGGGGTCATCAAAAGAGTTACACCGATAGACGCCGCAAGCCCCTTAAATTTGACGTTGGCGATCACGTACTCTAAAGGTTTCACCTTGGAAGGGGGTGGTCCGATTCGGCAAGAAAGGAAAGCTCGCGCCTCGATATGTTGGACCCTTTAAGATTCTAGAAAGGATCAGCAAAGTGGCCTACAGACTCGAACTACCGGAGGAACTTAGCAACGTCCACCCGACTTTCCATGTTTCGAACCTCAAAAAGTGTCTTGCCGAGCAGAATTTACATGTACCACTTGAGGATCTACAACTGGACGATACATTACACTTCATGGAAAAACCAGTCGAGATCATGGAACGAGAAACCAAGAAACTCCGACGCTCTCGCATTCCCATTGTGAAGGTTCGCTGGGAAGGCAAACGCGACGCCGAGTTCACCTGGGAACTCGAAAGTGACATGAAGGCTAAGTATCCACAGCTATTCGTTACGCCTGCGCCTTAATTTTGGGACGAAATTCCCTAAAGTAGGGGAGGCTGTAACGACCTGACTTTTGGAAGTCAAAGTACAAGTCAAAGTCAAAGGAAGAAAATATTGCTAATCAGATCTGACATTTCTTGCTTAATCATTGCTTGTACTCTCGAACTCGAAATCATAACTCTATCGCAACGCAATCTCATCGCGAACTCGAAATATAAGGTTTACTTTTATGTTATATGTTAGTTATGTTATTTGTGTAACTAATGTTTAATACTATCGCATCGCTTACTCGCAACACAACGCAATGCTCAACGCACGAAATGAAAAGTCAGAAACCAACCCACCCAAGCCATCTGATCGAAGGACCATTTGATCGAATGGTCATCTGTCCGGATGACCATCCGATCAGATGGCCATCCGATCGGAAGGTCCTCCGATCAGTTACACTTTGCACCGCTTCTTATCCTCCTTCCCCTATAAATACTCACCTGTCACATCACTGTTCATGATGTGACAGCTCCCCTCTGACCCAGCGCGTTCTCAGCCTATTTTCTCTTGATTCCTCGCGATTCTTGTAAGTTTTCATCTCAAATCTTGTACTTCTTTGATC
Source organism: Helianthus tuberosus (assembly GCA_030545235.1). Lineage (NCBI taxonomy): Eukaryota > Viridiplantae > Streptophyta > Magnoliopsida > Asterales > Asteraceae > Helianthus > Helianthus tuberosus. The sequence continues at coordinate 84,172,059 of CM060369.1, forward strand.
TTTACACACTTTCTCATCAATTTCACCATCAAATCTCACCATTTCACCATGAAATCTGCTGATTCGGGCTGGTCAAGGGTGATGTCATCATGGAGTTCTTATGAACACTGAAGTGTGACATCATCTCACCAAGAACAACTCAGATCTAAAGGATTTCAACAATGTTTAAACACTGATTTCACCTAAATCTAAACATATTTCAAGTGATTCAAACTTTTCTTCAACATTTTTAACTTTAACTCAAAACTGATAGAATCTGAGCTCACTCGTGCCTTCTATACATTCTCTTGTGAAGTGCCGGTTTGAGAAAGGATTTCTATCAAAGAGACGACCGATTCACGGGTTGAACATGAAACACTGTCATGAACAGCTGATTTGAATCGAACAGGGTGATTCCCGCCTGACCGGATGAGTTGGACCTGATAAGGTTTCCGTTGTTTAACACGTAGTCATACCGTCTCGGTTAAACTTTCAACTTAGCTGATTTTACAGGTTTTCAACCCAAAACAGTTGCTCGGTCAAACCGCCATCCGATCGGATAGCCATCCAATCGAATGGCTATCCGACCAAGAGGTCTGTAAGTTTAAAACACTTAAACAATTCAAAAACTTCAAGGAATATTAGTCCACTCGGATCACCATCCGAGCGGACGGCCATCCGTCAGGATGACCGTCCGTCTGGATGACCTGATGTGTAGAGATATTTCAAACTTTTAAGAATGCTACAACGAAAACTTCAAAGTTCATACAAAAACATATCCTTCCCAAACGAATGACTATCCGACCGAATGGCCATCCGTCCGAATGACCATCCGTCCGGACGGTCATCCGATCGGATCACTATCCGTCACTCAGCTCACTCGACACCATTTTACGTACTGTTCAACGCTTATACTGTCGTTATCTGATCAGGCTAATCTCTCAAGCGCTCCCTTCAATCCAAGCTTGTGTTATTTATTTAACATGAACTGTGAGTATACTCGATCCCTTTTTGCTTTACGCACTTTTGGGTGTTACATACGTTACCTATATCAAATCACATCAATCACACAACACAAACACATTTTATACGCTAACCACTCTCGTATGTTATACGTGTTATTCGATGAATGCTTGTATGTCATGTTTACACAGTGATTGTTGCCTGACACCTTAGCAACGATAGTACTATAGTTTGGACTCAGTACCTGTCGTGGACAGGGGTTGTTAAGGGTATTTCTTCACGTGTCACAGTGGTGATATGTGTTGCGCATTCTACAACTCGCAGTCATGTCTGTGCATATTTCATTGTCGATAACCTACTTGCTTCGCATTACTACGTGTTACATGCTCGTTATGCGTAAATCGCTTTCGCTACTATTATACTACTAAACTTGTATGCTCACCTTTACACCATGTGTATTGACTTTTATTTTAACGTATGTGACAGGTGTTTAGGATGATGTGCTATGCTTTGCTTTTGTGGAATCAAGACTAGGGGAGTCTAGAAACCAATTAAACTATTTATGAGTTGTCGGAACAATTTGTGTCTTTGAGAACACTATGTCTGTAATAACTGTTTTTATTTGATATGTTATGGTATGGGACGTAACGTTATATATCTGGTAACTATAGTTGTTATGGATTCTCTTGGACAATCTGTTTTGCTCAGTGCCGCTCCCTGATGTTTCCGCCATCGGTTGGGGTGTGACAAAACTATGCTTTGGTTTTGGAAATAACACAAGATAAGTTCTTATGGCTTAATTGGAAAACATTTGTAGTCTATACATTGGTTAATATAATTTCACGTTGGCAGCATATAGAAATATGCCTTAGTAGTAAACCGAAATATACCATAGATCATGATTTGGCAATACATTCAAACCTTAGTGTATCAAACTACACTTTGGTGACTATAGATTTACCATGAAGGCAAAATCTATTTGGTTAAAACTTGGTTTCTGACATTCCATACAACAGGAATGGGGTGTTAACCTATAGCGCTATATCGTACTACCAATCGGCTTGATCATAGTTAATGAATGTATAAGTAACAATACGAACCAACAAATAGTCTTACAAACTTTGAAAATCAGTATTTAAGCCATAGATATCAGTTTAGGTTTGTCACAAGATAAGTACTAAGCATGTAAAAATATACTGTTTGAAATCATGAAAATAGAGAATAGGCACATATGAATCACCCCAAAACATTTGAAAACGTAAAAGAGGGGACTATGTACTCACCTGAGATTGCAAGTATCTTGATTAAGTGACCTAACAAAACTCGGGAAATCAAGGAATCAGGTGGCACCTAGTATGGAATCACTATGTTAATAATCAGGACCTAAATCGGGAGATCGGATAGAATGAGGTCTTGTAAACCAAATGAGTGTTGGAACTCATATGATATGGTTTAACAAAGCCTACATTCTGATTTGAAACCTATCCTAAGTTCTTATGACCCGTTATGACCCGTTAAGGTAGTGTACGCTACTTTAACGCGTCATTTGCGCAAAAGGGCGTTCGAAGGGTCTAACTAGTCCTATGATAAATCTTATATGCCTAAACATGTTTAATAATGTTGCGTAATCAGTTTATATGTCAAAATTTTGGTTACATATGCTTAAAATGAAATTATGCGCAAAAAGGGCATTTTGGTCATTTTCCTAAGGCATATAAACTACCTATCATACAACTAATTAAACGAAGTGACCATAAGGTATAACCTTGGAAGGTTATTCCCTATATAACTATGGTCACCTAATGTGTTTGGTCAGATCCTAATGATCGACCAAACGGGTCGGGTTCGAAACTCTAAGCGGTTGTTTAGACCGCTTGACTTACGACCCTAAACAAGCACTAAACTAGAAGTGACGAGTTAAACATGTTAAAACATGTTTAACTAAGTTAGAAAACTGATTTGATATCAAAACAAAGTGTTTTGATACCCGAAAATAGTTTCATCGCAAAATGCACATAAACGTGCATTTTGACCAAAACTTTGACTCGTCACTTCGACTAGTCAACGTGGTAATCAGTAGGTATAGTCGCAAGGGACTATAACCATCGTGATTACACTCACATTACAAAGTTCAAACGAACTTTGTCTTGACCAAATCATGGTCAAAGCTGAAAGTCAAACACTGTTTGACTTTCTTGCTTAAAATAAATAACAAAGCATGAAAGAACACTTACAAGAGTCCTAATCTTGGAAAAATGACTAAGAATGCTCAAGTATGAGGCCTCCAACTAAGTGTGGTCGCCTCAATCAGAGCAAGAGTGAAAGAAAATGAAAATGAGCAAGTTTAAATGATGATGAACATGGGTTTATTTAGGATTTCATGCACCATTGGATCACTGCCATGTGTTTGTGTGATGATCAAGAAATGATCCACACCTTACACTTGTTAGGCACTAATTAGGGAACTTGGGGAACACATAAACCAGCCCACAAGATGCAAAAACTAACATTAAAACAGGTTGCAACTACTGGGTTTGAAGAAAAATGGTTTCTGCTGTGCTGGAGGGTCTTTACGGACCGTAAGAGCCCTGGCATACTGTCCGTATGCAGCCAGTCAGGGGCATGAAGTTTGTTGTTTTGACAGCTTTGGTCCCTGAGTGTGTTTCGTCGTGTTTTGGCACTTCTAACACCCTTTAAGGCCATTTTCAAGCTCCATGATGAAGTTAAAGTATATTTAACTTGATTTACGCTCAAAAATGTCACGGATGTCGATTCGTTTGGTGACGGTTGCGGTTTTTGGTTAATTATGACGGAAATCGTAACGGACGCGAAAACGATCCGAATTGTGAAACGAATGGTATTTTTGCATTCCTATCACTAAAATACAATATTTTAATGATTACAAAAATTTTTGGATGTCCGGATATGGTCAGAACGCAAGATATGCACGAATTTACATACTTTCGCAGTTTTGACGCTTTTAGTCCATGTGATCAAATAAGCGTATTTTCGCATCGAACCCCTCAAAACTTATTTCTAAGCTATGTAAAGGGTATTTAAGGTATGTTTAGCTTATGATCTTGTTCCGGAGTGTTCGTTTCTACGCGAATCGGCAGACTTTTGCAGTTTGACGCAAATAGTCCCTGCGATCGAATAAACTTGCTTTTGCCATACCAAACCCTTCAAAACTTATTTCTAAGTTATGTAAAGCTTATTTAAGGTATGTTAAGTTTACGTCACTATTCCGAAGTGTACGTTGCATTAAACTGATTACCTTTGCGTAATAGTTTACATAAAACTTTCGGTAAAGCTTCTTGAGAGTTCGAAATCATACGAGATTTGATATGTGTAATGACGTATGCAATTGTACAAATCCCTAGAATGAAACACAAGATTTCATTGGATTCGTATTTGTATGACGGTCGTAAAGACACAAATGTCACAGTCTCCCCTACTTTAGGAAATTTCGTCCCGAAATTTAATTTTAGAGGAAACTTGTGAAAACAGATGTGGTTGTTTCGCTTTCGAATGAATCCTCCGTTCCCTAAGTAAAACTCTGGGCCACGTTTGGATTTCCAGCAAATTTGTTAATTGTACTCGTCTGTTGTTTATAAGGATGAGTTCAGATCCGAAGATTTAAACTTCACTCCAAATAATAGATGTATGATTATGCCGAAACTCAAGAGCGCCTTGTTAGTATCTAGGTGATGTCCTTGTTGCATCAAAATATGAAAAGTGTGTGAACTTCGGAGTTTCGAACGACGAATGGGAGAATGTTTCCTATGAAAACTATTATAGGAAACTTGTGTGTGTGTTCGAAAAGGGAGTCGGAGAGTGTAAGATAAAACAACATTGGTAAAGGTCCAGGACTTCTAGTAACTTAAATAACGATACGCTCGCAATGTAATAAGGAACACTTATATATTGGAAGTACCAGCAGCGTATCCACCATGCCCTTTTTACATTGTTCCCATTTCGTTATTCTCATTACTATAGGTCTTAACACATGACAAAACTTGTTGTGGTTTCTGTGCACTGAATTCCATAATTATATATGCATCCATAATTACGTAATTCCTTGCGCAGTCCGTACAGTTCATTTCATGATGTGTAGGGGAAAATCAATCGAACAAACATGTAATGACTTGACTAGACCACCAAAGGGTCTCTTTAACTAGATCAACGAACGATCTCTTTAACTAGATCAACACATGATCTCTTTAACTAGATCAACGTACGATCTCTTTAAATAGACCACCAAAGGGTCTCTTTAACTTTGAATCAAATTATAGTTTTGGAATAGCACTTTGGAATCCAAGGGTCTGACTATTTGCATAAAAAAGCCCCTTAAGGATTTAAGATAGTACTTTGGATATCCTTCTGAGAATCTAACATATGAAAATTTGAAAGATTCTACAAGGATTTGGATAGTGAGCATTTGAATCACACATAAACACATAATCACATAATCGTCAACTTGGTTATTAGCTCATTTATTAGCTTGTATTTATGCATTTAAAGTACACCAGGAATCCAATCAAGGACTTCAATTGGTACTTTAAACATCCCCAAGAATCTAACTATGAAGATAGAAAAGATCTTATAAGGATTTGGTTTTGTCTTATTGAATCGTAACATACGAAGTGAAGTGTTCATGAAATCAAGGTGCTAGATATGTTAAGTCGACATATGAAGCAAAAAGGATCCTTGAAATCAATGTGCTAGGCATGTTAAGTTAACATACGAAGCAAATATGTTTTTGTATATTGTTATGAAAAACCAGAATGTATTGTCATGCACATAGACATATAACACAAGACCAATTAAGGTCTTATGAAAGTACCTTTAGATATCCAATCAGGGATTTGAAATGGTCCTTCGAGTATCAGTTTAAGAATTTGTAACTTGTTCCTTGTACTTTGTTTCTTAAAAGAAACGAGTACTTAGGATTTGTGTGGTGATTGTGAGCGATCATGGATGAAACTACAAGGGTAGTTTGATTTACAAGAAATATAGTTCTTTCGTGTCGGTATTGTAAAGGTATGCCACACATACACGCAATCGCATTGGTTTCGTAAATAAAGTTGAAATAACAAATTTATTTATGTACCAACTGAAATGTTTCAAGTGTCATAGATAACAACAAGGAAAATACGAAAGTTTAATTGTTCACTGCTGCATTGTCATTTGCATTTGCCTCGTTAATGTTAAATACTCGTCCACGCGCTGGATTTGCATTAACAAGTCTTAGGCAATTGTTCCGATAGTGAGTAAGATCACCACAGTTGTATCACGATCCAGGTGGATATGGTGCTTGAGCAGCAGCAGGATTTGCAACTGTTTGGTTTTGGATAGCAAGACGGCATGTATTAACCAAATGTCCCAATCACCCACAATGGGTACATTTGTGACGCGGTGTTTGATCCAGATGATGACGGTTGCATTTGTTGCACAAAGGTACAGTGCCAGCATAGGTTTTCCTAGCACGAGGCTGTGCTGGCTGGTTGGGTGCAACCTGATTATTCTGAGCAACTACAGCGAAGTTTTGTGAAGCCTTACGCTTCTTTGACTTCTTGGAGGACTTAGTCTGTTTATCCCTTGGTTTTTCTTATGCAGACTTGTCTGATGGTTTCTTGTCGCCTTTTCGGAAAAGTTTACCCTTCCTGATCTGAGATTCAGTCAGGGTAGCGAATAACTCAATAGCCTGTCTAACCGTGATAGGTTTACTACCAGTAACAATGTCCTGAACTGGGTCAGGAAGGCCATCAATGTACTTTTCAATCGCCTTATCCAAAGGCGTAACCATAGTAGGGCATAACAGACTTAATTCCTCATAACGATCTGTGTAGGCTCGATGTTCACCGCGGTCTTGTTTAAGATCGCCGAATTCCCTTTCCAATGCCCTGAGTTCATGACGAGGACAAAATTCCTTCATCGTTAGAGCTCGAAGCTCTTCCCAGGTTTGTGCCATTGCCACATCGGCACCCTTATCCCTCATTACACCGTTCCACCATGTGAGTGCTCTTTTCTGGAATACACTCGATGCAAACTCAACCTTTCGCATGTTTGGGCATTGTACATGACGAAACGTGCTTTCAAGACTCTTAAATCACTGTAGGAGCCCAGTGGCTCCTTCAGACCCAGTACATGTAAGTGACTTAGCTGAGTTGAACTGTTTATAGTTGCAAGGAGCGGGTGCATTGTTATTATTGTTGTTGTTTGCTTGGTTTATCTGGGTTATCAGGTTTGGGAGTACAACAGCGATTTGCTGAGCGATTAAGGCTTCCATGGCGGCATCTTGAGTTTGATCACATCGTGGAGGCATTCTAAAAGAGAAAGGAAACATGAGAGGAAACGAGTGAGATGATATTGGATAGTCAAAATTTAATGCTTAAAAGAATATCGATAAAGCATAAAGATTGTGATCATTTGTTCGTTACTTAAAACAAACAAACGACACTGTGACTAATCAAAGTAAATGGGTCATAATAATGTATCGCGGAGACATGCTTTAGGCTATAACTGGACACTCACCCCAAGAGTTCCTAGGTAAGAGTGACTGGTCAAATACTGCGGATTTGTACGAACACTCTAGCCTTAGACATAAAACTCGAGGTACAGGCACCCACCCTTCTAGATTGCATGTGTTCACATTATAAAGACCCAAACTTTGACGAGATTTGAAAACTTGAAGGCTTGAAGCCTTAAAACAAATCATCTAAGAATAGATGATTGACTTTCAAAACGGATTTGAAGTTTGTGTTCTTGTTGTGGTTGGCACCAAAAGATAGGTGACGGTATTGTTTTAAGATCTAAACACAAGATAACTTGTGTTAGGGTCCTAGGAAGGTTATAGTCTAGGTTAAAGCATTACTAATAACCTAATTCCCTATAACCATGAGCTCTGATACCAACTCTTCTGTCACACCCCAACCGCGTAAAACAACGAACCGCGGCGGAAACGTTGGGGAGTGTCGTAACAGAATCATTGTTTCACAACACATGGTGATTGAAGTTTTGTTTTATTCCATTAATGAACTCATTGTTTTAATACAAACCAGATAAATACAAATAATTGTCTTTCAAGTTTTAAAGTCACTAAGGCACGAGTCCATCCTATGTGTAGCAAGCGTCAACATTCATCACATAGTAGCACCTGAAACATATGTGAAAATAAAACGTCAGCATAAAAATGCCTGTGAGTAACATAGGTTTTGTGAATTTGATTCATGGCTTTGGATAACATAAGAAAAAGATTTTATGTTTACAAAAATAGCCATGAATCCTTGTAAAAAGTTTGGTTTCTAAAACGCATTGTTTTGACAAAAGGTTTGTAGTATATACAAAAACATACTTTGGTTTTGAAATAATCGGATAAGTAGTATATCAAAATATACTTTAGTTTTTGGAAATAATAGATTTGGTAGTATATCAAAAGTATACTTTGGTTTAGGAATGAAAGCATCGGTAGTATATCAAACTATACTTTGGATTGAAAATAGCATATCAAACTATGCTTTGGTTTGCAAATAGCATATCAAACTATGCTTTGGTTTCAAAAACAACATATCAAACTATGCTTTAGTTAGTATATCAAAATATACTTTGGTTTTGGAAATAACAGAGTCGGTACTATATCAAACTATACTTTGGTTTTGAAAATAGCATATCAAACTATGCTTTGGTAAACAATATCACATTGGGAGCATATCAAACTATGCTCTGGAAGTATATCAAAATATACTTAATTTGTGATTTGGTAGTATATCAAACTATACTTTAGTACAACAGTATCACGTTGGTAGCATATCAAAATATGCTTTGGTAGTATATCGAAATATACCTTAATCGTGATTTGGCAGTATATCAAACTACACTTTAGTAAACAATAGCATATCAAACTATGCTTTGGTTTTGGAAATAACACAAGATAAGTTTTTATGGCTTAATTGGAAAACATTTGTAGTCTATACATTGGTTAATATAATATCACGTTGGCAGCACATAGAAATATGCCTTAGTAGTATACCGAAATATACCATAGATCGTGATTTGGCAATACATTCAAACCTTAGTGTATCAAACTACACTTTAGTGACTATAGATTTACCACGAATGCAAAACCTATTTGGTTTAAAACTTGGTTTCTAACATTCCATACAACAGGAATGGGGTGTCAACCTATAGCGCTATATCGTACTACCAATCGGCTTGATCAATGTTAATGAATGTATAAGTAACCATACGAACCAACAAATAGTCTTACAAACTTTGAAAATCAGTATTTAAGCCATATATATCAGTTTAAGTTTGTCACAAGATAAGTACTAAACATGTAAAAACATATAGTTTGAAATCATGAAAATAGAGAATAGGCACATATGAATCACCCCAAAACATTTGAAAACGTAAAAGAGGGGACTATGTACTTACTTGATATTGCAAGTATCCTTGATTAAGTGACCTAACAAAGCTCGGGAAACCAAGGAATCAAGTGGCACCTAGTATGGAATCACTATGTTAATAATCGGGACCTAAATCGGGAGATTGGATAGAATGAGGTCTTGTAAACCAAGCGAGTGTTGGAACTCATATGATATGGTTTAACAAAGCCTATATTCTGATTTGGAAACTATCCTAAGTGCTTATGACCCGTTATGACCCGTTAAGGTAGTTTACGCTACTTTAACGCGTCATTTGCGCAAAAGCGCGTTCGGAGGGTCTAACTAGTCCTATGATAAGTCTTATATGCCTAAACATGTTTAATAATGTTGCATAATCAGTTTATGTGTCAAAATTTTGGTTACATATGCTTAAAATGAAATAATGCGCAAAAAGGGCATTTTGGTCATTTTCCTAAGGCATATAAACTACCTATCATACAACTAATTAAACGAAGTGACCATAAGGTGTAACCTTGGAAGGTTATTCCCTATACAACTATGGTCACCTAATGTGTTTGGTCGGATCCTAATGATCAACCAAACGGGTCAGGTTCGAAAGTCTAAGCGGTTGTTTAGATCGCTTGACTTACAACCCTAAACAAGCACTAAACTAGAAGTGATGAGTTAAACATGTTAAAACATGTTTAACTAAGTTAGAAAACTGATTTGATATCAAAACAAAGTGTTTTGATACCCGAAAATAGTTTCGTCGCAAAATGCACATAAACGTGCATTTTGATCGAAACTTTGACTCGTCACTTCGACTAGTCAAAGTGGTAATCAGTAGGTATAGTCACAAGGGACTATAACCATCGTGATTACGCTCACGTTGCAAAGTTCAAACAAACTTTGTCTTGGCCAAATCATGGTTAAAGCTGAAAGTCAAACACTGTTTGACTTTTTTGCTTAAAATAAATAACAAAGCTTGAAAGAACACTTACAAGAGTCCTAAGCTTGGAAAAATGACTAAGAATGCTCAAGTATGAGGCCTCCAACTAAGTGTGGTAGCCTCAATCAGAGCAAGAGTGAAAGAAAATAAAAATAAGCAAGTTTGAATGATGATGAACATGGGTTTATATAGGATTTCATGCACCATTGGATCATTGCCATGTGTTTGTGTGATGATCAAGGAATGATCCACACCTTACACTTGTTAGGCACTTATTAGGGAACTTGGGGAACACATAAACCAGCCCACAAGATGCAAAAACTAACATTAAAACAGGTTGCAACAGCTGGGTTTGGAGAAAAATGGTTTCTGCTATGCTGGAAGGTCTTTACGAACCGTAAGAGTCCTGGCATACGGTCCGTATGCAGCCAGTCAGGGGCAGGAAGTTTGTTGTTTTGACAGCTTTGGTCCCTGAGTGTGTTTCTTTTGTTTTTTGGCACTTCTAACACCCGTTAAGCCCATTTTCAAGCTCCATGATGAAGTTAAAGTATGTTTAACTTGAATTATGCTAAAAATGTCACGGATGTCGGTTCGTTTGGCTGTACGGTTGCGGTTTTCGGTTAATTACGACGGAAATCGTAACGGACGCGAAAACGATCCGAATTGCGAAACGAATGGTATTTTTGCATTCCTATCACTAAAATACAATATTTTAATGATTACAAAATTTTTGGATGTCCGGATATGGTCAGAACGCAAGATATGCACGAATTTGCATACTTTCGCAGTTTTGACGCTTTTAGTCCCTGTGATCAAATATGCGTATTTTCGCATACCGAACCCCTCAAAACTTATTTCTAAGCTATGTAACAGGTATTTAAGGTATGTTTAGCTTATGATATTGTTCCGGAGGGTTCGTTTCTACGCGAATCGGCAGACTTTTGCAGTTTGATGCAAATAGTCTCTGCGATCAAATAAACTTGTTTTTGCCATACCAAACTCTTCAAAACTTATTTCTAAGTTATGTAAAGGTTATTTAAGGTATGTTAAGTTTACGTCACTATTCCAGAGCGTACGTTGCGTTAAACTGATTACGTTTGCGTAATAGTTTACGTAAAACTTCCGGTAAAGCTTCTTGAGAGTTCGAAATCATACGAGATTTGATATGTGTAATGTCGTATACAATTGTACAAATCCCGAGAATGAAACACTAGATTTCATTGGATTCGTATTTGTATGACGGTCGTAAAGACACAAATGTCACATATAATACGTCCAAAAACGGAACCATAATATCAACTAAAAGCATGGTTGAATGTTATGTATTTATGTGGAAACTATCTTAGCTTTAGACTCCTTATTTTGGACTTTTAATGGGTGTAACACTCATGAAAAACACAAACTAAAAATAGTGTTGAAGTAAGTATCTAGGTGAGATATGTTTTATGTATTTATATACTTACACGTTTTCCATTTATGTTCCAATCCTAAAATCCTCATACTCATACACCTTTGTTTATCATTTTATGGTAAACTTTGGTGACTCCATCCTTCAAGACCGATTGCTTGCTTTTGTGGAATATCTTCGCAAACCATGAGTTCATACTTGACTCATTTTACGCTTTAAACACTATTTGGGTTGCAACATGTATCCGTATTAAAATCACAATCACACATACAATCAATATTATGCAAACACTCAATCCTTAAACATGCTTACTTGTTATGCTACTTGTTTATACATACTAGGACAAATATTATGCATGTTATCTATCATTAACTTCAAAAAGCCTCCCTTAACATGTATGGTGCTATAGGATTAGCACACTGCCCCGTTTTTTGGGCCATTGTTAAGTATTCAATCTTTACGATGTTATTCACTTCGGTGATAAGGTTACACTAGTTGATACTTTGGGTTGATATTTAGTCTTGTATGCTAGTATGATTATATGACTTAGTATACAATTAACATTTTATTCATACTTATGCTATGTAGTAGACAAACTAGTATGCTCACCGACATAATTTGTGTTGACGAATATTTTATACATGTAGGAAATATTTGATGATGATTTCTCAAGAAAAAACTTAGGGTGTATTTAGATACTTACCTAATTTTATTTTATGCATTTTAATATTGTTAGTTTTGAAATTTCAATTGTCGTACTTTCCATTTTCATGAACAATGTAATGCTTGATTTAGTGAGATGAAATGAATTTGAACTTTAATTTATTGTCGCAAATTTAGTGTTATCTTGTCACAATAAGATAAGGTGTCAAAGACAAAACCTGCAAGTAACAGGAACCAAAGACAAAAATCTCAAAACCCAAACAACAACAAAGAAACAGAACAACAATCTCACAGGGGAATGAACCACAGCCCCTTATCCGTCAAAATAACCACATGCAACCACAATGCCTTCAAAGTACAACACAAACAACTAAACCCAAAAAACGGGCGGAAAACAGCCTCAAACATACCGTCAAAACCCTAGAATTTTAGGGCAAAACGGAGATAAAGGTATAAATATACCTAAACAGGAAACAAATCTAGCTCGTCGCTGAAAGTTAACAACGATCAGAGTAGGCGACATCGGTGAAGATGACCGGTGGGTGTTTGAGAGGCAGATGTGCGGTAGTTTAGGAGGAAAGGCAGGGGTGTAGCGGTGGGAGGGGGCAGAGGGACAGCGTTAGAGAGAGAAAGCTCTGGCTTCAAAATGAAGCCAACCAACAAATAAAACAACATTAAATACCCAATAAGCACAATGTACAACAAACATAAACATAAATTATTACATAAGCATATAGTACAACCCACAATGCCTATTAATGTTGCTAATTGAAAATATATAACTAAGGGTAGAATGCTAATTTTTTGAATTGTTTAATTAAAATTGGTAAATTGATATGTTATTTAAAATTTAGATTGAACATACATGACATTTCAAAATATTTATCTATTAGGGATCGCAATGCGACATGTATGAGTAATACCAACCCCATACCAGATTAGAAAAGGGTGTGCTATACCCGGCCCAAAACCCGCCGGATATGTTTCGGATATTGGGCATACCCATAGGTAGTCAGGCATACCCGTTAATGTCTAAAATAATACCCGTTGGATATAGGCATCGGGTATACCTGTTACTCCATGTTATTTAACACAATTCCATATTTGATTTACCACAAGTTAACAGACCACAATTCAAGATTTTTTAGCTTTGATTTGATTTTGAAACTGATTTGTTTACTTTTAGATTCTTGGTGAGTTTAAGATTTTTTTCTTTGATTTTATTTTAAATTTGTTTTGTTTATTTTTAGATTCTTGGTGAGGTGAAGTGAATGTAAAATTTGAATGTACATTTCAAATCTATACTCCTGCAGTTTAAGAAAAAAAATGTTCAATACTACAAATCAGTGTTCCAAATAAATACTCTTACACAGTAAAAAAAATCTATCTAAACTAATATTACTTGATTCATATTATCGCCTAACTGAGTATGCATTATCGGGTAACCGGGTCGGGTAAACGATTATATCATGTAATAGTATACCCATTCCATACCTGCAAAAAAATACAAAGGAATCCCATACTCGGTCCCATGCCTGCTTAGCTAACCCTATATACGAAAATTTTCATTTTTATTAAAGTTATTAGTAGTTTAAGCCAAAGTTTATGTTTTGTAAATAAAAGAACAAAAAAAAATGAACTAAAGAATACTAAAAAAAGGAACTTTTTCAATTCCATTTTTTTGTGAATAAAAGAACAAAAAAAAAAAAAAAAAACTAAAGAATACTTTTTTTTTTTGAACACTAATAAAAGTAGTTTAAGCCAAAGTTTATGTTTTGTAAATAAAAGAACAAAAAAAAAGAACTAAAGAATACTAATAAAAGGAATTTTTTCAATTCCATTTTTTGTAAATAAAAGAACAAAAAAAAAAAGAACTAAAGAATACTAAAAAAAGGAAACTTTTTCAATTCCATTTTTTAAAAATGTTAAATTATCAGTTGGTATCATTATCAACAAGAGCTTATATAAAGGTGCAGCAGCCTACCCATGTTATTTCACGTCTCTTTATTCATTATCATCACCTTTGTTATCTCCTTCATCATCACAACCCCCAAGAACTTAAAACATTCGGTTCCAATGGCCCAGCTTTCAGATCTCGTCAACCTTAACCTCACAGACTCCACCACTAAAATCATTGCAGAATACATATGGTATGGAATTCCCCTGTATTGTATATGTTATGTTGATACCATTGGCGTAGCTTTGAAGGGGCCGGAAGGGGCGCCGACCCTGAACTTTTCGCTCAGTAGTGTTATATATGTAGTTTTCGTATAGAAATTTTTGGGTATATGACCCCCGGTTCTATAGAAATTTTTTTGTATATACGTTTAACGTCAAGCTTCGACACTGGTTGATACCGTGATTTATAGTTATATAAGTGATTTAACATCTAGTTAATTATAAATGTTTCTGTTAGTTACTAATTAAAAATGGTTAATTGGTAAACAGGATTGGTGGATCAGGCATGGATATTAGAAGCAAAGCAAGGGTAATTAGATTTGTTACTTATGATTTATTTAAGTATTTAATCCATGATTTGAACTCAATTTATTTAATTTTTGTTTTGTTTGTTTGTGGGTATTAGACACTTGCTGGTCCGGTGGATGATCCGAAGAAGCTACCAAAATGGAACTATGATGGGTCCAGCACAGGGCAAGCCCCTGGGGAAGACAGTGAAGTTATTTTATAGTGAGTACAATCATCCCCTGTAGTTTAACTTGTAATTAGTCACTAAAAGTTTTCAAATTTATTTTGGTGTTTTGGCCTAATATTGTGATGATTTGATGTATTTAACAGCCCTCAAGCCATTTTCAAGGATCCGTTTAGGAGGGGCAACAACATATTGGTACGTTTTCAGGAATTTCTATATACATAAATTAACATACTGTATAAATGTAAAACGGGCGGGTAACAGGTTATACCGGATTCAAGTCAGAAGAGTTCTGGCCAAATTGGCTAACGCATAAATTATACACGGGTCGGGTCGGGTCAGGTCAGGCGGGGTAACGGGTCATACCGAGTTCAAGTCAGAATGCGTTCTGGGAAAACTGGGTACGGGTCGGGGTAAGGGGTCGTACTAGGTTCGGGTCATAATGGGATCCGACCAAACTGGGTAACGGGTCAAAACTGATCATTTCAAAAAATTCAAGTTGGTTTTGGGTCAGAACAATTCTGGCTAATATGAAAATTATACATGGACGGGTCAGCTTGGGTCGGGCTGGGTGGGGTAACGGGTCATAGCAAGTTCGGGTCTGAATGGGCTCTGACAAACCGGGTGCTGGTCAAACCGGATTGTTTAAAAAGGTGGTCATCTTGGTTTGGGTCAGAACAGTTGTAGCGGGTTCGGGTAATTGGGTCTGCATGGGTTCTCACCAAATTGGGTACGGGTCAAAATGGATTGTTCTATTGTTTTAAAAAGTAGTAATTTTGGTTTTGGTTTTAGACCAAAATGACTAATAACAAAAGTATACTGAGTAAAGATTGCATCTTTCAGACCAGAATTCAAATTTTTTTTTTTGTGTTTTAGGTGATGTGTGATGCTTACACTCCGGCTGGCGAGCCAATCCCGACTAACAAGAGGTGTGCTGCTGCCAAGATCTTCAGCAACCCGGAAGTCGAAAAGGAGGTCCCATGGTATTTTCCTTGAATTTCTTCTTTCAATTGTTAAAATCTACTTTCTAAAACTGCTATTCGATCAAAAATCTCGATGCTTTCCCTGTTAATAGGTACGGAATTGAGCAAGAATACACCTTGTTGCAGAAGGATATCAACTGGCCTCTAGGTTGGCCTCAAGGTGGTTTCCCTGGTCCACAGGTAATCAATTATGTTGTTTTCTTTTTCATAAATTTGAAAGATTTGATCAAATTGTTACTAAATAATGTGATTCAATTTAGGGGCCATACTACTGTGGTATTGGCGCTGATAAAGCTTTCGGTCGCGATATTGTTGATGCACATTATAAAGCTTGCCTTTACGCTGGCATCAACATTAGCGGTATCAATGGCGAAGTTATGCCTGGTCAGGTAATTTAATTCCCTTTTGACCCAAACCCGACTAAACTTTTGTCATGTGCAACCTTATAAAACACAACTTTGTTGGTACATAGTGGGAGTTTCAAGTTGGGCCTGCTGTGGGCATATCTGCAGGCGATGAACTGTGGGTGGCACGTTACATTCTTGAGGTATTCACATATACCGATTGTTTTCGTTTTCTGGATACATGTTTTTGTTAAGTATCTTGAAATTTTGACATTGAGGTTTTGTTTTGTTCAGAGGATTACCGAGATTGCTGGAGTGGTGGTTTCGTTTGACCCAAAGCCGATCCCGGTCAGTTCTGTTTTAACTTTTTGAGTTTTAACTATGTTAACGATGTAACTGTCGTGTTTTAAAGATGTAATCTTGTATAGGGCGACTGGAACGGGGCTGGTGCTCATTGTAACTATAGGTAAATCAGCTCATTAGATGTATTTAAAGCGCGTTCTATGTTTATTCTAATCATAAACTTATAATCATCATCATCATCTTTCAGCACCAAATCCATGAGGGAAGAAGGCGGGTACGAGGTGATCAAGAAAGCGATCGAGAAGATGGGCTTAAGGCACAAAGAACACATCGTTGCGTACGGAGAGGGCAATGAGCGACGTCTTACGGGGCGCCATGAAACGGCTGACATCAACACCTTTATATGGGTACTTCAAGTCTCATATAAACAGTTAAAAAAAAACTTTCAGCAGTTTGTTTGATCTTGTGTATCAATTGTTTGTGTAGGGTGTTGCAAACCGTGGCGCATCTATTCGTGTGGGGCGTGACACCGAGAAAGAAGGCAAAGGGTATTTTGAAGACCGAAGGCCGGCTTCTAACATGGATCCATATGTTGTGACCTCCATGATTGCTGAGACGACCATTTTGTGGAACAAATCTTGAAGAAAAATGATTTAAATGATGAAGTTATGAAGCCTGTTTTGGAGGGGGAGATTTGAAAACAAATTTACTAGAAAATAATTAAATACAAACTTTAATATTATCTTGAAAACTGGTTGCATGTTACCTTGTTTACTTGTACTTCATCTACATGTGTCACATGTAGTTCTATGGATCTGTGTTGAGATTTTTACCATGGTGTTTGCTTCCATGGGAGTATTGTTATACTTATATTAATAACAATAGTGAAGGGTTGATTTTGATTGTTTGTGGTTGCTTGGTCTGTTTTCATAAGTTTAGTATCTTTTTCGTAAGTAGCATCTTTTAGAGGTGGCAACGTATTTTTTTTAGAGGTTACAAAATGGGAGAGTTGTGGATTTTTTTAGAGGTGACAAAATAGGAGGATTGTGGGTTGGGTCGCACGATGTGTTGGTGTTGAAATGGGTTGTATCTTAGAGTGGATTGTATCTAGGAGTGGCCCGTGTTGAAATGGGTTGTATCTAGGAGTGTTAATCAAGGGGTTGTATCTAGGAGTGTTCATCGACGTGTTGAAGGGTTTCATATTTGAATCGGGCAATCTGAATTTTGAATTAGACATAGATTAGATTCGAATAGCTGATTTGAAGTTCAACTAATAACAAAAACTTAACAAATCATCAAATTATCTTTTAGGATATTTAAGAGTTTTAATTAAGATTAACAAAAGTCTAAAAGTTACAAACTTATCTTTTAAAATTTGATCAAACTTTGAGAGTTTATTATGGTTCATCACATTTTTACTGAGATTTGAGTGGCTGAGTAGACCATGTGTGATGTTTTTTTTAGGATTAATTTCATGTATACCTTTATAAACTAGAAAATTTTCATATATATCTAACAAAAACTAAAAATATCATATATGCCCTTACAAATTAGGTAAAATATCAAATATACCCAATTTATTAAAAACAATCTAATAAATAATCATTTTACCCTTATTTTTTTACTTCAAGTTTTCATGTATACTCTCATCTTTTAACTTTATATTTTTATGTCACATTTCAAGCTTAAATTTTTTTTACCCATTTTTTTTTTATTTTTTTCCCATAAGTAATAGTATTCTCCAATATAATATTTAAGCTATATTAATGAAGCTAGAAATGAGTAAATATAACATTTGAAGCTAAACGTCATATGAAAAATTTCAGTTTTAGAAAAATAAGGGTAAAATTGTCATTTATTAAATATTTTTAATGAATTAGGTATATATGATATTTCAACTATTTCGTAAGGGTATATGTGATATTTGTAGTTTTGCATGGACATATATGATATTTTTCAATTATGTAGGGGTATATATGAAATTGCCCCTATTTTTAAGAGCAATATAGTTTTTCGGAGAGAGTCCAGTTAACTCAAATCAACTCTCTTATCAGCGGCATTTCGACTGTAGTGGAGACTGATAAATGGGTATGGGAGCCGGGGAAAGATGGCGTCTTTTCTGTCGCATCGTGCCGTAGACTCTTCTCGAGGTTCTCGGTACCTTTCTGCCCGTTCGATTGGATAAAGTGGGTTCCAAAGAAATTGAATATTTTCGGATGGCGAGGGCTTCAAGATAGGTTGCCCACCTTTAAAGGGCTGCATAAACGTAACATCCTTCATGGCTCGGTTTTATGTAGACTTTGCGGTGAGGACGATGAGGATGCGGATCATCTTTTTATCTCATGTTATGTGGCAGCCGTAATTTGGTACAAGGTTAGTGTATGGTGCAATATTCCTCAAATTTATGCTTTTAATATGAAAGATTTGTTCCAAGTGCATAAAAATTTGGCGGTATCGAAGCATAAGAGTGAGGTGATAAGGATGTAATACTAGTGGCCTGTTGGGTGATTTGGAAGACACGAAATGAACTAGTTTTTTCGGGGTATCGTCCGAACATCGACAATGCTTTTGGAGAACTACAAGCAATGTCCTTTCTGTGGCTTAAAAATCGGACGAAACTAAATGGTATGGAATGGAATAATTGGGTGAAATTTTCGGGTTTCGAATAGTTTAATTGGTACTACCAGATGTAGGTAATTGTTGGGTCTACATTTTGTGTTTAGAATCATGTAAACATCTGAATGTAAAATTCGGTTGGGTATGAATGAAATGTCCTTTGCTGTTCAAAAAAAAAAAGTTTGGTCATTTGATGAGTCAAGAAAATTTATTGTTCAGGTATCCATGTAATGCTACCTTTTAATTATTAGACAAACCAGGTTAATGCTAAAGGACCTAGTGTGTAATGTTTTTAACAAAGAAAAGATTGTGACTGTAATTATTGAAGTTAAAGGTCATCCATTGCAATCTGATACAAACATAAAGGACGAAAATTGTAATTTACCCTTGATTAAATTATATAGATGGAGGCTCTAATGTGAATGCTCTTACACCTTCAGTTAATTATCAAAGAATTTATCAAACTATTGTTTCCAGCCATCTCAAAATAAGGATCTAAATAAATGGTATTCCTATGAAAAAGACCAATTATTTGATTACAAAAAAAAAATTGAAAGTCTATTTATTATCAAATAAAGAAGAGAATTTTCAAAAAAAACTATAGATATGATCGTTTATCATATAAATATATTCATTCTGAAACTAATAAGAAGTCATATATTTATAGATCATCATTAGAACCAAATAAGAAGCAAGAAAATTCCACCAGAAATAAAGAAAAAACTGTTAACATACTCAAAAATATTCCTATCAAGAATTATCTAGGAAAAAGTGATATTATATATATATATATATATATATATATATATATATATATATATATATATATGGAAAAAAATACAGATAGAAAATATTTGGGTTGAAAATTTAATACAAATATTTAGGTTGAATCTAATAAGGACCAAATCCAAATATGGGATAAAATTCCGAATAATGGTCTTTTTTATCTTCCGATTGATTCAAATTCCGAAATCAATTACAAAAGGGTCTTTTTTGATTGGATGGGAATGTCTTTTGATTGGATCGGAATGAATGAAAAATTCTTAATCTTAAATCGCCCCATATCAAATCCGAAATTTTTTTTATTTCCAGAGTTTTTGATACTTTATCATCAATATAAAGAGAAACATTGTTTTATTCCAAGCAACTTACTTCTTTTTAATTTGAATATCAATCCAAATTTTAGTGAAAATCAAAATATCAAGGGAAAGCACGAAGAGGATGAGGATTTTTTCAATTTTAGTCCATCCAATTCAAAACAATATTTTGAATTAAAGAATCAAAACAATATTGAAGAATCCCTTTTAGAATCGATCGAAAAACTACAAATATTACTCAAAGGAGATTTTCCTTTGCAATTAAGATGGACTGGACGTTTGAATCAATTGAATCAAAAAATGATGAATAATATCCAGATATATGGTCTCCTGGTTAGCCTAATAAGTGTAAGAAAAATTTCTATATCCTATATTCAAAGGAAAGAAATGAATTTGGATATAATGAGGAGACGTTTAAATCTTACACAATTAACAAAAAAGGGAATATTAATTATGGAACCCGCCCGTCTATCTGTAAAAAATGACGGACAGTTTTTATGTATCAAATCATAGGTATTTCGTTGGTTCATAAAAGTAAGCACCAAAGTAATCAAAGATACCGAAACCCCCAAAATGTTGCTAAGAATCATTTTGATGAATCCATTCGAAGACATAAAACTCTAAATAGAGACAAAAAGAATTCTGATTTGCTTGTTCCTGAAAAAATTTTATCGTCTAGACGTCGTAGAGAATTGAGAATTCTAATTTCCTTCAATTTAAAGAATCAAAATAATGTGCATAGAAAGAAATTCTTTTGCAAGGAGAACAAGATAAAAAACTGGAGTCAATTTTTGGATGAAAGTGAAAATTTTGACAGAAAAAAAAAATGAATTAATAAAATTAAAGTTCTTTTTTTGGCCTAATTATCGATTAGAGGATTTAGCTTGTATGAATCGCTATTGGTTTGACACCAATAATGGGAGCCGCTTTAGTATGTTAAGGATATATATGTATCCCTAATTTCATTTTTTGAGTTTCCTATATCTTCTATTGTTCTATCAATCATATTTTTCATTTTTTCTGATGTCCGTGATCTGTAATATCCATGTTATATGCAAGTAACCCGATGCACACATGTACTGTCTTACATCCCAGTTTAGGATAAAAAAATAAGGAAATGGCGTATCAATTAAAGCAATAAATTAATCAGCAGAATCTTTGTACTAAACTATTTGCTATCGTCTTTTTGTATCACTATCCAAATGAACTCAAAAATCGGATTAATTAATGTTAATTGATAAATTAATTAATGTTAATTGATAAAATGAATATAAATAAACTATGATTATTGTGTATACTACATTAAAATTTGTTAGTGCAGTATGTCTATCGCCTCCGTCATCTCAAGTCGTAGCTGAAACTAAAGTAAACTAGCCTTACATTGTAATATTAGATAGAAAAAGGCAAGGTGGCATTATTGTAAATAAGGGGAAATCCCTTATAACCCTTGGCCTATAAATAGAGGAGTTAAGGCTTAGTTTAGAGACTTTTGACACATTTGATACTTGGAGCTTTGAAGAGCTAGGATCTAGAGAGAGATTCTAGAGAGAGAAAGCTCGTGTTCGTGATTCAGGTTCTTGTACGTTATCAGATCTGTTAATAGAATCACGGTTATAGTTACTGTTAGTGTGTTCGGTCACGATCGTGTACGGATTCCGCACGTTACACGAGTCGGTTCGCAATCGAAACGGAGTAAAAACCGGTCCTAACAAGTGGTATCAGAGCAGGAGCTCGATTGCACGGATCAATCACACGAATTCGCACGGAAATTCATCAGATTCAGATCTCAATTCGCATCAGATTCGATCAAGTTCTTCATTTTTCATCTCTTTCACGTTTTAAACTGGAAATCGTCAAATTAATCAACTTTTTACGGTTAAAATCGGCTAAAATTTGGATATGTTGTGCGAAATTCATTGATCTACAAGCCTACAAAGTTTCATATCTTAATTCATAGTCATTTGTGAGAAATTTAGAAATTTGTGGTTCGAAAAAGTTGAAAAATGTTGAATACTGTTGCTGTTGTTCTTGATGTTCACCGCACGGATGGCAATCCGTGCGGATAACAATCCGTGTTGACTGTTGTTGACCTATTCGTCCGGATAATTTACTCGCACGGATAACCATTCAACTCAAGATTCCTTTGTTGACTTGTTCGCACGGATAATCATTCAACTCAAGATTCCTTTGTTGACTTGTTACTCGCACAGAAAGAATCTTTTGTTTCATCCGGATAAACTACTCGCACGGATAACAATCCGGTTGACTTTATTGTTGACCTATCCGGACGAATTATTTGTCACTCGCACGGATAACAATTAGTCTAAAGATTCCTTCTTTGCAATTCATTTAAAGTGTTGACTGATTGTCCGCACGGATAAATCACTCGCGCGGATAACTTGTTCGCACGGATAAACCACTCGCGCGGATAACTTGTCCGCACAAATAAACCACTCGCACGACTAAACAATTCGGAGCAAATTATTACTCGTGCGGATAAATAATCCGGGTTGACTTTTGTTGACTGTTTACTCATGCGGATAACATCCTCGCACGGATAACTTCTCCGCGCGGATAACAATCCGTGTCTGTCATTTTAGTCAACATATTCAGGTTTGTCAGTCAACATATTCGGTGAACATGTGAATGTGCATGAATTAAGTGTCTTGGCCATGTGAACATTTTAATTGTCTGACCATTTTGCATGTGAAGTTGATATTGAAAAGTTATCACGTGATTATCTTTGCCCAAGGATAGTGTATCAGAATGCATGTGATATAATGGCTTTCACGTGAATAAAGGTATTGTCAGGTTGCAAGTGATTTTGAAGTTCATTAATTGTGGTCAAAAGGTCAACAAGAAATCCGGACGAATCACTTTATCCGCACGGATTACTTTCATCCGCACGGATCCCCACTCGTGCGGATAACTCACTCGCACGAATCACCATCCGGATCCCCATCCGGACGAATCATCATCCGGATCTCCATCCGTTCGAAGACACCCATCCGAGTGGGCTGATCTCATCCGATTGGGCCAACATCATCCGTTTGACTATTAATCCATCCGAACGGACAACGTTGTCACGAGATTTTCTTCACTGTTGACTTGTGTTGACTCACTCAATCGGATATCCGTCCGATTCATTTGTTTGATATTGATTAAACTGATTGTGCTTGTTTATTCGTGATTTAGGTGATTATAAAGGTGCTTGTAATTCGAGAAGATCAAATCATGGCTGAAGAGTTCTACAATACGTTCTACAACGCGTTTACATCCGAATCGTCTGAAACATCTACTGTCACACCGAAAACCATAACAAAGGCGATCAATGAAAACATCAAGAATGATAACTTCTACGGAACACACTCAAAGCCACCAACTCTAGAAAGCATTGAAGATTACACGTGGTGGAAAGAGAGGTTCATTGGTTGGGCAAAAGCCTATGCTCACGAGAGCTGGTTTTGTTTGGAGTTTGGGTACAAAAGGCCGACTAATGATAAAGGAGAAGAGCTTCCACTCAAAGACTTACCTAAAGATGACAAAGCAGAATTCTCAGCAGAACAGAGAATGATTGCTTTGATCCAGTTGGCAATCAGAAATGACATGTTTGCTTTACTGCAACATGATGGAACTTCAAAATCGGTTTGGGAGGCTTTACGGGTTAAGGCAGAGGGTGGTAAACAAATTCAGAAAAACAAAATCGCATTATTAAAAAAGGAATTTGATCTATTTGATAGTTTAAAGGGAGAGACAGTAAGGCAAATGATTGAGAGGTTTTGCCATTTAAAAATTGAACTTGAAAGATTTAAAATTGTGAAAACTAGAGAAGAAATTGTTGATAAACTTATAGAAGCGTTACCACGAGCTGATCAGTGGCAAACGTTTGCTTTTATCCTGAAAAATGATGCTTTATATGATACAATTTCTCTTGATGTCTTGATAGAAAAGATAGAGAGTCATGAACTTGAGTTGCAAAAGCAGGACAAGATGAGCAGTTCTTCGCATCAGCAGAATGTTGGCCTTTATTATAAAGGCAATATACCTTCGGTGAAAGCTGATAGACCACCACAGACAGCATTCAGTGGTGAGAGGACAAAAGAACCTCAGAAAAGCTCATCAAGTTACGATCCGGGTTATCATTCATCTGCTTCAAAAGTTAGTTCTGAAGAATCTGAAGAAGTTCTGTGCAATATTGCTCTCAAATTGAAGAACTCCCCGAAAATGAGCATAAATGCAGCTAAACAACAAATGAGTTTCCTTGCATCTGTTCTGGAATCGTATGAAGGTCTTGTAGCTGGCAAAATTGGAAACTCAGAGTTAACCAAAGAAGACTATGACCAGATTGATCCGGAAGAGATGGAACTCATTGACATCCACTGGTGTTTGGCAAGCTGCATCCGCAGAGCTCAAAGATATATGGAAATTACTGGGAAGCAATCTCTCGGTGGTGCATCTACAAAGCTTGGATTTGATAAGTCCAAAGTGACCTGCTTCAAATGTAAGCAAAAAGGTCATTTCAAAAGAGAGTGCAACAATTCTGCGGTTGGTGGAAATGAACATCCATTCAATGATGATTACTACCGAAAGGCAATTTACCACCGTAGCAGAGAAGAGCCAAAGATGATTGAAGACAAACCCAGAGAGAAGTCAAGAGCTTATGCTGTGATTCACGATGATGAAGGTTATGATTGGAGCCAGATTTGTCCAGAAGAAGATCGAGTTGATGTTCGAAAAACAGCTCATGGCAAAGCTATATTAAAGAACAACCATTACGCCTTTGTTGCTGAAATCAAAGATGAAAACAAAGAAGAAAAGGTTGTTGCTGAGGCTAAAAAGAAAACCAGAGAAGAAATTCTGAGTGAGAAAACAGACAGAGAAATAAGAATGGCTGCGAACAGAATGAATGATATGCAAAGAGAATATGATGAAGCTGTCAGATACAAAAGATGGGATAAGAAACGAGAGTGTTATGTCAACAAATATGGTGAGCCTGTTGTTTCCAAGAAGGACATAGTTTTTGATGATGTTCTTCTAGTAATTCCTCGGGTTGGCGAATTTTATTCAAATGCTGTAAAAGACAAAAATTATGAGGAAAAGCTGGAAAAACTCATAAGAGAAGTCATGATATCGAGTTTGAAGAAGAGAGATGAAGAGAGAATGGAGAAGAATGTTGAGAGTATGGTTGAAGAATTGAAGAAAGTAGCTGAAGAGATTAAAGCTGAAGTTGTTGAAGTGAAAGAAAAAGTTGTTGTAAATGAAGAAGTCGTAAAAGAAGCTGTTACTGAAGAACAGCAGATTGATGAGATGAAGAAGAGAGAAGAAGAAGAAGTGAAGAATGAGAGTTTAGTTGTTGGTAATGTTGGTGATGAGATTGGTGTTGAAGAAAAGCAGAAAGATGCTGATCAGAAGCAGACAGAAATTGCAGCAAACACCGAAGTGCCAATTACTGAGGTAAATTCTAACTCTGAAATATTGAAAACTGTTGAACAGTGCAAGAAATGCATGGAAACGTGCAGTGCTTGTACTGAAAAAGACAAACAATTCATAAAAATTGAAAATGTTTTCAAAAATAAATACAAAGAAATGTTTGAAAAAGAAAAAGTTTTGAAAGATAATAAGGAAAAACTTTTGGAAAAATGTAAAAAGGCAGAAAAAGAAAATGAAGTTTTAAAAGAAAATGTTTTGAAAAAGACAGAAGAATGTGATCAAAAAGAAATTGTTTGTCAAGAAATGAAGAAAGAATATGATTCAATAAAATTGGCATATCACATTACAAAAGAATCATATGAAAAAGTGAAGGATGAAATGAAATTTGCTCAATCAAGAATGAATTACTTATCTGAAACAACTAAAGAGCTTAAGCGAATGTATGAAATAAAACAAGATGTTGTAAATTCTTACATTGAGGATGTTGCTAATCTAAAGCGTCAGATTGCTGAGTTAGAACAGGATAACAACAAGTTAAAAAGTTATCACGTGTCGTCATATGTGCTTGAAAGAATTTTCAATATAAAACCGGGAGATGGTGAGTCTGAGCAAAACAAGAAAGGCATTGGCTCAGAGTTTCATCAAGTTCCACCACCGGGAAAGTTTGCATTTTATGATGATGAAAAGGTCGAAAAAGCTTTCAACATGGTAGATCAATTGCCAGAAAACATTGACGTAACCTATTCCAAATCTGATGATTCTAGTGATTCAGAGGTGGTAGGTAAGGTCGTTGAAAGTGTGTTGAAAGAAGAGTCGGTTGATACAGGTAAATCTGAATCACAGGATGAAAATGAAGGTAATTTTCATGATGGATATCTGAAAAAACTCAAAATCCGAGAAAAATTTGAATGAAGATTCAAAAGGATTGGTTTATACCATGATTGGATTGGACAAATTATTCTTAGATGTTGTTTTCCCGATTCAGAATGTGATATCAGAAAATATTGATAAAGTTTTCAAAATGGTTGAGATTGATAAATCTGAAATTCCAAAGTTCGCTGGAAAAGGTCACAAAACTTTTTATAACAAACCTGGTTACAAGAAGAAAAACATGAAGGCTGGGTTGGGTTATAAGAAGAAACAAAATTGGAAGAAAAATGAAACGCCAAATTTTCAGGCAAAAATGAATTTTGTTCAAGGAATAAGTTTAGAAGAAGAGAAAGAACTCCAAGTTATACGACAGTCTAATGAAGAGTTTTGTGCTCAAAAGAAAAAGCAACAACCACAGGTCAAAGATGTTTCAAAAAGAACATGTTTTAAGTGTGATCAAATTGGACATCTTGCACGAAAGTGTCCAAACCTGAAACCTGTGGATGTTGACAAAAAGAAGTCTGAAAATGTTGAGAAACAGAAATCTGAAGTTGTGATTCAGAAGTCAACCAAGTTTGATTCAAAGCAAACTTGGAAGCCGAAAATGTCAAAGGTTGACTCACAACAAACATGGAAACCAGTGACACCAAAATTAAGAACAACACAAAGTTGGAAAAACACTGTTGATACAACAAAACCAAATCAGTTTTGGAAACCAAAAGTTGTTCAAAATCAAAATGTTCAAAAAGAGTCACATTTTTACAAAAGAGGTACTCCGAAAGGGCAAACATGGTCTGCTAAGAAACAAGCGATTTCGGTAAATGTTGAAAAAGTTGAAGTAAAAGATGAAAAAGTCTTTGTACAAAATGACAAAGATTTTCCGAAATTGAATGAAGCATATTGTGTTGAAATGCCTAAGGTCCAACAGACCTGGGCTAAATTGTTCAAGTAATAGAGTAATTTGAATGTGCAGGTGCTTCTGAAGAATTCTGAATGTCAACAAGAGGAGTGTCGAAGCAGCCTGACACGAGATGAGAAGGCTGCTAGTCCCTGCAACTGTTGAACAGGGAGTTTGTTTGTTCTGTACATAAATAAACAATATTTCAAAAACCCTAAAAATTGAAAATTTTGAAAAACCCAAAATATGTTTGTTTTTTTTTTAATTTTGTCAAATATTCAAAAATTCAAAAATATGTTAATTGAATACGCCGAAACCCTCACGGCTGAACAAACATGATTACTTTCACAAGATTGAAAAATGGTTTTCAAACTGTCGAAAATCAATGGGTTGTAAATCATGGGGGTATGTTATATTTTCTGCAAAACAGAGCATGTGAAGCAGAAAATGGATGGCGAGACAAAGCTATCAGTATTGGTTGTCAAATTTTCTTTAAATGTTTTGAATTTTAGGGGGAGTAAAAATTTCAGAAAATACAAAAACATTTGAAAATTTGAAAATGACAAAAACATGATAAAATGAAAATTGAGTTTTTATGTAAAAAGAGGAAATGATAGTACATCAGTGGACAGTTACAGTATGCTAAAGAAATGTAATGTTTAAATAGTGTTAAACAGTCTCACTGATGATATGCCGATAGGTTTTTATACATTTAGTAAACTTTTTCGGGATATAAACATAAATTCAAACTTGCTTATTTCATGGGGAACACTACTTGGATATATAGGTAACCCCTGAAATCTTGTTTGAAATGTCCCTCTTTCTGAGATACTAGGTCTTTATGCATAGTGATATCTGGGGTATTATTCCGGGACTTCTGCTGAATGGAAGTTCTGACCTAGTCCCCGAATAATACTTTCCGCATTGCTTGAAACATAGCGCAGCCCTCAGCAAATTGATGAAACAATAAAATTGATAGTCATTGCTGTTGTAAACAAAAGATCCTCTAAAGGGGACACACCAAAAGTCAAGCCGTCATCTCTCTGCTGAACGGAAGTTCTGACCTGAGCTCTCACGGTTTCGTACTATAATTTATTCCCCTTACAGATATCATCTAGGTATACTCACCTGTAAGACTGAATATTAGGATCTGGATACGAGAGTATATTCAAGAGATGGGACACATGAATGAGTTTAAGTTCTTAAAACACTTAATTCGTATCCTGAATCAGTTGAAATTTGTGTGAAAATTTAAGTGGATCAATATATCGACAATCTAAGTGAATTGTTTAATTCTTAATGTGTAAATAAGCTCAACGGTACTTGTGACTTGTCAAAAACTGATATGATCCTCTAACGCGAACTCAAACAAAAATATTGTGTGTAAATATGTTTGTAAATATTTCTTTACTGCTTTATATTTCAGAAAAATACAAAAAGATTTTTGATTCTGCTTTATTTTCGACAACCGATGTCTGAAGCTGAGTTTTAAAATCTAAGTATGCTGATCGTGTTTCTGAAAAATAAAACAAGTTCATTAATTTGAAACTTGAAGTTTTTAAATTCAAAAATCAAAAATAGTTTGTGATATCTCCAAGGTCATTAGTTTGGACTTGGATGATTAACTGTGAGGGAGTTGGATGCTTATATTGTTAAAATTTATAATAGAGCCAGTTTTCGATGATGGATTCTTAAATTCTGCCAAATCTTTGAAGATTGTTGATAGGGGGAGAGTATCAAGTAATCCTGGATATATTTCATATTATTATATCTTAGTCCCAGGATCTTGATTTAGAAAGTTTAATAGAGCCAGGTTATGATACCTGGACAACTGAAAATGTTTTCACTGTAAAATGTTTTACTTATGAATGTATGAGATTTGCAGATGGTATTCCAGACTACGATCCCGACAGCCGAGTCTAAGGGGGAGTCTGAAGACGAGCTCAACGTGAGGGGAAGCGTGAAAGGAGCCAGGTATCTTTCCCAGAAGAGCTTGTAACCGAAAAGCCAGGTGTCGATCCCAAAGCACGGAAGCTTGACGACAGGGGGAACCTGAAGAGTCTACTGAAAGGAAGAAGCTGAAGCTGAAGACAGATCCACGGGGATTCTGTTCGAGCTAGAGAGAGAGAAAGAAAAGAAGCTACGAGTTTGACTTAATGATTGAGATTGACTGCGGTAATATCCAAGGGGGAGTCTGTTAGTGCAGTATGTCTATCGCCTCCGTCATCTCAAGTCGTAGCTGAAACTAAAGTAAACTAGCCTTACATTGTAATATTAGATAGAAAAAGGCAAGGTGGCATTATTGTAAATAAGGGGAAATCCCTTATAACCCTTGGCCTATAAATAGAGGAGTTAAGGCTTAGTTTAGAGACTTTTGACACATTTGATACTTGGAGCTTTGAAGAGCTAGGATCTAGAGAGAGATTCTAGAGAGAGAAAGCTCGTGTTCGTGATTCAGGTTCTTGTACGTTATCAGATCTGTTAATAGAATCACGGTTATAGTTACTGTTAGTGTGTTCGGTCACGATCGTGTACGGATTCCGCACGTTACACGAGTCGGTTCGCAATCGAAATGGAGTAAAAACCGGTCCTAACAAAATTTCTGACATTATTATTACTGATCAATAAAATCAATATCAGTAAAAAAGGGGAGTGTCAAATTCTTTTATGGTAAAAAATTCATTTATTTCCATTATTTTGAAAGAACAAGAAGAAAACAAAGACGTGTTGACTAACGCCCTTTGCCGCCTCACCTCTTAGCGTCTTAAGCATCGTTGTGGGGGCCATTATAGAGGGTCGCTATAGGGGGCTTCGACATCTGCTTCGCAAGTGCTAATGGTCAATTGTGGAGCTATTTAATGCTTTTTACCGTTCAACAACAATTTTATAAAAAAAAAGCTACTTTTTTTTTCCTTTTAAGACCTTATAAAAACCACAACTTATTCCAAAACATTCACACCAACTCGCTCTATATTCTTTTACTTTAGATATTTTTTTGTTCATCAGTTTTCAAATGGCACGTCGTTGAGGAAGAGGACATTACTTTGCCTACGAGTTGGGTACAAGTCGTCAAGCAAAGGCAGCCTCCAGAGTCGGTCTCGTTTTGGAAAGCGGTTTTGATACAATTCCTTCAACGATTGAGTGAAAACCATCATAATGTGCATCAATGTTGGTGCATACGTCTGTCGACTTTGTCTTGTATCGAGTCTAGTTCTAAGAATGTTAGATCAGGGCGCGTAGTTCGAGAAAATAGGTGTTAAAGATAGGTTTTAGTTGTAATTTCGCTTGAAGGAGCTAATTCCGTTTGAAAGTGTCATGTGATAGTTCAAACGAAATTAACATAGTTAATTCCGTTTGAAATGGTCACTGTCACATTCAAACGGAATCACCCTCCCTATATATAGGTGTTCAAGCGAAATCATTTGTAACCTTCATGTTTCCGGTGCCGAAGTGCTGCGACGCGTCGTTTGATCTGTATTGCTGTTATAATCAATAAACAAGACGTTTAAGAGTGAAACAAGCTGTTTTACAAGTCTGTTTCTTTGTTTCCGCCTCTGAAACAGACAAGAACTCTTCTGATTGACTCGTTTGGGTCTCGATTCGATCCTACAAGTGGTATCAGAGCTCAGGAAGAAGAGTTCTTGCCAAAACAGTCTTAAAATCTGTCTTCTACACCTTCTTTTCAAAATTGAACTAGTTTTCACGGTCGAAAAGTCTTAAATTTCACATATTATGTGCGAAACTGTGTTTTAATAAATCCTTGAGAAAATTGGACCATAATTCAATCTAATTTTGATAAAATCAGTAATTTTGTTTCAAAATCAGATCGAATTTGATGATGTCAGCAGCATTTCAAACGAGATTAGGACTTAATTCCGTTTGAAAGTGCTATTCCGCTTGAAAATTTTCACCTAATTCCGCTTGAAACACCTGATTCCGCTTCAGGGTGTATTTCCGTTTGAGTAGTTTCAAACGAAATTAGTAATTTCGTTTCAGTGGGTATTCCGTTTGAAAGTGTGTTTGTTCAAACGAAATCAGGTTATTCCGTTTGAAGGGTTATTCCGTTTGAAAGGTGTTTTCGTTTGAAAGTAATACCATTTGAAAAGGGATTTCGTTTGAGTTTTGATTCCGTTTGAGTTTGCTGTATTCCGTTTGAAACTTGTGACTTTGTGAAAATTTTGCCGAAACATGGACGAGGAATTCTACAATGCGTTTGCTACACCAATTGGACCTGTTACAGCTGCTGAAACTGTGTATAGTGAGAATGAAACTGGAACTCATCAAAAACCGCCAAAACTGATGTACATTGAAGATTTTCAAGGATGGAAAAATCGATTCGAGAACTGGGTGCAAGCTTATAAATTTGACGCATAGTGTTCATTGTTGAAAGATTATGAGAAACCAAAGAATGAACGTGTGATTGAAAAAGCTATTTGTGACTATTCAGAGAGTGACAAATTGAAATTTACAAGTGAGAAAATGATGATCAGTATTCTTCAACAAGCGATAAAAGAAGATATTTTTGTTTTGCTCCAACATGATAATACAGCTAGGTCAATTTGGGAAGCATTGATTCAGAAATTCAAAGGAAGCGCATATATGATCAAAAACAAAAAGGCGTTATTGAAGAAATCGTTTGATATGTTTTCAGCTTTTGATCATGAAACAACAAAGCAGACCATTGATAGATATTGTCATTTAGTATTGGAAATGGGAAGATTAGACATTAAGAAAGATGATGATGAATGGGTTGATAAACTTGCTGATACATTGCTACAGCAGAAATGGGAAACTTATTTGTTGATCATAAAACGCATGAGAAAATCGCAAAATATGAATCTGGCACAGTTTATTCAAAAGATTGAAGAGCATGAGTTGGATATCCAGAAAACAGCAATCATGAAAAATCCAAATGCTCAGCAAGATGTTAGTATGTATTACAGAGGGAACAAGTTTGAGGCTACCTCCAGCTCTAGCCCAAAGATCCAAACTGGTTTTAGTGCTGACGGTTCATCTGGAACAAAGGGTAGTAATGTGACACAGAGTGGTGGATCTTCATCCTCGTATTCAAGCTTTGATCCAAACTTTACAACACCAAGTCCTCAAAGACAGAACTCAACAAATCTGCAGTGCAATGTCACTTTTAACATTCAAAATAGTCAGAATTTGTCTCCAGAAATAGCCAAGCAACACATGGCATCACTCGTTTCTATGTTGGAATCTTATGAAAGTTTGATTGCTGGCAAGATTGGAAATCCGTTGCTTACAAAAGAAGATTATGACCAAATTGATGCAGAGGAACTTGAGTTGATGGATGTGATGTGGTGTTTAGCCAGTGCTGTTCGAAGAGCAGAAAAATTCACACAAGTCACTGGAAGAAATGACCTTCATGAATTGTCTAATTCACCGTTAGGTTTTGACAAATCTAAGGTTACATGTTTTCGTTGTCATGAAAAAGGTCATTTTAAACGTGAGTGCAAAAACAAAGGAGCTGATGGAAGACAAGATCAGTCTGGAAAGAACAATTATTATCAGAAGTCAATCTTTCATCAGATTACTCAATCACCACAAACTGTTCCTACTCAACAAAAGGAACCAAAAACTGCTCATGCAAGAATGATCGAAAATGCAAATAAGAAAGCTTATTTTGGGATAATTGATCAAGATGATGAATTTGTTGCATAGGAATTTAGCTGGGATAAATACATTCCACCAGGTTCAGGTCTTGTTGCTAGAATTCTGGGTGAAGATGAGACTAGTCAGAAAAGTATCCCTATTTTTCCAGATCTTGGAAGTGATATTGATACTGATGATGAAGAAGAATATCTTAATAAAGCTAGAAAAGGCATAGATCCTGACAGCTTTAATTTGTTTTTTGTAGATAAAATGGAGATGCTGAATCAGAAAAAGATTGACAAATTGAGGAGAGAGCTGGAAGCAGCAAGAATCCTTGCTGATGAAAAAGCAAAGACAGAAGCTGGAGAAGCTAATGTTGATCAAATAACTGAGAAAGTAGTAGAAAAAATAGTTGAAGTTGAGAAACTTGTCGAAGTTGAGAAAATCGTCGAGATAGAAAAAATTGTTGAAGTTGAGAAACTCATTGAAGTTGAAAAGACTGTTGAGATTGAAAAGATAGTTGAAAAAGTGGTTGAAGTTGAAAAACCATGTTTGAAATGTTTAGAATCTTGCAAAGCTTGTGAGGAGAAAGATGAGAAGGTTGCTGAATTAGAGAAGATTAAAGAAGATTTACTGTCTGATGTGAAGTATGTGAAGGAATCATATGATGTGCTGAACAAAACAGTTGATAGTCTGAAAAGAACGAATTCAGAAATTGAAAATGCAATGACAAAAATGAACTCAACATTAATGACAAAGCAGAAGGTCATTAATGAGTACATTGAAGATTGTGCACAGTTGAAAAAAGAATTGGAACTCGAAAAGATTGAGAGTGAAAGGATTAAATGATTACTGTTGAGTTATACAGCATGTGATTATTTGATTGATCATGTTTATCCTACAGTTGCAGGTCTTGAAGCATTCAAGGAAGAAAAGACTGAAGATACTGATACTGGTAAGAAACTAAGTGTCAAGTATAACAGATGTCCGCCCCTGATCCATGAAAGTTATTCTCCCAGAAAGCCAAATGAGGAACGTGTAAATAAGGCTCTCAACATCAAGTTAAAGTCTGAAATCATTGATGAATTACCAGACAATATTGATGTCACATTCACAGCGTCTGACACTGATCATGAGTCTGAGTTGTTAAAGAAAGTGGTCGCTCAGGTGTTGGATATGGATGAAGAGTCAAAACCGGAGTCTAAATCTGAAAGTTCGAGTTCGTCAGAAAAGAGTCCGAGTTCACCGGTTAAACGGGTTTACAATAAAGAATTCTTGTTATCAAAATCTAATTTGAATGACGAATTAATCAAAGTAGCATATACTTTGAATGATTCAGACAAATTATATTCTGATGAGGAATTTCCAATAAGAAGTGTCAAAACTGAAATGATCAAACAGGTTTTCAAATTAACAGAAATTAATATTTCTGAAATAAAAGATTTAAATCTTCATGAAAAACCTAAAAAATACACTTCAAGAGTTCAACAGAGATTGAACAAGAAAAAGGGTTACAGTTCTAGTTCTGGTTTTCAAAAGAAACCAAACCATAACAGTAATTTCAAAAAGAAAGGTTTGGGTTTTAATTCTTCAGAAAATTATAAAAATGAGAAAAGTTATAAACCAAAAACAACATTTGTTGCAGAAGGAAGTTCTGAAGATGAACAGAAGAAACCATTCTGGAAATAGTCAAATCAAGAGTTTATTGCTGAAATAAAGAAGAATGTGAAGAAATTTGCTTCAAAAGTTGACAGAAGAATCTGTTTCATGTGTCAAAAGGCTGGACACATTGCTTGGAACTGCCACGAGTTCAATTATACAAAACAGGAAGTTTCTTCTAACTCTGAAAAGAGTAGGAAATGTGTTGATAAATCGACTTTGGAAGTTGGTGAAACTTCAAAACATTTTTACAAAAGATATGTCGATTTAAACAAACAAAAATGGGTTGTAAAATCTGAGAATAGTTCTGATAATGAATCTGATTCCATAAAATCAGAGGAATCATTTGTTGAGAAAAAGGTTGAGAATTCGGTTCCAGAGGTGAACGATGAAAATTTTCCAAAACTGTCAAAGGAAAATTTGAAGTTAAAAGTGGGTAAAACTGAGATTTCAGGTCAATTCTTTGCTGGTAAGAAAGACTTTGATGCTGAAAAAGTGTTTAATGGAAAAGTTAAACATATTTTTGAGAAGATGGTTGATGGAAAAGTGAAAAGTGCAAAAGATTTTTACAAATCAAAATGTTGGTGGGATAGATGTGTACCAGAATCTCCCAAGGCTGGTCAGGCTTGGGGGAAAGTTTTTCCTAACAGAAAATCCGGACTTGTCGAAGCTCCCAGGTTGGTAAGCGTGGAGCAGGAATCGGCATCATTCTTGAAATGTTTGGTTGGTAAATCTACAGGTGATATCTTTATATTGTTATATTTTGATTTACAAGTGATTTTGGTTGGTGAGTGAACCTACAAGAGGTTGAAGAAAGGCTTTCACTTACAAATGGTAAATCAAGGACATTAAATTCTACTTGTTTTTCCTACAAATGATTGAGAAACAATGTGATGAACCCCAATTTTACAAGTGATAAAATCAACGAAACTTATTTTCCGGAAAAACCATTTGATTAAAACAAACTTAAGTGTTTTGAAATCACAATGGGAAAATAGTTTGTTGAAAGGGGGAGTTCTGATTGTTTATGCCAAGTGGATGGCGATCTGAAGTGATTTGATATAAGTTGTCAATTTGCTTGTATAGTTTGTTTTCAAATTTCCTTAAATGTGTTTGCATTTTAGGGGGAGTAAGAAATTTCAGAAAATTCAAAAACATTTGAAAATTTGAAAAAGTTAAAAACATGATAAAATCAAAAATGAGGTTTGTTGTTGTAAAAGAGGAAATGATAGTACATCAGTGGACGATCACAGCATGCTAAAGAAGTGGAAAGTCAAAATGTAATAAACGGTCTCACTGATGATGTGCCAGTAGGTTTTTGCACATTTAGTAGATTGTGACGAGATATAAACCTAAATTCAAATTTTCTTATATCGTGGGGAACATCTCTCGGATATATGGGTAACCCCCGAAATCTTGTTTGAAGGACCCCTCTTTCTGAGATACTAGGTCTTTATGCTTAGTGATATCTGGGGTATTATCCCGGGACTTCTGATTTTGCGGAAGCAATGGCCTAGTCCCCGGAGAATACTTTATGCTTGCTTGAAATATAGCCTCCCCTCAGCATAAAAAATGATAAAACATTGCAAAATGCAAATCATGTGCTGTTAAAGAAAAGATCCTCTAAAGGGGACCCACCAAAAGTCGAACCGTCATCTCTCTGCTGAACGGAAGTTCTGACCTGAGCTCTCACGGTCTCGCAATTTAACCCCTTACAGATATCATCAAGGTATACTCACCTGTAAGACTGAATATTGGGATCTGGATACGGGAGTATATTCTGAGGTGGGATACGCGAATAAGTTTAAGTGCTTAAAACATTAATCTCGTATCTCAAAACAGTTGAACTTTGTGTGAAAATTTAAGTGGATCAGTATACTGACAATCTAAGTGAATCGTTTAGAACTTAAAATGTTTAAAGCTTAATGGTGTTGGTGATTTGTCTCATTAAACTGATATGATCCTCTTGCACAAACTCACAAAAATATTGTTTGTAAATATTTCTTTACTACATTTCATTTCTGTTATATCAAAATCCAAAAAGATTTTCGGTGTGTTTTAGCATAAATTTTTAAAAAAAATTCAAAAAGATTTTAGACAACTGATATTGAAAAACTGATTTTCAAAATTCCAAGTGCTGAACATAACGAACGGGTTTGGGAGTGTGTGTTATTTGAAAAATGATATACATACATGTGGTTCATCAGAAATTAATATATTAAATCATTTTGTACGATACTTGAAAATGATGTGTTCAGTTTGTGTCTACGAGCGATTAGCAAAGTTTAAATTTGTCAAATTTTAAATTTGGGAAATTTATGTTTGGGTAGAGAACTTGCAGGTGAGCCAGGAATCGATCCTGATCCTAAGAAGGAATGTGAGTCAGGTTGCGATTCTAGAACTTGTGAAAGCCAGACTACGATCCCAGCACAATTCAAGGGGGAGTCTGCTAGTAGATCAACATCTGAGGGAGAGAAGAATATGTGGATGCAAGAGCCAGAATCAGATCCTGAAGATAGAAAGAAGAAATTGGAATGAGGAAAGAAACAGGTCGAGATCTCGGAAGCCCAAAGACTGATAAAGATTGAAGACGTTGAAGACTCGACACTTAAGACTCGTCAACATCTGAGGGGGAGTCTGTTGGTGCATACGTCTGTCGACTTCGTCTTGTATCGAGTCTAGTTCTAAGAATGTTAGATCAGGGTGCATAGTTCGAGAAAATAGGTGTTAAAGATAGGTTTTAGTTGTAATTTCGCTTGAAGGAGCTAATTCCGTTTGAAAGTGTCATGTGATAGTTCAAACGAAATTAACATAGTTAATTCCGTTTGAAATGGTCACTGTCACATTCAAACGGAATCACCCTCCCTATATATAGGTGTTCAAGCGAAATCATTTGTAACCTTCATGTTTCCGGTGCCGAAGTGCTGCCGACGCGTCGTTTGATCTGTATTGCTGTTATAATCAATAAACAAGACGTTTAAGAGTGAAACAAGCTGTTTTACAAGTCTGTTTCTTTGTTTCCGCCTCTGAAACAGACAAGAACTCTTCTGATTGACTCGTTTGGGTCTCGATTCGATCCTACAATCAAATAAATTCAAGGTTTTTGGTTATTCGAACAAATTAAAGTATGAAAGATTTGAGGCTCTTTTAACATTGCGTTGAACGGCGAAGAGGATTTAATTGAAGATTAAGCGATTGACGCAACCCATGGCAAGTTACAACGCTTTCGCAACACTAGTTTTTGTTGTGTTTCGGCTTGGAGAATTTTGAAAGGCTATGATCAATGGAATTAAGTTGTTTTTTTTATTAGGTACCTTTATTAGTAGTGTTTTTTTTTTGTGTGTTGGTTTGTAATTTTTTTTAATTATGGTTTAATGGTACTTTTTATGTTTTATCTTATTTTTTAACTTATGTAATTTTATTTTAAATTTGTAATGTTTATAAATTTAAAACAAACCTAAATCATAATAAAAGTAATGGTTAGGTAATGAGTTGAAGAGTTTTATTGCAAACCATGCAAATTTATATTATATTATATTATAGTATATAACAATTTGAGTAAGGTCTTAGGAACAGTCCCGGTTTCCCAGTTTTCACCACCTACATCTGTCGGTCATCCTCTTTTTTCTTGGCAGTCTTGTGTTTTAACAATTTGCTAAAAATTACGACTTTGCCATTTGTTACATCAGAAATTACAATGGTAATGCTACAATGACAAGGTCGATCGCCACCAAGTTGCAAACGATAAAACAAAGAGGAGCTCCGGTGGCTGTAAACCTAGTCTCCATATGTATCATCAACTATCGATTTATCAAGAAACAAAGGTTAAATCGAAAAGAGGTGACCGGATATCATGCTGGAACCCTAGATCTGTCACTGCATGTTACCGTAACCGTCCATATCGTCGGTGACTGTAATGCAACCAGATCTAAAGACGGGTTGGAAGGCTGATTTTGGGTCTCCGACCCCGTACGGAATTGTCGACCCTCTTTCTCTCTCCAGGTCTCAAATGTGTTATATGCAATTGCAATTTGCAATGAAAGAAAATGAGTTGTAAACGAAATGTTGCCTTTTCTTCTGTCGCAACCATCGCCATTGGAGGTCATGACTTACGACTACTATGGCCGCAGACGATCGATCTTAAAATAATAATAAAGGTGTAGAAAAAGTAAATAGAATTTTGGAGAGAGGTCTTAAAATAATAATAAAGGTGTAGAAAAAGTAAATAGAATTTTGGAGAGAGGTGAATGTGTTCATAGAAAAGAATGAAGATGATAAACAGAGAGAGATAGAGAGACTAGAGAGGAGGGAAAGTGGCTGACAAAAACAAGTGCCACGTGAACACTCAGCTACAATAGTTCTCTTGAAGTTTTATCAGTTTTTCTTTTTACCTTATCTATTTTTCTTTTCCATAATAGTTTTTATTTTAATACATTTCTTGGAGCTGGTTAAATTTCTATTTAATACATTTCTTGATGATTTAACTATACTTAACATATGAATTGGCAGGTAAGTAAAAAAGGTAAAATTCTTAGCAAGAACTTAATAGGGTAAAGCTTTATGCCAAAAAGGTTTAAGATAAACATACAAGTTATATTGCAGTTTAAAAAAACTAAAAAAATTGAACAACTTTAAAGACGAATCAACAACTTTTTAAACAAAAAAAGTGTTAACATGCATCTTATATTCCCAGAGGCTATCATGTGTTCTTAAATGACTTAGATTGTCTTAATATATTCTTTAACACATTATTGTAAAAATTTCAAACAATATTACAGCTTTTTACGTATAATTGATAATATATGCTTTTAGCATAACTCTTATTTTTCATTTGGGGTTAAGGTGGTGACAGTTTGTATTTCGTATGAAACTTTTGTGTTTCGGTTCGAATCAAATCCATACTGACTTAGGTACCGATATCGATATTATCGGAACTAGCACCGATATTACTTTTATGGTTGTCACGGTTATGTAATTTAGGTTTTCCCATTTTGTTGCTACATCGAATGTTGGTACTATACCGGTATAGTAACGAACTAAACCAAACTGATACAAACCAAGATCCCGTCACGAAGCGCGGGAGAATCCAAGTAGTATATAACAAATCTTGAAGCTCCTTGTGAATAGTGGTTTTATTTGTCTTTTATGGTTCTTCTTTTGTAGTGGCTTTTTATTTTATTTTAATTTTTTTGTCTTTCATTCTTTTTGCTTTGTGTGAGTTTGTCTTCATTTTAAATCAGCTTGCGGCATAAGTTAACGTTTGCCTTTGTCTATGTTTTATGTCACGTGGCGGTATAAATTCGCGTTTTTGTTTTATGATTTTTCTCGGTTTTGGCCGTCGTATGCTTACTACTTAGCACGGTTTTATGACCCTTGCATCCGCAACACGGGGGGTCAAAATCGTTACTGGTAGAATATTCATTTTTATGGTTTTCAATCGATGTAAACCACGTGTCGATTGTAATGTCGAGTGTTGGTATCTTGTTGATACTGTAATGAACCAAACCAATACTAACCGAAAGCCCACTGCGAAGCGCGGGGGAATCACACTAGCTAACAATAAAGCTTGCTGCTTATGTTTCGTCTACGTGTAATTATAAAGCCCCTAAAGACGTTATCCCACACCATATGGCCTTAAAGATATAAATCAATTTTCAATAAAGCCAAATCGCCCTCCTTTGGTTTTATTAATTTTTTTGGAAAATTAATTTCATTAACCAAAATTGCCTCTGACTCAAAAGGGCAAAAGATCATTATAATACACGCCCCTGACTTAAGCGGGCAAAGGGTAAGACAATTGCGACATGTACCTTGGTTTTTTTAAATAATGGATGTTTCAATAATAACACTAAAAACATTATTATGAACAATCTTAAAAAAAAATGTATATAGTCATATTTATATATTTCCGCTTGTTAGGATTCAAAGCAAAAGAGTTTTTTAACAAAAAAGGCTCAAATTTAAAATTTGTTCTAGGCCCCAAAGAGATTGATTTTGTCCTGACCATGGGCAAAGCTTTATTGTGGTCGGGACATCAACACGGTATGAGCTTCGAATCAAAGAGGAGTTTACTCTAAAAAGGTTTAGCTATTGTTTCCTCTTTGTTACTTGTAATTTTGTTATTTAAACTCTAAATTAAATTACATTACATGATGGTACGTATGATTATGGGGAATTATGGATTTAGTCTCTGATAAGTGATAGACACTATTGCCTTAAAAGATGGTCCATTGACTTAAGGAGATTAATTTCCAATTTAAATCCATATAAATTTAACATTTTTACCCATAAACCTTATCCAAACTAAAAAAAAAAAAACTAAACAAAAATCTTTTGGGGGGTTTTAGGCTTTTAGCAAAGTTAATTTTGACAGGATTACTTTTCTATTTCCTTTTAATCAAGTTCTTCCGTTCTAGAAAACGACCTATGAAACTTTACTCATACTTCACTGGCTGAGATTTATCTGTCTCTCTCCATGTCCTCAAAAGAGCAATTCTATCAACCATTGATATACTCTTATGATATGCCCGCTTGTGGTGTGCACATGTAATGTGTATATGTGTGGGTGCTTGAGGGGCAAAAGTGAAATGATACTAACTTTAACGTTATTTTACTAATCTCGTGAAAATAACGTTAAAAGCGACAGATGGTTAATCATGAATCATGTGGTGACGTTGATAGCTGAAAGACACGGGGGTACATGCACCAATCAGTCTTTGTCCCAATTGTTTGAGTGTTATGTGTCTTAGGTCCAAGGCTTGATACAAAACTACAATCGAGCCGTGGGTCTCACTGGAAGTAGTCTCTCTATTCCTGCGGGGTAGAGGTAAGGCTGTCTACATCTACCCTCCTCAGACTCTATCTTAGCTTTGCTATTGGTGAGATTTACTAAGTATGATGATGATGATTGATATACTCTTATGGCTGAAGGCAAGGAGCACCAAATTCGAATACCCCATCCCTTAATTAATTGCTTTCTATTAATTAACTTGTTAATATGAAATGATAAAAATGCCCGTATAGTTAACGGATCAAACTAACAATGTTAAACCAATAGATAGCATTGCGACCAGAGATTAAATCTGTAAAAAGTTGAAATTGAAGACCAAATCTGTAATTTGTCCCAAAACTCATGACTCGAACATGGAATTTACATACTCTTAAAATAAACTGTTAGTGCATATGTCTATTGACTTCGTCTTGTATCGAGTCATATAATGTAATAGAATAGGATAATCAGTGCTCAGGTTGTTAGAAACTAAGTTTAGTGGGATTTATACTGATTCCGCTTGAAACTGTCAAGAGCATGTTCAAGCGAAATCAACATTGTTAATTTCGCTTGAACTTGTCTTGTCCATTTCAAGCGAAATTAGAACTACTATATATAGAGCACTTGTCTGTTTCATTTGGAGCGGAATTAAGGTCTTGTGTTCGGTAACGAAGTGCTGCCGGATTGTCTCCAGGTGCTGTAATTCTATCAGATTAATACAAGAGACATTTATAATTACATCGAGCGTCCGTTTCATTGATTCCGCCTTTGATTCGGATAAACAACTCTTCTGATCGACTCATTCGGGTCATACAACGATCCTACATAAACTAATAAATGTAGTAATTACGATTACATTTTAATCAGTATAGTGAGTGACACGGAAAAATAACCGATACGAAGATAAAGAAACTTAAAAATATCATCAAATAATCGAAGTAGTCGGCCTAAAGTTTCTTGATTTAAGTAAAGATATTCATTACTCAAATAACACACCAGTAAAAATGTATCATTTTCTCAGCTTCTTGCTGTCTCTTTATATATATATAAAGTGAGTTTGCCGTTAAAAAAAACATACCAGTAAAAGTAAATAAATTTTCCACTCTCATCTGATTAGCATATTCTGGTGTTTCGTTACTAAAATGAGTTTCCTATTTTTTTATAATTTATCCTTTCAATATATAACAATTTAACATAAATCTTGCTCTTGGATCTGAATAAGAATCAATAATAGTTCTATTTCAGAGTCGTTAAAAACTTAAAATTCATAGGTCTGTCTACTGTAGGGCTGTTAAAATTGATCGATGTTCGAAACTCGTTCGATGCTTGTTTGAAAAATACCCGTAATATGCTTGTTCGATTCAGCTCGATAGAAAAGGCGCTCGGTTCAGACCGGTTCAGTTTGAAAATGATCCGAGCACGAGCAAAGGTCCGCTCGGTTCGATTCAGCTCAGTATACATACATACATACATACATACATACATACATACATACATACATACATGCATACATACATACATACATACATACATACATACATACATACATACATACATACATACATACATACATATAATACATACATACATACATACATACATACATACATACATACATACATACATACATACATACATACATACATACATACATACAATACATACACACACACACACATACATACAGGGTTAGGTTCATTTGTGAACAATCACACACACACACGCATACATACATACATACATACATACATACATACATACATACATACATACATACAGGGTTAGGTTCATTTGTGAACAATCCCCTTGATTGTGAACACTAGTGAACTAGTTCTAGCCCTTGATTGTCAATATACAAGTGTAAATCAATGGTCAGGATTTGATGATGAAAGTAGACTAGTATATTTTACGATTTGATGATGTAAATCAATGGCCATAATTTGTTCTCTTAGTTCACAAATACAATAGTGTTCACTCTAAAAGGCCCACATTAATAATGTTTAGTTCAAGATCCAAATAGAGCTTATTTAAATAATTAGAATTGAAGTTGAGTACCAATACTCCAATATCCATTTTAATAATTGAGTCAAAATGTCTAATACTGAAAGGTGAAGCGTCAATTGATACTAAGTCTCAACCCGTCATTCGATTTAGAAATATAGGATCCTAATCAAACCCCCCATCGACCATCATTATTCAAGTTCTCCATCGACACTTGCCAAGACGCTAACTCCCCAGGGTTTTGCTTCAACCAGTTCAATCACTTTCGAACTTCTGATAGAACAAGGGTTTGTTTCAATCGATCGACATTTCATCTTCCCTCTTAGTTGATCTTAATAGAACCAACTCAATGTTTTTTATTCCTTGATATTTGTTAAATTTATCT
Organism: Helianthus tuberosus; assembly: GCA_030545235.1. NCBI lineage: Eukaryota > Viridiplantae > Streptophyta > Magnoliopsida > Asterales > Asteraceae > Helianthus > Helianthus tuberosus. Next base: position 84,216,026 of record CM060369.1, read on the forward strand.
TTGTGTTCTAATCGGACAAAACCTACGGGACGAAAACTGCACTTTACTCTAAAAACAACAACCCCATCATCACTTTCCTTTTGTTCTGCGACGTTCAATACTCACTCGAAAAATCATCTGATCAAAAGACGCTCGGTTCGATTCGTAGACGAACCAAGTACGAGCAAAGGTCTGATCGGTTCGGGTCATGAATCGGTTGCAACTTTGCATGGAATTTCTGGACTGATTTACTATATTTTAAGTGCAGGTTAACAGCTGGTCACTAATGTAAAAAAAAAAAGAATTAAAAGTCAAAACAACATCATACAACTCCGATATATAAAAGATAAAACATTTTTTTTATCTCGATTGAAATTCTCTCCAATTATGAAAGTTGAACTTATACATGATGCGTAATTACATATACATATATAACCCGGTTTCCCTATATCTATCTAACTGCCTAATTAAACAACAAAGGGTTTGATCAGTTGGGACCCCAACAATTCAAGAACATAACATTTGTCAGTGACTCCTCTGATTGTTCAATGCCTCTGCTTGAAGCCAATGCTGCCGGAGAAGAGAGCTTCTTCTTGGTTTGGGAGAGTGATCGGAGATTGGCTTTGGCGTGGTGGTGGATGGCTCTGATGGTGTAGTTCCACCGTGCAAACCCTTGGTCTTCTTTGAGTGCCTCTTCCAAACCTACTGTTCCAGCCACCATCCAAGCTCTTCTTGTTGAACTCATGTTTCTAAGTGGGTTGTGATGATTGTGTTTTGTAATCAAAAGTGAAGTGATTGATGAGGAATCAGAGGGAGGAGTTGAATGGGGTATAAATAAATGCAATCTCACCTCAGAATAAGCCCAGGTATTAGACTGCCCGTAGTGGGGCGTTTTTTTTTAATTTTATAAGCCTAGGTATTAGACTGCCCGTAGTGGGGCGTTTTTTTTTTTAAATTAAAAAAAAACGCCGGAAAACGCCCCGGCCTCCACTACACAGTTTCCGGGCGTTTTTTTTGAAAAAAAATGTTACCGCCGTGTTTATTAAAACGCCAAAATGGGATTGTGATGGGTTGACTTTGGTTTGACTGGCCAATGAGAGAATAGATTGGTTTTTTGTTTTTTGTTTTTTTTTTTTTTTGTTTAATGATTGGAAGGGCATTATTCCCACTACGTCACTTTTGCAATAACGCCCCATGCTGACTGGGATGACACGTGTCGAATAATGCCCCATGGTGGGGGCATTATTTTTCTCTACCACTACACCCGGTCTTAGGAATAAAACAGTGGGAATATTCGCCTGTGGTTTTATGGTACTTGATTTCTCAATAATGCCCTTTGAACATGAAAAAATAGAATAGTATTGTCTAGTTTCCATGAATCTGTTTTAGTTTGTCGCTGTTCAAAATTATTTATGAACTCTCGTCTTCAATTTATCACTAGTTAATTTTCCGCTCGCGCGTTGCGGCGGAGACTCAATGACTGCAAAACGTGTGTCAGCAACGCAAGGAGATAACGAATATCAAAATATAAATAAAAATGACGTGGTAAGGATAGTCACTCCGTCCTAAAAAAACGATTTTAAATAACATAATATATAATAATATGACCCACACGTCCTACATGTTGAAAATTCGGTTGTTTTCAGTTCAGTTATTACGGCGTTAACACGTTAAAATATGGATTGAGCTCGGTACTGGTAACGGCACCGAAAGTACCGATCCGAAAAATCTCGAAATTAGGTACCGGCACCGAAAATACTCGGTACAATACGGTATGGTATTTGAAGGTAAAAATCAATAAATACAGGTATGGTGCTATACCGGTGTCGAACCGGAAGTAACGATTCTGAAAACGCCAAAACGTGGGTACCAAATTGGTACCGAAAATGATTTGGTATAGTAAATTTGGTACCGATACGATACCGGTTTGATTACAGGATTTGATACGATTTGCTCATCAATAATCTAAATATCCAAGTAAATTTTGCATCCTACAATTCATTAATTACAGGAAAAGACAAAAAAGAAAGCAAAATAAGTTGTTGTGTATATAAAAACTCATTCAAACGAAATACATTTTACTTACCGTGTGTATGAAAAGTAATCTAAACGGTGCAATTACTTGCATTGCTACGTTGCTACAGGATTTGATGAGCTCGGTACCAACCGGTACCGAAATCCCCAAAAGTGGGTACAGGTACCGAATATACCGGTTACGGTACGGTTCGGTACCGGTCGGTACTGGTACGACACCGGTATTTGAGGTAAACCGGTGAATACCGGTACCAAAATACACCCAGTTTGGTAAATTTGATACCGGTACCAGTACCCGATACCATTTATTCATCACTTAGTGATGTTACTATTAATTCATTTCTATTTTTAATATATAAGTGATGTTACTATTCATTCCTACCGGTACCGAAAATACCTTTACCGAAATCCCCAAAAGTGGGTACAGGTACCGAATATACCGGTTACGGTACGTTTCGGTACCGGTCGGTACTGGTACGACACTGGTATTTGAAGGTAAACCGGTGAATACCGGTAGCGAACCGGTACCGAAAATACACCCAGTTTAGTAAATTTGATACCGGTACCTGTACCCGATACCATTTATTCATCACTTAGTGATGTTACTATTAATTAATTTCTATTTTTAATATACAAGTGATGTTATTTTTAATATACAAGTGATGTTAGTGTTCATTTATTTCTATTTTTAATATATAGGGTAATTATTATATATATTAATACGAAGTCAACAGTAAATTTATATAGAGTTAAATGCCATTTTAGTCCCTGTGGTTTGGGTCATTTTGCCAGTTTAGTCCAAAGGTTTCATTTTTAACCTGTAGGTCCAAAAAGGTTTCACAGTTGCCATTTTAGTCCACTGGGTTAACTTCATTCATTTTTTCTGTTAACGAGAATGGCAATTCGGTCATTTTATATGGCTGAATTGCCCTTTTAGTTAACAGAATTACATACAAAATGACCAAATTGGCCTTCTCGTTAACAGAAAAAATTGATAAAGTTAACCAAGTGGACTAAAATGGCAACTGTGAAACCTTTTTGGACCCACAGGTTAAAAATGAAACCTTTGAACTAAACTGGCAAAATGACCCAAACCACATGGACTAAAATGGCATTTAACTCATTTATATAATATGAAAGATGAATGTTGGTGGCAATAAGACAAACAAATTCTCTAATTTACAAAACCAGCCCTTATACTTTTGAAAACCTTCAAATAACTTTATAAATTGTCATTTCAACCCTCTTAACTTTGAAAATATCATTTTGAACCCCTCAAGTTTCTTAAGTTTCAAGCTTACCCTAAAACTAATTTCTTAAGTTTTTATTTTCATGGACCTGTTGGTATAAAATTCATGTTCGTCTACGCTTTAGCATAATTTTGTCCGAAAATGAACCAGGTCAATTATAAAATGTTTTTTTATGTATGTTTTGAGTTGGACTACGATTTGACGTAAATTCTATTTGTAAACAAATCGGGTCAAATGTAATACGTTTTGATTCAAATGTATAAATCTGAGTTATAATACGATTTGACATAAATTTAGCTCGGAAACGAGTCTGGTTGATTGTAGTCTATATGTTATCATTTCGCGTATGACGCCGCCGCAACGCGCGACGGGTAAAAGAACTAGTTATATATATTAATACGAAGTCACGATGAACATATATATATTGATATTGATTTTTCAAATTTTATTTTCTTAAGTATGTTATATTTTGTTATTTTGTATATATTAATAGGAATAGTAAATCTAAACATTTAATATTATATATTTTGATTTTCTCTAAATTTAGTTTTTATTGACAATGTTATATTGTACTGCTATCGTACCAAATCGAATCAAAACTAAAATCGAATCGTAATTTATTCTTTATGTAAACTGTACGAGTGCTGATAACAATATTAAAAACATATTTTTTTTAATCGTAAATTATACGAGTATCGATACGTGACGAATCGAGCCGGTTTCAACCGAACATCGGTACCAATATCGGTAGTATCGGAACCAGTATTCTTCTTTTATAGTTTTCGATTGATATAAAACACGTGTTCATATCCTTTTGGGCATATCACAACTTTGTCATTTTAGTTTTCTCTTTCAACTGCTATAGCGAATGCTGGTACAGGAAAGAAATGAATCGATACCAACTGAGCTCCCGTCGCACAGCGCGGAGAAAAACCGCTATCTATACATATTAATTCCAAGTCTTTATTAACAGTAATATAAATTTTGATTTTCTTATATTATACCATCATTGTAGAAAGTAATAATTTGTTCCTAATAATAATGTGATTTTGGTTTGCAATTGTAGCGAGCCTTCAAAAAGGTTTTATACATCCTCATTAACTTAATTAGGTAATTAATTAACTAATTTTTTATTGATTATAATTATATTATTGTTTTTATTATTATTTTATTATTTTCTTAATATAAATAGGCAACAAATTTAGGCAATACAACTTGTACATTATGCTTTGGGAATTTTTCAAAAAAAACTTGATTTTTACTTTTAGTCCAAAGGTTTTTACCTTTGCAATTTTAACCCCTACATAATTTGTTTTTTTAACTTTAACCCAAAACTTTTCATTATTTTCAATTTAACTTCACAACTTTTGTCACTTATACTTTTAATCTTTCGCAAATTTTCGTTTTACGTATAGTTCTAAATTTTTTGAGTTAATACGACGCAACGTACGACTGTGATTCAACTTTTTTATGTTTTGTTTCAAATTTTGCAAGTTAACACGGCGCAACGTGCATGTGTGGTTGAGCGTTTTTGCCTTGCCTTTGGGGCATTTCCAAAAATAAATTGATATTTTTACATTTCACCCAAAAGTATTTCATAAATTACTTTTAACCCAAAACTATTTGTTTTTTACTTTTACCCCAAAACTTTTTATCTTTTGCAATCTATCATCACAACTTTTTTTACTTTCAACTTTGGTTATTTATAGTTTTCATTTTTCGCAAATTTTTCGCTTTATGTCTAGTTCTAAATTTTGTGACTTAACAAATCGCAACGTGCGTCTTTGGTTTAACGTTTTTAAATTTCGTTCTAAATTTTGCGAGTTAACACGACGCAACGTGCGTGTGTGGGTGAACGTTTTTACATCGTCTATTTTTTTCCCGTTTGACAGGTTTAACATAACGTACGAGTCGTAGATCGACTTAGTTATAACTAAAGAATCTCCGCCGCATTGCGGCGGGTCGCAATCTTAGTTATAATTAATTTTAAACATATTTTGTTTTACTTTAATAACTCTTAAGATAAAATACAATGTTTTATAAATTGATGCCGTTTACCGTTTTTTGTTATTCTAATAATATAATATAATGCTTTATATATTTCATTATTCTAATAATATATAGTACAATGTTATATTAAACTCTGAATATATCGTTGTAACATACTTATTTTATCTGCGTTTTAATAAAAGTTTTTGTTCAAAATTGAACGAGTCAGTTATAATTTTTTTTGTTCTTTTCCATGACAAACCAAATTGATACTGTTCGAACACATTCAGTAGCGGTATAGAGTACCTTTTATATCATAAGCTATAGCGAGTATCAGTGATAAACAAAACTGATATCATCCAAATAACATCGGTGCCATGTCAATTTACTTTTAAAACCTTTATCGATATTCATTCTTATAGTTTTTACCGATGTAAAACATGTGTCAATATCCTTTTGAGCATATCATGAATTTATTTATTTGGGTTTATCTTTCTATCGCTATATAAAGTGCCAATTACGGTACCAATACTTTATTGAATCGAACGATGATACCAAACGACTTCCCGCCGCAACGCGCGTGGAAAGTCTACTAGTTTATATTAATTGTAGTTGAGAGTGTTATGTTATGTGTAACTTTGTTTTCTATATAATCTTTTGTAATTCTCCTTAATCAATACAACACATTGTCACCAAGACTATCTTTTTATGTTCCCATTTAATCAATACAACACATTGTCACCAAGACTATCTTTTTATGTTCCCATAATGTCTAGAATCATGAACCATTTTTTCCCCAAATTACTCAATTGCCTTGTATTACAAAACATGAATGGTTAATAAATCCTATTAACTTTAAATTGTGTTTTTGCCTTATCTAGTTAAGTGAAGCATGGATACAAACATGTCGTGACATTTTTGTAAAATACAATTACTTAAAAAATTATTGTTTGATTTTTTAGTTGATGATGATCCAGATTGTGTTGTCTCGTTAAGTGAAGCATGGATGCAAATATTTCGTTGTGACATTTTTGCAAATACAGTTACTTAAAAAATTATTGTTTGATTTGTTAGATGATGATGATCCAGATTGTGTTGTAAAAAGGTATATTACTTAAATCCATGTTTATGATATGTTTTCATGGGTTAGGATATAATAGGAAGTTTATTTGGGTAGAAAACATAGTAAGTAATTTTGATCATCCATTTATTTAATCAATGGCTAAGATTAAATGAGTGAAATTAAAGGAAAAAAAGGAGGCGCGTGGGTTTGTCTAGGTGCATTCTAGTCAATCCAAGAGAATAGTTTCTCTCTCCTCCAATTCCCCCCCCCCCCATTTTTTGAACGTTAATAACTCTTTCATACGACATTATTTTTTTTATAAAAATTGCACCAAAAAAACGAGCGTTTTTTTATCTTTAAAACGAGTATACTATTGCTATATTTTCGAATTTTTTTTCGAAAACCCAGTTGCGTAAAACGCAATGGAAAAAAACTTAAAAAATGACATTTTTCTAAAACGCAATGCACCAAAAAACACAAAGAAATGTCTTATTTGTAAAACGCAATGGCCAGAAAACACAAAAAATGTCTTATTTCTAAAACGCAATAGCATAAAAACACAAAAGAAAGTGTACTTTCTAAAACGCAATGGACTGAAAACACATAAAAATGTGTTTTACCTAAAGCGCAATGCACAAAAAACAAAAGGAAATGTCTTATTTCTAAAACGCAATAGCCAGAAAACACTTAAAATGTCTGTTTTCTAAAATGCAATGGACTGAAAACACATAAAATGTGTTTTACCTAAAACGCAATGCACCAAAAATACAAAGAAATGTCTTATTTATAAAACGCAATGGCCAAAAAACACTTAAAAATGTCTTATTTCTAAAACGCAATGGCCTAAAAAAACAAAAGAAATTGTTCTCTCTAAAACACGATGGACTGAAAACACCTAAAAATGTGTTTCACCTAAAACGCAATGACTAAAAACACTTCAAAAATGTGTTTTTCTAAAACGCAATGGCCAGAAAACACATAAAAATGTCTTAGTTCTAAAACGCAATGACCTAAAAACACCAAAGAAAGTGTTCTCTCTAAAACGCATTGAACCATGACAATAGTTTTGTCTGTGAATTGTCTGAACCAGGAAGTAGGAGATCAAAAAATGTCTACGAATGCAGTTTTCCAGAGGCAATTTACAAAAAATTAAATTTTCTGATGCATTTTTATTAAAGCAATTTAATCGAAAACTGCTCTGCCCCTTGGACCCCGCCAAGGGCTGCCGCCCCTTAGACCCTGCTCCCAGGGGCGCTGCCCCCGAACCCCCCCAAGATCGTAAAACGCAATGATTCAATTCAAAAATCCAGATCGTAAAAATGCAATTCAAGAATTTCTTACATGGATCGAAGCTGATTTCTTCAACGATTGACGAAATTTGAATGATAGAAACACTTATCAACGATCAAATCAAACGAATCGAGTGATTCGCTTCAAAATCACGAGAAAAAATGAGATATTGTATGAAGATAAGTTGGGTTTCTTCAAAAAAGTTGAAGAACACGTCGATTGGGTGTTTGAATCATTGATTGGTGACGAAAATCGCACTATAATGTAGTGATTATTGAGATAGAAAGTGAAGAAAAGGTTGAAGATGGTGGGTTTTGAAAATAGTGGGTTTTGAAGTTACTGGGGAGAAGAAGGAAGAAGGAAGAAGAAAGGATAAGATTGACTAAAATACCCCTCCTCATTATTTTAAATTTTGTCACATGTCATAACCCTATTGCTTCCTATCATTCATAGCCAAAATTAACTTCCTATTTGATCCTCACCCATGTTTTCATTGCTTTAAATTGAAACCATGGACAAAAATGTTATCCGTAATTTTATCTTCATAATCACGGACCAATTAACGAGGGATAGTAAAGTGGTTGACACCAATGTCTATGTCCAAATTAGTCATATTTGTGATTTTGTTGTTTAAGTTTGATTTATATATTAAATCCGGTCTGAAGAGTCCCACCAGTAACTAATAACACATCCGATTACTTGTCCGGCCCGGTCCTGAAAATATAGGTTGAGATAGTCTATGACCAAGTATGGGTTAGTTTACCCTCTCTCTTAAACATATTGACTTGGCATGTTAACATGAAAACTGCACTTCAAAGGAAGCTTCACTCTCAACCTGCAAGAAGAACCCTAAACAATTTATATATATATATATATATACACACACACACATGTTAATCGGTATTGTTATCCTCACTCATATCTATTTTCTTATCTATTTTCTGAATTTATACACTCATGGTAATTTTCCTTTTGTCTCCAATTGAGAAACAAATTAGAAAACAACACAGAAAATCTTGTTAGGGTTCAATTTGTGTGTATACATAGCTATCAATGGCTTCTGTAGCTGATATTGCGTTGGAGATCGGATTCAATAAGTTAATGAAAGTAGTTGTAAGGCAAGCTATACAAACTGCGATAATCAAAACCCTAGTTAAAACCCTTGAAAAAACCATAAAAGTTATAGAACGATGTTTAACGAAAGCTCGAGATTGAGCAGGATGTTGGATCGCCCCGAAAACGAGACAAAAATGTTCATGTCTCATTTAGAAAAAGGAAACGAGCTTGTTGTCAAGTGCTCAAGGATCAAATTCTGGAATGTGTACCAGAAATTAGTTTATTCAGGTAGATTTGTCGGCGATAATGATGAACACTAGTATGAGGAGTTTGGTTAGGATTCATGATTTAGCGGACAAAATTGATCGAGTACTTCTAGGTGTTACTAGTCATGTGCGTGTTACTCTTGGTTTATGCAGAGTCCCGGAACATATTATTAGGTTCAACTGACATCTTAAAGAGTTGAAGCATAGGCTGCTTGATTATGGCACGCGAGCGTTGGTGACTTCAGATATTGCAGGTTGTGGAAAGACTATTTTAGTCAAGTTGTTCTGTCATGACAATGGAATAAAAGGTACCAATGTTTTAATGGTTGTTTAATTCAATTTTGTATTTATCTATGCCACTATAATTGTGAGTATTGAAGAAACATTTGGAACTGATATCATAATTTTTTAGGTTGTTTAGGATTTTGAAGAGTGTTAACATGCCTTATGGGCATGGTTGCATAAGTCGTTAGGCGCTCCCTATGTGACAACCGGAAAAATTACATGGTAATTCCGTACAACTTAATCACAATTATTACATTCAATTGCGTATATTAGACTTGATTTGTGAATGATTAAGTCGTACAAAGTCTACCAGTTTTAGGACATATCATTATGTTATAACTTATATTGCCATTTTCGTCGTGTCGCGAAACCAATCAATTATGTCGTAATACGTTGGTAAACAATGCGAACACACTATTCATGGCAGGAGAGTCCGAAACTCCCTGAAACAACTACTGGATGATATGGAAGTATATCAAGTTAAACGTTTATATAAAAACCCTAATTAGGGGAAACATTTGTAACAATATATAAACTTTCCGGAAAAATGTCTAAACACCTAAATTGTCTGATTCGAATTATAAACTAACAAATTCAGCATTTCGCAGCAAAAATTCAGCATTGTTGGTAATGACAAAGCCCATAGATAATGTTAATTATCCTAAACAATCCCGAGGATACCAAATATATGTTAAGGATACTATTACCGGTAATACCATGCACCTTAAATATTTCTTGTAATGACCTGATGGTGAAACTAGTGCTAAATTTAACATCCTAACATAACAATAACTAGTCTAGTGAACTAGTTAAGATTAATTAGCACCCTAAAACATCATTAGCATGTTAATTATCCAAGTAAACCCTTAATGACCTAAATATCTCATGTAAGAATTCAACATTGTGCCTATTACATTTTCAAATAAAAAACCCATACACTACCCCCCCCCCCCCCCCCCTCATAATTTCGGCCATGGAGGGCCTCACACACACTTTCCATACTTGGTAGCATGTGATGAAGATTGTGGGTGAAGTATGGCGCCTATATCTTCTTGTTGACTTGCAAGAGATAAGAAAGGCTCATAAACACTTCATCTTACTTCCCTCCTTCATTCTTAACATTTCAAAAACACCAAACACCCTCTCCTCCTATATCTTGCTCACGGCACACACCACACACCCATACATCAATCTTTCTTCAACACTAAACACCATATTACAAACATTACACAATCCTTTGAAGATGATCTAAGATGGTTCAAGGCATGGAAGTTCATTAGGACCAACATCTTCTCATCTTGGAGCTTCAAGATCGCCTTATTATCTTCATCTTCTTCATATAAGTTCATCCCTAGCCTTGTGCTAGTTATAAGATCTCTAAAACTCATCTTTAAGTTTCTTAAAGTTAGTAGATCATGGAAGTACAACTTGTTTATCTTGAAGCTCACTAACTAAACACATGAAACCCTAAAAATAAACATGATAATCTAACATAATTATGTGTTTTTCTTGTTGATAATGATGGTTAGTGTAGTGTAGATTATCTTAGATTGAAAGATCTTGCATGACTATGTTCAAAATTATGATCTAAGCATGAAGATGCTTAGATCTAGCAATGTGACAGCCGATACTTAACGCCTCGTAATTACGCGATTAACAAACGTTTAGGCGATAATAAATAGTGTTTAAGGTACGAATTAACCTAATTTGGCTTTTAGAATGCCTAGGAACGCCTATCTGACTTTACTGTGCGCGTATGGTGATTTTCGGGAAATCTGCTGAGCATTAAGCGAATACGAACTGACATCCTACAAAATACTGACAACGCCAAAAAAAAAAAAAAATATATGAACTTTGTACATATATTTTATATATATGAATTTGGTTTTGCAAGTTTATTGTGCTTCAAACGCCACAAAACGCAAACGTGAACGAAAAACACGATCGTAAGAACGCATCGACAATGAAACGAAAACATCGGACACACGTATTACCTACAAAACTAAAATATTGTGACATATTTAGTGCCGTAATCGAATGTTAATATCCGAAGTCGAAATCGGATCGAAAAACGGAGAAGAAACGACAACGAAGCATTATACGCGATTTTAACACAACCGATGAACGTACTCGTCAAACATCGACTTCTGACATAGTTTTACGTGTTTTTGACCCTAAATAAATACTTTACGACATCTCACGAAGTTCGGGTGCGAAAACGGGCCTCGGAGTGGTTGGGCTCGGGTTACAAGGAAAACAAGGGTGTGCGGTCTCGGTTCGGGTTCAGTCAAACTTAGTCAACACGGGTCAAAAGCTCGGGTCTCTTTATTCGTGGTTCGGGTTTATGAGGAACAAGCAGATTTTTGGTGTTTTGGGTTAAACCCGGTCAACTCGGTCAGTTTGGGTATCTCGGGTCAAACCCCGGTCAACATGGTCAATGCGGTCAACTACGGTCAAATTCGGTCAACAGGTCGACACGAGACTTGGTAAAATTTTAACCGCTGACGACGGGGGTAGCCCAAGACTAAATAAAATGACTAAATATATGAACGCCCAAAGGGTTAAAAGGTTCAATGGTTGAAAAGCTGAGGAGATGGAGTAAAGCAATACGAGAACAGTAAACAAGTCACATCTCCGAACAGCTCCACCAACTCACCAGCCGCAAAAGCAACGCAGGTCTGCAGAGCACACGCTATTATCCAGGGGTCAAAAGGCTTTAACCCCCGAAAGGGCAAGCCCCTCACTGCAAGCAAGGTTACTAGTCAAATGCATTCTACTTCGGGAGATGTCTTCTCCTATAAATTGACACTTCATTTACTTCAGAAGACATCCCCTGGCCAGCTCTGATTCTCTAATCTCTGGTCATTCATATTGAGTACTTGCTTACATGCGAGTTACTCCCTTTCACATCCACCACACACATTCTATTTGCTCCCACATCCGAATCTGAATGTACTTCAGAGGAGGATCTTCAGCAAATAACAAAAACTAACTAGTGAACCTCCTTCCACGTCTTGCAAACGTGGGGGGACCCCACGACCTGCGTTAGGCAAAGTTGAACCCTTCAACCCTTTTGCCTAACCAACTCGGCTACCATCTCTGGTCTGATATTTGTTGCATCAACAAGTTGGCGCCCACCGTGGGGCTACGCCGCTATTTCTTCTCAAAAAGGCCTAGTAGTGTAGCTCTTGTCTCTTGAAAGTACCATGTCAGAAAGTGGATCCCCGGGAGAAGTAAACCAGATCCCGAACTCCTCAACCCCGGGTACTAGCCAAGCTCAAGTGGCTATACCAACTTCTTTCTCAACCCCGGGGAGCACTTCCGAGTTCCTCACGTTTAACACGCCAACTCCGTCCAGATCCGGAGTCCCCTCCCCCAACGTTGGTGTCTCGGGCACACCGACACTCGTTGAACTTACCCCCGAGGGCGTTGCTAACAATTTCCTTGAGTTGAGGTCTCTCCTCAATCAATAAGTGAGTAGGGAAAAAGATAAGGGAGTGAGGATTCGTTTAGACTATGATGAGCCTGAACCAACACTATCTCCCGGACCTCCCCTTCCACCTTTTACAACCAGGAATGGGGCTGGTCCCAGTAATCCTCCAAACCCTAACCCATACTTGTCTACAATGGCAAACCCTACAACACGTCCTCTCTTTTCGTCTCAACCAATTACAAGTAATGCTCCTTTGGGCCACGAACTGACCCTGGATCAACTACTTCAATCCCCAGTAACAAGCCTTCCAGCTTCTACAACAACCTCCTGGGAACAGGCCCTATCCGTGCTTCCATTGGCACGAAGTGCTGTTATGAGCACCCCCTTCGGAGTTAACTATTCAACTGCACCCGGAAGCCTTCAAAGTTTCAACCCTATGCCCCAGATGATGGCCCAGATGATGGCCAGCTTCCCGTGGCAGCACTTCATTAATCAAGTACTGGCCACTCAGGGAAACAACAACAATGGCAACAACATGGGAGTAGTGGTTGAAGACTTGGCTAAACCTTATAAGCCAAGTAACCTTTCGTGCTTTTCACAGCAAATAGCTGATTATGATTTCCAAACGAAGATCAAGATGCCGTCCCACATCAAGACGTATGACGGGACTGAGGACCCGGAGGACCATCTTCAAATCTTCACTGGTGCAGCAAGGATTGAGAAGTGGTCAAACGCTGAATGTTGTCTAATGTTCATGCAAACTCTTGTCGGATCAGCCAGGATTTGGTTCAACGATTTACCTGCTCAAAGCATTCGAAGCTTCGACGACCTCAGCAAGGGTTTTTTTGGCTAACTTCTCCCAGCAAAGGCGATATGTCAAAGATGCAACCGTTATCTTTCAGATAAAACAACGTGACAATGAAAGTCTTCGTGAGTTCATTGAACGATACAAGAAAGAAGGACTCACATATGTAGGGGCAGATGAGAAAATGAGGGTAGCCGGTTTCATGAACGCCATCACCTCAAAGTACCTCACAAGAGATTTCAACAAATCCCTACCCAAGACCCTAGAGGAAGCTCTTGAAAGGGCGGAGGCCCATATTCGGGGAGAAGAGGCAGTTGATATTAAGGAGCAAAGGAAAAGAGGATCTAGTTGGCGGAGTGACAGCCCTGCCAGAAAAAGAGGGAACTATAACTCCTATGACAGACGTCAAAAGGGTTCAGACCATCGAAGGCCTGAAGGTCGGAACCCTCCTACCAGGGAGAAAGGCACGAGTTTTACTCCCCTCACAAAGACTCCTCAAGAAATCCTTGCCACAGAAGAAGTCAAGCAGAACTTCAGGCCTCCTAGACCTCTCCCCAAGAGCAGGAAGAATGAAAACTCCACGCAATATTGTGAGTTTCATGAAGAAAAAGGACACCATACTAACGATTGCTTCCAACTTAAGAAGAGGATCGAAGAAGCCGTCAAATCCGGGGAACTTGCTCACTTAGTAAAAGGAGTAAGGGACAAAATGGCTGAAGGAAAAGGCAAGGAAGTAAGTATGGTAGATTTCGATGGAAGGGTTCCACATAAAAGGCAGCGGTTGGAAGCTTGGGAGCTTCAGTGTGTCTGCTTCCCCCCAATAGAAAAAGACCCTCTGTCAAGCCCTCTCGTGGTTGAGGCTATGGTGGGAACGTTGCAAACAAGTAAGGCTTACATAGACACTGGTGCTGCCACGGAAATAATGTTTGAAAAGTTTTTCAACCGTCTGAGCAATGAAGAACGTTCAAAGCTTCAACCCTCTGGAACCTCCATAAAAGGTATCGCTGATATACCTCTCAAGCCTTTAGGGCAACTAACACTTGACGTATGTTTCAGTGAAGGACAGAAGAGAAGAGTCCAACCACTCACTTTTGTGGTTATCAACATTCCCTCAAATTATGACGTGATCATTGGGAGGCCTGGGCAGTGTGCGTTTTACATGGCAGTGTCCGTTGGACATGGTACTGTCAAGTTCCCCACCGAAAGGGGAATAGCAACCCTTCAACCCTCCCAGGAAGCATACATAGTTGAAGGAGAAAGCTCCAAAAACGAAGAAGACAGGCAAAGGCTCACTATAAACCCTAAGTACCCCGAGCAGAAGATAAGGGTCAACCCTAACCTTTCACAAGAAACCCTGTCATACCTTGAAAAGCTGTTGAAACACTACAGCGATGTCTTCGCCTGGTGCCCGGAAGACATGACAGGCATCCCTCGAAGCATCGCTGAACACGAGTTAAAAATACCATCTCATGTCAAGCCTGTGGTCCAAAAGAAACGAAGCCTAGCACCCGAAAGAAGCCTGGCTGCATGCCAAGAGGTTGAAAAGCTTGTGTCAGCCAGCATTCTTCGCGAAGTCAAATATCAATCTTGGGTTGCAAACCCAGTGATGGTCCGAAAGCCAGACAACTCATGGAGAATGTGTATAGACTTCAAGGACCTTAACAAAGCTTGTCCCAAAGACTGTTACCCGTTACCAGAGATCGATCTCAAGGTGGATTCCCTCACGGGCTATCCGTTCAAATGCTTTCTTGATGCATACAAAGGTTATCACCAAATCCTCATGAAAGAAGAGGATGAGGAAAAAACAGCCTTTCACACAGACAAAGGAATCTTTTGTTATCAAAAGATGCCTTTTGGTCTTAAAAATGCCGGAGCAACCTATCAACGACTCGTTGACAAGGCTTTTTCAAGCCAAATCGGTCGGAACATGGAGGCATATGTTGATGACTTGGTGATTAAAAGCAAGACGGAATATCAAATGCTCGATGACATTCAGGAAACCTTGAAGAACCTAAGGAATGTCAACATGAAGCTCAATCCCGAAAAATGTTCCTTTGGGTTTGAGGAAGGCAAATTCCTTGGGCATATTGTGGGGAAACAAAGCATCAAAGCAAACCCAAGTAAGGTGAAGGCTGTCCTAGAAACAAAACCACCAAAAAGCAAAAAAGAGGTTGAAAGTTTAAACGGGAAGCTTGCAGCCTTGAAGCGTTTTACCTCCAAGCTGGCTGAAAGGTCTTTACCCTTTTTTAAAACGCTCAAAGGCTGTTCGGATAAAAAAGACTTCAAATGGACCGAGGAGGCTGAGGAAGCCTTCAACCAAATGAAACAGCATCTAGCTTTCTTACCAGACATCGCAGCACCTGAAACCGGGGAGCTAATCTCAGTGTACCTTTCAATTGCCGAAGAGGCCATAAGTGCAGTCCTCACCATCGAACGAGGCACAGCTCAGGTACCCGTTTATTTCTTCAGCAAAACCTTAAAATTGGCTGAAACCAAATATCCTCCCCTTGAAAAACTTGCTCTAGCCCTGGTTCAAACAACTAGAAGGCTTAGAAGGTATTTCCAAGCACACCCCATACAAGTGGTCACCGACCAACCTATAAGGAGTGTACTTGAAAAACCAGAAAATTTGGGACGGTTGGCCAAATGGGCCATAGAACTAGGTGAACACAACATCACCTATGTCCCAAGAAAAGCCATCAAGGCCCAAGTCTTGGCCGATTTCATTATAGAAATTCCAAAACAAACAATCACTGAAGTGAACACTACAACCTCTGAACCCTCTGACCTTGAAGCCTGGAAGCTTTTCACTGATGGGGCTTCAAGCGTTGAAGGGTCAGGGGCTGGACTCATTTTAATCAACCCTGAAGGGATGGAGTTCACGTACTGTCACACCCCCAAAATCCACCTGCGGAGTATCACCGCTTGGAGGCGTGACTGACCAGGATCCAGCCACCAATCATATAGAACAAGCAAGTAAATAATTATAAAAGTTCAACCAATACGATTGGCGTCCAAACAAAACATAGTTTAAGTTGCAAGCGGAAGCAAAACGTCTAAAACCAAAACATAAGTTTCATTGTTTCAAAGTTTAACATGGCACACAGCTGTCCATGTCCCACAACGACTCTCTTCCATGCAAGCTCCAGCTAAGTACCTATTGACCTGCAAAGCATGTAGTAACGAGTCAACAACAAGTTGAGTGAGTTCACAGTTGGGTGTTTGTTTTAAGTTGTTCTGAAAACAGTTTCCTTTATCTGGCATCCTGCCGTGGGGGTTACCCCATAGTTGAAAACGTGATTTGTTTAACCCATTTACTCTGGCAATCCAGCCGTGGGGGCTACCCCGTGTTAGTTATCTGGCTTTTCGGCCGTGGGGGCTACCCCATGTATACACTAGACTCGTTACCATATCGACTGCTGACTGTAGTCATGTTTATGTGCCCTGAACTGTCAATGTCTATAATCATTGACGTGCCCAGATCCATTAGTTCACGCCCGTCCTCTGCGGCACGGTGTGAGGCTTGTCAGACCTAAATAGAGCTATCTAACTAATGACCCGCTCGCCATTGGCCCGGCGATTAAGTCGATATAAAAAGGAGGGACTTCGTGATAGAGTTTTGGTCTAGTACGAGTTATCTGTCCATGAGGACGAGGAATTACATTCCTGAATCAATACTGTCCCACCCAAGAAAGGACGAGGAATCCGTGTTCCTTAACCCCATTCCCAACCCCGGGAATCCCATGCTTTGTAGAGGGTGTGAACTCACCTTGGTTTGCTCGGCAGATACACAGAAAGGTCAATCAAGTTGTAAGTGGTCAACTACGTCCTAACATAGATACCATTCAAGTCAGGTTCATATCCAAATAGTGCACGTATGTTCTACACGTATTGTACACAAGTAACGATCATGGCATACCCGTACAATTACTTCAGTTAATCAACAGTGCACAAACACGTTTAATAGCCTTATCCACGTAAATAAGCATGTCCAAGTATGCGGCCCGAATAGTTGGGCTCGTAATAGCATGCAAGTCCAAACAGTGTGCACAACATACGTATTCAACAGTAACTCATGAAGCCCATAAGTTCGGCCCAAACACTTAAGCCCGTAGCAGTGTGTGAAAGTCCAAATCAGTGAGTTTGTGTACATGGTCTCGAGTCGAGACTAGAGATCTCGAGTCGAGACTGTGCGGTCTCGAGTTATACCTACGAGTTCTCGAGTCGCAACTGTAGAGGTCTCGAGTCGCAACCGGAACCGTAACCATGGTCTCGAGTTATGCTGTTTTTGTGTTGATGTGGTGTGGTCTCAAGTCGAGACTAAGGGTTCTCGACTCGCAACCGCTGATCCCGAGTTGGCTTCTAGATAGTCTCGAGTCGAAACCAGGGGTCTCGACTCCCAGCACCTGCTGATTCTGCATAGTGTACTAACCAATGGAAATCCGAACATGAAAAGATACAAAGAAAAGTCATGAGCACCTTCCAAGCATGCAGCATCAAGCAGATTCCCAGATCTCAAAACAAAAAGGCGGACGCCCTAAGCAAGCTTGCATCTCTCACCTTTGCACACCTTACCAAAAAGGTGTTGGTAGAGGTATTAAAGGCTCCATCAATCGATGAATTGGAAGTCAAGATGTAGTTACCGAAGAAGATCCAAACTGGATGACTCCCATCAAAAAGTTCCTTAAAAATGGTGAATTACCCAATGATCAAGTGGAGGCTGAAAGGGTTAAAATCAAGGCAAGGCAGTATGTGCTACAAGGAGAAAACCTTTACAAAAAGGGTTACCTTGCTCCCTTGCTAAGGTGTGTTGGCCCCGAGCAAAGTAAGTATTTGATCAAGGAAATTCACGAAGGCATATGCGGAGCTCATTTTGGAGCTAGGTCGGTGGTTGCAAAGCTCATGAACCTCGGGTATTTCTGGCCCTCAATGCATCGAGATGCCACAGAACAATTGAAAAAATGTGATGCCTGCCAGATCCATGCACCAATCCCAAAAAGCCCTAAGCATGACCTTGTCCCAATAACCTCGGCATGGCCATTCCATAAATGGGGGATGGACATCGTTGGCCCGTTTCCCCCAAGCAAAGGAGGAGTAAAATTTTTGCTGGTGGCAATAGATTACTTCACCAAGTGGCCCGAGGTCAAACCACTAGCAAAGATCACGGGAAGACAGGTCATCGACTTTGTTTGGGAAAACATTATCTGCCGTTATGGATTGCCGGGAGTACTTGTCACTGATAACGGGAAGCAATTTGCTGAGAAGCCTTTCAGCATTTGGTGCAAAGAATACAGGATCAATCAAGTCTTCAGCTCAGTGGCTTACCCGCAATCAAACGGTCAGGTTGAGAGAACAAATCAAAGCATAGTGGAAGGTATCAAAACAAGGTTGGAAAGGTACGAAAACAACTGGCTCGAAGAATTGCCTAGTGTTCTATGGGCAATAAGAACAACCGAAAAAACAAGCCATAAGAAAACACCTTATAGCTTGGTATTTGGATCCAAAGCTGTGATCCCCGCTGAGATAGGAGTTGTAACCCAAAGAATTGTCAACATGGATCCCGAAACAAACCAAAAAGAGACCATGTTGAATTTACAACTCCTAGAGGAAGCAAGAGATCAAGCCGCAATTCAAGAGGCCAAATACAAGCAACAGATGGAAGCTTACTACAACAAAAAAGTCAAGAACGAACGTTTCAAGCCAGGGGACCTGGTCCTCAGAAACAACGAAGCCAGCAAGAAAGAAAATCAAGGAAAGCTTGGCCCAAAATGGGAGGGTCCATACACCATCCTTGAAGCACACAAGGGTGGATCCTACAAGTTGGCAGATTCAGAAGGCAAAAGGCTTCCGAGGCATTGGAACGGCAAAACCCTAAAAAGGTTCCACGTTTAAAAACAAAAAGATTAGTTTGTATCAAAGTGTATCCGAAAAACAACGCTATGAATACCTTTTGTAAACAGCAAGTATTGCTTGAATGAATGAAGTTGTTTATCAAACTTGTCTTTCTATCCTAAGATCAGGTTGAGAACCTAGCAAAAAACTCCATGGCAAGGGCCATGTAAGGGGATGAGCTCCCAGGCCACATCGCTCAATAGGTTCAAGGGTTAAATGAACCTATATAAGGGGTGAGTTCCTAAATCAATACAACTCCATGAGACTGGTTAAGGTAAAACAAAAATTGTCTCATAGACGGGCCTGAACAACCTACACCAAGCGTTCCTTAAGCCTTAAAAATATAATCAATAAAATAGGCTTATGAAATCAAAGAAAAACAAAGGAATGATAAAAAGATAGGTGTGATGTCTTTTTGATGAAAATACCAAGGCTAAGTAACTGCAGCACTGAAACCTTTAAGGTATAAAAAACAGAAGGGCAACACAAACTCGACAAAGACAAAGTTACAAAAAGATAAAGAAAATCTAAAAGAACAAAACCACTCGGACAAAGATCACAAAGATACAAACCGAGTCAGAAGCCTTCAAGGCTTCAAGCCACCCGAGTAACAACTCGAAACCCTAAAGGCTTCAACCTACTAACAGACAGCCAAAAGGCTTAGAAGGTTAAAGCCAAACAGAGTGCCTTAACAAAAACAGGCACAAGTCTAAAAACATAACATAAAGAAGAAAGTTAAAACATCATACCATGTCAAAGAAAGTCCTAAAAGACTTCCAAACATAAGTTAAGGCAAGTCCTAGTAACTTGCAAGTCTAACCATTGTTCAAACGGCCATACAGGCCTTCAACACAACCAACAGGAACCTTAAGTGTCCCTGAAAACCTAATACTGTTTAAGGGTTACAAACCATGAATTGTTTTAACGGAGTGCTAAGAAAGCTACGAATTTTAGGCATCAACAGAAGGCTTAGTAGCCCCAGAACTGCTACCTTTGGCCTTCTTAGTCTTCTTAACCTTCTTAGCCTTCGGACCTTGATCATCAGCAGCTGAAACCTCCAAACTGGCATCCTTCGGAGCATCGGCTTCCCCAGGAAAAGTATCTTCACTATCTCCCGAAAAGGAACGTTTCCTCGAAAGGGAGCCAAGCAGTTCAGCGCATAACTTTTCATTCAAACCATCCGGCTTCAGTTCCTGTAAAGCAGAGAGAGGCTTACCATAACAAGAAGCAACTTGACTTACATACGGGTATGATAACCTCTCCATTTGCTCCACGGAACTCTTAAAGACGTCAGAAGCCTCGGGACGGTACAGGGGAGATTTCACCAAAGGGTTGCCAGACTCGTGAAGCTTAAAACCTGCAATAAGACCTTGGTGTTTTCCCAGATTGAGTAGTTTAGTATAAACATCACCAAGAGCAGAGTTAAACTCTTTGGAATGCAACAGATAGGTAACCACTTGGTGAAAACCCTGCTCAATGAGCCATTGGTTATCTCCAGTAGCCTGGGCAACCAAAGTCTTCAAACCATCCTTCTCTTTAGCAAAAGCCTTCTGTTGCACAGCCAAGGCCTCACGGTCAGCTTTCAGTTTCAACAAGTTAGCTTCAAAGCTCTTCCTAAGATCACCCATCTCAATATCGTGCCTCTTAGTTAACTCCTCAATCTTCTTGTTCCAAGCCAACTCCTTCTCAGAAAAGCTCTCGATTTCCTTCTTCATGGCAGCAATTGAAGCCTTCATTTTCTCCTTCTTCTTGGAGGCCTCCTCATATTCCCGCATCCCTTTAGCAAAGCGAGTGACACCTTCAGCCAAAAAGGCAGAAAGGTTGCAGGAACTGAGCATCATCCTAGAGATAAGATGATCACCCTCCATCTCAGATATGGCATCTCGAACACCGGGAGGAGCAAAATGAGCCAAGGCTTCAGCACACACAGCAGGATCCTTAAAATTGTCACCAACGTTAACCCCCCAATTAGGCACGTAAATGTCCTCTGAACCCTCGAAGCTTTCAACACTTTTGGCCGACGAACCTTGAATAGCAGAAATGGTACCCTTCTTAACCAATTTCTTCTTCTTGCTCGAAACAATCAACTCCTTTTCCTTGCCTTTACCAACATCCACAGCTTGATCCTCTGATGCCTCAATATCATCACTAACGTCAATAGGCTCTGAGCCAGAGGGCTGATCAACACCCTTCAGATGGCGTTGAGAACGACGAGTAGAACCTTTGGACGCAGTAACCTTGGTGAAGCCTTTGACATTCGGAACATTGACATAACCAGAACCCTCAAACCTATAATCGGCACCCTTAACAACCGCATTCTCACCAGGGGTAGCAGCAGCATCATAAAAAACAACGTCAGAGGTATCATCACTCTTAATAAAATCCAAGGCAGACATAACTGCAATACAAAATATAAAAACACATAAACGGACAAAGAAAAAGGAATGAAAAAGCAAGAAAGGAATAAAGGCATACCCTTCCCATCTCTAATAAGCACCGGATCCCGGTTAGCATTTTCCCACACTTTACTTATACCCAATAACACCAACAGATGCTCAGGGAAGGGACGAAGCCTCGAAGGGCACTCCCTAAGAATTTCTAAAAAACGGGTGTTTATCTCGGAATCAGAGGGCTCCGGCTCGTTCAGAACAGCATCCGGGTGTCTCCAAACAAGTTTGAAAGGAACAATTTCCTCCAGAAAAACCGATCTTTCCAAACCCCAAGTGTAGAAACCATGGACGAAATTAAACAAGTATCAACTTGACTGGTTTCAAAGGTGAACCAATCGTCATTCTTAGCAAGCTGGAAAAAGCGACGGAATGCTAAAAGAGTAGGATCATACCCACAAGCCCGACACAGAATCTCAAAATGCAAAACCCTAGCCATACCTAAAGGGTGAATCTGACCAAAAGACACTCGGTAATATTCCAAAATATTCAACACAAAGTTTGAAAACGGATAACGAAGATTGGAAAACTCAAAATGACGACAATACAGGGCGATCATACCAGAGGGACAGGCATTGACAGATTTATCGCAAGCCGGTGCAACCGGTTTATACTTTGTCCCTATACCCCATTCCATACAGAATAAATCGACTTCCTCTTGGGTCAGTCGAGAGAAGGATTTTGCCATATCCTTCCGAGCACCCATGACTATGAACAATTAAAGAGAAAATAAGAGAAATGGAACTGACCTGATTTTGAATGAAAAGGGGAAACTTGAGAGAAATAAAAGAGCAAGTAATGTTCTTCAAAAAGAAAATGGGAAAATAAATGAGATTAGGGATAATTATGAAGAGGCAAAAAATTTAAAACCGCCGCCTGACAAACTGCCACAAGTCTTGTCAACTGTCTTGTCAAATTCCGAAATTCAAAAACCGTTCCAACCTTCCGACCCTTGAACCTTCGAAGCCTTTGGGCAATAAAAAACACGTATAAAAGTCAGAAGTCTTTGAGCTCCTTCCTCAAAAACCTCTAACTTGGGGGGCTGACGACGGGGGTAGCCCAAGACTAAATAAAATGACTAAATATATGAACGCCCAAAGGGTTAAAAGGTTCAATGGTTGAAAAGCTGAGGAGATGGAGTAAAGCAATACGAGAACAGTAAACAAGTCACATCTCCGAACAGCTCCACCAACTCACCAGCCGCAAAAGCAACGCAGGTCTGCAGAGCACACGCTATTATCCAGGGGTCAAAAGGCTTTAACCCCCGAAAGGGCAAGCCCCTCACTGCAAGCAAGGTTACTAGTCAAATGCATTCTACTTCGGGAGATGTCTTCTCCTATAAATTGACACTTCATTTACTTCAGAAGACATCCCCTGGCCAGCTCTGATTCTCTAATCTCTGGTCATTCATATTGAGTACTTGCTTACATGCGAGTTACTCCCTTTCACATCCACCACACACATTCTATTTGCTCCCACATCCGAATCTGAATGTACTTCAGAGGAGGATCTTCAGCAAATAACAAAAACTAACTAGTGAACCTCCTTCCACGTCTTGCAAACGTGGGGGGACCCCACGACCTGCGTTAGGCAAAGTTGAACCCTTCAACCCTTTTGCCTAACCAACTCGGCTACCATCTCTGGTCTGATATTTGTTGCATCAACAACCGCGAAATATAATATATTGTTTACATTAATATTACTTTAACGTGAAGCCAAGCTCTAAACCGACCGACTAATGAAACCATATATTAACAACCGAACCGGCGTATATAACTTGCGTATATTAGTTAATGACCGAAACGACTCGACTCCGCGTTTCATGACAAGCCACCACCTTACCATCCCTTTTGTTTTATTATTTGTTTTGTCAAATTCTACTCATGGTACCATACCTTCCGTATATTCTCAATATTATTACTTCCTTATACCATACAATCACACTTGAATATGAATGATTATTTAAATACTAGCACATGTGCTTATTACTTGAGTGTGTAAGAGTTTTATTAGTCAAACAAGGCAATCTTTCTTTGCTTCTTGACTTATCCAACGTCCATCCCCACCATACCACTTTCAAGTTTTATCATTTATTTTTCTTTGTGAAAATATCTTAAAATCTTGGTTTCTTTTCCTATAAAAAAAAACCAACTCTTAGACTTGCAAGAGCTTTTATAGCACATATCATCCCACAAATATCTCTTGGCTCTCTCTTTAAACAATCATCATACCTCCCTCACTTGAAGGTTTTGCAAGTCTCACATTCTACAACTTTTGTCCTTGGTATGATTCCTTTTCGATTCCTACCATGTTTTATTATGCAATTTATATTATTATGGATCAAGTTATAATCACCCAACAATTTACTAGTTCTTAGTTAGGGTTTTAAAAACTAAAGATGCAAGAATTCCTCTAAAATAGACTCATAAGTGTAAATCATATGTCTTCATGCATACTATAATTTCATGTTTATATACTTGGTTTATTCTTATATAAACATTCAACTTTGAAAGACTACACATGCCGTATGGAGGCTCGAGATTTACACACTAATTACATCCACTTGATTTGTAATTCTATTAAACACCTTACTAGTTAAAAAAAAAAAAAAAAAAGGTTATTACATGTACGTACACTATTTTTGAAGTTGATATTTTTATAAAATCATGCCAAATGGTTTATGCGTATGTTAAAGTATATATGCCATTACTCCAGCGAGGTAACTCGTGTGGAGGTGGTACGGTTCCGGGCGATAGCCGTAGCCAAGTCTAACTACACCCAGCGCGGGCCCAGTTAACACAACGTAGTCTGGATCTTGGTTAGGGTCCCCGACTTGGGGATGTGAATACCTACAATAGAAGTTCACCTGTCAAAAAAAAAGTATATATGTGTTTATATAAATGTTTACACCTTATTTCAAGAAACTAAAGAAAGAGTTTCTTATTAGTGTATATTTTGTTAATAAGGGTACAGATTCAAACTCGTTGTTAATGGCATAATTGTCATAACGAAAATGATTGATTTTATGTCATGGTTAAATTCCTAGCTAAATTCTAGTAGCAATATATATAAACATTTTTGTATAAATATATGTACCAGTGTAATGGCCAGTCTATGGAAAGTAAACTATACATATATATTTTTTTGATATATAAAAATACACACATGGTTGGATAACCCTAGAGACAACAAAATTATTGTAGTGATAATTATATGAATATGTATTTGTTTGGCCAGTCTTGGGCAAACACCATTATAACAACGGAACTGGGTTGGTCTGCTTTTGAAGAACGGGACACCCAGTGATTTCAAGTCCCCCTTCTCTCTTAAATGTTTTCGGATTTATAACTCTTGGGGGTAAAATACATGTCTCAATGGTATGGTTTAGCTAGGGAATGGACTGTTAGATCATGTGAGCAAATAGTAATCTCTCTTAAGTGCCATTAATCTTGTATAAGACCGAGGGTAAAAGTGGTAGATCTATCGGGTGTAGCGAGCCCTACTCTTGGGTCCTTGTGTGGCCCATGTAGTGCTTTTGTTGTTCTAACCGGGTGGACAGGGGGAAATTCGCTAGGGTTGAGTGCTTCCTATGTCGCCACATATATTAAGGTCCTTGCAAAACATTAATGATCTGTTCATAGATGCTTACATACCAGTTATTGATACTCGGATTTTCAAATATTTGTAAGATTCATTGATAAAAACTCACAAATACATGATTTACGAACTTTGGTAACGTTTTTCAACTTATGTATAAGTAAGAGGACGGGTTGGTCCTGCTTAAAAAGACTCTCGTGGGCTAGACCCACAGTTTTTATATAACATGCCGAGAAAATGATTTTACAAAATTTTCTCCACAACTTTTAAACCAGTGAACAAATAGATTTGTTTAAAATCTTTTTCAAAACAAATTATGAACTCGCTCAACTTTATGTTGACTTTTTCGCATGTTCTTTCTCAGGTTGCATTTTCAAAACTATGGAACGGTTGGAATAGGAGAACCCATAGGAATTCGAGTACTTAGCGGCGTTCATTTTCTAGAAGTCTTAGCTTATTTGCTTCCGCTGTGCAATGAAGATTCCGGTCCAGTCACACCAGCTCTAATATTTCGGGGTGTGACAGATTGGTATCAGAGCTATAGGTTTCAGCGAATTAGGTTTTTTTAGAGATACTTAGGCTCTAACCTGACTTTCCTCTGGGGACTTAGATTATTAAGACTCGAACACATACCAAATGCCTAGGACTCGAATATGGGTTCCAACCGTTGCCGAAAATAATGAGTCAACAATTTTGGTTTTAAACATACACAAGTGACTAACAACTTGGGCAAACACCATTATCTTTGAGAGTTTTGTATAACATGCATTTAGGACCTTTGGAAAACTTATATCGAAACTCATTAAAGGTCCTCACTTAGAAACCGTGACTAACAACTTGGGCAAACACCATTATCTATATTGTCTATGCTATTTTAATTACCATAGCAGGTAATCTACGTGGAACGAAATGCTAGTGCACGAGTGCACATGAAACTTAAACTATACGTCAGCGGACGTCGAAGTATATCACACATGACTTTCGAGACAAGGCCTTAGGAAAACATGATTGGGCATGATAACAATGATGCTAATCCCGACAGCGGGAGAACTACCGACTGCAATGCAGTACTTTGCCACGTGATCATGCAAACGACACGAATCTCGCTGAGTTACGTTAGAACAAGATTTCACAACAGTCGCTACTTAGTCTAAAGAGACTCACAGTTATTAGCGCTGCAAAAGAAGTCACATGCTTTCTCAATTTCCCCTATTTCATTTATTCCGAATACACTATGTTCGACATTCCATGGTAATGTCACCTAACAAACAGTCCTCAAATGAAATTCCAGGTAAAGTCCTTAAATTTCTTTTATAGAAATTCCGACTCTTGCATCTAGTGAGTAGATGTTTTTTTTTTTTACATTTCTACTTCCCCTTAATGGTCATTACATCACGAAGATTTTATTTCATGATAGCGAACACTCATTTGCTTATTTCTTGACAAATTCGTACGCTACACATGCATTTTGCTACGCATGTGGTTTCACTTCGAATGGTTGTTTTGTCAACATCTCATATATTATTTCGCTATACTAAATCTTTGCATTGTATTCTAGATGACCCGTATTATTGCATAATGTTGACTCCTTGATATCGAGTCAACAAATTTCTTGGAAAACTCATTTTCTTTTGAGTGGCATACATGGTTTTTCGTTGTGGCCATGTCGAAACTTTCTTATTGATACAATGATTCATTGTTGGATTATGTTTCGACCAAGTTTAATTGATTGAACTTGCTCGAAATATATATTCGATTCAAGATTCCATGTGATGGATTGAGGCCATCATATTCGAAATAATCCCAATAAGCACTTTATTTGCTTTGAACCATAACATGCTTGTCTGGTCTTCGACTATCGTTTCTTTGATCACGATCACCTTGTGGTGGCGTTTTTTCACAAGTTTGAAGCTTGCGCTAATCTCGTTGCTCACCTCATGTACGGATTTAATTATTTATTTATTTGTTTATTGATATTAAATCCGCTTTGTTGATTTATCATATTTCTGTGTACCTCTTAACGGTTCTTTCAGCATCGATCAAACATTTTGTGATATTTATTACTCTTTCATTTTCGATCGAAAAACATTATTTATTTGTTTCATTTTCAATCGAAAATCTTATGAAATTTGTTTGAAACAAACATTCAGATTTACTTCGTTAAACCTTTTATCTGATTTCAAACACGGTGAACTTGTTTGGTCACCGCTATTATTGAATTGTTTCAATCACTACGACACCTTGTGGTATCAGAACGAACTTGTAGCTTGGGCAAATCATGATCGAACGTTTCATGCAAAACACGGTGATACTTGTTCGGTGATGTACTGCAAAGTACATATGTTTTTAGTGTATATTTTGGTCAGTTTTCGGTAGTTTTGAGTCTAGTTTAGGTTAGAATTTCGATACTGCTGACGTTAAGCTTTGATTTCAGGTCCCGTAGCTTAAAGTGATGAAAAACGAGTCAAAACGAGCAGTTTGGAAGAAAAACGGGATTCGTACGCGAGTCGGAAAGCTGGAAATCAAGAAAAAAATAAAAAAAAATCAATTTTGGAGGCGCCGCGTGACGCCTAGCACCCGTCGCGTCACGCCTAGGGGTCTGTTTCGGAAAAAGGTGTTTTGGCAGCTAGGGTTTTGGATTATAATTCCCAAGAAACTTAGAAAAACCCTAATTACGAATTTTGGACATCTTTGGGCAATCTTGGAGCATTCTTGGCGCACAATCGGAGATCTCAAGGCGTTGGAATCATTGGTACGAGTCAAGGGCGAAGAATCGAAGAATATATCGGGTTTTCTAATCCCTTGTTTTGTCGATTACTTTTCTTGGAACTTTGTTACAATGAATTCTGGTTTAGATTTCTTTGGATTGTTTTCACGTTTTAGTATGCTTGGCTAAACTTATAAACCACCTAGACTTGATGAATGGATTAATATAAAGTTTTTACCGTTTTTGTTAATCGCATGATTATTATGGGTTAATTATGATTTGTAAAGAGTTTGTCTTAATGATTTGATGTATATGCATGCTTTGAGTTGGTTTATTGTTATTATTTGCTTCATATGATTCTTAGTGACGGTCTATATCACAACATAGAGTCATATTAGGGTTTAGGATTTCGGTGAGTGTCTATATCACGTTAGAAAACCTTAACTCTTTAGGGAGAATTGCGCAATAACCCCTAGAAGTAATTGGTAATAATTTACTAAGTCTTAGTGTTCTACTAGTCCTAATACCTGGAAAGTGAGGGGCTATTGGTAGGTCTTACCCGGCGAATTGCTTTAGATAGTCCTTGGAAAAGGTCATGTCTTGGTTTCCCTGTCGGTTTTATTAGTCTATCAAGTCAAATTAATTACTTCAAACTACCCTAGATCTATGATTGGAAAAGAGTAGGTCAACATTAGGGTACTTACACAATAATTAGACAACTGGAAAGGCGTCTAATAACCGGTAGGATTAACGGCCTAGGTAGTTCCACCGGTTTCTCCTTGAGAAGGGTCGAGGGGCTTAGTTGGTTCTTAATAGGTTTAGTACTTTAAGATCCCGGTTCCATAATTCATGCATTTAACTTAATCGGTAATCTCTTAAAAATGATCCAGGATTCTTGTCTAGGTGGTCTCGTTCTCATATAAGAAAAGTCCTCAGTCTTTATTCGTCTTTAGTTTAGCTTTAGTTTAGCTCTAGTTTAATTTAGTAGTTTAATATAGATTTCCTTAGTTTTCCGTAACCCCCCCCCCCCCCCAAAAAAAAAAAAAAACAAATAAACAAGTTTGAGTTGTGTCTGTCAGCGTCTATTAGAGTCTAGTTTACGTGATACATAGAGTCTCGTGGTTCGATATCCGGACTTCCTAGGGTATACTACATTGATCGGTACACTTGCCGATTGTGTGGTTTTAGGTCGAGTCTAGAATTAAAGCTTTTTAGTGTCTAGCTTAAAGAGTCTAATTTAGTTAATTTTATAGTCTGTTTAGCACACATCAAGTTTTTGGCGCCGTTGCCGGGGACTCTTGGTAATTGCGTTCATTAGCTTTGATAGATTTACTTGACAAATACGTGCTACGTGTTTACTTTGTTTTTGTGTCTTTTATTTTCATCTTGAGTCGTAGTAACTATTGTTTGCTTTTCTTGTGTTCAGGTTTTTGCTTGTAGTGGATACCACATCTGCGCTCGCACGGACCACCACCACCAGTTAAGCAGTCATCATCTCAATTGGGCCAAGGCCCACAGGTTAATTCTACATCTTCATCTCGTTTCCCCAATTTCGATTCCACCCCGTTACCCACCCCACCTCCTACACCACCACCTTCGCCAAACCATTCACCTAAAACCTCACCTAAGGTTTCCCCACCCGATAGCCCTACTTCTAGTACCTCTAGCAATCCAGCAAACTTAGAACCAATGGCCAACAATAGGCAAACCGTCCATCAGCAAGCCACTCAGAATTTCATCGGCCTTGCTTCACCCATCATCGTCCCACCCATAGTTAATGAAAGTTCATGGCAGATTCCATCTTATGCCATGCAGGCTATCACCAATACCATCCAATTCCATGGCCGAGACGATGAGGACGCCCCGGCCCACATAAATCGTTTCTCTCGTATGCTAGCTACCTTTAGCCTTCACGGTGCACCCAACGATGCTGTCACGGCCCCCGACCCGGTTTGACCCGTTTCAGGAGCCGCGGGACAGAAATCCCGTGGTATTTATTTAATTGAGTTTAACAGCGAAAGTTTATCATCAGGATCTTTTTAAAGCTAAAATTTTCCCGATTATTTTATTTCACAACTCGGGATAAAACCCCGGTAATTTACAATACTATGATTTCACGAAGAAATCTTTATGTTACAAAACATATTTCTTTATTTTATAATGAGCCACTTTCTTAAGCTTGCAGTGCTTCCCGGCACTTTTCCTGGATTACAACAGATCACCTGAAACATGTTTGAAAAAGGTTTTGTCAGCGGGAAATACTGAGTGAATCATTCTATTTACTAAAATGACACATTTGTTATAATTTACAGTATTAAGAAAGATTACAATGTTTCAGATATCAACCAACTACCCACAGTACTTGTCACTCGACCCATTGGCCCATTCGTCCAATGGTGTCTGTGACTATGGTCATATCACCCCTTGGCTAACTCGTTGTCCAATGGTGAAGATTATCAAGTAATGTATACAAAACCCCACATACCGGCTGTAACTTGGTGATTACATAAACTTAATCACTGTAATTATAACCTTTGAAAATAAACATGATTTCAAAAGTAATTTGATAAAAAGAGAATGACTCACATTGCAGATTTAACACGGACAGAATCTAGTCTACGGATTAGCCTTGTTAACCTAATTTAAATAACAATGTACACAAAACTGGGTTAGTAATCAATACAGCATTTACGATAACTCACGAGATCAAACCCTCACAACGAATGACAAAGTGCGATACTTAAACATCCATCGAATTAACGACGAATGACAAAGCATAACCCTAATGTGGGCGGCACTTAAACATCCATTGGATATATTGATCAATCGGACAATGAATCGTAGCAGCGATCGAGTTATTACCCTGTTTTGCGGCAGCAATTAGTGAATCGTGTGTGTTGTTGTAGTGTTTCTGTTATAACTCTGCGTATACTTTGAGTTTTAACGTCGTTCAAGTGCCATAATTCAAGTCCCAGACACCCCTATTTATACATGCAATTTGACCCAGTCCCGTAGCGCGACTGGTAACCCTTATAGTCGTCGCGCAGCGCGACTGCCTACCTAGTTTCATAGAGTAGCCCCGTGTGTGAGTAGGCTTGCTGACTTGACAGAATCGTAAAATTCGTTTTTTGACAGCAAATTATTTAGATAATCGTAACTAGGGTTTTACCCCCCCTGAGTTTTAGGGGCCCTGATCCTGATTCTGATAATTCTGAAAATTTTAGGGTTTGTGCAGAATCACTTGGGTGTCTTAATTAGGGTTTCCTATTGGATAAAATAATAATAAATAATAGTTTTAGTGAGAGTTGTTACATTCTCCCCACCTTAATAAAAATCTCGTCCTCGAGATTTACTGGAATAAGTAGGGATACTTTTTCTTCATCTCAGATTCCAGCTCCCAAGTGTATTCAGGTCCTCTCCTTGAATCCCACTTGACTTTGACCAATACTAATCGCTTGTGTTTGAGAAACTTCACTTTTCTGTCTTCTATCTGAAGAGGTCTCTCAACAAATTTTAACTTTTCGTTTACCTCTATGTCTTGAAGAGGTACTACCAGAGATTCGTCCGATAGACATTTCTTGAGATTGGATACATGAAATACATCATGTATTCCAGATAACTCTTCTGGTAGTTGTAAACGATAAGCAACCGATCCTATACGTTGAATCACTTGAAATGGTCCTACGTATCTTGGACTTAGCTTTCCTTTCTTACCAAATCTAACCACTCCTTTCCAAGGAGAAACTTTTAACATTACTCTGTCTCCAACTTGGAATTCTAATGGCTTGCATCTATTGTCTGCATAACTCGTCTGGCGATCTCGAGCCGTTTTCAGCCTTTCCTTGATTTGTGTAATCTTGTCAGTCATCTCTTGCACAATCTCAGGACCTGATAATTGACTTTCTACTATTTCTGCCCAACAAACTGGAGTTCTGCACTTTCTTCCATACAGTGCCTCGAATGGGGCAGTTTCAATACTTGAATGATAACTATTGTTATAGGAGAATTCAATTAATGGTAAGTGATCATCCCAGTTTCCACCAAAATCTATCACACATGCTCTAAGCATGTCTTCTAGAGTTTGGATTGTTCTTTCACTTTGCCCGTCTGTTTGGGGATGATATGCAGTGCTTAAATTTAGTCGAGTTCCCATAGCTTCTTGGAAACTTTTCCAGAAATGAGAAGTGAAACGACTATCTCTATCTGATACAATGGAGAGTGGAACTCCATGTAGAGATACGACTTCATCTACATATAACTTTGCTAGTCTTTCCATGCTAAAGGTTTCTTTCATTGGCAGAAAGTGAGCAGATTTGGTTAATCGATCCACAATTACCCAAATCGCATCATTACCTTTTCTGGTTTTGGGTAACTTAGTAACAAAATCCATTGTTAAGAGTTCCCATTTCCATACAGGCATTTCTAACTGTTGTAATAAACCTGATGGTTTCTGATGTTCTGCCTTAACTTGTGAACAAGTAAGACACTTAGAGCTATATCCTTCTTCATGCCTATCCACCAGAAATTATTTCTTAAATCTTGGTACATTTTATTGTTTCCAGGATGTATGGTATATCTAGATTTATGAGCTTCCTCTAAAATCTTATTTCTTAATTCTCCCTGCTTTGGCACCCAAACCCTTTTCTTATGGAACCTCCAAATTCCATCATCTCCCTGTTCTAATTCTTTTATTCGTCCTTTCATTCCTTCAGCAACATCCTCTATTGCTGTTTCTTGAAAATGCTTCAGTTGTTCATTTAAATCTAACTGTAGATTTAATCTGAGAGCACGAACCCGTCGTTGCTTTTCATGGTACTTATGACTTAAGGCATCTGCAACTACATTTGCCTTTCCTTCGTGATATTGAATATCACAGTCGTAATCACTTAAAATTTCCATCCATCTCCTTTGCCTCATGTTTAACTCTTTTTGCCCAAATATATATCTTAAACTTTTATGATCTGTATAGATAGTAAATTTACTTCCATACAGATAATGTCTCCAAATCTTAAGGGCAAAAATTACAGCTCCTAATTCTAAGTCATGTGTTGTATAGTTCTCTTCGTGCTTTTTCAACTGTCTTGAAGCATACGCAATTACCTTCTTGCGTTGCATAAGCACACATCCTAATCCTAGTTTTGAAGCATCACAATATACTTCAAAATCTTCAGTTCCTTCTGGTAAGGCTAAGATTGGGGCATTTGTTAACTTTTGCTTTAAAATCCTAAAAGCTTCTTCTTGTTTAGGTCCCCAATCAAACTTAACTGCTTTACAGGTTAGCTTAGTTAATGGTACAGCTATCTTGGAAAAATCCTTAATAAACCGTCTATAGTATCCAGCTAAACCTATAAAACTTCTAATTTCCATTGCGGTTTGCGGAACCTTCCAATTGGTAATTGCCTCTATTTTAGCAGGATCTACATGAATACCCTCGTGATTCACCATGTGTCCTAAGAATTGCACTTCTTGTAGCCAAAATTCACACTTCGAGAATTTGGCGTACAGCTTTTCTTTTCTTAACAGAGTTAAAAGTGCATGCAAGTGCTGACAATGTTCGTCCTGACTTTTTGAATAAATAAGTATATCATCTATGAAAACAATTACAAATTTATCCAAATACGGTTTACAGATTCTATTCATCATGTCCATGAATGCTGCAGGTGCATTCGTTAACCCAAAGGGCATGACTGTAAACTCGTAATGACCATACCTAGTTCTGAAAGCAGTCTTAGGTATGTCTTCTTCTTGTACCTTCAATTGATGATATCCAGAACGTAAGTCGATCTTAGAAAAATATCTAGCTCCCTGGAGTTGATCAAACAGATCATCAATCCTAGGTAATGGGTATCGATTCTTAATTGTAACCTTATTCAATTCTCTATAATCAATACACATTCTCATTGAACCATCCTTTTTCTTAACAAACAACACTGGCGCTCCCCACGGGGATGAACTAGGTTGTATGAAACCTTTACTTAGTAATTCATCTAATTGCTTTTTCAGTTCTAACATTTCTGTGGGTGCTAACCGATAAGGTGCCTTAGCTATCGGTATAGTTCCTGGGATTAGATGAATCCTAAACTCTACCTCCCTATCTGGTGGTAATCCTGGTAATTCTTCTGGGAATACCTCTGGGTATTCTGAGACTACAGGAATTTCCTTAAGTTCTTTACCCTTAGTATTAATGATTACTGAAATCATATATACTATTCCTTGCTTTCGTTCATAACTAGCAACTTTCATTACTGATATGAACTTCATGGGTTTACGTGGTTTATCTCCTGTAATCATAATGATTTCTTCGGTAAGTGTTTGAATTTCTATGGAATTTTGATCACAAAGAATTCGAGCATGGTTGGTTACTAACCAATCCATTCCTAACACAACATCGAATTCAGCTAATTTCATAGGCAATAAGTTTGCAGAAAAGTTATGACCTGAAAGTTCTATTCCTACTTTTTGCAAAACCTGATCTATTTTAACTGAATTCCCATCTGCGGTTTTGACTGTAAAAATCTGCCTAATGTTGGTTAGTGGTAAATTAAGAGCTTGGCAGAATGAAGTATTTATAAAACTTTGGTTTGCACCAGAGTCAAATAATACCTTTGCGTAGATGTTGTGAACTAAAAACGTACCAGCTATCACATCTGGAATGAGTTCTGCTTCTTGAGTAGTTAATTGGAAAGCACGAACATTCTTTTTAGTAGCTCCTTCTACAGCTTTGGCTTTGTTGTTATCAGCTGGTTTGACTAGTTTCGGGCAATCTGGCTTGAAATGTCCAGTTTCTCCACAATTGTAACAAATTGTGGATTTCTTCCTGCAATTTTCTTCCCGATGTCCAACCATTTTGCAAAAATTGCAGGTTACACCACATCTTCCAAAATGTTTCCTTTTGCAATTTCTGCATAAAGGCGGAGTTGAGGATTGCCCTGTTCCTCTTTTCCTGAAACTGCTGTTATTACCCGTACGAAATCCTTGGGTAATTTTCTGAGCCAGTTCCTTCTTCCTGTTTTCATTTTGCGTGCGTACCAGTTCATCAGTTAGGGTGTTAGCTAATTCTACCGCATCGTCAATAGTGCGCGGTCTAGCAGCTTTAACGATATTGCGGATTTCACCAATTAATCCCCAAATATAACGAGAAATGAGTACCGGTTCTGGCGAAGCCAGTGTTGGTACTACTCTAGCATATTCAAAGAATGTCGAAGTATAACTGCGACAATCTACACCCGTCATACGATGGTTTAGGAATTTATTTGCCATTTGATCTTTTTCATATTCGGGACAGAATTTTCTTTCTACAAGACTCTTAAATTCTTCCCAGTTCATGGCATAAGCCCTATTTCTTCCTTTGGCTTGTAACACCGTGTTCCACCATTCTAACGCCCCTTCTTTGAAAAGATTTGAAGCGTACATGACCTGATCATCCTTGTCACATTTACTTATGGCAATTACTGCTTCGGTTTTCTCTAACCAACGCAGTGCCGCAGTTGCTCCTTCATTGCCTGCAAACTCAGATGGTTTACAAGCAAGAAATTCTTTGAAAGTGCAACCAGGTGTTGCGGCTTTCATTTTCTTAGGGAGCGGAGCTTGCCGTGGTTCATTATCATGATTATTACCTCCGTTTACGCTATTACTGAAGTTAGCTTCAGAAATACGTTTGCTTGGAACAATTTGTTAAGGCTCGATTGGATTTCTAACAGCAGCAACTATTGCTGGAATAGCATTAGCTATTCCTTGAGCAACAATATTTTCTATATCCTGTCTAGTCATATATTGATCCTCCGGGTGTTGCTCAGATTGATTAACCTCATTAACTGGTTCGTTATTAGTGTTTTCCATCTGATAATATATATAGTTTATTAGTATTGATTAAATAACAATTGTACACAAAACAATCATACAAATTTCAAATATGCACATATATATCCAAAACTATAAAATTTTTGATTTCCATTTTTATATAGTATGCATCAATACACACTATTTATTTTACAAAGTTTTATTCATAGTTATTTTACAGACTGATTTCATTATTACTATTACACAACCACAGTTTTACCAACCCATTATCTCTCGTCATTTGTCTTCCTAAAAACGAAGCTCCCTTTCATCATACTTCCAGGCAATTTGTCCCCCTATCTCCCGGATTCTATTTCCCGCATCCATTAACTCTTCGCCAAAATGGCAAAGTTCTGCTAAATTCTCGTTACTCATGGGTGGATTTGGTAATGGTTCTGGATCGAATTGCGGAAGAAAGGAATACGGACTGTTAATAATGTTTTGGAATTGCCAGTCATTTGTCCACCATTCGTCCATTCCCAGAGGTTGAGGATGGACTATAGGTTATGGGATTGCTGGTTCTAGGTTTATAGGGATTTGGGTTTCAATAGGACGAGTAAAAACATTTGTATTGACAGGCTGAATAGTATCACAGC
This sequence comes from Helianthus tuberosus, assembly GCA_030545235.1. Classification (NCBI taxonomy): domain Eukaryota; kingdom Viridiplantae; phylum Streptophyta; class Magnoliopsida; order Asterales; family Asteraceae; genus Helianthus; species Helianthus tuberosus. The sequence continues at coordinate 84,252,554 of CM060369.1, forward strand.
TTGCCAATATGAAATCTATTTCCTCCTGAAATGTCATTTTCTGGTTTTGGTTAGAGCTTTCTCCAATTTCCATCTGAATTTGTCTAGTACCTTTTCCAACCTCCATTTCTATTTCCTTAGAATATTCCTCAAATTGTATTCCCATTTGCCTAGCATCTTCCCCTACTTCAATCTCCAATTCCTGCTGTTTCGAACTTTCCCCGGCTTCAATTTCTTTTCCTTTTACTAAGGGATTGTTTATTTTAGGAAGTCTCTTAGCTGGCTTTTTCCTACGTATACGACTCCCCCATGCATATCTTCTTCTTTTCTTTGGTTTTGGCTTTTCCAGAGGTGGAGCGTTGAATTCTATTGGTTGTTCCACATCAGGAAAGTACCCAGTAAACTCTTTAGAAACTTCTATGTTTACAGGGTAAAGGTTGAGATTCTCTAGTGCTCCAGATAACTCATTCATGCTGTTTATGTAAAAATAATAAGTTAAATTTTTATAATAATTTTTTCAAAAATAACCTTTACTTATTATTGCATACCATATTATTACAAAACAACTGAAATTTTAAAACACACTTATGTTTTACTGTAATTTATTTATTTACTGGATGGATTTTCTAGCTTGTAGGTGATATGGTTTGCTAATCAATTTATTTAGAGATCTGCATTTACTGCTACTGTAGCTAACATATAAAGATCTGCCCATTTTTCGTCTAACTTGTCTTCCCAAGGTGATTTACTGGTTAATTCCTGGGTTTCCTTTTTAACTTTCTTTTCTCGGGCTTTCTTTATTTTCTCATGACTTTTCCTAAGAATCAATCTTCTTTTATCAGGAGAAAGGGGTTTCTCGTATAGGGCTTTGCGAACAAATATTCCTTCTTCAAGAATTGCAGGGAGTTTTGGGGATTTGGTTTGAGATGAACTTCCCTTCTCGTTGATTGACCTATCTAATTTAAGATAGATGTTTGAAAGCTTTTGTTTACCCATACTGTAACTAACAAATAGTCAGTTAATAAAACACATAATCACATAATAGTAATCAGGAGAAATTAAGTATTTCTAAATACTTAATTAGCTTAACTCAGTGGCTCTGACACCACCTTTTTCTGTCACGGCCCCCGACCCGGTTTGACCCGTTTCAGGAGCCGCGGGACAGAAATCCCGTGGTATTTATTTAATTGAGTTTAACAGCGGAAGTTTATCATCAGGATCTTTTTAAAGCTAAAATTTTCCCGATTATTTTATTTCACAACTCGGGATAAAACCCCGGTAATTTACAATACTATGATTTCACGAAGAAATCTTTATCTTACAAAACATATTTCTTTATTTTATAATGAGCCACTTTCTTAAGCTTGCAGTGCTTCCCGGCACTTTTCCTGGATTACAACAGATCACCTGAAACATGTTTGAAAAAGGTTTTGTCAGCGGGAAATACTGAGTGAATCATTCTATTTACTAAAATGACACATTTGTTATAATTTACAGTATTAAGAAAGATTACAATGTTTCAGATATCAACCAACTACCCACAGTACTTGTCACTCGACCCATTGGCCCATTCGTCCAATGGTGTCTGTGACTATGGTCATATCACCCCTTGGCTAACTCGTTGTCCAATGGTGAAGATTATCAAGTAATGTATACAAAACCCCACATACCGGCTGTAACTTGGTGATTACATAAAGTTAATCACTGTAATTATAACCTTTGAAAATAAACATGATTTCAAAAGTAATTTGATAAAAAGAGAATGACTCACATTGCAGATTTAACACGGACAGAATCTAGTCTACGGATTAGCCTTGTTAACCTAATTTAAATAACAATGCACACAAAACTGGGTTAGTAATCAATACAGCATTTACGATAACTCACGAGATCAAACCCTCACAACGAATGACAAAGTGCGATACTTAAACATCCATCGAATTAACGACGAATGACAAAGCATAACCCTAATCTGGGCAGCACTTAAACATCCATTGGATATATTGATCAATCGGACAATGAATCGTAGCAGCGATCGAGTTATTACCCTGTTTTGCGGCAACAATTAGTGAATCGTGTGTGTTGTTGTAGTGTTTCTGCTATAACTCTGCGTATACTTTGAGTTTTAACGTCGTTCAAGCGCCATAATTCAAGTCCCAGACACCCCTATTTATACATGCAATTTGACCCAGTCGCGTAGCGCGACTGGTAACCCTTATAGTCGTCGCGCAGCGCGACTGCCTACCTAGTTTCATAGAGTAGCCCCGTGTGTGAGTAGGCTTGCTGACTTGACAGAATCGTAAAATTCGTTTTTTGACAGCAAATTATTTAGATAATCGTAACTAGGGTTTTACCCCCCTGAGTTTTAGGGGCCCTGATCCTGATTCTGATAATTCTGAAAATTTTAGGGTTTGTGCAGAATCACTTGAGTGTCTCAATTAGGGTTTCCTATTGGATAAAATAATAATAAATAATAGTTTTAGTGAGAGTTGTTACAGATGCCACCTACCTACAGCTTTTCCCATTCTCATTAGCCGGCCGTCCGGCTACTTGGTTGGACTCTCAAACAACCGGTACCTTTACCACATGGGCGGGGCTTCGTCAAGCCTTTTTGAACAAATATTTCCCGCCCGCTAAAGCCTCACATCTTAGAGACCAAATCCACTCCTTTCGCATGGAGCCCGACGAGCCTTACTACCTTGCTTGGGAGCGTTTCCAAAACCTTTGTGCTCGTTGCTCCCAGCATGGTCTTTCCGATTGGGCTTTGTGTGAGAAATTCTATAACGGTCTCACCCAAGAGACTCGTGATAGGTTCGATACTAATGCGGGGGGGGGGGCATATGATGGGTATTCTTACAGTAGCTGAGTGTTTAGAGCGTTTTGAGGCATTTGCTCAGTCTCAATCCCAATCACGATCCGATCAGAGGTATCAAAGTGGTAGTTCCAATACCACTACTAGTGCACCCGCCCGAGGGGTGAACCATGTCACCATGGATCCTAGTTTAGCCTCTGTTTTGGAAAACATGTCTAGGGAACTTAAAGAAATTAAGGCTAAAGTAGACAAATGTGAGTATTGTCGAGGGGGTCACAACACGAGTGCGTGTCCATTACTTGTTCGTGAGGAGCAGGTCGATTTTGTAGGATGAGGGTTTGGTAGAGGTCAACCTAGCGGTTTTGGGGGTAATAATAATTTTGGGTCGGGTTGGCGAAGTAATAATAATAACTTTAATACTAATAGCAATTTCCGCTCAACTGGACCCCCTGGCTTTCAAATGGCTCAAAACCCAAATAGGGGCCAAAGTTCACTTTTTGGTGGGGGTTCAGGTGGGCAGTTCAACAAAGGGTTCAATGGGCAGGTCAAGGATGGGGTGTCAAATAACCAAGGTCAAGCAGGTCAAGGTCCAAGTTTTGATTTAGGGGGTAGCATAGAAAGAATGGAGTCCATGATGAGCCAGCTAGTTGTTAGGGACCAAACCACTCAAAAGACCCTTAGTGAACATGACCTAATGCTTAAGAACCATCAAGCCTCCTTCCAAGACCTCCAAAGGGTCGTAGGTGATATGTCTAGGAAGCTAGAAGAGAGATTACCCGGTCAGTTTGCGGGTAACACCCAACCGAACCCTAATGCCCATGCTAAAACCATTACCACTCGTAGTGGCAAGACCGTAAGAAAGCCTAGAGTCGAGGAGAGAGTAGTTGATGAAGAGGGAGATGTGATAGATGAGGAGACCGAAATGGAGGCTCCCGGTAAAGTGCAAAAGAGGCTAAGCCCAGCAAGTACCGCACAGCCCGGTGAGTCTCAAAGTGAGAAGAAAGTTGAGAAAACCCCAATAGACGTTTGACCTTCACCCTTAGTGGACCATGCGTATGTTCCGTTTCCCTCACGCCTTAAGAACCAAAAATACTCAAGGGAATACGGGCAGTTTTTAGACATCTTCAAGCAATTGAAGATTAATCTTCCATTTATAGAGGCACTTCAATCGATGCCTAAATACGCGAAGTTCTTGAAAGATCTCCTTAGGAATAAAGAGAAGTTAGGAGAGTTGTCTAACGTCCCGTTGAATGGGGGATGTTCTGCCGTAGTGTTAAATAAGCTTCCCGAAAAGCTTACCGATCCGGGTATTTTTACCATTCCTTGTCTATTCGGTAGTAATACCAACACTCGAGCTTTAGCCGACTTTGGTGCTAGCATCAATTTGATGCCCTTTTCTCTTTATGAGAAGCTAGACCTAGGAGAGCTTGCACCTACCCGAATGACATTATCCTTAGCCGATCGGTCCGTTAAATACCCTAGGGGTATAGTTGAGAACTTGCTAGTTAAGGTAGACAAATTCGTGTTTCCCGCCGATTTCGTAATTCTTGATATGGAAGCGGATGAGAGAGTTCCTATTATCTTAGGTCGTCCTTTCTTACGTACCGCTAAGGCCCTTATAGACGTCCATGATGGTAAGATCACTCTTAGGGTCGGTGGGGGAGAGTTACATTTGAGATAGAGAGTTCCATGAACCACCCGAATGGTTCGGATGACTATAGTGGTCCTTGTCATTCCGTCTACTTCTTGAATTCGTTTATCTCGTGTGTCGACCATTGCCTAGAGTACATTAGTGGAGCGGACCTAGTGGTAGGAGAGAAGGTAGAAGAGGAGTTGGAGAGTGTAGATGAAGTTGAAGAGGAGGGGATTCCTTTAATCCCCGATGTGTTAGCGGTTAGTGATGACACCACCCAACCCCCACCCTTAGAACTTAAGGTACTTCCATCTCATCTAGAGTATGCTTTCTTAGGGGAGGGTTCCGAGCTACCCGTTATTATTTCATCCGAGTTAGAGGAAAGTGAGAAATTGAGGTTGTTAGATGTGTTGAGGGCCAACAAAGAGGCCATTGCATGGAGGTTGTCCGACATCAAGGGCATAAGCCCTTCCTATTGCACCCACCGGATACTCATGGAGGATGATTATAAACCGGTGGTGCAACCTCAAAGGCGGCTCAACCCCAACATGCAAGATGTAGTGAAAAAGGAGGTTCTTAAACTCTTAGATGCGGGGATGATATATCCCATTTCAGATTCACCTTGGGTTAGTCCCACACAGGTTGTCCCCAAGAAGGGGGGGATGACCTTTGTCATGAACGAAAAGAACGAGCTTATCCCTTCACGTACGGTCACGGGTTGGCGCGTGTGCATCGACTACCGAAGGTTGAATGATGCCACCCGTAAAGACCACTTCCCATTGCCTTTCATAGATCAAATGTTGGAGCGTTTAGCCGGTCAACAATTCTATTGTTTTCTCGACGGCTTTTCCGGTTACTTCCAAATCCCCATAGCACCGGAGGATCAGGATAAGACCACCTTCACATGCCCCTATGGCACCTACGCGTACCGACGCATGCCATTTGGGTTATGTAACGCTCCAGCTACTTTTCAGCGTTGCATGGTCGCCATATTTCAGGATATGATAGAGACTTCCATGGAGGTTTTCATGGATGATTTTTCAGTTTATGGTGATTCTTTCGATGTGTGTTTGAGGAATTTGGAGAGGATGTTGAAGCGGTGTGTAGAGACGAAGGTTATGCTAAATTGGGAGAAGTGTCACTTCATGGTGACGGAAGGTATAGTGTTAGGGCATAAGATATCGAGAGAGGGTATTGAGGTAGATCATGCGAAAATAGATACCATTAGTAGGTTACCTCCACCCACGAGTGTTAAGTCGATTAGGGGTTTTCTAGGGCATGCGGGCTTCTATAGGCGTTTTATTAGGGATTTCTCAAAAATTACTCGCCCCATGACCCGTTTGCTAGAGAAAGATGTTCCATTCGTCTTTGACGAGTAGTGTCTTAAGGCCTTCAACTTCTTAAAGGAACAGTTGGTTAGTGCACCTATTCTTATCTCGCCCGACTGTAGCTTGCCCTTTGAGCTCATGTGCGATGCGAGTGACTATGCCGTTGGAGCGGTATTAGGACAAAGAAAGGATAAGCACTTCCACCCCATCTACTACGCGAGTAAAACGCTCAATGATGCTCAAGAAAACTACACTACCACGGAGAAAGAGCTTTTAGTCGTAGTTTTCGCATTCGATAAACTCCGTTCGTACCTCGTTTTATCCAAGACTATAGTTTTCACCGATCATTCCGCGTTGCGTTTTATTTTTCAAAAGAAAGACGCTAAACCCCGACTCATTCGGTGGATTCTTTTGCTTAGCGAGTTCGATATTGAGATTAGGGACAAGAGAGGGGCCGAGAATGTGGCGGCCGATCATTTATCGCGGTTAGAGGATCCCAAGAGGGAGGAGATTCGTGAGGAGGAGATTGGAGACACGTTCCCTCATGAGTCTATAGAGTTTGTTGAGTCCGAGAAAGAGGGATTGCCATGGTTTTGCGACTTAGCAAATTATCTCTCTAGTGGCAATGTGGTGAAAGGGATGTCTACGCAACGAAGGAAGCGATTCATTAGCGAAGCGAGAAAGTATGTTTAGGACGATCCTTTTCTATTTAGGATAGGAGGAGATAGAGTTCTTAGACGTTGTGTGTCGAGAGAGGAGGGGTGGAACATTATTAAGCATGTGCATGAGGGCCTCACGGGAGGACATCATGGTGCACACGCCACCGCCCAAAAGGTATTCGATTGTGGTTTCTATTGGCCTACCGTTCTTAGAGATGCCGAGGAGTTCGTGAAGATGTGTGATGCATGTCAACGAACCGGCAATATTTCCGCCAAAGATGAGATGCCTCAAAATCCCATACAAGTAGGGGAGGTTTTTGACGTTTGGGGCATCGATTTCATGGGACCCTTCCCAAACTCCAAAGGAAACCGTTACATACTCGTGGCGATCGACTATGTGTCCAAATGGGTTGAGGCTCAAGCTCTTCCCACAAATGAAGCCCGAGTAGTGTTGAAATTTCTCAAAAAGCTCTTTTCCCGATTCGGTACTCCTAAAGCCTTAATTAGTGACCGTGGCACTCACTTTTGCAATGCATTGATGGAGAAGTTGCTTGCACGCTACAGTGTCACTCATCGTTTGTCTACCGCATACCATCCACAAACGAGTGGACAAGTGGAGAATGCGAATCGCGGTATTAAACGAATCTTAGAGAAGACAGTTGGTAAAAATAGGAAAGATTGGTCCGACAAGCTAGACGATGCATTGTGGGCGTTTAGAACCGCCTACAAGACGCCTTTAGGAACCACACCTTTTATGATTGTCTACGGAAAAGCTTGTCATCTCCCCGTAGAATTAGAGCATAGAGCGCTTTGGGCTTTGAAAACCGTTAATTTAGACATGACCGAAGCCGCTAGGAAGCGTTTCTTTCAAATTCATGAGCTTGAAGAGCTTAGGGATACGGCATATGCTCGATCGTTGGGAATCAAAGAGAAAACGAAATTGTTACATGATGGAAGGTTGAGAAAAGTGAAGGAGTTTAGCAAAGGCGATAAAGTGCTTCTTTACAACTCGAGATTGAATCTTTTTGCGGGTAAGTTGAAATTGAAGTGGTCGGGACCTTATATGGTTCACTACGTGTTTCCGTATGGAGCGGTGGAGATCGTGGATGAGGCGGATGACCGTAGTTGGAAGGTGAACGGTCATCGTTTGAAGCATTACATTGGAGGAGCGATAAACAAGGATGAGAGGGAGGTAACTCCTCTCGAAATCCCACCTAAAGCCACCAATTAGTTTTTTGGGTGAAAGCCCAACTGTATATTTTGTATTGTTTGTATAAGAGTCGTCGTCTAAGTATTTTCGTGTTCTAAGAGGTATTTTCGTAGATTTTCGGTGTTTGTTTTGTGTCGTTGAGAATTTCGCAGGTTTCGTCACCGTTATGGAACGAAAGAAGCATGAGAAAAGAGGTCCCAGGTATGTTTCCTTGATACTTAGAAAAATTTTTAGGAGTTTTGGATGGTGGGGAAAGTTTTTGAAAAAAATTCTAAGGCATGAACACAAATTTTTCTCGAAACATTCTGTGAAAAACAGCCCTAGGCGTGACGCCTAGGGCCTTAACGTCGCGCGAAGGGTAAAGGTTCAAAATAAATTAAAATCGGAGGCGTCGCGTCACGCGAGGCCCCCTGACCAACCCTGGCGTCACGAGAGGCCCCCCTGGGCCGGTTTAAAGTGTTTTATTTGAACCTGTTTGCTGAAACTAGTTTCCCTTCACCATTTCGAAACCCTAGTCGCCCATAACACTAAGATCACCATAAATCACTTATTTTTCCACCAAATCACTCCATTCTTCTTCCTAAATCACCACAATCACTTTTCCCACAATACCCACCATCAATTTCACCCGAATTCGCGCTACATTCTCGCGTTTTTGGACAAACTCGTGCACCACAAGTTCAAGGCTTCATTTTTCTTGCTAAATCCGAATCCAAGGTATGATTTCTGTGATTTCTCGTTAGTAGGTAGCTTTATTTCTCATTTGTATTGTCGGGTCAGTCATGTTTTAGGTCTAGGGTTTGGGTAGTTTGCTAAAGTTGAGATTTTTGACCCGTTAATGATGCTAGTGGTATGCGGGTGGTTTTATTTGGGGTATTTCTACAGAATGGGGCTTGCGGATGGTTCGGGTTGGTTTACTTGGGGTTGTTTGAGACTTGTGGGATATGTTTGGACATTTAGGCCACGTGTTTGAGCTTTATGGGTTTGTTTGGCTAACACTAAGAAGTTTTTGCTAAAAGAAATAGGTTTTTGAACTGATTTTTGCAAATCTAATTAGTTTTCTAAACGGCTTTTGTTGCCCAAAACGTCGCTTTATGGTTTAAAAGTTTCAAACTCTCACGTGCTTAGCCTCAAGTGTGGGGATATTTTGGCACTTATGCTTAATTGAGGACAATTGAAGTGCCGGGAGGAGATAGTGTACATTGAGTCTTAGGTCGTTCGAGTTATTGAGTCTAGTAGTTTTCTTAGAGTAGTACTTTGAGTCTAGTGTCGGGTTTACTAATATGCATGTACAAGTTCACAACATTTTGCCCGTACTCAATCTCCATTCGGGTAGAATGATGTTTAACTTACGCTTTTGTAAACGGTAACCCATGTTTTTCTTCAACTTTATTTTCAGAATTAGCCGCGAATGAAATGCTATACGGCTATTCTAGTTTTCGTTAAAAAAATCTATATATAAATAAAAAAAAACAAAAAAAATTAAAAAAAAACACCAAAAATAGTTTGTGATTACTAACATTCTGCATTGTTTTTCTTGTCAAATCTTTCTTGTTTTGCAGAAACATGTCAGGTGAAGGCTCATCGTTTAATCCGAGAAAAAGGAAGATCAAGTATCGTGGAAACGATAGGAGAGTGTATTCCCGAGTTGAGAGGATAGTTGATCACCCGGTCTTAGATTTTGAAGAAGACAGTGAAGAGAGGGTGAAACTAAAGAAATATGTGGTAACTCAAATGTTGGAGCATCGTACGATTGATTGGGAGTGGTTACAAAGTATGGGAGCTAGTGACCGTGTGGCGGAGTTATTGGGGCCATGACTGAGAGCGGCAATGGATTTTGATTGGCCGCAATATACTGAACTTACACTTGAGTTCCATTGTACCTTCCATCATAAAGAGGGTACTTTTGTGGAGAAAAACGAGGTTTCATTCTCATTGGGCTGGAATTTGTACGAGATGAGTATTGCTCAGTTCGGAGTGGCTTTGGGTTTTTACACGGAGGAGGAGGTGCAGACAGATGAGTTTGTTAATGGCTTAAGGGGTGTGTACAATCATCCTCGGCCTAAGTGTTTAGATTCGGCGGATTTGGCTAGATTTTGGGAGGAGATTGCGACCCAACCGTTCGCCCAAACGAACCTTATCACATCGGTTCGTGATCCGATACATAGGTATATTCTGAAGGTATTGGTGACTACGGTTGTGGCGAGAAAGTCGGGTGAGAAAAAGGCAAATTGGTTGGATATTTTTGCGTTGATGTGTATGGTGGAAAAAAAGAATTGGAACTTGGCAAGTTTCTTCGCATGGTCGTGCAATCGACCTCGTAGGGGAGGAAAACGGGCTGCGATGGATCTTGGGCCATATATTGCTAGGTTGGCAAGGAATGTACGGGCTCTCACAAAATATAAGCTGGAGCAGATGCATGAGAGTTTGCCAACGGTTTATTGGAGTGTTGCAGATCTACAGTTAGCGGGTGTTCTAACAACTTCGGATCCGCCAGAATGGAATTACTCACAGGGTGCTCCTCCGCCAAGACAGCCGGTACCTAGGCAAAGGCGTGAGGTCCCAGCTCCACAGCAACCACTTAGACAACCACGACCTAGCCCATTCACTCCTGAAGCTGCTTATGACATGACCCATCAGCGATTTGATCAGCTAGAAAACAGGATGAGAGTTGATCACCAGTGGACGATGCAGAGCCACCACCGCCAGGATGACATGCTCAGATATATGATGTCAGGTATGAACCTAGATGTTCCTCCACCTTTTGCCGGGTTTCTTCCTCCACCACAGTATGGAGGAGAGCAGCAGACCCCGTACGTCTACGGACAGTACCCGGGGTACGATCAGTGGGGAGGACAGAGTGGTTATAGTCATGGATGGCAGCAGGCTGGAGGCTCGGGAGTGCAGCAGATGGAGGAGGAGTCAGATGAGGAGTGATGGAGACATACTGAAGCAGCATATATCCTTTCATGTTTATTTTGTTTTATGCTGTTTTGGTAGTTCGATTTGGTTGTATCAGTAGGACACATATTTTTATTTTTCATTTGAACTTGGGTTGTTGGTACGTTGAACGTTGGGTAGTAGGTTGCTTGGTATGATATGTTTGCTTTAGGTTGATGATTGGAGCCGCTTTCCGTTCGTGTGAGAGAGAGTTTGGTATTGTTTGCTGAGCACGTTCGGTATTGGAGGGCTTATGTGGAAACGACTGGCACTTTGACAGTCTCACATACTCAGCTAAGTCGTTTCCCTTTTTGTTGTTGTTGTATATTTTTATTTATTTCGTTTGCAGTTTCTATTTTTAGGTAGTTGTTGAGTCGTATTTTCGTTCTTGCATTAGGGACAATGCAATCTCTAAGTGTGGGGATGGGATACTTGTAAATATTTGAGTCAATAAATATGAAAAACACAAAAAATTAAAAAATTGAAAAATCCAAAAAAATTGAAAAAATCAGAAAATGTCTTTCGAAAAAAAAAGAAGTTTGCAAATTAAAGCGGAAAATGATAGAAAAGATAAATTTTTGCTCGGGGTCGAATAATAATAATAAGAGAATAAAATAAATCGAGCTTGCGTCTAGTTTGGGATATGTGGATAGGCCCAGGTTTGGTTTTAAGTCCCTTTGAGCTAATATACCTTAATTGTCGGTCTGCTAGTGGGTTTTCGCCTGGGAAATATGGGAAATCAAAACTGCCAATAAGAGTATAAGGGGCACCGTTATAAGTTAAAACTGTTAGAGTTTGTGATTATGCGAAAAAAATAGAATAAAAAGTGAGCTAGAAACTAAATGAAAGTAATGCATTCCTATGTAGTCTGAGCTGGGGATAGCGACTCTACAGCAAGATTACCGCTAGGGTGTGTGAAATCGACCGTGCAAAGAAAAAAGAAAAAAAAAGTACCGAAACCTAAGTAATCTGTGGTTAGGGATAGCGACTCTACAACCGGATTGCCTCTTGGTTAGGGAAAGCATCGTCTAGACTCACGAAAGAAAAAAAATGGAAAAAGAAAAAAATTTGATTGTAAACTCTTTTGGTTTTGATATAAGACGGTTGGGAATTGGTCCAGTGATCGTTCTTTTAGTCCTATAAGCTTGAGGCGGGAGTAGGTGGACCGTTGATTCTGGTGTGAGGCCCTAGGTGGATTGACCGCACTTAAATTAAATTCACATGATAAGGGCTTAGGATTGGGCTTGGGTTTAAAGTGGATAAGTATATTCGCAATCGCGGCTAACGCAAGCCTTGGTTTTCATTAATTATACCTATGCTTTTGACCCGAGTGATTATTCGTCTCCGATTCCGTTGCATAATTCTTTTTCGAGGACGGAAAAAGAGTAAGTGTGGGGATGTTTGATGTACTGCAAAGTACATATGTTTTTAGTGTATATTTTGGTCAGTTTTCGGTAGTTTTGATTCTAGTTTAGGTTAGAATTTCGATACTGCTGACGTTAAGCTTTGATTTCAGGTCCCGTAGCTTAAAGTGATGAAAAACGAGTCAAAACGAGCAGTTTGGAAGAAAAACGGGATTCGTACGCGAGTCGGAAAGCTGGAAATCAAGAAAAAAATAAAAAAAAATCAATTTTGGAGGCGCCGCGTGATGCCTAGCACCCGTCGCGTCACGCCTAGGGGTCTATTTCGGAAAAAGGTGTTTTGGAAGCTAGGGTTTTGGATTATAATTCCCAAGAAACTTAGAAAAACCCTAATTACGAATTTTGGACATCTTTGGGCAATCTTGGAGCATTCTTGGCGCACAATCGGAGATCTCAAGGCGTTGGAATCATTGGTACGAGTCAAGGGCGAAGAATCGAAGAATATATCGGGTTTTCTAATCCCTTGTTTTGTCGATTACTTTTCTTTGAACTTTGTTACAATGAATTCTGGTTTAGATTTCTTTGGATTGTTTTCACGTTTTAGTATGCTTGGCTAAACTTATAAACCACCTAGACTTGATGAATGGATTAATATAAAGTTTTTACCGTTTTTGTTAATCGCATGATTATTATGGGTTAATTGTGATTTGTAAAGAGTTTGTCTTAATGATTTGATGTATATGCATGCTTTGAGTTGGTTTATTGTTATTATTTGCTTCATATGATTCTTAGTGACGGTCTATATCACAACATAGAGTCATATTAGGGTTTAGGATTTCGGTGAGTGTCTATATCACGTTAGAAAACCTTAACTCTTTAGGGAGAATTGTGCAATAACCCCTAGAAGTAATTGGTAATAATTTACTAAGTCTTAGTGTTCTACTAGTCCTAATACCTGGAAAGTGAGGGGCTATTGGTAGGTCTTACCCGGCGAATTGCTTTAGATAGTCCTTGGAAAAGGTCATGTCTTGGTTTACCTGTCGGTTTTATTAGTCTATCAAGTCAAATTAATTACTTCAAACTACCCTAGATCTATGATTGGAAAAGAGTAGGTCAACATTAGGGTACTTACACAATAATTAGACAACTGGAAAGGCGTCTAATAACCGGTAGGATTAACGGCCTAGGTAGTTCCACCGGTTTCTCCTTGAGAAGGGTCGAGGGGCTTAGTTGGTTCTTAATAGGTTTAGTACTTTAAGATCCCGGTTCCATAATTCTTGCATTTAACTTAATCGGTAATCTCTTAAAAATGATCCAGGATTCTTGTCTAGGTGGTCTCGTTCTCATATAAGAAAAGTCCTCAGTCTTTATTCGTCTTTAGTTTAGCTCTAGTTTAATTTAGTAGTTTAATATAGATTTCCTTAGTTTTCCGTAACCCCCCCCCCCCCCCAAAAAAAAAAAAAAAACAAATAAACAAGTTTGAGTTGTGTCTGTCAGCGTCTATTAGAGTCTAGTTTACGTGATACATAGAGTCTCGTGGTTCGATATCCGGACTTCCTAGGGTATACTACATTGATCGGTACACTTGCCGATTGTGTGGTTTTAGGTCAAGTCCAGAATTAAAGCTTTTTAGTGTCTAGCTTAGAGAGTCTAATTTAGTTAATTTTTATAGTCTGTTTAGCACACATCATTCGGTCACCGCTATTGTTGAATTATTTCCTTCACTACGACACCTTGTGGCGTCGGTATAAACTTGTAGCCTGTGCTAATCACGATCAATCGCTTTAGGCAAAACTACGTATGCTCTATGTTTGACTAATCACTCAAATAGTCTTAATGCAACTATGTATTAAGGCGATGATACACCTGGTTCGGTTGCATTTCATTTCGGTGTATCCTAGCAATTCAATAATATCAACACCCAGATTTTATTTCATTTAATGGTTCGATAGTTGACAAATCATTTTCATGTTTCTATGTCATTTGAGATTGTTGATCTTTAATTAGTTCATTTTTATGACCAAAGAAAGTTTCGTCTGACAACGAATTCGATTGTTTCTAAAAGTTAATTGCCGATCATAAACATTTGTTTGGACATCTATTGGTCATAATCTCTTTTGTTTGACCCATGTAAACTCAGTCACATTGGTGATAGTATCACAACATCTCGTTCACTTGACATCGATTTCTGGAACAAACTCAGTTGAACCGTTGGGTTCCTATTGATGCAAAATGTCCTTGCAATCACGTAATCGGAACAAGTTTTGGTTCGATTACACGGTCAATCACTTTGGTATTATTCGGACTTACCTAGGAATGACACAACTCTAAGTAGATAACATAGTCTAAATTCGAGGACGAAATTTCTTCAACAGGCCAGTCTATTGATGCAAAATGACACAACCCTAGTAATGGCCAGTCTATGGAAAGTAAACTATACATATATATTTTTTTGATATATAAAAATACACACTGGTTAGATAACCCTAGAGACAAAAAAAAATATTATAGTGATAATTATATGAATATGTATTTGTTTGGCCACATTTTCCTAAAAATAAAAATATATTTAACTACCAAACTAGATAGAACCCCTAAGAAAGTATATATTGGTTCCTCTGTTAGTTATGTACCTGACCATTTGGTGTTAAACCACTTTCGGTTTTCAAAGTCAAAACATGATTGTTTAAATGAAGTTATTTTTCTTAAAAATAGATATATAAATATATTTATTTGATAAACTAACCGTATCTGGGTTACAACGTATGATAGTTTTATACACCCGAACATGGATTTCAAAGTTGGGTACTAACACAAGTCATGGCTTCATGTGTGGTGTATATTATATATTTTATAGAAAATATAAGTATATTTTCAAGAAACGTAAACAAATCACCAACGGTTCTCTATGTTTCTAATGTTCATACTTTTCAAGTATTCACGACGAGTCTAGTTAGTTGGGTGAACTTGACACATAACCAACTTGGATGCTTGAAACATTGTATAGACCTTAAGATGTCCTTTATGCTTTAGGGCACAAATAGGAGGGTTCACATAGACACGGACCTTGCCATTTACGATTTGCTTTGCCACATTTGTTTGCGCATCAGGTGAGTTCATAACCCCCACTTTTTACGGTTTTACATTTTTATAAATGTTTTCGGGGGTGGAAAGATATGCAAGTTTTGCAAAAGTAAATAATTTTTCGATAAGCGAACACCCATATTTCTAAACCATGTTACGAATGAATTTCAAGGAACTCAAATGGTTTACGAACGATTCATACTAAATATACCGGTTTTACAAAACAAATGCGTATTCTCGAAACGTGCATGATTTTCATGACTAGGGACGGGATCGTCCTAGTTATAACAACGGGACTGGGTTGGTCTGCTTTTGAAGAATGGGACACCCAGTGATTTCAACTCCCCCTTATCTCTTAAATGTTTTCGGATTTATAACTCTCGGGGGTAAAATACATGTCTCAATGGTATGGTTTAGCTAGGGAATGGACTATTAGATCATGTGAGCGAATAGTAATCTCTCTTAAGTGCTATTAATCTTGTATAAGACCGAGGGAAAAAGTGGTAGATCTATCGGGTGTAGCGAGCCCCACTCTTGGGTCCTTGTGTGGCCCATATAGTGCTTTTGTTGTTCTAACCGGGTGGACCGGGAGAAATTCGCTAGGGTTGAGTGCTTCCTATGTCGCCACATATATTAAGGTCCTTGCAAAACATTAATGATCTGTTCATAGACGCTTACATACCAGTTATTGATACTCGGATTTTCAAATATTTGTAAGATTCATTGATAAAAACTCACAAATACATGATTTACGAACTTTTGTAACGTTTTTCAACTTATGTATAAGTAAGAGGACGGGTTGGTCCTGCTTACAAAGACTCTCGTGGGCTAGACCCACAGTTTTTATATAACATGCCGAGAAAATGATTTTACTAAATTTTCTCCACAACTTTTAAACCGGTGAACAAATAGATTTGTTTAAAATCTTTTTCAAAACAAACTATGAACTCGCTCAACTTTATGTTGACTTTTTCGCATGTTCTTTCTCAGGTTGCATTTTCAAAACTATGGAACGGTTGGAATAGGAGAACCCATGGGAATTCGAGTACTTAGCGGCATTCATTTTCTAGAAGTCTTAGCTTATTTGCTTCCGATGTACAATGAAGATACCGGTCCAGTCACGCCAGCTCTGATATTTCGGGGTGTGACAAGCAAGATCTACACACTTGAAGTATCATGAACTTTGATCTAGACTTAGTAATGAACTTGGAAATATAAAGTTTATCAAGAAGGTAAAAGTATATTTTTAAAGTGTTAATCTTGAAGTTACAACCTAAATAAGTGTATGAAAAATGGTAAACTAAGAGGATGAACATAAAAATATTGTTATTTTTAGCGATCTTGACAAAATATATAAATAACTATGTTAACGATATAACTGGAGTGGTGGTTTTGTTTGACCCAAAGTCGATCCCAGTCAGTTTTGTTTTAACTTTTTTAGTTTTAACTATGTTAACGATGTAACTGTCGTTTATTAAAGATGTAATCTTGTATAGGGTGACTGGAACGGGGCTGGTGCTCATTGTAACTATAGGTAAATCAGCTCATTAGATGTATTTAAAGCGCATTTCTACATTTATTCTAATCATAAACTCATAATCAAATCCATCATCATCATCATTTTTTAGCACAAAATCTGAGGGAGGAAGGCGGGTACGAGGTGATTAAGAAAGCGATCGAGAAGATGGGCTTAAGGCACAAAGAGCACATCGCTGCATACGGAGATGGCAACGAGCGACGTCTTACAGGGCGCCATGAAACGGCTTACATCAACACCTTTCTATGGGTACATCATGTTTCACATAGCGGTTAAAGCTTTCAATATACTTTCAGCAGTTTGTTTGATCATGTGTTTCAATTGTTTGTGCAGGGTGTCGCAAATTGTGGCACGTCTATTCGTGTGGGGCGTGACACCGAGAAAGAAGGTAAAGGGTATTTCGAAGACCGAAGGCCAGCTTCTAACATGGATCCATATGTTGTGACCTCCATGATTACTGAGACTACCATTTTGTGGAACAAATCTTGAAGAAAAATGATTTAGATGATGAAGTTATGGAGCCTGTTTTGGGGGGAGACTTCAATATAAATTTACTAGAAATAATTAGACAACATTTAATATTTTCATGAAAACTGGTTGCATGTTACCTTGTTTATTTGCACTTCCATCTTAATGTGTCATATGTACTACTATGGATCTGAGTTGAGATTTTTACCATGGTGTTTGCTTCCATCGGAGTATTGTTACTTGACATACCTATATTAATAACAACAATAGTGAAGGGTTTATTTTGATCTATGCGGTTGCTGTTGTACAATATCTTTTAGCGGTGACAAAATGGGAGAGTTGTGGGTTGGGTCACACGTCAAAATGTGTGTGTGTTGAAATGGGTTGTATCTAGGGGTGTTCATCGAACCTAAACGGTTTCTTGAGTTGATTGGATAGGGTAATCTTAACTTTGAATTAGATTTAGATTAGATTAAAAAGATTGAAAGTCCAACTAATAAGTCCCCCACGTAGTGGGGTGGTATATGACTCTGCAGCCCTACATGGCGCCCCATAGTGCCCAGCCACACCGCTACGGCCGGCGCTATGGGTGAGTGAATTTGATTCCCCGTGAAAATCTTAACGCCGCGAAGTTTATTGTTTTCAAAATTTATGACCGTTGAACGGTCATATTCATTAAAAAAAAAATTCCCCTAAAATCTCTATATATATCCACTTAATCTTTAACATTTTACACTCATCCAAATCTCAAAAACACCCTTTAATCCCACATTCTTACAAAAATAATACTTCTATAATGGCCTCTCTTCATCGGAGGATCCGTTCACTGATCTTTACCAAAGATTTTTTTCATCCAAAGAAATCGCGGATGAGGAATAATACTTCTATAATGGCCTCTCTTCGCGATTCAAGCCATGCAACACGTTAGCCGTTCTCCTCCACGCCCCATTTTGAGGCACACTTTTATTTTACGAGACCGTGAAGCCGTAAACGGGCTTTTGATGAAAGATTATTTTGATTCGACATAGGTTCACGGGCCCGATGTTTTTAGGCACCGATTTAGGAAATACATAACGCGTTAAAGACGGATTTGGTCGAGCAAGCTTGGGCGATTCGCCCAATTCGACACGATGGCGACGTCAAACAAGACTCCGAGGAAGAAGAAGAAGTACAAGAATTCGAAGTTGGGAACTTTGAAAACAGAGGTTTAGATGATAGAGAAAACGAAGAGGAAGAAGAAGACAATGGCGATGAAGACGAAGATTAAATGTATTGTTTTTTTAACTGTAATGTTTTTATTAAACATTGTAATGTTTTTTTAAATTTAATAAATCAGTTTTTTTAAATAAAATAGAGATTAAAAGAAAAAAATGGAAAATATAAATCTAATCTAATCTAATCTAAATATTAATAAAAGACTCCAATTAATGTCACATGTCAATCTATCCTTTAACCTCACAATTTTACTTTTAATTTATTTAAAAATAATTTTGTTATCATTATCCTTATTATTATTATTATTATTATTATTATTATTATTTACTATAAGTTATCTCAATTTTAATTTTTATGAACTCTTCGTCTAACTTTAATTAATATTATATATTAAAACATCTTTCTAATATTATAAAATGATATTAGGAAATTATGGTTTATTTAACCTCTTCTAAATAAAACTAATAAAGCTTTTCACTAATTCATTGAAAATCCTTTTGACAAATGGTGAATTTTGATTATGTATGCTTACTCATGGTTATGTTTGACAAATTTGAATTGTGTCTAATTAGTTGAGCCTATTACTAATCAAGTATCATTGTGTGACCAATTATAACTAATCAATAATATATACAGATTAAGATACAATAAATCTTTATAAATATGTTACGTGAACTATATATAATATATAGAGATTAAAAAACAAGATGTTTTAAACATAAAATCATAAAATTAGTTTTAACTTTATAATATTATTACATTTAGAGTTTACGTTTATTAATTGTATTACACATTTTTTTATAATAATACAGGTTATATTTTCTCAACCTGTGTGATAAAAATCATGACTTATAAATATATAAGATTATAATATTATTATATTCTTTAAACGTGTGATAATGATTGTATAAAAGTTTATGATTTCTTTATATTTAACTCATGTAATACATGGTTTACAACACCTAAAAATTATATACATAAAGGATATTTTCTAATAATTCTAATATTATTAGTAATTAATATATAACATAAGGACATTATCCTATATATTAAAAAACAAACCTTGTGAATAGTATATGAGGGCATTATCGTAATTGTATTGTCCTGTTCTAAATATATAAACAACAAAAACACGGTCATCATCACTTTCTCATCTCTACAACCCACTTCATCTCAAAACCCTAACACCAAACCCACCATCACCGCTCCACCATCACATCTGTAAAGAAGTCCAGCATAAGTCCCTTCTTCTTTTGACAGCTCCTGCTACACGTGTCTCTCATCTCCTCCTTTCCCATAAACTCTGCTCACACTTTTTGTTTTTGTGTATGCAACACAGAGAAGAAAGACCAAGAGAGAGCAACATATAACGGTGGAGAGAGAGTGGAGGGGGCGGAGAGAAGCGGCGGCGGCAGCGGCGGCGGCGGAGAAACGGTGGCGGCGTTGAGGTTCCTCTCGAAATCTTTTTATATCTGCTTCCAATTTTTCAGCTAAACCTAGGGTTTTTGCTGCTTCTTTGATGGTTTCATCGATCCATCTCTAGGTATCTTTAATCCCCCAATTCCTGTTGATTGTTACCTCATTCTAACATTGTAGAAACCAGAGAATTAGAGATTCGCTGGGTTTGGTCGATCAGGTGGTTTGAAGTGATGATGGTTTCGTCATGAAACACCGACGGCGTTAGGATTCACGATTAGGGATTCCTGCCTTCTTCAGCTGACTGTGTTATTCTCCAGAGACACCCCAGGTAACATTGCTTTTATTCGCCTCATCGTTTAATTTAGGCTTAAAGATATATTTTGGAATGTGTGTTGGTGTTTGAACCTGTAGTAGGTGAGCCATTGTTTCTCAGGTTTGTTTCACACCCAAAGAAAGAGAGAGATGGAGATGTGCTCGGATTTTAAACACGACGGTTTTGCGGCAGCGGGGGGTCGGAATCGGAGATCTGGCAGCTGTGCTCCACGGTAGACACATTTATATATCTCAACCGAGTCAGCTTTAGCTTCGTGCGCACATTGATTTATGGTATGATTAAAGGAGTTGTTTTTTATTTCTTTTGTTAATTGGTATGATTATTTATGTGTTTTTGTTTCATTAATGATTATGATGGTTGATTGAAGATAAGTGTAATTGTATTTGTGAGTATGTTTATGTGATATTGGGTTTTAGGGGCTGCGTTAATTTTGATATGATTTGGGGTTTACAGTTTATTTAAGCTATTGAATCTGTGTTTCTAAACTGAAATGGAAGAGTACTATATTACGGAATAAGTTTATGCAAACTTGTACATATGTAATACTTTCATGCTTGAACTCAGCTATAAATAGTTCCTCTACTACCCACATAGTAGCAGGTGTGTGTCTGATATTTATATTATCTGGTTAGGAAAAAAGGATTATGCTTCTTTAAAAGATCCAAATCTAATTTGTTAACAAAATGTTGTCAAATGAATGAATTAAGGCATCATAAAATATTTTTCTATGATGTGGAGGTGACAAGGAAAACGAACTTCATTTAGGGACGTAAGTGGAGGTCTCTTGACATTAAAGTGGCAGGTAGAATTTTGTTTCTATACGTTTTGCCACTTTTTGCTCCATATACGTTCAGTTGGGATGTTTTTTGGACGACATTTCTGCTATACCTTTTAATTGGGTATAACCATGTGTTACCGCAGGCTTCTAGCGCACCATAGTCTCAAGCTACCTAAATGGCTTGAATACACATGTGCTTAATTGAGAGTTCAAGCTATCCAGGTATATAACCTTTTTTAATTTGGTTTGCTAATGGTTAATTCTTTCTGGTCCCTCCATAATTGGCTTGTAATTTTAACAAAAGACTCAGCGATTTTTTTAGGGATCCAATATATTGGGCGAGTATCCATAGGTATCATCATTAGTATGTTGATTTGGAGAATGATCCACATACTCCCACTTATAGATTTTGTTTAGTCACATGGGCAGTGGCGGACCCATGATTTTTTTTTCAATGGGGTCCCTTTTTTGGGTGTTCGAATTTTTCACAACCAAACATTAGATATTTTCGGGTCGGTCGCGGTTCGGGTCCGGTCGGGTCGCACATAAAAATACAATATTATAATACAAATATATGATCATTACTTGTCAGAAAAATACAATAAAAATACGATGTCGTTCGAAATAAATAAAAATAATACTACAAATTTCAAGTAAGTTGTATGTCATATTATATTTTCTCTGTTCTTAGAATGTAATCAACTCTGTTAAGTTGTGGATATTCAAGTAAGAAAAAATAGAGAAATTAGAGTTGAATGGTAAAAAAATTATATTGGGTATGTGGTCATGCTTTAAGGGTGTTTAGTTGTTGTGTTTTGAATTGTGTTTCAAGGTGAAGGTTGCAGTTGGTTTAAAACCTTAAGTGATATAGTTTGTTTGTGGAATTAAAAACAAGAAATGTGTGCTTAAAGAGTCTCGAACTATTGACCTATTACTTTCAACCGAAGGAATTTACCACTGCAACGACTTTTACTTTGTTATTATGGGTCCATCTTATATTTTTATGGGGTCCTTAGAAAATTTACAATACCGCCTCTAACTAAATTGTTTTAAAACACTGGGGTCCGGGGACCCCGACCCACACCAAGTGGGTCCACCCCTGCACATGGGTTGGTTATTTGACAGTGGCTACATTATGGAGAAGGTGAATAGTTGTAATGTTATGCAACTTCATATCGTTTATATATCATGAATCTAAACTTTTTCATGTTATTAATTTATAATTATATGACTTCAAGTACAAGGAACATAAGAATGTAGAAGATTTAGAAAGCCAAGCGTTCTATAGGTCCCACCGCTTTTCATCGGGCCAGAGAAAGAGATAGGGTTGCAACATAGAGAGATAGAAAGCTAGATAGATCTTTCATGAAGAAACAAGAATCACACATCAATGTATTAGATGAATTCCGGCGATGAGGATGAGGATGATGATGATGATGGTGGTTGTATCAGTGGAGCGTTGGTAGTGCCTGCTAATAGAGGTGATGGTAACAGGTTTGAGACGAGTGGTGGTGACAGTAAAGGCTTTGATCGCTTCCGGTGAGTTTTCCGACTATCATCGGTAACAATCATCCCACACTTGAAATATATTCCAATTACAGAAACCGAAACATAAGATTGTAATCTGACTATTGATATTTTTAAGGTTATTAGAGGTTGTTGATGGTGAATTTCGGTTATAAAGGTGAGGGGTTGCCGTGATAATGTTCGGTGTAGTTAATGGTGGCTGGTTGTAGATGATGGTTGTTAACAACAGTAGAACTGTAGTGATAGGGGGAAACGATGATGGAGTTCTGGTGAATGGTTATGGTTGTGCCTGGTTGAATCAATGGTGGTTCCTTTTAATTTCAATTCTTGACAAAATTCAATTCCGAATACTTCAAAGTTCACATGTGTTTACAAATTGTGATTCCTTTGAATTTTTTTTCCGAATCAAACTTTAAAGAGTTCTATGAATCAAGCTCCCCTAATAATACTATCACCACCACAACCAGTTAACATAACAGGAAGGGAGCATTGATATACCAGTTGGCATACTTGACTTTCAAAGTCAAACAACCCATTTTTCCTTTAAACTGATTCAAGCATCTAGCTTATTAGGAACACTAACATCATCGTTAGTGTAAGTAGGGTAAATATTGTTCGATGATTTTAGACCTGTTGTATTCTACACATTCCAATTGATATATGAATAAAAACAATTGCTGATATATTTTTTTGGTGTTATTGCAGGCTGACTACTAGAAGAGGAGATGACCTAAGTCGCCAAGGAAAGAAGGCGTGACGACACCAACTTTCGTGCGAAGATTAACATGCAGGGATCTTTTGATGTTTAGTATCAAAGTATGTAAACATTAAACCCACAAACCATACATGTGACGCGGGAAATCTAAAAACAACGTTTTAATGGTTTATAATCATATATGCTAACCACAATGTAAATCGCGCAACGCGCGACTGGAAATGACCCTAGTTGATCTAATTCGCACGGGTCTACTCTAATTCTAATATTAATTTATTAATATATATATATATATAGAGAGAGAGAGAGAGAGAGAATATAAATATAGATTATTGCCGAATATAGCTATAATTATTAATTAATATTCAACATAAGGATATTGATCTAATTCGCACGAGTTTAATCTAAT
This sequence comes from Helianthus tuberosus, assembly GCA_030545235.1. Classification (NCBI taxonomy): domain Eukaryota; kingdom Viridiplantae; phylum Streptophyta; class Magnoliopsida; order Asterales; family Asteraceae; genus Helianthus; species Helianthus tuberosus. The sequence continues at coordinate 84,275,962 of CM060369.1, forward strand.
TATAATATTATTGTATTAATATATTTATATATATATATATATATAATAGAAATATAAATTATTGCTGAATATAGCTATAGAAGGTTGGAGAATTAATAAATATACACTTTTGAATTTAAATTAACTTCATATTGTTACAAAATTCTATTAAACTTATGGTTTTAATCTATTTACGATAAATCATATATATTAGTTATTTTTCTTTGTTGTAAATAATATTTATATAGTGTCTTGAGTTTACATTTGATCGGTGGAATAAATTATGGGATGAGTTTAGTTTTTTAGTTATTATCAATAACAAATATATAATTAATTTTATAAATAGTGGAATCCCATACACAATGCGACAGGAATTCAGCTTCGATTCGATTGGTATCAGTTTGATTCATTATGATACCGTCATTCAGTATAACAACCTACAGAAAAAAAAAAAAAACAAATGGAATCCTTAAACATTAGTATAGAAATATTGTGGTAACTTTAAAAAATAAATTATTCTATTCTTTGCACAAAAAACAAAATATGATATCAAAATGAAACTTATTAGTGAAATATGTGATCTAACTAATATTAAGATTTAGGCGTACTAGCAGAATATCATGTGTAGCTTTCCATTTCAAATTATTCATAATTCAAATTGTCTAAATTGTAAGTTTTAACTCATGTATATATATTGATAAATAACACTAATTATCTATGGTATATTAGCTTCTTAAATTATGTTAATTTATTTTGATTTTCTTCAAATTTAAAAGAAATTGACATTTTTATGATTATGAGTGGTCTTAAGCAATTTTTTATAATATTTATCATCTTTATTTACGTGAGATATTTTCTTTATTCAATCTGTGTAACACACGGGATCCACAACCTAGTTAATAATTAAGTAATGATGGGTATGAGACTTTATGACTACACCCTCTTGTGATATAACCCCCTTTAAAGCCCCTTATGCACTTTTCCGTCACATGTCGCATAACATCCACCAAGTGGTTTTATGACTACAGATGACCTAAATAACAAAAACTTAAGAAATTATAAATTACAAAAATCTAAAAGATAACTTTAGTGAGTCGTTCCGTCGTGGACGTTTACGGTTTATAGTTTACTCCTTTGTTTCTTGACTTTGACTTTAGGTGAAGTGGGCTCATATTGGCGCATTACATTGCCCGTAATGTTGGGTTCGACAAATTGTCATATAAATATTACCTTACGTGGGCTCATGTTGGCCCATCATTGTATTGAGTGTTAGAGATGGGCATAATAACCGGTTCCAAAACCGATCCGGTAGACCTGACCTGGAACCGGTTCCAGTCCCTACCCGCTTTATTGAAGAACCGGTTTCGGGTTCAAAAAACCCGTAGGTTCTTACTCGGTTTCACATTTTATAAAAAAAACAGGTTCGTAACCGGTTCCTCCGTAAACAAATAGAACCCGATGCATTAAATTCTAGCATTGATTGACTTTTGTTACTATTGGAATCGATTCTTAGCCGTTGCAAATCACCCATTTAATGCATTGTTACCGTTGGAATCGATTCCTAGCCACCATGGCTCGTGATATACTAACGGTCCAAGCTTCCACCATAGCATTGTGAAGAAACACTAGATAAATGACCGGAATCAAATTATCTAGGGGTTTGGATCTGCATAAAAAGGGGTTGTTCTCTCTCGTTTGATTTGATTGCTACTGATCTTCTTCTCCGGTAAACTCTGCAAAACAAAGCACCGTTAGCCTCGTCAAGGGGAGAAAGGGGTTCTCTCCTTGACCCGACTCCGGCGTGAGAATAAGTATGTGTTTATGAAGAAGAAGAGGTATTGACGAAATGTGTGTAACTTGAATTTCATACCTGAATTGTTCTCATATTTATAGCCGAGAGTTTTGGGTGGGAAAACCTGTTGGTGAAATGCTGATGGAAGATGCTAACCCCGTAAGCGGTTACATTTCCTTCCGTTAAGCTTCTCGATCCGATGTGAGTGCACACGGATCGCTGTTTAGATCTATGGCTGGGGGTTTGCCACGTGGAAAGTGATTAAGTGGAGGTTTCCCTCCAACTTCATGCCATCATCGTGATTTCAGGAGTGCCTCAGGTGATGACACGTGTCCAGACGGTTGTAACCGTTTAGTGGTGCACGATTGGGTCTTTCTTGAAGGTTATTGCCATAATCCTGTGTGACTCTTTTATCGTGTGGCACCAGTTGGGTAAATAATATCCAAGTCTGGATATCATTAAGCGGAAGTGTTTAACTTAGGATTTTCATCCTTTGTTTATGGAGGAAAGTGCAAGGATTTATGATTTCCTTTTGGCGCGCAAGTGTTGTCTGTTGCCTGTCTCTTAAGCCTTCTTTGTAGGACCAGTGCGCGGCCGCGCAAGGTCAAAAAGGGGTTGAAAGACAAGGTTGTGGTATGGTCCCAAGTTCTTATTATGAGATTTTTGGGACCTTACCCTTTCAAGTCCCCCAGTCTAGTGTTGCTCTTATGCAAATAAGTGGAGCACTGGACTTATGAGAGAGAAAATGTTTTTTGTTGCCGCAGTAGGGAATCTTCTATAAGAAGATTTACTTTGCTTATTATGGAGATTTCGAAAATCTTTGACTTTAGGTGGGGGTGATACAGTAAAGACTGTGTGACAGGCTGTCATTGCAAGGTGCACTGTACTGATCATGTTTTACACGCGCGCTTGAGCTCGCGTTTGTGTTGATTCTCACTCGCCCCTGTCGCTTGGGTAACTGTGATATCCGAAAAAGGTGTTATGGCAGTTACCAATGCTATTTATGGCGGTGAGTATATAAGTTGTTTGGGTTGCCCATCTTTGCTAATCATTACTTTGTTGAAAACCTTTCCTCTTCCTGTCTTCGTTATTCGTTAAGAAAGAACTTGCCAATTCTTCCTCTTATGTCAACCGGAGAACACCACGAAGATTTTTCTGAAGAAATGTCTGCTGAACTTCCACCGTTGAAGTGGCGTAGGGCAACTTTTGATGGCTTGGTTCGAAACCTTAGATTCCCGGAGAACTGGGGTGCCATGTACCCTGAGGAGGATCAGACAGCAGCAGATGCTCCAGCCGGGTATATCACTCTTTTTTGGGATTTCTTCTGTAAGGGCAACTTCCGTTTGCCTGTAACGAAATTTTTTCTTGAAATTCTTGGGCATTATAAGTTCCACATTTCCCAATTGCATCCTATTGGTATGGTTAGGGTTCGGCACTTCGAGTTTGTGTGTCGGACAATGCAAATTGAACCGACGGTTCCTCGATTTAGGGTTTTCCACCAAATGCACTGTACCCAAGGGTTTTATTCGTTCGTCCAAAGGGCGTCTGCCAAGAAAATTTTGCAGCATCCTCCAAAATCTTTCCATGATTGGAAGCAGAAATTTTTCTTTATTAAGGCAGGGGTGATTCCGATGAGGATGATTTTTAGGGGAAAAGAGGATGTCCCTACTGAAACCCTTCAAGCCCCTGTTGACGAGAATTGGTACCAAGATCTGTAGGATGTTCCTAACATTGCTTTGCCGGAGAAGGCTCTTGTGGGTGCTGGTATGAGTTTGAATTGGAAGATGGACCGGGAAGACAAACCGGTGTATACGGAGGGTGGTCATGGTAAGATTGGGGCTTTACTCTTTTGCCTTCCCCCCCCCCCTTTTTTTTGAACTTGCTCCTCCTCTTCTGCAGTTGTTTCGCTGTATGTAGTTGCATTTAAGAGAGAGGATGGAAAGATGGGTACTATTCAGAAGAAACCTGATGAAGAACTTTGGTACCATCGAATTGTGAAGAATTTTGTTCTTCCGCGAGATGCGGATCTGTCTGTTCAGCCTGCTGCTGGCGCTGGTACGTTTGCACATGTTGTTTGTTGTCTCTTTTTTTTCTGTTACGCGTCTGAGTGAATTGTTCTTTGCGCTTCCGTAAGTGAGTTGTCAAACTTGGGCATAGGCCCTGAGAAGAAGAAACGCGCGACGACCAGTAATGTTGCGCCTAAAAAGAGCGATGCTGAAAAAACTCAACCCTCCAAAGTTAAAAATGTTGGAGGAGAGAAGAAATGTATGCGTCGTTCCTCTGACTCCTGGTGTGATTATGTGGTGGTTTCTGACTCTTTGGAGGGTCTTGCGCCTGCAGTTACTGTTAGGAGGCCAAAACCTGAGCCGAGGGATACTGCTGATATCCCTCCATCCAACCCAAAGGATCCTATTGACTTGGAATCCAGTCCTGAGCACTTGGTACTAAGGAAAACGGGTAAAAGGAAACAGACTGATGCTGAAGCTGAAGGTCAGCCCTCAAAGAAATTCCAGAGGAAGAAAATTACCAGGAAAGGCAATCTGGATGCTTTCATTTCGGAATCTGCTCCTAGTAAGTGTTTCCTTTGCTCATTTCTCTTATGCGCATTAGATATTTACTGATTTTGTTTTTTCAGAAGTTCCTGTTTCTCCTGTTCCCACAGAGCCGCCGCCTGTGGTTAATGAAGAACTCCCATCCTCTCCTCCGCGTGCTTCCACTGCTAATCAGTTAAAAACTTATGAGGTTCCTGATGGTGGTGCAGAGAGGACTATTGAGGCTGCCAAGCCTGTTGATGTTACTGCAGAAGTTGAAAAGGTTATTAGTCCAGGGGTTGTGGGTGGCGCTGGTAATCCACGAACTCCTGAAACTGTTGCTCGAGACTTGGAGAAAGAAAAAACTGCTGAGAAAACTCCTGCTTCAACTTTTTCTCCCAAACCTTCTGATGTTTTGCCTGAGCGTGTTGAAAAGGTTACTGTCGAGGAGCCAGGCTCATTTTCTGGTGTTGGCACAAATTCTCCAATCCGCCCAGAGGAAACCTTGGGGGATTATTATTATAGATCTTATTCGGAGAAGGATGCTTCCGAGCTTCATGCTCCTGTTTGGAATTTGAAGAAAGGTGATACTTTCTCGGATTGGCGCGTGTGCCGAGATTGGTTGCAGGGGATATTTCTGCCTGGGGAGATCAAGTTTCAAGAAAGCCGACCTCATGAAAAAACTTATCATGCTTACCTTGAGGAGACTGCTTCTCATGTTTCTACCACTCATCGCATAGTGCGTGAGTGGCATAGTATGTATAAAGATTGGGAGGCTTTCAGGGTGTCACAGAAGAAGTTTGCTAATGATGAAAAGCGCTTGGCTCAGTTAAAAGCTAAATTGGAAGCTGATCAAGCCAAGTTTGAGGCTGATCGTAAAACTGAGGAATGGTCTGTTGCGGGTTGGAAGAGGAAAGCGGAAGCCGAAGCTGCCCTCCTTTCCGAAGAACGTAAAAACTGGAAGAAAATTTGCGAAAAAGATAATGCTGAGAAGGTAAATCTCCGCAATGTGATCAATAATCTCAAGGCTGAGATTGAAAAACTGAAGAAACAGGATGCGGAGGTAGAAAAGTTGAAAAAGGAGAAGGCTGACGCAGAAGCTGCGCTAGAAGAAGCGCGTTCTCATAGGGAGGTCAGTGAGCAACGAGAGGTACAATCTTGCGCCACTCTTGCTCTTAGAGATAAAGAATTAGAAGAACTTACTGCTTTGCTTTCTGACCAGGAACAACTTAAAAAGGATCTGGAACTTGCGCATTCCGAAAAGGCTGAAACCTCTCGCCGTTTGGCTGAAACCGAAGAAAAATTGGAAAATTCTGAAACGGCGCGAGCTACAGTGGAAAGCGAGCTTGAACCTTTGAAGAGTGATATGGCGTGGCTGAAAGATCGTGGAATTGCTTGTGTAAGTTGCTTCTTATTCTTCGCTGTGGGAATGTTTTTGTGCCTTCTTGTCATTTACCCTTTCTTATTTTCATAGGTTGCTGAATCAGTGTTGAATTCTGAAGAGTTGGATAAAACCGTTGCGCGTTTAGTTGTTGCTGCGTGAAAGGACGGGTATGCCCAGGGATACGCTGAGTGTTGTCAGCATGTGAATTGCGCTTTGAAGGTTGATTGGGATATCAGCAAGTCCGCGACTTATGGCGTTAATACCGGTGCTGTGCTTACTGCTTTAAAGGCAGAATTTAACAACTTGCAGCTTCCCGTTATGGATCTTATAAATGTTGCGCTGCAATCTGACGATCACGTGGCACAACTAAAGGAAATCTTTCTGGATGAAGGCGAAGATTTAGTGTAGGTTTTGTTTTGAAATTGTATTTGAACAATTTGCTGTAACATTTGGGATAAGTTTCCCTTTGTTTGTTGATGCGCTGCTGCACAGATAACTAAAACACTGCCGTGCTTGATAGTTTTTAAGGCGTATTTGTACGCTAAGAATAGTATGCTGTGTTTTCTAGTTTACAATATTTTGCATGGATACAATTATTTTGATCGAGTAAGGCGAATGAAGTTGGTATAAAGCTCATGGTCGTTTGTGACGTAATCACTGACCGTTCATGAGGCTTTATTTTATATTTACCATAATGTTTTTGCGCTTACTAAAAGAAATTGCATGCATTTTGTAAGGAAAACACAAGAATAATAGAAACTTTGCTGTTTATTTGGGGATAGGGCGGAGAGGCCATTACAAAGTCTTGCTAATATAAATATACGAAACTTAACTTACACTTTATCTTCCCGCTTTGTCTTGATAAACCATGTTTTTCAGCGGAGAAGGCATAGAGTTGCCTCTTAAGTTCTCGTCTTCTTGCTCGAGCCCTCCTCACCCCGAGTTATCTGCTTTATTTCCTTGCGCACATTTTGTAGCAAATGTGTGAGTTCGCCACTTTTGAGTGCCTTTTCTATTTCGGTGCGCAAGGAAATGCAATTGTTAGTGGTATGACCACTGTCTTTGTGGTATTCACAATACTTGGCTGGGTCTTGCCCACGCTTGTTTTTCATGGGGATTGGAGGCTTGAACTGATAATCTTCGGTGCTCAAAACTTCCGCCGGGGTCTTAGTTAAGGGAGTCCATTATCTCTCCCTATTCTCCTGCTTGGTTTCCCTCTGCGCGGTAAGTTTATTGATTGTTGCTCGGGCATCTTCGGATGAATGGTTTCCCGAGCCGGACTCACGCCATGATTTCTTGAACTTCCTCCCGCTAGTTGAGCTTAAATCCGCGGGTCGATTATGTGGTGGCGGCGGCCTATTTGTGGTAAGGTTCTTTTCTGTTTGGGCGTAAACCTTGGCCGCTGCCATCACCTTCTCCCAGCTCTTTGGAAGGCCTTCTGTCCCAGATAAGACCTTAATCATATCGTCGCACCTAACCGCGTATTTGAATTGGGTGCGAATTAGTTGCTCATGGACGCCGCCAATCTCGAGTACCTCCTTATTGTATCTGGTGATAAAATCTTCCAGATTTTCGTCATCATGACGCCAAATGTTCATCACATCAGATGTATCACGAATAGATCGCCGTTGTTGGCTAAAATGAGTCAGAAATTTTTCGCGCAGATCTTTCCACGATGTGATCCTCCCGATTGGCAAGTTATCGAACCAGATTCTTGCAGCGCCAGTTAGGGTCTGTACGAATAGGTGGCACCATAATGGTAGGGTCCATCCCCCAACCAACCCTACGCTTGTAAACACTCTTAAATGATCATCCGGATCTGTCAGCCCATTGAACTTTCCCACATTAGACGGCAGTTTTGCTTTCTCCAGCGGGGCTAGAGCTATCTCCATGATGAACTTCGAATTTTCCGCTGCTTCCGCAAGGCGGTAAATCAAATTGTAATTGTGCTCAGCCTCAGGGTTGTAAACCGCTCGAGGTCTGCACTTGTTGTAATTGGGCTGCAATCGGTTAAACACGCTGGTACTTTCACCCACACGGTAAGTTGGATCAGATTCATCGGTGTTGGTGTTCCGTTGAGGACCCAACCTAGTGTGAACTGATTGTCTTCGGTGAGGGTGTGATTCATCTCGATATTCTCTCTGATGACTTCCTGATTGGGTGTACTCATATCTTGATGTAGATTTAGAGTAAACCTCTGTATTTTCGTAAGATGGATCCTCACGTTGGGAAGCATTAGCACGAGATTCTAGTCTCCGTGATTGAGTTAAGGGAGCAGTCTGTGCACACAGTTGTGTGTATACTGCATTTAGTGCCCCTTGAGACCTGACGTACCAGGAGATTAGAGTTTATCCTGGGGGTAGAATTGAGTGCACAGGGTTCTCTGGTAGCACTCCTGGAGTGACAGGTTCATTCACTTGATTGGATTGAACCTCGTTGTCATCCGAGGCATCCTCTGGAATTCCTTCAACCTGAAAGTTGTTTCCGACATTCGGTCGAGGGCCGGTTTGCCGATGAGACGACGTTTCTTCCATATGCAAATGGATTCAATAGGGTAAATAAAAAAACGAGAGAAAATTGGATGAGACAGAGAAATCGGTGGGCGCCAATGAAGAAACACTAGATAAATGACCGGAATCAAATTATCTAGGGGGTTTGGATCTGCATAAAAAGGGGTTGTTCTCTCTCGTTTGATTTGATTGCTACTGATCTTCTTCTCCGGTAAACTCTGCAAAACAAAGCACCGTTAGCCTCGTCAAGGGGAGAAAGGGGTTCTCTCCTTGACCCGACTCCGGCGTGAGAATAAGTATGTGTTTATGAAGAAGAAGAGGTATTGACGAAGTGTGTGTAACTTGAATTTCATACCTGAATTGTTCTCATATTTATAGCCGAGAGTTTTGGGCGGGAAAACCTGTTGGTGAAATGCTAACGGAAGATGCTAGCCCCGTAAGCGGTTACATTTCCTTCCGTTAAGCTTCTCGATCCGACGTGAGTGCACACGGATCGCTGTTTAGATCTATGGCTGGGGGTTTGCCACGTGGAAAGTGATTAAGTGGAGGTTTCCCTCCAACTTCATGCCATCATCGTGATTTCAGGAGTGCCTGAGGTGATGACACGTGTCCAGACGGTTGTAACCGTTTAGTGGTGCACGATTGGGTCTTTCTAGAAGGTTATTGCCATAATCCTGTGTGACTCTTTTATCGTGTGGCACCAGCTGGGTAAATAATATCCAAGTCTGGATACATTAAGCGGAAGTGTTTAACTTAGGATTTTCATCCTTTGTTTATGGAGGAAAGCGAAAGGATTTATGATTTCCTTTTGGCGCGCAAGTGTTGTCTGTTGCCTGTCTCTTAAGCCTTCTTTGTAGGACCAGTGCGCGGCCGCACAAGGTCAAAAAGGGGTTGAAAGAAAAGGTTGTGGTATGGTCCCAAGTTCTTATTATGAGGTGTTTGGGACCTTACCCCTTCACATCGGAAAATGTGTTTCTCTCTTAGTAGCAGGGTATTGTCCATACGAAGAACAAGACTAACACCAGAATCAATAGAGATGGCAATTTACTTAAAGGATCATTTAGATGCCGTGGACCGTATTCAAGATAAGACAAGTCTAGAAGACGAAGTGGAATTAGAGAACAAGATAGTTGATGAAGAAGAGGAAGACGAAGTAGAAACTAATGATTCCGAAGACGATTGCACCGAAGTGACCCCACCAAAGCGAGTCGCAAGTCAAATGACCGCACCCACGACAAGTAAACGGTCAAAGAAATAAACTGATTACAATGGAATATGTTTGTATTTTCTTAATATGTAATTTCTTAGTCAAATTAAGGTATTTTTTTAAAATAACCGATTCCTACAGTATGATTGCAGCGATTTTATTGAGTTACCCGATGGAACCGGTTCTTCAGAGGAACCGGTTACAACCCTACCCGAAATCGATTAGCATTGGTTCCACTATTATTGGTCTGAAACCGGTTAGGAACTGGACCCGGTTCCTTCAAGAACCGGTTCTACACACAACCATACAAGAATCGGGTCCGGTTAGAAACCGATTCCGAGTATAAAAAAAACCTGATATGCCCATCTCTAACATGTTTTGAAGCAAATCTGAGTTAGTTACAAATTTACCAAAATGTATTAACTTTCCACCGATTCTCTCTCTCACACACAAATCACAGTAACATTGTTGTAATACTTAAAATGAATTTGAAAAATGATGTAGTGTTTAAGATATAAATGGGTGTTTAGAACTAATATAATATGGTAGCTGACCCGACGTGTTTACGAGAGTTTGAAATGTCTGGGAAATGCTCAAAGTAAATTTCGTTTCTACCTTTCACCTGTCTCATCAGTTCGAACAAAGCTCTTAATACTATTAAATGTTTTATAACTTTTAATTTTGTATGAAATAAAGTACACAATGTTTATTTTTTTCTCTATAAATTTTGCTACAAACTAAGGTGTATTAATATTTTTATATATACAGAATACGACTCGGTTTCAATAAAATTTATACCAAGATATACAAATAAAAATATCCAACCGCTTATTCAAATTCATGTGAAGTATTTAAGAAAAAAAGGAAAACTAGATTATAATAATATCATATTTGATCTATTGGTCGGGATTAATCCTAACTCAGGAAATGTTTAGTAATATTCTCAACTTTGAACATATTTTCCTTTATCGATCCCATCTTATGTGGCAAAAAAAGTCAACATTTTGATGATATCTTGATATGAATTGTTTATGTGGCAAAGTTTTGCTAACGTGTTATGTGATAGTTCACGTAAGAAAAATTAATTGAGTTAACTTTTAGTTAGTACGAGATCGATAAAGGAAAATTTGTTCAAAAGTTAAAAATTTCCAGAGTTAGAATTAGGGCATGTTTGGCTAAGCTTTTTTAAAACAACTTATTGACTTATTGGCTTTTTGAAAAGTCAGTATGGAGTGACTTTTTGGAAAGAGTAAACTGCCATTTTGGTCCCTGTGGTTTGGGCAGTTTTGCCATTTTAGTCCAAATTTCAAACATTTTACATCTGGGTCCCTGTGGTTTGCATTTTGTTGCCATTTTAGTCCAAATTTCAAAAACCCCCTATTTTGACTATTGAAAGCTGCTTATTTTGTCCTTTAGTGCAGGGGTATTTTGGTCATTTATGTTTTATTATAAACTGATCATCATCATCCCCAAAAATAATCAGCTCTCTCTCTCTCTCTTCTCTCTCTCTCTATAGCACCACCACCACCACCACCTCCTCCCTCTCTCTCTCTCTTCCCTCTCTCTATAGCACCACCACCACCGCCATAACCTCCTTCCACAACCACCTGTTTCCACCATCACCACCCATTCACCCACCGCCGCATCATCCACCTCCAAACCCTAACCGTCAACCTGTTTAAGAATCGCCAGCCACCACGTTTCTTCTCTCTCTAGAACAAACAAACAACTGATAGATTCACTACATAAGTGCTTCAAAATCACAGAAACTAAAAGGATTCAACACCTAATGTAAATTGAATCCGATTCAATTTCTGAACAAAATCAACAAACGAGTCATGATTTCCCAAATTGAAATCCTAAAAACAAAAAAAAAGATGAGGATCCACTGCCTCTCTGAACAAACACAGCCACATTACCACCGCCGTCCAGATTCGTCTCCCAGCTGAAACGATCTGTGCATTCCCCTAACAATTCTCATGAGATTGAAACCAATTAAAGACCAATTGAAGACAAGCCTGGAAAGAATGAATGTGCTGAGGGTGTTTATCAGAGACACCCAAACCACCGCCGATCACTCATCCACCGGCCAAAACAATCACCGGCGATCTCTCTTCTCTCTCTCTCTCTCTCTCTACCCCCTCTCTCTAACAAACCCCCAAAATGTCAATATACACCGGCCCCAACCACCGCCGATCACTCATCCACCAGCCCCAACCCCCCATCTCTCTCTCATATGCAGATGACCAACATCGTTTCCGACAACAAATCTGGACGGCGGTGGTGATGTGGCGGCGGTGGTGGCCCCTGACTGTTTAGAGAGAGGGACAGTTTGTAGAGAGAGAGAGACAGTTTGTAGAGAGAGAGACACAATCGCCACCGAAACGAGGTTACAATCCAGATCTGTTTCGTTGTCCACCAACACAAGAATGTTGCCTCTTCGATCTTTCATCAAATCTGAGTTTTGCAACCACCGAAAAACGTGAGGGGTTGGATTCTAATGGTGGAGGGACTATGGAGGTCAAAGGTGATGGTGATGGAGATGATGTCGGTGGTCGATGGTGTTGGTGGGTACTGGTGTCCTGATGATGATGATGATTGTAGAAGAAGGAAGATGATGGTTGTAGAGAGAGAAAGTACAAGGGAAAGAGTCAGTTGAGAGAGATATAAATAAAGAGGGGTTTTATAGAAAATGTAAAATGAAAAGCAAAATGCCCAAAATGCCCCTGAACTAAAAGACAAAATAGGAAGTTGCAACAGTCAAAAAATGGGGTTTTTGAAATTTGGACTAAAATGGCAACAAAATGCAAACCACATGGACCCAGATGTAAAAAGTTTGAGATTTGGACTAAAATGGCAAAACTGGCCAAACTACAGGGACCAAAATGGCAGTTTACTCTTTTGGAAAAGTCATTTTTCCCCTCACATACAACCTCATTGCCAAACATCATTTTGAAGCTTATGACTTTTCAAAAAGCCAATAAGTCAATAAGTTGTTTCAAAAAGCTTAGCCAAACATGCCCTTAATCTTAAATATAGAAATTATTAAAATCTGATTTCTCTAAAAAAAAAAAAAAAAAAAAAAACTTAAAACACAAATAGGTATAGATGGTAACTTGCATGTTAAGTTGTTAACTTGTAGTGGAAGCTTCATTCTGTTTTGAGTGCACTTCAATGGAAGCTTCATTTTCCACCTGCAAGAAGAACCCTAGCCCATTACATATACATGCTACTGGGTAGTATTATCCTCACTCGATCTCCTATTTTCTTAATTTATACATCCATCATACCTTTATTTTCATCTTCAATTAGGGTTATATTCCAAAACAATACACAAAATCTTGTTAGGGCTTCATATATAAACTTGTGTGTGTAAGTAAGTATCAATGTCTGTTGTAGCTGAGACTGCTTTACAGTTTGGAATCAATGAGTTACTGAAAGTAGTTTTAGGGCAAACTATACAAACTGCCAGAATCAAAACCCTAGTTAAAGGCCTTGAAAAAACTCTAAAGGTTATCGAGCCGATGTTGCGTGAAAGCTCGAGGTTGAGCAGGGTGTTGGATCGTCCCGAAAACGAGACAAAAATGTTCATTTTCCATCTAGAAAGAGGGAAAGAGCTTGTTGTTAAGTGCTCAAGGATTAAATTCTGGAATGTGTACCAAAAGTTTGTTTATTCGAATAAGATTATTCGGCTTAACAATGAGCTGTTGATGTTTTTTAAGATAGATTTGCCGGCGATAATGATGAGCACTAGCATGAGGAGTTTGGTTGGGATTTATGATTTAGCAGACAAAATGGATCAAGTACTTTCTGTTGCTACTCATGTGCGTGCAAATCGTGGTTTGTGTGGAGTTCCAGAGGTTCCGGAGCATATCGTTGGGTTTAATTGGCATCTTGTCGAGTTGAAGCTTAGGCTGCGTGAAAATGGCACTCGAGTGTTGGTGGTTTCAGGTCCTGCAGGTTGTGGGAAGACCACTTTGGTCAAGCTGCTCTGCCATGACAATCAAATAAAAGGTACCTTTAGTCGTTTATTTCTGTATTAATATACTAGGTTAGAAACCTCTGTATTACACAGGTTGAATAAAGGAATATTTAATTGTTAGTTATGAAGATTCAGGAATTTTAAACGAATATTTCAAGATAAAATATGATGTAGGAGTTAACTTTTTCTAGATTAAGAAATAGAATATGAGAAGGTGAAATAAGAGAAGCGGGAAAAGGAAATCTTGGATTCGTAGAATTGTGATAAGTGGCGCAACGCCAGTTACTTATTTATTAGGTATAGAAGCAACTATAACTGTGTGTATACATTGTCGAACTATTTTTAATGCGATCATGTTCTTACTGTAATGTACATTTATTTTGACAGATATATTTGGTGAGCATATCATATATGTTACAGTCTCTAGATTATCAAGTCTTCAAATCATTATCCAGAAAATATTTAAACATCATGGCGAAAATGATCCTGAGTTTCTAAGCGATGAAGACGCCAGGAATCAACTTGAAAACCTTGTGAAGCGAATGAAATTAAATAACATGCTACTCGTCCTGGATGATGTGTGGTCTGAATCTGAGTCCATTATTCAGGATCTTATGTTTCAAATACCAGGATACAAAGTTTTGGTCACGTCAAGATTCTTGTTTCCAAGGTTTGATTCCACATATGAGTTGGGCTTGTTGAATAATGAAGATGCAAAAACTCTTCTTTGCTACTCTGCATTTCCACGTGATGGGATCCCCATTAACGTGACAGATGATCTCGTGAACAAGGTAGAGATAGAAAAATAAAATACTCCTGAATTCTTGAACATACATAGATGTTTCATATTTATATATAGCAATGGATATCTAACTTTGATTGCTCTTCTGGATGTAGATTGTTAATTTCTGTAAGGGACTTCCGTTGGCTCTAACTGTAGCGGGTGCTTCACTATGCGGACAACCTGCGTTCAAATGGAAAGCAACTCTCAAGAAATGGTCGGAAAGTGGATCCATTTTGCAGTCAAATAGCAACATACTTCATCGTCTGAAGTCAAGTGTCGATGCACTGGATGAGTTGCCTAATGTTAAAGAATGTTTCTTGGATTTGGGCTCGTTTCCTGAAGATGAACGGATTTCAGCCACGGTTCTTATGGATATGTGGGTGGTATTGTACAATCTTGATGATGAGGGAACGTCCACTAGTGAATATCTTCTTGAACTCTCATTAAGAAATCTCATCAATCTTTCTTCAGTAAGGTAAATGATTTCTTGCATTATTTTAGATGTCTTTTTTCCATTGTTAAACTAAGTTTCATATGATTTTACAGGAAAAATGCTGGTGAAGTAGACGGCTATTGTAATGAGCTTTATGTTACACAACATGATTTGCTAAGAGAATTAGCCATCCACCTGAGCACTCAAGAACCTGTTGCAGAAAGAAAACGTTTTTTCATAGACGTCCATAGGAATGAGTTTCCCACATGGTGGATTGCACAAACCGAACAACCCATCAATGCCCGTATCTTATCTATTTCAACAGGTTTCATTTCTTTCTATTCATTTTTATGATTGACCCTACGAGCAAAACTAATAAAAATATCTAATTGCAGATGCAGCATTTTGCTCAATCTGGTATGATCTACATGCACCTAAAGTTGAAGTATTGACACTGAATATAAGGAGTAAAGATTACACGCTAGCCGAGTTCATCAAAAGAATGGGACAACTGAAGGTTTTAACTATTACAAGCTACAGTGATTATCCTTCTCAGCTGCACAATCTTTCCCTCATGAAGTGTTTATCCAACCTAAGAACAATCAGATTCCAACACGTTTCGATTTCCTCTATTCAACTCATCTTTGCATTAAGGAATTTAAGGAAACTTTCATTTGTTATGTGTGAGATAGGTAATGCTTTGATGACTTGTTCCACTGAGCTTCCTTACATACTATCAAATCTCACGGATCTTGAAATCGATATGTGTGATGATCTGAAAGAAGTACCATCAGGACTATGTAATCTTGTTCATCTACAGAAACTCAGCATCACCAATTGCCAAGAGCTTCATGTTCTCCCAAAAGGATTAGGGAGCTTATCAAATCTTCAATTCTTGAGTCTTCATTGCTGCACGAAGCTGCAAGAGTTACCACAATCTATTGGAAGCTTGTGCAGTCTAAGTTTCATTGATATATCTGATTGTTTGAGTATAAGTGTTCTGCCTGAAGAACTTGGTGAACTATGTGGCCTGAAAGTGCTTAAGATGAATGGTTGTATAGGGTTGCAAGAATTGCCGGTGTCCATGAGCAAGTTGTTGCAATTAGAAGATGTGATATGCGACGAGGAGGCATTGTATTTGTGGATGGAGTTGAAAAGCATTATTCGTAATTTGAAGATAACCGTTGTTGAAGATGACAGGTTTGAAAGTTTTATGAAGATTGTTCGGTAAGTGTTATTGATCCTGCATTTGTCATTGATTTTGTGAAGCATTTTAGATATATTGTTTGCATATTATGTAATTATCTGAAAGAAAATTGTGTGTTATGTACATGATTTTGATAATAGTTATTTTATTTGAATGTGTAGGGAATCCATGATTATTGGATACATGCAACCTGCGAGTTCCAATCTTAATTTGCTGTCATTGTCATTATAATACCATTAGTTGTTCTAAGGAGATCTATAAACTTTGTATTTATGCCTGCTAGCTTCTATTGTTTATTATTATATAGTCAAATTAACTACCACAAAAGTCCTATTGGAACAATAGGTTGATAAAACCTACATGTTAACAATTACAATATTCTCCTCATCAATGTTTATGATGAGTTATGTTTAAACAAATTACGTTCAAGTTATCTAAAAATATAGTAATCAATTATGAACTAAGAAATTACGATGATCATTGTTAGATTATGAAAGGGTTTAATATATAAATAAATGTTTAGCATTAGCATTAGCATCAGCATCATATGTTAGTTAATCAGTGTTCTGTTTACTAAAACTTTGTATTAAAACAAAAACTTAAAATTACATGGCAAGAGAGAAATATGAGAATGTTTCTAGGAAAACAAAAATATGTGGATGAGTTATGTAAGCTAATTAAGGAAGTGGTAAGGTTGAGATTGCTTGGATTGAAAATAAAAAAACACTATCAACACTATGGCAGCTAGTAAAGTTTGGGGCTTTAAAGTGAAAAGCCCAAGTTCTTTGAAATCCACCATGATGTATCATAATTCATAACAAAATTATGAGAACAGATAGTTGGGTGTTTCGAAAGATGGAATCTTGACATGACTCAAAATGGGAGAGATTGATACCGCTTAAGTTGGACCGGAGAGAGAGAAACATGCTGTGAAATTCCTTACCAAAACTCATTAGTCTGAAACACTCTTTGTGTGGAGTGTGGGAATCGGCACTCAGCAGGGCAGGGTGTTTGCGGTGTGCACATATCGGTGAGAAGTGGGGTTATGTGAAGGGAAAGAGTTGGGTTTATAAAAATATCACTTACTCTTAGTTAAATGGGTAGTCATTTGGTGGTTTTATTGTTTCTTTGCCTGCTCGCTTTTTAGTGTCCTTTAATTTTTATTGTTGGTCTATATCATAATGTTGGTTTCCGTATTTTCATTATGATCATGTCACGGGTTATCTAAGACTTTACTTTGTGCTAGGAGTTGGCACCACCACTGGAGAAAGAATAAGGTATTAAAGTTTCATGTCTGTTTTTCTGTTCTTATCTTATCAGTGAGTGGTACATAAACCCCATTTGTGTCTTCTTCTGGTCAGAGCCTTTGTATTTCTTGTTTGTCAGGTTTTTCATGAGTTGGGAATGAGTCACAGGTGGCCATGGTTAGTGTTGCAATTAGTAATTGGGATTTATTTATACTATGCTGATAAAAGTTGTTACTGCTTTATAGCCATTGTTATGAGTACAAGAATGGGGCAATGTTATTTCTACTGTCATATTTGAGCTAAACTGTTTATGTGCCAACAAGGATATGATGATCATTGCTAACGAGCATCTGCTGATCTGGGTTGGATCTTACTGTGCAGACACTGTTTGTACTTCAGCAATTTGTTTCAATCTAGGATGGGTGTTAATTTCATTAGGAGCAGTTGGCATGCTGAGATATTTGATTGATAATATGCCAATGAAGATGGTCAAGTTCAAAGCGGGTCAAAGGTAAATGCATAGTAGTCAGTCAAAGATGGGAAGATTTTCTTTGGAGTTTTGATATTAGTCTTTAATGTCTTGAATTATATTCGTAATAAAACTTATGTAGTTAGGTTGGATTTGCCTTGTATTGTATTTTCAGCTGGGTTATATTTGGGCCCAAAATGAGATCATGTATTGTTTGCGGTATTTCCATTTGATCCATATATGACTGTCTGTATTGTACAGGGCCTTTTATTGGGCCAGGCCATTGTAGTCTACTTGATAGATTTCCTTTGGGATTAGTTTACCTTGCGGAAAAATTTCAGGTTCTAGAACAGCTAACTCCTACATTCAGTCGAACCTTGAAAATTTCCACCGGGGGTAAGAAGTCACCGGACCTAAAAATTCTATATAAGTAATTTTTTTATAAAACCGGGGGGTCGAAAACGTATATATCTAAAAAAAAAATTATACGAAACGTACATACATAACACTACTGAGCGAAAAGTTCAGGGGGTCGGGCGCACCCTTGGCCCCTTGAAAGCCGCGCCTCTGCGTACTATCTCTAAATATACAGCGATTTCTACCATGGTACTAGAGTCTTCAATCACATGAGGAACGCCTTGATACAACTAGGTTACTATCCCTTTGGTGGGTAGACTAATAATTGTCTACAAATTTGTGTTTATTCTTTTCACTAGTAAAGGTTTTTCACGGTATTGTCTCCTTTTTATTAAAAAAAATAAATAATAAAACACTAGCGTGTCATAGCTTTCATAACGTTGACATTTATTAACCTAGAAACTACTACTATAAACATCACACACGTATTTCAGAACAATTACTCAACTCACATGTTAACCAGTAACGATGTTTGATGAGTTTGTAATATAGCTTTATATAATTTGGTTTTTTGTGTATTTAACGAGTTGACGTTAACCCGCGCATTGCGGCGAGATGCTGATTATTGTTTTTCATTTACATCTCATATTGAGGACAAACAATTTGTAGCATGTGCACTCGCCAACGTTGGTGTTGACGTACCATATAACCAAACACAAATTAAATGTAAAAACGTTAAACCAGGCACGCCCGTTGCGGTGTGCTAATGTGTAAAAATTAGACCGAAACGTAAAACATAGAAAATAATAACTAAGTCAACCTAATACTCATGGGTTGCGATGGGGTAGTTAGAAATTTAACACACGTGAGTTGCAGCATGTTAAATTTGCTAACCTTAAACCATTTCTTATTATTGAACCGACATATGCAATTTACGTACGTGTCCATAATTAAAATGAACCGAGGTATAAACCACTTCATGACTTTCTTGCTTAAGGTGAATCAACGCATATTATATGTACAAACGTCCTATTTGACATAATAAGATAGAGAGACACTTTTGAACAAAAAATGAATATCATACCTTATTAAAAGTTCATGTGAATTAAATATACACAACAAACATTCATCTATCTTCTAACGTTAAACTAAAAGAGGGTTGATAATATACATAACTTTATCATGCTGTTGCAAGTTCGTTGATAATATTCGAAATCAAGTATGTCGAGTTGCTTAATCTTTTCAAAAATACAATATTATGGGTCAAACTTTTCTATTAAAGTGAATATTATGTTAATATGTGATAATTTTACGTATTTTTATAATTATACAGTCAATTGAAACTCATTTATATTTAGACGATGTAAGTTTCATTCGTAATTTTTTTTCAGAGTTGAATTAAAAGTGACTTCATTAATTAAAAAGTTAAAAGACATTTAAAGTCTTATTGAAATATTGAATACTCTTACACTAAATTGATGCAAACATTTATAAAATGTGTGCTACCAAACGTACCGCATTTTCTACTGAACATACCCCTCTTTTAACTTTCAAATTAATACAATTCAAACCCTTTTGTTTTTTTTTTGTCATTTTGTTCTTTAATTATTATTATTACTAGTATTTGCTTTTAAAACATTATTTTATTTAAAAAGATTTATTTTTTGTTCTTCGAAAAAAAAAATTGTTTTCTTATGTTTTAAACTGAGGCGAGTAATTTTAATTTTAAAGTGGGATTTTTTCATTCATAACGGCTTGAAGTGGGTGTTCGAATTCAGTTTGTATAAGCAATAATACACAAAAATTTAAATGAAGCTTTGAAGCCAACCAACTTAATATAGTTTTTCGAGTTAAAAGAAGAGAAATATATTTGAGAATCACCACTTTAATTTGAGATAATGATTTTAATTAGTCAATAAGATACCCTCACAATAATTAAATTTCAATTCACGTCCACATTGATTGATATTACATGCTTTGATCAAGTCATTTTACTACCTAACTAGTGCTAATTCCCGGGAACTTCGCGGTTTTGACAAAATAATATGTTTTCGAGGTATATATTTAAAGAAAAATATACGTTTATGATGATCATAACGAAATTCTCCGAAGAAAATAAATATGGTGAATTATAAAATTGTCATGACTCATACCTAAGTTTTATGTTGCGATTATTTGATGCATGATGAGAAGTACAATTCCAAAGGCATTTGCCCAATTTGCAGTTGCACCTTCAACAATCGTTTGTAGTTGTATGATCACCGGCTAATATAGTCTCTTATGTTGATCCCTGTTCCTACTCTAGTGTGGCTCATCTTCTTATACTACTACATATGAATTGCACTTTAGAGACGCTTAGCTTTCCCCTTTTACTTTATTGGCCTATAACTAAAACCCATGTCAAGAATATCTTGTAGAGAACACGTATAAAGATGCGGTAGATGTGGCATAATAGGTGGATTGGTTTATCACCAATCACCAATTAATGATAAAGACCCCTTAAATAAATATTAACAATAAGATGTAAATAATAGGTATTTATTATAAACAAAAGGTTTAAATAATATAAAAAGATAGTAACTCAATCAATATTAAAACATTGATCTAGCAAGGTACCAGACCAAAAGCTTGTCCCACCCCATACAAAATCACCCTTACAGTATTGTTACAAAAAAAAAAAAAAAATGTATTCCAGGAAATTAAACATCACCCAGTTCTACCACTGAATTGAGCTGCATTTCACCTAGCCTGCACTTCCCCAGTCGTCAACTACTGTACTTCCAAAATCGAACTACATGTTGAAGTAATATCTGAAATTTCAGCAAAGGATGAACTTACCAATCTAGCCCTAGCCGCTGATGATTTGGATCGGCGACGACAACTTTCCAATCCAGCCACCGAACTGTCTCTCTAGAAGCATAATCGAGATGATTAGCAGTCATCACATCGTTGGTTTCCGCAGCGAGTTCATCAAGTTGGTTAGTGGTGGCCGAAGAGAGATAGATGAGAGGGTGGGGATGGGGGGCGGAGATGACGAACGGACGTCTGGAAGAAACCCTAGGGCGTCTGAAGTTGGCTGTGAGTGAAGTCGGGTTATAAGGCTTTTATACCGACTCCAACTTGGCGTATATATGGCTTAACGGGTCCGCTTTTTTTTTTAATCCGAAATTTGTATTGTTTTTTTGTTGAGTTAAATGCTTGGTTGGTCCCTGTGGTTTCCGAAAATTGCAGGCTTGGTCCTAATGGTTTACTAATTACACACTTGGTCCTAGTGGTTTTAAAAAATGCACTCGGTTGGTCCCCAGCCCTAACATCAGTTAAATTTCTCAGTTAACTATGTGTGAAATGACTATATTACCCTTGAACAATTAAAAACCTAAAACTATATTACCCTCTGCATCATCTTCATCACCAACATAATACCCATTTCCCTCTGCTCTCTCTCGATCTCACACCGGTGACCGGCCGGTTTTCCGGCGTCTCCGTTCTCCGGTAGCACCACACCCACCTCCGACAAACCCCCAACAACCACCTGCCATCCCCCTTGTTTCCTTCGAGCTGGTGACCGGTGCACCTCTGGCCGGTTGTCGGTCGACTGTCTTACCAATCGAACACCCAACCCCCACACCAGTTTATACCCTTTGCAACATACCCACCTGTTGCATCCCTCAACAGCGGAGCAGGAGCGGCGCCGCCGCTCACGGCGGCGACGGTGAAGACCGATTTGAAGTGGAATCTTCGTTTTCTTCACCGGCTTCGCTTTCTGGTTGATTTGGTGAGTGATTGAGTGGAAATTCAGGTTCTAGATCATCTGATAGTATAGATCTGAAGAAATCCATTGATGATTGAAGTGATTTGAGAAGATGATTTCTAGGGTTTCTGTGTAGATGATGAACTGATGATGATATTATGATTTCTGCGTAGATGATTTCTAGTTAAATGCCTGGTTGGTACAGATTCTAGGGTTCAGTTAAGCATCTTTGAGAAACGGCCACCTCTTGAAAGCGGGCTGATTTTCTCTTTTGTTTCTTGTTATTTGAAAAATATTTATTGCTTCCTATGTTGGTCATCTTTCCGGATTTATTCAGCTTATTCTTGCTAGTTTAAGATAAAGGCTTCGTTTAATTGAGTTTCATTATTTATTTCACTTCTCCTACTTCATGCATTATTGTTCCTTTAATGGCTAAGAGTTACTGCAGCTTCGATTGAGTAGAGAAGGGGTGATTATTGGGACAGAGTATCTATCTGATCTAGTGGAAAAGGGGCATACATCTCATAATCATGGTAATCGCCTCTGGTTTAACTGTGAATCTGTGATTTAACTAGAACTACCACCATTACATCCTACTTCATGCATTATTGTTCCTTCGATTGGTGTGGGGGTTGGGTGTTCGATTGCTACCGGAGAACGGAGACGCCGGAAAACCGGCCGGTCACCGGTGTGAGATCGAGAGAGAGCAGAGGGAAATGGGTATTATGTTGGTGATGAAGATGATGCAGAGGGTAATATAGTTTTAGGTTTTTAATTGTTCAAGGGTAATATAGTCATTTCACACATAGTTAACTGAGAAATTTAACTGATGTTAGGGCTGGGGACCAACCGAGTGCATTTTTGAAAACCACTAGGACCAAGTGTGTAATTAGTAAACCATTAGGACCAAGTCTACAATTTTTGAAAACCACAGGGACCAACCAAGCATTTAACTCTTTTTTGTTTGTTTGTGTAAAGAGCCATAATAATGCCATGTGTCATCTATAGCCTAAAAACATGTCATGTGTGAAATGGTGGCTAGAAAAGTGTCATGTGCCACCCTTTAGGATGGATAGATGTGCTAGTTAACGTTTTATTTTCTTTTTGCATTATATAACTTTTAATAAATTAAAGTTGTTAATTATATTATAATACATTTTAATATAATAATGATACTAATCGAAATAGAAAGACAAGAGAACTAAAATACGAAATAAATAAAAAATATAAAATCAACTGTTTTTTTTTTAAGTTTTAAAACTTTTTTATTGTTTAAAAAATAATTTTTTTATTAATATGTAGTGACGTATTATAGAAACATAATAAAATAATAGTTTGAGAAAGTGTCATAAAAAACAATATTTGAATTGTATAAACGAGTGAAATTTAAAAGCTTTTAAACTGTATTTTTAGAAAGAGGGTATAGTTAATAAAAAAAGGGTTGGATTTAGCCAACCCTCATGAAACTCTTACACTAAATTTAGAAAGAGGGTATAGTTAATAGAAAACAAAATGATTGCACAACGTAGAAAGCCAAACAAATATATTTAAAATTGATGCAAAACCTAAGTCTAAAATATTGATGCAAAAAAAAAAAAAAAAAAAAATTGGAAAGCAAAATGAAAGTATAAAAATTGATGGAACCATTTATAAAGGTTCTTCTGGCCATCACCACTTTGGTGGGTGGTAGAGGTTTTGTATCTCTTGAAACTAGTGTTCAAATTATGATATGAGTAAACTTGGTGTAATTTAAGAGTGGTGTTTATGTAACCTTTGCCGTTCAATTTTTTTTTTTTTATAAAGGTTCTTCTATTTTCACACCTCTATTTTCTTATTTTCACATCCCTAATTGTATACGGGCCGTATAACGTTATACGACCCGTATAATAGAATGTTGTTGCACAGAAATAGATGCAATGGAATGTTTTCTTTTTGTTTTACATGTATATGAGCCGTATAACTTTATACGAACCGTATAAAATTGCATACGAGCAATATAATGTTATACGACCTGATGTCTATTTTTTGTGAGGTTTCGATCAGTTTTTTTTTTTTTGGGTTTTTAACACATGTATACGGGGGGCCGTATAACCTTATACGACCCGTATATAATAAATGTATATATATTTCTTTTAAATCAGAAAACCGTTTAATAAGTTTTAGTAATTGTTTAGGTAGCGTTTGCCGTATTATTTTGATATATCGAATTATGTTACGAGTTGAACAATTTTCCACTTTATTATGTGAAACGTCTATGTTATAATATAATTTCCGTATTATTTTTTTTTATATATATCTAATTGTGTAACGAGCTTGTAATACTACGAGTTTTAAATAATTAAAACATTTATTAACAACAAAACATGTGCATAGGATTAACAATACAATACGATAACAATTATCAAACAAACAAGATAAAATGTAAACATAAAATTAATATTTACAATGTTTCAAAAGTAAAACAAGAAAACCAAAAATACAATAAGCAGCTACGGCGATGGCGGCGGCGGCGGTGGTGGTGTACTAGCTCGTGGAGGTAGAGGCGCGCCGCAATGCATAGCAATAATCGCCTCCACCATCCACTGTATGTACCTCGGTATACGCGATACGTCCACCCATACAATAGCTAGATCTGACTCTACCTAAGCCAGTCTCTCATCCACTTCCGGTGGAGGCATCACACATGGTCTCACACTCCGTCGCTCGTACGGGTGATCAACCTGTACATCCTCCACACCCATCTGCGATCTGTCGATCGCAGCATGAACTACCTCCTGTACCCCGCCTCCCTCTCCCTTGCCTCCCTCACCCCCGGCACCCTCACCCACGCCTCCCTCGCACGCCTCCCTAAGTAGTGGCTGCCCTGGGTACCACTTGGTATGACCCTCATCAAACGACCAAATCACCCGGACCTTGTTCAGTAACACCTCGTGAGCAATGTTCATCGAGCATGTTGTGGCCCTATCTACTGGATCAACCTAGTGTGTGATGGTCATATCCAGAGCCACCTGCGGGGACAAGCGGTGCGGCCAGTGCTTCGCCAGACGGGTGACGAAGCCGCCATAGCTAATGTGGCTAGAGGTACGCTTAAAAGCGTACTCGGCGAAGTAAGTGGCCAACTTGTATGCCAAGTTGGCCCCCCGCCAGTAAGTAAGACGTGCAAGAAGATTAGGTCATTTTGGGTGACCCGCTCCCTATAATCGTGCCGACCCGCAATCGTCACGGCAATACACCGATGTAGGTATCGGTGCAACGAGTCGTAAATGCGCGACACCCGCGCCTTCGGGGATCGCGAACACGGTTTCGTGAATTCTCTGATCCCAATAGTGCGCCACCAGGGCCACAACACGTTAGAGGACGCGGTGGTCTGCGCATTCAGAAATGCCTGGGATACAGACTCATCTTATGAGTACAGACCCGAGGCAACAACAAACTGGGGGAGC
The DNA here is from genome assembly GCA_030545235.1 of Helianthus tuberosus. NCBI lineage: Eukaryota > Viridiplantae > Streptophyta > Magnoliopsida > Asterales > Asteraceae > Helianthus > Helianthus tuberosus. The sequence goes on from CM060369.1 coordinate 84,301,038, forward strand.
TTCAACCGACGACTCTCCCCGCAAAGAGGAAAAGAAACCGCAGTGGTATCCAAAAAATGCTGTAAACCCCTACCCCGGGTGTCCGTAAATGCAAACGTACATTAAAACTCTAAAGTAATCTCCCTGTGGGCTCGTTCTCGGGCGGCCTCAAACTTTCTTTTGATTACCTGTATTGGTTAACTGGTCATTTGTTTGAGTCCTAATGAACAACTTTCTTTTTTTTTTTTTAAATTTTTTTATGTGTATGCGGAATGGACGAAAAGGTAGTTGGTATGTGTTCCGAGCGAATATGTCCATACATGCTTTTAAGTCACTTACATCATAAAAGTGAACCACTTTCTTTTGATTACCGATTTTGGAAGTTGGTGAAAGATGAAGATGTTATACATAGATGTCAATCAAAGTAGTAAGCCATAACAAACTCATTTTTTCAATATGTGGAATGGACGAAAAGGCAGTTGGTATGTGTTCAGAGCGAATATGTACATACATGCATTTAATTCGCTCACATCATTACAAATTGTCAGAACATGAAATAAGATCAAGCTTATTTGCTTTTGCTTTATGTTTATCAACTGGTCGTTTGTTTGAGTCATAACGAACAACTTTCTTTTGATTACTGGTATTGGAAACTATTACATTTAAAGTTAACAAACAACTCCACTAAAAGTTAACATTTCAAATTCATATCTAACCTAAATCCACGAATTCTGTCGTCTTGTAATTATCAACGATCTTTTGATATTGAATTATATGTTCGTTGCACAGCCTTTGTCAGTTCATTTTATTATATACGAGCCGTACAACCATATACAGCTCGTATACACCATGTAAAAAATAAGATTTTACCATGTGTGATTATTTGGACCTTTATAAATAAATGTAATATTTTGAAGTCAGTTTTATGAAAGTATAAAGCGAAAAAAAAACAATTTTTTTTTTTTTTGTGTAGAAAATTTAAAAACATGCTTCATTTTCTTTTAAACAAAAACTTCACCCACAGTTTAAAAAAATCCACAGTTTCAAACTCTTCAACTACTCTATAGTAATGTTACACTTACCAACATTTTCATTATCCATATAATGATCATTTATCCATTAAGGGAAATCATAAACAATGTACCATATCTTTCCTCTAATCAAATGCAAAACACGTGGAAAAAGGTTGTAGACGTCACGAAGGAGACCAGGACCACAGCCTACCACCACGCCACCTCTCACCACCAGGCCACCGCTGTTCGGAAAACGTTGGTGTTTTGTGGATCCCCTCCTTAACCGTTTAAAGTCCTTTTTTGTGGAATCCGAGTGATAACCTTTTTGAAGATAAGATTTTCGGGGTGGTGGGGTTATATAGGGTGTGAAACGGAGGCAAACGATGGGGGTAAATGATTGTCGGAGGATATGCGTCGGTTAGGGGGAAACAATGGTTAAAGGTGATGTATCGTTTGGGTTGTTCTTCTTTTCGAATGACGGTTTGGTTGTCAGCCGTAAAGTCACGACCGGATTTTTTGAATGTTTTTGTCGGTGATGGTTTAATGGGTATGTATGCATATTTCATTTGAATGTGTGTCGGTTCTTTTTATCCTTTCTTTTATTTCAACTGAAAAGGTGGATGGGCAATGTGTATGGTATATCTATACTATATTATAAATCATATAGGAAGGATAACTTAAGGTAATTTGCCACTTTACTTAAAACACCTTTAAAGCATGATGTATAAGTGTTTAAAGCACATGAAATAAAAAATGGATTTCACTTTCCAATTATACCCTCACTCAAACAAAACACGCGAACACCATAAATCAAATTAGGGTTTCACATCTCATCTCATTCTTATCCGCCTCTCATCTCATCCTCTGCTCTCTCTCTCTCTCTCTCTCTTTGGCGATCAAATGGTGATTCAAGATATGCCTTTCTCAATGACACCAGATCTCTCTATATGACGCCAGATCGAATGAGTTTCACCTCTTGAAATCTTTAGTTTGAGTGGATTCGCTCAGATCTAGGGTTTCTCCCAGATCGACTGAGTTCCAACTCAGTTTAACACAGAGATGATGTTGAACTTGTTCCTGTTAACGACACCTTTATCTCCTTCGACACTAATGGTTCATAAGATGGAAAGGTATGTGATCTTTCAGTTTCTCCCAGAGTATTTTTCACAACTTTGTTACTCTTTTTGGATGTTTTTATGTCAGATCTGTTGTAATACTTTCAGATTTGTGTTGGTTTTGTGTTTTTATAATGTTTTATGAAGTGCTAATGATGTTGAACGTGTTCCTGTTAACTCAAACACTAATTGTTTTTAGTGTTTATGTTAAGCTTTTACAAAGGCGGGAATCGAACGGAAGACCAAGCATGTGAAGAACCAAACCAAACACTATTAAACTGCTATATCTTTGGAGACGTTCATGGGAAGGTTGAAGCATGATCATGCATGGCAAGGTTTTTGAGTTTTAAACTTTAATATCTCTAAACTGTAAATTAAGTGTATCAATTCATTATGTCGGTTCGTCTGGGTTATCAGTTAACCCAGACTCGTTAATTATCCCTTTTATATATAAAATTTGGGACGCAATCGTCCGAATATGTAAAATATTCGGTACTAACGAAACAGAGTGTTACAAGTTGTATTCATAGCTCAAGTTTTAAGGGATTAAAATGTTTGATTCAAGACTTGGTCGCATGGTCTAATAAGTTATTATCAATATTAATGGTCTAGCATGGTCGAAAGTTGTGTATACAACACATAGGGCTATCGTGTGAATGCACACTACCCCAAAAGAATTAGTAAAAAGGACCAGTATGGTTAGCAAATCACTTGTGTTAACAAGTATTACATGATGTGAATTAGATTGTAGAGGAATAAACCTCTAAAGAATAAATGGGTCTGGACTGAATCGGGCGTGAGAATAAGTACTTGTGGATGAAGTAGGGTTAAGTAAAACAATGTGATAGAGACAGAGTCTATACATGTGAGGTGTAAATATTGCTTCTATTCATAGTGGATTCAGTTAGACGTCGCTATCCTTCAGGTGAGGTGGTCCCCATGACTACGGTTTAGCGACACTTGTCATGCTCTCATTGGTGGGGAACATTCTATGTCTATGGTGTGCATGAGTGTGCTGACGCCATCTCTGCTCTGATTGGTGGAGAGGGTATCCACACTCAAGATGTGCATTGGAGATGATCAGCTGTGCGTGAGGACACTGTAAAGTAGAAAGTGTGACGTTGTAATTTGGTTGATCCATCATCACATGTCATTAGAAAAGGTTCATCTTGGTTTTAATTATACAACATTTCAATTTGAAAGATGGTGAAAGTATCCAAATGACTACGTCTTTTACAACATTTTTGCAACCTACTCATTTCGATGACCAAAAAATGATTGTAAATTTCTTGTGTTTCATAACTTAGCGTTATGGTAAACTACAATAAATGGTAAAAGTTTTTATGTTGATGGTATTCTATAGTTCTTACTTCCTGAATTTTGTCCATTCAATTAAGGTCAGTTGATGATAAGTTTGATGCACGTTGTTTTTACGAATTATTTGATATGATTATACATTATTTAATGAGTTAATAGCCAAAATGGTCCCTGAGGTTTGCTCAGTTTTGCCACTTTAGTCCAAATCCCAAATTTGTTAAATCTGGGTCCCTGAGGTTTGCATTTTTTTGCCATTTTAGTCCAAATTTCAAAAACCCCTTTTTTTTATTGTTGCAACAGCCTATTTTGTCCTTTTGTGCAGGGGTATTTTGGTCATTTTGATGAGTTATTATAAGAAACCCAGATTAAGAACAACTGATGATCAACACCTGCAGATCATCATCATCTTCTCAAAGCAGATCATCAAACAACTGATGATCAACACCTACAGATCATCATCTTCTCAAACAACTGAACATCAACACCTGCAACTATAACGAATCAACAACACTAATTAACCCCGAAAATATCAAGTCAAAACCCTTGATAAAAATAAAAACGAAAATATGAAAAAGAAGAATTAGGAGGCTCAGATCTGTTAATAATAATCAAAACAAAGAGGAACCAACCGCCATGGCTGCAAACATCGCGGCTGCTTCAACAGCCGGATATTACCCCGCCAAGATACGGTAAGTCTCAAGCTTCACTCGATTCACTCAGACAACGAAAAAATCATCATCGCCTCTTTATGAGTTATTATAACAAACAGCTAATTACAAACCCAGATCATCTCTCTCAAAGCAGATCATCAAACAACTGAATCATCATCATCTTCTCAAACAAACAACTGAACATCAACACCTGCAACTATGACCACCACCAGAACTCCGGCCACCCCCAAAATGGCAGTTTACTCACAGAACTCCGTCCACACAACTCTCGTCTTCAAACCGCCACCACCACCGAACCCCTGACCTGCACCACCCCACCCCACTGCACCAAGGAAACAGTATTCATACCTTAATCGAACCCCTGAACTAACAAACCCTAGCTGTTCACCTCTATACTCAACCAAAACATTGAGCGGCGATAATCGAGGCGATGGAGGCGGAGCGGCGTGCACTTTGAGGCGATCGAGGCGGAGGACGGTGATGGCGATGGCGGAGGAGAGGTCACGGTGAGAAGGAGGTGGTGGTGGCGGCTGTGGTGAGGAGGTAGTGGTGGCGGTGGTGAGAGTTCATTGTGGCGGTGGTGGTGAAGAGAGAGAGACAGAGGGTGCTTTGATAGAGAGAGAGAGAGAGAGTTTGATGATCTGCTTTGATAGAGAGAGAGAGAGTTTGATGATCTGCTTTGATAGAGAGAGAGAGTTTGATGATCTGCTTTGTTATAATAACTCATCAAAATGACCAGAATACCCCTGCACAAAAGGACAAAATAGGCTGTTGCAACAATAAAAAAAGGGGTTTTTGAAATTTGGACTAAAATGGCAAAAAAATGCAAACCTCAGGGACCCAGATTTAACAAATTCGGGATTTGGACTAAAGTGGCAAAACTGAGCAAACCTCAGGGACCATTTTGGCTATTAACTCTTATTTAATAATAATTTTTTTCATCAAAGATGTTTGTGTGACATGAGGTAACAAATATTCCGGTATAACTTGATCAAGTTATTCTAACCTAGATCATCACATAAGATTAATAATCGAGGATGAAATTTTAGTTATAAAAGGATTCTTTATGGCAGTTAAGTTAACTAATAAATATTAAACAAATATATCATATTATGTATAATCGCAAACTTCATAAATATTCTTACAACAAGGAACGTATATAATAACATTGTAATCAAATGTTTAACGTAATTAATACCATGAACATATAAAAATATATAAGATAAAACTTCACTGTCACACCCCGACTTTCCACGTGTCACCGGTGGGGAGTATCGTGACGTGGTTGGCAACATAATAGTCAAACAACACAATTATATAAATGCACAGCGGAAGCAAAAGATAAATATTATTACATTCCGAATATGAAGTAATATTCAGTATTACAACGGAAGTAAAGGATCCACAGGCGGATCTTAAAACATATCATTTGTTCAACAGACTTTAGACGCCTAGAACTTGCAAGATTCCTTATTAGCGCCCTGAGCTCCCAGCCAATTACGTTCAGTACCTGTCACTTAACCCTTTTGGAAAATACGTCAGTTTTCACTGGTAAATACACTCAACCGACTCATTTTGAAAAGAGTTTGTAAATTGGTTTGAATGCACTTGGCACAAAAATATAACGACACTTTGATTAAAATGCACAGAGGCAAAATTAACCTTTTTAACTTGGGAAAATTATTTATATATAATCTTGTATACAGTTTTACTTATTTGTCGTCCGTTTAGGGCCGGTTTGTAGGGCCGGACTAGATTAACAGACACGCCACAGGTATAATGCCCACAGGCTATCATCCCCTAAGTGGATTACCAGTTCCGGTATAATGCCCACAGGGATGATACCTTCGAGTGGATTACCAGTTTTTACATAATGCAACTGTCAGGTGTATGCCTACACCCCGTGCTTAGGTCGTGGCCATTTCGTAAAATGATGCCAAGGATATCCGGGACATGGTCATTAACCCCTAAAGGCCATACACCAAATAATAATAAAATAATACATATTAAACAGGTTATGTAGGTACATCAATCACAATCCGATTTAAATGACTACATACACCCGACCAAGCGGTACTTTTATAGTACCGTATCCCAAGCCCGTATAGGGAAAATAAGTTAAGAGTATTTACCTGAGCTAGCTCCTGTCTTAAATAGTAAGAATTTAATAACTCAGCCGTGTTCACCTAAGTAGCGTAGGTACCATTTACCGGAAGGCTCTAGTCTGGAATGATGGTATAAATAATTTATTAGAATGCTAACGGGTCTTTAATTAAGCTTAAGCTTAGACCGGTTAGTCTTACAGGAAGATACGGTTCAACCGCATGATTAAGCGAAGACCGGAATAGAACGTGTTTTTGACCCGACAAGTTTGAAGACTTGTCCAATATGGGTATTTCATACACACTCTGAATTTTGAGATAAAACCGATAAGGTTTGACCCGTTTCGGCTAACTTACATAAACTAGTTATATAAACCGATCCGAACGCGAATAACGCGTAACGGGTAACCGAATAGGTCGCGAACAGGTTTCCTAAGTTAATATGCTTTAAATATGTTGTGATATCATTATGATATCTTCCATAATGCCCAAAACGAGTTTAATCATTAATTATGCCCCGTAGGGGTATTTTGGTCATTTTAGAGATTATAAAAGGGATTTAACGTAACCCCGATGTTCGGGACTGAAGTAATCAGTAAACAACTTATTTATAACAGATTATATTAGTTGGTAATAGTCCTTATATGTCAAAATGGTTTTAATCCTAAACTACGCGTATAATACGCGTATAAACCCGTTTTAAGCGACGTACGATTAAAAATACGATTCTGGGTTTTCTGATTAGTTAAACAGGCTCAAAACATTACATTTATTATTTAAAATCAGTAGCAATTGGATTCGCGTCAAAATTCCTTGTAGAAATCATTTTATGACCGAAAAGGGTAAATTCGGTATTAACCGAATTAAGGCGATAAGCCTAGCTTAAGATTAGTTTAAAAATAATTAAAAATCTTCAAAAATCCCAAAATATTATTTAACATCAGTGGGTAAAAGGTTTGGTGCCGAAAATCGGGTTTAGATAGGCTATGCGCTAATCGCGCCGATTAATTAATAAAAAGTTTATTATTTACGCTAATGCGCATATCTTCTAATCTAGACCTCCGATTGACGTGAAAATTTACGTACATGTTTGATAATCAGTAACTAAGATTATTTTATGTTCATATCTCCAAAAATCTCGTTTTATGATCATAAGGGCATTACGGTCAATATTTAGGCGATTAACGGAAACATCCGACGATTAGGGATTCGAGTGGTATAAACGCAGAGGCTTATACACACATGTAACTAGGTCCTAATGGAACCTTAAGGCATGTCTAAACCTATATAAATCGGGTCAGAACTGAGGTCAACGCAAAAGTCAAACTTTTGCGTCTTTCGGCTCCGAATCGGTTCTTAATAGAAAGTTGTCGAATCAAACAAGCGTAAACAAGTTTTTATACTTATTTTCATGCTATATGACTGATAAAACAGATTACACGCCTTCCGTATCAATAATTATGCGATTAACATTTCTGTTGACTTTTTCGGACAACCTTTGACTCGATAAACGACATGGTTAAGATTGGAATCAGTGGGTGACCTTTTAGGGGTTTATTATCCATATAAATACCAACTTATAACAACTTTCGATTCGACAAATCTCTGGACCGATTGTGATTTATCGATAAATCGAACCGTAGTTACGACGGTTTGATTACTAGGCTATAAACTAATCAAAACACAACTTAGAAGGATCAAAGGCACTTACACAAGTCTTATGGATGATTTGAAAGGCTTGCGAATGATCCGTATACTTCAGAAATGATCAGGAGTTGATATGTTCTTGAACGTTGCAACTTGGTGATTTTTATCTTTTGAAGAATGATGTCAAATGAGATCTATGAGTGATATTAGATCATCAACAAGTGTTCTACAGACTATAAAGCATGTAGGAACACTCACAAGTGAAGATAAGACCAACATAAGTCGGTTAGATGGCCAAAACAGACACCTGCCATGAATCTGGTCGTTTTCTGCATCTGCAGGTCTCACGCGGCCCGCGTCCGATACGGCCAATCCTAAAGCGGGCCGCTTTAGACTTGTTATCCTGATTTTTGTTTTCCTTAAATTGCATTTTGGTCCCTGGTCCCCCGAAAGGTCGTTTTCGAGATGTTTCTTGCAATGTAAGGCTTTGATATTTATATATGGGGGCTTTAATACTTATACCCACTTTGTCAAGTCCTCGGGTAACTTTGTGATCACCCGAAAAGCCCTAAATTTCAATGTTGACGGTTCTAACCCTTGCACACGAATTTTATCACAACTTGCTCATACGATAACGAAACTTAGTGAAAATTTTATGGTATATTCTAGTGAGCATATTTAATCATTACAAGGCTTCGGGTTTGTCAAAAGGTCACTCAGAGGTATAACTTAAACATGTTGGCACATTTAACCCCTGTAGTTTGTAATCTCTCACTTTCTTTCCCAATTCGCTTCGTATGATCCATGATCCATTCGTTTAAGGTTATAAACACCATATAAGGGTATTGTAAAGTATATTTATTCATTGTTGACCCTATGAACCCTTATATTTACATAGTTTCATTGTTTGTCAACTTTAGTCCTTCAAGGACTTTCTTTCACACGTTCAAACATTATGACACGTGTCAAGACATTATTGGACGAAATTTTCGGGGTGTTACATCCTCACCCCCTTAAAAGAAATCTCGACCCCGAGATTTACTGAAATAGATGAGGGTACTTTTCTTTCATCGTGGACTCAACCTCCCACGTATACCCGGGACCTCTACGGGCATCCCATTTGAACTTTACAATTGGTACTTGCTTCCTTCGAAGCTTCTCAACCTGTCGATCCTTAATCGATATAGGATGTTTATCACATCGTAAATCCGCATACCAATTTGTGATAGTGCTCCTTGACTTATTGGCGGAACACCTCCTTCAGTCACTAGTGTGCAATGTATTTCGAGCTCCGCCAAACCACTTAAATAGGTTTTAGCTTACAAGCTACTTGATCTTGATATATTCGATTTCCTTCGAACGATTTCCATATATTCAGAGCTTAACTAGCCGGTATAATCTAACAAATTTGGTACACCCTTCCTGGGTGATATCTTTTGTTTATACCATATTCCTTAACAAGAACTTAAGAAGTTTGCTATTTTCATAACTCCTCGATTTCTTGCCATATACTGGCAACCTATAATCGATTATGGATTTGTATAATCTTATTTGTTGTCCCCCAGGCAACTTTCAGATCTTGATAATTGGACTTACCAATTTCCTATCTAACACTAGACATTTAATTCTCCATCTATACAAGGTCTCCACAGGAGTAGCCTTAATACTTACATAATAATTTTTATAAAAACTTATTCTATGATGAGATGGTTATTCCAGCCACTATTTAACTAATCTTAAGGAGTAGCTAATCCTTACAGTTAGTCGAACAATTCGACGATCCTGGGTAGATGATGGCAAATTCTTAATCGTTGTCTAAGTAGGGTTGCGGTAATAATGCATAAGCAAAAATGAACCGTCTTTCTTACCCAACTATATCAAACTCTTAGAATATCGAGTTAGGGTATATGAACCTATATCTTAAAATTTTCTTAATCAGGTTTTTGGTTGTTCCATATTAAACATGGAGTTCTTACAACACTCTAACCCAAAGCGGGATGTTAATCGTAACTCTACCTGCCTCTAGAGAGGTAAACAGGGTGAACTTAGAAGAAGATAATCAAGATTGCAAGGAGGCTACAGAGATTTTCCATATCTCAGGCTCCAGTTCATCCACCATTACTCGTGTCAATTAGATGACACCATTTTGTTATAAGTCCATGAATTCCTTATTCGGGAACATTTACTGGAAGGAAGAAAAAAAAAATTTCCATTTTTGGATATCTTCTTTGAATACTACTAGTCGACTTTAGTACAATATGACCATTGGGATATCTCAGGGGTTCCATGTATTAAACCTCCATGCTGATCAGACATGGAAATAATCTATGGAATTTATTAAGATACCCAATCCTCATATGATGCTTTTATCAAACATAGTTTGGCATTCGCAGGCGACAGAAAACAATGAGAAAATAGTTAAAAATAACATAGGTTGTCGTACTCTATGCGAAGAAAGAGTACTCTTCGATTTTTATCACTATATTGTGTCCTTAAGTATGAAACCAAAAGTTTGCTATAAGGATATTAGAGAAGTGATTTCTAATAGATATTAATATCAATATAGGATTTGTTGGAGCATTTTCGACGTAACATCGTCACTTTCTACCAGGCATTAAATGACCGGAGTCTTAATCAGGTGGAGACAACAGTTCTCAACCTTTATCATTCATAACATATTTATATGTGCCAATATCAAATAAGTTTCTGCATAAACTGTTTGATAAGGAAAGGTACATATTATACTATTATTATTCTGAATCATTTCTTGGGCGTTCATCCTGACAACTCGTGCGTTTGTTCTCTCGGCCTACTCGGGCTTCTTCGCGTACTTAGGGCAGTTGGTCTTTATGTGCCCTTTCTCGTGGCAGTTGTAGCAGGTAGCATCTTTAATCTTCCCGCAATCAACAGTCTTGTGCTCCCTAGACTTGCATATCCCACATGCAGGTGGTCCTGAATTAGAATTGGACTCCATTCTGCATTTTCCAAAGTGGCGTTTTTGGCAAGTCGAGCACCTTGGCTTTTCCTCTGTCCGCTGACCATTCTTTCCAGACCCAGACCTCTCAGAGTCAGTGTTTCCCTTGTGTTTCTTCTCTGATCCTTGTGAGTTATCACCCTCACGCTTCTTCTTACTTTCTTCAGATTTCTTTAGCGACCTTAGCCTGACCGCATCTAAAGTAAGGGACAGAGAGAGGTCAGCTACTGACCTAAATGTAGTAGGTCTTGAAGCCTTAACACTGGCTTTTATCTCTGGGGCTAAACCCCCAATGAAACGAGCAATTCGCTTAGGTTCCGGTGTTATCAGATACGGAACTAGCCTGGATAGGGTATTGAAAGTGGTGAGATAAGCTGGACAATCTAGATCCTTCATCACCAATGCTAAGAAATCTGATTCAATCCTTTCCACCTCATGTTGCGGGTAATAATTCTCTCTAATGAGAGCAGCAAACTGTTCCCACGACATGCCGTAGAGTGGGATCTTCCCATCAGCTTGAATGAGAGACTTCCACCATGCCAGTGCCTCTCCCTTGAACGATTGGGATACATACTTCACAATATCCTCCCCAGCACAACCGCTGATGTCAACAATTGTGTCCATTTCATCTAGCCAAGTCATACAATCAATCGCCCCTTTCTCCCCAGTGAAATCCCGGGGTTTGCAGGAAACGAAGTACTTATAGGTACAGGACTTGGTACGCGGTTCATTATCGAACACTATCCTTTTGGATGGGACACTGTTTTGATTGGAGGGGTGATGGTCGTCATCATCTTTCTTTGGTTCCTCTTTCTTAGGAACAGATTTAGAGTGGGGTACAGATGAGGCTTCACTATATGTCTCACTATACTCCTGGAATTTCTCCTTCACAGCTTTAGATACAGCTGAGTCAATCAATGTACGAAGTTCTCCTCTGGTTATATTAATCCTTTCATCATCGCGATTTTCCAGAGGGTGACTATTCCCTTCTTCCGACCCCGCCATGTAGTCTTAATTGCTACATAAAAATTAAACAAGGACAAGGTTTTTACGGAAGTTTAAACAGTTTTATCTTTTTGAACTATTTATTAACCATGTTTTTAATACACATATTGGTTAATTTTGATAAATATATAATTATTCAGGATATTTATTATACTCCTAAATTATAAGTTAATAATAGCACAAAAGGCCTAGTCATTTAGACAAGTTCAATTTATAGGCCTTGATTTTATAGAATCGAGGCTTCAAGGTTTGAATCAAAGTTCATTACCTTTTCTTGACAGGGAGTTGTAGGCTACCTCTGTCTTTAGTCCCAGAGGACGTTAGTTATAGCCCGTGGGCACTTCATCCATAAGGGATGATTATATAGGTAAGGAAATTTAGTATATCCCAAAATGACTTATGTGATTTTATCATATCACATTTTGTCGAGCATGTTAATATGCTTTCATATGTTTAATAAGGATTTGAATCCCTTGAATAGGTTCTACCATCTTGGCCTTGTATGCCGTGACATTTAGGCTAGGTTTACCTTTAAGATTCTTTTTAATAATTAACGCAGAGCAATCCTAAATTGAACTGTTAACAAGGATCTGAATCTAATTATGGAACTACCATCTTGGCCCTGTCTTACTGTGACACATGGCTAGGTTTTGTCCTTTTTAAATTTTGCCATTTTTATTATAATGGTAGATCTTATAATATAGGAATGATATTTTAAATATAATCAATCCTTTAAAATTTAACAAGTGTATGGTTGCCCTAAACGGGACTTCTAATAAAAATGACTTGAAGAATACTTTCCATATTCTATGCATAGGCAAGTCAGAAAAATAACAAAGGAATCAAATAAGGACAAAATAAAACGAATTTTAGAATTTGTCCTATGTTCTTGTCTAGACTCAAGAATGTGCAATTGTGTAACTGAGATTAAACACAAAAGGCTAGTGTTTAATTCACTCAGTGTTGGCTCTGATACCAACCTGTCACACCCCGACTTTCCACGTGTCACCGGTGGGCCCGGTGGGGAGTATCGTGACGTGGTTGGCAACATAATAGTCAAACAACACAATTATATAAATGCACAGCGGAAGCAAAAGATAAATATTATTACATTCCGAATATGAAGTAATATTCAGTATTACAACGGAAGTAAAGGATCCACAGGCGGATCTTAAAACATATCATTTGTTCAACAGACTTTAGACGCCTAGAACTTGCAAGATTCCTTATTAGCGCCCTGAGCTCCCAGCCAATTACGTTCAGTACCTGTCACTTAACCCTTTTGGAAAATACGTCAGTTTTCACTGGTAAATACACTCAACCGACTCATTTTGAAAAGAGTTTGTAAATTGGTTTGAATGCACTTGGCACAAAAATATAACGACACTTTGATTAAAATGCACAGAGGCAAAATTAACCTTTTTAACTTGGGAAAATTATTTATATATAATCTTGTATACAGTTTTACTTATTTGTCGTCCGTTTAGGGCCGGTTTGTAGGGCCGGACTAGATTAACAGACACGCCACAGGTATAATGCCCACAGGCTATCATCCCCTAAGTGGATTACCAGTTCCGGTATAATGCCCACAGGGATGATACCTTCGAGTGGATTACCAGTTTTTACATAATGCAACTGTCAGGTGTATGCCTACACCCCGTGCTTAGGTCGTGGCCATTTCGTAAAATGATGCCAAGGATATCCGGGACATGGTCATTAACCCCTAAAGGCCATACACCAAATAATAATAAAATAATACATATTAAACAGGTTATGTAGGTACATCAATCACAATCCGATTTAAATGACTACATACACCCGACCAAGCGGTACTTTTATAGTACCGTATCCCAAGCCCGTATAGGGAAAATAAGTTAAGAGTATTTACCTGAGCTATCTCCTGTCTTAAATAGTAAGAATTTAATAACTCAGCCGTGTTCACCTAAGTAGCGTAGGTACCATTTACCGGAAGGCTCTAGTCTGGAATGATGGTATAAATAATTTATTAGAATGCTAACGGGTCTTTAATTAAGCTTAAGCTTAGACCGGTTAGTCTTACAGGAAGATACGGTTCAACCGCATGATTAAGCGAAGACCGGAATAGAACGTGTTTTTGACCCGACAAGTTTGAAGACTTGTCCAATATGGGTATTTCATACACACTCTGAATTTTGAGATAAAACCGATAAGGTTTGACCCGTTTCGGCTAACTTACATAAACTAGTTATATAAACCGATCCGAACGCGAATAACGCGTAACGGGTAACCGAATAGGTCGCGAACAGGTTTCCTAAGTTAATATGCTTTAAATATGTTGTGATATCATTATGATATCTTCCATAATGCCCAAAACGAGTTTAATCATTAATTATGCCCCGTAGGGGTATTTTGGTCATTTTAGAGATTATAAAAGGGATTTAACGTAACCCCGATGTTCGGGACTGAAGTAATCAGTAAACAACTTATTTATAACAGATTATATTAGTTGGTAATAGTCCTTATATGTCAAAATGGTTTTAATCCTAAACTACGCGTATAATACGCGTATAAACCCGTTTTAAGCGACGTACGATTAAAAATACGATTCTGGGTTTTCTGATTAGTTAAACAGGCTCAAAACATTACATTTATTATTTAAAATCAGTAGCAATTGGATTCGCGTCAAAATTCCTTGTAGAAATCATTTTATGACCGAAAAGGGTAAATTCGGTATTAACCGAATTAAGGCGATAAGCCTAGCTTAAGATTAGTTTAAAAATAATTAAAAATCTTCAAAAATCCCAAAATATTATTTAACATCAGTGGGTAAAAGGTTTGGTGCCGAAAATCGGGTTTAGATAGGCTATGCGCTAATCGCGCCGATTAATTAATAAAAAGTTTATTATTTACGCTAATGCGCATATCTTCTAATCTAGACCTCCGATTGACGTGAAAATTTACGTACATGTTTGATAATCAGTAACTAAGATTATTTTATGTTCATATCTCCAAAAATCTCGTTTTATGATCATAAGGGCATTACGGTCAATATTTAGGCGATTAACGGAAACATCCGACGATTAGGGATTCGAGTGGTATAAACGCAGAGGCTTATACACACATGTAACTAGGTCCTAATGGAACCTTAAGGCATGTCTAAACCTATATAAATCGGGTCAGAACTGAGGTCAACGCAAAAGTCAAACTTTTGCGTCTTTCGGCTCCGAATCGGTTCTTAATAGAAAGTTGTCGAATCAAACAAGCGTAAACAAGTTTTTATACTTATTTTCATGCTATATGACTGATAAAACAGATTACACGCCTTCCGTATCAATAATTATGCGATTAACATTTCTGTTGACTTTTTCGGACAACCTTTGACTCGATAAACGACATGGTTAAGATTGGAATCAGTGGGTGACCTTTTAGGGGTTTATTATCCATATAAATACCAACTTATAACAACTTTCGATTCGACAAATCTCTGGACCGATTGTGATTTATCGATAAATCGAACCGTAGTTACGACGGTTTGATTACTAGGCTATAAACTAATCAAAACACAACTTAGAAGGATCAAAGGCACTTACACAAGTCTTATGGATGATTTGAAAGGCTTGCGAATGATCCGTATACTTCAGAAATGATCAGGAGTTGATATGTTCTTGAACGTTGCAACTTGGTGATTTTTATCTTTTGAAGAATGATGTCAAATGAGATCTATGAGTGATATTAGATCATCAACAAGTGTTCTACAGACTATAAAGCATGTAGGAACACTCACAAGTGAAGATAAGACCAACATAAGTCGGTTAGATGGCCAAAACAGACACCTGCCATGAATCTGGTCGTTTTCTGCATCTGCAGGTCTCACGCGGCCCGCGTCCGATACGGCCAATCCTAAAGCGGGCCGCTTTAGACTTGTTATCCTGATTTTTGTTTTCCTTAAATTGCATTTTGGTCCCTGGTCCCCCGAAAGGTCGTTTTCGAGATGTTTCTTGCAATGTAAGGCTTTGATATTTATATATGGGGGCTTTAATACTTATACCCACTTTGTCAAGTCCTCGGGTAACTTTGTGATCACCCGAAAAGCCCTAAATTTCAATGTTGACGGTTCTAACCCTTGCACACGAATTTTATCACAACTTGCTCATACGATAACGAAACTTAGTGAAATTTTTATGGTATATTCTAGTGAGCATATTTAATCATTACAAGGCTTCGGGTTTGTCAAAAGGTCACTCAGAGGTATAACTTAAACATGTTGGCACATTTAACCCCTGTAGTTTGTAATCTCTCACTTTCTTTCCCAATTCGCTTCGTATGATCCATGATCCATTCGTTTAAGGTTATAAACACCATATAAGGGTATTGTAAAGTATATTTATTCATTGTTGACCCTATGAACCCTTATATTTACATAGTTTCATTGTTTGTCAACTTTAGTCCTTCAAGGACTTTCTTTCACACGTTCAAACATTATGACACGTGTCAAGACATTATTGGACGAAATTTTCGGGGTGTTACATTCACGAAACCTAGGATCAATAAAACTTACTTTACTATTTTCATAAAGCTTTCAAACCTGTCATCTTCAACAACATGTATCTTCAAATTACGAATAACGCCTTCAAACTCCATCCACAAATGCGATGTCTCCTCGTCGCATATCACATCTTCTAATTGCGACAATTTGCTAATAGATCTTGGCAATTCTTGCAACCCACTACAACCGTCCATCTTAAGCACTCTTAGGCCACATAACCCACCAATTTCTTCAGGCAATACACTTATACTCAGACAATCAGATATATCAATGACACTTAAATTACACAAACTTCCAATATATTCAGGTAATTCTTGCAGCTTTGTGCAGCAATGAAGCCTCAAAATTTCAAGATTTGACAAACTCTCTAACCCTTTAGGAAGAACATCAAGCTCTTGGCAGTTGGTGATGCTGAGTTTCCGAAGATGAACAAGATCGCAAAGTCCTGACGGTAGTTCTTTCATATCATAACACATATCGAATTCAAGATCTGTGATATTTGATTTTATGTAAGGAGACTCAGTGAAATAACTCATCAAGGCGTCACCTATCTCACACATAACAAACGATATTTTCCTCAAATTCTTTAATGCGAAGATAGGTTGAATAGTGGATAACGCAACGTGTTCGAATCTGACTGTTCTTAGATTGGACAAACACTCAATAAATGAAAGATTGTGTAGCTGAGAAGGATAATCACTATAGCTTGTAACAATTAAAACCTTCAATTGGCCCATTCTTTTGATGAACTCAGCTAATGTGTAATCCTTACTTCTTATATTCAATGCCAATACTTCAACTTTAGGTGCATGTAGATCATACCAATTTGAGCTGAACACTTCATCTGTAGTAAAGTTAAATATATTATTAACTTTTTGCTTGTTGGTCTAAGTAAATATAAAAGCTAGGTGGATAGATGGTAATGAAACCTGTTGAAATAGATAAGATACGAGCATTGATGAGTTCTTCTTTATGTGCAAGCCACCATGTGGGAAACTCATTCCTATGGATTTCTATGAATAAACGTTTTCTTTCTGCAACAGGTTCGTGACTACTCATGTGGATGGCTAATTCTCTTAGCAAACCATGTTGTGTAACATAAAGCTCGTTACAATAGCCATCTAGTTCACCGGCATATTTCCTGTAAAATAATATGAAAATTGGTTTAACAATGGACAAATGGCACCAAATATATAATGAAATAATGAATGAAATCATTTACCTTATTGGAACAAGATTGATGAGATTTCTTAATGATAGTTCAAGAAGATTTTCACTTGTATACATCCCCTCATCATCAAGATTGTACAATTCCACCCACATATCTATAAGTATCATGGCTGAAATTCGTTTATCTTCAGGAAAGGAACCCAAATCCAAAAAACATTCTTTAACAACAGGCAACTCATCTAGCGCATCAACACTAGACTTCAGACTAAGAAGCATGCCGCTGTTTGACTCCAAAATAGATCCAGTTTCTGACCATTTCTTGAGAGTTGTTTTCCATTTGAGCACAGGTTGTCCGCATAGTGAAGCACCCACTACACTTAGTGCCAACGGCAGTCCCATACATAATCTAACAGTCTACATCCGGAAATACATTTAAAGTTACATATTGCTATATGTAAATATGAAATATCTATGGTCAAGTAGAGTTGTTTTTAGGGAAAATCATGTTAATCGAAAAAGTTAACAAAATAACCTTAACTTTAAAATGTATCAATCAAATCGGCTTGACATGTGTGTTTTGACGCAACAAAATTCTAGTCTATGATCACAACAGATTTCAATCCGTCGCAGCAAATATCCGTATCACATATAGTTTTTATGCATTTGGCGCAACAGATTTGACCTAGCATAGTTTTTAATTTCTTATACGGTCATTTCTTTTTTTTTATATATATATTTTATAAATTCTTATGTGAATTTAGGCATATACATATTATATCTATAACGAATATAAGTATATATAGTGAAAGTGTAAAATGCAATATCCTTTAACGTACAATACGTACGAGATGAAATTATAACATGCGTAATTAGTTTTATAATATGCATGATTAGGTGTTTACCCCATGCGTGATTTCTGATTTTGTAAATGCGTGATTATGATTTTCAACATGCGTGATGTATGGTTTTTCAATATGCGTGATTAGGATTTTGAGTTTTATATTGTGTGTAATTTCATCTCGTACGCATCGTACGTTAATGAATATCGTACGTTAATGAATATTTTTGTAAAGAAAAACTCAATCCAAGGTTGTTTGAAACATTTTCTAAACTAAAATAGATGTCAAATAATATTTTTGTAAAGATAAACTCAATCCAATTTTGTCAAGCATATGAGCATATCCATGATATTTCCTTATTTTTACAATCTCTACCTTGTTCACGAGATCATCTGTAACATTGGGAATCCCATCACTTGGAAATGCAAAGTTGCAAAGAAGAGTTCTTGCATCTTCATCATTCAACAAGCCCAACACATATGTAGAAGTGAACCTTGGAAACAAGAATCTTGATGTGACTAAAACCTTGTATCCAGGTGTTTGGAACATAAGATCCTGAATAATGGACTCTGATTCCGCCCACACATCATCCAAGACTAGCAACGTGTTATTTGGTCCCATTCCATTTATCAGGTTTTCAAGTTGATTCCTGGCTTCTTCATCAGTTTGAAACTCACAATGATTTTTGCCGTAATGTTCGAATATATTTTTGATAATGATCTTAAAACTGGATTGTCTAGAGACCGTAACATAAAGGATATTATCGCCAAATACTTCTGTCAAAATATAAATATATTATAGTTAGAACTAAAGTATAATAAAGAATCACTAGTAATAAATATATTATAGTTAGAACTAAAGCATAAATACCTAATAAAAAAAAAAAGAAATTCTATCGGGTATACAATCGTGTAAACGGGTACACTTAATTGGTAGTCGAATTGGGTAAACGGTATATTACCAAATACCTCGTGAAAAAAAAAAAAAAAAACTAATTCCAAATTCGGTCCCATACCGGATTGCCCGACCCCAAACCCGTCGAATTGGGTAAACAGTATAATATCAAATACCTCGTGAAAAAAATAAAAAAAAATAAAAAAACTAATCCCAAATCCGGTCCCATACCGCGAGTTACTCGACCCTAAACCCGTTCCAAATATGTCGGGTTTCTAATTTACTCATCGAGTTCGGTTTTGATTGCACATCCCACTTTTTACTCTATTAAAATAAACAACTGACATGTATGATACCTTTTATTTCATTGTCATGACAAAGCATCTTGGCTAATGTAGTCTTTCCACAACCACCAGGACCTGACACCACCAACACTTCGGTGTCATAACTGAGAAGCCTACGCTTCAACTCTTGAAGATGCACATTGAACCCAACAATATGTTCTGGAAGCCTTGGAACCCTGCACAAATGGCGATTCGCAAGCGCATGAGTAGTAACAGCTGAAAGGACTTTATCTAATTTGGCTGATAAATCATAGATCCCAATCAAACTTCTCATACTAGTGCTCATCATATTCCCCTCCAGTTCTATCTGGAAGAACCACAAGAGCTCGTTGTTAAGTCGAATCAACTTATTTGAATACACTATTTTTTGGAAAACATTCCAGAATTTGATTCTGGAGCAATTGACAACAAGCTCTTTCCCTTTCTCGAGATGAAAAATGAACATTGTGGTCTCTTCTTCAGGACGATCCAACACTTTGCTCAATCTCCGTCCTTCGAAAAAGATTGGCTCTATTCTCTTTAGAGTAGTTTCAAGGCGTTTGAGTTGGGTTTTCATTTTGTCACTTTGCATAGTTTGTGTCACAACTAGTTTTAGTATCTCGTCGAATACGAGCTTTAAAGCAGTATCAATAACCACAGCCATTGATGATTTTAAATTAAACACAAGCTGAATAGAAGCACTGAAAAGTTTTTATGTACGTAAACTGAACTTTGAGTTTTTGAGAAATGAAATTAACTCCAATAAATCTTATTTTGGTGACGAGAACAACAATGGATAACCTGTATATATATAATCTATCCAGGAATTGAGTCAAAAACTACATAACTTACCATGCATTTGCTAAGGTTTTTCATCCACACGTTTACGTGCAAGAAAAGAGATTAATAGTCAACACAAGAGATGATGATCACGATTGGAAGGTGACGCCGTGACGGGATGTAATGAAATTTACTTGATATAACTATATAAATATGGTCCCAGGATTATTCAAATCTCGAATTCTATCTTTCCTTAATTTAATAGGACTTCATGGTTGTCATTATTGTCATTGTGAAATGTCAATGTTATATATCTTTAAATGGAATACCTTTTAAAAAGTTTTATGTTTGCATCCATGAAATTGTTAGGAAGTTTTATCAAACCTCTTGTTGCACACTACAACAAATGGACCCTATGGCGATGACGTGATTCTGGGATGTGGTGATGACATGCCGCTGGTATAGGTGTTGTCGACACATGTGTAACATCCCGGAAAATCAGGTATCTTTCCTGGTTCACAAATGGTCCCTCTCGTCCAACAAGTGTCTCATTTGAGAGTATGGACATCGTAAAGGGTCACTCAGAGGCATAGTTTTAGCATGTTGACACTTTTAGTCCATCCACATTCATACTTTCCACAATTGGCAAAATTAGTCCCTCCTAGCCAACATTAGGCATAATTAGGAATAGGGACACGTGTCAGTACATTACTGGACATGAATTTACGAGGTGTTACATCCTCACCTCCTTAAAAGAAATCTCGACCTCGAGATTTTAATCAAAACGATGGGGTACTTCTGTCGCATAGTGGACTCGACCTTCCATGTATACTCGGGGCCTCTACCGGCATCCCATTTGACCTTTATAATGGGTATGTACTTCCGTCGGAGCTTCTTAACCTGTCGATCCTCGATCTAAATCGGTTCCTCAACAAACCGCAAGTTTTCATCAATCTGCACATCTTGATGTGACATTGCTAGCGACTCATCGGCTAGACAAAATTTTAAATTATAGATGTGGAACACATTGTGAATTCCACTAAGCTCCTCTGGTAAGTTTAGCTTATAAGCTACGGAACCGACACATTCGATTATTTCAAATGGTCCTATATATCGAGGGCTCAACATGTCCTTCTCACCGAAGCGCATCACACCTTTCCAGGGTGATACCTTCAGTAAAACCTTATCCCCTACTTGGAACTTAAGAGGTTTGTGCCTCTTGTCAGCGTAGCTCTTCTGCCGATCCCTGGTAGCTTTGAGATAATCATGGATTTATATTATCTTATATGTGGTCTCTAAGGCAATCTCCGATCCTGATAGTTGGGCTTCCCCAACTTCTTCCTAACAAACGGGCGTTCAACACTTTCTCCAAAACAAGGCCTCAAAAGTAGCAGCCTTGATGCTCGTATGATAACTATTGTGGTAGGAGAATTCAATTAGGGGAGATGGTCATCCCAACTACCACCCAAGTCGATCACGCATGCTCTAAGCATGTCTTCCAAGGTCTGAATTGTATGATCACTTTGTCCATCTGTCTGAGGATGGTAAGCCGTACTGAAGTTTAATTTGGTGCCTAAAGATTGCTGGAAACTTTTCTAGAAATGAGAAGTGTATCTAGTATCCCTATCAGATACAATAGATACTGGCACACCATGTAGGGACACAATCTCGTCCACGTACAACTTAGCCAACTTATCAGAGCTATATGTCTCCTTTATGGGCAAGAAATGTGCTGACTTAGTCAGCCTATCAACGATGACCATATCGTGTCATCGCCACGCTTGGTCTTAGGTAACTTGGTAATCTAATCCATGGTTACCATCTCCCACTTCCATGTGGGAATATCAAGCTGTTGTAGAAGCCCCAATGACTTTTGATGTTCAACCTTAACTTGCAAACACGTCAGAACTTAGCTACATAGGTGGCTATGGATTTCTTCACACCCATCCACCAATAGTTCCTCTTCAGATCTTGATACATCTTGTCACCTCCAGGGTGAACAAAATATTTGGAACTATGCGCTTCCTGGAGGATTAGATCTCTAAGTCCTTCATAGATCGAAACCCAGATTCGACCATTGAATCTAAGTATTCCATATTTCCCAGGTGACAACTGATCAACAGTTCCACCTAATCTTTCACTAGGAAGGTTAGACTCCAACAAGGCTTGTTTCTAAGCATCCAACAGCTTCTCATTCAAGCTGCAAATGAGCTCAATGCTCTTTGCGTTAATCCTAATAGGTTTAACCCTTTCCTTGCGACTAAGCGCATCAGGAACTATGTTTGCTTTGCCGGGAGGATAGCGTATCTCGCAATCATAATCATTCAATGTTTCCATCCAGCGGCGTTGTCTCATATTCAAGTCCTTTTGATTGAACATATGTTGGAGACTCTTATGGTCAGTGTATATAATGCACTTTGTTCCATATAAATAGTGTCTCCACAGCTTTAGTGCAAATACAACAGCACCCAGCTCCAAGTCATGGGTGGTGTAATTCCTTTCATGCACCTTTAGTTGTCGCAATGCGTAGCCAAATCATCTTGCCTCTCTGCATAAGTACACAGCCCATGCAAGTGTGCGAAGCATCGCAATAGACAACGGAATCCTCAATGCCCTCAGGCAGAGTTAGCACTAGAGCATTGCTCAACTTGTGCTTCAGAATCTCTCGAAGGATTCTTGTTGCTTTGGACCCAAGTTAAACTTAATATTCTGACGGGTCAAGGTAGTCAAAGGAATGGCTATCCTAAAAAAGTTCTCAATGAACCTCCTATAATAACCTACCAATCCTAAGAAACTACGGATCTCAGAAGGCGTATTAGGTGCTTACCAGTTCATAATAGCTTCAATCTTAGCGGGATCCACCTGGATACCACGCTCACTAACCACATGTCCAAGAAATTGGACTTCTCGAAGCCAGAACTCGCACTTGGAGAACTTAGCATAAAGCTTCTCCTGCTGTAATAGCTCAAGGATGCACCGAAGATGTTTCTCATGATCGGATTGATTACGAGAATAGATAAGTTGTCGTCTATGAAGACAATGACAAACTTATCTAGATACGGCTTGCATTCTCTATTCATGAGATGCATGAATGCTGCAGGTGCATTAGTGAGCCCAAAAGGCATCACTAGGAATTCATAGTGCCCGTATCTTGTTCTGAAGGCAGTCTTTGGAACATCTTCACTTCTGTCCTTCAGCTGATGATAACCCGACCTCAAGTCGATCTTTGAGGAGAAACTAGCCCCTTGTAGTTGGTCGAATAAGTCATTGATCCAGGGCATTGGATAACGATTCTTGATTGTTACCTTGTTCAACTCGCGGTAATCAATAAACAACCGCATTGAACCGTCTTTCTTCTTAAGAAACAATATCGGACCTCCCCAAGGCGATGAGCTAGGCTGTATAAAGCCTTTCTCCAAAAGTTCATCAAGTTGGGTTCTCAGTTCTTTCATCTCCGTTGGCGCTAGTCGATAAGGAGCTCTTGCAACTGGTGCAGCTCTAGGTAGGATGTCAATCTTAAACTCTACTTGCCTCTCCAGAGGTAAACCAGGTAGTTCTTCAGGGAAGACATCGGGATAATCAGAGATGACAGAGATATCTTCAATCTTGGGCTTCGGTTCATCTACCATCACCTGTGCCATGTAAATGACACATCCGCTCTTCAAACACTTGGGTGCTTTGAGTAGAGATAACTGCTTAGGCAATCTATAGTGTTTATCTCCTTGGATGGTGATCATTTCACCAGAAAGGGTTTTAACCTCGATGAGTTTCTTGTCGCAGGTAATGCGGGCTTGGTTATGCGATAACCAATCATGCCTTAAACTACATCGAACCTCGCCAATTTCATTGGCATAAGAGAGATAGGAATAGAATGATTCTTAATGGATATGGAACATCCATCAAGAATGGAAGATGCAGTTTATATGGTTCCGTCAGCAAGTTCTACCTCATACATAATATCTAGAGTTCTTATCGGTAAGTTTAATAGTTTGCTAAACTTAAGATCTACAAACGATTTATCAGCACCCGAATCAAACAGAACTCTGGCAAAGACAATATTGATAAGGAACATACCCATTATGACATTGTTGTCATTCACAACCTCCCTAACGTTCATTTGAAAGGCACGGGCATTTCCCTTTTTAGCCTCTCCAGGCTTAGCTGAACCTCCCTTGGCAGCTTTTGGGCAGTTAGTCTTAATGTGCCCCTTTTCATTATAGCCGTAACAGACGGCATCCTTAAGATCCTTGCATTCTAGGGTCTTATGCCTTTTCTTCTTGCAGATGCCATAGGGTTTTACCTGCGGATCAGAGTGACACTGTCCCCAGTGCCTACGGTTGCAGGTCTTGCAAGTCGGTCTCTCATCCGACCTACCCTGATTCTTATTGAAACCAGACTTGTTTTCCTTCTTCTTTGACTTCTGGGAGGTATCCTCCTCCCTCTTCCTCTTACCATTGGTCACAGTCCTGGCCGATTTGTTTCTCACCGCATCCACGGCGAGTGATAGAGCTAGGTCCACAGCGGACAGGTAAGAGGTAAGCGTAGAAGCCTTCACCATATCCTTGATATCAGGTGCCAAACCACCTATGAAACGCGCAATGCGTTTGGGCTCAGGGGTGATTAGATAAGGTACTACCCTTGAAAGAGAGTTGAAGTCGGTGACATACTTCCGACAATCCATATTCTTCATGGTGAGAGTCAGGAAATCTGACTCCACCTTTTCCACTTCATGCTGTGGACAACATGTTTCTTTAATCAGGTCCATGAACTTGGACCACTCAAGGTTATATAGGGAAATCTTCCCCATGGACTGGATCATAGCTTTCCACCACGTGAGGGCATCGCCCTTGAAAGATTGTGACACAAACTTCACAATATCACGATCAGCACAGCCGTTGATATCAACTACCGTCTCCATCTCATCTAGCCATCGCATGGCATCTATCGCCCCATTCTCTCCGTTGAAGTCTCTGGACTTACATGAGACGAAGTATTTATAAGTACAACCGTCCCTAGAAGAACGAGACTTTTCTTGAAGCACTAACTTCTTGGGCCCACTCTTCGCAGTTGAAGAGTGAACCGAGCTCTCCCAGCGAGCTGATGAATGTGGTTTAGATAGGGACTTGGAGCGAGTAGAACTCGACTCTTTATAATTTTCCATGAAAGTATTCATGGCCTTGCCGGCTGCTGCGTCAATCATAGCCTGGAGATCTACTCCACCGACATTGTGGTTTACATTTGCAACATCATTTGTGTTGCGGTTATTTTTTGCTTCATCCGAGTTTTCCATACTCGTAAGCTTGGTACTAAACACCAAAATAATTAATTGCTCGGTTGCAATATAATAGTTGGTCATCGCATTTGATGACTTAACAAGCCATGGTATCATTAAACCCTATAGACTATTAACATTTCTAATGAATGTTTTTTAACAATAAATCAAATATATTTAGCCTAGGTCACAAAAGGACCATCAATGGCATTCAAGGTTTTAACGTAGTCCATTACCTATAAGACAGGGGATCACAATGTCACAACTGTCATTGTCGCGTTGACAATAATAAATAGCTCAAAGGCTTGTCACAAAGGACTTTAAAAGATATGGCACAAAGGCCTTGTCACGGAGGACATTTAAAATATATATAAGCCGCATTTGATCAAAAGGCTTTAAAGATTGAACATAGTTCATTACCTTTGGATAGGGAGTCGTAGACCACAACTGTCGTTGTCAAATTTATGATATAATATGGTCCGTAGGCAAATCAATTGACATCACCAAAGGATGTTAAAATAATAATCATCACACCGATGATATTAGTCATGAC
Source organism: Helianthus tuberosus (assembly GCA_030545235.1). Taxonomy (NCBI): domain Eukaryota; kingdom Viridiplantae; phylum Streptophyta; class Magnoliopsida; order Asterales; family Asteraceae; genus Helianthus; species Helianthus tuberosus. The sequence continues at coordinate 84,327,217 of CM060369.1, forward strand.
CGCATTGATCATATAGACTATGAGGCTTGGGCATAGCCCACCACCTTGGACACGGAACCATAAAGGTCACAACTGTCATCGTCCCATTTGACAACAAGTATAGCCCGTAGGTAAATCATCACTATGGATGTTAATAATATGATCATCGCACTGATGATATTAGCCATGATCTAGCTCGATCATATAGGCTATAAGGCTTGGACGTAGTCTATCACCTTGACGGCTAGTGTGGTTCCTCAAGTCACACTGCCAGATGTAGTAACATTACTTGAATGTTAACATAGAATAATTGTCTTAATGGTTAAATAATAAAGCCATGGTCGCATTTGACCAGAAAGGCTTGGAGCCTTGAACATAGTCCACCACCTCTGGATAGAAGGGATAATCTTCCATAACTATCATTATAGAAGGGCTATTCATCCTTAACCACCATTTAAAATTTGCCAAATAATGTGGACATGCCACTTGGCTGGTATAAACCATTAAGAAGATCTTTTGGAATTATTTAGAGGATCGATAAAGTTCGAATTAAAATCGAGACGATCGCTTGAAAAGGATGTAATGAATACATATATAATAATAATAATAATAATAATAATAATAATAATTCCAAAATTTTTCCATTAAACGTTAGGAAATTACAATACATGCCTTAAACAGGACTTTGAAATACATTTAAACTAAATTGTCCACGCATGGACTAAAAAGGAAATACAAGTCCACCAGGGACTAAAAAGATAAACATGTCCACGTAGGGACTAAAAGATAAAAATGTCCACACATGGACTTTTGGAAATAAACAAATACAATACAAGATGAATAAAGAAAGCCTTCACTCGTCTTTCTTTCCCTTATTCAGTTTAGTGAGCTTCTTGAAGAATTTACTTGTTCTTTTCTCACTTTTCTCAGCCTGTCATTGAACGTCTTTGACCCTTTCCAAGGCCTGATTAATGGCCTCAAGTTGTTGTGGTCGTAGTGGCTGTGGTTGAGGCACAGCTGGATACTAGTATCCATAACTTAGATAACCAGTAGGTGGATAAGCAGCTAGGAAAGGAGATGGGTAAAGGGCGTTGTGTACGAAGGCGCCTGGTAGTTACAATCTACCGGCAGAGAAGGTTCAAAAGGGTTGTACCCAGACGTAGCTAGGTACGAAGGAATTGGGTTGTTAAAACCCACTGGCAGTGGTGGCTGAGCAAACGTCGCAGGCATTGGGTCAACCACAGGTGTGGTGTTCGAGGGTCCACCCATTTGTGGGTCCTCAGGTATAGGTGGGTAAGATGGTGGCAGTGGTGGGAGCGGACTTATCCGCGGTCCCATGTGCACAAACATACGTGCCCCAGTTTCCTCCTTGGCGGTTCAGGAGGTGGCTGTGATTGCTCCACAGCAGGTGGTGGTTGTGGATGTTCCACCGGTTGTGGAGGTGGCGGAGGCAGTGAGGGAGAATAGTACGAAGAAGTGTATTCGAACATGAATTGACTCCAGTATTGGTCCCATTCATTAGGACCTTGGTATGGTGACCCCGCATAAGAAGCAGAACCACTTGAGATCTTGATGGGGTGAGCTGGCGACCCCGATGGTGGCATTTCTGGATCTGGATGTCGCAACCCCTGACCCCTGCCCTGGGAGGCGGGCGGCTGTGGCCTACTCAGAGATGGTGGTATCAGTGTTTATCATTAATTTGGCAGCGGAAATTTCACCAGGATCGTAGTTAGGAAATATTTTATCAGAGTAAAACACCATATTTTTTTTATAATAATAAATATATTGGGATAAACCCAAGTTTCCATTACAAATATGTTTATAGGGATAAACCCTAATTTATTGAAATAAACCTTCTTCTTTATTTTAGGTAACTTTTATAGCAGCTTTTCCAAGCCTTCAGTGCTGTCCAGCTGGCTTCTATTTGGCTTTCACATTTTGTTACCTGAAACGTGTTTAAAAACATTTTATCAGCAAGAAATACTGGCGAGTGAATCCCAGTTTAATCAAAACAGGTTTTATCATTTTACAGCATTGAGGGCGATCTCGCAATTACATTTGTTTATATTTCTCCACGGTACTGTTAACCCGACTTGTGGTCATGTTACCACTCACAGTGTAGTAACAAATTTTGTATACAAAACCCCAACATACCAACGATAATTATAGAATACAAATACTCAATCACTGCTAATTATAATCTAAAACAATTAAGGTTTTGTAAAAACAGTTAACAAAAAGAAGGATTAACTCACATTGCTATCTTAGGTATTTTTCTTGTGACTTCCTGGTTATAATCTAGTTAAATAAACAATGCACGCGCGAGTTAGTATAATAACCCAAATTTACATTAGTTATACCATCCCCGAGACAGAACTCCAACGACTGAGTCAGGCAGAGCCTCAACATGCGTTACAGAGCACTAGATCAATCAGGCAGCATATCTAATACGTAACCGGGGGTTAAAATACTTACAACGAGGCAGAGCTTCGCTAATTAGGGGGGGTATAATACCCGGGAATTACTTATACTATCAGAGATTGAGAGAGAATTTTAATTTCTGAACGATTTGAAAGTGAATGCCGAAGGTCCCTATTTATAGTGCCTAGTCGGGAGTTTCTCGTGCCCCGCGAAAGCTAAGGGCTGGTGTTACGCCGCCCACGAGCAACGCTAGGGTAGGCCCTAGCTTGGCTGATTCGACCATTAGGCTTGACACGCTGCAGACACGTGACGGCTCCGGGGGCAGCCTGGTGGCCCTGCTGTCGCGCCATACGACAGCCATACTTGGCTATGTGGCACCCCGCGAGCGCCCTTAATTATCGATTTTATTTGATTTTTAATTATATAAAGGTATTTTGGGCCTATTTTTCATATACGGGGTGTATTTTAGGACGTATAGGGGTGTTCTAAATATTTTAGGAGGGTTGTTATATCCTCCCACCTTGTTTTAGAACTCGTCCTCGAGGTCTACTGGAATAGGTGTGGATATTTCTTCTGCATCTCTGATTCAAGCTCCCAAGTGTATTCTGGTCCTCTCTTGGAATCCCATTTTACTTTGACTAGAACTAGTCTCTTGTGTTTGAGATTCTTAATCTTTCTGTCTTCAATCTGTAGAGGCTTCTCTACAAACTTAAGCTTTTCATTCACCTCTATGTACTTAAGAGGTACTACTAATGATTCATCGGCTAAGCATTTCTTGAGATTACAGACATGAAATACATCGTGTATTCCTGCCATTTCCTCTAGCAGTTGTAGCTGATAAGCTACTGGTCCTATTCTTCTAATAATCTCAAAGGGTCCAACATACCTGGGTCTTAGCTTTCCCCTTTTGAAGAATCTGACTATTCCTTTCCATGGCGAAACTTTTAACAATACCTTATCTCCTACCTGAAACTCCAATGGTTTTCGCCTGTTATCAGCGTAGCTCTTTTGGCAATCGCGTGCTGCTTTTAGTCTATCCTTGACTTGAATGATCTTGTCTGTTGTTTCTTGTACTATCTCGGGTCCAGATAGTTGCTTCTTGATGTGCGTTAAAGTGTCGTATATATTAGGTGTATATTTTAAGCCCTTTTTTAACACTTATTTTAGCCAAGTTTTAAATTTATAAAACACGATATTTCACTAACACTAAACACACATATGGGCAAGTGCACCCATCGTTGAGTGTAGTATAGCGTTGGTAAGATACCGAGGTCGTCCAAGGACACAAGAGCTTTTAGTACCGGTTTATCCTCAACGTCTAACCAAAATAAAAGTTTAGAAAATGTTTTAAACTAAGAAAAATAAAACTAACTAAAATGCTGAAAATAAAATAAAAATAAAAACAGATAGACAAGATGAATCACTTGGTTCCGACTCGTATCTAGTATAACCTTTGATTATTTCCGCACTTTTGCACATAATTAAGAGATTATCTTAGTTATTGTAGTAGGCCCCTCTTTTGAAGGCGACGTTACCCTCACCCCAGTAGTTTGAGTCAGCAGGGATACAATCCTAAAAGGGTGGATTATTGGAAGATAATGAATTAAGTTATTAATGCAGTATTGTGGTAGGCCCCGCTTTTGGCGGTGACGTTACCCTCGGCTAAGTAGTCTGAGTCAGCAGGGATACAGTCCTAAATAGCCGGGTTATAGTATTAATAGTAGTTAACTTATGAGGGGGTCAAAGAGTTTGGACCCCCGCCATCCAATACCGTGAAGTATTGAAGGAGGTCCTACTAAATTTGACCCAGGTCCATTGCAGGACCTCTAAACGCTGAACAATGGCAAGACCTTTACCAGACCGTTCCCTTAACCCCCTACCAGGTAGCCAACATATCTCCATATAGACCGTGGAGATATGAATGGTGAAAATCCTTTATTTTATATAGACAGTAAAATAATGCCAAGACACCACGGACAAACGATAAGGAAAGATCACCTTCAACATAAGTAACTAGTTATTAAAGTCATTAATACAAAACCAAATAAAAAGTGCAAAAGATTAGAAATAAAAAGTATTATACTAGACACTTTGTCTTCACCAAGTGATGTAAGAGACTTAGGCAAACATGGCCTTGATTGTCAAGAACTCTTACGATCAATCTTGGATCCCGAGACGACTCACACACTCTATGATGGACAATGGATGATGGTGGTGGATGATGGTGTTGTGATGGTGGTGGGTGGTGGATGAAGTGTGAGAGAGGTGGTGTGCCAAGGGATGAGATGAAATGAATCCAAGCACTCCTATTTATAGGCTGAACAGAGAGCTGGACACGGCCCCGTGTCCGCTGGGCACGGCCCCGTGTCCGTCTGACACTCTCTCTCCTCATTAATTGTAATTCGCAATTACAATAAATGCGCCTGCTGTACTTTCGACACGCCCCCGTGTCCGCTGAGCACGGCCCCGTGATGGGCAATAGAAGCTTCTATAGGTTTGTCTTTTCTGCTGCTTCTTGGGCACGGCCCCGTGCTGGCTGAGCACGGGGCGTGTTCAGTCTTCTGTTTTCTTTATTTTGCTTTGGAAGGTGCCGTTGAGGGTTCGGGCAGTCCACTAATATTCCTTTTCTTGTATTTATGTTGGATTTAGCTGTCTTTTTGCTTCTTTTGCGTTTTTGAGCTCATTTAATCCTGAAAATACAAAAGGAAGACAAAAACACTCTTTTTCCAATATTAGTACTAAAAAAGGGTTAGTTTTATGCCTCATTTGATGTAATTTATATGTTGCATTTTACACACATCAAATACCCCCACACTTGAACTTTTGCTTGTCCTCAAGCAAAACTCTTTAATATGTGGCTTACACTCCCAAATGGAATAGGTAGAAGAGAAGGTTTTGGGCTTGTCGTAGAGTGTCGGGATTTCCAAGATCTTTTTGGGTTTTATTTTTATTTATTTACACTCCTATTCGTAATGATTTATTTAGAACTTTTCATAAAAGAAATTACTTATTTGGGCATAACATGCCTTTTTTAAAATTCTATTTATATACAAGTTCACATACCTCGCGGGGAAATCACTCACACTCGGCCGAAGGTGTATTTTTAGTGAATCACTCGAGAGCGGCATGGAACTTATTCCTACCATAGGCTTGCCAAGAAATCAATCCTCCTCCTTTTTAACTTTTATACCTTTGTAGATATCAAGAGGACTTTGTGGGTTAAGGGTTAGGCTAGGGTTAAAGGTAGGTGGTTGGGTTAGTGGTTAGTAGAAAAAAGGCTAAAAGCGTAACAAGTGTTGGTTTTCATATTTTTACAACTTGTTATTTTGATGAAGCTTTTATTCAAACTAAGTTATTTTTGATTAACTTGTTTGTTTATTTTCTTTTTGCTTCATCATTATCACAAAATTTTTTTTTTTTTTTCACGAAGAACCGAACTTGTTACTAAAATAAAGGGTTAAAAATGAAAAAGGTTTTGGTGGATGAAAGGGTTTTTGTTTGGGTGATGAAACGAAAAGGTTTAGGCTCAAAGGGGCTAACTAGGGGGATTTTTGGGTAGGTGGTAAAGGAAAAAGAAAAATAATGGTGTAGAAATGAAAAGGGTTAGTCCTAATGCCTCCATCATTTACTTACTCGGGTTTAAGTTGATAAGGACCGGGAATGTATTGTCATGGCAAGTTCTAGAGTCGTAAGAACCAAGCGGCTATTCACACAAGAAACGAAAAATGAGCATTTAGTCAAATGATATGTAATTTTGTGCTCAATAAAGGCTCAAAACTCACTTTTGTGGGAATGGGTTTTTATGTGATCAAGTATATAATCAAATTTTAAATAAGTTTGCTATGCCTTTTCATAATTTTCTTATGTTGGTTCTTTTTATCACTACGCTATCGGTTGTAAATTTGTAAAAATATAACCTTTTTTTGAGAACTTGAATTTTCCGAGTTAAACCTAGACAAGTAAAAAAAAATGAAATTTTTGAAAAAATTTGGGGTGATTAGCGGTTCCAATAGAGTTTTGTGTAAGGCTTGTATTTTAGGACTTGCAAAATTCAAGGTTTTAGCATTCCCCCCACACTTAAATTACACATTGTCCTCAATGTGTCCCAAAAATAAATTTTTAGGTTGATTAGATGTGTAAAATAGTGTTTAAAAAGCAAAAATTTGTGTTACTGGGCACCGAACACGGCCCCGTGTTATCCGGGCACGGCCCCGTGTTCAAGTGCCAGTAACAAAATTAAAATAAAAGAAACAGAAGTCTGGACACGGGGGCGTGTTGGGTGAACACGGCCCGTGTCCAGGTACCTGAACTGGGCGTTTTCTGCAGGTGGTTCGGCACGGGGCCGTGTTGGTTGAGCACGGCCCGTGTTGAACCTTCTGTAATGGAGAGAATTGCCGGGTTGCCTCGTTCTTGTGCATGGGATCATTGTTCTCGTTCCCCTTTTCATCCTTTACCACTATGAGTGTGTTTTATTCATTACAAACCATCCAAACCTTAAAACCATCATTTCATTTCATCATAGAGAGAACTTACATAATCCTAAATTAAACTAGATAAAACAAGGAAATAACAAACCATAGAGTCTTAGCCTTTATTTTAATTTAGCAAAATTTCCAAGAAGTAATTAATCTTGGTTAAACAAGGCCTTTTTGAACTCCTTCTTCCGAGTGCGGTTCTTCCTCAAATGTCGGCGAGCCATTCTTCTACCTCCCTTGGAAGGAGAAAAGAAGGCTCATTGGCATTAGTTTGAGGAGTTTCAACTTCCACCGGGATCTCTTGTTGGTGTTCCACGGGAGGTTCCGCCGGAAAGTCTTCCCACCCGGTAGGGTTGTTGATTCCGAGTGCCAGGTTCCAATCCTGCTGAGGAAGGACTGGTTCCATTGGAGGTGCTACAAGAATATTTAACCTCTGGTGCAAGAGGTTAATTTCTTGGAAGCTGCTTTCAAGTCCCATCGTAAGATCGTTAATACGGTCGATTAGGACCTCCTCTACTGAAGTCATTTCGTCGAGAGCCTCCCTTAATGCTATCACATAGTGTACAAGTGTAGCTTCAATGGAGGGTCTTCTTCCTCTTCGGCTGTTTGGCGAATCCACAGGAGATGTTTCGCTGTTTTCACTCGTCATCCTACGAAAAATAAACTAAAAAATAGTTTATTTAATGAGACAGTGACCGGACACGGCCCCGTGCTCACTGAGCACGGCCCCGTGTTCATCTTTCTGCAGAGTTTTGGAACAAGGAAACTTGGATTTTTAAGTTATTTTCTGAACTTGTGGGCCCTTTTTGACTACTAATAACTTAAAACAATGTTTCATAACATGTTTTTACCAAGATTCTTTGAACAAAACTCATTTATCCCTACCATAGAGTTGGAGGAATTCCAAACCTTCAATGGTAGCTCTTGGAGAAAGATGAAGAAGAAGGAAATGGCTAAAAGAGGAAAGGACAAGATGGGTTGCTGGAACCTTCTTTTAGACTTACCTAGGATAGTTTGAGAGAAGATTCCTGCAAATCTCTGCCCCAAGTTGGTCCAAATGTGCAGAATTCTTGGCTGCATTTATAGAAAATGACAGCATCCTGGACACGGCCCCGTGTTCAGTGGACACGGCCCCGTGTGCAGGTGGAGTTCTGACACAGTTTGTCCGTATTCTGTCGTACTGATCAGAACGGAATCTTTCGATGGACACGGGGGCGTGTTGGCTGGGCACGGCCCCGTGTCTAGGGACTGTTTTATGAAGTTGTCTAGTTTTTTTAAGGAACTTGTTAGTATCGGGTGGCTCCTGACTGGTTGGAACAACCCCAAAGTGCCTAATATACCTTAATTGTCCTAGACTAAGGCGAGAACGCAAGAGGTTGTCGGTGAGGGTAATTCCTATTTTCATTCTAGGTGGACAAGTCCAACCCTTTCCCGGGCTCTTGTTAAAGAAGGTATATGCCGAATCGCTCAGGTCTATGTATGCACCGAACGAAGTCGATGGAGAGTCCTTCACGGCACAATCGACACAGGGACGACTATCGTCCAAGTCTTTGCTAGGTACAAAGGTACTTTCGGGAGTAACGAGGTTGTCGGAATGCGGTTCCAACATTTCTTCATGGGTATCGTCTTGGGGTGGATCAATAAAATCCTTCCCAAGCTCTTCTAACCATTTCAGAACTAGCTCTTCTAGTTGAAATAACTCGCTAAGGAGCATTTCCCCTAGAATATCTGGCTGGGCGCATTCGAGGGAGAAATAGTGCTTATTTTTACTTTCGCCCCTCTTAAGGTTGTGAGAAGATGGTGGGTCCATGTAGTGGGGCCTATAATTTAGGAAGTAGCATTTTACCTCTTCATGTTCGCCACCACATAATTGACACCACGTACCATAAGAGTGCCGAAAGTAAAAATAATTACTATCACTCATGTTTATGTCAGAAATTACCAACCGTCGGGATCTAACGGTTCTGTTTTCAGTAACTGAAACTTGGGCACGGGGGCGTGTTGAGTGGGCACGGCCCCGTGTTCAGCTTACTGTCTGATGTAAACAGGATTGCCAGTTCAAATGATTGAGCACGGGGGCGTGTTCAGCGGGCACGGCCCGTGCTGAGCTCTGCAGAAGCTGAAAAACTAAGAAAATCCTAAAAAAATTAAAAAGAAAAATAAAAGATGATTTGGCCGTTGATTCCTAACTTTCTTAAAATCCTTGTGTCCCCGGCAGCGGCGCCAAAAACTTGATGTGCGTTAAAGTGTCGTATATATTAGGTGTATATTTTAAGCCCTTTTTTAACACTTATTTTAGCCAAGTTTTAAATTTATAAAACACGATATTTCACTAACACTAAACACACATATGGGCAAGTGCACCCATCGTTGAGTGTAGTATAGCGTTGGTAAGATACCGAGGTCGTCCAAGGACACAAGAGCTTTTAGTACCGGTTTATCCTCAACGTCTAACCAAAATAAAAGTTTAGAAAATGTTTTAAACTAAGAAAAATAAAACTAACTAAAATGCTGAAAATAAAATAAAAATAAAAACAGATAGACAAGATGAATCACTTGGTTCCGACTCGTATCTAGTATAACCTTTGATTATTTCCGCACTTTTGCACATAATTAAGAGATTATCTTAGTTATTGTAGTAGGCCCCTCTTTTGAAGGCGACGTTACCCTCACCCCAGTAGTTTGAGTCAGCAGGGATACAATCCTAAAAGGGTGGATTATTGGAAGATAATGAATTAAGTTATTAATGCAGTATTGTGGTAGGCCCCGCTTTTGGCGGTGACGTTACCCTCGGCTAAGTAGTCTGAGTCAGCAGGGATACAGTCCTAAATAGCCGGGTTATAGTATTAATAGTAGTTAACTTATGAGGGGGTCAAAGAGTTTGGACCCCCGCCATCCAATACCGTGAAGTATTGAAGGAGGTCCTACTAAATTTGACCCAGGTCCATTGCAGGACCTCTAAACGCTGAACAATGGCAAGACCTTTACCAGACCGTTCCCTTAACCCCCTACCAGGTAGCCAACATATCTCCATATAGACCGTGGAGATATGAATGGTGAAAATCCTTTATTTTATATAGACAGTAAAATAATGCCAAGACACCACGGACAAACGATAAGGAAAGATCACCTTCAACATAAGTAACTAGTTATTAAAGTCATTAATACAAAACCAAATAAAAAGTGCAAAAGATTAGAAATAAAAAGTATTATACTAGACACTTTGTCTTCACCAAGTGATGTAAGAGACTTAGGCAAACATGGCCTTGATTGTCAAGAACTCTTACGATCAATCTTGGATCCCGAGACGACTCACACACTCTATGATGGACAATGGATGATGGTGGTGGATGATGGTGTTGTGATGGTGGTGGGTGGTGGATGAAGTGTGAGAGAGGTGGTGTGCCAAGGGATGAGATGAAATGAATCCAAGCACTCCTATTTATAGGCTGAACAGAGAGCTGGACACGGCCCCGTGTCCGCTGGGCACGGCCCCGTGTCCGTCTGACACTCTCTCTCCTCATTAATTGTAATTCGCAATTACAATAAATGCGCCTGCTGTACTTTCGACACGCCCCCGTGTCCGCTGAGCACGGCCCCGTGATGGGCAATAGAAGCTTCTATAGGTTTGTCTTTTCTGCTGCTTCTTGGGCACGGCCCCGTGCTGGCTGAGCACGGGGCGTGTTCAGTCTTCTGTTTTCTTTATTTTGCTTTGGAAGGTGCCGTTGAGGGTTCGGGCAGTCCACTAATATTCCTTTTCTTGTATTTATGTTGGATTTAGCTGTCTTTTTGCTTCTTTTGCGTTTTTGAGCTCATTTAATCCTGAAAATACAAAAGGAAGATAAAAACACTCTTTTTCCAATATTAGTACTAAAAAAGGGTTAGTTTTATGCCTCATTTGATGTAATTTATATGTTGCATTTTACACACATCACTTCTCTCCAATCTCTACCCAACAGACTGGAGTTCGACACTTTCGTCCATAAAGCGCCTCGAATGGTGCAACATTGATACTGGTATGATAGTTGTTATTGTAAGAAAATTCTATTAATGGTAGATGATCATCCCAATTTCCTCCGAAATCAATTACACAAGCTCTAAGCATATCTTCCATTGTCTGAATTGTTCATTCTCTTTATCCATCCATTTGAGGATGATAAGTTGTGCTTAGATTTAACTTGGTTCCTATTGCTTTTTGGAAACTAGTCCAAAAATGAGAAGTAAAACGGCTATCTCTATCAGACACAATAGATAAAGGAATTCCATGTAATGAAACTACTTCATTTATATATAACTTGGCTAACTGTTCCATACTGAAAGTTTCCTTCATTTGTAGGAAATGAGCAGACTTGGTTAATCTATCTACAATCACCCAGATTGTATCATTACCCTTTCTTGTCTTGGGTAATTTGGTAACAAAATCCATTGTTATCAATTCGCATTTCCATATTGGCATTTCTAATTGCTGCAATAATCCTGAGGGTTTCTGATGTTCAGCTTTAACTTGTGAACATGTTAGACACTTAGCAACATAAGATGCTACATCCTTTTTGATTCCTTGTGACAACTCGAGTTTCCAAGATTTCCATTTTCGCATTCATTGCACGTTGATTGTTTAGGTTGTTTGGTTACACGACTTGTTGGGTCACCTACAATAACTTCGGCCCATACATAATTGGGTTTCGCAGCCAAGACTCGTAATGGGTCAGCCGGTATTGATAGTGGGCCGGCCTTGTTGCCATCATTCAAACGCATACACATCATATTTAATTGCATATCTGATTCATGTGAAGCCCAAGTATAGGTATGAGCTTTGGACCGGCTACTCTAGAACTTGTATGTATGCATCTTAAGCCCAACTTAGGGGACTTATATCAATATACGTATACCTCAGCTAGTTGTTGTGGGTATCCTTTAAAGCTTATAGCAAAACCCTAGAGTACTCTTCCTGTGTGTGACGGCAACTTCAAGCTTTCAAAGCCATTTCTTTCGAACAATCTGGTACCCTTTCCACCTCGGTTAGTGCGTAATAATCAGATGTGATTTCTTGTTATGCTGATTTGATTGTTATGTGAATACTTGTTTATGTTTATCGAGATCTGATTTCTAATGATTTTGAATATGTGTCATCTTGATTTACATGGGTGTCTATAGGTTCCTAGGGATTGTTGCAAGCATATCGATTCTAGAAATAATGATTGTAACACCGATTGTTTTCTGAGGTTACACGTGTTTTCATAATGACACATGATTGTAATATAAGGCTTGCATGTGACTAGTGGGATTCTTTAGTCAAACCGTGGGTTAGTGGCATATTATGCGTATCAACCCATCAAGCAATCGGTCCAATAACCTTTTGAGGTGATTAAACAGTTGTCGGCCATGATTGATGATTTGAATGTATAGATATGATTGAATGCATGATTGTTGCAGCCATTATAGTTATTAGACAATCGTGTTTTGTAACTGCTGTTGATGGTGGAAGCCGACGAAAACACCACCCAACGAAAACACTTTGGGATTTCGTCGCCCAAGTGTTTTCGCCAGAAGGTGTTTTCGCCACATACGTGTTTCGTTCAGTGCTGTGATGTTAAACCTGTAAACATAAACCCTGTTGGTTCAGTTAACTCTATTAGTTTATTAACTCCGTTATGTATGTTAAGAATGTAACCCAGCTAGGTCTGTTAACTCTAGTTAGTTCATTAACACTGTTAAACTCATTAACTATGTTAAGTCATAAACTCTGTTAGTTACTAGTTTCGTTAGATGTTAACTTTGTTAAGCATGTAACTCTGTTATACATGTTACATTGTTAGCGTGTAAATCCTGTTAAGTTTGTGAACTGCCTGTTAATCCTGTCAAGCATGAACTGCATGGGTTTGATTAACTGCTTATATGATACGTGATAATTGCTTAAACACACTTAGTGACATAGATGGCATGTGAATCTTTACGAACTTGAACTGATATAATATACGTGCATACTATAGGACTTGGCTGATTACTTGTGAGCACATAATTAGCATACCGAGCAAACCAAGGTGAGTTCACACTCTTACCAAGGCATGGGATTCCCGGGGTTGGGAATGGGTTTGGATGATTACTTATGCTTAAATTGTTATCGGAATTACATACCATAGGCCTCGGGAGAGGAAGGTTATTGGTAGGTACTGCTAGACTAGTGATACATATACTTCTCTTCGCACACACGTCGGGAATGGCTGCGATAATAGAACTAATCTTCGCACACATGCCTGGAATGGCTGCGAACCATACTCTAAACTTCGCACACATGCCGGGTGGGCTGCGATACAAATATACCTAGTCTAGAAAACATGGGAAACCCCCACTAATCTTCGCCAACATGCCTAGAGGGCCGCGATACAAATACATACGAAACATGGTACACTAAATGAACATACGGTTTACAATACGATTACTATAACTGAACAACCAATTGTGAACTCGCTCAACTAGTTGTTGACTTTCTGTTACATGCCTTGCAGGACCATAGGTACTCTTGGAGCTTCCACGGGAGGCGCGATCGTTGTGGGCACATGGACTGTTGAGTTCCATGATAAACATTTACACTTTGTGAACTTAATACTTATGTTGGGTTTTTACATTTATGCTTCCGCTAAACATTGATACTATACTTTGGTTTTTGGAACACCTTTCATATTGTTTGGTTGAATTACACTTACTATTTACATTGTTCAATATGATTGGTGGCTTGATCCTGGTCAGTCACGCCTCCAAGCGGTGATACTCCGTGTGTGGATTTTGGGGGTGTGACAGATTGGTATCAGAGCCATTGGTTATAGTGAACTTGGTTTTAATAAGGGGAAAAAGTTTTTGTTAAAACCAGACTATAACCTGTACAGTGCTCAACGATCCACAACGACGCTTCGCTCAACGTGCAAGACTCAACACTCTAGGTAATACTGCTCATGTTTACATCACCTACTTGCTAGATACATATTACATTGCTCATGGTATGCCTAGATAACGTAACAACTACTATTTGAAACCTTGTATGCTCACACTCTTCTGTCATTCCACATTTGCGTATTGATACGACGCACTTCTCACTTGTGCTCCTTTCGATATGAAGATCATGGGTGGACGTTCGAACTTGACTCTAGCCCAGTTGACGGCTCTAATCAACGAACGAGTTGCCAAGGCACTCGTTGCAGCTCAAGCAGGAGGTATAACCTGCCAAATCGACTTATCCTAGGATGTGTAGATCCTACTCTAACGATTGATTATGCGTTCTTTCTACTTGTAAATTTCATCTCGATGCGACATCGCCCTTTGACCCTCTGTACATTCGGTTTATACGTCAACAACCACATAGACCAGAACCGGCTCAAATGAACTTGGGCTTAGGAGAACTACACCCACGCATCCCTGTTGACGAACCTTATCATATCCACTAGTCGGCATCACCAGAAGTGAAACAGCCACAATTACACGCGTTCGTCGTTGTACAACTAGCAACCCTACCAACCAAATTCTGTTTTGGACAAGTAATATACCTTCATGACGGTGATGCAACGAACATCTCTTATTGAGCCATGCCGCCATACACCATAACTAAAAATTGCTTCTAGACAGCAGATTAGCGGGTTGAATCTTTCGAATATGGTTGGACCCCTGTTTTCACTCGATTTTTCGTATGAACCTCAGTAACTCCCTGTTGTTTCGATTGGCAACCAATTTAATGAAACGCCAACAACCAAACCACGACTTTCACGAGACTACCTTACTACCCTGTTGGATGGTTCATTTTTACCCTAATTGACTAACTCTATCGTATACCCAACTTAGCGAATGGATGTCATTATTGGTGAAATGGTTTTCAAGACATTTAGGGACAAAGTTATGGATCAGTCAACCTGCCAGCAAGCGCGATAAATTATACATTTGCAAGACCCACCTTACACTACAAGAGACGTACCTTATTTTATGATAGTTTTCTTGCATATACAAAATCTCTGCACTAACTCTTACACCGACTCATGATTATTGATGGCTAGTATGTCCGCTTCCTACCATTGGCTTAGAGCAAACCATCACACCCGTACCACAGCAACGCTACGCTCTCGTCCCTCCATGACGAGCCACTGAAAACGAACCACTCTCTAGCTTAGAGAATTTAGAAGGGTAGACTCCTGATCACTGGTGATCACTTCACGAAACCTTGAGAATGGTGGTGTAATGTTGATACGATTATACTCTCTTGAATGCGTTTACACGTCTTTCCTTGGAACCTCATGAATACGCAGACGTACTTGGGACTCAATGGCACGGCATAAGAAAACCCCCTGACTTGGTTGCTTACTTGATGAAACACATACCTAAGTTCATAAATTGAGGTAAATTGTCCCTCCTTCACATGGGGGCGAATCCAATGGCTCCTAGTGGGAGTCACAGTGAAACTTAACGCTACACGATTTTACAATAACCATGCTGTTATGTTAAGTTTTTGTTCTGATTGATCTAACCCCGTGAAAACAATATGTAGTCAACGACATACTCTATCTTAACTATACCCAACTGGCGTGCAGCCAGTGATGTGCTGAAAATGGGTTAACTAAATTAACTAAATTAAACCCTAAACTAGACTCTCTAAGTTTTAAATTTATAAAACTAAGATTCTCTAAACCCTAAACCACACAATCGGCAAGTGTACCGATCAATGTAGTATAGCCTAAGGAAGTCCGAGTATCGAACCCAAGAGACTCTACTGATTACGCTAACGACTCTATTCTAGACTTAGACTGACACGACTTAACTAATTGTTTATTGATTGGGGGGGGGGGGGGGGTTTCTAAAAATCCTAAATAATGCAAAAACGACTAACTAGATTAGCTAAGGAACTAGCATGAACTCACACGAAAGCTGAACTCAAGGATGATGAAGGAACTACCTAGACAGGAATCCTGATTGCTTTTAGTTATGATTATAATTGGAAGTTGTCTGCTATGGAACCGGGATCTTAAAATTCTCACCTCTCGGGAAATCTAAGGACCCCTAATCCTTCTCAAGAGCACGCTAAGATCCCCTAAAGGTTGTTAAATTACCAGTTATTAGACTCCTTTACAAGACATCTAATGGGTTTATAAAAGTATCCTACAAGGCCCACTCCCTTACGAGACCTAAACCTAGGATAGGTTTGTTTTCTCAGCTAGACTTGCTAGACAGCAGCCAAAAGGTTAACTTCCTAAGAAGGACCCACCTTACGGTTTAATCACTTAGACCTAGCAATAATCTCGCACCTTACAGCTATTGATGATTAGTAGAACACTTGATTTTATTAAATTACTGATTATTACTTCTAAGGTTACTTATGCAATTTTCACCCTAAAGGATCAAAGATTTATTATGTGATATAGACACTCGCCAAAACCTAAAACCCTAGCCCGATTCTATTCCGTGATAAAGACCGTCACCAAGATTCGAACGAAGCAATAAACAATAATAAAACAATATCAAGCATGCAAACACATCTAACTGATAGAACAAACCGTTTACAATTTATAAACAATCCATAGCATTCAAAAATCCAAGAATAATCAAAACATACGCAATCATTCAACCATGTCTAGGTAGTAACAAGAAGTTTAGCCGCTAAACATAATCAAAAGCAAAGTATCAAACATTATAAATTCTGAATTCATCTTGCAACAACGTAAAACGAACGAAAAACAAAGAAACAGGAAGTTTAAACCCGTAATCTCTACTTCCGAGCGCTCCCGAATGTTACCCGACGATTCCAAGTGATCCGAATGCTTCCACAGCCTTCACAACAGCCTCCAAGATGTCCCAAACAGCTAAGTTTCGTATCACGTTCCTCTCCTGATATTCTCTTTTTTTCTTCCTTATGTATGCGTGTCCCCCCTTCCAAGCAAAGTCTGGCCGCCTCTAATGTTGTTCGCTTAATGGGCTTGAAGCCCAAATCTCATTTTTGTAGATTGTAATGATTCTCCTCTTTTTACAAATATAAGCCGCCCTTCTCCTATTTGTCGTTTATGTATATCATTCCATTCCCTTTTTTTTTTCAAGTAAAATAATATCCTTTGCTATTTGAAGTCGGCAGCCACTTTCATCTTTGTTGCGGCCCAATGTAAAATCCTTACCATTGCCTGATTAAATTTCAAAGGCCCACCAGATTTCCTTTTAACAATACACAATGAATTTCGTCCAGAATTGATTCTCATCGTCTGATGTGGCTTTTTATCCAAGAATGATGTCAACTAGAGTCATGTTTAAAACCAATGTATAAATTACTTTTTCAAAAGCCCATGACCCCACATATATTAATGATCCGATTATATAGTTATATTTTGTAGAGATAGTGGCCTCGACCCACTTCACAGAAATTAGCGGCAAATTTAATTCGGTCATTGGTGATCTACTCTACTCAGCTGGCTGGTCATTTAATTATAACTCTTTTTCGCTCCATTTGCACCAGGACCTGCCAAAACACGATATAATATAATATAATACTAAAACTAAAAATAAAAGATAAAAACTATACAAAAATTATACATTTTACACGGGACAAATATGTGCATTTTACCCTACATCAAATATCCCCACACTTAACCTTTTTTCGTCCCCGAAAAAGAATTATGCAAAACGGAATCATAGACGGAATAATCATTCGGGAACAAAAGCTTAAATTACTTATTGAAACCGAAACTTGTGTCAGCCGCGATTGCAAGTATTTTGATCCTCTTAAACCCAAACCCGGTTCCAGGCCCTTATCATGCATGTTTAGTTCAAGTGCGGTCAATCTACCTAGGGTCTCACGCTAAGAATTGCAAGTCCACCTAATCCCCCCTCAAGCTTATAGGACAAAAGGAACAACCACTGGGTTATTTCCTAACCGTTTTATACCAAGATCCAGAGAGTTTAAAATCAAATCTATTTTTTTTTCCATTTTTTTTTCTTTTTTTTTCTTTGCTTCTTTTTTTTTTTCCTCGTGAGTCTAGACGATACTTTCCCTAACCAAGAGGTATTCCGGCTGTAGAGTCGCTATCCCCAACCACAGATTACTTAGGTTTCGGTACTTTTATTCGGCAATTCGATTTCACACATCCCAGAGGCATTCCGGCTGTAGAGTCGCTATCCCCAACTCGGATTACGTAGACCTGTGTTACTTTCATTTAGTTTCTAGCTCACTTTTTATTCTATATTTTTTTTTACGAGATAATGACTAAAAACTCTAACGATCTTAGCTTATAACGGCATCTCTTATACTATTTTTGGCGGTTTCAATTTCCCCACTCTCCCTAGATGAGAACCCACTAGTAGACCGACAATTAGGTATATTTTAGATCAAAGGAACCCAAAACCGAATCGAGCCTACCCGCGCATCCCAAACTAGACACAAGCACAATTATTTTAATCTCATATTATCATTATTTGAACCCAAACAAAAACCCGACTTTTCTATCATTTTCCGTTTTATTTTTGCAAACTTCTTATTTCAAAAGACATTTTCTAATTTTTTAATTTTTTTTTTATTTTTCAATTTTTTTAATTTTTTTTTTCAAATTTTTATGACTCAAGACTCTACTAACTAGACACTAAACGATAGTTCCCATCCCCACACTTAAACTCTACATTGCCCTCAATGTAGGATGGAAACCGACTCAAAAACTAAAAAAAAATAAGAAATAAAAAACAAAGGGCAAAAATTGAAAAGACTTAGCTGGTTTAATTCGCGTATGCTCCAACAGTCTCATCCAATCCAGCTCGATCGTATAGCATTTCGTTCGCGATCGGCTTTGACACTAACTAGTATGCTTGATAAATGCCCTTGAATTCGATCAGCAGCTCCAAAATCACCCGAATGGAGATTGAGTACGGATGGTACATATTCGAACCTGCATCAACAAAAACAAGCAAAATACCAAAGCAATACCGACTCGACACAAACGACTGACTCAAAACTACTAAATTAGACGCATGGTACAAAATATAAAAGCTTACTATAAAAACTACCGAAAATATACCAAATATATAAAATTACAAACTCTACAAAACATCCCCACACTTGAATTTAATCAGGAGGTTTCTCTTTGACCTGGACCCTGTCCAACCCGTTTAATTCCACCCGAACATCAAAAATTTTCAAAAATATATTGGTGGAATTATAAAATATTTTAAAAATTCGAAACGGGTCAGACCACCAAAACTTAAACTTACCTGGAAGAAACCAAATGCGTGGCATGTAATGAGAAGACCGGTCATGTTTGAACTTCAATGGCTCCTTCTTCTCCGTCTTGTACCAGCCTTCGATCCTCTTCCAATCTCGGTTCTTCCCTTTTCTTGCCTTCTCCCGTGGTTTTGTTGATTTTGAAGTTTCATGTATCACTAATACCATGGGCCAGCTGTGGTGCTCTTCCTCTTCCACCACCACTTCTTCTTCTTTGATGTCCGTCATTGGGTTTCCTTCAAGTAAAGCTTCTAAGTAAGCACGGTCTCCCTCTGGATCAAACTCCTCTATCTCTTCATCTACCGGCAACCCATCTAGTTCATCCCTAAATTCATTCTCCCAGTACATCTGATCTTCATTAGATGGTTGCTCAACTTCTTCCTCTGCACCAAACATCCAACCAGTGGAATCCCCCAATTCCACTTCTTCTTCCACAACTTCTCTCTTCACTAACGACCTCTGATACGCCGCCCATTCTTCTGCGTCTATTTCATCATCAGAGTCACTCCCGAAGTCATATATAATACCCTTCTGTACCGGAGGTAGGACTTCGTCGTCCATTATCGTCCCCGTGACTGGAATGGTCTCCTCATCTGACTCTTCTTCTACTTCCTCTAGCTCACCCCGCTCTCGAACTAACTCCTCTACTCTTTTTTTACTTCTCTCTGTAAATTCAGCCATGGTTTCCAGGGTAGCCTGATTTTGCGCCAACATCTGAGCGAACATCCCTTCTATTCTACTCAAGCTACCCTCTAAACCTCTATCGCTCGTCTGAACCAGGTTACGTTGCGGCTGCTAATACAGATCATTGTAATATGGCCGATTATCATAACCTTGCAAAGAATACCCCTATGAAAAATATGGCTGCGGCTGCACAAAAGGGTTAGCATAATATGGCGTAGAGGACCCCTCATATTGGGGGCATTTAACAGTAAAATGAGGTCCTCCACAAATTTCACACATATTTACAAGACTCAAGAAAAATAAAAGACACGGACAATTACACTCCTACGACTCAATAGACAAAAGCAAGTAGCACGTATAATGTCAACTAAGTCCAAACAAAGAAATCAACGCAATCGCCAAAGAGTCCCCGGCAACGGTGCCAAAAACTTGATGTGCTGAAAATGGGTTAACTAAATTAACTAAATTAAACCCTAAACTAGACTCTCTAAGTTTTAAATTTATAAAACTAAGATTCTCTAAACCCTAAACCACACAATCGGCAAGTGTACCGATCAATGTAGTATAGCCTAAGGAAGTCCGAGTATCGAACCCAAGAGACTCTACTGATTACGCTAACGACTCTATTCTAGACTTAGACTGACACGACTTAACTAATTGTTTATTGATTGGGGGGGTTTTCTAAAAATCCTAAATAATGCAAAAACGACTAACTAGATTAGCTAAGGAACAAGCACAAACTCACACGAAAGCTGAAGTCAAGGATGATGAAGGAACTACCTAGACAGGAATCCTGATTGCTTTTAGTTATGATTATAATTGGAAGTTGTCTGCTATGGAACCGGGATCTTAAAATTCTCACCTCTCGGGAAATCTAAGGACCCCTAATCCTTCTCAAGAGCACGCTAAGATCCCCTAAAGGTTGTTAAATTACCGGTTATTAGACTCCTTTACAAGACATCTAATGGGTTTATAAAAGTATCCTACAAGGCTCACTCCCTTATGAGACCTAAACCTAGGATAGGTTTGTTTTCTCAGCTAGACTTGCTAGACAGCAGCCAAAAGGTTAACTTCCTAAGAAGGACCCACCTTACGATTTAGTCACTTAGACCTAGCAATAATCTCGCACCTTACAGCTATTGATGATTAGTAGAACACTTGATTTTATTAAATTACTGATTATTACTTCTAAGGTTACTTATGCAATTTTCACCCTAAAGGATCAAAGATTTATTATGTGATATAGACACTCACCAAAACCTAAAACCCTAGCCCGATTCTATTCCGTGATAAAGACCGTCACCAAGATTCGAACGAAGCAATAAACAATAATAAAACAATATCAAGCATGCAAACACATCTAACTGATAGAACAAACCGTTTACAATTTATAAACAATCCATAGCATTCAAAAATCCAAGAATAATCAAAACATACGCAATCATTCAACCATGTCTAGGTAGTAACAAGAAGTTTAGCTGCTAAACATAATCAAAAGCAAAGTATCAAACATTATAAATTCTGAATTCATCTTGCAACAACGTAAAACGAACGAAAAACAAAGAAACAAGAAGTTTAAACCCGTAATCTCTACTTCCGAGCGCTCCCGAATGTTACCCGACGATTCCAAGTGATCCGAATGCTTCCACAGCCTTCACAACAGCCTCCAAGATGTCCCAAACAGCTTAGTTTCGTATCACGTTCCTCTCCTGATATTCTCTTTTTTTCTTCCTTAGGTATGCGTGTCCCCCCTTCCAAGCAAAGTCTGGCCGCCTCTAATGTTGTTCGCTTAATGGGCTTGAAGCCCAAATCTCATTTTTGTAGATTGTAATGATTCTCCTCTTTTTACAAATATAAGCCGCCCTTCTCCTATTTGTCGTTTATGTATATCATTCCATTCCCTTTTTTTTTCAAGTAAAATAATATCCCTTGCTATTTGAAGTCGGCAGCCACTTTCATCTTTGTTGCGGCCCAATGTAAAATCCTTACCATTGCCTGATTAAATTTCAAAGGCCCACCAGATTTCCTTTTAACAATACACAATGAATTTCGTCCAGAATTGATTCTCATCGTCTGATGTGGCTTTTTATCCAAGAATGATGTCAACTACAGTCATGTTTAAAACCAATGTATAAATTACTTTTTCAAAAGCCCATGACCCCACATATATTAATGATCCGATTATATAGTTATATTTTGTAGAGATAGTGGCCTCGACCCACTTCACAGAAATTAGCGGCAAATTTAATTCGGTCATTGGTGATCTACTCTACTCAACTGGCTGGTCATTTAATTATAACTCTTTTTCGCTCCATTTGCACCAGGACCTGCCAAAACACGATATAATATAATATAATATAATACTAAAATTAAAAATAAAAGATAAAAACTATACAAAAATTATACATTTTACACGGGACAAATATGTGCATTTTACCCTACATCAGCCAGCTGTACATTCAATATCGAGTAAATCCCTGTTGTGGATTCTTAAACGATTACCCACCGATGAGACTACTCTTTCTTATGTTGCCACACCAACGCATGATATACTTTTGGGATTCAGTGATACTAACGAACAATCCCCGCGGACACTTGCTTGGACCAGTTATACTCTACGCATATTACTCGATGAGCATTGGGCTATACCTGGGATGATACCACAGGTACTGATCTTTGAACTTGACACGACCGATATGGATTCTCAGACTCGACAAGCGAACCTAGACTAATCAAATGAATGTGTCACTTGCTCTCATCGACGACATTCTGATCTACTTCAAGAGTCAGGAGGAACACTAACAGCATATGTGACTTATCTTAGAACTCCTTCGAACAGAACAGCTTTATGCTAAGTTTTCAAAATGTGACTTCTGGCTTCGTGAAGTCCACTTCCTAGGCCACGTGGTAAACAAGGATGGGATTTATGTTGATCCATCCAATGTAGATTCGATCAAGAACTGGCCTGCACCTCGCACACCAACCGAAATACGCCAATTCTTGGGTTTGGCGGGATACTACAGAAGGTTCATCAAAGACTTCTCCAAGATTGCGCAACCTCTCACCTCACTAACTCAGAAAGGTGTTATCTATCGTTGGGGTAATACGCAAGAAACAGCTTTTCAGCACTTAACGGATAGACTCTGCAGCGCACCTATCCTCTCATTGCCTGAAGGCACGGACGATTTTGTAGTCTACTGCGACGCATCAATTCAGGGTCTTGGTTGTGTTGGTGCAACGGGATAAAGTCATTGCTTATGCTTCGCACCAACTTAAGATTCACGAACGGAATTTACACTACACACGATTTAGAGTTGGGAGCTGTTGTTTTTGCGCTCAAGATATGGCGACATTACCTTTACGGTACCAAGTGCACCATCTACACCGATCACAGGAGTCTCGAGCATATCTTCAAACAGAAAGAGTTGAACATGCGTTAGCGTCGATGGGTCGAGCTTTTAAACGATTACGAGTGTGCTAAAAGTACCATCCGGGCAAAGCCAATGTGGTGGCCGACGCCCTCAGTCGAAAGGATACTACACCTAGGCGTGTACGAGCGTTGCAACTCACCATTCAGTCTAGCCTTCCTTCTCAGATACGAGATGCTCAGGTGGAAGCATTGAAACCCGAAAACGTCAAGGCTGAAGCCTTACGCAGCTCAAGGCAACGATTAGAACAAAAGGCAGACGGCGCCTACTATGTAACAGGACGCATTTGGGTCCCACTCTATGGCAACTTGCACGAGCTTGTAATGGATGAAGCTCATAAGTCTCGCTACTCAGTACATCCTGGTTCGGATAAGATGTACCACGACTTGAAAACTATATATTGGTGGCCTAGCATGAAAGCTCACATAGCAACTTACGTTAGCAAGTGTTTGACTTGTGCGAAAGTCAAAGCGGAATAACAGAAACCATCGGGCCTACTCCAACAACCAGAGATACCACAATGGAAATGGGAACAAATTTCCATGGATTTTGTTACTGGCCTGCCTAGATCTCAGCGTGGTAACGATACTATTTGGGTGATCGTGGATCGACTCACAAAGTCTGCACACTTCTTGGCTATCAAGGAAACGGATAAGTTCTCCACTTTAGCAGACGTATATCTTAAGGAAGTTGTCTCGAGGCACGGGGTGCCCACCTCTATTATCTCGGATCGTGATGCACGTTTCACTTCAGAACTGTGGCAAGCAATGCACAAATCTTTTGGCTCCCGTTTAGACATGAGCACAGCTTATCACCCTCAGACGGATGGGCAGTCTGAGCGCACTATTCAAACTTTAAAAGACATGCTTCGGGCATGTGTAATCGATTTCGGCATCGGCTGGGAAAAACACCTCCCATTAGTGGAGTTCTCGTATAACAACAGTTACCACACCAGCATTCAAGCCACTCCATTCGAGGCATTGTACGGGCGTAAATGCCGATCACCTCTTTGTTGGGCAGAGGTGGGTAACAGTCAGATCACGGGTCCAGAACTTGTAGTTGATACTACAGAAAAGATTGCCCAGATACGACAACGCATGGCGGCAGCTCGTGACCGTCAGAAAGCCTACGCCGATAAGGGCAGGAAACCACTCGAGTTCCAGGTTGGGGATCGAGTGCTACTTAAAGTCTCACCCTGGAAGGGTGTTGTTCGTTTTGGAAAAAGAGGCAAACTTAACCTACGATACGTTGGACCGTTCGAAATTGTTGAGAAAATAGGCAAAGTGGCCTACAAACTAAACCTGCCCGCAGAACTCAGTGCAGTTCACAACGTTTTTCACGTGTCGAATCTGAAGAAGTGTCTGTCAGATGAGACCCTCATAATTCCCTTGAAGGAGCTCACTATCGACGATCAGTTGCGATTCGTTGAGGAACCAGTTGAAATCACAGACCGGGATGTTAAGTTCCTCAAGCACACCAGAATACCTCTTGTTCGAGTTCGTTGGAACTCCCGTCGTGGCCCAGAGTTCACCTGGGAACGAGAAGATCAAATGAAACTCAAGTATCCCCAGTTATTCGAAAACAGTGCAACCACTACTGAGGCTGAAGCTACTACAGAATTTCGGGACGAAATTCCAAATCAACGGGGGGATGATGTGACACCCCATGAAAACCAGTAAACAACACAACACAACACAACTAGCTTCCTCAGTAACCATGTGCTAAATTTCGGGATGAAATTTCTTTCAAGTGGGGGATAATGTGACAACTCAAGTTTCCAAGATTTCCATTTTCGCATTCATTGCACGTTGATTGTTTAGGTTGTTTGGTTACACGACTTGTTGGGTCACCTACAATAACTTCGGCCCATACATAATTGGGTTTCGCAGCCAAGACTCGTAATGGGTCAGCCAGTATTGATAGTGGGCCGGCCTTGTTGCCATCATTCAAACACATACACATCATATTTAATTGCATATCTGATTCATGTGAAGCCCAAGTATAGGTATGAGCTTTGGGCCGGCTACTCTAGAACTTGTATGTATGCATCTTAAGCCCAACTTAGGGGACTTATATCAATATACGTATACCTCAGCTAGTTGTTGTGGGTATCCTTTAAAGCTTATAGCAAAACCCTAGAGTACTCCTCCTGTGTGTGACGGCAACTTCAAGCTTTCAAAGCCATTTCTTTCGAACAATCTGGTACCCTTTCCACCTCGGTTAGTGCGTAATAATCAGATGTGATTTCTTGTTATGCTGATTTGATTGTTATGTGAATACTTGTTTATGTTTATCGAGATCTGATTTCTAATGATTTTGAATATGTGTCATCTTGATTTACATGGGTGTCTATAGGTTCCTAGGGATTGTTGCAAGCATATCGATTCTAGAAATAATGATTGTAACACCGATTGTTTTCTGAGGTTACACGTGTTTTCATAATGACACATGATTATAATATAAGGCTTGCATGTGACTAGTGGGATTCTTTAGTCAAACCGTAGGTTAGTGGCATATTATGCGTATCAACCCATCAAGCAATCGGTCCAATAACCTTTTGTGGTGATTAAACAGTTGTCGGCCATGATTGATGATTTGAATGTATAGATATGATTGAATGCATGATTGTTGCAGCCATTATAGTTATTAGACAATCGTGTTTTGTAACTGCTGTTGATGGTGGAAGCCGACGAAAACACCACCCAACGAAAACACTTTGGGATTTCGTCGCCCAAGAGTATTTCGCCAGAAGGTGTTTTCGCCACATACGTGTTTCGTTCAGTGCTGTGATGTTAAACCTGTAAACATAAACCCTATTGGTTCAGTTAACTCTATTAGTTTATTAACTCCGTTATGTATGTTAAGAATGTAACCCAGCTAGGTCTGTTAACTCTGGTTAGTTCATTAACACTGTTAAACTCATTAAGTATGTTAAGTCATAAACTCTGTTAGTTACTAGTTTCGTTAGATGTTAACTTTGTTAAGCATGTAACTCTGTTATACATGTTACATTGTTAGCGTGTAAATCCTGTTAAGTTTGTGAACTGCCTGTTAATCCTGTCAAGCATGAACTGCATGGGTTTGATTAACTGCTTATATGATACGTGATAATTGCTTAAACACACTTAGTGACATAGATGGCATGTGAATCTTTACGAACTTGAACTGATAGAATATACGTGCATACTATAGGACTTGGCTGATTACTTGTGAGCACATAATTAGCATACCGAGCAAACCAAGGTGAGTTCACACTCTTACCAAGGCATGGGATTCCCGGGGTTGGGAATGGGTTTGGACGATTACTTATGCTTAAATTGTTATCGGAATTACATACCATAGGCCTCGGGAGAGGAAGGTTATTGGTAGGTAATGCTAGACTAGTGATACATATACTTCTCTTCGCACACACGCCGGGAATGGCTGCGATAATAGAACTAATCTTCGCACACATGCCTGGAATGGCTGCGAACCATACTCTAAACTTCGGACACATGCCGGGTGGGCTGCGATACAAATATACCTAGTCTAGAAAACATGGGAAACCCCCACTAATCTTCGCCAACATGCCTAGAGGGCCGCGATACAAATACATACGAAACATGGTACACTAAATGAACATATGGTTTACAATACGATTACTATAACTGAACAACCAACTGTGAACTCGCTCAACTAGTTGTTGACTTTCTGTTACATGCCTTGCAGGACCATAGGTACTCTTGGAGCTTGCACGGGAGGCGCGATCGTTGTGGGCACATGGACTGTTGAGTTCCATGATAAACATTTACACTTTGTGAACTTAATACTTATGTTGGGTTTTTACATTTATGCTTCCGCTAAACATTGATACTATACTTTGGTTTTTGGAACACCTTTCATATTGTTTGGTTGAATTACACTTACTATTTACATTGTTCAATATGATTGGTGGCTTGATCCTGGTCAGTCACTCCTCCAAGCGGTGATACTCCGTGTGTGGATTTTGGGGGTGTGACATTCCTATCCGCAGAAATTCTTTCTTAAGTCTTGATACATCTTATCACTTCCAGGATGTATCGTATACTTAGATTTATGGGCTTCTTCTAAAATTCGGTGGCGTAGGTTTCCTCGTTTAGGTATCCAAATTCTTTTCTTCTGGAATCTCCAAATTCCATCTGTTCCTTGTTCTAATTCCTTAATCATTCCTTTCAATTTTTCAGTATCATCCTTGATTACTGATTCCTGTACTTCTCTAATCTGATTATTTAAATCTATCTGCAGATTTAATTTAAGAGAACGTACTCTTTTTGGCTTTTCATGATACTTTGACTTAAAGCATCAGCTACTACATTAGCCTTTCCTGCATGATACTGGATACTATAATCATAATCGCTAAGAATTTCCATCAAGCGTCTTTGTCTCATATTTAACTCCTTTTGCCCAAAAACATATCTTAAACTCTTATGATCGGTGAAAACGGTAAACTTACTACCATAACCCAACTTAGAAGCGTCACAATAGACTACAAATCTTAAAGATAATGTCTCCAAATCTTAAGGGCTAAAATTATGGCTCCTAACTCTAGATCATGGGTTGTATAATTCTCTTCATGATTCTTTAGTTTTCTAGAGGCATAGGCTATAACCTTTTGACGTTGCATCAACACACATCCATAACCCAACTTAGAAGCGTCACAATAGACTACGAAGTCTTCAGTTCCTTCTGGTAATGCTAATATGGGTGTGTTGGTTAATCTTTGCTTAAGAATTCTAAAGGCTTCTTCCTGTTTTGGTCCCCATTCAAACTTAACAGATTTACAGGTTAGTTTTGTTAAGGGAATGGCTATACTAGAAAAATCTTGGATAAATCGTCTATAATAACCAGCCAGTCCTAGAAAACTTCTCACCTCCGTTGGTGATTTAGGGACTTTCCATTTAGTAATTGCCTCGATCTTTGTAGGATCTACATGAATTCCTTCATGATTAACTAAATGTCCAAGAAAATGCACTTCTTTTAACCAAAACTCACACTTTGAGAATTTAGCGTAAAGCTTTTCTTTTCTCAATAATGTAAGGAGTGCATGCAGATGCGCTGCATGTTCCTCTTTACTCTTAGAGTAAATGAGAATATCATCTATAAAGAAAATTATTAATTTATCCAGATATGGTTTACATATTCTGTTCATCATGTCCATAAATGCAGCTGGGGCATTGGTTAGACCAAATGGCATGACTGTAAATTCATAATGGCCATACCTTGTCCTAAAAGCGGTCTTAGGAATGTCCTCTTCCTGTACCTTCAATTGATGATATCCTGAGCGTAAATCGATCTTAGAAAAGAATCGAGCTCCTTGCAATTGATCAAACAGATCATCGATTCTCGGTAATGGATATCGATTTTTAATCGTGACCTTGTTCAATTCTCGGTAATCAATGCACATACGCATTGACCCGTCCTTCTTTTTGACAAACAAGATTGGTGCTCCCCACGGTGATGAACTAGGCCGTATGAATCCTTTTTCCAAAAGTTCATCCAACTGTTTCTTCAGTTCTTGCATCTCTGTTGGTGCCAAACGGTAAGGTGCCTTGGCAATTGGTGTTGTCCCTGGTAGCAGGTGAATCCTGAATTCAACTTCCCTGTACAGCGGTAGTCCTGGTAATTCTTCTGGAAACACATCTGAGAATCGAGATACTACAGGAATATCTTTCAATTCATTTCCTACAGTGTTAATGATTATGGAAATCATATACTAGTGATCCTTTTCTTGCACAACTTGATGTTTTCATCACCGAGATGAATTTTGTGGATCGAGTTGGCTTATCTCCTTTAATTATGATCTTTTCAGCCTTTGGTGAATTTACTTGTATTGACTTTTGATCACATAGAATACTGGCTTTATTGGCTATTAACCAATCCATTCCTAATACAATATCAAATCCTGCCAGATTCATTGGGTAATGATTTGCAATAAAATTTTGGTTTAAAATTTCTATTCTTGCTCCCTGCAAGATTTCAGTAATCTTAATGAATTCTCCATTTGCCGTTTCTACTAGATATTCTTGTTGGAGTTTAGTTAATGGTTGATTGAGAAGTTTGCAAAATGAAGTATTAATAAAACTTTGGTTTGCACCAGAATCAAATAATACATTAGCAAAGACATCATTAACTAAAAACGCATCGGCAATCACGTCCGGAATCATCTTTGCTTCTTTTGCTGTCAGAACGAATGCCCTAGCATTCTTAGTAGTCTTGTTATTCATGGTTGGAGCTAGTTTCGGACAATTCGGCTTGATATGCCTTTTTTCTCCACAATTGAAGCATACTCCATTGCTGGGTTTCTTCCTACAATCTTCTTCCTTGTGTCTTGGTATCTTGCAGAAACTGCAGTATGTAGAACATCTCCCTGAATGTTTTTTTCTTGCAAGCCTTACAGTAAGGTGTAGAGGTAGAACCTACACCTTGTGTCCTGGTATCTGGGTAAGCCTTTGAGCTAGGTTCTTCCTTTGGTTTTCTTCTTGTGTGCGTACCAGTTCATCAGTCAAGGTATTTGCTAGTTCTACAGCTTCTTCTATTGTTTGTGGTCTAGCTGCCTTGACTACATGTCTAATCTCACTGATTAATCCCCAGATATAACGGGAGATTAATATTGGTTCTGGTGATGCTAGGGTTGGCACTATTCTAGCATATTCAAAGAATACGGTAGTGTAACCCTTACAGTCTACTCCAGTCATTCTATGGTTTAAGAACTTATTAGCTATCTATTCTTTTTCATTGAGAGGACAGAATTTTCTTTCAACCATGTTCTTAAACTCATTCCATTCCATATTATAGACCCTGTCACTTCCCCTAGACTGGAGAATAGTCTTCCACCATTCTAGAGCTGCATTCTTAAAAAGATTGGAAGCAAACCTGATTTTATCTTTCTCTGCGTACTTGCTTATTTTTAAGACTGCCTCGGTCTTTTCTATCCAGCATAGAGCTGCAATGGCTCCTTCATTGCCAGAGAATTCTATTGGTTTACAAGACCAGAATTCTTTGTAAGAACAACCATAAGACATGGTTCTTCTTCTTTTTTGGAATTGGCAATTGAAGTAACGGTCCATTGTTTACGTTGTGACTGGGTTCAATAGGTGGTCGTTTACTTCCACGATTCCTTTTATTATTTTCTGCTTCCTTAACCGTCTTGATAATATATGGCATAGCGTCTATAATCCCTTGTGCTACTATGTGTTGGATAGCACTGTTATCTACTTGGTTCCCATTATTATCATTATTTGGGTTTTCTTGATTCACTTCGTTGTCCATCTGGATTATAAACATTTACCCAATATTAATATCACAGATCAATATTTAATGCAAACAATCACACAACAACACATTGATCAAAATCGTCGTACATTGCGACATTTACTCTATTTCATATGTCTATATATTACAAGCTACAACTGGAAGTGAAAATACAATACTAGCTATGCATCAGTAGGTAGTGGATTATCTATCTTAGTTTATATTATATTATATTTTATTAATTTTTTTTCAAATTACTCGCATACTACTACTACTACTACTACTGCTACTACTACTGCTACTACTACTGCTGCTACTGCTGCTACTACTGCTGCTACTGCTGCTACTGCTGCTACTGCTGCTACTGCTGCTACTACTGCTACTACTGCTGCTGCTGCTGCTGCTACTGCTGCTGCTGCTGCTACTACTACTGCTACTACTGCTACTACTGCTACTACTGCTACTGCTGTTGCTGCTGCTGCTGCTGCTGCTGCTACTGCTGCTACTGCTACTGCTGCTGCTACTACTGCTGCTACTGCTACTGCTACTGCTACTGCTACTGCTACTGCTACTGCTGCTGCTACTACTGCTACTGCTACTGCTACTGCTACTGCTACTGCTACTGCTACTGCTACTGCTGCTACTGCTGCTGCTGCTACTGCTGCTGCTACTACTACTACTGCTACTACTACTACTGCTACTACTACTGCTACTACTACTGCTACTACTACTGCTGCTACTGCTGCTGCTACTGCTGCTGCTGCTGCTGCTACTACTGCTGCTACTGCTACTGCTGCTGCTGCTGCTGCTACTACTGCTGCTACTGCTACTGCTGCTGCTACTGCTGCTGCTACTGCTGCTGCTGCTGCTACTGCTGCTGCTACTGCTGCTGCTGCTGCTGCTCCTGCTGCTACTCCTGCTGCTGCTCCTGCTACTGCTCCTGCTACTGCTCCTGCTACTGCTCCTGCTACTGCTCCTGCTACTGCTACTGCTACTGCTACTGCTACTGCTGCTGCTGCTGCTGCTGCTGCTGCTGCTGCTGCTGCTACTGCTACTGCTACTGCTACTGCTACTGCTACAGCTACTGCTACTGCTACTGCTACTACTACTACTACTACTACTAGTAGTGGGGGTTCATCCAATTCTGCATATTACGCTTGTCATACTTCCAAACGAGTCTCTCCCCTATTTGCCTTATCCTTTCACTTTCATCTAACAACTCCTCACCAAAGGTACGGAGTTCCTGCACATTTTCGGTACTCATGGGTGGGGCTGGTGATGGTATCGGGTCAGGGAACTGGGCCATCGGTTCTTCGTATAGGTATGGGTTCTCTAGGATTTCCCATCGGGTCAGGGAACTGGGGCATCGGTTCTTCGTATGGGTATGGGTTCTCTAGGATTTCCCGAATATACTGGTCGTTATCCCAATATGGATCTAGGGGGTCAAGGTTAGGGTAGGGTGCTACTGGGTTTTGTATAGGTTCCTTCAGTGGGTAAAGTTCTTGGTAATCTCTATGGTCATAATTCTTGGATCGTAGGCTAAAGGGTTTGGTGCTGGGACTCTAGGGATTTTGTTTGGGTCGAAGGCAGGTATTGGAATCTGGTCTACTGGGTTTGGTTCAATTTCCATAGGTTGAGTTGGAAACAGTGGTAACGTCTGTGGTGCGATGATTTGTTCTAAATTTGGGTTTGCGGCAGCGGTAGCTAATATGTGAAAATTAGCTAATCTCCTATTGAGTATATCCTGAGTTTGGGCATTCATTTCTCTATTTGCTGCTGCTAAGGCCCGCTGTTGCTGTAATTTCCTCATTCTTTTCCTACGCTCGTGTGCTCCCCGACTGAACCATCCTCTCTTTTTGGTATGGAATGGTTCTTTGGACTGTGCCTTAAAATGAAAATCCCCTCTTCTGTGTCAGCTGAGTACCCCGAGGGGGTAAGCTGGGAAGAAGTTCCTTCATCCTTAGGGGAACTAGACAGTTGACGATAAGCGTCCGATGGTCCTTGATCACTCATACTGTAAACTAACAAATTGTCAAATAACACAAAACAATAATATACGCAAGTAATCCCGTAGATTATTTCCTAACATAATAGATAAAATTTTGGTGTCAGTAGAACACTTCTGTGGCTGAAATCAGTGGTTGTAGCTCTGATACCACCTTCTGTCGCAACCCCCGACCCCTGCCCCGGGAGGCGGGCGGCCGCGGCCTACTCAAAGATGGTGGTATCGGTGTTTATCATTAATTTGGCAGTGGAAATTTCGTCAGGATCGTAGTTAGGAAATATTTTATCAGAGTAAAACACCACATTTTTTTATAATAATAAATATATAGGGATAAACCCAAGTTTCCATTACAAACATGTTTATAGGGATAAACCCTAATTTATTGAAATAAAACTTCTTCGTTATTTTAGGTAACTTTTATAGCCACTTTTCCAAGCCTTCAATGCTGTCCAGCTGGCTTCTATTTGGCTTTCACATTTTGTTACCTGAAACGCGTTCAAAAACATTTTATCAGCAAGAAATACTGGCGAGTCACGAGTGAATCCCAGTTTAATCAAAACAGGTTTTTATCATTTTACAGCATTGAGGGCGATCTCGCAATTACACTTGTTTATATTTCTACTTTAATTACCACCCACGGTACTGTCAACCCGACTTGTGGTCATGTTACTACTCATAGTGTAGTAACAAATTTTGTATACAAAACCCCAACATACCGACGATAATTGTAGAATACAAATACTCAATCACTGCTAATTATAATTTAAAACAAATGAGGTTTTGTAAAAACAGTTTACAAAAAGAAGGATTAACTCACATTGCAATCTTAGGTATTTTTCCTGTGACTTCCTGGTTATAATATAGTTAAATAAACAATGCACACGCGTTAGTATAATAACCCAAATTTACATTAGTTATACCCTCCCCGAGAAGGAACTCAAACGACTGAGTCAGGCAGAGCCTTGACATGCGTTACAGAGCACTAAATCAATCGGGCAGCGTATCTAATACGTAACCGGGGGTTAAAATACTTACAACGAGGCAGAGCTTCGCTAATTAGGGGGTATAATACCTGGGAATTACTTATACTATCAGACATTGAGAGAGAGTTTTAATTTCTGAACGATTTGAAAGCGAATGCCGAAGGTCCCTATTTATAGTGCCTGGTCGGGAGTTTCTCGCGCCTCGCGAAAGCTAAGGGCTGGTCTTACACGGCCCACGAGCGAGGCTAGGGTAGGCCCTAGCTTGGCTGATTCGACCACTAGGCTTAACACGCTGCACACACGTGGTGGCTCCGGGGGCGGCCTGGTGGCCCAGTTATCACGCCCCGCGACAGCCATACTTGGCTATGTCGCGCCCCGCGAGCGCCCTTAATTATTGTTTTTATTTGATTTTTAATTATATAAAGGTATTTTGGGCCTATGTTTCGTATACGGGGTGTATTTTAGGACGTATAGGGGTGTTCTAAATATTTTAGGAGGGTTGTTATACTGGATCCTCGTCCACATCCATGTTTTGGTTCACGTTTTGTTCCAACTGATTCTGTGCAGCTGGAGGAGTGTTAATGTACTGGTTTGGGTCAAAAGACCCGTTGAAGGAATGTGAATGCGAGTGATGTAAAGAATGGTGAGAATGGGAATACTAAGAGTGGTATGAATGGTGATACGAGGGTGACGAGTCAACAGAATGCCTCGCGAATGAATAAGAATTCCACCAATCCTGAAAGGGATCTTAGTCAAACGAGGGGGATGGTATGTATCTTGAAGGTCCTACATGTCCCGAAGGTCCTCCTCGCATTGGACCTTTGCCTCTTCCCATTCCTCGGTGTCTAGGCGGCATTTTGATTTAGCAAACCTGTCAAAAATTAAAGAAAACAATATATATAAACTTAATAAGGATGAGAATTAATCCTAGGTCATTTGCCTAGACTCAAAAAGTCTAAGGAATATGCTACTGTGTCATTTGAGATTAAACACAAAAGACTAGTGTTTAATTCACTAAAACGTTGGCTCTGATACCAACCTGTTACACCCCGATATTTACTACAAATCCTGGTGGGCCTGGGTGGGGAGTATCGTGACGTAAGACTGGTATCGTCATAGTCAAATAATCACAGATAGCACAACGGAAGTCTTGGAGTTAAAATATTATTACAAACCAAATGTCCAAATGTTCAAATAATATACAGACGGCACGTAATAGTAAAGATCCACAGGCGGATCATAAAATGTACAAAAAGATATCAACAGACTACTAGGCTTTATGCAAAGGAGTTGCAAATTTCTCTTCTAGCTTTACCGAGCAACTTCTAGCCTATTTCGTATTTGCATCTGTAACTTAGTCTTTAGAAAATACGTCAGTTTACATTGGTAAATACAATTAACCGCCACATTTTGAAAACATTTTCAAAAATTGTTTTAAGTGCCCAAGGCACATGTTTTTATAAATAACTTGGGACAATTCAAAATGATCTTGTATACAGTTTTACATGCTTGTCAATACATATGGGGCCCAATACTAAACACCGGGACATGATTAACCGACACACCACTTAAACCCACAAAGGGGTGTCCCTACGTAGTGTGACAACCCTAAAAAATTACAGGTATCCATACAATTAATTAATATTAAATTGGTGCTTAATGACTGTGCTTGATTACAACCGCTGATTTAACTGCTCTATGATTTTTGCATCATACATACATATGCATCACATTCATACTGTCACTCCATTTATTACACACAGACTTTAGTGACAAACTTGATGCACAAAGCACAGTTAGCACAGTGAGCGGATAACTCAGACACATGCTGACAATGCCAGCACATAGACAGACAGTATTTTGAGGCCCAGTATGAGCCAGGAATAAAGTATCACACTAGGGTAGTGTTTAGGGAAGTGAGGACCATAAAACTGCGTCACTAGGTGATAGTTTAGGTGCCGGAATGTGCCTAAAACCCACTCTAAGTGCATAATTCTGCATTTATTAACAAAATTCAGCATTTAAACATGCTAGTCACTGGTAAAAATATGGCAGAATGGTCCTGTATGTTTTCCTAAGTGTCGGGAATTAAAAGGGTCATTAAAAGTTACATAAAGGACACTATATGACATAACTTAGCACTTTAACAGAACGGTATCAAACCGAACAACCGGACATTACCCGTAACACCAAAATAATGCTAGAAGCATTGTTTTTATTTTTCTAAGCTAGCTATGGTCCCCGAACACCCTAACACACTATATATTACATAACACACATAAAACACTAACTAAGCATTGAATTTCAATCAAGAACACTAACTAACTAGTTGAAACCCAACACTATACCCCCCCCCCCCCCACCTTACGGTTACAAGGGTGGTATCCCACCCTTGATTTTCTTGATTTGTTTAATGAATTTGTTAAGTACTTATGAAGCACAAAACACATTGGTTAATAAGATGTTGGAAGGTTTAATTATAAATCCACAAGTACTTCATTCATATCATCTTCATCACTCAACACCATCCATCTCTCCTCTCCTCCTTTCTTTGTTTTGGCCGACCCCAAACCACACCACCATCACTCTCATTCAAGCTTCTTCTTCCAATCTACAAGCATACAAAGGTGCTACAAGGTGTACAACGAAGCTTGGTGTTCTCGGAAGCTCAAGGACCTTCTGTATTTGCTATTAACCACCTCATTTCTACTCTTGATCTTCCCTAGCTTAAAAGCTAGTAGTAAGTCTCTTGAATCCTCATTTACTTCATATTTATGGTGGTTAATAGTTAAATCATGATGAAAACTTGAGAACACTAAAAGATCATATGCAAAAGTCTTGAACATAAGCTAACTTGATGATGAAATATTGTTAAAATGAAGAAGTAATGTTAAGTATGAAGTTGTTTTGAATATGTGATGAGTATTTGATGATTACTAGTGATATGATGTTAAACATCATGGTGGAACTTGTTAAAGTAAGATTAAAAAAAAAACTTAAGTTAACAAGTTAGGAGGTGATTAGTGATTGACATAAAAAATCACCTCCATGTTTAAGCATGAACTTGATAACAAGATGGTTTCTTGAAAAATTAGTAAACAAAGTAAGTTGGTGATCATATGGATCCAAGGGTTACAAATGGTTTTCCTAAATAAACCAAGAATAGAAGATGATTTTTGAAAGGTTATGATTTTTGTTAAACCTACACCATTTTATTTACAAAATAAGTGTAGTAAAACAAGAAAATGTTGGAAGCAAATGTTTTTGTAAAATAAGTTCACAAGTTGTGAACATCTAAAAACCCCGAGAGTAAGATTTTAACAAAAGTAAACACACTTCGGAGGGTAACTAAACCCACTAAACACCCCACTAAGTTACTACGCGTTTTTACGAAAAGCCAAGTTCATGTTATTATGTAAAGTGCATTGTTTTTGCACTTGGTTAGTGTAATGTTGTTTAATAATTCGTTGTTGATTGATTGAATGAATTTTTGAAAAAGAAAATGATATGCTAATAAGCATGGACACCTCCGTTTACAAAGGAAACTCTGGCGAAATTTTATAAAATTCCAACACTTAGAAAATATTTTTCTAACAAGTGTTACAAGTATATTTTATAACTTGTGTTTCGAATATAAACTTCGCCCTGATATTTGTTACAAAAATACAAAGTGTCGGAGGTTGATTTTGTAAATAAAAATGGGTAAATGCATATTTAGAATATATATACTTTATACTAAGACACTTGTGTGAATATTTGTATATTTTTTGAACTAGTTATATTATTTTAGGGTAAAATAATATAACTTACAAATACCATGGAAAATTACAACTCCAAAATAATACCAAAAATCACACGGAATAAATATTTAAGTTATACGTTTGATATTGTGAAACCAAACGCAACGACGTAACTTACAAAATATTCCGCAAAATACCCTTACACATATATTTTTGGTAAAATATTATTTTGGAAGCTAAAGAAGTAAAATATATTATTTTTGGGAAAAATACATATATTTTGGGAATAAGTTATTTTGGACAAATGAGTTAAATATATTTTTCCAAGTGGGACTTAAAATATATTTTTCGAAACTGCAAATGTACATGTATAAATACCCCCATCCTTGGGAAGGAAATACGCATATAAAATACTTGAGAAGTTTGGATACGAAATAGTTGCCTAACTATTATTCCAAAACCTAAAAACAAAACTTAAGTTAAAATAATTATTATTATTTTAACAAGAAGTTATAACTTGGAATAATTTTGGGAACATAAGTAACGTAACTCAAAA
This sequence comes from Helianthus tuberosus, assembly GCA_030545235.1. Classification (NCBI taxonomy): domain Eukaryota; kingdom Viridiplantae; phylum Streptophyta; class Magnoliopsida; order Asterales; family Asteraceae; genus Helianthus; species Helianthus tuberosus. The sequence goes on from CM060369.1 coordinate 84,364,986, forward strand.
ACCCTCATACTAAGCAAAGACACGACCCGATCGTCTAATAGACATTAGTACATTGTAGGGAGTCGCGTTTGCTGACGAGACCGGAGATTTGAGTACGATACAGGAGACGCATTACTGTGAGTTCATGTCCCCCCTTTTCTCTTAACTGTTTTCAGTTTTATACTTCGGGGGTGGAATACATGTTACAATTATTACAGATTCTTTTATACATGGTATGGTTAGCTTAAGGAGGGTTTACTACTTAGATCATGTGAAAGGTGGGTACAACACTTAAGGCCATTAATCCTCGTTGTTAGGACCGAGGGACATGAGTGATAGATCTATTTGGGTGTAGCGAGCCCACACCCATGAGGCCGGGGCGGCTCATAGTGGTGACTGTGTCTTACAGCCGGAGGCCCGGTACAAATTTGCTAGGTTTGAGTACTTCCTGCACTGTTTCACACATACCAGTGGCTTTGCAACCCATTGGTGATCTCTTTTTCCTTAATTGCTACATACCAGGGACTTTCATACACACAGACACATTACAAAGGTTTATACATACTCACTTACACATGAACTCGCTCAACTTTTGTTGATTTTTTTTTCAAACTACATGTATTTCAGGAAACTAGCGGATCTGGCGGAGTATGCATATGTCTAGCTGCTTTGAATAAGAGATGTCATCCAGGGTAGTAGGTTTAGGAGGTGTAACCCTTACCTGGACGGGTTACATGTCTTTAAACCACGTCTTATTTAAAGTCTTTTGCTGTGTCTCATGAACACGTCGTAAACAAGTATGGTTTGTAACTTATGTTAGGTGTCGACATTTTCAAACAATGATGTTGTGGTACTTTTAAACTTAATGAATGGATGAACATCTTGTGTTTTTATCATATAGCATTGTTATGATTGTTGCTATGGTATTAAGAAGTCACACCAAATAAACCCACGCTTCCGCAAAAGCCAGGGTGTGACAGCTTGGTATCAGAGCCTCGATCATAGCGAACTAGGATTCCTTCTCGAGTCTAGACTATGATCATCAGGGCTCTCACGAAAATGTTTTCAAACATTTTTACATTGCATACACTATACGTCCAGATCCAGGGTACAAACATTTTTACAAACAAATGGCACAAATACCCATTTCAAAAGGGTATATTTAAAATTCAGTCCTAGAGACTGAGGGAGGATCAGTCTTAGAGACTGAGGGAGGATCAGTCCTGAAGACTGAGGGAGGATCAGTCTTGGAGACTGAGGGAGGATCAGTCTTAGAGACTGAGGGGTTCAATCTTAGAGATTGGGGAGGTTTAGTCTTAGAGACTAGGAGATTTTGGTCTTAGAGGCCAGGGAGTTAGTCTTAGAGACTGGGAATTGGTCTTAGAGGCCAGGGAGTTAGTCTGAGAGACTAGGGAGTTCAGTCTGAGAGACTGGGTGGGATAGTCTGGGGAAGACTAGGATGATTACTTGTATACATTGATTGTGACTTACATTCTTATTTAACTACATGTTGATATATGTGCATATGTGTGGTTGTGTTACAGACAACATGTTATCTTCGGATACCGGAGTGTCAGACACGCTTGATCCTATGGCGGTAGTCTCGGACGACGAGATCCTATCTGAGAGCGAGGTTTATACATCAGATACTACGAGCACTGATGAGGACGCCTTCCAGCCTTTTGCTATACCAGAATTCGGGGATGACGTGCCTCTAGCTGATGGTCCTTTCGACGGGGACCTACCTTTTATTCAGGTCCCTGCTCCTCTTCCACTCGCTGCAGTTTCGATCGAGGATCTGCCACATGACGAGTTTGCTGAGGATGACATCGACTTATTCATTGAGGGTCCCCCGGAGGGTGACCAGGATGGTGTGGTGCTTATGGATGATGATGTCCCTCCTGCTGATGTTCCCGTTGATGATCATGTTGTTCCCATGGTTGAGGTTCATGCTGATGTTCCCGTTGACGACCCTGTAGTTCCTATTGTTGAGGTTCCTGCCGCTGACGCTGTTGTCTTGCCACCTGCTGAGGCTCCCGTAGAGGAGGCTCCTTCTGATTCATCTGGTCCAGACTCGTTTGAGTCTGTGGCATCCGCATCTATTCACGACCAGGGCATGCAGCGCTACCCTCTTGACGCAGACTCAGACATGGCGATGTCTGCTGCGCCTGTCGTTCCCCATGACGTCGACCCGGATCCTGAGGTCGAGTTCATACCTGCTGAGCCTGTTCCAGTTGGCCCAGAGCCTGTCATTGCTCATGACCCTATTGATGCTCCAGCTGTTGCACTTTTGCCGGATCCTTTACCTGAGCCTGATCACGTCGATATACCAGTCTTGGCACCACCCATCATTGATGCACCAGTCATTGTACCACAGGTTCCTGATGTTCCTATTGTTGATGCACCATTGCCTGATCCTGTGCCGGTGTTTGTCGATCGTGCACCTTTTGCCACACATGTCGATCCGAGATATGCCGACACCCGTAACGGGTGGATCGAGGATGATGATTATCCTCCTTTTGTTGCACCAGTTACACCCACTGTTGCACCCGTTTTTGCACCGCTTGATGTTCCCCAGCATCATCCGCACGTATCTGATGTCCACTGCACGGACTTACCCATCACCTTTCTACAGGATATCCCTCCTCCCCGTCTAGGGGAAGGACCTTCCGCACAGCAGCCCGATCATATGCCCCATTCGACAGCAGCTTCTTCATTTATGCCCTCTTTTACACCTTCCCCACACACTACTTCAGCACCTCTGGGCGAGCCATTTTTGTGGTCATCGCCCAATGTTATGCCTCTGTCAGACCCGTATCACCCTTTTCATGTTGGATATACCACAGATGACATACTTATATCCCTGCAGTTACAGCAGGATGCATTGAGCAGACGCGTGCTGGAGCTGGAGAGGACCCCGCGTCCTCCCCCTTGTCACTGTCAGTCTCCTTTTGCTACACCACCAGCTCCTCTTCCACTACCCCCTGATTCTGATATTCGCTTTCTCACTCCTGAGCAGCAGATTGCGTACCTGCTGCGCGTTATCCATGCACTTGAGGATGATTGGGTGCGTTTGCGCCATTTAATTTTCTTCCCTCCTCCTCCTCCCCCATCAGCATGAGGATTTTTGGTCTGTTGCAGGTAGCGTTACTTTTGATGAGAATACAGCGATTGATCCAGACTATACAGCATTTTGAAGACCGCATTTTGACATCATGACTTTTGATATTTGATTTTTGGTTGATGTATATGACTAGATAGTTCAGACGGGGGTGATGTGGCCCCTAGTCGCTTTTGATGTACGATACAGTTACAAAACTTGTAAACATTATATTGTGGTCTTGATTATATGATAAGCTAAATCGCAGTATTCTCATCATATGCATTGTTGAATTAATTGTTTTATATTATAACATGGGATGTTATGTGTTATGAGGTCGATGGCTTAAGGAGGGTTTACTACTTAGATCATGTGAAAGGTGGGTACAACACTTAAGGCCATTAATCCTCGTTGTTAGGAACGAGGGACATGAGTGATAGATCTATTTGGGTGTAGCGATCCCACACCCATGAGGCCGGTGCGGCCCATAGTGGTGACTGTGTCTTACAGCCGGAGGCCCGGTACAAATTTGCTAGGTTTGAGTACTTCCTGCACCGTTTCACACATACCAGTGGCTTTGCAACCCGTTGGTGATCTCTTTTTCCTTAATTGCTACATACCAGGGACTTTCATACACACAGACACATTACAAAGGTTTATACATACTCACTTACACATGAACTCGCTCAACTTTTGTTGATTTTTTTTTTCAAACTACATGTATTTCAGGAAACTAGCGGATCTGGCGGAGTATGCATATGTCTAGCTGCTTTGAATAAGAGATGTCATCCAGGGTAGTAGGTTTAGGAGGTGTAACCCTTACCTGGACGGGTTACATGTCTTTAAACCACGTCTTATTTAAAGTCTTTTAATGTGTCTCATGAACACGTTGTAAACAAGTATGGTTTGTAACTTATGTTAGGTGTCGACATTTTCAAACAATGATGTTGTGGTACTTTTAAACTTAATGAATGGATGAACATCTTGTGTTTTTATCATATAGCATTGTTATGATTGTTGCTATGGTATTAAGAAGTCACACCAAATAAACCCACGCTTCCGCAAAAGCCAGGGTGTGACACGTTGTGGGCAAGAAAAAGGTTTTATATTAGCATTAAGCATCAGGTGTATGCCTACACCCCGTGCTTGGTCGTGGCCATTAGTAACTTAAATGAGCCAAGGATATCCAGGACACGGTTGTGCTAACCCCCAATGTTTAAGTTATTTGACAAAACAAATTAAAACGGGTTATGAAAATTTTGTAGCCACAATCCGGCATATGATCCCATACCCGACCAAGCGGTAATAATTTACAGTATCCCAAGCCCGTATAGGGAAAATAGGATAAGAGTATTTACCTGAGCTAATACTTGTCTTAATTTGCAAGGTTTATAAATAACTCAGCCGTTAATCAATTGACAAAGAGTAGGTAGCAATTTACTTGTCTGGAATGATGGTATAAATAACCAATTAGAATGCTAACGGGCCCTATTCAAGTCATAGACTTGAACCGGTTAACTTAAAATATCAAAAACGGTACGATACGCTTGATTAAGCGATGACCGGAATAGAATGTAGTTTAAACCTAACAAGTACTAAGACTTGTATAATATGGGTAAACAAATAACATTCTGGAATTCGAAGTAAAAATGATAAGGTTTGACCGTTTTGGTAAACTTACGTAAACTAGTTACAAAAGCTTAACCGTACGTGTATAAGTGATATCGGGTAAACAGATGAGTCATAAACAAGTTCCATATGCCAATATACTTTAAATAAGTTATAATATCAGTAGGATATCAACTCATATGCCCGTTAAGGTTTTAAAATAAAAATATGCCTCATAAGGGCGTTTTGGTCGTTATGTGACGTATTAAATGAACTTGCGTATAAACTGATGTTATGAACTTGATCATTCTGCAAAAATACTTTATTTATGATATAATATCAGTAGGAAACAAGTTTTGATTGATAGTTATGGTTTAAAACCATACTATGCGCCAAAAAGGCGTTTTAGTCGTTAAATGACGTAATTTTCAATCTTATATCAAAACAAATGTTATGAACAGGTAATTGGTTTTGTATAAAAATCATGGTTTAAAACCATGTTACGTGCCAAAAGGGCATTTACGTCATATTAGGACATAATTCAAGAACTTGTACATAAACTCAGGTTATGAACTGTTTTGATATTCCAAAATATTCTAATTATGATATTATATCAGTAGGTAATGAATTTGATAAGATAAATTATGTTTAAAACCATTTTAAGTGCTAAAAGGGCAATTTGGTCATTATAAAGCATAATTTACGATCTTATACGAAAAATCAGGTTATGATCAGTTTAATAACATCAAAATATGTTAATTACATTAACATATCAGTAGGTAAACCATTTGCAAGTTCGTTATTGTTTAAAACCTTATTTCTTGAAAAATGGCATTTTGGTCAAAGTATGGTATAATAATGAAACTTGAACAAACACTCAGAATATGATTATGATCGTGTAATATAACCTCAGAGGTTTATGCTACACTAAATTACGATCAAAATGCAAACTTAAATCAGTAGGTAATTAATCTAAATTAGGTCAGAATCAAAAGTCAAAGCAAAAGTCAAACTTTGCGACTTTCAGTTGCGAACTGACCTTAAAACTAGAATTGACGAGCTGAACATGTTCACACATGTTCTAATAATTATTACCAACTTGTTTAAGAGTCAAAACATGATTTATTATATCTATATTATCAGATTATAACATTTATGAAATCTGAGTCGTTTGACTTTTTAAACATTAAAACTTTGACCCGTCAATTGACCTAGCAAACGTGATTTTCAGGAGGTGCCCTTTTGAGGGGTTAACACCTACCTAATTACAATCACGTAGCCATGTTCGTCTCGAACAATGGCTGAACCATTAAGGTCTAAACCGAAAGTCAAAGCATTTATCGAAAATGCTTGACTTTTGGCTTTAAAAGCCTAATAAACGAAATTGCAAATGAAAGGATCACTTACCAGTGAACCTCTACTGAAAATGAACTAATATGGAAACTCCCTTTAGTTAGGAATCTCCAGAATAGATGAGAGGAATGAAAACAAGAAGGTGCAAGTTTAAGTGAATGACCAAGGCACCTATTTATAGTGTTTGAAGGATTAAGGAGGTGCTTCCAGGTGTTAAGGGGAGTTAGGAGGTGGCTACACATATCCCCAATCATGGCAAATGCAAACAACAAGCATATGGTTTCGTATTTGAACGTTTTGGCAGCTTTCTGTGGCCACCAAGACAATTTTCGCTGCTGGGCGGTCTTCGTGGACCGTAAAGCTTCGGCTTTGCGGTCCGTAAAGGGTTGCGGACCACAAAATGAATTTTGAGCTTTGACACTAAGGGCCCCTTAACTTCCATACTCTTATACATTATCATAATTAGCACAAATAGCCCCTCTTGGCTAATGTTTGGCACACCCAAGAGTATGACCGAACACCATTAAGCTCCCGGTTCGTTAAAGGGTCACTCGGAGGTATAAATTAACATGTTGACGCCTTTAGTCCTCCAATTATCAAACTTCCATATAAATTCACAAATGGTCCCTCTCGTCCAACAAGTGGCTCAGTTGAGAGTACGGACATCGTAAAGGGTCACTCAGAGGCATAGTTTCAGCATGTTGACACTTTTAGTCCCTCCACATTCATACTTTCCATAATTGGTAAATTAGTCCCTCCTAGCCAACATTAGGCATAATTAGGAATAGGGACACATGTCAGTACATTACGGGACACAAATTTACGAGGTGTTACAGCTTAACAACCTCACACCGTACCTGGGAGGACGGGCGTGAACTAATGACCTTAAACACATGGCCAATGTTGATAGGCATTGTTGAGGGCAAACAAACATAACTTCACTTCGGTATCGAGTTTATTATTGGCATGTCTTTAAACTAAACATTTACCAACTTTGCGTTAAACAAACTGTGAACTCGCCATCTTTATGCTGATACACTTTTTCTGCATGCTTGCAGGTCGTTAGATTCATCGCATTGGAACTTGCAGTTTGGGAAGCCGGTGTCATCATGGGTCGTGTTAATCGCAAAGACATTTGATGTTTACTTAGGTATTCTTTACAAAACGATGTTGAATTGGTTAGATGATGAATTATGCTTCCGCTGAACGTATATTGTTTTAAATCAGATGTTTTGATTTACACTTTTCACGTTGAATGAGATTTCAAATTTATTATATTAATATTAGTTTAATGTGATTAGTGGCTAGATCCTAGTACGTCACACGCCTCGCGGTGGTTTCCGCATGTGGTATTTGGGGGTGTGACAGGTTTAGGGTTAAAACATGATAAAAGGCATAGGAAACCCATTTGCCCCTTTGTAGTTCAGATCTCAAGAAATACTAGGGTGTACTCCTGGTGCATGAAGACCATCAAGGATCAACATCATTGCCTCACAACAAGAGAACCGGATTTGTACATGATGAGTGAGATGGCCAAAGAGATCCAGCCAATGCTTGAATCCATCCCAGATATGCCTTTAGGTGCTCTTCAAGAAACAATTGCAAGGAGGCATCAGATTTATGTTTCATTTCAAAAGGATTTTAGGGCAAAGGGGATTGCTAATACTAGAATAGTAGGAGATTATAGGGAACAATATACTTTACTTAGATCTTACCATGAAGAACTGAACAGAGCTAACCCAGGAAATGGGATTTGACAAGAATGCCATGCAATCATGCAGTTGCAGCTATATGGGACATGACTAGAAATGATATCAGGGCAGATATTCAAGAATAGTGGGTATCAAAAGTGTATTGGTTGGATACATGGAAGAAGGTTCATGAAAATGTCATAAAACCAATCACCGGGCCAGACAATTGGAGATCATCTAGATGTCCAACTACATTGACTCCTCCAAAACACCATAAGCAGGTAACCTTGCATGCACTTCCATTTATAAGATGTTGGATTATTTGCATTCATAAGAACCTGCAAGGGCCAAGGTGGGAACAATGCTCAGCAATCTCAAAACGCCACACAAGGTGCACCCAGTGCAAGTCAGCCCTAATAGTGCAGTGCAGATGGTTCAGTGATGTGGTTTATGTTGTTAAGACAAGTTTATGTTGGTTGTATGCCCATGTCATGTTTGTGTTGATTAAGACAATTTATTTTGGTCAATCTGAGACAATATGTTGGAATGGTTTGTTATGTATGCCTATGTAGGCAGTTTAACCTTGGAATAGTTTCAATATGTTATGAATGTGTATTGTGCACGGTTTTTGACTCATTACATCCAAGGTTTTGACAAATTATGCAAGAATGATCCAGGAACATAAAATTCATGCTTATCATATAATTCGGCTTCATTCATTTCAAAGTTAACGTCGCAACCCCCGCCCCCTATCTGTCCCGGGAACGGGCGGCCGCGAGAATCAGTATTAGTGGTATCGGTGTTTATCAATTTGGCAGCAGAAATCACATCAGGACCGTAGTTAGGAAATATTTTATCAGAGTAAAACACCATATTTTATATAAATAATTATATTGGGATAAAACCCAAGTTTTCATTACAAACTGACTTATAGGAATAAATCCCGTTTTATTGAACTAAAACATCTTCTTTATTTAGGTAACTTTTATAGCCACTTCTCCAAGCCTTCAGTGCTGTCCAGCTGTCTTCTAATTGGCTTTCACATTTTGTTACCTGAAACGCGTTTAAAAATATTTTGTCAGTGGGAAATACTGGTGAGTGAATCCCAGTTTAATCAAGAAGAGTTTTATTGATTTGTAGTATTGAGAGCGATTACAATGTTTATATCTACACAATAACTCATTCAGTACTGTCAATCCTGACTGGTGGGTCATATTACACATTGGCTAACTCTTTGTCCAATGGTAACGTGTTCCACATTTTGTATACAAAACCCCAACATATCGGCAGTAATTGAAGACTACAAAGACTCAATCACTGCTTAAATCACATTGTAAAATATTTAAGGTTTTGTAAAAACAGTTTACAAAAAGGAGATTACTCACAAGAAGGTTTACACAAAAAGAGGATTACTCACATCGCTGTCTTAGGTTTTCTGTAAGGGTTTCTCTTGATTATCTATAATTTACACAAATGCACACGTGTTAGTATAATAACCCTTAATATTTACATTAGTAATACCCTCCCCGAGACGGCATTCCAACGACTACGTCGGGCAGAACCTCGACAGCCGTTACGGAACCCTGGATCAATTGGGCAGCGTATCTAATACGTAACCGGGGTTATGATACTTACAACGGAGTAGAAATTCGTTAATTAGGGGGTATTATGCCCAGAGATTATGCCTACTATTCAGAAATTTTGAGAGAGAAAGAAAATGTGAGCGATCTGGACTGAAGGCCGTTGCCCTCAATTTATAGGGCTGCAAACGGACTTCGTCGCGCCCCGCGTAAGCCTCGGCCAGGGTCTACGCGGTCCGCGAGGCTCCCTAGGGTAGGACCTAGGGTTGCTGAGTCGACCACTAGGCACGACACGACTGGAACACGTGGCGGCTCAGGGGCTCGCCCTGACTCCTTGCTGTCGCGGCCCGCGTAGGACGTAGCCAAGGGCTACGCGCCCCGCGAGAGACCATTAAATCTAGTTTTTAATTAATTTTAATGAAAATAAAGGTAACCGGGGCCCGTTTTTGTATATGGGGTGTATTTTAGAACATATTGGGATATTTTAATTATTTTTAGGGTGTCGAAAATATTTAGGATGGTTGTTATAGTTAAAGTAGATAACACAACGAGTCTTGTCACACATTACAAAGTTCATAAACTACGTACAACTTACAAACTTATTTCCAATGTGCATCATCATTTGGCCATTCAGAATCAGATGAATGCTCCCCTGGGTATGGATAATGGTACCAATCATCCTCTGGTTCAATCGTATAGTCGATCACGTGCTGCTTTCAGTCGTTCCTTGACTTGAATGATTTTGTCGGTTGTTTCTTGCACTATTTCTGGTCCAGATAATTGCTTTTCCCCAATTTCTGCCCAACAAACTAGGGTTCGGCACTTTCGTCCGTACAGTGCTTCGAATGGTGCAGCATTAATACTGGTGTGATAACTGTTATTATAAGAAAATTCTATTAAGGGTAAGTGATCGTCCCAATTACCTCCGAAATCAATTACACAAGCTCTAAGCATATCTTCCATTGTCTGAATTGTCCTTTCGCTTTGTCCGCCAGTTTGCGGATGATAAGCGGTGCTTAGATTTAACTTGGTTCCCATGGCTTTTTGGAAACTTGCCTAAAAATGAGAGGTAAAACGGCTATCCCTATCAGAAACAATTGATAAAGGAATTCCATGTAATGAAACTATTTCATTTACATATAACTTAGCTAATTGTTCCATACTGAAAGTTTCCTTCATTGGTAGGAAATGAGCTGACTTGGTAAGTCTGTCTACAATCACCCAGATTGTATCATTACCTTTTCTTGTTTTAGGTAATTTGGTAACAAAATCCATTGTTATCAATTCCCATTTCCATACTAGCATTTCTAACTGCTGCAATAAACCTGAGGGTTTCTGGTGTTCAGCTTTGACTTGTGAGCAGGTTAAACACTTAGAAACATAAACAGCTATATCCTTCTTCATTCCTATCCACCAAAAAATTCTTTCTTAAATCCTGATACATCTTATCACTTCCGGGATGCATCGTATACTTAGACTTATGGGATTCTTCTAATATACGGTGGCGTAGGTTTCCAAATTTAGGTATCCACATTCTTTTCTTATGGAATCTCCAAATTCCATCTGTTCCTTGTTTCAATTCCTTAATCATTCCTTTTAACTTTTCAGTATCATCCTTGATTACTGATTCTTGTGCTTTTCTAATCTGTTCATTTAAATCTACTTGTAGATTTAATTTAAGAGAATGTACCCTTTTTGGCTTTTCATGATACTTTCGGCTTAAAGCATCAGCCACTACATTTGCCTTTCCTGCATGATACTGGATATTACAATCATAATCACTAAGTATCTCCATCCAGCGTCTTTGTCTCATATTCAACTCTTTTTGCCCGAAAACATACCTTAAACTCTTATGATCAGTAAAATTGGTAAACTTACTACCATAAAGGTAATGTCTCCAAATTTTCAGGGCAAAAACTATGGCTCCTAATTCTAAATCATGGGTTAAATAATTCTCTTCATGGTTCTTAAGTTGTCTAGATGCGTAAGCTATAACCTTTTGGCGTTGCATTAACACACATCCATAACCTAACTTAGAAGCGTCACAGTAGCCTACAAAATCTTCAGTTCCTTCTGGTAACGCTAGTATGGGTGCGTTGGTTAATCTTTGCTTAAGAATTCTAAAGGCTTCTTCTTGTTTCGGTCCCCATTCAAATTTAATGGATTTACAGGTTAACTTAGTTAAGGGAATGACTATTCTAGAAAAATCTCGAATAAATCTTCTATAATAACCGGCCAATCCTAGGAAACTTCTAACCTCGGTTGGTGACTCAGGGGTTTTCCATTTGGTAATTTCCTCGATCTTAGTGGGATCCAGATGAATTCCTTCATGATTGACTAAATGTCCAAGAAACTATACCTGTTCTAACCAAAACTCCCACTTTGAAAATTTAGCATAAAGTGTTTCCTTCCTTAATAAACTTAGAAGTGCGTGCAAATGCTCTGCATGTTCCTCTTTACTCTTAGAGTAAATGAGAATATCATCTACGAAGACAGTTATGAATTTATCCAAATATGGCTTACATATTCGGTTCATCATGTCCATAAATGCAGCTGGGGCATTGGTTAAACCGAATGGCATGACAATAAATTCATAATGGCCATACCTTGTTCTAAAAGCGGTCTTAGGAATGTCCTCTTCCTGTACCTTTAATTGATGATATCCTGATCGTAAATCGATTTTCGGGAAAAATCGAGCTCCTTGCAATTGATCGAACAGATCATCGATCCTCGGTAATGGATACCGATTCTTAATCGTGACTTTGTTCAATTCACGGTAGTCAATGCACATATGCATCGATCCGTCTTTCTTTTTAACGAATAAGATTGGTGCTCCCCATGGTGATGGATTTGGCTGTATGAATCCTTTCTCCAATAATTCGCCTAACTGTTTCTTCAGTTCCTGCATTTCTGCGGGTGCCAAACGGTAAGGTGCTTTGGCAATTGGTGCTGTCCCTGGTAGCAGATGGATTCTGAATTCGACTTCCCTGTCTGGAGGTAATCCTGGCAATTCTTCTGGAAACACGTCTGGAAACTGGGATACCACTGGAATATCTTTCAGTTCTTTTCCCTTAGTGTTAGTGATTATAGAAATCAAATATACTAATGATTCTTTTCTTATATAACTTGCTGTTTTCATCACAGTGATGAATTTCGTGGATCTAGATGGTTTGTCTCCTTTAATTGTGATCTTTTCATCCCTCGGTGAATTTACTTGCATTAACTTTTGATCACATAAAATACTGGCTTTATTGGCTATTAACCAATCCATTCCTAATACAACATCAAATCCTTCCAGATTTATTGGATAAAGGTTTGCAATAAACTTTTGATTTAAAAATTCTATTCTTGCTCCCTGCAAGGTTTCAGAAATCCTAACTGTTTCCCCATTTGCTGTCTCTACTAGACATTCTTGTGGGAGTTTAGTTAATGATTGATTTAGAAGTGTGCAAAACGAAGTATTAATAAAACTTTGGTTCGCATCAGAGTCAAATAATACTTTAGCAAAAAACATCATTAACTAAAAACGTACCGGCTATCACGTCCGGAATCATCTTTGCTTCTTCTGCAGTCAGAACAAATGCTCTAGCATTTTTAGTATTCTTGTTGTTTGTAGCTGGTGCTAGTTTCGGACAATTTGGCTTGATGTGGCCTTGTTCTCCGCAGTTGTAGCATACCCTGTTGTTAAGTTTCTTCCTGCAGTTTTCTTCCTTGTGTCCAGATATTTTGCAGAAATTGCAATATATGGAGCATCTTCCAGAATGCTTCCTTTTGCAATACTTGCAATATGGTGCAGAGGTAGAACCTACATTTTTCCCACGGTTGGAATTTCCAGAACGGAATTCCTGGGTAAGCCTTTGAGCTAGGTTCTTCCTTTGATCCTCTTCCCGTGTACGCACTAATTCATCTGTCAAGGTATTTGCTAGTTCTACAGCTTCTTCTATAGTTTGAGGTCTAGCTGCCTTAACTACATGCCTAATCTCCCCGATTAATCCCCAGATGTAACGGGAGATTAATACTGGTTCAGGTGATGCAAGGGTTGGTACTATTCTAGCATATTCAAAGAATGTAGTAGTATAACCCTTACTATCCACCCCACTCATTCTAAGGTTCAGGAATTTATTTGCTATCTGTTCCTTTTCATTGGGAGGGCAGAATTTCCTTTCTACCATGTTCTTAAATTCCTCCCATTCCATATTATAAACCCTATCACTTCCTCTAGACTGGAGGATAGTGTTCCACCATTCTAAGGCTGAGTTCTTAAACAGATTGGAAGCAAACATTATCTTATCTTCTTCCGCACACTTGCTTATTTTCAAGACTGCCTTAGTCTTTTCTATCCAGCGTAGAGTTGCAATGGGTCCTTCATTGCCCGAGAATTCTATTGGTTTGCAAGACCAGAATTCTTTATAAGAACAACCATAAGATATGGTTCTTCTTCTTTTGGGAATAGGCACTTGAAGTATGGGTCCATTGTTTACGCTGTGTTCCGGTTCAGTTGGTCGCTTACTGCTATGCTTACTTTTATTATCAGTTTCCTTAACATTTTGAATAATAAATGGCATTGTATCTATAATTCCTTGTGCCACTATGTGTTGGATGACACTATTATCAACTTGGTTTCCATTGTTATTGTTGTTTGGATTCTCATTATTCGGGTTATTGTCGTTCTGGTTATTATCATTCTGGTTTTCCTGGTTCACTTCTTTGTCCATCGGAATTATAAACATTTACCACGTATTAATATCACAAGATAATATTTAATACAACTAATCACACAACACACATGTTGATAAAAAACATCGAGCATTGCGACTTACTCTTTCTTATATATTATGCATCTAATACAAACCAATACTGAAATTTAAAATTACAATATGACTAAAATTGAAATTACACTATTAGTAGCCATCCATAGCTATGATTTTTTTTTCAAACATACACACATATTATATTATTATATTATTATTATTATTATTATTATTATTATTATTATTATTATTATTACTACTTCTTCCACCATCACCTTCACTGATATGGGTTCATCCAGAACTCCATATTGCGCTCGTCGTACTTCCAGACGAGTCGCTCTCCAACCTGCCTTATTCTCCCACTACTTTCTAAAATCTCTTCTCCGAAAGTTCCGAGCTCTTGCAAATTTTTTGCACTCATTGGGGGTGCAGGTTCTGGGACTGGGTTTGGGAGCATGGATTCCTGGTACGGGTAAGGATTCTCTAAAATTTCCCTAATGTATTGATCACTATCATAGTAGGGATCTAGAGGGTCTAAACCTGGGTAAGCTCCCAGATTTGGCATGGGCATGTCTTCTGGTATTGGGTAACGTTGCACATAGTCCCTATTATCATCTAACCACGGGTCGTAGTCTGGGTCTAAGGGATTAGGTGCTGGTACCCTAGGTATCTCCTCTGGGTTAAAATCATGCATTTCGACTTGATTTTCTGGGTTGTTTGCTATTTCCATTTGGCTGGTTAGGGAACAGTTGTAGTGGTTGGGGTGCTATCAGTTGTTCCAGGTTAGGGTCGGCAGCTGTGGTTGCTAGGATATGGAAATTTGCTAAACTTCTATTAAGCATATCCTGTGTGTGGGCATCGTACTCTTACTTTTCATACGATTATACATTATTAGCATGCATGATTTCACGTAATTTTATTTACGCTTTTATAACAACGAGCAGAGACATATCATCGAGATAGGAGTGATTTCCTTACCTTGACGATTAACTCCGCTTCTTTTCCCATCTTACAACGACCTCACCAACGGATTAGGGGTGATTCCCTTACCTAAGTGATCGTTACCAACGCTTTCTTTTAATAGGCTATATTATGTAAACACGATCATGTTTATACCTAAATCATTTATCATGTATTTCAAAATGCTTCATTTATTTAAACGTACCTCTTATTCTATAATCTATTTTCACATCACTCGCATACACAAAATTTTAATGTTACCATAACCGCGTGTTCCTCGATTCTCAAAATTTCACGAAATACTACTTGTCAGCCTAGTCGGTTTAATAAATCCGTTGCCCACAAATTCACCAATCAACGTAAACATTGAAACACGCTCCTCTCACACCATTAAACTAGAGATTGTTATTCTCAATTGAGAATCAAATCAACTTTTTCGCACACACCTATAAAATATTACCAATATTATTCAATCATTTACTAAAATTCCTTTCCAAAACCAGTGAAACATTTTTCAACAATCACTAAGTTCATGTACCAAATTCCTTTTTCTAAGGATCAACTTTTTCACAAGAAGCTGTAAGTTTCACAATTTTCTAACACAAAGTTACTTAAAACGATGCAAACTTATTAATCTCTAGAACTTTTCAAAACCTCACTTGATACGTCAATTAAATTCAAAACACGTGGGCAAGGAAACTTCATAAGAACCGACAAATTTTCAACTTAAGTAAACTCTTTTAAAACCACAGTAGCATTTCCATTCCTTTACAAAGTACTTCCCACATAACCAATAGACGTTTTATACTCTCTTACATTCACAAACTAGAGTCTATATTTCGTGACAACTCAATCTAATTTAACTTCATGTTTTGCGCAAACAACTATATATGCATATCATATTACACGTTTTAGTCAATATCTCACGACAATCTCACGCGCGTCACTCGTTCCCTTTTTCTTTCATACTCAAAAAAAAAAAATTAAATCTTTTTTTTTTCGCGCACAAACTCTTGTATTTTGTTATCTATACTATAAACAGAATCATTATTTCCTACATCCACACTTATACATTTTATGTCTTCACTAATGTTCACACTTACACATTTATGTCATACTCTCGATTCAAAATTCATACGTTTTACGTTATACATACACCCACAGTTATACCTTTACGATGTACTTACATTCATGTTTATATTACATTCATATTCACGTTCATACATTTTATGTTCTCATTTACGCATATACAACCTTGTTTACACTTATATACGTACAACATATATTTTATTCATACTTAAACCTTCATGTTTTACACCTATATTCACGTTCATATCTATGCACATACATCTTATGTTCACACTTATACTTATTTTTCATACACGTTATGCTTATCCTTTTTCATACTCATGCCATGCGTGTTGTGTTTATGCTCACGTGTGTATTCATATTTAAACTTATGCTATGCTTATGCTTTATTTATACACAAGATTTATACTTTCGCACCCATACGCGAGCGAAACTTGAGGGATTCGCTTACGTTGATCTTATGCTATTTGGAACACAAACATGCTTATATGCTACATTTCTTTCACACGCAGTCTTATTTTTATAATCTATGCATACCTTAATTCATACACAACTAGTACAAGCTATGCGGATCATGCGACGATCAATATAATCGCGGGTGCACACGGGATTATAGTGATGGGCGTATGAGAACCATAGAGTGTACTACTGTGTATGGTAAGACACGGAACGTAACATTACACCGAATACGGAACGGACGTAATGTGGTCAAAACATGGTGGATACGCCGCTGGTACTTCCTATATATAAACGTTTTCATCATGTTACCAAACTTTCGTAAAACGTGCCACGAGAAATTCAGTGTTTTACAAACCTTTTTGGACCTAATACAAACTTTAAATTACTCACAAACGCATTATATCCGATTATCCATGACGAGAATTCATTCTTAACACGCTACATTCATCTATCCGATACTTATGTTATTCTTATACTCATAATCGTTATTAGATCAATCGTTCACCCTTATACCTCAATTATTCTTTTTTTGTCTCAAACTCCAAAGCCTCAATTAAACCTTTCAAGTCTTCCTTCTGAATAAATTTCGGGACGAAATTTCCTAAAAGAGGGGAGACTGTAACGCTCCGCGTTTTCATAACTTTCCATATTTAGTAATAGTTGTTCATATTCCCTTTTTTTTTTGGAAACTTTGTATCCTTGTGTTCGTCGTTTCAATATAATCGTCGAAAAAAAAAATCTTTAACTCTAAATTAATTTGTTATAAACATGGTTATTTACCTATCCAATTTTATTTAATAAATTAAATAATACATTTTAAAAAGTTTATTTTTTTTTTAATTTTTTTTTATATAACAAACTTGGTTAGTCTCGTTAAATTTTAAAGTTAGTAAGTACAAACTAACCTAGTTAGTTTAAGTATAGAAGTCTTTGAAATTATAACATAAACATGGATTAATTATAAACCATAGGGACTGTTTGTGCAGATTTTGAAACTACTAAATCAGTTAAAAGCTAAGGGTGCCCAACCCTAGCCGCACTTATATTTTTGTTGTCTGCTAATATGAATTTCACCCTCATACATGAGTTCATCACTTCATCTTCTTCAAACTACAACTCAAGCACACAAACATGAAGACCCTTCTCTTTTCATCTCTGTAACTCAAATGATACCACATGCACCAAATCCCATCTCTCCTCCACCTCAATCCCTGATTGGCGACCGGTGAGACACACAGCGGCGGCGTCGGGTTCAAGAAGGAAGATGGCAGGAGAGAGAGACCGGAGCCGCAGCTCACGGCGACGCTACGTTTTTCCGGCGATTCGGAGCTAGTCCGAGCTCCGATCAACGTTAATTCAGTCCAGTTCCAGGTCTTGTTTTTGTTGTTACTCGATTTAGATTCTGGCCGATTGATTCAGTTGCCTGTTCGATTCATACAGAACCAGCGACAGTGGTGTTAATGCGACGAAGGCGACAACAGCGGTGGGTGTTGTTCTCGGTTCAGGTTAGTTTCGAGTCCAGGCTCTGTTTTGATATTACTCGATTTAAATCCCAGTCAGTTTTGATTCCTTTTCTTTTTCAGCTCCGACTCAGTTACGGGATTGGGTTCGGTTTGGGTGTTGGTTTAGATGATTTCAGTTCGGCAACCGGGAGTTGTTTCGGGTCACTCCAAGGTTCGCAGTTATTCGGGTTTCGTTTCAGTCAACCTCAGATCCGGGTTCGTTCGATCAGAACCTGTTCGGGTTAAGCACAGTTTGATTCAGTATTGGAGCGGGTCTGTTCGTTTCTGTTCGGTCAAAGTCAGTCAACGGGTCGAGCCCGGTCAACTGTCGAACTAACGGGTTACTCGCGAAATTTGGTAAAGCATTTACGACACGTTTATTTTATAGCATTTTGTTTATATAGCTTTATACTAATCAACTTCGAACCAATACACTTGACGTTCATTTATATTTTAACTATTTGATGTGAAATTTTATACATATTATTGTTACTAGTTGAATTTTGACAAATGAATCGATAACTTGTGTTGTCGGGATCGTCCAAAAACAGAGGAAACTCTGCCGGTTTTTCGTAAAAGTCCATAAAACGAAACACGTTACTTTTGTAAACCGAAACCTTTCAACAACGATTTATTTTTATGAAATAGTTATAAATGTATGATTATTTATATTTTTGACAACTTTTCAACGATACTCTTGATAGACTTGATTTATAAATTTTACATAAACTATATAAAATATATATGAATATATACATGTTTATGTTAACTAGATATACTCTATATTCCAATTCAATTCCTCCGTCAAAATTCCGAATACTCATACACCCCCGTTTACCCATATAGGGTGACTTCGGTGTTCCAATCTCCTAATCTAGTCAACTCGTCATACTTGGATAATCGGAAGACTTAGCAATTTTGTGAGTATACTCGAATCCCTTTTTGCTTTAAACACTTTTGGGATGCAACATGTATTCTATATCAAAACACTTGACACTTGAAACTTATTTGAAACATACTCTATCTATTTAAACATGAAACATGAAACTTGTGATACTTATGAACTATCTTGCGCTACGTGAACGTTTAATCCTGTGAGGAGTCCGCTCTAACAATTGGTAGTACTATGCATAGGCTATAGGAATAATGCACCTCCCCCGTTGGATACGAGGGGTATTGTTAGGGTATCATTTGAAACTCCCGTTAAACTTGGGGAGAGACACTTAAACGCATTGTGAAACTTTGGGCTATCACTTGGACTGCGTAAACTAGCATGGCTGAAACTATTTTTATAATGTTTATATTGGATATGAGTTTTTATTCTATTATGCTATGTAATCAAACTGGTATACTCGCCAACTTTTTGTTGATTTTATTTTAATACATGTTGCAGGTTGATAGTCAAGATTATGAAGGAATCAAGTTAGGATGGCTAGATACACACCTTTAATCTATTTATCTTTGGATGTTATGTTGTTATTTCTATTTTAAATGTTGTATGACAATTTAGCTTTGCAATGAATTTGAATTAAATAAATATTGTCACATAGTGTTATGAAGTCTCGAGCAATCTTCACACTTCGTCTCATCCCGATGTTTCCGCCATTGGTTGGGGTGTGACAGATTGGTATCAGAGCCATAACTATAGGGAATTAGGAAAGTAGGAATGCTTTCACCTAGTCTATAGTTTTAGAGCCTTATTCGTATGTTTTGCTTGAACAACTACATGATACTTTATTTGTTTCTTATTTATGCTCTTTTAAACATGTATGTCACTCATGTGTAATATTTGACATGTTATTCTTATGCATTAATGCTTGTTTTATTATGTGTTAATACTTGTTTTATCATTGTTCGATTCTTTATGTGTTATTCCTGACGTATTTCTCTATGTGTTAATACTTGTTTTATCATTTCTATATTTATGTACCATTCTTTCTTATGTGTTCATACTTGTTTGTGTATTCATTTGACATACACTTCCCTCATGCATTTTACTCGGTATTTCTAAATCCGAAAACACTCATAACACACAAACGAGACGACTTCACCAAAATAGGCATGAAACCCACAATTTGGTGAATGACCCTCAATCCTTGTACTTTTCTTTTCTTACCCGAAATTCACCACCAAGTTAGGAGTGAAATCCTCACCTTAATGGAGAAATTCAAATTTCAAATTCTAGTGGACCCTCGTTAACGAGTCGAAATTAAATTTTGACCCGACGAGTACCAACCACATTTAGGGTACGAAATCGTCAAGTTAGGGGTGAAACCCGCACCTTGTCGACTAGTTCCGCTCCTTGATTTTCAAAAATCCCGCCAAGTCTCGAATTTTTGATGGATTGGGAACATGTAGTAACTGGAAGGGTGAATACCATTAACCGAGATATCGGCGAGAGTATTCCACCTATTAGGCCAAAGCATGTTTCTCAATTTCAAAAGATCTTTCGACCGCTTGGTTAGTCAATGTTCCATTTGGAACCATCCAAGTTTTATTTGAGATTACGCTTTATTATTTTCGATCTTTTGTCAAGTTTGAACAATTTTTCGAGATTTCATTTTTGCGTAACATCATACTCTTACTTTTCATACGATTATACATTATTAGCATGCATGATTTCACGTAATTTTATTTACGCTTTTATAACAACGAGCAGAGACATATCATCGAGATAGGAGTGATTTCCTTACCTTGACGATTAACTCCGCTTCTTTTCCCATCTTACAACGACCTCACCAACGGATTAGGGGTGATTCCCTTACCTAAGTGATCGTTACCAACGCTTTCTTTTAATAGGCTATATTATGTAAACACGATCATGTTTATACCTAAATCATTTATCATGTATTTCAAAATGCTTCATTTATTTAAACGTACCTCTTATTCTATAATCTATTTTCACATCACTCGCATACACAAAATTTTAATGTTACCATAACCGCGTGTTCCTCGATTCTCAAAATTTCACGAAATACTACTTGTCAGCCTAGTCGGTTTAATAAATCCGTTGCCCACAAATTCACCAATCAACGTAAACATTGAAACACGCTCCTCTCACACCATTAAACTAGAGATTGTTATTCTCAATTGAGAATCAAATCAACTTTTTCGCACACACCTATAAAATATTACCAATATTATTCAATCATTTACTAAAATTCCTTTCCAAAACCAGTGAAACATTTTTCAACAATCACTAAGTTCATGTACCAAATTCCTTTTTCTAAGGATCAACTTTTTCACAAGAAGCTGTAAGTTTCACAATTTTCTAACACAAAGTTACTTAAAACGATGCAAACTTATTAATCTCTAGAACTTTTCAAAACCTCACTTGATACGTCAATTAAATTCAAAACACGTGGGCAAGGAAACTTCATAAGAACCGACAAATTTTCAACTTAAGTAAACTCTTTTAAAACCACAGTAGCATTTCCATTCCTTTACAAAGTACTTCCCACATAACCAATAGACGTTTTATACTCTCTTACATTCACAAACTAGAGTCTATATTTCGTGACAACTCAATCTAATTTAACTTCATGTTTTGCGCAAACAACTATATATGCATATCATATTACACGTTTTAGTCAATATCTCACGACAATCTCACGCGCGTCACTCGTTCCCTTTTTCTTTCATACTCAAAAAAAAAAAATTTAATCTTTTTTTTTTCGCGCACAAACTCTTGTATTTTGTTATCTATACTATAAACAGAATCATTATTTCCTACATCCACACTTATACATTTTATGTCTTCACTAATGTTCACACTTACACATTTATGTCATACTCTCGATTCAAAATTCATACGTTTTACGTTATACATACACCCACAGTTATACCTTTACGATGTACTTACATTCATGTTTATATTACATTCATATTCACGTTCATACATTTTATGTTCTCATTTACGCATATACAACCTTGTTTACACTTATATACGTACAACATATATTTTATTCATACTTAAACCTTCATGTTTTACACCTATATTCACGTTCATATCTATGCACATACATCTTATGTTCACACTTATACTTATTTTTCATACACGTTATGCTTATCCTTTTTCATACTCATGCCATGCGTGTTGTGTTTATGCTCACGTGTGTATTCATATTTAAACTTATGCTATGCTTATGCTTTATTTATACACAAGATTTATACTTTCGCACCCATACGCGAGCGAAACCTGAGGGATTCGCTTACGTTGATCTTATGCTATTTGGAACACAAACATGCTTATATGCTACATTTCTTTCACACGCAGTCTTATTTTTATAATCTATGCATACCTTAATTCATACACAACTAGTACAAGCTATGCGGATCATGCGACGATCAATATAATCGCGGGTGCACACGGGATTATAGTGATGGGCGTATGAGAACCATAGAGTGTACTACTGTGTATGGTAAGACACGGAACGTAACATTACACCGAATACGGAACGGACGTATTGTGGTCAAAACATGGTGGATACGCCGCTGGTACTTCCTATATATAAACGTTTTCATCATGTTACCAAACTTTCGTAAAACGTGCCACGAGAAATTCAGTGTTTTACAAACCTTTTTGGACCTAATACAAACTTTAAATTACTCACAAACGCATTATATCCGATTATCCATGACGAGAATTCATTCTTAACACGCTACATTCATCTATCCGATACTTATGTTATTCTTATACTCATAATCGTTATTAGATCAATCGTTCACCCTTATACCTCAATTATTCTTTTTTTGTCTCAAACTCCAAAGCCTCAATTAAACCTTTCAAGTCTTCCTTCTGAATAAATTTCGGGACGAAATTTCCTAAAAGAGGGGAGACTGTAACGCTCCGCGTTTTCATAACTTTCCATATTTAGTAATAGTTGTTCATATTCCCTTTTTTTTGGAAACTTTGTATCCTTGTGTTCGTCGTTTCAATATAATCGTCGAAAAAAAAAATCTTTAACTCTAAATTAATTTGTTATAAACATGGTTATTTACCTATCCAATTTTATTTAATAAATTAAATAATACATTTTAAAAAGTTTATTTTTTTTTTAATTTTTTTTTATATAACAAACTTGGTTAGTCTCGTTAAATTTTAAAGTTAGTAAGTACAAACTAACCTAGTTAGTTTAAGTATAGAAGTCTTTGAAATTATAACATAAACATGGATTAATTATAAACCATAGGGACTATTTGTGCAGATTTTGAAACTACTAAATCAGTTAAAAGCTAAGGGTGCCCAACCCTAGCCGCACTTATATTTTTGTTGTCTGCTAATATGAATTTCACCCTCATACATGAGTTCATCACTTCATCTTCTTCAAACTACAACTCAAGCACACAAACATGAAGACCCTTCTCTTTTCATCTCTGTAACTCAAATGATACCACATGCACCAAATCCCATCTCTCCTCCACCTCAATCCCTGATTGGCGACCGGTGAGACACACAGCGGCGGCGTCGGGTTCAAGAAGGAAGATGGCAGGAGAGAGAGACCGGAGCCGCAGCTCACGGCGACGCTACGTTTTTCCGGCGATTCGGAGCTAGTCCGAGCTCCGATCAACGTTAATTCAGTCCAGTTCCAGGTCTTGTTTTTGTTGTTACTCGATTTAGATTCTGGCCGATTGATTCAGTTGCCTGTTCGATTCATACAGAACCAGCGACAGTGGTGTTAATGCGACGAAGGCGACAACAGCGGTGGGTGTTGTTCTCGGTTCAGGTTAGTTTCGAGTCCAGGCTCTGTTTTGATATTACTCGATTTAAATCCCAGTCAGTTTTGATTCCTTTTCTTTTTCAGCTCCGACTCAGTTACGGGATTGGGTTCGGTTTGGGTGTTGGTTTAGATGATTTCAGTTCGGCAACCGGGAGTTGTTTCGGGTCACTCCAAGGTTCGCAGTTATTCGGGTTTCGTTTCAGTCAACCTCAGATCCGGGTTCGTTCGATCAGAACCTGTTCGGGTTAAGCACAGTTTGATTCAGTATTGGAGCGGGTCTGTTCGTTTCTGTTCGGTCAAAGTCAGTCAACGGGTCGAGCCCGGTTAACTGTCGAACTAACGGGTTACTCGCGAAATTTGGTAAAGCATTTACGACACGTTTATTTTATAGCATTTTGTTTATATAGCTTTATACTAATCAACTTCGAACCAATACACTTGACGTTCATTTATATTTTAACTATTTGATGTGAAATTTTATACATATTATTGTTACTAGTTGAATTTTGACAAATGAATCGACAACTTGTGTTGTCGGGATCGTCCAAAAACAGAGGAAACTCTGCCGGTTTTTCGTAAAAGTCCATAAAACGAAACACGTTACTTTTGTAAACCGAAACCTTTCAACAACGATTTATTTTTATGAAATAGTTATAAATGTATGATTATTTATATTTTTGACAACTTTTCAACGATACTCTTGATAGACTTGATTTATAAATTTTACATAAACTATATAAAATATATATGAATATATACATGTTTATGTTAACTAGATATACTCTATATTCCAATTCAATTCCTCCGTCAAAATTCCGAATACTCATACACCCCCGTTTACCCATATAGGGTGACTTCGGTGTTCCAATCTCCTAATCTAGTCAACTCGTCATACTTGGATAATCGGAAGACTTAGCAATTTTGTGAGTATACTCGAATCCCTTTTTGCTTTAAACACTTTTGGGATGCAACATGTATTCTATATCAAAACACTTGACACTTGAAACTTATTTGAAACATACTCTATCTATTTAAACATGAAACATGAAACTTGTGATACTTATGAACTATCTTGCGCTACGTGAACGTTTAATCCTGTGAGGAGTCCGCTCTAACAATTGGTAGTACTATGCATAGGCTATAGGAATAATGCACCTCCCCCGTTGGATACGAGGGGTATTGTTAGGGTATCATTTGAAACTCCCGTTAAACTTGGGGAGAGACACTTAAACGCATTGTGAAACTTTGGGCTATCACTTGGACTGCGTAAACTAGCATGGCTGAAACTATTTTTATAATGTTTATATTGGATATGAGTTTTTATTCTATTATGCTATGTAATCAAACTGGTATACTCGCCAACTTTTTGTTGATTTTATTTTAATACATGTTGCAGGTTGATAGTCAAGATTATGAAGGAATCAAGTTAGGATGGCTAGATACACACCTTTAATCTATTTATCTTTGGATGTTATGTTGTTATTTCTATTTTAAATGTTGTATGACAATTTAGCTTTGCAATGAATTTGAATTAAATAAATATTGTCACATAGTGTTATGAAGTCTCGAGCAATCTTCACACTTCGTCTCATCCCGATGTTTCCGCCATTGGTTGGGGTGTGACAAAAACCCAAGTTTTCATTACAAACTGATTTATAGGAATAAATTACGTTTTATTGAAATAAAACATCTTCTTTATTTAGGTAACTTTTATAGCCACTTCTCCAAGCGTTCAGTGTTGTCCAGCTGGCTTCTAATTGGCTTTCACATTTTGTCACCTGAAACGCGTTTAAAAATATTTTGTCAGTGGGAAATACTGGTGAGTGAATCCTAGTTTAATCAAGAAGAGTTTTATTGATTTGCAGTATTGAGAGCGATTACAATGTTTATATCTACACAATTACTCATTCAGTACTGTCAATCCTGACTGGTGGGTCATATTACACATTGGCTAACTCTTTGTCCAATGGTAACGTGTTCCACATTTTGTATACAAAACCCCAACATACCGGCAGTAATTGAAGACTACAAATACTCAATCACTGCTTAAATCACATTGTAAAATATTTAAGGTTTTGTAAAAACAGTTTACAAAAAGGAGATTACTCACAAGAAGGTTTACACAAAAAGAGGATTACTCACATTGTTGTCTTAGGTTTTCTGTAAGGGTTTCCTGGTGATTATCTATAATTTACACAAATGCACACGTGTTAGTATAATAACCCTTAATATTTACATTAGTAATACCCTCCCCGAGACGGCATTCCAACGACTACGTCGGGCAGAACCTCGACAGCCGTTACGGAACCCTGGATCAATTAGGCAGCGTATCTAATACGTAACCAGGGTTATGATACTTACAACGGAGCAGAACTTCGTTAATTAGGGGGTATTATGCCCAGAGATTATGTCTACTATTCAGAAATTTTGAGAGAGAAAGAAAATGTGAGTGATCTGGACTGAAGGCCGTTACCCTCAATTTATAGGGTTGCAAACGGACTTCGTCGTGCCCCGCGTAAGCCTCGGCCAGGGTCTACGCGGCCCGCGAGGCTCCCTAGGGTAGGCCCTAGGGTTGCTGAGTCGACTACTAGGCACGACACGACTGGAACACGTGGCGGCTCAGGGGCTCGCCCTGACTCCTTGCTGTCGCAGCCCGCGTAGGACGTAGCCAAGGGCTACGCGCCCCGCGAGAGACCATTAAATCTGGTTTTTAATTAATTTTATTGAAAATAACGGTAACCGGGGCCCGTTTTCGTATATGGGGTGTATTTTAGAACATATTGGGATATTTTAATTATTTTTAGGGTGTCGAAAATATTCAGGAGGGTTGTTATAGTTAAAGTAGATAAGACAACGAGTCTTGTCACACAGTACAAAGTTCATAAACTACGTACAACTTACAAACTTATTTCCAATGTGCATCATCATTTGGCCATTCAGAATCAGATGAATGCTCCCCTGGGTACGGATAATGGTACCAATCATCCTCTGGTTCAATCGTATAGTCCCATGCATCTTCCAATACTTCTGGGTCATAGTCATCTGGTTCCATCTTATAGTCTTCAGTAGGGATAACATCCGTTTCCTTTGTAGTTTTTGCATCCTCTACTTTCAACACCTCTATGACACTGTCATAGTCATCAAATCGTTCATTATACGGAGAATGCACCTCGGTAAGTTATCATCTTCAACTTCTTCGATATCAACATCTTCAGATTGCTTACTGAGACAAGCAAGCTACCATAATACATGAAACCATACATAAATCATAATCAACATCGTCAAAACATAACTAATAACGACAAACAACATATTCACAAAGAACATCAAACTGAACATCAACAACATCTTCAAAACCATGACCTCCTTACTTTTCTTGATTGCAATTTCATCTTTTTTTCCAATCAACCTCCACAATGTGGGGATTACGTTGTCACAATCTGGACAAGATTCCTTATCATCCTACAGTTTTATGCTCCCAATTGTTAACCTAAGCAAGTTAATTTTACACTTTGCAAAATAATATCACCAACATTGTTCTTCAACATTCTTCAAAAGAGTAACATTGTTCAATCTATACGTACATAGCATAAATACCAACGCTCTGGATTAGCTTTGCTCCTTGAGTACTTTTAGCAGGTTGAAACACCACATGAACAAATGATGTCAGATGGCTCTGACCTGCGAATTGGTTTTCTGGACGAATTCCCGTCTAAATAGGAATTCTGAGATATCAATCGTTGTGACATTGATTAATTGAAGCGTTCTTGAGTAACCAGAGCAAAGATGAAGAAGGCAAAATGGGAAATAGGGCTCCAATTATAAGAGGTTTGGAAGATAAAGACAAATCAGACTTTTCATACATAAACTAAGGGTCAAACCTAGTCAATGTAACATAAGTTGGGTGTGGGGACTCAGATGGTAGCGCTTTTAGTACTGTCGGGGCTCAAGAAGCAAAAATAAGATTATGGGGGACTCGACCTGATCCCGGCTGAATTCCTCATGGACGCAAATTGCATTTAACTCTTATTTGATATTTCGCCACTAGGCGCACACGATAACTTATAATATTGTAGCAGGATAACAATATGAATGCGTAGAAGGATTTATGTTGTATTTGCTCAATAAGTACCAGACTTTATGATCCAAGTCATAGTCAACGAGTGATTTTAATTGTACTAGCTCTACCTCTTCCAGCAATTTCCTATAACTTACCTGGTCTCCCATTAATAAATTGTATATTCATATAAAAGGATATGCATATTTTATAATAATTATTTAACAACTTTTAACCTACGTTTTAAATTGGATGCGAGAGATATAGGCAGGTTGTATCTTTGATTCATATAACTTGTTCTCCTGTGAAAATCTGATGTATCAGTATTTATGTAACTTCTTGACATATGCTTGTTATATGTGTTTTCTTATTTCTGCTTACCTACTAAGTGGACATTATACGTAGTTAGTTAGTCGTGACTTTGTCTCGGTTCGTGGTAGGTTTTTAGGATCTTCTAGCTGGGATGAGGATATGATTAGATCAGAGAACGTTTTCAAAATTTAAAGAAGGTTAATTACAAATTTACTTTAGTATCTCTATTTCTCTTTCGATTATTTTTTAAGATCCTTATTTATATTATCGAAACATCCTTTGTTTCTCAAAATAGAGACACTTCATCACGTTCCACGGTGAGTTGTTAGAGTTTTGTTTTCAAAATGTTTTGTTGGTTTTTTTTGTTCCACAGTTCCTTTAACGTGTTATTACATATTCCGACTTTTATATCAAAATAAGGACACTTCATCACGTTCCACGGCACTTGCCATAGTCGACAATGCCAAAAAAATACTTTTGAGAATGATTAATGGATTGTATTTCTCAATGAATCAACACAAGATACAAGAGAGAATAAATAGGCTAACAAGGGAAGCTAAACAACACACAAATAATAAATACAATAAATGAAAGGCAACTAAGAGTCTTTAGGCTTAACATCCTCCCGCAAGCGGAACGGTGGCGGACGACAACAGAGGCGGTCTCTGAAAAATTCAAACTGAGAACGTGGCAAGCTCTTTGTAAAGATGTCCGCTACCTGTAGCTTGGTAGGAATGAATTTGGTGTGGAGTTTCCCAGTAGCAACCAATTCACGAATAAAGTGATAGTCTAACTCAACATGTTTAACCCTTTTGTGTGAGACCGGATTTTGCGTGAGAAACAGAGCACTCTGATTATCACAGAGCAGTGTAGGTCGAGCAGAAGGTAAGGCATTGAGTTCTCTAAGAATGTGAGTGACCCAAATGATTTCAGCAGCAGCATTTGCCATAGCCCGATATTCAGATTCACAACTCGAACGAGTTACTGAGGTTTGTTTCCGGGCACACCAGGAGACAAGATTTCCTCCAAGAAAAATAGAATAACCATAGCTGGACCGTCTCGTATCAATGCAGCGAGCCCAGTCGGCATCAGAAAAACCAATGATGGTTGTATCTGACGGTTGTGAAAACCATAAGCCAAAATGTGTAGTACCTTTAAGATAGCGTAAGAGTCGCTTAACATGTTGAAAATGATCTGTTGTAGGTGCTTTTAAAAATTGACTTAGCTGATTAACCGCATAAGATATATCCGGTCTAGTGATGGTCAGATACTGAAGTGCCCCAACTAAAGACCGATATGTAGTCGGATCTGGATGTGGTTGACCAGATATAGTAAAGGTCTCATTAGTGGCCAAGGGAGTGTGAACCGGCTTACAGTCCATCATGCCTGCTTTATCAAGAATATCTTTAGCATATTTACTTTGAGACAAGAACAGACCATTCTTCGAGTGTGTAACCTCAAGACCCAGAAAATAGCTCAATTTCCCAAGATCTTAAGCAAATTCCCTGTTAAGGGTGACCATAAACTTAGCTATTGAGTCCGGGTTATTTCCTGTTAAAATGAGATCATCAACATAGACTAACAAATAAATGAGACACCCATTTTGATTAAATATATACAGTGACTGATCTGCTTGACTACACCGAAACCCATTAGCCAAAAGAAAAGAGCGTAGACGATGAAACCACGCCCGAGGTGCCTGCTTAAGACCATAGATAGCTTTGTGTAAAAGACAGACATGATCCGGGAAGTGAGGATCAACAAAGCCTGGGGGTTGTTCCATGTAGACACGTTCAGACAGATGCCCATGCAGAAAAGCATTATTTACATCGAGTTGGTGCAAAGACCATCGATGAATAACAGCCAAGGCCAAGACCAGTCGGATAGTGGTTGCTTTAACGACTGGACTAAAAGTATGAAAGAAATCAAGACCTGGTTGTTGAGAAAAACCCTGAGCAACTAACCGGGCTTTGTGACGTTCAATAGTTCCATCCGAACGAAACTTAGTACGATATAGCCACTTAGACCCCACAATATTAGCTTTGGGAGGCCGAGGAACTAGGCTCCAGGTATTATTTCTTTTCAAGGCATTAAGTTCCAGATGCATGGCATTAAACCATTCTGGATATTTTGAAGCCGACCAAAACCCCTTAGGGTCAGAGTATGCAAACAGAGCTTCGTGTAAGGGAGTACATGCAATATTATTAAGATGCCTCGGTTTGAAAATGCCAGCTTTAGCTCTTGTTGTCATTGGGTGAGAGGGGGCCGAAGGCGCTGGTTGGGAAGGAACGGTTTCAACCCCAACCGAAGGAAGAGGGTCAGCAGCAGAAGGGGGAAAGGGCGGAGGGTTGAGTGGTGGTGTCGGCTGAGGAGAAGGTGGTGTTGTTGGTAAAGGCGCAGAAGCACGAGGTAGGATCCCATCACAACAGGGTGATTGAAATGTGGCAGCCGGGTTTGAAATAGGTAAAACAGCCGTGGTTTCATTAGGTCGAGGTGTTATTGAGGCTGCCTCAATGTAAGTATGCCATTGAAGATGATCATAATTGGTTGATATTTTCTGACCTTTAAAGGGAAAAACTGACTCATCGAACCGGGCATGACGTGTTATGTAAAAACGAGAAGCCGTAGGTTCAAAACACCGATACCCTTTATACTGCGAGCAATATCCCATAAAAACACAAGGTAAACTTCTGGGTGCAAGTTTGTGTTCAGAGTAATCACGCAGATAGGGATAGGCTAAACATCCAAAAACCCGTAGATTCACATAAGAGGGTCGACTATTGAATAATATTTCAAAAGGGGATCGTTGATCCAAAATTTTGGTTGGTAATCGATTAATGAGGTAAACAGCTGTGCTGAAGGCATAAACCCAATACGCCGGGGGAACTTGACTGTTAAACAGTAAGGATAAGCCTGCTTCAATGATATGTCGGTGTTTTCGTTCAGCCCTTCCATTTTGTTGAGGGGTGTACGGGCACGAAATGCGATGAAAAATTCCATTGTCATTAAAGATCTTTTTAACGTTATGATTTAAAAACTCTGTTCCTCCATCACTTTGAAATATTTTAACTGAACGAGAGAATTGATTTTGTACTAATTTCAGAAAATTACCAAGAACCTCATAGAAGTCGGTTTTGGTTCGTAGAGGATAGAACCAAGTAAAACGGGAATGGTCATCAACAAAGATGACATAATATCGACTTGCATCAACTGAGGTAACAGGGGCTTGTCCCCATAGATCACAATGAATCAAGTCTAACGGTTGTGGTGCACGATCTTCATTTAATTCAAATGGTAGACGGTGGGATTTAGACATTTCACATGAGGAGCATAAAATGGGTTTAGGTAAAATAGATGTAACATTCAAACAACCACTTTTATTTAGTAAAGATATTATATCGAAACCCACATGTGCCAAACGGGCATGCCATATTTCATACGAGGCTTTATTAGTAGAAGCATAAAAGGTTCTTGGTCCTTCACTGATCACATATAGCCCTTGCTCACATCTTCCTTGAGCCAGAACTTGTTTCGTTGCCCGATCCTGTATATAAAAGTATGGTTGAGAAAAGAGAACATCAACAGGATTGTCAGTCGTTAGTTTACTGATAGACAAAAGGTTGTGTGATAGATGCGGAACCACCAACGCATCTTTTAAATGAATTTTACCACCAATGGTAGCATTACCAATATGTGAAATATTTAAAGATGTACCGTTTCCAAATGTCACTTTTGAGTCACCCGTAAAGGGGGTGTGATTGTTAACCGAGGCAGCAGAACTAAACATGTGATCGGTAGCCCCGGTTTCGGCTACCATCCAATCTGGGGTGGAGGAATGAACATTGCTAGTGGCATGAAAAGCCTTAGCCACATCTTGATCTGAACTGATTTGATTACCTGCTGCATATGAAGCAAGATTAGGACAAAAGTTAGCATAATGGCCGTTTTGACGACATAATTGGCAGTGGGGTGGACGGCGACCACCACGCCCACGACCGGTATTGTTGCGAGCAGAACCTCCTCGGCTGAAACGACCACCACGGTAGCCACGGCCCCGAGTAGTGTTGAAAGCAACGGTGGGATTACTCGGTCCGTGAAGGGATGAGACAAAGGTCTCATGAGCTTCGGCATAGTTTATAATATCACGAAGAGAGGGCATAGGTTTCTGGTGACGAACAGTGGTGGAGAAGTGTTCAAAAGACGGGCCTAAACCACAGAGAAATAAATGGGCTTTCTCATCATCGGCCATTGGATGACCTGTAGCAGTTAATTGATCACACAAATATCTGAATCGCCGACCAAACTCAGCAATTGTTAGAGTGCCCTTGGAAATCAATCGAAGTTGGTCTCTGAGGTTTTGAATTCTCTCTGTAGAAGCACTGCTAAATGCCGATTCCAAGGCATCCCAGATTTCTCGGGCAGTTTTCAGGCCGATAACCTCCCCCATAACATCGATCGAAAGGGAGGCATTCAAGAGGGCAATAGCTTTCTTATCATTCACCATCCAGGTTTGATATTCAGGGTTGGGAGTGCTTTCGGTCCCCTTCGTAACATTAATCGGAGGAGGGATGGAGGTACCATCAACATGGCTGAGAAGGTCTTGAACAATAAGAATAGGTAGCATTTGATTTTGCCAGTATAGATAATTGTCAGGTGTGAGTTTCACGGGTATGAGATGCATAACAGAGGACATGGAGGGAGATGAATCAGTAGAGGAGGAAGAAGCCATGGAGGAGAAGAGGGGGGAGACGAAAACAGGGAGGGAGGGAGGGAAGAGAAAGGGAAAAGGCTCTATACCATGAGAATGATTAATGGATTGTATTTCTCAATGAATCAACACAAGATACAAGAGAGAATAAATAGGCTAACAAGGGAAGCTAAACAACACACAAATAATAAATACAATAAATGAAAGGCAACTAAGAGTCTTTAGGCTTAACACTTTATTTTAATACAATATGTTTCTAACCATTTTTATATTGGTACGTTGAAAAACAATAAACATATATGCGTATTGAGTTATTATAAAAGATTAACAAACACAAGTTATTAGATAAAAAATCAAATCAACTAAAAAATAAATGGGACAAAACGTATATTATTTAAACTATAATGTGTAAAAGTAAAACTTTTAAAACATATTAAAATAGAACTAACTAAAATGACGAGTGTTCAAACCTTGAAAATGTCGTTAAAAACTCTCAAAACATGTTTTCTTAATTAATAAATTCAATTATTTAATTAAGTATATATGATCATATATTTACATAATCAAATAAAACTTTTTACCTAAATAACCTTTTACAATTATTTAACTTAAATTTATATATGGCCCTAAATTTACATAAGCGTATATAAATTAATATAAAAATAAAAATATTATATTCAGAAATTTTGACTCAAGTGCAACATTATATATTACTAGTAGGGTGCCCGCGCGATGCAGCGGGGGACACAACACTTTGGTTGGTGATTTTTGGTTTGTGTACGAAGCGGTTCGGTTCGGTTTTGAGGCATAACCATAATCAAAACCAAAATTTTCAGTTAAAGTATTTCAAAAGTTAGCCAGTTTTGATTATTTAGGTTTTGGTTAATCTATTGTGAAAATTGGGTCGATTCGAGCATTGTTTAAGTTTTTTCTCATTGTCCAATCCTTTTATAAGCAAGATTTCGAGCAATGTTTTCTCATCTGTTCGATGTGGGATAAATTCTCAATGAACAGATTTTTCAACTTATGATGTGAGATAAACCTGCTCATGGAGAGATCTTATTCGGCCGGTTCGTCTCAGTTATATTTATTAAAACTTTAAAAAGTTATATTTATTAAAACTTTAAAAAGTATCATAAAATCATAAATCACACCAGTTAAATTCGTATATATCTCATAACTTGTTTGAGATATAGACGAAATCCTTCATTTCTGACTACAACAAAACGAGAATGAATGGTGCACCACTTTATTGTGTGTGTGTGTGGGGGGGGGGGGGGGGGGGGGGTAGTAGCAACAAAGCCAAGAAAAATTCACATAGGGCACAAAGTAGCAATGCCACTAAAAGAAACGAAAATATTTTTAATTAAATTAAAACATACATTTTTTAGCATCAAGTAATGTGCATGGTTTGACTGTTTAAATCAAATGAGTCGTATACCTCCATCTTTCTATAATTAGCATAAGGATCTTTAACGTACTCAACCACTGCAAGTTGATGTCCACCATCGCAAGCGTCGATATTCATAACAAATTCCTTTAAAGTATCCACCATCCGAGCGTCCTCCTATCATTTTTTTCCTAAAAAAAGTCAATCTAATGATCTCAAAATGAAATTTAATTTAAATATATTTATGGACACATACATCATCATGATCATCCACCACTGCATTTGCATCTGATATTTCCAGAGAACAAATACACTGGCTGATTTTCAGCTTCATCTTCTCATACACCAAGACGGAAAATGTTGAATCAAATTTGCTAATTAATAATCAAATTTGCAGTTAATATGCCAGAATGCCATAAATTGTAAACTTGTAAACCACAGTTTAAATGATCTTCAAACCACAACCCCTTTTCATTTGATTCATTTAACTTGTTAGCATTGAACTCGAATCCAAACGTTCATAAGTAAACCGGTCAAAATGGGTGCGGCGCGTAGGGCAGGTTAGGTAAGGATCTTGGGTCAGTTTTGGTATAGTTCAGAACTGGTCAAAACAGGTCAAGTAGGGTCGATTGGGATTGATCAAAAAATAATTGTATATTTTACTCAAATAACACATTTAATTACATTTTAAGTGATGACAAACCGGCAATAATATATGATTAAAAGAACTATCCTTATAGTAATTATCTAGTTTTATTAATAGTGCCACTTTAAGAGGTTGCATGTATTTGAACCATTTTCACATGTTCGATCTAAATTGAATGGCGAAACCAGTATAGAAATCCCCCAACATCCTTGACGGTCACCATAATTATTATGCACATAAAATAATGTGTTTGAAAAAGGACCAGTTTATCTATTATTATGTTTAAAACATACTGTCCCAAAATGAATATAGCCTTTCAGTTTAATTATGTTCAAAACATTATTCTTTATAACATCTGAGAAAACAGATTGCAAATTAGTGTTTGTGGGTCGACGGAACCAAAATTGACCTTTGCACAAACCCTTTTCCAGTCCACTTTACCACCCCTAACTAACTACGACTCACCAGATCATGATGGGCTGAGCTTCAACATCCTTGATAAGAACCTGGTTTAAAGAAAAAAAGACGAATTACAAATTATATCAAAACTAACAATATGAACAAAAAAGAGAATTAAATTATACATCAAGATTGTCTTTTGCTGTTTTGAGGAAGCTCCCTGGTGTGATTTACCTTCATAAATAAAAGTGAATATCAAATAGAAACATATTTGTCTTGCAAATATGATATATATAACTCCATATTTAACAATAATGTCTTTTATTGATCATATACCCTTTTGACATTACGTTGATTTGCTTCAAATAAACCATCCATCAAACCTAGATAATCAGCTACATTTTCTTCAACAAAAAATCAAGCTTTTTATGAAGGTCCACGATCTGGAGGTAAGTTAAAACTTCTGACTGCAATTTTTAATCCTACAGTTGTGAGATCAAGTACATATCCAAAGCAAATGCATCCGATTATAACAGATGTAATATGTGCTTTAAAAGTCAAAATAAAAAATAATCATCTTGACTCTAAAATTACCTCAGCAACCACGTTCAACTTCTCGTTAACATTTTGCAACAACTATGAAAGATCACCATCCCATTTGTAGAACTCTGGTTCCTTACCATTCAAGATCTTTGCAGCCACCTACATCAATCACCTCAAAAGCTACAACTTTTGTAATTAGGGTTCTTGTAAAAGCAGGACATACCTCTGTAATCTTTGAAATCTCAAAATAGAATATCATGTATGTGAAGAAGGAAAGATAGTCCAATGAAAATTTCCCTCTCTTTGCCCTCACATGAACAACTTACCTCATGCTTTTCTTTCTCTTTTTGTCACCATGGCTCTAGATATACCAAGATAACGAAGAAAACACTTGATTAGAAGGGAAATTAAGATGTAAATGGGTGAAATCCATACCTTGATGATTTGCTTGATTAGAAGGGAAATTAAGATGTAAATGGGTGAAATCCATACCTTGATGATTTGGTTTTAGTCTGTGAGGAGTATATAGGGTTTTTTTGAGAGAGAGTGCCGGCCGAATTTGAAGATTTCATTTTGAATTTTGAATCTCTGCCCTTGATACGCTCTACATAATTTAGAGTTTAAATTTTTTAAAAAAATTCTCCTCCTTATCTAATTTTGTTGCCTTTAAAGTAGGAACATTTGTTTATATTTGACCTGTAAAATAAATTTTTAATCAATTGCTGCCTCTAAAGTAGTAACTTTTGTTAATATTTGACCTGTAAAATAAATTTGCGGCTGGTAACTTTTCAATATTACGGCTAGTAAAATTAGGGAATATTTTATAGTTTATTAATGCCGTTCAAAACAAAAAACTTGTACAGAGTCACTTAAACATTCAATATTGCAGCTAGTAAAATTAGGGAATATTTTAGTTTATTAATGCCGTTTAAAATAAAAAAACTTGTACAGAGTCAGTTTGTTAATGCACGGTAGCTAGGTAATGGTCAAAGCGGGCTTGGGTAAAAAACAAATGTTGGCTTTAATCAATTGTACATTTACACATCGGATATTTGTACTTTATGAACGCACGGCGAAACTAAAAAAGACAACTATCGAAACGTTTAAAAAAATGTGCCGATCGTCATGGTACCTTCGGATTTTTTTAAAACATTACAGGTTGTAAGATATCGCAGGAATACGTTAAAGAATTAAAGAGGGGGGAAGTGTAACTAATTACCCATAATTATGTTAAATGTCAAGGATTTAAATGTAATAGATTGAGGGACTAAAAAATAATTATGGTTTAAAAGACCACTTTACCCTCATTTTATGGGTTTATTTATAAATAAGGGGGGAAGAAGTTCTTAATTTTTGGGAATCCTTCCCTCCTGTATTATAATATAGTATAGATAATTTTGCAACACAAATGGGCATTAACTGGTTGTACTGCATGCTTAAAGTGTATTATGTGCATATTTGTGTTGTATCTTGAGTAATGTCATGTGTACATTTGGTATTTGGAAGCCGCGTGTCTCTTTGCCACGCATCCTTGCAACGTGTAAAACCCTAAAGCTTCACGTTTACTCTCTCTCTCTCTCTCTCTCTCTCTCTCTCTCACAAACAATCACTTGATCAGTCTCAGACAATCACCTAAATCCTACCACCGAATCAATAATTGAACAACCGATTTTCAGTGGTTTTCCAGCGATGGCGACGGCGCCGGCCCCAGGTTCGTCATACATTTTTATTGTTATTGTGAGTTGTGATACTTTAATCAATCTTATAATTTTTCATGGGGATTTCTAGGGTTTGTTAATATTGTTTGTGTTTAACTGTTTATATATATATAGAGAGAGAGATACCAGGGTTTATTACTCACAGAAAAGGCATCAGTTGAGCCTCCGGTAAGTTATCTGGGTCGTGCTACACATCGGTACATAGGAGGGCGATCATCATGGTGGTGTTTGTTTCCCAAATTGTAAAGCAGTGATGGTTCAATCGACACCGTAGGGAGCAACATATAGGCAATTGGGGTAAGTTTCCTTCTTTTTACACAATTTTACGAGTTTCAGCATCGCTAAGTTTCCACGGTTCCTTAACCTTGGCTTTTTTACTTTTTTTTACCTTTTATCTTCATGATCAAGTGGCATGATTTTGTGATGTTGGTTGTTTGATTTTAGTAACTCGGTTCTTTGCTAATTTTGTGGTTTTGGTTGTTTGAAGCCAGAGGTGAGTATGTTAGGTTGTGATGCTTCTTCATTTGCCATTAATTAAAAAAATGAACCAGCTCCAAAAAAAAAATAGCTTGTGAATTTGTGAAATTTTTTAATGTTATTTGATTCTTTATGATGAATTGAAGTCACCTTATGTGTGGTGTTCTTAATCCCTTTGGTTTAATTTTCCACAAATTGAAACTAGATGTTGGTGACACTTGTTTTTTTTTTTTTTTTTTTGGCTAATCTTGAGTTCAGTTCATCAATACAGTTGCTAAGACCATGTGTAGTGGCAAAGGAATTGTTTTTTTTTTGCCCCATAATGCCAAACCACGCCCACCACACCGCCCCCTATGTGTTTTCTTTCAAAAAGTGGCTTCGCGTTTCATTTAAAACGCCTGTTGATCAAAAAGTTAACTGAATGGGCCAATAGGAAATTAGAAAATAGAAATGGGTAATCATTGGATGGGGCATTATTGAGCATTATATCACTACACCCATTTTAAACTAATGCCCCAATGCTGATTGTACTGCCACGTGTTGCTTCATGCCCAAGGGAGGGGCATTAGTTTCAAGCCCCACTGCACATGGTCTAGGGGGCATAATCCACCAGTTCAGTTCATCTTGATAAAAGTCTTCAAAGCATGCTTAAAGTTTTCAGTAGAGGTTACAATCCCCTAAGGGATTTAAAAACACTAATTGAGATAACGAGTCTCATGGGGATGACGGATAGTCGGATACGGAGCTGAGGTCACGACGCCTGAAGGTAAATACAAAGGAGAAATGGATAACAAGCATCTTAAACTAGCACGGATATATGAATGACTGACTATGTGTGTTTATGATTGGAATAGGATATTATGTTGGGTTGTTAAGTGCCTCTTAACAGATTGGTATGGCTGGAATTGAGTTAAAAATTCGAAGCAGTCACCCTCCTTGTGATCCTCCTTTGCTTTATTTTAGGGTTATCTAATTGCTAGCTGAGGTTAACTGATGTTTTCCTTTTTACCCTGATATACTCTTCTAATTTGGGTGTTTCTGTCCTGCATCTTGGGTCGTCGGGTAGGGTCTAGCACAACAATACAGAGTGGTCTACATGTTTCTCACATATTCCATTCATTGACTTTATCTTCTTGGCCATCAATTAAGAGCCCTTATCGGGCGCTCAATGATGTTCAATTGGATTAGATGTTGAACGAACACAGTTGACGGTTGCGTTTTAGCACAAGGAAGTGGAAGCAATGGATCATCTGAACAACTGAGTATTGTTTCGATTCTGGCCAAAAGATACTCCTAAATTATTTCTTTATTTTCACGTAGTGGATAGATATTGGTTTGTATCTAAAGTAGGGGTTACGACAAAAGTTTTTATCAGGTAACGTTTTGCTTTTATATATGAAGCCGGAACACTTAGAACTTTTAGTTACCATTGTTAACTATTTTTTTTAGGTTGTCATCATCACAGACGCAACGGCTGATGAAAGCAATGGTTATGGCTTCGACAACTTTTCCGATCAGATTCCAGTTACTCTGACCACCGGTCCTCATCCTGCATGTGACATCTTCGTATAGATCGGCAACAATACCGTACGCATTGATTATTCCCCACCATATCCAATAATGGATCCCTAGAGGTCTTGGTTAAGTGGTTAACTGATTAGTGGTTAATTAGTGCGTAAAATGAAGTGATGATGGATTTGAATTTTATAGGTCTTGGTTTTCGTCAGTTAGAGAAAGGGCGTTTGTGAAGCACTCAAGCACCGTTAGTTTGAACCAAGTGGTACGTTTTGGTGGAGAATGATTATAGCTGGAATAAAGGTACACATAATGCCTAGATCTCTTTGTTTTTTATTGAGAATTTTTAAAGTTAAGGTTGCTTTTGTGTTGACTGGTGCATCTTTTATAGTGTGGTCATGTTTGTTGTTTAATTCATCAACAAGTCCTTGGTAAGATTTGGTTATTCTCCACTTCTTATCATTAGGTTAACAAGCCTTACTCTAAGTTTATGATGGTATTTCTGAAATTAAGAAGTTCTATTACGATTTAGTATCACATGAAAAGACTTTTAGCAAACCTAACAGATTAGAATCATTGGGTTAAATAACATAATTTAGCTAACCTAACAGATTAGATACTATGGAATAAGAGACAAAATATTCATTATCCCCACCTGCCAAGTTATATGCAGTTCATGCTTTAACTTTCTAGAACAACTTTTAAGTGCTTTTATCATCAAATGAATGTATTTTCAATTTTGCATTTCTAATTTAAAATTTATACATCTATACTCGATAGATATATTTTATTTCTTATGAAGGTTGTGCAACAGCCGACTGCCGCCATCCCGGATATCATGGCCACCATAATAGGCGGTTGACAGATACATACTTGGAATCAAACCAGAAAACCAAAAAAATAAATAAATAAATAAGCAGAACAACAAAACATCTTTTTTTTTCTTCCAAAAATTAAGCTTGGTGTTCGAATCTGTGTTCTTTCCTTATAAATCGATCAATTAACTAATATAAAAATTCATGATGGAAAATGTAATCGTTTGCAGGTCGATGGGTGCATTTAAACGCTTCAGGGGCGCTCTGAAAGACTCCACCAAGGTTGGGCTTACAAAGGTCAATAACGAATTCAAGGTATGTTCTGATCCTAATATGATATATTTACTGACTTTTCATTATTTGATTTTATTAGTAAGGACATGGTAACTTATTCTTAGCTAATTTGTCACTTGATATTGAATATATAATAATATTCTTTAAATCTCAGGAGTTTGTCATTTTGAGCAGATGCTACTCGAAAAGATGATGTTTGATCACATATGAAGGCTTTGTAATCATTCGGATATTAGTTGATTGTCTAGGCGTATAGCCAGAAGTATTATTTTGTTTTCCAAATGCTTGACGCCTTGACCTTTTCGTTGTAGTTTTTTTCGTTGTAGTCAATTTCGTTGCTCGCGTCGCAACGCGCGCGGAGCGATTTTCTAGTTAGTATATAATATTGCAAGAAATTAAATAAACTTGGACGAACTCGGACTTGATTCAACTCGTTTATACTACTAAAATAAGTATATAACTTATTTTGAATATAAAAAGAATTGAAAAGCAAATAGCTAACATAAAGAAGCGAACATTTAAATATACAATAAAATAAAAATACGTATTGAAAATCTATACTATATAATAAAAGAAACCATTTTGAGAACACTTGTCATCATATTAGGCCATGTTTTATAGATAAGTATTATTTTAATTTAATTTTTTCTAATTAATTATAGATAATCCTTCAACTAAATATTATTTAGTTTAATTTTTTATGGAAAATTATTATTTAGTTTAATCTCCTTCTCATTTATAATTATTTAGTTTATTTTTTTATGGATAATTATTATTTCGTTTAATCTCCTTCTCATTTATAATATTATTTATTTAACTAATAGAGTAAATACGATATTGGCCCCTGTGGTTATATCACTTTTACTCTTTTAGCCAAAAAAGAATTTTTAACATCTGAACCATCAACGTCTTTTTTTCTAATCTTTTTGGCCCCTAACGTCTTTTTTCTAACCCTTTTGACCCCTAACATTTAATGGATGAGGTTAGTGTTAGGGGCCAAAAGGGTTAGAAAAAAAGACGTTGTGGGCTCAGGTGTTAAAAAAAATCTTTTTTGGGCTAAAAGGGTAAAAGTGATATAACCATAGGGGCCAAAATCATAATTTACTCTAACTAATATTATTTATCATTTATACATTTACGGAGTTTTAAATAATGGGTTAAATTTATTGAGACTTCGTTAACAAATTTTGCTAGAACAAAACAATCTATTTATATCAATCTAAATTTTTATCTATACTATACTATATAATAAAACATTAACGTGTGACACATGTCGTTTATTGTAGGTATTTATTTTATGATTTTCTCGCCTTACTTCCAAACTTATCTTATATTAATTAAATGAATAATGAGCTAATATTAAATTTTATCCTACTTTAAATTTCGAATACCATTCTTCTATTTTTCTAATAAAATATTATCCGAAATTGTAAATTTTTAATTTAAAACATTTTAAATAAAACAAATTTATTTGGTCTATAAAATTACATTAATTCAACCCGTATAATATGGTTCTTATATATATAAATTTTTATTATTTAATATATAAAATTATATTTATTCAATCCGTGCAATAAAGGAAGTTTTTAAAGATATAATATTTTATTATTTAGTATATAAATTTATTTACTCAACCCGTGTAATACACGGGGTTATAATCTAGTTATATTTTATATACATATGCAAAAAAGATAAGTTGATTTATAACTAGTTAACTAGTTTTGTAATTAATAATAATTTTTAAAATAAAAGTGATGAAACAAAAAAATAAAGAAAAACAATTAGAGGTTAGCGTAATATTAGTAACTTGCGTTATCATGGACACTTCGATAATATTTGTTTTTCAAAAAAACATTTGCGCAAGTTCTTCTGTCAACGCGCAGACATTGCTATTTGCAGACTATTTGTTTTTTCGAAGATGTTTTATTAAAAAAAAAAGGTCTACGCGAGCTCTTCTTGGTGCAGACTTGACTCAACCACTTTTAATATCTTATAAGGTCTACAGAGGGTTAAACACCACCACCCACCACCGTCGATCACCACCACCACCATCGTCCACCACCCACCACTACCGTTGTCCACCACCACCACCCATTACCACCATCCGAACACCACCACTAGTTTACTTTAAAAGTCTACATATGTTAAAAAACAAATAACCTTCTTCTCACCTTCTACACATGTCTGTAGATATGATCCATAGACTATGAACATTTTACTTCTTAAAAACAAGCTGCACCTTAGTGCAAAAGACATAATATGTTACAAAAAGTTCACATAACGCTAAATTTAGCTTTTAAAAATAAGAGTAAACTGCCATTTTGGTCCCTATGGTTTGGTCACTTTTGCCACTTTAGTCCAAAATTCAAACCTTTTGCATCTGGGTCCCTGTGGTTTCAGTTTTATTGCCATTTTGGTCCAAAAATGAAATGAGGACATATTTGTCTTATAAAATCCTGCTATTTTGTCCTTTTCCTTAGGGGCAAAATGGTCATTTCTTTTTTATAAATAAATACCAGATTTTATAAGACAAATATGACCTAATTTACCCCTGAGGAAAAAGACAAAATTGTAGGATTTTATAAGACAAATATGACTTGATTTCATTTTTGGACCAAAATGACAATAAAACTGAAACAACAGGGACCCAGATGCAAAAGGTTTGAGTTTTGGACTAAAGTGGCAAAAGTGACTAAACCTCATGGACTAAAATGGCAGTTTACTCTAAAAATAATGAGTAAATTACATTTTCTCTCTTCAGGTTTATACCATTTTTCAACGGTTGTCCTTTACCTTTTAAAATATCAGAAAACGTGCTTTATTTTTAAATAAAACTTACAGGTTTTGTCTTTCCACTTTTCCACTAACAATGTCGAATTTCTTTGTTAAATCCAATCACCTATTTGTGAAATAACCAAACTATCCTTTACTCGTTAAAAATTTAAAATGCAAAACATAAAATTATATAAAAATATATAATAACTATTTCACTCTCTCTCTTTCTTTCACACCCTTTTTACTCTGCCGCACCACCACCTAGGGTTGTAAACAAACCAAACATTTAGCGAAAAGTCAGTGAATCATTCGGCAGAAAGTTCGTTTATTTTTGTTCGTTTAATAAACGAACGAATATGAACAAGAAATTTCGTTCGATTAGTTAAATGAACAAACATGAACAGACGTCTCGTTCGTTCAATTGTGTTCGTGAACGTTCGGTAAGGTGTTCGTGAACATTCATTCATTTGCGGTCGTTTATGTTCGTATGTTTGTGTTTTAGTTAAAGATATTTGTACTTTCAATATATTTTATCTATACTTTTTATATTATTAAACTTTTCTTTATTTTATTACCCTAACAATTAAACTAGGAAACCCTATTTCACCTTGTTTATGCATCATTTCCCTTTCATTTCTCATTATTTACATCGACAAATACGATAAACCTCCGTTCCACAACAAGGGATTCACGTTCCAGTGCTACTCTCTGGGCCATCCACCTTTATACTTCGTCACGTTCGCCAAATTTATTTGTGTTCGTGAACACACTCATTTCCTTAATGAACAAACACGAACATAAAATCTCATTCGATAAGTTTTCATGAACCATTTGTGAACATAGTTATTTCCGTAACGAACGAACACGGACAAGGCCTTGTTCGTGTTCATTCGGTTTGTTTATATCCCAACCGCACCACCCACAACCCACCACACAACTAGAAAGCCCTCACTATCAATCTCTTCCACTGCACCATCGCTACCAGATCTGAAAATCAAACTCCCCCTGGTATTGATGACCTCACCGTCGTCGCCACTACTCCAAAAACATCACACTAGAACGCCTTCGAACCAACCATCAGAGAGCGGTTTCGTCGCCATTCAATATCGCAGGTTTCGACCCGAATTGGGTCTGACTCTGCAGCTCGTTCTATCCACCAAATCGACACGAGCT
Source organism: Helianthus tuberosus (assembly GCA_030545235.1). NCBI lineage: Eukaryota > Viridiplantae > Streptophyta > Magnoliopsida > Asterales > Asteraceae > Helianthus > Helianthus tuberosus. Next base: position 84,409,600 of record CM060369.1, read on the forward strand.
AGATCTACGGAGTTTTTCAGAGAACCGACTGAACGTGTCTGCTGAAGAAGGGGATTTAGGGGTGATTGGATAAAGGGTTTTGGGGTGATTGGTTTATTAAATTTTAATTTTTTAATAAATTAGTAAAATTACAAAAGTACCCTTATGTGCCTTACACATGACCAAATTTAACCTTAAAAATAAATAGGGTTTAGAGTAAAGGACGTGATATGTAAGTTTTTATAAACTTTAAGTATGTTTTCTGACATTTTTAAAGGTAAATGACATTCATTGAAAAATGATACAAGCATAAAGAATGAAAAAGCATAAAGAATGAAAAATGTAATTTACCCAAAAATAAATGATGAAACCTTCAAGCTTATTTATATAAACACACTTAAGGAACGTTTTCTACAACTTTGTCTTTATTTATCTAGCTTAATATTGCTAAAAAACTTAAAGTGGTAAGTTACAACCACAAAATAAATCAACAAGTTTGTTTAAACTTGTTTAATCCTAACTTTTGTATTGTAATTATTAGTTTCAACAACTAATTGAAGCTTCTTGTAAATAATAAATCCTTAAAAGCCTTCCGAGATGAAAATGTCACAATTTTAAATCCAACTACTATGGTTGAAAACTCTAGAGAAGGTAAAGCCGGTGGGAAGCTGAGCATACATGGAAGTTAGAAACATGAAATAGGAGATGAGCGCCAATTAGACCAACAAAAGGGAAGTTTGTTTTTTCTCATATTTATTTATTATATTTATTGAGTTTTCTTCTAATTGGTGTATAGGCATTATGCCTAGTGGAGATGGATATGATCGGGTGGTACCCAGGGGCGGATCCACATGATGCGGGTCGGGGTGCACGGACCCCAATGTTTTTTGAAAAAATAGTAGAACTGGTATCTTAAATTTTTCAAGGACTCAATAAAATAAATTAGTTGGACCCCATGATACTAAAAACAAAGATGGTATAATGGTAAATTTCCTTGTGTTCCAACAAGTAGGTCTCAAGTTCAAGTCTTACGTCTTTTGTTTTTAAGTTTAATTTTTCCATCAAAATTAAATTAGTGTTTTAAAACACCACAACCACCAATTGATCCTCTAATTTGCTTTTTTAATGTGATAAATTTAATGTTTCCGAATGATTTTATTTCACATTTGATTACCAAATAAGACTTTCAACATATAGTGGCGTTAAAAAAAAAGCTTAAACAAAATTTTGAAGTTATGTGAAGTAGTTGTGTTGTTTAAGTAGCTATTGGTTTCAAGCAACTTATTAATCACCATAATTTGATAACTTGATTCTTAAAAATGGTTAATGTAGTGGTTTCATGTCCACTAAATGCTTCTACATTATTTCCTAGCCCCGACCTGACCCGACTACGATGACCGACCCGAAAATTTTAATGTTTGGTTGTGAAAATTTCTAATACAAAAAAATGGACCCCAATGAAAAAAATCTTAGGTCCGCCACTATTGGTACCGTTGGTGGCACGATTATACTCTAGTGGTCCGTCAATGATCCAGATTTGCCGTAAAAAAACTTTGTTAAAAACCAATTCATTTCTTGCTTTTATGAATAAACCATAGAATTGCGTAGAGAATAGTGAACCAGAATGTTATCCTAACTTTTAAAGATGAAATGGAAGCAATGCACCGCAACCATTAATTTGCATATCTGTTTTTCAAAACATTCAATTCTATTATCTACAGATTATATATAGTGTTTCTTTTTAATTTTCTATCTATCGGTTAATATCTATCGATTCTTATAGTATAATTACATTTGTATATTCAAACTATATTTTGTATTAATATTTAAATTTGCATTATTAAACCATCCCCTTCTCTAATAGTAAAATGATCAAAGACTCTAATTGTAAGATTTTCTTTTATATAAAGATTAATTACAGAACATCAATTTATTAATATACGATGTTAAACAATTATATATATATTTTAAACCCTTTTATTATTAAAAAAGGGCCAAACTATCTACACACCAAGTGTGTAGATAGTCACCCTTAAAGATGTTTTTTGTCTTTATATGCACACCTTGCAGTGTCGAACTGCGGTCAAAACGCGGCGTTTTGGTCCGGTTAACCAGACAAAGACTGACGGGTGTCTGACGGGTCTGTTGACCGGACCAAAATGCCGAGCTTTGGCCGCGTTTTGGTCCTGTCAACCGGACCGGGTGTCAGTCTTTTGTCTGGTTGATAGGAACAAAACGCGGCCAAAGCTCGGCGTTTTGGTCCGGTCAACAGACCCGTCAGACACCCGTCAGTTTTTGTCTGGTAAACCGGACCAAAACGCCGCGTTTTGGACACACTTCGACACTACAGGGTATGCATATAAAGACAAAAAACACCTTTTTGGTGTGTAAATAGGCAAAATGGTGTGTAGATAGGTACACCCTTAAAAAATAGTCAATGTAATCTCTTAATTCATAGTTAATTAAACAAAAGAAGTAGTAGTATAAATGTGAAAAGAAGAAAATCTTATAATCAACTGAGAGTACAGCAGTTTAAGCAAACGATATCAAATTCGGTGAAGGAACCACCGATTACAAATAATAAATAACTGCAGGTCTTCAACCGAAGATTAAACAGCCAATAAGAGCAGGTCTTCAACCGAAGATTCTACACAGAACTATCTTGATCAGCAGCAAATGATGAACTCGAACAGGGGCAGAGGTGACAGCCTTTGAAAATGTCCTAGAGGGCATCAATTTGCACTTTGGTTTTTTTGTGATGAATAACCAGCAGGGAGGCAAGGGCTGATATAGGCGAGGAATCCCTAGGACGAGCCCAGCAGCAGCCCATGAAGCAGAAGCCCAAGAAAGGAAGAAGCCCAACCGAAACCTCACAAACGGTAAAAAAACACAAAAAAGGAAATTATATGAGAGATTGAATTGGAAACAAAAAATATAGGAATTATATATTTTAACACCCCCTCTCAATTCAATGCTTGAAACAATCAAACATGTTAAGAAGAGCACATACCTTTTCATGCGGACCTGCAGATAGACCTTTTGTGAGGATATGGCAGCTTGATCCTCTGTTTTGATTCCCACCGTTTGAATAATACCTTTAGATATTTTTTCTCTCAAAAAATAAAGATCTATTTCGAAGTGTTTTGTTCGTTCATGAAATACGGGATTGGCTGCTATGGATATAGCAGCCGTGTTATCACAAAATAGTTGAGTGGGTAGTTTAACATCAACCTTTAATTCTTTCAATAAGTTGGATATCCACATAACTTCGCATGTTGCAGCACACATAGAACGATATTCTGCTTCAGCAGAAGATCGTGAAACAGTGGACTGCTTTTTACTTTTCCATGAAACAAGGTTATTTCCTAAAAAGACACAGAACCCGGTAATAGACCTTCGGGTTCCCAAACATTTAGCCCAATCTAAGTCAGAGAAGGCCCTCATTTTCAAAGAATCCCCTTTTGCAAAGAAAATTCCTTTCCCAGGGGCACCCTTTAGATACCTTAATAGCCTCATAGCAATTTTAAAGTGAGCTTGAGTGGGGGAATGCATAAATTGACTGAGATAGTGAACCGGATATGCAATATCCGGTCTAGTGTGAGAAAGATAAATTAGTTTTCCAACCAATTTTTGATAAACAGTTATATTGGTTAAAGGTTGGTTTTCCTTTTCACATAAATTGTTTAAAACATGATTGGGTTCCATGGGGTAACTTACTGGCTTACAACCAGTCATACCAAATTCAGCAAGTAAGTCAAGACAATATTTTCTTTGGGTTAAGCAAATGCCAGCAGAATTTTTAATAACTTCAAGACCCAGAAAATATTGTAAATTGCCCAAGTCTTTTATAGAAAATTTGGATTTTAGTAATAACTTAATTTCACTAACATGCTTAGGGCAGCTACCAGTAATAATAATATCATCTACATAGACAAGAAGAATAATAAAACTAGAATCTTTTGTCATAGTAAACATGGAATGATCACACTTACTTTGTTCAAAACCTAGATTACGTAGAACGGAAACGAGTTTTTCGTTCCACATCCTAGGTGCTTGTTTTAGGCCATAAAGGGATTTTTTAATCTACAAACTTTTGACCCGTTAGATTGATCATAGCCATCAGGTAAGCACATAAAAACTTCTTCATTTAGCTCACCATAAAGGAAAGCATTATTAATATCAAGTTGAAAAATTTCCCAGTCAAAGTGGACAGCTAAGGATAGCACACATCTAATAGTGACCATTTTTACAACTGGTGAGAAAGTGTCAAAGAAGTCAATGCCTTCTTTTTGGCTAAAACCTTTAGCAACAAGTCTAGCTTTATACCTTTCTATTTCACCATTAGATTTGTACTTTATTTTATATACCCACTTACATCCAATAGCTTTCCTATTAGGAGGTAAGTCCACTATTTCCCATGTGTCATTTTTATGTAAAGCTTCGATTTCTAAATTCATAGCATTAACCCAGTTGCTATCAGTTTTAGCTTCGAAGAAATTTGTTGGTTCACAGCTTTTATTAAGAATGGCAGCAAAACACATCCCTTCAGGAGATAAGTTAGCATAATTAAGGACCTTTTCTAGACCATATTTTACTTTCCCATCTACCACAAAATCATCAAGTTTAGAAGGAAATTTGATATTTCTAGAAGACCTCCTAAGATTAATGCTTGGTTGATCCTGAATTTCTCCCTCAGAATTGTTGTTGTCCTCATATTCAGTGTCATGCTCAGCTGTAACACCCCGTGTTTTCATAAGTGAAAGTCAAAGTCAAGGTCAAAGTCAACGACCGATTTTCGCGCAACTTGACTGGTAGAAATGTTTTTATTTTATTTATATTATATGGAGTAAGTGTTGTTCATTGCAATAATCGAATCATGTTAACCATATTTCAATCGACTCGCGACTGTGAACTATAGGAAGTAACAATGCGATAAAGTTAATCGACTAATAATCAAGCTATACTAATCGAATCGACATCAAATCGTGACCAGAGCTATGTATTTTTTTTACTTGTCATTATACGTGTGTGTGTGCCACACGTGTTACCTGTGCATGTTTATTTACGTTATGTTGTGGAATCAAGCGAACTCAATCGAACTCGAAGTCTAACTCGAATATAAACGAACCCGAACCCGAATTCCGAATCGAACCACGTTATATACGAAGTAGTTGGGACTAAAAGTAATTTGACTAGGAAACCCTATCGAATCGCTCGCAATCGAAACCGAAGCGTCGTCGCACCCGAACGCACCATTAAGTCGACATCCGGACGGATGGTCCATCCGCACGGATTGCCGATCCGCACGGATTGCCGATCCGCACGGATTGCCGATCCGCACGGATTGCCGATCCGCACGGATAGCCGATCCGCACGGATTGCCGATCCGCACGGATTGCCGATCCGCACGGATTGCCGATCCGGGTGACCTGCAATCCGCACGGATCACCCTTTTCCCTTTTGGCATCCTATAAATACACGGGTCACTCTCCAAACTTTCCACTTTTGGCAAGTGACGTCCGACCTGCACGCATTCTTCATCTTTTCTTCGATTTCTCTCAATCCAGGTAAGATCTTGCTCTAAATCTTGTACATTCTTGATCTATACACACATCTACACCTTTCTATCTTTCAAATCTCAACTTTTAACCGTGAAACCATCAAGATTTGAGGTATTTCCGGGTGACGTCATCATGAAGTTCTCATGAACTTCAAGTGTGACCTCATTCCACCAAGAATAACTCAGATCTAAGCGATTTCCACAAGATTTCACAACAAATTCACCTAAATCTAAACTTTTCTAAAGGATAAAAGAGTTGAAAGAAATAAACAAGTTTCCTCCTTCTTTTACCCTCAAAAACGGTACGAATCGGATCAGTTCTAGTCTTCTGCTCGATACTAGTGATGCACTAGTCCTAGATCTGGGTTCTACCCGCAAGACACCTGATTTCGGGTTAAGCCGGAATGACCATTCTAAACCGCCGACAGGTCGAGTTAGGGTGATTCCTAGCCGGCTTAGTCATGCGAGTAAGAATACAATTCCAAGTGGTTGCCACGTAATCAGAACGTCTCGATAAAACGACAACAGAAACCAAGAGTAGACGAATGGAACAACCGGGACGAGGAAGTTATCCGCACGAGTAAGTTGTCCGCACGGACAAGATGTTCGCACGGACAGACGATCCGGACGGGTTGTCACCCAGACGAACTACACTTGGGATCCATGTTCAAAACAAGGTTTGAGTATCGACGAATGAACAATCCGGACGGACGACCTCTGAACGGATTACTCTTCGGATCATGAGATACTAAGACCTTAAACAATTTCAAACAAAGTTCATCCGCACGGGCAAGTTGTCCGCACGGACAGACCATCCGGACGGATTGTCTCTGTCCGTACGAACAAACTATCCGGACGGATTACCACTGTCCGCACGGATTACCATCCAGACGGACGGTCACCATCCGCACGGATTAACATCCGCATGGACTTCATCAAGTGACTCACCTTTAAGGTTGTGTCCGCACGGATTACCATCCGGACGGATTGTCGTCCGCGCGACCGCCTTGAAGGGTAGAGAAACTTAAAGGTTTTCTAAATGCTACAACGAAAACTTCAAAGCACAAGCCATCATACACAAACACATTCTTCGGAAGAAACAATCCACTCGAATAGTTATCCGCACGAACATGTTGTCCGCACGAGTAACTTGTCTGAACGGATAACAATCTGCACGAGTGACTAATCCGGACGGACTACCACTCGCACGGACTACTCATCCGCACGGACTGCCAGTCCGCACGGATAGCCAATCCGCACGGATGACCTATCCGCACGATCGGTCATCCTACCCACTCTCACTATGTACTGTTTTACGCGTCACTTATCGTTACGTTATCGAATCTATTCAGGCTAACCGTACTCGCTGAAAAGCGCTCCCTTCAATCCATAATCGCTGTGAGTATACTCGAACCCTTTTTGCTTTTAGCACTTTTGGGTGTTACATACGTTATGAATATTCAAACTACAATTATCACACTACTCAAGCTATTTCAACGCTAAACCATTTATGCATGTTCTACGTGGCTTATGAATGCTTGTTTGTTATGTTTACACATGGAATGCTGTCTACCTGCCTTAGCAACGATAGTACTATAGTTTGGACTCAGCTCCCGTTCACACGGGGGTTGTTAAGGATCAATTACTTGCATGGATTACGGTGGTAATCATGTATTGCGAACTGCCTCGGGCAGTCAACCCGCAGTCATTGGTATCGATGGATCTGTGTCGATAACTAACGTGCTTCATTTCACTATGTGTACGTGCTGGTTATGCGTAAACGAATTCGAACTCTATATGCTATTATCAAACTTGTATGCTCACCTTTACATTTTATGTATTGACTTTATTTTAACGTATGTGACTGGTGCTTAGGTTGTTTCTGTGTTCAGCTTGCTGGTGATGAAATTGGGGCTAGGGATGGAGTCCTAGAAACCAACAGATAAATTAATTATGTTTAAATCTGAGTTGTCGGAACAGAATATTTGTCTTGATGTTTGTCTGTAATAATTGTTTAACTATTTGAGATACGGTATGGGACGTATTATTATTTAATCAAATGGTAATGATAGTTGTTATGGAAACTTCTGGACAATCTGTTTCGCTCAGTGCCATGCCCCGATGATTCCGCCATCGGTTGGGGTGTGACAGATTGGTATCAGAGCCATAACTATAGGGAATTAGGCAAGACTTGACCTAGTTCGGGTCAAAGTCTTAGAGACCTAGACTATAGTTAGGAACCAACAGACCAACTCGCGCGTACGCATGAACTCGCCACTATCACTCGCTCCTTACGCTTATTCTACACTATCATTGCACTCGAAATTTTAATTATGAGCAGGCACTGAGGCCGAGAATAGGTGTGAAAACCGCAAACTCTCGGCTAAAGTCGCTTAATCAACTTGCATTTTAACTACAAACGAGGAGAATTATGCCAAATTAGGAGTGAAATCCACATTTTGATGAATAATCTCCTCCATTTTATCAAAATAGGGACGAAGTTGTTAAGCCAGGGGTGAAACCCTAACCTCGACAACTTGTTCCGCGCATTTTACAAACTCTCACCAAGGTCTCAACAGACGATCTGTAGACACCATAAAACTAACGGGATTCACACCGAACGCCCAAGAATCGAGGCCAAGGCACGAACCTGAAGGTTGAAGGTGCATAACAGATCCCCTGTGAATAATTGAACCACCTTGGTTAGCCGAAGTCTACTAGCCGCAGACAATCTATTCTCGATTTTTTTTGTGTTTCAAGTTTTGAGCCAAGACTATTGACTCTGACGATTCATCAATTTTATGTGGATTACGTGTTTTAAGCTTAGTTATTAGCGTTTTGAGATACTACTGGTTTCGACCTAATGCCTTTTGCTTTCGCTACCCACACAACACACAACACATCATTAACAAATCGCTCGCACTACACTACATTCGAACACTCGCGAACTTTGAATACTAGGTTTCTGTTTTCTGAATGCCTCTAGTGACTAAAAGCGTATGTGTTTTTCCCTGCTTCTGTGCTCTGTATGCTTAGGAATTATGTGATTGTGTGCTCTACATGCTTATGTGACTGTGCACTGTGTGTTACGCTGTTACGTGAATGTACGTGTTACTGAGCTTTAGTAAGTAGTAGACGTGTGAGGTGAGATTCGAATACAATGTGTTGAGTTCCGTGGCGATGTCTATTGCAGACAATGTCGTCTGGATCCCGTCATGCACTCTCTCGTCAGGAAAAGAGGGACAAACGCCTTGCTTCCATCATCGCGAAAAGTGTAGCTAAGGCCGTGAGTGATGTTTACGAGAACGCCAGCAAATCATCCGAGGAATCGAGGACTGAAGGTCCTAAAGCTGTCCTAAGACCTTTCAGTTTCAAACAATTCAAATCGTGTGGGCCGAAAGAATTCACAGGCGAAGGAGGTCCTACAGCACTATTCCACTGGTTTGACTCTATCGAGGTTACTCTGCGACAAAGTGGTTGCCCTGATGACCTTCGAACTCTGAACGCTACCAGCGTCTTTCAGTCCCGTGCTCTAGACTGGTGGACGGCCGAGAGGAACAAGCGAGGGAATGATGCAGCCTACGGTCTGTCGTGGGATGAGCTCAAGGAAGTCATGCTAGAGGAATTCTGCCCTCCTCACGAACGTCAAAAGCTTGAAGATGAATTTTGGCACATACATTAGAAGGACGGAGACAATGCTGGTCTCACTGCTCGCTTCAAACAGCTCAGCATTATCTGTCCCGACCAGGACAAGACTCCCGACATGACCATCAAGAAGTATATCCGAGCTTTGCCCGATTGCGTTGCTGATTTCGTGCAAGCGGCTAAGACTACCACGATCGAGGAAACCTATCTGCTAGCCGCTGAAATCAATGACAAAAGGGTTAAGGCTGGGGTATGGGATAAGACCTCCAAGCATCTGCATCAAGCTACCGCTACTGCACCAACCGTTGAACCCACCTCATCAAGCAACAAGAGAAAGAACAGCTCCACCAGCAAGAACTGTGCGATTACTGCTGCACCGATTCAAGCTGTACCTGCCCAACAGCGTCAAGTAGCGGCGCCAGTGGCCAATGCACCGCCTGCAAAGCGTGCATATACTGGACCACACCCGCTCTGCCCTACTTGCACCTATCATCACCCGACAGCTATTCAATGCCGCTTCTGTGCTCACTGCAACGTATACGGCCACTTTACTGCCAACTGCCGTATTCATCAAGCTCCTGCCAATCAAGCTCTACTCACTGCCCCACAGGGTCAACAAGCTCCTCCGGCACCCGCAGTCAAAGCCAGAGCCTGCTTCTCATGTGGCGACCCGAATCATTTCGCCAACATGGGCCCGAACAGGGTAGTGAAACAAGAACCGCAACAGCAGCAACCACAGCAGCAACAACAACAGCAGCAGCAGCAACAACAGGCCGCACGCGCCAGAACCTTCAATCTCAACGTGCGTCAAGCCCAGGCTGACAACAACGTGGTCAATGGTACGTTCCTTGTGAATGGTATTTATGCTTCATGTTTTTTTGATACTGGAGCCGATAATTGCTTTGTGTCGCTCGAATTTGAGAAACTCCTTAGTCATAAACGTTCCCGACTCTCCTCTGCATTCGATGTTGAAGTCGCTACCGGAAGAACCGTCGCTGTTAATTCTGTTATCCGTGATTGTACTCTCGAGCTCAACAATCACATCTTCCCAATCGACCTTATTCCGATGCAACTCGGAAGCTTTGACGTCATAGTAGGCATGGACTTTCTTCGAGAAAACCATGCCAAAGTTGTGTGCTTCGATAAGATGATTCGTTTTTCGCTCGCAAACGGTGATTCCATATGTGTTTATGGTGATACTACTTCGAAAGGTCTCAAACTTATGTCATGCCTCCAAGCTAGCAAGTATCTCCGCAAGGAATACAGGGCTTTCTTGGCTAACGTCGTAGCAGCGGAGAAGGAAAAGAAAGAGAAGAAGGAAGTGAAAGACGTTCCCGTGGTTCGAGAATTTCCTAACGTTTTTCCAGAGGATCTTCCCGGATTACCTCCAAGTCGTGATATCGACTTTCGTATCGACCTCATTCCTGGAGCTAATCCTATTGCCAAAGCTCCATATCGACTCGCGCCGTTCGAAATGCGCGAACTCTCAACCCAACTCCAGGAATTACTTGAAAAAGGCTTCATTCGCCCGAGCACCTCTCCTTGGGGCGCCCCAGTCCTTTTCGTCAAAAAGAAGGATGGGTCGTTCCGGATGTGCATCGACTACCGGGAATTGAATAAGTTGACTATCAAGAACCGCTATCCTCTGCCCCGTATCGACGATTTGTTTGATCAGCTACAAGGCGCTACGTGTTTCTCGAAGATCGATCTACGCTCAGGTTATCATCAGCTGCGTATTCAAGAGGATGATATACCCAAAACCGCGTTTCGTACTCGATATAGCCACTACGAATTCGTTGTCATGCCGTTTGGCCTAACAAAAGCACCAGCGGTTTTCATGGATCTGATGAATCGCGTGTGTAAACCATATCTCGACCGTTTCGTCATCGTGTTCATCGACGATGTCTTGATCTATTCCAAATCGAGAGCCGAACACGCGCAACATCTACGTTTGGTCCTCGAGTTACTCCAGGGGAACCAACTCTACGCCAAATTCTCCAAGTGCGAATTTTGGTTGGGAGAGGTTCAGTTTCTGGGTCACATTGTAAATAGTCAGGGCATTCACGTCGATCCTGCGAAGATTGAAGCTGTCAAGAGTTGGGTTATGCCTAAGAACCCGTCTGAAGTCCGCTCCTTTCTCGGGCTAGCGGGCTATTATCGACGATTTATTGAAGGATTCTCGAAGATTGCTGTACCACTTAGCTCTCTCACGCATAAGGATCAGCCTTTTGTCTGGGGAACCAAACAAGAGTCTGCCTTTCGAACCCTCATGCACATGCTTTGCAATGCTCCTGTTCTCACACTACCCGACAGAAACAATGACTTCATTGTCTACTGTGATGCTTCCAACCTTGGTCTTGGTTGTGTCCTCATGCAACGGGACAAGGTCATAGCATACGCATCTCGACAGCTCAAAATCCATGAGAAGAACTATACAACCCATGATCTCGAGCTAGGCGCGGTTGTTTTTGCATTAAAGATTTGGCGACACTACCTGTATGGTACCAAGTGTACGATCTTCACCGATCATAGGAGCCTACAACACATCTTTAATTAGAGGGAACTAAATATGCGTCAACGCCGATGGGTAGAACTTCTCAACGATTACGACTGTGAGATTCGTTGTCACCCAGGCAAAGCAAATGTTGTTGCCGACGCACTTAGCAGACGGAGCTATCTGCTTAGCACTCGTAATGTTCAAGCCCAGCACAATCTCGAAACCCTCATCCGCGACGCTCAACATGCGTGTTTCAACGAACGCACTTTGAAGAAGGAATGAATCTACCACGATGGGGCCCAACTTGTGAGCAAATCGAATGGGATATTCGACTTTTTAGATCGAATTTGGATTCCCAAGCGAACCGATTTGCGACAGATTATTATGGACGAAGCTCACAAATCCCGGTATTCTATTCATCCCGGTGCTGACAAAATGTACCAGGATCTTCGTTATAGGTACTGGTGGCCGGGTATGAAACGGGATATCGCCCTCTACGTCGGAAAATGCCTAACCTGTGCTAGGATCAAGGCTGAACATCAAAGACCCTCTGGCTTGCTCGAACAACCACCAATTCCCATGTGGAAGTGGGAGAGTATAGCTATGAATTTCGTAACCAAACTTCCTACCACGTCATCAGGTCACGACAGTATTTGGGTTGTTGTTGACCATTTGACTAAATCAGCTCACTTTTTGCCAATACGAGAAGACTACAAGGTGGAACGATTAGCCTGAATCTACACCGACGAGATCATTTGTAGACATGGGACGCCTCGTGACATCATCTCTGATCGTGATGCTCGGTTTACTTCGCGATTGTGGGAAACGTTTCAAACGGCACTCGGTACAACGCTTAATCTAAGTACCGCTTTCCACCCACAAACCGACGGTCAGACTGAAAGAACGATTCGTACTCTTGAAGACATGCTCCGTTCGTGTGTTCTAGACTTCGGTGGTAATTGGGATAAACACCTGCCGTTGGTCGAATTCTCGTATAACAACAGCTACCAGGCTAGCATTCAGATGGCACCTTTCGAGGCCTTATATGGAAGAAGATGTCGATCGCCTATTGTGTGGCACGAGATCGGTCACTCGCAACTAACCGGTCCGGAGGTGCTACAAGAAACGACAGACAAAATCTTCCAAATTCGCGACAACCTAGCGAAAGCTCGGGATCGACAGAAAGTTTACGCCGATAAAAAGCGCAAGCCCCGTGAATTTGGCGTTGGTGATTACGTACTCCTAAAGGTATCACCTTGGAAGGGTGTAGTCCGATTCGGCAAGAAGGGAAAACTCGCGCCTCGGTATGTTGGACCTTTTAAGATTCTGGAAAGGATCGGAAAAGTCGCCTACAGACTCGAATTACCGAAAGAACTTAGCAATGTCCACCCGACTTTCCACGTGTCAAACCTCCGAAAGTGCATCGCCGACCACGATTTACATGTCTCTCTAGACGATCTACAAGTGAACGAAACATTACACTTCGTGGAAAAGCCTGTCGAAATCATGGATCGCCAAACCAAGCAGCTCAGGCGCTCTCGCATTCCTATTGTGAAGGTCCGATGGGAAGGCAAACGCGGCGCGGAGTTCACTTGGGAACTCGAAAGCGATATGAAGGCTAAGTACCCGCAGTTGTTCAAAGAGTGAGGCTAGAGAAAGAAAGTAGTACTGTGACTCTAGCGTTTCGACCGTAGAAACCTGTTCAATTTGACAAAAATCAGTTAAAAACGTGAATAGATGAAAAAGTGAAGAAATTTGACAAATCTGTGTGAATTTGGCTCTGAATCTGATCAATTCTTGTACGATATCAGATCTTTGAATAGAATCACAGTTATAATTACTGTTCGTGTGTTTGATCTCGATCATGTACGGATTCCGCACGTCGCACGGTAGGTTCGCAATCGAAACGGAGTCGAAATCGGGACCTACACAATCCACGGTCGATCACGGACTCCGCACGTCGAACGATCATTACGCAATCATACGATGTCAAAACCGATTCTACAAGGGTCACGATAGTGTACGAATTCCGCACGTTACACGAGTCAAAATCGGTCCAAGCGAAAAGTGCTCACACGTGATTCACGGTTTGTTACGGCTTTCAGCTTAATTTTGGGACGAAATTCCCTAAACAAGGGGAGGCTGTAACACCCCGTGTTTTCATAAGTGAAAGTCAAAGTCAAGGTCAAAGTCAACGACCGATTTTCGCGCAACTTGACTGGTAGAAATGTTTTTATTTTATTTATATTATGTGGAGTAAGTGTTGTTCATTGCAATAATCGAATCATGTTAACCATATTTCAATCGACTCGCGACTGTGAACTATAGGAAGTAACAATGCGATAAAGTTAATCGACTAATAATCAAGCTATACTAATCGAATCGACATCAAATCGTGACCCGAGCTATGTATTTTTTTTACTTGTCATTATACGTGTGTGTGTGCCTTACGTGTTACCTGTGCATGTTTATTTACGTTATGTTGTGGAATCAAGCGAACTCAATCGAACTCGAAGTCTAACTCGAATATAAACGAACCCGAACCCGAACCCGAATTCCGAATCGAACCACATTATATACGAAGTAGTTGGGACTAAAAGTAATTTGACTAGGAAACCCTATCGAATCGCTCGCAATCGAAACCGAAACGTCGTCGCACCCGAACGCACCATTCAGTCGACATCCGGACAGATTGTCGATCCGCACGGATTGCCAATCCGCACGGATTGCCAATCCGCATGGATGACCAATCCGCACGGATAAACAATCCGGGTGACCTGCAATCCGCACGGATCACCCTTTCCCCTTTTGGCATCCTATAAATACACGGGTCACTCTCCAAACTTTCCACTTTTGGCAAGTGACGTCCGACCTGCACGCACTCTTCATCTTTTCTTCGATTTCTCTCAATCCAGGTAAGATCTTGCTCTAAATCTTGTACATTCTTGATCTATACACACATCTACACCTTTCTATCTTTCAAATCTCAACTTTTAACTGTGAAACCATCAAGATTTGAGGTATTTCCGGGTGACGTCATCATGAAGTTCTCATGAACTTCAAGTGTGACCTCATTCCACCAAGAATAACTCAGATCTAAGCGATTTCCACAAGATTTCACAACAACTTCACCTAAATCTAAACTTTTCTAAAGGATAAAAGAGTTGAAAGAAATAAACAAGTTTCCTCCTTCTTTTACCCTCAAAAACGGTACGAATCGGATCAGTTCTAGTCTTCTGCTCGATACTAGTGATGCACTAGTCCTAGATCTGGGTTCTACCCGCAAGACACCTGATTTCGGGTTAAGCCGGAATGACCATTCTAAACCGCCGACAGGTCGAGTTAGGGTGATTCCTAGCCGGCTTAGTCATGCGAGTAAGAATACAATTCCAAGTGGTTGCCACGTAATCAGAACGTCTCGATAAAACGACAACAGAAACCAAGAGTAGACGAACGGAACAACTGGGACGAGGAAGCTGTCCGCACGAGTAAGTTGTCCGCACGGACAAGATGTTCGCACGGACAGACGATCCAGACGGGTTGTCACCCGGACGAACTACACTTGGGATCCACGTTCAAAACAAGGTTTGAGTATCGACGAATGAACAATCCGGACGGACGACCTCTGAACGGATTACTCTTCGGATCATGAGATACTAAGACCTTAAACAATTTCAAACAAAGTTCATCCGCACGGGCAAGTTGTCCGCACGGACAGACCATCCGAACAGATTGTCTCTGTCCGTACGAACAAACTATCCGGACGGATTACCACTGTCCGCACGGATTACCATCCGGACGGACTGTCACCATCCGCACGGATTAACATCCGCATGGACTTCATCAAGTGACTCACCTTTAAGGTTGTGTCCGCACGGATTTCCATCCGGAAGGATTGTCGTCCGCGCGACCGCCTTGAAGGGTAGAGAAACTTAAAGGTTTTCTAAATGCTACAACGAAAACTTCAAAGCACAAGCCATCATACACAAACACATTCTTTGGAAGAAACAATCCACTCGAATAGTTATCCGCACGAACATGTTGTCCGCACGAGTAACTTGTCTGCACGGATAACAATCCGCACGAGTGACTAATCCGGACGGACTACCACTCGCACGGACTACTCATCCGCACGGACTGCCAGTCCGCACGGATTGCCAATCCGCACGGATGACCTATCCGCACGATCGGTCATCCTACCCACTCTCACTATGTACTGTTTTACGCGTCACTTAACGTTACGTTATCGAATCTATTCAGGCTAACCGTACTCGCTGAAAAGCGCTCCCTTCAATCCATAATCGCTGTGAGTATACTCGAACCCTTTTTGCTTTTAGCACTTTTGGGTGTTACATACGTTACGAATATTCAAACTACAATTATCACACTACTCAAGCTATTTCAACGCTAAACCATTTATGCATGTTCTACGTGGCTTATGAATGCTTGTTTGTTATGTTTACACATGGAATGCTGTCTACCTGCCTTAGCAACGATAGTACTATAGTTTGGACTCAGCACCCGTTCACACGGGGGTTGTTAAGGATCAATTACTTGCATGGATTACGGTGGTAATCATGTATTTTGAACTGCCTCGGGCAGTCAACCCGCAGTCATTGGTATCGATGGATCTATGTCGATAACTAACGTGCTTCTTTTCACTATGTGTACGTGCTGGTTATGCGTAAACGAATTCGAACTCTATATGCTATTATCAAACTTGTATGCTCATCTTTACATTTTATGTATTGACTTTATTTTAACGTATGTGACAGGTGCTTAGGTTGTTTCTGTGTTCAACTTGCTGGTGATGAAATTGGGGCTAGGGATGGAGTCCTAGAAACCAACAAATAAATTAATTATGTTTAAATCTGAGTTGTCGGAACAGAATATTTGTCTTGATGTTTGTTTGTAATAATTGTTTAACTATTTGAGATACGGTATGAGACGTATTATTATTTAATCAAATGGTAATGATAGTTGTTATGGAAACTTCTGTACAATCTGTTTCGCTCAGTGCCATGCCCCGATGATTCCGCCATCGGTTGGGGTGTGACATCAGCCCTGTCTGGTCCTGATTCTTCACTACTGGGTTGCTGATTGTCAGCCATCCCAAAGGTAGCACTTGAATCAGTCGACTGCTCAGACCCATGTCCTGATGAGGTGCTTGTTTGAATACTCTCATCATTGGGAGTTTGGTCAACGTTAGGGCTTTGGGTGTAGGTTAAATCAGATAATTCAAAAAAGTTTAGGGTATTGACTTCAGATAAGGTATCAGGATCAACGGACATTTTCTTTTCTTTAAAAGGAAAAACGGTTTCATAGAACCTAACATCCCTAGAATAAAACATCACCTTTTGATCAAGACTCCAAAGTTTATAACCCTTTTTCTCATTTGAATATCCAATCAAGACACATTTTTCAGCATGTATGTCAAATTTATCAGAGTTATTTAACACAGTGCTAAAACAAAGACACCCTACTACCCTAAGTTGACTTAAGACATGGGCAAAACCAAACACTAGATCATACGGAGACTTCCCATTTAACACAGATGAAGGGGTCCTGTTAATCAAATAAGCAGCAGTAAGAACACATTCAGACCAAAATTTGAGAGGAAAACCTCCTTGAAAGAGTAATGTTCTAGCAACATTTAATAGATGTCTATGTTTTCTTTCAACGACTCCATTTTGTTGCGGGGTATGGACACATGAAGTCTGATGGAGGATACCATTTTCATAACAAAAATTGTTCATTTGTTTGTTAATAAATTATGTTCCGTTGTCACTCCTGATAATTTTAATACGTTTACTAAACTGAGTTTTTAGCATATTGAAAAATCCTTTAATATGGTAAAAAAACTTCCTCCTTTGACTTCATGAGGTATACCCATACGGCTCTAGTGAAGTCATCTACGATAGTAAGAAAATATCTAAAACCATCCCTACTTGGAATTCTATAGGGACCCCAGACGTCTAGGTGAACAAGATCTCCTAATAATTTTGATTTGTGTTCACTTAAGGGAAATGGTTCTCTATGTTGTTTAGCCCTATGACAGGTTTCACAAGGTGCTAACTTAGAGCTAGTTTTAATGTTTAATTCATTCTTTAAAACATGCAAAACAGGTTGAGCAGGATGTCCTAACCTAGCATGCTAGAGATTAACATCACAATTAGCACTACACACCTTATTTGAAACAGAGGAGCTACCACAGAAGTAAAGACCATCAAACTGATTACCAGTCACCAAGACTTTCTTTAGATGAGAATCCTGTATGTAACAGTTATGTTCATCAAAAGAAACAATAAGCTTACAATCTCTAGCAAGTTTATGAACAGAGATTAAGTTAACACAATAATTTGGAACAACAAATACATCATAGAGAATGACCTTGTCACTTAATTTTATATCACCAATTTTGGTTACTAAAGCACTAGTGCCATTAGGATGCTTAACTTTGATGTTGAATTCAGTTACATCCTTCTGATTTATAAGACAGTCATCAGTCATAACCATATGCTGATTTGCACCAGAATCAATTATCCACCCAACCTTTTTCCCATTGTTAATAAAGTTTGAAAAACAATAGATAGGTTTGGAGTCACAAGTAGGTTTCGATGTAACAAAGCTATTTAGACAAATAGAATTTGCACACATACCAACAAAGTTACTATTCTGAGTGTCACCCTTAGGTTTATCATTCAAGAGACTAAGCAATTGAGCAACCTGATCATTGGTTAAAGAGCTCATAACAGAAGATGAATCAGTAGTATCAGTAGTAACATTATTACTTACCCTGCTACCCTTGTTCCCACCTGTTTTAGTTTTCATCCAAGAAGGATAGCCAACAAGTTCAAAGCATTTTTCTATTCTATGACCAGTTTTATTACAGTGAGAACATTTAAGATTAGGATTAAGAGTTTTTACCCCCTTTTTTCTTTAAATCAACACTTTGATTTACTCTGGCAGCAAAGCCAACGGCACTATTAGGGTTTTTATCAGAAAAATTTTTTGAGTGTAAATGAGACTCTTCTCTGGAGATGATTGCAAAGGCATCTTTTACAGTGGGAAGAGTTTCACGAGTTAATAAATTAGTTCTAACAGACTGATATGAACTATCGAGACCCATCAAGAATTGCATTAGTTTTATAAGATGATTAAAGTCATTAAACTGTTTAGATGCATCACAAGAGCAGGCAGGTAAAGCAAGAAGTTGATCTAATTGTTTCCACATGCAGTTCAACTTATGATAATATTCAGAAACAGGCATACCATTTTTACTAAAAGAGTTGATTTTTTTATATAGATTGAACACAACAGAACCATCTATCTTATCATAAGTTTCTTTTAGATCTTTCCATACTTCAAAAGCAATTTTTGAATAAACCAAGCCAAGATATAACTCCTCAGATACAGAATTAAGAATCCATGTAAGAACAATAGAGTTGCATCTATCCCATTGTCTACCCAAGACCTCATCAGTTTTAGATCTAAGACAAGAACCATCAACAAATCCTATCTTATTTTTTACTTGTAAGGCAAGATACATAGCATTGGACCAGATCCTATAGTTTTCTGCCCCTTTGAGTTTAATACTCACTATAGATAAATTAGCAGAGTCACTAGGGTGTAGAAACAAAGGATCACCAGCATCAATTTTGCTAACTAGGGTAGTACTAGGGGATGTAACAGTAGAATCATCACCAGACATAATGCAAACTCAGTCAAAAAACAGTTATCTAACAGTAACAGAGAGCAAAGTGAAAAGACAGCCAAACAGGAGATAGATAAGGAACAGACAAGATAAATAAAAACAGGAAAATAGCGAAGCCTGAACAGAGGACCGTTCAGAGGTTCATCACTCAAAGGTGCCTCTGCAGACGTTATTCAGGGAGCTATGACACACAAACCAAAAACAATGCAGCAGATAAGCAAATAAGACTCGATCAAGAGCCGGCCCGACTAGTCCGGTAAACAGGGATGCCTAAACACACTGACTCAGTGATCCAGGACAAAACAAAAAAAAAATTACTGAGATAGAACAATCTCACAGTGGGTTCGAATAGCTCCGGATAATCGCGCTTGTAACCTTCACTTAGGGTTACAAGTCTGATTATAGGTAAAGAAGACCAATAAAAAACCCTGTTGGTTTGCTCTGTAACAGAGACCAACGAGAGTCCTTCAGAAGCACAAAATGAAACCCTAGAAGGGATTTCAGTCTTTAGTCAGCCACAAGAGAAGAACCGGCGATCAGAAGAATCAGCAACAACTGTCCCCAAACCCTAGAGATAGGGTTCCAGCTTCAATCGGAGATGACCTTTAAGCAGATGGACAGGGATCGGTGGATTCACAGGTACCGCCAAGATTCCCTTATGCCTTTAAACCAAAACCCTAGATCCGAAAGGATCTGATCGAACGAGCAACAGCAGCGGAGATGAACAAGTATCAGAGAGCCGAACCTGGCTCTGATACCATGTGAAAAGAAGAAAATCTTATAATCAACTGAGAGTACAACAGTTTAAGCAAACGATATCAAATTCGGTGAAGGAACCACCGATTACAAATAATAAATAACTGCAGGTCTTCAACCGAAGATTAAACAGCCAATAAGAGCAGGTCTTCAACCGAAGATTCTTCACAGAACTATCTTGATCAGCAGCAAATGATGAACTCGAACAGGGACAGAGGTGACAACCTTTGAAAATGTTCTAGAGGGCATCAATTTGCACTTTGGTTTTTTTGTGATGAATAACCAACAGGGAGGCAAGGGCTGATATAGGCGAGGAATCCCTAGGACGAGCCCAGCAGCAGCCCATGAAGCAGAAGCCCAAGAAAGGAAGAAGCCCAATCGAAACCTCACAAACGGTAAAAAAACACAAAAAAGGAAATTATATGAGAGATTGAATTGGAAACAAAAAATATAGGAATTATATATTTTAACAATAAAAAATACACTACTAGAAAACTGCTATTATTCCTATCAAAATTACCTATGCATTTTCTACGAACGAAAATGCTGACACATTTCCTACGAAATTTCGACGTATAAGAAAGGGTCTTAGTTTTGTGACAAAAAGCGACCAAAAACGAAAAATTGGTTTGCGTAGGAGAAGTGTCGGAAAATTCAGACAGATCTCCGACGAAATTCGTTTTCATTTTAACCATTAGTCGGAAATTTGTAGGAATCGTTATGCGTAAGAAAAGTGTCGGCAATTCCCGACGGAATTCCTAAGGAATCCGTTTTCATTTTAATCATCGGTAGGAAATGCGTAGGAATCCAATTTATCATAAAAAACATTCATAATAAAATGAAATTACTGATATTAAAATCTAAAGTTCTATTATTTATAAAAATATATGTTATTTTTAAAATAATTCTTTTAATATCCGTAGTTTTTAATTAATATGCGTAGAAAATGTGTAGGAAAATACCGATACAATTCCTACGAAATACGTTTCATTTTAACAATTTTCCTATCCGTAGGAAGTGTGTCAGAAATTACTGACAAATTACTTACGAAATGGATAAAACAAATTTGTAATATATATTCTATTATATATGTGTTATTTTTAAAATAAATTTATTAATATCTGTAGGAAATTTGTCATAAATGCCTACAGATTTCCGACGGAATGGTTTTTAATTAATATCCGTAGGAAATGTGTAGGAAAATACCAAATTTAATAGTTCCATAGAAAAAGCATAGGAATCCATGATACACGCCTTAATACGGTCTATTAGGACATGTATGACTTGTATTCTTGGTTACGATATAATAGCATTCGATACAACCTGATGTAACCATTAAACATCGAATGTTACATAATAAGTTGTTAATAGGCCTTTAAGATATATCAAGGCCCAACACGATCTATTAGGGCATGTATGACTTGTACTTCTTCATTACCATATAATAGCACTCAATACAATGTGATGTAACCCTTCAACATCAAGGCCACAAGCCATTAAGATATATATCATGGCTTAACACATTCTGTTAGAGCATGTATGACTTGTTGTTCGTTATGATATATTTCACTCAATACAACGTGATGTAATCCTCCAACATCGAGTGTTACATAATAATGGTCTTAACAAGCTTTTAAGATATATCAAGGCTCAACACAGTTTATTAGGGCATGTACGACTTGTAATTCTTCGTTACAATATAATAACACTCAATACGTGTTGTAATCCTATAGCATCGAAGGTTACATAATACAGGCCTTAATTGGCCATTAAATATATCAAGGGCCATACATCGTTTAAGATATATCACTCGATACAACGTGATACAACCCATCAACATCCATCTTTCCAGGCTTGTTCTCTCTTTTACCATCAGATCATATCATCTAATTAATATCTTTACCCTCTCATCATATCATCTAATTAATAATTTACTACTAAAAATTTTTAAATTTTCATGAATTTCTCATGAAAAATTACAATATTTGTTTTACTTTGAAAACAGTAATAATAATTATTGTTCCATTACTCAAATGGTACATTGTATATGTATTTTTTAGATTGTTTAGGTTTATCAAGATATAATGTCACATGCTGGGGAGAACCCACATTATTAAAGTATTGTCGCCGGACCCTTTCGACCCGACCCAAATAACGACCGACCGGAAAATCCTAACTTTAGTTGTGGAAAGTTTTGACACCGAAAAAAGGGACCCATTAGAAAAAAAAATCCTAGATCTGCCACTGGTCACATGATTAAAAAAAAGAGAGATTACAATATATACATAAACGTATCAATCACTCGTTGTATTATTTCTTTTTCATTTTTACATATTATAATAAACTAGTAATGAGGACCCATGTGTTGCGGCGGGCCCGTAACATGCCTCAATCCTTACCGGTGCATGGTACCACCAAAACGGCATTGATAACTACCGAGAATGATATACGAAAGAGTTGGATTATAAATGGTTGACCAACAACTTCATAAATCTAAACATATTATATTAAGCAAAAAACAGTTAGTAGTATAACAAATACTTCTTCTTAATGCAACTAATGGATTATAGTAGATTCCTAAGTCTAAAAAAATACACTAATACGATCTATTTAATACCCTATTGTTACTTCATCAATCACTAGACTTTCTATCGATTTTGTACAAAGTTCAGTATCCTAATTTTCTAAAATGTTTTCATTGATGTTATAAATCTCTTCTCTGTATGTGGAAGTTTTAATTTCATGAAAGTTATGATTTCTTTGTTTTCTTCTTTTTCCTTTCTATTTTTAACATTATTATTTGAATGGTTTTTTAGTGTGTGTGTTTTATTTATTGATTAGCGTATTGTATTAGGTATGAATGAATACCATTAGCAAGTCAGTTCAATGCCTTCGAAGTTAATGGATTTTTTTAATAAGCAAGTGATTATTTGAAAATTGGAACAATCAACACTATATTAATATCCGTGTTACGAATTTGTTATATTTCGATTGGTCATGATTGTTAAAAAAATATATAATGTATATTTAATGAATAAAGTTTTTGTTGTTTATATTTTCTTATTTAAACTTTTAATTAATTTCTAAATTTAAATAAATGAGTTTGTTTTGCAGGTTCGAACAACTCCATGTGTATATTTTATTATAAAAAATAAAAGTTTGTAGGAGATTTATGAGATATTTAATGGCTTTACTAGCACAACGAGCCCCATTGATGTGAGATTTATGGTGTTGCTCACCAGCATGGTGTGGGATTAGTAATCAAATTCAAACATGCAATATGCAGATTGTTAATGTTACGATGCCAACAAATTATTTCCATGTGTTACGTCGGCATGTGCGTTCATCAAACTTATTTTTTTTTGTTTAAGTTTTAACGCTTACATTTTATTGTTGTTTTTTAGCTGCATAGGGAGTTCCATAAGCCGCTTATCATAATGTCTTCTAAAAATTTGCTTCGTCACAAAGACTACAAGTTGAATTTATATGAGTTTGATGTTTTCAAGGATATCATCCCTGGGTATATTAATATGAATTTTAATAAGAATTTAGATATTAAAGTTTATATAAACTTCATGTCAATCAAAAGGTTAGAAAACCATGACTTTTCGTTGATCTATTAAAGGTTCGCTGGTATGTAACAGATTTTTGCAGAGGGAAGTGATCACTTTGTTCGGTTATGGGTTTGTACCGGTTAGGGTCGTGTATTGTTTGTTTGGGACCTGTTTCAACCCTTAGACGTGAAGCCTAAGTTTGGAAAAGGCCTAGAACAAAAGTGATGATCTACATGGGCTTCAATGCCAGTAGATACTATATGTTTGTGTTAAGCCACCCGCGAAACTCGCAGGATCTTAGGCTAGTATTATATTAAGCAAAAAACAGTTAGTAGTATAACAAATACTTCTTCTTAATGCAACTAATGGATTATAACAATGACATCAAATTAAGAACGAAACTCACAAGTTGCACATATATCCAATAAGCATGGATTCTATGTACCAGATTTAATACAATTACTATATTACAAACCATGGACATAAATAAATTTATTCACATAATTACATAATATTCATATAAAATATACAATATGTTATATAGAGTGGCAATGCTTGATCAATAATGCTTACTGAACAATTTTCATAAAACTTTCAAACCTGTTATCTTCAACAACATTTATCTTCAAATTAGGAATAAAGATTTTAAACTCCATCCACAAATACGATGTCTCCTCGTCGCATATGACATCTTCTAACTACAACAATTTGCTAATAGACACCGACAATTCTTGCAACCAGCTACAACCGTCCATCTTAAGCACTCTCAGGCCACAAAGTTCACCAACTTCTTCAGGCAGTACATTTATACTCAAACAATCAGATATATCAATGAAACTCAGATTACACAAGCTTCCAATAGATTCGGGTAATTCTTGCAGCTTTGAGCAACAATGAAGCCTCAAGATTTCAAGATTTGACAAACAGCCAAACCCTTTAGGAAGAACATCAAACTCTTGGCAATTGGTGATGCTAAGTTTCTTGAGATTAACAAGACTACATAGTCCTAATGGTAGTTCCTTTAGATCATAACAAATATCGATCTCAAGTTCCCTAATATTTGATAGTGTGTAAGGCGTCTCAGTGATAGAACTCATCAAAGCATTACCTATCTCACACATAACAAGCGAAAGTTTCCTCAAATTCCTCAATGCAAAGATAGCTTGAATAGAGGAAACCAAAACATGTTCAAATCTGATTGTTCTTAGGTTGGATAAACACTCTATCAAATAAAGATTGTGCAGCTGAGAAGGATAATCACTATAGCTTGTGATAGTTAAAAACCTTAATTGGTCCATTCTTTTGATAAACTCGGCTAGTGCGTATTTTGTACTTCTTATGTTCAATATCAATACCTCAATTTTAGGTGCTTTTAGATCATACCACATTGAGCCGAACGCTTCATCTGCAGCTGAATATTATAGTTAGCTTACCGCATGTTGGTTTGAGTATTAAATGTTAATATAAAGAAATGAAACCTGTTGAGATAGATAAGATACGAGCGTTGATGGGTTGTTCTGTTTCTGAAATCCACCATGTAGGGAACTCATTCCTATGGATATCTACAAACAATCGTTTTCTTTCTACAATAGGTTCTTGACTGCTCAGGTGGATGGCTAACTCTCTTAGCAAGTCATGTTGTGTAACAAAAAGCTCATTACAATAGCCGTCTAGTTCACCAGCATATTTCCTTTAAAATATAATGAAGATTGATGTAACAATGGGCAAAAGACATCTGATATAATTACAGAAATCATTTACCTTAATGGAACAAGATTGATGAGATTTCTTAATGAAAGTTCATGAAGAGTTTCACTTGTATGCATTCCCTCATCATCTAGATTGTGCAATTCCACCCACATATCCATAAGAACCATGGCTGAAATTCGTTTATCTACAGGAAATGAGCCCAAATCCAAGAAACATTCTTTAGTAATAGGTACCTCATCCAGTGCATCGACACTTGACTTTAGACTTTGAAGTATGTTGATGTTTGACTGCAAAATAGATCCACTTTCTGACCATTTCTTGAGAGTTGTTTTCCATTTAAGCACAGGTTGTCCACACAGCGATGCACCAACTACGGTTAGGGCCAATGGAAGTCCCTTACAAAATTTAACAATCTACATCCGAAAGCACAATCAAAGTTACATATACTTGTATATAATTAATTTAAACATGTGTGTTCAAGAAATCAAGGTGTTTTCTATTTTGTTTTTTTATCTACCTTGTTCATGAGATCATCAGTCACATTAATGGGAATCCCATCACTTGGAAACGCAGAGTAGCAAAAAAGAGTTCTTGCATCTTCATCATTCAACAAGCTCAACTCATAAGTGGAACTAAACCTTGGAAACAAGAATCTTGATGTGACCAAAACTTTGCATCCTTGTATTTGGAACATAAGATCTTGAATAATGGACTCTGATTCAGACCACACATCATCCAAGACTAGTAACATTTTATTTGATCCCATTTGATTTATCAGTTTTTCAAGATGATTCCTTCCATCTTCGTCGGTTTGAAACTCGCAATGATTTTCGCCATAATGCTCAAATATTTTTTCCATAATGATCTTAAAACTGGATTGTCTAGAGACTGTAACATAAAGGATATTCTCACCAAATATTTCTGTCAAAGTATAAATGTATTAATAAAGAACTTAATATTAATAAACATTGTTTTTTTAATAAACAATATATCAAACATATATTGGTACCTTTCATTTCATTGTCATGACAAAGCATCTTCGCGAGAGTAGTCTTTCCACAACCTCCAGGACCCGAAACCACCAACACTTCGGTGTCATAATTGAGCAGCCTACGCTTCAACTCTTCAAGGTGCAACTTGAACCCAACAATATGTTCAGGAAGCCGTGGAACTCGATCTACATGAACGGTCATTAGCACGCGCATGAGTTGTAATAGCTGAAAGTAATTGATCCATTTTGTCTGATAAATCATAGATCCCAATTAAACTTCGCATACTAGTGCTCAATGTATTCCCCTGCAGTTCTATCTGGAAGAACCACAAGAGGTCATTGTTAAGTTGAATCAGCTTATGTGTGTTGGGATTGAACCCTATCAAAGGAACAGATAATTAAAGCCAAAACTGGATCAGAGCAGTGGATCCAGAATAAGCAAATGTTTTGCATACAAGTCTCTCCCCTTGAAAGTGGTTTTCAACATCTGCTGACCTCCTATCTACTGATCGTACAAACTGCTGACCTACAAACTGCTGATCAAGTAAAAGCCTGATGGAAGACTAAAGCTCTGCTGTTCAATCTACTGCCTTGAGTCAAGCTCTGCTGATCATGGCAAGTACTGCTGGGTTCACATCAGTGGAAGGATGCAGCAGTAGTTTAGATGTCTTAATGTAATGAAATGTAATAACAGTAGTTAGCATAAGCAGAGGTTGTATAGATCAGAGGTTAGAGTTTGTTAGGAGGTTAGATGTCACTTTCATGGTGACGTCAGCTTAGATGCTTTAGTGGTTTGCTCGTGCCTATAAATAGAACAGTGCTCTGTACTGTTCTATTAGCTCTTTGCAAAATCTTCTTCCTGCACGAACAAACACTGTGAGCTCAGGCTGAGGGGGAGTTTATATTCATACATTGCATTGTAATCGTTATTGAAATAAATTCAATCTTTCGGTTCTTTGTGGAAAATGTTTGATTAAAGCAATTCTCTCGTTTGATTGTGCGCAAAGTTTGTTTCCATCTTAATTCCGCTGCACAACTCATCCATCTTCATCTTAATTCAAACGTAAAACACAATCAAAACCAAACTCAGATCCTAACAATGTGAATAAACAATTTTTTGGTAAATATTCCAGAACTTGATCCTCGAGTGCTTAACAATGAGCTCTTTCTCTTCTTCGAGATAAGAGATGAACATTGTGGTTTCTTCTTCAGGACGATCCAATACTTTTCTCAATCTCCAGATTTCAAAAAAGATAGGCTCTATACTTTTTAGGGTAGTTTTAACAGGTTTGAGTAGGGTTTTGATCTTGTCACTTTGCGTAGTTTGCGCTACAACTACGCTCAGTAACTCGCAGAATGCGAGCTTTAAAGCAGTCTCAATAACCACAGCCATTGATGATTACAAACACAAGTTGAATTAAAAGCCTGATAACACTACTAGAAAATCTGAAATATCTGACACTAGTTTCCGTAGGAAATGCGTGACAAATCATGTTTTTTGACGCATTTGTGACAAAATCTAATGTAGGAAAATAGCTCGTAGGAAACTTGTTTGCAACGCATTTCCTACGCAACTTTCTACACATTTGCTACAAAATTATCGCGTTGCATTTTGCTACACATCTCCTACAATAGTTCCTAATTATTATAAACTTATTATTATGATAAAATAATAAATATTATTTTTAGTGACACCTTTCCGACTAATAAAAAATTTAACAAAAAAAAAAATATTAATCCAGCATTTTTTGTGACACATTTTCCACAAACAAGATAAAAATTTGGTATTTTTTGTTACACATTTCCTACAAACTAATAAACAAAATCAGGATTTGTTGTGACAGATTTTCGAGAAACAAAAAAATTATAAATAAAAATCAAATATATTTGTCTTTGTTGTCTGACGACACAAGCTTTTAATTAATTAAAAGAGTAAACTGCCATTTTGGTCCCTGTGGTTTGGGCACTTTTGCCATTTTAGTCCAAATCTCAAACTTTTTACATCTGGGTCCCTGTGGTTTGCATTTTATTGCCATTTTAGTCCAAAACTCAAAATCTCTGATTTTTTTACTGTTTTAATGTCCCTTTTTTGTCTTTATCTGAAGGGGTAGTTTGGTCATTTAATTTTCAATAAGGCAATTCATTTATTAAAAAACCTCAAATATAAAAACCCCCTTATCATCATCATCTTCAACATCATCATCTTCAACCTGATTTAACCTGTATCCATTCAAAACCCCCTGATTTAACCTGTATCCATTCAAAACCCCCAATCATGGCTGAACAAGAATATGCACCAGAAGGAACCATTCAAAACCCCCCAATCTGATTGATTTGCCATTAAAAA
Source organism: Helianthus tuberosus (assembly GCA_030545235.1). Taxonomy (NCBI): domain Eukaryota; kingdom Viridiplantae; phylum Streptophyta; class Magnoliopsida; order Asterales; family Asteraceae; genus Helianthus; species Helianthus tuberosus. The sequence goes on from CM060369.1 coordinate 84,438,353, forward strand.
ACCACCAACTATCCATTTAACCCTATTTGTTTCATTCATTTGCATGGTCAAAAGCAACTCTTAACAAGACCCACCCAACCCACTCCACCAAGATTCATCATTGACTCCATAAATCAACGCACCATCCTCTTTCCCCAAATCACTGATCGATTATGGCTTGGGGTAGCTTAGGTGCTCTGGTCCTCATATTATCAGCAGCATCCTTTACATCAACAGTCACGACAAATTCCGAAGGCGACGCGCTTTACGCTCTTCGCCGGAGCTTGAACGATCCTGATAACGTTCTTCAGAGCTGGGATCCCAATCTTGTTAACCCCTGCACCTGGTTTCATATTACTTGTGATCAAGATAATCGTGTTACTCGCCTGTAAGCCCTTTTGCTCTAACCCCCCAATTTTCTCTCTTTTTTGACCTAATTTCCAACTGGATTTTAGTGTTTGGTTGTTGATAGGAGGTTTGTGTTTTGGGTTATGTGGGATTTATGTTGTAAAGGTGAATTTTGATATAAAGATGTGATTTTGGTTAATGGGATTTTGATTGCTTTTGGTGTTAGGGATTTATTAGACTGACAAGATTGGATATTTATTGTTTGTAAGATGATATTGATGGTTTTGGAGCAGAATCAAAGGAACGAAGTCGGGGGTTCTGGATGCCATTTGTGCCCTGCTCGTTGCACAAGATGCCATTCATGGTGTTGGCGGCGGTGGGATGGTGGTGGGGATGATGCGATGGTGGGGGTGGTGGTGGTATTTGAGAGAGAGAGCAGAGTTGTATGTTGAGAGAGAGAGATGTCTGTATGTTGAGAGATGAGGTTGAAGATGAAGATGATCAGGGGGTTTTATTATAATTGAGTTATAATAAAGAGATAATAAATCTAAAATGACCAAAATGCCCCTGAGGGTAAAGACAAAATAGCAGGTCATTAATGGGAAATCTGGTCAAATTTGAAATTTGGACCAAAATGGCAATAAAAACCAAACCACAGGGCCCTGGATGTAAAAAGTTTGAAATTTGGACTAAAGTGGCAAAACTGGCCAAACCACAGGGACCAAAATGGCAGTTTACTCTAATTAAAACAATAAAATAAACTAAAATCTATTTTTTATGCTGAAAAATGGCATAAATAATCTGTAATACCAAATAAACCTGTTTTATAAAATTCACCTCAATTACGCATAAACTTAAAAATCATGCATTACAACGAAACTTCATATATAACACATTTTTGAAAATGATATCCAAAAACTAACACCAATTGGTAGGATGACAATTTTACATAAACTCTTGAAATTGTTGTTTAAGTTCTGATCTTTCTTTGCTTTCTTCTTTAAGTTGAGATTTATGGTCTGTCGTCCGGGATCACACAACTTGTACCTAAAAAGATAAACAATAATTAGTAAATATTTGAGACAAAAGAATAGGCGAGTTCGGGTCAGTGGTCAAATCAGGTTTTGGTTAGAACGTTTTCGGGTTACGTGGGCCGATTAAAAATCGCCCAATTTTAGTGTAGTAAGAGCCTTCACGTTCGAAAATCTATCCGTATCTCTATTATTTAACATGGTAAAGAAGTCGTATCTCTATAATTTAACATGGTAAAGAAGTCGAACTCTCAAACATCATGGCAGGGCCCAATAGAAAACATAGCTAACTTACAATGGAAAAAGAAAACATAGCTAACTTGCAACAAAAAGATCCAAAATCACAAATTATAGAAGCTGCCACTTTTTCCAATATTGGTTTCAAATATACATATTACCAATTTTGCCATCCAATTAACACAAAAACATGTAAAATACTATTCTCCAAAATACCATCTAACTACAAGGCAGTCATGTAAGATTAAATATATTATGTATTAATATTTAATCTATAGCCATTATAATCATTTACATAATATAGATCAAAATATATAATAACCTATTAAATAATTAGTTGGTAATTGTTAATGGACCATATTACCCTTATTAACTAATTAGGTTTCCTCCTGGGTGCTTATATAAGGAGAATTATGTGGAGGTTAAGGGGTTACTCAGTTACACAATTAGACACACCCCATTAGTCATAACATCATCATCGACCTCCTCTCCTAAGCCGATACCCCTTTTCGGTTTTCTAAGTCCCCATCATTAGATTGCACCCTAAGGAGGAACCAGATCAAGCTGACAATCATGTCAAACACTGTTGCTGCGTCTCCATCTGGATTCTCTGCTGGCCTGTGCTGATGCAATCAAAGGTATGTTTTAATGTTTTCCCTCATGTATAAACAGAACTGAACCAACATGTGGTATCAGAGCATATGTTGATTAGTCAGTTCTGTTTTCGTATCCATTAATTCTGGGATTGAAACTTGGAAAACAGAATTTTTTGAAAATCTTATGAACAGCCAGTTTCGAGTCATTGAGAACGACTCGAGATCACTGTTTTCGGAAAAAGGATTAATTATATGTTCACTCGAATTCATCTGGGTTATGTTTTAACCGAAATCTGTTTTAAAACCTTAAAAAATTCAGGTTTCGGGTTCCAGAATTTATTTTTTATTTTTTTACGGTTCATCATGTTCTTAGGAAAATTCGAAAATTCTGTTATGTTTTGGAATGTTTTAGGATTGATGAGTGTTTTTTCCATGTTTGATCCAATTTTATCTTTTAAGTTTATTCGAAAACTGTTAAAAGATATACAGTTATAATTTTCGAAATATTTTGATAAAATTAGATCATCTTAAAACAGGAAATCATATCTCATAATCCCTTAGATTTCGAATTTTCAGTTATGTTATCACAATAAACAGCTATCAACAGTGGGCTCGAGACCATCAGTCTCGACTCGAGACCACAAGGTCTCGACTCGAAATCATCAGGTCCTTAAACCTTCGCAACTCAAGACCAACAGATCTCGACTCGAGACCATAAGGTCTCGACTCGAAATCATAAGGGCTCAAAAGTTTACAACTCGAGACAAAGGTCTCGACTCGAGACCATAAGATCATAACTCGAGACAAAGGTCTCGACTCGAGACCATAAGGTCATAACTTGAGACAACAAGGTTGCGACTCGAGACCTCATAACTGACTCGAGATCTCATAACTCAGTCGAGACCTGACTCGAAACCTCATTAGTTCGATCCGCGCTAACGGGTGGTTTGCTATTAAATAATTGGTTTTTGTAATTACTTAGTTAATTAATGAGGATCAAATAATGTTTTACAAAACCAAAATGGCTTAACTTGAATGAGCTTCTGATGTATCACTTCTGGCCAAAGCTGATTTGATGCATCTACTTATCATCCAAGTATTACGAAAGCTATGTTAAGTGTGCATCATAAACATGAATGTCTTAATATCTGGCCAAAGCTGATTTAATTCCTTCATAGATGGCATACTTAACAAGTGCATAACTAAAGTGATTGTCTCAATTTCTGGCCAAAGCTGATTTGTTACAACCACTTTGCACACATGCTTAAATGATTACACTTCTGGCCAAAGCTGATTTGTTTTCGTTTAAGTAGAACTTTAAGTAGTCTATTATTTTGATGTTAGTAATAGACATATCACAACCTCTTCACATAATGATCCTTATATTAATGATCCTCAATTAATTTTATGATTATTTCGTCTGCCTTATTCTTAGTACCCATAATTTTACTCACTATAATTTTCTTCTATAAGTCTATATCTCATCCACTCTAATTCCTAAATCTAATATGTTTTGCTTAAAGTTTCTTTAAGAATTGGCTCTTAAATTAAATCCTTGATTATCTCTTAAGACACGATAATCCTATTGCTCTCTTCTGATATAAGTACTACAGAAGAAAATTAGAGCATGATGAATAGGATAAATCGAACATGATGTCTCTTATGATAATCAAGAATAAGTGCTGTCACTAAAAGGTTATTTCAGATTAAGCCTTTCCTAAGACTAATCTATTATTGTGAAATAATCACAAGAACTCCTAAGATGCATGTGTTCATTTAAAATTTTTAACTATAAGCTAAGTGGTATATGTGAATACATAATAATGTATAATACCATGACCCATAAAGTTAAGGGCTTACGCATGGAAATAAGTACATTTTTCCAGTACATTACATACTAAGTTTTTTTTTTCACTTGTACAATTTGATGCCTTAAAAATCAACTATAACACTCAAAAGTACCAAAGTATAATGAGTGTGTTGATAAGCAACATATGTACAAAGAAATAAATGTTTGAAGCTGGAAAATAAGTTGTTACTCACCTTAGAACCACTTAAAACTTTAAAAGAGGATTGTTCTAAGGTCCATAGACAAATTACAAGTAAAATTCCAACTTTAAGGTTCTTCAAGGGAAAATCTCAGTGCATAATTATGTCATTAGACTAGACATAAGCAACGAGACTATCCATTATTCTAGATAACAGTTGGATAAATTAATTAGATAGTCTCTTACTAATGATATTTAAGTCTGCTAATTTTAATATTCCAATTAACACATGATTAGTTGACTCTAGTTTTAAACGTTTCCTTACCAGAAGTCAACAAATAACTAACGTGAGAGTTAGTGACAAAATTAAATGTTAAGACTATAAGAACCATAATAAGCAGTCTTTTAACAACGGTTTTCGATACCTTATATATATTCTGAAGATTAATCAGAATATAGTATCATAATTAAGCAATGTTATGAAGATTGTGAGGTTTGCATAGTCAAAATAAAGTCATACTTACCTTAAACTCTCATTTTATTTGTTCTAAATATCTGGATTGAAACATTACAAAGATAAAACTAGATGATACCTTATTTTTTTCACAACTTTTGTCATCATGTAAATGAGAATTTGATAAAAGGAAAATGAGACTTACAAATTTCATCCATTATAACCAAAATTCATGAGAAATCATGACATGGTTAATGAGGATGATTTTTTATCTAATCTCATTCTAAGTGATTTTAAATCATGACGTTATAGTCCTAAATATTACTTGGCTTAAGGAATAAGTATGGGTCCATCATAAGTCATTCATTGACATTCGTGGAACTTATTCCAAATGGAATATTCAGACATAATTCATTTATCAATTAAAGACTATCAACTTGTATCTAAATTTTGTTGCATATGGCTCACGTTCTTAGAAGAAATTTATTCATGTATGTACTTAATAAGATTTCTATTAAATATGTCCCTAACGTTTCTTATGATATCTGGACATTAAAGAAATCAAATAAAGTCTAACGTATATGTGATAGGTTCCCACGTCACGTAGCTCATTGAAACTTCTCTTGTAGCATTCTAGAGATATTAAAGATCAGTGGGAGCATTAAGTGTCTTATTGATAACTTGCAATAGTTGCAAGAGGTGGGGAGTGAAAACTTCATATTACCTCAATTTGCACCTCTTGTACAAGACACCGCTCCATCACGACACTGTTCCATCAATACTTGTCTCCTTAAAATCTAATGCTACTCTTACAAAAGTTTCATTGTTGCTTAATTGTGGGTACACTTAGATTTCTTACCTAAACTAGCATAATCTTCAACAAGAGAAATCACGACTAACGTCATTAACTTGTTTCTCTATTAGAATTTGTTGGTCGTTACATATTGACCCTAAGCATGCCGAGTTCCTAAAGTTTTCTAAGGTCAGTGGGAGCAGTCAAAGTCCTTATTATGACTTGCAAGGAATACAAGAGGCGGGGGGAAGAGTGTCATTAAATTTCACTCTGAATTTAACTCCGATTACACCTCTTGTACACTATACTGCACCAACTCTTACAAACTTAGAATGAAAATGATAGCAACATAAACAAGAGCTAATCCATAAAAATGAAACTTCTAATGAACCCAAATAATCAACTCAGGAGGTCATCTAGGTTTAAAAGCCTACTAACTTTGATGATTACATAACCTCAATAACTGAAGTTGAAATGGATTTTGAAAAGTTTACCGATCCTATCTCTTCAAATTAAGCCATTAGTGTCAATCAATCTTCTAAATGGAATAAAATAGTTTTCTAGTAAAACTGATTTTATGTGTTCGTATAACGTTTGGGATTTGATTGAATTACCTAAGAGTGTTCATAACTAAATCAAATCCTAATATAAGCGTTAAGACACGGAGAAGCACGATTGATTGTCAAAGGTTGTACTTAGGAAGAGATAAATTATCAAAGATTTCTTTGAGGATCATCACTGTTCTAGTAGCTTATAATAGTTTAAAGCTACATTAGATGAACATTAAAAACAATTTTCCTTAACAAATGGCTGACATATTTACATGTTCATAAAACAACCTGAAAGTTCTAAACTGAAGATTAAAGAACACTTTATTTGTAAGCCAATAAAATCCATGTATGGGTTAATGCAAACATCATAATGTGATGAAAAGCTAACGTAATTATTTTCATCAAGAATCTAGTGGATTAATGTACCTACCTCAAGATGAGTGGGAGCAACTAAAATAAACTTGTCTATATAGATGACATTCTTTTGACAAGTATATGTTACAAAAGTCAAAGCATTGTTAACACAAACTTTGATACAATAAATCTCAGAGATATCTCTTACGTGATTGATATCATAACATACTGAGATAGACCCAATGGGATATTAGTTCTGTTCCATAAGTTTAACATTAAATGGGTCCTTACATATGTAACAATCAATACTTCTCTCCTTCAGAGGATAATATGGTAAATGAGAATAATTTTTACGCTTCATTAATTGGAAGCCTTATGTAAGTTCAAGTCTATACTCGTTTAGATATTACTCACATTGCAACACACTAGATATGTCTAGATTAATGTGAAGCATCTAATGGAGTATTACAGTATCTTTAAAAGAAACGAGAGACTACAATTTAAAGAAGAAGTGAGAATTAAAACCGGTTTATTACTCTAACTTTGAGATATTCAAAGATGACAAAATGTAATTTCGGGTATATCTTTATGTCAGCAGACAAAACCTATTTCATGGAGGAGTCATAATGCACTGATATTAACAACCTAAGTTATAACGACATAATATAGCCACTAAATGTTGTTGGAAATTTATCAGTGGACTCATAAGTTTATTAACTCCATATAATTAATGTTTTGAAGACTTAGTGTGATAAAGTCAGCTACCATGACTCCTTGAACAGTAACAGTTCAAGAGGTGCTGCATTAAGTTTCGATACGCAATTAATTATTCGTTTATGAACGAATTGAGGAAACTAAGTTTTGTATCGAATACATTCATGATATGCTTAAGGATCCTATAACTAAAGGGCTATTACCCATAAGTCTTATTAAGAGAGCTCATAGACGGGTATTAATTAATGGCCATGCGCAATTGCATATCGTACTATGAATGACTAAGTATTAGTTAATTTTCCTCATCAGTTTGATTTTGTATGTCTCTAAGAATATGTCAAGTCGACATAATGGCATATAGACAAATAAAGTTACAAATCAAACAAAGGGCTTATGCGTATTTTGATCATAACGATTAGGTTTTAAATTAAGGCTATAGTATGATTAATGGGGGTCCTGAGTCGCATAATGATTCAACGGCTGTATTTCTCTGCTATAGTACTTGTTTAAGGCTAAAATGAGTGTTAACTCCTGATCATGCTTATCTAATACTCATAGTAAATGATTATTCGGCTAAGTGGGAGAATGTAAGATTAAATATATTATGTATTAATATTTAATCTATAGCTATTATAATCATTTACATAATATAGATCAAAATATATAATAACCTATTAAATAATTAGTTGGTAATTGTAGATGGACCATATTACCCTTATTAACTAATTAGGTTTCCTCCTGGGTGCTTATATAAGAAGAATTATGTGGAGGTTAAGGGGTTACTCAGTTACACAATTAGACACACCCCATTAGTCATAACATCATCATCGACCTCCTCTCCTAAGCCGATACCCCTTTTCGGTTTTCTAAGTCCCCATCATTAGATTGCACCCTAAGGAGGAACCAGATCAAGCTGACAATCATGTCAAACACTGTTGCTGCGTTTCCATCTGGATTCTCTGCTGGCCTGTGCTGATGCAATCAAAGGTATGTTTTAATGTTTTCCCTCATGTATAAACAGAACTGAACCAACATGTCACAATGAAATGCAAAAGTGAATCAGACAAAAGGATCAAAATGCCTGCCACATGAGTTAGCATCTTAGTGAGAGCGTGCTTGTATCATACATCCATGCTTATTATGACAAAAACATTTTTAACTTCCATGTGAAAATGTGAAATCAAATCATTGATGACTCATTTAATATGAACCAGCCAAAAGACATACAAATTACACATATATACACACAAACTTTTAGTTTGTAAATTGCATTATTAGAGCTCATTAAACTTGTTCTTCGTTGTACACAGTTTATCATGTTTCCTAATTAATTAATTCACATAAAAACAAACGACTGTTCATAAAAATAAAAATTGAGCGGGAATTTAAATTAGGGGAAATTTAGGCGGAAAGTATAAAAATTGAGCGGGAATTTAAATTTTTTGGTGTGATAAGTTAGTTAACCTATTGTATATTGGTGCAATATGTTATGGTGTCTAGAATGAATCAATTCTACACCAATGAAGAAACGTTTGTGGTATTTTTTTATAATTTAATATCTTCCTGAAATATGTTATGGTGTCTAGAATGAATCAATTCTTATATTTAGTTTCAAACGCTTTGTAGTTAAAAGACTTTGATATCAATAGATTTGGGTTCGATTCTTACAATAGGGTTTTTGATTTTTTTTCTAATATTTATTGGGTTTACTCCTGAATTGGAGTATAGGTATTATGCCTAGTGGAGATGGATATGATCGGGTGGTTCCACTGATAGCACGATGATATTCCAGTGGTTTATACATATACTAGTTTGAGGATGAAGAAATGAAATCAAGTCCAATAAAACTAGTTTTTGTGGTGAATAACGTTATTGGTTAACATGTATATATAACCTATATATCCTGGTAACTTACCATGCATTGACTAAGATTTTTCCCAGGTTCAGATTGAAGCTCCCATCAATGACGCGTTCACATTAATTCAAGATACTAGTCAATAGCGATTACTTGTTTGTCAGTTGCAAAAGAGATAAATGCAACGAAATTTACATGGATACAAATAGTTGATTTTTCTCGAATATGCATTTTTTCCTTATTTTAATCCTCTGGATAGTCATTGTCAATAATATATCATTTGTTTGAATCCCAAGCGTTTTCAGATAAGGTATCTATGTCAAAAATCAACATATAGATCAGTTTATTAACTTTCATGATCATTATTAAAAATTGTGTAAAATACAATAAGTAATCTCATACTATTTAGTTTTATATGCCAAATAAACAAAACTATTATTTTATAATTGTTTTGTTTGATCGCCAGACGTAAAATAAACGATTGTTTCATATCTTAGTGATAACATAAATTCCTAATTTTACAAAGTTCACTTAAATATTTCCTCCATTTGTTTCCCCTGGAATCTAGATTAATGGTTAGCCAACACAAAAAAAAAGGTGGCAAAATGTCGCTGCTAAAGGGTTTGATCTGCGCCGCTAAAGGTATAGCAGCAACATGTTGCAGCTAAAAGGTTTGATCTGTGACGCTATTGCTTGTTCACTATTGCTCTTTGTCGCGGCTAAAAGTTCTTGTCGCTGCTAGAGGGTTACCACTTTTAGCGGCGACATGACGTCGCTATATGTGTTCGTCGCTAAAGACTTCTATCAATAGCGGTGACACTGTTGCCGCTTACTACTAGAAAACTGCTACAATTCCTACCAAAATTTCCTAGGCATTTCCTACAAACTAAAATTCCCACACTTTTCCAACAAAATTCCTACGAACAAGAAAGGGTCTTAGTTTTGTGACAAAAAAAAGCGACAAAAAAGCCACAAATTGTTATGCGTAGGAAAAGTGTTGGAAATTTCCCATGTATTCCGACGGAATTCCTTTTCATTTTAAGCATTTGTTGGAAATTTGTAGGAATTGGTATGCGTAAGAAAAGTGTCGGAACTTTCCCACGGAATTCGTTTTCATTTTACGATTAGTAGGAAATGCGTAGGATTCCAATTTATCAAAAAAAAATAATTCATAATAAATAAAATTAATGATATTAAAATATAAAGTTTTATTATTTATACAAATACATGTTATTTTCTAATTTATTTATTACTATCCGAAGGAAGAGTGTCCGAAATTCCGACAAATTACTTACGGAATACATAAAAAATATATATGTAATACATTTTATATGTTATTTTAAAACCAATTTATTAAAATCCGTAGGAAATGAGTCAGAAATGCCGACAGATTTCTTACGGAATGGTTTTTAATTAATATCCGTAGGAAATGTGTAGGAAAATACCGACATATTTCCTACGAAATTGTTTTTCAATAATATCCGTAGGAAATGTGTAGGAAAATACCGACACAATTCCTACGAAATACATTTATTTTAACTATTCGTCAAAAATTCGTAGGAAAATAATGAATTTAACACTTCAGTAGAAAATGTGTATAACACTTCAATACCGAATGTTACACGTATGATATTATTATCACTCAATACAACATGATATGACTCTTCAATACCGAATGTTATATAAAGGTTCTAAACGACCATTAAGACATATCAAGGGCTAGCACGGTCTATTAGGATTGTATGACTTGTTAGTGTCCATTAAGATATATCAAGACATAACACGGTCTATTAGAGCATATATGACTTGTAATTGGTTGTTACGACATAATATCACTCAATACAACATGATATAACCCTTCAACATAGAATGTTACATAATAAAGGCCTTAATGGGCCATTAAGATATATCAAGGCCCAACACAGTCTATTAGTGTCACACTCCGACCACGTAAAACAACAAAACGTGGCGGAAACGTCGGGGAGTGTTGTAACAGAATCATTGTTTCACAACCATGAATTAAACAGTTTCGTTTTATTGAATTGAATGTATTACATTTCATTGGAATTAGAAACAAAGCAGGAACAAATAAACTTTCATTGTTATTAAGTCACTAAGGCCTCGTCCATTCCTATGTGAGCGTACACAAGTATCATCATCAAACATCATCAACTATGGTACCTGAAACACATGTGAAAATACGTCAGCATAAAAATGCCAGCGAGTACATAGGTTTTATATGAGTGTCGGATCCATGGCTAGTTTACATGTTGCAATACTTAATTAAAAAACTTGTTTTTGAAAAGTATAGTATTACGACGTAATTAACCAACTCAAATCAAGTTGGTTATAATTTATAAAATCTCATAGCCATGATTCTTAAGTCCAAAACATTTGTTTTATTATATCAAATTGTAAAACATCTCGTAGAAACTCGTTCATAAAACTCGTATGGTTTATATTATTCAGAAAACATCATTGTGTGACATCGTTTCAAAATCGTTTACCCAAGTGATCTAGATAACGCAACGATATATAATGTGTTAAAAGCACTTATATATAGGAAGTACCAGCGGCGTATCCACCATGCTTTTAACACATTACATGTCACACCCCTTTCTTAGGCAGAAGCACGAGGTGTGATCATGAAAGGTTTTCATTGCATACGATTGGTAAACATACTACATGCTCAAAAATAACTTCAAATGCCAAACATTACATTACTGAAAACATAGATTAAGAGACATTGTCTGAAAGTTTACAACTTTATTTAAGATTAAACATAAACGACATCCAAGAGCATGAGTAAGACCGCGCGCACATCCACTTTTAGTTACCTGAAATACATGTGAGTTTTGGAAAAACGTCAACATAATGTTGGTGTGAATTCATGCAGTTCTTGTATTGAACGTTTGTATACTTTGTATGAAAATCATGGTATGTATCTTGTATAAATCAAGTATTCTTGTGTAAACCACGTACTCTTGTATAAATCACGTACTCTTGTATAAATCAAGTATTCTTGAATAAATCACGTATTTCTGTATGTATCAAGGTTGTTAATGGGTTGCAAGGCCATTAACATGTGACACGACATAGGAAGCAACCAAACCATAGGCATTTTTCTAGTTATCAATTCTGAGACACAAAAGCACTACTCGGTACTCGTTCTCACCAAGAATGTGGCTGCCCAAAACCCGCTAGATCTAACCTTTTGTTCTGCAGTCTAGGTATATTATTGATTAATGGTGCTTATGGTACCCTATTCGTGACACGATTTCTCGTATCATTCCTTAAAACGCATCATACTTGGTACTCGTTCTCACCAAGAGTGCTTCTTATTTTTGTGTCATACCATTTATAAACATTGTAACATTTGTAACATGTATTTCACCCCCGAAGTTATAAAACTGAAAACAGTTAAAAGAAAAGGGGGAGCATGAACTCACAGTTTTGCATTCCTGCGTCGTAAACTTCACCGGATTTGCTTATCTAGCGTCGTGACCTAAACGTGTTTTATTAACGTTAGTCACTAGATTTGTATCGCACAAGTACAAGTCACTATCTTTTGTATATGTTTTCTTGTGTTAAAAATAATTTATATTTTTAACTATGTGTCTTACTTATATTATTTTCTCAACAATAAATATAAGTATTTTGTATTTTTCACCCGAATTATGTATTTTGTCCAAAACTTCATTTCATGCTCATAACTTGTCCAAGTTATTTATTCTATCAAGTAATATATTTTCATAAATATATTCTCTTGTATTTGTCTAAGTATGTTGTATTTTGTATCTTCACTCCTTAGGAGTATTTAGTGTATTTTCAAGTCCTAATACACTATCACGTATAATACATACTACATACACTTAGCACAAAATTTAATGATCAATAAATATATATATTTTTCTCAAAAATATACATACTTAATATCAATTTTAATCTTGAAGAAATCATCATTTCTTACCACAAAAATTAGGGAAACCTTGGTAAATGTTTTTGGATACATTTTTAGGGAATAAGTTTCTCAAAAACTTATATTTTTCTAATTGTCAAAATTTATAGCAATTTTGACAGAGTTTCCCCTAAAAATGGAGGTTTCCCATGTTTTCAAAACATGTGTTTATTTTCTTTTAAATCATCATCAAACATCAACAATCTATTCTACACTTATCAAGTGCCAAAATCAAGTAAATCACACTACATCATGAACTTGAAGTTTTGTAAAAACTTGTAGTAACTTACCATGTTATTTAGTAGGTTTAGTTACTCTTAAAAACATGGTTGTTTGCTTGTAAATCTCATTCTTGGAGAATTTAGTCATTTACAACTTGTAGGATGATTTTTCTAAAAATACTTCTCTTGTATTTTTCTTGTTACAAACATGTTTCTATTCTTGTTTAAACACTAAAAATATTATTAGCATACTTAGAAACCATGACTTTGTAAGTCTTGTAAATAATCATAGTTTCTTGAGAAAATTATTTTTGTAATCACCCATTTACAAGAATTGTATTTTGTTTAAACCATGTTTACATAAGAAAACCCATTTAATTATTCAAGTTCATGAAGGCATAAAGTATGAAGATCTTGGTCTTTCACAAGATCACCACTTTAACTCACTAGATCATGTGTTTAATCACAATCTAGTAGGCTCCATATGATGTCTAACATCACCAACACTAATAATAAATCAACAAGAAGCAAATCAACATATTCAACATATATTCTTATGTATTTAAGCTTATGTGAAAGGTTTATGTTCATATTCTTTAGTGTTCTTGTAATTTTCACCATAATATATCTTTTAACCAATCAATATATGAAGTAATAAGAGATTATGAGGGCTCACCACTAGCAACAAGGCTAGGGAAGATTACTAGGACTTGAAGATGTCAAAAGTGTTGGATAATAGCAAATGAAGAAGGTCCTTCAAGATCCACAAGCTTCCAACTTCCTAAATCACCTTCTAGCACCTTATGTGAACCTTAAAATGGATTGAAATGGAATGAAAATGGTGGATGTATGGTGAAGGTGGGTGAGCCGTGAGATAAGGGGGAGAAGAAGGAGGTTGTAGTGTGATGAAGATGGAGTGAGGTCTATGTCTTTATTTAATACTTGTAAGATCTTTCCATATCTATTGAAATCTCATATAATCTAAGAATATCAAAACAAATCCAAGCAATATCAAAGTGAATATTGCAAGATCTTGGCAAAAATTTGGTGGGGCCACCCTATTTGCAATCGTGAATGATATGTGGGGGGGGGGGGGCAAAGTGTAACTTCCAACCTCTAATTTTAATAACAAGGTAGTTTACAAGTGTAGTTTTTAGGGACTTGTGTGTTTTTATGTTATAAGAGGTGTTATGGTGTTCGGGGACCATAACTAGTTCGAAAACATTAAAATAATGCTTCTAGTAATATTTTGATGTTCCGGGTAAAGTCCGGTTGTTCGGTTAAATACCGGTTCGTTAAAGTGCTAAATTGTACCGTTTAGTGTCCTTTATGTATCCTTTTGTAACCCTTTTAATTCCCAACACTTAGGAGGGTATTCTGGATAATAAAACATGAATTCTGCACAATATTTATGTATTAAAAAGCTGATTATAGCTGAATTTTGTAAAATTCTGCACTTAAAGTGCGTTTCGGGTGCTTTTTAGTGCATATTCTAGCTTCCGGAATGCTTATATGTTAACCCTTGTATGTACTCTTGGGTTTTAATGTATTCTTGTCATTGGACCTACACCTAGGCTCCAATTCTATTGTCTGACTGCTTTCTGCAGAATTGTTGACACAATGTGCCTTACCGGTGAGTTTACTAGTATTTCTGACGCAACGCTATTATTAATGCATAAAGCAAATTTCTTGTAGTATAAAACGTGCATGAATTCACTTGTATAGTATGTAATCAGACAATGTTGACATTTAAGCACATAATTGCAGTCATTAAATAATAATTAAAGTGTACGAAAATTACCGGTTTGGTGGCAGTTGTCACAGTCTCCCCCCGTTAAAAGAATTTCGTCCCGAAATTCAGGCAGATCTATCTCTCGCAGGAGCTTTCTTGAACAGGTGGGGGTACTTTTCTTTGAACTGGTCTTCACGTTCCCACGTGTACTCGGGACCGTGCTTAGAGTTCCAACGTACTTTGACAAGTTTCACACTGCTCCTCCTGGTCTTGTTGACTTTCCAGTCGGTAACCTCAACGGGTTGTTCTGTAAATCAGAGGGCGTCATCAATATGCACTTCATCCGCAGGGATGATCACGTTTTCTTGTGTTGGACTCTTCTTGAGGTTGGATACATGGAACGTATCATGTACTCCATTAAGTTCTTCCGGTAATTCCAACTTGTATGCCACGGTACCAATTCTCTCCAAAATCTTGAATGGTCCGATGTATCGTGGATTCAGCTTTCCGCGCTTTCCAAATCTGACTACGCCCTTCCAAGGTGAGACTTTTAACAACACTTTGTCTCCTACCTCGAACTCTAATGGTTTTCGTCTTCGATCAACGTAGCTCTTTTGTCGATCTCGAGCCGCCTTGATGCGCTCTCGGATCTGCATAATCTTGTCGGTTGTCTCTTAAACAAGTTCAGGACCAACCATACGTTTGTCTCCAGCGTCTGCCCAACACAAGGGCGAGCGGCACTTGCGGCCATACAGAGCTTCGAACGGTGCGGCTTTTATGCTTGTATGATAACTGTTATTGTAGGAAAACTCAACTAAAGGTAGATGAGTATCCCTGCTGCCTCCTAAGTCCATAACACATGCGCGAAGCATATCTTCTAGCGTTTGTATAGTTCGTTCGCTCTGGCCGTCTGTTTGTGTATGGAATACCGTGCTTAGATCTAGCAGAGATCCAAAGGCTTCCTGAAAGGATTGCCAGTTTCTTGAGACAAAGCGTCCATCTCTGTCTGAAATAATTGAGATAGTCACTCCATGACGTGCCACGATTTCTTTTAAGTATATCTCAGCAAGCTTTCCAGTGCTGTCTTTCTATCGGATCGGTAGGAAATGCGCAGACTTTGTTAACCGGTCGACTATCACCCATATCATATCGTGCCCTCTAGGGGTCCTGGGTAATTTTGTTATGAAGTCCATAGAGATTTGCTCCCACTTCCACATGGGTATCTCTGGTTGTTGCAGTAGGCTGGACGGTTTCTGATATTCAGCCTTAACCTTAGCACAGGTTAGGCATTTCCCAACATAGATTGCAACATCGTTTTTAAGTCTCGGCCACCAATAGTAATCCTTCAAGTCTTGATACATTTTGTCCGATCCTGGATGGATCGAGTATCTGGATTTGTGTGCTTCGTCAAGGATGACTTCTCGAACACCGCCATAGAGCGGAACCCAAATACACTTCTTAAAGTATAAGGTTCCCTCCTCATTTGGCACCATATATTTCAACATACCCCGGAGGTATTCAGCTTTACGGTTTTCCATCTTAAGGGCTTCTTGTTGTGCGTCACGAATACGTTCAGTGAGGTCCGTTCGAATAGTCATTTCTAATGCTCGAACCCTTAGGGTCTTAACCCTTTCCTTCCGGTTTAATGCGTCTGCTACAACGTTTGCCTTTCCAGGATGGTACTTGATCTCACAGTCATAATCGTTTAGCAGCTCGACCCATCGTCGCTGACGCATGTTCAACTCCTTCTGATCAAATATGTGTTGTAAGCTTTTGTGATATGTGAAGATTGTACATCGTGTACCATATAAATAGTGTCGCCAGATCTTCAAGGCGAATACCACTGCGCCTAGCTCTAGGTCGTGAGTAGTATAATTTCTTTCATGCACCTTCAATTGTCTTGAAGCGTAAGCGATGACTTTTTGGCGCTGCATAAGCACGCAACCCAAACCTTGTCGTGAAGCGTCGTAGTATACCACAAAGTCTTCAGTGCCTTCGGGTAAGGATAGTATTGGTGCATTGCATAGCTTATTTTTGAGCAGTTGGAAGGCTTCTTCCTGCTTGTCACCCCAGTCGTACTTCTTGTCTTTCTGCGTGAGGGTTGTCAGGGGTTGGGCTATCTTTGAGAAGTTCTCAATAAATCGCCGATAATAGCCTGCTAAACCCAAAAATTTTCGAACTTCAGTTGGGGTTTTGGGAGCTTCCCAATTCTTTATGGCTTCTATCTTGGATGGGTCTACATGAATGCCCTTCTCGTTCACAACGTGACCAAGAAACTGTACTTCGCGAATCCAAAATTCGCACTTTGAGAACTTTGCATAAAGCTTCTCTTTCTTCAGTAGTTCCAAAATGGTTCTGAGATGTTGCTCGTGTTCTTCTCTCGTTCGTGAGTAAATCAGGATATCATCGATAAACACAATCACGAATTTATCGAGATATGGTTTGCATACGCGGTTCATCAGATCCATAAAGAGCGCTGGTGCGTTCGTCAGTCCGAATGGCATCACAAGAAACTCATAATGCCCATAGCGTGTTCTGAATGCAGTCTTTGGTACGCTTTCCTCTTGTATCCTTAACTGATGGTATCCAGATCGAAGACCGATCTTGGAATAGTAGCTTGATCCTTGCAATTGATCAAATAAGTCATCAATCATCGGTAGTGGGTACCGATTCTTGATAGTGAGCTTGTTTAGTTCTCTGTAATCAATACACATCCGCAGTGTTCCATCCTTCTTCTTTACGAACAATACTGGAGCTCCCCAAGGCGAGAAGCTTGGCCTTATGAATCCTTTATCCAACAACTCCTGGAGTTGTGTAGATAATTCTTGCATTTCGGATGGTGCAAGCCGATAGGGTGCCTTGGCTACAGGAGCGGCTCCTGGAACCAGGTCTATATGGAATTCGACTTGTCGTTGCGGAGGTAGTCCTGGCAGATCTTCGGGAAAAACATCAGGGAATTCTTTCACCACAGGAATATCTTCGATTTTCGGCTCCACAGCCTTCTTGTCTACAAAATGTTCCAGGAAAGCGACGCATCCTTTCCTTAAGCACTTCTGTGCCTTCATACAACTGATGATTCGCAGAGGCGCGTCTCGTTTTTCTCCATGTACGATGAGAGTTTCATCATTTGCCAACGGAATGCGAATGATTTTCTCGTGACAAATAACTTCAGCTTTGTTCTTGGACAACTAGTCCATTCCGACCACTACATCGAAGCTACCCAATTGAATAGGTAAGAGATCGATGCTAAATCTTCATTCACCAAGTTCTAATGTGCAGCCTCTAACAACTTCGCCCGATTCAACAAGTTTACCATTGGCTAGTTCTATAGAATAAGGAATATCTAATCTACTAGATTCTATTCCAAGCATACGTTTAAATTCCACAGACATGAAGCTATAGTCGGCACCAGTGTCAAATAGTATGGATGCAAAGTGATTATTAATGAGAAACGTACCGGTGACCACATTAGGGTCCTCGCATGAGTTCCTTGCTCCAATCACAAATGCTCGAGCCTGAGCATTGTTTCCCCTTGGGCAATCTTTTATGAAATGATCTTTTCTTCCACAACTGAAGCATCCTTGGTTTTGCCCTGCTCCATTCCCATTCCGATTACCATTGCCATTTCCATTTCCATTTCCACCATTCCTATTACCAGCGCCGTTGCGATTTCCATTTCCGTTCCTGTTTCCTTTTCCCCAACAGTCTTCTGTTTGATGACCCAACCTATCACATTTGTCGCATCTTGGAATGCGACAAGCTCCTTCATGGTGATACCTACATTTTTGGCACTTAGGCAGGGGTGCCTTGATATCTTTTGGTAGAAGCATCATTCATGTTTGCATGAGCTTTCGCCTCCTGAGGCGGGTTGGCGTCACGCTTCTTGTTGTTGAAACCCTTGTTGTTGTTGTGAGTTACTTGGTTCAGATTTGAATGTTTCCTCTTCTTGTCACCAGACGACTCAGCATGCGTGTCGGTCTTTTCAGTTGGGTTCAGTGATAACTTCTTCATACGAACACAATCTTCAGTAAGGCTGACAGCCAGAGTTACAGCCTTAGTGATTGTTGCGGGTTTGGCCGAGGTTACCATGCCGCGAAACTCTGGGGCCAGTCCCCAAATGTAGCGTTCGACGCGCTTAAATTCGGGAGTCACCATATAAGGGATCACTCTTGACAAATCGTGGAACCTTCGAGTGTAACCAGTGATATCAGCACCTTCCATGGTCAAATGCCAGAACTCAGTCTCCAACCTTTGGAGTTCAGCACGTGAGCAATACTTTTCTCTCATACGTTCCTTTAGTTCATCCCAAGTCAGGCCATAAGCGGCATCATCATCCAGGGTTTGGACTTGCAAGTTCCACCAAGTCAGAGCTTCATCAACAAACAACACAGTAGCAAAAGTGACTTGCTGATCCGCGGTACACTTGCTCATGCGAATAGTGGCTTCAGTCTTCTCCGTCCAGCGTACAAACGCTACCGCACCTCCAGTGCCGTCGTAGTTCAGTGGTTTGCAGTCGAGAAACTGCTTGAAGGTGCAACCTTGAGCTGCGTTTCCTCCAGATGAATATCCATTCCCATTACGCCTGGCATTGCTTGGTCCTCCACTGTCTTCAGTACGGTTCGCCTCGTACTGGGCGATAGCTGCGGAGATTCTTTCTTCTAGTAGAGCGTTCAGCTCTTCAGCAGTCCTTGGCAGTGGGGGAGGAGGAGGTTGATCAGAATCTCGATTGTTCACAATTCTCCTAGGTGCCATGTTCTGAAAGAACATCACACAATAGGGTTAGACATTTGTTTGATATCGTCATTCGAGACAGTAGTAGTATATATACACATGCATATACCACATAAGTGATATCAAACAATTATTACTCCAGCAGAGTATTTAATAGGCTGGGGGAAGGGTGTTCACGTTTGACTTTTTCTTGTACTGAAGGAATCTATACGTGACAAGACTTGCTGTGGTTCCGGTGCACTGAATTCCATAATTATGTATGCATCCATAATTACGTAACTCCTTGCACAGTCCACACAGTTCGTTTCATCCTCGTATCTCTTCCTTCAGATAGGTCACTGTTTTCAGGCAAAGTCACGAATACCTGAGATATTCTATTTCTAGTATGTGTAAGTATCACACATAATCGCAAGTAATTCTTAATCACAGATAAGTGCTACTCCAGTGCACCCTAAGTCTCGTAGTGTCTTTTCTTGACTCTTTGCAAATAGTTTTCAGGTAGTGGATGTCGCGGAAAGTTTTATGCAATGAAAACTTTTGGAAAATTGTATTCGTGCAAGGATCCTAGAGATTGTAGACTAGACTCGAGAAGGAATCCTGGTTCACTACAATCGCAGCTCTGATACCAATCTGTCACACCCCTTTCTTAGGCGGAAGCACGAGGTGTGATCATGAAAGGTTTTCATTGCATACGATTGGTAAACATACTACATGCTCAAAAAAAACTTCAAATGCCAAACATTACATTACTGAAAACATAGATTAAGTGTTTACATCACGAGACAAGACATTGTCTGAAAGTTCACAACTTTATTTAAGATTAAACATAAACGACATCCAAGAGCATGAGTAAGACCGCACGCACATCCACTTTTAGTTACCTGAAATACACGTGAGTTTTGGAAAAACGTCAACATAATGTTGGTGTGAATTCATGCAGTTCTTGTATTGAACGTTTGTATACTTTGTATGAAAATCATGGTATGTATCTTGTATAAATCAAGTATTCTTGTGTAAATCACGTACTCTTGTATAAATCACGTACTCTTGTATAAATCAAGTATTCTTGTATAAATCACGTATTTCTGTATGTATCAAGGTTGTTAAAGGGTTGCAAGGCCATTAACATGTGACACGACATAGGAAGCAACCAAGCCATAGGCATTTTTCTAGTTATCGATTCTGAGACACAAAAGCACTACTCGGTACTCGTTCTCACCGAGAGTGTGGCTGCCCGAAACCCGTTAGATCTAACCTTTTGTTCTGCGGTCTAGTATCATTTCTCGTATCATTTCCCGTATCATTCCTTAAAACGCATCATACTTGGTACTCGTTCTCACCAAGAGTGCTTCTTGTTTTTGTATCATACCATTTATAAACATTGAAACATTTGTAACATGTATTTCACCCCCGAAGTTATAAAACTGAAAACAGTTAAAAGAAAAGGGGAGCATGAACTCACAGTTTTGCGTTCCTGCGTCGTAAACTTCACCGGATTTGCTTATCTAGCGTCGTGACCTAAACGTGTTTTATTAACGTTAGTCACTAGACTTGTATCGCACAAGTACAAGTCACTATCTTTTGTATATGTTTTCTTGTGTTAAAAATAATTTATATTTTTAACTATGTGTCTTACTTATATTATTTTCTCAACAATAAATATAAGTATTTTGTATTTTTCACCCGTTTTTGTCCAAAACTTCATTTCATGCTCATAACTTATCCACGTTATTTATTCTATCAAGTAATATATTTTCATAAATATATTCTCTTGTATTTGTCTAAGTATGTTGTATTTTGCATCTTCACTCCTTAGGAATATTTAGTGTATTTTCAAGTCCTAATACACTATCACGTATAATACATACTACATACACTTAGTACAAAATTTGGTGATCAATAAATATATATATTTTTCTCAAAAATATACATACTTAATATCAATTTTAATGTTGAAGAAATCATCATTTCTTACCACAAAAATTAGGGAAACCTTGGTAAATGTTTTTGGATACATTTTTAGGGAATAAGTTTCTCAAAAACTTATATTTTTCTAAGTGTCAAAATTTATAGCAATTTTGACAGAGTTTCCCCTAAAAATGGAGGTTTCCCATGTTTTCAAAACATGTGTTTATTTTATTTTAAATCATCATCAAACATCAACAATTTATTCTACACTTATCAAGTGCCAAAATCAAGTAAATCACACTACATCATGAACTTGAAGTTTTGTAAAAACTTGTAGTAACTTACCATGTTATTTAGTAGGTTTAGTTACTCTTAAAAACATGGTTGTTTGCTTGTAAATCTCATTCTTGGAGAATTTAGTCATTTACAACTTGTAGGATGATTTTTCTAAAAATACTTCTCTTGTATTTTTCTTGTTACAAACATGTTTCTATTCTTGTTTAAACACTAAAATATTATTAGCTTACTTAGAAACCATGACTTTGTAAGTCTTGTAAATAATATTGGTTTCTTGAGAAAATTATTTTTGTAATCACCCATTTACAAGAATTGTATTTTGTTTAAACCATCTTTACATAAGAAAACACATTTCATTATTCAAGTTCATGAAGGCATAAAGTATGAAGATCTTGGTCTTTCACAAGATCACCACTTTAACTCACTAGATCATGTGTTTAATCACGATCTAGTAGGCTCCATATGATGTCTAACATCACCAACACTAATAATAAATCAACAAGAAGCAAATCAACATATTCAACATATATTCTTATGTATTTAAGCTTATGTGAAAGATTTATGTTCATATTCTTTAGTGTTCTTGTAATTTTCACCATAATATATCTTTTAACCAATCAATATATGAAGTAATAAGAGATTGTGAGGGCTCACCACTAGCAACAAGGCTAGGGAAGATTACTAGGACTTGAAGATGACAAAAGTGTTGGATAATAGCAAATGAAGAAGGTCCTTCAAGATCCACAAGCTTCCAACTTCCTAAATCACCTTCTAGCACCTTATGTGAACCTTAAAATGGATTGAAATGGAATGAAAATGGTGGATGTATGGTGAAGGTGGGTGAGCCGTGAGATAAGGGGGAGAAGAAGGAGGTTGTAGTGTGATGAAGATGGAGTGAGGTCTATGTCTTTATTTAATACTTGTAAGATCTTTCCATATCTATTGAAATCTCATATAATCTAAGAATATCAAAACAAATCCAAGCAATATCAAAGTGAATATTGCAAGATCTTGGCAAAAATTTGGTGGGGCCACCCTATTTGCAATCGTGAATGATATGTGGGGGGGGGGGGGGGCAAAGTGTAACTTCCAACCTCTAATTTTAATAACAAGGTAGTTTACAAGTGTAGTTTTTAGGGACTTGTGTGTTTTTATGTTATAAGAGGTGTTATGGTGTTCGGGGACCATAACTAGTTCGAAAACATTAAAATAATGCTTCTAGTAATATTTTGATGTTCCGGGTAAAGTCCGGTTGTTCGGTTAAATACCGGTTCGTTAAAGTGCTAAATTGTACCGTTTAGTGTCCTTTATGTATCCTTTTGTAACCCTTTTAATTCCCAACACTTAGGAGGGTATTCTGGATAATAAAACATGAATTCTGCACAATATTTATGTATTAAAAAGCTGATTATAGCTGAATTTTGTAAAATTCTGCACTTAAAGTGCGTTTCGGGTGCTTTTTAGTGCATATTCTAGCTTCCGGAATGCTTATATGTTAACCCTTGTATGTACTCTTGGGTTTTAATGTATTCTTGTCATTGGACCTACACCTAGGCTCCAATTCTATTGTCTGACTGCTTTCTGCAGAATTGTTGACACAATGTGTCTTACCGGTGAGTTTACTAGTATTTCTGACGCAACGCTATTATTAATGCATAAAGCAAATTTCTTGTAGTATAAAACGTGCATGAATTCACTTGTATAGTATGTAATCAGACAATGTTGACATTTAAGCACATAATTGCAGTCATTAAATAATAATTAAAGTGTACGGAAATTACCGGTTTGGTGCCAGTTGTCACATTACACCCGCCCCGTTACCTAATCACTTCCCTAACCCAATGGCTCAAACAGTTACAAATGGTTCACATACATCAAATGGTTACAAATGGTTCACATACATCCAATGATTACAAACGGTTCACATACATCCAACGATTACAAATGGTTCAAAACGTAAAACAATTGTGCTAGCATGTTAAGTGAACATACATAGCAAAACATAATGAAATCATGTACTAATAGTGTACTAATGAACAGAGCAAGTATATGATATGAAAACATGGAAAGCATGAAAATAACAAGTAGGCACATGTGTTTCACCCCAAAACGTTTGGAAAACAGTAAAAGAGGGGTCTATGTACTCACCTGAGGATGCTTAGAAGTCTTGAATAACAACCAAGCAAAGCTAGAGGGATCACGGAATCAAACGGCACCTAATATAGGTAATTATGTAAATAAACGGACCTAAATCGGAGGATCGGATAAAATGAGGTTTCGTAAACCAAATGAGTGTAGGGACTCATGTAATATGGTTTAACAAAGCCTACATTCTAAAACGAAACCTAACCTAAGTGCTTACGACCCATTACGACTCGTTAAGGTAGCTTACGCCACTTTAACGCGTCGTTCGCGTAAAACGCGTTCGGAATGCCTAACTAGTCCTATGACAAGTATTATATGCCTTAATATGTCTAATAATGTTACCTAATCAGTTTATATGTAAAAATTTAGGTTACATATGCTTAAAATGAATTTATGCGTAAAAATGGCATTTTGGTCATTTACCTAAGGCATATAAACTACCTATCATACAACTACTTAAACGAAGTGACCATAAGGTATAACCTCGGAAGGTTATTCCCTATACAACTATGGTCACCTAATGTGTTTGGTCGGATCCTAATGATCGACCAAACGGGTCGGGTTCGAAAGTATAAGCGATTGTTTAAATCGCTTACCATACGACCCTACATAAGCACTAAACCTAAAGTGACGAGCTAAACATGTTAAAACATGTTTAACAAAGTTAGAAAACAGGTTTGGTATCAAAATAAACGGTTTTGATACCTAAAAGTAGTTTGGTTACAAAATACGCAAGAATACGTATTTTGGCCGAAACTACGACTCGCCGCTATGCCTAGATAACGTGGTAATCAGTAGGTATAGTCATAAGAGACTAAAACCATCGTGATTACGCTCACATTATGAAGTTCAACGAACTTCGTGTTGACCATAAACTGGTCAATGCAGAAGGTCAAACAAAATTTGACTTTCATGCTAAAAACGCGTAAAAGAACGAAAGAGGACTTACAACGGGTCCAAGAATGGAAATCTAGATCCAACTTGCTCAAGTATGAGGTGCTAAGCCCCAACTTAGAGCAAATAGATCAGATTTGTGTGTTGCAACAATGAAAAGGCATGGGTATATATAGGATTTCTAGGACCGTTAGGATCGTTCCTCGATTCCCGAGCTTAAATCTAGACTGTACACATGCACCCATTGTTTTCTAAAACCATGGGAGCCCCTAATATGAGTCCATGGTATTATAAAAACCATTAAATATCAGCCCATAGTATGCAAAACCATGGGCTAAAACCATCAAAACTTCAAAATTGGACTAGGTTCATTGAATCTGGTCAGAAATTTCAAAAATGGTCCCTACACTTGTAAAACTTGATTTTTGGCACTTTTAAGCCCCGTTAACCCCATTTCAAGGCTCTAAAATAAAGTTAAAGTATAGGGAACTTAAAATATACTCAAAAACATCTCGGATGTCGGTTCGTTTGGTCGTACGGTTGCGTTGTTCGGTTAATTACGACGGAAATCGTAATGAACGCAAAAACGATCCAAATTACGCGACGAATGGAATTTTATCATGCCAATCACCAAAATAAAATATTTTAATGATTACATAAATTTTTGGATGTCCAGATATATTCAGGACGTAAGATATGCGTGAAAATGCAAACTTATGCACTTTTGACGCTTTTAGTCTCTATTGATCAAATAAGTTTATTTTAGCATACCGAACCCCTCAAAGCCTATTTCTAAGCCATGTAAATGATATTTAGGGTATGTTTAACTTATGATCAAGTTCCAGAATGTTCGTTACAGTACAAATCAGCATACTTTTGCAGTTTGTCAAAATTAGTCCCTGTAAGCGAATAAACTTGATTTCGACACACCAAACCATCCAAAACTTATTTCTAAGTTATGTAAAGGTTATTTAAGGTATGTTAAGCCTATGTCACTGTTCCAGAGTGTTTGTTGCATGAAACTGATTATATTTACGCATCAGATCGCGTATAAACTTCCAGAAAGCGATTTAGAGCCCGAAATAGAACAAGAATTGATATGTGCAAACGATACACATATTTATATAAATCCCAAGTATGAAATACAATATTTCATTAATTTGGTATTTGTTTGATGGTCGCAGAGGCACAGGTGTCACAATTAGGGCATATATGACTTAAAATTCTTTGTTACGATATAATAACACTCAATACAACGTGATGTAATCCTTAAACATCAAATGTCACATAATAAATGCCTTAACAAGCCATTAAGATATATCAAGACTTAACACAGTCTACTAGGACACATATGACTTGTAGTTGTTCATTATGTTATAATATCACTCAATACAACGTGAAATAACCCTTCAACATCGAATGTTACATAAAAAAGACCTTAACGGGCCATTAAGATATATCAAGGCCTAACACGGTCTATTAGGGCATATATGACTTGTAATTTTTCATTATGATATAATAGCACTCAATACAACGTGATGTAATTTTTCGTTTGCTAATGCAATAAATAAAAAACGGGTTATTGAATTTTATCATCCTCAACTATCGGCCTTTGGCCGTTGCCACCCTCAACTAACACTTTGACACCCGGCACCCCCAACTTGAATTTTAGTTTGTGCTGGCACCACTCAGTTAAATCTTTACTAACTGAAATTTAATCTAGTTTGTTATACATTTAGCTAAGAATTGTAATTTGACAGGTTATTCCGAATTGAATATGTATTCGGTTGATTTGAAAAAGGTTTGAATTGGTGTATATATATATTGGCTTGATTTGGACATGTTTGGAAATGACATGAAACTTTAAGGTTTTTTTTTTCCAGTTCGTGATAATTTGGATTAAAAGACGGGATTCATTGTTTAAGACAAGGTCTAGTTTGAACCCCATCTTAAGGCCCAAATCACCCCATCTAATGTTCCATTTTGTTGTAGTGTTTATTCGTAGGAAATGTGTAGGAAAAACACTAAACAAGTTTCTCCACGTTCCGTTGGAATTGTGTAGGAAAAAAAATATAATTTTGTATGAAATGCGTAGGAAAAAAGATTACATTTTGTTGGAATTGTGTAGGAAAATAAATTAATTTTGTAGGAAATGCGTAGGAAAAAAGAATACATTTTGTTGGAATTAAGTAGGAAAAAATATATTTTCGTAGGAACTATGTAGGGAAAACGAATACATTCCGTTAGAATTGTGTAGGAAGAAAAAACAAATTCGTAGGAATTGTGTAAGAAAATTAAAATTTAATAAATATTATATAATAAATATAAATATAATTGTTTTAAACACAAAATTTTAAAAAATAAATATTCCATTGGAAATGCGTCGGAAAGTTAAAAAAAATTAATTTCGTGAGAAATAAGTAGGAGAATTCTAACAAAACATTTGTGTGGAAAAGGAGTAGGAAAATCCGTAGGAAATGCGTCAGAAAAAAATTACCCACGAGTAGAATTCCCACAGCCCAGAAGACTACACATGTGAAGCTAACAAAATAAAACCTATATAAATATTAACAATATGTAGGGCTGTAAACGAATCGAACGAACACGAACAAGGCCATGTTCGTGTTCGTTCGTTAAGGAAATTAACATGTTCGCGAACTCTTCACGAATGCATACCGAACATAAGTTTATGTTCGTGTTCGTTCGTTAAGGAAATTCAATTGTTCACGAATAGTTCATGAACACTGGTCTCGAACACAAACAAACGCAATCAAATAAAAATGAACGCAAACGAATATTTAACTTGAAAATAAAAAAAATGAAAATATTGTTATCATTAAACATTGGATATAAGTAGTTAAATACAACCATCAAATGATAAATCAAAACACAAGAAGTTTACCACACCACCAAACGATGAATAAAGTTCAACTAACTTAGGCATACTTATCCCCAAAAAGGTTTTAGAATGTCCAAATTTTAGCTAACTTAGAAAAAATATGGTTTTAATTTTTCAATATGTTTAGATAAAAGGTTTATTATTTATTATATTTTAATATAATCAAACGAACATATTACTGAACGTTCACGAACACAGTCGAACGAACGAGACCTGTGTTCGTGTTCGTGTTCGTTCGCTAAGCTAAACGAACAAAAATTTTTGTTCGTTTTCGTTCGGTAAGCTAATCGAACAAACATAAACGAACTTTCCGCCGAACGGTTCACGAACTGTTCGCTGAACGTTCGGTTCGTTTACAGCCCTAACAATATGTGGTGAATGAGAAAAAAAAACTAACAGCCATCCATTGCTTGGCATGTGGCAATGGCACTATTCATTGGCTTTCTGTTTTAACATATAGGTAATTTTTAAAATAAAAGTGATGAAACAAAAAAAAAAAAAAGAAATAAAAAACAATAAAAAGAAAACGCAAAATAAAAAAATTATGAAATTGTAGATTTGGTCCTTTAAAATATAAAAAAATAAAGAAAAACATAGAGGTTAGCGTAATATTAGTAACTTGCGTTATCATGGACACTTCGATGATATTTGTTTTTCTAAAAACATTTGCGAAGGTTCTTCTGTCCACGCGCAGATATTGCCATCTGCAGACTATTTGTTTTTTCAAGACGTTTCATTAAAAAATGTCTGCGTGAGCACTTCTTGGTGCAGATTGGACTCAACCACTTTTAACATCTTCTAAGGTCTGCAGAGGGTTAAACACCACCACCCACCACCGTCGATCACCACCACCACCATCGTCCACCACCCACCAGCACCATCTACCACCACCCACCGTCCACTACCACCACCGTTGTCCACCACCACCATCCATTACCACCGTCCGAACACCACCACTTGTTTACTTTAAAAGTCTACATATGTTAAAAAACAAACAACCTTCTTCTTGCAGACTGCAGATGTTTGGTCCACCTCTTCTACACATGTCTGCAGATGTGGTCCGTAGACTATGAACAATTTGCCTCTTAAAAACAAACTGCACCGTAGTGCAAAAGACATAATATGTTACAAAAAGTTTACATAACGCTAAATTTAGCTTTTAAAAATAATGAGTAAATTACATTTTTCGCTTAGGTTTATACCATTTTTCAACGGTTGTCCTTTTATTTTTAAATAAAACTTACAGGTTTCGTCCTTTCCACTAATAATGTCAAATTTCTTTGTTAAATCCAATCACCTATTTGTGAAATAACCAAACTATCCTTTACTCGTTATAAATTTAAAATGCAAAACATAAAATTATATAAAAATATATAATAACTATTTCACTCTCTCTCGTTCTTTCACACCCTTTTCTCTCTGCACGCACCACCACCTAGGGCTGTAAACGAACCAAACGTTCAGCGAAAAGTTAGTGAACCATGCGGCGGAAAGTTCGTTTATTTTTGTTCGTTTATTAATAAACGAACGAATATCAACAAGAAATTTCGTTCGATTAGTTAAATGAACGAACATGAATAGACGTCTCGTTCGTTCAATTGTGTTCGTGAACATTCGGTAAGGTGTTCGTGAACATTCGTTCATTTTCGTTCGTTTATGTTCGTATGTTTGTGTTTTAGTTAAAGATATTTGTACTTTCAATATATTTTATCTATACTTTTTATATTATTAAACTTTTCTTTATTTTATTACCCTAACAATTAAACTAGGAAACCCTATTTCACCTTGTTTATGCATCACTTCTCTTTCCTTTCTCATTATTTACATCGTCAAATATGATAAACCTCCGTTCCACAACAAGGGATTCAAGTTCCAGCGCTACTCTCTGGGCCATCCACCTTTATCCTTCGTCGCGTTCGCTAAATTTATTTGTATTCGTGAACATACTCATTTCCTTAATGAACAAACACGAACATAAAATCTCATTCGGTAAGTGTTCATGAACCGTTTGTGAACATAGTTATTTTCTTAAAGAACGAACACGAACAAGACCTTGTTCGTGTTCATTTGGTTTGTTTATAGCCCTACCGCACCACCCACAACCCACCACACAAATAGAAAGCCCTCACTATCAATCTCTTCCACTGCACCATCCCTACCAGAACTGAAAATCAAACTCCCCTGGTATTGATGACCTCATCATCGTCGCCACTACTCCAAAAACATCACACTAGAACCCCTTCGAACCAAACATCAGAGAGCGATTTTCGTCACCATTCAATATCGCAGGTTTTGACCCGAATTGGGTCTGACTCTGCAGCTCGTTCTATCCACCAAATCGACACGAGCTAGATCTACGGAGTTTTTTAGAGAACCGACTAAACGTGTCTGCGGAAGAAAGGGATTTAAGGGTGATTGGATAAAGGGTTTTGGGGTGATTGGTTTATTAAATTTTATTTTTTTAAATAAATTAGTAAAATTACAAAAGTACCCTTATGTGCCTTACACATGACCAAATTTAACCTTAAAAATAATTAGGGTTTAGAGTAAAGGACGTGATATGTAAGCTTTTCTAAACTTTAAGTATGTTTTCTGACATTTTTAAAGGTAAATGACATTCATTGAAAAACGATATAAACATAAAGAATGAAAAATGTAATTTACCCAAAAATAAATGATGAAACCTCCAAGCTTATTTATATAAACACACTTAAGGAACGTTTTCTATAACTTTGTCTTTATTTATCTAGCTTAAAATTGCTAAAACAAAATTAAAGTGGTAAGTTACAACCACAAAATAAATCAACAAGTTTGTTTAAACTTGTTTAATCCTAATTTTGTTATTGTAATTATTAGTCTCAACAACTAATTAATTGTAGCTTCTTGTAAATAATAAATCCTTAAAAAGCCTTCCGCGATGAAAATGTCACAATTTTAAATCCAACTACTATGGTTGAAAACTCTGGAGAAGGTAAAGCCGGTGGGAAGCTGAGCATACATGGAAGTTAGAAACATGTAATAGGAGATGAGCGCCAATTAGACCAACAAAAGGCAACTTTGTTTTTCTCATATTTATATTAGGTTTCCTCCTAAATTGGTGTATAGACATTATGCGTAGTGATGGATATGATCGGGTGGTACCATTGGTGGCACGATAATACTCTAGTGGTCCGTTAGTAATCCAGATTTGCCGTAAAAAAACTTTGTTAAAAACCAATTCATTTCTTGCTTTTACGAACAAACCATAGAATTGCGTAGAGAATAGTGAACCAGAATGTTATCCTAACTTTTAAAGATGAAATGGAAGCAATGCACCGCAACCATTAATTTGCGTATCTGTTTTTCAAAACTTTCAATTCTATTATCTACGGATTATATATAGTATGTTTGAAACAACTAGCCTATTAACATTATAGAGATAAGAAAGAGAGATTGGGGAAACAATGGATATTTTATTGATGTCTACATATGCCTCTATTTATAGGCTTACAAGATGGTAGTTTAAGTATATGGATAGTTACACAATAAATATATAATAATTCATAACACTCCCCCTTGACTATCCACGTGACAAAATAATATATTATTCTTATAATACGCTTGGTGATGCTGCCTCGTTAAAAACCTTGCTAGGAAAACCCAGTGGGATAAAACCATAGCTAAGGGAAAAAGAGTGCAGCGCGTATTATTCTCCCCCTGATGATTTAAGTTCCTTGAGTTGACGCATCCCGATCCCATGAACCAGATTCTTGAATGTAGAGGTCGGAAGTGATTTAGTAATCAAGTCTGCCAAATTATCGCTAGAACGAACTTGTTGGACAGTAATATCTTCATTCTTTTGCAAATCACGTGTGAAAAAGAACTTTGGTAAAATGTGCTTCGTTCTGTCACCTTTGATGTATCCTTCCTTAAGTTGAGCAATGCATGCTGCGTTCTCTTCATGTAAAATTGTCGGTCCCTCATCTCTTATAGAAATACCATAAGACCCCCAAATGTGTTGTATTACATTTCTTAACCAAACACATTCTCGACTAGCTTCATGAATCGCCAATATTTCTGCATGGTTAGATGATGTGGCTGTGATGGTTTGCTTTACAGAACGCCATGAAATAGCAGTGCCTCCACTTGTGAATAAATATCCAGTTTGAGATCGTCCAGTGTGAGGATCAGACAAATACCCTGCATCTGCAAAACCAACCAAACTTGTTGTCGATTGGTTAGTAAAATACAACCCCATGTCCTTTGTACCTTGAAGGTATCGAAATATTTGTTTTACCCCATTCCAATGCCTCTTCGTAGGGCATGAACTATATCTTGCCAATAAATTTACAGAAAATGATATATCTGGTCATGTATGACTAGCAAGAAACATTAGTGCACCAATTGCACCTAAATATGGTACTTCTGGACCAAGAATTTCCTTTCCATCATTCGGAGGTCGGAATGGGTCTTTCTCGACATCAAGAGATCTTACAACCATTAGGGTACTCAATGGATGTGATTTTTCCATATAAAACCTTCTAAGTAACTTTTCTATGTAGTTTTGTTGATGTACAAGAATTCCACCCTTGAGGTGTTCGATTTGTAACCCGAGACAAACTTTTGTCTTTCCAAGGTCTTTCATTTCAAATTCTCTTTTCAAGCATTCAACCGCCTTTTGGAGCTCCCTTGGAGTTCCAATTATATTCAAGTCATCAACGTATACAACAATTATAACATATTCAGATTCTGACCTTTTTATAAAGATACACGGGCATATTGAATCATTTTTGTAACCTTCTTTCAACAAATACTCACTAAGGCGATTATACCACATACGCCCAGATTGTTTTAGCCCATATAATGATTTGTTTAATTTAATTGAAAGATGTTCTCGAGAACTAGATGTACATGAGTTTGGTAATTTGAATCCTTTAGGGAGTTTCATGTAAATATCAGTATCAAGTGAGCCATAAAGGTAGGCTGTCACAACATCCATTAGGCGCAGATCAATCCCTTCTTGTATTACCAGACTAACAAGATAACGAAAAGTTGTCGCATCCATCACCGGAGAATATGTCTCCTCATAATCAATCCCAGGTCTTTGCGAAAATCCTTGTGCTACTAATCGTGCCTTGTATCGTACGATTTCATTTTTCTCATTGAGTTTTCGCACAAAGACCCACTTATATCCAACAGGCTTTACACCTTTAGGTATAGGGACTACTTGTCTAAAAACTTCTCGTTTATTGAGGGAATCTAATTCTGCCTTAATTGCGTCTTTCCAATTTGGCCAATCATTTCTTTGTTTACATTCCTCAACAGATTTTGGTTCCTGATCCTCATTATTTTCCATTACTTCTAGCGCTATGTTATATGAAAACCTGTCATTGACATCGATTTCATTTTGGTTCAATACCTTTCTAGACATGATATAATTTATTGAGATCTCTTCGTTTTCAGGTACCTGAGGTTCTTCTGGAACCATCATGTCTAGTGTCTCTTCAGGAGACTCTTTTCTTGGCATTATCATTACCTCGACAGGACCATCTCCATTATTTGCTCCTTTTTTCTTTCGAGGATTTTTATCTTTAGAACCGATTGGTCTACCACGTTTGAGGCGTGCATTAGACTCATTTCCAACATGTGGTTGTCCTTCTGGGACACTTATTTTTACTGGAGTATTAGCAGCTGGTATGTGTGACTTAGTCACTCTCTTTGGGTCAGTGAATGCGTCTGGTACTTGATTTGTTAATGTTTGTAAATGCATTATTCTTTGAACTTCTTGTTCACATTCTTTAGTTCGAGGATCAATATGAGATGGTGATAATTCATTCCAAATTATATTATTATTTTCCAGCTGCTTTTCGTCTCCCCATAATGTTGGGAATGTTGTTTCAACAAAATGTCAATCACCAAATCGAGCTGTAAATAAATCACCTGTTGATGGCTCTAAATACTTAATGATCGATGGTGATTCATACCCAACATATATTCCTAACCTTCTTTGAGGTCCCATCGTTGTGCGTTGTGGTGGAGCGATAGGAACATATACGGCACAACAAAAAATCCTTAGATAGGAAATATCTGGTTCCTGACCAAAAACTAACTTTAATGGGGAGGAAGTGTGATAACTCGTTGGCCTGATGCGAATTAGTGTTGCTGCATGTAAAATTGCATGCCCCCAGGAAGATGCTGGTAGTTTTGATTTCATAATCATTGGTCTTGCAACCATTTGAAGTCGCTTGATAAGCGATTCAGCAAGTCCATTTTGCATATGTACATGAGGTACTGAATGCTCTAAACTTATGCCAATAAACATGCAATAATCATTGAAGGTTTGGATGTAAATTCCCCAGCATTATCCAACCGAATTTCCTTTATGGGATAATCTGGAAAATGTGCTCTTAACCTTATTAATTGAGCAAGTAGTCGTGCAAATGCCATATCACGACTTGATAGTAAACTCACATGTGACCATCTAGTTGATGCATCAATTAAGACCATAAAGTATCTAAATGGTCCACTGGGAGGGTGTATAGGTCCACATATATCCCCATGTATTCTTTCTAAAAAACTCAAGGATTCTGTCCCTACCTTAACTGGTGATGGGCGAGTGATTAACTTCCCTTGTGAGCATGCAACACATGTAATATCCTTAGATTGAAGGATCTTATGGTTCTTCAAAGAATGACCACATGAATTTTCTATATTTTTTCGCATCATTATTGATCTGGGATGGCCTAACCGGTCATGCCAAATGATAAAATTTTCTCGATCCATAAACTTTTGGTTTATGATTGCATTTGATTCAACTGCACCAATTTTGGTACAATACAAACCAGAGGCAAATGCGTGTAACTTCTCTAATATGTGTTTTTTTCCCGAAATAATATTTGTGATTTGAAGGTACTCATCATGTCTTTCACATGTAGTCTCAAGATGATATCCATTTAGACGAATATCTTTAAAGCTTATCAGATTTCTTTGAGATAGTGGGGAAAATAAGGCATTGTTAATTTTGAGCAAAGTTCCACATTGTAGAACTGCATATGCTTCTCCAAAGCCTTCAATTAATTTTGTTTTACCAGATATAGTACCAACGCTTGCCTCTTTCATTGTTTAACTAGAGAAATAATCCCTTTTCTTTAGGATTGTATGTGTAGTAGCACTGTCTATTATACATACATCTTCACCATTAATATGAAGTTTAGTTGAATACTCCATATGCTACAAAACAAAACAAAGCTTCATAAATAAAAGTATAATATGGTTCAAACATAACAATTCTATAAAGTGCCCCAAAATACTTCAAAATAAAATATAACGAAATCCCAAACAAAATGTCTTAATAAAACATCAAGGAAATAACATAATTTTAAATATAATCATTCACGCGTAGGGAAAATTGCAAGCATCCAACTGGTTTGTATCATCCACGATATCACCATAATCCAAATTAGCTTGCTCGATAAGGAAATCATCATAATCCAGATTAGTTGCATTAGTATGGTCCTTTTCACCACTTGGGACATCAACATTTCCATCTTCATATGTTAAATTTGTCTCTATTCCTTTTTGTTTGTCTTTTATAGATTGTTGGTAAAGCTTTACTAAGTGTCTGGCTATACGACATGTACCAGCCCAGTGGTTGTTACCACCACATCGATAGCATGCATTAGATGAGGTTCCACTTTTCTTTTTACCTCTTTCATCATTGGATTTCTTTTCATTATCATGCAACTTCTGGTGGGTTCTTCTGTTTTTGAATTGAACACCATGATAATTACCCCGACCATATGCACGACCACGTCCATGACCACGACCATGACTACGACCATGACCACGCCCACGTTGATAGCCACGACCACGTCCGTGTGACTTCCACTTTGGTCATTATATGTTGCCACATTCACTTCTAGGAATGGGGTTGTACC
Organism: Helianthus tuberosus; assembly: GCA_030545235.1. NCBI lineage: Eukaryota > Viridiplantae > Streptophyta > Magnoliopsida > Asterales > Asteraceae > Helianthus > Helianthus tuberosus. The sequence continues at coordinate 84,473,954 of CM060369.1, forward strand.
AACCGGACGAGTTTCATGGTTTTTCATTAGTAGCTCATTATTTTGCTCAGCCACAAGCAAACATGATATTAAGTCACTGTATTTGGTGAAGTCCCTTTCACGATATTGTTGTTGCAAGACAATGTTTGAGGCGTGAAAGGTGGAGAATGTTTTTTCCAACATCTCCTTATCAGTAATATTTTCACCACATAGAATCAATTGTGACGTGATTCTAAACATTGCTGAGTTATACTCACTTATAGACTTAAAGTCTTGCAAACTTAAATTAATCCATTCATAACGAGCTCTTGGTAATATTACTGTTTTCTGATGGTCATACCTTTCTTTTAAATTGGTCCATAGGACGAGTGGATCTTTGATAGTGAAATATTCATTTTTCAATGACTCATGAATGTGGTGGCGTAAGAAAATCATTGCCTTTGCTTTATCTTGGGTACTCGTTTTATTTCCTTCTTTAATTGTTTCCCCAAGGTTATTGGCATTTAGATAGATTTCAGCATCCAAAGCCCATGACAAATAATTTTTTCCAGTGATGTCTAAAGCCATAAACTCAAGCTTTGCAAGATTCGACATGATTATCTATATTAAAGAAATATGCACGGATTAATTTATGTTATTCAAAATTATAATCCAATTAAATAATATTTAGGATAACAATTATTGACTACAAATAAAAACACTATCACATCTTATTTAACCTTTTGCCCATTCTAAGTAAATTATTTTTACTAAGAAATATATTTTTAATTATTTTTGAGTCCCGATGATATTCTTTTCATCACTTTGGTAATCATATATTTAATATACTTATCACATGTTCCTACTTTATTTAGAAATTATCATCTTAAGGCAGACAAGCTGTGATCTGAATTTCAACGAAGCTTTTTTTTTTCTTGCCAATCAAAATCAACAGAAGGCTTCTAACAATAACTTACATCTTGCAAACATAACTAAAGATTCCTTCTCAAGAGAACTTTTTTTGGAAGTAGAGAGCCTATAATTAAATTCTAAATATTGTTTACAAAATTAATACACAGTATGTCCACTCATATATCAAGGGTAGTTAATAATGTGTAAGTTAATCATGTACACACCCGAAATGTATATACACGAAATAAAAATAAGAGTAAACTGCCATTTTGGTCCCTGTGGTTTGGCCAGTTTTGCCACTTTAGTCCAAATCTCAAACTTTTTACATCTGGGTCCCTGTGGTTTCACTTTTATTGCCATTTTAGTCCAAAATTCAAATCACCTCTTATTTGACTGTTGAAAGCAGGTTATTTTGTCTTTTTGTTCAGGGGTAAAATCGTCCATCTCAGTTTATTATTACATATTAATAACTAAATTAATTATACTTAATTCATTAAAAATGCATCTTTTTACAACCAGACATACAAGAAACCCAGAAGATTCATCAAAGATGCAAAATTCACAATACAATCCCATCATTTTACTGAAAATCAGTAAACCCTATAACAAGATTCATCAAAGATGCAAAATTCACAATACAAGAAATGCAAGCATTGACTTCAACAATACTAGTAAACGCTTCGAACAAGATTCATCAAATATGCAAAATATACAATCAGACATTCAAGAAATGCCACTAAAAATCTTCAATCTCCAGATAACATTCAACACAATCAACAACAGCAGCATCAATCTCTACACACACCACAACAATTCACACCAAATCAATCCTTCAAAAACATAATCAAACCTCCCAAATCCACACAAACAAAACCAAAACCCTAAAAAACAATCACCAGATTCAATTCCAAAAACCATACCAAATAAATCTTACTCCCTTCACTCCCCAATCTGAGCAATTCCTTACCATATTCCAACGCCTCCATCAACGGTGATGGCTATGTGACGGTGGAGATGAGGTGCAACGGTGGACGTGGAGGAACGATGTTAGAGGTGCGACGATGTGTTGTGCAGGGGTTAGATTTAGGGAAAATTGGAGGCAGAGAGAAAGGAGGTAGAAGAAGTCCCAGCTCTGCAACCCTGATCCGCAACCCTGATCCGCAACCCATAACAACACCACCGGTCATCACCGTCACCGGTAACCAGCTCTGCAACCCGGGGGAATTTTCAGGTGACGGAGTGAATTTCGAGTTCTGTTTTGAGTTTCATCTGCACCTCCGACATCATCTTCATCGCTAACCACTACCATCCATCCTTTTCTGCTCACGTGATCCATCCTTTTCTGCTCACGCGAACTCCGGTGACCTCCATCATCTTTTCCGCCGCAAACAGAGAAATGAAGATAATGATGGTGTGCAAATGAATTAATCGTCTGATAATGAAGATGATGATGGTGTTAACAAAGATTCATCTTCTGATGATGAAGATGAAGTAAGACCCTAGAAGACAAAAGGAGAAGTGTAAGTAGTGCTGATGATGACAATGATGTTAATAGAGAAATGACTGGTGTATCCGTTGAAAGATTGTTGTGGGATTAGGGAGATTATTTGGGGAATGAATTAATCTGCTGATTTTGTGGCGATTTTTGAAGAAGATGGGGAGAAGATTATTTGGGGGTGATTTTGGTGTGCAACTGAATATATTAATCTGTATTATATTTATTAATATGTAATAATAAACTGAGATGGACGATTTTACCCCTGAACAAAAAGACAAAATAACCTGCTTTCAACAGTCAAATGAGAGGTGATTTGAATTTTGGACTAAAATGGCAATAAAAGTGAAACCACAGGGACCCAGATGTAAAAAGTTTGAGATTTGGACTAAAGTGGCAAAACTGGCCAAACCACAGGGACCAAAATGGCAGTTTACTCTAAAAATAAACTAAATATGATTTTATTTAACATTATATTATAATGTATAATATTGTTAACAAATATTTAAAACATATGAAGGAATATAAATGTTATAGAATATGGGTAGTAAATCGATTTAAATCAATTAAATATTTTAAATGAATCAAAGCTACAATAATTTAATAAGAGTATTGATGTGCATAATGAATTTTTTTTTTATTACTAGATGGAAGGTCTTTCGTTAGATTATAAAAAAAAAACGTGTCTGATGGATTACCCTAACTTGCTTAACAATATGATCGGCGCCAAGGTAATTGTTATAGTTATTTTGCCAATTGTCTTCATAAAAGTGACGTACCATTTCATACAACTTTGTTCTCTCATATTAGATTGATATTTATATAAATTGTAACTACTCTTTCGAACTTATGTCAAATAAAAAAATAAATAAATAAAACAATTTTTTTAGACCTTACGATGGATAGTATGAACAAGTCTCTAACACAACCCAAAATAGTATGAATTACAATATGGATCATGTATGAGAAAATAATAAATAATGATAAAATGGTTAGAAAATATATTATACCTTACGATGGTGTGATCCAAAGCAATGACGCTTGTGATAATACGATCCAACTCTAAAACAAGTCATGCTGATAACGTGTTTGAAACAACGAGCCTATTAACATTATAGAGATAAGAAAGAGAGATTGGGAAAAAAATGGATATTTTATTGATGTCTACATATGCCTCTATTTATAGACTTACAAAATGTGAGTTTAAGTATATGGATAGTCACACAATAAATATATAATAATTCATAACATAGTATTTCTTTTTAATTTTCTATTTATCAGTTAATATCTATCGATTCTTATAGTATAATTACATTTGTATATTCAAACTATATTTTGTATTAATATTTAAATTTGCATTATTAAACCACCCTTCTCTAATAGTAAAAAGATCAAAGACTCTAATTGTAAGATTTTGTTTTATATAAAGAATAATTACAGAACATCAATTTATTAATATACGATGTTAAACAATTATATATATTTTAAACCCTTGTATTATTAAAAAATAGTCAATGTAATCTCTTAATTCATAGTTAATTAAACAAAAGAAATAGTAGCTACTAGAAAACTGCTGTTATTCCTACCAAAATTTCCTACGTATTTTCTACAAATGAAAATGCTGACACATTTCCTACGAAATTTCGACGTATAAGAAAGGGTCTTAGTTTTGTGACAAAAAGCGACCAAAATCGACAAATTGGTTAGCGTAGGAGAAGTGTCGGAAAATTCCGACAGATCTCTGACGAAATCCATTTTCATTTTAACCATTAGTCCGAAATTCGTAGGAATCGTTATGCGTAAGAAAAGTGTCGGCAATTCCCGACGGAATTCCTAACCGACGGAATTCCTAATGAATTCGTTTTCATTTTAATCATCGGTAAGATATGTGTAGGAATCCAATTTATCATAAAAAAATTCATAATAAAATGAAATTACTGATATTAAAATATAAAGTTTTATTATTTATAAAAATATATGTTATTTTTAAAATAATTTTTTTAATACCCATAGTTTTTAATTAATATCCGCAGAAAATGTGTAGGAAAATACCGACACAATTCCTACGAAATACGTTTCATTTTAACAATTTTCCTATCCGTAGGAAGTGTGTCAGAAATTACCGACAAATTACTTACGAAATGGATAAAAAAAAAGAATTTGTAATATATATGTGTTATTTTTAAAACATATTATTAATATCCATGGGAAATTTGTCATAAATGCCTACAGATTTCCGACGGAATGGTTTTTAATTAATATCTCTAGGAAATGTGTAGGAAAATACCAAATTTAATAGTTCCGTAGAAAAAGCGTAGGAATCCATGATACACGCCTTAATACGGTCTATTAGGGCATGTATGACTTGTATTCTTGGTTACGATATAATAGCACTCGATACAACGTGATGTAACCATTCAACATCGAATGTTACATAATAAGTTGTTAATAGGCCTTTAAGATATATCAAGACCCAACATGATCTATTAGGGCATGTATGACTTGTACTTCTTCATTACCATATAATAGCACTCAATACAATGTGATGTAACCCTTCAACATAAAGGCCTTCACAAGCCATTAAGATATATATCATGGCTTAACACAGTCTATTAGGGTATGTATGACTTGTTGTTCGTTGTGATATATTTCACTCAATACAACGTGATGTAATCCTCCAACATTGAGTGTTACATAATAATGGTCTTAACGAGCTTTTAAGATATATCAAGGCCCAACACAGTCTATTAGGGCATGTACGACTTGTAATTCTTTGTTACATTATAATAACACTTAATACGTGTTGTAATCCTATAGCATCGAAGTTACATAATAAAGGCCTTAATTGACCATTAAATATATCAAGGCCCATACATCGTTTAAGATATATCACTCGATACAACGTGATACAACTCATCAACATCCATCTTTCCAGGCTTGTTCTCTCTTTTACCATCTGATATATCATCTGATTAATATCTTTACCCTCTGATCATATCATCTAATTAATAATTTACTGCTAAAAAATTTTAAATTTTCATGAATTTCTCATGAAGAATTACAATATTTGTTTTACTTTGAAAACAGTAACAATAATTATTGTTCCATTACTCAAATGGTACATTGTATATGTATTTTTTAGATTGTATAGGTTTATCAAGATATAATGTAACATGCAGGGGAGAACCCACATTATTAAAGTATTGTTGCCGGACTCTCCCGACCCGATCCGAATAACGACCGACCGGAAAATCCTAACTTTAGTTGTGGAAAGTTTGGACACCGAAAAAAGGGACCCATTAGAAAAAAAAAATCCTAGATCCGCCACTGGTCACATGATTAAAGAAAGAGAGATTACAATATATACATAAACATATCAATCACTCGCTGTATTATTTCTTTTTTCATTTTTACATATTATAATAAACTAGCAATGAAAACCCATGCGTTGCGGCGGGCCCGTAACACGCCTCAATCCTTACCGGTGCATGGTACCACCAAAACGGTATTGATAATTACCGAGAATGATATACGAAAGAGTTGGATTATAAATGGTTGACCAACAACTTCATAAATCTAAACATATTATATTAAGCAAAAAACAGTTAGTAGTATAAAAAATACTTCATAAATCTTCTTAATGCAACTAATGGATTATAACAATGACATCAAATTAAGAACAAAACTCACAAGTTGCACATATATCCAATAAGCATGGATTCTATGTACCAGATTTAATACAATTACTATATTACAAACCATGGACATAAATAAATTTATTTCACATAATTACATGATATTCATATAAAGTATACAATATGTTATATAGAGTGGCAAAGCTTGATCAATAAAGCTTACTGAACAATTTTCATAAAACTTTCTAACCTGTCATCTTCAACAACATTTATCTTCAAATTAGGAATAAAGCTTTTAAACTCCATCCACAAATATGATGTCTCCTCGTCGCATATCACCTCTTCTAACTGCAACAATTTGCTCATAGACACCGGCAATTCTTGCAACCCGCTACAACCGTCCATCTTAAGCACTCTCAGGCCACAAAGTTCACCAACTTCTTCAGGCAGTACATTTATACTCAAACAATCAGATATATCAATGAAACTCAGATTACACAAGCTTCCAATAGATTCGGGTAATTCTTGCAGCTTTGTGCAACAATGAAGCCTCAACATTTCAAGATTTGACAAACAGCCAAACCCTTTAGGAAGAACATCAAACTCTTGGCAATTGGTGATGCTAAGTTTCTCGAGATTAACAAGACTACATAGTCCTAATGGTAGTTCCTTTAGATCATAACACATATCGATCTCAAGTTCCCTAATATTTGATAGTATGTAAGGCGTCTCAGTGATAGAACTCATCAAAGCATTACCTATCTCACACATAACAAGCGAAAGTTTCCTCAAATTCCTCAATGCAAAGATAGGTTGAATAGAGGAAACCAAAACGTGTTCAAATCTGATTGTTCTTAGGTTGGAAAAACACTCTATCAAATAAAGATTGTGCAGCTGAGAAGGATAATCACTATAGCTTGTGATAGTTAAAAACTTTAATTGGTCCATTCTTTTGATAAACTCGGCTAGTGCGTACTTTGTACTTCTTATGTTCAATATCAATACCTCAATTTTAGGTGCTTTTAGATCATACCACATTGAGCCGAACGCTTCATCTGCAGTTGAATATTATAGTTAGTTTTCCGCATGTTGGTTAGAGCATAAAATGTTAATATAAAGAAATGAAACCTGTTGAGATAGATAAGATACGAGCGTTGATGGGTTGTTCTGTTTCTGAAATCCACCATGTGGGGAACTCATTCCTGTGGATATCTACAAACAATCGTTTTCTTTCTACAATAGGTTCTTGACTGCTCATGTGGATGGCTAACTCTCTTAGCAAGTCATGTTGTGTAACAAAAAGCTCATTACAATAGCCGTCTAGTTCACCAGCATATTTCCTTTAAAATATTATGAAGATTGATGTAACAATGGGCAAAAGACATCTGATATAATTACAGAAATCATTTACCTTAATGGAACAAGATTGATGAGATTTCTTAATGAAAGTTCATGAAGAGTTTCACTTGTATGCATTCCCTCATCATCTAGATTGTACAATTCCACCCACATATCCATAAGAACCATGGCTGAAATTCGTTCAGCTTCAGGAAATGAGCCCAAATCCAAGAAACATTCTTTAGCAATAGGTAACTCCTCCAGTGCATCGACACTAGACTTCAGACTATGAAGTATGTTGATGTTTGACTGCAAAATAGATCCACTTTCTGACCATTTCTTGAGAGTTGTTTTCCATTTAAGCACAGGTTGTCCACACAGCGATGCACCAACTACAGTTAGGGCCAATGGAAGTCCCTTACAAAATTTAACAATCTACATCCGAAAGCACAATCAAAGTTACATATTCCTGTATATAATTAATTAAACATGTGTGTTCAAGAAATCAAGGTGTTTTCTATTTTGTTTTTTTATCTACCTTGTTCATGAGATCATCAGTCACATTAATGGGAATCCCATCACTTGGAAACGCAGAATAGCAAAAAAGAGTTCTTGCATCTTCATCATTCAACAAGCTCAACTCATAAGTGGAACTAAACCTTGGAAACAAGAATCTTGATGTGACTAAAACTTTGCATCCTTGTATTTGGAACATACGATCTTGAATAATGGACTCTGATTCAGACCACACATCATCCAAGACTAGTAACATTTTATTTGATCCCATTTGATTTATCAATTTTTCAAGATGATTCCTTCCTTCTTCGTCGGTTTGAAACTCACAATGATTTTCGCCATAATGCTCAAATATTTTTTCCATAATGATCTTAAAACTGGATTGTCTAGAGACTGTAACATAAAGGATATTCTCACCAAATATTTCTGTCAAAGTATAAATGCATTAATAAAGAACTTAATATTAATAAACAATGTTTTTTAATAAACAACATATCAAACATATATTGGTACCTTTCATTTCATTGTCATGACAAAGCATCTTCGCGAGAGTAGTCTTTCCACAACCTCCAGGACCCGAAACCACCAACACTTCGGTGTCATAATTGAGCAGCCTACGCTTCAACTCTTCAAGGTGCAACTTGAACCCAACAACATGTTTAGGAAGCCGTGGAACTCTGCATGAACGGTCATTAGCAAGCGCATGAGTTGTAATACCTGAAAGTAATTGATCCATTTTGTCTGATAAATCATAGATCCCAATTAGACTTCGCATACTAGTGCTCAACGAATTCCCCTGCAGTTCTATCTGGAAGAACCACAAGAGGTCATTGTTAAGTCGAATCAGCTTATGTGAATAAACAAATTTTTGGTAAATATTCCAGAACTTGATCCTCGAGTACTTAACAATGAGCTCTTTCCCTTCTTCGAGATGAGAGATGAACATTGTGGTTTCTTCTTCAGGACGATCCAATACTTTTCTCAATCTCCAGATTTCAAAAAAGATGGGCTCTATACTTTTTAGGGTAGTTTTAACACTTTTGAGTAGGGTTTTGATCTTGTCACTTTGCATAGTTTGCGCTACAACTACGCTCAGTAACTCGCCGAATGCGAGCTTTAAAGCAGTCTCAATAACCACAGCCATTGATGATTACAAACACAAGTTGAATGAAAAGCCTGATACGTTTTTACGTAAAGTGAACTTTGAGGATGAAGAAATGAAATCAAGTCCAATAAAACTGGTTTTTGTGGTGATAACGTTATTGGGTAACATGTATATATAACCTATATATCCTGGTAACTTACCATGCATTGAGTAAGATTTTTCCCAGGTTCAGATTGAAGCTCCCATCAATGACGCGTTCACATTAATTCAAGATACTAGTCAATACGCGACTACTTGTTTGTCAATTGCAAAAGAGATAAATGAAACGAAATTTAAATGGATACAAATATTTGATTTTTCTCGTCTTGATAGTCATTGTCAATAATACATCATTTGTTTGAATCCCAAGCGTTTTCAGTTAAGGTATCTATGTCAAAAATCAACATAGATCAGTTTATGAACTTTCATGATCATTATTAAAAAATGTGTAAATACAAAAAAATTATTAGTTTTCTATGCCAAATAAACAAAACTATAATTTTATAATTGTTTTGTTTGATCGCCAGACATAAAATAACGGAGGGGTATCCACACATCTCTCTAAAAGCATCTACACATCCCCTAACCCTAGACTCTCCTCATTGCTCTATACGTCTGAAAATGGGCCTACCCATACGCCCCTCATAGCCCTATACGACTGCTTGTGGCCAATCTAATTAATGTCAATTATTGGGTGTGAGCCAATGATTACTCAATGATTGGGATGTACTATATGGAATTTTATTTAATATTATGGATGGATGTTTTAGTACGGGGAAGTTGTGAAATATTTATATAATAAAATGCATATATTTTTATAAAATGTTGTTATAAAAAAATGTGTTAATATTATAAAACGTCATGTTTTTATGGTAGAAAATATCATCGTTTTTTAATAAATATAATGTGCGTATGTTTTTTTATTAAGTATTATTATTAAAAACTTCACATTTATATAAAATGAATTCTATATATTATAATATGTGAAATTTTTATAAGTATTATTAAATGTCAATTTTTTATAAAATGTTTTTATAAAACGAATTGTATATATTATAAAATGTCAAAATTTTTATTTATTGAGTATTATTATGTCTTTAATTATTTCTCACTTATCATTTATTAACCATAACGCAACAAAGAAACGTAATTCAAAATTTAATTAAACATCGGTTTATATTAATACACAAAATATGTCACTTTCATACAAAATGTAATGACTAAATCAAAAACCCTAAATCGCTAATTGTTACATATTCTTAAATTCTTGCACAGATTATAACGATGGGTGTAACACCCAAATACCAAGACAGGCCGACTGTCTTTAAATTGTGTACTGGTACCCTAGCTTCCAACAGGTTTTCCGTTTCCCAACTACCACATGAAGAGGCACAAAGTATGAGGTGGTTGGGGTAGGGGAGTCGGGATTTCCTTTATTAACCACCGTCCAATCTGGCGCGCCATCTCGGGATGGTGGGTGAAGTAGCATTCCCTTTGGTGGATACCTCATGAGAACACTAATGAACATCTCTCTTGGAAGTACATGCAACGGGGCAAACCGCGTTGGCTAGCGTCACTAGAAGCTTAGCACAATGTAGTCCACTCCGATCACACATAATCCTAGATCGACGTCCTAGTTCATGAATCTGATATACGAACGCAGGTAAACATTTGAATCTGAAATATGAACGCAGTGTACTTCTCCATAAGGATTACGCTACCACCATCGTCAAAACCCCGACTTTCGATATCCTGTTAATAAAACATACAGTTATAGCGTTAAACTCGGCATTCGAAAATATATTATAAAAAATAAAAAAATAAATCCAAGCACCACCACAACTACCACCCACCACGACACCATCATAGCCCACCACCACCCTCAACCACCTCGTCCACCTCCACAGTCGATCCACCACCATCACCACAGCCGACCCACCACCACCATCACAGCCGACCCACCACCACCTCCACATCCGACCTGCCACCACCACCACAGCCGCCCCACCACCACCACCGCAGCCGACCCCCCACCACCACCACCACAGCCGACCCACCACCACCCACCGTCAAACCCTAACCACCGTCAAACCCCACCACCGTCAAACCCTAACCACCGTCAATCTCCACCACCTTCAAACCCTAACCACCACAGCCATAACCACGATCAATCTCCACCACCGTCAAACCTTAACCACTGTCAATCTCCACCACCGTCAAACCCTAACCATCGTAGCCCCACTACCCAACCCTAACCCAGTTAAACACCCACCACCGTTCGATCCACCTTTTTTTTTTTCACAACCACCGCTGCCCCACCGTCAAAACCTAACCACCGTCAAACCCTAACACTGAAAACGACAACCACAACCCCAACACCACCACAAACGGCCAAAAAAAAAAACAAAAAAAAAAAACATAAAAGATTGAAGATTAATCATCAAAATATGGAATACAAACTAACCTTGAATATTCAGACCATATAGAGAGATACGAGAGCGAGAACTATACGAGTGACAAAGAATTCGTGCGTGTGTGTGCACTTCTAGATCGTCATCGTGTAGTCCAGAGTTCCTCTTGTGTGGTCCACAGCCCTTTTTCGTGTGTACTTCCATTGAGGATCTTGGTTTTAGCTATAAAAGGAAACAAAACTTCAATACGCCACTCATAGGTCAATGAGAGGCGTATAGAAGTACACTTTCTGCCAACATTTCAGAAAAAGTAAGTATATACGGCCCTCATCACCCTATACGCAACGTATAACCTGAAAAGGTGTCAGAAACCGTATATCTATACGCCTCTCATTACCCTATGAGTGACGTATAGACGTTTTTTTTAAAACTTGTGATACGTATGAGAAGTTGTAATAATTCGTATCCATTTTCACAATCACAATGGTTCTTTGCAAATGTGGTAGGCCAGCTGCACTAAAAACATCTTGGACTGAAACTAACCCCGGACGTCAATTTTACACTTGCTCTCAAATGATATACTTTTTAAGCACTATTTTTTACACTCTGAAACACTAATTCGTCTGTTTTAGCGTTCTAGGTGCAAATTCTTTGTGAGGCACGATCCTCCCTTGTGTAATCGGTCATGTGTGGTCATCAAAGGACTGATGGATTCGAAGGCTGTGCTTGAAGACCAAGTCAAGGATTTGAAAGAGGATGTTCGAATGTATAAATTGCAAGTCGCGGAATTGGAAGATAATCATTCAAGGGTTGTTCGCAAGAGGGAAACCTATTTGATAATCAGTTGGATTTTTTTTGTGTTGTTTGTCTTGGTATTTGTCATTGGTAGTAGTTAAGTTTATCCAAGATATGTAACCAAATGTAATGACTCTCGTATTTTCGATGATATAGTGAATGTTTACTTTTGAGAGTATATTGGTTTCCGGTTGTTACCTTTTTATTATAAAAACTAAAGATTTTAATAAATATTTGACACATATTTATATTATAAAAAAATAAAGAATTTAAATATAATATGTGTCAAATATTAACTATAAATGTTTTTTTTAATATTATTATAAATATTCAGCTTTAGAAAAATGTTGTTTTTTAATAAGTCGATTACAAACGTTTATAAAAAAAACCACCAGGCAAACAACTAAGCATAAATAACAAAAGGAACAAACACTCATCAAGTTCTTACAAATGTTTAAACATAACAAAAAGAAATAAATATTTGTTCATACATGCCCAAAACATAACCAAAATAAACAAACATTAAGTTCCCACAAATGTTTAACAATAAAGTTCACCAAACGAAACATAGAAATACTACTCCGACGCCATGTCGTCATCGCTGTCGTCAGAATCATCACTGATGTAATGCAAATTACATTTGTTTCCATGTATAGTTTGTATAATAATTTGAGTTTTTTTGTGTCATTTTATCATTGGCTTTGTATATTATGATGTCTTGTGTGCTTTGCAGGGTCCCGGAAGTGATAACGAGATGAAACGAGCACCCGGGAGGAGGTTTAGACTTAGTGAAGGATTTTCATGAAATGAAAATGGATATTTGATAAGATGATAAGATAGAGAATTGAATTACGAACTCGTAGGCGAAAACGGTGAAGAAAACGGAGTTGAAACGAAGAAGTTATGATCGAAACCATATTCTTAGTACGCAGGTCCTTGGACAAACGCGACGGATTTACCATTTACCCTTGGCGCGACACGACGCCTTCCCTAATTTTCGTAGAAAACTTCATATTTAAGCCCATACTTAACCCTAATCAATCCCAGACAACCCTAGACTAATTCACAACAATTAGGGACGAAAATCAGTAAAAGTTTGGAGCTTTTGTAGCGGTTTTAAGAGCTTGAAGCTACGGGTTAAAGATTGGAAGCTGAGGAGGTCGTCCTGATCATCTTTGCATCATTCGGGTTCCTTATTCTTTATTTCTTATTTTTTAATTATGTCTCTTGCAACTAAAATTAGTCTTGTGTTTATGTTTCCTATATATCCTGGTCAGTGTTGTAAAAATCGGAATTAATCGGCGCCTAGGCGCTAGTCGGGCGTTGACTGATTAATTTTGAGCTAGTCGGACCATTAGTCGGTAGTCGGTCCAAGTAGGTCCTAGTCGGTGCAAGGCGGCCCAAATCGGCCCAAGTCGGCCAAATCGTTTCTAGTCGGCCCACTCTTTTTTAGTTTAAATCAGGCCCAAAGAAATGTTTTTAACCATTTAATACATGGCCCAAGTTGTTTAGTTCCAACCTCGCCCAAAAAAAACATGTTTTTAACCCTTTAAAACATATTCCATGAGGCCATGACTGATATGTTAATGTTCGAATGTTTAAATACTTAAATTGCTATGTTTTAAATTTCATTGTTTAAATTTTGAACTATTTTTAATTATTATATTGATATTAACGTGTGTATTGAATGTTTAAATACTTGATTTGCTATGTTTTAAACTTAGTTGTTTGAATTTTCAACTATTTTTAAGTATTATATTGATATTAATGTATGTGTATATATATAAATTTAAAAATTATATATATAAATTCCGATCTGATTAATCCCGATTAATTCCGATTAATCCCTAGTCGGTACTCCACCGCCCGACTGCGCCTAGCGATCTCTACAACACTGATCCTGGTAACTTACCATGCATTGACTAAGATTCTTGTTTCTTATATATCCTGGTAACTTACCATGCATTGACTAAGATTTTTCCCACGTTCAGATTGAAGCTCCCATCAATGACGCTTTCACATTAATTCAAGAGAATAGTTATAAAAACCGTCGATGTATGGTGGCGAACATCTTTTGTTATTTAGTCTGTGTTTACATGTGTTTTGAAATCACTACGAACGCGTTGCACACGGAACCGCTAACAAGAATAAAAAGAGAATGTAGAAAAAAAAAAACACTAAAAAATAACCGAAAAAAAATCAACCATAAAAGTTGTATGGTAATGAAGTTGTTCGGATGAAAATCATGGTCACAGATGAGCAAATAGTACTGGGTAACGGTACCAAATTTCCCGAACTGAAAGATCCTAAGTACAATTTTTGTACCGGTTTTTGGCGTTCCTGGTACTGGCTCGCTACCGGTTTTTACCTTCAAATACCGGTATCTTAACCGGTATTTTCGGTACCACTACCGATTCAGTATCGGTTGACACCGAGCTCATCTCTACCCTTAAAACAAAAAAAAAATGATTAAAAGTGAAGAAAATCAACAAAAAAAAGTTGTACGGTACCGTTGTTGTTCGTATGGTACCCGTGATCATGGATGAGCAAATGGTACCGGGTAGTAGTACCGAATTTCCCGAACTAAAAGATTTTAAAACTCAATCTGGTACCGACTTTTGGCGTTTTCTGTACCTGGCTGGTGCCGGTTTTAACCTTCATATACCGATAACGAACCGGACCATACCGGTATTTTCGATACCCGTACCGGTTGACACCAAACTTATCCAACTTAAAAAGTAAAGAAAATAATTATTATTATACTTATAATATTAAAATAACAAAACTATTAAAAAACTATATACTATTATAATATATTAAAAATACTATTCATTGTTTTTTTAAGAGTAAATTACACAGATTGTCCTTTAATTACACCCTAAATTGCACTCCATGCCCTTTCCCTTTAATTTGTGCATTCCATGTCCTTTAAATAACAAATTTGCACACTCCTTGTCCTTTTCTCCAAACCCCATCCAACAACCCAGTTAAATGCACCCATGTGCCTCTCACATGATGGGTAAAATTGTAAATAACCTTCCACCTACCCTTAAAAACCCCAGGAGTCTTCTTCCTCCCCACATAAATTAGGGTTTCGATTTCTTCATCAGACTATAAACACTTCCTCACATAAATTCAGTTTCCTCATCAAACTATAAACACGAAATCATGGTATATTGCAGATGTGGAACAGCAGCGACTCTTAAGACATCTTGTACTTCAAAGAACCCAGGGAGAAGGTTTTATGGATGCCCTAGATGTGGATTCATCTGCTGGTTTGATACCGCGGTTTGTGAAAGATCACAAGGTGGAACAACAGCGACTCTTAACCAACACTTAGCATCTAAAGTCGAAACATCACAAGTTGCAAATATGAACCTGTACAGGATGTTGATCATGAGTTGGGTGTTTCTGATCATGAGTTGGGTTGTTTTCATTGTGTTTGCTCGTTTTTTCTTAATGTAATGTGATGTAAAGTTGGTATGCTACTTTGCTTTGTAATGTGCAGGTCTATGTTTAGTTGGTTTTGTCTATGTTTAGTTGGAAGTGTTTTGTAATTTGTAAGTTGCAAGTCGATTAATGCAAGTTGGTTATCTAATCTTTTGTACAATACGATGCGCTACACTATCTAAACTAAACATATGAGTAAATTGACCAAAAAGCAAAAAGCCAAACCAAACACACCCCTGTCACACCTGCTCCGGCTGCCCAAACTATAACCCAAACCAAACCAACCTGAACTATACTTCACTATACTATCTAAACTCCACTCAAATAACCTGCTGCACAAACCAAAAGCCAAACGAAACACACCCCTGTCACACCTGCTCCGACTGCCCAAACTATAACCCAAACCAAACCAACCTAAACTATCTAACCCTGCACTGCACAAACCAAAAGCCAAACCATAAACACCATAAACCTGCAATAAAATACGTCGCTTGCTGCACCATAACATATCATTCCAAACATACACAACTGATAACATAACTAATATCATAAAATTCCAACTTAACAAAAGACAAAGGTTTACCATCCAAACATTTCAAACATGTAAACAAAACATAAAAACCATAGTTTTAAGTCCAACAAACTATCAAACTTCCTAGGATGCCTCCTGTCCCTTGCATGTTCTGCGATTGTGCCCTGTTTTGCCACACTTCAAACAGTTCTTCATGGTTCCCTTCTTTGTCAGTCTTCCATCTTTTGTTGACTCCTCCAACTCCAGGGCTGACCTCTTTCTGGCCTTTTTTGGCCTACCAATAGGCTTGTGATGGTTTGGTGGTGTTAAAGTGGTAGGGACATTAGACTTAGGCCACAAAGTCCTCCCATTGATTGGATACACCTTATACTTGTATACCTGTTTCCACCTATCCATTGTGTACACTGGATGGACAAATGTCTCAAGTAGTTCTGTTCCTTTCCCACCATACATATTCTTGTTCCATATTGAAGCCACAACATGTTTGCACGGCATCCCTGTGATCTCCCATTTCCTACATGTACATGTTCTACTTTTTAAATCCACCACAACACCAAATCCAGCGGGGCCTCTAACTTGATAATGGTCTTCCCCATTCCACTTGACTGAACACCTACTAGCTTGTAACTTAATCTCCTCAAACTTGTTGTGAGCATATGGTGTCAACAGTACATCACAGTTGTCCATAACTCTAAGCACATTCATAATCCTTCTCATGAGATACTCTCTGATGTACTCCAAAAGTGTGATAATAGGTTTATCTCTTGCATCCATTATCCTTGAGTTAAAAACTTCACACATGTTGTCTAACAACACATCTGATAGTGCCCTACCTGTTGCATGATAACTGGGTTATTTACAATTTTACCCATCATGTGAGAGGCACATGGGTGCATTTAACTGGTTTGTTGGATGGGGTTTGGAGAAAAGGACAAGGAGTGTGCAAATTTGTTATTTAAAGGACATGGAATGCACAAATTAAAGGGAAAGGGCAGGGACTGCAATTTAGGGTGTAATTAAAGGACAATCTGTGTAATTTACTCTTTTTTTTAATATATAAAAAACTAGTGTTTGCCCCGCCCGCGTTGCGGGGCACTAAGCCGATTTTTTTCTCTCTCATAATATGTACGTCTGTGTTTTTGTTACTTGCACATACTACTCATAACGGTCTCAAAAAAATTACATCGAGTCAACCATTATCATATTTTTGCTAAAAAAAGATGGAAAAACTAAAATTTTTAAAGGGGGGAAAATTATAATTTTTCAGGACAAATGAGCGTGTGTCAGGCAGCCGCCTGACACGAATAAAAATTACACCGAGTCAACAAATTAAAACAAAACACTACCACTGTTTAAAGAAAACTAAAACAATGACATGACTGTAATTTTACACTGGAGACAAAATTGTAATTTAACCAGGAAAACAAACAAAAACGACGGAGAAAATGTAAATTTAAGTTGAGGGCACAAATCGTAACTTGGCTGGGAGAAAAAAAACTAATTGCAGAACTGTAAATTTAAACGGGGCAAAATCGTAATTTTCAACCGATGGCGAAATTGAAATTTTTAGCTGGGAGCAAAAGCGTAAATTTATTTTTAAGTGGGAGTAAAAATATAATTTTGAATTGATGGCAAAATCGTAATTTTAAAGTGCGATAAGATCGTGAATTTGTTTGGCCAATAGTGGAGTGCCAGGCAGTCTGACACTATTCCCTTTGCCGCCAATGTAAGCCAATAATTTTAAAAGAAAAAAAAAGGCCAACCGCCTTTTTCCACCAGTGTCATCATACAACTATTGCCCTCATTGTTTTTGTAGATTTAGGTAATAGTCGATATGCGACTACTTGTTTGTCAGTTGCAAAAGAGATAAATGAAACGAAATTTACATGGATAAAAATAGTTGATTTTTCTCGAATATGCAATTTTTTCCTTATTTTAGTCATCTTGATAGTCATTGTCAATAACTAGAAATAGCACCCGGCGCGTTGCAGCCGGTACTACTGTTTCTTGCTCCGATGCAGCACAGCGGGACATGGTTTGATCATTAGCACCAACCGACATTAAGAATTATGTTAAATAGTTATGAAATTACCATTGCAGTCTTTATATTTGAAAAGAATATATAAAAAACCCATACAAACCCAGGATATGTCATCAATAAGCACAAATAGCTATCAATAAATAAAAAGCAAGAAAGATACAACATAACATTGTATTTAACTTGTTTTTTTTCATATTAAACCGCTCTCCCACATTGTAATCAACGATTTGAAGATATAATACAATACGAAATCCCCTATAGTTCTGTCAATCCCCATAATTGTTAATAGGCAAGAAACGACACTCCATCCGCACCCCCTCCCATCTAGCTCTGTCTATGACCATGATTGTTAACAGTTAAGAAACAACTTGCACGGAAATTCTAAGGATGTGCATGACCATGATTGTTAATAATCAAGAAACAACTTGCGCGGAAAGCTCTAAGGACGTTTAAAATTCAACCAACGCTTAACATTAAATTTAGTAAAGTTTATTTAAAATCATTTTTTGAAACAATAAAAAGTGTGAGAATACTCACTATAGTTGGCTGAAATGCAGGCATCATGCTTCATACAACATGCATTATGTTCATCACAAGGCTTTGCTCCTGGACATCTATTGTACAATATACCACAATACTTTCTACAGCTTAACAATGGTGGCATTGTCAATACAAACATATTCATTATATCATTTATTTTTTCAAAACTAAAAAATTTATTTAATTATATAATAAAGCCACTGGTAATTATATGTACCTTTGCGGAAGGATGATTCACATTTGTTACTGCATTCTTTAGACTAAATATTTTAAAATAAAGATGAGAACATATGAATTAAATAAACAAAATATGTTTATGAATAAAGAAATTAATAAATAAAAATGAAGCATACCAAACTGAGGCTTGTGTCTCCACCAACCCAACGCCTTCCCCGGCTCAGCCACCGCCACCGCCTCAACATCCTTCGCCACAACCTGACCCATTGGCCGACTCCCCACCGCCAAACCCAAATCTCGGAAGCTGTAAAATTCATGGTTAACGTTCTCTAGCTGCTCAACTGCTTCCGTGACAGTCAAAGAGGGCATATCGAAGTATTTGGTTCGACAAACCTGATCAAAATATATATAAATCAGCTACATATAAAAAGATATATGCAGGGCCGACCCTGAGAATACAGGGGCCTTGTGCACATAAAAAAAATAGGCCCCTAACTTTTAAAGTAATTAAATGTTAACTTCAATAACAAATAATAAGTATTAACATAAACAAAGGATTAAACAATATAATATAAGCAAAAAACTAACATAAACAAACATTTTAATACAAGCAAAACAATTAAAAGTAACAGAATCAAATCGAAGTGAAAAAAGAAACTTACATATTCACATGTATATGATTATGTCTTTGTGTAAGCTCCCATTCAATTAAAAAAATTTGTGGGCTAATTTGGTAAACATTAGGCATTTTGGGCTGAATAGTTGGAGCAGGGAGGGCTATTTGGAAGCTCTTAAAAAGACAGAAAGTCATCGTTATAGTGTAGAAAACAACTCGAAGAAATATGAAAAACACATTGCAGCGCTGAACAGTCTCGAACCGAAGACCTGAAGACTGTTTCCAAACATTTTATCCGGCTGCACTAACAGAACTTTGATGTATACAGAATGGATATATAAATTAAAGATACTATTTAAAAAATATATATATAAATTTAGGCCCCCGGAAGAAACGGGCCTTGGCCGACGGTGCGGCTTGCCCACCCCCATGGTCGGCCCTGGATATATGATTGGAAGTTCATAATGGATACTAATGCGCTAAATCAGAAAGATCGAGTGATCGCGAAGTACCTCTTCGCTAGTGAATCGGTTGTAGTTGTTCTGGACCATGCATCGCTGCCACCACTGTTAGGGTTGAGATCCAATGGGGTCTTGACCGGAGGACACAGAGGGTCGCAGGAACCATAGGCGCCACGGTGAATCACTTTGAGACACCTCGTCCTTGTTACACGGGTTTCCTTCACACTAACGTTAAAACTTAATTAATAACTGCTATTATTGTGTTTTTAATACTTTTAACATGAATTTACCAAACTTTAGTAAAAAATCTCAGCTAAAACTATCAATTTGTTCATCTCAATCAATAAAAAAATTACCTGATAATGAGAATTCCAAAGATCCACTCCTGATGCCTTCTGATACTGATCCAAAAAATGCTTCACCCTGATCTAAACATTAATCATCCAGACACACACAATCAATATCAAAACAAACTAAACTACTTGAAAGCATCTAACCAAATCAAAACCGACTTCATACATCACGTCTAATGTCCAAAAAAAGAGGAACAACTCGAAGCTAATCAACTAATTTGCACACAATCATAAACGGATAACTTTTTACCAACATATAACTAAACTATAAGAAACACAGCTACAAGCACTTGTACAAACATCCTAATCAATACTTCCTTGCCTATCACTTGGCTGTAACTAAGATCAACATAGAAAGAAGGTCAATTGGTTTCAGCAGCAAGTTTGTTCACAGTAGTGAGGTGGTTACCCTTGCTGTGATGGATACGCCCTTGGTGGATAACCTGCAAGAATCGAACAACATAGACAAGAGCCCTAATTTTGAAATAACATCCGTCGTCATAAAGAAGATCTGGATTGAATGATAACTGGCCTTGAGGGGAAGGAGCACTGGCTGCCGTTTAGGGTCGGCGTAGTAACTCATGATGATGATGATGGTGGTGACTGGTGGTGAACTTTGTTTGATGGAATTGTGTGTGGGAATGGTGTAGTGACTCACAACGATGATAGAAGAACCCTAGGTTCGCCGGAATCAGGGTTGTGTCCCCTGTTATCTTCACGACCGAGGCGATGTCGCTGCCGCGCCGCAGCCCTAGAACCACCGCTGGCGTGCTCCATCTCCTTCACGGTCTCTCCCTCTTCAAGTCTCTCTTTCTCTGTATATCTCATCTGGTCCTTTTTGTTGATTATGTTGCAGGTAGAAAAGGAGAAAACCAAACCCATAAAGCTAGTACAACATTCTAAGCAGAATGTACCAACCTCATTGCATCGAATTGTTGTAAATTAGAGTATATATAAATATATCATTTGTTTGAATCCCAAGCGTTTTCAGATAAGGTATCTATGTCAGAAATCAACATAGATCAGTTTATGAACTTACATGATCATTATTAAAAAATGTGTAAAATACAAAAAGTAATCTCATATTATTAGTTAGAGTAAACTGCTATTTTGATTCCTCAAATTTTATCACTTTTATTATTTTAGTTCAACACTCAAACCTTTTAAATTCAAGTTCCTGTGGTTTCACTTTTATTGCCATTTTGGTCCAAAAATCAAATCACTTGATATTTGGCTAATAAAAATCTGATTATTTTGTCTTTTTCCTCAGGGGCAAAATGGTCAATATAAATTTATTATAACATATTATTAATTAAATTAAATATCCCTTTTACCCTTCTTCATCTTCTCCACACACCCAAATCCTAATCCCTAATCCATCATCTTCTCCCCCTGCAACCGCCCTCTGATCGACAACACCACCATTGTATATTTCAATCTCAGCAATTTTAAACTATTTCCCTTACATCCTAAAAAGATGTGGATTTTTTACTTGAGTAATTTACGTGTTTATTTAGTCAATCATCAATTTAATCTTTTTTTTGAAAGGTAATTTTATTAACACCATAAAAAAGCAAACTCAGCCTCCAAGAAGGAGAAAGAGCCGCGACCAACCACAACCAATTACACCATATCGAACTTACACCATGACAGCCAATCTATACATCCATTTTTATATCTATATCTAAACCACAAAAAACTCAAAATCTTTATCTCCGCAACCACTTCGACCACGTTTAGGATTTTATCCGAGAAAATGCGTTCATTTCTAGCTTTCCAAATACACCATAACGCAATGAAGATAATACCTTGAAACGCTACTCTCTTATCTCCTTTCAGCCCCACCGATTGATGTATCGTAACAATATCCCGAACCGAAAAAACAAAGATGTTTGGAATCCTACACCAAGTCGTAATCGCTGCCCAAACACCAGCAGCAAAAAAACAACCCGAGAACAAGTGCTCTGCCGTCTCCAATTCGTGATCACAGAAAACACAATTTTTTCTTCGAACCTGAATATTTCTTCTTTCTAAAGCAGCCGCTGTTGCAATTCTATCCATCTCTGCCCGCCAGACAAATATGTTAACTTTAGAAGGGACCCATGTGCACCAATCCAAAATGAAATTCGGAGCTTGCTACTGCTCCTCCTTTTGAAGCCAAAGTTTAGCCGCCTTGACCGTATACAAACCCGAATCATCACCTAACCACTGCCATTTATCTTGATCCCCTGAAAGAACTACATTGTTAATATTAATCAGACAATCTTCCTTCTTGGCGATCACTGACCCAACTGAAGAGGCGTACAATTTATTCCAGAAACCATCCGCGTCTTCTCCTTGAGCAACACAACGATCCGCTACTGTGACCAACTTATTCAATTCTAATTTAAACAAATTAGGGTATTTATCTTTCAGTGCTTCTTCTCCTAGCCAAATATCCACCCAGAATTGAATACTCTTTCCGTTACCCAACTTGCCTCTCATAAGCTCATTCATACGCCTGCCTTCAACTTTTATGTTGAACTCATGTTTCACTAAATTTTTCCAAGTCCCTGTGAAGCGACTATTGAATGGTATACTCCCCCATTTCTTTTTTGAACAATGAATTGAGTCGATGATCTGACGCCAAAAAGCACCCGTCTCCACTCTGTATCTCCAAACCCATTTTAAAAGAAGAGCACTGTTACTGATATTCAATTTTTTTATTCCCAAACCTCCATTCTTCTTATCGCACGTAACCTTTTCCCAAGCAACCCAATGAACCTTCCTCACTTCTAAATTCCCACCCCAAAGAAACTTCTTAATCATGGCTTCCAAATCATTAATAATCTTTGTCGGTGCTTTACAAAGCGAAAAGTAATATGTTGGTAAACTTTCCAACACCGATTTGATTAAAGTGACCTCCCCCCCCCCCCAATAGATAAAACCTGAGATTTCCACTTAGATAACCGTGTCCGAAATATATCTTTCACTGGTTCCCAATTGGAAATCTGGTTCATATTAGCACCCACCTTTAAACCCAAATAAATAAAAGGAATATCTCCAAATTTGCACCTCATACTATCAGCCTGATCCTTAATCGTTTCGCGACTAATTCCAGTACCAAAAATTGAAGATTTATGAATATTAATTTTGAAACCGGAACATAGATAAAACACCCTGAGCATCCTCATCACACTTTTAAAATTTGTATCCTCCCACTCACTCATAACCATAACATCATCCGCATACAAAAGATGAGTTAAAATTGGGCCACCATTTGGAAGTTGAATACCCTTAAATACCCCAATGTCTGACACTTTACGAAATAATCCCGAAAGGGCTTCCATCACCAAAATGAACAAAAGCGGAGATAACGGGTCTCCTTGACGAATCCCCTTTGTGCACTCAAACTCACTAGTGGGAGATCCATTTACCAGAACCGACGAACTCGCGGATGAAAGAACTTCGTATATCCAATTGCACCAACGATCCGGGAAACCCATTTGCCGCATGACGCCAATCAAAAACTCCCAATGAACATTATCATACGCTTTTTCAAAATCAGTTTTGAAGAGAAATAAACTTTTTCCGACACAACGTGACCAAGCTAACACTTCATTTATAATTAAGGGACCATCTAAAATATACCTTCCACTAATAAAAGCCGACTGAGACTCTGATGTCACACCATTTATCACCATCCGCAACCTATTTGCCAACACTTTGGAGATCCCCCTACTTATCACCCCGATCAAATTAATTGGTCTATAATCTCCCAAACCCGAAGGGTCCTTGACTTTTGGGATTAGAGTAATAAATGACAATCCTGCTCCCTTATTAATTCTACCATGAACATAGAAGTAATTCAGCAACTTCACAAAGTCAGCCGCAAACAAGTTCCAAAAACGTTTTACAAATTTAAAATTGAAACCGTCGGGCCAAGCTTTATCATCGCCACATGAAAAAACAACTTTCTTAATTTCCTCATCTGAGAACCGTGCGAGAAGCTCAGCATCATTATTAGATTATCTTTTCAAATCATAACAATCTAATTTCGGGCGTGACTTCAATTCTTCACAAAACTTGGCTCTAAAAAACTCGATCACTTCTTTCTTTATATCTATCGACTTGGTTATCCAATCTCCATGAACCAACAATCCTGGGATATTGTTATTAGCTCGACGCTTATTTATACAACCATGAAAAAAACTAGTATTATCGTCCCCATGTTTTGCCCAATTGTTCCTAGCCTTCTGTTGAAGATCTTTAAATTTATATTCGTCAATCTCATATAGCCGTTTCTTAATCTCTTCCCAAGCCCATTGTTCAGCTTCCACTAGATCTCTCTCCATTAAAGTTTCCTCCAACGCCGTAAGATCGGCTTGCAGAGCCAATTGTTCCTCTTGCTCCATTTTATATTTGTTAACTTTCCACATATTAATCCTTTGCCTCAAGAACTTGAATTTTTCTCATTAAGCATAAATCAGGTGTACTCGAACCTATGAAATCTTCAATAGCCAATGTCACCACCTTCTCAAAGTCCGTTCTTTGTAACCACGAATTGAAGAATCGGAATGGCTTAGGTCCAAAGTTTCTCGACTCCGTTTTTAAAATCAAAGGACAATGATTGGACCTTAATCTCAGAAGGGCTCTATATTCTGCTGAAGGCCATTCATTAAACAAATTCCAACAAACCAAAATACGATCAATTCTACTCATCTTGTTCCCTGAAAAATTAGTGAATCGATTTCCTGTGAGATTGAACTCGTGTAAGCCTGATTCTTCAATGAATCTATTAAAATCCCTCGAACTTGAAGGCTCAAAACCCGTGTTTCTCCTGTCCTCTTGGGATCTGACGACGTTATTGTCCCACAAATTCCTCTTCTCATTCACCCCTTGAGGCCTTGAGGGCCAAAAACATTTAAAATGTTTATCATTTTCTGACTACCTTTAAAATGTTTATCTCGCCCGAAATCAACAAGAATGATCGATTTTTGAGAACTTGACGCAGTTTAAAAAAATTGGGATCCCATAAACTCAGCAAACCCCCCAACCTCCCTACCGACTCTACATATTCATAACAAAAATCTCCATTACCCCAATAACCATTAGGATCCACTCTCTCCAAAGAAAAATGTTGGGTTTCCTGTAATAAAACAAAGGACGCCTCCTGTTCTTTCCTCAAATCCCTAACCCAACTGGGTTTCCCTTTAACCCCCAAACCTCTTATGTTCAACGACAAAAAATTCATTGATGGTCCAATTGACAACCTTCTTTAACCACTAAATTCCGAACCTTTTCATGAAAATTCTCCAAATTCGCCGCCCCCAATTCTTTCCCTAAAAGAACTGTCACAGTTGACTCATTATCGATCATATCGCACGCTGTTCTTCACTGTTCACCAACATGCTTGCTCCATTATCCGGCTCGTTCTGAGAGTCAACCCTTACCACTGACGGACCAATATCACCACTAGTCTCTTGCGAACCATCAACTTCTACTCTACTATTTTCCCCTCCTGCCAGTAATTCTCCATCTCCTTCAATAGCAGAAGATTCACGAGTCAAATTCAGGTCAGGAGTTAAAAACTCCTGTGGTTTTGAGCTATAATTTGGGCTTTCAGCAATACAAGAGTCCTCGTCTCCATTGAGATTAAATGGATCATTTTTCTTGAGCCGTTTTTTCATCCGAGAGTGGGCTTGGGGCGATTTGGACTGTTTTCTTTATCTAGTTTTCAACCGTTTATATTTTTTCAGTCCACCTTCTCTTTCCTTGTTGGAAAAGGAAAAAGCAAAAAAGTTGTTCAAATTTTTGTTACATCCCGAATTATCCTCCCTCTCATTACTACCTTCCAAAATTACGTGAGTTCCAAAGTAGGTTCAACCGGAATATCGTTCACCGTCCGATCAACTTCCGGTGCTTCCTCCCTCTCATTACTACCTTCCAGACCATTTTCATCCATATGATGACCATACATATCCTGTGATTTCGAGTTCTCCTCAATTTCATCTTCCATATCTTGGATCAAACAGTCAGGGACCCCATCTTGCTGCTCTTCCTCTACCCAGACTTGAATAATTTTATTTTGCCATCGTAACAGCACCTTCTCATTAATTCTTTTCCCATCTTTACACAGAATACCAAGGCACGCAAAGGAAAGATCCGCATCCTCTTCCGATAGTTTTGCCGCCTGAATGACCTTCCCGAACTTACTACCGATCACATTGAAAACCGGTGTCAACGCCAAGTTCAAAGGTACAGCGTAAATCTTAACCCAAGCCACACGTTCATACGGTAGCATTTGTCCTTTCCAATTCTCCACCTTTTGAAACCAAGCTTCCCAATTCTCCTTCTCCGTCACAAACTTTCCTGCTTCCTCTATGTTAGCGAATTTTAATAAAACAAAAAATCCACCAACATATTTAATCTCTACGTTCTTCCAACCACCGTTATCCAAATCAGTTCTTAAAGTAATCAACTGTGAGAACTCTTTCACCTTACCAACGATTTCTACATCGAACCATGTTGTGAAAGCGCAAACGTTTGGGGCCACATCAATGATCTCCTGGTTCTTCGGCGTCTCCTTGTTTAGAAGTTTGTCCCTATAAAGCGTTTCGTTACTCCAATACACCCCCTCTGTCCCCGGTTTTTCTACCGAAACTTTCGGTCTCTCTTTCGTCTTCTCCGGCTCTCTTCTTTGCCCAACAAAATTCCCATCAACAAACTTTGCCAGACTTATGAACAATTTCTTATCTCCCATCTTCACATTCTTCATATTGCTTTCCAATTCTTGTACATTCCGGATGTTCACAAAGTTTACAAACGCAAATCTTTGCCCAAACTTATCACGTTTTCTAGCCACGTACACTTTGTTGATCTTCCCATAAACCCCTGAAAACCTCTTCAAATCCTCCACGGAACATTTATCCGGAATATTAGAAACAAAGAACTTTATAACCGCCTCCTTCTTCTTCTGATCATTCTCCGTATTATGACCCCCTTTTTGTCGTGTCGGAACCTCAATGTAGCTTTACAAAACTTGGCTCAGTCTACCGAATTTATACTATGCTGTAAATTAGGGTCAAATGTAAGGCATCATTCTATATTGTATCAATCCTGTTATGGGGAGAATAAGAAATCACCAAATACAATTAAAAGAGGTAATTGAAAGCAGGATGTGACATGAGCAGAGAAGTAATAGTAATACTAGCCTGAAATCGGCATCGGAAACACCAGGTGCAGCAACAACAGTGACCGGTTTGGTAGGTTGAGTCGGCAACGTTATAATGTGAGTGATTTGGAACGGCGATGAGGCGGTTGACATTTATGCAGAGAATCTTCTGCTGAGATTTTGAATCGGAGGTGATTTGTTAATTCGGGAGGTGAGAATAGAGATGGAAGCGGAGTATCTACTCCAAACCGTCATCGTTTTGCCCTGTCCTTCACGCACTGTAGAAATATTTCGGATAGCCCATGCATCTTCTCCTCACATGTTGCGGGGCCATATGCTGCAGCAACACCACCATTGTCGAAGACGGTTGTAGGGGGAGAAGATGATGATTAGGGATTAGGGGTTTGGGTGTGGGGAGAAGATGAAGAAGGGTAAAGGGATATTTAATTTAATTAATAATATGTTATAATAAAGTAATATTGACCATTTTGCCCCAAAGGTAAAAGACAAAATAACCAGATTTTGTTAGCAAAATATCAGGTGATTTGATTTTTGGACCAAAATGACAATAAAAGTGAAACCACAGGGACCTAGATTTAAAAAGTTTAAGTTTTGGACTAAAATGACAAAAGTGACCAAACTTAGGGACCAAAATGGCAGTTTACTCTAGTAGTTATATATGCCAAATGAACAAAACTATTATTTTATAATTGTTTTGTTTGATCACCAGACATAAAATAAACAATTGTTTCATATCTTAGTTATAACATAAATTCCTAATTTTACAAAGTTCACTTTAAATTTTCCTCCATTTGTTTCCCCTAGAATCCAGATTAATGGTTAGCCACTACAAAAAAAAAATGGCAATATGTCGCTGCTAATAGGGGTGTTCATCGAATCGAATAACGAATTTTCGAATTATTCGAATTTTTTTTTTTTTTTACCTGAATTCGTATTCGATTCGATTCGATTAGTATTTGAAACTCGAATTCGAATCGAATTCGAACCGAATTCGAATAATTCGATTTAGTTCAAATTTACCCTAAATAATAAATTATTTACTTCCATTTTTTAAAACTGCTACAAATAATTATATTCAACATAAAATATAATAAATTACAAATTGAATTAACTATCAATATGTCAAAACACCAAAATTAAGAAGATATTTTGGTTACTAATAGCGATTTAAGTTAGGTAAGAATTTAGAAATAAGTAGTATGGGATATTTATCTGTAGGTTTTGAAATATTATGAATAATAAACTTATCACTTATAGAGTTAGTTCATACTTTGGCCAAGTTTAAAAGTTATATGTGTGTGTATAAATATGTTTTGCGTGTGTATATACATATATTAAATATATATATATATATATAGGGGATCGCTAAAATGAGAACCACCTCCAGTTATGAGAACCATGAGAACCACTTTATAGCCTTTAGATCAACTTGATGGATGGATGAGATTAAAAGTAACAAAAACTAATATTAAATAAAATTTGTCTTATTATGTCTTTTATATTTTAATCAAAAAGGGTAGATTGGTAAAATAACTCTTTTTTGTCTTTTTCACTTTATTATTTTTTAATTACTTTTTGTTTTATTATATCACTTTTTAGTTTGATTATATTACTTTTTATTTTTTTAAAAGATTTTTTTATTAAAAACATTTTTAAATTCAGATTTTTTTAACAAAAGACAATTTTTTTTGCACGCCGTTTTTACATCCCGTTTTTTGCCGCACCGTTTTTAGCGTCACGTTTTTTTACAAGCCGTCCCGTTTTTTGCCGTCCCGTTTTAGCCGTCCCGTTTTTTGCCGTCCCGTTTTAACGCGACGTTTTTTACGTCCCGTTTTAACGCGGCGTTTTTTAAGTCCCGTTTTATTTACGTTTTACGAAAAACTTTTTACGTTTTACGAAAAACTTTTTACGTTTTACGTTTTACGTAAAACTTTTTACGTTTTACATAAAAACACCGACCTTTTTACGGCCGACTTTTTTAACGCGCCGCTTTTACGGCCGACTTTTTACGTTAAAAAGTTTACGTTTTTTGTTAAAAAATTTACGTTTTACGTTAAAAAGGTTTACGTTTTACGTTAAAAAATTTACGTTTTACGTTAAAAAGTTTACGTTTTATGTTTTTACGTTTTACGTTAAAATATTTACGTTTTACTTTGAAAACTTTACATTTTTACATTAAAAAGTTTACGTTTTACGTTAAAAGTTTACGTTTGACGTTAAAAAATGTATGTTTTACGTATTACGTTAATTTTTTTAATCTTTTTACGTTTTACGTTAAACTTTATTACGTTTTACGTTTTAAACTTTTTACGTAAAACTTTTTACGTTTTACGTTTATACGTAAAACTTTTTACGTTTTACGTTTTTACGTAAAACTTTTTACGTTTTACGTTTTACGAAAATCTTTTTACGTTTACGTTTTACGAAAATCTTTTTACGTTTACGTTTCCGTTTTACGAAAAATCTTTTTACGTTTTACGTTTTTACGTAAAACTTTTTACGTTTACGTTTTACGAAAATCTTTTTACGTTTTACGTTTTACTTTAAAACTTTTTACGTTTTACGTGAAAACTTTTTACGTTTTACGTAAAACTTTTTACGTTTTACGTTTTACATTTTACGTTTTTTTACGTATTACGTTAAAAAGTTTACGGGTTAACCTTTTTTTTTTTACAAAAACTTCTTTACGCAAAAACGAACGCACCCAGATTCAACCGATTTAAACCATTCAAAGGGACCAGATTCAACCGATTTAAACCATTCAAAGGGACCATGAACAACATTCAAACCCAGAAGAAACATGAACATCAATCAAACCCAGAAGGAACATGAACATCAATTAACCCAGAAGAAACATGAACATCAAACCCAGAAGAAACATGAACATCAAACCCAGAAGAAACATGAACATCAATTAAACATGAACATCATTCAAAAGGACCATGAACAACATTCAAAAGGACCCAAAAAGGAACATGAACATGAACATCAACAGATCAAACCAACAATCAACAAGCGAACAAAAATCAAAGTTCATCAAAAAAGCCCCAGATTCAAACCACAAGATTCAAACCCAACAAGATATTCAAACAGATTCAAACCCAACAAAAACACTTACCAAACAACCAATCAAGAAAGTCAAAACCAAAAGATTCAAACCCAAGATTCAAACTCGGTGACACATCAACCGCCACCGCCACCACTGCCGTCGACACACCGCCACCACCGCCGTTGACACATCAGCCGCCGCCACCACCGCCGTTGACACATCAGCCGCCGCCGCCACCGTACGTTTGAAGAGGGGAGGTGAGGGGGTGGCTGCTGCTGCTGGTTGTCGACGTATCGGAGAAGAAAGGGGGTGGCTGTTGATGACCGGAGGGAGGGGGTGTTTGAGGTAGATCGGATTTTTTAGAGGCTGTTGGCAGATTCCCCTTCTCTCTCACCATCGAAGATGAAGATGGTAGTGGAAACAAATGAGGAACAAGGTAACTCTTCAACTAAAAAGAAGATGCCAGTGATAATTAAATGAAAGAGAGAGAAATGGTGAGATTTAAGAGGAAGAGAGAGAGTGTCAGATTTAAATGAAGAGAGAGGAATGATATGATATTTGGTGTAAATGACTAATATACCCTTATTGTTGTCAAAATCTGATTGGGGGAGACTGGTTCTCATGGTTCTCATAACTGGAGGTGGTTCTCATTCTAGCGGCTCCCTATATATATATATATAATTGAATTCGAATTTCGAATCGAATCGAATTTAAAATCATAAATTCGTATTCGATTCTAATTCGATTACTGGATTCGAATACGAATCAACTCGAATTCGAATCTTTTTAATCGAATTCGGATCGAATCGAATTTCGAATTTTTCGAATCCGAATCGAATTCTGAACACCCCTAGCTGCTAAAGGGTATGATCTGCGCCGCTAAAGGTATTAGCGGCAACATGTCGCCGCTAAAAGGTTTGACCTGTGACGCTATTGCTTGGTCACTATTGCTCTTTGTCGCGGCTAAAAGTTCTTGTCACTGCTAAAGGGTTAACACTTTTAGCGGCAACATGACGTCGCTATATGTGTTCGTCGCTAAAGACTTCTATCAATAGCGGTGACACTGTTGCCGCTAAAGTTCTTTATTTTTTTTATTTTTTCTGCATTTACAATATTTCCAGTTATCTGAGTACACAAATCTGACAATTTCCAGTTTTCCGCAACACAAACTAACTAAATAAACATAATACTTAACATCCTAAAATTGTATAAAACGTAAAAAACTACAAGATAGTTGGGGACACTGCCTCCGGATCGAATCAATAGCGGCGACATATGATGTGTCGCCGCTATTGATAGGTCGTTCTTGTAGCGAACGGTATCAATATTTTTGTTTCAACCATTTTAAAAATAATTCGTTGATTTAGTTACACTTAATTTGATAGTTACCATACAAGAGAATATTCTTGTACGAATGATAGGTGAGACTTTTATTTGTTGATCTCCCAAGATCGAGATCTAAAATTTAAGCGGTGGCAATTACGTAATTTACAGGATGAAACAATTGAAAAAAATAAGAAAGAGTATTATGTTCTTTTCTCACTTGAATTCCTTCCCCCCTTAATTTTCAAATGTCTATAACTTTTTCATATGATAATATTTTTTTTAAATTACATCGTATTAATGAGCATTTCATTCTTTTTAATTTGAGTATGTTATTACTATAGTTTTCTTAATTTAAAAAAATTATAAGCTGTAAATTTACGTGATTGTGTAACGTTATGTGATTATGTTCTAGTACCTAATTACGTATTGGAACATCCAATGAATACCTAAATCACGTACCGCAAGTAGTAACAAATGATCAATGTAACACTACATCTATAATTACGTACCAAAATGATCAGTAAATCACGTACCAAATACTGAAAGTATACCTAAATCTAGAATCGCGTACCATGTGTGCAAAAGTAGTAACAGATACTCAATGTAATAATCATGTACCAGGTGTGCAAAGCAATAACAAATGCTTAACGTAATAATCATGTACCATGTATGCAAGCAGTAACAAATGCTAAATGTAACACTACATCTATAATCATGTAAAGACTTATATTGCAGATCTAATCACGTAATAGCATAAAAACAATTAAGTTCTCATCATATTGAATGTATAATCACATAATAAGCATAACTTCATTGAAAAAAAAACATTATACAATAAAAAACTATAATTATGTAATTACGTACTAATACATAATCACGTGACATTACACTTGTTACATATGGTATGTGATTACAGATGTAGGGTCACATTGAGCATTTGTTACAGCTTGCACATATGGTACGTAATTACGTACTAAAACATAATCACGTAACATTACACAAATCACGTATCTTTATAGCTTATAAAATATAATTTTTAAAAATAAGAAAACTATAGCAATATGTTGCTCAAATTAAAGAGATTGAAATGTGTTAGAGCTTTTTAGATCAGTGGTACTTGTTTTAGATAGTTCTGGATTGTTTTGTTTGAGTTTACTAGCTTATAGGAAGTTCAGGGGTCATTTATGTAATGTTTAGAAAGTGTAACAACCTGAAGTGGCATATTTAATATGCCATCATATTTAATAAATATGTTGGCTAGTCAGGCACTATATATATCAGCTTAATGTAAACCCTAGCTAAGGTTTTGGGCTAGTTTTTGGTGAAACTCATTGTGTTGTGATCTTCTTGAAAATCATTGTGCTTAATCCGATTTCCAGGTGCTTGTTATAGATTATATCAGTTGGGAATACAAAACAACACTTGTTGTTAACTTCCAAACCAAAATCTTCATCTTCATCTGTTGATCTTTCTTGACTTTTACATATTCAAACACCTAATCAATAGGTGTTTAGATCAAAACAATCAAACCATTGTGATCCGGATAGTGTTAAGATCCTCACTTCCCGAGTCATTATTATAAGTTGGACAAAGCCTTGTATGGTCTTCACCAAGCCCCTCGTGCTTGGTACGATACTTTGTTAACATATCTTTTGGAATGTGGGTATACCAGAGGGAAGATCGACATGACTCTCTTCACAAAAGGATCGGTGATGACATGATGCTGGTTCAGATATATGTGGACGATATCATCTTCGGGTTGACGAATGAAGTGCTGTGCAAGGAATTCGAGATGGTTATGAAGGCTAAATTTGAAATGAGCATGATGGGAGAGCTCACATTTTTCTTGGGATTGGAAGTAAAGCAAAGGGAGGACAGTATCCTTATACATCAGGTGAAATACATTAGGGATATACTTGCAAAGTACAACATGAACGACTGTAAAGTAGCAAGCACTCCGTTCGCCTCTTAGACTGAGCTTACTCTTGATCTACAAGGAAAACCAATGAACAAATCCTTCTATCGCTCGATGATAGGTTCTCTGATGTATTTAACCGCAAGTAGGCCTGACATTATGTGGGTTGTTTGTATTTGTGCTAGGTTTCAGACGAATCCTAAATAATCTCATGAAGTTGTCGTAAAGCACATCTTCCGCTATCTTAAAGGAACACCGAAACTCGGTCTTTAGTATCATAAAGATAGTAACATTGACCTTATTGCTTATTCTGATACTGATCATGCAGGTTGTAAGGTTGATCGCAGATTAGTTTAAGGAGGATGTCAATTCTTGGGAAGCCGTCTAATCTTGTGGCAGAGCAAGAAGCAGACAATGGGGTCCACCTCTACTGCTCAAGCTGAGTACACGACAACCTACAGTTGCTGTTCACAAGTCCTTTAGATACAAAATCAGTTGTTAGATTACGGAATCAACATTATGAAGACTCCTATATTCATCAACAATGAGGCGTGTCTGGGGATTGTGAAGAATCCTATCCACCACTCAAGGACAAAGCACATCGAAATTCACATTTATGCAATTCGAGATGCTTACGAAATGGGATACATTCAGGTGGTGCTGGTGGATACAACGCAACAATGGGCCGACATCTTCACGAAAGCCTTTGACAAGACCCGTTTCAACAAGTTGGTAACCTGGTTAGAAATGGTCAATTTCCTTGAATGGAAATGAATTTAGCCGTTTGTCATCGTTTGTACATACTCTATTGTTTAAGCTTTTGTAAAAAAAAAGAACGTTCCTTTAAAGTAAAACAAGTATCTTAAAACGTTACCCACCAAAAAGATTTTCTATTATTTAAAATTTCATTTTTATGGTAATGGACATACGAAAATAAAATTTTAGGGGGGAAGAAAACGCAGAAAATAAAAAAGAAACAGAATAAATGTTTTTGATGCTTGTATCTGACTCCTATTAAAAGAAATGATAGAAAATTGCTAACACGTTGTCGTTTCTTGAAAAACAGAAAAATAAGAAGAATCGGGGTGCCAAGCAACGATGTGTCAGTAGATTCAGCAATACCGATGAGTAAAATGCGATTAGGCGACAAAAGATAAAGTCTACACAAAAATTCTGGATATCCACAGCATTATGCATCTTGTGGGTAACACGTTGCGGCATATGGCTTAATGGTCTTGAATCTTGCGTTGATAGATTGCCAAAATCTGAGATTTCGGGTCTTTATATTGATTAATCATTTGGGGATATCATAGTTGTTCTTCTGTTGCATCCAGATATATGTTGACCTAGACGCTATGATATCTTTTCGAAAGAGCCAAAACGGCCAAAAACCTTAAATTGAAGAAGCTCTTATAGAGAGTCATTCAAATGCGCAACAATGCATGAATCGTACTGCTTTTGGTATCTGTCTCAGCCCTCGGTAGATATTGGTCTCTCTGCTATACGGAAGTACTGACCTGATCACCAATTATCTATCGTTGAAAAGCAAAACGAATGAAGTCAATATACTCACCTGTTATGAGGCACATTTGTGAATACCTTGATCGCGGGGGTATGTCCTGATGTGGGACTCACGGGCGTAATGTTTCTATTTTTAATAGCTTGTGTGGGGGACATCGAAAATTTTGTCAATATTACCAAAACATGATTACAAGTTCACCGAAAGCATGTTGAAAGAAGGATGCATGGATTTAAGAGGACAAACATACTAACAATTTTTCTTGTGCCTCGATTAGTTGAAAAGAAAATTTAAAAGATCTGACAAGTGTTGACAATGTGATCTTTTGCAGGAAAGTCGACGAGCGTTAAAAAAAAAAAAAGAGAAAACAGCGAAAAAGGAACTTCCCAGTTTGAAAAATGAATTTCGGTGTCCAAATTGCCCAAGTTTTGAGTTTTCGTAAAGAATTTCTAGGTTTTGTGAATTATTAAATCAAAAGGGACACGTTTTTCGAGAAAGTTTGAAATATACGAGCGTAAATGCCTTTGTGTTTGAAATTTCAAAAGATTCCATTTTTAAAAGGGAGAAGGCAATGTAATTAAGTTCTCAGCGTAACAAATACGCTGGGAACGTTTATTTTGTATATAAACACCGACCAAGGTTTGATTTCAAACTTTCCCTTACACATATTTCTCTCTCGTCTATGCTGAAAAACCCTTCTCTTTCATCAAAAATCTGATTCTCTTAAGTGTGTTTTGATTGTCGTGTTTAAGGTAAAATGATGTGGGAAACAGATCATTGTTTCGTTCATCGACACTAAGATTTTGATAGATTATCACAGGGTTATTTTAGTTGAACCTGATTTGGGTTTTGAAAAGGGTTTATTAACAACACATGAATGCAACGATTTTAATTTGAAGGCAGCGTAATTATGGGAAACCAGAGAGTCGCGTAGATAAGTCTTGAACGCGAGTTCTAGAAACCAGCGTATTTGACTAATACGCTGGTCGTTCAGCATAAATGCACTTTTACGCCGAGTGTAATCTCGGATCAGGACTTAACTAGGCGACCAAATCCAGCGTATTTACACATGCTTTTTCTGTCATCTCTGCGTAATTGACCTAGAACACTGATGTAATTGACCTACGTTACCGGCATATTTATTCTAATCAGTGGTTTATATCAATGACTAGGTAGCGTAGATACCAGCGGATTTGACTCAAAAGTTTCATTATTCACCTTATATATATATATATATATATATATGTAAATATTTTTGTAAATATACTAACTAACTAACTAACGTACGTTTCGGATCCAGAAGATCTAACTTGGTTCATTTACGTTTTTCTCAGAATGGTGAAAGATATTATCTGGGATAAAACGTTAAAGCACAATCAGCCATGCACGCTCGATCCAGCACCAAATGGCTTCGAAGATGTAGCAGAATGGATTATTTCGAGCAGAATCAGTTATGCAGTTCAAGCAAATCCTACCATATACAAGATTCACATCGAGGAGTTTTGGAAGACTGCAAAGGTGGAAACAGTTAATCAAATCAAAAGGATATCAGCAAGGGTTCGCAACAAGCATGTCATTTTAACGGAAGATGGGATTTGAAGAGTTCTTAGTCTCGGTGATAATCAGAATGATCCAATGGGGTTAAAGAAGGATATCCTAGATGGATTTAAAGGAATGAAGTATGTCAGTGACTTCCGTTACAAAAACGAGATTAAAAGAAACAGGCTAACAAGAGATTGGAGATTTATCTTGCATGTGTTCGCCATGAGCTTAGCTCATAGAAAAGGAGGATACGATGGTCTAAACTTGGATTGGTCGGTAGCCATGCTAAACGTGTGCACCAAACAAAAGTTCAATATCTATGGCTTGATTTTCCTTAGCATGGTTGAGAATGCAAATGCAAAAAATGGGCCATGTATCCTCGTTTCGTTCAACTTTTCATCAACGACAAACATCCCTAGCTCCCACACGACGGTGATTTGTACAAGTTTCAGCTGCCCACGATACGTCAAATTACTGAATTAAAAACAAATGAATGGGTGATACTTCACAACTGGATGTACAGAGCTGAACGACTTCCAATTGTGAAGGTAGCTTATGAAAAGTACAGGGATGGAGTTAAAAAGAAGAATCAAAGTGTCGTTGAAGAAGAAATAAACTAAGAAGAAGAGGAAGAACAGTTAGTGAGAAAGAGGAAAGGAAAGCAGCCCGAAGAAGAATGGGGTCTGCAAAGAAGAAAAAGGATACCTTGAACCGTGAAAGATTAATGGGCGACGGTATTCGAGCGGGAGAGACACAAGCGCATAGAGAACACATTCAAAATCTTTGTACCATTCATGAAGCACAAGAAAGAGAGAAGAAGGAGAAGAAAAGAATGAGACGAGAGATGACTGCATCCGAAACTCCTGTTGTTGTGACAACAGAGTAAGAACAATTGGATTATTTTGTTGCGAAAATGTTAGTCGATCCAGAAGAAGCAGCACATAGCAAAACTCCTCCTCAAAAGAAAAGGAAAACTGGGGAAGGTCCATCGAAAGAAGTACCAGACAAACCGACTCGGATCACTCCAACACAACCTGCTCCTCGCAGACCGCGTCCTTTCCAAGATCTGTACGACACGCTATCAAAAGATATTGGAACTGGTCCTGCAAAAGAGATTTTTCTTCTGAAACATCAAGTCAACGAAACGAATGTGCTACGTAACAAGCTGAAAGAGCAGCGTAAGAAGAACAAGGAGCTAATTGCATATGTGACCGAGCAAACAAGGTTTGTAAGTGTCACACCCCGATATTTCCACATATTACCGGTGGGCCCGGCGGGGAGTATCGTGACGTAGTTGATATCATCATAGTCAAATATACACAGTTTATTGCACAACGGAAGTCTTGGTAGAAAATGCTATTACAAACCGAAATGTAAAGTACGAATAAAATATTATACAAATAGTTGTAAGATAGGATCCACAGGCGGATCTAAAATATAATACAAAACATTGTTCAACAGACTTTAAGCATTAAGAACTTGCAAGATTCTTTAACTAACGCACAGAGCTCCCAGCCAATTTCGTATAGTACCTGTCACTTAGTCTTTTTGAAAAATACGTCAGTTTACACTGGTAAATACAATTAACCGACTCTTTTTGAAAAGTATTTGTAAAATTGATTTAAATGCACAAGGCACAAATATTCTTTTATAACTTGGGACAATTATATGAAATAATCTTGTATACAGATTTACATGGTTGTCATACATTTAGGACCCGGGATAGAAGCCGAGACATGATTAACCGACACACCACTTTATCCCTTCTCAGGGGAAACCCACGAAGGAGTTTATCTAGATCTTTTCCCTTTTCGGGGAGAAGAAACCATATCGCATCTGACAGGTGTATGCCTACACCTCGTGCTTAGGTCGTGGCCATTTGCAATTAAATGAGCCAAGGATATCCAGGACACGGTCGCATTAACCCCCAATGTTTATGTTATCAATCAAAACAGATTAAAACGGGTTATGTAATTTATTAATCACAATCCGATTAAATGATTCCACACCCGACCAAGCGGTAATAATTTACCGTATACGGGTTATGTAATTTATTAATCACAATCCGATTAAATGATTCCACACCCGACCAAGCGGTAATAATTTACCGTATCCCAAGCCCGTATAAGGGAAAATAAGTTAAAGGTATTTACCTGAGCTTAAAATGCAAGATTTGTATACTTAGCCGTATAATCTACTCAACAAGTACAAGTATCTTTTACTGGGGCTCCTAATCTGGAACGAAGGTTATATTAACCTATTAAATTACTAACGGGTTTTATTTAAGTTGTAAACTTAGACCAGTTAGTTTAAAGAAAGGTTTACGGTACGAAACGCGAGATTAAGCGAGGACCAGATAAGAATGTGATTTACACCCAACAAGTATTAAGACTTGTATAAAATGGGTAAACTAAAT
Organism: Helianthus tuberosus; assembly: GCA_030545235.1. Lineage (NCBI taxonomy): Eukaryota > Viridiplantae > Streptophyta > Magnoliopsida > Asterales > Asteraceae > Helianthus > Helianthus tuberosus. The sequence goes on from CM060369.1 coordinate 84,513,269, forward strand.
ACATTCTGGATTTTGAAGATAAAATGATAAGATTTGACCCGTTTCGGCTAATTTATGCAAACTAGTTACATAAACCGTACCGAGCGCGTATATGCATAACGGGTAGCCAGATGAGTCATATACTAGTTCCATAAGTTATTATGCTTTAAATATATTATGATATCAGTAGGATATCAACAATTATTCCCAAAAAGATTTTAAAACCAAATTAAGTCCCGTAAGGGCATTTTGGTCATTTTAGGATTTATAAAAGAGGTTTAAACATAAACTGATGTTCTGGTCTAAAATATTCTGTAAAAGTATTTATTTTATAGTGTTATAACAGTAGGATATCATACATATGTGTGGTTTACCATTTATGGCCAAACTATGCACCGTAGGGGCATTTTGGTCATTTCACATATGTTTTTAAGGACAAAATTGGAAGTCTGAGTTCATGACTCATACCTACTGTAAAAGTATTAAAATTTATTTATAAATTCAGTAGGTAACAAGTCTTAGGTGTTAAATATGGTTTTAAACAATACCATGCACCTAATTAGCGTAAAAGTCGACAATTGACGATATTTGCGATGTTTATGATATTCTGAGATTTTGATCAGCCTTGAATGTTTAAAATATTTTATTTTTCATATAAAATCAGTAGAAAAAGGTTTGGCATGTTAATCATATGTAAATCTCATTTTATTAACAAAAAGGGCATTATCGTCATTTATCGAATTTATACAAAAACTCAATAATATGGTTAGTTTATAATCTGACCCAATATTCCAAAAATCCCTAAAAATAATATCATAACAGTAGGTAATGAGTTTGGTGCCAAAATTTGGGTCTAAACATGATTTATGCACAAAAGCGTAGTTTAATTAAGAGTAAAATGCCCGGATAGTCCCTGTGGTTTTGTAAAATAACACCTATAGTCCCCAACTTTTGAAAATTACACTGGTGCTCCCTATGGTTTGATGAGTTGTTACTCGGATAGTCCCTGGAGTGGATGTCCGTTAGTTTTCTCCGTTAAGTCCATCTAAAATTACTTATTTACCCCTCCCTTAAAAAAAAACAAATATCACTCTTCTCCACCTTCATCTCTTCTGTGACAACTCGAAATTTAGAACCTTTCGTTGTATCCTGATGTAACATACTTAAACGTTATGCGACTAATTGACTTGTTGGTTTAATGAATGTTATTATGTGGCTATGTGCTATGCTTGTATGTATGTGTGTATTTTTATGACCCGAGACACAAGAACCCGACTCGAGACTATGTGGTCTCGAGTGAACAGTGCAACGTATGGGCCGGTTGGGCCGTGCACCTCATTCAATCCATCCGAAACCCATTAGGGTGCATCATCTTGAAACTAGTATATAACCTTGTTGTTAGCCAACATTACCATCTTTGGGCAACTACACACACTCCTACACACATACTCTCCTACTTTCTCTCTCTAAAACCCTAGAAACACAAACCTTCTCCCCTCATTTTCGGATTCAAAAACCGGCAACACTAGGACTACTCGGATCGAGCTTGGGATCATCATACGGAAGTTCACTCACCGACTCTTCATACCCTCACACTTAGAGAACTTAACCGATTAGTGATTCATGCTATGTATTATATTCGGTTGAGGATGATGTGCAATATTTCGGTTGATAGTTATGTGTGATGAAGATACTTGATAATGTGTTTACTAGTTAAAGTTTTAGGCATGATTAAGGTGTTTGATCGGTTTGATGAGTTCTTGTTTGCTATTGATACATGCTTGGTTCCAAATGCATAAAATGAACAAATATTCTCTTTTGTGGAAAGCATGAATGTTGTATGATAAATGTCTTGCTAAGATAAGCTTGAATGATAAGAATGATAGTTAGAAGATTTGTTATGATCATCCGATTTATGAAGTTACGGAACAAATGTTTTGTTTGCAAGATGATCTTGATATCTAGTTTAGGTATTATGATTCTTGTCCGTAAAATGCAAGAGTTTATATAGGATGAACATATGATGAAAAGGTGTTGAATGAGGATATGAATATTTGAATATGTGTTGAATGTGTTTGAATATGATATGAACATGCTATGAACATTTGAAAAAATACTTGTTTGATCCATTTTAGTAAATTGTTAGACAAGAAAACATGTTTAAATGGATAGTACACATTGTTGCATGAAATCAGAATCTCATTGGCTAAGTACAATGTCGGAAATCAGCAAATGTCCCAGCCGAGACCTTCAGTCTCGACTCGAGATCATCACATGACAACTCGAGACCGTAGATTACGACACAGATTGCGAGTCGAGAACCCCTAGTCTCGACTCGAGACCATGCAACATCAACACAAAAACAGTATAACTCGAGACCATGGTTGCGGGTCCGGTTGCGACTCGAGACCAATACATGCATGACCCGAGACCTCCTCAATTGCGACTCGAGAACTCATGGGTACAACTCGAGACCGCACAGTCTCGACTCGAGACCATGACACCCGTACACAATGTTTGGACTTGCACCCTATTACGGGCTTGGGTGATTGGGCCGGACTTTTGGGCTTTGTTTACTTGTATACATGATACTGTTCAACTCATGGGTGTTATTGTAAACCGCCATGTTTATACGTGTATGCCATGAATAATACCTGTATGCAACTTGCTAGTATCCGTGTAGAACATACGTGCACTACTTGGATACGAACCTGACTTGAATGGTATCTATGTTAGGACGTAGTTGACCACTTACAACTTGATTGACTTTTCTGTGTATCTGCCGAGCAAACCAAGGTGAGTTCACACCCTCTACAAAGCATGGGATTCCCTGGGTTGGGAATGGGGTTAAGGAACGTGGATTCCTCGTCCTTCTTGGGTAGGACAGCATTGGTTCAGGAATGTAATTCCTCGTCCTCATGGACAGATAACTCGTACTAGACCAAAACTCTATCACGAAGTCCCTCCTTTTTATATCGACTTAATCGCCGGGCCAATGGCGAGCGGGTCATTAGTTAGATAGCGCTATTTAGGTCTGACAAACCTCACACCGTGCCGCAGAGGACGGGCGTGAACTAATGGATCTGGGGCACGTCAATGATGATAGACATTGACAGTTTCAGGGCACATAAACATGACTACAGTCAGCAGTCGATATGGTAACGAGTCTAGTGTATACATGGGGTAGCCCCCACGGCCGAAATGCCAGATAACTAACATGGGGTAGCCCCCACGGCCGGAGTGCCAGAGTAACCGGGAATTAAACAAGTCACGTTTTTCAACTATGGGGTAACCCCCACGGCAGGATGCCAGATAAAGGAAACTGTTTTCGAAACAACTTAAAATGAACACCCAACCGTGAACTCACTCAACTTGTTGTTGACTCGTTACTACATGCTTTGCAGGTCTTTATGTACTTAGCTGGAGCTTGCATGGAAGAGGGTTGTTGTGGGACATGGATAGCTGCGTGCCATGTTAAACTTTGAAACAATTAAACTTATGTCTTGATTTTAAACGTTATGCTTCCGCTTGCAACTTAAACTATGTTTTGTTTGGACACCAATTGTATTGGTTGGATTTTATATATTACTTACATGCTTGTTCAATATGATTGGTGGCTGGATCCTGGTCAGTCACGCCTCCAAGCGGTAGTACTCTGCAGGTGGATTTTGGGGGTGTGACAGATTGGTATCAGAGCCATTGGTTATAGTGAACTTGGTTTTAATAAAGGAAAAGGTTTTATTAAAATCAGACTATAACCTGTACAGTGCTCAACGGTCCACAACAACGCTTCACTCCACATGCAAGGCTCGACGTTCTAGGTGATATGATCTATGTATATATTGCCTACTTGTTAGTTACATAGTACATTGCTCATGGTATGCTTGGTTAGTATAACTACTGTTGCTTGAACACGTGTGTACTTACTCACTTCTGTCATCGCATTTTCGCGAACCCCTCTCACTCACGTTCCTCTTGATATGAAGATCATGTCAGGACGCATTAACATGACACAAGCCCAGTTGACGGCTCTGATTAACGAACAAGTTGCTGCGGCACTTGCAGCTGCACACGCAGGAGGTATATCCTGCAGTCCAAACTCATTCTAGGATCTTTAGAATCCTACTCTCGTGAACCAACCTTTGTGTTAAACTCTGTCTTTCTTTCGCCCACAATAGGTCAGCATGCTCAGCCACCCGTGTGCACTTTTAAAACTTTCATGGACTGTCGACCCACTACTTTTAGCGGCACTGAAGGAGCAGTAGGTCTCCTCCACTGGTTTGAGAAACTAGAATCTGTGTTCGAAATGTGTGAATGCCCTGAGGCGCGCAGGGTGAAGTATGCTACCGGTACTCTCGAGGGTTTAGCCCTCACATGGTGGAACGCTCAGGTCCAAATGCTGGGGTTGGTTGCTGCCAACGCCACCCCATGGGAAACTTTTAAGGAGATGATCAAGGAGGAATACTGCAGTCGTGATGACATTCATAAGCTGGAAGTCGAGTTCTTCAACCTCAAGATGACGGGGTCAGAAATTAAGGCGTATACCAAGCGGTCGAACGAGCTTGCCTTATTGTGTCCTACTATGGTGGACCCTCCAATTAAGCGAATTGAACTCTTTCTCAAGGGCTTGGTGCCAGAGATCCAAAGCCATGTGACTTCAGCAAACCTCGCTACTATCCAGCAGGTTGTTCAGTTGGCTCACCGTCTTACTGACCAAGCGGTGGAGCAGAACAGGTTACCAAAGCGCATTGGTGCTGCAACTACTTCTGGTGTCCCTAGTGACAACAAACGGAAATGGGATGGGACTTCAAGTAAGGGTTCGACGTCTGTTCAGTCCCAGTCTCAGCAGAGAAAGACTGATGACTACAAGAGCCCTAGACAGCAATCATCTGGAGGCCAAAGTCACGGTGGGTACAAAGGGAATCACCCCAAATGCAATCGCTGCAGCCTGCACCACAGCGGCCCATGCACCATGGGTAACTGTCATCGGTGCAACAAGCCAGGTCACGCTGCAAAGGATTGCAGGAGCTTATACCCTGCAAACCAGAATCGCCAACAACAGGCCCCTCAGAACCAGCGCCAGCAGCCGCAGCAGGGTGATAACAAAGGGTGCTTTCAGTGTGGAGCTGAAGGCCACTTCAAGAGAGACTGTCCCCAACTGAACAGGAACCAGAACAACAACAACAACAATAACAACAATCAGGGGAATGGTAACAATGGGAACAACAACAATGGAGCCAGGGGCGGGCATTCGTGATCGGCCAAGGTGAAGCAAGGAATGACCCCAATGTTGTGGCGGGTAAGTTCCTTCTCGACGACTTTTATGTTTCAGTATTATTTGATTCGGGTGCTGATACTAGCTACATGTCACTAGAAGTTAGTCGAATGCTTAAGCGTATTCCAACACCTTTGAACAACAAGCACACTGTAGAGCTAGCAAACGGTAAGAGTTTAGAAGCCACACACGTAGTCGAGGGTTGTAAACTTGTTCTCGCTAACCAGACCTTCTCTATCGACCTCATTCCTATTGTCTTGGGTAGTTTCGACGTTGTCATTGGGATGGATTGGTTATCCCAACACCGAGCAGAGATTCTTTGCAACGAGAAGGTTGTTCGTATTCCGGGTTCCGGTAGTGAACCTCTCCTGATTCGTAGCGACAAGAGGAGTGCTGTTGAGAACGTCATCTCTCTCCTTAAGGCCCAGAAGTGCTTGCGAAAGGGCCACACTGCCATTTTGGCTCTCGTAACTGACACCTCGGAGAAAGAGAAGAAGATAGAAGATTTTCCAGTTGTACGCGACTATCCGGAGGTATTTCCTGAGGAATTACCTGGTCTTCCGCCTCATCGCCAAGTCGAGTTTCAGATTGAACTAGCTCCTGGAGCTGCGCCTATAGCTCGTGCACCTTATCGCTTAGCCCCATCAGAATTGGAAGAACTCTCTACACAACTACAAGAACTCTTGGATAAGGGTTTTATTCGTCCTAGCTCATCGCCTTGGGGAGCTCCAGTGCTGTTTGTGAAGAAGAAAGACGGTACCTTCAGGATGTGCATCGATTACCGGGAACTCAACAAGGTGACGGTAAAGAATCGTTATCCTCTACCGCGTATTGACGACTTGTTCGACCAGCTGCAAGGGTCGAGCTACTATTCGAAGATCGATTTGAGATCGGGTTATCACCAGCTGAGAGTCCGAGAAGAGGACGTCTCCAAAACAGCCTTTAGAACTCGCTATGGGCACTATGAGTTTTTGGTCATGCCTTTTGGGCTGACAAACGCACCTGCGGTTTTCATGGACCTGATGAACCGAGTGTGCAAACCTTACCTGGACAAGTTCATTATAGTCTTCATCGACGACATCCTGATCTATTCTAAGAGTCAGGAGGAACACGAGCAACATCTACGGCTTATCCTGGAACTCCTTCGAACAGAACAGCTTTACGCAAAGTTCTCGAAATGCGACTTCTGGCTTCGAGAAGTCCATTTCCTAGGCCACGTGGTAAACAAGGATGGGATTCACGTTGATCCATCCAAGGTAGACTCGATTAAGAACTGGCCTGCACCTCGTACACCAAAGGAAATTCGCCAATTCTTAGGTTTGGCAGGATACTACAGGAGGTTCATTAAGGATTTTTCCAAGATTGCACAGCCTCTCACCTCACTAACGCAGAAAGGCGTTGTTTATCGATGGGGAAAGGCACAGGAATTAGCATTTCAGCATCTAAAAGATAGACTTTGCAGCGCACCTATCCTTTCCTTGCCAGAGGGCACAGACGACTTCGTGGTCTACTGCGACGCATCAATTCAGGGTCTTGGTTGTGTATTGATGCAACGAGATAAAGTTATAGCCTACGCTTCACGCCAACTCAAAGTTCATGAAAGAAACTACACTACACACGACCTAGAGCTGGGAGCTATTGTTTTTGCACTTAAGTTATGGCGGCATTACTTGTACGGTACCAAGTGCGCCATCTACACCGACCACAGGAGCCTCGAGCATATCTTCAAGCAGAAGGAACTGAATATGCGACAACGACGATGGGTCGAGCTACTGAATGACTACGAGTGCTCGATCAGGTATCACCCTGGCAAGGCCAATGTTGTGGCTGACGCCCTCAGTCGAAAGGACACTGCGCCTAAGCGCGTACGAGCTTTGCAACTCACGATCCATTCTAGTCTCCCTTCCCAAATACGAGCTGCTCAGATAGAAGCACTGAAACCAGAAAACGTCAGGGCTGAAGCCCTACGCGGATCAAGGCAACGCTTAGAACAGAAGGAAGACGGTGCTTACTACGTAACGGGACGCATTTGGATCCCACTCTATGGCAACTTACGAGAGCTTGTGATGGATGAAGCACACAAGTCTCGCTACTCGGTACATCCTGGTTCGGATAAGATGTACCACGATATCAAAACTACATATTGGTGGCCTAGCATGAAGGCCCACATAGCAACTTACGTTAGCAAGTGTTTGACTTGTGCGAGAGTCAAGTCTGAATACCAGAAACCCTCAGGCCTACTCCAACAACCAGAGACACTACAATGGAAATGGGAGCAAATTTCCATGGATTTTGTCACTGGCCTGCCTAGATCCCAGCGCGGAAATGACACTATTTGGGTGATCGTGGATCGACTCACAAAGTCTGCTCACTTTTTGGCTATCAAGGAAACGGATAAGTTCTCCACTCTAGCAGACGTATACCTCAAGGAAGTTGTTTCGAGGCACGGGGTGCCCACCTCTATTATCTCGGATCGAGATGCACGTTTTACCTCAGAACTGTGGCAGGCAATGCACAAATCCTTTGGCTCACGATTAGACATGAGCACAGCGTATCACCCTCAGACGGACGGGCAGTCCGAGCGCACTATTCAAACCTTAGAAGACATGCTTCGTGCATGTGTAATCGACTTTGGCAACAGCTGGGAAAAGCATCTGCCACTTGTGGAATTCTCGTACAATAATAGCTACCACACCAGCATTAAAGCTGCTCCGTTTGAGGCATTGTACGGACGTAAATGCCGGTCACCCCTTTGTTGGGCAGAGGTGGGAGATAGTCAGATCACTGGTCCAGAACATGTGGTAGACACAACCGAACAAATTGCTCAGATACGAAAATGCATGGCGGCAGCTCGTGACCGTCAGAAAGTCTACGCCGATAAGGGCAGGAAACCACTAGAGCTCTAGGTTGGGGAGCGGGTACTACTCAAAGTTTCACCCTGGAAGGGTGTGGTTCGTTTTGGTAAACGAGGCAAACTTAACCCACGATACGTTGGACCTTTCGAAATCATTGAGAAAATAGGCAGGGTGGCCTACAGACTGAACTTACCAGCAGAACTCGGTGCGGTTCACAACGTTTTCCACGTGTCGAATCTGAAGAAGTGTCTGTCAGATGAGACCCATGTAGTTCCTCTGAAGGAACTCACTATAGACGAGCAGTTACGATTCATCGAGGAACCAGTTGAAATCACGGAACGGGATGTTAAGGTCCTCAAGAGCACTAGAATACCTCTCGTTCGAGTTCGTTGGAACTCACGTCGCGGCCCAGAGTTCACCTGGGAATGCGAAGATCGGATGAAACAAAAGTATCCCCAACTGTTCGCAAACAGTACAACCACTACTGAGGCCGAAGCTACGGAATTTCGGGACGAAATTCCAGATCAACGGGGGGTGGATGTGACACCCCAGGAAAACCGGGAAAACCATATAACTTAACTAGCTTCCTCAGTGAGTGCTTGGGTGATTGGACTCGAGACCATGACACCCGTACACAATGTTTGGACTTGCACCCTATTACGGGCTTGGGTGATTGGGCCGGACTTTTGGGCTTTGTTTACTTGTATACATGATACTGTTCAACTCATGGGTGTTATTGTAAACCGCCATGTTTATACGTGTATGCCATGAATAATACCTGTATGCAACTTGCTAGTATCCGTGTAGAACATACGTGCACTACTTGGATACGAACCTGACTTGAATGGTATCTATGTTAGGACGTAGTTGACCACTTACAACTTGATTGACTTTTCTGTGTATCTGCCGAGCAAACCAAGGTGAGTTCACACCCTCTACAAAGCATGGGATTCCCTGGGTTGGGAATGGGGTTAAGGAACGTGGATTCCTCGTCCTTCTTGGGTAGGACAGCATTGGTTCAGGAATGTAATTCCTCGTCCTCATGGACAGATAACTCGTACTAGACCAAAACTCTATCACGAAGTCCCTCCTTTTTATATCGACTTAATCGCCGGGCCAATGGCGAGCGGGTCATTAGTTAGATAGCGCTATTTAGGTCTGACAAACCTCACACCGTGCCGCAGAGGACGGGCGTGAACTAATGGATCTGGGGCACGTCAATGATGATAGACATTGACAGTTTCAGGGCACATAAACATGACTACAGTCAGCAGTCGATATGGTAACGAGTCTAGTGTATACATGGGGTAGCCCCCACGGCCGAAATGCCAGATAACTAACATGGGGTAGCCCCCACGGCCGGAGTGCCAGAGTAACCGGGAATTAAACAAGTCACGTTTTTCAACTATGGGGTAACCCCCACGGCAGGATGCCAGATAAAGGAAACTGTTTTCGAAACAACTTAAAACGAACACCCAACCGTGAACTCACTCAACTTGTTGTTGACTCGTTACTACATGCTTTGCAGGTCTTTAGGTACTTAGCTGCAGCTTGCATGGAAGAGGGTTGTTGTGGGACATGGATAGCTGCGTGCCATGTTAAACTTTGAAACAATTAAACTTATGTCTTGATTTTAAACGTTATGCTTCCGCTTGCAACTTAAACTATGTTTTGTTTGGACACCAATTATATTGGTTGGATTTTATATATTACTTACATGCTTGTTCAATATGATTGGTGGCTGGATCCTGGTCAGTCACGCCTCCAAGCGGTAGTACTCTGCAGGTGGATTTTGGGGGTGTAACATCTTCCTTCTCTGTGAACAAACCATTGCCACCACCATGTGAGCCAGCCATCAAGTGCCAGGGAACCACCACACCGCCAAACAGCCATGGAAGTTGTGGTTCTGCATCTAAGTCACCCTCGACCACCGCCGCTACAACTATGGTTCAAATCCACCGTCACAGTCGCTGCCATCAGATCTGGAATCACTTCGGGATCACTGAAAAAAACACCATCGCCGCTAAGGGTTTCATCAGAACCCTAGTTATTGTTGGGTTTCGTCATAGGTTTAGGTCGTTAGAAGTCGCCATTGAAAGGGATTAAGGTGGGGAGAAGCATGGATGATGGTGTTGGTTACTGTCTCATATGACGACATTTCTTAGGTTTTAATCATTTGTGGGAATTGTGTAATTGGAAAACAGGGGTTATGTTTATGTTAATCACATCTAGATTCCATCTGTTTGTTTTTTATTTTTCAGGTACTATCAACAAAGTGGAACTATAAATTCACTTAATACATGGATTCTCTTTTTGTATGTTGAATGCATCTTTGGTGATGTGACTTGTTTGATTTAAAAAACTACGGAACAAAGAAATGGAACGATCAGCTGGTACGTCGCCGGAACGGGATGCTCGTCGGCAGAAGATGGGTGCGGTAGGGTGTCGTGGAGGTGGGGTTTCAGGTTTGGGTGGTGCTTGATGGAGAAAATGGTGATGGTGGAGGGTTGGGGGATAGAGGTTGAAAATGAAGTTGGGGGTGAGTGGTGGGTCCCACACTTTTAATAATCCATATTTGTTTTTTTTTTTATTTTTAAAGGGAGGGGTAAATAAGTAATTTCAGATGAACTTAACGGAGAAAACTAATGGACATCCACTCTAGGGACTATCCGAGTAACAACTCGTCAAACCACAAGGAGCACCAGTGTAATTTCCAAAGTTGGGGACTATAGGTGTTATTTTACAAAACCACAGGGACTATCCGTGCATTTTACTCTTTAATTAATAAAAAGTTCAATTTTACGATATCTTGCATATCTTTAATTTGAGACCATAAACTTATGTCAAAATAATTTTGACATATTTATATATCAGTAACTAAGTTATCTATATGATCATATATTCAAAAATATCATTTTTAAGCTATAAGGGCATAATAGTCAAAATTGAGCATAATAAAGGAAAAATGCAATAAACTCAGATTACTAAGAGACCAGGTAGTATAACCTCAGAGGGTTATACTAACATATAATATGGTCACAAAGGAACCTTAAGGCATAAAGAAACTAAGCTAATTCGGGTCAGAACTGAAAGTCAAAGCAAAAGTCAACTTTTACGACTTTCGGTTGTGAACTGAGCCTAAACTTAGAATTGTCGGGTTGAACATGTCTTGACATGTTCTAATAATATTTACCAAGTTATTAAAGTGATAAAACATATTTTATAGCTTCTACATTATCAGTTATGAATTTATTTAAAAACGGACTCGTTTGACTTTTTATGTTAATTACTTTGACCCGACAATTAACTAAGTAAACGTGATAATTAGGAGGTGCCCTTTTGAGGGATTAACACCTACTTAATTACCAACACATAGCCACATTCGTTTAGAACCATGGCTGGACCGTTTAAGTTTAAACTAAAAGTCAAATCTTAATTACGATAACTTTGACTTTCGGTCCTTATACTCATAAAAACTGAACTACAGAAGCTAAGAACACTTACACAAGGTCCTAGCACGAAGTTTGAACTTATGAGGGCTTCCTTTAAGACCAGGATGCTCCAGAGAAGAAGTAATGAGTGAATTTTGAGAGTGCAAGTTCAAATGAGCAAACAAGAGACCTATTTATAATGAATTGAAGGCTCTTGAGATCATTCCAGCTGTTGTGGGGAGTTACCAGATGATTACAAGTGTTCTTGTGGCAGTAAAAACCATTAAACAGCCTCTGGTATCGATTAGAAGCCATGCAAAGGCGGTGGACAGTCCTGAACATGCAACTGCCAGTCTTTTGGACGCTGGCAGCTGCCTCGCGGCCCGCGTAGACTGTAAGGGGGGCTTACGCGCCCCGCGACGCTCCCCTTTATCCGGTCAAAAACTTTCAAACTTTGCACTTTCAGTCCCTGGTCCTTTATAACTTGAAATATCTTTCATTTATTGCAATATTGACCCCCATAGTTAACCTTTAAGTATCTTGGGACATATAATAAACATCGTTAGGCTTCCGATCAGTTACGAGATCACCCGAAAGGTACTATTTTCAAACGTTGATGCTTTTAACCCTTTTTCTTGAAATCTTGCATAATTATTAAATAATGATATCGAAACCATATATTTTTATCACTTGGCATTTTCAGAAATATAATTGAACATTACAAAGCTCGAGGTTCGTTAAAAGGGCACTCAGAGGTAAGAATTAACATGTTGACACATTTAACCCCTTCGTCTTATAAGTTTCACTTGTTTTTCAGAAATGGCTTCTCACGTCCAGTATTTCAACCGTTTAATGATACAAACACCGTATATGGTTATTTAAAAATGTAGTTTTCACATGTTGGCACTTTTTGTCTTTCCACACACATCTTTTCACTGTTTGTCAACTTTAGTCCTTCAAAGTCAACTTTTTACATGATTAGGGTTTATGACACGTGTCTTCACTTTATTGGTCATGATTTTACGAGGTGTTACAGTAAGGTTTCAACAGAGTGGGATAGAGAAGCTGTACAGGATTGTAAGGGAGCTTTGTGCTAAAGTTGAAATAAAACCGATGTTTTCAACCACTAACATCTTTGACTATGAAAAGTTTAAGGTCGAAGAAGAAAAGAGAAAAGCTGAGGACGCCGAAAGAAAGAAAAGGCGTCTCGAGTCAGCTGTAGACGTAAACGAAGATGATGAAAGCGATGAGTAAGAGGTTGATAGAGATGAGATGCCTGCTAAGTTTGTTGAATGGGGCTTGGAAGATGAGGTGATGTACGAAACTGAAAATGGTGAGGAAGTGTCACCATAGCATTCTGAATGGTTTAGAAAAGAACGTGCAAAACTCCCTGATTTCTATCAGGTCGTGACGGTCAAAAATATGGAAGCGACTGCTAAGATTATAAGTTGGATGTACATCAATTTAAAAGGGATGTTCATTATCAAAAGGCGTGGCGGCATCATACAACATTTCAAGAACGGATTTGATATGCCAAGTATTCCCAGATGGGATATTCGTGAACTTGGAAGATTAGATATGCTGAACCCAACAAACAGTAGTATAGGTGCAGACTTTGAAAGACTAATCGCTAAAGAATGCAACCGGGGGATCGATGTCTTCAAACCACAATGCCCTCGTCGAAGAGTTTCGAAAACAACAAAGGATCTTATTACCGGCAAAGGGAAGGTGACTTGGGTTATAAATCATTCAAAGGTTCTGATGAAGATCAAGCTTCCTCCTGAAATTCTAGTATCTCTTGATAATTTTAAGAAATGGTTTTACGATGGAAAAACTGGTGAGGCTGTGATTAGATCCAATACAAACGAAGACATGTGGATTCTGGATCTTATGGATGTGTTCATGTTCGGGCTGTCTGATCTGAATATGTTGTATGGAAACAAAATACATGTTGGTGCTAGCAATGAGAATCTAGAAGAAGGCATGTTATTTCAAAGGGCAGTGGAACGTGTATGGGAGCGGAAAAGAGAAATGATGGACATCCTGACAAGGGTCGTGAAACAAAAGGAAAGGGAAGAAGCAAAGAAAAAGAAGAACAAGGAGAAGAAGAAAGAAAAGTCTCTTGCAAAGCCTAAAGAGCCCTTACCAATTCTAATCTCTGCAGAATCTCAACCTCCGGCCTCATCCACATAGGAGGCCGTTATAGAGGATCCTCTTGTCACAAGCGAAGTTGTTTTAACACAACCACCGCCTGAACCAACAGCAGATCAAGCTGCACGCGATCCAGTAACTGAAGCTGAAGAATGAAAGATCTCTCAAGTACGCAACGATCTAGGGGGTATTGTTAAAGCTTTTGAGATTGTTGGTACTTGTTTTAGATAGTTCTGGATTATTTTGTTTGAGTTTACTAGCTTTTAGGAAGTTCAGGGGTCATTTATGTAATGTTTAGAAAGTGTAACAGCCTGAAGTGGCATATTTAATATGCCAACGTATTTAATAAATACGCTGGCTAGTCAGGAACTATATATATATCAGCTTAATGTAAACCTTAGCTAAGGTTTCGGGCTAGTTTTTGGTGAAACTCATTTTGTTGTGATCTTCTTGCAAATCATTGTGCTTAATCTGATTTCCAGGTACTTGTTATAGATTATATCAGTTGGGAATACAAAACAACACTTGTTGTTAACATCCAAACCAAAATCTTCATCTTCACCTTTTGATCTTTCTTGACTTTTACATATTCAAACACCTAATCAATAGGTGTTTGGATCAAAACAATCAAACCACTGTGATCCGGATAGTGTTTGGGATCTACAAAATGCTCGTTAATAAGGTATAACTTTTTTTAAAATGTTATCATATGGAAAAGTTATAGCCGTTTGAAAATCGGGAGTGAAGTAGGTTCAAGGGAGAATGACCATAACACCCTTCCCTCCTAAACTAAAAGGACACTTGTCAATCCCAGGATGTCTTGTACATTTCGCACAAAAATTTTGTCATGTATCTGATTCGATGCCGTATTATTCAATGCGGCAAACTAACATATGTAATCAACATAGCTAAATTATTTTCAATTTTTTACAATTATTATTAACTAGAGTAAAGTAAAATTTCAATCCATGTGGTTTACACCCATTCTCAGATACAGTCCCTATTTGAAAATATGATCATTCCAGTCCTTGTGGTTGTCAATTGGAATTAGTCCTTGTGGTTGTCAATTGGAATTAATCAAGTCCCTTGTGTTTAATGGTTGTTTAAATTCGTGTGAAAACACTAAAATATCCCAACAACTACTTACCATTTCAGTCCCTATAGTTATACTTGACATCTTCCCTCCAATTTCAAAAGTATTACCTAAATCTAGTAATTAAAGACTGAAGGCAATTAATCTCCCTAATCTAATTCCTAATGATGTTACTAATAACAATAAGTGGTTACCAGCTGAATCCAAATTTGGGCTTGAACTGGTAATCTAAACATTTGTGCTAGCATTGACGTTTTTGAATTTGGGCTGGGTTTGACCTTTAGAATTTGAAATAGGTTTGGCCTTATAATTTCAATTGGGTTTGACTTATCGAACTTGAAGTAGGTTTGAATTATCAATGTTGCATACAATACTGAATACAAAAGACTAATCCTATGCTCTCTACACCCTCATCAAATATATTATACCATCAATTTAAATTCTGCTATAAACAATCATTTTGCAGAAAACATTTCATGGTGAAATCCTTGTACCCTGATGTGCAGGAGTCATTTGAAACAACAACAGCTTTATGTGTATATGATAAGAAAAGAACCAACCAACAATTCATGGTGAAAGCCTTATGTGCATACAATACCTATTGTAATTTCTATGTAATTTCCCTTTGGGGCGTTTAAGTGAATCCTCAATGAATAAAAAAGCTATTGATACCTAAATAAAAATCACTAAATGAGATTACATTTAACAATAAACAAACATTTTAAATTTGATATAATTTCCATTAATTATCATATATATAAACATATCCATACACAACCCTAATAAATTAACCGGGGACACTGCACCATGATTGTCATGGATACACAATGTTTACCAGATTATTCAAATCCACCAACATGTATTTACATCAATAAGATACAAACAAGTCTTACTGACTTATTTCTGTTTCATGGGTTATGCTTTGCAAATGGAACACAAGTTCTTCATTGACAACCATTTTCTGATGCACCCAACATGAAAATGCTACAGTTGATCCTAAGCATATCAAAATGCTATTGGCACATCAAAGTCATTTGATCCTAATGTGTAGCAGTTAAAGTCATTATCAAAGTCATCATTACCACTTAAATTTCACCAATAAAGACCAGTATTCATACACAATAGTTTAATATCATCCTAATGGCCATACGTACATAACAGTTAAATAACAGAACAAGGGTAAATCCTGATCATTAACTTTAAAAACCCAAAAATTGATCAGTCAAAATATAACCTTTTTAAAGTGTTATACTTAACCTAATAGTTAGTATTCGTATCTAAAGCCAAGCAAGCACCCTCGTCTTCATGCTCGACGGCTAAAACAGAGCTCAATCCTGAACCCCCTTTCCCGTCCTCAGCAGTCGGATATGGCGTCGGGTCACCTACACCCTAATTCCAACTAGAATTCCATGAAAAAAACCATATTTCAGATATATACATGCCACGCATCACGAAATCAACGATTTTAAGTAAAATTAACATAATGTCCTACCATTAATGTGGAAAGTAGTCAAAATAATCACGTATTGCCTCATCTTTAGGATGATCAGAGCTGTTCTTTGTGGGATGGTCGGAGCAGTGGGATGATCGGAGGTTTTGTTGATGGGTGGATGGTTTTGGGGATAAAGGAGTGAAATGGTGCTTCTCATGGAAGATTGAGGATTAAAAAGGTGTGAAATGGGTCAGCTTTAAGTGAAATAACCAAACTGCCCTTCACACCGTTAAATAATGTAATGGTCAACTAACGAAAGTCTGGCAGATGGACTTGATTGATTCCAATTGGCAACCACAGCGACTGAGATTATCGTTGTTTTTTAAATAGGGACTGTATATGAGAGTGGGTGTAAATCACAGGGACTGAAATTGTAGATTACTCTATTATCTATTCAAAATTTGAATAGGCATGAATAGTAAACTAATATTTATATATTATTATTATTATTATTATTAAGTATTTTTATATATTTTTACTAGAATATTAGTAACAAAAAGAGTTTAAAATTAATTATAACTAGATAACAGTTATATATATACTAATCTTTATCTATGAAAACTCATCTGAATTAAGAAAACCATGAAAACCCTCATATACCTCCATATGTAACACTTTATAACACAACGTATTTTAATATAAAAGTTTTAGGGATCAGTTGCAATTATCAATGTGTTGCCTTATTTTAATAGCATCAAATTTTCTTTTCTCAAAGTCATTTTTTTCAATATATATATATATATATATATAGGTACGGGATCAGGAGAAAACGCCCTGAAGTGTGAGAACGGATCCAGGCCCAACACGTGGCACGCGATATAGTGAAGGGCAGAGGGGGTTTTTTTTCCTTTTATATTCTTTTTTTAAATGCGTCTCACAACACCGCTTTATTTTTTTGGCGTTTAGTAAGATTCAACAAATACATGGCGTTTTTATTGTTTTTTTTAGATCAAGATCATAGTAAAGATTTTGGCGTTTATGGCGTTTAGTAAATCATTTAGTAATTATAATTTCTTTTCCTCTGTGGCGTTTCCCAAATTCATTAGGCATTTTTGTAGATTTCAACAGTTCATATATGTTACCAAGGTAAATTTCTTGGCGTTCATGTCGTTTTTAAATTCATTAGTAATTCAAAAGAGTACAGATAAGATGAAATCAAACAAAAACTAATAGTCTTCTGTGGATGGTATTACATCAGAGATGTAACCATCACTTTGTCCATCACTCTCCTCGGACTCATCATCATCATCTTGTTCATTGGCGTATAATGCCATAATCCCGTCTCTTCTTTGTTGCATCCTATACTTGAATGTATTCACAACGCTGGATCTAGCATTGTTCGTAGGTGCTTAATCACAGAGCTGTTCAATAAGATGCAGTCTATCTGTGTTCAGCACTTCATCCATTGTCAATGAATAATCCTCCACGTGTTGAAATCTCAGCCTCACCATTCTTGATTGTTCATCCAGAATCCAACTGGTAACTTTTGGTAGATCAGAATCATCAACATCATCATCATCATCATCTTCTGGAAATTTTCTCTCCAATCTTCTTATTACCCTTCGATTCCTCTAACAATCGTAGGCCACTGGGACCCCAAGGGCTAGAATATCCCTCTGAACGGATTCATCCATACTAAGTATGGCCTTTATTGTTTTGACTTTCACCCTTCTCATGTCAGAGAACTGTAGGACGAAATGTCCCTCTGACCTCTCAAACCCCCATGCAATAACCTGTGCTATTTTTTGTTGACTTGTATGGCGTTTTATACAATGCGTAGCGTTTTTAGTGAATGTGTGGAGTGTGAAGCTTTTTGTGTTAGCTGTTGTACTTATATAATGAGCTTTTTTTTACGCCAGGTAGATATATGTTTTTGGCGGTAAAAAATATCAGTAATTTTTTTATATGTATTTTTGTGTATCAGTTATTGTGCCATGTAGGATGCAGGCCTATAATGTGACAGGTAATTATGGCGTTTTGAAAAGATAAATAAGTTCAATTTCCAATGTAGAGGCTTTTAATATAATAAATGTTAGTAATAATGTTCCCGTCTCTTCATTTTTACTGTTTTCAGTTACTGTTTTGTTCAGTTTTCATCTGTTAAGGTTGTAACACTTCCCATCTTATCAGGGTTTAACGTTTTGTTTTTTATCGTGTTTAAATACAGATGGCAAGTTGTTTTATACATTTTTAATGGTGTTTAGCCAATTATTGTTGTTATTAATAATATATTGCCAGCATCCGTTTTCACAGTTTTCATACTATTAGGCGTTTTGGTGTTTGTAGTTTTTGGCGTTTTATAAACATTTTTTTAGCAAATATAACGTATTTTATTAGTAGAGAATTAGATAACAAACAACAGAAAATGATCCCCTAAAAAAATAAAGATAGAAAATGAAAAAAATAAAAAAAAAATGCTAATTTAATTTCTCATTCAAATCTTCGCTGTCATCAGCCTCTTTTTCTTGATTTTGTTTTGGCGTTTTGAACCTTTGAATCCCTTAGCTAGATGCCAATTTTCCTACATAACGCCCGTCTTTAAACGAAGGTGATTAGTGGTATCCTGTATTTTGGTGTGATCTATTGTAGTTTGTTGACATGTTGTTGAAGATCAACGCCTGCTTGGATGCTATTATAATAATGGAGTCCAAAATAGCATTTAAACTTGTATTGGTCCCTTCATGCCATCAATATATTCATCAAGAACAAAGCTCACATGATGACATATCAGTGTCATCAGTCTCTTTTTCTTGAATATTTGTCCATCTCATTCAGCAAAAGCTTATAGAGATACCCACCTCAGAGAAGAATCCATTTAGTGAAACTTCATGCAGAACAATCTAGATATAAAAGAAACGAGCTTTGCCATCTGTGGTTTTCTTAGCTATTTTTTTTTGGCGTTTTAAAGTGAGTGGTTTCTAGGAAACACGGCGTTTTTTTTTTTTGGTGTGATCAATTGATTGTGCAGAGACGTCTCTCTTATAGGATGTTTTTGGTGCGTAGTTTAGGCGGGATTTTATTATAATAAATGATAGTAATAAAGTAACCATCTTTTCAGTTACTGTGTGTATTTACTGTTTTTGTTCATCTTTTTATGAGTTTAGGGTGATAGATGTCTCATCTTCCAAGTTTGTCATTTTTTTAATGGCATTACGTAGTTTTTGGCTTTTGGTATTTTTAATATGGTTTAGATAAAGATGGCACTTTGTTCTATTTTCTTGTACCTTCTTTTATACTTTTTTTTTAGTTTTTAATAATACTTGTCCAAAGTAATTTTATTATAGTTTGGGAGTTTTGGGCGTTTTATGGCATGATGACGTTTCACAAGCATTTGTCTGTGTGGTGTTTTATTATAACTTTTTTTTTGAGAAATAATGTATTTGTTCTTAGCTGAAAAATACATAACAAACAACTAAAAAAGAAAATTAAAAAAATAGAAACAATTCATCTTCCAAATATTCACTGTCATAGTCTCTTTCTTCTTTGAAACATCTTTACTGGCGGTTTGACTTTGGTATGGTTCATTTTGTTTTTTTTTTGTTGAAGTAGCTTTTTGTAGCCGTTTGGAAGCACAAAATGTCGTGAGTTTTTTGTTTGAAGTTCATCTTTATCTTCAACCCACTCACCAGTGTCATCCGTCTCTTCATGCCATTCAAATATTCATCAAGAACAAAGCACAGAAAATGACATAAGTCTGACATCAATATCTTCTTCTTGAAGATTTGTTCATCTCATGCAGCAAAATGTTATTGAGTTACACCCCTCAGCTAACAATGCATTCTGAGAAACTTCCTATAAAACAATATAGAATATACAAGGAACGATGTTTGCCATTTTTGGCGTTTTATTGAGAAAATAGTGTATCTAAAAGAAACGTCGATTGGAATCTTTGATGTTTAGGTTTTTTGGAGTTTTCTAAGATGATTGATATATACTAAAATATGGCGTTTTTGGGGTTTGGTGTGTTTGTTTGGGTTTTTTGGCGTTTCTAAGATGAATGGTATATAGTAAAATATGGCGTTTTGGGTTCGGCGTGTTTAATGGAAGGTCTGAGATGTTGTTTATATAGGATGTTTTTGGCGCGTAATGGCGTTTTATTCATGAGTTTGGCGTTTTGGGTAGATAATTCTAAAGACCCTTTTACCCTTAATGAAGCACGCCCACTTAATAGAATTGGTGTTATTTAGGAAAACGCCACCGCGCCAATCTAGTCCATAGATTGTTTTGATCGGACGATCCATAAACGTTCTCACTATTCTCACAGTTTTCACTGTTTTCTCTAAATTCTGATCCCTATATATATATATATATATATATATATATAGACCAATACTATCGTCAAAATTAAATAACTAGTGCTAATAAATGAAAATCTCTTTATACACGTGTCACTCTCTGGTGGCTCCTCAATTAATATAGTTAAAGATAAACGTAT
The DNA here is from genome assembly GCA_030545235.1 of Helianthus tuberosus. Lineage (NCBI taxonomy): Eukaryota > Viridiplantae > Streptophyta > Magnoliopsida > Asterales > Asteraceae > Helianthus > Helianthus tuberosus. The sequence continues at coordinate 84,533,980 of CM060369.1, forward strand.
AAATTTAAATTTAATTAATAATTATCTATAACTAATAAATTTAAATTTATATGATTTTTATTTATTAGTATAGGAAGACTATGCTATTATAAAAATTAATAATTAATAATGAATAATATAGTGGCTGGCTTAATGGGATTGAAACGAATGTCGGGAAATCAAGATAATGTACGTAAGTAAATTTAGATTAGGAAATTTATTTGTGTGATTATAATATTAGGAAATTTATTTGTGTGATTTATTATTATTATTATTATTAATTTATATATTTTTAATTTTTTTATATTTAAAATTTCCAAGATCACATTTATTTATTTATTTTTCCTATCATAACTTTAGAACAACTTTTACAGAATTTTAAGTACAGTGTTGCAACATATTTATTTTAATCTATGTTTAATATAAGTTTTATTAAAATTTTTACCGTTAATTACACGGGTTATAAACTCGTGTATTACACGGGTTTGAAGATTAGAAGTATATCATTTAATAATGTATGCACAAATTTACATAACTAAATTATTTTCAACCATGCCACTTGAGGGGCAACGGAGGTAGCAAATCATGGAACTTTATTTCTGGTCGTGACTTCATCTAAATCTTAATAAATGGTCAATGCAATTTCATAATTAACCACTTTGATGTTAAGATTTTTATATCTGAGAAAAAATAAAATATACTTATAAAAAAGTTACAATAATATGTAAAAGTTATATGTAACGAAAATATAACCAGAATCAAATCAAATCATAACAAAGTCAAGCTATGTAAAAAAAAAGAGTAGTAGTAGTAGCATAAAGCAAACGTGTATCTACGTTGGCTTAGCAACTCCATAATAGATTGGAGAGTAAGATGAGAACATAATTGTTATATCACGGACTACTTATTAAAAATGATTAGATGTATTTATAAGAATGTTTCGTGAGCTAAAAATTTAGAAACGTGCAAAATAGTTTAGAAAGGCCAAAAAAATCATGTAATTAAGGAAATGAAATGGTTACCATAGTAAATATGGTATGGTTACCATATATTTGCGATATTTGATTAAAAAAAGTAAATATAACACCTCTATCGTGTATATGAGCATATTGCTAAAAAAAATTTGTGTATCATTATTAAGTTATTTAATTTTTATCATTAAACCCATGTAATACACGACCATATAATCTAGTAATATTACATGCTAAAATATTGCTGATAAATTAGTATCGATTTATCCATCAACGTTTACCATATAAATGTAACTAGAATTAAGCACCCCCATGTTGTAGCGGGTGCCTAAAACTATGCCAAATAACCTCAATGCCACACCGCTAGTAGCGACCACCAACACTGAAGTTGTGGCGTGTTAATGCGAAGAAAATAAAACTGAAACACATAACATATAAAAAATAACTATGTCGATTTAGGACACACGAGTTGCTACAAACTTGTTAAATGGAAAAATAGACGTAAAAATGTTGAACCACACATGCACGTTGCGCCGAGTTAACTCGCAAAATAACGTAGAAAAGAATAACTAAGTCAATGTAGGATCCGCCCGTTGCGGTGAACTTACCAAAGGGGGAAAATAGACCCGTTGCGACATACCTGTTAAATGTGAAAATATAGACAAAAAATGTTGAACCACACACGCATGTTGCGACGTATTAACTCGTAAAATTTAGAAGGAAACGTAAAACAAAAAACTTGCGAAAGAGAAAAAGTATGGGGGACCAAAGTTGCAAACAAAAAAGTTTTGGTTTAAATTACAAAAGATGAAAAGTTTTAGGTTAAAAGTAAACAAATTAAAAGTGTTAAAATACAAAAAATGAAAACTTTTGGGTTAAAATTGAAAAATCATAATTTTTTTTTAAAAACCCCATGCTTGGGGTACAACAACACAATGTAACAATGTTTTGCAAATTTATATTATGGAAATAATGTATAAATAAAATTTATTAAAATTGAATGACCATATATAGTAACCTAATATTTATATATTATTATTATTATTATTATTTTATTTATTTATTTATTATACATATGAATTAAAACTCATGAACAGTAGTTTTCTTTCAAAATTGTATAATATAATTCTTTAATATTAACTCCTTCATAATTTTTCAATATTAACTCATTCACGATTCTTTACCCCATCCTTGATCTACACATCTTCACTATTCTAAAATTCAATTAAATCACTTTGATATATGCAATCCCTTATGTAATAATATCTTTTTAGGGGCTGTTTGTTTACCTTTTAACGAGGCTCTTAATGGTTCAGACATTTTACGGGTTTAGCACCTAATGGTTCAGACAGTTTGTTTCACAAGCAGATGTCTGAATAGTTCAGACATTTGCCTCTGAATGGTTAAGCATTATACAGAGAATGGTTAAGACCTCTAATCTGAATTGGTCAGACATTTGCCTTTGAACGGTTAAGCATTATACAGGCTCTTAGCGGTTCAGACCTCTTAGAGCATTCTCATCCAATCCATCAAATTATACATACATTCCACTAAAAAATAACTTATATATCAATATATTTTCACTAAAAACAAATACTTTTTCTCTCTCCTTCTCAATTAAATAATATTATCATTACATTTTTCTCTCTCCTTCACTCACAACCACTTTCAATATATATTAAAAAATTATACTAGGTGAACAGTGTCCCCCCCCCCCCCCAAATATACAGATGAACAGTAACATTTTCTCTCTCCTCCACTCACAACCATTTTTTATACCCTTTATAATATAAAAACTACCCCTCACATATTTTGATGGTTTGGATGAGAATGTTCTTACTGGTTCAGCACTTAATGGTTCAGACCTCTTACTAGTTCAGCACTTAACCATTCAGATGTTGCCAAACAGCCCCTTAATATAACAAAATATTTATTTTTCCTCACAAAATTTAAGGGATATGTTATCAATCTCAATAATTTGATGAAAACCAATTTGTGTTTAAAATAAAGATTTTTTTAGTAGCATAAGCTATACAAGTGTCCATACCATATCAGTATCATGATCAAATGAACAACACCGTTATCGGTATTGTTATTATCTGAGCCAATAACGATATTTGTTTATATTATTTTCGTAGTTGTGCTTAACTTTTTTCTCGACATTCCAACATAGCTTATGTTAAAATCGGAGTTGTATTCAAAAGAGAGTATTTTTGTGTATCGTAAGCTATACGAGTGCAACACTAATACCGTGAAGAACCAAACTGATTATGACCAAACAACTTTGATACCCATATCGGCATTATTAGAAGTGATAACTATATTCTTTTTTTTTATGGTTTTAGATAGATGTAAAACATGCGTTGATACCTTTTTTGGGCATGTCGCAACTCTACTTTTTTGGTTTTCTCTTTCGATTGCTATAGCGAGTGTTGTTACCGTAACGGACCGAACTAATAGCAAATGAATTCCTTGCCGCATCGCGCAGAGAAATCCTACTAGAATATAATAATAATATAAATATATATAAATTTAAAATTGCATGTGACTATGAATAGTAAACTAATATTGATATATTATATGTATTTTATTTTATTTCAATTTATTTATTCTTATATCTTACATTTATAAAGGAGAGTAAGGAAATGAACAATACAACATTTGTAATACATTTGAAAAATAAAATATTTTTGTATTTTAAGTTTTAGTTTTGTTTTCTTTATTATTTTTTTAATAAATTGTTAAAATAGAGTATGCTTTTTGTTTTTTTTTTTATAACTGTTTTTTAATATAACTATTATAAAATATTTTATTGTTATAATTCCTTTGGGATGTATTTCCTTTTTCGCTTGTAACTTAAAAAATACGATATTTTATAAAATTACGAATTGTACACAATAATATAAAACCACGTCGTTTACCTTTTATCTACCTTTAGACGTAATAACCTATTACCTATATATTACCTATATATTAAAATTAGAATGGAATGAATAGTAACATCACTAAGAGATTAGCAAATGGTATCGGGTACAGGTACCGGTACCAAGTTTACCAAACCGGTGTATTTTCGGTACCGATTCGGCACCGGTATTCACCGGTTTTTACCCTGAAATACCGGTGTCGTACCAGTACCGACCGCTACCGAACCGTACCGTACCTGATATATTCGGTACCGGTACCCACTTTTAGGATTTCGGTAACGGTGTTTACCGACCGGTATCGAACCGTACCATACTAGGTATATTCGGTACCGGTACCGACTTTTGGGGATTTCGGTAACGGTATTTTCGGTACCGGTTGGTACCGAGCTCATCAAATCCTGTAGCAACGCAACAATAAAAGTAATTTCACCGTTTATATTACTTTTCATACACACAGTAAGTAACTGTATTTCGTTTGAATGAGGTTTTATATATGCAACAAACAGGTTCGGTACTGGTACCAAATTTACCAAACCGGTGTATTTTCGGTACCGGTTTTTACCCTCAAATACCGGTGTCGTACTAGTACCGCCCGGTACCGAACCATACCGTACCAGGTATATTCGATACTAGTACCCACTTTCGGGATTTCGGTAACGGTGTTTACCGACTGGTAATGAACTGTACCGTACCAGGTATATTCGGTAAAGGTACCGGTATCCACTTTTGGGGATTTCGGTAACGGTATTTTCGGTACCATTGGTATCGAGCTCATCAAATCCTGTAGCAACGCAGCAATGCAAGTAATTGCACCGTTTAGATTATTTTTCATACAAACAGTAAGTAAACTGTATTTCGTTTGAATGAGGTTTTATATACACAACAAACTGGTTCGGTACCGTTACCAAATTTACCAAACCGGTGTATTTTCGGTACCAAATTTACCAAACCGGTGTATTTTCGGTACCGGTTTTTACCCTCAAATACCGGTGTCGTACTAGTACTGCCCGGTACCGAACCATACCGTACCAGGTATATTCGATACTAGTACGCACTTTCGGGATTTCGGTAACGGTGTTTACCGACTGGTAATGAACCGTACCGTACCAGGTATATTCGGTAAAGGTACCGGTATCCACTTTTGGGGATTTCGGTAACGGTATTTTCGGTACCGTTGGTATCGAGCTCATCAAATCCTGTAGCAACGCAGCAATGCAAGTAATTGCACCGTTTAGATTATTTTTCATACAAACAGTAAGTAAACTGTATTTCGTTTGAATGAGGTTTTATATACACAACAAACTGGTTCGGTACCGTTACCAAATTTACCAAACCGATGTATTTTCGGTACCGGTATTCACTGGTTTTTACCCTCAAATACCGGTGCCGTACTCGTACCGACCGGTACCGAACCGTACCGTACCAGGTATATTCGGTACCGGTACCCACTTTTGGGATTTCGGTAACGGTGTTTACCGACAGGTACCAAACCGTACAGTACCAGGTATATTCTGTACCGGTACCTACTTCTGGGGATTTCGGTAATGGCATTTTCGGTACCGGTTGGTATCGAGCTCATCAAATCTTGTAGCAACGCAGCAATGCAAGTAATTGCACCGTTTAGATTACTTTTCATACACACAGTAAGTAAACTACATTTCGTTTGAATAAGATTTTATATACACAACAAACTGGTTCGGCACCGGTATTCACCAGTTTTTACCCTCAAATACCGGTGCCGTACCAGTACCGACCGGTACGGAACCGTACCATACCAGGATATTCAGTACCGCTACCCACTTTTGGGATTTCGGTAACGGTGTTTACCCACCGGTACCCACTTCTGGGGATTTCGGTAACGGTATTTTCGGTACCAGTTGGTACCGAACTCATCAAATCCTGTAGTAACGCAACAATGCAAGTAATTGCACCGTTTAGATTACTTTTCATACACACAGTAAGTAAACTGTATTTCGTTTGAATGGGGTTTTATATACACAACTTATTTTGCCTTCTTTTTTGTCTCTTTCTGTAATGAATGAATTGTAGCATGTAAAATTCACTTAGATATTTAGAATATTGATGAGCAAATCGTATCAAATCCTGTAATCAAACCGGTATCGTATCGGTACCAAATTTACTATACCAAATCATTTTCGGTACCAATTTGGTACCCACCTTTTGGCGTTTTTAGAATCGTTACTTTCGGTTCGACACCGATCTAGCACCATATCTGTATTTATTGATTTTTACCTTCAAATACCATACCGTATTGTACCGAGCATTTTCGGTGCCGGTACCTAATTTCGATGATTTTCCGGATTGGTACTTTCGGTGCCGTTACCGGAACCGAGCTCATCCATATTTTAACGTGTTAGCACCGTAATAACTGAACTGAAATCAACCGAATTTCCAACGTGTAGGACGTGTGGGTCCTATTATTATATATTAGGTTATTTAAAATTGCTTTTTTTAGGACGGAGTGACTATCCTAACCACGTCATTTTAATTTATGTTTTCATATTCGGTATCTGCTTGACGTTGCTGACACGCCTTTTGTAGTCATTGGGTCCCCGCCGCAACGCGCAGGCGAAAAATCAACTAGTTTGTTTAAATTTAAATTTAAAATTGCATGACTATGAATAGTTGATGTGTGTAAAATGCAAGCTATAAAATACATCAATTGAGGCATAAAACTAACCCTTTTTTAGTACTAATGTTGGAAAAAGTGTGCTTTTATCTTCATTTTGTATTTTCAGGACTAAATGAGCGTAAATGAACAAAAGGAACAAATATGCAGCAAAATCTAACCTAAATACAAGAAAAGGAATAAACGTGACATGCCCGACCCCTCGACAGCATCTTCCCAAGCAAAAACAAGAGAACAGAAAGCTGACCACGGCCCCGTGCCCAGCGGACACGGGGGCGTGGCCAGTTGTCTACAGAAAAGACAAAGCTATAGAAGCTTCTATTCCCGACACGGGGGCGTGTCCAGCTCAACACGGGCCGTGGTCAACGCTAAGATTCGCAGAATTCAAGAAAATCTTGATAACACAGATATGCTTCTGCACACGGGGCCGTGCCCAGCGAACACGGGGGTGTGCGGAGCTAATGGAGACAATTTCAATTAATGAAGAAAGAGAAAAGGGATGGACACGGGGCCGTGTCCGAGCCTCTATGCAGGCTATAAATAGAGGTGGTTGGTTCACTTTAAAAGCATCCCTTGGCAAACCACCTCTCTCCCACTTCACCCACACTCCACCACCACTACAACCCACATCCACCACCATCATCCATCATCCATCTTAGAGTGTATGTAGTAGTCTTGGGATCCAAGATTGATAGTAAGAGTTCTTGACAATCAAATGCCATGTTTGCCTAAGTCTCTTACATCACTTGGTGAAGACAAGCATTTAGTGTAATACTTTTGATTTTTAATCTTTTCGCACTTTTTATTTGGTTTTGTATTAATGACTTTAATAATTAGTTTCTTATGTTGAAAGTGAAACTTCCTTATCATTTGTCCGTGGTGTCTTGGCGTTATTTTACTGTCTATATAAAATAAAAGATTTACACCATTCATATCTCTACGGTCTATATAGAGATATGTTGGCTACCTGGTCGGGGGTTAAGGGAATGGTTTGATAAGGTTCTTGCCTTGTTCAGTGTATAGATCCTGCAAGGACCTGGGTCAAGCTTACTAGGACCTCCTTCAATACTCACTGGTATTGGATGGCGGGGGTGCGAATGGCTTGATCCCGTCATATGTAAATTACTATTAATACATTAACCCGGCTAATTGGGATTATATCCCTGCTGACTCAAACCATTTAGCCGAGGGTAACGTCACCTTCAAAAGAGGGGCCTACTACATTACGCATTAATAACTTAATTAATTATCTTTTAATATTCCGACCCTTTAGGATTGTATCCTTGCTGACTCAAACTACTGGGTTGAGGGTAACGTCACCTTCAAAAGAGGGGCCTACTACTATAACTCAGATAATCTTTTAAAAAGTGCAAAAGTGTGGAAATCATCAAAGGTTACACTAAAGGCGAGTCGGATCCATGTGATTCATCTTGTCTATCTGTTTTTATTTTATTTTTCAGCATTTTTAGTTCTTATTTTTCATGTTTAAAACCTTTTCTAAAATTTTGATTTGATTAGCATTGAGGATAAACCGGTATTAAAAGCTCTTGTGTCCTTGGACGACCTCGGTATCTTACCAAAGCTATACTACGCTCACGATGGGTGCACTTGCCCATATGTGTGTTTAGTGTTAGTAGAATATGTTGTTTTATAAATTTAAAACTTGACTAAAGTGTTAAAAAGGGCTTAAAATATAACTAAAAACATATCACGCTACACACGCATCAAGTTTTTGGTGCCGTTGTCGGGGACACAAGGATTTTAAGAAAGCTTAAAATCGACGGCCTATTCAGTTTTTCAAAACCTTTTTAAAACGCGCGCACATTTTTCCGCATTTTAGTTAGTTTTTGAATTGCAGTAGACTGAACACGGGGCCGTGCTCGCTGAACACACCCCCGTGCTGCATAATTTTTAACAAACTCCCAGATACAGAGTCTGAATACGGGGTCGTGCTCACTGAACACGCCCCCGTGCTGCACAAAATCAGTTACTTTTATTAAAACGCCCAGATACAGAACTTGAACACGGGGCCGTGCTCACTGAAGACGGGGCAGTGTCCAGCCTCTGTTTCCATTTTTATTTTTGTTTTCTGGTCCCGAGACTCTGTTGTCGTCTGCTGAGTGATTCTTATGGATCAATACTCAAGAGATTACAACTACCACTATGAGGAGGATGATTATATGGAAGACTATTGCACCATTTATGGTAATCCTCATTCGGTACAATATTGTGACCTCTTTGAGCCATCCCCTTCATACAACTACTATGAGGAACCCAGGTACGAGCCGTCCACTTCATATACAACCTATGAAGACCCAAGGTATGAACCTTCTCCCTCATACTCATATTTTGATGAACCAAGGTATGAACCTTCATACTTATACTTTGAGGAACCAAGATATGAGACTCCACCTTCATATGCTTACTATGAGGAGCCATGGCGTGAACAACGCACCTCATAGGAGTATTATGAAGAACCAAGTTACGATCCTTATCCATCATATACTTACAATGAGGAACAATGGTGTGAACCATCTACCTCATATGAGTACTATGAGGAACCAAGGATCGAACTTCCGAATTCAAACTTTGAGGATCCTTATTCCATCACACCCATAGCCGATAAGATAATAGAACACCTTAAGTTGAAGAATTAACTTGTAATAAATAAGAGATAGTTGAAGAGGTAAAAAATGGAAGAACAAGTAAGTGAAAAACCGACACATGAGTTAAACAACGAAAAGGTGAGTCCGACAACGTTAAAATTCAAGAAGAGTCTAATTTTAAAGAAATTAATCTCTTGTCAGCTTCTTTCAAAAATTATTGTTTAGTACCCACTCATGCTAAGTTTTTAAAAGAGTTAAACACTAACGCTAAAATTGACGAAACGGTAAGCATTAAGTTAACAAATGATCAAACCACGCTAATAAAAGAAGACCCATTTGAAATCAACATTACTCCGGTTCCATGTTTCTTTCAAAACTCCTTTATTAGTAATATTACAATTGATAAAGATCTTTGTGTTAATATAATGCCAAACTACATTTTCGAAAAATTAAGTATTGGTGATTTTTCTCCACTTCAAGTACCCATTTTTCTATCTAATCGGAAAACAATAAAATCACTAGGGATAGTTGAAGATGTGTTGGTCCAAACCAATCAAATGGTAATCCCAACCGACTTCGTCATCCTAGATGACGCTCCACTAGTGTTGGGATGACCTTTTGTAAAGACCTACGAAGCTTTGAAAAATGGGAAGCATAACAATCTACCCATTCAATTAGGGGCATTCAAAAAAAGTGTCGATCTTGAGTGTTCAATGAAATATCCATTCGGCAATAATGACCCCCTAATTGAAGATGAAGATGAACCACCCGATACAAGAAAAGAAATCGACCACTTTGTTGAAGAAGAGGTCGCCGTTGAACAAACCTTTTTGGTTCTTGATCAAAATGAGCAACCAAAAAAGGAGTATCCCAAAGACCCACCACTTGAGCTCAAAGAACTTCCAAAAGGTTTGGAATATGCTTTTCTCGACAAAGATGGTAAATTACCTGTAATTATTTTGTCAAAATTAACTAGTGTGGAAAAAGAAAAATTAATCACACTTTTGAAAAAACACAAAAACGCGATCGCTTGGAAGCTTGTAGATATTAAAGGAATAAGTCCTTCCATGTGCACGCACAAAATTTTAATGAATGATGACTATAAATCGGTAATACACCCTCAACGTAGAGTAAATCCAAACGTCCAAGAAGTGGTTAAAAATGAAGTCATCAAATTACTTGACGCCGGACTCATTTACCCAATCTCCGATAGTCCTTGGGTAAGTCCCGTCCAAGTAGTTCCTAAGAAAGGAGGTATGACGGTAGTGACTAACGAGAAAAATGAATTAATACCAACAAGAACCGTCACAGGATGGAGAGTATGTATAGATTATCGTCGATTAAATGAGGCAACAAGGAAAGATCACTTTCCTTTACCTTTTATTGATCAAATGTTAGAAAGATTATCTGGTCACAAATTTTATTGTTTCTTATATGGTTTTTCAGGTTACTTTCAAATACCGATAACACCCGAAGACCAAGAAAAGACAACATTCACATGTCCCTACGGAACTTTTGCTTATCGACGCATGCCCTTTGTTTTATGTAATTCCCCTGCAACCTTTCAACGTTGCATGGTGGTCATCTTCCATGATATGATAGAAAACACAATGGAAGTCTTCATGGACGACTTTTCTATCTTTGGAGATTCATACGACCAATGCCTCGATAACCTTGAACGAATGCTATCCCAATGTGAGGAAACTAACCTCGCCCTTAATTGGTAAAAATGCCATTTCATAGTAACGGAAGTAATAGTACTCGGTCACAAAATCTCAAGCGAAGGATTGGAGGTTGATCGAGCAAAAATAGACATTATTTCTCGATTACCACCCCCATCCTCCATTAGAGCTATCAGAAGTTTCCTTAGGCATGCCGGATTTTATAGACGATTTATCAAAGACTTTTCAAAAATCTCAAGACCTCTAACAAAATTACTTGAAAAAGATGCCCCTTTCATCTTTGGCAAGGATTGCAACCAAACATTTCTAACACTAAAAGAAATGTTAGTCAATGCACCTATCATGATAGCACCTAATTGGAAATTACCTTTCGAAATCATGTGTGATGCAAGTTACTTTGCAGTTGGAGCCGTCTTGGGACAAAGAAAAAATAAGCATTTTCACCTAATATATTACGCTAGTAAAACACTTAATGATGCACAAGAAAATTAAACAACAGAAAAAGAATTACTAGTTGTAGTATTTGCTTTTAATAAATTTCGTTCTTATCTTGTTCTTTCTAAAACGATAGTTTATACAGACCATGCAGCCATTCGATATATCTTTAAGAAACAGGATGCTAAACCGCGTTTAATTAGATGGATTCTACTCCTACAAGAATTTGAGATTGAAATAAAAGACAAAAGAGGAGCAGAAAACACCGCTGCAGATCATCTTTCCCGCTTGGAAGATCTAGCTTTGGAGGCAACTAGGGATGAGCTAATCAATGAAAAATTCCCAACGGAGTCCCTAGAAATGGTGGAATACCGAGAAGAGCCATGGTACACTGACTATGCTAACTACTTAGCTAGCGGTATAGTCGCAAAAGGATGGCCACATCATCAAAGAAAAAAATTCTTTGCCGATGTAAAGTATTATTTTTGGGAAGATCCTTATCTTTTCAAAATGTGTGCCGACCAACTTATCCGTCGATGCGTACATGGTAGTGAAGCACGAATAATTCTCCGCCATTGTCATGAAGGTCCATACGGAGGACATCCTGGTGCCGCTAGTAACGCACGAAAGGTATTTGATTCAGGATTTTATTGGCCAACCATTTACAAAGACGCCCAAAGTCTTATCAAGACATGTGACGCTTGCCAAAGATCAGGTAATATTTCTTTCAAAAACGAAATGCCACAAAATGGCATTCTTGTTTGTGAAATTTTTGATGTGTGGGGACTCGACTTTATGGGACCCTTCCCACCGTCAAAAGGAAACAAATATATACTTGTGGCAGTAGATTACTTGTCTAAATGGGCCGAGGCCGAAGCACTTCCAACAAACGATGGAAGAGTTGTGGTAAGATTCCTGAAACGCTTATTTTCTCGTTTTGGAACTCCAAAATCATTAATAAGTGATAGGGGTACCCATTTTTGTAACCATCAACTTGAAATTTTTTTAACAAGATATGTGGTCTATCACCGGGTCTCAACAACATATCACCCTCAAACAAATGGACAAGCCGAAGTGACTAATCGAGTTTTAAAAAGAATACTTGAAAAAACCGTAGGGTTAAATAAAAAGGAATGGGCTGATAAATTAGATGACGCTTTATGGACATTTCGAACTGCGTATAAAACAACAATAGGTACAACCCCATATAAGCTTGTCTATGGAAAAAGTTCTCATTGTAGGACCGGTTTTGACTCCGAAACGATTGCGAAACGAACGTGTGGCGTGCAGAAACCGTACACGAACGTGACCTAACACACAAGACGTAATATAAACGTGACTCTATTAGAAATGTATGAAATTGTACAGCACCTGAATCACTTTCTCTCTCTAGAATCTCTCTCTAGATCTAGAGCTCTCTAAATGTCAAATGAGCATAAAATCCCTAAACTATGACATAACATCCCTATTTATAGGCCAAGGCTTTTAATGAGATTACTCATTAATTACAAGATTGCCACCTTGCCTTTTGACTAGTTATTACAATATAAGCTTGTTATCTTCGGTTTCTCGCTACGGCTCGGATTGACGAAGGCGATAGACATAAATGCACTAACAGTCATTTGCCGATAGAAATAGCACACAAAGCCTACTGGGCAATTAAAAACGTAAACTTAGACTTAGACTTAGAAATAGCCGGTAAAAATCGATTTTGTCAATTAAATGAATTAGACGAATTAAGGAATCACGCATACTCTAACTCCGAAATTTATAAGGAAAGAATGAAAAATTTGCATGATAAAAACATTAAACCTAATGAATTTTGGGTAGAAGATCAAGTTCTATTGTTTAATTCACGCCTTCGATTATTTCCTGGTAAATTAAAGTCTAGGTGGTCGGGACCTTTTTCTATCACCCACATTTTTTCACACGGTGCAATTGAAATTAAATCTCGGAATGGAATCCCATTCAACGTCAATGGCCAACGGCTAAAGCTCTATCAAGGATTCATTGAGTATGAAGAGGAGGAAATCTCGCTATAAGCGGCCGAAGAATAAACAAAGGTTTGAGCATTAACATCATATCTTGTAAGTAACGAACGACGGGAAAGCTTCTAAATCGGTAAGATTTCTAAAACCAAGTTTCGGGAAACAGGTAATTCACACGTGCACTAAAAAAATTTTAATTTTTGCCAGCCCACGGGGCCGTGTTCGCGTAACTGTCAGGATAAAAACCTCTTTCTAGTCATTTCTTCACTTCCACACGACCTGTTTCCCCGCAAACTCTCTGGTTCCACCAGAAATTTCTGCAGATTTCCACATTTTTCCGACTTCCGACAATGTCAAGGTATGATTCTATCATTATAATTAGTTAGATTAATCACTTGCAAGTAGTATAACATCAAAAATTTGGGGAAAAATCTAGGGTTCTTCAACTTGAACCAAATCAAACCCCGAATTTTTGCCTAGATCTGTTAGTATTAGTATAGATGCATGTTATAGGAAGTAAATCAACTTGAATTGTTTGTCGATTTACCCGATTTCTCACGAAAACCTCAAACCCTTGTTTTTGAACCGAAAAAGATGAAATTGAAGGGGCAAACGGTTTGTTTTGGGAAAAACGGCAATTGGGGTTTCATTTTCGGGGAAAACCGCCCCTACTCAACTAAAAATTTTCAAGTTTTTGGGACCGGGTTGAAAAATGAGGTTTTTGGGAAACAGACGCCTGAGCACGGGGTCGTGCTCAGCGAGCACGGGGGCTGTGACAACCCAATCCCCAGGGTTAGTGTCTTTTGGTATTGTGATTGTGATTCCTCTCAATATCTTTCTTTCCCGTTCTTGCTTTAGTAAATTTGTTTTACACTCGTAACTTCCGTAACTTTGATAAACGTGTGGTAGACGTGTTAAGGTATAACGCAGTTGGGTAAGTGTTTGTGTTGTGGGCCGCACCTATCACAACTACCATTGGGCTGTTACCATATTTTAATTAGCTCGGCCCAATCCCCTTAAACTATCTCTTTATGCTTGCTACCTATCGGCCCAATCCAATCCCCTCCTTCCCTTATTTTGTGCGTAAGTTATTGTGTTGTAATTGACAACTGGTTGCAAACCCTATCTCTCTTAAGATCACACACGTGCGAACAGGAAACCCCCCCCCCCCCCTTTCGTGGCTCTCTCTTGTTACAAGTGTTACCTTCTGGTTAGTACATTATCCTTATTTAATTAGAATTCTTGATGATATTTGGTTGAAATCATGATCAGAGGATTATGATTGTATGGTTACAAACTAGGACTCTATGCGATGATTTGTGTGATCCGATTTGGATGTTTCTTGTTGATAAATAATTGATAATTCTTTGTCATGTTGAATCACCTGATTTATGTTAAGCATTGCTTATGACTTGATTTGATAAACTGTTGATTATGTGTCTTTGGGTAAAACATGTGGAATGAAAATTATGGTCATGCATTGGAAATATAAGAGGGATAATGGTCGAGATTATCACTTTGTTATTTGAATTGATTGGGTTATGAGCCATGATGGAATTGTCAGAATATGTTGGGATGGTGGCATAGGAATAGGTGATAGATTAATCAGATAAGGATGGGTGTGTATTGATAATTGTTGGTAACTAATGATTAATGAAAAGGAAACGGTTATGGGATTAAACTGAAGTTGTGTGATCGGTTATGGGTTAAGATCAAATGGGCCGCACACATGGGTAGATAATATCTCGATTTGGGCCATGCACTCCAATAGGTCTTGTATTATTTTCTTAATTATATTAGGCAGTTTCATGTGTTGAATTATTAGTTCAGTAATGCATGTGTAGGATCTAGGTAACTTGACCTGATTTAATGGGTATGATTGTGTCATAGTTATTAGAGATAATTATGGGATTAATTGACAGACAATAAGGTTGCATGATTGGTGATGTTGATAGAATGATGATTATGTTATATTTTTTTGGAGTGAAACTTAAGTTTTGTCACTTGACCTTTTAGAAGGGTTCAGCACACAATGAATGTAATCCTTTTGGGCCGGTTGTGATAGTTGGGCCGCGATGCTGGATACGACGCCTGATGGGCTTCAGGTCCATAAGCCACACACATACTCACATTTATGGTGTAGCCCGATATTATATTGTGTTATTGTTTGAGTAAATGTGTAGGTTAAACTGAACAAGTATATGGCATGAATATACAATATGGATATGCGTTGGTGTGAATATTTACTACAACTTATGTGATAGTACGAATTATACTTGAGACTACTTGTTCAATGTGCACGAAAGATTGTGATTTACGTAAACGTGAAAACTGATTGTCACTGGTAACCATAATAGGATTCGATTGACCAACTGTAAACAAGCATTTAGTCTAACCGAGCAAACCGAAGGTGAGTTCATCTCTTGAGCATGCATCCCGGTGGTTGGGACAGTTAGTGGGTATCCAGGGGAGGGATAAGTCTTTTGGGTAAAAACGGGAATGTTGGATAATATACTCATCCTATCACCTTTAAAGTCCCTCCGTGTTGTTTGGTTACCGGGGAGGTAACATGGGATTAGTTAGTAGCGCTACTTATGTTTGGCAACCTCACCCCGTACCTGGGAGGACGGGTGTTGAACTAATGACCTAGTCATGACCAATGCTTTGATAGGAGCATTGGAGAAAGGGAAAAATCATCAGAAGCCGTCTTGTATTCGGGGTATTATCAACATTACTTTCGGAATTCAATTCAATGGATTAACTAAACACTTGGTAATCAACGTTTCATAAAACTATGAACTCACCAGCGTTGTCTGATACACTTGTTGCATGCTCGCAGGTCGTTAGATATCTTGGAATTGGGAACTTGCTGTCTGGAGTAGCTGGAGTGGTCATGGGCCGACTGGAAGGATTTATGTGATTGATTTCTTGATACTATACTTTGGTTTTGAAACAGTTTAACTTGGTTTAATATTTGCTTCCGCTGAACATATTGGTTTTTATTTAAACTTGTTAATGATTGAGAATGTTATTTAAAAACTTGTATGGGTTTAATGTGATTAGTGGCTCATTGTTGGTACGTCACACGCCTAACAGGGACACTCCCTAGGTGGTATTTTGGGGGTGTGACAGTTTGGTATCAGAGCCACTGGTTATAGTGAACTTGGTTTTAAAAACGTTTTTATAAAACCAGACTATAACTGAACAGTTCTGAAAACGGGAATACGACCATGACACTCAGCTCCAGATTGCAAGGTTCGTCTTTCTCACTTGATGCATACATTACATGACTAGTGTACACCTGATTATGATGTAGCATACGAACACACACTCGTCACTATAGCATAATTACATGAACTGCTTGTTTACATTATGATGTGTTGTTCGTGTGTCGTCACCCTGGGATTCTTGTAACCTTGATGTTTTTACAGCCCCTGTTTGATATCTGAGTTTGAAGGACCATTTGACATGAGTTAGGAGGAGCTGAGATGAGCATGCAAATCACAATATTATTGTGGGTGCACACATAATAATAATGTGGAGTGCATGTGAGTCCTGGTGAGGCTTAACAAGTGGAAAAGGGGTTCCGTTCCGTTATTCGGTTGATGTGAAACACAACAGTCTATAGGAGTCGTAGAAGTGGTTGTCTCCTACTTGAATGTGATCTTTTCACTTCCCTCTGAAACCTTTCGAATCTCGATGCTATTGAGTATTACCTGAACACCCATCTGAATGCCTAGCGAACTGTGTAGAATGCTAGGTGCTTATACGAACATCCCTGAGTGGATGTTGCAGCGTCAATGATTAGTCTATACCCCCCCCCCACTCCTCTTTGTTGTTGGAACTCAATGTACTGACACCTTAGACCCCGAAGTGTGATCACATCTGCAACACTCTGGAAACATACCGTGCATTACCCAGTTAACTTGCAAGAACGATGGACAAGATGATGAGCGTAGAGCCTCACCAACCTCAGTATTAGAACGACCTTGATTACTGGCAGCGAACATCAGCAATTTCTCTTCAATCGAATCCTAAGCGACCGATGAGAGTCAACTCTTACGAATCAATCGGGACATCGGCGATGACAATCGACTGTAGTATGGAATGTGTGACTGTTAGCACAATGAGTAACGCTTTAGGATGTGGCACGGAAATGTGACAGGATGGACCTTGTTGGTGAAAAGTCGCAGGGCTTCGTTTCGAGCAACGACATTAGAGGAAACAGTCATGGCAACATCAACGTACTCGTAATCGTAGCATGGAAACGAAGGTGACATTGGCAAGGAATGACTGCTGTTAAGTCAGGACGACAACAACCCAGGGAACAATGACAGTTTTGGGAGTTCTAGTAGCAGTAGCAACAACACTGGATTTGGTACTTGAGAAGGGCATTTAGGATTGGCGTGGGCAACGACAGGATTTTAACAACATGGTGGCCTACACGTTCTTAGTAACAAATCGCTTCGTCACTGTTTTGCTCAACCCTGATACTTCTTGAAACCGAACCTGCTGTGGAATCGGCAGATGGCAAGCCCACTGAAACCACATATGATTGTTGGAATTGCAAACTCGACCTTGTGGGACAAGTGTTCGACATCGACCATCCTTCTACTACCCTTGAAAGTTTTGATGCAATAGTCAGTATGGATTAGTTATCCAGATATAGCGCAGATATACCCAGTAAGGAGAAAACTTTGTGTGGAGAATCGGTATTTGTTCTAAAGCATCAGAGTAGTGCAAAAGATAGCGTCATTTCACCTGTGAAGGCCAGAAGTGTCTACGGAGGGATTGCTCCACTGTGTTAGTAAACGTTACTGATGATAGGGCTGAGGGAAAAGAGGATCGAGGATCCACCAATTGTTTGTGATCCCTCTCGGTTTGTTATCCGAGGAACTTTCGGGCTTACTTCCACAACTGTTAGGCAGAATCTCAGTTTAATCTAACGCCAGAAGCAGCCGTGATCACTCGTACTTCATACCGTCTTGCACCAGGAGGGTTGCAAGAACTGTCTAGTCAACTTCAGAAACTACCGGGTGGGAGTTTTAGCGATCTAGCTCCTTGTTCTGGGGAGCCCGAGCTCTATTGTGGAAAATGAAGGACAAGTCCTTTCGTACGCGTACAGACTACCCCAAGGTGGCAATCATAGACCATCACCCTCTATCTCGCATCGACAACCTGCTCGACCCGCTGCAATGATCAAGCTTCTATTCGGAAACCGACATAAGATCAGACTGTCACTTGATGGAAGACCCAGCGGAGGATGATTTCTAACACGGCGTTACAGGCACAGTACGACCACTACGATTTTCTGTTCTCATTGTTTAAAGTTACCCAACACACCAGCAGCCTTAGGGATCACATGAGTAGTATGTGCCAACCCCATCTTGCCAGATTCGCCAACCGTGCTTATCTATGACGTTTTGAATCACTTCCAGGAGAAAGGAGCACCATGAACGGCACTTGTATTTCATCGTAGAGCTTCTAGGGGAGGAGCATCTACGTGTGAAGTCTACCTAAGTGTGACTTCAGGATTCGGGAAGTACACCTTTTGGTCATATAATCAACAAAGTGGGAATACACGTGGATCTCGCTAAGATCCATTTTGGTTAAAACCAATCGACACCAAAGATTCCTTAGGGGATACAGCAATTTATTGGTTTCGCTAGATGTTATCACAGATTCATCAAGGGATTTTTTGAAAATTGAGCCGCTGTAACCTCTTTAGCACAGCAGGGTGCTGTGTTCGGGGAAGACAAAACAGGAGGACTTCTTTTCAGCTTTTGAAACCCAACCCTGCAATGCACTGGCATCACTACTATCCGAGGGTACCGATGATCTGGCGGTATACCATGATGGTTCGAATCTGAGTCCCAGTTACACATCGATGCAACATAAGAAGGAGATGGCCCACGTGGTGGACTTACAGGAAGGACTGCACGAGTCACGACTTGCGGTGGAAGCCGTAGTCTTTGGATTTAAATGGGAGGCGTTACTTGGACAGTACCGAATGCACCACTTAGACCGATCACAAGGGCCTCCCGTGTACCCTTGTTTCAAGAGAGCTAAACATGTGATGGCATCGCTGGATGGAACTTTTGAATGAATACGACCATGAAACCTGGACGTGCACGAGCTTTGCAGCTTGCTATCGACTCTAACATACCTGATCAGACTCGCCTTGCTCAAACTGGAGAACTGAAGGAAGAGAGTTCTCAAGATTAACCCATGCGGGGCATGGGGAAGCAACCTTTGGCAGATCGGACGATATTAGCTACTTCCTGGAACGAATATGGATCTCACTATACAGCAACATTAGGGGAACTGGTGCAGGTGAAGCACACGGGTCTCGATATCCTATTCAACTGAGTTTTGATAGGATATATTAAAACCTGAAGACCATGTATGGGTGACTGGGCCTGAAGGCCCACATAGCATGAGAACAATGTTTGACTTGTGAGAAAGTCAAGGTGGGGTTTTAGCAACCAGAAACACATATAGGGAAATGAGAACAGACTACCATGGGTTCTGTCACTAGTTACTTACAACTTGAAATGGAAACCATATCACCTGGGTGATCGTTGATTGTCTCATGCAACCGGTACACACTCTCCTGCAATCAAGGAAACTGACGAGTCTCCACAACTTATGAATATTCCTCTGAGAGAGGCGGCTCTTTAGGTACGAGGTGCCAACTCCTGTTATCTCTGATTTTGATCTATACCTGATTTATGATGGGCACTACACAACACCCGTGGCTCACGTCTAGACATGAGCATTGGACAAACGGTCAAAGTAAACGAACCACCCTGACACTCGAACACATGCGGCGAGCATGTGTGTGACTGACCTTAGTAGATTGGAAGGACTTTTACCTATGGTTGAGTACCACTACGGCAGTTATCATCTTGGTAACCAGACAGCTCTGTTGAGGCATTACATAGACAATAATGCCAACCTTCTTGTTAGACTGTGATGGTTGACAACTTAATTACTGGTCCAGGACTGGTACTCGAAACTCTTGGGAAGGTTGTTTGGATCGGGAGTCGATTGGCGACAACGCGTGACCGTCAGGAAAGCTGATAAACTTGGGAAACGCTGGAAGATCGCTGTAGGCGATCGTATTGTGCTGAAAATCTCACCCTGGGAGGGTGTGGGATGCTTGGGAAGCATGGCGAACTTAACTGACGTACACGATGTCATTTATGTCTCGAACCTAAAGAAGCGTCTATTCGACGCAACACTTGTGATACCTTTGTTGAGAAACCCACTGTTAACACAGTCGAATTTCAATCGTGAGAGTTCGAATTTAAGACGTGGACCGGGGTTCACGTGGGAGCGCGAAGATCGGATGAAGTTCAAGTATCCTCAACTTTCTCCTGATGACCAACCTAATTCTGGTACAACTGGTGAATTTCGGGACGAAATTCCATTTCAAGTTGGGGATGAAGTGGCACCTGAGGAAAATCTGCAGCAATCTTGATCTATCACTTCGTTTCTCTGTGTCTGCTTGTCAAATTTCAGGACGAAATTTCTTTCAAGTTGGGGATGATGTGACAACCAAATCCCCAGGGTTAGTGTCTTTCGGTATTGTGATTGTGATTCCTCTCAATATCTTTCTTTCCCGTTCTTGCTTTAGTAAATTTGTTTTACACTCGTAACTTCCGTAACTTTGATAAACGTGTGGTAGACGTGTTAGGGTATAACGCAGTTGGGTAAGTGTTTGTGTTGTGGGCCGCACCTATCACAACTACCATTGGGCCGTTACCATATTTTAATTAGCTCGGCCCAATCCCCTTAAACTATCTCCTTATGCTTGCTACCTATCGGCCCAATCCAATCCCCTCCTTCCCTTATTTTGTGCGTAAGTTATTGTGTTGTAATTGACAACAGGTTGCAAACCCTATCTCTCTCAAGATCACATACGTGCGAACAGGAAACCCCCCCCCCCTTTCGTGGCTCTCTCTTGTTACAAGTGTTACCTTCTGGTTAGTACATTATCCTTATTTAATTAGAATTCTTGATGATATTTGGTTGAAATCCTGATCAGAGGATTATGATTGTATGGTTACAAACTAGGAATCTATGCGATGATTTGTGTGATCCGATTTGGATGTTTCTTGTTGATAAATAATTGATAATTCTTTGTCATGTTGAATCACCTGATTTATGTTAAGCATTGCTTATGACTTGATTTGATAAACTGTTGATTATGTGTCTTTGGGTAAAACATGTGGAATGAAAATTATGGTCATGCATTGGAAATATAAGAGGGATAATGGTCGAGATTATCATTTTGTTATTTGAATTGATTGGGTTATGAGCCATGATGGAATTGTCAGAATATGTTGGGATGGTGGCATAGGAATAGGTGATAGATTAATCAGATAAGGATGGGTGTGTATTGATAATTGTTGGTAACTAATGATTAATGAAAAGGAAACGGTTATGGGATTAAACTGAAGTTGTGTGATCGGTTGTGGGTTAAGATCAAATGGGCCGCACACATGGGTAGATAATATCTCGATTTGGGCCATGCACTCCAATAGGTCTTGTATTATTTTCTTAATTATATTAGGCAGTTTCATGTGTTGAATTATTAGTTCAGTAATGCATGTGTAGGATCTAGGTAACTTGACCTGATTTAATGGGTATGATTGTGTCATAGTTATTAGAGATAATTATGGGATTAATTGACAGAAAATAAGGTTGCATGATTGGTGATGTTGATATAATGATGATTATGTTATATTTTTTTGGAGTGAAACTTACGTTTTGTCACTTGACCTTTTAGAAGGGTTCAGCACACAATGAATGTAATCCTTTTGGGCCGGTTGTGATAGTTGGGCCGCGATGCTGGATACGACGCCTGATGGGCTTCGGGTCCATAAGCCACACACATACTCACATTTATGGTGTAGCCCAATATTATATTGTGTTATTGTTTGAGTAAATATCTAGGTTAAACTGAACAAGTATATGGCATGAATATACAATATGGATATGCGTTGGTGTGAATATTTACTACAACTTATGTGATAGTACGAATTATACTTGAGACTACTTGTTCAATGTGCACGAAAGATTGTGATTTACGTAAACGTGAAAACTGATTGTCACTGGTAACCATAATAGGATTCGATTGACCAACTGTGAACAAGCATTTAGTCTAACCGAGCAAACCGAAGGTTTCATCTCTTGAGCATGCGTCCCGGTGGTTGGGACAGTCAGTGGGTATCCCGGGGAGGGATAAGTCTTTTGGGTAAAAACGGGAATGTTGGATAATATACTCACCCTATCACCTTTAAAGTCCCTCCGTGTTGTTTGGTTACCGGGGAGGTAACATGGTATTAGTTAGTAGCGCTACTTAGGTTTGGCAACCTCACCCCGTACCTGGGAGGACGGGTGTTGAACTAATGACCTAGTCATGACCAATGCTTTGATAGGAGCATTGGAGAAAGGGCAAAATCATCAGAAGCCGTCTTGTATTCGGGGTATTATCAACATTACTTTTGGAATTCAATTCAATGGATTAACTAAACACTTGGTAATCAACGTTTCGTAAAACTATGAACTCACCAGCGTTGTCTGATACACTTGTTGCATGCTCGCAGGTCGTTAGATATCTTGGATTTGTGAACTTGCTGTCTGGAGTAGCTGGAGTGGTCATGGGCCGACTGGAAGGATTTATGTGATTGATTTCTTGATACTATACTTTGGTTTTGAAACAGTTTAACTTGGTTTAATATTTGCTTCCGCTGAACATATTGGTTTTTATTTAAACTTGTTAATGATTGAGAACGTTATCTAAAAACTTGTATGGGTTCAATGTGATTAGTGGCTCATTGTTGGTACGTCACACGCCTAACAGGGACACTCCCTAGGTGGTATTTTGGGGGTGTGACAGGGGCGTGTTCAGCTGATTTGGGGCGAAAATGGGGCGTGTCCACTAAACACGGGGTCGTGTTCAGCTGACTGTTTTCAGTTTTCTTCGAAAATTGTACTGTTTCGTGCTAATTGTTTGGTGTTTTCTTTCAGATGGCCAAGAAGTTTACTAGGTTCAACCCGAATGAGTGGGTTGCTCTAGCACGGTTTGAGGTTCTCAAGACAAGGCCCGAATAAAACCCCCGACAAGTTTGCTTGGATACTCTAGAAGCAGTAGGCCAAATCGACCGCTTCAACAACCTTGTTACTGGTCCACTAAGAGCAACTCTTTGCACTCGGCTCCACTCCATGCATAACTATAACATGGAATTTTATAGCACGTTTGCCTTCAAGGCAAAAGTAGAGCCGTTTGACAATGAGAGGGTTGATGTGTGGTAAAATACACATATTTGTCCCGTGTAAAATATATAATTATTGTATAGTTTTTATTTGTTTTTTATAGTTTTAGTATTATATTATATTATTTTGTGTTGGGCCAGGTTATGGTGCAAATGGAGCGAAAACGAGTAATAATTAAATAACCAGCCAGTTGAGTAGAGTAGACCGCCAGTGACCAAAGGAAATTTGTCGCTATTTTCTGTGAGTGGGCCAAGCCCGCTATCTCTATGTTATTTATTAGAGACTACATATCTCACATGACCCAGAGAACAAAATGACATGGAATGAAGAATTAGAGTGGAATTATTAGTCTATTGGATGACTAAATGGTAA
The DNA here is from genome assembly GCA_030545235.1 of Helianthus tuberosus. Classification (NCBI taxonomy): domain Eukaryota; kingdom Viridiplantae; phylum Streptophyta; class Magnoliopsida; order Asterales; family Asteraceae; genus Helianthus; species Helianthus tuberosus. Next base: position 84,557,871 of record CM060369.1, read on the forward strand.
ATGTTGGGCATAAATCAATTTAGGGAGCTGTATATCTCATGTGATCGAGTAACAAAGAAAAAAAATAAAAGAAGCCCAGAAGCTTCTTGGTCAAAAAAGGTCCATGCCCGAGTTAAGGAAAAAAACATTAGATGAAGCATGGCCCGCTGTTGTGTTCGAGGATCTGATCCCATTTTAGTTTGCTGTTGGGCCGTTCCATGTATTGCTAAGGCCATAGGGCATCTTGAGGAGCAATAATAAAAGGCATAAAGTAGACGGAAGCAACAATAGACATACTCGAGAGCAGGGAGTATTATTCTTTTTGGGACGAACAAGAGGATTGGACGGCAGAAGGTTTTCAAGGAGGAAAAAAGCTTAGTTCAAGATTCAAGGCTAAGTAACGGGATCCCAGTTCAGTTCGTAAACGTGTTAGTTCGGTTTAATTTACTTTGTATTATTAGACTCTACGGACATGTTTTCATTACTGTTTGAGATCTATTTATCGTTCTTGACTATGATTATTGGCTAGTTATTTTTCTACTTAAGTTTGTGATGAATATTCGTTTTTAATCAGTAATTTCTCGGTTTTGGTAATTTATTGATGGTTTAGTATTAAAGTAAACGACCTAATAATAATTGGCTAGATGTGTGCGCATACTTTACTTTAATTTATTATCGTTCAACCGTTCCTCGTGTGTCTTTGTGAATGTCTTTCATGTATAGATGCATGTTAGGCTACCTACTTTGTGTTTGTAACTAGTTTATGGTTTATGGTGCACGTATTCCATAGGAACGTTGTTTGATAATTTAGAGGAGTTTAGTGTTCTACATATTCTTGAGACCGGAAGAGATAGATAGTTAGGATTGTCTTTGGTGCTAGGTATTTAGGTGCAGTGAGACCGGGAGGAGATCTGTCTAAGTGACCTAGTATTATTTGTTTTCCTAAGTCTTGCCAAGTGTTTTTAGGTTACCCCGTGCACTCTAGGGTGTATTGTGATTAGTGAGACCGAGAGGAGATCTAGTCTTTGGGTACTTTAGTATTGTTGGATACTTGAATCCACGCTTCCTCTTGCGTTGAGCTCGTCTTCAGACTCCCCCTTAGACTCTGTTATCGGGATCGTAGTCTGGATTAGTATCTGCAACTCTCAAACATTTATAAGTACAAACATTTTGAACATTCAATTGTCCAGGAATTGTGACCTGACTCTTTTAAACTTTCTAAATCAAGATCCTGGCTTTAAGATATAATAATATGAATATATCCAGAAATACTTGATTCACTCCCCCTATCAACAATCTTTATAGAATTTTGCAGTATTAAGTATCCAAAATCAAAAACTGGCTCTTTTACAGATTTTACAGTTTAAGAATCCAAAACCCTCTCAGGTAATCATCCAAGTCCAAATTAATGACCTTGGAGATATCACAAACTATTTTTTATTTTTGATTTTAAAATTTCAAGTTTCAAATTAATGACCTTGTTTTATTTTCAGAAACACGATCAGCATACTTAGATTTTGGAACTCAGTTCTCAGACATCGGTTGTCGAAAATAAAGTGAAATCAAAATCTTTTTGTATTTTTCTGAAATATAAAGCAATAAAGAAATATTCACAAACATATTTACAGACAATATTTTTGTTTGAGTTCGCGTCAGGGGATCATATCAGTTTATGACAAATCACTAGCACCGTTGAGCTTTAAACACTTTAAGTTCTAAACAATTCACATTGATTGACAATATTGTTGTCCACTTAAACTCAATCTAAAAACTTTCGAAATGCTTACCGATACGTTAAGGTATATTAATTTGCAATAAATTCTTATGGACCCCACGATCTCAGCATATCCCCTCATCATGCAATACACTAACTCAAGTAATGCTTTAAACTTTCATCAACTGTGATATGTGTAAAAACAATGCAGAATGTTTAAACATTAACAATCAGGTCGATCTTTCGATACGCAGAGAAAGTCCAATGTTTAAACAAAATAAGAAATAAAAACAAGTTGAAATTGTTTAGGCTTTAACCACCAGATCGATACTCCCGTATACGCAGAGGTGATCCAAAGCTTAAACAAAACACCAAAGAAAATAAAGCAGAACGTTTAGGCAATAACATCCAGTTCGATACTCACGTATACGCAGAGGATGTCCAATGCTTAAACAAAATAAAGAAATAAAACAAATTTAAATCTTTGCAAAATGAAATACACAATCACAGTGACTTTTTCAGCAAGTTGTGAAAGTTCACAAACTGACCGGTTTTTATGCTCTTTCAGCATTCAGCGATTTCTGAGTAGGTACACAGTCACGAAGGATAAAACTAAGTACTATGCTTTCAACCGCGTTTCCCACTAGAACTAGGCTTTTTCATTTAAGTTTGTATCGTTATCGCAAATCTACTAGTCTAGCTGAGCCTATTGTCACATCTTTAGTGAGATTGTTTATTGCTTTTTAACTTTCCATTTCTTTAGCGTACTGTAATTGTCTACTGATGTACTATCATTTTCTCTTTTTACACAAAAACTCATTTTTGAATTTTATCATGTTTTTGTCTTTTTCAAATTTTCTAATGTTTTTGGATTTTCTGACAATAATACTCCCCCTAAAATGCAAAATCATTTAAAAGAAAATTTGATAACCGATGCTGATATCTTTGTCTCGCCATCCATTTTCTGCATCTCATGCTCTTTTTTGTAGAGAATATAACACTTCTATTTATCGGATTGTCAAATTTCGTACCCCTATGATTTACAACACATTGATTTTTTACAGTTTGAAAATCGTTTTTCAATCTTGTGAAATTAATCATGTTTGTTCCGCCGTGAGGGTTACGGCATATTCAAGTAACAAATTTTTGAATTTTTGAATTTTTGACAACTATAAAAACAAACATATTTTTTTATTTTTCAAAATTTTGACAAAATAAAAACATATTTTTGGTTTTTAAATTTTTCAATTTTTAGGGTTTTTGAAATATTGTTTATTTATGTACAGAAATCAAACAAACTCCCTGTTTCAACCAACACAGGGTTCAGCAGCCTCCTCTTCCCGTTGTGCCAGGCTGCTCCGAATTCCATTTTCACAATCTTCAGTTTTCTTGAGCACCTGCACATTCAACTAATTCAATCACTTGAACAAATTAGCCCAGGTCTGCTTTACCTTAGGCATTTCAACACAATATATTTCATTCAACTTTGGAAAATCTTTGTCATCTTTCACAAAGACTTTATCAATTTTGACTTCAACTTTTTCGTCATTTACCGAAATCATCGGTTTCTTAACCGACCATGTTTGATCTTTTGGTGTACCTCGCTTGTAAAAATGTGAATCTTTTTGAACATTTTGATTCTGAACAACATTTGTTTTCCAAAACTGTTGTGGTTTTATTGCATCGACATTTGTTCTCCAACTTTGTGTTGTTCTAAATCTGGGTGTGTGAGAATTCCAGGTCTGTCTTGAATCGAACCTATTCGGGTTTGATCTCCAATTTTGATTCGAAGCAAACTTGTTTGTGTTGTACCTCCAAGTTTGTTTTGAATCAAATCTGGTTGACCTGTGTTTCACATCCTCAGATTTATGTTTTTCCACATTATCAGACTTCTTTTTCTCAACATCAACATGTTTCAGATTTGGACACTTGCGAGCAAGATGACCAATTTGATCACATTTAAAACATGTTCTCTTTGAGACATCTTTGACCTGTGGTTGTTGTTTTTTTCTTTTGAGCATAGAACTCTTCATTAGACTGTCGTCTAAATTGGAGTTCTTTCTCTTCTTCGGAACTTGTTCCGTGAACAAAATTCATCTTTGTCTGATAATTTGGAGTTTCATTTTTATTCCAACTTTGTTTCTTCTTATAACCCAACCCAGCCTTCATGTTTTTCTTCTTGAAACCAGGTTTGTTATAAAAAAATTTGTAACACTTTCCAGCAAATTTTGAAATTTCAGATTTTTCAATCTCAACCATTTTGAAAACTTTGTCAATCTTGTCTGAAATCACATTCTGAATCGGGAATACAATATCTAAGAATAATTTGTCCGATCCAATCATGGTATAAACCAATCCTTTTGAATCATCATTCAAACTTTTCTCAGATTTTGAGTTTTTCAGATATTCTTCATGAAAACTACCTTCATTTCCGTCCTGTGATTCAGATTTACCTGTTTCAACTGACTCTTCTTTCAACACACTTTCAACGACCTTACCTACCACCTCTGAATCACTAGAATCATCAGATTTGGAATAGGTTACGTCAATGTTATCTGGCAATTGATCTACCATGTTGAAAGCTTTTTCGACCTTTTCATCATCATAAAATGCAAACTTTTCCGGTGGTGGAACTTGATGAAACTCTGAGCCAATGCCCTTTTTGTTTTGCTCAGAATCACCATCTCCCGGTTTTATATTGAAAATACGTTCAGGCACATATGATGACGCATGATAACTTTTTAACTTGTTGTTATCCTGTTCTAAATCAGCAATCTGACGTTTAAGCTTAGCAACATCCTCAATGTAAGAATTTACAACTTGTTGCTTTATTTCATACTGTCGCTTAAACATATTAGTTGTTTCAGAACAGTAATTCAATCGTGATTGAACAAGTTTCATTTCACTTTTCACCTTTTCATATGACTCTTTTGTAATGTGATATGCCAATTTTATTGAATCATATTCTTTTTTCATTTCTAGACAAACATTTTCCTTTTGAGAACATTCTTCCGTTATTTTTAAAACTTTTTCTTTCAAATTGTCATTTTCTTTTTTTAAATTTTTACATTTTTCTGAAATCTTTTCATCATTTTCTTTTAAACTCTTTTCATTTTCAAACATTTCTTTGTATTTATTTTAAAAACCTTCTTCTATCTTAGTAAATTCAATATCTCTTGTTCTGAACTTTTCGACTTTCTCAGTACAAGCACTGCACGTTTCCATGCATTTCTTGCACTGTTCAATGATTTTGATTTGAGTTTTAGAATCAGAATTTACCTCAGTGATTGGCACCTCGGTGTTTACTGCAGCTTCCGATTAATCAGCATCTTTCTTTTTCTCATCACCAGCACCAGCATCACTCTTCACTTCACCCGAACTTTCTAGCTTCTCCTCAGCTTCTTCAACTTGCTGTTCTTCTGTAACAGCTTCTTTTTCAACAACTCTTTCTTCTACCTTATCTTTCTCTTCTATCTTCACATCCTCCACTTTCACAGCTTCGTCTTTAGCTTCTTCAGCAACTTTCTTCAAATTATTCACCGTCTCATCAACATTCTTCTTCATTCTCTCTTCATCCCTCTTCTTCAGACTTGAAGTCATAACATCTCTAAGGAGTTTTTCAAACCTCTTCACATATGTTTTATCTTTTCCAACATTTGTATAGTATTCGACGGATCGAGGGATTACTAACAGAACATCATCAAAGATTATGTCTTTCTTGGGAACAACAGGTTCACCATTTCTGTTGACGTAGCATTCTCGCTTCTTGTCCCATCTCTTGTTGCTTACTGCACTTTCATACTCTTCTTGCATTTCATCCATTCTATTCCAAGCATTGTTTCTTTCTCTGTACGTTTTCTCACTCAGAATCTCTTCTCTGGTTTTCTCTTTGACTTCAGCAACAAAAACATAATGTTTGCCTTGTGATATTTTTCTTCCATGACCTGTGACTTTTTCATCAACACAATCACTCAGAATGTCTTCTTGACTTCCCTTTTTAATTTCAGCAGCCAATCCTGAATCAGATGGAATGTATTTGTCCCAACTGAAACCCTCTGCCACTTTTTCATCATCTTGATGTATAAGTAAAGCTTTCTTCTTGGGATTATTTTCGATCATTTTTGGCTCTTCTTTGCTACGGTGGTAAAGCGCCTTTCGGTAATAATCATCATTGAATGGATTTTCATTTCCATCAACTGCAGAATTATAACATTCTCTCTTGAAATGACCTCTTTGCTTGCATTTGAAACAAGTCATTTTGGATTTATCAAATCCCAGCTTAGTTGATGGACCACCGATAGACTGCTTTCCAGTAATCTCCATATATCTCTGAGCTTTGCGGATGCAACTAGCCAAACACCAGCGGATATCAATAAGTTCCATCTCTTCCGGATCAATCTGGTCATAGTCTTCTTTGGTCAATTCGGAATTTCCAATTTTGCCAGCTACTAGACCTTCATATGATTCCAGAACAGATGCAAGGAAACTCATTTGTTGCTTGGCTTCAGTGATGCTCATAGACGGAGAATTCTTCAATTTGAGAGCAATGTTGCAGAGAACTTCTTCAGATTCTTCAACACTTGCTTTTGATGAAGACGAATGATATCCTGGATTGTAGCTTGATGAGCTTGTCGGAGGTTCTTTTGTTTTCACACCACTGAATACTGTTTTTGGTGATTCACTAACTTTCACCGAAGGTATTACACCTTTGTAATAAAGACCGACATTCTGTTGATGCGAAGAACTGCTCATCTTGTTCTGCTTTTGCAATTCAAGCTCATGACTTTCTATCTTTTCTATCAAGACATCAAGAGAAATTGTATCATATAAAGCATCATTTTTCAATATGAATACAAACGTTTGCCACTGATCAGCTCATGGTAACGCTTCTATGATCTTATCAATTATTTCTTCTCGAGTTTTAACAATGCCAAAACGATCAAGTTCAATTTTTAGATGACCAAATCTCTCTATCATTTGTCTAACTGATTCACCTTTCAAACTATCAAACAAATCAAATTCTTTCTTTAATAATGCAATTTTATTTTTCTTGATATGTTTACCCCCCTCAGCTTTTACCCGTAAAGCTTCCCAGACAGATTTTGATGACCCATCATGTTGAAGTAAAGCAAACAGGTCATGTCTAATTGATGATTGAATTAAAGCAATCATTCTCTGTTCAGCTGAGAATTCTCTTTTGTCTTCTACTGATAAAATTTTGAGTGGGGTTTCTTCTCCTTTATCATCGGTCGGCCTACTATAACCAAATTCCAAACAAAACCAACTTTCATGAGCGTAAGCTTTTGCCCAGTTGATGAACCGCTCTTTCCACTAAGTGTAATCTTCAATGCTTTCAAGTGTTGGTGGTTTTGAACTTGTTCCGTAGAAATTATCATGTTTAATGTTTTCATTGATCGCTTTTGTAATGATTTTTGGTGTGACAGTTGAAGTTTCGGAAGACTCGGATGTAAACGCGTTGTAGAACGTGTTGTAAAATTCTTCAGCCATGATGTGATCTTCTAAAATTACCTGAATCAAACAAAAAAACACAATCAGTTTAAACAATATCAACCAACTTGAATCAAACTGATACACGGACTGGTGAATATTTTGTGCGGACTGAGTTTGATGCTAACTGAGATTTAAGTTGTCAAACCGTACGAACTGCTATGACCCGGATCAAATTCAAACAACCTGAAGACGTTCAATGACTGTTTCAAATGACCTTTTCAAATGACCTGATCTGGTACGATCCTTCAATTGAACTTTTGATGCTAACTAACCACTTGATAGTAATCACTATACGACAAAAACAACTTGATTACCTTCAACAACAACACATGGGCCGACAACAACAGTTTATAATATGATACTATTGGGCCGAGATCCTTGTACACACGTGAAATACTGACACTATAGACAAATCAGTTTACTTTTAAGCAAAAATGGGTCTAATTATTACAATCTCGTGCAAACTGATATTATCAAAATACTTTGGCCGACAACTTTAATTGTAAAAAAAAACTGATTGGGCCGCTATTCAATGTAATCTATGACTATATGTAATCAAAGTCCAACACGTTTGATTCTTCACATGCAAGCTAATGTCCGACAATTCTTAAATTTCAATTCAATCTAATTGGACCTCAAATTCTTAGGCAGTTGTACAATTAAATGAGCCTGACAATTTAAAATCACACAACACTTTGATTGGGCCGTTGATATTAGTGGGTCGACAACTTTTCAATGTTACTAACTGATTTTATTGGGTCGATAATTTGATCAGATCACATGCAATCCTTGAGTTTAGTGGCCGACACTCTTTAATTCTCCATTCAATTTCATTGAACCTCTCAACTTTAATTATATGTAAACCTTTGGCCTAGATATTCACGTGACAAACTGATACACAATCAATTACTTCACATGCGCCTTTTTAATGAGCCGACAACTATTATGAAACAATTCTATTGGACCGATTACTGTACTGAATTTGGTAATCACATGCAAAAGATACTACTCGAAATCTGATTGGGTCGATATTATGTTGACAGGCTGTTTCAAACGAAATAACGATCTGTTCAAGCGAAATAATGATTTTCACGCGAAATATCTTCAAACGAAATACGCACTTTCAAACAAAATACACATTTTCACACGAAATACGCACTTTCACACGAAATATTGATGCGAAATAGAGTATTTCGTACGAAATATGTGAGCTTTTGAAACGAAATATGGTATTTCGTACGAAATAAGGTGAACTTTCAAGCGAAATAAGGTATTTCGTGTGAAATAGGTGTCACTTTCAAGCGAAATACGGTATTTCGTGCGAAATAGGGTGTCACTTTCAAGCGAAATATGGCTGTTGACACGAAATCGGACAAAAAAAGTTAGATTTCTCCTAAACGGCTTTGAATTAGGATCTGAAACTTTGTAGGGTTGTAGATCAGGTGTTTTCGCACAACATATCAAAAAATCATGTAATTTGGACCGTAAAAACCCGTTCAATTTTGAAAAATTCAAAAAAAAAACGTGAAAGAAGTGTAGAAGATGAAGAAATCGATGAAATCTGATGCAATTCGGATCTGAATCTGTGCGTTTGATCAGTGCAATCGAGCTCCTGCTCTGATACCAGTTGTAGGACCGGTTTTGACTCCGAAACGATTGCGAAACGAATGTGTGACGTGCGGAAACCGTACACGAACGTGACCTAACACACAAGACGTAATATAAACGTGACTCTATTAGAAATGTATGAAATTGTACAGCACCTGAATCACTTTCTCTCTCTAGAATCTCTCTCTAGATCTAGAGCTCTCTAAATGTCAAATGAGCATAAAATCCCTAAACTAAGACATAACATCCCTATTTATAGGCCAAGGCTCTTAATTAGATTTCTCATTAATTACAAGATTGCCACCTTGCCTTTTGACTAGTTATTACAATATAAGCTTGTTATCTTCAGTTTCTCGCTACGGCTCGGATTGACGAAGGCGATAGACATAAATGTACTAACAGTCATTTGCCAATAGAAATAGCACACAAAGCCTACTGGGCAATTAAAAACGTAAACTTAGACTTAGACTTAGAAATAGCCGGTAAAAATCGATTTTGTCAATTAAATGAATTAGACGAATTAAGGAATCACGCATACTCTAACTCCGAAATTTATAAGGAAAGAATGAAAAATTTGCATGATAAACACATTAAACCTAATGAATTTTGGGTAGAAGATCAAGTTCTATTGTTTAATTCACGCCTTCGATTATTTCCTGGTAAATTAAAGTCTAGGTGGTCGGGACCTTTTTCTATCACCCAAATTTTTTCACACGGTGCAATTGAAATTAAATCTCGGAATGGAATCCCATTCAACGTCAATGGCCAACGGCTAATGCTCTATCAAGGATTCATTGAGTATGAAGAGGAGGAAATCTCGCTATAAGCGGCCGAAGAATAAACAAAGGTTTGAGCATTAACATCATATCTTGTAAGTAACGAACGACGGGAAAGCTTCTAAATCGGTAAGATTTCTAAAACCAAGTTTCGGGAAACAAGTAATTCACACGTGCACTAAAAAAATTTTAATTTTTGCCCGCCCACGGGGCCGTGTCCGCGTAACTGTCGGGATAAAAACCTCTTTCTAGTCATTTCTTCACTTCCACACGACCTGTTTCCCCGCAAACTCTCTGGTTCCACCAGAAATTTCTGCAGATTTCCACATTTTTCCGACTTCTGACAATGTCAAGGTATGATTCTATCATTATAATTAGTTAGATTAATCACTTGCATGTAGTATAACATCAAAAATTTGGGAAAAAATCTAGGGTTCTTCAACTTGAACCAAATCAAACCCCGAATTTTTGCCTAGATCTGTTAGTATTAGTATAGATGCATGTTATAGGAAGTAAATCAACTTGAATTGTTTGTCGATTTACCCGATTTCTCACGAAAACCTCAAACCCTTGTTTTTTAACCGAAAAAGATGAAATTGAAGGGGTAAACGGTTTGTTTTGGGAAAAACGGCAATTGGGGTTTCATTTTCGGGGAAAACCGCCCCTACTCAACTAAAAATTTTCAAGTTTTTGGGACCGGGTCGAAAAATGAGGTTTTTGGGAAACAGACGCCTGAGCACGGGGTCGTGCTCAGCGAGCACGGGGGCGTGTTCAGCTGATTTGGGGCGAAAATGGGGCGTGTCCACTGAACACAGGGTCGTGTTCAGCTGACTGTTTTTAGTTTTCTTCGAAAATTTTATTGTTTCATGCTAATTGTTTGGTGTTTTCTTTCAGATGGCCAAGAAGTTTACTAGGTTCAACCCGAATGAGTGGGCTGCTCAAGCACGATTTGAGGTTCTCAAGACAAGGCCCGAATAAAACCCCCCGACAAGTTTGCTTGGATACTCTAGAAGCAGTAGGCCAAATCGACCGCTTCAACAACCTTGTTACTGGTCCACTAAGAGCGGCTCTTTGCACTCGGCTCCACTCCATGCATGACTATAACATGGAATTTTATAGCACGTTTGCCTTCAAGGCAAAAGTAGAGCCGTTTGACAATGAGAGGGTTGATGTGTGGTAAAATACACATATTTGTCCCGTGTAAAATATATAATTAGTGTATAGTTTTTTTTTGTTTTTTATAGTTTTTAGTATTATATTATATTATTTTGTGTTGGGCCAGGTTATGGTGCAAATGGAGCGAAAACGAGTAATAATTAAATAACCAGCCAGTTGAGTAGAATAGACCGCCAATGACCAAAGGAAATTTGTCGCTATTTTCTGTGAGTGGGCCAAGCCCGCTATCTCTATGTTATTTATTAGAGACTACATATCTCACATGACCCAGAGAACAAAATGACATGGAATGAAGAATTAGAGTGGAATTATTAGTCTATTGGATGACTAAATGGTAAATGTTGGGCATAAATCAATTTAGGGAGCTGTATATCTCATGTGATCGAGTAACAAAGAAAAAAAATAAAAGAAGCCCAGAAGCTTCTTGGTCAAAAAAGGTCCATGCCCGAGTTAAGGAAAAAAACATTAGATGAAGCATGGCCCGCTGTTGTGTTTGAGGATCTGATCCCATTTTAGTTTGCTGTTGGGCCGTTCCATGTATTGCTAAGGCCATAGGGCATCTTGAGGAGCAATAATAAAAGGCATAAAGTAGACGGAAGCAACAATAGACATACTCGAGAGCAGGGAGTATTATTCTTTTTGGGACGAACAAGAGGATTGGACGGCAGAAGGTTTTCAAGGAGGAAAAAAGCTTAGTTCAAGATTCAAGGCTAAGTAACGGGATCCCAGTTCAGTTCGTAAACGTGTTAGTTCGGTTTAATTTACTTTGTATTATTAGACTCTACGGACATGTTTTCATTACTGTTTGAGATCTATTTATCGTTCTTGACTATGATTATTGGCTAGTTATTTTTCTACTTAAGTTTGTGATGAATATTCGTTTTTAATCAGTAATTTCTCGGTTTTGGTAATTTATTGATGGTTTAGTATTAAAGTAAACGACCTAATAATAATTGGCTAGATGTGTGCGCATACTTTACTTTAATTTATTATCGTTCAACCGTTCCTCGTGTGTCTTTGTGAATGTCTTTCATGTATAGATGCATGTTAGGCTACCTACTTTGTGTTTGTAACTAGTTTATGGTTTATGGTGCACGTATTCCATAGGAACGTTGTTTGATAATTTAGAGGAGTTTAGTGTTCTACATATTCTTGAGACCGGAAGAGATAGATAGTTAGGATTGTCTTTGGTGCTAGGTATTTAGGTGCAGTGAGACCGGGAGGAGATCTGTCTAAGTGACCTAGTATTATTTGTTTTCCTAAGTCTTGCCAAGTGTTTTTAGGTTACCCCGTGCACTCTAGGGTGTATTGTGATTAGTGAGACCGAGAGGAGATCTAGTCTTTGGGTACTTTAGTATTGTTGGATAGACCGGGAGGTGATCCAACCCATACCAGTGAGCTTTATTTGACCTTTAGGACCTTAGGAGAAGTTGATGAGACCGGGAGGAGATTCAACTTATCTTTAGTCTTAGAGTGTCGTATTATTAGAAGCTGGTTCCATCATAGTTACCATTGTCGAGAGAAAACCGATAGTCACGAATAGGATTCCAAACCTGGGTAGTACTTTCTCATCCTTGATTTCACCTTAGTAGCCTTCAGCCTGCGTGTAGATAGTCTAGTTCGTCTTAGTTAATTCCTTTAGTTTAATTAGTTAAAACCCAAAATCCAAAACAATTAAAACCAGTTAAGTATTTAGTTGAGTCAGAGTCTAGGAAGCGTCGCTAGTGTCTCGTGGGTTCGATACACGGACTTCATTAGGCTTTGCTACGTACGATAGGTACACTTGCCTGTCAGTGGTCTAGCAATTAGAGAGTCTTAGTTTATAAATTTAAAACTAGGGTGTCTAGATTAGGTTAGTTTTTATAGACCATAATTCAGCACATCAAGGGTGGAATTTCGATGTGCAGGGGAAAAGTTCTCAATATCGATTGCACAATTTGGGGCTATCATTGGGTTATATGATGAGGCAGATGCTGGAGATGAGGAGAACACTGGTGGTCTTCGTGAACTCCCACAAGACCAACGTCAAGCAGCATGGGCTCAAATTGGGTAAGGACACTATAACCCGAGCCAGACCAAGAGCACACAGTTGCGGGACCCTCTCTACCGCTACGTCCATAGGGTTCTCAGCTACTCCCTCTGCCAGAGACATGACTGTGGTGGTGTTGTAGGTTTGCGTGATCTGATAGTCCTCCACTGCATTCACAACCATATAAACCTCGATGTTCCACACCTGCTACTTCGCAACATGCACTTGAACTAACTTTCCACTCCCCCGACCCCTATCCTTTTTGGAGGGTGGATCTACCGCCTCTTCAAGCCTTTTATGCAAAGGAAGCCAAGGTCCTTCCAGAAGGGCCCATGGTCGGGAAAAGTGGACCTCGTTATATGTCGCTCCATGGGTATAATCAATGAAGCAAGTGACGGGACGATCAGATTTCAGACGGTTTAAGGGCGTGTGTGGAACCCTCAAGAAGCTCTCGTCCTTCACGCTCCACATATCCGTCCTCCTCCCCAGTACCAGTATCAGCATCATGGTGATCCGGGCCAATACTCCTCTCAAGGAGGTGGTTTTCCTAATTTTCTAAGTTTACCTGATCTCTTGCAGGAAAACCTCATGTGCACCCGAAACACCTACAATATGGCAAGCAATACGTACACCCGGGTCGGAGTTATAGAAAGGAACATCTCCGACATGCAAGATGACATCAGCAACATCCGGGAGTACATGGCAGGCCAAGGAGGATATGACGAGGACGATGACATGGATTGAGATAGAGGCGTTGGAGGTGATGTAACATGGTTGAAGGTCTTAACAGTTTAACCCCTTTGTTCTTACAAACAATTTCCTGGCCTGCGTGCCACTTGTTGAACAATTTACTTTCCGTAACTCTTTTACTTTCCTGCATTTTTCTTTTTTTTAGTTTGTGTTGTGGATGTTGAACTTATGATAAGGTAGGATGTTTATTATTCTGTGTGGTGTTGTATTTTTAAGAAAAACAGGTACCTAGGAGGCTTGGGAGCACTAAGTATTAGTGCTACATAAGCCTGGAAACCAGAACCGAGAGCCAAAACCTGTTTTCGGAGATTGCAGATTATCAACACGGGGCCGTGCCCAGCCGGCACGCCCCCGTGTCCACCGCCCAGTACCTGTTGTTTGTTAATTTCTGCCCAACACGGGGTCGTGTTCACCAGACACGCCCCCGTGTCCGCCTTCTGTAAGTTTTCGTTACTGGCAGTCTGGCCACAGGGTCGTGCTCACCCAGCACGGGACCGTGTCCAGATGCCCAGTAACATGAAACCTTGTTTAAACACCTTTTTACACATTCAATCAACCGAAAAACTTATTTTTGGGACACATTGAGGACAATGTGTAATTTAAGTGTGTGTGTGTTGGGGGGGGGGGTGCTAAAACCTTGAATTTTACAAGTCCTAATAACAAGCCTTACACAAAACCCTATTGGAACCGCTAATCACCCCAAATTTTTTCAAAAAACTTTTCATTTTTTTTACTTGTCTTGGTTTAATTTGAGAATAACAAGTTCTAAAAATGTTATATTTTTACAAATTTACAACCGATAGCGTCGTGATAAAAAGAACCAACATAAGAAAATTATGAAACGACATGACAAATCTAATTAAAATTTGATTATATATACTTGATCACATTATAAACCCATTCCCACAAAAAGTGAGTTTTGAGCCTTTATTGAGCATAAAAGCATACATCTTTAAATTAAATGCTCATTTTTCGTTTCTTGTGTGAATAGCCGTTTGGTTTCTTACGACTCTAGAACTTGCCATGACGATACATTCCCGGTCCTTACCAACTTAAACCCAAGTAAGTAAATGATAGAGGCATTAGGACTAACCCTTTTTCTTTTCAACACCATTATTTTTCATTTTTTTTATCACCTACCCAAAATCCCCCTAGTTAACCCATTTGAGCCTAAATCTTTTCATTTCTAAACCCACAAAACAAACACCCTTTACCCACCAAAACCCTTTTTATTTTTAAACCATTTATTTTAGTAAAGAGCTCGGTTTTCATGTGACATTCGTTATAAAAAAATGAAGTATAGCAATAAACAAACAAGTTTCTCAAAGAAACTTTGTTTGAAAATGTTTCGTTTGGATAAAAGTCATAAAAACAAAAAGTTTTACGACGACCGACGCTTTTTACGCTTTTTGCCCTTTTTACTGACCACTAACCAAAAACCACCCACCTTTAACCCAAGCCTAACCCTTCCCCAAGTCCTCTTGATATTTACACAGGTTTATAGTTAAAAAGGAGGAGGATTGATTGCTTGGCAAGCATATGGTAGAAGTAAGTTCCATACCGGTCTCGAGTGTTTCACAAAAATACATCTTCGGCCGAGTGTTGAGTGATCTCCCGTGAGGTATGTGAACTTGTATATAAATGGAATTTTAAAAAGGCATGTTATGCCCTAATAAGTAATTTGTCTTATGAAACGTTCTAAATAAATCATAACGAATAGGATTGTAAATAGCATAAAAATAAAACCTAATAAAGATCTTAGATTCCCGACACTCAAGACAAGCCCAAAACTTCTCTTCTACCCATTCCATTTGGGAGTGTAAGCCACATTATAAAGAGTTTTGCTTGCAGACAAGCAAATATTCAAGTGTGGGGGTATTTGATGTGTGTAAAATGCAACATATAAAATACATCAATTGAGACATAAAACTAACTCTTTTTTAGTACTAATGTTGGAAAAAGTGTGTTTTTGTCTTCCTTTTGTATTTTCAGAACTAAATGAGCGTAAATGAACAAAAGGAACAAATATGCAGCAAAATCTAACCTAAATACAAGAAAAGGAATAAACGTGGCATGCCCGACCCCTCGACGGCATTTTTCGAAGCAAAAACAAGAGAACAGAAGGCTGACCACGGCCCCGTGCCCAGCGGACACGGGGGCGTGGCCAGTTGTCTGAAGAAAAGACAAAGCTATAGAAGCTTCTATTTCTGACACGGGGGCGTGCCCAGCTCAACACGGGTCGTGGTCAACGCTAAGATTCGAAGAATCCAAGCAAATCTTGATAGTACAGATACGCTTCTGCACACGGGGTCGTGCCCAGCGAACACGGGGGCGTGTGGAGCTAATGCAGATAATTGCAATTAATGAAGAAAGAGAAAAGGGATGGACACGGGGCCGTGCCCAATAGACACAGGGTCGTGTCCGGGCTTCTGTGCAGGCTATAAATAGAGGTGCTTGGTTCACTTCAAAAACATCACTTGGCAAACCACCTCTCTCCCACTTCACCCACACTCCACCACCACTATAACCCACATCCACCACCATCATCCATCATCCATCTTAGAGTGTGTGTAGTAGTCTCGGGATCCAAGATTGATAGTAAGAGTTCTTGACAATCAAAGGCCAAGTTTGCCTAAGTTTCTTACATCACTTGGTGAAGACAAGCATTTAGTGTAATACTTTTGATTTTTAATCTTTTCGCACTTTTTATTTGGTTTTGTATTAATGACTTTAATAATTAGTTTCCTATGTTGAAGGTGAAACTTCCTTATCATTTGTCCGTGGTGTCTTGGCGTTATTTTACTGTCTATATAAAATAAAAGATTTACACCATTCATATCTCTACGGTCTATATAGAGATATGTTGGCTACCTGGTCGGGGGTTAAGGGAATGGATTGCTAAGGTTCTTGCCTTGTTCAGTGTATAGATCCTGCAAGGACCTAGGTTAAGCTTGCTAGGACCTCCTTCAATACTCACTGGTATTGGATGACGAGGGTGCGAATGGCTTGATCCCGTCATATGTAAACTACTATTACACACATTAACCCGGCTACTTGGGATTGTATCCCTGCTGACTCAAACCACTTAGCCGAGGGTAACGTCACCTTCAAAAGAGGGGCCTACCACATTACGCATTAATAACTTAATTAATTATCTTTCAATATTCCGACCCTTTAGGATTGTATCCTTGCTGACTCAAACTACTGTGTTGAGGGTAACGTCACCTTCAAAAGAGGGGCCTACTACTATAACTAAGATAATCTCTTAAAAAGTGCAAAAGTGCGGAAATCATCAAAGGTTACACTAAAGGCGAGTCGGATCCAAGTGATTCATCTTGTCTATCTGTTTTTATTTTATTTTATTTTTCAGCATTTTTAGTTCTTATTTTTCATGTTTAAAACCTTTTCTAAAATTTTGATTTGATTAGACGTTGAGGATAAACCGGTATTAAAAGCTCTTGTGTCCTTGGACGACCTCGGTATCTTACCAACGCTATACTACGCTCACGATGGGTGCACTTGCCCATATGTGTGTTTAGTGTTAGTAGAAT
The DNA here is from genome assembly GCA_030545235.1 of Helianthus tuberosus. Taxonomy (NCBI): domain Eukaryota; kingdom Viridiplantae; phylum Streptophyta; class Magnoliopsida; order Asterales; family Asteraceae; genus Helianthus; species Helianthus tuberosus. The sequence goes on from CM060369.1 coordinate 84,574,965, forward strand.
ATCGTGTTTTATAAATTTAAAACTTAACTAAAGTGTTAAAAAAGGCTTAAAATATAACTAAAAACATATCACGCTACACACGCATAAATAGTAAACTAATATTGATATATTATATGTATTTTATTTTATTTTATTATTTACTTATTTATTTATTTATTTATTTATTTATTTATTCTTATACCTTACATTTATAAAGGAGAGCATGGAGATGAACGGTACTATATTTTTAATACATTTGAAAAATAAAATATTTTTGTATTTAACTTTTAGTTTTGTTTTCCTTATTATTTTTTTAATAAATTGTTAAAATAGAGTATGCTTTTTATTTTTTTATAACTGTTTTTTTAATATAACTATTATAATATTTTATTGCTATAATTCCTTTTGGATGTATTTCCTTTTTAGCTTGTAACTTAAAAATCCGATATTTTACGAATTGTACACAACAATATAAAACGACGTTGTTTACCTTTTATCTACCTTTAGACGTAAATTATATTTGAAACTGAGTTGTACACACTAATATAAAATGATGTCGTTTACCTTTTTCCTTGTTTAAGCAATATAATATGACGTTTATAAGTCGTTTACCTCTTTGGTTATTTGAGTAAGAAAAAATTACACCGTTAGTCCTTGTGATTTCTGTCAAATTTCAATGTAGGGTACTAATAGTTTTTTGTTGCAAAATCATGTATTAACTTTCTAATTTGTCACAATGTTGAGTACTAAGGCTAAACCTTATTAACTTTTTTTGTTAAGTCTTAATAAAATGACTAAAATGCCCTTTAATAAATATAGAGTCAATTTTAATTAATTATATTTGACTAAAATAATTTAAAGTTTTATTTATATTCATATTTTTTATATTTTTCTGTTTTATTTATATTGTATTATATTATAAAATTATATGGATTTGAAGTTTATTATCTATAAACTTTGAGTTTATATATAATAGAGTTAATTGTCCGGATAGTCCCTGTGGTTTACCAACCTTTCACCTTTAGTCCCCACCTTTTTAAAATAGCATGTATAGTCCCTATGGTTTAACAAACTGTTACTCGGATAGTCCCTGTAATAGATGGGCGTTAAAAAATTCAGTTAAGTGGATGTAAAATTACAAAATTACCCTTATAATTACAAAAGAAAAATAAAACAATATAAAAAAATGGAATTAAGCTCAAGTGGGCCCACCTATTAATAAACAAAATAAAATAACAACCACACCCTCACCCCACCCCACCCCTTTCTTCTCCACCAAAAATGCCGCCACGACCATTTTCCGGTGACCACCGCACCACGACCATTTTCCGGCGACCACTGCACCACCGCCATTTTCCGGCGACCAGCGCCATTTTCATTTGCAGAACTTTTTGGTCGTCAGTCGTCACATGGATTATTATCAAAAACTGTTTCATCGGGTCTCTCTGTGATGAACCCTCTTCAACTGTCACAACTGCGGAGATGGTTAAGTCTATTAAAACAGATGAAGATCCTTCTTTAATCCAGCTTTTATTCCAATATGGGCGTTATTTGTTAATAGCATGTTCACGGCCTGAAACTCAACCACCTAATTTGCAGGGTGTATGACCAAACACTCCATAAATTCTTTGTCCAACCAATTCCTAGTTGCTAGTGAACACCATTGACTTTTAAATACACCAACACTTGGCATCTTTATATTATGTATTAAGTTAATTACAAGTTCTAATAAATTCATATTATTGTTTACCAAAGCCCCAAAGACTCACAACAAATCAATCTAAATGTTCAACAGCAAACCTCTGCATAGACAGTTCCACTCTTCACCTACAATAAATTAATTCGATATTAATCTGAATCAAGATCCAATCATGTCCGTCTAATTAATTTGACATGAACCAGAACCACCCAATCATGAATTTCACAATTTGCCTGTGAGCATATCCTTTATTACGGCGAACCTGTGCATTCCGGTGACGTTTAGTCGTCACGAAACCACTATGTGCTCACCCTAAACTTCGTCTCCATCATTTGTCACCCTACCCCGATCTCCGACATCCCTGAAACCAACTTCCGGCGGTGACGGGGTGGTTGCAGGTGTCGCCGTCGCAGTAGGTGACAGGTGTGACGACTGGTTGTTGCAAAGAAGAAGGGGTGAGAGGGTGAGGTTGGTCAGCCTGCTCATTTGTCGGCCTTCATCATCGTCACCGGAATAGTTTTAAAGTTGGACACAAGTTACCGGCCAGCCATCGGGAAAAAGCCAGGTCCACTCGTAATGGTGGTGGCTTAATGTTTTTTTTTATTTATCAATTAAATATTGGTGGGGCCACTAGAATTTCAAATGATTATTATTTTTTTAATTTATTTTAACCTTTTAATTTGTCTTATCATCAAGGGCAATTTAGTAATTTAACATAGATTTAACTAAGTAAACTAATGACTATCCACTCAGGGGACTATGCAAGTAACGGTTTGTTAAACCACAGGGACTATAGATGCTATTTTGAAAAGATGGGAACTAAAGGTGAAAAACTAGCAAACCACAGGGACTATCCGGGCAATTAACTCTATATAATATTATTTAGATTAAGTTAAAAAGTTTATTTTACTAGCATAAAAAAAAAAAAAAAAAAAAAACCAAACCGAAGTCTTGCGAACATGTTTGATCAAAATCATACGTAAGATTAAATGATAATGTGGATTACAACTATATCAATATATCTTTTAAAGCTACAACTGAAGTAGTAATACAAGAGAACATTTTCTATTTTCTTATAGATTTAGGACTTTTTTTACTCGTAACTAAATACCTAGCCCTTTACAGGATGCTTTTACGATGCACAAAACCATGTGATACATGCTCCTGAAACACATCATTGTCACCATGCATATGATCTTGACTTACAACTTGTACTTCCATGCATGGAAGTGGTACATAACATCTTAACACACACACCTGGCCATGAAAAGGTCAACTTGTAAACCCTGAGACGGATCTTTCGGGCACACTTCTTCATTTGTTCCTTCAATCTCGAGCGTCTATGGGAGAGTTGGTAGCTCTTCAAAAACTCCCTTCTACTGCGCCAACGGTCTATATCCCGAAAATGTCCTTGTCCAACGGTCAAAATGAGTGGCTCTTCATCATCTTCATGTTTTTGTGTGGGATTTTGAAAGGTGAAATGGGATGATGGTGAAGTGATCATGATATTTGCTAGTTAAACATTTAGGGTTTTAATGTGTTTAATGAAATGAAATAGATTCATATATATAGTAGCTACCAAAAGTGGTTGAACCCTTTATGGAAAAATGAGGGTTGGTGGCTTAAATTGGTTGCACCCATGGTCCATCTACCACCAAGAAGCGTTTCGGTCTCTCTTAACTTTGATTGGAGCTCTTGTATGAGTAGTTATATCTTAATATTAAAAATATTTAGTTACCAAGGACACGTTGATCGATGAAGAATAGATGGATCACTTTTTATTACTATTTTGCCGATGACAATATTATAAACTTTAATTGTTATTTTTCTACCACTTAGTACTTTTAGTAGCTACGAGTGATAAATGAGTCGTGTTTGTTAGTTGGTGAGTCGAACCTGATATAAACTTTTAATTGTATTAAGAAATCCGAATATTACATGAACCCAAAAATTGTATAACCCGAACACGTACGCCACATATATTCACCGGTTGAAAGTTGACAAATGCATATTTTAACATATGAATACTCTAAAATTTTAATTAACAACCAAAAATGAATAAATGAATGCTTATGAAATATTTACGTTTAATCTATAAAACATTGTGTTGATTTATGTGTTAATTTATTAAGTTTAATAAAAAAAATACTCAGATAACTTAAATTTTGACCAAAAAAATACTCAGATAACTTATATTATGACATAAACCACATATAAAATATTGTAAAAATAAACCGTTTAACCCATGAATGAACAAAAGTTTGTCTATATACGTCAAAGCACCTTTTATGATGTATATACTTTTGCTTTGATTACTTGTATATTACAACGCACAACTCGATATTTAAAATTTTATAAAACACAGCGTTTTAAAAGTTAGAATAAAAAAGCAAAGAAAAATATGAGTGGGCTACGTGGAATAACATGGTTGGTCACAAAGAAGCATGACAAAAGTCTAGCGTGTAAAAGGATAACTTTTGAAGTCGCCAAATTGTAAGTTCCATAATCAAATACTTTAGGAGCTTGTATACTATTATTGTTATACATCTAAAAGGAGAAGAGAAAACTGTCATTTTGGTCCCTGTGGTTTGGGCATTTTTGCCATTTTAGTCTAAATCTCAAACTTTTTAAATCTGGGTCCCTATGGTTTCACTTTTATTGCCATTTTGGTCCAAATCTAAAATCAGGTCAGATTTCTAAAAAAAACCCTGGTTTTTGTCCTTTTCCTCAGGGGCATTTTGGTCATTATACTTTTATTATAACTAATTATTAATTAAAAATAAATATATATAACTAAACCCCTATCTCTCATACACATCCCCTCTCTCTATCTAACTATCTCTCTCTTGCAGTTCTCTCCTCAACCACCATCACAGGTTAGCTTTAACATTGCACTTCAAACCTTGTAGAAACGGAAGCATAGAAGTCACAGAACCCGCTCTCAATGGCGAAACACCAAACATACCTAAACCACTACACGAGCCGCCTAATCCGCTACACGAGCCGCCACGTGCGGTTGTTGGGTTAAGTAACGAGATTAATCCGTTGACGAGTGGAGAATGATTGGAAGTACGATCAGCGCTGAAAAAATCACGCGCGAGCGTGGTGAAGGTAGTGGATTTTCCGGTGGCGGAAACTAGGGTTCTGGTGATGTAGTCGGAGTACGAAAGGGTGAATCGGATGTGGTTATACGGATGAAGATTTGGAGAATTTGTTGTCCGTTGATGAAGTTGTGTGGTGATAAGAAGGTTATAAAGCAAGTGATCTCATTGGATTGAAGGTTTAAATTAGAAGAAATGTGAAGGATTGGGGAATGATGATGAAATTAGGTAACTGAATTGGATGATGACCTGAGTTTTTTTTCTCAGGCGACGGTGGAGAGAGAGAGGTGCAGAATTAAAATGACCATAATGCCCCTGAGGAAAAGGACAAAAACCAGGGTTTTTTTTAGAAATCTGACCTGATTTGAGATTTGAACTAAAATGGCAATAAAAGTGAAACCACAAGGACCCAGATTTAAAAAGTTTGAGAGTTGGACTAAAATGGCAAAAGTGCCCAAACCACAGGGACCAAAATGGCAGTTTACTCAAAGGAGAAATGTAACAACCCTCAGTAAAACCGATACTCTCAAATATTTCCGATACCCTATTATATTTTAAAATGCTTCAATATGTCTCATATTACACCCTGTATGTGAAAACCGAGCCCGAAATACGTTATAGTATTTAAAATAAATTAAAAACAAGAAATAGTAAGTTGAGGCGGGCCGCCTAGGACCCACCCCAATCTTACGCGGGCCGCCTGAAAGTCGAGTTCAACAAGTATAAATAGATGGCATCGGATCTCAGTCGAACTCGCTCACAATTTCATTCTCAAATCACAATTTCTGTAGTAGAGTTATAATACTCGGGTATTATACCCCCTAATTAGCGAGGTTCTGCTCCATTGTAAGTATTATAACCCCAGTTTCGTAATAGATGTGCTGCCCGATTGATTTAGGGTTCCATAACAACTGTCGTGGTTTTGCCCGACGTAGTTGTTGGAATGCCGTCTCGGGGAGGGTATCATTAATATTTTCAAAGGGTTATGGTACTAACCTATGTACATTTGTATAAATTATAGATTATATCCAGGAAACCCTTACGCGAAGTCTAAGATAGCAATGTGAGTTTATCCTCTTTTTGTTAACCTTTTTGGAATGCTTTACAAAACCTTAATTGTTTTACAATGTGATTAAGCGGTGATTGAGTCTTTGTAGTTCTTCAATTACTGCCGGTATGTTGGGGTTTTGTATACAAAATTTACTACCTTGTGTGTAGTAAGTCGGGGATGACAGTACGTTACCATTGGACAACGAGTTAGCCAATGTGTAATATGACCCACAAATCAGGATTGACAGTACTGAATGAGTAATTGTGTAGAAATAAACAATGTGATCGCTATCAATACTGTTTTAATTGATAAATTGTTTCTTGATTAAACTGGGATTCACTCACCAGTATTTCCGACTGAAAAATGTTTTTAAAACGCGTTTCAGGTAACACAATGTGACAGCCAATTAGTAAAAAGCCAGCTGGAGAGCACTGAAGGCTTGGGAAAAATGTGGCTATAAAAGTTACCTAATAAACGATGTTTTAAATTCAATAAAATAGGGTTTGTCCCTATAAATGTATTGTAATAAGAAACTTGGGTTTTGCCTATGTGATTATTAATATCAAATATGGTGGTTTTACTCTGATAAATATTTCCTAACTACGGTCCTGATGTAATTTCCGCTGCCAAATTAACGCGCAACTGATACCACCGAAACTCTGAGCTCGCGTCCGCCCGTTCCCGGGACAGATAAGGGATCGGGGGTTGCGACAGAAGGTGGTATCAGAGCCTAGCCACTGGTCCGAGCCAAAGAAGTGTTCTGCTGACACTTAAATTCTATATTTTGTGTTAGGAAATAAATTATGAAAATACGTGCATAACTTTATTTATTTGTTATGTGTTATTTGACTATCTGTTAGTTTACAGTATGAGTGATCAAGGACCCTCAGACATGAGTCGTCAGTTGTCTAATTCACCTAAGAGTGAAGGTACTTCTTCACAGCCTGTCCTTTCTGGGTATTCTGCTGATCAGGAAGAAGGAATGTTTGCTTTTAAAGCCCAATCAGAAGAGCCATTCCCTCATAAGAAACGAGGATGGTTCAGTAAGGAAGCCTTTGCTCGTAGGAAAAGAATGCGAAAATTGCAACAGCAAAGAGTTCTAGCAGTTGCTAAGCGAAAGACAGATGCCCATACACAGGATATGCTTAATAGAAGCTTAGCCAATTTCCATATCCTAACTACAACTGCTGCTGACCCAAGTCTGGAACAATTAGTAGCACCCCAACCACAATTACCAATCCCAGATCAACCTATGGAGATAGAAAATCCTGAAAACCAAGTGGAGATGCATGACTTCAATCCAGAAGAAATCCCTAGGGTACCTGCACCAAACCCCCTAGACCCAAATTACGACCCCTGGTGGGGCGATAATAGGGACTTTGTGCAACGTTACCCGATACATGAAGACACACCCATAGGAGCCTATTCAGGTATGGACCCTTTAGATCCCTATTACCACGATGAATACATTAGGGAGATCTTAGAAGATCCTTACCGATTTCAGGCACTTTCACCCCCATATCAGGAACCCGCACTCCAGATTCAGAACCCAGTCCTAGAACCTGCACCCCCAATGAGTGCAGAAAACGTCCAAGAACTTAGGACTTTTGGGGAGGAAATTTTAGAAAGCAGTGAGAGAATGCGTCAGGTGGGAGAGCGTCTCGTATGGAAATACGATGAGCGCAATATGGATTTTTGGATAAATCCATATACGTGATGTGATGAAGGAAACGATAATAATAATATAATATAATAAAATAAAAAAATAAAATATGTGTGTACGGATGCATATTACTATTAGTGTGATTCTATTTCTGTTGGTATTGTAATTTTATTTCAGTACTAGTGTGTAATAGATGCATAATAGTATATGAAAATAGAGTACAAGTCGCAATGATCGACGTTTTTGGCTAGATTGAGTGTCATGTGATTAACTATATTATATTATCTTGTGATATTAATATGGGGTAAATGTTTAAAATTCAGATGGCCGACGAAGGAAATCAAGGAAATCTGAATAACGATAACCAGAGTAACATTAACGTGGTTAATGAGAATCCAAGCGTCAATAACAATGAAAATCAAGTGGATAATAGTGCTATCCAACACATAGTTGCACAAGGAATTATAGATGCAATGCCATTTATTCTTCAAACAGTTCAAGAAGCGAATAATAAAAGTAAACATAGCAGTAAGCGACCAATTGAACCGGAACACATCGTGAACAATGGACCAATACTTCACTTGCCCATTCCCAAAAGAAGAAGAACCGTGTCTTACGGTTGTACTTATAAAGAATTCTGGTCTTGTAAACCAATGGAATTCTCGGGCAACGAAGGGGCCATTGCAACCTTACGCTGGATAGAGAAGACTGAGGCAGTCTTAAGGATAAGCAAGTGTGCTGAAGAAGATAAGATACTGTTTGCTTCTAATCTGTTTAAAAATGCAGCACTAGAATGGTGGAACACTATCCTCCAATCAAAAGGAAGTGCTAGAACCTACAATATGGAATGGGAAGAATTTAAGGACAAGGTAGAAAGGAAATTCTGCCCACCCAATGAGAAGGAACAGATAGCAAACAAATTCCTAAACCTTAGGATGACTGGTGTGGATAGTAAAGGATACACAAAGTTATTCTTCGAATATGCTAGAATAGTGCCAACTCTTGCTTCACCAGAACCAGTGTTAATCTCCCGTTATATCTGGGGATTAATTGGAGAAATAAGACACGTAGTCAAGGCAGCTAGACCTCAAACCATAGAAGAAGTTGTAGAACTAGCAAATACCTTGACAGATGAATTAGTTCGTACCCGAGAAGAGGATCAAAGAAAGAACCTAACCCAGAAAATCACACAAGAATTTCGTTCTGGAAATTTTAATCGTGGGAAAAATATAGGTTCTACCTCTACACCTTACTGTAAGAATTGCAAAAGAAAGCATTCAGGAAAATGCTCTATATACTGTAACTTTTGCAAAATATCGGGACACAAGGAAGAAAATTGCAGGAAAAAGGCTAATAACAGGATATGTTACAACTGCGGAGAACAAGGTCATATCAAGCTTAATTGTCCAAAATTAGCTCCAGCTACAACCAACAAGAATACTCAAAATGCTAGAGCATTTGTTCTGACTGCAGATGAAGCTAAGATAATTCCGGATGTCATAGCTGGTACGTTTTTAGTTAATGATGTTTTTGCTAAAGTATTATTTGACTCTGGTGCAAACCAAAGTTTTATTAATACATCATTTTGCAAATTTCTAAATCAGTCATTAACTAAACTACCACAAGAATGCTTAGTAGAAACAGCCAATGGAGAAACCGTTAGGATTTCTGAAATCTTGCAGGGAGCGAGCATAGAAATTTTAAACCAAAAGTTTATTGCAAACATTTATCCCATGAATCTGGCAGGATTCAATGTTGTTTTAGGGATGGATTGGTTAATAGCCCATAAAGCCAGTATTTTATTTGATCAAAAGTCAATCCAAGTAAATTCACCAAAAGGTAAAACGATCACAATTAAAGGAGATAAACCCTCTAGGTCCACTAAATTCATCTCTGTGATGAAAACTGCAAGTTATATAAGAAAAGGTTCTATAGTGTATTTGATTTCTATAATCACTAACACTAAAGGAAATGATTTAAAAGATATACCAGTAGTATCTCAGTTTTCAGATGTATTTCCAGAAGAATTGCCAGGACAACCTCCGGATAGAGAAGTTGAATTCAGAATCCATTTAATACCAGGAACAGCACTGATTGCCAAAGCACCTTACCGTTTGGCACCTGCAGAAATGCAAGAATTAAAGAAACAATTAGACGAATTGTTGGAGAAAGGATTCATACAACCAAGTTCGTCGCCATGGGGAGCGCCGATACTGTTCGTTAAAAAGAAGGACGGATCAATGCGTATGTGCATTGATTACCGTGAATTAAACAAGGTCACGATTAAGAAACGGTATCCATTACCAAGAATTGATGATCTGTTTGATCAACTGCAAGGAGCTCGATTTTTCTCTAAAATCGATCTAAGATCAGGGGATCATCAATTAAAGGTACAGGAAGAGGACATTCCTAAGACCGCATTTAGAACAAGGTATGGCCATTATGAATTTACTGTCATGCCATTTGGTTTAACCAATGCCCCAGCTGCATTTATGGACATGATGAACCGAATATGTAAGCCATATTTGGATAAATTCATAATTGTTTTCATAGATGATATTCTAATTTATTCTAACAATAAAGAAGATCATGCAAAGCATTTGCACGCACTTTTAAGTTTATTAAGAAAGGAAAAACTTTATGCTAAATTCTCTAAGTGCGAATTTTGGTTAGAACAGGTACAGTTCCTTGGACATTTAGTTAATCATGAAGGAATTCATGTGGATCCAACAAAAAGCGAGGCAATTACTAAATGGAAAACCCCTAAATCACCAACCGAGGTTAGAAGTTTCTTAGGATTGGCCGGTTATTATAGAAGATTTATTCGAGATTTCTCTAGAATAGCCATTCCCTTAACTAAGCTAACCTATAAATCTGTTAAGTTTGAATGGGGATTAAAACAAGAAGAAGCCTTTAGAATCCTTAAGCAAAGATTAACCCATACACCCATACTAGCATTACCAGAAGGAACTAAAGACTTTGTAGTCTATTGTGATGCTTCTAAATTAGGTTATGGATGTGTATTAATGCAACGCCAAAAGGTTATAGCTTACGCATCTAGACAACTTAAGAATCATGAAGAGAATTATTCAACACATCATCTAGAATTAGGAGCAATAATTTTTGCTTTAAAAATCAGGAGACATTATCTTTATGGTAGTAAGTTTACCATATTTACTGATCATAAGAGTTTAAGGTATATTTTCAAACAAAAGGAATTAAATATGAGACAAAGACGCTGGATGGAGATGCTTAGTAATTATGATTGTGATATCCAGTATCATAAAGGAAATATCCGCACTTATTCCAATAGATTTCGAGGACGAGCTCTAAAACAAGGTGGGGAGGATGTAACAACCCTCAGTAAAACCGATACTCTCAAATATTTCCGATACCCTATTATATTTTAAAATGCTTCAATATGTCTCATATTACACCCCGTATGTGAAAACCGAGCCCGAAATACGTTATAGTATTTAAAATAAATTAAAAACAAGAAATAGTAAGATTGGGGTGGGTCCTACGCGGCCCGCCTCAACTTACTATTTCTTGTTTTTAATTTATTTTAAATACTATAACGTATTTCGGGCTCAGTTTTCACATACGGGGTGTAATATGAGACATATTGAAGTATTTTAAAATATAATAGGGTATCGGAAATATTTGAGAGTATCGGTTTTACTGAGGGTTGTTACATCCTCCCCACCTTGTTTTAGAGCTCGTCCTCGAGATCTATTGGAATAAGTGCGAATATTTCCTTTGCATTTCTGACTCGAGTTCCCATGTGTACTCAGGTCCTCTTTTGGAGTCCCACTTAACTTTGACCAGAACTAATCTCTTGTGCTTGAGATTCTTGACTTTCCTGTCTTCAATCTGTAGAGGCCTTTCTACAAATTTGAGTTGTTCATTTACCTCTATATCCTTAAGAGGTACTATCAGTGATTCATCAGCTAAACACTTTTTGAGATTATTAGAAGAATAGGACCTGTAGCCTATCAACTACAACTGCCAGAGGAAATGGCAGGAATACATGATGTATTTCATGTATCTAATCTCAAAAAGTGTTTAGCTGATGAATCACTGATAGTACCTCTTAAGGATATAGAGGTAAATGAACAACTCAAATTTGTAGAAAGGCCTCTACAGATTGAAGACAGGAAAGTCAAGAATCTCAAGCACAAGAGATTAGTTCTGGTCAAAGTTAAGTGGGACTCCAAAAGAGGACCTGAGTACACATGGGAACTCGAGTCAGAAATGCAAAGGAAATATCCGCACTTATTCCAATAGATCTCGAGGACGTGCTCTAAAACAAGGTGGGGAGGATGTAACAACCCTCAGTCAAACCGATACTCTCAAATATTTCCGATACCCTATTATATTTTAAAATGCTTCAATATGTCTCATATTACACCCCGTATGTGAAAACCGAGCCCGAAATACGTTATAGTATTTAAAATAAATTAAAAACAAGAAATAGTAAGTTGAGGCGGGCCGCGTAGGACCCACCCCAATCTTACGCGGGCCGCCTGAAAGTCGAGTTCAGCAAGTATAAATAGATGGCATCGGATCTCAGTCGAACTCGCTCACAATTTCATTCTCAAATCACAATTTATGTAGTAGAGTTATAATACTCGGGTATTATACCCCCTAATTAGCGAGGTTCTGCTCCGTTGTAAGTATTATAACCCCAGTTTCGTAATAGATGCGCTGCCCGATTGATTTAGGGTTCCGTAACAACTGTCGTGGTTTTGCCCGACGTAGTTGTTGGAATGCCGTCTCGGGGAGGGTATCATTAATATTTTCAAAGGGTTATGGTACTAACCTATGTACATTTGTATAAATTATAGATTATATCCAGGAAACCCTTACGCGAAGTCGAAGATAGCAATGTGAGTTTATCCTCTTTTTGTTAACCTTTTTGGAATGCTTTACAAAACCTTAATTGTTTTACAATGTGATTAAGCGGTGATTGAGTCTTTGTAGTTCTTCAATTACTGCCGGTATGTTGGGGTTTTGTATACAAAATTTACTACCTTGTGTGTAGTAAGTCGGGGATGACAGTACGTTACCATTGGACAACGAGTTAGCCAATGTGTAATATGACCCACAAGTCAGGATTGACAGTACTGAATGAGTAATTGTGTAGAAATAAACAATGTGATCGCTCTCAATACTGTTTTAATTGATAAAATGTTTCTTGATTAAACTGGGATTCACTCACCAGTATTTCCGACTGATAAATGTTTTTAAAACGCGTTTCAGGTAACACAATGTGACACCCATTAGTAAAAAGCCAGCTGGAGAGCACTGAAGGCTTGGGAAAAATGTGGCTATAAAAGTTACCTAATAAACGATGTTTTAAATTCAATAAAATAGGGTTTATCCCTATAAATGTATTGTAATAAGAAACTTGGGTTTTGCCCATGTGATTATTAATATCAAATATGGTGGTTTTACTCTGATAAATATTTCCTAACTACGGTCCTGATGTAATTTCCGCTGCCAAATTAACGCACAACTGATACCACCGAAACTCTGAGCTCGCGTCCGCCCGTTCCCGGGACAGATAAGGGATCGGGGGTTGCGACAAGAAAGTAGGTGGTATTTACATCCCGGCACTCCAACTTTCTAACTTTATCATAACCATCTTCTCTACTTTGAATTTCAACAACTATATCTTCATCTTTTAAACTTTACCATACTCACCCCTCTATTTTGCTTTTCTACCAATACTCCTTCAACTTTTACACACTTACGTCACCAGCCCTCTACTTTTACATTTCCATCACCACACCTCATCTTTTACGCATTTGCACCACCACCCCTCAGCTTTTACACATTTCCGCCACCATCCCTCTACTTTCCCTTTTTACCCTACTACTTTTATTGTACCTCAAGTTTTAGACTTTGTGTTTTTACCCCTTGCACTATTACTCCATTTTTACACTAACTCAACTTTAGAAAGTTGCAATTATAACCCCTAGACTACTACTACTCCTACTTTTGCAAATGATAATGCATTGTGTTTTACGGACTATCTTAGGCATTGAGTACTTTGTGTTTTACACTTTTTTTAATTGTCTTTTACGCATTGTGTTTTACACGTTTTTTGTAATTGTCTTTTACACATCGCGTTTTACGAATTGTGTGTTGTCTCACTACACGTTTTCACCCACCGCGCGTCGTCGCAACGCGTGACAGGCAAAATACTAGTAACATCTTAAAAAGAAAGGTCGGTGACCGACCAAAATTACTATTATGCCCTTCGTACAACTTCCAGTTAAACTAGATAATTGTGATAGGCCACGCGTTGCGGCGGCCACGCATAGCTGGTGTCACGTTATGTGATTTGTTAACCATATGAAAATGCATGTTTCAGTATGTGCGATACAAAAGGAACATAATATATCGATATACATATAAAAATTAAATGAAAGTCATGAATTTGTTCTTCAATCATAAACGACATACATACATACACATATATTGAAAATGTTAAGCCAATTGACAAAACCATGATTATTCTGGCAGGGTGGGGTTCGGCTACAAAGTCCATTTTTCCTACAAAGTGTACAAAGTCATAAAACACAACAATTTTAGCCATAAAACACACTCAAAACCACAAATAACAGAGTGAAGATCGCTAAAACACAATATCCAAACCCTAACAGTCTATAAAAACTTCAAATACACCATCGTAGAACTATAAATATTAAACACAATATGATAATCAACATAAAACACACTAATGTTAGTCATTCTCTAATCAAAGCCTTATCATCCAAAACACAATTAAAAACCCACAATATGGCGTTTTAGTAATCTTTACTTTGTTATTTGTGGGTTTTGAGTGTGTTTTATTGTTGACATAATAGTGTTTTATGACTTTTTACGCTTTGTAGGAAAAATGGACTTTATAGCCAACTCTCACCCTATTCTGGCATTTGTAAACATCAAGAATAATGAGTTGATGACACACATAATTCATAAACTCATCCACACAATATACATGCTTGCAAAAAAGTAAATGACATACCAACAATCCTAAAAGATATGTTAATCCTGAGCAATCTTACTAATATTTCTAGTAGCAGCTTCAATTGATGACTCACAAATGCAATCACCAAAGCAGCTTCTGTTTCATTTAATGATGAATTTGTACAAAGAATTTTAGTGAAAGAGTACAAAGAATTTTAGTGAAAGAGTACAAAGGCTTTTGCAATGTTTAAAAAAACATGGTAAAGCAATAAAAGCATCATAGTGCTTACCCATTTTTGCTTTCCTCTATGCATATCAGCCACTGCTTTTACTTCTACTGTTTCACCAGTTAAATGCATTAACCAAAAAAACCTAAACTTCAAATTAATACATAAAAACATGCAAGTCCAAATTTGCTATAATGATTTGTACAAAATTCATTAGAAACTTGTGTTGCCTGTGCCCCGCAATTGTTGCATACCAGAGCGGATGGCTTCTTTTATGGCTACATTTTCGATCCATAAGTTGTCATTTTCTTGCTTCGAAATCGCATTTTCATGCCGCTCCATTTGAGTCGGGACCAATCGCTGTCTCAACATCCCGAGACTCTATTTTACAGGTAAGATATTGTGTATGTTTGTCTGTTTATATGTTCTTATAGTTAAAATCCAATGAAATTCAGTGTATATAAGTTATAAACCAAGTATTATTACCTTCATTTGACATGCTTGATTGCCAAATTCAGCTTCTTTCCAAGCGCCAAGCTTTCTTTCTCATCAGGGTGAGGATTATCTTTAAAAAAAGTATTACCACAAACAATATAAACATATCATCAATACACAACAAAACCTTATATAAAAGCCTAAAATTAACTATTTACTAAAAAGATTACGCTTCAAGTTCTTGAATTTGGTAGGCTATGGGTTCCATTCTAGACTGATGTATTTTGGTCTGACAGGTAGACTGGATCGAGACCAACAAACTATTTAGATCATAGACCATTAGTTAATTATAAAAGACTCTTTAGAAAGTTTGGGTAAGTTAACTATTGGGCCATTAGTAAAAAAAATATTAAAAAGATTATGGCTTACAGTGGTTGCAAATTGTGTTGCTAAGTGGCGACGCTTGAGATTTCCGATAGGGGGGTCGAAAACGTATATACCTAAAAAAAATTATAAAACCGGGGGTTCAAAAACGTATATACCTAAAAAAATCTACATGAAAACTACATACCGGGCACTACTGTGCGAAAAGTTCGGGGGTCGGGCGCAAAGACGCACATTTGTGATTTGTGTACCAAGTATAACTCAGATCTTTTACTTATATGCCATAGAGCTTTACGCCAAATAGTATACGTGATGTTTCAACAACCATGAATGATAATCATTAATAAAAATCAAATAAAAGCTAATAAATCAACTATATATAGAAACTTATATTTACCATAAAACACAACTTCACAGATTTCTAGTGACATCGATTATATATATATATATAGGGGAAGGTTCATTTGAGAAGACATTTAATGTGAGAAGAAAAAGAAGAAAGGGCATAATGGTAAAACATTAAATAGTTTATAACTCCTCCCATTAATTATGTTATCTCTCATTAATAAAGTAAAAAACATTTTATCCTACACATTTCAAATTTTATCCTACATATATCTTACACTTACCGAAAGTTACCCTACGCATATCTAAATTTATCATACACATTTAAGAATTTATCCTACACATACTAAAATTTATCCTACACATGTCGAAAATTGTCCTTCACCCTAAATTATTTTATCTTGAAAGAGTATTTAAAAGTGAGTTACAAGTTTTTAATTAGTTAGCTAATTAATTACAATTAGAAAATTACCTATATGCCCTTATTAATAACATTAAATACACATATTAAATGAAGTAAAATGGAGCATTTCTATTGGTTTAAAACTTATTCTTTTTATTCTTACAAAATTTTTCTTCTCATTTGAACCTTCCACTATATATATATATATATATATATATATATATATATATATATATATATATATATATATATATATATATATACATAGTGGAGGGTTCAAATGAGAAGAAATTCTTTGTAAGAAGAAAAAAGAAGAAATTTCAACCAATAGGAATGTTTCATTTGACTTCATTTAATATTTGTACTTAATGTAACTATAAGGGTATATTAGTAAACTTACATATATCATTAATTGGTAGTTTCATCTTTAATAACTAACTATATTAAATTTGTAACTTATTTTTAAGATATATATTTTCACAAAAAAATAAAAATAAAAATTCATTTGTAGTGTAGGATAAATACGAGGCGTGTAGGATAAATTACGAGTTGTGTAGGATAAATTTCAATATGTGTAGGATAAATTTCGACATGTGTAGGATAACTTTTGATGTGTGTAGGCAAAAATATTTAGTGTGGAGGATTATAGTCTTAATGACTAATTAATTAGTCAAACATAATAATAAATGAGATGAGAAAAAAACTATTTAATGTTTTACAATTGTACCCTTTTATTCTTTTTCTTCTCAAATGAGCATTCCCCTATATACATACATATATATATATATATATATATATAGGGTGGGGTTCTAGAGTGAACACTACTGTATTTGTGAACTGAGTGAACAAATCCTGGCCATTAGTTTACATCATCAAATCGTAAAATACACTAGTGTATTTTCATCATCGAATCCTGATCAAATCCTAGCCATTGATTTACACTTGTGTATTAATAATCAAGAGCTAGGATTAGTTCACATAGTTCACTATCAAGGGGGTTGTTCACAAATGAACCTAACGCTATATATATATATATATATATATATATATATATATATATATTAGTCCCCAGGTTACTGTCTATCTTCCCCAATTAGATTTAGCATTTCAAATGTCGTGTACTCCATCTCTAATCCCTAACTCAAAATTTCAGTTTCGATTGACGAAGGAAAAGGTTCGTAATGGAATAAACGTTAGTATTTTTTACCTGTTTTGACTTGCCAGAATAATGATATGGTCAAAAGGCAGAAATCGATTTAGGATTCATTGGGAAGGAAGGTGTCACCAAGTGTCGCCGTGAACTTCAACCTTGAAACCCTAGAACTGACCCTACTACACTTCGTTCCTAATCACAAAAACCCCCAAATCATAGAACGTTTGATTGAACGCGGCCGTTACATCGAAGCCGCGTTACACAGGTGGCTAATAAGAAAAATAACTACTTTAACATTGTTGACGTAAATATTTTAATTATATATACGTTGAAATATTAACGGAAATTATAGATAGTACACCAAATAATTGAAATACATGAACACAACAAAAAATAACAACTCATTAAAGATCTCTTCATAAACAACATTAGTTTTTTTATTCGTAGGTTTGCCGTCGTTGTCAAGTATTAGTATAAGTGTTGATCCTTCCACATGCCATATATGGTTCATTCGATAATTATCCAATACAATTAACAAATTAATATATTATATTAATACGTGGTTTAATTAATATTAGATCAATAGTTGATTAATAATATATTAATATTAATATTAACATATGTTTCTAAGCTAATAATAAATAAAAAAAATATTAAATATTATAATAAGTAAATAGAACATTAAAGATGATTTTTTTTCAAAATCATATCTTGACGACTGTATTTGTTAACCGATTACATTATATTTATTTAACCGGTGTAATACACGGGGTTTTAACCTAATTATTAGTTAAATAAAAGTTGGTTTAAACTTATTATTAGTTACTGAAATTAATTTTAAATTAAACTCAAAGATGATTTCCTACTATATATAATTTGATTAAAAATTATTTTATAAGTTGGGAAAGATATAAATATTATTTTTGTTTTTAATATTAATGAAACATTACGTATTTTAAATCAAGTTTCGTGATAAGGAAATGATTAGTTACGGATTTTGAATGTGAATTAGAGTTGAAACCATTTACTATTTCAAAATATCTATTACAAAATATTTAGATTCAATCTAATTGATAATTAAGGAGAAAAAATAGTTATTATATTTGCTTTTAAAGGTAATGAGATTATTACGTTTTTAACATCAAATTTGGTTATCAATCTTATTATTAATTTCAGAGTAAAATGCACGAATAGTACCTGTGGTTTTGCAAAATAACACCTATAGTCCCTAGCTTTTGGAAATTACATTGGTGCTCCCTGTGGTTTGACAATTTGTTACTCAGATAGTCCCTGGAGTTGATGACGGTTAGTTTTCTCCGTTAAGTGGATGTGAAATGATAGGCTCATAGTCAAGAAAACAACAATACCACCATGGTTGCAGGGAAGTTTGCAAGTAATGAACTGCCATCCTTGAACCTTAAAATGCCAAGGCAATATCATCAACTTTACAATCAAATGTATTGACTCATCATAGCCTCATCAGAAAATACGACCTCTAGAAACACCGTTCTATGTCTTGAAAATCAGACATTAGTAGGTCCAGAAATGGTAGTTTGTCGGCAAAAAGAGCCATGCGACCATGAGAAGATAAAGCAAGGAGAGCACATACATGTGGCTTGCTCTAGAAACCTCACAAACAGGTTAGAATGGCATTCGACAAATAAATGCCCAAAACTTACTTAAAGCCAAGCGTACAAATTGGTAAAGCTTTAAGGAGTTCCCGGTTAATAATATAAAAATATACGTTCTCACAAATATTTTCCCTTAGCAACCAACATAGCACCTACCTACACATTCAAGAAGCCTTCAGTCGAGCCTTGGCTCGCCACATTGAGCTTACAACATTAGGGCTTATAATAATCGAAACCAGATTACAACTTCATAAAACCTCTCAGATAAGCCCATGCTCACCATCGTAGAGCAAAACTATAAAAATAAAGCAATAACCACAAATAAAAAAATTAAGGACTTACACTATTGAGGTCCACATACAGATCCAAACAACCAAATTCCCACCCCAGCTTCCAAATCCCCCTGGTTATAGATTTCTCAAGAATCTATAAGAATATAAGACACTCAAATATAAATTGTAAGGAAATTATTAATATTAATTAAAAGATAGATTTGCTTACAACTTGATATCAGTGAGGTTTTGTTAAAGTCAATTTCATGTGAAAATCGCATATTTTGAGAGACTTATTTTTCCTGTAGTCCTTCACATTCATTGATATGATGAAACATAAACCTTAAGAAAATCAAAAGAATGATAAAAATCATAATGTTGTATGGGAAACATTAGCACCAGGTGCTTACCTTCTCGTTGAGCTGCTCTTTAAGTACTCTATTATCTCCTTTTTTGACCTGTCAAAGAGAGTAGCATATGTCTCATATTAGAACTATATCTTTCAATAAATCACCAAAATACCCCTAGGGTGTTAAAATTATTATTTTGTCTATGATGTAGTTATGCCTGTGTGTGTGTTTTAAAAACGCATACCTCAAGATCAAAGGACTTCTCATGTAAGTGTGCATTTAGCTCAGAAACATACCATATAAAATAGGAAATTCAGCTTAGGTAGATGATTGCGTGACAATGGTTCAGAAATCGGAGTATATGTAAATTAAAAAAGGAAGTAACTACAACAATTTGTTTTGAGGATTAGGAATCAAAAGAGGGATATATAGATAACGATTTAACTCTTAATTCATAAAAGCATACCTATATGAAAGTTGATGACCGGGGTAGCCCAAGACTAAATAAAATGACTAAATATGTAAACGCTCAAAGGGTTAAATGGTTCAATGGTTGAAAAGCTGAGGAGATGAAGTAAAGCAATACGGGAACAGTAAATAAGTCACATCTCCGGACAGCTCCTCCAACTCGCCAGCCGCAAAAGCAAAGCATGTCTGCAGAGCACACGCTATTATCCAGGGGTCAAAAGGCTTTAACCCCCGAAAGGGTAAGCCCCTCACTGCAAGCAAGGTCACTAGTCAAATGCATTCTTCTTTGGGAGATGTCTTCTCCTATAAATTGACACTTCATTTACTTCTGGAGACATTCTTGGCCAGGCCTGTTTCCTTAAACTCTGGTCATTCATATCGAGTACTTGCTTTATGCGAGTTACGCACCTTCACATCCAACACACACATTCCGTTTGCTCCCACATCCGAATCTGAATATACTTCAGAGGAGGATCTTCAGCAAACAACAACAATAAACTAGTGAACCTCCTTCCACGTCTTGCAAACGTGGGGGGACCCCACGACCTGCGTTAGGCAAAGTTGAACCCTTCAACCCTTTTGCCTAACCAGCCCAGCTACTATCCTTGGTTTCTTATTTGTTGCATCAACAAGTTGGCGCCCACCGTGGGGCTACGCCGCTATTTCTCCTCAAAAAGACCTAGTAGTGTAGCTCTCTTCACTTAAAATCACCATGTCTGAAAGTGGATCCCCGGGTGAAGTAAATCAGATTCCAAACACCTCAACCCCGGGTAGTAGCCAAGCTCATGTGGCTATACCAACTTCTTCCTCAACTCCGGGAAGCACACTCGAGTTCCTCACCTTCAACACACCAACTCCGTCCAGATCCGGAGTTCCTTCTCCCAATATCGGTGTCTCTGACGCCCCAGCGTGTGTTGAACTTACCCCCGAGGGGGTTGCCAACAATTTCCTGGAATTGAGGTCTCTTCTCAACCAGCATGTAAATAGAGAAAGAGAAAAGGGGGTGAGGATCCGCCTAGATTATGACGAGCCAGAACCAACGTTGTCTCTCGGACCACCTATCCCTCCTTTTAAAACTAGAAATGAGGCTGGTCCCAGTAATCCTCCAAACCCTCACCCATATCTGTCCACGATGACGAATCCCACAGTGCATCCCATCTTCTCTTCCCAACCGATTACTAGTGGTGCTCCTTTGGGACATGAGCTAACCCTTGACCAGCTCCTACAATCCCCAGTAACAAGCTTTCCAGCATCTACAACAACCTCGTGGGAGCAAGCTCTGTCCGTGCTCCCTTTGGCACGAAGTGCTGTTATGAGCACTCCCTTTGGAGTAAGCTGCTCAGTTGCACCTGGAAGCCTTCAAGGCTTCAACCTCATGCCCTCAATGATGACCCAGATGATGGCCAACTTCCCGTGGCAACACTTTATTAATTAGGTGCTAGCCACTCAGGGAAACAACGGCAATGGCAATAATGTGGATGCAAGGGCTGAAGAAGACTTGGCTAAACCATATAAGCCAAGTAACCTTTCATGCTTTTCACAGCAAATAGCTGATTATGATTTTCAAGCAAAAATCAAGATGCCTCCTCACATTAAAACGTATGATGGGACTGAAGATCCTAAGGACCATCTTCAGATCTTTACCGGTGCAGCAAGGATAGAAAAGTGGTCAAACGCTGAATGTTGTCTAATGTTCATGCAAACCCTTGTTGGATCAGCTAGGATCTGGTTCAACGACTTACCTGCACGAAGCGTTCGAAGCTTCGACGACCTCAGCAAGGGTTTTTTGGCCAATTTCTCCCAACAAAGACGATATGTCAAAGACGCGACAGTAATCTTCCAGATAAAACAACGTGATGACGAAAGTCTTCGAGCGTTCATCGAACGATACAAGAAGGAAGGTCTAACTTATGTAGGGGCGGATGAGAAAATGAGGGTAGCCGGTTTCATGAACGCTATCACCTCCAAATATCTCACAAGAGATTTCAACAAATCTCTGCCCAGAACCTTGGAAGAAGCTCTCGAGAGAGCAGAAGCCCACATCCGGGGAGAGGAGGTAGTAGACATCAAAGAGCAAAGGAAAAGAGGGTCCAGCTGGCGAAGCAATAGTCCAGCCAGGAAAAGGGGAAACTTCAACTCTTATGACAGACGGTCAAAGGGTTCAGACCTTCGAAGGTCTGAAGGCCGGAACCCTCCAAACAGGGAGAAAGGCATGAGTTTCACACCCCTCACAAAGACCCCTCAATAAATCCTCGCAACTGAGGAAGTCAAGCAAAACTTTCGACCTCCTAGGCCTCTCCCCAAAAGCAGAAAAAATGAGAACTCCGCACAGTTTTGTGAGTTTCATGAAGAAAAAGGTCACCACACCAATGATTGCCTCCAGCTCAAGAAAAGAATTGAAGAAGCTGTTAAGTCCGGAGAACTCGCTCATTTGGTGAAGGGGGTACGAGACAAAATGGCTGAAGGAAAGGGCAAGGAAGTCAATATGGTGGATTTTGACGGAAGGGTTCCTCACAAGAGACAGCGGTTGGAAGCTTGGGAACTTCAGTGTGTTTGCTTCCTCTCAACAGAAAAAGACCCTCTTTCAAGCCCTCTTGTGGTAGAAGCTACTGTGGGAACGTTGCAGACATATAGGGCATACATAGACACTGGGGCAGCCACTGAAATCATGTTCGAGAAATTCTTCAATCGTTTGAGTGATGAAGAACATTCAAGGCTTCAACCCTCTGGAACCTCCATAAAAGGTATTGCCGATATACCCCTCAAGCCTTTAGGGCAACTGACACTTAATGTTTGTTTCAGTGAAGGACAGAAGGAAAGAATTCAACCGCTCACCTTTGTGGTTATCAACATCCCCTCAAACTATGACGTGATCATTGGAAAACCAGGGCAGTGTGCATTCTACATGGCCGTGTCTGTTGGCCATGGCACAGTCAAATTTCCTACTGAGAGGGGTATAACAACCCTTCAACCCTCTCAAGAAGCCTACCTGGTTGAGGGTGATAGTTCTAGAAGTGAAGAAGACAAGCAAAGGCTAATCGTAAATCCTAAGTACCCGGAACAGAAAATAAGGGTCAATCCAAGCCTTTCACAAGAAACCATCTCATATCTAGAAAAGTTACTAACACATTACAGCGATGTCTTCGCTTGGTGTCCAGAGGATATGACGGGGATCCCCCGGAACATTGCTGAGCATGAGTTAAGAATACCACCGGATGTCAAACCTGTGGTCCAAAAGAAAAGAAGTTTAGCACCTGAGAGAAGCCTGGCTGCTTGCCAGGAGGTCGAAAAGCTCGTGTCAGCCGGCATACTTCGAGAAGTCAAGTACCAATCATGGGTTGCAAACCCGGTTATGGTCAAGAAACCAGATAACTCTTGGAGGATGTGCATAGATTTCAAAGATCTTAACAAGGCTTGTCCTAAGGATTGCTACCCACTACCGGAAATTGACCTCAAGGTTGACTCACTCACCGGGTACCCTTTCAAATGCTTTCTTGATGCTTACAAAGGGTATCACCAAATACTCATGAAAAAAGAAGATGAAGAGAAGACAGCGTTCCACACTGACAAAGGAATCTTTTGTTACAAAAAGATGCCTTTTGGACTCAAAAACGCTGGAGCAACCTACCAACGTCTAGTAGACAAAGCCTTTACAAGCCAAATTGGTAAAAACATGGAGGCATACGTCGATGACTTGGTGATCAAAATCAAGACGGAGTATCAAATGCTCGATGACATTCAAGAAACTTTCAAGAATCTCAGAAAGGTTAACATGAAGCTTAACCCTGAAAAGTGCTCATTTGGATTTGAAGAAGGAAAGTTCTTGAGTCACATTGTTGGGAAACAAAGCATCAAAGCCAACCCAAACAAAGTGAAAGCTGTCCTCGAAACCAAACCACCAAAAACCAGGAAAGAGGTTGAAAGTTTAAACGGGAAGCTTGCGGCCTTGAAGCGTTTTACCTCCAAGCTGGCTGAAAGGTCTTTACCCTTCTACAAAACGCTCAAGAATTGCTCTGATAAGAAGAACTTCAAATGGACCGATGAGGCTGAAGAAGCCTTCAACCAGATGAAACAACATTTCGCTTCCTTACCAGACATCGCAGCTCCTGAAATGGGGGAACTAATTTCAGTCTATTTATCAATTGCTGAAGAGGCCATAAGTGCAGTCCTCATCATCGAACGGGACAAAGCTCAGGTACCCGTCTATTTCTTCAGCAAAACTCTAAAATTGGCTGAAACCAAATACCCTCCCCTTGAAAAGCTTGCCTTAGCCCTAGTTCAAACAGCTAGAAGGCTTCGAAGGTATTTCCAAGCACATCCTATACAAGTGGTCACTGACCAACCTATTAAGAATGTGCTTGAAAAACCAGAGAATTCAGGAAGACTGGCCAAATGGGCAGTGGAACTAGGTGAACATAACATCACCTACGTCCCACGAAAAGCTATCAAAGCCCAAGTCTTGGCTGATTTCATCGTGGAAATCCCGAACCAAGCAATCACTGAAGTAAACATTACCACCACTGAACCTTCCAACCCTGAAGCCAGGAAGCTTTTTACCGATGGGGCTTCAAGCGTTGAAGGGTCAGGGGCTGGGCTAATTTTGATCAACCCAGAAGGGTTGGGATTCACATATGCTCTCCGTTTTGATTTTCAGACCACCAATAACGAGGCTGAATATGAGGCACTAATAGCTGGCTTAAGGCTGGCTAAAGAAATGAAGGTTAAAAAGCTTGAAGTGTTCACAGATTCGTTGCTGGTCTCAAGCCAAGTAAATGATAGCTACATAGCTAAAGAGCCCAACATGAAAAAATACAGAGAAAAATCCAAGGAGCTGATGAGTACCTTCCAAGCATGCAACATCAAACAGATCCCCAGATCTCAAAACAAAAAGGCTGATGCCCTAAGTAAGCTTCCATCGCTCACTTTCGCCCACCTTACCAAGAAGGTACTGGTGGAAGTGTTGAAGGCTCCATCAATTGATGAATTGGAAGTTCAAGATGTAGTTACCGAGGAAGAGCCAAACTGGATGACTCCCATCAAAAAGTTCCTTAAAAATGGTGAATTACCCAATGATCAAGTAGAAGCTAAAAGGGTTGAAATTAAGGCAAGGCAATACGTACTACAAGGAGAAACCCTTTACAAAAAGGGTTACCATGCTCCCTTGCTAAGATGTGTCGGTCCTGAGCAAAGTAAGTATTTGATCAAAGAAATTCACGAAGGTATATGCGGAGCTCACTTTGGAGCTAGGTCGGTGGTTGCAAAGCTCATGAACCTTGGGTATTTCTGGCCCTCAATGCATCGTGATACAGCTGAACAGTTAAGGAAATGTGATGCTTGCCAGATTCATGCACCAATCCCAAAAAGTCCCAAGCATGACTTGGTCCCGATAACCTCGGCATGGCCATTCCATAAATGGGGAATGGACATTGTTGGTCCATTTCCCCCAAGCAAAGGAGGAGTAAAATTCTTGCTGGTGGCAATAGATTATTTCACCAAGTGGCCCGAGGTCAAACCACTTGCTAAGATCATGGGAAAACAGGTTATTGACTTTATTTGGGAGAACATCATTTACCGTTATGGATTGCCGGGAGTACTTGTCACTGATAACGGAAGGCAATTTGCTGAGAAGCCTTTCAACGTTTGGTGCAAGGAATACAGAATCGACCAGGTTTTTAGCTCAGTGGCTTATCCGCAATCAAACGGTCAGGTTGAAAGGACGAATAGAAGCATAGTGGAAGGTATCAAGACAAGACTGGGAAGATACGAAAGCAACTGGCTTGAAGAATTGCCTAGTTTTCTGTGGGCAATCAGAACAACCGAAAAAACAAGCCATAAGAAAACACCCTATAGCTTGGTATTTGGATCCGAGGCTGTGATCCCCGCTGAAATAGGAGTTGTAACCCAACGAATCGTCAACATGGATCCCGAAACAAACCAAAAAGAGACCATGTTGAATTTGCAACTCCTAGAGGAAGCACGAGATCAAGCTGCAATTCAAGAGGCCAAATACAAGCAGCAAATGAAAGCCTACTACAACAAGAGAGTCAAGAACGAACGTTTCAAGCCAGGAGACCTGGTCCTCCAAAACAACGAAGCTAGCAAAAAAGAAAATCAAGGAAAGCTCGGCCAGAAATGGGAAGGTCCATACACCATCCTTGAAGCACACAAGGGCGGATCATACAAGCTAGCAGATTCAGAAGGTAAAAGGCTCCCGAGGCATTGGAATGGTAAAACCCTGAAAAGGTTCCATGTTTAAACAGGAAAGATTGGTTTGTATCAAAATGTATTTCGAGAACAGCACTATGAGTACCTTTTGTAAAAAGCAAGTATTGCTTGAATGAATGAAGTTGTTTTATCAAACTTGTCTTTCTATCCTAAAATCAGGTTGAGAACCTAGCAAAAAACTCCATGGCAGGGGCCATGTAAGGGGATGAGCTCCCAGGCCACATCGCTCAATAGGTTCAAGGGTTGAATGAGCCTATATAAGGGGTGAGTTCCTAAATCAATAAACTCCATGAGACTTGTTAAGAAAAAATAAAATTGTCTCATAGACGGTTTGAACAGCCTACACCAAATGTTCCCTAAGCCTTAAAAATATAATCAACAAACAGGCTTATAAAGTCAAGTGAAAAACAAAGAAATGATAAAAAGGATAGGTGCTATGTCTTCTTGTTAAAAATACCAAGGCCAAGTGACGGCAGCACTAAACCCTTTAAGGTATAAAAAACATAAGGGCAGCACAAACTCGACAAAGACAAAGTTACAAAAAGACAAAGAAAATCTAAAAGAACAATACAACTTAGACAAAAAATTATAAAGATACAAACCAAGTCAGATCACAAAACTAAGAAGCCTTCAAGGCTTCAAGCCACCCGGGTAACAACTCGAAACCTCAAAGGCTTCAACCTACTAACAGACAGCCAAAAGGCTTGGAAGGTTAAAGCCAAACACACTGCCTTAACGAAACAGGCACAAGTATAAAAACATAACACAAAGAAAATAGTTAAACATCATACCATATCAAAGACAGCCCTAAAAGACTTTCAAACACAAGTTAAGGCAAGTCCTAGTAACTTGCAAGTTTAACTATTGTTCAAATGGCCATACAGGCCTTAAACACAACCAACAGGAACCTTAAGGGTTCCTGAAAACCTAATATTGTTCAAGTTAACATTACAAACCATAAATTGTTTTTAGTGCTAAGAAAGCTACAAATTAAGCATCAGCAGAGGACTTGGAAACCCCGAAACCTTCACCTTTGGCCTTTTTTGTTTTCTTCAGCTTCTTAGCCTTCACACCTCCATCACCACCTACCGCTGAAGCCTCCAAGCTTGCATCCTTTGGAGCATCCGGTTGACCTGAAAGGGTGTCATCACTATCTCCCGAGTAGGATCTCTTTCTTGAAAGAGAACCCAAGATCTCAGCACAGACCTTTTCATTAAGGCCTTCCGGTTTTAAGTCCTGCAACACAGTAAGAGGCTTACCAAAACAAGCAGAAACTTGGTGGATATAAGGGTAGGTTAGTCTCTCCATTTGCTCAACGGAGCCTTTAAAAATATCGGAAGCATCAGGACGAAATAGGGGAGATTGTTCCAAAGGATGACCGGATTCATGAAGCTTATAACCAGCAATGAGGCCTTGGTGTTTCCCCAGGTTGAGCAGCTTAGTATAAACCTCACCAAGGGCAGAGTTGAACTCCTTGGAATGTAGAAGGTAAGTAACAACCTGCTGGAAACCTTGCTCAATTAACCACTGATTGTCAGCGGTAGAACGAGCAACTGAAGCTTTCAACCCCTCCTCTTCCTTACCAAAAGCCTGCTGTTGAACAAATAAAGCTTCCCGGTAAGTAGAACGAGCAACCTTGGAATGTAGAAGGTAAGTAACAACCTGCTGGAAACCTTGCTCAATTAACCACTGATTGTCAGCGGTAGAACGAGCAACTGAAGCTTTCAACCCCTCCTCTTCCTTACCAAAAGCCTGCTGTTGAACAAATAAAGCTTCCCGGTCAGCCTTAAGCTTCAACCGATCAGCCTCAAAGCTCTTTTTCAAGTCACTCATCTCAATTTCATGCATCCTAGTCAAATCACTAACCTTCTTGTCCCACGCTGCTTCTTTCTCAGCAAACCCAGCTATCTCCTTTTTCATCACAGCAATTGAAGATTTCATCTTATCTTTCTTCTTGGAAAACTCTTCATATTCTTGCATCCTCTTACGAAAACGAGCAATCCCCTGAGGTAGCATGGCAGCAAGGTTGCAAGTGCTCAAAATCATGCGGGACAACATCAAGTCATCATCCATCCCAGAAATGGTCTTGTGAACTGAAGGGGGAGCAATGTGACTCAGAGCATCTTCACAAACAGCAGCATCCTTAAAGCTGTCATCATTTTTCACCGATCAATTAGGCACATAAACCTCTTCCGGATCCAACCCTTCAACGTCCC
Organism: Helianthus tuberosus; assembly: GCA_030545235.1. Classification (NCBI taxonomy): domain Eukaryota; kingdom Viridiplantae; phylum Streptophyta; class Magnoliopsida; order Asterales; family Asteraceae; genus Helianthus; species Helianthus tuberosus. The sequence continues at coordinate 84,603,545 of CM060369.1, forward strand.
TGCTTGAAGAACCTTGAACAGGGGTAGCAACAACCTTTTTGCCTGAAACCTTCTTACCATAAACAACCAATTCTTTCTCCTTCTCAGCACCCGCCTCACCACCTTGATCTTCTGAAGCTTCAATATCATCACTCAAATCCACTGGTTCAGTAGAAGTGGATTGAGGACCAGCCTTCAACAACCTACGGGAAGATCGACGGGTTGAAGACTTGGGAGCATGGGACTTAGAGAAACCTTTGACATTGGAAGTGCTAATATAACCCGAGCCCTCAAACCTTTGCTCAACAGTCCTAACCACAACATTCTCACCAGGAATAGACGGAACATCCCCAAACACAACATCAGAAGTGTCGTCACTCTTAATGAAATCCAAAGCAGACATGACTGCAAATAACAAAATAAAAACACATAAGGCATAAATCAAGAAAAATGCAAAGAGGGCAAAAAAGGAAAATGCATACCCATGCCACTTCTCATAAGAACCGGATCCCGATCGACATTTCCCCAGATTTTACTAACCCCTAAAAGAACTAGTAAATGTTCAGGAAAGGGACGAACCCTCGAAGGGCATTCCCGGATGGCTTTAAGAAAAACATCATTCAACTCAGATTCAGAAGGCTCCGGATCATTAAGAACGGCATCCGGTTGCCTCCACACCATCTTGAATGGGACAATGGTATCAGAAACCCAGAAAAAGCGATCCTTCCAAGTCCCAAGTGTTGTAACCATAGACGAAATAAGACAGGAATCAACCTTGGATGTTTCAAAGGTGAACCAATCGCCATTTTTGGCCAAACGAAAAAACCGGCGAAAAAGTAACAATGAGGGATCATATCCAAGGGCACAGCACAAAACCTCAAAATGTAAAACCCTAGCCATACCCTTCGGATGAACTTGCCCAAAGGAAACCCGATAATATTCTAACAAATTCAAAACAAAGAAAGAAAAGGGATAACGAAGATTCGAAAACTCAAAGTGACGGTAGTAAAGAGCAATCGAACCAGGGGTCGGTTTATCAACAGGAACATCACAAGCAGGAGCAGTTGGGTTAAACTTTTTATCAATACCATATTCCACACAAAATAAGTCTACCTCCTCTTGTGTTAATCGGGAAAAGGATTTTGCTAAATCCTTACAAGCACCCATTTTTGAAAATATGAAGAATGTAAGGAAAATGCAAAGGAAACCGAAACTTACCTTGGAAGAGGAAAGAAATTGCAGGAGAAGAACTTGATGGAATTATGTATAAAGTGAATGAGAAATGCAAATATAAAAGAAAATAACCTAAAATAGGGGTAATAATGGCAAACAGTAACTTCTGCAAAACCGCCACCCTATGAACTGCCATACATCAATCAAATCGGTTGTCAGTTATTTAAAATTCAAATATTAACTGCCTACAACCCTTCAAGCCTTCAAGCATCGAACCCTTGAAACCTTTAGGCAATGAAATACACGCATAAAAGTCAGAAGTCTTTGAGCTCATTCCCCAAAAACCTCTGACTTGGGGGGCTGATAACGGGGGTAGCCCAAGACTAAATAAAATGACTAAATATGTAAACGCTCAAAGGGTTAAATGGTTCAATGGTTGAAAAGTTGAGGAGATGAAGTAAAGCAATACGGGAACAGTAAATAAGTCACATCTCCGGACAGCTCCTCCAACTCGCCAGCCGCAAAAGCAACGCAGGTCTGCAGAGCACACGCTATTATCCAGGGGTCAAAAGGCTTTAACCCCCGAAAGGGTAAGCCCCTCACTGCAAGCAAGGTCACTAGTCAAAGGCATTCTTCTTTGGGAGATGTCTTCTCCTATAAATTGACACTTCATTTACTTCAGGAGACATTCTTGGCCAGGCCTGTTTCCTTAAACTCTGGTCATTCATATCGAGTACTTGCTTTATGCGAGTTACTCACCTTCACATCCAACACACACATTCCGTTTGCTCCCACATCCGAATCTGAATATACTTCAGAGGAGGATCTTCAGCAAACAACAACAATAAACTAGTGAACCTCCTTCCACGTCTTGCAAACGTGGGGGGACCCCACGACCTGCGTTAGGCAAAGTTGAACCCTTCAACTCTTTTGCCTAACCAGCCCAGCTACTATCCTTGGTCTCTTATTTGTTACATCAACAAAAGTAATCTAGAAGCACGACGACGTAATAACTGACGGATTATGCAATATATAGGTGTGTCACATTTTCTTTCAAACAACTTAAATTTCTCAGCAAAGAGAAAAGATCTCCACCATTCAAAATACCCGCATCACCAATGTGAATCAGTTCTCATGAGAAACAAAATCCAAGTTGCATACCTGGCTGAAGCGGCTGAAAACTTAGATCTTACAAACTCGAAAACTTAGATCAGTTGCTATCAGTTTCCTGGGATTCCATTTGGTCAGTGACTATCAAGAACGCTGCAACATCGTCCACATAAAAATGCACAATTGGATAAAATATTTAAAAAAAAAACTTTCTACAAATGCACAACTGAATAAAGTTGCCACTTTAGCTACAAATGCATAACTCCCACTTCATCAATGACTGGACAGCAGGGGCGGACCTACTTTACGAGGAACGGGGTCCCCGGACCCCAATCTTTTTTTAAAAAGAAGTAGAAACGGTATATAAAATTGTCTATGGACCCCATAAAATAATTTAGTTGGACCCCATAACAGTGAAAGTGAGCCTAGTGCAGTGGTAAAACCCCTTGTTTACACACAAAAGGTCATGGGTTCAATACCTGTTTCTTTGTTTTTTTGTGTTTTTTTTTTTTTGGACCCCATTGTCCAAAAATCCTGGGTCCGCCACTGGTCTGGACATAATTCTGTTGTCTGAAGATTAAGTATTTAAGTTTCCCCCAAGTTATAATATTGGTTAATTCGGGTCATGTTCGATCTCTTGTTTGATCATAGAAATTAGAGTTAATTGCCAAAATCATCCCTGAGGTTTGGGCACGTTTGCCATTTTCGTCCAAAATGACACTTTTGTACCAAATTGCCCCCAACGTTAACCACTAACTTAGTTTATTTTTTCTGTTAAGTTGAGGATATTTGGATGAAACTGGCAAATATAAAACCACAGGGACGATTTTGGCAATTTACTCAAACCCTTTTTTATTTCTTTTATTTAATTATTTTTGTTACAAATATAATAAAAAAGAATATACATGGAGTTTTTAGAAAAAAAAATTAATAGTTTTGTCACATAATTTTTATAAATTTTCATCCAAATCAATAACTCATTTTATTTTTTCTGTTAAGATTAAGATGAAGGATGTTTTAAATTTTATAAATGAAGACATAAATTAATTTACTGCTTCTTTATATAAATCAGTTTCATAAAGAGAAAACGTCATTGGTGTGTAACACATAACAATCGATTACAACTTTTAGTATTTATCAGTGGTAGAGATAGAAAAAAATTGTAAAACGTTACATATTTTTTAAATGCGTTGAGCACCTAGGACATATGTTGGTAGAAATATAATATTTATTTAATTAAGATTATGAGGGTAACTAACTAATACTTATTCTGAGTGGCTTGAGTAAAGAAACTTTTGGTTCATAGCATTATAATTACAATTTGGTGGGTAATTTTAAGGTTTGGTAACGATACGTTGTTTGATAGGGGGGCACTGGCTTCTGTTTTTCCTTATGAGCGAATTTAAAAGAGTAGAAGATGAATTACAAACTTGGTACATATGATAAGATTTTTTTATTTGACATTTTTCAATAAGGTCAGCAGCATTTTAGTTTTATAAAATTTAGAGGTTTAAGTAGATTTTATTTTTATAAAACTGATCTATATAAAAAATTAGAAATTAATTTATGTCTTAGTTTATAAACATCCTTCGTCTTAATAGAAAAATTAACTTAGTTAGTGGTTGGATGAAAATTTATAAAAATTATGTGACAAAGCTATTATTTTTTCATATAAAAATTGCATGTATATTCTTTTTTATTATATATGTAACAAAATTAATTAAATAAATGAAATTTAAAAGAGTTTGAGTAAATTGCCATAATCGTCCCTGTGGTTTTATATTTGTTAGTTTCATCTAAATATCCTCAACTTAACAGAAAAAATAAACTAAGTTAGTGGTTTGGATGAAAATGTCAAAAAATTACAAATGTTAGGGGCAATTTGGTACAAAAGTGTCATTTTGGATGAAAATGGCAAACATGCCCAAACCTCAGGGACGATTTTGGCAATTAACTCTAGAAATTAAGTAAAATTATAATAAAAATATGTATATATATTAAAGTTACATCTACAATGTACAGATGTATAACTACAAATACAAATTACAAATTTATGAAAACCTTGTTTATAAACAACATTAGATGTTAACTTTCAACCCACTTTGCCCCTTGGAGATAAAATTTAAACAGAATCGACCAGTTCATAGTAAAGAAAAGTGGCCTGATCTAGTAACAATATGCATCTTATAATGGTAGAAAAGGAAAATAATGAATGGAATAGAAGCTTAATTACCTCTCCTTTTAATTTGGATTTCTACTTGCATACAACGTCCTCCCTGTTGCAAACTGTATTAAATTTTGTAACAAAAGTATATTACTAAAATAAAATATCTAAAAAACTTAATGAATTGCTTATTGGGATAACAGAAGAGTCATAGTGTAGATGGTCAAATGGAACATAAAGTTATTCAGATGATTAGTCGAAGTGGTGGTACCAAACCTATCGTCTAAGAGTTCGTCAAAGGCGGTGGTATTCCCTGAAGTTGATTTGTAAAGAACCGACATAACCTGAAATCGAAAGAAAAAAGAATCAAAGTAGGGGTCACCTGTTAAAACGAAAACAAATTTGCATATTATAAGTTGAAACTGAAACATCCTTTAAATAATCATAACCTCGTTAGGATAATCATAACCTCGTTAGGATAAATCGACTTCACTTACCCCTCGATAGCTTTGAACTGGTCCGATGAGTTTGGTACCACAACTAACTTTTCGTTCTCCACCGATCTCGTCGTCTTCAAAGAAGGTTTCGCACATACGCAACACCCTTGTAGAAGCAGTTTTAGAATTCAAGAAAATTAAACCCTACAGTCCGTCGTATCAAACTAAACCAACACCACTGCAGCAGCCGCTACCTGCTTGTTTTCTTCTGTGAATTGTAAAAACCACACATTAGAGAACATGTCATATGCAGCAATAGTGAACATGAAAAACACTAACCTGTATAATTTAGGGTGTACAGAAGACCATTACCAACGTCACAATCAGGCAATAATATTAGTGGCTAGTCGTCTTCTCCCCTTTCGTTTCTCTGTATATCGCATAATAAATTTTCAGAGACTAGGGTCATCATCGCCCACAACAAATTGTGACGTTTGATCGTCTGCAGCAAATTGTCGTCGTAAATGGTCTTTAACTTCCATCGATAGTCAAGTTAACTTCCACCCGTTGAAAAAAAATCATTTTTAATTATTTTTAAACCCATACCAATATACTCACACATATATAATGTGTGTTTGCATGTGTGAAGAATTACCTTTTCTTTTGAATGACAATACCTGAAGAAACACGGAACTAATTTTAGAGTTAATCAGTTTGGTTTATTTTCAAACATCATCATCATCATACTCAGTATATCCCACCAATAGCAAAGCTAAGGTAGGGTCTGAGGAGGGTGAGATGTAGACAGCCTTACCTCTACCCCGTAGGAATAGAGAGGCTGCTTCCAATGAGACCCCCGGCTCGATTGTAGTTTTGCATCAAGCCTTGGACATAAGGCGCATAACACTCAGCAATTGAGACAAACACCGATTAGTGCATGTACCCCCTTGTCTTTTGGCTATCAACGCCACCACATGATGCATGATTAACCATTCCCCTCTTCTAACATTATTTTCACGAAATTAGTAAAATAATGTTAAAATTAGTGCACTTTCACTTTTGCCCCCCGAGCGCCCACACATACATACATTATATGAGCATACCGCAAGCAGGGCATTTTGGTTTATTTTTAAACATGAGGGTTAATCTTCTTTAACTTTTCTGAGCTCCGTAATGATCCGATCTTCCTGCAAAACAGAACACCGTAAGCTCGTTAAGAGGGGAATATGGGGGTTTCCCTCTTAACCAGACTCCGGCGTGAGAATAAGTATCTGCTTTTAGGAAATAAGTGTGTGTTAAGAGTGAGAGTGAAGAGAGCAGAATGAATTAACCTGTGCATGAAGGTCTCTATTTATAGCCGGAGAGGTGTAAGAAGAGATGGGCTGATGGGCCTTGGGCCGGAAGGCGACAACAGAGAATATCCTTCTTGTCTCACTGGTATCGACCATTAGTGCCTTCTAGAAGATCTCCGGTGCTGGCGAACCATGATTGAAACCACGTGTCCCTGTTGTCGGCCTTGTTGTCCCTCTGCCATCAGCAGGTAAGTGGAGATCATGGGGCAGGTGTCGCCGCCCCCTGATTGGTGCCACGTAGACATCCTTGTGTACTTATTGTCTCCTGCACGTCAAACGATCGTGGAGCATGATAGAGCACAGCCTGGAGGACGCTGATTGGCTCTTTCCTTCTGCCACTTGTACCTTGTGTACTCTCTGAATTGGCCTTGCGCTCTAACTCATGCGCGACCCTTGTTGAGCATGTAACTAGCCCGCGCAGGGGTGTAGGGATTGAAGGCTCTTATTCAGAACACAAGTATGAAAATTGATGTTATTTCTTGTTTCGACCTCGCGCGAGGCCATGTTCTGCTTGAACAGCCCGCGCGGGTCTGGAAATTAATCAGCTTGCTGAGTAAAGAGTATGGTCCAGCGCGCGACCTGAATGGTCTGCGCGACATTTTGGGACCATACCCCTTCAAGTCCCCCAAGTCCAGTGCTTCACCATGCGCGAAGTAAGTGGTTGGAGCTCTGGACTTAGAAAAAAGAAAGTGCTAGCTGTGAAAAATGCTTGCTTGGCCTTGTTTGGCGGCGCGCGTGTAAGTTTTTGTCAGTTACTACGGCACGACCACCAGATTTTCCTGATGGTAATTCTCTGCTTTTGAGTGTAAGCGCGCATGTTCATTGGATAACTATGAATGCTGCGCGGGCTTAGTAAATTATGCATGAAGTTTGTAGTAACTTTGAGCGGGAAAAGCCTCGAATTTTGAATTCTGACAGGTTGGTGCAAATGTCGTTGAAGGTGACGTTTGAGTTGACTGCTGACACGGTTATGATGGTACTGTTCCTGACGGTTCGGCTTTCCTTCAGGCGAGTGAGGCCCACGCGCGCGTGGTAACCGTCATCCCGAGAATCCCGCCTTACGTGGCGTCTGCTGATTGGTTACGCGCGTGGTGAATACGACACGTTTACCCATCACATTAAATGCGATGAGTATAAATAGCCAAAGAGAGGAGAGAAGATTGCACAAACTTCCTCCTGTTTCCTCTTTTCTCTCTCAAGCATTCATATCTTCTTCAAATCTTCAAGCATCTTATAGCAGATCTTCAAGTTCTTCTTGAATATTCTTCAAATTTCTCCGAGTAGATCTTTGTATACTCAATTACACATGGCTGAAGAAGAAACCCAGGTTGAAGAGGGTCCAGTCCCTATCCTTAAATGGGATCAGGGGCTATTTGAGCAGATCACTCGTGGGTTCCGGTTTCCACCGGAGTGGGATGCCCAATATCCCCGACAGGGTCAGACTGCCGCCGACGCACCACCGGGATACATAACCCTGTATGAAGATTTCTTCTTGCAAGGTAACTTTCGACTGCCGGCCACGGAGTTTCTGGCTCATATCCTCCATTATTACGGTTTTCACATATCCCAGATGAGTCCACCCGGCATGGTGAGGGTGAGACATTTCGAGTTCATCTGTCGATGCCATGAGATAGAGCCCACCGTTGAGAAGTTCCGGGTGTTCTACCAGTTAATTAGGAATCTTGGGTTTTATTCCTTTGGCAACCGTGGTTCGGCCAAGAGGATTTTGCTAAACCCTCCGAAGAGCTTTCATGACTGGAAGAGAAAATTTTTCTTTATTAGGAAGAAGTCATTCCGATTGCGATGATCTTCCGCGCGTCGGACATGATTGAGAAGGAGGAGCTGCCAATTCCCAAGACAGCTGATTGCTATTTGAAACTGACGCCAACACCAAATCGCATCTTTGGTGAGAATGTCTTGGTCGCGGTGCAGATGAGTGGCAGTTGGCCAGAGGACAGCAATGAAGTGCCTGTTCTGAAATTTCAAGATAGAGGTTTGTTGTTTCTTTGCTTATTTATTTTGTGATTTACTTGCGCTTACCTTGCTGAATTTGAGTTGCAGAGGCGCATCTGTATCAAGCTGTTTTCCCCACCTTTGGTGGATCAATGGGTGTGCGCCCGCTGGAATCAGGGGAGCAATACTGGTATGAGCGGATCAAGGGCCACTTTCTTTATCCTCTTGCCAGAGCCTTTGCCAATCCTCCCTCTGCAACCGAAGGTGTGCATCTATCCAACCCCAGACCCTCGCGTGCTGTGACTTCCGCTGGGAAAGAGATCCTTTATCTTTCTAGCGAGGAGTCTGTAGGGTCTTCGAATGGGGAGCTAAGTTCCTGGTCTAACATCTTTGCAGGTGTGTTGCGTGACCTTGGGATTGATCCGGAGGAAAAGAAGAAGAAAAGCAAGAAGAAGAAGGTGATAACCATAGATGCTGGCGTGACCAGCAAGAAGGGCGAGAGTAGTCGCGCGACTGCTGGGACTTCCGATAAAGGTACTCTTAGATTCCGGCAGAGTAACCTGGAAGACTATGTTGTTGCGAGTGACTCACTTGAGGGTTTATCCCGTATAGGTGAGAAGAAGGCCAGTGCTTCTGGCTCAAAAAGCTCTGGGAGCACGGGGTCGAGGAACCATAATGCTGGCGCGACCCCTTCCTCGATTGCTCTTGATGAAGAGGATGAAGAAGAAGAAGAAGAAGAACATGAAGAACCTGCTGCCAGGTTAGTGAGTAGGAAAAGAAGTAGAGAGGCAGCTGCTGCTGGTGTCAAGGTGGCGCAGAAGACTGGGGAGGCCCCAGTGATAGGCAAACAGAGCAGTATGCGCTCTCTTTATAAGTTCTCTCCAGGTTAGTGTTATGACGCCCTTTATTCGTTCCTTTTAGTAAAAATTTCTTTTTAACGCTTCATTTCTACAGAGGCCTAGAAGAAGGCCCCTGATAACGCTAAAGGTGTTGAGTTTAAGGATCCAAAAGAGCCAGCACCGAAGAAGACCAAGTTCGTTAACAAGCATCCCCAGACAACCGAGGGAAAGGTTGAGAAGGTTGTTGAGAAGGAGAAGGAGAAAAAGAAAGAAAAAGAGAAAGAAAAGGAGAAGGAGAAGGAGAAAGTGGCTGAGAAGCCTGTGGGTGATAAGTCAAAGGAGAGCGAGACCGCTGCTACTACCGCGCAGGATAGAACGCAGGGTCCGGAGGTCATGCGCATCACGGGGCTTGACCAGCCCCTTCATGAAAAGGAGAATGAAGCTACACGGTAAAAAGGCCCTGAGGTTGTTAAGCCGACTGAGCCTGCGCATAAAGGGACTACCACCACTACAAGTGGTGCGAGTGCTGGTGGCAATGTCCGTTTGAATGCTTTCGCGGCTGGACAAGCTGGTGCGGGAAGCCAAAGCTTGATGCCTCATCCTCCGATAGGTCCTAAGGATACCTTAGGAGATATCTATTATAAGACTTATACCGAGGAGGCTCGCGGTGATACTCCCCACCAAGCTCCATGGGGATTAAAGCAGAAAGACACATTCTTGGAATTTGCTCCGTGCCGCGATTGGTTCTTGAATTCCTTCCCTCCCGGTGAGGTTAATCGCCAAAGGGCGCGAACCCATGATGCGTTGTACCATGCCTACGTTGTTGGAGAGGCCAACACCCGCGTTGCTAACCACCAAATTGTGCGCGAATGGCGTACAATGGTTAAAGAGCGGGGTGATTGGGAAAGGTACCGTGATCGTTTGCTGAGGCAGGTTAAGGAGTTTGAGAAGATGAAGAGTTCGTTTGCTGAGGAGAAGGCTGCCTTTGACGCGGAGAAAAAATCCGAAGAATGGGGGCGCGAGGGCCTAAGGAGCAAGCTACGTGCTACTGAAGAGCTCTTGTCGAAAGAGCGTGCTGAATGGAAAGAGATGTGCAAGAAAGATTACCGACCTTGAGGCTCAGATCGCCACATTAACAAAGAAGGTTGAGGATGTTGGGGCGGACAAAGAGCGCGCTGAGGTGCCATTCTTAACTTTTTCCTTCTTATTTTTGTACTTGTCCAAATATTGTTTTAAACCAGCTTTCATCCTTTGCAGGCTGAGTTGAGGGCGCAGGTGGCTAGTAGGGTCAAGGACTTAACTGCTAAGGACGTGGAGATCGCGGAGTTGAAGCGTCGATTGCATAAGCAAATGGATAAGAATGAGTCGTTAGAGATTGATCTTGAGGCGGAGAGGGTGAAAGCTGCTACCGTCGAGGAGGCCAAACAGAGGGCCAAAGAGGCGCGAGATATTAGCACTTCCGCCCTTAACGTCGCTCAAAACAACTACTCCGAAGCTCAAGGAATCGTGGACACACTGGTCTCCGAATCTGAATGGATGCGCAATAGAGGGGTAGCTCTGGTAAGGTTCCCTTCTCTTAACTTAGGCATTATTTTTGTTGTCTTGTTCTCATCTGTTGCCTTCTTTGTAGATGGCTAACTTTATTCTAAATGCCTCTAAGCTGGATGCGGCTGTTGCCGCCCTCATAGATGCCTCACGTGTTGCTGGGCATCGTGGAGGTTATCTACAATGTGCTCATCACGTTGAAGAGGTCTTTGGACAAGAGTTCGATATTAGCCATTGCTCAGTGACAGATCAGGCTGATGCTACGTTAGCCCGTGCTGAAGAAGTTTATGACCATCTGTCGTTGGCTGTGATGGATTTGGTCACCGAGGCATTAAAACATGACGATTGGTGTGCGCAGCTGAAGAACATCCTAGATGTAACGCCCTGCTTTTTTCGTACCTTCCTTAATTAGAAAGATCGTCTTATATTTCTTTTTTTTTGGAAACTTGTAATCCTTGTAATCGTTTTCGTTGAATCGTTGTGTAATCAAGGCTTTGATCGTAATAAAATTCTTTATTTCATACAAGTTATACTTATACGTATCGATTCATTAAACATTTGATGTCTTATTCGTGAATCTTGTAAACGTGATCGACTTACACATACATATCGTATATTCATGACTCATATATTTCTCTTATGCTTATACGTCACCTATTCATGTTTGGCAATTGATACACACACTTATTTTACTACACATTTTGAGGAATCAAAACATGTTTAAATACTTAATTGTTATACACCTATACATCACACATTTTTGGCCTAACTAAATCATGTTTAAAGTATATTTTAGGCCTTGTTACATACTAACCATACATTAAACTATGTGTAACACTTTAACAACCAACAATTATATATCTAATAATATGTTTAAAAAAATACTATATGCCTACCACTTGCGGCCGCAAGTTGGTATGGCTGGATTATTTTTGTTGTTCCAATTATTTCCCCATTACACATATACATTAGTTATCACCAATACTCTATATACATATTAGACTATGCTAAAACTTAACTGAATGCTCAAAAACAAAAAAAAATAATAACACAAAGGCTGATTACAAGCCTTCCAATCGGACAGCATTCATGGCTGGATTTAATTGATTTTTTTGAATGTATGAACCACCTAAATACATAATATTGATGTTAGACATTTAATTAATTAATTTAACATACCATACTATATCTAGGCTGTCAAAACACACAAAAAAAAAAAGATAATTAATGGCTGGTAACAGCCCATGCAATCAGCCTTAATTGGCATATTTAAATTGTTTGTTTTTTGTTTTTTTTTTATGTTAATCAACCAACTAACTATCTTAAATGCTCACCCAACTTAACCCTAATCATTCCCCCTATAAATACCACTTAAAATCAGCCTCCCTACCACTTTTGTAACACTAAAACACTCTCAAAATCACTCCAAAATCGCAGCTGGATTCGGACAGATTGTCGCCTTCATACGAAAATGAGCATAACTTCTTCATTTCTTGTCCGATTTAGTCCATTCTTTTTCCTATGTGCTTGGATTGACCTTAGCTTAGATTCCATGGGTTTTTCGCAGTAAATAAGTCCCTGGAACTCTGGCAAAAAGGCTCCAAAGTTCACTGTTTTTATTCATCTTTACTAAACATTGTTTATACTTATGTAAACTTGAGTTTAACTCACTCAAACCCACGTCCTTATGCTTATAACCACTTCTATGGTTAGTTAAGCTTAAAACGGGGCTGAGACATACAAAATCAGAGGTTAATCCTCAAATACTTTCTGTTTTGTTTAGGGTTTTTGACCCACAAGTGGTGTTCAAGCTTCAAGCTTGATAAAGGTGTGATTGTGGACTAACTTGGGTTGTCCAATCTAAAATCCCCACATCCCTTGATGATTTCTCATAGTGTAGATGTTTCTTATTCTTGTATTGATATTAGTTCATGACCCTCCTTGTATGTTATTACATCAAGTGTAGTGGTGAACCATAAGAGGTACCTAAATGGAAGCTTGTTCTTCTTACCTCCTACATGAATTCTATGACACAATAGAGGTACCTAAATGAAGATTAATCTTCTACCTCATGCTTGATTATTGGACTAAATAATACATATAATACTTATACATATATTTACTATTTGAACTCTTGATGGTGGACTTGTGTTCATTCGTCAAAGTATTAGAATACATCATCCAAGACATAAGACTTGTTACGATTCTAATGAGTATACTACTCATGAAAACAGTAACCCTTGAGGATTCATAGTGTCAAGAACAAGTACTTGGTGTTAAAGGATGATTACTTTTGAATACATATATTCTCGTGTTTTAACTCCCTAAATCCCTAAACGAACTTATTCAACCTTCTAACCTCATCAACTTCGTTACATTGGATAATCGGAAAGCATATGCAAATTTGTGAGTATACTCGCAACCCCCTTTTTATGTTTACCACTTTTGGGGTGTAACATGTTTAACTATTAAACTACACTTAAACTTATTCTTTATGCAATGCACGAAAACAATCCTTATACATGAATACTATGTTGTTATACTTGATGCTTACGTGGACCATACTTATGTGATATGTTTTAGTCATTAGCTTTCACGAGCCTCCATTTGACATGTATAGCGCTATAGGAGTAACGCACCGCCCCCCTTAAACTTGTGGTCATGTCGAATTAACTAAACTTTCTTGCGTAAACAGAGGATTGGCTAGAAATATTGCATGCCATGTTAGGTTGATCTTGTATAAACTAAGTTGCCATGTGGATTCTTTTTAAACTTTTATACTTATACATATTCCTAAACTTGTATACTCGTCTTTGCTTTTGCATTGAATTGTATTTTAAACATGTTACAGGTTGAGGATTGATGATGCTATGAAAACGGACTAGCAAAGATGCATAGATACTCACTTAGACGTCTTAGGTCAAATACGTTGTATAAATTTCATATTTGATGTTGTATTGTTTTCTTGTATTTTTAATGTATTGTAACACTTATTTATGAATGAAATCAATTTATCTTTAATTCTATTGTCACAATTAGCGTTATGTGTGAAGAGCAATCTTTCTTCGTCTCACTCCGATGTTTCCGCCATCGGTTGGGGTGTGACAGATTGGTATCAGAGCCATAACTATAGGGAATTAGATAGAATTGCCATGCCTTTTACCTAGTCTATAGTTCTAGAGCCTTATTCTTATGTTTTACTTGAATCACTTGCATGATACATTATTTACTTCTTATACATTCTCTTTGAGCCTTTTAAACATATATGTCATTTATCCTTATGTAACATACTTGACATGCTATTCTTATGTGTTAATACATGTTTTATTATGTGTTAATATTTGTTTTAATATGTCATTCTTTATGTGTCATTCTTGACATGTTTATACTTGTTTGTGTAATCTTCAACTTACGCTTTTCCTCATACATTTTACTCGACTATTCTAAATTCATAAACCACTCGTAATACACAAACGAGACGAATTCACCAAAATAGGCGTGAAACCCACAATTTGGTGAATGACTCTCAATCCTTCTACTTTTCTTTTCTTACACGAAATTCACCATCAAGTTAGGAGTGAAATCCTCACCTTGATGGAGAAATTCAAATTTCAAATTCTAGTGGACCCTCGTCAAAGTGTCGAAATTAACTTTTGACCCGACGAGTACCAACCACACTTAGGGTACGAAATCGTCAAGTTAGGGGTGAAACCCGCACCTTGTCGACTAGTTCCACTCCTTGATTTTTTTTTATAAATCCCGCCAAGTCTCGAAATTTCGATTGATTTGGGACACGTAGTAACCGGAAGGGTAAATACCGTTAACCGACTTGTCGGCGAGAGTATTTCACCTATTAGGCCAAAGCATGCTCCTCAAATTCGAAAGACGTTTCGACCACTTTGGTTAGTCAAAGTTCCGTTTTGGAACCATCCAAATTTTAATCAAACATGTGTTTCTATTATTTATTTTATACGATGCAATCTTTCGAATTCGAATTTACTTTCGATATTCTCTTTTCACACACACAACATATTGAATCTTTTCCATACATTTATACATATGCATGATTTCATGTAATTTAAATTCATATTCCTTGTAACGACAAGTGGAGACATATCATCGAGATAGGAGTGATTTCCTTACCTTGACGATTAACTTCACTCCCTTTTTCTTAAAACGACCTCACCAACGAGTTAGGGGTGACTCCCTTACCTAGGTGATCGTTGCCAAAACGTCTCTTCAAAATATCTTATTATGCAAACTCGATCATATTTTATATCTAAATTGTTTATCATTATTCAAAATACCTACTTATACCGATTTCAAAATACATTGTTTTATCAAGCGTACTTCCTATCCTACAATCTATTTTCACTCAACTCATATACACGAGATTCTTAATCATGTCTTAAAATGTTTTATTACCCAAATTTCAAAACCTTACGAAATGCTACATATCCATTTAATCGGTCCAATGAACCCCTTGCCCAAGAACTTCATATTCGACTTAACCACTAAAACACACACTCACGTTATACCACCATACTAAGGACTTTCATTCTCAGATGGAATTCAAACCAACCTTCTCACATACTTGTAGGATACTATAAATATTATACGACCGTTTTACCAAAGACGCTTTAACAACATCAATAAATCCTTTGTTAAAATTATTTTTTTTAAACAATCACTATGTCCTTTTACTAAATTCCCTTTCTAAGGATCGACGTTTCACAAGAACCTTCAAAGTTCAAAATTTCTTGTTTTGATACAAATGAAACAAACCCGTTATTTTCAAAAAAAAAACAAAAAAAAAACCTTTTCTATACCGCTTAATTCGTCATTCAAATTTCAAAACACGTGGGCAAGATGACTTCATGGGGACCGACAATCTTCAACATACGTAAACTCCCTTTTTAAACAAAAGTAGCATTTCAATCATGACAAAATACATTATGCTTAACCAATGAGTACTTTATATCCTCTTACATATACAAACTATATTCTACCCTTCAAATCAAGCTCAACCTAATTTTTGATTTGATAAACTCAATGTTTCATTTAAACAACTATACATGCATATCATCATACACATTTTGGTCGATACCTCGCGATAACATCATTTATATCATTCGTATTTACATACTCAACCTTTTGAACGCTTTTATATACTTAAATCTATGATGTCCCAACATACACTATATACGTAATTTTTATTATTCGTACCTACACTTATATTCATACGTTTTATGCTTATGCTTATACACATACTACTTATACGTTTTATGGTTATGCTCATACATACACGCGTATTCATACTTAAACTTATGCTCATACTTTCATTCATACTCATGATTCATACATTCGTACCTGTACGTAAGCGTAATCCAAGGGATTTGCTTACGTGGGTCCCATACATACTTAAGCATGGACTTGCTTACATACTACATTCTTACACGTACACATTCTTAATTTTTTTAAATTATGTATACCCTAATTCATACACAACTAGTACAAGCTATGCGGATCATGCGACGATCAATATAATCGCGGGTGCACACGGGATTATAGTGATAAGCGCATGAGAACCCTAGAGTGTACTACTGTGTATGGTAAGACACGGAATGTAACATGACACCGAATACGAAACGGACGTAATGTGGTCAAAACATGGTGGATGCGCCGCTGGTACTTCCTATATATAAGTGTTTTCACCATGTTACCAAACTTTCGTAAAACGTGCCATGGGAAATTCGGTGTTTTGCAGACCATATTTAGACCTAACATATAAACTTTAACAACTCACAAGTGCATTGCTAAATGCACGAAATCCGATTATCCATGACGAGACCTCATACTTAACACATTGCTTTCGTTTGTCCAATAAACATACCATTCTTATACTCGCATTCGTTTATTAGATCGATCGTTCATTTTTATGCCTCCATTGATCTCATTTATTCTTTGGTTTTTATACAAACCTCGTTTACAAGAAATTGGTTTACACGCTCGAAACCCAAAACTTTTGCTTTTAAAGCTTTCTTACAACCTACAAAGCTGCCACACTTTTATCGAAATGCATACCGTTTTATACAAAAGTTTTTCCTTCTTAGATAAAACATTTTTAAATACCTCTCCATTTCGAGTTATTCAAACTTGTTTAAACTCACTTTTCCTCTCTACGCACATGCACGTTTTATTTATGCCTCGAATCATTTTAGTCAAACGAACACTTTTTACAAACCTATCCTTTCGTTCCTCAAAATTTTATACCTTTCAACACATTTCAAAACTTCCAAGTCTCGATTTTAGATAATCATTCCTATAGCCTAAACGCCGTTCAAAGTCTTCCTCTTGAATAAATTTCGGGACGAAATTTCCTAAAGGAGGGGAGACTATAACGCCCTGCTTTTTTCGTACCTTCCTTAATTAGAAAGATCGTCTTATATTTCTATTTTTTTGGAAACTTGTAATCCTTGTAATAGTTTTCGTTGAATCGTTGTGTAATCGAGGCTTTGATCGTAATAAAATTCTTTATTTCATACAAGTTATACTTATACGTATCGATTCATTAAACATTTGATGTCTTATTTGTGAATCTTGTAAACGTGATTGACTTACACATACATATCGTATATTCATGACTCATATATTTCGCTTATGCTTATACGTCACCTATTCATGTTTGGCAATTGATACACACACTTATTTTACTACACATTTTGAGGAATCAAAACATGTTTAAATACTTAATTGTTATACACCTATACATCACACATTTTTGGCCTAACTAAATCATGTTTAAAGTATATTTTAGGCCTTGTTACATACTAACCATACATTAAACTATGTGTAACACTTTAACAACCAACAATTATATATCTAATAATATGTTAAAAAAATAAATAAATACTATATGCCTACCACTTGCGGCCGCAAGTTGGTATGGCTGGATTATTTTTGTTGTTCAAATTATTTCCCCACTACACATATACATTAGTTATCACCAATACTCTATATACATATTAGACTATGCTAGAACTTAACTGAATGCTCAAAAACAAAAAAATAATAACACAAAGGCTGATTACAAGCCTTCCAATCGGACAGCATTCATGGCTGGATTTAATTGATTTTTTTTAATGTATGAACCACCTAAATACATAATATTGATGTTAGACATTTAATTAATTAATTTAACATACCATACTATATCTAGGCTGTCAAAACAAAAAAAAATTAAATTAATGGCTGGTAACAGCCCATGCGATCAGCCTTAATTGGCATATTTAAATTGTTTGTTTTTGTTTTTTTTATGTTAATCAACTCACTAACTATCTTAAATGCTCACCCAACTTAACCCTAATCATTCCCCCTATAAATACCACTTATAATCAGCCTCCCTACCACTTTTGCAACACTAAAACACTCTCAAAGTCACTCCAAAATCGCAGCTGGATTCGGAAATTCGGACAGATTGTCGCCTTCATACGAAAATGAGCATAACTTCTTCATTTCTTGTCCGATTTAGTCCATTCTTTTTCCTATGTGCTTGGATTGACCTTGGCTTAGATTCCATGGGTTTTTCACAGTAAATAAGTCCTTGGAACTCCGGTAAAAAGGCTCCAAATTCACTGTTTTCATTCATCTTTACTAAACATTGTTTATACTTATGTAAACTTGAGTTTAACTCACTCAAACCCACGTCCTTATGCTTATAACCACTTCTATGGTTAGTTAAGCTTAAAAATGGGGCTGAGACATACAAATCAGAGGTTAATCCTCAAATACTTTCTGTTTTGTTTAGGGTTTTTGACCCACAAGTGGTGTTCAAGCTTCAAGCTTGATAAAGGTGTGATTGTGGACTAACTTGGGTTGTCCAATCTAAAATCCCCACATCCCTTGATGATTTCTCATAGTGTAGATGTTTCTTATTCTTGTATTGATATTAGTTCATGACCCTCCTTGTATGTTATTACATCAAGTGTAGTGGTGAACCATAAGAGGTACCTAAATGGAAGCTTGTTCTTCCTACCTCCTACATGAATTCTATGACACAATAGAGGTACCTAAATGAAGATTAATCTTCTACCTCATGCTTGATTATTGGACTAAATAATACATATAATACTTATACATATATTTACTATTCGAACTCTTGATGGTGGACTTGTGTTCATTCGTCAAAGTATTAGAATACATCATCCAAGATATAAGACTTGTTACGATTCTAATGAGTATACTACTCATGAAAACATTAACCCTTGAGGTTTCATAGTGTCAAGAACAAGTACTTGGTGTTAAAGGATGATTACTTTCGAATACATATATTCTCGTGTTTTAACTCCCTAAATCCCTAAACGAACTTATTCAACCTTCTAACCTCATCAACTTCGTTACATTGGATAATCGTGTCACACCCCGACGACGTAAAACAACAAAACGTGGCGGAATCGTCGGGGAGTGTTGTAACAGAATCATTGTTTCATAACACATGGAAATTGAAGTTTTGTTTTATTGAATCAAAAGAAGTTACAATGTCTTAATAACAAAGAAACATAACATGATTGACTAGTCTTGCATCTTTTATTGTCACTAAGGCCCAAGTCCGCCTAAGTGTATCTTGATAAATCCTATGCATCATTTCCTGAAACACATGTGAAAATAGGTACGTCAGCATAAAAATGCCTGTGAGATACATAGGTTTTATTGATTTAGGATTCATGACTTATAAGTTTGAAGAAAAATGTTTTGCAAAAGTAGTCATGAACCTTATAAAATGCTTTGTTTTGTAAATCAGATGAAAAGTGATGATAAAGTAGATGATATGTAAAAGAGTAATGTAAGGTTAAATGAATAACCAAGTAAAATGAGTTTGTATAAAATAAGTTGTTTTGTAAAACAATGTCTTGTGAAAAATATGTCATTTGTGTAAAATGTATAAGTCCAAATTGAAATGATTTAAATAACGCAACGACCTATAATATAATACGAGCACTTATATATAGGAAGTACCAGCAGCGTATCCACCATGCTTGTATCATACTACACACGTCTCGTTACTTAAATCACTTACCAAAACAAACCATCAATGTAAAAATGTTTATGTATAGTCAAATGTCAAATGTTTATGTAAAAACCATCAAAATGTAATGTTTAAACAAATTGTCAAATGTTTATGAGTAAACCAAGTCTATTGTCAATATAATCCATGTAATGTATAAGCAAAAGTCATGTATGGTAAGTGAAATGAGACTAGTTAAACCACAAGTAAAAATGTACAAAACAAAGTATATGAATAAATCAAAAGTTGTGCTTTGTAGAATAATGCATGCTTTACTGATACAACCATTTATGCGGTAATGTTAAACGCCTACATCCAAGCCTTGAGACAGACGGACAACCTTAGAATGAAGGTTATCAAAGAAATGTTTTCGGATTCGGTCATTCCTTCCACCCAAACAAACCTAGGGTTTTTGGAACGGGATTTGTCAAGTCCTATGGTACCACTACCTACTACCGAGCGGCATGATCGGTGTTAATGAATGTAATTTAGTCCCGTTAAACAAACCAAATGATATACCAAATGTAAACATGTTTTATGAAAATAAAGTACCTAATATGCTTAAATGAACATACAAGGTAGAGATGTAAATAATGTGTCCATATGTTACGGGAACATATGCAACAGAGATGCAATGTAAAACAATATGCTAGCATGCCAAGTCATCATACATAGCAGAAAATGTAATGTAAAACATGTACTAATAGTGTACTAATGAACATAGCAAGTATATGATGTAAAAACAATGGAAAGCACGAAAGTAACAAGTAGGCACATGTGTTTCACCCCAAAACAGTTTGAAAACAGTAAAAGAGGGGTCTATGTACTCACCTTTGGGTGCGTTTTTATACGTTAACACAATCCCTCAAATTGTTTATTCGTCCTAAATTAGATAAGAATGATTTAATAATCAAAACTCACAAAAATACCGAAGTTTCTCCGATACTTAGAATTTTCACATAACTTTGAGATTTCTCGAAAAGTTATTATGTTTTATTATTTTGGTGTATTTGTATATATGTACTCGAGCGTAACACACCTAATCTTGTCAACACTAACACATGATCATACACATATTGTAAAACACATAGCACATTGTAACACATAAAATAACCCATGAACAACCCATTCTAGTGTATGTCGAAAAACACTTATTTTTGCGATTCGGTAACATTTTTGAGCGTCGGAAGTCACGTATGACTAACCAATCACCAAGTAAACTTAATATAAGTTAAAATACTTATTTTTATATCAAATATATCAGTTTGGTTACTGATTTAAAACAGTTTTGTAAAAATACTCCGAAAATGCGATTTTTGACCGTTTTACCGCATAGTTTTGCATCAAACGTTACCCGAACCATCCCAAATTGAAACGACTTGAAATTTTGACACAACCCATGTTATTTACTGAATAAAATAATGGTTATACTCATGATAGTGCAGGTCTTAAACAAAGCACATAAATCATGCAAATTTCACATAAGTTACCACTTTTTAAGCTATATGTACAACATGCAAAGCTAGTAAACCTATGTCAAAGTTTCATGCCATTATGTTATTCCAAATAATGTTATTTTTAGTGTTTGTAACCTGATCTAAAACAGTTTTTGTCATATAACCATTTTTCATCATTTCTTGAGTTTTAAATCAACATATTTTCACATGTACAAGTGCCTAAAGCATACTATCATAGCAACATCATTTTTTTTATGAGTTTAAAAGCATCAAATATGAGATTTATTCAGGTCTATTTGCTGATGTATTTGGTCCTTTAACATAGCATACATAAATCACCAAATACTTGTATTTTTACCACCATTCAAGAACATGTAACAACATAAACAAGTACTTAACAAGATATCAAGCTTCAAAACTCATATACACACACACATATGTACGGTTATACATATATACATACACCACCATTTTTATTTTATAACAAGACCCTTTTCATTTTAGATTTCAAGTTTAGTGAAAATCCCAAGATTCAAGAGAAACTTCAAATCATCAAGAACAACCAAGAATCAAAAGTATGATTTAAAAATAAATGTTATACCTTCAAGATTCAAGTGGGTTGTGGGATGAGATTTTTTATGATAGGAAGCTTGAATCACTTGAAAACACCTTGGAAACACCTTTGATTCTTCACAACTACTTGAAGTATGCTTGAAATGAGCTTGAATGTTGATGAACTAATTTTGAAGGTGATGAAGATAGAGAGAGAAGATGGGAACGGTTTGGGAGGAGAGAAGAGGGAAGGGTTTGAGTGTTGTAAGAAGTTGTGATCTTAGTAAGGATATAAGGAGATATGGAATAGAAGCATGCACAACACTTGTCACATAAGATCAAAATAAAATATAAAGTGAATCAAGAAAGATCTAGCAAAATATATGGTGGGGCCTCCCATATATTATGACCGAAAATTTGAAGGGGGAAGGGGGTCCATGTGCAAGTTTTATATAAACATGCCATATGTAGGCTAAAACGGGTGTTTAACTGGATACCGGGTATTTTATCTAGCGTTTAAATCCCGGTTTATGGCGTTCTAAATTATTTTTATTATTATATAAAAATAACCTTGCCAAAATATTACTGAAATAAATTTCAGTTGCCAGGACTGGCTGCGTTGTCCGTGTTTTGCAGTAGAAGCACTGTATCGCGCAGAAACACACGGTACGCGCTTAAACTTGAAAAATAACGTTTTTTAAGCGTTTTAATTTATTTTTCAACACGCACCTGATTAAAATAAAATTTTAATCATAACAGAATATTTTTGGGTTTAAATATTATCCGGGCGGTCACCAACGTTCGTTTCGCAGTTTTGTCGTAAATAGTTCTAAAGTTCGAACAAACATGTTTTTGCCATACCGAATCCTTCGAAACTTATTTCTAAGTTATGTAAATGATATTTAGGGTATGTTTAGCTTACATCACAGTTCCGGAGTGTACGTCGCGTTAAACTGATTGCGTTCACGCACCAGTTTGCGTATAACCTCCCAGAAAGTGATTTAGAGCCCGAAACCGAACAAGAATTTGATATGTGCAAATGATACACATATTTACACAAATCCCAAGTATGAAATACAATATTTCATTGGTTTGATAGTTGTTTGATGGTCACGGAAGCACAGGTGTCACAAATCGGAAAGCATATGCAAATTTGTGAGTATACTCGCAACCCCCTTTTTATGTTTACCACTTTGGGGGTGTAACATGTTTAACTATTAAACTACACTTAAACTTATTCTTTATGCAATGCACGAAAACAATCCTTATACATGAATACTATGTTGTTATACTTGATGCTTACGTGGACCATACTTATGTGATATGTTTTAGTCATTAGCTTTCACGAGCCTCCATTTGACATGTATAGCGCTATAGGAGTAACACACCGCCCCCCTTAAACTTGTGGTCATGTCGAATTAACTAAACTTTCTTGCGTAAACAGAGGATTGGCTAGAAATATTGCATGCCATGTTAGGTTGATCTTATATAAACTAAGTTGCCATGTGGATTCGTTTTAAACTTTTATACTTATACATATTCCTAAACTTGTATACTCGCCTTTGCTTTTGCATTGAATTGTATTTTAAACATGTTACAGGTTGAGGATTGATGATGCTATGAAAACGGACTAGCAAAGATGCATAGATACTCACTTAGACGTCTTAGGTCAAATACGTTGTATAAATTTCATATTTGATGTTGTATTGTTTTCTTGTATTTTTAATGTATTGTAACACTTATTTATGAATGAAATCAATTTATCTTTAACTCTATTGTCACAATTAGCGTTATGTGTGAAGAGCAATCTTTCTTCGTCTCACTCCGATGTTTCCGCCATCGGTTGGGGTGTGACACTAGACCCTCCACAGACTATGGAGTTATCTGATGAGGAAGGAACAGCCGGCGGAGATGGCGATGGTGATGGAGATGGAGAAGGTGGTGGAGACGAATAGAGAGTGTTTGTTGGCTGATGCCTTGCAATTTATTTTTAACTTATGTAATCGTTGCGCGGGTGCTCTTTTTGAATCGAACTGATGATGTTTGTTACTTTTTATGTAATTATTGCGCGGCTACGCTTTTTGGAATATGACATTTACGTTTGCTTTTTATTTGCCAAGTTACAATTATTGCATTATTGTTAGAAACTTTGGTTAAGTTAGTGCGAATAAATGTAAGTGTGGCTCTTGTATGAGTGTAACTGCCCGGTCTCGCGCTATGATCGCGGAGGACCTTGGAGGCGTAACTCAAGAGCTCGTAATTTACTAAAGTGTTTTCATGCTAATCAAAAGTTTAACATGCATTTGTAACATAGAAGTCACAATGATATAAAAAAAAGGCATAGTCAATGCTTTCATTCAGTAACATAGGAATAGGCGCTAGGCCAACATACATAATCAAAATAGAAGGGCGTAAAGCCAACATAGATATTGTAAAAAAGGCGCGTGGCCAATCATAACTGGATAAAGGCGCATGGCCGAGAGTAGTCACATGTAACACTTGCGCAATTGTTGCACGTTCCACGTGCACGGGATGATGTATCCATCCAGGGTGCGCAGCTTGTATGCCCATTTTCCTAGCACCTCATGTATTAAGTATGGGCCTTCCCACTTAGGTGCTAGCTTCCTGGGGCATTCAGCATTGGAGGCTTCATTGTCTCTGAAGACGTACTCTCCTGGAGTGAAGGTACAAATGCGTACTCTTGCATTGTAGTACCTCTCCAACTGTGTCTTGTACTTGGCCTCTTTGATTCGCGCTATTTCACGCCTCTCTTCAAGTAGGTCCAAGTCTAAACGGCGTTCCGCCTCGTTATCGATTTTGTTGACCGCTGTCAAGCGTGGCGAGGGGAGGCCAATTTCAGCTGGGATAACCGCCTCTGAGTCGTAGACCAGGCTAAAGGGGGTTTCGCCAGTGCTCGTTTTTGGCATGGTTCGATGAGCCCATAGGATGCTCGGGAGCTCATCTACCCAGCCTCTTCTCTTAGTGCCCAGGCGGGCCTTTATCCCTTTGACGATACTTTTGTTGACACTTTCTACTTGGCCGTTGCCCTGAGGGTGCGCAACGGAAGAGAAAGTGTGCTCGATGTTCATCTCTTTCATCCATTCTTGAAGATCTTCAGAAGCGAAATTGGTGCCATTATCGGTTACAATCTTGAGTGGGAGACCAAATCTGCAAATGATGTGTTCCCATATGAACTTGCGCACCATCATTGCAGTAGTTGAAGCGAGTGCTTTGGCCTCCACCCACTTGGTAAAATAATCAACGACAACAATTATGAACTTCACAGCTCCAGGAGCTTCAGGGAAAGGTCCCACCATATCAATCCCCCACTGCTGGAAAAGCCAGGCAGTGGAGATAGGGATCAGATCATTCTTTGGGCGCAGGGTTTTTGGGGCGTGCCTTTGACAGGAATCACATTTGGGCAATTCCTTTAGAGCGTCAACATGCATCCCTAGCCAATAGTAACCAGCGTTCATTATCTTCGCGATAACCATGCGCGGGTCCGCATGAATGCCGCAGATGCCTTCATGAATCTCCCTGATCATGTAACTTGCATCTTGGGGGTCCACACAGCGCAGAAATGGCCCCAAGAAGGATCTTCGATACAAAATTCCACCATTCATCTGGTAGAACAACGCTTTGTTTTGTATCTTTCTAGCTTCTGTTTTGTTTTCAGGGAGAATTCCTTCTTGAACATATTGAATGATAGGGGTCATCCATGATGGTGGTCCTATCTCGATTACATTCACTTGTCGCAACAAAAAAGTTGGGTTTTGTAAGACTTTGATTCTTACATCCTTGGCGAGATGTTGGAAGGTTGTTGAAGCGAGCTTGCTTAGCGCGTCCGCTGGCTTGTTCTCAGATTGATTGATATGAACAACCTTGTATGATTTGAACTGCTGAAGCAAGTCCTTCGCTTGTTCTAAGTACAGAGCCATAACTTCGGCCTTCGCATCATATAACCCATTGATTTGGCTTGCAATCAGCAGAGAGTCGACATGTGCTTGTAAATTTTGAGCTCCCATCTTGATGGCCAGGCGCAAGCCTGCCAAAAACGCTTCATATTCTGCCTCGTTGTTGGTGTTTTTGAAATCCAACTTGATGGCATAAGTGAACTCATGCTTCTCAGGGCTAACAAGGCGCAATCCCGCTCCTGCGCCGTCCTCGTTTGAGGCTCCGTCAGTATACAGCAACCACAATTCGTCTGATGTATCTTTGATGGGAGTATCCACAACTTCACACTCTTTGATCTTATCCTCTGGGACTTCAGTGATGAAATCCGCTAACACTTGACCTTTAATGGCTGGGCGCGGCCTGTACAGAATGTTGTGGCCCCCCAGCTCAATTGCCCATTTTTCCAGGCGACCTGACGTTTCTGGCTTTTGCAAAATTGTGCCGATATGGAACTTAGTGAGTACCGTGATTACATGCCCTGTAAAATATCTGCGCAGCCTCCTGGAGGCGTGTAGCAGTGCGAGCACTAACTTTTCCATGGTTGAATATCTTGTTTCTGGATCTATAAGCACCCGACTGACATAGTAAATTGGATTCTGAACTCCGTCTCTTTCCACCAATAATACCAACCCAACTGCCTTTTCCGAAGAAGATAAGTACAGAATGAGTGGTTCTTTTTTCAAACGGCGCGGTTAGAGTAGGGAGCTTGATCAAACACTCCTTCATTTGTTGGAAGGCAGCTTCTGCTTATGGCGTCCATTTGAATTCTTGCTTTTTCACGCAGTTGCGCAAAGTGCTGATAAAAGGGTACGATTTTGCAGCGTGGTTTGATAGAAATCGATTAAGCACGGCGAGGCGGCCGGCCAATCTTTGCATCTCTTTGATCGTGCGCGGTGACGGTATCCGCTCTATGGCTTAAACTTTTTCGGGGTTAACCGTGAAACCACCGTTTATAAACACGAAGCCTAAAAACTTGCCCTCCTCCATACCAAAAGAACCTTTTGCTGGATTCAGCTTCATGTTCACACTTCTTAGAGAATTGAATGTCTTTTCTATGTCCTTTAACATCTGGTCCTCCTCGGGACTCTTGATCACGAGATCATCAATGTAAACTTCGATATGCTTCCCGATATCTTCAGCAAAGATCGTGTCCATCAATCGCTGGTAGGTTGCGCCAGCATTCTTGAGTCCAAAGGGCATTTTTGTGTAACAGAAGATTCTGATGTCAGTGCGGAACGCTGTCTTATCTTCATCCTCCAGCGCCATCTGGACTTGATGATACCCCTTGTAGCAATCCAAAAAACATTTCCACCTGTTTGGCGTGAGAGAGTCAATCTTCTTGTCGATCTCAGGCAGCGAATAACAATCCTTGGGACATGCCTTATTGAGATCAGTGTAATCAACACACATGCGCCATCCTCCATTAGACTTCTCGACCATAACAGGGTTTGCAACCCAACTTTGATAGCACACCTCCCTCAGAATTCCTGCTTTTAGCAGCTCACAAACTTGCTCATTCATAGCTTTAGTCTTATCTGCCCCTAGGCTGCGCCTTCTTTGCACTTTTGGCTCGACGGAGGGATAAGTGTTCAGACAATGTTCAGTAACGTCGCGCGGGACACCGGTCATGTCGGCCGGAGTCCAGGCGAAAATGTCCATGTTCCTGAACAGTAACTGCTTGAGGTGCGTCCTGATATTTGGTGAGATTGCATGTCCTATCGTCACCGTCTGTTCTGGGTACTTGCGATTCAAGACCCATTTTTCTGGCTCGGATGTTGAAATTTTTGGCGCTTTGACTAGGCGCGCATCCTCAGCTGCCATCACCTCTTTCTTTGCATAGATAATCGCCACCCCCGTCTCTGTTGGGAAGCCAATGGCTGAGTGGGGTGTGGAGGTTACCATGTTCATTTCTCCTTGGGTTTCTCTCCGAATCAAAACATCATGCCTTGATTTGACTGGCATCACCATGAAGTTAACGTTTGTAGTTCTTGAATGTTTCCCGTCAGATAGCGTGACGGGGAAACTGATCTGGCCTAGTGGGAAGACCATCTCATTGCAGAATCCTAATAGAGGATAATCAACAGGTTCGAGGCGCGCTTTATCTTCATCATCAAACTGATTGAAGCATTGTTCATAAATGATATCAGCCGTACTGCCCGGATCGATGAAGATGTATTCTGTTTCATAGTGCCCTATGATACCGGTGATGACAACGGGGCGCGTGACATGTGATCCCCCGCGCACTACCGGAAAGATGACTTGTTGTTCTTGCCATGCTGGCTCGAATGGGCACTTGCCTTTGTCTCTAGCGCTATACCTTGGTCCATCTACCATGTGTCTCTCAAGGCGTCTAACCTTCTTCTGGTTTCTATCATCATTCCTCTGAATCTGGCGCGTCTCCTTGCGCGTATTTTTGACCAGATGGCTTAGCTTTCCGCTCTTCAGCGCTTTTTCAATTTCTTGCCTTAGGTTGATACAGTCATCCGTCAGATGACCTGTATCCTTGTGAAATCGCAGTACAGGTTTGGGTCTTGCCCCTTCTTGTTTGTCAAATGCTTTGGTGCCTTGAAGTCATGGTTCTCCGTCATGAGCACCTCTTTTGGTGTCTTAATGAGCGGAGTCCAGTGCTTTTCTCGATTCTCGTTCCTGACTGCCTTTCAATAACCGATGCGATCGATCGTGTCCCGCGCATCCTCTCTAAAGCGAGGCCTTTCTTTGTAACCGTTGAACTGGTTTGCTTTCCACCCAGGGTTTCTGTTTTTGTTTCGCCAGTTGTTATCGCTCGAGCTTCCCTTGGAAAAACGATCTTCAGTGTAAGAGTTTTTGGTACCGGCCAACGATTCTTCGGTTTCCGCTACTATCTTTGCAGCTTCCATGAGTTTGTCCCATTCCTTGGGCATACCGTCTTTTCCTGTGATAGTCCTGATGAGACTATCACATCGAATGGCCTTCTTGAAGTGAGCGCGCATCAATTGTTCATTAACACCACCAATCTGTAAAAACTCCTTGTTGAAGCGAGTGATGAAATCTTCTAGCCCCTCATTGTCTCTACGCCAGATGTCTGTTACCTCAGCTGTGTCGCGATGATAACGTCTTTGCTGGCTGAAATAATCAACCGCTCTCTTTTAACATATCAGCCGCTGTCTTCCTCTTTTTCCTTCTATTCTCTCTGCAACTTGATTTCTGTTTAGAAATCATAATGGCCTCAGGATCAAACAGCACTACTGCTGCCTCGGAAAAGTCCTTCTCATCTGGTGACCCGAGATGAATACGTACTTGATTATGATGATTATTGATTAAAGACTATTTTTATGTTTATGTTTTAAGTGTGTTTTGACTTTAATTTATGTTTTAGCTATGCTTTTTATGTGTTAAGTGTGTTTTTTAATCATGTTTTTGTGTTTATTATTGATTAACAAGTAGAATAGGTCATATTGATGTGTACAATATTTTTTTTATTTTTTTTTTATTTTGAGCGCTTCGTATACGTGAAGCTTCGCTTAAAGCTTTTGGAACCAAAACGCTTCGGAGCGCCTCGCGCTTTTTTAAACAAAGATTTCGTTTTTTTTACGAATTAGTTTCAGTTAATCTGTTATATGTTATTGCGTTCTTTAGGATTTTTGTTATATAATTTTTTTAATTTAATTGATTGATGTTTGGATTTGTGCAGTTTTGAAACCTAGATGTTTGCATTTGATTTGGTTATTATTCCGGAAATTAAGCGAGTTCAGAGAATAGGTAAAGATTATTTTTTGTAAAACATAATCTCTATGAATGTGGTTTGGTTATGTGTATGGTATTGAATTAGTGGGAGTTATACGTATGTGGTATGTGTCATTGGTGATATTACTTACAAAGACAATAATTGGTGATGTTATACAAGCTAATCTATTTGTGGATGTTTTTTTTTTTTTTTTTTTGAAAGTTGTTATGATTAAAGCGCAGGTAGTAGAGGTAGTGGTGGTCTTGGTGGTAATAGTGTTAATCAGAGATCTTCTCTGACAAAAAACATGTTTCTTACCAGGAATATGGTGATGATGAGTTTAGTCCTTAAAAAAAGTTTGGAAAGATACTAACTTTTTGTTTAAGAGAAGTAGATTGACAAAGACAATTACGCAAATTGAACAAATATGTGATTTCCACTTCATTATTATAACGACACTTGCTAATGATATGTTCCGTTACATGCAGGATGCCATTCAAATTGATGGAAACATTGACCCTGTTGAAGATGTCGAGGATTCCATCATTCCCGAGCAGGGTGACAAAAGATACACACATATTTTGCTTATATTCATATTTAAATCCATACTGTCGGTTTATTTTGTTTTCACATAGTTAATAAATCTAAGTCTACTTTAAAAAGGTCACATGGATTAATATATGAAACTGGGTGATTTTTGTGAAGAAAGCTAGCTATATATTATTAAACATAGGGATGAGCTCGGTACTAACCAGTACCGAACCTGTACCGTTAATGAAAATACCGGTTTCAAAATCCATAAAAATGAGTACCGGTACCGAAAATACACGGTACGGTTCGGTACCATGCCGAACCGTACGATTCGGTATGGGAAATTCGGTAGATGAAACGAGAGTTGTTGGTAATGTTTGCCAAACATGAATGGTTATCCACTTATAAGAAATTATATAAAAAAAAATTCTTTCGTAAATATTTTTTTTTAACATAACCCATAACCCGTGAAGCTCACGGGTATATAACCTAGTACATATCATATATCAAAAGCAAAAGCAAAACCAATGCACAGTAAACAAGAATTGATCAAAAGCAAAATCAATGCACACTAAACAAGAATTGATCATGTAATTTGCGATTGTGAATTAATGGAGAAAAGAACCGTACCGAAATAATTCTTCTCTTGTGCAACTTGGGGGCTGTTTGGCTAAGCTTATTGGAATGACTTATTTACTTATTTGCTTATTTGAAAAGCAAATAAGTCATAATGGAATGACTTATTTACTTATTCCTCTCACATAATAAGCTAACCCAGACACCTTTTAACTTTTCAAAAAGTAAATAAGTAAATAAGTCACTAAAATAAGCTTAGCCAAACAGCCCCTTGATTATCACAAACAAAGGAAAAGAATTTGCTACTGCTATCGTTCTTCTTGATGTTGGGGTTAGGGTTTGCGTGAATAATGGAAAAAAAGGGGACATGGTTGCCGTGGTTTAATCCACGCGAACCACCGTGATTTAATGAGGGGGTGGTATAGGGCATGAATAATGGGCCTATGTGGCAAACTATGACCCAACCATAACCCCCACACCCTATAGCCTAAGTAATTGAGTACATATTAGGTTTCCAACAGATAGATCAAGTATTATGAATACATCCAGGGGCGGACCCAAGTTATGGGGTGGGTGGGCGGCCGCACCCCTTGGAAAAAAAAAATTAGTGGTATTTTTAGCGAAAAATCCAGACCGCACCCCTTGAAAATTTTCGTCCGCACCCCTTGAAAATTTCCGACCGCACCCCTTAGAATAAAATGTTAGGAATTTATGTAAAAAAAATTGTGAACACGGATTGAAACCCGATCAAATTATGTAAACAAGTTAGCATACTAACCCCTTTAATAAAACTTAAATTCAATCCATCAAACCCAATAACTTAATACCCATTCAAGCCCAACCCAACTACTAGTTTTGTTAAACAAACCAGTCCACGTAATTAAAAAAAAAAAAAACCCAAATAGCTGCCACTTGCCAGTGACTCCCGCCCTCCCTCTGCCTCACTTGGCAAACATGTTTGTTGATTATATGATTGTTGGTTGGCAAATAATAATTACTAGGGCTTGAAATTCAAAATTTTAAATTGAAACGGGACATGGGCTATGGTTGAACACTTGAAGATCCTTGTTTATTTTGTATGTGATAGGATTAGGAATGAACAATGAGTAGGGAAGTTATGTCGCGATTTCTCAAGAGGAAAGGGGTTGAACCACCTTTTTTCGCCGGATTATTCTAATTAAAGACCAAGGTATGTTATAGATAAGTTTTTTTGTTCTTTTATTGAATGATTAAGAGAAATAAAAGTAGGGATGGTTTGAACTTTGATATTTTTTTGTTTGTTAATGTGATAGGAAGTTAGGAACTAGGGTTTGATTGTTTGAGAATTGAAATGGACCCGACCCGATCTGATTCGACCCGCCATTAAACTTTGTTTGTTTGTTTTTACTTGTTTTACATGACCCGACCCGATCCGACCCGCTATGAACCGATTTTTTTATATAGCTAGGGGTCTAAAATCTTTAAAAAAATTCCGCACCCCCATAAAAAATCGTGGGTCCGCCACTGAATACATCAACAAATTAAAACCAACAAAACCATCAATTTTGCAAAATTAGAGTTAAATAGCACATAATTATAAAACAAATTACTTATTATAATCTGTTTTGGACCAGCATGAACAAATAAGACCATCTAGCTCTAGACCTAAAGCCTTATGAATATTTGCAATTAATTATAGATCTTTAAAAAAAAACCTTTCTAACGAGTCTGATACCATACCTAATGATATAACTCATGTTATGTACCGGTTTCATACAAAACATGGATGAATAACACCGGAATTCCCAGATTCAGTGATGGGAACAAATACCTTTGCTCGAATCAAGAAGATTTAGTGTTGGTATAGCGCCAATGCTTTGTCGTTGTGATAGAAGCTTCATTAACACATATTCACTTAACGGATTAAACATCAACAACATAAAAATTGAGACAATAAAATTAGGGTTTTCTTATAACAACTAAAACACACAAAAGATGGAATCTGAATAACATATCAATATAATCCATAATATAAGAAGCAATTGAAAGAAACCACTAACCGATGATTCAGATTTGAAGACTGATGAAGAGAAAACAAAACAGGTGAAGCGAATTGACGTTTGAATTCTCCCATTAAACATAAACTGTTTATACACGATAATAATGGAAACGTATTCAAATTTAGTAGAAGATTTTCAAGTGATTGATGATTGATTGGGGTTTTCATATGAAGAACACATTAGCGGTTTCACAAATGAAGGAGAATGGAGGAAAACCTTTTGCCGCTCATCACAAATGAAGAAGAATTGAGGAAAAGCATTTTGCCGCTCAAAACATAATTATCTGGCTAAATAGGAATGCCACATCAGCAGGTGAGGTGACAAAATTATTTTGCTTTAGTATTTAGTATAAGGCTATGCGGTATGGGGCAAAATGTATATGTATATATTGTATGTATAGGTGTGTGAGAGAGAGGGTAGTGTTGGTTTTTGTCCTTTTGTGGCCCGCCACCAACGTCCTGGAGAGGACGATGAGGACGCCAAACCGGGGGAGGGGGGGTGGGAATGGTGTTCCAGCGTTGCCGGACCGAGGACGGAGGGGGGACGACCCCATACCGTGTAGTCTAACACTCTGTTCCCAAGTCTCATTTAACAGGGGGAGTGGATGGAAAAGAGATGAAAATATGAAAAACCATGTTCCCGAGTTTCGTTTAACAGGGGGGGGGAGGGAAAAGGGAAGAAAATATGACCATATATTAATCCTTCCAAATGGAAAGATTATGAGAGAAAATTTTCCTTCCCCTCCCCCTGTTAAATGAGACCCGGCATAGTGTAAGAGATAGATCATAAAAACCAAACCAAATGGTTTCATGTGGGTCATAGGGTTTAAGCAAACCTACCCTTTTTTAACATTCTAGGGCTCTAGCAACCATCCCCTCAAATCACCACTAATTTCCATCACCTTCATACATTTTCCAACTTATCATCCACCTGCAATCATTCATATTATGTAAAACAACATCTCAATGGCAAGAAACCCTGCAACTCGTCTTCTCCGCATATGTTCTTCACAGTATAATCTTTCAAAGGTCAGATTTTTCCAATCTTACAATCGATCTTTTTCACTTTGCAATGAAATTCATCATCATTCCTCACAAACCCACCAATCTTTTTGCTTTTTTCACCCGAAAACACCCAAATTTATTCAATTTCCCCCTTTAGGTTTAGACTCTAGGGTTCATAATTTCAATAACAGATTGTATTGTACTCAAGAATCCACGGACTCTCGTGTGTTAGAACTTGTTGAAGATAATAATAATAATCATAATCATAATGTTAAGAACAAGATAAAGAAGGATGATGATCATGATCAAGTATCTGCATCACATGTTGCAAATGTTGATCCTGTAGAACTTTACCGTAGGCTTCGTGACGGTCCGGTTGCAAGAAAATTAGGTATAGAGCAATGGGAACAACTTACAGAAATTTTCAGGTGTTTTGCAAAGTCGGGTTGGGCTTCGAATCAGGCGTTAGCGATATATATTGGTGCTTCGTTTTTCCCGACTGCTGCGCATAACTTTAGGAACTTTTTCTTTAAGAAATGTGATGATGAGATTGTAGAGCACTTGTTGTCGTTGGGTGCTGGTAATGAGTCCGAGAGGTTTTTGTTTCCGATATTTGTTGAGTATTGTTTGGAAGAGTTTCCGGATGAGATTAAGAAGTTTAGGAGTATGATTTCGTCTGCGGATTTGACGAAACCCGAGACGTGGTTTCCGTTTGCTAGAGCGATTAAACGTAAGATCATATATCATTGTGGCCCGACGAATAGTGGTAAAACGTATAATGCGTTGCAAAGGTTTATGGAAGCGAAAAAGGGTATTTATTGTAGCCCGCTTCGGCTTTTGGCTATGGAGGTTTTCGATAAGGTGAACTCGTTAGGTGTGTATTGTAGTTTACTTACGGGTCAAGAAAAGAAGTATGTTCCGTTCGGGAATCACACTGCTTGCACGGTTGAAATGGTTTCTACCGAAGAGTTGTATGAGGTGGCGGTTATTGACGAGATTCAAATGATGTCGGATGTGTATAGAGGATACGCGTGGACCCGGGCTTTGCTCGGTTTGCAAGCCGACGAGATACATTTATGCGGGGATCCAAGTGTTTTGGATATCGTCAGAAAAATTTGTCAAGAAACCGGTGACGAGTTGATCGAAAACCATTACGAAAGATTTAAACCGTTAGTGGTCGAAGCTAAAACCTTGTTAGGCGACATACGAAACGTCCGTTCGGGTGATTGCGTTGTTGCGTTTTCAAGACGCGAGATTTTCGAGGTGAAGTTAGCTATCGAAAAGCACACGAATCATAAATGTTGTGTTATTTACGGTGCATTGCCACCTGAGACGCGTAGACACCAAGCTAACTTGTTTAACGAACAAGGTAACGAGTACGATATATTGGTTGCAAGTGATGCCGTAGGAATGGGATTAAACCTTAATATACGACGTGTGGTTTTCTATAGTCTTTCGAAGTACAACGGCGATAAAATCGTGCCCGTCCCCGCATCACAAGTGAAACAGATCGCGGGTCGGGCCGGGCGTAGAGGAAGTATTTATCCCGACGGGCTTACAACCACTTTACATTTAGACGATTTAGACTATTTAATCGAATGCTTACAAAAACCGTTCGATGAAGTTAAGAAAGTGGGCCTCTTCCCATTTTACGAGCAAGTCGAGTTATTCGCTGGACAAATCGCAAACGTTACGTTCTCCCAATTACTTCAAAAATTCGGTGAAAATTGCCGTTTGGACGGATCGTACTTTCTGTGTAAACATGATCATATAAAAAAGGTCGCTAACATGTTGGAGAAAGTTCAAGGACTCTCTCTTGAAGACCGCTTTAACTTCTGTTTTGCTCCCGTTAACATTCGGGATCCAAAGGCGATGTATCATTTGTTAAGATTTGCTCAGTCGTACGCTCAAAACGTGCCGGTTAGTTTAGCTATGGGGATGCCGAAGTCGTCTGCTAGAAACGATACGGAGTTGTTAGATCTCGAGAGTAAGCATCAAGTTGTATCGATGTATCTATGGCTGTCGAATCACTTCAAGGAGGAAACGTTTCCGTATGTCAAGAAAGCCGAGGCTATGGCGACTGATATTGCGGAGTTGTTAGGCCAATCGCTTATTAAAGCTAACTGGAAACCGGAGTCGAGAAATCAAGGGAAGAAGTCGAATGATGATGAGGATGGTTATCAGCGGCCTAGATCAATGGTTAAACTGCAAGAACGGTAAGTCATTTGTTTTTATAATTAAACTGTTTTATTTTTTATTTTTTTCATGTTTATGTGTTAAAGATGAGTTGCAATTGCATTATGCTAAAGTTATTATATTTATTTTAATTGTAATTAATGTGTTGCAGGAAAAGGCAAGAAAAAGATTTAAAGTCTGTAGAGAAGGTGACAAGTTTTCAAGCATCACCCTTTTAAGCTTAGGTTTCCCTTTTATTGTAGCATTAATCTATTGTGAAATTAAAGGCTTAGGGGCTGTGTGTTTACCTCTTAATGAGTCTCTTAATGGTTCAGACCTCTTACTGGTTCAGCACTTAATGATTCAGACTATTTGTTTCACGAGCAGATGTCTGAATGGTTCAGACATTTGCCTCTAAATAGTTAAGCATTATACAGAGCCTGAATGGTTAAGATCTCTAATCTGGATTGGTCAGACATTTGTCTCTGAACGATTAAGCATTATACAGGCTCTTAATGGTTCAGACCTCTTACTGGTTCAGCAGTTAATGGTTCAGATCTCTTACTGGTTCAGCACTTAACCATTCAGATGTTGCCAAACGGCCACTGTTTGAATATGTTAATTTTTTTCTTTTTTGCCGAATACAGTTAGGTGTTACCTAAATGAGTATTTTCTTGATCATGTGGTTAATGCTAAATGATATGATTTGCCGAATACAGTTAGGTGTTACCTAAATGAGTATTTTCTTGATCATGTGGTTAATGCTAAATGATATGATACGGCCCTTGTAACATTTGTTTTTATGGGATTTTGGGGTATACCTTAGTTTGTGATGTTGTAGCAGCTGGAAACTTGTGAATCTTAGGGTAGTTGGGGCCATTGTATCGATTTGTTTCCAGTTAGAGGAGTTTCTTGTGGATCTTGCTTTTTTAACGGCGACTTGTTTACTACTAAAAAACATCATTTGCCCCCAACTGGAACGTAGACCCTCACCACTTGGGAGAGATAACATCTAACAAACACCTTAGGTGGCGACATTATGGAAGCTGAGGTTATTCAGAAACGAGAAAGTGTTCAAGGGAACGTACACTCCAAACGGGTCAATTTTGGAAGCTATTATGGAGTGCACCTATTTGTGGCTTAAAAATAGAGCAAATCTGGGGTATCTTCTGTATGAAAATTGGTGTAATGTTGGTGCAGGTGCAATTGTGGGGTAAACTGTGTATGATTCATTGAGATGTAATATGTTGGCTAGTAGCATGAAATACTGTACAGGGTTGAATGTGTGGTTTTAGTTTTTTTTTTTTTTTTTCTTTCTTTTTTTTTCAGTATTAGCAAGAAGTTGAAATTTCAGGTGAATATAGTATGATAACTCGCCTACGAAGGACACCAATACCCGATAACTCACTGATAGAAACTGAAACTCCGAATTAGATAAAGTAAAACAAACAAGATAGTCGGCCCGATTCGAGATGGGCTATTCTCCAAATACAAGGTATAAAAACACTAATTTTAATAACTTAATACCTACCCCTAAAACTAGATAATTCTGGGAACTAAAAGACATCAACAGGCAGTTTTCCCCCGTGCTCCTCCATCTCCTGTATTTTAGGATCTTCCCCCCAATTTCTAATTTTTATATTTCTTTCCCGCCACCAGCACCAGCTGGGTCTGACCCGACCCAGCTTGACCCTGACTCGTTACTGGGTTCGTATCGCTCATCTTCAAAGATTATCAATTGTTAAGACATATGGAGTAAATATGCTTTAAACTGAAGGCTTAAGTTGCGAAAACTAGAGCGGCTACACTAAAAATTTAATGGTAAATTGTGAATATGAGTGATAATAAGGATTCAAACTTCAATTCAGCACAAAGAAAACAAGTCAGGTACGCTTACACGACCTTCACCAAAAATAAGAATATAGAATGGTAATTTAAAAAAGTGAAATGTTAAAAACTTTTTAGACAGACATCAACTGTAAATAAGATCTTCTGAACATCGTTTTTGTGGCAGCAATAAAACAAGCATTGTTCCAACAATGTCAAATCTCATACAGAAATACTCATTCAAATAACAAACCATTTATGAGCATACAACCAACAGTTTTGTTTGCTTCTTCAAAACTGGAATTATAAAACCGTCTCCAACATCTTTATTAGAACTTACAACAATCACTCACTTCTTCAACAAGGCACTGCATTGTGCCATTATCTTCGACGCCCTCGTGATCACATCTGTCATGTAAAAGTTATCAATCGTGACACCAAACGGCGTCGCACTCACCTTGCTCGAGCTCTCCGGTTTAACCGACCCAGAAAACGTAGCCGGCTCTCTCTCATCCACACGCAACAGATTTGGCGCAACGGTTCTTATACGCGACCGGACCCCACTAATAGTATCATAGGGTAACTTCACCCCGCAAACCTCGGAAAGAGCCCTGATTATCTTCCAATCTTCTCTTGCATCACCGACGGTCGGGACAGCTGGCACGGTTTGCTGAGCTGTCCCTTCGGTGTTCGCATACGTCCCTTCTTTTTCACTAAACGCTGCTCCTGGAAGAATCACGTTAGCCCGGTACACACCCTTGTCACCGTGGTGCCCCTGATACACCACAAACGCATCCTTCGGAACCTTATCAAGATCAACATCATCGGCACCCATCAAATACACAAATTTAGCCGATTCAATGCTGTTGTCGGATTCCGGCACGAGTCCGAGGTCCAGGGCGGCAGCTTGGGCAGCATTTAACAGCAGAACATTAACTCCATTCCAGTCGGGTCGGATTAGGTTTTCGTTTTTGGCGGCGATTGATTGAATGACGGAAAAAATGGCGTCTTTATCTTCGCGCTCAAAGATCCCGGCACCGATTATGATGACCGGGTTTTTGGCGGCTGAAAGTGCGGAGCTGAAGGAGTGACGGCCCTCTGCTATTTCAACTAGAGTTTCGGGACCCGTGCCAAGATGCTGATGGTCATAGTTGAAATCAGCTGGTGGGCCGATGTACCCGACTTTAGCTTGAGTGGCCCGAACCGTTTTGCGGATTCTAGCGTTTACCATAGCAGCTTCTACCCGTGGCTGCCATTATAACATAATATGCATAAAAAACTTGTAAAAGAAAATATTTTACACGGTTTCCACTAGGGGTGTGCACGGTTTGGTTTGGTTTAGTTTTATGGTAAAACCGAAACTGTAACCGAATATTTTCGGTTTTGAGAACCGTTCAGTTTCGGTTTTTTTCGGTTTTAGCAACGAATCGGTTGTTCAGTTTTTTATTTTTGGAACAAAATTACATAAGATTCAAAAAAAAAAAGCATAATCCAAAATTACATTTAAGTTATTATATTTAACCTTTTTAAATAATAATGTTTACATAAACCTAACTCTCTAATTTATTTTTATGTTTCTCCAAAGTTTCTATTAAGACACTTCTTTTATAATACTTTGAAAATCATTTAATTTATATGTTAAATTTTGTTCTTTCTTATAGGCAATAGATACATCATCTCAAAGATAAATAAACATGTTAATGTCATTATATTATAAATACTCAACATTCAAAAGTAAAATTAATGATATTTTAAATCAATATATAACCAACATTAAAAACAATTAGGTTATTCAGTTTGGTTAAGTTTTTTTCGGTTTTCAATTTTCATAAAATGCAAAACCGTAAGTCCGTAACCAAACTGTAAATTTCGGTTCGATTTTTTCGGTTTGGTTTTTTTTCGGTTTTTTGTGCGGTTCAGTTTTTTTCAGGTCGTTTAAGATCGTTTTTTTTTTTTTCGGTTTTCTGCTCACCCCTAGTTTCCACAGTTAAAAATTTTGAAGAACATTTTACCTGGGTACCGACTAGAAGAAAGCAGCCGGCTTTTTCCAATCCACTGATACCGCTATTCAAAAGATAACCCGAACGTAAATCCGCATTCACGTTCTTACCATTTCCTTCACACCAAACGTTATTCGACCCCATTTTGTTCAAGAAATCTTTCAACAACATCATAGATTCTGCATCACTTAATTTACCAGCAACTCCGACAATTTCCTCGGGTTTGACTTGGTGGATGACCTCAGCCACCACCGCAAGCGCATCATGCCAGCTCACCGGCTTAAACCGCCCATCATTATCACGAATCATGGGATCGTTTAGCCGCTGTCTCTTCAAACCATCGTAACAAAATCGGGTCTTGTCCGAAATCCACTCCTCATTAATGTCCTGTGTTAAAACATAAATACATAAGATAGTGACAAAAATACCCTTACTTTTAACAGAAAATGTTTATTAGAGTAAAGTACACGGATGGTCCCTGTGGTATACCAAAATTTTGAATTTGGTCCCTAGCTTTCTAAAAGTACACGGATGGTCCTTGTGATTTGCACTTTGTAACACATTTAGTCCCCACTCCCCAGCTTTTTTCAAAAGTACATAATGGAATCCCGTGGTTTGCAATTTGTAACGCACTTAGTCCCTAACTTGGACCTGCTAAAACCTTTAGATTTGTTGGCTGGGAACTAAATGCGTTACAAAGTGCAAACCACATGCACCATCCGTGTACTTTTGGAAAGCTAGGGACCAGATCCAAAATTGGTAAACCGTGGGGACCATTCGTGTACTTTACTCTATTTTATAGTACCTCGTTTAAGCGTGGTACGATGCGCATGACTTCCGGGCCCCTACTATCTATACGAATATTGGAACCGACAGCATCGGTAACATCTATTGTCTCAGTTCCTTTAAGTTCCCAGTTTCTAGCTTTGAAAGCAAACGGTTTTGAAGTAAGTGCACCGACAGGACAAATATCGATTACGTTTCCTGAAAGTTCACTCGTCATAAGTTTTTCGACATACGTGCCAATTTCTTCACCGCTTCCACGCCCTAACATGCCAAGATCTTGAACTCCGGCTATTTCGGTTGCAAACCGAACGCATCTTGTGCACTGGATGCACCGGGTCATCACGGTTTTGACCAACGGGCCGAGATTTTTGTCGACAACAGATCTTTTGGTTTCGGTGAAACGGCCTCTGTCGGATCCGAAGGCCATGGATTGATCTTGGAGATCGCATTCGCCACCCTGATCGCAAATTGGGCAATCGAGTGGATGATTCATTAGAAGGAACTCCATGACTCCTTCACGCGCTTTTTTGGCTATTGGTGTGTCGGTCTTTATTTTCATCCCTAAAACCAAAATTATTGAAATTGAAAATGTAAACAAACTGAATGTTCAGTAAACAATGAGATAGTAGGTATGTTTATATATTAAAAAGAACACAAAGGGTCAAAAGCAATTTGTTCGCTATGTCGTCTATTTTCAAATATTATATATTATTTTACAAAAAATAACTAAAACTAATGTAATAAATAAAGATTTGAAATGTATGAGCTCTGAACATCGAGCTTAGCTTCTTTAATGTGTTTATTTATATATTCATGAGTTCGTGTCCCTTGTTTAGTTAAAATTGAACAAACGAACACCAACACCGTTCATGTGTTTATTTAGACATTTAGGTGATTATCTAATTGTTCAACATTTAATTTTTACTTTTGTTAAGTTGTTAAATGTTAACACACCGTTCATGTGTTTATTTAGACATTTAGGTGATTATCTAATTGTTCAACATTTAATTTTTACTTTTGTTAAGTTGTTAAATGTTAACTATTGTGTTTTTTGCCATTTATATGTGTTAGTGCAATACGTCTATTGACTTCGTCTTGTATCATGAGGATAGGATTTTCGGTGTCCGAGGTGCAAGAAACAAAGTTTAGTGGGTTTACATGAGGTTTAGCTTGAAAGTGACATGTGACATGTTCAAGCTAAACCAGATCAATCAGGTTTAGCTTGAACCTGTCATAGTCAGCTTCAAGCTAAACCCACTCACCAATAAATAGGGCACTTGTTGATTCATTTGGTAACACTTCAGGATTTGTAACGAAGTGCTGCCGAAATCTGTTCAGGTTGTAATTAGTGTTATAATCAATCAATAGTGACAGATTTAAGAGTATCAAGCTGTTTCCACGTCCGTTTCACTGATTCCGCCTTTGAATCGGATTTAAAGCTCTTCTGATTGACTCGTTTGGGTCCAACAACGATCCTACAAGTGGTATCAGAGCTTAGGAAGAAGAGTTTAGCTTGATATCATCTATTTTCTGACTTCTACACCTTCTTTCTTCAATTGAACGAGATTTCACGGTCCGATTTGGTTCAATTTTTCACAGTGTACTCGGAATTGGACATAGACAAACCCTTGAAAGTTTCAGACTCAAATTCAGACTAAAAATGACAAAAACAGACCAAAAACTAGGTTTAGCTTGAACGAACACTTTGGGTCTAGCTTGAAAATAGTTGTTGGTTTAGCTTCAAATCGGCTTTAGCTTGAAAAATCTTGTTGGTTTAGCTTCAAATCGGCTCTAGCTTGAAAAATCTTGTTGGTTTAGCTTCAAATTGGCTTTAGCTTGAAAGATCATCTGCTTTAGCTTGAATCAGGTTTAGTTTGAATCAGGTTTAGCTTGAATCAGGTTTAGCTTGAATCAGTGCTTTAGCTTGAATCAGGATTGGAGTGTTTTTGCTTAAAATCTCAGTTCGCTTGAAAGTGAAAATTCCGAGTCGAGATCATTTCACGACAACCAAGTGTCAGTGTATTTCAGATTATTGGATATATTTTAAACTGATTGAGTTTGTTTGATTGTTTTCAGGTGTTTGAAGATGTCAAACAGTGAGGTTGATCCTGATAGATATTGGAAAGCAGATTATGCAAGATGGGAAATCGGAAAATTAAATGAACCATTCAAAGAAGCCCAGAGAGCAAAAAGATGGAATGAAGAGTTGGAATGTTACATGGATCCACGGGGTAATCCAGTTGTTGATCCACCAAAAGTGGATTTCGAAGCTGTAACAAATTTGGTTCCAAGGCAGGCTACTTTCAACACAAGAAGGTTATCTGATAAAGCATATTTGCCTGATTTGGAGAAGAAGATAAGAGAGGTTTGTGAAGCAAGTCTACCAAAGGTGGTAGAAATGAAGAAGAGAAAAGAAGAAGAATTGAAGAAGATGATTGAAGAAGTAAAGAATGTTGTGAAGATTGCTGCTGAACAAGACCAGAAAGCTGAAGAAGAACAGAAGAATGAAGAAGATCAGAAAGAAGTAAAGAAGGAAGATCAGAAAGTTGAGTCAGAAGAACCGGTGCTGAATGAGACCGAGGTTAGAAAATCTTCTGATCTATCGAATGTTGAATTGGTTGATAACAATGAAAACAAGTGCAGGAATTGCATAGAAATGTGCAAAGCCTGTACTAAAAAAGATGACATAATAAAAGCAAAAGAAATTGAAGCAACCAAATTTGAAAATGTTTTCAAAATAAAATGTAAAGAAATGGTTGACAAAGAAGAAATTTTGAAACTAAAAGTTGAAAAGCTGACACAGAAGTGTCAAGATCTTGAAAAAGATAATGATGTGTATAGACAAATGTGTTCAGCAAAATGTGTTGATTGTGTTGAAAAAGAATCTAAATTTCAAGATTTACAAAAACAGTATGATTCTTTAAAGTGGTCGAGTCAGAGAGTACAAGAAGCTTATGATACTTTGAAGAGCCAAGTCAAAAGTTTTGATCAAAGATTGTCAGAAACTTTAGTCACTAAAGAAATGTAATGATTAAATAGCGTTAAACAGTCTCACTGATGATATGCCGATAGGTTTTTATACATTTAGTAAACTTTTTCGGGATATAAATCTAAATTCAAACTCGCTTATTTCGTGGGGAACACTACTTGGATATATAGGTAACCCCTGAAATCTTGTTTGAAGGACCCATCTTTCTGAGATACTAGGTCTTTATGCTTAGTGATATCTGGGGTATTATCTCGGGACTTCTGATTTTGCGGAAGCAATGGCCTAGTCCCCGGAGAATACTTTCTGCATTGCTTGAAACATAGCACAACCCTCAGCAAATTGATGAAACAATAAAATTGATAGTCATTGCTGTTGTAATACAAAAGATCTTCTAAAGGGGACACACCAAAAGTCGAGCCGTCATCTCTCTGCTGAACGGAAGTTCTGACCTGAGCTCTCACGGTTTCGTACTATAATTTATTCCCCTTACAGATATCATCTAGGTATACTCACCTGTAAGACTGAATATTGGGATCTGGATACGGGAGTATATTCAAGAGGTGGGACACATGAATGAGTTTAAGTTCTTAATACATCTAATTCGTATCCTGAATCAGTTGAAGTTTGTATGAAAATTTAAGTGGACAAGTATATCGACAATCTAAGTGAATTGTTTAATTCTTAATGTGTAAATAAGCTCAACGGTACTTGTGACTTGTCAAAAACTGATATGATCCTCTGACGCAAACTCAAACAAAAATATTGGAGTTAAT
Source organism: Helianthus tuberosus (assembly GCA_030545235.1). NCBI lineage: Eukaryota > Viridiplantae > Streptophyta > Magnoliopsida > Asterales > Asteraceae > Helianthus > Helianthus tuberosus. The sequence continues at coordinate 84,647,527 of CM060369.1, forward strand.
TACATAGTTAGTCCCTGTGGTTTGCACAAAATAACAACCTTAGGTACTAATAGTTTCTGATAACATTCTAGGGTATTAACTTTTCATTTTGTAACGTTTGAGGGTATTAAGCTTATTTGTAGGCTTAAAATCACATTTTGTTAGTACCTAAGTATGTTATTTTGTGCAAACCACAGGGACTACCTATGTTATTACCTTAGAAGTTAATACCTCCAAACGTTACAAAATGAAAAGTTAATACCCCAGAAGGTGATTTTAAACTATTAGTACCTAAGTTTGTTATTTTGTGCAAACCACAGGGACTAACTATGTAATTAACTCAAAATATTGTCTGTAAATATGTTTGTACATATTTCTTTATTGCTTTATATTTTCAGAAAAATTCAAAAAGATTTTTGATTCTGCTTTATTTTCGACAACCGATGTCTGAGTGCTGAGTTTCAAAATCTAAGTAAGCTGATTGTGTTTCTGAAAATAAAACAAGTTCATTAATTTGAAACTTGAATTAAAAAAAAAAAAAAAAAAAATTCAAAAACAGTTTGTGACATCTCCAAGGTCATTAGTTTGGACTTGGATGATTTACTGTGAGGATTTTGGATATTGGACATTGCCATATCTGTATAGATTGTTGATAGAGGGAGTGTTTTAAAAAGTTGAATAGAACCAGATTACGATTTCTGAAAAATTTGGAAGTTTAAAATGTTGTTACTTATAAACTTATGAGTGATTGCAGATAGTCCAGATTACGATCCCGAGAGCATAGTCTAAGGGGGAGTCTGAAGACAAGCTTGAATCAAGGAGGAGCTTGTAGATGGAAAGCTAGGTGTTGATCCCAAAGCACGGAAGCTTGACGAAAGGGGGAGCCTGAAGCTGATGGAGAAGATAAAGATTGATGGATGCTTATAATGTTACAATTTGGATGAGAAGGCAGAATGATCAAGACTGAAGATGTGTCATGCTGGAGACTAGACACTGAAGACTTCGTCAATATCCGAGGGGGAGTCTGTTAGTGCAATACGTCTATTGACTTCGTCTTGTATCATGTAATAGGATAGGATAGGATTTTCGGTGTCCGAGGTGCAAGAAACAAAGTTTAGTGGGTTTACATGAGGTTTAGCTTGAAAGTGACATGTGACATGTTCAAGCTAAACCAGATTAATCAGGTTTAGCTTGAACCTGTCATAGTCAGCTTCAAGCTAAACCCACTCACCTATAAATAGGGCACTTGTTGATTCATTTGGTAACACTTCAGGATTTGTAACGAAGTGCTGCCGAAATCTGTTCAGGTTGTAATTAGTGTTATAATCAATCAATAGTGACAGATTTAAGAGTATCAAGCTGTTTCCACGTCCGTTTCACTGATTCCGCCTTTGAATCGGATTTAAAGCTCTTCTGATTGACTCGTTTGGGTCCAACAACGATCCTACAATATGAATACAATCGCTAATTTTGCAAAATCTCTAATAATAATTTTTATCTATATTTGGGTATTCATGCTAACTACGATGTTCTTGACTTACGCGTTTTTTTAAGTGAATTACAAGCACAATAGTCCAAAAATCCTAAATGTGACAAACGTATTTTCTCTTTTTTCGCAATTTTACAAGTATGGTAGTTGTTTGGAAACACAAATAAAGTCACAATGACGGTCAAATATCTTATTCATACTACCAAAATTATTAAAGCAACTATCAATAAACATATAGCCTCTCCCCTTCAAACCTCCGATTATTACTTTACATCTCAATGTATAACAAGAGATAAGTATAACCAACACACAACATTGTTAGTCAAGGTTTCACATGCAAAGATCATATGGATTATCTATAAGTTGAACAGAGGTCAGAGGCTTAATATGATAAAGGCTTAATATGTCACATTAGGGATGAGCTCGGTACCAACCGACACCGGAAATCAGCAAAAATGTGTACTGGTACTGCAAACGTCAAAAGTCGGTACCGAAAATGTTTCGGTTCGGGAAATTCGGTACCGGTACCCGGTACCATTTGCTCATCCCTACGTCACATCAGTAGATCACAGAAAAATAAAAAAGTTCCCTAAGTTCTTGCAAACCCAGTGAACCCAAACACCTAATTTCATCACCTCCAGCAACCCCACAAACCCAAAAAAATGAGAGAGGCAGAGAGCATAAAAACAATATTAACAATCCAAAAAAAAAATCACGTAACTTATGAATACAGTATGCATAACTTTAGCTATAAATTCATAAACTACCATGGTTTCTACAAGTTACACCTACTAAATTTGTAAGCAAAAGCATTCAAGCTTCAGAAATAAACTCATTAATTCCAGTAAACCCAATAAAATCTATATTCATTTTTAATATTTCCAGGCCAATTTTCAATAATCCTAAAATTCAATGTATAAATACCAACAAATTTTATAAATGCCAAGTTTCCAAGGCTTCCTGCTAATTCAATTGAATTAATCCTAGTAATATACTTCTACTCTTTTCTTTATTAATCAAACTCGACACATAAAATTGAATACATAACTAGGCCCGAAACCCATGTATTACATGGATTGAATGAAAGAAATATTAGACAGTTAGTTAGCAAACAAAGATTTAGGAATAATAATAGTATAATACAATATTTTGATGTAAGGTATTGTATTATAATTCCGTCGGCTCACAGGATACGAAAGGGTAAAATAAGATAAGCGAGAAAAACAATCTTCGGCTCACAGAATTGTAACAAGTGGCACAGCCAATTACTTATTTATTAGGTATAGACTCGACACATAAAACTAAATATATAACCCTCTATTTAGACTAAATCTATACTCCTATAGTAATCCTGACAAGTGTTGTAAAAAATAGAATTAATCGCCGACTAATCGGTAATCCATAGTTTATAGATCACATTTTACCTAGTGGAAACCTAAATGCGAGAATCGGTCAAAGGCAGTCAAATTTCGGTCAAAATCTTTCAAGTATTTGAAATATTATACTTAGAGTAAATTACAAGTTTTGTCCTTTATCTTTACATCAAATTTCAGGCGCTGTCCTTTAGCCAAAAAGTTGACAGGCGGTGTCCTTTATGTTGCCAAATCTTGCAAGTTTTGTCCTTTTAGCCAAACCCAGTTAGATTTTTTGGTTAAATCTGGTCACTCAAGGGCATACTTGTCATTACACCTTCACAGGGGTTATTTTGTACACACTTAATATTGAGGGACTGAATCTATAAAACTCAAAAATAAAAAAATTAAAACTGTTTCTCCTTCTCTCTGAACCCACCATGAGAACCCAATCTCTCTCTAATCTCTCTGAACCCTTCACCACCACCACCACCATCACCCCACAACCTTCACCACCGCCACCCACCCCACCTCAGCCTTCACCGCCTCCACCCCAACCCTACTGCGCCAACCATCACCACCGTTTCTCGCAGCGGCCGCCAGTTGCAGCGGTACAATCAAGGCCAACGTCAAGTCGTTGGGTCAGTACTGTCACTAATCTATGATTGGCTTCATGGTTTTTGCATTTTGTTGTTGGTTTTTAGTTTTTCCCCAAATTTGGATTGATATCTTCATTTGTGCCCTAATTTAATGGGATAAATGATTCTAGATTACAAAAATTGAAAGCTGTTTATCGGACATTTTGTAGAGTTTTTGTGAAATTGAATGCTTAATTTGATGAATTGAAAATTAATAATTTGAATACTTAGATAAATTTGAAGAAAACTTGTTTTCAGATTTGAAATATGAAATTAGGAAAATGATTTAATGATTTGGGGAAACTGAGTGCTGAGAATTGGTATTATTTTATCGATTTTTTTTCTAAATATTTGTTTACTAAAATGAAATTTAAATGTGATGCAGATGTATACCTTACAGATTAGCAAAATGAGATCAGATGTGAATTTATAAGATGCATTAGAAGTTCTTGTGATCAGTGCACAAAGAAAAGGCAAAGGAATGTTGTTCCCTAAGGTATTTACAAGCCACCGTTAACCACCGCACCACTACAGACAACCAACAATCCGGGAAGCATGTTTACACAGTGGGAGATATGAATAAACATGGGATTTTTAGATGCAAATATTTTATTTTAGGACGAAAAAGTGCAAATTTGGTCCGATTGTATGGTGGTTGTAGATGATGAAGGGAGGTAGTGGTGGCGGTGAAGGGTGGTGGTGGAGGTGGAGGTGGAGGATGGTGGTGATAAGTGGTGCAAATTTGGTCTGATTGTGATTGTATGGTTATAAAAATAATATCTTAAATTATTTTGTTTTATTTTTACATAATAGCCCCTTGATATAATTTATCTTACACAATAACCCCTTGAATGCTGAAATTACAATAGTACCCTCATGTGCCTTGCACATGACTAGATTTAACCAAAAAATCTAACTGGGTTTGGCTAAAAGGACAAAACTTGCAAGATTTGGCAACATAAAGGACACCGCCTGTCAACTTTTTGGCTAAAGGACAGCGCCTGAAATTTGATGTAAAGATAAAGGACAAAACTTGTAATTTACTCTTATACTTATTAATCCAATCCGACCCGATTAAGAAGTTTGAAAAATTATATATAGACTTGGTTTAAAAAAGCGAGCTTAAAGCGTGAGGCGATGAAGCGCTAGGGTTGTCGCTTTTTTTGCTCTGAGGCGACAAATCACGTGAAGCGTTTTGAAGCGCGCATTAAGCCCGAAGCGCCATTGGTTTGAAGCGACGCTTCAGCCCAATCAGGCCAGATTTGGGTTTTTTATTTAGGCCCACTAGTCTCTAATAGGGTTTAACTGAGGCCCGCTACTTCTTTACCCTAAAAAAAGAATGTTAGTAAACATCTTCAGCCGCTCCCTTTCTCTTCTCCATCGATTCTTCATACTTTCTCCAATAATCGACTTTAATTTATGTTTTAACTACGTTTTTTTTGTGTTAAGTGTGTTTTTTAATCATATTTTGTGTTTATGATTGATTAACAAGTAGAATATGTCATATTGATGTGTACAATTTTTTTTTTATTTTTTTATTTTGAGCGCTTCGTATACGTGAAGCTCTCGCTTCGCGCTTGAAGCTTCGCTTAAAGCTTTTGGAACCAAAACGCTTCGGAGCGCCTCGCGCTTTTTTAAACCAAGTATATATTGTTTTCAAAAGTTGTGTGTGTATAATATACATATGTATGTATACATTTCCACTCTTATTAATCCTGTTTAATCTCGGTTAATCGCCAGTCTGTACCCACTGCCCGACTAGTGCTAACTACTTTTACAACCATGATCCTATCCCAACACAAACTCTATTTAACTTAACTGATCAAATAAAACCTAACCGATAAATCCAAACATTCAAACTAAACATATATTGATTTGTCTCAAATCCACATGTTTCACAAACCAAATTATTCAAACACCAATTCACAAAACAAAAAAACTAACCTGGAAGTGCAGGCATTGCACAAGAAGCAACCGGTTTCGGCGACTTCTCAACCTCCACCAAACACATCCGGCAATTACCAGCAATCGACAACCGATCATGATAACAAAACCTAGGGATATCAACACCGGCAACCGAACACGCCTGCAGAACAGTCATACCTTTCGGGATCTTCACCGGATATCCATCAACAAAAACCTCGATGACGTCATCTGGATTGGGGAAATGAACCCTAGCTCCGGCGATTGGTGTCCGCTTTGGGAGATCCGGTTCGGGTGCCGTGGGTTCAGCGGCGGCGTCCGGTTTGTGGAGGTCCGGTGTTGAGACGATGGTGCGGAGGATGGTGGATTTAGGGTTTGTGGTAAGGAGTTTGGAGGATGTGGATCGGAGAGTTCTGGATGCTAGTAACCCTAACCCCATTGATGTTCGTTCACCTCGAGAAATCTACAGATTTGTTGTCACCTGAAACTATGAGTTCTCAGTCAGTATTAGGAATTTGGGGGAGGGCGTGTGTGCACCACTGACCACTGCACCTTACACTAAAGCCCAATTCACTTGGATTTGGCCCATTTTGTTTTTCATCAAACTAGTGTTTTTCAATGACGCGCGTTGCGCGAAAGGCATTTGTGTTTTCGACCGACATCATCCTGCAAGTCTTCTTTTAACTGTTTCACTTCTTGCAAAGACTGAACGTAGACCCTAACTCTTGTTTCACCACTTAATCACCGTAAAAATTACAGGATTCATGTTTGGGGCATGGGTTGACGCGTGGACTTCGAGCCTCCCCGCTGGTGAGTGACGTGTTGGGTCGGTTAAGAAAAAAAAGCCTAAAGCGTTAGGTAGATTTCGAACAGGGCGAGCTTGTCAAACGGCTTCCGCTCCTTGCCCTGGAACTCGATGTTGGCCACCGCCACCCGGTTTTCGTGACTTATATCACCACCGGGACGCTATCGTAGTAGGCTTTAAAACGGTCGAGCTTCGGTCGTAGCTCGCGCCACTTGTGTTGGCACGCGTTTAAATTGTGTCGGTCGTTCCCCACGTTGTGCGGTAGCTAGCGAAAGCTTCCAGCCAGTAACGGGTCTCACCGGGTTGGCGGCCCTTCATCGCGTTGTGCCGGTATCAAGTGTGGGTAAAAACGTAAATTTATTTTTATGTGGGGGTAAAAACATAAATTTAAACTGATGGCAAAATCGTAATTTTAAAGTGGGATAAAAGTGTAAATTTGTTGGGCCAATAAGGGAGTTTTTTTTTTTTTTTTTTTTGAACGGCCAACAAACTCAATCCCGAGCACTCTTGGGGCACCCAATGGGCAAACGGAGTACTCCGAGAGTAACCCGAGTCCACCACCAATTCCGGGGAAAACCCGGTAACCCACCCGCCCGTAGGCACGACGGTGAAATTACCGGTAAAACTCGTTTGGCTCAAGGATCCAATCCAGGTTTCCCTGGGTCTCTATCATTGCCCACCAGTGCCTCACTCTGCACCAAGTGGGAGTCGAACTTGCATCTCTCAAAAGAAATGCAAGCCCTCCACCACTTGATCTAGAGATCATTGGCTTAACCGTACAATTCAGCCGCACAATTGGCCAGCACTATTAGCCGCACAATTCAGCCAATAATTGGCCAGCACTATTAGCCGTCCATTTAAGCCAATAATTGGCCAGCACTATTACCGTCTTTGAGAATGTAGATATTGAAATAAGGTGATGTTTGTTTTTGTAAAAACATATGTGCAGGTTACTTTGTCTGCGTCGCGTAGACTATGCGCAGAAATTGTCATCTGCAAACTGTTTGTTTTTCTGAAGACGTTTCATTAAAAAAACAAACCGTCCACGTCCACCACCACCACCCACCGTCCACGTCCACAACCACCACCCGCCGTCGACGTCCACCACCACCAGTTTATATTAGAAGTCTACGTACGTTAAAAAACAAACAACATTCTTCTTGCAGACTGTAGAGGTTTGGTCCATCTCTTCTTCTACATATGTCTGCAGATAGGGGTGCAAACGAGCCGAGCCCGAGCTCGACCAGGCTCGAGCTCGAGCTCGTTTAACTTATGAAAGCTCGAGCTCGGCTCGAAGGTAATTTTTGAAGCTCGAGCTCGGCTCGGGCTCGACTCGTTTAGTATTTATTAATTAATTTTTATTAATTATAAGTATTGCTATATATATAATTTAGTTATTTTTTTATATTTATACAAATGGTAGATATTATTATTTAAATATATGTTTAATATATTAATAAAAAATATATAAAAAAAAGCTCGTTAAGGCTCGCGAGCCGGCTCGAGCTCGATAAGCGAAGCTCGGGCTCGGGCTCGTTTACTAAATGAGCTTGTTTTTAGGCTCGAGCTCGTTTAAGCTCGGCTCGTTCGAGCTTTTTTTCAAGCCGAGCTCGAGTAGCTCGCGAGTAGCTCGGCTCGTTTGCACCCCTATCTGCAGATGTGGTCCACATACTGCAGACATTTTACCTCTTAAAAAACAAACTGCACCTAAATTGCCACCACACACCGTCCACCGTCCACCACCACCACCCACTGTCCACGTCCACCACCACCACTTTATTTTAGAAGTCTACGTACGTTAAAAAAACAAACAACCTTATTCTTGCAGACTGTAGAAGTTTGGTTCACCCCTTCTTTTACAAATGTCTGCAGATGTGGTCCAAAGACTGCAGACATTTTACCTCTTAAAAAACAAACTGCACCTAAATTACGCACGGAAGTAGACCTTTAAACGAACTGAATTTCAACAACTGTTTGCATGTTTATTTTAATAAACGAACAAATATGAAGAAAACCTTTTGTGGATTTAACTACACGACGAACATGAAAATACGTTTTATTCATTCATTTATGTTCGTGAACGTCCGTTTATGTTCATTCATTTTTTCGTTTATGTTTATTTAAATTTTAATATATATATATATATATATATATATATATATATATATATATATATATATAAACGGGATCAGAAGAAAATGGTTGAAAGTGTGAAAACGGTGAGAACAGATCCTGGCCCATGTAACACCCCGAAAACGGGTTTGGTAATCAAACCACGTTAATACTAAAAGACGGGTAAAGTACCGTTAGTGGTAAAATTTACCCGGTGAATATTAAGATTTCTAAACAATTAGATCTAATGTTAAATAAAAAGGGGTGAAGGAATGTTTATGAGGAAATAAAGTTATGAGAGGCCCGAGTTTACGGGACTTAGAATGAAACAGGTTATAACCCCGGAACCTACTAAGTTAACTAGGAATAATTAACCTAGTTATTTATGTGTGATCAAGTGAATGAATAGAAATCAAGATTTTAACCCTCTTTATAAAACTTCTAAATATGAGGGACTAAAAGTGGGCAAACTAGGAAATGTTTTAATTAAAACAATAATAAAAATCAAAACACACACACACATGTGTGTGTGAGTTCGATCGACCAGAAGCAAGAGCAGGGGTTCCAAAACCCTAGTTTAACAAAATCAACAAATTGAAGGTCAAAATGAAGCTCAAATTCACAACCAAACATGAATAAACGATTACCAAGTCAAGGGGATCGTAAGGTATGTCGAATTTCTAACATTCATGAAGTTGTGAAAATTAGTTAATCTTGCATGATACGATCTATGTATGAATCATAGAAGTTATGGCTGAATTTGGGATGTAGGATTGCTTAGGAACAAACCCTAAGTGAAGATTTAGAATAAATTGCTATGATTTAGGTGTTTGGTTGAATCACCACACCTAGCTAAGTGGGTTTTATTGTTATGATGAAATTGATGATAAGACTATGTTTAGAATCATCATGCATGATAATGAATGGAAGGTGTTTGATTAAACCATGAAATTGGGTACATGATCATACTTTCATGAAAAGGGGTTTAATAAATTATGATGAAACTAGTGATTTTGGCTCATATAAATAGGTGTTTGGAATCATGATGTCTACTAATTAATATGTAGAACTTGATTATATTTGATGATTGGATGAATGTCTAATGCTATAATGAAACGGGTTTTACATGTAGATGGAAACCTTTAGTTAATTGCTTAACAAATGAATGATTAGCTTCAATAGTCGAGAGCTAAGTTAAATTGGTGCGTAAAAAAACTAGAATGGTTAAAGAGTTTGGATGAAAATGCCTAAGTGGGTTCAATGTGCCAAATGTGTGTTTGAATATGTTATAGACAAATTGACTTTTAAGAAGTCAAACTGACCAAAATGAAATCAAATGGTGAATTTTGATGAAAAACCCGTAAGATGGAATAGTCATAATTAATGATGACTAATCTAACCGTCTTACGAATTATGATGATAGTTTGACGCTTGACAAGCTAGGTGGAGGCTTGGAAAGGAAGCGGGTCAAACGAAGCAAATAAGAAGGAAAAGCGTACTTCGGATGCGAGGTAAGTAAAATTTACACCCACTTGTAGTATATGTGTTTATTTTATAAGCGATAAATACGATAAAGGATTAGGTTTGAATCATGGGTTCTGACACGAAACGAAATGGGTCGGAACGAATAAAAATGTTTTAAACCATGATTAATGGTGAAAGAGGCAAAATGGTAAATTAGTCACGAATTGGTTAAGAATTAGTGAGTTTTTCTTAAAGTTACCTTATAGCGTAACTAGTAATGGGAAAATGGGTAAAAATGGAAATTTAGTTAAGTATCGACTAAAGTAAATTAAGGTTCAAAGGACACCCATAGCGTAAGCCGAATGGGTTAAAAATATAAGAAATGACTTTAGAAAATAAAAAAAGGATCTAGTGAGTAAATCCGAAATGGGTCGGATGTGTGATTGGTAATTAAAACCCATGTTTTGTTACATATGAAAATGTTGGGTTATGTAGGTCGAACGGGCCAAATGGTGGGAATAACGCCATTTGACAAAATCAACTAATGTGGTTGTCAAGTCATGTGTTTACAGGGCGAATAGTAGTTTGGGTAATTGCGTCGCCATAAGAATATCGGTAATAAAAGCAAGGTGTCGAAACGGGTCACTAGGTTGACTCAAGCCAGGTACGTATAAATACGATTGTGGTTAAACATACATTTTTGGGTCAAATTAGTAGCAAATGCCCTTCGTCGTAAATGAGGGGCTAAAGTTGACTAAAATGCCCTTGATGGGTAAAAATAGAAGTAATAGCGAAACGGGTTAAGAATGTGTAATAACCCGTGAATTGAACATTGTACAATAGGAAATAATCATAATAATATGTTTACAAAAGAAACAAGGACCACAAACAAGTTTGTTAGATGAAACCGCGAACGGGTCAAAAAGTGTCATAATTGAACTTCAAGCCAAGAGCTTGAAGTCTAAAATTTTGTGAAGTTAGATGTTGTATTTTAACTCCATATGATGGAGAATTAAATTACGGTCGCGTAGGAAAAAGAATCGCGTAAAACGGATCAATAACGAATGAGTTATGTCCGTTTTCGTAAAACTTGGTTTGGCTGGAAATATGCAGCAACAGGAATCAACATTCTGTCGAAATGGGGGCTAGGCGTCACGCGACGCCCCCTAAGTCTGAAATGTTTATATTTTGTTGTTTTGACCCATGGAACTCGTTTATATCCATTCTAACATTGTCAAAACTAACATTGGATGTGGTTTTGATCTTAGGTGATGTTTGGCATGCTCCGGATGACGATCAAGCAGCAACGAAGAACCGAACACACGAGATTAAAGCTTCCGCACGGCGTTACGTCATAACTTTTAAATGACGAGCTTATTTATATTAAGTTGTAAAAGTTTTAAATTACTCGTATTTTCTAAGGATACTTAATCGTAATTACATGTTTATTTTTGTTATTTATACGAAAACCTTTAAAATAATAACAAGGGTGTTACAGCCCAACACGTGGCAGGCGGCGCTAAATGATATTCAGGGGTACGATTGTCATTGTGCACGTTCCCCTCCATAATTCGCGTTATAAATCTGTTTCAAATAAAACTCCAAAAATTTTCTATTAGCAGTTACCTCCTTTTCAAGCTTTCGAGATCTATGACGTCTAACGTGGATTCCGTTCGACAAAGTAATATTTGATGACGTTTTTATATTTGTTCTCGCAAATCATGCAACACATATACAACAGATTTGGCGTTTTGTTCTTTATGCTTGTTTCATTGTCGTTTTTTTTTAAATTAATATTTCACAATGCGTTGTATTTTTTCAATGGCGTTCTTCATGTATCCGATATTTTGGCGTTTTCATTGGTTGTTTAATAATTAGTAAGAACTGATAATTGGAATTTTCATTATTAATGTTAATTGTCGTTTGGGATCTAATATATGCTTATTGTTTACAATCAATGGCGTTTTACACCTGATTACTGAAATTATTGAGTAATATTTGTAAACATCAGTTCTTACTATTTGTTAATTTGTAAACATCAGTTTTATTAACTATGCCGTTTTCATTATCATGTTATATTTGTTAATTATTCATATTGTTAATTATTCAACTCATGGTCTTTTGATTATCACGTTTCATTAATATTGTTATTAATCAACTAATGGTGTTTTTATTATGGTGTTTTCAATTATATGTTTATTATGTCTTGTTTATTATTCAATTAATGGCGTTTTGATAATGTTATATAGAGACAATTTCTATTTTAATGGTGTTTTGCCTAGAGAAGTCTAAAGACCTTTTTACCCTTAGTGAAGCGCGTCCACGTAATAAAATTGATGTTATATACGAAAACGTCACCGCGTCAATCTAGTCCATAGATTGTTTTGATCCAACGGATGAGAGGCGTTCTCACTGTTTTCACACTTTTAGGCGTTTTCCCTAAATCCTGCCCCTATATATATATATATATATATATATAGAGAAACGGGATCAGGAGAAAACGCTCAAAAGTGTAAGAACGGTGAGAACGCATCCTGGCCTAACGCGTGGCACACGGCATAAAGAAGGGCGGAGGGGCTTTTTTGTCCTTTTATCTTCTGCTTTTCTACTTCCGTTTTTCCCAATATTGTTTTATTTTTTGGGGTTTAAGATTTTTGGCGTTAACCAAATTCAATAATTAATGGCGTTTAATGGTTTCATTGTATTAACATTTTGGCGTTTATGGCGTTTTTAAAATCGTATGCCATTGGAACCCCAGGGGGGTCAGGAAATCTATCTGAATGACGTTTTTTCATGGCGTTTTAAACAAGATGGTCCATTGTTCTATTATTTTTTATATACATTTTGGCATTTGTGGTATCTTGGCGTTTTACAATTGTAAGATTATATTACAACCACAGGGAAAAAAATAGAAGCGAAGAAAATAAATTAAAAATCACAATCGGATCTCTTTTCATAATTTTCACTGTCATCAGCCTCTCTCTTCTTTAATAGTACAAGAACTGTCACCAAATATATGGCGTTTTATGTAAAACTTAACAAACCCATCGGTTTGATTTTTTTTGCCTGCTCGTCTGTTGAAGTGGCTTTTTTGTGGATGTTTGGGTACATAGATCTATGACGTGTGAGTGGGTTTTTCACTTTTTTTTCATCTTGATCTTCATCTTTATAATCATCTAACTCTTTAGTGTCATTGATCTCTTCTCCTCATCCAAGCCTTCTTCAAGAACAAAGAATACAAAATGACATATGACTGTCATCAGTATCTTTTTCTTGAAGATTTGTCCATCTCATGCAGCAAAATCTCTCTCAGCTAATAATCCATTCAGTGAAACTTCACGAAAAACAATACTGAATATCCAAGATATTAGCCATCTTTGATTTTTTTTAATTTTTTTGCGTTTTACAATAAGTGGTATTTAGTAGTATTTTGGCGTTTTTTTTTTTTTTGATTAAATGGTAGTTGCTGAGAGTTATTATTTTATAGGATTTCTTTTGGCGGCGTAGGTTAGGCGGTGCATTATTATAATAAAGTATTCGTCGTTTCAGTTACTGTTTGTAATTATTGTTTTTGATAAGTTTTTTTCTGTGAAGTCTGTAACACGTCCCGTCTTTCAAGTTTGGCGTTTTAGATTCTAATATAATAAATTTTCCGTCTCTTCATTTTTACTGTTTTGTAGTTACTGTTTCTAGTTGCATTTTGAAGTTTGATTTTTATTTTTTGGGTTTTTTATAATACTTTTCCAAATTAATTTTATTATAGTTTGAGAGTTTTGGGGGGGCGTTTTACGGCATGATAGCGTTTTAACAAGCATTTTGGATGTCTAGCGTTTTTATTATATATGTCGTTTTATTATATAACAATCATCTAAAAAAGAAAATTAAAAAAATATATATATAAACAATTGATCTTCCAAATCTTCACTGTCACCAGTCTCTTTCTTCTTTTTTGAATCATCTTAACTGGCTGGTTCGACTTTCGTATGATTCATTTTGTTTTTTTGTTTTTCAAGTAGTTTTTTGTGGCTGTTTGGAAGCACAAAGTCTAACATCAGCATCTTTTTCTTGGAGAATTGTCCATCTCATGCAGCAAAATGTTATTGAGTTTAGACCATTCAGCAACAATCTTGATTTTTCTAATGACCGATGTTTGATTTTTTAATTTTGGCGTTTTACCGATAAAAAGAACGCCACCAAATAAAAACACGTTTAACCTCAAAATTTGATCATGCTAAAATCAATAATGTTTTGCTGCATGAGATAGACAACATTGTTAATCCTCGGTTAAGAAAGATAACTGACAATGTTGTCCACCCCATACAGCTAAACTTTATTGATAACAAACTCAATATTGTTTTTGTATGTTTTGGCGTTGAGGATAAATAGGATTTTTTTGGCGTTTCTAAGACGAATGGTATATATGGCGTTTGGAGTTTTGTGTGTGTTTTTAATTGAAGGTCTGAGATGTTGTATATATAGGATTTTTTGGCGGTTTTTTTAGGTGGGATTTTATTATAATTAAGTTTGGCGTTTTATATTTAATGGCGTTTTTAGTTAGAATGGTGTGTGATTTTTGTTTGGCGTTTTATTTTCATGAGATGACGTTTTGTGTGGAGAAGTCAAAAGACCCTTTTACCCTTAATGAAGCGCGTCCACGTAATAAAATTGATGTTATTTACTAAAACGCCACCGCGCCAATCTAGTCCATAGATTGTTTTGATCTGATGATCTATAAGCGTTCTCACCGTTCTCACACTTTCTACCGTTTTCTCTAAATCCCGACCCTATATATATATAGGAGAAGGATCCGCTAGGAACCACCCTTTATTGCGAGAACAATGTGAACACAACCAAAAAATACCTAAAAACATCTAAAAAACACCCAAAAAAAATTTTACTATTTTTTTTTGGAAAAATCGCTATATTTCGTCAATAATAAAAAAAATTCAAAAAAAAATTTCGAGTAACAGTTATCAATGCACATGTGCATTTGTATCGTTTCTTTGACAAATTCCATAATTCATTACAAATATCAGACAATTGCACTTTCATTTACACTACCATTCATAATACACTACTTTTTACATTAACAATAACAGAAATGCACATGTGCATCTATATGTAAACTTGTTATAACATTAACAACACTGGAAATGCACATGTGCATCTATATATATGAACATGTTATAACGTGTTTTAGTACACCACTTTGAATACACATTCCCTTTCATCTATCATACCATCCATACTACACTACCTTTACCTCCTACCATCCGTAATACAATACCATTGCTTTTTACCATCCATAATACAATATTATTACCAATATTTCACTTTATTATATGTACATCAACACCCTTTATACCATCCAAACAACATATTACATCATAAGGTGACAAATATAATCAAACCATCAACCACTAGATATAACTAACCAAAACACATGTATATGGGCCTACTTCATCATTTAAAATCACAAACTTTTTGTACCAAAACACCTTATTTCATGTTGATACATATAGATGTACATGTGCATTTCTAATATTGGTAATGTAAAAAGTAGTGTATTACATATGGTAGTGTAAATGAAAGTGCATTTTTCTACTACTAGTAATATATTATGGATTTTGTCCAATAAATGATACATATGCACATGTGCATCCATAACTGTTACTCGAAAACAAAACGTTTTTTGTTTTGTTTTTTTTGGTAACAAAATATAGCGATTTTTATTAGAAAAATATTAAAAAAAAATTGTGGGTTTTTTGGATTTTTGTACGTATTTGTTTGTGTTCACATTGATTCTCGCGGTTCTCGCAATAAGGATGGTTCTCAAATGAACCTTACCCTATATATATATATATATATATATATATATATATATAGGGCCAGGATTTAGAGAGAACGAGTGAAAGTGTGAGAACGGTGAGAACGATTATGGACCGTCAGATCAAAACAATCTATGGACTACATGACGCGGTGGTGTTTTCGTAAATAACATCACTTTTATTAGTGTGGCGCGCTTCCATAAGGGCAAAAAGGTAAATGTTCATATACAAAACATATCAAAGCCTGACCGAAACATATATACTTCCCAGAGAAACCTCCCCAAAACCAACGTAAAACGCGAAAACCCTAGAAAACGCGAAACAACAAAAACTATGGCGTCGAAGGATCAAACCAGATCCAGAGGAAAAAAACGTAGTGAGTTAACTTCAATTTACATTGTGCTAGTTTATGCTGCTTTTGGCGTTCTAATTTTAACAAAAATTTGCTGTTTATACAAGGGTGGAAGGGGAAGGGTCATCTGCTCCAAAACGCCAAAAAACGAACGAGCAACGAAAGAAGACAACAAGAGGACATGGTACACAATGTTACTTTTCGTGATGTAAAAATACACTTTGATACTTTGTTGCCAAAATGCCAAAATTTGTATCATTTGTTTAACAATGTATGAGAACGAAATTTTGCATATCACTCATGTGTTACTAAACACCACAAACATGTATCATGTCATAGCTTTGTTACTAAACGCCAAAAAATGTATGGTTTCTGTTATAAACGCCATTTAACTGTTATTGTCTTATTCAACATCTATCATCTCTTATTCATTTATAAAACGCCATAAAATAAAACACCATGAAATCATTTTTTATAGGCGAAGAGAGGTTAAGATTGAGAATAAATGTCCATACTGGAAAGGCCCAAAACGCCAATAAGAGGAAGGCATTAAGTCAGAATGTTGAGGTTGATGAAGAACCATATCATGAGTTCAGTGGGGCTAGGATATTGTCAAGAGTAAAACCTACAAACTTGACTGCTTGGTTTATGAATCTAAACGAAAATCAAAGACAGATAGTACACCAAATGGGGTTTGGAGCTACACTAAGGTTGAAAATAGACACCGTACCGACAATGCTTGCGTACTGGTTGGTTGAAAATTACAATGAAAAGACAAACACCCTAAACGTTGGCAACCATACCATACATATGAATGAAGAATTGATAAACTCTTTAACGGGTATACCAAATGGAAGGGTGCCCGTGAACATGAAAAAAAGACCAACAACTAAAGACCATGTGGTGGCTGAGTGGAAAGCATAGTTCCAAGGGTTGGGCTGGGTTAACAGACCAAGTGTGAAGATATACTTTGATAACGTTTTGCCTATGATACATGGCTTCGGGAGAGACTTCTGCCTAAATTTCCTTGTAGCATTCTTCACTATAATGGGGCATGCAACTGACAATGCAGTCGTCAACAAACAATTCTTGCACAACGTTACACCAAATGTTCAAATAAACCAAATGAACTGGTGTAGTTCTATCTTCCAATGCTTCCAACACGCCAAAACCGCATGGGCTCCCAAAAAGCATTACACAGGGCCACTAATCATACTTGCGGTAAGAATAAAATTTCACTATTCATTAGTGTGTCATTAAAACGTCAAAAAATATCTGTCATTTGAAAAATCTATTTTGTTACAGCTTGCCTTGGTGAACGATGCTTGCAATAGGAAAAAATGGGACCGAAAAGAAGGATACCCAATTGAGTGGGTTACAACAGATACTCTTGACTTATTTGAGAGTGCAATGGCAAAACGCCTTGTGGGCAATGAAGTAAAAAGGAAAACAGTCAAAGAAGCTAAGGGAAGCAAGCCCCAAAAAGCAAGAAAAATGTAGGTTGTTGTTCATGATGAAGATGATGGTGATGATGTTGAGAATGAAGATGAAGATGATGTTCACAAGGTCGATGAGCATGCTGATAACAATGATGATGAGTTTGATGATGATGATGATGATGGTTTTGATCATGATGATCATTATGACTATGATGTGCAAAACGCCATGCCCTTCAATGATGATGAAGAGGATTCACTTCAAAGGATGGTGAATGAGGATAGAGAAAGCCGGGAAATGATGTTTGAAGTTTCTACATCAGAAAACCATGCTCTTGTCAGAGGAGTAACACAGTATGACAACATTTTTGCTGATGAAGAAGAACAAAACAATGAACCTGAAAAGGTATGTTGTTCAAATAATAAATTAAAAAAAACACAAAACACCATGATAAACAAAATCCTTTTTTTAATATAATAGGAAATGGCTGATAAATTGGATGGAGCATACAAAGAATTAGAAGAATGTTACAATAAAATGAACACATTGTTAAAACAGTCAAAGTCTGAATACCCAAACAGCCTCCTGGTACACATTAAATAGTCACAATGTATGACATTGTTGGAGAACATCTCAAAATTTGTTGATGAAAACGCCAAAGAAATGTCAGCTGAAAGAGAAGAAGGTACACATGAAACTGAGGTTGAAAATGAGGTGGTACTAGGAGATGAAAATGAAGAAGAAGCGGAAAAGGAGATGGCTGAAACAGAAAACGCCATTGAAGAGCAAACAGTTCATGAAAACACCACAGAATTTGAAAATGAAGAAGAAGGAGGTGAAAATGAAGAAGAAAGTGAGAAGGAGATGGCTGGAATTGAAAACGCCATTGAAATGGAAACAGTTTATGAAAACGCCATCGAAGTGGAAAAAGTTCATGAAAACGCCATTGAAGTTGAAAATGAAGGAAAAGGAGAAGGAAAAGGAAAAGGGGAAGGAGAAGGAAAAGGAAAAGGGGAAGGAGAAGGAGAAGGAAAAGGAAAAGGGGAAGGAGAAGGAGAAGAGGAAGGGGAGTCGGAAGGGAATGATGAAGGGGATGAAGAAGGAGAAGGAGAAGGTGTAGGATCGTTTTCTGACCCGAACGAGTCGATCAGAAGAGCTTTTCTCAATACGAAAGGCGGAAACAGACGTATCGAGTTCAATTCAGCAAGAATATGACTTTAAACTGTCTTTTTATTGATAACAGATCGATTACAATGTTGTAGACACTTCGGCAGAGCTTCGCTACCGGAATCAGAATTGTTACAAATGACTAGGCACCTAAGGTATATATAGGAGTAGTGATTTCGTTTGAAACTGTTCAAGCGGAATCTAATTCCGCACGAAATTACTCAAACGGAATTAGCATCCAGTTTCAAGCGGAATTACTCATTTGATTTCGCATGAAATGACCCTGTGTCATTTCAAGCGAAATTACCTACAAAACATTTTCTCGTTTTGCGTGCCTTAATCTATCTATACAAATACAAGACTCGATACAAGACGAAGTCAACAGACGCATGCACTAACAGACTCCCCCTCGAATGTTGACGAGTCTTCAGTGTCGAGTCTTCAACATCTTCAGTCTTTATCAGTCTTTTACTCTTCCTGAAGTATCTAACAATGTAAAATATCCTCAATCTCTGTCTTCTCTTTCTTCCAGAATCTCAACCTGGTACTATACTCCTCTTGATCAGATCTCTTGATTCCTTAAGTTCATCAGCATCATCAGCTTGCGTGAATATCAGAATCTGAAATTTGACTCTACAATCTTCTATCCCAAGATCTGTGACTGGCTCTTACAACTTCAGACTCCCCCTTAAGTTGTGCTTAGGATCGCAGTCTGGCTTTTACAGGTTCAGGATCGAAATCTGGCTCTACCTAAATACAGACTCCTCAGGAATCGAAACCTGACTTACCTGCACATCCTTAACCTAGAAATAAATTTCATAAATTTAAAATTTTACAAATTTTTTCTCTGCTCACCACTTGTAAACACAAATATAACAACATTTGCAAGAATCAAACAAAATGATTTAACATTTTTAATCACTAAAGAACCACTTGAATGAATAACATATTCATTTTCAAACACTTTTTCATCTCAAACATCTCAAACAAATTCTCCTAAACCTTTTGTTCATCATGCTTAGCACTTGGAATTTTGAAAATCAGCTCTCCAATATCAGTTGTCGAAAATCTTTTTGAATTTTTCAAAATTTATGCTAAAACACACTAAAAATCTTTTTGAATTTTTGAATTTAACGAAATGCAGTAAAGAAATATTTACAGACAATATTTTTGTGAGTTTGTGTAAGAGAATCATATCAGTTTTTGAGACAAATCACCAACACCGTTAAGCTTTAAAAAATTTCAGTTCTAAACGATTCACTTAGATTATCAGTATACTGATCCACTTAAATTCTCACACAAAGTTCAACTGTTTCGAGATACGAGATTAATGTTTTAAGCACTTAAACTTATTCATGTGTCCCACCTCAGAATATACTCCTGTATCCAGATCCCAATATTCAGTCTTACATGCGAGTATACCACAGATGATATCAGTAAAGGGTTAAATTGCGAGGGCCGTGAAAGCTCAGGCTATTGCTTCCGCAAAATCAGAGAGATGACGGCTTCGACTTTAGGTGTGTTCCCTTTAGAGAATCTTTTCTTCAACAGCACATGATTAGCATTTTTCAATGTTTCATCATTTTTTGTACTGAGGGCGATGCTATATTTTCAATCAAGCGTAAAGTATTATACGGGGACTAGGCCATTGCTTCCGCAAAATCAGAAGTCCCGGGATAATACCCCAGATATCACTGAGTATAAAGACCTAGTATCTCAGAAAAGGGACCTTTCAAACAAGATTTCGGGGGTTACCCATATATCCGAGAGATGTTCCCCACGATATAAGCAAGTTTGAAATTTAGGTTTATATCTCGTCACAATCGACTAAATGTGTAAAAACCTACTGGCACATCATCAGTGAGATCGTTTATCACATTTTGACTTTCCAATTCTTTAGCATGTTGTGATCGTCTACTGATGTACTATCATTTCCTCTTTTTACAACAAAACTCATTTTTTTGTATTTATCATGTTTTTTGTCTTTTTCAAATTTTCAAATGTTTTTGGATTTTCAGAAATTTCTTACTCCCCCTAAAATACAAACTCATTTAAAGAAAATTTGAAAACAAACTATACAAGTAAAGTGACAACTGTTGTGAATTGCTTCAAATCGCCATCCACTTGGCATAAACAATCAGAACTCCCCCTGACAACAAACTATTTTCCCATTGTGATTTCAAAACACTTAAGTTTGTTTTAATCAAATGGTTTTTCTGGAAAATAAGTTTTGTTGATTTAATAAACCATTTGTAGGTTAGGGGATCAACTCATCACCTTGTTCTACCATCACTTAAAAAAAATTATGACAATTTTAGATTCCAAACACCAACACCACTTGTAGAAAATCAAGTACAACTTAATGTCCCTGATTTACCACTTGTAAGTAACAAACCAATAACCACTTGTAAATCGAAATATCACTAGAGTGAATTTCTCAAGAAAAATGCCGATTCCTGCTCCACTCTTACCAACCTGGGAGCTCCGGCAAGTCATACTTTTCACTCATCATAATATGTTCCATCCCAGTCACAAACCTGAGACGAAACATCTTTACCTGGTTTCTTCAATTTTTTCTCATAAAACTCCTTCACCCCTTTAACCTTACCATCAACCATTTTACCAAAAATATGATGCACTTTGGGGTTAAAAGCTTTTTCAATATCAAATTCTTTCTTTTCAGAGAAAAATTGATTTGAAATCTCAATTTTACCAACCTTTTGTTTAAAATTTTCAGCCCTCAATGGTGGAAAATTGACATCATCCATTGGAGGTACTGATGTTTCCAACTTCAACTCAACATATGACTCCTCTGACTTTGTGGAATCAGATTCATCGCCTGAAAATAGCTCCTCTGATTTTGCCAAATCAGACTCATTGCTAGAACTATCATCAGATTTCTTAACAACCCATTTTTGATTGTCAAGATTTGCTTTTCTCTTGTAAAAACCTCTTGAACATTCACCAACCTCAAACTTAGAATTTTTGAAAACTGTAAAAGTTTTGGTTAGTGGTTCATTTTCAACAATCTTTGCTTTCAGTTTTTCAGAAACTCCCTGTTTTGTTTGAATTGCCTTGGAACAATTTCTGCAATATGACCCACTGTTTTGCAGTTAAAACAGGTTCTCGTCTCTGTCTTTTTCTGTTGAGCAACATTTTTCTCTATTTCCTCTTGCTTCTTCGCAAGGAATTCTTTGTTTGATTGATTCCTGAACAACTTCTCCTTTTCTTCTTCAGATGATTTTCCTATAACAAACACAGTTTTTGGTTTATAATTTTTCTCATTTTTATAATTTTTCGGTGGAATAAAACCGAGACCTTTTCTTTTGAAATTACTGTTATGGTTTGGTTTCTTTTGAAAATCAGAACCAGAACTATAACCCTTTTTCTTGTTTTCTCTTTGTTGAACTCTTGAGGTGTATTTTTTAGGTTTTTCAGAAAAATTTACATCTTTTATTTCAGAAATATTAATTTCTGTTAGTTTGAAAACCTTTTTTATCATTTCAGTTTTAACACCTCTTATTGGAAATTCCTCATCAGAATATAATTTGTCTGAATCATTCAAAGTATATGCCACTTTGATTGGTTCATCATTCAAATTAGATTTTAATAATAAAAACTCTTTATTGTAAACCCGTTTGTCCTTTTTGACTGTTGACTTTGACTTATCAGACTTTGACTCCTCGGTTTCATCGTTATCCAACACCTGATCGACCACTTTCTTTATTAATTCGGAGTCATGATCAGTGTCAAACGATGTGAAAGTAACATCAATGTTGTCTGACAAATTTTCTGAAGACTCAGACTCCCACTGTAAATTGGTTGCCTTTTTGACTCTTTCTGAATTTGGATTTCGTGGAGAATATCCATTTTCAAGCGGAGGTGGACACTTTGTATAACTGGTACTTTGTTTCTTACCATAAATCTTCATCTCAGTATCCTTCTTGTTTTCAGAACTCTTGTCTTCAGATGTCTCTTCTTCGTCAAATGCCTTCATGCCTTCCACAGTTGGATAAACCCTGTCAATAACATAAGAAGTGCATGAGTAACTTTTTAACAACCTATTAACTCTTTCTATTTCAATCCTTTGTGTTTCCAGTTTCTGTTCAAGCACAACACATTTTTCAATGTAACGGTTAACACTTTTCTGCTTTGTCATGAAAGCTCCTTGAAGTGTCTTCATTTCTGTTGCTTGTTCACTGCTTGTTTGATTGTACTGATTCATTGCTTTGTTCAGAACATCATAAGATTCTTTCAATCTGTTCATGTTATGAATCAAAGTACTGTTTAGCTTCTTCACAGCTTCACAATTTTCACATATCACCGGAATCTTTTGTGCATCAGTTTCTGCATCAACTTTGAAAACTGGAATGTCTTTTATTTTCTTCCTTATCACAGGAACTTCTTCATCATTACTACTGACGGGTTTTTTTAACTTTTTTCTTTTTCTTTTTAGCTTTTTCATCATCACTGTCAATCTCCTCCATCATTTTCAAATGCTTTTCCATTCTCCTAGCATAATAATCATCATCATTATCACTGTCATCAGCAACTCGAGCAGCAAACGCTTTGTGTTTTGGAGTTTTGTTAGGATCATAATCATCCCAACTGAAATTTGCCCAGCTAAACCCTTCTGGTAATTTTTCATCATCTTGATTTATCAAACATGCTTTGCTATCAGCTGAAACATATTTGTCCCAACTAAAATCTTTCGATGATTTCTTATCTTCTTGATTCACCATACATGCTCTCTTTGATGACTCTTCGATTGTCTTCCTGGCATGTGCAGTTTGTGGTTCTTGTTGTTGTTGAGCAACTTGATGATAAATTGCTTTCCGATAATAATCATTGTTGTTGAACGGGTTTTGAGCTCCACTTGATTCGCGATTTGTGCACTCCCTCTTGAAGTGTCCTTTTTCCCTGCAACGAAAACAAGTAACTTTAGATTTATCAAAACCCAAAGTAGACACATTTGCATCACGGAAATCATCTCTTCCCGTAATTTGTTTAAACTTTTCGGCTCTTCTCAAAACACTCGCCAAACACCATTTTATATCCATCAATTCCATCTCCTCAGCATCAATCTGATTGTAATCCTCTTTTGTCAACATTGGATTCCCGATCTTTCCTGCTACAAGACTTCCATACGATTCCAGCACAGTTCCCAACAAAGACATGTGACTTTTTGCAATCTCTTCCGAGAAATTTTCATCATTCTCAAGGTTTAAAACAATATTGCACTGTAACTTCTTGCTATTCTTGGTTGTGGAAAATTTTGGATCAAATGATGGATATGAAGAAAAACTCGTTTTGCTATTTGATCCTTTAGATGATCCTCCAGATGAGCTCTTAGCATTGAATGCCGTTTCAACCTTTGGTGACATATTGGTCTTATCACTGATACCTCCTTTGTAATAAAGACCGATATCTTGTTCACCATCAAAATCTTTCATTCTTGAGATCTTTCTTTGTTCCATCTCTTGAGCTTCAAGCTTTTCAATGAACTTATCCAGTGTTAAATTGCCAAAATCTTTCTTGTTCCTCAACATCATGAGATACGTGCCCCAAGTTTCATGTGGCAAAGCATCAGCTAACTTCTCAATCAACTCTTCATTATCTTTATTAATGCTCACTCTCTTCATTTGAACTAACAAATTGCAATATCTTTCAATGATCTGCTTGGTGCTCTCAGTTCTCAAACCACGAAATAGATCGAATTCTTTCTTCAAAAGTGACTTTTTGTTCTTGATCATTTCTTTACTTCCAACAAACTTTGATTTTAAAGCTTTCCAGATAGAGTATGCACTTCCAGTGTGTTGCAGTAAAACCAAAATATCTTCCTTAACTGCTTGATGTAATATACTAATCATCATCTTTTCATTTTTGTATTTCTTTCTATCATCAACACTTAGATCTTTAATAGCAATCTCCTCTTCCTCATCATTCAATGGTCTAACATATTTCATTTCCACGCATTCCCAAGCATCCAAATAATTTACTTGAACCCAATTCTCAAAACGTTCCTCCCATCCTTTATACTCCTCGATATTCATGAGCTTAGGCGGTTTTTGCATAGTGCCCGTTTCATTTTCCATGTTCAAGTTCTGAGTAACAGACGCTGGAGTATTCGGGGTGGTAGCAAATGCGTTATAAAATTCCTCTTCCATGTTTCGGTTTTCAAGATTTCACAAACAGTCAAGTTCAAACGAAATTAACTTTCAAACGGAATACCGCTTCAAGCGAAATAACAAGTCTTTCACACGGAATCAACCTTTTCAAACGAAATACCTTTTTCACACGGAATTACCTGATTTCGTGTGAAACAACACTCTTTCAAACGGAATTACAATTTGGAGCGAAATAGCTGATTTCATGCGAAATCAAGATGCTATTTCAAGCGAAATACTGCTGATGTCATCATTCTCGATCTGTTTTTCAAGCGAAATTACAAATTTTACCAATTTTAGATCGAATTAAGGTCCAATACTTTCAAGGATTCGTTAAAACACTGTTTTACACAATATGTGAGAAATTTAGCCGATTTTAACCGTGAAAAGTTGTTTTTGAAAAGAAGGTGTAGAAATCAGAATTTGCAGCTGAATTGGTAAGAACTCTTCCTCTTGAGCTCTGATACCACTTGTAGGATCGTTATCTGACCCGAACGAGTCGACCAGAAGAGCTTTTCTCAATACGAAAGGCGGAAACAGACGTATCGAGTTCAATTCAGCAAGAATATCACTTTAAACTGTCTTTTGATTGATAACAGATCGATTACAATGCTGTAGACACTTCGGCAGAGCTTCGCTATCGGAATCAGAATTGTTACAAATGACTAGGCACCTAAGGTATATATAGGAGTAGTGATTTCGTTTGAAACTGTTCAAGCGGAATCTAATTCCGCACGAAATTACTCAAACGGAATTAGCATCCAGTTTCAAGCGGAATTACTCATTTGATTTCGCATGAAATGACCCTGTGTCATTTCAAGCGAAATTACCTACAAACACATTTTCTCGTTTTGCGTGCCTTAATCTATCTATACAAATACGAGACTCGATACAAGACGAAGTCGATAGACGCATGCACTAACAGAAGGAGGAGGGGAAGGAGAAGGGGATACAATAGTAGAAAAAGAAAGGGATATGGCCAGAGAACAAAATGCCAAACCCTCGACTGCTATAACAGCCCCCATATATGATGATGATGAGGATACTATATCATCAGATGAAGATATAAACAAAAACGATATTGAGAGATGGAGTTGTGATTTCAAGAGACTTGAATATCACATTTCGAGATACAATGGGGAAAAATAATTAAAAGGAATATTGCTGAGTGTAACACCCCGTGTTTCGAAAGTCAAAGTCAAAGTCAAGATTGAAGTCAAAGGAAGACAAGATTGCTAAGTGCGATCTGTCTCTCCTTGCTCAATTCCTGTTTTGACTTCTTTGACTTGTAATTAGTCTATTTTATTTTCGCTTTAGTTGTATTATG
Source organism: Helianthus tuberosus (assembly GCA_030545235.1). Classification (NCBI taxonomy): domain Eukaryota; kingdom Viridiplantae; phylum Streptophyta; class Magnoliopsida; order Asterales; family Asteraceae; genus Helianthus; species Helianthus tuberosus. The sequence goes on from CM060369.1 coordinate 84,673,567, forward strand.
TGGAGTATCTATTAATAATCGCATAGTAATCGCTATTTATCGCATGTTTAATCGCTTTATCGCAATCGCACTCGCAACTCGAATTACGCATTTGGTTATTGTTATACGTGTGTGTGTGCTTTATGTGTTACTTGTGCATGTTTATTTATGTTATGTGTGGTAATCAATCGAAACGCAATCGAACTCAATCGCAATCGAAATGGTATGATAATTGGTGGAAAAGAGATAGTGCGAGATATGAGTAGTTGGGATTAAAAGTAATTTGACTAGGAAACTCTATCGTATCGCAACGCTCGCAATCACAATCGAAACATCAAAACACGTCGCGCCGAACACTCGAACGAGGTGACTGATCGACCAGGCGACCAGCCGATCGACCAGCCAGCCGATCGGACTGCCTAGCCGAGCAACCAGCCCCTCCCCACTCCTTTCCACTTTGGGTAACCCTATAAATACCCCTTGTCACTTTCATACTTTCTACTTTTGGCAACTGACGTCCGACCAGCTCGTTTTCCTCACTTTTCTTCAGATTTCTCGTGATCCCGGTAAGAACTCGTCCTAAATCTTGTACTTCCTTAATCTACATGCACTCCTACACCTTTCTATCTTTTGAATCTTAACTTTTAACCATGAAATCATCAAGATTCAAGGTGTTCTAGGATGACGTCATCATGTGTTCTTGAAGAATTTCATGTTTTGGCCTCAATCCACCAAGAACAACTTAGATCTAACCGATTTCCACATAAACTAACAAAGATCTTCCATAGATCTAAACATATTCACAATGAAAAGGAGTGAAAGATGGTTTTCCAACTTTCTTTCAACTCTTTTACACTCAATGCACTCAAAACTGATAGAATCAGAGCTTGTGCCGACTTACTACTCATTAGTGTGGTTGTGTTGGTTCAAGATCCGTATTCTATCCACGAGAATCTCGATTCCGGGTTAACCAAGAACAATCGTCCTGAACCGGTGGACCGACCGAACTTGGGTGGTTCCTGTTCGATCGGGTCACTAGAGCTTAGGATGGAGTTCTGTTGGTTAGCACGATATCAACACATCTCGATAACACGACAAACTATCAAAACAACCAAGTGTAAGACGAACAAGTCAACCAGGACGGAGTGCCGTCCGAACGGACAGCCAAACCGAACGACTGGCCACCCGTACGACTTGCACCTTGGTCCCACACTTAACCATTTTTGCCAACACTTGAAGTCTGAATGTTGAACGAACTGTTGTCTGATCGGACTACCATCCGATCGAACTGCCAATCGAATCATGAGACATTTAAACTTCAACACTTAAACAATTTTCAACATCTTCAATGCACAAAGGATGCCACCCGATCGAACAACCGTCCGAGCGAGTGACACTCTGCTGTGAACTTGTCCTGATTGAAGTGCCCAACCGAACGGGTTGCCGTTCGATCGAACGATCGTTCGACCGACCGACCTGAAAGGTAGAGATACTTCAATGTTTTCTAAATACTACAACGAAAACTTCAAAAGTCAAGCCATCATACACAAACACATCCTTCTCAAAGGGAGAAACAATCCACTCGAACAGTCATCCGACCGGACGACCGTCCGAACGGACTACCACTCGCACGACTGGCTGTCCGATCGAACTGCTGTCTGACTCACTTACACCTTGTTCCGTCTTACGCGTCACTTATCGTTATGCTATCAATCTGTTCAGGCTAACCCTACTCTCTAGCGCTCCCTTCAATCCATCAATCGCTGTGAGTATACCCGATCCCACTTTGCTTTACACACTTTTGGGTGTTACATACGTTACTTATACAAAATCACATCAAACACACTACGCAATACTTTAAACGCTAACCGTTACCGAATGTATTACGTGACTTAATGAATGCTTGTTTGTTATGTTTACACATGGAATGCTGTCTACCTGCCTTAGCAATGATAGTTCTATTAGTTTGGACTCAGCACCCGTTCATTCGGGGGTTGTTAAGGACAATTACCTACATGGCTCACAGTGGTGAGAATGTATCGCGAACTACCTTGGGCAGTCAACCCGCAGTCATTGATATCGATAGGTTCACGTCGATAACTAACATGCCTCATTTCACTCTGTGTACATGCTGGTTATGCATAACGCTTTCGAACTCTATATGTTATTATCAAACTTGTATGCTCACCTTTACACTATGTGTATTGACTTTTACTTTAACGTATGTGACAGGCGCTTAGGAAGTTTACATGCTTTGTGTGCTGGTGATGAAATCGAGGCTAGGGACGGAGTCCTAGAAACCAATAAATAAACAAATGTCTGCAATAAAAATCTGAGTTGTCGGAACAGAACTACTTGACTAGATTTTGTCTATAATAATTATATTATCACTTATGACATGGTATGGGACGTGTTGCTTTAAATATTTGGTAAATATAGTTGTTATGGAAACTTCTGGACAATCTGTTTCGTTCAGTGCCATGCCCCGATGTTTCCGCCATCGGTTGGGGTGTGACACTGAGATTTTAGAGCTGCCGGGACAAGATCTAAAACAAATGATTGATATAAAAGAAGGTCTTGATAATTCAAGAATGATGGATGAACTGATTAAAGCAATAAAAAAACATCTGCAACCTACTGAAGAGACCCCAAAAATGCCTGTATTTGATAAGACACCAAACATCCCCACGACAGAAACACAATACAGTCAGGCATTCAACACTGAAGTAGAAAAAACTGAAGGGGAGATGGTGAAGAAAAGTGTTGACCAACAAGGTGCAGTGTTTGATAAAACGCCATATGAGCAGCCACCATCTACATCTGGGAAAAACCTCTTGAAAAGTTTTGAAGAGGAAGAGACACCCAATAAACCCAGGATGAAAACGCCATCAACACACCACCACCAAAAACACCAAACAGGTCTGATGTGCAGGAGAAAGGTGATGAGGACAACACTCCAGACATCACAAAGCTGATGCAAGAAAATACAATTTTAAACCCTGAAGAGCTGCCTACTGATGAAAAAGCTGATAAAGATGATGAAGAAGATAAAAATATATATAAAAAAAGAATGTGGCTGAAGAGGAGAAGAGAGATAAAAAAATGAGCAGGGCATGTTTGTCACCTTATATAAGGAGGCAAGTGGTTATACATGAAAAAAGGACAAACCCTGAAAATAACCTTTCCACAAACATCTTCACTGGATACGGCGATTATGAGTATGTACACTTCTCTCAAAAATAAAACGCTAAACTTTCCATTCATAACGTTTACTTGAAAATATGCATGTAAAAACGATCAAAACGCCATATATTATAATAGAATGAGTTTGTATAACTAAAACGCCAAATGATGTTTTTTTAGCACTGAGGTGTTCAAGATGGGAGAAAAGTTTCTCATGAGGGTGATCTGTGAGAGCATGAAACCAGCATTTCAAGCACACGTCTCAATTATTCTATGTTAGGCACATATCCTGAACTATGAAGAAAGATACAAGGCTCCAGAATCACCCTCAAGGTTATTCTGCTCAGAATTACTGCTGGTAACTCTTTTGCTATATTTAATTGATAAAATTATAATAGGACATTGTTTTGTTGTTTAAAATATGGTACTCAATATTACAGAATACTCCGGCATACGACGAAACGACAAAAGAAAATATACGAAACAAAGAATTCAACAGAAACATGGAAACTGTTCTGAAAAATACATGTTTCAAAGCAAACAAGAAAAATAAAACCATCAAAGATTATGAACTGGTCTTCGTGCCAATAATATGGGAAAGTCATTTCTATGTTGTCTGTTTCAACATAAAATGTAGGTGCATATGTCTGTTGACTTCGTCTTGTATCGAGTCTTGTATTCGTTTAGATAGACCAGGGCATGAAAAACGAGAAATGTATAGTGTGAAGTCATTTCGCACGAAATGGTTATTGCCTATTTCGTGCGAAATTCCCACTACTATAAATAGGTGATGTGGCAAGTCATTTGTAATGTTTTCTGATTCCGGTACCGAACTGCTGCCGACGTGTCATTCGATCTGTAATAGTGTTATATCAATATACAAGACATTCTAAGAGGAAATCAAGTTGTATTCAAGTCTGTATCATTGTTTCCGCCTTTGATATGGATTAGAACTCTTCTGATAGACTCGTTTAGATCGTTTCTCGATCCTACAAGTGGTATCAGAGCTCAGGAGAAAGAGTTCTTGCTAAATCAGCTAATTTCTGTCTTCTACACCTTCTTTTCAAAATTAAACTAGATTTAACGGTCAAAATGGATTAAATTTCACACATTATAAGCGAAACACTGTTTTAACTAATCCTTGAAAGATTTGGACTTAAAATCGAACAAAAACTTGATCAATTTTAAAAAAATTTGATCGAAAAGATGACATCAGCAGCATTTCGCGCGAAATAGCCTATTTCGTTTGGATCAGATCATTCATTTCGTACGAAATACACCTTGGAACCATCATTTCACACGAAAAGAACTGTTTGGATCTCATTTCGCACGAAAAGAGCATTTCGGATCTACATTTCGCACGAAATCACATCATTTCGTTTGAAAGTTACCCATTTCGTACGAAAAGGGTTATTTCGCATCAAGACCATTTCGCTTGAAGTTCATTTCGTACCAAGAGGACCCATTTCGCTTGAACATGTATTTCGTGTGAAAGTGTCATTTCGCTTGAAGAGGCCATTTCGCACCAAAGTTACCGAAACATGGAAGAAGAGTTTTACAATGCATTTGCTACACCAGTTGCTCCAGTTACAGCTGCCGAAACTGCTTACATTGAGAATGAGACGGGAACTTACCAGAAACCGCCAAAGCTTATGTACATTGAAGATTTTAAAGGATGGCAAAATCGTTTGAAAACTGGGTGCAAGCCTATAAGTTTGACGCATGGTGTTCGCTAGATGTAGATTACGTTAAACCGAAAAATGAACGTGGGATTGAAAAAGCTTTCAGTGATTATTCAGATGGTGAAAAATTAAAATACACCAGTGAAAAAATGATGGTTAGTCTTCTCCAACAATCCGTAAAAGAAGATATTTTTGTGTTGCTTCAACATAATAATACTGCTAGATCAATTTGGTTGGCGTTGATTAACAAATTTAAGGGAAGTGCTAATATGATAAAGAACAAACAAGCTTTACTAAAGAAATCATTTGATATGTTTGTAGCTTTTGAAGGTGAAACAACAAAAATGACAATTGATAGATATTGTCATCTGGTTCTGGAAATGGGAAGAATGGAAATAAAGAAAGACGACGATGAATGGGTTGATAAGCTAGCCGATGCGTTACCACAGAATAAATGGGGTACATATTTGTTGATCTTAAAACATATGAGAAAATCAGAAAGTATGAATTTGGCAAAGTTCATTCAGAAGATTGAAGAACATGAATTGGATATTCAGAAAACCTCTATCATGAGTAATCCAAATGCTCAACAAGATGTAAGTTTATACTACAGAGGAAACAAATTTGAAACTACTCCGAGTCCAAAGATTAAAACTGCTTTCAGTGCTGATAGTTCTTCTGGAACTAATGGTAGTACTGTCACTCAGAGTGGTGGATTTTCATCATCATATTCAAGTTTCGATCCGAATTTCACAACACCAAGTCCTCAACGACAGAATTCAACAAATTTGCAATGCAATGTTACTTTGAACATTCAAAATGGTCAAAATCTTTCTCCAGAAGTGGCTAAGCAACACATGGCATCACTAGTTGCTATGTTAGAGTCGTATGAAAGTTTAGTTGCTGGAAGAATCAGAAATTCGATGCTCACCAAAGAGGATTATGATCAGATTGATGCTGTAGAACTTGAGTTGATGGATATCAAGTGGTGTTTAGCCAGTGCTGTAAGAAGAGCAGAAAAATTCCAACAAATCACTGGTAGAGATGATTTTCGTGAAATGAGTGCATCTCCGATAGGGTTTGACAAATCAAAGGTCACCTGTTTTCGTTGCAAAGAAAATGGACATTTTAAAAGAGAATACAAAAATAAAGAAGCAACCGGAAGACAAGAAAAGAACGATTATTATCAAAAATCAATTTTTCATCAAATTGATCAACAACCGTCATCATCCCGTGCCGTTGAAGTTGAAAAGAAAAAAACTTATCTTGTTAATCAAGATGATGAAAAAGTAGCAGAGGGTTTTAGCTGGGACAAATATATTCCGGCTGATTCAGGTCTTGTTGCTCGAATCTTGGAAGAAGAAGAAATCAAATCTAAGCCAAAAAGAACAAAAATTTTCAGATCATCAGAAAGTGATGAAGATACCGATGATGAGGAAGAATACATTAATAATGCTAGAAAAAGTTTAGACTCATTCAGTTTTAATTTGTTTTTTGCAGATAAAATTGAAATGTTGAAAGAAAAAAAGGCTGCTCGTCTGAAGAAAGAATTGGAGGAAATGGAAGCAAGAAAATTCGTTGAGAAAGAATTGGAGACAAAAAGGATTGCTGAAGAAAAGGCAAAACTGGAAGCTAAGAAAGCAGAAGTTGAAGATAATTCAACTGAAAAGATTGAAGTTGAAGGATGGGAAGCAGAAATAGAATTCGATGAAGTACCAGTGTTTGATAAAATTGTTGAAGTGGAGAAAATAGTTGAAAAAATTGTTGAGGTTGAGAAGATCGTCGAGGTTGAAAAATTCCTCGAAGTTGAAAAAATTGTTGAAGTTACGAAACCTTGTCTACAATGTTTGGAGTCTTGCAAACATTGTGAAGAGAAAGACAAGAAGATTTGTGAATTAGAGGAGTTGAAAGAAAAATTGTTGTTTGATGTGAAATACGTAAAAGAATCGTATGATGTGCTAAACAGAACAGTTGATGGTTTGAACAAGACAAATTTGGAAGTTGATGCTGCTATGACAATGATGAGTTCAACATTAATGACGAAGCAGAAGGTCATCAATGAGTATATTGAAGATTGTGCAAAGCTAAAGTAGGATTTGGAACTCGAAAAGATTGAAAGTGAAAGAATCAAACGATTATTGTTGAGTTATACAACTTGTGATTATTTGATTGACATGGTTTATCCTACTGTTGCAGGTCTTGAAGCTTTTCAAGATAAAAAGACAGAAGATACAGATGCTGGTAAGAAACCAAATGTCAAGTATAACAAGTGTCCGCCTCCGATCTGGAATAGTTATTCTCCCAGAAAACCAAATGAGGAACGATTAAAAAAGGCGATCAACATAAAATTAAAGTCTGAAACCATTGATGAGTTACCAGACAACATTGATGTCACATTCACAGCGTCTGACATTGATCATGAGTCTGAGTTATTAAAGAAAATGGTCGATCAAGTGTTGGATATGGATGAAGAGTCAAAGTCGGAGTCTAAATCTGAAAGTTCAAGTTCGTCAGACAAGAGTCCGAGTTCACCAGTCAAACGGGTTTACAATAAAGAATTCTTGTTATCAAAAAATAATTTGAATGACAAACCAATCCAAGTGGCATATACTTTGAATGATTCAGACAAATTATATTCTGATGAGGAATTTCCAATAAGAAGTGTTAAAACTAAACAAATCAAACAGATTTTAAAATTGACAGAAATCAATATTTTTGAAATAAAAGATTTAAATCTTTCTGAAAAACCTAAAAAATACACTTCAAGGATTCAACACAGAGTAAACAAGAAAATGGGTTACGGTTCTGGTTACGGTTTTCAAAAGAAACCAAACCATAACAGTAATTTCAAAAAGAAGGGATTCAGTTTCATACACTCAGAAAATTATAAAAATGAGAAACCTTATAAACCAAAAACTAAATTTGTTTCAGGTACAAGTTCAGAGGAAGAGAAGATGAAACTGTTCAGAAAACAGTCAAATCAAGAGTTTTTCGCTGAAAGAAAGAAGAATCTGATGAAAGAATCTGAGAAAAGAGTTGAAAGAAGAACCTGTTTCAAATGCCAAAAAGTTGGACACATTGCTTGGAACTGCCCAATGTCTAACAATACAAAAGAGGGAGTTACTTCTAACTCAGAAAAATTCAAAGTGTTCAAAAATTCGACTTTCGAAACTGGTGAAAGTTCGAAACGTTTTTACAAAAGAAAAGTTGATTTGAACAAACAGAAATGGGTTGTTAAACCAGAGAATAGTTCTGACAATGAATCTGACTCGTCAAAGTCAGAGGAGTCATTTGTTGTGAAAAGTTATGAGAATTCCGTTCCAGAAATGAACGATGAAAACTTTCCGCCATTGTCAAAAGATAATTTGAAATCCAAAGTTGGTAAGATTGAGATTTCAGATCAATTCTTCTCTGGTAATGAAGAATTTGATGCTGAAAATGTTTTTAATGGTAAAGTCAAACATATATTTGGAAAGATGGTTGATGGGAAAGTAAAGAATGTGAAAGATTTTTACAAATCAAAAAGATGGTGGGATAGAGATGATTCAAAATCACCCAAGGCTGGTCAGGCTTGGGTGACAGCTTGTTCTACTTAAAACCCTGACTTGCCGGAGCTCCCAAGATGGTATTCGTGGAGCAGGAATCGGCATCTTTCTTGAGAAATTCACGAAAGTGATATTTCGACTTACATGTGGTAGTTTTCTTGAAAATTGTTATATTTCGAATTTACAAGTGGTTTTGGTTGATAAGTGAACCTACAAGTGGTTGAAGAAGGTTTTCTCTTACAAGTGGTTGATCAAGGTCATTAAGTTGAACTTGATTTAACTTTCATACAAAGTGATTGGAAAACAAAGTGATGATCATAACCCCGATCTTACAAGTAGTAAAATCAACAAAACTTATTTTCTAGAAAAACCATTTTTGATTAAAACAAACTTAAGTGTTTTGAAATCATAATGGGAAAATAGTTTGTTGTCAGGGGGAGTTCTGATTGTTTATGCCAAGTGGATGGCAAATTAAAGCTTGAAAATCAGTTGTCACTTTACTTGTATAGTTTGTTTTCAAAATTTTCGCTAAATGATTTTGAATTTTAGGGGGAGTAAGAAATTTCAGAAAATCCAAAAACATTAGAAAATTTGAAAAATCAAAAACATGAGAAAATTCAAAAATGTGTTTTGTTGTATAAAAGAGGAAATGATAGTACATCAGTGGACTATCACAGCACGCTAAAGAATTGGAAAGTCAAATGTGATAAACGGTCTCACTAATGATATGCCAGTAGGTTTTTATACATTTAGTAGATTGTTTTCGAGATATAAATCTAAAAATCAAGATTTGCTTATCTCGTGGGGAACATCTCTCGGATATATGGGTAACCCCCGAAATCTTGTTTGAAAGATCCCTCTTTTTGAGATACTAGGTCTTTATGCTTAGTGATATCTGGGGTATTATCCCGGGACTTCTGATTTTGCGGAAGCAATGGCCTAGTCCCCGTATAATGCTTTTCGCTTGCTTGAAATAATAGCACCACCCTCAGCATAAAAAATGATGAAACATTGCAAAATGCTAATCATGTGCTGTTGAAGAAAAGATTCTCTAAAGGGAACCCACTGAAAGTCGAACCATCATCTCTCTGATTTTGCGGAAGCAATAGCCTGAGCTCTCATGGTCTCGCATTTAACCCCTTACAGATATCATCTAGGTATACTCACCTGTAAGACTGAATATTGGGATCTGGATACGGGAGTATATTCTGAGGTGGGACTCGCGAATGAGTTTAAATCCATTAAAACATTAATCTCGTATCTCGAAACAGTTGAACTTTGTGTGAAAATTTAAGTGGATCAGTATACTGACAATCTAAGTGAATTGTTTAGAACTTAAAATGTTTAAAGCTTAATGGTGCTAAGTGATTTGTTTTATAAACTGATATGATCCTCTTACACAGACTCGCAAAAATATTGTTTGTAAATATTTCTTTACTGCATTTCATTACAAAATCCAAAAAGATTTTTAGTATGTTTTAGCATAATTTTTGAAAATACAAAAAGATTTTCGACAACTGATGATGAAAAGCTGATTTTCAAAATTCCGAGTGCTAAACATGATGAACAAATTGTTTGGGAGAGTTTGACTAAAATGAAATTTGATTTTGAAAAGATTATAGGTTCATTAAGTTGAATCCAATTTGAAATGTTTTGATTACAAGTGGTAAGCAGGGATTCTAAATTTGTTATATCTTATCTATTATGAAACTTATGTTTTGGGTAGAGACTGTGCAGGTCAGCCAGGTTTCGAATCCTGAATAGATGCAGAATAGAGCCAGGAATCAATCCTGAATCTGTGGACCTGTGAAAGCAAGACTACAATCCCAGCACAACTCAAGGGGGAGGTTAGTTGATGAGAGAAGAAGATATAGAGTCTGAGGATACTTACACTGTTAGATACGTTGGAAGAGTACGAAGGCTGATAAAGACTGAAGACTGTGAAGACTCGACACCGAAGACTTCGTCAACATCCAAGGGGGAGTCTGTAGGTGCATATGTCTGTCGACTTCGTCTTGTATCGAGTCTTGTATTTGTTTAGATAGACCAGGGCACGAGAAAAGAGAAATGTATAGTGTGAAGTCATTTCGCACGAAATAGCAGAAGCTATTTCGTACGAAATGAGCATAGCCATTTCGCACGAAATGGTTATTGCCTATTTCGTGCGAAATTCCCACTACTATAAATAGGTGATGTGCTAAGTCATTTGTAACGTTTTCTGATTCTGGAACCGAACTGCTGCCGACGTGTCATTCGATCTGTAATAGTGTTATATCAATATACAAGACATTCCAAGAGGAAATCAAGCTGTATTCAAGTCTGTATCATTGTTTCCGCCTTTGATATGGATTAGAACTCTTCTGATAGACTCGTTTAGATCGTTTCTCGATCCTACATAAAACACGAAAGAGTTCATATATTGGACAACAGCGGTGTAGGGGATGACGTCAGCATTAAAGACAAGTATGAAGGATGGGTGGAAAGATTGGTAACTATCTTAAAAACTTTGAATATAGGAACTATGTTGATAAAACGCCAAACTAATATATGCGAAAAAAATGTGAAACTGCAGCACGGAGTTTTTGCAAACTACTTGCGTATTAAAAAACACCCAAAGCATAAGATCATGAGCAAGGCGAATATTGTCATACAAAAGATGGATTGGAGGACAATGTCTAACGTGCTCGACTGTGGCATTTTCGCAATGAGGCATATGGAAACATACATGGGGGATATAGCTCGTTGGAGAAGTGGTTTGGCAACAGAAGATGCCCCAAATCAACTCCAGCAAAGACAGCTAAATGAACTAAGGGTAAAATACATTGGAAAAATCCTGTTTCATAGCGAAAATGAAAACATAAAACTATTGACAAGTTGTCTAAAAACATTCATGGCTTTAGGGGGACCAAAAATACGAGAATTGTTTGACACAACAGATGAGAGAATAGCACAAAGAATGGAAGAATTTGTAGATTAGCTAAACGCCATGGATTTTAATGTTGACTATTCTGTTTTACTCTTTACATTATTACATCTACATGTTTGGTTGTGTGACCTTCTATCGTATTTGTGCAAATCAAAGAAAACGACATGATTAGAATAATTAACAAATAGTAACCATTTAAAACATAAACAATATTAAAAAAAGGGTTAAAAACTAAATTAAAACAAGTAGAAAACACAAAAACGCCATATCTATTGGATATCAATAAAATGCCATTAAAACATAAACGCCATTCTTAAAAAAAATACTTTTAAAAAAAACGCCATGTAAAAATAGCATAAAGATGAAAACGCCATTAAAACATATACGCCATTGTTAAAAAAATACTTTAAAAAAAACACCATGTAAAACTAGCATAAAGATGAAAACGCCATTAAAACATAAACGCCATTCGTAAAAATATACTTTAAAAAAAAACGCCATGTAAAACTATTATAAAGATGAAAACGCCATTTATATTTAATTTTTTTGGGCAAAGGAATCATAACGCTATTGTTTAGTGGGAAGTGGACAATGACAATCGTACCCCCGCATAACAATTAGCGCTCCCTGCCACGTGTTGGGCCAGGATCCGTTCTCACAGTTCTCTCCTGATCCCGTTTCTATATATATATATATATATATATATATAGGTACGGGTTCAGGAGAAAACGCCCTAAAGTATGAGAACGGTGAGAACGCGTCCTGATGGAACACGTGACGCGGGATGTAATCAGGGTGGGAGGGGCTTTTTTGTCTTTTTAATCTTCTTTTTATCCCAATTTCGTGTGTCACAATGCTGCTTCATTTTTGGCGTCTAAGACTATTTTGGCGTTAATTAGATTCAACAATTACATGGCATTTTACTGTTTTTTCGGATTTGTCTCGTTGAATTAATTGTTTTTCTGTCACATTAGATAAATTTTTTTGGCGCTATGGCGTTTCCCAAGTCAATTTTTTGGCGTTCGTGGCGTTGTTAATAATTCATTAACATTGATTAATATTTCATAAGATTACAATAAGACGAAATCAAAATAAACTAATAGTCGTCTGTGTATGGGATTACATCAGAGTTGTACTCATCGCTTTGTTCCTCACTTTCTTCAGATTCATCATATTTTAGATTGCCGTATAACGCCATCATCTCGTCTCTTCTTTGCCGCAGCCTATACTTAAGTATCATTGGAACCCTGGATCTTGCGTCGTTCGAAGGTGCTAAATCAAAGAGTTGTTCAAGGAGATATAGCCTCGCTGTCTGCAACATTTCCTCCATCAGCAATGAATATTTCACCCCGTGCCGATAAGTCACTTTAACCGTTTCTGCTTCTTCATGCACCACCCAACTACTAACTGTTGGTAGAGGAGTATCGTCAATTTCATCATCATCATCATCATCATCATCATCATCATCTTGTGCTGGAAATTTTCTCTCCAATATTCTTATTACCGTTTGAGTTCTTTCACAATCGTTGGCCATTGGAACCCCGAGGGCCAGAATATCCTTCTGAACCCCTTCATCCATACTAAGTATGACTTTGATTGTCTTGACCTTCACCCTTCTCCTATCAGAGAGCTTTAGGATGAAACGTCTCTCCGACCTCTCAAACCTCATGTAATAACCTTAGCCATTTTTCTAAGTATTATGGCGTTTTGGACAATGTTTGACGTTTTAGACAATGTGTCGCGTGTTAAGTTGTGTTTACATGTTCTACTTTTATAATGACTTTTTTCCTGCCATGTAGGATTCAGTCCTATAAAGTGACAGGTAATTATGGCGTTTTGAAAAGATAAATAAATTCAATTTCCCATGTAGTAGCTTTTAATATAATAAATATTAGTAATAATGTTTCCGTTGCTTCGTTTTACTATTTATAGTTACTGTTTTCTTTTAAGCTTCATCTGTTTATGGTTGTAACACGTCCCATCTTTATGGCTGTAATTATGGCGTTTTGTATTTTTAATGGTGTTTAGATTTTTTTTTGAAGATTAACTTTCATAAAACCACCAAACAAAGACAAACTATCTCAAAGACAGAAATAGCAAGCCGAAATCCGAAAAAATACAACCAAAATTACATCAAATCAAAATTACACCACCTCTCCCAATCAACCACACCTTCTTTAAACCTATGTTTGTACCATAAAAAATCCAAAGTCTTGACATCCACAATCATTTCCACCACGTTCGGCTCCTTACTCGAGAATACCTTTTCATTCCTTGCCCTCCACAAGCGCCAACACGCAATAATTATAACCCCATGGAGAACCAACTTCTTGTTCCCCGACGCACCGCATGACACGTGCATATCCACCAAGTCCTTAACATGAAACGCGAAAACATCTGGAATCCGGCACCATCTAGAAATCCCAATCCACATGCCCGCTGAAATACTACAACCTGTAAATAAATGGTGTTTAGATAAAGATGACACTTTGTTCTATTTTCTTGCATATTGTTTTATACTTTTTTTTTAGTTTTATTATAATAATATTTGTCCAAAGTAATTTTATAATAGTTTTGTAGTTTGGGCGTTTTATGTCATGATGATGTTTCACAAGCATTTGCCAGTTTGGCGTTTTATTATATCTTTTTTAGAGAATTTAATGTATATTTTTGTTTCTTAGCTGAAAATTACATAACAAACAACAGAAAAAGAAAATTTAAAAAAATAGAAGCAATTTATCTTCCAAATCTTCACTGTCATCAGTCTCTTTCTTCTTTTGAAACTACAAGAACTGTCACAAATAAATGGGGTTTTGGTTTTGGTGTGGTTTTTTGTTATTCGTGTGTTGAAGTGGGTTTGTGGATGTTGGAGACATAGATCGACGCTGTGTGGGTGGATGCTATTTGCCCGTCATCTTCATTATCATCATGGAGTCCAAAATAGCATTTATACTGGAATTGGTCTCTTCTCCTCATCTAAACCTTCTTCAAGAACAAAGAAGACAAAATGACACATCGGTCTCATCAGTCTCTTTTTCTTGAAATTTGTCCATCTCATGTAGGAAAATCTTACTCCCCTCACCTAACAAACCATTCAGCGAAACTTCATGCAGAACATTACTAAGTATCAAAGAAACGATGTTCGCCATCATTGATTTTTCTAACTTTTTGGCGTTTTACAGTGAGTGGTATTTAGGAACCATTGTGTTTTTGTGTTTTTTTAGTGTGATCAACGGAATGTGCTGAGACATTTCTTTTTATAGGATGTCTTTGGCGCGTAGTTTAGGCGGGATATTATTATAATAATAAATGCAATTAACAAAGTATCCGGTTTTGCTCAGCCTTATCTGTTAAGTCTGTTACAGGTCCCCATCTCTCAGGATTGGCGTTTATATTTTTTGGCGTTTTACGTTTTATGGTGTTTTTGTAGGCTAAGACCTTAACTAAAACACAGAAAAAACTATGTAGTAATAAAATTGGTGTTTTGTATTTGTTTGGCGTTTTATATTTTCAATGGCGTTTTATATATGAAAGTATGTTTACCCTTTTTACCCTTAATGAAGCACGTTCTGGTAATAAAACTGATGTTATTTATGATAACGCCACCGCGCCAATCTAGTCCATAGATTGTTTTGATCTGACGATCCATAATCGTTCTCACACTTTTCACCGTTTTCCCTAAATCCTGACCCTATATATATATATAGGGGACCGCTAAAATGAAAACCACATCCAGTTGTAAGAACCATGAGAACTACACCGTACGGGGCGAGTTGGACCAAATTTTTTTTTCATACACGTAGATGCGTGTATTATAAACACATTATTTACGGTACCCGTAAACACAAACTTGTGGTGCTCAAAACTACACACACGACATTTTTTTTTGAATTTTTTTTTTACAAATGTGTTTATAATACACACATCTACGTTTATGAAAAAAAATTTTGGTCCAACTCGCCCTGAATCAAAAAGTTCTCATGGTTCTTACAACTGGAGGTGTTTTTCATTTTAGCGGTCCCCTATATATATATATATATATATATATAAGTATTTGTATTTATATATCTATACTATATTATAATGTATGAGGGAGGGTATTTTAAGATATCAAAAAATAAGAACTTTTTCCTTTTTAATTTATAATAACACCTTTAAAATGAGTGTAAATTAGTTTTTTAAACAATAATTATATTTTAGCCGCCCATCTTATTATACTTAAATCCCTTAGTTTTAACATAACTATGTGTAATTAGTTACACTTTTCTCCCTCCACAACAAACTTATAATTCTTTTACGTATTCTTGCCATATATTATAAACTATAATGTTTTAAAAAAAATCCAAAAGTACCGTGATGACCTACTCATTTTTCTCGACGTTTCGATAGTTGTCATGGGCAGTATTGATATGTGGATTAAAAGGTACAAGTAGATGATGCACTTTAATCTCTCATCTTTAACAAAATTAGAGATAATTAATTTGTAGTTACACTTTATCTCCTTATAAAAACTAACTCCCCCCCCCCCCCCCCCCGATTTTATACGGTCATGACTTTTTGGTACGTTAATATTTTTTTTTTTAATATACACCATATAAACGAGTTTTTATGCTCTTTAATTTGAGTATAGTATTGCTATAGTTTTTTTTAATTAAAAACTTGATATGTTGCGTGATTAACAGTGTCTAAGGGTGAGTAATGACTGAATCGTTAGCCAAACCGAACCGAGATCAACCAAAAACTGAAACTCGAATTAACCAAAAACAGTGAGCAATTTTTTCGTACCTTCCTTTAACCAAAATTAACTGAACTGAACCATTCATATTTTCATATATTTCTAGCTTTTATACCTTAAATTGATGTATTTCATATTTATACCTTCATTTTATGTATTTATACATCCATTTCAAGTACCCACACATCCATTTCATGTATTTATACCTAAATTTTATTTATTTCAAATCAAAAGCTTTAGTCCAAGTTTGGTTTTGGCTATTAACCAAAATTAAATGAATTAAACCAAAACCCGTCAATCTAACTGAATAAACCAAACCAATTAAATGAAAACGGATTATTTAATAAAATAGACTAATCGATAACCAAGATTTCGGTTGAGGATAATAATCTAACCAACCGAACAATGCACACCGTGGCAATGTCTGTGTTTCTCGCCGCATCGCGCCCACACCTGTTGGTTATTAATCAAAACCGGTTATCGGTGAGCAATAACTAAATCGTGGCAATGTCTGCGTTCCACCTCACGCCATTTCCGGCGCTCTTCGGCGAGAGTCTCTTCGCTTGACTGCAGCTTTTTCTTAAGGCCCATAATGCCCCAATCTTCATTTTTTTCTTCTCGATCTCGAATTGAGCCTTTTGCTCTCAGGCTCGGCCTTTTCAAAATGTTTGGCATCAGCAGCCAAACGACTTCTATAGGCTTCCCAGTCTGCACGCTCGCGGTGCATGGTGCGTCATTCTCGGGTAATCTGGTTGCTGGTGGGCACTTGATTAGCTTGCGCAAGCACATGTAATTGGTAAAGTTGCTCATGCTTACGCTTCATCTGGTGTAAAACCTCATCCGGGGGGCCGTTCCCATAAACCATTCCCGATAGGTAGGGAATGTAGCGAAAGTATCACATTGTCTTATACTCCATACGGGGGCATGGATTTCGTTGGCGGGAATTTCATCATAGGAACGGTACTAGTGGTCACCCAAAGTATCCTCCAGCCGAATTTGTGAGGGTTCTTTATGTTGAGCGCTAAAAGAGCTAATACCTTCACCACCTGCGAAAGCACCTCCCGCGCCAGCCGCACCCGTTTGCTGCGTTTCAGACTGAGTACCCTTATGGGCCACATCATCCTCTACCCTCACTTCTTGAGTAGACTTCTTAGCTGTCTGCACAGGTTTTTCGACCCCAGCAGCTGCAGTCTTCGCCGCCTCAACCGAATTTTCAATCTCAACCGCCTTCTCCACTCACGCAATGTTCTCTGCCGTGGTAATGTGTTCTCTACTAGGAGTTACACCTTCAGTAATGGGGGATGCGGCAGAGGTAAGAGTTTCAACTTCAGGCTCCACAACCTTTCCGCTCGTCGCCCCAGGAGCACCTTCCACCTTTATAGTAATGTCAGCAGGGGAAGGTGAAGGTGCCTTGAGCCCAGACTTCGGATGTATGATCCTGATCTTTGGCTGCGCCGCCTTCAACTCTGCATCATAAAAATAACGTCAAAACACATTGTTTAATGAAAGCCAAGGTACACGAAGCGAGATCACGAAACACTCACCAGGAGAAATTTTTGACATCAAAGATCCGAGGTTGGCCTTCTTCCCAATCAGGGGCTTGCGAAAGGCAACCTTCTTAGCAGATGGCGTGGGGTCCGGACCCGACTCCCGCGCTGACGTTTTGAAGCATTTTTTCTGGTCAGCTCAGGGATTGGATCAGCTTCAACATCCTCTTCAGTAGGAGTTGACGTGGGAGTCGCGTCGGATGGCTGATATTTGGAACTCACACTCCCAGAACTCCGTGCGCCGGCTGCCCCACCAGCTTTGAATTTCCCACCTATCGAATAAAGTTCTTCCATAGAGTCAGCAACATAGAAAAAATCATCTAGGCTACATTGTTGAGGGCGAGTCGTACCTTTGCGCTACGCAACATCATACGATGCAACGCTCGCCTATGGTTTTTTGGGTCATACCCCTTCAATAACAGTGACAACCTTCTTCTTGCTTGGACGCTTAGGTTTCTAGTCATCTGGGTCAACACCTGTAACAACTCTCATCAAAAGTCATAATTATTGAATTAATTAGTCCAATAAGAAACCCTAATTTAGAAACCCAAGTGATTCTGAACAAACCCTAAAGTTTTCAGAATAATTGGAATCAGGATCAGGGCCCCTAAAACTCAGGGGGGGGGTAAACCCTACTCGGTAAAATCTAAACAGTTTGCTGTCAAAAATTGAAAATCACACGCAATCAACTCAGCTAAGCTACTGTGACACGAAGCAAGCCTATAGTAGATTAGGTCCTGTCGCGCCACGCGACAGAAACAAGGGAACCCCTCGCGTGGCGCGAGGGGGTGATTTTTCAACTATAAATAGGTTGTTGTGGGACTGGATTCTGGACGTTGATGCGACGTTTAAATTCCAAATTCACTTCGAGTTATTATAGAAATAGTCTGATAACACACACGGGTCTCGAAATTCTGCCGCAAAACAGGGTATTAGCACAATCACTGCTACGATTCATTTTTCCGACGATCAATATATCCAATGGATGTTTAAGTGCCGCCCACATTAGGGTTATACTTTATCGTTCGTCATTAATTTGATGGATCATCGTTAATTCGATGGATAAAGTATTATACTTTGTCATTCGTCATTAAGTTGACGGATCATCGATAATTCGATGGATAAAGTATTGCACTTTGTCATTCGTTGTGAGAATTTGATCTCGTAAGTTATCGTAATTGCTGGATTGATTACTAACCCAGTTTTGTGTGCATTGTTATTTAAATTAGGTTAACAAGGCTAAATCATAGACTAGACTCCGTCCATATTAAACCAGCAATGTGAGTCATTCTCTTTTTATCAAATTGCTTTACAAAACCCTATTTATTTCAAAGTTATAATTACAGGGATTAAGTTTATGTAATCACCATATTACAGCCGGTATGTGGGGTTTTGTATACATTACTTGATAATCTTCACCATTGGGGCAGCCAAGGGGTGATATGACCATAGTCACAGACACCATTGGACGGAAGGGCCAATGGGTCGAGTGACAAAGTACTGTGGGTAATTGGTTTGATATCAGAAACATTGTAATTTTCCTTAATACTGTAAATTATAACAAATGTGTCATTTTAGTAAATAGAATGATTCACTCAGTATTTCCCGCTGACAAAACCTTTTTCAAACATGTTTTAGGTGATCTGTTGTAATTCAGGAAAAGTGCTGGGGAGCATTTCAAGCTTAAGATAGTGGCTCATTATAAAATAAAGAAATAAGTTTTGTAATATCACAAATTTGTAGTAAAAACATAATATTGTAAATTATCGGGGTTTTTATCCCGAATTGTGAAATAAAATAAATCGGGAAAAATTTAGCTTTAAACGATCCTGTTAAATAAACTTCCGCTGTTAAACTCAATTAAATACATACCGCAGGATTTCTGTCCCGCGGCTCCTGAGACGGGTCAAACCGGGTCGGGGGCCGTGACAGAAATAAGGTGGTATCAGAGCCACTGAGTTAAGCTAATTAAGTATTTAAAAATACTTAATTTTTCCTGATTACTATTATGTGATTATGTGTGTTATTAACTGATTATTTGTTAGTTACAGTATGGGTAAGAAAAAGCTGTCAAATATCTATCTTAAATTAGATAGATCATCCAACGAGAAGGGAAGTTCATCCCGAACCAAATCCTCGAATCAGACTGAAATTCCTGAAGAAGGAATATTTGTGCGAAAGGCACATTACGAGGAAACACTTTCTCCTAGAAGGAGGGAGATGATTCTTAAGAAAAGTAAAGAGAAAATCCGAGAAAAGAGGATTAAACGAGAAACCCAGGAATTAATTGATAAATCACCTTGGGAAGATAAGCTAGATGAGAAATGGGCAAACTTATATATGCTAGCCACAGTAGCAGAAAATATAAATCTTTAAATACTTTAAAGTTTTAGCACCTTACCCTTATAATCTAGAAACCCTGTAAAATAAATAAAAAATTTCGAGTGTATTTTCCAGTTATCTTTGTAATCAACTAGTACACAGTATGTAATAAATTAAAAGGTTATTTGTAAATTTTAACTTAGTATTTTGTGCATTTTGCATATATGCTACATCAACATGAATGGGATATCTGAAGCTTTTCAGAACCTTAATCTTTACCCAGTGAATATCGAAGCTTCCAAAGAATATACTAGCTACTTTCCCGATATAGAACAACCGGTAGAATTCAAGGTTCCACCTGTGAACAAGCCAAAACGAAAGAAAAAGAAGAATTACGTGTGGGGAAGTCGCATACGTAAGAAAAAGCCAGCCACAAAACTTCCCAAAATAAACAACCCTTTAGAAAAAGGGAAAGAAATTATAACCAGGAAAAGTTCTAGACTCCAAGAGATGAAAACTGAAGGCGAGAAAGATTCTAAGCAAATGGAAACTGAAGACAAGGAGGAGGTTAGGGAAATAGGAATACAGATGGAGGAAGGTACTAAAGAAATAGTAATGGAAGTTGGGCAAGGCTCTAGACCAACTCAAATAGAAATCGGAGAGAGCTCCAATCCAAACCAGGGAAGAACCTTTCAAGATGAGATAGATTTCCTATTGGCAAGCTGTGAAACCATTCAGCATGTCAATAATAATAATAATAATAATAATAATAATAATAATAATAATAATAATAATAATAATAATAATAATAATATTTTTAATTATCCCCTTGAAAACCAAATCCCTATGAATTGGGAACCAGCAATTCCAGACCCAATAGTCCACTCCCAACCTATAGGAATGGACGAATGGTGGACAAACGATTGGCAATTCCAAAATATTGTCAACGATCCTTACTCTTTTCTTCCACAATTCGATCCAGAACCCCTACCTAATCCACCCATGAGTAATGAAAACATGGCTGAACTTCGCCACTTTGGTGAAGAGTTGTTTGATGCGGGAACTAGAATCAGGGAAATAGGGGGACAAATTGCCTGGAAGTACGATGAGAGGGAAATGCGTTTTTAGAACGGCAAGTGACGAGAGATAGTAGGATGGTAAAACGGTGTTTGTATAATAGTAATAGTAAAGTTAGTCTGTAAATAACGAATAAAACTCTGTAAGATATTTGTGAGTAATGATGCATACTAGATATAAAATGAAATCGAGAAATCGATTGTTTTGACTATACCTGTATTTTAAAATTTCTGATTGTTTGTATGTAATTGTTATTTAGCAAATACTAATAAAATTTATATATACATTATCAGATGGCAAACAGTGGTAATGAACCTATAAATGAAGTTAATCAGTCTGAGCAACATCCAGGAGATCAATATATGACTCAGCAAGATATCGAAAACATTGTTGCTCAAGGGATAGCCAATGCTATTCCAGCATTCGTAGCTGCTATAAAGAATCCAATCGAACCGCAACAAATTGTCCCTAGTAAACAGATTACTGAAGATAACTTCAGTAATAGTGTAAATGGAGGCAATAATCATGTTAATCATAATAAGGAACCACATCAAGCTCCATTACCCAAGAAAATGAAAACTGCAACACCTGGTTGCACTTTCAAAGAATTCCTTGCTTGTAAACCCACTGAATTTGCAGGCAATGAAGGAACAACTGCATCACTGCGTTGGTTAGAGAAAACCGAAGCAGTTATTGCAATAAGTAAATGTGGTAAAGATGATCAGGTCATGTACTCATCAAATCTCTTCAAAGAAGGAGCACTCGAATGGTGGAACACTGTGTTACAATCGAAAGGAAGAGTAATAGCTTATGCTATAACCTGGGAAGAATTTAAGGGTTTGGTGGAAAGAAAATTCTGTCCCGAGTATGAAAAGGAACAGATGACGAATAAGTTTCTAAATCATCGGATGATGGGTGTAGATTGTCGCGGTTATACCTCGACATTCTTTGAATATGCTAGAGTGGTACCAACACTGGCTTCGCCAGAACCGGTACTCATTTCTCGCTATATTTGGGGGCTAATTAGCGAAATCCGCAATATTGTTAAAGCTGCGAGACCTCGCACTATTGATGATGCGGTAGAATTAGCTAACACTCTAACCGATGAACTGGTATGCACAAGAGATGAAGATAGGAAAAAGGAACTAGCTCAGAAGATTACCCAAGGATTTCGGGCGGGTAATAGTAATAATTTCAAGAAAAGAGGAACAGGGCAATATTCAAATCCACCTTTCTGTAGAAATTGCAAAAGGAAGCATTACGGAAAATGCAATTTAACCTGCAACCTTTGCAAGGGTATAGGACACCGTGAAGAAAATTGCAGAAAGAAAACCGTAATCTGTTTTAACTGTGGAGAAGCAGGGCATTATAAAACAGAATGTCCTAAATTGGTTAAACCAGTAGATAACAAGCCCAAGGCGACCGAAGGAACTACTAAGAAGAATGTCAGGGCATTTCAGCTGACCACTCAAGAAGCAGAACTTATTCCGGATGTGATAGCGGGTACGTTTTTAGTTCACAACGTGTACGCAAAAGTATTATTTGACTCTGGTGCAAACCAAAGTTTTATAAATACTTCATTCTGTCAAGCTCTTAGTTTACCTTTAACCAGTATTAGGCAGATTTTTACAGTTGAAACGGCAGACGGAAATTCCGTTAAAATAGATAAAGTTTTGCAAGAAGGAAACATAGAACTTTTAGGACATAAATTCTCTGCAAAACTATTGCCGATGAATTTAGCTGAATTTGATGTTGTATTAGGAATGGATTGGTTAGTAGCCAACCATGCTAGAATCCTTTGTGATCAGAATTCCATAGAAATTCAATCACCCACCGGAGAAGTAATTAGGATTACAGGAGATAAACCACGTAAACCCATGAAGTTCATATCAGTAATGAAAGTTGCTAATTATGAACGAAAACAAGGAATAGTGTATATGATTTCGGTAATCATTAGCACTAAGGGTAAAGATCTTAAGGAAATACCAGTAGTCTCAGCATATCCTGATGTATTTCCAGAAGATTTACCAGGATTACCTCCAAACAGGGAAGTAGAATTTAGGATTCATTTAATTCCAGGAACTACACCGATAGCCAAGGCACCTTATCGGTTAGCACCCACAGAAATGTTAGAACTGAAAAAGCAATTAGATGAATTACTAAATAAAGGATTCATACAACCTAGCTCATCCCCTTGGGGAGCGCCAGTGTTGTTTGTGAA
Organism: Helianthus tuberosus; assembly: GCA_030545235.1. Taxonomy (NCBI): domain Eukaryota; kingdom Viridiplantae; phylum Streptophyta; class Magnoliopsida; order Asterales; family Asteraceae; genus Helianthus; species Helianthus tuberosus. Next base: position 84,696,784 of record CM060369.1, read on the forward strand.
GAAAAAGGATGGTTCAATGAGAATGTGTATCGATTATAGAGAATTAAATAAAGTTACAATTAAGAATCGATACCCATTACCTAGGATTGATGATCTTTTTGATCAACTTCAGGGGGCTAGATATTTTTCTAAAATAGATTTACGCTCCGGATATCATCAATTAAAGGTACAAGAAGAAGACATACCTAAAACTGCTTTTAGAACTAGGTATGGTCATTACGAGTTTACAGTCATGCCCTTTGGGTTAACAAATGCACCTGCTGCATTCATGGACATGATGAATAGGATCTGTAAACCGTACTTGGATAAATTTGTAATTGTCTTCATAGACGATATACTTATTTATTCCAAAAGTCAGACAGAGCATTGTGAACATCTTCATGCACTCTTAACTTTGTTAAGAAAAGAAAAACTTTATGCCAAATTCTCGAAATGCGAATTTTGGCTAAAGGAAGTGCAATTTTTAGGACACATGGTGAATCACGAAGGTATTCATGTAGATCCTGCTAAGATAGAAGCAATTACCAAATGGAAGGTTCCACAAACAGCAATGGAAATAAGAAGTTTTATAGGATTAGCTGGGTATTATAGACGGTTTATTAAGGATTTTTCCAAGATAGCTGTACCATTAACTAAGCTAACCTGTAAAGCTACTAAGTTTGAATGGGGACCCAAACAAGAAGAAGCTTTTAGAATATTGAAACAGAAACTAACCCATGCTCCAATCTTAGCCTTACCAGAAGGAACTGAAGATTTTGAAGTATACTGTGATGCTTCAAAATTAGGATTTGGATGTGTGCTTATGCAACGCAAGAAGGTAATTGCGTACGCATCAAGGCAATTGAAAAAGCACGAAGAGAATTATACGACTCATGATTTAGAATTAGGAGCCGTAATTTTTGCCCTTAAGATTTGGAGACATTATCTTTACGGAAGTAAATTTACTGTCTACACCGACCACAAAAGTTTAAGATATATATTTGGGCAGAAAGAGTTAAACATGAGACAAAGGAGATGGATGGAAATCTTAAGCGACTATGACTGTGATATTCAGTATCACGAAGGAAAGGCAAATGTAGTTGCAGATGCCTTAAGTCGTAAGTATTATGAGAAACAGAGACGGGTTCGTGCTCTCAGATTAAATCTACAAATAGATTTAATGGAACACTTGAAGAATGTTCAAATTACAGCAATCAAGGATGATGCTGAAGGAATGAAAGGAAGAATAAAGGAATTAGAACAAGGAGCAGATGGAATTTGGAGATTCCACAAAAGTAGAATATGGGTACCTAAGCAGGGAGACTTAAGACCTAAGATTTTAGAAGAAGCTCATAAATCTAGGTATACCATGCACCCAGGAAACAATAAGATGTACCAAGATTTAAGAAAGAACTTTTGGTGGATAGGAATGAAAAAGGACATAGCCAGCTATGTTTCTAAATGTCTTACTTGTTCACAAGTTAAGGCAGAACATCAGAAACCTTCAGGTCTACTACAACAGTTAGAAATGCCAGTATGGAAATGGGAACTTATAACAATGGATTTTGTTACTAAGTTACCCAAAACCAGAAAAGGTAATGATGCAATTTGGGTAACTGTGGATCGATTAACCAAATCAGCTCACTTTTTACCAATGAAAGAAACCTTTAGCATGGAAAGACTGGCTAAATTGTATGTAGATGAAATTGTATCCTTACATGGAGTTCCACTCTCCATTGTTGCGGATAGAGATAGTCGTTTCACTTCTCATTTCTGGAAAAGTTTCCAGCAAGCTATGGGAACTCGACTAAACCTAAGCACGGCATATCATCCACAAACAGACGGGCAAAGTGAAAGGACAATCCAAACTCTTGAAGACATGCTCCGAGCATGTGTGATAGATTTTGGTGGGAATTGGGATGATCATTTACCGCTGATCGAATTCTCCTATAATAATAGTTATCATTCAAGCATTGATACTGCTCCATTTGAGGCACTGTATGGAAGAAAGTGCAGAACTCCCGTTTGTTGGGCAGAAATAGGAGAAAGTCAATTATCAGGTCCTGAAATTGTGCAAGAAACAACTGATAAGATTACTCAAATCAAGGAAAGGCTAAAGACGGCTTGAGATCGCCAGAAGAGTTATGCAGACAATAGAAGCAAGCCGTTAGAATTCCAAGTTGGAGACAGAGTACTGTTAAAAGTTTCTCCTTGGAAAGGAGTTGTTAGATTTGGTAAGAAAGGAAAGCTAAGTCCAAGATACGTAGGACCATTTTCAGTGATCCAACGTATAGGACCAGTAGCTTATCGTTTACAATTACCAGAAGAATTATCTGGAGTACATAATGTATTTCTTGTATCCAATCTCAAGAAATGCTTATCAGATGAATCACTGGTAGTACCTCTTCAAGATATAGAGGTAAACGAAAAGTTGAAATTCGTTGAGAGACCTCTTCAAATTGAGGATCGAAAGATCAAGTTTCTCAAGCACAAACGACTAGTTTTAGTCAAAGTCAGATGGGATTCAAAGAGAGGAGCTGAATACACTTGGGAGCTGGAATCAGAAATGAAGCGAAAGTATCCTCATTTATTCCAGTAAATCTCGAGGACGAGATTTTCTTAAGGTGGGGAGAATGTAACAAATCTCATCAAAAGTCATAATTATTGAATTAATTAGTCCAATAAGAAACCCTAATTTAGAAACCCAAGTGATTCTGAACAAACCCTAAAGTTTTCAGAATAATTGGAATCAGGATCAGGGCCCCTAAAACTCAGGGGGGTAAACCCTACTCGGTAAAATCTAAACAGTTTGCTGTCAAAAATTGAAAATCACACGCAATCAACTCAGCTAAGCTACTGTGACACGAAGCAAGCCTATAGTAGATTAGGTCCTGTCGCGCCACGCGACAGAAACAAGGGAACCCCTCGCGTGGCGCGAGGGGGTGATTTTTCAACTATAAATAGGTTGTTGTGGGACTGGATTCTGGACGTTGATGCGACGTTTAAATTCCAAATTCACTTCGAGTTATTATAGAAATAATCTGATAACACACACGGGTCTCGAAATTCTGCCGCAAAACAGGGTATTAGCACAATCACTGCTACGATTCATTTTTCCGACGATCAATATATCCAATGGATGTTTAAGTGCCGCCCACATTAGGGTTATACTTTATCGTTCGTCATTAATTTGATGGATCATCGTTAATTCGATGGATAAAGTATTATACTTTGTCATTCATCATTAAGTTGACGGATCATCGATAATTCGATGGATAAAGTATTGCACTTTGTCATTCGTTGTGAGAATTTGATCTCGTAAGTTATCGTAATTGCTGGATTGATTACTAACCCAGTTTTGTGTGCATTGTTATTTAAATTAGGTTAACAAGGCTAAATCATAGACTAGACTCCGTCCATATTAAACCAGCATTGTGAGTCATTCTCTTTTTATCAAATTGCTTTACAAAACCCTATTTATTTCAAAGTTATAATTACAGGGATTAAGTTTATGTAATCACCATATTACAGCCGGTATGTGGGGTTTTGTATACATTACTTGATAATCTTCACCATTGGGGCAGCCAAGGGGTGATATGACCATAGTCACAGACACCATTGGACGGAAGGGCCAATGGGTCGAGTGACAAAGTACTGTGGGTAATTGGTTTGATATCAGAAACATTGTAATTTTCCTTAATACTGTAAATTATAACAAATGTGTCATTTTAGTAAATAGAATGATTCACTCAGTATTTCCCGCTGACAAAACCTTTTTCAAACATGTTTCAGGTGATCTGTTGTAATTCAGGAAAAGTGCTGGGGAGCATTTCAAGCTTAAGATAGTGGCTCATTATAAAATAAAGAAATAAGTTTTGTAATATCACAAATTTGTAGTAAAAACATAATATTGTAAATTATCGGGGTTTTTATCCCGAATTGTGAAATAAAATAAATCGGGAAAAATTTAGCTTTAAACGATCCTGTTAAATAAACTTCCGCTGTTAAACTCAATTAAATACATACCGCAGGATTTCTGTCCCGCGGCTCCTGAGACGGGTCAAACCGGGTCGGGGGCCGTGACAACACCCAAGTTGCGCAAGGTACCTGCAAACGTATAAGAGGGGATACTTAACCCATGTTCTGACGAAGTAATAAATTCCTCACTGAAAAGCAAGATAACTTCTTCCCCAGTAGGAGTTATAGACCTACAGGGCCTAGGATTCAGAATGCGCGCACCTTCAGAATAACAGGTGGATCTGCAAAAGCATCCGCAATTGGATACATAGAATTCACTCGGATTTGCTCATACCAAAGCTCCTCGTCATCACGCAGGGGTAGCGTACCCATAACCCCTGCATTAGCAGAAAATGCCCAGTGGTACGAGTCAATCTCTACAAACAGACAGAAGGAGTGTCATGAATTACTCATGTTTTCAAATCTTTAAAAGAACAAAGGCAATGTAGAAAAGGAGTAACACTTACCAGCATCGTCCAGAAGCAACACAGGCATGTTCTTGCTGTTGCGCGACCACTTATCACTCAGGCGTGACGGTGACGCTACCAGCACTTGCTCACTAAAATCCTGGTTAGGTAACACCTTCAACCCTTCGTCCAAGTTGCGCCCTTTGGTATAACAATGTCTTCTTTAGGTATAGGGTCGGGCGCGCGAAACTCCATCACAATGGGAATGACCTCCTCACGAATATAAAAAAAATTCCTTTCCAGTCATGATAACTTTTGGGAGGGTTAATCAAAAGTTTCTTCGTTGAGCCACGCATCGCGAAAGAGAAAAAGCCCAGATTGCTCTGCAACTAGTAGAAAGCCTGAAACCGATCGACGGTTGCTTGCCCTTAAGACCAACACACAAACTCAAAGTTCCTAATTCGCACCATACCTAACGGGCTTAATTGTGAGACATGAAGATGATAGAAAGAGAGAACCTCTCCAAAAAAATTAGTCGCCGTTAACCGAAAGTTTCCTTCCACAAAAAAACAGCGAACAAGGTGACGTAACCCTGCGGTGCATCGACGACGGTCTGACCCTTAGCTGGATACCGAGCATCCCACTCGTCGGTGAACCGGTGACCCCGGACGATCTGCTCAAATAACCCTTCTTCCCACTTCAACGGTGACATACCACCACCGACCTCTTTAACTTCGACGACATCTTCTGCCCGCTCAGACATAACGGATGATGATCTTGGAGAAATCTGGGAAATGGGTGTGAACCTTGAAGAAATCTAGAAATTCTTGAGGAATGGTTGAAGTTCTTCAAGAAATTGCTTGAAGCTTTGAAGAACAATAGAGACAGAGTTCGAGAAAACATAAATGGAATCGTCGACCTCTTCTCCTATTTATACCCATCGCATTTAGTGCTATGGGTAACAGTGCCAAACAACTTGCAGCATGTGCCCAATCAGGGATCGACACATTAGGCGAGAGAACCGGAGTGACGATTAACACGCGCGCATGAAGCCCACTCTCCTGACACAAGAAGAAATGGCGCGCCTGACATAGTGACAACATGCTCACCAGTGTGTCAGCGATGATGTGTGTAAAATGCAACATATAAATTACATCAAATGAGGCATAAAACTAACCCTTTTTAAGTACTAATGTTGAAAAAAGAGTGTTTTTGTCTTCCTTTTGTATTTTCAGGATTAAATGAGCTCAAATTCACAAAAGAAGCAAAAAGACAGCTAAATCTAACATAAATACAAGAAAAGGAACATAAGTGGACTGCCCGACCCCTCAACGGCATCTTCCCAAGCAAAATAGAGAAGGCAGAAGACTGAACACGCCCCGTGCTCAGCCAGCACGGGGCCGTGCCCAAGAAGCAGCAGAAAAGACAAACCCATAGAAGCTTCTATTGCCCACCACTGGGCCGTGTCCAGTGAACACGGGGGCGTGGCGAGCGAAAGTACAGCAGGCGCATTAATTGTAATTGCGAATTACAATTAATGAAGAGAGAGAATGTCAGACAGGCACGGGGGCGTGTCCAGCGGACACGGGGCCGTGCCCAGCCTTCTGTTCAGCCTATAAATAGGAGTGCTTGGTTTCATTTCAACTCATCCCCTTGGCACACCACCTCTCTCACACTTCATCCACCACCCACCATCATCACAACACCATCATCCACCACCATCATCCATTGTCCATCGTAGAGTGCATCGTAGAGTGTGTGAGTCGTCTCGGGATCCAAGATTGATCGTAAGAGTTCTTGACAATCAAGGCCATGTTTGCCTAAGTCTCTTACATCACTTGGTGAAGACAAAGTGTCTAGTATAATACTTTTTATTTCTAATCTTTTGCACTTTTTATTTGGTTTTGTATTAATGACTTTAATAACTAGTTACTTATGTTGAAGGTGATCTTTCCTTATCGTTTGTCCGTGGTGTCTTGGCATTATTTACAGTCTATATAAAATAAAAGATTTTCACCATTCATATCTCCACGGTCTATATGGAGGTATGTTGGCTACCTGGTCGGGGGTTAAGGGAACGGTTTGGTAAAGGTCTTGCCATTGTTCAGTGTTTAGAGGTCCTGCAATGGACCTGGGTCAAATTTAGTAGGACCTCCTTCAATGCTTCACGGTATTGGATGGCGGGGGTCCAAACTCTTTGATCCCCTCATAAGTTAACTATTATTAATACTATAACCCGGCTATTTAGGACTGTATCCCTGCTGACTCAGACTACTTAGCCGAGGATAACGTCACCGCCAAAAGCGGGGCCTACCATAATTTGCATTAATAACTTAATTAATTATCTTCCAATAATCCACCCTTTTAGGATTGTATCCTTGCTGACTCAAACTACTGGGGTGAGGGTAACGTCACCTTCAAAAGAGGGGCCTGCTACAATAACTAAGATAATCTCTTAATTATGTGCAAAAGTGCGGAAATAATCAAAGGTTATATTAGATACGAGTCGGAACCAAGTGATTCATCTTGTCTATCTGTTTTTCTTTATTTTTATTTTCAGCATTTTAGTTAGTTTTTATTTATTTCTTAGTTTAAAACATTTTTCTAAACTTTTTATTTTGATTAGACGTTGAGGATAAACCGGTACTAAAAGCTCTTGTGTCCTTGGACGACCTCGGTATCTTACCAACGCTATACTACGCCCACGATGGGTGCACTTGCCCATATGTGTGTTTAGTGTTAGTAAAATATCGTGTTTTATAAATTTAAAACTTGGCTAAAAAAGTGTTAAAGGGGCTTAAAATATACACCTAATATATATAACACTTCACACGCATCAAGTTTTTGGCGCCGCTGCCGGGGACACAAGGATTTTAAGAAAGTTAGGAATCAACGGTCTAATCATTTTTTTTATTTTTCTTTTTAATTTTTTTTAGGATTTTATTAGTTTTTCAGTTTCTGCAGAACTCAGCACGGGCCGTGCCTGGTCAGACACGGGCCGTGCCCAGCATCATCACTGGCAGTTTTTATTTTTCTGAGTTACAGAGAGCTGAGCACGGGGCCGTGTCGGTGCAACACGGGGTCGTGTCTAACTCCCAGTAACTGGGATCCAGAAAACAATTACTGTACCTCTGACCACGGGCCGTGTTCACTGAGCACGGGGCCGTGGTGAACATTCTGACCAACGTTCTTTTCTGTTTTTATTGCAGGACTTGGAACCCAGGCGCCACATTTGAACCTCCTACGTAGTGCATGAGCTCCAGTTCTAGTAGAGACATAAAAGAACCTTTAGAAGAACCCGAACGCTTTCTCAGAAAAAGACTTAAGGCTAAAAATCAAGAGAAAGTTTCGGGGGACCCACTTCCAATGGCGGACCAACGTACCCTCATGGATTACCTACGGCCCACCGTAGGCAATCTCGGCGCCGCTATCAATGCACCGAATGTCGAAGCTAACAACTTCGAACTTCGGCCGCATTTGATACAAATGCTCCAAAACTCCGCAACCTTCCATGGGCTTGCGGACGAGGATCCCCATCTACATATTACTAATTTCTTGGAAATATGTTATACTTTTCGGATCAATGGAGCATCAAACGATGCCATTCGCCTTAGGATGTTTCCATTTTCACTAAAAGACCGAGCTAAGGCTTGGCTCAACACCCTCCCAGTTGGCTCGGTAAACACCTGGGATGAACTAGCCCAAAAGTTTCTATATAAGTATTTCCCTCCTGCTAAAACGGCTAAACTAATGACTGAAATTAATACATACTCACAAGAGGATGGGGAATCCTTATATGAAACTTGGGAAAGGTTCAATGAGCTTCTAAGAAAGTGTCCTCATCACGGTCTAGCGGTATGGCAACAAGTATCCACTTTCTACAACGGATTGTTGCCACACACAAGACAAACACTTGATTCAAGCTCCGGGGGACTTTTAGGTAATCGTCGCCCAAATGAAATATATAATCAAATTGAGGAAATTGCTCAAACCAATTTTCAATGGCACACTCCCCGAGGTAATAAATCTATTGCCCCGGGCGCCCATAAGGTTGATGAAAGCACCTCTTTACAAGCCCAAATCGAGGCCCTCTCTTCGAAAATCAAAAAGCTAGAAATGACAAAAACGGCCTCGGTTATGGTTTGTGAAGGGTGTGGTGGGTCACATGAAAATTGGAGTTGTATGAAAGAATTAGATGAACAAGCGGAAACGGTAAACTACATTGATAATAGACCTAGGCCGTCGGGTCCTCCAACGGGTACCTACAACCAAGGATGGCGTAACCACCCAAATCTTGGTTGGAGAGATCCCGGCAATAGTAGTAACCAACAAAACCAACGAACTAATTTTCAACAACCACAAAATTTCTCTCAACAACAAGGTGGAAGAGAAAGGCTTGAAGATACCCTATCTCGCCTCATCTCCGACACCGAAAAGAAAAACTCGGATCGATTTCAACAATTGGAATCGAATTTTAGAAATCAACAAGCTAGCATTCAAAACGTTGAAAAACAATTAAATCAACTAGCTCAAAATTTCTCCGAGAGACCACAAGGCGCGTTACCAAGTAATACCGAAACCAACCCAAAGGCGCAAGTACACCTTATTACGTTGAGAAACCGAACCGTGGGTCCCGAGGATGAGCCCTTGCCACCAATTGAAGGAAGTCAGCGCCAGAGCATTACTTCACCCACACCTCAACCAGAAAAGGCTCCTTCAACAAATCAAGAGGCCACCAAGACTCATCCAATTCTGTACCCCGGTAGGTTAAATCGTCAAAAGACCGATGAGCAATTCGCAAAGTTCGAAAGTTTACTAAAACAATTGCATGTTAATATTCCTTTTATTGAGGTCCTAACCCAAATGCCTAAATATGCAAAATTCATGAGGGATTTCCTCACTCACAAAAGGAAAATTGAATCATTGCAATTAGTTAACTTAGGCGAAGAATGCTCAGCTTTAGTACTCAACAAGCTTCCACAAAAGAAAATCGACCCCGGGAGCTTCACAATTCCTTGCTTGATTGGGGAGTCCCCCGTCCGTAATGATTTAGCCGATCTTGGGGCTAGCATTAACCTCATGCCCACGTCAATGTTCAAGCGACTCGGCCTAGGAACAACAAGCCCTACAAAGATGAGCATACAACTCGGCGACTGGTCCGTCAAATTTCCACAAGGTGTCGCTGAAAATCTACTGGTCAAGGTTGACAATTTCGTCTTTCCAACCGACTTTGTCATCCTAGACATGGAAGAAGACACCGATGTCCCTCTCATCCTCGGGAGGCCATTTCTAGCCACCGCCCAAGCAGTAGTGGATATGAATGACGGAACTTTAACATTGAAGTTTGGGGATGAGGAAGTAAAATTTGAATGTGGAAAGAAAGTAGAGGAAGAAGATCCGGTCAACTACATGAAGGTCATAGACTCAAGCTTGGATGACGCTCTCCGACGGTGTAACATGGGATGCAATACATCCCACTTGGGTAACATTTGACCAGGCTTTGGGTCTAGCCAATGACCCTTATAAACGTGGCGCACCACGGAGGCATTCCGCGGAACTATCCTTAGTTTAATTTAGATTAATTTTTATGTTTTCTAGTTAGTTTTAATTTTCAAGAATAAAACACACTCAAGGTGGTAAGGGATGAAAAGGGGAACGAGAAAAATGACCCCATGCATAAGAACAAGGCAACCCGACATCAATCTCTCCATTACAGAAGGTTCAACACGGGCCGTGTCCAACCAACACGACCCCGTGCTAAACCCCCTGCAGAAAAATGCCCAGTTCAGGTAACTGGACACGGGCCGTGTTCACCAGACACGCCCCCGTGTCCAGGCTTCTGTTTCTTTTCTTTAATTTTTGTTACTGGCACCTGAACACGGGGCCGTGTCCGGTCCCCACGGGGCCGTGTCCAGACTGCCAGTAACATAAATCTTTGCTTTTAACACCATTTTACACATCTAATCAACCTAAAAATTTATTTTTGGGACACATTGAGGACAATGTGTAATTTAAGTGTGGGGGGGATGCTAAAACCTTGAAATTTTGCAAGTCCTAAATACAAGCCTTACACAAAACTCTATTGGAACCGCTAATCACCCCAAATTTTTTCAAAAATTTCATTTTTTTTACTTGTCTAGGTATAACTCGGGAAATTCAAGTTCTCAAAAAGGTTATATTTTTACGAATTTACAACCGATAGCGTCATGATAAAAAGAACCAACATAAGAAAATTATGAAAAGGCATGGCAAACTTAGTTAAAATTTGATTATATATACTTGATCACATAAAAACCCATTCCCACAAAAGTGAGTTTTGAGCCTTTATTGAGCATACAATTACATTAAACTAAATGCTCATTTTTCGTTTCTTGTGTGAATAGCCGTTTGGTTCTTACGACTCTAGAACTTGCCATGACGATACATTCCCGGTCCTTATCAACTTAAACCCGAGTAAGTAAATGATAGAGGCATTAGGACTAACCCTTTTTTCTTCTACACCATTATTTTTCTTTTTCTTTTACCACCTACCCAAAAATCCCCCTAGTTAGCCCCTTTGAGCCTAAACCTTTTCATTTCATAACCCAAACCAAACACCCTTTCACCCACCAAAACCTTTTTCATTTTTAACCCTTTGTTTTAGTAACAAGTTCGGTTTTTCGTATGATCGTTCAAAAAAAAAATGTGTTGATGATGAAGCAAAAGAAAATAAACAAACAAGTTCATCAAAAATAACTTTGTTTGAATAATAGCTTCATCAAAATAAAAGTTACAAAAATAGAAAGTCCTACGAAAACCGACACTTGTTACGCTTTTTCACCCTTTTTCTACTAACCACTAACCACTAACCCAACCACCTACCTTTAACCCAAGCCTAACCCTTCACCCACAAAGTCCTCTTGATATTTACAAAGGTATAAAAGTTAAAAAGGAGGAGGATTGATTGCTTGGCAAGCTTATGGTAGGAATAAGTTCCATGCCGCTCTCGAGTGATTCACTAAAAATACACCTTCGGCCGAGTGTGAGTGATTTCTCCCGTGAGGTATGTGAACTTGTATATAAATGGAATTTTAAAAAAGGCATGTTATGCCCAAATAAGTAATTTCTCCTATGAAACGTTCTAAACAAATCATAACGAATAGGATTGTAAATAGATAAAAATAAAACCCAAAAAGATCTTGGATTCCCAACACTCTACGACAAGCCCAAAACCTTCTCTCCTACCCATTCCATTTGGGAGTGTAAAGCCACATATTAAAGAGTTTTGCTTGAGGACAAGTAAAAGTTCAAGTGTGGGGGTATTTGATGTGTGTAAAATGCAACATATAAATTACATCAAATGAGGCATAAAACTAACCCTTTTTAAGTACTAATGTTGGAAAAAGAGTGTTTTTGTCTTCCTTTTGTATTTTCAGGATTAAATGAGCTCAAATTCACAAAAGAAGCAAAAAGACAGCTAAATCTAACATAAATACAAGAAAAGGAACATAAGTGGACTGCCCGACCCCTCAACGGCATCTTCCCAAGCAAAATAGAGAAGGCAGAAGACTGAACACGCCCCGTGCTCAGCCAGCATGGGGCCGTGCCCAAGAAGCAGCAGAAAAGACAAACCCATAGAAGCTTCTATTGCCCACCACTGGGCCGTGTCCAGTGAACACGGGGGCGTGGCGAGCGAAAGTACAGCAGGCGCATTAATTGTAATTGCGAATTACAATTAATGAAGAGAGAGAATGTCAGACAGGCACGGGGGCGTGTCCAGCGGACACGGGGCCGTGCCTAGCCTTCTGTTCAGCCTATAAATAGGAGTGCTTGGTTTCATTTCAACTCATCCCCTTGGCACACCACCTCTCTCACACTTCATCCACCACCCACCATCATCACAACACCATCATCCACCACCATCATCCATTGTCCATCGTAGAGTGCATCGTAGAGTGTGTGAGTCGTCTCGGGATCCAAGATTGATCGTAAGAGTTCTTGACAATCAAGGCCATGTTTGCCTAAGTCTCTTACATCACTTGGTGAAGACAAAGTGTCTAGTATAATACTTTTTTATTTCTAATCTTTTGCACTTTTTATTTGGTTTTGTATTAATGACTTTAATAACTAGTTACTTATGTTGAAGGTGATCTTTCCTTATCGTTTGTCCGTGGTGTCTTGGCATTATTTTACTGTCTATATAAAATAAAAGATTTTCACCATTCATATCTCCACGGTCTATATGGAGGTATGTTGGCTACCTGGTCGGGGGTTAAGGGAACGGTTTGGTAAAGGTCTTGCCATTGTTCAGCGTTTAGAGGTCCTGCAATGGACCTGGGTCAAATTTAGTAGGACCTCCTTCAATGCTTCACGGTATTGGATGGCGGGGGTCCAAACTCTTTGATCCCCTCATAAGTTAACTACTATTAATACTATAACCCGGCTATTTAGGACTGTATCCCTGCTGACTCAGACTACTTAGCCGAGGGTAACATCACCGCCAAAAGCGGGGCCTACCATAATTTGCATTAATAACTTAATTAATTATCTTCCAATAATCCTCCCTTTTAGGATTGTATCCTTGCTGACTCAAACTACTGGGGTGAGGGTAACGTCACCTTCAAAAGAGGGGCCTACTACAATAACTAAGATAATCTCTTAATTATGTGCAAAAGTGCGGAAATAATCAAAGGTTATATTAGATACGAGTCGGAACCAAGTGATTCATCTTGTCTATCTGTTTTTCTTTATTTTTATTTTCAGCATTTTAGTTAGTTTTTATTTATTTCTTAGTTTAAAACATTTTTCTAAACTTTTTATTTTGATTAGACGTTGAGGATAAACCGGTACTAAAAGCTCTTGTGTCCTTGGACGACCTCGGTATCTTACCAACGCTATACTACGCCCACGATGGGTGCACTTGCCCATATGTGTGTTTAGTGTTAGTAAAATATCGTGTTTTATAAATTTAAAACTTGGCTAAAAAAGTGTTAAAGGGGCTTAAAATATACACCTAATATATATAACACTTCACACGCATCAGCGATCACATCACACGTCGCTTTCGCCACCAATCTGTCAGAAGATGCTCTTTTCAAATTCGAGGTTGCCGCGAAAAAAGAACAGAAAACTCTTATGGAAGCTATCTAGCCGCGTCGCATAATTGTTAGACAACACCTACGCGCACCAGCATTCTAGCACGCATGATGATCTATGTCACACCCCAACCAATGGCGGAAACTTCAGAGTGAGACGAAAACAAATCGCTCAAAGTATCATAACACTAATTGTGACAATATAATTAAATCCAAATTTCATAAAATACTAAATGTCATACAATAATTCAAAACATGATCAAAATTGTATCAAGCATAATCCAAAACATTATTTATTCTAAGGTGTGTTTCTAAGTTCACCCTAACTTGATTCTTCGTCATCTTGTCTATCAACCTGCAACATGTATTAAAATATGGTCAACAATAATGTCGGCGAGTATACAAGTTTTATACATAGCATAAAACGTGCTCATATCCAACATGAATAAATGCATACAAGTTACAAATATGCTGGACTAGTGTAAACTATATGTCAAATCCAAGTTTCCAACGCAATCGTGCCTTCCCTACATCGTCGCAATGAAGAGGGGGTTAACATGTTTTACTTAACAATACCCCAAGACTCAAGGGCGGTGCGTTAATTCTATAGCGCTATGATTGTCAAGGTAGGCTAGCAAAGTTAATGAGCATATAGATACAAGTGTACACATAGCTTATAAGACTAACAAGTATCACATGTTTTCATGTTTAAATGTGGATAGAGTGTGATTAAAATAAGTTTCAAGTGTTGCGTGTTTTGTATAATGTACATGTCGTACCCAAAGTGTTTAAAACGAAAATGGGATCGAGTATACTCACAGTTTTGCGTAGAAAGTACACGTAAACCGCGAGCGGAGTGGACGAAGTCTCAAGATTATGCTGAAATGGTTAAACGAGAATATAAGATTACTGATGTGAAAGAGTGTTGGATCAAATTGTTGAAATACGTGAAATAAAACAAGTTAAAACGAAGACCAGTCCCTTCGTACGAAGGTACTCCCTTCGTACGAAGGTACTCCCTTCGTATGAAAGGAGTCTCCTGATTGGTACGAATGGGCTGTTTCCGTGCGATACGAACTGACTTTGAATGCTAAACAGTAAGGTAATGATTGTAAACAGTAAATAAAATGACCAGGTGTAAAATCTGAGGTTAATACAAAAATGAAATCAGATTGGTTTAGTTAATAGTGTGACTTCGTACGAAGGCACTGTGTTGGTTTTAAAAAAAGTTTTTAGTTTGATCTGATTTGATGAAAAATGTTGAAGTATTTGTTTAATTTGTTTAAGTTAGTAGATAAAACGTTTAATTTCTGAAAAACATGCATGAAAACAGAACTGAAAATGACATAGAAATTATGAACCGAAGTCTCTTCGTACGAACGGGCATAGTCCCTTCGTACGAAGGCACTGTTCTTGACGAATATTCATGTTTGATCCATCGAAACAGATCATTTCTTGATGGAAATTAACCCTAATGCAGGCCCTCAACTATGAATTGAGTTAGGGTCTGATGGGTTCCCGATTCCATCAAGATCGTGTGATAATCGAAACGAGGATTCAAATAAGTTGCAAAATTTTATGAACTTTGATCCAATTTCGTATAAGTGATGCTCCACAACAGTTTGCCTAGGCAAAACGAGTGGAAACCAGCTTCGAAATAGTTAGGATCAAAGGTTTTTGAGAAAAATCAAGAGTTTTGTGATTAAAACACAAGAAATGAAATGAAATAAACTTGAAATGAAAAGAGAGAATTCTTACAAGCTTCTGGTCGCACATAGTGTTTTGAGAGCGCTTGCAAGAAGATTAGCGAGTTGGAATGAAGACCTAGGGCCTCTATTTATAGATTAGGGGGTAAACTAGGGTTTCCTATATTTTAGCTCGTTCCCCCTTCGTACGAAGCTACTCCCTTCGAACGAAGGGTCTAGTTTTGAATATTTTATTTTCCAATTTGATTATTTTATGTGTTTTAACCAGTTTAACGAGTATCAAGCATCAATATGTAATAAAGAATCAAGATTCAAGTATAATATAGTGTCCAACATGTGAATTTTGAGTAAAAGTTTGCACATAAATCTAACATAGATAACGCGAATATGATTAAAATCACTTTGTTTTCATTATGATCAATAGTCTCGGGTTACAACGGAAACGAAATTAGAATATAACAAGAGTACAAGTGTTTAAAAATGGAAAGTACAACATGACTTGCTAAAATAGGAAAGGTACAAAAATGTGAAGTTTTACAATCTGTGAAAGCCAGATCAAAGCAGAGACACTTAATTTTTATTTCTAGTCGAGAGCTCCAACCACTTGCTCTGCGCATGGAAGCAGCACTGGACTTGGGGGACTTGAAGGGGTATGGTCCCAAATTTTGCGCCGACCATACGAGTTAAATTAGGTCACGCACGGGGCCTTACCCAAAGTAAACAAATCTGACAACTGTCTACAAAGTGTTGATTTCCCTGAACCCGCACCGACTGCAAAGGTGTACCCCAAGTCGCGCGCGAGGTCAGGAATAATACGAAATCATTTCTGACACTTAGTTCCTTTGACAAAAGACCCAGCTTCCTTAACCTTGCGCCAACTACACAGGTTCACCCAGGGTCGCGAGCGAGAACAGGAAGCGCAAGGCAAAATCGGACAGTTCAGAAAGTAAGAGTGGCAGAGCAGTGGACCAATAGGCTCTCAACAGGCTGTATTCTATCGTGTTGCACGATGAGCAATCGTGTAGGAGACAAGAAGTACACAAGGACACATACGTGGCACCAATCGGCATGCGCCGACCACTGCTCCATGATCTCCACCTAACTGCTGATGACATACCAGACAATAAGGACAACCTTCGGGACATGTGGATCCATTTAGCGTGCGCCAGATACGCCCTCGCCTGGAATCACTAACGGTCGTGACAAGAGAGGCACTATGGATATTCCTTGTGGTCGATCTCGGGCCCAAGGCCCATCAGCCCATCTCCTTCACAATTCACCTCGGCTATAAATAGAGAACTTCACCTCCAGGTTTAAGGATCGCTCTCTTGCTCTCTCACTTAATACACATGCTTTTATCCTCAAAACAAGTTCTTATTCTCACGCTGGAGGGTGGTTACAAGGAGAACCCCCTATTCTCCTTCTTGTAACGAGCTTCACGGTGTGTTGATTGTTTTACAGGGTCGACGCAGCTGTTCATCGAGTTCAGAAGAAGATTAACCTTATTTGGACGAGACACAAACCACAAGCTAATCTCTGGATTAACTTGGTGTTTGTTCATTACCCTAAATCAAACCGAAAACAGACGAAACCGAACCAAAATCAACCAAATACTGAATTAACAGGAAACCGAATTAACCAAACACCGGTTATCAATTTTTTGTGTACTCTTGTTTAACCAAATTTAGCTTAACCGAACCGAATCATTCATATTTTCATATATTTCTAGCTTTTATACCTCCAGTTCATATCTTTCATATTTTATATCTCCATTTCATATATTTATACGTTCATTTCATGTATTTATACCTCAATTTCATATATTTACAAGCAAAAGTTTTAGCCAAAGTTTGGTTTTTGCTATTAACTGAAATTAAATGAACCAAACAAAAAACTATTAATCTAACCGAATAGACCGAAGTGATTAACCAAAAATTGATTGGTTAATAACATAGACTAACCGATGACTTTGGTTTCGGCTTCGGTTGAGGATAATAACCGAACCATACACATTACAATGAAATGGAATACCCGATTACGTATATCTATCAGAATGATGCTATAATAAATATTAGATGAATAAGAAAACTACAAAAAAAAAACGAGTATCACAATGCGACGTGTCACTCACGCTGCATCGCGCGAGCATCATGCTAGTAAATATAAACTTAAAAGAAGTATTCTAACTTACTTATATATAAATAAATAATTAGTGATCGGGTCTTTTAGTATATTGGTTTACCAATAGAACTTATCATGAATCACTAATTTATATAAAAAAAACTACTTTGTGTTCTTTTATGTTTTATCAATTATGTTCATTTGTGTTTGTTTATGTTTGTTAAATTATGTCCATATAAGTTTGTTTATGATCGTATACGTTTGTGAACTGTTCGTTTAGGTTGTAAATGAATGAATATGAACATGCCCTAGTGAACAAATATGAACAAAAAATGTGTTCGATTATATGTTCGTGTTTGTGTTTGTTAGTTCGTTTACATGCCTACGCAGAAGGTCAATGTGGTATATACTCACCCCACCACATTTCATATGACCATAACACATCTTGAAAGGTGAAACCAACCTACGTGGCACGCCTTATTTTCACATTTCACATTTACCGCAATAGGTAGTCTTACTCATTGATGTTTTTTAAAGATATAGGGAAAACTCATCATAGGTAAAAATGATGTCAGGTTAACCGGTTTCGGATTAGCATGTTGAGTTGTTCAACCAAAACACAACCTATATTTTTATTTGTAATATCAACCCTAACGCGCACACTAAAATCATGTAACCCATACTCATATTTAACTTATCTTAACGTATAGATAGGTTGGCAAACAGTTGTAAACGTGTTATCGGGTTGTAAAAATTGGTTAAACAGGTCAAAGATAGGTTGGCGAGTCAAATCAACAGGTTAAGCATATCAACCCGTATACCAACCCAATTAATTAAACAAGCCAACATGAACATGACCCGTTGATTAAATGAGTTAAATATAAAATCCACAATCATCATGATTCGGCGGTCTTTAATATATGCGTGGCTCATAAATATGATTTAAGATTGTTGTTTATGCAAGACTAAATAAAAGAAAGCATCAATCATTGCATAGGTGTGTTAACATTGTACAAGCTAAGTGATATATTACAAGCAACATAGTCAAATCACTCCAATTTTCAATTATATACCTACAAAGCAAGTAAAAAAAATTCTTCTTAATTTATGGTTTCATTCTAACTAATTTATATTGTATCTATTTGCTTAATTCCTTTTCAAGCTCATCAAATTCCCAGTCACCTATCTCGTCCTCCGTGTACTCGCGGTTAACTTTACCAAATTCAGACTCAAGCTTTGCTAGTTCCGCTTCCGGATCTAGCCCCTGACCCTGACCCTGGCCCTGACCTGGGTCAACTTTCACAGTAGGCGACTTCACTTGCTGCTCATTTGCCTGGGTGTGGGTCTGAGATACGTCTGCTGTTTTTGGCTTCGGATAAGATTGACTTTCTACTGGTTTGGTGCTTGTTTCAGCATCCGACGTCTCATCTTCTTGCTCCGGATTCTCCATTTCTAGATTTGGCCTCTCGATTGCATCGAACTTTACCCTCAACTTTTCAATGTTTTCAAAAAGTTCTTTGATTCTTGCATCTTCTTTCCTGTATGAAGATCATACAAATAGTTCAATTTCAAGAAGTGTAACGAATGACACCCAAGCAGACTGGCTATTTTTAGTACCTGCCATTTTTCCCGTGTTGAGCATAGAACTGCTCTTTCATGTTATCCACCACACTGAAGGTTGTAATGACCTGCAATAATATTAGTTCAGTATATATACGTCAAATTATAAGTTTTTGCACCAAGTTAAACCGTTGAAACCGCTGTTCAAACCAATGGAAGTAGACCAGCTCGGTTGGTTTGAGATTTACACAGTTCAGTTTTGGTGGGTTGGTGGTTAATGGTATGGCCGGCAGTTCAGAACTTGGAACCAGAAGTTTAGCATATTAGTTTTTATGTTTTCTTTTGGAATATGTAGTTATGCAGATGTATTGTATTCATTAATCATCTTTACTATTTTAAAATTTTGAATACAAACTATTTAAAAAAACAGTTCACATTGCCAAAATTGAACCGTCAAACCCAATGCCGGTCGGACCGGTTGTACTGGGAACCGGGGGTCAGACATGTTTTGAACCATAATTTTTAGGGTTTATCCGGATTTTTATTAAAAATCTCAATTTTATCCTATTTATTTTTATAATATTTATGGCATCACCTAGTTCTTACATCTGGTCCGACCGGCCCGACCAGTAGGCCGTTCGACGTCTGGTCCGGTTCTGAAAACATTGGTCAGACCGCTAAAATTTGACCAGTCCAGCCAATCCACCCAACCCAGCCAGTTTAGTATATCGTTTCCCGAAACCATAGTTAGTGGATCAGCCCAGAATTTTCGTTAAAACCGGCAAAACCGGACCGTAAGCACCCCTAACAAGTACCTTTGCTTCATAATCCAGATATTCCTCCTCTAGACTTCTTCGAGGATTTATTGTCTTGGAATCTTGTTTATCCACATTGGACGGTGGATCTGATCTGTATTGTGAGATAAATATTTTGATTCAGTTTATCACACATTAAAAAGATAATAATTATTAATTACAGATTTACAGCGCAGGCATGTATATATTACCCTTCACTTAAGCTCTTCAAGCTCTCAACATATTTCTCAACACGGTCAACAGAGGGCTTCAATGCTTCCTGTGTACAAGACAAAACAATAATAAATACCAAAAAGTGAAAATTAACATATAGTTATGACAAAAAAACTTTTAGAATATAACGTATACCTCATAAGCCGAAAGCAGTTTAGTGACCAAGTTCACAAAATAGCTCTCGTGTTTTGCCAACTCATCACTTAAGAAAGTCAAGTCAGATATTAGTCACAGAAATAACAAAAGAGTAAAATGTCATTTTCGTCCCTGAGGTTTGGCCAGTTTTGCGACTTCCGTTCGAAGGTTTGTTTTTCCACATCTGGATCCAAAAGGTTTGAAATCTTGCCTTTTCATCCGGCTAGTTAACTCCATCCATTTTTCTTCGTTAAGTCAGGGGTATTTTCGTCTTTTTTGTTAACTTAAAGGGCAATTCAGTCTTTTTCACTTTATGTACAGGCATTTAGCATAATGTACAAGTATCAAAATACCCTTGCTAAATAAAAAAGACGAAAATACCCCTGACTTAACAGAGAAAAATGGATGGAGTTGACGAGCCTGATGAACATGGCAAGATTTCAAACCTTTTGGATCCAGATGCGGAAAACAAACCTTTGGACGAAAGTCGTAAAACTGGCCAAACTTCAGGGACGAAAATGGCATTTTACTCAATACAATATATTTGAAGAAATACATATATATGCATAACTTTATAGAGCATGAAAACATACGCGACTTGCTTCTCATTTGTCTCTGTATTAGCACGCTGAAGAACCCAGGTATCTTCGAGAAAACTGACCCAAGTATTCACAACATTCACTTCTTTCTTACAAGAGCCAATGGATTTTACTAGCTCGTCTTCCTATAAATATGTATCATAAATGCAGATATTAGTATGTACAACAAAATAATAATTGTTTATCCTTAAACGGAGTTCTCAGTAACGGGTTTGAAAAAAAAATTAAAAAAAATAATAAATAATGAGGAAAACCTTTGTTTTCAAATGTGCAACAAGTTGATCATTAGCTTCATAAAATTGATCCCTCTCTTCCCTAACGTTCTGAAGTCGTCCATTGGCAGCTGTCAATGAGATGTTCACCTAAAACATATATTCCAACTGTTAGCACAATTGTAAGCAAAGTGGTGGAGAAAGTTCATACAAAATGAGTGTTTTCGTCAAAATAACAAATGATTACTTTATAAAGAACATAAGAAGATAAACAAAATGGAAAAGGACGAAATCCGAAAAAATGGCACCCAAATGAAATCTCTCATATAATATATCAGGCTGACTACAATAAATATAAGTTTATACTCAACCAGAAGAAAGAGAAGATGAGATGACACACACCCTTTTTAATTCAGCTTCAAGATCATTTCTCTGCTTCTCAAGGGCTGCAACCTCAGCAGCCAATTCCTATAAGAAAAACAAGAGATACAGACACATGTTTAGAAATATCTTCTGCGTTCATCTAGCATGCTTAAGAAAAATAGCCCCTCCACCACAGATCATAAGGCTTGGAACAACTGATGAGTGTGTGTACGTGCGTGAGTGACGAACAAATCAGCCTGTTATTCAGCCAGTTTGTGCTTTGACCGAGAAACAAACTAATGAGAGCTAGTTGACTTTTGGTTTTAGAAAAATGCACCCGCGCCCAGGCGCAAGGGTCACCGCTTCAGCCTACATAAAGCGTGAGGTTTACAGGAAGCGTGATAGAAACTTGATATTGAAAGATGAAATTGATGGAATAATCCAATTCGAGAAGGATTATATCTCCGATTACAAAGGTATAGAAACCCTAATTTTATATAAAAACATCGACATCCCTAACCTAAACCTCTACAGAACTATAAAAACAAAGAAGGTAAAAACTGTCCCACAATTAGCTCCTACCTTTCTGGTAATTGACTAAGGGATACGTGGGTATCTAGAACCGCCCAATGAGTCTAATGGGTTGACCCGATGACCAGATCCGTGGGTACGTATCAAAGCGCAGGTGAGGCGTGCTTTTAGGGCAAAAATTTGGCTTAGGGCGACCTTGAAGTGCGCCTCATGTACATAGACATATTTTTGTGCAGTAGGATGTTGTACATATAGATAGTTTATTAACACATTTATAAATTTTATTTGTGTCTAGATATTGGGTAAATGATGCTAGAAACCTATAGAAAAATATGTTAAAAAAATCTAAAACAAATTGCGCCTTACGTACAAAAAGCGGTGCTCCTCGGGCTTTTTAAAACCAAGAGCTGACTACACCTAGACTGGCAAAGATAACTCATGTTCCACTTTAGACTTGAAAAGGTGGAGAATCAGGAAAAGTATTTGACTCCGTGAGATTTGGGCACTTATAAGCAAATGAAGTTGTAGTTTAATCCATATGAAAAATACCTTCTCTATTTCCCCAACTTCACTTGCTTTAGAGACACGGAAGTTCAAAGCTTCCTCTTTCTGAACTCTGCCAGAAGTTAAAAATAAAAGACAGCATAAATTGGCATACTACATTTTTGCCCTCTTGAAATGCACTTTGTTCATTAACAAAGCATTTGAAAAAACAATAATAACCTCAAACATATGAAAACATGAAAATATATATATAGGGTTGGGATAAAATGAGAACCACCTTTAGTTGTGAGAACCAAACTAGGCCTTCCAAAAGGTTTTTCCAAAAAAAAAAAATTTCTCAAAAATCTTTAAAAAATTTAAAATGCCCCATGCACAAATTTACATGACGTGTAAAAAAAATTAATCGCCGTAACAAAATTTACATCAGCGCGTAAACAAAACTTACATCAGGCAAAACTACCGACTCGACAAATTTTTTTTTTTTTGCTTTTTTTTATAGATGTGTTTATAATATTTTCATCTACGTTTGTGCAAAAAATTGTGGCGCAACTCGCGCGGGAAGTAGGAGTTCTCATGGTTCTCACAACTCGTGGTGGTTCTTAATTGAACCGAAGCCTATATATATACACACACATATATACATGTAGCATGTATATATACCTGTTATCAGAAATACGCTTCTCAGCTTTTGTAGAGGAGCTAACAAGAGACTCCGATAACGCTTTCATCTTATCCACCTGTTAGAAGCCAAAGACAAAACTACTAGCCATTAAACCTTTTAAGCATTCCTTTTTAAAGGGAAAAAAGAATCAAATAGTAATAAAATTAACATATTAACCAAACGTGAAGGTGAACCAGGGAGAACTTAACCAATGTGCATTTAAATCAAACATACAACCATTAGACTTCAAGCCTTACACAATTATACAAATTGCTTTGTTGATTGAGCTAGTTGTTCTATGTATTTTTATACGGTTCTCTCTCGTAATAAAATATCTCTTTGAAGCTTAATATCCATATGAGTAAACTTCAGGATAAAGGATCAGTTGATATTCGCAAGTTGAAGTACTTACAGAAATATTGGTCAATAAAATGTATAACATTTCAAAGAAAAAGGTACCTTTTGAGCATGCATCTCTGGAGTTTCTCCACCATAAAGCATCTTCTTTTTCAACAAAAGCCCTTCTAGTTTAGAACAAACTCGAATATGGGCCAGAGCCTTCTTGAGAGCCTACTAACAATTAGATTACAGTGTAAAATCCTACTAATGTACTCGTGCAATGGCTAAATACTATGAGATTTAGGGCTGCAAGCGAACCAAACGAACACGAACGATATTTTTTGTCCATGTTCATTCGTTCATTTAGGAAATGAACATGTTAGTTTTGATGTTCATGTTTGTTTGTTAATTTTAGGTAACGCAAATGAACACAAAGAAGCGTTCATGAACATAATATATAGAACACTAATAGTTATTAAATATTTTATCTGTCGGAATTTTGAAGTATTTAAATAAAATATAAAAAAAAAACACTATTGAGCTATCGAACACAAACACACATAAACGAACACATTGCCGAACGTTCACGAACATATATGAACGAACGGGGCCAATGTTCATTTAACGAAATGAACGAAATTTCTTGTCCGTGTTCGTTCATTTATCAAACGAACGAACGCAAACAAACTTCCCGCCGAACGGTTCACGAACTGTTTGCTGAACGTTTAGTTCGTTTGCAGCCCTAGTGAGATTGCAAGTAGTTAAAACTCTCAAGACAAGGTTCACCTCTGTTGTAGCGACGGTTGCTTCTTTGGAGGCTTTTTCATAACCGTCACCGATAATCTCCACAGATGATTCCATTCCCGCAAGCTTTTCCTTGAGCACAGAGACTTCGGCATCTATTCTGTGAATACACTCACCGTATGTTACTATAGTTTCATAATAGAATTATACATCATCATCATCATCATCATACTCAGTAAATCCCACCAATAGCAAAGCTAAGGTAGGGTCTGAGGAGGGTAGATGTAGACAGCCTTACCTCTACCCCGTAGGAATAGAGAGGCTGCTTCCAGTGAGACCCCCGGCTCGATTGTAGTTTTGTATCAAGCCCTGGACCTAAGACACATAACACTCAAACAATCGGGACAGAGACTGATTGGTGCATGTACCCCCGTGTCCTTCAGCTATCAACGTCACCACATGATGCATGATTAACCATCTGCCGCTTTTAACGTTATTTTCACAAAATTAGTAAAATAACGTTAAAGTTAGTACCATTTCACTTTTGCCCCCCGAGCGCCCACACATATATACATTATATGTGCACATCGCAAGTGGGGCACACATAATAGAATTATACCGATGTGGAAATTTTGAAATCAGCTTGATCAGGTATGCAGTTATAACAGTCCAAAATCAAATAGCGGTCAAGGGCTGATATTTGAGATATAGGTTATCACGGTGGGATATCAATAATTTTATATCATGCAGAATTTATATATACACATATATAAAACGTAAAACATATATAATATTAAGAGTAATATCAAAACTCAAAACACTTTGACGTATTACCTTTTAAGCTCCGCATTGACTTTTAAACTAGTGATGGCACCTTGTGCAAACTGTAGCAACTCCTCACGCTTTACCTGGAAGCAAAAAACAGGAAAAGAAAAAAAAAAACACTTACGCGAAAGTAAAACTGAAAAAATTTGAGGATTTCACAAAAGCTTCAAGTAGTACCAAAACTTCATCTTTATAGGTTGAAAATGCTTTCGCCAAATCCTGGATGCTGCTGACTATGGCATTATGAACTTCTTTTCCTCCGGTAAGGCAGCAACTGCAAACATGGGAATGTCTAGGTTATTTAGACGATATAAAGATAAAAGCTCGTATAAAATATGTAAAAAAACTCACCCAAAAAATCCCAGAAGCAGAGAAACCTCCTCCTCACTTGGTGGTACGAGAATCTATTAAGGGGAAAAGAAATGTTGAAATTTCTAGCTGAATACAATTGTGATGTATGTTTATATTATAAACTAGGTTAGAGTCTTGTGTGTTGCACGGGTTGGATCAATGAAATATTAAAATAAACGAAAACAATTAAGGAAATAGTGGAGAAAAGAAAATTAAACAAATAAGAGAGAAACGGGAAAACTATGACTTATTATTATTATTATTATATAACAGAAGAGAGAAACGGGAAATATAATTTAATATTATTATTTAATAGGAGAGAGGCTGGAAAATAAGGGTGAGGTCTAGGGAGAGAGTAGCGGGAAAAAATTATATAATATTATGTTTTAATAAAAGAGAGAAGCAGGAAAATAAGAGTGTGGAGACACCAGAGAGTGACACACTAACACGTGTCCTCAAAGACTTTCATTTATTATATAGTATAGATATAGATATAGATATAGATATAAATTTCATTAACAGTCATGAAAAGCATGTAATCTAATCTTATTGATCTGCATCCTATGACCAATTGCAATCTTTCTTTTAGTTCATGGGGAAGGTAAACAGATGCATACACACAGTAATAAGTGCTGCATGTCTACATGTGCATCTCAAGAAAAAAAAACCGATAAAACGTTATAAATTGTTTTTACCATAGATATTGTAATGCCCTCCAAAGCTTGACTATAGAGAAAAACATCATGGAAATTCATCGGGTCTCCCACCATATCAGAGTCATAGTACAAAACCTGTCATGATTGCTAAAAATTAGCACAAGAAATGAAGTGTGATTTTACACTTAATGCACCGAGATTACCACAAATGAAGATGAAGCATAGGTGTAAAGTTCTAACACTAACCTAACACAAAATTCGCGGGTTTGGGTTTAGACTAAATGGATACGGGTCAGTTTCGGGTCGAACCCGCAAACACGTTTAGCTAAGTAGGTTGTGTTCGCGTCAACTTAGTGGGTTCATAGGTTGACTTGTTTAACCCCATTTTTTTAGTTTTTCTAAAATGTGTTCTATATAATAACTTAATACCATCTGGGTAGTTTATAATATTTAAAATTTTAAAAAATATTTGGCATAGTTTAAACATAATTGCTTTAGAAAAATAAAAATAATATGTACTTTTAGAGTTTTAAAGTATTAACAGGTAAAAAAAAAGTGGGTTAAACAGATCGAGTTCGTATCAACCCGTGAAGACACGTGTCGTGTTCAGGTTCATGTGTGTGACATGATTTTTGGGTTTGTGCATAGTTGTTAATAGCGGACAACAGCAACAAGCTACCTATACGCTGCGTAGTGACAACGATGAAATAGCAGGCGCTATTTTATGTTTAGCAATACACTTTAAAATTTTAGAAATATTTTATATGTATATTTTATCAAAATACGTTGTGTTTATATGTATATCCCGCTATTTTATAGGTATATTTTATCGCTATTTTGATTAAAACAAATAAAAGCCTATAATCCTGCTATAGAGGCTATTTTCAAAAGCCTTAATGAAGCATTTTAGTCAAAATAACTAAATCACAACTGAATAAAAGTTAAATAGAAGCAAGAAAAACAATAATTCATTAATGGAGGGGTGAAACAATATAAAATAAATAGTGGGCCATCAATCAAATGCATACAAAAAGTGAATTTACTCACTCGAGATGGCTTTTTCATATTGTCTTTTAGTTCTTCAGACGGAAGATGCGGCTCGTGATTCTTGTCATCATCTTCAAAAGAACCCCCTGACGGTTTCTCGGTTTCTTTCAGAGCAGCAAGCCATCTTCTCATCAAGTGTATCCTTTCTGGACCTCTGGCGGAAATAGATGCTTCTTCCAATCTTCTAACTGTCTGCTTAAAGCTTTTGAAACTTCGACCCCCCTGTCACGTTTAGCTTCATCAAAAGATTGAAAGAAATAGAAAATAGATGGACAGACGAAATTTTAATAAGCAATAGAACAACAGTTTAGAATAGTAACTAGTAAAAAAAGGCAAAGCGCTCCGACGCGTTTTGATCCCAAAAGTCGATGCACGAGGACCCCATGCATCATGTATGCGAGGCGTTCGTTATTCAAAAATACTAAAAAAATATGCATAGTCTAAATATTTAACTTGTTAACTTTTAAACACCAAAATATAAGATATTTTCATCATCTCTGGTCAGATTTGTTCAATCATATTTGAAAAACTCGGACCCATTGCAATTGACGGTCTAATTTGTTCGAAAATAGGTCAACTGCATGTGGTGCTGCATCGATCGCATCAAACCGCATCACGCATCAACTGCAACGATGCGTTCTCCTCACCACATCCAGCATTATGCATTTATGCGCGCATTTTTAAACCAAAGACTACAGCCAATCATTTTCAGACTACAGCAAATACCCTTTTTCGTCTTATTAGCAAAATTAACTAACTATATAACTATAATCAGAGTATCTTCAATTTCCCTGCATAATATCAGGTTCCCATTTTGAAGTGCATTATTAAACAATGACATGCCATAGATGTTCACTAACTAAAACTGTAAAACATTACATCTTGAAAGCACAGAATAAAGTTACAATTAACCGCATTAGAACCGAAACAAATAACTGTCCAAAATTAAACCTATTTCAGCAGCCAAATAATCAAAACCCTAATTCCAATCCAGCAAAACAAACACTCCCAAATGCCATATCTCATATTGCAAAACAACAATAATATTATTAACCAATGAAATCCTAAAATGACAAAACGGAGAAATAAGAGTTAAGGAAGAGCGTTACAAGTCGGTCCTGAAACAGTTTGGCGCCTTCAGCAACCGCTTGACCGGCGTGTTGAACAACAGTATCGGCGTAGTTTTTGACGGTGCGAGTGAGGTTGTTGTTGTTCCCGACCTCTACGGCCTTGTTGACGGCGGATCTTATCCATGACATTGTGCAAAACGATGGCGTATTGGTCTCCGGTGACGGAATGTGTGTGAGAGTGTGTGGGTTTGTAGGTGTGTTTGGAGTTTAGACAGTTGAGATCAACGACTATGAAACGCAACACGGTAGTTGGTGAAGTTTTGTCATGAATTTGGGGGCAGTCAGGAAAGTTTGGTGTTTGGTCCTTGTAAAATTTGATAAGTTCATCTAGTGGTGTTATTGATATCTTACTAATTAACTATTAACTATTATGAATTAGCAACATCAATTGTGCTTCAGAGTTTGTACTTTGTTTTTAATCAAGTGTACTTTGAAAACCAGTTTAAGAAACCATGGGTTGGTTTTGTCTTTTGATTGACACGTGTATCTTACAAGAAACCATGGGCAGGTTTGGTCTTTTGGTTGACACGTGTATCTTACATCTGTAGATGTTTTGTAGTTTTGTGGTTTGGGTAAAAAAGTCAACACATTTTCCTTTTAACACTCCTCTCTCTCTCTCTCTCTCTCTCTCTTAACTTCCTGATTCTTTATTTCTCTCTAGAAACATGACCACCATTGTTACCGGTGATAGTGGCTTTCACCGACGATCTCTGTCGTCCTTCTTGGTTTTGGTGTCGACATACACCTAGGGTCTGTTTGGTATGAGGTAATGGAAGGAACGAAGGAATGGAGTGGACGGTAATAGAATGGACAAGGGAATGCAATGGATCATTATCATTCCATGTCTTGTTTGGTTACCATGTGTGAATGGAATAAATTATTATTGTGTATTGTTCGGTAGGCAAGAAAAACAGAGTAATAAAATCAGCGGTGAGTGGTGGTAGTGATTTTGGGTGGTTATAGGTGGTGGTGGTGGGTGTCGGCGGCAGCGATGGGTGGTGGTGGTGGCCGCGAGTGGCGGTGCGGCTGTGACGACGAGTGGTGGTGGCGACAAGGTAGCCGTTGGTTGTGGGTGGCAGCAGAGGTGGCGGTGGGTGGTGGCGGCAGCGGATGGTGGTGGCGATGGTGGTGGCGTGGTGGCGGTGGCGTCTACGATGGTGGTGGGCGGCGGCGGCGAGTGGCGTTGGCGGTTGGTCGCGGCTGTGGGTGATAACGGTGGCGAGTGTGTGACAACCCGAACTTTCATGGTTAGTGTCGTTTGACTTAGCGATTCTAAACCCTCATTATTTCTTTCATTATGCATTGCTCGTGTTGGACACGTTAAATGTTCTGTGTTAAACTTATTAAACGTAAACGCAACCTAGGGTTGCACGTACACACACTCTTGTTACCCTTAATATATTTCGGCCCATTTGAGTAGTCAAGCCCGTAGAATCTGGGCCCAAACCCGGCCGGCCACTTTGAGATCACACACACATATTCACAAGCCCAAGCCATCACATGTAATATTAAAGTCCAAACCTTACTAATGTTGGTCAAGTGATGTGGTAACCCAAAGCTGTGGGCTTGAGCCCACCTCGGTCGAACAGTAACCGCCCCACACTTTATTACTTATAATTATTTAAGATAAACCCTAAACCAAAAACAACCCTACACCCCTTTAGTTCGTGACGGCAGAAGATACCCCATTGACGCAACACCCCCATCTAGTCAACATCTGAATTAAGTCGAATTCTCGGTTAGTATTCTCACAGTTGTTCGTGTTTAATCTTTACATGTATACAAGTTGTTATTTATCCAAAGTGTTTCTTGATAATGATGAAATTGCTAACATGTGATGAATATGAAAGTCTAATATTTGTCAGATCCACTAAAGAGGATAGGTCCAATAAGAGCATATGTTGGATATATTTGTCTGCTACAAACTTATAGGTGCATGTGTTGTGAAGTTCAAAGTCAACAACTCATCATTCATGATATCGATTCCATGTGCAGATGTCAGACCTTTATATGAATGCATTTAGTGTGTCGGCTATCAATATAGAATTCATATATGTTGCTGATTAGATAAGATATTATGTGAATGATTTAATGATCTATACAATCGTGATTTCACAATGAATTGGTAACATGATTTCATGTATTAATAGTTAGTGGGTAATAATGATGAACTAATTGAATTATGATTGGGGGATGATTAAACCGATACCATGTATTGATTTGCGTAACAGTTAGCATGATTAGGGCTGCCTGTTGTTGGTTATGATGTGTCAACGAAAACCACCACACTTGAAAACATCTGGACGAAATCACTAGGTGATTTCGGCCCAAGTATGTTAGGCCCAAAAAGGGTTTTCGCCAACATGTTGATTTCGGCCCTTATGTGATTCCGGCCACTTATTGTTTTTGTCCAATGCTCTTTCTGTTTGTTAACCCTATTAGTCCACAAACCCTGTTAAGTGGTTAACCTAGTTAAGTAAGTAACTCACATGATTTTTATTAACTCTGTTAAGCATGGGACTCGCGGTTAAACGAGTAAACTCTGTTAAGTTAGTAAGTTGTAAACTTTTATTGTTTGTTAACCTTGTTAGTTAACTCTCATTATTAGTTTAGCATTTCTGTTATAAATATCAACCCATGTTAAGTATGTTATTGGATGCTATGCTTGAATAAGATGTGATTAACTGTTATGTGAAACACAAATTGTGCACATGTGATTAACTGTTATGTGATGTATGATTAACTGCCAAACACTCTGAGATATTATAGCAATGCTAGTTACATGTGAAACATTACGAATGTTAACTGATTTAGTATACATGCACTATAGGACGTGATTGCTTTCTTGTGAGCACTTAACTAATCATACCGAGCAAACCAAGGTGAGTTCACTGCACTTTTCTAAGCATGCGTCCCGGTGGTTTGGGACATCTGGTAAACGTTTCTAAAGGGAATACTGGGTAAACTGTTATTTGTGATGTTGGTTATTGAACACAGAATCGATCATCTACCGTGTTGCCTGTAAGGCAATGGGGTAACTAGTTGATAGCGCTATTAGGTTTGACACCCTCACACCGGGCCGTAAGGACGGGCGTGATCTAGTTACCTGGACATCATTACCAATGCTTGGTTAGGGGCATTGGGGTTGGGCACACTCCCAGGTTATATTGGGCACACTCCCATGGTATATATTGGACACACTTCCAGTATATAAGACTCTCCTACGTTAATAACAATTTCAAAACGAAACGATGATTTGACTTAACAGATATCTGGTAACTACACACATTAACAAAACTTTGAACTCACCAGCGTCGTCTGACACACTTGTTTACATGCTTGTAGGTAATCATTGAAGGAACTTGGGAACTTGCCGTCTGATGCTGCTGGAGTGGTTGTGGTCATGATAAACAATTACATTGATTTGGTTTTGATACATTTACACATTTATACATTTATGCTTCCGCTCAATACTTTGGTTTTGGTTTAAAACGATACATTTCTTTCAATTGAGTATTTCAATACATTATTACTTGTGTTTGATATGATTGGTGGCTCTTTGTTGGATCGTTGCACCTCCATTAGGGACATGCCCTAGGTGGTAATTTGGGGGTGTGACAGAGTGGGTGGCGGGGCAACGGTGGCTGTCGGGGTGAGGTGGTGGCGGGTGGCGGCGATGGCGTCGGTGGTGGGTTGTGGTGGTGGTGGGTTGTGACGAAGGTGGTGGGGTTGTGATGTTGATGAATGGTGCAAGAGGGGATGGAATGGAAATAAGAACAATTGCAGCGGAATTAAATGGAAACAAACTTTCACACACAATCAAATAGGAGAAATGCTTTCAACACACATGTTTAACATAGAACCGAATGATTGAATTTATTTCAAGCTTCAATTACAATGCATGCATGTATCACAAACTCCCCCTCAGCCTGAGCTCACAACAATTTGCTCGTACAGAATGACAAGTGATGAAAGAGCTAATAGAACAGTACAGGGTACTGTTCTATTTATAGGCACGAGCAAACCACTGAAGCATCTTGGCTGACGTCACCATGAAAGTGACATCTAACCTCCTAACAACCTGTAACCACTGATCTAATACTACTACTACTATTACAAACTACTGATTACAATATAAACAAAAGATAGACTAAACTACTGCTTCCCATTCCACTGTTATACTCCTAGCAGTGCTTTGTCTTCATCAGCAGTACTTGAATCATGACAGTAGATTGAGCATCAGTGCTTGCCTTCAACAGTCTTTAGAATCTTCATCAGATGTTGAATGATCAGCAGTTGTTGTATATGGGCAGTAGATAGAAGTCATCAGTTGTTAGGGCCACTTCAAAGGGGAAAACTTGAATACAAACATCTGCTTATTCTGGATCCACTGCTCTAATCCAGTTTTGGCTTTAATCAACTGTTCCTTTGTAGGGTTCAATCCCAACAATCTCCCCCTGGAACAGATGATGCCAAAACCCTTCATTATTCTGGATCTTTATTTCCTCATCAATAATTCCCTGACTTGCCCTTTGAATTGTAATTCAAAGTTCAAGGAATCTGTATCATCCTCATCCCTGCACAGTGTAAGATCAAGGAGATCTTGCAGATCTTCAACACCCAGGCCCAGTGCTTGTTCCCTTGATATTTTCTTCACATCACCATTGGATTTGATCAAAGTCAATACGTGGGTCTGTTTGTCAGATTTCCACTTTAGTATTTTTGAATCCAGTGGGTTTCTTGGGAGAGATTTTATTGATGATGAGTTTGGAGATGCTGGCCTGGTGATGAAAGGTTGAGCAGTGTTTGTAGTTGTTGCTAATTGAGGATCTTGTGCTATCATCTGATTGAGGACCATTTTTATAATTTCATTTCCTGTTGCTATATCCTCTGCTGTTTCTGCATCCATCTGCTTTTGTCTCCTTCTTTGATAAAGGATGGCAGCAGGTGGAGTAGTGGATCTCCTGATTTGTAGCTTTTGTGGCTTAGCTGGAACCACTGCTTCAGGGTAAACAGGCTTTTGTGGAACATTAGGATTTTTCTTTCTTAATTCTTACAGCTTTTTGTAGGATGCCAACACCTTATCCTCTGACCATCTTGTCACTTGATTTCTTGACCCAAAATCAGTTGTAATCAGCTATTCTTTCATTCTCTTCAGCTGCAGAGTTCTTTCTGGTACATTTTTCTTAAACTTTGCCCAGATTGGTGGAGTCTGCTTCACCTTGTTTTTGATCATATCTTGAATTTTGGCTGTTTCACTTTCTAGCTCATTAATGGTCCATTCTTTGTACTGATACCTTTCTCCCTTGTACTTTTTGTAAGCCATGATATAATCAAGATAATCTTTCCTCAAGGTTTCATCAGCTCTTTCTGATAAACTCTGACAGAGATTTTTTGAAAACTGCTCTAAAGTTTTGACTTGGGTCAGTAGATATTGGTAGTATCTTTGAATCTCTCTATCAGATTTTCCTTCTGTATTTCTTTTGGAGATATCCTCTGCTTGTTGAACCTGGGCTGAAGAGAGTGGAACAGGGTTTGGAATAGATACAAGGTGTAGGATCGTTGTACGACCTGAATGAGTCATTCAGAAGAGTTTTGGATCCGAATCAAAGGCGGAATCAATGAAACGGACGCTCGATTCAATTATAATGTCTCTATTATTGATCTAACAAAGATTTACAACCTGGAGACGATTCGGCAGAGTTTCGCTACTCAGATCCGAAGTTACAAATGACAAACCAAGTGCACCTATATATAGTAGTGTGATTCCGTTTGAAATGGTCAAAGACACTTTCAAGCGGAATTAACAAAGTTAATTTCGTTTGAAATGGTCCTTGGCTGTTTCAAACGAAATTACCATAAAACACACTAAAATCAATTTCTAGCAACTCGAGCACTGGTTTATCCTATCCTATACATGACTCGATACAAGACGAAGTCCACAGACATAGTGCACTAACAGACTCCCCCTTGGATGTTGACGAAGTCTTCAGTGTCGAGTCTTTATCATCATGACACATCTTCAGTCTTGATCAGTCTTCAAACTCTTACCAAATTGTCTAACTTTTGTAAGCATCCATCAATCTTTCTTCATTGATCAGCTTCTATCTTTGAATTGTATACCAGGATCTGTCTCTGACTCTAACATTAACAGATTCTTCAGGCTCCCCCTTTCGTCAAGCTTCCGTGCTTTAGGGATCGACACCTTGCTTTCTGGTTACAAGCCCCCCTTGCTTTAAGCTCGTCTTCAGACTCCCCCTTAGACTTAGCTGTCGGGATCGTAGTCTGGAATCTCATCTGCAATCACTCGGACATTTATAAGTACAAACATTTTGAACATTCGATTATCCAGGAATTTTGACCTGGTTCTTTTAAACTTTCTAAATCAAGATCCTGGCTTTAAGATATAATAATATGAATATATCCAGTAATACTTGAAACTCTCCCCCTATCAACAAACTTCATTGATTTGGCAGTTTTTAAGACTCCAACATCGAAAACTA
Source organism: Helianthus tuberosus (assembly GCA_030545235.1). Classification (NCBI taxonomy): domain Eukaryota; kingdom Viridiplantae; phylum Streptophyta; class Magnoliopsida; order Asterales; family Asteraceae; genus Helianthus; species Helianthus tuberosus. The sequence goes on from CM060369.1 coordinate 84,731,276, forward strand.
GCTCTTTTACAGATTTTAACAATCTAAGAATCCAACTCCCTCACAGTTAATCATCCAAGTCCAACTTAATGACCTTGGAGATATCACAAACTGTTTTTGATTTTTGATTTTAAAACTTCAAGTTTCAAATTAATGAACTTGTTTTATTTTCAGAAACACAATCAGCATACTTAGATTTTGAAACTCAGCTCTCAGACATCGGTAGACGACAATAAAGAAGAAATCAAAATCTTTTTGTATTTTTCTGAAACATAAAGCAGTAAAAAAATATTTACAAATATATTTACAGACAATATTTTTGTTTGAGTTTGTGTCAGAGAATCATATCAGTTTTTGACAAGTCACAAGTACCGTTGAGTTTAGTTACACATTAACAATTAAACAATTCACTTAGATTGTCGATATACTGATCCACTTAAATTTTCACACAAATTTCAACTAATTCAGGATACGAATTAAGTGTTTTAAAGCACTTAAACTTATTCATGTGTCCCACCTCTTGAATATACTCCCGTATCCAGATCCCAATATTCAGTCTTACAGGTGAGTATACCTAGATGATATATGTAAGGGGTTAAATTGCGAGGGCCGTGAGAGCTCAGGTCAGAACTTCCGTTCAGCAAAGAGATGACGGCTTCGACTTTTGGTGTGTCCCCTTTAGAGGATCTTTTCTTCAACAGCACATGATTAGCATTTTTCAATGTTTCATCATTTTTTTTGTACTGAGGGCGACGCTATATCAAGCAAGCAGAAAGTATTATACAGGGACTAGGCCATTGCTTCCGCAAAATCAGAAGTCCCGGGATAATACCCCAGATATCACTAAGCATAAAGACCTAGTATCTCAGAAAAAGGGGTCCTTCAAACAAGATTTCAGGGGTTACCTATATATTTAAGTAGTGTTCCCCACGAAACAAGCAAGTTTGAATTTATGTTTATATCCCGAAAAAGTTTACTAAATGTATAAAAACCTATCGGCATATCATCACTGAGACTGTTTAACGCTATATAATCATTACATTTCTTTAGCATACTGTAACTGTCTACTGATGTACTATCATTTCCTCTTTTTACACAAAAACTCATTTTTGAATTTTATCATGTTTTTTACTTTTTCAAATTTTCAAAATGTTTTTTGATTTTCTAATAATAATACTCCCCCTAAAATGCAAAATCATTTAAAGAAAATTTGACAAACCGACACTGATAGCTTTGTTTCGCCATCCATTTTCTGCATCTCATGCTATGTTTTGCAGAAAAAAATAACATGTAAAGTAACAATTACCCCCATGATTTACAACACATTGATATTTTACAGCTTGAAAACCGTTTTTCAATCTTGTGAAATTAATCATGTTTGTTCCGCCGTGAGGGTTTCGGCATATTCAATCAACATATTTTTTAATATTTGAATATTTGACAAATTTAAAAACAAACATATTTTTTATTTTTCAAAATTTTGACAAAATAAAAACATATTTTTGGTTTTTCAATTTTTAGGGTTTTTGAAATATTTGTTTATTTATATACAGAAAACAAACAAACTCCCTGTTTCAACCAAACCAGGGTTCATCAGCCTTTTCCTCGCATGCCAGGCTGCTTCGATTCTCCTTTGGTTGACATTCATTTGACTTCAGAAGCACCTGCACATTCAAAATATTTAATCATTTGAAGAATTTAGCCCAGGTCTGTTGGACCTTAGGCATTTCAACACAATATGTATCATGCAGTTTCGGAAAATCTTTGTCATCAAAGACTTTTTCAACTTTAACCTCATCTTTTTCTTCATTTACTGAAGTCATTTGTTTCTTAGCATTCCATGTTTGACCTTTTGGAGTACCTCGTTTGTAAAAATGTGACTCTTTTTGAACATTTTGTTTCTGAACAACTTTTGATTTCCAAAACTGTTGTGGTTTTGTAGCATCGACAGTTGTTTTACAACTTTGTGTTGTTCTTAATCTGAGTGTGTGAGAATTCCAGATCTGTCTTGAATCAAACTTATTTGGATTTGATTTCCAAGTTTGGTTCGAAACAAACTTGTTTGTGTTGTACCTCCAAGTTTGTTTTGAATCAAATCTGGTTGACCTTTGTCTCACATTCTCAGATTTCTGTTTCTCAACATTTTCAGACTGCTTTTTGTCAACATCCATAGGTTTTAGATTTGGACACTTTCGTGCAAGATGTCCAATTTGATCACATTTAAAACGTGTTCTTTTTGAAACATCTTTGACCTGTGGTTGTTGCTTTTTCTTTTGAGCATAGAACTCTTCATTAGACTGTTGTCTAAATTGAAGCTCTTTTTCTTCTTCAAAACTTTTTCCTTGAACAAAATTCATCTTTGCCTGATAATTTTGCGTTTCGTTTTTATTTCGACTTTGTTTCTTCTTATAACCCAACCCAACCTTCTTGTTTTTCTTCTTGTAATCAGGTTTGTTATAAAAAGTTTTGTGACCTTTTCCAACAAACTTTGAAATTTCAGATTTTTCAATCTCAACCATTTTGAAAACTTTATCAATCTTTTATGAAATCACATTCTGAATTGGGAATACAACATCTAAGAATAATTTGTCCGATCCAATCATGGTATAGACCAATCCTTTTGAATCATCATTCAAATTTTTCTCAGATTTTGAGTTTTTCAGATATCCATCATGAAAATTACCTTCATTTTCATCCTGTGATTCAGATTTACCCTTTTCAACCGACTCTTCTTTCAACACACTTTCAACGACCTTACCTACCACATCTGAATCACTAGAATCATCAGATTTGGAATAGGTTACGTCAATGTTATCTGGCAATTGATCTACCATGTTGAAAGTTTTTTCGACCTTTTCATCATCATAAAATGCAAACTTTTTCGGTGGTGGAACTTGATGAAACTCTGAGCTAATGCCTTTCTTGTTTTGCTCAGACTCACCATCTCCCGGTTTTATATTGAAAATACGTTCAAGCACATATGATGACGCATGATAACTTTTTATCTTGTTATTTTCCTGTTCTAAATCAGCAATCTGACGTTTTAGCTTAGCAACATCCTCAATGTAAGAATTTACAACTTGTTGCTTTATTTCATAATTTCGCTTAAACTCCTTAGTTGTTTCAGAACAGTAATTCAATCTTGATTGAACAAATTTCATTTCACTCATCACTTTTTCATATGACTCTTTAGTAATGTGATATGCCAATTTTATTGAATCATATTCCTTTTTCATTTCTTGACAAACAATTTCTTTTTGATCACATTCTTCTGTCTTTTTCAAAACATTTTCTTTCAAAACTTCATTTTCTTTTTCTAACTGTTTACATTTTTCTAAAAGTTTTTCATCATTATCTTTCAAAACTTTTTCGTTTTCTAACATTTCTTTGTATTTATTTTTGAAAACTTCTTCTATTTTTTGTGAATTCAAGCTCTCTTGTTCTGAACCTTTCATCTTTTTCAGTACAAGCACTGCATAGTTCTATGCATTTCTTGCACTGTTCAACAGTTTTTAAGATTTCAGAATCAGAAATTACCTCAGTGATTGGTACTTCGGTGTATGCTTCTGTTTGCTTCAACTCAACTTCACTCTTCTTTTCTTCACCAGTACCAGCATCACCAACACTATCAGCTGAACTTTCAACTTTCTTCTCAGCTTCTTCAATTTGCTGTTCTACAGTAACAGTTTCTTTTTCAACAACTTCTTCTTCTACCTTCTCTTTCTCAGCAATCTTCACATTTTCAACTTTCACAACTTCGACTTTCACATCTTCCTCTTTAACTGCTTCGACTTGGACTTCCTCAGCTACCTTCTTCAAATCATTCACCATCTCATCAACATTCTTCTTCATTCTTTCTTCATCCCTCTTCCTCAAGCACGATGTCATGACATATCTTATGTCTTTTTCATGCCTTTTTGCATATGTTTTATCTTTTCCAACATTAGTATAGTATTCGACGGATCGAGGAATTATGAGAAGAACATCTTCAAAAATTATGTCTTTCTTCGGAACAACAGGTTCACCCATTCTGTTGACATAGCACTCTCACTTTTTATCCCATCTTTTATTGATCACTGCACTTTCATACTCCTCTTGCATTTCATCCATCCTATTCCAAGTAATGTTTCTTTCTCTGTAAGTTTTCTCACTCAGAATCTCTTCTCTGGTTTTCTCTTTGATTACAGCTATAACATTTTCTTCTTTGTTTTCCTCTTTAATTTCAGCAACGAAAACATAATGATTGCTCTTTGATGAATTTCTGCCATGAGCTGTACTTCGATTATCAACACGATCTTCTTCTGGAAGAATCTGGCTCCAATCATATCCTTCATCATCATGGATTACAGCACAAGCTCTAGATTTCTCTCTGGGTTTATCTTCGATCATTTTCGGCTCTTCTTTGCTTCGGTGGTAGATTGCCTTTCGGTAATAATCATCATTGAACGGATGTTCATTTCCACCTACTGCTGAATTGTTGCATTCTCTCTTGAAATGACCTTTTTGCTTACATTTGAAGCAGGTCACTTTTGACTTATCAAATCCAAGTTTTGTTGATGCACCACCTAAAGATTGTTTCCCAGTAATTTCCATGTATCTCTGAGCTCTTCTGATGCAACTCGCTAAACACCAGCGGATGTCAATGAGTTCCATCTCTTCCAGATCAATCTGGTCGTAGTCTTCTTTGGTTAACTCTGAGTTTCCAATTTTACCAGCTACAAGACCTTCATACGATTCCAGAACAGATGCAAGGAAGCTCATTTGCTGCTTAGCTGCATTGATGCTCATTACAGGAGAATTTTTCAACTTGAGAGCAATGTTGCACAGTATCTCATCTGATTCTTCAGAACTAGCTTTTGACGAATATGAATGATAAACCGGATCGTAATTTGATGAGCTTTTCTGAGGTTCTTTTGTCCTCTCACCACTGAATGCTGTCTTTGGTGTTTCACCAACTTTCACCGAAGGTAAATTGCCTTTGTAATAGAGACCAACATTCTGTTGATGCGAAGAACTACTCATCTTGTTCTGTTTCTGCAATTCAAGCTCATGAGTTTCAATCTTTTCAATTAATGTATCGAGAGAAATTGTATCATATAAAGCATCATTTTTCAATATGAATACAAACGTTTGCCACTGATCAGCTCGTGGTAACGCTTCTATGATTTTATCAATTATTTCCTCTCTCGTTTTCACAATCTCAAACCTTTCGAGTTCAATTTTTAAATGACAAAATCTCTCTATCATTTGCCTCACTGACTCTCCTTTAATGCTATCAAACAAATCGAATTATTTCTTTAATAAAGCAATTTTATTCTTTTGGATTTGTTTACCCCCCTCAGCTTTAACTCGTAAAGCTTCCCAAACAGATTTTGATGACCCATCATGGTTAAGCAATGCAAAAATGTCATTTCTAATTGACGACTGGATCAATCCAATCATTCTCTGTTCAGATGAGAATTCCTTTTTGTCCTCAATGTTTAAACTCTTCAAAGAAAGTTCCTCTCCTTTGTCATTTTTTGGTCTTTCATATCCGAACTCTAGACAGAACCTGCTTTCATGTGCGTAAGCTTTTGCCCAGTTAATGAAACGGTCTTTCCACCAAGTGTAGTCCTCAATATTGTCAAGCTTGGGTGGTTTAGAATGAGTTCCATAAAAGTTGTCATGATTAATGTTTTCATTGACCGCTTTTGTTATTGATTTTGGTGTGACAGTTGTAGTTTTGGATGATTCGGACGTAAATGCATTGTAAAACGTATTGTAGAACTCTTCAGCCATGATGTGAATTTCTTGAATTTCCTGGAGACAAAACAATCAAACAAACATAATCAGTTTAAACAATATCAAACAACTAGAAATAAAATGACACTCGGTTGACGCGAAATGATCTTGACGTGAAATATCCACTTTCAAACAGAATAGTGAACTTCAAACGGAATAAGATTTCAAACGAAATCACTTTGGTGCGGAATAATCTGTTCAAACGAAAGCACTTGGATGACATTTCAAACGAAATCAGAACTTCAAACGGAATTACTTGTTTCAAGCGAAATCTTCAAACGGAATTACAATTTGGAGCGAAATCAGGTGTACTTTTAAAATGAAATAGCTGTTTCAAGCAGAATCACTTGCTAATTTCAAACGGAATTACGCTGATGTCATCAGTCCGAACAGATTTTCAAGCGAAATTACCCATTTTATCAAGTTTTAAGTTGATTTTAAGTCCAATTCTTTCAAGGCTTTGTTAAAACACTGTTTCGCATGTAATGTGTGAAATTCAGTCCATTTTGACCGTGAAAACTTGTTCAATTGTGAAAAAGAAGGTGTAGAAGTTAGAAAACTGATGAAATCAAGCTAAACTCTTCCTCCTGTGCTCTGATACCACTTGTAGGATCGTTGTACGACCTGAATGAGTCGTTCAGAAGAGTTTTGGATCCGAATCAAAGGCGGAATCAATGAAACGGACGCTCGATTCAATTATAATGTCTCTATTATTGATCTAACAAAGATTTACAACCTGGAGATGATTCGGCAGAGTTTCACTACTCAGATCCGAAAGTTACAAATGACAAACCAAGTGCACCTATATATAGTAGTGTGATTCCGTTTGAAATGGTCAAAGACACTTTCAAGCGGAATTAACAAAGTTAATTTCGTTTGAAATGGTCCTTGGCTATTTCATATGAAATTACCATAAAACACACTAAAATCAATTTCTAGCAACTCGAGCACTGGTTTATCCTATCATATACATGACTCAATACAAGACGAAGTCCACAGACATAGTGCACTAACACAAGGGACAGTGGTTGTGAAGATGTTGGTGGTGAAGAGTCATCACTCAGTATTATCCTTCTCCTTTTAGGTTTAGGAGAGGCTGGTGGTGTTTTGGTGGTTGAGTAGTGGTGATTTGAGTGGTAGGTTGCTGACAAACAGTTGTTGAAACAACTGGTGTTTCAACCATTGTTGTCATTACAACAGATGATGTATCATCTGAAGTCTTCTGCTTTTTAGCAGGAGGGTTGGTGGTAATGAAGTTGTTTTTGGTGGTGAGGTGATTTTTGGTAAGGCAGTGGATGTAGTGTGTGTTGAAGTTGTGGTGGCAGTTGTTTGGCTAATAGCTGTTGAAACCACTGAAGTACCAACAGCTGCTGGTACAACAGGTGTTTTAACATATGCTGGTTTGGAAAGTTGATGAGTGGAGCTTTTGGGAGTTTGGGGAGTGTGTTTTGTGAGCCTGGAAGGTGTGGACTTGGGTTGCCTCACTTTTCTAGTGGGCTGTTTTCTTTTGGGCTTTGGATTTTCCTCATCCATGGGCTCAGAAACACCCTGTTCTTCCAACTCCATATAAAATTCCTTCTCCTATTCAAACTTTGATTTTCCCTTTGCCTCCAAATCCTTTTTCACCATTGCTTTTGCATCAGCAATGGCATTTAAGGTTACATCAACCTTTTTGGTACCATCTGGCTTAGGGATGTCTGCAAGCATACTGGAATTATCTGGTGCAATATACAGACCATCTTCATATCCCTTTTTCTTTAACTGCCTCATTTTCTCCCCCTTTTTGGCATCAGCTGGTGGAGGATTATCAACAAAGATTACAGTAGGAGGAGCAGTGCTAGTGGTATTCAACAAATGGGCCTTGATTGCCTTTATGTCTGCTTGTGTATCTTTGAACCTTGCTTCCATGAGATTTCTGATCTTTTGAACTTGTATTTCATGTTGCTGATCAGCCAATTCTCTTTGTTGGTGCAGCAGAGGTTGAAATAAACTCCAAAGCTCAGTGGTAGTAGGAGCAGATGATGGAGCAGATGTTACAGCTGGTGCAGCAGTGGGTGTTGCCTTTTGTGCTTGTAACAACTGTTGCAGCATTGTCTTGATGTCTGCAACAGATGTGTCCAATTTGTCAACCCTCTCCGTCAATTCCTTATACATTAAGCCATCACCCAAGTTAATGGGATCATCTGATTTCCCACTGGCAGTGGTTGTATCAGTGGTTGACTTAGAGAAACAATTCCAAAAGTCATCCACTGATGCCCCTTTTTCTTGGTACTAGGGACTTCTTCCTTCTGTAGGGTTGACCAGTTTTAGTGAACCAGTGAAAGATGGAAATACCCTGGTTCCCAATGAAGAAATTGCCTTCAAGGGAGTCTCACTTATGAAACTACTACCCAAGTGTAAACCAGTGGGTTCAACACTTGTAGTAGCTGCTCCACTTGAACTACTGACAGGAAGTACTTGTACTTCCTGCAGTGTAACCTCCTCAGTTGTTGGTGGGTTAGCAATGATAGGAAGCTTAGACTCAGTCACTTGTTGAGGCATACTCTCAGTGATAGGTGATTGAGAGGAACTGATTTCTGTCTGAGCTATATCAAGTGTATCCAACAAGGGTTTTATTGATGGTGGAATTTGTGAAGTGAGTATGGGTGTGGAAAGAGAATTTGCCCCGGGCAGTGGGCTGTGGATGATGGAATCAAGTGATTCTAGAGCATCATAATTTGGTCTCCCTGTTCTTACAACCTGTTCTTTTTGAGAAGAAGCAGGAGGAGTTTGAGGCTCAGGTTGAGATCTTTCTACCAACTGCTGTGAGGAAGTAGCAGCAGTGGTTTCTGGTGACTTTTGTGTTGTCACTGGCAGTTGCTCTGGGATCTCATCTTCCAGAGTTGCCTATGTTTTTGGTTTGGGGGGCTTTTGTGATTTTTTCTGTTTTGGTCTTTTGGTGGTTTTAGATGGGGGTTTCACAGCAGTTGTTTTGCTGCTGTGATCACCTGGAGCAGTGGGCTCAACAGCAGGTTCCTGAGGAGCAGTGGTAGCTGCTGAAGTCTGCTTATGAACCTCTACTTGTGTTTTGGAAATTTTTGATAGCCTTGTAAACGTTTCAGGTGTTAGGCCGTTTATTTGACAAGGTTCACCTTGAATAAGCACATGAGCATTATCCTTTGAAAATTTCTTTTGAAAATAATAGCTCAAAAACCTTGGAAATAGCAAAAATGTCTTTTTATTAACATTCTTAACCAGATCATTGAAGATCTCCTGGGAATAGTTAAAATTTTCACCATGTAAAATAGCATAACCCAGGTATTGAATCTGTGACAACCCGAGATTTCAAGTCCCTTCATTTACGTATCTCCTGTGTGACAATTCTGTTTTGATAAATTGTCTTGTGATGTGTTACTTTTTGAAAAACTAGAGTGGTGATGATTAATGAATTGTTATGTTTTTGTGAATGAACAAATTAAACTGTTTACAATTAAAACCGTACATGACGAAACACTTGTGTGTTTCGCCATAAACTATCTCGACGAAACATAGATGTTTCGCCATTCACACCACTGACGAAACATGGGTGTTTCACCACAAGCCTACTCGACGAAACTTGGTGTTTCGCCATCACCGTGTTTCGTCGGAACAGGGTTCGCCGTAATGGGCTTCGGCCCAAGAAGCCCAAATAAATCAGCCATTACGTTATATAGCACGTACACTATAATTCATGAAACCCTAGACACACTTTTCCTCTCCCTTGCACCCGACGGCGATCACCATCCTCTCGAAGTTCTCACTTGTTCTATCTCTTATTCGGTTAGGTTAGTATATTTATCACCTTTGATTTGCATTCTGGCTATTCTGTTATTCTTGATGTGGATAAACTTGTTCTTTAGTGATGGTATGTTTAAGAGGTGAATGATTTAGGGTTTCAATGCGAACTGAAATATAACCTAATCTAACATGGAATGATATTGTATAAAATCGGTATGGGTCGATGATACGGACTTGATGGTTAGCTGATGATCGTTGCAAATTAGTAGGGTTTTGATATGTTATAGTTTAATCTGCATAACAAGAATCTGATGTCTCGTATTTAGTTATGTTCACTGCACGATTTTGTGGATCATGTTGTTGTATGAATACTATGTTATCTGTGTACATAACTATGAATAAATCGGAACTGTAAGTGATTAGGGTTAGTGTTGTTCATGACGATCTGTGAGGAAAAAGAATAGCATCTCGATGAAACACTATAAGTTTCGTCACATAGCATCTCGACGAAACTCTATATGTTTCGCCACTTAGAATCTCGACGAAACACTATATGTTTCGCCACATAGCATCTTGACGAAACACTGGATGTTTCGCCGTTTGGAGTTTCGCCGCCCTGTGAGTAGTCACAACAGACTGTAGTTTAGAACACTTAAGATAATGAATAACTATGTTGTTATCTATTATTGATGATAGTGAAGACTGGTTTTGCATGGGATTGAATAACTGTTATGTGTTATTAAGTGATTGTGATTCTAAATGCATACTGTGACTAAACTTATACGTGTACCATGCGAACATAAACTAACTACGAATACATGGATACCATAGGCTTGATTGATTAACTGTGAACAAGTAACTAATCATACCGAGCAAACCAAGGTGAGTTCACTGCTCTTTTTCCAAGCATGCGTCCCGGGGAGGGACATCTGGTAATCGTTCCGGGGAGGAACGTCGGGTTATTGGGATGTTTGTTAATACTCGCATATCTATCACCTAAGTCCCATCTACCGATTGTTGTCGGGGAGGCAACGGGGTATTAGTTAATAGTGCTATTTAGGTTTGCCAACCTCACACCGCACCGGGGAGGTCAGGAGTGAACTAATGATCCCAGTCTTGACCATTGCTTTGATAGAGGCAATGGGGTTTGGGCAAATAAACTTTAAGCCATCAGCGTTAACGAGTTATTACAACATCAAATCATCGAAATGTTTTATTGACATATCTGGTAACTAAAACATATTAAACAAACTTTGAACTCACCAGCGTCGTCTGACACACTTGTTTGCATGCTTGCAGGTCGTTAGATTCTTGATATGGACTTGCTATCTGGGAGTGCTGGAGTGATCATGGGTCGAGACTCTTGGATACTTGCTTCGTTGATTATGAACACATAAGATTACTGACCAAGAGGTCAAGCGTGGCGCATTGCCGCCTCGTAAATCTGCTACTACCACTGCTGCTACAGCCACCACACCTACTAGTGATAACAAGCGAAAATGGAACGACCCTGACAAGGCAACCAATGCCAATCAATCTCATAAAAGGCCTGACAAAAGCAATAACCGTAGTTTCAGTTAGTCGTCCTCAGTTAACCAAGGCCAGGGCAGCAATCAGAATCAAGGCTCCTACGTTGGTAAGAAGCCAAAGTACAACAAGTGTGGTTATCATCATCATGGACTGTGTGTCCGAGCTTGCCGTAGATGCGAAAATTTGGGCCATGAGGTAAAAGACTGTAGAGTCCCGTATCCAAAACAGCAGCAGCAGAATCAGCAGCATCAGTAACAGCAAAGGCAGCAACCCCATCAGAATCAGGGCTTTAAGAAGGGGTGTTTCCAGTGTGGGGATGAGGGCCACATCAAGAGGGATTGCCCTCAACTGAATCAGAATGTCAACGACAACAACCGCCAGAACAACAACAATGCTGGAAACAACAATGGCAACAATGGGGGCAATGGTGCTCGAGGAAGGGTATTTACGATCGGTGCTGGTGATGATAGGAACGACGGCAATGTCGTGACCGGTACGTTTTCTGTGAACAACCTTATTGCTTCTGTGTTATTTGATTCCGGTGCCGATTGGAGTTATGTGTCCTTAGAGTTTGGTCAACGATTAGGGTTAGCCCAAACATCTTTAGAAGTTAAGCATATAGTAGAATTAGCCGATGGCAAAACGATTGAAGCTTCACATGTCCTACTTGGGTGTAAACTAGATCTTGTGGGTTAAGTGTTTGATATTGATCTCCTTCCTGTTATCCTCGGTAGTTTTGATATAGTGGTTGGTATGGATTGGCTGTCTAAACACCAAGCCGAGATTCTGTATAAGGAGAAGATTGTACGTATTCCTCTCCCTGGTGGAGAGTCATTATCGGTTCAGGGGCATCGCAGTGGTGCAATGGTTGGTATCATCTCAGCTAAGCAAGCGCAAAAATGTCTACGAAAGGGGTATCCTGCTATTCTAGCACTTGTTACTGATACTCCGTCAGGAGGAAGAAGGATCGAGGATCTGCCAGTGGTACGCGAATTTGCCGATGTGTTTCCTAAGGAACTTCCTGGTTTACCTCTGTCACACCCCGACCACGTATATCATACAAGACGTGGCGGAAAACGTCGGGGAGTGTTGTAACAGAATTAATTGTTTCATAACCATGGCATACAAAGTTGTATTTATTTATCAACATAAGTGTTACATTGTTTCAAACAGAAATTAAAGAGTTTAGTACATAATTAAACATCGTCTATCTTCATTTTAAGTTTCTAAGGCACAGGTCCGCCCTAGTGTCATGATCGTCATCCTACGGAAAAGCACCTGAAAACACATGTGAAAGTAGGTACGTCAGTATAAAAATGCATGTGAGATACATAGGTTTTTGTGAAAATAGGATTCATGACTTAAGTTTAAGAAAATGTTTAGTCATGAACCTTGTAATTTGATTTGTTTTGTAAATCGCTTGAAAAACAATAAGTTCAGATGATATGTATAAATAAGTGAATAATGTATGGTTAAATGAATAACCATATAAAATGAGTTGTATAAAATAAACTGTATTGTAAACCAAAGTCTAGTAAAAACATGTCACTTGTGTAAAATGTATAAGTCCAAAATGAATGATTTAAATAACGCTATGATATGTAATATAATACAACCACTTATATATAGGAAGTACCAGCGGCGTATCCACCATGATTGTATCATATTACTCACATCTCGTTACTTAAGTCACTTAAACCAACCAACAAAGTATAATGTCTATGTTTAAACCAATAGTCAATAGTCCTTGTATAAACCATGTCAAATGTTGATAGTCCAAAAGTAGTCAAGTAATGTGTAACAAATGTTATGTATGGTAAGTAAAATAAGACTACTTAAACCATAAGTAAAATGTACAAAACAAAGTATTTTGAATATATCAAAAAGTTATGTTTTGCAAAGTGATGCATGATACACTGATACAAACATTTATGTGGTAAGTTAACGCATACATTCAAGCCTTGAGACAGTCGGATAACCCTTTCAGTCAAGGTTATCAAAAGAATTGTATTCGGATTCAGTCATTCCTTACATCCAAACAAACCCGAGATGTTAGGAATGGGATTTGTCAAGTCCTATGGTACCACTACTTACTACCGAGCGGCGTAGCAAATGTTAATGAACGTTATAAAGACCCGTTTGTGCAAACCAAATGTCATAGCAGTTGTATACATGTCATATGAAAACAATGTACTAAGTATGCTAAGTTAACATACAAAGCAGAAAAGTCTTGTAAATCAATGTGCTAGCATGCTATCAGTCAACATACATAGCAGAAATGTAATATAAAACAATGTACTAGGTATGCACACAATGGACATACATAGCATAAAATGTAATGAAATCATGTACTATAATGTACTAACAAACATAGTCGGTATAGGATGTGAAAACAGGAAAGCATGAAAGTAACAAGTAGGCACATGTGTTTCACCCCAAAACGTTTGGAAAACAGTAAAAGAGGGGTCTATGTACTCACTTGTGATTACTCAGTAGTCCTGGAGTGACAAACAAACAATGATAGAGATCTCGGAATCAAACGGCACCTAATATAGGTAACTATGTTAATAAACCGGACCTAAATCGGAGGATCGGATAGAATGAGGGTTTGTAAACCAAACGAGTGTAGAGACTCGTGTCATTTGGTTTAACAAAGCCTACATACTAAATGAAACCTAACATAAATGATTACGACCCATTACGACCCGTTTAGGTAGCTTATGCTACTTTAACGCGTCGTTCGCGTAAAACGCGTTCGGACCGCCTAACTAGTCCTATGACAAGTGTTATATGCCTAAACATGTTACATAATCAGTTATGTGACAAAGGTTTAGGTTACATATGCTTAATTACCAATTATACATGAAAAGGGTATTCTGGTAATTTACCTAAGGCATATAAACTACCTATCATACAACTACTCAAACGTTGTGACCATAGGGTATAACCTCGGAAGGTTATTCCCTACACTATGGTCACCTAATGTATTTGGTCGGATCTTAATGATCGACCAAACTGGGTCGGGTTCGAAGGTATAAGCGATTGATCAGATCGCTTACCCTACGACCCTAGACAACGTGGTAATCAGTAGGCATAGTCCCAAGGGACTATGACCATCGTGATTACAATCACGTTGCGAAGTTCAAATGAACTTCGCATTGACCATAAGCTGGTCAACGCTGAAAGTCAAACAAAGTTTGACTTTCTGACTCTAAAGCAATAAAATAAGGAAAAGAACGAAAGAATACTTACGAAGGGTCCCCGAATGCTAATCTCGATTCAAAAATCTCAGGTATGAAACAAATGTTTCAACTTAGAGTTTCTCAAATCAAAATTCTTGTGATTTTGAAGCATGGGGGGTGGGGTATTTATAGTATTCGGTCCACCGTTAAGATCGTTTCATGGAAAACGTGCCTTAATCCCACCCGTACAAGTGTCGGGACCTTATGGTAGCTTAAAGTGATCCTTATCATATGACTAAGCATGTGAGAATGTATGGTTGTGGATCAATCAGCTGCAAACAGGCTGTTAAATACTCTGCATCTGGTCTGGACAAGGCTAGCGCACCGTTACATTGAGAGTGTAGAGGTGCGCTAGGCCTTAGTTTGGCAGATTTACACTTTTGGTCCCTGTCATGCATTCAGCCCATTTTCGACACGTTTAAGGCCCGTTAACCCCATTTCAAAGCTCTAAAATGAAGTTAAAGTATAGGGAACTTAAAATGTGTTCAAAAATATCTCGGATGTCAGTTCGTTTAGCCGTACGGTTGCGATGTTCGGTTAATTACGACGGAATGCGCACAAGCGCGAAAAACGATCCAAATGACGCAACGAATGGATTTTTGGCAAGCCAAACACTAAAGCATAATATAGTCATGCTTACATAAATTTTTGGATGTCCAGATGTATTCAGAACGTATGTTATGCGCGAAAGTGCAAACTTGTGCACTTTTTGACACTTTTAGTCCCTGAATGACCCAAAAGTTTATTTTAGCATACCGAACCCCTCAAAGTCTATTTCTAAGCTATGTAAAGGATATTTATGGTATGTTTGACTTATGGTCATGTTCCGGAATGTTCGTTACAGTTCAGATTGGCATACTTTCGCAGTTTGTCAAGTTTAGTCCCTCTAAGCGAATTAACTTGTTTTTGACATACCAAAGCCTTCAAAACTTATTTCTAAGTTATGTAAAGGTATGTTAAGTATATGTTGATGTTCCGGAGTATTTCTCGCATTAAACTGATTACGTTTACGCATCAGTTTGCGTATAACTCTCCAGAAAGCGATGTAGAGTTTGAAATTGGATAAAAGTCAAAACATGAAAAATGTAAAACACAACAAAACAGACATTGGGATCAAATAACATTGTTTTATTGATAATAGAACTGTTCATAGTGATTACAAGCACAGTTGTTACAGTCTCCCCTACTTGTGGAAATTTCGTCCCGAAATTTATTTAGAGGAAACTCGTGGAAAAAAATGTGGATATTTTGCCTTCATTTGATCTTCGCGTTCCCAAGTAAACTCAGGTCCACGTTTAGCTTCCCAGCGAACTTTGACCAAAGGAATGCGCTTGCGTTTAAGCCACTTGACTTCACGTTCCATGATTTCCACAGGTTTCTCAACAAATTTCAGTGTTTTGCCAACACGAATTTCGTCAAGCGGTATGTGGAGGTTCTCATCAGCTAAACACCTCTTGAGATTGGATACGTGAAAAGTTGGATGAACATTTCCAAGTTCAGGAGGTAACTCAAGTCTGTAGGCTACCTTTTCGATTCTTTCGACGATCTTGAATGGTCCAACATATCTAGGTGCAAGTTTTCCTTTCTTTCCAAATCTGATCACACCTTTCCAAGGTGAGACCTTAAGTAATACTCGATCACCGACTTGAAATTCCAAAGGTTTGCGTTTTGGATCCGCGTAACTCTTTTGACGGCTTTGAGCTGTCTGAAGGTTATCACGAACTTTCTTGACCTTATCAGTTGTCTCTAAAATGAGAGCAGGTCCAGTAAGTTGAGCCTCGCCGATCTCATTCCAGCATACTGGTGAACGACATTTTCGACCATAGAGAGCCTCGAAAGGAGCCATTTTGATGCTGGTGTGATAACTGTTGTTGTAGGAGAATTCAATCAATTTAAGATGTGAATCCCAGCTACCACCAAAATCGATCACACAAGCTCTAAGCATATCCTCCAGAGTCTGGATTGTTCTCTCAGATTGACCATCCGTTTGCGGATGATAAGCTGTGCTCAGATTAAGTTGGGTCCCCATAGCAGATTGCATGGTTCTCCAAAAATGAGAAGTGAAATGAGCATCTCTGTCAGAAATGATGTTCAAAGGAACACCATGTCGAGCTACAATTTCATCCACATAGATTTGAGCAAGTCTGTCAGCAGGAAAATCCTCACGGATTGGCAAGAAATGCGCTGACTTTGTAAGACGATCAACGACTACCCAGATGGCATCATGACCTTTCTTTGTGCGTGGAAGTTTAGTAACAAGATCCATAGTAATGTTTTCCCATTTCCAAACTGGGATCTCTGGTTGCACCAATAAACCCGAAGGACGTTGATGTTCAGCCTTAACCTTAAGACATGTAAGGCATTTTGATACGTATAAGGCAATGTCTTTCTTCATACCAGGCCACCAATAGTGAATACGAAGATCCTTATACATCTTATCTGAGCCCGGATGAATAGAATAACGAGACTTATGGGCTTCATCCATAAGCAAAGTACGAAGATCATCCTGACTTGGGACCCACAAACGGTCCATGAAGTAATACGATCCATTGTCCTTCAGTTCCAAAGCAGGTGTTATGTGATAGGGAAATTCCTTATCCATCAAACCTTGTGAAACACAAGATTGTTGAGCCTGAGAAATGCGGGCTTGGATATCGGATCGAGCTTGAATAACAGATTGAACACGTACACAATGAAGCTTAGTACGTTCCTTACGACTTAATGCATCAGCTACGACATTCGCCTTACCAGGATGGTAGCGAATTTCGCAGTCATAGTCGTTTAAAAGCTCAACCCAACGTCGTTGCCTCATGTTGAGTTCTTTCTGATTGAAGATATGCTGGAGACTTTTATGGTCTGTGAAAACCACACATTTTGTACCGTACAAATAATGTCTCCAGATCTTTAGAGCGAAAACAACGGCACCCAACTCAAGATCATGAGTGGTGTAGTTCTTCTCATGTATCTTCAACTGCCTCGATGCATATGCTATGACTTTGTTCCTTTGCATCAGAACACAACCAAGGCCTAATTTTGATGCATCACAATACACGATAAAATCATCATCACCCTCGGGCAATGATAGAACAGGCGCATCGCAAAGCTTCTGCTTCAAGCGTTGAAAAGCTTCCTCTTGTTTGAATCCCCAATCAAAGGGTTTGTTCTTCTGAGTTAGAGCAGTTAGAGGAACTGCAATCTTTGAGAAGTTTTCAATGAAGCGGCGGTAATAACCCGCTAGACCAAGAAAAGAACGAACTTCAGTAGGAGTAGTAGGCGTATCCCAATCCTTAATCGCACTGATCTTGGAGGGATCTACATGAATACCTCGTTCGTTAATAATATGCCCCAAAAACTGAACTTCTTTAAGCCAAAATTCGCACTTGGAGAATTTGGCGAAAAGTTGCTCTTTCTTTAGGAGCTCCAAAGTAAGACGAAGATGCTGCTCGTGATTAGCTCGCGTCTTAGAGTAAATCAAGATGTCGTCAATAAAAACAATGACGAATTGATCCAAATAAGGTTTGCAGACCCTATTCATTAAGTCCATGAATACAGCAGGAGCATTAGTCAGACCGAATGGCATGACTGTGAATTCATAATGCCCATATCGAGTACGAAATGCTGTCTTGGGAATATCTTCTTCATGCACCCGAAGTTGATGATATCCAGATCGCAGATCAATCTTCGAAAAATAAGAAGCGCCCTGTAGCTGATCAAAGAGATCATCGATGCGAGGTAGGGGATATCGATTCTTGATGGTAAGCTTGTTAAGCTCACGATAATCGATACACATCCTAAAGGATCCATCCTTCTTCTTGACAAAAAGAATGGGAGCACCCCAAGGTGAAAAGCTAGGACGGATAAAACCTTTGTCAGAGAGCTCCTGAAGCTGCTTAGACAACTCTTGCATCTCAGACGGTGCAAGACGACATGGAGCTCTGGCAACGGGATTTGCACCAGGTACGAGATCAATGCGAAACTCGACTTGGCGTGCTGGAGGTAGACCAGGTAAATCTTCAGGGAATACTTCAGAATAATCCCAAACGACAGGAATATCTGAGATAGTCTTACCCTTGCCTTTATCTTCTGTAACATGTGCTAAGAAAGCCACATAGTTCTTCCGCAGATACTTCCGAGCTTTAAAACAAGACATGAGCTTGAGACCACCAGACGGTTTCTCACCTTGAACCTGTAGGATCTCGCCTGTCGAAAGCGGCACACGAACAATCTTCTCAGAACAAACTATCTCTGCGTGATGCTTAGATAACCAATCCATACCCACAATGACGTCGAAGCTTCCAAGTTGCATTGGCGTGAGGTCGATAGGAAAAAGATGGTCGTTAAGGTTCAACTGGCAGTTGCGAAGAACAGAATCAAGAACAATGGGTTCACCACTAGCAACTTCTACTGTCAAAGATTTGCCTAGTTTTGTTCTAGACACGCGAAGCATTGGCTCAAAAGACAATGACACAAAAATCTTGTCGGCACCAGAATCGAAAAGAACAGATGCAGGCTGATTATTAATAAAGAACGTACCGTTCACCACGTTATCATCCGCCTGCGCCTCTTGGGCATTCATGTTAAAGGCTCGGCCTCGAGCCGGAGCCTGATTCGGATTCTGGTTGGCTAGCCTTGGGCACCGGTTCCTGTAGTGGGTCAGATCCCCACAATTGTAGCACGAACCAGGAGGAAAATGAGGTCGTGCAGCTTGGCCTTGTTGCTGAGCAAGAGGCTGAGCAACCTGTTGAGCTTGATTATGAACTGCCTGGTTCTGGTTAACAGGAATGCGGCAGTCGACAGCAAGATGTCCAGATCTTCCGCAGTTGGTGCACTGACGACACTGGAGATGTGGTTGGTGATGGCCGTTACACCTGTTGCATAAAGGTGAATTGCCAAAATAAGGCTTCTTGGCTAGTGGTTGCGCAGGCTGATTAGGTGCAGCTTGAGCCTGTGTAGTAACAACATAGTTTTGGGAAGCCTTTCGCTTCCTAGACCCTCTTGCGGAACCCGAAGTCTTTCCATTCTTGTTTTCACCCTTCTTACCATCCCCTTTGCCAGATGCCTGCTTCTTACCCTTGTCACCCTTCTTATGCAGCTTTCCCTTACGAACCTGCGACTCAGTCAGTGTCGCTGATAACTCGATCGCCTGACGGAGTGTGGCAGGGTCACTACCAGTAAGGATGTCTTGTACTGAGTCAGGTAGGCCGTCGATGTACCTTTCGATGGCCTTGTCGAGTGGGGTAACCATAGTCGGGCAAAGCAGACTCAACTCCTCAAACCTGTCAGTATATGCCCTGTGCTCTCCACTATCTTGCTTCAAATTATCAAACTCTTTCTCCAAGGCTCGCTGCTCATGACGAGGACAGAATTCCCTCATCATAAGGGCTCTAAGTTCAGCCCATGTCTGTGCGAGAGCAACTTCTGCACCTTGGTCCCTCATAACCCCGTTCCACCATGTCAAAGCCCTCTTCTGAAATACGCTCGAAGCAAACTCGACTTTGTGATTTTCAAGACACTGCACGTGGCGAAAAGTATTCTCTATGCTCTCAAACCACTGAAGAAGCCCAGTCGCTCCTTCAGAACCACTAAACTTGAGTGGTTTAGCTGAGTTAAAATCCTTGTATTTGCATGGAGCATTGTTGTTGTTGTTGGCTTGTTGCCATTGAGCAAAGAGATTTGGGAATTGAGCAGCCATCTGCTGCGCAATAATTTCTACCAGCTCGGCAGTTGCTATCTGGTTCTCGCGTCGAGGAGGCATTCTAAAAGAGGAAAACATGAAAGGAAACGAGTGAGATGATTGGATGAAAAGAATGAGATGATAAAAACAAGAATTGGAAACAGCATAGATGGTGGTCATTCGTCCGTATCACAAAGCAAACAAACGACACACAGTGACTAATCAAAGTAAATGGGTCAAAATAATGTATAATGAAGACATGCTCGCCTATAAGTGAACACTCATCCCAAGAATTCCCAGGTAAGCACAACTGGTCTCGCGTCTGGTTGAGATGTATACGAAGTGCTTGCCTAGACAGAAAACTCAGAATACAGGCATTCACCCTTCCAGTTTGCACGTGTTCACATTATTTATAACCCAAAACGTTGACGAGATTTTGAAAATTTGAAGGCACAAGGCCAAAAATTTAATCAAACTGAAAAGGGTTCAAAACCATATAAAAGAGGGTTCAAAACCTTATAATAGAGGGTTCAAAACCTTGTAATAATTTATTCAAAAACAGATGATTGTTTTTCAAAAATCGTTTCGGAAAAATTTTGATTCCTTGTTTTGATAATCACCTAAGGATAGGTGATGTACATGTTTTAAGATCTAAACACAAGATAACTTGTGTTAGGGTCCTAGAAAAGTTATAGTCTAGGTCAAAGCATTACTAATAACCTAATTCCCTATAACCATTGGCTCTGATACCAACTCTTCTGTCACACCCGACCACGTATATCATACAAGACGTGGCGGAAAACGTCGGGGAGTGTTGTAACAGAATTAATTGTTTCATAACCATGGCATACAAAGTTGTATTTATTTATCAACATAAGTGTTACATTGTTTCAAACAGAAATTAAAGAGTTTAGTACATAATTAAACATCGTCTATCTTTATTTTAAGTTTCTAAGGCACAGGTCCGCCCTAGTGTCATGATCGTCATCCTACGGAAAAGCACCTGAAAACACATGTGAAAGTAGGTACGTCAGCATAAAAATGCCTGTGAGATACATAGGTTTTTGTGAAAATAGGATTCATGACTTAAGTTTAAGAAAATGTTTAGTCATGAACCTTGTAATTTGATTTGTTTTGTAAATCGCTTGAAAAACAATAAGTTCAGATGATATGTATAAATAAGTGAATAATGTATGGTTAAATGAATAACCATATAAAATGAGTTGTATAAAATAAACTGTATTGTAAACCAAAGTCTAGTAAAAACATGTCACTTGTGTAAAATGTATAAGTCCAAAATGAATGATTTAAATAACGCTATGATATGTAATATAATACAACCACTTATATATAGGAAGTACCAGCGGCGTATCCACCATGATTGTATCATATTACTCACATCTCGTTACTTAAGTCACTTAAACCAACCAACAAAGTATAATGTCTATGTTTAAACCAATAGTCAATAGTCCTTGTATAAACCATGTCAAATGTTGATAGTCCAAAAGTAGTCAAGTAATGTGTAACAAATGTTATGTATGGTAAGTAAAATAAGACTACTTAAACCATAAGTAAAATGTACAAAACAAAGTATTTTGAATATATCAAAAAGTTATGTTTTGCAAAGTGATGCATGATACACTGATACAAACATTTATGTGGTAAGTTAACGCATACATTCAAGCCTTGAGACAGTCGGATAACCCTTTCAGTCAAGGTTATCAAAAGAATTGTATTCGGATTCAGTCATTCCTTACATCCAAACAAACCCGAGATGTTAGGAATGGGATTTGTCAAGTCCTATGGTACCACTACTTACTACCGAGCGGCGTAGCAAATGTTAATGAACGTTATAAAGACCCGTTTGTGCAAACCAAATGTCATAGCAGTTGTATACATGTCATATGAAAACAATGTACTAAGTATGCTAAGTTAACATACAAAGCAGAAAAGTCTTGTAAATCAATGTGCTAGCATGCTATCAGTCAACATACATAGCAGAAATGTAATATAAAACAATGTACTAGGTATGCACACAATGGACATACATAGCATAAAATGTAATGAAATCATGTACTATAATGTACTAACAAACATAGTCGGTATAGGATGTGAAAACAGGAAAGCATGAAAGTAACAAGTAGGCACATGTGTTTCACCCCAAAACGTTTGGAAAACAGTAAAAGAGGGGTCTATGTACTCACTTGTGATTACTCAGTAGTCCTGGAGTGACAAACAAACAATGATAGAGATCTCGGAATCAAACGGCACCTAATATAGGTAACTATGTTAATAAACCGGACCTAAATCGGAGGATCGGATAGAATGAGGGTTTGTAAACCAAACGAGTGTAGAGACTCGTGTCATTTGGTTTAACAAAGCCTACATACTAAATGAAACCTAACATAAATGATTACGACCCATTACGACCCGTTTAGGTAGCTTATGCTACTTTAACGCGTCGTTCGCGTAAAACGCGTTCGGACCGCCTAACTAGTCCTATGACAAGTGTTATATGCCTAAACATGTTACATAATCAGTTATGTGACAAAGGTTTAGGTTACATATGCTTAATTACCAATTATACATGAAAAGGGTATTCTGGTAATTTACCTAAGGCATATAAACTACCTATCATACAACTACTCAAACGTTGTGACCATAGGGTATAACCTCGGAAGGTTATTCCCTACACTATGGTCACCTAATGTATTTGGTCGGATCTTAATGATCGACCAAACTGGGTCGGGTTCGAAGGTATAAGCGATTGATCAGATCGCTTACCCTACGACCCTAGACAACGTGGTAATCAGTAGGCATAGTCCCAAGGGACTATGACCATCGTGATTACAATCACGTTGCGAAGTTCAAACGAACTTCGCATTGACCATAAGCTGGTCAACGCTGAAAGTCAAACAAAGTTTGACTTTCTGACTCTAAAGCAATAAAATAAGGAAAAGAACGAAAGAATACTTACGAAGGGTCCCCGAATGCTAATCTCGATTCAAAAATCTCAGGTATGAAACAAATGTTTCAACTTAGAGTTTCTCAAATCAAAATTCTTGTGATTTTGAAGCATGGGGGGTGGGGTATTTATAGTATTCGGTCCACCGTTAAGATCGTTTCATGGAAAACGTGCCTTAATCCCACCCGTACAAGTGTCGGGACCTTATGGTAGCTCAAAGTGATCCTTATCATCTGACTAAGCATGTGAGAATGTATGGTTGTGGATCAATCAGCTGCAAACAAGCTGTTAAATACTCTGCATCTGGTCTGGACAAGGCTAGCGCACCGTTACATTGAGAGTGTAGAGGTGCGCTAGGCCTTAGTTTGGCAGATTTACACTTTTGGTCCCTGTCATGCATTCAGGCCATTTTCGAGACGTTTAAGGCCCGTTAACCCCATTTCAAAGCTCTAAAATGAAGTTAAAGTATAGGGAACTTAAAATGTGTTAAAAAATATCTCGGATGTCGGTTCGTTTAGCCGTACGGTTGCGATGTTCGGTTAATTACGACGGAATGCGCACAAGCGCGAAAAACGATCCAAATGACGCAACGAATGGATTTTTGGCAAGCCAAACACTAAAGCATAATATAGTCATGCTTACATAAATTTTTGGATGTCCAGATGTATTCAGAACGTATGTTATGCGCGAAAGTGCAAACTTGTGCACTTTTTGACACTTTTAGTCCCTGAATGACCCAAAAGTTTATTTTAGCATACCGAACCCCTCAAAGTCTATTTCTAAGCTATGTAAAGGATATTTATGGTATCTTTGACTTATGGTCATGTTCCGGAATGTTCGTTACAGTTCAGATTGGCATACTTTCGCAGTTTGTCAAGTTTAGTCCCTGTAAGCGAATTAACTTATTTTTGACATACCAAAGCCTTCAAAACTTATTTCTAAGTTATGTAAAGGTTATTTAAGGTATGTTAAGTATATGTTGATGTTCCGGAGTATTTCTCGCATTAAACTGATTACGTTTACGCATCAGTTTGTGTATAACTCTCCAGAAAGCGATGTAGAGTTTGAAATTGGATAAAAGTCAAAACATGAAAAATGTAAAACACAACAAAACAGACATTGGGATCAAATAACATTGTTTTATTGATAATATAACTGTTCATAGTGATTACAAGCACAGTTTTTACAACCTCCTCACCGTCAAGTGGAATTTCAGATTGATCTTGCACCAGGAGCAGCCCCGATAGCTCGTGCTCCTTACCGTTTAGCACCTGGAGAATTGCAGGAGTTGTCTAATCAACTGCAAGAGTTACTGGATAGGGGCTTTATCCGACCCAGCTCTTCGCCTTGGGGAGCCCTAGTTCTGTTCGTAAAGAAGAAAGACGGGTCCTTTCGCATGTGTATTGATTATCGGGAACTCAACAAGGTGACTGTCAAGAACCGTTATCCATTGCCACGCATCGACGACTTGTTTGACCAGCTGCAAGGGTCAAGTTATTATTCGAAGATCGACTTCAGATCGGGCTATCATCAGATGAGAGTCCGAGAGGAGGATGTTCCAAAAACGGCTTTTCGAACGCTTTATGGGCACTATGAGTTTTTAGTTATGCCATTTGGGTTGACAAACGCGCCAACGGTCTTCATGGATCTCATGTACCGTGTATGCAAATCGTATCTCGACGATTTCATTATAGTATTCATTGATGACATTTTGATCTATTCAAAGAGCAAGGAAGATCATGAGCGGCACCTACGTCTTATTTTGGAACTCCTGAGGAAGGAGCAACTCTACGCGAAGTTCTCTATGTCACACCCCCAAAATCCACACGCGGAAAATTACCGCTTGGAGGTGCGACTGACCAGGATCAAGCCACCAATCATATTGAACAAGCATGTAAGTAAACATAATACAACCAAACAATATGAAAGGTGTTCAGAAACCAAAACATAGTTAAGTGTTTAGCGGAAGCATAATTGTAAAACCCATAGCAAGTATAAAGTATGAAATAAAGGAAATGTTTAAAGCATGGCACACATTGCCATGTCCCACAACGACTGTTCCTCCCTGTGCAAGCTCCATGAGTACCTAATGACCTGCAAGGCATGTAGCAACGAATCAACAACAAAGTTGAGCGAGTTCACAGTTGATTATTTGGTTATCGTGTTCATTTCGTAAATTGTATGTTCGTTTGTAAACCATGTATCGTATTAATCCGTATCGCGGCCAATCCAGGCCTCTGTGCGATGATTAGTGGGGGCTTCCCATGTATTACTAGACCACGCGTATCGACTGCTACGAAAATGTAAGAGGTGCCCTAAGTCAATGTCTATCAGCATCGACCCTTTGCCCATAGTCCATTAGTACACGCCCGTCCGACCGGCACGGTGTGAGGTTTGTTAAACCTAATAGCGCTATTAACTAATGACCCGCTCGCCATAGGCCTCGGCGATTAAGTCGATAAATGAGGGACTTCCTTTGATAGAGGTGATGGTCTTATGATCGTGTACGTAGGCTTTACGTACGTGCACTTCAATCCGAAGACAGTAGTAAGTATAACTATACGTAGGTTTTACGTACGTGCCCTTAAATCCGAGGACAGTGGTAATTAGTTTAAATGTAATAGTTGTACAAGTAATTATTCAATCCCATTCCCAACCCCTGGGAATCCCATGCCTTGGCTAGTGTGAACTCACCTTGGTTTGC
This sequence comes from Helianthus tuberosus, assembly GCA_030545235.1. Lineage (NCBI taxonomy): Eukaryota > Viridiplantae > Streptophyta > Magnoliopsida > Asterales > Asteraceae > Helianthus > Helianthus tuberosus. The sequence continues at coordinate 84,756,907 of CM060369.1, forward strand.
TCGGTATGCTAAAGAAATACACGCTCACAAATAATCAATCACGACCTATTGTATGCACGTATACCAGATCAGTTTATATTTATAACAAATCACATGCAACTCACATCACAGTATAACACAGAGCGTGCTTAGCAGTTAGCATCTTGTATCATGTAAATAGTTAATCAAACTCATGCAACTTCATGTTTCACATAACAGCTTTCTCAGTTAATTCTAACATATTTAACCAATGGCATACCTAACCGAGTTATCAACTTTAATAGAATCAGCATACTAGTAGAGTTGATAAACTAATAGAGTTAACATTATTGACTTAACAGAGTTAATATACTAACTGAGTTTACTGAACTAACAGAGTTATCATACTAACAGAATTAATAAACTAACCGAGTTAATCTTAACAGGGTTACCAGACTTAACTAAGTTAGCCACTTAACAAAGTTGCATACATAATAGAGTTAACAGAGTTGCCAACTAACGAAGTTAATGGAATAACAGAACACTTCGACGAAATCCAACACATGGCGAAAACCCTTTTAGGGCGAAAACGGGTTTTCGTCTGGAACATCATCATCATTAGCAACAGTTACGTAACACGGACAACCCTAATCAACTCTAACAGTCTCCACGGTCTAAATCAACAATTCGATCATTCATATCAGTTTGAAATCATTGATTATTATAACAGAAGCATTGTGTCTCTACTCAATTAATATATGATCACATATCCTTCCATATTAATCCCAACATAACTTGCAATACACTAAAATATAATTTAACAATCATGGCCGACAACAAGGAGGTGAGGGTTATCCAAATGGCTGCCTTTTCTAATTACTCACATGCATACAATTTCCAAGGTAATAATTATACTCTACCAATACACAAATCATTTACTCATCATCATCGTATTCAACATCTAGCATGCACCCTATTTTGTATATTCATCAAATCGATTCATGACACATATTCAAACACTATAATAAGTTGACACGTTTTCAGATCTTGATCCATTAATAGCATTCGAGATCATACATTCAATCATCTCCTCAGCCAAGTTGTTATGGTTATTCAGTTTTCATTAAAACTCTTGGCAGAAAACCCTAATCTGTTAATCGTCTATCAGATCATCAATAACAATTCGAATCTGAACTATAAGCATGACACAACCAATCGCACATCAGATTAAGGTTACCTATCATACTCAATCTATTCAGATCGCAACCAAGTTACATAACAGTTCATTCATGATAATAAACAAATAGTTTATGATTAACTAAATCGAATAACTCTTAACAGGTTACTAACCCAAACGAGATGCACAATCGAGTATGTAAAAAGCTTCGAGATCCAAGACTTGCCGTCGTACAGGGATGAGGAGAGAGGAGTAGTTAGGGTTTGCTAGTTATCGATTACATGCGCACAGGTTAAACAAGTCTACATATAATTCACTTCTGGGCCGAAGCTCAGTTGTTGTTTTCAGCAGTTTGGAGTGGACGAAAACACTCAAGTGTTTTCGGACATAAGGTGTTTTCGTTGACTGGGGTTTTCGGCTAGAGTTCCTCTATTTAGTTTTTCAATTATACAAAACATACATTACATACACACTTAATGCTCACCATATATCACATATTGGTTAGAACGAACCTTACGATTTAACATGTTACAAACGTGTACAAGTCGTGTAAACAATCAACTAAAACAATTAACGTGCAATTAATGCGAAGATGGAAATCTTGGAAATTCGAGTTGTCACATTATCCCCAACTTGAAAGAAATTTCATCCCGAAATTTAGCATGTGGTTACTGAGGAAGCTAGTTGTGTTGTGTAGTTTACTGGTTTTCCTGGGGTGTCACATCATCCCCCCGTTGATTGGAATTTCGTCCCGAAATTCTGTAGTAGCTTCAGCCTCAGTAGTGGTTGCACTGTTTCGGAATAACTGGGGATATTTGAGTTTCATTTGATCTTCGCGTTCCCAGGTGAACTCTGGGCCACGACGGGAGTTCCAACGAACTCAAACAAGAGGTATTCTAGTGTTCTTGAGGACCTTAACATCCCGGTCCGTGATTTCAACTGGTTCCTCGACGAATCGCAACTGTTCGTCGATAGTAAGCTCCTTCAAAGGAACTATGAGGGTCTCATCTGACAAACATTTCTTCAGATTTGACACGTGAAAGACGTTGTGAATTGCACTGAGTTCCGCTGGTAGGTTTAGTCTGTAGGCCACCCTGCCTATCTTCTCAATAATTTCGAATGGTCCGACATATCGTGGGTTAAGTTTGCCTCGTTTGCCAAAACGAACCACACCCTTCCAGGGTGAAACTTTGAGTAGCACTCGATCCCCAACCTGGAACTCGAGTGGTTTCCTGTCTTTATCGGTGTATGCTTTCTAATGGTCGCAAGCTGCCGCCATGCATTGTCGTATTTGAGCAATCTTTTCTGTTGTGTCTACTACCGGTTTTGGACCTGTGATCTGACTATCTCCCACCTCTGCCCAACAAAGAGGTGACCGGCATTTACGCCCGTACAATGCCTCAAACGGAGCAGCTTTAATGCTGGTGTGGTAGCTGTTATTGTACGAAAATTCCACAAGTGGCAGATGCTTTTCCCAGCCGTTGCCAAAGTCAATTACACATGCACGAAGCATGTCTTCTAAAGTTTGAATAGTGCGCTCAGATTGCCCATCCGTCTGAGGGTGATAAGCCGTGCTCATGTCTAAACGAGAGCCAAAAGATTTGTGCATTGCTTGCCACAGTTCTGAAGTAAAACGTGCGTCACGATCAGAGATAATAGAGGTTGGCACCCCGTGCCTTGAAACCACTTCTTTTAAGTAGATGTCTGCTAATGTAGAGAACTTGTCTGTTTCTTTGATAGCCAAGAAGTGTGCAGACTTTGTGAGTCGATCCACGATCACCCAAATAGTATCATTCCCACGTTGAGATCTAGGCAGGCCAGTAACAAAATCCATGGAAATTTGCTCCCATTTCCACTGTGGTATCTCAGGTTGTTGGAGTAGGACTAAAGGTTTCTGGTATTCGGCTTTGACTCTCGCACAAGTCAAACACTTGCTGACGTAAGTTGCTATGTGAGCCTTCATGCTAGGCCACCAGTATGTAGTTCTGAGGTCGTGGTACATCTTATCCGAACCAGGATGTACTGAGTAGCGAGACTTGTGTGCCTCATCCATCACAAGCTCTCGTAGGTTGCCATAGTGTGGGACCCAAATGCGTCCTGTTACATAGTAGGCGCCGTCTGCCTTTTGTTCTAACCGTTGCCTTGAACCGCGTAGAGCTTCAGCCCTGACGTTTTCTGGTTTCAATGCTTCTACCTGAGCATCTCGTATCTGTGAAGGAAGACTAGACTGAATAGTGAGTTGCAACGCTCGTACACGCCTAGGTGTAGTATCCTTTCGACTGAGGGCGTCGGCCACCACATTGGCTTTGCCCGGATGGTACTTTATAGCACATTCGTAATCATTCAGTAACTCGACCCATCGACGTTGTCGCATGTTCAACTCTTTCTGTTTGAAGATATGCTCGAGACTCCTGTGATCGGTGTAGATGGTGCACTTGGTGCCATACAGGTAATGTCGCCATATCTTGAGCGCAAAAAACAACAGCTCCCAACTCTAAGTCATGTGTAGTGTAATTCCGTTCGTGAATTTTAAGTTGGCGCGAAGCATAAGCAATAACTTTATCTCGTTGCATCAACACACATCCAAGACCTTGGATGGATGCGTCGCAGTAGACCACAAAATCGTCCGTGCCTTCAGGCAATGAGAGGATAGGTGCGCTACAAAGTCTATCCTTTAAGTGCTGAAATGCTGTTTCCTGTGTATTACCCCAACTGTAAGCAACACCTTTCTGTGTCAGTAGTGTAAGCGGCTGTGCAATCTTTGAGAAGTCTTTGATGAACCGTCTGTAATAACCCGCCAAACCCAAGAATTGGCGTATTTCGGTTGGTGTGCGAGGTGCAGGCCAGTTCTTGATCGAATCTACCTTGGATGGATCAACATGAATCCCATCCTCGTTTACCACGTGGCCTAGAAAGTGGACTTCACGAAGCCAGAAGTCGCATTTTGAAAACTTGGCGTACAGTTGTTCCGTTCGAAGGAGTTCCAAAATAAGTCGTAAATGCTGCTCGTGTTCCTCCTGACTCTTCGAATAGATCAGGATGTCATCGATGAAAACAATAACAAACTTGTCAAGATAAGGTTTGCACACCCTGTTCATAAGATCCATGAAAACCGCAGGTGCGTTTGTTAGCCCAAATGGCATGACCAAAAACTCGTAATGGCCGTAGCGAGTTCTGAATGCTGTTTTGGAGACGTCCTCGTCCCGGACTCTCAATTGATGATAGCCTGACCTCAGGTCAATCTTTGAGTAACAGCTCGACCCTTGCAACTGGTCGAATAAGTCGTCGATGCATGGAAGAGGATAACGATTCTTCACGGTCACCTTGTTCAGTTCGCGGTAATCTATGCACATGCGGAAGTTACCGTCCTTCTTCTTCACAAACAATACTGGAGCTCCCCAGGGCGAAGAGCTAGGACGAATGAAACCCTTTTCCAAGAGTTCTTGCAATTGCTTAGACAGTTCTTCCAGTTCGGTTGGAGCTAAGCGATACGGTGCTCGGGCTATGGGTGCTGCTCCTGGAGCTAGCTCGATCTGAAATTCGACCTGGCGATGAGGCGGTAGCCCAGGTAACTCTTCAGGAAACACTTGAGGAAAGTCGCGTGCAACTGGAATATCCTCTAACTTCTTCTCTTTCGTCGATGTATCTGTAACGAGTGCTAATATAGCTGTGTGGCCCTTTCGCAAACACTTTTGTGCCTTCAAGAAGGAGATGATGCCACTCACGACACCACTCTTGTCGCCTTGAACTTCAAGAGGTTCTTTGCCAGAACGGGGAATACGAACAATCTTCTCTTTACATAGTATCTCTATTTGTTGTTGGGATAACCAATCCATCCCTATGACGGTGTCGAAACTACCCAAGACTATAGGAATGGGGTTGAGGGAGAATGTCTAACCAGCTAAGACGAGTTTACAACCCTTGACTACCAGAAGATTGCTGACCAGGGCTCTGATAGTCATAAATCTTTCGCTGCTGTGCCTGGGACTGAACTGAAGTTGAACCCTTGCTGGAGGTTCCATCCCACTTTCTCTTGTTGTCACTGGGAATAGCAGAAGTAGTGATAGCAGTAGTTGTAGCACTGATACGTTTAGGCAGCCTGTTCTGTTCCACTGCTTGGTCTGTGAGACGATGAGCTAGACAAGTAACATCTTGAATGGTAACAAGATTGGCAGAAGTCACATGACTCTGAATCTCTGGTACTAAGCCTTTGAGGTATAGCTCAATGCGTTTGATGGGAGGATCCACCATAGTTGGACATAACACTGCCAGTTTGTTGGATCGTTTCGTGTACGCTTCTATCTCTGACCCCGTCATCTTCAGGTTAAAGAACTCCACTTCCAACTTGTGGATGTCGTCACGACTACAGTATTCATGTTTGATCAGTTCCTTAAAATCATTCCATGGGGTGGCATTAGCAGCCGCCAGCCCTAGCATCTGAACTTGCGCGTTCCACCAAGCTAGCGCAGTGCCTTCGAGAGTACCAGTGGCATATTTCACCCTACGATCCTCGGGGCATTCACACATTCGAAGACCAATTCGAGTTTCTCGAACCAGTGGAGGAGTCCAACAGCTCCTTCAGTGCCGCTGAAAGTAGTAGGACGACAGTCCATAAAAGTCTTGAATGTGCATACAGGTGGCTGAGCGTGTTGACTTGTCGTGTGCGTAAGAGTAAACAAAATTAAGCACAAGTGTTGAGTTACGAGAGTATTGGTGGCCGAAGATGAAAGCGCACATCGCGACTTATGTGAGTAAATGTTTGACCTGCTCGAAGGTTAAAGTGGAGTATCAGAAACAGTCTGGATTGCTGCAACAGCCAGAAATACCCATGTGGAAATGGGAGCAAATCGCAATGGATTTTGTCACTGGACTACCGAAAACTCAAAACGGGAACAACACAATTTGAGTGGTCGTTGATCGTCTCACGAAGTCAGCGCACTTTCTAGCGATCAAGGAAACGGATAAGTTCTCACAATTAGCTGCTGTATACCTCAAGGAAGTGGTTTCTAGGAACGGGGTGCCAACTTCTATTATCTCTGACCGTGACCCGCGTTTCATCTCAGATTTGTGGCAGTCGATGCACAAATCATTCGGCTCGCGTCTCGACATGAGTACTGCTTATCACCCGCATACGGATGGTCAAAGTGAACGAACCATCCAGACACTTGAAGACATGTTGCGGGCGTGTGTGATTGATTTTGGCAAGGGTTGGGAGAAACACTTACCTTTGATAGAGTTTTCTTACAACAATAGCTAGCATACCAGTATTCAGGCAGCTCCATTCGAAGCATCGTACGGACGAAAGTGTCGTTCACCTCTCTGTTGGGCTGAGGTGGGTGACAGCCAGGTCACAGGCCCTGAACTTGTGTTGGAAAATTCAGAAAAGATTGTTCAGATCAGGAATCGGATGGCAGCGGCGCACGCTGTCAGAAAAGCTACGCTGATAAGCGTAGGAAACCTCTGGAGTTCGCAGTTAATGATCGTGTTATGTTGAAGGTCTCACCCTGGATGGGTGTGGTGCGTTTCGGGAAACGCGGCTAGCTTAACCCATGTTATGTTGGTCCATTTAAGATTTTGGAGTGAATTGGTAAAGTGGCCTACAAGCTGGAGTTACCTGCTGAGTTGGGTAACGTTCATGACGTCTTCCATGTGTCAGAGTTGAAGAAGTGTTTGTCTGATGAGACACTTGTGGTACCGTTTCAGGAGCTGAAAATCGATGACAAGTTACAGTTTGTCAAGGAACCTATCAAAATCAGCCATTACGTTATATAGCATGTACACTATAATTCACGAAACCCTAGACACTCTTTTCCTCTCCCTGCTCGAAGGTTAAAGTGGAGTATCAGAAACCGTCTGGATTGCTGCAACAGCCAGAAATAACCATGTGGAAATGGGAGCAAATCACAATGGATTTTGTCACTGGACGACCGAGAACTCAAAATGGGAATGACACAATTTGAGTGGTCGTTGATCGTCTCACGAAGTCAGCGCACTTTCTAGCGATCAAGGAAAAGGATAAGTTCTCACAATTAGCTGCTGTATACCTCAAGGAAGTGGTTTCTAGGCACGGGGTGCCAACTTCTATTATCTCTGACTGTGACCCGTGTTTCATCTCAGATTTGTGGCATTCGATGCACAAATCATTCGGCTCGCGTCTCGACATGAGTACGGCTTATCACCCGCAGACGGATGGTCAAAGTGAACGAACCATCTAGACACTTGAAGACATGCTGCGGGCGTGTGTGATTGATTTTGGCAAGGGTTGGGAGAAACACTTGCCTTTGATAGAGTTTTCTTACAACAATTGCTACCATACCAGTATTCAGGCAGCTCTATTCGAAGCATTATACGGAGGAAAGTGTCGTTCACATCTCTGTTGGGCTGAGGTGGGTGACAGCCAGGTCACAGGCCCTGAACTTGTGTTGGAAACTTCAGAAAAGATTGTTCAGATCAGGAATAGGATGGCAGCGGCACGCGACCGTTAGAAAAGCTACACTGATAAGCGTAGGAAACCTCTGGAGTTCGCAGTTAATGATCGTGTTATGTTGAAGGTCTCACCCTGGAAGGGTGTGGTGCGTTTCGGGAAACGCGGCAAGCTTAACTCACGTTATGTTGGGCCATTTAAGATTTTGGAGCGAATTGGTAAAGTGGCCTAGAAGCTGGAGTTACCTGCTGAGTTGGGTAACGTTCATGACGTCTTCCACGTGTCGCAGTTGAAGAAGTGTTTGTGTGATGAGACACTTGTGGTACCGTTTCAGGAGCTGAAAATCGATGACAAGTTACAGGTTGTCGAGGAACTTATCGAAATCATGGACCGGGAAGTCAAGGTCCGCAAGCATAGCCGAATCCCGATTGTGAGAGTTCGTTGGAACTCAAGACGTGGACCAGAATTCACATGGGAACGCGAGGATCAGATGAAACTCAAGTACCCACATTTATTTCCAGATGACAAGTCCAAGTCTGGCAAACCTAAGTCTGGCACAACTAGTGAATTTCGGGATGAAATTCCCAATCAACTTGGGGATGATATGGCACCCGCGGAAAATGCAGAGTCATCTTGATCTAACACTGTACCGTCTTGGATTGCTTGTCAAATTTCGGGACGAAATTTCTTTCAAGTTGGGGATGATGTGACAACCCGAGATTTCAAGTCCCTTCATTTACGTATCTCCTGTGTGACAATTCTGTTTTGATAAATTGTCTTGTGATGTGTTACTGTTTGAAAAACTAGAGTGGTGATGATTAATGAATTGTTATGTTTTTGCGAATGAACAAATTAAACTGTTTACAATTAAAACCGTACATGACGAAACACTTGAGTGTTTCGCCATAAACTATCTCGACGAAACATAGATGTTTCGCCATTCACACAACTGACGAAACATGGGTATTTCACCACAAGCCTACTCGACGAAACTTGGTGTTTCGCCATCACCGTGTTTCGTTGGAATAGGGTTCGCCGTAATGGGCTTCGGCCCAAGTAGCCCAAATAAATCAGCCATTACGTTATATAGCACGTACACTATAATTCATGAAACCCTAGACACTCTTTTCCTCTCCCTTGCACCTGACGGCGATCACCATCCTCTCGAAGTTCTCGCTTGTTCTATCTCTCATTCGGTTTAGTTAGTATATTTATCACCTTTGATTTGCATTCTAGCTGTTCTGTTATTGTTGATGTGGATAAACTTGTTCTTTAGTGATGATATGTTTAAGACGTGAATGATTTAGGGTATCAATGCGAACTGAAATATAACCTAATCTAACATGGAATGATATTGTATAAAATCGGTATGGGTCGATGATACGGACTTGATGGTTGGCTGATGATCGTTGCACGTTAGTAGGGTTTTGATATGTTATAGTTTAATCTGCATAACAAGAATTTGATGTCTCGTATTTAGTTATGTTTACTGCACGAATTTGTGGATCATGTTGTTATATGAATACTATGTTATCTGTGTGCATAACTATGAATAAATCAGAACTGTAAGTGATTAGGGTTAGTGTTGTTCATGACGATCTGTGAGGAAGAAGAATAGCATCTCAATGAAACACTATAAGTTTCGTCACATAGCATCTCGACGAAACTCTATATGTTTCGCCACTTAAAATCTCGACGAAACACTATATGTTTCGCCACATAGCATCTTGACGAAACACTGGATGTTTCGCCGTTTGGAGTTTCGCCGCCCTGTGAGTAGTCACAAAAGAATGTAGTTTAGAACACTTAAGATAATGAATAACTATGTTGTTATCTATTATTGATGATAGCGAAGACTGGATTTGCATGGGATTGAATAACTGTTATGTGTTATTTAGTAATTGTGATTCTAAATGCACACTGTGACTATGAACTTATACGTGTACCATGCGAACATAAACTAACTACGAATACATGGATACCATAGGCTTGATTGATTAACTGTGAACAAGTAACTAATCATACCGAGTAAACCAAGGTGAGTTCACTGCTCTTTTTCCAAGCATGCGTCCCGGGGAGGGACATCTGGTAATCGTTCCGGGGAGGAACGTCGGGTTATTGGGATGTTTGTTAATACTCGCATATCTATCACCTAAGTCCCATCTACCGATTGTTGCCGGGGAGGCAACGGGGTATTAGTTAATAGCGCTATTTAGGTTTGGCAACCTCACACCGCACCGGGGAGGACGGGAGTGAACTAATGATCCCAGTCTTGACCATTGCTTTGATAGAGGCAATGTGGTTTGGGCAAATAAACTTTAAGCCATCAGCGGTAATGAGTTATTACAACATCAAATCATCGAAATGTTTTATTGACACATCTAGTAACTAAAACGTATTAAACAAACTTTGAACTCACCAGCGTCGTCTGACACACTTGTCTGCATGCTTGCAGGTCGTTAGATTCTTGATATGGACTTGCTATCTGGGAGTGCTGGAGTGATCATGGGTCGAGACTCTTGGATACTTGCTTCGTTGATTATGAACACATGTTTTGAAACAATTGATTTACTGTTTACATTACGCTTCCGCTGAACACTTACTTTGGTTTAACTTATGAATTAGATTTATATTTTGAAATGAATGGAATGTTTTATTTAAATATTATGCGCAGTTCAATGTGATTAGTGGCTAGGATCCTGGTACGTCACACGTCCTGTGGTGATTCCGCATGTGGTATTTTGGGGGTGTGACAGTTTGGTATCAGAGCCACTGGTTATAGTGAACTAGGTTTTAAAACGTTTTTATAAAACCAGACTATAACCGAACAACTTCGAAAATCGACCATGACACTCAGCTCCAGATTGCAAGGTTCGTCTTCTGTTTACTTTATGCAATACTTGTTTAGTAGTTACACACACACGACTTGCATGGAACAACATATTTGAAACCTTGATGTGATTACCTGTGCTGCGTGTCTTAGTGGAGCTAGAGAGTGTGGCACTACCCTTCAACTCTTGTGATTATTAATCTTGTAATGCCTTTCGTTGTGCTATTTGAATTTGGGGGAACTTCTAGCACAAGTTAAGAGGCACTGAGATAAGCATGCAAATTGCCTTATTATTGTGGGTGCACACATAATAATAACGTGAGGTGCATGTAAGTCCCAGTGAGGCTTAACAAGTGTGAGAAGGGTTCTGCCCTATTGTGTGTAAACTTGGTAGTTTGTAGATTTCAATGTGAGACTTGACTTTTACCTCATCTCGACTCTTAAATTTGTTCCCTCTCCTTATATAGAATCATGAGTGGACGAGGTCATGGACGTGGTCACATCGTGATGACCCAAGCTGAACTGACAAATTTAATCAACACACGTGTGGCTGAGGCTTTGGTAGCCTACCAAGCTGGTACAAAATGTGCCAAATACTCTTTAATCTTGTGTCGCGTACACAACTCTTACCCCTGTGTTGTGTTTTCTTTCGTCCATTAGGTCAGCCAGCGCATCAGAACAATCCGTCTGCCTGCACATTCAAGACATTCATGAATTGTAGGCCACAGACGTTCAGTTGGACTGAAGGGGCTGTGGGGTTACTGCGTTGGTTTGAGAAGGCTGAATCAGTGTTCGCTATGTGTAACTGTCCCGTGGGGGACCGGGTGAAGTATGCTACTGGCACTTTGGAGGACGGTGCCTTAACTTGGTGGAATGCCCAGGTGCAAATATTGGGCATCGAGATGGCTAACGCCACTACTTGGGATGATTTTAAGGAGTTGATGCGAGAAGAGTACTGTCCTCGTGATGAGATTCAAAAGCTTGAGAATGAGTACTACGATTTGCAGATGGAAGGACCCGAGATCGAGGCTACGAAACGATCTCATGAACTAGCAATTTTGTGCCCTAACCTGTCTCGATCTCCACACCGACGAATTGAGTTGTATCTCAAGGGCCTAGCATCAGCTGTAAAGGGTTATGTCACTGCTGCAAACCTTAACAATCTACCCCAGATCATCCGTTTGGCACATAAGATTACTGACCAAGAGGTCGAGCGTGGCGCATTGCCGCCTCGTAAATCTGCTACTACCACTGCTGCTACAGCCACCACACCTACTAGTGATAACAAGCGAAAATGGAACGGCACTGACAAGGTAACCAGTGCCAGTCAATCTCAGAAAAGGCCTGACAACAGCAATAGCCGTAGTTTCAGTCAGTCATCCTTAGTTAACCAAGGCCAGGGAAGCAATCAAAATCAAGGCTCCTACGCTGGTAAGAAGCCAAAGTGCAACAAGTGTGGTTATCATCATCATGGACTGTGTGTCCTGGCTTGCCGTAGATGCGACAAGTTGGGCCATGAGGCAAAAGACTGTAGAGTCCCATATCCAAAACAGCAGCAGCAGAATCAGCAGCATCAGCAACAGCAAAGGCATCAACCCCATCTGAATCAGGGCTTTAAGAAGGGGTGTTTCTAGTGTGGGGATGAGGGCCACATCAAGAGGGATTGCCCTCAACTGAATCAGAATGTCAACGACAACAACCGCCAGAACAACAACAATAATGCTGGAAACAACAATGGCAACAATGGGGGTAATGGTGCTCGAGGAAGGGTATTTACGATCGGTGCTGGTGATGCTAGGAATGACGGCAATGTCGTGACCGGTACGTTTTCTGTGAACAACCTTATTGCTTCTGTGTTATTTGATTCCGGTGCCGATTGGAGTTATGTGTCCCTAGAGTTTGGTCAACGATTAGGGTTAGCCCCAACACCTTTAGAAGTTATGCATATAGTAGAACTAGCTGATGGCAAAACGATTGAAGCTTCACATGTCCTACTTGGGTGTAAACTAGATCTTGTGGGTCAAGTGTTTGATATTGATCTCCTTCCTGTTACCTTGGGTAGTTTTGACATAGTGGTTGGTATGGATTGGCTGTCTAAACACCAAGCCGAGATTCTGTGTAAGGAGAAGATTGTACGTATTCCTCTCCCTGGTGGAGAGTCATTATCGGTTCTGGGGCATCGCAGTGGTGTGATGGTTGGTATCATCTCAGCTATGCAAGCGCAGAAATGTCTACGAAAGGGGTATCCTGCTATTCTAGCACTTGTTACTGATACTCCGTCAGGAGGAAGAAGGATCGAGGATCTGCCAGTGGTACGCGAATTTGCCGATGTGTTTCCTCAGGAACTTCCTGGTTTACCTCCTCACCGTCAAGTGGAATTTCAGATTGATCTTGCACCAGGAGCAGCCCCGATAGCTCGTGCTCCTTACCATTTAGCACCTGGAGAATTGCAGGAGTTGTCTAATCAACTGCAAGGGTTACTGGATAGGGGATTTATCCGACCCAACTCTTCGCCTTGGGGAGCCCCAGTTCTGTTCGTAAAGAAGAAAGACGGGTCCTTTCGCATGTGTATTGATTATCGGGAACTCAACAAGGTGACTGTCAAGAACCGTTATCCATTGCCACACATCGACGACTTGTTTGACCAGCTGCAAGGGTCAAGTTATTATTCGAAGATCGACTTAAGATCGGGCTATCATCAGATGAGAGTCCGAGAGGAGGATGTTTCAAAAAACGGCTTTTTGAACGCGTTATGGGCACTATGAGTTTTTAGTTATGCCGTTTGGGTTGACAAACGCGCCAGCGGTCTTCATGGATCTCATGAACCGTACCGTATCTCGACGATTTTGTTATAGTATTCATCGACGACATTTTGATCTATTCAAAGAGCAAGGAAGATCACTAGCGGCACCTACGTCTTATTTTGGAACTCCTGAGGAAGGAGCAGCTCTACGCGAAGTTCTCTAAGTGTGACTTCTGGATTCGAGAAGTGCACTTCCTTGGCCACATTGTGAACGAATCAGGGATACACGTGGATCCTGCAATGGTTGATGCTGTTAGAAATTGGGCGGCACCAAAGAATCCTTCGGAGGTGCGACAATTTCTTGGTCTCGCTGGGTATTATCGTAGATTTATTAAAGACTTTTCGAAGATCGCGCAACCCTCACCTCGTTAACACCGAAGGGCGTAGTATACTCTTGGGGAACGAAACAAGGAGAGGCTTTCCAGTTATTAAAAAAGAAACTCTGCAGTGCACCGATTTTGTCTCTACATGAAGGTACAGAAGATTTTGTGGTATATTGTGATGCTTCTATTCAGGGTCTTGGATGCATGCTGATGCAACGCAACAATGTGATAGCTTATGCTTCTCGACAGTTGAAGATTCACGAGAAGAATTACATGACCCACGACTTGGAGTTAGGGGCCGTGGTGTTCGCGTTGAAAATCTGGAGGCACTACCTGTACGGTACCAAATGCACTATCTACACCGATCACAGAAGCCTTCAGCAAATTTTCGACCAGAAGGAATTGAATATGCGACAGCGTGCTGGGTAGAGCTATTGAACGACTACGATTACGCCATCAAGTATCACCCGGGCAAGGCTAACGTGGTAGCTGATGCCCTCAGTAGAAAGGAATCGAAACCCAAACGTGTTCGCGCTTTATAGCTCACCATTCATTCTAATCTACCTAATCAAATCCATGCTGCTCAAACTGAAGCATTGAAAGAAGAAAACTATGAAGCCGAGTATTTACGGGGCATGGAAAAGCGACTGGTAGAGAAATCTGATGGTATTCTCTACTGCATGGAGCGAATATGGATCCCTTTGTTTGGAAATCTTAGAGAACTTGTTATGGATGAAGCGCACAAGTCTCGATACTCTGTCCATCCGGGTTCAGATAAAATGTATCAGGATCTTAAATTTTTGTATTGGTGGCCGAAGATGAAAGCTCACATCGTGGCTTATGTGAGTAAATATTTGACCTGCTCGAAGGGTAAAGTGGAGTATCAGAAACCGTCTGGATTGCTGCAACAGCCAGAAATACCCATGTGGAAATGGGAACAATCACAATGGATTTTGTCACTGGACTACTGAGAACTCAAAACAGGAACGACACAATTTGAGTGATCGTTGATCATCTCACGAAGTCAGCGCACTTTCTAGCGATCAAGGAAACGGATAAGTTCTCACAATTAGCTGCTGTATACCTCAAGGAAGTGGTTTCTAGGAACGGGGTGCCAACTTCTATTATCTCTGACCGTGACCCGCGTTTCATCTCAGATTTGTGGCAGTCGATGCACAAATCATTCGGCTCGCGTCTCGACATGAGTACTGCTTATCACCCGTAGACGGATGGTCAAAGTGAACGAACCATCCAGACACTTGAAGACATGCTGCGGGTGTGTGTGATTGATTTTGGCAAGGGTTGGGAGAAACACTTACCTTTGATAGAGTTTTCTTACAACAATAGCTAGCATACCAGTTTTCAGGCAGCTCCATTCGAAGCATTGTACGGACGAAAGTGTCGTTCACCTCTCTGTTGGGCTGAGGTGGGTGACAGCCAGGTCACAGGCCCTGAACTTGTGTTGGAAACTTCAGAAAAGATTGTTCAGATCAGGAATCGGATGGCAGCGGCGCGCGACCGTCAGAAAAGCTACGCTGATAAGCGTAGGAAACCTCTGGAGTTCGCAGTTAATGATCGTGTTATGTTGAAGGTCTCACACTGGAAGGGTGTGGTGCGTTTCGGGAAACGCGGCAAGCTTAACCCACGTTATGTTGGGCCATTTAAGATTTTGGAGTGAATTGGTAAAGTGGCCTACAAGCTGGAGTTACCTGCTGAGTTGGGTAACGTTCATGACGTCTTCCATGTGTCAGAGTTGAAGAAGTGTTTGTCTGATGAGACACTTGTGGTACCGTTTCAGGAGCTGAAAATCGACGACAAGTTACAGTTTGTCGAGGAACCTATCAAAATCAGCCATTACGTTATATAGCACGTACACTATAATTCACGAAACCCTAGACACTCTTTTCCTCTCCCTTGCACCCGACGGTGATCACCATCCTCTCGAAGTTCTCACTTGTTCTATCTCTCATTCGGTTAGGTTAGTATATTTATCACCTTTGATTTGCATTCTGGCTGTTTTGTTATTCTTGATGTGGATAAACTTGTTCTTTAGTGATGGTATGTTTGAGACGTGAATGATTTAGGGTTTCAATGCGAACTGAAATATAACCTAATCTAACATGGAATGATATTGTATAAAATCGGTATGGGTCGATGATACGGACTTGATGGTTGGCTGATGATCGTTGCACGTTAGTAGGGTTTGGATATGTTATAGTTTAATCTGCATAACAAGAATATGATGTCTCGTATTTAGTTATGTTCACTGCACGATTTTGTGGATCATGTTGTTGTATGAATACTATGTTATCTGTGTGCATAACTATGAATAAATCGGAACTATAAGTGATTAGGGTTAGTGTTGTTCATGACGATCTATGAGGAAGAAGAATAGCATCTCGATGAAACACTATAAGTTTCGTCACATAGCATCTCGACGAAACTCTATATGTTTCGCCACTTAGAATCTCGACGAAACACTATATGTTTCGCCACATAGCATCTTGACGAAACACTGGATGTTTCGCTGTTTGGAGTTTCGCCGCCCTGTGAGTAGTCACAACAGACTGTAGTTTAGAACACTTAAGATAATGAATAACTATGTTGTTATCTATTATTTATGATAGTGAAGACTGGCTTTGCATGGGATTGAATAACTGTTATGTGTTATTTAGTGATTGTGATTCTAAATGCACACTGTGACTATGAACTTATACGTGTACCATGCGAACATAAACTAACTACGAATACATGGATACCATAGGCTTGATTGATTAACTGTGAACAAGTAACTAATCATACCGAGCAAACCAAGGTGAGTTCACTACTCTTTTTCCAAGCATGCGTCCCGGGGAGGGACATCTGGTAATCGTTCCGGGGAGGAACGTCAGGTTATTGGGATGTTTGTTAATACTCGTATATCTATCACCTAAGTCCCGTCTACCGATTGTTGCCGAGGAGGTAACGGGGTATTAGTTAATAGCGCTGATTAGGTTTAACAACCTCACACCGCACCGGGGAGGTCAGGAGTGAACTAATGATCCCAGTCTTGACCATTGCTTTGATAGAGGCAATGGGGTTTGGGCAAATAAACTTTAAGCCATCAGCGGTAACGAGTTATTACAACATCAAATCATCGAAATGTTTTATTAACATATCTAGTAACTAAAACGTATTAAACAAACTTTGAACTCACCAGCGTCGTCTGACACACTTGTCTGCATGCTTGCAGGTCATTAGATTCTTGATATGGACTTGCTATCTGGGAGTGCTGGAGTGATCATGGGTCGAGACTCTTGGATACTTGCTTCGTTGATTATGAACACATGTTTTGAAACAATTGATTATTGTTTACATTACGCTTCCGCTGAACACTTACTTTGGTTTAACTTATGAATTGGATTTATATTTTGAAATGAATGGAATGTTTTATTTAAATATTATGCGTAGTTCAATGTGATTAGTGGCTAGGATCCTGGTACGTCACACGTCCCGCGGTGATTCCGCATGTGGTATTTTGGGGGTGTGACAGAATCTTCAATGGGATTTCATTAAAAGCAGTGGTCTTGTTTGAGACATACATCAGCAGGGTATGAAACAAAAACCTTGTAGCAGGAGGAAAACTTCCTTTTTGTAAAGTGTCCTTTTTCATTTGTTCTTCATACCCCTTTTCAATGAAACCTGTTTGATACTCTGCTTTTGAGAAAGTAGTTTTACCTTGAAGATCATCGAGTTCAAATACCTCTGAGATAGATTGTGGGGTTATTTTGACTGGAACACCCTTTATAGAAGAATTGATGGCAACGGGCTTTTTATCCGTAGTTTCTAATGTAGCATTTTTCCAGAATTCTTGCTGGGTTGCCAGATAAACTGTAGCATCATAAGTCAACAAAGTTTTGTACTTTGAAGACGAAAGAGCATCTATGATGGAATCGAAGGTTTCGGTGTGACTTGGTTTTGTGAGTAGACCCAAGTAATTGTGAGGAGCTTTGAAAGGAAGTGCCATGGTGATTTGAGTATGATTGTGAGAGGAAGAAGACGATGAAGGGGATGAATGATTTTGAGAGAAATTGATGGTAACTGCTTTGAGAAAGGAATTTTGAATTCGATTCGACAGTAAAAACCCTGTTTGGGGGTTTTGATCAGGGTTTTATAGGGGAAAAAGTGTATGCTGACGTGGCAGCGGTTAGAAAAGATCTGACCGCTATGTACTGTCCACATGCCAACCTCTGATGAATAATGGAAGACAATTGTTTTAGGAAACCACTGATAGAGCAAGATCAGTGGTTGCAACGGTTATAATGGGAACAGTGGGTGACTTTAACTATCAGTGGATAGCCTATCAGTGGATAAAACACTGATGTTTGATCAACAGTGATTACCAAGAAAATGAGAGAGCAGAGGTTGACTTTCAACAGTGGACAGCTTTTAGCAAATCAGAGGTTTGAACCAAAAACAGTGGTTATGGCAGACTTTTAAGGATTAATGAAAACTTCATTTTTAGCTATTTTTAAGGATAGATTTTTGATTTTCTGAAAACATTTTAATGCTTTTATTCATAGAAAAACAGGATTTTGCCTGTTATTCCATGTTTAGCATGCCAATCCTAGAGATCAAGCTTTCAAAGGTAGATGTGTCTAATGCTTTTGTTAGCACATCTGCCAACTGATCCTTAGTTGAAACATGATGCAGAGAAATCAAACCTTTTTCATAGCAATCCCTCACAAAGTGATGTCTGATATCAATGTGTTTGGTGGTTGAATGAGAGACTGGATTTTTGATGATATTTTCTGCTGCTTGACTGTCCAACATGAGTGGTGTCTTTAGGGCAGTGATACCAAAATCCAGCAATTGATTTTGAAGCCAAAGCAGTTGGGCTGTACAGCTTGCAGCAGCTATATACTCTGCCTCAGCAGTGGATGTTGAAACAGCTGCTTGCTTTTTGCTTTGCCAAGACACTAAGCAACTGCCTAAGAATTGGCACCCTCCTGAAGTGGACTTCCTTGTTTTATTGCATCCAGCAAAGTCACTATCTGAGAAACCTAAAAGCTTGATATTTCCATTAGCTTAATACTAGATACCAACTGTGGGTGCACCTTTGAGGTATCTGAATATCCTTTTTACAGCAATAAGGTCAGACTTTCTGGGGGCTGATTGGGATCTTGCACAAACACATGTTGCAAACATGATGTCTGGCCTAGATGCAGTTAGGTACAATAAAGACCCAATCATGCTTCTATAAAGAGTTTGATCAACCAAATCATCCTTTTCATCAGACATGACTATTTTTGTGGTTGCAATGGGTGTACTGCATGGTTTACAATCATCCATCTCAAATTTCTTTAAAAGTTCTTTGGCATATTTGCCTTGATGGATGAAAGTACCATTTTGCAGTTGCCTTACTTGGAGACCAAAAAAGCACTGGAGTTCACCCATTGCACTCATCTCAAACTCAAATGTCATGAGTTGTCTGAACTCTTCACACATTTTAGTACATGTGCTTCCAAAAATGATGTCATCCACATAAATCTCGACAATCATCAAGTCTTTCCCTCTCCATTTTAAAAACAGTGTTTTGTCTATTTTACCCCTTGTGAAACCAATGGAAAGTAGAAAGGTGGAAAAAGTTTCATACCAGGCTCTAGGTGCTTGTTTCAAGCCATACAAGGCTTTGTTTAGCTTGTAGACATGATTTGGATTAAATGGATCCTCAAAGCTTGGAGGTTGACAAACATATACCTCTTCTTGAATCTTACCATAGAGGAAAGCACATTTGATATCCATTTGAAACACCTTTATGTTGTGGTTGACAGCAAAGGACAAGAACAGTCTAATAGCTTCCAATCTTGCTACAGGGGCAAAAGTTTCATCATAATCAATGCCCTCTTCCTGTCTGAAACCTTGAACCACTAGCCTTGCTTTATTCTTGACAACAATGTCCCTTTCATTAGTTTTGTTTTTGAAGACCCACTTTGTGCCAATAGGACTTACACCCTCTGGCAGTGGTACAAGCTCCCATACTTGTTGTCTTCTGAACTGTTGAAGCTCCTCTTGCATAGCCTCTACCCAGCTGTTGTCTTTTAGTGCCTCTTGGTACTTGACTACCTGATGGAGAGATAGAAAGCCAGCAAAAAGACAGATGTTTTGGGATTGACTTCTTGTGAGCACCCCTTCACTGATGTTACCAATGATTTGGTCAAGTGGATGAGACTTCAAGAAGATAAGATCTCCTTTGTATGGAACAATGGCATTAAATGGTGAAGGCTGCAGATGTGAATCATCTGAGCTAACCACTGCTAGTGACTTTGATGATCCAGCAGTGGCTTCAAATGGAGGTGGAGGAATAGGAGGTAGTGGTGTGGACACATGTTGACTTTTATCCACTGTTTGAGAACTTTTATCAACAGTGTTTGATGATGTGGAGGCAGAGGTTGATGGGCTACTTTGGTCAACAACTGTTGAGGTAGCAGTGGTTGAGCTTTGACAGCTGTTTTGAACATCTGCTGCTTTACCATTTGATGCAAACTTTTGTTGTGGAATGATGACTTCATATCCAAAGTCTGATGGAGGATTTTGTGATGAACCTGCAATGTTAGTCTTGACAGCAGTATTTTCAAAAGTAAATTTATCAAGATCAAACAATTCTGCAGGATTTGTAGGGATTTTCATTGAAGAAAGTTCATTGAACTTTACATTCAAAGTCTCTTCCACTGTTTTGGTCCTTGTGTTAAACACTTTGTAGGCCTTAGCAGTGGTTGAGTATCCCAAGTGATATCCACTGTCTACTTTGGCTGCAAATTTTGAAATTGAGTCTTTTAAATTCAAAATAAAGCATGGGCAGCCAAACACTTTAAAGTATGAGATCAATGGTTTGATTTTATACAGCAGTTCATAGGCAGTCTTTTGATGCCTGGGGTTGATTAACACTCTATTCTGGACATAGTAAGCAGTGTTTACTGCCTCTTCCCAGAAAGTTAATGGCAAACCTGAATCAGCAAGCATGGTTCTGGCAGCCTCAATCAAAGTCCTGTTCTTTCTCTCAACAACCCCATTTTGTTCTGGTGTCCTTGGAATACTGTACTGTCTTACAATACCTTTTGACACGCAAAACTCATGCAACTCCCTATTTCTGAACTCTGTGCCATTGTCACTCCTGAAGACTTTTACTGGCAAGTCAAATTGCTTTTCAACCTGTGTTACAAAGTCTTGCAAAATGCCTGCAGTCTCATCTTTGGAATGTAAGAAATAAGTCCATGTAAACCTAGAAAAGTCATCTACAATCACCAAACAATATCTTTTCTTTTTGAGTCATGACTTTAACTGGGCCAAACAGATCCATGTGCAGCATTTGCAAACACTTGGTTGTTTTGGACTCTTCAATGGACTTAAATGAGCTTTTATGTTGTTTTCCTTTTAAGCAGGAAACACAATGCTCAGGACAGGTGAACAATTTTTGAGGAAGACCTCTTACTAACCCCTGTTTTGACAAAGCAGTGATTGTCTTGAGATTTGTGTGCCCCAATCTCCTGTGCCATAATTCTGTCTCTTTGTTAGAGGCAGCTGAGAACAGACAGGCATCAGTCCTGGGGCTCTCTTTTGACAAATCAACCACATAAACATTTCCACTCCTTTGAGCAACAAGTTGAGTTTTTCCAGATTTTATTATTTCTTCAATCTTTTTAACCACTTCTGTTCCAACAATCCTACTGTTAGGATTGGAGGGTCTCATGATAGTGTTTGTTTGTTATAATTTGAACAAATAAATGGATATTAATCAATGTAAGGTGCAGCGGAAATGAACAACAAACTTTGTAAACACAATCAAAAGGAAAATAGTTTTAGTAAACATATGCTTTTCATTGAGCTGAATGATTAAAGTACAAGAATGATTACAGCAGTGCTTACATACTAAAACTCCCCCTCAGCAAGATGCCCCAAGGTTGATTGCACAGGATGAAAGGATTGGAGGAGATGGAATCTCCCAGACAATCAAATGAAACAGTACAGGGTACTGTTCCATTTATAGGCACAGTCAAACCACTGAAGCATCTTTGCTGACATCACCATGAAAGTGACGTTTAACAAACCAACAAACTCTAACTACTGATCTAATACAGACACTGCTTATGCTAACTACTGACTACAATATATAACATAACAGAAGTTAAACAACTACTGAAACCTTCCACTGATGTGAACCCAGCAGTACTTGTCATAACCCAGCAGTGCTTGACCTATAGCAGTAGATTGAACAGCAGGGCTTTGTACTTCATCAGACTTTAGTGTGATCAGCAGTTGTAACTTAGCAGTTGTACAAATCAGTGGGTTGGAGGTCATCAGATGTTTCAAATTACTTTCAAGGGGAAAGTCTAGTGCAAACTACTGTTTATTGTGAATCCACTGTTGTGACCTGGTTTTGGCTTTTCATCATCTGTTCCTCTGGTAGGGTTCAATCCCAACAATCTCCCCCTGGAACAGATGATGCCAAAACCTTTCATTATTCTGGATCTTTATTTTCCCATCAGAACTTCCTTAGCTTGTCTTTTAAATTCCACTTCAAAGTCCTTGGAACTTGAGTCATCCTCATCCCTGCACAGTGTAAGTTCAAGGAGATCTTGTAGATCTTCAACACCAAGGCCTAGTGCTTGTTTCCTTGATATGTACTTCACTTCACCATTCGATCTGATCATTCTCAATACATGGGTCTTTTGATCAGACGTCCATTTTAGTATTTTTGAACCCAATGGGTTTCTTGGGAGAGGTTTATTTACCGATGAGTCTGGTGATTGTGGTCTTGTAAAGATTTGTTGAGCTGTATCCTGAACTTTTACCTGTTCAGAATTTTCAGCTGTCATTTGCTTAAAAGCCCTGTTTATGATCTCATTTGCTGCAGCTATATCTTCTGCTGTCTCTTTATCAATCAGTTCTTGTCTCTTTCTTTGATCTAACTCAATGTCTGAGATGTCTGTTGATGTGAGCAGTGGTTCAGAAGTTTTGATCTGCTGTTCTGGCTTTATGTGATCAGGCTTCTTTGGTGTGTTTGAATCTGTCATCTTCCTTTTCTTTAGCATCTCATAGGCCTCATCTGTATATTGCCTAGTCCATTTTGCTATGTCATTTGTAGATCCAACTTTTGCATCCACCAGCTCTTGCTTTTTCCTTTTGTACTCAGATGTAAGATCAGCAATGAGCTTTTTGTATTTGCTCCAGTTTGGAGCTGTCCTCTTCTTGCTTGGATCATTTTTTATTCTTTCAATTCTGTTTGCCTCATGCTTTAAAGCAACTATTGGCCATTCTTCGAATTGTTTTTCTTCAGCTGGATATAATTTTTCTTTCATGATGTATGCAAGATATTCTTTTCTCATTTCTTTTCGTAGATCTGCTTTGAGTGGTAAATTTGAAATTTCTTTGCTCAAATCTCTTGCATAGTCTTCCATCTGTTTGACTTTAGTGAGCAAAAATTCCATTTTTTCAGAAATGGCTTTGTCACCTTGATCTTCACATTCAAGTTTGGCTCTTATCTTAGCCTGCCTTGCTTTGAGCTTGAGATATTCATCCATATTTTCTGGGTTTCTGAAGCCTTTGAGAGAAGGAAATCTTCTTTTTGAAGGATCATCCTTAGTGTAGAATTGTCTCATCTCATTTTTTACAGCTTCCAGTTCCAGTGGATATTTTGCAGCAATAGGATCATATTTGTCATCATCTGCCTGAGTTGTTTTTCTTTTTCTGGTGTAAGTTTTCTCCAGTGAAGGAGTGCTTTTGGGTGATTTGTTGATTGGAGTGAAGATGGCTTGTAGTGAAGTGAGGGTGCTCGGACTAACAGGTGTTGAGACAACCGGTGTTTCAACCACTGCTGTCATTACAACAGATGTTGTAACATCTGATGTCTTCTGCTTTTTAGCAGGAGGTGATGGTGGTGAAATGGTTTTTGGAGATGATGGTGTTTCTGGTGGGGCAGTGGTTTGAATGGTTTGAGTGAGAGCAGTTGTTGTAACTGAGGTGGTGGTTGGGTTTAACAATGTCACACCCCTTTCTACGGCGGAAGCACGAGGTGTGATCATGAAAGGTTCTCATTGCATACGAAGAGTAAACATGCTACATGCTCGTAAAATAACATTCAAATACCATAATTTGAAAACATACGTTAGCGTTTACATCGCTAAGTCGCATAAAACATTGTCTTAAAAGTTTACAACTTTATTTAAAGTTAAACACAAGCGACATCCACGAGCATAAGCAAGACCACGCGCACATCCATCCTAGTTACCTGAAATACATGTGAGTTTTTGGAAAAACGTCAACATAAAGTTGGTGTGAATTCATGCAGTTTTGTATTTCATGTTTGTATACTTTGTATGAAAACATAGTTTGTGAGTAAATCAAGTTTTCATATATAAATCCAGTTTCATGTGTACCCCACGTACACTTGTATAATTCAATTTCTTCTTGAGTACCCCACGTACTCAAGTTTAATTCTCATTCTCTTGAGTACCCCACGTACCTCAAGTATAATTCAATCTTCTTGAGTACCCCACGTACTTCAAGTTATTTATCAATTCTCTTGAGTACCCCACGGACTTCAAGTTATTTATCAATTCTTGTATGGTATGAATATTACGTAAATACAGTATTTCTGTAATTATCAGATTGTTAATGGGTTGCAAAGCCATTAACATGTGGCACGTCATAGGAAGCCACCAAACCTAAGGCATTTAATTGGTATATTCTGAGACACAAAAGCACCACTCGATTCTCGCCCCGACCGAGTGTGAGGCTGCCAGGCACCTGTTAGATCTAACCTTTTGTT
The DNA here is from genome assembly GCA_030545235.1 of Helianthus tuberosus. Classification (NCBI taxonomy): domain Eukaryota; kingdom Viridiplantae; phylum Streptophyta; class Magnoliopsida; order Asterales; family Asteraceae; genus Helianthus; species Helianthus tuberosus. Next base: position 84,781,229 of record CM060369.1, read on the forward strand.
CTGCGGTCTGAATGTATACGTTGATTAATGGTGCTTCTGAACCCTATTCGTGACACTATTTCTCATAACGCCTCCTACTTGGTTCTCGTTCTCACCAAGCGCGTTTCTTGTTATCATTTCTCATAACGCATCCAACTTGGTTCTCGTCCTCACCAAGCGCGTTTCTTTTTATCATTTCTCATTGCGCCTTATACTTGGTTCTTGTCTCACCAAATGCGCTTCTCGTATTCTTATATTACGTCACACTTGGTTCTCGTTCTCACCAAGTGTACTTCTTGTATTTATATCATACCATTTATAAACATTGTACTTTTGTACATGTATTTCACCCCCGAAGTTATAAAAAAACTGAAAACAGTTAAAGAGAAAAGGGGGAGCATGAACTCACAACTTTGCGTTCCTAGCGTCGTAAACTCCACCGGATTTGCTTAATTAACGTCGTAACCTATACGCGTTTTCTTAACGTTAGTCACTAGACTTGCGTCGCACAAGTACAGTCACTCTCTTTTGTATATATTCTTGTGTTAAAAATATTCTATATTTTTAACTACGTATCTTACTTATATTATTTTCTCCAAAAATAAATATAAGTCTTTTGTGTTTTGCACTTTGCACCCGAATCATGTATCTTGTGTTTTGTATGTGTATTTCTATATTTCTACTCCTCATGAGTATTTAGTGTATTTTTAAGTCTTAATACACTAGCACGTATAACACATACTATATACACTTAGCACAAAAATTGGTGATAAAATAATATATATTTTTCTCTCAAAAATATATATACATAATATCCATTTTATTCTTCAAGAAATCACCATTTCTTATCATCAAAAATTAGGGAAACCTTGTTAATGCTTTTAAACACATTTTTAGGGAATAAGTTTCTCAAAAACTTACATTTTTCTAAGTGTCAAAATTTATAAAAATTTTGACAGAGTTTCCCCTAAAAATGGAGGTTTCCCACGTTTTCAAAACGTGTGTTTATTTTCTTTTAAATCATCATCAATCATCAACAATCAGCAACAACAATTATCAACAATAATCGTCAACAATAATCACTAATTTCATGAACTTGCATATTTACAAAAATGTGTAGTAACTTACTAGCACATTTAGTAAGTCTTGTTATCTTTAAAAATAAGTTTAATTTCTTAAAAACTTTATTTTTAAAGAGTATGAAGTTTTACAACTTCTAGTCGGTTTTTACGAAAATTATTTCTTTGTTAAAACCCTTGTTACACAAGTATCCATACACTTGTTTGTTCACAAAAACCACTTTTGTTTGTGTAAGACCCGGTTTAGAACATGTGATTTCTTTAAAGTGTGGTTCTTCAAAAATACCACTTGCAGATACGTAGATCCACTAGTTTTAAACACCAATGTACAGGTTAAATTACTTTTACACAAGTAAAATATTTTTACACAAGTTCATGTATCTTGTGTGGTAGAGTTTCGCCTTTTAACCCTTGTGGTTACCAAAAACGAGCTTATGTGAAGATCCATGATCTTGCAAAGTCGGGTTAAACGGAGATCCGAGCTACCACATCATAGATCGGGTCTAGATAAACACAAATTTCAATTACTACAACTTTTACACAAGTTATGAACTATTAACCACCACTTTTAGTATTTTTACTAGACTTTTATGCTTCAAAATGTATGTTATCGATATTTAACCGACGAAACTCCTTTTAAACACCTTAGATAAGCTTAAAAACAAGTTTTAAGTGTTATACCTCTAGCTCAAGGCTAGGGAAGAATCCTGACGAAAAAGAGGTGGATAAAAGCTAACGGAAGTGGTCCTTCGCGTTCCGAGTGCACCAAAGCTCCTAATACGCGATCCTTGAGGTGTGTATGATGATGGAATGTCAAGAACCAAGATCGAAAATGGGATGAGGACAAGAGTGGGGTTCGGCCGAGACTAGGTGTGGCAAGGGAGAGAGTGAGTTTGTTGAAATGTGAAGTATCCAAGATCTCATGTGTTAAGTGTGTATTTATAGGAAAATTAAGATGTTATTATCCAAAGGGTAATATGTTGTGTAGATACTAGACATTAGGATTTAAATAATCAAAAGGGTACTAACCATGTCTCCCCTTGGTTAGGCCGATTATAATGGGGGGGGGGGGGGTATCTAGTTTGTTTCCAAGTAGTTAGTTAACTACTAGTTAAGATAAGTAGGTTAGTTAAGTAGTTAACTTGGTTAGTGGTGTGTAGCGTGTTATAACGGGTGTTAGGGTATTCAGGGACCCTAACTGTCTCAGAAAAAAAACAAATAATGAAAATAACAATATTTTCATATTCCGGGTATAGTCCGGTTGTTCGGTTACATACCGACTCGTTAAAGTGCTAAATTACACTTTTTAGTGTCGTTTAAGTACCTTTCTTGTACCCTTTCAATTCCCAACACTTAGGGAAATATTCTGGATAATAAAACTACATTTCTGCATAATATTTATATGTTCCAATGCTGAATTATTGCTGATTTGCATAAATTCTGCACTTAAAGTGCGTTTCGGGTGCTTTTTAGTGCTTATTTTTGCTTTCGCAATGTATATAAATTAAACCCTTGTATGTACTCTTGGGTTTTAATGTACTTTTGTCGTCGGACCTACACCTAGGCCTCTATTTTATTGTCTGACTGCTTTCTGCAGTTCTGTTGACACAGTGTGTCCTACCGGTGAGTTTACTATTATTCTGACGCAACGCTCTTGTTTATGCATAACGCAATATTTTGTAGTATACAACATGCATGAATTCACTTGTTTAATCATGTGTTCAGACATTGCTGACACTTAAACTCATAATTGCAGTCATTAAGCAATAATTATAGTGTACGGAAATTACCGGTTTGTGCCAGTTGTCACAGTCTCCCCCCGTTAAAAGAATTTCGTCCCGAAATTCAGACTGAACTAACTCTCGCTGGAGTCTTCTTGAATAGGTGGGGATACTTTTTCTTGAACTGGTCTTCACGTTCCCATGTGTACTCGGGTCCGTGCTTAGAGCTCCAACGTACTTTGACAAGTTTCACACTGCTCCTCCTGGTCTTGTTGACTTTCCAGTCAGTAACCTCAACGGGTTTTTCTGTAAATCGGAGGGCTTCATCAATATGCACTTCATCCAACGGGATGGTCACGTTTTCTTGCGTTGGACTCTTCTTCAGGTTGGATACATGAAATGTATCATGTACTCCATTAAGTTCTGCCGGTAACTCCAACTTGTATGCCACGGTACCAATTCTTCTCAATATTCTGAATGGTCCGATGTATCGTGGATTCAACTTTCCACGCTTTCCAAATCTGACTACGCCCTTCCATGGTGAGACTTTTAACAACACTTTGTCTCCCACCTCGAAATCTACCGATTTTCTATTTGGATCCGCGTAGCTCTTTTGTCGCTCTCGAGCCGCCTTAATGCGCTCTCGGATCTGCGCAATCTTATCGGTTGTCTCTTGTACAAGTTCAGGACCAACCATACGTTTATCTCCGGCATCTGCCCAACATAAGGGCGATCGGCATTTGCGGCCGTACAGAGCTTCGAACGGCGCGGCTTTTATGCTTGTATGATAACTGTTATTGTAGGAAAACTCAACTAAAGGTAGATGAGTATCCCAGCTGCCGCCTAGATCCATGACACATGCGCGAAGCATATCTTCCAATGTTTGTATAGTCCGTTCGCTCTGGCCGTCTGTTTGCGGATGGAATGCCGTGCTCAGATCTAACTGAGATCCAAAGGCTTCCTGAAATGATTGCCAGATTCTTGAGACAAAGCGTCCATCTCTGTCTGAAATGATTGAGATTGGCACTCCATGACGTGCCACAATTTCTCTTAAATATATTTCTGCAAGCTTTCCAGTGCTATCCTTCTCTCGGATTGGTAGGAAATGCGCAGACTTCGTCAATCGATCAACTATTACCCATATCATATCGTGCCCTCTCGGGGTCTTGGGTAATTTCGTTATGAAGTCCATCGAGATTTGTTCCCACTTCCACACGGGAATTTCTGGTTGTTGCAGGAGGCCGGACGGTTTCTGATATTCGGCCTTAACCTTAGCACAGGTTAGGCATTTTCCAACATACACAGCAACGTCGCTTTTGAGTCTCGGCCACCAATAGTACTCCTTCAAGTCTTGATACATTTTGTCCGATCCTGGGTGGATCGAATATCTCGATTTGTGGGCTTCATTAAGGATGACTTCTCGTATGCCACCATAGAGTGGAACCCAAATACGCTTCTTAAAGTACAAGGCTCCCTCTTCGTTTGGCACCATGTATTTCAGCATACCCCGCAGGTATTCAGCTTTACGGTTTTCTTCTTTAAGAGCTTCTTGTTGTGCATCTCGAATGCGTGCTGTGAGGTTCGTTCGAATCGTCATTTCCAATGCCCGAACCCTTAGGGTCTTAACCCTTTCTTTTCGGCTCAACGCGTCCGCTACAACGTTTGCTTTTCCAGGATGGTACTTAATCTCACAGTCGTAATCATTCAGCAGCTCGACCCAACGTCGCTGGCGCATATTCAATTCCTTCTGATCAAATATGTGTTGTAAGCTTTTGTGATCTGTGAAGATTGTACATCGAGTACCATATAAGTAATGTCGCCAAATCTTCAAGGCGAATACCACTGCACCCAGCTCCAGGTCGTGAGTGGTATAATTTCTCTCGTGAACCTTCAGTTGTCTTGAAGCATAAGCGATGACTTTTTGGCGTTGCATGAGCACGCAACCCAAACCTTGTCGTGAAGCGTCGCAGTATACCACGAAGTCTTCAGTGCCTTCGGGTAATGATAGTATCGGTGCATCGCATAGCTTGTTTTTAAGCAACTGGAAGGCTTCTTCTTGTTTGTGACCCCAGTCGTACTTCTTGTCTTTCTGAGTAAGGGTCGTTAGCGGTTGATCTATCTTCGAGAAATTCTCAATGAATCGCCGGTAGTAGCCCGCTAAGCCCAAAAATTGTCGAACTTCGGTCGGGGTCTTGGGAGCTTCCCAATTCTTTATTGCTTCTATCTTGGACGGGTCTACATGAATGCCTTTCTCATTCACCACGTGACCAAGAAATTGTACTTCGCGAATCCAGAATTCGCATTTCGAGAACTTTGCATAAAGTTTCTCTTTCTTCAGTAGCTCCAAGATGGTTCTGAGATGTTGCTCGTGCTCTTCTTTCGTTCGCGAGTAAATCAGGATATCATCGATAAATACGATCACGAATTTATCGAGATATGGCTTGCATACGCGGTTCATTAGGTCCATAAAGACCGCTGGTGCATTCGTCAATCCAAATGGCATTACAAGAAATTTGTAGTGTCCATATCGCGTTCTGAATGCAGTCTTTGGCACGCTTTCATCTTGGATTTTCAGCTGATGATATCCAGATCGAAGGTCGATCTTGGAATAGTAGCTTGATCCTTGCAGTTGATCAAATAAGTCATCAATCCTCGGTAGTGGATACCGATTCTTGATTGTGAGCTTGTTCAGTTCCCTGTAATCGATACACATCCGCAGTGTTCCATCCTTCTTCTTCACGAACAATACTGGAGCTCCCCAAGGTGAGAAGCTTGGCCTTATAAATCCCTTATCCAACAACTCCTGGAGTTGTGTAGATAATTCTTGCATCTCGGATGGCGCAAGTCGATAGGGTGCCTTGGCTACAGGAGCAGCTCCTGGAACCAAGTCTATACGGAATTCGACTTGTCGTTGCGGGGGTAGTCCTGGCAGATCTTCAGGGAACACATCAGGAAATTCCTTCACCACAGGAATGTCTTCGAGTTTCGGCTCCTCAGCCTTCTTGTCTATAACGTGTGCTAGGAAAGCAACACATCCTTTCCTTAAGCACTTCTGTGCCTTCATACAACTGATGATTCGAAGAGGCGCGTCTCGTTTTTCCCCATGTACAATGAGAGTTTCATCATTCGCTAGAGGGATGCGAATGATTTTCTCATGACAGATAACTTCAGCTCTGTTCTTGGACAACCAGTCCATTCCGACTACTACATCGAAGCTACCCAATTGAATAGGTAAGAGATCGATGCTAAAATCCCGTTCGCCAAGTTCTAGTGTGCAGCCTCTGACAACTTCGCCCGATTCAACAAGTTTACCATTGGCTAGTTCTATGGAATAAGGAATTTCTAATCTACTAGATTCTATTCCGAGTATGCGTTTAAATTCCACAGACATGAAGCTATAATCGGCGCCAGTGTCAAATAATATGGATGCGAAGTGATTGTTAACGAGAAACGTACCGGTGACCACGTTAGGGTCCTCGCGTGCGTCTCTTGCTCCAATCACAAATGCTCGAGCCGGAGCGTTGTTTCTCTCTGGGCAGTTCTTCATGAAATGATCATTGCTTCCACACTTGAAGCATCCTTGCCCTTTCCCGTTGCCATTCTTGTTACCAGCACCGTTCCCATTTCGGTTCTTTCCTTTTCCCCAACAGTCTTCTGTTTGATGACCCAATTTACCACATTTGTCGCACCTTGGAATGCGACAAGCTCCATCATGGTGATACTTACATTTTTGGCATCTAGGCATGGAGCCTTGGTATGCTTTGGTTGCATGGGTTTTCGTCTCCTGAGGCGGATTAGTGTCGCGCTTCTTGTTGAAACCCTTGTTGTTGCGAGTAGCCTGGTTCAAACTCGTATGCTTTCTCTTTTTGTCACCGGACGACTCAGCATGCGTCTCGGTCTTCTCAGTGGGGTTCAATGATAGCTTCTTCATACGAACACAATCTTCAGTAAGGCTGACAGCCAGAGTTACAGCCTCGGTGATTGTTTGTGGTTTGGCCGACGTCACCATGCCACGAAACTCTGAGGCCAGTCCCCAAATGTAGCGTTCCACACGCTTAAATTCAGGAGTCACCATGTAGGGAAGCACTCTAGACAGATCGTGGAACCTTCGAGTGTAACCATTGATGTCAGCACCTTCCATAGTCAAGTGCCAGAACTCTGTTTCCAGTCTTTGGAGTTCAGCACGAGAGCAGTACTTCTCTCTCATCCTTTCCTTCAGTTCCTCCCAAGTGAGGCCGTAAGCGGCGTCATCACCCAAAGTTTGGGCTTGCAGGTTCCACCAAGTCAGAGCTTCATCGACGAATAACCCAGTAGCAAAAGTGACTTGTTGATCCGCGGTGCACTTGCTCATGCGGAAAGTAGCTTCAGTCTTCTCCGTCCAGCGCACAAATGCTACTGCACCTCCTGTGCCGTCATAGTTCATCGGCTTGCAGTCGAGGAACTGCTTGAAAGTGCAGCCTTGAGCTGCATTGCCTCCAGACGAATCTCCATTACGCCTAGCGTTGCTTGGTCCTCCACTGTCTTGAGTTCGGTTCGCCTCGTACTGGGCGATAGCAGCGGAGATCCTTTCCTCTAGCAAAGCGTTCAGCTCTTCAGCAGTCCTTGGCAGTGGGGGAGGAGGAGGTAGATCGTCATTGCGAGCATTCACAGTTTTCCTGGGTGCCATGTTCTGACAGAACATACACAGCAGGGTTAGGCATTTGTTTGATATCGTCGCACTAAACAGTAGTATCATATATATTCACAGGTATATATACCACATAAGTGACATCAAACAATTATTACTCTAGCAGAGTACTTAGTAGGCTTGCACTGAGGGAATCTATACGTGACAAGACTTGCTGTGGTTTCTGTGCACTGAATTCCATAATTACGTATGCATCCATAATTACGTAACTCCTTGCACAGTCCGCACAGTTCGTTTCATCCTCGTATTTCTCCCTTCAGATGGGCCATCGCTTTCAGGTAAAGTCACGTATACTTGTGACATTCTACCTCTAGTATATGCTAATTATCACACATAATTGCAAGTAATTTCTAGTCAATGACAAGTGCTACTCTAGTGCACTCTAAGTCTTGTAGTGTCTTTTCTAGACTCATGTAGACAGTTTCAGGTAGTGGATGTCGCGGGACGTTTTATGCAATGAAAACTCTTTGAAAATTGTTTTCGTGAATGGATCCTAGAGATTGTAGACTAGACTCGAGAAGGAATCCTGGTTCACTACAATCGCAGCTCTGATACCAATCTGTCACACCCCTTTCTACGGCGGAAGCACGAGGTGTGATCATGAAAGGTTCTCATTGCATACGAAGAGTAAACATGCTACATGCTCGTAAAATAACATTCAAATACCATAATTTGAAAACATACGTTAGCGTTTACATCGCTAAGTCGCATAAAACATTGTCTTAAAAGTTTACAACTTTATTTAAAGTTAAACACAAGCGACATCCACGAGCATAAGCAAGACCACGCGCACATCCATCCTAGTTACCTGAAATACATGTGAGTTTTTGGAAAAACGTCAACATAAAGTTGGTGTGAATTCATGCAGTTTTGTATTTCATGTTTGTATACTTTGTATGAAAACATAGTTTGTGAGTAAATCAAGTTTTCATATATAAATCCAGTTTCATGTGTACCCCACGTACACTTGTATAATTCAATTTCTTCTTGAGTACCCCACGTACTCAAGTTTAATTCTCATTCTCTTGAGTACCCCACGTACCTCAAGTATAATTCAATCTTCTTGAGTACCCCACGTACTTCAAGTTATTTATCAATTCTCTTGAGTACCCCACGGACTTCAAGTTATTTATCAATTCTTGTATGGTATGAATATTACGTAAATACAGTATTTCTGTAATTATCAGATTGTTAATGGGTTGCAAAGCCATTAACATGTGGCACGTCATAGGAAGCCACCAAACCTAAGGCATTTAATTGGTATATTCTGAGACACAAAAGCACCACTCGATTCTCGCCCCGACCGAGTGTGAGGCTGCCAGGCACCTGTTAGATCTAACCTTTTGTTCTGCGGTCTGAATGTATACGTTGATTAATGGTGCTTCTGAACCCTATTCGTGACACTATTTCTCATAACGCCTCCTACTTGGTTCTCGTTCTCACCAAGCGCGTTTCTTGTTATCATTTCTCATAACGCATCCAACTTGGTTCTCGTCCTCACCAAGCGCGTTTCTTTTTATCATTTCTCATTGCGCCTTATACTTGGTTCTTGTCTCACCAAATGCGCTTCTCATATTCTTATATTACGTCACACTTGGTTCTCGTTCTCACCAAGTGTACTTCTTGTATTTATATCATACCATTTATAAACATTGTACTTTTGTACATGTATTTCACCCCCGAAGTTATAAAAAAACTGAAAACAGTTAAAGAGAAAAGGGGGAGCATGAACTCACAACTTTGCGTTCCTAGCGTCGTAAACTCCACCGGATTTGCTTAATTAACGTCGTAACCTATACGCGTTTTCTTAACGTTAGTCACTAGACTTGCGTCGCACAAGTACAGTCACTCTCTTTTGTATATATTCTTGTGTTAAAAATATTCTATATTTTTAACTACGTATCTTACTTATATTATTTTCTCCAAAAATAAATATAAGTCTTTTGTGTTTTGCACTTTGCACCCGAATCATGTATCTTGTGTTTTGTATGTGTATTTCTATATTTCTACTCCTCATGAGTATTTAGTGTATTTTTAAGTCTTAATACACTAGCACGTATAACACATACTATATACACTTAGCACAAAAATTGGTGATAAAATAATATATATTTTTCTCTCAAAAATATATATACATAATATCCATTTTATTCTTCAAGAAATCACCATTTCTTATCATCAAAAATTAGGGAAACCTTGTTAATGCTTTTAAACACATTTTTAGGGAATAAGTTTCTCAAAAACTTACATTTTTCTAAGTGTCAAAATTTATAAAAATTTTGACAGAGTTTCCCCTAAAAATGGAGGTTTCCCACGTTTTCAAAACGTGTGTTTATTTTCTTTTAAATCATCATCAATCATCAACAATCAGCAACAACAATTATCAACAATAATCGTCAACAATAATCACTAATTTCATGAACTTGCATATTTACAAAAATGTGTAGTAACTTACTAGCACATTTAGTAAGTCTTGTTATCTTTAAAAATAAGTTTAATTTCTTAAAAACTTTATTTTTAAAGAGTATGAAGTTTTACAACTTCTAGTCGGTTTTTACGAAAATTATTTCTTTGTTAAAACCCTTGTTACACAAGTATCCATACACTTGTTTGTTCACAAAAACCACTTTTGTTTGTGTAAGACCCGGTTTAGAACATGTGATTTCTTTAAAGTGTGGTTCTTCAAAAATACCACTTGCAGATACGTAGATCCACTAGTTTTAAACACCAATGTACAGGTTAAATTACTTTTACACAAGTAAAATATTTTTACACAAGTTCATGTATCTTGTGTGGTAGAGTTTCGCCTTTTAACCCTTGTGGTTACCAAAAACGAGCTTATGTGAAGATCCATGATCTTGCAAAGTCGGGTTAAACGGAGATCCGAGCTACCACATCATAGATCGGGTCTAGATAAACACAAATTTCAATTACTACAACTTTTACACAAGTTATGAACTATTAACCACCACTTTTAGTATTTTTACTAGACTTTTATGCTTCAAAATGTATGTTATCGATATTTAACCGACGAAACTCCTTTTAAACACCTTAGATAAGCTTAAAAACAAGTTTTAAGTGTTATACCTCTAGCTCAAGGCTAGGGAAGAATCCTGACGAAAAAGAGGTGGATAAAAGCTAACGGAAGTGGTCCTTCGCGTTCCGAGTGCACCAAAGCTCCTAATACGCGATCCTTGAGGTGTGTATGATGATGGAATGTCAAGAACCAAGATCGAAAATGGGATGAGGACAAGAGTGGGGTTCGGCCGAGACTAGGTGTGGCAAGGGAGAGAGTGAGTTTGTTGAAATGTGAAGTATCCAAGATCTCATGTGTTAAGTGTGTATTTATAGGAAAATTAAGATGTTATTATCCAAAGGGTAATATGTTGTGTAGATACTAGACATTAGGATTTAAATAATCAAAAGGGTACTAACCATGTCTCCCCTTGGTTAGGCCGATTATAATGGGGGGGGGGGGGTATCTAGTTTGTTTCCAAGTAGTTAGTTAACTACTAGTTAAGATAAGTAGGTTAGTTAAGTAGTTAACTTGGTTAGTGGTGTGTAGCGTGTTATAACGGGTGTTAGGGTATTCAGGGACCCTAACTGTCTCAGAAAAAAAATAAATAATGAAAATAACAATATTTTCATATTCCGGGTATAGTCCGGTTGTTCGGTTACATACCGACTCGTTAAAGTGCTAAATTACACTTTTTAGTGTCGTTTAAGTACCTTTCTTGTACCCTTTCAATTCCCAACACTTAGGGAAATATTCTGGATAATAAAACTACATTTCTGCATAATATTTATATGTTCCAATGCTGAATTATTGCTGATTTGCATAAATTCTGCACTTAAAGTGCGTTTCGGGTGCTTTTTATTGCTTATTTTTGCTTTCGCAATGTATATAAATTAAACCCTTGTATGTACTCTTGGGTTTTAATGTACTTTTGTCGTCGGACCTACACCTAGGCCTCTATTTTATTGTCTGACTGCTTTCTGCAGTTCTGTTGACACAGTGTGTCCTACCGGTGAGTTTACTATTATTCTGACGCAACGCTCTTGTTTATGCATAACGCAATATTTTGTAGTATACAACATGCATGAATTCACTTGTTTAATCATGTGTTCAGACATTGCTGACACTTAAACTCATAATTGCAGTCATTAAGCAATAATTATAGTGTACGGAAATTACCGGTTTGTGCCAGTTGTCACAAACAACTGCTGAAACCACTGAAGTATCAACTGTTGTTGAGACAGCAGGTGTTACAACAGCTGTTTGGGTGGAAGATTGATGTGTGGAGCTTTTAGGAAGTTTGGGAGTGTGTTTTCTGGATCTGGATGGTATGGATTTGGGTTGCCTCACTTGTCTAGTGGGCTTCTTCTTTTCATCCTTGGGATTTTCATCATCTTTTGGCTCAGAAGTACCCTGCACATTCATTTCCATGAAAGCTTTCTTCTCCTGTTCAAACTTTTCTTTTTCCTTTGCTTCCAAATCACTTTTTACCTTTGCTTTTTCATCAATAGAGGTCTTAGTGGTTTCATCAATCTTTTTAGAGCCATCAGGTTTCACTTTCTCCCCCTTTTTAGCATCAGCTGGTTTTGGATTATCTATAATTATGATAGAGGGAGGAACAGTGCCAGAGGTGCTCAATATATGGGCCATAATTGCCTTGATATCAGCTTGAGTGTCTTTAAACCTTGCGTCCATAACATTCCTGATCTTTTGAACCTGAATCTCATGTTGCTGATCAGCTAGTTGTTTTTGATGGTTGAGCAATGGTTGAAATAAATTCCACAACTCACTTGAAGTGAGAGTGTATGTTGGTTCAGCTGTTGAAGTTGATGCAGCAGTGGATGGTACCTTTTGATCTTTCAACACCTGTTGCAGCATGCCTTTGATTTCTGCAACAGACGTGTCTAGTTTGTCAACTCTGGCCATCAATTCTTGGTACAATAAATCATCACCCAACTTAATGGGATCATCTGATTTCCCACTATCAGTGGTTGTAACAGTGGTTGATTGAGGAATTGTATTCCAAAAATCATCCACTGATGCCCCTTTTTCTCGGTACTGGGGACTTCATCCTTCAGAAAGAGAGACACTTTTTAGTGAACCAGTGAAAACTGGATACACAAATGTTCCCATAGAAGAAATTGCCTCCAAGGAAGTCTTATTGATGTAACCACTGTCCAAATGCAAACCAGTGGGTTCAGCACTTGTAGTGGCTGCTTCACTTGGATTACCACCAAGAGTTACTTGTAACTCAAGGGGTGTAACCTCCTCAGGCCTTGTTGGTGGGTTAGCTATGATTGATACATCAGACCTAGTCATTTGTTGAAGTATATTCTCATTGATAGGTGAGTGAGAAGGACTGGTTTGTGCCTGGTTCAAATCAATAGCATCCAACAATAATTTTGTTGATGCAGGAATTGTGGTGGTAAGGTTGGGTGTTGAAAGAGAATTTGCCCCGGGCATTAGGCTGTGGATGATGGAAGCAAGTGATTCCAGAGCATCATATTGTGGTATCCCTATATGTACAACCTGTTCTTTTTGAGAAGAAACAGGAGGAGTTTCAGTCATAGGTTGAGATATTTCTACCAACTGCTGTGAGGAAGTAGCAGCAGTGGTTTCTTGTGACTTTTGTGCTGTCACTGGCATTTGCTCTGGTATCTCATCTTCAGAGTTGCCTTTTTAGTGGGTTTGGGGGGTTTTTTGGATGATTTCTTTTTGGTCTTTTTGATGATGGCAGGTGTGGGTTTCATAGCAGTGGGTGTGTTGCCATGATCACCTGGAGCAGTGGGCTCAGCAGCAGATACTTGAGGAGCAGTGGTAGCTGCTAAAGTCTGCTCAGGCACCTCTGCTTGTGTTTTTGCAGGTGTTAACATTCTAGTAAATGTTTCAGATGTTAAACCATTTATTTGAAAAGATTTACCTTGGATGAGCAAATTTTCATGTTCCTTTCCAAATTTTTGTTTAAAATAGTAACTTAAGAACCTTGGAAAAAGTAGAAATGATTTGCTGTCAACATTTTTTACTAAATCATCAAAAAGATCTCCTGGGAATAGTTAAAATTTTCATTATGTAAAATAGCAAAGCCTAGGTTTTGGATCTTTAATGGTATTTCATTAAAAGCAGTTGTTTTATTCGAGACACATATCAAAAGGGTATGAAATAAAAACCTTGGTGCAGAGGGGAAGAAGCCTTTTTGTAAGGTGTCCCTTTTTACTTCTGCACCATACCCTCTTTCCAGAAAATCATTTTTAACTCGTTTTTGGGAAAAGAAGTTTTACCTTCCTGATCATCGAGTGCAAAGACTTCTGAAATTGATTGTGGAGTGATTTGAATCTTTTTGCCCTTTATGGAAGAATTTATGGCAATAACTTTTTCATCTTGATACTCAAGTGTGGCATTTTTCTAGAATTCTCTCTGGGTTTGTTCGTAAATAGGAGCATCAGCAGTCAACAAAGTTTTGTACTTTGAAGATGCAAGGGTATCAATGATTGAATCGAAAGTTTTGGTGGTGGTGGGTTTTGTGAGTAGACCCAAGTAGTTGTGAGGTGCTTTATATGGGATTTCGATGGGTTCAGCGGCCTTTTGAGCGACCTTTTTGGAAGATGAGGCTGATTTTGATTTTGATTTTGTCATTTTGATGAAGAAGAACGAAGAGTGATTTGAGAAGGAGAGATGGAAACTGTTTTGAGAAAGGAATTTTGAATTCAATTCGACAGTGAAAACCCTGTTTGGATGTTAGGGCAGGGTTTCTTAAAGTGAAAAAGTGAGGGCTGACGTGGCGGCGGTTACAAAGATCTGACGGATAAGTACTGACCACGTGCCAACCTCTGACAAAAGATGAATAGTGGAAGACAGTTGTTTAAGAAACCACTGATAGTACAAGTATCAGTGGTTGCTAGAAGGACATATGGGCTCACAGTGGGTGACTTTCACTATCAGTGGATAGCATATCAGTGGTTGAAAACACTGATTTTGAACATCAGTGATTTTCAAGGAAACAAGAGAGCAGGGGTTGACTTTCAGCAGTGGACAGTATTTTCTGAACAGATGTTTGAAACAGATCAGTGGTTATGGGCATGAATCATGAAATTAAAATACTGTTTTGATTTTTATCCATTTTTTATGGACATTTATCAGCAGTGATTGATATTTTGAGGCTAGATTGGTCTGCAACTATTGATATATCTTTAACAGCTGTTTTGTACACCCGCTGTTTTGAAGTATCTATAAAATGACATCCTTTGCAAAACACATTTTAGATGCATATTGTTAAGATTAACATATCAGCAGATCTTTCAGAGATTTACATTCAGGATTATAAACAGTGGTTTGATATTCTTGGTGATAAAAACCTTTTATATTGACCACTCATTTTGTGTTTTAATCTTTTGAATAAACCATGAGTAATCAAGCATTTTAAGGTCAGTTAGCAATCAATCTTTTATCTGTGATGATAACTTGAGTATGAATAGACCTTATCTATTTCACCATTACCTTTTGAGCTATTTTTCAAGGAAAGTATCACCCTAAGTAAAAAAAATAAGGGTTCTACTACCTGACAGGAGATAGAGACTTTTACTATCTAAAACAAGTAAAAGTACAAAATATATCATTCTCTAAGAGAAATCAAGAATAATATATCCCGTTTTATTGAAGAAAAACCTTTGCAAAAACAATAAAGGTTTTCTGAAAACAGCAACAACAAGATCTGGCGAAATAAAACTTGAAATATGATTATCACATCATTCTCAAGATTAGGAGTATGGTCAGTGGTTTGAAATACATTTTAATCACCTCTGCTTTGAGACCATTTCCTTATCAGTTGATTGCAACTATGAGGAGACATGTTCGCATAAGTTTTGAAAGCCCTTTTATAGACCTTATTACCATGTGATGATTTTGAGAGATTTTGTCCAGTCTCTTGTAAAGTTAATCACCAATGATACTTATGTTACCTGAATTTCCCTGAATCAATGAGTGCACACGGTTGCTTGATGACCTTTTTAACCCAAATTTTGAACTCATAAGTGTTTTATATTTATATTCACTTCTTTTGACTTCAAAAGTTTTGAAATAAACACACTTAAGAGGTTTTGTGATTTTTTCTTCTTCCCTTTTTGTCCTTTCCATTGATAAGTTTTAAATACTTACTGGAAGGTTCTAAGGAAGGAATACTTTGATTCCAAAATCATTTTACAACAACGTTTTAAGAAATTTGGTCATTTTTGCAAATGCTTATGCCCAATTTCACATTACATATGATCTAAATAATTTTGACTGTTGATTTTTCTTAATGTATTTTTAACACAATTGATTTGGTCCTTTTTGAGGATTCTCAACCTGTTTTTCAATACATAAGATCTGATAGCTAAAGTTTTGATTTCCCTATTTTAGTATTAACAAAGACACCAATGTTTTATCTGATCATAACTCTTTGTTAATCATGAGGTGAACACCTTAGCAACAGTTATGATGAGAACATCACAAACTTCATAATAACTTTTGAAATCAATCTTGTAATATGAATAATCCAACCAAAGGCATCAGATGAACTTTTCAGATCTGGAACTATTGGTGATTTATGCATGATTTTGCTGTTACGTGAATTTTGTGTGTCTTATGACGTCCTGGTTGTATTACAGAGTTTTTGAATAAACCACTTTAAACGTGATTACTCGTTACTCTGTTTTTCCAACTAAATACGATCAACCTTAGCATCAATAAATTTTGAGCTGAACTGTTATGTCAAATTGATTGTTAGATCGAATTTGACTGTCCAGGCTCTGATACCAATTGTTAGGATCGGAGGGTCTCATGATAGTGTTTGTTTGTTATAATTTGAACAAATAAATGGATATTAATCAATGTAAGGTGCAGCAGAAATGAACAACAAACTTTGTAAACACAATCAAAATGAAAATAGTTTTAGTAAACACATGCTTTTCATTGAGCTGAATGATTAAAGTACAAGAATGATTACAGCACTGCTTACATACTAAAACTCCCCCTCAGCAAGATGCCCCAAGGTTGATTGCACAGGATGAAAGGATTGGAGGAGATGGAATCTCCCAGACAATCAAATGAAACAGTACAGGGTACTGTTCCATTTATAGGCACAGTCAAACCACTGAAGCATCTTTGCTGACATCACCATGAAAGTGACGTTTAACAAACCAACAAACTCTAACTACTGATCTAATACAGACACTGCTTATGCTAACTACTGACTACAATATATAACATAACAGAAGTTAAACAACTGCTGAAACCTTCCACTGATGTGAACCCAGCAGTACTTGTCATAACCCAGCAGTGCTTGACCCATAGCAGTAGATTGAACAGCAGGGCTTTGTACTTCATCAGACTTTAGTGTGATCATCAGTTGTAAGTTAGTAGTTGTACAAATCAGTGGGTTGGAGGTCATCAGATGTTTCAAATTACTTTTAAGGGGAAAGTCTAGTGCAAACTACTGTTTATTATGAATCCACTGTTGTGACCTGGTTTTGGCTTTACATCATCTTTTCCTCTGGTAGGGTTCAATCCCAACACCTACAACAATCCTTAGTGAAGAGTGAGCTATAGCCCTTATCACTCATTTGTGAGACACTAAGGAGGTTGAATTTTAGATTGTCTATTAGATTGACATTTTCAAACTTAACATTACCAGACTGTACTGTACCAGACCCCATAAATTTCCCTATACTATTATTACCAAAGGATATATCACCCCCTCCATGAGTTTTGAAATCTTTGAGTAGGGCTCTACATCCAGTCATGTGCCTGGAGCCTCCACTATCTACATACCAAAGACTATCTAAGCATGCAGAAGCTCCCTGCACATGAAGTAAAAGAATTAGTTCATTAGGGTCTCCAAAGCCAATAAGGCTTTGGATGGGGTCTCAGCAGTGTCTATATCAAGTTCAGGTGGATGGACAGTGGTTAGCTCAGGGGTTTGGACATTTTTGGGAATGTTTTTCTCTAACCACTGTTGGGGGTCTTGCCCTATCATCTGCTGATAACCAAAAGGATGCCTGTTCACTCTTGGTTTAGAAGGTTTTTTGTAAACCTCATAAACATGTGGGATCCTTTGGTATGGTGGTTGACCTTTATGCAGGTCCCCTTGATGTATGGATCTTTCACAGAATTGTCAATCTAATCAAGAGTGCGGAATCCTCTTGATCAGGATATAGCAGAAAACGTGTAGGAACATCAATTCACAATCAACCGGGTTTCTATTGATTATCAAACTTGCGTATTACAATCAATCAAAACCCTAATTCGTCTAAGCTATGGCTCTCACGAAATTACTCTATCTCAAAACACTGTTTTGGCTGATTAACCTAAACCCTAATGCAAAGCCTTGTTTATATAACACAAGGTTTGCTACTTGGGCTGGGGTTTACTCCATGGGCAATCCCAATTTCGTCCCCCTATGACCCAACTGGGTTTTGTTTAGCCCAAACTCTATTATTCCACTAATACAAAGCTAACCCCGCTAACTGTTTATCGTTTAACTAATTACAAGATATCCAAAGACCAAATCTAAGCTGTTGTCACAAATATGCACCAACAAACTCCCCCTTGACAATATCTTCATAAAATAACTTTGTCTTCAGTCATCTTGCAATCTTCAAGTAAGCTTGCACTGTCTTTGGTCTTTGGATAGCTTCAGCTTTAATAGCTTCTGTCAGCAACAGACTCCCCCTAAGCTGATGCATCCAATCACCAAATCTTCAAAAACTTTAGCGTTTGAGTAAACTCCAGTTCAGCATATGTATAGTAATCTTCAAACTCTTCAACTTGTTTGCAATGTAGAAAGGAGGTTCTACCATGCATCCAATCAAACTCTCACCTCTTCACAGTAACTCATCACTTTAACTTCTCAGCAACATACATCTTCAATCTGTATACTATAAAACCAACATCTCGAGAAACTATAAGAATTTTTCAACAAAGTTAAATAAATTATTATTTTTCAAGAGATAGTTAAACTGTATCACAGATTAAGCATTTTTAACTTATCACCAACACGCAAAACTTATTAATCACACACCCTATAACCCGCATGATTTAAAATTTTCAACTCACTTTCCAACACCGTCTCCCCCTATCAGTAACAATTCCTCCAAGAATAACAGTTTTCCGCACGTTAAGAATTTTTAACAGAAAAAGACACTATTTTTGGATTTTTTTTATATTTTCTGAAAGCAAGTAAATAACAAAAGCAATAAACACTCTATTTTTGTGAGAATCACTGGTAAGAAGATCATATCAGCAAAATCAAACTGTTTTCACACAATTAGATAATTCTTTATTTAATTTTTCGTGAAAAGCAGTCCAAGACGATTACCAGTATGTTTGTCCACTTAAACAAAATCCATGAACATTTAAAGTTCCATTACCATATGATACGTTAAGGTAATTTTATTACTGAAATACTAGTGTGTCCCACTTCAGGATATACCCCCGCGATCAAGGTATGCACTAAGATTCATCGTAGTAGGTGAGTATACTGAATTCATCCGTTTTGTTTTTCAACGTTTAGATAATTGGTGAACAGGTCAGTACTTCCGTACAGCAAAGAGACCAAAATATCTAACAAGGGCTAAGACAAATACCATTTTTGGTACGATTTATGCATTTTGCACTTTTTGAATGACTCTCTATGAGAGCTTCTTCATTTATGGGATTTGGCCTTTTTTGCTCTTTTAAGATATCCTGGTTGTGCCTAGGTCAGCATGTATCTGGATGCAGCAGAAGGACAACCCTGATATCCCCAGATGAAATAATAGTATAAAGACCCAAAACCTCAGATTTTGGCAATCTATCAACGCAAGATTTAAGGTCATTAAACCATACACCACTGATGTGTTCCTCACTCATATTCAGTTGTATTTAGGTTTATATCACATTGGTAAGTTGATTATTTCATGCTTTTTGCCTACTGGTACATCGTATGATGAAGCTGCTATCACACTTAAGCAATTTTAGTTCATTTTCAGTGTGACAGTCTAACTTGCTGATGTACTATCATTTCTTCTTTTTCACACAGTGATAACTCATTTTTAATTTTCTATTTTTTATGTTTTTGATTTTTTTAATGTTTTTGTATTTTTGATTTTTAAGAAAGCAGTAAACTATTTACAAAAATTCTTATGAAAAACCAGTTATTCAGGATTCCTCATCCCGTTGAGTTCGACTAAGTGTTCAAAGCGAGCCCTGTCAAAATATTTAGTATAAAGATCTGCCAGGTTATCTAGTGTGTCGACTTAGCACTTTGAACTTCAATTTCAATCAATTAATATATATATCAACAATCTCACATCCCCCGTCATGTGCCTAGAGCAGCCACTATCAACATACCATAAGCTGATAATCCTCCTTAGCAGCTCCTGCACACACCAACTAAGAAATTAGTTAGATTGGGGGACCCAAGCCTTAATGGTCTTGGGTCGTCCAAATTCACCAACTACTGGAACATCCATCCAATATCCATTACTCCTAACTGGAGTCTTGGATCAAACCTGTTGATGGAATTTGATTTTGATTTCCACTAGGTCTTTGGTCCTGAGGGTTCCTATATGTGTTTGGACTATTTGACCTTTGGAAATTTTGATTTTGGTACCTTGAATTTTGATTCCAAGAAGCTTGACTGTTATAATTTCTAAAGCCATTGTTATAAAAAGTTCGACCACCATTATTCTGGTATCGATTTTGATATTGACTTCGACTTCTGAAATTATTTGAATTTCCATTAAAATTGATCATTCTAGGTCTCTCATATCTGCCTGGTGGAGATTTAGGCTGAAATCTTGGTTGATTTCTTTGAAAACGAGGAACTTGCGGAGTTCCTTTTTCAGCCTTATCTACACCAACAGCAACATTCTCTGGTTGCTTAGTAGCAGATTTCTTTGGAGAATTTGAGCCTTTCTCCTCACTATCACCTTTCTTCTCTGGTGATTTCCCTCTCTGTTTTTCACTAATTTGTGCTTCACTCTTTTTGTTAGGACAACAGCTAGCTACATGTCCTTTGATGTGACACCTGAAGCACGATCTCCTTTTCAAATACTTCTTAGCTGGAGTCTTTGAGGTAGATCCCTCATCATATAATGATGATGCCTTGGAAGAATTTTGTTCAGTTTGCCTAATTTCAAATTTTTCTATGTTCTTATTTTTTGCAAACTCTACATTCGATTCATTTTCAATAACAGTGGTTTCATTTTTCATATCACTACCTTGAACAAAATTAATCTTTTTAACAAAAGTTTGATTTTTGCTCTTAGGAGGTGAATTTTTCTTTTTCAAATGTTCCCTATTATTGTTCTTCTTAGCATCATCACTCTCAGACCCCTCACTTTGACTTGATGTGGATGCGAAACTACTTGGTGCAGTTGACATAAAGTTTGTTAGCTCATCTTCATCAGGTAGGAAAGAATAGTCATGACTAAGAGGAGGTGGGACTTCATTAAAGCCCTGGAAGCCCACACTGGTCTTGTCATTACTCTTCTTTAACCCACCCATCATGTGTTTTATTACAAAAGACGAATCTCTGAATTGACTTAATTTCTTTTCAAGTTCAAGAATTTTGAGTTGTGCATCTGATAACTCTTTGCATTTTTCAGAAATCTCTTTTGTTTTCTCAGCCATCATGTCATGAGCTAAATCTATTACTTGAAGTTTTTCATTTAACTTACATGTTAAAGCTTCAGTTTCACTTTCATAACCTCTTATCTTCTTCAAGTATACATATTCGTTTCTTTTAGCAAAAAAAGTTTGACTCTTTTATGTTCGACATCTCGCTCACCAGACTTTGGTTTTGTGTTGACAACTTGTCAACCTCACCCTGTAATTCACGACATCTTAAACACACAGAATTAGACTTTACCTCTCCTGTTTGTTTGTCAAGGTTGGCCATTAGAGCTGCAAGTTGAGCTTCCATTCTTTTGTATTTAGCTTCCTTTTCTTCAGCTTCCTTTTCATGGTCATACTTTTTCTTTTCTTCTTCAGCATCTATTGTCTGATCAGCCTTATCTACCTCAGCTTCACTTTTCTTCTCAACTTCAGCATCATCTACTGTAGCTTCACCATCATCAACTGGCGTTATCTCTGCCATGAATGCCTGAGTGGCATTGTCATCATTTTCCAAGTGAACACTCCAGTCATATGAACCTTCTCTAGCTGTAGAGATCAGCGCTCTCGAGTTAGAGTTGTTTGATGCATTCCTATTTTTTGAACTCTGACTCGAAGTCTCCTGCTTTTGTTTTTGACATTCCCTAGCGAAATGCCCATAACTTTGACAGTTGAAGCATCTCACTTTGGTCTTATCGAAACCAACCGTCTTTCCTATAAACTTCCTTCCAGTTCGGTTCATAAATCTCTTCACTCGGCTAGTAATCTTGGCCATTTGCCATTGCAAATCCATATCTTCAAGATCATCAGGGTCAATCTGATCGTAATCTTCATCTAAAGTGGCAGGATCAGATATCTTCCCCTAAATGTAGTTTTCATATGAAGCAACAAATGAAGCAAGTAGAGCAAGATGCTCTTCTGCAGACTTAACACTCATAGGCATCGACTTAACACCACTACTCTACTTAGAAGCTGATGTTCTCTTGGCTCCTGTTGATCCTCCTGAAGCAGCTACAAAACACACATCACCATCCTCATTCACTGTGACCTACTCATTCTCACACGTTAGAAACGCAGTAGCAGAGTCGCTAGAAGCGTTGTGAGATGAAGAAGATGTAAGCCCATTGTAAATTGCTGGATCTTGAACCTGATCATATCCAGTGTCTTTCTTCTTCATATTGAGCTCATAAGCTCTCAGCTTTCCTATCACTTCTTCAAGCTCTTTTGTCTCATAATCTGCTTCTCCCTTGATCATGAGAGTGTAGATATCCCATTTAGTAGGTAAGGCATCGAGCAGCTTGTCATTCTTTTCGACGTCAGTATAGCACTCTATCTCATAATTTTCCATTTCCGACATGAGATGGTAGTAGCGAGTGATGATGTCCTCAAGTGACTCATGTTTCATGTATTTGAAAACAGCAAACTGCTTCTTCAGTAGATCAAATTTGTTTTTCTTGACATCTGCATTTCCCGCATATCTTTTCTCTAATGCATCCCACATATCCTTTGAATTTGTGTACTTCTTGAAGGTATGCTTGATGCTATCAGGTAAGGACATCTTTATTGCAACCAAGGCTTTCTTTTCAGCCTCATACATCTTTTTATCAGCATCTTCCATGTTTACATATACAGTTCTACGTGGTCTGCCCTCAAAGTCGTGTGTTGGGTTTGTGTACCCATCTTCGATACATATCCACATCCGAGTGTCCTGATATTCAATGAAGGATTGAAAACGATCCTTCCATGTCAAATAATTTTCCACCTTCATCATCTTAGGCGGTTTATTGGTAGTGCCAACCTCATGCTCCATTCTCAAAAGCTCATTCAAACTTGACATGTTCGACATTTTAAAGTAACAGACTGATAAAACCGTACAAAATTTCTCCGAAAACAGTGGTTACCAAATTACACCGCTAGAATCGTCTCGAAAAGACGAATCCAATGATATATAATGTTGAAAACCGAATTCGGGATTTTCCAGAGTCTTTTTTTGTCCTAAAAATACAAGGAATTTAACGGTGCAGACGGTTTTCTCAAAGGAGCTACGGATCCATTTCTATTTGCAAAAGTGTGAAATTTTATCGACGCTTGCCAACTAAGATTCCACCACTTTAATTTCGCTGGTTTTAATTATGCTGGGTCAATTTCACTGGCCTGTTATTTCTTTCAATTTCGCTGATCAAAGCTCGCTGAAAGGTCAATTTCGCAGGTCAAATTCGCTGGTCAAGTTCGCTGGTCAAATTCGCTGTATATTTCGCTATTACGACGACCAGTAAAGTCTCTGAAAACCGTAATAATTTCGCTGTGGAAAATTATACGGTTACCAAAGTCGCCTTTGGATTTAACTTCGCCGGTAATTTCGCAAGTCCAGATAATTTCGCAGGTCCAGATCAGTTATTTAATATCGCAGGATTTGATCAAATCTTTTCAGAATTCAGCAGATTTTTTTCCTGATTTCGTATCAATTTCCTGCAAAATTGAACAAGCAAATCACCAAACTTTTGACAAAATTCTGATAAACTTAATGAAGAACACGAAGACAGTCTTCGAATCTTCAAGGAATTCAGCCAAAAAATCTTCCAGAATCAACCAAAAACTTTCCTGGAAACCCTAAAACCTGCAAAAATAGCAAACAATCAATGCAGAAGATCAAAAACAGCCAAAAAATTTCAAAAATTTATATCAAACCAGCCAAGAATTTTGAAACCCTAATTGTCAGATTTAAAAAATTTCAAAAATCTCCCTGTTTCTGCAGCCAACAATTCTGAACCAAGCCTTCAAGAGCCTAATGCTCTGATACCAATTGTAGGTCCCCTTGATGTATGGATCTTTTACAGAATTGCCAATCTAATCAAGAGTGCGGAATCCTCTTGATCAGAATATAGCAGAAAACATGTAGGAACAACAATTCACAATCAACCGGGTTTCTATTGATTATCAAACTCGCGTATTACAATCAATCAAAACCCTAATTCGTCTAAGCTATGGCTCTCACGAAATTACTCTCTCTCAAAACACTGTTTTGGCTGATTAACCTAAACCCTAATGCAAAGCCTTGTTTATATAACACAAGGTTTGCTACTTGGGCTGGGGTTTACTCCATGGGCAAGCCCAATTTCGTCCCCCTATGACCCAACTGGGTTTTGTTTAGCCCAAACTCTATTATTCCACTAATACAAAGCTAAACCTGCTAACTGTTTATCGTTTAACTAATTACAAGATATCCAAAGACCAAATCTAAGTTGTTGTCACAAATATGCACCAACACTTTACCTCTTCATTATTGGTTAGAAGGGGGTGCATCAGTCACCTAAACATCTCTTTTAACAGAGGTTTGGTTCAGCTGTTTTGTAACAGTTGTTTGAACTGGCACAAACAGTGGTTGATTCTTGGTGAACTTGATAGATGAATTTGATGAACTCATTGGCGTTTTAGACATGTACTCTTCCTTTTTGACCTCAAAAGATTTCAAGTACACACACTGCTGAGTGGAGTGGTTGTTTTTACCACAGATGGTGCAGCTCTGTGAAGGCTCAATGGCACTTGTTTTGTTAAGGTCATAAGCTTTTAAGTGAAAACAATCTTTGGTCAGGTGATTTTTCTTCTCACAAAAGTCACAAAACAAGTTTTTAATCTTTTCTCTTTTCTTCCTCTTTTCAGACTCCTTAGCAACAGAGTTTTGAACCACTACTAGGATGTCCTTAAGAGGAATGACCTTAGCCTTAGGAGCTTTTACACCATCAGTGGTTGTGAAGTCCATTGGTTTGAAATTTTCAAGGATGTCACACTCATCAGACTATGTGGGTTTAAATTGGTATTTCTCAATTTCCTCAAAAGTTGAGGACCCCACAGATCTTTCCAAAGTGATCTTGTTACCAAGTTTATCAGTGATTTTAATTTCTTGGCCATCCTTGTTTGTGGGTATGATTTCAACAGAACCAGCTTGATTTGCAGCAGTGTTTTCAACTTGATCATTTTTTCTAAACCCTATGCCAAATTTTACATTGCTTTCAAGCTGTTTTTCAAGCATAATTTCATAACCTTTGCAGGATTCCACCCATTTTTCACAAGTGATTTGGGTGGCTTCCAACTCCTTTTTGCAACTTTGATATTTTTCTATTATTGTTTGGAGTTGGTCCTTGGTTATGCTATGCTCATGTTTAAGACTGCAGATTTCATTATCTTTTTCAGCCAATTTGATTTTCAGTTCTTTTAAAGACTTTTCAAATTGAACTTCATCATTTAAAACTTGATCCCTAAGGTTTTCATTCACCTCTTTAATGTTAGCAAATGCTATGATGCATTTGTCTGAACACAGATTTTGGAGAACCTGAGATGATACCTTAGCTGCAGCCATCATGGCACAATCACAAACATGCTCTTTCTCATCAGCCACCTTCTCTTCCTTTTCACCGTGTTTCTTCTCTTCTTCTTCAGACCAGGGGTCAGACAGTGGTTCCAATAGGGGTTCTGAACTTTCTCCCAATAGTATTTCACCAGCAACAGCAGTAACCACTGCTTCAGCAATTTCATCCACTGTTTCAGCACTTGACTGTCCTTCTTCAGTTTTCCAGCCCTTCTGGTATTGATTCTAATGCCATAAAACAAAATTCATCATTAGAAGCATCATTAGTAGCATAGAGTGCAAAATTTTCATCACCTAGCTCATCAGGTAGGCTGCTCCAGTCAACAAAGCCTTGGGTGAAAAAGCTTTGCTGATCTGGTTGAACCACTGCTGGTGGTGCAGCTTGTTGTGGTGCAACTGGTTGCACTTGAACCTGAGGGACAGGAGCTTGGACATACTGAATTTATGGGATAGTGGTTTGAACATAATGCACAGGAACAGGGTTTGCATAATGAGCAGTGTTTACATGGGCAGCAGGGGTATAATGGGAATACTGCACAGTGCTTGGGTTATTTTGTGGTCTTGGACTAGGGTGAGTGATAATAGGTCCATTTGTTTGACTCCTACATTCCCTAGCAAAGTGACCTAACCTGTTGCACTTATAGCATTTGATTTTAGACTTATCCAACCCTACTTTTAAATTACCATGTAACCCTGGGAATTTTCTCCCTGTCTTTTTGTAAAACTTGCCGGTTCTAACACTCAGCATTGCAAGTTGGTGCAAAATGTCCATTTCCTCTAAATCAACTGGATCAAAATGCTGAAGGTCATTGAGTTCAAAGCACAGATTGTCATAGATCTGGATTTCTCCATTTGCTGTGAAAGCATAATTGGATAAGTGAGGATCAGAGTTGAAGTTACCACCAGTAGTTATGTCAATAAAATGATCATAACTCTGATCCTTACTACTGCCAGACTCTTCCTGACCCAAAAGAGTTGTGTTGCCAAATGAGTAGTCATCTGCAACTTTGCCAGACTCTTGCAACTTCTTTTTCTAGTTTAACTCCCTTTCATAGGTCAGGAGTCTACCATGAAGCTAGGTCAGTGTCAGATCTTTAAACTTAACAGAGTTTCTAGTTACAAAAGAAATTGTATCCCATTTTCAGGAAGTGATCTTAAAAACCTGCTGTTTTGTGCTGATTTAGTAAATTCAACCTTAACAAGTTTTAGTTCACTCATGAGACAGCTAAATCGCTCGAACTGTTGTGTTAATGATTCACCCTTAATGTGACAAAATGTTTCATACTGTTGGTTCAAAATTTCCTTGTTGTTTTCAAGCACTTCTTCTGTTCCCCCAAATTGTTCCTTAAGTGCATCCCATAATTCCTTGGCACTGTTACAGTGTAACAGTCCAGCATAAATTTCATTGGGTAAGGCAGATGCAACAATGCTAAATGCCTTAGCATCCAGTTCAAACTTCTAAAAATCCAGATCAGTATAGTTCTCAACTTTCTTAGGTTCGAACTTCTTTGGATCCTCAGCACTCGGCACCATTGGAACATGTGGTCCAAAGACAACCGATCTCCAACATTCGGTGTTCTGTTGAGCAAGGATGTGACCCATCCTTCTCTCCCAGATGTTGTACTCATTTCGCTTCAACATGGGTGGTTTGAAAAGTGAACCGATGTTATTGTTAACATCTTGTGATTGTGACGTCATTCTGCTTGTTTTACAGACACTGATTAATCAACTTTGCTCGTGATTAAACCTTGCTCTGTTTTTCAATGAAACGAACAATTAAAAGTATCAACGATTTTGAGCTGAACTTTTACGTCAAAATGATTGTTAAATCTAATTTGACTGTCCTAGCTCTGATACCAATTGTTAGGATCTGAGTTTCTTATGATTGTGCTTTTGTTTGAAAATTAAGAAGATGAATAAGAACAATTGCAGCGGAATCAAATGGAAACAAACTTTCACACACAATCAAATAGGAGAAATGCTTTCAACACACATGTTTAACATAGAACCGAATGATTGAATTTATTCAAGCTTCAATTACAATGCATGCATGTATCACAAACTCCCCCTCAGCCTGAGCTCACAACAATTTGCTCGTACAGAATGACAAATGATGAAAGAGCTAATAGAACAGTACAGGGTACTGTTCTATTTATAGGCACGAGTAAACCACTGAAGCATCTTGGCTGACGTCACCATGAAAGTGACATCTAACCTCCTAACAACCTGTAACTACTGATCTAATATAACTACTGCTATTACAAACTACTAATTACAATATAAACAGAAGATAGACTAAACTACTACTTCCCATTCCATTGTTATACTCCTAGCAGTGCTTTGTCTTCATCAACAGTACTTGAATCGTGACAGTAGATTGAGCATCAGTACTTGCCTTCAGCAGTCTTTAGAATCTTCATCAAATGTTGAATGATCAGCAATTGTTGTATATGGGCAGTAGATAGAAGTCATCAGTTGTTAGGGCCACTTCAAAGGGGAAAGCTTGAATACAAACATCTGCTTATTCTAGATCCACTGCTCTGATCCAGTTTTGGCTTTAATCAACTGTTCCTTTGTAGGGTTCAATCCCAACATGGAATGCCTTTTGGAATGGGTGATTCCATTCCATTGACCAACCAAACACCCTTTTCTTCATTCCCTTGTAATCATCCATTCCATTCAACCTCTCATTCCTACATACCAAACACTACCCTAGAGTTACTAGCCAATCTTTACACCCAATTTCTTTGCCCAACGGTTTTTGTTTGTTACGGTTTGAGAAGTCGTCTGCTGGTGGTGATGAAGGCGGTGGGTGAAGCACTAGGCCGACTGTAACGAACCATTATAAATTTGCAAGTTTGGGGTGCATTATTGTTTAAGAGAAAACCGTGTGTTGTTTTTGTGGTTGTGGTTTGGGTTGTGTTTAAAAAGTCACACCCACTCTCTGTCTCTAAAGCATTAGATTCCAGTGTGGTGGTAGGCCAAGCCATCGGCCGGTGGTGATGAACCCGTTTTGGACACTTGGTGCATGCGAGTGTTTTAGCCGGTGATGATGGTGGCCCGCGTGCTACTTGGCATGGCAACTCCGGTTGCAGCTGTAGCGGCACTGAGCCGTGCTTTGTTGATGATGATAATGAGGATGTTTGTTAGTGCACTATGTCTATTGACTTCGTCTTGTATCGTGTCTAGGATTAGATTTTGTTATACGAGAGTATATGAGGTTTTAGTGTATGTTTAATGTAATTTAGCTTGAAAGTGGTGATTTCCCTTGAAAATGTCATTTGACAATTTCAAGCTAAATCAAGATTTACCTTGAAAGTGTCATGTCATTTCAAGCTAAATCTCTCCACTATAAATACCTTTCAAGCTAAATCATTTGTAACATTTCAGAAACTTTCGGATCTGAGTAGCGAAGCTCTGCCGAAACGTCTCCAGGTTGTATATCAGTTTCATATCAATATAAGAGACATTATATTACATCTTGTGTGTTTCGATCTTGTTCGTGTACGGATTCCGCACGTTTCACGTTCTTTTCGCAATCGTTTCGGAGTCAAACCGGTCCTAACAAGTCAAAAACATTTGAAAATTTGAAAAAGTCAAAAACATGATAAAATTCAAAAATTTGAGTTTTGCGTAAAAAGAGGAAATGATAGTACATCAGTAGACGGTTACAGTACGCTAAAGAAATGGAAAGTTTAAATGTGTTAAACGATCTCACCGTGGATGTGTCGGTAGATTTTTATACACTTAGTAAACTTTTTCGGGATATAAACATAAATTTCATACTTGCTTATTTCGTGGGGAACACTACTTGGATATATAGGTAACCCCTGAAATCTCGTTTGAAAGGTCTTGTATTCTGATATACTAGGTTTTTATACTCAGTGATATCTGGGGTATTATTCCGGGACTTCTGCTGAATGGAAGTTCTGACCTAGTCCTCGAATAATACTTTCCGCATATGCTTGAAACATAGCATCACCCTCAGCATATATGATAAGACAATAAAATTGCTTAGCAATGCTGTTGTAAAAAAGATCCTCTAAAGGGGACACACCCAAGTTGAGTCATGATCTCTCTGCTGAACGGTAGTTCTGACCTGAGCTCTCATGATTCTTCATAATTTATTAACCCCTACAGATATCATTTGTGTTATAATTGCCTGTAAGACTGAATATTGGGATCTGGATACGGGAGTATATTCAAGAGGTGGGACACATGAATGAGTTAAGTTCATAAGACATCTAATTCGTATCCTGATTAAGTTGAACTTTGTGTGAAAATTTAAGTGGATCAGTATATCGACAATCTAAGTGAATTGTTTAATACTTAATGTGAAAATTAAGCTCAACGGTACTTGTGATTTGTCGAAAACTGATATGATCCTCTGACGCATACTCAAACAAAAATATTGTCTGTAAATATGTTTGTACATATTTCTTTACTGCTTTATATTTTCAGAAAATACAAAAAGATTTTGATTTCTGCTTTATTTTCGACAACCGATGTCTGAGTGCTGAGTTTCAAAATCTAAGTATGTTGATTGTGTTTCTGAAAATAAAACAAGTTCATTAATTTGATACTTGATTTAAAATCATAAATTTCAAAAACAGTTTGTGATATCTCCAAGGTCATTAACTTGAACTTGGATGATAAACTGTGAGGGAGTTGGATTCTTTAACATTGCTAAATCTGTACAGTTTGTTGATAGCGGGAGTGGATTAGAGAATTTGATTGAGAATTCAAAATGCTGTTACTCATAAATGTTTGAGAAATTGCAGATGATAGTCCAGACTATGATCCCGAAAGCAGAGTCTAAGGGGGAGTCTGAAGACAAGTTTGAAACAAAGAAAAGCTTGTAGATGGAAAGCTAGGTGTCGATCCCAAAGCACGGAAGCTTGATGAAAGGGGGTAAACAGATTAAAAAGAACAAAATTGCATTATTAAAGAAAGAATTTGATCTGTTTGATAACATAAAAGGAGAGTCGGTGAGGCAAATGATTGAGAGATTCTGTCATCTTAAAATTGAATTGGAAAGATTAGAGATAAATAAAACAAGAGAGGAATTGATAGACAAAGTGATTGAAGCGTTACCACGAGCTAATCAGTGGCAAACGTTTGTTTTTATTTTGAAAAATGATGCTTTGTATGATAAAATTACTCTTGATGCTTTGTTTGAAAAGATTGAAAGTCATGATCTGGAGCTACAAAAGCAAAACAAGATGACTGATTCTTCACATCAACAGAACGTTGGCTTGTACTACAAAAGCAGTGTGCTTTCTGATAAAGGCGTTGGTTCACCAAAAATAGCATTTAGTGGTGAAAAGATGAAAGAACCACCAACAATGTCAACAAGTCATCATTCTGGATATCATTCATCTTCAAAGACAAATTCTGATGATTCTGAAGAAATTCTGTGCAACATTGCTCTTAAACTGAAGAATTCTCCTGCAATGAGCATAAATGCAGCGAAGCAGCAAATGAGTTTCCTTGCATCTGTTCTGGAGTCATATGAAGGTCTAGTAGCTGGAAAAATTGGAAATTCTGAATTGACCAAAGAAGACTATGACCAGATTGATCCGGAAGAGATGGAGCTCATTGACATTCGTTGGTGTTTAGCTAGTTGTATTCGAAGAGCTCAGAGCTATATGGAGATTACCGGGAAACAATCGCTTGGAGGTGCTTCAACAAAGCTTGGATTCGACAAATCCAAAGTGACATGCTTCAAATGCAAGCAAAAGGGTCATTTCAAAAGAGAATGCAGAAACTCTGAAGTTGCTGAAGGAAGTGAACGTCCTTTCAACGATGATTATTATCGAAAGGCGATTTACCATCGAAGCAAAGAAGAACCAAAGTTGATTGAAGATAAGCCGAGAGAAAAATCAAGAGCATATGCAGTAATCTATCCTGATGAAGGATTTGACTGGAGCACAGTTTGTCCAGAAGAAGATCATTTAGAGAATGTTCGTAAAACAGCTCAAGGGAGAGCTATGACAGAAGAAAGAAAGTTTGTTTTTGTTGCTAAGATTCAAGATGAAAACAAAGACAAAGACACTACTGAAGTCAGTGAAGAAAAAGTTGAGATCAAAGAGAAAACTCGAGAAGAGATCTTGAGTGAGAAGACCTACAGAGAAAGAAACGTGGTCTACAACAGAATGGATGATATGCAAGAGGAGTATGAGATGGCTGTCGGTAGCAAAAGATGGGATAAAAAGAGAGAATGTTATTATAACAGAGAAGGAGAACCGGTTGTTCCCAAGAAAGACATAATCTTCGATGATGTTCTTCTCAAAGTCCCGTTGAGAGCTGAATACTATAGAAATGTGTTGAAAGATGACACGTACGCTAAGAGGTTTGAAAAGGAGATCAGATATGCTATGTTATCGTGTCTGAGAAAAAGGGATGAGGAGAGGATGAAGAAGAATGTTGAAGAAATGGTGAACAATCTGAAGAAAGATGCTGAAGAGGTTAAAACAGAAACTGTTGAAGCTGAAGTTGTGAAGGAAATCAAAAGTGAAGAAGTTGTTGTGAATGAAGAGGTTGAGGAAGCTGTTACTGAAGAACAGCAGATAGAAGAAAAGAATGAGAATGAGGAAGCTGATAATGCTGGTGATGAAGTCGGTGTTGAAGAAAAGCAGGATGTTGATGAGCAGACAGAGGTTGCTGAAAACACCGAAGTGCCAATTACTGAGGTAAATTCTGATTCTGAAAACTTGAAACTGATTGATCAGTGCAAGAAATGCATGGAACCGTGCAGTGCTTGTACTGAAAAAGATGAGCAATTCAGAACAAGAGATCTTGAATTCACAAAAATAGAAAACATTTTCAAAGAAAAATGCAAAGAGATGTTAGAAAAAGAAAAGGTTTTTAAAGAAAATGATGAAAAACTTTCAGAAAAATGTAACAAATTAGAGAAATAAAATGAAGTTTTGAAAGAAAATGTTTTGAAAATGACAAATGAATGTGAACAAAAAGAAATTGCTTGTCAAGAAATGAAAAAGGAATATGACTCAATGAAATTATCATATCACATTACGAAAGAGTCATATGATAAAGTAAAAGATGAAATGAAATATGCTCAATCAAGAATGAATTATCTGTCTGAAACAACCAAAGAGCTTAAACGAATGTATGCTATAAAACAAGATGTTGTTAATTCCTATATTGAGGATGTTGCTAAGTTGAAGCTACAGATTGCTGATTTAGAACAGGATAACAACAAGTTAAAGAGTTACCATGTGTCGTCATATGTGCTTGAACGAATTTTCAATATAAAACCGGCTGATGGTGAGTCTGAGCAGAACAAGAAAGGCATTGGCTCAGAGTTTCATCAAGTTCCACCACCGGAAAAATTTGCATTTTATGATGAGGAAAAGGTCGAAAAAGCTTTCAACATGGTAGACCAATTGCCAGACAACATTGACATAACCTATTCCAAATCTGATGATTCTCATGATTCAGAGGTGGTAGGTAAAGTCGTTGAAAGTGTGTTGAAAGAAGAGTCGATTGATACAGGTAAATCTGAATCACAAGATGAAGATGAAGGAAATCTTCATGATGGTTATCTGAAAAACACAAAATCCGAGAAAAGTTTGAATGATGATTCAAAAGGATTGGTTTATACCATGATTGGATCGGACAAATTGTTCTTAGATGTTGTTTTCCCGATTCAGAATGTGATTTCAGAAAAGGTTGATAAAGTTTTCAAAATGGTTGAGATTGAGAAGTCTGAGATTTCAAAGTTTTTTGGTAAGAGTCATAAAGGTTCGTATAACAAACCTGGTTTCAAAAAGAAGAACATGAAGGCTGGGTTGGGTTATAAGAAGAAACAGAATCGAAACAAAAATGAAATGCCAAATTTTCAAGCAAAAATGAGTTTTGTTCAAGGAGGCAGTTTAGAAAAAGAAAAAGAACTCAAAATGAGACAGTCTAATGATGAATTCTTTGCTAAAAAGAGAAAGCAACAACCACAGGTCAAAGATGTGTCCATGAGAACATGTTTCAAATGTGATCAAAAAGGACATCTTGCACGCAAGTGTCCTAATCTAAAATCTGTGGATGTTGACAAAATGAAGATTGATGCTGAGAAACAAAAATCTGAGAATGTGAGACAAAGGTCAACCAGATTTGATTTAAAACAAACTTGGAGGTACAACACAAACAAGTTTGCTTCAAATCAAAATTGGAAATTAAACCAGAACATGTTTGATTCAAGACAGACCTGGAATTCTCACACACCCAGATTTAGAACAACACAGAGCTGGAAAACCACAGTTGACATGACAAAACCTCAAGAGTTTTGGAAACCAAGAGTTGTTGTTCAAAATCAAAATGTTCAAAAAGTTTCACATTTTTACAAACGAGGAACACCAAAAGGTCAAACATGGAGTGTTAAGAAACGTGTTGATTTGGTAAAAGATGAGAAAGTTGAAATTAAAATTGAGAAAGTTTTTGTGAAAAATGACAAAGAATTTCCAGCATTAAATGAAAATTATTGTGTTGAAATGCCTAAGGTTCAACAGGCCTGGGCTAAATTGTTCAAGTAATTGAGTAGTTTGTTTGTGCAGGTGCTCATGGAATTCAAAGATTGTGAGAATGGAGATTGGAGCAGCCTGGCACAACAAGGAGAGGCTGCTGCTGGATCCTGTGTTGGTTGAAACAGGAAGTTTATATGATTTTTCTGTAAATAAATAAACAATATTTCAAAAACCCTAAAAATTGAAAAATTTGAAAAAACCAAAATATGTTTGTTTTTAATTTTTGTAAAAACAGAAAATTACAAAAATATGTGTTGATTGAATATGCCGAAACCCTCACGGCTGAACAAACATGATTACTTTCATCAGATTGAAAAACGGTTTTCAAACTGTTAAGATCAATGGGTTGTAAATAATGAGGGTATGTTATATTTTCTACAAATCAGTACACTTTTAGCAGAAAATGGATAGCGAGACAAAGCTATCAGTGTTGGTTGTCAAATTTTCTTTATATGATTTTGCATTTTAGGGGGAGTAATGTTGTTAGAAAATACAAAAACATTTGAAAATTTGAAAAAGTCAAAAACATGATAAAATTCAAAAATTTGAGTTTTGCGTAAAAAGAGGAAATGATAGTACATCAGTAGACGGTTACAGTACGCTAAAGAATTGGAAAGTTAAATGTGTTAAACGATCTCACTGTGGATGTGTCGATAGGTTTTTATACATTTAGTAAACTTTTTCGGGATATAAACCTAAATTCAAACACTTGCTTATTTCGTGGGGAACACTACTTGGATATATAGGTAACCCCTGAAATCTCGTTTGAAAGGTCTCATAATCTGATATACTAGGTCTTTATACTCAATGATGTCTGGGGTATTATTCCGGGACTTCTGCTGAACGGTAGTTCTGACCTAGTCCTTGGATAATACTTTCTGCAAATGCTTGAAACATAGCATTAAACCCTCAGCATGCTGATGAAACAATAAAATTGATAGTCGCTGCTGTTGTAAGCAAAAAGATCCTCTAAAGGGGACATACCGTAAAGTCGAAGCTGATATCTCTCTGCGTATACGGAAGTATCGATCTGAGATCCCTCGGCCCTCGCATACCTAATTTATGTACAGATATCATTGTAGTATACTCACCTGTAAGACTGATTATTGGGATTCTGGATACGGGAGTATATTCAAGAGGTGGGACACATGAATGAGTTTAAGTTCTTAATACACCTAATTCGTATCCTGAATCAGTTGAACTTTGTGTGAAAATTTAAGTGGACAAGTATATCGACAATCTAAGTGAATTGTTTAATTCTTACTGTGAAATTAAGCTCAACGGTACTTGTGACTTGTCATAAACTGATATGATCCTCTGACGCATACTCAAACAAAAATAGTGTCTGTAAATATGTTTGTACATATTTCTTTACTGCTTTATGTTTTCAGAAAATACAAAAAGATTTTGATTTCTGATTTATTTTCGACAACTGATGTCTGAGCGCTGAGTTTCAAAATCTAAGTAAGCTGATTGTGTTTCTGAAAATAAAACAAGTTCATTAATTTGATACTTGATGTAAAATAAAAAATTTCAAAAACAGTTTGTGATATCTCTAAGGTCATTAACTTGAACTTGGATGATAAACTGTGAGGGAGTTAGTTTCGTTAATGCTGCTAAATCTATACAGTTTGTTGTTAGGGGGAGTGGATTAGAGAAGTTGATTGATAATACGAAAACATTTTATTTATGAATGTTTGAGTGATTGCAGATATTCCAGACTACGATCCTGAGAGCAGAGTCTAAGGGGGAGTCTGAAGACAAGTTTGAAACAAAGAAAAGCTTGTAGATGGAAAGCTAGGTGTCGATCCCAAAGCACGGAAGCTTGATGAAAGGGGGAGCCTGAAGCTGATAGAAGAAGAGAAGTGATGGATGCTTACAATGTTACAATCTGAGTGAAAAGGCAGAATGATCAAGACTGAAGAAGGTGTCATAACAGAGATTAGTCACT
Source organism: Helianthus tuberosus (assembly GCA_030545235.1). NCBI lineage: Eukaryota > Viridiplantae > Streptophyta > Magnoliopsida > Asterales > Asteraceae > Helianthus > Helianthus tuberosus. Next base: position 84,817,194 of record CM060369.1, read on the forward strand.
GAAGACTTCGTCAATATCCAAGGGGGAGTCTGTTAGGGCACTATGTCTATTGACTTCGTCTTGTATCGTGTCTAGGATTAGATTTTGTTATACGAGAGTATATGAGGTTTTAGTGTATGTTTAACGTAATTTAGCTTGAAAGTGGTGATTTCCCTTGAAAATGTCATTTGACAATTTCAAGCTAAATCAAGATTTACCTTGAAAGTGTCATGTGTCATTTCAAGCTAAATCAAGATTTACCTTGAAAGTGTCATGTCATTTCAAGCTAAATCTCTCCACTATAAATACCTTTCAAGCTAAATCATTTGTAACATTTCAGAAACTTTCGGATCTGAGTAGCGAAGCTCTGCCGAAACGTCTCCAGGTTGTATATCAGTTTCATATCAATATAAGAGACATTATATTACATCTTGTGTGTTTCGATCTTGTTCGTGTATGGATTCCGCACGTTTCACGTTCTTTTCGCAATCGTTTCGGAGTCAAACCGGTCCTAACAATGTTTGAATCTGAGTCTCTTTCTTTTGTGATGACGATGATGATCTATAGATCTGAGTCGATTGTTTTTATGTTTTCATTTTTTTTATGGTGGTGGTTGAGGTTCTCACGGTGGTGGTGGTGTTTTGGTGTTATTATCCAAAGGAGACTATTCAGTTCAAACCTGATTATGAGTTTAAGTTGGTCATTAAATCTGACTTACGAAAAATAGAAACCAAGTATGTTTACGGAATTCTTTTTAACATTCTTAAAGAAGATTATAACATTTTTTTAAGATTTAATTGATTATATTACCTACGTTTTCATTGATTCATATTAGTGTTCTTAATGGTATTTAACTAATTTTAATTATAATGGATTTTATGACACAATATTTATCATGTTTTGTAAAACGAGTTGTAAAATACTCTTTTGGGATTCCTGATTTACAAAAGGATATAATAAAAAAAATCAGCACGGAAATATGGAATGAGAGATGGTGAATATAGATTAAACAAAAAAATTCTAATATTAGTGTATAGTAGGTTTACTCTAAAATCGTATGTATGTCTTCATTTTAAATTTTGTTTATGTTATATTAAATTGAATGAATGAAAAGGAAACAAGAAAAAAAGGTAAAAATGGAGGATAGTTGTTGGTAGAAATGGAGGTATATCTGTACAAGTCATAACCATGTAGTCCACAAATTTCCAAAACCATGTGCAGTTGGAAAACCATGAACCATGTACACTATCTGGTTTTTGCATAGATGCTTTATAATTAATCAATTTTAATTTTAATTTATGTACTACAAATATAACTTCTTAACTTCACTGCTAAATTGATTTTTAGAAGTTGATTACAAGAAAACTATAATCACCTAAATACCTATAATAGGCTTTTTGGCACTAAACACACAGAATAGTTACATTACGATACTTGATAAAGTCGAAGAACAACATTTTGTATAGCATCGTTATATACATCCTTGACGTATAGGTTAGGCGATGTTACTATGGGTCAGGAGGTAAGTTACATTATATCTAATACTTAGTCACATAACAATGAAATAAAACCTCCGTTACTAATGTCATCTTGCTGTTATTTATTACTCACAGAATCAGTGCGCCAAAAAAGCGCACGAGGACTGATTTACCAACAGCAAGCATTTTGATGGGATGCACATAATGAAGACTAGGCAGCCAGAAGCCTAACCAAGCCATTGACTTAACGAAGCTTACATAGATACACAACTTTTGTACAACTTATCCACATAACACACTAGGTGTTAGTATGCTAAGTTGTAGACAACTCTAAACTGTTTTGTACATCTTTGATATGTAGGCTAGGCAATGTGACAAATGCTATGATATATATGATATGTTAGTTTAGTAGCCAGGTGTGGACCTTATCCATCCATATGCATTCGCCGAGCTATTTTTCACGTTTTCAGGTTTACTCAAGTTTCTACGCCGTGTTTTTACGTCGCCGCAACGCGCGGCGGCTAAAAAACCTAGTATAAATATAAATATAATAAATAAATAATAAAGAGTAACTTCGTTTTTGCTCTTTGTGGTTTTGCCATTTGAACGCTTCTGGCCCAGTCGTTTAAGAATAATCATTTTCCTCCTTGGTCTTACTAATTTTTTACCATTTTGCTCCCCGTCCTAAATGGTATCCATTTTAACTATTAAATTTTAGAGGGGCAATTCAGTCTTTTTCCTTCCGATATTTTTATCCTCTTCATATTAAAATCCTAACATCATCTTTTATCATCTTCATATTAAAAATGACCAAACACATTATTATCTTTATCAGAGTATACCACCTACAATCTTGAACACCAAGACCAACCAAATATTAAAATTAAATCAAATTTCTAGATTTGGAGGTTATACTAAAAATCTAATTTACTTAATCAAAACCCCATCTGAGAATCCAATGCATCATCAAGGGTTTTTTTAACTATATCTGCCACAGATACAAGAAGCCGAGAGAAAAAAATACAAAAATAAATTTAAAAATCAAACAGTTAACAACCAACAACGAAGTTCAAGATTTTAAATAAACTTAATAAAAAGAAAATAAGTTATGATAAATACATACGAAGAGGTAGATTAGAGAGATTCCTAGTTGCGATGAGAGAGAGCGAGGGGTGGTGAGAAAGAGCGTGTGTGGAGTGGGTTAGGGTGGTGGTTGATGGTGGTGAAGGCAATGATGGCGGCGAATTGTGGTTGTGGGAATGACATCAGCGGATAGTGGTTAAGGCAATGACAGTGGCGGGTAGTCGTTGTGGTAGTGGCTGGTAGTAGAGAGAGGGTTGAGAGAGTGTATGTGGATTGGACGGGGTGGTCGATGATTTGGGTGATGGCAATGATGGCGCCTGGTGTTAGTTGTGGTGGTGTGGTGGCCATGTTTTTTTAAGCTTCAGCAAGATGGCAGATGTTACGTGAATTTACGGTTTTAGTATGAAAGGGATGAAATATCTTGGAAAAAGACTAAAAAAATTAACAGCTAAAATGGATGGCGTTTGGGACAGGGAGCAAAATGGTGAAAAATTAGTAAGATCAGGGAGAAAAATGGCTATTTTTAAACTATTGGGGCAGAAGCGTTAAAATGACAAAACCATAGGGAGCAAAAACGAAGTTACCTCTATAATAAATAGAGTAAAGTACAATTTCAGTCCCTGGGGTTTACACCCAATCGTACATACAACCCTCATTTGAAAAAAAACGGCCAAGCAAGTCCATGTGGTTGTCAATTGGAATCAATCAAGTCCGTCATTCACACGTCTGTTAGTTGAATGTTAGGATTTTGGTTAAAATATAAAAATGCCCTTTAGGGACTGAAATTGCAATACGAATTACTCATCTTTCATTTTTATTCTCTGCAACCACTACCACCAACAACCACCTTGTGCTATCGTCGCACCACCCGCCTCTCCACCTTCGAAGCCCACAACCACCACGAGCCGCTGCTGCCTGTTCTCCGCTGGGAACCACCCGTTCATCTGTCACGGAGACCGACAATTTGGGCAAGCTTTGATCTCAGTTCCGGGTTAATCCGAGTCATGTGGTATCCAGGTCGCCTGCATCAATTAAAATCATGATTTTTCAATTCAACTTTCAATTGTAATACTATTATGTTTAAAATCATGACTCGTTTAACATGTTTTTTTAACCTAAAATAAACGTGTCATTTATTTATACCTTAGAATGTGCACATTGTATAAGCATCTTACACGACAAAACATGTTTAATAAGATTAAATATTAATTGGTCCAACAATACAACATGTTTAATATCACACCCAGACCACGTAAAACAACAAAACGTGGCGGAAACGTCGGGGAGTGTTGTAACAGAATCATTGTTTGACAACCATGGATTAAACAGTTTCGTTTTATTGAATTAAATGTATTACATTACATTGGAATTAGAAACAAAACATGAACAAATAGACTTTCATTGTTATTAAGTCACTAAGGCCTCGTCCATTCCTATGTGAGCATACACCAATATCATCATCAAACATCATCAACTATGGTACCTGAAACACATGTGAAAATACGTCAGCATAAAAATGCCGGCGAGTACATAGGTTTTATATGAGTGTCAAATTCATGGCTCGTTTTACATGTTGCAATACTTATTTAAAAACCTTGTTTTGAAAAGTATAATATTACGACATAATTAACCAACTCAAATCAAGTTGGTTATAATTTGCAAAATCTCGTAGCCATGATTCTTAACTCCAAAACATTTGTTTTATTAAATCAAATTGTAAAATATCTCATAAAAACTCGTTAATAAAACTCGTATGGTTTATATTATTCAGAAAACATCCTTGTGTGACATTGTTTCGAAATCGTTTACCCAAGTGATCTAGATAACGCAACGATATATAATGTGTTAAAAGCACTTATATATCGGAAGTACCAGCGGCGTATCCACCATGCTTTTAACACATTACACCCGCCCCGTTACCTAATCACTTCCCTAACCCAATGGCTCAAATAGTTACAAATGGTTCACATAAATCAAATGGTTACAAATGGTTCACATAAATCCAACGATTATAAATGGTTCACAAACATCAAATGGTTACAAATGGTTCACATACATCCAAAAATTTCAAATGGTTCACATACATCCAATGATTACAAATGGTTCACATACATCCAACGATTTCAAATGGTTCAAAACGTAAAACAATTGTGCTAGCATGTTAAGTGAACATACATAGCAAAACATAATGAAATCATGTACTAATAGTGTACTAATGAACATAGCAAGTATATGATATGAAAACATGGAAAACACGAAAGTAACAAGTAGGCACATGTGTTTCACCCCAAAACGTTTGAAAAACAGTAAAAGAGGGGACTATGTACTCACTTGAGGGTGCTTAGAAGTCTTGAATAACAACCAAGCAAAGCTAGAGGGATCACGGAAATCAAATGGCACCTAATATAGGTAACTACATTAATAACCGGACCTAAATCGGAAGATCGGATAGAATGAGGTTTTGTAAACCAAATGAGTATAGGAACTCATGTAATATGGTTTAACAAGGCCTACATTCCAAAGGAAAACCTAACCTAAGCGCTTACGACCCATTACGACCTGTTTAGGTAGCTTACGCTACATTAACGCGTCGTTCGCGTAAAACGCGTTTGGACCGCCTAACTAGTCCTATGATAAGTAATATATGCCTTAACATATCTAATAATTTGCCTAATCAGTTTAGACGTTAAAATTTAGGTTACATATGCTTAAAATGAATTTATGCGCAAAAAGGGCATTTTGGTCATTTTCCTAATGCATATAAATTACCTATCATACAACTAACTAACTAACCGAAGTGACCATAAGGTATAACCTCGGAAGGTTATTCCCTATACAACTACGGTCACCTAATGAGTTTGGTCGGATCCTAATGATCGACCAAACGGGTCGGCTTCGAAAGTCTAAGCGGTTGTTTAGACCGCTTACCGTACGACCCTATATAAGCACTAAACCTAAAGTGACGAGCTAAACATGTTATAACATGTTTAACGAAGTTTGAAAATAGGTTTGATATCAAAACAAACGGTTTTGATACCCAAGAGTAGTTTGGTTACAAAATACGCAAGAATACGCATTTTGGCCGAAACTACGACTCGTCACTATGCCTAAATAACGTGGTAATCAGTAGGTATAGTCACAAGGGACTATAACCATCGAGATTACGCTCACGTTATGAAGTTCAAACGAACTTCGTGTTGACCCTAAACTGGTCAATGCAGAAAGTCAAACAAAGTTTGACTTTCACGCTAAAACGCGTAAAAGAACGAAAGAATACTTACAATAGGTCCAAGAATGGAGGTTTGATTCCAAATATTCTCAGGTATGAAGTGAAAATCACCTCAACTTAGAGAAATTTCAGAATCAAGTGTGAGTTGGGAGTGAAATGGGTGGGGGTATTTATAGAAAACCAAGAACCGTTAAGATCGTTCCTCAATAAACGAGCATCAATCTGGACCGTCCAAGTGGGCACAAGGTTTTGGAATACTAGGGGTGCCCCAAAACCATCAAATGGTATTGAAAATGTTACAAAATAGCCCTTAAACTTCAAGAGAAATGCTGAAAATGGACCTGCAAATGCAAAAATGGAGTTTCTCCCCAGATAGGGCCATGGCGTCACGCCACGGCAAAGGCATGTGGTGGTGGCGCAGCGCCACCAGGTACCAGTTCCAGAAATTTTCAAATATTTACAGTTTTGGTCCCTGCACATGTTTAAGGCCTATTTTGATGCGTTTAAACCCCGTTAACCCATTTTCAAGGCTCAATAATGAAGTTAAAGTATAGGGAACTTGAAACATGCTCAAAAATATCCCGGATGTCGGTTCGTTTGGCCGTACGGTTGCGTTATTCGGTTAATTACGGCGAAACACGAACGGACGCGAAAAACGATCCAAATTACGCGACGAAAGGATTTTTATCAAGCCAATCACTAAAATAAAATATTTTAATGATTACATAAATTTTTGTATGTCCAGATATATTCAGAACGTAAGATATGCGTGAAAATGCAAACTTATGCACTTTTTGACGCTTTTAGTCCCTATTGATCAAGAAAGTTTATTTTTGCGCACCAAACACCTCAAAGCCTATTTCTAAGCTATGTAAAGGATATTTAGGGCATATTTAATTTATGATCAAGTTCCCTAATGTTCGTTACAGTACAAATCGGCATACTTTCGTAGTTTGTCGAAATTAGTCCCTGTAAGCGAATAAACTTGATTTCGCCACACCAAACCCTCCAAAACTTATTCTAAGTTATGTAAAGGTTATTTAAGGTATGTTAAGCCTATTTCACTATTCTGGAGTGTTCGTTGCATTAAACTGGTTATATTTACGCATCAGTGCGCGTATAACCTTCAAGAAAGCGATTTAAAGCTTAAAATCGAACATGAAATGATATGTGCAAACAATACACGTATTTTTACAAATCCCAAGTATGAAACACAATATTTCATAAATTTGGTATTTGTTTGATGGTCGCAGAGGCACAGGTGTCACAGTCTCCCCTACTTTAGGAAATTTCATCTCGAAATTTATTCGTAGGAGTCTGTCTATGACGCTGTGTTAAATAATTGCCTTGCATGGAATCTAGGGTGTTTATCTATTTGCGTAGAATAACCCATCAAAGATTATGCAAGTCATAATCCTGTCATTTCTCTCAACGGACAATCTTTAAAAAAGAAAATGAAGGAAAAATCAAGGATATTCATTTCCCTCGATGGATATTCTTCAGAAACGAAAATGAACAGAATGAGTCATTTTCCTCAATGGGTATTCTTCAGAAAAGGAAATGAAGGAAAAATCAAGAATATTCATTTCCCTTGATGGATATTCTTCAGAAACGAAAATGAACGGAATGAGTCATTTTCCTCAATGGGTATTCTTCAGAAACGGAAATGAATGAATAATCAAGAATATTCATTTCCCTCGATGGATATTCTTCAGAAACGTTTCCTCAATGGGTATTCTTCAGAAATGAAAATGAACGAATAATCAAGAATATTCATTTCCCTCGATGGATATTCTTCAGAAATGAAAATGAACGGAATGAGTCATTTTCCTCAATGGGTATTCTTCAGAAACAGAAATAAAGGAAAAATCAAGAATATTCATTTCCCTCGATGGATATTCTTCAGAAACAAAAATGAACGGAATGAGTCATTTTCCTCAATGGGTATTCTTCAGAAACGGAAATGAAGGAAAAATCAAGAATATTCATTTCCCTCGATGGATATTCTTCAGAAACGAAAATGAACGGAATGAGTAATTTTCCTCAATGGGTATTCTTCAGAAACGGAAATGAAGGAAAAAGAAAAATCAGGGATATTCATTTCCCTCGATGGATATTCTCCAGAAACGAAAATAAACGGAATGAGTCATTTTCCTCAATGGGTATTCTTCAGAAACAGAAATGAACTGAGTCAACTCTAGACACATGACAAAACTTGCTGTGGTTTCTATGCACTGAATTCCATAATTATGTATGCATCCATAATTACCTAATTCCTTGCACAGTCCACACAGTTTGTTTTGTAATGTGAAGGGGAAGAAAATCAAACCTGTGATGAGTGTGACTAGACTATCATAGGGTCCTTTTAATTAGATCGACAAATGATCTCTTTAATTAGACCACCAAGGAGTCTTTTCAGCTATATCATCACATGATATGTCACACCCTGGCTTTGCGGAAGCGTGGTTAATTTTGGTGTGACTTCTTAATACCATAGCTTAACCATAACAAGCTATATGAATTTAAAAACCATGCAAGTCATCCATTAAGTTTTGAAAATCAAAATACAATACCATTGTTTTAACCAACAACCATAACCTTGTTCACAACATTACAACTTATAACATAACATAAACGTGGTTTTAAGGGCTGTGTCTTGTCCAGGAAAGAGACACATCCCCTAAACCCTGATGACTCCATGACAAGTGCAGCGGAAAATGTTCCATACCGTGCCAGATCCGTTTAATTTCCTGAAATACATGTGAGTTGAAAAATCAACAATAATGTTGAGCGAGTTCATGTGCAAGTGAGTAAGTAAAAACACTTGTAAGTATAAAAGTTTCCTGGTATGTAGCAGTGTAAGAGGACTTGTGATCACCAATGGTTTGCAAGGCCATTAGCATGTTGTGAAATGCAAGTATGGAAGACACACCCTAGCCGATTTTTGCGTTGGGTACCAAGTCACTCCGGGTCCGTTCTGTTGGTCCTCCGAGAGGTCCGTTCTGTTGGGCCGGGAGCTGGGCTCGCTACACCCAGATAGATCTACCGCTCGAGTCCCTCGGTGTTCTAACTACCCATTCACATGATCTAAACCTCCTTACGTAAATCATACCGTGTATAAAGTACTTGTAAACAAAGTAACATGTATTTCACCCCCGCAGTTAAGAAAACTGAAAACAGTTAGAGAAAAGGGGGACATGAACTCACAGTGAATGCGCGTCTCTACCAAGTGTCTCCAATACAGTAAGCTGTGCAACGACCTACAAGTGCTAATTCTATTAGACGGACGGCCGTGCTTTAGCTTTATAGTTTAAGTCTTTGGGAAATAGTTAGACAACTATTTCGTGTTTATGTTCCGTATACACTTGGTAGTTATACTTCTTCCCAAGGATGGGGGATACAGTACATGTGCGTAAGTTACGTTTTATCAATCTTGTGGTAATGTAATTACCGGTGTAACTTATATGTTAATGTGGAAGCGTTCGCAAAGTTTTGGAATTATAACGCTTGTAAATATTATTTTTACTCTAAAATAATATTTATGTATTTTCACAAAATAATCATAAACAGTGTTGTGACAAATATATTTATCACGTTAATCTTTGTGAAAATCCCACCTCCGAATATTTAGTAAAATATAGTGCTGGCGAAATTTATATTTCGAAAGTATGTCCAAAAATAGTTCTAACACTTGTTGTGTAAATAAACCTAAGTGTTAGGTTTTTAGGAAAATTTCGCCAGAGTTTCCTCTGTAACTGGAGGTGGCCACGCTTTCAAGCGTATCATTTTCTTTTAACAAATCAATACAACAACCTCTTTATTCAATCAACAATTTCCGACACATCAAACTAGTTTTCAACACATCAAACTTACCGACTAGTATGTAAACCGCATTATTACATGAACTTGTAGTTTTTCCGCATCTATAATGTAAATCCCCTTCATATATGTAGATCTTTATATAAAGTAACTTTAACCTCATAAAAACCTCGTGTTTAGAGAAATCCGTCTTTACAACTTCTAGTAATAAGTGACAAATCTACTTCTTTGTCGGATCTTTTCATTTCACAAGTGTTTACACACTTGTGGTTTATAAAATCATGTTTACTAGTGTAAGATCCACTTTTTAAAATACATGATTTCTTTATTGTGTGGTTCTTCAAAAATACCACTTGCGGATACGTAGATCCGCTAGTTTTAAACTCCATTTTACCGCTTAAATTACTTTTACACAAGTAAAATATTTCTACACAAGTTCATGTATCTTGTGTGGTAGAGTTTCGCCTTTTAACCCTTGTGGTAACTAAAAACGAGCTTATGTGAAGATCCATGGTCTTACAAAGTCGGGTTAAACGGAGATCCGAGCTACCACATCATAGATCGGGTCTCAATAATCACATATTTCAAGTCCTACGACTTTTACACAAGTTACTAGCTATTAACCACCACTTTTAGTATTTTTAGTAGACTTTTGATCATCATCTTTCATTTTAACAAGATTCAACCGACATAATTTCTTTTAACCACTTTAGATGAGTGTAAAAACAAGTTTTAAACAATATACCTCTAGCTCAAGGCTAGGGAAGATCTTTGGCGAAAAAGAGGTGGATAAAAGCTAACGGTAGAGGTCCTTCGCGTTCCGAGTGCACCAAAGCTCCTAATACGCGACTTGTGAAGTGTGTATAATCTTGGAATGATGAGATCAAGAGCCGAAAATTTGATGGTGGGGAGAGGGGTGTTCGGCCGAAGGTTGTAGAGAAGAGAAGAGAGAGTTTTGGTTGGTGTTGATTAGTGATAATTATCAAGTGCTTAGTGATGGGTTATATAGACAATTCTAGGTGTTATTAACCAATGGACAATGTGTCCCCAAGATATTAGACCATCTAAGATTAACCAAGATCACCAAGTACAAGTGTGTTCCCCCTAGTTTGGGGACGGTTATGATGGGGGGTGGGGTTGGTTCGATTTTAAGTAGGTGGTTAGGATAATTAGTTTAGTTAAGTAAGTTAACCAAGTATTTAACTTAGTTAGTTGTATATTGTGTGTTATGACGGGTGTTAGGGTAATCAGAGACCCTAACTGGCTCAGAAAAATATATTTAGTGAAAATAGTAATATTTTCATGTTCCGGGTAAAGTCCGGGTGTCCGGTTGGATAGTAATCCGTTAAAGCCTTTTGTAACGCTTTAAAGTGTCGTTATTAACATTTTTAGTGACACAATTTGTTTTCCCGACATTTTAGAAAGTGTCTAGTAATATTTTCTCATGTTCTGGCACTTTACTAGTCAGCTAGAAGCTGGTTTATTTATTAAAGTGCTGTGTTTGGTACTTAAAGTACGTTTTTGGCACATCCGAATCAGTGTATCTTATTCCTAGAGACGCGGTACCACAACCCTTATATCCCTACACTCACTACCAGTGTAGCCAAAATATATGAGGCTCTTATCAGGCCTTAGAAGCAGTATCTGCCTGATGCTGGTTATATCAGCATGTTCACTGTGTATCCTTTTAGTGCTACTGTGCTTTTTGTGCATCATGTTTGTCACTAGGGTTTAGTATGTAAATAATGTAGTGACAGCAAATAAAGTATGATGCAAGTAAGTGCATGTATCAGTATGCAGGTAGCAGTTTATCAGCTAGTTTCAATCAAGCACAGTAATTAAGCAGTAATTAATCAGTAATTAAGTTGTACGGATACCTGGTTTAGTGCGGGTTGTCACATTCTCCCCCCGTTAAATAAATTTCGTCCCGAAATTTAAGTTCTGCTTGTAGAAGCAGAGTTTTTAGGAAATAAGTGGGGGTATTTCTCTTTCATCCGGTCCTCACGTTCCCAGGTAAATTCAGGACCATGTCTGGCATTCCAACGTACTTTGACGAGTTTGACACTGCTCCGGCGGGTCTTGTTAACTTTCCAATCTGTGACCTCAACAGGTTCTTCAACGAAGTGGAGCGTGTCGTCAATATGAATCTCGTCGATAGGAATGGCAACGTCAACTTGAGTTGGACTTTTCTTTAAATTGGATACATGAAATGTATCGTGAACACCATTCAGTTCAGCAGGTAGGTCCAACTTGTATGCTACTGTCCCAATTCTTTCCAGAATTCTGAAGGGACCAATGTAGCGCGGATTCAACTTCCCACGCTTACCAAAGCGTGCCACCCCCTTCCAGGGTGAAACTTTCAATAACACCATCTCTCCGACTTGGAAGTCCACATGCTTCCGGTTTGGATCCGCGTAGGCCTTTTGCCTGTGGCCAGCGGCTTCGATGCGTTTAAGTATTTGCGCAATCTTGTCTGTCGTCTCTTGGACGATCTCGGGACCAGCAAGCTGCCTATCACCTGCGTCAGACCAACAGAGGGGTGATCGGCACTTGCGTCCGTAAAGGGCCTCAAATGGCGCGACACCAATACTGGTGTGGTAGCCGTTGTTGTATGAAAATTCGACCAAAGGTAAGTGTTTATCCCAGCTACCTCCGAAATCCATAACACATGCCCTCAGCATGTCTTCCAACGTTTGTATCGTTCGCTCGCTCTGGCCGTCTGTTTGCGGATGGAACGCAGTGCTCAGATTCAATTGTGAGCCAAAAGATTCTTGGAAGGATTGCCATATTCTTGACACAAACCTTCCGTCTCTATCAGAGATGATCGAGAGAGGTACTCCATGACGTGCTACGATCTCTCTCAAGTAAATTTCCGCAAGTTTACTAGTATTGTCTTTCTCCTTGATTGGCAGAAAGTGTGCGGACTTTGTTAGGCGGTCAACAATCACCCAAATCATATCATGGCCTCTTGGCGTCCTTGGCAGTTTCGTAACAAAATCCATTGAGATTTGTTCCCATTTCCACTTGGGAATCTCAGGTTGTTGCAGAAGTCCCGAAGGCTTCTGGTATTCTGCCTTGACCTTAGCGCACGTTAAACATTTGCTCACGTAAACAGCAACGTCGCCTTTCATCCTAGGCCACCAATAGTAATTTTTGAGATCCTGGTACATCTTATCCGATCCAGGGTGGATAGAGTACCGTGACTTGTGCGCTTCGTCGAAAATAACTTCCCTTAATCCACCAAACAGAGGAACCCAAATCCTTTTCTCAAAACATAATGTTCCTTCCTCGTTTGGTACCAAAAGCTTCTCCATTCCACGGAGATATTCTCCCTCAAGGTTTCCCTCCTTGAGAGCTTCCTTTTGTGCAGCACGAATGCGCGAGGAAAGATCGGTTCGTATGATCATTTCCAAAGCTCTAACCCTTATGGGCTTGATTCTTTCTTTACGACTTAGGGCATCGGCGACTACATTCGCCTTCCCTGGGTGATACTTTATCTCGCAGTCGTAATCGTTTAGCAACTCAACCCATCGTCTTTGCCTCATATTCAACTCCTTCTGGTTGAATATATGCTGTAGGCTTTTGTGATCTGTGAAGATTGTGCACTTCGTACCATACAGGTAGTGTCTCCAGATCTTTAAAGCGAAAACCACTGCGCCAAGCTCTAAATCGTGGGTGGTATAGTTCTTTTCGTGCACTTTCAGTTGGCGTGATGCGTAAGCAATGACCTTTTGGCGTTGCATCAACACACAACCCAATCCCTGACGCGATGCGTCGCAGTATACCACAAAGTCATCAGTACCTTCTGGTAGAGCTAAGATTGGCGCGTTACAAAGCTTATCCTTCAATATCTGAAATGCTTCATCCTGCTTGATTCCCCAATCAAACGTCTTATCTTTCTGCGTGAGGAGCGTCAAAGGTTGAGCGATTTTCGAGAAATCCTCGATGAACCTTCGATAGTAGCCAGCCAAACCCAAGAATTGTCGAATCTCGGTTGGCGTTGTAGGCGTTTCCCAATTCTTGATTGCCTCAATCTTTGTGGGATCAACATGAATTCCATCCCCATTAACCACATGTCCAAGAAACTGGACTTCGCGTAGCCAAAACTCGCACTTAGAGAACTTGGCGTACAGTTGTTCCTTCTTTAACAGCTCCAAAATGGCTCTAAGATGTTGTTCGTGTTCAGCCTTCGTCTTTGAGTAAATCAGGATGTCGTCGATGAATACAATCACGAACTTGTCTAAGTATGGCTTGCAAACTCTATTCATTAGATCCATGAATACCGCAGGTGCGTTTGTCAAACCAAATGGCATAACGAGGAACTCGTAGTGTCCATAACGAGTTCGGAAGGCTGTTTTCGGGATACTTTCCTCCTGTATCCTTAATTGATGGTATCCAGATCGAAGATCGATCTTAGAGTAAAAGCTTGAACCTTGAAGTTGGTCGAACAGATCATCGATTCTTGGCAGAGGGTACCTGTTCTTGATCGTCAGCTTGTTCAATTCTCTGTAGTCAATACACATGCGGAAACTTCCGTCCTTCTTCTTGACAAACAGGACCGGAGCTCCCCAAGGCGAGAAGCTTGGTCGGATAAAACCCTTGTCTAACAACTCTTGAAGTTGCGTTGACAATTCCTGCATCTCAGACGGAGCAAGTCTGTATGGTGCCTTAGCCACAGGCGCGGCGCCTGGAACTAAGTCAATGTGAAACTCCACTTGCCTCTGCGGTGGCAGTCCGGGTAAGTCTTCCGGGAAGACTTCTGGATACTCCCTTACGACAGGGATGTCTTCGATTCTTGGCTCAGCAGCCTTCTTATCCACGATGTGTGCCAGAAAAGCAACACATCCTTTCTGTAAGCACTTCCTTGCTTTCAAGCAGCTGATAAATCTTAGCGGCGTGTCACGCTTCTCTCCGTGAACCACAATTGTTTCACCATCATCAGTTGGGATACGAACAACTTTCTCGTGACATACTATCTCAGCCTTGTTTCCGGATAACCAATCCATTCCTACCACCACGTCGAAGCTTCCCAATTGGACTGGTAGTAGATCCAAAGTAAACTCGCGTTCTCCCAGTTCTATCACACAGCCTCTGATTACTTCGTCGGCTTCAACTAACTTTCCATTAGCTAATTCGATCGAGTAGGGAATGTCTAACTTATTAGCAGCTAACCCAAGCATATTCTTAAATTCTAATGATACGAAGCTATAATCGGCACCAGTATCAAATAAAACGGATGCATAGCGTTGATTGATAGGGAACGTACCGGTAACAACATTTGGGTCCTGGCGTGCCTCCCTAGCTTCGAGTTGGAACACTCTACCACGGGCTTGATTCAATGTTGGGCAATTCTTCTTAAAATGCCCGATTTCCCCGCAGTTATAGCATCCGAGCCTCTGTCCATTACCACCAGCTTGATCATTCCCCTGATTACGATTTACTGCGCCCGCTTGGTTAGCGTTGTTGCCCTGATTTCTGTTACCTCCAAAATTTCCTTGTGGGCGGTTTCCATTTCCACCACGGTTATCATTCCTATTTCCATATCCTCCCTGGCCTCCGCGACCGACAGGGACCCAACAAGTATCCTTCGAGTGACCACGTTTCCCACATGCTTCACATGTTTTTAGTCCACATTGGCCAGAATGATGACGCTGGCAGGCATTACACTTGGGCTGGGTGCCCATATATCCTCTTCCTTTCCTCCCACTGCCAGTCGTACCCTGAGCTGGCGTGCTTGGTGCTCCTCTCTTAGCATCACCGCTAACACTTTGCTTGAAGTTCGAAAACTTTCTTTTGTTACTTCCTGACGACTCAACATGAGTCTCTTTCTCCTTTGCCTTAACATCACCAAACCTGTTTAGACGAATCGCCTCCTCGGTGAGAGCCACGCTCAAATCGATGGCTTCAGTGATAGTTGCTGGTTTGGAGGAGGTTACCATGCTTATTATTTGGGGAGCCAAACCCCAAATGAAGCGCTCGATTCGCTTGTATTCTGGCGTAACCATGTAAGGAACCACTTGAGATAAGTCGTGAAACCTCTGGACATATTCTGCAACCTTTGGTCCATCCATCTTTAAGTGCCAAAATTCAGTCTCCAACCTTTGAATTTCTGCGCGAGAACAGTACTTTTTGCGCATCAGTTCTTTCAATTCGGCCCAAGTCAGGGCGTAGGCGGCAGCTTCGCCTAGAGTTTGTACTTGTAGGTTCCACCAAGATAGGGCTCCATCTAGAAACAGCCCTGAAATGTATGTGACTTGCTGATCCTCTGCACACTTGCTCATGCGTAAGACAGAATCGGTTTTCTCAGCCCAGCGGGTAAAGGCAACTGCACCTCCTGTGCCATCGAAGTTGACCGGTTTGCAGTCCAAGAACTGCTTGTAGGTGCATCCTGCACGTATGTTAAAACATGTGTTTGGCATTAGCATCATTGCTAAAGATGTCCAGCTAGGACATGGTAGGTCCAAATGGCGTGGTATTACCGTGAGGTGGATTGTTATTGCCTTGGTTAACACTTCCGCTCGCTCCTGGCTGAGATGCTGCGTACTGTGCTATGGCAGCGGCAATGACTTGCTGTAGCTCTGCCTCATTAGTAGGCATTGGCATTGGCGTAGGGCGTTTTGGCGGCATCTTCTAAAAGATGATTTACGTTGGTCAGGCCATAGTAAAAATCCCATGTTACAGTACGTACGTCTTACTATAATAGTAATAGTAATAACACATAATATCTCATGTCATCAATACATCACATATATCAATCATCCACATCTCATACCATAACAATGCAAATAAGTAATCAAGCGAAACAGATATGATGAGAATACTGCGATTGTCATACATCAAGACCACAGAGTAAGTGTATCAGTACATCATAGTGTCATACAATCATCCATCAACTAGGGGCTACATCACCCCTGTCCAAAAATCATAACAGATCAGTGTCAAATACAACATCAAGTACATGTCAAAAGTCAAAATCAAAAAGTGGTCTCCAAAATGCTGTGCAATCCAACAATCGCCGTCTTCTCATCCTCGTCTATCTAATCAGTAGCTGGTGAGCTCTATGCAGATGGTGGTGGAGGAGGGGGAAAGTGGGTATAAAACAAGCGGCGTAACTGGAGCCAGTCCTCCTCCTGGGCTCGCTGAGTACGAATAATGGAAGCAACCTGCTGCTCTAAAGCAAAGAGACGAGCAGCAATATCTGGGGGTAAAGGTCGAAATGGCTGTAGAGGGGAGGGTGCCTGTCCATGGCACTGACAAGGTGACAACCGAGCTCTCTCGAGCTCCTGTATACGCTGTGTGTGGGACTCATGCTGTGCGACAAAGGACATCAAGACGTCCTCAATAGTGTGTCCCCTGTGAAAAGCATGATAGGGGTCAGTGGGTGGCATACCAGAGCCAGGTGCCCAAAGAAATGGCTCGCTAGTGGGGTCGAAAGGTGCCACGTGAAACGGTGCAACAGCGGGTGGAACAAATGACGTCTGAGGCATAAAAGGGATAGGCATCGGTACATGCCCATCAGGGTGTGCTGAAGAACCCTCTCCAGGCCCTGCTGGAGGTATAAACATAGGAACCTGAAATGAAAAGTCAACATGTGGTGCAACAGGAATCTGTGGAGGGAAAGGTGGATCATCCTCATCAGCCGGTATCCAACCGTGCTGTGCGGACTCATCCGGTGAATCCATATGTGCCGCGAACAGTGCATGTCCGGGCTCCAGTGGGACGGGATCAAGTAAGGGAGCAACAACAGGGTAAACGGGTGCAAAGTGCTCTATAGGGTGGTCAGCAGGTATATCACCAACGGGTAAGGGAACAACGGGATCAACAGCAACATGATCGCCCTCAATCACAGGAACATCTACAGGGAGATCAGCAACAACAGGCTCAAAAGGGATATCAGCATGTACTAAGTCATGCTCTGGTATAGGGTCTAGAGCGGCTGCCTGCTCAGGAGCAACGGCAGGCTCGAAGTCATCAAAAGCCATGTCAAACTCAAAATCTGGGTCAATAGGCTCAAATAGGTCAACAGCGTCTACTGGATCCTCCATAAACTGATCCATCGGAACGTACTCTATGTCATGATCAGGGTCGAATCCTGGGGGAAACATAGGGTCGGAATCCCCCTCATCATCATGGTCAAAAGCGAAACTGGGGATAGGAGCGACAGAAGATGCATGATCAGGCTCAGACTCATGAGAGAAGTGCTGTGCACTCTGGACATGTGAGGGTACAGAAGCCACAGACTCAAAGGAGTCCGCGACTGGGGAGTGAACAGGTGGCTCCGCGGCGGGAGCGTCCGCGATCAACAAAGGATCGGCAGCAGGAAGGGCCTCGCCCTGAGCATCGTCCTCGAAAGGCTCCTCATCAAACATATCAACATCATCCTCCTCATCGTCGATGGGTAAATCGTAAGCTGGGTACGCAGCAAGCGGTATAGGAGCAGGGATCAATGCCAATGGTAGATCCCCGGCGATAGGACCATCTGCGAGCTCGCCAGCACCGTCAGGTAGTGCAAAAGGCTGGAAATCGTCCTCATCTGTGCTAGTGTAGTCGGACGTGTAAACCTCGTGCTCCGATGACTCAATGTCGTCTGAAACGATAGGCCTCGGGCCTGTGGTGCCTGAACCACCAGTGTCTGCAGAATCCATGTGTCTGTAACATATACACAAACATGCACAAATAGTCAATCATAAATCAAGTAATCACATAAGTCATCAAGTAAGGCATCACATAATCCTCCTAGTCTTACTAGCCAATTTCATCCAGTCCACAAGACTGCTCTATCCTTCACTTAAACTAAACCTCGATCCTCCAGACCGATCCTCAGCCCTCCAAGCTGAGCCTTTCCTTCCTAGCCTTGCTAGCCCACTACCTCGGTCACCTAGACCAAGCCTCGATCCTCCAGATCGATCCTATAACAAACCAACGTGCTTAACTACCTTGACCACCTCGGTCCTCCAGACCGATCCTCAGCCCTCCAAGCTGAGCCTATAAATAAATAAAATGTGCTCAACATTTGTTTGTAAAAAGTGTGGATCTGGACTTAAGTGGTATGCAGAAAAATGTTTTCGTGAGAGCCCTAGTGATCATAGTCTAGACTCGAGAAAGAATCCTAGTTCGCTATGATCAGAGCTCTGATACCAAGCTGTCACACCCTGGCTTTGCGGAAGCGTGGTTAATTTTGGTGTGACTTCTTAATACCATAGCTTAACCATAACAAGCTATATGAATTTAAAAACCATGCAAGTCATCCATTAAGTTTTGAAAATCAAAATACAGTACCATTGTTTTAACCAACAACCATAACCTTGTTCACAACATTACAACTTATAACATAACATAAACGTGGTTTTAAGGGCTGTGTCTTGTCCAGGAAAGAGACACATCCCCTAAACCCTGATGACTCCATGACAAGTGCAGCGGAAAACGTTCCATACCGTGCCAGATCCGTTTAATTTCCTGAAATACATGTGAGTTGAAAAATCAACAATAATGTTGAGCGAGTTCATGTGCAAGTGAGTAAGTAAAAACACTTGTAAGTATAAAAGTTTCCTGGTATGTAGCAGTGTAAGAGGACTTGTGATCACCAATGGTTTGCAAGGCCATTAGCATGTTGTGAAATGCAAGTATGGAAGACACACCCTAGCCGATTTTTGCGTTGGGTACCAAGTCACTCCGAGTCCGTTCTGTTGGTCCTCCGAGAGGTCCGTTCTGTTGGGCCGGGAGCTGGGCTCGCTACACCCAGATAGATCTACCGCTCGAGTCCCTCGGTGTTCTAACTACCCATTCACATGATCTAAACCTCCTTACGTAAATCATACCGTGTATAAAGTACTTGTAAACAAAGTAACATGTATTTCACCCCCACAGTTAAGAAAACTGAAAACAGTTAGAGAAAAGGGGGACATGAACTCACAGTGAATGCGCGTCTCTACCAAGTGTCTCCAATACAGTAAGCTGTGCAACGACCTACAAGTGCTAATTCTATTAGACGGACGGCCGTGCTTTAGCTTTATAGTTTAAGTCTTTGGGAAATAGTTAGACAACTATTTCGTGTTTATGTTCTGTATACACTTGGTAGTTATACTTCTTCCCAAGGATGGGGGATACAGTACATGTGCGTAAGTTACGTTTTATCAATCTTGTGGTAATGTAATTACCGGTGTAACTTATATGTTAATGTGGAAGCGTTCGCAAAGTTTTGGAATTATAACGCTTGTAAATATTATTTTTACTCTAAAATAATATTTATGTATTTTCACAAAATAATCATAAACAGTGTTGTGACAAATATATTTATCACGTTAATCTTTGTGAAAATCCCACCTCCGAATATTTAGTAAAATATAGTGCTGGCGAAATTTATGTTTCGAAAGTATGTCCAAAAATAGTTCTAACACTTGTTGTGTAAATAAACCTAAGTGTTAGGTTTTTAGGAAAATTTCGCCAGAGTTTCCTCTGTAACTGGAGGTGGCCACGCTTTCAAGCGTATCATTTTCTTTTAACAAATCAATACAACAACCTCTTTATTCAATCAACAATTTCCGACACATCAAACTAGTTTTCAACACATCAAACTTACCGACTAGTATGTAAACCGCATTATTACATGAACTTGTAGTTTTTCCGCATCTATAATGTAAATCCCCTTCATATATGTAGATCTTTATATAAAGTAACTTTAACCTCATAAAAACCTCGTGTTTAGAGAAATCCGTCTTTACAACTTCTAGTAATAAGTGACAAATCTACTTCTTTGTCGGATCTTTTCATTTCACAAGTGTTTACACACTTGTGGTTTATAAAATCATGTTTACTAGTGTAAGATCCACTTTTTAAAATACATGATTTCTTTATTGTGTGGTTCTTCAAAAATACCACTTGCGGATACGTAGATCCGCTAGTTTTAAACTCCATTTTACCGGTTAAATTACTTTTACACAAGTAAAATATTTCTACACAAGTTCATGTATCTTGTGTGGTAGAGTTTCGCCTTTTAACCCTTGTGGTAACTAAAAACGAGCTTATGTGAAGATCCATGGTCTTACAAAGTCGGGTTAAACGGAGATCCGAGCTACCACATCATAGATCGGGTCTCAATAATCACATATTTCAAGTCCTACGACTTTTACACAAGTTACTAGCTATTAACCACCACTTTTAGTATTTTTAGTAGACTTTTGATCATCATCTTTCATTTTAACAAGATTCAACCGACATAATTTCTTTTAACCACTTTAGATGAGTGTAAAAACAAGTTTTAAACAATATACCTCTAGCTCAAGGCTAGGGAAGATCTTTGGCGAAAAAGAGGTGGATAAAAGCTAACGGTAGAGGTCCTTCGCGTTCCGAGTGCACCAAAGCTCCTAATACGCGACTTGTGAAGTGTGTATAATCTTGGAATGATGAGATCAAGAGCCGAAAATTTGATGGTGGGGAGAGGGGTGTTCGGCCGAAGGTTGTAGAGAAGAGAAGAGAGAGTTTTGGTTGGTGTTGATTAGTGATAATTATCAAGTGCTTAGTGATGGGTTATATAGACAATTCTAGGTGTTATTAACCAATGGACAATGTGTCCCCAAGATATTAGACCATCTAAGATTAACCAAGATCACCAAGTACAAGTGTGTTCCCCCTAGTTTGGGGACGGTTATGATGGGGGGTGGGGTTGGTTCGATTTTAAGTAGGTGGTTAGGATAATTAGTTTAGTTAAGTAAGTTAACCAAGTATTTAACTTAGTTAGTTGTATATTGTGTGTTATGACGGGTGTTAGGGTAATCAGAGACCCTAACTGGCTCAGAAAAATATATTTAGTGAAAATAGTAATATTTTCATGTTCCGGGTAAAGTCCGGGTGTCCGGTTGGATAGTAATCCGTTAAAGCCTTTTGTAACGCTTTAAAGTGTCGTTATTAACATTTTTAGTGACACAATTTGTTTTCCCGACATTTTAGAAAGTGTCTAGTAATATTTTCTCATGTTCTGGCACTTTACTAGTCAGCTAGAAGCTGGTTTATTTATTAAAGTGCTGTGTTTGGTACTTAAAGTACGTTTTTGGCACATCCGAATCAGTGTATCTTATTCCTAGAGACGCGGTACCACAACCCTTATATCCCTACACTCACTACCAGTGTAGCCAAAATATATGAGGCTCTTATCAGGCCTTAGAGGCAGTATCTGCCTGATGCTGGTTATATCAGCATGTTCACTGTGTATCCTTTTAGTGCTACTGTGCTTTTTGTGCATCATGTTTGTCACTAGGGTTTAGTATGTAAATAATGTAGTGACAGCAAATAAAGTATGATGCAAGTAAGTGCATGTATCAGTATGCAGGTAGCAGTTTATCAGCTAGTTTCAATCAAGCACAGTAATTAAGCAGTAATTAATCAGTAATTAAGTTGTACGGATACCTGGTTTAGTGCGGGTTGTCACATGATATTCCTAACCAGATTTTTGGATCAATCTGTTTAACTAGACCACTCAAGGGGTCTAATTATGGAATAGTACATTATAATCCAAGGGTCTTTACTATTACGTAGAAGCCCATTAAGGATTTAAGGTAGTACCTTTGGATATCCTACTATGAATCCCTTATACGAAGATATGGAAGATTCTACGAGGATTTGGATAACAAAAACTTGGATCACACAAAAACATAAAAGGGAACACATAAGCACATAATCACATATTTGTTTAATTTGACCTTTAATTTGTTATCTTTGGACACGGATATTTATAGCACACCAGGAATCCAATCCATGGATTTCATTTGGCACTTTAATCCTTTTCAAGGATCTATCTATGAAGATAGGATGATCTTCCGAAAATTCGATTTTGTTTTCAAAGAAACGTAATATTCGAATTAAGGTACACAACAATTTTAGGATTTACGGAAATACCCTTAGGTACCCTATTAAGGATTTATAGTGGTACTTTGGGTATTCGTCTAGAGTTGTAACTTGCGCCTTGTACTTCGTTTCTTTGGAAGAAACGGGTAATTAGGATTTTCGTGGAAAACGCAAGAGATCATAAAATGGAAGAATTTTGGGGGTAGTCTGTTCTTCAAGAAATACGATTCCCTGATTGTCGGTATTGTAGGGGATATGTTGTTTATACATGCAACCACATAAATACATTGCAATGTAAATAAAAGATTTATTTATAAACAACGATAACAACTGTTTCATGGACCTTGACAACAAAAGAAAATAATACATAAGACGTGATTATTTCTAAACGGTGTTGTCTTCTAGTCGGTCAGATGCTCATCCCTGTGCTGGATTTGCATTAGCAAGCTTTGGGCAATTTCTTCGGAAATGACCCATCTTGCCATAGTTGTAACAAGAACCTGGTGGAAAACGAGCTTGAGCAGGATTGTTGTCAGCTTGATTTGGTGCAACTGCTGCTCGGCAAACTCTTGCTGTATGACCTATAAGTCCAAAAATTTGGCATTTGTGGCACTTCACACTAGCATGATGATGAAGGTTACATTGGTTGCACAAGGGTGCAGTTCCGTTGTATGGCTTCCTAGCAGGGGGTTGAGCTGGTTGGTTGGGGGCAGCTTGATCATTGTGAGCAACCACGGTGAAGTTTTGGGAAGCTTTTCGCTTCCTTGACTTCTTAGAGGATTCAGTCTGTTCATCTTTGGGTTTCGATTCCTCGATTGGTTTCTTATCACCTTTTCGGAAAAATTTACCTTTCCTGATTTGAGATTCAGTCAAGGTAGTAGATAGCTCAATGGCCTGCCTAACCGTAGTGGGGTTACTACCAGTCACAATGTCTTGTACTGGGTCAGGGAGGCCATCAATGTACTTTTCGATTGCCTTATCCAAAGGCGTAACCATATTTGGGCATAACAGACTTAACTCCTCATAACGATCCGTGTAGGCTCGATGCTCACCGCTATCTTGCTTAAGATCGTCGAATTCCCTTTCCAAGGCCCTGATCTCGTGATGAGGACATAATTCCTTCATCATCAGATCTCGAAGCTCTTCCCATGTTTGAGCCAGTGCCACATCGGCACCCCTATCTCTCATCACACCATTCCACCATGTCAAAGCTCGTTTCTCAAAGACACTAGATGCGAATTCTACCTTTCACTCATTTAGGCATTGAACATGCCTGAAGGTGCTCTCTAGACTCTCGAACCATTGCAGAAGTGCAGTCGCTCCTTGAGACCCAGAAAATTTTTATGGCTTAGCCGAGTTGAACCTCTTGAAGTTGCAGGGGGCATTATTTTTGTTGAGAGCTTGGTTACATTGAGCAACAATGTTTGGGATTGCAGCAGTCATTTATTGCGTAATGACAGCTGCCAGCTCTTCAATAGGTACCTGATTTTCGCATCGTGGAGGCATTCTAAAAAGGGGAACAAGAGAGAAAACAAATGAAATGGCATTGGGTAAGAATAGGATGCTACAATTACCGACCAAAAATCATGGGTGACGGTCATTTGTTTGAACCACGAAGCAAACAAATGATACACAAAGGCTGAATCAAAGTAAATAGGTCCTCATAATGTATCGCGAAGACATGCTCGCCTATAAGTGGACACTCACCCCAAGAGTTCCCAGGTAAGAGTGACTGGTCTGATACTGCGGATTTATACGAACACTCTAGCCTTAGACAGAAAGCTCAGGGTACAGGCACCCACCCTTCCAGTTTGCACGTGTTCACATTATGTAGCCCCAAACTTTGACGAGAATTTGAAAACTTTGAAGGTTCGAAACCTTATAATAAATCATCCTAGAACAGATGATAAGTTTTCAAAGCAGATTTGAATTTTGTGTTCTTATTATAGTTACTGCCTAAAGATAGGCAATGGTATTATTTTATGACTAAACGCAAGTAAACTCGCGTTAGGGTCCTAGGAAGGTTATAGTCTAGGTCAAAGCATTACTAATAACCTAATTCCCTATAACCATTGGCTCTGATACCAACTTTTCTGTCACACCCCGACCACGTAAAACAACAAAACGTGGCGGAAACGTCAGGGAGTGTTGTAAGAGAATAATTGTTTCACAACCATGGATTAAACAGTTTCGTTTTATTGAATTAAATGTATTACATTACATTGGAATTAGAAACAAAACATGAACAAATAGACTTTCATTGTTATTAAGTCACTAAGGCACGTCCATTCCTATATGAGCATACACCAATATCATCATCAAACATCATCAACTATGGTACCTGAAACACATGTGAAAATACGTCAGCATAAAAATGCCGACGAGTACATAGGTTTTATATGAGTGTCAGATTCATGGCTCGTTTTACATGTTGCAATACTTATTTAAAAACCTTGTTTTGAAAAGTATAATATTGCGACATAATTAACCAACTCAAATCAAGTTGGTTATAATTTGCAAGATCTCGTAGCCATGATTCTTAACTCCAAAACATTTGTTTTATTAAATCAAATTGTAAAATATCTCATAAAAACTCGTTAATAAAACTCGTATGGTTTATATTATTCAGAAAACATCCTTGTGTAACATTGTTTAGAAATCGTTTACCCAAGTGATCTAGATAACGCAACGATATATAATGTGTTAAAAGTACTTATATATAGGAAGTACCAGCGGCGTATCCACCATGCTTTTAACACATTACACCCGCCCCGTTACCTAATCACTTCCCTAACCCAATGGCTCAAACAGTTACAAATGGTTCACATAAATCAAATGGTTACAAATGGTTCACATAAATCCAACGATTACAAATGGTTCACATACATCAAATGGTTACAAATGGTTCACATATATCCAATGATTTCAAATGGTTCACATACATCCAATGATTACAAATGGTTCACATACATCCAACGATTTCAAATGGTTCAAAACGTAAAACAATTGTGCTAGCATGTTAAGTGAACATACATAGCAAAACATAATGAAATCATGTACTAATAGTGTACTAATGAACATAGCAAGTATATGATATGAAAACATGGAAAACACGAAAGTAACAAGTAGGCACATGTGTTTCACCCCAAAACGTTTGAAAAATAGTAAAAGAGGGGACTATGTACTCACTTGAGGGTGCTTAGAAGTCTTGAATAACAACCAAGCAAAGCTAGAGGGATCACGGAAATCAAACGACACCTAATATAGGTAACTACATTAATAACCGGACCTAAATCGGAAGATCAGATAGAATGAGGTTTCGTAAACCAAATGAGTATAGGAACTCATGTAATATGGTTTAACAAGGCCTACATTCCAAAAGAAAACCTAACCTAAGCGCTTACGACCCATTACGGCCTGTTTAGGTAGCTTACGCTACTTTAAAGCGTCGTTCGCGTAAAACGCGTTTGGACCGCCTAACTAGTCCTATGATAAGTAATATATGCCTTAACATATCTAATAATGTTGCCTAATCAGTTTAGACGTCAAAATTTAGGTTACATATGCTTAAAATGAATTTATGCGCAAAAAGGGCATTTTGGTCATTTTCCTAAGGCATATAAATTACCTATCATACAACTAACTAACTGAAGTGACCATAAGGTATAACCTCGGAAGGTTATTCCCTATACAACTACGGTCACCTAATGAGTTTGGTCGGATCCTAATGATCGACCAAACGGGTCGGGTTCGAAAGTCTAAGCGGTTGTTTAGACCGCTTACCTTACGACCCTATATAAGCACTAAACCTAAAGTAACGAGCTAAACATGTTATAACATGTTTAACAAAGTTTGAAAATAGGTTTGATATCAAAACAAACGGTTTTGATACCCAAGAGTAGTTTGGTTACAAAATACGTAAGAATACGCATTTTGGCCGAAACTACGACTCGTCACTATGCCTAAATAACGTGGTAATCAGTAGGTATAGTCACAAGGGACTATAACCATCGAGATTACGCTCACGTTATGAAGTTCAAACGAACTTCGTGTTGACCCTAAACTGGTCAATGCAGAAAGTCAAACAAAGTTTGACTTTCACGCTAAAACGCGTAAAAGAACGAAAGAATACTTACAAAAGGTCCAAGAATGGAGGTTTCATTCCAAATATTCTCAGGTATGAAGTGAAAATCACCTCAACTTAGAGAAATTTCAGAATCAAGTGTGAGTTGGGAGTGAAATGGGTGGGGGAATTTATAGAAAACCAAGAACCTTTAAGATCGTTCCTCAATAAACGAGCATTAATCTGGACCGTCTAAGTGGGCACAAGGTTTTGGAATACTAGGGGTGCCCCAAAACCATCAAATGGTATTGAAAATGTTACAAAATAGCCCCTAAACTTCAAGAGAAATGCTGAAAATGGACCTGCAAATGCAAAAATGGAGTTTCTCCCCAGATAGGGCCGTGGCGTCGCGCCACGGCAAAGGCATGTGGTGGTGGCGCAGCGCCACCAGGTACCAGTTCCAGAAATTTTCAAATATTTACAGTTTTGGTCCCTGCACATGTTTAAGGCCTATTTTAATGTGTTTAAACCCCGTTAACCCATTTTCAAGGCTCAATTATGAAGTTAAAGTATAGGGAACTTGAAACATGCTAAAAAATATCCCGGATGTCGGTTCGTTTGGCCGTACCGTTGCGTTATTCGGTTAATTACGACGAAACACGAACGAACGCGAAAAACGATCCAAATTACGCGACGAAAGGATTTTTATCAAGACAATCACTAAAATAAAATATTTTAATGATTACATAAATTTTTGGATGTCCGGATATATACAGAACGTAAGATATGCGCGAAAATGCAAACTTATGCACTTTTTGACGCTTTTAGTGCCTATTGATCAAGAAAGTTTATTTTTGCGCACCAAACACCTCAAAGCCTATTTCTAAGCTATGTAAAGGATATTTAGGGTATATTTAAGTTATGATAAAGTTCCGGAATGTTCGTTACAGTACAAATCGGCATACTTTCGTAGTTTGTCGAAATTAGTCCCTGTAAGCGAATAAACTTGATTTCGCCACACCAAACCCTCCAAAACTTATTTCTAAGTTATGTAAAGGTTATTTAAGGTATGTTAAGCCTATTTCACTATTCCAGAGTGTTCGTTGCATTAAACTGTTTATATTTACGCATCAGTGCGCGTATAACCTTCAAGAAAGCGATTTAAAGCTTGAAATCGAACATGAAATGATATGTGCAAACAATACACGTATTTTTACAAATCCCAAGTATAAAACACAATATTTCATAAATTTGGTATTTGTTTGATGGTCGCAGAGGCACAGGTGTCACATTTAACATGACTTTAAATAGGCTTTGAACACAAGACTCCTAAAAAGTTAAATAGTAAGTAGATGAGGCCCATTATATTAAAACAAAATTATTTTAATAATTTATATAATTATATATAAATGTATACAATTGCTAACGAGGTAGTGGTGGAGTGGTTGGGGAAAACTTGGTGTTCCTTATGACCCAGGTTCGACTCCCACTCTCCCCATTATTTTCTGCGGCATCCAGGTGAAAGGTGAATACAGGTGGCTCCAGTTCGTCTTGGATGGGAGGCGAGGTGTCACACCCCCAAAATACCACATGCGGATTTCACCGAGAGGCTTGTGACGTACCAGGATCTAGCCACTAATCATGTCGAACTAATAGTATTTAACAATAAACCTAAACATCATGTCCAACATGAATAGTGCATTTCAAATTTTCAATAATAAACGTTTCAACAATGTATACGTTCAGCGGAAGCAATTGTAAATGTTTTAGTCATACGAAACCAAACTGTTTAAGAAAAAACATAACATTCATTGTTCATTAAGCAACACGTCCTATGACACTCTTCGCTCCTCAGACTGCAAGTTCCAAAGCATGATATATCTAACGACCTGCAAGCATGCAGAAAAAGTGTGCCAACATAAAGTTGGCTAGTTCACAGCTTTATTTAGCGTAAATCATGTAAGTGTTTAGTTTAAAGACATGTTACGAATAATAAACTCGATACCGAATGACTGTCATGTTTGTTGTGCCCTCATCAATGTCTATCATCATTGATACAAGTGTTTAAGGTCATTAGTTCATGCCCGGCTCCCAGCACGGTGTGAGGTTTATCAAGCCTAATAGCGCTATCAACTAATACCCCGTTGCCTCCAAGGCAACTAGCTCGATAATAAGTAGGGACTTTCGTGATAGAGTTTGAGTTTATGAACCAACATCGAATTTAAACTACAAAATTTTAATAGTATTCCTCCCAGAAATATTAGTTTGTTTGTCCCCCCGGGACGCATGCTTATGAAAGAGTAGTGAACTCACCTTAGTTTGCTCGGTTTGTATTAACATGCTTCTAGCGTAAAAGTAAGTGTTAGGTCCGTTACACGCGACCTAATGTACAATAAATGTAAGTACGTATGTGTGTAGGTTTATGCAATACCTTAATGTCCAAACAATCAAGTGTTTTGCGTAATCAGTTAGCAGGTATACAGTACAGTAACACACAGTAGGTTCTCTAGTTGGTTGTTATGGGTGATTTTCTACTCGAATATCCTGAATAATATTCTGAATATGTTTCTTTTGTTGTGATTAGGATACCGGATCAGGATATTGGTAACATCCTGACACTGTATCCTGGTAATGACTAATTAATTCACGTGCAGATTAATGAAGCAAGTCTATAACGTTCAAGTGGACCCGTTCTCCCAAAGACTCTGGCTAATCTGTTGAAATAGGAACGTTGAAGCCGGAAGACGTGGACTACAACGTTCACAAAGGGAATATTCGCGATATCTCGGATTTGTAGGCTAGTTAGTTAGCTTTGTTTTACTATAAATAGGATTGATCGGATCAGATAAGAACACACACAATTCTTCGAACACTCTTGCTCTCTACTAGCTGCAATCACTCACACTTACACTTGTACTCGAATCGCATTGTAACACCTAGTTGATCCGCATCATATCCTGCACTGTATCCTGATATTTGAAGTAATAAGAAGAACAAGGCAACTGCGATTGTCAGCTCCCGAGGTTTTGTGCCGACGATCTAGATTGATCAAGGGCTTTCCTCGTACATCCTGTGTCACCCTTTACCTTTTTGCTCATTATTTGATTGTTGATACAGCTCGATATCCTGAGCCGTATCCTGAAAACTGTTTTTTGTTAACAACTTAATCAGCATACATTTTTCAAATACTTCTAGCACACTACCTCACTTAACTAATTTGATCACTTAATTACTTAGGTAATTTTTGACCAAAACAATTTGGCGCCCACCATGGGGCAAGTGGTGCTATTTCCACTAAAAGCTTTTGCAAAATCATTACTTGGTTTTCTATTTTCGAAACTTTTTGCTACACTATTTTTAATGGCCTCAAGATCAAACATGAGCTCTTCTACCGTGTCTGCCACAACCTCTGCAACAATTGGTTCGGTGCTTCCACCACCTCTGAGGATGCAAGCCTCTTCATAGACTCAGGATCTTTCAAGAGGAACAGAAACTCATGTAGCTCAGGATGTTATCCCCACTCGGAATGTTCAAGGATCTGCTGTCTTAGGGGGTACTCCTATTTTGGCTTCTAATGATGAAATTCTGACTTTGTTTGGTAGTATACAGGATCAGATGAAGCAACAGCAGGAGACCAATCAGATGCTGATGAGAGAGATACAACTCTCAAAATCCAGCTCAAGCAGGCCTGCTGAGGATACCGTCACTCCCTTGCAGCCCAGGGCTTTGAACTTCAGTTCGGTAGTGTATACCGAGGATAACAGGGGCAATATTGTGCCTAGTCATACTCAGAATCATACTCATGAGATACCCTCTTCGATTAGGGTAAAAAACTGTGAGAAGCTCAGGATATGCTTCAGGATATGGCCAGAATCCTTAGACTGGTAACGTGTCTAATAATACAAATACTCTTGTTACTAATGGTCTTGGATCTTTGCAGGATGCAGGTATGACATCAGCATTTTCTAGGGAGCATCAAAATTGAAGGACATGATATCCAGTGTACCTGGGGTGGTCCAGCCAATTCCAGAAGTATCCCAATGCAGCCACAGGATATCCCGGTTTGCATATCCTATTTGTGATGACGAAATCCCAAAAAGATTTCAAACCCCCAACATGAAGCTCTATGACGGAACTACGAATACTGAAGAGCATATTGCTCAGTATAGGGAAATGATGCAAATTAATCCTATCCCCCCAAATCTCAAGGAAGCATGCCTCTGCAAGGGTTTTGGTTCTACTTTGACAGGATCAGCCTTAAAATGGCTCTTAAATGTTCCACCTCATTCAATTACATTATTTGCTCATTTAGTCAATTTGTTTAATAGTCAATTTTCTTGCAGTCGAAGTTTTGAAAAACTAACCAGTGATCTCTATAGGATAAATCAAGGACCTCAGGAATCCTTGAGGGATTATGTGAACAAGTTTAGCAGGGAATCTCTCGATATCCCACACCTTAATGTTGCAACAGCTGTGCAGGCCTTCAAAATGGGATTGCAAAAGGATTCCCAATTTTATCAAGATCTCATAATGAATCCTTGCAGGAACCTGGATGAGGCTCGAAACAGGGCTTTAAGATATATTCGGCTGGAAGATGACAAAAAGATGCAAGAGCGGATGAATTCATCCTCAACCTATGAATCAACTAACAGGAAGTCAGAATCCTCATACAAGCCATATCGCTCTAAGCCTTATGGCAGGAATGACAGCAAGAAAGTGAATGCTGTTGAAGACGAGGATCCTGAGGAGTATCCTGAGTTGTCAGAATATTGTTTTTCTATTAATATACCTGAACTGATGTATGCTATGCAGGGTTTGGGAGACAAAGCGGGGTAGCCTAGGAAGAACCAACAAAAAGCTGATTGGAAAGATAAGTCCAAGTGGTGTGCCTTCCATGAGGATTTTGGACATGTTACGGAGGATTGCATTGCTCTGAGGAAGGAAATAAGCTATCTCCTGAGCAAGGGATATCTGAAGGATCTCCAGGGAAGAAAGAAGAATAAGGGTCAGGATACTGAGAAAGGATCCTGAACGAGCAGCATCACCTCCTGCGGATGCCAAGATAATTAACTTTATTTCAGGAGGATCCGATATCTGTGGAACCTCTAATTCTGCAGCAAAAAGACATGCAAAGGAAGCTAAGGCAGAAAGGGGAGATAAGCCGACCAAGACGACAACCCTCATGACCGATAAAGTGATAACGTTTGACAGTGATGACAAGGATATTGTCCAGGATCCCCATCATGACGGTTTGGTAATAACTTTATATGTTGCTAATCACTTTGTGCGTAGGATACTGGTGGATAATGGCAGCTCTGTCAACATTATTCAGCTGGAAACGCTGAAAAGGATGAATGTTTCCCTAATGGATATCACTTCAAAATCTACTGTACTTGTCGGGTTCAGTGGAGAGGCCAGGAATACTGTGGGAGAGATAAAGTTGCTGGTTTATGTTGAAGGAGTCAACTCAATGCAACGCTTCTGTGTCATGGACTCTTTATCCTGCTACAATATTATATTGGGCAGGCCATGGATCCATGATATGAAAGCTGTGCCGTCAACCTATCATCAGTGTATCAAGATCCCTACCCCTTGGGGGGTTGTCAAGGTGGAAAGTGATCAACAAAAAGATGTGAGCCGTTAAAGATGAAATTCTCAGGATATCTTGGAGGCTTAAAGTGTTATTCTTCTTCGATGAAATTCTCAACAAAGCCCAAAGCAGGATAGCAATTAAAGATGCGAGCCCAGGATATCTTGGAGGCTTCAGAGCAGGATGCTAAGAAAATTATCCTTGATCAGGATAATCCAGATATCTCTGTGCTCGTAGGAACCAATATCCCTCAGGATATTGAAAACCAATTGACTAACTTTTTGAAATGCAGGATGTCAACATTCGCATGGAAACATGAGGATATGACAGGTATTTCCAAGGATATTATAACTCACAAGCTCGGAATTGACAGGTCTTTCAAGCCTGTCCAACAGAAACGAAGGAAGTTTGCTCCTGAACGGAACGCAATCATTCAGGAAGAGGTTGAAAGATTATTAAAGAGCAAGATGATTAGGGAAGTCAAATTTCCCAAGTGGTTAGCAAATGTAGTTGTGGTGCAAAAGAAAAATGGGAAATGGAGAGTCTGTGTAGATTACACAGACTTGAACAAAGCGTGTCCTAAAGACCCATTCCCTCTGCCTCATATCGACTCAATGGTGGATGCTACTGCCGGTCATGAAATGTTAACATTCATGGATGCATCCTCAAGATTCCAGCAAATATAAATGGAACCTTCGGACCAGGAGGATACTACTTTCATGACACCAACAGGTATTTATTGTTATAATGCTATGCCTTTTGGTTTGAAAAATGCAGGTGCAACATACAAGAGATTGGTGAACATGATGTTTAAAGACAAACTGGGGGACACCATGGAGGTATACGTTGATGATATGGTGGTAAAATCTAAGAAGGCTGAAGATCATCTCCGGGATATTAAAGGAGCATTTGATATCCTGGACCAATACAACATGAAACTAAATCCTACCAAATGCCATTTTGGAGTGGGGGCAGGAAAGTTTCTAGGATACATGGTGACTAAAAGGGGGATCGAAGCAAGCCCGGAACAGATTAAAGCTATCCTGGATATCAAGTAACCTTCAAACATGAAAGATATACAAAGATTAATAGGGCGAGTAGTAGCATTAAACATGTTTATATCAAGATCCTCGGAAAAATGCTAGGAATTCTACGATATCCTGAAGAAGAATAAGAAATTCGAATGGGGAGAAAAGCATGAAGCAGCCTTGTAGGAATTAAAGCAGTATCTCTCAAATGCACCTCTATTGATGAAGCCCGAGGATGGTGAACCATTATCCCTGTATCTTGCAGTATCAGGGAATGCAGTAAGTGCTGTCCTGGTAAAG
The DNA here is from genome assembly GCA_030545235.1 of Helianthus tuberosus. NCBI lineage: Eukaryota > Viridiplantae > Streptophyta > Magnoliopsida > Asterales > Asteraceae > Helianthus > Helianthus tuberosus. The sequence continues at coordinate 84,850,603 of CM060369.1, forward strand.
GATCACGAAGGTCAGCAGTATCCTGTCTATTATGTTAGCAAAAGTTTATTAGATGCTGAAACTAGATATTCGCATTTATAAAAATTGATATTGGCCCTAGTTATCGCATCAACAAAGCTTAGACATTATTTTGAGACACATAGGATTCATGTTAAAACTAATTATCCTGTTAAAAATGTGCTTAGGAAACCCGAGATGTCAGGTAGGATGGCTAAGTGGTCAGTAAAATTAAGTGCCTATGATTTAGTATATGAACCTAGAAATGCCATAAAGTCTTAGGCTCTAGCCGACTTTGTGGCTGATTTTAGTAGTGATATTCAAAATGAAGTAGACCTAGAAGTGCAACAGCTAGGAGAAAACTTAGAATCCTGGACATTATATACTGATGGTGCATCTAATGTGAGAGGTGTAGGATTGGGTATACTACTAAAATCGCCACAGGGGGGCATATTACCCCAGGCTATTAGGTGTGAATTTCCTGCCACTAATAATGAAGCAGAATATGAAGCTTTGATTGCAGGATTAGAGTTGGCCAGGAATATTTGCAAGTATTTGTTGATTCCTTGTTAATTACTAATCATTTTAATGGATCCTATGCAGTTAAAGGTGAGAAGTTAATCGAGTATCTCAAAATTCTCAAAAAATTAGCGGGATATTTCGATGTTTTTACACTTGAACAGGTACCAAGAGAGGATAATGCTAAAGCAAAAGCCTTGGCAAATCTAGGATCATCAGTCAGGATACCGGAGGGAACCCAAATACCAATACTACATATCCTATATCCTGCAGTGGATCTTCTCAAATCTCAGGATAAGGAAGTAGTAAGTATCCAGGATCCTGATGATGAATATCCTGAGGAGGATCCTAAGTCCTGGACGGCTCCAATCATGAGATATCTCAAGGAAGGACACATCCCAAAGATTGAGAATCCTAAGGCCTTTAGAATGAAGGTATCACAATTCACTATTATAAATAATGTTTTGTATAAGAAATCTCTTACAGGACCATATCTGAGGTGCTTGGAGGATCCCGAAACTAAAGAAGTGCTTCAGGATATACACGAAGGGAATTGTGGTAACCATACTTGTGACAACTGTGTTCTGTAATCATCGTATAATGTAAAACAATGTTGATTATCAATAAAACAATGTGCTTTGGTGTTATTATATGTATTATTGTGTTTGATGATTTTACAATTTGATTCGATTCCGATTTCAAGCTTTAAATCACTTTCTGGAAGGTTATACGCAAACTAGTGCATAAACGCAATCAGTTTAACGCGACGTACACTCCGGAACTGTGACGTAAGCCAAACATACCCTAAATATCCTTTACATAACTTAGAAATAAGTTTCGAAGGATTCGGTATGGCAAAAACATGTTTATTTGAACTAAAAGAACTAATTGCTACAAAACTGCGAAACGAACGCTGGTAACCGCCCGGATAATATTTAAATCCCAAAAATATTCTGTTATGATTAAAATTTTATTTTTAATCAGGTCCGTGTTGAAAAATAAATTAAAACGCTTAAAAACGTTATTTTTCAAGTTTAAGCGCGTACCACGTGTTTCTGCGCAACACAGTGCTTCTACTGCAAAACGCAGACAACGCAGGCAAATCTCGACAACTGAAATTTATTTCAGTAATATTTTGGCGAGTTTATTTTTATTGAATAATAAAAATAATTTAGAACGCCATAAACCGGGATTTAAACGCTAGATAAAATACCCGGTATCCAGTTAAATACCTGTTTTTATCTAACTTACCTTCAAAATTACACTTGGACCCCCTCCCCCTTCCATTTTTACGGTCACATATTATGGGGACCCCACCAAAATTTTGTTAGATTTCTAAATATCTTCATTTATCTTATTTTGACACTTGTATTTTCATGCTTCATTCCATATCTCCATATATCTTCCTATATCTTTCTAAGATCTTAAGCAATACTACAAGATCACTCAAACTCCCTCACTCTCTCTCTCCTCCCAAACCGTCCACACCTCTCTCTCTCTCTCTCTCCATCTTCATATCTTGAAACTTTGTTCTTGAAGATCAAGTCCCTTTCCAAGCATATTTCAAGTGGTTGTGAAGAATCAAATGTGTTTCCAAGGTGTTTTCAAGTGATTCAAGCTTCCTATCATCAAAATCTCATCCCACGACCTACTTGAATCTTGAAGGTATAACATTTATGTTTAAATCATACTTTTGATTCTTGGTTGTTCTTGATGATTTGAAGTTTCTCTTGAATCTTGGAATTTTCACAAACTTGAAATCTAAAATGAAATGGGTCTTGTTACAAATGAAAATGGTGATATATATATATGTGTGTATGACCGTACATACATATACATGTGTGTATGAGTTTTGAGCTTTATTTTTGATAAGTACATGTTTAGATTGTTGCTTGTTCTTGAATAATAGTTAAAATGCAAGTGGTTGATGATCTATACATGATTTGATAAATGTTAAATTACATCAGAAAATAACATGAATAAATCACATATTTGATGCATCTAAACTCATATAAAATGATGATGATAGGATTGTGTGCTTTAGGCACTTGTACATGAGGATACATGTTGATTAGAGCTCAAGAAGTGATAAAAAAAATGGTTGTATGACAAAAATGATTTTGAACAGATTATAAGCACTAAAAATGACCTTATTTGGTATATTATAATGGCATGAAACTTTGACATAGGCTTGATAGCTTTGCATGTTGTACATATAGCTTAAAAAGTGGTAAAATATGTGAAATTTGCATGATTTATGTGCTTTACTTAAGACCTGCACTATCATGAGTATAACCATTATTTTATTCAGTAAATAACATGGGTTATGTTAAAATTTCAAGTCGTTTCGATTTGGGATGGTTCGGGTAACGTTTAATGCAAAACTATGCGGTAAAACGGTTAAAAATCGTCTTTTCAGAGGATTTTTATTAAACTATTTTAGATCAGTAACAAAACTGATATTTTTGATATAAAAACAAGTATTTTAACTTATATTAAGTTTACTTAGTGTTTGGTTAGTCATACGTGACTTCCGACGCCCAAAAATGTCACCGAATCGCTAAAATAAGTGTTTTTGGACATACACTAGAATGGGTTGTTCATAAGTAAATTTTATGTGTTACAATGTGCTATGTGTTTTGCAATATGTGTATGATGATGTGCTAGTGTTGACAAGATTACGTGTATTACGCTTGAGTATATATATACAAATACACCAAAATAATCAAAAATAATAACTTTTCGAGAAAACTCAAAGTTATGTGAAAATTCTAAGTATCGGAGAAACTTTGGTATTTTTGTGGGTTTTTGATTATTGTGGCGGGGCAAGCAGTACTGAAAGCAGAGTCGAAGAAGGTGGAAAAGCACGCGAAAGCTTGTGAGGATAATCAGCATGCCTTTGTCCCCCTAGCGTTTGACACGTTTGGCTCTTTGGCGCCAGAGGCAGTTCGTTTCTTGTCCAGAGTTCAGCGTGTAGTCCACAGCAACTTTTCGACCCCTCAGGGGCGAGGTTTTGTTTTTAGTAGATTAGGGTTTTCTATTCAGAAAGGGATGGCGGCGCAGTTTGTTGCTCGTCTACCTGCTATTCTTATGTAATTTGCCCTGACGATTGGAATGAAAACAGTAAACCCTTTAAAAAAAATCATTCTTATTTAATTTAGGACGAATAAACAATTTGAGGGATTGTGTTAACATTTAAAAACGCACCCAAAGGTGAGTACATAGATCCCCTCTTTTACTATTTTCGATTGTTTTGGGGTGATTCATATGTATCAAAACGATTTCGATGTTTTAACGATGGTTTCAAAATGAGTAAAATGGCTTATACTAAACTAATAACGATTTCGACAATGTGAACGAGCTTGTTGGTTGTAGTTACATAACGAATGACATTCATTAATTTTGGCCGAACCGACCAGTATTAGGTTATGGTACCATAGGATCCGACAAATCCCGTTATCCAACTGCACCCATGGTTATGTGTGGGTTGTAACGACTGAACCTGATGATTGTTAACTTACCCTTTGGTGGTTTGTTAATACGAGTTGAACGAGTTGAACAATGAACGAGTCACGAAGGTTTGAATGTTATTAGCGAGACGACCAAAAGTAGTTTTCACAATTAAAACGAGAACGATATTTAACGATTGAACAAGAACGATTTGAAACGATTGAACGAATTGAACAAGTTAAACGATTTGAACGAACGATTGGTTTTGGTTAGTGTTTAGATAACGGGACGGGTGTAATGTGATAAAAGCATGGTAGATACGCCGCTGGTACTTCTTATATATAAGTGCTTTTATCATATTACATACCGTGGCGTTATTTAGTTCACTTGGGCGAACGAGTTAAACGATGTCACACAACGATGTTTACGAAACTATATAAACCATACGAGTTTTATTACGAGAACGATTTACAACTTGGTTACTTAAACAAATGTTTTGGGTTAAGATTCATGGCATCGAGGTTTATAAATTATAACCAATCTGTTTTGATTTGGTTATTCATTTTACAATACAAACATTTTACAAAACAAGGTTTCTAATATCGATTAACGAAGTTATACGAGATATTTCAACATGTAAACAAGCCATGAATCTGACACTCACACAAAAACTATGTGCTCGCCAACATTTCTTTGCTGACTTTGTTTTTACATATGTTTCAGGTGATGTTGCGTAATGTTGATTGCGAATAGGATGCATGCTCACTTAGGACTGGACGAGGCCTTAGTGATTTAATAACGATGATAGACTATGTTTGACCTGCTTGTTTAACTTTAAGACAATGTTTAATATTTAATAAAATGAAACTCTTTGTATCCATGGTTTGAAACAATAATTCTGTTACAACACTCCCCGACGTTTCCGCCACGATTTGTTGTTTTACGTGGTCGGGGTGTGACAGAAAGAGTTGGTATCAGAGCCAATGGTTATAGGGAATTAGGTTATTAGTAATGTTTTGACCTAGATTATAACTTTCTAGGACCCCAACGCAAGTTGATTTGCATTTAGATGTTTTTTTTAAAACAAAATCCGAATCTGCTTCGAAAATTAATCATCCGTTCTAAGATGATTGATTACTAGGTTTTGAACCCTCTGTTGTAAGGTTTTGAACCCTTCCAGTTTGACTCATTTTTGTCTTAGTGCCTTCTGAGTTTTCAAAATCTCGTCAAAGTTTGGGTCTAAATAATGTGAACACGTGCAAACTGGAAGAGTGAATGCCTGTACCCTGAGTTTTCTGTCTAAGGCTAGAGTGTTCGTACAAATCCACATAATCGGACCAGTCACTCTTACCTGGGAACTCTTGGGGTGAGTGTTCACTTATAGGCAAGCATGTCTTCACGATACATTATTTTGATTCATTACTTTGATTAGTCACTACGTGTCGTTTGTTTGTTCGAGGTAACGAACAAATGATCGCCGTCCTTATGTTTCGTCGATATTTTCAATACCTCATTTGTTTTTCCTAATTGTCGACCTCACTCGTTTCTCATATCTCCTTGTTAGATAATGCCTCCTCGACGTGATGCACAATCTTTTACTGCTGAAGAAGTCGCAGCCCTTGTCTCTCAGCAAATGGCTGCTGTGCTTCCAGGCGTTGTGACCCAAATCCACGAACTGTACAACAACAACAACAACAATAATAACAATGCACAATGTAATTTCAAGAATTTCAATTCTGCTAAGCCGCTAAAGTTTTCTGCGTCACAAGGAGCAACTGCGCTCCTTCAATGATTCGAAAGTATCGAGAGCACATTCAGACATGTGCAATGTCCGAATGGGCGTAAGGTTGAATTTGCATCAAGTGTGTTTAAGAAGTGTGCTCTTACATGGTGGAACGGAGTGATGCGCGATAGGGGTGCCGAAGTGGCTTTGGCACAAAATGGGAAGAGCTTCGAGCTCTCATGATGAGAGAGTTCTATCCCCGTCACGAAATTCGAGCTTTGGAATGAGAGTTTGACGATCTAAAACAAGACGGGGGAGAACACCGCGCGTATACGGATCGATTTGAGGAACTCAGTCTTCTGTGTCCTACTATGGTTACCCCATTGGAAAAAGCGATAGAGAGGTATATCGATGGTTTACCCGATTCCATACAGGATATTGTGACTGGCGTTAATCCTACTACTGTTCGTCAAGCGATCGAGTTATCTGCTACCATGACTGAGTCGCAAGTCAGGAAGGGTAAACTTACCTGCAAGGGTGATAAGAAGAAATCGACCGAATCTGTCAAGGAAAAGGGTAAGGGTAAGAAAGGTGAGTCGTCGAAGAAGTTGAGAAAGCGAAAGGGTGCTCAGAACTTTGCAGTTATTGCTCAGAACCCTCAGAACCCACCAGCTCAACCTCCTGCTAAGAAAGCGTATGCTGGTACCGCACCTCATTGTGCTCGCTGCAACGGTCATCATATTGCACAACAAGCTTGTAGGCAATGCACAACGTGTGGTAAGCTTGGGCATCTGGCCAACATCTGTCGTTTGGGCCAGAATCAGATTGTTCAAAATCAAGCTCCAGTTCAGGGGAATGCTGCTAGATTCCCACCGGGTTCATGTTTCAATTGTGGAGAGTTTGGTCACTTCCGCAACAACTGTCCGAGGTTGGCAAATGCGAATGCAAATCCGAACGTGAATGTCAATGTCAATGTCAATGCCAATGCGAATGCGAATCCCGCTCGTGGACGAGCATTCAATCTAAATGCAAACGAGGCTCGAGCTGACAACCTCGTCGTCAATGGTACGTTTCTTGTTAACAATCGACCTGCATCTATTCTTTTTTATTCTGGTGCCGATAGAAGTTTCGTTTCATTGTCTTTTGAACCTTTGCTTGTGATACCTAGAACTAAACTGAGGAAACCCTTATCTGTTGAAGTTGCTACTGGTAAACCTCTCGTTCTCGATTCTGTTATTCGTGATTGTCAGTTAAACCTTGATAACCATCTTTTTCCCATTGACCTCACGCCGATGCAACTTGGGAGTTTCGATATTATCGTGGGGATGGATTGGTTAACCAAACATCATGCTGAGGTGGTTTGTTTTGATAAGATTGTTCGTATTCCTCTTCCGTCTAGTGATGTTCTGGAAGTTAGTGGCGAGAAACTATTTGGCGGTTTGAAGCTTATGTCGTGTACAAAGGCCCAAAGTTATTTGCGAAAAGGATATGTTGCTTTCCTGGCACATGTCACCGAGGAGAAAGGCAAGACCAAGAGTATTCAGGATATTCCGATTGTTCGGGATTATCCAGAGGTGTTTCCTGATGAACTGCCTGGGTTGCCTCCAGTTTGTCAAGCCGAGTTTCATATTGACCTTGTGCCCAATGCCAACCCGATTGCGAAAGCACCTTATCGTCTTGCACCATCGGATATGCAAGAGTTATCGAAACAGCTTCAAGAGTTGTCTGATAAAGGATTCATCCGTCCGATCTTTTCGCCTTGGGGAGCTCCTGTCCTCTTTGTGAAAAAGAAAGATGGATCTTTTCGAATGTGTATCGATTATCGTGAGCTTAATAAGCTTACCATCAAGAATCGATATGTAGGATCGATTTGATGACCTAATGAGTCAATCAGAATCAATACACAACTGTTTGAGAGGCGGAAACAAACAAACAGCCTAGAATCAGTGTAAGAAATGAGTAGAAACAGAGTATGATACTTAAAACAAGCTTCTCATTAATATTTGACTTGAAAATCGGGCAGCACTTCGTTACACCACAACTAATTCCGTGCCAAATGAGAAACTATACCTGCCTATTTATAGGCTGTTGATTTCACATGAAATGACACATGTCATTTCAAGTGAAATTAACAAGTCTAATTTCGTTTGAAATGACCACATGTCATTTCAAGCGAAATTACTACAAAATACATAAAATTACACTTTTAACCCCTGTAAACCCTATACAAACATGACCTAGACTTAAGACATAGGCTATAGACATTATGCACCAACAAACTCCCCCTTGGTTAGTGCCGGAGTCTTTAGTCTGGTCTTCAGCTCTTTCTTTACAGTGACTTGAATTTCTCTTCTCTCGGCTTAGGCTTTCGAAGCAACATCTTCCTAAGCTTCTCGTTCTCATCAATCTTTTTCTTTTCTTCAGCAGCCATTCTTTGCACCACAGTATGCCTCAGCATGTTGTCTCTATCTTCACGAGCCTTTCTTTCCTTCTTAGCCTTCAACGCTTCCTCTTTCTCAATCTCTCGCCACTTAGACGACCATTTATTGTCAGCATTGATTCCTTTCTGAAAGCAAATAGAAACAACCTTCTGAAATTGCATCGCCTGCTCTTTGTCTTTGACTTTAAATCCAATCTTGTTAACAAACAAGCATTCAATGTCTTTTGCCGAGCAATTTACCAACCATAAAGGATCATACACAAAGATGTGTCTGATTTCATTTTCAGCTCTGTAGGTAATCACAGCTTCAGTCGACAAACAGCTGTATACCCAGTACAAGAACCCCTTATGAAAATCTTGCTCCATTTTCGGTACTGGAATGTTCTTGATAACTCTAGGCTTCTTCACATGTAAGATCGTTTCTTCATTACCAGTTACTGGATCTACCCTCTTCACTTTCTTCGGGTAGTGAGGCTTCCAGTGCTTGAATCCTCTCAGGGCTTCGAATTTCATCAAACCCCAGATGGGTATATCATGCTTTCTTACAGGATAATCCAGAGTTCTAACTTTCGACAACTCTTCGACATCCCACCAAGGTAGAGTCATAATATCCTGAATGTATTCAAAATACTGCACTCCAAATTCTCTCCTGATAGCATACACATTCACTTGTGGTAGAAAGCCCCAACTGATAATATCTCCCAGTGACACATCCCTATCTCTTTTATAATACTTCAATGGCCGCTTGAATTTTCTTTCATTACTCTTTCTGAACCACTTCTTGCGTTCTTCGCGCTGTGCATCTTTCGTAGTACCATCAAAGTTTTTATCTTTCAGACATTCTGCGACTTTCCTTCTCAACTCATCTACATTCGCTTGACTGAAAAACTCAACAAGTGTTGGAAAATCAGAAGTATCAACATTTGCATCTTCTTCGTCACTGCAATCTTCTACCTCAACTCTATCATAGTTGTCTGCCTCATCAACATACTTGTACTCATAGTCATGTTGTTGATTCATATCAAATGCATTCAACTCTTCTTCAAAGTCAAACTTGAAGTTAGGATCATCAATACATGTCATTTCAATAATATCAGCCATGGTGTAAGTATGTCTGATTTCTCCTTCCTCAACTTCAGGTTCAAGACGCAATATCAACTTTTCTCTTTTATCAACGTTCTCATCATCAACGTTCTCCCCCTCACCTGTAGCATCCTCAGGTTCTTCATTCACATCATCGTGAAGATAATCGTCAACATTCTCTTCATTAGATGCTTCAGAAACTTTAATACCAGAAGTACCCTGATCATCATCATCTCCATCATCATCACTATGACTACTCGCAGAGAATACATCACCAACATCATCTGTTTTCTCTTCATCATCATCCTCTTCATCATCATCCTCTGGCTCCTCTTCCTCATTATTAAAAACATCATCAAGTATCACATCCTCTTCAAATATAGCAGAAATAGAAGAAATAGGATAAGGATTTGGTATTGGAGATTCAAGTACAGTTGATAGAACAACTACCCTCTCAGTGACTTCAGAACTACCTTCAAGACCTTTACCCTTATCTTTCATATCAGCTTCTAAATCAGCTTGACGTTTTGCTCTAACCTCCTCAATCTTTATTTCATCAAATTTCTCCTCAACAGACTTTCCAAGCAAGTTTTCTAACACTTTATTCATCATGTAAATCTCGTGTTCTTTCATTGCTTTAGCAGCTTCCAATTCTTTGTTCTTTAACTCAAGGTATTTGTTTTTCTCATCTCTGCGTGCTTTCTCTTCTTCCAACTCTGCAACTTTAACTTTTAGAATATCAATTTCAGTGTGATCAGCTTCAACTTTCTTTAACAATGAAGAATTTTCAGCTTCGACTGACTTCACACGCTTTTCTAATTTATTCTCACGCTCCAACAACTTCTTGTTTTCAACCAAAACTTCTTCCACCTTCTTTTCCAAACTCTTAACTTGCACATCAGTCGCAAAATTGAAATCACCAATGTCTTCAAGAGTAATACCCTCAGGAACATGTGGAAAAGTCTTGTAACCAGAAGAACCAGGTGTAGTTTGGACAGGTGGTTGTGTGGATGGTGGTGTTTGAAAGATTTGCTGAGATGTAACAACAGGTTGTTTTTCACGTGGAGGTGTAGCAATATGAATATGTTGTGGTGAAAGATGTGGTGGTGAAAGATGTGGTGGTGATTGGATTGGTGATGGTTGTCTTGGTGGTGATTGATGAATTGGTGAATGAATTTGAGATGGTTGATGTTGAGGTTCAGATGGTGGTGATGGTTGTTTACTAGGTTCCTAGATTGGTTTCTTCTTTATCAACACTTTCAATCTTTTTGCAACCTTCGGAGTAACAACTTGCTTTCTAGCACCAGCTTTCTTTCTTCCACCAGATGAAGGAGGCGTCTGAGATTCTATCACATTCTCAGGAGAAGGATTGTATAACTCATCATCTTTATCTTCTTTCCTCTTTCTCTTGAGCTTCTTTTCTTTTTCAATCTCAACTCTAATTCTTGCTGCACGCTCAGTTTCATCAATTTCTTCATCACATGAACTTGAAGAACTGCTATCTGCATCATCACCTTTATCACCAGCAGTCTTTCCTGTTTCAGCATTATAATCAGTAAGAGATTTCAACAACCTTTCTGATTCAGGAGACAAACGAACATCTCCTTCAACATTAACTTCTGCTTCAGTTTCAACTTCATCTTCTTTATCAGATTCATCTACAAGCATAGTTTCAACAACCTTCTTTTGACGCTTTTTCTTAGGTTGTGATGAAGAACCCTCCTCCACTTGAACTTTCGGAGTTGTTTTTCTGCTTCTTTTCTTTTTCTCTTTCAAGAACCACTCGTTTCTTAATTCTTTGAAATCTTCAAGTGTTTTCAACTCATCAGCATAATTTTTTTCTTTCATTTCTTTCTCATTTCTCCAGTTTTGATGATTGATAGGATCTGGATCTTGATAATTCTTATCTTTGATGAAACCAAAAAATTCAGCTTTCGTTTTTGGCTCTGGATGATTTGGGTGATATCTGGCCAATTGTTTCAAAGACTCATTATCCATATGAAATAATACCAACAGATCATTCTCTTCATCTCTCTCCAAATCAGGATAAGCGTGATCTATCATCATCTGAACAAATCATGGATACACCCAAGTCTTGCTCTGTTAAGTAATGTTCCCAACCATATAATGAAACACAATCTTCAAAAAATTATACTTTTTGTTTAACACAAGAGCTGTCACCATGTTCATTTGATAATCCCTCATTGCATCATAAGCTCCCTTTCTATGACTTAGAGCAATCAACACTGAGTGAATAAGAAACTTGTATGGCTTGGAAAACTTTGATTTCAAGTAGTTAGCACTGTTCAGTGCACCATTATAACCCATCCGCAACATGCAACCTTTTACCATTCTTTCTGGGAACTTTGTAGGAGAATTTTCATCATCCGGAAAATTTATCACCTCTCGTACAAGATGCTCAGAGATAATTATTGGTTTATCTGGCCCGTTTAAGCTCACAATCGAATTTATTGTCTTTTTATCTTCATCATATGTTTCATTCTCCCAAAAATGTTCAATGTGTGATTTGAAAACCAAATGTTGATTCGTCAAAGCTTTCTGAATCGGTAACCTTCTCATAAACTCCAGAATACTCTTGAATTCGATCAACTTTGGTATCTTCTCCTCATCGAAATCACAACAAATGTTGTGTAATGGATCAAATATCACATTTGAAACCTAAAAGAACAACATACAACCAAGTTAAACACTTTAACAATTTTTCAAATCAAACAACATTCAAATGAAATCATCTCATACGAAATTACAGTTCACGCGGAATAACAGATTGAAACGAAATCACATATGACAATTTGAAGCGAAATTACAATGTGAAACACAATCTCAGTTTGAAACGAAATTACTTTACAAACGGAATCACAGTTCAAACGGAATATCATTTTGAAACGAAATGACATTTGAAACGAAATGCTCATTTGAAGCGGAATTACATGTTTCAATCGAAATCATGAACAGATTTTACAAAAACTTTTCTAATGATGAAATTGGTTAACTGGGTTTGTTCCTTATCAGATTCCGAGCACACAGGTATATTTATTGTTCAATTTTAACCACAAAATCAACCTAGATCTAAGTCTAAAATCTTAGATCTACCTACTTCATACAAAATCAAGTCATCAACATTAAATTGGAACCCTAAGCAAGATCTATATCAAATTCCGAGTTCAAGGGTATGATTATCGTTCAATAAACATCACAAATAAACCCTAGATCTAAGTTTTGGTCCTGTTCATCATCGTTCAAACGAAATAAGTTCAGATATGGGTTAAACCAACAGGATAACTCACCTTTCCCATGATCTAAAATGTGCAAACCAAACTTAGAGCAGATTACGAGCAAAAATTTGACAGAGTAACGGCTTAAAATCGATGAATTCGTGATTTTGCGTGAAATCGCTTTGACAGTGGTTTGGTACGAAATAACAGAAATGACTCGTTCAAGCGAAATACCTTCACTATATATAGACAGCCTAGTTTCGTGTGAAATAGGCATAGGGTATTTTCAACCGGAATCATCTTTCAAGCGGAATCACATTTTCAAGCGGAATTACCAATTTCAAACGAAATTACTTATTTAATTTTCAATTTTTTTAATTTTTTGATATTTTATCGACACACCCAGTTAACCAAGTCCAAGTTAATGACCTTGGTCAACTGTTTAGCCTGCCAAGTCCAAGTTAATGACCTTGGCTGACCAATTTATGAAGATGCTGATTTTCTAAAACAATTTTAAGTTCAAGTTAATGAACTTTTTGAACTTTCAAGCAATTACCAATCATTTTTTCAATCTTCTGCTTACCCAATCCTCATGATCCAGACTTGTTCAGCACATAAGACTTTGATCATCTGATCCCCAACATTCGTTGTTGAAAATAAGATGAAATGCAAATCTTTTTGGATTTTGAATATGATAAGCAATAAACTGTACACACAATATTTTTGTGAGTGTGTTAGGGAATCATATCAGCTGCCAACGAGATACGAGCACCGTTAAGCTTTGATTACATACACAGCATTAAACAATTCGCTTTGATTATCGATATACTGATCCTCTTAAATTTTCACACAAATTTCAATCTGTTCAGGATACGAGTTAAGTATTTTAATGACTTAAACTTATACGCGTGTTCCACCTCAGAATATACTCCCGTATCCAGATCCCAATATTCAGTCTTACAGGTGAGTATACCTAGATGATATCTGTAAGGGTTAAATGCGAGGGCCGTGAGAGCTCAGGCTATTGCTTTCGCAAAATCAGAGAGATGACGGCTTCGACTTTTGGTGGGTCCCCTTTGGGGATATTCTTTTACAACATCACATGATTAGCATTTTTCAATGTTTCATCATTTTTTATGCTGAGGGGAGGCTTATATTTCAAGCAGCGTAAAGTATTCTCCGGGGACTAGGCCATTGCTTCCGCAAAATCAGAAGTCCCGGGATAATACCCCAGATATCACTAAGTATAAAGACCTAGTATCTCAGAAAGAGGGACCTTTCAAACAAGATTTCGAGGGTTACCCATATATCCGAGAGATGTTCCCCACATAAAAGCAAGTAATTATTTATGTTTATATCCCAAACAAACCTACTAAATGTGTAAAAACCTATCGGCATATCATCTGCAAGACTGCTTAACACTTTTAAACTTTACATTTCTTTAGCGTACTGCATCTGTCTATCTGATGTACTATCATTTCCCCTTTTTACACAAACTCTTTTTCAGTTTTTCAAATGTTTTTGGATTTTGAAATTTTATCATGTTTTTGGATTTTCTGCAAACTTTCTCCCCCCTAAAAACAAAGACATATTTTTGTGTTTTTGTTTTTATCAAAAGCAGAAAATAAACTGTACAAAAATTTTGACAACAAAACGAGGATCACATCAGATCGCCGTCCTCCTCGGCTTCACATTCAACAACCCTCCCAGAAAACAAATTTTTCATCCCATTTAATTTCAAAAGATAGTTAAATCTCTTTTTATCAAACGGTTTGGTGTAAAAATCAGCTTTCTGTTCATCGGTGTGTATATGTTCGATGCGAATCAATTTCTTCTCATGACAGTCACGGATGAAATGATGTCGAATTTCAATATGTTTTGTTTTAGAATGGTGAACCGGGTTTTTCGTTATGTTAATCGCTGCTTCATTGTCCACAAAAATAGGCGTGTCCAAGAACTGCAAACCAAAGTCTCGCATCTGCTGTTGGATCCAAAGGATCTGTAAGCAACAGCTCGAGGCCGAAACGTATTTTGCCTAACAGGTAGAGAGCGCTACTGAGGTTTGTTTCTTGCACTGCCAAGTGACTAGTCGAGTTCCGAAGAACTGACAGCTTGCAGTGGTGGACTTAGCATTTTGCTTGCAGCTACCAAAATCAGAATCAGCAAAACCTGTGAGAGAGAAATCGCCAGACTTAGGATACCACAAGCCGGTGCTTGGGCAGCCTTTCAAATACTTTAAAATGTGTTTCACGATCGTCAAGTGTGACTGGCATGGGCTGGACTGATATCGGGGGCATAAACACGTCGGATACATGATGTCCAGGCGAGAAGCAGTAAGATACATCAAAGATCCAATTATCGACCGGTAATAAGTCTCTTCCACTTTTTCTCCACTCTCGTCTGGGAAAATCCCATGATTCTGAGCTAGGGGGGTTGATGTTGGAGTAGATTCAGACATGTTGAACTATTCTAGAACATCGTTCACGTATTTAGTTTGATGAATGAAGATCCCTTCGGGCATTTGCTCCACCTGTAGCCCTAGGAAGAACTTCATCTCCCCCATCGAACTCATCTCGAATTTCTTCTTCATAACTTCTCAAAATCTTTACACAAAGCGTCATTTGTTGAACCAAAGATGATATCATCAACGTAGATCTGCATGATCAATAGATGCCCTGCAACCTCTTTGGTAAACAACGTACTATCAACCGTCCCTCTGGTGAACCCGTTGGCCAGCAGATGTTGGGAAAGCATCTCATACCAGGCTCTCGGGGCCTGATAAAGTCCGTAAAGTGCTTTATCCAGAAGATAGACTTTGTTTTTGTGTAATGGATCAGTGAAACCCGGCGGTTGTCCAACATACACTTCTTCTTTGATTTTGCCTTACAGGAATGCAGATTTCACATCTAGTTGGTAGACTTTGAATCCTTTCCAAGACACGAACGCCAGGAAGATTCTAATTGCCTCAAGTCTAGCAACAGGTGCATACACCTCTGTAAAGTTAATGCCTTCTTGCTGACTGAATCCCTGTACTACCAATCGTGCTTTGTTTCGAACAATGACTCCTTTATCATCCCTTTTACATTTGAATACCCACTTTGTTTTGATCAGTTTTTTATTTTCAGGAAGGTCTACTAATCTCCAAACTCCCAGCTTCTCAAACTGCTGCAGCTCTTCCTGCATAGCATTAACCCAACTTTCTTCAGTTAAAGCTTCTTTATATGTTTTTGGTTCAACCTGCGAGATGAAACACTTAACTGGGAACTCTTCCTGTAAAGGAGCAACAGATGTATAAAAACATGTAAGAGCTCTGTTGATCTGTTCCCGCGTTTTTACACCGCTCTGAAGATCACCAATAATCTGCTCTGAAGGATGATATGACAAAGTTCATGGCATAGCAATGTCAGGCACGCTCACTTCCGATTGCAAGTTCGTAATATCTTGATCACCGGTGTGATCCTCAGCTTCTGTCGTTGCAACATTTGGTTCCTCGTCAAAAGTCGGACCGTCTTCCGATTCTGAGTCGTCAGAATTATCAAACATTGGAGCTGGTTCCTCTGGTGGTTCGTGAGCAGTTCCACTTGGACCGGCCTCGTGATCGTTTGTACCACTTGTAGAAATGGTTGTAACCGCACCAGGCTGAGAAACTACCAACGTTCTTGGCACCTGATCTTGTGACATAGATTGTTGATGTTGGTATAGTAAAACGAGTTCCTCTACACTTGGCTCAGTTGGCAGTTGGAAAGACTCCCAGAGTTTGTCATAATCGAACATAAATCTTTGTCCGGGAAGTTGTGGTGGAGCAGTATGCTTCTGACAATCAACATGCTGAACTTGAATTATCTTCCCCAAGCATGGTACGAACACCCTCTTCAGCGGACTCGCATAACCAACAAAGAAACCCTCATTACTTTTAGCACCAAACTTACCATCTGGATCAATGAAAGTACAAGGCGATCCAAACGGTTCGAAAAACTTCAAATTTGGTTTTTAACGATGAAGAGGTTCAAAACAAGTTTTCTTGTATTTCTTCACTGTGAGAACGCGATTCAATGTATAGCATGCTGCTGCAACTGCTTCACTCCAGAAAAATATCGGCAGCTTGGAATCGGCGAGCATCGTTCGAGCTGTTTCAATCAAGGTATGATTCTTTCGTTCAGCTACACCATTTTGCTGTGGAGTGTATGGTGCACTGAATTCATGAAGAATTCCTTTCTCATTGCAAAACTCGAGCATCCGATTGTTCTTAAACTCCGTTCCATTGTCACTCCGAATTCTTCTGATCGGCACTTTGTACAGCGTTTCCATCTTCTTGAATAGAACCATCAACGACTCAAAAGTTAGATCTTTACTTTCCATACACACTACCCATGAAAACCTTGTGAAGTCTTCAGTGACCACAAGACAGTACAAGTCTCCGCTCACACTTTTTACATTGACTGGTCTGAAAAGGTCCATGTGTAGCCTTTCGAGCGGAACTCTGATTGAATTCAATAGCTTCTGCGGGTGTGTTTTCTTCGTTTGTTTTCCCTTCTTGCACTCTACACAATCATCATTTAAATGAAAGTTTTTCAGATTTACACCTTCTACGAGATCATTGTGCACAAGAAAATTCATTTTTCTGACATGAATATGGCCCATCTTTCGATGCCACATTCTCGACTCTTTTTCAGTCGATTTTGATTTTGTCACAAAACATTGCTTCTGATAATCTGTTGTTGTTGCGACACTCATATCCAGGACATACAAATCATTTTCCCGAGGAGCTCGCATCAACACCATGTCCTCAGGAATTTTAAAATCGGGTTTTATGATTAAACATTCATTTTTAGTGAAGTGTACTGTAAATGACTTGTCACAGATCTGTGAGATGCTCAACAGATTGTTTTCAAGTTCGATGATATAGTTCACTTTTTCAAACGACACAACTCCATTTGTTAGAGTTCCTTCACCAACTATCCTGCCACCCTGATTTCCTGCAAATCCAACATAACCACCGTTGATTGATTTAACGTCATAAAGTAAAGCCAGCATTCCACTCATATGCCTAGAAGCTCCGCTGTCCATGATCCACTTAGAGATTATTGACCTCGGAAGCCCCTGCATACATCACAGAAATTCATTCAAACAAAGAAGCCCATGATTTCTTTACCTTTGAAACACTGCCAAACACTAGATCACATGACACATCAACTTTCGGAATGTTAAAGATGACGTTTGGAACAATAGGTTTGGCTTTTGGTTTTGAATATCCCTCCTTAATTGGTGGGAATTCCTCCAGCAACTTGTCTAGTTTAAATTCCAGTTTTTCAACATCATTTTCAGAAACTTTTGGTTCAATTTCAAAACATTCTCCATCTTATTTTCTTCAACTGAGTGTTTTGATTTTGCCACCCATGATTGATTTTCAAAATTTTTTTTCTTTGGATAAACCTTTGAAGTCTTTTGGGTTTTCAAAGATTCACCAATCTCAAATGTTGATTTCGGTTTTTTTTCGGACTTCAAAGATTCACCTCTTTTCAAGATTCGAACGGGGGAAACCATTGGCTTTTTACCCTTAACATCAGTTGGAGTTTTAGGTTTGGGTTTTTGCAAAACTGGTTTCTCAAGCTTTTTCATACACTGCTTGGCCATGTGACCAATTTCATTGCAGCGGTAACAGATTCTTTTGTCATATTCGACAAAAGTTGATCTGTAGGTCTCCTGTTTCAACTTCTTAGCTGCATTGAAATCGTCAATGGCTTTTTGACTGAAGATATAATCCTTTTCAGCATCAACACTAGGACCAGCAACAAAAACATCACTCATCTTTTCTTTTGGCTTGGCATTCTTAGCCATCTTCTTTTCAAAACCAATACCCTTGTTTTTGAAGTTATTACCATTTCTTTTGTTAGACCCATTTTTACCCACCCAATCCTTTTTCCCAGGGTTGTTCGGTTGTTGTTTCAGAAAAGACTTTTTAGGTTTTGAAAGAAACTCGTTATTGTTAACCTCAGAAATATCAATCTCAACAAGTTTAAACACCTTTTCAATATTTTCCATTCTGGCATTTTGAATTGGATACTCATAATCAGAATAAAGTTTGTCAGTTCCGGTCATTGTGTAAACCACAATGATCGAATCATCATTCACAACTGTATCTGATTTTGGTATGAACTTGTCTAAGAGGTTGCCATCTTCTTCAGAATCAGAAATGGAGTTTTCAAAATGAGTTTTCACAGTATCAAACTCCGAGTTATCACTTTCTTCATCTAACACTTGGTCAACAATGGTTTTGATCACTTGTGACTCATTATCAGTGTCGGATGGAGAAAATATAACATCAATGCTCTCAGGCAATTCATTCTCAATGGTTCTCAATTTGAGATTCAAAGCAGATTACACCCCATCTGGATATTTTTGAGTGTAATGATTCCACATTGGGGGTGGAACACTTTTGAAGATAGATTTCGCATCATGTTGTTTTGGAAGAATTTGATCAATCACATATGATGAAGCATCATAACTCATTAGTTTCTTATCAATTCTCTCAGTTTCAATTCTCATTAACTCAAGTTCTTTTTTCAAAGACGCAATGGTGTCCAGATGGATGTTAATTTCCATCTGTTTATCCATGACAGTAGATTTTAGCAATTTCGTGGCTTTATCATTCTCAAAACTTTCCTTTTTAATCATTTTGATTGATCGTGCCAAAATTTCATATGCTTCTTTTATCTCACTGAGATCAAATTTTACTTCATCAGTAAATTTCTTCAATTCTTGAAATTTCTTGTCTTTTTCAAGACAATTCATGCATGATTTTGAACAGTTTTTGCATGGAATTTCAAGAATCGAATCAACCTTTTCGGTAACCTTTTCTTCTTGGTCAATTTTAATATTTGTTTTACCAAAACCATCAGACTCTGACTCAGACTCGTCTCCTGATTTGATCTCCTCATTTTCCGATTTCTCTTCAGACTCCTTTTTGACCGTTTCGACAGACACACTTTCAACTGACTCGGTTTTGAGAGACTTTGATTCGATAGATTCTGTTTCTACCTCTTTTAGCTTGCCCATCAATGCTTTATCAGTAATCTCTTTTAGAGTCTCTTCATTCATTTCTTTTGAAACGTCTATTATCTCTTCAACTGGATCTAGTTCAACATCATATCTTGGACAAAGACCAGTAGTTGGTTCACTGAAGAAACCTGCAAAAGATTCGAACATATTAGGAGGCATTATTGATTTGAAAGAACTAGCAATAATCTCCCGTTCGGACTGATAGTAATAAACTTCTGCAGCAACTTCTTCAAGATCAGCTAAACTTTCTTCAGATATCACTTCACTGACTTCTTCTGTCTCAACAACGCATTTTGGTTGTTCCACAATCTCTGCCATCATTGCCCTACCCTCACTACCAGGGATGTACTTATCCCAACTAAAACCTTCAGCAACCTTCTCATCATCTTGATTGACTAAGAGAGCCTTTTCTGGCTTGTTTTCGATCTGAGGTCTTTGGGTGAATGGTTGTTGACTTGATTTATGATAGATCGCTTGTTTGTAATAATCATTTGAGAACAGGTTTTGATGGTTGTTAACCTCCCTGTTTGGACATTCCCGCTTGAAATGTCCTTTCTCTTTACATTTGAAACATGTGACTTTTGATTTGTCAAATCCAAGCTTTTGATCTGGTCCTGACAGACTGTTCCTGCCAGTTATTTCCATAAATCGTTGAGCTCTTCTCACCAAGCTTGCCATTCCCCATTTGATGTCGATCAACTCCAGCTCCTCTGGATCGATCTGATCATAGTCTTCCTTTGTCATATCGGGGTTCCCAATTCTACCTACAACCAAGCTTTCATACGATTCAAGCACTGAAGCAAGAAGTGCTATGTGCTGCTTCGCTGATGATTCAGTAAAGTCTTGAGCATTCTTTATGTTCACTGCTATGTTGCACAGAATTCCTGGACCTTGACTTTGACTGTTTGATCCTGACGAACTTTGAGTGTAGGATTGATCAGGTGAATTTTGAACTTTTAGATTTGGCTCAAAACTTCCAAATGGTGAACTATTGTTGCTTGATGTGACAGATGATACTTCGGATGTTGAATCTGCACTAAAGGCTGTCTGCACTTTTGGACTTAGATTTGATGTTGCTGGAGTACTTCCTTTGTAATACAAAGAAACATCTTGTTGAACACTTGAAGACTTCATCTTTCTAATCTTTGTCAACTCAAGCTCGTGTGACTCAATCTTTTCAATGAATTTGCTACGGTTGAATCCCACATGCTCCAAATTATTCTTCAACACCAACAGATAAGTACCCCATTCATCGTATGGCAATGCATCCGCCAATTTATCAACCCATTCCTCATCTGTTTTGGTTATGCCCAACCTCTTCATCTCAACAACCAGATGGCAATATCTTTCAATCAACTGCTTTGTTGTTTCACCCTTTATACCAGTAAAGATATCAAACTCTTTCTTCATCAAAGCAGTTTTGCTTTTGATCATAGACACGCTCCCAAGAAACTTTACTTTCAACGAATTCCAAACGGATTGTGAATCACCCTGATGTTGTAGCAGAACTAAGATATCCTCTTTAATGGCTTGTTGTAGTATGCTCATCATTTTCTTTTCTGCCTTGAAATCTTCTTGTTCTTGTGGAGTCAAACTTCCGATAGATTTCTCTAAACCCGAACCATTCTTTGGAGGAACATATTTAGACTCGATTTTCATCCATCATTCAAAATGGTTAGCTTGCACCCAAGTCTTAAATCTTTCCGACCACCCAGCATGCTCATCAATGTTCATCAACTTCGGCGGTTTCTGCATAGTGTCGAGTTCATTTTCCATGTTCACATTTTGTACGATACTGGTTGGTGTTTGTGCTGCCGTCATTCCCCCACCGGCAAAGAAGTTGTGAAACTCTTGATTATCCATTTTACGAAAACAATTTCGGTTTTTAAGTTTTGAAAACAGTTACTTTCAAGCGAAAACACTTTCTACACGAAATGAACTTCAAACGAAATACCACGAACGAAATGGACTTTCACACGAAAACAGGCTTTCAAGCGAAATCAGTTTTTCACACGAAATCAAGTTTCAAGCGAAATCAGCTTTTCACACGGAATAACACTCTCAAGCGAAATCAAGTGTCATTTCATACGAAATACTTAATTTCGTGCGAAATTAGCCAAACGGAATCACTTTCAAACGAATTCAGATGTTTTCAAACCAAATAAGTAATTTCGTATGAAATTACCTAAACTTTTCAAACGAAATCAGGTGTTTTTCAAACGGAATAAGTAATTTCGTGTGAAATTACCTAAACTTTTCAAACGAAATCAAGTGCACGTTCAAACGAAATTAACTGTTTGGCCCATTTGTGTCACTTTTAATCTGAATTCAGGTCTAATTCTTTCAAGGATTTGTTAAAACTATATTTTACACACAATAGCAAAAGATCAGTCCATTTTGTCCATGAATTTGTCCAGAAATTCAAAAATGAGTAGAAAAGACACTGATTCAAGTGTATTGACTCATCCTGAGCTCTGATACCACTTGTAGGATTGATTGACTCATTAGGTCGTCAAATCGATCCTACAAGAACTTGTAGGATCGATTTGACAACCTAATGAGTCAATCAGAATCAATACACAACTGTTTGAGAGGCGGAAACAAACAAACAGCCTAGAATCAGTGTAAGAAATGAGTAGAAACAGAGTATGATACTTAAAACAAGCTTCTCATTGATATTTGACTTGAAAATCGGGCAGCACTTCATTACACCACAACTAATTCCGTGCCAAATGAGAAACTATACCTGCCTATTTATAGGCTCATGATTTCGCATGAAATGACACATGTCATTTCAAGCGAAATTAACAAGTCTAATTTCGTTTGAAATGACCACATGTCATTTCAAGCGAAATTACTACAAAATACATAAAATTACACTTTTAACCACTGTAAACCCTATACAAACATGACCTAGACTTAAGACATAGGCTATAGACATTATGCACCAACACGATATCCCCTACCTAGAATTGATGATCTCTTCGACCAGCTGCAAGGTGCTTCATGTTTTTTCCAAGATCGATCTGCGGTCTGGGTATCATCAACTTCGTGTATTCGAAGTTGATATTCCCAAAACTGCTTTCTGTACGAGATATGGGCATTACGAGTTCACTGTCATGCCTTTTGGTTTGACAAATGCCCTAGCTATCTTCATGGACTTAATGAATAGGGTTTGTAAACCTTATTTAGATAAGTTCATCATTGTGTTCATCGACGATATTCTCATTTATTCGAAGTCTCAAGCCGATCACGAGTAACACCTTCGTTTGACATTGGAACTCCTAAAGAAGGAACAACTTTTTGCTAAATTCTCCAATGTGAATTCTGGCTTAAAGAAGTTTAGTTCTTCGGTCATATTGTCAATGAGCAGGGTATCCATGTGGATCCTTGCAAAATAGCTGCTATTAAGGATTGGAATACACCGACGACACCTACGGAGATTCGATCATTTCTTGGTCTTGCTGGTTATTATCGTCGATTCATTTCAAATTTCTCAAAGATCGCGGTTCCACTCACTGCTTTGACTTAGAAAAATAAGCCTTTTGAGTGGGGACCTAAGCAAGAAGAAGCGTTCCAAACGCTAAAACGAAAGCTCTGTGATGCTCCTGTTTTATCTCTACCGGAGGGAAACAATGATTTTGTTGTCTATTGTGACGCGTCGAATCTAGGACTTGGTTGCGTTCTTATGCAACGAGGTAAAGTCATAGCTTATGCGTCTAGACAGCTGAAAATTCACGAGAAGAACTATACGACTCATGATCTTGAATTAGGAGCTGTGGTTTTCGCACTTAAAATCAGGAGACACTACCTTTATGGAACGAAGTGTGTGGTTTTCACAGACCACAAAAGTCTCCAGCATATTCTCAATCAGAAGGAGCTGAACATGAGACAACGACGTTGGGTTGAACTCTTAAACGATTATGCTTGCGAAATCCGCTACCATCCTGGTAAGGCGAATGTCGTAGCCGATGCGCTTAGTCGAAAGGAACGAGTCAAGCTTCATTTTGTTCGAACTTTATCTGATATTCAATCTCATGTCCTTCAAGCTCAACAATCTTGTGTGATCAAAGACTTGTTGAAAAATGAGCTACCGCTTCAACTCGAACTTAAACTCGAAACAAAGGACGATGGGTTGCTATATTTCAAGGATCGTTTGTGGATTCCGAAACAAGACGATCTTCGCACCTTGGTAATGGACGAATCTCAGAAGTCTTGATATTCTATCCATCCTGGTGCTAATAAAATGTACAAGGATCTTCGTACTCAGTTCTGGAGGCCTGGTATGAAGAAGGATGTTGCTTGTATGTATCAAAATGCCTAACTTGTCTCAAAGTCAAGGTTGAACATCAACGACCTTCTGGTTTGCTTGTACAACTAGAGATACCGGTTTGGAAGTGGGAGAACATTGCAATGGATCTCATCACTAAGTTACCGCGTACATCTAAAGGTCACGATGTTATTTGGGTTGTTATCGATCGATTAACAAAATCAGCTCATTTTATTCCGATTCGCGAGGATCTATCTGCTGATAAACTTGCAAAGATTTATGTTGATGAGATTATATCACGGCATGGTGTTCCTTTGGATATCATTTCCGATCATGATGCTCGGTTTTCATCTCATTTTTGGAAGACCATGCAATCTGCTTTGGGAACCCAACTAAATCTAAGCACTGCTTATCATCCCCAAACAGATGGTCAATCTGAGAGAACAATTCAAACTTTGGAGGATATGCTTAGAGCATGCGTGATAGACTTTGGTGGTATTTGGGATTCTCATCTTCCACTGATCGAGTTCTCTTACAACAACAGTTATCATGCTAGCATTAATATGGCACCATTCGAAGCTCTCTACGGTCGAAAATGTCGTTCACCTGTCTGTTGGAATGAGATCGGTGAAGCTCGGCTTACTGGACCTGAGCTCATTCTGGAAACAACAGACAAAATCAAGAAAATCCGCGATAATCTTGTGACAGCTCGATGCCGTCAAAAGAGTTATGCGGATATGCGACGCAAGCCCTTAGAATTTCAAGTCGGAGACCGTGTCCTACTAAAGGTGTCACCTTGGAAGGGAGTGGTGAGATTTGGAAAGAAAGGAAAACTTGCACCACGATATGTTGGACCATTTAAGATTGTTGAAAGAATTGGAAAGGTTGCCTATCGACTAGAGCTATCTCCAGAGCTTGGAAATATTCATCTGACTTTTCACGTGTCCAATTTGCAAAAGTGTTTAGCTAATGCTGATCTTCACATTCCTCTTGACGAGATTCAAATCGATGAAACAATGCACTTTGTCGAGAAACCTGTGGAGATAGTGGACCGTACATTCAAACAGTTGAAGAACAAACGGATTCGATTGGTCAAAGTTCGCTGGGAATCCAAACGTGGCCCCGAGTTTACTTGGGAATGTGAGGACCAGATGAAGACGAAATACCCGCATTTGTTTTCACAAGTATCCTCTAAATAAAATTTCGGGACGAAATTTCCTAAGGTAGGGGAGACTGTGAGAACTGTGTTCTGTAATCATCGTATAATGTAAAACAATGTTGATTATCAATAAAACAATGTGCTTTGGTGTTATTATATGTGTTTTGGTGTTATTATATGTATTATTGTGTTTGATGATTTTACAATTTGATTCGATTCCGATTTCAAGCTTTAAATCACTTTCTGGAAGGTTATACGCAAACTGGTGCATAAACGCAATCAGTTTAACGCGACGTACACTCCGGAACTGTGACATAAGCCAAACATACCCTAAATATCCTTTACATAACTTAGAAATAAGTTTAGAAGGATTCGGTATGGCAAAAACATGTTTATTTGAACTAAAAGAACTAATTACTACAAAACTGCGAAACGAACGTTGGTGACCGCCCGGATAATATTTAAATCCCAAAAATATTCTGTTATGATTAAAATTTTATTTTTAATCAGGTCCGTGTTGAAAAATAAATTAAAACGCTTAAAAACGTTATTTTTCAAGTTTAAGCGCGTACCGCGTGTTTCTGCGCAACACAGTGCTTCTACTGCAAAATGCAGACAACACAGCCAAATCTCGGCAACTGAAATTTATTTCAGTAATATTTTGGCGAGTTTATTTTTATAGAATAATAAAAATAATTTTGAACGCCATAAACCGGGATTTAAACGCTAGATAAAATACCCGGTATCCAGTTAAATACCTGTTTTTATCTAACTTACCATCAAAATTACACTTGGACCCCCTCCCCCTTCCATTTTTACGGTCACATATTATGGGGACCCCACCAAAATTTTGTTAGATTTCTAAATATCTTCATTGATCTTATTTTGTAACTTGTATTTGCATGCTTCATTCCATATCTCCATATATCTTCCTATATCCTTCTAAGATCTTAAGCAATTCTACAAGATCACTCAAACTCCGTCACTCTCTCTCTCCTCCCAAACCGTCCACACCTCTCTCTCTCTCTCTCTCCATCTTCATATCTTCAAACTTTGTTCTTGAAGATCAAGTCCCTTTCCAAGCATATTTCAAGTGGTTGTGAAGAATCAAATGTGTTTCCAAGGTGTTTTCAAGTGATTCAAGCTTCCTATCATCAAAATCTCATCCCACAACCTACTTGAATCTTGAAGGTATAACATTTATGTTTAAATCATACTTTTGATTCTTGGTTGTTCTTGATGATTTGAAGTTTCTCTTGAATCTTGGAATTTTCACAAACTTGAAATCTAAAATGAAATGGGTCTTGTTACAAATGAATATGGTGATATATATATATATATATATGTGTGTATGACCGTACATACATATACATTTGTGTATGAGTTTTGAGCTTTATTTTTGATAAGTACATGTTTAGATTGTTGATTGTTCTTGAATAATAGTTAAAATGCAAGTGGTTGATGATCTATACATGATTTGATAAATGTTAAATTACATCAGCAAATAACATGAATAAATCACATATTTGATGCATCTAAACTCATATAAAATGATGATGATATGATAGTGTGCTTTAGGCACTTGTACATGAGGATACATGTTGATTAGAGCTCAAGAAGTGATAAAAAATGGTTGTATGACAAAAATGATTTTGAACAGATTATAAGCACTAAAAATGACCTTATTTGGTATATTATAATGGCATGAAACTTTGACATAGGCTTGATAGATTTGCATGTTGTACATATAGCTTAAAAAGTGGTAAAATATGTGAAATTTGCATGATTTATGTGCTTTACTTAAGACCTGCACTATCATGAGTATAACCATTATTTTATTCAGTAAATAACATGGGTTATGTTAAAATTTCAAGTCGTTTTGATTTGGGATGGTTCGGGTAACGTTTGATGCAAAACTATGCGGTAAAACGGTTAAAAATCGCCTTTTCGGAGGATTTTTATTAAACTGTTTTAGATCAGTAACCAAACTGATATTTTTGATATAAAAACAAGTATTTTAACTTACATTAAGTTTACTTGGTGTTTGGTTAGTCATACGTGACTTCCGACGCCCAAAAATGTCACCGAATCGCTAAAATAAGTGTTTTTCGACATACACTAGAATGGGTTGTTCATAAGTAAATTTTATGTGTTACAATGTGCTAGTGTTGACAAGATTACGTGTATTACGCTTGAGTATATATATATACAAATACACCAAAATAATCAAAAATAATAACTTGTCGAGAAAACTCAAAGTTATGTGAAAATTCTAAGTATCGGAGAAACTTCAGTATTTTTGTGGGTTTTTGATTATTAAAATCATTCTTATTTAATTTAGGACGAATAAACAATTTGAGGGATTGTGTTAACATTTAAAAACGCACCCAAAGGTGAGTACATAGATCCCCTCTTTTACTGTTTTCGATTGTTTTGGGGTGATTCATATGTATCAAAACGATTTCGATGTTTTAACGATGGTTTCAAAACGAGTAAAATGGTTTATACTAAACTAATAACGATTTCAACAATGTGAACGAGCTTGTTGGTTGTAGTTACATAACGAATGACATTCATTAATTTTGGCCGAACCGACCAGTATTAGGTTATGGTACCATATGATCCGACAAATCCCGTTATCCGACTGCACCCATGGTTATGTGTGGGTTAGGTGGGTAACGACTGAACCTGATGATTGTTAACTTACCCTTTGGTGGTTTGTTAATACGAGTTGAACGAGTTGAACGATGAACGAGTCACGAAGGTTTGAATGTTATTAGCGAGACGACCAAAAGTAGTTTTCACAATTAAAACGAGAACGATATTAAACGATTGAACGATTTTGAACGATTGAACGAGAACGATTTGAAACGATTGAACGAATTGAACAAGTTAAACGATTTGAACGAACGATTGGTTTTTGGTTAGTGTTTAGATAACGGGACGGGTGTAATGTGATAAAAGCATGGTAGATACGTCACTGGTACTTCTTATATATAAGTGCTTTTATCATATTACATACCGTGGCGTTATTTAGTTCACTTGGGCGAACGAGTTAAACGATGTCACACAACGATGTTTACGAAACTATATAAACCATACGAGTTTTATTACGAGAACGATTTACGACTTGGTTACTTAAACAAATGTTTGGGTTAAGATTCATGGCATCGAGGTTTATAAATTATAACCAATCTGTTTTGATTTGGTTATTCATTTTACAATACAAACATTTTACAAAACAAGGTTTCTAAAATCGATTAACGAAGTTATACGAGATATTTCAACATGTAAACAAGTCATGAATCTGACACTCACACAAAAACTATGTGCTCGCCAGCATTTCTTTGCTGACTTTGTTTTTACATATGTTTCAGGTGATGTTGCTTAATGTTGATTGCGAATATGATGCATGCTCACTTAGGACTGGACGAGGCCTTAGTGATTTAATAACGATGATAGACTATGTTTGACCTGCTTGTTTAACTTTAAGACAATGTTTAATATTTAATAAAACAAAACTCTTTGTATCCATGGTTTGAAACAATAATTCTGTTACAACACTCCCCGACGTTTCCGCCACGATTTGTTGTTTTACATGGCCGGGGTGTGACAATACTGGGGGCAGATCATTATTCTCAAAGGTGTTAAGAACAGGATACTATTGGCCAACAATGAGGAAAGACGCTGCAGAATATGCTCGAAGATGTGATGCATGTCAAAGACACAGTAATATAATGCATCAACCAGCTGAACCACTATATCCTATTGCTTCCCCTTGGCCATTCATGAAGTGGGGGATGGACATAGTGGGAAAATTGCCAAAAGCTCCAGGAGGAAAAGTCTTTATGCTGGCATGACAGATTATTTCTCTAAATGGGTTGAAGCTGAAGCATTTGTTCAAGTCAGAGACCAAGAAGTAGTATCCTTCATAAAAAGGAATATCTTGACTAGGTTTGGGGTACCAGCTGAGATAATTTGTGACAATGGCTCTCAGTTTATCAGAAAGAGGACAACCGATTTTTGTAAGAGTTGGGGAATCAAAATGATCACATCTACACTGGTACATCCTCAAGCAAACGGAAAAGCAGAATCCTCGAACAAGATAATTGTCAACAATTTAAAGAAGAGACTAGGAGCTAAGAAAGGAAGATAGGCAGAAGAATTACCCTTTGTTTTATGGGCTGATAGGATAACAGTGAAAAGTGCAACTGGGCAAACCCCATTTTCCTTGGTATTTGGAGCAGAGGCAGTAATCCCGACAGAGATTGTGATACCTACAGCAAGATCCAACCTCCGGGATCCTGAGAAGAATCCTGAAACCCTATGTCAAGAATTGGATACTATTGATGAGACGAGGGATGCGGCAAAGTTGAGAATGGCAGCATTTCAACAGAGGATATCCAGAGCATATAACAAGAATCTAAGGACTAGAAGGTTTCAAGTTGGAGATTGGGTATTAAGGAAGGCTTTTCAGAATACTATTAATCCTGCTGATGGAAAGTTAGCTCCTAAGTGGGAAGGACCTTATGAGATTGAATTGGAATCCAGAAAAGGAGCATACCGGCTTAAGAATTTGGAGGGGAATATACTACCAAGATCCTGGAATGCTATACACCTCAAAGCATATTTCAAGTGAGTTTAGAATTTAATTTCTAACTCAAGATGGTATGAATCCTATCTCTTTTAAATATAATTCTTTTTTATTTGAATCCAATACTGACTTAAGCATGCCCACCTTAGTTTAAGGTTGTTTTGCAGAATATGCTTCAGGATATACCTCCAGGATATACACTCAGGATAATTCGAAAGATTAGAGGATTGGCCCCCTCTCTCACATTTAAGGGATCCTAATCCCTTCACAGGATTAAAGGTATTCACCTTTCTCTCGAATTGGTTTTAAACACCCCACCTAGAGCGCAAGTTATCCAGGGATAGTTCAAGATAGCAGGACCAGTCCATGTAAAAGTGGCTGACAATTTCGTTATTGTTGGCTATATCCTGGATCCTAAAGGTATATGAGGATTGATCACCCTCTCTCGCGAAAGGGTATTTTCATACTCTCTAATGTTTAAAGGTTTTCACCTTTCTAAGTCATGGAGTTTATACACTCCCGCCTGTAGCGCACGAAAATTTGGGATTTTCCCCAGTATACTTAAGGATTTATCCCCAGAATATTAAGGATCTATCTCTAGGATATTTTAGGGTTTATCCCCTGTAATATGAAAATTGTACAAATAGTTGCAATTGATTTCTAAGTATTCAAAGACGTTATGCACAGGGGACATTCCCGCTAAGGCATTGTGAAAAGCTCAAAGGATCAAGCTTGGACCTAGTTCACTAAGTGTCCCAGACTGGGGACATCTTCGGTGGAAAGGTTGCAAAAGGATTGAAGTTTAAGAATAGGGTTGTACTCTGTCTCTGGTTTGATCTTTCCTTTTTCTTCCTTTAAAAACCTTATATAAATTGTCTAAATTTTTGAAACTATGTTTAACAAAAGCTTGATTATAACATTTATGAGTATCCTGATCAGGATATGTTCTCAGGATATATTCTCAAGATATATTCTCAGGATATATTTCAGGATATTTGGTTGTAGTGTTTGAAGTGTGATTGAAGATTGAAACTATACTTGAATCAAACATCAGTTATCAAAAAAAGTTTTGTAAAAAAAATGAACAACAATGGATAAGGTCAAAAATAGTTATATTATTAACATAGCAAAAGTTTGTGCTTTTGGTTTCATCTCAAACTGAGACCCATCCACCAAAAGCACGATTAGTTTTCTACCATATTTACTTAACAATTGAAGGCTTCGTCTTGGAACCCAAGATACCTCCACCTTCAATTGTTAAAAGTGTTCAAAATAAACCATACTAACTGATGACCAAGGGCTTCGTCCTGAAACTCAGGATCCCTCCACCTTTGGCCATCATTTTGTCTACATGCAGGAAATTAAAATTGTTTAGCAGACAAGAAAGGGAAATTGTTCAGACAACCATAAACTACCAAATTTAAAAAAGTGGGCTCCGGCCTCGGCAACAATATCCATCATCGCCCACTTCGCTGCATTCAAGGGGCAACACCCTCTTCAACATCTCGTCTTCACCAGCACCCAGTTCAGGATCAGCTCCAACATCCTTCTCAGCCTCGCCACCAGCGTCAGTTAGCTTCTCAGTCGCCTTGGAAGACCCCTCAACCACAGGTTTAGCAGGATGTTCCACAGTATTACCTCCAAGACCTCTTAGCTTTGTCTCCCAGGCATCGACATTCCAAGAAGGGCATTCAAAGCCCAGGGCCTTGGCCTCATAAGCCATTTTTAGCCTAGCCTGAAGAAGAGAGAATATATATAGGGGCTTAATAGATAGCCATTGAGTGTAAACCACGTTGGAAGTTGCACAATGTCATTTCAACCGCCACTTCAATTTAATTGCCTCGATATAAGAGATAAGGTGTAAAATATATTCGTTGGAATTGGTATACCAACAGATATATTTTGGGGACAATTGTTATGGGTGATTTTCTACTCGTATATCCTGAATAATATTCTGACTATGTTTCTTTTGTTGTGATCAGGATACCGGATCAGGATATTGGTAACATCCTGACACAGTATCTTGGTAATGACTAATTAATGTCACACCCCGACCATGTAAAACAACCAGACGTGGTGGAAACGTCGGGGAGTGTTGTAACAGAATCATTGTTTCGTAACCATGGAATAAATAATTTTGTTTTATTAAATAAATGAACTCATTGTTTTTATACAATCAAATAAGTACAACTATGATCTTCCAAGTTTTAAAGTTGCTAAGGCACGAGTCCATCCTAAATGTAGCATGTATCAACAATCATTGCAAAGCAGTACCTGAAACATGTGTAAAAATAGGTACGTCAGCATAAAAATGTCTGTGAGATACATAGGTTTTGTGAAAATAGGATTCATGACTTGTAAGTTTAAGAAAATGTTTAATAAAGTTTAGTCATGAACCTTGTAAATTGTTTTGTTTTGTAAATCGTTTGAAAAACAATAAGATCAGATGATATGTATAAATAAATGTAAGGTTAAATGAATAACCATGTAAAATGAGTTTGTATAAGATAAGTTGCTTGTAAAACAATATTTTGATAAAAAGGCTTATAGTATATTTGAAAATATACTTTGGATTTTAAGAGAATCGAATGAGTAATATATTAAATTATATTTCAGTTCCAATATCGTTAACCCAAGCGTACTAAATAACGCCACGGTATGTAATGCAGTGAAATCACTTATATATAACAAGTACCAGCGGCGTATCTACCATGTTTTCATCACATTACACCTGTCCCGTTATCTAGACACTAACCAAAACCCAATCGATAGATAGATAGTACATTAAATAATACCTTCGTTGTTTAAAATAATAGTTATAAGTAGTATATTACAAGTATACTTCGGATTTATAAATAACATATTAAACTATGTTTTGGTTTTATAAATAACATATCAAAATATGCTTTGGATGATTAACAAAATATATGTTGGTTTTGTACAATATCACACGTGGGAGCATATCAAACTATACTTTTGGGAGTATAACTAAATATACAAAAATAATGTGATTTAAGAATTCATTCAGACCTAGTGCATCAAAATACACCTTTGAGACTATAGGGATACCACAAAGGAAATCCCTATTTGGATGGAGAAACAAATTGGTTTCAGACATTCCATGACAACAGGAATGGGGTGTCAAATCCTATAGCGCTATATCATACTACCAATCGGTCTGGTGAACATAAAATAAGTACAATTCAACATTTTATTTTATGTTCTTTGAGAAATCAGTGTTTAAACCATAGATAGACATTTAGTTTGTCAAATGATAAGTAATAACATGTATAATCAATTATACTTTGAAATCATGAAAATAACAGATAGGTACACATGCTTCACCCCAAAACAGTTTGAAAAGAGTAAAAGAGGGGACTATGTACTCACTTGAGATTGCTTAGAAGTCCTAGGATAACCACCAAGCAATGCTAGAGATCCCGGAAATCAAACGGCACCTAATATAGGTAACTATGTTAATATACCAGACCTAAATCGGAGGATTTAGATAGAATGAGGGTTCGTAAACCAAACGAGTATGGAGACTCGTGTCATATGGTTTAACAAAGCCTACATACTAAATGAAACCTAACCTAAGCTTACGACCCATTACGACCCGTTTAGGTAGCTTATGCTACTTTAACGCGTCGTTCGCGTAAAACGCGTTCGGAACGCCTAACTAGTCCTATGACAAGTAAAATATGCCTTAACATATCTAATATTGTTACCAAATCAGTTTAGATACCAAAAGTTATGTTACATATGCTTAAAATGAATTTTGGCGTAAAAAGGGCATTTTGGTAATTTACCTAAGGCATATAAACTACCTATCATACAACTACTTAAACGAAGCGACCATAAGGTATAACCTCGGAAGGTTATTCCCTATATACTATGGTCACCTAATGTGTTTGGTCGGATCCTAATGATCGACCAAATGGGTCGGGTTCGAAGGTATAAGCGATTTATTAGATCGCTTACCCTTACGACCCTAGACAACGTGGTAATCAGTAGGCATAGTCACAAAGGACTATAACCATCGTGATTACAATCACGTTGCGAAGTTCAAACGAACTTCGCATTGACCATAAACTGGTCAATGCAGAAAGTCAAACAAAGTTTGACTTTCGGACTCGAAAAGCAATAAAAGAACGAAGGAACACTTACAAAGGGTCCCCGAATGCTAATCTTGATCCAAGTAGCTCAGGTATGAAACAATGGTTTCAACTTAGAGCTTCTAAGATCAGATTCTTGTGAGGAATGAGTGAAGTTGAGGTGGGTATTTATAGGATTTGCATGACCGTTAGGATCGTTTATCGAATAAGGTGCCTTGATCTCACCCGTACACTTGTCGGAATGTTATGGTAGCTCATTTTGCCCCCACCACAAGAGTTTGACAAGTGGCATTGGCCTTTGGGGTGTTTGAAAGGCTGTTAACAGGCTGTTTAAAACATTGAATCTGGTCAGAAGGGGCCTCGTGGCCCACGTAAGTGACAACTGAATCTTACGCGGCCCGCCTGGGCTGCACAGATCAGAAACAGGTTTCAAAAGTTGCAGTTTCAGTCCCTGTTATGTGTTTAAGCCATTTTCGACATGTTTAAGGCCTGTTAAGCCAACTTTAAGGCCCTAACATGATGTCTAAACATTGTGGACATGAAACATGCTCAAAAATATGTCGGATGTCAGTTCGTTTGGTCGTACGATCGCGATTTTGCTTAATTACGACGGAATGCGCATAAGCGCGAAAAACGATCCAAATGACGCGACGAAAGGATTTTTCTTATGTCAAACACTAAAATAAAATATTTTAGTGCTTACATAAATTTTTGGATGTCCGGATGTATTCAGAACGTAAGTTATGCGCGAAAGTGCAAACTTGTGCACTTTTTGACGCTTTTAGTCCCTGAATGACCCAAAAGTTTATTTTAGCACACCGAACCCCTCAAAGCCTATTTCTAAGCTATATAAAGGATATTTAAGGTGTGTTCAACTTATGGTCATGTTCCAAAATGTCTGTTACAGTTCAAATTTGCATACTTTCGTAGTTTGTCAAGTTTAGTCCCTGTAAGCGAATTAACTTGTTTTTGCCATACCAAAGCCTTTAAAACTTATTTCTAAGTTATGTAAAGGTTATTTAAGGTATTTTAATCCTATTTCACTATTCCGGAGTGT
This sequence comes from Helianthus tuberosus, assembly GCA_030545235.1. Taxonomy (NCBI): domain Eukaryota; kingdom Viridiplantae; phylum Streptophyta; class Magnoliopsida; order Asterales; family Asteraceae; genus Helianthus; species Helianthus tuberosus. The sequence continues at coordinate 84,885,305 of CM060369.1, forward strand.
TCGTTGGATTAAACTGGTTATATTTACGCATCAGAGCGCGTATAACCCTCCAGAAAGCGATTTAAAGCTTAAAATCGAACAAGAGTTGATATGTGCAAACGATACACATATTTTTACAAATCCCAAGTATGAAATACAATATTTCATTGGTTTGGCATTTTTTTGATGGTTGAAGTGACACAGGTGTCACAGTCTCCCCTACTTTAGGAAATTTTGTCCCGAAATTTAATTCTAGAGGAAACTTGTGAAGACAGCTGTGACGGTTTCGCCTTCTAATAGATCCATTGAAACCTTAAGTAAAAATCTGGCCCATGTTAGGACTCTTAGCGAATTTGCTAACCCTCAAAGTGAATTCCTTGTAATAGTAAAACATGGAATTTTGAACTACGGACAGAAGAACGTTTCTTATGAAGACTTATCATAGGAAACTTGGTGTGTGATTGAGATCAGAATTGGGGAGTGTGAGAATAAATGACATTGGTCGAGGTCCAAGACTCCTCCCGTATCATTATTCTTGTCACTATAGGTCTTAACACATGACAAAGCTTCCTGTGGTTTCTGTGCACTGAATTCCATAATTATGTAGGCCTCCATAATTACGTAATTCCTTGCACAGTCCGCACAGTTCATTTCATAATGCGTAGGAAAAAAATCACTTGAATAAACATGAAGCGACTCGACTAGACCACCAAAGGGTCCTTTCAATTAGATCAACGAACGATCTTTTTAACTAGATCAACACATGATCTTCTTAACTAGACCGTCGTACGATCTCCTTGAATAGACCACTTAAGGGATGTTTTTAATTACATCATCACATGATATTTCTAATCAGATTTTCAAAATCAATCTGTTTAACCAGACCATTCAAGAGGTCCAATTATAGAATAGTATTTTAAAACCCAAGGGACTTGACTACAACGTAGAAGTCCATTAAGGATTTAAGATAGTAACTTTGGATATCCTACTATGAATTCCTTATATGAGATATGAAAGATTCTACGAGGATTTGGATGGATCACATACAACCACAAAACATGTAAGAAAACACATAAGCACAAAATTAGTTAACTTGATTCTTTAATTTGTTATCTTTAGGCATGGACATTTAAAGCACACTAGGAATCCAATCCATGGATTTCATTTGGCACATTAATCATTTTCAAGGATCTATCTATAAAGATAGGGGGATTTTCAATAAGAGTTTGGCTTAGTTTCTTAAAAGAATCGAGCGTTTAAGGTTCTTGGGGAGATCACAAGTGATCATAAAATAACTGAACCACACAAGTAGTTTATCTTTGGGTTGACATCATAAGGTTGCATCAAACATTCACACAATCGCATAAATTTTGCAGAAATAAAAACAACAAATCTTTATTTATGCAACAACCGAATTGTCTTGAAGTGTCAAAAGATAATAACCAAGGAATTACAAAACACAAATTGTTCACTGCTGCATCATTGTTCCCGTTTGCCTCATTAATGTTAAATGCTCGTCCTCGCGTTGGAGGTGCATTAACAAGTCTTGGGCAATTGTTCCTGTAGTGGGTAAGGTCACCACAGTTATAACATGACCCTGGAGGGAACCGTGCTTGAACAGCAGCAGGGTTTGCAGCAGCTTGATTTGCATAACGACAAACATTGATCAAATGTCCCAACCGCCCACATTGGGTACATTTGTGACACTACTCTTGCTCTAGATGATGACGGTTGCACTTGTTGCACAAAGGTGCGGTACCAACATAGTTTTGCCTTTTGTGAGGTTGTGCTGGCTGGTTTGGTGCAACCTGTTTGTCTTGAGCAGTTACAACGTAGTTTTGAGAGGCTTTGCGCTTCTTCTTCTTGGACACCTCAGCATGTTCTTCCTTTGGTTCCACTTGAGCAGTCTTGTCAGATGGTCTTGAGTCGCCCTTCCGAAATAGCTTGCGCTTCCTGATATGGGATTCAGTCAGAGTGGCAGACAATTCAATGGCTTGTCTAACAGTAGTAGGGTTGCTGCCAGTAACAATATCCTGAATTACGTCAGGAAGACCATCAATGTATTTCTCAATCGCCTTATCCAGAGGCATAACCATAGTAGGGCATAACAAGCTCAATTCCTCATAGCGGTCAGTATAGGCTCGATGTTCACCACTGTCTTGCTTCAAATCATCAAACTCCCTCTCCAAAGCTCGCAATTCATGACGAGGGCAAAACTCCTTCATCATAAGAGCCCTAAATTCAGCCCAAGTTTGGGCTAAAGCCACCTAAGCACCACGGTCTCTCATAACCCCGTTCCACCACGTAAGAGCCCTCTTCTGAAACACACTCGAAGAAAACTCGACCTTGCGATTTTCAGGACACTGAACGTGACAGAAAGTATTCTCAATGCTCTCGAACCATTGAAGAAGCCCAGTTGCTCCCTCAGAACCACTAAACTTGAGCGGTTTAGCCGAGTTAAAATTCTTGAAATTGCATGGAGCATTGTTGTTGTTGATGGCTTGAATCATTTAAGCATAAAGATTTGGGAAGGCAGCAGCCATTTGCTGCGCGATGATTTCCGCCAGTTCGGCATTCGCCGTCTGATTGTCGCGTCGAGGAGGCATTCTATAAGAGGAAACATGAAAGGAAACGAGTGAGAGAATTAGACGAAAAGAATGAGATGAAACAAATCTGATAAAAGCAAGGATAGTGGTCATTTGTTTGTTACTACAAAGCAACAAACGACCCCGGTGATTAATCAAAGTAAATAGGTCAAAAATAATGTATCGCGAAGACATGCTCGCCTATAAGTGGACACTCACCCCAAGAGTTCCCAGGTAAGAGTGACTGGTCCAATTATGTGGATTTGTATGAACACTCTAGCCTTAGACAGAAAACTCAGGGTACAGGCACCCACCCTTCCAGTTTGCACGTGTTCACATTATTTAGACCAACTTTGACGGGATTTTGAAAACTTAAAGGGTTCAAAACCATATAATAAATCATCCTAGAACAGATGATTAGTTTTCAAAGCGGGATAGAAATTTATGTTCTTATTGTGGTTGTCACCTAAGAATAAGTGACGGTATTGTTTTAAAACTAAACACAAGAAAACTTGTGTTAGGGTCCTAGGAAGGTTATAGTCTAGGTCAAAGCATTACTAATAACCTAATTCCCTATAACCATTGGCTCTGATACCAACTTTTCTGTCACACCCCGACCACGTAGAACAACCAGACATGGCGGAAACGTCGGGGAGTGTTGTAACAGAATCATTGTTTCGTAACCATGGAATAAATAATTTTGTTTTATTAAATAAATGAACTCATTGTTTTTATACAATCAAATAAGTACAACTATGATCTTCCAAGTTTTAAAGTTGCTAAGGCACGAGTCCATCCTAAATGTAGCATGTATCAACAATCATTGCAAAGCAGTACCTGAAACATGTGTAAAAATAGGTACGTCAGCATAAAAATGACTGTGAGATACATAGGTTTTGTGAAAATAGGATTCATGACTTGTAAGTTTAAGAAAATGTTTAATAAAGTTTAGTCAAGATAGCAGGACCAGTCCATGTAAAAGTGGCTGACAATTTCGTTATTGTTGGCTATATCCTGGATCCTAAAGGTATATGAGGATTGATCACCCTCTCTCGCGAAAGGGTATTTTCATACTCTCTAATGTTTAAAGGTTTTCACCTTTCTAAGTCATGGAGTTTATACACTCCCGCCTGTAGCGCACGAAAATTTGGGATTTTCCCCAGTATACTTAAGGATTTATCCCCAGAATATTAAGGATCTATCTCTAGGATATTTTAGGGTTTATCCCCTGTAATATGAAAATTGTACAAATAGTTGCAATTGATTTCTAAGTATTCAAAGACGTTATGCACAGGGGACATTCACGCTAAGGCATTGTGAAAAGCTCAAAGGATCAAGCTTGGACCTAGTTCACTAAGTGTCCCAGACTGGGGACATCTTCGGTGGAAAGGTTGCAAAAGGATTGAAGTTTAGTCCCTGTAAGCGAATTAACTTGTTTTTGCCATACCAAAGCCTTTAAAACTTATTTCTAAGTTATGTAAAGGTTATTTAAGGTATTTTAATCCTATTTCACTATTCCGGAGTGTTCGTTGGATTAAACTGGTTATATTTACGCGTCAGAGCGCGTATAACCCTCCAGAAAGCGATTTAAAGCTTAAAATCGAACAAGAGTTGATATGTGCAAACGATACACATATTTTTACAAATCCCAAGTATGAAATACAATATTTCATTAGTTTGGCATTTGTTTGATGGTTGAAGTGACACAGGTGTCACAATTAATTCACGTGCAGATTAATGAAGCAAGTCTATAACGTTCAAGTGGACCCGTTCTCCCAAAGACTCTGGCTAATCTGTTGAAATAGGAACATTGAAGCCGAAAGACGTGGACTACAACGTTCACAAAGGGAATTTTCTCTATATCCCAGATTTGTAGGCTAGTTAGTTAGCTTTGTTTTACTATAAATAGGATTGATCGGATCAGATAAGAACACACACAATTCTTCGAACACTCTTGCTCTCTACTAGCTGCAATCACTCACACTTACACTTGTACTCGAATCGCATTGTAACACCTAGTTGATCCGCATCATATCCTGCACTGTATCCTGATATTTGAAGTAATAAGAAGAACAAGGTAGCTGCGATTGTCAGCTCCCGAGGTTTTGTACCGGCGATCTAGATTGATCAAGGGCTTTCCTCGTACATCCTGTGTCACCCTTTACCTTTTTGCTCATTGTTTGATTGTTAATACAGCTCGATATCCTGAGCCGTATCCTGAAAACTGTTTTTTGTTAACAACTTAATCAGCATACATTTTTCAAATACTTCTAGCACACTACCTCACTTAACTAATTTGATCACTTAATTACTTAGGTAATTTTTGACCAAAACATTGGTGTCATGCAGTTGCTGAGTTGAGAAACACGGACTTCGCATATACTCGGGACAACCAATTATATATACATACATAAATTCGGATGGCATTGCTTATATATAATGTGAGGACCGTTTCGGGTCTCCGAAAGCTGCAACCGGTCATAATGTCTCCATATCTCGTGCGGAATCCGAGTATGAAGATGACATGCACAAGAACAAGCTAATTAAACTAGTTTCTATTGATGATTTGAAGAAACAATACCACAAAACCAAATGGACAAAGTTTCCCCTCTCAAGTCCAAAAGTGTTACAAATGACAAGACCTGATCCCCTATTTATAGGCATACCCAGTCGCATGAACCATCTTGGATGACTGGGCTTTTGTACGAGTGACACCTTGGGACGGTTGAGATGTCCCATTTGTACGAATGGGTACACACGTTACAAATCCGAGTTTTCTGTCATACAATCCTATAAAATAAACTACGACTCGATATATTGACAATTATAGATATGATTGACGAAGGCAATAGACATAATGCACTCGCAGACTCCCCCTTGGATATTGCCGCAGTCAATCTTTTCTTTATCGTAGTTTCATTTTCTTTATAGTCTTCAAAATCTTTGACACTTTATGACTCACAGACTCCCCCTTACTTTAGACTCCCTCTAGCTATCCCCCCTTGCTTTTAGCAATCCTTGAGCAAGTAAGACACTTCGAGACGTGTGCGGCGATATCCTTTTTCATACCAGGCCACCAATAAGTCATACACAGATCATGGTACATCTTATCAGCACCAGGATGAATAGAGTATCGGGATTTGTGAGCCTCATTCATAATGAGCTCACAAAGGTTGTCGCGATCAAGCACCTAAATGGGATTAAGATAGTATTGAAGTCCAGTAGACTTTGTTTCAAGTTGGTCAGTAGATGCACCTCGTATTTCAATGTTTAGACTACCTTCGTTGACTGACGAGTACTGAGCTTCGCGGATACAAGCATGAAGATCACTAGCGATCTGAGAACAGAGAATGCTGCTAACATGAGTCTTACGACTAAGAGCACGGCCACGACATTCGCTTTGCCAGGATGGTAGCGAATTTCGCAGTCGTTGTCATTAAGCAACTCTACCCATCGTCGCTGATGCATATTCAATTCCTTTTGGTTAAAGATGTGCTGCAGGTTCTTATGGTCAGTGAAAACCACACACTTGGTGCCATATAGGTAGTGTCGTCAAATCCTTAACGCAAAAACAACTGTGCCAAGCTCTAAATCGTGGGTAGTATAGTTTTTCTCATGTATTTTGAGCTGTTGGGAGGCATAAGCGATGACCTTGTCCCGTTGCATCAGCACACAGCCAAAGCCACGGTTCGAGGCATCACAAAATCGTCATTCCCATCAGGGAGAGCAAGTACAGGAGCGTTACAAAAAAGATTCTTAAGAGTTTGAAAAGATTCCTCTTGCTCAGGACCCCAAGCAAAAGGTTTCTCTTTCTGAGTCAACAAAGTGAGTGGGACATCGATCTTTGAAAAGTCCGAGATGAATCGGCGGTAATAACCCGCCAATCCCATGAAGGAACGAATCTCAAATGCAGATTTAGCAATTCTTCACTGCTTCGATTTTGGAAGGGTCAACATGAATTCCTTGCTTACTAACAACGTGCCCGAGAAATTGTACTTCATTAATCCAAAATTCACACTTAGAAAACTTTGCGTATAAGCGTTCACCACGTAAAAGTTCTAACATGAGGCGTGGATGTCGTTCATGATCAGCTTGAGTTTTCGAATAAATAAGAATATCCTCAATAAAGAATATCAAAAGACGATCCAAATAAGGTTTACAAACACGATTCATAAGGTCCATGAACACGGCGGGTGCGTTGGTCAAACCAAAAGGCATAACCACGAACTCGTAGTGCCCATAACGAGTGCGAAACGCGGTTTTGGGGATATCTTCTTCGAGAACACGGAGCTGATGATAGCCAGATCTAAGGTCAATTTTAGAGAAACAGCTTGCGCCTTGTAGTTGGTCAAGTAGATCATCAATACGAGGGAGAGGATAACGATTCTTAATGGTGAGTTTATTAAGTTCACGGTAGTCGATACACATACGAAACGAACCATCTTTCTTCTCGACGAATAGTACAGGAGCACCCCAAGGAGAGGTACTTGGACATATAAAGCCTTTGTCGAGCAGTTCTTGTAGTTGACAAGATAATTCTTGCATCTCAGAGGGTGCAAGTCGGTAAGGAGCCTTGGCGACAGGAGTTGAATCAGGTATGAGATCGATACGAAAATCAACAAATCGAGGAGGAGGAAGACCAGGAAGATCTTCAGGAAAGACATCGGGGAAATCACACACTACTGGAACATCACTTACGCTCTTTCCCTTGCCCTTTTGTTCCACTATGTGAGTCAATAAGGCAAAGTACTGTTTACGTAAGCATTTGTTCGCTTGAGTGCATGACATCAACTTCAGTCCTCTAGAAGGTCGGTCTCCATAGACATGCAAGGTATCACCAGACGGTATAGGTAGACGAACATACTTCTCATGACAAGCGATCTCAGCATGGTTATTAAGCAACCAATCCATGCCGATTATGATATCCAAACTACCCAATTGCATGGGAATGAGGTCAATAGTAAAAACGTGATCGTTAAGAGTCAGGGAACAATCACGGAGAATAGAATCAACTAGAATAGACTTACCATCGGCAATCTCAACAGAGAACGACTTAGGTAGTTTAGAGCGTGCACAGTTTAACAAAGATTCAAATTCTACGGACACAAAGCTTCTGTCGGTGCCAATATCAAATAATATCGAAGCGTAAAGATTATTAACGAGAAACGTACCATTAACGACGTCATTATCGTTACGAGCCTGATTTGCATTGATGTTGAATGCTCGCCCTCGAGCGGCTTGCTGTTGCTCCTGGTTCAGCTGGGTACACTGGGGACGAAGGTGAGTGGTGTCTCCATACTTGTAGCAGGCTTTCACATTGTTTGCTGGTCTTGGGTTTTGCTGAGCTGGCGGTGCTTGCTAGACCTGATTGGCTTGACGGCAATACGGGGTTGTGTGACCATAGCGATTGTAGTTGGTACACAGACGGCAAGCAGAGTTGGCCGGGTGATGATATTTACAAGTGGCACACTTGGGATGAATCCCAGTGTACGACTTTTTGGCGTTCTCTGGAGCTGGAGGGTTAGCAGCAGCAAGCACAATAGCATTGCCAGCAGGGTTTGGATTCGCAGCAGGGACAATTGCATTGCAGCCAGAACCTTGAGACTTTCGTTTCTTGTTCTTGCTACCACTCGGCTGCTGGGTAATCTGGTTAGCAGGTTTCGATGGAGCAGAGTTTCCAAGCTGTTTATCACAAACACGGCTGTTGTTCAAACTTGCTGTAAGACGGTAAACTTCTTCAATAGAATCAACCTGGGCTGCTTCAATGGCATCACGCATAGCAGGAGGTAACCCATGAATGTACTTGGTGATCATGCGCTTAGGAGTGGACACCAAGTGTGGCACAATGATGCTGAGTTGCTTAAAACGGATAGTATAAGCCAAGTTGTCATCACCCACTTGTTTCAGATGCCAGAATTCATCCTCAAGTTTCTGCTGCTCATGCGGAGGGCAGAATTCGAGCATCATCATTTCCCTAACTTCAGCCCAAGGTAAAGCATAAGCTTCATCGTTGGAGCGGATGTTCCTCTCATTCGTCCACCATTCTAGAGCTCTGCCTTGAAACACGCCAGTTGCACTCCTAGTCTTTAAATGTTCTGGGCACTCACTATTGATGAAAGTAACTTCTATGGTGTCGAACCACTCCAGCATTGCAGTCACTCCATCACTGCCCATGAAAGGCTTAGGGTTGCAAGAGATAAAGTGTTTGTAGTTAAAGTTCACAGGCTTAGGGTGGAACCACTCCAGCATTGCAGTCACTCCATCACTGCCCATGAAAGGCTTAGGGTTGCAAGAGATAAAGTGTTTGTAGTTGAAGTTCACAGGCTTAGGCTGGATAGCTTTCGAGTAAACGGAGGAGGGATGTGATACCCAAGGAGAATCCACAGTCATCCTGATCTATCACCTGGCTGCTTTGGGTACTTATCAAATTTCAGGGCGAAATTTCATTCAAGTTGGGGATGATGTGACAACTAGAGATTTCAAGGTCTTTCCTCTACGCATCACTTGTTTCGCAACCTTGTTTTCATAGTTCATCTTACGTTGTATTTTGTGGACGATTTGTGAATGATTAAATATTATTCTAGGAGTGTTCAATGCTTAGATATAACATTTCATGTTCTAGGAGTGTAGCATTTGCACGTTGTAACCTGGTCGACGAAGAATCTGGTCGACGAACAACACTCCTTGGCGAAGGAGGTTCTTCGTCAGGTAAAAGGTTCACCAAAAAGGGCCTTGGCCCAAACAATTTCTCGAGCCCAAACCCAGAAATGCACACTGTACATATATTTGTGTTGCAAGCGTTGTATTTTGGGGTTTTTCTTTTAGAAATATAATCAAACCCTAAGCTTTTCTCACCTTCCCTTGCAAACTCGACGGCTATCTTCGATCCTTCGAAGTCTCCGTGTCTCGATCAAACCAACCTACTCGGTATCTAGGTTAGTGTTTTATCCATGTTAGTTTGTCGTAATTTGGATGTGATGATTTCTATGATTACACGTGATGACTTAGGGTTTCATATTAGTGGAGTTATTAATGGAAACGTGTGTTGATGAATTTGTAATGAGTCTTTGGCAATGATTATTAACATGTTGTTGTTGGGTAATGAAACTGATAATTTGTTTCACGAGAATGAGAATGTTAGAGGCTGAATTAGAATCCTGATTATATGTTTAGACTTACGTTAATCCATGATATTGTATTTAGATGTTAATGTTGTAGTAATTATTAGTTTCGATGTTGAACAGCAATTAGGGTTGTCGAACATGTAAAGAAACTGTTGGTTGATCCAATAATCATGCTAATAGATTGTTAACTGTTGTCACGGAATTAACGGAATTGTAACCGCTGTTGAGGGTGGCGACGAAGGATTCCCCGGCGAAGAACATAACTCGACGAAGAATTGGTTCTTCGTGGAGTGGTGTTTGACGAACCTTTATGGTTCTTCGCCAAGCCCCATCTCGACAAAGAATAGGCACTTCGTCACACCTCATCTCGACGAAGGATAGACCTTCGCCATGAGAATCTTTGTCAAACCCAATCTTGACGAAGGATAGTCCTTTGTCGCTAGGTTCTTCGCCGTGTAAATGGACAGAATAGTTTAACAGTAAGATGCATAAGATGATGAATGGTTCTGTTTAAACAACTACGTGTGTTGCATGTTAACAATATTTACTAGAAAAGAGGAACTTGACTTGACTCGTGTGGGTAACCAATTTGCCTGTTGAATGTTATTATGTGACATGCACATGGGATGTGGACTTGTATGAGAACTGAATACTTGCAATGTGTTATGCGGTGATCTTTGCGGTAAATGCAATCTATGACGTGATTCAATTATTATAAAATTGATGTTATTGGCAACTATTGTTGGAAACATGAACTGGTGTTATAAACGTGTATGAAATCTAAACGTTTACTATGTGTTACGTGACAATGGTATTACATGTGACTTGTTGAATACGTGATTTGGATATATGTTTACGAAACTGATCATCTTTGGTAACCACAGTAGGGTTTGGTTGACCAACTTGGAACGGGTAATGTAACATAGCATACCGAGCAATCTAAGGTGAGTTCACTTCTCTTGAGCATGCGTCCCGGTGGGTGGGACAGTTAAATGGGTATTCCTGAGAGGAATAAGTCTTTCTGGGTAAAAACTGGGATGTTGGATAATACACTCATTTCCTATCACCTTAAGTCCCATCTTCTACCGACTAGTTACCTAAGAGGTAACGAGGTAATTAGTTGATAGCGCTATTAGGCTTGGCAACCTCACACCGTTCCTGAGAGGACGAGCGTGAACTAATGACCTTAATCATGACCAATGCTTAGATAGGGGGCATTGGGGACGGGCAAAACAATCTGGAGCCATCTTGTATGATACTCGAGTTATTATCAACATTACTTTCGGAATTGTTATTAAACTGGAATAAACACTTGGTAACCAAACGTTTTCATAAAACTGTGAACTCACCAGCGTTGTCTGATACACTTGTTTGCACGCTCGCAGGTTATAGATATGTGGAACTTGGAACTTGCTGTCTGGGAAGCTGGAGAGGTCATGGGTCGAGACACATGGAAAAACGAGACGAGTCTAATAACTATCATATGTTTGGTTTACAAAATACATACTAATGATTTATGCTTCCGCTGAAAACATAGTTATACTTTATGTTATGTACCGCTTTATCTTAATGAATGAAAGTTTTATTTAAAATCTTGTATGAGTACATTGTGATTGGTGGCTAGATCCAGGTACGTCACACGCCTCGCGGGGGTTTCCGCTTGGGGTATTTTTGGGGTGTGACAGTTTGGTATCAGAGCCACTGGTTATAGTGAACTTGGTTTTAAAACGTTTTTATAAAACCAGACTATAACCGAACAAGTTCTGAATACGACCATGACACTCAACTCCAGACTGCAAGGTTCGTCTCTCGTTTACACATTGCACTGCATAACTAGTGAACACTTACATATGATATTGCATGTGATTGCACGTTTAGCACAACAATATGAATTCATGTATTACTTGCATGTGTTAAGTGATTGATAGTGTGGTGTTTCCCTAGACATTTATGACCCACGTTTTGTGATGTCCTTGTCTTGCTACTCGAGTCTGAGGAACCGTTTAACATGAGTTAGGAGGAACTGAGACGAGCATGCAAATCATATTATTATTGTGAGTGCACACATAATAATAGTGTGGGGTGCATGTGAGTCCCAACGAGGCCTAACAAGTGTGAAAGGGGTTCCATTCCATTATTCGACCAAATGTGAACCACAACGATCCATAGGGGTCATAGCAATGACTGTCTCCTGTTTGAACGTGGTCCTTTCACTTCCCTCTGAACCCTTACGAGTCTCGATGATATTGAGTGATACCTGAACACGTAACTGAACATCTAGCGAGCCGTGTAGAAATGTTAGGTGATAGTACGAACGTCTTTGAGACAGTTGTCGAAACGTTAAATGTTTGGTCTATACTTTCTCACCTTTCTCGTTTACTTTGACGTAACAAATTGACGCCTCAAATTCAGAAGTATGGACGTAACGATTTACCGTGCGCTATTCAATCGACTCGCAAGACCGATGGACAAGAAGATGAACGTGATGCATTACCAACCCTAGTGTTAGGAGGATCCTGCTCTCTAACAACTAACATCAGTAGGTTGACTTCAATCGAGTCCCTAACCCTAGTAAGCAACGTCTAGGAGCCAACTCTTACGAATCAATCAGGGCATAAAATGCTGGAGACCAACTGGAATATGGGATGTGTAATTACTAGCGCCATGGGCAGTACCCTAGGACGTGACAAGAACAACGGGAAGGTGGACCCTAAGGAAAAAGATCGCAAGGATCTGTTTTCAAAGCAACAACATTAGAGGCAATGGCCACGGCGACAAATGGGTACTCGCGAATCATAACTTTCAGTATGGAAATGAAGGTGACTTTGATAAGGATTGGGCGTTGTTAAGTCAAGACGTCAACAACCCAGGGAACAATGACAGTATTGGGAGTCCTCGTAACCGTAACAACAACACTGGAAGTGGTGCTCGTGGAAGGGCAATTAGGATTGGCGTAGACAACGCCAGGCATAATAGCAACATGGTAGCTTGTATGTTTTTGGGTAACTAATCGCTTCGTCCCTGTTCTGTTTAACCCTGATTTCTCTTGAAGACAGACACGTTGTAGTAGTAGCTGATGGCAAGTCAATTGAAGTCTCACACGTTCACCTAAGGTGCAACTCAATCTTGTAGGTCACGAGTTCAACATTGACCTTTCCCCTACTACTGTTAGAAGCTTTGGTGTAGTCGATAGTATGGACCGGATGTCCAAGCCTCAAGCAGAAATCTTCAGTAAGGAGGAAATCGCATGTATATCCCTTCATGGTGGAAATTCACTGATTGCCAGCATCACTTCGGTAGTGGGAGCCCAGAAGTGTTTCACCTACCCTGCTACCCTATCATCGATTACCGCTGCGCAACCCGAGGAACTTCCAGGTTTTCCCCACATTGTCAGGAGGAATATCAGATGTGTATCACGCCAGAAGCAGTCCTGATTTCTGGCACCTCTTATCGTCTTGCGCCTGGAGGGTTGCAAGAACTGTCCAATCAACTTCAGGAACTACTGGATGGGAGTTTTATCGATCTAGCTCCTCGTCTTGGGGAGCCCGAGCTCTATTGTGGAAATGAAGGATGAGTCCTTTCGTACGTGTACAGACTACCACAAGGTGGCAATCATAGACCGTCACTCTCTATCTCGCATCGACGACCTACTTGACCTGCTGCAATGATCAAGCTTCTATTCGAAAACCGACTTAAGATCGGAGTGTCACCTGATGGAAGACTCAGGGGAGGATGATTCCTAACATGGCGTTATAGACACAGTACGACCACTATGATTTTCTGTTCATGTTGTTTAAGTTATCCAACACACCAGCAGCCTTAGGGATCACATGAGTAGTATGTGTCAACCTCATCTCGCCAGATTCGTCAACTGTGTTTATCTATGACGTCTTGAATCACTTCCAGGATAAAGGAACACCATGAACGACACTTGTATTTCATCTTAGAGCTCCTAGGGGAGGAGCAACTCCATGCAAATTCTACCTAAGTGTGACTTCAGGATTCGAGTGGTACACTTTCTTGGTCACGTAGTCAACGAAGGGGGGATACACGTGGATCTCGCTAAGATCCATTTTATTAGAATTGGTAGGCACCAAGGAGTCCTTCGAGGATATAACAATTTCTTGGTCTCGCTAGATACTATCAGAGATTCATCACAGGATTTTTGAAGATCGTGCAGCTTCAATCTTCTTAGCACAACAGGGTGCTGTGTATTCATGGGAGACAAAACGGGAGGACGTCTTTTCAGCTTTCAAATCCCAACTATGCAATGCACTAAGCATCGTCTTTACTCGAGGGTACGGGTGATCTAGTGTATAACAACCCTCCTAAAATAATACGACACCCTAAAAATATTTAGAGTGCCCCAATACATCCTAAAATACACCGCGTATACGCAAACGGGCCCCGAATACCTTTATTTTATTAAATTAAATTAAAAATCAAATTTTTAAAAGCTGTGGCGGGCCGCGAAGACCTACCCCTGGTCTTACGCGGGCCGTGAGCGAAGGGACATGAGGCGCAGCCCGGTGCTGCCACGTGTCAGACGTGTGTCAAAGCTAATTCGATGACTGGGCCAGGCTAGGGCCTACCCAGCCTACGTCGCAGGCCGCGTAGCCTTTGGCTACCATCTTCGCGGGCCGCGAGGGAAGTCGAAAATTCACTATAAATTGAGGCCATCAGCCTCAGTTTCAACTCGTTCATCTCTCGATCTCTCTCTCAAATTCTACGTAGTATACATTATTCTCGGGCATAATACACCCCTAAATAACTAAGTTCTGCCTCGTTGTAAGTATCATAACCGCGGTTATGTATTAGATACGCTGCCCGATTGATCCAGGGTTCCGTAACGGCTGTCGTGGTTCTGCCCGACGTAGTCGTTGGAATGCCGTCTCGGAAAGGGTATTACTAATGTAAATAATGAGTTATTATACTAACACATGTGCATTTGTGTAATTTATAGATAATCACCAGGAAATCCTTAAAGAAAACCCTAAGACAACAATGTGAGTAATCCTCTTTTTGTGTAAACCTTTTTGTGAGTAATCTTCTTTTTGCAAACTGTTTTTACAAAACCTTTATTTATTTTAAATTATAATTAGCAGTAATTAAGTCTTTGTAATTCTTCAATTACTGCCGGTATGTTGGGGTTTTGTATACAAAATGTGGAACACGTTACCATTGGACAAAGAGTTAGCCAATGGGTAATATGACCCACCAGTCAGGATTGACAGTACTGAATGAGTAATTGTGTAGATATAAACATTGTAATCGCTCTCAATACTGTTAAAAGATAAAACTCTTCTTGATTAAATTGGGATTCACTCACCAGTATTTCCCACTGACAAAATGTTTTTACACTCGTTTCAGGTAACAAAATGTGAAAGCCAAATAGAAGCCAGCTGGACAGCACTGAAGGCTTGGAAAAGTGGCTATAAAAGTTACCTAAATAAAGAAGATGTTTTATTTCAATAAAATAGAGTCCATCCCTATAAATCAGTTTATAATGAAAAACTTGGGTTTTATCCCAATATATTTATTAATATAAAATGTGGTGTTTTACTCTAATAAAATATTTCCTAACTACGGTCTGGATGAAACTTCCGCTGCCAAACTGATAAACACCGATACCACTGATACCGATTCTCGTGGCCGCCCGTTCCCGGGACAGATAGGGGGCGGGGGTTGCGACAGAAGGTGGTATCAGAGCTAAGCTACTGATTCAACCACAGAAGTGTTCTGCTGACACCAAGATATTATTCAATATGTGAGGAAATAAATTACGGAATTACGTGCATATTTGTATTTTATTGTTGTGTGTTATTTGACTATTTGTTAGTTTACAGTATGAGTGACCAAGGACCTTCCGACGCCTACCGTCAGTTGTCCAGCTCACCTAGGAGCGAAGGCACCTCTTCACAGCCTACCCTCTCAGGGTATTCAGCTGACAATGAAGATGGGATATTCGTGTTTAAGGCTCAGTCTGTAGAGCCATTCCCTCCTAAAAAGAGAGGATGGTTCAGTAAGGGAGCGCATGAACGTAGGAAGAGAATGAAAAAGTTACAACAACAACGTGCTGTAGCAGCCGCCAAGAGAGAAACAGATGCTCACACCCAGGATATGCTCAATAGGAGTCAAGCAAATTTCCATATCCTAGCAACCACAGCTGCAGACCCTAACCTAGAGCAACTTATAGCACCCCAACCATTACCCTTGTTTCCTACACAACCAATGGAGATTGAAGCTAACCCAGAAAATCAAATCCCAATGCCTGATTTTAACCCAGAAGATATACCTAGAGTGCCAGCACCCAATCCCTTAGACCCAAACTACGACCCGTGGTTAGACCAACATAGGGAATACCAACAACGCTACCCAATACCAGAAGACGAACCCATGCCGAATCTAGCAGCCTACCCAGGTTTAGACCCTCTAGATCCCTACTATGATAGCGATCAATACATTACGGAAATTCTAGAGAATCCATACCCGTATCAGGAACCCATGCCCCAGTTCCCAAACCCAGTACCAGCACCTGCACCTGCACCCCCAATGAGTGCAGAGATTGTGCAAGAACTCCGAACCTTTGGTGAGGAGATTTCGGAAGGTAGTGACAGGATGAGGCAGATCGGAGAACGACTCGTCTGCAAGTACGATGAGCGTAATATGGAGTTCTGGATGAACCCATATTAGTGACGGTGGTTGTAGTAGTAATAATAATAATAAAAAAAAATAATAATAATAATAATAATAATAATATATAATATGTGTGTATGTTTGAAAAAAAAATCTAGATAATAGCTACGGATGCCTACTAGCATTGTAATTTTAATTTTAGTTGTATTGTAAAATATATGGATGCATACTATATACGAAAGAGTAAGTCGCAATGTTCGACGATTTTGATCAATATGTGTGTTGTGTGATTGATTAAATATTATCTTGTGATATTAATACGTGGTAAATGTTTAAAATTCAGATGGACAATGAAGTGAACCACGAAAACCAGAATGACAATAACCTGAATAATGATAACCTGAACAATGATAACAATGGAAACCCAGTGGATAACAGTGCGATTCAACACATAGTGGCACAAGGGATAATAGATGCAATGCCATATATTATCAAAACAGTTAGGGAAGCGGATAATAAAAGTAACCATAGCAGTAAACGACCCACTGAACCTGAACACAGTGTAAACAATGGACCCATCCTTCAAGTGCCCATTCCCAAAAGCAGAAGAACCATATCTTGTGGTTGTTCTTATAAAGAATTCTGGTCTTGTAAACCAATGGAATTCTCGGACAATGAAGGGGCCGTTGCAGCTCTATGTTGGATAGAAAAGACTGAGGCTGTCTTAAAAATAAGCAAGTGTGCGGAAGAGGATAAGATAATGTTTGCTTCCAATCTGTTTAAGAACTCAGCCTTAGAATGGTGGAACACTATCCTCCAGTCTAGGGGAAGTGACAGGGTTCACAATATGGAATGGGAGGAATTTAAGAACATGGTGGAAAGGAAATTATGCCCTCCTAATGAAAAAGAACAGATAGCAAATAAATTTCTAAACCTTCGAATGACTGGAGTAGATAGTAAGGGTTACACTACGTTATTATTTGAATATGCTAGAATAGTATCAACCCTTGCATCACCTGAACCTGTACTAATCTCCCGCTATATCTGGGGATTAATCAGTGAGATTAGGAATATAGTCAAGGCGGCTAGACCTCAAACTATAGAAGAAGCTGTAGAACTAGCAAATACCTTGACAGATGAGTTAGTGCGTACACGAGAAGAGGATCAAAGGAAGAAACCTAACAACAGGATATGCTACAACTGTGGAGAACAAGGCCACATCAAGCCAAACTGTCCGAAACTAGTTCCATCCATGAACAACAAAAATACTAAAAATGCTAGGGCATTTGTTCTGACTACAGAAGAAGCCAAAATGATCCCGGATGTGATCGCCGATACGTTTTTAGTTAGTGATGTTTTTGCTAAAGTATTATTTGACTCTGGTGCGAACCAAAGTTTTATTAATACTTCATTTTGCAAACTTCTTAATCAACCATTAACTAAACTCCCACAAGAATGTCTAGTAGAGACAGCAAATAGAGAAACCATTAAGATTTCTGAAATCTTGCAGGGAGCAAGAATAGAATTTTTAAATCAAAAGTTTATTGCGAACCTTTTATCCAATGAATCTGGCAGGATTTGATGTTGTATTAGGAATGGATTGGTTAATAGCCAATAAAGCCAGTATTCTATGTGATCAAAAGTCAATCCAAGTAAATTCACCAAGGGGTGAAAATATCACAATTAAAGGAGATAAGCCATCTAGACCCACGAAATTCATCTCTGTGATGAAAACAACAAGTTATATAAGAAAAGGATCTTTAGTATATTTGATTTCCATAATCACTAACACTAAAGGAAAAGAATTGAAAGATATTTCAGTAGTATCTCAGTTTTCAGATGTATTTCCAGAAGAATTACCAGGACTACCGCCAGACAGAGAAGTTGAATTCAGTATTCATCTACTACCAGGAACAGCACCAATTGCCAAAGCACCTTACCGTTTGGCACCTGCAGAAATGCAAGAATTGAAGAAACAGTTAGAGGAATTATTGGACAAAGGATTCATACAGCCAAGCTCATCACCATGGGGAGCGCTGATCTTATTCGTTAAAAAGAAAGACGGATCGATGCGTATGTGCATTGACTACCGTGAATTGAACAAAGTCACGATTAAGAATCGGTATCCATTACCAAGGATCGATGATCTATTCGATCAATTGCAAGGAGCTCGATTTTTCTCTAAAATCGATTTACAATCAGGATATCATCAATTAAAGGTTCAGGAAGAGGACATTCCTAAGACCGCTTTTAGAACAAGGTATGGCCATTATGAATTTACTGTCATGCCATTTGGTTTAACCAATGCCCCAGCTGCATTTATGGACATGATGAACCAAATATGTAAGCCATATTTGGATAAAATCATAATTGTCTTTATAGATGATATTCTCATTTACTCTAAGAGTAAAGAGGAACATGCAAAGCATTTGCACGCACTTCTAAGTTTATTGAGAAAAGAAAAGCTTTATCCAAATTTTTTAAAGTGCGAGTTTTGGTTAGAACAGGTACAGTTTCTTGGACACTTAGTCAATCATGAAGGAATTCATGTGGATCCCACCAAGATCGAGGCAATTACCAAATAGAAAACCCCTGAGTCACCAACCGAGGTTAGAAGTTTCTTAGGATTGGCCGGTTATTATAGAAGATTTATTCAAGATTTTTCTAGAATAGCCATCCCCTTAACTAGGCTAACCTGTAAATCTGTTAAGTTTGAATGGGGACCAAAACAAGAAGAAGCCTTTATAATTCTTAAGCAAAGACTAACCAATGCACCCATACTAGCGTTACCAGAAGGAACCAAAGACTTTGTAGTATATTGTGACGCTTCTAAGTTAGGTTATGGATGTGTGTTAATGCAACGTCAAAAGGTTATAGCCTATGCGTCTAGACAACTTAAGAATCATGAAGAAAATTATTCAACCCATGATCTAGAATTGGGAGCCATAATTTTTGCCCTTAAAATTTGGAGACATTACCTTTACGGTAGTAAGTTTACCATTTTCACTTACCATAAGAGTTTAAGGTATGTTTTTGGGCAAAAGGAGCTGAATATGAGACAAAGACGCTTGATGGAGATACTTAGTGATTATGATTGCAATATCCAGTATCATGCAGGAAAGGCAAATGTAGTGGCTGATGCTTTAAGTCGGAAGTATCATGAAAAGCCAAAAAGAGTGCGTTCTCTTAAATTAAATCTACAGGTAGATTTAAATGAACATATTAGAAAAGCACAAGAATCAGTAATCAAGGACGATACTGAAAATCTGAAAGGAATGATTAAAGAATTAGAACAAGGAACAGATTGAATTTGGAGATTCCATAAGAAAAGAATATGGATACCTAAATTAGGAAACCTATGCCACCGTATATTAGAGGAAGCCCATAAATCTAAATATACGATGCATCCTGGAAATGATAAAATGTATCAGGATTTAAGAAAGAATTTCTGGTGGATAGGAATGAAGAAATATATAGCAGCTTATGTTTCTAAGTGTTTAACTTGTTCACAAGTCAAAGCTGAACATCAGAAACCCTCAGGTTTATTGCAGCAGTTAGAAATGTCAGTATGGAAATGGGAATTGATAACAATGGGTTTTGTTACCAAATTACCCAAAACAAGAAAAAGTAATGATACAATCTGGGTGATTGTAGATAGGCTAACTAAGTCAGCACATTTCCTACCAATGAAGGAAACTTTCAGTATGGAACAATTAGCTAAGCTGTATGTAAATGAAATAGTTTTATTGCATGGAATTCCTTTATCAATTGTTTCTGATAGGGATAGCCATTTTACCTCTCATTTTTTGGCAAGTTTCCAAAAAGCAATGGGAACCAAGTTGAATCTACGCACAGCCTATCATCCTCAAACGGACGGACAAAGCAAGAGGACAATTCAGACAATGGAGGACATGCTTAGAGCTTGTGTAATTGATTTCGCAGGTAATTGGGATGACCACTTACCATTAATAGAATTTTCTTACAATAACAGTTATCACACAAGTATCAATGTTGCACCCTTCGAAGCACTATATGGACGAAAGTGCCGAACCCTAGTCTGTTGGGCAGAAATTGGGAAAAAGCAACTATCTAGACCTGGGATAGTACAAGAAACAACCGACAAAATCATTCAAGTCAAGGAACAACTAAAAGCAGCACGTGATCGACAGAAGAGTTATGCTGATAACAGACGAAAGCCACTGGAGTTTCAGGTAGGAGACAAAGTGATACTGAAAGTCTCTCCCTGGAAAGGAGTGGTAAGATTCATGAAAAGGGGAAAGCTAAGCCCCAGGTATGTTGGACCTTTTGAGATTATTAGAATAATAGGACCTGTAGCTTATCAGCTACAACTGCCAGAGGAAATGGCAGGAATACACGATGTATTTCATGTATGTAATCTCAAGAAGTGCTTAGCTGATGAATCACTGATAGTACCTCTTAAGGATATAGAGGTAAATGAACAGCTTAAATTTGTAGAGAAGCCTCTACAGATTAAAGACGGGAAAGTTAAGAACCTCAAGCATAAGAGATTAGTTCTGGTCAAGGTAAGATGGGACTCCAAAAGAGGATCAGAGTACACGTGGGAGCTTGAATCAGAAATGCAAAGGAAATATCCACACTTATTCCAGTAGATCTCGAGGACGAGCTCAAAAACAAGGTGGGGAGGATATAACAACCCTCCTAAAATAATCCGACACCCTAAAAATATTTAGAGTGCCCCAATACGTCCTAAAATACACCCCGTATATGCAAACGAGCCCCGAATACCTTTATTTTATTAATTAAATTAAAAATCAAATTTTTAAAAGCTGTGGTGGGCCGCGAAGACCTACCCCTGGTCTTACGCGGGCTGCGAGCGAAGGGACATGAGGCGCAGCCCGGTGCTGCCACATGTCAGACGTGTGTCGAAGCTAGTTCGATGACTGGACCAGGCTAGGGCCTACCCAGCCTACGTCGCGGGTCACGTAGCCTTTGGCTACCATCTTCGCGGGCCGCGAGGAGAGTTGAAAAGTCACTATAAAGTGAGGTCATCAGCCTCAGTTTCAACTCGTTCATCTCTCGATCTCTCTCTCAAATTCTATGTAGTATACATTATTCTCGGGCATAATACCCCCCTAAATAACGAAGTTATGCCTCGTTGTAAGTATCATAACCCCGGTTATGTATTAGATACGCTGCCCGATTGATCAAGGGTTCCATAACGGCTGTCGTGGTTCTGCCCGACGTAGTCATTGGAATGCCGTCTCGGGGAGGGTATTACTAATGTAAATATTGGGTTATTATACTAACACATGTGCATTTGTGTAATTTATAGATAATCACCAGGAAATCCTTAAAGAAAACCCTAAGACAGCAATGTGAGTAATCCTCTTTTTGTGTAAACCTTTTTGTGAGTAATCTTCTTTTTGCAAATTGTTTTTACAAAACCTTTATTTATTTTAAATTATAATTAGCAGTGATTGAGTCTTTGTAATTCTTCAATTACTGCCGGTATGTTGGGGTTTTGTATACAAAATGTGGAACACGTTACCATTGGACAAAGAGTTAGCCAATGGGTAATATGACCCACCAGTCAGGATTGACAGTACTGAATGAGTAATTGTGTAGATATAAACATTGTAATCGCTCTCAATACTGTTAAAAGATAAAACTCTTCTTGATTAAATTGGGATTCACTCACCAGTATTTCCCACTGACAAAATGTTTTTACACTCGTTTCAGGTAACAAAATGTGAAAGCCAAATAGAAGCCAGCTGGACAGCACTGAAGGCTTGGAAAAGTGGCTATAAAAGTTACCTAAATAAAGAAGATGTTTTATTTCAATAAAATAGGGCCCATCCCTATAAATCAGTTTGTAATGAAAAACTTGGGTTTTATCCCAATATATTTATTAATATAAAATGTGGTGTTTTACTCTGATAAAATATTTCCTAACTACGGTCCTGATGAAACTTCCGTTGCCAAATTGATAAACACCGATACCACCGATACTGATTCTCGCGGCCGCCCGTTCCCGGGACAGATAGGGGGCAGGGGTTGCGACATAGTGGTATACCATGACAGTTTTAATCAGAGTCCCAGTTACACGCTGATGCAACACGAGAAGGTGATGGTTACGTAGTGGATTTACAAGAAGAATTGCACGAGTCACAACCTGTGGTGGAAGCCATGGTCTTTGGATTTAAGTTGGAGGCATTACTTGGACAGTACCAAATGCACTACTTAGACCGATCACAAGGGCCTCCCGTGTACCCTTGTTTCAAAATAGCTAAACATGTGATGGTATCGCTGGATGGAACTTTTGAATGATTTTGACTGTGAAACCTAAACGTGTACGAGCCTCGCAGCACACCATCGACTCTAACCTACGTAACCAAATCCGTTCTGCTCGAACGAAAGCGTGGAAGGACGAGAACCTCTAGTTGAATCCATGCGGGGTGTGGAAAAACGACTTGTATCTAAAATCGGGTGATACCCACTACCTCATGGAGCGAATATGGGTCTCACTATACAGCAATCCTAGGGAATTTGTATTGGGGGAAGCACACAAGCCTCGATATTCTACTCGCCCGGGTTTTGATAGAATGTCTTAGGATCTAAGGATCTTGTACCAGCGACCGGACGTGAATGCCCATATAGCAATGTATGTGATCGATGTTTGACTTATGCGAAAGTCAAGGTGGAGTATCAGCAAACCTCCCAGGTTGTGTCAGCAACCAGAAACACCCATTTGGAAATGGGAACAGACTGCCACGGATTTTGTCACTGATCTACCTAAAACTCAAAACGGAAACGATATCACCTGGGTGATCGTTGATTGTCTCATGTAACCAGTACACTTTCTTGCAATCAAGGAAAATTGACAAGTCTTCGTATCCTGTGAGTAATTACCTGTGAAGGGCGGTTTCTAGGCATGGGGTGACAACTCCTGTTACCTCTGATTTTGATCTATACCTGATTTATGACAGGTAATACACAACACCCTTGGCTCATGTCTAGACATGAGCATTGCTTATCACCATACGGTAAACGGTCTAAGTAAATGAACCATCCTGACACTCGAAGACATGCTGCGAGCATGTGTGTGATTGACTTTAGTAAAAATTGGAAGGACACTTACCTTTGGTGGAGTTCTACTGTAGCAGTTACCATTCTAGTATTCAGACAGCTCTGTTTGAGGCATTGCATGGACGATAATGCCAATCTCCTTGTTGGACTAAGGTGGGTGACAACCTAATCACAGGTCCAGCACTTGTACTCGAAACTCTTGGGAAGATTGTTTAGATCGAAAATTGTTTGGCGGCAACGCGTGACCGCCAGGAAAGCTGATAAGTTTAGGAAATGCTAGGAGTTCGCTGTAGGCGATCGTATCATGTTGAAAGTCTCACCATAGGAGGGTGTGGTACGCTTTGGGAAGTGTGACAAGCTTAATTTACGTTACGTTGGGCCATTCAAAATTCTGGAAAGAATCGGTAACGTAACCTACAAACTCGAGTTACCCGACGAATGGGGTAACGTACACGATGTCATTTATGTCTCGAATCTAAGGCAGTATTTGTCTGATGAAACACTTGTGATACCTTTACTAGAGCCTAAGGTTAACGACAAGTTGCAGATGTTGAGGAATCTATCGAAAACATGGACCAGGAAGTCAAGGTTCGTTAACATAGTCGAATTCCAATCGTGAGAGTTCGTTGGAACTCAAGACGTGGACCGGAGTTCACGTGGGAACGCAATGATCAGAGGAAGCTCTAGTATCATCAGTTGTTCAAACAGTTGAATCAACTTCTGATATCATTAGCAAATTTCGGGACGAAATTCCCTTTCAAGTTGGGGATGATGTGATACTCGAGGAGAATCCACAGTCATCCTGATCTATCACCTAGATGCTTTGGATACTTATCAAATTTCGGGGAGAAATTTCTTTCAAGTTGGGGATGATGTGACAATCCGAGATTTCAAGGTCTTTCCTCTACGCATCACTTGTTTCGCAACCTTGTTTTCACAGTTCATCTTACGTTGTATTTTGTGGACGATTTGTGAATGATTAAAATATTGTTCTAGGAGTGTTCAATGCTTAGATATAACATTTCATGTTCTAGGAGTGTAGCATGTGCACGTTGTAACCTGGTCGACGAAGAATCTGGTCGACGAAGAACACTCCTTGGCGAAGGAGGTTCTTCGTCAGGTAGAAGGTTCGCCAAAAAGGGCCTCGGCCCAAACAGTTTCTCAAGCCCAAACCCAGAAATTCACACTGTACGTATATTTGTGTTGCAAGCATTGTATTTTGGGGTTTTTCTTTTAGAAACATAATCAAACCCTAAGCTTTTCTCTCCTTCCCTTGCAAACTCGACGGCTGTCTCCAATCCTTCGAAGCCTCCGTGTCTCGATCGAACCAACCTACTCGATATCTTGGTTAGTGTTTTATCCATGTTAGTTTGTCGTAATTTGGATGTGATGATTTCTATGATTACACGTGATGACTTAGGGTTTCATATTAGTAGAGTTATTAATGGAAACGTGTGTTGATGAATTTGTAATGAGTCTTTGGCAATGATTGTTAACATGTTGTTATTGGGTAATGAAACTGATAATCTGTTTGATAATTTGTTTTGCACGAGAATGAGAATGTTAGAGGCTGAATTAGAATCCTGATTATATGTTTAGACTTACGTTAATCCATGATATTGTATTTAGATGTTAATGTTGTAGTGATTATTAGTTTCGATGTTGAACAGCAATTAGGGTTGTCGAACATGTAAAGAAACTGTTGGTTGATCCAATAATCATGCTAATAGATTGTTAACCGTTGTCACGGAATTAAGGGAATTGTAACCGCTATTAAGGGCGGCGATGAAGGATTCCCCGGCGAAGAACATAACTCGACAAAGAATTGGTTCTTCGTTGAGTGGTGTTTGACGAACCTTTATGGTTCTTCGCCAAGCCCCATCTCGACGAAGAATAGGCACTTCGTCACACCTCATCTTGACGAAGGATAGACCTTCACCATGAGAATCTTCGTCAAACCCAATCTCGACGAAGGATAGTCCTTTGTCGCTAGGTTCTTCGCCGTGTAAATGGACAAAATAGTTTAACAGTAAGATGCATAAGATGATGAATGGTTATGTTTAAACAACTACGTGTGTTGCATGTTAACAATATTTACTAGAAAAGAGGAACTTGACTTGACTCGTGTGGGTAACCAAATTGCCTGTTGAATGTTATTATGTGACATGCACATGGGATGTGGACTTGTATGAGAACTGAATACTTGCTATGTGTTATACAGTGATCTTTGCGGTGAATGCAATCTGTGACGTGATTCAATTATTATGGAATGTATGTTATTGGCAACTACTGTTGGAAACATGAACTGGTGTTATAAACGTGTATGAAATCTAAACGTTTGCTATGTGTTACGTGACAATGGTATTACATGTGACTTGTTGAATACGTGATTTGGATATATGTTTACGAAACTGATCATCTCTGGTAACCATGGTAGGGTTTGGTTGACCAACTTGGAATGGGTAATGTAACATAGCATACCGAGCAATCTAAGGTGAGTTCACTTCTCTTGAGCATGCGTCCCGGTGGGTGGGACAGTCAAATGGGTATTCCTGAGAGGAATAAGTCTTTCTGGGTAAAAACTGGGATGCTGGATAATACACTCATTTCCTATCACCTCAAGTCCCATCTTCTACCGAATAGTTACCTGAGAGGTAACGGGGTAATTAGTTGATAGCGCTATTAGGCTTGGCAACCTCACACCGTACCTGAGAGGACGAGCGTGAACTAATGACCTTTATCATGACCAATGCTTAGATAGGGGGGCATTGGGGACAGGCAAAACAATCTGGAGCCATCTTGTACGGTACTCGAGTTATTATCAACATTACTTTTGGAATTGTTATTAAATTGGAATAAACACTTGGTAACCAAACATTTTCATAAAACTGTGAACTCACCAGCGTTGTCTGATACAGTTATTTGCATGCTCGCAGGTTATAGATATGTGGAACGTGGAACTTGCTGTCTGGAAAGCTGGAGTGGTCATGGGTCGAGACACATGGAAACACGAGACGAGTCTAATAACTATCAAACGTTTGGTTTACGAAATACATACTAATGATTTATGCTTCCGCTGAAAACGTAGAGTTATACTTTATGTAATGTACCGCTTTATCTTAATGAATGAAAGTTTTATTTAAAATCTTGTATGAATACATTGTGATTGGTGGCTAGATCCTGGTACGTCACACGCCTCGCGGGGGTTTCCGCTTGGGGTATTTTTGGGGTGTGACAAGGGAGGAGTGTTTGATCCCTGGATTTCAGATACAATCTTGGGAACAATGCGTGCAATTTGGTCGGCCATGAAAGACATCATCTTTTTCTGAGTGTTGGCCTTTGACCTCTTGTGTGGGTTGGAGAGACGACTCGACGACATCTAAAGAGTCAGAGTAAGAATCGAGTAAGACTCGATCACAATGTTTCGTTTAATAGCGTAGTTTCACGAACACATAGCATAGCATAAAGTTTCACATGATGGCATAAAAGACTCAAGTTATTTCACACATCACAAAATGTTCAACAAGTTTCACATTGTTTAATAACAGAATACGTTCAACATGTTTCACATAGTTTGATCAAGTTGTATCACATAGCATGTAGTTCAATTATGTTTCCCCATAGTTTAATAAAGACTCCCATGTATAATGAATAAAGCATCGCAAATTTAGTTCGATCCTGAGAGATTATTGTTATTGTTTTAGATTGCGGAGATACGTAGCGATTCGTGTAAAAAGTTTCGAAATGAACAAAGTATCAAGTATAAAACCACATGTAAAATCGAGATAACATAAAAGATAGGCTCATAAAACATAGGATTGTTTCGGGTAGAGAAATGTTGACTAACCAAAGTAAATCGAACCCCTCTCGAATTGAGGCAACGTGCCTTGGCTTACTTAGACAAATACGTTATCGATGTTAGGCCTACGATATTTTTCCTTTCGGTCACTGCACGTCCCTAATTGATTGGGAATTTCGAGACTTTGGCGAGACTAAAAATCAAAGAGCGGGACTAGTTATCAAGATGTGAGTTTCACCTCTAACTTGACAACATCGTACCCTAATGGTGTTGGTACTTATCAAAAGATAAGACCTACTAGATTATGAAATGGAAATTTCCTTCAAGGTTTGGATGTCACTCCTGGCTTGAGGGTAAATCTCATGCAAAATACAAACACTGCTGAGCGAAAGTCGTCATCAAAGGCGGGGATCACCCCTATTTTGATGAGTCATTTCGTGTGTGTTTTTAAGCGTCCAAGTGTGTATTGTGTTAGCCTTAGGAAAGGCATGTAAGTTTAATAGGAAAGTGTTGCTAGGAAGCATGTACGGTAGAATGCATAAGTTTTAAACAACAAATAAGAGTCAAGATTCCTAGAACTATAGACTAGGCAAAGTATTCATACTTTTCCTAATTCCCTATAGTTATGGCTCTGATACCAATCTGTCACACCCCAACCGATGGCGGAAACATCGGGGCGCGGCACTAAGCGAATCAGATTGCTCAAGAGATTCCACAACACTTATTTGTTTCGATAATGATTAATCCATTTTCATAAATAAATCTAAAACATCCAACATGTCTTCACAACCACATAAAGTATCATAATAACATACGAATTAAACATTGTTCAAAATTGTCTAAATTTTCTAAGATGAGTTTCTAGCATCATCCTAGCTTGTTTCTTCAGCATCCCAACTTATCAACCTGTAACATGTATTAAAATACTATCAACAAAATGTTGGTGAGCATACAAGTTTGAATACGTAGCATAATAGTTTAAAAACTCATATCCATCATGTAAACATATAATAAGTTTCACCATGCTAGTTTACGCAGTCCAAGTGATAGCCCAAGTTTCCAATGCATTAAATGCCTTTCCCAAAGACTAACGGGAGGTTAAATGTCTCATCCTAACAATACCCCAAAGACTAACGGGGAGGTGCATTACCCCTATAGCGCTACCATTGTTAAGGCGGAACTACACAGAGGGATTAAACGTTCACATAGCATAAAAGTTTCAAGTATCAAGTTTCAAGTTTCATATTTAATGAGGATAGAGTATGTTTTAAATAAGTTTCAAGTGTCAAGTATCTTGATATATAGAATACATGTTGCATCCCAAAAGTGTCTAAAACAAAAAGGGATCGAGTATACTCACAGTGGGTGCTTAAACCAAACACTGCTAAGATTGGATCGAAGGGAGCGCTGGATCAGCCTGCGTGCGGGGAACAGAGCATAAGTCCTCTAAGAGCTGACCCGGTTGGGAACAGAGTGTCGAATGGTGCGAAAATCGAGTAAAAGTGTCTGATAGAATACCGGAGCGGATGGTCATCCGGTCGGATGACCATTCGAACAGATGGACTCCATCCGATCGAATGGTCATCCGGACGGATGACCATTCGAACGGATGGTCATTCAAACAGTGGGTATAGTTTGCGAATTATTAAAGTCTCAAACATTGTGATCATAGTGTCCTGTAAAACAAACAAGTGTCATGATAGTCAGATCATCTGGACGAATGGTCATCTGATCGGATGGTGAGGTTCCATGTTTGGATCCGTCAATCAGTCCATTTTCCGGTGGAAACCAGTTTTTAAGCCGGATTTTTAACTAAGGAACGAGTCAATAGCTTGTCTGAGTCCGATTCCACTATTGTTTGTATAAATGTTTAAGAAAAATCCGAAAATCAGTTGTAAAACGTGATGTTCTTCAGATCTGAGCCAGAAATAAGTGTAATTCCATCAGATCTGAGGTAAAAGTGTGAGTTTTCTTTAGTTTCGTTTAAAAGATGTGAAAATCTGTTAGATCTTAGGCCAATCTTGGTTACATGGTGCTCCACAATAGTTTGTACCAACATCTGAGGAGAAACCACCTTCAAAAGGCCCAAATCAGTTGATTTTCATGAAAAAGTTGAAGTGTTCGTGTGATTTTGATGAATAATATTGTGTAGAAGTGATGAATGATGAAAGTTGTACAAGAATCAAGGAAGAATACTTACGAGTTTGCCTTGAATCTTGCTTAAAATGACTGAGAGTGCGTGTGGTCGGATGGCAACGAGTGAAAGTGTGAAATGAAGGGTCAAGGGGTGTATTTATGGGTGACAGTGACAAGTAAGTCGGTGGAGAGGTGCAAGGGGTCGGATGGCTATTCGGTCGAATGGTCATCCGATCAGATGGTCATCCGATCGGATGTCCATCCGATCGGATGTCCATCCGATTGGATGTCCATTCGGACATCCGAGACCCTTTTGCTAGTTTTCCGACTTTGGTTCGTTTTGCGAGCTAGATTAAGTGTTGCATTGCGTATTATTGTGAGTAACCATTACATGGTAATACTATATAGATAACACAAAAGTTTCCGTGTTTCGAGTCTGCGTTTAAGCTAGTTTCCTGTTCAGTAAGTATCATGTATGAAAGTCTCTCATTCAATAAAGAATCAATAAAGAATCAAAGTTTCTCGTTCAATAAGTATCAAGTATCTCATTTAATCAAGTATCAAAGTTTCTTGTTCAATAAGTATCAAAGTTTATCAAGCGTCAAGTTTCAAGAGTCGAGTTTCAAAGTGTCACAAGAGTCTAGTATCACAAGAGTTAAGTATCAAGAGTCAAGATTCATTCTTAAAGTATCACAAAAGCATCATAGAGTAAAAGTTTCACATAGTTTAACATAATTAAGATTCAAATTAAGTATAACAGGGACTAGACTTGCCAAAAGATAAAAGTTTCAAAACGCATGGTGTTACAGTTTTTGTCACAATTAGATAACTTAACATTCAAATCGAGCCATGTCTTTTTTTCACGTGTCAAGAAAAAAATGGAGCATAAGATGCTGGCGTCGAATTATTTTAATATATGAAATTATATTTATTAAATATAAAACCATTTAATTACATTAAAAATAAATAAAAAGTTATAATCCACATCATCACTCGACGTTAGCATCAAATAAAAGAGAAAAAAGAAACAAAAATCCACATCACCACGATTACCTTTGAAATAGATGAAAAACCCTTAATTTTAATGAAGGATGAATGTTGAGTGACCTGATTGGAACACTTTTGAAACTTGAGTGACCTAATTGGAACACTTTTGAAACTTGGTTACTATTCTACAAAGTTACCCCTTCGGAGTACTAAGTCCATATATCCAAGATATGTTACCCAGAAATTAAGAAAGTTATTGATTTGGGTTTATATCTCGAAATTAATCTACTGAGTGTGTAAAAACCTACTGGCATATCATCAGTGAAACCATTTATCACTTTTAGCTTTCCATTTCTTTAGCATACTGTGACTGTCTACTGACGTACTATCATTTCCTATTTTTACACTAACTCTTTTGTATTTTTCTATGTTTTTTACATTTTTGAATTTTTAAATGTTTTTTTATTTTTACTACATTTTCTCCCCGTAAAATTAAAAACATTTTAAAAAAATGACAAACCGATGTAGACAGTTGTATCTCGCCATCCATTTCTGCTTTACATTCTTTATTTCCATTCTTACCCCTCATGATCACAAAACATTGATATTTTACACTATAAAAAACCCATTTTCAATTCTTGTTTTATCGTGTTTTTTTGTTCAGCCGTGAGGGTTCGGCGTATTCCTTTTTAGTTTTCAACGATTAAAATTTTTTTAATCAAAACCAATCACTTCCTGTGTTCAAACACAGGATTTCTCCTTATGTGCCAGGCTGTTCCATTATTCATGTTGAACTTGAATTGACCTCCGAAACACCTGCACAAACTCAATTACCTGTACAATGCAACCCAGGCCTGCTTGACCTTGGGTATTTTGACACAATATGATTCATTCAATTTTGGAAAATCTTTTTCATTTTTCACAAAAACATTTTGTTTCTTGACTTCAACTTTCTCAGTTGAATCAAGTTTCTTCTTTTCTTTATCAGAAGTAACTTTCCTTTTCATCACCCAGATTTGATTTTTAAAAACATTCTTTTTATAAAATCTTGAATCATTTTGAATGTTTCCTCTTGTCACATCATCTTTTTGTTTCCAAATTTGTTTTGGTACAAATCTGGGTGTTTTCTGTTTATCCACTTCTGATTTCTCGTTTTTCTCAACATAAACAAGCTTCAGATTTTGTGGACATTTACGATCAATGTGTCCAACTTGTTTGCATTTAAAACATGTTTTCTTTGAAACATCCTTAGCATGTTGTTTTTCTGAGCAAAGAATTCCTCATTAGTCTGTCGTCTTAATTGGGAATCTTTCTCTTTCTCCGAACTTGTTCCATGAACAAAGTTCATCTTTTTCTGAACATTTGACTTTTGAAACCTAAAAAGATTTTTCATCCTTCAAATTTCTTGCTTTACCTGCAAGATTCTCAACTTCAGACATTTCAATTTCCACCAGTTTAAACACTTTTTCGATCTTTTCCACAATCACATTTTGAATCGGAAATTCAATATCTGAAAATAATTTGTCAGATCCAACCATTGGATATGCCAACATTATAGGATCATCATCCGTTTTTTATTCAGATTTTTAATTTTTCAAATAACTATTGTGAAAACTTTCTTCATCTTCAATCTGTGATTTGGAGTTTTCATTATTGGCAGAATCATTTTGATTTTCATCTTTTAAAACATTTTCTACAACATCATTTACCAATTCTGATTCACCATCCTCAGATTTGGTGTAAGTCACATCAATATCATCAGGCAGCTGATCAACATCATTTGAAAAAAGATTTTAATTTGATATTCAGCGTCTTTTCCACCTTCTCATCATCACAATAACAATAATTTCCCATAATCGGAGGTGGAACCTGATGATACTCTGACCCTTTGCCCTTTTTAATATTTTTCTTCTCAGATTCATTCTCTTCTGCTGGAATTTGAAAAATTCGTTCAAGAATGTATGAAGAAGTATTATAACTCATTAATTTCTTATTCTTCTTATATGTTTCAGCAAAGCAATTTGAACAAGATAACTGTCTTTTGTTTATCTTTATAATTGGCTTCTAGAAAACTTATTATTTCAGCATCCTTTTTGAATCTATCAACATATGGTTTAACATTCTTACTCATCACATCACATGCTTCTTTCATTTTGAAACAATCAAATTTTAACACACCATTGTGTTTTTGCAATTCCTGAATTTTTTTGTCTTTTTGAACACAGTCATTGCATTTTTCAGATCACTTTTGCTTCAACATTTCATTTTCTTTTTCAAATTCATTGCATTTTTGTGTCAAATCACTTTCTTTTTTATTAAAAACTTTTTATTTTTCAAGAATTTCTTTGCATTTTTGTATCAGAAACCGTTCTTTTTTCTCAAACTCTGAGTGAGTTTGATTTAAATAATCTACATATTCAACTACTTCTTTGCATTTTGTGCAAGAAATTCTTCTTTTTCAGTAACCTCAAGATAAGTTTTGTTTAGAAAATCTTCTTTTTTCTCAAGAACTGTGCGTTTTTGTTTGAAAAATTCTTTATTTTCAGCACAGATTTCACATGGTATAATATCAAACTTACTCTCAGTTTCACCTTTTTTACCATCATCATCAACAATCTGAGCTGCCATTTCCTTATCTTCTTTCATTACCTTTTCCTTCTCTCTCTCTCCTCCCTGCTTATTCCGACGCAGCTGTAATACATTTCTGCAAAATTATTATAAATTTCATCAGCTACAGAAACATTAGAATTTATAGAAACGTTATCAAAACTGTTGGTGCATATTTTGTATGTCTGCCACTGTGCGAATAGGCTAGATAGAGCGTGTGTTGAATATTGTATAGAATAGTGTGAAATACAGTACGAACTGAAGGTATTGTGATGTTATAGTACCTTTGTACGAAGGGAGTCCCTTCGTACGAACGGGCAACTTGATCAGTTCGTACGGAGCCACAAGACTTTAGCCGCTTCGTACGAAGGCACCCTGTGTGGGTTCGTACGAAGGCACAATGCCTATATATATGGGTGTTGGGTCTTGTGTTGGACATGCTTGTGGTTCCCTATGGGGAGATGCTGTCCAATTGGTTTCACGGGTATGTAACTTTTATACATTAATAGAAACCAGATTATAAGTGACTTATTTGGTGCCGTTCTCTACTTCTACACATTTCTTATCACCGAATCGGTTATC
This sequence comes from Helianthus tuberosus, assembly GCA_030545235.1. Taxonomy (NCBI): domain Eukaryota; kingdom Viridiplantae; phylum Streptophyta; class Magnoliopsida; order Asterales; family Asteraceae; genus Helianthus; species Helianthus tuberosus. Next base: position 84,918,808 of record CM060369.1, read on the forward strand.
TCGGGACCAAAGCTCCGTCAAACTCGCCGGATCCTGGACTCTCAAAAACGACATTATTCTTCAACTTCTTCAACCATCTGTTCAGCTTCTTCATGAACTTCAGCAAGCATTGCTCGTCCATTAATTTGAGAAAACATGTTATTCCAGTTAAAACCCTCATCTTCTTATATGACGACTAATGCTTTGTTTTTCGATTTTGAAGTTCCAGCTTCAATCTGTGGCCTTTGTTGTTTGTGATATATTGCTTGCTTGTAATACTCACTGAAAGGATTGATATTGTCTTGATTTTCTTGATATGTGCAGTCTCTTTTGAAATGTCCTTTCCGTTTGCATCCGAAACAAGTTACTTTTGACTTGTCAAAACCTAGTTTAGCATCTGTTACAAACAAACACTGTCTCCCTGTAATTTCAAAAAATCTCTGTGCTCGTCTCAAAATACTTGCCATGTTCCACATGATATCCATCAGTTCTAATTCTTCTGGATCAACATGATCATAATCCTCCTTTGTCATATTATAGTTTCCGGTTTTTCCAGCTATAAGACTGTCATATGACTCAAGAACTGATGCGAGAAATGCCATCTGCTGTTTTACTGTGGATTCATTCAAACCTTGAGCATTTTGAAGATTGACTGAAACATTGCATTGTAGCACATGAGACTGATTATTTCTTTGATTCTAATATGAGTTTGAACTTTGTGATGATTTTGAATTTGGAGTTGAAGAATCAGATTCATAACTCGAAAATGTTCCAAACCCACTACTGCTTGAATTATTGTTTGTTGAAAAACCAGAAAATCCTGATGAACTATATACACTGTATGTTGTCTGTACTTTTTGACTCTAAATATCTGATGGACTACTACTTTTGTATTACAGACTCACATCTTGCTGTTCATTCTTTAACTTTCCTGCTTTTCTCAATTCTAACTAGTGTGCTTCCAGTTTCTGAATGAACCTGTTAAATCCAATGGTCTCGTATTCTAGACTGTTTTTCATGATCAAAATAAACGTATACCAATCATTTTCGTTTGGAAGTGCATCAACGAGCTTGTCTACCAACTCTTCCCGGTTCTTTTCAATCCCTAACAATCTCAATTCTTTAATCAAGTAACAAAATCTTTCTATTAACTGTTTTATAGTTTTGCCTTTCAGATTTGTAAATTTTATCAAATTCTTTTTTCACTAACGCTCTTTTGCTTTTCATCACCTGCTCATTTCCTTCATATTTATGTTTCAATGCATTCCAGATTGAATAGGTAGTTCCATTATGTTGTAATAGGGATATGATACTGTCTTTCACTTATTGTTGTAAGAAACTTATCGTTTTCTTTTCATTCTTGAATTTTTCTTTTTCCTCTTCATTATATGTCATCAGTGATTTCTTTTTAACATCATCCCCTAATGGTTCATCATATTCAATTAAAATTGCATACCAACATCCCATATGATAGGCTTGAATCTAGTTGGCAAACCATTCTTCCCATTTTTATATTCATCTATATTCATCAATTTAGGTGGTTTAGATTGTGTTCCATGTTCATTTTCAGATTTAAAGTCTGAGCCACCCAATCAGCCATTGTTGCAAAAGCATTATAAAACTTAGAATCGATGTTCAACACCTGCAAAAATCAACAAACGATCAAACAACTTTGAAACAAGAGAAATAAGTCGCTTTCGTGCGAAAGGGAATGCTTTTCGTACGAATTGGTCAAGTTTGACTGAACACTTTCATACGAACAGGATAAGTTCGTTTTGTACGAATGTGACAATTTTTAATAAAACTGATGTTTAGCACTTTTGTCCGAAAAGGTATTTCAATTCGTATGAAAGTGTCTGGAACGATTCAAACGAATTGCGAAACTCAAGTTGTGTTTTTCATGTTTTTTTTCAAGAATTTTCAATGAATTAATTTGAGTTTTGGTCTGAATTTTTCAAGGATTGATTAAGTCATGTTTTCGCACGTTATATCCAAAAATCAAAATTTTTTGTCCATGAATTCAACGTTAATTTTGCGTTTTAAGTAGACAAAAGATGAGTAGAAGAAATGTGATGAGAAAGATGATGTAATCAGATCTATATCAGCTTGATTTTGCTGGTATCTTGTGTTATCAGTCCTTGAAACCGGTCTCCAAGCTCTGATACCATTTGTGAGGACCGTTTCGGGTCTCCAAAAGCTGCAACCAGTCACAATGTCTCCATATCTTGTGTGAAATCCGAGTATGAAGTTGACATGCACAAGAACAATCTAATTAAACTGGTTTCTACTGATGATTTGAAGAAACAATACCACGAAACCAAATGGACAGAGTTTCCCCTCTCAAGTCCAAAAGTGTTAATAATGACAAGACCTGATCCCCTATTTATAGGCATGCCTAGTCGCATGAACCATCTGGGATGACTGGGCTTTTGTACGAGTGGCACCTTGGGATGATTGAGATGTCCCATTAGTATGAACTGCCCATTCGTACTAATGGGTACAAACATTACAAATCTGACTTTTCTATCATACAATACTATACAATCAACTACGACTCGATACATTGACAATTATAGATATGATTGACGGAGGCAATAGACATAATGCACTAACATATAAGAAAACTCTCGGGCCATATATATTAACACACAAGCTCGAATTGTGACAAGCGGCAAAAATAAGTGGTAATTCCGTACAACTTAATAAGTAATTATACGCTTAATTGTGTTCGTTTACGACTTAATTTCTGCATGATTAGGTTATACAAAGTCTAGCAATCATAGGACATGGTTAAACATTACAAACAATATTGATACATTCGCCGCGTCGTGAGAAAACAACAAACTATGTCCGAATATGTTGGCAAAATGCTGAAAATTACTATTCACCTGAACACACTATTCATGCCAGCTAATTCTGAAAATTGTCCGAACTAGCAACGAATGACATGAAAGCTTATTATCATGGGTTATTGGATTTTATCACCCTCAACTATCGGCCTTTTGCCGTTGCCACCCGTAACTAACACTTTGACACCCTGCACCCCCAACTTGACTTTTTATTTTTTGTCCGACGTGGCACAAATTTGCTGAGTTGGAGATGATTATGTGGCGATGATGTGTCTACAAACTTCATCTCCTTCTTTATAACACATCTTTATAACACATCTTTATAACACAGACAAGTCTTCTCCATTGCACACTTTCACCCAAACAAGTCTTCTCCATTGCACACTTTCACCCAATCAAACCCCACCTCTTCTCCATTGCATCCACCATAACCCCACCTTTTCTCCATTGCATCCACCATAATCCCACTTCCACTACCACTGCCCAACAACCACCACCTCCACTATCACCCTACCTCCACCACCACAGCCCACAACAACCATTAGGCATTCACAACCCGCCAAAAACAATCAGCTGTTTACAAGTAATCAACAATGGCGGAGAGTGACGAAATCAACACGGAACACTTCAATCAAGTTTTCTAGCAGACAGAGTGAAGCGAATCATGAAACTAGACACAGAAAAACAATCAGCTGTTTACCACTCCGATGCGTTAAGTTTCGAAACAAAATCTTCAAGAATGGAACTTCCATATCACATCAAATCAGATCCCCATTTCACATCAAATCAGATCCAAGACAAACATGTTATGGTTTGATTTGATTATAAAAATAGCCCTACTCAATCACGTAAACGGTCACACCTCAAAAAGATCGCATAGAAACATTGTCTTGCTCCGAAACACTTCGCCAGAAAATCACCTTCGCCGGAACTCCTTGTATCTCGTTGTTCAACGCCAATCGAAGGTATAATCGCACGTCTTCCTATTCAGTTTTCAACATTAAACAAAACCCCTAAGCTATTAACTATTGTAGATGATCATGTGTTTCGAATTTTGGGTTTTAATCAGGTTAGGGTTTTGGGGTTGTTGTGTATGAGGAAGAAGACTGATGTTCATTTTCTTTATAAGGAGACTCAGGCCAGGTTTTAATATATACATATAATATAGTGCCACATCATCAAGATTATCCATGTCATCATGTCCACCTTAACAAGTCTGTGCCACGTAGGATAAAAAACAAACTCAGTTAGTAAAGATTTAACTGAGAGGTGCCAGCACAAACTAAAAGTCAAGTTGGGGGTGCCAGGTGTCAAAGTGTTAGTTGGGGGTGGCAACGGCCAAAGGCCGATAGTTGGGGTGATAAAATCCAATAACCATATTATCATTGAAACATGAATAAAAACCCCTAATTAGGGGCACAAAATGCTAAGACACATTAACTTTCCGGAAAATGTGTGTAAACATAAAGTGTCTGATCCGCGCTAAACTGTAACAATAATATTTGTCAGCGACATCAAAAATTCAGCATTTTAATGTCCGTAAGACTCGAAAATGATGTTATACGATACCAATGGTGTATCAACGACAAAGCTTCTGGTATTATACCGCATCTTTCACAACTTGTCCGATTTAGAGCCGATAGGCGAACAAGTGATATTCCTATCATCCAAATGCCTAAACTAGTAATCTAGCAAACTAGTTAGCTATCATTTGACGTCATTAACATCTTAAATAAATGCCAAAGCATCAATGGTAAATTAAAATCACCGTTCCCGGTATTACGATATAACATTCATATGTTAATCAATTTCGAACCGACGAACGAACTAGTGGTATTTTTACCATCCAAAATTAATACCGACCAATCTAATGAACTAGTTAAGACTAGTTTAACACCCTAAAAATGATTAATGTCTTAATCATGTAAGATTTACTTAATTACCAAAATATATACAAAGATTAAATAATTTTATCACATGTTAAATTTTATAAAAGATATTTTATAAATAATTTGCACTTTACCCCCCTCCCATATGGTCCCCACACCTCAACATACATGTCTTGATGATGATGGTAAGTATGGTGAATGGATCCTATCTTTAACTAATTTGAAAACTTGAAAGATTGTAGAATTATAACAACTAGTCTTAGCTCTCCCGCGCTGCGGTGAGGGGCGTAAAACCGTGCTACCAGTGTTGTAGAGAGATATAAAACCATGTTAAGTAACAACCAAACGAGGATTAAAACCAGGAAAAACATAAAATAAAAACATGAGTTTCTAGCACCAAGTGACTCACATGACATAAAATGTATTCAAAATAGAATTTATACTGACACATATTAGAAAGTCAAGAGGGTAAAAAAAATGAAAGGGACCAAATGTGACCACCAAACACTTGTTAAGTACCAACCGAACATCGACCAAATCCGGGAAAAACGTAAGACAAAAGTAACAAAAAAAATACTCATTTAATTTTTGTGGCAAAATTATAAAAAATAAAAGTTTTATTACAAACACACACACACAAAAGATGAAACCATAAAAAGACAAAAAAAATTTAACTATTCCTCCCAATGTTATGAATTAATATATATAGATAATATCTTCATCACCATCTCTTTCATTCTCACCACAGTTAACAACACCAAACCATCTCCTTCATTCCCCTCTAGAATCGGCCAACAAGCAGTCAAGCACATCCCTAAACCATCCATTTCACTACAAATACAACCAATTCTACACCATTTTAAGGTGACCTAAGGAGTTTGCAAGCTTGGGGCGGCTCCATATCTTCATCAACCTCATCATAGAGCTTCTTTAATCTCTTGCAAAGTTGTAAGATAATCTCCTACCATTTTTAAGCTTGTTATATTATATAGATTATGAATATACATGTTAATCATCTTGAACTTAACTTAAATCAAAGATCAAAACACTAATCTCAACATAAAAAGTCTACTAATGTGATGTATTTTGTATTGATTATGTTGTTTAGTGCTAGTTAGCTTATATACTCTTGATGATTATGTTAAAGTAAGTTGTTTAGCTTGATGATCTTGCATGGAACTTGATTAAAAATGGTGATTTAAACAACTTGATGTTTAAATCTTAACAAGATCATCATTCACATAATCCATGAACTTTACTACAAAATAAAAGTGATTTTTAACATTTTATAACTTTCATAGAGATTAAAAATCATGATTTACACTAAGATGGTTTTAAAAGTGTGTTAAGCGAAGTTGTTTAATTGGAAGAATAATATTAGAAAGTGTGTTAAATATGATGGTTTAAATAATTTTGTTAAAAGAATTAAAAGTGTCATCGTGTTTATTAAAAATGTGGTTAAAAATATATATAAAGTTCAAGGATTATGAGGATAATTATGTGTGAAATATTACTTGAAAAAGTGGGTTTTGACACTTGAATTGAGATTGTTGGTGATTAAGGGGCTTAAACATGGATTAAATACGTTTTTAAAACGTGGAAAACACCATAGTTTAGGGGAAACTATGGCGAAATTTTCTAAAAATCTAATCGCGATTAAAGTATGATTAACGGGGTGATTAACAAGGCTAAACACGATTAGTAACCTTAATCGTAATTAAGGAAGTTTTAATGAAAAGGTTTAAGCCCTAATCTTCTAAGGATTTAATAAACACTTATATATATTTTTAGGGTAAATTACACTTTTCGTCCTTTATGTTTGTAGCGGGTTGCAATGGATGACCTTTAACTTTAATAATTACAGTCACAGTCCTTTATTTGCAAAACCTGTTACACCATAGGTCCTTTGACCCTAACCTGGTTAAAACTTTCAGTTAAGTGAGGTTATGTACAATCCATGTGAGGGCAAAACAGTCATTTAATACAAAAAAAAAAGAATATCAAAATTTAAAAATTATAAATCTAAACCATTATCATCATCAACTCCCGTGTACTCTCTCTCTCTATCTTTCCCCTGTATTCTCTCCCTACATACCATCATCATCAGGCCACCACCACCTACACCACCGCCCACCAACACCGTCGACCACCGACATCATCACCATCACCATTAACCTCCATAGTCTCGCCACCATCAAGATCCCCAATGCAGCAGCAGATGCTCACTTCTTCCGATTCTTTCCCGCCAGTTCTTCACTTGAATCATGCTTTGTGTCGACAAGTACAGACCTAAAACCCTAGAGAAGGTTCTTGCTCACCAAGTCATCGCTCAAAATTTTAAGAAATTGGTACTCTCTTCTTTACTACTTCTATTATTTTCTAAAATTTCAATTTTTTACATCACAAACTTAGGGTTTTTTTATAAACAACATTTCAATTTTCATCATGTTTGTTCAAGGTCACTTAGCAAGATTTCCCCCATTTATTGTTCTATGGGCCTCCAGGTTCCGGCTAGAAAACCCTAATTATGGCCCTTCTCTAGCAGATGTTTGGGGCCAGTGCTGAGAAGGTCTTTCGTTTTAATCTCCAGTTTCCTTCTTTTTGTTATTTCTGGGATATTATATTCACAATGATTCTATATTATCTTTCTAAATTTGATTAATTTGAAGGTGAAAGTAAAGAACAAAAACTGAAAAGTTGATGTAAGTGTTCCCTTTTTTAATTAATTCTTATACTTAATAAGTTAATTATTCGAAAATTCTTAAAAATGCCAAACATGAATTTGAAGTACTTCTGATATTAGAAATACCTGTATCCATTCTTTGATGTTAGGTTTTACTTTAGGTTTTTAAATGTTAGGGGAAAGTTCAATTAAAAACCACGACTTAGAGTGAAAACCCGAAAACTAACTAAAAAAAGCCTAAAAACATACCATTTTTTTTTACCAATTTTCACTACTTTTTATATATAAAAAAACCTTTTTTCAAAAAAAAAAAAAAAACTTGTATTGCACATGTGCATTGTACAACACATGTGTATTATTGCACATGTGCACTAAAACTTTTTTTTTTTTTTGAATTTTTTTTTGTATATAAAAAATAGCGATTTTTAATAAAAAAAATTGTAAAAAAAATTGGTATGTTTTTAGGCTTTTTTAGTTAGTTTTCGAGTTTTCACGATAAAAGATGTTTTCACTTGAACCCTCCCCATACCTGTGTGTTAAAGCATTTACAACATTTTTTTAGTTAATATGTTGTGAATTAAAAAGTTCAATATGGTTCTTTTGTAGGCTGGAAGTAGGACTGTTGATTTGGAACTTACAACTCTATCAAGCACCCACCATGTGGAGCTGAACCCCAGTGATGTCGGGGTTTAAGATCGGTCCAGTGTTCAAGAAATCATTAAAGAAATGGCAAAAAAAAAGACCGATTGACACCAAAGGAAAGAAGGGTTTCGAAGGTTGGTTTTTTTTTTAAATCTACTTTAATCGATTTATGCCCTTAACAGGCCTTAGTTCGTTCTTTTTATTTCGTTTTTTAGTATTGGTGCTCAATGAGGTTTATAAACTTTCAAGAGAAGCACAACATTCTTTAAGAAGAACGATGGAGAAATACAGTGCCTCGTGTCGTCTGATTAAAGTAGACGAGGTTCTTTTGATAGTGGTGGGACTATGGAGGTCAATGGTGATGGTGATGATGTCGGTCGTCGACGGTGTTGGTGGGCGGTGGTATAGGTGGTGGTGGCCTGATGATGATGGTATGTAAAGAGAGAGAGAGAATACAGGGGAGAGAGAGAGAGAGAGAGAGTACAGGGGAGATGATGATGATAGTGGTTTAGATTTATAATTTTTAAATTTTGACTTTTTTTTATTAAATGATTGTTTTGCCCTCACATGGGTTGCACATGACCTCACTTAACTAAAAGTTTTAACCAGGTTAGGGTCAAATGACCTAAGGTGTAGCAGGTTTTGCAAATAAAAGGATTGTGACTGTAATTATTAAAGTTAAAGGTCATCCATTGCAACCTGCTACAAACGTAAAGGACGAAAAGTGTAATTTACCCATATTTTTATAAGTTAAAATGGGTATTATTTATTATTATTATTATATATATATATATATATATATTTAGGGATAAAAATATATGTATATATCTTATCACCATCATATGTGTATGTCTATAAATACATGTATATTGTGTGTATGTATGTATTAGAGTTAGGATCCTATTAACCAATTACAAGGAATACACCATACATGAAGTCTTTAAAAACGCTTAAATATACGAAAACGAACAAGAAACTTCATGTATACCTTTATCGGAAAATAATACACAAAAATATGCACATATGAAACACACTTTGTGACAACTGTCAAAATTCCAGGTATCCGTACAATTATTAAACAATAATTTTGACTTAATGACTGTGCTGATTTACAATTAATGACTTGAATTGCTTTCTGATTATTGTTATCATACATACATGTGCATCATATATTGCAAATGACATACCATTATTGCATGCAACATTTATTGATTCAAATGATGCACGAAACAAAGTTTGCACAGTTATCAGATAAATCAGAAAAATGCTGACGGAGTTCAGTACATAGACAGACAGGGTATTGAGACACAGAATGAGCTAGAAACCAAGAGTTACACTAGTATAGTGTGTAGGAAAGTAAGGATCACAAAACTGTCTTCCTAGTGATAGTTTAAGTGCCGGAAAGTGCCTGAAACTTACTTAAATTGCTGAATTCAGCAAAAATCAGCTTTTAAACACTTAATTGTCATGCAGAAATATGGTTAAATGGTCCAGAATGCTTTCCTAAGTGTCGGGAATCAAAACTGTCACAAAAGGTAACATAAAGCATACTAAACTGCATAGTTTAGCACCTTAACGAACCGGTAACCAATCGAACAACCGGACACTACCCGAAACACCAAATTTTCACTAGAAGCATTGTTTTAACATTACCAAGCTAGTTATGGTCCCCGAACATCATAACACACTATATAACATACTAGTAACTAATAACTTAACTAAACACTTAGATTTCAACTAAATAAACCTAACTAACAATTACACCTTAACCAAGACCCCCCCCCCCTTGTTGGACGGTTACATGGTGGCCCCCACCATGAATTTTCTTTGAATTCTTTATTTGATCTTGTCTCCACTTTTAAAACATAATACACATTAGATGTTGGTGTGTTATAAGAACTAACCTAAGGATCATGACCATCATTCTCTAATTCACCTCAACACTTGAACTCACCTCCTTCCTCATCCCTCACTCTCGGCCGTAAACCCACACCCACACATCTATCATCTTCATTCATTCTTCATCCATTCCATACATATACAAAGGTGTAAGAAGCAAGATAAGGAAGCTAGGAACTCTTGGAAGTTGAAGGACCTCTCATACAAGCTTTTATCCACCTCTTCTTCATCTTGAGATCATCCCTAGCCTTGAGCTAGTAGTAAGATCATCTCCATCCATTTTTACATCTTATTTTGTAGGTTAAAAGATGATACAAGTTGATAATCTTGAAGAACACTATGAATCTTGAACACGAAACTTAAACATAAGACTAAAATCATAAGAAATCATGTTGTTTAAGTGTTGTTATGCTTGTTGATTGTTGATTGCTCATGTTATTGATGTTAATCATCATGTGATCTTGCTAGATGGTGATTAAAGACATAATCTAGCAAGATGAGAGGATGATTATGTTGTAGATCAATAGATCATCCTTGTGTAAATCATGAACTTGAAGTGAAAATTGTTTTTCTTGTAAAATGATGATCAAAGTGAACATAAAGTCTTGTAAACCTATGATTTCAAGAATGATTTTTCAAGAAACCAAGTTAAAAATACAAGTTTTACATAAGCTTGGTTCTTAAGGAAATTAACCACATTTTTAGTGGTTAATCAAGTGTAGAAATATATATTTAACGAGAAAAACTCAAGAAGAAATATTTTTAGAAAATTTATTTACAAGTTGTAAAGAACTAATTTCTTCAATAATGATGTTTTTAAATAAACAACCACACTTTAAAGGGTAACTAAGCTTACTAAACACACTAGTAAGTTACTACAAATTTTTGTAAACTTTCAAGTTCATGAAGTAGTAATTTATGCTTGATTTTGGCAAATTGGTAAGTGTTGATTGGTTTATTGTTGATTGTGGGGAGTTATAAAAGAAAATGATATGCTTTGAAAGCATGAAAACTTCTATTTTTAAGGGGAAATTATGGCAAAATTTTTCTAGAAATTTAAGACTTAGAAAAATATGTTTAAACAAATATTTAGAAGTATATTTTAAACCATGGATTTTCATATAAAATTTGCCATAATTTTTGTTACAAAAATTATAAGTATTGGAGGTTGGTTTTTGATAATAAAAGTGACTAAATATGTATTTAGGAAAATATATATTTAGATATCACCATGTGTGTGATTATTTGTATATTATGTGTATTAGTTATATTATTTTAGGACTTGAAATAATATAACTCACCAAAATACCAAGAAATTACAATCCAAAATATTACCAAAATTCCAAGAAATAAATATATAATTTATACCCAAAATATTGGAGAAACCGAACAAGGAATATAACTTACAAAAATATTTCGGAATTTAATTCATAAGTATATTTTGATAAATGGTATTTTGGACACCAAGAGAACAAAAATATGATTTTACAATTATTACAAAAATATATCATATTTTGACAAGAAGAAAATGTATTATTTTTTGGTAAATAAAAATATATATGTTTTCTTGAAATTATTAGAAGATATTATTTTTGGGTAAAAAATGGATTTATATATATTTTCTAAGTTAGACTTGAAAATATATTATTTTTGAGGTTTATATGAAAATACAATTATTTTTGCCAAGGGAAAAATTATAAATAATTTTTCTATGTAATATTTCTTAAATATATATTTTGAGGATATATATTGATGAATTTTTATTAGAAATATTATTCCGGAAAAATAAACACAAAAATTAAGTATAAGATACTTAATAAAAACAATAAACATACGTATTCTCGTACGTATAAATACACACCGGAAAACGCCACCGATACTTGGCAAAAATATACAAGTATAAGAATACGGGTATGAATACACCCATCCTTGGAAAGTTATACATGTACAAATACATAAATGTGACAAGTTAAAATATATTATTTTAACTAATATTCCAAAATGAAATAAATATAATTTAAGTTTAAAATATTTATTATTTTAACGAATAATTATATAACTTGGAATAATATGAAACGTAACTCAAAGACCCTAATAAATAATAAGTCAATGCACGATCCGCTGGTCTAATAAACCGTAGTACGTTGTAGGTAGTCGTGCACACGAGTAGCAGCTTTGGGTTACATTTGGATTCGAAGAACGCAAGATTGTGAGTTCATGTCCCCCTTTCTTTTAACTGTTTTTGTTTTATAACTTCGGGGTGAAGTACATGTTACAAATTGTTTACAAACGATTACAAACGGTATGGTTAGCTAAGTAATGAACTATAAGATCATGTGAATGGGTAGGCACATACTTAAGACCATTAATCCTCGTATAAGGACCGAGGGACATGAGTGATAGATCTATTTGGGTGTAGCGAGCCCACACCCATGTGGACCGGGGTTTGGCCCATGAGGTGACTATGTCTTACAGCCGGAGGCCCGGTACAAAATCTGCTAGGTTTGAACCTTCCTACGCCGTTGCACACATGTTAATGGCCTTGCAAACTATTAATTGATTTGTTTCCTTGTTTGCTTTCATACCGGGTTTACAAAACATACATACTTACAATGATTTCAAAGGTTTATTCGTGCACACATACAAAACACATGAACTCGCTCAACTTTTGTTGATGTTTTCAAACTACATGTATTTCAGGAAACTAAATATGGATCTGGCAGGCGTTGGAAGTTTTTCAAGGGTTGTTTGAAATAAAAGATGTCATCCGGTGTAGAAGGGTTTGGAGTGTGTATCTTATCCTGGATAAGATACATATTTCAAAGCCTAGTTTTCATTAGTGTCTTTTGTCGAGTCCTTATGGAACTCTAAAACAATTTGAATGGTTTGTAATATGGATTTGAAGTCTGTGTTTGGATTTTAAGACAATGTTGTTTATGATGTTTGAAACTTAATCTATGGATGAACATCTTAGTTTTATTATATAGTTTGTTTGCTATGGTTGAATGCAATGATATTAAGCAAGTCACACATAATCACGCTTCCGCAAAAGTCAGGGTGTGACACACTTACACTATACCCTTAAACGGGACGCGGACAACAAACAATCAGACATCGGACAAATCATACAAATAAATATATATTGACAAGATAATAATATATATCCGAAACCAACACGAAATATATTATAAGCACTATAACGAACCTAAAACATCGTCACCGGCAACGATAGCCCTAGCTCACGACGAGGAGCGTGCACATATCACGGGCGACATTTGGTAACTTTCGACATGAAAATATACATATATATTCGGTTACTACGATGAAACACTAAAAATAATATAATTTTTAGACTCGACAATATATATTTTCAATACAACAAAATTCCGGAAAGTCTAAAATGAAAATTCACTAAGTGTAGCATATGGAATATAAGAATTGTACAAGTATATGAATACGTATAAAAATAGGTACAAAAATACACTTGGTGGAAATTGCAAAAATACAAGAATTGTACAAGTATACGAATACGTACAAAAATACACTTGGTGGAAATTGCAAAATACAAGAATTGTACAAGTATACAAATACGTATAAAATACGCAAGTACATAGTGATATACTCAAATAAATGTACACTCACAAAGAATACCGTACGTGTACATTAAGGTAAATACGATGTTAAAATAATTTTTTTTAACAATTATATCTTGAAAAGATAAACATATATATATATATATATATATATAGGGGAGGGTTCATTGGGGAACACTAAAAAAGTGAGGAACGGGGGAACACTTTTAAAAATTATACTTAACATGTTAAAAAAAATATTTTTCTAATTTTTTTTCGGCGCTTTTTCTTATAAATACAAGTAGAAACATTTTTGATAAAAAAAATCAAAAACTAAAAATATAAAAAAAAATGTTTAAAAAACAGTTTTATCTTATAGAATTAACTTAACATGTTAAAAATAATTGTTTTTTAAAAAATTTTCAGCGCTTTTCTTTATAAAAAGGAGGAGAATCTAGTCGAGTAAAAAAATATTTTTTTCTAAAAAAAACAATTTTTAGCCTTTTTTTAATTGTTTTTTTAATATTTTTAGTTTTTTAAATTTTTTATTAAAAATGCTTCTACAAGATATATAAGAAGAAGCGCCGAAAAAGATGTTTAAAAAATTAATTTTTAACATGTTAAGTTAAATTTTTAAGAGTGTTCCCCGGTTCCCCACTTTTTTAGTGTTCCCCAATGAACCTTACACTATATATATATATATATATATATTTGTGAAACAAATATACGCAAGCAAACCGAACATACATGTATATATGAACGAGGTTCACCGAACTTAAATTTGAAAAGAACACTTGTCAATCTCATATTGTCTCCTACACCTCGCACAAAGAAGCCTCTTATATGTAATCTCTTACACTACTACAAAACAGATCTTTAGACGGGGTAATATGGGTTTTAAGAAGGTGTTTTCAACACCGTCTTAAAGTACACCGGTTTAAAATCAAGTCTTATTAGACGGTGTTCAATTTTAACACCGGCTTAAACTTGATGAACACCGCCTTTTAATATCAAAACATTTCAAATATTAATTAAAACAAATATTTTTTAACACCGTATTATAAACATTTGCTGAGAAAAAAAAAACATTTACAATAAAAAAGGTTTTCTAGAAATACATCAAACAATTTTATTAAAATTTGGATATTTTAAGCTAAAAAATATATAAATCACAAACCCTCTGTTCAGTCACCACCAATGGTGTCAAAGTGATAACAATAATTTCAACTTAAAGTTAGGATTTATCACGAAATCGATACCGAGCCCCTAAGCTAGGACCAACTGGAACTAAGATTTTTTCCTTTAAATATAACTTGATGATCTTCGTAACTTCTTTTATCAAACCATCACATGTGTAATAAGAATTCAATAACATCATATAACACCAATTGATATGTATCAAATCGTATAATACTCCGTAGGTAAACAACAAACGTTACAATATACGATTATATGAACCCTAGATCGAATTCAATGAAATGAAAGGTACCTCTTATCAGATGAGCCTCCTTTCTTGCTAAGGAAGGAAGGGAACAACGGAGAGTTGACGTCGTAGATCATTGTCGCCTGCAACGATGAAAATTGGTAGCAGCTTCTTGATAAACGAGTAGAATGGGAAGGGAGGCTATGGTTTGCTGTGTCTGAATGGCTGCAAGAAGGGGAATGGAGGCTAGGGTTTTGGTTGAGCAAATGACAGTAAGGGTAAAATGGGTTTAAGTTTGTTTTTTTCTAAGATAATTGTTAGAATGAGTATATAAGACGGTGTTCAAAAACACCATCTAAAGGGTGCATATATAAGCATAAGACGGTGTTTAAAGAGAACACCGTCTAAAGGGTGAGGAATTGGTTTTAAGACGGGGTTTAAGCATAAGACGGGGTTATATGGAATTTTGATGAATATTTTAATTGGATTGGCACAACGGCCATACGAGGAATTGATTTTAAGACGGGGTTATTATTATAACACCGTCTAAAAAAAGATCTTGAACACCGTCGCTTCATATTGTAGTACCTATATACTGAATATATATTTATAATATTTGACCATTCTATATGATTAAAAAAAGGGAAATTGGTTTTTAATAAACCAACCTTTGCCCAGTTGGTAAATAATAATCCAACGTACAGAACTGGTATATAATAATCCTACGTTTCAATATGTTGGCACTGAATAGACCTCCGTTAGTTTTTTTTAACTGAAGTTAGTTTTTAAGTTTTATTTATTACACAAACAGTCCCTGTAGTTATAATTTACTAGTTTTAAGTTTTATTTATTACACAAACAGTCCCTGTAGTTATAAAAAAAATCATAAAAATCAAAAAAAAATCTAAAAAATCAAAAAAATTCAAAAAAAATCATAAAAATTCTTAAAAAATCAAAAAAATTCTAAAAAAATCAAAAAAATCATAAAAAATCATAAAAATAAAAAAAAATAAAAAAAAATCTAAAAAATCATAAAAATAAAAAAACTCTAAAAAATAAAAAAAAATTCAAAAAAAGCAAACGTTTCGATGCGAACCGTTTCGACGCGAACCGTTTTGACGCGAACCGTTTCGAACCGTACCGTTTCGACGCGAACCGTTTCGAACCGTACCGTTTCGATCCGGACCGTTTCGACCCGTACCGCACCGCCACCACCACCACCACAGCCACCGCCACCACCACCACCACCGCACCGCCACCACCGCCACCACCACCACCACCACAGCACCGCCACCACCACCACCACAGCACCGCCACCACCACCACCACCACCGCACCGCCACCACCACCACCACCGCAGCACCGCCACCACCACCACCGCCACCGCCACCGCCACCACCACCACCACCACCACCGCACCGCCCCGCCACCGCCACCACCACCACCACCACAGCACCGCCACCACCACCACCACCACCACAGCACCACCACCACCGCCACCACCGCCACCGCCACCGCCACCACCAGCACCGCACCGCCACCACCGTTTTCGAAACGGTCCGGGTCGAAACGGTACGGGTCGAAACGGTCCGGGTCGAAACGGTCCGGGTCGAAACGGTACGGGTCGAAAACGGTCCGGGTCGAAAACGGTTCGCGACGAAACGGTACAGGTCGAAACGGTACGGGTCGAAACGGTCCGGGTCGAAACGGTACGCGACGAAACGGTACGGGTCGAAACGGTACGGGTCGAAACGGTACGGGTCGAAACGGTACGGGTCGAAACGGTACGGTTCGAAACGGTTCGCGTCGAAACGGTTCGCATCGAAACGTTTGCTTTTTTTGAATTTTTTTTTATTTTTTAGAGTTTTTTTTATTTTTATGATTTTTTAGAGTTTTTTTGATTTTTTTGAATTTTTATGATTTTTTTGATTTTTTTAGAATTTTTTTGATTTTTTTAGAATTTTTATGATTTTCTTGAATTTTTTTGATTTTTTTGATTTTTTTTTATTTTTATGATTTTTTTTATAACTACAGGGACTGTTTGTGTAATAAATAAAACTTAAAACTAGTAAATTATAACTACAGGGACTGTTTGTGTAATAAATAAAACTTAAAAACTAACTTCAGTTAAAAAAAACTAACGGAGGTCTATTCAGTGCCAACATATTGAAACGTAGGATTATTATATACCAATTCTGTATTTTGGATTATTATTTACCAACTGGGCAAAGGTTGGTTTATTAAAAACCAATTTCCCTTAAAAAAAATAAAGAGAAGTCAACATGGTTTTAGAAAAGAAGTATCATTAAGTATCTACTTGAAATATCCATGAAATACCCGATACAAAAAAAAGGATTTAATTCATTTTTGATATTCACTAATAAATGTAATTAATAAGTTAAAATCTAGAGTTAATTGCCAAAATCATCCCTGAGGTTTGGGCAGGTTTGCCATTTTCTCCCAAAATGACACTTTTGTATCAAATTGCCCCAAACGTTTGTAACTTTTTTTCCATTTTCATCCAAACCACTAACTTAGTTTATTTTATCTGTTAAGTTGAGGATATTTAGATGAAACTGGCAAATATAAAATCACAGGGATGATTTTGGAAATTTACTCAAACCCTTTTTAATTTCTTTTATTTAATTATTTTTGTTACATATATAATAAAAAAGAATATACATGGTGTTTTTAGAAAAAAAATTAATAGTTTTGTCACTTAATTTTTATAAATTTTCATCCAAATCACTTACTCAGTTTATTTTTTCTGTTAAGGTGAAAGATGTTTTAAATTTTATAAATTAAAACAGAAATTAATTTACAGTTCTTTATATAAATCAGTTTTACAAAGAGAAAACGTCATTGGTGTGCAACACATAACAATCGTTTACAACCTTTAGTATGTATCAGTTGTAGAGATATAAAAAAATAGTAAAACATTATATATTTTTTTAAATGTGTTGAGCACCTAAGAAATATGTTGGTAGAAATAAAATATTTATTTAATTAAGATTATGAGGGTAACTAATTAATACTTATTCTGAGTGGCTTGAGTAAAGAAACTTTTGGTTCATAGCATTATAATTACAATTTGGTGGGTAATTTTAAGGTTTGGTAATGATACTTTGTTTGATAGGGGGGTACTGGCTTCTGTTTTTCCTTATAAGCGAATTTAAAAGAGTAGAAGATGAATTACAAACATGGTACATATGATAAGATTTTTTTTATTTAACATTTTTCAATAAGGTCACCAGCATTTTAGTTTTATAAAATTTAGAGGATTAAGTAGATTTTATTTTTATAAAACTGATCTATATAAAACATTAGAAATTAATTTTTGTCCTAGTTTATAAACATCCTTTGCCTTAATAGAAAAATTAATGTGGTTGGATGAAAATTTATAAAAATTATGTGACAAAACTATTATTTTTTTCATATAAAAATTGCATGTATATTCTTTTTTATTATATATGTAACAAAATTAATTAAATAAAAGAAATTTAAAAGAGTTTGAGTAAATTGCCAAAATCGTCCCTGTGGTTTTATATTTGACAGTTTCATCCAAATATCCTCAACTTAACAGAAAAAATAAACTAAGTTAGTGGTTTGGATGAAAATGGCAAAAAGTTACAAACGTTGGAGGCAATTTGGTACAAAAGTATCATTTTGGACGAAAATGGCAAACATGCCCAAACCTCAGGGACGATTTTGGCAATTAACTCTAAAATCTATTAATTTTTATTAAGTAATTGACATTTACAATACATACAAACATAAGATGTGAATGTCAGCGGGAATAGTAGTCATTGGTGGTTGGCCAAAAGTGGCGGCAAGCCAACTTTTTTTTTTTACAAAATAGTTATTTATAGGTCCTACCAAATAACGATTTTATCCCCTATTTAAAATTACAATGTTGCCCCCGATTAGACCGTGGGGTATGGTGGGGCGGGGGTTGGGCGTGGGTTGGGGCATTTGGTGACACGTGGAATGGGATCCCCCCCCCCACCTCCTGGTTACGTGTCTGCGGGGTATTGGCGGGGCGTGGGTTGGGCTTGGGTTAGGTGCACCGCGTGGCAGAGTAATTAAAAAAAATACAAAAAAATTTATAAAAAATCACACAACAATTATAAAAAAAAACCTACAACTTCATTAAAATTTAAAACATTACATAATCCTAAAAATTACAAAATAACAAACCTAAAGCGTTAAAAAATTTTCAAAAATGTCGATCTTGTCGAACGCCTTTTTTTCCTTGCCTCGAAACTCTATGTTAGCCACCGCCACCCGGTCCTCGTGGCTTAACTCGCCACGGGGAACGGCTTCGTAGTAAGCCTTGAAACGCTCGAGCTTGGGCCGTAGCTCGCGCCATTTATGTTGGCACGCGTTGAGGTTGTGGCGGTCGTTACCGACGTTATGTCGGTAGGCTTGGAATGCTTCCACCCAATATTTTGTTTGGCCCGGTGGCCGACCCTTTATAGCGTCAACGACGCTTGTGACGAGAGCAATTTCCTCTTCATGAGTCCAAGATGCCATAGCGGGGTTGGGTTCGTGGGATGGGGGGACCAGTGGGTTGGGGTTACAATATATAGGCCTTTGGGAGACCCGCATGGCGGTTCGAGAAGATGGGGAGACCGTTTGGGGGGACCGTTTGAATTTTAAAATTCAAAATTTTAAAAACCGCTTGACGTGGCGGGTGAGTCAATGAGATTCAGCCATGTCAGCTTGGCCAGACCGCCCCACGCCCGGCTTGAAAGCCAAGCCCCAAGGGCCACCCCAAACCCAAGCCCACCCGGGGTGGTGGCTTGGGCGTTTTCCCCCAACCCACGCCCAAACCCCCGCCCCATACCCCACGGTCTTAGAAATCAAATTTACGCTTTCCCCCCAGCTTAAATTTACGATTTTGCCTTGATTAAAAAAAATTATACTTTTGCCCACAGCTACAATCATGTCAAATTACAATTTAGTTCCCAGTTTAAAATTACAATTTTGCCCCCAGTTCAAAATCAAATATTTTTTTTGCCCCCAACTAAAAAATATCGATTTTACCCTCAGTAAAAATATTACGATTTTGCCCCCAATTCAAAATAAATAAAGAGTTTTGCCCTCGGTTCAAAATATTATTTTACCTCCATTTTTAAATTACGATTTTACCCAATCTAAAAATTGCAATGTTGCCATAGTTTTTTTTGGCAAAACTATGGTAGTGTTTTATTTTACTTGGTTTACTCAACCAAACAGCTGCCTACCACTCGCTAATTGGTCCTGACAAATTATTGTTTTGCCCCCAACCCTAAATTACACGCTTGCCATCGTTTTACTTATTTTTTTTAGAGTTAATTGCCATTTTAGTCCCTGAGGTTTGTCCAAATTTGCCATTTTAGTCCAAATAGTTTTTTTTTCACCTCTGGGTCCCTAACTTTTCCATTTTGTTGCTATTTTGATCACATACCCTAACTCCATCCAAAAACCTCATTTTTAACAAGGGGTATTTTGGGGATTTTAATTTTAAAGTTTTTCAATTGCCATTTTGATCCAATTTTAAAAAATCAAAAAAATTCTAAAAAATCAAAAAACAAATTCTAAAAAATAAAAAAAAAGTCATAAAAATAAAAAAAAATCTAAAAATCAAAAAAATCAAAAATAATTCTAAAAAATCAAAAAAATTCTAAAAATAAAAAAAATTCTAAAAAATAAAAAAAATCATAAAAATAAAAAAATTCTAAAAATAAAAAAAATTTCTAAAAAATCATAAAAGTTCTAAAAATTAAAAAAAATCAAAAAATCATAAAAAATCAAAAATAATCAAAAAAAATCTAAAAACTCAAACAAACATATTTTAAAGTTTCAAATTCAAAAAATCACGATATATTCATCGTCCATACGAATATATTGTCAAGTTTTATCTATTTTGTTGAGTGAATGAGTGGTTATGATGAGATAGAACCATTTATCCATTTAAAAATAAATAAATTTCATTTTAAGTTGACATCTTTCACAAACATTCTTACATTTCCACATTAATTATCACCCTTTTGGCCTTTTTATATTTGTTTTCATAGCAAAACTATTTATTACAATAATATTTTCATCTTTAGTTTTGTTTCAATTAATATAATTTACTAAGTATAAATATCATGAAATACAAAATTTATAAACTAAAACATAACATGCATGTTCATTAGTTAGTGGTCATGATGAGATAGAACCACTAACTAACGAACATGCATGTTGTGTTTTAGTTTATAAAATTTATATTTCATGATATTTATACTTAGTAAATTATATTAATTGATACAAAACTAAAGATGAAAATATTATTGTAATAAATAGTTTTGCCATGAAAACAAATATAAAAAGGCCAAAAGGGTGATAATTAATGTGAAAATGTAAGAATGTTTGTGAAAGATGTCAACTTAAAATGAAATTTGTTTTTTTAAATGGATAAATGGTTCTATCTCATCATGACCACTCATTCACTCAACAAAATAGATAAAACTTGAAAATATATTTGTCTGGACGAGGAATATATCGTCATTTTTTGAATTTGAAACTTTAAAATATGTTTGTCTGAGTTTTTAGATTTTTTTTTTTTTTTTTAGAATTTTTTTGATTTTTTAGATTTTTTTTATTTCTTCAATTTTTATGATTTTTTTAGATTTTTTTTTTATTTTTTAGAATTTTTTTTATTGTTTATATTTTTTTCATTTTTAAATTTTTTTTTTATTTTTATGATTTTTTTTTTTAGAATTTTTTTGATTTTTTAGAATTGGATCAAAATGGCAATTGAAAAGATTTAAAATGAAAATCCCCAAAATACCCCTAGTTAGAAATGGAGTTTTTGGATGGAGTTAGGGCATGTGATTAAAATGGCAACAAAAGAGAAAAGTCAGGGACCCAGAGGCGAAAAAAAAAACTATTTGGACTAAAATGACAAATTTAGACAAACCTCAGGGACTAAAATGGCAATTAACTCTTTTTTTTATCATAACTATGATAGTGTTTTTCTTTATTTGGTTAACTCGATGCATCTTTTTTTATATCGTGTTATAAGTAGCATGTATAACTAACCGAAATAAATGCGTACATGTTATTAAACTGAGAAATATTTGGTTTAGCGCCCGCAACGCGGGCGACGCATAACTCTAGTACAAAATACAAAAACGACAAACAAAAGCGAAAATAAACTTGAGAATGGCTATCAAGTATTTATGGATACTAATAATATCGAGCGTGCGCATAGAGTTTCCCAATCAGCATCTGCATACGCCAAAGGACATTAAAGAAAGAAAATATGCATTACATTATTCAACTATGATACACAACATGATCATTGAACATAAAACCTACAAGATAGTGGTCAACAAAGATTTGAGAGAAAAGTACTAATCTACCACAATAGACAGTATGAGAGATTGAGAGTCAAGCTAAAAAAAGTGATCACTACTTTTTATAGATACCACATGATGAACGTTTTATTAAAAAAACCAGGTTGATTAGGGTAAAAGAAATTGTATTTGGGCTCATTTTACTCAATTCAAATTATAAAATCAGTCAATTTAGCTGTAACCAGATCAAAAGTATTTTAAAATAAAATAATTCGTTTTTGACTCGAACTCATTTTGTTCAAAACCTATTTTGACTCATCGCTCTATTTGATCCGCTTGTTTTACCCAACATAGATGTGTGGATGTCTTTGCATTGTTATCTATGCCTTAGAGATCCACTTTGGTTGAGTTAGATCGTTTAGTTCTCTATTTCTTGTTAGTTCTAATAATATCTTTGCAATTTTTAACAAAAAAAAAAAACATTATATATTTGACAATTTTCTTCATTGATTAATATGAATGAAATTGACACTTCAACCATCATGAATAATAATATTATGTTCCACCTGCTACTCTTCCAAATGCAACAAACAACAATATTGCAAATAAACAAAAAAACAGAAAACAACATTAATTGCTTCTTTTGTAAACTCGAATAAAATATTGCAATTTTAACATGGTTCAAGTATCATTAGTTTGACCAAATGTGTGTTTTTTAATGAAAATCTCATTGATTATGTATCAATTTCACTGTTACACATTTTTAATAAAAATAAAAACCAATCATAGCAACACATGCAACAATATTCGTAGGAGTGTTAGTATTTACACACCCTTCTTTCTATCTCTCTCTATATATATTGATATATATATAGAGAGAGATAGAGTGAAAAAGGTGTAGAAATAAGAATTTAGAGGTGTAAGAATAGACAGCCTAAAGGCTATTTGCACTAATTGATATAAAAATGACAGTACTTTTCCGTCATGTCTAATAGGCGGAAAGACATGTATTGTTATAGCCTTTTTCATTGATTTGCGAAAAGAAACTCCATTTTTTAATTGTCCGGCTATAATTCTGCAAGAATATTAGGGTTTCCATAAGGCTTTTCAATTCGGGTGATAGCAATGTTAAGTTTCCGATTTACATAATTAAATTATTTTTGTAAATTCATTATTAATTCTTCGATTCCTCGGGGTCGACTTTCAATTAATATTTTTGGAAATCCCCGTTGGCTCTAAGCTAAGTACCTAAGTCGCTAGTCCTGGGAAGGCTTAGCATCAATAAAATGGTAAAGAGCGCTTCATTCAATAGATTGGACAGATGGGAACTTCTTTCTTTAATAATAAGCTGCTAGCGGGTGTATTCTGATTGTTTATAATGAGAATGAGGTTTGATGAATGGATGGAGTTCACGTAGCCATAGGCTTGGTTAGTGAGTAGATGTCATCCCGGGCTAGGAATCAGTCCATCAAAGAATGTAAAGTAGCGAGTCTGGGGGCGCTATCGGCCATGTTCACTGATAAGCTTTGTTTGCTTCCTTTTTCCGATACCGTGCAAGAAAGCTAAGTACCACAGTAAATGGTAGTTAGGGAATGAGAGTCAATACAGCAAAGGAAGGGTATGTAATAATACAGATGATATAAATTATATCACTCACGTCGGTGTTATATCGCTCAACAACAAGCACCTTCCCCGTTGGTGTGACTTCTATTGCATCTGTCTCGCACAACAACTAGCATCTATCCATGTCACGCACCTGACCAACAACAAGCCTAACTTCAATAACAAGTCAATTCTCTCGGTCTTCTCTTGCACCTGTTGAAGAAGTAGATCTCTCGACTCCGATCTTATTACTTGAGGATTCAGTAACATGGGCGAACGACGGGCCCCCATACATGGTCTTACGACTTTGCGGAGACCTGTGTTTTTGGTAAACAGTCGCCCGGGCCTGGTCTCCTTTTGATATTTTGGCCAAAATACCTTGACTCCTCGATACTCAACCAAATTCTCTTCGTTGATGATTGAATTCAGCTCTATAGTCTCATATTTAGTAAGTCCCGAGCTCTTTCTTATATATCGAGGATCATCTAAATAAGAAAGAATACTATTTCTACGGAGAATACCATTTCTGGGGATTTCAATTGAGATACCTGAAGAAGGTATTAGTTGGTTCTCGCCTTCTTAAATCGAGTTGAGTGGGATGATGACTCTATTTCTTCGCCTCTTTGCCAATAAATCAGAATTCCCGTCGAGAATGCCCGGATATCTGAGATTACAACGACCAGTACATGTCATTCGATTAAGTTCTGAATAATCAGGAATCCTGTCTCCTTTTTTATTTTTACCAGAAAAATACAAACTAAAAAATTTGTTTCTCACTTGATTATTAGTTACTGAGGGGTTAGAAATATATCTTCGGTTAACAGAAAGAGAATAAGCGTTCATTTGATCTTGATCCTTGTGGATCGAAGAGGGGCCTAGACTAGATCTCCATTAAACCTTCATGAATCCATTTTTGCTCTTTCATTCCATGTCAAACATCCTTGAAGCATCAACTGAAATTTCATAAGAGAAGAAAGATCGTAGTGTAGCTATATAGTAGAAAAGTCGTGAAGCATCAATTCTCGAAAAGGTAGATCGCATGATAGGGATGGAGTGACATGCGTTGTTTGAACAAATTCTTATCAATAAAAGTAAATAATCACAATCTTACAAAACAAAAACAAAAAAAAAAAACAGTAATTATTTTGTTTAAAGCAAGTAATGAATTAGGTAATTTATGTGAAACAAAAAGGAACACTTTTATGTATTTCAATATTTTCTAACTAAAATGTACAAGTTCACAAAATTTGATATCGGCATTTTTATTTTATATATAAATACACAGTTTACTTTCAAAACCCTAGTTAAATATATCAACACAAATGCGCATGTTTTTATAGACTAGTGGCATTTTGTGGGTGTAATAAGGCTTTAGGACCAATAGATCCTGGGTTCGATTCTCATGGGTGGGGGGGGGGGGGGGGGTGTTTCCCATATTTATTGGGTTTTCTTCTGAATTGGTGTATAGGCATTATGCTTGCCTGTGGAGATGGATATGATCGGGTGGTTCCGTTAGTGGCACGATAATACTCCAGTAGTCCGTCAGTGATCCAAATTTGCCGTTAAAAAAAATATGTCAACACAAATTACTGAAATTAGACAATTAGTTACAAACTACAAAAACTAATAAGACTTTCTGAGATGCTTATAATGTCCAGAATCAAAGCAATCCAACTTATTCTTGTACTGATTCATCATCTTTAACATATCAGTAGCCTTCACCTTTGTCTCTTCAACACAGTTGACCTGCAACATGAGCAAAAGCTTCTGAAAAGCACCGACATGAAGAGCTTCCACCAAAATACTCTCATCACCATTAAAGCTCAACTTCCACAACATTGAAACACAGAAATCAGTAGCCAAAGAAGACACTCTTAGCATCTTTTTCACTAGTAGTGGCACACTCAATGCATGTTTGTGCAATCTTTCCGTTCCTTCTTTTAAATTAGACACGCGATCTAAAACGCCTAACGCCATCTCGCTTAGCCCCTTATCGGTGTCGACAAGAGCCTCTAAACTCAATCCAACAACACCCAACTCCAAGAATCTTGATGAGAGCTTGTTGTGACCATTTTTTGTTGAAATTATGTGATATATGACCGCAAAAGAAGATCTTTTGACCGAAATGTTTATAAGGTTGATCAAGGCTTCTGGAACGCCATCGATGTCGATTAAGGCATTTACATGAGCTTGATCAGTGGAAAGAAGTTCCTTTAGGGTTTGAACACAACTTCTTTTGAGAAACATATCATCACATGATAAAAACCTTGTCATGCAACGTAAAGATTGTGTTGATCCAAGCTTAGATCGCCCTTCAACTCCTAAAGGAGACATCCATGTTAACATTAACATAATCTCCTTTAAAACATCTTCATGTTTTTCGAATGAAAGACTCGAAAACGCCTCGAATGAAGCCGCTAACACATACCCGAGCCCGTTATCTTTGATAAGACTCTTGTTTTGTTCACTTTCTTTAGCCCATGCATTTATCTTCCCCACCAAATTAAGAAACCTTTTCCCATCTCCTTCCGAAGCCGAATCCATCATTTTCGAACAAATTTCCATGATATCCGAAGAGGTTATCGGGGTACGGGGAGTAGGTATTCGCTCAACGCCATGTGCCCGATTCTCGACACACCAATCTTGGATCATTCTCCGAATCATATGATTTGGTGTTTGATCAAAATTTGTGAGGACTTGGTTTGTGACCGGGCACGTTTGGTTTCCATCTCGTATCCACTTTTCGATGCTTTCTCGATCATACGTGATACCCGTTGACAGCGTCACCGGATCTTTCATTAGATCAAGCGATATCGGGCATCGAAAATGTGTTGGAATGGTGAGTTCCATCTGGAAACCTTGATCTAAAACAAACTTCTTGCCAGCCAAACGCCTAGCTCTTAGTTTCTTCCACAAAGACGCCATTTATAACACTTTTCTCAATCCGAAAACAAGATTTTGATGATCTGGGTATGAATAACTTGAGATAAGTTTGATGGGTTTTATGAAACTTGATGTGTAGAAGAAGTGCTTTTGTAGTTTTGTTTATTTGTATTGATTTGGGGTCAAAAGTACGAAGATGAAGTATTGAAATGATCAAGTTATAGACTTATAGGTGACGGTGGAAGGTTGTATTTTGAATATTGACCGTTGAAAGTTCTGAGTCAAATTAGGGTTCGGATAATGCCATAACGAAAAGGGCAGCCTAATTTAATAGTTCAAATAGTGAAGAGTTGTTAAGCAAACTGGCATAATAGTATCCAGAAAAACGTGGACCAATAATTTAGATTGGTGAAACGTCAACCTAGAACACTAACGGTTCTTCTGAGTCCAAGCATATTAAGCTATACGCTTTCTATATGTGTACTTGAAGTACAAACTTTTCGAACGGTAGACAGCCAATGATTAGGGGACTAGGGGAATCATATAGAACCATACACTCTCTAGAGGATTTTTTTCAAGAGAGCAGGGGAATCATATAGGGTCATACGTTCCCTGTAGGATTTTTTTTTCAAAAGCAGCATATTGTTCTTAGTATCTTTTTGAACTTTATTTTTTTTTAAATTAATTAAGTTGGTTTTTTTAATATAAAATAGGTTGGTTTTTTATTATAAATTTTGTAAAAGACGTAGTAAAATTAAGTAATCCAAACAAAGTAAACATATCCATACATTATAACTTATCAAAACAAACATATTCAAATTAAACAAATATTACAAATACTGAAAATTAAATTCAATTATTTGTATAGTACTGCATCATATAAAAATAACATAAACCACTATCGCCATCAATCCTCATCAGACTCAGCGAGCTCTTCCTCCGTAAACTTCGGACCACGCCTAGTAGAGTGTGACGGGCTATGCCGCGTATAGAACGTGCCTAGAGCCTATAAAAAAATTAAACGAAATATTAACTACATAACATTAAAATTGTTCATAGAAAATGAAATAAAAACAAAATAACATACCTGCATGGAAAGGTCGGTATAACAACCCTACTAAAACATACTTGGACACCCCTAAATGTCCTAAAATATACCCCGTATGCGAGAAACGAGCCCAAAATACCCTTATACTTATAAAATTCAAGAAAAACAAAATCTGATTGTCGCTCGCGGGGCACGACCAAGACCTTCTTGGTCTTTCGCGAGCCTATACTCGCTGACTAGCCAACCCTAAACCTAGTCTACTCTCTCGCAGGCCGCGGAAGAGTCAGCTTAAGCCTACGCGGGCCGCGAGCCGCCTCTGATCTGGCCTATAAATAGGGTGAACGAGTTTATTTGAAATTCGTCCAGAAATCAATTCTCTCTCAAACTTTCTGTAGGCTATTATTATACCTGGGCATAATACCCACTTTAAAGCGAAGCTCTGCCTCATTGTAAGTACTATAACCCTGCTATTACCCTACACAATGGATTTAGGGCTTCATAACGCATGTCAAGGCTCTGCCTGACTCAGTCGTTGGAGTTCTGTCTCGTGTTACACCCGATTGATCTAGGGCTCCGTAATGCATGTCAAGGCTCTGCCTAACTCAGTCATTGGAGTTCTGTCTCGAGTTGTACGGTTAATATGATTTGGGTTATTTTACCAACACGTGTGCGCTGTTTAATTTTAATAGATAATAACCAGGAAAATCACCAGGAAGCTATAGTAGTATCACCTAAGCCAACAATGTAGGTACATTCACTTTTTCTCACTATTTGAGAGTACATTTTTGTGAGTCAAAATGTTTTACCAAAACCTCAAATGTTTTCAAACACAATTACAGTGATTAAGTCTTTGTAATTCTACAATTGTTGCCAGTATTATGGGGTTTGTATACAGTACTTGATAACCTTCACAATTGGGCACAGGTATCCAATGTGTGATATGACCAAAGTCACAGATCGGTCGGGTGACACGTACTGACCGAGTAATTGTGTAGATATAAACATTGTAATAGCCCTTAATACTGTAATGTGTAAACAACTGATGCTTTACCAAAATGGAATGTACTTGCCAGTATTTCTTGCTGATAAAATGTTTTTAAAACGCGTTTCAGGTAACACAATATGAAAGCCAAATAGAACCCAGCTGGAGAGCACTGAAGGCTTGGAAAAGTGGCTAGAAAAGTTACCTAAATAAAAAGAAGTTTTTGTTTTCAATAATGAGGGTTTATCCCTACAAATGTATTATCAAATGAACTTGGGTTTTACCCCAATTATTTATTATTATAAAAAGTTGTGGTGTTTAACTCTGATAAAAATATTTCCTAACTACGGTCCTGATGTATTCCGCTGCCAAATTAATAAACACCGATACCACTGGTCTGGAGCTCGCGGCACCCGCTCCCGGGGTAGGGGTCGGGGGCTGCGATAGTCGGACAAAGGAAAGAGCGACATGGTCTGGCCGGACTATGGAAAATGCGACATAGAAAGGTCGGGCTGAGTATAGGACGGGCCGTAAGCCTATAAGAATTTAAACAACATACCCATTACATAACATTAAATCACTCATTGATAAATGAAATAAAATTAAGATAACATACCTGTATGGACGAGATGGGCTGGTAAAGGATGGCATGGACGGGTCAGGCTGCTGCGTATAGAAAAGGCCCCGGTCCGGATAAACTCGTGGTTGTAGACGGGGCGGAACCGATATACCCATATACTTATACATTTCACCCATGTCAGTCATCAGCCACCCGATGTTATCATGCATCTGACAGTGTTAGAAGCCGCATTTGTTCATTCTGGTTATGCAAAATCCTATCGAGAAGACGGTTGGTTGACCGAGGCTACCTAACCATACGATAAACTTGTAGGTCCGGATTTCTGAGGATCGATAACGAAACCAAATCTCTTGTTTATCACAAACACGGTCACGAGTGCGAAATCCCCGTGACTATGCCAAACCAAACACAGATTGTAACAACACAAAGTAACCAATGAATCACAGTCAATTGATTAGATGAGAACAATGTTCAAACAGATACACACAATGTTTGACACTAAACTTTCAGACAGGTTATGCTCTCATAGTTTCAGTGTGAAACTATGATGTGTTTATATAGGCAGCCCAGGCCCATAAGTCGGCGAAACTTAAATGGGCTTGACGAAACTTCAATTGGGCCTGACGAATCATCACAGTTGACGAAACTCTAGGAGTTTCGTCACTGTTCATGGCGAAACTTGGAGTTTTGACCATAAGGGAGTTTCGCCAACATGTACTCGACGAAACTTGGAGTTTCGTCGAGGGCTGCAAATGTTGTGTGCTGCAAACTGTCAAACAGTTTGCAGCAGGTAACTATAAACACACAAACAACATATTAACCACATATGCAACATGCATTGTCATTAACCATTACATATCAAACGAGACAAACTTGTCGGACACAAGTAGGATAGGAGGATATCCGACTTGGTCGACGGCGAATACAGACTCGATAATACAAAAGGACCGTATAAAATACAACGATAATAAAGACAAGTTACAGACACCAAAATATGCATCAACAAAACTCTCTGTGGATGCTGTTGATCCCCCAGTTCATGCTAAGGCAGAACCTCAACATCATCCTACCTACCCTCCTGCTCAGCCATCTGAGGCATCTAAACCTCCTCAACATCCAAAAGTGGGTGATGCACCAACGGCTTATTAGGAGTCTCGTGGGTTCGATACTTGGACTTCTTAGGTTGTACTACATTGATCTGTACATTTGCAGGTTGTGTGGTCTAGGTTTTAGAGAGTCTTAGTTATAAATTTAAAACTTAGAATGTTTCGTTTAGGGTTAAAATTAGCTAGTTTAATTAGACTACTTTGTGCACATCAGATAAATATTCTTCTATTTTTGTCCACATATCTTTGTGAATAGGTGTATATGTATATAGGGATAAGTTCGGTAACGGATTAGGGGACTATCGGAACTATATTTTCCCTATACGCTTCCTATACTTTACTGACAGGGGAACCGTATTGCCTTATACACTTTCTATATGACTCCCAGACCTTTTCAGGCCTATGGGAATCATATTACCCCATACCCTTCCTATTGGGGTCACTTTTCAGATTTTTCAATTCTGAGCTACCTGCAAGTCAGAGAGTAGGTACATCGTACCAATAGGAAGCGTATTGCCCTATACGATTCCTATTGGTGTCTTAATGCAAACCTATAGGAAGCGTATTGAGCTATATGTTTTGTATTGAAGGATCAACAAAAATTTTAGAGGATGTCTAGATACCATCACCCTTTTTAAATAGTAGGTCCATAAGTCTAGTAAGTTACTACTCGAGTGTTTATTGTTTGTAGTTTGGTCTAGTTGAATCAAATTCTTATCTCATTTAGCTTATGTAAGAGCTTATGTGATTTCAATTCAGTCAACTGACTGTGTTATATTTTCTCTGTAATTCTTTTATGAAATAACTAAAATACATTTCAGTATAGTAAATAACAGGGCCGGCCCTGAGAATTCCTGTACCCTGTTCGAGCTCGAAAAAACGTGCCCTTAGGTCTTAACAAAATAAAAAATTTAAACTAGTTCGAGCTCGAAAAAACGTGCCCTTAGGAGCCATTAATGCCTAAATAATCGAAAAAGTTTCTATCAAATTAAGTTTTTTTTAATGATTCGGTTCAGCGGAAACTCCCCAGGCTGGTGAAACCCAAGCCCACGAGTTCGAATCCCCCCGGCCCGCGAATGCTGCCTTCCGGTTGGACCGGACTCGCCCCCCGTGCGGGAAACCCACTAAGCCCGGGATCAAACCTGGGACCTGGGGTGAAAACCCTCACACCTCAACCACTGAGACACGACATCATTCGCTTGTACCAAATTAAGTTAACGCCTAAATAATGATCGACAACATAAGTTAACTGAATTCGACATAAGTTAACTGAAATCGTAAATCATAAGTTCACTGTGAATCCTAAATCATAAGTTAACTGAATTCGACAATTGATGTTTACCTGTGAACTGTGAACTGATCCGTGATCGAAGGCTGTGACTGTGAAATCGAAGGCTTGTTGTTGCTGTGAACTACAGAATGATGATCACTGTTTGTGAAATCGAACGCTTGCTCCTCTGATCTCTCCGACTCCTATCCAGTGACGTTTCAATTAGGGATGAGCATATGCCACCGAATACCGATCCCATACCGATCCCGATCCCGAAATACCGATACCGAATTTTTTCGGTATCCCATACGGTATCCACTTTTTGGCGTTTTCGGTATCGCTACGGTATCGGTATAATACCGATACTGACCCTCAAAATACCGATACCGTAACGTACCGATACCGAACCGACATGTTTCGGTATCGGTATCGGTATCGGTACCTAGTTTGGGTGAAATTCGGGATCGGTATTAGGCGGTATCTGTGACACCCCAGGAAAATCTGGAAAACAACGCAACTTAACTAGCTTCCTCAGTAACCACGCGCTAAATTTCGGGACGAAATTCTCTTAACAGGGGGAGAATGTGACAACCCTCGAATTTACATGTAACCGTACAGTTTATTAATAATAATAAATGTGCTTGACGACTGTGTGGAATTACTTAACTGCTTTCTGATATCTGTGTTATGCTTACGCGTATTTGTT
This sequence comes from Helianthus tuberosus, assembly GCA_030545235.1. Classification (NCBI taxonomy): domain Eukaryota; kingdom Viridiplantae; phylum Streptophyta; class Magnoliopsida; order Asterales; family Asteraceae; genus Helianthus; species Helianthus tuberosus. The sequence continues at coordinate 84,951,246 of CM060369.1, forward strand.
AATATACTAATAGTGTACAGATAGGTCACTAAATAGTCCGTTATATTTTCCTGAGTGTTAGAAAGTAAAAACGTTACAAAATATATAAATAGGACGCGTTACGAATTAATTTGGCACTTTAACGAATCAGTATTCAACCGAACAACCGGACTATACCCGGAACATAAAAATATTGTCATTAACATAGTTTTTCTTTTTCTGAGCCAGTTAGGGTCCCTGAATACCCTAACACCCGTTACAACTTACTACATGCTAGTAACTCAATTAAACTCCTACTTAACAACTAATGTCTAACCATTTAGTTAGAAACCAACCATGAGACCCCCCCCCCCCAACGAAATCGGTCACCATATGGTGACACCATTTGTCCTTGGATGATTAAAATAATCCTACTTGTCTAATATCAAGGTGACACAATGACCTTTGGGTAATCTTGAAGGAATTGTCTATAAGTAACAATACAAGTCCACTAATCACTTCATAACCCACACAACAAAAATCACTCCTTCTCTCCCCTTGCCATAGGCTTCGGCCGAACACAACCATCTTCACCACACCACCTTTCGATTTTGATCAAACCATTCCAAGGGTATACAAGTGCTAAGGATCACATACGAGGAGGCTTGGTGCATTCGGAAAGCGAAGGACCTCTTCCCATTGCTTTTATCCACCCAATCTTCGACTAGTTTCTCCCCTAGCCTCGAGCTAGTAGTAAGTGACTCTAAACCTCTTCTTGATCTTGTCTAGAGTGGTTAATAAGAGTTTCGTCGGTTGAAAATCACTAACATATAAGATCACCAACTAAAAGTCTACTAAAATGATGAACAAGGTGGTTAATGGATGAATATTAGTGTAAAGCATGTAGATCTTGTGTGATTATGATTATTGGTTGATTATTTGATGATTTGCTGATTAATATTAATATGTGATGTTGTTGCGGTCATTAAACTTGTTAACGGAATCAATCAAACACGATTTAGAAGGTTAAACACTGAAAATCAGAATCTGTCCAACTTTTACAGCCAACTTCAGTTGGCTGTAAACAGGTCTTAAACTCAACGAAAAACCGATATTTTGAATCTAAAATATGTTATTATGAAATACGGTTCTAATGGCACCGGAATCGTAATTTTTGGACTCCGTTTACTATTTTTAAAGTGTTAATTTGTAACAGCAACTTAAGCTGAATTTTGACAGTAATAAATGGGTGTCGTACTTTCAGTCGTAACCTGAGTTTTGTGATGAATCGGACCATGAAATTTGTACAGTAGATAACAACCTATGTATTTGTAATTACGCCACTGGAATTTCGTAAATCGGACACTCGATGAATTTTTAATAAATTGTTTCGCGGACTGTGGTCAGAAATACATAAATCTGAGTTCAGTCCCGAATATGAATTTTTATAAAATGTGGGTAATGAACCGGACCCCGATATTTTTACAAAATAAAATATGGAATGTTTATGACATTCTATAAAAATTTGGGAATTTTTGGAATAATCTAACTATTTTATTTAAATGTCCGAAAAACAGCCGGTTTTGAGTATTAATGCTGAATTGACATAAGTTGTGACTTGCGTGTCTAAATGTCGAGTATGCTATCTGTGAATGATTTGACATGTTATATATGTTATGTGCATTATCGTATGTTTGATTTTGAGTGGGGAATGGACGGGAAACTTAGTTGGGCATAAACCGTTACAGTGATGCATGTTGTGTGATAGATACGTGTAGGAACTTTGTGTTCTATTTGAAAGCCACTAAATAACTAACTGGTAAATCATACTAGGACGTGATTGACCGACCTTGACTGTTAGCTATATTGAGAATCTAACCGAGCAAACCGAGGTGAGTTCACACACTTTCTAAGGCATGGGATTCCCGGTGGTTTGGGAATGGGTTAAAGAATTTAAAACTAAATCTACATATCCTCCATGGGTAGGATATGTACGGCCATCCTCCATAGATTGGATGCCATTATTAATCCTACGAATTCTCCTGGTGCAGAATACGTACGTTCGTCCTCCTGGTGCAGGACAACAACCTTAAAACTAGCTAGACAAAACTCTATCATGAAGTCCCTCAATTTATATCGACTTAATCGCCAAGGCCAATGGCGAGCGGGTCATTAGTTAATAGCGCTATTAGGTTTAACAAACCTCAAACCGTGCCGTTCGGACGGGCGTGTACTAATGGACTATGGCAGATTGTCAGTGATGATAGACACTGATATAGGGCACAACTTATTTGCGTAGCAGTCGATATCATACCGTCTAGTAGTTCAAACGGGGAAAACCCCCACTGATCATGGTTATGGATTGGGTAAAGAAAAAGTATATGGATAAACATACTTTCAACTACGGGGTAACCCCCACGGCAAATAAGCCAACGAAAGTCAAACCACGTTTTTTAGAAACAACATAAAACTAAACAACCAAACGTGAACTCACTCAACTTTGTTGTTGACTAGTTGTTACATGCCTTACAGGTCGCTAAATGCTTGGAGCTTGCACGAGGAAGGAGTCGTTGTGGTGTACAGACGGTTATGTGTTTAATATTTATAAACTTTATGAACTTATTAAACCTACGTTTTGGACTTTAAACTTATGAACTGCGAACTTATGTTTTGAACTTTACGTTTCTGCTTCCGCTGTTTAAACCAAACAAGGTTAACTAGCTTTGGTCACCAATCGTATTGCGGTTGGTCTTATTTACTTAATTACGATGTTCAATATGATTGGTGGCTCGATCCTGGTCGCGTCACGCCTCCAAGCGGTGATACTCCGCATGGTGGATTTTGGGGGTGTGACAGTATCGGTATCGGTTCGGTATCGGATACCGCTTTGCTCATCCCTAGTTTCAATAATCAATACCCACGGAGGAAATAAGGTGCCGCCCAGCAATGGATTTCTTTTTTCTATTAGTTTTTAGAAAATATTTTGGGTCTTGGGCTCACTAACCTAATGGGCTAAATAGTTTAAACAATATGATTTTTTTTTAAGTAGGCCTATGTTAATATTTGTTTGGCTATACCTTTTTAAATTTTTTACTTATATAATATCATATTTTTTTAATTATGTGCCCTACGAAATCACGAGCCCTGGCCGGTTGTCATCCCCGTCCTCCTTCAGGGTCGGCCCTGCTAAATAAATACAAAAAAATAAAATCACTGCACCCCATAAATGCAAAATAACTTAAGTAGGACCTATTTTTTAAAGGAAAATTGGTATTTAATAAACCAACCTTTGCCCAGTTGGTAAATAATAATCCAACCTACAGAATTGGTATATAATAATCCTACCTATCAATATGTTGGTACTCAATGAACGTCCGTTAGTTTTTTTTTAACTGAAGTTAGTTTTTAAGTTTTATTTATTACACAAACAGTCCCTGTAGTTATAGGTTACTAGTTTTAAGTTTTATTTATTACACAAACAGTCCCTGTAGTTATAAAAAAATCATAAAAATCCTAAAAAATCATAAAAATTCTAAAAAAATCAAAAAAATCTTAAAAAATCAAAAAAATTCTAAAAAAAATCAAAAAATCAAAAAAAATCAAAAAAATCAAAAAAATTCTAAAAAATCAAAAAAATCATAAAAATTCTAAAAAATCAAAAACATCGATTTATAAAATTAACGTGTTTCACTTTACGGAAATTTTATGAAAAACGGGCAGAGTTTCCTCTGTTTTTGGACGACCCCGACAATCAATGAAGCATTAAATATCTATACGATTTATACAAAACTAAAATGAAACTTAAACTAATAAACTCTTACCGGAACCGAGACGACTACGTGACCCAAACTGACCCGACTAGACCCGAAACCAAGTAAACCCAAATCAATTGTAACAAACCGGACCTGAATCGAACCCCATCACCACCGCCAATTGCCGCCTACCCACCACCATCTAACCCCATCACCACCGCCAATTGCTGCCGCCACCATTACCTCTCCCTCTTCTAATCGGCAAGCTTTTAATTACACCACTCATGTAACCCCCAAAAATATCTTTACCACCAAATTCAGAGATAAATTACAGAGTAAACCGTAACAGAACCTCCTCGCCTCTGACAGCCACCGGTTGCCGGAATCCGATTCGCCGGAAACACCTTCACCTTAGGTTTTCTAGCGAGACGGAGATACAACAATAATAATAACCAACGCCTCATATATCTTTCTAGATTCCAATAATATTAATGGCGAAAAAGAGGAAATCATTGGCGACGAGCCTGGACGAAGTGGATCGGACGATGTACTCTTCCTTCTGCAACGCCGCTAATTCTCTCTCGCAGCTTTATTCGCAGGCCATGAGTCATCAGAAGCTCTCATTTCTCTCCGGTGAACGCCATGGTTTGGTATATCATTTCTTTTCAAAACCCTAGTTTTTGTGCTTTTTTGTTTCTATCAGGTTTTGTGTTTGTTTTGTTTTGGTAAGTTTAATAATCTGTCTGTATTAGCAAATTCATTAGGGCACTTTGTTTGTATGTGCTATTTGTTGAAGAAATTGAATATGTGTTGTTGATATTTGGATTTGTTTGTTTGGTGGTGGGATTGAAAGATATTTTTTGATTTTTTATAATTTTTTTGATTTTTTAAGATTTTTTTTGATTTTTTCAGAATTTTTATAATTTTTTTGATTTTTAAGATTTTTTTGATTTTTTTAGAACTTTTATGAATTTTTAGGATTTTTATGATTTTTTTATAACTACAGGGACTGTTTGTGTAATAAATAAAACTTAAAACTAGTAACTTATAACTACAAGGACTGTTTGTGTAATAAATAAAACTTAAAAACTAACTTCAGTTAAAAAAAACTAACGGAGGTTCATTGAGTACCAAGATATTGATAGGTAGGATTATTATATACCAATTCTGTAGGTTGGATTATTATTTACCAACTGGGCAAAGGTTGGTTTATTAAATACCAGTTTTCCTTTTTTAAAAGAAGGAAAAAAACAAAAATAAAAAAAAATCAATTAACCATGCCCCCACCATCACCTCTCTCAAATCAATTAGGCTTGTTTTTCAGATACAGTACAACCTCTATAAATTAATAATGTTGGGATCGAGATATTTTACTAACTTAGCGAGATATTATTATATTGATAAATTAATAATTTATTAATTTAAAGCAATACGTATGATACTATGACCAGTACATTCACAATTTTTTTTGAAGGCCAACATAATTAATTTATATGTGTACATTAACAAATTAATTGAATTTGTCAAGTTTATTGTTTTTTAATACAAAAAGTTAGTTCATGGTACAAAAAAATAAATTACAAAAGAAGTTACAAAACATCTTTTAGTAATTATTAATTTATAGTTTCGTTAGGAACAATATATAGGACAAAGATCCGTTAGGAACCACCCTTTATTGCGAGAACCGCGAGAACCAATGTGAACACAACAAAAAATGCCTAAAAATAGCTAAAAGACACACAAATTTTTTTTTTAATATTTTTTATAAAAAAATCGCTACTTTTAGTAGCCAAAAAAAAAAATTTAATTTTTTTTTTTTGCTACTAAAAGTAGCGATTTTAACATAAAAAATATTAAAAAAAAATTTAGATTTTTTTTATTTTTTTAGGGGTTAGGTTTTTTTTTTTGGGGGGGGGGGGTTAGGTTTTTTTTAGCTATATTAGGTTGTGTTAACATTGGTTCTCGCGGTTCTCGCAATAAAGTTGGTTCTCGCATGAACCTTACCCCCAATATATATACATTAGTATATCAAAAAAATTATTATCTTATTACTTTATAGATTGGGGTCCAATTTTGTACTGGTCTCAAGTTGGGACTGAACAAATTATCAATTTTATCGAAGGTATTAATTTATCGAGCATTACTTTATAGAGGTTTTACATGCCTAGGGTTAGCAAAGACTCTTAGGGGGTGGTGGTACTATCATGTCATGAGTTCAGATGCTTTCAGCCAAACGGGGCAGTGTGACGGTGGTCGTCTGAAACAGTGCTTAACGAGAGAAGAAAACCAAAAATATATTTTTACGGTCACATGAATAGCCATCGATATATCTAGAGTTTTCATGGTAAATCTTCAGCCGAGTGGTAGTGGTGTAGCTCAATTGTTACAGAGTTGAGAATGAGAGTGATATGGATCAAAGATAGGATAGCAAGAATTAATATATGAGATACATATAAGCAGTGGCGAAGCTTGACCCGAATGACGGGGAGGTCGAAAACGTATATACCAAAAAATTTCTATAGAACCGGGGGATTGAAGACGTATATACCCAAAAACTTCTATACGAAAACTACATATATATAACACTACTGAGCGAAAAGTTCGGGGGGTCGGGCGCCCCCTCCCGGCCCTTCTATACTTCGCCCCTGCATATAAGAGGGGGCAATATTCAACACATACCTAGCAATAAACCAAATCATCAAAGGCCTATACACGCTTACAAAACAAACACATGACTTAACTAATTAGACCACTACTACACTAACCCACTAACGTTAAATAACACAAATTAAAAGGAAGGAAAAAGCATGAAAACAAACTACAAGGGAAAGATGAGTGGCGGTGGTGGTTGGAGATGGTGTCCGGTGTAGGGTTGATCACGAGTCGAACCGAACCGATCAGACCTTTGCTCGTGCTCGGTTCGTTTACAAACCGAACCGAGAGTTTTTTCAACCGAGCCAAAGTCGAGCGAGCATATTTCGATCCGAGCATTTTTCGAACGAGCGTCGAGCAAGAATCGAGCGTCGTAGAACAAACAAGGAAAGTGACGATGGGAGTGCTAGTTATTAGAATAAAGTGCAGTTTTCGTCCCTTATGTTTCGTCCAACAGAACACAAGTAAAAAAAATAACAAATAACAAGGAATACAAAAACACTCAACTAGTTCTATTGAGATTAACTGAGTGGGAAGATAAATCATCAACCAATTGAAACATACCCTTGTTCTATCGGAAGTTTGAAATTGAATGAACCGATTGAGCAAAACCCTGGCGAGCTGACGTCTTGGTGAGTGGCGATGGAGAAATCGAATAACGATGGCCAATGGGGGTTTTTATTAGGGTTTCGTACTTCTGAATCGAATGGTGGGTTGAGATTTGAGTATTTGAAATTTTGACTCAATTACTCAAATGGACATTTAAGTATTAGACAATGGACTATTGATATTGAATTTCAATTCTAATTACTTAAATGAGCTCTATTTGGATCTTGGACCAAACATTGTTGATGTTGGTCTCTAGTCATTTCATTAAAAATGATACACACACAAATATATATATATATATATATATATATATATATTAAAAAATAAATCGAGCCAACCGAGCCGAACCGAACTGAGCGGACCTTTGCTCGTGCTCGGTTCATTTACAAACCGAACCTATTCGAACCGAGCATTTTTTCAATCGAGCTGAATCGAATGAGCAAATTCCGAGTATCTTTCGAACGAGCGTCGAGCGGCGAGCAATTTGAACAACCCTAGTCCGGTGGTTAAGGTGGAGAAGACGATATGAGGTGAGAGGAGTGTTTGGACTAAATATTAATTTGAAAAAAAGATCAAATACAAATACCCTTATCATACAAAACGTACGAATAGGGTGAAAATGTAAAAAAAAAAAAAAAAACGCGGTGACATTTTCGTAATTATTTACACGTAGAATAATTATCAAAATTACTCTACAAATGATCTTGTAGGGTAATTTTGATCTTGTAGAGTAATTTTGTAAAATATTCTAGTAGGGTAAATGTTGATCTTATAGAGTAATTTTGTAGAGTATCATAATTACTCTAAAAATAATCTTGTATGGTAATTTTGATCTTGTAAGGTAATTTTATAGAGTATCATAATTACTCTACAAATGATTTTGTAGAGTAATTTTGAATTGTATGTTGTTTGGTAAAATAGCAGGTAATTTTGATATAATTGTAGAGTAATTTTGATAATTACTATACAAGATCAAAATTACTCTACAAGATACACTTGTAGAATAATTTTGATAATTACTCTACAAGATCAAAATTACTCTACAAGATCATTTTTAGAGTAATTTTGATAATTACCCTATGAGCAAATAATTATGAAAATGTCATCGCGTTTTGTTCTGTTTTTTTTTTCTTTTTTTTTCTTTTTCATGTCATTCGTTAGTTTTGTACGATAAGACACTTTGTACGTGAAGTTAACCCATATTAATTTAGTTGGGTTTTTTTTAATATATTTATTTATTTTTAAACTAAGGGAATGTGGGCTCTAGAAATTTAAATTTTGATTTTGTCGTTTTTTAACTAAATATGAGTCTACTTAATTGTAAATTAAATCCTTTTTGTATTGTTTAATTAGATAATTTTTATATGGGTAAGAGAAATTCGATATGAAAGAAAAATGGGCAAATATCACAAAATTACGAGTGAATTTCAAGAATTGTTTTTTATCTTTATACCCATTTTCAGACGCTGTCCTTTATGTTTAAAATTGACGAGTTTTGTACTTTATGTTTTCAAATCATACACGTTTTGTCCTTTAGCCCTAACCCAGTTAGATTTTTCTGTCAAAACTGGTCATGTGCAATGCACATGAGGGTAAAATTGTCTTTTCACCCTATTCTTTAAAAATACATATAAAAGAAAAAAATATTATATATCATAACAAAATCCTCTTCTTCCCCAAATCAATCCCATTTCAAAACCCTAATTTCTCTCCAACAACATGCAACATGACTGCCAGATCTTGAATTCATGACTGCCTGTGCAACTCGTGATTCCTCCAATTCAACAAACTATGGTGAGTTGTTGATTTTCTATATGATGGGGTACATGTATATGTTAAGAAGAAATGGTCAGAGTTTTGACCTTACTCCACATACACACTTCCTTTTGTACAATACTAGTTGTACACCCGTGTGAATACACGGGGATGTTTAATAACAATCGAAATCAAATATTAAAAAACAGATTATAATATATCATTTAAATTATTTGCATTTGGTTACATATCTTTATAAAACAATGTTAAAGACAGTATGTGTTAGTTTACATGTTTGATATAGAAATAAACTAAGTAGTTTATAATGTGCAAAGTTTTTTCCTACATCTATATGTAAAATATGATGTGAAATTATTTAATGAATTCACATTCGCGTTATAGTTATGAATTGACAACAACATCAGGAATAAGTCATAAGTGAAGCGACAAAACATTCAGAAACAAAAGTCCTCTATCTCTGTTTCAAGCCAAATATTGACATTGAAACCATATTATTCCCACGGTTCTCTTTCTTCTGCTCAATATTAGATATGATCCTCCATGATGCCCTCCTGGCTCCGATCACGTTCTTGTAAGCCACAAAAAGAAGATTCATTTCCTCCACGGTCAACTCCTCAGAGTCAATGATCTTCACGACCTTTTCCATAAATTCGACCATTTATTCGTTTCGTTCGGCCTGCTCTTCTAGCTTGGCCATGTACACATTGTCCTCACGTGAAGCTTCAGTTGAGTTCAGAATAAAAAAAAACATTTCTTGTTATAACACCATATTATAGAAAAGACGACTCATAAAAAATTAATTATAAGTTCAATATGTAACATATGACCTGATTCCATCAGCGCTATACGCCATTGTCGTACACCAAAGGCCAGGGGCATCATAATCTACTCTTGACCCCAAACAATCATAAAGCCATGCTTGGATTTTCCCATCAATTGCTGTTGAGAAAATAAACTGCACGAAAAAAAGGGGGTTGATTGTGCAGGCGACCACGTGTGAATATTTTAGAATCTAAAAATTTAATCATAGCTGGATATCAGATTGATATCCAACAGTGGTTTCAAACACTGTTTTAACCCAAAAGTGGTTTCAAAACACTGTTTTAACCCAAAACAGTGTTTTAAAAGTACCGACAGGCCCACCATCATTGATTAAAAAAAATTGATTTCTCTTTCTTAAAAAGTTGGTTCATACTTCATTTCCTATAAAACAACAAATGACGAATTTCAAAAGGGGCCTGAACGATGGGCTTTTAGAGAAGCATGCTAACTTCACATTTAATTTGATTAATTGGATCCAATAAGCTTACAATATATGTACAGATACACATCATTATACAAAAATATACTTTTTACTACAAAAGTATGCTTCAAAAAAAATAACAAAGAATAAATAACTAACCTCTAGACGAAGAGCCTTTCCTTTTGCTACATCTTTTCAACTTGAGCTTCTTACTACACTTGACACAAAACCAATCCTCCTCAGGAACATCTTTAAGCGGCGGATCACAACAATCAATATGCATGCCAACACCGCACCCAACGAAACCGCTTTCATCCCCACATATCAGCATTTCTCCCTAACATGCAAATGTGTCTGCCAAACATATAATTCTTATAAACTGTTGAAAGGTGTAAATGTACCTACTTGACTCCAAAAAGTCAAAGTCAACTTACTTCAGAACAAAAGTCAGAAGTGAAATGAAAAATTTACCTTTTTCAAGGCAATCTTGATCATCTCAGCAATTTGAAAATGAAGATACTCACCACAATTTTGTACCATTGTCTCTAAAAGCCGCTATCCTCTGCATCTACGCTCCATTTTTTGGCATGCATAGCAACTACAAGTGAAAACAAACATTAGAAATTATATACATCATACCTAAATTCCTGCTTTAGAAACATGAAAAAAATTGCATCATTTTAGTCCCAGATGACATCAGTAAAAAAAAGTTTTGTTAATTTGACCCGCCTAATATAAAACACAAGCGGCCCACTCATCAGTTAGTGGGTCGAGACTACCACCTCTTATATTATTAGAAGGATAGTGTAACTTACAGGTAGCAGCGCATGAGAAAGCCAATTGGAGTTGCTAATTTCAAATCGGTTTAAGTTCTTCTAAGAGCTTAGCAACTCTGTACTGCAGCAACAACTATGGCTAGAAGTCGAGTAGCCTGCAACACCTCCTGCTTGCAGAATACGAACAATCTCTTGTTACAGAAATTACACACACACACGTACACAAACCTGTTGAGTAAATCAGAGATATATGGAGATGAAGTCATCACTTAATGTAAAATTCACAATGGTGTCACCTTTAAATTAATTAAAAAAAAAGAGAAAAAAAAACTTAACTCAAATAATTGACATAAATTAATTAAATTTCCTTTCATACCTGAAACAAAATTCATATCCGATTTCATACCTGAAATTGTGATCGGAAAGAATGTGATGGCTCAATGATGGTTGCTGTCATTAGGTGCATTGAGACCTAACATCAAGAATTTAACGGCTTAAGTATAATTATAAGCTTATTAACGAATGAGACCAAATTAATTTAAAATTTAACCTTATGATAACCAAAAGGCAATATTTGTTTAGTGTGAAACATAAGTCATCCTTGAACATGGGTCATCAGCCAAATCAAATACTAAAAAACAGATTATATCCCTGCATGAAAAACAAAATAGATAAATTTAGGGAAATGGGTTTGAAAAATGATAACCCAACAGTAGAGGATCTCATTCTAAAACTCTGATAAATGCAAGGGTGTTCTCAAATAATGGTTCATAGATATTTGAAAACCAACAAAGATCAACAAATGTTAACAGTACTGCTTCTGTGGACATTTGTCGGTCTTCAAACATCTAGGAAGCATTATTTAAAAACACCCCTGAATTTATCGAGGCTATACAATGAGATCCTCAAATACTGGGTTATCATATTTCAATCACATTTTCACTAAATTTATCAATCTTGTTTTTCATACCTCATCGAGTCAACCTATTCGCCTGCAAACAGATCGAGAAAGCTTGAAGTATAAACTGTACTTAATTATATGGCACCAGATTTTCACTGATTCAAGAATCTCAACATCAGCTGACAACAAAGAACCAATTTACAAATATCTTAATACCAATCCATAATTCAGATTATTAACTTCTGAATGCACTAACCGGTTTTTCCTGAAGAATTGTTGTTTGGTCTGTGTGATCTGGTGTCAATTGTACTGTTATTCCGCTTCTTGGCTGTATTTCGATGGTTAAAATCTTAAAACATAAAAGCAAACAAAATGTTCCAAAAAAAAAAAACAAAACACAAGTAGTTAGTTATATGCTTACCAAACTTGAAGTGTTGCACCGCAGCCTCCACATGTGTACACCGGTTTGCTGCTTATCAAACTAACCATCATCGTAATCAGCAAATTGCTATTATCATCAAAACACGTTTAAGTGAAAAGTAAACTGAATGAAAAACAAACAAAGATCATTGAATCTATAAACAATCCATCCAGACTTGCATGTGTGTTGAATTAACCAGTGATTGTTTATGTAAGCTGTTGCTGTTGGCTTCATGATCATCGTTTTTGACATGCCCGATGGTTCTGGTGGTGAGTTCTACGGGTGATTCTCGTGTATCAGCCAACCAAAATAATTAAAAAACAAATCAAACACTACAACAAAACAAAAATCATTACCACAAACAAAACGAAGCAAAAAAGATGAAACCTTTATCAAACTACAAATTCTTGAAATTACCAATCACGACTAAGAACAAACATACCAAGAGCATCTTCAGGGATGGAAAAAGTACCTTATCTTTCTGATTGAACAACAATTGAGAATTGAGAGTAACCACCTGATCTGTAGGAGACAGTTGCTTCAACCTTAACATCTTCACAGTCACTCTATATCAATGGCCACACGAACCAATTTACAAACGATGATTCAACCAAATTCACAGTAAACTGGCCACACAAACACCTGTAAAACAAAACACACGAATCGGTTACAAACGTCAATTTATATGACCGATCTACAAACAATAAATTGGAAAACTTACCAGCGTCATCACATAAAGCTAAATAGGCATCTCAGACCAACCAAACTCCATTTTCTTGTATAGATGTAACAACAATTATACACGATCCCTTTTCAAGAAAGAGAGAGTTGATATGATTACTTCTGATGTGCATTAAATGGCCAAACAACTCCCCATGCATTTTCAAATTTTGCCTGCTCAAAAAAAAGAAAACCTTTTCAATTTAATAACAAATAAAAAACAGATTAAACACTACAACAAAACAAAAATCATTACCACAAACAAAACGAAGCAAAAAAGATGAAACCTTTATCAAACTACAAATTCTTGAAATTACCAATCACGACTAAGAACAAACATACCAAGAGCATCTTCAATGTGGCATAGCTAATATAATGACACGTAGGCAAAATTACCAGTCGCTTCTAAGCTCCTTCAATGTGAAATAGCTAATATATATCACCACTCTAGGAGCACCGCCAACCATAGAATTCTTGGAAAACACCATAGTTTTAGTCTCAGGTGAGAACCATCTCATCAACATCATTGACTGAATATCACTTGCAATCTAAAAAACGTTGTCTTATGTGTTCGAAGTTGCAAAACATTTATATTGTCAGAATGACAGGCTCAGATTGTGCATAAAGATGACAACACCATGGCTGCACGAGAGGTTGCATGAACAACTGCCATCCTACGACCTTGCCATACCATAATGCTATCTTCATTCAATTTTTACACAGTTTGCAAAATAATCATAGCCTCATGTTGAAAGCACAAGAAAAATGCACTTTGAATTCATTTTTATTCATCATCACAGTCAACACTAAATGAATTGCTAAAGTAATACAAATGATTTGAAAATGTCAGACCTCGCTTATATTCGGGCAGACGTTTCCTTCATCATAGTTTTAGTCTCAGGTGAGAAGCATCTCATCAACATCATTGACTGAATATCCCTTAGGTGACATCGATCTAATTATCATCAACCAAACATCGATTACACCCAACGCTACCTAGAACAGCCGCGGACGGCAGCCGGCAACGATTAGGGCATGTTGCAACAACACGCCAGATCTCGCCATCATAGCCTGAGATGACAAAAGCATATAAGGTGATCAAAACTGAACCGATCAATTTTCAAAATCAAAAAAATCCTAATTGAATCTTAATGTAATAACACATACAGGGTCAGTCAACACAGTTCAGAATTCAGATGATACAGGTTCAGGTAATAAAAAGAAACCCTCTGTTGTATAAGCAACCAGTGAGAGTGTTTTGATGGAATTTTTAGGATGGGTCGGTGACATTGTCGAGCGTTGTCAGGAAATGCTATCACTTAGCATTTCCTGACAACCCTCGACAACGTCACCGACCCCTCCAAGTTTTCCACCAAAACACTCTCACTGGTTGCTTCTTCAACAGAGGTCATCCTCTAATCTCCCTTAATAGCTAAGAACGTAACACGTAGGCAAATCGAGGTCATCCTCTAATCTCCCTTAATAGAATCCTAAATTCAAACCGTTACATAATAAAATTTGATAAATTAAATTTGATCAATTTAATTGATTTGAGATAAAGCAAAACCAAAACTGATGCATTATTTACTAAATGATTTAAACTTCCAACTGATGTTAAAAGCGACCATTTTTATGCATTGAAAATGGACTGGGGTTGAAATGCACATTCTTTTGTATAGTAAAAGTCAACCATATTGGACAAGAATAGCTTATTAGCAACAACATTTCAAACAAAGTCACCTCTGCAAGTGACTTCAACTTATTAGCAACAACATTTCAAACAACGTCACCTCTAACCTGATGTAATTTAATGGGCAACATGAGTTATCTCAAACTTACCGATATCAATTGCTCATGGATAAAACCCATTAACTGTTGGCTTGACATGCAATCCCTAAACACATGAAAGTAAAATAATTTAGTAATGATCAAAAAGATTAAGAAAGAATAATTGCATGGCATAAATTATAGTGCCATTTCATATAAACCTTTACCAGATACCATCACATGTCAGCACAATAAACTCATCATCCTCACACAGCATAATAAACCCTTACAGTGTTGACATCAGGATTATCCGTATCCATCTGTTTTTCAGGTATCATAAAATTCCATGTCACCTGCCCAACCATCGCTACAATATTAAAAAACAATTAATAAGATGAACCAATCTATCTATCTCTCTCTGCAGCAATTAGGGTATTAAATGGCTGAATGTCTTCATCACCCTAAACCATAACAAACACTCAACCACACCCAAAATCAAACACACAAATCAAAAGATATACCCAAAATACCAAAACCCTAAACGATTCAAACACTAAATTAAACCCCCAAATCAAAACATCAGACAAAAATCAAGCTATAACATACCAGTGAAAATGTAATCACCAAACGACAATAATGCTGATGAAGAAATCAAACCAAAAAAGTCGCACCATCCGGGTTGCCCCGCCATTATACGGGCCAGATCTAACCCTTAGACTGATTATGATGTTCGAAAAACAATCCATACAGAAACTAACATTATCGCCATATCCAATCATAACTTTCATAACATATACATCAAAGAGAGAGAAAAAAAAAGAAGTAGGAAGTACCCTTTCATTCAAAACTTTTCAAGGGGTTCACCATTTGTGAAACCGAACTGATGATGATACAGATCTGATGATGATGCGGATTTCTTCTCGGCTGACATTGTTCGTGTGGAAGCTTTGTAAAACAAAACCCTAGAAATCGCCTGTATAAAGATTAGAGAAGAAAGAGAGAAGAAATAGAGAAATGTGGACAGGAAGTGTGAATCCAGAAGAGAGAAGAAAGAAAGACTGATATGATTACTTTTTCTGATGTGCATTAAATGGCAAACAACTCCCCATGCATTTTCAAATTTTACCTCTTAAAAAATCAAATACTTTTAATAATATTAGATATAAATATAAATCGGAATTATGACATCAGCGAGGACTACGTGGCATACCTGAGAAGTTGACACGTAGGCAATTCTATGTCATCATCTAAGCTCCCTTAATAGATAGTATAGATATTGTTAGCTATTAAAGAACACAGATGCCAATTAATTTGTTCATCATTTTATTTCACTTCTTGATTGTATAGAGTTTTGGTTTCAAAGAATATTAACAGTATCTTATCAACATTGGAGTATTGGTTTCAAAGAATATTAACAGCTCGGAGTAAAATTAGGCTTGCGGTCACCATTTGGAGTATTGGGATCAACCAATATGAATCCTTGTGGGCATTCACATTTTGGTCTATTGTTATCAAGAATGCAAACACCGTTTAGCCCACAAGCTTTGCTATCTGTACTCCTACATATGTCTTCTAGCACAAACCATGTAATTTCCGAGCTTGTAGCCTCCGTGGAATTCTTGGGGTAGAAGTATTGAGTAAAAATCCCATCGGAATCAAGAGTAACTCAATGAATTCAAGATCTGGCAGTCATGAATTCAACATCTGGCAGTCATGTTGCAGGTTGTTGGAGAGAAATTAGGGTTTTGAAATGGAATTGATTTGGGGAAGAAGAGGGTTTTTGTTATGATATATAATATTTTTTTTCTTTTATATGTATTTTTAAAGAATAGGGTGAAAAGACAATTTTACCCTCATGTGCATTGCACATGACCAGTTTTGACAGAAAAATCTAACTGGATTAGGGCTAAATGACAAAACGTGTATGATTTGAAAACATAAAGTACAAAACTCGTCAATTTTAAAAATAAAGGACAGTGTCTGAAAATGGGTATAAAGATAAAGGGCAATCCTTGAAATTCACTCTAAAATTACTGTATTTTATGTTTTCCTCGTAAAAGTTACTAAACAATTTTTTACACATAAAAATCTCTCTACATGTTTTTTTATTGAGTAAATTACAAGTTTTGTCCTTTATTTTTGTACCAAATTTCAGGCGGTGTCTTTTCCCTTTAAAATTGATGAGTTTTATACCTAATGTTTCCAAATGTTACACGATTTGTCCTTTAGTCCTAACTCAGTTACATTTTTCAGTTAAATCAGGTCATGTGAGTTGCACATAATGGCAAAGAAGTCATTTCACCAACCCTTCCACTTTTCCCCCATTTTATATCCATCCAAATCCTAGATCTTCAACCACTTCTGCAACCCCCTCCCACCGTCACCATTAGAGTCCTTCACCGGTGTTAGGTGAATCACCATCTCTACCGCCCATGAGGGTAAATAAGTCACTCACCTCTCTCTATCTCACTCATTAACCAGCAGAAACAGCTTCATTAAATTTATAATC
Organism: Helianthus tuberosus; assembly: GCA_030545235.1. Classification (NCBI taxonomy): domain Eukaryota; kingdom Viridiplantae; phylum Streptophyta; class Magnoliopsida; order Asterales; family Asteraceae; genus Helianthus; species Helianthus tuberosus. The sequence continues at coordinate 84,968,330 of CM060369.1, forward strand.
ATCATCAACAATCAAAATTCATGGGCTGTTTTTCACTCTTTTCGTGTTTCACTTCCTCCAAGCATCTGAAACTTAATAAATATGTCAACCCAAGAATCGACTGTTTTTACCTACACAAGAATCGACTAATATTGGACTGCTCCAAACCCCCGTTAGGATGTTAGGATATCGAGGTAATTTAAAGGAAGATTCTTTTTTTTTTACCGTTAATGAAGCTTGTTTTACTGTTAGTGAAGCGTGTTTTATTTCACTTGTTATTGAACTTTAGGGATGATGTTGAGAATCATAAAGATATCTTAACTGAAGATGTTTAGATTCTTTTTTTGGAAAGTGAAGAGAAAAAAGAAAACGGAAAATTGGGATTTCTTATAGTGGTCCATCTATATCTCCACCTTTTTGAAAGAACGCTTAGCATCTTTGACTAGGAGCTACTCTAAAACAGGGTTTATCAAATTATCAGATGAAATTGTATTGGTGGAGGGTAGGTGGTTGCAGAAGTGGTTGGAGATCTAGGGTTTGGGTGAATATAAAATGGGAGAAAAGTGAAAGGGTTGGTGAAATGACTTATTTACCCTCATGTGCAACTAATATGACCTGATTTAACTGAAAAATGTAACTGAGTTAGGGCTAAAGGACAAACCGTGTAACATTTAAAAACAATAAGTACAAAACTCATCAATTTTAAAGGCAAAGGACACCGCCTGAAATTTGGTACAAAGATAAAGGACAAAACTTGTAATTTTCATAATACCTGGAATCCGGGCAACCGGTTGTATTTGCTTACATGTTCTTTTGTTTTTATACGTGGCATGTGTATTTCTTATTTCAAAAAAGTAATATTAGATTTTAATAATCTCAACTATTTGTCGTAGGCCGTCAACAGTCTCAACTTAAAAAGTAACCACTGTAGTCCCAACTATTAAGATACTGAACTCCAATGGAACCTGACTAACAGAACCCTAACGACGTTAGTTTCTGTTTGCCGGAAAAACGATTTTGGCTGGAAAAAGTTTCCTAAAGGTCCGATCTAAGGTTATAAAAAGGTTTGAGACGAAAATGTTGAGTTTTTTCGGTGAACTCAATAATTGAGACTTTTACTAGAAAATTGTTTCTAAAGATCCGTAACAAGGTTACAAAGAGGTGGTACGAAAAGGTTGAGTTTTCTAGCCGAAAACGTTTTTTTTTTCTGAGACTAACGACATTAGGATTCTGTTAGTCAGGGTTCATTGGAGGCCAATATGTTAATAGTTGGAACTGCCAGTGATTATTTTTTAAGTTGAAACTGTTGGCGGTCAACAGAAAATAGTTGAGTTATTAAAATCCAATATTTCTTCTATAAAAGAACTAGGTTATAACCCCGTGTATTACACGGGTTAAATAAATGAATTTTATATACTAAATAATAAAACAATATATCTTTAAAAACCTCCTTTATTGCACGGGTTGAATAAATATCATTTATAAATATTAAGTAATAAAAAATTATATTTATAAGAACCATATTGTATAGGTTGAATAAATGTAATTTTATATACCAAATAACAAAAAAAATTATATCTTTAAAACCACGTGTATTGCACGGGTTGAATAAATAGAATATTGTTTACCAAATAATAAAAAAGTTACAACTTTAAAAACCCCCGTGTATTACACGGCTTGAATAAATATAATTTTATATACCAAATAAAGAAAATTATATTTTAAAAAACTAATGAATATACTCGATACGCGACAGATATGGTGATTGCGGAGATGATTATTGAAAAGAAGAAACAGTGGTCAAACATGCTATTCAAGAAGCAAATAATCAGCCATTTGAGTGATAAAATATAAATTATATTTAAAAAAGCCGTAATAAATCTAATTTTATATATAAGGTAATATTGAAAGTTATATACAATTTATTAAAAATTATGTAATAAAATCGATATAATATTTTTTAATAATGAAAATAAAAATAAATAATATGTTAATAAAAAGTTTGGTTTTGGTGATAAAAAATTTGGTTATTTAAAATATCTTAAGTTAATAATAGAGTAAACTACTAAAATAGTCACTGATGTTTTGCCACTTTTGCCACTTCTAGACCCCATGTGGTTTCAATTTTGTTGTCATTTTAATTCAAAAGCAAAATCTAAAATCTAACCATTTTGCCCTTCATTTAAAGGGAGGAAAAAGACAAAAAAGCTGAATGTTAACTGAAAAATCTGACCGTATTGTGATTTTGGATGAAAATGGCAACAAAATTGAAACCACAGGAACCCGGATTCAAAAGGTTTAAGTTTTGGACTAAAGTGGCAAAAGTGGCCAAACCTCAGGGACCATTTGGCAGTTTACTCATTAATAATATTTAGTATGAGAGTTATCTACAATTAATTAAAAGAGATTAAACTAAATAATAATTATCCATAAAATATTAAATGAAATAATATTTAGTATGAGAGTTATCTATAACTAATTAGAAGATATTAAACTAAAACAACAATTATCCATAAGACATAGCCTAATATGATGACAAGTGTTCTTAAAATGGTTTCTTTTATTATATAGTATAGATCCAAAATGATTAATGTGTAATTAATTTTGTTGTTGGTTAAGAATTGTAAAATCATTTATATTAGCAAAATTAATATTATTGTTATAACTGTTTTTTTTTTTTTTTTTTGGTCATAAAATTTGTTACAAAAACATACATATGATTACAAAGTATCTAAAACAATTAAAAACTAACAATAAGCACGTCATAAAAGAAAAAACATATCCACAAAATATGTTTATATGTCTATATTTGACACAGATTGTCTATGTCAGCGTAGTATATCTTGCATGATAGCCCTATAAGCAATAAACTAAGTAACGAGATGTTTGTTTATCTCTTAATAAGGCTCTTAGTAGTTTAGACCTCTTACTGGTTCAACACTTAATGGTTCAGACTGTTTATTTCGCTAGCAGATGTCTGAATGGTTCAGACATTTGCCTCTGAATGATTAAGCATTATACTGAGTCTGAATGGTTAAGACCTCTAATCTGAATTGGTCAGACGTTTGCCTCTAAACGGTTAAGCATTATACTGACTCTTAGTGGTTCAGACCTCTTACTGGTTCAACAACTTAATGGTTCAGACCTCTTACTCGTTCAACACTTAACCATTCAGAAGTTTGCAAACAGCCCATAACTGTAAGTTATGTTACGATTTTGTTTAAAATTGACATGTGGAGTGCTTTTATGTGAAAAAAAAAAGTTTATTGACTTTTCTAAAATAATACAAAAAGTATAGTGTTTTTATAATATTTGTCGAAAAAAAATATACAAAAAGAAGCATTTTAATGATTTCATAAAACTAACTGAGAAATTTCTTAAAAAACAGTTAATTGGATTCAAATTGGTAAAATTAAAAATCACAAAACCTTAATGTTTAAAAATTAAATTCAGCTAGTTAAAACGATTGAATTAAAGAGACTCAAACATTGATTTACTTAGGGAAATGCCAAGTTGTTCAAGCTTAATATATACAAAAAGTTACTGAACTTTAGTTACTACTTTTTATTTGAACTATTTTTTTTGTAATTATTATGGATATAGAGTTTGTTATTTTTAAGTTAATACACACATACCTATAAAATTTAAATCGTTCGAACCATTTCTCATCCAACCATCGCAACATCTATATCATGTTAGACCTACAAAAAAACAGATGATATTCAAAAGCCAAAGCATGAAAATAAGATCAAGAAATAAACAGTTGATGAAACATTTTTCCTCCGAGCATATGTTGAATAGCAACTAACATCTGTTTGAAGCCTTGAAACCACTGTTCATGACAAGGTCTGTTCAAGTCCTAAAGTCTGTTGAAGCAAATGTCTGATGAAGAAGACCAAACATTTGTCTGGCCAAACAGATGTTTTGATCAAAGCAACAGAGGATAGCCTAAACAAGTGTTTCCCAATGAAACAGTACTTGCTTTTAACAGTGTTTAGCATAGTTAGATCAGTTGTTTGATTTGCAAAGATGTTTGCAACATTTGTGGAATCTTTTCTATTAGGAATGTTAGATGTCACTATCAGGGTGACGTCAACCAATCACAAACAGAGCTTTCGTACTTAGCATAAATATATCTCACATGTTAGAGATCTATTTCAACACATCACACATTCTCTTTTGTACAAATAGTTTTGTGAGTGATCAAGCTGAGGGGGAGATTGTAGAATCATTCTGTAAAACATTTGAATCATTAATGAAAAACAGTTGTTGATGATATTTTCCTGCTTATGAATTTTATTGTTTTATCTAAACTAATTTACAAGTATCAAACTCAGATCCTAACAAGTGGTACAAGAGCTTGGTCACGTTAAATTTGATTTCACAATCAGTTTAACATTCAAAGATCAGCTCACGGAGATACAAACTATTCGTAGCTCAGAGTAGAAAAGTGTAGAACTCAAAAGTGTCTATCACTTAACAACCATGGTTCCCTTATCTCCGGTTACAATAGCAAACCACCAATGCTTGTCAGATCATATTACAATATCTGACAACGTCGGATGGTGCATTATCTTGCTCAACAAAACATAGGATGTTGGATGTCTGTAATATTCGGACCCTATATTCCAATGACACCCAGTGTCGAAAATCATAATGTGCATGAGCCAAAGAAACCAAAAGATTACTCTATGCTAGATTTCGGAAAGTTTGAGATAGATGCCAAAGCACTTAATATGATTGCAAAGGCTCTACTAAACGAGATCTACGCATAGCTATTACATTGTAATAGTGCAAAGGAGCTATAGGATGAGTCAAAAGAGAAATTCAGTAAAACTAAGGAAATTGTTAAAAACAACTAGGAAACTCTTGACATACAAAATGTTGAGAGTGCATCTAACTCAGCACAAATAACAGTTTGTGAAAAGGTTGATGCAAATGTTGTTAAAAACAATGACCCTTGGAACACCACTGAAGATGAGAATAACCCGTCATAAAAAAATAAACCCGTATCCCAGACACACACCAAACCACCCGACCTACCTAAGGCATCAATATGAATCGAATCAAATTCCCCTCCACCCTAAAGAGACTAAATTCTAATTTGAGAGTTGTATAAAATCTGAAATTCCTGAAGAGCAAGAAAAGAAATCTTATTGCTGGAAACAAGCTATCAAACCCATCTATATTTGTCATCCCCGTTAAATCCTTTGATATTTAATGACAAAAAAATCATGATAGAACCCGTAAATTTTAAATATCTACGAAATTATAAGGATTTGTATTTATTAATTATCTCAAGATAATTACTAGGATTGCTTTTAATTCACTGAGTTTTGACAGTACGTTTTAAGAAACAAATTAAATTTCTTATATACCAACATACTTCTATTCCGGTCTAGTCCGGTATGAAATGAACTTATAACCTATAATCTAATGATCAAGTCGATTCTATGATTATAAGTTCATTTCATACAGGACTAGATCGGAATAGGGTTATATGAATTCTCATTGTGAGAAGGGGTCATTTGAGCTTACTTTATTTTGTTTAACTAAAAATAAATTTAAACTAAATGAAAACTAATTTTATTTAACATATTAATTAAAATACGGTATATTTATAAATAAAACTTTGGACTACAAATTAATTAACTGACTGATGGACTAGGTGGCAAAGGCTACTATGATGAGGGACATCGGATTTTGGTTTGGCTCGGTTAGCGGACCCAGTTCAAACCTGAAAGTCATATACACAAAAAGTGTCAACACGTGACGAGACGTTTGGGAGGGGTTCCGACCCTCGCCGCTTGGTTGGGACAACAAACGGACCAAATAGCCTATGGGACTACTATGTAACATTTTAGCTAATTATACATATATTAAAAACCAAACGTAATGAACAGTAGAGGAGGAGATTTTTGTAATTTCTTTTATAAGCACGTATCACAGCCCCTTCTCCTTCTTCAAAACCTAACCCTAACCCACATGAAAGAGAGTCTAAAGAGAGAGGGGAGACAGAGACGGAGAAGTCTCCGGTTTTGACACGGTGGACGCGCCGCACATGGTTCTCCGGCGTCGACATGACAGGGTCCGCCGTACATGGTGGTGGGGAGCGGTGGTACCAGGGTTTCCGGTTACCGCAACGGCGGTCAGCGGCCGTAAGTGGTTGCTACGTTGTCGGTTGTTGTTTCTGTCGACATCAGCAGAACTTCGGTGACGGCAGATAGGGTGACAAGGATGGCTTCAAGAAGCTCTGGCGAAACACCTAGGGTTCTGGTCCTATTCTGGCGAAGTTCCGTCCAGAAGGATTCAAGCTTGCATCTTCCATTTGTTAGTATTAAGGTAAAACCCGTCTACTGTCCGATTATACAACCCGAACCAGGTGTATATTGCTTGATTCTTTATGCTTCAACCATGTTGGTGGGTAACAACAAAATCTTCGCAACTAGGGCATGAATTTGATAACCTTCGTATATGCGCCCCTCTGGCCTTCGAGCCTTTTAAAAAGGTTAACTTTATGTTAGGGTTTTTGTTCTATCCGCCACAGTGGCGGATCCAGAAATTTTTTTCACTGGGTTCACTTTTTGAGATACTCCAATTTCATATGACTGAACATAAAAAATTCCGGGTCGGTTCGACATTTCGAATCGGGTAAGGTTCATCACATAATAAAAGTACGATACAATAATGAAAAGAAAATCGTCGCTACTAAAATAACACTTACTGTGACGGCCAACAATGAAAATCTGTCACTAAATTGGATTTTTGACCGACCATCAAGTCGAGAGAAAAATCTCTTAACTCTTGGTAGATTGACCATTTTTTTCCGCGAAATAAAATCTTTGGTTTTTTTGTAAACAATTTTTGAGTCATCTTGTACAAAAATATGGGATTAACATAGGCTATATTGTTCCATCTACATGTATTTATCGCTGATTTTTGGTTTTTATAAGAACGAACATAATACGTGACTGAACATTATAATGCCATTCTGCACTTCAATCAACTGAACGAACCATTATGCTAGAGCATGAAAACAGAACTAATGATGAAAATAACTCGGAGATTGGGAGTATTTTTCCAGAATCACATACACGGTGAACCTAGCGTTCAAATTCCCAAGGAGATAAAATGCAGCTTATATACCTCAGATACAGAATTACAAGGGGAGACAGAGTTCAGTTTCATACTTTGCGGACAAGAACAATGATCGAAACAGAACAAATGAAAACTGAAATTATGAATAAAGAATTTCTAGTACATCAACCTTAATGACAACATACACATGATCGCAAATATGGCCATAGCCTATCAGATAATGCCTAAATACCAAATTCAAGTTTAAAACATCAAAAGCTGATTATAATGACCTTGCATATTACCTATCAAAACTAAACTGTAACTCCTATCCGTACCCAAAATTCTACACTTTTAGTCCTAATCTATTAAAAAATAATCCTTAACTAATCTTTGTTTATGTTTGAATTATCAATGACAGAGAAACCATCTATTAATTGTGCTCTACATCCGCACATCTACAAATCTACAATCTTTCTATTAATTGTATAACAAACAGATGTATAACAAACTCTAATCACTGAGATGATGATAAATTGATAATCAATTAATCGTATAAAACTAACCTTAATCACTGAGATGATGATAAATTGATAAGAAAAACAAAGTTTCGGCAGCCGGAGGGCGAGGGAGGAGGCGGAGCTGCAGCTGCTGCTTGCTGATGTTGTTTGATATCTGGTCGCTGCTTGTGTTTTTGTGCGGCGTATATGTTTTCAAATATAACCCTAAATGGGTTTTAATGTTTTATTACTTTAAAGAAAAAAAATTAAAACAGAAAATAAAAATAAAAACGGACAGAAACATCAAATACGGGATTCGAACTCGGTTGGATTAGTAAGAAAAGCGCGAGCATAACCAGTTGAACCAAGGCCTTTTATGTTTATGGGTTCCTTGTATAATATACTTATGGGTTCCTTTTCAGCTTTTTTATATATATTTACACTAAAAATTAAAAAAAGACCGGGTTCCTGGGAACCCGTAATTTGTACGTAAGTCCGCCCCTGATCCGCCAGATATTACATAGGGTGTATAAGCGCTTATGGTTTTGGATTATGATGTCTGTAGTAGCCGATTGAACTCACATTTTGATGATAAGTGTTACTTTAGTTTATTTTCTAAGTCGTTTTCACCAAAATGTTTGTGTTCAGAGGTGATACAAGCATTTATTTTAATCGGTTAGGGCACGACATTTGTGGAATAATGCTGGAAAATAATCATGCGCTCATTATGATGATGCTAGTCTTTGATAGAGTGGAATTGATGGGTTTCACATTTTTAATTAGGTTATGACATAAAATCAGTTAACTTTTTTGTTTCTTAATCATTTCCACTATGAATAGTGTTTTTTTTCCTCGTGGCAATACCTTATTGGTTGCTTTCTTCCCTTTTACCCGATGTTGTTATTGTGTAAATAGGTTTTGTTATGGTATTTGATGTGTTTGGGGCTTTGGCTTAGTGATTTGTTGGTTTTGTGGTCATAACTTTGACGTCGGTTCAAATCTTAACAGCCACCTTTTTTCCTACGTTGCTTCTTCCACTTTTGAAAGCATAATGACCGCCATTTGCCCTTTTTGGGAGTCGCTGAAGGTAACATGGCTCAACTCAACAAACTCAGGTATGATTTCTGAAATATGGTTGGGTATAACAAAGGGTAATTGGTTATTAAGGGTTTGATATTTGAATGATTGTGTCGACTACAGGTCGCCAATTGGCTTCTTTCCGATTTAACCACCATCCTCATCGGATGAAGCAATCAAGGCTTGCATGTCTAAGATCTGTGTAGATCGGTAGCCACCCTCGACAACTTAGGTAACTCTCACAACAAGTTTTCCATCTTCTTTTTATTTATGATGTATTTTCTTTTTATTTTTATTTTTTATTGATGCTTGACGTGATCAATAAACAGGTAATATAATATCATCTAATAGTCCATATGATTATGTTGAAGGTTTGTTTTTTATTCAACAGTACTAGGTGTGTAAACTGGAGATCAAATCAATCGACTAAGCTCTTATATTTTTCGTTTCCATTGCAATTTTAGGATAAATAAAACCTTGTGGCAGTGATAATTCTGGAATTGCGTGATCTAATACTCAATACCTGATTATGAATATTGATGTTTCAGAACTACGCATCAAAGAAATTAAAGGACTTCCATGCTGCCTCATCCAAGGAAAACGGCTTGGCGCGATTCTTTATCCGGATAAGACCCAACACCTTGGCTTCATCAATAACACAAACCTCACTCCACTTCTTTTTATTGAAAATAGCATTTTCCTTGGCTCTTCAAATAGCCCAGCAAGTAATGATCATAACTAAATGCACCAATCTGTATAGTTTAGTTTTACTTTGTATTTTTGTAGAACCCATCCTAGTTAGTTATTTATAAGAAGAGGTCCTACATTTTAGCTAATTAGTTCTTTTAGTTGATGGAAGGTGATAGTACATTAGTCGAAAATGCGTTTTTGTCAAATCAGCTAATCTAACCATGTTATACCGCCCTAGTAGTAGACAACAAATTAGGAACGTAGTGATCACCTTCAGTTTAAACATAAAGCAGATTGGGTACATGATGATTACCTTTAAATGTGTTGGCAAGTAGTATGTCGATAATAGTTGGCTTGAAACTTCACTAAGGTTGACCACTAGCCAATGGGGTCTAGTTGCTCAATATAGACTCATCAAAGGTAGATACGGGTGGCATATGTTTTTATTTCATGAAATGGGTCTTTTAACTTTTGGTCAAAGGGTTTGAATCTCGTCATAAATATAGAGTGGAAGAGGGAAGCGTGAGGTATTGTGGTCCAAATGAAAGTAGGACTTCAGTTTATAGTTGGTCATCTATGGGTGGAGGAGACAAGTCACATTGATGGTGTTGTCTTTTATTGTTGTTGGGACTGTATTAAATAGGGCTGTAAACGAGCCGAGTCGATCCGAGCTAGACCCAGCTCGAGCTCGGCTCGAACTCGATTCAAGCTGGCTCGGCTCGAGCTCGAATTTTGAATCAAGCTGAGATTTGAGGCTCGAGCTCGACTCGATTACAATTCGAGCTAGCTCGGCTCGGCTCGGCTCGATCTAGTTCGAACTAACAAAAAACCGCAAAATTTACTACTTAAAAACGAATTTCTTCAGAGACCAAGGGCTATAATTGCCATTTTATTTAACCATATGGCTAAATATGCAAGTTTAAATAGTTAATTCACTTTGTACATTGTCTTTACCTTCTTTTATAGGAGAAATACTCCCTTAGTTTTTGTTTTCTAAGCGATGTGGGACAAAAAAATGAAGGATTTAAACCTTATCGAGCCAGCTCACGAGCTCACGAGCCGAGCCAAACCAAGCTCGAGCTCAGGTCGATTACAAACCGAGCCGAGCTGGCTCGTTAACAACCGAGCCACTTTCGAGCCGAGCTTTCTTCGAGCGTTTTTCGAGCGAGTTTCAAGCGAGCTGCGAGCCACGAGTTTTTTGAACACCCCCAGTATTAAAATGGTTAGCTAGCCATGCACCCGCCATTCGACTTTTGTGTATTCATGTTACATGACTTGTTCTAGATTTGTATTACTTATTTGACTTTTTTTTTTCTTTCCTTTTCTATTATTCATTTTTTTTTGTTTTATTATTTCATATATCGCTATAAAATTTGAATTTTGTTTATATGTGTATATGTATATAGGGGAAAGTTCAAATGAAAACCACTAGTTATTGTGAAAACTCGAAAACTAATTAAAAAAACCAAAAACACATACCAAATTTTTTTTTCATACCAATTTTCGCAACTTTTTATATATATAAAAAAAGAATTTTCAAAAAAAAAAAATCTTTTGTAGTGCACATGTGTACTACAATTTTTTTTTTAATTTTTTTATATATATATAAAAATAACGATTTTTTAAAAAAAAATTGTAAAAAAAAATTAGTGTGTTTTTAGGCTTTTTTTAGTTAGTTTTCGAGTTTTCACAATAAAGTGGTTTTCATTTGAACCTTCCCCTATGTGTGTATATATATATATATAGATAGATGTCGGTTAACGTACAAAAGTGCTTCTCGTACGAAGGGTATGCAAGCATCTCAACCGCATATCTGACCTACCCTAGGCCTTCAATTGAACGCGGTGACGCAATAGTAATTAACTTGGCATAATTACGCATGTTATTGCATAATTAGGAATGGGTTGGGTTAAACCTTAATCACGCATGTTATTTGCATTATTACGCACGTTATAATGCATAATTACGCACGTTTTAAGCATAATCACACACGTTATAAAAAAATCAAAACCCGCATGCCACAAAACATGAAAATTCGTATGGTAAACTCAAAATTACGCATGAGTTGTTTCAAACCATAATTATGCATGTTATAAAACAAATAAAGAATGACACGCGACACAATCTCTTACACGCGTATGCTTCGCACGATAACCACTCTTATATTTTACATTTTCTCTCTCCCCCCTCTCTCTCTCTATGTATATATATATATATATATATATATATAGGGTCAGGATTTAGGGAAAACGGTGAAAAGTGCGAGAACAGTGAGAACGCTTATGGATCGTCAGAAGAAAACAATCTATGGACTAGATTGGCGCGGTGACGTTTTCGTAAATAACATCAATTTTATTACGTGGACGCGTTTCATTAATGGTAAAAAGGTCTTTAGACTTCTCTACACAAAACGCCAAACTCATGAATAAAACGTCATTAAATTGTCGCCTTAAACTACAAAGCACACATCATCCTAATCTAAACGCCATTAGATATAAAACTCCAAACTTAGTTTTTAAACGATAAAGCTGAACAAACAGTAACTGAAACGACGAAACTTCATTACTAGCATTTATTATAATAAAATCTCGCCTAAAATATGCGCCAAAAACATATTATATAAACAACGTCTCAGACCTTCCATTGAACACAACAAACCCAAAACGCCATATTTTACTATATACCATTCAACTAGGAAACGCCAAAAAATCCAAACATCAAAGATTCCAATAGACGTTTCTTTGAGATACACTTTTTTCTCGGTAAAGTTTCACTCAATGTGATGGGCAAAATCCTTATGTGGGGATATTGTCCATCTCATTGAGCAAAATCTTATTGAGTTTATCATCAATATAAACGCCAAAACATACAAAAACCACAAATTACAAACGTCGTTTCTTAGAGATTCAGTTTTGTTCTCAATAAAGTTTCACTGAATGGGGTGGACAACATTGTTAGACATCTTTCTTAACTGAGGATTAACAATGTTGTCCATCTCATTCAGCAAAACATTATTTTTTTCAGCATGACCAAATTAGAGGTTTAAGGTACTTTTATTTAGTAAAAGATGTTCTTTTTTTTGGCGTTTCGTTTGTGTGTCCGATCTTATATTGTTTGTTATGTAACTTCCAAGTAACATGTTATGAACAATAAGTAGAAAAAAAGAATGAGAAAAAAATAAAAAAAAAATTGTTATATTAGAGATATAAAACGCCAAATCCCAATCTGCGTGTGTTTTGTAAAAATAAAAAAAATACAAAAACGCCAAACTACTCTTCGCTTGCTCTCGAAGACCGTGTCGATTTTCCTTCCATTACCGCCTTTTTGCATGTCGATGCGTAGTGTCCGTAGCCTTTGCAATTCTGACATTATCTTTCTTTGGCCCCAGGTAATTTCGACTTTGATTTCGTTTTTCCGATTGCTACCTCCTGTTTGGATTTCAGGCGCTTCCGAGATCCAGAACCTTTCGACTTATACCCAACAGGGACTCTTATCGGATTCTTATCGTTTTTATATTGACCTGTTATCTCCGAAAATCTATCCCTAGTACTAGCAGGAGGAACAACAATCTGCATATCTTGAACCTTCTTCATATAAGATTGAACATGTTCCTTGTATAAGGATAGCTCCTCCTTATTACCAGATAAACAGTTCAAAGTATAGTTCGTTGAAAAAATAATTTCTCGCATCATACTTTGCACCTCGGGATCAAGCTCTGTCATATATTCACGACTAATTGAGTATTCGGAATAGCAGTTTGGGGAAGCCTCTTTAGGCCATCTATTCAAAATGTATTGTTTTGGAAATTCCCTAATGTCCAAACTTCTCAAAACATATAATATATGTCTACATAGCAAACCAAACTGCTCAAAACGCCTGCATGAGCAACTGCATGTGCAATCAGACTTACGGTACATTACCTGAAAAACGCCAAAAACAATATCTCTATAACGCCATGCAGAGAATGTTTGTATAGAAAAAAAAAACACAATTGGATAAAAAACAAATTAAATGTTATAAGATAATATGATAAACACCATATATAGAAAACGGCATATAAAAAAACGCCATTGTTTACCTCAAATAAGGATGTACAAGGCTGCTCGAAATCATTTATGTAAAACTTAACAAACCCATCGGGCTGATCTTCGTAACGTTGATTTATGCAATCCGCAATTCCGATTAGCTCAGCTTGAACGTCACAAAAAATATTTTTCGTGTATATGTCAGCAGCTTTGCCCTCCAACACTTGGTAATTACTCTTCAACTGGGGGCGTTTGTATTGAGATTCATGATAATTTTTCCAGTGCGTGTGACGCTGTGCTTCTATTGCAGTTTGACGAGCGTTGAGAGTGGAACACCGAAGTTACCCTACATTGGGGAAACGAAGGTGTGTGATTATTCGAATTTGGTGAAGGATTCAGATTCGGATTCAGAATTTAAGTATATAAAAGTATGTATACGAAAATATATATCTTGTCTTAAACACTCGTTTTGACACTAAGATTGTATGTGATTTCATGTGTCCAAACTTGCCCATTAGAATTATAAGCGAGGAATTTTGAACCAAGATAAGTTAACCTATGTTCATGACATATAACCATAATCCATTTATCATCAAGAATTCGATTATATATTATATAGTATATAGATTATGTTATTATTTAGTCCATCATATATAATCATAGAAATCAAGTAAGTCCAGCATGGAGGTAAGATGATTAACATCCATTAAACCTTATTGTATGAATTCACCAAAGCACAAAGTTTATCAACATAGTTGGTAAACCCGGTTGGTCATGAATGATAAGAATATAAACTACTCTACTAAGATAATAAGTAGCCAAATAAGAATAACCCGGGCGTGTCATACCCAACATGGAAATGTTGGAGGCGAGGCGGGGTTAACTTACTTTGGGTCTAGGAAACTACTTAGTTGAACATGAACAAAAACGTCAAGTGAGGTGGTGGAACAAGTTTGGAAAGCCAAGGCTTCCATGGTTTACACCTTTACCAAAACAAAAGTCTTGCCATATGAACTATAGTAAACTTGGATGGTCTCAACACTTGTAGGTTGTCTAAACATTATCAAAATAGAAAGTCTAGAGGGTGTTTGCACTTCTAAACTCATAAGAATCAACCTTATGCAAGTCCCATAACCATAGATGGGTTTAGGAACAAGATAGGCACAAGATTCATGCAAGAAAGTTAAGTTTGTAAAGAGTTTGCAATATAAATCTTCAAAACAAAAAGTGTGGACCTCAAAATAGTGATGTTCCACCTTAGTTTACCATGGTAAACTTGTGGAAACACTCTTAGAGGTGTTCCAAGCTTTCAAGTAAAAGAAAAGATGAAGAAATGTGAGTTTGGACTCACTTTAGAACTTAGAATAATTCTGCATTTTCTTGTGTTTGCAACTGATTTGGGAGTGTTTTGAGAGTTTAAAGGAGTTGGGAAAGTGAAAATGGGGTGATGGAGGCTTGGTTTATAATGGTGAGGTGGGGTTTTGTGTTTATGGAGGATTGAAGGTGATTGGGGAAGGAGAAAGGTGACCAATCAAGAGCTGAAAACAACTCGTTGCGGATCAGCCCCCTTGGCGTCACGCAAAGCAAAGAGAGGGGGGGTGGCGTGATGCGGCGCCCTCCTTGGCCATCCAACTTTGATTTGTTACACTTTGCCCCCTGAACTTTGATTATGTTATCATTTTATGCAATAACTTTAATAATTAACATGTTTTCAAGCATGGAAAGCGTATGTAAGTATAATCCGTGTATCATGTATGTATGTATGTATGTATGTATGTATGTATGAGTAATTATACATATAAAAAGTATCGGTTTGCAAGAAAATACGTATTTACCGATTGATTGCATGTATAACACGTATGTTTAAAGTATGAATTTCATTATGATCAAAGTCTCGGATTTCAAAGTTTGAATCGAAATATGAATACAAGTTTCTAAAAATAGAATTACGATTACATTATTCTAATTAAGGAAAGTACAAAAATGCGGAGCGTTACACTATAAGTTTGTAATGACATTTGCTTATCTTTTAATTTTAACCTGAACCGACCCGATCTGACCCGCTACGAACCGAAAAAAAATATTACATAGCTAGGGACTTAAAATTCTTAAAAATTATCCACACTCATAAAAAAATTCTTTGGTCCGCAACTGACTCCGACTTAGTCGGGGATAAACATAAGATGCACTCAAAATTCTTTTTAGTAAGCACTTTTTTTATAAAGAGTAAAATACACGAATAGTCCCTGTGGTTTGTCAAAGTAACACCCTTAGTCCCCAACTTTTAAAAATTACACTCGTGCTCCCTGTGGTTTGCTCGGTTGTTACTCGGATGGTCCCTAGAGTGGATGACAGTTAGTTTTCTCTGTTAAATGTGTGCGAAATGACTAAACTACCCCTAACTAATTAAAAAAACTAAGAAAGATGTAAAGATTGGTGGCCCCCTCATCTTCTTCCCCTATCTCTCTCTAAAATCCATCACCACCTGCACCTTAAACCCACAACCACCACCTCTACCGTCACCTTCAGCCCACCACCCCATTAGTTCTAGTGTACAATTCCTAACTAATCGGTGACTTTAACGCCATCTTCCAAAAATAAATAGACAATCGTATGCTAAGTGATAAAATCGGTATTCAACAGTGACTGTACAGCGGAATTGAAGGTTGTCGGAGTGATCGGCACCGGCCAGATGGGCTCCGGAATAGCTCAACTTGCGGCGGTTGCCGGTTCCGATGTCTGGCTCCTCGATAAAGAAGCCGGAGCTCTCCACTACACCAACTCACCAAGGGTTCTATCTCCAACTCCGTTCAACGTTTTGTTAACAAAGGTCAACTCTCCAAGGTTTTAGTCAACCTTTTCACTGTCTTTATTCCCATATAATCATAAATCCCCAAAATCTATTGACAATTATTACAATTGTCTTTAGATCTTTGGAATCAGTCTGTTCATAATGATTATTGATTATTTTAATGCTATAAAAAGTTGTTATAAATTAGAATATCAATAAATGATATATGGATTAAGATGCCTTAACTGTTTACTCTTTATTGCTTACCGTCAAAATGTGTTTTCTAGAATTATTTTTTCAACATGATTTTACTGTTGTGTGTTTAAAACTTATAATATTACAGGTTTGGCAAGACGGTTGTTTGTTCACGGGATTATGCGGGGTTCATTGTGAACCAGATACTAATGTTTACGGTGGTGGGCTGAAGATGACGGTGGAGGTGGAGGTGGTGGTTGTGGGTTTAAGGTGTAGGTGGTGATGGATTTGAGAGAGAGAGAGAGATATGACGGGGGCCCACCAATCTTTATATCTTTTTTAATTTTTTTAATTGGTTAGGGGTAATTTAGTCATTTCGCACACATTTAACAGAGAAAACTAACTGTCATCCACTCTAGGGATCATCCGAGTAACAACCGAGCAAACCATAGGGAGCACGAGTGTAATTTTTAAAAGTTAGGGACTAAGGGTGTTACTTTGACAAACCACATGGACTATCCGTGCATTTTACTCTTTTATAAAATATAAGTTTAGCTATATAGACACGTTACCACATATACTTGTTAATAATTTTTATTGATAATACATCCAACAATACAAATATTATAATAACTTAAGGTTTTGTGAATATTTTTCAGTATTTATTTTATATTGAGAACTAAGAAATTCGTATAAAGCACTTATACACATGAGAGACTAAGTAGATGAAGAAAACTATTTTTCAGTATTTATTTTATATTGAGAACTAAGAAATTCGTATAAAGTACTTATACACAGTGACGGATATAGAATAAAACATCAAGGGACAACGTTTTAAAATTTTCTTTGATATAGGGGCAGCGAAATAAAAAAAACGCCAATTTTTTCAAATTTTACACTACCGCTGGAGTGTCAAGGGGTAACGGGGCTACCCCTTGTCTCAAGCTACATATGCCCCTGCTTATGCACAATGTAATGATTGTAAATACTATGGTTGTCAATGGGCCGGGTCCGGATTAAGCATTGGTAATCTCAAACCCATACGCAGTTGTAAAATTATACTCAAACCTGGTGTAATACCGTATACCCATTGTTCTTGAGTTTTCTTTTCGTCTCTTGTTAATACATTATGGTTTGTCGCACTTTAAACATATTCAAAGTTAGCTTAAGTTTTCTTTTAATCTCTTGTTAGTACATTATGGTTTGTCGCACGTTGGCTAAAGGGTGTGTGGATCATGGTTGAGACATGATTTGCCATCTAGGAACATGAATGAAATGTTACACCATCCCTTTGTCTGATCCACCATGGTTTGCATGAATTAAACCATGACAACTATGGTCATCCTTTCCATTTTCAAGAAATCTTTTTCTTTCTCTTTAGATAAAGATAAATTAAAATAAATAAAGGGATAATGGTTTAGGTCGTGACCACAACACCAATACTGATTTTGAATGATAGGTTAGAGATGAGTAATATGACACCGACGTGAACGGGCCATGGTGATATAGCCTAAGCTTTCTATGTATATGCCATTAGAATAAAATGTTTTGAAACTTCCGGTAGTAACCCCCCCAAATCTCAGAAGCACCTTACTTTCTCTCTCGATCCGCCACCATCGGAAGCTCATCGCACGGTGACTCAAGCCTCATCAACATCGTTATCAGGTGAACTGACAATCACAATGCCTTGTAATCTTCACACACTTGTACATAATCATAACATTTTTTCGTCAATCAACTGCATCACATTTCGTCAATTTCGTATATGTTTCTTATTATCGCGATTTACATATGAATTTCGTATGTTAGGTTTTGGCTATCTGAATTTGCTAACATAGACGTACACGTATATAATTGCTTAATTTCAACGATAATCTTACAGCATTCATAGGTTTTAGGGCAGCCAGATCGACTAATTACACATTGTCTGTTATACTATATCATCTATGGGATCACCTGATCAATATAAGCTTAGTTGTATCTACATTTTCTTTATTTTTATTATCATTATTTTTTTTGCAATGTAACCTGATTATAATAAGATTATAACTCTGGCGGCTAGCTCGGAAAAAGCTGGCTCGAAAATGGCTTGTTTGTTAATGAGCCGAGTCGAGCTGGCTAGGTTTGTAAACAAGTCGAGCCCGAGCCAAGGTATGTTCGGCTTGCTGGCTCGGTCGTTAGGCTCGTTTAGCTGGCTCATTGGCTCGTCTAATCTAAAAAAGCAAATATTAATATATATAAATTATAAATTCTTTTGTTTGTAAATTCTGCATTATATGTATATTAAAAATATAAAATTACTATTTTTCAAATAAATGAACGAACTCGAGCTCAGCATTTCAGCTTGTTAAGATAAGTGAGCAGAGGTGGCAGACCTGGCTTGGCTCGTTTACAGGCTTACTTTACTTATAATCCTTGTTGATAGATCATTGCTCCCACACTGGGATAGATCCGTATATGAATTTCAGTGTTGGGTGTCTGATTAAATCGCGTATCAGATAGAATTTTAGTTATTCTGCACTGGATATCTACAGTTTAACAATGAATCATTCTATCTGAGTTGTAGTTATTATTTTTGTTAAAATGAAATAACAAGAAATAAGGTTACTGAATGTCTTCTGTTTTCATGGTTTGATAAGTTAACGTTCTCAATAAAATAACAAAATTGAAGGTAGAAACTTTTACTTGTGATCTGAACTAACAGAAATTCGGTCATTTGCAACAGATAATATGGAGAAATCATGCTCTCTACTTATTCATTTCGACAAAGGAACACCGGCACTTGCCAATGAGATCAAGGTGGCTCTTGAAGGAAACGACGATACTGCAAAGATAGACGCCATGAAGAAAGCCGTTATGCTTTTACTGAACGGAGAAACACTACCACAGCTTTTCATCACAATCGTTCGTTACGTCCTTCCTTCAGAGGATCACACGGTTCAGAAACTACTCCTTCTTTACCTTGAAATCATCGCAAAGACGGACTCCAAAGGAAAAGTTTTACCCGAAATGATTTTAATCTGCCAAAACTTACGAAACAATCTCCAACACCCGAATGAGTACATTCGCGGTGTAACTTTGCGGTTTCTTTGCCGAATATGTGAAACCGAGATTATCGAGCCCTTGATCCCTTCCATATTGGCCAATCTGGAGCATAGAAATCCGTTCGTAAGGAGGAATGCCATACTTGCGGTGAACGCGATCTACAAGCTTCCACACGGGGATCACCTTTTGGTCGATGCACCAGAACTGATCGAAAAAGTGTTATCAACCGAAGCTGATCAATCCGCAAAGAGAAACGCGTTTCTTATGCTTTACACATGCGCCCAAGATCTTGCGGTTCATTACCTTTTGACCCATGTGGATAAAGTGTTCGAATGGGGCGAACCGTTACAAATGGTCGTGTTGGATTTGATACGCAAAGTGTGTCGATCGAACACACGAGAAAAAGGGAAGTACATAAAGATCATTATATCGTTGTTAAACGTACCTTCCGCTACTGTTATCTTCGAATGCGCGGGAACACTGGTATCGTTATCATCCGCTCCCACCGCCATTCGGGCTGCAGCCAGTACGTATTGCCAGCTTCTCGTCAGTCAGAGCGACAACAATGTGAAGCTTATCGTGCTTGATCGTTTAGACGAACTAAAAGCTTCCCATAACGAGATCATGGTTAATATGATAATGGACGTGCTCCGGGCACTCTCGAGCCCAAACCACGACATTAGGCGTAAAACACTCGATATCGCTCTTGATTTAATCACCCCTCAAAACATTAACGAAGTCGTTCTCACTTTGAAAAAGGAAGTGGTGAAAACTCAAAGCGGCGAGTTTGAGAAAGATGGTGAGTATCGTCAAATGCTTATTCAAGCGATTCATTCGTGTGCGGTCAAGTTTCCGGAAGTTGCGGGCACGGTTGTACATATGTTGATGGATTTCTTGGGCGATAGTAATGTTGCTTCGGCGATGGATGTAGTTGTTTTCGTGAGGGAGATAATCGAAACGAACCCGAAGCTGAGGGTTGCTATAGTAACACGCCTGTTGGATATCTTTTACCAGATACGATCCGCAAGAGTGTGTTCGTGTGCTCTTTGGATCATCAGTGAGTATTGTCTTTCGCGTTCGGAAGTGGAAAGCGGGATTACAACGATAAAACAGTGTCTCGGTGACCTGCCGTTTTACTTGGTTTCGGAAGAAGGGGATTGTAACGAATCGTCTAGACGGTCTCCGCAAGTGAACTCGATAACTATTTCGTCTAAACGGCCTGCTATTCTTTCTGATGGAACTTACGCCACACAAAGTGCAGCTTCGGAAACCGCTTTTTCTCTACCTACTGCGGTCCAAACAACTTTGAACTCAGGAAACTTGAGATCTCTTCTGTTAACCGGTGACTTTTTTCTCGGTGCGGTTGTGGTTTGTGCATTGACGAGACTTGTGTTGCGGTTGATGGACGTTCAGACGTCGAGAGTTGAAGTGCACAAAGCGTCAACTCAAGTGTTGCTAATCGTGGTCTCGATGTTGCAACTTGGTCAATCTTCATTTCTTCCTCACCCGATTGATAATGATTCTTATGACAGAATTGTTCTTTGCTTAAGATTGTTATGCAATCCCGATGAACATGTGAGGAAAATATGGCTGCGGTCTTGTCATGAAAGTTTTGTTCAAATGCTTGTCGAGAAACAGCGACGTGAAGCCGAGGAAATAAAGGCTAAGGCTCATGTTTTACACGCGCAACCTGATGATCTCATTGACTTTTATCATTTGAAGAGCAGAAAGGTAAGTTTTTTGCTGTTTTTCGTTCGTTGCGAGTATATTAAGTGTATGCTTTCTTTAATATTGTATAAGTTGTATCATTAAGTGTGTACTTGTTATTTGCATAATGCCTCTCTGTTTAACCGATCTATACCTAATAAATAAGTAACTGGTTGCGCCTAGACCTGTAAACGAACCTAACGTTCATGAACTGTTTGTGAATGTGTTCGATGGGAACTTCGTTTATGTTCGTTATTTTAAGAAACGAACGAACACGAACAAATTTTGTTCATTTAGTTAAATGAACAAATTTTGTTCATTTAGTTAAATGAACAAACATGAACACACGTTTTGTTCGTTCATTTATGTTCGTGAACGTCCTTTTTTTGTTCATTCATTTAAGTTCGTTTATGTTTGTTCGTTTGTGTTCGTTTAAATTTTAATAAATACATAAGTAGCTATAATTTTATACATATAAACATAAAACGGGCTTTCTAACTACTTACACAAATATAACTAATTAGTAATTGGGTTTTCTAATAATAAAAATGAGTTTTCCAATGAAACTTATCGTATTTAGTCACTAATTTATATAATAAAACGAATTTATGTTCGTCAGTATTTGTTTATGCTTGGTCAATTATGGTCATTTTTATTCGTTTATGTTTGTTCAGTTATGTTTATTTGTGTTGTTTTATGTTTGTTAAATTATGTTCGTTTAAGTTTGTTTATGTTCATGAATTGTTTGTTTCGGTTTAAGCGAACAAACATAAACGAACACGAACATGCCCATTTTCTTAACGAACAAAAAAATGTGTTCGTTTATATGTTTGTGTTAGTGTTCGTGTTTGTTCGGTTCGTTTACAGGCACTTGCGCCACATGTCACAATTCTGTGAGCCCAAGTTTTTTTTTCTCGCTTCTGTTATTTCACCCTTTCGTATTCTATATCTAACTTAAAAATGGTAATACAACATGATATATTAAATTCTTAGTTAGTAATTTATGTGGGATATTTGACCCATCTAATCCTTAGTATTAATACACAAGTTTCTAACCTTGTATGTAGTATGCTAAATTACTATTATCTTTGATGTTTGACATGGTCAACTTTCCAGGGCATGAGCCAGCTGGAGTTAGAAGATGCGGTTCAAGACGACCTAAAACGTGCTACCGGCGAGTTCATTAAAGAAGGGGATAGTGAAAACAAGCTGAACCATATTGTTCAACTAACCGGTTTTAGTGACCCGGTATACGCTGAGGCATATGTCAACGTTCATCATTATGACATCATCCTTGACGTAACAATCATCAACCGAACGAAAGAAACCCTGCAAAATCTGTGTTTGGAATTATCAACAATGGGTGACCTTAAACTCGTTGAGCGTCCACAGAATTACACTCTTGCCCCTGAATCAAGCAAACAGATTAAAGCAAACATTAAAGTTTCGTCAACTGAAACCGGGATCATATTTGGGAACATTGTTTATGAGACGTCAAAAGTGTTTGACCGTAATGTCGTTGTCCTGAATGATATTCATATCGACATTATGGATTACATCGCTCCTGCTGTTTGTGGTGATGCAGCTTATAGAAGTATGTGGGCTGAATTTGAATGGGAAAACA
This sequence comes from Helianthus tuberosus, assembly GCA_030545235.1. NCBI lineage: Eukaryota > Viridiplantae > Streptophyta > Magnoliopsida > Asterales > Asteraceae > Helianthus > Helianthus tuberosus. Next base: position 84,991,040 of record CM060369.1, read on the forward strand.
AGGTATTAAATATTAATCACTTCCTGTTTAATATATCGTGATTTATTAATTTATTTTATTTTATCTATCCACTTTTATGATTATTCAGGTTGCTGTCAACACTATAATTCAAGATGAGAAAGAATTCCTAGATCATATTATTAAATCAACCAACATGAAGTGCCTAACTCCACCGTAAGCTATCTACATTTGTTTTGTTTGAGTTTACTGTTAAGGGTGTACGTTAAATGGGTGTTCGTGGGTTGGCTATTTGAACCCGAAAATCGCTGAACACGACATGAGTTTCACAGGTTGACAAGAGTGTGACCCATCTAACCTGATTTTATTTTTGCATATTAGTATTTTTTTTAAAGCTTGCATATTTACAACAAAAAATACAAATGTATGTAAAATAATCACGTTTAAACTTTAAACTACAAACCAGACACTTATTTCTCTTGTATCCATTAATTTTTGGCATAAAATACACGTTCAGTTTAAGTTATGACATAAAACATATATTAAAAAATAAACGGGCCAACCTGTGAACCGACCCATATAGATAAGTGTGTTCGCGGGTTTGACCTGAAACTAATGTTAATGAGAATTATTTATTTATTTATATATTTTATTCCCTACGAGTGCAATGCTTTTGCTTCAGGTCTGCGCTGGAAGGTTACTGTGGATTTCTGGCTGCTAATTTGTATGCGAAGAGCGTTTTCGGGGAGGACGCTTTGGTAAATGTGAGTGTTGAGAAGCAGGCAGATGGTAAGCTAAGTGGATATATCCGAATTAGAAGCAAAACTCAAGGGATAGCTTTAAGTTTGGGGGACAAAATAACTCTTAAGCAGAAGGGAGGTGCATGATCTTTGATTCAACCATCATCTTTCCCAAACTGGTAAGTTTCAATACTCATATACTGATTCATATTTGTTACTTTATAGAAAATATTAAATAAACAGAAAAAAATGTGTTTTCTGGGGCTACGTGGCCTGGCCCATGTTGATCTGTACTAAAAAGTGTCTTGTTTCAACCTTGAAAACTTTTTGGCCCATTACCAACACGCCCAATTTGCCACCTCTACATTTAGCGTAAGATGTTAAAAACTAACTCGGGTGGAGATACGGGTTATACAGATTTCCTTACATGTAAAAGTTTTTGGTTCAGGTTTGGCAGTAGGCGCTTTACTTGAATTTTGCAGAGACTGTTGCAGCAAAGTAATTTGATAGTTTAGATATCGAGTTTTGTTTATAAGAGGTTGATACTTGTTGGCCTCCGTTGAAGGCTTGGTGGCTTACTATAACGGATATATTACAAAAGCAAACTCAGGAATGACGATTATAAATATGGTCAATAACGAAAGACTAAACCGAAATCGTGCAATACAAACTGGTACTAGTTCAGAACCCTTTGGTATGGCTTCAGTGAAGGACCCAATTTTTTTTGTCATGTCACTTTTCGAATATGTATGGTGAACTGGTGGTACTTTTCATGTATTACACATGAAAAACAAGTATCAGATACTAGATAATACATAAATAAAAATTCCCCGGGTCTTGTCTGGCTTTAACCGTTCTGACATGACCAAAGTTTGAGCATGTCGTAACACTATTTAGTAATTCATGGTAATGTCCGACACCGAACCAGTTCAAAGCTACTCCCAAACTGGACCTGATCGTGTGATATTGCTATTAAAAAAAATTTTAAGCCTTCAAAATCTAAAAATGCAATAATTGAATAAATAGAATGGTCCATTGGTCCTTGAATATCTTGCTAAGGCATTCCTTTTCTGGTTTTTTAATATATCGCCTTCAAAAAAAAAAAAAAAAAAAAGAATGCAATCCAAAAGCACACAGCTATAAAGATAGATCAGTGCCTTGCCAACTATAGGATTCCTTGGACAACAAAAATAAAAACAAAATGGAAGAAAATGGTCAAATGAATGAACACCTGAAATTAGTCTTGACATGGAAAAAGAAAAAAAAAGTTATCATGTTTTATAAGTTATGATATCACAAAACATGAAAGTACTGATCCTTTAATTTATTTAATATTTTTTTTTTAAAATAATCATGTTTGTAAAAATTCAAGATTATTATCTGTTATTTATCATTTTTGTTTGAACTAATTATATGATTTCTTAAATTGTTTAAACTGATTTAATATGTTTTTAAGCTTCATCACCACTTTGTAACATTCTATACTCACCTTCGTTTATACTACATACTAGGTTATAACCCCGTGTATTACACGGGTTGAATAAATATAATTTTGGTTACTATTTCGTGACATTTTCCCTATTATAGATAATAAAAAAGTTACATCTTTAAAAACGTGTATTGCATGAGTTGAATAAACACGTGTATTACACGAGTTGATTAAATATAATATAATCGGTTAACACGTCGTCAATATATGCTTTTGAAAAAAAAATGAACTTTGAAGTATTATAACATTTTACTTTGTTTTTTATTTATTTATTATTAGGTTAGAAACTTGTGTATTACACAAGTTAACATTTTACTTTATTTTTTATTTATTTATTAATAGGTTAGAAACTTAAGTATTACGCATGGTTAAATCGATGAAATTTTAAATTAAATAGTTATTAATAAGCGGAAAAAGTAAAAGAAAACGTTAAAAGAAAAAAATGTTATTTTTTTAATTTTCATTACCCGTCGGTTATTGGATAGTAAATAAAGATAAAGATTATAAACTTTTATATAAACAATTAAAACTATCTTTATCTTTATAAATAATAAAAACGTTAATATATAGTTTTTAATTTTATTAATTAATATATGGTTATCACTTATCTTTATCTTTATCATCAAATCTCTTCTACAAATTTTGATTGAGACCACCTCATAAAGCGACATGTGTCCTCAAAGTGGTTTCTTTTATTATATAGATAGATTCATTAAATAAAACCGTAAATTACACAAATGGTTTACGTGGTAAGGTTAAATTTTACCTTTGATCATTCATTTTTAAGAAGTTACTAGTAATCAGACATGCGCGCGTTGCGGCGCGGGTACATTGTAAACATCTAACGAATTAGTCCAAATGTTATGTGATTTGTTAACCATATGTAAACGCTCGTTTTGACATATTCTACTGAACTCAATAGTATTGTGGTTAGATCAAATTGTAAAAAAATCGAATTTATATTATAACGTATTTACATGTGACCCGACTCATACATATGAAACGTAAAAAAAAACATAATCAAGGGAATTTTACCCCTAGCGCATTGCAACGGGGTCGAAACGTAGAGTGGCTCGAATTTATACCGTCGAATGAGAACATATTATATTTGACTCCATTCGATTCGAAACTAAATTTACGGCGAAACGTAGTTGAAATGGGAAGGTAAAGTTGAAGGGTGGTAAAAATTGCAGATTTCATTAGTTTAGCGGGTTGTAAATGAAGTAATAGTGTAGGGATTAAAACTATATTTTTCAAAAGTAGGATTTGTATGATCAGTGGAAAAACAAAGGGTCCATTTTTGTAAAAGCTTCAAAAAGTAAGGACACTAATGTAAAAGTCATGAATAAACATAGGAGGCTATTTATGTAAAAGTCAATAAAAAGAAAGAGACATTAATTAAATGCTCACCGACTTTCTACTTTAAGAGTTATAAAAATATATATGGTTTCTAAGAGTTTGCTAAGTCGTAACACTTCTAGTCTCTTGAATTAACGTTACTAAGTTGTTACGTATAACTTAATTTGAGACGCAACTTGCTTTGATTGTTTTTTACAGAGCCGGCCCTGAAGGAGGGCGTGGAGGACAATTGAACAGGGCCCGTGATTTCGTAGGGCACGTAATTTAAAAAAAATCTGATATTATATATGTAATTTTTTTAATAAGGTATAGCCAAACAAATACTAACATAGGCCCACTTACAAAAAAAAAATCATATGGTTTCGATTTGTTAGCCCATTAGGTTAGTGAGCCCAATACCCAAATCATTTTAAAAACAAAAAAAAAACATTTATCCCTTGTTGGGCGGCAACTGCCAACTAGTGCCCTGGAAAATTGTGCCTTCACCTTTCACGCATAGAGCCTGTTCAGTTCAACAATCTGCACTTTTGCTTTTAGTTCTTCGATTGTTGTTTGATTCAGGCCGTATTCACAAAATCACAAAGATCGTGGATCAATGTATAGAGCCTGTTTGTTTGATTTCAGCCTGTTCGACTTCAATCTCAGACAATACACGGACACGGATCATGTTGAAAGGTAAACATCTGTCGAATTCAGTTGTTATGTTTTGTTTTTGGTCGAATTCACAGTGAATTATTCACTCATTTAGGCCCTTATTAGTTATACAATTGTTGAATTCAGGCCCGTATTCACAGTGAAGACTAAATTGTTGGTAACTTATACAAAAACGATTGTCGAATTCAGGCCCGTATTCTGTTTTTTTTTGTTGTTGTTGAATTCAGGTATGGTTTACGATTCTATGATTAGTTGATTCATGATTTTGGATTTTTTTTGTCGATCATTAGGCGTTAACTTAATTTGATACAAACTTTGTCGATTATTTAGACGTTAATGGCTCCAAAACAACCATCCGGATGGCAAAAACGTCAAAAGAGGAAACGAGTTGAAGAATTGTTGAAGTCTCAAAATTTTGTATTTTGTTGGCTCCTAAACAAGCATCCGGATGGCAAAAACGTCACTCATTCAGGCCCCTTACGGTATGTCACTCATTCGAATACTATATTTTGTATTTTGTTAATTGCATTGTTTATCGAATGCTATATTTTTTCAACGCTTCACGGTTGAATGAAAAAACTAGTTTAAATTACTTATTTCGTTAAGGCCTAAGGGCACGTTTTTTCGAGCTCGAACAGGGTACAGTAATTCTCAGGGCCGGCCCTGGTTTTTTATAAATAATATATGATTCTAGCTAAGGGAGTTTAAGGTACAAAAACTGTTTTCTCCCAAAAGATATTAATTACACATTCTTTTATATCTCAGTATATGTACCAACAAGGGGTATAGTAATGTCGGGTTGATGCACTGGCAGAATTGGGATTTTTTTTTTGGGTGTGATATTTTTAAAGATTTTAGGCCCTTAGCTATATAAAAAAATTGGTTCATAGCGGGTCGGATCGGATCGGGTCATGTAAGACAAAAGAACATCAAACTAAAATTTATGTAATCATAAAAAACACGTCAAACGTCATTACAAACGTATTTAAAATTGTGCCCTGCAGGTTTTCATTTTTTTTAAATCTATCCAAAACATCATCTGGAGATACTAAATACCCCATCAGTTCATTGCATTCTTACTCATGGTTCCTATCACATATAAATTGCTCCATAAGTTCATAAAACAACTTTAAACACTTAAACAAAATAACAATTATGTTCAACCATAGTCAATAGTTTTCAATTTTATTTTCAAGCATTCAAGCCGTAGTATTAAATGTTGATTATTTGTAACTAATCATTTAAACAAACAAAGTAATAAATAAAACAACAAAATCATTTAACGACAAGTCTAGAACAAACAAAAAAACATAAAAAGATTAAACCCTTGTACATCTATGTTTTCTCCTAATCATCACATAAAAAAATCAATAAAGAAATCATACTAGTTCTATATTGGAATTCTGGCGTAATATGGGTCGGTCTTGTCGGAATTTTATTTTTTCCGGCAAAAAAAGTCGTCCGGTCGTGAGCAGTGGCGTCAAGTTGTCGGGAGTTTTTTTTTTTTTTGGGCGGGATTTGGAATTGGAATGGGTAGATGAGTTTGTGTTATTTTATTTATTTTAAATTTCTTTGGGTTAGGTTTGGGCTTGGGTTAATAAAAGTAGATTGTAGATTGGGCTTTGATTGGGTTAAGTAATTAAGTGAATAAATGGTTAAAGAATAATTATATAAATTGTATTATATACTTATATATTAAATAATAATCAGTGTTTATTTTTTTAATAAATTCATAATATTTTTTTTTCTAAATAGGGCGGTTGAAAATTTTCAAGGAATATAACATCGAATCGAAGAATCTTACGTCTAGTCGCACGCGTATCGAAGAATAATACGTCGAGTCAAACACTTTAAAAAAATTCGAAATTCGAAGTATACGGGTCGTATAAGGTTATACGGCCCGTATAGAATAAAATTAACTGACAACTTTGTCAGTTCATTTGTCCAATGTTATATTAGTTCCCGTATACACCATGTAAGAATAAGATTTTACCATGTGTTATTATTAGTTCCCTTTGTCCAATGGTTAGAGATTTTTTTTTGAAAATTAAACTTCATTAAAACACACATCCGACCCAAACGGGCAAAAGGCCAATACAAAACAAAACCCCCAACCCAAACGGGCAAAGGGAAAAATTACAACATATACATAGGGTATTTACACCACTCCTTTCAATCAATATATTTACATGATGATCTATTTTTAACCCACCCGAAACCCTTCGATTTAATCTCTGTCATGATATCTTTCGGACTTCTACTGATCTGCTTAAAAACCACCTCGTTTCTGCCTTTCCAAATACACCAGCAAGAAATAATAATCAACCCGTGAATAATCTTCTTCAGTTCCCCCCCACCCTGAGTGGAATTATGAATATCCATTAAATCTTTGAAATCAAACGCGAAAATCGAGGGAATGTTGCACCAAGCGCTGACAGCCGCCCACACCCTAGTTGCCATCGAACAAGCTGTAAACAAATGATCCACCGTTTCCTCATATTCATCGCAGTAAGGACACATAACCGATGAGATTTCCACGTTCCTTCTTCTCAAGTTGACTCTGGTAGCGAGTCTATCCAAGTTACCTTTCCATGCCATAATATTGTATTTAATTGGCACCCATTTGCTCCACTCGAAATTGGGAAGGTTGCTACTCCCCCTATCTGAATAATAGCCTTTTTCACAGACAAAACTGAGAAAGAATCCAATCTGTCTACTTTCCAAAGCCATGAGTCCTTATCATTTGACATTCTCACCCTGTTGATAACTTCTTGACATTCCTGCCATTCCTTAAGCTCTGCATCAGACTCGGGTTGTCTCACCCAATTGCAAGTATATCTCCCATTTCCTTGCTCTGTTCCCATTCTATCCCAGACCCTGCAAGATTTATACGATTCCAAAACAAAAATATGTGGCCATCTTTCCACGAAAGGAAGATTACCCACCCATGTGTTTAACCAAAACCGAATATCATATCCGTTCCCCACAATACCAAGAATCGTCTGATTTATACCCTTCCCGTTTAATTTCAATTTAGATATTATCTAACAATATTATTCCAGCAACCCGTAGATTTTCCGTTTAGAGGCAGGAAGCTTCTCTAAATGTTTTTGCTATGACAAGCCTCCACCACTTTCCTCCACAGGTTTTGGTTTTCGACCCTATATCTCCATTCCCACTTATATAGGAGCGCCTCATTAACTTCTTTTAGTCTATTAATACCCAACCCCCCTTTTTTCTTGGGCCAAGTGACCCAATCCCAAGCAACCCAGTTCATTTTTTTATTTTCACTCGAACCCACCCGCCCACAGAAACTTCCTCATCTTACCTTCGAGGATCTTAATTAAACCAACCAGGGCTTTATATAAAGAAAAGTAATATATGGGGAGACTCTCAAGAACATAGTTAATTAAGGTAAGTCTCCCACCTATAGACAAAGTTTTAGCTTTTCAAACCGATAATCTTTTGGCGAAAATTTCCATAATTGGTTCCCAATTGCTGATTCTATTCATATTGGCCCCCACCTTGATACCCAGGTAGGAGAGCGGAATGTTATCAGTGTTACACCCAATCACATTAGCAATATCCTCGATATCACGATTATCCACCCCCAACCCATACAAGTTAGATTTATGCAAGTTAATTTTAAGACTTGAACATAAGTAAAAAAATCTGAGGCATCTAGCCACATTCGTTACGTTACCCCTATCCCAATCCCCCAAAATTAAAGCGTTATCAGCATAAAAAAGATGTGAGATAACCAGACCGTTATTTGGAGTTTGAATGCCTTTGAAAAACCCTTCCATACATGTTTTGCAAAAAATGCTAGATAAGGCTTCCATAACCAAAAGGATTAGAAACGGAGATAACGGATCTCCTATCTGATCCCTTTGGAGCAATTAAATTCGAAAGTAGGGCTCCCATTTACTAATACCGCTGATCTAGTAGAAACCAAAACCCCTTCCACCTAATTACACCAAAGATTCGGGAAACCCATTTGTCCCATGATATCCAACAAAAATCCCCAACAAACATTGTCATAAGCCTTTTCAAATTCAGTTTTTTAAAGGAAAGCCTTTTTTAACTTTTTTTAATCCAAGAGATAATCTCATTAACCATTAAAGGGCTGTCCAGAATGTACCTGCCTTTAAGGAACGCCGTTTGATTCTCTGAAAGACAACAAGAACCATGGAGATGGTTTTACTAATCACCCCAATAAGGTTGATCGGCCGATAATCTCTCATCCCCATCGGATCTTTGTTTTTTGGGATAAGAGTAATGAAAGATGAACTGCATCCTTTCGCGATAGAACCTTTGTTGTAAAAATCATCCATCAAGTTATAAAAGTCAAGCTCAAATAAATTCCAATACCTTTTAATGAAGTTGAAGTTAAAACCGTCTGGCCCAGGAGCTTTGTCTGCCCCACACTCAAAAACAGCCTTCTTAATCTCCTCCTTCTCAAAAGGAGTCGTCAGGAACGACGCGTTTTCCTCCGACAGCCTCTTGATACTATGGCAATTAAGCTTAGGTCTATTAGCGCATTTTTCCTTGAAAGCCATTTTGAAGAAGCTCAGAATCTCTTTTTTGACTAAGGAAGGTTTATTCGTCCAGACTCCCTCAATCATGAGACCTGGAGTATTATTCAATGCCCGTTTACTGTTAATGTAACCATGAAAAAATGACGAGTTTTCATCTCCTTCTGCTTCCCACTTAATTCTGGCTCTTTGTTTAAGATCTTTACTTTTGAAGTCTTCCAGCTCTTTTAAATCTTTTTTACATTCCGCCTTAATCCACTCTTCCTCTTTTGATAATTCTCTACTCTCCGACCATTCATCCAATTTATTGAGCTCCTCCTTTAATACCTTCTCTTTTTCCCCTTGCTTAGATAAGACCTTCTTTTTCCACTTTTTAGTATTCTCCCTAATCATTTTCAGTTTTTCCATAAGACGCACATCTGCTTCTCCGGCTCTGTGAATTTTCAGAAGCCTTCTTAACCACCTCATCAAAGCCTTTTCGATCCAACCATGAGTTAAAAAATCTAAACGGTTTGGGCCCAAATTTTTTTTGAGCAAGTCAGAATTATGGGACAATGATCCGAATGATTCCTAGGCAACGTCCTCAGATAAGTCACTGGCCATTCCGAAAAGAATTCCTGACAGACCAAAACCCTATCTATCTTGCTTTGTTTGTTGCCATTTTCACTATGATAAGTGAATTTTCTTCCTTTCATCTCGTACTCTCAACCCATTATCAATTATAAAATTGTTAAAATTGGAAGCACAGGTTTTGTTTAACTTAGAATTCCTTCTCTCTTCCGCATAGCGAACCGCGTTAAAATCTCCCAAAATCACCCAACAACCCGTAAAGTTACCCAATAAACCCCCTATTTCCTCCCACAAAGATTTCATTTGAGACACTTTTTGAGGAGCGTAAATATTTAAGACATTAATAGCTTTATTACTCCCCTTTATAACCCCCCCCCCCACAAATAAAAGAAAAATAGGGTGTTTAATAGAATCACGAACCTTAAAGATATTAAGGTCCCATAAGCTAACCACCCCTTCGGATCTCCCAGCCGATGGCACATGGTCCATCTCGAACTTTTCGGCTTCCCAGAATTTCTCAAACTCAATACCTGAAATGTCATTAAACTGAGTTTCCTGTAACGCATTAAAATCGACCCTATTTTTTTTAGATCTTTAACCCAACCCGCTTTATCCCCCCCTCCTAACCCTCTAATATTGAAAGATAGAAAATTCATCTAAAAACTTTTTGAATTCCTTCTTCCCTTATTGCTTCTCTGATCAAATGCTCATGTTTTTGTAAATCGACGCCCACAACTCCCCCCAAAGTGGCCGTAAGTTGTGTCTCTAAATTAATCTTGTCATTCTCCTCGTTGAGTTGTTCGGTAACTTCTTTAAACGTATTTCCTGTTCTATTCCCTTCCGCAAACTCTCCTATAATTTCACATGACCCCATCTGATTACTTTCGGTAAATCATTCACTCTTCGAATTATTTGCGTTTACCCCTTTCTTGCTCTTCGGATGTTACATTGTTCTCCAGAATTCCTATAATTACATTTAGATCAAATGGGTCATTTTGTCTCATCCTCTTCTTTGGCCTAGATATCCCACTTGTTTCCTTTATTATGTTTGAATTGTTTTTGGGCTTTCTATATTTCTTGAATCCCTTCCTCGGTCCAGCAGAATTGATATTAACTTGGAAACCCATTAAGTTCGACCCATTAATCACATTCTCAGTTGAATATTCTTTATCCCCTTTCTCCTTATTATTTTTTTTCGAAAAAATGTCCACCTTGATATCCTAATGAGGCTGACCCATTACCCGAGAAATCAACATTGTACGCTATTTCCTTCTCTATGTTTCTTTCTTTATCATTTAATGGAGTTCTAACACTTTTTCTCTTTTATTCCTAATTGCTAGAGATACACAAGGACCTTTACCACCCTAAAGAAGAGGACGACGAAGTGATTGGTCCAACTCCATATACTCTTGAGCATGATCGGTGCACCAAATTTTTTTTGAAAAATAAACTTCATTAAAAACACCTTCGACCCAAACGGGCAAAAGGCCAAACAACCAAAAACGTGCCCGACCCAAACGGGAAAAGGACAAAGAAATTACAACATATATAGAGGGTGTTTACACCCTTCCGTGCAACTAATATAATTACAAGAGGATCTATATTTAACCCAAGCAAAACCTCTCGACTTTAACTCCCCAATGATGTCTTGCGGACTACATTTCTTCTGATTAAGGACCACCTCATTCCTTTCTTTTCATATGCACCAACAAGCGATCATAGCCAACCCTTGGATGATCTTTTCCGCCTTCTTACCACCCTTAATGAACTTGTAGATGTTAAGAATATCTTTGTATTCAAAGAAGAAAAGCAGTGGGATGTTGCACCAAGCGCTGAAGGGCGACCACACCCTAATAGCCATCAAGCAAGCAGTAAACAAATGATCCACCGTTTCCTCGAATTCGTCGCAAAAAGGGCACATGACTGATGAAATGTCCACGTTCCTCCAAATTAAGTTGACTCTCGTAGGAAGCCTATCCAAATTGCCTCTCCAATTCATGATGTTACACTTTATGGGCACCCATTTGCACCATACAAAATTTGGAGGGTGACCATTACCTCTATCAATAATCAGCGCCCTTTTGACCGATTTCACCGAGAAATCACTCTGTTTTTCAATAGTCTAATACCATGCATCCTTATCATTTGAGAGTCTCACGAGACTGAGGACCTCGAGACATTCCTTCCAGTCCTTTAGCTCCTCATCTGACTCAGGCTGTCTAGACCAATGCCATATAAAACCTCCATTACCTTGACCCGCTACCAATCTCTCCATGACCCTACACAATTTAAACAACTCCAGACCAAATAAATGGGGCCATCTTTCCATGAAAAGGAAGATCGCCCGCCCATGAATCAATCCAAAAGCGAATATCAGACCCATTTCCCACCTTACCCATAATCAGCCGATTTAACCCCTTCCCGTTTATTTTCAATTTGGTTATCAACTTAACAATGTTTTTCAAGCATCCCGCTATGTTCCCATTTAGCAGAAGGAAGCTCCTTTGATTATTCTTACTATGGCAGACTTCCACCACTTTACACCAAGGATTATGATTTTCCACCCTACATCTCCACCCCCATTTAACAAGGAGAGCTTCATTGACCTCTTTAAGCCTGTTAATACCCAACCCGCCTGTTATCTTAGGCCAAGTAACCCAATCCCAAGCCACCCAGTTCATTTTAGAATCTACCCATAGGAATTTTCTCATCTTGGCTTCGAGGGTTTTGATAACCCCAGCCGGGGCCTTATATAAAGAAAAATAGTAGATAGGCAAACTTCTAACACCGAATTGATCAAAGTAAGCCTCCCCCTATAGATAAAGTTTTGGCTTTCCACACCGATCACCTTTTATCAAAAACCTCGATAATAGGTGTCCAGTTGTTGATTCTGTTCATATTAGGCCCCACCATAATCCCCAAGTAAGTAAGTGGAATAGAGTCCGTTTTGCACCCAATCAATTTAGCCATAGTTGACACTTCCTCAGTCCCACAGTCTACCCCCATCCCATATATGTTAGATTGTTGAAGACTGATTTTTAGGCCCGAGCATAAATAAAAAATTCTCAAACATCTCGCCACGTTTTTTAAATTTTCCCTATCCCACTCCCCCAACACAAGAGCATCATCAGCATAGAACAAGTGAGAAATAACCGGACCGTTATTGGGAGTTTGAATACCATTGAGAAACCCTTCATTCCTAGCTTTGTTCATAATGCTAGACAGGGCTTCCATGACCAGTAGGAACAGAAACGGAGACAGAGGGTCCCCCTGTCTGACCCCTTTGGAACACTTAAATTCAAAGGTAGGAAGCCTGTTCACCAGAACCGAGGATCTAGCCGAAACAAGGATCCCTTTGATCCATTTACACCATAAATCAGGAAAACCCATTTGCCCCATTATATCCAAAAGAAAACTCCAACAAACATTATCGAACACCTTTTTGAAATCTATTTTTAAAAGAAAAGCCTTTTATTATGTTTTTTAATCCAAGCCAAGAGCTCATTAAGCATTAACGGATAATCCAGAATGTGCCTCCCCTTAAGAAAAGTCGTTTGATTCTCAGATATGATAGACCTTATAACCATTTTGAGGCGAATTGCCAGAATCTTAGAAATAGACTTGCTTATCACCCCAATCAGGTTAATAGGTCTATACTCTTTCAGCCCCACCAGATCCTTGTTTTTCGGAATTAGAGTTATAAAAGATGAGCTGCACCCCGCCGCTATAGTACCTTTGCTGTGAAAAGAAACCAACAAGTTGTAAAAATCATTTTCAAATAAATTCCAGTACCTTTTGATGAAATTGAAATTAAAACCGTCTGGCACTGGAGCTTTGTCAGAGCCACATTCGAACACCGCGCACTTATCTCTTCTCTGCTAAACGGAACCGTCAAAGATGCTGCATCAACATCCGATAGACACCTAACATTATGGCATATGAGTTTAGGTCTATCACTGATCTTTTCCTCAAAAGCCCTTTTGAAGAATCTCATGATCTCTTTTTTAATCAGAGAAGGTTTAGAGGTCCACACATCTCCAATCATAAGACCCAGAATGTTATTGAAAGCCCGTCTACTTTTGATGTAGCCATGAAAGAATGTCGAGTTCTCATCGCCTTCCATGCCCCATCTAGCTCTAGCCCTTTGTTTGATGTCTTTAGTTTTGTAGCCTTCGAGCTCTTTTAGATCTTTTAGGCATTCCAATTTAGTCCACTCCTCTTCTTCGGATAAATCTCTACTTTCCGACGTATTTTCCAAACATTCTAATTCTTCCTTAAGGATCCTCTCCCTTTCCCCTTCCTTGGCTAAAACTTATTTTTTCCATATATTTAAAACCTCCCTAATCTTCTTTAATTTCTGCATTCGCACCACGTCAGGTTCCCCAACACCTTTGAAATCAGAAATCGCCTTTTGAACCACCTCATCGAAATCCTTTCTTTCCAACCAAGAAATGAAAAATCTGAACGGCTTGGGACCAAAGTTTTTATCCGCTGTAACACCCCGAAAATATAAAACTTTATATTAAATTATAAAGTTTAAAATAAACAAAGGTAAACTAACTATGAATAAATAACCTAGTTAGTCATAAGTCTTGTAGGAACAAGGAAACTTGGATAAAACATTGAAAATATAATTTGACAATAATAGGAGGGCCAAAAGTGTTAAGTTGTAAACTTGGTTTTTATAAAACAAAAATAAAAAACCCAAACACACACTTATGTGTGTGTGTCTGGTCGAACTAAACACAGGGGCGACACAGGGAATCCCCCAAAAACCCTAATTTCACAAAATTGATCAAATTGAAGGCTCTAATCAAGTCCAAATCCAATTTCAAGCATAAATTAGTGATCATCTCAGTGAAGTGATCATAAGGTATGCAAAATTTCATCATTTAGTTCCATCTCAGATTTCTTGATGATTTGTGAAACCAAAATCTAAGCTTGATATGTTGATGTTTAGATGAAGATAGTGATGGAAACATGTTTAGATGTGAACCCTAGCTAATAAATTGTGAAATTGATGCTCAAATTATGAATATTCATGTTTACCCATCTAGGTGTTAAATGGGTTTTGTGAATAAAAAGGAAACCTAAGAAATAATCAGAAAATTGATGTTAAACGGTTTGCATGAATCGAATTTGATATTGATATGCATGCTAGAAGCAAATAAGTTGCAAAAAGTATAAAAATTTGGCTAAATGTTGAGACATGAACTTGATAATGGTTGTTTAAAAGCCATGCTCTTAAAGTGTTTGTTAAAATGCTTAAAAGAAAGCTAACATAGTGAATTTGAGATAAAAACGCATGTTTGTACGATATGGCAAATTATGCGTGATATATATTGTGAAAAAGAGTTCTAAACAATACTTGGTTGAACTCTATAGGCAAGGAATCTGGCTCGTCAAGTAGACAAGCCGGAGGGGATACGCGTTTGAAAAGAGTGCATTAAAGGTACGTAACTATCAGTTTCGTTACTTAGTTATAAAGGATGTTTAGTATGATGGTAAATAATGTTGTAGTGAGAAAAGGATGTTTGATGCATCATGAAAGTGACGGAGTTCACTAAATGAATCAAACGGGTTGTTTTAAATGAATCTTGGTAGTCATTAAAGTGAAGGTTTTCACTTGACAACCAAACGGGTCAAAACTATGCCTTTAAAACAACGATGTATGTAGAGACTTGAAAGTCTCAAAATATGCTAGTGTTAGAAAGCAGTCCGCTAATAATTTGGATATACTGAGTTGAATTTATGAACCCGTGATATCGGGTCAAATGGTTAGTAACAACTTGCAAGAGTTGCATAAAATGTCATGCTTGAAAAATGAGAAAACGAGCATGAAATTATAATGTGAGCGTACAACCTTGTAATGGTGCTGATACGCCGGAGTTTACAAGCCCGGAGAATGGGTAATTAAGACTAGTATGCCATAGAATTAAATGGTGAAAAGTATGCACACATAGCTAATGGGTCGGATAATTGAAACAAGGATTTGTGAATAATCCGTTCATAAACCGGGTTTAGACACGTGAAAATGTGATGATTAGATCCGTATTTTTATTACGGACGCGTAGGAAAAAGAATCGACTAAAACGGATAAGCAGGTAAAAAGTTATGCTAGTTTAAAGTTGAGATTATGGGAAATTTAGAGCTGGGCAGAAATGCAGGAATTCAACCTGCAGCTGCTGGAAAACGGGTTCCCCCGCGGCACGCGACAGGGATCCTTAGCTCTAGCGCGACACGCGAGAGCGCTCGTGGGGCGCGAAGGACTTAAAGGAGTCTGTCGCGTGGCGCGACAGACCAAAAATCAAAATTTTATTTTTTGTTTTCATTTGTATGATACTAGAGTCTGTTTATATATATTTTAATGCTGTCAAAACTAACATTTATTGTGGTTTTGACCTTAGGTAATGTTGGTCGTATCCTGGATGGTGATCAAGTAAGAATCCAAGAACCAAACACTAATTTTGAAGCTTCCGCGCTAATCTAATAATGTTTTAGACGATGTTTGTTTTGTAAAACACTACTAAATGTTGAATGTTTTAAACTAGTTAGTTGGTTATATTAGAACACCTTAATCATGTAACCTTAGTTTTATCAACTAAGATTTTGATAATTATGCATTTTGGATTAAATAGTGCGTATTTTATAATAAAATAATACGTAAATGAGACGGGTGTTACAAGTTGGTAATCAGAGCTCAAGGTTGTTAACAAAGTGTGTTCGGTTCAAGCTTGATCAAACATCCGGTAAGAATTAGTTACTTTAGTAGACTTATTAAATGTAGAAGAGAAATACGAATTGATGTGCATGGGAAGAGTGTATTAACGCACTCGAACCCGGAAAGTGCACTAAAGGAAAATGGTTAAAGCAAGTTACGAACTTGGCTAAACCAAAGTAAATAAAGTATGTGTTATAAAAATGAAATGTTTAACGATTGGTGTAAACATTTCAGTTTCAAGATGACAGAAAAAGGTAACGATAATGCGGTGCCGATAGTCACCGAGTAAATGAAAGAAGTGATTTCCGAGGAGGTAGGAAAGGCAATCGAGAATAGCCTATCCGGTTTTATAGATAAGATCCAAAATACGGTACTTTCGGTAGTCGAAGAGTGGATCAAGAAGTTGGAAGATAGTACCAACATAGCAAAGGAAAAATCAGGAGAGCGGAAGGGTTGCTCATATAAAGAATTCATGGCATGTAGACCACCACTTTATAATGGAGAGGTGGATCTAATAATATGCCAATGGTGGCTAAGTGATATCGAGGGGGTGTTTAAGAGAACTACGGTACGGGTCAATTAAGAGGCCAAGCGAAAGATTGGTGGGATAACAAGAAAAAGGAGATTGGGAATGAAGCGGCGAGGGTGATGACATGGGACGAGTTTAAGGCACCATTCCTTAAACACCACAGTCCCAAAGCAGTCATCAACAGGATCAAGGAAGAATTTATTCAACTAAGGCAAAAAAGGCGAATCTATTGATAAGATCACGGGGATCTTTCTCAACAAACTGAGATTTTGTGACGAGTTGGTGACGTCCGAAAAGCAAAAAGTATATTATTACTATAATATGCTGAGTGCAGAATATATGACTCCCTCGAAATATGAAACTCTCACCGAAATCATAAACACTGCTCGAGAAAGGGAGATAGAGCTGAAAAAGCAAATCAAGTGAGGTGAACGGAGGGCACAGGTTGTTAATCTAAGCCCTACGAAGAAGGCGCATGCAACAGAGTCGTTTAAGAAACAAGATGTGAAAGGTGGGTCACCAAGTTGCAAGGTATGCGGGAAAGGGCACAAGGGCGAGTGTCGGTTCAAAGATAAGCCGTGTCCTATATGCGGGAAGACAGGGCATACAGCTGCACTATGCCCGGGAAAAGTTTCAGTCTGTTATAAATGCTACCAGCCGGGTCATAAGAAATCAGAATGCCCGGAATTAGGCGGAAAGAAGGATGGAAAGGATTCGCAAGCAGAAACTCCAAAAGCAAAGGCCAGATCCTTCCAGTCAACCGCAACCGCAGCTGAGGCAAAGATGGAACCCGATGTGGTCTCAGGTATATTCGCTATAAATTCAATTCCCGCACATGTGTTATTTGATACGGGTGCGAATAAATCCTTTATTTCACATGGATTTATTCGACATCCTTCATTTGTATTGACAAAATTACCTATGCCTCTAGAAGTAGAAATAGGTGACAACAAAAGTTTTATCGTGAGTGACGTGTGTCAAGATTGTAAGATGAGTATCGATGGTGAAGAATACTCAATAGACCTGATCCCAATGTCAATGGGAGAATTCCAAGTAGTGGCCGGGATGGATTGGTTATCCCGAAATCACGCGATGGTCGTGTGTTTCCGCAAGGAGATAAAACTAACGTCTCCAAGTGGAAAACACGTTACCATCTATGGCGAGAAAGGGGGTAACCCTGTAATATGCTCAATGTTAAAGGCTCACAAACTTATGAGACACGGATGTAGAGCGTTCATGATTTACGCAAACGAACCCGAGGAGGGATTACCGAAGATTGAAGACATACCGGTGATACGTGAGTATGCAGATGTGTTTCCGAAAGATTTACCAGGAATACCGCCTGAACAGGAGGTAGAGTTCCGAATTGAATTAATTCCGGGTGCGAAACCTGTAGCTAAGGCGCCATATTGGCTCGCGCCATCGGAGTTACAAGAGTTAATGTCTCAGATTCAAGACCTGCTCGACAAAGGGTTTATTAGGCAGAGTGTGTCTCCGTGGGGTGCACCGGTGCTGTTTGTGAAGAAAAAGGACGGGAGTATGCGAATGTGTATCGATTACCGGGAGTTAAACAAACTCACGGTGAAAAATCGATACCCGCTCCAAAGAATTGATGACCTATTTGACCAAATACAAGGTGCGAGTTGGTTCTCCAAGATTAACCTTAGATCAGGTTATCATCAGTTGAAGGTCAAGAAGGAGGATGTACCGAAGACGGCCTTTCGTACACGGTACGGACATTATGAATTCCTCGTGATGTCCTTCGGGTTAACCAATGCACCCGCGGCTTTCATGGACCTCATGAACCGGGTTTGCAAGCCGATGTTGGATAAGTCAGTGATAGTGTTCATCGACGATATCCTAGTGTATTCAAAGAGTGAAGCAGAACACGCAAGTCATTTATGTGAAGTGTTGGAGACGCTAAGAAGAGAGAAATTATATGCAAAATTCTCGAAATGTGCTTTCTGGTTACGGGAAGTGCAATTTCTCAGGCATATTATTAGTGCGAAAGGGGTGTTGGTAGACCCGTTAAAAATAGAAGCAGTGGCAAGATGGAATCCACCGAAGAATCCTTGGGAAATCAGAAGCTTTTTGGGGCTTACGGGATATTATAGGAGATTCATACAGGATTTCTCCAAGATTGCTGCGCCGTTGACCATATTAACTCGTAAAGATGAAAAATTTATATGGGGCGATGATCAAGAAAAAGCGTTCCAAAGGCTTAAAGAAAACTTGACCCACGCTCCGATATTGACATTGCCGGACAGAGTTGATGATATGGTAGTTTACTCGGATGGGTCACATTCGGGGCTCGGGTGCGTTTTGATGCAACGAGGCAAGGTTATAGCCTATGCCTTAAGACAACTGAAGACTCATGAAAAGAAATACCCTACACACGATCTCGAGTTGGCGGCGGTGGTATTTGCTTCAAAAACATGGAGACATTATTTATATGGGGTAAAATGCACTATCTTTACCGACCATAAAAGTTTGAAATATTTCTTCGATCAGAAGGAATTAAATATGAGGCAGAGGCGGTGGTTAGAAACAGTCAAAGATTTCGATTGTGATATACATTACCATCCTGGGAAAGCTAATGTGGTGGCGGACGCGTTGAGCCGGAAGGTAGAATATACCCCACTTCGAGTACGATCGATGCAACTAATTGTGACATCGGGTCTACTTGAACAAATCCGAAAATCTCAAATTAAAGCAATAAAAGAGGAAAATGTGAAGAAAGTAAGAATAGTTGGCCAATTGAAAGAATTGGCGGATGGTAACAGCGGGTTAAAGACTCGCTTCAGAAGAATATGGATCCCAAATTCGTGTGGAGTCAAGACGCTTCTACTTGATGAAGCTCATAAATCCCGTTATTCTATCCATCCGGGGGAAACCAAGATGTATAACCATTTAAAGCAAAACTATTGGTGGCCCGGAATGAAAAGAGATGTGGTAAAGTATGTAGAGAAGTGCTTGACCTGTCTAGAAGTCAAAGCAGAGCACCAAAAGCCATACGGTAAGCTGCAACCGTTGGACATCCCAGTTTGGAAATGGGAACAGATCACAATGGATCTATCGACCAAACTGCCCAGAACAAACCGCGGATTCAATCCTATATGGGTAGTTGTGGACAGATTGACGAAAAGTGCTCACGTCATTCCGATTCGTGAGACTTATACGCCCGAAAAGATGTCAGAGGTATATACCAACGAGATAGTGGCACGCCACGGGGTACCGATATCCATCGTGTCCGATAGAGATACCCGATTCACTTCAAACTTTTGGCGCGAATTCCAAGAGCAAATAGGAACTAAATTGTTCATTAGCACAGCGTATCATCCTCAAACGGATGGACAGAGTGAAAGAACAATACAAACGCTGGAGGACATGTTACGGGCATGTATTATCGACTTCGGGGGAAGTTGGGATGTTTACCTACCATTGGTCGAATTTTCATATAATGACAGTTACCACGCGAGCATCGGTATGGCTCCATACGAGATGCTTTACGGTAGAAAATGCCGAACCCCGGTGTGCTGGGATGAGGTTGGTCCACGTGAACTTGCACATAAAGACATAGTTCGAATCACGAATGAGAAGATCGACCTGGTTCGGGCCCATTTAAAAGCAGCTCAGGACCGACAAAAATCGTATGCGGATAAAAGAAGGAGACCGATTGAGTTTCAAGTCGGTGACAAAGTTATGCTTAAAGTATCTCCGTGGAAGGGAGTTATTCGGTTCAGAAAAATGGGAAAATTAAGCCCGAGGTTTATTGGGCCATTTAGAATCGTCGAACGGGTTGGTAAGGTCGCTTACCGTCTTGAACTACCCGATGAATTGAGTGGAATCCATAGCACGTTCCACGTATCTCATCTCCTAAAGTGTTTAGCCGAAGAGACGGCTTATATCCCCTACAACGACATCGAAGTGGATAATAGCCTTAATTACGCGGTAAGGCCGATTGAAATCCTAGATAGAAAGGTTAAGAGTTTACGAAACAAGAAAATTAACCAAGTGAAGGTTAAATGGGAGCATAGAAAGGGTGCAGATACTACATGGGAATCCGAAGAAGAGATGCAACGACTCTACCCTGCGTTGTTTGGTACGTACTTTGGTTTCAGGGACGAAACCCCTTTTAAGAGGGGTGGATTTGTAACACCCCGAAAATATAAAACTTTATATTAAATAATAAAGTTTAAAATAAACAAAGGTAAACTAACTAGGAATAAATAACCTAGTTAGTCATAAGTCTTGTAGGAACAAGGAAACTTGGTTAAAACATTGAAAATATAATTTGACAATAATAGGAGGGCCAAAAGTGTTAAGTTGTAAACTTGGTTTTTATAAAACAAAAATCAAAAACCCAAACACACACTTATGTGTGTGTGTGTGTGTGTCTGGTCGAACTAAACACAGGGGCGACACAGGGAATCCCCCACAAACCCTAATTTCACAAAATTGATCAAATTGAAGGCTCTAATCAAGTCCAAATCGAATTTCAAGCATAAATTAGTGATCATCTTAGTGAAGTGATCATAAGGTATGCAAATTTCATCATTTAGTTCCATCTCAGATTTCTTGATGATTTGTGAAACCAAAATCTAAGCTTGATATGTTGATGTTTAGATGAAGATAGTGATGGAAACATGTTTAGATTTGAACCCTAGCTAATAAATTGTGAAATTGATGCTCAAATTATGAATATTCATGTTTACCCATCTAGGTGTTAAATGGGTTTTGTAAATAAAAAGGAAACCTAAGAAGTAATCAGAAAATTGATGTTAAACGGTTTGCATGAATCGAATTTGATATTGATATGCATGCTAGAAGCAAAGAAGTTGCAAAAAGTATAAAAACTTGGCTAAATAATTGAGACATGAACTTGATAATGGTTGTTTAAAAGCCATGCTCTTAAAGTGTTTGTTAAAATGCTTAAAAGAAAGCTAACATTGTGAATTTGAGATAAAAACGCATGTTTGTACGATATGGCAAATTATGCGTGATATATATTGTGAAAAAGAGTTCTAAACAATACTTGGTTGAACTCTATAGGCAAGGAATCCGGATCGTCAAGTGGACAAGCCGGAGGGGATACGCATTTGAAAGGAGTGCATTAAAGGTACGTAACTATCAGTTTCGTTACTTAGTTATAAAGGATGTTTAGTATGTTGGTAAATAATGTTGTAGTGAGAAAAGGATGTTTGATGCATCATGAAAGTGACGGAGTTCACTAAATGAATCAAACGGGTCGTTTTAAATGAATCTTGGTAGTCATTAAAGTGAAGGTTTTCACTTGACAACCAAACGGGTCAAAACTATGCCTTTAAAACAATGATGTATGTAGAGACTTGAAAGTCTCAAAATATGCTAGTGTTAGAAAGCAATCCGCTAATAATTTGGATATACTGAGTTGAATTTATGAACCCGTGATATCGGGTCAAATGGTTAGTAACAACTTGCAAGAGTTGCATAAAATGTCATGCTTGAAAAATGAGAAAACGAGCATGAAATTATAATGTGAGCGTACAACCTTGTAATGGTGCTGATACGCCGGAGTTTACAAGCCCGGAGAATGGGTAATTAAGAATAGTATGCCATAGAATTAAATGGTGAAAAGTATGCACACATAGCTAATGGTTCGGATAATTGAAACAAGGATTTGTGAATAATCCATTCATAAACCGGGTTTAGACACGTGAAAATGTGATGATTCGATCCGTATTTTTATTACGGACGCGTAGGAAAAAGAATCGACTAAAACGGATAAGCAGGTAAAAAGTTATGCTAGTTTAAAGTTGAGATTATGAGAAATTCAGAGCTGGGCAGAAATGCAGGAATTCAGCCTGCAGCCGCTGGAAAACGGGTTCCCCCACAGCACACGACAGGGATCCTTAGCTCTGGCGTGACACGCGAGAGCGCTCGTGGGGCGCGAAGGACTTAAAGGAGTCTGTTGCTTGGCGCGACAGACCAAAAATCAAAATTTTATTTTTTGTTTTCATTTGTATGATACTAAAATTTGTTTATATATATTTTAATGCTGTCAAAACTAACATTTATTGTGGTTTTGACCTTAGGTGATGTTGGTCGTATCCCGGATGGTGATCAAGCAAGAATCCAAGAACCGAACACTAATTTTGAAGCTTCCGCGCTAATCAAATCATGTTTTGGACGATGTTCGTTTTGTAAACACTACTAAATGTTGAATGTTTTAAACTAGTTAGTTGGTTATATTAGAACACCTTAATCATGTAACCTTAGTTTTATCAACTAAGATTTTGATAATTATGCATTTTGGATTAAATAGTGCGTATTTTATAATAAAATAATACGTAAATGAGACGGGTGTTACATCCGCACAACTCAGAACAAGAGGGCGGTGGTCCGAGAACAGTCTTGGCAGCGCCCGGAGGCATGCCATCGGCCACTCAGAAAAGAACTCATGACAAACCAAAACTCTATCAATCTTGCTAAGTTTGTTACTCTTATCTTTAAGGTACGTGAATTTTCTTCCTTTCATATCATATTCTCTTAACCCATTTTCATAAATGAAATTATTAAAAATGGAAGCACATTTTTTATTAAAAAAGAATTTTTCCTTTCCTCCTGGTTACGAACCGAGTTGAAATCACCCAAAATCACCCACCACCCAGTGTGACAACCCATCATTAATAAAAAAAAACAGGATGCTTGAAAGAATCGTGTACCTTGAGAATGTTAGGATCCCACATGCTAACCATCCTCCAGATCTACCCGCCGCCGGAACGTGATTCATCTCGAAATTGCCATATCCCCAATATTTCTCGAATTCGATTCCTGAAACGTCACTAAACTGAATTTCTTGTAAAGCTATGAAATCAATACCATTTTCACGTTTCAAATTTTTTATCCACCCAACTTTATTTTTATCCCCCTCTCCTAAACCTCTAATATTTAAGGAAAGAAAATTCATCTATCTCCTTTTTGAAATCCTTTTTTTCTGATCGCTTCTTTTATCAAAGGTTCGTGGTTCATAAGATCAACACCCACTATCCCCCCATGACAGAAGTAACATGCATCTCCAAATCGATGTTTTCCTCCTCCTCCTCGTTGGGCTGCAAATTCAAATCATCCACCACCTCCTCCAATATTTTCTTTCTAGTGCCACTCCGTTCTTCCTGATAATTCTCCTGACTTCCTATTTTTTCAAAACTGGTATCATCGCCTTTTTCCTGTTCTTTAGAGTTGATGCTATCATCCTGAATACCGATGATTTCATTTAAGTCGAATGGATCATTATCTCTTATCCTCTTTCTTGGTCTGGTAAGGCCACCCACTTCCTCCATTATACTCTTTTAACATTGGGCTTTCTATTTTTCTTCTTCCCTTTACCCAGCCCAAAGGTGCCTAGGTTAACATTAAATCCTACATTCTTAAAATACTCATATGAGTCGCCGCCCCCTACATCTTTCTTTTTCAACGATATCCCCTCCTCCCCATGACTGCTATTAAAAGTTCTTAAAAATCCCACTGACCCTTCATTCTCTTGTTGGAAATAATGACCCATTTTATCATTGAAAGTTTTCGGGAATACCTCTTCATTTACTTTCTCCGGTTGATCACCTTCACCGTTACAACTTCTGCCCGCCGAAAAAAAAACTTCACCGGAGCCGGTTGATCTTTGGGACGAAAAAACTTCATTCTCGAAGCCGCCCGCCACGTTATTCGCCGTGTTTCCGACATCAGCCGAGTCCGGAAACTTTGTCGGCGGTTTTGGATTGTGAAGATCCATCTCATCACTCTCCATAACCCCTTCACTGTCGCTCCCATCTTCCTTCGTCGCCGGTCCACTGGATTCCGACACTAACGACTTCTTGTTTTTGCCCTTGTCACTCTCAAATAATAACTCCCAATCATCGCCTACATCCGATGATACTCCTTGTTCCTCTACCGAATCCAGAATCCAATCGCCCCTTTCTTCTTAAACCCAAATTCTAAACCTTTTTCCTTCTTCAATAATTATAACTTCTTCTTCAATTCTCTTAATCGAGTCCGTCATGACACAGACACATGCCAAAGTTAAGACATTGTCTATCGGTTGTCTCTAAGATGCATGGATAACTTTTCCAAATATTCTCCCCACCGAATCGAACGATTCATTCTCGGACAGGTGGAGAGGAACTCCGTGAATGTTCAGCCACGCCAACCTCTCGAAAGCTATCGATTGCCCTCTCTAAATTTCCACGCAGACAAACCATCCAAACCCAGGTGAGTTGGCTCTAAAACTATCCGCCTCGTTAGAAGACCGGAAAGCCACCATGATATTTAACCCGCTTAGATAGTTAATCGACGCAACCCCGTAATTTGCTTCCTTCAGTAAGATATTTCATTTTCTTATCGTCCACAAATCTTTCGCCTTACCGACTATCGCCTTGCCATGAAGATCTCTGAAATCTCTAGCAAACTTGGATGCCACCACTTCCTTCAATTTATCTGAACTGTTATACTTGCCTGACACCGTTTCCGCATAAGATCTTCCATGTTGGTAATGAATCTGCAATTATCGCCCTCCTGCTTTTTTAATGTGTGAAAATTTTCACCCGTGGGAACCCGACCTGTCTTCTCCCCCGTCTGAAACTTGTTGTCTTGACCCAACTCATTCTCCATCACAAACCTGGCTATGTTGATGACGAGCTGATAATTTTCCAGCCATACAATTCTCATCTCCTTTTCTAACTCGGACGCTTCTTTCACCCCCTTGAAACTAGCGAAAACGAAGCGATACCCCCGCTTGTCTCTCTTCCTTGCAATATACACGCCCTCAGAAGGCTCCTAAGGCTTCCGAGATATCCTTTGAACTCCAATTCTCCGGTAGCCTCGAGACGTAGAATTTCTAAACGCCACTGGCACATAATCCCGAACTCCGGCCGTCCATTTCTGCCGGGTGCCACCTGTCGGAAAAAAACTCTCGGAACTCTCTCTGTATCGGTGCACTAATAACACAAGAAATGATATTTCGTTCTCTGTACATGTTCAAATGATTAAAGCAACATGAGAACTCTTGAACAAAAGTAGGGCAAACATTCCAATACATCTTTGGGACATAGGACTTAGGTCTCTTTTACCAAAAAAATGACAAGTCTTAGCTAGTTGGGTCATGGTGATGTTGGACAATAGATCCACATAAAGCACGTTTATAGTCAAGTTACGCGTTCGCATATGTCAGTACAATGTTTTCTTGGAGGTTGACAAAACAAACTATGACAACATTATCAAATCATGTCAAACTTACAACATTGTACTACACAAGTAAAGAATGCGTGGCTAAAATCAATGATCCAACACAAACAAAAAACGTGATGTTTAATACAAATCAAGAAAGACTCGATGACCATCTATGAAGAGAATGAAACCTGTATAGTTCCGATTAAAGAAGGCTACATAGATACAAAATGAAAGATATGTGTAGTATTTTCACTTCACTAAGTTTTGTTTCACAATTTTTTTAATCTAAAAATAGTCCGCATTTATAACACTCATACTATATATTTAATGTTATACACTATCAACCTAATATCACTAAATAACATTGACTCGGTTAGAACTCAATGTCTATGAATTATATATATGTGTGCGCGTGCGCACGTACATGCGTGTTTTAGAGCACTCACATCTCATTCCCTCTCCCACCTCAATCACTATAATTTGGAGAAAATTTTATAGGTTTCACCTAATATAATACGTTATCCCATTCTTTAAAATGAAGATCAAGTGTAGGGACTAGCTTCTCATTTCCTATGATTAAGGATTCACTAGTCTTTCCCCATTTCTTCTTCCTTGTATTTTTTGATAATGTTAACTCAAATTTTAAAGTTTGTTATCGGTAAGGATGGAATCCATAACAAATATCAAATGGAGAAGACAATAAGGTGTTGTTTGTTTTTTCAGAGGTAAAATGTCTGCAGTCTGCGGATCACATCTGCAAACATCTATAGCAGAAGTGGTGGACCAAACCTCTGTAGTCTGCAAGAAGAAGACTGTTTGTTTTTTTATCTTCTACAAGCTGCACAAATAAACTGAAATTTAAATAAACCGAAATCAAGCACCAACAATATATGAGCATATGATACATAATCTTCACATAAACAAAAGCACCAACAATTCACATATGACATATAATCTTAAAAATTAGAAAACCATAATAGATGAAATCCAATGCTACATTAAAAGTCTGTCACGTTGTCTTGTTCCAGTAATTGCCATGGTTTTTGCAGTTCACTTTTAGCTAAACTAATTGGATTTCAGTCCAACAAATCATTAACATTCAACTAGTTAACGAAGAAGCAAATACTAAATAACTCTACGTAACCCTATTTCAAAAAACCTAACAATAAACTCCATGAAATTCATCATCTCAAACAGCAATCAACAGGTTATAGAATCGTAAAACGAATGCAATCAACATACGATCATAAAACTCGTACAGAAACACAGACCTTGGACTCTTCATCAATGGAAGATATGAGATTGGAAAGAAGATCGAAGCAGAGGAGTGGATCGGGAAGCTTATGAGATGCGGAAGCGACTATAGATTCCAATTGTGCGACTAAGACTCCAAATCACGATAAAGGAACGTTTTCTCTGACGTAATTCTTCGCCATTGAAGAAGAGATTGAAGTGGTGCTACTTCAGTATTGTTGTTGTTGTTATGACAGATGCAAGATGAAACATGAGAGAGAGAATTACCCCCAACAAGGTAGGATGTGTAAGGTACTCAGCAGGTGGTTGTCGGCGGCTCAATTGGAGGTTGGGGAGGTGACGTCGGGCCAACCGGGGGTAGGGGAGGTGGCAGAGATGTGGTGGTAGTGGAGGGGAGATGTGGTGTTGGCTGGGAGGAGCTAGGGTTTGTTGTGATTTGAAAGAGCAGAGGAGGAGAAGAGCTTTGAAGAGGGGAGTTGAGGTCTGCTTCGAGAAGAGGTTTAGAAGACCTTTTTTAATGAAATCACTTCCAAAAAGCAAACACCCTGCAGACTCAAACGTCTGCGCGTGGTCTGCGTGGGGCAGACATAAGAGGTACAGAAGTGCTTTTCACAAAAAACAAACACCCTCTAAGTGTACGCATTGAAAGTAAATGATGAAAGAAATAATTTTTAAAATAAATATAGGACAAAATACCTACTTTTATGTTAAAACTAAATAAGTCTAAACTTTCCTCTCATCGAGTTCCTTTCCTTCTCTCTCTCTCTCTCTCTCTCATTTCTTTATAGTTATATATTTATTTTATATTATTTTTAACAAACATTCGTGTTATATAAATAGGGATGTGAATATTATATCACCATATGCAAATAAAAAAAAACAAAATTCATAAGTTTAGCTTTGATATAAACAGTTTCGGTTCAGTTTCTAGTTGATAATGCAAACGCGTGCAACTATATCGATTATATTTATTTAAATTTAATGGGTTTACGGGTTGACCCTTACAATTTTACCACTTAATATTTTAAAGAAAAGAATGTGTTTTGTGTTATAACTGAAATTGATTGGATGAATGTCGCATGGTTTCATGTTCTGATACGCCAGTTGCTCCAACGTCCTATTTTCTGCTGGAGTCAGCCTCATTAGGGACGGATGACCCTCTAGATACAGAAAGGGTTCGTAGTTATTCTTAGATTTGTCAACCCTTAGATTCCAAAAGCGTGATCCCTTTCTGTATGTCCCAATTAGTTGGAACTCGCAACCGGTTTTCCTGCTCCCGCTACGTCTGACCGTTGCTATTGACTTGTGCTGGCCGTCACAATCGCACGTAAGCTAAATCTTTTAACGGTTGGCCGCTTGGGGGTTTCTCGTAGATCATGCGTTTAGTGACTATGGCGTACCCATTTTGGCGTCCGACTTGTCTACACCACTCCACCAATTCATCCATGCTATTGAATTTCTAACGAAACACTTATATATGTGAATTAATGATTAACTATATTGAATAAGATGTTATACATAGTATTTGGACGAACTAAGATGATAATGAAAATGACATCAAACATATAAACAGTAATATTAAACGTACGGCAAATAAACATATAAATAAATGTTATACCTGATCGGTTTCAAACTCACTAGGTTCCTGGTCACCGTTTGGACTCTCGGACGGTCCACCACTATCGGGGGGAGATTGAAAACTACCGGGCAGTGGTCCACCACTACAAGAAGGGGATTGAAAACTAACGAGCGGTGGTCGGTGGTGTATAATAACCTTATACGACCCGTATACACCATGTGAGAATAAGATTTTACCATGTTTTATTATTAGTTCCCTTGTCTAATTGCTTGAGATACAGAAGGACCTTTACCACCCTAAAGAAGAGGACGACGAAGTGATTGGTCCATATACTGGAGCATGATCGGTGCACTAATAACACAAGTAATGATATTTCGTTCTCTGTACATGTTCAAATGATTACCATTTTGAAACCAACATGGGAACTCTTGAACAAAAGTAGGGCACACATTCCAATACATCTTTTGGGACATAGGACTTAGGTCTCTTTTACAAAAAAAAAAAAATGAAGTCTTAGTTAGTTGGGTCATGGTGATGTTGGACAATAGATCCACATAAAGCACGTTTATAGTCAAGCTACGCGTTCGCATATGTCAGTACAATGTTTTCTTGGAGGTCGACAAAGCAAACTATGACAACATTATCAAATCATGTCAAACTTACAACATTGTACTACACAAGTAAAGAATGTGTGGCTAAAATCAACAATCCAACACAAACAAAAAACGTGATGTTTAATACAAATCAAGAAAGACTCGATGACCATCTATGAAGAGAATGAAACCTGTATAGTTCAAGTTACATAGATGGTGGCAAAATGATACCCGTCTCAACATATGATTTGAATAAAAAAGAAAAAGTCAATGTTCACCAAATCAAGATAAAGTAGTTGTGACTTGTGATAGAAGAGGCTGGATTATACAAAATGAAAGATATGTGCACTATTTTCACTTCACTAAGGGTGAGCGGAGTGGGGCGTAAACCCACTCGGTACCGACCCCTCATCCACCGCCAACCTTTTTACCGAGCCACGTTTACCGAAATGGGGGGCGAAATCGGTGAAGCTTTACCAAGTCGGTGAGAGGGAGGGAAGAGGGGAGAGAGGTGGGTGTGTGGTGGGGTCAATTCCTTCTCAACCAATCACACATTTTTCCTTTTTTTTAAATAGTTTACCTAAACTCCATTAGGTAAACTACCGTCAACGTTTTTTAGCATTAGTTAAACAATTTTGGTGAATTACCGTCGCACTGTCTGATTGGGTGAATGGGAGAGTTTACCTATTCTAAATAGGTTTTTTTTGAAAGGTACCTATTCTAAATAGGTAAACACTCCCTTCACCCTAAGTTTTGTTTCACAACTTCTTTTTAATCTAAAAATAGTCCTCATTTATAACACTCATACCAAAAATTTAATATTATACACTATCAACCTAATACCACTAAGTACCATTGACTCGGTTACAACTCAATGTCTATGAATTATATATGTGTGTGCGCGCACGTACATGCGTGTTTTAGACCCCTCACATCTCATTCCCTATCCCATCTCAATCACTATAATTTGGAGAAAATTTTATGGTTTTCACCTAATATAATACGTTATCCCATTCTTTAAAATGAAGATCAAGTGTAGGGACTAGCTTCTCATTTCCTATGATTAAGGATTCACTAGTCTTTCCCCATTTCTTCTTCCTTGTATTTTTTGATAATGTTAACTCAAATTTTAACATTTGTTATCGGTAAGGATGGAATCCATAACAAACATCAAATGGAGAAGACAATAAGCGTAAGCATTGAAAGTAAATGATGAAAGAAATAATTTTTAAAATAAATATAGGACAAAATACCTACTTTTGTGTTAAAACTAAAATAAGTCTAAAACTTTTCTCTCATCGAGTTCCTTTCCTTCTCTTTCTTATTTCTCTATAGTTATGTATTTATTTTATATTTTTTTTAAAACATTCATGATATATAAATAGGGATGTGAATATTATATCACCATACAAAAAAAAAAAAGAAACAGAATTAATAAGTTTTGCTATGATATAAACAGTTTCGGTTCAGTTTCTAGTTGATAATGCGAACGCGTGCAACTATACGGATTATGTTTATTTAAATCTAATGGGTTTACGGGTTGACCCTTACAATTTTACCACTTAATATTTTTAAAAAAAATATGTTTTGTGTTATAACTTAAACTGATTGATTAAATGATGCCAAAATATAAAAGAAAATAATAAAGAACCGAGTGTCAATTTTACGATTTAATTATTTTATATAATTTGAAAACATGATAGTAATTTTAGAATATTAATACCAAAAGAATACAATAAAATAAAAATTTCTAATTAAACATGTCGTATTCAAGTCCACCCGTGAAAATTTCCATCATGCATCATATTTAGATTAGTCTCGCGTCCACGTCAATTTCTAGTTTTCGGAACCGTGTATGGTTTAAGTTTACAACCCGATTACCAATAGGTACAATCTTTTTATACGAATTAAAAAATTAAATGGAAAAAAGAATCGAATCGACAGAACGTTAATGATGTCTAACGAATAAGACAACGTGAACCCATGTGTTTGAGCACATGCTTATGTCCACTCATGCCCCCATCCATACAATTTTGTGAATACAGGCAAATATAAATATTTATCAGGGAATATTTTATATTGCATTTGTTTAGTTCTATATATTATTAAATAAAGAATTGATTCAATATAACGGATCTATCTATTTGGAATAATAAAGTTTAAGTAAATTTAATAATAAAAAATAAACATAACTATTTGGAATAATAAAGTTTAAGTAAATTTAATAATAAAAAATAAACATAACTATAAATCGAAAACATGCATCACAACTAAATACACGCACGTATATAGGAGGTTATACTAATTAAGTATTTGCATATAATTTCAATATATTCAAAATTTATTTTTGAGTAAAATGTCAAAATGGTCCTTGAGGTTTGGTCAGTTTTGTCACTTTAGTTCAAAACTGAAACATTTTGAATACGGTTCTATGTGGTTTCAATTTTGTTGTCATTTTAATCCAAAATTCAAACGGGGTCTGATTTTTCAGTTAACCACATGCCTTTATGTCGTTTTCCTTCCTTTTAATGAAGGGCAAAATGGTCTTTTAACGTTTTATTATATCATATTAAAAAACGTAAAAAAATAAAAATCACAAAATCCCTTTATAAAACCCTACCCGTCCCTTTTTCAACCCTAGTCCCCACCATCCTTCTTCAGCGCTTGTCAAATTGTGTAGACCACCATTGTGTTAATCTTTAGTTCAATTGCAGGTGGCTAGGGTTGAAGAAGGACGGTGGGAACTGGGGTTGAAGAAGGGACAGTTATGGTTTTATAAATGGATTTTGTGATTTTTATTTTTTCTCATTTTTTAATATGTTATAATAATACGTTAAAAGACTATTTTCCCTTTATTAAAAGGAAAGAAATTGACAAAAAGGCATGTGGTTAATTGAAAAATCAGACCCAGTTTAGATTTTGGATGAAAATGGCAACAAAATTAAAATCACAGGGACACAGATTCAAAAGGTTTCAGTTTTAGACTAAAGTGACCAAACCTCATGGACTATTTTAGCATTTAGCTATTTATTTTATAGTTACCATTTTCTTTGAAACTATATATATGTACAGGTCTTGTGTTGTTTCTTGCGTTATTAACATACTATTGGTTTTGAAAAGGACTCTGGTTTACAAATAATGATTTTCTAGCTAAACGTAACGTAATCAAACCATCTAGTTTGTAACTTAATAAACGACGATTTAAAAGTTCTTAAAAACCAACAGCGAAACCAAAATAATGATCGGTTTAGACAGTTCAATCGATTTGAAAACGGACCATAGACACCCTTAAAATGATACAGCCAATTCAACTAGTAGGTCGAGTCCATGTTTGTTTGAATTCACCCTTGTTTCATATTTTTCTAAGCATGCTTAAAAGGTAACGAACATTCACTGTATATGCATATTATTACACAAAACATTTTAAACTGATCTTTGAAAAGTTCCTAAAAAAACCAACACGGTATCAAAATATTTAATAGTTTAGGCCCTTGACTTAACCAATTTAACAAGTAGGTCGAGTCTGCGTTTCTTTACATTTGACCCTTCTTCATATTTGTTTAAACATGTTAAAAAGTGTTTATACATACATGTGCAAGGGTCTTTTATATCTAACGACACCCATATGATTTATGGTTTGTCGCATTACTTGGGTTGTCTAAGATTGTTTGATTACCTAGCTAGCTAAGGCCGAGTTGTCGACCACTTTGAAAATTTCCTACATGTTGACTTAACTGGTTAAACATCGGGTCGGGGGGGGGGGGGGTGATAGCCCATCCACCACGCGTGGATCCATCACGCACACCGCCGCCACCAATCTTCAAAACGCGTGGAACCTAAAAAGCGTCAAATGTTTAACGCATTGAAGATTTGAAAAATTGGAACGTTGTGACATTTGACCGTTGAATTGAACCGTTTGGAATTTAAAAAAAAACTTAAACAATCTATATATATTTCACACATTCTTCATAAATTTATACCATTTCACCAACAACAACACATATATCACACATTCTACAAATTTCACAAATGGAATTTCCTACGGAAATGGCCAGCGATAGCGATAGCCAAACGTCTTCCGACAATGAGACGCTTGAGTTTTTCGAGAAGGTGTATAACGCACTTGAAGCAAGTTCGAGCCGCCCAAAGAAGAAAATGGTGGATCGTGATCATATACATGCCAACTAAGTGTTAATGGACGATTATTTTGTGGAGAATCCGGTCTAAAATGCTGAAACGTTTAGAGATCGGTTTCGTTTACGAAAATAATTATTTTTAAAGATTGTTGGAGACATCGAAGCAAGCGAAGAATGGTTTCAAGAACGTTACGACGGGAGGGGCAAACGCAGATTCACGCCGATACAAAAATGCACATCCGCCATTCGCCAACTAGCGACAGGTAACCCTCCCGATGAATTTGATGAATGCTTAGCTATGTCGGACAGAACTTCACGTGAATGTTTGCAATTTTTTTTGTAACGCGATCATTAAATTGTATGGTAAAGAGTTTTTACGTAAACCGACGAGACACGACATCTCACGTATTTACGCCGCACCTGAGACTAGATGGCATTTTTCAGGGATGCTCGGTAGCATCGATTGTACACATATCGAATGGAGAAATTGTCCAAGAGAGTTGCGAGGGGCGTATGTTAGGGGTGACGTCAAAAGACCAACCATCATACTTGAAGCGGTGACGTCGAATGATTTATGGTTTTGGCATTCATATTTTGGTGTTCTAGGTTCAAACAACGACATCAATGTTTTGCACACGTCGTCGTTGTTTCAAACCATAACAGACGGTACCGCACCCTTCTGTCCATTCTATGTTAACGGAAGATATTACAGACGAGGCTTTCTTCTTGTGGATGGTATCTACCCATCATGGTCTGTTTTGTGAAAGCTCCTTCATTTCCTGTCAAGGTTAAAGAAAAGACGTTCAAAAGGTTGCAAGAATCGGCAAGAAAAGATGTTGAGAGGGCTTTTGGTGTTTTAAAGGGGTAGATGGGGCATACTAAACCGACCGGTTCGTGCGATGAATAAGAAAACAATACATAGCATAGTATATGCATGTATGTTAGGATCTGAGTTAACTTGATTGTCTTGTTTAATAAGATGGTAATGGAAGAAGATAAAACAGAGGAATAATCTGTAGCGGAATGAATGTAAAACTTTATAACATAATCAAGGAAAGATTAGCTTTCATCATACAATGCTTTCATTAGTCAAAAGATTGAAAACACAATGTTTAGACCTATGCATGCATGAACACTAACTCCCCCTCAGCCTGAGCTCACAATGTTAGTTCATATAAGATGAGTGTGTGCAAAGAGCTAATAGAATAGTACAGGCACTGTCTATTTATAGTACAACTCAAACCACTATGGCATCTTTGCTGACGTCACCTAGATAGTGACATCTAACAATCTTAACAACCTATAAACACTGATGCAATACAAACACTGTTACATTAATACAAATATTAAACTAAACACTGATGAAACAATCCACTGATAATGCTTAAACACTGATGAGGCTGAGCAGTGCTTTCCACTAAGGTTGATCAGGCCTTTGATTCCAGCAGTTCTTTGACATCAGCAGCACTTTGACACCAGCATTTGATTGGTCTTCAACAGTCTTTGCAACCAAAAGGGCTTTGCTATAATAGTCTTTATAAAGCAACAGTCTTTAGAGTTCATCAGTTGTTAAGTGCCACTGCCATTTGAGGGAATTAGTCTTCAAACACTGTTATTTCTGATCATCTGTTGAGAACCAGTTTTGGCTTTGTATCATCTGTTCTTCAAGGAAGGATTACATGAGCCAACAATCTCCCCCTAGAACAGATGATGCCAAAACACTTCCTTATTTTGATCTTTATTCTCTCATCAATCTTTCCCGGATTTGCCCTTTGAACTGGAGCTCAAAATCCAAAGAATCAATATCATCTTCATCCCTTTGAAGTTGAAGGTTCATTAGTTCTTGGAGGTCATCTGCACTCAGACCAAGTGCATCCTCCCTTGATAGCTTTTCAACACTGCCATCAGACCTGAGCAGAGTCAATACGTGGGTATCTTTGTCAGATTTCCACTTTAGTATTTTTGGGTCTGATGGGTTTCTTGGGATAAGTTTTATTTGTGATGAGTTTTGGGGATTGAGGTCTGCCTCTCAACCTTTGAATTGTTTCAGCAAATTGAGCTTGAAGTTACAGAGAAGCATCATCCAAGCGAAACTGTAATTGATTCTTGATAGCCTCTTTTCTGAATTCAGCATCCCTCTTTTCATCTTCCTCATCAACCAGTTGTTGTCTTTTTCTTTGGTTCAAGACACTGATGGATACATCTGATGATGAGAACAACTTTTTAGAAGAATGGGTCTGCTGAGGTCTATCAGTGGTTTCATCATCAGAAACTGGCTTCTTAGGAAGAGTAGGATCAGTCTTTCTAAGCTCTTCTAACCTTTTATAGGTTTGATCAACATCCTGCTTAGACCATCTTGCAATGGATCTAGCAGTCCCATAATTAGCTGCTACAAGTTCTGCTCTCTTTCTTTTGTATCTCAAGGCTTCATTCACATCAACTTTCTTGTGTTTGTTCCAGTTGGGTATATTTTTTCATTTTAGGATCCTTATTCATCATTTCAATCTTATTTACCTCTTTTTTTTAGATCTTCAAAAGACCAGTCTTTGAAATGAGACCTGTAGGCTTTGTAGGGCTTGTCTCTCATGATGATATCCAGATAATCAATCCTCAGTTCCTTTTGAAGCACAACATTTGGTGGCAGTTCTGACATAGACTTACTCAGGTCTTTAGCAAAGTCTTCCAGTTTCTTGACCTTACTAAGCTCATGTGAATAAGTGCCCTGGTAATCTCTATCACTTTTCCCTTTACATACAAACTTGGCTATCAGCTCAGCTTGTTTAGCTTTCATCTTCAAATATTTATCAATGTTCTGAGGTTTACCTTGCCTTGCTTTCTAAGTGGTGGTGGAAGATCATTAATAACAACTCCTCCTTGTGGGAAAAATCATTTGTGCTTCCCATAATATTAAAGATCCGGGAATCAGTAGAATCGCGAACTACGGGCCCTTGGCTTAACATCACCAAAATTGATAGAGATTTGTTGGATTTTGGGGTCTCGGCTGAGGATTTTTTTCACAAGAAAATGGGTAGCGAGGATAATACTCGCTTTTGGACGGATGGCTGGTTTGGGAGAACTCCTCTCAGAGACCTCTTTCCCAACCTTTATGCTATGGATATGTCAAAAAACTGTAAAGTCTCGGAAAGGATAAAGATTGATGCGGGTAAGGTTATTGATTTCTCTTGGAAGTGGTCCGGAAAAAACATTCCTGAAGTTATTAAATCTGAACTGGAAGACCTGTGTAACGCCCCAAAAAGTAACGCCCCGAAACTGGAAATTTTAACCCACTAGTACGGTTTCCATGTATTATGGAATAAAAGGTGATAACTAGGATTAACTAACCTAGTTTATTAATCTTAAGTATTGGATGAAAACAGGAATTAGTGGCTTTTATAATAAAACCATAGTTGGGGAACTAAATGGGAACAATTAGAAACTAATTGTTTTAAATAAACAAAAAATGAAACACAACACACACACACACACTTGTATATGTGTGTGTGTGTCGATCAGGAACAAGAAAAAAAGAGGGAATAGCTCATCTTTCCCTAATTCTTCATAATCTTCAAATCGAAAGGCTAAGAAAGTTGACATTGATGCATGAACCCGATTTCTTGATGATCTAGTACTCACAATCATGTGGTAAGTAAAATTTTGTGTTCTAGTGATTGTTGATGAAAAGGGGTTAGAATGAATCCGTGAATTAGATTGAAATTGGAATGAATATGTGTTAATGCTATTGTGTTTAAGTTGATTTATGGTCGAATTTTGAGTTATCTTGATAATTTAGGATGAAACCCATATGCATGAGTGTGAAGATGATTATAATAAACACGTAGATGTTAAATTGTGATTGTGTAGATGCATAAG
Source organism: Helianthus tuberosus (assembly GCA_030545235.1). Classification (NCBI taxonomy): domain Eukaryota; kingdom Viridiplantae; phylum Streptophyta; class Magnoliopsida; order Asterales; family Asteraceae; genus Helianthus; species Helianthus tuberosus. The sequence goes on from CM060369.1 coordinate 85,028,228, forward strand.
ATGTTATATGATAGTTTTGATAGTTAAACATGATGTATAATTAATGGCAATGTGATTTTGTTTGAATGTAATGGTTCATGAGATGAATTTGGGTAAATATGCTTAAACCACTTGTACATTATGCTTAGAAAGTGGTATGCACACCAAGTGTTTGATAAAATGCTTAGGTGAAATGATAAGTGGAATTGTATGCAAATAGCAAATGTTAATGGGTGAAAATGATAATGAGAAATTTGATGATAAATTAGCATGCGGGATGTGTCTTTGAGGGAAGTCTATATGTGAATTTAGTTGATGTTGTGATTTGGTAAGAAGTAGGCATTAGAATCCCGTACTCTATGTTTAAATGATACAATACATGCTCGGTGCTTGATGGATAGTCGGTTTACATCGAGAAGTTGTATTAATTATGGGGAACGTGAAGGTTCAAACAAGGGAGAATGTAGGAAACTATGTTTTACTAATTAACTATGGGTCATGTTGACAATGGTAGAGTCATAAGGATGCCAATTAGTATGGAACTTGCATATACATATGTGTATGTGTAACTAATTGATCACGTGGTTGAATATGTCCTACAATATGAGTGTGAAGTGTATATGACATGGTGACTATGTTCTAACATGCCAATTGTTGGGATTGAACCCTACCAGAGGAACAGATAATTAAAGACAAAAATGGGTCAGAGCAGTGGATCCAGAATAAGCAGATGTTTCATACAAGTCTCTCCCCTTGAAAGTGGTTTCAACATCTGCTGACCTCCTATCTACTGATCGTACAAGCCACTGACCGTCAATCTGCTGCTCTTGTAAAGACTGATAGAAGACTAAAGCTCTGCTGCTCAATCTACTGTCTTGAGTCAAGCACTGCTGATCCGGACAAGCACTGCCGGGTTCACAGCAGTGGAAGGATGCAGCAGCTGTTTAAGTGTCTTTTAAGAAATGAAGTGTAATAGCAGTAGTTAGTATAGCAGTGTTTGTATAGATCAGAGGTTAGAGTCTGTTAGGAGGTTAGATGTCACTTTCTTGGTGACGTCAGCTAAGATGCTCAGTGGTTTGCTAGTGCCTATAAATAGAACAGTGCTCTGTGTCACACCCCTTTCTGCGGCGGAAGCACGAGGTGTGATCATGAAAGGTTCTCATTGCATACGAAGAGTAAACATACTACATGCTCAAAAATAACTTCAAACATTACATTACTGAAAACATATGTCAAGTGTTTACAACACGAGATAACATATTGTCTTAAAAGTCACAACTTTATTTAAAGATAAACAAAGCGACATCCACGAGCATGAGTAAGACCACGCGCACATCCATCCTAGTTACCTGAAATACATGTGAGTTTTGGAAAAACGTCAACATAATGTTGGTGTGAATTCATGCAGTTTTGTATTTCACGTTTGTATACTTTGTATAAAAACATAGTTGTGAATAAATCAAGTTTTTCTTGAGTACTCCACGTACTTCAAGTTATATATCAATCTTCTTGAGTACCCCACGTACTTCAAGTTATATATCAATTTTCTTGAGTACCCCACGTACTTCAAGTTATATATCAATTTTCTTGAGTACTCCATGTACTTCAAGTTATATATCAATTTTCTTGAGTACCCCACGTACTTCAAGTTATATATCAATTTTCTTGAGTACTCCATATACCTCAAGTTATATATCAATTCTAGTATGGTATGAATTTTATGTAAATACAGTATTTCTGTAAATATCAGGATTGTTAATGGGTTGCAAAGCCATTAACATGTGACACGACATAGGAAGTCACCAAACCTAAGGCATTTAATTGGTATATTCTGAGACACAAAAGCACTACTCGATTCTCGCCCTCACCGAGAGTGTGGCTGCCAGGCACCCGTTAGATCTAACCTTTTGTTCTGCGGTCTAAGTATATTGTTGATTAATGGTGCTTCTGTACCCTATTCGTGACACTATTTCTCATAACGCATCCTACTTGGTTCTCGTCCTCACCAAGCGCGTTTCTTTTTATCATTTCTCATAACGCATCCAACTTGGTTCTCGTCCTCACCAAGCGCGTTTCTTTTTATCATTTCTCATAACGCATCCAACTTGGTTCTCGTCCTCACCAAGTGCGTTTCTTATTATCTTATATTTTGTCACACTTGGTTCTCGTTCTCACCAAGTGTACTTCTTGTATTTATATCATACCATTTATAAATATTGTACTTTTGTACATGTATTTCACCCCCGAAGTTATAAAAACTGAAAACAGTTAAAAGAAAAGGAGGAGCATGAACTCACAACTTTGCGTTCCTTGCGTCGTAAACTTCACCGGATTTGCTTAATTAACGTCGTAACCTATACGCGTTTTCTTAATGTTAGTCACTAGACTTGCGTCGCACAAGTACAGTCACTCTCTTTGGTGTATATATTCTTGTGTTAAAAATATTCTATATTTTTAACTACGTATCTTACTTATATTATTTTCTCTAAAATTAATATAAGTATCTCGTGTTTTGCACTTTGCACCCGAATTATGTATCTTGTATGTTGTATGTGTATTTTTATGTTTATACTCCTCATGAGTATTTAGTGTATTTTTAAGTCTTAATACACTAGCACGTATAACACATACTTTATACACTTAGCACAAAAGTTGGTGATAAAATAATATATATTTTTCTCTCAAAAATATACATACTTATATCCATTTTTATTCTTGAAGAAATCCTCATTTCTTATCACCAAAAATTAGGGAAACCTTGGTAATACTTTTAAATACATTTTTAGGGAATAAGTTTCTTAAAAACTTATATTTTCTAAGTGTCAAAATTTATAAAAATTTTGACAGAGTTTCCCCTAAAAATGGAGGTTTCCCATGTTTTCAAAACATGTGTTTATTTTCTTTTAAATCGTCAACAATCATCAACCACAATTATCAACAATAATCATCAACATCAATCACTAATTTCTCCATTTCATGAACTTGAATATTTACAAAAATGTGTAGTAACTTACTAGCACATTTAGTAAGTCTTGTTATCTTTAAAAATAAGTTTAATTTCTTAAAAACTTTATTTTTAAAGAATATGAAGTTTCACAACTTCTAGTCAAGATTCACAAAAATATTTCTTTGTTGAACTTCCTTGTTACACAAGTGTTTACACACTTCTTTATTTACTAAAAATATATTTAGTTCATGTAAGGTTCGGGTTTAAAACAAGACTTGTATATTTTACTTGGTTCTTCCGAAAAACCACTTGTAGATCTTTAGATCTACATGTTTAAAGTCTTATTTTACAAGAAAATTACTTTTACTCAAGTTCCAAGTTCATGGTGGATGATTTCATCATCTTTTATATTTCTAACACTTAACATACTACTAGTTCATGTTCTTGAACATGAACTAGTATGCGTAGATGATGATCCATCCCACTTTTAATGACAAACAACATCAAATAATCTCAACTAGACAAGTTTCACAAGATTTACACACATATCTACTCTTTATCCAACTAGTTTATCTTTCTTTCAAGACTTTTAGTTATGTTCTTGTGTGTGTTTGATTTTTAACCATTAAATCACTTATTAACCATTCTAAACAAGAACAAGATGGTGTTTTAGAGCACTTACTACTAGCACAAGGCTAGGGAAGTTCAAGAGTACAAATGAAGTGGATAAAAGCAAATGAAGGAGGTCCTTCAAGATCCGTTGCTTGCAACCTTCCTAATTAGGCTCCATACACCTTAGGATATGCTTAGAATTCTTGAGAATGGATTGAAGGATGATGATGATATGTGGGGGTGTTGGGCCGTAGCCTTGAGAGAGAAGAAGGAGAGTTTTGGTGGAAATGTTTGTTGGATCAAAATGATGGTTCAAGACTTAGGGTCTTTCTTATAAACCTCCTACATCTTGTTAACCACTAGTTATTATGCTTCCTTAGTACCATACATCCATATTAAACAAATCAATAAAATCAAAGTGGGGATCCCACTTCTAGAACCGGTTGGGGGGGGGGGGGTTGGTTTCTAGTTGAGTTGTAATGGAGAGTAACTAATCTAGTTAGGAAATAAATGAAACAATTAGTGGTTCATGTATGTTAAGTAATATATAGTGTGTTAGGATGTTCGGGGACCCTAACTAGCTTAGAAAAAATAAAAACAATGCTTCTAGCATTATTTTGGTGTTCCGGGTATTGCCCGGTTGTTCGGTTAGATACCGATTCGTTAAAGTGTTAAATCACACTTTTTAGTGTCTTTTAAGTACCCTTTTGTACCCTTTTCAGTTCCCGACACTTAGGGAAGTATTCTGAATGATAAAACGACATTTCTGCAAAATATTCATGTGCTTAAATGCTGAATTATATAAATTCTGCACTCAAAGTGCGTTTCGGGTGCTTTTTAGTGCTTAGTTTTGCTTTCGCAATGTCTATAAATTAAACCCTTACATGTACTCTTGGGTTTTAATGTACTTTTGTCGTCGGACCTACACCTAGGCCTCAATTATAATGTCTGACTGCTTTCTGCAGTTCAGTCGACACAGTGTGTCTTACCGGTGAGTTTACTATTATTTCTGACGCAACGCTCTCGTTTATGCATAAAGCAATATTTTGTAGTATACAACGTGCATGAATTCACTTGTTTAATCATGTGTTCTGACATTGCTGACAATTAAGCACATAATTGCAGTCAATAAATAATAATTAAAGTGTACGGAAATTACCGGTTTGTGTCAGTTGTCACAGTCTCCCCCCGTTAAAAGAATTTCGTCCCGAAATTCAGGCTGAACTAACTCTCGCTGGAGTCTTCTTGAACAGGTGGGGATACTTTTCCTTGAACTGGTCTTCACGTTCCCATGTGTACTCGGGTCCGTGCTTAGAGCTCCAACGTACTTTGACAAGTTTCACACTGCTCCTCCTGGTCTTGTTGACCTTCCAGTCGGTAACCTCAACGGGTTGTTCTGTAAATCGGAGGGCTTCATCAATATGCACTTCATCCATCGGGATGATCACTTTTTCTTGTGTTGGACTCTTCTTCAGGTTGGATACATGAAACGTATCATGTACTCCATTAAGTTCTTCCGATAACTCCAACTTGTATGCCACGGTACCAATTCTTTTCAATATTCTGAATGGTCCGATATATCGTGGATTCAACTTTCCACGCTTTCCAAATCTGACTACGCCCTTCCAAGGTGAGACTTTTAACAACACTTTGTCTCCCACCTTGAATTCTACTGATTTCCTTTTCGGATCAGCGTAGCTCTTTTGTCGATCTCGAGCCGCCTTAATGCGCTCTCGGATCTGCGCAATCTTGTCGGTTGTCTCTTGTACAAGTTCAGGACCAACCATACGTTTATCTCCGGCATCTGCCCAACATAAGGGCGATCGGCACTTGCGGCCATACAGAGCTTCGAACGGTGCGGCTTTTATGCTCGTATGATAACTGTTATTGTAGGAAAACTCAACTAAAGGTAGATGAGTATCCCAGCTGCCGCCTAGATCCATGACACATGCGCGAAGCATATCTTCTAATGTTTGTATAGTCCGTTCGCTCTGGCCGTCTGTTTGTGGATGGAATGCCGTGCTTAGATCTAACTGAGATCCAAAGGCTTCCTGAAATGATTGCCAGATTCTTGAGACAAAGCGTCCATCTCTGTCTGAAATGATTGAGATTGGCACTCCATGACGTGCCACAATTTCTCTTAAGTATATTTCAGCAAGCTTTCCAGTGCTGTCTTTTTCTCGGATCGGTAGGAAGTGCGCAGACTTCGTTAATCGATCAACTATTACCCATATCATATCGTGCCCTCTCGGGGTCCTGGGTAATTTCGTTATGAAGTCCATCGAGATTTGTTCCCACTTCCACACGGGAATCTCTGGTTGTTGTAGTAGGCCGGACGGTTTCTGATATTCTGCCTTAACCTTGGCACAGGTTAGGCATTTTCCAACATAAACAGCAACGTCGCTCTTGAGTCTCGGCCACCAATAGTATTCTTTCAAGTCTTGATACATTTTGTCCGATCCTGGATGGATCGAATATCTTGATTTGTGGGCTTCATTAAGGATGACTTCTCGTATGCCACCATAGAGTGGAACCCAAATACGCTTCTTGAAGTATAAGGCTCCCTCTTCGTTTGGCACCATGTATTTCAGCATACCCCGTAGGTATTCAGCTTTACGATTCACTTCTTTAAGAGCTTCTTGTTGTGCATCACGAATGCGTGCAGTGAGGTTCGTTCGAATCATCATTTCCAATGCTCGAACCCTTAGGGTCTTAACCCTTTCTTTTCGGCTCAACGCGTCCGCTACAACGTTCGCCTTTCCAGGATGGTAATTAATCTCACAGTCATAATCATTTAGCAGCTCGACCCAACGTCGCTGGCGCATATTCAATTCCTTCTGATCAAATATGTGTTGTAAGCTTTTGTGATCTGTGAAAATTGTACATCGAGTACCATATAAATAATGTCGCCAAATCTTCAAGGCGAATACCACTGCGCCCAGCTCCAGGTCGTGAGTGGTATAATTTCTCTCGTGAACCTGCAGTTGTCTTGAAGCATAAGCGATGACTTTTTGGCGTTGCATGAGCACGCAACCCAAGCCTTGTCGTGAGGCGTCGCAGTATACCACGAAGTCTTCAGTGTCTTCGGGTAATGATAGTATCGGTGCATCGCAGAGCTTGTTCTTAAGTAGCTGAAAGGCTTCTTCCTGTTTATGACCCCAGTCGTATTTCTTGTCTTTCTGTGTAAGGGTCGTTAGCGGTTGAGCTATTTTTGAGAAATTCTCGATGAATCGCCGATAATAGCCCGCTAAGCCCAAAAATTGTCGAACTTCAGTTGGGGTCTTGGGAGCTTCCCAATTCTTTATTGCTTCTATCTTGGACGAGTCTACATGAATGCCCTTCTCATTCACCACGTGACCAAGAAATTGCACTTCGCGAATCCAGGATTCGCACTTCGAGAACTTTGCATAAAGTTTCTCTTTCTTCAGTAGTTCCAGAATAGTTCTGAGATGTTGCTCATGTTCTTCTTTCGTTCGTGAATAAATCAGGATATCATCGATAAATACAATCACGAATTTATCGAGATATGGTTTGCATACGCGGTTCATCAAAATCCATAAAGACCGCTAGCGCGTTCGTCAATCCAAATGGCATCACAAGAAATTCGTAGTGCCCATATCGCGTTCTGAATGCAGTCTTTGGTACGCTTTCCTCTTGGATTCTCAGCTGATGGTATCCAGATCGAAGGTCGATCTTGGAATAGTAGCTTGATCCTTGCAGTTGATCAAATAAGTCATCAATCCTCGGTAGTGGATACCGATTCTTGATTGTGAGCTTGTTTAGTTCCCTGTAATCGATACACATCCGCAGTGTTCCATCCTTCTTCTTCACGAATAATACTGGAGCTCCCCAGGGTGAGAAGCTTGGCCTTATAAATCCTTTATCCAACAACTCCTGGAGTTGTGTAGATAATTCCTACATTTCGGATGGTGCAAGCCGATAGGGTGCCTTGGCTACAGGAGCAGCCCCTGGAACCAAGTCTATACGGAATTCGACTTGTCGTTGCGGAGGTAGTCCTGGCAGATCTTCAGGGAACACATCAGGAAATTCCTTCACCACAGGAATATCTTCGAGTTTTGGCTCCACAGCCTTCTTGTCTATAACGTGTGCTAGGAAAGCGACGCATCCTTTCCTCAAGCACTTCTGTGCCTTCATACAACTGATGATTCGAAGAGGCGCGTCTCGTTTTTCTCCATGCACGATGAGAGTTTCACCATTCGCTAAAGGGATGCGAATGATTTTCTCATGACAAATAACTTCAGCTTTGTTCTTGGACAACCAGTCCATCCCGACTACTACATCGAAGCTACCCAATTGAATAGGTAGGAGGTCGATGCTAAATCTTCGTTCGCCAAGTTCCAGTGTGCAGCCTCTAACAACTTCGCTCGATTCAACAAGTTTACCATTGGCTAGTTCTATGGAATAAGGAATTTCTAATCTACTAGATTCTATTCCGAGTATGCGTTTAAATTCCACAGACATGAAGCTATAATCGGCGCCAGTGTCAAATAAAATGGATGCAAAGTGATTGTTAATGAGAAACGTACCGGTGACCACGTTAGGGTCCTCGCGTGCGTCTCTTGCTCCAATCACAAATGCTCGAGCCGGAGCGTTGTTTCTCTCTGGGCAGTTCTTCATGAAATGATCATTGCTTCCACACTTGAAGCATCCTTGGTTCTGCCCTTTCCCGTTACCATTCTTGCTACCAGCACCGTTTCCATTTCGATTCTTTCCTTTTCCCCAACAGTCTTCTGTTTGATGACCCAATTTACCACATTTGTCGCACCTTGGAATGCGACAAGCTCCATCATGATGATACTTACATTTTTGGCATCTAGGTATGGAGCCTTGGTATGCTTTGGTTGCATGGGTTTTCACCTCCTGAGACGGGTTAGCGTCACGCTTCTTGCTGAAACCCTTGTTGTTACGAGTTGCTTGGTTCAGGTTTGCATGTTTTCTTTTCTTGTCGCCGGACGACTCAGCATGCGTCTCGGTCTTCTCTGTTGGGTTCAATGATAACTTCTTCATACGAACACAATCTTCAGTTAGGCTGACAGCCAGAGTTACAGCCTCGGTGATTGTTTGTGGTTTGGCCGACGTCACCATGCCACGAAACTCTGGGGCTAGTCCCCATATGTAGCGTTCAACGCGCTTGAATTCGGGAGTCACCATGTAGGGAAGCACTCTTGACAGATCATGGAACCTTCGAGTATAACCATTAATGTCAGCACCTACCATGGTCAAGTGCCAGAACTCCGTTTCCAGCCTTTGGAGTTCAGCGCGAGAGCAATACTTCTCTCTCATTCTTTCCTTCAGTTCCTCCCAAGTTAAGCCATAAGCGGCATCATCACCCAAGGTTTGGACTTGCAGGTTCCACCAAGTCAGAGCTTCATCGACGAATAACCCAGTAGCAAGGGTGACTTGCTGACCCACGGTACACTTGCTCATGCGGATAGTAGCTTCAGTCTTCTCCGTCCAGCGCACAAATGCTACTGCACCTCCTGTGCCGTCATAGTTCATCGGCTTGCAGTCGAGGAATTGCTTGAAAGTGCAGCCTGGAATTAACCCAACCAATTCACTTATGAGCAATCGAAGAAATAATGAAACAAGGACCGTTCATAAATTTCTTCATGCTTAGTAAATTGTTTTGAGGTTACCTTGAGCTGCATTGCCTCCAGACGAATCTCCATTCCCATTACGCCTAGCGTTGCTTGGTCCACCACTGTCTTGAGTACGGTTCGCCTCGTACTGGGCGATAGCAGCGGAGATCCTTTCTTCCAATAGAGCGTTCAGCTCTTCAGCAGTCCTTGGCAGTGGGGGAGGAGGTTGATCGTCATTGCGAGCATTCACAGCTTTCCTGGGTGCCATGTTCTGACAGAACATAACACAGCAGGGTTAGGCATTTGTTTGATATCGTCACACTAGACAGTAGTATCATATATATTCACAGGTATATATACCACATAAGTGACATCAAACAATTATTACTCTAGCAGGGTACTTAGTAGGCTTGCACTGAGGGAATCTATATGTGACAAGACTTGCTGTGATTTTTGTGCACTGAATGCCATAATTATGTATGCATCCATAATTACGTAACTCCTTGCAAAGTCCGCACAGTTCGTTTCATCCTCGTATTTCTTCCTTCAGATGGGCCATCGCTTTCAGATAAAGTCACGTATACTTGTGACATTCTACTTCTAGTACATGCTAATTATCACACATAATTGCAAGTAATTTCTAGTCAACGACAAGTGCTACTCAAGTGCACTCTAAGTCTCGTAGTGTCTTTTCTAGACTCATGTAGACAGTTTCAGGTAGTGGATGTCGCGGGACGTTTTATGCAATGAAAACTCCTTGAAAATTTGTTTTCGTGAATGGATCCTAGAGATTGTAGACTAGACTCGAGAAGGAATCCTGGTTCACTACAATCGCAGCTCTGATACCAATCTGTCACACCCCTTTCTGCGGCGGAAGCACGAGGTGTGATCATGAAAGGTTCTCATTGCATACGAAGAGTAAACATACTACATGCTCAAAAATAACTTCAAACATTACATTACTGAAAACATATGTCAAGTGTTTACAACACGAGATAACATATTGTCTTAAAAGTCACAACTTTATTTAAAGATAAACAAAGCGACATCCACGAGCATGAGTAAGACCACGCGCACATCCATCCTAGTTACCTGAAATACATGTGAGTTTTGGAAAAACGTCAACATAATGTTGGTGTGAATTCATGCAGTTTTGTATTTCACGTTTGTATACTTTGTATAAAAACATAGTTGTGAATAAATCAAGTTTTTCTTGAGTACTTCACGTACTTCAAGTTATATATCAATCTTCTTGAGTACCCCACGTACTTCAAGTTATATATCAATTTTCTTGAGTACCCCACGTACTTCAAGTTATATATCAATTTTCTTGAGTACCCCACGTACTTCAAGTTATATATCAATTTTCTTGAGTACTCCATGTACTTCAAGTTATATATCAATTTTCTTGAGTACCCCACGTACTTCAGGTTATATATCAATTTTCTTGAGTACTCCATATACCTCAAGTTATATATCAATTCTAGTATGGTATGAATTTTATGTAAATACAGTATTTCTGTAAATATCAGGATTGTTAATGGGTTGCAAAGCCATTAACATGTGACACGACATAGGAAGTCACCAAACCTAAGGCATTTAATTGGTATATTCTGAGACACAAAAGCACTACTCGATTCTCGCCCTCACCGAGAGTGTGGCTGCCAGGCACCCGTTAGATCTAACCTTTTGTTCTGCGGTCTAAGTATATTGTTGATTAATGGTGCTTCTGTACCCTATTCGTGACACTATTTCTCATAACGCATCCTACTTGGTTCTCGTCCTCACCAAGCGCGTTTCTTTTTATCATTTCTCATAACGCATCCAACTTGGTTCTCGTCCTCACCAAGCGCGTTTCTTTTTATCATTTCTCGTAACGCATCCAACTTGGTTCTCGTCCTCACCAAGTGCGTTTCTTATTATCTTATATTTTGTCACACTTGGTTCTCGTTCTCACCAAGTGTACTTCTTGTATTTATATCATACCATTTATAAATATTGTACTTTTGTACATGTATTTCACCCCCGAAGTTATAAAAACTGAAAACAGTTAAAAGAAAAGGAGGAGCATGAACTCACAACTTTGCGTTCCTTGCGTCGTAAACTTCACCGGATTTGCTTAATTAACGTCGTAACCTATACGCGTTTTCTTAATGTTAGTCACTAGACTTGCGTCGCACAAGTACAGTCACTCTCTTTGGTGTATATATTCTTGTGTTAAAAATATTCTATATTTTTAACTACGTATCTTACTTATATTATTTTCTCTAAAATTAATATAAGTATCTCGTGTTTTGCACTTTGCACCCGAATTATGTATCTTGTATGTTGTATGTGTATTTTTATGTTTATACTCCTCATGAGTATTTAGTGTATTTTTAAGTCTTAATACACTAGCACGTATAACACATACTTTATACACTTAGCACAAAAGTTGGTGATAAAATAATATATATTTTTCTCTCAAAAATATACATACTTATATCCATTTTTATTCTTGAAGAAATCCTCATTTCTTATCACCAAAAATTAGGGAAACCTTGGTAATACTTTTAAATACATTTTTAGGGAATAAGTTTCTTAAAAACTTATATTTTCTAAGTGTCAAAATTTATAAAAATTTTGACAGAGTTTCCCCTAAAAATGGAGGTTTCCCATGTTTTCAAAACATGTGTTTATTTTCTTTTAAATCGTCAACAATCATCAACCACAATTATCAACAATAATCATCAACATCAATCACTAATTTCTCCATTTCATGAACTTGAATATTTACAAAAATGTGTAGTAACTTACTAGCACATTTAGTAAGTCTTGTTATCTTTAAAAATAAGTTTAATTTCTTAAAAACTTTATTTTTAAAGAATATGAAGTTTCACAACTTCTAGTCAAGATTCACAAAAATATTTCTTTGTTGAACTTCCTTGTTACACAAGTGTTTACACACTTCTTTATTTACTAAAAATATATTTAGTTCATGTAAGGTTCGGGTTTAAAACAAGACTTGTATATTTTACTTGGTTCTTCCGAAAAACCACTTGTAGATCTTTAGATCTACATGTTTAGAGTCTTATTTTACAAGAAAATTACTTTTACTCAAGTTCCAAGTTCATGGTGGATGATTTCATCATCTTTTATATTTCTAACACTTAACATACTACTAGTTCATGTTCTTGAACATGAACTAGTATGCGTAGATGATGATCCATCCCACTTTTAATGACAAACAACATCAAATAATCTCAACTAGACAAGTTTCACAAGATTTACACACATATCTACTCTTTATCCAACTAGTTTATCTTTCTTTCAAGACTTTTAGTTATGTTCTTGTGTGTGTTTGATTTTTAACCATTAAATCACTTATTAACCATTCTAAACAAGAACAAGATGGTGTTTTAGAGCACTTACTACTAGCACAAGGCTAGGGAAGTTCAAGAGTATAAATGAAGTGGATAAAAGCAAATGAAGGAGGTCCTTCAAGATCCGTTGCTTGCAACCTTCCTAATTAGGCTCCATACACCTTAGGATATGCTTAGAATTCTTGAGAATGGATTGAAGGATGATGATGATATGTGGGGGTGTTGGGTCGTAGCCTTGAGAGAGAAGAAGGAGAGTTTTGGTGGAAATGTTTGTTGGATCAAAATGATGGTTCAAGACTTAGGGTCTTTCTTATAAACCTACTACATCTTGTTAACCACTAGTTATTATGCTTCCTTAGTACCATACATCCATATTAAACAAATCAATAAAATCAAAGTGGGGATCCCACTTCTAGAACCGGTTGGGGAGGGGGGGTTGGTTTCTAGTTGAGTTGTAATGGAGAGTAACTAATCTAGTTAGGAAATAAATGAAACAATTAGTGGTTCATGTATGTTAAGTAATATATAGTGTGTTAGGGTGTTCGGGGACCCTAACTAGCTTAGAAAAAATAAAAACAATGCTTCTAGCATTATTTTGGTGTTCCGGGTATTGCCCGGTTGTTCGGTTAGATACCGATTCGTTAAAGTGTTAAATCACACTTTTTAGTGTCTTTTAAGTACCCTTTTGTACCCTTTTCAGTTCCCGACACTTAGGGAAGTATTCTGAATGATAAAACGACATTTCTGCAAAATATTCATGTGCTTAAATGCTGAATTATTGCTGAATTATATAAATTCTACACTCAAAGTGCGTTTCGGGTGCTTTTTAGTGCTTATTTTTGCTTTCGCAATGTCTATAAATTAAACCCTTACATGTACTCTTGGGTTTTAATGTACTTTTGTCATCGGACCTACACCTAGGCCTCAATTATAATGTCTGACTGCTTTCTGCAGTTCAGTCGACACAGTGTGTCTTACCGGTGAGTTTACTATTATTTCTGACGCAACGCTCTCGTTTATGCATAAAGCAATATTTTGTAGTATACAACGTGCATGAATTCACTTGTTTAATCATGTGTTCTGACATTGCTGACAATTAAGCACATAATTGCAGTCAATAAATAATAATTAAAGTGTACGGAAATTACCGGTTTGTGCCAGTTGTCACACTCTGTACTGTTCTATTAGCTCTTTGCAACATCGTCTTCTTTGCACGAACAAACACTGAGCTCTGGCTGAGGGGGAGTTTGTATTCAAGCATTACTTTGTAATCGTTGTTGAAATTAAATTCAATCATTCGGTTCTTTGTTGAAAATGTCTTGATCAAAGCAATACTCTCGTTTGATTGTATGCAAAGTTTGTTTCCATATTAATTCCGCTGCATAACTCATCCATTTCCATTTTAATTCAAACAGAAAATACAATCAAAACCAAACTCAGATCCAACAATTGGTATCAGAGCTAGGACAGTCAAATTTGATTTAACAATCATTTTGACATAAATAGTTCAGCTCAAAATCGTTGATATCGATAGTTTGTTCGTTTGTGTTGAAAAACATAGCAAGGTTTAATCACCATTAAAGTTGATTAATCAGTGTCTGTAAAACAACCAAGATGACGTCACAATCTCAAGATGATAAGAATAACATTGGCTCACTTTTTAAACCACCCATGCTTAAAAGAAATGAATACAACATCTGGGAGAGAAGGATGGGTCACATCCTTGCTCAACAGAACACTGGATGTTGGAGGTCTGTTGTTTTTGGTCCCCATGTTCCTACGGTGCCAAGTGCTGAGGATCCAAAGAAGTTCGTACCAAAACCTTATGAAAACTATACTGAAACTGATTTTCAAAAATTCGAACTGGATGCCAAAGCATTTAGCATCATAGCATCTGCATTACCAAATGAGATCTATGCTGGACTGTTACATTGTAATAGCGCCAAAGAGCTATGGGATGCTTTGAAGGAACAGTTTGGGGGAACCGAAGAAGTTATTGAAAACTATAGGGAAATTCTGAATCAGCAGTATGAAACCTTCTGTCACATTAAAGGTGAATCATTGACCCAACAATTTGAACGGTTCAGTTGTCTCATCAGTGAGCTAAGGCTTGTTAAGGTTGAATTTCCAAAATCAACCCAAAATAGCGGGTTTCTTAGGTCGCTACCTGATAAATGGGACACAATTGCATTTGTGACTAGAAACTCTGTTGAGTTCAAAGATCTGACCCTGACCCAACTTCATGGTAGACTCCTGACTTATGAAAGGGAGTTGAACCAGAAAAAGAAGTTGCAAGAGTCTGGAAAAGCCACTGATGATTACTCATTCGGTAGCACAGCTCTTATGGGTCAGGAAGAATCTGGTGGCAGTAGTAAGGAACAGGGTTATGATCATTTCATTGATATAACAGCTGGTGGTAACTTTACCAACCCTGATTCTCACTCTGCAAACTATGCTTTCACTGCAAACACTGAAAACCAGATGTCAGATAATTTGTGCTTTGAACTCAATGATTTACAACATTTTGATCCCATTGACTTAGAGGAAATGGACATCCTGCACCAATTGGATTTGCTCAGTGTTAGAACTAGCAAATTCTACAAAAGAACAGGGCGAAAATTCCCAGGTTTACATGGGAATCTGAGGGTTGGGTTGGATAAATCGAAAATCAAGTGTTACAAGTGTAATAGGTTGGGACATTTCGCTAGGGAATGCAGGAGTCAAACTACTGGTCCTATAATCACTCACCCTAGCTCAAATCCTAGACCTCAAAATCAAGGCACTGTGCACTATGCCCAATATACCCCTGCAGCTCATGTTAACGCTGCACATTATGCTGCTGCCCCTGTGCCAGTGCACTATGTCCAAACTACTGTCCCACAAATTCAGTACGTGCAAACCCCTGTCCCCCAGGCACAAGTGCAATCTGCTGCACCACAAACTGCTGCTCCAGCAGTGGTACAACCAGATCAACAAAGTTTTTTCACTCAAGGCTTTGTTGACTGGAGCAGCATGCCTGATGAGCTTAGTGATGAAAATTTTGCACTCTATGCTTCTAATGAACCTTCTAATGATGAATTTTGTTTGATGGCATTAGAGTCAATACCAGAGGGGATTGAAACTGAAGGTGAACAGCTAAGTGATGAAACAGTGGATGAGGTGACTGAAGCAGTTGTTAATGCAGTTGCTGGTGAATTGCTGCTGGGAGAAAATTCAGAAACCCTGATTGAACCACTGACAGACCCATGGTCCAAAGAGGACAAAGAAGAAGAGAAAAATGAGAAAGCAGGTGAGAAAGAAGAAAGAGCTGATGATGAAGAAAATCATCAATGTGATTGTGCAATGATGGCTGCTGCCAAGGTATCACCTCAAGTTCTTGAAAAACTGTGTTCTGACAATTGCATTATTGCTTTTGCTAATATCAAAGAGGTAAATGAAAACCTTCGGAATAAAATCTTAACTGATGAAGTCAAATTTGAAAGGTCTTTAAAAGAACTTAAAAACAAATTGACTGAAAAGGAAAAAGAGATCAGCAGTCTGAAAGAAGAACAAAGCATAACCAAAACTCAACTCCAAACTATGGTAGAAAAATACCAAGTTTGCAAAAAGGAGTTGGAGTCCACCCAGATCACCTGTGAAAGATGGGTGGAATCATGCAAAGGGTATGAGGTTATGCTTGAAAAACAGATAAAAAGCAATGTGAAATTTGGTGTTGGTTATAGAAAACATGATGATGAAAACACTGCTTTTGGAAAATCTGTTCAAACCACTGATGTAACCACTGAGTTTATTCCAACAAACAAGAAAGGCCAAGAAGTGAAAATCACTGATAAACTTGGTAACAAAATCACACTTGACAGACCAATGGGATCCTCTACTTTTGAGGAGCTTGAAGATTATCAGTTTAAACCAAAATGGTCTGATGAGTGTGATATTCTTGAAAACTTCAAGCCCATGGACTTTACATCAACTGATGGTGTTAAAGCTCCAAAAGCTAAAGTCATACCTCTCAAGGACATCCCAACAGAGGTTAAACCTCTGCTGCAAAGGAGTCCGAAAAGAGAAAGAAGAAAGAAAAGATCAATAACTTGTTTTATGAATTCTGTGAGAAAAGGAATCATCTAACAAAAGATTGTTTCCATTTAAAAGCTTATGATTTGAACAAAACAAGTGTCATTGTTTCAGCTGAAAGCTGCATTGTTTGTGGAAAAACAAACCACAAAACTCAAGCATGTGTGTATCTCAAAAACTTTGATGTGAAAAAGAATGAGTACACTGCTAAAACATCCTTGAGTCCATCAACATCATCTGTCAAATTCACCAAGAACCAACCACTGTTTGTGCCAGTTCAAACAGCTGTCACAAAACAGCTGAACCAAACATCTATCAAAAGAGATGTTCAGGTTACTAATGCACCCCCTGCCAATCAGTTCAGAAAAGGCAAGGAAAAACAGTCTTACCTAAGGATTCCACACGTTTATGAGGCCTACAAAAGGCCTTCTAAACCTAAAGTGAACAGGCATCCTTTTGGGTACCAACATGTGATTGGTCAAGACCCCCAACAGTGGTTAGCAAGAAACAGTACTAAAACTGTCCAAACCCCTGACCTAACCACTGTCCATCAATCTGCATCCATCCCAGACACTGTTGAGACCCCATCCAAAGCCATGTTGGCTTTGGAGACCCTAATGAACTAATCCTTTTACTCCATGTGCAGGGAGCTTCTGCATGCTTTGATAGTCTTTGGTATGTAGATAGTGGAGGCTCCAGGCACATGACAGGATGTAAAGCCCTCCTCAAAGACTTTAAAATCCATGGAGGGGGTGATATATCCTTTGGGAATAATAGTAAAAGGAAAGTTCTGGGGTCTGGTACAGTGCAGTCTGGAAATGTAAAATTTGAAAATGTCAATCTGATAGACAATCTAAAATTCAACCTTCTGAGTGTGTCTCAAATGAGTGACAAAGGGTTTGGATCATTCTTCACAAAAGATTGTTGTAGGATTGTTGGACCAGAAATGGTCAAAAAGATTGAAGCAATAATCAAAACTGGTCAAACTAAACTTGTTGCTCAAAGAAGTGGCAATGTTTATGTTGTTGATATGTCTAAAGAATGTCCCAGAGCTAATGCCTGTCTGTTCTCAGCTGCCTCTAACAAAGAGACAGAACTTTGGCACAGAAGGCTGGGGCACACAAATCTTAAGACAATTACTGAAATTTCAAAAAAATGGTTTGGTA
Organism: Helianthus tuberosus; assembly: GCA_030545235.1. Classification (NCBI taxonomy): domain Eukaryota; kingdom Viridiplantae; phylum Streptophyta; class Magnoliopsida; order Asterales; family Asteraceae; genus Helianthus; species Helianthus tuberosus. Next base: position 85,045,965 of record CM060369.1, read on the forward strand.
AGAGGCCTACCACAAAAATTGTTTTCATGTTCTGAACATTGCATTTCCTGTTTAAAAGGAAAACAGCATAAAAGTTCTTTTAAGTCCATTGAAGAGTCCAAAACAACCCAGTGTTTGCAAATGATACACATGGATTTGTTTGGCCCAGTTCAAGTCATGAGCCTCAAGAAGAAAAGATATTTTTTGGTTATTGTTGATGACTTTTCTAGGTTTACATGGACTTTCTTTTTACACTCAAAAGATGAGACTGCAGGCATTTTGCAAGACTTTGTGATACAGGTTGAAAAGCAATTTGACCTTCCAGTAAAAGTCTTCAGGAGTGACAATGGCACAGAATTCAAAAATAAGGAGTTGGTTGCCTCTGTGTGAAGAAAGGGATTGTAAGGCAGTGTAGCATCCCTAGAACACCAGAGCAGAATGGGGTAGTGGAAAGGAAGAACAGAACTTTGATTGAGGCTGCCAGAACCATGCTTGCTGATTTAGGTTTGCCATTAACTTTCTGGGCAGAGGCAGTAAACACTGCTTGCTATGTCCAGAACATAGATTTAATAAACCCCAGGCACAAAAAGACTGCTTATGAAATTCTGTATAAAATCAAACCACTAATCTCTTACTTCAAAGTGTTTGGCTGCCCATGCTTTATTTTGAACTTAAAAGATTCCATTTCAAAATTTGCAGCCAAAATTGATTGTGGTTATCATCTGGGATACTCAACCACTGCCAAGGCCTACAAAGTGTTTAATACACGGACCAAGGCAGTGGAGGAGACTTTGAATGTAAAGTTCAATGAACTTTCATCAATGAAAATCCCAGCAAATCCTGCAGATCTGTTTGATCTTGAAAAAATTACTTTTGAAAATACTGCTGCCAAGACTAACAGTGCAGGTCCATCAGAGGATTCAACACCAGACTATGGGTATGAAATCATCATCCCTCAAAGGTCTGTCAAAATGGGAAGAGCATCAGATGTTCAAAACAGCTGTCAAAGCTCAACCACTGCTACCTCAACAGTTGTTGACCAAAGTAGCCCATCAACCACTGCTTCCACATCCTCAATCACTGCTGACAAAAGTCCCCAAACAGTGGATAAAAGTCAGCATGTGTCCACTTCATTACCTCCCATTCCACCACCTTTTGAAGCCACTGCTGGATCATCAAAGTCCCCAGCAGTGGTTAGCTCAGATGATACACATTTGCAGCCTTCACCAACAAATGCCATCATTCCATACCAAGGAGATTTAATCTTCTTGAGATCTCATCCACCTGATCAAATCATTGGCAACATAAATGAAGGGGTGCTCACAAGAAGCCAAACCCAAAACATTTGTCTTTTTGCTGGTTTTCTATCACTCCATCAGCCAGTCAAGTACCAAGAGGCACTGAAAGACAACAGCTGGGTAGAAGCCATGCAAGAGGAGCTCCAACAGTTTAAAAGACAACAAGTATGGGAGCTTGTACCACTACCAGAAGAGGTTAGTCCCATTGGCACAAAGTGGGTCTTCAAGAACAAAACTGATGAAAGGGGCATTGTTGTCAAGAATAAAGCCAGGCTTGTGGTTCAAGGTTACAGACAGGAAGAGGGGATTGATTATGATGAAACATTCGCCCCTGTTGCAAGATTGGAAGCCATTAGACTGTTCCTGGCCTTTGCTGTCAACCACAACATGAAGGTGTTTCAAATGGATATCAAAAGTGCTTTCCTCTATGGTACAATTCAAGAAGAGGTGTATGTTTGTCAACCTCCAGGTTTTGAGGATCCATTTTATCCAGATCATGTCTACAGGCTAAACAAAGCCTTGTATGGCCTGAAACAAGCACCAAGGGCCTGGTATGAAACTCTTTCCAACTTCCTACTCTCAAATGGTTTCAAAAGAGGTACCATTGATAAAACACTGTTTCTAAAATGGAGAGGGAAGGATTTAATGATTGTCCAGATTTATGTGGATGACATCATTTTTGGAAGCACATGTAACAGAATGTGTAAAGAGTTTAGAGAACTCATGACAGCTGAGTTTGAAATGAGTGCAATGGGTGAGCTGCAATGCTTTCTTGGTCTCCAAGTTCAGCAAATGCAAAATGGAACTTTCATTCATCAAAGCAAATATGCTAAAGAACTTTTGACTAAATTTGATATGAATGATTGTAAACCATGCAGCACACCCATGGCAACAAATAAGCTTGTCATGTCTGATGAAAAGGATGAGCTGATAGACCAAACTTTATATAGAAGCATGATTGGGTCTTTATTGTACCTAACTGCATCTAGACCAGACATCATGTTTGCAACATGTGTCTGTGCAAGAAGTCAATCAGCTCCCAGAAAATCAAATCTCATTGCTGTAAAAAGGATCTTCAGATACATAAAAGGTGCTCCCACACTTGGTATCTGGTATCCAGCTAATGGGAATATCAAGCTTTCAGGCTTTTCAGATAGTGACTTTGCTGGATGTAACACGACAAGGAAGTCCACATCAGGAGGGTGCCAGTTTCTAGGTGATTGCTTAGTTTCATGGCAAAGCAAAAAGCAAGCAGCTGTTTCCACATCCACTGCTGAAGCTGAATACATTGCTGCTGCAAGCTGTACAGCCCAACTCCTGTGGCTTCAAAATCAGTTGCTGGATTTTGGTATCACTGCCTTAAAGACTCCACTCATGTTGGATAGCCAGGCAGCAGAAAATATCATCAAAAATCCAGTTTCCCATTCAACCACCAAACACATCGACATCAGACATCACTTTGTGAGGGATTGATATGAAAAAGGTTTGATTTCTCTGCATCATGTCCCAACTAAAGACCAGCTGGCAGATGTGCTCACAAAAGCACTAGATACAGCCACTTTTGAAAGCTTGGTCTCTAGGATTGGCATGCTAAACATGGAATAACAAGCAAAATCTTGTTGTTCTATGAATAAAAGCATTAAAATGTTTTCAGAAAATCAAAAACCATCCTTAAAAATAGCTAAAAATGAAGTTATCATTAAAATCCTTAAAAGTCTGCCATAACCACTGTTTGTTCAAAAGTCTGCTCTACTTCAAAGTCTGTCCACTGCTGAAAGCCATCCTCTGTTCTCTCATTTCCTTGATAACCTCTGTTGTTCAAAAGCGGTGTCTTATCCACTGATATGCTATCCACTGATAGTGAAAATCATCCACTGCTTCCATTTTACCATTTAAACCACTGCCTTCATCAGTAACTTTCATAAAAGTACTGTCCTTCATTTCTTCAGAGTTTGGCATGTGGGCAGTACATAGTGGTCAGTACTTTTGTAACCGCTGCCACGTCAGCCTTCACTTTTTCCTCTATAAAACCCCCACTTCACACCAAAAACAGGGTTTTACTGTCGAATTGAATTCTCAAAAATTCTTTTCTCAAAGCAGTTTTTCTTCTCATTCCTTCACAAATTTCTTCGATCTTCATCTCCAAAATGACAAAATCGAAGCCATCTGCAAAACCCACTTCCAAATCATCGTCGAAAGCGACCTCTCAAAAGGTCACTACCACTGAAATCCCACACAAACCATCTCACAATCTTCTGGGTCTTCTCACAAAACCCGGCACCACAGATGCTTTCGATTCCATCATTGCCAAAATGGCTAAATCAAAGTACAAAACTTTGTTAATAGCCGATGCACCACTTTACTTGACAACCCAAAGGGAGTTTTGGAAGAATGCAACCCTTGAAAAACAAGGAGACGCTGTAATAGCCATTAACTCTACTCTAAAGGGAAAACCTGTCAAGATTACACCACAGTCAATTTCAGAGGTCTTTCAACTCGAGGATCAGCAAGGTAAAATTTCTTTCCCTAAAAACGAGTTGAAAATTGACTTCATTGAGAGAGGGTATGCAGACACAATGATGAAGAAAGCTACCTTACAAAAAGGTTTCTTTCCTTCTGCAACAAGATTTTTATTCCATACCCTCCTAATGTGTGTTTCAAACAAAACCACTTCTTTTAATGAAATACCATTAAAGATTCAAAATCTGGGATATGCTATTCTTCAAGAAGAAAATTTTAATTATTCTCGGGAAATCTTTAATGATCTGGTTAATAATGTTGAAACAAAATCATTCCTACTGTTTCCAAGGTTTCTAAGTTATTATTTTGAAAAGAAATTCAGTAAGGATGATATTGCTGTAATAAACCAAGGTGATTATATTCAAATAAACAGTTTAACTACTGAAACTTTTTCAAGAATGTTAACACCTTGCAAAACACAAGCAGAGGTGCCTGAGCAGATTTTAGCAGCTACCACTGCTCCTCAGGTATCTGCTGCTGAGCCCACTGCTCAAGGTGATCAAAGCAGCAGAACAACTGCTTTGAAACCCACACCTAAAATCACCAAATAGCCACAGAAAAAGAAAAATTCAAAACCCCCCAAACCAATCAAAAAGGCAACTTTGGAGGATGAGATACCAGAGCAAATGCCTGTGACAACACAAAAGTCACAAGAAACCACTGCTGCTTCTTCCTCACAGCAGTTGGTACAAATATCTCAACCGATAACCAATACTCCTCCTGCTTCTTCACAAAAAGAACAGGTTGTACACATAGGGGCACCACATCATGATGCTCTAAAATCACTTGGTTTCATCATCCACAGCTCACTGCCCGGAGCAAATCCTGTTTCTACACCAAATCTCACATCCACAATTCCCTCACCAACTAAACTGCTGTTGGATGCAATTGATTTGAACCAGGCACTAACCGGTCCTTCTCAATCACCTATCAATGAGAACATACCTCAACAAATGACTGGGTCTGATGTATCAATCTTTGCTAACCCACCAACACAACCTGAGGAGGTTACACCCCTTGAGTTACACGTAACTCTTGGTGGTAGTCCAAGTGAAGCAGCCACTACAACTGTTGAACTCACTGGTTTACAGTTGGACAGTGGTTACATTAATAAGACTTCCTTGGAGGCAATTCCTTACATAGCACCTCTGCCAACCACCAGTGGATTTATTTATCCTACTGGCAACATCAAAGGGTTGTCAAGTGTTGAAGGAAGAAGACCCCAGTACCAAGAAAAAGGGGCATCAGTGGTTAGTGTTTGGAGTACACTCCCTACCTCAACCACTGATAAAACCACTGATAGTGGGAAATCAGATGATCCCATTAAGTTGGGTGATGATTTAAAATATCAGGATTTGACGGAACGAATTGAAAAGTTGGATACATCTGTTGCAGATCTTAAAAATATGCTACAGCAGGTGTTGAAAACACAAAAGATGCAATCCACTGTTGTTCCATCTCAAGCACCTGCTCCACCACAAGCTTTTGCTACAAATGAGCTCTGGAGCTTTTTCCAACCTTTTCTCCAACATCAAAAAGAACTGGCTGATCAGCAACATGAACTTCATGTCCAAAAGCTGAGAAACATTATGGAGTCTAGGTACAAGAACACTCAAGCAGATATTAAGGCAATCAAGGCCCATTTATTGGAAACCACTGGCACTGCTCCTCCAACAGTACTTTTCATTGATCAACTCCCAGAAGATAATGCCAAAAAGGGGGAGAAAATTCAGGAGTGGAAGAAGAAAGGAATAGATGATGGTCTGTACATTGAACCTGAAAAGGATGCTATGACCAGAAAAATTCCATTGCCAGATGGTAGTAAAAAGGTTGATGCTACCCAAGAAGCACTTGATGAAGGAGTAGCAAGTGTAAAGAGGGATAGAATGGCAAAGGATATTTCAAGATGGAATGAGGAGAAAAGAGCTTTCATGGAACTGTATGCGCAGGGTTGTTCTGGTTCAAAGGATACTAAAAATCCTAAGACAAAAAGGAAACCTAAGTCCATCCCATCCAGATTTCCAAAGCCTCCAAAACCACCATCCAAAAGCCATCAGCATCAAACCTCCACCCAAACAGCTGCTGTAACTCCTGCTGTATCAACTACTGTTGGTACTTCAGTTGTTTCAACATCTGTTATCACTTCAACACACACCACTTCAACACACACCACAACCACTGCCTTACCACCACTGTCATCTCCACCAAAAACAAACTCACCACCTTATCCTGCCAAAAAGCAGAAGACAACAGATGTTACAACATCGGTTGTAATGACAACAGTGGTTGAGACACCAGTTGTTTCAACAGCTGTTAGTCAAACACAAACCACTGCCACACAATCTACCACCCCTGATCCGCCCAAAACATCATTTGCCTCTTCTAAAACAAAAAGGAGAAGGATTTACATACCAGATGATTCACCGTCACCACCACCAACATCTTCAACATCCATGTCACTTGTTACTATACCCAAACCTATTCCTCTCTCATCAGCACCAGTACAACAAGCAATCTCTGTCATTACTCCTGTAGGTGTCCAATTTCCTTTAGAACTTGAAGCAGTTAGAGAAGAGATAAAATCCTTCTACTTTGAGGAAGACCCTGCAAAAAGGAAGTTGCCATCAGTTAAAGGATATCCAAGGCCAAACAACATTGAAGAATACTTAAAAGTCAAAGCTAAACAGGCAGAAGATATCTCTAAAAGAAATGCACAAGGAAAATCTGACAGAGAAATCCAGCAGAACTACCAATTCTTACTTACACAAGTCAGATCCTTGGAGCAATTTGCAAAGAATGTATGTCAACAAATCTCAGAAAGAGCAGATGAAACTCTAAGAGAAGACTACATTGAAAGCATCATGGCAACAAAGAAATACAAGGGAGATAAGCAGATGTACAAAGAGTGGACCATTCCTGAGCTTGAGCAAGAAGCAGCCAGGATTCAAGAAATGACAAAGAATAAGGTCAAACACACTCCTCCAGATTGGTCAAAGTACAAAAAGAATGTGCCTGACAAATCACTTGAGCTGAAGAGAATGAAAGAGGAGTTAGTTGCTGCTGACTATGGGTCTAAGCATCAAGTGTCAAGATGGAATGAAGATGTAGTCAGGGCCACTTATAGAAGATTGGAGGAACTGAGGAAGAAAGATCCTTCAGTTCCTAAAAGGCCTGACTATTCTAAAGCAGAGGTCTCAAAAAGACCACCAAAGCTGCAAGTCAAAAGAACCACTGCTCCAGCTGGTGCTGCCATCTACAAAAGAAGGAGCCAAAACCAGTCAAGTGCTGAAACAATTCAAGATCCAAAAGCTGGAAATGTTGTTGTAAAAGCAGGCATTAAATTAATGATAAAAGAAGATCTTGAATTGGAACAATCTACAAGTACTGCTCAGCCAGTCATGAATAGGCCAGCCTCACCAAATACCTCTGCAAATAAACATCTCCCAAGAAACCCACCAGACTCAAAAATACAAAAGTGGGAAACTGACAAACAGACCTACGTATTGACTTTGCTCAGGTCTGGTGGAGAAGTGAAGAAAATATCAAGGGAACAAGCTCTTGGCCTGAGTCTTGAAGATTTGCAGGATCTCCTTGATCTTCCACTTAGCAGGGATGATGAAGATACAGATGCCCTAGACTTTGAACTACAATTTAAAGGTCAGATAAGGGAACTACTGATGAGGCAATAAAGAATTCCACAATAATGAAGAGTTTTGGCATTATCTGTTCCAGGGGGAGATTGTTGGGATTGAACCCTACCAGAGGAACAGATAATTAAAGCCAAAACTGGGTCAGAGCAGTGGATCCAGAATAAGCAGATGTTTCATACAAGTCTCTCCCCTTGAAAGTGGTTTCAACATCTGCTGACCTCCTATCTACTGATCGTACAAGCCACTAACCGTCAATCTGCTGCTCTTGTAAAGACTGATAGAAGACTAAAGCTCTGCTGCTCAATCTACTGTCTTGAGTCAAGCACTGCTGATCCGGACAAGCACTGTCGGGTTCACAGCAGTGGAAGGATGCAGCAGCTGTTTAAGTGTCTTTTAAGAAATGAAATGTAATAGCAGTAGTTAGTATAGCAGTGTTTGTATAGATCAGAGGTTAGAGTCTGTTAGGAGGTTAGATGTCACTTTCTTGGTGACGTCAGCTAAGATGCTCAGTGGTTTGCTAGTGCCTATAAATAGAACAGTGCTCTGTACTGTTCTATTAGCTTTTTGCAACATTGTCTTCTTTGCACGAACAAACACTGAGCTCTGGCTGAGGGGGAGTTTGTATTCAAGCATTACTTTGTAATCGTTGTTGAAATTAAATTCAATCATTCGGTTCTTTGTTGAAAATGTCTTGATCAAAGCAATACTCTCGTTTGATTGTATGCAAAGTTTGTTTCCATATTAATTCCGCTGCACAACTCATCCATTTCCATTTTAATTCAAACAGAAAATACAATCAAAACCAAACTCAGATCCAACACCAATATTTGAATGGATGTATCTAAGTTGGAATTTGGAATGCTTGATAGTTGGCTCTCTGGAAAGTCAACAATTGTAGGAATGTTGTGATTAGGTTTTCTTAACATAAATGTACGGTTTAGGAAGTCAAGTGGTACATGATATATCTAATTGCGAGATATGTGATGACATGTTCAAGTTATATGAGTGGAAAAAGATCTCATTGTTGATCTATGCCATGTGTTGCTAGAAATTGACTAATGAAAGTCAAATGTAGAGCATAAATTGAATGTGATTGATGTTATGTGTGGTCATGTATGCTAACAAGGATATCAATGTATTGACATGTAAGGATAGACAACATGTCAACGGACTCAAGCACGGAGGCTAACGGCTCAAAAGTAAGCATGGAACCTATGCATGAACTCGGACACTCAATGTAAGTGATTCCCGAACTCACTTCGTATTTAAGTACATGAAGATGTTTATGTCACACCCCAACCGATGACGGAATCATCGGGGCGTGGCACTGAGCGAAACAGATTGTTCATGAGAATCCATAACAACTATTAATGTCAATATATTTAACGTTCAATGTCCCATACCATCAACATATAAAGCAAAACAGTTATCACAAATATCAGTCTCATAAACAAACATTGTTCCGACAACTCAGATTTATTTAGTGGAGTTTCTAGACTTCCTAACTCGTTCATCATAGCATAGCATAGCATCCTATCAACTTGTCACATATCTTAAAATAAAGTCAATACATAAAATGTAAAGGTGAGTACACATGTTTGCATAGCATATAGTATAGAAAGCGTTTATGCATAACCAGCATGTAACATGTAACGGGCGAAGCATGTAACTATCGAAACTATGTTCACACTTAACCACGATACTGCGTTGTAGAGTATGCGCGACACATGTCCAGCAGACACATGAAGTAAAGTGATGTGATCCCTAGCAACCCCTGTCTATGATAGGTGCTGAGTCCAAACTATAGTATTATCTTTGCTAGAGGAGGTATAGTGAAACACTGTATAAGCATAGTAACAAGCATTCATAGATCACGTATAACATGCGGGAGCGGTTAGCGTTATAAAGTGTTTGCGTTGTTTGTGGTTGTGTTTTGATAGAGAACGTATGTAACACCCAAAAGTGCGTTAAAAGAAAATGGGTTCGAGTATACTCACAGTAGATCGTAGTTGCTAAACACCTACTGTATTGGATTGAAGGGAGCGTGTTGGAGTTAGCATGATCATAGAACAGTAGCGTAAGCATTGAACATCGTGTAAACAAAGTGTCGAATGAGTTAAGTGTCGAATGGTGAGTCGAACGGATGGCCATTCGAATGAGATGTGTTTGTTTGGAAAATTGTTTAAGTTTGAAGTTTAATCAAATCATTTTGAACAAGGATTAGTATAAAGGACAAATCACCTGGTTGAATGGTCATTCGATCGGATGGTAATCCGATCAGATGGCCACTCGAGTGGGCAACTGTTATTTGAAAACTTGTAAAACTTTCTAAGTTAAAAGTTTGAGGTTTAACAGAGACGGCGTGATGACGTGTTAAACAACGGAAACACACCAAGGTACAGCTCACTCGATCAGATGGGAATCACCCCCATTCGATCGGGTTCACTGTTCTTGACGAAGTTTCATGTCTGACCCGTTAATCGGTCATCTCTCCGGTGGAAATCTGTTTTCAAGCCGGCTCTCCACTAAGGGTTGAGTGGAGAGTCTGAATGAGTCTAGATTCCATCGGTTTTGTGTAGAAAGTTAAGAAAAGTTGAAAAAAAAGTTGAAAAAAGTTGAAATCTTGTTGAGATTCAAGTTAAAATTGTGGAAGTCCTTTAGATGTGAACCAATCTTGATGAGATGATGTCACACAACAGTTTGCATAAGCAACTGAGTGAGAACCACCTTCAAGGAGTCCAAAGCAGGCGATTTTGAGAAGAAAACGTGTGATTTTAATGGAGAAAGTGATGTAGAAGTGATGAATGATGAAGGTTGTACAAGATTTGAGAAGAAATACTTACGTAATAGCCTTGAATTGAGGGAAAGAGTGCCTGAGAGCGTCTTGAGTGTGTGTGGTCGGATGTAGACATCAAATCAGTGAAAGGACGTGTACGGTTACTATTTATAGGGTGAGAGAGGGGTTAAGGCGGTGGAGAGAAGTACGAGGTGCAGCGGTTAGATGGCCTGTCGGTTGAATGGCCACTCGATCGGATGGCCATCCGAGCGGATGGTCATCCGGATGGATGTCCATTCGATTGTTTGCTCATTCGATCAGCCGAGTTGTGCGAGTTAGTTTTCCAACTTTCGTTTCGTGTGTTAAGCGTTGCGTTGAGTTTAAGTGAGTTGCGAGTAAGCATTGAGCGTATAAGTTGTAACACCCCGTGTTCGAAAGTCAAAGTCAAAGTCAAGATTGAAGTCAAAGGAAGAAAAGATTGCTAAATGCGATCTGTCACTCCTTGCTCAACTACTGTTTTGACTTCTTTGACTTGTAATCGAATCTATTATTTATTTGCTTTAGTTGTATTATGTGGAGTATCTATTAATAATCGAGGTTTAATCGCATATTAATCGCTAATCGACTTATCGCTAATCGCTATCGCATTCGCAACTCGAATTACGTGTTCTGGATACTATTTTACGTGTGTGTGTGTGTTATTTATGTGTTACTTATGCATGTTATGTTTATGTTGAGGTGTTAATCGCAATCGCAATTCTATCGCATCGCCAACGCTAAACGCCAGTTATTTATAGTGATTGTATGTTAGATATAATAGTTAGATTATTTGTGTAACTAATGAGTAATATCATCGCATCGCTCGCTCGAATCGCATCGCAACGCTCAACACGCGAAACGAAACGACAAAACTCATCGCGCCGGACACCTGGATCGAGTGGCCAACCGATCGAGTGGCCATCCGATCGGATCGCCACCCGATCGGATCGCCACCCGATCGGATCGCCACCCGATCAGACTGCCATCCGATCGGTGACCTACTCGACACTTATGCACCTTCCTTTTTGGGAAACCCTATAAATACCCTCCTGTCACATCATTAGTGATGTGACAGCTCCTCACTCAAACCAGCCGCACTCAAGCACTCATTTCTCTCGATTTCTAGCGATTCTTGTAAGTTTCCAACCTAAATCTTGTACTTCTATGATCTACACGCACTTCTTCATCTTTTTCACCTTTAATCTTAACTTTTTACCGTGAAATCACCGGATTTGAGGTGTTCTAGGGTGATGTCATCATGGAGTTCTTATGAACATCAAGATTTGGCTTCATTCCACCAACAACAGCTTAGATCTGAAGGATTTCCACATGAATAATCAATGTTTTCGCATAGATCTACACATATTCATGGTTAAAAGGATTGAAGGAAGGTTTTCCAACTTTCTTTCAACTCTTTTACACTCAATGCACTCAAAACCGATAGAATCGGAGCTCGTTCTGATCTTCTACTCTTTCTTAGTGATGGGTTAGTTCAAGATCTGAATTCTATCCAAGAGACAGCTGATGTCGGGTTAAACATGAACAACCGTCCTGAACCGTGAACTGGTCGGACTAGGGTGGTTCCTGTTCGATCGGATCACTTAGGTCCTGATGGGGTTCCTGTCATTTAGCACGTTATCACACCGCCTCGATAAAAACTGCAAAACTTCAAAACAATCAAGTGTCAAAGACGATCAGGCTGTTGGGACGGATTGCCGTCCGATCTGATTGCCCTCCGATTGGACAACCATTAGATCGGCTTACACTTGGTTCCACACTTAACTTTTATTTAAACTTTCAAGGTTTCCGAATGTCGAACGGATTACCGTCCGATCGGATTGCCATCCGATCGAACTACCATCCGACCATGTGACGTTTGGAATTCCAAATACTTAAACAAATTTTCAACATGATTCAATGACCAATGGATTGCCACCCGATCAGATTGCCATCCGATCGAGTGACAATCCTGCTGTGAACTTGTTCTCACTAAGTGTCCTGCCAATCGGATCGCTATCCGATCGGACTGCCGTCCGATCGATCGACCTGAAGGGTAGAGATACTTCTCTATTTTCAAAATGCTACAACGAAAATTCAAAGCCATCATACACAAACACATCCTTACCAAACAAGATGTCAATCCAATCGAATGGCCATCCGATCGGATGACCATCCGAACGGATTGACATCCGTTCGACTGGCCATCCGATCTGATTACCATCCGACACTTGGTACTTTACACCGTTTAACATGCTGGTTTTCGTTTATGCTATCGTTAACTGTTCAGGCTAATCTCTCTCAGTGCTCCCTTCAATGCATGAGAGTGTTTACTTGTTAAGCACAATATGTGAGTATACTCGATCCCTTTTTGCTTTATGCACTTTTAGGCGTTACATACGTTACCTATTCTAAATCACATCGATCACATAACGCAACACTATTTATACGCTGACCTCTAATGCCTGTTATACGTGACTCGATGAATGCTTGTTTGTTATGTTTACACATTGATTGATGTCTACCTACCTTAGCAATGATAGTACTATAGTTTGTACTCAGCACCTGTTCACTCAGGGGTTGTTAAGGACAATACTTCACATGTTCACAGTGGTGAACATGTGATGCGCACTCGCTACTCGCAGTCAACTCGCAGTCATTGGTATTGATAGGATCTTTGTCGATAACTTACATGCTTCACATTATACATTGTACATGCTGGTTATGCGTAAATGATTTCGAACTCTATTACTATTATCAAACTTGTATGCTAACCATTACACTATGTATATTGACCTGTATTTTAACATATGTGACAGGTGCTTAGGATGCGTGCCTGCTAATTGATGGAATTGAGCTTAGGAGAGTCTAGAAACAAACAAACAATCTATTTATTTGAAATCTGAGTTGTTGGAACAGAACAATTTGTCTTTGATTTGTCTATAATAACTATGCTACTTGTTATGTCATGGTATGGGACGTGATGTTTAAATAATTGGTAATCATAGTTGTTATGGAAACTCCTGGACAATCTGTTTCGCTCAGTGCCATACCCCGATGTTTCCGTCATCGGTTGGGGTATGACAGATTGGTATCATAGCCATAACTATAGGGAATTAGGCAAGACTCGACCTAGTCCGGGTCGATGTCTTAGAACGACCTAGTCTATAGTCTAAGTACCAACAGACCGACTTGTGCGTACCCAGTATGGGTTTTGTACGAGCTCACTTGCTATACTCGCTATTCTCGCTTACACTACACTATCACTGCACGTTATTTTTCGAAAATGAATGAGTAATTAGGTTGAGATTAGGTGTGAAACCCGCAAACTCTCAACCGAATCGCTTGTTCGGCCCGCATTTCTATCCATCAACAGGAGAATTTGCGTTGAATCAGGAGTGAAATCCGTACTTCGACGCAAATTTCCTCTCTATTTTATCAAAAACAGGGATGAAGTGGTGAGTCAGGGGTGAAACCCAAACCTCGACGACTTGTTCCGATCTTTATTTCGGTTTTACATGGCTCTCACCAAAGTCTCGATGGATTCCAACGACTTGAAGTCACACTGTAACTGGAAGGTTGCGTGCCATTCGCCCAAAACCGAGGCAAGAGCACAATCCTGAAAGCCAAAAGTGTGCACCGAAAGTCCTTGAGAATAGTCGAATCACTTTGGGTAGTCAATGTCTATCCAGCCTAAGACAATCTATATTCGATTTCAAGCTCGCAATCGCTGATTTATGTCATTTTATGTGGGATTTTATGTGTTTTATGCGGTTGTATGCTTATTTGTTAGCGTTTTGAGACATCATTGGTTTTGATCTAACGCTTCTTACTCCGCTTATCACACAACACACTACACAAACGTTAACAAATCATTTCTACTCGTGGATGACCGCATGCTATGTTACTCGCTTATGCTATACTACTCGCTGTGTCCTCGCTAATCGCAATCGCTATACTTAAACGTTATACGAGCTGTGAAGGATAGATGAATACGTGAAACTTATGTATGTCTAGGTTAGACTATGTGCCTATGTGATACTGTGCTTATGTGGACTACGTGCTTATGTGTTACGTGCTTATGTGCCTCTGTGTTTATGTGGCTACGTGTTCCTGAGCTTTATGAAGAGTCACTAGACCATACTAGGAATAATCGAATAGCGTTTTGAATCCTGAGACGCTGTCTGTTGCAGACAATGTCGTCATTTGGATCATTTCATTCTCGCTCTGCTCGCCGCAATCATGATGACAAGCTCAACGCCTCACTCGTCGCTAAGTAGATAGCGAAAGTCATTCCCCAGATTGTTAGTGAGCTGAATGAATAGCAAATCTTCTGAAGAATCCAGGACTGATGCTCCTAAAGCTGCTTTCAGCTTCAAGCAGTTCAAAGCCTGCGGCCCGAAAGAGTTTACCGGCGAAGATGCTCCTACGGCCATGTTCCAATGGTTTGATTCTATCGAAGTCACCCTGTGCCAGAGTGGCTGTCCTGATGATCTCCGTACTCTTAACGCAACTGGCGTCTTCCAGTCCAGCGCTTTAGACTGGTGGACGGCCGAGAGAAACAAACGCGAAATGATGCAGCTTATGGGCTGACGTGGGATGAGTTGAAGGACGTTATGATGCAAGAGTTCTGCCCTCCCCACGAGCGCCAAAAACTAGAGGACGAATTCTGGCATATCAAGCAGAAAGATGGAGACAACGCTGGTTTGACTGCTCGCTTCAAGCAGCTAAGCATAATCTGTCCGAGCCAAGTTTCCATGCCTGAAATCGCTATCAAGAAGTATATCCGTGCTCTTCCGGATTGCGTGGCTGATTTTGTTCAAGCTGCAAAGACGACGACAATCGAGGAAACTTTTCTACACACTGCTGAGATCAACGACAAGCGAGTCAAGTCTGGTTACTGGGATAAAGCACCCAAGAATCTGCATCAAGCTACCACTGCTTCAACCGCTGAAACCACCACCGCTCCTCAGTCATCCAAGCTCTCGAGACGCAAGAGAAAGAACAACAGCAGTTCCAGCAACAAGAACTGCGCTGTAACTAATGCTGCCCCACTCCAATCAGTTCCTGCTCAACCGTAGCCTCATCACCGCCAAGTAGCGGCAAAGGTCACCAACGCACCGCCAGCAAAGTGTGCGTATACTGGTCCTCACCTGGCTTGCCCTACTTGTACCTATCACCACCCTATGGGAATCGCTTGCAGATACTATGCGCATTGCAACATGTACGGCCACTTCACCGCCAACTGCCGTACAGGTCCACGTCAAACCCCTGCTCCAATTCAAGGTCAAGCTCCTGCCCAACAAGCTCTACTTACTGCTCCTCAAGGCCATCAAGCGGCTCCTGCACCCGCAATCAATGCTAGAGCTTGCTATGCGTGTGGTGATCCCAACCACTTCGCGAATATGTGCCCGAACCGAGTGGTCAAGCAAGAGCCACAACAGCAGCAGCCTCAGCAATAGCAGCAACAACCAGCAGCCCGCGGACGTGCTTTCAACATAAACGCTCGCCAGGCTCAAGCAGACAACAATGTGGTCAATGGTACGTTCCTTGTGAATGGTATTTATGCTTCGTGTTTATTTGATACTGGAGCCGATAACTGTTTTGTATCGTTTGAATTCGAAAAGCTCCTTAATCGTAAGCGCACCCATCTACCCTCGACGTTTGATGTTGAAGTTGCCACCGGAAGAACCGTCGCAGTCAACTCTGTTCTACGTGATTGTACGCTTGAACTCAACAATCACGTCTTCCCTATTGATCTTATTCCGATGCAGCTCGGTAGTTTTGACATCATAGTAGTCATGGATTTCCTTCGAGAAAACCATGCTGAAGTTGTTTGCTTCGATAAGATGATTCGTTTCTCGCTCGCTAATGGTGATCTACTTTGTGTGTATGGAGAAACTCCTTCGAAGAAACTCCAACTCATGTCGTATGTCCAGGCTAGCAAGTATCTCCGCAAGGAATACAGAGCTTTCTTGGTACACATCGTAGTAGCGGAGAAGGAAAAGAAAGGAAACCCAGAAGTGAAAGACGTTCCCGTTGTTTGTGAATTCCCTAACGTTTTTCCCGACGATTTACCCGGACTCCCGCCCGCTCGTGATATCAATTTCCGAATCGACCTCATTCCTGGAGAAAATCCTGTTGCTAAAGCGCCTTATCGTCTCGCTCCTTCCGAAATGCGCGAACTCTCGAGTCAGCTCCAGGAACTTCTTGATAAAGGCTTTATTCGCCCTAGCACCTCTCCATGGGGCGCGCCTGTCCTTTTCGTCAAAAAGAAGGATGGATTGTTCCGGATGTGCATCGACTACAGGGAATTGAATAAGCTGACAATCAAGAACCGCTATCCCTTGCCTCAAATCGATGATTTATTTGATCAATTACAAGGTGCTACGTGTTTTTCGAAGATCGATCTACGCTCAGGCTATCACCATTTACGCATTCAAGAGTATGATATACCCAAAACCGCTTTTCGAACCCGCGAGGGTCATTACGAGTTCGTTGTCATGCCTTTTGGTTTGACCAACACCCCCGTAGTCTTCATGGATTTAATGAATCGAGTATGCAAACCCTTTCTTGATCGCTTCATAATCGTATTCATCGATGATATCTTGATCTATTCCAACTCAAAAGCCGAACACTCGCAGCATCTACGTTTGGTTCTTGAGTTACTCCAGGGAAACCGTCTCTATGCCAAGTTGTCCAAGTGTGAATTTTGGTTAGAGGAGGTCCAATTCTTAGGTCACATTGTCAATAGTCAAGGTATCCATGTCGATCCCACGAAGATCGAAGCTGTTAAGAGTTGGGTTACACCCAAGAATCCGTCTGAAGTCCGTTCTTTTCTCGGACTGGCAGGCTATTATCGCCGTTTTATCGAAGGTTTCTCTAAAATCGTCGTGCCGCTTACCTCTCTTACGCATAAGGACAAACCTTTTGTTTGGGGAACTAAACAGGAGGAAGCCTTTCAAACTCTCAAAGCTATGCTTTGCAATGCTCTCGTGCTCTCACTACCCGATGGAAACGACAACTTCGTAGTTTACTGCGATGCCTCGAACCTTGGTCTTGGTTGTGTTCTCATGCAACGAGACAAGGTTATCGCGTACGCTTCTCGACAGCTCAAGATCCACGAGAAGAACTACACCACACACGATCTCGAGCTTGGCGCAGTTGTTTTTGCGTTAAAGATTTGGCGACACTACCTTTACGGTACCAAGTGTACGATCTTCACCGATCATAGGAGCCTAAAACATATCTTTGACCAGAAGGAACTGAATATGCGTCAACGCCGGTGGGTAGAACTACTCAATGATTACGACTGTGAGATCCGTTACCATTCAGGCAAAGCAAACGTCATGGCCGATGGTCTCAGTCGACGAAGCTATTTGCATAGCATTCGTAATTCCCATGCCCAGCATAATCTCGAAGCTCTTATCCGTGACACGCAACATGCTTGTTTTACCGAGCGAACTTTGAAGAAGGAAAGGATTCTAAATGATGGCGCCCAACTCGAGAATAAATCGAATGGTATCTTTCATTATTTGGACCGAATTTGGATTCCCAAGCGTACGAACTTACGAAAACTCCTGATGGACGAAGCCCACAAATCTCGATATTCTATTCATCCTGGTGCTGACAAGATGTACCAGGACATGCGCTACAAGTACTGGTGGCCGGGCATGTAGAAGGATATCGTTATCTATGTTTCGAAGTGCCTGACCTGTTTCAAGGTCAAGGCTGAGCATCAAAGACCCTCTGGCTTACTCGTTCAACCCGAGATCCCGATGTGGAAATGGGAGAGCATAGCCATGGATTTCATAACGAAACTTTCGCGTACTCAATCTGGTCATGATAGCATTTGGGTTGTAGTTGACCGTTTGACCAAGTCAGCTCACTTCCTGCCGATGCGAGAAGACTTTAAGGTAGAGAAGTTAGCCCGAATCTACACCGACGAGATCATTTGTCGACACGGGACGCCTCGTGACATCATATCTGACCGCGATGGTCGGTTTAGCTCGCGTCTTTGGGAAACGTTTCAATCTGCTCTCGGTACTACTCTCAATCTAAGTACCGCTTTTCATCCCCAAACCGATGGTCAGACTGAAAGAACGATTCGAACCCTTGAAGACATGCTCATTTCGTGTGTCATAGATTTCGGTGGTAATTGGGACGCGCACTTACCTTTAGTCGAATTCTCGTACAATAACAGTTATCATTCAAGCATCCAAATGGCACCATTTGAGGCTTTATACGGAAGAAAATGTCGATCGCCTATTGTATGGCATGAGATCGGAGATGCGTAAATTACCGGTCCTGAGCTATTGCAAGAAACGACTGACAGAATCCTCCAAATTCGAGATAATCTGCTGAAAGCTCAGAGCCGACAGAAAAGTTACGCCGATAGACGCCGCAAGCCCCTTGAATTTGACGTTGGCGATCACGTACTCCTAAAGGTTGCACCTTGGAAGGGGGTGATCAGATTCGGCAAGAAAGGAAAGCTCGCGCCTCGATATGTCGGACCCTTTAAGATTCTGGAAAGGATTGGAAAAGTGGCCTACAGACTTGAACTACCGGAGGAACTTAGTAACGTCCACCCGACTTTCCACGTTTCGAACCTTAGAAAGTGCTTGGCCGACCAGGAATTACACGTCTCTCTTGAGGATTTACAAGTGGACGAAACATTACACTTCGTGGAAAAGCCTGTCGAGATCGTGGGACGAGAAACCAAGGTGCTTAGACGCTCACGCATTCCCATTGTGAAGGTTCGCTGGGAAGGCAAACGAGGCGCCGAGTTCACCTGGGAGCTCGAAAGCGACATGAAGGCGAAGTACCCGCAGTTGTTTGTTACGGCTAAAGCCTAATTTCGGGACGAAATTCCCTTAAGTAGGGGAGGCTGTAACACCCCATGTTCGAAAGTCAAAGTTAAAGTCAAAGTTAAAGTCAAGATTGAAGTCAAAGGAATAAAAGATTGCTAAATGCGATCTGTCACTCCTTGCTCAACTACTGTTTTGACTTCTTTGACTTGTAATCGAATCTATTATTTATTTGCTTTAGTTGTATTATGTGGAGTATCTATTAATAATCGAGGTTTAATCGCATATTAATCGCTAATCGACTTATCGCTAATTGCTATCGCATTCGCAACTCAAATTACGTGTTCTGGATACTGTTTTACATGTGTGTGTTATTTATGTGTTACTTGTGCATCTTATGTTTATGTTGAGGTATTAATTGCAATCGCAATTCTATCGCATCGCAATCAAATCGCAAACGCTAAATGCCAGTTATTTATAGTGATTATATGTTAGATATAGTAGTTAGATTATTTGTGTAACTAATGAGTAATATCATCTCATCGCTCGCTCGAATCGCATCGCAACGCTCAACACGCGAACCGAAATGACAAAACTCATCGCGCCGGACACCTGGATCGAGTTGCCACCCGATCGGACCGCCACCCGATCGGACTGCCATCCGATCGGTGACCTACTCGACACTTATGCACCTTCCTTTTAGGGAAACCCTATAAATACCCTCCTGTTACATCATTAGTGAAGTGACAGCTCCTCACTCGAACCAGCCGCACTCAAGCACTCATTTCTCTCGATTTCTTGCGATTCTTGTAAGTTTGCAACCTAAATCTTGTACTTCTATGATCTACACGCACTTCTTCATCCTTTTCACCTTTGAATCTTAACTTTTAACCGTGAAATCACCGGATTTGAGGTGTTCTAGGGTGATGTCATTATGGAGTTCTTATGAACTTCAAGATTTGGCTTCATTCCACCAAGAACAGCTTTGATCTGAAGGATTTCCAGATGAATAATCAATGTTTTCGCATAGACCTACACATATTCATGGTTAAAAGGATTGAAGGGAGGTTTTCCAACTTTCTTTCAACTCTTTTACACTCAATGCACTCAAAACCGATAGAATCGGAGCTCGTTCTGATCTTCTACTCTTTCTTAGTGATAGGTTAGTTCAAGATCTGAATTTTATCCAAGAGACAGCTGATGTTGGGTTAAACATGAACAACTGTCCCGAACCATGAACTGGTTGGACTAGGGTGGTTCCTGTTAGATCAGATCACTTAGGTCCTGATGGGGTTCCTGTCGTTTAGCACATTATCACTCTGCCTCGATCAAAACTGAAAAACTAAATTAATCAAGTGTCAAAGACGATCAGGCCGTTGGGACGGATTGCCGTCCGATCGGATAGCCGTCTGATCGGATTGCCGTCCGATCGGATGGCTTACACTTGGTTCCACACTTAACTTTTATTTAAACTTTCAAGGTTTCCGAATGTCGAACGGATTACCGTCCGATCGGATTGCCATCCGATCGAACTACCATCCGACCATGTGACGTTTAGAACTCCAAATACTTAAACAAATTTTCAACATGATTCAATGACCAACGGATTGCCACCCGATCGGATTGCCATCCGATCGAGTGACAATCCTGCTGTGAACTTGTTCTCACTAAGTGTCCTGCCAATCGGATCACTATCCGATCGGACTGCCGTCCGATCGATCGACCTTAAGGGTAGAGATACTTCTCTATTTTCAAAATGCTACAACGAAAACTTCAAATCCATCATACACAAACACATCCTTACCAATCAAGATGTCAATCCAATCGAATGGCCATCCGATCGGATTACCATCCAACACTTGGTACTTTGCACCGTTTAACGCGCCGCTTATCGTTTATGCTATCGTTAACTGTTCAGGCTAATCTCTCTCAGCGCTCCCTTCAATCCAAGAGAGTGTTTACTTGTTAAACACAATCTGTGAGTATACTCGATCTCTTTTTGCTTTATGCACTTTTAGGTGTTACATACGTTACCTATTCTAAATCACATCGTCACATAACGCAACACTATTTGTACGCTGACCTCTAATGCATGTTATACATGACTCGATGAATGCTTGTTTGTTAAGTTTACACATTGATTGATGTCTAGCTGCCTTAGCAACGATAGTACTATAGTTTGGACTCAGCACCTGTTAAGGACAATACTTCACATGTTTGCAGTGGTTAACATGTGATGCGCACTCGCTACTCGCAGTCATTGGTATTGATAGGATCTTTGTCGATAACTTACATGCTTCTCATTAAACGTTGTACATGCTGGTTAGGCGTAAACGATTTCGAACTCTATTACTATTATCAAACTTATATGCTCACCTTTACACTATGTGTATTGACCTGTATTTTAACGTATGTGACAGGTGCTTAGGATGCGTGCCCGCTACTTGATGGAATTGAGCTTAGGAGAGTCTAGAAACAAACAAACAATCTATTTATTTGAAATCTGAGTTGTCAGAACAGAACAATTTGTCTTTGATTTGTCTGTAATAACTATGCTACTTGTTATGTCATGGTATGGGACGTGATGTTTAAATAATTGGTAATCGTAGTTGTTATGGAAACTCCTGGATAATCTGTTTCGCTCAGTGCCATACCCCGATGTTTCCGTCATCGGTTGTGGTATGACATAAGCGTTGCGTTGATAACCACATAACATTAAACAAATAATCACACAGATAATCACATAAATAGTACCCATAACTGAGATGCATAAAAGTAAATCCGCGTTTCGAGTTTGCGTTGAGTTTGCGTTGAGAGTGCGTGGCGATAGTGTTTAGTATAAACGAATCGTAAGCGTTGTAAATAGCGTTTAGTTGCGGTAACTGCGTTTTGAATAAGCGTTGTGAATGCGTTGTAAAATATAGTTTAAACCCTTTGCAATAATTGAAATCTAGAGAGTACAAGTAATTAAGCAAGGAATGAGAGATACAAGTAATGACCCGGAAAGTCGGGTTGTTACAGTTTATATGCTTGAATAATAGAAATCAAAGTGGAACATACAAATAAATGGGATGTGCTACGGTAAGATTTATTAGAAATGGTTGGTATGACGACAAACCCGTAAAACCTCATTGTAGGGGTAAATGGGTCATAAATTCTAGTAGAAAGATTAGTAAGATGGAAAGTATGGGGTTTGGGTAACGTCAAGGGAAAAGTTTGGAAAGAAGTAAAATAGATAAGATATCAGAAAAAGGCATGTTTGGAGGTTTCGGGGCTAGCCTAATAGATCGGGACTCGAAACGGGTCAAATAATTATATGCGCGAATCGGGTAATGAACGCGTGATTCATAAAAACTAAGAATCTGGGTTAAGGATTTTGGGTTAATAATGTAAGCAAATGTTTTACAGTCAATTAGAAACAAGTTCGAAGCGAAACGGACGAGTTTTCGAGAAGTTACGAAGCTTTTACGTACAAAAGGCAAAGCTGGGAAATTGCAGCTCTGACGGCAGACGCTAGGTTGCGCCCCCAGGCACAAGGTTGCGCCCCCTGACTGATGTCATCTGTATTGCGGCAGAACTAACACAGGGTTGCGCCAGACTGGTTTCTTCTTGCGCCAATCACTGGTTATTTCTTATTTTTCGCATTCTTCAACTCCAAACTTGTGTGAAGGCTATCGAACTACGGCAGAGTGCCGTAACTTACGGCGGGTTCTGGCAACAAGTACAAATTTCCCGATTTTGGTATTTTATTTTGTCTCGAACCTCCGTATCCCCTAAGGATTATGTATAGGTCCCAATAAACTTCCAGATAGTAGTATAACTTATAAGAAGGTCGGAAAAACTTATTTATGTCGTAAAAACATGAATAATGATTCGGTCTCGTATGGGGTATACATATATGCATATAAGTATGTCTATTATCGGATGATCATATGCATAAATAGATATGGTATTTTAAATGCCTTTGAGTGAACGGAATTGTATGTAGGTATGTATATTTGGGATCGTAGTAGGTTTAGGTCGTATGAACTAGTATGTGTGATGTGTATAGAGGACATGTATGTAGGTATATGATTATATGAATGGGTATATTCGTGTTGTAGATAAATGGATGCGTACAAATGGTTGACGTTCTTTTTACGAAGATGTGGTGCTTGAATATGTTGAGATTACGGGCTTGCTAACCATATTATTATTGAGAATGTTTGAAAGTGAAGGTATATGAACGTCGGTCTTTCGAAGAGTCGATACCGTATTGAAATGATTGGTAGTTAGAAGGATAATCGACTGAAGTAACTTACACAGTTAGAATGTGTTATGGACATTTTTGCTTATACGATATTTATATTGATCGTCACCACTTACTAACGGGTTGGTTGTATGTGGTGATCAATCGATACCTTGTTGAAATGATTGGTAGTTTGAAAGATAATCGACTAAAGTCACTTACGCAGTTAGAATGTGTTTTGGACATTTTTGCTTATACGATATTTATATTGATCATCACCACTTACTAACAGGTTGGTTGTATGTGGTGATCGCAGGTATTCACCGATTTTATCTATCATCACCGAGGACAAGCGGGTGTAGATCGAGCTAAAGAGCAAGGATTGTACGGAAAGGATGATCTCATAGTTGTCGTTATTATTATAACTGATACGATAAATAAAGATGAAAGTTTTAATTCTTTTAGAAGAAAACATATGTCATTTTATACATGTACCTTTAAGTACGTCAAATCACTTACAATGAAAGAAATTTTATGATTCATATTTCCGTTGCGTCATTTTGGGTCAAAACGTATTAGGGTCTTACAACCTGATGGAAATGTTAAAATGCTACGTCTTTGAGGCAGGTAAGGATAAGTGGAATTGGGTGCATGACTCGAGTGGTATTTTTTCAGTTAGCTCCGCGAGGAAATTGTTGTTGTCAAAATTGGAAAACGTGGAGAAGACTAAAAACTTTCAGTGGAGCAAGTGGGTTCCTTTAAAGGTGTCGAGCTTTAGTTGGAAGCTGAAGCTAAATAAGATTCCTGTTCGGTCGAACTTGGCTAGTAGAGGAATTCACATTCTGGATATCCGTTGCCCTGTTTGCAGTTTAGAGGATGAGACTGATGACCATGTGTTTGTTAAATATCCGATGGCTGCTGAAGTTTGGAGACGAGTTTCGTGGCAGAGCGATGTTAGATGGTACGCGGCAAATAATGTGAAAGAGCTTTTTGATGTTGCTGCTCAGACCGTAGGATCAAAAGAACTTTTGAATCTAAAGACAACCATTCTCTATTCCACTTTGTGGTTTATTTGGAAGGCACGGAATAACAAAGTTTTTAGAATGCAAAGCATCTATATCGACTCCATAATTGATGATTGTTTCACTTGGATCTTCACATGGATTGTTAACATAACAAAGTACAAGTCGTTGTGTTGGCAAAACTGGTGTCGCATAACACATAATGAGGCGTGAAAGAAATATAGTGGGTGTTTGGGATTCCTTCTCAAGAATAACTTATTAACTTATATAAGTCATAAGTGAGAAGTTAGAAATTCTGACTTCTCAAAAATGACTTCTCAACACACAAAACCCTTCAAAATAAGCTAACCCAAACACTCAAAAAACAACTTATTAACTTTTATAAGTCAATAAGTCATAAGTTGCTCCAAAATAAGCTAACCCAAACACCCCCATACACTGCGTTAACATTTCTCATATAAATAAATAAATTAGTTAAAATCATAATAAATCATAGCGGGGTCATTCTTGCCCCTTTCTTTACAACCTCAAAAAGTAACACCTTTTCAAACATTAACCAAAAAAAACATTGTAGCACAACCCCACAAACGTACCCCACCACAATTTCCAAGGTTACATTACAAAAAAAAAACAACCCTACCAAAAGTATATATGAAAAAAATCCTACACCAAAAGTCAGATTTAAAATAATATTAAAAAAACCAAACCAATCACAAAAACTATAATTTTTTAAAAAAAAATTACCCGCTTCTCATCCATCATCTTCCATCCATAGACGTAAACGACTCAGCAAATCCATACGGCCGTGTAGGTATGCTCGTCTGCGTGTTATCCAAACTCGGAACAAACGACGACGATGAAGCGTCCATCGTATGGCTTCCGCCTTCGAACGCTTGCCATTTCTGCAACGCTTGAGGCAGCGAAAGATCAAGATCAATTCCGTATATGTCATCCGAGCTTTGATCAGACGGTTTCCACATTTCGACAAGAGAAGAGAGTATGTTGACCGCGTGACTCATGTCGGGCCGTTGGTAGGGCTCTCGGGCACAGCAATGGCCCGCGAGCTCGGCTGCTTTGCTAATACTTGCTAAGTTTTCTTCTGTGAGGTCGATGGTTTGATCGATTGATTTGCGGAATGTGTCTTTGTTGAGGTGGATTCTTCGGAACCATGTTACTAGGTGCATGCTTTCTTCGGGCTGGCTCTCGTCGAGTGCTTTTCGGCCTGTGATTAGCTCCATGAGGATCACGCCGAAGCTGAACACGTCGACTTTGGTTGTTACTCGGCCAGTAACTGTGATTTAAAGTTACGCGAGGTTAGGGTTTTGTGATTTGAATGTTATCTGGATTACTATACTGTACACGTACGAATGAGATTTTACTAGGTGCATTTATTTAAATTCAAATTGTTTGAAAGCAATTTGAATTTGAAATTTCAAGTCGATTCGAATCCAACCGAATAATTAAAATTTAAAAATAAATAAAAAATTTATTTATATAAAGCAAAAACAAAAATTATATGATCGAAATTCGAATATTCATTACCCGAATTTGAAATTGGCTTGAATCGAATTTTGGATTTTTCGAGTTGGATTTAAATAATGAGCATTCATAATTAGAAACTTACTTGCATATTCGGGGGCTAGATAGCCGAACGTTCCAGCGATCCTGGTCTCGACGGAGCCCTTACCTTCAGGAGCAAGGCGAACAAGGCCGAAATCACCAACTTTGGCTCGCATGTCGTCACCGAGGAGGATATTGGAAGGTTTCAAGTCTCGGTGAATGAAACTTTGTTGTGCTAAACCGTGAAGATACTCTACCCCGCGAGCCACATCCAACGCGATGGCTAACCGACGGGTCCATTCCAACGGGTTCAGCCCTTCTTCGGGCCAGTTAAACAAATGTCGGCTTAATGTTCCTTGTGGCATATACTCATACACAAGTAGCTTCTCGTTCCCATCGAGACAGTAACCAAGTAGCGCCACAAGATTTCTATGCCTAACTTTGGTTAAAACTGCGATTTCCGATTGGAATTCGGCTAACCCTTTTCCGGTGATCACGCCACATTCCATTCGCTTAACGGCTATTTTCGTTCCATCGTGTAATTCCCCTTTGTAAACCGTTCCAAAACCTCCCTGTCCCAATATATTCTCTTCAGCAAAGTTGTTGGTGACAGTTTTCAGGACTTGTATTGAAATGACCATGTTTCCGGCCTCCACCATCTGGATGTCGGACCCATCGTTCGCAGGAACCGTGTGCGTTTCAGTGAGCCCGCCAACGCTGACACTCGAGCCAGCAACAGTGATCTTCACGCTTTCGTTATCGGACCCCGAGTTACAAGGGTGGATCACTATGGCATGGGGGCTTTGACCTCTACTAGACTTCTGCTGCTTCTTCTTGTAAAGACAGAACGCAAGCCCACCGATGAAAACCATGACCAAAACACCTCCAAGAATCGAAAACAACACGACACCAATCCAGCTTTTCGAACTCTTTTTAGGATGTAGCGAAACCCCATCTGCATTTGGTGAACCCGAAGGGTTTTGCGAGTTCGGATCACTAGAACTGCTTCGGTCCTTCCCTATATCCGGATTCCCACTCGTGTTCACCTTCAAATTACTCTTGAAAACCGGCACCTTACCATACAGATCATTATTCTCAAGATCTAACTCACTAAGCGCCGGAAGTGTAGCGAGCGACTCAGGAATCGTGCCAGTGAGATTATTATTCGCAAGCACAATCCTTTGAAGAGATTTCAGCTCCGAAAACGCAGGGGAAATCGTACCCGAAAGCCCCATTTTCTGAAAATTTATAATAGTAACATTATCATTATTACAAGTGATCCCAATCCAATCCGCACAAGGATCATTCCCTTTCCAATTACTCGCAAACTTGGCAGGATAATCCATCGATTTCACGATCAACAACAACGTAACAACCCGAGGATCACAATCACCAACCTCAGGCAAGCAAAAATCATTACTCCCCTTAACCATATCAACCGAAACCGAGACTCTAAACTTAGGCATTGGTCCTTGCAGCATGTTATTAGTTAAATTAACAGACTTTAAAGATTCAAGACTCGTCAAAGACTCAGGAACAGGCCCAGTGAATGAATTATCCCTAACACTAAACACCTCCAACCCTTTCAAACCCGAAAAATCGGGCAAAGGACCCGAAAACGAATTCGAATGCAGCCAGACTTCCTTCAAGAATGTCATGTTTTGTATAACATCAATCTTCCCACTTAGTTTGTTCCCATTAACCCATAAAGATTCAAGTTGTGACCCGGATAAACTCATGGGTAGTTCCCCTTCTAACCCATTTATAGCCAAATGCAAGTTAACCAAACCCGGAAAACTATCCGACCCGAAGAATTCGGGTATGGTACCCATTATGTTAGCATTAACAGCTGAAAAATTCTGAAGAGTTGAAGCATCTTTGAGGCTTTCGGGTATGACCCATTTAGCAAACGGGTTGTTATCAAGTTCTAAAGATTGTAAAGAAGACATACCAGTAAAGAAATCATTTGGGATTGAAGTAAACATGTTGTTGCTGATCATCAACACTTGTAAAGATGCTAACCCGTTTAACCCGGGTAAAGGACCCGAAATGTTGTTCCATTGGAGCTCCAACCGCTCAAGTTGAGTGAGATTTGAGAGGGTTGGAGGGAGTGTGCCTTGAAGGTTTTGATGCCCGATTTGAATCCGGGTCACCCGGTTATCATCTGAGCAAACTACACGGGCCCATTTGCACGGGTCCGGGTCGGACCAGTCAAGGTTTGGTGGGTTGAGTACTTTCTTGAGTGATAACATAACTTCAGCATCAGTTTGTGAGTGTGCATGGATCAAGAGTGAAGAAAGTATGATGATCAAGATTGTGTGTAAAGAGTTGAGGTTGAGCTTAAGTCCCACATGGGTTCTCATTTTCTAGAGAGAGAGAGAGTTTCAGTTGGTTTTTGGAGGTTGAACTTTGAAGTCTTCAAGAGGAGAAGTTGAAGTTGAACAAAGATTGTATGTGTTAATGAAGGAAATATATTTATTTGGTCCCTCAAGTTTTAGAATCTTTTATGCTCATCAACATTTACGAATAGAGTAAATTACGATTTTGGCCCCTGTGGTTATATCACTTTTATCCTTTTAGTCTAAAAAGAATCTTTTAACATCTGAGCCACAAACGTCTTTTTTTCTAACCCTTTTGGCCCTTAACACTAACCTCATCCATTTACTCTTAAAGGCCAAAATGGTTAGAAAAAAGACATTAGGGGCCAAAAGGGTTAGGAAAAAAGACGTTAGAGGCTCAGATGTTAAAAAATCATTTTTGGGCTAAAAGTGATATAACCAGAGGGGCCAAAATCATAATTTACTCTTATGAATATTACCAATAAGGTGAGTTTAGTGTTATCTTTTTGATACAATATTTTACTTTATTTTGTTTGCTTTAAAAGGATTGGTTATAACATCATCTTGATCAACAAGTTTGCAAAAAAGGTGTACTTGTATTAGGTGTCAAACAGTTCAAATTAAGGCTTTATATGTTGTTTGGATACAACAATAATAATACAATTATTTTATCAAGGAGTATATTAACAGAAAACTGTAAAGCTAATAATTGTGGAAGCTTTTTAAGTTTTAATATTATAAGTCTTTTAAATAAAAAAACAATTGGCTTTAAATCTTCATCTTTTCCATGGCTTGAAGTTGTTGACATTGAAAAAAGGAGATATTGATATTTGCCATCTTTCATTTTCTTGTTTTTTCTATTTTTGTTTTTAGTTTGCAAAGATATTCTTTTAATTTCGTGAAAGTTACGATAAATTTGTGTCACAGTTTATTTATTTAATTTTTTAAAAAGTAGATAATGAATTGATGCTTTGTAGTTAATAAAATTAAATAATTTTACATTTTTATTTAATTTTTTTAAACCCATTATTAATTTTTTTTATCTTTATTTAAACGAGTGGAACTTAAGCTCAATTCTTTACCCACAATCTTGATCATCATAATTTTTATTGATTTTTTATATAGTTTAACACTTTCATAAATGTCATATATCATGTGGATAGAGCTCATATGATTCGGTATCCTCATACAGTTCATGTCTAATATGTGTTTGTTTATACTCCTCAATTAATAACATGAAAAAGAGAATCTGATAATATTTTTTTTAATAATAATAACAATAAATCATCATCTTCATCACAAAAACAAAAGAAAATGAAGAATTACAAGCCACAAAATAGCTGTATATGCCTTGATGAAAAGTGTGTACCACAAAATATGAAAGTATAATATAGATTATATGTAAAAAGAAGAAAAGTTGAGGGAAGAAATTGTAAAGGTGGTATATGCAGCACATGGGGTGGAACCCACCTAAGAGAGATTTTGATTCCACTAGGAAATGGGCTAAATAGCCAGGTTGGAATTTTGATGGTTTAGATATTTGGGTTTGGCTTTTTTCTAGTGCCAATCCCCTTTGCCCACTTTTCATGGTTTAGATATTTGGTTATTCCCCAAAGTACCCCTTCTATCATGATCATATTCTCGAAATATCACACATAAACAAATACAATTTTTTAATATCACACACATAAACAAATACAATTTTTTATACAGCAAAACTTCTATATAAAAAATAGAACACGAGTCAGCAAGCTCTGAAAAACCCGCCAATTACAGGATTAGAGTGGTCGGTATCATAACCATTCGGGGAATGGTCTTCACACCGATCGGTGATCGGTTGTCGGCTCCAATTCGGTGAGCGGTGAGGGTGATGTGCGGTGAGTAGTCACCGATTGATTGAGTGTGATTGATTGAGGAATATAGCCGTTACCTATCCGTTTGAAGTAGCCGTTTATAAAAAAAAAATCAACTTTCTTTATAGAAACAACATCATTCAACACCATTTTTTACCATTCTCTTCTCCATGCAACTCAATTTTTCACTTCTTCCATTTTTCACTTCCATTTTATAAATAATGGATGATATACTATCGATATTCATTCCAATTGATATTAGTGAAGACGATGATTATTCCTCAAGCAATAGTAGTTTAATTTTTTTTTTCAAAATCTTATTAACGAAGCCGCCGAACTGGAAGACACAGGTACTTATAGAAAAAGGATTTACCCCACCTTTTGGCGGATTCCTACGACGAATAGTTAATTAGGATTTTTTAATTTCTTTTTGTATTTTAATGTCATGTTATTTATTTTAATTTTATGTAATGTGTTTTTTTTTAATTAAAAGTACTTTTATTTAGTTTAAAATATGTTTTATTTATTTATGCATAATTTCTAGAAATAAAAAATATATAACTCAAACACCATATGGCCACACGGGGCGGTTCCGTGATAGCCAAAAATAACGAGTGATGGGTTTTTTTCTTTCCACCGCCACTCCCTTTTCCACGCGTGATGGTTCAACGTTGGGACGATTCCGTGATTTTTTTCACGGCGTGATAGTTGTTGGTTGTGAGGGTAGTTGTTGGTTGGGGGGAAATTGTTGGGTGTGGTGGTGAGTGATGACCACCGCCACTAAAAAGGTTGTGAGTGATGGAAAAATGGTTGCTGACATGGCGGAACATGATTGGATATTGTGAGTGATGGAATTCTATCACTAGTGACCACCCCCACTCCCCTAATAGTGATTTACCATTGCCAGTGATTGAGTGCAATATGAGGAGTGGAATGGGGACTTGACATGACATGATATTATTGGCTAGAAAATAACTCAAACACCCTAATAGTGATTGACCACTCCCTCCACCCTTACGTCTCAAATATTAAAGTCGACTCACCTATTCCAAACAATTTTACAAAACTTCGACCTATTCGTAATCCAAAGGTAAGAGTTCTTCTTACTTACGTCCACCATTTTATTGTAGTGGGTTTGCCATTGATTAAATGCCTTCTCGTTCCTCGCTTTCCATATTTCCCAACCCACGACCTGAATAACGGCACCAATAACTTTCTTCCAGCCCCTTGACCCGATCTTATCTACTAACAAGGAAAAGAGTTAATGAAAGGAAGCAGCGTCATTTGGATATGGACTTTTGAGCCACATTAGGATTGGCAACCATGCTGATTTAGCAAGGAGACAATCCCAAAGAATATGATCCAATTTTTCTTCCCACCGGCCACATCTCGGACACAAAACATCTCCAAGGCCGACTCCTCTGATGACGAGACCCACTTTTGAAGGGATGCGGGTATTTAGAGCTCCCCAAATAAAAATATTCAGCTTGAAAGGCACTCATTTATTCCACACATGCAGTTGAAAATTACAGGTCCCGGACGCTTCAACCTCATGTATTTTAGCCTGATGTTTGCGGCCGAAAGGCTATCTGGAGGTTCATCTTTCCACTGAAAAAAAAATCTTCACGGTCAGAAAATGATATGCTGGAAATAACCTGTTCGAAACCCGCTAACTCCTACAGTTCCGTTACTTCCTTCTGGGTTGTGTGCCCACTCCCCACTCCATTGGGCCTCTTGGCCCATTCGCACACAATCCTTGTGCCTTACATGTTTATCCACTGCTAACTTGTAAAGCCTTTTGGAAACAGATCTTAGAGGACCAACCGAAGACCAATTATTGGCAAGAAAGAAAGTATATGATCCGAACTGATGATACCTTCAGATTCGCTTCTAAAGACATATTTAAATTTGAAAACACCGTCCTAGTTCTACTCATGTGTGACAACTGGCACAGAACCGGTAACTTCCGTACAATTTTATTATTAATTAATATCTGCAATTATGTGCTTAAATGTCAACATTGTCTGATTACATGCTATACATGTGAATTCATTCACGTTTTATACTTCAAATATTGCTTTATGCATTACTGTTAGCGTTGCGTCAGAAAGACTAGTAAACTCACCGGTAAGACACATTGTGTCAGCAATTCTGCAGAAAGCAGTCAGACAATAGAAATGGGGCCTAGGAGTAGGTCCAACGTCTAAAATACATTAAAACCCAAGTATGGATACAAGGGTTAACATATAGACTTTCCGGAAGCTAGAATATGCACAAAAAAGCACCCGAAACGCACCTTAAATGCAGAATTCTGCACAAATCAGCAATAAATCTGCTATAATCAGCTTTTTAACACATAAATATCATGCAGAATTCATGTTTTATTATCCGGAATGCTTTCCTAAGTGTCGGGAATTAAAAGTGTAGGGTACTTAAAGATCACTAAACGGAATGGTTTGACACTTTAACGAACCGGTATTTAACCGAACAACCGAACACTACCCGAAACACTAAAATTATACTAGAAGCATTGTTTTAGTGTTTCTGGGCTAGTTATGATCCCCGAACACCTTAACACACTATATAACACCATATATGCTTAACACCTAAACATTACACTTGAAATCTAACCATTTAACTTAACTACCCATTTAAACCAAACCAAGACCCCCCCCCCCCCATGGTGGACGGTCACAAGTGACCCCACCATAATCTTCTCAAGATCTTGCTAAATCCTCTATTGAGCTTGCTTGATTTGCTTAAAGATTTGGACATGTACTTAGGGAACACATAAACCATTGGGTAATAGCTAAATTGGTTATAAGAACACATGAGCTCACTTCATCTTCATCACACCACACCACACCTCTCCTCCTCTCTCCCTCCCTCTTGGCCATGAGCAAGCACCACCACCACCATTATTTCCAACTCAGTCCCATCCATTCCAAGACCATCCTAAGGTGTAAGAAGGTGATTAAGGAAGCTTAGAGCTTGTGGATCTTGAAGGACCTCTCCCATTTGCTTTTATCCAACCCATTTGTCATCTTCAACCTCTTATGTTCATCCCTAGCCATAGAGCTAGTAGTAAGGCTCTTATGATCCCTTGTTACTTCATATTTTGATGATTAAAAGATGATGAATGTGACACCCCAGGAAAACCATACAACTTAACTAGCTTCCTCAGTGAGTACTTACCAAATTTCGGGACGAAATTTCTTTCAACTTGGGGATAATGTGACAACTCGGAATCTAGAACCCTTCATTGCATCTTGATGTAACACGCTTGAACATTATGTGTTTATATATTAGTAAAGGAAAGTTTGTGATTATCTTGATGTGCTATGTGTTATTAATGTGTACGTATAAAGTATAGTGTTAGACAAGGATGTATGTAGTGAACCGGAACCAAAACACAAGGACCCGACTCGAGACCGCTTGGTCTCGAGTGAACAGTAAAACAGTTGGGCCGGTTGGGCCATGCACCTCCTTTAATCCATCCGGAACCCATTAGGGTGCACCAACCTAGAACAAGTATATAACCCTTGTTGATAGCCAACCTTGCCATTTTTGGGCAACCTACACACACTCTCCTACACACACACTCTCTCTCACTAAAACCCTAGAACACCAACACAAACCCCCTCTCATCCTTCCCTCGGATCCAACCGGCAGCACTAGGACTCTCGGATCGAGCTTGGGATCATCATTCGGAAGTTCACTCACCGACTCTTCTTACCCTCACACCTCAGAACCTAACCGGTTAGTGTTTTAATATGTACTAAGTGTTATGTGTGCTTGATGAATGAGATAAATGCTTGTTTAGAGGCCTCCTTGTATGAGTTAGTAAGTTAAATGATGTAGATGCTGAATTTCTAAATAATGTGCATAGTGTACAAAAATAGAGTGGATCATTGATTATCATGTTAGCTCGATGTATGAATAAGTGGAAGAATGCATGAATACGACTCTATCATGTTCTCGGATGTGTTTAGATTGTTAGTACATTAAACTAGGTGTAATATGTTAGTATAAATCGGTTTAGAGGAACATGTGTGTTATGATGGTGTATAAAGATTGTTTTCGGATTTAGAAGGAATACATGCATGATTATTGGTACACAAAAGTGGTAGGATGTGAAAACCCTAAAGGTTGAACAATATGAATATGATATGAACATGGTATGAATATTTGAATATGCAATTAACACTTGAAAGATGCCTTGTTTGATCCATTTGATTTAGATATTAGACAAAGAAACATGTTTGTGTGTATTGGTTGGATAGTACACAATTACATGAAATCGAAATTCTATTGGTTAGTACAAATGCTGGCAATCAGCAGGTGTGCCAGTCGAGACCCCTGGTCTCGACTTGAGACCAACCCAGGACAACTCGAGACCGCGGTTGCGACATAGGTTGCGAGTCGAGAACCCCTAGTCTCGACTCGAGACCACACATTACCAGCACAAACAACATGACTCGAAACCAGGTTACGGGTCTTGTTGCGACTCAAGACCTGACTCGAGACCACCAGGTCTCGAGTGATGAAGGCCAAACCGAGACAGCACCGTCTCGACTCGAGATCTCTGATCTCGACTCGAGACCACCTGATTGTATACTCCGATTGGACTTGCACGGTTACAGGCCTGAGTATTTGGGCCGAATCCATGGACTTTATATGTTACTGTTGAATGTGTGGGTCGTGCACTATTGATTGGACTTCCATGAATAACACTTGTTTGCAATGTGCTAGTATACGTGTAGAAAATGTATGTGCATTACTTGGTTTGTATCTGACTTGCGTGATAACTATACTAGGACGTGGTTGACCACAATTAGCTCGACTTGACCTTTCGTTTAACTGCCGAGCAACCCAAGGTGAGTTCACACTCTCTACAAAGCATGGGATTCCCAGGGGTTGGGAATAGGGTTAAGGAACATGGGTTCCTCGTCCTTTATTGGGTAGGACAGTGCTGGTTCAGGAATATAATTCCTCGTCCTCTCGGACAGATGACTTTCACTAGACCAAAACTCTATCATGAAGTCCCTCCTTTTTATATCGACTTAATCGTCGGGCCAATGGCGAGCGGGTCATTAATTAGATAGCGCTATTTAGGTTTGACAAACCTCACACCGTGCCGCAGAGGACAGGCGTGAACTAATGGATCTGGGCTCGTCAATGATGATAGACATTGACAGTTCAGGGCACATAAACATGACTACAGTCAGCAGTCGATATGGTAACGAGTCTAGTAACATACATGGGGTAGCCCCCACGGCCGTAGAGCCAGATAAACGAACATGGGGTAGCCCCCACGGCTGGAGAGCCAGAGTAATTGGGTTAAACAAATCACATTTTCAACTATGGGGTAACCCCCATGGCAGGATGCCAGATAAAGGAAACTGTTTTCAGAACAACTTAAAACAAACACCCAACTGTGAACTCGCTCAACATTATTGTTGACTCGTTACTACATGCTTTGCAGGTCAATAGGTACTTAGCTGGAGCTTGCATGGAGGAGAGTCGTTGTGGGACATGGACAGCTGGGTGCCCTGTTTAACTTTGAAACAACTAAACTTACGTTTTGGTTTTAAACGTTATGCTTCCGCTTGCAACTTAAACTATGTTTTGTTTGGACACCAATTGTATTGGTTGAATTTTTATAATCACTTACATGCTTGTTCAATATGATTGGTGGCTGGATCCTGGTCAGTCACGCCTCCAAGCGGTGATATTCCGCAGGTGGATTTTGGGGGTGTGACAATGA
The DNA here is from genome assembly GCA_030545235.1 of Helianthus tuberosus. NCBI lineage: Eukaryota > Viridiplantae > Streptophyta > Magnoliopsida > Asterales > Asteraceae > Helianthus > Helianthus tuberosus. The sequence continues at coordinate 85,081,800 of CM060369.1, forward strand.
ACATTGTTAATCTTGAAGAACACTAAAGAACATGATCATGATACTTTAACATAAGCTTAATAATATAAGAATACATGTTGATTGTGTTGATTTGCTTCTTGATGATTGATTTGTGTTAGTGATGTTAGACATCATAAGAAACCTACTAGATTGTGATTAAACACATGATCTAGTAAGTTAAGGTGATGATCTTGTGAAAGACCAAGATGATCATAATTTATATACATGAACTTGAATGATGAAATTTGTTTTCATATGCAAAGATGATTTAAACAAAATACAAATCTTGTACATAGATGATTACAAAAATAATTTTCTCAAGAAACTGAGTTTATTTATAAGATTTACAAAGTCATGGTTTCTAAATAAACTAATCACATTTTTAGTGTTTAAACAAGACTAGAAACATGTGGGTAACAAGAAAAATACAAGAGAAATATTTTTAGAAAAATCATCTAACAAGTTGTAAATGACTAAATCTTTCAAGAATGTGATTTGCAAACAAATAACAATGTTTTTAAGAATAACTAAACCTACTAAATAACATGGTAAGTTACTACAAGTTCTTACAAAAACTTCAAGTTCATTATGTAGTGTAATTTACATGATTTTGGCTTATGGTAAGTCTTGATTGTGTTGTTAATGATTGATAATTTTAAAAGAAAATAAACACATGTTTTGAAAACATGGGAAACCTCCACTTTTAGGGGAAACTATGTCAAAATTTCTATAAAATTTTGACTCTTAGAAAAATATAAGTTTTGGTGAAACTTATTCCCTAAAAATTTACCTAAAAATATTTACCAAGGTTTCCGCAATTTTTGTGTAAGTTTCAAGATTAAGATATGATGATTTCTTCAAGATAAAAAGTGGTATTAAGTATGTATATTTTTGAGGAAAATATATATATTTATTGATTACCAAATTTTGTGCTAAGTGTATGTAATATGTATTATATGTAATAGTGTATTAGGACTTGAAAATACACTAAACACTCCCAAGGAGTAAAAATACAAAAATACACATACAACATGCTTAGACAAATACAAGAACATATATTTATGAAAATATATTTCTTAATAGATTATGTAACTTAGACAAGTTACGAATTTAAAATGTCTGTTTGGACGAACATATAACTCGGGTGAAAAATACAAGATACTTATATTTATTTTTGAGAAAATAATATAAGTAAGATACATAGTTAAAAATATAAATTATGTTTAACAACAAAGAACACATACATAAAAGATGGTGACTTGTACGTGTGCGATACAAGTCTAGTGACTAACGTTAATAAAACACGTATAGATCATGACGCTATATAAGCAAACCCGGTGAAGTTTATGGCGCAGGAAATGCAAAGTTGTGAGTTCATGTCCCCACTTTTAAACTTTTATATGCTTTCTAAACTTGGGGAAAATACATGTGTTATGGTATGTGGAATACAAAAACTAAGGAATGATACTTTAGATCATGTCACGAATAGGGTACCATAAGCACCTTTAATCAGTTACATACCAAGACCGCGGAACAAAAGGCTAGATCTAATGGGTTTCAGGCAGCCACACTCTTGGTTATACTAGTACCAAGCTGTGCTTTTGTGTCTCTAGTCGTGAATCGACAGTCGTGGATTCGACAGTTAAAAATGCCTATGGTTTGGATGCTTCCTATGTCGTGTCACATGTTAATGGCCTTGCAAACCATTAGCGATCTTGATTTCCTTACATTTACAGAAATACTTGTTTCATACAAATTACATACCATGTTTTCATACAAGTATACAAACGTTCAATACAAAAACTGCATGAATTCACACAAACATTATGTTGACGATTTTCCAAAAACTCACATGTATTTCAGGTAACTAAAGTGGATGTGCGCGTGGTCATACTCTTGCTCCTGGATGTTGTTTATGTTTTAGCTATGTTATGTCAAGACTCCGATGCCTCTTTTGCGGGATTCGGTTGTTATATCCCACCTCATATGGTGATATAATGACTAATCCTTGATGTTCATCTCTAAATAAAGTTGTAAACTTGTCAGACAATATTGTATTTGTGTTGTAAACACTTAACTTATGTTTTGTTAATGGCATTTGGAGTTATTTTACGAGCATGTAGCATGTTTACCTTTCGTATGCAATGAGAACCTTTCAAGATCACACCTCGTGCTTCCGCCTTAGAAAGGGGTGTGACAGATTGGTATCAGAGCCAGGTTGTAGTGAACCAGGATTCCTTCTCGAGTCTAGACTACAATCTTTAGGATCCTCTCACGAAAACAATTTTTCAAAAGTTTTCCTTGCATAAAACTTTCCGCGACATCCACTGCCAGAAACAGTTCTTCAAAGAGTCAAGTAAGGACACTACGAAACTTAGGGTGCACTGGAGTAGCACTTGTCTTTGACTAGAAATTACTTGCAACTATGTGTACTAATTGATATATATATATATATATATACATACTAGAAACAAAATATCTCAGGTACTCGTGTCTTCGCCTAAAAACAGTGGCCTGTCTGAAGGAAGTGACACGAGGATGAAACGAACTGTGCGGACTGTGCAAGGAGTTACGTAATTATGGATGCATACATAATTATGGAATTCAGTGCACAGAAACCACAGCAAGTTTTGTCACGTATCAACAGAGATTCCTTCAATACAAGAAAAGGTCAAACGTGAACACCTCACCCCTCCCCCAGCCTCTTAAAAACTCTACTGGAGTAATGATTTAGGGTATAAAGACAAGAACCGCCAATGTGAAGAAAGATATTTTGTATTTTACATATATTAAACTTGTACTATGGGGTGATGTAACCCTTATACATTTTGTTTACTTCGCAAACAATGATGTAACAAGTTGCCCTAATATGTGTAGAGACTCGGTGAATATTTTATGACACATCAGTATTTATCTATTTATGCATGCTTGTTGCTGTATGAATTGATTTATACGTTTGGCGGATTGTTTGATGTCACTTATGTGGGTATATGTCTGTGTATACTACTACTGTCTCGTATGACGATATCAAACAAATGTCTAACCCTATCGTGTTGTGTTCTGACAGAACATGGCACCTAAGAGAGCTGTGAACAATCAGGATTCCGATCAACCCCCTCCTCCTCTTCTACCGAGGACTGCTGAAGAACTGAACGCCCTACTGGAAGAAAGGATCTCCGCAGCTATCGCCCAATACGAGGCAAACCGCACTGAACAAAATGGAGGACCAAGCAATGCTAGACGTAATGGGCAGGGAGATACATCTGGAGGAAACGCAACTCAAGGCTGCACCTTCAAGCAGTTTCTCGACTGCAAGCCACTGAACTACGACGGCATTGGAGGTGCAGTGGCCTTTGTACGCTGGACGGAGAAGACTGATTCCACTATCTGCATGAGCAAGTGTACCGCGGATCAGCAAGACACTTTTGTTACTGGGTTATTCATTGATGAGGCTTTGACTTGGAGGAATTTGCAAGTCCAAACTCTGGGTGATGATGCTGCGTACGGCATGACGTGGGATGAACTAAAGGAACGAATGAGAGAGAAGTATTGCTCTCATGCTGAACTCCAAAGGTTGGAGACTTAGTTCTGGCACTTGACCATGGAAGGTGCAGACATTACTGGTTATACCCGAAGGTTCCACGATTTGTCAAGAGTGCCCCTACATGGTGACTCCCGAATTTAAGCGTGTCGAGCGTTACATCTGGGGATTGGCCCCAGAGTTTAGCAGCATGGTAACTTCGGCTAAACCTGAAACGATCACTCAGGCTGTAACTCTGGCTGTCAGCCTTACGGAAGATGATGTTCATATGAAGAAGTTATCGCTGAACCCAACGGAAAAGACCGAGACGCATGCTGAGTCGTCTGGTGACAAGAAGAGGAAGCATTCGAACCTGAATCAAGCGACGAGTAACAACAAGGGTTCCAACAATAAGAAGCGCGACCCCAATCTGCCACAGGATGCGAGAACTCTTGCAGCCATGAATGACGCTCCTGCCAGAGGATACCAGGGAACTCTGCCCATCTGCAACCAGTGAAAGCGTCATCATGAAGGAGCTTGTCGCGTTCCAAAATGCGACAAGTGTGGAAAACTGGGTCACCATACTGAGAACTGTTGGGGAAAAGGAAGGAACGGGATGAAAACCGCAACGGTGCTGGTAATAGAAACGGTGGTGGAAATGACAATGGCAATGGTAACCGGAATGGTAATGGAGCTGGGCAGAACCAAGGATGCTTTGGTTGTGAAAGCAAAGATCATTTCAAGAAAGATTGCCCAAGGGAGAATAATGCTCAGGCTCGAGCATTCGTGATTGGAGCAAGGAACGCACGCGAGGACCCTAATGTGGTCACCGGTACGTTTCTCGTTAACAATCACTTTGCATCCATACTATTTGACACTGATGCCGATTATAGCTTCATGTCTGTGGAATTTAAATGTATAGTTGGAATAGAATCTAGTAGATTAGATATTCCTTGTTCCATAGAACTAGCCAATGGTAAACTTGTTGAATCGGGCGAAGTTGTTAGGGGTTGCTCATTAGAACTTGGTGAGCGAAGATTTAGCATCGACCTCTTACCTATTCAATTGGGTAGCTTCGATGTAGTGGTCGGAATGGACCGGTTGTCCAAGAATAAGGCTGAAGTTGTTTGTCACGAGAAAATCATTCGCATCCCTCTTGCGAATGATGAAACTCTCATCGTGCATGGAGAAAAACGAGACGCGCCTCTGCGAATCATCAGTTGTATGAAGGCGCATAAGTGCTTAAGGAAAGGATGTGTTGCATTCCTGGTGCACGTTGTAGATAAGAAGGCTGAGGAGCCGAAACTCGAAGATATTCCTGTGGTGAAGGAATTCCCTGATGTTTTTCCCGAAGACCTGCCAGGGCTACCTCCGCAATGACAAGTCGAATTCCATATAGACTTGGTTCCAGGAGCCACTCCTGTAGCCAAGGCACCCTATCGGCTTGCACCATCCGAAATGCAAGAATTATCTACACAACTCCAGGAGTTGTTGGATAAAGGATTCATAAGGCCAAGCTTCTCGCCTTGGGGAGCTCCTGTATTGTTCGTGAAGAAGAAGGATGGAACACTGCAGATGTGTATCGACTATAGAGAGTTGAACAAGCTCACTGTCAAGAATCGGTACCCACTACCGAGAATTGATGACTTATTTGATCAGTTGCAAGGATCGAGCTACTATTCCAAGACCGACCTTCGATCTGGATACCATCAGTTAAGAATCCAAGAGGAAAGCGTACCAAAGACTGCATTCAGAACGCGTTATGGACATTATGAGTTCCTTGTGATGCTATTCGGACTGACGAACACGCCAGCGGTATTTATGGATCTAATGAACCGCGTTTGCAAACCATATCTCGATAGATTCGTGATTGTATTTATCGATGATATCCTGATTTACTCGCGAACGAGAGAAGAGCATGAGCAACACCTCAGGACCATTTTGGAACTATTGAAGAAAGAGAAACTTTATGCAAAGTTCTCAAAGTGCGAATTTTGGATTCGGGAAGTACAGTTCCTTGGTCACGTTGTGAACGAGAAGGGCATTCATGTAGACCCAGCCAAGATAGAAGCAATAAAGAATTGGGAAGCCCCCAAAACCCCAACTGAAGTTCGACAATTTTTGGGCTTAGCGGGCTATTACCGGCGATTTATCGAGAATTTCTCCAAGATAGCTCAACCGCTGACTACCCTTATGCAGAAAGAAAGAAGTACGACTGGGGTAATAAGCAGGAAGAAGCCTTCCAACTGCTCAAAAATAAGCTATGCGATGCATCGATACTATCCTTACCCGAAGGTACTGGAGACTTCGTGGTATACTGCGACGCTTCGCGTCAAGGTTTGGGTTGCGTGCTCATGCAACGCTAAAAAGTCATCGCTTACTCTTCAAGATAGTTGAAGGTGCATGAAAAGAATTACACCACGCACGACCTGGAGCTAGGCGCGGTGGTATTCGCTTTGAAGATCTGGCGACATTATTTATCTGGTACTCGATGTACAATCTTCACAGATCACAAAAGCCTACAACACATATTTGATCAGAAGGAATTAAATATGCGTCAATGACGATGGGTCGAGCTGCTAAACGATTATGACTGTGAGATTAAGTACCATCCTGGAAAGGCAAATGTTGTAGCAGACACGTTAAGCCGAAAAGAAAGGGTTAAGGCCCTAAGGGTTCGAGCATTGGAAATGACTATTCGAACGAACCTCACTGCACGCATTCATGATGCACAACAAGAAGCCCTTAAGGGGGCGAATGCTGAATACCTCCGAGGTATGCTGAAGAATTTGGTGCCAAACAAAGAGGGAACCTTATACTTTAAGGGGTGTATTTGGGTTCCGCTCTATGGCGGTAATCGAGAAGTCATCCTTAATGAAGCTCACAAGTCGAGATACTCGATCCATCCAGTATCAAACAAAATGTATCAAGACTTGAAGGAATACTATTGGTGGCCGAGGCTTAAAAGCGACGTTGCTATCTATGTTGGAAAGTGCCCAACCTGTGCTAAGGTTAAGGCTGAATATCAAAAGCCGTCCGGGCTACTGCAACAACCAGAGATACCCATGTGGAAGTGGGAGCAAATCTCGATGGACTTCATAACGAAATTACCCAGAACCCCTAGAGGACATGATATGATATGGGTGATAGTTGATCGATTGACGAAGTCTGCGCATTTCCTACCAATCCGAGAGAAGGATAGCACTGGAAAGCTTGCTGAGCTGTACTTGAAAGAAATCGTGGCACGTCATGGAGTGCCTGTCTCAATTATTTCAGACAAAGATGGACGTTTTGTCTCAAGGATCTGGCAATCCTTCCAGGAGGCCTTTGGATCTCAACTAGATCTAAGCACGGCCTTCCATCCGCAAACAGACGGCCAAAGCGAACGGACCATACAAACACTAGAAGATATGCTTCGCGCATGTGTTATAGACTTAGGAGGCAGCTGGGACACTCACCTACCTTTAGTTGAGTTTTCCTACAATAGCAGTTACCATACGAGCATAAAAGCCGCACCGTTCGAAGCTCTATATGGCCGCAAGTGCCGCTCGCCATTATGTTGGGCAGACGCTGGAGACAAACGTATGGTTGGTCCTAAACTTGTTCAAGAGACAACCGACAAAATCATGCAGATCTGAGAGCACATTAAGGCGGCTCGAGATCGACAAAAGAGCTACGCTGATCGAAGACGAAAACCCTTAGAATTCGAGGTGGGAGACAAAGTTTTGTTGAAGGTCTCACCTTGGAAGGGCGTAGCAAGATTCGGAAAACGTGGGAAGCTGAATCCACGATACATCGGACCATTCAAGATCTTGGAAAGAATTGGTACCATGGCTTACAAGTTGGAATTACCGGAAGAACTTAACGGAGTACATGATACGTTTCATGTGTCCAACCTCAAGAAGAGTCCAACCCAAGAAACAGTGATCATCCCTGCGGATGAAGTGCATATTGACGACACACTCCGATTTACAGAACAACCCGTTGAGGTTACAGACTGGAAAGTCAACAACACCCGGAGGAGTAGTGTCAAACTTTTCAAAGTACGTTGGAACTCTAAGCACGGACCCGAGTACACGTCGGAACGTGAAGAACAATTTATAGCTAAGTATCCCCATCTGTTCAAGAAAGCTCCCGCGGGAGATAACTCAGCTTGAATTTCGGGACGAAATTCTTTTAACGGGGGGAGACTGTGGCAACTGGCACAGAACCGGTAACTTCCGTATAAATTTATTATTATTTAATATCTGCAATTATGTGCTTAAATGTCAACATTGTGGGATTACATGCTATACATGTGAATTCATGCACGTTTTATAATTCAAATATTGCTTTATGCATTACTGTTAGCATTGCTTCAGAAAGACTAGTAAACTCACCGGTAAGACACATTGTGTCAGCAATTCTGCAGAAAGTAGTCAGACAATAGAAATGGGGCCTAGGAGTAGGTCCAACGTCTAAAATACATTAAAACCCAAGTATGGATACAAGGGTTAACATATAGACTTTCAGGAAGCTAGAATATGCACAAAAAAGCACCCGAAACGCACCTTAAATGCAGAATTCTGCACAAATCAGCAATAAATCTGCTATAATCAGCTTTTTAACACATAAATATCATGCAGAATTCATGTTTTATTATCCGGAATGCTTTCCTAAGTGTCGGGAATTAAAAGTGTCACAAAAGGATACTTAAAGATCACTAAAAGGAATGGTTTGACACTTTAACGAACCGGTATTTAACCGAACAACCGGAGACTACCCGAAACACCAAAATTATACTAGAAGCATTGTTTTAGTGTTTCTAAGCTAGTTATGATCCCCGAACACCCTAACACACTATATAACACCATATATGCTTAACACCTAAACATTACACTTGAAATCTAACCATTTAACTTAACTACCCATTTAAACCAAACCAAGACCCCCCCCCCCCATGGTGGACGGTCACAAGTGACCCCACCATAATCGTCTCAAGATCTTGCTAAATCCTCTATTGGTCTTGCTTGATTTGCTTAAAGATTTGGACATGTACTTAGGGAACACATAAACCATTGGGTAATAGCTAAATTGGTTATAAGAACACATGAGCTCACTTCATCTTCATCACACCACACCTCTATTCTTCTCTCCCTCCCTCTCAACCATGAGCAAGCACCACCACCACCATTATTTCCAACTTAATCCCATCCATTCCAAGACCATCCTAAGGTGTAAGAAGGTGATTAAGGAAGCTTGGAGCTTGTGGATCTTGAAGGACCTCTCCCATTTGCTTTTATCCAACCCATTTGTCATCTTCAACCTCTTATGTTCATCCCTAGCCATAGAGCTAGTAGTTACTTCATATTTTGATGATTAAAAGATGATGAACATTGTTAATCTTGAAGAACACTAAAGAACATGATCATGATACTTTAACATAAGCTTAATAATATAAGAATACATGTTGATTGTGTTGATTTGCTTCTTGATGATTGATGATTTGTGTTAGTGATGTTAGACATCATAAGAAACCTACTAGATTGTGATTAAACACATGATCTAGTAAGTTAAGGTGATGATCTTGTGAAAGACCAAGATGATCATACTTTATATACATGAACTTGAATGATGAAATTTGTTTTCATATGCAAAGATGATTTAAACAAAATACAAATCTTGTACATAGATGATTACAAAAATAATTTTCTCAAGAAACCAAGTTTATTTATAAGATTTACAAAGCCATGGTTTCTAAATAAACTAATCACATTTTTAGTGTTTAAACAAGACTAGAAACATGTGGGTAACAAGAAAAAAACAAGAGAAATATTTTTAGAAAAATCATCTTACAAGTTGTAAATGACTAAATCTTTCAAGAATGTGATTTGCAAACAAATAACAATATTTTTAAGAATAACTAAACCTACTAAATAACATGGTAAGTTACTACAAGTTCTTACAAAAAAACTTCAAGTTCATTATGTAGTGTAATTTACATGATTTTGGCTTATGGTAAGTCTTGATTGTGTTGTTAATGATTGATGATTTTAAAAGAAAATAAACACATGTTTTGAAAACATGGGAAACCTCCAGTTTTAGGGGAAACTATGTCAAAATTTCTATAAAATTTTGACACTTAGAAAAATATAAGTTTTGGTGAAACTTATTCCCTAAAAATTTACCTAAAAATATTTACCAAGGCTTCCCTAATTTTTGTGTAAGTTGCAAGATGAAGATATGATGATTTCTTCAAGATAAAAAGTGATATTAAGTATGTATATTTTTGAGGAAAAAATATATATTTATTGATCACCAAATTTTGTGCTAAGTGTATGTAATATGTATTATATGTAATAGTGTATTAGGACTTGAAAATACACTAAACACTCCCAAGGAGTAAAAATACAAAAATACACATACAACATGCTTAGACAAATACAAGAACATATATTTATGAAAAAAATATTTCTTAATAGATTATGTAACTTAGACAAGTTACGAACTTAAAATGTATGTTTGGACGAAAATATAACGCGGGTGAAAAATACATGATACTTATATTTATTTTTGAGAAAATAATATAAGTAAGATACATAGTTAAAAATATAAATTATTTTTAACAACAAAGAACACATACATAAAAGATGGTGACTTGTACTTGTGCGATACAAGTCCAGTGACTAACGTTAATAAAACACGTATAGGTCACGACGCTATATAAGCAAACCCGGTGAAGTTTACGGCGCAGGAAACGCAAAGTTGTGAGTTCATGTCCCCACTTTTAAACTTTTATATGCTTTCTAAACTTGGGGAAAATACATGTGTTATGGTATGTGGAATACAAAAAATAAGGAATGATACTTTAGATCATGTCACGAATGGGGTACCATAAGCACCATTAATCAGTTACATACCAAGACCGCGGAACAAAAGGTTAGATCTAATGGGTTTCAGGCAGCCACACTCTTGGTGATACTAGTACCAAGCAGTGCTTTTGTGTCTCTAGTCGTGAATCGACAGTCGTGGATTCGACAGTTAAAAATGCCTATGGTTTGGATGCTTCCTATGTCGTGTCACATGTTAATGGCCTTGCAAACCATTATCGATCTCGATTTCCTTACATTTACAGAAATACTTGTTTCATACAAATTACATACCATGTTTTCATACAAGTATACAAACGTTCAATACAAAAACTGCATGAATTCACACCAACATTATGTTGACGATTTTCCAAAAACTCACATGTATTTCAGGTAACTAAAGTGGATGTGCGCGTGGTCATACTCTTGCTCCTGGATGTTGTTTATGTTTTAGCTATGTTATGTCAAGACTCCGATGCCTCTTTTGCGGGATTCGGTTGTTATATCCCACCTCATATGGTGATATAATGACTAATCCTTGATGTTCATCTCTAAATAAAGTTGTAAACTTGTCAGACAATATTGTATTTGTGTTGTAAACACTTAACTTATGTTTTGTTAATGGCATTTGGAGTTATTTTACGAGCATGTAGCATGTTTACCTTTCGTGTGCAATGAGAACCTTTCAAGATCACACCTCGTGCTTCCGCCTTAGAAAGGGGTGTGACAGATTGGTATCAGAGCCAGGTTGTAGTGAACCAGGATTCCTTCTCGAGTCTAGACTACAATCTTTAGGATCCTCTCACGAAAACAATTTTTCAAAAGTTTTCCTTGCATAAAACTTTCCGCGACATCCACTGCCTGAAACAGTTCTTCAAAGAGTCAAGTAAAGACACTACGAAACTTAGGGTGCACTGGAGTAGCACTTGTCTTTGACTAGAAATTATTTGCAACTATGTGTACTAATTGATATATATATATATATATATATATATATATATATATATATATATATACTAGAAACAGAATATCTCAGGTACTCATGTCTTCGCCTGAAAACAGTGGCCTGTCTGAAGGAAGTGATACGAGGATGAAACGAACTGTGCGGACTGTGCAAGGAGTTACGTAATTATGGATGCATACATAATTATGGAATTCAGTGCACAGAAACCACAACAAGTCTTGTCACGTATCAACCGAGATTCCTTCAATACAAGAAAAGGTCAAACGTGAACACCTCACCCCTCCCCCAGCCTATTAAAAACTCTATTGGAGTAATGATTTAGGGTATAAAGCCAAGAACCGCCAATGTGAAGAAAGATATTTTGTCTTTTACATATATTAAACTTGTACTATGGGGTGATGTAACCCTTATATATTTTGTTTATTTCGCAAACAATGATGTAACAAGTTGCCTTAATATGTGTAGAGACTCGGTGAATATTTTATGACACATCTGTATTTATTTATTTATGCATGCTTGTTGCTGTATGAATTGATTTATACGTTTGGCGGATTGTTTGATGTCACTTATGTGGGTATATGTCTGTGTATACTACTACTGTCTCGTATGACGATATCAAACAAATGTCTAACCCTATCGTGTTGTGTTCTGACAGAACATGGCACCTAGGAGAGCTGTGAACAATCAGGATTCCGATCAACCCCCTCCTCCTCTTCTACCGAGGACTGCTGAAGAACTGAACGCCCTACTAGAAGAAATGATCTCCGCAGCTATCGCCCAATACGAGGCAAACCGCACTGAACAAAATGGAGGACCAAGCAATGATAGACGTAATGGGCAGGGAGATACATCTGGAGGAAACGCAACTCAAGGCTGCACCTTCAAGCAGTTTCTCAATTGCAAGCCACTGAACTACGACGGCACTGGAGGTGCAGTGGCCTTTGAACTTCTTCTTATTCCCCCCAACAAAACGAATTCACTCTAGGGTCTTTAAAACGCCAATCGGAGCATTAAAGAGCGAAATATAATAATTCGGGAGGGCACCAAAGACCGCTTTAGCTAAAACCACCCTCCCCGCCAAAGAAAGGGACTTCGCTTTGCAACCGGAGAGCTTGGCATTGAATTCGTTAATTATCGGCTTCCAAAACTTAACCCTTTTCATATTGGCTCCAACAGGGAGCCCGTGAAAAGTGAAAGGAAAGGACCCGACTCTACAATGTATGACGTTAGCAAAATTTTGAACGTCAAAAGGAACTTTGGCCCCTAATATAATACTTTTGGAAAGGTTGACTTTTAAACCGGAGCAAAGGTTAAAGCACCTTAAGATCCGGTTTAAATATAAGAGGTTTTCTTCGGTCTATTCTCCAATGAAGACCACGTCGTAGGCATAGTAAAGGTGGGAAACCCATTAGGAAGATAAATATCCTTAAACATGCCCGCCTGTAACACCCTCTTCATAAGGATCTCTAGAGCTTCCATCATGAGAACAAAAAGAAAAAGGCAGTCTAGGGTCTCTTTGATGGAGACCCCTAGTCATCTTAAATTCCAAAGTAGGAGAGCCATTAACTAAGACAGATGCTTACTAGATCTTAACAACGCCTTAATCCACTTCCTCCAAATTACCGGGAAGTTCATACCTTTCAACACATCCAAAAGGAAGGCCCAATTCACCGAATCTCAAGCTTTTTGAAAATCGACCTTAAAGGCGAGAACCTTGGTTTTAGCCACTGAAGAGAGCACTTCGCTTAAGATTAAGGGCCCATTCAAGATTGACCTTCCTTGAATAAAGCCCGATTGAACCAGCGAGACAAGCTTTGAGAGTAACGACTTTAGTCTAATAGCGTTGAACTTAGAAATCAATTTGGCAAAATACATGTAATTGTTTGGCCTTGGTTAAAAATATGGAAACTAACATGAATGACTTTATGTATCACGTTTTCCGTAAAAAAAGTTTACTTATAAAAAAAGAAGATTATTTATTGATTAAATTCTAACTATTACTCGTAAACCCACAATCTCAATAAACATGTTGTATGATGATGCCTAGGGCAATAAACGAACCGAACAAATACGAATAAGCCTTATTCGTGTTCTTTCGTTAAGGAAATAAATGTGTTCATGAATGGTTCATGAATACTTAACGAACAAGATTTTATGTTCGTGTTCGTTCACTAAGAAAATGAGCATGTTCACGAACGGTTCACGAACACAAATAAATTCGCGAACACGACGAAGGCTAAAGGTGGACGGCGGAGAGAGATGTGCTAGAACTTGAATCCCTAATCGTCGAACGAAGGTCGATCGTATTCGTCGATATAAATAAATGAGTAAATTGCCAAAATCGTCCCTGAGGTTTGGGCATGTTTGTCATTTTCATCCAAAACAACTTTCTTGTACAATATAGTCGACTTTTGAGAGTTTTTGCCATTTTCATCCAAACGTCTAATTTGCTTTATTTTTTCTATCAAACAATTGGAAGAAAATGACAAAAAATCACAAACCTCAAGGACGTTTTTGGCAAAAAAAAAAAAAAAAAGGTAAGAAGTTTGGATGAATTGACAAAAAAAAGCCCAAAAGTGAAGGACTATATGGTACAAAAATGTTGTTTTGAATGAAAATGGTAAACATGCCCAAACCTCTGGGGCGATTTTGGCAATTTACTCTAAATAAAGAGAAAGGAAATGGGAAAAGTGCATAAATAGGGTGGAAAAAGTGTTTCTTAGTTTAATTGTTAGGGTAATAAAATAAATAAAAATTAAATAATATAAAAAGTTTAGATAGAATATATGAAAGTACAAAAAACTTTAATTAAAACAAAAACAAACAAACATGAACATGAATATAAACGAACACAAATGAACGAATGTTCACGAACATATTACCGAACATTCACGAACACAACTGAATGAACGAGAGCTTTGTTCATGTTCGTTCATTTAGCTAATCGAACGAAATTTTTTGTTCATGTTCATTCATTTATTAAACGAACGAATGTAAACGAACTTCCCACCGAATAGTTCACATTCGCTGAACGTTTGGTTTGTTTACAACGCTAATATGTGTGCCAACATAAATAGAGATATGCATGACAATGAGCGATCATACAATTCAACCAATAGAGTGATAATTTTGTCCAACACAAATGAAAACTTTTTAAAAAGATTTGTTTAGCTTAAAAACACGACAATTGTCAATTGCTATATATATATGTCCTTATGATACTTTTTGAAAGGTTTACACTTTCTTGAATCATTTGTATGCTTGAAGGTTTACATATATATAGAGAGAGAAAGATTTAACCGAATGCTTATTTTTGAGAAGACATGAGAATACAAACTATATTTTTATAGATTTAACCGAATGATTATCATTAGGGTGGTGATCTATTGGCAAAGACAAAGCTTTTAAACATCTTGGGTTCAAATCCCACAGAAGACAGGAATAAAAGAAATTTGTCATTCAAAACAAAACTGAATGATTATTTTTGAGAAGACGTGAGAATACAAACTATATAATCAAGGGCGACTATGGGTCGTACTGGTATATGTGAAATGCAGTGACAGAGTTGGTGGACAATGGATAGATATTGTTTTGGTCAAAAAATCAGATGAGGATATTGCAACCAAACTCTCGGTTACGGGGTATGATGCTTGAAATGTAGAACAATGATGAGGATCACTTTAATGTAAAATTGCACAAACAACACAAGGGTTTATACGGGGAAAAAGCCCTTGATCAAGAGTTGATCTCCGGCACAAAAAACCCCGGGTGATGGAAACTACCGATCACCAAGCTCAAATAAATGAATAAATGTTTACAACTTCGGATAGTAACGAGCTAGGTACAAGGATCACTATCGTGAAATGTGTAAATGTGAGTGAAAACGAATGAATGTTCGTCGAGAGCTTCAAGTGTGCGAGTATATGAGTGTATGTAGCTGTAAAAAATGACTAAGTGTTTCTCTACTAGCTCGTTACCCCTTTTAAAATAGAAATTTAACTACCAAACTAACTATCCGACTTTTGTGCCAAGCCCCCACGTTCTCCATAACGTCCATTTTTAGCTAAGCACGTGCAGAATAGTTTGGGAATATTCTCCAGGAATGTCGCCAAGACTTGGTCAAGCTGGTTAT
The DNA here is from genome assembly GCA_030545235.1 of Helianthus tuberosus. Taxonomy (NCBI): domain Eukaryota; kingdom Viridiplantae; phylum Streptophyta; class Magnoliopsida; order Asterales; family Asteraceae; genus Helianthus; species Helianthus tuberosus. Next base: position 85,097,264 of record CM060369.1, read on the forward strand.
ACCTGCGAGATAGTACAAAACATAAGTAAACAATCGTCAGTACGAGGATCCTTAAAGTGATCCATGATCCTGATCCTGAAGCTCTTCTGAGGATCACCACCTGTCACAGAAGTAAGGATCACTAGTTAGGATAACGAATAAGGATCACTAATTGTTAGAAAATCCTCCCCTAACAATTGCCCCCAAAATATAAGGAGTTAAATTGTAAATATGTGAGTTATATTTTACTGATCTTATCCGCAACAAACTAACGGATATATAGCCGTTAAAATAGAACTAGCCGTTGCGATCATGACGTCACGGAAGTGACAATCCTGCAGAATCATAATTATAAATAGAGATATAGATAGGATCATTATGCATTCAAATTCGAAAGAAACTCCCTTTAAATTCTCAGTCGACGATCAACCAGGTATTTCTTTCTCCTCTTTCTTTCTTTCTTACTCTGTTTTTCTTTCTTTATCTCCGTCACTTCGAAAATGTTGCTCCGAAGTTCACCGGCCAAGGATCACCCAAAGAACAGTCCTCCGAAAAGCCAGGGGATCATTGAAGACTCTATTAAAGAACGCTGCTGCTTCAATGATGCTCAGATAGATAGGATCCGCCACTGCTTTCCGGCGAACACCGAACTTAGGCCTTTTGACCCCAATGCCCTGAGCGATCATATCTCCGATAAGTGGGTTGCTTTCCCCGTCACTCCTTTCACCATAGGCTATACATATCCTTTTCCAGCCTTCACCCAATCTTTCTTTTCCCTAACCGGCATCTCTTATATCCAAGCCATGCCGATGATTTGGAGGGTTTTGTACACCCTTGAAAGGATCATCGATCAGGAGGGAATAGATCTAGGAATGGCAGAGCTGGGAGAACTGTATGATCTTACCACCTTTGGCTCTCACCGTTATTTGTTCAAACGTAAACCCGGTGAGGAACACCCGATCTTCAAAGCCACCAAGAATGATGCTAATTGGAAACGGCGCTTCTTTTTTATCAAGAGAGATTCCATCCATGATGGAAAGGATCTTCCTAAAAAATGGGCTACCCATGGTAGGATGGAGGATCCTGAGAAGGATCACCAGGAACTTTCTTTTGATGTAAGGATAACTTATATTTTTGCTTTCTTTTTATGCAGCTATCACCGTCTCACACCTCAAACTGTCCCCTGCTGCTAAGGAAAGGCTCCTCGCTTTCAAGAAACTTGATCCTGAGACAAGAACTTTCAAGACAACAACCCAAGATTCACAGGAGGTATCCTCAGGCTCTGTCACAATGTCAAGTAAGTATCCTTGTTTAAAATTTAAATAAATAGTGAAATATGAACTAAGAAAAGATACTTATCTTGTTTTGATTGTGTAGGTGCTGGAAAATCTGCCAAGCCTGTTTCCCAGTTCAACACGGCTGACCTTGATGTCGTACGATCCAGGAAGAAAAGATCCACTACCAGTCCTAGCATCTCCATTCCAAAGGCACCCACCAAAGGAAAGGGTGTCAAGAAGAGGAAAACTTCTGATGCCGAGGATCTTCAAGGCCTACCACTGATCCGCCACCAGTTCCTTGAATACTTTAATGATGTAAGGATCCTTAATTCTGCCTAGGTATCCTACTCGTATGAGGATCACTTGATCTTGAACTGCTTTATCCTTTTCTTTGCAGAAATTTGCTGAGATTGAGGCTTACGTGGGGAATGTTGAGGAGCAGGACAAGAAAATTGCTGACCTCCAACAGGTTGCCGTGCTCAAGGACCTTGCACTTGCTGATCTTCGGAAGGAACTCCAAGATGAGAAGACTAAGACAGCTAAACTTTTGATCGACCTTGACTATTAGAAGCATGACCTCATTGAAAATGCTAAGGTCTCTGCCGCCATCACGATGTATCAGACAAAATTGAAGATGGCCCAGGAAGCTCAAGATCCTAGTTTTGACAAAAACAGCTGGGATGTTGAGGGTTGGAAGGCAAGATTGGCTGATCTTGAGGATGATTAGGAGGAGGCTACTGAGGTCTTGGCGATTGAAGCAAGTGGCAGTGGGAAGGATCTGATGAAGGATACCGCAGCTGGAGGGGATGATGATGCAGCGAAGGCATAGGCTGCATAAATGGGCGATGAAGGACATTTCTAGACGTAGCCGGAGCCCATTTTTTAAGTTTGATAGTTTGTTTTGGTGATGGTGTTTTTTGTTGAACAATGATGGGTTGTACTTAAACAGCAGTTTTTAGGATTAAGGGTTATGTATGATCCTTTGGACAATAGGCAGGATTGCAATTGGTGGAGGGATCCTCTGTTTGGGGGATGAAGCCATTGTGATCCTGCCGCCTTTATATTCCTGCACTATCTTTGAACTTATTATCATGGACACCCTTTACCTACCCCAGCGGACGGGCCACGTTTTGCTGGTAGAAGCTCGGGTAGGTAATTTTGACAACCTTTTAAGGGTTAGTCTTTTGTTTATAAATAAAAACTTAACCTTTTGTCGCTTATCTCGTGTTGTTATACTTTTTAATATCTTACTTTCCAACTGTTGTAATGTTCATTATGTTTATACTTATCAAGCCTTGAAAAATTAGAAAAGATATCCAGAAAGTTTAGGATATGATCAAGGATCACATATCCCATAACCGATAAGTTCTAAAAAGTGATATGGTTTAAGAATCACAAGTTCAGTTGTCAAGTATAAGAGTTATTCAAATAAATAATGAATAGAATTAAAAATAGTTAAGGATCATACCTGAGGATCCAAGTTAGGATCCTAACCTTAATAAGGATAACTATAAGATAAACCTTAGAATAAAGTAAGGATCAAGGATCCCTAGTTGCCTATCTTCAAGAACCTGAAATAGAGCATCACTTGGGACTAAGCCAATATAAGATAAGAATTAGCAACTGGGGACAAGCCCAAGGATAACTGGGGACAAGCCCAAGGATAACTGGGGACAAGCCCAAGGATCGTATGTAAACTGGAGTATGGCCCTAACTGGCGACTATCCAAACTTAGTGGCATGAAAATGCCAAAACCTTAGCTAACGTGAAAACGTTAGAAACCTTAGCTAACGTGAAAACGTTAGAAACCTTAGGAACGGATGTATGGTACGTCTACCATTATACGTAGGATCCTAAGCATAGCCAGTACAATGGAATTATCAGCCCCTAAAACGAGTACTGGTCCCAATGCCTTGAACTATACCAGGATCATCGTGCGCTACAGGCGGAACTGGGGTCAAGCCCGAATAACTGGGGTTAAACCCAAAGGACGGATTGCTTCTGCGGATAACCACGTTATGCTAAGGATACCTGAACTTTCAAAACTTGAACTCACGTGAGAGATGGATAAAGGATACATGATCCTTATCCTTATATGAGAAAATAATGAAATGAAATAGTTCAAGTTTAGGATATTACCTAAGTAAGGATCACCGATACTTTGAGGATCCTTTTCACATGAAATATTTCTTCAAATGGACAGCATTCCAAGCTCTTGGCAGCAAATCACCTTCCATGGTTAGCAATCTATATGCCCCCTTTCCTGCTTCAGCTTCAATCAAATAGGGGCCTTCCCATTTTGGAGCCAATTTTCCATCAGCAGGATTGGTGGTATTCTGAAATGCTTTCCTTAATACCATATCTCCAACTTGAAACCTCCTGATCCTGACATTTTTGTTGTAAGCACCAGCCATTCTTTGCTGATAACTGGCCATCCTTATCCTAGCCATATCCCTGATTTCTTCAATAGTATCCAGGTCTTGAACCAAGTTCTCGTCATTCTCCTCAGGATCACGGGTACTTGTTCTTGCAGTTGGAACCACCATTTCTGTTGGGATCACTGATTCTGCCCCAAATACCAAAGAGAATGGTGTTTGACCAGTAGCATTTTTAGGGGTCGTCCTATCAGCCCAAAGCACATAGGGTAGTTCTTCTGCCCATTTCCCTTTCTTGGATCCAAGCTTCTTCTTCAAATTGTTGATGATGATCTTGTTGGATGATTCTGCCTGACCATTAGCTTGTGGGTGGACTGGTGTTGATGTTATCATCATAATCCCCCAGCTGTCACAAAAGTTAGTGGTTCTGCCCCCAATAAATTGGGAACCATTATCACATATAATCTCAGAAGGAATTCCAAATCTAGTTATAATATTTCTTTTAATGAAGGATATAACTTCCTTTTCTCTGACTTAGGCAAAAGCTTCAGCCTCTATCCACTTGGAGAAGTAATCCGTCATAGCAAGCATGAATACTTTTCCACCAGGTGCCTTAGGGAGCTTACCAACTATATCCATACCCCATCTCATAAATGGCCAAGAGGAGGATATAGGATGCAATAATTCAGCTGGTTGATGAAGGATATTGCTGTGCCTCTGACAAGGATCACATCTCTTAGCATACTCCACAGCGTCTCTCTTCATGGTTGGCCAGTAGTATCCTGTTCTCAGGATCCTTGAGAATAATGCCCTGCCCCCAGTGTGGTTTCCACAATCTCCTTCATGGAAGTCTTTTAAAACTTCTTGGACTTCAGGATCCTCAATGCATCTCAAGTATGGTCCTGCAAGAGATCGTCTATACAACATACTATTTATAATTGAGAATTGAGATACCTTAGATTTGAAAGCCCTAGGGTTTTCTCCTGTAGGAATCTCTCCATGTTGTAAGTATCTCATAATTGGTGAGATCCATGATCCTGATCCTGAATGGGATCGAGTATCCTCACTAGGGATTATTGCAGAATCATTTCCTATTTCCATAGCCACATGATCCTCAATAGCCGGGGTCAGGATATGGATAATAGGAATCTTGATATCCTCCGGGATCTTCAAGGATGATCCTAAATTAGCCAATGCATCAGCTTCTGTATTTTCTTCCCTTGGTACCTGTGACAAACTAAAGGAAACAAAAGAGAGTGCCAAACTTTTGACTATCTCCAAATATTTGGTTAGCTTTTCACCTTTAACAGCATAGGATCCATTAAAGTGGTTTGTAATTAACAAAGAATCTACGTGTACCTCAAGATACCTGATCCCCATATGCTTAGCAATTTGCAAACCAGCAATTAAGGCTTCATATTCAGCCTCATTGTTAGTGGTTTGGAACTCACAGGCTATAGAGTGGGGTATTATGTCCCCCTGTGGCGATTTTAGTAGTATTCCCAGCCCTGTGCCTTTGACATTTGAGGATCCATCAGTATAGAGTATCCAAGGATCCTTGGTCTCTTCTAGTTGCTGGACTTCCAACTCAGCTTCTTCTTGTAAATCACTACTGAAATCAGCCACAAAGTCAGCTAATGCTTGGGATTTGATGGCTGTCCTAGGCTCATATCTTATATCATATGCACTTAGTTTTACTGCCCACTTAGCCATCCTTCCTGACATCTCTGGTTTGCTGAGGACATTCTTAATTGGAAAATTAGTTTTAACAATGATAACATGAGTTTCAAAATAATGTCTTAACTTAGTGGATGCCATAATTAATGCAAGAATAAGCTTTTCAAGGTGTGAATACCTGGATTCGGCATCAAGTAAACTTTTACTTACATAATAGACAGGATGTTGTGTACCTTGATGATCCTTAACAAGGACCGCACTTACTGCTTTTGAGGATACTGCAAGATACAAGGATAGCACATCGCCTTTTTCTGGTTTCATCAAAGCCGGGGCCGAGGATAGGTAATCTTTGAGGGCTCTCAAAGCATTTTCATGCTTCTCCGTCCATTCAAATTTCTTGTTCTTCCTTAGGATATCATAGAATTCTTTACACTTCTCGGAGGATTTGGATATAAATCTGTTCAAGGCTGCTATCCTGCCTGTTAGCCTTTGAACATCCTTAGCATTGGCCGGAGATTTGATGTTCACTATTGCTTTGATTTGTTCCGGGCTAGCTTCAATGCCTCTCTTTGTCACCATATATCCTAAGAATTTACCTGCTTTAACACCAAAGTGACATTTTGAAGGATTAAGTTTCATGTTATATTTGTCAAGGCTATCGAATGCTTCCTCCAAGTCTCTTAGGTGATCCTCAGCTTTTAAGGATTTTACCACCATATCATCTATATAAACCTCCATAGTTTGTCCAATCTGATCCTTGAACATCATATTCACCAGCCTTTGATATGTTGGACCTGCATTTCTTAATCCGAACGGCATAGCAATATAGCAGTATATACCAGTTGGAGTCATGAAGGCTGTATCCTCTTGGTCGGATGGTTCCATTTGGATTTGCTGAAATCCAGATGAAGCATCCATAAAAGTTAACAGTTCATGACCCGCGGTTGCATCCACCATGGAGTCAATGTGGGGTAAAGGGAAAGGATCCTTGGGACATGCCTTATTTAAATCGGTAAAATCGACACATACCCTCCACTTTCCGTTTTTCTTTTGAACAACAACCACATTGGCCAACCATCTTGGATACTTGACCTCTCTAATCATACCTGCCCGGAGCAATTTCTCTACCTCTTCCTGGATAATGGCATTCCTTTCCGGTGCAAACTTTCTTCTCCTTTGATGGATTGGTTTGAAGGATCTGTCAATGCCGAGTTTGTGAGTGATTACATCTTTGGATATACCAGTCATGTCTTCGTGTTTCCATGCAAAGGTAGTCTTTCTCCTTTTTAGGAAGGATACGAGGTCTTCTTTCATTTCGCCAAGGATCCCTGATCCGATATAAACTATAGATTCAGGATCATCCGGATCCATAAGGATTTCTACCACATCCTGTTCACTCGCCTCCAAGACATCCCTTGGAGGATACTTTGATTGCTATTGCTCCCTGGATTTCGAAGCTGGTTTCATCGATGAAGTATAGCAATTCTTAGCCTCCTGCTGATCACTATCAATCTTCACTATTCCCCAAGGACTAGGGAGCTTCACATATTGATGGTAAGTGGATGGGACTGCTTTCATATCGTGTATCCAGGGCCTGCCAAGGATAACATTACAACAAGATAAACAGTCAATAACACAAAATTTTTGATAAGAGTGTAGGCCTTCAATGTATATTGGGAGTTTAATGTCCCCCAGGGTATTCTCAGTTTCACCACTAAATCCCACGAGCACAGAGGATCTTGGTATGATCTCTGATTCAGGAATACCCATCTTCTTTAGGACATCAAGCTGGATAATGTTCACTGAACTTCCTCCGTCTATAAGGATCCTGCGGACAAAATGGTTAGATATGAAAAGAATAATAACTAAACCATCGTGATGAGGATCCTGGATATCAACACGATCCTCTTCATCAAAGGTTATGACTTTCCCTTCCGAGACACTTGATGTTCGAACAGGTCTTTCTCCGTTATCCATTTTAGTTTCCTTTGCATGCCTTTTAGCTGCTGAGAAGGATGTGCCGCAAATGTCTGATCCTCCAGAAATGAAGTTTATCACTTGTGCATCCGCTGGAGGGGCTGGAGCCTTCTCAGGGATCCTTTCAGGATCCTGAGTCCTTGACTTTTTTCTTCCCAACAATTCTTTTAGATGCCCCTTGCTCAACAAGTATCCAATTTCCTTTCTTAGTGCAATGCATTCTTCTGTGAGGTGCCCAAAATCTTCATGGTATGCACACCACTTTGATTTATCCTTAGTTGCAGCTGGCCTATCATTTTTTCTGGGCCATCTAGCTTTATCACCTAGACTCTGCATCGCAAGGATTAGTTCATTGTTATCAACACTAAAACAATATTCAGAAATTGGAGGATAATCTTCATCATCCTCTTCTTGATCAATAGAATGCACGTTCTGGTTATCAGATCTGTTGTAGGATCTGAACTTGTTGTTCCTGAATGAGGATCCTTGCTTATCCTGCTTTGAGGATCCTGCTAACCTCTCCTGGATCCTCTTGTCATCCTCTAGCCGGATGTACCTAAGGGCCCGGGTTCTTACCTCATCTAGGTTCCTGCATGGTGTCATAACAAGATCATCATAAAATAACGAATCCCTAAGCAATCCCATTTTGAAGGCCTCAACAGCCGTGGCTATATCTAAGTTAGGAATGTCTAAGGATTCTTTACTGAATTTGGTAATGTAATCCCTTAATGATTCATTATGACCCTGGGTTATCCTATACAGATCACTAGTTAAACGCTCAAATTTTCTACTACAAGAAAACTGATTATTAAATAGATTAACTAGGTTAGCAAACGAGGTAATAGAGTAAGGGGGAAGACTTAGCAGCCATTTGAGAGCTGATCCAGTAAGAGTAGACCCGAATCCCTTGCACAGGCATGCTTCCTTTAACCTTTCTGGGATCGGATTGATTTCCATCCTCTCCCTGTATTGTGCTATGTGTTCTTCAGGATCTGTCGAACCATCATACAGCTTCATTGTAGGCACATGGAACCTCTTGGGTATCTCAGCATCACAGATTGGTGGTGCAAAACGAGATATCTTGTGGCTCCCATCTGCAATCTCTGGGATAGGTTTGACCACTCCCGGAACACTTGATATCATATCCTTTAGCTTTTGCAATTCTCTGGCCATGGCATGATTGATACCTGGATCCTGCATAAGACCATGGTTAGTAGTATGAGAATTATTAAAAGTGTTACCTCCCATTGGATTCAAGTTAGGAAGAATGGATGTTAATCCATATTGTTGAGGCTCTGGAATGATCGAGGGACCAGTTGAGGCATTGGTCTGCATTGGAATAAAATCTCCCTGATGGACATCTGAACTTCCTGTTTGCAAACTCCTCAAGGATCCTGGCATCTGGAAGGATCCTTGAAACTGGGACGATCCTGGAACGAAGGAGGATCCTTGAACCTGGGATGATCCTGGAACGAAGGAGGATCCTTGAACCTGGGATGATCCTGGAACGAAGGAGGATCCTTGAACCTGGGATGATCCTGGAACGAAGGAGGACCCTTGAACCTGGGATGATCCTGGAACGAAGGAGGATCCTTGAACCTGGGATGATCCTGGAACGAAGGAGGATCCTTGAAACTGCTGCATTCCTGAATATCCTCCTGAACTCGTGAGGGATCCCATATGCTGAGGATAGGATCCCGCTGGCTGGAAATATGAACCTGATGCCTGGGTCATTGTTGTTGTTCCGTAGTGCACTCCTTTTGGTCCACCCACATATTGAATGTCTGGAACCACTGATGGCTGAGAAGTAATCACCGGAGTATCAAAATTCAAAGATCTGGGCATCAGTGGGGAACGATCCTCTGCCGTTTTCTTCTGTTTCTTAATTTCGTCAATCTCCCGGAGGATCCTTTCGTTGGTCTTATCCTGCTCTTGTGCATGATTCCTCATCTGCAAAATCAAGGCATAGAGATCATTAGTAGTAGGATTAGTTGAAACAGAAGAAGTAGGTGGTTTTGAGAAAATGGGAGTTGGTTTCTTCGCGGCATTCTCAGTATTCTTCTGGGATCCAGAAGGTGGTGGAGGCAAAGGAGGGACGCCTTGTGAAGAAGTGAATGAGGGCATCAAGTTTGAAGCACTCTTCGCTGAGGAAGCCATTTGCTTGGTTGTAGTGAACCGAAATGAGCACAGAAATGCGTATTTTTCTAAGGACGAAGCACCAATTGCCCCACGGTGGGCGCCGAACTGTTTTGGTCAAAAAATCAGATGAGGATATTGCAACCAAACTCTCGGTTACGGGGTATGATGCTTGAAATGTAGAACAATGATGAGGATCACTTTAATGTAAAATTGCACAAACAACACAAGGGTTTATACGGGGAAAAAGCCCTTGATCAAGAGTTGATCTCCGGCACAAAAAACCCCGGGTGATGGAAACTACCGATCACCAAGCTCAAATAAATGAATAAATGTTTACAACTTCGGATAGTAACGAGCTAGGTACAAGGATCACTATCGTGAAATGTGTAAATGTGAGTGAAAACGAATGAATGTTCGTCGAGAGCTTCAAGTGTGCGAGTATATGAGTGTATGTAGCTGTAAAAAATGACTAAGTGTTTCTCTACTAGCTCGTTACCCCTTTTAAAATAGAAATTTAACTACCAAACTAACTATCCGACTTTTGTGCCAAGCCCCCACGTTCTCCATAACGTCCATTTTTAGCTAAGCACGTGCAGAATAGTTTGGGAATATTCTCCAGGAATGTCGCCAAGACTTGGTCAAGCTGGTTATACCTGCGAGATAGTACAAAACATAAGTAAACAATCGTCAGTACGAGGATCCTTAAAGTGATCCATGATCCTGATCCTGAAGCTCTTCTGAGGATCACCACCTGTCACAGAAGTAAGGATTACTAGTTAGGATAACGAATAAGGATCACTAATTGTTAGAAAATCCTCCCCTAACAGATATATGTTATGAATATAGTTCTGTATAACTAAAAATTCTTATTAAACAAAAAAGTATAACTGAAAATTCTTATTAAACAAAATTTTATGAAGTTTGTTTTGCGCTTCTTATTTCTGAAGTAACACGTTACTAATAACTATAAACTTATTTTTTTTGAACGGCGGAATTCTATGATTTATAGAATAGGGCCAGCATATGCTGTAAAAACCCAAAGAAAAACATTACACAAACAAACTAAGAAAAGAAAACACAAACTCTTTCGGTTTAAAATAACTATAAACTTATGTATGATTACTCTTTCGGTTTTCATTACAGGAAATATTTAAAATATTTTATTATAATTAAACACATATAAGGCAAAAACATGGTGTATGTGATATGTTTGTATATCGTGAGTAGAGACTTGTACTTGAAGTTGTTTTGGTTGGCATAAAAAAAGGTTTCTCCTTTTGGCGTTGTCATTTGCATGTGAAGAAGCTCTTACACCTTAGAATTGTGCTGGTTTTTATGTCCTTTGAATATGATATATTTATGTAACCAACAACATAAAATAATAAAACTAATAATGTATCTCTCATTATAATAATCGGTTTGTTTATGGTATAATAAAACTAATAGTGTATCTCATTATAATAATCGGTTTGTTTATGGAATTAGTATATATGGGCTTTCTACGGGCTGATCTCTTTGTGGGCTCTTGGGTTAGGGCTCACGGATCTTGGTACAATGCTTCACTGCTTCTGGGCTTCCCTTATACGAAGGAAGGACGCACTGATGATTATTGAAGACATATGAACTAAACCTTGAACTGGGCCTCTCATGGTCGGACCTGCCGGTCCTTTCTTTTTAAGGGTGGCAATAAGTCTAGTTCTTACTTAATAACATAACCCTTAACTTTATACATAACCTATTTTCAAACGAGGCAATAGGTTGATAAATTGTAACCAAGTTATAAACGAGTTAACGGGTGATAAATGCATTACCGTGTTGTAGTAAATGGGTTAAATGGTCCATGTGTGTAATTAAATGGGACGCATTTTAACTAAATGGGTTGAGTGTTTCAATCCAAACACAACACATTTGATTAAACTAGTTAACCAGGTTAACATGAATATATAGCATGTCTACTAAATGAGTTAGTTATTCAACTTAAAACCTGATCACATTATAATACTTGTAAATAATTTAGACCTGGCAAACGGGTTGGGTTGGGTCGGGTCAGGTCATGGGTCAAAACGGGTTCGGGTCGAAATGGGTTCGGGTCAAAACGGGTCAATTAAAAAAAGGGTTGTTTTGGTTCGGGTCGAAACGGGTTCGGATCAAAACGGGTTCGGGTCGGAACGGGTTCGGGACAGAACGGTTTTTGGGTCGGTCGGGTCGGGTTGGTTAAAAAATGTTTTTTTATTAAAAAAAGTGATTGTACATCTAGGGGCAATTTTGTGCCTCGAATTAATGTTGTATGTTTTTAAATTTTTGTTATATGATTCTCAATATAAGTTAAGGTTGATGGTACTCGCTGAATTAAAGTATTTTGCATGTACATTTGATTTTTGGTTGCCAGGAGTTGATTCTCATTTACTGGTTGCTTAGGATTAGGAAGATTCATATGCATTGAAAAGGATAATGCTTGAATTTGACTTGATATGTATCGAATTTGTGGTGCAGGTCCGTAAATTCATTATCTTGAATGCATGTATTTTTGTTCCTGTGAGACGGTGACAGTATTGAACGTCCAAACGGTTCGATTCGAAACGGTACTGGTCGAAACGGTTCGATTCGAAAGGGTACGGGTCGAAACGGTAAGCGTCGAAACGGTTCGCGTCGAAACCGTTCGCGTCGAAATGGTTCGATTCGAAATGCTACGGGTCGAAACGGTACGAAACTCGTCCCGACCCTAAACCCGTTTCATGCCGTAATCCGTCTCGTGCGAATACTTATGCCGGCTCGAAACCCATTCCGATCCGAAACATACCCCGTTTCTTTAAGACACTAACCCACATCGACCCATTTCTTTAATGTTGTCAACCCGCTTTGACCCAAAAATAACAAGATGGAATTTCAAGTGACCTATTGTGACTCATTTAGTTAAAATATCTTACCCAAACCAACTCATATAATTTTAAAAGCAACCAAAATTGACCCATTTGGAAGGCTTTGGGTCAAAATTGACCCCTCTACTTGTAATGTGAATTTCTTCTCATTTGAACTCTCTGCTATCTAAATGTGGGATTAATGTGCATGAAATCATTTTTTATGTGTAATCCTATAAAACTTTATGTTACTAGACAAGCAGTGGCCAAACTAAAAAAAAATTAGGGGTGTCCTAAAATTGTTTTTTGGACCTAGAGTTTTGATAATATTTGTGCGGGTAGATAGCAAACGAAATAGAAAATCCAAAAAGTACAGTCGTAATATAACAAAAAAGGTATCGACAAGTGTTCCTTTTTGTTTGTATTTATTATTGAAAGTATTTCTAAACATGTTTATTAATAAAACTAAGTTAAATTAAGTAATAAAACAAAAAGGAAAACAAAATTAAAGAATTTGCTATTAGTGTTTAGGCCAATTGGATTTTAACACCTTTAACTTTGAAGAGTTGGCCGATAACACCCGCAACTAACTCTTTGATCTGTGACACCCCAAACTTTTAATTTCGTTTGTCATTTCACCACTCAGTTAAAAAATCAGTAACTGAGTTAGTTTTCAATCCTAGGTGGCATCCTACGTGTCTTGTTTTTGATGAGGTGTCGTTATGAGGTGGAAATATATAAAAATATGTGTGAAATCTGTGTATGTATATGTATATGTACAGGAAATAAATCATCCCCAAATTCAATATATAAAATCAAACTTCATCTTTAAATGAATTTTATCACCGGCGATTATCACACAAAATCAAATCATCATCATCTTCCTCGGTTCTTCATCAGAGGCCCAGATTCGAACATCATCATCATCAAAACCTGAATTAAGAAAAGGCCCCTTTTCAATACACAAAATCAAATCATCATCATCATCTTCCTCTGTTCTTCATCTTCATCACCGGCGATGCCAGATTCGAACGGAGATTTTCATCATTTTTCAGTGAGAGATCAGAAACGGAGATGCAAACAAATCTCTTTAAGTCTTTAGAACAAACAGATATCTTGAAGATGCAAACAAACAAACAGATCTCTTTGAAGATGCAAACAAACAGATGGCAAGAGATGCAAACAAACAAATGCAAATGGAGATGCAAACAGATCTCATTAAAACAAACAGATCTGGAACAATAGCGGCATACTTGAAGGCAAAATCGGAGATGCAAATTGAGGTTGTGTTCTTGGGGCCAGTGTTCGAAGCATACCAGTTAATTTCTCTTGGTGATAGCAACGGACAAGATAAACAAAATAGATTTGTCCAATAACAAATCATTCAGGCACAGATTTGCCAAAGGGAGACGCCCCATATCATCAATCGTTTTCGCAAACATACTCACCGTCATCTTCATCTCATCCACCACCACCCCCACCCCTTCAACATCCTCTTCCTTGATCACAAAATCAGCACTCTGCAACATACACTCCATATCAGCCCCCAATTTATCAACCAAAACTTTGATATTGTTGATGAGGGTGGTGGTTCGGTGAACGGAGCTCGGGGCCGACGGCGAGATTGTTGATGAGGGTGGTGGTTCGATGTTGGAGGGTGGAGTCGAAGAACTGGAGCTCCGGATCCGATTGACAGACGTCGTCATAGGAGGTTAGATCTAGAGTGAGCTCTGCGTTCGACATTGTTGAAGAAGAATGCTGATTGTTGGTTGAGTTTGTGCTAACAAAACAGCCCATTCGATACTCGTGAAGATTATGGGACATTAGGGTTTGTTTGGACTTGCCTGGTTATAAAGAAGGAGATGAGGGCTAAAGACACATCATCGCCACGTATGCAGCTCCAACTCATCACATGTGTTTGCCACGTCATGGGTGCCATGTAGGATTAATGATGCCAACTAGGATGAAAGACTAACTCAGTTACTTATTTTTTAACTGAGTGGTGAAATGACAAACAAAATTAAAAGTTTGGGGTGTCACAGATCAAAGTGTTAGTTACGGGTGTTATCGGCCAATTCTTCAAAGTTTGAGGTGTTAAAATCCAATTGGCCTAGTCTTTATCTAATTTATAATTATTTAAAATAACATGAAACTATTATTCTGAAAATTTAGTTAATCTGAATAAGGAACAATTTAAATATTGTTGGCCATAGAATAAAGTTCTTAAGAGTAATAGAGTACAACTATTATGCATATTGTATCAGGGTAAAAACATACTAGAAAGTTTATTCAGTAGAAATGTTGGGTAGTAATCTTGACTATCATTAGTTATTAAAGGCTAAGATTAAATGAGTGGAATTGAACAAGAAAAAACAAAGACACATGGGTTTGTTTATTGGTATTCTAGTCAATTAAAGACAATAGTTCCTCTCTCCTCCCGTTTTATAAACGTTAATAACTCTTTTATATGACATTATTTTTAAATAAAATGCACCATAAAAACGAGTATACTATTGCTATACTTTGAAAAAAATTGAAAACCCAAATACGTAAAACGCAATAGACAGAAAACACAAAGAAATGTGTTTTTCTAAAATGCGATGGATAGAAAACACAAAGAAATTCCTTTTTTTTTTCTAAAACGCAATGGACAAAAAAAACAAAGAAATGTGTTCTTTTTTAAACATAATGGACTAAAACACAAAAGAAATGTGTTTTTTCTAAAACGCAATAAATTAAAAACACTTAAAACTGTGTTTTTTTTTTTCTAAAACGCAATGGATTAAAACCATAAAATGGACTAAAACACAAAAAAAAAGTTTTTTTTTTCCAAATCGGAATGGATTAAAAACACAAAAAATGTGTTTTTCTAAAACACAATGGACTAAAACACAAAAAAAATGTGTTTTTTTCTAAAACGTAATCGACTAAAAACACAAAAATGTTTTTTATTGTCTTATAAAACGCAATGGATCAAATAAAAAAAACTATGTATTTTATATCTAAGATATCATATATATATATATATATATATATATAGGGTAGGGGAAGGTTCAAATGAAAACCACTAATTATTGTGAAAACTCGAAAACTAATTAAAAAAGCCAAAAAAACATACCAAATTTTTTTTTTTGCATATTAATTTTCGCAGGTTTTTTTTATATAAAAAAAAATTTTCAAAAAAAAAAATAATTTTTTTTTTTGTGTAGTGCACATGTGTTACTACACATGTGTATGTGTACTACACATGTGTATTATTACACATGTGTACTACAATTTTTTTTTTTTTTTTGAAAAAAAGTTTTTTTTTCATATATAAAAACTAGCGATTTTTATAAAAAAAATTGAAAAAAAAATAAATTTTTTTTGTGTGTTTTTTAGGCTTTTTTAGTTAGTTTTCGAGTTTTCACAATAAAAGTGGTTTTCATTTGAACCATCCCCTATATATATATATATTATGGATGAAAACACAATGGATCATCAATAATATAAAATAATGGATTAGTATAAAAAAGACAAGGGATAAATAATGGATCAATATCATAAAACGCAATGTACTTGCCCTTGAGTTTGTTGACTTTGTTCCAAATAGATTCGAGCACACTGTTGAAATTATAAAATTGTGGATTAATATAAAAAAGACAATGGATAAAATATGTTTCTTTACATATGAGCACGTAAGTCGTCGGCAGGCGCATGCTCCGTTACATACGAGCATGTAAGTCGCCATGCGCACATGCTCTTTTACATACAAGCGCGTAAGTCGTCGGCAGACGCATGCTACATTATATACGAGCACGAAAGTTGCCACGCATGCATACTCTTTTACATAGAGCACGTAAGTCACCACACGCGCATGTTTTTTACATACGAGCACGTAAGTCGCCGGCAGATGCATGCTCCATTACATACGAGTACATAAGTCGCCAAGTGCGCATGTTTTTTTACATAAAAGCACGTAAGTCGCCGGCAACCGCATGTTCCGTTACATACGAGCACGTAAGTCGCCATGAGCGCATGCTCCTTTACATACGAGCACGTAAGTCGTCACACGCGCATGCTTCCTTACATACGGGCACGTAAGTTGCCACACGCTTTCTCCATTACATATGAGCGCGTAATGTTAGGCCGTTACGCAGGATCTGTTCTAGTCGTAGAACGTGGCGAAATCGATCAGTGGCGAGGTGCGGAATCCCTCGACACCGTCTGAGAATCAACAACGACAATCTCAACGCTTAACATGTCTGATTTCATTGATTGAAAGTGAAAATACAGAAGATCCAGATGAAAGTCAGACAGAGCTTCGCTATCACAATTCAGCCAAAAGTTCTAGACAAATGCCACTAACCTAGTATTTATAGGCAAACAGGGAAGGAGGAGTGTCACCCGTTCGGATGGTCATCCGATCGGATGGCCATCCGATCGGATGACATTTGTCGTCCGACGGATTTCACTTAACAATTTACGCGTCGTTCCATTTTATGTCTAGACACATAAATACATACATATACATACATATAACAAAACACACAAACAGGACAAAATACAAGACTTGATGCAGACGGAAGCTACAGACATAATGTACTGACAGACTCCCCCTTGGATGTAGTTGTAGTCGTCCTTCCTACATAGTCTTCAAGTCGTCTTCCTGCTGCGTCTTCTAGCCTTAGCTTTCTGCCTTCTCTTATCATCTCTCTCTGCGAGCATCTTTCGCCTAAAAGGCCTACCAATTTCATTCCAGTATTTTCTATACACAGGATCACCATCACGCTTCCTATCCCACCTAGGGATCTTGTTTTCTTCTTTTTCTATCGGTGTCTGGTCAGTTGGTGGAGGTCTCATCAGCTTCCATCTTCCAAGTTTTGCAGCTTTATCAGCAATCTCTTTAAACTTCTTAGCTCGCTTCTCTCTCTTCAAGAACTCATCTATCTCCAAATCTCTGAACTTAGACTTCCAGTATCTGCCAGAGTTAATATCTTTCGCATAGCATAAGTTCACCAATTTCTGATACTGCTGAGCTTGAACTTTATCTGGCTTTTCATACACAATTTTGTCGTAGAATAGACATTCAATATCTTTCTTCGAGCAGTTCACCAACCACATTGGGTCCAACACACTGATACGCCTTGATTCTCCCTTGGATTTATCAAATAGTGAGATTATTGCTTCCGCTGTGCTCTGGTTATACATCCAACCTTCAAAATCTTCATGAAAATCTTGTTCCATTACACGTAGCGTCATGTTCTTTAAGCATCTGGGAGGCTTGATTATCAACGTAATATCTTTCTCCCCTGTGACTGGATCAATCTTTATATCTTGCTTCAGATATTGTGGCTTCCAGTCAGGAAATCTATTCTTTGCTTGCCACTTAATGTATCTCCACAACTTCTGATCATGGACTTTCACATCCAACCCATGATAGAATTGCTTGATGTTCTTTGTCTGTACCAACTCCTCAACATCCCACCATGGGAGTGTTTGAATATCCGATAAGAACTCAAAGTACTGAACACCTTTTTCCCTTCTGATTGCATATACTTTCAGATCTTCAAGATAGCCCCAAGATAGAATATCTCCCAGAGATATATCAGCATGATGCGTGAAATACTGAAGAGGCCTCCTGAACTTCCTTTCTTTGGGCATTACTTTAAACCAGTTCTTCTTCCCCTTTACCAGAGTCTCCTGTGGAACAACCTTCGGAATACCTTCAGTACTTATCTTCTCCACAACTTTCCTCCTAATTTCATCTTCATTCTGTTCTTTGAACATCTCAGCAAGTGTTGGGAAAGTATCATCAATGCCAGAATAATGAAAAGGTGTATCTTCTTCAGAAATATCTGAACACTCTTCAACTTCAACATGATGAAAATTGTCAGCTTCATTGGCAAACTTGAATTCATACTCCTTTTCTGGCAATGATGGGATTTCATCTTCAATATCGAACTTAAGATTCCCATCTTCTAAACCCAGTTCCTCTAACATCTCAGACTTGGTCTTCAGTACCTCTATCTCCCCCTCAGATGTATAATTCAAATAAATGACTTTGGGTAGTGTGAGGAATACCTGATCAGAATGCTGCTTTCCAGAAGAAGAAGACTCCTGGTACTGATCCTCCTGCTGCCCATTGATTTCGTCATTAAGAAAATCATCCAACGATTGTTGGATTGAAGGAGTCACTATCAGCAATCATGTTGACCCTTGATCATCATCGTCATCTTTGAAATCATCCCATGAAGGATCATAGTTATCAACATCTTCAAGAATACGCTCTAACTCCTCATCCTTTTCTTCTTCCTCTTCTTTCCAACGTAGTAACTTCACTTCAGGTTCTCTCGCCTTCCGTTTACGTTGTTCAACTTGCACTAAGCGAATTATATCATCAAAACTATAAGATAGAGAGCCTGAATCACCAACAAGAACAAAACCTTGATCTTGATCAACTTCCATGTGTTCCCCCTCAACCATCACAACATCTACCATATCAACATCACCTTTAGGCTGACTTGAAGAGCCTCCAGCTTCTTGTGTTTCCACAATCAAATCTTTCTTCTTTTGAGTTGCTGCCTCAGCCAACTCTTTCTCTCTCTGAGCCCTTCTTTCTTCAACCCTTTGAATCTCTAAGTTGTTGTAAACAGCTTGGACATTAATACCAAGATGATATTCCATGACGGTGTATAACATGTTAAGCTGCTCATCTTTCACTGCCTTATCAACCCTAAGTGCTTCAATCTCCAGCTTCAACACTTTGATTTCATTTGCAGACGCTTCATGAAGTTCATCT
The DNA here is from genome assembly GCA_030545235.1 of Helianthus tuberosus. NCBI lineage: Eukaryota > Viridiplantae > Streptophyta > Magnoliopsida > Asterales > Asteraceae > Helianthus > Helianthus tuberosus. The sequence goes on from CM060369.1 coordinate 85,116,327, forward strand.
AACATTTGATGTAGTGTCTGATTAGTATCATTCATGTTTGCATACTTCACATTCACTTCAGAAAGCTCTGCAGAGAGTTGCTCAAAGAGTTTAGCATTATCATCCACATCTTCAACCAAAGTGTTTATTCTTTTTGTATGCTTATTCACAACAGTCTTCATCTCTTCATTAACTTTAATCAACTTCTCAAGTTGCTTCTTCAACTCATCACGATCAGCCTCTGCCTTGGCCTTTTCCTTTTCCTTCTCAAGAAGACTTACTTTCCTTTTTAGATATTTGACCGTTGCATCATGAAACATGTCATATTCTTCATCAGGAAGAATATCATCATTGAATTCTCCTTGAACATTTGGAAATCCTTCAAATAGACTAGGAAGGGTGGTTTTCTTTGGCTTTGACGTTTCTGCATCATCAGCACCCTTCTTCTCTATTCTCACATACTCTGGGCTTTCTGGAGCTTTTTCTTTCTCTGGAACAAGCTTTTCAACATTTTGAACATCAGCTTCAGAATTACTTTCAGCTTGAACCTCTGGAGTTTGAATATGTTTTTCACTTTTACCACTCTGTGTCTCATGCACTGACGCAGATCCCTTTCTAGCTCTAACACTTCATGGAATAACTCCAGATTGAACAACTTTCCTCTTCTTTAGAAGTTTCTTTTTCTCTGCTTGAGGTGTAGGAATGTATGTTTCATCCTCTTCATCAGAACCCTTTTTCTTCTTCTGAGGTTTCTTCTTCAAAGTGACCTTTCCAACACCTATCTTCGACTTATCAACCTCAGATTCTGTTTCAGAAGATTCATCATCAGCATCACTTGAATCTGTATGAGCAACGCCTTCAGGTTCCTTTTCTTTAACACTTTCTGATTGAACTTTCATTGATGATGCTCCAGTTTCTTTAGCAGCCTTCTCAGCTTGGGCTTGTGCAGCATCTTCAGTATGCTTTACATATTATTCAAATGTTACTTTCGCCAAATCAACACCTTCTTGAGTAACATCCGCTGGATCAAGCACTGGCTCATCCACAAGTGTTGGTGGAGATTTCTTTGAAGGCCCTGCAAAACAAGCATTGAACATTTATTAGAAGCATGTAACATTTAATAATTCTAATTTTTCTTATGACTCCCCCTTTCAACTATACCCTTAACAACAATCTTTGGTGTAGGAACTTTAGGCAGTTGGGGAGGCCTTAGGTGTTCTCTTTCTCTTTCCTTCCTTCACGAACCAATACCTAATCTTCTTTTCATGCATTCCGCTCAATCTATCAGTCTCATCCTCTGAATTACTATTTTCATGCCTCCAAGCATCATTCTCAGGTGCCACGTAGCTTGGATTGGCAATCTTACAGATCATATGCTTAACTCTTGGTTCCGTTTTCATCTTTCTTCAGCTTATACTGATTTAATCTACCCAAAGTCTCACTCTTCATGTGTTGCAGATCTAATTCATCAGCAGGATCCTTTGGAAGATCTCTAACTTGATCATCAATCAGCATCTGTATGAACCTTGGATACATTATATACTTCTCACCTTTGACATTTGACATTGTCTACCATGTGATCAAATATTACTTGTGATATATTGTAAGGCCTATTGAGCACCAAACAAGTAATAATGTTCATAATATACTCTGATGGCTCGTCGTATGCTCCCTTTCGGTGAGACAAAGCATGAATCACGCAATGACCTAAGAACTTGTACGGTCTGCAAAACATAGACTTGAGATATTTTCCGTTTACATGTCATGTAAAGCCCATTTTGAACCATAAACCTTTGCATAATCTTTCAGGAACTATTGTCGGGTCCTCGTCATTATCTCCTAAGTCCAAAACCCATCTCACATCTCCCACATTAAACTTAATTTCAATGTCTATATCTTTATCATTCTCGTCTTTCTTTTGAACAGCTGAATATATCATCTTTTCTTTTTCATCATACCTCACTGATTTCCAAAACATTCTAACATGGGACTCATAAACCTTTGTTCTATCAGTCAACGCCTTATTAATCCTACTTTCCCTTAAAAACTTTGCCATATCTTTAAAAGGCTCCATATTTTCATTATTTTCATTCAAGATGCAGAAAATGTTGTGAGCCTTATGCCAATCTGTTGCTCTTGCCTGCAATAATGATCAACGTTAGAGTTTGCACAAAGTTTGAGGCATAATAGTGAAAAGTGACAAAAATTTTGAAAACTCAAAAATTTTCTAACTCTGGAATTCTTCATTCTATGTAGTACTGATGGATCGGATGGCCATCCGATCGAATTGCCAAATCCATAAAGATCAATCAAATAGATCAATACATCAGCATTTGGATCGGATTGTCACTCGATCTATGTGACTTAACAATTCAACACCTATGACAAGTCAAACATGTGAGAGAATGATTTGAATCGGATGGCCATCCGATCGGATTGTAATCCGATCGAATTGCCATTCAATCAATGACATGTAAGCACCATGATGAACAAGCATGATATAATGTGTCCTTGGATCGGATGGCCATCCGATCGGATTGCCAATCGATCAAAATGACAAACACAAGAAAGCACATGAAACAGTCAATCGGTTGAGTGTAATTTGAATCGGATGGCCATCCGATCGGATTGCCATTCGATCAAAATGACAAACAGATAAGCATGTGAATTAAACAAACATTTGAATGAGTGTTTTGGATCGGATGGCCATCCGATCGGATTGCCATCCGATCGAGTTGCCATCTTATCCTAAACATCTTGTTTATCAGATAAAGCATGAAAAATCAATCCAACACTTAGAAAAAATTCAAACATAATGATGTGCATTGGATCGGATGACCATCCGATCGGATTGCCATCCGGTCGAACTGCCATTCGATCAACTGACATTGAAGAACAGTTTGAATGATTCAAGAACATCAAAAAAATTTCTAACAATTTCTCAAAATTGAACATGTTTTCACGTAGAGTTTTTGCCGATTTACAAAGCCCTATGTTCAGTTTTTTCTGATTCGGCCTAGATTGGGTTTAATTTAACAAAATATGCATCGATAGTCGATACCCTTCAATCCTCTAAACTTGAATTCTAACATGTTTTTGATCAAATTGAACCGGTAAACTTATAGATCTAAGGCCTGTGATCAAAACCTTATGTTCAGATTCTACCAAAAATCATCAATAAAGACTAGGTCTAAGGATCTTCACTTACAGCCGCCGACACCTTCTAAAACAATCAAAATCTTTAAATTTAACAGTTAAAAGTTTGAGATCTTCCCTTTCCCATAGTGAAGATTGTGCAAGCCAATAATTCTATGAATCTTGGAAAGCAAGAGTGAGAATCAAGCAAGAAAAGTTTGAGAGTGTTTGGGAGTGGATCGGAAGGTCGTTCGATCGAAAAAGGTTGACTGATTGACCTTGACCACTATTTATAGGCATGAACAAGTGTCGGATGGCCATCCGATCCAAACACCTCTTTGACTTTTCAATGTTTTGACCTTTTTGACTTTTTGACGTTTTATCAGATTTGGTCAGTTTTTAGAAATCCACTTAAGTATCTAGGTCCAAGTTAATGATCCTAGACACTTAATTTGTCTACCAAGTCCAAGTTAATAACCTTGGTTGACCCGAAATGAAACAACTGACAATTTGTTCAGACTTTTCAAACACTTTTCTGAAATTTGTACAAGTAACAACTTAATGAACTTGTTTTAACTTTAAATTTCTCAATTTTTTCAAGATTAGCTCCCAACCTTGTTGTCATGTTCAGAAACTTCCTGCTCTGCTTCATGACTAAGAGTCTGAAGATCAGCTTTCTACCTTAGTTTGTCGAAAAACTAAAGCAGAAAAGTAAAATCTTTTTGTGATTTTAAGAAAGTTTAAACTAGAACATAATGAAAGCTTTTTTTAGTTTTTGACTAATAAAATGAAATGCAGTAAAGTAAAGAGTAAATGAAACTATTTACAAACATATTTTTGGTGAGCGTGTTAGAGGATCATATCAGCTGCCGACAAGTTACAAGTACCGTTGAGCTTGAATACACACTAAGTATTAAACAATTCACTTAGATTGCCGATATACCGATCCTTTTAAATTTTCACACAAATTTCAACTATTCAGGATACGATTAGGTGTTTTAAGATCTTAATTTATATGCGTGTCCCACCTCAGAATATACTCTCGTATCCAGACTTCTATATTCAGTCTTATAGGTGAACGTACAATAATGCTATCTGTAAAGGGTAGTGCGAGGCCATGAGATCTTAGGTTAGAACTTCCGTTCAGACAAAGAGATGATGGCTCGACTTTCGGTGTGTCCCGTTTGGGGATCTTTTCTTCAACAGCACATGATTAGCATTTTGCAATGTATATCATTTTTTATGCTGAGGGGAGGCTTTAAAGATTTAAAGCAGTGCAGAGTATTATACAAGGACTAGGCTATTGCTTCCGCAATATCAGAAGTCCTGGTAAAATACCCCAGATATCATCAAGCACATAGACCTAGTATGTCAGAAATAGAAAATCTTTCAAACAAGATTTTAGGGGTTACCTATATATCCGAGAGATGTTCCCCACGAAATAAGCAAGTTGTGATTTTATGTTTATATCCCGAAAAGTCTACTAAGTGTGTAAAAACCTATCGGCATATCATCAGCGAGACTACTTAACGCTTTTTAAACATTACAATTCTTTAGCATACTGTAACTGTCTAGCTGATGTACTATCATTTCCTCTTTTTACACAAACTCTTTTTGGTTTTCTATTGTTTTTGGATTTTGAAAATATCTCATGTTTTTGGATTTTTTTCATTTTTTTATTGTATTTGTATTTTCTGAAAATATATCTATCTCCCCCTAAATACCAAAACAACTAAAAAGACGACAAACCAAAGCAGTCTGCTTTTCAACATCCTCTGCCTCGGTTTTCTCATCAACGCCAAGTATTTTCTCTACATCCGACAACAATTTCATACCATTCAATTTTAAAAGATATTGAAAACGAGATTTATCAAAAGCTTTGGTATGTAAATCTGCCTTTTGTTCGTCGGTGTGGATTTTGTCTATTCGTATCAACTTCTTCTCGAAACAATCTCGGATGAAGTGATGACGAATTTCTATATGTTTAGTTTTAGCGTGATGTACCGGATTTTTCGTTACGTTTATTGCAGCCTCATTATCAACAAAAATAGGTGAAGTATGAAATTGCAAACCGTAATCGCGCATCTGTTGCTGAATCCACAGGATCTGAGAGCAGCAGCTGCTAGCATATACGTACTCTGCTTCACTTGTTGAAAGAACAACAGAGGTTTGCTTCTTACATTGCCACGTGACCAGTCGGGGTCCGAAGAATTGGCATCCTGCAGTTGTTGATTTTGCGTTAATCTTGCAGCAACCGAAGTCAGAATCTGAGTATCCTTCGAGCATGAAGTCACCTCTTTGGGATACCACAACCCCAGGCTTGGGGTTCCTTTCAGGTAGCGTAGAATCCTTTTGACGATAGACATGTGTGAGGCTCTAGGACTCGACTGATATCGTGCCGCGAGGCATGTCGGGTACATGATGTCGGGTCTGGATGCTGTCAAGTACATCAGCGAACCGATCATTGAGCGGTATAGCGTCTCGTCCACCTTCTCTCCGGTGAGATCAGGGTTGATACCATGATTAGTTGCTAATGAGGTGGATATTGGAGTCATCTCGGACATCCCAAATTTCTCCAGAACGTCGTAAACGTACTTCGTTTGATGAATGAAAGTTCACTCAGGCATTTGGTCAACTTGCTGCCCTAGGAAGAACTTCATCTCACCCATTGACGACATCTCGAACTTCTGCTTCATCACCTTTTCAAAGTCTTTGCAGAGTTCATCATTTGTTGACCCGAAGATTATATCATCAACATAAATCTGTACGATCAGTAAGTGCCCATCGACTTCCTTTGTGAAGAGGGTAGCGTCCACTTTTCCTCGAATAAAGCTGTTGGCAAGCAAGTGTTGAGAGAGCGTCTCGTACCAGGCTCTCGGGGCCTGATGTAAACCATACAGCTCTTTGTCCAAGAGGTAGACCTTGTCTTTGTGGATTAGGTCGGTAAAGCCCGGTGGCTGACCGACGTTGACATCTAACTGATACACTTTAAATCCCTTCCATGAAGCGAAAGCAAGGAAAATTCTGATGGCTTCAAGTTGAGCAACTGGAGCGTAAACCTCTGTGAAGTCTATTCCCTCTTGCTGACTAAAACCCTGGACTACGAGTCAAGCTTTGTTTCTGACTATCACTCCTCGATCGTCTCTCTTTTATTTGAACATCCATTTTGTGTTTATCTTCCGGTGTCCATCAGGTAGTTCCACAAGCTTCCATACACCAAGTTTCTCGAATTGACTCAGCTCATCTTGCATTTCGTTGACCCATGATTCTTCCGTCAGTGCTTCCTTGTAGGTTCGCGGTTAGATCTGTGAAATAAAGCAACTGAGTGAGAATTCAGTTTGTAATGGAGCAATTTTAGTATAAAAGCAAGTAAGGCCATGGTCAATCTGGCTTCTTGTGCGAACTCCTGATTGTAGCTCTCCTACTATCAACTCCTCGGGGTGGTATGAAAGAGTCCTCGGCATAACTTCACCAGGAACATCCACCTCGCCTTCAAATTAGTAACATTCTGGTCCGCAACTTGTTCATTGTCAAGAACTGTCTGATCTGAAGATTGGATTTGCTCCCCCTCAGATTCTGAATCACCACGATCAAAAGTAGGTCCATCATTAGATTCTGAATTATTATCATTCACTGCCGTCTGGTTTTCAGGAGCAGGCTCGCGTTCCGAAGTAGTCGGATTTTGCTGAACTACATCATTCTCTCCAGTATGACTGGGACCAGCTTCATCATTGTTGGAAGTTTGTTGTTGACGTGTAGAAGACCTTGCTGGAAATCTTCCCTTAGATGCTTCATATTCTCGTAAAATATCCAAATCATCAAAGAACTCTGGCTCTTCTTCTAGATCAAATGAATCCCATAAGGCATCATAGTCGAATCGCCATGAGTCTGTGGGCTTCTGTGGAGGCATTGTGTAGCCTTGACATTCAACGTGTTGTGCTTCAATGATCCTTTTGAGACTTGGAACAAAGACTCGTCTGAGAGGACTGGAATACCCCACAAAGATACCTTCTATGCTCTTTGAACCAAACTTGCCATCGGGATCTATAACTGTGCAGGGAGACCCGAACGGCTCTAAATACTCGAGATTAGGCTTACGATTGTTGATCAACTCGAAACATGTCTTGTTGTGTTTCTTCACAGTAAGTACCCTATTGAGTGTATAGTAAGAGACTGATATTGCTTCTGCCCAGAAATTAATTGGTAACTTTGAATCAGTTAGCATCGTTCTTGACGTTTCGATCAGCGTTCTGTTCTTTCTTTCTGCGACTCCATTCTGTTGCGGAGTATAAGGTGCACTGAACTCTTGCAATATACCTCGTTAATCACAGAATTCCTCCATTCTGTTGTTTTTTAATTCTGTACCATTGTCACTTCTTAGTTTCAAATGCGTGTTTGGTACAAATTCTCTATTTTCCTGAATAACCTCAGCAAACTCTCAAATGTCTCGTCTTTCGACTTCAGGAACATCACCCACGAGAATCTCGAATAGTCATCAGTGACTACTAGGCAATAAAGATCACCAGTAATGCTCTTGACATTCACAGGACCGAAGAGATCCATGTGAAGTCTCTCTAGTGGCTTCGCGATTGTGTTCATCTTTTTACCCATATGGGATTTCTTTCGTTGTTTTCCCTTTATGCAACTGACAAATTCTCCCTCTAGATGAAAACTCTTCAAGTGAGCCCCTTTTACGAGATCGTTATGCACCAGGTGGTTCATCTTGCATAGGTGAATGTGGCCCATCTTTCGGTGCCACAGCTCTGACTCCTTTTCAGTAGCTCTTGATACGAAGCACTGAGGTTGACCCGTGGTAGTCGTAGCGATGCTCATATCCAACACGTACAGATCATTAACCCTTGGTGCTCACATGATAATCCACTCCTCGAGGATGACAAACTCCGGCTTCAGGATCAGACATTCCTTGTCAGTAAAGTGAGTTGAGTACATTCAGTCACAGATTTGAGAAATGCTAAGTAAGTTGTTCTCCAGCTCTGCTATGTAGCTGACTCTTTCAAACGTGATTACACCATTTGATAATGTCCCTTCCCCAATAGTACGGCCACCGTGATTTCCGACGAAACCGACGTATCCACCGTTGAAACCTCAAACATCGTATAACAAGGTCTTTCTCCCTGTCACGTGCCGGGATGCTCCACTATCCATAATCCACTTTGAGATAGATCTCAGGAGCTCCTGCACATTTCACAATCATTTAGTTAGATTTTGAAGCAACCCAAGCCTCCTTTGACTCTGGTAGCTTGACGTTAAGGTGAGATTTCTTTGATTATAATGGTGGGAAATTCTTGTCATTCCTTTTAAGACTCTCTTCAAATCCAACCTCAACCTCTTTATACAAAAAGAATTCGTTTTTCGGAGGTTGACCAGATGGTTGGTCTTTCTTTGGAACATACTTCTTCCCCGATGGGGTCGAAGTTTGTTTCTCCAGCTTTTCATAAAAATTCAAAGGTACATTCATCTTAATTGGTTTGGTTGAAGATGATTGTTTTATAGAATCAGAAACCTTTGATTTTGGAACACTTGATGTCTTTGTCTCAGATTTTGGCTTCCAAGTTTGTTGTGGAGAAGCGACCCGTTTGTAAAATTTATCAGATTTCTTTACCGGCTGTTTTACAGGTTCAGTTTTGACTTTGATGTTTTCATTTTTCAAAATCTTCTTCTCAACAAACATTGGTGCTTTGCCTTTGACATCATTCTTCTTTCTCGGATTCTCAACAACCACAGACTTAGGTTTTGAGTTGGTGCACTTTCGTGCAATGTGTCCAACTTCGTTGCATTTGAAGCAAGTGCGGGTGTCAACTTCCTGACTTTTTCCTTCAGTGTGAGGCTGTGAGGCCTTCTTTGCAAAAAATCTTCATTTGTTTTCAAAAAGATTTTCGTTTCTTGCTCGGAAAGTGAACTTGAGCTTTTAACAAACACTTTCTTTTCGACAAACTTTTTGTTTTGAAAGTTCCTCTTTTGATTGTTCTTACCACCCTGATAACCACCCGACCATCTCTTTTGGTAGTTATTGTTAAAACGTGGTGGTACAACAGGTTTCTTATAGTAAGATTTATCCTTTTCAAAGTTCAAAAACCTTTTGGAACTCTTTAAACCTTCAATTTCAGAAACCTCAATTTCAACAAGTTTGAAAACTTGTTTCAGCTTAACGACGTTCACATTCTCAATTGGGAACTCAATATCCGAGTACAACTTATCAGAACCAGACATCTTGTACATGACAATATTAGGTTCATCACTTGAGTTGTTCTGGGATTTTGGTTTCGGAATGTAGTTATTCAGAAAACATTCTTCATCTTCAGTCGAATCACTGTCTGATTTTAAATACTTTTTCAACAACATTCTTTACGACTTTAGATTGAACACTATCTTCATCAGATGATGAAGTGAATGTGACATCAATTGTTTCTGGAAATTTTCAGCATCTGTTTTCTCAATTGTTTCATTAACCAACCCAGATTGTTTCTTTGAAAAATTGTTAAGCACAGGTGGTGGAACTTGATGATAACCCACCCCCGTTCCATCCGAATAGACATCCTTACCAACTTTGTTCTTCCCAATTGGTTTGGGAACGATGTGTTGAAGAACAAAGCTTGCTGAGTTGTAACTGGTCAATTTCAAATTGATCCTTTCATTTTCAATCTTAGCTTCCTGGAACTGAAGCTTAAGACTTGCGATCTCATCCAATTGCTGATTGATTTGTTTTTCTTTTGCCTGAAGGACTCCAGACAAATGAACATTTTCTTTGTACGTTTTACCATTTCGTTCATCAGAATCTTTGACCGTTCTTTTCAATTTTTCATAATTTTCTGAAATTGTTTTGTTTTCAAGAGTTAATTTTTCATTTTCTTTCTGAAAACGTTCAACATTCGTTTTATCCTTTTCAATATTTTCGTTTAATTCTTTCATTTGAAGCTCGAAGTAGTTTATCTCGATCTAAAACTTGTTTTTCAACCATATTGACTTTTTCAACCAGATCTTGGGTCTTTTTGAGTTAAGGATACGCATGTGTGCTGCAAACTTTGCATTCCTTCATGCAATTTTTGCAGTCACTCTCTGTTTTAGCACAATCAGTCTTACCTGATTCATTGTTTGAACCACTACAACTGACCTTGCTTGTTGACTCAGGACTAGAAGTAGATTTGGAATCTACCTCGAGTGCTTTTGCCATAAGAACTTTGTCGGCCATTTTTGTCAGGTTTTCTGCCGTCATTTTCTTCGTAGTATCAGTGATTCCATCGTCTATCTTCTTTGACTTTAGCTTTTCTTCTTTGGCTTTCTTTGCTGCTTCTTCGATATCTCTTAGTCTTTCAGTTTCTGCTATCGATTTTATGAAAGTTTCGACTTCGACTGATGATGGTTCCACAATGATGTTGCCTTTTGGATCTAAATAACATTCCCGATCCGGATCCCATCTATTTTCTCTTATGGATTCTTTCCAAGCTGCATAGATCTTGTCTTTCATAGTTTGTGCCAACATCTTTTGACGGATGTATGTTCTCTCTTCTTGTGTTTCCTTCGAAACTGGTGGTGATTCAATTTGTGCCATGAATGCAAACCCAACTGCATCATCTTCCGATAGGAATTCACTCCAATCGAAACCTTCATCATCCTGAATCACAACTAAAGCTCTCGACTTTTCCTTTGGAGTCTCCTCGATCTGCTTCATTATGGGCGGCTCTTTGCGGTTTCAGTTATAAACAGCTTTCTTGTAGTAATCATCATGAAATGGGTTAGCTGTTTCATCTGCTGCTGAATTTCTGCATTCACGCTTGAAGTGCCCCTTTTGCTTACAATTGAAGCAGGTCACTTTGGATTTATCAAAACCAAGTTTTGTTGAAGGACCTCCAATGGAATTTCTTCCCGTGATCTCCATGAACCGTTGTGCTCTGCGGATTACACTTTCCATGAACCAACGTATATCAATCAATTCCATCTCCTCGGGATCTATCTGGTCGTAGTCCTCTTTTGTAAGATTTGTATTTCCGATCTTTTCGGCTACCAGACTTTCATACGACTCTAAGATAGAAGCAAGGAACACCATTTGTTGTTTCGCTGTCTCCTCGTTGAAATTTTAAGCGTTGTTCAGGTTAACAGCGATGTTGCATTGAAAGACATTGTTGGGAATTTTTTGTTGTTGCTGACTGCTTGGAACAGACGAAGATGAACCTCCATGATAACCACTGCTAGGTGATGAACTGCTGCTTTTCTTTTCTTGAGCCACCGTGCTTGAACTCTCAGCAGTGAATGCCGTTCTTGGTGATGTGGTTTTTGGAATCCTAATTCCCCTATAGTACAGATCAACATTCTATTGATATGGGGTGTTGTTTACTTTGTTCATTTTCTTGATTTCCAACTCATGACTTTCAAATCTCTCGATCAACCAGTCAACAGTCATTTCTGACACCGCTTTGGTGTTTTTCAGAACCAGACCATAATACTGCCAATCTTTCTCATCTGGCAGAGATTTAAACAACTTTTCAACCATCTCTTCTTCGGTAATTGTGATCCCATGTCTGACGAGTTCTATCTTCAGATGGCAAAACCGCTCAATCATTTTTAATACATTTTCATTTTTCATACATGCGAATAAGTCAAACTCCTTTTTGAACAACTGTTTCTTGTTTTTCACAATCTCTTCTCCCCCAATACACTTCTTTTCTAGTTTAGCCCATAAGTCTTTTGAATTAGTGTAGTCAATCAAGGAAATAATATCGTCTCGCACTGATTGATGAAGCAAGGCTATACACTTTTGTTCAGCGATAAACGTCTCCTGTTCATTGTCAGCCAAGTTTTCATAATCTCATCTTGCAATATCATAACCATTCTTCATACACCTCCAGCTCTGGTAAGCAAAAGCCTTCAACCAACCATCAAACCTATTTGCCCAACGGTTGTAGTCTTCAATCGCCATCAACTTCAGTGGCTTGTTATATATTCCATAGGCATTGTCGACGCTTAAAGAATCTGTGATTGCCTTTTTCGAGCTTGTATTGGTATTGGTATTGGTGTTTGTATTTGTCGATGCATCTCTAGTGTTGTAAGCAAAGATGTCACTGAATGGGTTCAAAAAAATCGTCTCCCTTTTTGAAGTCCCCGAAAACAAATCAAACACTTAGAAAAATTTCACAACTTTCAAAAACTGAGCACTCGGATCGAATTGCCGTCTGATCGAATGGTGATTCGATCGGATGACACAAGATAGTAATGAAGCAAGTGCACAAGTGTGGGATGGCATAAGTGTCGAATGGCGATCCGATCAGATGGTCGTTCGATCGAAGTGACTTGGCCTTTAAAACTCTAAATCTCAAAACCAATCCGATCGAACGAGTTTATGACGTCAGCAAAGAAATATGAACAATATCTAGTCCAATCCGATCGGATTACAATCCGATCGGATGAATGACGTCAGCATGCACGAAGAACTCAACATAGTTTTTGCTTGATTTGATGATGTTTTAGTCCGAATTTTTGAATGAAACTTTGTAGGATTGTTCTTTTGTCAATTCGGATCCGATTGATATCAAAATTACTCAATTTCGTTCGTAAATTTCTAGCTTAATTTTGAGTTTTTCCGGTTTTAAAGTGTGAAAATATGAAAATTGCAAGAAATGAAGGAGAAGATGAAGAAATAGTCAGAATCTCTGGTGAGATTTGACAGAAATCTGCAGAAAAAGACTGAATTCTCAGTGAATTTTTTGTTGTTGTCTCCGATCCAACCTCCTGTAGCTCTGATACCACTTGTTAGGCCGTTACGCAGGATCTGTTCTAGTCGTAGAACGTGGCGGAATTGATCAGTGGCGAGGTGCGGAATACCTCGACACCGTCTTAGAATCAACAACTAAAATCTCAACGCTTAACATGTCTGATTTCGTTGATTGAAAGTGAAAATACAGAAGATCCAAATGAAAGTCAGACAGAGCTTCGCTATCACAATTCAGCCAAAAGTTCTAGACAAATGCCACTAACCTAGTATTTATAGGCAAACAGGGAAGGAGGAGTGTCACCCATTCGGATGGTCACCCGTTCGGATGGTAACCCGTTCGGATGGCCATCCGTTCGGATGACATTTGTCGTCCGACGGATTTCACTTAACAATTTACGCGTCGTTCCCTTTTATGTCTAGACACACAAATACATACATATACATATACGAGAACACACAAATAGGACAAAATACAAGACTCGATGCAGACGGAAGCTACAGACATAATGTACTAACACGTAAGTCGCCACGCGCCTGCTCTACTACATACGAGCATGTAAGACGCCACCACGCGTCTACTCTTCCGCGTGCGTGAACCTAAGTCGCACTTTCATGCGCAAGCTCCTCTAAATACGAGCATGTAAGTCACCACCGTGTGCACGTTCCACCACATACGAGCACATAAGTCGCCACCGCGTGCACACTTCTATGCATACGAGCATGTATGTGTGACAACCATCAAAAATCCAGGTATCCGTACAATTTAATTAACCATGATTAGTGCTTAATGACTGTGCTGAATTACAAATAATTGCTTCTGATTACTGTATCATACTTACATGTGCATTACATATTGCATATGGTCACATTATTATTACATGCAAAACCACATTAACATAAATGATGCACAAAGCACAGTTAGCACAGTTAGCGGATAACTCAGAAGAATGCTGACGAGGTCCAGTACATAGACAGACAGAGTTTTGAGACCCAGTATGGGCCAGAGACTAAGTACTACACTAGTATGGTGTGTAGGGAAGTAAGGACCACAAAACTGCATTTTTAAGTGATAGTTTAAGTGCCGGAAAGTGCCTAAAACTCGCCCAAAGTGCTGAATCCAGCATAATTCATAAAAAATCAGCTTTTTAACAAGCTAGTTACATGCAAAAATATGACTAAATGGTCCTGAAAGCTTTCCTAAGTGTCAGGAATTTAAAGTGTCACAAAAAGATACATAAAGAACACTAAATGGTATAATTTAGCACTTTAACGAACCGGTATCTAACCGAACAACCGGACACTACCCGAAACATCAAGATTACACTTGAAGCATTGTTTTAATGTTTTCAAGCTAGTTATGATCCCCGAATATCATAACACCCACTAAAAATATCTCATAACCTAAACATGTAACTAATGCTTGAAAATTTACTAGATTGTTAACTAAATGGTTTAAACCTAAGCTAATACCCCCCCCCCCCATCTATGTAATCGGCCAAGCATGGCCCCACCCTCAAGATTTCTTTGGATTCATTTTGATATGTAAGAGATTGTGTTATGTACTAAGTGGACACATTAACCATTGGATTATGTTGTGTTGGAAGTAAGTCTACTTAAACCTCTAGTCCATCATTCTCTTTCTTTCATCACAACTTCACCTCCATCTTTCTCTCCCTCTCTTCCCTTGGTCTCGGCCAAGAACATCCACCACACCACCACCATTGTCAAGCTTTGTTCATCTATTCTAACGTAATCACAAAGTGTTAGAAGCTAAGTTAAGAAGTTTGGAGCTTATGGATCTTCAAGGACCTCTTCCATTTGCTATTATCCATCACCTTCATCATCTTCATCTTCAAGAGTTCATCCCTAGCCTTGTGCTAGTAGTAAGGCCCTTATAATCTCTTGTTACTCCTTATTTAGTTGGTTAAAAGATGATATGTGATGATAATCATGAAGAACACTAAAGAACATAATCAAGAAACATGAACATAAGCTTGATTTATGAAGTAATCTTGTTGAAACTAAGTTGTTTAGAGTATGAATGCTTGTTGATCGTTGTTTGTTTGTAAAATGATGTTGATCATCATAACATCTTGCTAAACCATGATTAGAAACATAGTTTAGCAAGATGAGAAAGTAAGAAGGTTGTAGGATGAAAGATCATCCACACTTGAATCATGAACTTGGAAAGAATAAAGTGTTTTTTTTGTAAAATGATAATCAAAGTGAGTTAATGATCATATAAATCTAAGATGTATGAATGGTTTTTCATAAAGAACCAAGCTTAAAATATGATTTTTAGTGGATCTTGGTTCTTACCTAAACAAACACTATTTTTAATGGTTAAACAAGTGTAGAAACACTTGTGTAACAAGAAGATTGCTTAAAGAAGCATTTTTAGAAAATGAGTTTGGAAGTTGTAAACACCCAACTTCTTTAAGAATGAAGTTTTCAAAGAAGTAAATACATTTTGAAGGGTAACTACACCTACTAAACTCACTAGTAAGTTACTACAAGTTTTTATGAAAGTTCAAGTTCATGTTGTTATGTAAATTGCATAATTTTGGCAAACTGGTAAGTGTAAGTTGCTTAGGGTTGTTTGTTGATTGATTGTAATGGTTTTACAAAAGAAAATGATATGCTTTGAAAGCATGGACACCTCCATTTTTAGGGGAAACTATGGTAAAATTTTCTAAAAATATAAACACTTAGAAAAATATTTCCAAACAAATATTTACAAGTGTATTTTGACCATGAGTTTTCAATATAAAATTTGCCATAATTTTTGTTACAAAAATACAAATATTGGAGGTTGGTTTTTATAAATGAAAATGGATAAATATATATTTAGAATATATATATACATTAAAGACATGATGTGTGTGATTACTTGTATATTATGTGTAGTAGTTATATTATTTTGGTGCTTGAAATAATATAACACATTAAAACACCAAGAAATTACAATCCAAAATATTACCAAAATCTCAAGGAATAATTACACAAGTTACACATAATATTGGGAAACCGAACGGTAGAATGTAACTTACAAAATATTCCAGAAAATATGTTCACAAAGTATATTTTGGTAAATAAATATTTTGGACACAAGGAAATGAAAATATGATTTTTTTTTTTAATATTGCAAAGTCATATCATATTTTTGACAAGAAGAAAATATATTATTTTTGGGAAGTAAAAATATATTTTCTTGGAAATGTTAGAAGATATATAATTTTTGGGAAAGATATATATTTTCTTGAGTACACTTGAAATACATTATTTTTGGATAAAGATGAGTTTACGTATACCTTTCAAGTGAGACTTGAAAATATATTATTTTGGAACAACAATTATTTTTTCCAAAAGAAAAATTAAGGATAATTTTTCCAAGAAATACTTCTTGAAATATATATTTTAGAAATATATATTGGATACTTAGTAAAGATAATACAAGTCGGGATACGACACCAATACATGGCAAGTTGTACAAATACAAGAATACGGATATACATGTATGAGATACCCCCATCCTTGGGAAGGAAATACGAGTATAAATACTTGAGAAGTATCATTACAAAGTAATTATAACTTGGAATAATAACGAAGACACTTTAAAACATAACTCAAGGGCACTAATCAATACAAAGACAAGGCACGACCCGCTCGTCTAATGGACCATAGTACATTGTAGGTAGTCGTGTACACCAGAGGAAACTTCGAGTTACAGGCGGATTCGAAGAACGCAAAACAGTGAGTTCATGTCCCCCTTTTCTTTAAACTGTTTTGTTTATTAACTTCGGGGGTGAAGTACATGTTTCAAATGATTACAAAATGCTTACAGACAAATACAATTGGTATGGTTAGCTAAGGAAAGTACAGTAGATCATGTGAATGGGTAGGCGCATACTTAAGGCCATTAATCCTCATAGTAGGACCGAGGGACAGGAGTAATAGATCTATTTGGGTGTAGCGACCCCCATCCATGAGTCCGCTGAATGGGCCATGTGGTGACTATGTCTTACAGCCGGAGGCCCGATACAAAGTCTGCTAGGTTTGAGTCTTCCTGCACCATGTCACGTATATTAATGTATTAGCAACACATTAATTGATCTGTTTCCTTGTTGCTTTCATACCGGATTTCAATTACATACAAACATACTTACAAAGGTTTCAAAGGTTTATACATACACACAAACGAATACATGAACTCGCTCAACTTTTGTTGATGTTTTCAAACTACATGTATTTCATGGAATTAGTAAGTGGATCTGGCGGGCGTTGGAAGTTTTATGCTGCGATAGGAATAAAGATGTCATCCATGGTCTTTGGGTTTGGTTAGTGTGTCTTATTCCTGGACGAGACACGTCTTCCAAACCTTGGTTATTTTTAATATCTTTTGACGAGTTCTTAATGAACTCATAAACACTTTGTATGGTTTTAAAAACTTGAATTTGAAGTCTACGTTTTAAAACAATGTTGTTATGTTATAAACTTATTTAATGGATGAAAAATCTATGGTCTTATCATATAGTTGTTGTTATGATTGAATGCAATGATATTAAGAAAGTCACACCATAATCACGCTTCCGCAAAAGTCAGGTTGTGACAGCTTGGTATCAGAGCTTCGATTGTAGCGAACTAGGATTCTTTCTCGAGTCTAGACTACAATCATTAGGGCTCTCACGAAAATGTTTCCACAAACATGTTTTCATTGCATACACGAAATGCCTAAATCCAGGAAACAAACATTTTTACAAATAAAAGACACGAAACACACTTCAAGGAATTCATTTATAGTTCAATCTGAGAGACTGGGTAGTTAGTCTGAGAGACTAGTTGGGACAGTCTGAGAGACTGGGTGTTTCAGTCTGAGAGACTGGGTGTTTAGTTTGGGAGGCTAGGTAGTTTAGTCTGGGAGACTGGGTGTCTAGTCTGGGAGACTGGGTGTTTAGTCTGGGAGAGTGGTTGGTTTAGTCTAGGAGACTAGGTGGGTTAGTCTGGGAGACTAGGAAGGATAGAAAGTTTCATGAAGAATAATGTGAATACATGGTTGCATGATGAATTGTCTTTGCTTGCAATACACTAAGTGTTAGTAATTACAATGGATATACATGCTATGATTATTATGTACCGGCACACATGTCACCTTCTTTAGAAAGCGAGTTATCAGACATTGACAACCCTACGGCCACCGCCACAGATAATGAGATTACACCTGTGCCAGAGATATTTACGTCAGACACTGAGGGTGATCCTGATATGTTGACCGAGGACGAGGACGACTTCCAACCGTCCGCGCTACTAGAATTTGGTAACGACTTACCCTTGCTGATGGCTTCCCCAACAAGGATCTTTTATCATCCTAGTTTCAGTCCATAACCACCTCATCACTGGTCATCCCGATAGTGAGCACACCATAGCCCCGATCCTCGATGATGCGTCTCCTGTGGACATTCCTTCCGAAAGTGGGCTACTCGACGAGTAGTTGATGATGACGTTGACATGTTTATTGATGGTCCTCCTGATGATGCCCATGATGATGGAAAGTTAGACGAGAACTTTGTTACTAATTTCATTTCTTGAGACCCCTGTTATCAAGCTATCCTCTGATTCTAGTATACACTCGATTTCAGACTCCTTTGAGTCTGCAACATTTTCAGCTTTACAGAGGGTCAGGTTACCGCTTTCTGCTACTGACTCGGATGACTACACCGCTATGACTGCTGCACTATCACCTGCTCGAGACCCCACACCTTCACACAACCCAGAGCCTGCCCCTGAGACAGCTCCAGCCCCTTTTGGGTCAGCTTGATGTTGCACCTGCTGATCCTGAGCCCTTGCTTGATCCTGACCATGTTTCTTTTGGATAACCAGACATTGTACCCCTTATACCTGATTCAGTCCCTGCACCTGTTGGTTCTCCTTTTGTTGAGCCATGTATTCCCCCACCTGCACCACTGATGTTGCTCCTTTCTTACCATGGGGACCGACGTTCATTGCGATGACATGCCTATCGCTTTCTTTCAAGACATACCCGCAACCCGGGAAGGCACTCCAGGTCAGCACCCACGTGACGATCCTTTTTGCTACAGCAGCATTTCCTACGACCTCACAGGCTACACCGTTTTCTCCTTTCATTTCTTCACCGCTGGACGAGCCATTCTGATGGTTCCTACCATGCACTATGCTGATTTCAGACCCCTACCATCCCTCACATTAGGGAGGCTACACACGAGATGAGTTGCTCCTGTCACATCAACTACAGTTTGAGGTTTTGAGTCACAGAGCTTTAAAGCTTGAGCTGACACCATATCCTCCACCCTAACTCTGCCAATATACTTTGATCCTCCACACTCATCAAAGATTCCTTTTGCACGCTCGTCTGCTGCTATTACACCTTTTTCCGGGTTTTGATGCTCGTTTCTTTACTATCAAGCAGCAGATCAGTTAATTACTTCGACGTATATACAAGCTCGAGGAGGAGCTCACTCATGTTAGCAGTTTGCTTTTCTTTCCTCCTCCACCTCAGTCACCAGTATAGTTGGTTTCTGGTTTTATGCGGATTGCATTACTTTTGGGTAAAGACACTACTAATGAGCCGAGATTGGGGAGACTTTTTGGAAGACTACTTTTGACCATGTGATTATGATACACTGATAGACTTATTGGGCAAGGGAAGGGTGACCCTGTGTCCCTTTTGATATACTTTGTAGACAATGTGATTGTTGTCGGAAAATAATGAAAGCCTAATCGTCATATTCCCCATTAAACATGTAACAATATTTTGTGGTCAATGACTAATGAAAACTCAGTCGCCATGCCCTCACTAAGCACGTTGTTAAACTGAATGTGTGTGCTATAACTGTGATGCTACGTGCTTGCTTGTTGTGTTCTCGTTATATATGTTCCCATCTACAAGTTGTACTAGAATGGTGACGTTATATGATTGCTTATATACATAGGTAAATACACCTTCTAGGTCTTATTCGTTAAGTAGAGGCTTGTGTGCTCGTGTCCTTAATAAGACCTGACCTAACCGGTCTTCTTCTAGGAAGATGTCGATTCAAAGGAACACCGATACCAACAACCCCCTTCCAACGACAGAGGCGGAATTACAAGAACGCATCTCACAAGCCATCGCACAGCACGAGACCCTTCGCTCCGAACGCAGTGGAGGTACCTCAGGAAATAACCCACCTAACAGCTGCACCTACAAGCAGTTCTTGAGCTACAAACCTCGAGACTTTGACGGCACTGGGGGTGCCATAGCTTTTGTGCGTTGGGTTGAGAAGACGGATTATGTTTTGCGATTAAGTAAATGCGCCCCCGAACATCAGGTCACGTACATAGCTTGACTATTTCTAGATGGGGCTCTGTCATGGTGGAACCTTCAGGTTCAGACGATGGGTGAGACTGCTGCGTATGCTTTGACATGGGACGAACTGAAAGAGCTGATGCGTAAGAGATATTGCTCGAGGGCAGAAGTCCAGAAGTTGGAGACTAAAATGTGGAACTTGAAAATGGAAGGTTCAAAGATAGCTGAGTATGTGCAGAGGTTTCACGACTTATCACAAGTTGCTTCGCGTCTGGTGGAACCAAAGTTTAAGAGGATCGAACGCTTCATCGGTGGATTGGCACCTCAGATTCTAAGCCTGGTGACAACATCTAAACCTCCAACGATCACTGATGCTATCGACTTAAGTGTGGCACTCACTGAAGAAGCGGTTAGACTAGGAAAATTTTCCACTTCGGAAGATAAAAAGGAGAATCATGTAGAGCCATCTGGAGATAACAAGAGAAAGATCGCAAACTTCAAGAAGGGTACTCGGGCGAATAGCAAGGACAGGGCCAAAAAGGGAAAATAGTACTTGGGTATCCTACCAAAATGCGACAATTGTCGACGCTATTATATCGGGCGATGTAGATATGGAAAATGTGTAAACTGTGGCAAAGTGGGGCATGTCAAGGAGACTTGTAGGCAAGGTACTGAACGGGGAAATGGAAACCAAGGCGGTAGCGAGAATCACAGGGGAAACAACGACAGCGACAAGTATCAAGGAAGGACGAGTGACAAACAATAACGTGCTCAAAGTTGTTTTAACTGTGGAAGCAAAAAGCATTACAGAAAATATTGCCCTAAAAACAAGTATGAAAGCTCAACACCGGAGCTAGGGAGACACACCAGGAATCCTAGCGTGGATATCGGTATGTCCCATATTAGTCAATGTTATGCATCTGCGTTGCTAGATACTATCGCCAATTTTAGCTTCGCGTCTCAAGAATTCGAAAGTGTACTTGGTTTAGTAGCCAGTAAGTTAGATATCCCGTACTCGATAAAACTAGCTAATGGGAAGCTTCGACGAGGTAATTGGGATGGATTGGTTGTCGAGCGATCGAGCGGATATTGATATCCGCATCCCGATGGCGAACGAAGAAACGATCGTGACTCACGAAGCAGGATACGCCTCTACAAATTACTAATTGCTTGAAGGCATGAAAGTTGTTGCGTAAAGGATGTGTTGTTTTCTTGGCTCATGTCGTGGACAAGGGAGCCGAGGAACCAAAACTCGAAGATACGCCTGTGACAAGGGAATATCCTGAAGTCTTCCCCGAAGACTTGCCAGAATTATCTCCTCAACGACAAGTCGAATTTCGCATCGATTTGATTCGAGGCGCCGCGCCTGCAGTCAATGCACCTTAGCGACTTACAGCTTCGGAGATGCAAGGATTATCAGTGTAGCTTCAGTAGATGATAGAGAAGGAGGCTAACAGACCAAGTTTCCCGTTTTCAGTAACCCCAGTTCTGCTCGTCAAGAAGAAGGACGATGATTTTCAAATGAGCATCAACTACCAGGAGCCGAACGAGCTAACCAACAAGAGTCGGTAACTCTTGCTGAGGATTAACGAATTATTTAACTAACTATGAGGATCCAACTACTATTTCACGATTGATCGATGATCGAGTGTCATTAGCTGTGAATTCAGGAAGAAAGTATACCGGGGAAATTGTGGGACAATAACTTGTTTTAAACATACACAAAAATGGTGTTTCCTACATGATGCACAAAACAGATTTACACAGAATACGAGACTTTGGGAATCTAGAAAACATGTACTTAGGAACTTTGGGAACCCAGGTCCAAACTCGTAAAGGTTGCTTAGGAACCACACCTGTTAACTCAAGCAAACACCATTATCCTGACATATATGCTATTTCAGTTAACCAAACAGAAAGTACTCAAACTTCTTTTGTTGAAATCTCCACATTTGCTTCTAGCGAGTAGATGTTTGCATCTCTACTCCCCTTAATGGTAGTTGCATCACGTTAATTTTCTTCGCTAAGAGCGAACACACATTTGCTTCGATACTTGGTCATTTCGTCATTTTAGCAATTACTCATTGTTTCATTACTTGGAAACTTATATGTTACACATGCACCATTTGCTACGCATGTGGTTTCGTTTCGAATAAACGCCTCATTGAAGTTCAAATATTATTTGCTAAAGTTGATTATTTATTTATGATTCAAATAACCTACATTATTGTAATTGTTGGCTCCTTTGTTAACAAGTCAACACACTTTATTGAGACTTCTTTTCTTTCAAGTTACATTCAGGGTTTATCTTTGTAACCATGCTGAGATTCCCTTGTTGATACATACGTTTATTGTCGGGTTACGCTGAAACCAAGATCAATTGCTTGAACTTATCCACTTCGCATATTCAATTTAAGAGGCCATATGATGTATTGGGAGCATCATATTCAAATATTTTTGCAAAGGTTCTTTGGTTTCGAGTCGTAGTAGACTTGATTGGTCTACGACTCCACTAAATCGTTTATTGGTTTCGATACCTTGCGGTGATACTTTCACAGAATTGAAGCTTGTGCTAATTTGGTTACGCACCTCATACACGGATTTAATTGTCCATTTATTTGTTCTAAATCCGTTTTGTTTATCACAATTAAAGAGGTCTCAACACAATTGTGTGTTAAGACAATGGTACCTAGAATCATTTCATATCACGGTGTACCTCCTAACGATTCTTTCGTTGTAAATTGAATACCTTGCAGTGTTTATTGCTTACCATCTTCAATCAGAAACGGTAGTTCTTTGGTTTCCTATATTCTATTGAAAGGCCCTATGATTCAGGCGTGCTTCAGTACACTTTCATTTGATTTCGAACACGGTGAACTTGTTCAGTCGCCACTATTATTGAATTATGTCATTACGACACCTTGTGGTTGTCACACCCCCAAAATCCACCAGCGGAGTATCACCGCATGGAGCGTGACAAGACCAAGATCAAGCCACCAATCATATTGAACAAGCATGTAAGTAGTATAAAAAAATCCAACAGAATACAATTGGTGTCTAAACAAAACATAGTTTAAGTTGCAAGCGGAAGCATAATGTTTAAAACCAAGTCATAAGTTTAAACGTTTCAAATGTTTAGCATGGCACACAGCTGTCCATATCCCACAATGACTCTTCCCACTCCAATGCAAGCTCCATGAGTACCTAACGACCTGCAAGGCATGAAACAACGAGTCAACAACAAAGTTGAGCGAGTTCACAGTTGGTTGTTTAGTTATAGCATTCGTTTCGTAAATCATATGTTCATTTTGTAAACCATGTATCGTATTAATTCGTATCGCGGTCTCCCAGACATGTTTGCGAAGATTAGTGGGGGCTTCCCATGTGTATCGTATTAATCCGTATCGCGGTTTCCCAAACATGTTTGCGATGATTAGTGGGGGCTTCCCATGTTGTATGTTACTAGACTAGTCGTATCCGTACGTGCCCTTCTTAATCCAAGGACCGTAGCAAGTATGAGTGTACGTAGGTTTTACGTACGTGCCCTTCAATCCGAGGACAGTAGTAAGTATGAGTGTACGTAGGTTTTACGTACGTGCCCTTCCCAACCCGAGGACAGTGAAAAGTAGTTTAATAGTAATGATAGTACGAGTAGTTATTCAATCCCATTCCCAACCCACCGGGAATCCCATGCCTTCGGAGTGTGAACTCACCTTAGTTTGCTCGTCAGATAAAGTGTTTGTCCTAAGTTGGTCAACCACACCCTATTATTGTTACCACTTGTTAGAACGGTAAACAAGTAATCACGTATAAGCTACACGTATCTAACGCGTATTCATCAAGTAGGGCACAAGTAACAGTTACAGCATAACAACTTAATCATAAATAATCCATTTATAAAACCATTAACACGAAATGACATGGAACAATGAGATGTGTGTGTGGCCTACTAGATCAAGGCCCATTAATAACTAAGTGTGCGGCCCACTTAATTAAGCCCAACATATCGACTGTGTGGTCCACCACCCAGTGTGCGGTCCACACGGAAGTGTGCGGCCGCTGGGTAGTGTGCGGTCATGCAAGATAAGGTAGTACATCGTGCATTAAAGTGTTGTACACTTGGGAGTGTGTGTGACATGTTTCACATTTAGACAGTTTATTTATCTAATATACATCAACATATATGACATGAAACACATCAACATATATCACATGTATACCATACATAAATAGTTTGTCAACTAATCATCCAGGACAACTCATAGTGCATTAACCACTTTCGAACCTTATGTATTTTCCAAACAAACAAACAGTTAATAATCATACCAGATCAACCTTATATGCACCCATATAAAATCCCAAATCTAGACTAACAATTTTTGTCGCCAGCATATGTATATTTTCAGTTTTTAAAATCACAACGAACTCATACATTCAACCAAAATAAAACCATCATATTTCATTAATCAGTTTGTCTTTATCAATTTGTATTCACAATTGATTCCCAAATCAATAAATAACTCAAACCAATGTGTAGGTCTAAACAAACAGTTGGTCACCAACACTTATTTACACACCTTCAATTCACAAATCAAAGTTTATAAGGGATGCAAGATAAACGGTACAAAACAAGCCTCAGATTATATGTACAGCATACCCTTTTTACACTACCAATCAATTAGCCATTAAATCATTCTAAAACAGTTTGCGTATGATCTAATCACAACTACTACCATACATAATCTACGGATATGATTCTAATTATATTACAAGCATTAGCAGCCTTTTAACATCCTACCAGTTTTAAAACACTTTTTTCGAAACAAGATCAGAAGTTTCAAGGGTACAGACAATAGTCGAAAACTAACCTATGGGTTCCGATGTCATCATCATTCCCGGCGGCTACAGCCGCTGTCGGCCACCGCTGGCATCAGCCTCATTATAATAACACAGCAGCAACACTCAACATCATCGGGTCATTATCGAAACAACAGACGTTACCCCGTTCATCGCCGCCGCGTCCGAAACCCTAGCCGCAGCCGCCGCCGCAGACGGCTCCACCGCCGTCGTACGCCGTTGAACCACAGTCGATTATTTCTCTCCCTCATCGACTCTTCTAATCTTCTCCGTTCTTGTCGCCTGGCACCACCGTACGCCACCACCAACCGATGGTGGCCGTTTAATTGCGTGAAACGGAGGGGGGGCTGCCGTCGGTTTTGATGAAGGAGAAAAGAAGATTAGGGTTTAATGTTTGGGAAGTTAAGGCAATTATGGCATGCAAAAGCATACGTATATAGGAGGGTTCTAGTTGGGGCGGTTTAGGGAGTGCACAAGGGCTGCAGATATGATCATATTGGGCTGCGAGTTACTGGGCTAAGAAAATGCCCCACCTGGGCCGTGAACATAGAACAGGGATGTGAGGGCAATTGCATGCATTGCATGCCCTCATGAATAATAACTAAATACTGAAGTGGACAAGAATGTGTAGCATCCCTCGATCATGTTGATTGTTGTTATAATATCTATAGTTGTTATAATACACATATCTACATTATCACAACCAATACAAATAACAAATATATAGAATTGGGCTGAGGTTCGGAACTCTCGAATCCCGAGTTACGCAAGCGAGTTGAATCGACACGCTATACATGTAATTTGATTCAAGCGGTTTGGGCCGGTTCAAAAGAATAAGAATTCGGTTTCTAAATTATCGTTTGTATAATATAAACTTATAATAAAATTTAGTTAAATATAAGATTACGTCGTCAAATAAAATAAGTATCAGGTTCGCTTATAAATAAGAAGACGAACGGTTGTTACCTCGAAGTTACGGGTTGTCACATCATCCCCAAGTTGAAAGAAATTTCTTCCCGAAATTTAGCACGTGGCCGCTGAGGAAGCTAGTTTGGTTGCGTGGTTTCCTGGTTTTCCTGGGGTGTCACATCCTTCCCCCGTTGGTTTGGAATTTCGTCCCGAAATTCCACAGTAGCTTCAGCCTCAGCAGTGGACTCATCTTTCTTAAACAACTGGGGGTACTTGCATTCCATTTGGTCTTCTCGTTCTCAGGTGAACTCTGGGCCACGACGGGAGTTCCAACGAACTCGAACAATGGGTATCCTGATGCGTTTGAGAATCTTGACCTCCACATCCAAGATTCCCACTGGTTCCTCGACAAGTCGCAACTGATCGTCGTTAGTGAGTTCCTTGAAGGGAACTATGAGGGTCTCATCTGACAGACACTTCTTCAGATTTGACACGTGGAATACGTTGTGAACTCCGCTGAGTTCTTCCGGTAGGTTCAGTTTGTAGGCCACCTTGCCTATTTTCTCTATGATTTCGAAAGGTCCGACATATCGCGGGTTGAGTTTGCCTCGTTTACCAAAACGAACTACACCTTTCCAAGGTGAGACTTTAAGTAGAACCCGATCCCCGACCTGGAATTCTAGAGGTTTCCTACGCTTATCAGCGTAGCTTTTCTGGCGGTCACGAGCTGCCGCCATTCGTTGTCGTATCTGAGCAATCTTCTCTGTTGTGACTACTACGAGTTCTAGACCAGTGATTTGGCTGTCGCCAACCTCTGCCCAACAAAGAGGTGATCAGCATTTTCGTCTGTACAATGCCTCAAACGGAGCAGCCTGGATGCTGGGATGGTAACTGTTGTTATACGAAAACTCCACCAAGGGTAGATGCCTTTCCCAGCCGTTACCCAAGTCAATTACACATGCTCGAAGCATGTCTTTGAGAGTCTGGATGGTGCGTTCTGCCTGCCCATCCGTCTATGGGTGATACGCTGTGCTCATGTCTAGGCGTGAGCCAAAGGATTTGTGCATCACCTGCCACAAATCAGATGTAAAAACGTGGGTCACGATCAGAAATGATGGAAGTTGGCACCCCGTGCCTCGCAACTACTTCCTTCAGGTAGATGTCTGCTAGGGTAGAGAACTTATTCGTTTCCTTGATAGCCAGGAAGTGCGCAGACTTTGTCAGTCAATCAGCTATCACCCAGATGGTGTCGTTTTCTCATTGAGATCTAGGTAAGCCAGTAACAAGGTCCATGGAAATTTGGCTCCCATTTCCATGTTGGGATCTCTGGTTGTTGAAGTAGGCCTGATGGTTTCTGGTACTCGATTTTGACTCTCGCACAAGTCAAGCATTTATTAACGTAGGTTGCTATGTTAGCCTACATGTGGCGCCACCAGCAAAGAGTTCTGAGGTCTTGGTACATCTTGCCCGAACCAGGATGCACCGAGTAGCGAGACTTGTGCGCTTCGTCCATCACAAGTTCTCGTAAGTTTCCAAAGAATAGAACCCAGTCACGTTCCATGAAGTAGGGAGTACCGTCTTCATTGGGTTCAAGTTGCTTTTCCATGCCCCGCATGGGCTCAGCTAAAAAGGTTCCCTTCTTCCAATGCTTCAACCTGAGTATCGCGAATTTGGGCAGGAAGACTGGAGTGAATAGTAAGCTGTAATGCACGTACACGCTTAGGTTTGGTTTCTTACGACTGAGGGCATCAGCCACAACATTGGCCGTGCCTGGATGATACTTGATTGCGCATTTGTAGTCGTTAAGGAGTTCGACCCATCGTCGTTGTCGCATGTTTAACTCTTTCTGATCGAAGATATACTGGAGACTCTTGTGATCGGTGTAAATGGTGCACTTGGTACCGTCCAAGTAATGTCTCCGTATCTTGAGTGCAAACACTACTGCTCCCTACTCCCAGTCGTGGGTAGCGTAGTTCTTTTCGTGAACCTTGAGTTGGCATGATGCGCATGCGATGACCTTCTCATGTTGCTTCAGCACACAACTAAGTCCTTTGATAAATGCGTCACAATAAACCATGAAATCATCTGTGCCCTCTGGTAACGAAAGAATCGGAGCGCTACAGAGCTTCACCTTTAGCTGTTGAATCACGGATTCCTGAGCAATCCTTTGGGCTAGAGTTGTGAGGGTTTGAGCATACAATCAAGAAAATGTGCTTCGTTATGTCAAAATTCGTACGTTGGGGACTTAACGTGGGGTTGTTTGTGTCGTAGGAGCTCCATGGAAAGGTGTGGGTGTCGCTCGGATTCCTACTAGCTTTTCAAGTGGATTCGGATGTCGTCAAAGAAAACAAGGGACATATCTGTCGTGTCTGAGGATCCATATCAGCCGTATCAAGATCAAGGAATAGTACTTGGGGTATCATCATGTTTATGGCCCAATGCTCACTGAGTGACGTTCATAGAGCGTAACTTGTCCAAGTGAGTGTCCGCGGGAAACACTGTTAAGATCGTGGGGTTCAAAAGTATACCGTGTATGGATGTGGAAACGTGAGAAAAGGGTAGTCGCAATCGATGAGTAGGCGTTTAATAACCCATAAAAGGGGTTTACCTGATGTCGAAAGTACAGCTGGCCGTGCACAAGTTGTATATAGTTAAGACAAAATATGTCGTTGATCAAATAGAGATGTCACGAAGTTAAATCAATCAGAACACGAATTCACCATAGCATCCTGATTGTCGTACAAGTTTGTAATGTTAAGATTCATTGAGACTTCCATCAAGAGTCGTTGGTCTCACCCACATGCGAGGGGGAAACAATTCACCTGGATCCATGAACTTAGGTGTGTTTGTGATTCATCAAGTCGGTGAGCAACCAAATTCGGGGGAGTTCCCTTAGGTCGTGCGAATGAATCCAATGTACGTCTGCATAGTCATGGGGTTCCAAAGAAAGACGCGAAAACGTGCTCAAAAGAATATGATCGTATCAACAACACATCACCACCCTCAAGGTTTCAAGGAGTGATCACCAATGATCGAAAGTTGAGCCTTCCAAATCCTCTAGACTAGGGCGAGTTCGTTTTGGTGTCTCTGCATGAAGGAGCGAGGACGTAATGTCACTGAGGTAAGAGACTGATGGTTGGATCTATGCCAATGGTAGAAGTTAGGCGTAGCATTAATCGTCAATCATGTGTTGGTACAAAGGCTAGTGCAAAGATTCCGCATATTTAAGAAACTATCATGGAATTTAAATACGACTCTTGTAGTGTAAGGTGGGTCAGGTAAACGTATAGATTATCGTGTTCGTCTGTAGGTTGAGTGATCCATATCTCAGTTTACGAGTGTCCCGAAGGCTATCCCGACCTTAAGAAGCATCCATTTGCTATGTTAGGTAAACGAAGGTGTAAATCAAAGTAGAATATGAATTATCCACCCAACAGGGTGATGGGGTAATCTTGTGGTCAATGGAAATCGTGGTATGATTGCTAGCGTTTCGTTATATCGGTCGCCAATCAAAGAGACAGGGGATTGGTGAGGTTCATACGCAGAATTGAGTGAAAACAGGGGTCCAAAAATAACCAAAGGATTTTACCAAGTATTCTGTTTTCTAGGAGCAATCCTAGTAATGGTGTATGGCGGCACGACATAAAAGAGAAGTTTGTTGCATCACGGTCGCGAAAATACATCACTTGTCCAAAACAAAATTTGGTTGGTAGAGTTGCGAAATGACGAACGCGTGTAACTGTGTCTGCTTCGTTTCTGGTAACGACGACCGGTGGAGATAATAAGGTTCGTCAACAGGGATGCGTGGGTATAGTTCTCCTAACCCCGAGTTCGTTTGAGCCAGGTCTGGTCTTCGTGAATGTTGACGTACAAACCGAATGTATGGGGGGTCAAATGGCGACGTCATGTCGAGATAAGCGTATGAATAGATTGAACGCATAAATGATTGTCGTAGCAGGGCGATAAGAAATCAGGAAGGGGTTTGTTCACCACTTGTCAAATAATTAAACAATTGTGTGTCATAAAGAACGCAGTAGGTCTAATAGGCAACATGCTACTACTCTAAATAAACATACCATAAACAGCACATTATGCAAAAGTAATCTAGCAAGTAGGCAATATCAACTTAAATCACATCACCTAAAGTGTTGAGCCTTGCACGTGGAGCGAAGTGTCGTTGTGGATCGTTGAGCACTGAACAGGTTATAGTCTGGTTTCGTCAAAAAGCTTTTCCCTTTTTAAAACCAAGTTCACTATAACCAATGGCTCTGATACCAGTCTGTCACACCCCCAAAATCCACCAGCGGAGTATCACCGCATGGAGCGTGACAAGACCAGGATCAAGCCACCAATCATATTGAACAAGCATGTAAGTAGTATATAAAAATCCAACACAATACAATTGGTGTTTAAATAAAACATAGTTTACGTTGCAAGCGGAAGCATAATGTTTAAAACCAAGTCATAAGTTTAAACGTTTCAAATGTTTAGCATGGCACACAGCTGTCCATGTCCCACAACGACTCTTCCCCCTCCAATGCAAGCTCCATGAGTACCTAACGACCTGCAAGGCATGAAACAACGAGTCAACAACAAAGTTGAGCGAGTTCACAGTTGGTTGTTTAGTTATAGCATTCGTTTCGTAAATCATATGTTCGTTTTGTAAACCATGTATCGTATTAATTCGTATCGCGGTCTCCCAGACATGTTTGCGAAGATTAGTGGGGGCTTCCCATGTGTATCGTATTAATCCGTATCGTGGTTTCCCAAACATGTTTGCGATGATTAGTGGGGGCTTCCCATGTTGTATGTTACTAGACTAGTCGTATCCGTACGTGCCCTTCTTAATCCAAGGACCGTAGCAAGTATGAGTGTACGTAGGTTTTACGTACGTGCCCTTCAATCCGAGGACAGTAGTAAGTATGAGTGTACGTAGGTTTTACGTACGTGCCCTTCCCAACCCGAGGACAGTGAAAAGTAGTTTAATAGTAATGATAGTACGAGTAGTTATTCAATCTCATTCCCAACCCACCGGGAATCCCATGCCTTAGGAGTGTGAACTCACCTCAGTTTGCTCGGCAGATAAAGTGTTTGTCCAAAGTTGGTCAACCACACCCTATTATTGTTACCACTTGTTAGAACGGTAAACAAGTAATCACGTATAAGCTACACTTATCTAACGCGTATTCATCAAGTAGTGCACAAGTAACAGTTATGGCATAACAACTTAATCATAAATAATCCATTTATAAAACCATTAACACGAAATGACATGGAACAGTGAGATGTGTGTGTGGCCAACTAGATCAAGGCCCATTAATAACTAATTGTGCGGCCCACTTAATTAAGCCCAACATATCGACTGTGTGGCCCACTACCCAGTGTGCGGTCCACACGGAAGTGTGCGGCCGCTGGGTAGTGTGCGGTCATGCAAGATAAGGTAGTACATCGTGCATTTAAGTGTTGTACACTTGGAAGTGTGTGTTACATGTTTCACATTTAGACAGTTTATTTATCTAATATACATCAACATATATGACATGAAACACATCAACATATATCACATGTATACCATACATAAATAGTTTGTCAACTAATCATCCAGGACAACTCATAGTGCATTAACCACTTTCGAACCTTATGTATTTTCCAAACAAACAAACAGTTAATAATCATACCAGATCAACCTTATATGCACCCATATAAAATCCCAAATCTAGACTAACAATTTTTGTCGCCAGCATATGTATATTTTCAGTTTTTAAAATCACAACGAACTCATACATTCGACCAAAATAAAACCATCATATTTCATTAATCAGTTTGTCTTTATCAATTTGTATTGACAATCGATTCCCAAATCAATAAATAACTCAAACCAATGTGTAGGTCTAAACAAACAGTTGGTCACCAACACTTATTTACACACCTTCATTTCATAAATCAAAGTTTATAAGGGATGCAAGATAAACGGTACAAAACAAGTCTCAGATTATATGTAGTTATGTACAGCATACCCTTTTTACACTACCAATCAATTCGCCATTAAATCATTCTAAAACAGTTTGCGTATGATCTAATCACAACTACTACCATACATAATCTACGGATATGATTCTAATCATATTACAAGCATTAGCAGCCTTTTAACATCCTACCAGTTTTAAAACACTTTTTTCGAAACAAGATCAGAAGTTTCAAGGGTACAGACAATAGTCGAAAACTAACCTATGGGTTCCGATGTGGTCATCATTCCCGGCGGCTACAGCCGCTGTCGGCCACCGTTGGCATTAGCCTCATTATAATAACATAGCAGCAACACTCAACATCATCGGGTCATTATCGAAACAACAGACGTTACCCCGTTCATCGCCGCCGCGTCCGAAACCCTAACCGCAGCCGCCGTCGCAGACGGCTCCACCGCCGTCGTACGCCGTTGAACCACAGTCGATTATTTCTCTCCCTCATCGACTCTTCTAATCTTCTCCGTTCTTGTCGCCTGGCACCACCGGTGGTGGCCGTTTAATTGCGTGAAACGGAGGGGGGGCTGCCGTCGGTTTTGATGAAGGAGAAAAGGAGATTAGGGTTTAATGTTTGGCAAGTTAAGGCAATTATGGCATGCAAAAGGATACGTGTATAGGAGGGTTCTAGTTGGGGCGGTTTAGGGAGTGCACAAGGGCTGCAGATATGATCATATTGGGCTGCGAGTTACTGGGCTAAGGAATTGCCCCACCTGGGCCGTGAACATAGAACAGGGATGTGAGGGCAATTGCATGCATTGCATGCCCTCATGAATAATAACTAAATACTGAAGTGGACAAGAATGTGTAGCAGCCCTCGATCATGTTGATTGTTGTTATAATACCTATATCTATAGTTGTTATAATACACATATCTACATTATCACAACCAATACAAATAACAAATATATAGAATTGGGCTGAGGTTCGGAACTCTCGAATCCCGAGTTACGCAAGCGAGTTGAATCGACACGCTATACATGTAATTTGATTCAAGCGGGTTGGGTCGGTTCAAAAGAATAAGAATTCGGTTTCTAAAATATCGTTTGTATAATATAAACTTATAATAAAATTTTGGTAAAATATAAGATTACGTCGTCAAATAAAATAAGTATCAGGTTCGCTTATAAATAAGAAGACGAACGGTTGTTACCTCGAAGTTACGGGTTGTCACAGTGGTGTCATTACAAATTTGTAGCTTGTGCTAATCATGGTCAACCGTTTCACACAAAACTACACATACTTTTGTTTGACTTGTCATTTAAACATTCCGAAAGCAACTACGAATTAAGACAATGATACACCAGAGTAACTTGTAATTTATTCGGTGTATTTTCGCAATTCAAGGATGTCAACACACTAAATCTTACCATTTATTTATTCGAAAGTTGACAGATCATTTTCATGTTACTATCACATTCGAGTTGTTGATTTTGAGTTCATATAGCGGATGCTATGGTTTGTGAAAACTCATTTGCATATTATGACCGATTGTTTGAGAATCCATTGGTCAAAACTCCTTTGTTACACCCATGTTGACTGAGTTACACTAAATTATACATCTATACACCTCGTGTCCTTTGACATCAAATGATAGAACACATACCTTTTAACCACTGGGTTCTTGTTGAAATATATCCCTGGACTCACCTGATATGAATAAGATTTGATTCGGTTTTGTGGTTATCTACCCCAGTATTATTCATATACATACACGCATAATGTAACCCTAAGGAGTTAAGGCAGTATAAATTTCGAGGACGAAATTTTCTTAACAGGGGGAGAATGTGACAACCGTCAAAAATCCAGGTATCCGTACAAGTTAATTAACCATGATTAGTGCTTAATGATTGTGCTGAATTACAAATAATTGCTTCTGATTACTGTATCATACTTACATGTGCATTACATATTGCATATGGTCACATTATTATTACATGCAAAACCTCATTGACATAAATGATGCACAAAGCACAGTTAGCACAGTTAGCGGATAACTCAGAAGAATGTTGACGAGGTCCAGTACATAGAGAGACAGTGTTTTGAGACCCAGTATGGGCCAGAGACTAAGTACTACACTAGTATGGTGTGTAGGGAAGTAAGGACCACAAAACTGCATTTTTAAGTGATAGTTTAAGTGCCGGAAAGTGCCTAAAACTCGCCTAAAGTGCTGAATCCAGCATAATTCAGCAAAAATCAGATTTTTAACAAGCTAGTTACATGAAAAAATATGACTAAATGGTCCCGAAAGCTTTCCTAAGTGTCGAGAATTTAAAGTGTCACAAAAAGATACATAAAGAACACTAAATGGTATAATTTAGCACTTTAACGAATCGGTATCTAACCGAACAACCGGACACTACCTGAAACATCAAGATTACACTAGAAGCATTGTTTTAATGTTTCCAAGCTAGTTATGATCCCCGAATATCATAACACCCACTAAAAATATCTCATAATCTAAACATGTAACTAATGCTTGAAAATTTACTAGATTGTTAACTAAATGGTTTAAACCTAAGCTAATACCCCCCCCCCCCCCAATCTATGTAATCGGCCAAGCATGACCCCACCCTCAAGATTTCTTTGGATTCATTTAGATATGTAAGAGATTGTGTTATGTACTAAGTGGACACATTAACCATTGGATTATGTTGTGTTGGAAGTAAGTCTACTTAAACCTCTAGTCCATCATTCTCTTTCTTTCATCACAACTTCACCTCCATCTTTCTCTCCCTCTCTTCCCTTGGTCTCGGCCAAGAACATCCACCACACCACCACCATTGTCAAGCTTTGTTCATCTATTCCAAGGTAATCACAAGGTGTTAGAAGCTAAGTTAAGAAGTTTGGAGCTTGTGGATCTTCAAGGACCTCTTCCATTTGCTATTATCCATCACCTTCATCATCTTCATCTTCAAGAGTTCATCCCTAGCCTTGTGCTAGTAGTAAGGCCTTATAATCTCTTGTTACTCGTTATTTAGTTGGTTAAAAGATGATATGTGATGATAATCATGAAGAACACTAAAGAACATAATCAAGAAACATGAACATAAGCTTAATATTTGAAGTAATCTTGTTGAAACTAAGTTGTTTAGAGTATGAATGCTTGTTGATCATTGTTTGTTTGTAAAATGATGTTAATCATCATAACATCTTGCTAAACCATGATTAGAAACATAGTTTAGCAAGATGAGAAAGTAAGAAGGTTGTAGGATGAAAGATCATCCACACTTGAATCATGAACTTGGAAAGAATAAAGTGTTTTCTTGTAAAATGATAATCAAAGTGAGTTAATGATCATATAAATCTAAGATGTATGAATGGTTTTTCATAAAGAACCAAGCTTAAAATATGAGTTTTAGTGGATCTTGGTTCTTACCTAAACAAACACTATTTTTAATGGTTAAACAAGTGTAGAAACACTTGTGTAACAAGAAGATTGCTTAAAGAAGCGTTTTTAGAAAATGAGTTTGGAAGTTGTAAACACCCAACTTCTTTAAGAATGAAGTTTTCAAAGAAGTAAATACATTTTGAAGGGTAACTACACCTACTAAACTCACTAGTAAGTTACTACAAGTTTTTATGAAAGTTCAAGTTCATGTTGTTATGTAAATTGCATAATTTTGGCAAACTTGTAAGTGTAAGTTGCTTAGGGTTGTTTGTTGATTGATTGTAATGGTTTTACAAAAGAAAATGATATGCTTTGAAAGCATGGACATCTCCATTTTTAGGGGAAACGATGGCGAAATTTTCTAAAAATATAAACACTTAGAAAAATATTTCCAAACAAATATTTACAAGTGTATTTTGACCATGAGTTTTCAATATAAACTTTGCCATAATTTTTGTTACAAAAATACAAATATTGGAGGTTGGTTTTTATAAATGAAAATGGATAAATATATATTTAGAATATATATATATATATATAGGGAGAGGATCATGAGAAAACTAGATATAAATGAGAAAACCAAAAAACTAACAAAAAAAACACTAAAAAGGAGGGGGAGCCTTTTAATGAAGGAGGGGGGGACTTTTAATGAAGGAGGGGTAAAATTGGAAAAAAATATATATAACTTTTCAAACATTTCCCATTTCTCCATACGTTATCATTTTAAAACAAAAATGGCACCATAAGATCACAAATTTTTGTATCTTTCATTCAAGTATATTCGAGCATATTTTTTATGACATAAAAAAAGATTTATGGTGTCGTCTTGTTTTCAATACTATTATTATAGTAGTGCACATGTGCAATATAACATGTACTACAATTGCATTACATGCTTAAAATTAGCTTTTTGAGTCTAGTTTAGCTTTTAGGGTTAGGTTTTTTGGAGGTTTAAGATTAGGATTAGGTTTTTGGGTGTGGGGGGGAGGGGGTTTAGGTTTTTGGGGGGTGGGGGGGTGGGGGGGTTTAGGTTTTTTTCGGGTTTACAATTGCATTACATGCTTAAAATTAGCTTTTTGAGCCTAGTTTAGTTTTTAGGGTTAGTTTTTTTGGAGGTTTAGGATTAGGATTAGGTTTTTGGGTGTGTGTGTGTGGGGGGAGGGGGGTTTAGGATTTTGGGGGGTGGGGGGGGGGGTTTAGGTTTTTTTTGGGTTTATGTTTAGGGTTTAGTTTTAGGTTTTCGGGAGGGTGGGGGGGTTTAGGTTTGGGGGGGGGGGTGGGGGGTTAGGCTTTTGGTGGGAGGGTGAATTTAGGTTTTTGGGGGGTGGGGGTGGGGGGTTTAGGTTTTTGGGGGGTGTCGGTGGGGGGTGGGTTAAGTGGTTTAAGCTTTATGTATTAGTGCACATGTGCAGTACAACCAAAAAAAAAATTGTTTTTTTTTTTTTTGAAATTTTTTTCCAGGCATAAAAACTAGCGATTTTTTTATTAAAAATTGTAAAAAAAAAATTTGTATGTTTTTAGGTTTTTTTTAGGCTTTTTTGGTTTTCTCATTTAAACTAGTTTTCTCATGATCCATCCCCTATATATATATATATATATACACACACACATTAAAGACATGATGTTTGTGATTACTTGTATATTATGTGTAGTAGTTATATTATTTTTGTGCTTGAAATAATATAACACATTAAAACACCAAGAAATTACAATCCAAAATATTACCAAAATCTCAAGGAATAATTACACAAGTTACACACATAATATTGGGAAACCGAACGGTCGAATGTAACTTACAAAATATTCCGGAAAATATGTTCACAAAGTATATTTTGGTAAATAATATTTTGGACACAAAGAAATGAAAATATGATTTTTTTATTATTGCAAAGTCATATCATATTTTTGACAAGAAGAAAATATATTATTTTTGGGAAGTAAAAATATATTTTCTTGGAAATTTTAGAAGATATATAATTTTTGGGAAAGATATATATTTTCTTGAGTACACTTGAAATACATTATTTTTGGATAAAGATGAGTTTACATATACCTTTCAAGTGAGCCTTGAAAATATATTATTTTGGAACTACAATTATTTTTGCCAAAAGAAAAATTAAGGATAATTTTTCCAAGAAATACTTCTTGAAATATATATTTTAGAAATATATATTGGATACTTAGTAAAGATAATACACGCCGGGATACGACACCAATAAATGGCAAGTTGTACAAATACAAGACTACGGATATACATGTATGAGATACCCCCATCCTTGGGAAGGAAATACGAGTATAAATACTTGAGAAGTATTATTACAAAGTAATTATAACTTGGAAAAATAACGAAGACACTTTAAAACATAACTCAAGGGCATTAATCAATACAAAGACAAGGCACGACCCGCTCGTCTAATGGACCATAGTACATTGTAGGTAGTCGTGTACACCAGAGGAAACTTCGAGTTACAGGCGGATTCGAAGAATGCAAAACAGTGAGTTCATGTCCCCCTTTTCTTTAAACTGTTTTGTTTATTAACTTCGGGGGTGAAGTACATGTTTCAAATGCTTACAGACATATACAATTGGTATGGTTAGCTAAGGAAAGTACAGTAGATCATGTGAATGGGTAGGCGCATACTTAAGGCCATTAATCCTCATAGTAGGACCGAGGGACAGGAGTAATAGATCTATTTGGGTGTAGCGAGCCCCATCCATGAGTCCGCCGAATGGGCCATGTGGTGGCTATATCTTACAGCCGGAGGCCCGGTACAAAGTCTGCTAGGTTTGAGTCTTCCTGCACCATGTCACGTATATTAATGTATTAGCTACACATTAATTGATATGTTTCCTTGTTGCTTTCATACCGGATTTCAATTACATACAAACATACTTACAAAGGTTTCAAAGGTTTATACATACACACAAACGAATACATGAACTCGCTCAACTTTTGTTGATGTTTTCAAACTACATGTATTTCAGGGCATTAGTAAGTGGATCTAGCGGGCGTTGGAAGTTTTATGCTGCGATAGGAATAAAGATGTCATCCATGGTCTTTGGGTTTGGTTAGTGTGTCTTATT
This sequence comes from Helianthus tuberosus, assembly GCA_030545235.1. NCBI lineage: Eukaryota > Viridiplantae > Streptophyta > Magnoliopsida > Asterales > Asteraceae > Helianthus > Helianthus tuberosus. Next base: position 85,154,747 of record CM060369.1, read on the forward strand.
CCTGGACGAGACACGTCTTCCAAACCTTGGTTATTTTTAATATCTTTTGACGAGCTCTTAATGAACTCATAAACACTTTGTATGGTTGTAAAAACTTGAATTTGAAGTCTACATTTTAAAACAATGTTGTTATGTTATAAACTTATTTAATGGATGACAAATCTATGGTTTTATCATATAGTTGTTGTTATGATTAAATGCAATGATATTAAGAAAGTCACACCATAATCACGCTTCCGCAAAAGTCAGGGTGTGACAGTATGTCATCATTGCGCACAGACTCCATCACATACGACCACGTGAGTCGTCGCCACGCTCAAGTTCCATTACAAACGAGCACTTGCGCACTTGGAATGCGAAGCAGCAACGCAAATGTTATATGTAAGGCACAATCAGTCGTAATTAAGGTGTTTTCGCCACAGTCATGTTGTTGAAATTTAATGTCATGTACAATGTTTCTTGCTAACAAAAATATAAATTGTACTATAATGTACGCACCACTTTGGGTATACGTGAAAACATATTAGAAAAATAATAAATCCTTCATGCGCCCCCCAATCTGCAAGGCACACGACAGCTGCAATGCACCGTGCCGGATAGACGTCGTGACTTGCATAACGGTCTTTTCCAATCCTCATTCACCCTGCACAAAGTGGACACACACACATGCAAATATTGTAAACAACAGTTTATAAACAAACAAAACAGAATATATATTTGCATCATGGCCAAAATCATGCTTATCTTCTCAAGTCACACTCAAGAGTGAATATTCTACAATAGCTCACACGAGTGTGTGCGCATCACAAAAGCGGGGTTGCGCCCGGAACAATTTACCGAAGACAAAATACTAATCTAGTCTAGAGTTCCATCCATTTACCAATAGTGCATGGGAGCAACACTGGATTGGGGGACTTATGGGGTATGGTCCCAAATGCCACACAAGCTACAAACCCGCAGGACCATACCCACACTCGATTGCCAAAAACACCCAGTCGGTTCCAAGGTTCATGCGAGGAATCAATTCGCATACGCACAACCTGGATAGACTCATGAAAGTGTGTCCAGTACAAATGGCAGAAGCATGCAGCCAATCAGCATGCAACGTACGCCAGGCTCTACCCAGCCAAACCCCATGATGAACAATCGTACGCCATTCACTGCCCCATTATCTCCACTCACAACTGTAGACGGACACAACAAGCGTAGCTAATAAAGCTCCCACAACCCGGTGACAGGTAACCCTAAAACTAAAATCTTTACTTCCGAACATTCCTAATAAGTATAGTTCTCTACCAAACGCTTGTGCGCGAGAACAACACTAGATTGGGGGACCTGATAAGGTATTCAAACATTACTTATCGCATTTTATTATAATATTTATTATTATTTCTTACTAACCCAACTACGAGGCTCAACGCGATGTAGTTTACACCACACTGGGCAAGGGGCTCGTAGAGACACCCCTAACTGGGCCTGGCCCATTGTAGTTAGGGGAGACCCATGTCTGCTATATAAAGAGGTGTTCACCTCATTATTAGGGCACAAAATATGGAGTCGCCACACTTTTTATAGTTAGAAATAGGGGATTCTTCCCCTGCTAGTCATCTCTACATCCCCATTTTTCTGTTTTCTCCATTGCAGAACGAGATTCAAGAGGAAGAACGAGGTGTGATTCTCGGTATCTTAGAGAAAGAGGTTCGAATCCCTCTTCAGGTGAATCCGTGTTTCTTCATGTCACACCCCAACCGATGGCGGAATCATCAGGGCATGGCACTGAGCGAAACAGATTGTCTAGAAGTTTCCATAACAATTATCATTACCATTCAATTTAAATAACATGTCTTATACCATGTCTCAAACAGTAAACGAATTATTACAGATAAAATCTAGGCAAATAATTATGTCCTGACAACTCAGATTTAAATGGAGCAATTGTTTATCTGCTTCTAGAGACCCCTGATTCGGTTACTACAGACAACTATTTGTTGGGTTCTAAAGCTTTATTCTAGCTTCAATTTCCTACCAGATGTGCATCCTAAGCACATGTCACATACGTTAAAATAAAGTCAATACATTAAATGTAAAAGTAAGCATACAAGTTTGATAATAGCATATAAAGTTCGAATTCGTTTACGCATAACCAGCCGTACACATAGTGAAATGAAGCACGTTAGTTATCAACATAGATCCATCGATACCAATGACTGCGGGTTGACTGCCCAAGGCAGTTCACAATACATGATTACCATCGTAATCCATGCAAGTAATTGTCCTTAACAACCGCCGTGTGAACGGGTGCTGAGTCCAAACTATAGTACTATAGTTGCTAAGGCAGGTAGACAGCATTCCATGTGTAAACATAACAAACAAGCATTCATAAGCCACGTATAACATGCATTAACAGTTAGCGTTCAAATAGTATTGAGTAGTGTGTTTGATGTGATTTGAATAGTTGTAACGTATGTAACACCCAAAAGTGCATAAAGCAAAAAGGGATCGAGTATACTCACAGCGGTTGATGGATTGAAGGGAGCGCTTAGCGAGTAAAGTTAGCCTGAATGAATTGATAGCATAACGATAAGTGATGCGTAAAACGATACAAAGTGTGAATGGGTCGGATAGCAGTTCGGACGGATGGTAATCCGATCGGACGGCTTGTCCGTGCGGATGGCAATCCGTTCGGATGGTCATTCGGTCGGACGGTAGTCCGGTCGGATGACTATTCGAGTGGATTGTTTCTTCCTATGAGATGAATGTGTTTGTGTATGATGGCTTGCCTTTTGAAGTTTTCCTTGTAGCATTTGAAAACATTGAAGTATCTCTATCCTTCAAGTCGGTCGATCGGACGGTCATTCGTGCGGATAACAATCTGTTCGGATTGTCATCCGGTCGGACGGTAGTCCGGTCGGACGGCGACCTTAGTGATGAGGTTACTTTGTGGGAACAATTCATAGCAGAAGAGTCACTCGGTCGGATGTCCATCCGACCGGGTGGCAACCCTGTTAATGAACATGTTGAAAATTGTTTAAGTCCTTAAAGTCCTTGTATCTCATGATCCGAAGAATAATCCGGTCGAATGGTAGTCCGATCGGATGGCAATTCTTTCGATACTCAAACTTCAGATAGAGTTGATGAGGTGTGGGACCCAAGGTGTTATTCGTTCGGACAGCAATCCGTTCGGGTAGCCTATCTGTTCGAACGGTAGTCCGGCCGGACAGCATTCCGTCCCGATTGTTCCGTTCGTCCTACACTTGGTCGTTTGGATTGTTTGTCGTTTTATCGAGACGTTTTGACAACGTGTTAACCAATAGAACCCCATCTTGACCCAAGTGACCTGATCAACAGGAATCACCCTAGTTCGGCCAGTTAACCGATTCAAGACGGTTGTTCTTGTTTAACCCGAAATCGGTGGTCTCGGGAGTAGAATCCAGATCTTGAGCTAGCACAACACTAATAATGAGTGGAGGACTAGATCTAGATCCGTTTCTATCGGTTTCAAGCGTATTGAGTACAAAAGAGTTGAAAGAAAGTTAAAAACCATCTTTCAATCCTTTTTCACTGTGTTTATGTTTAGATCTAGTATAGATCTTTGTTCATTTGTGTGGAAATAAGTTAGATCCGAGTTATTCTCGGTGGATTGAAGCCAAAACATGAAGTTCTTCAAGAACTCATGATGACATCATCCTAGAACACCTCGAATCTAGCGATTTTACGGTTAAAAGTTAAGATTCAAAAGATAGAAAGGTGTAGGAGTGCGTGTAGATCAAGAACGTACAAGATTTAGGACGAGATCTTTCCGGGATTGAGAGAAATCGAAGAAAAGGTGAGCAGAGCGTGCTGGTCGGACAGAGGTTTCCAAAAGTAGAAAGTTTGAGAGTGACATGGGTATTTATTGGATTCCAAAAAGGGAAAGGGTGGGTCGGTCGGATGGCATCCCGCCCGAATGACTATCCGGTCAGATGTCATCTCGGTCGGATGGCATCTTGACGCCATGGCCAAGTGGCAGCCCGGTCGGATGGCTATCCGGCCGGATGGCACTTGGTTCGTGCGTTCGACGCGACGATTTTTACTGATTCGATTTCGATTGTGAGCGACGCGAATGCGAAAGTGTTTCCTATTCAAATTACTTTTAATCCCAACTATTCATATGGAGCGCTGTCTCTTCTCCACTAATTATTATAGTTCGATTTCGATTGAGTTCGATTGCGTTCCGAGTTTCGATTGCGTTTCGATTGATTACCACACATAACATAAATGAACATGCACAAGTAACACATAAGGCACACACATACACGTATAACAATAACTAAAATGCGTAGTTCGAGTTGGGATTCGATTCGATGTCGATTCGATTAGCATATTTTGATTATCGTTTCGTTAACTTTATCGCATTGTTACTTCCTACAGTTCACAGTCGTAAGTCGATTAGATTGCGATTAACACATGTCGATTATTGTAATTATAGACACTTAATCCACATAATAGCTAAAATTAAAGAAATCTACTATAAGTCAAGTTGCGCGAAAATTGGTCGTTGACTTTGACCTTGACTTCTCAAAAACACGGGGTGTTACAGCCTCCCCTTGTTTAGGGAATTTCGTCCCGAAATTAAGCTGGAAGTTGTACAACACCGTGAATTACTTTCTCTCTCTAGACTTTCTCCTTTAATAACTGCGGGTACTTTGCCTTCATGTCACTTTCGAGTTCCCAAGTGAACTCGGCGCCTCGTTTGCCTTCCCATCGGACTTTCACAATAGGAATGCGAGAGCGTCTGAGCTGCTTGGTTTGGCGATCCATGATTTCGACAGGCTTCTCCACGAAGTGTAATGTTTCGTTCACTTGCAGGTCATCGAGAGGTACAATTAGATCATGCTCAGCCAGACACTTTCGGAGGTTCGACACGTGGAAAGTCGGGTGGACGTTACTAAGTTCCTCCGGTAGTTCGAGCCTGTAGGCGACTTTTCCGATCCTTTCCAGAATCTTAAAAGGCCCAACATATCGAGGCGCAAGCTTTCCTTTCTTGCCGAATCGAACCACACCCTTCCAAGGTGATAGCTTTAGGAGTACGTAGTCACCAACGTCAAATTCAAGGGGCTTGCGTCGTCTATCGGCATAACTTTTCTGTCGATTCCGAGCTTTTACCAGGTTGTCTCGAATTTGGAAAATCTTGTCTGTCGTTTCTTGTAATAGCTCAGGACCGGTTAATTGCGAATGCCCGATCTCGTGCAACATAATAGGTGATCGACATCTTCTTCCGTATAAAGCCTCGAATGGTGCCATTTGAATGCTTGCATGATAGCTATTGTTGTACGAGAATTCAACTAACGGCAGGTATTTATCCCAATTACCACCAAAGTCTATGACACACGAACGGAGCATGTCTTCAAGAGTACGAATCGTTCTTTCAGTCTGACTGTCGGTTTGAGGGTGGAAAGCGGTACTTAGATTTAGCGATGTACCGAGTGCCATTTGAAATGTTTCCCACAGTCGCGAGGTAAACCGAGCGTCACGATCAGAGATGATATCACGAGGCGTCCCATGATTACAAATGATCTCGTCGGTGTAGATTCGGGCTAATCGTTCTACCTTGTAGTCTTCCTGTATTGGTAAAAAGTGAGCTGATTTAGTCAAACGGTCAACCCCAACCCAGATGCTGTCGTGACCTGATGACGTGTGCGGTAGCTTTGTTATAAAGTCCATAGCTATACTCTCCCACTTCCACATGGGGATCGGTGGTTGTTCGAGTAAGCCAGAGGGTCTTTGATGTTCATCCTTGACTCTCGCACAGGTCGGGCATTTTCCAACATAGAGAGCAATATCCCTTTTCATGCCCGGCCACCAGTACTTATAACGAAGGTCCTAGTACATTTTGTCGGCACAGGGGTGAATAGAATACCAGGATTTGTGGGCTTCGTCCATCAGAATCTGTCGTAAATCGGTCCGTTTAGGGATCCAAATTCAGTCCAGAAAGTGGAATATCCCATTCGACATGCTCACAACCTGGGCTCCATCGTGGTAGATTATTTCCTTCTTCAGAGTGCGTTCGTTAAAACACGCATGCTGAGCTTCGCAGATGAGGGTCTCGAGGTCGTATTGGGTTTGAACATTACGGGTGCTAAGCAGATAGCTCCGTCTGCTGAGTGCGTCGGCAACAACATTTGCCTTGCCTGGGTGATAAGAATCTCACAGTCGTAATCGTTGAGAAGCTCTACCCAGCGGCGTTGACGCATATTAAGTTCCTTCTGATTAAAGATATGTTGTAGGCTCCTATGATCGGTGAAGATCGTACACTTGGTACCATACAGGTAGTGTCGCCAAATCTTTAACGCAAAAACAACTGCGCCTAGCTCGAGGTCATGGGTTGTATAGTTCTTCTCGTGGATTTTGAGCTGACGAGATGCGTAAGCTATAACCTTGTCCCCTGCATAAGGACACAACCAAGACCAAGGTTGGAAGCATCACAATAGACAATGAAATCGTTGTTTCCATCGGGCAATGTGAGAACGGGAGCATTGCAAAGCATGTGCTTAAGGGTTTTGAAAGCAGACTCCTGTTTGGTTCCCCAAACAAAAGGTTTGTCTTTATGCGTGAGAGCGGTAAGCGGTACAGCGATCTTTGAGAAACCTTCGATAAATCTTCGATAATAACCCGCCAGTCCGAGAAAAGAACGGACTTCAGATGGGTTCTTAGGTGTAATCCAACTCTTGACAGCTTCAATCTTCGCAGGATCGACGTGAATACCTTGACTATTAACAATGTGACCCAGAAACTGAACCTCCTCCAACCAGAATTCACACTTGGAGAACTTGGCGTAGAGTTGATTCCCTTGGAGTAGCTCGAGAACCAATCGTAGATGTTGCGCGTGTTCGGTTTTTGATTTGGAATAGATCAAGACATCGTCGATGAATACGATGACGAAACGGTCGAGATATGGTTTACACATGCGATTCATCAGATCCATGAAAACCGCGGGTGCGTTGGTTAAACCAAAAGGCATAACAACGAATTCGTAGTGGCCGTATCGAGTGCGAAACGCGGTTTTGGGTATATCCTCCTCTTGAATACGTAGTTGGTGATATCCTAAGCGTAGATCGATCTTCGAGAAACACGTAGCACCTTGTAGCTGATCAAACAAATCATCGATGCGGGGTAGGGGATAGCGGTTCTTGATAGTTAACTTATTCAATTCCCGATAGTCGATGCACATCCTGAACGACCCATCCTTGTTTTTGACAAAAAGGACTGGCGCGCCCCAAGGAGAGGTGCTCGGTCGAATGAAGCCTTTCTCAAGTAATTCCTGGAGTTGGTTTGAGAGTTCGCGATTCCGGATGGCGTGAGTCGGTAGGGAGCTTTGGCAATAGGGTTGGCTCCAGGAATGAGGTCGATACGAAAGTCGATATCACGACTTGGCGGTAGTCCGGGAAGATCCTCTGGAAAAACATTAGGAAATTCTCGAACCACAGGAACGGTTTTCACTTCCTTCTTCTCTTTCTTTTCCTTCTCCGCTACTACAATGTTAGCCAAGAAAGCCCTGTATTCCTTGCGGAGATACTTGCTAGCTTGAACACATGACATGAGCTTGAGACCTTTCGAAGTAGTATCACCGTAAACACACAATAAATCACCATTCGCAAGCGAGAATCGGATCATCTTGTCGAAGCACACCACTTCAGCATGGTTTTCGTGAAGAAAGTCCATGCCTACTATGACATCGAAACTTCCGAGTTGCATCGGAATAAGGTCGATTGGAAAGATGTGATTGTTGAGCTCGAGAGCACAATCACGAAGTACAGAATTAACGGCGACAGTTCTTTCGGTAGCGACTTCAACATCGAACGTCGAGGAGAGTTGGGAGCATTTACGACTAAGGAGCTTTTCGAATTCGAACGACACAAAGCAATTATCGGCTCCAGTATCAAATAAACACGAAGCATAAATACCATTCAGAAGGAACGTACCATTAACTACGTTGTTTTCGGCTTGGGCTTGATGCACGTTGATGTTAAAAGTTCGTGCGCGTGCTGCTTGTTGTTGCTGCTGCTGCTGTTGCTGGTGTTGCTGCTGCTGCTGCTGAGGCTGTTGCTGCTGGGGCTCTTGTTTCACAACCCTGTTTGGGCACATGTTGGCGAAATGGTTAGGATCGCCACATGCGAAGCAGACTCTGGCGTTGACCGCGGGTGCCGGAGGAGCTTGTTGACCCTGAGGGGCGGTGAGCAGAGCTTGATGAGCAGGAGTTTGTCGAGCATGGCAGTTGGTAGTAAAATGGTCGTACATATTGCAATGAGCACAAAAACGGCAAGCAATGACCGTTGGGTGGTGGTAGGTACAAGTAGGGTAGAGCGGGTGTGGCCTAGTGTATGCACGCTTTGCAGGTGGTGCATTTGCCATAGGCGCCGCTACTTGACGCTGTTGGGCTGGTACAGCTTGAATCGGTGCAGCAGTGATCGCACAGTTCTTGTTGCTGGAGCTGTTCTTTCTCTTGTTCTTCCTCTTGTTGCTCGATGAGGTGGTGGTTTCAGCAGTTGGTGTGGCGGTGGTAGCTTGATGCAGGTGCTTTGAAGTTTTATCCCAGACACCGGCCTTGACCCGCTTGTCGTTGATTTCAGCAGCCAGTAGATAAGTTTCTTCGATCGTCGTAGTCTTAGCCGCTTGAAAGAAATCAGCAACACAGTCAGGCAGGGCTCGGATATACTTCTTGATTGCCATGTCTGGAGTCTTGACCTGATCGGGACAAATGATGCTGAGCTGTTTGAAGCGAGCAGTGAGCGCAACATTTTCACCATCCTTTTGCTGTTTGTGCCAAAATTCATCCTCTTGCTTATGACGTTCATGAGGAGGGCAGAATTCTTCCAGGATGACTTCCTTGAGCTCGTCCCACAACAGACCGTAGGCTGCATCGTTCCCTCGCTTGTTCCTCTCGGCCGTCCACCAGTCTAGTGCACGGGACTGGAAAACGCCGGTAGCATTCAGAGTTCAGAGGTCATCGGGGCAACCACTCTGTTGTAGAGTGACCTCAATGGAATCAAACCATTGGAATAGTGCAGTAGGACCTCCCTCGCCAGTGAATTCTTTTGGCCCACACGACTTGAATTGCTTGAAATTGAAGGCCTTGGTGGTAGCTTTAGGAGCATCGGTCCTTGATTCCTCAGACGACTTGCTGACGTTCTCGTAAACATCACTCACGACCTTTGCTACACTTTTAGCGATGATGGCAGCAAGGCGTTTGTCTCTCTTTTCTTGACGAGAAAGTAAGGGATGACGGGATCCAGATGACATTGTCTGCAACAGACATCGTCACAGGACTCAACACATTGTATTCGAATCTCACCCCACACGTCTACTACTTACTAAAGTTCAGGAACACGCATAATCATGTAGAACACATAAACATGTAACTACGTAGAACACAGAATCACATAAACACATAAGCACATAATCCACAGAACACGTAAGCATGAATTCACAAGATGCAGTCAGAATACAGAAACTTATCATTCACAGTTCGCAAGCGTTCGAATATAGCGTTCGCGTTTGATATATATATATATCGAGTTGTGTAGTTGATGTGTGTAAAATGCAACATATAAATTACATCAAATAAGTCATAAAACTAACCCTTTTTTAGTACTAATGTTGGAAAAAGTGTGTTTTTGTCTTCCTTTTGAATTTACAGGGTCAAATGAGCTTAAACGAACAAAAGGAACAAAAATACAGCCAAAACCAACATAAATACAAAGAAAAGGAAGAAACGTGGCATGCCCGACCCCTCGACAACAACTCCCAAAGCAAAAACAAGAAGAAAGCTGAGCATGGGGCTGTGCCCAGCTGAGCATGGGGCTGTGCCCAGCCCGACACGGGGCGTGCCCAGCCCGACACGGGGCGTGTTCAGCCCGACACGGGGTGTGCCCAGCTCAGCACGGGGCCGTGTCCAGAATGGTCAGCCCTGGCACAAAAGACAAACCTCTAGAAGCTTCTATTGCCCACCACGGGGCCGTGTCCAGTGAACACGGGGGCGTGGCGAAAGTACAGCAGGCGCATTAATTGTAATTGCGAATTACAATTAATGAAGAGAGAGAATGTCAGACAAGCACGGGGGCGTGCCCAGCGGACACGGGGGCGTGTGGAGCTAATAAAGACAAACTGTATTAATGAAGAAAGAGAAAAGGGTGGACACGGGGCCGTGTCCAGCGGACACGGGGCCGTGTCCAGGCTTCTGTACAGGCTATAAATAGGAGTGCTTGGCTCAAGCTCAAACCATCCCTCGGCACACCACCTCTCTCACACTTCATCCACCACCCACCACCATCACAACACCATCATCCACCACCATCATCCATTGTCCATCGTAGAGTGTGTGAGTCGTCTCGGGATCCAAGATTGATCGTAAGAGTTCTTGACAATCAAGGCCATGTTTGCCTAAGTCTCTTACATCACTTGGTGAAGACAAAGTGTCTAGTATAATACTTTTTATTTCTAATCTTTTGCACTTTTTATTTGGTTTTGTATTAATGACTTTAATAACTAGTTACTTATGTTGAAGGTGATCTTTCCTTATCGTTTGTCCGTGGTGTCTTGGCATTATTTTACTGTCTATATAAAATAAAGGATTTTCACCATTCATATCTCCACGGTCTATATGGAGGTATGTTGGCTACCTGGTAGGGGGTTAAGGGAACGGTTTGGTAAAGGTCTTGCCATTGTTCAGCGTTTAGAGGTCCTGCAATGGACCTGGGTCAAATTTAGTAGGACCTCCTTCAATACTTCACGGTATTGGATGGCGGGGGTCCAAACTCTTTGATCCCCTCATAAGTTAACTACTATTAATACTATAACCCGGCTATTTAGGACTGTATCCCTGCTGACTCAGACTACTTAGCCGAGGGTAACGTCACCGCCAAAAGTGGGGCCTACCACAATACTGCATTAATAACTTAATTCATTATCTTCCAATAATCCACCCCTTTAGGATTGTATCCCTGCTGACTCAAACTACTGGGGTGAGGGTAACGTCACCTTCAAAAGAGGGGCCTACTACAATAACTAAGATAATCTCTTAATTGTGTGCAAAAGTGCGGAAATAATCAAAGGTTATACTAGATACGAGTCGGAACCAAGTGATTCATCTTGTCTATCTGTTTTTTCTTTTATTTTTATTTTCAGCATTTTAGTTAGATTTTAATTTTCTTAGTTTAAAACATTTTTCTAAACTTTTATTTTGGTTAGACGTTGAGGATAAACCGGTACTAAAAGCTCTTGTGTCCCTGGACGACCTCGGTATCTTACCAACACTATATTACACTCAACGATGGGTGCACTTGCCCATATGTGTGTTTAGTGTCAGTAAAATATCGTGTTTTATAAATTTAAAACTTGGCTAAAATAAGTGTTAAAAAGGGCTTAAAATATACACCTAAAATATACGACACTTACCGCACATCAAGTTTTTGGCGCCGCTGCCGGGGACACAAGGATTTTAGGAAAGCTTAAAATCGACGGCCTAATCAGTTTTTCAAAACCTTTTCAAAACGGGCCCACATTTTTCTGCATTTTTGTTTAGTTTTGCATTTACAGTAGGTTGAACACGGGCCGTGCTCGCTGAACACGGGGCCGTGCTGCATATTTTTCATAAAATACCCAGTAACAGTAGCTTGAACACGGGCCGTGCTCACTGAACACGCCCCGTGCTCAACGAAATCAGTAAAATTAATTAAAACACCCAGATACAGATCCTGAACACGGGGCCGTGTCCACTGAACACGGGGCCGTGTCCAGCCACTGTTTCCGTTTTTATTTTTGTTTTCTGATCTCGAGACTCAGTTGTGGTCTGCTGAGTGATTCTTATGGATCAATACTCAGGAGGTTACAACTACACCTATGAGGAGGATGATTATAGGGGTAATTATTGCACTAATTGTCGTAACGCACGATCGGTTCAAAATAATCGCTCATATCAACCATCCAATTCATACACCTACTATGAGGAGCCCAGGTACGAGCCATCAACTTCATACACATCCTATGAAGACCAAAGGTATGAACCTCCTCCCTCATACTCATATTTTGATGAACCAAGGTATGAGCCTTCTTACTCATACTTTGAGGAACCAAGATATGAGCCACCACCTTCGTATGCTTATTATGAGGAACCATGGAGTGAACAACCCACCTCATATGAGTATTATGAAGAACAAAATTATGAACCTTATCCATCATATGCTTACAATGAAGAACAATGGTGCGAACCATCGACTTCATATGGGTATTATGAGGAACAAAGGGTCGAACAACCGGATTCAAGCTTAGAAAACACCGATTCTTTTTCTATAACCGAAGTGACCGATAGGATATTAGAACACATTAGAGTTATCGATCGATGTATAAAAGAAGCTCGCGCAAGGGAAGAGGAGTCCCGCGCAAGAGAAGAATTAAAAAAGGAAGAGATAACCGAAAGTGTAAAAATGGAAGAACAAATAAGTGAAAAACCGACACATGAGTTAAACAACGAAAAAGGTGAGTCCAACAACGTTAAAATCCAAGAAGAGTCTAATTTTGAAGAAATTAATCTCTTGTCACCTTCTTTCGAAAATCATTGTTTAGTACCCACTCATGCTAAGTTTTTAAAAGAGTTAAACACTAACACTAAAATTGACGAAACGGTAAGTGTTAAGTTAACTAATGATCAAACCTCGCTAATAAAAGAAGACCCATTTGAAATTAACAATACACCGGTTCCATGTTTCTTTCAAAATTCATTTATTAGCAATATCACAATCGATAAAGATCTTTGTGTTAACATAATGCCTAACTACATTTTCGAAAAATTAAGTATTAGTGATTTTTCTCCACTTCAAATACCCATTTTTCTATCCAATCGGAAAGTAATAAAATCAATCGGTGTAGTTGAGGATGTATTGGTCCAAACAAATCAAATGGTAATCCCGACCGACTTTGTCATCCTCGATGACGCTCCTCTAGTGTTGGGACGACCATTTGTAAAAACTCATGAAGCTTTGAAAAACCGGAAGTTCAACAATCTACCTCTTCAATTAGGGGCATTTAAAAGAAGTGTCGATCTTGAGCGGTCAATGAAATATCCATTCGGCAATAATGACCCCCTAATTGAAGATGAGCCAGAACCACCCGATAAGGAGGGTCTAGCCAAGGACCCTTATAAACGTGGCGCACCACGGAGGCATTCCGCGGAACTATCCGTAGTTTAGTTTAGATTAACCTTTATGTTTTCTAGTTTAGTTTTTAATTTTCAGGAATAAAACACACTCGGGATGGTGAAGGATGATAAGGGAAGCTTGAACCAACACCCCATACACAAAAACAGAGCCTCCCTATGATTTTTCTTCATTACAGCAAGTTCAGCACGGGGCCGTGCTCACCCCAACACGCCCCGTGCCCAAGGTTCTGTAGAAAATGCCCAGTTCAGGTACCTGGACACGGGGCCGTGCTCACTGGACACGCCCCCGTGCCCAGCCTTCTGTTTACTTTTGGTACTGGCAGTCTGGACACTGGGCCGTGCTCAGCCAACACCACCCCGTGTTCAGCTACCCAGTACCATAAAATCTTGTTTTTAACCCACTTTTACACATTCAATCAACCTAAAAACTTATTTTTGGGACACATTGAGGACAATGTGTAATTTAAGTGTGGGGGGGATGCTAAAACCTTGAATCTTGCAAGTCCTAAATACAAGCCTTACACAAAACTCTATTGGAACCGCTAATCACCCCGAATTTTTTTCAAAATTGTTTCATATTTTTTTTACTTGTCTAGGTTTAACTCGGGAAATTCAAGTTCTTAAAAAGGTTATATTTTTACAAATTTACAACCGATAGCGTCGTGATAAAAAGAACCAACATAAGAAAATTATGAAAAGGCATGACAAGCTTAGTTAAAATTTAATTATATATACTTGATCACATAAAAACCCATTCCCACAAAAGTGAGTTTTGAGCCTTTATTGAGCAAACACTTACATATCATTTGACTAAATGCTCATTTTCGTTTCTTGTGTGAATAGCCGCTTGGTTCTTACGACTCTAGAACTTGCCATGACGATACATTCCCGGTCCTTACCAACTTAAACCCGAGTAAGTAAATGACGGAGGCATTAGGACTACCCCTTTTTATTTCTACACCATTATTTTTCTTTTTTTTTTTACCACCTACCCAAAATCCCCCTAGTTAGCCCCTTTGAGCCTAAACCTTTTCATTTCATAACCCAAACCAAACACCCTTTTACCCACCAAAACCTTTTTCATTTTTTACCCTTTGTTTTAGTAACAAGTTCGGTTTTTCATATGACTTTTCAAAAAAAAAAAAAAAAAAAAAAAAAAAAAGAGAAGAAGTGTGTTGATGATGAAGCAAAAGAAAATAAACAAACAAGTTCATCAAAAATAACTTTGTTTGAATAATAGCTTCATCAAAATAAAAGTGAAAAAAAAAAATAGAAAGTCTTACGAAAACCGAAGCTTGTTACGCTTTTCGCCCTTTTTCTACTAACCACTAACCCAACCACCTACCTTTAACCCAAGCCTAACCCTTCACCCACAAAGTCCTCTTGATATTTACAAAGGTATATAAGTTAAAAAGGAGGAGGATTGATTGCTTGGCAAGCTTATGGTAGGAGTAAGTTCCATGCCGCTCTCGAGTGATTCACTAAAAATACACCTTCGGCCGAGTGTTGAGTGATCCCCCGTGAGGTATGTGAACTTGTATATAAATAAAATTTTAAAGAGGCATGTTATGCCCTAATAATTAATTTATCTTATGAAAAGTTTTAAATAAATCATGACGAATAGGATTGTAAATACATAAAAATAAAGCCTAATAAAGAATCTTGGATTCCCGGCACTCTATGACAAGCCCAAAAACCTTCTCTTCTACCAATTCCATTTGGGAGTGTAAAGCCACATTATAAAGAGTTTTGCTTGAGGACAAGCAAAGATTCAAGTGTGGGGGTATTTGATGTGTGTAAAATGCAACATATAAATTACATCAAATAAGGCATAAAACTAACCCTTTTTTAGTACTAATGTTGGAAAAAGTGTGTTTTTGTCTTCCTTTTGAATTTACAGGGTCAAATGAGCTTAAACGAACAAAAGGAACAAAAATACAGCCAAAACCAACATAAATACAAAGAAAAGGAAGAAACGTGGCATGCCCGACCCCTCGACAACAACTCCCAAAGCAAAAACAAGAAGAAAGCTGAGCATGGGGCTGTGCCCAGCTGAGCATGGGGCTGTGCCCAGCCCGACACGGGGCGTGCCCAGCCCGACACGGGGCGTGTTCAGCCCGACACGGGGTGTGCCCAGCTCAGCACGGGGCCGTGTCCAGAATGGTCAGCCCTGGCACAAAAGACAAACCTCTAGAAGCTTCTATTGCCCACCACGGGGCCGTGTCCAGTGAACACGGGGGCGTGGCGAAAGTACAGCAGGCGCATTAATTGTAATTGCGAATTACAATTAATGAAGAGGGAGAATGTCAGACAAGCACGGGGGCGTGCCCAGCGGACACGGGGGCGTGTGGAGCTAATAAAGACAAACTGTATTAATGAAGAAAGAGAAAAGGGTGGACACGGGGCCGTGTCCAGCGGACACGGGGCCGTGTCCAGGCTTCTGTACAGGCTATAAATAGGAGTGCTTGGCTCAAGCTCAAACCATCCCTTGGCACACCACCTCTCTCACACTTCATCCACCACCCACCACCATCACAACACCATCATCCACCACCATCATCCATTGTCCATCGTAGAGTGTGTGAGTCGTCTCGGGATCCAAGATTGATCGTAAGAGTTCTTGACAATCAAGGCCATGTTTGCCTAAGTCTCTTACATCACTTGGTGAAGACAAAGTGTCTAGTATAATACTTTTTATTTCTAATCTTTTGCACTTTTTATTTGGTTTTGTATTAATGACTTTAATAACTAGTTACTTATGTTGAAGGTGATCTTTCCTTATCGTTTGTCCGTGGTGTCTTGGCATTATTTTACTGTCTATATAAAATAAAGGATTTTCACCATTCATATCTCCACGGTCTATATGGAGGTATGTTGGCTACCTGGTAGGGGGTTAAGGGAACGGTTTGGTAAAGGTCTTGCCATTGTTCAGCGTTTAGAGGTCCTGCAATGGACCTGGGTCAAATTTAGTAGGACCTCCTTCAATACTTCACGGTATTGGATGGCGGGGGTCCAAACTCTTTGATCCCCTCATAAGTTAACTACTATTAATACTATAACCCGGCTATTTAGGACTGTATCCCTGCTGACTCAGACTACTTAGCCGAGGGTAACGTCACCGCCAAAAGTGGGGCCTACCACAATACTGCATTAATAACTTAATTCATTATCTTCCAATAATCCACCCCTTTAGGATTGTATCCCTGCTGACTCAAACTACTGGGGTGAGGGTAACGTCACCTTCAAAAGAGGGGCCTACTACAATAACTAAGATAATCTCTTAATTGTGTGCAAAAGTGCGGAAATAATCAAAGGTTATACTAGATACGAGTCGGAACCAAGTGATTCATCTTGTCTATCTGTTTTTTCTTTTATTTTTATTTTCAGCATTTTAGTTAGATTTTAATTTTCTTAGTTTAAAACATTTTTCTAAACTTTTATTTTGGTTAGACGTTGAGGATAAACCGGTACTAAAAGCTCTTGTGTCCTTGGACGACCTCGGTATCTTACCAACACTATATTACACTCAACGATGGGTGCACTTGCCCATATGTGTGTTTAGTGTCAGTAAAATATCGTGTTTTATAAATTTAAAACTTGGCTAAAATAAGTGTTAAAAAGGGCTTAAAATATACACCTAAAATATACGACACTTACCGCACATCAGTAGTATAAGCGTATAACGTAGCATAAAGTCGTCCATAATTTAGCGATTTGTTAACGTTTTGAGGTAGAAGTGCAATGCGAGTCGTGCGTGTCGATCGAAGTGGAAGCAAAAATCGAGTAAATCTCCAAAAATTTAAACACATAAACAGGTAATCACACAAAATTAACGAACCATCAGAATCAACAATTACGAGCTCAGAATCGAAACACATAAAATTCGAGATATAGATTGTCTGCGGCTAGTAGACTTCGACTACCCAAAGTGGTTCGACTATTCACAAGGATCTGGTGTGCACATTTGACCTTCAGGATTATGCTTTTGCCTCGATTCTTGGGCGTTTGGCACACATCCCGTTAGTCATATTGTGACTTCAGGTCGTTGGAGTCCGTTGAAACTTTGTTGAGAGCTTTGTAAAATGAGCGGAACAAGTAGTTAAGGTTAGGGTTTCAACCCTAGCTTAACAACTTCGTCCCTGTTTTAATAAAATAAAGGAGATTATTCATCAAAATATGGATTTCACTCCTAATTTGGCATAATTCTCCTCGTTTGTAGATAAAATGCGGGTTGTTCGAGCAACTTTAGTCGAGAGTTTGCGGTTTTCGCACCTAATCTCAACTTTATCGCCTATTCATAATTAAAAATTCGAGTGCAGTGATAGTGTAGCATAAGCGAGAATATCGAGAGATAAGCTCGTACATAATCCCTACTGGATGTACTCAAGTTGGTCTGATGGTTCCTAACTATAGACTAGGTATCTAAGACATCGACCCAGACTAGGTCGTGTCTTGCCTAATTCCCTATAGTTATGGCTCTGATACCAATCTGTCACACCCCAACCGATGGCGGAATCATCGGGGCATGGCACTGAGCGAAACAGATTGTCCAGAAGTTTCCATAACAATTATCATTACCATTCAATTTAAATAACATGTCCCATACCATGTCTCAAACAGTAAACGAATTATTACAGATAAAATCTAGGCAAATAATTCTGTCCTGACAACTCAGATTTAAATGGAGCAATTGTTTATCTGCTTCTAGAGACCCCTGATTCGGTTACTACAGACAACTATTTGTTCGGCTCTAAAGCTTTATTCTAGCTTCAATTTCCTACCAGATGTGCATCCTAAGCACCTGTCACATACGTTAAAATAAAATCAATACATTAAATGTAAAGGTGAGCATACAAGTTTGATAATAGCATATAAAGTTCGAATTCGTTTACGCATAACCAGCACGTACACATAGTGAAATGGAGCACGTTAGTTATCGACATAGATCCATCGATACCAATGATTGCAGGTTGAGTGCCCGAGGCAGTTCGCAATACATGATTACCACCGTAATCCATGCAAGTAATTATCCTTAACAACCCCCGTGTGAACGGGTGCTGAGTCCAAACTATAGTACTATCGTTGCTAAGGCAGGTAGACAGCATTCCATGTGTAAACATAACAAACAAGCATTCATAAGCCACGTATAACATGCATTAACGATTAGCGTTCAAATAGTATTGAGTAGTGTGTTTGATGTGATTTGAATAGTTGTAACGTATGTAACACCCAAAAGTGCATAAAGCAAAAAGGGATCGAGTATACTCACAGCGGTTGATGGATTGAAGGGAGCGCTTAGCGGGTAAAGTTAGCCTGAATGAATTGATAGCATAACGATAAGTGACGCGTAAAACGATACAAAGTGTGAATGGGTCGGATAGCAGTTCGGTCGGATGGTAATCTGATCGGACGGCTTGTCCGTGCGGATGGTCATTCGGTCGGACGGTAGTCCGGTCGGATAACTATTCGAGTGCATTGTTTCTTCCTATGAGATGAATGTGTTTGTGTATGATGGCTTGCCTTTTGAAGTTTTCGTTGTAGCATTTGAAAACATTGAAGTATCTCTATCCTTCAAGTCGGTCGATCGGACGGTCATTCGTGCGGATAACAATCCGTTCGGATAGTCATCCGGTCGAACGGTAGTCCGGTCGGACGGTAGTCCGGTCGGACGGTAGTCCGGTCGGACGGCGACCTTAGTGATGAGGTTACTTTGTGGGAACAATTCATAGCAGAAGAGTCACTCGGTCGGATGTCCGGGTGGCAACCCTGTTAATGAACATGTTGAAAATTGTTTAAGTCCTTAAAGTCCTAGTATCTCATGATCCGAAGAGTAATCCGGTCGGATGGTAGTCCGATCGGATGGCAATTCGTTCGATACTCAAACTTCAGATAGAGTTGATGAGGTGTGGGACCCAAGGTGTTATTCATTCGGACAGCAATCCGTTCGGGTAGCCTATCCGTTCGGACAGTAGTCCGGTCGGACAGCATTCCGTCCCGATTGTTCCGTTCGTCCTACACTTGGTCGTTTTGATTGTTTGTCGTTTTATCGAGACGTTTTGACAACGTGTTAACCAATAGAACCCCATCTTGACCCAAGCGACCTGGTCGACATGAATCACCCTAGCTCGGCCAGTTAACCGATTCAAGACGGTTGTTCTTGTTTAACCCGAAATCGGTGGTCTCGTGAGTATAATCCAGATCTTGAGCTAGCACAACACTAAGAATGAGTGGAGGACTAGATCTAGATCCGTTTCTATTGGTTTCAAGCGTATTGAGTGCAAAAGAGTTGAAAGAAAGTTAAAAACCATCTTTCAATCCTTTTTCACTGTGTTTATGTTTAGATCTAGTATAGATCTTTGTTCATTTGTGTGGAAATCGGTTAGATCCGAGTTATTCTCGGCGGATTGAAGCCAAAACATGAAGTTCTTCAAGAACTCATGATGACATCATCCTAGAACACCTCGAATCTAGCGATTTTACGGTTAAAAGTTAAGATTCAAAAGATAGAAAGGTGTAGGAGTGCGTGTAGATCAAGAAAGTACAAGATTTAGGACGAGATCTTACCGGGATTGAGAGAAATCGAAGAAAAGGTGAGCTGAGCGTGCTGGTAGGATAGAGGTTTCCAAAAGTAGAAAGTTTGAGAGTGACATGGGTATTTATAGGATTCCAAAAAGGGAAAGGGTGGGTCAGTCGGATGGCATCCCGCCTGAATGACTATCCGGTCGGATGTCATCTCGGTCGGATGGCATCTTGACGCCATGGCCAAGTGGCAGCCCGGTCGGATGGCTATCCGGCCGGATGGCACTTGGTTCGTGCGTTCGACGCGACGATTTTTACTGATTCGATTTCGATTGCGAGCGACGCGAATGCGATAGTGTTTCCTATTCAAATTACTTTTAATCCCAACTATTCATATCGAGCTTTGTCTCTTCTCCACTAATTATTATAGTTCGATTTCGATTGAGTTCGATTGCGTTTCGAGTTTCGATTGCGTTTCGATTGATTACCACACATAACATAAATGAACAGGCACAAGTAACATATAAGGCACACACATACACGTATAACAATAACTAAAATGCGTAGTTCGAGTTGCGATTCGATTCGATGTCGATTCGATTAGCATAGTTTGATTATCGTTTCGTTAACTTTATCGCATTGTTACTTCCTACAGTTCACAGTCGTAAGTCGATTAGATTGCGATTAACACATGTCGATTATTGTAATTATAGACACTTACTCCACATAATAGCTAAAATTAAAGAAATCTACTATAAGTCAAGTTGTGCGAAAATCGGTCGTTGACTTTGACCTTGACTTCTCGAAAACACGGGGTGTTACACTTCAGGTTGGTATTAGCCGTATAATAGCGAAGAGGCCTTTGGTCCAATGACATTAATTGGTGGATTCCCTTCTAGCAAGTGTTGAGGGTCAAAACCCTATCATTCGTATTAGGTGATTTTTCAAGTGATGTAGAGTAAGGAGGTGTGTGTCGGCGTTCTAAAAAAAGATGGTTTGTATTATACCACCACTCAGCTAGACAAGTCCATTTAACTAAGAATTAGGTTCACCTATGATCAACAACAATTGTACCCAATATATCTCATAAATAGCAAAGCTATTGTTAGGGTTAGAGGAGGGTGAGATATAGACACGCCTTACCTCTATCCATAGGGAATAGAGAAGCTGCTTCCAGAGAGACCCCAACTCCATTGTAAGATGTAGGTTCACCTATGATTGATCGTACATTGTAATTAGGTTTCTACGCAACGATTGACTACTTCTGTCTAGACATTTGTTTGTGCATTGATATGTGGTTTGATGGTTAATGTTTGTACCATATTTCTAAAGGATTAGAAGAAATAGACGAAATGTACCTTGTATGCGATGAAGACTGATATCAAGAAGAAATTAACAATGTCGTACTCACATTTCCTGTAGCCTGGCCAATAGATACACATAGGGAAAACTCTACAGAATAGTAACCAAGTTTCTCTTCTGTTTCACTAAAGTCACTCCAACTTTTTTTCTCTTTCTAAAGTCATTCAACTTTGATTTAGTGTTCCAATCTTGCGTATTTATCAGGTTACCAGGTTACTTTGATGATGTGTCAGGTTAATAATCTTTTCTTTTTTATTTCTAAACACTTTTTTTGTGGAAATAACATGGCTTAACAATAAACAAATAATAAATATAATAATTAAATGAATCCACTAACTTCAACAATGCAAACAACAAATTAAACCCCACAATCCCACATCCTTTCTTCGTCTGCACCACTGAACTTCCGGCGACGAATCAGCCCCATTCATCAGGATTAGAATTGATGCTGGTTTGGATCGATGCAACCCTCCCCCCTGTTCGCTAATATTTGTTCCCTTCGTATTTAATGGAAGTGCCGGAGAAGAAGACGGTGAGGATGATAAAAATCAGATGGATATGAAAACGAAGCTGCCACATCTCGGAAAACAACACATGGTATTGGTTTCTCCAACCATGGCGAGATTTTTGGACTGTTTGCTCGGAGCTAACATATTTTCCAGTGACCGGCAAATTGATAATCGAAAATATGACCGAGATGAGGGTCGTAGGTATTGGGAACGCTTTGCCGTAATTGTTTCAGAAACAACCAAAGATGGGGATCTGAAAGTAATGGACAGGGTTGGAAAAATGGTTGTTGGATATGTAAAGAAGAAAAAGATGGGGTTTGTGTGTAAGTTTTTTTCTTTTCAATAATAAAATGTGTGAAAAAATGAAAAAGAAAAATATGACACATTTTATCAACGTAACCTATAAACCTGTAAATTGCATAAGAATGGAACAATATACGAAACTTTAATGATTTTATAAAGAAAAAAAAGTTTGAGTGACTTAGGTGAGACAAATATGAAAGTTGGTTACATTTCTATAAAGTTACCCCATATGTATATCGTAGAGTTCTATACTTAAACATCTTGATCAAGCAACAAAACTCGAATTTAAATCATGTCCATAATATACACACAATAAACTCTTTGCACATGTCAATCTTATTTAATAAGGCATCGAAAGCAGGGCCGGCCCAAGGGTAAGCCAAATGAGGCTTGGGCCTTGGGCCACCAAAACTATAGGACCTCCATTATTTGATGAAACCACAGTCTATTTATAAAAGATTTAGGGTGTGGATTATCAACAAATTGATGGTTGGTAGTAGGGCTGTAAACGAACCGAACGAACACGAACAAGGTCATGTTCATGTTCGTTCGTTAAGGAAATTAGCATGTTCACGAACTGTTCACGAACGCATACCGAACATAAGTTTATGTTCGTGTTCGTTCGTTAAGGAAATCCAATTGTTCACGAACAGTTCGTGAACACCGGTCTCGAACACAAACAAACGCAAGCAAATAAAAATGAACGCAAATGAACATTTAACTTGAAAATAAAAAAAAAAATGAAAACATTGTTATCCTTAAACATTGGATATAAGTAGTTAAATACAACTATCAAATGATAAATCAAAACACAAGAAGTCTACCACACCACCAAACGATAAATAAAGTTTAACTAACTTAGACATAATTATCGCCAAAAATGTCTTAGAATGTCCATATTTTAGATAACTTAGAAAAAAACAGAGTTTCAAGTTTTCAATATGTTTAGATAAAAGGTTTATTATATATTATTTTTTAATATAATCAAACGGACATATTACCGAACGTTCACGAACGCAGTCGAACGAACGAGACCTGTGTTCGTGTTCGTTCGCTAAACTAACCGAACGAAATTTTTTGTCCGTGTTCGTTCGTTAAGCTAATCGAACGAACATAAACGAACTTTCCGCCGAACGGTTCACGAACTGTTCGCTGAACGTTCGGTTCGTTTACAACCCTAGTTGGTAGTGTAGTGGTTTTGTGTATGTATGGATGTTGGTGAGACTCAGGTTCAAATCCCTTGTTCACCATTTTTTTTTAAATTTTAACACAATCTTTCAAATAATTACACTTGGGCCCTTCAAGTTTAACTTTCAGTTACATACATTTTTTTGGGAAAAAGGCCACAAGATTTTACTTTGCCTTAGGCCACCAAAATGGTTGAGCCGGCCCTGATCGAAAGATTTGCAATGATCGTCTGTACATATTCAATGCATGCCAATTGCATGTTCTTGTACGTAGTAGTGAACTGTGTGTTTAAAAGCACTTCTAACATACCTTCAGTCCTTCACCGAGAACACACGTCACATTCAGTTAACATAGTACGTTTCGAACCGAAAACTACCTTGTGGTCGAACCGACATCTATATAGTATACACACATATTGCATTTATTATAATATTTTATACCATTATTACATTGACTTTTGAAGACGAACAATATTATTCCAATCACCAGGACAAATTACATAAGGATAGCAGGTAGACGAGCAACAAACTGCGTCGTCATCCCCTAACAACATATGCATGAACGATTATATAAAATTTTCTAAAATAAGAGTATTTCAACACAAGAGAACCGCCTCATCAAACAATTGCATTAATTTTCTTAAGGAACTCAAACATGATCTTCAGTCCATCTTCATCTGCCATGAAACAAACAAATTTTAGTTTTGTTTAATAATAGTAATTTATGTTATGTAATTGTTATGAATGATTCATTTTTTATTCTTTCAACGATTAATTTTCCGTATCTTGATAGGAGGAAAACATATTAAAGAGATCAGAGATGTAATAAGTACCTCTGTTATAACCGACATATTTTTCAAGTATGATACATGGTGTGTGACACTTTGACGGTATGTGAATTATTTATAATTAAATATTTTAAAATAATCAATCATGTAAACTGCCAAAATGATCCCTGAGGTTTGGTCAATTTTGTCATATTAGTTCAAAACTTAAACCTTTTTAATCTATGTCCCTGAGATTTCAATTTTGTTGTCATTTTCATCCAAAATCAAAATCTGGTCAGATTTTTTAGTTAATATCTAGCTTCTCTGTCTTTTTTCTCTCTTTTAATTAAGGGCAAAATAGTCTTTTAAGGTTTTATTATAACAATTAAAAATAATCTGACCGTTTTGCCCCTTCATTAGAAGGGATGAAATATACAAAAAAAAAAGTTGTATATTAACTGAAAAATCTGATCCATAATCAAAAATTGAAACCATATGACCCATAATCAAAAAGTTTAAGTTTTGAAATAAAGTGGCAAAAGTGACTAAACCGTAGGAACCATTTTGGCAGTTTACTCATCTAGTTATTATGAAACAAAATATACCTAATTTTGGCACTTCATGACCACCAGGGTGGACTATCACGAGAGGATCAACATATGCTTCAATGAGTTTTGGTGCAGATAACCTTACAACGTCAGTCTCACCTATACACGAGGAGACTATAATATGTTTTTTGTATTAAAGAGATAACGTCACATAGAATTAATATGTTTTTCGGTACCGGTACTTTCGGTACCAGTATCGATTCGGTACCAAACGGGTACCATACTTATCCCTAGAACTGAATATTATGCTAGAGACGTACTAAATTGTGTGTGTTTGGTGTTACAAACAAATGTTTTCAATTTATTTCCAAGATTAAATTGAAACTTTATCAAAATTATGTTTAACAGCCGTTTATTTATCCGGACATGATATCCACAATAACCTATTTATAGAGTTGAAAAATACACGTTATTTTAGGGGAAAATATCACAAAATAGCACCAAAGTTTTAAAAGTGTTCTAGTGCTCTAGTGGTGGCCACTGGTATTTAAGTTCCATCTATAGTGGGCCTGGGTGAGTTCTCCCCTCCAGGTTTCAAGTTTGAATATCAAATCCATGATAACCGAAATAGTTATAGAGTTGAAAAATACACATTATTTTAAAAATATTAGTTACTGAAACAAATATAGATCAGTAATAAATAAACTGTTATTACCTTAAACAAACTTTTAAGCTTAATAAAAACAATCTATGAACATTTAGTATGAATTGATTAATTCAACTTTTATTAACTATTTAAAGTATGAATTGATTAATTCAACTTTTTTAAACTATTTAAAATAAAAAAATATCTTCGCACTCTTTAAATCAATCAAATGTACTTTAGCATGAAGATTTTTTAGATTCCATGCTTAATTTATATAAGAACCAGACTATTCACACACGCCCCTTGTCTATTCACACATACCACAAAACGCCCCGATTTTCGGTGTCACGCGTATCACTGTCACATCACCTTTTGTATGAAAAGTAACTCAAAATGCCCCGCTTTGACTAAAGCGGGGCGCTTTGGGGGTGTGGAAATAAGAAGTGAGTGTGTGAATATCATGATCCTTTATATAATTCTCTTTTACCATAAATGTGGAGTGATGGAATATTTATCGGAGAAGAGTAAGCGTTTTCGGCCAGCTTTGGCGAGGGAAATGTGCCTCCAAGTTTGCCTCCCGATATTATAATAACATGTTCGATTTTCCCAACCTTTGTGAGACATAAACCCTGAACAAGGAATTAACCATAATGCTTAAGGACAGGGTGAGCTAAAAAAGTCATATGTGTATAAACTAACCGAACTAGCATTAAAACCAACTTATTTTAATTTTGTTTCTTAAACGATTTATTAAATGTTTATTTTATTCACACACCCTTTTAACTCTCTCTCTCTATATAAAGAGATAGAGGGGAGAGGAGAGGTGTAAATATTAACACTTAAAAGCTAAAAGTAGCGAAATATTTATAGATTCAATTTAGCCCATAGAACTAAGTTATTCTCACCCTGAATTGAGGTTAAAATTAGCGCTAGCTAGTTAGTTAATTAACTATTATAAAATCAGAAAAGTTTGTGAAGAGTGCTTTGACCTTTTACTTCTTTTTTCTTTTTTCAGTTTTTATACATTTATTTATCCGTCAACTTTCAACATTGACAATTACATCTCCTTAACTATCTAAATAATTGTAATCGATTTTTACGCGTTAATTTTTGTGTAAGTGTCCGTATAAATTTAAATTGATTTGCGTTTCGACGTAAATTTTCCCGGAAATGAGTTGAGGCAAATATTATATGTTCTTATGTTTATTGTTATATACGTTTTCAGTTGGTTTATGTTCCGATGTAAGTATTCTTCGGAAATATGTCGGGTCATATATAATAAGTTTTTGTGCTTATTTTTATGTACATTTTCAATTGTTTACGTTTTGACGTAAACTACAATTAGCAAGTTGTGTGAATAATGCTTTTATCCTATTGGCTTTTTTGTTTCTTTTTTGAGTTTTTTTTTTAACTTTATTATTTTTAATTTTTATTTTTCTTTATGTTTAATGTTTTAGTTTTACGTTTCTTTTTCATTAAAGTTATCTGTAAGATAGCGTTTACACTTTACGTTTCTATTTACATCTAATTTAAAATCAGTTTATCCTACTGTTCGGTTTAAAATTATTTTTATATTTTTCGGTTGATGTAAAACATGTGTCGATATTCTTTTAAGCAAATTTTTTTAGGTTGTTATATTGAACCAAAATAGATCTCGACCAAAACTCCGTAATATAGCGCGAATAATCTTACTAGTGTATATAGTTAGCATTGTAGTCACTTACTTGTGCCTGCATTCCTGGTAATGCCCCAGCTACAAAGGCTCCCTGTTTATGTTGAAAAAAAAAACCTTAAAAAATTACTTATCTATTTTTAATTCGAAAAAAAGAAGAAACCAGCTATTTACATAATGACCAACTGTTACAAATACCATACGCATCGCTAAATGCACCATAGTATGAAACACTTAAAAAATTAAAAAATTCCATACTCAAATTAAGAATAAAATGCTTGTTTTTATGGTATAATAATTATAAAAAAATATTTACATATAATAAAAGTTTATCATAGCCCCCCTCCAGACACACACGCACGCACTAGAGGGTTCCCGTGCGATGCGACGAGAAACACAAACACTGATAATCATGTAACATGTTATTCTTTTAAAGTTAAAAATGACTATATCAAAATAAAGATAATAAAATGCTTGTTTTATGGTGTAGTTAAAAAAAACATATGGAATAGTTATCGCCATTTAAAAGTTGTTTGTAAGGTTGGGTTAAAAGTCAACATTATGTTTTAAAGGATTGTACCATATGTTTTCGAAGTTGTAATTAATTAAACTATTAAAGCTATGTAAAATTATATCTTTGTTCTTCTTATTTGAATTATAATATAGTATAGACATATATAATTTTAATACTAAGTGATTACAACTTTTAAAACATATGGTACAATTTTTTAAAACAAATTTCTTCATGATTAAACAACTTCTACATTACTTTTCATACGCCTATAACTTTTTTCTTTATTTCTCTCTCTCTCTCTCTCTCTCTCTCTCTCTCTCTATATATATATATATATAGGCTAAAGATAAAAAGAAAATCACTTTTATTGTGAAAACCCGGGAAACTCAAAGCTCCCTACTTTTTTTTTTTTGAAAAAATTACCACACGTAATATACATGTTTTTAAGAGTTTTGGGCAAAAAATTCGAAAAAGCGCCAAGTAGATATTTTAAAAAAAATAAACAAGTTTTGGTGTAACATATGTTACATTCGCTGAACATATGTTACACCCAAACTTGTTTATTTTTATTTTTAAATATCTACTCGGCGCTTTTTCGATTTTTTTTCCCAAAACTCTTAAAAACATGTATATTACGTGTGGTAATTTTTTCAAAAAAAAAGTCGGGAGGTTTGAGTTTCCCGGGTTTTCTCAATAAAAGTGGTTTTCTATATATCCTTACCCTATATATATATAGGGAGAAGATCATGCGAGAACCACCTCTTATTGCGAGAACCGCGAGAACCAATGTGAACACACAAAAAATGCCTAAAAATAGCTAAAAATCACACAAAAATTTTTTTTTTGATTTTTTGAATATTTTTTAGGTTAAAATCGCTACTTTTCGAACAAAAAAAAAAAAAAAAAAATTTAAAATTTTTTTTTTTTTTTTTTTTTTTTGCTTCGAAAAGTAGCGATTTTAACCTAAAAAATATTAAAAAAATCAAAAAAAAAATTTTGGATTTTTTTTAGATTTTTTTAGGTTTTTTGGGGGTTTAGTTTTTAGCATTTTAGCTTGGGGGGGGGGGGGGGGTTTAGGTTTTTGGGGGGTGGGGGAGGGGGTTTAGGTTTTTTTTTTGGAGGGGGGGGGGGGTGGGGTTAGGTTTTTTTAGGTTTTTTTTAGCTTGGGGGGGGGGGGGGGGGGGTTTAGGTTTTGGGGGGGGGGGGGGGGGGTTAAGTTTTTTTAGGTTTTTTTAGCTATTTTAGGTTGTGTTCACATTGGTTCTCAAGGTTCTCACAATAAGGGTGGTTCTCGCATGAGCCCCTCCCTATATATATATATATATATATAATAAAGGTGAGGTTTCTCTACAAAATGTGTTTTGTATAAAAAGTGTAAGAAGTGATTATGACCATTAGATTAGGTAATTGATGGATGAGATTAAATGAGTGGAAAAATTGTAATATTTATTTTAATTAAATTGATTGATTTATTGAATTAAGGGTATAAAAGTAAATTTCGTATGCCTTAAATTTATGAATCACATGCAACTTTACCCCATCTTTTTAAAACGCCAATAACTTTTTTATACATAATTTGTTTATTAAAAAAATTATACCATAATAATGAGCGTTTTTTTATCTTTAATATGAGTACCATATTGCTACATATCTAAAAAATTACGATTCAAATAATTCAGATACTAGTGTGTTTTATATAGTGTTTGCTTGTTTTATATTGTGCATTTCAGACACTATTGTGTTTTATGAGTGAGGGGTGTGTTTAATTGTGAAAACTGGTATAACACAATGTGAAGAAATCATAAACTGATAAAACACAACGTCAAGAAATAATGAATGTGTTTTATGTTTTGAAATATATGAGAGTTGTGTTTAATTGTGAAAATTGATATAACACGGTGTGAAGAAACCGTAAACTGATAAAACACAATGTTAAGAAATGATGAATTTGTTTAATGTTTCGAACTTCGGATGAATTAATCGTGGATACGAATGATGTAACTGCCAATTTTGAATAGTTAATAGACATAAGTTTCCATAAAAATAACATTTTATTGTTATAATATAAAATCTTCCATAAATTATTGTAATTATTCAATTACCTTAATGCCCTTTAGTAAAATAATACTAGATGCCACATGTCACAAGGAGATTGCTTCCTACACTTTGTAGGAAAAGTAGACTTTGTAGCCAACTTCTACTCTATATAATAAAATACAATTATTGATTCATTGATATTAATTTTGAAAAGAATAATAGTATAATACACTATCTTTGGTTATGCATGTGTAACAATTACCTCTCTTTCTCTCTCTTTATATATATATAGAGAGAGAGAAACAGATGTAATTGTTACACATGCATAACCAAATATAGTGTATTATACTATTATTCTTTTAAAAATTAATATCAATGAATCAATAAATGTCTTTTATTATTTAATTTGAGTATAACATTGTTTTATAGATAATTAACAATATACGTATTACAAGTAATTATATAATGATGATGAGTTGTTGATTATAACAATGCATAATCATAAACACATTTTGGGTAATTATATAACCTTGCGTGTGTTGATTATAACAACTCGTAATTATATAATAAGGCTCACAAATCTCATCTAGAATACAAATATCACTTCCTTTTAGCTTCTTACACTTTGCACGAAAAAAAAAAAAAACGAGTTTGAACAAGAACTAAATGTGTAACCATTTAAGAATCAAAGTTTTAAAGGTGAAATCATATGTTTTATAACATTTCCAATATCACATGTATTTAAGATATGTGTGTTTTGAAGTAAATCAATGATGGATTTTACCTGAGAAAAACCAAGCACGCCATCAAATGGTCCTAGCTCTACCATGCGATCTTCTATGTATGCTATGCCTTCATCAAAGTTTTCAGTCTTGTAATCCTTAAAGTCAATTAAGCCCATAAATATATACTTTTTTTTATAAAATATGATATGCAAGTTATATCCACACAAGAAATAAAAAAAAAACAGAGATACAGGTACACAACGCACATAAATGGTGATGTTTAATATGTGCTATTAGTTTGTTTGTAAGTAAGCTAAATTTTGTTTTTGTTAAAAGTTATATAAATAGTCTCACAATTTAATACTTATACAACTTTTTATGTTTTTTTTGTTAAAAGTTATATAAATAGTCTCACAAGCTAATACTTATACAACTTTTTATCTTTTTTATATATACTTTTTGTTATCTTTATTTTTCTTTGCTTATACATGTGGGCCTTCGCTAAAATGGACTTGCTGTTTAGCTGGAGCTTAAAGTCTGAAGAGTGGATTATTGGGCTAGAGCTGTGAAGTTTATATAAGTAGTCTCATTATTGGTGAAAGTCTTATTGTCCAGATATTTTTTATCTGCATATCTCTAGTTTCTCTCTCTATCAAACACTTAGGGTTTTCATAGATCTTCTCTGATTCACCTTGAATCAGTAGTTTAGGATTTGAGATTCAGTGTTAGTATTGAAGATTATTGTGTTAATAATCTCATTATGTGAGGATTGAGGGTTAGTTGCAGTTCTTATTGTCTGTTTTTTGTTTACTGTAATCGTCGAAGATCTTGTGATTGTTATAATCATCGTTCTTGAGATTTTCTATGTGTCAATTACATCTGTTATACCGTTTTTACATGGTATTAGAGCTCCTCTGGTGAGCTCTTGGGGTTTCAATTATTCTGTTGTTCTCTCTGGTGACAGATCTGTGTAGATTTGTACAGATGTGACCTACTTGGTGAAGATCTGGAAGATTCCTGGTGGATTCTTGATTTTTCGACTTTCGATCTATGGTTTCTTGATATTTATGTGTGGTATATAAAGTTGGTGAAACACTAATCTAGGGTGTGGAGGTTCTTGAAGTGACTCTCTGTGATTGAGGAACTGTGTTGGTTTTTGTAACCCTAGAAGGTTACAAAGCAAACCAACCAGTGCTTGGTTGTTGTTTCCTCTTGTCATTGTGTGTAGCCCAAAGTGAAGGCTACAACCTGACGTGCTTGGAGTTATACGCTTCTGGTGACTTCTTTCCTTACTTTGTTTTTATTTTTCTACTTCATTTGTGAGTCTAGGCATTACTATTTCCGGGCTAGTCAGACCGGTGTGATCAAGTCATTTTGTGCATTTATCTGTGTTGTTTACCTGGACTTCTTATCTTGTAATTGTGTAGTTGTTGCGTTTTATTGGTTTGTGGCTTCTTGACATGGTTTGCGGTGGCACCTATGAGTGATGAACCACTGATCCGACCCTCAGTCTTGATTTAGCCTTGGGTTGTTTTTTGATCTGGTTTATTGTGATTACTGGTTGATAGCTTTCTGATCTGGCTTATTGTGATTACTCTGTGATACTTTCTGATTTGGTTTGTTGTGATTACTGTTTAATAGCTTTCTGATATAGTTTATTGTTGTTACTGTGTTTTGGTGCTACTTGTTGTATTATTTGTAATATAGTTTAAAATGGTTGATGGTCCTATTGTCACAGGTGGTGATCCAAGTCCTAGTGATCCACCAGCTGAGACACTTGTGAGTAAACTGGATGCCAATGACCCTTTGTACTTGCATCCATCTGATTCAAGGAACTTGACTATTGTGTCCATTAAACTAAAAGGGTCTGAAAATTACACAGTCTGGTCTAATGATATGCAACTTGCTTTACAAGTTAAAAATAAATTCGGTATCATTGATAAAAGTTGTATAAAATCTAAAACAATGATGTTCTTGCAAGGCAATGGGATAGATGTAATTCTAAAGTGTTAACTTGGATATTGAATTCAATTAGTGAGGATTTGTATATGGGGCATGTGTTCTCAAAACTTGCTTGTGATGTTTGGACAGATTTAAAAGAAACTTATAATAAAGTACATGGATCTATTGTGTTTGATCTATATCAAAAAAGTAATTCATATAATCAAAATGGGTCTAGTGTGTCTGAGTATTACCATAAGTTGAATATTATGTGGCGACAGTTAAATCAAATTTTGCAGTTGCCTGCCTATACTTGTGATGCTGCCAAAGATTTCAATAATTTTAATCATAAGATAAAATTAATGCAGTTTTTAATGGGTTTGGATAATGTGTATCAAGGGGTTAGGACTAATCTTTTATGAAAGAAACTTTGCCTACAGTTAAAGAAGCTTTTGCTGTTGTTTCTAGAGAGGAATCTCATAGAAATTATAGCAGTGGTAATAAGAAGAGGCAAAACATATCTTTTGTTTCTAAAGTTAGTCAACCTGTTGATTTCAAGAAAAAAAAAAAGAGTTTCAAATCAAAATCTTAAATGTACTCTGCAATAAAATAGGACATACAGTAGATAAATGTTTCGAAATCATTGGGTATCACTCTTGGATGAAATCTAAGGGTAGTCAAGGAAAACGGGCAATTGCGAGTAATAATAATTTTGTTGATTATTCTGAGATTAGTTTTAATACTTTAACTAGTGATCAGATCAACTGGTTGTTAAGTTTGTTGAATGATAAGTCTAGTGAAGGTCACCAAAGCTGCAATGTTTCAGGTTGTTGTTATACCGTGTTTGTTTTGCTAATAACTTGAATGATCAGAATAAAACTGGTTGAATTGTGGACTCGGGAGCAAATCAGCACATGGATAAAGATGAAACTAGTTTAACTAATGTCATTAATGTGTCTGAATTTGATATTAAGATTAAACATACAAATGGAACAAAAGCTTCAGTTACTAACATTGGGAACTTAAAATTGGCTGATAAAGTTGTTCTAAAAGATGTGTCTGTTGTTCCTAAGTACAATATTAATCTAATTTCTGTTCCCAAGGTAGCTAGAGACAATAAGTTCTATATAGGGTTTGATGAGCATACTTGTTTTATACATGACTTGTTAACCAAGAAAGTCCTGGTGACTGGTAGTCAAGTTGATGGGTTGTATTTTTGTCGCAGTCCATATGTGTCTAATGAGGTGTGTTATAATAGCAATAGTGTGTCTAACCTTTGGCATGCAAGGTTTGGTCATCCTTCTGATAATGCTTTAATTATTTTAAAAATAAACTAAATGTTAAGATTAATGGTACTAAACCTTGTGAAGTGTGTCATAGGGCTAAGCAACACTATGAACCTTTCCTGTTAAGTAATCATAGAACAACAGAACTTGGGGAACTTGTACATCTTGTTGTATGGGGTCCTTAAAAAGTTTGTAGTAAAGAAGGATTTAGGTATTTTTTTAACTATTGTGGATGATTATTCAAGGGTTGTGTGGGCAAGTCTTATGAAGTCTAAAACTGAAGTGTATGAAAATGTGTTTGAATTTGTAAACATAATTAAAAAACAGTTTAAAAAATATGTTAAGTGTTTGCTGAATTTGTTAACCATTATATGTGTGTTTTTGTAAAAATAAATGCATTGTACATCAGACATCATGTACTTATACCCCACAGCAAAATGGGGTGGTTGAACGAAAACATAGACATTTATTAAACGTTGCTAGAGCCTTATTGTTTCTAAGTAACTTCCTGTTAGGTTTTGGTCGGATTGTATATTGACTCCTGCTTATTTGATCAATAGGACTCACTGTTCGGTGATAGGTGGTAGAACTCCATATGAACTAGTGTATGGTTTTGAACCTTTTTTAGATCATTTGAGTGTGTTTGGTTGTCTGGTGTTTTGTACTGTTTTAAATGAACATGATAAACTCAGCAGTAGAGCCAAGAAGTGTGTCTTTATTGGATAATCGAATGAGAAGAAGGGCTACAAAATGTTTAGTCTTGATAAAATTGAGTTTTTTCAAGAGATGTAAATTTTTTTGAATCAGTTTTCCTTTTAAAGATAAAACAGTTTTGATTTTAAATAATGAAAACAATAATATTAATGTCACAAACTTGAATTTTTTTGACATGTATGATACCCCATAAAGTCGACATTCGAAATTCCCAATGATGAAACAAAAGGTCAAAACAACGAAGGGTCCGGGACACATGGGTCTTAGAAGTCAGTATTAGGAGATGATGATACTATAGGCGGGGTTCAAGATGAGCAGCCTAGAATAAGTAGTACTAATATTGATCAGGCTGAGCATGTGATGACTGACAATGATGAGGATCAATTTTCCGAGGGAAAACCTACTGATCAGTTAGAGGTTCAACCTACACCTAGGAGGTCTACTAGGAGTTCTACACTGCCTAGAAATTTTAGTGATTACGTTGTCGAGGGAAAAATGAAATATGGAATAGAAAAGGTTGTTAACTATTCTAACTTGTCTGTCAAACATAAGTGTTTCACGTCTATTTTAGATAAGAGTTATGAACCTACTAATTTTAGTGAAGTTGTTAAAGATCCTAATTGGGTCGCAACTATGAATGAAGAAATTGAGCCTCTTCATAGGAATGACACTTGGGAGCTTATTGAATTGCCTCTTGGTAGGAGTGTGGTAGGATGTAACTAGGTTCATAAGATACAATATAAATCTACTGGGGAGATTGAAAGGTTTAAGGCCCGGTTGGTTGCCAAGGGTTTTAGTCAAAAGCATGGATTGATTTTGACGAAACTATTTCTCCGGTTGTAAAACTTGTAACTGTTAGATGTATTATATCTATAACAGTTGATAATGGTTGGAGTTTATATCAACTTGATGTTAATAACGCTTTTTTGTATGATAGTTTGAATGAAGATGTTTATATGAGTCTTCCTCATGGTTATTTTCCACATGAAAAACATAGGGTTTGTAAATTAAAAAGTCTCTTTATGGGCTTAAACAAGCCCCTAGGATGTAGAATGAGAAATTGGTTAATGTATTGTTTGAGTTAAAATTTAAGCAAAGCAAATGTGATTACTCTTTGTTCTATAAAATTGATAAAGATGTTATATATTTGCTTGTTTATGTTCATGACATATTTGTAACTGCTATTTGTCTAAGTGAAATAAACAAGGTTAAGAACAGTTTTGGTATACATGATGGTACCTGATTTTATGTGTAAAAACAAGTTTTGGTAAAAAATTCTCACAAGATAGATTTTCATGATCTAATGTGATATTATTAATTAGCACATGTTAGTGTTACAAAATACCAATAAGCTAACCCAAAAACATGGTTTAGCAAGACCATTTTGGTTCCATGATATGATTAGACTCGATCATTAATGATTGGATGGTAGGTTTATATATATTTACCTTATCCGTGGTGTACCATTCGAAAAGCCCATCGGCTACGGAGAATGGACCATTGATGTATACAAAATCCATTTTCTCGAGCACAAAATTTGGCCAGTTTTTAAAATGGTCTTCAAGTATTGTAGCATTTGAGCCATGTCCATGAAGGCATAAAAATCTTGGTTTCTTTGGCGTCTCGTTACCCTCCATTTTTTGAATATCTTTGGGTTTTGCTGCAAAATATAACAAGCATTAACCTAATGTGCTACCAAGATGATGGAAACGTATCCATTTTCATCGGATTAAATGTTCAAGTTTGATGTTGGATACGTTGAGTAAATTAAGAGTAGATTAGTGGGTGTGTGAGCAGCTATATAAAAATAATTAAGTAAAAAAACGTAACAATATGTAAAAGATAACAACTTCGGATATGAATCCAAGTTACACGATACAATATTATATATTGTAAAAGGATTGAAACTTGTTTTATTGAAAAATAAATCATTATTATTATATTTTTGTCAAAAACAAACATAAAACACGTTAAATACATAACCAGTTTTTAAGTAAAAAATATTGTATATATACACATACACTTGCACATACGCTTGTTAAATGTAATGAAAGGTAGAAAAAGTGACATGTAAGACGTGTATTGATTATATATTGACTTCCTTCTTCAAGTTTGTTAAGTGTAATGAAAGGTAGGAAAAGTGACATATAAGACGTGTATTGATTATATATTGACTCCCTTTTTCAAACATCAATTCAACCCATAAATAAAAAAAAATATATAATTTGGTATCTTAGGGTGGAATAAAACTTTGGGACCAATAGATCCTGAGTTCGATTCTCACAAGGAGGTTTTTCTCATATT
The DNA here is from genome assembly GCA_030545235.1 of Helianthus tuberosus. Taxonomy (NCBI): domain Eukaryota; kingdom Viridiplantae; phylum Streptophyta; class Magnoliopsida; order Asterales; family Asteraceae; genus Helianthus; species Helianthus tuberosus. The sequence continues at coordinate 85,190,973 of CM060369.1, forward strand.
TATTGGGGTTTCTCATGAATTTGTGTATACGCATTATGCCTAGTAGAGATGAATATGATCGGATGATTCCGCTGGTGGCACGATAATACTCCAATAATCCGCTAGTGATTCAAATTTGCCGTTCCAAAAAAAAAAAAAAAACCCTCAACGTAGTGGCGGAGGTAGCCCATTAATCTTGGGGTATCCCAATTGGGCATCCTTTTAATTCTATTATTATTAATTTGGGCTTATCTGATCATTTGGGCTTAATTAATCTACAAGTTTTGGGTTATAAAATGTTTGGGCTTATAAAAAAATCAGGATTTTAGTAATATCAAGTATCTAATTTTTTGATTAAGGGTATCCTCGTATTTTTTAGGGGTATTCTTTGTATAAAATTGAAAAGAATACACTACGAATACGGGGTTGAGCCGTAACCCGTGCTACGGCTCTTAATACACTAGTCCAGCCCCTGCCTCAACGTATTTCTTTAATGTTTTATTATGATATAATGTTTTTTCAGGAATACAAAATAAATACATCTGATCCATATTGGTATTTTTATTGAATCAAATCACGAAAAATTTAGATCATCAACACAGGTTTTTTAATCATTAATTGACCACAAATATCTATAAATGAAATTCAATGTTAAATATGTTTTTCATCCATGTGGTTTGATATTTTAACAAGAAATCTATTGTCCATTAAACTTCACTTTTGTAATCATTTTTATTGCTCTGAGCCGTTGATATTTTCCGTCAAACCCGAATCAAATTGTACCCCATCTAAATCCATTTCTTTAATTTTTTTAGGAGTTAATTGCTCGGATGGTCCCTGTGGTTTCAAGTTTTTTCACGTTTAGTCCCCACATTTTGAAAATAGCAGATATGCTCCCTATGGTTTGTCATTTTGTTACTCGGATAGTCCCTGAGTAAATGTCAGTTAGTTTGGAAATAGCATGTATGCTCCCTATGGTTTGTCATTTTGTTACTCGGATAGTCCCCAGAGTAAATGTTGGGGGACTATCCGAGTAACAAAATGACAAACCATAGGGAGCATACATGCTATTTTCAAAAGGTGGGGACTAAACGTGAAAAAACGTGAAACCACAGGGACCATCCGAGCAATTAACTCTTTTTTTAATTCTTAAACAGATTATTTTAAAATAAAAAATTACAGTTTAAAGTTTAAACAATCCCACAACGTACAGATCCAGAAAGCTAATCTAATGCATATGATAAAAGCGACACAAACGTATTAAAACAGGATGAGAACGTACCTAAATAGTCTTCGGTCTTCAACGCAACCCAACTCTCTTCAAATGATTCATCAAAAGACTCATAGATTATATTGCTCACAATGCGGGAAGACGCGTATATCTCCAAAGCAAACAAACTGATCAAAATTAAACAAAACAACCGCAAACTACACTTTTTCCGTGTTTCCATAATGCACCACTAATCTGAATTAAAAATTTTAGTAAGTATTTGCAATCAACTATTAAACATTATACGGACAAGCTAAACACATTAAAAAGACTACAATAGAAAAACAATCAAAGCAATGGTGTAAAATCGAAGCTCTGGTCCTCCCCAATCGAGTTATCATATTGGTAGTTGTTAGCTAATCAGTGATTTAAGGAGGGATCTAGACTCAAGAGAATAAGAGCGAGGTTGAGTCACCGGAAAAGCGAACAAGAATAATAATTTGATGTTTTTCAGTTAAAGTTTTAGCAAAGAAATAGACTATACTTGGGCATGTGAGTCAGTTACTCGGTTTTTCAGAAAACATGAAAGGGAGTTAGTTAGATGGACGACAACGGTTACAAAAGTGAAGTTTAGTGACAAACATGAGACAAAATAACTTAAATAATAAACATATGGAACTCTTTTAAAATCAAAGACACATATATTTCGATTTTCAAACAACGTTTAGTGGATCAAGAAAATATATAGATAAGAAAACTACAACCTTTTTTTATTTCTGGTGAAGGATACGCCTCTCTCTCTTTCTCTGAATTTGTGATATATCTTTTAAATCATTTGTCATCTCTATTTATTAATAGTGTATGGAATTTGATTGTTAGGTAGGGGACACTTTAGTGCTTGTTAGGTAGCGTAGCTTTAATATGGGTGTGGGTTTGTTTGTTAATGGGTCACTATTGATGTAGGCCGTTCCTACGTTTTTTGAGACTCTAAGCGAACTATGAAGTAGGAGCCCTAATTTCGCTGATAAACTTTCCTCCAATCCCGACGCAATGGGTGATTACCCTTACTTTTTTCGTCTAGTGATAGCCGATAGCCTAGAAATTGAAAGCAGGTTGCGATGGGAAGTGGGAACGATGATTACGGCTGTATTTTGGGGCTTTATGCTGCTAAATATTGATGATTAGGTCGATTGTTGTTATGTTTTAATAGTTGGAAATCAAGGCAAAATGGGTTTTGAAACTTGGCATTTGTTTGCTAAACAATATTTTCCTTCAATGAAAAACCAATTTAGTTTTGAAAGAAACGTATTTATTTGGTCCTAATACATATACTATATATATAAACTTTCAAAAAACTTGGAGGCCCTTGTTTTTTGGTGGCCCTAGGCCCGTGCCTAGATTGCCTAGCCTATAGAGCCGGCCCTGCATTGATGTTTTAAAAACCGATTTTTATACCACATCACGTTAGGCTTAGAAACAGTTTAATCGGTTGTAATGACACTACTACAAAAGTGAGCATTTTACTACGGAAAAAAAGAGTCACAAATTTTGACAAAATTGTGACGCTTTTATGACGACAAAAAAACCCTCAATTTTCTAAACAAATTTGCTACACAATAGTGACAAAAACCAAAAACATCTAAGTTTATCACGGTTTCGTTGTAAATTTATAGGATATATTTTTTAATATATTTGACTAATTAGGAAGTTCAGATTCTACAAATCATGGTTAGATTGATGTCTTAGGGTTTGAGTCACGAGTCTTCGTACAAGCCGGTTAGAAGGATTAACGTCAGGGGATGCATTAGTATTGTCGATACTTAAAAGATATCTCGGAACTGATAATTCTGTAATAGTCTAAAGTGTCAGAATGGTTAATCTTCGAGCAGAGGAATTGTTTTCAAACGAACCGCCGGGGAATGATGATGTTTGTTGATTAAGTTGCTGCCGGGACTAACAGAGAAGACTATACATCTGTTATCGTGACCGAAGAGGAAGAATGTGAATCTGATCGTCAAAGAATGTTTCTGAGATCTGAATGTGTTACCAGGTGATTTGTTATCCGATGAAGATTTGCTGATTGTGGAGATTACTGTTTACACTGATAGATCATTCAGGAGTGTGCATAAAGATGATTACGGAAAACAGGATTTCAGATTTTCGTGGGTATTCATAGACTTGAAGTTTACCGGTGTGGTGATTCGAAGTTTCAATCAATTGTCGGTTGGGTTTTTGAAGATTAAGAGATTGAGCTGAAGTGGTAAATAAAAAACCGAACACGGATGTGATTAACGTTGAAACAGAGATGCTGCATCAATTAGTTTCAAGTTGGTGATTATTCGTGAATATTGCGGTATAGCAAATCAGAGGAGGTCACGGACCATGCAAACAAAGACCTGAAGGTTCATTTCAGGGGGAACGTAACCTCGGATCATCAATCAAGGGGGAATTATCTGAAGATATCAAATGCTTAATTGAAGTTGCAAATATTCAAACACGGCTCTCATATTCAAAGATCAAGATTCGACAGTATAACAACTCTCAAAATTAAACCGACACCCTCGATTATTTTTCCGACACCCTAGTATATTTTAAAATGTCCCAAAATGTCCCTAAATACACCCCATACGCGAAAACGGGCCTCAAATATATTAAATAACATTAAAAATAGATTACAAATTGAAACTTAAGCTGAGGCGGGCCGCGTAGACCCACCCCAACCTTTACGCGGGCCGCGTGAGATCAGAATTGTGGCGCAGCCCTGGGCCGCCACGTGGCCCAACACCCGGCAGACCTACACATCGACTCAGCCCAGCTACATGTTGACCTAGGGTTGACGCGGGCCGCGTAAGCCCTGGGCTTGTGTTACGCGGGCCGCGTGAGGACCAGACTCAGCAACTATATAAGAATGCAACGGGTATTCATTTTCGTCGTTCATTTCTTTCATTCTCAATCACAATTTCTGAATAGTAGAAGTAATACTCGGGTATTATACCCCCCTAATTAGCGAAGTTCTGCTCCGTTGTAAGTATTATAACCCCTGGATACGTATTAGATACACTGCCCGATTGATATAGGGTTCCGTAATGGCTGTCGTGGTTCTGCCCGACGTAATCATTGGAATGCCGTCTCGGGGAGGGTATTACTAATGTTAAAATGGGTTATTAATACTAACGCGTGTACATTTGTGTAAATTATAGATTATCACCGGGAAACACTTACGGAAAATCTAAGACAGCAATGTGAGTTGATCCACTTTTTCTAAACCTTTTGTTAAATGTTTTTACAAAACCTTAAATACTTTTCCATGCGAATAACAGTTATTGAGTATTTGTAAGAATACAATTATGATGAGTATGTTGGGGTTTTGTATACAAAATTTGTTACTTCCTGGTCAAGGAGTAACATGTCTACAAGTCGGGTTCGACAGTACCATGGATGTTAATTGTAATATCTTGGAAACAAATATAATTGCGGGATCGCCCTCAATACTGTACACTGTGACTTTTTATTTAAACTTGATTAAACTGGGATTCACTCACCAGTATTTCCCACTGACAAATGTTTTTAAAACGCGTTTCAGGTAACAAAATATGAAAGCCAAATAGAAGCCAGCTGGACAGCACTGAAGGCTTGGAAAAGTGGCAATAAAGTTACCTAAAAATAAAATAGATGTTTTTATTAAATAAATAGGATTTATTCCTATGAAAAAGAATGTACTATGAACTTGGGTTTTATCCCATTTGTTTAATGTTATGAAAATGTGGTATTTTACTCTGATAAACATTTCCTAACTACGGTCCAGTTGAAAAAAAATTCCGCTGCCAAATTAGACAACACATCGATTCCACCGAAACTGGCTCGCGGCCGCCCGTTTCCCGGGGAACCTGGGATCGGGGGTTACGACAGGAGGTGGTATCAGAGCTAAGCCACTGATTCAGCCACAGAGGTGTTCTGCTGACATCAAATTATAAAGTGTTAGGAAATAAATTATGGAAATACGTGCATAACTGTATTTATTTGTTATGTGTTATTTAACTATCTGTTAGTTTACAGTATGAGCGACCAAGGACCATCTGACGCGTACCGTCAATTGTCTGGTTCGCCTAGAAGCGATGGCACCTCCTCTTCTCAGCCTGCCCTCTCAGGGTACTCTGCTGATACGGAAGATGAAATCTTTGTGTTTAAGGCTCAGTCAGAGGAGCCATTTCCTCAGAAAAAGAGGGGATGGTTCAGTCGAGGGGCACACGAGCGTACGAAACATATGAAAAAGTTGCAAGACCAGAGAGTACTAGCAGCAGCCAAGAGAGAGACAGATGCCTATGCCCAGGATATGATAAATAGGGGTATAGCCAACATCCATATCTTAGCAACCACTGTAGCTGATCCAAATCTGGAGCAATTAATAGCACCCCAACCACAACTACCAATCCCTGACCAACCCATGGAGATAGAAAACCCTGAAAACCAAGTAGAGTTGCATGACTTTAATCCAGAAGAAATCCCTAGGGTACCAGCACCAAATCCCCTAGACCCAAATTACGATCCCGGGTGGAATGACGTTAGGGACTATGTGCAACGTTACCCAATCCATGAAGACACACCTATGCAGAACATAGGAGCTTACCCAGGTATGGACCCTTTAGATCCCTATTACCATGATGACTATATTAGGGAGATCTTAGAAGATCCTTACCGATTTCAGGCACTTTCACCCCCATACCAGGAACCCGCACCCCAGATTCCGAACCCAGTCCTAGAACCTGCACCCCCAATGAGTGCAGAAAACGTGCAAGAACTTAGGGCATTTGGTGAGGAAATTTTGGAGAGTAGTGAGAGAATGAGACATGTGGGAGAGCGACTCGTATGGAAATACGACGAGCGCAATATGGATTTCTGGATGAATCCATATCCATAAATGTGATGGAGGAAACGGTAATAGTAATAATAATATAATAATAATAAAATAAATTAAAAATCAAATAAAATATGTGTGTATGGATGCCTATTACTATTAGTGTAATTCTATTTCAGTTGGTATTGTAATTTTTATTTCAGTACTGGTATGTAATAGATGCATAATAGTATATGAATAGAGTAAAGTCGCAATGATCGACGCTTTTGGCAAAAATGCATGTCATGTGATTGACTATATTAATATTATTTTGTGATATTAATATGGGATAAATGTTTAAAATTCAGATGGCCGATGAAGGAAATCAAGGAAATCTGAATAACGATAACCAGAGTAACATTAACGTGGTTAATGAGAATCCGAGCATCAATAACAATGGAAACCAAATGGATAATAGTGCCGTTCAACACATAGTGGCACAAGGGATTATAGATGCAATGCCATTTATTATTCAAACTATTCAAGAAGCGAATAATAAAAGTAAGCATAGCAGTAAGCGACCAGTTGAACCAGAACACAGCGTGAACAATGGACCCGTACTTCAAGTGCCCATTCCCAAAAGAAGAAGAACCGTGTCTTACGGTTGTTCTTACAAGGAATTCTGGTCCTGCAAACCAATAGAATTCTTGGGCAATGAAGGACCCATTGCAGCTCTACGCTGGATAGAGAAAACTGAGGCTGTTTTAAAAATAAGCAAGTGTGCTGAAGAAGACAAAATAATGTTTGCTTCTAATCCGTTTAAGAACTCAGCCTTAGAATGGTGGAACACTATCCTCCAATCAAGAGGAAGTGATAGGGTATACAACATAGAATGGGAAGAATTTAAGAATATGGTAGAAAGGAAATTATGCCCTCCCAATGAAAAGGAACAGATAGCTAATAAATTTCTGAACCTTAGGATGACCGGGGTAGATAGTAAGGGCTATACTACCACATTCTTTGAATATGCTAGAATAGTGCCAACCCTTGCATCACCTGAACCAGTATTAATCTCCCGTTACATCTGGGGATTAATCGGAGAGATTAGACATGTAGTCAAGGCAGCTAGACCTCAAACTATAGAAGAAGTTGTAGAACTAGCAAATACTTTGACAGATGAATTAATTCGTACTAGAGAAGAAGAACAGAGGAGAAACCTAACCCAAAGGCTTACTCAAGAATTCTGTTCTGGGAATTACAACCGTAGAAATATGGGTTCTACCTCTGCACCTTTCTGCAAGGTCTGCAAGAAAAAGCATTCGGGAAAATGCTTTACTCTTTGCAATTTCTGTAAGATGCCAGGACACAAGGAAGAAGATTGCACGAGAAAATCCAGTAATGGACTGTGCTACAATTGTGGAGAAAAGGGCCACATTAAGATAAACTGTCCGAAATTGGCTCCAGCTGTGAACAACAAGAACACAAAAAATGCTAGAGCATTTGTTCTGACTGCAGATGAAGCCAAGATGATTCCAGACGTGATAGCTGGTACGTTTTTAGTTAATGATGTTTTTGCTAAAGTATTATTTGACTCTGGTGCAAACCAAAGTTTTATTAATACTTCGTTTTGCAAACTGCTAAACCAGTCATTAACTAAACTACCACAAGAATGTCTAGTAGAGACATCTAATGGAGAAACTGTTAGGATTTCTGAAATCTTGCAGGGAGCAAGAATAGAAATTTTAAATCAAAAGTTTAGGGCAAACCTTTATCCCATGAATCTGACAGGATTTGATGTTATATTAGGAATGGATTGGTTAATAGCCAATAAAGCCAGTATTTTATGTGATCAAAAGTCAATCCAAATAAATTCACCAAAAGGTAAAACGATCACAATTAAAGGAGATAAACCCTCTAGATCCACAAAATTCATCTCTGTGATGAAAACTTCAAGTTATATAAGAAAAGGTTCTATAGTGTATTTGATTTCCATAATCACTAACACTAAAGGAAAAGAACTAAAAGACATTCCAGTAGTGTCCCAGTTTCTAGATGTATTCCCAGAAGAATTACCAGGACTACCACCAGACAGAGAAGTTGAATTCAGAATTCACCTGCTACCTGGAACCGCACCAATTGCCAAAGCACCTTACCGTTTGGCACCAGCCGAAATGCAGGAACTAAAGAAACAATTAGATGAATTGCTGGAAAAAGGATTCATACAGCCAAGTTCGTCGCCATGGGGAGCGCCGATTTTATTCGTTAAAAAGAAGGACGGATCAATGCGTATGTGCATTGATTACCGTGAATTGAACAAAGTCACGATCAAAAATCGGTACCCATTACCGAGAATCGATGATCTGTTCGATCAACTGCAAGGAGCTCGATTTTTCTCTAAAATCGATTTAAGGCCAGGATATCATCAATTAAAGGTACAGGAAGAGGACATTCCTAAGACCGCTTTCAGAACAAGGTTTGGTCATTATGAATTTACTGTCATGCCATTTGGTTTAACCAATGCCCCAGCTGCATTTATGGATATGATGAACCGAATATGTAGGCCATATTTGGATAAATTCATAATCGTCTTCATAGATGATATTCTAATTTACTCTAAGAATAAAGAGGATCATGCAAAGCATTTGCACGCACTTTTAAGTCTATTAAGAAAGGAAAAGCTTTATGCTAAATTTTCGAAGTGTGAATTTTGGTTAAAGCAAGTACAATTTCTTGGACATTTAGTGAACCATGAAGGAATTCATGTGGATCCAACAAAGATCGAGGCGATTACTAAATGGAAAACCCCTGAGTCACCAACCGAGGTTAGAAGTTTCTTAGGATTGGCCGGTTATTATAGAAGATTTATCCGAGATTTTTCTAGAATAGCCATTACTTTAACTAAGTTAACCTGTAAATCTATTAAGTTTGAATGGGGACCAAAACAAGAAGAAGCATTTAGAATTCTTAAGCAAAGATTAACTAATATACCCATACTAGCGTTACCAGAAGAAACTGAAGATTTTGTAGTCTATTGTGACGCTTCTAAGTTAGGTTATGGATGTGTATTAATGCAACGCCAAAAGGTTATAGCTTACGCATCTAGACAACTTAAGAATCATGAAGAGAATTATTCAACCCATGATATAGAGTTAGGAGCTATAATTTTTGCCCTTAAGATTTGGAGACATTACCTTTATGGTAGTAAGTTTACCATATTCACTGATCATAAGAGTTTAAGGTATGTTTTCGGGCAAAAGGAGTTGAATATGAGACAAAGACGCTGGATGGAAATGCTTAGTGATTATGATTGTGATATCCAGTATCATGAAGGAAAAGCAAATGTAGTGGAAGATGCTTTAAGTCGAAAGTATCATGAAAAGCCAAAAAGGGTACGTTCTCTTAAATTAAATCTTCAAGTAGATTTAAATGATCAGATAAAAGAAGCACAAGAATCAGTAATCAAGGATGATACTGAAAAATTAAAAGGTATGATTAAGGAATTAGAACAAGGAATAAATGGAATTTGGAGATTCAATAAAAAGAGAATGTGGATACCTAAATTAGGAAACCTACGTCATCGTATATTAGAAGAAGCCCATAAGTCTAAGTATACGATGCACCCAGGAAATGATAAAATGTACCAGGATTTAAGGAAAAATTTCTGGTGGATAGGAATGAAGAAAGACATAGCAGCCTATGTTTCTAAATGTTTAACTTGTTCACAAGTTAAAGCTGAACACCAGAAACCCTCAGGTTTGTTACAGCAATTAGAAATGTCAGTGTGGAAATGATTATTGATAACAATGGATTTTGTTACCAAATTACCCAAAACAAGGAAGGGAAATGATACAATCTGGGTGATTGTAGATAGACTAACCAAGTCAGCTCATTTCCTACCAATGAAGGAAACTTTCAGTATGGAACAGCTAGCTAAATTGTATGTAAATGAAATTGTTTCATTACATGGAATTCCTTTATCAATTGTTTCTGATAGGGATAGTCGATTTACCTCTCATTTTTGGTCAAGTTTCCAAAAAGCCATGGGAACTAAGTTAAATCTGAGCACAGCTTATCATACTCAAACAGACGGACAAAGCGAAAGGACAATTCAAACAATGGAGGACATGCTTAGAGCTTGTGTAACATCCCGAAAATACAAATTTTTAAATTTCGATTAAACCAGGAATGACACTGACCTAGTTAGATGATGACTTATGAGTAGTTAATGAGTTAAAACAAAATAAAAACAAAAGTTGAGGGGCCAAAAGTGCTTAAATTGAAATTAAGTTTAATAAAACAAAAAAATTGAAATCTCAAACACACATGCGTGTGTGAGATCGACCAGACAAGAAGCAGGGGGCGACCAAGCTCATCAAAACCCTAAATTTCACAAAACTCCTAAATTGAAGGATCAAACCAAGTCCAAAACAAAAATCGAGCATAGATTAATGATCCCCATTGCAAGGAGATCATAAGGTATGTAAAATTTGACAAAAATTCTCTACTTGAAATTCTCATGAATTTAGAGAACTTGAAATCTGATGATGCATGTGTGATTTGTAGATGAATTAGGAACATTAAAATGTCTAGGAGTAAACCCTAGACAAGTACATGTTGAAATTATGCTAAATTCTAGTGACATCCATGGTCACCATTGTAGGTGACTAGTGGATTATGTAAAACTTGATAAACACTAGGAAATTTGGGGTTGTTCTAGTGTAAATTGACATATGTAAAGTTATTTCATAATTATAAAGGCAAATATTTATGTTAGATAGTTTGATTGATGAAAATTCGGGTTATATGACAAGTTATGAGCTTGTTAATGAATTATTTAAAATTCTGCCCTTAAGGTGTTTGTATAAATGCCTCAAAGAAGACTTAAACCTGAAATTTTAAAGTTAAAACGCATAATTATGATGTTTTGGCAAATTGTGCGATATGTGAATTAAAAAGAGTTTTAAACGTGATGTGATTGAACTCTATAGGAAAGGACACCGGAACATCGAGTGGACAAGCCGATGGCGACTTGCGTTTGAAGGGCGTACTTTGAAGGTATGTAACTTGACCCGTTAAATTAAGTGAATTGTTATTAAATTATGTATGGATACAATGTAAAATAGAAGTTGCGTTGATTGTAGCGATCATGTTAGTTACTTAAATGAGTAGGTTAAGATTTGGTTAAGAGTCGTTTGGTAGTCATTATAATGGTGGAATCCATATATGAACCAAACGGGTCGAATAATCAATTAATACGGGCTAATGCTTCGATATATGGTTATTCAGTCTTTTGTTGATGTTAATCATAGATATATTAAAATACGAGAAACTAGCATCTTGGGTTGCTTAAATGACGAACCCCATAAGGGTAAACTAAATGGGTTAATAAGCGAAGCTATGAATTGGATAACGGTAGTATCTTACTTGTAGATTTTAGGCCCGGGTGATGGGTAGCAAATTACTAAACACGCAAGCCGGTTATGGGAGCGTGGATGTTCAAAATGAGAAATCCGAGAATTTGGGTTTGGGCAAAACAACAAATCAGTCAAAATATAAACCTTCAGAGTCTACCGTAAGTTACGGTAGCTACCGTAACTTACGGTAGAGGTAAAAAGGCTACGGTGGATTCCTACTGTTTTACGGTAGAACCAGTGCTGCCCAGGAGCTACCGTAACTTACGGTGGCTACCGTAAGTTACGGTAGAGCCCTGCCAAAACTGCTGAACTTGGCATATATCAGATAATCGAATCCGTTTTTGAACGTAGTTTCGATTAAGCAATATTTCTAAGAACTCTAACACTAATTTTGTTAAAAATCTTCTGTTTTCAGGTTTTTCAAGTATGTGGACAATGATCAAGCATGTTTTGAAGAACCGAACACGAACTTTTGAAGCTTCCGCGTAAATTAACTTTGTTTAGACAATGTTTATGATGTAAACGATTTACTAATCATGTTTTGAATGTTTAAACTAGTTAGTAGTTAACTAGTATGTGATTACTTTAAAACTTCGATTTTGTACTTGTGTTGAAGTAAAGTACTTTTTATATAAAATCATGTATAGTTTTATTAAATTCGAATAGAAATTAGACGGTTGTTACAACTTGTGTAATTGATTTCGGAGGTAATTGGGACGATCACTTACCTTTAATAGAATTTTCTTACAATAACAGTTATCACACAAGTATCAATGTTGCACCATTCGAAGCACTTTATGGACGAAAATGCCGAACCCCAGTCTGTTGGGCAGAAATTGGGGACAAGCAACTATCTGGACCTGATATAGTACAAGAAACAACCGATAAGATTATTCAAGTCAAGGAACGACTGAAAGCAGCACGTGATCGATAGAAGAGCTATGCCGATAACCGACGCAAGCCATTAGAATTTCAAGTAGGAGACAAAGTAGTATTGAAGGTCTCTCCTTGGAAAGGAGTGGTAAGATTCATCAAAAGAGGAAAGCTAAGTCCCAGGTATATTGGACCTTTTGAGATTATTAGAAGGATAGGACCTGTAGCCTATCAGCTACAACTGCCAGAGGAAATGACAGGAATACATGATGTGTTTCATGTATCTAATCTCAAGAAATGCCTAGCTGATGAATCACTAATAGTACCTCTTAAGGATATAGAGGTAAATGAACAACTCAAGTTTGTAGAGAGGCCTCTACAGATCGAAGACAGGAAAGTCAAGAATCTCAAACATAAGAGATTAGTTCTGGTCAAAGTGAAGTGGGACTCCAAAAGAGGAACTGAGTACACATAGGAGCTTGAATCTGAAATGCAAAGGAAATATCCACACTTGTTCCAGTAGATCTCGAGGACGAGCTCTAAAACAAGGTGGGGAGGATATAACAACTCTCAAAATTAAACCAACACCCTCGATTATTTTTCCGACACCCTAGTATATTTTAAAATATCCCAAAATGTCCCTAAATACACCCATACGCGAAAACGGGCCTCAAATATATTAAATAATATTAAAAATAAATTAAAAATTGGAACTTAAGCTGAGGCGGGCCGCGTAGACCCACCTCAACCTTTACGCGAGCCGCGTGAGATCAGAATTGTGGCACAGCCCTGGGCCGCCACGTGGCCCAACACCCGGCAGACCTACACATCGACTCAGCCCAGCTACACGTTGACCTAGGGTTGACGCGGGCGCGTAAGCCCTGGGCTTGTGTTACGCGGGCCGCGTGAGGACCAGACTCAGCAACTATATAAGAAGGCAACGGGTTTTCGTTTTCGTCGTTCATTTCTTTCATTCTCAATCACAATTTCTGAATAGTAGAAGTAATACTCGGGTATTATACCCCCTAATTAGCGAAGTTCTGCTCTGTTGTAAGTATTATAACCCCTGGATACGTATTAGATACGCTACCCGATTGATCTAGGGTTTCGTAATGGCTGTCGTGGTTCTGCCCGACGTAGTCATTGGAATGCCGTCTCAGGGAGGGTATTACTAATGTTAAAATGGGTTATTAATACTAACGCGTGTACATTTGTGTAAATTATAGATTATCACCGAGAAACCCTTACGGAAAATCTAAGACAGCAATGTGAGTTGATCCACTTTTTGTAAACCTTTTGTTAAATGTTTTTACAAAACCTTAAATACTTTTCCATGCGAATAATAGTTATTGAGTATTTGTAAGAATACAATTATGATGAGTATGTTGGGGTTTTGTATACAAAATTTGTTACCACCTGGTCAAGGAGTAACATGTCTACAAGTCGGGTTCGACAGTACCATGGATGTTAATTGTAATATCTTGGAAACAAATATAATTGCGGGATCGCCCTCAATACTGTACACTGTCACTTTTTATTTAAACTTGATTAAACTGGGATTCACTCACCAGTATTTCCCACTGACAAATGTTTTTAAAACATGTTTTAGGTAACAAAATGTGAAAACCAAATAGAAGCCAGCTGGACAGCACTGAAGGCTTGGAAAAGTGGCAATAAAGTTACCTAAAAATAAAATAGATGTTTTTATTAAATAAATAGGATTTATTCCTATGAAAAAGAATGTACTATGAACTTGGGTTTTATCCCATTTGTTTAATGTTATGAAAATGTGGTATTTTACTTTGATAAACATTTCCTAACTACGGTCCTGATGAAAAATAATTCCGCTGCCAAATTAGACAACACATCGATACCACCGAAACTGGCTCGTGGCCGCCCATTTCCCAGGGAACCTGGGATCGGGGGTTCCGACAGACAGTGATGACCAAGGGGGAATTTGTTAGTGCATATTATGTATTTCTGCCACTGTGCGAATAGGCTAGATAGGGCGTGTGTTGAATATTGTATAATTGAGATACGAACACATGACTTTGGAGAAGACGAGAGAGGTTCGTACGGATGTAACTTCATACGAATGTAACACATTCATGCGGATGTAACTCATTCGTGTGGATGTAATTTTGTAAGGATGTAACTCATTCGTGCGGATGTAATTTCATAAGGATGTAACTCATTCGTGCGGATGTAGGACAAGCTCATCTACACAGAAGTGCTCATCCGTCCCAACCTGATGTATATATATAGTGTCATGTGTTCGTTAGCTGTTAAGTTTTGGAAGTTTGGCTGGAGAGATTGTTGATGCTCTCTCAGCCGGTCAACAATGTATGCTTTTTCGGTATTAATGGAAGCTTTCTACTTGTGAATATTCTTACGAGATTTCTACCGAATTAGCTTTATTCTATCCAAACTTCCGTCTAAACCCGCCGGATCCTGAACTTACAATGAATATGATTTCACTTCGATACCAGAGGCTAATGATTATGATGAAGTATTAGTAGAAGATGATTCTAACGAACAACCAATGCGTTATAGTTCTCAAGATACTAAAGAATTTCCAGCGTTTACTAAGATGTTTGTTGAGGATGCTGATGATATTTTCTAGAGAAAGATTGAGGCAAGAATAATAGTTGGTGATCCAGCGAGACTTAATCAAGATGAAACAAAACGTGCAAGAAAGAAGTACTCCTGCTGAATGTAAATTTAGAAGACCATTGGCATTTTTCACAAGAAATAAAGACGTTTCACTAGGAGATATAATTAGCTGGGGATGGAATCTAGAGTTGAAAGTTTTTCAATCAAAAGAGAGTATGGAGTTCAATATTCCAAGTATCTAAATGATATCAAGAGTCTACCTTAGTGGGATGTGAAGGAGTTGTGTAGGACAAGATTGATTAATTATGAAATGAGGCAATATGATCAGAAGGAATGGATATTTATTAAGTATCAAGCGTGAAATAATTTTCCAGATTGGAAACACAGGAACCGAAACGAGTTGTATCTAAAACAGAGATCGATGCTGAGACAGGAAAGCCAAAAGTTACACTTATCAATAAACGACCGAAAATAATGAGAAATATGTCCTTGATGAAAATGGAACAAGACTTCCTTGTCGAGTTCAAATGGTGGCATTATGATAAGAAGACGGGAGAGGCTGTGATTGTGCTGAGTAAGGATGGTAAGTGGAGATCTATACGAATTTACGATCCAATGTGGATAGTAAATATGTCTATGAAGGATATAGAGATGCTATTTTACAACAAGACCTATTACGCTGTTGAAGAAATCGTACAAGCAATGCAATATCAGAATGTTGTCAAAGTATGCTATGCTTATGACATACATTCAGGAAGGATGTGGGATATGACGTGGTGCGAGTGTGGTATAATTTTTAGTATATTTTAAGCACTTTTACTCGTTTATCAAGCTTTATATTTATAAAACACGATATAACACGATCACTCTATACAACACGTTAGGGCAAGTGCACCTATCGTTGGCGTAGTATAGTGATGGTAAGATACCGAGGTCGTCCAAGGACACAAGAGCTTTTAGTACCAGATTACCGTCAACGTCTAATCTAACCAAATTTTTAGGAAAAAAATGTTTAGTAAATAAAAACTAGAAAGAAACTAAAATATTAAAAAGAAACAATAGACAAGATAGAATCACTTGGTTCTGACTCTTCTTTTGCGTATCCTTTGATAATTTCCACACTTTTGGTTTTTAATAGAATATATTGGTTATAGTGGCATGTCCCTCTTTTGGAGGCAACGCTACCCTCAGCCATATTGGTCTAACTACTGTCCCGCAAGACCGGAATATTGAAAAATAATTAAGTAAGTTATTAATGCAAAATGTGGCATGTCCCTCTTTTGGAGGCAACTCTACTCTCGACCATATTGATCTAAGTCAGCAGAGATACAGTCCCGCAAGGCCAGTTTAAAGTTTTAATAGTAGTTTATTTATAAGGGATTTAAGCCATTCTTACTTCTCCCAATTTGATGTTATCTGCCTCAAGAGAAGTCCTAATAAGCTTGAATCAAGTCCTCGCATGATCTATACACTGAACGAGGAAAGAACTTTACCCAAACCACCTTTCTAACCGTTCCAGGAAGTTAACGTGCTTTATATAGACCGTAAAGACACGAATGAGTGAATCAACAAAACATGAAGAGATGATAGAATAGAGTTCACTTTCAATATAAAAAAACTAGTTTTTAAAATCATTAATACACACCCAAATAAAAAAGGCTTGGAAATTAAAAGTGATACATAAAAGATTTGTCTTCACCAAGTGATGTAAGAGATTAGTCAAGCATGGCCATTGTTTGACAAGAACTCTTACAATCAATCTTGGATCCCGAGACTACTACACACTCTAAACTTTAACGGTTGTGGTGGATGATGGTGTTGGTTGGTGGTGAAATGAGAGAGAGGCCTGCCAAGGGATGGTTTGCAAATGAACCAAACACTCCTATTTATAGCTGGAAACAGGCCTTTCACACGGCCCCGTGCCCAAGGGGCACGACTCCATGGCTTCTTCTTCTTCTCTGTCTTCATTTAATGAGTTGTGTTAGTCCGTATGCACACATGGCCCGTGTGTCAAAAGCCACGACCCCGTGGCCTTGTACTTGTTGTACTATAGAAGATTTTGCATATCTAGGAGTTGACCACGGCCCGTGTCCATGGGACACGGCCCCGTGTCTCTTGTCTGCTTCTATTTGTCTTCTAGTGTATGGACTCTGGAGTGGGACACGACCCCATGCCTTGGTGGCATGGCCCCATGTTTGTCTTCTGATTTGTTGATTTGGTTTTGGGGTGAAGCTCGAAGGGTAGGTATGATGTGTCAACTTCTCTTCTTTTGTATTTATGTTGGTTTTTGCCGTTAATTTGTTCCTTTTGTACATTTAAGCTCTTTTAATCCTGAAAATCAAAAGTATACAAAGAAACGCATTTTTTCCAACATTAGTACATAACTGGGTTGATTTTATACCTTATTTAATATAATTTATATCTTGCATTTTGCGCATATCAAATACCCCTACACTTGAATCTTTGCTTGTCCTGAAGCAAAACTCTTTAATATTGCTTACACACCCAAATGGAATAGGTAGAGAAGTAGTTTATGGGTCTTGTTTCGGAGTGTCGGGAATCCAAATTCTTTTTATTCTAGTTTCTATTTTATTTACAATTCTATTCGACATGATTTATTTAAAACTAATATATTTTTAGGCATAGCATGACTTTTAAAATTTCCTTAACTTATATACAAATTCACACACCTCACAAGTGATCACTTCAACACTCGGCCGAAAATATATAAGTGAAATGCTTCCCGGTATGGAACTTACTCCTACAATATGCTTGACAAGTAATCAAATCTCATCCTTTTTGACATAATCTTTGTAAATATCAAGAGGATTTTAAGAAGAGTAGGTTTTGGCTAGGGGTTGGGATTTTTATTTGAAAAGTGGCTAAAGGCGTAAAAAATATCAGTTTTCTTTTGAAAATTTGTTTGTTTGTGACTTATGTATAAACTAAAGACTTATAAGCAAGAAATTTGCTTAGTTTATTTCAAGGAACTAACGATTTTTTTTTGATAGAATAAGATATTCACAAAAAGTAACTAAGTCACATTTTCATATATTTCAAAAGAACCAAATTTTTACTAAAATAAAGGGTGTAAAAATAAAAAGGTTTAGGGTGATGGGTAATTGTTGCAAAATTTGTATTTTGCGGGTTTTTGAAACGAAAGTTTAGGCTCAAAGGGGTTAACTAAGTGATTTTTTGGTTTTGGTGGGTGTTATGGGTGGAATTTTGAACCTATATCCCGATAATATATCCTGACTTTATGTTTCTAATTTGCAACCAGGATACCGAACCAGGATATTGGTAACATCCTGCAAAAGTATCTTGTTCGTTACTAATGGTTTGTTTGTATACTTCAGTTGCAATGGACCAACGTTAACAAGGACTAGGTCTACCCGAAGACTCGCTCAAAGTGGTTGCAAGGTGAACGTTGATAGCGGAAGAAGAGGTCTACAACGGTCATAGGGGGATATTCTCCGTATCCCGGAATTATAGGATATTCAGTTAGAATTTAAAAACTATATAAAGGGATGCCGGATCATTAGAAAAACACATGTAATCTCGTACACACGCTGATTACTTACTACATTCACAATCATTCACTCACATTTCACAATTATTGAAACACTTAGAGCTGATCCGTGCATTATCCTGAAGCTGTATCCTGATATTTCAATCAATAAGAAGAACAAAGGCAGCTGGCAGTTGTCAACTCCCGAGGTTTTGTGCTGGCGATCTAGATAGATCAAGGGCTTTCCTCGTACATCCCGTGTTAATCTTTACTTTTATTGTTCATTACTTGATAATTGATATAGTTTGATATCTTGAAACTGTATCCTGAAACTGTATTCTTTATTAATCAACTTGATACATTTTAGCGAATCTCTATAACACACTACCTCACAAACTAAATTTGATCACTTAATTGCTTCGGTAATTTTTGACCAAAACAATTTGGCGCCCACCGTGGGGCAAGTGGTGCTATTTTTATTCAAAACTTTGTTAAAATCATTAATCGGTTTTTTGTTCTCAAAACTTTTTACAAAACCATTTTCAATGGCCTCCCAATAAAACTTGAGCTCTTCTTCGATGCTTGTTTCAACCTCTGCTGCGACTGGTTCATTGCCTTCTCCACCTGCACAAGTTCAAGCTTCCCAAAGGAGAAATGAAAGCCAAACACCTCGAGACGCTTCTGTTGCTCAGAATGTTTCCAGATCCGGAGTTTCAGGGAGAACTCCGGTCCGCTCCGTTTCATGACAACATTCGATCATTTCTCGACGAAATCTGCGACAACCGAACCACAACTTAACATATGGTCTACTCTCCTTTTATGCGAATCAAACGGCGTAGTTTTCCCTCTTTACACTATTGAAGAACACATCAACGATCACTTTCTTCGCCCTTTCTGCTGCCACTGGTCGTCGAGAAATGATTGAATGTTGTCGCGAAACGGAGCGGACCGGTCGCCTATTGATTTGGGGAAAGTTTTGAACTCGAAGATATGTTGTTTTCATTTTCTGGTGGTGGTGGTGTTGTTGATGTAAGCTTATAACCTTGCCATAGTTAGAGAAATTGAGAATTTTGTTGAAGAAGCGAAAATCAGAGGTAAGGAGGTAGGATGTGGAGGACCAGAGGTGGTGGCCGGCTATCGGAGGTGGGAGTGGTGGCAGAGGTGGTCTGGAGGTGGTCAGTGGTGGTGGTTATTCAATGGAAGAGATGAGATGGTGGTGGTAGTGGTTTGAGGAAGAAGAAGAGGGTGGGGTGGGAGAACCAGGAAATGACCAAACTACCCTCACGTGCCAAGCACATGGGGTGTTTTAACTGAGAAATTTAACAGAGGTTAGGTTAGGGGACCAACCGAGTTCATTTTTGACAACTTTTGGGACCACGCGTGTAATTAGTAAACCATTAGGACCAAGTATGAAATTTTTGCAAACCACAGAGACCAACCAAGCATTTAACTCTTTATTTAAATAACCTAACCTAGTTTGTTGTGTTAGGTTGTAATATAGTTTCTTACATTTACAAACTAACCCCTTAACTATTAGTAACCATGCTAACTTAATTTTTGTTAAATAAAAAAAAAACTAGACGTAAATCAATAGAAATAAGAAGAGCCCTAACCCAATTAGTTGATTTAATTTATAAAATAGTTTTCAATAACTACATAATTAATCCCTTGACTTATAACAACATGTATAACGTTGTTAATGCTTCCCTGTTATAAATTTTACCGAACTAGTCGGACTTCTTTATATGTTTAACGTTTTTAGCCCAGTGTTCACCCCACGTGATACGTAACCAAATATAAATTAATAGAATAATAAAAATATTCTAATTTTCTATTTTTAATTATTTTCCAAAGGATTCGGTTTTGCAATTCGGGTCGGTTTTTGGAGATCCGTTTTTGGCGGGTGTTACATAGCAACTGTAGTAAACAGTTTTTGGCGAGTCTTTTTCCAATATCAACATTTTGTTGCAAATACATAGCAAATCTGATTTTGCTATACATATGTGATGGAAAAGCTTGTTAGAAGATGCCAGATTCCTAGTAATGTGGGCTATGCATATAGGAATAAAGTCCATTCGGACGAATGAAAGTTCATTCGGATGAATGGGGTTAATGTGTTCTAAAGGAGTCCATCCTTAGTTAGCCTTTGCCTATAAATAGGAGGAGTCTTGTATCATTTTAGAACTTTTTAGAACTTGGAGAGCTCTTGGAGATCTAGAGAGAGAAAGTTCTACACAAGTGTTTTCAAGGTTGTAAATTGTCAAACATCAATAGAAAACGCATTATAATTACGTTCTTGTGTCTGATCCACTCACGTACACGGATTCCGCACGTGATACATGATTTTTGCACTCATCGGGATTTCAAAATCGATCCAGAAACGAACATACAAGTGGTATCAGAGCGGGAAATCGAGTGCACGGATTCAAGATACAAGAATTCAAGAGATTTCATCAGAATCGGGGTTGAATTTGATCAAAATCGTGACATTTATTTTTCTACTCAATTTCTTCACTTTTTGGACTGAAAATCTCAGATTTACGGAGATTTAACGGTTGGAATCGGCTGAATTTTTGATATATTGTGCGAAAAGTGGTGTTTAACAACCCTACAAAATTTCAAGGTTAAATTCGAAGTATTTCTTGGTCAAATCGGCGAAAAAATGTAAGACCCTTACAATCTTTGTATATTTTATCCCATACCTTGCAGATTTTTATAATATTGCCATATTTATCAAAACATTTATTGAACGATGTTTCATAGACTCCAAAACACTCAACTAGTATTTACCAAAACTTAAAAAAAAACAACATTCCAAAAGATGTTTATAATAGTTTTTGCATAAGATTTGGTTACAAAAGAAACTAATATATTAGCGGAAGCTTTGTAGTTCATGTGTTCGGTTATCGCGTGTGCTTGATCTTCATCCGACATTTGGTATAAGTTACATAAAACTAAAACACTCAAACTTATTAGTTATGAGAATTAAAACATGTTTATACAAGTTTCTAGGATTCAAACAATGAACAACAAACTAAATGCCAAATTTAGATGCTGTCGCGTGTCGCAGCGTCGTTCCCAAAACTTGTCGCGTGTTGCGACAGGTGTCGTGTGTCGCGCCCCGGAATGTCTCCGCCGTCGCGTGGCATGAGGAGTACACTTTTACAGCAGGTTTTGTTTTGAAACCTGCATTTTCCAGCCAAACTTGGTTTTACGAAAATCGTCATAACTTACTCGTTATTGATCCGAATTGAGTCATGTTTCCGGCTACATGATCGTAATTCGATCATCTATACTATGGAATCAAAATCCAACATCTAAATGAACAATTTTTTTTTAAATTTAAGCCCTTGGCTTATAATAATTTCAAGTTATTTTGACCCGTTTGTGTTTTAAACATCAATTTGGTCAAAGTGACTATCCGTTTTTCACTAACAACACAACTTGGATATTTACTAATACTAGGGGCTTTAACCATGTGGTTTATATGCCCATTATATTTATATGTATGTTATTTATTCGACCCGTTTAACTATAACTAGTTAAACGAAATTAACACGAATCTTATAATTGGTGTCACGCATCTTTTGGTCATACTCACAACTGAGTTTATGACTTATATTCTGCGTTACCCTTTCTCGGCTAACAACAATAATGTTTATTAATTCAAAATCCGGCATCATTTCGACGTCTTTAGTCGTGCAACCTTTCCGGTTTGCATCAAGACATCCATTTGACCCGTTTATCTATCTTAGCGAAATCCATCGCTTTATTTCACCAAAGTTTCATTACTTTGGTTGTTTTGACCCGTTTGGTTTCATTAGCGACATCCATCGCTTTATATTACCTAACGGTCATCAATTGAATCAAGTTGACCCATTTGACTATTATAGTGAAATCCATCACTTTTATTGTCTAACATGACTTTAAACTCTTATTTAATTCATTCGGTTTGTCTATATGGAATCCACCATTTTGACATTCTCCGAACTTCATAATGATACCTATATCATTCAATAGAATTGGACATAAAATAATAACGAAATATACGAAGTGCATAGCCACGCACCTTTAAAGTTTTCCCTTTAAACGGTTATCTGATCCGCCTTGATTACTTGATGATCCACCCAAATTTCCTATAGAATTCAATTCGAACATAACACTTAGAACTCATATTTCAATATTCGACACACGATGCTTCTACAACTCAATTAAATGATTCTTTCATAGTTCTCACTCAATTCAAGTTCATTTAATCAT
Source organism: Helianthus tuberosus (assembly GCA_030545235.1). Taxonomy (NCBI): domain Eukaryota; kingdom Viridiplantae; phylum Streptophyta; class Magnoliopsida; order Asterales; family Asteraceae; genus Helianthus; species Helianthus tuberosus. The sequence continues at coordinate 85,213,664 of CM060369.1, forward strand.
TTTATCAAACATCTTGTGTGCGAAAATAGTATACTAACACTATCATGTTCATGATTAATAGATTTAACCATGTTAAATCATGATATTCCAAATCATATGTCAAGAATACCATAAGAACACTTAAACTTACTTCATAACTATCAAGTAACACTAAATCATCATTATGATTCAAGTGTTCTTCATTTTAGTCACAAAACCCATATAACCCATATATGGTTAATCATGAATTCACTAGATTATGATTCAAAATCACTAAATTCATATCTAGGGTTTGTTCCTAGACTTGTAATCATCTTAATTTAGCCGTAACTTCAAACTTTCATTCAAGAATTTAAATTAAGAGAATCCATAACAAATCAAAACATCATCAAAGATCAAAATTAAACATACCTTGTGATCTCCTAAGTATAATGATCACGAATTTTGCTTGAAATCGATTCCTAATCGGTTTCCTTCTTTGATTTTGGATAGTATTTGATGAATTTAGGGTTTTGAAACAAGAACTTTGTTTCTTGGCTCTGTGTTGGTCGACCAGGATAAAACACACCAAGTGTGTGTTTTGAACATAATATGTTTTAGTAAAATAACTTTCAAGAAGGTCGATTTCAGTCCCTCTAGTTTTTAAGATATATAAAATGGTTAGAATCCTTTTGATTCCTATCTTTTATAACAAAATTTTAACTAGGTCAATTATTCCTAGTTTTAATTTCACTATTTTAGTTTCGATATTAATAGTTATACATGTATACACGCATATATAATTTAATATTTTAGGGGTGTTACAAGTCTACCCCCCTTAAAGAGGATTTCGTCCTCGAAATCATAATACGTACCAAATAAGGAAGGGTACAAGCGTCTCATCTCTTCTTCAGACTCCCAAGTGGTGTCTGATCCCTTCTGATGTTCCCATTTGACTTTTACTTGATTGATTTCTTTATTGTCGCAACCCCCGCCCCCTATCTGTCCCGGGAACGGGCGGCCGCGAGACCAGATTTGGTGGATCATTATTTATTATTTTGGTAGCGGAAATTTCATCAGGACCGTAGTTAAGAAATATTTATCAGAGTAAAACCACCATATTTTATATTAATAATCACATGGGTAAAACCCAAGTTTCTTATTACAACATTTTTATAGGGATAAACCCTATTTTATTTAAAACATCGTCTTTTAGGTAACTTTTATAGCCACATTTTTTTCCAAGCCGTCATTGCACTCCAGTTGGCTTTCTTCTAATTTGGCTTTTACATTTTGTTACTTGAAACGCGTTTTAAAAACATTTGTCAGTGGGAAATACTGGTGAGTGAATCTCAGTTTAATCAAGAAGAGTTTCATCCATTAACAGTATTGAGAGCAATCACATTGTTTATTTCTACACAATTACTCATTCAGTATTGTCAATCCTGACTGGTGGGTCATATTACACATTGGCTAACTCGTTGTCCAATGGTAACGTGTTCCACATTTTGTATACAAAACCCCAACATTCCGACAGTAATTGAAGAACTACAAAGACTCAATCACTGCTTAATCACATTGTAAAACATTTAAGGTTTTGTAAAAACAATTTACAAAAAGGAGATTACTCACATTGCTGACTTAGGTTTCTTCTAAGGTTTCTTGGTGATTATCTATAATTTACACAATGCACACGCGTTAGTATAATAACCCTTTATATTTACATTAGTTATACCCTCCCCGAGACGGCATTCCAACGACTACATCGGGCAGAACCTTGACAGCCGTTATGGAACCCTGGATCGATCGGGCAGCGTATCTAATACGTAACCGGGGTTATGATACTTACATCGGGGAAGAACTTCGTTAATTAGGGGGTATTATACCCGAGAATTATGCCTACTATGTGAAAATTGAGAGAAAGAAAAGATCGTGAGCGAGTTTTGACTGAAGGCCCGATGCCCTCTTATATAGGGCCTGATTTTCGTTTTCTCGCGGCCCGCGTAGACCTAAGGGTCTTCTTACGCGGCCCGCGTAGTAGGGGGTTTAAGCCGTAGCTGATCCGGGTCACGGTATAGGTTCAACACGTGTTGCCACGTGTCACCACCGAGTGAGGCCTCGTTGTTGATCGCTCGCAGCCCGCGTAGGCAGTAGCCAAAGGCTACGCGCCCCGTGACAACCTTTATTTTCTTGTTTTTATTTTATTTTTAATGCTAGATCGTATTTTGGGCTTTGTTTTCACATATGGGGTGTATTTTAAGACATATGGGAATATTTTAATATATTTTAGGGTGTCAGAAAAATTCAGGAGGGTGGTTATATCCTCCCCACCTTGTTTTAGAGCTCGTCCTTGAGGTCTACTGGAACAAGTGTGGATATTTCCTTTGCATTTCTGATTCAAGTTCCCATGTGTATTCTGGTCCTCTTTTGGAGTTCCACTTCACTTTGACTAGAACTAGTCTTTTGTGCTTAAGGTTCTTAACTTTCATGTCTTCAATTTGTAGAGGCTTCTCTACAAACTTTAATTGTTCATTCACCTCTATATCCTTAAGAGGCACTACTAGCGATTCATCAGCTAAGCATTTTTTGAGATTAGATACATGAAATACATCATGTATTCCTGCCATTTCCTTTGGCAGTTGTAGCTGATAGGCTACTGGTCCTATTCTTCTAATAATCTTAAAAGGTCCAACGTACCTGGGGCTTAGCTTTCCCCTATTGATGAATCTTACCACTCCTTTCCAAGGAGAGACTTCCAATAACACCTTATCTCCTACTTGAAATTCCAATGGCTTTCGCCTGTTATCAGCAAACTCTTTTGTCGATCACGTGCTGCTTTCAGTCATTCTTTGATTTGAATAATCTTGTCTGTTGTTTCTTGTACTATCTCGGGTCCAGATAGTTGCTTTTCTCCAATTTCTGCCCAACAGACTGGCGTTAGGCACTTTCGTCCATAAAGTGCTTCGAATGGTGCAGCATTGATAATTGTGTGATAACTGTTATTATAAGAAAATTCTATCAATGGTAAATGATCGTCCCAATTACCTCCAAAATTAATTACATAAGCTCTAAGTATGTCTTCCATTGTCTGAATTGTCCTTTTGCTTTGTCCGTCCGTTTGAGGATGATAAGCTATGCTTAGATTCAACTTGGTTCCCATTGCTTTTTGGAAACTTGTCCAAAAATGAGAGGTAAAACGACTATCTTGTAACACCCCAAAAATGCATAAAAGTTTATTTTAATGTTTAAATGCTTCAAATGATTAGTTAAGTTGTAAATAAGTAAGGGAAGTTTAAAAAAATTAGAAAATATGCAAGAATGACAACATCAGAAACTTTGAGGGGTTGAACATGTAAAGTATGGTTTTAAGTATGATAAAAAAACCCAGTGTTTTGTGGGTGTGGGTCGCGAACACAGGGTAGGAAAGGAGAAACCCTTCTCCTTCAATTGAGTTCAAGAATTCAGCTAATTGAAGCCCTAATCGTGGCTGTTACTCATGCATTTCAATGATTTCTTGATCATCCAGGCCTACTAAAGCTTAAGGTAAGAAGAATTTGATGGTTTGATGATCTTGAATATATTGGGTTTCAAGAAAATCCATGAGTTTATGTGAAATTAGTATGATATTGAACTAAGATTACCATTTAGAAATTATGAATGCTAAAAATTGATCAAATCAATGTTGGAAGTGAAAACCCACTTTGAGTAGAACGGGTATTAGTTGCAATGTGTGAAATTGTATGAGAGCATGTATGATGATTGTTTATATTGATAAATTGTTAGCTAGGACTGAATTAGAAGAAAATTTATGTGAAGTTCTATTGAATTTGGTGTTCTTGATGATATTGACATGAATTGCCCATGCTATGCAAATGATACTTGTACACTATGCATAATTAATGGTACGCACACCAAGTGTATGATGAAATGCCTAAGTGAAGTTAGGATGCGAAATTGCATGAAACGGCTTGGTATATATAGGAATGAAATATGAAAATGATGTCATGATCATGTTAAATTACTAGTTTGAATGTGGTTGTAAGCACATTTGCATCGTGAGTAGGAGATGTATATAGTGTCTTTCGTATAGCCTTTTTCGATCTTACGAGTAGAAGAGAATAAGTCGAAAGTTCATAGGATGAATTGTTGATTTCTGAAAGTCAACTGTGCATAAGAAGCATGACTTGACTAATGGTTGTAAAGGTAGGATTATAGGAAGTCGTATGGTACATGTTATATCAATACGTGTGAATGGAACGACATGATGAATTACATGAGTTTGTAAGGATGTAAATTGGTCATGTGTTCTATGCTTCTTAGAATTGACTAATGAAAGTTAAATGTAAAATATGCAAGTAATATGGTTTTCAACATGTACAATGGTGTATGCTAACAAGAATGTAAATTTCGATGACATGAAAGTATAGGAATCATGTCGAGACGGACTCAAGCACGAAATGCTAATGGGTCAAGAGAAGGCAAGGATGCGGATACGAGCACGGATGCATAAGGTAAGTAATTTCCGAAATCACTTCTTAGTTTGTTTAGATAATGTAGTGTTTCAATTAATTAAGCATGATGTTTGAAGTCAAATATGGATCTGATTGTATGAAATTGGTGAATTTCGCTAAGTAGACCGAACGGGTTAAAATGAGGTTTTATGAGTATAATGGAATGATGCTTAAATAATGGCTATGGTATTGTAACCAGGTGATGGGTAGAATCTCATATAACAATCCTAATCGAGAAACGGAGACGCAAATTATAGACAAAAGACTCGGTTGTAAGTTATAATTAACGAATAAACCAAATTGTGAATGGAATTTTATTATCAAAGTATGATTTCGTAGGAATGAATGAAGTGTATGAGTTTAGCACATACCAAGTATTGGGTGAGTAAATCCCATGTACGATACTTCAAATAATGTAAGAGTGTTATAGTTATAATGTTCATGTGAACCTTGAGTTTAAACATATGAGTTGTTTACTAAAATCATGAACGGGTCGAATAATTTTTAATTGGCTAATTAGTTGAATGCACATAAGTTAAGAAACTTTCCCTAGTTCGGATGTTAGAAATTGAGTCTTATGATAGAGGACTAATTTACGATCACGTAGGAAGAAACGGGATGTAAAACGGATCAAAAACGAGAAAGTTATGTTCGTTTTTGTGTAGATTAGCGTTGCTGGGAATTGCTGCAATCAGTAGCAAAGATTCTGGAAAATAAGGAGCGTCGCGCCACGCGACAGCAGGGGCAAGTAGCCATCGCGCGACGCGACGGTAGGTTGGGCTGGCGAAAATTGTTTATTTAGTCGGTTTTATCGCGAACTCGTTTAAGCACGTTTTAAGTTACGTATGACTAATCCCTCTTATGTTTTTGTGAATTGTAAGGCTTAACCACCCGGTTTCGATCGTAAACGCTTATATGTATTCCGTTAGGAGAAATAATTACCTTCCGATACTCAGGACTGATAGGTAATTATTAATAGAAGAAAGAATGCCCGTAGCCTCTTACGTACGTGATCTTTTTATTGGGAAGCTTGTATTTAGGGTGCCTTAGAAAACCCTTTTGGAATGTCTTATGTAGCGTGTATGTTTGTATAGTTTGTACATTTGTTTATGTGTACATATTCATGAAGTGAAGGACGTGTTTAACTTATATGTATGATTGCGTCTGTGTACGAAGTGGGATTTATTGCTTACGAATGAATGGAATATGTGTGTATCTTGAGTGTTAAGTTACTAAACCGGGATCTTAAGTATGAAATGAGAATGAGGGTATGCCATAAGGACCTTGTGAAGGTTCAAAGAATTGGAATGCATGATTATACAGGAAAGCTTAATCAAAGAGACTGACATGAGAAGAAGGAATATGGGGTGGTTATTTGATGGTATATATTTTAATTAAGAAGGACGTCACCAAATCTTAATGATGTTTATGTATGTGGTGAATGCAGGTTGCGCGGACATAATATTATTATGAAGAGTAAGAGGATTGAAGATTGAGTCAAGAGTAAGGATTGTACGGGAAGAGTGGTCACGTTGCTTGATTTACGTATTTTCTTGAGATCTTAAATTAATGGAATGTTGTAAATTTCTTACTAGTAAATGTTTGATATCTTGTATTTGAACCTTAATTTAAGTAATGTGTCAAGGAAAGAAAGAAATTTTAAATCTCGTTCTTCCGCTGCGTTGTTTTTAAGATAAAGCATTTATGGGTCTTACATATCTCTGTCAGAAAAAATTGATAGATGAATTCCATGTAATGAAACTATTTCATTTACATATAATTTAGCTAACTGTTCCATACTGAAAGTTTCATTCATTGGTAGGAAATGAGCTGACTTGGTTAGTCTGTCTACAATCACCCAGATTGTATCATTACCTTTTCTTGTTTTGGGTAATTTGCTAACAAAATCCATTGTTATCAATTCCCATTTCCATACAGGCATTTCTAACTGTTGCAATAAACCTGAGGGTTTCTGATGTTCAGCTTTAACTTGTGAACAAGTTAAACACATTGCAACATATGCTGCTATATCCTTTTTCATTCCTATCCACCAGAAATTCTTTCTTAAGTCCTGATACATCTTATCATTTCCAGGATGCATCGTATACTTAGACTTATGGGCTTCTTCTAATATACGGTGGCGTAGGTTTCCTAATTTAGGTATCCATATTCTTTTCTTATGGAATATCCAAATTCCATCTGTTCCTTGTTCTAATTCCTTAATCATTCCTTTTAATTTCTCAGTATCATATTTGATTACTGATTCTTGTGCTTTTCTAATCTGATCATTTAAATCTACTTGCAGATTTAACTTAAGAGAACATACTCTTTTTGGCTTTTCATGATATTTCCGACTTAAAGCATCAGCTACTACATTTGCTTTTCCTGCATGATACTGGATATTAAAGTCAAAATCACTAAGTATCTCCATCCAGCGTCTTTGTCTCATATTCAACTCCTTTTGCCCAAAAACATACCTTAAACTTTTATGGTCGGTGAATATGGTAAACTTACTACCGTAAAGGTAATGACTCCAAACTTTAAGGACAAAAATTATAGCTCCTAATTCCAAATCATGGGTTGAGTAATTCTCTTCATGATTCTTAAGTTGTCTAGAAGCGTAAGCTATAACCTTTTGACGTTGCATTAACACACATCCATAACCTAACTTGGAAGCGTCACAATATATTACCAAATCTTCAGTTCCTTCTGGTAACGCTAGTATGGGTGCATGTGTTAATCTTTGCTTAAGAATTCTAAAGGCTTCTTCTTGTTTTTGTCCCCATTCAAACTTAACAGATTTACAGGTTAACTTAGTTAAGGGAATGGCTATTCTAGAAAAATCTCAAATGAATCTTCTATAATAACCGGCTAATCCTAAGAAACTTCTAACCTCGGTTGGTGATTCAGGGGTTTTCCACTTGGTAATCGCCTCGATCTTGGTGGGATCTACATGAATTCCTTCATGATTGACAAAATGTCCAAGAAATTGTACCTGTTCTAACCAAAACTCACACTTCAAAAACTTAGCATAAAGCTTTTCTTTTCTTAGTAAACTTAGAAGTGCGTGCAGATGGGCTGCATGTTCCTCCTTGCTTTTAGAATAAATAAGAATATCATCTATAAAGACAATTATGAATTTATCCAAATATGGCTTACATATTCGGTTCATCATGTCCATAAATGCAGCTGGGGCATTGGTTAAACCAAATGGCATGACAGTAAATTCATAATGGCCATACCTTGTTCTGAAAGCGGTCTTAGGAATGTCTTCTTCCTGTACCTTTAATTGATGATATCTTGACCTTAAATCGATTTTAGAAAAAAATCGTGCTCCTTGCAATTGATCAAACAGATCATCTATTCTTGGTAATGGATACCGATTCTTAATCGTGGCTTTGTTCAATTCACGGTAGTCAATGCACATACACATTGATTCGTCCTTCTTTTTAACGAATAATATCGGTGCTCCCCATGGCGATGAGCTTGGCTGTATGAATCCCTTCTCCAACAATTCATCTAATTGTTTCTTTAGTTCTTGCATTTTTGCGGGTGCCAAACGGTAAGGTGCTTTGGCAATTGGTGCGGTTCCTGGTATTAAGTGGATTCTGAATTCTACTTCCCTGTCTGGAGGTTGCCCTGGTAGCTCTTCTGGAAATATATCTGAAAACTGGGATACTACTGGAATATCCTTTAATTCTTTTCCTTTAGTGTTAGTGATTATAGAAATCAAATACACTAATGATCCTTTCCTTATATAACTTGTTGTTTTCATCACAGAGATGAATTTTGTGGATTTAGAGGTTTTATTTCCTTTAATTGTGATCTTTTCACCCCTTGGTGAATTTACTTGAATTGACTTTTGATCACATAAAATACTGGCTTTATTGGCTATTAACCAATCCATTCCTAATACAACATCAAATTCTTCCAGATTCATTGGGTAAAGGTTTGCAATAAATTTCTGATTTAAAATTTCTATTCTTGCTCCCTGCAAGATTTCAGAAATCCTAATGGTTTCCCCATTTGCGGTCTCTACTAGACATTTTTGTGGGAGTTTAGTTAATGATTGATTAAAAAGTTTGCAAAATGAAGTATTAATAAAACTTTGGTTCGCACCAGAGTCAAATAATACTTTAGCAAAAACATCATTAACTAAAAACGTACCAGTGATCACATCCGGGATCATCTTTGCTTCTTCTGCAGTCAGAACAAATGCTCTAGCTTTTTTAGTATTCTTGGGGTTTGTAGCTGGAGCTAATTTAGGACAGTTAGGCTTGATATGACCTTGTTCTCCGCAGTTGTAGCATATCCTGTTGTTAGGCTTTTTCCTGCAGTCTTGCTCCTTGTGTCCAGATATTTTGCAAAAGTTACAGTATACGGAGCATCTTCCTGAATGCTTCCTTTTGCAATATTTACAGTAAGGTGCCGAGGTAGAACCTACATTTCTCCCACGGTTAGAATTTCCAGAACGGAATTCCTGGGTAAGCTTCCGGATTAGGTTCCTCCTTTGATCCTCTTCTCGAGTACGGACTAATTAATCTGTCAAGGTGTTAGCTAGTTCTACATCTTCTTCTATAGTTTGAGGTCTAGCTGCCTTGACTACATGTCTAATCTCTCCAATTAATCCCCAGATGTAACGGGAGATTAATACTGGTTTAGGTGAAGCAAGGGTTGGTACTATTCAGGCATATTCAAAGAATAATGTAGTATAACCCTTACTATCTACCCCAATCATTCTAAGATTTAGAAATTTGTTTGCTATCTGTTCTTTTTCATTAGGAGGGTAGAATTTCCTTTCTACCATGTTTTTAAACTCCTCCCATTCCATATTGTAAGTTCTATCACTTCCCCTAGACTGGAGGATAGTGTTCCACCATTCTAATGCTGAATTCTTAAACAGGTTGGAAGCAAACACTATCTTATCCTCTTCCGCGCATTTACTTATCCTTAAGACTGCCTCGGTCTTTTCTATCCAGCGTAGAGATGCAACGGCCCCTTCATTGCCCGAAAATTCCATTGGTTTACAAGACTAGAATTCTTTATAAGAACAACCGTAAGACACGGTTCTTCTTCTTTTGGGAATGGGCACTTGAAGTACGGGTCCATTGTTCACGCTGTTTTCAGGTTCAGAAGGTCGTTTGCTATCATGCTTACTTTTATTTTCCGCTTCCTTAACCGTTTTGATAATATATGGCATCGCATCTATTATCCCTTGTGCCACTATATGTTGCATGGCACTGTTATCCACTTGGTTTCCATTATTGTTGTTGTTCGGGTTTTCATTATCCGGATTAATGTTACTCTGGTTATCATTATTTTGGTTTTTCTGATTTACTTCGTCGTCCATCTGAATTTTAAACATTTATCAATTATTAATATCACAAAATAATTGATAATTTAGGCAACAACCACACAACATATATTGGTCAAAAGCGTCGAGCATTGCGACTTACTCTTTTCTATTTTTGTATGCGTCAAATACACATTAATACTGGAATTAAAAATTACAATACTACTATGCATCGCTAACCACAAGGTGGTCTATACTACATCATATATTATTATTACACATATATTATTATTATTATTATTATTATTATTATTATTATTATTATTTTTTCATAGAAACATATTATATATTCTTATATTATTATTATTATTACCAACTCCACCATCACATTCACTGGTCTGGATTCATCCAGTAATCGATATTGCGCTCATCGTACTTCCAGATGAGTCGCTCTCCTACCAGCCTCATCCTCTCACTACTCTCTAAAATCTCTTCTCCGAAAGTCCGGAGCTCATGCACATTTTCTGCACTCATTGAGGGTGCAGGTGCTGGTACTGGGTCTGGATACTGGGGCATGGGATTCTCTTGAGGGTACGGATTCTCTAAGATCTCCCTAATGTATTCATCGTTATCGTAGTAGTAGGGATCTAGAGGGTCCAGACCTGGATAGGCTGCTAAGTTTGGCATGGGTTCGTCGTTTAGGTGGTAGCGTGGCACATAATCCCTATGATCATCGAACCATGGATCATAATCTGGATCTAAGGGATTAGGGGCTGGCATCCTAGGTATCTCCTCAGGGTTGAAATCATGTATTTCTACTTGATTTTTGGGGTTATTATCTATCTCCATCGGCTGCGTGGGGAACAAAGGTAAGGGTTGTGGGGCTACTAGTTGCTCCAGGTTCGGGTCGGCAGCAGTTGTTGCTAGGATATGAAAATTGGCTAAGCTCCTATTAAGCATATCCTGTGTATGGGCATCTGACTCTCGCTTAGCGGCTGCTGGGACTCTCTGCTGTTGCAACTTTCGCATTTTTTTCCTACGCTCGAATGCTCCCTTTCTGAACCATCCTCTCTTTTTCTGAGAGAATGGCTCTTCAGACTGAGCCTTAAAGACTAAACATCCATTCTTCATTATCAGCGGCATACCCAGAGAGGGCAGGCTGTGAAGAGGTACCTTCACTCCTAGGTGAATCGGACAACTGACGATACGCGTCTGAGGGTCCTTGATCACTCATACTGTAAACTAACAAATAGTCAAATAACACACAACAGTAAAATACATATATGCACGTATTTCCATAATTAATTTCCTAGCAATTTGAATAATATTGGTGTCAGCAGAACATTTCTGTGGCTGAATCAGTGGCTTAGCTCTGATACCACCTTTTGTCGCAACCCCCGCCCCCTATCTGTCCCGGGAACGGGCGGCCGCGAGACCAGTTTTGGTGGTATCATTATTATTATTTTGGCAGCGGAAATTTCATCACCGTAGTTAGGAAATATTTATCAGAGTAAAACCACCATATTTTATATTAATAATCATATGGGTAAAACCCAAGTTTCTTATTACAACATTTTTATAGGGATACACCCTATTTTATTTAAAACATCGTCTTTTAGGTAACTTTTATAGCCACATTTTTTTTCCAAGCTGTCAGTGCTCTCCAACTGGCTTTCTTCTAATTTGGCTTTTACATTTTGTTACCTGAAACGCGTTTTAAAAACATTTGTCAGTGGGAAATACTAGTGAGTGAATCCCAGTTTAATCAAGAAGAGTTTCATCCATTAACATTATTGAGAGCAATCACATTGTTTATTTCTACAAAATTACTCATTCAGTATTGTCAATCCTGACTGGTGGGGCATATTACACATTGGCTAACTTGTTGTCCAATGGTAATGTGTTCCACATTTTGTATACAAAACCCCAACATACCGGCAGTAATTAAAGAACTACAAAGACTCAATCACTGCTTAATCACATTGTAAAACATTTAAGGTTTTGTAAAAAACAATTTACAAAAAGGAGATTACTCACATTGCTGACTTAGGTTTCTTCTAAGGTTTCCTGGTGATTACCTATAATTTACACAATGCACACACGTTAGTATAATAACCCTTTATATTTACATTAGTTATACCCTCCCCGAGACGGCATTCCAACGACTACGTCGGGCAGAACCCTGACAGTCGTTACGGAACCCTGGATCGATCGGGCAGCGAATCTAATACGTAACCGGGGTTATGATACTTACATCGGGGTAGAACTTCGTTAATTACGGGGGATATTATACCCAAGAATTATGCCTACTATGTGAAAATTGAGAGAAAGAAAAGACCGTGAGCGAGTTTTGACTGAAGGCTCGATGCCCTCTTATATAGGGCCTGATTTTTGTTTTCTCGCGGCCCGCGTAGACCTAAGGGTCTTCTTACGCGGCCCGCGTAGTAGGGGGGTCTAGGCCGTAGCTAATCTGGGTCATGGTATAGGTTCAACACGTGTTGCCAAGTGTCACCACCGGGTGAGGCCTCGTTGTTGATCGCTCGCGGCCCGCGTAGGCAGTAGCCAAAGGCTACGCGCCCCGCGACAACCTTTATTTTCTTGTTTTTATTTTATTTTTAATGCTAGATCGTAATTTGGGCTCGGTTTTCACATACGGGGTGTATTTTAAGACATATGGGAATATTTTAATATATTTTAGGGTGTCAGAAAAATTCAAGAGGGTTGTTATATTTATTCCTTAAGCTATTAACCTTTCGATCAAGAATTATGATAGGCTTTACGACATAGTTCAGTTTATCGTCAACTTCGATGTCGTCATAGCTTATATAAATCGTTTGATCAGCTAAGCACTTTCGTAGATGTGAAACATGGAAAGTGTTGTGTATACTGCTCAATTCTTCTGGCAGGTTGAGTCGGTAAGCTACCTTACCCACACATTCCATGATTTTGAATGGCCCAATAAACCTTGGGCTCAATTTCCCCCTTTTTCGGAATCGGATGACCCCCTTCCACTGTTAGGATCTGAGTTTGGATTGATTGTGTTTTGTGTTTGAATTAAAATGAAAGATGAACAAGTAATGCAGTGGAATGTAAATGGAAACAAACTTTGCACACAATCAAATAGGAGAATTGCTTTCAACACACATTTTCAACAAAGAACCGATTGATTGAATTTATTTCATCAACGATTACAATGCATGCATGTAACAAACTCCCCCTCAGCCTGAGCTCACAGTGATTTGTTCGTACAGGAAGAAAGATGGTGAAGAGCTAATAGAACAGTACATGGTACTGTTCTATTTATAGGCACGGACAAACCACTGTGGCATCTTTGCTAACGTCACCATGAAAGTGACATCTAACCTCCTAACAAACTCTAACAACTAATCTAATACAAACACTGCTTATGCTAACTACTGATTATAATACATTACATAAAAACAAACTAAACTACTGCTGAATCCTTCCACTGTTGTGACTCCATCAGTACTTGACATATTCAGCAGTGCTTGACCCATAGCAGTAGATTGAACAGCAGGGCTTTAGTCCTCATCAGTCTTTGACTTGATCAGTAGTTGTAAGTCAGCAGTTGTAACGATCAGTGGATTGGAGGTCATCAGATGTTGAAACCACTTTCAAGGGGAGAGACTTGTATACACAACATTTGCTTATTCTGGATCCACTGCTCTTATCCGGTTTTGGCTTTAATTATCTGTTCCTCTGATAGGGTTCAATCCCAACAATCTCCCCCTGGAACAGATAATGCCAAAACCCTTCATTATTTGTAGATCTTTATTGCCTCATCAACAGTTCCCTTATTTGCCCTTTGAGTTGTAACTCATAGTCTAAGGCATCTATGTCATCTTCATCCCTGCAAAGTGGAAGATCAAGGAGATCCTGCAAATCTTCAATACTTAGGCCAAGTGATTGTTCCCTTGTTATTTTCTTCACTTGTCCACTAGACTTGATCACAGTCAGTACATGGGTCTGTTTATCAGTTTTCCACTTTAGTACTTTTGAGTCTGGTGGGTTTCTTGGGCGATTTTTATTAGATGAGGAGTTTGGTGATGCTGGCCTGGTGATGACTGACTGAGCAGTGCTTGCAGGTTGATTCAATCCAAGAGTTTCTGCTATCATCTTCTTAATACCATCTTTTACAATGTCATCTCCTGCAATTAATTCTTCCACTGTTTCAGCATCCAACTGTTTTTGTTGTCTTCTTTTATAGATGGCAGCACCAGCTGGAGCAGTGGATCTCCTGATTTGCAGCTTTGGTGGTCTTGTTGATACCTCTGCTTCAGGATAGCCAGGTTTTTGTGGAACCCTTGGATCTTTCTTCCTTAGTTCCTCCAACCTTTTGTAGGTGGTCCTGACTTTGTCTTCTTTCCATCTCATCACTTGATTTTTAGACCCATAATCAGCAGCAATTAGCTCCTCTTTCATTCTCTTCAGTTCCAATGTCTTTTCAGGTACATTCTTCTTATACTTTGCCCAATTAGGAGGAGTATGTTTGACCTTGTTTTTAATCATTTCTTGAATCCTGGCTGCTTCACTTTCAAGCTCAGGAATGGTCCACTCTTTGTACATGTATTTTTCTCCTTTATATTTCTTAAAAGCCATGATGTTGTCAAGGTAGTCTTTTCTCAATGACTCATCTGCTCTTTCTGATATTTGTTGACAAACATTCTTTGCAAACTGCTCCAAGGATCTGACTTGAGTGAGTAGAAATTGATAATGCCTTTGAATTTCTTTGTCAGTTTTTCCTTGTGAGTTTCTTTTGGAGATATCCTCTGCCTGTTGAGCCTTAACTTTCAAGTATTCTTCAATGTTATTAGGCCTAGGATATCCTTCAACTGATGGCAAACTCCTTTTAGCAGGATCATCCTCATAGTAGAAAGATTTAATTTCTTCTCTGACTGCTATAAGTTCTAGAGGATATTGAAATCCTGTAGGAGTGATGACAGTGATTGGCTGTTGAACTTGGGCTGAAGAGAGAGGAACATGGTTTGGAATATTTACAAGTGCATGAGATTGTGAAGATGTAGGTAGTGGTGATGGAGAATCATCATCAGGTAAAATTACCCTTCTCCTTTTTAGTTTAGGAGAGGCAGGTGGTGTGTTGGATGGTTGTGAAGTATTGCTTTGAGTGGTGGAAGGTGGCTGACTAACAGTTGTTGAAACAACTGGTGTTTCAACCACTGTTGTCATTACAACAGATGTTGTAACATCTGATGTCTTCTGCTTTTTAGTAGGAGGTGATGGTGGTGAGGTTGTTTTTGGTGGTGAAGTGATTTTTGGTAGTGGTGGTAAGGCAGTGGTTGTGGTGTGTGTTGAAGTAGTGTGTGTTGAAGTGATGGCAGGTGTTTGGCTAGTAGTTGTTGAAACAACTGAAGTATCAGTAATTTTTTATACAACAGGTGTTACAACTGCTGTTTGGGTGGAGGTTTGATGTTTGGAGCCTTTGGAAGGTGGTTTGGAAGCATGCTTTGTGGGTCTGGATGGTGTGTGTTTGGGTTGCCTCACTTATCTAATGGGCTTCTTCTTTTCATCCTTAGGATTTTCATTATCCATAGGTTCAGAAGGACCCTGCACATTCAGCTCCATAAAAGCTCTTTTCTCCTGTTCCCACCTGGCTTTATCCTTAGCCTCTCTATCCCTTTTTACACTTGCTTTTGCTTCAGCAAGTGCATTTGTGGTAACATCAATCTTTTTAATACCATCTGGCAAGGGAATGTCTTTAGTTATGCTATCTTTTTCTGGTTCAATATAAAGGCCATCTTCAATTCCCTTCTTCTTCCACTGCTTGATTTTCTCCCCCTTTTTGGCATTATCTGGTGGTGGATTATCAATAAAGAGAACAGTGGGAGGAGCAGTGCCAGTGGTGTTTAGTATGTGGGCCTTGATAGCCTTGATGTCAGCTTGGGTATCTTTAAACCTTGACTACATCATGTTTCGCAGCTTTTGAACATGTATCTCATGCTGCTGATCAGCCAATTGTCTTTGATGTTGGAGCAATGGTTGAAATAAGTTCCATAACTCATTTGCAGCAGGTGCAGGTTGTACAGGTGCTTGAGCTGGAGCAGCAGTGGTTGGTACCTTTTGAACTTTCAACAACTGTTGCAGCATATCTTTAATTTCAGCAACAGAAGTATCCAGTTTGTCAATTCTATCCGTCCATTCTCGGTACATTAAACCATCACCCAACTTAATGGGATCATCTGATTTCCCACTAACAGTGGTTGTAACAGTGGTTGACTCAGGGAATGTATTTCAAAAGTCATCCACTGATGCCCCTTTGTCTTGGAACTGGGGACTTCTTTCTTCAAATTGAGAAACCCTTTTTAGTGAACCAGTGAAGACTGGATACACAAGTGTTCCCAGATAAGAAATTGTCTCCAAGGAAGTCTTATTGATGTAACCACTGTCCAAATGCAAACCAGTGGGTTCAACACTTGTAGTGGCTGCTTCACTTGGACTACCACCAAGAGTTACTTGTAACTCAAGGGGTGTAACCTCCTCAGGTCTTGTTGGTGGGTTAGCAATGATTGATACATCAGACCCAGTCACTTGTTGAGGTATGTTCTCATTGACAGGTGATTGAGAAGGACTGGTTTGTGCTTGATTCAAATCAAGAGCATCCAACAATATTTTTGTTTGTGGGGGAATTGTGGAGGAGAGGTTGGGTGTAGAAAGAGAATTGGCCCCGGGCATTGGGCTGTGGATGATGGAAGCAAGTGATTCCAGAGCATCATATTGTAGTGTCCCTATATGTACAACCTGTTCTTTTTGAGAAGAAGCAAGAGGAGGTTCAGGTATGGGTTGAGATATTTCTACCATCTGCTGTGAGGAAGTAGCAGCAGTGGTTTCTTATGACTTTTGTGTTGTCACTGGCAGTTGCTCTGGTATCTCATCCTCTAGAGTTGCCTTTGATTTAGGTTTGGGGGCTTTTGAGCTTTCTTTTGACGTGGATTTTTGGTGATTTTAGGTGTAGGTTTCAAAACAGTTGTTTTGCTGCTATGATCACCTAGAGCAGTAGGCTCAGCAGCAGATACCTGAGGAGCACTGGTAGCTGCTAAATTCTGCTCAGGGACCTCTGCTTGTGTTTTGAAAGGTGTTGACATTCTGGTGAAAGTTTCAGTAGTTAAGTTGTTTATTTGAAAAGAGTCACCTTGTTTTATTACATGAGCATCATCCTTACCAAATTTCTTTTGAAAGTAATGACTTAGAAATCTTGGAAAAAGTAAGAATGGCTTTTTATCAACATATTTAACTAAATCATTAAAGATTTCCTGGGAGTAATTGAAATTTTCATCTTATAGAATAGCATATCCCAGGTTTTGAATCTTTTATGGTATCTCATTAAAAGAAGTTGTTTTGTTTGAAACACACATTAACAGGGTATGGAACAAAAATCTTGTTGCAGGTGGAAAATTACCTTTTTGCAAGGTATCCTTTTTAATTGTATCTGCATACCCCCTTTCAAGGAAATCAATTTTTAACTCGTTTTTGTGAAAAGAAGTTTTACCTTGCTGATCACCGAGTTCAAAGACTTCCGAGATGGATTGTGGTGTGATTTTGGCTACTTTACCCATTAGAGAAGTGTTAATGGCTATGACATCTTCTCCTTGTTTTTCAAGAGTAACATTTTTCCAAAACTCCCTCTGGGTTTTCAGATAAATTGGAGCATCTACTGTCAACAAAGTTTTGTACTTTGATGTAGACATAGTGTCAATGATGGAATCGAAGGTATCAGTGGTGCCAGGTTTTGTAAGGAGACCCAGATAATTGTGAGGAGCTTTGTATGGTATTTCGATGGGTGTGGTAGCCATTTGAGTGGCCTTTTTAGGAGATGATTTTGAAGTGGATTTCGCAGATGACTTTGATTTTGTCATTTTGGAGAAGAAGATCGATGAAGGATTTGAGAGAAGGAGATGGAAACTGCTTTGAGAAAGGAATGTTTGTGAATTCGATTCGACAATAAAACCCTGTTTGATTTTTGAAGAGGGTTTTATAAAGGAAAAAGTGAATGCTGACGTGGCAGCAGTTACAAAAGATCTGACCGCTATGTACTGTCCACGTGCCAACCCCTGATGAAATGAAGGACAAGTGTTTTTATGAAAACCACTAATGGAACAAGATCAGTGGTTGTAACGGTAATAATGAAGGCAGTGGGTGATTTTTACTATCAGTGGATAGCATATCAGTGGATAAAACACTGATTTTGAACAACAGTGCTTATCAAGGAAATGAGAGAACAGGGGTTGACTTTCAGCAGTGGATAGAGTTTTAAGTAGAACAAACTTTTGAACAAAACAGTGGTTATGGCAGACTTTTAAGGATTTAATGAAAAATTCATTTTTAGCTATTTTTAAGGATGAATTTTTGATTTTCTGAAAACATTTTAATGCTTTTATTCATAGAAAAACAAGATTTTGCCTTTTATTCCATGTTTAGCATGCCAATCCTAGAGATCAAGCTTTCAAAGGTGGATGTGTCTAATGCTTTGGTTAGCACATCTGCCAGCTGATCTTTAGTTGGAACATGGTGCAGAGAAATCAAACATTTTTCATAGCAATCCCTCACAAAGTGATGTCTGATATCTATATGCTTGGTGGTTGAATAGGAGACTGGATTTTTGATGATATTTTCTGCTGCCTGACTGTCCAACATGAGAGGTGTCTTTAAGGCACTGATACCAAAATCCAACAATTGATTTTGAAGCCAAAGCAGTTGGGCTGTACAGCTTGCTGTAGCTATATACTCTGCCTTAGCTGTGGATGTGGAAACAGCTGCCTGCTTTTTGCTTTGCCAAGACACTAAGCAACTGCCTAGGAATTGGCACCCTCCTGAAGTGGACTTCCTTGTCTTGTCACATCCAGCAAAGTCACTATCTGAGAAACCTGAAAGCTCAATTTTACCATCAGCTGGATACCAGATACCAAGTGTGGGAGCACCTTTTAGGTATATGAATACCCTTTTTACAGCAATAAGGTTTGACTTTCTAGGGGCTGATTGGGATCTTGCACAAACACATGTTGCAAACATGATGTCTGGCATAGATGCAGTTAGATACAATAAAGACCCAATCATGCTTCTATATAAAGTTTGATCAACCAACTCATCCTTCTCATTAGACATGACTATTTTATTGGTTGCAATGGGTGTACTGCATGGCTTACAATCATCCATCTCAAATTTCTTCAACAGTTCTTTGGCATATTTGCCTTGATGGATAAAAGTGCCATTTTGCAGTTGCCTTACTTGGAGACCAAGAAAGCACTGGAGTTCACCCATTGCACTCATTTCAAACTCAGCTGTCATGAGTTGCCTAAACTCTTCACACATTTTATTACATGTGCTTCCAAAGATGATGTCATCCACATAAATCTGGACAATCATCAAATCCTTTCCTCTCCATTTTAAAAACAATGTTTTGTCTATTTTACCTCTTGTGAAACCAATGGATAGTAGGAAAGTGGAAAGAGTTTCATACCAGGCCCTTAGTGCTTGTTTCAGGCCATACAAAGCTTTATTTTGCTTGTAGACATGATTTGGATTAAATGGATCCTCAAAGCATGGAGGTTGACAAACATAAACCTCTTCTTGAATCTTACCATAGAGGAATGCACATTTAATGTCCATTTGATACACCTTGATTTTGTGGTTGACAGCAAAGGCCAGAAATAATCTGATAGCTTCAAGTCTTGCTACAGGGGCAAATGTTTCATCATAGTCAATGCCCTCTTCTTGTCTGAACCCTTGAACCACAAGCCTAGATTTATTCTTGACAACAATGCCCCTTTCATCAGTTTTGTTTTTGAAGACCCACTTTGTGCCAATAGGACTTACACCCTCTTGAAGTGGTACAAGTTCCCATACTTGTTGTCTTTTGAACTGTTGGAGCTCTTCTTGCATGGCTTCTACCCAACTGTTGTCTTTCAGTGCCTCTTGGTACTTGACTGGCTGATGGAGAGATAGGAAACCAGCAAAAAGACAAATGTTTTGGGATTGACTTCTTGTGAGCACCCCTTCATTGATGTTGCCAATGATTTGGTCAGGTGGATGAGATTTCAAGAAGATTAAATCTCCTTGGTATGGGACAATGGCATTTAATGGTGAAGGCTGCAGATGTGAATCATCTGAGCTAACCACTGCTAGTGACTTTGATGATCCAACAGTGGCTTCAAATGGAGGTGGAGGAATAGGTGGAACTGGTGTGAAAACATGCTGACTTTTATCCACTGATGGAGGACTATCAACAGTGTTTGATGATGTGGGAGCAGGGGTTAAAGGGCTACTTTGATCAACAACTGTTGTGGTAGCGGTGGTTGAGCTTTGACAGCTGTTTTGAACATCTGCTGCTCTTCCCATTGAGACAGACTTTTGTTGAGGAATGATGACTTCATACCCATAGTCTGATGATGAATCCTTTGATGGACCTGCATTGTTAGTCTTGACAGCAGTATTTTCAAAAGTAAAATTTTCAAGATCAAACAATTCTGCAGGATTTGCTGGGATTTTCATTGATGAAAGTTCATTGAACTTCACATTCAAAGTCTCTTCCACTGTTTTTGTCCTTGTGTTAAACACTTTGTAGGCCTTAGCAGTGGTTGAGTATCCCAGATGATAACCACAATCAATTTTGGCTGCAAAGTTAGAAATAGAGTCTTTTAAGTTTAAAATGAAGCATGGGCAGCCAAAAACTTTGAAATATAAAATCAATGGCTTTATTTTATACAGCAGTTCATAGGCAGTCTTTTGATGCCTGAGGTTGATTAAAACTCTGTTTTGGACATAGCAAGCAGTGTTTACTGTCTCTGCCCAAAAAGTTAATGGCAAACCTGAATCAACAAGCATGGTTCTGGCAGCCTCAATCAAGGTCATGTTCTTTCTTTCAACAACCCCATTTTGTTCTGGTGTTCTTGGAATGCTGTATTGCCTCATAATTCCTTTTGACACACAGAAATCATCTAACTCCTTGTTCCCGAACTCTATGCCATTATCACTTCTGAAGATTTTTACTGGTAAGTCAAACTGCTTTTCAACCTGGTTCACAAAGTCTTGCAGAATGCCTGCAGTCTCATCTTTTGAGTGTAAAAAGTAAGTCCATCTAAACCTAGAAAAGTCATCAACAATAACCAAACAATACCTCTTTTTCTTAAGACTCATGACTTTAACTGGGCCAAACAGATCCATATGAAGCATTTTCAAACATTTGGTTGTTTTGGACTCATCAATTGATTTGTATGAGCTTTTATGTTGTTTTCATTTTAGGCAGGAAACACAATGCTCAGGACAGGTGAACAGTTTTTGAGGTAAACCTCTTACTAACCCCTGTTTTGAAATGGCAGTGATTGTCTTGAGATTTGTGTAACCCAATCTCATGTGCCATAATTCTGTCTCTTTGTTTGATGCAGCTGAGAACAGACAGGCATCAGTCCTGGGGCTCTCTTTTGATATATCAACTACATAAACATTGTCACTTCTTTGAGCAACAAGTTTGGTTTTTCCAGTTTTTATTATTGCTTCAATCTTTTCAACCATTTCTGGTCCAACAATCCTACAACAATCCTTTGTGAAGAATGAGCCATAGCCCTTATCACTCATTTGTGAAACACTTAGGAGGTTGAATTTTAGATTGTCTATTAGATTGACATTTTCAAATTTTACATTGCCAGATTGTACTGTTCCAGACCCCAGAACTTTCCCTTTACTATTATTACCAAAGGATATATCACCCCCTCCATGGATTTTGAAATCTTTGAGTAGGGCTTTACATCCTGTTATGTGCCTGGATCTACATACCAAAGGCTATCTAAGCATGCAGAAGCTCCCTGCACATGAAGTAAAAGGATTAGTTCATTAGGGTCTCCAAAGCCAATAAGGCTTTGGATGGGGTCTCAACAGTGTCTGGGATGAATTCAGGTGGATGGACAATGGTTAGGTCAGGGGTTTGGACAGTTTTGGGGCTGTTTTTCTCCTACCACTGTTGGGGATCTTGCCCAATGATCTGCTGGTAACCAAGAGGATGTCTGTTCACTCTTGGTTTAGAAGGCCTTTTGTAAGCCTCATAAACATGTGGGATCCTTTGGTATGATGGTTGTCCCTTACCTCTTCTGAATTGATTGTCAGGGGGTGCATCAGTCACCGGAACATCTCTTTTGACAGATGTTTGGTTTAGCTGTTTTGTAACAGCTGTTTGGACTGGCACAAACAGTGGTTGGTTCTTGGTGAACTTGACAGATGATGTTGATGAACTTAAGGATGTTTTTGCAGTGTACTCATTCTTTTTTACATCAAAGTTTTTGAGATACACACATTCTTGAGTTTTGTGGTTTGTTTTACCACAGATGGTGCAGCTCTCAACAGGTGTAATGACACTTGTTTTGTTTAGATCATATGCTTTTAGATGAAAACAGTCTTTTGTTAGATGATTCTTCTTTTCACAAAATCACAAAACAAGTTTTTGATCTTTTCTCTTTTCTTCCTTTTCTCAGACTCCTTAGCAACAGAGTTTTGAACCAATGTTGGGATGTCTTTGAGAGGAATGACCTTTGCTTTAGGAGCTTTTACACCATCAGTGGTTGTGAAGTCCATTGGTTTAAAATTCTCAAGAATGTCACACTCATCACACCATGTGGGTTTAAATTGGTATTTCTCAATTTTCTCAAAAAATTGAGGATCCCACAGATTTTTCCAGAGTGATTTTGTTACCAAGTTTGTCAGTTTTCTTAACTTCTTGGCCATTCTTGTTTGTTGGTGTTATTTCAACTGAACCAGCTTGTTTAGCAGCAGTGTTTTTAATTTCATCATATTTTCTAAAGCCTATGCCAAATTTTACATTGCTTTCAAGCTGTTTTTCTAACATGACCTCATAACCTTTGCAAGATTCCATCCATCTTTCATAAGTGATTTGGGTAGATTCCAACTCCTTTTTGCAAACTTGATATTTTTCTACCATAGTTTGGAGTTGGTTCTTGGTTATGCTTTGCTCTTCTTTTAAGCTGCAGATTTCTTTGTCTTTTTCAGCCAATTTGTTTTTAAGTTCTTTTAAAGACTTTTCAAATTTGACCTCATCATTCAACACTCTATCCCTAAGGTTTTCATTCACCTCTTTAATGTTAGCAAATGCTATAATGCACTTGTCTAAACACATATTTTCAAGAACCTGAGATGATACCTTAGCTGCAGCCATCATGGCACAGTCACATTGATGATCATTTTCTTCATCAGCTCTTTCGTCTTTCTCACCTTCTTCATTCTCTTCCTTTTCTTCTTCTTTGGACCAGGGGTTAACCAATGGTTCAATCAGGGTTTCTGAATTTTCTCCCAGCAGTAGTTCACCAGCAACAACAGTAACCACTGCCTCAGCAACTTCATCCACTGTTTCAGTACTTGTTTGCCCCTTTTCAGCATCCAGCTCTTCTGGTATTGACTCTAATTCCATAAGACATAATTCATCATTAGAAGCATCATTAGTAGCATGGAGTGCAAAATTTTCATCCCCTAGCTGTTCATGTAAGCTGCTCCAGTCAACAAAGCCTTGGGTGAAAAAGCTTTGCTGATCTGGTTGAACCACTGCTGGTGGTGCAGCTTGTTGTGGTGCAACTGGTTGCACTTGAACCTGAGGTATAGGAGCCTGAACATACTGAATTTGAGGGACAGTGGTTTGAACATAATGCACAGGAACAGGGTTTGCATAATAAGCAGTGTTTACATGGGCAGCAGGGGTATAACGGGAATAGTGCACAGTGCTTTGATTTTGTGGCCAAGGGTTTGAGCTGGGATGAGTAACAATTGGACCAGTGGTTTGACTCCTACATTCCCTAGCAAAGTGTCCTAGCCTATTGCACTTGTAGCACTTGATTTTTTACTTATCCAACCCCACTTTTAAATTCCCATGTAACCTTGGGAATTTTCTCCCTGTCCTTTTGTAAAATTTGCTTGTTCTTACACTAAGCAATGCCAATTGATGCAAAATGTCCATTTCTTCAAGATCAGTTGGATCAAAGTGCTGTAAGTCATTTAGTTCAAAGCTCAAGTTATCTGACATCTGGTTTTCACAATTTGAAGTAAAAGCATAATTTGCAGAGTGAGAATCAGAGTTGTTAAAGTTTCCACCAGCAGTTATATCAATAAAATGATCATAACTCTGATCCTTACTACTGCTACCAGATTCTTCCTGACCAAAGAGAGCTGTGCTGCCAAATGAATAATCATCAGCAACTTTACCAGACTCTTGCAACTTCTTTTTCTGGTTTAACTCCCTTTCATAGGTCAGGAGTCTACCATGAAGTTGGGTCAGGGTCAGATCTTTGAACTCAGCAGAATTTCTAGTTACAAAAGCAATTGTATCCCATTTTTCAGGTAGTGATCTAAGAAACCTGCTATTTTGTGTTGAATTAGGAAATGTAACTTTAACAAGTCTTAGCTCACTAATGAGACAACTAAATCGCTCAAACTGTTGAGTCAATGATTCACCCTTGATGTGACAAAAGGTTTCATACTGCTGATTCAGAATTTCCCTATTATTCTCAATAACTTCTTCAGTTCCCTCAAATTGTTCCTTAAGTGCATCCCATAATTCCTTGGCACTGTTACAGTGTAACAGCCCAGCATAAATTTTGTAGGATCGATATTCGACCTAAATGAGTCGGTCTGAGTCAAATCTAGTTCACTAGAGAGGCGGAAACAATCTAGTAACTGTGAATCGGTGTTAGAATGTGAGTAGAAGCAGAGAAATACACTTTAAACTGGTTTTCCATTGATTTTAGACGTTAATACATGCAGAGAATTTGACAGCACTTCGTGACAACTTTCACCGAACCGTCTCAAATGGAAAACCCAACACCCATATATATAGGGTTTCCATTCCGCACGAAATGACATTTACCATTTCGCACAAAATGGCAAAGTCCATTTCGTGCGATATGGCCATTACACATCCATTTCGTACGAAATGGTACAAACACAAATAAAATTAAACTTTTACACTTTTAACCCCTATTACAAGCTACTGACACGACCTAGACTGATGACATAGGCTATAGACATTGTGTACCAACAAACTCCCCCTTGGATATTGCCGGAGTCTTCAGTCAGGCTGTCTTCAAAACTTTCTTCATAGAGACTTGAACTTTTCCTCCCTTTGCTTCGGCTTTCTCTTCAACAAACTCTTCAGTTTTTCATTCTCTTTAGCAGCTTTCAGTTTTTCTTCAGCTTGCATCTTCATCCATTTACCTCGAAGCTCTTCATGTTCCTTTCTCTCTTTTTCAGCTTTCAGAGCCTCCTCCTTTTCAATCTTCCTCCACTTAGATGACCATGCATTTTCAGAATTGATTCCTTTCTGAAAACATATTGTTGCAACTTTCTGAAACTGCAATGCTTGGTCTTTATCTTCAGCTTTGTAACCAATCTTGTTTACAAACAAACACTCGATATCTTTTGCAGAGCAGTTCACAATCCACATCAGATCATACAAGTGAATGTATCTAACTTCATTCTCCACTCTGTACGTGATCACTGCTTCAGTAGACATGCAACTGTATACCCAACATAAGAACCCTTTGTGAAAATCTTGCTCCATCTTAGGCAGTGGAATATTCTTTATCACTCTTGGCTTCTTAATTTGCAGAATAGTTTCTTCAATACCGGTCACTGGATCTATCTTCTTTACTTTCTTTGGATAGTGCGACTTCCAGTGTTTGAATTCTTTGAACGCTTCAAATTTCATTAAACCCCACGTAGGTATATCACGTTCCCTAACAGGATAAGACAATGTTCTGACCTTGGGTAGTTCTTCAACGTCCCACCAAGGCAGAGACATGATATCTTGAATATACGTGAAATACTGAACTCCAAATTCTCTTCGGATTGCATACGCATTAACCTGTGGCAAATACCCCCAACTGATTATGTCTCCCAAAGAAACTTCTTTGTCTCTCTTGTAATACTTCAACGGTCTCTTGAACTTTCTTTCAGTATATTTTCTAAACCATTTCCTACATTCTTCGCCCTGTTCATCTTTCGACATTTCACTAAAGCTTTTGTTCTCTACACTCTCAGCAACTTTCCTTCGCAACTCATCTTCATTAGCTTGACTAAAGAACTCAGCAAGCGTGGGAAAATTAGAAGTATCAACGTTCACATTCTCAGACTGTTCTTCATCACTCCAGTCTTCAACTTCAACTTTATCGTAGTTATCAGCTTCTTCAACGTACTTATACTGATATTCAGGTTGCTGATTGATGTCGAACTTATTCAACTCTTCTTCAAAATCAAACTTGAATTCATTTTCATCAACATGCGTCATCTTGATGATCTCAACTAATGTGTAAGTGTGCAGAATTTCACCTTCCTCTACTCCATGTTCAAGTCGTAAAATCAGTCTTGTAACATGATCATCACTTTCATCAACATCCTTAGTATCATCATGCTCCCCCTCACCTTGAGCATTCTTAGGTTCTTCATTAGCATCATCATGAAGATATTCATCAATCTTTTCTTCATTAGACGCTTCAGTGACTTTTATGCCTGTAGCACCTTGATCATCGTCATCATTGCTATCATCATCATCATCATCACCAGAAGCAGAATAAACATCTTCTGCGTCATCTTTCAGAATATCATCTTCTTCTTCTTCTTCATCATCTTCTTCATCATCATTTCCTATATCATCCACTTCTACATCATCATCAAACACACCAGAAACTGAAGATATAGGACAAGGATCAAGAATAGTTATTTCCGGATCTTCTGTTGGCTCAGACACAACAATTGCCCTTTCACTCACTTCAGCAACACTTTCAATTTGAACACCTTTGCCTTTGTTTTTCATTTCAGCTTCGATCTCAGCCTTTCGACGTGCCCTGACTTCTTCAAGCTGGATCTCTTCAAATCTTTGTTCCACAGGCTTTCCGATCAAACTCTCCAATACTTTATTCATCATATACATTTCATGTTCTTTCTTTGCATTGATGGCTTCCAACTCTTTGTTTTTCATCTTGAAGTATTCATTCTGTTCATCTCTTCTAGCTTTTTCTTCTTCTAATTCTGCTATACGAACCTTCAGAATATCAATATCAGCTTGATCTGCTTCAACCTTTTTTAATAAAGATGAATTCTCCGCTTCGACAAACTTGACACGATCTTCCAACTTCTTTTTATCAACTAACACCTCTTCCACTTTCTTTTGTAATTTATTCACAACATCATCAGTTACAAAGTTAAAATCTCCTATGTCTTCAAGAGGAATATTCTCTGGAACATGTGGAAAATCTTTAAATCCAGATGATCCTGGAGTCGTCTGTACTGGTGGTTGTGTGGTTGGTGGTGTTTGTAGGATGTGCGGTGAAGTCATAATAGGTTGTTCATGAATTGGTGTAGACATACGAAGTTCTGGAGATGATTGTGGAGATTGTACATGTTGTGGTGATGGTTGATGTGATGGTGATTGATGTGGTGGTGATAATTTTTTTGGTGGAGATTGATGTGGTGGTGAAGATGGTTGTTGTGGTTCAGCTTGTGGTTCTGGTGGAGGTTTTGATTTGAACTTGATTTTCAACTTTCGTGCTGCAGGAGATATAACACGTTTTCTTGCATTAGACTTCTTCCTGCCTCCAGATGATGGTGGAGTTTGAACATTCTGAACATGCTCTGGTGATGGAATATACAAATCATCATCGTCATCTCCACTGCTCTTTCTTTTCTTCTGTTTTTCTTTATCAGAAATTACCTTTTTCCAACGTTCAGTTTCATCAACCTCTGAATCAGATGAGCTCTTTTCTTCATCGTCACCTTCCTCACCAGCTGCTTTCTCAGCTTCCAGATTTTCAGTAAGAGACTTCAATAATTGTTCAGATTCAGGAGATAAACGACCTTGATCTCTTTCAGCATCAGCTTCTGTATCATCTTCCTCTGGTTCATCGACCAGCATTGTTTCAACAGTTTTCTTTTGACGTTTCTTTTTCGGTTGCGAAGATGAACCTTCTTCTGCTTGTACTTTCGGAGTTCTCTTACCTCCTCTTTTCTTCTTTTCTTTTTCTTCTTTCGTGAACCACTCATTTCATGTGTTTTTGAATTCTGCTAACTTTGCTAATTCATCTGCTGCACTCTTTTCTTTCATTTCTTCATCATTTCTCCATTTTAGATGATTAACTGGATCTGGATCTTCGTAATTTGCACTTTTGATGAATCCAAAGAATTCTGCCTTTGTTTTTGGTTCTGGCCGATTTTTGTGATACCTGGATAATATGATCAACGTCTCATTATCCATGTGATACAACGCCAATAAATCATTATCTTCATCTTTCACTAGATCCGGATAAGCATGATCAAGCATCATTTGCACAAATCTCGGATAAATCCAGGTTTTACTGCCTGATGTAATGTTTTCTTTCATGTAATGGAAAATGATTTTCGAAAAATTGTACTTTTTGTTCAACACTAATGCTGTCACCATGCACATCTGGTAATCTCTCATAACGTCATATCCACCCTTTCTGTGACTAAGAGCGTGAATCACTGAATGAATAAAAAATTTGTAAGGCTTTGAGAAACATGCTTTCGAATAGTTTGCACTATTCAGCGGACCACTATATCCCATCCTCAACATACATCCCTTAACCATTCTCTCTGGAAACTTCGTTGGTGAATTTTCATCATCCGGAAAATCTAACACTTCAAGAACAAGTTGTTCTGTGATGACGATCTCTTTATCTACACCATTTAAGCTAACAATTGAAGTTATCACTTTACTATCTGCATCATACTTAGCATTCTTCCAGAAACGTTCAATATGAGATTTGAATACATTATGTTGATTTGTCAATTCCAGAATATCCTTGAATATGGCCATCTTTGGAAGCTTTTCATCATAAACACAACAAGTGTTATGTGATGGATCAAATTCGACAATCGAAGCCTGAAATATCCAACAGAAACACAAGTTAAACACTTTGAACAATTTTTCAAAACAAACATACTTCACACTAAATGGCATTTCAAGTGAAATGGGTTTCAAACGAGATGGACAATTTCAAACAACTTGGGGTTTCAAACGAAATGGTCAGGTTCAAAACGGCTTGACTTTCAAACGAAATGGCTATTTCAAGCGAAATGGGTTTCAAACGATATGGCCATTTCACATGATTTGGTAACATTAACCAATGTGCCATTTCGTACGAAATGACTTGTCATTTCATTTGAACTCTGGTTCATGAACAGTATTTTTCAGATGATTAAAACATGATCTGATGATGAAATTTAAACCCAAGACTTGTTCTTTATCAGATTCCAAGTACATGGATGTGTTTATTGTTCATTTTAGACCACACAATCATCCTAGATCTATGTTCAAAGTTCCTGTGTTCATCGAGTTCGTACGATTTAAGATATCTGGTCCAAATTGAAACCCTAGATCTAATCTATAACATATTCCGAACACACTGAAGTGATTTTTGTTCATTTTAGACCGTTTAACAACCCTAGATCTAAGATTCATGTTCTGTTCATCGAAGTACAATCGATTCAAGACTTCTGGTTCAAATCAACATCAATTCTCACCTTTCCCATGTTATAAGTTGTACCAACCAACTTATACACAGATTTCGAACAACAAACACTCAAGAATTCGGCTTGAATCTCAAGAAATAGGTGAATCGCTTGAAATCGCTTTTGACAGTGTATTTGGTGCGGAATGGAGAAACTGAGAGTTTCAAGCGATATGGGATCCATTATATAGATATGTCCATTTCGTACGAAATGGACAAATGATGCAGTGTATCCATTTCACACGAAATGGGCAATTGAAGCGATATGGCCATTTCGTGCGAAATGGTCATTTCGTATGAAATTCCATTTTTCAAAAAAATTTCAAAATTTTTGAATTTTTTATCTTTTTGATTAATTTTAACTTTTTACCATCACACCCAGTTAACCAAGTCCAAGTTAATGACCCTGGTCAACTGTTTAGCCTGCCAAGTCCAAGTTAATGACCTTGGCTGACCAATTTATGAACTTGCTGACTTTTTGAAACAAATTTAAGTTCAAATTAATGAACTTTTAAACATTTCGAGCAATTTCCAACACCTTTTCACAAACTTTTGCTTATCCAACCCACATGTTCCAACTTGCTTAGCATTATGAGACTTTGATCATCAGATCCCCAACGTCCGTTGTCGAAAATAAGATGAAAAATCAAATCTTTTTGGATTTTATAATATTTTGCTAAACAAACAGGAAATCTTTTTGGATTTTGATAATCAATAAACTGTACACACATATTTTTGTTGAGCGTGTTAGGGGATCATATCAACTGTTGACAAGTTATAAGTACCGTTAAGCTTTGATTTCATTCTAAGAAATAAACAATTCACAGTGATTGTCGATATACTGATCCAATTTAAATTTTCACACAAACTTCATTTTGTTTAGGATACGAATTAGTGTTTTAAAAGCTTAACTTATACGCGTGTACCACCTCAGAATATACTCCCGTATCCAGACCACTATATTCAGTCTTACAGGTGAGTGCACACTAATGATATCTGTAATTGGGTTAATGCGAGGCCATGAGAGATCAGGCTATTGCTTCCGCAAAATCAGAGAGATGATGGCTCGACTTTTAGGTGGGTCCCCCTTGGGGATCTTCTTTACAACAGCACATGATTAGCATTTTTCAATGTTTCATCATTTTTTATGCTGAGGGCGGGCTTTAAGATTTAAAGCAGTGCAAAGTATTATACGAGGACTAGGCTATTGCTCCCGCAAAATCAGAAGTCCTGGTATAATACCCCAGATATCAAGACGTACAAAGACCTAGTATGTCAGAAATAGAGCCTTTCAAACAGGATTTCAGGGGTTACCTATATATCCGAGAGATGTTCCCCACGTAAAAGCAAGAAATGTTTTAGGTTTATATCCCGAACAAACTTACTAAATGTGTAAAAACCTACCAGCACATCATCAGCGAGACTGCTTAACACAATTAAACTATACATTTCTTTAGCGTACTGCAACTGTCTAGCTGATGTACTATCATTTCCTCTTTTTACACAAACTCTTTTTTGACTTTTTCAATGTATTTTGAATTTTGAAATTTTATCATGTTTTTGGATTTTCTGCAAACTTTCTCCCCCTAAAATCAAAAACATATTTTTGTGTTTTTGGTTTTATGAAAAGCAGAAAATAAAAACTGTACAGAAACTTGACAACAAGACGTAGATCACTTCTGATCGCCGTCCTCCTCGGCTTCACACTCAACAACCCTCCCAGAAAACAAATTTTTCAACCCGTTTAATTTTAAAAGATAGTTAAATCTTGTTTTATCAAAGGGTTTTGTGTAAAAATCAGCTCTCTGATCATCGGTGTGTATATGATCAATTCGAATCAATTTCTACTCGTAGCAATCATGGATGAAATGATGTCGAATCTCAATATGTTTCGTTTTAGAGTGATGCACCGGATTTTTAGTTATATTTATTGCTGCCTCATTGTCCACAAATATTGGCGTGTCTAAGAACTGCAAACCATAGTCCCTCATCTGCTGCTGGATCCAGAGGATCTGAGAGCAACAGCTGGAAGCTGAAACGTATTCAGCCTCACAGGTTGAGAGAGCAACTGTGGTTTGTTTCTTGCATTGCCAAGTAACAAGTCGAGTTCCGAAGAACTGACAGCCTGCAGTTGTGGACTTTGCATTAAGCTTACAGCTCCCGAAGTCAGAATCAACATAACCAGTAAGAGAAAAGTCACCAGATTTAGGAAACCACAAGCCGATGCTTGGGCAACCTTTAAGATACCGTAAAATTCTCTTCACAATCATCATGTGTGACTGTCTCGGGCTTGACTGATATCGGGCGCAGAGGCAAGTTGGATACATGATGTCCGGTCTTGACGCTGTCAGATACATTAATGAACCAATGATCGACCGATAGTGCATCTCATCCACTTTTTCACCGCTTTCATCCGGACATATCCAATGATTTTGAGCCAGGGGGTTGAGATTGGAGATGATTCAGACATATTGAACTTGTCAAGCACATCATTCACATATTTTGTCTGGTGTATGAAGATTCCTTCGGGCATTTGCTCAACCTGAAGCCCTAGGAAGAACTTCATCTCCCCCATCGAACTCATTTCAAACTTTTTCTTCATAACCTTCTCGAACTCTTTGCACAATTCGTCATTCGTCGATCCGAAGATGATGTCGTCAACATAAATCTGCACGATGAGTAGATGTCCTGCTACCTCTTTTGTAAACAAAGTGCTATCGACAGTCCCTCTGATGAACCCGTTGTTCAATAGATGTTGGGAAAGCGTCTCGTACCAGGCTCTCGGGGCCTGGTGTAAACCGTAAAGTGCTTTGTCGAGTAGATAGACTTTGTCTTTGTGCACTGGATCGGTAAAACCCGGTGGTTGTCTGATGTACACTTCTTCTTTGATCTTTCCATAAAGGAATGCAGATTTTACATCTAATTGGTAGACCTTGAATCCTTTCCAAGACGCGAATGCCAGGAAGATTCTAATTGCCTCGAGTCGAGCAACAGGCGCATACACTTCTGTAAAATCGATGCCTTCTTGCTGACTAAAACCTTGGACTACCAAACGTGCTTTATTTCTCACGATCACCCCTCTATCATCCCGTTTACACTTGAAGACCCACTAGGTCTTGATCAACTTTTGATCTTCCGGGAGATCCACCAACCTCCACACTCCAAGTTTCTCAAACTGCAGTAGCTCCTCCTGCATCGCATTTACCCAGCTTTCCTCGGTCAATGCTTCTTTGTATGTTCTCGGTTCCACCTACGAGATAAAACATTTCAATGAGAAGTCTACTTGTAAAGGAGCAATAGATTAATAAAAACATGTAAGCCCTTAGTTGATTTGATCGCGTGTTTTCACTCCACTTTGAAGATCTCCAATGATTTGTTCTGAAGGATGATAAGACAAAGTTCTCGGCATGACTGTGTCTGTCACGCTCACTTTCGATTGCAGGTTTGTGATATCCTGATCCCCCGTGTGATCCACAGCTTCTGAAGTTGCAACATTTGGTTCCTCGTCAAAAATCGGATCGGGTTCCGATTCTGAGTCATCAGATTGATCAAATGTTGGAGCTGGTTCTTCTGGGGGTTCGTGTGTCGTTCCACTTGGACCGGCCTCGTGATCATTTGCACCCACGGTGGGCTGAGAAACTACCAGCGGTATTGGCACTTGTTCTTGTGACATAGATTGTTGATGTTGGTATAATAATGCTAGTTCCTCCTCACTTGGCTTAGTCGGCAATTGGAATGACTCCCAGAGTTTGTCGTAGTCAAACAACAATCTGTTTCCGGGAAGTTATTCCGGAGCAGTAAACTTCTGACAATCAACATGCTGAACCTGTATAATCTTCCCCAAGCATGGAACAAATACTCTCTTCAGTGGACTTGCATAACCTACAAAAAAACCTTTGTTAACTTTTGCACCAAATTTACCATCTGGATCAATAAATGTGCATGGTGATCCAAAAGGTTCTAAGAATTTCAGATTTGGTTTATAGCGATGAAGTAATTCGAAGCAGGTTTTCTTGTACTTCTTTACTGTAAGAACACGATTTAGCGTGTAACATGCTGCAGCAACTGCTACACTCCAAAAGAATATCGGCAATTTGGAATCAGCTAGCATAGTACGAGCTGTTTCGATCTGTGTGCGATTCTTTCGTTCTGCGACACCGTTTTGTTGTGGAGTATACGGTGCGATGAATTCATGAAGTATGCCTTTGTCATTGCAGAATTCAAGCATACGGTTGTTTTTTAACTCTGTTCCGTTGTCGCTTCGAATTCGTCTGATCGGCAGTTTGTACATGTAACGCCCTGCTACTTTGTACTTTCCATTTATAGCAAGTCTTGTTGTATTTCTATTTTTGGAAGCTTGTTCCTTTGGTATTTCGTATTTCATTTCAAACCATTGTAAATTCGAGACTTTGATCGTAATGAAATTCTATTTTTATACATGCTTATACATGTTGCAATACTC
The DNA here is from genome assembly GCA_030545235.1 of Helianthus tuberosus. Lineage (NCBI taxonomy): Eukaryota > Viridiplantae > Streptophyta > Magnoliopsida > Asterales > Asteraceae > Helianthus > Helianthus tuberosus. Next base: position 85,247,438 of record CM060369.1, read on the forward strand.
GGGTTATTCGTTACCAATCTCGAATACATACGTGCGACAAATACACAATTAGTGGTACTCATAACTTATACATGCTTGTTAACTATTAAATACGTGGTTGAATAATAATACTAATAATAATAATAATATTAATAATAATAATAATAATAATAATAATAATAATAATAATAACAACAATATGTTAAACATCAACGTGTATAGTTGATGTTGTTATACATGTCAAATTGAAAAGAAAAAAAAAATATAATAATGAAGAGCCAAACACAGTCTTACGACTGGACTGTTGTGGCTGAAAAGACTTTGTGTTTTAATCATAATCCTCCACCTAACCATATAATATTATATTTGGTTAAGTAGATGATAACTTAATAAATAAAATACACAACTTAAGTTGCTAACATAAAAAAAAGAGAATGTTATTGGCTGTGATCAGCCTTGCGACCGGACTGCCTTGGCAGATTTATTTTGATTTTTTTTAATGTTAATCAACTAACAACTTGTATTAAATGCCAATCCAACTTAACTCTAATCCTTTTCCCTATAAATACAACTTAATCTCAGCCTCCTTACCACTTTACAAACTCAAATCTTACTCTCAAATCATCCAAAATCGCAGCTAAATTTTGAACTTCGGACAGAAGCATACACCTTCACTAAAGTGAGCATAACTCACTCAATTCTTGTCTGATTTACTCCATTCTTTTTCCTATGTGCTTGGCTTGACCTTAACTTCGATTCCATGGGTATTTCACAGAGAATAAGGCCCTGGAACTCCAGCAAATAGGCTCCAAAGTTCACTGTTTTCATTCATCTTTACTAAACATTGTTTATACTTATGTAAACTTGAGTTTAACTCACTCAAACCCACGTCCTTATGCTTATAACCACTTCTATGGTTAGTTAAGCTTAAAAACGGGGATGAGACATACAAAATCAGAGGTTAATCCTCAAATACTTTCTGTTTTGTTTAGGGTTTTTAACCCACAAGTGGTGTTCAAGCTTCAAGCTTGATAAAAGTGTGATTGTGGACTAACTTGGGTTGTCCAATCTAAAATCCCCACATCCCTTGATGATTTCTCATAGTGTAGATGTTTCTTATTTTTGTATTGATATTAGTTCATGACCCTCCTTGTATGTTATTACATCAAGTGTAGTGGTGAACCATAAGAGGTACCTAAATGGAAGCTTGTTCTTCCTACCTCCTACATGAATTCTATGACACAATAGAGGTACCTAAATGAAGATTTATCTTCTACCTCATGCTTGATTAATGGACTAAATAATACCTATAATACTTATACATATAGTTACTATTCGAACTCTTGATGGTGGACTTGTGTTCATTCGTCAAAGTAGTAGAATACATCATCCAAGACCTAAGACTTGTTACGATTCTAATGAGTATACTACTCATAAAAAACATTAACCCTTGAGGTTTCATAGTGTCAAGAACAAGTACTTAATGTTGAAGGATGATTACTTTCGAATACATATATTCTTGTGTTTTAACTTCCTAAAATCCCTAAATCTTCCGAACGCCCAAACTCACACACCTATGTTTCCTTTGTGTAGAAGGACTTGGTGTTCCAAACCCCAAATCAATCAACTCACTCGCGGGATTATCAAGTAGAAGACTTGCAAAACCGTGAGTATACTCGCAACCCCCCTTTTTTATGTTTACCACTTTTTGGGGTGTAACATGTTACCTTATTAAAACGCACTTAAACTTATTCTTTATGCAATGCACGAAAACAATCCTTATACATGAATACTATGTTGTGATACTTGATGCTTACGTGGACCATACTTATGTGATATGTTTTAGTCATTAGCTTTCACGAGCCTCCATTTGACATGTATAGCGCTATAGGAGTAACGCACCACCCGTAGACTTGTGGTCATGTAGAATTATATCATTTTTGCATAAATAGAGGATTGGCTAGAAATATTGCATGCCATGTTAGGTTGATCTTGTATAAACTAAGTTGCCATGTGGATTCGTTTTTAAACTTTTATACTTATACTTATTATTAAACTTGTATACTCGCATTTGCTTTTGCATTGAATTGTATTTTAAACATGTTACAGGTTGATGATTGATGATGCTATGAAAATGGATAGCAAAGATGCATAGATACTCACTTAGACGTGTAGGTTTAAAGTGTTGTATCAATTTTGTTAATGTTATGTTGAACAATGTTGTGATTTGATTTTCTTGTAATGTTTTGACAATTTACTTATGAAATGAAATCGGTTGAATTAAATATTGTCACCATAGTGTTATGAAGTCTCTTACAATCTTGAACAAGTCCCACTCCGATGATTCCGCCATTGGTTGGGGTGTGACAGATTGGTATCAGAGCCATAACTATAGGGAATTAGGTAGAATTGCCATGTTCGACCTAGTCTATAGTAGGAACCATATTTTTGACCATCCTTGTTTCATGCTTAAAACTTTATGCTTCCTTCTTTGCTCCTTTCTCTTCTTTTTGGTCTTAATACTTACATAATGTCTTTCCTAAGATATTTTACACAATACACTTGGAGACTTGAAGACACTCTTTATATAAAAGAGACGAGTTTACCAAAATAGGCGTTAAACCCACAATTTGGTGAACTACTCTCATTCCGCTTATTCTTATTTTGCACGAAATTTCGCCATTAAGCTAGGAGTGAAATCCACATCTTAATGGTAAATTTCCAATTCAAACTCTAGTGGACCCTCGTCAAAGTGTTGAAATTATATTTTGACCCGACGAGTAACAACCACATTAGGGTACGAAATCGTCAAGTTAGGGGTGAAACCCGCACCTTGTCGATTAAGTCCCATTCCTCGATTTTCGATCTCGCCAAAGTTTCGATTGTTTCAATCGATTAGAGACGTGTAGTAATTGGAAGGGTAAGATAGCGTTAATCGCTTCTCGACGAGAGTATCTTACCTATAGGCCAAAGCACGTTCTCTAATTTGAAAGGAGTTTCGATTCACTTTGGAATAGTCGACGTTTCTCTACCCGAAACAATCCTATGTTTTATGAACCTCTCTTTTATGTGATTCAATTTACATGTGATTTTTATACTTGTTACCTCATTCGTTTCAAAACCGTTACACAACTCGCACGTCTAGCGCAATAAAAAACAATAATAATTCTCGTGAACAAACTAATTTTATACTCTTTTCACGCATTCATACATGTTTATACTTGTTGAATACTTGTTGAAATCATGCTAACTATGTGAACCATACGTGTTACATCATGCTTACATGCTTAAACTTACAAACTTATTTTGAATTTATGATCAAGTCTCATCCTTTCCTCCTCTTTCGATCTTTTAGATGTCGTCCAACGCTTCCAAGAAAACCAAGTCAAAGAAGGGTTCAACCTGCAACGCCAAATCCAACACCATGTCACAAAAGGATTGCATGAAATTCATGGCCAAGCAAATGGCTAAGGTCCTACCTGACATTGTTAGCAAGATTCAGCCAAACACCGATTCACCGCATGGTTCTGTTGATTCGAAGGCCGACAAATCCAAGCCGACATTCCAATTCAAGCAGTTTATGGCTTGTAAACCCTTGGAGTTCACAGGCGAAGATGGCGCTACCGCCATGATGAATTGGTTTGACGCAATTGAGCTTACATTCTTACAAAGTGGTTGTCCCGATGAGCTATGAACCTTGAACGCAACTGGAGTCTTTCGCTCGAGGGCACTCGAGTGGTGGACCACCGAACGTAACAAGAGGGGAAACGATGTTGCGCATGCGTTACCTTGGGACGAGCTTAAACAGCTTATGAAAGACCACTTCTGTCCTCCTCACGAGCTCCAAAAGTTGGAGAACGAATTTTGGAACTTGACACAAAAGGGGAGCGACATGTATGGTCTGATCACGCGCTTCAAGCAACTTAGCATCCTCTGTCCTGGACAAGTTGATTCCATCCCCAAAACCATAGCCAAGTTCATTCGCTGTGTTGCACCTTCCTTGACCAACCATCTTGCCTCTGCTAACCCTAAAACCATCGAGGAAGCCTACACCATATCCACCGAACTTAACAGCAACTGCGTCCTACATGGAACCTATGACAAGGTTTCAATGAAGAATGCACGTCAAGCTACCACCGATACTGTCACTGTTGAGCCCTCACCCTCCCAATCGTCCAAGAAAAACCAAGGTAAGAAGCGGAAGGCTTCAAGCCAAAATTGTGCGGTTGTCACTCCACCAAACCCACAACCCTCACAAGCTTTAGCCATCGTTGCACCCGCAAAGACCGAACCACCAAAATAAGGTTATGTTGGAACTTATCCCAAATGTACCACCTGCCTGTTTCACCATCCTGCCAATGTACCTTGCCGCAAATGTGCCAACTGTCAGAGGTATGGTCATTTTGCTAACCGCTGTCGAATCTCCCCTCAACCTCATAATGCTCCTGTGCGAGCATGCTTCAAGTGTGGCGATCTCAATCATCTCGCCAATGTCTGTCCCCAGCGTTATCAACCTCAACAATAGCAACAGCAGCAGCAGCAGCAACCGCCACAGCAGCAACGACAAGCTCAACAACCTGCTAGAGGCCGAGCTTTTGTCATCACTGCCGCTCAGGCTCAAAATGCCAACGATGTCATTACTGGTACGTTTCTTGTGAACCATGTTTATGCTTCTTGTCTATTTGATACTGGCACCGATAAAAGATTTGTGTCGCTAGAATTTGAACAATTGCTTAAGTGTAAACGCTCTAAGTTGCCAAAATCTTTTGCTGTCGAAGTCGCTAATGGTAAATCCGTCACTGTAGATTTCGTTCTTTCCAACTGTTTCTTGAATCTCAACGATCATACGTTTTCAATCGATCTTATACCTATGCAAATGGGTAGCTTTGACATCATAGTAGGCATGGACTGGATTAGGCGAGTTCGTGCTGAAGTTGTTTGTTCTGAAAAGTTTATCCGCCTTCCACTTCCAAACGGTGATTCTCTACACGTGTATGGCGAGAAACCTTCTCAAGGTCTCAAGCTTATGTCGTGTATCCAAGCAAATAAATGCTTACGCAAGGGTACCTTCGCCTTTCTCGCCCATATTGTGGAAAAGAAGGACAAAGGCCCAAGCATAAGTGACGTTCCCGTTGTACGTGATTTTCCCGATGTGTTTCCCGACGATCTTCCTGGTCCGCCTCCTGCTCGTTCTGTCGACTTTCGTATTGATTTAGTGCCTGGCGCTACGCCTGTCGCTAAGTCTCCTTACCGCTTAGCACCCTCTGAGATGCAAGAGCACTCGAGCCAACTTCAAGAGCTTCTTGATAAAGGCTTTATACGCCCTAGTACTTCTCCTTGGGGCGCTCCCGTTTTGTTCATTAAAAAGAAAGATGGGTCATTCCGTATGTGTATTGACTATCGTGAGCTCAACAAGCTTACTGTCAAGAACCGATACCCTCTTCCGCGCATCGATGATCGCTTCGATCAATTGCAAGGCGCAACCTGCTTTTCCAAGATCGATCTTCGTTCTGGGTATCATCAACTTCGAGTTCTCGAAGAAGATATACCTAAAACCGCCTTTCGTACACGTTATGGTCATTACGAGTTCATGGTCATGCCCTTTGGTTTGACCAACGCACCTGCTGTTTTCATGGATTTGATGAACCGCGTGTGCAAAGCATACTTGGACCGTTTTGTCATCGTCTTCATCGACGATATTCTTATCTATTCCAAGACACAAGAAGAACATGAGCGACACTTGCGTCTTATCCTCGAACTTCTTCGTGCTGAACGTCTATATGCCAAATTCTCCAAGTGTGAATTTTGGTTAAAAGAGGTTCAATTCCTTGGTCATACTGTCAACGAACTTGGTATTCACGTTGACCCTGCTAAAATCGAAGCTGTGAAGAACTGGATCGCACCTAAGTCTCCGTCTGAAATTCGTTCTTTTCTTGGTCTTGCTGGTTATTATCGTCGTTTTATCTCTAATTTCTCGAGGATCGCTGTTCCTTTGACTTCTTTAACTCAAAAAGAGAAACCTTTTGTTTGGGGTCCCGAACAAGAGGAATCTTTTCAAACGCTCTAGGAGATGCTTTGTAATGCTCCTATTCTCGCGCTTCCTGATGGTAACGACGACTTCGTCATATATTGCGATGCTTCAAACCTTGGACTTGGTTGTGTGCTTATGCAACGAGACAAGGTCATCGCTTATGCGTCGAGACAACTCAAAATACATGAGAAAAACTATACTACTCATGACCTTGAACTTGGCGCAGTTGTTTTTGCGTTGAAGATTTGGCGACACTACCTTTATGGTACTAAGTGTGTGGTCTTCACCGACCATAAGAGCCTTCAACATATCTTCGACCAAAAGGAACTGAACATGCGTCAGCGTCGTTGGGTGGAACTGTTAAACGACAACGACTGCGAAATCAAATACCATCCAGGTAAAGCGAATGTAGTAGCCGACGCTCTTAGTCGTAAAACTCATGTCAAGAGTATCCGTTGTTTCCAACTCGTCCATGATCTTCAGAACCGCATACGTAACGCTCAATATTCATCTGTTAACGAGGGTAACCTCTACGACGAGATGCGATGTGGTGCTGAAGAAAGCCTCGAAACCAAACCCAATGGTATTCAATACTATCTCGGTCGAATTTGGATTCCGAATCGTGATAAACTTCGAGAGTTCTTGATGAAGGAGGCACACCACACGAAATATTCTATTCACCCTGGTGCCGACAGGATGTACCATGATATGCGTGCATCCTATTGGTGGCCTGGAATGAAGAAGGATATAGCCACTTTTGTCTCAAAATGTCTCACTTGTTCGAAGGTGAAAGCTGAACATCAACGTCCCTCTGGCTTACTCGAACAACCAAGAATTCCTATCTGGAAATGGGAGAGCATTGCCATGGATTTTATTACTAAGGTCCCTCGTACTTCTTCTGGTCATGACAGTATTTGGGTGATCGTTGATCGATTGACCAAATCAGCTCACTTTCTTCCCATTCGTGAAGATTTCAAAGTCGAGAAATTGGCTAAAATCTACACAAATGAGATCATCTGTCGTCATGGTATTCCCATTGACATCATTTCCGATCGTGATGCTCGCTTTACGTCTCGTCTTTGGCAAACTTTTCAATCTGCTATGGGTACTGTTCTTAACCTTAGCACTGCTTTTCATCCTCAGTCAGACGGTCAAACCGAGCGTACTATCCAAACCTTAGAGGATATGCTTCGTTCATGCGTAATCGATTTTGGTGGCAACTAGGATTCACACTTGCCGTTGATCGAATTCTCGTACAACAACAGTTATCACACGAGTATTAAAATGGCACCCTTCGAAGCATTGAATGGTCGCAAGTGTCGTTCGCCTATTTGTTGGCACGAGATTGGTGAAGTTCAAATCACTGGTCCCGAGCTCATACAAGAGACGCGGACAAGATATTACAGGTTCGAGACAACTTATTGAAAGCCAGGAGCCGACAAAAGAGTTACGCAGACAAGCGTCGCAAGCCTTTGGAATTCGAGACAGGTGACTTCGTACTTCTCGAGGTATCCCCTTGGAAAGGCGTGGTTCGATTTGGCAAGAAAGGGAAACTCGCACCTCGCTACGTTGGACCTTTCAAGATTCTCGAAAGGATTGGCAAGGTTGCGTATAGACTGGACCTGCCTGAAGAACTCAACAATGTACACCCTGTCTTCCACGTATCCAACTTGAAGAAGTGTCTAGCTGACGAAGGACTACAAGTTCCTCTCGAAGACTTGCAAGTCAACGAAACGCTTCACTTTGTGGAAAAACCGGTCGAAATCATGGACCGAGGAGCCAAGCAACTGAGGCGCAGTCGAATTCCTATTGTCAAGGTTCGATGGGAAGGAAAACGTGGCGCTGAATTTACTTGGGAACTCGAGAGTGAAATGAAGACGAAGTATCCACATCTTTTCCCTACTTCTTCCTAAATTTCGGGACAAAATTCCCAAAAGGAGGGGAGACTGTAACGCCCTGCTACTTTATACTTTCCATTTATAGCAAGTCTTGTTGTATTTCTATTTTTGGAAGCTTCTTCCTTTGGTATTTCGTATTTCGTTTCAAACCATTGTAAATTCGAGACTTTGATCATAATGAAATTCTATTTTTATACATGCTTATACGTGTTGCAATACTCGGGTTATGCGTTACCAATCTCGAATACATACGTGCAACAAATACATGACTTACTGGTACTCATAACTTATACATGCTTGCTAACTATTAAATACGTGGTTGAATAATAATAATAATAATAATATGTTAAACATTAACGTGTATAGTTGATGTTGTTATGCATGTCAAATTGAAAAAAAAAATATATATATAATAATGAAGAGCCAAACACAGTCTTGCGACTGGACTGTTGTGGCTGAAAAGACTTTGTGTTTTAATCACAATCCTCCACCTAACCATGTAATATTATATTTGGTTAAGTAGATGATAACTTAATAAATAAAATACACAACTTAAGTTGCAACATAAAAAAAAAGAGAATGTTATTGGCTGTGATCAGCCTTGCGACCGGACTACCTTGGCAGATTTGTTTTGATTTTTTTTTAATATTAATCAACCAACAACTTGTATTAAATGCCAACCCAACTTAACCCTAATCCTTTCCCCTATAAATACAACTTAATCTCAGCCTCCTCACCACTTTACAAACTCAAATCTTACTCTCAAATCATCCAAAATCGCAGCTAAATTCTGAAGTTCGGACAGAAGCATACACCTTCACTAAAGTGAGCACAACTCACTCAATTCTTGTCCGATTTACTCCATTCTTTTTCCTATGTGCTTGGCTTGACCTTAGCTTCGATTCCATGGGTATTTCACAGATAATAAGGCCCTGGAACTCCGGCAAATAGGCTCCAAAGTTCACTGTTTTCATTCATCTTTACTAAACATTGTTTATACTTATGTAAACTTGAGTTTAACTCACTCAAACCCACGTCCTTATGCTTATAACCAGTTCTATGGTTAGTTAAGCTTAAAAACGGGGCTGAGACATACAAAATCAGAGGTTAATCCTCAAATGCTTTCTGTTTTGTTTAGGGTTTTTGACCCACAAGTGGTGTTCAAGCTTCAAGCTTGATAAAGGTGTGATTGTGGACTAACTTGGGTTGTCCAATCTAAAATCCCCACATCCCTTGATGATTTCTCATAGTGTAGATGTTTCTTATTTTTGTATTGATATTAGTTCATGACCCTCCTTGTATGTTATACATCAAGTGTAGCGGTGAACCATAAGAGGTACCTAAATGGAAGCTTGTTCTTCCTACCTCCTACATGAATTCTATGACACAATAGAGGTACCTAATTAAAGATTTATCTTCTACCTCATGCTTGATTAATGGACTAAATAATACCTATAATACTTATAAATATATTTACTATTCGAACTTCTGATGGTGGACTTGTGTTCAATCGTCAAAGTAGTAGAATACATCATCCAAGACATAAGACTTGTTACGATTCTAATGAGTATACTACTCATAAAAAACATTAACTCTTGAGGTTTCATAGTGTCAAGAACAAGTACTTAATGTTGAAGGATGATTACTTTCGAATACATATATTCTTGTGTTTTAACTTCCTAAAATCCCTAAATCTTCCGAACGCCCAAACTCACACACCTATGTTTCCTTTGTGTAGAAGGACTTGGTGTTCCAAACCCCTAATCAATCAACTCACTCGCGGGATTATCAAGTAGAAGACTTGCAAAACCGTGAGTATACTCGCAACCCCCCTTTTTATGTTTACCACTTTTTGGGGTGTAACATGTTACCTTATTAAAACACACTTAAACTTATTCTTTATGCAATGCACGAAAACAATCCTTATACATGAATACTATGTTGTGATACTTGATGCTTACGTGGATCATACTTATGTGATATGTTTTAGTCATTAGCTTTCACGAGCCTCCATTTGACATGTATAGCGCTATAGGAGTAATGCACCGCCCGTAGACTTGTGGTCATGTTGAATTATATCATTTTTGCATAAACAGAGGATTGGCTAGAAATATTGCATGCCATGTTAGGTTGATCTTGTATAAACTAAGTTGCCATGTGGATTTGTTTTTAAACTTTTATACTTATACTTATTCTTAAACTTGTATACTCGCCTTTGCTTTTGCATTGAATTGTATTTTAAACATGTTACAGGTTGATGATTGATGATGCTATGAAAATGGATAGCAAAGATGCATAGATACTCACTTAGACGTTTAGGTTTAAAGTGTTGTATCAATTTTGTTAATGTTATGTTGAACAATGTTGTTATTTGATTTTCTTGTCATGTTTTGACAATTTACTTATGAAATGAAATCGGTTGAATTAAATATTGTCACCATAGTGTTATGAAGTCTCTTACAATCTTGAACAAGTCCCACTCTGATGATTCCGCCATTGGTTGGGGTGTGACAGTACAGCGTCTCCATCTTTTTGAAAAAATCATCAACGAATCAAACGTTTCATCTTTTCTTTCAAGACACATCACCCATGAAAATCTTGAAAGTCGTCAGTAACGACTAAACAATACAAGTCTCCACTTACGCTCTTCACATTTACCGGTCCGAAAAGATCCATATGGAGTCTTTCGAGCGGTAGTCTGATGGAGTTCAAGAGCTTCTTCGGGTGTGACTTCTTCGTTTGCTTACCCTTTTAGCATTCTACACAATCATCATTCAGATGGAAAATTTTCAAATTAACACCTTCAACAAGATCATTGTGAACTAAGAAATTCATTTTTCTCACATGAATGTGACCCATCTTACGATGCCACATTATTGATTCTTTTTCAGTTGCTTTTGTTTTAGTTACAAAACATTGTTTCTTTTTGTCTGATGTTGTTGCGACGCTCATGTCTAGGACATACAAATCGTTTTCACGAGGAGCGCGCATCAACACCAAATCTTCTGGAATTTTAAATCCTGGTTTAATGATCAAACACTCATTTTTTTGTAAAATGAACTGTGAACGACTTGTCACAAATCTGTGATATGCTCAACAGATTGTTTTCAAGTTCAATGATGTAGTTCACTTTATCAAAAGTGACAACTCCATTGGTAAGAATTCCTTCACCAACGATTCTTCCTCCCTGAGTTCCCGCAAAGCCAACATATCCTCCATTAATTGATTTGACATCATAGAGTAGTGCTAATATCCCAGTCATATGCCTCGAGGCTCCGCTATCCATGATCCACTTGGAGATGATCGACCTCGGAAGCCCCTGCACACGTCAAAGACATTCACTCAAACAACGATGCCCAAGATTTCTTCACATTTGGAACACTACCAAATACAAGATCATAAGCTACGTCAACTTTTGGAATGTTGAAGACAACGTTTGGAACAACAGGTTTTGACTTTGATTTTAGATCTCCCTCCTTGATTGGTGGGAATTCCTCAATCAATTTATCCAATTCAAACTCAAGATTTTCATTGTTAGTTACAACAACTGTTGGCTCAGATTTTAAAACCTTTTCCATTTTCTTTTCTTCAAACGATTGTTTAGGTTTCTCCACCCATGATTGATTTTGAAAAATCTTCGTTTTAGGATAAACCTTTGATGTCTTTAGAGATATTGAAGATTCAACAATCTCAAAGGTTGATTTTGGCTTGTCCTCGGACTTCAAAGATTCACCCCGTTTCAGAATACGCACGGGGGAAACCATCGGTGTTTTTCCCTTCACATCATTTGAAGTTTTAGGTTTGGGTTTCTGGAAAACTGGTTTTTCAATCCTCTTAACACACTGTTTGGCCATGTGACCAATTTCATTGCAGCGATAACAGATTCTTTTGTCATATTCGACAAAAGTGGATCTGTTGGTCTCATCTTTCAACTTTTTCGCTGCATTGAAATCGTCAATTGCTTTCTGACTAAAGATATAATCTTTTTCAGCAACTGTGTTCTTTCCTACAACAAATACATCACTCAACTTTTCGTTTGGCTTAACCTCCTTTTTAGCCATTTTCTTCTCAAAACCGACACCTTTCTTTTTTAAATTGTTACCATGTCTTTTGTTATGACCATTGTTACCCATCCATTCTTTCTTTCCCGGGTTGTTTGGTTGTTGTTTCACAAAGGATTTTTTTGGTTTTGATAGAAATGTGTTGTTGTTAACTTCTGAAATGTCAATTTCCACAAGTTTGAACACTTTCTCAACATTTTCCAATTTTGCATACTGAATTGGATATTCAAAATCAGTATAGAGTTTGTCAGTTCCGGTCATTGTGTAAACCACAATGATCGAATCGTCATCCACAACTTTATCTGATTTTGGGATGAATTTGTCCAGAAAATTTCCGTCATATTCAGAATCAGAATTTGATTTCTCCAAATGAGTTTTAACCGTTCCAAAATCAGAGTTATCACTTTCCTCATCCAATACTTGATCAACAACAATTTTAATCACTTGTGACTCGTTGTCGGTGTCAGATGGAGAGAATGTGACATCAATGTTTTCCGGTAACTCATTCTCTACAGTTCTGAACTTGAGATTCAAAGTTGTTTCCACCCCATCTGGATATTTCTGTGTATAATGATTCCACATTGGGGGTGGAACATTGTTTAAAGCAGGTTTAACATCAGGTAGTTGAGTAACAATTTGATCAATCACATAAGATGAAGCAATATAACTGATCAATTTCTTATTAACTCTTTCTTTTTCAATACGCATCAATTCAAGTCCCTTTTTCAAAGATGCGGTTGTGTCCAGATGAATGTTAATCTCCATCTGCTTTTCCATGACAGTTTCTTTGAACAACTTAGTGGCTTTATCATTTTCTATACTTTCCTTTTGAATCATTTTGATTGAACGTGATAAAGTGTTATACGCTTCTTTCACATCATTAAGATCAAATTTTACGTTGTCAGTATATTTCTTCAATTCTTGAAACTGTTAGTCTTTTTCAAGACAATCCATGCAGGGTTTTAAACAGTTTTCGCATGGTGTTTCACGAATTGGATCAATCTTTTCAAAAACCTTTTCTTCTTTATCAGTTTTAATTTCTGGTTTACCAAACCCGTCAGACTCAGACTCTGATTTTTCTCCTGATTTGATGTCCAGATTTTCTGATTTGAAATCAAACTCCTTTTCGACTGACTCCTTTTCGATTGACTCTGTTTCGAGAGACTCCGTTTTGACAGACTCCGTTTCGACATACTCCGTTTCGATAGATATTGACTCTTGAGTTTTGTCTACCTCTTTCAGCTTGACCATCAGCGCCTTGTCAGCTATTTCCTTCAGAGTTTCTTCATTCATCTCTTTAGAAACATCTATGATTTCTTCAACCGGAGCTTTTTCGACATCATATTGTGGACAAAAACCTGTAGTTGGCTCGCTGAAGAATCCTGCAAAAGAATCAAACATGTTAGGAGACATTATGGATTTAAAAGAATTAGCAATAATCTCCTGTTCTGATTGACAATAATAAACTTCTGATGCTGCCTCTTCAAGCTCTGCCAGACTCTCTTCACTCATCACTTCTCCGACTTCCTCAGCTTCAACAACACATTCTGGCTCTTCAATAATCTCCGCCATCATAGCAAGACCCTCACCAGGAATATATTTATCCCAACTAAACCCTTCCGACATCTTCTCATCATCCTGATTAACCAAAAGAGCCTTTTCTGCTTTGTTTTCAATTTGAGGTCTTGGGTTGAAAGGTTGTTGACTATTTTTGTGATAAATTGCTTGTCGGTAGTAGTCATTTGTGAATGGATTCTGATGGTTGTTCACTTCCCTATTTGGACACTCGCGTTTGAAATGCCCTTTTTCTTTGCATTTTAAGCAAGTAACCTTTGCTTTGTCAAATCCAAGCTTACAATCAGGTCCTGCGAGACTGTTTCGTCCGGTTATTTCCATGAATCTTTGTGCCCTCCTCACAAGACTTGCCATACCCCCATTTGATATCTATGAGTTCTAGCTCCTCTGGGTCAATCTGATCGTAGTCTTCTTTCGTCATGTCAGGATTACCAATTTTCCCGGCAACAAGACTTTCATAGGACTCAAGTACTGAAGCAAGTAGTGCTATATGTTGTTTTGCTGCTGATTTTGTAAAATCTTGACCATTCTTGATGTTCACAGCTATATTGCACTGAATCCCATGACCGTAACTTTGATTGTTTGATCCTGACGAGCTTTGAGTATAAGCTTGTTCTTGTGAACTTTGAACCTTAGGATTTGGTTCGAAGCTTGTAAACGGTGAATGACTGTTGCTTGGTGTGCTTTGAGAAACTCCTGATGTAGAATCAGCACTAAATGCTGTCTGAATTTTTGGACTTGGGGTAGATGTTGCAGATGAGCTTCCTTTGTAGTACAACTGAACATCTTGTTGTACATTAGCAGATTTCATTTTTCTAATCTTTTTAAGTTCAAGCTCATGCGATTCAATTTTCTCGATGAACGTGCTAAGATCGAAACCAACATATTCCAAGTTATTTTTCAGAACCAACAAATATGTGCCCCACTCATCATACGGTAAAGCATCTGCCAGCTTGTCAACCCACTCTTCATCTGTTTTGGTAATGCTCAAACGCTTCATTTCTACAACCAAATGATAATATCTCTCGATCAACTCTTTTGTTGATACACCCTTGATAGCAGTAAAAATATCAAATTCCTTTTTCAGCAATGCCGTCTTGCTCTTTATCATCGAAACACTTCCAAGAAACTTGACTTTTAGTGAATTCCAGATACACTGCGAGTTACTTTGATTTTGTAGCAAAACCAAAATATCTTCTTTGATTGCTTGTTGCAAGATACTCATCATTTTCTTTTCAGCTTTAAAACTATCCGGTTCAACCGGAGTTAACTGATTAAGTGTTTTCTCAATACCCGCTCCATTCGTCGGAGGTACATACTTTGACTCAATTTTCATCCAACACTCAAAATAATTTGCCTGTACCCAGGTTTTAAACCTCTCTGACCACCCTGAATATTCGTCAATGTTCATTAATTTTGGTGGCTTTTGCATTGTACCAACCTCGTTCTCCATGTTTACGTTCTGAACAATACTCGCTGGTGTTTGAGATGCTGTCATTCCCCCTCCGGAAAACATGTTATAAAATTCTTGGTTATCCATTTTAAACTATGAAAACAGTTTCGAAAAATTTTCTAAGTTTTTGACAAATTCACTTTTTAAACGAAATGACTTCCACACGGTTTGGATTTTCAAACGGAATGAACTTTAAACGAAATGGACTGTTTTCAAACAGAATGATTCAAACGAAATGAACTTTCAAGCGAAATGACAATTTCAAACGATTTGGATTGCCATTTCGTGCGAAATAAGTAAAAAGATTCCAATTCGTGCGAAATGATCAGACAATACGGATTTTCAAGCGAAATGGTCCAATTCTTGCGAATTGGACAAAATTTTCAAGCGATTTGATAAAACTTCACACGAAATGGTTCATTTCGTACGGAATGGACACAATTTTCATACGAAATGATAAATGTTCACACGAAATGATGTTTTTGGCACTTTTTGATCAAGTTTAGTCCGAATTAAGGTCTGTAACTTTGAAGGATTGATTAAAATGGTGTTTTACACGTTATATCCAAATCTCAGTCCATTTTGTTCGTGGAATCGAAAAATCCAAGAATGAGTAGAAGTAAAGAGTTCTAAACCATTCAAAGCACTGATTCAGCTGATTTGACTCAACCTGAGCTCTGATACCACTTGTAGGATCGATATTCGACCTAAATGAGTCGGTCTGAGTCAAATCTAGGTCACTAGAGAGGCGGAAACAATCTAGTAACTGTGAATCGGTGTTAGAATGTGAGTATAAGCAGAGAAATACACTTTAAACTGGTTTTCCATTGATTTTAGACGTTAATACATGCAGAGAATTTGACAGCACTTCGTGACAACTTTCACCGAACCGTCTCAAATGGAAAACCCAACACCCATATATATAGGATTTCCATTCCTCACGAAATTACATTTTCCATTTCGCACGAAATGGCAAAGTCCATTTCGTGCGATATGGCCATTTCACATCCATTTCGTACGAAATGGTACAAACACAAATAAAATTAAACTTTTACACTTTTAACCCCTATTACAAGCTACTAACACGACCTAGACTGATGACATAGGCGATAGACATTGTGTACCAACAAATTTCATTGGGTAATGCAGATGCAATGATGCTAAATGCTTTGGCATCGAGTTCGAACTTTTGGAAATCAGTTTCAGTGTAATTTTCAGGTTTTTTAGGTTCGAACTTTTTTGTATCCTCAGCACGTGGCACCATGGGAACATGTGGTCCAAAAACAACAGATCTCCAACATCCAGTATTCTGTTGAGCAAGGATGTGACCCATCCTTCTCTCCCAGATGTTGTATTCATTACGTTTAAGCATGGGTGGTTTGAAAAGTGAGCCGATGTTATTCTTATCATCTTATGATTGTGACGTCATCCTGGTTGTTTTGCAGGCACTGATTAATCAACTTTGATGGTGATTAAACCTTGCTCTGTTTTTCAACAAAATGAACAACTATCAGTATCAACGATTGTGAGCTGAACTATTTATGTCAAAATGATTGTTAAATCAAATATGACTGTCCGAGCTCTGATACCAATTGTTAGGATCTGAGTTTGGATTGATTGTGTTTTGTGTTTGAATTAAAATGAAAGATGAACAAGTAATGCAGCGTAATGTAAATGGAAACAAACTTTGCACACAATCAAACAGGAGAATTGGTTTCAACACACATTTTCAACAAAGAACCGAATGATTGAATTTATTTCATCAACGATTACAATGCATGCATGTAACAAACTCCCCCTCAGCCTGAGCTCACAGTGATTTGTTCGTATAGGAAGAATGATGGTGAATAGCTAGTAGAACAGTACAGGGTACTGTTATATTTATAGGCATGGACAAACCACTGTGGCATCTTTGCTGACCTCCCCATGAAAGTTACATCTAACCTCCTAACAAACTCTAACAACTGATCTAATATAAACACTGCTTATGCTAACTACTGATTACAATACATTACATAAAAACAAACTAAACTACTGTTGAATCCTTCCACTGTTGTGACTCCAGCAGTACTTGACATATTCAGCAGTGCTTGACCCATAGCAGTAGATTGAACAGCAGGGCTTTAGTCCTCATCAGTCTTTGACTTGATCAGCAGTTGTAACTCAGCAGTTGTAACGATCAGTGGATTGGAGGTCATCAGATGTCGAAACCACTTTCAAGGGGAGAGACTTGTATACACAACATCTGCTTATTCTGGATCCACTGCTTTGATCCAGTTTTGGCTTTAATTATCTGTTCCTCTGATAGGGTTCAATCCCAACATCCACGGAGATACTTTGAGAAACTCAATTGGTGTTTGTGTTTTATCGGCATAAGACTTCTGTCGGTCTTGGGCAGCTTTCAAATGAGCCCGGACCATTTCAATCTTTTCACTAGTGATCCTAACTACATCTTTGTGGGCTAATTCTCACGGACCCACTTCACCCTAACACATCGGGGTTCGACATTTTTTGCCATAAAGCATTTCATACGGGGCCATTCCAATACTGGAATGATAGTTGTTGTTATATGAAAATTCAACTAGTGGTAGATAGACATCCCAGCTACCGCCAAAATCAATATACATGCTCGTAGCATGTCTTCGAGTGTTTGAATTGTTCTTTCATTCTTCCCATCTGTCTGGGGATGATATGAAGTACTAATAATCAACTTAGTACCCATCTGCTCTTGAAAATCACGCCAAAAGTTTGAAGTAAACCGTGTATCTCTATCCGACACGATGGACACCGTCACTCCATGGCGTGAAACAATTTCATTTGTATATACTTTCGACATCTTCGCAGACATGTATGTCTCGTGAATCGGAATAAAATGGGTAGTCTTGGTCAGTCTATCAACTACTACCCAAATGGCATCAAATCCACGTGTTGTTCTTGGTAGTTTAGTTAATAGATCCATAGTGATGTGCTCCCATTTCCACACCAGAATGTCTAATGGGTGAAGTTTAGCATAAGGCTTCTGGTGTTCTGCTTTTACTTATAAACAAGTTAAGCATTTTTCAACATACTTAATTATGTCTCGCTTCATTCCGGGCCACCAATAGTTTTGTTTCAAATCTTGGTACATTTTGGTAGCTCCCGGGTGAATGGAATAGCGTGACTTGTGAGCTTCATCAAGAAGAAGCGTTTTAACACTACAAGTGTTTGGGACCCATATTCTATCGAAACGGGTTTTTAATCCTTTACTATCATCTACCAAATCTTCGAGTTGGCCTACAATTCTTTCCTTTTTCAAATTCTCTTCTTTTGCAGCTTCAATTTGCTCCTCTTTGATTCGTTCGAGTAAACCTGAGGTCACTACTAGTTGCATCGACTGCACCCGAATAGGTGAATATTCTTCTTTTCGGCTTAATGCATCTGCCACTACGTTGGCTTTTCCTGGATGATAGTGAATTTCACAGTCGTAATCCTTCACCGTCTCTAGCCAACGTCTTTGTCTCATATTCAACTCCTTTTGATCAAAGAAGTATTTGAGACTTTTATGGTCATTGAAAATAGTACATTTCACACCATAAAGGTAAGCCTCCATATCTTTAAGGAAAAAACTACTGCTGCCAATTCAAGATCATGTGTCGGATACTTCTTTTCGTGGAACTTTAATTGTCTTGAAGCATATGCGATCACTTTCCCCCTTTGCATAAGTACACACCCGAGACCAAGCTGGGATGCATCAGAATATATGACCAGGTCTTCAGTTCCATCGGGTAACATTAATACCGGAGCGCTGGTGAACTTTTCTTTGAGTATTTGAAAGGCAACTTCTTGTGCGCTTCCCCAAACAAATTTCTCATCCTTACGGGTCAACTTAGTTAATGGCGTCGTGATTTTGGAGAAATCTTGTATAAATCTCCTGTAATAACCCGCAAGACCTAGGAAACTCCTAATCTCTGATGGATTCTTTAGAGGTTTCCATTTAGACACAACTTCTATTTTGGACGGGTCCACCGACACTCCATCGGCACTGATAACATGCCTTAGAAGCTGTGCCTCACGTAGCCAAAAGGCACATTTCGAAACTTCGTGTAAAGTCTTTCACGCCTAAGCGTTTCTAGTACTTCACGCAAATGACACCCGTGATCCGTTTCACTCTTCGAATACACGAGAATATCGTCGATGAATACTATCACCGACTTTTCTAGCATTGGTTTGCAGACGCGGTTCATGAGGTCCATGAAAGCCGTAGGTGCATTCGTTAATCCAAAAGACATTACTAAGAATTCATAATGTCCATAACGCGTTCTAAACACCGTTTTCGGTATGTCTTCGTCTTTCACCTTCAACTGGTGATAGCCCGATCTTAAGTCGATCTTTGAAAACCAACTTGCACCTTGCAGCTGATCGAACAAGTCGGCGATCCTCGGAAGCGGGTATCAATTCTTTATCGTGAGTTTATTCAACTCCCGGTAATCAATACACATTCGCATGCTTCCGTCTTTCTTCTTTACAAATAATACTGGCACTCCCCACGGAGAAACTGTTTGCTAGGCCAAATAAATCCTTTGTCGAGAAGATCTTGCAATTGCGACAATAATTCTTGTAGTTCCGATGGTGCTAATCGATACAGTGCTTTGGTTACCGGTTTTGCACTCGGAACTAATTCAATACCAAATCCCACCTCACGCTCGGGTGGTATCCCCGGTAGATCTTCCGGGAAAACATCTTCAAATTCTCGCACGACTGGTACGTCTTTAATTTCTGGAGACTCTTTAGTCGAATCATGTATGTAAGCCATATACGCCTTACATCCATGTTGAATAAGCTTAGAAGCTTCGATTAACGAGCATATTATGGGACTGCAGCTTTTCTCCCCATAGATAGTAATATGTTTCCCGCTCGGAGACATTAGTTGTATCTCTTTAAGGTAACATATTACTTTCACGTGATATCGAGCTAGCCAATCCATCCCAATTATCACTTGAAATTCTCCCATCGACATGGGAATTAAGTCAATGAAGTATTCTTCATCGTCAATGCTCAATTTGCAGTTCCAGGATAATAAAACTTTTATTATTACCTATTTCTTCTTCTAGAGGCATAGGTAATTTCGTTAATATGAATTTAGGGTGTTGAATAAATCGATGCGAAACAAAAGATTTATTTGCACCCGTATCAAATAAAATTCATGCTGGAATTGAATTTACAAGAAATATACCTGAAACCACATCAGGTTCAACTTTAGCCTCTGCTGCTGTCATGTGGAACGACCTTGCCCTCGATTTCTAGGCATCAGACTTTGTGTCAGTTGTTTCTTTGGTTCCTACCAATTCCGGACATTCAGACTGCTTATGTCCCGGTTTATAACACACCGACACCTTTCTCGGGCAATTAGCAACCACGCGTCCCACTTTTTCGCAAGTAGGACATGGTTTATTTTTAAAGTAGCAATCGCCCTTATGAGTTTTTCCACATATTTTGCACTGAGGTTACCCCCCTTTGATAACTCCTTTCTTCGGAGCTTCATTAGGCTTTTGTTTCTTTGCAGGGCTTGGATTCACATCCAACACCCTCCTCTCGCCTCTTTTTATCTATTTTTTCAGCTCAATCTCTCTTTCACGTGCGACGTTTACTATCTCTGTAAGATGCCCGTATTTTGAAGGAGCCATAAACTCCCGATACTCCGCATTTAACATGTTGTAGTAATAATATATCTTTTGTTCTTCAGTTTGAACTAGCTCATCACAAAACCTGAGCATGTCAAGAAACACTCCCGTGATCTTGTCTATTGACTCACCCCTTTGCCTCAGCTGAATAAACTCTTCTTTGATTTTGTTGATCACAGCTTTCGGGCTATGGTGTCTAAGGAACGGTGTCTTGAATTTCTCCCACGTCATAGTTCTCATGGCCTCAATTCCTTTTTCCTTCTTCAGATTATCCCACCAATCCTTCACTTGGCCTCTTAATTGACCATTTCCGTACGCCACGAAATCGGTCTCATCACAGTGGATTCTTTCGAATACCCCTTCTATGTCGCTAATCCATTGTTGACAAATGATCGGATCAACTTCGCCATTATAGATTAGGGGTTTACATATGGTGCATGTCGAGTGTAATATGATTTTATTAATATTTTAAACCCGTTTTACACATTAATCAAGTTTTAAATTTATAAAACACGATATTGTACTAACACTAAACACACACTTGGGCAAGTGCACCCATCGCGAGCGTAGTATAGTGTTGGTAAGATACCGAGGTCATCCAAGGACACAAGAGCTTTTAATACCGGTTTATCGTTAACGTCTAATCAATCTAAATTTTTTTGAGAGTTTTTAAACATGAAAATAAATCTAAGAGGTAAAACATAAATAAGTGAAAAACAAATAGACAAGATAGAATCACTTGGATCCAACTCATCTTTAATGTACCCTTTGATGAATTTCGCACATTCGGACTTTTTAAGAGATTATCTTAGTTATAGTAGTAGGCCCCTCTTTTGAAGGTTACGTTACCCTCAACCCAGTGGTTTGAGTTAGCATGGATACAATCCCAAAGGGTCGGAATATTGAAAGACAATTAAGTAAGTTATTAATGCAAAAAGTGGTAGGCCCCGTTTTGAAGGTGACGTTACCCTCGGCTAAGTGGTTTGAGTCAGCAAGGATACAATCCCAAGAAGTCGGTTTAATGTTTTAATAGTAGTTTACATATGAGGGGTTCAAGCTATTCGCACCCCCGCCATCCAATACCTTTGGGGCATTGAAGGAGGTCCTAGTAAGCTTGAACCAAGTCCTCGCAGGATCTATACACTGATCAAGACAATAACTTTACCAAACCACCCTCCTAACCCCCTTCCAGGTAATTAACGCGCTTTATATAGACCGTAAAGACACGGATGAGCAAATCAATGACATCATGAATAAACGGTAAAGAAAATTCACTTTCAACATAAGAAACTAGTTATTAAAGTCATTAATACAAACCCAAATAAAAAAGTGCCAAAAGATTAAAAATCAAAAGTAATTCATTAAAGACTTGTCTTCACCAAGTGATGTAAGAGATTAGCCAAACATGGCCTTTGATTGACAAGAACTCTTACGATCAATCTTGGATCCCGAGACTACTACACACTCTAAAGATGAAAGATGGATGATGGTGGTGGGTGTTGGTGCCGTAGTGGTGGTGGATTGGTGGAAAAGTGGGAGAGAAGTGATTTGCCAAGTGATGCCTTTTAAGTGAACCAAGCACCCCTATTTATAGCCAGAACAGAGCCCCGGCCACGGCCTCGTGTCCACTGGGCACGGCCCATGGCCAGTCTTCTTCTCTTCCTTCATTAATTGTAGCTGTCAGCAGAGGGCCCCACACGACCCTGTGGCCTCTAGACACTGCCCTGTGGTCAACTCTTTGCTGTACTATCAAAATTCTGCAAATCTAAGAGTTAACCACGCCCCATGGTGAGCTGGGGATGGCCCCGTGGTGGGTGTAGAGGCTTATGTAGCTTTTGTCTTGTTGTGTCAGGGCTGGCCACGCCCCATGCCTGGCTGGGCACGGCCCCGTGGTCAGTTTATGTCTTCTTGTTTTTGCTTTGGGGGATGCTGCCGAGGGGTCGGGCATGTCACGTTATTCCTTCTTCTTGTATTTATGTTGGTTTTGGCTGCTTATTTGTTCCTTTTGTTCTTTTAAGCTCGTTTGGTCCTGTAAATTCAAAAGGAAGAAAGAAACGCGCTTTTTCTAACATTAGTATTAAAAAGGGTTGGTTTTATGCCTCTATTGATGTAATTTATATGTTGCATTTTGTACACATCAAATACCCCCACACTTGAATCTTTACTTGTCCTCAAGCAAAATTCTTTAAATGTGGCTTACACACCCAAATGGAATAGGTATAGAAGAAGTTTGTGGCTTATCTTGAGTTTCGGGAATCCAAGATCTTTATTAAATTTTGTTTTTATTTTATTTACAATTCTATTCATCATGATTTATTTAAAACAACTTGTTAAGAAAAAATATTTATTTGGGCATAACATGCCTTTTTAAAATTCCATTTATATACAAGTTCACATACCTCACGGGAGATCACTCAACACTCGGCCAAAAGTGTATTTTTGTGAAACACTCGATTCCGGCATGGAACTTACTTCTACCCTATGTTTGACAAGCGATCAAACCTCCTCCTTTTTAACTATAAACCTTTGTAAATATCAAGAGGACTTGGGAAGGGTTAGGCTTGGGCTAAGGGTAGGTGGTTTTTGGGTTAGTAGTTAGTGAAATGGCTCAAAGCGTAAAAAGCGTCGGTTGTCGTAAAACTTTTTGTTTTTGTGACATTTATTCAAACTAAGTATATTCAAAAAAGATATTTGAGGAACTTGTTTGGTTATTGCAAAATTCTCTATTTTTTATGTCACAAAATAACAGAGCTTTTTACTAAAACAAATGGGTTTGAAAGGAAAAAGGTTTTGGTGGGTAATGGGTGTTTGTTTTGTGGGTTTTTGAAACGAAAAGGTTTAGGCTCAAAGGGGTTAACTAGGGGGATTTTGGGTAGTGAAGTGAAAAGAAAGAAAACAATGGTTTTGAAAGAAAAATGTTAGTCCTAATGCCTCCATCATTTACTTACTTGCGTTTAAGTTGGTAAGGACCGGGAATGTATCATCTTGGCAGGTTCTAGAGTCGTAAAAACCCAGCGGCTATTCACACAAGAAACGAAAATGAGCATTTAGTTTAAAGATGTATGAAAGTATGCTCAATAAAACCACAAAACTCACTTATTGTGGGAATGGGTTTATAGTATGATCAAGTATATATAATCAAACTAGGTTATCACCCGGGATTGCTTCCCGGGCTCGAGAAAGTTAGTTTTATTAAAAAGTATTTATAATTAATACATAATTAAAATCATGAATTAAATAAAGTACTCCGTTAACATTATCCTTTTATATGTACATATACACACTTGTTGCAACTCAATCATTGCGCTAAATCGCCAGGGGAAAATCTATATCATAATACATAATTTATGATACGCTAATAATCAACCAGGGGAAAATCTATATTAAGATTGCAGCCTAACAAACTTCACATACCTACATCACACATATCACATCAACAAAAAAAAATTAACATAAATAAAAAAACTAATGAATTACTGAATACCGACTTAATATCAAAGCCACTTCCATCAACGCACTAAATCGCCGACAACGACTTTCCAAACATCACCACACAGAGTGGTGATTGGCCATGCTCATCCTTCCACTCCTCTCGTAACTTTGATCATATCTGACGACCAATGAAATCCCTGTGGAGCGGTCCAAGTATACCCTCATAGCTTCGACCAGAACCCTAGAAACCAATTCCGGTCCATAGTTGCGTGTATACCACGCTTGTGTATAAGATAATAAATCATCTACACATTCATCTTATACGTTTTAATAATCATATTTACAAACCTTAATCCCCACCAAAAGTTGTAGAATGAAAAGGAGAATTATTACCGAATGAATGCAATAAAAGGTCGATAAAAATCCGGCGAAATCCCATCCAAGTAAAGTCCTAGATATAATTCTGCACAAAACAAACCCAGTTAATTTCACCCAAGATTATTTCAATTCGATACATGCATCAACCATTGCCAACTGTTCGGAGTCTTCAACAAAACATTGCATCTAATTAGAATCGCAAAAATAACAATCAATGAATCTCAAAAGAAACCTGAATGAGACGAATACAAACCTAGAGGAGAAGAATCGATGGTTTTTGGGATTCAAGATCTGAAGAATTACAAAATCAACAAAGCGATGATGTTGAGAGATAATAACGTCTGATGAAACATACCAAAAAAGAAACTGTATTTGGAGCCGACGATGAATGTATGACAAAGGGTGAAGAAGGAGAGAAAGATCAGTAATGCCAATGAACTTTGTGAAATAAATTATCCAGATCTTCAATTGAGAGAAAAGAACGCTTATATCTGGATCCGAATAATGCGACCGGGTCGAATAGCTCAAATCGGGGCTTCATTGTCAAAATAATGCGACCCATACTTTCCCGCCAAAACCACACCTGTGAAGCCCTAATCAAGTTACACATCAGCCCAAATCTACTCATTTATTATGTATTAATTATAAATAGTCTTTAATAAAACTAACTTTCTCGAGCCCGGGTAGCAATCCCGGGTGATAACCTAGTCTAATATATATCTAATTATGTATTCTTTTGAGGAATACCTTTAACGGCCCCATTACCTGCGATTGCACTTTCATGAGTTCATAACTATGCAGTTAATGCGGAAAAATATCGGATATCGGTTAAGGACCGATATATGAGATATCGGTTATTGCGGTGGGATATCAGTGGGATATCGGTAATTTATAATATGGTGCATATATATATATATATACACATATAGAACCTATATAAATTTATATATATAATGTTAAGTTTATACTTTTTATGCATAGATTTGTAAGTTTAAGGGCCAAATGTAAACTAGTGAAGATAGAGGGGTTAAATGTTTATATACACAAACTAATAATATGTTTTTTATGTAAAAAAATTACAAGTTTAAAGGACTAAATATAAACTAGTGAAAGATAGAGGGGTTAAATGTTGAAATACTTAAACTTATTAAACCCTAAAAGTCTAACACAAGCACGCAGCCGCTACTTTCTCCTTCTTCTCCCTGTCTCGCTGTTTACAGCAGAAATTCCGGCAGAGGCGTCGAAATTGGCCGCCGAAGGTCGCTATACGGTCGATATGTGGTCGATAAGTGCCAACCAGTATGTTTCTTCTTCTGTTTTCAGCTTATTTGTCAATTTTCACTTCTTAGTTGGCCCAACCGAGATTCTCGGCGAGACGACCGATACAACATATACAAAATATCGGCGATATATCGGTATTTATCGCCGATATTATCGGTGACCGAGATATAACCGAGATGACACACCGATATTTTGAGCAATGGCCGATAACCGATATATCGGTGATGAGCATGTAGCCAGGAGGAAAATGGTCTTTCCATTGTTCCACCAGGAAATTAAAAGTTTACTCTGGTCAATTAGTAAACAGGTCATTATTAGATAAAGGCAAATTTAAATGACTTATTAAACAAGCAAAAAAGAATTATATAACTTACCTAGGGCTTGTTTAGAGCTGTTTATTGTTCGTCGTAGAACACCGTCACCCACTGCTGAATCGTAACCATACTTGTGTCACCAGAACCTAATACCGTCAACCCATCTGGTGCCTAATCAAAACTGAACATGATTTGATGCAAAAGCCCATACCAGAAAACGTTTGTTCATTGTCAAATTTATTATTTGTGCAATGTTAGATGTGATAAAATAAAAGAAAAAATTGACATATTACATAATAGCTTATCACCCGTAAGTTTCACAGAATAAAGCAAGTTATACACTACAAAATCAAATATACTTGAAAGCATGGCTGAACCGGCGTCGACCTCTGCAAAACACCTGTAACCAGCTGTAGTTAGTATTGCCATCACCACCCATCGAATCTAGTCAAACCCCAAACACACTTTATAGTAATGGGTCAAGTGTCTTTTTGTTAAAAATACCAATTTAAAAAGGGCGGAATACCCTGTTTTTATGCAATTTTTGCACCTTTGTATTGTTGTGAAAAGTGCAGTTTTGCAGTGTCTTTTTCTGTCAAAAAGTGCAGCTTGTGCCCGGTTTAGATTCCTTGAAAGTTCCTCCAATTCACTGAATTCACTTGCATCAGTCTGTGTCGGGTTCCATCTGAAATCTGTTGTGAGAATCCCATTAACCATTTTGACCCGTTCTGCAACAATTGCCTTCTTTACTTGTTTTGGGGATACATTACTGGAAAGTAAACACGCAATGAACAGTGGATGAGCCAGTAGTCATTCCAGATTAATACCCTTGCCCTCCAATACATTTAAAATTTTGGCAAAAATTTAACCCAAACATCTTAATCGGCATATATAACCCAAAGGATTTTTGCTTCTGAGTGAGGAAAACGATTGTAAACTCATAAAGTCATTATATGCATTATAATAAAAGCTCTTTAGGCATGGAATAAAAAGTTAAATAAGGTGATTACACATGTGATAAAAAATATAGAGTTGATAAGTGCACGTATTCTAAATTTACAAAAATAGTGTACAAAGTAATGCTATGTCTTTTATGTTTATAACAGGGAAAACATGCAAGAAACAAAAAAACTTCAAATTAACAGTGGCTATCTTTGCTTGTATTTTGTATCAATCCACACTACGTGAAGATGATCAACCAAACAAAGCATGATCATGATAAACTACAATAACATTTAAACAACTTCCACTTCAGAAACATTAAAGTAAACAAAACTCTTTTTTCAATATTATAATTAATTTTTTTGAACGGTCAACAGAATCAATCCCGAGCACTCTCGGGCACCCACTGGACCAAACAGGGTACTCAGAGAGTAACCCGAGTCCACCACCAATTCCGGAGGGAAATCCCGGTAACCCACCCGCCCGTAGGCATGATGGTGAAATTACCGGTAAAACCCGTTTGGCTCCACGATCGAACCCTGGTTTCCCTGGGTCTCCTATCATTACCCACGAGTGCTTCACTCTGCACCAAGTGAGAGTTGAACCCGTATCTCCTAAGAGAAATACAAGCCTTCCACCACTTGATCTAGAGATGATCATTGGCTAACATTATAATTAACTAATTCAAATTTCCAAAAAAAAAAAATAAACATGAATTCATCTTTTTTTTAATCCCATAAACATGCATGTATCAAAATTTAATCATGGTGTCAAAAACATGCTTAAATTAAAAAAACAATAATAAAGAAAAGTCCAAAAGCAAACAAAGGGATATAAAAAAACCACCAAAATTTTGATACCATTTGCATCCAAATAAACTCGTCGAACAAAATACTATATTATTTAATTGACCCCTGCATATAACTCTTTGGATATTACTAAGAAATGAAGATGATCAACCCGAAATGCACAAATCAGAGGGTTAACATAAAACTTGAATTTTTAAGTCAAAGTAATGCAAATTCCAACAATTTTCAAAACAAAATAAACCAACATAGAAATAGAAATTAACAATGGATGTATCTTTGATACTGAGGTGACGAAAATCACCATCGACGAATCTCTATCCATGTCCACCGCCAATTCAAAGAACTAACACACACTTGAGTTACAATCAATATAGAAGACCTATAAGCATGCCAGATGACAAATCAAGAAAGGAAACATTACCTCAGCCCCCACCTTTTGACGATTTGAAGAATCAAGAGTTGCCTCAAACGATCATCTGAAAAAACGTTGTGAGTGGTGATGCAGGCGTGCAATGCCCGATGTAGTTTGGCCTAATGGTGGAGTGTTTGGTATTTGTGTTTCATTTAGCATCTGAGCACAATCAAAAGTGAGTATAATATATAAAAAGTGAGTATAATATATAATTATATATACAACCACCAGTTTCACTCGGATTCAAAGAACGACTAATAAAAGGCATGATTAGGATAATTATGATTACTCTACAAGTCACTCGAGTTGACCCATTTCACTATAACATAATCAACAATGTTCCCAACACATAAAATCAAACAATAAATAAAATAAAAGAAAGATAGTATGAGTCAATTAAAAGGAGACCAGTGTTATAAAAATAACAATATTCACTCTTACTTTTAATGAATTCATATTCAGGTTCCCAAACTGATGTCTCGAAGCCTAATTTATTTGGGCAATTCAGGTTCCAAATCTAATGTGGCTTTATAATAACTGTTTCCTTGCCGAGCGTCTTTATAAACGATGAATGTAACTTTAGAAAGGCATTAATGATTTCAAAAGAAAAAAAATTAAAATTCCATGTAGTAAGTAGAATTCAGGGTTTATAAATTGATAAGCAGTTTGCAGAATTTAAAAGGCTAAACCTGTTTGAGATCTTGTAGACATAAACTGTACATAATGAAAAACTTTATGGCATATGTACTGATAATACGGGCATGTTTGGCTAAGCTTTTCAAACTAATTTATTGGCTTATTGACTTATCAAAAAGCCAATAAGCTCCTTATAGTGTTTGGCAAATGGAAAAGTGCTTTTAAAAATGACTTTTTGATATAAATGAAAAGGAGTTTTGGAAAAGTCAAGAAATTGTGACTTCTTGTTTAGCTTATAGCTTTTCAACCAACAAATTACCAATATACCCCTTATTTTCTAACACCCCTTATATATGTATCTGTGCCCTAAACAACAAGAACAACGTTGACGGTTCATCATCTGGTTCCCTTCTATCGTAAACACAGCAGCCGCCACACCAGTTCCCCTCTCCACCTCCGGCTTCCTTTTCCGGCGGCTCCACCTCCGGCGATTCCTCCTTGTTCACGTAAACACACCTCCGTCCATTCTCCACTTCAACACCGCAGGTATGTTTCCAATTCACAGCGATTGCATGTTCGATTGGATCTGTTCTATTTGAATTGTTGCTGGATATTTTTGATTCATGCTCAACCGCCACCATATATGTTAAATCTGTTGCAAATTGGATCTATTTGCTGTTCGATTGGATCTGTTATTTTTGAAATTGCATGTTAAAGCTGTTAATGCATCTGTTATGCATTTGTTTGTTGTTCGATTATCAGGTATGGATCTGTTAATGGCATGCTAAATTTGTTAATGTTTCAAATCAGATTTGGATCTGTTGATTGTTGCTGGATCTGTTTGCTTTATTGTATCCGTATGCAAGTGTAAAAACAAAATTAATGCATCTTTTTGCTGTTTCGTTGCTATATCGGTTCGATTAATCAGATTTGGATCCATTTTTATGCGTATATGTATCAGATAATGGATGCTTATGACACAAATGTTGTTGATTGTGAAACGTCAACTAAAAAGAATAAACCAAAATTCTTGTGGAATAATGATGTGTTTATGGACTTTGTCAACGCTTGCTTGCTTGAAACTAGAAAAGGGAATAAACCGTGTGGTCACTTTAATAAGATTGGGTGGGAGAATATAGAAAAAACCATGAACGAAAAAACCGGCAAAGTCTTTGATAGAAAACAACTTAAAAACAAATGGGACTCCATGAAAAAAGATTAGAAGCTTTATGACCGCTTAATAAGGCTTGAAACTGGGATCGGTGGGACGTCTATCACCATCTGTGATTTCAAAATCAAAACAAATGCAAAAGTTCAATCAATTGAAATAACATACGATGCACAGAAAATACATACTATTGGAACAACAGTTAAGGAGAAGGATAACAAACAGGTTTAGCCTTGGTTTATGCCAAACCAAAAGTAGGATAACAAAACCTCAAATAAACCAACACATGAGTGCTTAACAAAACCTTAATAATCAGAACAAAGGAACAATACCAAATATTAGCAATCAAAGATTTAGAGATTTACCTGTATGAAATCGGATCTTACGTTGTATATGAAGTATGAACGATGATGAAAACATTTAACACAGAGAATGAGGAGGATTCGTCAACGAAAAATAAGAAACCCTAAAGAGGAATCATAGATCTGAAGAAGAGGAATCGCAGATCTAAAGAGGAATCGCAGATCTAAAGAGGAATCGCAGATCTGGCCTGGTCTTCTTGAATCGCTGGAGAAGGGAGAAGAGAAGAGTACATAAGAAGAATTAGAAGATCTAGGGTTTTTAGGAGTGAGATAAAGGGACGAAACCTTGGTACTGTTGGGCGGAAAAATTGGATTGAGGATGCCCTAATTAAGTGACACGTTAGCCCAAAAAACTTTCATTTATTATATATAATAGATTTTAAAAAGATTTGTCATGCCTTTTTATAATTTTTCTTATTTGGTTCTTTTTATCACGACGCTATCGGTTGTAAATTTGTAAACACATAACCTTTTTTAGAACTTGTTATTCTCAAATTAAACCAAGACAAGTAAAAAAATGAAAATTTTTGAAAAGATTTGGGGTGATTAGCAATTTCCAATAGAGTTTTGTGTAAGGCTTGTTATTAGGACTTGCAAGATTCAAGGTTTTAGCTTCCCCCCACACTTAAATTACACATTGTCCTCAATGATTCCCATAAGTTTTTAGGCTGATTTGAATGTGTAAAAGCGTGTTAAAAACAAGCTTTATGTTACTGGGCACCTGGCCACGGCCCCGTGTGGTCCGGGCACTACCCCGTGGTCAGAGTGCCAGTAACAAAATTTAACAGAATGTTGACCACGGGGCGTGTTCACTGGGCACGGCCCATGGTCAGTTACCTGATCTGGAGCTGTCTTCTACATAATCTGGGCACGGGGCGTGTTGTGCTGGGCATGGCCCCGTGCTGCATATGCTGAACAGTTGGAAAAGTTATCGGAAGACACTGTTCACGTGCATGGAGTGCGGTTTTAACGTCCCTTTGGCAGTTTTCATCTTTTCGAGTGTGATTTATTCCTGAAAAGTAAGACTAGACTAGAAAACATAAAAGTTAAACTAAATTAAAACTAAGGATAGTTCCGCGGAATGCCTCCATGGTGCGCCACGTTTATAAGGGCCCTTGGATAGACCCAAAGCCAGTCATATGTTACCCGAGAGGGATGTCTCACATCCCGTGTTGCACTGTCGGAGAGTGTCATCCAAGCTTGAGTCTATGACATCCATGTAGTTGACCGGGTCGTCCGCTACTCTTTTTCCAACCCCGAATTTCATCTCCTTGTCTCCAACCCTCAATGTTAGCTTCCCGTCACGCATATCCACCATGGCACGAGCGGTGGCGAGGAATGGTCTTCCTAGAATGAGGGGAACTTTGGTGTCTTCTTCCATGTCGAGTATGACAAAGTCGGCCAGGAAGACAAAGTCTCCGACCTTTACCAATAGATTCTCGGTGACACCTTGTGGGTATTAGACGGACCTATCGGTGAGTTGTATGCTCATCTTTGTGGGGCTTGGTTTTCCTAGTCTGAGTCGGTCAAACATTAATGCGGGCATAAGATTGATGCTAGCCCCAAGGTCGGCTAGTGCATTTCGTATGGGTGATCCCCCAATGGAGCAAGGGATGGTGAAGCTTCCAGGGTCGATTTTCTTTTGTGCGAGTTTGTTGAGGAGTATGGCTGAGCATTCTTCACTTAGGTTGACCAATTGCAAAGTTTCAATCTTTCTTTTGTGGGTGAGGAAGTCTCTCATAAAATTTTAAGTATTTTGGCATTTGAGTGAGGACTTCTACAAATGGAAGATTAATATGCAATTGCTTTAGTAGGCTTATGAATTTTATGAATTGCTCATCGGTCTTTTGGCGAAGTAACCGACCGGGGTAGGGTACCAAGGGGTTTTTGGTGGGTTCAGAATTTTGTGGGATAGTTGTTTCTTTGTGGGTTGAGGGTGAGTTTAAGGTTTGGTTGGGTGGATTGTTGTTGGTTGAGGGTAGTGGTGTTTCCTCGGGACCTACGGTCCGGTTTCTTAATGTTATGAGGTGTACTTGAGCCTTTGGATTGGTTTCGGTATTGCTAGGTAATGCGCCTTGTGGTCTCTCGAAGAAATTTTGGGCTAGTTGGCTTATTTGTTTTTCAATGTTTTGAATACTAGCTCGTTGGTTTCTAATGTCGGATTCCGTTTGTAGGAATCGATCCGTGTATCTTTTGTCGGTTTCGGAGATGAGGCGTGTGATGAGGTCTTCAAGCGTCTCCCGGCCCCCTTGTTGTTGTTGAGTGAAATTTTGTGACTCATTTCTTGGTTGTTGAAAGTTTGGTCGTTGATTTTGATTTTGTTGGTTACTACTATTCCCGGACTCCCTCCAACCAAGGTTAGGGTGGTTACGCAAACCTTGGTTGTAGGTACCCGTTGGGGGACCCGACGGTCTAGGTCGATTATAAATGTAGTTTACCATTTCTGTTTGGTTTTCCATTTCTTTCATACAACTCCAATTTTAATGTGGCCCGCCACACCCTTCAAAAGCCATAACCAAAGCCGTTTTTGCCATTTCTAATTTTTTTTTATTTTTGAGGATAGGGCCTCGATTTGGACTTGTAATGAGGTGTTCTCATCTACTTTATGGGCCCCGGGGCAATAGACTTTGAACCTCAGGGGGGTGTGCCATTGAAAATTATTTTGAGCAATTTCCTCAATTTGATTATAGATTTCATTTGGGCGTCTATTGCCTAGAAGTCCCCCGGAGCTTGAGTAAAGTGTTTGTCTCGTGTGTGGCAATAATCAATTGTAGAAAGTGGATACTTGTTGCCACACTACGAGACCATGATGAGGGCATTTCCTCAATAGCTCCTTGAATCTTTCCCAAGTTTCATATATGGATTCCCCGTCCTCTTGTGAATATGTATTTATTTCAGTCATTAATTTAGCGGTTTTAGAGGGCGGGAAATACTTATATAGAAATTTTTTGGCAAGTTCATCCGAAATGTTTACCGATCCACTTGGGAGGGTGTTGAGCCAAGCCTTGGCTCGGTCTTTTAGTGAAAATGGGAACATTCGGAGGCGGACGGCGTCGTTTGAAACTCTGTTGATATGGAAAGTGTCACATATTTCCAAAAAGTTGGTAATATGTAAATGGGGATCTTCATTTGTTAGGCCATGGGATGTTGCGGAATTTTGGAGAATTTGTATCAAATGCGGCCGAAGTTCCAAGTTGTTGGCATCGACGTTTGGTGCATTGACGGCGGCTCCGAGGTTACCGACCATGGGCCGCAAGTAGTCCATTGGGGTACGTTGATCCGCCATCGGGAGTTGATCCCCCGAAGCCTTCTCTTGATTCTTGTTGGTGTATATTTCGTACGTCTGCCACTGTGCGAATAGTTAGATAGAGCGTGTGTTTAATATTGTATAGAATAGGTTCAGTTGGAAACGGTGTTGATACTGTAAAGGTCCATCCGGACGGATGGACAACATATAGTCCAAACCCCCATCTGAATGTAGGTTGTGCAGTGTAATAGTCCATCCGGAAGAATGGACATAGGTTCATTCAGATGATAGGCTTTGCCTATAAATAGGGAGTTGGGGTTCCCATTTGGACAAGCTTTTGGATCCCAGAGGGAACATGTTGTCCAACTGGTCTCATGGTGCTGTAACTTTCAGATATGAATAAGAGACCAGATTATAAGTGGCTGCTCGGTGTCGTATCTATCTTCTACTCCTTTCTTAGTAATAATAAACGCACCGAACACGTTGTTTCGGGACCGAGGCTCCGCCAAACTCACCGGTTCCTGGAATATCAAGTGGTATCAGAGCTACGGTACCGATTTAATCGATCTAACAATCGGTTAAATCACCTAAGCTCACCAATTTTGGGTTAAACAAGAGTTTTGATGTTAAAACAGAGAAAATCATCAAATAAAGGTCGATTCACAGATGGATTTTGGAATTGAAGCCATCATTCTGTTCGAAATTGATTCTCGCACAATCCTGTGAAGTTTCATTATGAAATTCACACTAATAAAGATTCTGGATCGAAAAAACGTGATTTGGAGTGTTCTTGAGTTGTTAGAACATATTCCTTCGGATGACCATCCGAGCGAATGACCATCTGAGCGGATGATCATCCGGGCGGATGACCATCCGGACCATGATCATTCGGACCATATAGTCATTCGGAGGGATGAAGACACTCAGGTGGCTAACTGTCAACGTGATCCAACCATCCGGACGAATGGACCTATTTCATTCGAACGGATGAACTAATGCCTAAAAAGGGCATTTTTTGATTGCAACGACGAGTAGAGTCTCCAAGAAATATTTGGTGATTGAAATTTTTTCGGGTTTTTGACGACCAAGCTAGGTTGTTCGGGGACACCGTCTGGGGTTTCAGTGAACAAATTTGATGATGCGATCACGGATTGTGGAAATTAGTGGGGCAGTCATGATACTGGTGCAGAATGTTTATCTTCCAGTTTATCTGACTATTTATGGGCCAAAACGTAAATCCGCAATGATGAAAAACTGACATTTGGGGAAAATTGTCATATTTTCGGCATAGTCGAGTTTTTCACAGATAAAAGAGGACTGAATTGCCCAGTTTGAGGGGAAATTCAGTGATAGAGACATCGGAATTTGTGAAAATGTGGGGGAATAAAAATTTTCAGATGTTCCAGCATTTTTGAAATTCGTAACACTGCAACAGTAATCGGGTGGTTTCGACTTCAAATTGTCAGGGGGAATGTGAATCTGATCGTGGGTGAAAGCTTCCGAGATCAAGATGATCCGAGGTGTTGATATCTGATCGTGGACGAAAGCATCGGAGATCTGAGAGTGATCGTGGATGTTAGCTTCTGAGATCTAGATTATCCGAGGAGATGAATCTGATTATGGACGAATGCTTCAGAGATCGGATAACATTACCAGATGATTTGTTTTCCGATGAAGATTTGCTGATTGTGGAGAATATCGTAAACACGAATTTGTCATTCTTACTGTGCGTTAACGTTGATCACGGTAAACGGGATATCAGATCTTCAGGGGGAATTACTGATTTGAAGTTAATCAGTGGGGTGTTTTAAGTTTCTATCAATTTCCGGTTGAGTTTTTGTACATTCTTAGATCGAGTAAGCGGAATACGAGATCGTGGTTAAAAGGTGAAACAGAGGATGCTGCATTGACTAGTTTCAAGTTGGTGATTGTTCGTGAAGGTTGCAGTTTAGCAAATCAGAGGACAGTCGTGAACTGTGCAAAAGACCTGAAGATTCATTTCAAGGGGAATTAGTGCTTTACTCTGTCAAAGCAAACCCAAATCATCAATCGAGGGAGAGTCTATTGAAGATTTCAAGATGCCTGATTGAAGTTGCAGAATAATTGAAGATTTCAGAATATTCAAACACGGCTCAAGGTTCTTAAAGTGTTAGTGATGATTTTACAGTGGCAACAGAGGGGGAATTTGTTGGTACATATTTCGTACGTTTGCCACTGTGCGAATAGTTAGATAGAGCGTGTGTTGAATATTGTATAGAAAAGGATCGGTTGGACACGGTGTCGATACTGTAAAGGTCCATCCGGATGGATGGACAAGTTCATCCGGACGGATGGACAACATATAGTCTAAACCCCCATCCGAATCTAGGTTGTGCAGTGTAATAGTCCATCCAGACGGATGGACATAGGTTCATTCGGATGATAGGCTTTGCCTATAAATAGGGAGTTGGGGATCCCATTTGGACAAGCTTTTGGATCCCAGAGGGGACATGCTGTGCAACTGGTGTCATGGTGCTGTAACTTTCAGATATAAATAAGAGACCAGATTATAAGTGACTGCTCGGTGTCATATCTATCTTCTACTCCTTTCTTAGTCATAATAAATGCACCGAACACGTCGTTTCGGGACCGAGGCTTCGTCAAACTCGCCGGTTCCAGGAATATCAATTCTTGGCTTTTAGTCTTTTTGTTAGAAAGCGTTCGGGTTCGTCTAGAGGTTCTTTTATGTCTTTATCGGAACTGGAGCTCATGCACCGCGTAGAGATTTCAGGCCCTGCAATTGAGTTCTAAGTCCTGTGATCAAAACAAAAAAGAAATGTCGGTCAGATTCTTCGCCACGGCCGCGTGGTCAATGCCCACGGCTCGTGGTCGTGTTACAGTTGCTGTTTTCTGGATCCCAGTTACTGGGGAGTTCAGCACGGCCCCGTGGTGCACCTCCATAGCCTGTGGTCACTCTTCTGTAACTCAGAAAACAAAAACTGCCAGTAAAAATGATGGGCACGGCCCTGTGTCTGACCGGGCAAGGCCCGTGCTGAGTTCTGCAGATTTTGAAAAATTAAGAAAATCCTAAAAAAATTTAGAAAAAATGCTAAAAAAAATAATTAGGCAGCTGATTTTAAACTTTCTTAAAATCCTTGTATCCCTGGCAACGGCGCCAAAAACTTGGTACGTGTCGAGTGTAATATGATTTTTTTATTATTTTAAGCCCGTTTTACGCATTAGTGAAGTTTTAAATTTATAAAACACGATATTGTACTAACACTAAACACATACTTGGGCAAGTGCACCCATCGCGAACGTAGTATAGTGTTGGTAAGATATCGAGGTCATCCAAGGACACAAGAGCTTTTAATATCGGTTTATCGTCAACGTCTAATCAATCTAAATTTTTTTTTTGAGAATATTTAAACAAGAAAATAAATCTAAGAGGTAAAATATAAATAAGTGAAAAACAAATAGACAAGATAGAATCACTTGGATCCAACTCATTTTTAATGTACCCTTTGATGATTTTCGCACTTTCGGACTATTTAAGAGATTATCTTAGTTATAGTAGTAGGCCCCTCTTTTGAAGGTGACGTTACCCTCAACCCAGTGGTTTGAGTCAGCAAGGATACAATTCCAAAGGGTCGGAATATTGAAAGACAATTAAGTAAGTTATTAATGCGAAAAGTGGTAGGCCCCTCTTTTGAAGGTGACGTGACCCTCGGCTAAGTGGTTTGAGTCAGCAAGGATACAATCCCAAGAGGCCGATTTAATGTTTTAATAGTAGTTTACATATGAGGGGACCAAGCTATTCGCACCCCCGCCATCCAATACCTTTGGGGCATTGAAGGAGGTTCTAGTAAGCTTGAACTAAGTCCTCGCAGGATCTATACATTGAACGAGACAAGAACTTTACCAAACCACCCTCCTAACCCCCTTCCAGGTAGTTAACGTGCTTTATATAGACCGTAAAGACACAAATGAGCAAATCAATGACATCATGAAGAAATGGTAAAGAAAATTCACTTTCAACATAAGAAACTAGTTATTAAAGTCATTAATACAAACACAATTAAAAAGTGCCGAAAGATTAAAAATCAAAAGTAATACATTAAAGACTTATCTTCACCAAGTGATGTAAGAGATTAGCCAAACATGGCCTTTGATTGACAAGAACTTTTACGATCAATTTTGGATCCCGAGACTACTACACACTCAAAAGATGAAAGATAGATGATGGTGGTGGGTGTTGGTGTTGTAGTGGTGGTGGAATGGTGGCAAAGTGGGAGAGAAGTGGTTTGCCAAGGGATGCCTTTGAAGTGAACCAAGCACCCCTATTTATAGCCAGAACAGAGACCCGGCCACGGCCTCGTGTCCACTGTGCACGGCCCGTGGCCAGTCTTCTTCTCTTCCTTCTTTAATTGCAGCTGTCAGCAGAGGTCCCCACAAGACCCCATGGCCTCTGGACACGGCCCCGTGGTCAAATCTTTGTTGTACTATCAAGATTCTACAAATCTAAGAGTTGACCACGCCCCATTGTGAGCTGGGCACGGCCACGTGGTGGGCGTAGAAGCTTCTGCAGCTTGTGTCTTGTTGTGTCATGGCTAACCACGCCCCATGCCTGGCTGGGCACGACCCCGTGGTTAGTTTCTGTCTTCTTGGTTTTGCTTTGGGGGATGCTGCCGAGGGGTCAGGCATATCACGTTATTCCTTCTTTTTGTATTTATTTAGTTTTGGCTGCTTATTTGTTCTTTTAAGCTCGTTTGGTCCTGTAAATTCAAAAGGTAGAAAGAAACGCACTTTTTCCTACATTAGTACTAAAATGGGTTGGTTTTATGCCTCTATTGATGTAATTTATATGTTGCAGTTTGTACAAATCAACATGCCATAAATTTATTATATGGACATGCTTTCGATTTACCCTTTTCTCTTTCTTGCATGAGACTCTCTTTTAATTCACTCATCTTATCACCCACCACCGATAAGATTGTGGTTTGTAGTCTATCGGTAAACTGCGGTAGACTAGCTTCTAAAGCTTTTCCGACCTCCTTGGAAATCTTATCTTTCATCTCTTCAGTTAAGTGAGATGTCAAATTACCTCCGGTTGATCTAGGTATTTTTTTAACTGAAATATCCATAATAGTTGATCAATAACTATTTAATTCATTTCCATTTTGTTACATGGAAATTTTTATATCACACATACTTAATCATAAGTAATGTGTTGTTCCTTTTTCGGTTTGGTCAAGTATGTAACCTACCTTACCTTTTATACTTAGTGTATTTCCCGGGTTCGAGCGTATTTATTCACTCCTCCCATACACTTTTTCTTCATTTAAATCTTTCAATCTAGACTTGTTTATAATTAATTCTTACCGGATGTCTCAATCAAGCTTTGAACTGAACACACTTCGTCTTATCCTGAGGCTCTGGTTACCAACTTGTAGGAACCTTACAATCTTTGTATATTTTATCTCATACCTTGCATATTTTTATAATATTGCCATATTTATCAAAACATTTATTTAACGATGATTCATAGACTCCAAAACATTCAACTAGTATTGTAAGACCCTTACTATTATTTTACGATTTTTGTATAGTTTAAGACCATAATCCTGTAATTACGGTTACAATTACTATGAAAAATACAGGTTATTAAAAACTTTTACAATATAAAGTAATACAACATAAAGTGATTTAATTCATCATTTAAGAATAACGACGAAACAACTTGCGGAAGCTTCATTTTCGTGTGTTCGGTCCTTTGTCATCGCTTGATCTCCATCCGGGTACACTTGATATCACCTATGATCAAAACCAACTTAAAAGCTAGTTTTGATAACTTAAATATAAGTTTAAACAAGCTCTACACATCAAATAATCAACAAAATAATTATTTCCAACTTTGATGTCTCTCGCGTGTCGCGCGAGACTCATCTCAATGTGTCGCGTGTCACGACGTCTGTCGCGTCTCGCGCCCGAAACGACGTTACCCGTCGCGTGGCGCGGGGGAGACCCTTTTCCAGCGATTCCAAGTCTGGGAGCTGCATATCTGCCCAGCTATGGTTTAGTAAAAAAAAACGAACTTTAAAAGGGCATAACTTTCATTCTACTTACCCGTTTTGCGTGATTCTTTTTCCTACGCGTCCGTAATTTAATTACGGACCCGTTTATTTTCTTGTTCACATCAAAATCAGATTTATAAGCTTAAGGCTTATAAATCCCTTTTTATGATTATTCGACCCGTTTAGAGAATTTGAACTTATAAGTTTATATTTCACTCATTCTTTTCACCCATCCTTTTTCCCACATTTGTATTATCTACTTACATTCCACCACAACTATTCTTGTGGTGGACTTAGTATATTTGAATAATTTGTTTCGGATTCTACACTTCGGTTGGTTGTTTTACAGAAAAGACCCATTACTAGGCATTTGACCCAAAAAGGCCTATGTTTAATACCTTTATACTTATTAAAAGCTCACCTAATAATAATACATATTCCTAAACGACCTCTAAGGGTCGTTGCCCAATTTACCCTTCAAGAGCGTTTTGGTCAACTTTAGTCCCTTCTTTTACGACAAAGGACTTTAACTAATTATTTAACCAAAAATTGCACTTTTAACTATAAGTTTATATATGCGTACCTGGTCCAGGTCAATAAATAGACCCGATTTATACCTCGCTTTAATCATCACACAATCTATGGCGACGCAATTATCCGATTTGCTAATCGATACTATCAATATAAGACTTGACAACCACATTAGTCGCTATTGTCAAATGGCATTGTCACCACCATTCGACCCGTTTGGCCTATATGCCCAATATTACCCCTTTTTACCATTCATTATGGTTTTCATCACTTTCGCTTATTCCGACCCATTTCAATTTACGTCAGAACATCACATTTCAAATATTAGCTTATCATTTTCATAACCTTTATAATAATTACGCATTCTAAAATAAAAGGGTGTAAGATTCACTTACCTTGCATCCATGCCATGCTTTTCTTTCCATACTCGCTCCGTTTAACCCGCTTCATCCACAAGCTTCCACCTAGATTCGTCACTTCTGACTGCAGCTTACCGAAAAATTCATTTAAAATTCCTCGTTTATCCGATTGACGAAATTCCAATTGGCGATTCTTTTAATCACTTAAGTATAAATTTGAGATCATAAATGAATTCCTAAATTGAGTTATGACATTCGTAATGGGCTGCAAATTCTGCCAGAAAAGGCAGCTTGACCCTTCAATACGGAAAAATTCATAAAACGCTCAATTTTTGTCGAAAAAATACGATTCCAATGGGGTTTTAAAGATATTTCCTGAGATTACATTTTAGACTCAAGAAACACTTGTTTTTGTCAAGTTTTGTCCATGTTACAGCCAATACAAGTTGGCTGTAAATTCCTATCGGGAGCTGTTTGAATTCAGCTTTCAATTAAAGCATGTTCTTGACATCATAACACTATTTTTTTAGCAATCAAAACCCTAAAAACATCTCATACATGAATTTAGCATCAACAAAATCTGAATTTACTTGAGCTAGGCATGATTTCAATATATACTTATCTAGGGTTTACTCCTAAATACTACAGTGTTCCTATTTCATCCATATAACAAGCATGCATCAACAATTTTTGAATTCTCTAGGTTTACACAGAAATTCAACTAGTGATTTCTCATGAAATTTACATACCTTGCGACTCCTTTTTCAGTGAAGATCACTAATTCGTGCTCGGATTTTGATTTGGGATTGATTTGATCCTTCAATTTGGCAGATTTTTCCAGAGTTAGGGTTTGTTGAGGAGCTCCTGGATCGCCCCTGTGTAACATCGACCAGACACACACACCTAAGTGTGTGTTTGGTGTAATTATTTTGTTTTAATATTACTTGTTTCAATTTTAACAACTTTGGTCCCTCGACTATCGTTTGGTTTATAAAAAACTTACTAGTCCATACTTCTTTATTGTTTTTAATCAAATAATTAACTAGGTTAATTACCCCTAGTTAACTTAGTGAGTCCCGGAAGTCCTAACCCGTTTATTTTAAGCTCCGTTAACTCGGGCCTTTTATCCATTTTATTCCTTGAAAGTTCTTATCCGCCTTTTAATTAATATTAGGATTATTTATTTAAATTCTAATATTTATCAGGTTACTTTTGCCGCTAACAGTACTTTACCCGTCTTTTAGTATTAACAGGTTTTGATTACCAAACCGGTTTTCGGGGTGTTACAAGTCTACCCCCTTTAAAGAGGTTTCGTCCCCGAAACCTTATTTACGTATTTCTTTTAATTTAGACTAAACGAACCTAGTTTCGTTTTCAAGACATTCACTCGTTCTTTTCGATCTAACGTTTTCATTTACATTGACGCGTACGTCTTTCATGTGTAAGGCCTCGCGGGCCGTTATTTTTAGCTTAGATGCATTATCCTTATTGACCGAGTTGTCACTTGACCAATTAGTCTCATCAATCTGTTAACATGTTTATCCGGCGCTTGTCTTATGTTGATAAGCGCTTTGTATTTGTCATGACATTTTCCTATCTTTGAATAGTTTTACCGGCTAGACTAATTAGTCCGTCACTTCATACCCCGTCATCCGGGTATACCATTTTGCCATTTCCGGCCTTATGTGTGTTTAAGATTTTCTAAATTCCCTCATACTACTTATGTTTGTTAGAACGCTGCTTTTTTCTAAACTTTTTCTTGAGCGTGAACGTGTCATGACACGTTTAAGTTTATCTCGACTTTCTTTATCATGCTCCTTCTTTTCGAATGTATCGCCTTGCATCTATCAGCGTTAAGACCTACATCCTTTGATATTAATCTCTCCCGAGTTCGTCTCATGATACTCATATTTGTTAAGACGTTATTTCTTACTTAAAGCTGAATTTTAGTTTAACGTTCTTCTTTTAACTTATGTCAATTGTTCACATCGAGGACATTAACAACTAATAATTCATTCTCTTTCCGTTCTCGTTTTACACGGGGAATCTTAACCAATTCCCTTGTTTTATACTATTGACCCGTAGGTTCTTTCACTTAGTCCCGTAGACTATCTCTTTAGATTTCCACCTTTTTAAGGTGAGACCCTACAATTCGTTTCTTTCTATTTGTGACCCAAAGGTCTTTTTGGTCCTGTAGACCTTAACATTACTTATAATCCCGCAGGTTATGATGATCCCGTAGATCATACCTTATTCGAGTTTTATTCAAATGTATATATGTTTATATATGTATATGGCGTCAAAGTAGTTACCCGGGTTCTTTATCTTAGTGTTTTTAACATTCATGTTTCGCTAGTTCACGTTTTTCCTATCTTCATTCCTTTACGACCAATCACATAGGTTCATTAATATTTCGCGCTTCCATTGTTCGGTTTGCGCTTACTTGCACTACTAAGCTTTTATACTTTATTTATCTTGTTTGACTTATTCGTGTGAGATTTCATTACTCCTGAACGTCAAACTTCATTCTTTATTCGACCCGTTCAACTTTAAAATAGTTGAACGTAGTTATCAAAATTTCTGTTTTGCAAATTCTCGTCGTCTTTTAGTCATGACTCTTAATCCGAGTCCTTTGACTTTCTATTTCGCGTTCCCGTCTCTTGGTTTACGCATACTTGCAAAATCCTACCCATCTATCGGGTATCTTTACCGAACTTATCATCAAGTAACCATTCTTATATGATTTTAGACGTCACTTTAATTTATTTGGTCGTCTTAGCGAAATTCATCGTTTTTATCCAGTCGAGTCTTCTATTCTTTATTCTACCCCTTTGACTTGTCTGTGTGAATTTCATCACTTATGACAGTCAAACTTTATCCCCTATGTCTTAGCATTCACATTAGTTGGTTCGTATTTTCATTTACTTTAATCTTTGTCCCTTCTCTCGGGCTCGTTATTCTAACGCAATACGCTCCCTGTCATCCGACTTGCGTTTACGTTTACTCTCAAACATCTTACTTGTTTGACTCATTTTGGTACCATTTAAGTTCGTCCCATTCACCCCGTCCTCACTACATCGGACGTAAATGTGTCCGCTACAAGAAGTTCATGGTATCATATGCCACTACTTACTTGGCCAGAGTAAGTGATCAACACATGATACACATGACCTTTTTGTAGTTTTCACATCACACCCCATGTAAGTAACGCCCCTATTTATTTGATATCTCAGATTTCATTTAGTAAAACTTTATTTAATTGCAAAACAACAATCATTAGTTTTACTAGTTTTACATTTGAACATATAAAATGTTTTTTTTAATGGAACTATTATATAATCACATTTGTTAATGTGATCGCTACTTTTCTCTATAGCATTATATTGAGAGTTTTCCACTTGGATAATTACCCCTCGTCCAAGTTTCCATATGAACTAATCCTTTTATTTCTTTGTTATTCATCATCGTGAATAACACATGTTTCTATTAAACTTGTCTTGGAAACATCATCCTGAATAGATATCTTATTCAGTTTTTATTAGATATATGCAACCATTTTTGCCTACGTGTTTGTTGCATATTACTACTTGTGCAATTAAATTTAAAAGTGTGTACCTGATAATGCTTGCCCTTAATGGGCTTTCCATGCCTTTGACTTTGTTCGCGATCGTCACGTGATTTAGGTCCTTGATGAGTATGTTCTGCTTGTCATACCTCGGACCGTTCCACCGTCATATCCACAATTCGTTCAACTCTCATCATCTTCAGATGCGAGTATCCTTCAACTAAACATTTACAAAAGTTAGTAATTTCAACAATAATAAATGCACGTATTGTAATACAAGGCTTTTTACTGCACGTGATTTCGTTAACTATACTAATCATTTTCGTTGGTGTAACGTGTATTACACGATAC
Source organism: Helianthus tuberosus (assembly GCA_030545235.1). Classification (NCBI taxonomy): domain Eukaryota; kingdom Viridiplantae; phylum Streptophyta; class Magnoliopsida; order Asterales; family Asteraceae; genus Helianthus; species Helianthus tuberosus. Next base: position 85,291,935 of record CM060369.1, read on the forward strand.
CTTATGTGTTGTTCACAACACTTTAATCATACCAGAACATTAACATACTTGTACTTACCGGATCTGCGATCAAGCCTCGAACCGAACACTTTACCCTTCAACCATGAGCTCTGATTACCAACTTGTAAGACCCTTACTATTAATTTACGATTTTCGTATAGTTTAAGACCATAATCCTGTAACTACGGTTACAATTACTATGAAAAATACGGGTTATTAAAAACTTTTAGAATTTAAAGTAATACAACATAAAGTGATTTAATTCATCATTTAAGAATACCGATGAAACAACTTACGGAAGCTTCATTTTCGTGTGTTCGGTCCTTTGTCATCGCTTGATCTCCACCCGGGTACACTTGTTATCACCTATGATCAAAACCAACATAAAAGTTAGTTTTGATAACTTAAATATAAGTTTAAACAAGCTCTACACATCAAATAATCAACAAAATAATTATTTCCAACTTTGATGTCTCACGCGTGTCGCGCGAGACTCATCACAATGTGTCGTGTGACACGACGTCTGTCGCGTGTCGCGCCCGAAACGACGTTACCTGTCGCGTGGCGCGGGGGAGACCCTTTTCCAGCGATTCCAAGTCTGGGAGCTGCATATCTGCCTAGCTATGGTTTTAGTAAAAAAACGAACTTTAAAAGGGCATAACTTTCGTTCTACTTACCCGTTTTGCGTGATTCTTTTTCCTACGTGTCCGTAATTTAATTACGGACCCGTTTATCTTCTTGTTCACATCAAATTCAAATTTATAAGCTTAAGGCTTATAAATCCCTTTTTATGATTATTCGACCCGTTTAGAGAATTTGAACTTATAAGTTTATATTTCACTCATTCTTTTCACCCATCCTTTTTCCCACATTTGTATTATCTACTTACATTCCACCACAACTATTCTTGTGGTGGACTTAGTATATTTGAACAATTTGTTTCAGATTCTACACTTCGGTTGGTTGTTTTACGGAAAAGACCCATTACTAGGAATTTGACCCAAAAAGGCCTATGTTTAATACCTTTATACTTATTAAAAGCTCACCAAATTATAATACATATTCCTAAACGACCTCTAAGGGTCGTTGCCCAATTTACCCTTTAAGGGCGTTTTGGTCAACTTTAGTCCCTTCTTTTACGACAAAGGACTTTAACTAATTATTTCACCAAAAATTGCACTTTTAACTATAAGTCTATATATGCGTACCTGGCCCGGGTCAACAAATAGACTCGATTTATACCTCGCTTTAATTATCACACAATCTATGGTGACGCAATTATCCGATTTGCTAATTGCTCCTGTTAATATAAGACTTGACAACCACATTAGTCGCTATTGTCAAATGGCGTTGTCACCACCATTCGACCCGTTTGGCCTATATGCCCAATATTACCCCTTTTTACCATTCATTATGGTTTTCATCACTTTCGCTTATTCCGACCCATTTCAATTTACGCCGGAACATCACATTTCAAATATTAGCTTATCATTTTCATAACCTTTATAATCATTACGCATTCTAAATAAAAGGGTGTAAGATTCACTTACCTTGCATCCATGCCACGCTTTTCTTTCCATACTCGCTCCGTTTGACCCGCTTCATCCACAAGCTTCCACCTAGCTTGTTAAGCGCCAAACTATTATCCAATGTTCACAAGGTGGTTAGATTAACCATAATTTAATATGATCTTCCACCTTACACATTTCTATGCATTCATCCGAACACTTAATATAATCACGTTTTACACACAACCAAGTAGACCGCGATTTCATTTAGGCATTTCATATCACTGAAAATGGGTTGTTTTTGGTGACTTGTTTAACATGTTTACAAGTCTTCAAAAATTATGTTTTTTTATGTGGCGTACCTCTCGGAGGGTTAGGCCATGTATTAAAATTTCAAGATCTAACTCTTTACCAAAAATTCGTAAAAATTCATTTACTAAGCTGCAATCAGATTCATCACTTCTGACTGCAGCTTACCGAAAAATTAATTTAAAATTACCCGTTTATCCGATTGACAAAATTCCAATTGGAGATTCTTTTAATCACTTAAAAATATCTACAGTAAAAATTTGAGATCATAACTAATTTCCTAAATTGAGTGATGACAGTCGTAATGGGCTGCAAATTCTACCAGAAAACGCAGCTTGAACCTTAGATACGGAAAAATTCATAAAATGCTCAATTTTCGTCAAAAAAATGCGATTCCAGTGAAGTTTTAAAGATATTTCCTGGAATTACATTTTAGACTCAAGAAACACATGTTTTTATTAGGTTTTGTCCATGTTACAGCCAATACAAGTCGGCAGTAAATTCTTATCAGGAGCTGTTTGAATTCAGCTTTCAATTAAAGCATGTTCTTCACATCATAACACTATTTTTTAGCAATCAAAACCCTAAAAACATCTCATACATGAATTTAGCATCAACAAAATCTGAATTTACTTGAGCTAGGCATGATTTCAATATATACTTGTCTAGGGTTTACTCCAAAACACTACAATGTTCCTATTTCATCCATATAACAAGCATGCATCAACAATTTTTGAATTCTCTAGGTTTACTCAGAAATTCAACTAGGGATTTCTCATGAAATTTACATACCTTGCGACTCCTTTTTCAGTGGAGATCACTAATTCGTGCTCGGATTTTGATTTGGGATTGATTTGATCCTTCAATTTGGCAGATTTTGCAAGAGTTAGGGTTTGTTGAGGAGCTCCTGGATCGCCCCTGTGTAACATCGACCAGACACACACACCTAAGTGTGTGTTTGGTGTAATTATTTTGTTTTAATATTACTTGTTTCAATTTTAACAACTTTGGTCCCTCAACTATCGTTTGGTTTATAAAAGACTTACTAGTCCATTCTTATTTATTGTTTTTAACCAAATAATTAACTAGGTTAATTACCCCTAGTTAACTTAGTGAGTCCCGGAAGTCCTAACCCGTTTATTTTATGCTCCGTTAACTCGGGCCTTTTATCCCTTTTATTCCTTGAAAGTTCTTATCCGCCTTTTAATTAATATTATGATTATTTATTTAAATTCTAATATTTATCGGGTTACTTTTGCCGCTAACGGTACTTTACCCGTCTTTTAGTATTAACGGGGTTTGATTATCAAACCCGTTTTCGGGGTGTTACAAGTATTTACCAAACTTAAAAAAACAACATTCCAAAAGATGGTTATAATAGTTTTTGCATAAGATTTGGTTACAAAAGAAACTAATATATTAGCGGAAGCTTTGTAGTTCGTGTGTTCGATTATCGTGTGTGCTTGATCTTCATCCGACATTTGGTATAAGTTACCTAAAACCAAAACACTCAAACTTATTAGTTATGAGAACTAAAACATGTTTATACAAATTTCTAGGATTCAAACAATGAACAACAAACAAAATGCCAAATTTAGATGTTTTCACGTTTCGCGACGCCGTAACCTGTCGCGTGACGCGACATATGTCGCGCCTCGGAATGTCTACTCTGTCACGTGGTGCGAGGAGTAGACTTTTACAACTGGTTTTGTTTTGAGACCTGAATTTTCCAACCAAACTTGGTTTTACGAAAATCGTCATAACTTACTCGTTATTGATCCGAATTGAGTCACGTTTCTTCCTACATGATCGTAATTCGATCATCTATACTATGGAATCAAAATCCAACATCTAAATGAATAATGTTTTTAAATTTAAGCCCTCGGCTTATAATAATTTCAAGTTATTTTGACTCGTTTGTGTTTTAAACATTAATTTGGTCAACGTGACTATCCGTTTTTCACTAACAACACAACTTGGATATTTAATAATACTAGGGGCTTTAACCATGTGGTTTATATGCCCATTATATTTATGTTATTTATTCGACCCGTTTAACTATAACTAGTTAAACGAAATTAACATGAATCTTATAATTGGTGTCACGCATCTTCTGGTCATACTCACAACTATATTGTTTATTAATTCAAAATCCGGCATCATTTCGACGTCTTTAATCGTGCAACATTCCCGGTTTGCATCAAGACATCCATTTGACCCGTTTATCTATCTTAGCGAAATCCATCGCTTTATTTCACCAAAGTTTCATTACTTTGGTTGTTTTGACCCGTTTGGTTTCATTAGCGACATCCATCGCTTTATATTACCAAACAGTCATCAATTGAGTCATTTGACTATTATAGTGAAATCCATCACTTTTATTATCAAACATGACTTTAAACTCTTATTTAATTCGTTCGATTTGTCTATACAGAATCCACCGTTTTGACATTCTCCGAACTTCATAATGATACCTATATCCTTCAATAGAATTGGACGTAAAATAATAACGAAATCTACGAAGCACATTGCCACGTACCTTTAAAGCTTTCCCTTTAAATGGTTATCTGGTCCGCCTTGATTACTTGATGATCCACCCGAATTTCCTATAGAATTCAATTCGAACATTACACTTAGAACTCATATTTCAATATTCGACACACGATGCTTCTACAACTCAATTAGGTGATTCTTTCATAGTTCTCGCTCAATTCAAGTTCATTAAGCATTTTATCAAACATCTTGTGTGCGAAAATAGTATACTAACACTATCATGTTCATGATTAATAGATTTAACCATGTTAAATCATGATATTCCAAATCATATGTCAAGAATACCGTACAACACTTAAACTTACTTCATAACTATCAAGTAACACTAAATCATCATTATGATTCAAGTGTTCTTCATTTTAGTCACAAAACCCATATAACCCATATATGGTTAATCATGAATTCACTAGATTATGATTCAAAATCACTAAATTCATATCTAGGGTTTGTTTCTATACTTGTAATCATCTTAATTTAGCCATAACTTCAAACTTTCATTCAAGAATTTAAATTATAAGAATCCATAACAAATCAAAACACCATCAAAGATCAAAATTGAGCATACCTTGTGATCTCCTAAGTATAATGATCACGAATTTAGCTTGAAATCTATTCCTAATCAGTTTCCTTCTTTGATTTTGGATAGTATTTGATGAATTTAGGGTTTTGAAACAAGAACTCTATTTCTTGGCTTTGTGTTGGTCGACCAGGATAAAACGCACCAAGTGTGTGTTTTGAACATAATATGTTTTAGAAAAATAACTTTCAACAAGGTCGATTTCAGTCCCTCTAGTTTTCAAGATATATAAAATGGTTAGAATCCCTTTGATTCCTATCTTTTATAACAAAATTTTAACTAGGTTAATTATTCCTAGTTTTAATTTCACTATTTTAGTTTCGATATTAATAATTATACATGTATACACGCATATATAATTTAATATTTTAGGGGTGTTACAAGTCTACCCCCCTTAAAGAGGATTTCGTCCTCGAAATCGTAATACGTACCAAATAAGGAAGGGTATAAGCGTCTCATCTCTTCTTCAGACTCCCAATGGTGTCTGATCCCTTCCGATGTTCCCATTTGACTTTTACTTGATCGACTTCTTTATTCCTTAAGCTTTTAACCTTTCGATCAAGAATTGCGATCGGCTTTACGACATAGTTCAGTTTATCGTAAACTTCGATGTCGCAATGCTTATATAAATCGTTTCATCAGCTAAGCACTTTCACAGATGTGAAACATGGAAAGTGTTGTGTATACTGCTCAATTCTTCTAGCAGGTCGAGTCGGTAAGCTACCTTACCCACACGTTCCATGATTTTGAATGCCCAATAAACCTTGGGCTCAATTTCCCCCTTTTTCGGAATCGGATGACCCCCTCCACGGAGATACTTTGAGCATAACCATCACCAACCTGAAACTCGATTGGTCTTTGTCTTTTATCGGCGTAAGACTTCTGTCGGTCTTGGGAAGCTTTCAGTTGAGCCCAGACCATTTCAATCTTTTCATTAGTGATCCTGACTACATCTTAGTGGGTTAATTCTCGCTGACATACTTCACCCCAACACACTGGGGTTCGACATTTTCTGCCGTAAAGCATTTGGTAGGGGGCCATTCTAATAATGGAATGATAGTTGTTGTTATACGAAAATTCAACTAGTGGTAGATAAACATCCCAGCTATCGCCAAAATCAATAATACATGCTCGTAACATGTCTTCGAGCGTTTGAATTCTTCTTTCGTTTTGCCCATCTGTCTGGGGATGATATGCAGTACTAATAAACAACTTAGTACCCATCTGCTCTTGAAAATCATGCCAAAAGTTTGAAGTAAACCGTTTATCTCTATCCGACACGATGGACACCCGCACTCCATGGCGCGATACGATTTCATTTGTATATACTTTCGACATCTTCGCAGACATGTATGTCTCGCGAATCAGAATAAAATGGGCACTCTTGGTCAATCTATCAACTACTACCCAAATGGTATCAAATCCATATGTTGTTCTTGGTAGTTTAGTCAATTCGCGCAAACCGGGATACCTAAGTGAAATCAGATCTAGTCACATGTAATTCACATGAGTCTAGAACCAAAATCATTTGCACATTTCAGATCATTCCTCATTTGCTAGGGTGTTTTTAGTGTTCGATTTCAAAATTGTTTAATCGTTTGTTTGTGTGATTGTAGGTGATTCGAAGATTTTCAAAACATGGCAGACGAATTCTACAATGAATTCTATAACACGTTTACGTCCGAAACAACATCGGCAACAAAAAGCATATCGAAAACGATTTCTGAAAGTTTGAATTACGGAAACATGTATGGAAACCATCAGAAACCACTGAGACTTATGAATATCGAGGACTATAACTGGTGGAAAAACTGATTTGAGGGTTGGGTAAAAGCATTTGCTTACGATAGTTAGGTAATGATGAAATTAGGATATACAAAACCAACAAAAAAGGTGGGATTTTATTAATACTCGATGAATATACTGAAAAAGAAGTAAAAGACGCTTCTGCTGAACAAAAAATGATATTATTTCACTGCTTCGTTATGACGACACTTCAAAAGGTTTATGGGAAGCGTTAAATAAAAAGTGTACGGGTGGTGATGAAATTGTCAAAAACAAGAGATTGTTACTGAAAAAGGAGTTTGATCTGTTTACATGCTTGAAAGGTGAAAACGTATGTCAAATGATTGAAAGATTTTGTCATATGAAATTAGAGCTTGAAAGGTTTGGTGTTTTCAAAGACAACGAATAGATCATTGACAAGCTGATCGAAACACTTCCAAATGAAAACGATTGGCAATACTATGTCATGATTCTCAAAAACGGAAATGATACTAAAACGACGAGTCTTGATTGGTTGATCGAAAAGCTTGAAGGCCACGAACTGCAAATACAAAAACAGAACAAAATGGCCAATGCAAATTATCAGCAAAATGTCGATTTGTACTACAGAAGAAGCATGTTGTTGAACAATCAAGCACCAAAGACGGCTTTTAGTGCTGCCAGTTTAAACGATTCATCAAAAAGCAGTCTTCCAAAGTATGATTCGGGTTATCATTCATCATCTGCATCAAATCAATCTAATCCTAACATAGTTCAGTGCAATATCGCCATAGATCTGAAAAACTCTCAAAGCCTGAATGCTGAAGCAGCCAAACAACAAATGGTGTTCTTAGCATCTATTCTGGAATCTTATGAAAGTTTGGTAGCGGGTAAGGTTGGAAACCCGAATATGACGAAAGAAGATTATGACCAGATCGATCTAGAGGAGATGGGGCTGATCGATATAAAACGGTGCATAGCTAGCGTTATGAGGAGAGCATAACGGTTTATGGAGATTACAGGAAGATCATGTCTTGGAGCTGCTGACACAAAGTTGGGGTTTGATAAATCGAAGGTTACCTGTTTCAAGTGCAAACAGAAAGGGCACTTCAAGAGAGAGTGCACAAACAGGCAAACAGATGAATATGTGAATCTATTTAGAGATGATTATTATCAGAAAGCAATCTACCATCGCATCAGTGAGCTGCCAAAATTGAATCAAAAGCAAATCGGTGAATGTTCATCGAAAGATCGAAAACAAGCTTTGGTGGTAACTCCAGAACACGAAGGTTTCAATTGGGATAAATACATTCCAAGAGAAAAGTATCGTTGGTGGCTGAGGTAGATAATAGATGGCAGAGAAGTTTTGCTCGATATGAAATTAATAAGTTGTATAATCCTTTTGGTGAAGCAAAGGAAGCAAAAAGATGGGATGCTGAAAGAGAATGCTACTTGGATCCACAAGGTAATCCAGTGGTTGATCCCGATAAGGTGGATTTCAATGCAGTGGTAGCAATCTTCCCAACCTGTCAACAATTCTATACGAGAAGATTGATAGAGAAAGATTATGAAGAGAATCTGTATAAGCATATAAACAAAGTGTTTTACTCAAGTCTTCCGAAGGTGATGGAATTGGAAAAGAAGAAAGAAGAAAGAAGAAGTTGTTGAGAAGCTGGTCGATGAATTGAAGAAGACAGCAGGAGAAGCTGACGAAAACAAGTAGAAGAGTGATGAAAATCCGAAACAGACGACAGAAGAATCTAAGGTTCCAAATTAAACTGAGGTAAACATTCAAACTAAATCTTCTGAATCGTCAAATAACGATGAAAATGTTAAAACAATCTGTTGATAAACTGAAGAACATTGCAGGAAATGCATGGAAACGTGCAAAGCCTGTACCGAAAAAGACAAAAACTTAAAATCAAGAGATATTAAGTTTACAAAAATTGAAACAGTTTTCAAACAAAACGTAAAGAGATGTTAGAAAATGAAGAAGTTTTGAAACAAAATGTTGAAAAGCGGACACTGAAATGTCGGGATTTTGAAAAAGAAAATGAGATTTTAAAACAAAAGTGTTCAGCAAGCTATAATGAATGTTTACAAAAAGATACTATCATTCAAGAATTATAGAAAGAATATGATCGCATGAAATTTGCAAATCATAACATAACAGAAGCTTATGAATCTTTGAAGAGATAAGTCGAAAGTATGGACGGTAGATTGTCAAAATGTTTAGAAACAACAAGACTTGGTGAAGCCAAATATGAAGGAAAACAATGGGTTTTAAATCAATATATTGATGAAGTTGCTAAACTTAAACAAGAATTGGCTGAAAAAGAAAAGGTCGTTAATAAACTTCAAAGTTATCATGCTTCTTCATACATTCTCGAACGTATTTTCAACATCACACCAGATGATAAAGATTCTGAAAAGAACAAAAAGGGTATTGGTTCAGAATATCATCATGTGCCACCACCGTTGGAGAATAATTACACATTCTATAATGACGAAGAGGTGGTAAAAGGTTTGAACATGGTTGACCAATTACCTGAAAACATTGATGTGACTTACACCAAATCTGATGATGCTGGTGATTCAGAGGTGGTAAGTAAGGTAGTTGAAAGCATTCTAAGTGAAAATGTTTCTACCAAAAATGGTAAGTCCAAATCACAGGATGAAGATGAGGAAAGTTTTCACAAAAACTATTTGAAAAATTCAAAATCTGAGAAAAGTGCGAATGATGATCCAATGGAATTGGCATATACGATGATTGGATTTGATAAATTATTCTTAGACATTGAATTTCCGATTCAAAATGTGATTTCGGATAAAATCGACAAAGTTTTCAAATTGGTAGAAATCGAGAAAGCTGAAATTGAAGAATTTGCTGGTAAGAGCAAGAAAACTTTTTATAACAAACCTGGTTATAAAAAGAAAAACATGAAGTCTAGGTTGGGTTATAAAAAGAAACAAAATCAAAAGAAACATTTTGAAAAGTCAAATCATAAGAAAAAGATTAACTTTGTTCACGGAACAAGTTCAGAAGAGGAGAAAGAACTCAAATTTAGACGACAGTCTAATGAAGAGTTCTATGCTCAAAAGAAATAACAACAACAGGCCAAAGATGTTTCAAAGAAAACTTGTTTTAATTGTGATCAAATTGGACATGTTGGTCGTAAATGTCCAAATCTGAAGCCTATTGATTTTGAGAGAAAGGAAGTTGAAGTTGTGAAACAAAACACAACCAAGTTTGAGTCAAAACAAACTTGGAAACCAAAAACATCCAAGAATGAATCACAACAAACTTGGAAATAAAAAACACCCAGATTCGAGACAAAACAAAGTTGGAAATCAACGGCTGATTTGACAAAGCCAAACCAATTTTGGAAACCTAAAGCTGATTTATCAAAACAAAACATTCAAAATGATTCAAATTTTATCAAAGGAATGTTTCAAAAGGACAAATGTGGGTGGCCAAGAAACAAAAGACTTCTATGAGTGATGATATACAGAAAATCGATTCAACCAAGAAGGTTGAAAATAAGAGCGAAAAAGTTTTTGTTAAAAATGACAAAGATTTTCCAAAAATCAACAATTTATTGTGTCACAATACCCAATGTCAAACAGGTCTGGGTTGCATTATTCAAGTGATTGAGTTAGTTGTATGTGCAGGTGCTCCAGAAAAAAGCTAATTATCAACCTTAAAAGGGGAGCAGCCTGGCACAGGAGGAAGAGGATCCCTGAGATTGAAAAACAGGGAGTGTTGGTTTGTTTTTGTAAATAAATAAAACATAAATCAAAACCCTAAAAATAGAAAAAACATAAAAAAATGTTTGTTTTTATTGACAAAAATAAAAAATTTTAAAAAGATGTTTTGATTGAATACGTCGAAACCCTCACGGCTGAACAAACATGATTAAATTCACAAGTGGTTGAAAATGGTTTTAACATTGTTAAAAATCAATGTATTGTAAATCATGAGGGTACTTTATGCAAAGCAGAGCATGTTATTGTAGAAAATGAATGGCGAGATGACGCTGTCTACATCGGTTATCAAATTTTCTTAAATGTTGTGGATTTTAGGGGAGTAAAAATTTTGAAAATACAAAAACATTTGAAAATTTGAAAAAGCCAAAAACATGAAAAAAAATCAAAAGAGTTTTGTGTAAAAGGAGGAAATGATAGTACATCGGTAAGGCAATCACAACATGCTAAAGAAATGGAAAGTCAAATGTGATAAAGGATCTCATTGATGATATACCAGTAGGTTTTTACACAAGTAGTAAATTGATTTCGAGATATAAACCTAAATATCAGTAACTTACTTATCTCGTGGGGAACATCTCTCAGATATATGGACTTATAGTACTCCGAAATTTCATTTGAGAGATTGTCTGATTCTGAGATATTAGGTCTTTATACTTATTGATATCTGGGGTATTATACTTGGATTCCCGACACTCAAGACAAACCCAAAACTTCTCTTCTACCCATTCCATTTGGGTGTGTAAGCCACATAATAAAGAGTTTGCTTGAGGACAAACAAAGATTCAAGTGTGGGGGTATTTGATGTGTGTAAAACTCAACATATAAATTACATCAAATGAGGCATTAAACTAACCCTTTTTAGTACTAATGTTGAAAAAAGTGTGCTTTTGTCTTCCTTTTGTATTTTCAGGACCAAATGAGCTTAAATGAACAAAAGGAACAAATCAGCAGGAAAAACTATCATAAATACAAAGAAAAGGAATAAACGTGACATGCCCAACCCCTCGACAGCATCTTCCCAAGCAAAAACAAGAAACAGAAGGCTGACCACGACCCCGTGCCCAGCGGACACGGGGGCGTGGTCAGGTGTCTACAGAAAATGACAAAGTTGTAAAAGCTTTTATTCCCAGCACGGGGGCGTGCCCAGCTCAACACGGGGCGTGGTCAACGCTAAGATTCGCAAAATCTTACAAATCTTGCAAATCTTGATAGTACAGATACGCTTCTGCACACGGGGCCGTGCCCAGCGAACACGGGGGCTTGTGGAGCCTAATGAAGACAATTGTAATTAATGAAGAAAGAGAAAGAGGATGGCCACGGGGCCGTGTCTGGGCTTCTGTTTAGACTATAAATAGGGGTGCTTGGTTCACTTCAAAGGCATCCCTTGGCAAACCACCTCTCTCCCACTTCACCACCACTCCGCCACCACTACAACAGCCACATCCACCCCCATCATCCATCATCCACCTTAGAGTGTGTGTAGTAGTCTCGGGATCCAAGATTGATAGTAAGAGTTCGTGTCAATCAAAGGCCATGTTTGGCTAAGTCTCTTACATCACTTCGTGAAGACAAGCATTTAATGCAATACTTTTGATTTTTAATCTTTTCGCACTTTTTATTTGGTTTTATATTAATGACTTTAATAACTAGTTTCTTATGTTGAAGGTGAAACTTCCTTATCATTTCTCCGTGGTGTCTTGACATTATTTTACTGTCTATATAAAATAAAAGATTTTCGCCATTCATATCTCTACGGTCTATATAGAGATATGTTGGCTACCTGGTCGGGGGTTAAGGGAATGGTTTGGTAAGGTTCTTGTCTTGTTCAGTGTATAGATCCTGCAAGGACCTGGGTCAAGCTTACTAGGACCTCCTTCAATACCCACTAGTATTGGATGGCGGGGGTGCGAATGGCTTGATCCCCTCATATGTAAACGACTATTAATACATTAACCCGGCTACTTGGGATTGTATCCTTGCTGACTCAAACCACTTAGCCGAGGGTAACGTCGCCTTCAAAAGAGGGGCCTACCACTTTACGCATTAATAACTTAATTAATTATCTTCTAATATTCCGACCCTTTGGGATTGTATCCTTGCTGACTCAAACCACTGGGTTGAGGGTAACGTCACCTTCAAAAGAGGGGACTACTACTATAACTAAGATAATCTCTTAAAAAGTGCAAAAGTCCGGAAATCATCAAAGGTTACATTAAAGGAGAGTCGGATCCAAGTGATTAATCTTGTCTATCTGATTTTATTTTATTTTTATTTTCAGCATTTTAGTTTTATTTTTCATGTTTAAAACCTTTTCTAAAACATTTGAATTGATTAGACGTTGAGGATAAACCGGTACGAAAAGCTCTTCTGTCCTTGGACGACCTCGGTATCTTACCAACGCTATCTACGCTCACGATGGGTGCACTTGGCTATGTGTGTGTTTACTGTTAGTAGAATATTGTGTTTTATAAATTTAAAACTTGACTAACATGTTAAAAAGGGCTTAAAATATCAATAAAAACATATCACACCCGATACACACCAGGGACACACCTCAAAGTCGAGCCTTCATCTCTTTGACTGAACGGTAGTTCATACTTGAGCTCTCAAGGCCTCGCACTAACCCAGAGTACAGATATCAATATAGTATATTCACCTGTAAGACTGAATCTAGGGAATCTTGATACGGGAGTATATTCTGAGGTGGGACACGCGAATAAGTTAAGTTCTTAAAACACTAAATCTCATATCTCGAATCAGTTGAATTTTGTGTGAAAAATTAAGTGGATCAGTATACTGACAATCTAAGTGAATTGTTTAGAACTTAAAGTCTAAAAAGGTCAACGGTGCTAGTGATTTGTCATTAACTGATATGATCCTCTGACACAAACTCAAACAAAAATATGTCTGTAAATATTTCTATACTGCTTTTCATTAAAGAAAAATTACAAAAAGATTTCAGTGTGTTTTAGCATAAACTTTACAAAATTCAAAAATATTTTGTTCTACTTTAAGACAACCGATGTCTGAAAGCTGAGTTTCAAAATCTAAAGTATGCTGAATATGTTTCTGAAAAATAAACAAGTTCATTAATTTGAAACTTGAGATTTTAACTAGAAGAATTCAAAAACAGTTTGTGAAATCTCCAAGGTCATTAATTTGGACTTGGTAGATAATCTTTAAAAAACCCTCTCAGTTACAAAAAGGTTTAGGATTCTTTTGTTGTCAAACTTATAGAGGTATTTGATAGGGGGAGAGAGCCAGTATGTAATCCTGGAGTTTTAAAATAGTCAAATGGTTTTCATAGTGCCAGATGTTGAACCAGATTACGATCCCGATAGCTAAGACTAAGGGGGAGTCTAAAGACAAGCTCAAATCAAGGGGGAGCTTGTAGAGATAGAACCAGGTAATGATCCTAAAAAGCCGCCGGAAACTTAAAAGAAGGGGGAGCCTGGAGAAAGAGTCAACTGAAAGGAGCTGCTGAAGCAGGAAGCAGATTCAAGAGGAGCTTGAAGAGCTAAAGGGGAGTCTGTAGTACTGAAGATGTCAAAGCTTCATGAAGACTCAGAGAGAGAGAATATAGAAAGCTACGAGATTGACTGTAGCAATATCCAAGGGGGAGTCTGTGAGTGCAGTATGTCTATCGCTTCCGTCAATCACGTATCATAGCTGAGAAATGATCAGGACAAGGTTTAGAAATATTAAATATAGGAATAAAGTCCTTTCGGACGAATGAAAGTTCATTCGGACGAATGGGGTTCATGTGTTCTAAAGGAGTCCGTCCTTAGTTAGCCTTTGCCTATAAATAGGAGGAGTCTTGTATCATTTTAGAACTTTTTAGAACTTGGAGAGCTCTTGTGACAACCCTCATAATTCCATGTATCCGTACGATTTATTAATGATAATTAAATTGCTTGATGACTGTGCTGAATCACTTAACTGCTTTCTGATCACTGTGTTATACTTACATGTGCTTGTTAACATACTAGTAGTGTACAGAAAAGTTACTAAATAGTCCGATATGCTTTCCTGAGTGTTGAGAATTAAAAATGTTACAAAAAAATATATATAGGACACTTTACGGATTAATTAAGCACTTTAACGGAACAGTATCTAACCGAACAACCGGACATTACCCGGAACACTAAAATATTACCAGAAACATTGTTTTTATTTTTCTGAGCTAGTTAAGGTTCTCGAGCACTATAACACACTACATAATACATGTAACACATAACACTAGACTTTACCGCATAACCTCCCACTAACTAATTTAGTTACCATCAAAATACAACTTCCCCCCCCCCCCTCTTGTAACCGTCCCCTAGGGACCCCACTAATCAAGATTTGGCTAAATCTTCCAAAATCCCAATATGATATTCCTTGGATTTGTTGAGATCCTAATGTGATTTTGCTTGTACTATGAGGGACACTAAGACCATTGGTCAAGAGAAGTTTAGGGATTATAAAGAGCATCACCTTCTTCCCATTTCACCAACACAAAACTTCCTTCTCTCCTACAACAAAAGCTACGGCCAAACATAGTCCCACCATTACCATCCTTTTTGATCATCACCCATTCATTTCAAGTATACATCAAGGTGTTAGAAGGTGAATTAGGAGGCCCGATGTTCTCAGAACTTGAAGGACCACCTTCGTTTGCTATTAACCACCTATTTTGCTTCATGATCTTCCCTAGCTTAAAAGCTAGTAGTAAGCCTCTTTAATCCTTGATTACTTCATGTTTGTAGTGGTTAAAGATTGTTTTATGGTGAAATACTAAGAACTCTTAAGAACATAAACAAAGTCTTGAAGTATAAACTAACTAGAGATGAAGTAGTGTTAAAATGAAGATGAAATCATGTTATTCTTGTGTTGTTTGGTGTATGATGATTATGTGCTGATATGAAGGACTTATAATCTGCTGTAAGTATCGTTGTTTATCGCTAAACATGCTAACGGAATCAACCGAGCGCGCTTTAGAATGTTAAAGACTGAAAACAGAAAGCTGTTTAGTGATTACAGCCAACTTCAGTTGGCTGTAACCGGACCTTAATAAAATGAAAAATGTATTTTCTAAAGTCTAGATCTATGTATTATGAAATACGGTTCTAATAGCACTGGAATCATAATTTTTGGACTTCGTTTACTATTTTTAAAGTGTCGTTTTGTAACAGCAGCTAGAGCTGCATTTTTTTCTGCTGAAAATATGCTTTTTGTTTTCCATCATAACTTGAATTCTGTGTAGAGTTAGATCATGAAATTTGTACTGTAGATGACCACCGATGTATTTGTAATTCTCTCACTAGAATTTCGTAAATCGGAGTCTCGATGAATTTTAAATAAATTATTCCGTGGACTGCAGTCAGAAAAAGATAAATCTGATTTCAGTCCGGAAAATGATTTTTTATAAAATATTGGTGATGAATTGGATCCCGAGATTTTTACACAATAATATTTGGATCGTTTAAGACATTCTGTAAAAATTTCGGAATTTTTCGAATAAGTTAACTATTTTATTAAAATGTCCGAAAACATGTTATATGTCAATAAAAGTAATATGTGCAATATCGTATGCTTGTTCTTGAATAGCTATAGGTGGAATGTTTATATGATCGCGAACTATTAAAGTGAATGCGTGTTATGTAGTAGATACGTGTAGGAAATTTGCGCTCTATTTGAAACCACTAAATGACTAACTGGTAATCATATTAGGACGTGATTTACCAACCTTGGCGAGCGGGTCATTAGTTAATAGCGCTATTAGGTTTAACAAACCTCACACCGTGTCGTCCGAACGGGCGTGTACTAATGGACTATGGCAAACTGTCAATGATGATAGAACATTGACGTAGGGCACAACAAAATTCGTTAGTGGTCGATATCATACGGTCTAGTAGTTCACATGGGGAAGCCCCCACTGATTATGGATATGGTTTGGGTAATAAAAGGAACTGGTTAAACATATTTTCAACTACGGGGTAACCCCCATGGCAAATAAGCCAACGAAAGTCAAACCACGTTTTCAGAAACAACTTAAAACTAATCAACCAACCGTGAACTCACTCAACTTTGTTGTTGACTCGTTGTTACATGCCTTACAGGTCGCTAGATGCTTTTGGAGCTTGCACGAGGAGATGGTTGTTGTAGTATATGGATTGTTATGTCTCGAGCTTAATATTTAATCCATATGAATCTATTAAACTTACGTTTTGAACTTTAAACTTATGAACTGTGGAACTTATGTTTTGGTTTCACGTTTTATGCTTCCGCTGCTTAAATCTGAACTTGGTTAACTTAAAGTCGGTTTACTTTCTTTTGGTCACCAATCGTATTGTGGTTGGTTTTATTTACTTAATTGTGTTGTTCAATATGATTGGTGGCTCAATCCTGGTCACGTTACGCCTCCAAGCGGTGATACTCCGTAGGGTGGATTTTGGGGGTGTGACAGATTGGTATCAGAGCCATTGGTTATAGTGAACTTGGTTTTAAAATGGGAAAAGCTTTTTGACAAAACCATACTATAACCTATACAGTGCTTAACGATCCAAAACGACACTTCGCTCCACGTGCAAGACTCGACACAATAGGTGGTATGATTTATGTTATATTGTCGGTTAGATAGTTTACACTGTGCATTAATTAACATGATAATTGCTATTTGAACCTTGTGTGCTTACTCTCCACTGTCGTCCCACACTTATGCACTTTCGCGACACTTTTCTCACTTACGTTGCTTCGTTGTGAAGATCATGAACGGACGCGGAGGACGTATCAACCTAACTCAAGCCCAGTTGACGGCTTTGATCAACGAACGAGTTGCTGAGGCACTCGCAGCTGTCCCTTCAGGAGGTATAACCTGCCATATCAATCCATCTTAGGAAGTTTAGATCCTACCTTCGCAAACCAACCCTTGTGCTTAACCTTGTCTCTTATTCTCGCACAACAGGTCAACATGCTCAGCCTCCTGTGTGTACGTTCAAAACGTTCATGGATTGCCGACCTAGTACTTTCAGCGGCACAGAAGGAGCTGTAGGTCTTCTTTACTGGTTCGAGAAGCTTGAGTCTGTTTTTGAGATGTGCGAATGCCCTCAAGATCGTAGGGTGAAATATGCTACGGGAACACTCGAAGGTGCTGCGTTAACCTGGTGGAAAGCACAGGTTCAACTGTTAGGGCTGGCGGTTGCTAATGCCACCCCATGGAATGGTTTCAAAGAACTGATCAAAGAAGAATACTGTAGTCGTGACGACATCCACAAGCTAGAGGTGGAATTTTTCAATCTGAAGATGACGGGGTCTGAGATCGAGGCATACACGAAGACATCAAACGAGTTGGCCATCTTGTGTCCTACTATGGTAGACCCTCCCATCAAACGTATTGAGCTGTACCTCAAGGGTCTTGTACCAGAGATTCAGAGTCACGTAACCTCGGCTAATCTTGGCACCATACAGCAAATCATCAAGTTGGCTCATCGTCTCACTGATCAGGCAGTTGAGCAGAACAGGCTGCCCAAGCGTATTAGCGCTACTACTTCTGATGCTCCAAATGATAATAAGCGCAAGTGGGATGGAAATTTGGGCAAGGGTTCTGCTTCAGCTCAGTCCCAGCAGCGAAAGACAGACGAGTACAGGAACCCCAGTCAGCAGTCTTCTGGGAATCAAGGTCAGGGTGGGTACAAGGGAAATCACCCTAAGTGCAACCGATGTAATTTGCACCACAACGGGCAGTGCAACAAAGGTCGTTGTCAGAGATGTCACAAGCTGGGTCATGAAGCTACAGATTGCAGGAGCCCGCGTCCTGCGAATCAGAATCGCCAACAACAATAACAAGCTCCACAGAACCAACAGCAGCAGTAACAGCAGGGCAATAAAGGATGCTTTCAGTGTGGCGCTGAAGGCCACTTTAAGAGGAACTGTCCTCAGCTGAATCAGAATCAGAACAACAACAACCAGGGAAATGGGAACAACAATGGAGGCAACAATGGAGGCAACAACGGGGGTAACAATAATGGCAATGGCGCCCGAGGTCGTGCCTTCGTGATTGGTCAGGGTGATGCAGGGAACGATCCCAACGTTGTGATGGGTAAGTTTCTTCTGGACAACTTCTTTGTTACTGTTTTATTTGATTCGGGTGCCGATACTAGCTATGTGTCCTTAAAAGTTAGCCAAATGCTTAAGCGCACTCCAGTACTTTTAAACACCAAACACACGGTAGAACTAGCAAACTGGAAAAGTCTTGAAGCCACACACGTAGTTAAAGGTTGTAACCTCGTCTTAGCTGGTCAGACCTTCTCTATCGATCTTATTCCTATCGTGCTTGGTAGTTTCGACGTTGTTATTGGGATGGATTGGTTATCCCATCAGCAAGCGGAAATTCTTTGCAACGAGAAGATTGTCCGCATCCCTCTTTCTGGTAAAGAACCTCTCATGATTCATGGCGACAAGAGTGGTGCTGTTGTGGGCATCATCTCTTTCCTTAAGGCCCAGAAGTGTTTGCGAAAGGGCCACACTGCTATTCTAGCCCTCGTTTCTGATACATCCTCGGAGGAAAAGAAGGTAGAAGACATACCTATCGTACGTGATTTTCCTGAGGTATTTCCTGAGGAATTACCTGGTCTTCCGCCTCATCGCCAAGTTGAGTTTCAAATCGAGCTAGCTCCTGGAGCAGCGCCCATAGCTCGAGCACCTTATCGTCTAGCTCCATCAGAACTTGAAGAACTGTCCACGCAATTACAAGAACTCTTGGAAAAGGGTTTTATACGACCTAGCTCTTCGCTCTGGGGAGCTCCAGTCTTGTTTGTGAAGAAGAAAGACGGTACTTTCAGAATGTGTATTGACTACCGCGAACTCAACAAGGTGACCGTGAAGAATCGTTATCCTCTTCCACGTATTGACGACTTGTTCGACCAGTTGCAAGGGTCGAGTTATTACTCTAAGATTGATTTGAGATCGGGATACCATAAGCTGAGAGTTCGAGAGGAGGACGTCTCCAAAACAGCGTTCAGAACTCGTTACGGCCATTACGAGTTTCTGGTTATGCCTTTCGGATTAACGAATGCACATGCAGTCTTCATGGATCTAATGAACCGAGTGTGCAAGCCTTACCTGGATAAGTTTGTCATAGTGTTCATCGACGACATCCTGATCTATTCTAAGAGTCAGGAGGAACACGAGCAACATCTGAGGCTTATTCTGGAACTTCTTTGAAAAGAGCAGTTGTATGCCAAGTTTTCGAAATGTGACTTCTGGCTTCGCGAAGTCCACTTTCTAGGCCATGTAGTAAACGAGGATGGGATTCATGTGGATCCATCTAAGGTTGACTCGATAAAGAACTGGCCTGCACCCCGTACACCGACAGAAATCCGCCAATTTTTGGGTTTGGCGGGATATTACAGAAGGTTTATCAAATATTTCTCCAAGATTGCGCAACCTCTCACTTCACTAACCCAGAAAGGTGTCACCTATCGTTGGGGTGATGCGCAGGAATCTGCGTTTCAGCACCTAAAAGATAGACTTTGCAGCGCGCCTATCCTCTCATTGCCTGAAGGCACAGATGATTTTGTGGTTTATTGCGACACTTCCATCCAAGGACTTGGTTGCGTGTTGATGCAACGTGACAAGGTCATTGCCTACGCATCACGCCAGCTTAAGGTTCACGAAAGGAACTACACTACGCACGACTTGGAATTGGGAGCAGTTGTTTTCGCACTTAAGATATGGAGACATTACCTGTACGGTACCAAGTGCACCATTTACACCGATCACAGGAGTCTCGAGCATATCTTCAAGCAAAAGGAATTAAACACGCGACAACGTCGATGGGTCGAGCTCTTGAATGATTACGAATGTGCGATCAAGTACCATCCGGGCAAGGCCAATGTTGTGGCCGACGCCCTCAGCCGAAAGGATACTATACCTAAGCGTGTACGTGCTTTACAGCTTACCATCCAATCCAACCTCCCCGCTCAGATTCTCGATGCTCAGGTTGAAGCATTGAAAGCAGCGAACATCAGGGCTGAGTCCTTACGAGGATCGAGACAACGGCTAGAACAAAAGGAAAACGGCGATTACTATGTAAACGGACGCATCTGGGTTCCACTGTTTGGAGACCTACGCGAGCTTGTGATGGATGAAGCACATAAGTCTCGTTATTCAGTACATCCTGGTTCGGATAAGATGTACCATGACCTAAAGACTACATACTGGTGGCCTGGTATGAAAGTCCGCATAGCAACCTATGTCAGTAAATGCTTGACTTGTGCTAGAGTCAAGACTGAATATCAGAAACCCTCAGGCCTACTTCAACAACCAGAGATCCCGAAATGGAAATGGGAGCAGATTTCCATGGATTTCGTTACTGGCCTACCGAGATCACAACGCGGAAACGATACCATTTGGGTGATCGTGGATCGACTGACCAAGTCTGCACATTTTCTGGCTATCAAGGAAACGGATAAGTTAGCAGACATTTACCTAAAGGAAGTAGTATCAAGGCACGGAGTGCCAACCTCCATCATTTCTGATCGTGACGCGCGTTTTACTTCTGAACTGTGGCAAGCCATGCATAAGTCTTTCGGCTCACGTTTAGATATGAGCACCGCTTATCACCCACAAACGGATGGGCAATCTGAACGCACCATCCAGACCCTTGAAGACATGCTTAGGGCATGTGTAATCAACTTCGGCAATGGCTGGGAAAAACACCTCCCGCTAGTGGAGTTTTCATATAACAACAGCTACCACACCAGCATCCAAGCCGCTCCGTTTGAGGCATTGTATGGATGGAAATGCCGATCACCTCTCTGTTGGGCAGAAGTTGGTGACAGTCAAATCACTGGCCCAGAACTTGTGGTAGATACCACCGAGAAGATTGCCCAGATACGGCAATGAATGGCGGCAGCTCGTGACCGTCAGAAAAGCTATGCTGATAAGAAAAGAAAACCACTCGAGTTCCAGGTTGGGGATCGAGTGCTACTCAAAGTCTCACCTTGGAAAGGTGTAGTTCGTTTTGGCAAATGAGGCAAACTTAACCCACGATAAGTTGGACCCTTTGAAATCACTGAGAAAATTGGCAAGGTCGCTTACAGGCTGAACCTACCTGAAGAACTCAGCGGAGTTCACAACGTATTCCACGTGTCAAATCTGAAAAAGTGTCTGTCAGATGAGACCCTCATAGTTCCCCTCAAGGAGCTCACAATCGACGACCAGCTGCGATTCGTCGAAGAACCAGTAGAGATTACCGATCGAGATGTTAAAATTCTCAAGCGCACCAGGATACCTCTCGTTCGAGTTCGTTGGGATTCCCGTCGTGGCCCAGAGTACACCTGGGAACGAGAAGACCAAATGAAACTGAAGTACCCCCAGCTTTTTAAGAAGAACACAACCACTACTGAGGCTGAAGCTACTGCAGAATTTCGGGACGAAATTCCAAACCAACGGGGGGATGATGTGACACCCCAGGAAAACCAGGAAACCAACGCAACATAACTAGCTTCCTCAGTAACCACGTGCTAAATTTCGGGACGAAATTCTCTTAACAGGGGGAGAATGTGACAACCCTCATAATTCCATGTATCCGTACGATTTATTAATGATAATTAAATTGCTTGATGACTGTGCTGAATCACTTAACTACTATCTGATCATTGTGTTATACTTACATGTGCTTGTTAACATACTAGTAGTGTACAGAAAAGTTACTAAACAGTCCGGTATGCTTTCCTGAGTGTTGAGAATTAAAAATGTTACAAAAATATATATATAGGACACTTTACGGATTAATTAAGCACTTTAACGGAACAATATCTAACCGAACAACCGGACATTACCCGGAACACTAAAATATTACCAGAAACATTGTTTTTATTTTTCTGGGCTTGTTATGGTTCTCGAGCACTATAACACTCTACATAATACATGTAACACATAACACTAGACTTTTACCGCATAACCTCCCACTAACTAATTTAGTTACCATCAAAATACAACTTACCCCCCCCCCCCTCTCTTGTAACCGTCCCCTAGGAACCCCACTAATCAAGATTTGGCTAAATCTTCCAAAATCCCAATATGATATTCCTTGGATTTGTTGAGATCCTAATGTGATTTTGCTTGTACTATGAGGGACACTAAGACCATTGGTCAAGAGAAGTTTAGGGATTATAAAGAGCATCACCTTCTTCCCATTTCACCAACACAAAACTTCCTTCTCTCCTACAACAAAAGCTACGACCAAACATAGTCCCACCATTACCATCCTTTTTGATCATCACCCATTCATTTCAAGTATACATCAAGGTGTTAGAAGGTGAATTAGGAGGCCCGGTGTTCTCAGAACTTGAAGGACCACCTTCGTTTGCTATTAACCACCTATTTTGCTTCTTGATCTTCCCTAGATTAAAAGCTAGTATTAAGCCTCTTTAATCCTTGATTACTTCATGTTTGTAGTGGTTAAAGATTGTTTTATGGTGAAATACTAAGAACTCTTAAGAACATAAACAAAGTCTTGAAGTATAAACTAACTAGAGATGAAGTAGTGTTAAAATGAAGATGAAATCATGTTATTCTTGTGTTGTTTGGTGTATGATGATTATGTGCTGATATGAAGGACTTATAATCTGCTGTAAGTATCGTTGTTTATCGCTAAACATGTTAACGGAATCAACCGAGCGCGCTTTAGAATGTTAAAGACTGAAAACAGAAAGCTGTTTAGTGATTACAGCCAACTTCAGTTGGCTGTAACCGGACCTTAATAAAATGAAAAATGTATTTTCTGAAGTCTAGATCTATGTATTATGAAATACGGTTCTAATGGCACTGGAATCATAATTTTTGGACTTCGTTTACTATTTTTAATGTGTCGTTTTGTAACAGCAGCTAGAGCTGCATTTTTTTCTGCTGAAAATATGCGTTCTGTTTTCCGTCATAACTTGAATTCTGTGTAGAGTTAGATCATGAAATTTGTACTGTAGATGACCACCGACGTATTTGTAATTATCTCACTGAAATTACGTAAATCGAACTCTCGATGAATTTTAAATAAATTATTCCGTGGACTGCAGTCAGAAAAAGATAAATCTGATTTCAGTCCGGAAAATGATTTTTTACAAAATACTGGTGATGAATTGGATCCCAAGATTTTTACACAATAATATTTGGATCGTTTAAGATATTCTGTAAAAATTTGGGAATTTTTGGAATAAGTTAACTATTTTATTAAAATGTCCGAAAACAGCCCGGTTTTGAATATTAAAGCTGAAACGACATAAGTAGTAATTTGCGTGTCTAAATGTCGAGTATGTTATCTGAGGATGATCTAACATGTTATATGTCAAAAAAAGTAATATGTGCAATATCGTATGCTTGTTCTTGAATAGCTATAGGTGGAATGTTTATATGAGCGTGAACTATTAAAGTGAATGCATGTTATGTAGTAGATACGTGTAGGAAATTTGTGCTCTATTTGAAACCACTAAATGACTAACTGGTAATCATATTAGGACGTGATTGACCAACCTTGACTGTTAGCTATATTTGAGAATCTAACCGAGCAAACCGAGGTGAGTTCACACACTTTCTAAGGCATGGGATTTTCCCGGTGGTTGGGAATGGGTTAAAGAAATTAAAACGGAATCTACATATCCTCCTTGGGTAGGATATGTACGGCCATCCTCCTTGGGTAGGATGCCACCATAAATCCTGCGTATTCTCCTAGGGTAGAACTACGTACGTTCGTCCTCCTTGGGTAGGACAACAACCTTAAAACTTACTAGACAAAACTCTATCATTAAGTCCCTCATTTTATATCGACTTAATCGCCGAGGCCGATGGCGAGCGGGTCATTAGTTAATAGCGCTATTAGGTTTAACAACCCTCACACTGTGTCGTCCGAACGGGCGTGTACTAATGGACAATGGCAAACTGTCAATGATATAGAACATTGACGTAGGGCACAACAAAATTCGTTAGTGGTCGATATCATACGGTCTAGTAGTTCACATGGGGAAGCCCCCACTGATTATGGATATGGTTTGGGTAATAAAAGGAACTGGTTAAACATATTTTCAACTACGGGGTAACCCCCACGGCAAATAAGCCAACGAAAGTCAAACCACGTTTTCAGAAACAACTTAAAACTAATCAACCAACCGTGAACTCACTCAACTTTGTTGTTGACTCGTTGTTACATGCCTTACAGATCGCTAGATGCTTTTGGAGCTTGCACGAGGAGAAGGTTGTTGTGGGATATGGATTGTTATGTCTCGAGCTTAATATTTAATCCATATGAATCTATTAAACTTACGTTTTGAACTTTAAACTTATGAACTGTGGAACTTATGTTTTGGTTTCACGTTTTATGCTTCCGCTGCTTAAATCTGAACTTGGTTAACTTAAAGTCGGTTTACTTTCTTTTGGTCACCAATCGTATTGTGGTTGGTTTTATTTACTTAGTTGTGTTGTTCAATATGATTGGTGGCTCGATCCTGGTCACGTCACGCCTCCAAGCGGTGATACTCCGCAGGGTGGATTTTGGGGGGGGGGGGGGGGTGACAGCTCTTGGAGATCTAGAGAGAGAAAGTTCTACACAAGTGTTTTCAAGGTTGTAAATTATCAAACATCAATAGAAAACGCGTTATAATTACGTTCTTGTGTCGGATCCACTCACGTAAACGGATTCCGCACGTGATACATGATTTTCGCAGTCATCGGGATTACGAAATCGATCCAGAAACGAACATCTCGTAAATACCAACCCTAACCTAGAGGTGTACAAAAAACCGGTTTTAGAACGGAAACCGGAAAAAAAACTGAAACACGTTTTTTTAACCTGTTTTAGAACCGAACCGAACCACCGGTTGTAGACCAGTTAGGGATATTTATCTTCGAAACCGGTTTTAAAGCCGAAACCGGTTATAAAAAACCGGTTAAAAACCGACACTAATCTGTTGGACCGGTAATTGTTTTGAGTAAAAAACCGGTTAGTAACCGAAACCGGTTATAAAAAAACCGGTTTTTGTTTTTGATGAAAAAAACCGGTTCAGTTAATATAACCAGAACGAGTTAGTTTAATGCCTCTACCCTAACCCAAGCACTTTTAAATTTGCATAATCTGGAGATGACCTGTATAACCTGTTTATCTAACCATGCCAAATGAGTTGAGAAGTTGTAAATGAGTTGGCGAGTTTTTAACGGGTTCATAGGTTAAACTGGCTGCCATATAAACCCGAGTATGATAAGTTATTTAAATTAAAGTCTGCTTGACGTTGATTTCTAGTAAAGGGTGATATTCGGTTTAAGAAAAAGGATGCACAAAAGGACAAATGGTGATGTTCAGATCAAAGGAGTTGATCATCTGTGGAGTCGGTAAAGCTACGTAGAAATGAATAGTCTACAACTTAAAAGTTGGAGTCTTAAAGGGCTTGCAAGTTTGTTGTGGTTGGAGCTGAGAATGAAATTAGTCAAAAACAATTTTCTTTTATCATTGTCTTTAATTCAAAAGCTTGGTGATTACATTTTTACTCTCTCCATAATATAACTTGTGACATAGGAAATTGTGGACTCCGCCACAACGCGCGAGTTTCCCATTAGTTAATAATAATACAAGTTCATTATGTAGACATATCTGATCATAAATTTAAATTTTAACAAAGAATGTATACATATTAATATTAGAATGTTTGAAAATGTGAATCACAAATTTCGTAATTTAAAAGTTTGAATTGTTGGAATTGTAAAAATTTGATTGTTAATTTAAAAACCAAAACTGTAAATATATGATTGTTGTAAATCAGGTCTTTTCAACATAATCAAACAATGGATTTAACAAGAAAAATTCTTTGATTAAAATTGAACGTTTATAAACCCTACACTATAATCTCTATTTATACTGAACAACCCATTGGAGAAAAGGTAATCTACTCCTATTGGGAAACCAAATAGAATAATTCTAGCATAAATCTTAAATATTCCTATTAAAATAAAATACAAATAAAAATAAACCACTTAAATCATCCAACTTTTGAGTATTGGCAAGATTAGTTCCAACAATCACCCTCCTATAGTTTTAAGTTCTTCCTAGGTATTGAACACCAAGTAAGACACAAAGTTCTTCCACCTTAATATGAGGTCTCTTGTGTTCGCTTTGAATCAACACCTTTTCTACGGCCAACGCAACACTGCACCCCTCTGACTCCTTTGGAATCACACCTAAAACTTGTCTAAACACTTGAACCATCAACCACAAACAAGGCAACATCCTTTCTCTTCCACCTTTATCAAACCCCTACTTCACCCCCTTTGAAGTCTATTGTTGTTCTAATCTAACACTGCACTACATCTCGGTTTTATCCTTTGAACAAGCCAGCAATCACTACTCCTTGATTTCTATGGTCTTTCTGTTGTCGATCACAACCTCGCTCACTACAACCTGCTGATGCCATTTGATCAACAAACCCTCTTGCACCTTCCTTTTTAATTACAACAACATTTTTTCTACTAAAAAGTTTCACCATGCACTTTGGATGGTTTCCACGGGTAGCACCTTTTTTTCAATTCGCAACTGATATTTTTCTTTATAAAACATAAGTCAAAACTTTGCCTTGCTTCATGACACTAACAGAACCAACAAAATCCTCTTTTTCAAATATTCTACTACCTGTTATGAATGCATCCATTATTAGTGACTATCCACATTTCTAACTCCCATGTCACATTTATGTTTGTATTAATGTTATAGCCTATATATAGTGGCTCATGTATTTTGTATGAGATATATCAATAAGAAATGCATCTCACATTCTCTCATTCTCTTCTATGCATTGCTAATAGGTTCTAGTTATTACACAACACGTTATCAGCATGAAAGTGCTTGAATCATCATTGGTTTTAATCGTTGATTAAAGTCTCGGTTGACCCATGTCGTTGATAATGTTTTGTTGATAAAAGTTTTGGTGGCCCGAGGTGTTTCCAACGAAGATTGGATTTCGTAGACATGGCGATTGAAAAGTGATGGAGATACTATTTCCTTTAGTTATTTCAATGTAAGTTTTTTTTTCCACCATACATGTTTATCTACATAAGGTACTACTCTTATACCTATATCTTGTTGAATACACCTTATCTTTTCAACTTGATTTTACCATGATAAGAATAATCGTTAACCAGAATGAGATTTTTGAAAGTCGGTTGAACATGGGATGTTCAAATCCTACTCATATTTTTCATTTTCATTTTCATTTTCAATGACCTTTTCTAGAATAAATGATCATCACGGTATTGAAAAAAATAGGAAATATAAGTTTAATATATACATGGACACTTGTTACAGAAACCCGATGAGAAAATACTTGTTATTAATTTATTAAGTCTAATCTTATCTATTTGCTAGTTATATTGCAAGCTTATTCCTTGGTTTAGAAATTGATATATAGTTTGATAAATTCTTTTTATGCATGTTTAATAGATAAACCTTGAAAAGAAAAGTTGTATTATGATATCCATGATCTTGCATTTACTTGTTAATTATATTATTTATATATATTTTAAAGTTATATATATTATTTAGTTTTAATTAATATAGCATAAATTCAATTAAAGTTCTAATATATAACTTATGAGTGTGGATTGAATATTATTAATTATAAAATTAATTTCGATTTCCTCATCATTAATTTATGTTGATGTATGTTTACCTTTTTTACGAAATGAGTAAATAGTAATTAAATAGCCTTTTATTGTTGTTCTAATAAATTGTTTTTATTATATTTTATGGTTAGTAAATAGTAATTAAATAGCCTTTTATTGTTGTTCTAATAAATTGTTTTATTATATTTTATGGTTAGTAAATAGTAATTAAATAGCCTTTTATTGTTGTTCTAAATTTTATACAACAAATGTTGTTGGGGTTTCAAAGAGACATTACAAATTCTAAATCATTGTATGCTTTTATTATTATGGTTATGAGTTTTGATATCATTATGTGCTTTTATTATTATGATTATCAGTTTTGATTGGTCCATTAATTAGTTTTTGTTATTAGTATTTATACAATTTATGATGACTACCAAAATACAATTTGTATTAAAAGGTGATGTCTAATAGTTATATTTGAAGATAATCATTAGTGCAATTCTGTTAATGAATTTACAATAATGCACATGTTTATATGATAATATGTTATAATATGACAACTACTTAGTTAATTTTGTTGTATATCATTGTTATTGCAATTGTATAAGCCTTTTAGTTGCTATTTGATATTTAAATATGTGATTTGATTCTATGAAATATTTGTGTGGTAAAAGATATTATTTGCAAATTAACATGACACTAAAATTCTCAAGATGCCTGTTATATTTTCTTGAGCAACAAAATTTATTAGTATAAGAAAGCTCATTTACGAGTAATAAAGATTCATATGTTATTATATGATCGAGAAAGTTGATAGTGACATTTGTTTATGTTTTAAACTATAGTGACAAATATGTGTATATATGATATACTTGTGATTGGCTATATCATGTTACATTTATGCATAAATTACACAACACGTCATAAACAAATGGGTACGTTACATTAAATGATCTTTAATATCCATTTAATTACAATCTTAAATTATATAGAGTTATGAACATGGATATTAAGATATATGTTGTTGGTTAATGCTTAGAAATTAAAATCATTAAATATCATTTTTCCCATTTAATTCATTCTTTATTAATTTTAATTCATTCTTATTAATATCTTTTAATTAGAAATTTGATTAATTCTTATTACTTTAAATGATCTTTAATATTTTTTTCTAGACATGACAAGCAAATTATTATGAGCTTAATATCTTTAACACTCACACACACATATATGTATATGTATAATGTCCTATGATTGTGTGTGATTTATATATGTAATTGATATGCATATATTGTGAATAATTAACATGCATATAACTTGCTTATGGGTAGATATTACGGATTTCATTTGTTTAGCAATACTTCTGTTGGTCTCGTTGTTTTAGATAGCATATATGTTATATGTATTACCTTTTGACAAGTTAAATGTGCTAAATAAATTAATACAAATTTCATTGGTAGCTGGTTACCAAACAACTACGCTGAGATAAACATTGTTATGCTTTAGTGATTTGATATTTCAGCTTGTTACAATGCTATGCATAGTCAACATAATTAATTGTATGGTTATTCTTCTAATTGCTTGTTGTTGCTAAACAAATATTAATAGACATTGATATAGTCATTAGAAATGTGCCCTCACATGAAAATGATGAAAAATAGCTATGAAAATAATTAGTGGACTTTAGCTTAAGTAAACTACTCTGATGTTAGTTACTTAAATTGATAGATAATAATTCATTTGAGTTAGTGTTGATACTCACATGAATCCTAAATCAATGTTGAGAACCCGAAGTTCTCCCAAATGTATACAAAGTCCTGTTTGTTTTTAATAATGATTTTTCAAGTTCAACTCAAACTTTAGTTCATCGCACTTAGCGTTTTGGCTAACATATAGCCTAGTGATGGAAAACCTTATGAATAGTACATGTTTTCCCTCTAAACGAAGGCTAAAACTATAATATTTCACATGGTAGAGACGCTATTGATATTATTTCACGTGTTAATAGCATATTAAATGCTCCAGAAGAGCATCGATAGTTTACCCGCTGATATCGAATTTTGTAATTCATAATGCATCATATTCTAATGTATACCGAAGAAATTTATTAAGTTTCCACTATGTTTGAATGAAAAGTCATCACCTTGGAATGGTGTAAAAGAAAATGTACTAAATATCTAAAATATATCATATAGCAAATATGGCCTGAAGACTATATTAGAAGTTACTAGAAATGATACTAATTTTCCACAATATTCCATTAAATCAAATATGGTGAGTAACCAGAAGTTACTAGAATATTTATACGTTCACCACATGGCATGACCAAATAGGTCATCAAGATAACATCATGATATGCTAAACAATCAAACATGATAACCGGTACCTTAGCACCTCTAAGTAATCTAAAAACATTGCTCCCAAAATGCCTTATTATATGTCTAGTTAGTGTTTTTTTTTTTTTTTTTTTTTTGTGGCAAATAAATTTTTATGCCCTTCCAAACAATAAACTCCTACAAACAATCCCTCTTATATGGGACCATTGAAATGTACAGTTGTGTGGATTGTGGCATTCATACATGGTTACATGTGAGTTTTTAGCTACTCATATGTAGCATATGCCCAACACTATGGAACGTTGTTTTTTTTTACATGAATTAACACTGTTCTTTGACAAACCAATTGTAGGGACCATTGTTGGGCACAATGTGAAATATAGTGAGAGGCATACGTAGTCGAGACGGAATTCGTCGATTGATTATATCAATTCAAAACCAACTGCTTATCACAAATACTCCTCATTATAACTGGTCTCCTGAAGAGAACCAAGTTTCCATTTTTTTATATATTTTGTTGTGCAGCCTATGTACCAATAGCACCACCATAACATATAAAATGGGATATGTACATCGTATTCCCAGTCTTAGGGGGAGACAAGAAAATGAAAGACTGGTAACATAAAAAAATGCATCATATTATATATCGACCCCTGAAGTGGTCAATGCAAATCTGAAGTCCAAAAGAAAGAGCGTGTATTTGCAAATAATAACAAATGAAATACAAGCTGCATTCACTAACACAAATAAGGTGACAAAGTCACATATACCAGCTTAAACTTATCTGCTCGAATGGAAGTACTCACAAAATGATTATCATATTAATAAATTGTGAAAGATAAATCGGTTCCAAAATGATAAAACCCACAAACACCAAAAGAACAGAGTAACGCAGTTGGTGTAACCCCAAAAGAGGTGGCACATAAAACACCATAAGTGGTTACATACAAAACCCCAGAAGTGGTTGTATACTAAACCTTAAAGAAGGTTGTTGTCAAAACCCCAAAAGAGGCTAATGGAGTTCTAAAAGAAACTCTAGTACCAAACAAATATGAGATCGCGATGAATTATGTACAAAATAAATACAATATGGAACCGTAATGAAACACGTGTAAAATGATATATTTGATTATGCTATAGCAATAGATGTAATCGATGAAAAAAAAGACTACATATATAGAAAGTGTGCAAGAGTGTACGCACACAAATAGCCAAAATGGCTACATGACTTAAGGTTGAACTAAATTTGCTCGACAAACTAAACGTTTTTGAACCAGCAATAGACGTCAAACCAGTAGGTTATAAATGGGTGTCTTTAAATAAAAGGAAACGTAAATAATGAGTTTTTTGCGATGTAAGGCATGCATTTTAACATAAATATTTTTCCCAAATCCCAACAGTTGATTACGAGGAAACGTATACCCCTGCAGTGGATGCGATAATCTTTAGATGTTTAAGCGGCCTCGCAATCTCAGAATGACTTCAGATAAAACAACTTATGGATGTCATCACCGTATACATGTACGAGACAATTGCAAATGACATCTGTATGAAAACCCCTGAAGGATTAAAAATGCTCAAAGCATTATGAAACAATAACCCCATATGTGTTATATATATGAATCTTAAAGGAAACTACTCGTATGTGGTACAGTCGACTATACTCTGAAAAGAGAGGTATAATTTTGATAAAATGAGCTACATCTATTTAACAAGATTTCACTCTTACAGTGATAATGTAAACATCATCGAGAGGGAACTCTCAAACTAAAGAGGAAAATTTTGAATGACCTTTACAAAGTGTAGTTATCCTCGACCTGTTCGAGTATATATGTACTATTTTTGCTCATCAATCTGACTACATCTAGAAGATGTTATATAGAAAAATCTCATTCGTTGAGTACATGAACGATTGTCTGATCGCTTGACATAGAAAAAATATTCTTATCAACCCCAATAAAAGGATGTTGAACTACTTAGTCAAGAAGTACCATACTTAATTGCGATCAGAGCATTGACGTATCTTGCAAACAAGACGACATCTGATATTACGTTGTATTGGTAAGATTACAGTTCTAATGTTCCACTCTTTTTCCCTTCACTAAGTTTTTCCCATTGGGTTTTTCTTGGTAAGGTTTTTAACGAGACAACATAACTGATCCAGTAGTATCAGTTTATCTTATAGGTCCCAAAGTACTAATTTAACATCATCATAAATCATGTTGTTAATTATGTATAATGTGTAGTGCACTCTTTTCTCTTAGCTACGGTTTTGTCCCATTGGGTTTTCCTGGCATGGTTTTTAACGAGGCAGAATTATAAAGCGCATTAAATAATTATTTGACATATTTACAAACTCGAGACACGGGATAGTTCCACAAGAACAATATGGCATCCTGGGTTATGATTGATATATATTAGACTCGCATAGAGTTCGATCTCAATCCAGATACAAGTTATGAAGGTCGAAGATTTCAGCATATTTAAGAAGTATGTAGATTAGAGTTAATCAAGAGAAGCTCAAGCTATACTGTATGAAGACAATGTAGACAAAAACACCCAAATCAAAGAAGACTACGCCAAAAATCAAGTAAAACAATTGTCACAGAAGATTGGATTCAACATCATCAAGATATACAAGTAAAAATTGAGGGGGAGTAATGTACCCATAATATACACAGTGTATGTACTCTTTTTCTTTAATGAGGCAACATACCTGTAACAACTCTCACAAAAACTATTATTTTCTATTATATTTTGTCTAATAGGAAACCCTAATTAAGACCCTCAAGTGATTCTGTATAAACCCTAAAATTTTCAGAACAATCGGTATCAGGATCAGGGCCCCTAAAACTAAGAGGGGGTGTTTCCTAGTTGATATTATCAACACAGTTTTACGTGTGATGCGAATTTTAACGAACGACCAACTCAGCAAGCCTACCAAGACACGGGGCTACCCTATGGTAGGGTAGTACCCCTCGCGCCACGTGAGGGAGTCGGTTTTCAGATATAAATAGGGGAGTTTGGCACTTGATTTCTAGCTTCAGTTCGACGTAAAAACTCAATTCGTACGCTGGGTTATTGTCTGTATACTACAAAACACACACAAATCACGAAACGCTGCCGCAATAACAGGGTAATAACTCGATCGCTGCTACGATTTAATGTCCGGTCGATAGAAATCAATCCAATGGATGTTTAAGTGCTACTCAAACTTGGGTTATACTTTGTCATTTGTCGTAAATTCGATGAATGTTTAAGTATTGCACTTTGTCATTCGTTGTGAAGGTTTCAATCTCGTGAGTTGTCGTAAAAGTTGGATTAAAGTTACTAACCTAGTTTTCGTGTGCATTGTTATTTAAACTAGGTTAACAAAGGCTAATCAGTAGGCTAGACTCTGCCCGTATAAATCTGCAATGTGAGTCATTCTCTTTTTATCAACAATGTTTTACAATACACCAATCATTTTCAAAGGTTATAATTACAGGGATTAAGTCGTGGTTATCTTGAATCACTGGCTAGTGGGGTATTGTGCACATTACTAATTTCTCATGGTTAGGCTAATAAATCCTAACAGTGATAAACGTCACTACTTGGGGAAAGACCCAATAGTGGTATGACCATCGTCACCAGGTGACACGGCGTCAGATAAAAATAAGATAGAAGCCATTGTAATCGCTCTTGTGCTGTAATTTATAACTATGTGTCATTTTTTTCAAATTGAGTGACTCGCCAGCATTTCGCCGCTGATAAAATATTTTTAAAACATGTTTCAGGAGACCTGCTGTAAATCCAGAAAACGTGCTACGGAGCACTAACCAGCTTGAAGAGGTGGCTCAGTTAAAATGAATAAACATGTTTTATAAATCAGGGAATTTACTTGTAAAATTCCTCTAATGTAAATTACGGGGTTTATCCTGCATTATGAAATAAAATAATCGGGCACTTTACAGTTTTAAAAGATCCTGGTAAATATTCCGCTGTCGTATCATTTAATAAATACCACGGGTTCCTGTGCCGCGGCTTCTGACCGGATAAAACCGGGGCTGGGGCCGTGACAGGAAAAGGTGGTATCAGAGCCACTGATCGAGCTACTGATTGAGCCACTGATTTAAGCCTATTAAGTATTTATGAAATACTTAATTTTCCTAATTGCCATTTTGTGATTATGTGTTTTATTGACTGACTACTTGTTAGTTATAGTATGGGTAAACAAAGACTTTCAGACATCTATCGACAATTAGATAGGGTACCAAAAGATAAGGGGTCCTCATCCCAATCAAATTCCTCAAGATACTCAGTAGATATTGAGGAAGGAATATTTGTTCGTAAGGCACAGTATGTGGAACCACTTACTCCTAATAAAAGAAGTTTGATTATTAGAAAAAGTCAAGAGAAAATAAGGAAGTCCCAACAAAAAGGAGTGATGAGTAATAAGGAAATTCCGAAAATAAGCAATAATCCACAATGGATAGACGAATTAGATGAGAAATGGGCAAATCTTTATATGTTAGCCACTATAGCAGTAAATGTTAACCTTTAAACCAGTACTAGCACCTATGCTACCTACAAACCAGAAACTTTAAATAAACACTAGTATATTTTAAATTTAGTTGTACTAAAAATAAATGTTTTATTTAAATAAATTGGGTTATTAGATAATTGTAATTAATATTAAGTTTTCTAAGTTACCCTTCTGTGATTATGTGAAAATTCAAAATTTTTAACCTAAAATTTTGTGTGTTTCTTCATAAATGCTAAAACAGCATGAATGAATTATCTGAAGCTTTTGAAAATCTCAATCTCTATCCGGTTAAGGTGGAAGTTTCTAAAGACTTTACTGGTTATTTTGCCGATGTGGAGGAACCTATGGAATTTCAAGCTCCACCTCCGGAAAAATCAAAGCCTAAGAAAAGAAGAAGATTTGTGGGATGGAGGCGTGTGCGCAGAAGGAAACCAGCAACTAGGAAAATTCCCAAAATAGAGAATCCTATGGATAAAGGAAAAGGGATCGAGATTGGGGAAAGTTCTAGGCAAACCGAGGAATTGCCATTGCAGGAGGAATTAGATCGCATACTGGCAAGCTGTGATATCCTTAGGCCTATCAATAATAATCTCTTCCCTTATCCTGCCGAAACCCAACTTCCAATAAATTTGGAACCAGCCATCCCAGAACCTATGATCCACACCCAACCTCTAGGAGAAATGGACGAGTGGTGGACCAACGACTGGCAGTTTCAGAACCTACTAAATAATCCTTATACCTTTTTCCCTCAGTTCGACCCAGAACCTGTACCAAACCCACCAATGAGCAATGAAAACTTAGCTGAACTCCGCCACTTTGGCGAGGAGTTGGTGAATGCAGGGAATAGGATCCGGGAAGTGGGAGAACAGATCTCCTGGAAATACGACAAGAGGGAACGTCGCTTTTGAAATGTCAGCTGATGAAGGATAATGAAGCTGTGGTTGTATAATAATAATAGTGATAACAATATAACTCTGTAAAATAATCTAAAAATAAAACTTCTGTAAGATAACAGTGTGTACGGATGCATAATGTAATATATAAAATGGAAGTCAAGAAATCGACAATTTTGGCTATACATGTATTGTGAAATTATGTGATTATTTTCATATAGCTATTAATTGTTTTATAACTAATAATTTATATCTATATTAAATTACCAGATGGAACCCGCTAGTAATGAACCAGTTAATGAAGTTAATCAATCTGAGCATAACAATGAAGATCAATTTTTGAATAGGCAAGATATCGAGAATATCGTTGCTCAAGGAATAGCCAATGTTATTCCAGCAATCCTGGCTGCTGCCCAGAAACCTGTTGAACCTCAACAAATTATTCCTAGCAAATGCACACAAGGCGACAATTTTAGTAACAGTGTAAACGGAGGCGGCAACCATATTAATAATGACAATGATGGGTTGCAAGCTCCACTCCATAAGAAAATGAAAGCTGCAACGCTTGGTTGCACTTACAAGGAGTTTCTTGCCTGTAAACCAGCTGAATTTGCAGGCAATGAGGAGGCGACTGCGGCGCTGCGTTGGTTGGAGAAAACCGAAGCAGTAATTATGATAAGTAAATGTGCCGAAGAAGACAAGGTCATGTACGCGTCTCATCTTTTTAAAGAAGGGGCACTAGAATGGTGGAATATAGTACTTCAAGCCAAAGTAAGAAATATGGTCTATGCCATGAGTTGGGAAGAATTTAAACAGCTAATGGAAAGAAAATTATGTCCCAAGTATGAAAAGGAACAAATGGCAAATAAATTTCTGAACCACCGGATGGTGGGAGTACACTGTCGAGGGTATACTTCGACATTCTTCGAGTATGCAAGAGTAGTGCCTACTCTGGCTTCGCCAGAACCGGTGCTTATTTCCCGCTATATCTGGGGATTGAATTGAGAAATCCGTAATATCGTTAAAGCTGCGAGACCTCGCACTATTAACGATGCGGTAGAATTAGCTAACACCCTAACTAACGAGCTGGTACGCACAAGAGAAGAAAACCGGAAAAAGGAAGTGGCCCAAAAGATTACCCAGGGATTTCGTATGGGTAATAGTAGCAACTTCAAGAAAAAGGGAAACGGGCGACCTTCCACTATTCCATTTTGCAATTCCTGTAATAGAAAGCATTTTGGAAGATGCAAAGGGTATTGCAATTTCTGCAAAATTCCAGGGCATCAAGAGGAAGACTGTAGGAAGAAGAAATCCACAATCTGCTACAATTGTGGAGAGGCTGGACATTTTAGGCCAGATTGCCCAAAATTGGTTAAACCAGCTGATAACAAAGCCAAACCTGTAGAAGGAACTATCAAGAAAAACGTAAGAGCCTTCCAGTTGACTACCCAGGAAGCAGTGCTAATTCCAGACGTCATAGCTGGTACGTACTTAGTTCACGACGTTTACGCAAAAGTATTATTTGACTCTGGTGCAAACCAAAGTTTTATAAATACTTCATTCTGCCAAGCTCTTAATTTACCCTTAACCAACCTTAGGCATATTTTTACAGTCGAAACGGCAGATGGAAATTCTGTTAAAATAGATAAGGTTTTGCGAGAAGGAAATATAGAACTTTCAGGTCATAAATTCTCTGCAAACCTGTTACCTATGAATTTAGCCGGATTCGACGTCGTATTAGGAATGGATTGGTTAATAGCCAATCATGCTCGAATCCTATGTGATAAGAACTCCATAGAAATTCGTACACCTACTAAAGAAGTAATCATGGTTACATGAGATAAGCCGCGAAAACACATAAAGTTCATTTCAGTAACGAAAGTTGCTAGTTATGAACGAAAGCAAGGAATAGTGTATATGATTTCGGTAATCATTAGCACTAAGGGTAAGGAACTTAAGGACATTCCTGTAGTATCAGAATACCCAGATGTATTCCTAGAAGAGTTACCAGGATTACCACCAGATAGGGAGGTAGAATTTAGAATTCATTTAATTCCTGGAACTACACATGTAGCTAAAGCACCTTATCGTTTAGCACCCACTGAAATGTTAGAACTTAAAAAGCAATTAGATGAATTGCTCAGTAAAGGATTCATACAACCTAGTTCATCCCCTTAGGGAGCACCAGTGTTGTTCGTAAAGAAAAAGGATGGTCCGATGCGAATGTGTATCGATTATAGAGAATTGAATAAGATTACAATTAAGAATCGATACCCATTACCTAGGATTGATGATCTTTTCGATCAACTTCAGGGCGCTAGATACTTTTCTAAGATCGACTTACGCTCCGGATATCATCAATTGAAGGTACACGAAGAAGACATATCTAAAACTGCTTTCAGAACTAGGTATGGTCATTACGAGTTTACAGTCATGCCATTTGGGTTAACCAATGCTCCTGCAGCATTTATGGACATGATGAATAGGATCTGTAAACCGTACTTGGATAAATTCGTAATTGTCTTCATCGACGGTATACTTATTTATTCCAAAAGTCAAGACGAACATGGTGAGCATTTGCATGCACTCTTAACTTTGTTAAGAAAAGAGAAGCTTTACGCCAAATTCTCGAAATGTGAATTTTGGCTGCAAGAAGTGCAATTTTTAGGACACATGGTAAATCACGAAGGTATTCACGTAGATCCTGCTAAAATAGAAGCAATTACCAAATGGAAGGTTCCACAATCAGCAATGGAAATTAGAAGTTTTATAGGGTTAGCCGGATACTATAGACGGTTTATTAAGGATTTTTCCAAGATAGTTGTACCATTAACTAAGCTAACCTGTAAATCAGTTAAGTTTGAATGGGGACCTAAACAAGAAGAAGCTTTTAGGATCTTAAAACAAAAGTTAACGAATGCCCCAATTCTAGCTTTGCCAGAAGGCACAGAGGATTTTGAAGTTTACTGTGATGCCTCTAAGCTAGGATTAGGATGTGTACTTATGCAACGCAAGAAGGTAATCGCGTATGCATCAAGGCAATTGAAAAAGCACGAAGAAAACTATACGACTCATGACTTAGAGTTAGGAGCCATAATTTTTGCCCTTAAGATTTGGAGACACTATTTGTATGGAAGTAAGTTTACTGTCTATACGGATCACAAAAGTTTAAAGTACATATTTGGGCAAAAAGAATTAAACATGAGGCAAAGAAGATGGATGGAAATACTAAGTGACTACGACTGCGATATTCAGTATCACGAAGGAAAGGCAAACGTAGTTGCAGATGCCTTAAGTCGTAAGTACCATGAGAAACAACGACGAGTTCGTGCTCTTAGATTAAGTTTACAATTAGACTTAATGGAACAATTAAAGAATGTTCAGGAAACAGCAATCAAGGATGATGCTGAAGGAATGAAAGGAAGAATAAAGGAATTGGAACAAGGAGCTGATGGAATCTGGAGATTCCATAAGAAAAGAATTTGGGTACCTAAGCAGGGAGAATTAAGTAATAAGATCTTAGAGGAAGCCCATACATCTAGATATACCATACACCCAGGAAATAATAAGATGTATCAAGATTTAAGAAATAACTTCTGGCGGATAGGGATGAAAAAGGATATAGCTAGATATGTTTCTAAATGTCTTACTTGTTCACAAGTTAAGGCAGAACACCAGAAACCTTCAGGTCTACTACAACAATTAGAAATGCCTGTATGGAAATGGGAACTCATAACAATGGACTTTGTTACTAAGTTACCCAAAACCAGAAAAGGTAATGATGCGATTTGGGTAATTGTGGATCGATTAACCAAATCAGCTCATTTTCTACCCATGAAAGAAACCTTTAGCATGGAAAGGTTAGCCAAGTTGTATGTAGATGAGGTAGTATCCTTACATGGAGTTCCCCTCTCCATTGTGTCGGATAGAGATAGTCATTTTACTTCCCACTTTTGGACAAGTTTCCAAGAAGCAATGGGGACTCGACTAAATTTAAGCACTGCATATCATCCTCAAATAGACGGGCAAAGTGAAAGGACGATCCAAACTCTGGAGGACATGCTTAGGGCATGTGTGATAGATTTTGGTGGAAATTGGGATGACCACATACCTTTAATTGAATTCTCCTATGACAATAGCTATCATTCAAGCATTGAACCTGCCCCATTTGAAGCATTATATGAACGGAAATGCAGAACTCCAGTTTGCTGGGCAGAAATAGGTGAAAGTCAATTATCAGGTCCTGAAATAGTACAAGAAACCACTGACAAGATCACTCAAATCAAGGAAAGATTGAAAACGGCTCGAGATCGCCAAAAGAGTTATGCAGATAATCGACGCAAGCCGTTAGAATTCCAAGTGGGAGACAAAGTACTATTGAAAGTCTCCTTGGAAAGGAGTAGTTCGGTTTGGTAAGAAAGGAAAGTTAAGTCCAAGATACGTTGGACCATTCCCAGTGATTCAACGAATAGGACCAGTTGCTTATCGCTTACAACTACCAAAAGAGCTAGCCGGGGTACATGGCGTATTTCATGTATCCAACCTCAAGAAATGTCTATCTGACGAATCCCTGGTAGTACATCTTCAAGATGTAGAGGTAAATGAAAAGTTAAAATTTGTTGAGAAGCCAATACAGATAGAGGACAGAAAGATCAAATTTCTCAAACACAAACGATTAGTGTTGGTCAAAGTCAAATGGGATTCAAAGAGAGGATCTGAATACACTTGGGAGCTGGAATCGGAGATGAAGCGAAAATATCCCTACTTATTCCAATAAATCTCGAGGACGAGATTTTTATTAAGGTGGGGAGGATGTAACAACTCTCACAAAAACTATTATTTTCTATTATATTTTGTCCAACAGGAAACCCTAATTAAGACCCTCAAGTGATCCTGCATAAACCCTAAAATTTTCAGAACAATCGGAATCAGGATCAGGGCCCTAAAACTAAGAGGGGGTGTTTCCTAGTTGATATTATCAACACAGTTTTACGTGTGATGCGAATTTTAATGAACGACCAACTCAGCAAGCCTACCAAGACACGGGGCTACCCTATGGTAGGGTAGTACCCCTCGCACCACGCGATGATCCCTCGCGCCACGCGAGGGAGTCGGTTTTTCAGATATAAATAGGGGAGTTTGGCACTTGATTTCTGGCTTCAGTTCGACGTAAAAACTCAATTCGTACGCTGAGATATTGTCTGTATACTACAAAACACACACAAATCACGAAACGCTGCCGCAATAACAGGGTAATAACTCGATCGCTGCTACGATTTAATGTCCGATCGATAGAAATCAATCCAATGGATGTTTAAGTGCTGCTCAAACTTGGGTTATACTTTGTCATTCGTCGTAAATTCGATGAATGTTTAAGTATTGCACTTTGTCATTCGTTGTGAAGGTTTCAATCTCGTGAGTTGTCGTAAAAGTTGGATTAAAGTTACTAACCTAGTTTTCGTGTGCATTGTTATTTAAACTAGGTTAACAAAGGCTAATCAGTAGGCTAGACTCTGCCCGTATAAATCTGCAATGTGAGTCATTCTCTTTTTATCAACAATGTTTTACAATACTCCAATCATTTTCAAATGTTATAATTACAGGGATTAAGTCGTGGTTATCTTGAATCACTGGCTAGTGGGGTATTGTGCACATTACTAATTTCTCACGGTTATGCTAATAAATCCTAACAGTGATAAACGTCACTACTTGGGGAAAGACCCAATAGTGGTATGACCATCGTCACCAGGTGACACGGCGCCAGATAAAAATAAGATAGAAGCCATTGTAATTGCTCTTGTGCTGTAATTTATAACTATGTGTCATTTTATCAAATTGAGTGACTCGCCAGCATTTCCCCGCTGATAAAATATTTTTAAAACATGTTTCAGGCGACCTGCTGTAAATCAAGAAAACGTACTACGGAGCACTAACCAGGTTGAAGAGGTGGCTCAGTTAAAATGAATAAACATGTTTTATAAATCAGGGAATTTACTTGTAAAATTCCTCTAATGTAAATTACGGGGTTTATCCCGCATTATGAAATAAAATAATCGGGCACTTTACAGTTTTAAAAGATCCTGATAAATCTTCCGCTGTCGCATCATTTAATAAATACCACGGGTTCCTGTGCCGCGGCTTCTGACCGGATAAAACCGGGGCTGGGGCCGTGACAATACCTGATCCAAAAGTATTAGGGGGAGACAATACGTGCTGCACTCTTTTTCCCTTAGCTGAGGTTTTGTCCCACTGGGTTTTCCTAGCAAGGTTTTTAACAAGGCAGCATCACCAAACGTATTAAAGAATAGTATATCATCATGTGGATAGTCAAGGGGGAGTGTTACGAATGCATCCATTATTAGTGACTATCCACATTTCTAACTCCCATGTCACATTTATGTTTGTATTAATGTTATAGCCTATATATAGTGGCTCATGTATTTTGTATGAGATATATCAATAAGAAATTCATCTCCCATTCTCTCATTCTCTTCTATACATTGCTAATAGGTTTTAGTTATTACACAACACTACCTTCTTTAAAGACCCGTAAAATCAAATTATTGAATTTAATATTACAACCTTTTGACTTCTGCACCCAATAGTTATAGTTTGCTGTCATCCGATTTTTTTGTATGTACCACCCTTCGGAATTAAATTCGCAATGTTTCTATTCGATTGCCTACGATAAACCTCCAAAATTTGAAAAACCGCTTTGATACAAATTGTTGGAAATCAGGCTTTCTTCAGCATAATCAAACAATGGATTTAACAAGAAAAACTCTTTAATTAAAATTGATTGTTATAAACCTAAACGATAATCCCTATTTATATTGAACGACCCCTTAGAGAACAATTAATCTACTTCTATAAGAAAACAAAATAAAATAAAACTAGCATAAATCTCAAATCTACCTACTAAAAAATACAAATAAAAATAAATCATTTAAATCCTCAAACTTTTAAGCATTGGCAAGATTAATTCCAACAATGATAAATTTAAATCATATCTAAGTTAATTATCTTCTTTAGAAATGTTTAAAATTTTGAAGTAGATGCAAAGTTATAAAAAAATAACAATGAAAGATTTGATTGTATATATTTAAAAGAGTTAAATGCCATTTTAGTCCATGTGGTTTGGGCCATTTTGCCAGTTTAGTCCAAAGGTTTCATTTTTAACCTGTGGGTCCAAAAAGGTTTCACAGTTGCTATTTTAGTCCACTTGGTTAACTTCATCCATTTTTTCTGTTAACGAGAAGGCCAATTTGGTCATTTTGTATGTAATTCTGTTAACTAAAAGGGCAATTCAACCATATAAAATGACCGAATTGGCCTTCTCGTTAACAGAAAAAATGGATGAAGTTAACCCAATGGACTAAAATGGCAACTGTGAAACCTTTTTGGACCCACAGGTTAAAAATGAAACCTTTGGACTAAACTGGCAAAATGGCCAAAAGCACGGGGACTAAAATGGCATTTAACTCTATTTAAAAACTTGAGAGGTAGGGTACAACAAGTACAAATAAGGAAAAAGAGGGTATGCTTAGGTTTAACCCCCCATTTATTACATGTATTTTTGGAGACGAACAACATCCGCATGAACAAATAAATAGCACTTACTAAAATATAAAGATTTTAACCAAAGAGAACCGCTTCATCAAACAATTGCAGAAATGTTTTTAAGAAACTCAAACATGATCTTCAATCCTTCTTCATCTGCCAAGGAGAAACATATTTGTTTACTAATGATTCCACTATTCACTTATATAAATTCTTGTATTTTAAATTTAAGTCTTTATTTTTTCCTTTCCACAACAAATTATCCGTATAGCAAATTATATCAACCAGATCAAACCAGCATATTAATTTTTATTGAATTATTATTCTGGGCTCGTTCATTTACGATTTTTATCATAAAATGAATCATGCGTTATAATTAATGTAAAATAGAAGAAGGAAAACACAAATAAAAATACCTAATTTTGGCACCTCATGACCACCATGGTGGTGTATCACGAAAGGATCAACATATGCTTCCGCGAGTTCTGGTGCAGTTGGCGTTGCAATCTCGTTCTCAACTTTACACGTGTGGAACTATAATTTCACATCTATGTTTTCGTACAAAAAAGAACGCTATCTCGACGACACATACACATTGAACATATTAATAAATTCTTTACAAACATTGTCGTCGTTATGATTTTCTCTAAGGAAGTTGACTTGTGACGAATATTAGCGATGGAATATTTCACCAAGTTAGTATTAAAATCCCCCTTGCCTCGATTTGAACCAGAACTCCAAAAGAAGCAAAGCTTCTCCCACTTTCTACTTGACCACTAGGCTAAGATATCATTGGTTAATAAATATTAGCTTAATAAATATTTTATATTTAAGTTGACTTTTAAGTGAGTTTAAGATTGACAATCCACACATGTTGTGGATTTCAGTTAATAACTTCTAATCAAATAAATCATTGACAACTATTCCCGATACTCATAACCCAACATGTACTCAATAGTGGATACCTGACAGTTTCTTAATGAAGTATACCTTTCAAAAAAAAAAAAAAGTGGATACCTGACAAGTACAAGTATAAAACCTGGTTTTTCAATCGTGTATGATTAATACTAAGATTGCCATTATACGTCCGAGACCCACCCATTAATTAACCATTCATCTAAGTAAAGCAACAATTCTTCTAACCTACCTCTTTTCCAAATTGAGTAAATAGTTTTTTAATCAAAAGAAGCGAATAAAAACCATATAT
This sequence comes from Helianthus tuberosus, assembly GCA_030545235.1. NCBI lineage: Eukaryota > Viridiplantae > Streptophyta > Magnoliopsida > Asterales > Asteraceae > Helianthus > Helianthus tuberosus. The sequence goes on from CM060369.1 coordinate 85,336,563, forward strand.
ATGCTAAATTTTGTGGGTGTATACGTGTATGGTCTTTAATTTTCCGCAACAATGTTAAGATAATTGTAGGGTCTATATATTCACACACCCAACTCCCTATTTCCACACCCTTCAAGACGCCTCGTATAGACCTATACGAGGCGTATTACCTTTTTCAATTTCCAAGAGAATCTTTGATTATGTCATATTTTGTCTTATTTGCCTCGTATATGCCTCGTATAGGCCTATACTGGGCGTCTAGGCGAAAAAAGACCATTTAACCCCTGATTTAGGCCTATACTGGGGGTAAATTGGTCTTTTTTGCCTCTCTTATATGCCTAGTATAGGCCTATACTAGGCGTATTTAAGGGGTTTTTTTTTTTAACAAACATTTTATACAATATTAATCGTTTTAGCAAACTTTTATACAAAAACAAGTTTTTTATTTTAAATAATTAATATTAGGACCCCTCGTTGGTGTTTTTTTTAGTTGAAAAATGGATGTTTTGGTAGGGTAATTTAATTGTTTTTTGAGGGTGATGTTTTTTTGAGTAAAAAAATGGGTGTTTTGGTGGGGTAATTTGAGTTGTTTTTTAAGAAAAGTTTTATTTTTTTATAAAAATATTTTACCGTTTTCAAGATCGGCCTTTAAAAATATTCGATCGTAGAAATATTACATTGTTTTTAACATATAGTGTAGTATAGGTCTTGTATAGGTCCCTTATAGGTCTTGTATAGGTATATCGACGTATACGGGCGTTGTATCATATCCTATAGTATCGTATCGTATTGTATTGTATCGTATAGTGTAGTATAAGTCTCGTATAGACCTATATGGGACCTATACGAGACTTATACTATACAATATACGATACCATACTATACGATACAATACGATACAATACGATACTATCGTATCATATAGTGTAGTATAGGTCCCTTATAGGTCTTGTATAGGCCTATTGACATATACGGGTGTTGTATCATATCCTATAGTTTCGTATCGTATCGTATAGTGAATAGTATAAGTCTAGTATAGGTCCCCTATAGGTCTTGTATAAGCCTATAGGCCTAAACGGGACCTAAACCACACGTATACAGGTGTTGTATCATATCCTATAGTTTCGTATCGTATAGTGTAGTATAAGTCTCGTATAGCTCTTGTATAAGCCTATCGTGTTGTATCGTATCGTATAGTATAGTATAAGTCTCGTATAGGTCTCGTATAGGAATCGTATAATTAAAATTAGTGTTATTATAATTAATATGAGTTTTTTATAATTAATATTAGTGTTATTGATATTAATATGAGTTTTTTATAGTTAATATTAGTGTTATTGATATTTAAAAAGAGAAAAAAAAAATAGACGCCTAGTATAGGGCTATACTGGGCGTCTATGTGGACCAAAAGACCATTAAACCCCTGAATTATGCCTATACTGGGGGCAAAACAGGGTTATAATGGTCTTTTGGACCCCTCGTATAGCCCTATACTGGGCGTCTATTTTTATTTTTTTTGTTTTCCCTTTTTAAATATTAAAAAAAGAAAACAAAAAAAAAATAAAAATAGACGCCCAGTATAGGGCTATACTGGGCGTATACGAGGGGTCCAAAAGACCATTATACCCCTGTTTTGCCCCCAGTATAGGCATAATTCAGGGGTTTAATGGTCTTTTGGTCCACATAGACTAGGCGTCTATTTTTATTTTTTTTTGTTTTCTCTTTTTAAATATCAATAACACTAATATTAACTATAAAAAACTCATATTAATATCAATAACACTAATATTAATTATAAAAAATTCATATTAATTATAATAACACTAATATTAATTATACGATGCCTATACGAGACTTATACTATACGATACGATACAACATGATAGGCTTATACAAGACCTATACGAGACTTATACTACACTATACGATACGATACGATACGAAACTATAGGATATGATACAACACCCGTATACGTGTGGTTTAGGTCCCGTTTAGGCCTATAGGCTTATACAAGACCTATAGGGGACCTATACTAGACTTATACTATACACTATACGATACGATACGAAACTCTAGGATATGATACAACACCCGTATACGGCGATAGGCCTATACAAGACCTATAAGGGACCTATACTACACTATATGATACGATAGTATCGTATTGTATCGTATAGTATTGTATCGTATATTGTATAGTATAAGTCTCGTATAGGTCCCATATAGGTCTATACGAGACCTATACGAGACTTATGCTACACTATACGATACAATACAATACGATACGATACGATACTATAGGATATGATACAACGCCCGTATACGTCGATAGGCCTATACAAGACCTATAAGGGACCTATACGATACCTATACTACACTATATGTTAAAAACAATGTAATATTTCTACGATCGAATATTTTTAAAGGCCGATCTTGAAAACGGTAAAATATTTTTATAAAAAAATAAAACTTTTCTTAAAAAACAACTCAAATTACCCTACCAAAACACCCATTTTTTTACTCAAAAAAACATCACCCTCAAAAAACAATCAAATTACCCTACCAAAACATTCATTTTTCAACTCAAAAAAACGCCAACGAGGGGTCCTAATTAATTATTTAAAATAAAACACTTGTTTATGTATAAAAGTTTGCTAAAACAATTAATATTGTATAAAATGTTTGTTAAAAAAAAAACCCTTAAATACGCTAGTATAGGCCTAATACGAGGCATATAAGGGGCAAAGGGTCACATATGAGACCTATACGAGGGGCCCTATACGCCCAGTATAGGCCTATACGAGGCATATTGAAGCAGTCAAACCAGAAGTGACATGAGTCAGACACTGACTTTGATGTAACCCTATACGCCTCGTATAGGCCTATACGAGGCGTCTAGGGCTTAAAGGTGTCCAAATAGGCAAGCAGGGTGTCCAAATAGGCAAGGCCTAATTGTAACCTCTAGCTTCTTGCTAGTAACGTTTTAGTTTGAATGAATTTCAGTCATGAAAAAAAGGTAAACGTAAGTAAATTTCTTTTACCATAAATATGGAGTGAAGGAATATTAATTGGAGTAGAAAATGCAGTTTTAGCGAGTTCTGGTGCCGGAAATTTTACTCCTCCAAGTTTGGCTGCTGATATTATAATAACATATTTGATTTTTCCAACTTTCGTGAGACATACATCCTACAAAAACACATAGAACAACTTAGTAATATTGAAGACGATGATCATTATTGAGGTTGAGATTATTGCGGGTTAGTCCTTTACATGTTCCTGCATTCCTGGCAATGCACCCGCTACGATGCCTCCCTGTTTACGTTCCATAGGAATAAATTAAATTAGTTTATGAGTTTAAATTGTAATAAAAAGGAAAAAAAATACTCGTTTAGTTACATATTGTTTGTTATGTCTTTTTTTTTTCGAACCATTGAATCACAGTATTTCTAATTAGTTGATCTTTTTATTATGTTTAGAATAATATAACTAGAAAAATATAACCTCTTGAATTTACCATCAAGATACTTCAATGTATTGTTTAACGGAATTTCCAATTACAAAGCGACACAGGATCACGAAAGAAATTTTTATAACTTTAAGACTCACCGGGACCCACATTTAATTACATGAAAGTTGAATTTGTATAGCTTTGGGGATAAAGGAGTTCACGTTGATAACTATAGGGGCTTGGGTGAAAGTTTGGTGATTAAATCACCAAAATGAACCTAGGTCGAAAAAAGTCAATCCCAGGGAATTCCAGGTGGAGATTTGTTGTTGAGACCAAGAGGGAGAGGGAGAGGGAGTGGTAGAGAGAGAGAGTAGGTGTGCGCCGCTTCGCGATTCTGACACTTTCGAGCTACGTTTCACGATTTAAATCTTCGTTTTAACATTTCTATACTTGTTGTGACAATGGAGTCATGATGTGGTGATTTGGGTTCAATGGTTTTTAGTTTTGAAGCCATGGAAGGGAGGATTTGGCTCGTGGTAGTGACAAAATTCAATAAAAACCGATTAAATTAATAGTAACATCAAGGGGGAGTTATGACAATATGTAGTTTCTGCTCACGCAAGCACTCTCGGATGTTGCTTGCATCAATTCTGGATGGTAAGTTATGCGAAGGTTTGAACCCTTGGAACCTTTCATTCATTGTTAGGCAATGTTTTGGGATATGGGTGATTTTCAAGGATGACGTTAGGATATTTTCAAGGATGCGTGTACATAACTAAAAGTTGCGGTTTGAGTGAAGCTTGTAGTATGAGAGATTTGGGTAGTTTACTTGGATATTGTAAGATGATGGGATTGTTATGTGGTAATCCGTTGGATTTTGGATGGCTTGCAATTGTAGGATTAATGGTTATACGAGCATGCTGAATGGAGCAAATGTTGTAACTGAGGCTAAGCTGAGTTATAAACCCCATATTTACATGTTTTCGGGGCTAGCACATGCTTACTTAAATATGTTGGAATAAGCGATGTGGTTTACATACTTTTGATTTATGACAAATTTTATTATGATAACGTGGTTTAAACATGCTCGGGTGAGTCGTATTTACAATAAGGGTTATGTGTTGGTATTTGTGTGGGTAGTTGTCTGGTGTCATGGAGTGCGTAGACTTCTCTACATGCAATTATGGGAAGTTACGATAGTTGGGATTCTATCGGTGGGTAATGATGGGTCATGGATTCTGTTAGAAGGAATCGAAGACAAGTCAATTCTAGGTATTACGCACCTATTAAGGGTAGTCATGTGTTTACTTAATGTTTGTTGCATGACTTAAGTTCTATAGTACTTTGGGTTGTTAAGAGTCATAGAGTGGTTTCATGCCTATATGGTAGATGGGTTAGAAACATAAAGCGTAGGTTCCTCACCCTAGTGTGAGTAGATACAAACTAAGATAAGGAGTGATACGTTTCTCAAAACGTAGGTGCAAGCATGTGGGTGGGTTATTAGATGAAATGAGGCCGAGTGGTTGTTGATGAGTAAGATTAGTGGCTAGGAGTTGATGTGTCTTAAACAGCTTTTATATGTGCCTAGACGTTTTGTGAATGTTGTAGCACCCTTCGAGTGTTTTGACGATGGTCATGAATTCATGGCAATATTGATCCCCTAGTGGTAACAATGAATTATGTGGGTGATGAAACCCTTCGGGGTGATTATGCGGGTGACGAAACCATCCCTGGTAAATGCAGGTGGTGAAACCCTTTGGGGTAATAATGCTGGTAACGAAGCCTATATTTGACATTTCGAGGTCACTTCCGAGTGATTTGAGCTAAATTATGTGTTACGTTCCTACCTTATGTGCTTTTATGTGCGTACTAGTTAAACCGGTGGGTGTGTCATTTATTTGTGGTATGAAGTTAATCTGAAGTTATCATGTCGTTTGTTCTAAGATGTGATTTATACAACTTGGGACATGTATAGCAAAGTAGTCTTCTTTACGTCAAAAAAGTAATCTGATCCAAATAGGGTAGATTTCGTGTAGACGTTGTAAGTAGTCTGATCCAAAGAGGGTAGATTGCGTGTAAACGTTGTAGCAAATCTGATCCAAAGCGTACTGTTATGTATGGAATTATAGAATTTGAGTTATGGGTTAGTCTAGGTAATAGGCCTTTGTGTCGATGTGTTGGGGTTTAGGTGTGTTTAATGACAATGTTGAAGTTTTCGTAAACATGTGACTTGGTCGAAAATAAAGTGTTTTGATGTAACGTAAATGATTTTAACTAAACTGTTAAAACTCGCTCAGTGTTAGATTGTGGTGGCGTAGAGCTCTTGGCTTGGTTGTGAAGCTTCGCGTGGGTTTGGTGTAGCATTTGTATATCTTTTATGTATTGTATTTAATACTTGATGTGTGGGTAGTTTTGTATTAATTGAATGTTATTTTTACTATCATTACCATCTGACCACATTAAATATTTTAAAAAAATAGAAATCACTCATAAAAACAATTAACATCAATATTCTTTTGTTTGTTTTTTTTTAATATTTTAACCAACATTATTTTGAATCTGGTGAAGCTTTAAGCAAAAAAAATATAAGTTTATTTATAAAACTAATAAATAATTTCATATTAAATTTATTTGTTTAATTATTTAATACTTTAATTAAAAAAAGTATTTATAATTAACTAATAGAGAGAGGCAGAAAAACAAAAAAGTTGACAACTCCAATAGATAACACGTGTCTCTTATAGTTTTCTTTTATTATAGAGTAAACTGCCATTTTGGTCCCTGTGGTTTGGCTAGTTTTGCCACTTTAGTCCAAATCTCAAACTTATTACATCCAGGGCCCTGTGGTTTGCATTTTGTTGCCATTTTGGTCCAAATTTCAAATTTGGCCAGATTCTCCTACTTAAACCCTTCTATTTTGTCTTTATTCTCAGGGGCATTTTCGTCATTTTGAAATTATTATAACTCACCTCTAAATAAAAATAATTAAACCAATTAAACCCATAATTGGACAAAAAAAAAAACCTGTCTCTCTTCTCTCTCTCTATTTGCAGATCTACAACACATCCTCTCTCTCTCTTCAACTCTGCTCTCTCTCTCTCTAAACTACCACCACCACCACCACCACCATCCCACTGGTGCTGTTTTCTCCACCCCAACAACCACCGCCACCGTCGCCACCGTCTCCGACCCTATCTCCACCTCCATGGATGCCTTATTTCTGCATCACATCCATAGTTCAGGCACCACTTTTGCAACTTAATCCAAACATCAAATACATCATATTACTCAGTAAATTGGTACCCACCCATCAAATTATGGCAAACCCTAGACGAACTTCAACCCCAATCACCCCAGAACTCCCAATCCACTTCCAACCAAGAACCCTAGAATCAATATTTTCAAGACTCAAACTTTGCCATCTAGTGTACTTACAGCAAACCCAGTTCCCCTCAAGAAGCTCCAAAGCTTCCGTACAGCAGAACCCAGTTCCCCTCCAAAGCTCCAAAACTTCGTCGTCGTTGAGGGTTTGATCGGATGGGTTCCATCCTGGGGAAGATGGGGGTTTGTTTGAGGAGAATCGGATGGATGTGGGTTTGATTGGTTTACGGTTGAAGATGGGGATTGTGGTGGTGCTAGTGGTGGTTGTGGTGGTGGTGAGTGTGTTTAGAGAGAGATCTGACCTGATTTCGTGGGGATGATGCAGAGAGAGAGAGGGTGGTGATGGTAGCGGTGGTGAGAAGGGGGAGGAGATGGCGGTGGTGCTTGTGGCGGCAGAGAGATGGTGGTGGTGGGGATGATGCGGTGGTGGGGGTGGTGGTGGTAGTTCAGAGACAGTGAGAGAGCAGAGAGTGAGAAAGACAGGTGGTGGAGGTTAGGTTTATAAAGGGTCATTGTTTAATCAATATTTTTAATCAGTATTAAGTTATAATAAATCTATATGACTAAAATACCCTTGAGGATAAAGACAAAATAGAGGGGTTTAAGTTGGGAAATCTGATCAAATTTGAAATTTGGACCAAAATGGCAACAAAATGCAAACCACAGGGCCCTGGATGTAATAAGTTTGAGATTTGGACTAAAGTGGCAAAACTGGCCAAACCACAGGGACCAAAATGGCAGTTTACTCTTTATTATATATATATATATATATATATTATTGAATAATAAAATTGTTTTAACGGTACATATTATGTATATACATATTATGAGTAATTATATTTTGTTGATGCGCTGTTGATTATAATAAGGCACAATTACATAACCTTGTGTCACGTTGATTATAACTGTGGTTATCTAAATATATTGTGTAATCATATAGATAATGGTGCTTAATTATACAGGTACATACACTCTCGCCTAAAATACACATGTCACTTTCCTTTAGCTTCTTACACGTTGCATGAAAAAAAAAATCGAGTTTGAAAAGAACTAACCGTGTAACCATTTGAGAATCAAAGTTTTAAAGGTGAAATCATATGTTTTAACATTTCAAATTTGACATGTTTTTAAATTATACGTGTTTTGAAGTAAATCAAGAATGGATTTTACCTGAGAAAAACCAAGCACGCCATCAAATGGTCCTAGCTCTACCATGCGATCTTCTATGTATGCTATGCCTTCATCAAAGTTTTCAGTCGTGTAATCCTAAAAGTGAATTCAGCCCTTAATTATGTTATTCTTTATAAAATATGATATACATGTTATATCCACACAAGAAATAAAAAAAACAACCACCACCAAGTACACAATATACATAAATGATGATTATGTGTTATTAATTTGTTTGTAAGCTAGTAAGCTATTTTTTGTTTGCATAAGCAAATACTGCTCCAATAAATGTCATTTGTATTTAATATAACATGATTAAAATACTGAACATGATTTGAAATTCATGTAATAATATTTGGGGAGTCTAGTTAGATACCTAATAGAACTCGACTACAAAACCTGGATTGATAAGTTAATATAACCCGGTCCCGTATCAAACAACCAGATAATACATTCGCATGACAAGCACTGTTACGTATACATAGACTATTCTAACATTAATGTAAGTAATTATGATGGTTGATCTTCAAATGGAGTTGTATCTGTAACATCCCTATGAAATAGATGCTTGGTCTTCATATCAATTGAGAAAGGAATTACAATTTTATATTAAACAAATCGTTCTCCTCGAAATCATAGTGTTTCATTTCTAGGCTAGTTTCATTTCTGTTTGTATTTTAAGTTCATGGTATCATAGTGTCTTCTTTCGAAGGATCACCTTATTTCGTTTTTTGTTTTGAATTTGTCTTTCTAGAGATCAAACACCAACAAAGAATTTAGAGATAAAAAGAAGGAAGATGAAGAAGAATTAATACCAAATTAGAATAAATGAAGAACAAAACCAAGACGAAGAGGAAAATTTAATAGAAGAAAAAATAATTAAAAAAAGACCTTGAAGAAAGAATTCCCAGAAGATAGAGGTAACAGGTTGCTTTCACCAATCAGCGGTCACACAATAAGATGAGTTGGAGATTAAAGATGGTGATAATAATAATAATAATAATAATAATAATAATAATAATAATAATAATAATAATAATAACAAAAAAACCATTGGTTTGTTATAAATAAGCTATATTATGGTGACTATCCATATCCTAACTCCCATCTCTTCATTTTCTTTGTATTAATGTAAGAACCCTATATATATAGGTTTCTTTGTATTGCATGATGATATCTTAATATATAAGAATTCATGTTCTCTTATTCTCAATATTCTTGTTATCTACATGATCTTTATAGTCTTGTTCTCTCATATTTATTAAAGTTATATACTGGTTGCTAATAGACCGTTGATTTACAACACGTTATCAACACAACGGTGTTTTTCCGAAAGCCTTGTTTTTGTGGCCGCTAGCAACATCACACAAACCGAATCACCTGTAAGGATTGTAAACACGGTGGTCACTTTTTCTGGATGATGTGAAATCCACACCTTGCAAAAGGATCCTCATTTGAGAAAAAAAAAAGGTAACCTTATAAAAATCCTCTTAGATTATGATATATTAAACATGTGCATGCCACTATTTTAAATTTTGCATTGCGTTTTTATATGTATATATCTGACGGCATTTAAAAAGGTAAATAATAAAAGAAAGAATGTATTGTCTAGAAATTAAAGTCAATTGATTTGTCTACTCTAGTGGTTAAAAATAAAATCATAAAATCATATTTTGATTTGAGTTATACTTCATGTGGTGTGGTGTCCCACAGATCAACTCTATTTATTCAAACGAATGGCATATGATTTTTTTAATAATTCATTCTTGTTAATTTGATTTGAGTTATACTAGTCTTTTGGCAAATTGATATGTTCCTATTTGATTTCGTTCAATGGGCCGGTGTTAGCCTATTACGAAGCTTGACCACAAATTATGTGAACCACCAACTATGAGATGTTTCTAAAATATCTATATAAAAAGGTTTTGGCTCATCTTATAAATGAGATTTAAATTGGGGGTTACACTATTTCGAAATATGGGTAATTAAACTTTTAGGTACATGAAGCAAAACCTATTAATAACAATAGAATATAAAAAAAATTAGAGGAAATTAGGAGTCTTCGCATTAACTAAAGCCTCTCTTAAATGTTATGTATAAAATTTTACTATGGCTTATATTGTTTGCATAATGTTCTAAAAGTTTTAAGAAAAATATATATATGTTGTAAAATAACGGTCTATTAGCAACATGAGAACAAGACTATAGAGATCAAGTAGAAAAAGAGAATGTAGAGAATGTGAATTCTTATTCATTGAGTTGTAAACATGTAATACAAAAGAACTATATATATAGTGTTCTTATATTAATACAAAAAGATAATCAATAGATGGTGGTTACATATGTGGAGAGTCACCACATTATGGTGCATTCATAACACTCCCCCTTGACTATTCACATGATGAAATATAATAGTCTACTATTCTTTTAATACGCTAGGTGATGTTGCATCGTTAAAAACCTTGCTAGGAAAACCCAGTGGGATAAAACCATAGCTAAGGAAAAAAAAAGTGCAGCGCGTATTTTCTCCCCCTAATACTTCTGGATCAGGTATGTTGCCTCATTAAAAACCTTACTAAGAAAACCCAATGGGATAAAACTTAGTCAAGGGAAAAAGAGTGCAACTTGAATAAGTCTCCCCCTCATTTTAACATGTATCCTTAAGTGACATGTGTCCATCTTCCTTGAAAGTCGAACAAAGCTTTTGTAGCCAATGATTTGTCGCTTGATCCCTTAATGTGCACGACTGTGTTTTGTTACATTCCTGCATCTACATGACTAACCAAACTTGTTTTGATGGGTTAGTAAAATATAGACACATATCATTCTTACTTTTAGGGTATCGACATATCTGATTTACCATTCAAATGTCTCCTCATTGAACATGTGCTATATCATGTTGATAAATTCAAATAAAAAATATATACTATCATGCATAGCTAGAAAGTTAAGTTAATACACAATTGCACTTTAGCCATGGTACTTTTTGACTAAGTAGTTTAACATCCCTTTCTTGGGGTTGATAAGAATATTTTTTTCAATGTCAAGCGATCAGACAATCGTTCATGTACTCAACGAATGAGCTTTTTCTATATAAGATCTTCTAGGTGTAGTCAGATTGATGAGCAAAAATAGTACATATATACTCGAACTACAGGTCGAGAATAACTACACTTTGTAAAAGTCATTCAAAATTTTCCTCTTTATTTTGAGAGTTTCCTCTTGATGATGTTTACATTATCACTGTAAGAGTGAAATCTTGTTTAAATAGATGTAGCTCATTTTATCAAAATTATACCTCTCTTTTCAGAGTATAGTCGACTGTACCACATACGAGTAGTTTCCTTTAAGATTCATATATATAACACCTATGGGGTTATTGTTTCATAATGCTTTGAGCATTTTTAATCCTTCAGGGGGTTTTCATACAGATGTCATTTGCAATTATCTCATACATGTATACGATGATGACATCCATAAGTTGTTTTATCTGAAGTCATTCTAAGATTGCGAGGCCGCTTAAACATCTAAAGATTATCGCATCCACTACAGGGGTATACGTTTCCTCGTAATCAACTTCTGGGATTTGGGAAAAATCTTTATGTTAAAACGCGTGCCTTACATCGCAAAAACTCATTATTTACGTTTCCTTTTATTTAAAGACACCCATTTATAACCTACTGGTTTGACGTCTATGGGTGTTCGAACTGCTGGTTCGAAAACGCTTAGTTTATCGAGCGAATTTAATTGGCTTTTAAGTCATCTAGCCATTTTGGCTATTTATGTGCGTACACTCTTGCACAGTTTCCATATACGTAATCTTTTTCGTCGATTACATCTATTGCTATAGCATATTCAAATATATCATTTTACACGTGTTTCATTACGGTTCCATATTGTACTTATTTTGTACATAATTCATCGCGATCTCATATTTGTTTGGTACTAGAGTTTCTTTTAGAACTCCATTAGCCTCTTTTGGGGTTTTGACAACAACCTTCTTTAAGGTTTAGTATGCAACCACTTCTGGGGTTTTGTATGCAACCACTTATGGTGTTTTATGTGCCACCTCTTTTGGGGTTACACCAACTGCGTTACTCTACTCTTTTTGTGTTTGTGGGTTTTATCTTTTTGGAACCGATTTATCTCTCACAATTTATTAATATGATAATCATTTTGTGAGTACTTCCATTCGAGCAGATAAGTTTAAGCTGGTATATGTGACTTTGTCACCTTATTTGTGTTATGAATGCATCTTGTATTTTATTTGTTATTATTTGCAAATACACGCTCTTTCTTTTGGACTTCAAATTTGCATTGACCACTTCAGGGGTCGATATATAATATGATGCATTTTTTTGTGTTACCAGTCTTTCATTTTCTTGTCTCCCCCTAAGACTGGGAATAGGATGTACATATCCCATTTTATATGTTATGGTGGTGCTATTGGTACATAGGCTGCACAACAAAATATATAAAAAAATGGAAACTTGGTTCTCTTCAGGAGACCAGTTGTAATGGGGAGTATTTGTGATAAACAGTTGGTTTTGAATTGATATAATCAATCGACGAATTCCGTCTCGACTACGTATGCCTCTCACTATATTTCACATTATTCCCAACAATGGTCCCTACAATTGGGTTGTCAAAGAACAGTGTTAAACCATGTTAAAAAAAAAAACAACGTTCCATAGTGTTGGGCATATGCTACATACGAGTAGCTAAAACTCACATGTAACCATGTATGAATGCCACAATCCACACAATTGTACATTTCAATGGTCCCATATAAGAGGGATTCTTTGTAGGAGTTTATTGTTTGGAAGGGTATAAAAATTTATTTGCCACAAAAAAAAAAACTAACTAGACATATGATAAGGCATTTTGGGAGCAATGTTTTTAGATTACTTAGAGGTGCTAAGGTGCCGGTTAGCATGTTTGATTGTTTAGCATATCATGATGTTATCTCGATGACCTATTTGGTCATGCCATGTGGTGAACGTATAAATATTCTAGTAACTTCTGGTTACTCACCATATTTGATTTAATGGAATATTGTAGAAAATTAGTATCATTTCTAGTAACTTCTAATATAGTCTTCTGACCATATTTGCTATACTCCCATACAACATTGATGATGACATCATTACAATTTTCTTGGTTATGTATATAATCATAACCTTTGAATTGATCATCATCACATTCATATTAGGGAATGGAGTAGAACCAAAACAAGCTTCACAGCTTTTCATTATTTACTCACTCACATGAGTATAAAATCATTTCAATTTTTTTCATAACTCTTATAATGATTTTGCTACTTTAGGAGCATATGTCTCAAGTGTGACAAATGAAAAGAATTTAATCGATTTTTCTTGTAAATAATGTTCTCTTTGCTTACCATCAATTGAGAAGTAGTTGAGTCGTATAAAATTTATCAATCTTATATCTTACGACCTTTATATCGATCATTGTATAGTCATCACATTATTAAAAAGGTTGATCTCACTATTAACATGAGTATTATAACAATTTCCTCATTACCATGATCGAGAACTTTACAATGATCACTATATCATTTCATTCACTTCAAGGAATGGATTATAATCGGACAACTTTCATGGTGTCATAATTACAATTTCCTTAACTATGTATATAATCGTGACCTTTTCACAAATCATTATATCATCACATTCACTTCTACGAATGGATTTGAACCACTCAACTTTCGTGGTGGTCGTTTCAAACCTTATATATATATATATATATATATTTGAGGTTTGACGAATGTGAATTGTTTTATTCAACATTTTCATATAAATAATATTCTCAGCATATAACATCAATTAAGAAGTAATTACATGTCCGAGTTATATAATATTTCTTGATTTAACACCTTACGACCTTCTATAAACTGATCATAAAATTTAGGAAATATGATAATTCAGGCGTGATATCAACCAAATTTGGTCTTTTATTGGCTTTATCCAATTATCTCTATATAAATATTTAATTAAATTTCACAAACAATTAATGTATATGATAAAGACAAGTTATACGATACAAGCCTATAAAAACTAATTATAACATCTAGAAGACAATGTTGTAACAACTTCAGTACGTGTTGTCAAATTTGTAATATCAAAAACCCATGATCCAGAAACTCCATACACATCGATATAAAGTTTTCTTAATTCATTTTGGGGATATAACATACTCACATAACCTTATTTTGTTGTAAATTGTTGTATAATAAGCTTTAACAAAAATCAAATTATAAAAAAATTAAAGGTCGAATTTGTAAAGCATTAAAAAGAACGACCCGTAGGAAACTCAAATCACATACATAGTGAAAGTTAAAACGTGGTTAACAAAGACAAGGCTAATGGAAGTCCACCAACTACTTTGAATTAAATTTAATGATTTCATCTATGGTACCCATAATTTAGAATAATTTTTCATTTTGTTAACATATACCACTCAATTTATGAAAACCAATAATACGATATCTGAGATAATGGATACCACTAACTAGTTCACTTTTTTTTTTTGAAAGAAAACTAGTTCATTTTCTAGTAACTACAGTCTACATAAAATAAATAATCATAGCATCATATAATGTATAGCATCATGTAAATGTTTACTAATTGTCAGGTCTAAGAACCTGATGAATGATTAAATACTTAATTAAAAATATTCAACTAATGAGCTTTTAAAATATTAGTTACCTCATTTAAATATCTATTGAATAGGGGACTGAGACCCAAACTTTGTTTTGTTTTCTATGATAAAAGTTAATTTTCAAAAACTAAAGAAAATAGTTCACCTTATTCGATTCTTTTGAAAATTATTTAATGTTTTAACTTTTAACTTTAATCAAGCTTCAGTTACGAACTTTTAAAAATATTTAATGTTTCAATCAAACTTCAGTTACGAAATCCCCTTTTCTAAAACAAAATAGCATTTATAGCTATATAATTGAATGCAATAAATAATATTACGGTTTCATGATAGTAATAACAACCAATTAACTTTGTTCTTTTAGTTTCTATATTCATAAATCTCTAAACAAATATTGTATAGCATTTAAAAGACAAGCAATTGTAATTTGCAAAAGTTATTACAATAAAAAAACCATTAGGTATATTCTGTAGGCATCAAGTACACGAGACTTTCAAAACATTGTTGTTCCCTAAATTACAATATTGATGGATAACCAATAGGGCTATGAAAATATACATTCTTAAATCATAAATTATAGGTGTATATCCATAAATATATACTACATACTTAATTTTTATGTTAAACAAAATGATTAGAACCTTAGAATCAAAATTATATAATAACTATAATAAACAAGTAAACCGAAAACTAAAGATATGGATACCATAATGCAACTTAATGTGCAAATCAGTTACTTTTTTCTAAAATAAGGGTCTATCATAAACAAGGCAAGACAAGATATGATAACAAACTAAAAACTTTTAATCTTTAGGTTTGATGTGTGTATGTAGACAAATACGAGAGTGTGTGTGCACATATAGACAGGAAAAACGAATAATTAAATCTTATAAGAAATCCAGTATGAACATACCAACGAAATCCAACATTAGATTAGAAAATATGAACAAGCCACAATTGTTCGCAAAGAATCAGATAACCATAAGATAAGTTAAGAAACATACCGACCGATCATTTTAAATATTTGAAATCATAGTCATCTAGCAACATATTTTCTATATTACACATAATAGTTACTGTAGGGAATTTGAATTCAATATCATAACTAATATAATACTTCTAAACAAATATTGTTGCACACTTTAATCAAATTCATACTTTAATTTGTAAACACTAGTAATTAGAATTAGAATACATACCGGATGATAAAGAGACATTGATATCAAAGACTTGAAGTGGTCATTAGAGATGGTAACCAGCTTAGTTACAAAACATTAGCACCATGCTATTTCGATTGGTTGTTCTTTGTTGCGGCTTGTTGATCTTTAATATAAAATCAGAATATCGACTTTCAACTAAGCAGTTGGGAAGGAATAATTAAAGTTTCTAGAGAGCACTTTCGTGCTGATAACGTGTTGTAAAATAACGGTCTATTAGCAACATGAGAACAAGACTATAGAGATCAAGTAGAAAAAGAGAATGTAGAGAATGTGAATTCTTATTCATTGAGTTGTAAACATGTAATACAAAAGAACTATATATATAGTGTTCTTATATTAATACAAAAAGATAATCAATAGATGGTGGTTACATATGTGGAGAGTCACCACATTATGGTGCATTCATAACACTATAAAATAATAATAGTAGTCAAATATTTATGGCTAAAAGTTTGTATGTACTATTTGAAAGCATTTTGTTTATAGTATAACCATCTTCTGTTCTTATAGTGTAGTAATAAACTACAAAATTAATTGTTTTGATTTGCTATTTTGATTATCGATATATATATATAGGGGAGGGTTATCTTGAGAACGTTAAATATTGCGAGAACCGTGAGAACGAATGAAAAAACCATTCAAAACCAATTTTTTTTAATACAAACCTCATTGTAATTAAGATACAACATCAAGAAAATAATTTACAACATCAAATAATTCATTTCTTCTTTCAAAATCACTCTTTTTAGTTTTTTTACACATGTGTAAACATAACAGATTTACACATGTGTAAATTTTCTTTATTTATGAATTCGCGTAAATTTAAACGTGTAAATTTAATTTCTAACATTGTATTCGAATAATAATGATAAGTATAAAAAGAAATTTTGAATTTGAATTGTTTTTGACCAAGTTCTCGTGGTTTTTTCATTTGTTCTCACGGTTCTCGCGATATTTAGCGTTCTCATTTAAACTCTCCCCTATATATCTATATATATTAATAAATGAAAAGGATTTGGGCCATGTGGCGTGTGATGGTGGAACCATTTGCTGACGTGGCATGTTATGGTGGAGGTTTTAGGTGGGAAGCAATCTTAGATTGCCTACTAATATTTGTACGCGGGATCCGAAATCATATGGATAACCCGATCACATTTTAAACGGATCCCTTATATTGATTCATCTTCTTTCTCAAGCTTCAATATTCTCTACAAACCCTAGAAACTAAAGCTTCCCATCCACACTTTTCTAAAACCCTAAATCCAATTTGCGAAACAACTTCTTCCCGTTCTTCACTGATTATTTGTGATTGATCATAGGTATGTTATTGCTCTTTCCTTCTTTGTTTTTTACTCTTATTCCGTAACGTGTATTGCATATCATCAAGAAGAAATTCTTAGGGTTTTCAATTCCTTTCTTTTCAATTCATCAATGACGTTGAAGATCATTCATCCTTTTCTTTTTAATTATGTTACAACTTGAAAGATCCACAAACAGGTAATCATATTTTCCTTATTTACATCGATTATACAATACTGATTTTGTCTAACTCTGTTTTAATTCTCTTTTAGATGATTCATTCTCTCGATCTTCCGATTTGTGTTCGTCTACAATGAAAAAGAATAAACAGGTAAATAAATGTTTCTTTTTCTTCAAGATCTATGTTCGATTGTGTGTGTACCAGCCAACAGATCATCATATTATATGTTATAAGCATTTTTTGACCAGTTACTTTGCCAACTGCATTTTTTTCTTCATACAGAGTTGTTTTAGTTATTATTTTCTTATATTTATTGAATCTGCATATTCAGATTGAGTTATTTGATTTTATAAACTTGAATCTGTCAATTGGGTTATATGATGTTTGTTCAATAATTAGGCTCTTTGATTTTGCTTATATTACTAAATGATTTTGAGGAAGTAAGGAATATGGTTTAAAAAAAATCTGATCAGTGATTTGCCCAATAGGTTTGATGTTCTATGATAAAAAAAACATTATAATTTGTCTACAGTGATCTCTAAAGTAATAGTTAATGTTCTGTTTTAATATGTGTTTAGTATATGCAGAGTAATGAGGAAGAAACTTCTCTTTTTGATATGTTGTGGTCATTGCTTGGTTGTGTAATATTTGTGGCTATATTTCAGAAACTTCATGGAGGTACTTTAATATTAAATGAATATTGAATTATTTTTGTATGATCACTAATGGGGTCATTCTTTATAGGAAGTCATGTTGATTTTTAATGAATACTTTTAATTATAAAAAATAAGTATTTCTATAAACCATAGTGATTTTTATGATTCTTTAACATTCAGTCTTCATTTAATTGTTTAATTTTTTGGATTTGTGTTCGTTGGTAATTAGGTTTCTTCATCTTCGATCGCTTTTCTATTTTGTCAATCAAATGTCATCCACGCCCAGGTAAGAACCCCTAATTTATCCATTATTAAGATTTTGTTGTTGATATTATAGATTTTGATTTGTTTTGAATGCGTTTTTGTTAGATTTTTGAGAAATTGTATGAGTATACTTCTTTCTCTGTAGTGATTCTCCTCAATAGCACTAAAAGGTACAGCAAAATACTAAGTAACAATGGACCTTACCTTTTTTTGTGAGAACTTCTTTCAAAAAGGTATTAATTAGTCTTTCTAATCGGTTTGGTGTTATGTTAGTCCTCTTTATCTGATTCAATTGTATTCTTGCTTTTAGTGTTTTTACTTATATACCCTAATTTCATCCCTAGGGTTCTTACTTCACAAGTTATACTGTTATTGTCCTCATAATTTGTTCACATTACGTAATATATTTAGTCAGACATTTGATTTTAATGTTTACTACTAATTTCCATGTCAAATTTGTATGAGATTCTGGTAATAAGATGTTAAAAATTGTAGGTAATAAGTATGATATTCTGGTAAAAAAGTGTAGGGATTGGTACCATGTCGGTTGGGTTTGCTTGGCAATGTTAGACTTTCCTAATAAGTTTGCTTGATTTACGGGATTGGATATTAGTGATTTGTTTTTCTGATTTTAAAATTTAAATTTTGAATTTTGAAGTCAATCATTATTTTAAATTTAAATTTTGAAGTAAACCTTTATTGTGTTTGATTTTCAATTTTCAATTTCGAATTCAATCATTATTTTAAATTTAAATCTGAAAGTTTGCCATTAATGTGTTTGATTTTAAATTTGGAAGTCAACTGTTATTTTAAATTTAAATTTGGAAGTAAATCATTAATGTGTTTCATCCGTTTAGTCATTCCTTTTTCAATTATCTTAATTCATCTTTAATATGACAGAATTGATGGAGTGCTCTAAGAAGGTTTCTTTGTTAATCGATTATTCTCTTCGGCTTTTAAGGGATGGCGCTAAGGTAATTAACATCAAAATTCTATCTTTTTATTACTTGAATTCTCTTGCTTTATAAATTCTTTCAATGTATTATTTTCTGTTTTCACTTGGATATAAAACATAATGTGATTCTTCTATTTTCAAGATAAGAATACAGGTTGCATCTGCATTGGCTACCATACCAACAATAGTGGGTGAATCGGTATGCCTGAGCTCTTCTTAATTTTAATAAAATGCATCAGTATTAAAATGAACAGAATCCTAATTCAGTAATATGCATTCATCAATAACGTATTTGGGTTGTGTGGTGGTTGCCAAACTAGGGTTCATTGAAGAAGCATACTGCACATGATGATTTCGGAGATCTGGGGTTCGGTGGATGGTTTCAAGGTAAGTCAATTCTTGGCTTAAAATTGATGATGGTTTCAAGGTAAGTCAATTCTTGGCTTAAAATTGATTTTCATTGTTTTACGATCTACGAACTATGAAGTATGAAAGATAGATTGGTTGAATTTTGGATAATCATTAATAATATTATAAGCAGTCTCATATTTGGTATTCAGTTGAATCTACAGCTCTTTAACTGGTCATCTTGCACACATGGAGATATGCTAATACCAACCTTTAGACGTGTGCCTTCAAGAAATGACTATAGGATTCTCATAGCAGCTGGCTTGGCCAAAGCTTCTTGATCATCCATTTGTTGCAGGTTCTCTTGATATTTGAGGCTGGGATACTTATCTTCTCTTTATGAGTTCTAAGTCGGGTACCATTTGATTCAACAACAAATGGCGGAGATTTTAAAGAGGAACTGTATCAAAAGGTGATATATGTTAGATATTAGCTACATGTATATCCTCACGTTGCTAGCTTATTTTTGTTAACTAAATTCGGTTATCAAAAGCAGTTGTAATGGCATGAATATGTTGCAGAATCTTCTTACACCCTTCATGGTACCCGCCTTGGTAGCTTGTGCTGTAATACGTTAGTAATTTTAATTTTTTCATTTCCAAATTGTTTTTATTTTGTGTACAGGTTTAATTTCTTTCCTTTGATTTAAAATGGAGAATGTTGTGATAAAGCAAGATGAGCTGAAGTTATATTTTCTTATAACTACTGATGTTGTAGATCATATCTTCTTATTGTTGACATATTACATGAAGGTGATTTTTTTTATTTATTTTGAATTTTAGAAAGACGATTACATGATGGAAAATCAATTTTTGTTATGGACCAGAAAACGTTAACAGTTGGTGATTAGCTTGCAACATTGCTGATGAAAAAGATAGTGATAGACTGGTAGTGCTGAGATTATTTTCTACGTGTATCATTTCAGTCCTTACAAATCCCAATTTGAGTTAGAAAGTAGTGGCGAGGTAATGTTTGTTTTTAATTTTGAATTGCAGTCTGATTACTTATATAGATTTGTACACTTTGTGATAATGTATAATAAATTTCCGACCCGCGAAGTTCGCGGGTGATAACCTAGTATATATATATATATATATATATATATATATATATATATATATATATATATTGTTGTGGCATTAAAATGAGAACATTTTTTATTGGAAATTGTAGCAATGTTTCATGTGGTTAACATATTTGCTGATATTTCAGTTAAAGTAACATATATGTTTATACAAGATAAGATATACTTGTGATCGCTTATATCGTGATAAGCTAATATGCAAAGTATGTATCCTTTTTGTTAAATGAAAAGTCAAAAATTTTTGTCATTTGATTACATTTGCATTAATATGATTAGTACATATATGACTATAATTTATGTATAATCTCATGGTGTCTTATATGTGGAACTTGATCCACATATTAATTCATATATGATAAAAAAGAAGTGGAATGAACAGTGATTCAATATTAAATTAAAATTAGAATTAGATTAGAATTATTTAAAATTATTAGATTGGAATTGAATGAAGAGTAACATGATTAAGAGATGAGTAAATGATATTAGGTATAGGTATCGGTCTCAAATTTACCAAAGCGGTGTATTTTTTGTACCGGTTCTGCACAAGTATTCACCGGTTTTTACCCTCATATACCGGTGCCGTACCAGTACTGATATGATAAAAAAGAAGTGGAATGAACAGTGATTCAGTATTAAATTAAAATTAGAATTAGATTAGAATTATTTAAAATTATTAGATTGGAATTGAATGAAGAGTAACATGATTAAGAGATGAGTAAATGATATTAGGTATAGGTACCGGTCTCAAATTTACCAAAGCGGTGTATTTTTTGTACCGGTTCTGCACAAGTATTCACCGGTTTTTACCCTCATATACCGGTGCCGTACCAGTACTGACCGGTACCGAGCCGTGCCATACTAGGTATATTCGGTACCGTTACCCACTTTTGGGGATTTCGGTAACAGTATTTTCGGTACCGGTTGGTAACGAGCTCATCAAATCCTGTAGCAACGTAGCAATGCAAGTAATTGCACCGTTTAAATTACTTTTCATACACACAGTAAGTAAACTGTATTTCATTTGAATGATGTTTTATATACACAACAACTTATTTTGCTTTCTTTTTTATCTTTTTCTGTAATGAATGAATTGTAGCATGTAAAATTAACTTGGATATTTAGAATATTGATGAGCAAATCGTATCAAATCCTGTAAACGAACCGGTATCGTATCGGTACTAAATTTACTATACCAAATCATTTTCGATACCAATTTGGTACCCACCTTTTGGCGTTTTCAGAATCGTTACTTTCGGTTCGACACTGGTCTAGCACCATACGTGTATTTATTGATTTTTACCTTCAAATACCATACCATACCGTATTGTACCGAGCATTTTCGGTGCCGGTACCTAATTTCGATGATTTTCCGGATTGGTACTTTCGCTGCCGCTGCCGTTACCGGTACCGAGCTCATCCATATTTTAACGTCTTAGCACCGTAATAACTGAACTGAAAATTATGTTTTGATATTCGGTATCTGTTTGCCGTTGCTGACACGCCTTTTGTAGTCATTGGGTCCCGCCGCAACGCGCGGATGGAAAATAACTAGTTATTATAAAAAATGACTTATTTGAAACTAATAAATAATCATGTGTTTGAGAACTTGATAAAGAAAATTATTTATGTTTAAAGTTGAGTGAGATATATTTGTATTAAGATAAACCAATGATTGTTTATATATTATACATAAAATATATATTTGTTTGTAGTGGATGGGCAAGACATTTTATATGTAAAGTTCTATTATATGGTGATATGTTGTATAGTTTGATTTTATAGTATGCTCTTATATTTGGTTTGATATCATTTATTTACAAAGATGATACGGAGAGAACAACTAAACCAAAGTTATGATCTATTATTACTATCATGAAAGAATACAACTACTCTTCGATACGACATGAAGTGTCATACTCACGTATCTCATTATCAAGTTATGAAAGACCGTAAGATGTCAGACCGATAATATTATATAATCGGACATACGATTACTTCTCGATTGATATTATGTGAAGAGAAATTTATTTATAAGAGAAATCAGATAAAACAATTTTTGTTTGTCCCTCAAATATGTTTCTGAGGTATAAATATGCTTAAATATGACATCAGAAGTTTCATACTCTCTGAATCTGATTATTAATTTATAAAAGGTCATAAGATTTATAGACCGGTAATACTACATGACTCGGTCATGTAACGATTTCTCAATTTATAATATATGAAAAGAAGATTGTCTTTAATGAAAATCTGGATAAAAGATGTTCATTTGTCACACCTGAGATATGCTCATGAAGTAGTGATACGGTTAACAAAGTATGAGTTTAAAATGATTTCACACCCATGTGACTGAACAAAGAATGAGAATCCATGAATGTTTTCGGATTCTATCGCATTGCATAAAGTGAATATGATGATGATCAGTGTAAAGGTCACGATCATGACCAAAGGAAATTATAATGATGTCACCATGAAAGTTTATTATTATGCTCATGTTAATAATGAGATAAACTATGTTAATTATGTGGTGATTATACAATGATCGTTATAAAGGTCGTGATCATGGTAAATGAGAAAACTATAATGATCCTATATTGATAGTGAGATCAACCATGTTAATATTGAAATCGACCACAAGAAGTGACTCACTAAGGAAATGATTATACGAGAATATAATATATGAAAGATATATAACATGTATGATCCATAAAACCTCCGGTGAAGAATGAAAAGCTATAAGACTTTTTCTGGTTCTACTTCATTCCCTGAATTGAATGTGATTATATAAGGATCATTGAAAATATTGTGATCATGGACATAATTGAGAAATTTGTAATGACGATCATAATAATAATGAGATCAGTCATCAGTAGTGATATGATAGCCAAGTTAAGAATTGTAATAATGGTCATAATGAGATTGACCACTATAAGTGGCAAATTATGGTAGTGATTATACAAGAACAAAATGTGAAAAAAAAAAGATAAAAGTCATATAACAAAATAGTTTGCAATGATAACACGTTGTTCTCTCTCGTAATGCAACTACTACACATACGATCGTAAACTAGAAGTTTATGTATCATGATTAGATACTTAATTGGCATGACTGGTTAGACCACACCGAGTCAATGATGATGTGAAACATAATGAAGAAGTAGAAGATTCATCAAGCTGATAATTTGTATGTACTGTTTGCTCTCAACGGAAATTTATATTTGCCAAATAAAGGAGGGTGTGTATCCCTAAATATTCTGGAAGTGACTAAAGGATACACATATCCAAACATGATACCATTTAGTGTTTTAAATCGATGCATCGTCTAAATGGTTATCAAATTCACAACTTGAAGTTTGTGTGATATGTGGCTTAGCTAATGAGATAACAACCACAATATTCTAGATTACGTATTTATTTTGGTAATAATGGTAAATTTAATTCCTAAGCTCTTAAAAAACATTCGTATAAGTGCTTTTGTTAAGACGATCACTGAACGTCTACGATTGACAGCAAAGCAAATAATCATGAGAGCATGTTCATGTTTATATATGAGTACATGTAATTTTACATGCAATAACATTAATTCACATCAGGCCAACATGTTGTAATAGTTTCTCCCCATTATAGTTGGTTTTAGTCAGGAACCAAATATGTCCCTTCTAAGATTTTGGTTGTGCAGTATATATTGAAATTGATCCACCACTACGCACAAAGATGGGACTTTAAAAGGTGGTTGGGAATATATGATAACGAATAGAGTCTTTCACGAGATATTTATTTATGGCTCAATTAATTGATATCCATCTAAATGGATTAACATTCCCAACATCAGGGGGAGATAAAAAGCAGTTGGAAAAGAAATGAGTTGGTATGAATTATCATTGATCCTTAAAACTAAAAGTGTGAACCAGAAGTTCAAAGAATAACTCATTTACAAAGATTAGTGAATCTATTACCAGACGCATTCACTGACCTTAAAAAGGTGACTATGTCACATATACCAACTGCTAATGCTCCAATTAAGATGAGTGTCCCAGAAGGACAATCACCACATGTTTGTAATGAGTCTATTGCACGTCTGAAGCGTGGTAGACAAGTCGATTCCAACAATAAAATTCCTCGAAAGTTGGAGCAACTAATTAAGATGGTCAAGTCGAGGTTATATTAAAATGGTCTCTTGAAGAGACAATAGACATGATGGTTCAAGAAGAACCCCAGGTACCTGAAAATAAAGAGATCTCGATAAGTTGTATCATGTCTAAGATATGTATGGAATCAAAAATAAAATCGACGTCGTTATACTTTTGTATATAATATAGCGCTTGAAATGATGAAGTGACGAGGATCAAGATTTAAGATCTGCCTATGAATGAAAACATATAAATGATTGGCCAAAATGGAAAGACACAAATAAGGCAGAGTTGAATTCTCTAATAACATGGAAAGTTTCTGGACCAACAGTCCATACAACTGAAAATGTAAAATATGTTGGATACAAATGGGTCTTTTATGTGAATTATGTGAAAATTAAATAAAGTGATATAAGGCAAAATTGGTTGCACAAGTATTTTCGCAAAGACCTATGACTGATTATGAGGAGACGCATTCTCCGGTGGTGGATGTATTGGCTTTCCAATATTTAATTAGTCTGGTAATATAAAGAGAGAATTGATATGTGTCTTATGAAATTTATGAATCACTGGATACTAAAAGTTTACATGAAAGTCCCTCAAGGATTTAATTTATTAAAATCATGTAAAAATAAGTTCTCGAGAACGATATGACCGTTGTATACAGATTCATATTTGAATACATTGAATATAATTGGAACTCTTGATGAGTATCCTAAAGCATCTAAGTGCTTATAAGGTTAAGTGGAAACATCTTATGGATGTAATTCTTGTGCACCCATAAACATACATAGAATACCCGTGCTTGGTGATTATGGTATCTCAATGTACAGTGTATAAGCATGGTACAATAAGTATTATACAAAGGAAGCAAGTGTTCAAGACATCCTAGCATATGATATAGAAATCAATAAGGAGGTTTATGTAACAGAACTCCTAAAGAGTGTATGCACATACATTGTTTTTCAAAGTGGAAAGAAGTAAGTGAATGATTGTAAATGCCTGAAGTATTGATTTCAAAACCTCATGAATGTATCTTTATAAACTTAAAAAGATAGTATGGATAAAATAGTTGGATTGAATGTTGTACAACTCATGAGATATTATGATAAAAAGCAATACGAGTTTGATAATAGTATCCATCTTTATCAAAAGTCCTCTCCTAAAAGTTCACTATAATCGCAGTTTACAGTGATGATGTCTAGGCACCATCGAGAGAAACTGTCGAGCTTTTAGAGGGAGAATTTTTAAATGGCCTTGACACATTGTAATTATCGCTCGACCTGTAGTTCGAGTATATGTGTAATCAACCAAACTATATCTATTAGAGGTTGACGCATTTTACCATGGACAAAGTTTATCCTTTAACTACGTTAAAGGTTGTTCAATTACTTGATATATAAAATGGCTGTTATAGCTTCATATGAAAGAAATTGAAATTTTTGGTCTGGAGGTACCATCTTTAAGTGCAATTGTGCATTAGTATTTCTTGCTATCTATTCATGGTTTTATATATCTTTATTGAATTTATCGATTTGATATAGCATGTGTTAAACGACGAAATATTGAAATAGGAAAACATCTATTTCAATACATCTAAGGTATGTAAGATATGAATTTATATTTTACTAACCTGTCAAAACAAGTTTGGTTAGTTTTGTAAATGCAGGGAATGTAACAAATCACAGTTGTGGATCTTATGATATTTATGTAAAAGAAGAGGCACTAGAAAGCTCATATGAAGATATACAATATTGCGAACATAAAGAATTGCACATTAAGGGATCAAGCGGCAAATCATTGACTACAAAAAACTTTGAGCAACTTTCAATAAAAATGGGCACTAGTCACTTGAAGAATACATGTTCAAATGAGGGGGAGTATTACACAAATTGCACTCTTTTTCCCTTCACTAAGTTTTATCCCATTGGGTTTTCTTAGTAAGGTTTTTAATGAGGCAACATACCTGATCCTAAGTATCAGGGGGAGAAAATACGCGCTGCACTCTTTTTCCCTTAACTGAGGTTTTGTCCCACTGGGTTTTCCCAGAAAGGTTTTTAACGAGGCAGCATCACCAAGCGTATAATACATTGTTTTCTTTTATCACATGGATAGTCAAGGGGGGTGTTATAAATAAGCTATATTATGGTGACTATCCATATCCTAACTCCCATCTCTTCATTTTCTTTGTATTAATGTAAGAACCCTATATATATAGGTTTCTTTGTATTGCATGATGATATCTTAATATATAAGAATTCATGTTCTCTTATTCTCCATATTCTTGTTATCTACATGATCTTTATAGTCTTGTTCTCTCATATTTATTAAAGTTATATACTGGTTGCTAATAGACCAATGATTTACAACATGGTTCTCTATTTTAACATGAATGCAAATCATTTAATGGAATTGATCATGAGTTTGATGTTGAAAATGAGCACTACTAGAAATTTGGCATTTTCTAACAAGCTTTTCAGTTACAACTGCGTAGCAAATTCAGGTTTGCTACGCATTTGCATCAAAACCTTAATGTTGGAAAAAGCCCCGTTGAAAACTATTTGCTACGCATTTACTACGCAATCTTTAACGCATTTACGACAAATATGGTGTCGGAAATTTGTGACGAATTTTCAACGCAATTTCAGTTTAGAGCTTTAAAGTTTTGCAACACACTTGTGACGCATTTTTTTCTGTCTAAAATGCGTTGCAAATATGTCCGAATTTGTAACGTATTTTTTTGCGTTGGAAATTTTTGTAACAAATTGACATTTTTCTAGTAGTGGAGGGATAGAATAATAAAAACAATAAAAAAGAGTTATTTTGAAGAACAAGAGGTAGTGAGGAAAGAGTTCTTTGATGCATGCCGTTATGATTATCGTCATGCACCATGTGCATATGCTCATTTGGTTCTCGTAATTTTTTTAGTTAAATTTGATTATAATTTGAATATATACATAATAGTGTACCTGATTTGATATGTAAAAACTTGATTATAATTTGAATATATACATAATAGTGTACCTGATTTGATATGTAAAAACGAGATAAGGTAAAACATTTTCTCACAACTTAGATTTTCTTGATCTAATGTGATATTACTAATTAGCACATGTTAGTGTCACAAGCTAACCCATAAACATGGTTTAGGAAGACCATTTTGGTTTCGTGATATGTTTAGACTTGATCATTTAGTAATTTGGATTAGGGTCGTAAATAAATCGAATGTTCAGCGAAAAGTTCGTGAACCGTTTGGTAGGAAGTTCGTTAACGAACGAACACGAACAAAAAAATTCGTTCGGTTAGTTCTGCGAACAAACATGAACAAGGATCTCGTTCGTTCGACTGCGTTCGTGAACGTTCGGTAATATGTTCGGTCGCGTTCGTTCATTTACATTTGTTCGTGTTTGTTTGATTATGTTAAAAAATAATAAATAATCAACCTTTTATTTAAACATATTGAAAACTTGAACCCCTATTTTTTCTAAGTTAGCTAAAATTTAGACATTCAAGACATTTTTTTGGGATACTTATGTCTAAGTTAGTTAAATGAATAATTATGTCAAAGTAATTTTAGATAATTATATCTTATACTTGATTCATCACTTGTTCCTTGTAGTAGACTTTTTGTGTTTTGGTTTATCATGGTTGTATTTAACAACTTATCTCCAATGTTTAAGGTTAAAAATGTTTTTATTTTTATTTTTCTTTTTCAAGTTAAATGTTTGTTTACGTTCTTTTTTATTCGTTTGTGTTCGAGACCAGTGTTTACGAACTGCTCGCAAACAACTAAATTTCCTTAACAAACGAACATGAACATAAACTTATGTTCGGAATGCGTTCGTAAACTGTTCACAAACATGTTTCCTTAACGAATGAACACGAACATGACATTGTTTGTGTTCGTTCGATTCGATTCCCACCCTAATTTGGATTGTAGGTTTATATATATTTACCTTTTCCATGGTGAACCAATCAAAAAGCTCATCGGCTACGGAGAATGGACCATTGATGTATACAAAATCCATTTTCTCGAGCACAAAATTTGGCCAATTTTTAAAATGGTCTTCAAGTAATGTAGCATTTGAGCCATGCCCATGGAGGCATAAAAATCTTGGTTTCTTTGGAGTCCGGTTACTCTTCATTTCTTGAATATTCTTGGGTTTTGCTGCAAAATATACAAGCATTAAGCTAGTAAAATAAATAGCTTGTAGCCTAGAAGTAGCAGGATGGTGGAAATTTGCCCACTTTAATCAGATTAATTGTTCAAGTTTAATGTTGGACACTATGAGTAAATTAAAAGTAGATTAGTGGGTGTGCGAACACTTGTATAAAAATAATTAAGCAAGTAAAAAATATACAAATATAAGGTAACAATGTGTAAAAGATAACTTTGGATATGAATCCAAGTTACACAAGACAATATTATATATGTTAAACTTTTACGGATCTGAACCGCCAGAATCGGGGAACCGAACCGTAACCGCCAGATCCGAACCGTATTGTTGTATTTAGGGTCCGGTTCTTAAGTTTGGGAGAAAACGGTTCCCGGTTCGGTTCCGGTTATAACCAACGGTTCCGTTTAAAGAACCGCTAGAACCGGTTTGGGTTTAAATTTAAATAATATATTTAAAAACCCTATTAATTCATTTAAACTTTAAATGTTATATTTATAAAATGTATCTAGTATTAACGAATATAAAAATAGTTTTGACATAATGTTTGAATAAAGTTTTTGTGATTGTTATTAACTAAAAGTTTTTTAGTTAACTTTTGTTTTTTCACATTATATACTTTCGACTAAAACATTTTATTGTTGCTACTTTTACTCTGATTTGTTTGAATTTTGGATGTTGCAACTCTTAGATATATGTTTTAAACGGTTTATTGTTTTAATTATTTTTTATTTTGTTGTTAGGTTTAGGATTCAATTGACAACCGGTTCTAGCAAGAACCATTTAGGCGAGAACCGTTTAACCTGGTTCCTAACCGAATCGGAACCGTTAGAATATGGTTCGGTTCCATTTCTTGTATTTAGAATTAAACGGTTCCGGTTCGGTTCGATCCGGTTCTAAACCGTTGCATAGTCCTATGTAAAAGGATTGAAGCATATTTTGTAGAAATATAAATTATTATTATATATTTGTCAAAAAACAAACATAAAAAAATATTAAACATGTTCAATACATAACTACTTTTTAACTAAAAAAGGAAATTGTATATATACACTTGCACATACGTTTAGATGTAATGAAAGTTAGAAAAGTGACAGATGTCATATAGTCCTCTTTTATTTCTTTTATAGTCAAAACAAACATTACACGAGCTAATATAGTTCTTAGAATTATGTTATTTAAAATTCATTATATATCGACTATATCGACTTCCTTCTTCAAACATCATATTCAACCCATAAATAAAGAAGTATATTTTGTCATTGGTCCGAATTTTCTTTTAACAGTCAAATACTTCAATGTATTTTTTTAATGTTTTAGAACATGTGGTCAGATGTGGGGTTATACGACACGTCGTAAATGTGTAAGAAATGAGAGTTATAAGAAGTTATATAATTTGAGTATGTAGTGGGGTTATACACCTTCAATTATACATATATGTATATATATATATATATGTGTGTGTGAGAGAGAGAGAGATAGAAACCACCATAACACGCCGCTATGCATATCACGGAGGGAAAAAATTTTGCCTATAGCGCCCAAAGGGCCGTAACCTCAGCACTATGGGGTTGGATTCTGGTATGTGACGCCATATAAAGCTCCACTACGGATGGCCTTATTATAATTTTTTCAAAAATACAAAGTAAATACTTCTGATCCATTTTTGTATTTTTAAAACAATTTTTAAAATCTAAATCAACAACAGAGGTTTTAAATCATCAATTAACGACATATTTCTATAAATAAAATTCAGTGTTAAATATGTTTTTCATCTTTGCGGTTTGATCATTTTGTTATAAACCAGACATTTTAGGCCCAACTCATTACTTATGGGCTTTAGGGTTTATAGCTATGTTCATCTATATATTGTAATGTTGAATAATGGTGAATAGAGTTTATCCCTATTACTCTTTGGTTTTTAACACGTTATCAGCACGAAAGTGCTCCCTTCAATAACCCTAATTATGGCCACCGCCTACTTGTTCACCTTAAGGCCAGAGGGTGTGGGGGGCGCCACCCTCGCCACGTCACTGCCTATAGCGCCCCGGACGCTATACACCCACACCCACCAAATTAAGTAGGGGCGCTATACACCCCTCGCCAACATGTTAACGTTATGCAATTGCGTGGATCGAGAGAGAAAGGTCAAAATGACCGTTTGAAAACGTTTAAAAAAAATTAAACTTTTTATCTCTCTATATATATATATATAAACCTTACACCATATAAACACACCTCTATCTCAAAAACCAATCACAAATTTACCACCCAAACACACACCAATCACAACTAGAAAATGGCATCCGATTCTTCGAGCTCTTCATCCGATGGTGGTTTCGACGACATGGTTATCGCAATGACGCAGGAGGCGATTAATTATTTGCAAGAAGAAGCCCAATCCTCTACGTCGCGTATCAGGCAACCGCCTCTTGAAGGGGATCGGTTAGGTGCTCATGAACGTCTAGTGCACGATTATTTTTGTGAAAATCCGTTGTACGATGATGGGCAGTTTAGGCGCAGGTTTCGTATGAGCCGTCGTCTTTTCGTTAAAATTTCTAGTGATCTTGCGGGCGAGTTCCCTTTTTTTCACGCAAAGAGAAAGTGCAAGTCATAAAGTTGGTTTCTCTGGAATACAAAAGTGTACAGCAGCAATCAGGCAACTAGCCTATGGCACAGCGAGTGATGCGTGGGATGAATATTTAAGGATGTCGGCAAGAATTTGTCGTGACTCTCTTGAAAATTTCTGTGAAGGTAATTTTTATTAAGACTATTCTTTCTTTAACGTTATTATTTTTATTTACATATTATTATAATTTCTTTTAACACTATTATTTATCTAAGGTTATTATTTTTATTTACATATTATTATAATTTTTTTAACACTATTACTTTTGTAGGTGTTATCTCTCTGTACGGGAGACGCTACTTGCGGATGCCAACCGCCGCCGACGTTCCACTTCTATACGAGGCCCATCAGCGCATACACGGTTTTCCTGGGATGTTGGGGAGTCTTGATTGCACGCACGGGGATTGGGCGTCATGTCCAACAGCTTGGAAAGGGCAACATCATCGTGGTGACCACGATGGTCCCACCCTAATATTACAAGCGGTCGCTTCTCAAGATTTATGGATTTGGCATGCGTACTTTGGCATGGCCGGTGCGAACAATGACATCGCTGTTTTAATGTCCTCGAATCTTTTCGACGATGTCATAGACGGTGTTGCACCAAATACTTCATTCTATGCAAACGACGTGGAGTATAAGTATGGGTACTATCTCACAGACGGTATTTATCCCGAGTGGGCGACGTTGGTAAAAACTCTTTCGTGTCCAGATGATGAAAAAAGATTGTATTTCAAGAAAAAACAAGAGTCAGCAAGAAAAGATATCGAGCGGGCTTTCGGTGTGTTAAAAAAGAGATAGTCTATCATCGCCCAGCCGTCGAGGATACTTGAAAAAATAAAAATGAGAAACGTCATGTATACGTGCATCATTTTGCATAACATGATATTGGAGGATTCGGGTAGAGCGTTTTGTGGAGAAAGTTATGATGAAAGTATCCAACCAACAAACCCAATACTAACATACGCTGAAAAAGAAGCTATCCGATCGAAGGTATGAGACAGGAATACACACCATAACCTTCGAGCCGATCTGACCGAGCACCTATGGTTTTATCGTGAACAAGGAGGAGACGACGACGAAGACGACGAGTGACTTTTTTTTTAAACTCTGGCATTGTATAGTTTTTATTTAAATTATGACATTTTATTTATATTATTTCAATTATGGCATTTTATTTAAAATATATAAATTATGAGGTATAAATTAATATATGAAAATTAAATGATTTTTAAAATAAAAAATAATTAGGCAATGATGACGGGGCTCCATTCCACACCTAGCAAATTAAATGGGGGGTTATAAAGCCCCCTGGCTGATGTGGCGCCTAGGTGGCGCTGAGGTGTCCTTATAACCCCTCAAGGGGGGTTATCCCACACCCTCTAGCCTAATTATGGCCACCGCCTACTTGTTCGCATGTGCCTCGTAGATCTGTTTTCTCCCACTTGCCTTGTCTGAATTCTGGATGGTGGTTGTGTGGGTAAAATTGGCTCATGAATCGTGAATTCTGGATCTTGGTAAGCACAATCTACTTTATCTATGAATGTTTCTTCTTCTTGGCTCGTAAGTATCAGTATACAATTGATAATATTTGCATGCTAAAGTATAAAACAATGTTTTTCATAAATCCTTCAAATACAAATTTTAAAATTACTTTGTCTGATAAAGGTATAGAGTTGATTTTTATATATTCTGTTTCTAAAAAAAAGTATTAATTGATGTTTCCTGGAACATTCAATAGTATCTATATGTGTATTTTGTTTTCTTCTTTTCGTTTGTGTTTACAAACTGATTTAAATCTTACCTTATAATTAATTATATAATGTTTAATACATTAGCATAAAGATATCGAACCATTTAACGCGTGTACGCATCTCTTGTATATTTTTAGTATTGTTAGTTTTAGTCTCATCTTCGTATGAATTGATAAAGTCTACGTTGATTATTAAATTAATGATGATTAGTTACAGAACAATCTGTTGTTGAATAAATGTTATTAATGACATATACTTTGAATAATCATTTTTTTTTGTTTACTTACCCGACTATATATTGAGTGAGACATAACATTCAGAATATGGAATATGGCACATATACATTTAGAATATCTTATGAGATATATTTTATGTTTAATCAAGATATGTTATGTTAATTATTTAAATCAAGATTTTGGTATATATATTTCATATCGTGTTTTTTTTATTTTGAAAACTATTAGTTATGGAATTTATAAACCATAGTCAATAGGCACAATTTTTTTATATAAGATACATATTTGGTTGTTGATAATAAACTTGCAGGGACTATTCGAATATTATAATATAATCCATTTAATGCAAAAGTTATGCCATCACTAATATGTGAATATTTTGATTTCTTTAATTGCAAAGTTATGCATCCTAGTCATTCAATTTCTTGTTATTGTTAATAAAATTTAGATTAATAAGCTGTTGAATGAAGATTGATTCTAAGATGCCATAATCAACTACTACATGAAAAGATTGGTTTTAATATATACGTTTTGTTTCTAGTTCAATAACACATGTTTCAAATGAACTGAATATCAAACCAACATAACGTATACCAGTCTATATGAGCTTTACTAATAAGTCACCTAAAGTGCATTCTTTAAATTGTTAGTCCCTGGACTCAACATTGTTATGTGAGATCTTTGTTTCCTGAATTGCATGATATATCACTATGAACTAAACCATTAAGATGTTGATAATTGAGCATGATACATATCACATATTATTTGGTGTTAGTAACACGTCTTTATTTTATATCTCATAGGTTTTATATATGGTTTATGGTCCTTTTGTTTCAAAGTAGAGTGACAAATATTTTAATTAACGATACGCATGCAACTAGTTAGGCATGGTAGGTTAATACATGAATTATATATGTTTGCTTATAAGTGATGACAAACAAAAATATTGTTTCATAAAGTTTTATTATAACTCATTTTATATGGTGATATGTTATAATTTCATGCATTGTACAATATGTATTTTGTATGCTATTATTTATGTATACAAAAAAG
Organism: Helianthus tuberosus; assembly: GCA_030545235.1. Classification (NCBI taxonomy): domain Eukaryota; kingdom Viridiplantae; phylum Streptophyta; class Magnoliopsida; order Asterales; family Asteraceae; genus Helianthus; species Helianthus tuberosus. The sequence continues at coordinate 85,371,263 of CM060369.1, forward strand.
TATTGAATAACATAACTAAACCAAAGTTATGATATGTTCACTTAATGAAAGGATACAAATATGCTAAGATATGGCACCTGAAGTGTCATACTTTCTCATTATCAAGTTATAAAAGGTCGTAAGATGTTAGACCAATAAATTTTATATGATTCAGACATGTAATTACATCTCAATTGATGTCGTGTGAAGAGAAGAAATATCTATACCAGCTCCAGCAGAGCTATTATTGGTGACAAATGTCTGGTAGATAGTGGTAGTACTAACACTATTCTCAAAGATATGAGATTTTTCTCTGAATTGTCTCCGGCAGAGACACCGATTGGTACTATATCTGGTGTCAGTAACCTTATCGAAGGCTCCGGCAGAGCACACATAATATTATCTTCGGGTACCCAACTAACTATTGATAATGCATTATATTCTAGTGAATCCAGAAGAAATTTACTTAGCTTTAAAGATATTCGAAAAAACGGTTACCACCTAAAAACAATATCTGAAAATAATATTGAATATCTTCAAATTACTTCAAACAAAAATGGCAAAGAAACAATTGTTGAACAATTAGAAGCCTTATCCTCTGGATTATATTGTACTAATATCAATCCTATCGAATCATACATGGTGAGTAACCAAAAGCTGTTAGATAAAGACACATTCAATATATGGCATGACCGTTTAGGTCACCCTGGTAGCATAATGATGAGACGAATAATCAAAAGTGCAACCGGGCACCCTCTTAAAACTAAAAGTTTTGCTACCACAAGATTTATCATGTGCAGCATGCTCTCTGGGCAAACTTATTACTCGGCCCTCACAAACTAAATTGATACATGAAACCCCCTCATTTTTGGAAAGAATCCAAGGGGATATTTGTGGACCTATTCATCCTCCGTGTGGACCATTCCGCTATTTTTTGGTTTTAATAGACGCATCCTCCAGGTGGTCACATGTGAGCCTTTTAGCTACTCGAAATGTAGCATTTGCCCGACTTTTAGCTCAAATCATACAACTGAGAGCCAATTTCCCCGACAATCAAATTAAAAACATCCGGATGGATAATGCGGGAGAGTTCACATCTCAAGCTTTTAATGACTATTGTATGTCAATTGGGATCAATGTTGAACATTCAGTACCTCATGTTCACACACAAAACGGTTTAGCTGAATCTCTGATCAAACGATTACAAATAATCGCTAGACCACTCTTAATGAGATGTAAATTTCCATCTTCTACGTGGGGTCATGCTATTTTGCATGTCACTGCACTGATTAGAATGAGACCAACTGCTGATCACGAATACTCCCCATTGCAACTGGTCTTCGGACGAGAACCAAGTTTGTCCCACCTTAGAATTTTTGGTTGTGCGGTATATGTACCAATATCGCCACCACAACGTACTACAATGGGACCCCAAAGAAGACTGGGTATCTATATTGGTTTTAACTCCACGTCCATTATTAGATACTTAGAACCAATGACGGGAGACATGTTTACAACACGGTATGCTGACTGTCATTTTGATGAAACGATGTTCCCGGTCTTAGGGGGAGATAAGGACAAAGAAAGACTGGTAACACAAGAAATAACATGGAATGCATCATCGCTATCAAATCTCGACCCCTGAAGTGGTCAATGTGAATATAAAGTCCAAAAGATCATACATTTGCAAAAGAATAGCGAATGAATTACCAGATGCATTCACAGACATGAATAGAGTGACAAAGTCACATGTACCAGCATCAAATGCACCTGCTCGAATTGAAGTAATCCCAGAAGTGATTACTATACAATGAAAGCGTGGGAGACCAATCGGTTCCAAAGACAAAAACCCACGAAAACGAAAAGAGAAAATTAATGCAGTTGGTGAAAACTCACAAAAGATTATAAGTGAAACCCCAGTAGAGGTAAATGTCCCAGAAGAGACAACTATGAATCCAGAGGAAAATGAAGTTTTAGAAGAAACACCGGTACCGAACGAAAATGAGATCTCTATTAATTATGTTCAAGATAGTACAATGTGGAACCGAAATAAAACACGTGTTGATGATATATTCTCATATGCTATAGCAACGGACGTAATCAATGAAAATGATTACGTACCTAAAACTTTAGAAGAGTGCATGCACAGAAATGATTGGCCAAGATGGCAAGAAGCCATAAACGTCGAATTGAATTCGCTCGTAAAGCGACATGTTTTCGGACCTGTAGTCCGAACGCCCATAGACGTCAAACCAGTAGGTTATAAATGGGTGTTTGCAATAAAAAGAAATGAAAAGAATGAGATTGTACGATATAAGGCTCAACTTGTAGCACAAGGGTTTTCCCAAATCACAGGAGTTGATTATGAGGAAACGTATTCCCCTGTAGTGGATGCGATAACCCTTAGGTTCCTAATCGGCCTCACAATCTCTGAAGGACTTCATATGAGACTAATGGATGTTGTCACTGCATACTTATACAGGACACTTGAAAATGACATCTACATGAAAATCCCTAAAGGATTAAAATTGCCTGAAGCATTAAAATCAACACCTCGAGATATGTGTTCTATAAAGCTCCAGAGATCTTTATATGGTCTCAAACAATCTGGTCGTATGTGGTACAATCGACTTAGTGAATATCTCGAAAAAGAAGGATACAAGTCTGATGTAATCAGTCCATGTGTCTTTATAAAAAGATCAGTCTCAAATTTCACTATAATAGCAGTCTATGTTGACTATATCAACATCATCGGATCTCCTGAAGAGATAGAGAAAGCTGCTCAGTTGTTGAAGAAGGAATTTGAAATGAAAGATCTTGGTATGACGAAATTATGCATCGGACTACAATTTGAGTATCTGTGCAATGGCACATTTGTCCATCAATCAAACTACATCCAGAAGATGTTAATACGTTTTAATATGGATAAAGCACATCCGTTTAGCGTACCTATGGTCGTCCGACCGCTAGATCCACACAAGGATCCTTATCGCCCTCAAGAAGAAGGCGAAGAAGTACTTGGTCCAGAAGTACCGTACTTAAGCGCGATCGGTGCCCTTATGTATCTCGCAAATAACACAAGACCTGACATTGCATTTGCAGTACATGTACTAGCGGTATACAGTTCGAATCCAACACGTAGACACTGGAATGGTGTAAAACATATATTCCGGTATATTTGCGGGACACAAGACTTAGGTCTTTTCTATCAGAAAGATCAAAAGTCCCAGCTTGTTGGGTATGCTGATGCCGGATATCTATCAGATCCTCACAAAGCAAAATCTCAGACAGGTTATGTATTCACATACGGTGGCACAACAATTTCTTGGAAGTCAACTAAGCAAACACTTACAGCAACGTCATCAAATCATGCCGAATTGATAGCACTATATGATGTTGGTCGAGAATGCGTGTGGTTGAGATCAATGATTAATCACATACAAGAAGCATGCGGATTAGAACAGATCAAGAAGGAGCCGACAATTATTTATGAAGACAACGCTGCTTGCATAGCTCAGATCAGAGAAGGTTACATCAAGGGTGATCGAACAAAGCACATCTCACCAAAGTTCTTCTCAACATATGACTTGCAAAAGGAAGGGGAAATTGATGTTCACCAGATTAAGTCAAGTGAAAATCTAGCTGACCTGTTCACAAAATCTTTACCTAGAAGCAGTTTCGAGCAGCTATCACACAAGATCGGTCTCCGTAGATTGAAAGATGTTTGTTGAATTCAGGGGGAGAATTATGCACGCTGTACTCTTTTTCCCTTAACTAAGTTTTGTCCCACTGGGTTTTCTTAGTAAGGTTTTTAATGAGGCAGCATAGCTGATCCAGTAGTATCAGTTTATTTATTCAGGTCATGAAGTACCTATTTAACATCATCCTGAAGTATGTTATTAAACTGTGTATAATTCTAAATGTCTGAGGGGGAGTGTTATAAACCAGACATTTTAGGCCCAACCCATTACTTATGGGCTTTAGGGTTTATAGCTATGTTCATCTATATATTGTAATGTTGAATAATGGTGAATAGAGTTTATCCCTATTACTCTTTGGTTTTTATCACATTTGAATTATTTCAGACCAACAAGAAATCCATTCTCTACTAAGGCTAGACGGTATGGGGGGACGTCCCCCTCCGTCCCGGTTCGTCGCCGAAGCCAACACCACGCCCCCCCCCCCCTGCTCGTCCTTAGCGTCGAGTACTAGACGTTTGAGACGGAGCATAAGAGGACAAAAATTTCCTCCTTTCCAATGCAAGTTACCGTTTAAAAAAAAGTTTCCAAATTCAAAAATTAAAGCAACGGTCATTTTCCATATTTTACCAAAATCCCTCCTAAAACTATATAAAACCCCCCATTTTTAAACCATTTTTTCATCTACTATAACTCATCTCTCTCTTTCTCATTTTTTATAAACATCTTCCCTTTTAATAAAATTATATTCTACCATGGATCCCTTCAACAACCCGACCCAACCGAACATCCCGAATGTTTTCTCGGTTCCGGGATACTATCCGACGATAGAACCGAACCAATTCTCTCAATATTCCTCAAACGCCTTTGCCGCATTCCAAAACTCACCGAACGTTTTTGCTCACCCGCAACAAAGTCAAGCCATACAACAATTGATGATGCGGAATGCTTTTAATATCCAACCCGTGCAACCCTTTCAACCCGAACCGAACCCGACGCAACCCACCCGATCCGAACCCGACGAGGATGTCGAAGTTGTTCCCGAGTCCCAACCGCAAAAAGGCAAACGAATAAAAGGCAAGCAAATTGCAGGTGAGCAAAGCCAACCGTCCAAACCAAAGGCGAAACCATGGACGCAACTCGAGGAAGAAGCCTTAGTGAAGGCTTACATAGGAACGTCCACACACCCTATAAAAGGTACGTAAAAATAACTTTTTTTTAAGTTTATATTTTGTAGTATTAGTTTTTTTTTTTTTGTAACATATAATTTTGTCCAATATATGTAATAATCAAACGGGTGAGAGGTTTTGGAAGGCGGTTTTGGCGAAGTTCCTTGAGCTATTGGACCAAGGGCCGTATCGATATGTCGACTCGGTGTCTTCTAAGTGGAGAAAAATGAGCGGGTTCGTCAATAGTTTTGCGAAGAATATAATAAAATATATTCAAGTGGGCGTCGTAGTGGCATGAGCGACGAGGATGTGTTCAAAAAGGCGTTGGATCTTTACAAGTCGAACAATGGTACCACATTCGCACACGTTCGGGCGTGGGAAATTATGCGAAGGAACCAAAAATGGGCGGATTTCGAACGAGGTGGAGATGGCGAAGCGGCAAAGGACATCGAAATCCAGTAGTTATAGCGCCGGCGGATCGGACGCGAGATGTCACATAAACTTAAACGATGACGCCGAGTTCGACGAAGAAGAATACGCCGTAAAAGAAGCGGAACGTCCCCCGGGCCGGAACAAATCAAAGAAGGAGCGGGCAAAGGAGAAAGAAAAGCAAAAGGTTGACGCGAAGATGGAGGAGTTTATGACCAAATTTAAAACGTACACCGAGGTCATAGCCCAAAAGGCGAGGGCCAAGGAGCGGGCGATCGAAGAAAAGTCACGCGTGGCGGGAGAAAAGTTACGCGTGGCGGGAGAAAAGATAAGATTGTCCGATGATAAGGTTCGGCTCAAGGAGTGAGAAATATTAACGATGGATGTTGATAGTTATCCCGAACCGAAACGTTCGACTTTGATAAATTTGCAAAACGTCATCATGAAGAAGCATCAAAGTGGTTGATTTTTTTAAGTTTATGTTTTTTTAATTTAGTAGGATTTTTTTTAAGTTTATGTATTGTTTTTTAATATTAATGAAAGTATTTTCCTAATTTATTTGTTAAATGTTAAAAAAGTGGAAGATTTAAAAAAAATAAAGTGGTGGGGTAGGATCATATTCCCATTTCCACTGATTTTGTGGGATGGACCATCCTCCCAAGGATGGTGATGTGGCGCCTAGGTGGCGGATCATCCTCCAAGGGAGGATCATCCCCATACCATGTAGCCTAAACTTCATTTTTGTAAGGTTGTACGGTGTGTTCTCGTGCCCTTTGCCAAATCATCAAGTTTAGCGCCCTATGGTGCCCCTCTCGCACTTCCCAAGTGCTGTGGGGGAGGGGGGCTATTAGTCAATTCGCCAAGCCAGTAACGAGCGTCATTGCATGTTTTTCGAGGTGAATGTTAAAATATACCGAACGGTCGAATTCAATAAAAAAAACTTAAAACCTTATTATATATATACATACATATATTTTACACAGACTCACACATTAAAACATACAAAATCTCTCCAATCACTTTTCTAATAAATGTCATTCCATTCTTCATCCGATTCGTCCAGCTCTTGATCCGATGGAATGATCAACGATATGCTTATCGCAGCGACTCAGGAGGCGATTCAGTATTTACTCGAAGAAGCCGAATCGGCTACAACGCGTAGCAGACAAGCGCCTCTTGAACGAGATCGGTTAGATGCTCATGACCGTTTAATGCATGATTATTTTTGTGAAAATCCGTTGTATGACGATGAAAAGTTTAGGCGTCGGATTCGTATGAGCCGTAGTCTTTTCTAAGAATTTCTAATGATCTTGCGGGCTAATATCCATTTTTCACACAAAGAGAAAGTGATAGTCGTAAAATTGGATTCTCTTGGATACAAAAGTGTACATCCACAGTCTGGCAACTAGCGTAGGCCATCACGTCGATTGCGCAAGATGAATACTTAAGGATGTCAGACAGAACTTGTCGTGACAGTGTTGATAATTTTGATGCAGGTATTCGTTAATTAATAATTGTTACTTATATTTTTATTATTTTTGTTATTGTTGTTTTACTTTATAGTTTAATGATATATTACGTTAGGTGTCATTTTTCTTTATGGGAGGCGATATCTGAGGAAGTCGACCACTACCGACATTCCACTTTTATACGAGGCCTTTAAATGTATTATGCTAGGTTTGAATTTTTAGTTTTTAGGTTTGTATATTTATTTTTTAAGTGACATTGTACTTTTTTTATTTAAATTATGTTTTTTTATATTTTATTCATGATATTTAAATTTAAATTAATATATTTAAGTTAAATAATGTTTAAATTTAATTAAAAAATAATTAGATAATGATGATGTGGGCTTTAAACATTGTGAAGGTGTTAAAGGAACGAGCTTTAAAGCCCCCATATGAGATGACGCTAAGGTAGCGCTGACTTGGCATTATAAAGCCCATAGCGGCTTTATACAGCTCAACCTAATCAATTTTATAGCTTTGACTGACATCATTAATATTTTATGTCAAACCCGAGTAAACTTTACACATTTTAATCCATTTCTTTAATTTTTTTTGGAATTCTTTAAATAGAAAAAAAAGATTACATTTAAAAAAAAATACATATATAGTTTAAACAGTCCCACAACATGTCCAGATTAAAAACATAAATAACAATTAGGTTTTTCCTCCCACGCTTTGTAGTTGGGTGTGGTCATTTTTCCTCAAGCAACGTGGCCAGAATTTAGTCATTATCGGTTTCGCTTGTCAAAAATCATATAAGCAAAAACTGGTACCGGCAACGATTTTGTTCTCTCATAAGTCGTTGGGTTTCGTCACAGTGCCGTAACGGTAATATCACTCGCTACAGCTTACCATACCAAAAAATACCCTTATAAAACTATAAGAGGATATGTTACTTTCGTCTAATAAAAGGTCACCTCTGGGTGTTATAAGAAACAACAAAAAGTAAAAATAAATGAAGGTGGGTGTTGTAGCTGGAAAAAAAAAGTGTGGTATGTAGATAACATCACATCAGAACCTTTAAAATATATTAAAAGGTTTGTTGTAGCTCATGAGTTGTTTTTTAATATATAACTAGAGATGTAGAGTTGACGCTCAGCCTCATCTCTCAGATCAACCAGGTGAGCTCTTACACGTGTCATGTTATACTCGTCTCTGATCGCCAAAAAAAGCTGAAGCACTCGGAAAAACGCCGGAATACGGACAACCGGCGTAGCAGCTTTTTTCGAGTAATGTGCATCCTATGCACCGTTCCGAGGATATCGCCACCATCGCCGTTTGTTTTGTTTTGTGTAATTTTTGGGTTTAGACCATGCGTATTGGGCGTTTTTCCCTCCCAAACACGCCCGAAAACACCACCACCTCCGCCCCCGTGGGCGTGTTCTTGCTCCAAATCACTTCCGGCATGTTATATTCCACGCCCAACCCTTTATTTTGTGTCCAATCAGATTCATTTTCCTTTTTGTAAAATCAATCAGATTTTTTTGATGTTTTTTATTTAATTATATTACAAACATAATGCCCCACAATGCTCACATCCCCACTACACCCATTTTAGAAAACGTCCCATAATACCCCATTGCTGACTGGACTGACACATGGCGCAAAACGCCCAAGGGTGGGGTGTTAACCACTACACATGGTCTTATGATGATAAGAATAGGGTTTTCAGGTGTCACACCCTGGCTTTGCGGAAGCGTGGTTAATTTGGTGTGACTTCTTAATACCATAGCTTAACCATAACAAAGCTATATGAAATAAAACCATGCAAGATCATCCATTCGATTAAGTTTTAAAAACCAAATACAATAACATTGTCTTAACGGAAACACATCCTAACGACATTGTTCAACAAACACAAACATCAACATGACATAAACACAGTTTAAGGACTGTGACTTGTCCAGGAAAGAGTCACATTCCCCAAACCCGGATGACCTCGTAACTAGTGCAGCGGGAAAATGTGTCATACCGCGCCAGATCCTTTAATTCCCTGAAATACATGTAAGTTGAAAAATCAACAATAATGTTGAGCGAGTTCATGTGTAAGTGAATAAATAAACCTTGTATGTATAAAAATCCTTGGTATGTAGCAAATAAGGAAAAAGAGATCACCAATGGTTTGCAAGTCCTTTGATATGTGTGAAGTGCAAGTAGGAAGACTCAAACCTAGCAGATTTCGCGTTTGGGTACAAAGTCACCCCAAGGTCCGTTCTGGTTGGGCCTGGGGTTGGGCTCGCTACACCCAGATAGATCTACCGCTTACGTCCCTCGGTCCTACAATGAGGATTAATGGCCTCCAGTTCCCGCCTACCCACTCACATGATCTAAGTAGTAAACCTCCTTACGCTAACCATACCATGTATAAAGTACTTGTAATCAAAGTAACATGTATTTCACCCCCGTAGTTTAGAAAAATGAAAACAGTTAAGAGAAAAGGGGGACATGAACTCACAGTGGTGCGTCTCTACCAAGTATGCCTCCAAATCAATCAGCTGTATGACGACCTACACGTACTAACTCTATTAGACGGACGACCGTGCCTTAGCTTTATGGTTAAAGTTTTTGGGAAATAGTTAGGCAACTATTTCGTGTTTACATTCTGTATATACTTGGTAGTCATTTTCCTTCCCAAGGATGGGGGATTTAATACATGTGCGTTCGTATAATTCGGATTACACTATTAAGTCTCACTTAATATATTTTATTCCTAACTCCAAAATATAAATATTCTTCCCAAAAATATTATATTTTAATACATGTGATTTTCCCAAAATAATACTTAGTAATATTATTTTTACTCTAAAAATAATATTTACGTAGTTCACAAAATAATCATAAACACTTATACAAGTGATGTTGTGAAAAATATATACTAAATATATTTATGTATCACGTTTTATTTTGTGAAATCCCACCTCCGGTATTTTGTAAATAAGTCGTGGCGAAATCTATAATTTGAAAACAAGTCAAAATGTATTTCTAACACTTATAGTGAAAATATTTCTAAGTGTTAGGTTTTTGGAAAAATTTCGCCAGAGTTTCCTCTGTAACTGGAGGTGGCCACGCTTTCAAGCGTATCATTTTCTTTTATAAATCAAACCAACAATCTTTTTATTCAATCAAAACAATGTTCAAACCACAAACTAGTCAAAATATGTATATAAATCGCATAAATTTCATGAACTTGTGATTTATCCAAACTATGAAGTAAATCCCATTACTTTTAGTGGATCTTTATATAAAACAATCCGATTTTGTAAAAACCCCGTTTTTAAATAAATTCCATCTTTACAACTTCTCGTCATCTTTTTCAAAAATAGTTATTTTGTCGAAAGTGTGTGCTACACAAGTGTTTACACACTTGTGTGTTCTAAAAATCTTTCGTGTTAGTGTAAGATCCGTCTTTAAAAGTATGTTTTCTCTTGACACTTGGTCCTTTGAAAATACCACTTGTAGATCCGTAGATCTACTAGTTTTAAACACTATTTCACAAACAAAATCGCTTTTACACAAGTTCATGATTCGTGTGTGGTAGAGTTTCATCCTTTAACCCTTGTTACTTCCAAAACAACCTTATGTCATGATCCATGATCATGACCAACTCGGGTTAAATGACGATCCGAGCTACCACAACATAGATCGGGTCCAAATAATCACACAAATCAATTACTACAAGATTTACACAACATATGAGCTTTTAACCAACATTTTTAGTGTTTTAAGTAGACTTTTGTGTGTCATCTTGTATGTTTACGAGTTTTAACCGTTACATATCATTTTAACCACTTTAAAATAGTTCGGGAAGGTGATCTAAGCAACTTACTACTAGCTCGAGGCTAGGGAAGAAACTAGTCGCAAAATGCGTGGATAAAAGCAATGTAGTGAGGTCCTTCGCCTTCCGATTGCACCAAAGTTCCTTATACGCGATCCTTAACACTTGTAGATACTTGGAATGTGAAGAACAAAACTCGAAATATGATGGTTGGTAGAGGGGTGTTCGGCCGAGAGTTGTAGAGAGGGAGAGAGAGCTTGAGTGTTGGTAAGTTGTGTAGTGAAGATTATGGAGGATTATGATTAGAACTTATAGACAATTTATAAGATAATTATCCAAAGGTCCATATGTCTTCTAGATTTTAAACACACAAGATTATAATAATCTTGCAAGGACAAGGGGTGTCCCCCTTCATGGGGACGGTTGTAAAGGGGGGGGGGGTCTTGGTCCGATTCCAACTAGAGGTTAAATATATAGTTAGGTTAACCTAGTTAAGTTTAGGGATTAACCCGGTTACTAGTGTATAGTGTGTTACAACGGGTGTTAGGGTATTCAGGGACCCTAACTGGCTCAGAAAAGGAGAAACAATGAAAATGACAACATTTTCATGTTCCGGGTATAGTCCGGTTGTTTGGTTGGATGGTAATCCGTTAAAGTGCTTAACAAAGCTTTAAAGTGTCGTTAATACCCTTTTTAGTGACACAACTCATTTCTGACACTTTGGAAAGTGTCTAGTAATATTGTTCTCATGTTTTGGCACTTTATTAGGTAGCTAAAAGCTGAATTATTATGTAAAGTGCTGAATTTTGTGCTTAGAGCACTTTTTAGGCACATCCAGTCATTGTACTTATTCCTAGAGACGCAATTCTACAACCCTTGTATCCCTACACTCACCACTAGTGTAGTAAAATATTTCTGGCTCCTACGGGCCTTAGAGGCAGTGTCTGCCTGATGCTGGCTCTATCAGCGTGTTCAATAGGTTATCCGTTCATTGTGCTACTGTGCTTTTGTGCATCATGTTTGTCACTAAGGTTCAGCATGTAAATAATGTAGTGACGGTAAGTAAAGTATGATGCAAGTAAGTATATGTATCAGTAATCAAGTAGCAGTTCATCAGTAATTTCAAACAAGCACAGTAATTAAGTAGTAATTAATTATTAATTAAGTCGTATGGATACCTGGTTTGGTGAGGGTTGTCACATTCTCCCCCCGTTAGAAAAATTTCGTCCCGAAATTTTAAGTTCTGCTTGTAGATGCAGGGTTCTTAGGAAATAGGTGGGGGTATTTCTCTTTCATCCGGTCCTCACGCTCCCGGGTGTATTCAGGACCATGTCTGGTATTCCAACGAACTTTGACGAGCTTGACACTGCTCCGGCGGGTCTTGTTTACTTTCCAATCCGTAACCTGAACCGGTTCTTCAACGAAATGGAGCGTGTCGTCAACATGAATCTCGTCGATGGGAATGGCAATGTTATCTTGAGTTGGACTTTTCTTCAGGTTGGATACATGAAATGTATCGTGAACACCATTCAGTTCAGCAGGTAAATCCAACTTGTATGCTACTAGTCCTATTCTTTCCAAAATTCTGAAAGGACCAATGTAGCGCGGATTTAACTTTCCATGCTTTCCGAAGCGTGCCACACCCTTCCAGGGTGAAACCTTCAATAAAACCATTTCTCCGACTTGAAATTCCAAGTGTTTCCGGTTTGGATCTGCATAGGCTTTCTGTCTGTGGCGAGCTGCTTCGATGCGTTTTAGAATCTGCGCAATCTTGTCTGTCGTCTCTTGGACGATTTCGGGACCAGCAAGCTGCCTATCACCTGCGTCAGCCCAGCATAGGGGTGATCGGCACTTGCGTCCGTAAAGGGCTTCAAATGGCGCGACACCAATACTGGTGTGGTAGCTGTTGTTGTATGAAAATTCGACCAAAGGCAAATGCTTATCCCAGCTACCGCCCAAATCCATAACACACGCTCTCAGCATGTCTTCCAAAGTCTGTATCGTTCCCTCGCTTTGACCGTCAGTTTGCGGATGAAACGCAGTGCTCAGATTTAATTGTGAGCCAAAAGCTTCTTGGAAGGATTGCCATATCCTTGACACAAATCTTCCGTCTCTATCAGAGATGATTGAGAGAGGTACTCCATGGCGCGTAACGATCTCTCTCATGTAAATTTCGGCCAACTTGCTCGTATTATCCTTCTCTCTGATAGGTAAGAAGTGTGCTGACTTCGTTAATCGGTCCACTATTACCCAAATAGTGTCATGGCCTCTTGGCGTTCTTGGCAACTTCGTAATAAAATCCATTGAGATTTGTTCCCATTTCCACTTGGGAATCTCAGGTTGTTGCAGAAGTCCTGAAGGCTTCTGGTATTCCGCTTTCACCTTAGCACACGTTAAACATTTGCTCACATAGACAGCAACATCGCCTTTCATCCTAGGCCACCAATAATAATCTTTGAGATCCTGGTACATCTTATCCGCTCCTGGGTGGATAGAGTACCGCGACTTGTGAGCTTCATAAAAAATAACCTTCCTTAAACCTCCAAACAGAGGAACCCAAATCCTTTTCTCAAAACATAACGTTCCTTCCTCGTTTGGTACCAGTAGCTTCTCCATCCCACAGAGATATTCTTCTTCAAGGTTTCCTTCCTTGAGAGCTTCTTTTTGCGCGGCACGAATGCGCAAGGAAAGATCGGTTCGGATAATCATTTCTAAAGCCCTAACCCTTATGGGCTTGATCCTCTCCTTTCGACTTAGGGCATCGGCGACCACATTCGCCTTCCCTGGATGATACTTTATCTCGCAGTCGTAATCGTTCAGCAACTCAACCCATCGTCTCTGCCTCATATTCAGCTCCTTCTGATTGAATATGTGCTGTAGGCTCTTGTGATCTGTGAAGATTGTACACTTTGTACCATAAAGGTAGTGTCTCCAGATCTTTAATGCAAATACCACTGCGCCTAGCTCCAAATCATGTGTGGTATAGTTCTTTTCGTGCACTTTCAATTGACGTGATGCGTAAGCAATAACCTTTTGGCGTTGCATCAGCACACAACCCAATCCTTGACGCGAAGCGTCGCAGTATACCACAAAATCATCTGTACCTTCCGGTAGTGCTAAGATTGGCGCATTGCAGAGCTTATCCTTCAATATCTGGAACGCTTCTTCCTGTTTGATTCCCCAATCAAACTTCTTATCTTTCTGCGTGAGGAGCGTCAATGGTTGAGCGATTTTTGAAAAATCCTCAATGAACCTTCGATAGTAGCCAGCCAAACCCAAGAATTGTCGAATCTCGGTTGGCGTTTTTGGCGTTTCCCAATTCTTAATCGCTTCGATCTTGGTTGGATCCACGTGGGTTCCATCTCCATTCACCACGTGTCCAAGAAATTGTACTTCACGTAGCCAAAACTCGCACTTAGAGAACTTGGCATACAACTGTTCCTTCTTTAGCAGCTCCAAAATAGCTCTTAGATGCTGCTCGTGCTCAGCCTTTGTCCTCGAATAAATCAAGATATCGTCGATAAACACAATCACGAACTTGTCCAAGTAGGGCTTGCAAACTCTATTCATCAAGTCCATAAAGACTGCAGGTGCGTTTGTCAAACCAAACGGCATAACAAGGAACTCGTAGTGTCCATAACGAGTTCTGAAGGCTGTCTTCGGGATACTCTCCTCTTGTATCCTTAACTGATGGTATCCAGATCGCAAATCGATCTTTGAATAAAAGCTTGAGCCTTGCAGTTGGTCAAACAGATCATCAATTCTTGGCGGAGGATATCTATTCTTGATTGTCAGCTTGTTCAACTCTCGGTAGTCAATGCACATACGAAAACTACCGTCCTTCTTCTTGACAAACAGGACCGGAGCTCCCCAAGGCGAGAAGCTTGGTCGGATAAATCCCTTGTCTAGCAACTCTTGAAGTTGTGTCGACAGTTCCTGCATCTCAGATGGAGCAAGTCTATAAGGTGCCTTAGCCACAGGCGCGGCGCCTGGAACTAAGTCAATGCGGAACTCTACTTGTCTCTGGGGTGGCAGTCCAGGTAAGTCCTCTGGGAAGACTTCCGGATATTCCCTCACGACAGGGATGTCTTCTATTCTTGGCTCAGCAGCCTTCTTATCCACAATGTGTGCCAGGAAGGCAACACATCCCTTCTGCAAACACTTTCGCGCTTTCAGGCAACTGATAATTCTTAAAGGCGTATCCCGCTTCTCCCCATGAACCACAATTGTTTCGCCATCTTCGGTTGGGATACGAACGACCTTTTCGTGACAAACTATCTCAGCCTTGTTACTTGATAGCCAATCCATTCCTACCACCACGTCAAAGCTCCCCAGCTGGACTGGTAGTAGATCCAAAGCAAACTCACGCTCTCCCAATTCGATCACACAACCTCTGATAACTTCGTTGGCTTCTACTAACTTCCCATTAGCCAATTCGATTGAGTAGGGAATATCTAACTTATTAGCGGCTAAACCAAGCATATTCTTAAATTCTAACGACACGAAGCTATAATCGGCACCAGTATCAAATAAAACGGATGCATAGCGTTGGTTTACAGGGAACGTACCAGTAACGACATTGGGGTCCTGGCGCGCTTCCCTCGCTTCGATTTGGAACACTCTTCCACGGGCTTGGTTTAACTCTGGGCAGTTCCTCTTAAAGTGCCCGATATCACCACAGTTAAAGCATCCAAGTCCTTGCCCGTTTCCACCTCCATTTCCAGCTTGGTTGTTGTTTTGGTTCACATTACCAGCTTGATGCGCATTGTTGCCTCGATTCCCGTTTCCTCCATTGTTCCCCTGCGGGCGATTCCCAATACCACCACGATTATTATTTCTATTCCCAAATCCTCCTTGGCCTCCCCGGCCAGCACTAGCCCAACAAGAATCCTTCAAGTGTCCAGTCTTTCCACAAGCTTCACATACTTTTGGCCCGCATCGGCCAGAATGGTGACGCTGGCAGGTGTTGCACTTGGGCTGGGTGCCCATATATCCCTTTCCTTTCTTTCCACTACCAGCTGTAACCTGAGCTGGCGTGCTTGGCTCTCCTTTCTTAACAACCACACTGGCGCCTTGCTTGAAGTTCGAGAACTTCCGTTTGTTACCTCCTGATGACTCAACGTGAGTCTCTGCCTTCTTCGTCTTGATCTCATCAAACTTGTTCAGGCGGATAGCCTCCTCAGTGAAAGCCACGCTCAAATCGATTGCCTCAGTAATGGTCGCAGGCTTGGATGAGGTCACCATGCTTATGATTTGAGGAGCTAATCCCCAAATGAAACGTTCAATCCGCTTGAACTCCGGAGTGACCATGTAGGGTACCACATGCGATAAGTCATGGAACCTTTGAACGTATTCTGCGATCTTTGGACCGTCCATTTTCAAATGCCAGAACTCGGTTTCCAATCTTTGGATTTCCGCGCGAGAGCAGTACTTCCTGCGCATAAGTTCTTTCAGTTCGGTCCAGGTTAGCGCGTAGGCAGCAGCTTCACCAAGTGTCTGTACTTGCAGATTCCACCAAGAGAGGGCTCCATCCAAGAATAGCCCTGAGATATAGGTGACTTGCTGGTCTGGTGCGCATTTGCTCATGCGAAGAACAGATTCGGTTTTCTCGTCCCAACGAACAAAGGCGACAGCACCTCCTGTGCCATCAAAGTTGACTGGTTTGCAGTCTAGAAACTGCTTGTAGGTGCACCCATGAGGTGGATTATTGTTGTTGCCAGTGTTGCCAGAGTTGCTTCCACTAGTCCCTCCTTGAGAGGCGGCGTATTGTGCGATGGCAGCAGCGATAATTTGCTGGAGTTCCGCCTCATTGGTAGGCATGCGTGTCTCACGTCTCGGCGGCATCTTCTAAAAGATGTGTTTACGTCGGTCAGGCCATAGTTATAATACATACGCTTTATGATAGTAATAGTACATAACATCTCATGTTATAATCATATCAATCACACAACATCCCATGTCATAAAATATAAATAACCAAATCAAGCATCAAGTATGATGAGAATACTGCGATTGCCATATAATGAGACCACATAGTAAGCGTACAAGTACATCACAGTGTCATACAACATCAGTCGACTAAGGGCTACATCACCCTAGTCCAAAAACTATATCAAATCAGTGTCAATACATCAAATACATGTCAACAAAAGTCGGAATCATAATGTAGTCTCCAAAAATGCTGTGCAGTCAAAAGCATTCACCGTCTTCTCACCAATGTCTACCTATACGGTACTGAAGAGCTCTACACGGATGGCGGTGGAGGAGGGGGAAAGTGAGTGTAGAACAAGCGGCGCAAATGGAGCCAGTCCTCCTCCATGGCTCTCTGGGTACGCAAGAATGAAGCAACCTGCTGCTCCAAGGCAAAAAGGCGTGCAGCATAGTCTGGTGGTACAGGTCGAGAGGGCTGCAAAGGAGAGTGGGTCTGACCCTGGCACTGACACGGCGGCGGCTGGGCTCTCTCAAGCTCCTGAATGCGCTGCGTGTGTGCCTCGTGCTGGGCGACAAAAGACATCAAAACGTCCTCAATGGTATACCCCATGTGGAAAGAATGGTAGGGGTCAGTCGGTGGCATGGCAGAAGGTGATGTCCAAAGGAACGGCTCACTGGTGGGATCAAAAGGTGCCACATGATATGGAGAAACAGGGGGAAAAGTAACAGACGGTGGTATAGCAGGGATAGATACCGGTACATGTCCAAAAGGGTGAGCCGAAGAACCTTCTCCAGGTCGTGCTGGAGGTGTAAACCGAGGAAATGAAAAGGAGGTATCAATGTGACGGGTATCAGTGATCTGAGGGGGAAAAGGTGGGACCTCGTCATCAGCAGGAATCCACCCACACTGGGCGTGCTCATCTCGTGGGTCCACCTGTGCCTCAAAAGGTGCACGATCAAACTGAACTGGTATAGGATCATGGTGAGGTGCAACAAGAGGGTCAACTGGTGCATCAGCAATAAGTGGGGGATCAACATGATCAGCAGCAATGACATGATCGCCCTCCAATAACGGGGCATCTACTGGGTGATCATCAATAGGTGGGTCAGCAATGACAGGCTCAATAATAGGTGCGTCAGCATGAACTGGGTCATGCTCAAGCACTGGGTCAGGAGCAGGGTCGAGTGGCTGCTCGGGCTCATCAAAGGCCATCTCAAAATCAAACTCAGGGTCGATGGGATCAACTGGGTCAACTGGGTCGACCGGATCCTCCATAGGCTGATCCATGGGTATAAACTCTATATCCTCATCTGGGTCAAATCCTGTGGGAAAGTCAGGATCGGAATCCTCCACATCCTCGTGGTCGAAAGTAAAGCTAGGAATAGGGGCAACAGAGGATGCCTGGTCGGGATCTGATCCATGTGAGAAGTGCTGCACACTCTGGGTGTGTGAAGGTGTGGAGGCCACAGACTCGAAAGAGTCTGGGACCGGAGAGTGAGCGGGTGACTCCTCGGCGGGAGCATCTGCGATCATCAAGAGATCACCAGCAGCAAGAAGGGCCTCGCCCTGAACATCCTCCTCTAAGGGCTCATCATCAAACAGATCGACGTCGCCATCATCGTCGGCGTCGAGAAGCAAATCGTAAGCAGGATATGAAGCAAGCGGTATGGGAGCAGGGATCTCCACTAACGGTAGGTCCCCGGCCAAAGGGCCATCAGCGAGCTCATCAGCACCATCAGGTAACGCAAAGGGCTGAAAATCATCCTCGTCTGTGCTAGTAACGTCGGAGGTGTGGACCTCATGCTCTGAAGGCTCTAGGTCATCTGAGACTATAGGTCTAGGTCCTGTGGTGTCTGAGTCACCTGTTCCAGAGGTGTCCATAGTGTCTGTAACATAAACACAAATATGCACAAACAGTCAATCATACAATTAAATAATCACATAAGTCACCAAGTAAGCATTCAAATAATTCTCCTAGTCCCACTAGCCTCTCAGACTGCTCTTCCTAGTCCCACTAGCCAAATTCTCCCAGCCTCTCAGACTGCTCTTCCTAGTCCCACTAGCCAAATTCTCCCAGCCTCTCAGACTGCTCTTCCTAGTCCCACTAGCCAATTCTCCTAGTCCCACTAGCCAATTCTCCTAGTCCCACTAGCCAACTACCTCGATCTCCCAGACCGAGCCTCGGCCTCCCAGACCGAGCCTCAGCCTTTCTAGACTGAGCCTATAAATAATAAAATGTGCTCAACATTTGTTTATAAAAAGTTTTGGATCTGGACTTAAGTGGTATGCAGTAAAAATGTTTTCGTGAGAGCCCTAGTGATCATAGTCTAGACTCGAGAAAGAATCCTAGTTCGCTATGATCAGAGCTCTGATACCAAGCTGTCACACCCTGGCTTTGCGGAAGCGTGGTTAATTTGGTGTGACTTCTTAATACCATAGCTTAACCATAACAAAGCTATATGAAATAAAACCATGCAAGATCATCCATTCGATTAAGTTTTAAAAACCAAATACAATAACATTGTCTTAACGGAAACACATCCTAACGACATTGTTCAACAAACACAAACATCAACATGACATAAACACAGTTTAAGGACTGTGACTTGTCCAGGAAAGAGTCACATTCCCCAAACCCGTATGACCTCGTAACTAGTGCAGCGGGAAAACGTGTCATACCGCGCCAGATCCTTTAATTCCCTGAAATACATGTAAGTTGAAAAATCAACAATAATGTTGAGCGAGTTCATGTGTAAGTGAATAAATAAACCTTGTATGTATAAAAATCCTTGGTATGTAGCAAATAAGGAAAAAGAGATCACCAATGGTTTGCAAGGCCATTGATATGTGTGAAGTGCAAGTAGGAAGACTCAAACCTAGCAGATTTCGCGTTTGGGTACAAAGTCACCCCAAGGTCTGTTCTGGTTGGGCCTGGGGTTGGGCTCGCTACACCCAGATAGATCTACCGCTTACGTCCCTCGGTCCTACAATGAGGATTAATGGCCTCCAGTTCCCGCCTACCCACTCACATGATCTAAGTAGTAAACCTCCTTACGCTAACCATACCATGTATAAAGTACTTGTAATCAAAGTAACATGTATTTCACCCCCGTAGTTTAGAAAAATGAAAACAGTTAAGAGAAAAGGGGGACATGAACTCACAGTGGTGCGTCTCTACCAAGTATGCCTCCAAATCAATCAGCTGTATGACGACCTACACGTACTAACTCTATTAGACGGACGGCCGTGCCTTAGCTTTATGGTTAAAGTTTTTGGGAAATAGTTAGGCAACTATTTCGTGTTTACATTCTGTATATACTTGGTAGTCATTTTCCTTCCCAAGGATGGGGGATTTAACACATGTGCGTTCGTATAATTCGGATTACACTATTAAGTCTCACTTAATATATCTTATTCCTAACTCCAAAATATAAATATTCTTCCCAAAAATATTATATTTTAATACATGTGATTTTCCCAAAATAATACTTAGTAATATTATTTTTACTCTAAAAATAATATTTACGTAGTTCACAAAATAATCATAAACACTTATACAAGTGATGTTGTGAAAAATATATACTAAATATATTTATGTATCACGTTTTATTTTGTGAAATCCCACCTCCGGTATTTTGTAAATAAGTCGTGGCGAAATCTATAATTTGAAAACAAGTCAAAATGTATTTCTAACACTTATAGTGAAAATATTTCTAAGTGTTAGGTTTTTGGAAAAATTTCGCCAGAGTTTCCTCTGTAACAGGAGGTGGCCACGCTTTCAAGCGTATCATTTTCTTTTATAAATCAAACCAACAATCTTTTTATTCAATCAAAACAATGTTCAAACCACAAACTAGTCAAAATATGTATATAAATCGCATAAATTTCATGAACTTGTGATTTATCCAAACTATGAAGTAAATCCCATTACTTTTAGTGGATCTTTATATAAAACAATCCGATTTTGTAAAAACCCCGTTTTTAAAGAAATTCCATCTTTACAACTTCTCGTCATCTTTTTCAAAAATAGTTATTTTGTCGAAAGTGTGTGCTACACAAGTGTTTACACACTTGTGTGTTCTAAAAATCTTTCGTGTTAGTGTAAGATCCGTCTTTAAAAGTATGTTTTCTCTTGACACTTGGTCCTTTGAAAATACCACTTGTAGATCCGTAGATCTACTAGTTTTAAACACTATTTCACAAACAAAATCGCTTTTACACAAGTTCATGATTCGTGTGTGGTAGAGTTTCATCCTTTAACCCTTGTTACTTCCAAAACAACCTTATGTCATGATCCATGATCATGACCAACTCGGGTTAAATGACGATCCGAGCTACCACAACATAGATCGGGTCCAAATAATCACACAAATCAATTACTACAAGATTTACACAACATATGAGCTTTTAACCAACATTTTTAGTGTTTTAAGTAGACTTTTGTGTGTCATCTTGTATGTTTACGAGTTTTAACCGTTACATATCATTTTAACCACTTTAAAATAGTTCGGGAAGGTGATCTAAGCAACTTACTACTAGCTCGAGGCTAGGGAAGAAACTAGTCGCAAAATGCGTGGATAAAAGCAATGTAGTGAGGTCCTTCGCCTTCCGATTGCACCAAAGTTCCTTATACGCGATCCTTAACACTTGTAGATACTTGGAATGTGAAGAACAAAACTCGAAATATGATGGATGGTAGAGGGGTGTTCGGCCGAGAGTTGTAGAGAGGGAGAGAGAGCTTGAGTGTTGGTGAGTTGTGTAGTGAAGATTATGGAGGATTATGATTAGAACTTATAGACAATTTATAAGATAATTATCCAAAGGTCCATATGTCTTCTAGATTTTAAACACACAAGATTATAATAATCTTGCAAGGACAAGGGGTGTCCCCCTTCATGGGGACGGTTGTAAAGGGGGGGGGGGGGTCTTGGTCCGATTCCAACTAGAGGTTAAGTATATAGTTAGGTTAACCTAGTTAAGTTTAGGGATTAACCCGGTTACTAGTGTGTAGTGTGTTACAACGGGTGTTAGGGTATTCAGGGACCCTAACTGGCTCAGAAAAAGAGAAACAATGAAAATGACAACATTTTCATGTTCCGGGTATAGTCCGGTTGTTTGGTTGGATGGTAATCCGTTAAAGTGCTTAACAAAGCTTTAAAGTGTCGTTAATACCCTTTTTAGTGACACAACTCATTTCTGACACTTTGGAAAGTGTCTAGTAATATTTTTCTCATGTTTTGGCACTTTATTAGGTAGCTAAAAGCTGAATTATTATGTAAAGTGCTGAATTTTGTGCTTAGAGCACTTTTTAGGCACATCCAGTCATTGTACTTATTCCTAGAGACGCAATTCTACAACCCTTGTATCCCTACACTCACCACTAGTGTAGTAAAATATTTCTGGCTCCTACGGGCCTTAGAGGCAGTGTCTGCCTGATGCTGACTCTATCAGCGTGTTCAATAGGTTATCCGTTCATTGTGCTACTGTGCTTTTGTGCATCATGTTTGTCACTAAGGTTCAGCATGTAAATAATGTAGTGACGGTAAGTAAAGTATGATGCAAGTAAGTACATGTATCAGTAATCAAGTAGCAGTTCATCAGTAATTTCAAACAAGCACAGTAATTAAGCAGTAATTAATTATTAATTAAGTCGTACGGATACCTGGTTTGGTGAGGGTTGTCACATCAGGTGTCTATTTAGAGCAATATTTCCTTTTTGTATTATTGTGGATTGGGTCTCGCTGATTGGATTGTTAGAATTTGTGGCATACGCATTGCATTTGATTAACATATTTGAAAAACATATATTATAATATATCCATTTATATAGGTATGTATCCTTTGTTGAAACCAATTACTTAGTTACAAAATACCAGTTTTTACACTCTATGCGCGCGATGCGGCGCATTTGTGACTTTGTTAGGCGCGTTACGTTGATGGCATTAATGTGTGATGCTCATACGCGACACAATGTGTTCGTATGTTGGTACCACAGGTGAGGATGAAATCAACACCATAACAAGTCTATCAAAATTTCCCCCTAAAATACCTAAGTAGCAACCATACTTAGATAAAGGATCACCAAAAGAGTTCAAAAAATTGCTCCAGCTCAGCTATCCTCTGGGTCATCTAACATAACTTGTCTATAAACGATGATTATTGGGTGAATCATGATGGATCAAGTATGAGAAGATCAAACAACTTGAAGAAGGGTTCTTGATTACAAGTTCTCTCTCTTTCTCTTTCAAACTAATTTATTACAAGTGATTTTGTGGAGGGATCCCTAAACTCCAAAGGGTGAGCTTGGGGGCATGAGAGCCCCCTTTGGTGTTAAAGAATTCTAAGACTCCAAGGGAGAAGGGATGGTTTGAAATGAGAACCCAAAGCCTCTGTTTATAGTGAGATTTTAGCTTGGAGGCCAAGGAGTTCTAGAAGCTTCTTGTCCTTGGGGAGACAAAGCATGGTCCTTGTGTGTACTCTTGTACCCTTTTATCTCTTGCATTTTTATCTCATGTAGAACCCTTCGTGAAGCTTTAATCCAGGGTGGAATGGGCATGCCATGCCCAAACGATGCACGGTGGTGCGCAAATCCTTTGTTTTGAGATATCAACATATAGGAACTGGCGTGCCGGCCGTGCGTGATTCTTTTTTGCCCATAACTTCTTCTTTTTAGCAGAAAGGCATGGCCGTGCATGGGGGTGCACGGTCATGCCTGGTCTTTTTACCCACAATTTCTTCTCTTTCCGCGGTTCTTTCTATTGCATTCCGTTATGGGCACGAGCGTGCCTATGGATGCACGATCGTGCATGGACAAGTGTGCCGACAGGGCTTGAACAAGCGACATTCTTGCCGGTTCTGAAGCTTTTACGATTTGTCTTTAGCTAAGCATGGGTGTGCATAGGGGTGCACGACTGTGCCTCCGCATATCATTGACTTTTGTTGACCATACTTGGGTTGACTTGTTGACTTTATGCTCCTTGGTGTTGTGCACGGCCGTGCCCATAGCCTGGCACGGTTGTGTCGATTTTGCAAGTTGCTGAATCTCGTTCAATACTAGAAGTCTACATAATAATAATAATAATAATAATAATAATAATAATAATAATAATAATAATAATAATAATAATAATAATAATAATAATAATAATAATAATAATAATAATAATAATAATAATAATAATAATAATAATAATAATAATAATAATAATCTTAATAAACCAAGTTCGGTGGCGTGAAATTTTTTTGACGTTAACATCATTATAACACGTCTACAAACTTGTAAGGAATGTCAAAATAATTTAGAAAAAGTATTTTATTTAAGCTCGTAAACATTAAAAGAACATAAGGAAAATAAAAACCAGTCTGCAAAAAGTAATGACACAACCGAGCGAGCCCACTCTACGTAGTTTTGAGTTGAGCGCGCAAGCAACCAGTAATAGATTAATTAAAGTTATGTAACATTTTGTATATATCCAAAAGTAAATAAGAAAAAAGTAAAAAAAAAAAAAAAAACAAAAGAAAAAAAAACACAAAAGTTTTCTTGTGCCAAACTGCCAATAGAATATTGAAACGTAGCATGTAATGGGAACACTGACCGACCATGCTTTGTAATATAATATAATATAACTAGTATTAAGGCCCTGCGTTGCAGCGGTTGTTGTAAAATTGTGTCAAGCAGTACTAATGCTATATCACTGTTAACAACCACCAACACTGGAACAACTTGTAAAAACAAAATAAATAAAAACGGAAAAAAATAACGTCGAGTGAAAAGCAGACGTAAAATCTTTGAATCACGTACGTTGCGACGAACTTGTCAGACGGAGAAAAATAGATGTGTTGCGAATAGCCAATCAAACGGTAAATAATCTACGAAAAAATGTTGAACCCCACACGCACGTTGCGGTGCGTTAACTTACAAAACTTAGAACGAAACGAAAAACTTGGGAAAGATGAAAAGTATGGTGGACCAAAATTAAAGATTAAAAGGAGTTGACGTTAAATTGCAAAAGATAAAAAGCTTTGAGTTAAAAGTAAAAAAACAAAGGGTCTATATTGGAAAAGAAGAAAAGTTTTGGGTTATAAATGAAAAAAAAACCTATATATGAGGTACAATAAATTACAAAAAAAGTTAAAAATTTTATTTTTGTAAAACTTGAATAAATTATTATATATTATAGAGTTAATTACCAAAATCGTCCCTAAGGTTTGGGCACGCTTGCCATTTTCATCCAAAATGACACTTTTGAACCAAATTGCCCCCAACGTTTGTAACTTTTTGTCATTTTCATCCAAACCACTAACTTAGTTTATTTTTTCTGTTAAGTTGAGAATATTTGGATGAAACTGGCAAATATAAAACCACAGGGACGATTTTGAAAATTTACTCAAACTCTTTTTAATTTCTTTTATTTAATTATTTTTGTTACATATATAATCAAAAAGAATATACATGGAGTTTTTAGAAAAAAAATTAATATTTTTGTCACATAATTTTTATAAATTTTCATCCAAATCACTAGCTCAGTTTATTTTTTCTGTTAAGGTGAAGGATATTTTAAATTTTATAAATTAAGACAGAAATTAATTTACAGCTTCTTTATATAAATCAGTATTATAAAGAGAAAACGTCATTGGTGTGCAACACATAAGAATCGATTACAACTTTTAGTATTTAAGAGTTGTAGAGATAGAAAAAAATAGTAAAGCGTTACATATTTTTTAAATGTGTTGAACCTAGGAAATATGTTGGTAGAAATAAAATATGTATTTAATTAAGATTATGAGGGTAACTAACTAATACATATTCTGAGTGGCTTGAGTAAAGAAACTTTTGGTTCATAGCATTATAATTACAATTTGGTGGGTAATTTTAAGGTATTTTAAGGTTTGGTAACGATACGTTGTTTGATAGACCGGGGGGGAGGGGGGACGGCTTCTGTTTTTCCTTAGGAGTGAATTTAAAAGAGTAGAAGATGAATTACAAACTTGGTACATATGATAAGATTTTTTTATTTGACATTTTTCAATAAGGTCACCAGTATTTTAGTTTTATAAAAGAGTTAATTCCATAGTTAGTCCCCGTGATTTGCACAAAATAACATACTTAGGTACTAATAGTTTAAAATCACCTTCTAGGGTATTAACTTTTCCTTTTGTAACGTTTGGAGATATTAATTTCTAGGGTATTAGCATACTTAGTCCCTGTGGTTTTGCGCAAAATAACATACTTAGGTACTAATAGAATATGATTTTAAATCTACAAATAACGTTAATACCTCCAAACGTTACAAAATGAAAAGTTAATACACTAGAATGTGATTTTAAAATATTAGTACCTAAGTATGTTACTTTGTGCAAACCACAGGGACTAACTATGTAATTAACTCTTTATAAAATTTAGAGGTTTAAGTAGATTTTATTTTTATAAAACTGATCTATATAAAAAATTAGAAATTAATTTCTGTCTTAGTTTATAAACATCCTTCGCCTTAATAAAAAAATTAACTTAGTTAGTGGTTGGATGAAAATTTATAAAAATTATGTGACAAAGCTATTATTTTTTTCATATAAAAATTGCATGTATATTCTTTTTTATTATATATGTAACAAAATTAATTAAATAAAAGAAATTTAAAAGAGTTTGAGTAAATTGCCAAAATTGCCAAAATCGTCCATGTGGTTTTATATTTGCCAGTTTCATCCAAATATCCTCAACTTAACAGAAAAAATAAACTAAGTTAGTGCTTTGGATGAAAATGGCAAAAAGTTACAAACGTTGGGGGCAATTTGGTACAAAAGTGTCATTTTGGAAGAAAATGACAAACCTGCCCAAACCTTAGGTACGATTTTGGCAATTAACTCTATATTATATATTAACAGAGTAAACTATAGTTAATGGTTAAATACTTATTTATTATCTGCATAATACGCAGTATGGTTTCAATTTATTTATTATTCTTTGATTAGTTTAATATTTGTGAATTAGTTCTTTTCATATTAGTTCAAAAGATATTAATAATTTATTATATATTAGATTTAGATATTTATAATATGATTAAAAGATTGAAGGAGAAAATGTCAGATGACATTAATTGAAGTTATTTATTAATCTTAAATAAAAATAAGGATAAAGATAAATGATATCTATATATTATTTATTAATTAACATTAAAAAAAATATATCAAACAAATATAAATAAAATTGATGAGGTTGGAGGAGAGAACGTATTTGTCATTATTTGGAGTCTTTTATTATAAGTTAGATTAGATATAAAATAATATAATATAAGATAAGATAAGAACGTACCTAAATAGTCTCTGGTCTTTGACACAATCCAACTCTCTTCAAACGATTCATCAAATGACTCATAGATTATATCGCTCACAATGTCAGATGACGTGTAGATCTCCAAAGCCAACAAACTGGTCAAAATTAAACAAAACAACTTCAAACTGCACATTTTCCATGTTTCCATAGATACTAATCTTCTAACCTGGTCCAATTAAAAAATGTTAGTAAGTATTTGCAATCAACCATTAAACATTGGACAAATTGAACACATTAAAAAGACTCCAACAGAAAAAAAATCAAAGCAATGGTGTAAAATCGAAGCTCTGGTATCGTAGTATTGCTAGTCGATTTATCATATTGGTAGTTGTTCGCTGAGCGGTGATTTAGGGAGGGATCTAGACTAATGAGAAGATGAGCGACAGGGAAGGAGGTGGGGCTGAGTCACCGGGAAAACGAAGGATAATAATTTGATGTTTTTTAGTTAAAGGTTTAGCAAAGAAATGGACTATACTTGGGCATGAGTCGAACCAAATAGATGGACCAGAACGATTACAAAAGTGAAGTTTAGTGACAGACAAAATAACTTAAAAGAGTTAAAATAGTCGAACCAAATAGTAGAAAAACATATTGAACTCTAACATTTTATATATAAGGTCAAAGACACATATATTTCAATTTTCAAGAAAATATAGTGATAAGTTAGAAATCATTGAAAGTATATTATAAGAAAACTACCTTCGTTTTCGCTTCTCTCTCTGAATTTGTGATATATTTTATCAATCATTTGCCATCTCTATTTATAGTGGTATAAATGGAAAGTGTAGGTAGGTATCATACAAAAACGGATCTCCACAATATGGAGTGTGGGTTTGTTTGTTAATGGGTCTTCATCGATGTTTTAGGCTGGGCGGTATGGTTGCGGGGACCAAGCTCGGGGAATGGTTTCATCGATCGGTGAACCACCCCTAGTGCTTGAGTTAGGGTGTTTGAGTAGGAGAGAGGGAGAGAAATCGGTGACTATTCACCGAAGGTGGAGAAGGAGTGATGGAGGAGAGAGAGAGAGGAGAGATGAGAGAAGAACCAATCAAAATTTTTTATTTTTTTTATTGAGTGGGTATTTGAACCATACCTAGTGTTTGAGTTGAAAATAAGTGAAGGGGGAGTTGACATGACTTTATATCATTGGGTAGAGAAAACTCAAACACCCTAACTCAAACAAACCATATCGCCTACCCTTAAAAGTTGATTTTTATACCATACTAGGTTGGGCTTAGAAGTTGTAGCGGGCGATGCAACCGAGTGACTAGTCAACTCTGTAATTCCATAAAAATACAACTTTAACTTAATAAATAATCTAAAACTACATAACACCATAATCAAAATTTAATTTTCCAATGCATCAAGCACACGTCGCTTAAAAGACGAAATTCACTATCATCGCTTAAATTAAAACTCAATATTGAACATTTGTATAAGTCGGTTCATTGATATGAACCGGTAACATTGGACTTTTTGACGGTTTGAAAAGTAACCGGTAACCCTGATTAGACTGAACTCTATTGTATTGATGATCTATCTGTTAGGCGGTTCAACCGGTAATACTAACTGGTTTGAACTGGTTTTTAAAAACACAATTCACCATTGTTGTTAGGCTGGAGGGTGTGGTATAAAGTCCCTAGGGGCTTTATCACCCCAAGTCAGATCTACGTAGGCGGCACGTTATATGGAGGGCTTTAAAGCCCCTCCCTTTAACTTGCATGGTGTGGTATAAAGCTCTCTATTAAACAAAATTAAAAAAAAATATTGGTTGAAAAAAGGTGGTCCCTACCTGCACACCCTTTTTGGCTCGTTATCACCATGGCGGACAAGGGGTAGCGCCCCCTTTTAACAAGCAGGGGTTGTTGATGGCGCCCCGGGGCGCTATAGATGTTGATGTGGCGGGGTGACGCTAAGCCACACCCCTAGCCTTAGGGTGACCTTCAGTACATTTTTTCGATATCCATTTTCCACTTTTAACCCTTATGACTTTTTAGTGTTTTTAGGTTATATAATCTTGAATTTCACCCCAGTGAAATATTAACTTACCAACCTAATTTTGCCCCCTACAAAAATATACATTCAATTATATTATATTATATTTTATTATATATATAGTTTTCGAAGGCACATGAATAGTAATTTCAATTTTAAAATATTATATAGTTTTTTAATATTTTATTATATCAATATATTATTTTTAATATTTACTTTTAACATCTTTTAGTTTTTTTTCTATTTACTTTTACCTTTTAACGTATTTTCTGTTTTTCCTTTTCTAAAACCATATTTCCTTTATTATTTATTTTGTTTTTAATAATTCTTTTTTTTTAAATCATCTTTACTTTATCAAATTTAATTTGATATTTCTTTAATAACTTATGTTCGTTAATTTTTTTCTAAAAACTTAAGTACGTAGTTGTGCTTAATATTTACCCTCGATTAGTATAAGTTTTATTAAAAACAAATTTATATTCAAAAATAAAGTATTTATTTGGTATCGTAAAATGATACGATGATAAACTGAACCGATTCTAATGTTTTGGTTTTTTAAACAACATGCTACATTTTCAAATAAGGTTTGTTTTACATTATCATTTTCTCCGTTTCGCCGCAACGCGCGACAGTAAAAAAACCTAGTAAAGAATTTATTGTAAGTACAAAATTGTAAGAATCAAAGTTTACTCCTCCAAGGTGACTTTTTTCTTTGAAAAACTAATGCTTTAACATTTACCTGTTGTCATTACATTCTGTAGGTAAATTATCTAGGCAATTATATTGGATCTAACCACAATATTAGTGCTACCAAATTGGTGCAAAAGAAAATTGCAACACCAGTAATAAGTATTTGGCAAATTCTTTCTTTTTTTTTTATAATTTTCCGTGTGATAATTGATTTTCCATAACCTGATTAATTGAACTTTAGATCAATTATGTAGACAATAGTCTCGGATCTAAGGACAATACAAATGCTACCACATCTAGCGAAACATGTAAAGCAGTGCAAACAGAAATCACTCCTCAAAGTAACATATCTAAAATGTTGTAAAAAAAGCTAACAATGATAAGTATTAATTGAATGTTTGTAGGGGATTGATAAACTAGAAAAAAATGCATTATGTCTACGCCTAAGACTCCACTTCTTGAAACAACATATAATTTGGAATTACAAGAGGATGTCTCATAGGTATGTATTGGGCAAAATGCACATATATTGGCTACAACTTTATTATGTTAATATGCTATACATTTTTATAGACATTTATGTAGTACCAATGCCACAACACCACTAACAACCACCAACACCGAAAAGTTCATATAAAAAACGAAAAATAAAACCAACATAAAGTAGGCGTGAAAAAGGTGAATCAACCACGCGTAGCATAAAAGATATAGAAAACAATAATTAAATTGATCTAGCATTCGCGCGTAGCGACAGGGTTGTTAAATGAGAAAAATGGGTGTAAAATTGTTCAACCAACCAAAGTTGAAAATGAAAAGAGTTGGGGTTAAATTGTAAAAGATGAAAATGTAAATAGTGGTAAAAGTAAAATATTAAAGATGAAAAAACGGAAAACTTTGGGAAGCGTTATAGGTACAACCCATGATGCCAAATATACAATCGTTGATGCAATACAAAATTGGTATTAATAATATACATAGATAGATTAGGCCCCTCGTGTTGCGACCAAGTGGCATAAAGAGATGACGACATAAGCATGAGATTACTTTTTACAGCATTTACGGTTGCCGTAAGTGAAAAAAAAAAACTAGTTTTTTTATTTTATTTTGGAAAAGTTAATTTTTTTTAGGATTTTTGGTAAAAAAACATTTTGAAAAAACCTCTCGTAAGACCGGGTTCTCTAAATTCTCACAACTTGTATAAGTTTTCATTTTATAATTTTTTTAGGATTTTTGGTAAAAGGTTTTTATTGAGTATAAACTTTTTCTTAAAAGATTAAATCTAAAAGCTTCTAAAAGTTTCATACCAAACATACCCAAATGAACAAACCAAATTTATTACTTGAAAACCTAAGTCCTTGGTACAAGTTATCGTATTTCATTTATTTACAATTATAATATGATCTTCTAAATAACATGATTAGGAGGTTCTGTGCATTGAAAACACACTTGAGTGACTTTCAATTTATTGGACCTCTTTCCTTCTATCAGTGGCAAAGCCAGAAACTTTTTCTTATGGTGTCGTTTTTTATGGATACCCCGATTTATAGTAATCCAGAGTCGAACTTTTTGGATCGGTTCAGATCAAATCGGGTCGAATCACATAACAAAAGCAAATATCACAGTAAAAGTACAATGACAATGAATAAAAACACATAATAAAATTACAAAGTCATTTTAAATATATAGAAAATTTCATTTAATAGTTGTTTTGTACGCATTTTCATGTTTTGAAAACGATTCATAATGTTTTCAACTAGTATTCGAGCATGTGCTTCGCGGCGGGTCGTAGGAGGTTGATGGTGAAGATTGGAGCCCACGCTTCGCGGTGAGGTCGTAGAGGTTGATGGCGAGGTTGTGTGATAACTTTGTTAATGTTCAGGGTTAGAAAAATAAATTAATTGTAAAAAAAAGACAATAATATTGTAGCCTTATAATTATGAATTAAACTCTTAAATGACCAAACATAGATTTATTACTATTCATGTTTTGTATTGTTATAATGTAGATTGTAAAATGGCAACTTGCCACCAAAAAAAAAAAAAAAAAAAACTTTTTTTTATTATAACAAATAAGTGCAAGCATCATTCAGATGATCATCAAACATCTGGTTCCGGTTAGGTTAAACAATTGAAATAAAACCAATTAGACATGGGCCTATAATGAATACTAGATTAGAAAAATAAATTAAGCATAGACCTCTAATGATTTAAAGTATACTAATTAAATTCAAGTAACTGGGCTTAATTTTTGAACTATAAATTTGTTTATTATCTAATTCTTTTAGAAGAAAACAAAAAAAAAGGTGTTGTTTGTAAAAAGACAATGGTGTCGCCCGTAAAAAAACAATGGTGTCGCTCGATTTTTTCCTATTATACGTTGTATTTGCTACACAAAATTCAATGGTGTCAGGCGACACCGTTGTTCAAAGTGTAGCTCCGCCACTGCCTTCTATATTTATTATATTTATATTTATATTCCTCATTTGACCCGTTATAGATAATTAGCCGAAGTCGAAACTGATACCTTTCCTATTCGCCTCAGCTCTGATGTTTGTAACGTTTCATCAATGGAAGATTTGCAAGAGGCCCATCTTACTAATCCTCGCCTTCCCATGTAAATTTTATATATTTGTAACGTTACATTATAGATCCTATGTTTTGTAACAACTGTAATTTTGTTATAGGACGTATCGTAACAAAGTTTCCACAACAAAAAGTTTTTCTTGGCTGTTGAGATAAGGCTTTGTGAGGATTATAATTCAACCGAATACAAAAACGTCCTGCAAGGTCAACCATTGTTCATGAAATAGAAGGATAAATAAACTTTCCTTACTGCATCCACTTCAACACTTATAATTGTTAATTGAGTTTTTTTTTTTTTTTTTTTTTTTTTTGTACGATTTGACGTATTTGTTTAAATCGAAAGGAAAGACAAACTTTTATATTAGACTTGATATATATATCAAGTAAAAATATATACCTAAACCAAAGTTTAAAAAAAATCATGAGTTAATTATTGTTTTCGTCCCTGTGGTTTGTCAAAAATCACTATTTCAGTCCATTAGTTTAAAAATTGCGATTTTAGTCCCTGTGGTTTCACTTTCGTAACCATTTCAGTCCCCTTGAACCATTTCAGTCCCTGTACTTAACAAAATAATGGATTGAAATGGTTACGAAAGTGAAACCACATGGACTGAAATGGTTACGAAAGTGAAACCACAGGGACTGAAATCGCAATTTTTAAACCAATGGACTGAAATAGTGATTTTTGACAAACTACAGGGACGAAAACAGTAATTAACTCAAAAATCATTTATGAAATAAATTACAACAGAAGTTTACTTTTATGAAATAAATTACAACAGAAGTTTACTTTCTTTTGGCCTCAGGCTCGTAATAACATGTATTCATAAATGAAATAGGATAATTTGTACCAAGGATAGGGGGGAAACTACCCATAGTTGTGGGTAGGTGGTCGCACCCCTTGAAAAAAAATTTAGCGTATATTTTAGTAAAAAATCTGACCGCATCCCTTGAAAATATGGTTGAAACGTCTCATACGCACCCCCCAGAAAATAATTCTTGAGTCTGCCGCTCACCAAGTACTTAGGTTTTAAAGTAATAAAATTGGTTTGTTCATTTGATATGACTAATTACCAAAATCCCATGCATATGCCTATCATATGACCTGGATTTAACATGAAGATGGATGGTGTTAGTTTGGTGGACTTAAATTGCAATAAAAAAGAAACCTTCGTATGTAAATTACAAAATTTTTTGATTTTGTAAGATATAGCAATAAGCACTAAACCACTAGGACAATTTACTCTACATTTTAAATACTATTATGTATTTATCATTTAAGAGACAGTTGTACCATTATTGGAATTAAACACCGGCCGAAAGCAAACCTACTCATTTAAATCACTACAAAACCACCCATTGAATTGAAATAAATGGTTTTAACATCTCCAAACCCACATGGCCACAAAGCTACACAACCAATATCACCGGCATCTACTTCAGCCACAACCAGCATCATCTTCATGACTATTAGCCTCAATCATCACCGTCGTCATCTTCAACCCTAACCACCGTCGTTGTCTCCAACTCCCACAACCAACACCACCGTTGTCCTCAAGATATGGTAGTCGGCCGGAGGCCATGGCCGACTTTCTCAATTTATTTACTGAAGAAGCTAAAAAGAAAGTGGAGTGGCAAAAATCTAAAATTTCATAAGAATACTGTTTCTCGGCATGTTTGAAATTAATACTATATATGTGTACAGTAACTAGTTGATGTCCCCCCGTGCTGCGAGACGATGGCCGAATAATTCTCAACCAATTAAAAAACACTACAATAGTTTTCTTAGAAAAAAAACTAAAACGATGACAAGGCCGTAATTTTGAGCTCAAGGCAAAACTATAATTTGTCAGGACTAATTAGCGAATGATAGGTAGCTCATTGACAAAAAAAAAATAAAATAAAATTAAATCGAGTCAAACAATTAAAAAAAACTTTTATAGTTTTGCTAAAAAACTAAAATAATGGCAATAGTGTAATTTTGAACTGAGTGCGAAGTTATATTTTTTGATTGGGGTAAATCCGTAATTTGTCAAAAGCTAAAGTGATAGCAATACTGTAAATTTGAATCACGGGCAAAATCGTAATTTTGCGCAGGGGCAAATTTGTAATTTTGAACTTGGGGTAAAATCCTAATATAAATTTGAACTAATTGCGAAATCATAATTGGGGCAAAACCATAATTTTATTTTGAACTGCGACAAAAACGTAATTTTAAACTGAGGGCGAAATCATAATTTTTGAAACGGGGGCAAAATCATATTTTTATACTAAGGGAAAAATCATAATTTTAAGCTAGGGCCAAAACCATAGTTTTATTTTGAACTGGGGGCAAATTTTGTAACACCCGGAAAATGGGTTTGGTAATCAAACCACATTAATACTAAAAGACGGGTAAAGTACCGTTAGTGGTAAAATTTACCCGGTGAATATTAGGATTTTAAATAAATAAACCTAATATTGAATTAAAGTTAAATGAAAGCTTTTAAAGAAATAAAGTTTATAAAAGGCCCGAGTTAACGGGACTTAAAATAAACTTAGTTATGAATACCCCGAACCCACTAAGTTAACTAGGAATGTTTAACCTAGTTAATAAGTGAAAATATTGATAGAAATAAGTAGGTTGTGCCCTACTTAATAACTAACCAAACAAGAGGGGCCAAAGTGGATAAACTTGAGAGTTTATTTAATAAAAGAGGTTTTAAACAACAAAAAAAAACACACACACACACAGAAGTGTGTTCTGTTCGTTGACCTCAGGAGGCTCTTGGAGCCAAAACCCTAAGTTCCAACCAAATCATCAAATTGAATGCTCAAATGAAGCTCAAATTCACAATTGAACGTGAATTAACGATCACCCAAGCTAGGGGATCATAAGGTATGTCAAATTTTGATGATTTGTGAAGTTGTGAAATTTGAGTAATCATCATAATCGCGAATTATGAATGAATTATTGAAGCTATGATTGAATTAGTGATGTATACTTGCTTAGGAACAAAACCCTAAGTGAAAATTATACATATGATGCTATGAATTGAATGACTTGATAAATTACCACACTAGGATAAGTGGGTATTAATCATATGATGAATTTGATGATATAATTATGATTAGAATCATCATATCTGATAGTAATCAGGAAATACTTGAACAAATTGTGTGTTTGAGTACATGATCATACTTGCTAGGAAATGGATTTGTATGATAAAATGAAAATGATGATATATTATGATCAAAATGATGTTTGATATCATCATGTGTTAATCGAATGAAATTCGATTACAATAACTTGATTTCATAAGTAGTTAAAACGGTAGCATAATAAGGATGCTTACCGTACAGTGGCAAAGTAATAAAACGAGTAGTTAAGCTACATCGTGTAATTTCTTTGTCAATAGGCAGTTTGACTTTTTAAAGTCAAAATGACCTTTTATATGATCGAATGATAATTTCGACATAAAGATCGTAGGATGGAATAGTCGTGAATGATTATGACTAGTCTAACTATCTTACAACTTACAATGATAGTTTGACGCTTAACAAGCTAGGTGAAAGCTTGGGAAGGAAGCAAGTCAAACGAATCAAGAATGAAGGAAAAACATAATCTGGATGCTAGGTAAGTAAAGCTTACACTCTTTGTATTAAATACCTATTGGTTTTATAGGTTATGAATAATATAAAGTCTTGTTTGAATTATGATGTTCCGACGCGACATGATACGGGTCAGAACAAAAGACTATAATGATCAACCATGTTAATGGTTAAAAAGAGCTAATACGATTATCTAGTCATGCAATGACTAATAGATAGCGAGTTTTGAATGATTACCTTATAAGGTAAACTAATACACATAATAAGGGTAAAACGGTAATTCGGTCACTCATTGACGATAACCGTTAGTTTGTGAAAGACACGTTATAGCGTAAGCTATAATGGGTCAAAAGAGTCAAGAAATGATTTATAAGTAAAATGACCGTATGGTGTAAACCGGAGCGAGTCATGTAGATAAGATGGTAATAAATATCATCTCGCAAAGATACACGGTTATTTAGACCAAACGGGTCAAAAGGTGAAACTATCACCCTTTGACAATATCGACTAATGATTTTGTCGAGTTGTATGATTACAGGAGTAAATATCGAATGAATAATTGCATCGCTATTACTTAGCGGTTATTACGCAAGGCATTAAAACGGGTCAATATAGTGATCCGAGCCAGGTATGTATAATGGGTCAACTCATCATTTAGAACTTAAGGTTCTATGAGAGCTAGACAAGTCAAAAATGGACATTTGGTTACCTTAATAGGTAAATTTAATGATTTAAATGACTATCATTATGTTTTGTGAAACATAATGATTCTTAAACAAGATCATAGTTAAAAAAATGGGATTTTTGGTCAAACATGTCATTAAAAATCCTTCGTCGTAAAAGAAGGGTTAAACTTGACCAAAACGCCCTTGTAAGCTAAATCGATCAAACAACCCTTAAAGGTTGTTTGAAAACGAGTCTTATGATGAAGTAAATACTTTGAATAAGTATATAAAGCGAATGGTGTAAATCGTTGGGTCAAACGACTCTATAAGAGTCTTTGCCGTAAAATGATAATCCGATGAATAAAACTCGGAATATATAGATCATCACATTAAATACACCACAAATATAGATGTGGTGGAAGATCATTTGATAAGAAATGTGGAAATATGAAGCTAGAAACGATTGTGTTAGGATCTGAGTTTCTTAGATTGTGTTTGTTTAATTAGAATGAAGATGAAACAGAGATGAATTGCAGCGGAATTATGAAATAAACTTTGAACACACAATCAATGGAAGAAAAGTTTAAGCAAACATGTATAACATTTAATCGAATGATTGTATTTGATTACAATAAAGAAATCAAATGCATGCATGCACAGATCTCCCCCTCAGCCTGAG
This sequence comes from Helianthus tuberosus, assembly GCA_030545235.1. NCBI lineage: Eukaryota > Viridiplantae > Streptophyta > Magnoliopsida > Asterales > Asteraceae > Helianthus > Helianthus tuberosus. The sequence continues at coordinate 85,408,285 of CM060369.1, forward strand.
CACACTGATTGTTCATACAGAATTGACTTAGAAGAAAAGAGCTCACCGAACAGTACAGGGTACTGTTCTATTTATAGTACAACACAACCACTGAGCATCTTTGGCTGACGTCACCATGAAAATGACATCTAACTTCCTAACAAACTACAACCACTGATCTATACAACCACTGATTACTAAACTACTGAACACAAATATAATGCATAACTAAACCACCGATTGTTCATTCCACTGTTGTAGGATAAGCACTGATATTGATCATCAGTGCTTTCTTCAAAGGATGATCAGTTCTTTGGAGGAGCAGTGCTTTGATCTTTATCAGTGCTTGAGACACATCAGTAGATTGAGCTTCAGTACTTTAATCTTCATCAGTGCTTTGGCTTATCAGCAGTTATAAAACAGCAGAGCTTGTAGTCTATCAGTTGTTAGGGCCACTGTCAAGGGGAAAGACTTTGTGCAGACACTGCTTATGAAGATCCACTGTTCTGAACAAGTTTTGGCTTTATCAACTATTCCTTTGTAGGGTTCAATCCCAACAATCTCCCCCTGGAACAGATGATGCCAAAACACTTCATTATTCAAGATCTTTATTGTCTCATCAACAATTCCCTAACTTGCCCATTGAATTGTAATTCAAAGTTCATGGAATCTTCATCATCCTCATCCCTGCATAGTTGAAGCTCTAGGAGATCTTGGAGATCAGCTACACTCAGGCCTAGTGCATTTTCCCTAGATATGTGCTTAACTTCACCACTGGACTTGAGCAATGTGAATACGTGGGTCTTTTTATCAGATTTCCACTTTAGTATTTTTGAGTTCAGTGGGTTTCTTGGGTGAGCTTTTATTTTTGATGAGTTGGGTTAAGGAGACCTGATTATGACTCTTTTAGCAAGGTCTTGAAGCTTTACTGAGTCAGGGTTTTCTGCAATCATTTGCTGAAGAACCACTTTCATAATGTCAGCTTCTTGTGCCTTTTCTTCTTCTTCCATCTGTTTTTGCCTCTTTCTATGATCTAAGGCAATGATGGAGGTATCAGATGATGTGAACAAGGTTTTCAAAGAAAGGGCCTGCTGCTGTGGCTCATCAGCTTTCTTGTCTCTGTATGCTGGCTTCTTTGGAACAGTGGGATCTGTTTCTCTTTTCTTTTCAAGCTTTGCATATACCATGTTAGTGTATTGCCTTGACCATTTTGCTATGGCTTTGGCTGTACCAAACTTTGCTGCAACCAACTCTTGCTTCTTTCTTTTATACTACAAGGTAAGATCTGCAATTTTCTTTTTATACTTACTCCAGTCTGGTGCTGATCTTTTCATACCTGGATCATTTCTGATTCTTTCAATTCTGTTTGCCTCAGCTTTGAGTGCAATGAGTGGCCAGTCTTTGAATTGTTTAACCTTTGCAGGATAGAACTTATCTCTCATGATCAGCTCCAAAAGGTCTTGTCTCATCTCCTTTTGTAAGTTAGGATTTGGTGGTAAATTAGACATCTCTTTAGTTAAGCCTCTTGCATAATCTTCCAGTTTCTTGACTTTGCTCAGCAGAAGTTGCATTCGACTTGAGATGCTATTATCACTTTCTCCCTGACCTTCATACTTGGCTTGCCACTCAGCCTGCTTTGCTTTGAGTTTTAAATACTCATCCAAGTTTTTAGGAGGTCTGAAACCAGAGAGAGATGGGAATTTTCTTTTGGCAGGGTCATCCACTGTGTAGAACTGTCTCATTTCAATTTAACTGCAGGTAGTTCCAGTGGGTAGCTTGCTGCTAAAGGAACAACATTTGCTGGATCATGGCCTTCAAGTATTTTTGGATCTTTGATTGAGTTTGCCAATGTTGGAGGAATGAATTGTTGAGGTTTGGTTCTTTTATAGGGTGTAGATGAAATGGGAGCAGGTGCTGGTATGTCATCATTATGCACCTGAAACTTTCTTTTTCTTGTGTATACCTTTTTAGGAGAAGGTGTTTTTGTTTGTGGTTTTGGAACAGAAAGGATTATGGCTTGGGAAGGAGTGTTTGAAGTGATGGTTGACTGACTAACAGTTGTTGAAACAACTGGTGTCTCAACCACTGTTGTCATTACAACTGTTGAAGTGTCAACTGTTGTCTTCTGCTTTTTGGCAGGTGGTTTTTGAAGTGGAGATGTAGTTTTTGGTGTAGCAGTGGATTGAGTGGTGATTGGTAAAGTGATAAGGGCAGTTGTTGAAACAACATTTGTTGAAACCACTATTGTATCAACAGCTGTTGATATAACAGGTGTCTCAACATCTATTGGTTTTGTGGTTTGAGGTGAGGAACTTTTGGGGATTTCAGGGATATGTTTAGTGGTTTTGGAAGGTGTGATTTTGGGTTGATTGACCTTTCTGGTAGTCTTTCTTCTGTTTGAAGTACCCTGCACTTCCTTTGCCATAAAAACTTTCTTATCCTTTGCAAATCTTTTATCACCCTTTGTTTCCATTCTCTCTTTTCTCTTTGCTTTTTCTTCAGCAAAGGCATTAAGAGTCACATCAACCTTCTTTGACCCATCTAGCTTGGGAATCTTCACAACTGGTTTAGCTTTTGGATCAGGCTCTAAGTGTAGACCATCCTTTCCCTTCTTACCTTTCTCCCCCTTTTTGGCATCATCAGGGTTTTCAACATAGACAATGGTAGGAGGAGAAGTACCAGTGGTTTGGAGCAGATGAGCTTTGATTGCTTTAATGTCAGCTTGAGTATCCTTATACCTAGCTTCCATCATATTTCTGAACATTTGTAGCTGAATTTCATGTTGTTGATCAGCATATGGTCTTTGTTTATGAAGCACAGGTTGAAACAGTTGCCATAACTCAGTGGGGGTTGGACCAGATGTTGAAGCAGTGGATGGAGCTTTTTGAGATTGTAACAACTGTTGCAGCATATTTTTTATATCTGCCACAGATGTTTCAATTTTGTCTACTCTCTCCGTCAATTCTCTATATTTTAAACCATCACCCAAGTTAATGGGATCATCTGATTTCCCACTAACAATGGTTGTATCAGCAGTTGGACCAGAAGAAGTTTCCACTGGTTCATCCAATGATGCCCCTTTTTTCTTGGTACTGGGGACTTCCCTCTACATTAGCTATCTTATCTAACACACCAGTGGGTAAATGAAACACACCATTGGTTAATTTGATAGCATCAGTAATGGTTGCCTTCAAGGGAGACTTACTGATGAAACTACTGCCCAGGTGTAAATCAGTGGATTCAACACCTGTAGTAGTTGCTCCACTTGAACTACCACCAAGAGTTACTTGTAACTCTAGGGGTGTAACCTCCTCAGCTGTTGATGGGTTAGCAAGGATAGAGGAATCAGACTCAGTCACTTGTTGGAGTATATTCTTAGTGATAGGCTGTTGAGAGGAACTGATTTGTGTCTGATCCATATCCAATGCATTCAATAGAGGTATAAAAGATGGTGGAATTTGTGAAGTGAGAATGGGACTTGAAAGAGAATTTGCCCTGGGAGCAGGGCTGTTGTCACGGCCCCAGCCCCGGTTTAACCCAGTCAGGAGCCGCGGGACAGGAACCCGTGGTATTAATTGATGCGACAGCGGAAGATTTTAACAGGATCTTTTAAAACTTGTAATTGCCTGTTTATTTTATTTCATAATTCGGGATAAACCCCGTAATTTACAATAGAGGAATTTTACTAGGAAATTCCCTGATTTATTAAAACATGTTTATTCATTTTAACTGAGCCACCTCTTCAAGCTTGTTAGTGCTCCGTAGCACGCTTTCCTTGATTTACAGCAGGTCACCTGAAACATGTTTTAAAAATATTTTGTCAGCGGGGAAATACTGGTGAATCATTCATTTTGACAAAATGACACGTAGTTATAAATTACAGCATAAGAGCGATTACAATGGATTCTATCTTATTTTTATCTGGAGCCGTGTCACCCGGTGACGATGGTCATACCACTATTGGGTCCCACCCCAAGTAGTGACGTTTATCACTGTTAGGATTTATTATCCTAACCGTGAGAAATTAGTAATGTGCACAATACCCCACTAGCCAGTGATTAAGATAACCATGACTTAATCCCTGTAATTATAACATTTGAAAATGGAGCATTGTAAAACATTTGATAAAAAGAGAATGACTCACATTGCAAGTTTAATTTGAGCAGAGTTTAGCATACTGATAAGCTTGTTAACCTAATTCAAATAACAATGCACACGAACTAGGTTAGTAACTAATACAGCATTTACGATAACTCACGAGATTAAAACCTTCACAACGAATGACAAAGTGCGATACTTAAACATCCATCGAATTTTACGACGAATGACAAAGCATAAACCCTAATTTGGGCAGCACTTAAACATCCATTGGATAGTTTTCATCGATCGGACATTGAATCGTAGTAGCGATCGAGTTATTACCCTGTTATCGCGGCGGAAATTCGAGATTATGTGTGTTTTTGTAGTATTTGGACGATATCTCAGTGTATGAATCGAATTTTAACGTCGAACCAACGCGTAATTGCAAGTGCCAAACCCCTGAATATATACTGGAAAAAGGGCGCGCCCGTGTGGCGCGAGGACCTCTCGCGTGGCGCGAAGGGTGCTCCCCTACCATAGGGTAGCCCCGTGTATGCGTAGCCTTGCTGAGCCGACGGTTCGTCAAAATTTAATTTTGACAACGAACTGTGTGGATATTACTAACCAGGGAATACCCCCCCTGAGTTTTAGGGACCCTGATCCTGACTCCGATTGCTCTGAAAATTTTAGGGGTTATGCTGGATTACTTGGGGGTCTCAATTAGGATTTCCTTTTGGACAAAATAAAATAATAATTAATAGTTTTGGTGAGAGTTGTTACATCCTCCCCACCTTAATAAAAATCTCGTCCTCGAGATTTATTGGAATAAATGAAGATATTTCCGCTTCATTTCCGAGTCCAGCTCCCAAGTGTACTCTGGTCCTTTTCTTGAATCCCATTTAACTTTGGCCAGCACTAATCGTTTGTGCTTAAGAAACTTGATCTTTCGGTCTTCTATTTGAAGTGTTTTTTCTACAAATTTTAACTTATCATTTACCTCTATGTCTTGAAGAGGTACCACCAGGGATTCATCTGATAGACATTTCTTGAGATTGGATACATGAAATACATCATGTACTCCAGCTAGCTCTTCTGGTAGTTGTAGGCGATAGGCAACTGGTTCTATTCACTGGATTATTGGGAATGGTCCTACGTATCTTGGACTCAGCTTTCCTTTCTTCCCAAATCGAACTACTCCTTTCCAAGGAGAAACTTTCAAGAGTACTCTGTCTCCCACTTGAAATTCCAATGGCTTGTGTCGATTATCAGCATAACTCTTTTGACGATCTCGAGCAGTCTTTAGTCTTTCCTTGATTTGAGAAATCTTGTCGGTGGTTTCTTGCACTATTTCAGGACCTGATAGTTGACTTTCTCCTATTTCTGCCCAGCAGACTGGAGTTCTACATTTTCGACCATACAATGCTTCGAACGGGGCAGCTTCAATGCTTGCATGATAACTATTGTTATAGGAGAATTCAATTAAGGGTAGGTGGTCGTCCCAGTTTCCACCAAAATCTATCACACATGCTCGGAGCATGTCTTCTAGTGTTTGTATCGTCCTTTCACTTTGTCCGTCTGTTTGTGGATGATATGCAGTACTTAAATTTAGTTGGGTTCCCATTGCTTCTTGGAAGCTTGTCCAGAAATGGGAAGTGAAACGACTATCTCTATCTTATATAATGGAGAGTGGAACTCCATGTAAGGATACTACTTCGTCTACATACAGCTTTGCCAACTTTTCCATACTAAAGGTTTCTTTTATGGGTAGAAAATGAGCTGATTTGGTTAATCGATCCAAAATTACCCAAATCGCATCATACCCTTTTCTGGTTTTGGGTAGCTTAGTAACAAAGTCCATTGTTATGAGTTCCCATTTCCATACAGGTATTTCTAATTGTTGAAGTAGACCCGAAGGTTTCTGGTGTTCTGCCTTAACTTGTGAACAAGTAAGACACTTAGAAACATATCTAGCTATGTCCTTTTTCATTCCTATCCACCAGAAATTATTTCTTAAATCTTGGTACATTTTATTGTTTCCTGGATGCATGGTATACCTAGATTTATGGGCTTCCTCTAAATCTTATTTCTTAACTCTCCTTGCTTAGGTACCCAAATCCTTCTCTTATGGAATCTCCAAATTCCATCATTTCCTTGCTCTAATTCTTTTATTCGTCCTTTCATTCTTTCAGCATCGTCCTTGATTGCTGTTTCCTGAACATTCCTTAGTTGTTTCATTAAATCTAACTGTAGATTTAATCTAAGAGCACGAACTTGTCTTTGTTTCTCATGATACTTATGACTTAAGGCATCTGCTACTACGTTTGCCTTTCCTTCGTGATATTGGATATCACAATCATAGTCACTTAGGATTTCCATCCATCTTCTTTGCCTCATGTTTAATTCTTTTTGCCCAAATATGTACCTTAAACTTTTGTGATCCGTATAGACAGTAAACTTACTTCCATACAGATAATGTCTCCAAATCTTAAGGGCAAAAATTATGGCTCCTAACTCTAAGTCATGAGTCGTATAGTTTTCCTCGTGCTTTTTCAATTGCCTTGAAGCATACGCAATTACCTTCTTGCGTTGCATTAGCACACATCTTAATCCTAGTTTTGAAGCATCACAGTATACTTCAAAATCTTCAATCCCTTCTGGAAAGGCTAGGATTGGGGCATTTGTTAATTTTTGCTTTAAAATTTTAAACTCCTCTTCTTGCCTAGGTCCCCATTCAAACTTATCTGCTTTACAGGTTAGCTTAGTTAATGGCACCGCTATCTTGGAAAAATCCTTAATAAAGTGCCTATAGTATCCAGCTAATCCTAAAAAGCTTCTAACTTCCATAGCTGCTTGTGGAACTTTCCATTTGGTGATTGCTTCTATCTTAGCAGGATCTACGTGAATACCCTCTTGATTCACCATGTGACCTAAAAATTGTACTTCTTGCAGCCAAAATTCACACTTCGAGAATTTGGCATAAAGCTTCTCTTTTCTTAACAAAGTTAAGAGTGCATGTAAGTGCTGACAGTGTTCATCCTGGCTTTTGGAATAAATAAGTATATCGTCGATGAAGACAATTACAAATTTATCCAAATACGGTTTACAGATTCTATTCATCATGTCCATGAATGCTGCAGGTGCATTCGTTAGTTCGAAGGGCATGACTGTAAACTCGTAATGACCATACCTAGTTCTGAAAGCAGTTTTAGGTATGTCTTCTTCTTGTACCTTCAATTGATGATATCCGGAGCGTAAGTCGATCTTAGAAAAATATCTAGCTCCCTGGAGTTGATCAAAGAGGTCATCAATCCTAGGTAATGGGTATCGATTCTTAATTGTAACCTTATTCAATTCTCTATAATCGATACACACTCACATTGAACCATCTTTCTTTTTCACAAACAATACTGGTGCTCCCCACGGGGATGAACTAGGTTGTATAAATCCTTTACTTAGCAATTCATCTAACTGCTTTTTCAGTTCTAACATTTCCGTGGGTGCTAACCGATATGGTGCCTTGGCTATCGGTGAAATTCCAGGAATTAGATGAATCCTAAATTCTACTTCCCTATCGGGTGGTAATCCCGGGAGTTCTTCTCGGAATACATCTGGGTATTCTGAGACTACTGGAATTTCCTTAAGTTCCTTACCTTTAGTGTTAATGATTACTGAAATCATATACACTACTCCTTGCTTTCGTTCATAACTAGCAATCTTCATTACTGAAATGAACTTCATGGGTTTTCGCGGCTTATCCCCTGTAATCATAATTACTTCTCCTGTGGGTGTATGAATTTCTATGGAGTTTTTATCACAGAGAATTCGAGCATGGTTGGCTACTAACCAATCCATTCCTAACACTACATCGAATTCGGCTAACTTCATAGGTAACAGGTTTGCAGAGAATTTGTGGCCTAAAAGTTCTATCTTTTCTTCTCTCAAAACCTTATCTATGTTAACAGAATTTCCATCTGCCGTTTCAACGGTAAAAATCCGCCTAAGGTTGGTTAAAGGTAAATTAAGAGTTTGGCAGAATGAAGTATTTATAAAACTTTGGTTTGCACCAGAGTCAAATAATACTTTTGCATAGACGTCGTGAACTAGGAACGTACCAGCTATCACGTCAGGAATTAATTATGCTTCCTTAGTAGTCAACTTGAAGGCTCTTACGTTTTTCTTGGTAGCTACTTCTGCAGGTTTGGCTTTGTTATCAGCTGGTTTGACCAGTTTTGGGCAATCTAGCCTAAAGTGTCCAGCTTCTCCACTGTTGTAGCAGACTGTTGCTTTCTTCTTCCTGCAATCTTCTTCTTGATGCCCCGGAATTTTGCAGAAATTGCAATACCCTTTGCATCTTCCAAAATGCTTTCTTTTACAGGCATTGCAGAATGGAACAGTGGAAGATTGCCCATTTCCTTTTCTCTTGAAATTACTACGGTTACCCATACGGAATCCTTGGGTAATCTTTTGGGCTACTTCCTTTTTCCGGTTTTCTTCACTTGTGCGTACCAATTCATCAGTTAGGGTGTTAGCTAATTCTACCGCATCGTCAATAGTGCGAGGTCTCGCAACTTTAACGATATTACGGATTTCGCCAATTAATCCCCAAATATAGCGGGAAATAAGCACCGGTTCTGGCGAAGCCAGGGTTGGTACCACTCTCGCATACTCGAAGAATGTCGAAGTATACCCTCGACAATCTACACCCATCATCCGATGGTTCAGGAACTTATTTGCCATTTGTTCCTTTTCATATTCAGGACATAATTTTCTTTCCATTAGCTGCTTAAATTCTTCCCAACTCATGGCATAGGCCAAATTTCTTCCTTTGGCTTGAAATAACGTATTCCACCATTCTAGCGCCCCTTCTTTGAAAAGATGTGACGCATACATGACTTTGTCTTCCTCAGCACATTTACTTATCATAAGTACTGCTTCGGTTTTCTCCAACCAACGTAGTGCTGCAGTTGCCCCTTCATTGCCTGCAAATTCAGCTGGTTTACAAGCAAGAAATTCTTTATAAGTGCAACCAGGCGTTGCAGCTTTCATTTTCTTGGGGAGTGGGGCCTGCCGTGGATCATTATCGTGATTAGTATGGTTGTCGCCGCCGTTTACACTATTACTGAAGTTATCTTCTTGAGTACGTTTACTAGGAATAATTTGTTGAGGTTCAACAGGTTTCTGGGCAGCAGCAAGGATTGCTGGAATAGCATTGGCTATTCCTTGAGCAACGATATTCTCGATATCTTGCCTAGTCATAAATTGATCTTCCTGATTTTCCTCAGATTGATTAACTTCGTTAACTGGTTCATTATTAGCAGGTTCCATCTGGTAATTAATATATATATAAATCATTAGCATAAAATAAATAATAGCTATATGCAAACAATCACACAATACAACACACGTATAGTCAAAATTATCGATTTCTCGATTCCCATTTTACATATATAAATATATTATGCATCAGTACACACCGTTATCTTACAAAGGTTTTATTTGTAGGTTATTTTACAGACTTATTTTATTATTACTATTACTATTATACAATCTGTAACACCCTTAATATTTGGACGGTATTTATTTAATAATTATATTAATTAAATACTAATCAGAGTTTACAAAAAAACTTTTTCATGTTTAAAGACCATACATACTTGTTGAAATATCCAAAACAATGTAAGATAGTGCATGACAAGTTTAAAGTTTACCCTTGCTAGTCATCTAACAACTAGTTTAAAGGATTCAAACACGATTAACAAAAGTATTTACAACATAATTAAAGTTTAGACAAGATTAAGTTTGTTGCGGAAGCTTCAAAATGCGTGTTCGGTTCTTGACTACATACTTGATCACCATCCGAGAGGATCTCATCCATACCTATGGTCAAACAACTAAAAACATTAGTTTTGACATTATCATAGCATATATGTATACAAGTTCTGACATCAAAAAGTAATTAAAAATACAAGTTTTTTTTTCAGGGCTCCACCGTAACTTACGGTGTCTACCGTAAGTTACGGTAGACCCTGAATGTTTCTGGTTCTGCCGTAACACAGGAACCATCCACCGTAACACTTTTAATCTCCACCGTAAATTACGGTATAGACCGTAATTTACGGTGGACACTGGAAATCTGCCATTTGACTATTTTGCGAACTTTGCTCTAATTAGCATACCGTTTTAGGCTATTTCCTTCCTGTATGTCTGTAAGTTTATTACGGACATGATCGTTTTGTTTATCAAACCAATATTTGTCTAACCGATCATTCGGTTACAAGTTTCTATACATGCATTTGCTCGATGTATTCTAACTATAAGAATATATTTCAAGTTTCTTATTCTAACCTTTTTGATGCCTTTACCCAAGTTCCCGGGCTAGTACATCTTGGTATGTTTACGTTATCCATGGCTTATTGTTGCCTTGGAACTAAAAGCCCGTTTCCTCAGAATTCAACCTTCCGTTCCAAGCGACACATTTTATTAACCTTAGTGTTTGACCCGTTAACACGGGTTCGTAGATTTAAATTAACATAACCAATTTATTGGTGTGGTACCATCCATCACCTAGCGAGGTATGAAACTTTCAAGTCTCTCCTCCCGTGATTCCTTTAAAATCTTTATTTTGACCCGTTTGTTTATCTAGTGAAGGCCATCAATTTATTGACAAGCCAAACAAAATTCCACTTCTTTATTTTGACCCGTTTGATGGTCTAGTGAACTTCGCCACTTTAACGACGCATCAAACGCGTCCTTTACACTACGACATCATTATTACACAAAAACCAAACATTTACATAATGTAACGAGACTGAAGTCACGCACCTTTAAAGCACACCTTTTCCGCGTGTATCACCTCCGGCGTGTCCACTTGACGTTCCGTATTCCTTGCCTAAAGAGTTCAATTCATAACAAGGTTAGAACTCTTTCATAAGCTTTAACGCATTATTTCTTAATATATTCAAATCTGCGTTTTACCCAACCTTTAACCTTTTAACCCTCATTTAGGCGTTTTATCAAACACCTAGTGGGTCGGATTTCTACATGATCTAAACCAATTTCATGACTTGTAATTATCATCCAAATTACTTTAATTGGTCTATTCTACACAAATCTTAACATCAATATTTCTGAATTTATTCTTAAATTCAGATTTATGTTAGAACAAGATCATATTTTTAGGACTTATCAAGCTCTCTTCAAGTTCATTAGCCACCTACAATGGTGGTTATAAACTCTATGATCACCATGAAATCTTTTAACAAGATTTCACCTAGGGTTCATCCCTAAACACCATATCTCTTCTAATTACACACATACAATACACAATCAAGCTGAATTCTGATTTTTCACAATTAACCTAGAACTTGAGATGAATCAAAACACTAGAATTTCACATACCTTGTGATCCCTTCAGTGAGGTGATCACCAATTCGTGCTTAGAAATCGATTTGGACTTGATTTATGCCTTGAATTTGTGTTTTTTTTTTTGTGATTTCTAGGGTTTTGGGAGTGGGGGTCGCCCCTTCTCTTGCTCTGATCGACCAGACCTCCTCAATGGAGTGTTTGGTTTTGTTTTTAATAAAATTTTGATAATACAAGTTTCAATTTTGACAACCTAGGACCCTCCACTCTATTTAGTTTATATTTTTAGAGTTTTAACCCCTTCTTATGTTACTACAAGACTCCTAACTAACTGGGTTATTTATCCTAGTTAGCTTTTTCTTGTTTATTATACACTTTATAGTTCTAATATAAAGTTTTTCATTTTCGGGATGTTACAAGTCCACCCCCCTTAAAAGGGTTTCGTCCCCGAAACCGAATTTACGTACCAAAAAGTATGGGGTAGAGCCGTTGCATCTCTTCTTCGGATTCCCATGTGGTATCCGCACCCCTCCTGTGTTCCCATTTAACCTTCACTTGGTTAATCACCTTGTTCCTCAAACTCTTTTCTTTACGATCTAAAATCGCAATTGGTTTTACCGCATAGTTGAGACTGTTATCCACCTCGATATCATCGTAGTGGATACGAGCGGTTTCATCTGCTAAGCATTTTCGGAGATGTGACACGTGAAATGTGCTATGAATTCCACTTAACTCCTCGGGTAGTTCAAGACGATATGCCACCTTACCAACCAGTTCAGTGATTCTAAATGGGCCAATAAACCTCGGACTCAACTTTCCTCTTTTTCTGAACCATATAATCCCTTTCCATGGCGATACTTTTAGCATTACTTTATCACCGATTTGAAATCCAATCGGTCTATTCCGTTTATCCGCGTACGCTTTTTTTCGATCCTGAGCCGCCTTTAGGTGAGCTCGGACTAAGTCGATCTTCTCATTTGTAGTTCGGATTATATCAGTATGAGCTAGTCCTCGTGGACCCACTTCTCCCCAACATACCGGGGTTCGACACTTTCTACCATATAACATCTCATACGGGGCCATTTTAATGCTCGATTGATAACTATTGTTATATGAAAATTCGACCAAGGGTAGATAAACATCCCAACTACCCCCGAAGTCAATGATGCAAGCCCGCAGCATATCCTCCAACGTTTGTATTGTTCTTTCACTCTGCCCATCCGTTTGTGGATGGTAAGCGGTGCTAATGAACAGTTTAGTCCCCATTTGTTCTTGGAAGTCACGCCAAAAATTTGAAGTGAACCGAGTATCTCTGTCTGACACAATGGATATCGGTACCCCATGACGTGCTATAATTTCATTGGTGTAAACCTCTGACATCTTCTCGGATGTATAAGTCTCACGGATCGGAATGAAGTGAGCACTTTTCGCCAATCTATCCACGACTACCCATATCGCATCAAACCCGCGGTTGGTTTTGGGTAATTTGGTCAACAAATCCATGGTGATTTGTTCCCATTTCCAAACTGGGATGTCCAATGGTTGCAACTTACCATATGGCTTTTGGTGCTCCGCTTTGACTTGCAAGCATGTCAAACACTTCTCTACATATTTCACGATATCTCATTTCATTCCGGGCCACCAATAATTTTGTTTTAAATCATTATACATCTTGGTCGCCCCCGGGTGTATCGAATAACGAGATTTATGGGCCTCGTCAAGTAGAAGTGCCTTGGCCCCACATGAGTTTGGAACCCAAATTCTCCCAAATCGAGTTTTCAATCCTTGGTTATTATCCGCCAGGTCTTTTAACTGCCCAACTATTCTTTCCCTTTTCACATTTTCTTCCTTTATTGCTTCAATTTGAGACTTCTGGATTTGCTCAAGCAAACCCGATGTCACAATTAGTTGCATCGATCGTACTCGAATAGGCGTATAATCTGTCTTTCGGCTCAACGCGTCTGTCACTACATTAGCCTTCCCGGGGTGGTAATGTATTTCACAATCAAAGTCTTTGACGGTTTCTAACCACCTCCTCTGCCTCATATTTAATTCCTTCTGATCGAAGAAATACTTCAAACTCTTATGGTCGGTAAAAATAGTGCATTTTACTCCATACAAGTAATGCCTCCATATTTTTAAGGCACACACCACTGCTGCCAACTCGAGGTCGTGTGTAGGGTATTTCTTTTCATGAGTCTTTAGCTGCCTCGAGGCATAGGCTATAACCTTGCCTCTTTGCATCAAAACACAGCCAAGTCCCGAATGCGACGCATCCGAGTATACAACCATATCTTCCGTTCAGCAGGATAAGGGTAGAGGTTGGTGTTGATAGGTCTAATGATATCACAGCTTGCAAGTACGCGATCCAACTCCTTTTGTAATGGCAACTCCTCGACTTGTTTAGAACTTTCCCCAGTTTCCCTTTCTACTTGCCTGGAATCTTCCTTAATCTCGATCCCTTTTCCTTTATCCATAGGATTTTCTATTTTGGGAATTTTTCTAGTTGCTGGTTTCCTCCTGCGTACACGCCTCCATCCTACAAATCTTCTCCTTTTCTTAGGCTTTGGTTTCTCCAGAGGTGGAGCGTGGAATTCCATAGGTTCTTCCACATCGGGTATGTAACCAGTAAAGTCTTTGGAAACTTCCAATTTCACCGGATAGAGATTGAGATTCTGAAGGGCTTTAGATAACTCATTCATGCTGTTTAGCATATATGCAGAAATGCACAAAAATGCTAAGTTAAAAATTTTATAATAAAAATTTCACAGATAAACATTCAAGTATTATTGCATACCGTGTGACTCAATTTAATACAAAGGACAACTGAAAATTAAAACATACTAGGGTTTATTGTAAACTTATTTATTTACTGAGTAAAGTTTCTGGCTTGTAGGTGATATGGGTGCTAGGACTGAGTCAGGGTATTTAAATGTTAGCATTTACTGCTACCGTAGCTAATATATAGAGATCTGCCCATTTTTCTTCTAATTTGTCTTCCCATGGTGGGTCACGGCCTAATTTCTTGGTTTCCTGATTAACCCTCACTTCTTTTGGTTGTGATTTCTTTATTTTCTCTTAACTTTTCCTAATAATCAAACTTCTTTTATTAGGAGAAAGTGGTTTCTCATATTGTGTCTTACGAACAAATATTCCTTCCTCAGTATTTGCTGAGTGTTTTGAGGATGAAGTTCCTTTTTCTTTCGGTGAAGTATCTAATTTATGGTAGATATCTGAAAGTCTTTGCTTACCCATACTGTAAACAAATATTCAAATAATAAAACACGTAATCACAAAAATGGCAATCAGTAAGATTAAGTATTTTTCTTAAATACTTAATTAGCTTAACTCAGTGGCTCTGATACCAATTTTTCCAGTCACGGCCCCAGCCCCGGTTTGACCCAGTCAGGAGCCACGGGACAGGAACCCGTGGTATTAATTGATGCGACAGCGGAAGATTTTAACAGGATCTTTTAAAACTTGTAATTGCCTGTTTATTTTATTTCATAATTCGGCATAAACCCCGTAATTTACAATAGAGGAATTTTACTAGGAAATTCCCTGATTTATTAAAACATGTTTATTCATTTTAACTGAGCCACCTCTTCAAGCTTGTTAGTGCTCAGTAGCACGTTTTCCTTGATTTACAGCAGGTCGCCTGAAACATGTTTTAAAAATATTTTGTCAGCGGGGAAATACTGGTGAATCATTCATTTTGACAAAATGACACGTAGTTATAAATTACAGCATAAGAGCGATTACAATGGCTTCTATCTTATTTTTATCTGGCGCCGTGTCACCTGGTGACGATGGTCATACCACTATTGGGTCCCACCCCAAGTAGGGACGTTTATCACTGTTAGGATTTATTAGCCTAACCGTGAGAAATTAGTAATGTGCACAATACCCCACTAGCCAGTGATTAAGATAACCATGACTTAATCCATGTAATTATAACATTTGAAAATGGAGTATTGTAAAACATTTGATAAAAAGAGAATGACTCACATTGAAAGTTTAATTTGAGCAGAGTTTAGCCTACTGATAAGCTTGTTAACCTAATTCAAATAACAATGCACACGAACTAGGTTAGTAACTAATACAGCATTTACGATAACTCACGAGATTAAAACCTTCACAACGAATGACAAAGTGCGATACTTAAACATCCATCGAATTTTACGACGAATAAAAAAGCATAAACCTTAATTTGGACAGCACTTAAACATCCATTGGAGGGTTTTCATCGATCGGACATTGAATCGTAGTAGCGATCGAGTTATTACCCTGTTATCGCGGCGGAAATTCGAGATTATGTGTGTTTCTGTAGTATTTGGATGATATCTCAGTGTATGAATCGAATTTTAACGTCGAATCAACGCGTAATTGCAAGTGTCAAACCCCTGAATATATACTGGAAAAAGGGCTCGCCCGCGTGGCGCGAGGGGTGCTCCCCTAGCATAGGGTAGCCCCGTGTATGGGTAGCCTTGCTGAGTCGACGGTTCGTCAAAATTTAATTTTGACAACGAACTGTGTGGATATTACTAACCAGGGAATACCCCCCCTGAGTTTTAGGGGCCCTGATCCTGATTCCGATTGTTCTGAAAATTTTAGGGGTTATGCAGGATTACTTGGGGGTCTCAATTAGGATTTCCTTTTGGACAAAATAAAATAATAATTAATAGTTTTGGTGAGAGTTGTTACAGCTGTGGAAGATGGATTCAAGTGGATCCAGAGCTTCATAATGTGGTGTCCCTTTGTATATAACCTGATCCTTTTATGAGGATGCAGGAGGAGTTTCAGGCTCAGGTTGAGATCTTTCTACTATCTGCTGTGAGGAAATAGCAGCAGTGGTTATTGGTGACTTTTGTGTTGTCACAGGAGTTACTTCTGGGATCTCATCTTCCAGAAGATCCTTTTTGGATGGGATGGTTGGCTTTTTGGAAGTTTTCTTTTTGGTCTTTTTGGTGGATTTTGGTGGGGGTTTCACAGCAGTGGTTGTGCTGCTGTGATCACCATGAGCAGTGGGCTCAACAGCAGAAAACTAAGGAGCAGATGTGGACTCATCCAAATTTTGCTCAGGTTCCTCTGTTTGTGTTTTCAAATCCTTTGACTCTGACATCCTTGTAAAGGTTTCAGAAGAAAGACTGTTTATTTGACATGGAGCACCCTGGATGAGCACTTGTGCACTATCCTTTGGTATTTTCTTTTGTAGATAATAACTCAAAAATCTAGGAAACAGTAAAAATGGTTTCTTCTTGTCTTTTATATTATTAACATTTTTAACCATATCATTGAAAATCTTTTGGGAATAATTAAAATCAGCTTCTGCCATGATAGGATATCCCAAGTATTGGATGTTCAATGGTATTTCATTGAAAGCTGTAGTTTTATTTGAAACATACATGAGAAGGGTATGAAATAAAAATTTCATGGGAGGTGGGGAATTCCCTTTTTGTAAAGTTGGTTTATTCATTTGTCCCTCATACCCCCTTTCGGCCAGATATGTCTGGTACTCATTTTTAGGGAAGGAATTATTACCTGTGTGGTCGTTCATCTCAAAAACCTCAGAGATTGTATGTAGTGTGATGGAAACAAGAATTTTTCCTACTTCAGATGTAATAGCCCAGGGATTTTTGTCCTGAACTTCAACTTTTGTATTTTTCCAGAATTCTCGTAGGGTTTCTTGATAGATTGGTGCGTTGCAAGTCAACAAAGTTTTGTACTTTGAAGAGGAAAGAGCATCAATAACGGAGTGAAAAACTGTGTTATAACTTGTTTTCTCAAGGGTACACAGATAGTTATGAGGATTTTTGAGTGAAAGAGTCATGGTGATTCGAGGGTAGCTGCGAGAGGAGGATGAAAATGAATGATTCGAAGGATTTTTATGGAAACTACTTTTGAAAGAACTTTTGAATTCGATAAGACAGTGAAACCTCTGATTGGGGTTTTAATCAGGGTTTTATAAAGTGAAAAAGTGAATGCTGACATGGCAGCGGTTACAAAGATCTGACAGATAAGTACTGTCCACATGACAACCTCTGATGAATAATGGATGACAGTTGTATAGGAAACCACTGATGATCAATATCAATGGTTTATAGTGGTGAAAATGAAAATAGTGGTTGATTTTAACTATCAGTGGATAGCCATCAGTGGGTTAAGAACACTGATCTTTGACAACAGTGACTAACAATGAAAAATGAGAGAACAGAGGTTGACTTTCAGCAGTGGATAGTTTTCAACAAAGCAGATGTTTGAACCAAAACAGTTGTTATGACAGACTTTTAAGGATTTAATGAAAACTTTCATTTTTAATTATTTTTAAGGATGGATTTTTGATTTGCTGAAACCATTTTAATGCTTTTTATTCATAGAAAAACAAGATTTTGCCTGTTATTCCATGTTAAGCATGCCAATTCTAGAGATCAAGTTTTCAAAGGAGGATGTGTCTAAAGCCTTTGTTAGCACATCTGCCAGCTGATCTTTAGTATTAACATGATGCAGAGAAATCAAACCTTTTTCATAGCAATCCCTCACAAAGTGATGTCTGATGTCAATGTGTTTGGTGGTTGAATGTGAAACTGGATTTTTGATGATATTTTATGCTGCCTGACTGTCCAACATGAGATGTGTCTTTAAGGCAGTGATACCAAAATCCAGCAGTTGATTTTGAAGCCATAACAGTTGGGCTGTGCAGCTTGCAGCAGCTATATACTCTGCCTCAGCAGTGGATGTTGAAACAACTGCTTGCTTTTTGCTTTTCCAAGATACTTAGCAATCACCTAGAAATTGGCACCTTCCTGATGTGGACTTCCTTGTTGCATTGCAGCCAGCAAAGTTACTGTCTGAGAATCCTGAAAGCTTAACATTCCCATTAGCAGGTGTTGGGATTGAACCCTATCAAAGGAACAGTTGATTAAAGCCAAAACTGGATCAGATCAGTGGATCCAGAATAAGCAGATGTTTGTATTCAATCTTTCCCCTTGACAGTGGCTCTAACTTTTGATGAATCCAACTGCTGCCCTCCTAACTACTGCTGACCCAAAAGACTGATGAAGACTAAGTGCTGATGCTCAAACAACTGCCTTATCTCAAGTACTGCTGAAGACTGAAGCACTGCTGGAGCCTAAGCAGTGGAATGAAGAATCAGTAGTTTGGTTTATTTCTTTGTAATGTATTGTTATCAGTTGTTTGTTATCAGTGGTTGTAATAGGTCAGTAGTTAGAGTTTGTTAGGAGGTTAGATGTCACTTTCATGGTGACGTCAGCAAAGATGCCACAGTGGTTTGCTCGTGCCTATAAATAGAATAGTACCCTGTACTGTTCTATTAGCTCTTGCATCACAAGTCATTCATGTACGAACAAACTCTGTGAGCTCAGGCTGAGGGGGAGATTGTAATACATGCATGCAATTGTAATTGAAGATTGAAATAAATTTAATCTTTCGGTTCAATGATAAACATGTTTGTTTGAAAGCAATTCTCATGTTTGATTGTGTGTGAAAGTTTGTTTCCATTTTAATTCCGCTGCAATTACTCTTTCATCTTCTTAATTCTCAAACGAAAACACAATCATAAGAAACTCAGATCCTAACAATTGGTATCAGAGCGAGGACAATCAAATTTGATCTAACAATCATTTTGACATAAAAGTTCAGCTCACAATCGTTAATACTGAAAATTGTTCGTTTTGTTGAAAAACAGAGTAAGGTTTAATCACGATCAAAGTTGATTAATCAGTACCTGTAAAACAACCAGGATGACGTCACAATCACAAGATGTTAACAATAACATCGGTTCACTCTTCAAACCACCCATGTTGAAGCAAAATGAGTACAACATTTGGCAGAGAAGAATGGGTCACATCCTTGCTCAACAGAATACCGGATGTTGGAAGTCGGTTATCTTTGGACCACATGTTCCAATGGTGCCGAGTGCTGAGGTTCCAAAGAAGTTTGAACCTAAGAAAACTGAGAACTACACTGATTTTTATTTTCAGAAGTTTGAACTGGATGCTAAGGCATTTAGCATCGTTGCATCTGCATTACCCAATGAAATTTGTGTTGGACTATTACACTGTAACAGTGCCAAAGAGTTATGGGATGCACTTAAGGAACAATTTGGGGGGGACTGAAGAAGTGCTTGAAAACAACAGGGAAATTTTGAACCAACAGTATGAAACATTTTGTCACATTAAGGGTGAATCATTAACACAACAGTTTGAGCGATTTAGCTGTCTCATGAGTGAACTAAACTTGCTAATGTTGAATTTACTAAATCAGCACAAAATAGCAGGGTTCTTAGATCACTACCTGAAAAATGGGATACAATTGCCTTTGTGACCAGAAACTCTGTTGAGTTCAAAGATCTGACCCTGACCCAACTTCATGGTAGACTCTTGACCTATGAAAGGGAGTTAAACCAGAAAAAGAAGTTGCAAGAGTCTGGAAAAGTTGCAAATGACTACTCATTTGGCAACACAGCTCTTTTGGGACAGGAAGAGTCTGGCAGTAGTGAGAATCAGAGTTATGATCACTTTATTGACATAACTGCAGGTGGAAACTTCAACTCTGATCCTCACTCATCTAGTTTTGCTTTTACAGCAAATGGAGAAAGCCAGAACTCTGATAATTTATGCTTTGAACTCAATGACCTTCAGCACTTGCATTGCTGAGTGTTAGAACCAGCAAATTTTACAAAAGGACAGGGAGAAAATTCCCAGGGTTACATGGGAATTTAAAAGTGGGGTTGGATAAATCGAAAATTAAGTGTTACAAGTGTAATAGGCTAGGTCATTTCGCTAGGGAATGTAGGAGTCAAACAAATGGACCAACTATTACACATCCTAGCTCACACCCTAGACCACAAGCAAACCAAAAACTGTGCACTACACTCAATATGCACACCATGCTGCCCATATAAACACTGCTCACTATGCAAACCCTGGAACCCCTGTGCCTGTGCATTATGTTCAAACCACTGTCCCACAAATTCAGTATGTCCAAGCTCATGTCCCTCAGGTTCAAGTGCAACCAGTTGCACCTCAATAAGCTGCACCAACAGTGGTTCAACCAGATCAGCAAAGCTTTTTCACCCAAGGCTTTGTTGACTGGAGCAGCTTACCTGATGAGCTAGGTGATGAAAATTTTGCACTCTATGCTACTAATGATGCTTCTAATGATGAATTTTGTTTTATGGCATTAGAGTCAATACCAGAAGAGCTGGAAACTGGAGAAGGATAGTCAAAAGCTGAAACAGTGGATAAAGTTGCTGAACCACTGTCTGACCCCTGGTCTGAAGAAGAAGAGAAGAAACATCGTGAAAAGGAAGAGAAGGTGACTGATGAGGAAGAGCATGTTTGTGATTGTGCCATAATGGCTGCAGCCAAGGTATCACCTCAGGTTCTTAAAAATCTGTGTTCAGACAAATGCATCATAGCATTTGCTAACATTAAAGAGGTGAATGAAAACCTTAGGGATAAAGTGCTAAATGATGAAGTTCAATTTAAAAAGTCATTAAAAGAACTGAAAATCAAATTGGCTGAAAAGGATAATGAAATCTGCAGTCTTAAACAAGAGCATAGCTTAACCAAAGACCAACTCCAGACTATGATAGAAAAATATCAAGCCCGCAAAAAGGAGTTGGAATCCACCCAAATCACTTATGAAAAATGGGTGGAATCCTGCAAAGGTTATGAGATTATGCTTGAAAAACAGCTTGAAAGTAATGTAAAATTTGGCATTAGGTTTAGAAAAAATGGCCAAGTTGAAAACAATGCTGCAAATCAAGCTGGTTCTGTTGAAATCTTACCAACCAACAAGAATGGCCAAGAAGTTAAAATAACTGACAAACTTGGAAACAAAATTACTTTGGAAAGACCTGTGGGGTCCTCAACTTTTGAGGAGATTGAGAAATACCAATTCAAACCCACATGGTCTGATGAGTGTGACATTCTTGAAAATTTCAAACCAATGGACTTCACAACCATTGATGGTGTAAAAGCTCCCAAGGCAAAAGTCAGTCCTCTTAAGGACATCCCAACAGTGGTTCAAAACTCTGTTGCAAAGGAGACTGAAAAGAGGAAGAAAAGAGAAAAGATTAAAAACTTGTTTTGTGATTTCTGTGAAAAGAAAAATCATTTGACCAAAGATTGTTTTCACTTAAAAGCTTATGATCTTAACAAAACAAGTACCATTGAGCCTTCACAGAGCTGCACCATCTGTGGTAAAAACAACCATTCTACTCAGCAGTGTGTGTACTTGAAATCTTTTGAGGTCAAAAAGGAAGAGTATATGTCAAAAACACCAATGAGTTCATCAAAACTATCTGTCAAGTTCACCAAGAACCAACCACTGTTTGTGCCAGTTCAAACAGCTGTTACAAAATAGCTGAACCAAACCTCTGTTAAAAGAGATGTTCAGGTGACCGATGCACCCCCTGCTAACCAATACCGAAGAGGTAAAGGTCAACAACCATACCCTAGGGTCCCACGTGTTTATGAGGTTTACAAAAAGCCCTCTAAACCAAGAGTGAACAGGCATCCCTTTGGGTACCAGCAGAGGATAGGGCAAGACCCCCAACAGTGGTTAGAGAAAAACAGTCCCAAAACTGTCCAAACCCCTGAGCTAACCACTGTCCATCCACCTGAACTTAACATAGACACTGTTGAGACCCCATCCAAAGCCTTATTGGCTTTGGAGACCCTAATGAACTAAACCTTTACTTGATGTGCAGGGAGCTTCTGCATGCTTAGATAGTCTTTGGTATGTAGATAGTGGAGGCTCCAGGCACATGACTGGATGTAGAGCCCTACTCAAAGATTTCAAAATTCATGGAGGGGGTGATATATCCTTTGGCAATAATAGTAAAAGGAAGGTAATGGGGTCTGGTACAGTTCAGTCTGGAAATGTTAAGTTTGAAAATGTCAATCTAATAGACAATCTAAAATTCAACCTTCTTAGTGTCTCACAAATGAGTGATAAGGGCTATGGCTCATTCTTCACTAAAGATTGTTGTAGGATTGTTGGACCAGAAATGGTTAAAAAGATTGAAGAAATAATAAAAAATGGAAAAACTAAACTTGTTGCTCAAAGGAGTGGCAATGTTTATGTTGTTGATCTGTCAAAAGAATGCCCCAGCACTAATGCCTGTCTGTTCTCAGCTGCCTCTAACAAAGAGACAGAATTATGGCACAGGAGATTGGGGCACACAAATCTCAAGATATTCACTGCTTTATCAAAACAGGGGTTAGTAAGAGGTCTTCCTCAAAAACTGTTCACCTGTAATGAGCATTGTGTTTCCTGCTTAAAAGGAAAATAGCATAAAAGCTCTTTTAGGTCCATCGAAGAGTCCAAAACAACCAAGTGTCTGCAAATGCTGCACATGGATCTGTTTGGACCAGTTAAAGTCATGAGTCTCAAAAAGAAAAGATATTGTTTGGTGACTGTAGATGACTTTTCTAGGTTTACATGGACTTATTTCTTACATTCCAAAGATGAGACTGCAGGCATTCTGTAAGACTTTGTTAAACAGGTTGAAAAGCAGTTTGACTTGCCAGTAAAAGTCTTCCGGAGTGACAATGGCACAGAGTTCAGAAATAGGGAGCTGGATGAGTTTTGTGTGTCAAAAGGAATAGTAAGGCAGTACAGCATTCCAAGGACACCAGAGTAAAATGGGGTTGTTTAGAGAAAGACCATGACTTTGATTGAGGCTGCCAGAACCATGCTTGCTGATTCAGGTTTGTAATTAACTTTCTGGGCAGAGGTAGTAAACACTGCTTGCTATGTCCAGAACAAAGTTTTAATCAACCCCAGGCATCAAAAGACTGCCTATGAACTGCTGTATAAAATCAAACCACTGATCTCATACTTTAAAGTATTTGGCTGCCCATGCTTTATTTTGAATTTAAAAGACTCAATTTCAAAATTTGCAGCCAAAGTAGACAGTGGTTATCATTTGGGATACCTGCCTACAAAGTGTTTAACACAAGGACCAAAACAGTGGAAGACACTTTGAATATGAAGTTCAATGAACTTTCTTCAATGAAAATCCCTGCAAACCCTACAAAATTGTTTGATCTTGATAAATTTACTTTTGAAAATGTTTCTGTCAAGACTAACAGTACAGGTCCATCTCAAAGTCATTCATCAGACTATGGATATGAAGTCATCATTCCACAACAAAAGTCTGCATCAATTGGAAGAGCAACAGATGTTCAAAACAGCTGTCAAAGCTCAACCACTGCTACCTCAACAGTTGTTGACCAAAGTAGCCCATTAACTCCTGCTTCCACATCATCAAACACTGTTGATAA
This sequence comes from Helianthus tuberosus, assembly GCA_030545235.1. Classification (NCBI taxonomy): domain Eukaryota; kingdom Viridiplantae; phylum Streptophyta; class Magnoliopsida; order Asterales; family Asteraceae; genus Helianthus; species Helianthus tuberosus. The sequence continues at coordinate 85,432,020 of CM060369.1, forward strand.
AAGTCCTCAAACAGTGGATAAAAGTCAACATGTTTCCACATCAGTTCCACCTATTCCTCCACCTCCATTTGAAGCCACTGTTGGATTATCAAAATCACCAGCAGTGGTTAGCTTAGATGATTCACATCTACAGCCCTCACCATTTAATGCCATTGTTCTATACAAAGAAGATCTTATCTTCTTGAAGTCTCATCCACCTGACCAAATCATTGGCAACATCAGTGAAGGGGTGCTCACCAGAAGTCAATCCCAAAACATCTGTCTTTTTGCTGGTTTTCTATCTATCTATCCATCAGCCAGTCAAGTACTAAGAGGCACTGAAAGACGACAGCTGGGTAGAGGCCATACAAGAGGAGCTCCAACAGTTTAAAAGACAACAAGCATGGGAGCTTGTACCATTGCCAAAGGATGTTAGTCCTATTGGCACAAAGTGGGTCTTCAAAAATAAAACTGATGAAAGGGGCATTGTTGTCAAGAATAAATCAAGGCTAGTGGTTCAAGGGTTCAGACAGGAAGAGGGCATTGATTATGATGAAACTTTTACCCCTGTAGCAAGATTGGAAGCTATAAGACTGTTCTTGGCATTTGCTGTCAACCATAACATCAAGGTGTTTCAAATGGATATCAAATGTGCATTCCTCTATGGTAAGATTCAAGAAGAGGTATATGTTTGTCAACCTCCTGGTTTTGAGGATCCATTTTATCCAAATCATGTCTACAAGCTAAACAAAGCTTTGTATGGCTTGAAACAAGCACCAAGAGCCTGGTATGAAACTCTTTCCACCTTTCTTCTCTCTATTGGTTTCACAAGAGGTAAAATAGACAAAACACTGTTCTTAAAATGGAGAGGGAAAGACTTGATGATTGTCCAAATTTATGTGGATGACATCATTTTTGGAAGCACATGTACTAAAATGTGTGAAGAGTTCAGACAACTCATGACAGCTGAGTTTAAGATGAGTGCAATGGGTGAACTCCAGTGCTTTCTTGGTCTCCAAGTAAGGCAACTGCAAAATGGTACTTTCATCCATCAAGGCAAATATGCCAAAGAACTTTTAAAGAAATTTAGATGGATGATTGCAAACCATGTAGTACACCCATGGCAACAAATAAGCTTGTCATGACTGAAGAGGAGGATGATTTGGTGGATCAAACACTATATAGAAGCATGATTGGGTCTTTATTGTACTTAATTGCATCTAGGCCAGACATCATGTTTGCAACATGTGTTTGTGCAAGATCCCAATCAGCCCCTAGGAAGTCTAACCTCATAGCTGTGAAAAGGATCTTCAGATACATAAAAAGTGCTCCCACACTTGGTATCTGGTATCCTGCTAATGGGAATGTTAAGCTTTCAGGATTTTCAGATAGTGACTTTGCTGGATGTAACACCACAAGGAAGTCCACATCAGGAGGGTGCCAATTTATAGGTGATTGCTTAGTATCTTGCCTGATTTACCCATCAAAGGCATATTTATCAACATTAGTCCCTCATTTACGACGAAGGACTTTCACGACTATTATGATCAAAATCGCACATTTAAAATGTATTCTCATTGATGCGTACCTGGCTCGGGTTAACAAATAGACCCGATTTATACCTCGCTTTTATTATCACATATTCTATGGCGACGCAATATTCCGAATCGCTAATCGCTCCTGTTAACACAAGGCTTGACAACCACATTAGTCGCTATTGTCAAATGGTGTTATCACCACCATTCGACCCGTTTGGACTATATGTCCAACGTTATCTATTTAATCAAAAACATCGTTTTTGATTTCCAATTCATACATCCATCCCATCCCGGATTTTATTATCACGTTTCTTACAAATTCAACCCATTTCGGATTACGCCATGGGTATTCTTTTAACTTCGATTTACATTAGTCAACACTTGACCAATTTCCATTTTATCCTTTTTATCATTATTAGATTACACTACAAGGTAATCTTAACGGGAATTCATAATTTCTTAAATCATTACATGATTTATTTACCGTTTTACCCTTTTTGCCATAAACCAAAGTTTTTATCATCTTTATATGTTCCGACTCGTATCGATCGCGTCGGAAATTCATATTTTCTATATTATCGTTATCGCATTTATATCGTATAGAATAAACAAGTATTCTACATAATTGTGTAAGTTTCACTTACCTTGCATCCCGAATACGCTTTTCCTTTATGCTTGACTCGTTCGACCCGCTTCCTCCCCAAGCTTCACCTAGCTTGTTAAGCGCCAACTATCATTCATCATTCACAAGGTAGTTAGATTAGTCATTCTAAATCATGACTTTCACACCTTATGAATCTTTGATTACTTTTCTTATTGAACTAAATCATAAATCATGAGTTTAATTCTTGTGTCAAGACCCACTTCAAATCAAGTATGAACTCTTAACAATTCCACATTTTGTTCAAGTAGTTCATTCATACAAGTTAGTATGGTGTTTATAAACACCAATACAACATCAATTTCATTAAATCATCCAAAAACCCATTTTTCAAGTCATGTATGATCAACACTCAAACTTGGAAATTGTTCAAGTATCTTGCATCAACTATCAACTATGATGATTTCTAGCATAAACATATCATCATCTTCACTACACAATCAAAACTCACTTGTCTAAAAGTGGTAAATCATCAAATTATTCAAATCATAGAAATTTTACTTCAAATTTCTACTTAGGGTTTGTTCCTAAGCAATCACACTTCACTAATTCGGCCATAGCCTCTACGATTCATACATAGATTGCATCATGCAAAGTTAATCGATTTTCACAACTTCAAGAATATTAGAAATTCGACATACCTTACGATCCCCTTGACTTGGTGACCGTTTCTATGTGTTCAAATCCGAATTTGGCCCTTGTTTGATCCTCCAATTTGAAGATCTTGTTGAAATTAGGGTTTGGCTCCATGGGAGCTTGCTCCTGTCGATTACAGAACACACACTTCAAGTGTGTGTTTTGTTTTGATTTTTCTTTTATTTTATAACTTGTTAAGTTATCCCAATTTAACCCCTCATGTTTGGTTCGTTATTAAGTAGGCCACAACCTACTTATTTTCCACAATATTCCCACTTATTAACTAGGTTAAATATTCCTAGTTAACTTAGCGGGTTTGGGAATATTTATTACTAAGTTTATTTTAGGTCCCGTTAACTCGGGCATTCTATCATTTTATTTCTTAAAAGCTTTTATTCACTGTTTATTTATTATTAGGATTAATTATTTAATTCCTAATATTTACCGGGTAAACTTTTTACCACTAACGGTATTTTACCCGTCAGTAATATTAACGTGGTTTGATTACCAAACCCGTTTTTGGGGTGTTACAAGTCTACCCCCCTTAAAGAGGTTTCGTCCCCGAAACCTTATTTACGTAGTTCATTGGTTTAATTAAACGAACCTAGTTTCGTTTTTAAGGCTCCCGTTTCCTTTGGTCAAAAGTTTTCGTGTATACTGACGCGTACGTCTTTCATGTGTAGGGCCTCGCGGGCCGTTACTTACAGCTTTTAACCCTTTATCTTTATTGACTGAGTTGTCACTTGACCACTTGGTCTCGTTAGTCTTTTAACAGGTCTATCTCGCGCTTGTGTTATATTAACAAACGCTTGTATTTGTTATGACGATTTCTTATCTTTGAACAGTTTTACCGGCTAGACTAATTAGTCGCCGTCACTTCATACCCCATAACTCACGTTACAACGTGATCATTTTCTATGTTTCTTTTCTTGTCCGTGAGCGTGTCACGTCACGTTTAAGTTTAATTCAACGTATCTTTATAATACTTTTTCTTTTAGAATGCATCGTCTCGCACCTATCGATGTTGAGACCCATACTCTTTGATATTTGTTATTTCCGAATTCGTCTTATAGTATTCATATTTGTTAGAACGTTGTTTCTTACTAAAACTAAATTTTAGTTTAACGTCCTTCTCTTTAACTATGTCAATTACTCTCATTGAGGAAATTGACACCTATAATTTATCCTTTTCGTTCTCGTTTACACGAAAAATTGTAACCCGTTCCCTCGCTTTATTCTGTCGATCCGTAGGTTCTTTCACTTAGCCTCATAGACTATTTCTTTTAAATTTTTCACCCTTTTAAGGTGGGATCTCAACAGTTCGTTTCTTTCATTTATGACCCAAGGGTCTTCTCGGTCCCGTAGACCTTGACATTTCTATGAATCCCGTAGGTTATGATGATCCCATAGATCATCTTTTATTCGTGTCTGTATTCAAATGCATATATATACATGTATAGCTTCAAGGCATCCCTTGTTATATTGGAAATCATTTATTTTTGCTTTTTAAACTTTAGTTGACCTTGACCGTAGTCTAAGACTTCATTTGTTTACTTTCGGACTAATCCCCCGACTTAATGACTTCTGACATTAATTACACGTCAGTTCGTTCTACGCCTACCGTTTCCCGGTTCATTCTTATACCTCTTGACAACCCTTTACATAGGTTTGTTAACATCTCACACTTTTATTTATTTAGTCCGCGCCCACTTACATTAGCAAGCGTCATCATTTATTTAATTCGTTTGACTTGTTCGTGTGAAATTTCATCACTGGTGAACGTCAAATTTCATTCTTTGTTCGACCCGTTCGACTTTTAACTAGTCGAACGTAATTTTTATCAAAATTTATGTTTGCAAAAATTCTTTTCATCTTTTAGTCATGACTCATATTCCGAGTCTTTTGACTTTCTATTTCGCGTTCCTGTTTCTCAGTCTACGCATGCGTTTAAATCCTTACCCACTAACCGGGTGTTTTACCGAAGTCGTTATTATTGCAACCCTTACGGTATGCATTATGACTTCGTTTCGCTTTTATATTCCTACTTTGTTCTCAAATTTGGTGTTTTACAAAATCGGCCCGTTAAGAGTCATATTTGCATTCTCCGGGTTCGAGTGTAAGCACACCCCTCCCAATTGCATATCTTAATTATTTTACATGTTTCTTTGTCCCTTCCCTCGGGCTCATTATCCTAATAAAATACGCTTCCGTCACTCGGCTGTGCGTTTACATTATGATCAAATATTCTGCTTATCTGATTCATTTGGGTACTTTTTAATTTGTCCCTTTAACCCCGTCCTTACTACATCGGATGTAAACGTGTCCGCTATAAGAAGTTCATGGTATCATATTGTTAGGATCGGAGGCTCACATGATTGTGCTAGTTTGTGTAAATTTTATAATCAAATAGATATGAACAGTTTTAAGTGCAGCGGAAATGAATAACAAACTTTGTAAACACAATCAAAGGAGAATATAGTTTGATAAACAATTGCTTTTCATAGAGTCGAAAGATTACATCAAAAGCAAAAGATTACAGATATGCTTACAAACTAAACTCCCCCTCAGCCTGATGCCCCAAGGTTGGTTTGCACAAGATGAAAGGATTAGACATGAGGAGAAGAACTCGCTCAGTCAATCAAATGTAACAGTACAGGATACTGTTACATTTATAGGCAAACCAAACCACTGAGGTATCTCAGCTGACGTCACCATGAAAGCGACGTCTAACAGCCTAACAACCTGTATCTACTGTCCTTTTACAAACACTGCTATACCTAACCACTGACTATACATAAAACAGATAATACACTAAACAGTTGCTCTCTCTTTACGTCAGTGCTTTCCTCAAGGTTAATCAGTCCTTGATTGGGCAGAGCTTTGTCATCAGCAGTTTGTACCAGCAGTGCTCAGTGTTCAGCAGTCTTCTAGGCTTCATCAGTAGTTATGCAGAGCAGCAGCAGTTGTATCCGGTCAGTGGATGCAAGACCATCAGTTGTTATAAATCACTTTCAAGGGGGAAGCTTAATGTAAACTGCTGCTTATTGTGAATCCGCTGTTGTGACCAGGTTTTGGCTTTACATTATCTGTTCCTCTGGTAGGGTTCAATCCCAACAATCTCCCCCTGGAACAGATAATGCCAAAACCTGTCATTATTTTGGATCTTTATTACTCATCAGTAGTTCCCTTGCATTACTTTTAAATTCTTCTTCAAATACTTTGGAACTTGTATCATCTTCATCCCGGCACAGTGTAAGTTCAAGGAGATCCTGCAAATCTTGAACACTAAGGCCTAGTGCTTCTTTCCTTGATATATACTTCACCTCTCCATTGGATCTGACCAGAGTCAATACGTGGGTCTTTTGATCAGAGAGCCACTTTAGTACTTTTAAACCCAATGGATTTCTTGGGAGAGATTTATTTGAAGATGAGCATTGAGATATTGGCCTTGAGAAAACATGCAGACTTTCAGACATTCTTTTGAAAGCCATTTCAATGACATCATTTGCTGCAGCTATATCTTCTGCAGTTTCTCTTTTAATCAGCTCCTGCCTTTCAATGTCTGTCATGTCTGTTGAAGTGTTTGGTGATGCAAGTTTGGTTAACATCCCTTTAAAAAGGTTTTGAAGTTTTTCTGAGCTTTCTTCTTTTAGACCCATTTTCATGATGGATTCTGTGAAGTACTCAACCTCCTTTTCTTTCACCTCTTCACTGGTCAACTATTCTTTTTCCTCTTGGTTTGTCACAAAAGTAGACCGGAACAGTGTTTTGAGGTTTTCTATCTGCTGTTCAAGCTTCATTCTTTGTTCATGCTTCTTTGAGGTGCTTGAAACAGTTTTCTTTCTTTTCTTTAGCCTTTCATAGGCTTCATCAGTCTGCTGTTTTGACCATTTTGATATGGCTTCAGCAGTATCCATTTTTGCATCCACCAGCTCCTTTTTCTTTCTCTTATACTCAACAGTTAGATCAGCAATGAGCTTTTTGTATTTTCTCCAGTTTGGAGCATTCTTCTTCTTTGAAGGATCATTCTTGATTTTCTCAATCCTTTCTGCCTCATGCTTTAGAGAGACTACTGGCCATTCTTCGAACTGTTGTTCTTTAGCAGGATAGAATTTCTCTTTCATGATGTAGGCTAGATATTGTTTTCTTAACTTTTTCCTTTGTTCAACCTTTTCTTTGTTTAGGTCTTGTGCAAACTCTTCTATCTGCTTTACTTTTGTGAAGTAGAACTCCAGTCTTTTAGCAATGCCATCTTCGCTTAATCGTTCACGTTCACTCTCAACTTTCGCTCTTAGTTTAGCTTGCCTTGCCTTGATTTTGAGGTAGTCATCCATATCATCTGGTGGCATGTAGCCTATGAGTGAGGAGAATCTTCTTTTTGAAGGATCTTCTTCTGTATAGAATTGCCTCATCTCATTTTTGATAGCTTCAAGTTCCAATGGATGTTGTGCAGCATTAGGATCATGTATACCCTCATCGGCAGGGATTGGCTTTCTTTTTCTGTTGAAGAGCTTTGGTTGTGATGTAGGAAAGGTGAGAGCAGTGGTGGATGACTGACTAACATCTGTTGAAACAACTGGTGTCTCAACATCTGTTGTCATTACAACTGCTGATATGTCAGCAGTTGTCTTCTGCTTTTGAGCAGGGGATGGAAGTGGTGAGGTAGTTTTTGATGGTGGTGATGGTGGTGGTGAATCATCATCTGATATGAGATTCCTTCTCCTTTTTAATGAAGAAGGGGCAGATGATGTTTTAGGTGAATCAATGGTTTGAGATTGGATAGCAGTGGTTTGTGATTGTGATTGATTGACAGTGGTTGAAACAACTGGTGTTTCAATCACTGTTGTCATTACAGCAGATGTTGTAACATCTGCTGTCTTCTGCTTTATGGCAGGAGGCAGTGGTGGTGATATGATTGTAGATGATGATGATGGTGGTGGAACAGTGGTTGTAATGGTGTGTGATAGAGTGGTGTGTGTTGAAAGTGTGTGTGTTGATGAAATGGCAGCTGTTTGGCTATTGACAGCAGTTTTTGTAACTACTGATGTATCAGTTGTGTAACTAACAGGTTTTGAGACCTGCTTTTCTTTTTCTTTTTCTTTTTCAGGCTCAATATGAAGGCCATGTTCTATTCCCATTTTATTCATTTTTCCCAACAGCTTGATATTCTCCCCCTTTTTTGGCATTATCTGAAGGGGGGTTAACAAGAAATGATATGGAAGAAGGAACTTTGCCTGAAGCGCTTTGAATGCTAGCCTTTATAGCCTTGATATCTGCTTGAGTGTCTTTAAACCTTGATTCCACCATGTTGGTCAGCATTTGTACTTGAATAGCATGCTTTTGATCAGCCATATGTTGCTGTTTTTCAAGCATGGGTTGAAAGATATTCCAGAGCTCATTTGCAGCAATTGCTTGTGATGGAGCAGATGCTTGAGTTGGAACAGATGCTTGTGGTGGGGCAGCAGTAGATTGTGCTTTTTGAGCTTTTAAAATCTCTAGCACCATATCTTTAATTTCAGCAACTGAATCTTCAAGTTTTTCAACTCTGTTCGTCAATTCCTGATATTTTGAATCATCACCTACTTTAGTAGGATCATCTGAATCCCCACCAGCAGTGGTTATATCAATGTGTGACTTAGGAACAGAGTCCCAAAAATCACCCATTGATGCCCCTTGTTCTTGGTACTGGGGACTTCTTTCTTCAGCACTCGATAAACCTTTGATGGTACCAGTGGTTAGATCCAACTCACTGGTGGTTACCGAAGTTGCCATGGAAGAAATTGCCTTCAAGGGAGTCTTACTTATGAAACAACTGTCCAACTAAAGATCTGTTGATCCACCAGTTGTAGTTGCTGCTCCACTTGAACTACCACCGAGAGTTACTTGTAACTCAGGGGGTGTAACCTCCTCAATTGTTGCTGGGATAGCAGGAGTAGTAGCATCAGACCCAGTCACCTGTGGGGGTATACTCTCAGTGACAGGTGATAGAGAGGAACTGGTTTGTGTCTGAGCTATAGCAGCTGCATGCAACAAAGGTAGCATGGATTGTGGCATTATTATTGGTGAGGGGATGGGAGTTGAAAGAGACATGTCCTTGGGATCAGGACTGAGGAAGATAGAGCCAAGTGGATCTAGAGCTTCATAATTTGGTGTCCCTGTGATTACAACCTGATCCTTTTGTGAGGATGTAGGAGGAGTTTCAGGCATGGGTTGAGATCTTTCTTCCAACTGCTGTGAGGAAGTAGCAGCAGTGGTTTATGGTGACTTTTGTGTTGTCACAGGCATTTCCTCTGGGATCTCATCTTCCAGAGTTGCCTTTGTTTTGGGTTTGGTGGGTTTTCTGGATGTTTTTCTTTTGGTCTTTTTGGTGATATCAGGTGTGGGTTTCAAAGCAGTGGTTGTGTTGCTTTGATCACCTGGAGCAGTGGGCTCAGCAGCTGATACCTGAGGAGCAGTTGTAACCGCTAAAATCTGCTCAGGTACCCCTGCTTTTGTTTTTATTGGTGCCAACATTCTAGTGAATGTTTCAGGTGTCAAGCTTTTTATTTGAAAATAGACACCTTGTTTAAGCAAATTTTCATTTTTCTTATCAAATTTTTGTATAAAATAATAACTCAAAAATCTTGGAAACAACAAAAATGCTTTACTTTCAACGTTTTTCACCATATCATTGAAAATCTCCTGGGAGTAGTTGTAGTCTTTATTATTCAAAATAGCGTAACCCAGGCATTGAATTTTCAATGGTATTTCGTTAAAAGATGTTGTTTTATTCGAAGCACACATCAGAAGTGTGTGAAATAAGAATCTGGGTGCAGATGGAAAATAACCCTTTTGTAGGGTATCAACCTTTGACTGTTCTGCATAGCCCCTTTTCAGAAAATCAGCTTTTAACTCGTTTTTGTCAAAGGAAGCTTTACCTTTCTGATCATCGAGTTTGAAGATTTCTGATAGTGATTACGGAGTGATTTGAATCGCCGTACCCTGTATCGAGGAGTTAATGGCTACTACTTTATCATCTTGTTTTTCAAGCGTAGCATTTTTCCAGAACTCTCTCTGGGTTTGCAGATATATGGGGGCGTCTACTGTCAACAAAGTTTTGTACTTTGATGTAGATATGGTGTCGAGAATGGAATCGAAGGTATGGTTGTTTGTGGGTTTTGTGAGTAACCCCAAATAGTTGTGAGATTGTTTGTATGGTATCTCATTGGATTCTTCGGCCGTTTGAGCGACCTCATTTGAAGGTGGTGGTGATTTAGGTTTTGATTTTGATTTTGACTTTGATTTTGTCATTTTTGCGGAGATGAACGAAGAAGGATTTTGGAGATTTTGAGAAGAAGGGTTGGAAACTGCTATGAGAAGAGAATTTTGGAATTCAATTCGACAGTGTAAAACCCTGTTTGGGGGTTTAGGGCAGGGTTTTATTTAGGGAAAAAAAATGATCGCTGATGTGGCAGCGGTTATTTTGATCAGAGGGCTAAAAAATGACCACGTGTCAAACACTGATGAAATGGATGAAGGATGGAAAACAGTTGTTTTAAGGGCCACTGACGTATCAAATATCAGTAGTTACAACGGTAAAAATTTTGGGCAGTGGATGATTTTTACTATCAGTGGATAGCATATCAGTGGATAGGACACTGATTTTGAACATCAGTGCTTGTCAAGAAAATGAGGGATCAGTGGTTAACTTTCAGCAGTGGACAGTGTTTAGAGATCAGACGTTGGAACAAAACAATGGTTAGGGTAAATGGTACAGATCTGAAGGACAAGTATTCCAGCAACAGTTTTGAGAATTTTCATTCAAGGTTTTGCCACATGTCAATTTTGAAAGACAGTGGTTTAGTACCCCAGATGATGAAAAACTTTTTGCTAAGGCAACTCATTTTCGTTTAATATTCAATTAAAACATGAGTACCCTAGTAATTCAAGCACAGTTTGCAAGCAACCTTTGATAAAAGTTTAGGAACAAACCTGAGTATGACATGATCTTGACATATGTACCATTCCCTTTTGACCCATTTAAGAGGACAATAATACCAACAAAAATAAGGTATTACATCCTGACAGGAACCGAAACTATTGCCAACAAAAACAAGCAAAAGTTCCTAATATATATTATTCCAAAAAAAAATGAACAATATATCCTGATTATTCGAGAAAATCCTTTGAACAAGAAAAAAAAATGGTTAAAGGATTTTTTGAGAATAGTATCAAAAAGGATCTGGTATAATTTCAATAGAGTACATAATCACATCATTCTCAAGTTTTTGAAAATGGTCAGTGGTTTGACAACAGTGGTAGGAAAACTTTGGATACATTTTGACAACTGTTTGGTACCATTTTCTTGTCAGTTGATTGCAAACATGGTTCTCTTTGAAATTCATTCACCGGAATCAAAACCTTTTCCTGAACAGATGAATGCACACAGTTGCTTAATGACCATTATTACCCTAAACTTTGACTCATAAGTGTTTTATGTTTATACTCTTTTCTTTTGACATCAAAAGTTTTGAGATAAACACATTTCTGAGTTTTTGTGAATTTTCTTCTTCCCTTTTTACCCTTCCCAATCATAAGTATTGAAATACTTACTGAGAGATGTTTATTAAAGGAATACTAGTTCCAAAATCATTTTTCAGTAATGTTTTGAGAGATTTGGTCATATTTGCACATGCTTATGCCAACCTCCTCATTACCCATGATCTGGACATTTTTTACTCCTGATTTTCTTAATGTATTTTAACATAGTTGATTTTGTCCTTTTGAGGATCTCAACCTGTTTTTAACACTTAAGATCTGAATGACTAAAGTTTTACTTTCCCTCTTTTTATGTTAGCAAAACAACAATGTTTTATGAACATAGGTTTTGTTAATCTGAGGTTCATACTTTAGTGTATTACACGATAACCGTATGTGTTGTTCTCAACACTTTAATCATACTAAACCATTGATATACATGTACTTACCGGATTTGCGATCAAGCCTCGAACCGAACACCAATCTTTATTAAGAGCATAAGGTTTACGTCCAAGCATGGTTTTCCCCACCAGACTTGAATCTCTTAAACCAGGGCTCTGATACCAACTTGTAACACCCGACTAAATAAATCAAGATTTTATTAATAAAATACACATTTAAATGCTAAAATGTGACTTTACAAAAACTTTTCATACTAACGTTTCCACATGTTAACAACATTTCAAAAATACAACTTAATGTAATTGGATTCGTCGTTTTAAAGATACGACGAAACGCCGCGTGGAAGCTTGTATTTTATCGTGTTCGGTTCCTCATCGAGCTTAATCTTCATCCGGGCACTCTTGGCGATCACCTATGATCAAAACCAACTTAAAAGTTAGTTTTGATAGTCAAATATTAAGTTCAAACGAGTACAGGGGTTAAAATGACAAAATTTAACAATTATCCGGAGTTAGGGGGCGTCGCGTGACGCAAGGGGCCTAGGCGTCACGCCTAGCCCTTGTTTTCACAGACTGTTGCCTTCAGCTGTTGCTGTACATTCCCAGCATGACTCGATTTCACGGAAATGAGCAAAACTCTCTCGTTTTTAATCCGTTTTACCCGATTCTTTTTCCTACGCGTCCGTAATTTAATTCTCCATCATATGGAGTGAAAATCCAACATCCAACATAATAAATTTTGAGATTTCTAAGCCTTCGACTCGTTACCCTTTTACCGAATTTTAACCCGTTTATGCATTTTATCAAACAAACATATTTGTTTGACCCCCATTGCTCATGAACCATTTAATTCCAATATTACCTATCATATTAGGTTCCAATTACGGATTTCTACGCATTATTGACTCGTTTTTACTTAAAATCTTATTTTGACCCGTTAAGGGTATTTATGTCCTTTTAGGCATAAATCTCGCTCATTTACTTTTAGCACCATAATTTTCACATTAGTTTTTCAAATGGTCTTCCACCACAATTATATTTGTGGTGGATTTGATGTAGTAAACTATTTATGTCACATTTTACATCTCGGTTTGTCATTTTACGAAAAGACCCATTCTTAGGCATTTGACCCACAAAGGTTAATGCCTATAACCTTGATGCTTATCTAAGGATTACATGATTATAATACGTGATTCCCAAACCATCCATAAGGGCCGTTTGCCTGATTTACCCATCAAAGGCATATTTATCAACATTAGTCCCTCATTTACGACGAAGGACTTTCACGACTATTATGATCAAAATCGCACATTTAAAATGTAATCTCATTGATGCGTACCTGGCTCGGGTTAACAAATAGACTCGATTTATACCTCGCTTTTATTATCACATATTCTATGGCGACGCAATATTCCGAATCGCTAATCGCTCCTGTTAACACAAGGCTTGACAACCACATTAGTCGCTATTGTCAAACGGTGTTATCACCACCATTCGACCCGTTTGGACTATATGCCCAACGTAATCTATTTAATCAAAAAACATCGTTTTTGATTTCCAATTCATACATCCATCCCATCCCGGATTTTATTATCATACCCCTTTTCTTTTAAACTCGTTTCTTACAAATTCAACCCATTTCGGCTTACGCCATGGGTATTCTTTTAACTTCGATTTACATTAGTCAACACTTGACCAATTTCCATTTTATCCTTTTTATCATTATTAGATTACACTACAAGGTAATCTTAACGGGAATTCATAATTTCTTAAATCATTACATGATTTAATTACCGTTTTGCCCTTTTGCCATAAACCAAGGTTTTTATCATCTTTATATGTTCCGACTCGTATCGATCGCGTCGGAAATTCATATTTTCTATATTATCGTTATCGCATTTATATCGTATAGAATAAACAAGTATTCTACATAATTGTGTAAGTTTCACTTACCTTGCATCCCGAATACGCTTTTCCTTTATGCTTGACTCGTTCGACCCGCTTCCTCCCCAAGCTTCACCTAGCTTGTTAAGCGCCAACTATCATTCATCATTAACAAGGTTGTTAGATTAGTCATTCTAAATCATGACTTTCACACTTTATGAATCTTTGACTACTTGTCTTATTGAACTAAATCATAAATCATGAGTTTAATTCTTGTGTCAAGACCCACTTCAAATCAAGTATGAACTCTTAACAATTCCCCATTTTGTTCAAGTAGTTCATTCATACAAGTTAGTATGGTGTTTATAAACACCAATACAACATCAACTTCATTAAATCATCCAAAAACCCATTTTTCAAGTCATGTATGATCAACACTCAAACTTGGAAATTGTTCAAGTATCTTGCATCAACTATCAACTATGATGATTTCTAGCATAAACACATCATCATCTTCACTACACAATCAAAACCCACTTGTCTAAAAGTGGTAAATCATCAAATTATTCAAATCATAGAAATTTTACTTCAAATTTCTACTTAGGGTTTGTTCCTAAGCAATCACACTTCACTAATTCGGCCATAGCCTCTACGATTCATACATAGATTGCATCATGCAAAGTTAATCGATTTTCACAACTTTAAGAATGTTAGAAATTCGACATACCTTACGATCCCCTTGACTTGGTGACCGTTTCTATGTGTTCAAATCCGAATTTGGCCCTTGTTTGATCCTCCAATTTGAAGATCTTGTTGAAATTAGGGTTTGGCTCCATGGGAGCTTGCTCCTGTCGATTACAGAACACACACTTCAAATGTATGTTTTGTTTTGATTTTTCTTTTATTTTATAACTTGTTAAGTTATCCCAATTTAACCCCTCATGTTTGGTTCGTTATTAAGTAGGCCACAACCTACTTATTTTCCACAATATTCCCACTTATTAACTAGGTTAAATATTCCTAGTTAACTTAGCGGGTTTGGGAATATTTATTACTAAGTTTATTTTAGGTCCCGTTAACTCGGGCATTCTATCATTTTATTTCTTAAAAGCTTTTATTCACTGTTTATTTATTATTAGGATTAATTATTTAATTCCTAATATTTACCGGGTAAACTTTTTACCACTAACGGTATTTTACCCGTCAGTAATATTAACGTGGTTTGATTACCAAACCCGTTTTTGGGGTGTTACAAGTCTACCCCCCTTAAAGAGGTTTCGTCCCCGAAACCTTATTTACGTAGTTCATTGGTTTAATTAAACGAACCTAGTTTCGTTTTTAAGGCTCCCGTTTCCTTTGGTCAAAAGTTTTCGTGTATACTGACGCGTACGTCTTTCATGTGTAGGGCCTCGCGGGCCGTTACTTATAGCTTTTAACCCTTTATCTTTATTGACTGAGTTGTCACTTGACCACTTGGTCTCGTTAGTCTTTTAACAGGTCTATCTCGCGCTTGTGTTATATTAACAAGCGCTTGTATTTGTTATGACGATTTCTTATCTTTGAACAGTTTTACCGGCTAGTCTAATTAGTCGCCGTCACTTCATACCCCGTAACTCACGTTACAACGTGATCATTTTCTATGTTTCTTTTCTTGTCCGTGAGCGTGTCACGTAATTCAACGTATCTTTATAATACTTTTTCTTTTCGAATGCATCGTCTCGCACCTATCGATGTTGAGACCCATACTCTTTGATATTTGTTATTTCCGAATTTGTCTTATAGTATTCATATTTGTTAGAACGTTGTTTCTTACTAAAACTAAATTTTAGTTTAACGTCCTTCTCTTTAACTATGTCAATTACTCTCATTGAGGAAATTGACACCTATAATTTATCCTTTTCGTTCTCGTTTACACGAAAAATTGTAACCCGTTCCCTCGCTTTATACTGTCGATCCGTAGGTTCTTTCACTTAGCCTCATAGACTATTTCTTTTAAATTTTTCACCCTTTTAAGCTGGGATCTCAACAGTTCGTTTCTTTCATTTATGACCCAAGGGTCTTCTCGGTCCCGTAGACCTTGACATTTCTATGAATCCCGTAGGTTATGATGATCCCATAGATCATCTTTTATTCGTGTCTGTATTCAAATGCATATATATACATGTATAGCTTCAAGGCATCCCTTGTTATATTGGAAATCATTTATTTTTGCTTTTTAAACTTTAGTTGACCTTGACCGTAGTCTAAGACTTCATTTGTTTACTTTCGGACTAATCCCCCGACTTTATGACTTCTGACCTTAATTACACGTCAGTTCGTTCTACGCCTACCGTTTCCCGGTTCATTCTTATACCTCTTGACAACCCTTTACATAGGTTTGTTAACATCTCACACTTTTATTTATTTAGTCCGCGCCCACTTACATTAGCAAGCGTCATCATTTATTTAATTCGTTTGACTTGTTCGTGTGAAATTTCATCACTGGTGAACGTCAAATTTCATTCTTTGTTCGACCCGTTCGACTTTTAACTAGTCGAACGTAATTTTTATCAAAATTTATGTTTGCAAAAATTCTTTTCATCTTTTAGTCATGACTCATATTCCGAGTCTTTTGACTTTCTATTTCGCGTTCCTGTTTCTCAGTCTACGCATGCGTTTAAATCCTTACCCACCAACCGGGTGTTTTACCGAAGTCGTTATTATTGCAACCCTTACGGTATGCATTATGACTTCGTTTCGCTTTTATATTCCTACTTTGTTCTCAAATTTGGTGTTTTACAAAATCGGCCCGTTAAGAGTCATATTTGCATTCTCCGGGTTCGAGTGTAAGCACACCCCTCCCAATTGCATATCTTAATTATTTTACATGTTTCTTTGTCCCTTCCCTCGGGCTCATTATCCTAATAAAATACGCTTCCGTCACTCGGCTGTGCGTTTACATTATGATCAAATATTCTGCTTATCTGATTCATTTGGGTACTTTTTAATTTGTCCCTTTAACCCCGTCCTTACTACATCGGATGTAAACGTGTCCGCTATAAGAAGTTCATGGTATCATATGCCACTACTTACTTGGCCAGAGTAAGCGATTAACACATGACACGCATGACCTTTTTATAGTTTTCACATCACGCCCTATGTAAGTAACGCCTCTATTTAGTTTTCTTGGAAATAATATCCTGGATAGGTATTCTATTAAGGTTTTCCAAGTTTCTAATTTACATATGCAACAATCATTCTGTACATGTTTGTTGCATATTGTTATTCGTGCGATTATATTTAAAAGCACACACCTGGTAATGCTTGCCCCGACGGGCGTTTCTTGCCATTAACTTTGTTCGCGGTCGTTATGCGATTTAGTCCTTGGTGAGCATGCTCCTCCTGTCATACTTCGGACCGTTCTTCTATCATATCCGTAATTTTTTAAACTCTCGCTATCCTCATATGCGAGTGTCCTTCAACTAAAACATATACAACAGTTAATAATTTCAACTTCAATAATCGCCCGTATTATAATACAAGGCTTTTTCTACTATACGCGTCAACGCGCGTATTTTCGTTGACTATATCTATTCTATATCGTTTTTATTGGTGTAAAGTGTATTACACGATAACCGTAAGTGTTGTTCTCAACACTTTAATCATACTAAACCATTGATATACATGTACTTACCGGATTTGCGATCAAGCCTCGAACCGAACACCAATCTTTATTAAGAGCATAAGGTTTAAGTCCAAGCATGGTCTTCCCCACCATACTTGAATCTCTTAAACCAGTGCTCTGATACCAACTTGTAACACCCGACTAAATAAATCAAGATTTTATTAATAAAATACACATTTAGATGCTAAATGTGACTTTACAAAAACTTTTCATACTAACATTTCCACATGTTAACAACATTTCAAAAATACAACTTAATGTAATTGGATTCGTCGTTTTAAAGATACGACGAAACGCCGCACGGAAGCTTGTATTTTATCGTGTTCGGTTCCTCATCGAGCTTGATCTTCATCCGGGCACTCTTGGCGATCACCTATGATCAAAACCAACTTAAAAGTTAGTTTTGATAGTCAAATATTAAGTTCAAACGAGTACAGGGGTTAAAATGACAAAATTTAACAATTTTCCGGAGTTAGGGGGCGTCGCGTGACGCCAAGGGCCTAGGCGTCACGCCTAGCCCTTGTTTTCACAGACTGTTGCCTTCAGCTGTTGCTGTACATTCCCAGCATGACTCGATTTCACGGAAACGAGCATAACTCTCTCGTTTTTAATCCGTTTTACCCGATTCTTTTTCCTACGCGTCCGTAATTTAATTCTCCATCATATGGAGTGAAAATCCAACATCCAACATAATAAATTTTGAGACTTCTAAGCCTTCGACTCGTTACCCTTTTACCGAATTTTAACCCGTTTATGCATTTTATCAAACAAACATATTTGTTTGACCCCCATTTCTCATGAACCATTTAATTCCAATATTACCTATCATATTAGGTTCCAATTACGGATTTCTACGCATTATTGACTCGTTTTTACTTAAAATCTTATTTTGACCCGTTAAGGGTATTTATGTCCTTTTAGGCATAAATCTCGCTCATTTACTTTTAGCACCATAATTTTCACATTAGTTTTTCAAATGGTCTTCCACCACAATTATATTTGTGGTGGATTTGATGTAGTAAACTATTTATGTCACATTTTACATCTCGGTTTGTCATTTTACGAAAAGACCCATTCTTAGGCATTTGACCCACAAAGGTTAATGCCTGTAACCTTGATGCTTATCTAAGGATTACATGATTATAATACGTGATTCCCAAACCACCCATAAGGGCCGTTTGCCTGATTTACCCATCAAAGGCATATTTATCAACATTAGTCCCTCATTTACGACGAAGGACTTTCACTACTATTATGATCAAAATCGCACATTTAAAATGTAATCTCATTGATGCGTATCTGGCTCGGGTTAACAAATAGACCCGATTTATACCTCGCTTTTATTATCACATATTCTATGGCGACGCAATATTCCGAATCGCTAATCGCTCCTGTTAACACAAGGCTTGACAACCACATTAGTCGCTATTGTCAAATGGTGTTATCACCACCATTCGACCTGTTTGGACTATATACCCAACGTTATCTATTTAATCAAAAACATCGTTTTTGATTTCCAATTCATACATCCATCCCATCCCGGATTTTATTATCATACCCCTTTTCTTTTAAACTCGTTTCTTACAAATTCAACCCATTTCGGCTTACGCCATGGGTATTCTTTTAACTTCGATTTACATTAGTCAACACTTGACCAATTTCCATTTTATCCTTTTTATCATTATTAGATTACACTACAAGGTAATCTTAACGAGAATTCATAATTTCTTAAATCATTACATGATTTATTTACCGTTTTTCCCTTTTTGCCATAAACCAAGGTTTTTATCATCTTTATATGTTCCTACTCGTATCGATCGCGTCGGAAATTCATATTTTTTATATTATCGTTATCGCATTTATATCGTATAGAATAAACAAGTATTCTACATAATTGTGTAAGTTTCACTTACCTTGCATCCCGAATACGCTTTTCCTTTATGCTTGACTCGTTCGACCCACTTCCTCCCCAAGCTTCACCTAGCTTGTTAAGCGCCAACTATCATTCATCATTCACAAGGTTGTTACATTAGTCATTCTAAATCATGACTTTCACACCTTATGAATCTTTGACTACTTTTCTTATTGAACTTAATCATAAATCATGAGTTTAATTCTTGTGTCAAGACCCACTTCAAATCAAGTATGAACTCTTAACAATTCCACATTTTGTTCAAGTAGTTCATTCATACAAGTTAGTATGGTGTTTATAAACACCAATACAACATCTATTTCATTAAATCATCCAAAAACCCATTTTTCAAGTCATGTATGATCAACACTCAAACTTGGAAATTGTTCAAGTATCTTGCATCAACTATCAACTATGATGATTTCTAGCATAAACATATCATCATCTTCACTACACAATCAAAACACACTTGTCTAAAAGTGGTAAATCATCAAATTATTCAAATCATAGAAATTTTACTTCAAATTTCTACTTAGGGTTTGTTCCTAAGCAATCACACTTCACTAATTTGGCCATAGCCTCTACGATTCATACATAGATTGCATCATGCAAAGTTAATCGATTTTCACAACTTCAAGAATGTTAGAAATTTGACATACCTTACGATCCCCTTGACTTGGTGACCGTTTCTATGTGTTCAAATCCGAATTTGGCCCTTGTTTGATCCTCCAATTTGAAGATCTTGTTGAAATTAGGGTTTGGCTCCATGGGAGCTTGCTCCTGTCGATTACAGAACACACACTTCAAGTGTGTGTTTTGTTTTGATTTTTCTTTTATTTTATAACTTGTTAAGTTATCCCAATTTAACCCCTCATGTTTGGTTCGTTATTAAGTAGGCCACAACCTACTTATTTTCCACAATATTCCCACTTATTAACTAGGTTAAATATTCCTAGTTAACTTAGCGGGTTTAGGAATATTTATTACTAAGTTTATTTTAGGTCCCGTTAACTCGGGCATTCTATCATTTTATTTCTTAAAAGCTTTTATTCACTGTTTATTTATTATTAGGATTAATTATTTAATTCCTACTATTTACCGGGTAAACTTTTTACCACTAACGGTATTTTATCCGTCTGTAATATTAACGTGGTTTGATTACCAAACCCGTTTTTGGGGTGTTACAAGTCTACCCCCCTTAAAGAGGTTTCGTCCCCGAAACCTTATTTACGTAGTTCATTGGTTTAATTAAACGGACCTAGTTTCGTTTTTAAGGCTCCCGTTTCCTTTGTCAAAAGTTTTCATGTATACTGACGTGTACGTCTTTCATGTGTAGGGCCTCGCGGGCCGTTACTTACAGCTTTTAACCCTTTATCTTTATTGACTGAGTTGTCACTTGACCACTTGGTCTCGTTAGTCTTTTAACAGGTCTATCTCGCGCTTGTGTTATATTAACAAGCGCTTGTATTTGTTATGACGATTTCTTATCTTTGAACAGTTTTACCGGCTAGACTAATTAGTCGCCGTCACTTCATACCCCGTAACTCACGTTACAACGTGATCATTTTCTATGTTTCTTTTCTTGTCCGTGAGCGTGTCACGTCACGTTTAAGTTTAATTCAACGTATCTTTATAATACTTTTTCTTTTCGAATGCATCGTCTCGCACCTATCGATGTTGAGACCCATACTCTTTGATATTTGTTATTTCCGAATTCGTCTTATAGTATTCAAATTTGTTAGAACGTTGTTTCTTACTAAAACTAAATTTTAGTTTAACGTCCTTCTCTTTAACTATGTCAATTACACTCATTGAGGAAATTGACACCTATAATTTATCCTTTTCGTTCTCGTTTACACGAAAAATTGTAACCCGTTCCCTCGCTTTATACTGTCGATCCATAGGTTCTTTCACTTAGCCTCATAGACTATTTCTTTTAAATTTTTCACCCTTTTAAGGTGGGATCTCAACAGTTCGTTTCTTTCATTTATGACCCAAGGGTCTTCTCGGTCCCGTAGACCTTGACATTTCTATGAATCCCGTAGGTTATGATGATCCCATAGATCATCTTTTATTCGTGTCTGTATTCAAATGCATATATATACATGTATAGCTTCAAGGCATCCCTTGTTATATTGGAAATCATTTATTTTTGTTTTTTAAACTTTAGTTGACCTTGACCGTAGTCTAAGACTTCATTTGTTTACTTTCCGACTAATCCCCCGACTTTATGACTTCTGACGTTAATTACACGCCAGTTCGTTCTACGCCTACCGTTTCCCGGTTCATTCTTATACCTCTTGACAACCCTTTACATAGGTTTGTTAACATCTCACACTTTTATTTATTTAGTCCGCGCCCACTTACATTAGCAAGCGTCATCATTTATTTAATTCGTTTGACTTGTTCGTGTGAAATTTCATCACTGGTGAACGTCAAATTTCATTCTTTGTTCGACCCGTTCGACTTTTAACTAGTCAAACGTAATTTTTATCAAAATTTATGTTTGCGAAAATTCTTGTCATCTTTTAGTCATGACTCATATTCCGAGTCTTTTGACTTTCTATTTCGCGTTCCTGTTTCTCAGTCTACGCATGCGTTTAAATCCTTACCCACCAACCGGGTGTTTTACCGAAGTCGTTATTATTGCAACCCTTACGGTATGCATTATGACTTCGTTTCGCTTTTATATTCTTACCTTGTTCTCAAATTTGGTGTTTTACAAAATCGGCCCGTTAAGAGTCATATTTGCATTCTCCGGGTTCGAGTGTAAGCACACCCCTCCCAATTGCATATCTTAATTATTTTACATGTTTCTTTATCCCTTCCCTCGGGCTCATTATCCTAATAAAATATGCTTCCGTCACTCGGCTGTGCGTTTACATTATGATCAAATATTCTGCTTATCTGATTCATTTGGGTACTTTTTAATTTTACCCTTTAACCCCGTCCTTACTACATCGGATGTAAACGTGTCCGCTATAAGAAGTTCATGGTATCATATGCCACTACTTACTTGGCCAGAGTAAGCGATTAACGCATGACCTCTTTATAGTTTTCACATCACGCCCAATGTAAGTTGTCACACCCCAACCAATGGCGGAAACATCGGGATGAGACGAAATGTGAAGATTGCTAGAGACATCATAACGCTATTTGTGACGATATTTAATAAACCGATTTCATTTCATAATTCAATTGTCAACATTACAAGGAAATCAAATAACAACAAGTTCAAAAGAAATACAAGACAACATAATCAAAATTGATACAACATATTAAACCTAAACGTCTATATGTGTATCTAGGCATCAACGCTACTTCTTTTCATAGCATCGTCATCATCAACCTGTAACATGTTTAAAATACAATTCAATGCAAAAGCAAATGCGAGTATACAAGTTTGGTAAGTACATAACAAAATATAAGTTTTAAACAATTCCTCACAGCAAGCATGTGATTCAAGATAAACAATAAATTTGGCATGTGTCTCACATATCAAACCAATAATGAAACGGAAGATGCTCATGACATAACCACAAGTTTACGGGCGGGTCGTTAATCCTATAGCGCTACATATGTCACGGTTAGGCTTGTACGAAGTTAATGATAAGTTTAACACATAATGTCCTCAACCCAAGTTTAAATTATCAAGCAATCACATATACAAGCATGTTATAGGAATGTTCATGTGTTTAGGCAAAAGTTCATGTGTAAGTTTTGATAAGTAACATGTTACACCCCAAAAGTGGTAAAAGTAAAAGAGGGGAATACGAGTATACTCACTTAATTGCTAAGTCTTCCGATTATCCAAGTGTTGACGAGCGTAAAAGATTTGGAGGATAGAACACCGAGGTCACCCTATATGGGCAAACGATGGTGCATGAGTAAACGGGAGTCCAAGAGAACGAACGAGAGTGTTATCCTAGATGTTTAAAATAACACCTAACGATTCGTTAATATTTATAGGTTAATTATAATTCCTAAGGTATATATATAGTTTATGAATTAAATTAGTTAGATATTAAATTGATCACATTATTAGTTTTTTTTTATAAGAGGAAATAAAACAAATCGATGTTATAACATAATTTATTTTAAGTTATGATCTAAAGGTAAACAAGTAAAAATGAAGGGTTATAAATGATATTAATTACTTAAATTTTTTCCTTTTTACAAAAATCAAAATTTCTATTCTATTAGTTTGGTAGAATGTAAACATATATTTCTAAGAACCCATAAAAGAATTTTTTTATAACTTCCCAGATTATTAGTAAATGAAAAAAATCACATTTAGCAAATGCTAAAAGAAACTGGGTTCTAGTTTTTTTTTTTTATATCAAACAATAGTTGGTTTTTAAACTTTCAATTCCATTGAAAACATGCTCCTTTCATTTTCATAAAAACAAATAGAAATGATCAAGATTTTGGAGTGTAAGACTTTTTCGTTGTTTAAGTTTCTATTTCTTTTAAACAAACAGTAACATTGTCATCTTCTACAAAATAATCAAGAGGCAAAACTGTTATATATGTATTTTTTTTTTTTTTTTGTTTCAGCTTAGTCTTGAAAAGCACGGCAGCTCATATTTCTTTTATACATAGCATACAGTCAACCCCCAGGCCATATAGATTCAATTGAAAGGGATTTGCTTTTATTTTATTGATCAAACCACAATATTCATCTACTTCCCTGGAAGAACAACCGAACAAAGCTCACTGTTATCAAACTTCTAAATTTAAGATGATTATCAATATGATACTAAATAACATTTCAAAAGATAAACGAGGAAGCGAAGAATAAAAAGAGTTATACCGATCGATAAAGGTGTTCGGCATCTGGAACGAGTGCACCAGGCTGAACCGAATTAACCCGAACAATTATAACCCGAGACTGAACAAAGAGAAAACCCGTCGCACCGAACCCGAAACTGAACTGGATCTGAACCAATCGAACCGAATCTGAACCAAGCCGCGTGAGTCGAAACAACCGAAACTCGAACCAAAACTGACCCGTATAACCCAAGGATTACCCGAATCAACTGTTGACCCGAGACGAGCACCCGAGCTAACCCGAAAACTTGAACCGCATACTTGGACTCGAAACAGAAGGTAGCCAGGCCGTCGCCACTGCCGCCACTCCGCCGCTTCCGACATTTCACCTGTCGCTGAACGCGACCACCACCATCATCGTAAAGTCGCCGGTGCCGCCGCTGAAGCGGCTTCTATTGCCGGAGATAGGATCTGCCACGTTCCCTCTCATCGCACCTCTCTCCCTCTCTCACTTTCCTGCGTCTCTCTCTTCGCACCGTCGCCGCCACCACCAGACGGTAGTGGTGGTGGTCGGCCGTTCACCGAGTTGCAGGGAGGAGGTAGGTGAGGTTGCAAGGTGTGGGAGGTGTGAGTGAAGAAGGAAGGTGTTGCATTTTCTTTTGTGTGCAGGGTACATCGAGAGAGGGAGAGTAGATGCAAGTTTTGTGGGTGTCGGCTGGTTCAAGTGAAAGGGGATTAGGGTTTTGTTTGAGGTCTCAAAGAAGGTGTAGAAGTTAGAGTGTTTATATAGTTAGGTTAAGTTATTATATAAAAAAAACTAACTTAACAACAAAACTAACTGGGTTAACTTGTATTATCTTAAACTAACTTTGAAATTTAACAAGACTAACTAGATTATTAAAAAAAATTAACTTTTTAAATTGTAAAATTAATTAATTTAATTAATTAAACAATGAAAAATTAACCAATTTTATAACGAATTAAAAAATAAAGGTAAAAGATTTTCGACAATGCAACGGATTATAATTTTGAAAGAGGCAAGCTTCTAAAAATAGATTTTTAAGGCTCGATTTCTAAATTAGGAAAGTCATGAAAACGCGAAGCGTTACAGTCTCCCCTCCTTTAGGAAATTTCGTCCCGAAATTTATTCAAGAGGAAGACTCGAAAGGGTTTTTGGCAAACCGAAGAGGATTGTTTAAAATTGAGGCTTTGGAGTCTGAGACAACAAAGAATAATCGAGGTATAAGGGTGAACGTTTGATCTAATAAACGATTATGAGTATAAGAATAACATAAGTATCAGATAGACGAAAGTGGTGTGTTAAGAATGAAGTTTCGTCATGGATAATCGGATATAATGCGTTTGTGAGTTGTTTAAAGTTTGAATTAGGTCCAAAAAGGTCTGTAAAGCACATAATTTCTCATGGCACTTTTTACGAAAGTTTGGTAACATGGTGAAAACACTTATATATAGGAAGTACCAACGGCGTATCCACCATGTTTTGACCACATTACGTCCGTTTCGTATTCGGTGTCATGTTACGTTCCGTGTCTTACATACGCAGTAGCACACTCTATGGTTCTCATACGTCCATTACTATAATCCCGTGTGCACACGCGATTATACCAATCGTCGCATGATTCGCATAGCTTGTACTAGTTGCGTATGAATCAAGGTATACATAAATTTAAAAATAAGAATGCATGTGTAAAGAAATGTAGCATGTAAGCATGTTTGCGTTCCAAATAGTATAAGACCAACGTAAGCAAATCCCTCGGGTTTCGCTCGCGTACAGGCGCGTGTGTATAAATTTTGAGTAAAACGAAAAACATGATCATGGTATAAGTTTAAACATGAATATGCATGTGAGCATAAACACCAATCGCATGACAAGAGTATGATTACAAGTATAAGCATAACGTGTATGAAAAATGAGTATAAATGTGAAGACAAACATGAGTATAAGTATAAACACAAAGCGTATGAGTATGAATACGAGTATAAGTGTGAACATAAGATGTATGTGCATAGATATGAACGTGAATATAGGTGTAAAACATGAAGGTTTAAGTATGAATAAAATATATGTGTATGAATATAAGTGTAAACAAGTTGTACATGTGTAAATGAGAACATAAAATGTATGAACATGAATATGAATATGAATGTAATATAAACATGAATGTAAGTACATCGCAAATGTATATTTTTGGGTGTATGTATAACGTAAAACGTATGAATTTTGAATCATGAGTATAACATAAATGCGTAAGTGTGAACATTAGTGAAGACATAAAATGTATAAGTATGGATGTAGGAAATAATGATTTTGTTTATAGTATAAATCAAACTACACGAGTGTATGCGCGTAACGATTAAAAGTTTTGAATATGAAAGAAAAGGGAATGAGTGACATGCGTGAGATTGTTGTGAGATATTGACTAACACGTGTAAAATGATATGCATATATAGTTGTTTGCGCAAAACGTGAAGTTAAAATAGATTCGATCGTCACGAAATATAGACTCTAGTTTGTGAATGTAAAGGGAGTATAAAACGTCTATTGGTTATGTGGATAGTACTTTGTAAAGGAATGGAAATGCTACTGCGGTTTTAAAAGAGTTTACATAAGTTGAAAATTTGTCGGCTCTTATGAAGTTTCCTTGCCCACGTGTTTTGAATTTAATTGACGTATCGAGTGAGGTTTTGAAAAAGTTCTAGAGAGTAATAAGTTTGCATCTTTTTAAGTAACTTTGTGTTAGAAAATTTTGAAACTTACAGCTTCTTGTGAAAAGTTGATCCTTAGAAAAAGGAATTTGGTATGTGGACTTAGTGTTTGCTAAAAAAGCGTCTTTTAATAAAATGTTTTATTGCTTTTGATAGAAAGTTTAGTTAATGTTGTGTAATATTTGTAATACTTTATAGGCGTGTGCGAAAAAAGTTGGCTTGATTCCCTATTGAAAGTATAAAATCTCTAGTTTAATGATATGCAATGTGCTCATTTCAATAGTTTAGTTAAATACAAAATTTCGTGGGCAGTGAATTTATTAGGCCGACTAGGTTGATAAGTAGCATTTCGTGAAATTTGAAAATTTGAGGAGCAAGTGTTTAGGGCATAAGTTAAGAATTTTGGGGGTGTGAGCTATATGAAAATAGATTGTAGGATAGGAAATTCATTAATATCACAATGCATTTTGAAATAATTAGGGACTTGACTAATGATAAATGATTTAGATATAAACATGATTGTATTTACATAATATAGTCTTTTAAAAGGAAGCATTGGCAACGATCACCTAGGTAAGGGAATCACCCCAAACCCGTTGGTGAGGTCGTTGTAAGATGAGAAAAGAGGCAGAGTTAATCGTTAAGGTAAGGAAATCACTCCTATCTCGATGATATGTCTCTGCTCGTTACAAAAGTGTAATTAAAATTACGTAAAATCATGCATGCTAATAATGTATAACCGTATGAAAAGTAAGAGTATGATATGTGCGCAAAATGAAATCTCGAAAAATTGTTCAAAATTGACAAAAGATCGAAAATAATAAAGCGTAAGCTCGAATAAAACTTGGATGGTTCCAAACAGAACATTGACTAACCAAAGTGGTCGAAAGATCTTTTGAAATTGAGAAACATGTTTTGGCCTAATAGGTGGAATACTCTCGCCGATATCTCGGCTAACGGTACTCACCCTTCCAGTTACTACATGTTCCTAATCCATCGAAAATTCGAGACTTGGCGAGACATTTGAAAATCAAGGAGCGGAACTAGTCGACAAGGTGCGGGTTTCACCCCTAACTTGACGATTTCGTACCCTAAGTGTGGTTGGTACTCGTCGGGTCAAAATTTAATTTCAACACTTGACGAGGATCCACTAGAATTTAAAATTTGAATTTCTCCATCAAGGTGGGGATTTCACTCCTAACTTGATGGTGAATTTCGTGTAAGAAAAGAAAGTAGAAGGATTGAGAGTCATTCACCAAATTGTGGGTTTCACGCCTATTTTGGTGAAGTCATCTCGTTTGTGTATTATGAGTGTTGTCGGATTTAGAAATATCGAGTAAAATGCACGAGGGAAGTGTATGCCAAAGGAATACGCAAACAAGTATAAACGCGCAAGAAGGCATATCAAGAATGGTACATAAATAATGAAATGATAAATTAAGTATTAACACATAGAGAAATAGGTCAAGAATAACACGTAAAGAATCGAACAACGAAACAAGTATTAACACATAATAAGACAAGCATTAATGCATAAGAATAACATGTCGAATATTACCCACGAGTGATATACATGTTTGAAAGAGCATAAATAAGAAACAAATAAAGTATCATGTAGTAGTTCAAGCAAAACATACGAATAAGGCTCTAAAACTATAGACTAGGTAAAAGCTTTCCTACTTTTCCTAATTCCCTATAGTTATGGCTCTGATACCAATCTGTCACACCCCAACCAATGGCGAAAACATCGGGATGAGACGAAGTGTGAAGATTGCTAGAGACATCATAACGCTATTTGTGACGATATTTAATAAACCGATTTCATTTCATAATTCAATTGTCAACATTACAAGGAAATCAAATAACAACAAGTTCAAAAGAAATACAAGACAACATAATCAAAATTGATACAACATATTAAACCTAAACGTCTATATGTGTATCTAGGCATCAACGCTACTTCTTTTCATAGCATCGTCATCATCAACCTGTAACATGTTTAAAATACAATTCAATGCAAAAGCAAATGCGAGTATACAAGTTTGGTAAGTACATAACAAAATATAAGTTTTAAACAATTCCTCACAGCAAGCATGTGATTCAAGATAAACAATAAATTTGGCATGTGTCTCACATATCAAACCAATAATGAAACGGAAGATGCTCATGACATAACCACAAGTTTACGGGCGGGTCGTTAATCCTATAGCGCTACATATGTCACGTTTAGGCTTGTACGAAGTTAATGATAAGTTTAACACATAATGTCCTCAACCCAAGTTTAAAGTATCAAGCAATCACATATACAAGCATGTTATAGGAATGTTCATGTGTTTAGGCAAAAGTTCATGTGTAAGTTTTGATAAGTAAACATGTTACACCCCAAAAGTGGTAAAAGTAAAAGAGGGGAATACGAGTATACTCACTTAATTGCTAAGTCTTCCGATTATCCAAGTGTTGACGAGCGTAAAAGATTTGGAGGATGGAACACCGAGGTCACCCTATATGGGCAAACGATGGTGCATGAGTAAACGGGAGTCCAAGAGAACGAACGAGAGTGTTATCCTAGATGTTTAAAATAACACCTAACGATTCGTTAATATTTATAGGTTAATTATAATTCCTAAGGTATGTATATAGTTTATGAATTAAATTAGTTAGATATTAAATTGATCACATTATTAGTTTTTTTTTATAAGAGGAAATAAAACAAATCGATGTTATCACATGATTTATTTTAAGTTATGATCTAAAGGTAAACAAGTAAAAATGAAGGGTTATAAATGATATTAATTACTTAAATTTTTTCCTTTTTACAAAAATCAAAATTTCTATTCTATTAGTTTGGTAGAATGTAAACATATATTTCTAAGAACCCATAAAAGAATTTTTTTATAACTTCCCAGATTATTAGTAAATGAAAAAAATCACATTTAGCAAATGCTAAAAGAAACTGGGTTCTAGTTTTTTTTTATATCAAACAATAGTTGGTTTTTAAACTTTCAATTCCATTGAAAACATGCTCCTTTCATTTTCATAAAAACAAATAGAAGTGATCAAGATTTTGGAGTGTAAGACTTTTCGTTGTTTAAGTTTCTATTTCTTTTAAACAAACAGTAACATTGTCATCTTCTACAAAATAACCAAGAGGCAAAACTGTTATATATGTATTTTTTTTTTTTTTTTTCAGCTTAGTCTTGAAAAGCACGGCAGCTCATATTTCTTTTATACATAGCATACAGTCAACCCCCAGGCCATATAGATTCAATTGAAAGGGATTTGCTTTTATTTTAGGCCTGGTCTATTCGCACACGGCATTAGTCTATTTGCACACTCGAAGCGCCCCGCTTTGGCCATAGCGGGGCGCTTTGGCCAAGGTCAACAGACAAGGACTGACTTTGTCAGTCCTTGTCTGTTGACCTTGGCCCAAGCGCCCCGCTATGGCCAAAGCGGGGCGCTTCGAGTGTGCAAAAAGACAAAAAGTGTTGGCTGTAATTTGTGTTGATTTTTTTTTGAAATAGGTGAGATGTGGGTTAGTTTGGTAGTGTTTTTTGGAGGAAAAAATTGTATTTGAGTTTTATAATCGGTGGCCTTTATAATACGTTGTTTTATAATTACGTTTTTTACGTCATTATTTTTATAGAACGTATATAATATAAGTGCGTCTTTATAAACTGTTAACCTAGTTTATTTTGATAAATTAAACGAACACGTTAAATAAATTGTACAGAAAACCATAAGAATTAAACGTAAACAATCCAAAACCAACGTGATGTAAATAGAAGATTAACTGCAATATATATATATATATATCAGTTTGTACATACAAAACAAAAAGGTACAACTGACTGCATAATACATAACAAAACACTATACAAACAAACTAAGATACTAATCCTCGTGCGGTGGGGACGGTGGGAGGGCAAGTGGAGGCAACCCAGCGAGCTCTCGTAGAGAAACGAGCGTCTCGATGATCCAGTCCTGGCGTGCGGCCTGGCGTCTGAGGCGCCGGTCGAAGTCCCGAGCCACCTCACGCGCTACCGGAGGCAGGTCAGCGTAAACGTGCTGCGGGTACTGTGGCGGCTCAGGAGCTGGCTGAACTGGTGGTACCGGGATCTCCTCGATATGCTCCTCCTGAGCCGGATCCTCTAATACAGGCTGAGCCTGAGGCTGAGCCTGAGCCTCAGCCTGAGGCTGGCCCGGGAACTCATCGAGTCCCAGAGCCTGTAGCTGAGCCTGCCGAGCGGCCGCCTGCTCAGCAGGAGGGGCCAACACTCCAGGCCTCAACTCAATAACAACCGGGATGACCTCCGGCACCGGCTCCGGCTGCCAAATCTGCCCGTCCATGCCCCTAAACCTCAGACCAACATCAAAGCGACGGGTGATCTGCATGCTAGAAACTGACGCGCGGCCCAACCTGGTAGACGGGACCGGATCGGACAGCAGCGGATCTCCCTCGAGCACGATCCCGAGCGAGCGTGCGATGGCGGTGATGAATGAGCCAGTGTGCACCCACCCGCGGAGCTGCCGGTGGTATGCGGTGGCAAAGTAATCTGCCAGGCAGGCTGCTAGATTGCAGGGCTGGCCCCGCAGTAGGCAGTATAGAAAGAAAAGGTCACTGAGGTTGACCTTCTCCCTGCTGGCACCCCGCGGCACGATAGTTGCCGCGATAACATGCTGCAAGTATCGGAACAAGGGGTCTCTAATGGAGGTGGCCTTTTGCCAGGATTTCCCAAAGGGTCTAATGGAAATGGACCTCCAGAAACTGATAAGCGTCTGCCTGTCCATCATCGTAACCGCCTGCGTATATAAATCAGTATCAAGCTCGGCCTCTGTGTACAAACCTGTATAAACAAATAATATTAAATAAACAAATGATATTAAATAAACAAATAACATTAAATAAACAAATAACATTAAATAAATAAATAATAATAATAAACAAATAATATTAAATAAACAAATAACATTAAATCAACAAATGATATTAAATATAAAATAATAAATAATATTATTTAAACAAACCTGTATGGACAACAAACTGCCGCACACTCATCTCAAACTCCTGACCGGCGCAAAAAGAAAAAACATGATAAACAAATATTATTAATAAAAAAAAAAAAAAAAACATGATCCAAGGCGCCGCGCTTTGGCCTCGGCGCGGCGCTTTGGTTCTTCGTGATGAAGAACAGCGGACCGGATCGATCCCCAGCCCAAATCAAACAAAAATCAAACAATAATACACACATAACTTGAACCAAAACATGAAATGAAGTTCGATCGTACCTTTTAGCGGGTGAAACGGGTGAAATGAAGTTCGATCCGGTCAAGTGTGTGTGAATCGCACCGTTAGTGTGTGTTTTTTGTGTTTGGTTTGAAATGGGGGAGAAGGCCCCTCCGCTTCAGCTATAGCGAGGGACCAAAGCGCCCCGCTTTGGCCATAGCGGGGCGCTTCAAGGGTAAAGCGGGGCGTTTTGGTCATAGCGGGGCGTTTAAGGCCTTTTTTTATTTTTTTTAAATTGTTTTTAATTCACAAACGCGTCGATAATAGTCTAAATTTTACGTTTTTTCCATTATACTTCATTTTTTATTATATATGGACTATACTGCAAGTTCCGGATCAAATCGGTTACGTGTGATGTCTTATTCCGTTATATCGTATCATTTTGGTTTGAAACCACAAGTACTCCTGTGAGAGGTGTTATGTGTATCAGCCGCCTACCGCACATGAACATGACGTATTTTTTCATTAATTGTAGTATTATGATGTATATGGTCATAGCGGGGCGTATAAGTGCGTATTGAACGTGATGTAACGCATATATTGAACAAGCACAAACGTGATATGTACGAGCTGTGACGGGGAAGATCATCTGAGGCCTCGACCCAAGTTTCTTCCGACGGAATGTACGAGCTTTTTCTAGCGGCTTCAACCTTTCTTTCTTCCTGCGTTTTCAATGTTGGGCGACCACGAGTTTTCTTCAGAACAGCAGGAGGTTTTTTGTTATTGTTCCCTGGATTGAGGATTTGCTGAAACTTTTCAAAGAAGCTCCTTTTCACCTGAGGGGGTGTTGGATCGATCTTTTGTTTCAATTTTTCAAATTCTGCGTCTACATCGATATCCTCTATGTTTTTCTTTGCAGGCTTGAAGTTAAGCTTCTTCCAGAACACGTCTATGTGTGTGATCCGGAGTTGCTGACCTGTGGATGAAAACAAATTAGGTGGCAGAATCATAACGAGAAAGGTCAAAGATATTAATTACCTTTATTTTCCAACTTTTCCAAACGACAGGCACATGGCAAACCACAGCTGGTAAAAAGTTGGCAACCACAGCTTGCACCGTAGGCTCTCAACCCGTCTTCCTTACGTTTTAGTTCCCTACTCAAAAGCTCAATCGCATATATTGAAACCTTTCTGAGAATATATGCAAGCATGGGCTGCTTCTTGTGGTGCGTCATCACTTTTCGGAGGCTTGTTTCAAAGCTTGTACTAATCTCGAACGGGCAGCCTATTTTCTTGCTACCCGTTTTCCTCTGTGTAGCTATACTCTTATGCTCCCCACCAAAAGTACATTGAAACCAAATCTTGTAATTCTCTCCTCTTTTATTCGACCTCTTAGTCACAATGAGGTAACCGTTGTCTTTTGCCGTGTCTTGTACCCAACGCACCAACTCTTTACGTGACGAAAAGGTCTGCATCGTATCAAAAGAAAACGTAACCGGGTAACAGCCTTCCTCGTCAACAGACACATCCCCCGGCTCACCATCGTCACCGAGGTCCGAATATACTTGATGTTCAAAGTTGTGCTCGCCACCGTAACCGAAATTCGAATAACCTTGTAAGCTCTGTTGACAACCGTAACTGTCGTTTGGACCACACTCCTGCTGTACAAAGCTGTACTCGCCACCGTAACCGAAATTCGAATAACCTTGTTGTGCGTAAGGGTCCTCCACAGGGGTATTCAAATCCAGCGTCACCGTGTTATCACGATAATGAATGCCAGATACAACCTCTGCCTCCCTCAAGTTGGACGAGACCGGTTTCTCATACGAGTCAGAAATAGCGGTCCCCTCGTAAGAATCAGGAACAACTGTCTCATCAGAATATTGACCGAAAATATAGTTGTTTAACCACGACATCGTTTTCTGAAGAAGAAAAAACCTCAAGCTTTTTTTTATGAAGAAGAAGAAGAACAAATAACGAAACGATGGCCTGGTGTAACAACAATCAGTAGCTTGCTTTTTAAAAGTGAAAATTTGGGTCGAAGCGCCGCGCTATGGCCAAAGCGCGGCGCTTAGGGTTAACGACAAAACATCATGATTAGCTTTATGTCTGTCAAACAGTATCGAATGTTTCAAACGTCAATCGAAGCACGTTTTGTCGAACGAAGCGCCGCGCTTTGGCCATAGCGCGGCGCTTTGGGGTGTGAAAATAATTTTTGGCGTGTGCAGCTAGCATGACCCTTTATTTTATTGATCAAACCACAATATTCATCTACTTCCTTGGAAGAACAACCAAACAAAGCTCACTGTTATCAAACTTCTAAATTTAAGATGATTATCAATATGATACTAAATAACATTTCAAAAGATAAACGAGGAAGCGAAGAATAAAAAGAGTTATACCGATCGATAAAGGTGTTCGGCATCTGGAACGAGTGCACCAGGCTGAACCGAATTAACCCGAACAATTATAACCCGAGACTGAACAAAGAGCAAACCCGTCGCACCGAACCCGAAACTGAACTGGATCTGAACCAATCGAACCGAATCTGAACCGAGCCACGTGAGTCGAAACAACCGAAACTCGAACCAAAACTGACCCGTATAACCCAAGGATTACCCGAATCAACTGTTGACCCGAGACGAGCACCCGAGCTAACCCGAAAACTTGAACCGCATACTTGGACTCGAAACAGAAGGTAGCCAGGCCGTCGCCACTGCCGCCACTCCGCCGCTTCCGACATTTCACCTGTCGCTGAACGCGACCACCACCATCATCGTAAAGTCGCCGGTGCCGCCGCTGAAGCGGCTTCTATTGCCGGAGATAGGACCTTCCACGTTCCCTCTCATCGCACCTCTCTCCCTAAATCATTACTTTCACACCTTATGAATCTTTGACTACTTTTCTTATTGAACTAAATCATAAATCATGAGTTTAATTCTTGTGTCAAGACCCACTTCAAATCAAGTATGAACTCTTAACAATTCCCCATTTTGTTCAAGTAGTTCATTCATACAAGTTAGTATGGTGTTTATAAACACCAATACAACATCAATTTCATTAAATCATCCAAAAACCCATTTTTCAAGTCATGTATGATCAACACTCAAACTTGGAAATTGTTCAAGTATCTTGCATCAACTATCAACTATGATGATTTCTAGCATAAACATATCATCATCTTCACTACACAATCAAAACCCACTTGTCTAAAAGTGGTAAATCATCAAATTATTCAAATCATAGAAAGTTTACTTCAAATTTCTACTTAGGGTTTGTTCCTAAGCAATCACACTTCACTAATTCGGCCATAGCCTCTACGATTCATACATAGATTGCATCATGCAAAGTTAATCGATTTTCACAACTTCAAGAATGTTAGAAATTCGACATACCTTACGATCCCCTTGACTTGGTGACCGTTTCTATGTGTTCAAATCCGAATTTGGCCCTTGTTTGATCTTCCAATTTGAAGATCTTGTTGAAATTAGGGTTTGGCTCCATGGGAGCTTGCTCCTGTCGATTACAGAACACACACTTCAAGTGTGTGTTTTGTTTTGATTTTTCTTTTATTTTATAACTTGTTAAGTTATCCCAATTTAACCCCTCATGTTTGGTTCGTTATTAAGTAGGCCACAACCTACTTATTTTCCACAATATTCCCACTTATTAACTAGGTTAAATATTCCTAGTTAACTTAGCGGGTTTGGGAATATTTATTACTAAGTTTATTTTAGGTCCCGTTAACTCGGGCATTCTATCATTTTATTTCTTAAAAGCTTTTATTCACTGTTTATTTATTATTAGGATTAATTATTTAATTCCTAATATTTACCGGGTAAACTTTTTACCACTAACGGTATTTTACCCGTCAGTAATATTAACGTGGTTTGATTACCAAACCCGTTTTTGGGGTGTTACAAGTCAATACATGGGTCTTTTGATCAGATGTCCATTTTAGTATTTTTGAACCCAATGGGTTTCTTGGGAGAGGTTTATTTACAGATGAGTCTGGTGATTGTGGCCTTGTGAAGATTTGTTGAGCAGTATCCTGAGCTTTTATATGTTCAGGATTTTCAGCTGCCATTTGTTTGAAAGCCCTGTTTATGATCTCATTTGTTGCAGCTATATCTTCTGCTGTCTCTTTATCAATCAGTTTTTGTCTCTTTCTTTGATCTAACTCAATGTCTGAGATGTCTGTTGATGTGAGAAGTGGTTCAGAAGTTTTGATCTGCTGTTCTGGCTTTATGTGATCAGGCTTCTTTGGTGTGTTTGAATCTGTCATCTTCCTTTTCTTTAGCCTCTCATAGGCCTCATCTGTATATTGTCTAGTCCATTTTGCTATGACATTGCCAGGTCCAACCTTTGCATCCACCAGCTCTTGTTTCTTCCTTTTGTACTCTGAAGTAAGATCAGCAATGAGCTTTTTGTATTTGCTCCAGTTTGGAGCTGTTCTCTTCTTGCTTGGATCATTTTTTATTCTTTCAATTATGTTTGCCTCATGCTTTAATGCAACTATTGGCCATTCTTCGATTTGTTTTTCTTCAGCTGGATAGAATTTTTCTTTCATGATGTATGCAAGATATTCTTTTCTCATTTCTTTTCATAGATCTGCTTTGAGTGGTAAATTTGACATTTCTTTGCTCAGATCTCTTGCATAGTCTTCCATCTGTTTGACTTTAGTGAGCAAAAATTCCATTCTTTCAGAAATGGCTTTGTCACTTTGATCTTCACATTCAAGTTTGGCTCTTATCTTAGCCTGCCTTGCTTTGAGCTTGAGATATTCAACCATATTTTCTGGGTTTCTGAAGCCTATAAGAGAAGGAAATCTTCTTTTTGAAGGATCATCCTCAGTGTAGAATTGTCTCGTCTCATTTTTTACAGCTTCCAGTTCCAGTTGATATTTTGCAGCAATAGGATCATATTTTTCATCATCTGCCTGAGTTGTTTTTCTTTTTCTGGTGTAAGTTTTCTCCAGTGAAGGAGTGCTTTTGGGTGATTTGTTGATTGGAGTGAAGATGGCTTGTAGTGAAGTGAGGGTGCTCGGACTGACAGGTGTTGAGACAACCGGTGTTTCAACCACTGTTGTCATTACAACAGATGTTGTAACATCTGATGTCTTCTGCTTTTTAGCAGGAGGTGAGATGGTTTTTGGAGATGATGGTGTTTCTGGTGGGGCAGTGGTTTGAATGGTTTGAGTGAGAGCAGTTGTTGTAACTGAGGTGGTGGTTGTTGGTTTAACAACTGCTGAAACCACTGAAGTATCAACTGTTGTTGAGACAGCAGGTGTTGCAACAGCTGTTTGGGTGGAAGATTGATGTGTGGAGCTTTTAGGAAGTTTGGGAGTGTGTTTTCTGGATCTGGATGGTATGGATTTGGGTTGCCTCACTTGTCTAGTGGGCCTCTTCTTTTCATCCTTGGGATTTTCATCATCCTTTGGCTCAGAAGTACCCTGCACATTCAGTTCCATGAAAGCTTTCTTCTCCTGTTCAAACTTTGCTTTTTCCTGTGCTTCCAAATCACTTTTTACCTTTGCTTTTTCATCAACAGATGTCTTAGTGGTTTCATCAATCTTTTTAGAGCCATCTGGTTCCACTTTCTCCCCCTTTTTGGCATCAGCTGGTTTTGGGTTATCTATAATTATGATAGAGGGAGGAACAGTGCCAGAGGTGCTTAATATGTGGGCCTTAATTGCCTTGATATCAGCTTGAGTGTCTTTAAACCTTGCGTCCATAACATTCCTGATCTTTTGAACTTGAATCTCATGTTGCTGATCAGCTAGTTGTTTTTGATGGTTGAGCAATGATTGAAATAAATTCCACAACTCACTTGCAGTGAGAGTGTATGTGGACTCAGCTGTTGAGGTTGATGCAGCAGTGGATGGTACCTTTTGATCTTTCAACACCTGTTGCAACATGCCTTTGATTTCTGCAACAGATGTGTCTAGTTTATCAACTCTGGCCGTCAATTCTTGGTACAATAAATCATCACCAACTTAATGGGATCATCTGATTTCCCACTATCAGTGGTTGTAACAATGGTTGATTGAGGAATTGTATTCCAAAAATCATCCACTGATGCCCCTTTTTCTCGGTACTGGGGACTTCTTCCTTCAGAAAGAGAGACACTTTTTAGTGACACAGTGAAAACTGGATACAAAAATGTTCCCATAGAAGAAATTGCCTCCAAGGAAGTCTTATTGATGTAACCACTGTCCAAATGCAAACCAGTGGGTTCAGCACTTGTAGTGGCTGCTTCACTTGGATTACCACCAAGAGTTACTTGTAACTCAAGGGGTGTAACCTCCTCAGGTCTTGTTGGTGGGTTAGCTATGATTGATACATCTGACCCAGTCGTTTGTTGAAGTATATTCTCATTGATAGGTGAGTGAGAAGGACTGGTTTATGCCTGGTTCAAATCAATAGCATCCAACAATAATTTTGTTGGTGGGGGAATTGTGGAGGTGAGGTTGGGTGTAGAAAGAGAACTGGCCCCGGGCATTGGGCTGTGGATGATGGAAGCAAGTGATTCCAGAGCATCATATTGTGGTGCCCCTATTTGTACAACCTGTTCTTTTTGAGAAAAAGCAGGAGGAGTTTCAGTCATAGGTTGAGATATTTCTACCAACTGCTGTGAGGAAGTAGCAGCAGTGGTTTCTTGTGACTTTTGTGCTGTCACTGGCATTTCCTCTGGTATCTCATCCTCCAGAGTTGCCTTTTCTTATAGGTTTTGGGGGTTTTTGAGTTTTCTTCTGTTTTGGCTTTTTGGTAATTTTAGGTGTGGGTTTCAAAGCAGTTGTTTTGCTGCTTTGATCACCTTGAGCAGTGGGCTCAGCAGCAGATACCTGAGGAGCAGTGGTAGCTGCTAAAGTCTGCTCAGGCACCTCTGCTTGTGTTTTTGCAGGTGTTAACATTCTAGTAAATGTTTCAGATGTTAAACCATTTATTTGAAAAGATTTACCTTGGATGAGCAAATTTTCATGTTCCTTTCCAAATTTTTGTTTAAAATAGTAACTTAAGAACCTTGTAAAAAGTAGAAATGATTTGTTGTCAACATTTTTTACTAAATCATCAAAGATCTCCTGGGAATAGTTAAAATTTTCATTATGTAAAATAGCAAAGCCCAGGTTTTGGATCTTTAATGGTATTTCATTAAAAGCAGTGGTTTTATTTGAGACACACATCAAAAGGGTATGAAATAAAAATCTTGGTGCAGAGGGGAAGAATCCTTTTTGTAAGGTGTCCCTTTTTACTTCTGCACCATACCCTCTTTCCAGAAAATCATTTTTTAACTCGTTTTTGGGAAAAGAAGTTTTACCTTCCTGATCATCGAGTGCAAAGACTTCTGAAATTGATTGTGGAGTTATTTGAATATTTTTGCCCTTTATGGAAGAATTTATGGCAATAACTTTTTCACCTTGATACTCAAGTGTGGCATTTTTCCAGAATTCTCTCTGGGTTTGTTCGTAAATAGGAGCATCAGCAGTCAACAAAGTTTTGTACTTTGAAGATGCAAGGGTATCAATGATTAAATCGAAAGTTGTGGTGGTGGTGGGTTTTGTGAGTAGACCCAAGTAGTTGTGAGGTGCTTTATATGGGATTTCGATGGGTTCTGCGACCTTTTGAGCGACCTTTTTGGAAGATGAGGATGATTTTGATTTTGTCATTTTGATGAAGAAGAACGAAGAATGATTTGAGAAGGAGAGATGGAAACTGTTTTGAGAAAGAATTTTTTATATTCGATTCGACAGTGAAAACCCAGTTTGGGTGTTAGGGCAGGGTTTTATAAAGTGAAAAAGTGAGTGCTGACGTGGCGGCGGTTACAAAGATCTGACGGATAAGTACTAACCACGTGCCAACCTCTGACAAAAGATGAATAGTGGAAGACACTTGTTTAAGAAACCACTGATAGTACAAGTATCAGTGGTTGCTAGAAGGACATATGGGCCCATAGTGGGTGACTTTCACTATCAGTGGATAGCATATCAGTGGTTGAAAACACTGATTTTGAACATTAGTGATTTCTAAGGAGACAAGAGAACAGGGGTTGACTTTCAGCAGTGGACAACATTTTCTGAACAGATGTTTGAAACAGATCAGTGGTTATGGGCATGAATCATGAAATTAAAAAGCTGTTTTGATTTTTATCCATTTTTTATGGACATTTATCAGCTGTGATTGATATATTGAGGCTAGATTGGTCTGCAACTGTTGATACATCTTTAACATCTGTTTTGTACACCAGCTGTTTTGAAGTATCTGTAAAATGACATCCTTTGCAAAACACATTTTAGATGCATAGTGTTAAGATTAACATATCAGTAGATCTTTCAGAGATTTATATTCAGGATTATAAATAGTGGTTTGATATCCCTGATGATAAAACCTTTTATATTGACCACTCATTTTGTGTTTTAATCTTTTGAATAAACCATGAGTTAATCAAGCATTTTAAGGTCAGTTAGCAATCAATCTTTTATCTGAGATGACAACTTGAGTTTGAAATGACCTTATCTATTTCACCATTACCTTTTGAGCTATTTTTCAAGGAAAGTATCACCCAAAAAATAAGGGTTCTACTACCTAACAGGAGTTTGAGACTTTTACTATCTAAAACAAGTAAAAGTACAAATTATATCATTCTCTAAGAAAAATCAAGAATAATATATCCCGTTTTATTGAAGAAAAACCTTTGCAAAAACAATAAAGGTTTTCTGAAAACAGCAACAACAAGATCTGGTGAAATAAAACTTGATATATGATTATCACATCATTCTCAAGTTTAGGAATATGGTCAGTGGTTTGAGATACATTTTAATCACCTCTGCTTTGAGACCATTTCCTTATCAGTTGATTGCAACTATGAGGAGACATGTTCACATAAGTTTTGAAAGCCCTTTTATAGACCTTATTATCATGTGATGATTTTGAAAAATTTTGTCCAGTCCTCT
Source organism: Helianthus tuberosus (assembly GCA_030545235.1). Taxonomy (NCBI): domain Eukaryota; kingdom Viridiplantae; phylum Streptophyta; class Magnoliopsida; order Asterales; family Asteraceae; genus Helianthus; species Helianthus tuberosus. The sequence goes on from CM060369.1 coordinate 85,472,882, forward strand.
TGTAAAGTTAATCACCAGTGATACTTATGTTACCTGAATTTCCCTGAATCAATGAGTACACACGGTTGCTTGATGACCATTTTTAACCCAAATTTTGAACTCTTAAGTGTTTTGTATTTATATTCACTTCTTTTGACTTCAAAAGTTTTTGAAATAAACACACTTAAGAGGTTTTGTGATTTTTTCTTCTTCCATTTTTGTCCTTTCCATTGATAAGTTTTAAATACTTACTAGAAGGTTCTAAGGAAGGAATACTTTGATTCCAAAATCATTTTACAGCAATGTTTTAAGAAATTTGGTCATTTTTGCAAATGCTTATGCCAAATTTCACATTACATATGATCTGAATAATTTTTTACTGTTGATTTTTCATGTATTTTTAACACAATTGATTTGGTCCTTTTTGAGGATTCTCAACCTGTTTTTCAATACATAAGATCGGATAGCTAAAGTTTTGATTTCCCTATTTTAGTATTAACAAAGACACTAGTGTTTTATCTGATCATAGCCCTTTGTTAAACATGAGGTGAACACCTTAGCAACAGTTATGAAGAGAACATCACAAACTTCATAATAACTTTTGAAATTAATTTTGTAATATGAATAATCCAACCAAAGTTACCTGATGAATTTTTCAGATCTGGAACTATTGGTGATTTATGCATGATTTTGCAGTTACGTGAATTTTGTGTGTCTTATGACATCCTGGTTGTTTTACAGAGTTTTTGAATAAACACTTTGAACGTGATTACTCGTTACTCTGTTTTTCAACTAAATACGATCAACCTTAGCATCAATGAATTTTGAGCTGAACTGTTATGTCAAATTGATTGTTAGATCGAATTTGACTGTCCAGGCTCTGATACCAATTGTTACGATCGGGGGGGACTCATGATAGTGTTTGTTTGTATAATTTGAACAAATCAATAGGAATGAACAGAGTTTAAGTGCAGCGGAAATGAACAACAAACTTTGTAAACACAATCATAGAGAAAAATAGTTTTGATAAATACATGCTTTTCATTGAGTCGAATGATTACAATACAAATCAAAAGATTACAAAACATGCTTACAAACTAAACTCCCCCTCAGCCTGATACTCCATGGTTGATCGCACAAGATGAAAGGATTGGACAAGAGGAGAAGAACTCACTCAGTCAATCAAATGTAACAGTACAGGGTACTGCTCCATTTATAGGCAAACCAAACCACTGAAGCATCTCAGCTGACGTCACCATGAAAGCGATATCTAACAACCTAACAACCTGTAACCACTGTTCCTATACAAACACTGCTAATCTTAACCACTGACTTTATACAAAACAAGTGACAAACTAAACTACTGCTTTCTCCTTTCATCAGTGCTTTCCTCAAGGTTGATCAGTCCTTGAGTGGGCAGTCCTTTAGCATCAGTAGATTGAACCAGCAGTGTTTACTTCTTAACAGTCTTCAGGGCTTCATCAGCAGTTTGAAGGACAGCAGCTGTTGTATACGGACAGTGGATAGAGGACATCAGATGTTATAACCACTTTCAAGGGGAAAGTTTAATGCAAACAACTGTTTTATTGTGAATCCACTGTTGTGACCTGGTTTTGGCTTTACATCATCTGTTCCTCTAGTATGGTTCAATCCCAACACTAAAAATGAAAAATTTTCATTAATCCTTAAAAGTCTGCCATAACCACTGTTTTGGTTCAAACATCGGTTCTGTTAAATGTTGTCCACTGCTGAAAGTCAACCTCTGTCTCTCATTTCCTTGGTAATCACTGTTGTTCAAAATCAGTGTTTTCATCCACTGATAGGCTATCCACTGATAGTTAAAGTCACCCACTGTTCTCATTATAACCGTTGCAACCACTGATATTGCTCCATCAGTGGTTTCCATAAACAACTGTCTTCCATTACTCATCAGGGGTTGGCACGTGGACAGTACATAACGGTCAGATCTTTTGTAACCGCTGACACGTCAGCATTCACTTTTTCTTCTATAAAACCCTGATCAAAACCCCCAAATAGGGCTTTCACTGTCGAATCGAATTCAAAATTCCTTTCTCAAAGCAGTTTCTCCCAAAATCCTCTCTCAAATCACTCATCTTCTTCACTTGTTCTCCACCATCTTCGATTCAAACATGGCCATTCCATACAAAGCTCCACATAATTACCTCGGTCTACTTGAAAAACCTAGTCATACCGAAACCTTCAACTCTGTCATTGATGCTTTGTCGTCTTCAAAGTACAAAACTTTGTTGACCTGTGATGCTCCGATTTACCTGGAAACCCAAAGAGAATTATGGAAAAATGCTAAATTAGAAACTAAGGATAAAAAGCCCTTAGCCATCAATTCTTCAATAAAGGGTGTTCCAGTCACTATTACACCACAAACCATTTCGGAGGTGTTTAAACTCGATGATCTTCAAGGTAAAACTTCTTTCCCTAAAACAGAGTATCAAAATGATTTCATTGAAAGAGGTTATGAGGAACAAATGAAAAAAGCCACTTTACAAAAAGGCAGTTTTCCTCCTGCTACAAGGTTTTTGTTTCACACTCTTCTCATGTGTGTTTCTAATAAAACAACCGCTTTCAATGAAATCCCATTAAAGATCCAATACCTGGGATATGTTATACTACATGGAGAAAATTTTAACTATTCCCAGGAGATCTTCAATTATCTTGTTACAAATGTTAATAAAAAATCATTCTTGTTATTTCCAAGGTTTTTAAGTTACTATTTTCGAAAGAAATTTTCAAAAGATAATGCTCATGTCATTCTTCAAGGAGAGCCATTTCAAATAAACAGCCTAACCTCTGAAACTTTTACAAGGCTGTCAAAAACTTCCAAAACACAAACAGAGGATCCTGAGCAGACTTCAGCAGCTACCACTGCTCCTCAAGCACCTGCTGTTGAGCCCTCTGCTCAAGGTGATCACAGCAGCAAAACAACTGCTGTGAAACCCACACCTAAAACCACCAGAAAACCAAAACAGAAAAAATCTTAAAAGCCCCCCAAACCCATCAAAAAGGTAACTCTGGAAGATGAGATCCCAGAGCAACTACCAATGACAACACAAAAGTCACCAGAAACCACTGTCGCTACTTCCTCACAGCAGTTGGTACAAAGATCTCAACCTGAGCCTCAAACTCCTACTGCTTCTTCTAAAAAAGAACAGGTTGTAAGCCAAGGGACACCAAATTCTGATGCTCTGGAATCACTTGATTCCATCATCCACAGCCCACCTCCCAGGGCAAATTCGCTTTCTACACCTATCCTCACTTCACAAATTCCCCCACAAACAAAACTTTTGTTGGATACACTTGATTTAGCCCATACACAAACCAGTTCTTCTCCAACACCTATTACTGAGAATATACCCCAACAAGTGACTGGGTCTGGTGCTTCAATCATTGCTAACCCACCAACAACTGAGGAGGTTACACTGTAGGAAGTACAAGTACTTCCTGTCAGTAATTCAAGTAGAGCAGCAACTACAGGTGTTGGATCCACTGATTTGCACCTGGCCAGTTGTTTTATAAATGAGACTCCCTTGAAGGCAATTTCTTCTTTGGGATCCATAGTGTTTCCAGTTTTCACTGGTTCACTTAAAGTGGTAACCCCTGCTGAAGGAAGAAGTCCCCAGTACCAAGACAAAGGGGCATCAGTGGATGACTTTTGGGAAACTTTCCCTAAGTCAACTGCTGATACAACCACCATCAGTGGGAAATCAGATGATCCCATTAACTTGGGTGATGGTTTAATGTATCGAGAATTGACGGAGAGGGTTGACAAATTGGACACATCTGTTGCAGACATCAAGTCAATGCTGCAACAGTTGTTACAATCACAAAAGGCAACACCCACTGCTGCACCAGATGCAACATCTGCTCCTACTCCCACTGAGCTTTGGAGTCTATTTCAACCTCTGCTTCACCAACAAAGAGCATATACTGATCAGCAACATGAAATACAAGTTCAAAAGATCAGAAATATGATGGAAGCAGGGTTCATGGATACACAAGCAGACATAAAGGCAATCAAGGCCCATTTGCTGAAAACCACTGGCTCTGCTCCTCCTCCTATTATTTTTGTTGATAATCCTCCACCAGCTGATGTCAAAAAGGAGGAGAAAATGAAGCAGCTAAAGAAAAAGGGATATGAAGATGGTTTGTACATTGCACCAGACAAGGCTAGTATGCTTGCAGAAATCCCTAAACCAGATGGTTCTAAAAAGGTTGATGTAACCTTAAATGCCTTTGCTAATGAAAAAGCAAGGCTGAAAAAGGATATGGAGGAAAAAGGTAAATCAAGGTTTGAGCAGGAGAAGAAAGTTTATATGGATATGGAAGAATAGGGTACCTCTGAGCCAAAGGATGAAGAAAATCCCAAGCCCAAAAGAGAACAGCCCACTAGAAAAGTGAGGCAACCCAAATCCACACCTTCCAGAATCACTAAACATACTTCCAAACCTCCTAAAATCTCCTCTCATCAACATTCCAAACCAACAGATGTTAAAACACCTGTTGTATCAACAGCTGTTGGTACTTCAGTGGTTTCAACAGATGTTACCCCTACAATCACCACTTCAACATACACTACATGCACAGATCTCCCCCTCAGCATGAGCTCACTGATTGTTTGTACAGAATTGACTTAGAAGAAAAGAGCTCACCGAACAGTACATGGTACTGTTCTATTTATAGTACAACACAACCACTGAGCATCTTCGGTTGACGTCACCATGAAAGTGACATCTAACTTCCTAACAAAATACAACCACTGATCTATACAACCACTGATTACTAAACAACTGAATACAAATATAATGCATAACTAAACCACTGATTCTTCATTCCATTGTTGTAGGCTAAGCACTGATGTTGATCATCAGTGCTTTCTTGAAAGGATGATCAGTTCTTTGGAGGAGCAGTGCTTTGATCTTTATCAGTGCTTGGGACACATCAGTAGATTAAGCTTCAGTACTTTAATCTTCATCAGTGCTTTGGCTTGTCAGCAGTTGTAAAACAGTAGAGCTTGTAGTCTATCAGTTGTTAGGGCCACTGTCAAGGGGAAAGACTTTGTGCAGACACTGCTTATAAAGATCCACTGTTCTGAACCAGTTTTGGTTTTATCAACTGTTCCTTTGTAGGGTTCAATCCCAACAGAATGAAAGCGATTCGTGCTTAAAATATGCTTAAATACCCTTAACGGGTCAAAATAAGCATATGAGCGAAAACGGGTTAAGAATACGCACTCCTACACCTTTCTACCTTTTGAATCTTAACTTTTAACCATGAAATCATCAAGATTCAAGGTGTTCTAGGATGACGTCATCATGTGTTCTTGAAGAACTTCATGTCTTGGCCTCAATCCACCAAGAATAATTTGGATCTAACCGATTTCCACATGAACAAATAAGGATCTTTCATAGATCTAAACATATTCACAATGAAAAGGATTGAAAGATAGTTTTACCAACTTTCTTTCAACTCTTTTACACTCAACGCACTCAAAATCGATAGAATCGGAGCTTGTACCGACTTCCTATTCATTCATGGGGCTGTGTTGGTTCAAGATCTGAATTCTATCCACGAGGTTTACCGATTTCGGGTTAAACATGGAACATCGTCTTGAACCGTGAACTGATCGGGTTTGGGTGATTCTTGTCCAATCAGGAGAACCAAGTATTGGCAAATTTTCTGTTGCTTAACACGTTATCAAACGTCTCAATAAAACGACAAACAATCAAAACGACCAAGTGTAAGATGAACAGGACGACTAGAACGGGGTGCCGTCTGATCGGACTAATGTCCGATCGAACAGCCAAACCGTACGACTGGGAAGTCTGAACGAATTATACTTTGGGTCCCACACTTAACCATATTTGCCAATCTATGAAGTTTGAGTGTTGAACGAATCGCTGTCCGATCGGACTACCATCCGATCGAACTGCCGTCCGTACTATGAAACATTTAAGCTTCCATACTTAAACAATTTTCAACATATTCAATGCATAAAGTGCCCAGCCGATCGGGTTGCTGTTCGATCGAACGACCGTTCGATCGACCGACCAGAAAGGTAGAGATACTTCAAGGTTTTCAAAATGCTACAACAAAAACTTCAAAAGTTAAGCCATCATACACAAACACATCCTTCCCAAAGGAAGAAACAATCCACTCGAACAGCCGTCCGAACGTACTGCCACTCGCACGATCAGCTGTCCGATCGGACTACCATCCGATCGACCAGCTGTTCGACCCACATACACTTTGCATCATTTTACGCATCGCTTATTGTTATGCTATCGAACTATTCAGGCTAACCCTACTCTCAAGCGCTCCCTTCAATCCATTCAACCGCTGTGAGTATACTCGATCCCTTTTTGCTTTCGCACTTTTGGGTGTTACATACGTTACTTATACGAAATCACATCGAACACACTACGCAATACTTTAAATGCTAACCGTTACTGCATGTTATACGTGACTAAATGAATGCCTGTTGTTATGTTTACACATGGAATGTTGTCTACCTGCCTTAACGACGATAATACTATAGTTTGGACTCAGCACCCGTTCACTCGGGGGTTGTTAAGGACAATTATTTGCATGGATTACAGTGGTGATCATGTATTACGAACTGCCTTGGGCAGTCAACCCACAGTCATTGGTATCAATAGGTTCATGTCGATAACTAACATGCTTCGTTTTACTCAGTGTACGTGCTGGTTATGCGTAAACTATTTCGAACTCTATATGCTATTATCAAACTTGTATGCTCGCCTTTACACTATGTGTATTGACTTTTATTTTAACGTATGTGACAGGTGCTTAAGGTGTCTATTTGCTTGGAAATCAAGGCTAGGAAAGAGTCTTAGTAACCAACAAATAGTTGTATGTACTAATGAAACCTGAGTTGCCTAAACAGAACAATTTGCCTAGATTTGTACTGTAATAATTATATTATCTTATATTACATGGTATGGGACGTGTTACTTAAAATATTTGGTAAATATAATTGTTATGGAAACTTCTGGACAATCTGTTTCGCTCAGTGCTGTAACACCTCGAAAATTCGTGTTCAATGATATAACGACACGTGTCATGTAAGACAAAAAGCGTTGTAAACCCGGATTTAATAAAGATGTTTTGGCAGGATTTAAAAGTGGCGTCATGTTAATTTTTACCTCTGAACGACCTCATTTATAAATCCCAAGACCCAAGTATATATATATATATCAAACATCTAATATATCTTAAATCCAGAAATTTGTTGACAATAATTGAATTCGAAGTGCATGATAGGATCCTATGGAAATTCTACGGTAAACCTTCAATTTAGGCACTTTCAAAAGGATTCAAAGAAACATATCATAATGGTAGGGTATGTAACTGTTCAAGGCACATTTTAGAGGCCCCAAACTGATAAAACAAGTCCCATATTCGAAACCACGAGTTGCCCTTTCAAAACACCAAAGAACAACAACTTTTGGGCTATAGATGAAGGCTTGCGCACCGCAAGCCTTACTCTTACGGTGCGCAAGCAGTGCCCAGCGACAGAAAAACTTGCTGTTTGCTATTTAAACGTAATTCTGACCTTTTAAACGATTTTCCTCATCTTGCTTGGCCCCTAAACAACCCCTAAAACACTAGGGACACCTGTGGGAAGGTTATGGTCAGTAGTAGACTTATTTGTCAACCCTTTGTGGTGTTTTGGACACTATATAAAGCTCCTAAGTGCAACACTTGATCATTCATCCCTCAAACAACTTATGATCAATTGTGGAGCACAAGAGCACCTTCCAGGCCTTCCTCATCAATCATTAGACACTTGTAAGTTTGCTTAACCTTCTTTAATTGAGTTTAGCTTAGTTATTTAGCTAAAAGTCAAACCGTCGTAATTACGGTTTGACTTCGAGATTAATTAATAATGGCTCAGTCAAATCTCGAATCAAAAGTAGTTATAAGTTGGTAATTATGTGGGTAATAAACCCTTAAAAGGGTTCCCCCTGATTACCACTCTAACTAGGTCAAAAGTCGGGTCAAACTTGTTAATAAAAAGTCAACAGGATACTTAAATTGCAATTTATGCATAATTAGCAATGTAGATCATATACAACCTGTTTGATCATTGTTATAACTTAGTAATTAGTGTAAGAACATGTCTAAACATGTTCAACCCGACAATTTCCTGTTTAGACCCGGTTCGGAACCGAAAGTCACATAGTTTGACTTTCGCTTTGACTTTCAGTTCTGACCCGTTTAGGCATGTTTTAGAAATGCCTCAGAGCTTTAATTGGACTAGGTTACATGTTAGTATAACCCTCTGTGATTATACACCTTGGTTCATTAGTTATCCAATTAATATGCATGTTTCCGTTAATTGCTCATATGTTTACCATTATGCCCTTTTCACCTTAAAAAGTGATCTTTGAAAATGTAAAAGAGTAGAAACCTTTGTTACTGATATATAAACTTGTACCCAAAATTTGAGAACAATTTGTGGTGTAGATTGAGAGTTATGCTCATTAGCGCAAAATGAAAGCTTTATGATACCTAAATGGCGTAATTAGCGTATAGCCTAGTTAAGCCTACTTTTTGATATCAAAATCTTTACCCACTGATGTAATATATTATTTTGGGATTTTTAAAGATTTTTAATAAATTTTAGGCTGAGCATAACTAATAGTCATAGGCTTAATCCGGTAATTGTTGGTTTTGCCCTTACGGGCTATAAAATGAGTTTTACATATCAAAACGATCCCAAACCTTTTGCTACTGATTAGACATGATAAATAAATTATCTTAAGCCTTCTGGAATAATAAAAATATCAGCTTTATGTATCAAACCAGTAAATGGCTTCTAATCGCCTTATTAAGCGTTTTTAGAGCATAGTATGTACTAAGACTATTTTTAAACATACAAGGGTGATGCCTACTGATATTATTGGTAAATTATGATATTTTAATAGTAAGCAAAAGTTGTTAAACTCAGACTTCGGTTTTGAGCTTTTCGGCTTATGTGAAATTACCAAAATGCCCCTACGGTGCATAGTTTGGTTAAAATTGATAAATTTCACATATATACTTTAACCTACTGATATAACTTAGCAAATTGAGTATATTTGCTGATTACATCAGGCCTGTAACTCAGGTTAACACTTAAACTCTTTTACAACCTTTAAAATGACCAAACTACCCCTACGGGGCATAGTTTGTGTTTAAATTCGTTTCGGGCATAATAAAAGACATCTTACTGATGTCACAACATATTTGAAGCATATTAACTTAGGAAACCTGTATATGGCTCTTACGGATACACGTTACGCTTATTACGCGTTCGGTTCGGTTTATGTAACAAGTTTACATAAATTAGCCGAAACGGGTCAAACCTTATCGGTTTTATCTCAAAATCCATAATGTGCATGAAGGACCCATATTAAGCAAGTCTCTTAACTTGTCGGGTCTAAATCACATTCTATCCGGTCTTCGCTTAATTGTGCGTACGAACCGTATCATTGAAACTAACCGGTCTAAGCTTAAGCTTAACTAAAGACCCGTTAGGATTCTAAAAGGTCATTATAAAACCTTCGTTCCAGATTAGGAGGACCAGTAAAAGCTACTTGCATTTGCTTATTGTGATTATTACATTGCTCAGGTAAATACTTTTAACTTATTTTCCCTATACGGGCTTGGGTTACGGTATATAGAATACCGCTTGGTCGGGTGTCAAATCTTCCATCGTTAGGTGGTTAATCGAATAATTTGATCGGCCCGTTTAAACAGTCTTGTTTACTTAAAAGCCTTTGGGGGGTTAGTGACCATGTCCCGGATATCCTAGGCATCATTTTACGAAATGGCCACGACTTAAGCGCGTGGTGTAGGCGTACACCCGTCAGTGCACAAAAGAATAATGTGGTGTGTCTATTGATCTTTAACCCGGACACGATCCGGGCTACTGAACGCACAAGTAACATGTAATTCGTTCACAAGATTATAATATTAAATAATTCTCCCAAGTTAAATAAAATGTTTATGCCACGTGCATCCAAATCAATTTTCAATCATTTTCCAAAATTAGTCAGTTGATTGTATTTACCAGTGTAAAATGACGTATTTTCCCAAAAAGATTAAATGCAGGTACTAAGCGTAATTGGCTGGGATTTCTCCTTAGCATCAATAGAAGTCTCGCAAGCTTAAGATGCCTGAAGTCTGTTGAACTATTAATTCCATTTTATTTTCGATCCGTCTGTGGATAAACTTCCGAATATTGTGACATTTGATATTACAATATTAAATTCGGTTGAAACTTATTTTTATATTGCTTCCGCTGTACATATTGAATATTGTGTTGTTTGACTATTATGTTGCCAACCACGTCACGATACTCCCCACCGGGCCCACCGGTGACCCGTTGGAAATCGGGGTGTGACAGGTTGGTATCAGAGCCAACACTGAGTGAATTAAACACTAGCCTTTTGTGTTTAATCTCAGTTACACAATTGCACCTATCTAAACTTTCGAGTCTAGACAAATAACATAGGACAAATTCTACCTTGTTTGGTTTTTGTTTTGTCCTTTACTTTATATATATTCTTGTCGTTATCTCATATTGTATTGACAGGGCTAAGAAAATGCCGCCAAGATTCTTCCGAAGAAGAGGACGTGGAAAGGGGCCAATCACCGCCCCCAATGACAACGAGGCAGGACCTTCGCATGTGCGAGCTCCTTCAACCACAGAGAGTGACGATCCCCGGTAGAACCGGAGGAACAACCGCCAAGGCGTAGGAGAACCGGAGCGCGTATGTCTTCGCGAGCAGTAGACTTTCATTTCAGCTCTCCTCGTCAGTCAAGTGGCAGCCACTATCCGCCACATCAGGAGGACCCACAAATGGGTGGACCTTCTAACCCAGTTGTACCACAGCCACCACCGATGGGTTTTGACATCCCGATTCCAGCATACACGGGTTCGATGGCGTACAACCCGTTTGAACCGCCGACTCACCACAACTATGGTTACGCTGAGGCCGACCCCTATATGGTAGCGGCGAATTACAACGCCCTTAACCCAGAAGGACCCTATGGCGCTCCTTGGGGAGTTGGGTACCCAACTCATGGGTACCAGATACCTGCCAGACCAATTATACGGACGCAATCGCAGCCGCCACGGTTTTCTCCCCTAGAGCGGGAGGAGATTCTTCAGAGACTGGATCAGGTTGAGCGGGACTTTCACCGCGAACGCAGAGAGAGACAGATCTTCTTCCAAGGATTGACAAGCTTGATCAAAGGGAAGAGCAAGAAGGACCATTGAATCCTTCCACTTATTGTTGAGCCCCTGCGTAGGCAAAGTCTTGCAGTGTAAACCCCTGCGCGGGTATGCTTGTTTGTTTTGACCCCTGCGTGGGTCTATCCTTCTGTTAACCCCTGCGAGGGTATGTTATTTGTGTAAGCCCCTACGTGGGTATGTTTGTTATTAAGCCCCTACGAGGGTATGTATGTTGTTAAGCCCCTGCGTGGGTAAGTCCTTGCTTGAACCCCTGCGTGGGTAAGTTTGTTTATTTAAAAAGTCCCATTTAGGGCAACGTGTAACCTTTTAATAAATTAATGGAATGCAAGTTTATAAATTTCATTTTTGCTTTTATTTGCATAAATATATTACATGAAATAAATAAATCAAAATCATTCCTTTTTGATAATAAATCTGCCTATTTGAATATTGAATAAGAATCTTAAGAGTGAAACCTAGCCTGTGTGTCAGTATAAGACCCGGCCATGATGGTAAGACCTGTTTAAAAGATTCAAATCCATGTTAACATCTGTAAACATGTTAACACTCCTGGCAGATGTGATTCGTTAAAATCACACACGTCATTTATATAAGGATCTTTTTAAAGATTCCTAACCCAACTTAATGATCTCTGAATCATGGGTTTAGATCATCAATTAAGATGATCATATTTTGACCATACGTGGTAATATAATGCCTACGGGCCTTGCTCATTTCTACATGAGCCAAAAGACAGTGGTAGCGATGACTCCCTGTCAGGAAAAGGTAATGAACTAGATTCAAACCTTAATGCCTTGATTCTCTGAAATCATGGCTTATATCATCCTATAAGATGATCATATTATAAACATCCCTTAGAAGGGAAGTGCCTACGGGCTATAGTTAATGTCCTTGTGACCAGGCCTGTTGTGCCAATATACCTTCATGCTTTGATTCTCTGAAATCATAGCTTATAATTTATAAATGTCCTTGTGACTACGCCTGTTGCGCCAGTATACCTTAAAAGCCCTTGATTCTCTGAAATCATAGCTTATAATTTAAAATGTCCTTGTGACTAGGCCTTATGTGCTAATATATATTGTTATTGTCTATAATTAGAATAAATTATAATTGAAATCCTAATTAAGTGCGATTAATAAATTAACCAAATCTGGTCTCTGTTTACCATGGTTAATGAATTACCCTAAGGGGCAATTCCATAATAAACTCCCAAATAAACTATTGTCCTTGTTTTCTGTAACAGTTCAATTAAAATGGCTAACTCAGACGAAATTAATAGCCATCCAGTGGAGAATATTGACAACGCCCGAGTTCATTTAACGGGTGCTGAATTAAAAGCGTTGGTTGACGACGCTGTTACTAAGGCATTGGAGCGGCAGTACGAAGAGTATAGTGGGACTCGGAGTAGGACCCTATCTACTCAGCATTCGAAGCCACCTTCCAAGAAGGATGAACCCAAAAAGGATGATGATAGACTCTCCTCAAACCACAACAGTGCTCCATCTCTGCAGATCGTACCGAAACAGGGGACCCAGGACAAGGGTTGTTCCTATAAATACTTCGTTTCATGCAAACCCCGGAATTTCACTGGGGAGAAAGGAGCCATTGACTGTATGACGTGGCTAGATGAGATGGATACAGTTGTGGATATCAGCGGATGCGCTGAGAAGGATGTGGTCAAATATGTGTCACAATCTTTTAAGGGGGAAGCTTTAGCCTGGTGGAGATCTCTGATTCAAGCCACCGGGAAAATCCCATTGTACAACATGTCGTGGGATCAATTTGTTGCCCTCATCAGGGAAAATTACTGCCCCCAGCATGAGGTTGAGAAGATAGAGTCTGATTTTCTATCATTGGTTATGACAAACCTTGACTGTCAAGCTTACCTCATGAGCTTCAACATAATGTCCCGATTGGTTCCATATCTGGTGACCTCGGAACCAAAAAGAATAGCTCGTTTTATCGGTGGTTTAGCCCCCGAGATAAAGGCAAGCGTGAAGGCTTCTCGGCCATCTACTTTTAGATCAGTAGCTGACATATCTTTGTCCCTCACCTTGGATGCGGTCAGGCAAAGATCGCTGAGGAATAAGGATGCTGAGAAGAGAAAACGTGAAGATGATAGTTAAAGGAGGTCGAACAAGAAGCACCGTGGGAACGGTGACAACAAGAAAGGATCTGAGTCAAGGAAAGATGGGCATCACTCTGGTGAGAAGCCCAAGTGCAAGATTTGCAAGAAACAGCACTTTGGAAAGTGCAGACTCGATTCAAACTCGCAAAGAACTTTTGCTTGCGGGATATGCAAGTCCAAGGATCACAAGACCTTGGATTGCAAACAGCTGAAAGACGCAACGTGCTACCGTTGCAATGAGAAAGGGCATATTAAAACCAACTGCCCTAAATACGCCAAGAAGCATGAAGAGACCAAGAAGACAAATGCTAGAGTCTTCAGAATGGATGCCAAAGAAGCGGTTCTAGACGACAATGTGATTACAGGTACTTTCCTTGTAAATGATGTCTTTGCAAGAGTACTATTTGATTCAGGCGCTGATAAGTCGTTTGTAGATCATAAGTTTTGCAAATTGCTGAATTTACCTATCAAAACCTTAAGTGTAAACTATGAGGTGGAGTTAGCAGATGGCACCATAGAAACCGTCTCAACTGTGTTAGAGGGATGTGTTATATCCATTAAGAACCACTCTTTTCCTCTATCCCTACTTCCCTTTAAATTGGCCGGTTTTGACATAGTTTTGGGTATGGACTGGTTATCTCATAACCAGGCCCAAATCGTCTGCAACAGAAAGCAAGTGGTGATTAAGACTCCGTCTGGTGAATCACTTACCATTCGGGGAGATACCCAGTATGGACTGCCTGAGCAAGTGACTATGCTCAAGGCTTCCAAGTGTTTAAAGAAGGGTTGTGTCATCTACATGGCACAAGTGATTTTTGATGAGCCTAAACCGAAGATCGAAGACATCCCTGTCATTTCTGAATACCCTGAAGTGTTTCCTGAAGATCTACCTGGTTTGCCACTAGATAGACAAGTCGAATTCAGAATTGATATCATCCCTGGAGCAGCACCAGTTGCTAGAGCACCTTACAGGTTAGCACCCACATAAATGAAGGAATTAAGGACGCAACTGGATGAATTGCTGGCCAAAGGTTTCATCAAACCTAGGTCGTCTCCTTTGGGAGCACCAGTATTGTTTGTCAAGAAGAAGGATGGATCGATGCGTCTGTGCATCGATTATCGTGAGCTTAATAAGGTCACGATCAAGAATAGGTATCCTTTGCCCAGGATCGACGATTTGTTCGATCAATTGCAAGGGGCAAGTTATTTCTCGAAGAATGACTTAAGGTCAGGCTACCATCAACTAAAGGTTAGAGATGAAGACGTGCACAAAACAGCATTTAGGACTCGTTATGGTCATTACGAGTTCCTAGTGATGCCTTTTGGGCTCACTAATGCACCAGCCGCGTTCATGGATCTCATGAATCGCGTTTGCAAGCCTTACTTAGATAAATTCTTCATCGTTTTCATCGACGACATTCTTATCTATTCGAAGAACCAAGCTGACCATGAGAAACAACTTCGCTGTATTCTCAAGCTTCTACATCATGAGAAACTCTACGCCAAATTTTCCAAGTGTGAGTTTTGGCTTCGAGAAGTCCAATTTCTTGGACATGTGGTTAGCGAGCGTGGTATCCAAGTGGATCCCGCTAAGGTTGAAGCAGTAATGAACTAGCAAGAGCCAAAGACGCCTACAGAGATTCGTAGCTTCCTGGGATTGGCAGGATATTATAGGCGTTTCATCGAAAATTTTTCAAGGATTGCTGCACCCCTAACTTCCTTGACCAAGAAGAAAGTAAAGTTCGTTTGGGGTCCTAAACAGCAAGAATCCTTTGATATCCTAAAACAAAAGTTGAGCAACGCCCCAGTACTGACATTGCCAGATGGAATAGAAGAATTTGTGGTTTACTGCGATGCATCGCACACTGGCATGGGGTGTGTGCTTACGCAGAAAGGCAAGGTTATTGCCTATGCATCACGACAGTTAAAGGTGCATGAAAAGAATTACACCACCCATGACTTGGAGTTGGGTGCCGTTGTATTCGCACTAAAACTGTGGAGGCATTATTTGTATGGTATCAAGTGTGTGATCTATTCTAATCACAAGAGCCTCCAGCATCTGTTTAATCAGAAGGATTTAAACATGAGGCAGCGCCGATGGATGGAGACGTTGAATGATTATGATTGTGAAATCAGATACCATCCCGGCAAGGCGAATGTAGTCGTTGATGCCTTGAGTCGAAAGGAGAGGGTGAAACCCATCCGAATCAATACCAAGCGGATGGAGATAAAGAACAGTTTGACTGAAAGGTTGTTAGCTGCACAGAAGGAAGCTGTGTTGGAAGCTAACTATCCTAACGAAAAGCTAGGGTAACTGAGGAGCAGTTAACTCTTAGCAAGGACGGAATTCTAAGATTAAATGGACGAATATGGGTTCCAATTTATGGAGGACTTCGAGATGTCATCCTCCAGGAAGCCCATAGTTCCAAATACTCTGTTCATCCTGGAGCTGATAAGATGTACCAGGATCTAAGGGCGAACTAATGGTGGATAGGCTTGAAAAAGTCTGTAGCTGCCTATGTAGCAAAGTGCTTGACTTGTGCGCAAGTCAAGGCAGAACATCAAAAGCCGTCAGGCTTGCTACAACAGCCTGAACTTCCTACGTGGAAGTGGGAAATGGTAACTATGGATTTTATCACCAAGTTACCTAAGACAAGGAAAGGAAATGATACAATATGGGTTATAGTTGATAGACTAACTAAGTCAGCACATTTCTTACCCATCAAGGAGACTTATAGCTCCGACATGTTAGCCCAAATATACGTGGATAAGATTGTAGCCTTACATGGCATACCTGTGTCTATTATCTCTGACAGAGATACTAGATACAAGTCACATTTTTGGAAAAGCTTCCAACAATCTTTGGGCACGCGTTTGAATTTTAGTACGGCTTACCATCCTCAGACAGACGGTCAGAGTGAGCGTACTATTCAAACTTTGGAAGACATGCTACGTGCATGTGTGATCGATTTGGGTGGTAGTTGGGATAACCACCTACCCTTGATTGAGTTCTCCTACAACAATAGCTACCACACCAGCATAAAGGCTGCGCCTTTCGAGGCCCTATACGGTAGAAAGTGTAGAACGCCAGTTTGTTGGGCGGAAGTTGGAGATGTCCAATTATCAGGACCAGAGATAGTGTTCGAAACGACGGACAAGATTGTCCAGATTCGTGACCGTCTCAAAGCTGCCCGTGATAGGCAGAAGAGTTACGCAGATCCAAAGCGTAAAGCTTTTCACTTCGAAGTAGGTGACAAGGTGTTGCTTAAAGTATCACCCAGGAAGGGGGTGATGCGATTTGGTAAGAAAGGCAAGCTAAGCCCGAGATACATAGGACCTTTCGAGGTTATCGAACGTGTTGGGTCAGTTGCCTATAAGTTAAACTTACCGGATGAGCTCAGTGGAATTCACAATGTGTTCCACATCTGCAATCTGAAGAAGTGCTTCGCTGATGAATCACTGGTAATACCACATACCGATGTGCATATAGATGAGAGCTTAAAATTTGTGGAAAAACCTTTGTCAATTGAAGATCGACAGGTAAAGAAGCTTCGAAGGAAGCATGTACCTATTGTAAAGGTCAAATGGGATGCCCGTAGAGGTCCCGAATATACGTGGGAGGTTGAATCCATGATGAAAGAAAAGTACCCTTATTTATTTCAGTAAATCTCGGGTCGAGATTTATTTTAAGGGGGTGAGGATGTAACACCTCGAAAATTCGTGTTCAATGATATAACGACACGTGTCATGAAAGACAAAAAGCGTTGTAAACCCGGATTTAATAAAGATGTTTTGGCAGGATTTAAAAGTGGCGTCATGTTAATTTTTACCTTTGAACGACCTCATTTATAAATCCCAAGACCCAAGTATATATATATATATATATATATATATATATATATATATATATATATATCAAACATCTAATATATCTTAAATCCAGAAATTTGTTGACAATAATTGAATTCGAAGTGCATGATAGGATCCTATGGAAATTCTACGGTAAACCTTCAATTTAGGCACTTTCAAAAGGATTCAAAGAAACATATCATAATGGTAGGGTATGTAACTGTTCAAGGCACATTTTAGAGGCCCCAAACTGATAAAACAAGTCCCATATTCGAAACCACGAGTTGCCCTTTCAAAACACCAAAGAACAACAACTTTTGGGCTGCAGATGAAGGCTTGCGCACCGCAAGCCTTACTCTTACGGTGCGCAAGCAGTGCCCAGCGACAGAAAAACTTGCTGTTTGCTGTTTAAATGTAATTCTGACCTTTTAAACGATTTTCCTCATCTTGCTTGGCCCCTAAACAACCCCTAAAACACTAGGGACACCTGTGGGAAGGTTATGGTCAGTAGTAGACTTATTTATCAACCCTTTGTGGTATCTTGGACACTATATAATGCTCATAAGTGCAACACTTGATCATTCATCCCTCAAACAACTTCTGATCAATTGTGGAGCACAAGAGCACCTTCCAGGCCTTCCTCATCAATCATTAGACACTTGTAAGTTTGCTTAACCTTCTTTAATTGAGTTTAGCTTAGTTATTTAGCTAAAAGTCAAACCGTCGTAATTACGGTTTGACTTCGAGATTAATTAATAATGGCTCAGTCAAATCTCGAATCAAAAGTAGTTATAAGTTGGTAATTATGTGGGTAATAAACCCTTAAAAGGGTTCCCCCTGATTACCACTCTAACTAGGTCAAAAGTCGGGTCAAACTTGTTAATAAAAAGTCAACAGGATACTTAAATTGCAATTTATGCATAATTAGCAATGTAGATCATATACAACCTGTTTGATCATTGTTATAACTTAGTAATTAGTGTAAGAACATGTCTAAACATGTTCAACCCGACAATTTCCTGTTTAGACCCGGTTCGGAACCGAAAGTCACATAGTTTGACTTTCGCTTTGACTTTCAGTTCTGACCCGTTTAGGCATGTTTTAGAAATGCCTCAGAGCTTTAATTGGACTAGGTTACATGTTAGTATAACCCTCTGTGATTATACACCTTGGTTCATTAGTTATCCAATTAATATGCATGTTTCCGTTAATTGCTCATATGTTGACCATTATGCCCTTTTCACCTTATAACGTGATCTTTGAAAATGTAAAAGAGTAGAAACCTTTGTTACTGATATATAAACTTGTACCCAAAATTTGAGAACAATTTGTGGTGTAGATTGAGAGTTATGCTCATTAGCGCAAAATGAAAGCTTTATGATACCTAAATGGCGTAATTAGCGTATAGCCTAGTTAAGCCTACTTTTTTATATCAAAATCTTTACCCACTGATGTAATATATTGTTTTTGGATTTTTGAAGATTTTTAATAAATTTTAGGCTGAGCATAACTAATAGTCATAGGCTTAATCCGGTAATTGTCGGTTTTGCCCTTACGGGCTATAAAATGGGTTTTACATATCAAAACGATCCCAAACCTTTTCCTACTGATTAGACATGATAAATAAATTATCTTAAGCCTTCTGGAATAATAAAAATATCAGCTTTATGTATCGAACCAGTAAATGGCTTCTAATCGCCTTATTAAGCGTTTTTAGCGCATAGTATGTACTAAGACTATTTTTAAACATACAAGGGTGATGCCTACTGATATTTTTGGTAAATTATGATATTTTAACAGTAAGCAAAAGTTGTTAAACTCAGACTTCGGTTTTGAGCTTTTCGGCTTATGTGAAATTACCAAAATGCCCCTACGGTGCATAGTTTGGTTAAAATTGATAAATTTCACATATATACTTTAACCTACTGATATAACTTAGAAAATTGAGTATATTTGCTGATTACATCAGGCCTGTAACTCAGGTTAACACTTAAACTCTTTTACAACCTTTAAAATGACCAAACTACCCCTACGGGGCATAGTTTATGTTTAAATTCGTTTCGGGCATAATAAAAGACATCTTACTGATGTCACAACATATTTGAAGCATATTAACTTAGTAAACCTGTATATGGCTCTTACGGATACCCGTTACGCTTATTACGCGTTCGGTTCGGTTTATGTAACAAGTTTACATAAATTAGCCGAAACGGGTCAAACCTTATCGGTTTTATCTCAAAATCCAGAATGTGCATGAAGGACCCATATTAAGCAAGTCTCTGTACTTGTCGGGTCTAAATCACATTCTATCCGGTCTTCGCTTAATCGTGCGTACGAACCGTATCATTGAAACTAACCGGTCTAAGCTTAAGCTTAACTAAAGACCCGTTAGGATTCTAAAAGGTCATTATAAAACCTCCGTTCCAGATTAGGAGGACCAGTAAAAGCTACTTGCATTTGCTTATTGTGATTATTACATTGCTCAGGTAAATACTTTTAACTTATTTTCCCTATACGGGCTTGGGTTACGGTATATAGAATACCGCTTGGTCGGGTGTCAAATCTTCCATCGTTAGGTGGTTAATTGAATAAGTTGATCGGCCCGTTTAAACAGTCTTGTTTACTTAAAAGCCTTTGGGGGGTTAATGACCATGTCCCGGATATCCTAGGCATCATTTTACGAAATGGCCACGACTTAAGCGCGGGGTGTAGGCGTACACCCGTCAGTGCACAAAAGAATAATGTGGTGTGTCTATTGATCTTTAACCCGGACACGATCCGGGCTACTGAACGCACAAGTAACATGTAATTCGTTCACAAGATTATAATATTAAATAATTCTCCCAAGTTAAATAAAATGTTTATGCTACGTGCATCCAAATAAATTTTCAATCATTTTCCAAAATGAGTCAGTTGATTGTATTTACTAGTGTAAACTGACGTATTTTCCCAAAAAAAAAATTAAATGCAGGTACTAAGCGTAATTGGCTGGGATTTCTCCTTAGCATCAATAGAAGTCTCGCAAGCTTAAGATGCCTGAAGTCTGTTGAACTATTAATTCCATTTTATTTTCGATCCGTCTGTGGATAAACTTCCGAATATTGTGACATTTGATATTACAATATTAAATTCGGTTGAAACTTATTTTTATATTGCTTCCGCTGTGCATATTGAATATTGTGTTGTTTGACTATTATGTTGCCAACCACGTCACGATACTCCCCACCGGGCCCACCGGTGACACGTTGGAAATCGGGGTGTGACAAGTGCCGCGCCCCAATGTTTCCGCCATCGGTTGGGGTGTGACAGATTGGTATCAGAGCCATAACTATAGGGAATTAGGCAAGACTCGACCTAGTCTGGGTCGATGTCTTAGAGACCTAGTCTATAGTTAGGAACCAATAGACCGCCTCGTGCATGTCCGGTAGGCATTATGTATGAGCTTAATGCTATTCCTCGCTATTCTCGCCTACGCTACACTATCACTGCACTCGAATTTTCAACTTTTGAATAAGCTGTTAAGTCGAGATTAGGTGTGGAAACCGCAAACTCTTGATTAAATTGCTTGTTGATCAGTATTTATCTATAAAACGCGAGCATTCGCGTTGAACCAGGAGTGAAATTCATACTTTAGCGTGAATTTTCATTTCTATTTTATTAAAATAAGAAAGAAGTTGTTGAGCCAGGGGTGAAACCCTAACCTTGACGACTTGTTCCAACTTTTATTCTATTTTACAAAACTCTCACCAAAGTCTCGAAGGTATCCAACGACTAAAAGCCACACTACACCTAGAAGGATGCATGCCGACTGCCCATAATCGATGCAGGAAGCATAGTTCTGGAGGTCCAATATGCGCCAACGGTCCTTGTGAATAGTCGAATCACTTTGGGTAGTCAATGTCTAATAGCCGCAGACGATCTATTTCTTGATTTTATTTGTTTCGATTCTGAGCCCGCAACCGCTGACTTTGATGATTCGTTGATTTTATGTGTTTGTATGTGTATTTACCTGCTTATGTGTTTAAATTTTTGGAGAATTATCCGACTTTGGCTTTCACTTTGATCGACACGAACAACCCGCATTGTTTATCTACCTCAAAACGCTACCAAGTCGCTAAATTATGGACGACCTTATGCTATGTTATACGCTTATACTATACTACTCGATATGCCAATCGCAATCGCTAATCATGAACGTCCGCAGACTTTGAAGGATAGGTTTCTGTATTCTGACTGACTCTGTGATTATATTCATATGTGCTTCTGTGCCCTACGTGCTTATGTGTTTATGTGCTTATGTGCTCTACGTGAATACATGCTTATGTGAATCCGTGCTTATGTGCCTACGTGATTTTGTGAATACCTGATAGTGTTTTTGAGCTTTAGTAAGTGTTAGACGTGTGTGGTGAGATTCGATTATGACGTGTCTGAGACCTATGACGATATCTGTTGCAGACAATGTCAACTGGACCATCATCTGGACCTCGTCACCCACGACTCACTTGCCAAGAACAGAGGGACAAACGCCTTGCTGCCATCCTCGCTAAACAAGTGGCCAAGGTTGTGCCCCAGATCGTGAGTGAAATTTACGAGAATGTTAGCAAATCGTCTGTGGAATCCAGAACTAACGCTCCCAAAGTTGCTACCAAGACTGCTTTCAGCTTC
This sequence comes from Helianthus tuberosus, assembly GCA_030545235.1. Lineage (NCBI taxonomy): Eukaryota > Viridiplantae > Streptophyta > Magnoliopsida > Asterales > Asteraceae > Helianthus > Helianthus tuberosus. The sequence goes on from CM060369.1 coordinate 85,494,802, forward strand.
AAGCAGTTCAAGGCTTGCGGTCCGAAGGAATTCACTGGAGAAGATGGCCCAACGGCTATGTTTCAATGGTTTGATTCCATCGAAGTCACTCTGCGCCAGAGCGGATGTCCTGAAAATCTCCGTACCCTAAACGCTACCGGCGTCTTCCAGTCCCGCGTATTAGACTGGTGGACGGCCGAGAGAAACAAACGCGGGAATGATGCAGCTTATGAGCTGACCTGGGAAGAGTTGAAAGCCATCATGATGGATGAATTCTGCCCTCCCCATGAACGCCAAAATCTGGAGGACGAGTTCTGGAACACAAAGCAGAAGGATGGAGACAACGCTGCCCTGACTGCTCGCTTTAAGCAGCTCAGCATTATCTGTCCCGATCAATTGAAGACGTCTGACATGGCAATCAAGAAGTACATCCGAGCTCTACCTGACTGTGTTGCTGATTTTCTGCATGCCGCAAAGACAGCAACGATCGAAGAAACTTACTTGCTTGCCGCCGAAATCAACCATAAGCGGGTAAAAGCTGGTTTTTGGGATAAGCCTTCAAAGTCTCTGCATCAAGCTACCACCGCACCAACTGTTGACTCCACCGCCACCACATCTCAGTCATTGAAGCCCTCACGCCGCAGGAAGAAGAACAACAACAGCAGCTCCAGCAACAAGAATTGTGCTGTCACCACCACTGCTGCTCCACTTCAAGCCGTACCGGCCCCGCAGCAGTCTCACCACCGTCCAACACCAGTTATCTATGCACCGCCCGCAAAGCGTGCATACACAGGCCCCCACCCTGCTTGTCCAACATGCTCCTATCATCACCCGGTGGGTCTCGCATGTCGTTTCTGCGCCCATTGCAACATGTACGACCACTTTACTGCTAACTGCCGTACTGGTCCTCGTCAAGTCCCAGCTCAAGCCACTGCTCATCAAGCTCTACTCCCAGCCCCGGAAGGCCAACACGCGGCTTAGGAACCCGCGATCAACGCCCGAGTCTGCTTCGCATGTGGTGATCCCAAACACTTTGCGAATATGTGCCCAAACAGGGTTGTGAAACAAGAGCCCCAACAGCAGCCTCATCAACAGCAGCAACAGCAAGCAGCACGTGCCAGAACCTTTAACATCAATGCGTGCCAAGCCCAGGCTGACAACAACGTGGTTAATGGTACGTTCCTCGTGAATGGTATTTATGCTTCGTGTTTGTTTGATACTGGAGCCGATAACTGCTTTGTATCGTTTGAATTCGAGAAGCTCCTTAGTCGTAACTCGTAAGCGCTCCCATCTCCCCTCGACGTTCGATTTAGAAGTCGCCATCGGAAGAATTGTAGCCGTTAATTCTGTTCTACGTGATTGTACTCTTGAGCTCAACAATCACATCTTCCCAATCGACCTTATTCTAATGCAACTCGGAAGTTTTGATGTCATAGTAGGCATGGACTTTCTTCGCGAAAACCATGCTGAAGTTATGTGCTTCGATAAGATGATTCGATTCTCTCTAGCGAATGGTGATGTATTGTGTGTCTATGGTGAAACTGCTTCGAAAGGTCTTAAACTCATGTCATATGTCCAAGCTAGCAAGTATCTCCACAAGGAATACAGAGCTTTCTTGGCTAACATCGTAGTAGCGGAGAAGGAAAAGAAAGAAATGGCGGTAAACCAGGTACCCGTTGTGTGTAAATTCCCAAACGTGTTTCCCGATGAACTTCCAGGACTTCCGCCAAGTCGTGATATCGACTTTCATATCGACCTCATTCCTGGAGCCAACCTTGTTGCCAAAGCTCCTTATCGACTCGCACCGTTCGAAATGGGTGAACTCTCGAGTCAGCTTCAGGAATTACTTGAGAAAGGCTTTATTCGCCCGAGCACCTCTCCGTGGGGCGCACCAGTCCTTTTCGTCAAAAAGAAGGATGGGTCATTCAGGATGTGCATCGACTATCGGGAGTTGAATAAGTTGACCATCAAGAACCGTTACCCCTTACCTCGCATCGATGATTTGTTTGACCAACTACAAGGTGCTACGTGTTTCTCGAAGATCGATCTACGCTCAGGCTACCACCAACTACGCATTCAAGAGGAGGATATACCCAAAACCGCTTTTCGCACTCGATACGGCCATTATGAGTTCGTTGTTATGCCTTTCGGATTAACCAACGCACCCGCGGTTTTCATGGATCTGATGAATCGGGTGTGTAAACCATATCTCGACCGTTTAGTCATCGTATTCATCGACGATATCTTGATCTATTCCAACTCGAAGGCCGAACACACGCAACATCTACGTTTGGTTCTCGAGCTACTTCAGGGGAATCGACTCTACGCCAAGTTCTCCAAATGTGAATTTTGGCTAGAGGAGGTTCAGTTCCTGGGTCACATTGTTAATAGTCAAGGCATTCATGTCGATCCCGCGAAGATTGAAGCAGTTAAGAGTTGGATTATGCCGAAGAACCCATCTGAAGTCCGTTCTTTTCTCGGACTAGTGGGCTACTATCGTTGATTTATCGAAGGATTCTCAAAGATCGCTATGCCGCTTACCGCTCTCACTCATAAAGACAAGCCTTTTGTTTGGAGAACTGAACAGGAGTTTGCCTTCCAAACCGCCAAGTACATGCTTTGAAATGCTCCCGTACTCGCTTTACCCGACGGAAACAACGACTTTATAGTCTATTGCGATGCCTCGAACCTTGGCCTAGGTTGTGTTCTCATGCAGCGGGACAAGGTTATAGCTTACACATCTCATTAGCTCAAAATCCACGAGAAGAACTATACAACCCATGATCTCGAGCTAGGCGCGGTTGTTTTTGCATTAAAGATTTGGCGACACTACCTATATGGTACCAAGGGTACGATCTTCACCGATCATAGGAGCCTACAACATATCTTTGATCAGAAAGAACTTATTATGCGTCAAAGCCGATGGGTAGAACTTCTCAACTATTACGACTGTGAGATTCGTTATCACCCAGGCAAAGCAAACGTTGTTGCCGACGCACTACGCAGACGAAGTTATCTGCATAGCATCCCTAATGTTCAAGCCCAGCATCATCTCGAGACTCTTATCCGCGAAGCCCAGCATGCGTGTTTTAATGAGCGAACCCTGAAGAAAGAGAAAATTCATCATGATGGAGCCCAGCTAGTAAATAAATCGAATGGGATATTCCATTATTTGGACTGAATTTGGATCCCTAAGCGGAACGATTTGCGACAAATACTGATGGACAAAGGCCACAAATCTCGGTATTCTATTCATCCCGGTGCCGATAAAATGTACCAGGACCTTCGCTACAAGTACTGGTGGTCGGGCATGAAGCGGGATATCGCTCTCTGCGTTGGAAAATGCCTGACTTGCTCGAAGGTTAAGGCGGAACACCAAAAACCCTCTAGCTTACTCGAGCAACCTCCGATTCCTATATGGAAGTGGGAGAGTATAACCATGGACTTCATAACCAAGCTCCGGCGTACGTCAACAGGTCACGATAGCATTTGGATTGTTGTTGACCGTTTGACCAAGTCAGCTCGCTTTTTGCCAATACGAGAAGACTACAAGGTAGAACGATTAGCCCGAATCTACACCGATGAGATCATTTGTAATCATGGGACGCCTCGCGACATCATCTCTGACCGTGACGCTCGGTTTACCTAGCGACTGTGGGAAACGTTTCAAGCTGCTCTTGGTACTACGCTTAATCTGAGTACCGCATTCCATCCTCAAACCGACGGTCAGAAGAAAGAACGATTCGTACCCTTGAAGACATGCTCCGTTCGTGTGTTATAGACTTCGGTGGAAATTGGGATACATATCTACCGTTAGTCGAATTCTCGTATAACAACAGTTATCATTCCAGCATTCAGATAGCACCATTCGAGGCTTTATATGGAAGAAGATGTCGATCGCCTATTGTATGGCACGAGATCGGGCACTTGCAATTAACCGGTCCTGAGCTATTGCAAGAAACGACTGACAAAATCCTCCAAATAAGAGATAACTTGTTGAAAGCTCGGAATCGACAGAAAAGTTACGCCGATAGACGACGCAAGCCCCTTGAATTTGATGTTGGCGACTACGTACTCCTAAAGGTATCACCTTGGAAGGGTGTGGTCAGATTCGGCAAGAAAGGGAAACTAGCGCCTCGATATGTTGGACCTTTTAAGATTCTGGAAAGGATCGGAAAAGTCGCCTACAGACTCGAACTACCGGAGGAACTTAGTAATGTCCACCCGACTTTCCAAAATTCAAACCTCCGCAAGTGCCTGGCTGAGCATGATTTAATTGTACCTCTCGATGACCTCCAAATAAACAAAACACTACACTTCGTAGAGAAGCCAGTCGAAATCATGGATCGCCAAACCAAGCAGCTCAGACGCTCGCGCATTCCTATTGTGAAAGTCCGATGGGAAGGCAAACGAGGCGCAGAGTTCACTTGGGAACTCGAAAGCGACATGAAGACAAAGTATCCGCAGTTGTTTGTTACGGCTTCAGCCTAATTTCGGGACAAAATTCCCTCAACTAGGGGAGGCTGTAACACCCCGTGTTTCGAAAGTCAAAGTCAAAGTCAAGATTGAAGTCAAAGGAAGAAAAGATTGCTAATTGCGATCTGTCACTCCTTGCTCAATTCCTGTGTTGACTTCTTTGACTCGTAGATAGTCTAATTTGTGCGTTGCGTTAGTTGTATTATGTGGAGTAATTATTAAGAATCGCAGTAATCAATGTATACTTATCACTACGAATCGCTTTACGCCTGTTAATAATAGGAAGTAACAATGCGATAAAGTTATCTAAACGTTAATCAATCTAACTTAATCAACATCGAATCGCAATCAAACTCGCAACTCGAATTACGCATTTTGATTATTGTTATACGTGTGTGTGCCTTATGTGTTCCTTGTGCATGTTTACTTACATATGTGTGATAATCAATCGAATCGCAATTGAACTCAATCGCAATCGAATCGCAAACGCTAAACGAATACGAAACAAGGATGTTTGTATGTAGATATAGTATGATAATTAGTGGAGAAGAGATAGCGCGGGATATGAGTAGTTGGGATTAAAAGTAATTTGACTAGGAAACTCTATCACATCGCAACGCTCGCAAATCGAAATCAAAACGGCAAAACTCGTAGCGCAGAACGCTCAAATCAAGCGACTGATCGATCAGGCGACCAGCCGTTCGATCGGACCACCGTCCGATCGGACAAGCTGTTCGATCGAGCTGCATGACCGATCAACCAGCCCCTTTCCTCTTTGGGAACTCTATAAATACCACTTGTCACTTTCATTCTTTCCACTTTTGGCAAGTGACGTCCGAACAGCTCGCTCTCCTCGCTTTTCTTCAAATTTCTCTCAATTCCGGTAAGATTTCGTCCTAAATCTTGTACTTCCTTAATCTACAAGCACTCCTACACCTTTCTACCTTTTGAATCTTAACTTTTAACCGTGAAATCATCAAGATTCAAGGTGTTCTAGAATGACGTCATCATGTGTTCTTGAAGAACTTCATGTCTTGGCCTCAATCCACCAAGAATAACTTGGATCTAACTGATTTCCACATGAACAAACAAGGATCTTTCATAGATCTAAACATATTCACAATGAAAAGGATTGAAAGATAGTTTTACCAACTTTCTTTCAACTCTTTTAGACTCAATGCACTCAAAACCGATAGAATCGGAGCTTATACCGACTTCCTATTCATTCATGGGGCTGTGTTAGTTCAATATCTGAATTCTATCCACGAGGTTTACAGATTTCGGGTTAAACATGGAACATCGTCTCGAACCGTGAACTGATTGGGTTTGGGTGATTCCTGTCCGATCAGGAGAACCAACTATTGGCAAAGTTTCTGTTGCTTAACACGTTATCAAACGTCTCGATAAAATGACAAACAATCAAAACGACCAAGTGTAAGACGAACAGGACGACCAGAACGGGGTGCCGTCCGATCGGACTTATGTCCGATCAAACAGCCAAGCCGTACGACTGGGCAGTCCGAACGACTTATACTTTAGGTCCCACACTTAACCATTTTTGCCAATCTATGAAGTTTGAGTGTTGAACGAATCACTGTCCGATCGGACTACCATCCGATCGAACTGCCGTCCGTACTATGAAACATTTAAGCTTTCATACTTAAACAATTTTCAACAAATTCAATGCATAAAGTGCCCAGCCGACCGGGTTGCTGTCCGATCGAACGACCGTTCGATCGACCGACCGGAAAGGTAGAGATACTTCAAGGTTTTCAAAATGCTACAACAAAAACTTCAAAAGTCAAGCCATCATACACAAACACATCCTTCCCAAAGGAAGAAACAATCCACTCGAACAGCCGTCCGAACGGACTGCCACTCGCATGATCAGCTGTCCGATCGGACTACCATCCGATCGACCAGCTGTTCGACCCACATACACTTTGCATCATTTTACGCGTCACTTATCGTTATGCTATCGAACTATTCAGGCTAACCATACTCTCAAGCGCTCCCTTCAATCCATTCAACTGCTGTGAGTATACTCGAACCCGTTTTGCTTTCGCACTTTTGGGTGTTACATACGTTACTTATACGAAATCACATCGAACACACTACGCAATACTTTAAACGCTAACCATTACTGCATGTTATACGTGACTAAATGAATGCCTGTTGTTATGTTTACACATGGAATGTTGTTTACCTGCCTTAACGACGATAGTACTATAGTTTGGACTCAGCACCCGTTCACTCGGGGGTTGTTAAGGACAATTATTTGCATGGATTATAGTGGTGATCATGTATTACGAACTGCCTTGGGCAGTCAACCCGCAGTCATTGGTATCGATAGGTTCATGTCGATAACTAACATGCTTCGTTTTACTCAGTGTATGTGCTGGTTATGCGTAAACTATTTCGAATTCTATATGCTATTATCAAACTTGTATGCTCGCCTTTACACTATGTGTATTTACTTTTATTTTAACGTATGTGAAAGGTGCTTAAGGTGTCTATTTGCTTGGAAATCAAGGCTTGGAAAGAGTCTTAGTAACCAACAAATAGTTATCTGTACTAATGAAACCTGAGTTGTCGAAACAGAACAATTTGCCTAGGTTTGTACTGTAATAATTATATTATCTTATATGACATGGTATGGGACGTGTTACTTAAAATATTTGGTAAATATAATTATTATGGAAACTTCTGGACAATCTGTTTCGCTCAATGCCACGCCCCGATGTTTCCGCCATCGGTTGGGGTGTGACATAAGAAACCCGTGGTTTGGACCTTGAATAATAGGAAACTGATATACAATGAGGTTCATGATAATTTGTATTCAGCAAACTAGTTTTAGTTTGATAAATTCATGAACGGGTCAAAAGTGGAAATTTTATATTAAGCCAAAGGCTTAAAAGTCTTAAATTTTGTTAAACCGGATGTCGGATTTTAACTCCATATTATGGAGAATCAATTTACGATCACGTAGGAAGAAACGGATCGTAAAACGGATCAATAACGACCAAGTTATGGCCGTTTTCGTAAAACTGAGTTTGGCTGGGAAATATGCAGACCTGAACCAAACTTTCTGTCGAAATGCACTCGTCGCGCTATGTGACGGAGAAGACCGTATAGCGTCACGACACGCGACAGGTTTGGGTGAACAGTTTGGTCTGTTTAACTGGCATTTTATTGTTGTTGATCAGTTTGGTCTTCGGAACTTGTATAAACAAGTTTTAAACTCTCATAACTGATAATTTTTTAGTGTTTGGACTCATGAACTTGTTCGGACATGTTTTAAACTCTGAACGAGTAACTCATTTTATGTGTTATGAAATGTAGGTATTAGGGAAAGTGCCGGAGGACGATCAAGCTCGATAAAGAATCGAACACAATCCAGATTCAAGCTTCCGTGAAATGATTCGTCGTCACGTTTTTAAACGGCGAATGTTTTATAAAATGTTGAATTATGTTATTTCTTAAAAGTTTTTAAGAAAGGCATATTTTGTAATGTATATGTAGCATAATTAAATAATTATAGTCGAAAACTATATGAAAATCGTATAAATGGACTAAGGGTCTTACAAGTTGGTAATCAGAGCTCCAGGTTAAGGAGTAAGGTGTTCGGTTCAACACTTGATAGCAAAATCCGGTAAGTTATTCAATATATTAACGGTCTAGCATGTAAAGTGTTGAAAACAACACATAGGGTTATCGTGTAAAACACGTTACCCCAAAGAAAGCGATAAAAGACCGATATAGTTAAACGGGTTACATGTTTAAACACGTGCCATAGAAAGCCTTGTATTATAATACGAGTGCTTGTTAATGTTAACGTTACTAACATTTGTAGACGTTTTAAATTAAAGGACCCTCGCATCCGAAGATGACGACAGTCTAAAGAATTATCGATACGATAAAGAAATGGTCTGAAGTATGACAAGTAAGTCATACACGCTAAAGACTGGAATCGAGAAACGATCTCGAATGAGAGATTTAACAACAATGAAAGTTTATCAGGGCTAGTATCTACAAGGTACACGTCTTAAACTTATAGCATAAACAGAAATATGCAACAAACACATAGTGAATGACAGTTGCATATAGAATATGAAACTTGGAAAAACTGGATAGGTTACCTATCCAGGATGACGTTTCCAAGAGAAATTCAATAGAGATATGTATTATTCACAGTTGTGAATAATAAGACAATAACTGAATTTCGTTTAAATATAAACTTGGACGAAAGTAATCATCCAAGTAAGCATTCTCAATAAAGATCCAATTGAGAAAAGTAATGATCACATCAACGAATGTGATTGTATAAATGGTTATAAAAAGGAACATTGTATATGTTCAAAGATAAAACGGGTAAAACTAATAATTGTTAATTGATAATTAAATAAAGTTTTACCAAATGAAATCATAAAAATGAAATAAATCGAGAGATTACTTACATGGGACGTGATGTGGTAATTATAATAAGGTCATGTGTACCATGTGTTGATCGCTTACTCTGGCCAAGTAAGTAGTGAACATATGAGCTTCTTATAATAAGTACAGTTATGTCCAATGTTGTAAGGTCGAGACGAATGAAAAAGTTAAAAGAACCTTGGGGTCAAGAAATCTTATGGGCATACTCGTATAAATGGTTTTCAAGGGAACCATAAAAACGATGTATGACGCGCATAGAAATAGATTACCCAAGTGAATAGTGAAATAAGTCATAACGGACGAAAGAGCCATGATTGACAAAAAAGGGCATGTAAAACCAAAGGATAAAAAGACCCCCGAGGTCATAGAAACGAAGGTATTGCCCATACAAAAAGACGATCGAAGTCATTGACTTTGGTCGTAGTAAACAAAGGATGATGATGAGAGTCATCATTCCGAAATTAAAAGACCATCAAGCATGGTCACATAAAGAATAAAGGTTTGGTTAAATAAAGCGATGGATTTCGCTAAGACAACCAAACAAGTCAAAACGAAGTCTTAATGCATACCTAAAGGGTTGCATTAATAATGACTTCGGTAAATCACCCGGTTAATGGGTAGGAAATTAAACACATGCGTAAACCGAGAGATGGGAACGCGGATTGAAAGTCAAAGGACTCGGATTATGAGTTATGACTAAAAGACTATAAAATTTCGCAAATAGAAATTTTGAATAAATTTGTTCAACTATTTTGAGGTTGAACGGGTTGAATAAAGAATAAAGTTTGATTGTTTATAAGTGATGGATTTCACATTAACAAGTCAAACGGGTTGAATACAATATAATGTCGGATGGCATAAGTAAGCGCAAGCTGGATAACAGTAGCGTTAAACGCAAAAGAATAATGAGCCCGGTAATGGGACATAATCAAATACGAATATATGCAAACCAGATAACGATGAGCATAAGACGAACCGATGCATAAATGATGTGAGAAGTTATAGAGTCGGAAGAATTATCTGAAAGAAAAACGATTGTAGATACGGACTACAATCAAGGTTAATGGATTTCAAATGTGAAAACAAACGATTTCCAAACATAAAAAGAATGATCTACAGGATCATCATAACCTTCGGGTTATAAACAGTGTAAAGGTCTACGGGACCAAAATGACCCTTGGGGTCATAAATAAAAAGAAATGAACTATAAGGGCCTTGCCTTAATAAGGTGAAAGCCTAAAGAAATAGCCCATGAGGCTAAGTGAAAGAACCTACGGGTTACTTATACAAAGCAAGAATCCCCGCGTAAATTAAGAATGAACAAGAATAAATTCTTAGCTGCCAATTTCTTGATATGAGTAATTGGCATAAGTTAAAGAGAAAACGCTAAACTAAAATTCAGTTTTAGTAAGAAACAACGTTTTCACAAATATGGCTATTCTATTAAGAATAGGAATTGTAAATATTAAAAGATACGAGTCTTGACACCAATGAGTGCAAGATGATACATTCGAAAAGAAATATTTTTGAAAATGAAAGGTTGACATAAACTTAAACATGACGTGACACGATCACGGTCAAGAAAAGTAATGTGAAGTAGAATAACATTATAACCCGAGTGATGGGTATAAAGTAACTGGACTAATAAGTCGAGTTAGTGAGATTGGTTAAGGTCAAAAACTCAAATTAAGGATGTGGTTATACGCTATTTATTATGGGAATAGCGTGGAATAAACAAAATCAATAGATTTATATGATTAAGTGGCCAAATTGGCGACTTGGTCAAGTAAACAACAAAAGTAAATATTACAAGATTAAAGTGATGGCCCATGAGACCTCACTAACAGAAAATACTGATCACCTATTGTGAGGGATCATAAGGCTATAAGTTCACAAACAAAGGAGTTTGTTTATTAAAAGTGAAAGATTTCACTAAAGACCTTTAAACGGGTTAAAATAATGGATTCATAAAGAATTCGATAGTATAAAAGCGATGTACTTCGCTAAGTTAACTAAACGGGTGGAAATAACTATATTATGTTATTTCGAGTTGCATTATTTCGTATGAAATACATATATGCTTAGTAACCAAAAAGATATTACCATATTTTTATGGTAATGCTAACAATTGGTTAAAAATATGAGCAATGCTCAATTGGTTATCGAGATCGAGTGCATTAAGTTAAACTTAATGAACGATGTAAGGAAGGTTTCGAGGACAAAGCCTCTTTAAGGGGGGTAGACTTGTAACACCCTGAAAACGGGTTTGGTAATCAAACCACGTTAATACTAAAAGACGGGTAAAGTACCGTCAGTGGAAAAATTTACCCGGTGAATATTAGGATTTTAAATAAATAAACCTAATATTGAATAAAAGTTAAATGAAAGCTTTTAAAGAAATAAAGTTTATAAAAGGCCCGAGTTAACGGGGCTTAAAATAAACTTAGTCATGAATACCCCGAACCCACTAAGTTAACTAGGAATGTTTAACCTAGTTAATAAGTGGAAATACTGTTAGAAATAAGTAGGTTGTGCCCTACTTAATAATTAACCAAACAAGAGGGGCCAAAGTGGATAAACTTGAAAGTTTATTTAATAAAAGAGGTTTTAAAGAAAAAAAACACACAGAAGTGTGTTCTGTTTGTCGACCTCAGGAGGCTCTTGGAGCCAAAACCCCAAGTTCCAACCAAATCATCAAATGGAATGCTCAAATGAATCTCAAATTCACAATTGAATGTGAATTAACAATCACCCAAGCTAGGGGATCATAAGGTATGTCAAATTTTGATGATTTGTGAAGTTGTGAAATTTGAGTAATCATCATAATCACGAATTATGAATGAATTATTGAAGCTATGATTGATTAGTGATGTATACTTGCATAGGAACAAAACCCTAAGTGAAAATTATACATATGATGCTATGAATTGAATGATTTGATAAATTACCACACTAGGATAAGTGGGTATTAATCATATGATCAATTTGATGATATAATTATGATTAGAATCATCATATCTGATAGTAATCAGGAAATACTTGAACAAATTGTGTGTTTGAGTACATGATCATACTTGCTAGGAAATGGATTTGTATGATAAAATGAAAATGATGATATATTATGATCAAAATGATGTTTGATATCATCATGTGTTAATCGAATGAAATTCGATTACAATAACTTGATTTCATAAGTAGTTAAAACGGTAGCATAATAAGGATGCTTACCGTATAGTGGCAAAGTAATAAAACGAGTAGTTAAGCTACATCGTGTAATTTCTTTGTCAATAGACAGTTTGACTTTTTAAAGTCAAAATGACCTTTTATATGATCGAATGATAATTTCGACATAAAGATCGTAGGATGGAATAGTCGTGAATGATTATGACTAGTATAACCATCTTACAACTTACAATGATAGTTTGACGCTTGACAAGCTAGGTGAAAGCTTGGGAAGGAAGCGGGTCAAACGAATCAAGAATGAAGGAAAAGCATAATCTGGATGCTAGGTAAGTAATGCTTACACTCTTTGTGTTAAATACCTATTGGTTTTATAGGTTATGAATAATATAAAGTCTTGTTTGAATTTTGATGTTCCGACGCGACATGATACTTGTCGTAACAAAAGACAATAATGATAAACCATGTTAATGGTTAAAAAGAGCTAATACGATTATCTAGTCATGCAATGACTAGAAGATAGCGAGTTTTGAATGATTACCTTATAAGGTAAACGAATACACATAATAAGGGTAAAACGGTAATTCGGTCACTCGTTGACGATAACCGTTAGTTTGTGAAAGACACTTTAAAGCGTAAGCTATAATGGGTCAAAAGAGTCAAGAAATGATTTATAAGTAAAATGGCCGTACGGTGTAAACCGGAGCGAGTCATGTAGATAAGATGGTAATAAATATCATCTCGCAAAGATACACGGTCATTTAGACCAAACGGGTCAAAAGGTGAAACTATCACCCTTTGACAATATCGACTAATGATTTTGTCGAGTTGTATGATTACAGGAGTAAATATCGAATGAATATTTGCATCACTATTACTTAGCGGTTATTACGCAAGGCATTAAAACGGGTCAATATAGTGATCCGAGCCAGGTATGTATAATGGGTCAACTCATCATTTAGAACTTAAGGTTCTATGAGAGCTAGACAAGTCGAAAATGGACATTTGGTTACCTTAATAGGTAAACTTAATGATTTAAATGACAATCATTATGTTTTGGTCAAACATGTCATTAAAAATCCTTCGTCGTAAAAGAAGAGTTAAAGTTGGCCAAAACGCCCTTGTAAGCTAAATCGAGCAAACGACCCTTAAAGGTTGTTTGAAAACGAGTCTTATGATTAAGTAAATACTTTGAATAAGTATATAAAGCGAATGGTGTAAATCGTTGGGTCAAACGACTCTATAAGAGTCTTTGCCGTAAAATGATAATCCGATTAATAAAACTCGGAATATATAGATCATCACATTAAATACACCACAAATATAGTTTTGGTGGAAGATCATTTGATAAGAAATGTGGAAATATAAAGCTAGAAACTAATGAAAGCGATTCGTGCTTAAAATATCCTTAAATACCCTTAACGGGTCAAAAAAAGCATATGAGTGAAAACGGGTTAAGAATACGTAAGAAATCCATGGTTTGGACCATGAATAATAGGAAACTGATATACAATGAGGTTCATGATAATTTGTATGCAGCAAACTAGTTTTAGTTTGATAAATTCATGAACGGGTCAAAAGTGGAAATTTTATATTAAGCCGAAGGCTTAAAAGTCTTAAATTTTGTTAATCTGGATGTCGGATTTTAACTCCATATTATGGAGAATCAATTTACGATCACGTAGGAAGAAACGGATCGTAAAACGGATAAATAACGACCAAGTTATGGCCGTTTTCGTAAAACTGAGTTTGGTTGGGAAATATGCAGACCTGAACCAAACTTTCTGTCGAAATGCACTCGTCGCGCTACGCAACAAAGATGACCATATGGCGTCGCGGCACGCGACACCTGTCGCGTCACGCGACAGGTTTGGGTGAATAGCGTCGCGGCACGCGACGGCTGTATTACCTGGCATTTTATTGTTGTTGATCAGTTTGGTCTTTGGAACTTGTATAAACAAGTTTTAAACGCTCATTACTGATAATTTTTGAGTGTTTGGACTCATGAACTTGTTCGGACATGTTTTAAACTCCGAACGACTAACTTATTTCGTGTGTTATGAAATGTAGGTATTAGGGAAAGTACCGGAGGACGATCAAGCTCAATAAAGAACCAAACACAATCCAGATTCAAGCTTTCGCAAAATGATTCATCGTCACGTTTTTAAACGGCGAATGTTTTATAAAATGTTGAATTATGTTATTTCTTAAAAGTTTTTAAGAAATGCATATTTTGTAATGTATGTGTAGCATAATTAATTAATTATAGTCGAAAACTATATGAAAATCGTATAAATGGACTAAAGGTCTTACAAATTTATAATTGTGAACCGAGGGAAAAATAGTAATTTTTAACTGGGGGGCAAAAGTATAATTTTATTTTGAACTGGGGCAAAATTGTAATTTAAACTGGAATAAAATTGTAATTTTGAACCGATGACAAAATCGTAATTTTTAGCTAGGGCAAAAGCATAATTTTATTTTGAACTGGGGGCAAAAACGTAACTTTGAACTAAGGGTGAAATCGTTATTTTAAAACAGTTATAAAATCGTAAATTGGTTGGATCAATGAGTGAGTGCAGGCAACTGCCTGGCACTAGTCCCCATCTTGTGTTTGTACGTTACATCAAAACACTTTAATTTCGACCAAGTCACATGTTTACGAAAACTTCAACATTGTCATTAAACACACCTAAACCCCAACCTCAACACATCGACACAAAGGCCTATTACCTAGACCAACCCATAACTCAAATTCTATAATTCCATACATAACAGTACGCTTCAGATCAGATTTCCTACAACGTCTACATGCAATCTACCCTCTTTAGATCAGACTACTTACAACGTCTACACGCAATCTACTCTCTTTTGATCAAATTACTTTTTTGACGTAAAGAAAACTACTTTGCTATACATGTCCCAAGTTGTATAAATCACATCTTAAAACAAACCACACGATAAATTCAGATTAACTCCATACCACAAATAAATGACACATCCACCGGTTTAACTGGTGCGCACATAAAAGCACATAAGATAGGAATGTAACACATAATTTTGGTCAAATCACTCGGAAGGGACCTCGAAATGCCAAATATAGGCTCCGTCCCCTGCATTATTACCCCAAAGGGTATCATCACCTGCATTATTACCAGGGATGGTTTCGTCACCCGCATAATCACCCCAAAGGGTTTCATCACCCACATAATTCACCGTTACCACTAGGGGATCCATATTACCATGAAATCATGACCATCGTTAAAACACTTGAAGGGTGATACATCATTCACAAAATGTCTAGACACATATACAAGCTGTTTAAGACACATCAACTCCTAGCAACCACTAATATTACCCATCAACAACCACCCCACCTCATTTCATCTAATAACCCATCCACATGCTTGCACCTACGTTTTGAGAAACGTATCACTCCTTATCTTAGTTTGTATCTACTCACACTAGGGTGAGGAACCGACACTTTATGTTTCTAACACATCTACCGTATAGGCATGAAACCACTCTATGACTCCTAACAACCCAAAGTACTATAGAACTAAAGTCATGCAACAAACATTAAGTCAACACATAACTACCCTTAATAGGTGCGTAATACCTAGAATCGACTCGTCTTCAATTCCTTCTAACATAACCCATGACCCATCATTACCCACCGATAGAATCCCAACTATCGTAACTTCCCATAATTGCACGTAGAGAAGTCTACGCACTCCATGACACTAGACAACTACCCACACAATTACCAACACATAACCCTTATTGTAAATACGACTCACCCGAGCATGTTTAAACCACGTTATCATAATAAAATTTGTCATAAATCAAAATTAGGTAAACTACATCGCTTATTCCAACATATTTAAGTAAGTAAGTATGTAGCCCCGAAAACATGTAAATATGGGGTTTATTACTCACCTTAGCCTCAACTGCAGCGTTTGCTCAATCAGCATGCTCGTATAACCATTAATCGTACAATTGAAATCCATCCAAAATCCTACGGATTACCACATAATAATCCCATCATCTTATTATATCCATGTAAACCACCCAAAACTCTCATACTACAAACTTCATTCAAACCCCAACTTTAAGTTATGTACAAGCATCCTTGAAAATGTCCTAAATGTACACCCATATCCCAAAACATTGCCTAACAATGAATGAATGGTTCCACGGGTTCAAACCTTATAATAACTTACCATCGAGAATTGATGCAAGTAACATCCGAGAGTGCTTGCATGAGTAGAACCTACATATCGTCATAACCCCTCTGATGTTACTGTGTAACATCCCGAAAATGCAAAACTTTATATTAGAACTATAAAGTGTATAATAAACAAGAAAAAGCTAACTAGGATAAATAACCCAGTTAGTTAGGAGTCTTGTAGTAACATTAGAAGGGGTTAAAACTCTAAAAATATAAACTAAATAGAGTGGAGGGGCCTAGGTTGTCAAAATTGAAACTTGTATTATCAAATTTTATTAAAAACAAAACCAAACACTCCATTGAGGAGGTCTGGTCGATCAGAGCAAGAGAGGGGGCGACCCCCACTCCCAAAACCCTAGAAATCACAAAAAAACCACAAATTCAAGGCATAAATCAAGTCCAAATCGATTTCTAAGCACGAATTGGTGATCACCTCACTGAAGGGATCACAAGGTATGTGAAATTCTAGTGTTTTGATTCATCTCAAGTTCTAGGTTAATTGTGAAAAATCAGAATTCAGCTTGATTGTGTATTGCATGTGTGTAATTAGAAGAGATATGGTGTTTAGGGATGAACCCTAGGTGAAATCTTGTTAAAAGATTTCATGGTGATCCTAGAGTTTATAACCACCATTGTAGGTGGCTAATGAACTTGAAGAGAGCTTGATAAGTCCTAAAAATATGATCTTGTTCTAACATAAATCTGAATTTAAGAATAAATTCAGAAATATTGATGTTAAGATTTGTGTAGAATAGACCAATTAAAGTAATTTGGATGATAATTACAAGTCATGAAATTGGTTTAGATCATGTAAAAATCCGACCCACTAGGTGTTTGATAAAACGCCTAAATGAGGGTTAAAAGGTTAAAGGTTGGGTAAAACGCAGATTTGAATATATTAAGATGCGTTAAAGCTTATGAAAGAGTTCTAATCTTATTATGAATTGAACTCTTTAGGCAAGGAATCTGGAATGTCAAGTGGACACGCCGGAGGTGATACACGCGAAAAAGGTGTGCTTTAAAGGTGCATGACTTCAGTCTCGTTACATTATGTAAATGTTTGGTTTTTGGGTAATAATGATGTCGTAGTGTAAAGGACGCGTTTGATGCGTCGTTAAAGTGGCGAAGTTCACTAGACCATCAAACGGGTCAAAATAAAGAAGTGGAATTTTGTTTGGTTTGTCAATAAAGTGATGGCCTTCACTAGATAGCCAAACGGGTCAAAATAAAGATTTTAAAGGAATCATGGGAGGAGAGACTTGAAAGTTTCATACCTCGCTAGGTGATGGATGGTAGCACACCAATAAATTGGTTATGTAAATTTAAATCTACGAACCCGTGTTAACGGGTCAAACACTAAGGTTAATAAAATGTGTCGCTTGGAATGGAAGGTTGAATTCTGAGGAAACGGGCTTTTAGTTCCAACGCAACAATAAGTCATGGATAACGTAAACATACCAAGATGTACTAGCCCGGGAACTTGGGTAAAGGCATCAAAAAGGTTAGAATAAGAAAGTTGAAATATATTCTTATAGTTAGAATACATCGAGCAAATGCATGTATAGAAACTTGTAACCGAATGATCGGTTAGACAAATATTGGTTTGATAAACAAAACGATCATGTCCGTAATAAACTTACAGACATACAGGAAGGAAATAGCCTAAAACGGTATGCTAATTAGAGCAAAGTTCGCAAAATAGTCAAATGGCAGATTTCCAGTGTCCACCGTAAATTACGGTCTATACCGTAATTTACGGTGGAGATCAAAAGTGTTACGGTGGATGGTTCCTGTGTTACGGCAGAACCAGAAACATTCAGGGTCTACCGTAACTTACGGTAGACACCGTAAGTTACGGTGGAGCCCTGAAAAAAAAACTTGTATTTTTAATTACTTTTTCATGTCGGAACTTGTATACATATATGCTATGATAATGTCAAAACTAATGTTTTTAGTTGTTTGACCATAGGTATGGATGAGATCCTCTCGGATGGTGATCAAGTACGTAGTCAAGAACCGAACACGCATTTTGAAGCTTCCGCAACAAACTTAATCTTGTCTAAACTTTAATTATGTTGTAAATACTTTTGTTAATCGTGTTTGAATCCTTTAAACTAGTTGTTAGATGACTAGCAAGGGTAAACTTTAAACTTGTCATGCACTATCTTACATTGTTTTGGATATTTCAACAAGTATGTATGGTCTTTAAACATGAAAAAGTTTTTTTGTAAACTCTGATTAGTATTTAATTAATATAATTATTAAATAAATTCCGTCCAAATATTAAGGGTGTTACAAGTTGGTAATCAGAGCCCAAGGTTGTTAACAAGTGTGTTCGGTTCAAGCTTGATCAAACATCCGGTAAGAGTAAATTGTTATAAAGTAGAGTTACTAAGTATAAAAAGGGAAGTAATGAAAGGAAATGCATGGGAAGAGCGTGTTAACACACTCAAACCCGGAAAGTGCATTAAATAAGAATGGTGAAAACAAGTTATGAACTTGAATAAACCGAAGTAAATAAACCATATGTCATAGATGAAATGTTTAACGCTTAATGTAAACATTTCAGTTAAAGATGACGGATAAAGGTAATGATGATGCGGTGCCAAGAGTCACCGAGCAAACGAGAGAAGTGATTGCTGAGGAGGTAGGAAAAGCAATCGAAAACAGTTTGTCGGGTTTCATTGACAAAATCCAAAACACGGTATTATCAGTGGTGGAAGAAAAAATCAAGAAATTGGAGGATAATACCAATTTAGCAAAGGAGAAGTCGGGAGGACGAAAATCTTGTTCTTATAAAGAGTTCATGGCGTGCAAACCGCCCATTTACAATGGGGAGGTTGACCCGATAATATGTCAGCGGTGGCTAAGCGATATGGATGGGGTATTCGAAAGGACTCATTGTGATCCAGACGACTACGTACCCTATGGCACGGGTCAGTTAAGGGGTCAAGCGAAAGACTGGTGGGATAACAAGAAGAAAGAAATTGGAAGCGAAGCGGCTAAAGCTATGACATGGGATGAGTTTAAGACGCCGTTTCTTAAACATCACAGTCCCAAGGCGGTCATTAACAAGATCAAGGAAGAATTCATGCAGCTTCGACACAAGGGTGAATCTATTGATAAAATCACGGGAATGTTCATGGATAAGATGAAGTTTTGTGATGAACTGATAACGAATGAGGAGCAGAAAATATATTATTATTATAATATGTTAAACGCCGAGTATAGGGAGTTTATGACTCCTTCAAAGTATGAGACTCTCACCGAGATTATAAACGTTGCTCGGGAACGGGAGATAGAGTTGAAGAAACAGATTGAAAGAGGTGAAAGAAGGGCGCAAATAGTCAATCCAAGCCCAACGAAAAAGCCGCGCACAACAGAATCCTCTAAGAAACAAGAAGGGAAAAGCGGGTCATCGAACTGCAAGATATGCGGGAAGGGGCACAAAGGTGAGTGCCGGTTCAAGGACAAACCGTGTCCTATATGCGGGAAAACGGGGCACGCGGCTGCATTGTGTCCGGGAAAGGTGTCTGTGTGTTACAAATGCTACCAACCGGGTCACAAGAAATCTGAGTGCCCGGAGCTGATTGGAAAGAAAGACGACAAGAATACACACACGGAGACACCAAGAGCGAAGGCGAGATCTTTCCAGTTAACAGCAATGGAGGCAAAAACAGAGCCCGATGTGGTCTCAGGTATGTTTGCCATAAATTCAATTCCTGCACATGTGTTATTTGATACGGGTGCGAATAAATCTTTTGTTTCATATGGATTTATTCGACATCCTTCTTTTGTACTAACAAAATTGCCTATGCCATTAGAAGTAGAAATAGGTGATAACAAAAGTTTCCTTGTGTGTGATGTATGTCGAGATTGTAAGATAAACATTGACGATGAAGAATATTCAATAGACTTGATTCCTATGTCGATGGGGGAATTCCAAGTAGTAGTCGGGATGGATTGGCTATCCCGATACCATGCGAGAGTGGCATGTTTCCGCAAGGAGATAAAACTAACATCTCCAAGTGGAAAATATGTTACCATATACGGCGAAAAGAGGGGTAATCCCGTTATGTGTTCAATGCTAAAAGCTCGCCAGCTCATGAAGCACGGTTGTAGAGCATTCATGATATACGCAAACGAACCTGACAAAGAGACACTAACGATTGAAGACGTACCAGTGGTACGTGAATACGCTGATGTATTTCCGGACGATTTACCGGGAGTACCGCCAGAACGGGAGGTAGAGTTCGGAATTGAATTGATTCCGGGCGCAAAACCTGTGGCTAAGGAGCCGTATCGGCTCGCGCCATCAGAATTGCAAGAATTGATGTCCCAAATCCAAGATTTACTTGACAAAGGATTTATTCGACCAAGTGTGTCTCCGTGGGGCGCACCGGTGCTATTTGTGAAAAAGAAGGATGGGAGCATGTGCATGTGTATCGATTACAGAGAGTTAAACAAACTCACGGTGAAAAATCGATACCCACTTCCAAGAATCGATGATTTATTTGATCAATTGCAAGGCGCAAGTTGGTTCTCCAAGATCGACCTTAGATCGGGATACCATCAGTTGAAAGTCAAGGAGAAAGATATACCGAAAACGGCTTTCCGTACACGGTATGGACATTATGAGTTCCTCGTGATGTCCTTCGGGTTAACTAATGCACCCACGGCTTTCATGGACCTTATGAACCGGGTTTGCAAACCCATGTTAGACAAGTCAGTGATAGTGTTCATTGATGACATCTTGATATATTCAATGAGTGAAGTAGAACACGCAAGTCATTTGCGTGAAGTGTTGGAGACGCTCAGAAGAGAGAAATTGTATGCGAAATTCTCAAAGTGTGCCTTCTGGCTACGGGAGGTGCAATTTCTTGGGCACATCATTAGTGCAAATGGAGTGTTAGTAGACCCATAAAAAATAGAAGCTGTGGCAAGATGGAATCCACCGAAAAATCCTTCAGAAATCAGAAGCTTCTTGGGGCTTGCGGGTTATTATCGGAGGTTCATGCAAAATTTCTCCAAAATCACCATGCCATTAACTAAATTAACCCGTAAGGACGAAAAGTTTATTTGGGGTGAAGATCAGGAAAAGGCGTTTCAAACGCTCAAAGAGAAACTGACCCATGCACCGGTATTGTCGTTACCGGATGGAACGGAAGATATGGTTGTTTACTCGGATGCGTCGCATTCGGGACTTGGCTGTGTTTTGATGCAAAGAGGCAAGGTTATAGCCTATGCCTCGAGGCAGCTAAAGACTCATGAAAAGAAATACCCTACACACGACCTCGAGTTGGCAGCAGTGGTGTTTGCCTTAAAAATATGGAGGCATTACTTGTATGGAGTAAAATGCACTATTTTTACCGACCATAAGAGTTTGAAGTATTTCTTCGATCAGAAGGAATTAAATATGAGGCAGAGGCGGTGGTTAGAAACCATCAAAGACTTTGATTGTGAAATACATTACCACCCCGGGAAGGCTAATGTAGTGGCAGACGCGTTGAGCCGAAAGACAGATTATACGCCTATTCGAGTACGATCGATGCAACTAATTGTGACATCGGGTTTGCTTGAGCAAATCCGGAAGTCTCAAATTGAAGCAATAAAGGAAGAAAGTGTGAAAAGGGAAAGAATAGTTGGGCAGTTAAAAGACCTGGCGGATAATAACCAAGGATTGAAAACTCGATTTGGGAGAATTTGGGTTCCAAACTCATGTGGGGCCAAGGCACTTCTACTTGACGAGGCCCATAAATCTCGTTATTCGATACACCCGGGGGCGACCAAGATGTATAATGATTTAAAACAAAATTATTGGTGACCCGGAATGAAACGAGATATCGTGAAATATGTAGAGAAGTGTTTGACATGCTTGCAAGTCAAAGCAGAGCACCAAAAGCCATATGGTAAGTTGCAACCATTGGACATCCCAGTTTGGAAATGGGAACAAATCACCATGGATTTGTTGACCAAATTACCCAAAAACCAACCGCGGGTTTGATGGTATACGGGTAGTCGTGGATAGATTGACGAAAAGTGCTCACTTCATTCCGATCCGTGAGACTTATACATCCGAGAAGATGTCAGAGGTGTACACCAATGAAATTATAGCACGTCATGGGGTACCGATATCCATTGTGTCAGACAGAGATACTCGGTTCACTTCAAATTTTTGGCGTGACTTCCAAGAACAAATGGGGACTAAACTGTTCATTAGCACCGCTTACCATCCACAAACGGATGGGCAGAGTGAAAGAACAATACAAACGTTGGAGGATATGCTGCGGGCTTGCATCATTGACTTCGGGGGTAGTTGGGATGTTTATCTACCCTTGGTCGAATTTTCATATAACAATAGTTATCAATCGAGCATTAAAATGGCCCTGTATGAGATGTTATATGGTAGAAAGTGTCGAACCCCGGTATGTTGGGGAGAAGTGGGTCCACGAGGACTAGCTCCTACTGATATAATCCGAACTACAAATGAGAAGATCGACTTAGTCCGAGCTCACCTAAAGGCGGCTCAGGATCGACAAAAAGCGTACGCGGATAAACGGAATAGACCGATTGAATTTCAAATCGGTGATAAAGTAATGCTAAAAGTATCGCCATGGAAAGGAATTATACAGTTCAGAAAAAGAGGAAAGTTGAGTCCGAGGTTTATTGGCCCATTCAGAATCACTGAACGGGTTGGTAAGGTGGCATATCCTCTTGAACTACCCGAGGAGTTGAGTGGAATTCATAGCACATTTCACGTGTCACATCTCTGAAAATGCTTAGCAGATGAAACCGCTCGTATCCACTACGATGATATCGAGGTGGATAACAGTCTCAACTATGCAGTAAAACCAATTGCGATTTTAGATCGTAAAGAAAAGAGTTTGAGGAACAAGGTGATTAACCAAGTGAAGGTTAAATGGGAACACAGGAGGGGTGCGGATACCACATGGGAATCCGAAGAAGAGATGCAACGACTCTACCCCATACTTTTTGGTACGTAAATTCGGTTTCGGGGACGAAACCCTTTTAAGGGGGGTGGACTTGTAACATCCCGAAAATGCAAAACGTTATATTAGAACTATAAAGTGTATAATAAAGAAGAAAAAGCTAACTAGGATAAATAACCCAGTTAGTTAGGAGTCTTGTAGTAACATTAGAAGGGGTTAAAACTCTAAAAATATAAACTAAATAGAGTGGAGGGGCCTAGGTTGTCAAAATTGAAACTTGTATTATCAAAATTTTATTAAAAACAAAACCAAACACTCCATTGAGGAGGTCTGGTCGATCAGAGCAAGAGAAGGGGCGACCCCCACACCCAAAACCCTAGAAATCACAAAAAAAACCACAAATTCAAGGCATAAATCAAGTCCAAATCGATTTCTAAGCACGAATTGGTGATCACCTCACTGAAGGGATCACAAGGTATGTGAAATTCTAGTGTTTTGATTCATCTCAAGTTCTAGGTTAATTGTGAAAAATCAGAATTCAGCTTGATTATGTATTGCATGTGTGTAATTAGAAGAGATATGGTGTTTAGGGATGAACCCTAGGTGAAATCTTGTTAAAAGATTTCATGGTGATCATAGAGTTTATAACCACCATTGTAGGTGGCTAATGAACTTGAAGAGAGCTTGATAAGTCCTAAAAATATGATCTTGTTCTAACATAAATCTGAATTTGAGAATAAATTCAGAAATATTGATGTTAAGATTTGTGTAGAATAGACCAATTAAAGTAATTTGGATGATAATTACAAGTCATGAAATTGGTTTAGATCATGTAGAAATCCGACCCACTAGGTGTTTGATAAAACGCCTAAATGAGGGTTAAAAGGTTAAAGGTTGGGTAAAACGCAGATTTGAATATATTAAGAAATAATGCGTTAAAGCTTATGAAAGAGTTCTAATCTTGTTATGAATTGAACCTTTAGGCAAGGAATCCGGAACGTCAAGTGGACACGCCGGAGGTGATACACGCGGAAAAGGTGTGCTTTAAAGGTGCGTGACTTCAGTCTCGTTACATTATGTAAATGTTTGGTTTTTGTGTAATAATGATGTCGTAGTGTAAAGGACGCGTTTGATGCGTCGTTAAAGTGGCGAAGTTCACTAGACCATCAAACGGGTCAAAATAAAGAAGTGGAATTTTGTTTGGTTTGTCAATAAAGTGATGGCCTTCACTAGATAGCCAAACGGGTCAAAATAAAGATTTTAAAGGAATCACGGGAGGAGAGACTTGAAAGTTTCATACCTCGCTAGGTGATGGATGGTAGCACACCAATAAATTGGTTATGTTAATTTAAATCTACGAACCCGTGTTAACGGGTCAAACACTAAGGTTAATAAAATGTGTCGCTTGGAACGAAAGGTTGAATTCTGAGGAAACGGGCTTTTAGTTCCAACGCAACAATAAGCCATGGAAAACGTAAACATACCAAGATGTACTAGCCCGGGAACTTGGGTAAAGGCATCAAAAAGGTTAGAATAAGAAAGTTGAAATATATTCTTATAGTTAGAATACATCGAGCAAATGCATGTATAGAAACTTGTAACCAAATGATCGGTTAGACAAATATTGGTTTGATAAACAAAAGGATCATGTCCGTAATAAACTTACAGACATACAGGAAGGAAATAGCCTAAAACGGTATGCTAATTAGAGCAAAGTTCGCAAAATAGTCAAATGGCAGATTTCCAGTGTCCACCGTAAATTACGGTCTATACCGTAATTTACGGTGGAGATCAAAAGTGTTACGGTGGATGGTTCCTGTGTTACGGCAGAACCAGAAACATTCAGGGTCTACCGTCACCGTAAGTTACGGTGGAGCCCTGAAAAAAAAACTTGTATTTTTAGTTACTTTTTGATGTCGGAACTTGTATACATATATGCTATGATAATGTCAAAACTAATGTTTTTAGTTGTTTGACCATAGGTATGGATGAGATCCTCTAGGATGGTGATCAAGTACGTAGTCAAGAACCGAACACGCATTTTGAAGCTTCCGCAACAAACTTAATCTTGTCTAAACTTTAATTATGTTGTAAATACTTTTGTTAATCGTGTTTGAATCCTTTAAACTAGTTGTTAGATGTCTAGCAAGGGTAAACTTTAAACTTGTCATGCACTATCTTACATTGTTTTGGATATTTCAACAAATATGTATGGTCTTTAAACATGAAAAAGTTTTTTTTGTAAACTCTGATTAGTATTTAATTAATATAATTATTAAATAAATTCCGTCCAAATATTAAGGGTGTTACAAGTTGGTAATCAGAGCCCAAGGTTGTTAACAAGTGTGTTCAGTTCAAGCTTGATCAAACATCCGGTAAGAGTAAATTGTTATAAAGTAGAGTTACTAAGTATAAAAAGGGAAGTAATGAAAGGAAATGCATGGGAAGAGCGTGTTAACACACTCAAACCCGGAAAGTGCATTAAATAAGAATGGTGAAAACAAGTTATGAACTTGAATAAACCGAAGTAAATAAACCATATGTCATAGATGAAATGTTTAACGCTTAATGTAAACATTTCAGTTAAAGATGACGGATAAAGGTAATGATGATGCGGTGCCAAGAGTCACCGAGCAAACGAGAGAAGTGATTGCTGAGGAGGTAGGAAAAGCAATCGAAAACAGTTTGTCGGGTTTCATTGACAAAATCCAAAACACGGTATTATCAGTGGTGGAAGAAAGAATCAAGAAATTGGAGGATAATACCAATTTAGCAAAGGAGAAATCGGGAGGACGAAAATCTTGTTCTTATAAAGAGTTCATGGCGTGCAAACCGCCCATTTACAATGGGGAGGTTGACCCGATAATATGTCAGCGGTGGCTAAGCGATATGGATGGGGTATTCGAAAGGACTCTGTGATCCAGACGACTACGTAGCCTATGGCACGGGTCAGTTAAGGGGTCAAGCGAAAGACTGGTGGGATAACAAGAAGAAAGAAATTGGAAGCGAAGCGGCTAAAGCTATGACATGGAATAAGTTTAAGACGCCGTTTCTTAAACATCACAGTCCCAAGGCGGTCATTAACAAGATCAAGGAAGAATTCATGCAGCTTCGACACAAGGGTGAATCTATTGATAAAATCACGGGAATGTTCATGGATAAGATGAAGTTTTGTGATGAACTGATAACGAATGAGGAGCAAAAAATATATTATTATTATAATATGTTAAGCGCCGAGTATAGGGAGTTTATGACTCCTTCAAAGTATGAGACTCTCACCGAGATTATAAACGTTGCTCGGGAACGGGAGATAGAGTTGAAGAAACAGATTGAAAGAGGTGAAAGAAGGGCGCAAATAGTCAATCCAAGCCCAACGAAAAAGCCGCGCACAACAGAATCCTCTAAGAAACAAGAAGGGAAAAGCGGGTCATCGAACTGCAAGATATGCGGGAAGGGGCACAAAGGTGAGTGCCGGTTCAAGGACAAACCTTGTCCTATATGCGGGAAAACGGGGCACGCGGCTGCATTGTGTCCGGGAAAGGTGTCTGTGTGTTACAAATGCTACCAACCGGGTCACAAGAAATCTGAGTGCCCGGAGCTGATTGGAAAGAAAGACGACAAGAATACACACACGGAGACACCAAGAGCAAAGGCGAGATCTTTCCAGTTAACAGCAATGGAGGCAAAAACAGAGCCCGATGTGGTCTCAGGTATGTTTGCCATAAATTCAATTCCTGCACATGTGTTATTTGATACGGGTGCGAATAAATCTTTTGTTTCATATGGATTTATTCGACATCCTTCTTTTGTACTAACAAAATTGCCTATGCCATTAGAAGTAGAAATAGGTGATAACAAAAGTTTCCTTGTGTGTGATGTATGTCGAGATTGTAAGATAAACATTGACGATGAAGAATATTCAATAGACTTGATTCCTATGTCGATGGGGGAATTCCAAGTAGTAGTCGGGATGGATTGGCTATCCCGATACCATGCGAGAGTCGTATGTTTCCGCAAGGAGATAAAACTAACATCTCCAAGTGGAAAATCTGTTACCATATACGGCGAAAAGAGGGGTAATCCTATTATGTGTTCAATGCTAAAAGCTCGCCAGCTCATGAAGCACGGTTGTAGAGCATTCATGATATACGCAAACGAACCTGACAAAGAGACACCAACGATTGAAGACGTACCAGTGGTACGTGAATACGCTGATGTATTTCCGGACGATTTACCGGGAGTACCGCCAGAACGGGAGGTAGAGTTCGGAATTGAATTGATTCCGGGCGCAAAACCTGTGGCTAAGGCGCCGTATCGGCTCGCGCCATCAGAATTGCAAGAATTGATGTCCCAAATCCAAGATTTACTTGACAAAGGATTTATTCGACCAAGTGTGTCTCCGTGGGGCGCACCGGTGCTATTTGTGAAAAAGAAGGATGGGAGCATGCGCATGTGTATCGATTACAGAGAGTTAAACAAACTCACGGTGAAAAATCGATACCCACTTCCAAGAATCGATGATTTATTTGATCAATTGCAAGGCGCAAGTTGGTTCTCCAAGATCGACCTTAGATCGGGATACCATCAGTTGAAAGTCAAGGAGAAAGATATACCGAAAACGGCTTTCCGTACACGGTATGGACATTATGAGTTCCTCGTGATGTCCTTCGGGTTAACTAATGCACCCGCGGCTTTCATGGACCTTATGAACCGGGTTTGCAAACCCATGTTAGACAAGTTAGTGATAGTGTTCATTGATGACATCTTGATATATTCAATGAGTGAAGTAGAACACGCAAGTCATTTGCGTGAAGTGTTGGAGACGCTCAGAAGAGAGAAATTGTATGCGAAATTCTCGAAGTGTGCCTTCTGGCTACGGGAGGTGCAATTTCTTGGGCACATCATTAGTGCAAATGGAGTGTTAGTAGACCCATCAAAAATAGAAGCTGTGGCAAGATGGAATCCACCGAAAAATCCTTCAGAAATCAGAAGCTTCTTGGGGCTTGCGGGTTATTATCGGCGGTTCATGCAAAATTTCTCCAAAATCACCATGCCATTAACTAAATTAACCCGTAAGGACGAAAAGTTTATTTGGGGTGAAGATCAGGAAAGGGCGTTTCAAACGCTCAAAGAGAAACTGACCCATGCACCGGTATTGTCGTTACCGGATGGAACGGAAGATATGGTTGTTTACTTGGATGCGTCGCATTCGGGACTTGGCTGCATTTTGATGCAAAGAGGCAAGGTTATAGCCTATACCTCGAGGCAGCTAAAGACTCATGAAAAGAAATACCCTACACACGACCTCGAGTTGGCAGCAGTGGTGTTTGCCTTAAAAATATGGAGGCATTACTTGTATGGAGTAAAATGCACTATTTTTACCGACCATAAGAGTTTGAAGTATTTCTTCGATCAGAAGGAATTAAATATGAGGCAGAGGCGGTGGTTAGAAACCGTCAAAGACTTTGATTGTGAAATACATTACCACCCCGGGAAGGCTAATGTAGTGGCAGACGCGTTGAGCCGAAAGACAGATTATACGCCTATTCGAATACGATCGATGCAACTAATTGTGACATCGGGTTTGCTTGAGCAAATCCGGAAGTCTCAAATTGAAGCAATAAAGGAAGAAAATGTGAAAAGGGAAAGAATAGTTGGGCAGTTAAAAGACCTGGCGGATAATAACCAAGGATTGAAAACTCGATTTGGGAGAATTTGGGTTCCAAACTCATGTGGGGCCAAGGCACTTCTACTTGACGAGGCCCATAAATCTCGTTATTCGATACACCCGGGGGCGACCAAGATGTATAATGATTTAAAACAAAATTATTGGTGACCCGGAATGAAACGAGATATCGTGAAATATGTAGAGAAGTGTTTGACATGCTTGCAAGTCAAAGCAGAGCACCAAAAGCCATATGGTAAGTTGCAACCATTGGACATCCCAGTTTGGAAATGGGAACAAATCACCATGGATTTTTTGACCAAATTACCCAAAACCAACCGCGGGTTTGATGCTATATGGGTAGTCATGGATAGATTGACGAAAAGTACTCACTTCATTCCGATCCGTGAGACTTATACATCCGAGAAGATGTCAGAGGTGTACACCAATGAAATTATAGCACGTCATGGGGTACCGATATCCATTGTGTCAGACAGAGATACTCGGTTCACTTCAAATTTTTGGCGTGACTTCCAAGAACAAATGGGGACTAAACTGTTCATTAGCACCGCTTACCATCCACAAACGGATGGGCAGAGTGAAAGAACAATACAAACGTTGGAGGATATGCTGCGAGCTTGCATCATTGACTTCGGGGGTAGTTGGGATGTTTATCTACCCTTGGTCGAATTTTCATATAACAATAGTCATCAATCGAGCATTAAAATGGCCCTGTATGAGATGTTATATGGTAGAAAGTGTCGAACCCCGGTATGTTGGGGAGAAGTGGGTCCACGAGGACTAGCTCCTACTGATATAATCCGAACTACAAATGAGAAGATCGACTTAGTCCGAGCTCACCTAAAGGCGGCTCAGGATCGACAAAAAGCGTACGCGGATAAACGGAATAGACCGATTGAATTTCAAATCGGTGATAAAGTAATGCTAAAAGTATCGCCATGGAAAGGAATTATACGGTTCAGAAAAAGAGGAAAGTTGAGTCCGAGGTTTATTGGCCCATTCAGAATCACTGAACGGGTTGGTAAGGTGGCATATCCTCTTGAACTACCCAAGGAGTTGAGTGGAAGTCATAGCACATTTCACGTGTCACATCTCCGAAAATGCTTAGCAGATGAAACTGCTCGTATCCACTACGATGATATCGAGGTGGATAACAGTCTCAACTATGTAGTAAAACCAATTGCGATTTTAGATCGTAAAGAAAAGAGTTTGAGGAACAAGGTGATTAACCAAGTGAAGGTTAAATGGGAACACAGGAGGGGTGCGGATACCACATGGGAATCCGAAGAAGAGATGCAACGACTCTACCCCATACTTTTTGGTACGTAAATTCGGTTTCGGGGACGAAACCCTTTTAAGGGGGTGGACTTGTAACATCCCGAAAATGCAAAACTTTATATTAGAACTATAAAGTGTATAATAAACAAGAAAAAGCTAACTAGGATAAATAACCCAGTTAGTTAGGAGTCTTGTAGTAACATTAGAAGGGGTTAAAACTCTAAAAATATAAACTAAATAGAGTGGAGGGGCCTAGGTTGTCAAAATTGAAACTTGTATTATCAAAATTTTATTAAAAACAAAACCAAACACTCCATTGAGGAGGTCTGGTCGATCAGAGCAAGATAAGGGGCGACCCCACTCCCAAAACCCTAGAAATCACAAAAAAACCACAAATTCAAGGCATAAATCAAGTCCAAATCGATTTCTAAGCACGAATTGGTGATCACCTCACTGAAGGGATCACAAGGTATGTGAAATTCTAGTGTTTTGATTCATCTCAAGTTCTAGGTTAATTGTGAAAAATCAGAATTCAGCTTGATTGTGTATTGCATGTGTGTAATTAGAAGAGATATGGTGTTTAGGGATGAACCCTAGGTGAAATCTTGTTAAAAGATTTCATGGTGATCATAGAGTTTATAACCACCATTGTAGGTGGCTAATGAACTTGAAGAGAGCTTGATAAGTCCTAAAATATGATCTTGTTCTAACATAAATCTGAATTTAAGAATAAATTCAGAAATATTGATGTTAAGATTTGTGTAGAATAGACCAATTAAAGTAATTTGGATGATAATTACAAGTCATGAAATTGGTTTAGATCATGTAGAAATCCGACCCACTAGGTGTTTGATAAAACGCCTAAATGAGGGTTAAAAGGTTAAAGGTTGGGTAAAACGCAGATTTGAATATATTAAGAAATAATGCGTTAAAGCTTATGAAAGAGTTCTAATCTTGTTATGAATTGAACTCTTTAGGCAAGGAATCCGGAACGTCAAGTGGACACGCCGGAGGTGATACACGCGGAAAAGGTGTGCTTTAAAGGTGCGTGACTTCAGTCTTGTTACATTATGTAAATGTTTGGTTTTTGTGTAATAATGATGTCGTAGTGTAAAGGACGCGTTTGATGCGTCGTTAAAGTGGCGAAGTTCACTAGACCATCAAACGGGTCAAAATAAAGAAGTGGAATTTTGTTTGGTTTGTCAATAAAGTGATGGCCTTCACTAGATAGCCAAACGGGTCAAAATAAAGATTTTAAAGGAATCACGGGAGGAGAGACTTGAAAGTTTCATACCTCGCTAGGTGATGGATGGTAGCACACCAATAAATTGGTTATGTTAATTTAAATCTACGAACCCGTGTTAACGGGTCAAACACTAGGGTTAATAAAATTTGTCGCTTGGAACGGAAGGTTGAATTCTGAGGAAACGGGCTTTTAGTTCCAACGCAACAATAAGCCATGGATAACGTAAACATACCAAGATGTACTAGCCCGGGAACTTGGGTAAAGGCATCAAAAAAGTTAGAATAAGAAAGTTGAAATATATTCTTATAGTTAGAATACATCAACAAATGCATGTATAGAAACTTGTAACCGAATGATCGGTTAGACAAATATTGGTTTGATAAACAAAACGATCTTGTCCGTAATAAACTTACAGACATATAGGAAGGAAATAGCCTAAAACGGTATGCTAATTAGAGCAAAGTTCGCAAAATAGTCAAATGGCAGATTTCCAGTGTCCACCGTAAATTACGGTCTATACCGTAATTTACGGTGGAGATCAAAAGTGTTACGGTGGATGGTTCCTGTGTTACGGCAGAACCAGAAACATTCAGGGTCTACCGTAACTTACGGTAGACACCGTAAGTTACGGTGGAGCCCTGAAAAAAAAAAACTTTTATTTTTAATTACTTTTTGATGTCGGAACTTGTATACATATATGCTATGATAATGTCAAAACTAATGTTTTTAGTTGTTTGACCATAGGTATGGATGAGATCCTCTAGGATGGTGATCAAGTACGTAGTCAAGAACCGAACATGCATTTTGAAGCTTCTGCAACAAACTTAATCTTGTCTAAACTTTAATTATGTTGTAAATACTTTTGTTAATCGTGTTTGAATCCTTTAAACTAGTTGTTAGATGACTAGCAAGGGTAAACTTTAAACTTGTCATGCACTATCTTACATTGTTTTGGATATTTCAACAAGTATGTATGGTCTTTAAACATGAAAAAGTTTTTTTGTAAACTCTGATTAGTATTTAATTAATATAATTATTAAATAAATTCCGTCCAAATATTAAGGGTGTTACATACTGTTAACTTAATTGGTTTTTATTAAATTTTTTCACTACCATGAGCCAAATCCTCCCATCCATGGCTTCAAAACTGAAAACCATTGTTGAACCCAAATCACAACATCATGACCCCACTGTCACAACAAGTATAGAAATGTTAAAACGAAGATTTAAATCGCGAAACTTACCTCGAAATCATCAGAATCGCGAAGCGCCGCACACCTATTCTCTCTCTCCCTTTTGGTCTTAGCCGCAAATGTCCACCTGGAATTCCCTGGGCTTGACTTTTTTCGACCTAGGGTTCATTTTGGTGATTTAATCACCAAACTTTCACCCAAGCCCCTATAGTTATCAACGTGAACTCCCTTGTCCCTAAAGTTATACAAATTCAACTTTCATGTAATTACATGGGTGAGTCTTAAAGTTATACAAATTTCTTTCATGATTCTGTGATCCTGTGTCGCTTTGTAATTGGAAATTCCGTTAAACAATACGTTGAAGTATCTTGACGGTAAATTTAGGAGGTTACATTTTTCTAGTTATAATATTATAAACAATAATAAAAAGATCAACTAATTAGAAATAGTGTGATTCAATTATTCGGAAAAAAAGACATGTTCCTGTATAAAAAGGGTGCTACTATACGCACCCCCCCTATTTACTTTTTTCACCCCCCTCCTCTCATATACTTACAGGTGGGGCCTGCGTGGGACCGACAGTTTTCCTCTCACAAGGGGGGGTGTAATCAGGAAATAGGGGGGTGCGTATAGAATGAGCCTATAACAAACAATATGTAACTAAACGACTATTTTTTCCATTTTATTACAATTTAAACTCATAAACTAAACGTTGGGCTAGACAAGTAGCTGTTTGGGCTAGCCGTTGGCCAACGGCAACGGCTATGTGTTTAAAAAAAATTATTTTTTCACTATAAATACTCACACTTTTATTCATTTTTTTATCACAACTACTCCACCTCTTCTATAATCATCTCTATCTTATTTTTAAAAAAAAAAATCTCATCCAACCACAATACGAAAAATGAATCCTCACAATCGTGGTTTTGACCCGAACAAACCGTGGGCATACCAAGAAACACCTAGCCCACCATCCAATCGTCCAAGTGTGCGAATATCCCCAGTGGTAGCGAAACTAACACGTCTTCCAAAAGGTCAAGGACACCCTCGTCCCAAGCCCAATCGGATGCATGAGATCAAGAGTTGGAGTACGATGTGAATGATTCGCCAAACCGGCCAGAATACGGAAGAGATGCCTCAAAAAGGCGCGCTCAAAAATCAAGATCGGGTACGCCACCGCCTTCAGTTGGGAGTTCGGGCTTGCGTAAGGGTTTATACAACTTTTAGTTGGAAGACATTGCATGCAAGTTAGATACATTTAACGTATTTGAACAATAAAGGGCCGAAATTCGGAAGAGCAAAGAAGCTAGAGATGCCCTGAAACAAAGACGAGATGATATGAAATTTCTAGCCCAGTCCATCGATCACCTATCAGGTGAAGAGTTGTGATGCATATTATATTAATATTTATTTTTATTATTTATTTAGATTTCAATTTCCTATTTTATCGTATTTGTTTCCTAGTTACATTATGATTTAACCTATAAGTAGGGAGCTAGGGTTTATTGTTTATTTAGTTTTTGATTGAATTTTTATAGAAAAGAACGGTGTTCTTTGAACCTTTCGGTTCGTTTATCGTCTTTGATTAATCAATAGTTTCTTGAGCCATTTGATCGAACCGAAACTATTGATTAATCAAAGACGATAAACGAACCGAAAGGTTCAAAGAACACCGTTCTTTTCTATTAAAATTCAATCAAAAACTAAATAAACAATAAACCCTCGCTCCCTACTTATAGGTTAAATCATAATGTAACTAGGAAACAAATGCGATAAAATAGGAAATTGAAATCTAAATAAATAATAAAAATAAATATTAATATAATCTGCATCAAGTTGGAACTAATATTGGAGACAAGAGAAGAGATAAAGAAAAAATATTGCAAGCACTAGGAATTTTTTTATGTAATCGGTTTTTATTTAAAAAACATTATTAAAAAATATAAATTTGTTTATAAAAAATATAAATATGGCGGTTTAGGCTGGCCACGCCCCAAACCCCCGCCCCATCATATCGTCTTCCATGTGGGTCAGTCCAGCGAAGCCCACCCAAGCCACGTGTCGGGCCACGCCCCAAACCCTCGCCCAACCATACCCCACGGTCTAACATAAGATGATTGGCTGAGTTGGAGAGTTTACTACTCCTCACTTACGTAGGAAGTACCCCTCTCACCCTAATCAACTCATGCACTTAAAATCATTACACACAGTTAACATAGCATGCATTATGCATAAACATCACTATAAACTTGTATGACCATCCCGTAACTTCACCATGCGCGTTCCCCGCAATATGGCAATATACCATGGCATGGATATTAAAAAAAGCTACGGTGTGTGTGGGTGGGTGGGGTCTCAAAGCTACTTCTACCATACTTCTGCAATTCCACCTCAGGCTACGTAAAAGACTAGATGCAAATATGCAATCCAAACGACTCCAGTTTTTGACCCGAGTACCGTTTATTACTTCAACAAATTTCATGTTTACTAGTCAAGTTTTGTTGTATTCTTATTGCTCTCTATATATTATAGAAAGCGGATTAAATTATTCATAAATATATATGGGGAAAGTGAATATGAGGCTGTTATGCATCTAACTTTAGGGTAAATTACTAGATGCATAACCCATCAAAACTTCGTAGTTTTGATTAAAATCTATTAAATTAATTTTAGGGTAAATTACTTTTTAAGTCTCTGTGTTTTAGTGGTTTTAACCACTTGACAAAATCAAAAAGTTTAAAGCCCTGAATCCCTAGCCATTTATTTTATAACGTTTTGAGTCCAATTTTGTTCATTTTATAACGATTTGAGTCCAAAAAATTGGACTCAAAATGTTAAAATTTGGACTCAAAAGGACTCAAATGGTTAAAGAAAATGCTTATAGGGACTCAGGTCGTTAAACTTTTTGCTTTTGGACTCAACTAGTTAAAACTACTAAAACACAAGAACTCAAAAAGTAATTTACCCTTAACTTTATTCCTATTATTTTAAATACAACTAGTAATAAGGCCACGCGCGTTGCGGCGCGGGTACATAGCAAACATCAAATAGATTAGCGCAAGCGTTATGTAATGTGTCAACAATATAAAAACGTGTGTTTTAACGTATCCGATATAATCAATGTAACTTATATAAGCATTTAAATCAAATAACAAAATCCAAACCGGGTTGGTTCATTTAGTGGGGTTCCACCTAATTACTACACAACCCTTACATTTTCATTAAGACTTAGTGGCATCAATACACGTAGTGACTCGTATGTCAAGTCATAAACCAACTAAAAACGTACATAAAAATAAGCACGAAAACGTATTATATATGAGCATGTGAGAAAATAAAGTGTTTACATCAAAACGTATAACAACCTAAAACATACATAAAAATAGGCATGAAAACGTATTATATTAGACCCGACTCATTTTTAGGAAAACTTTAGGTTGAAACGTAAATGTGTACTATTTACGTCTAATGCCGATACATGAATATGTACCAAAATGTCCATAAAAATAAGCACGTGAGGAAATAATTTTCTTTAAGTTAAAGAATGAAAATAAGGTGCTCGCGCGTTGTGGCGTGACATTTAAGGGCACATTATCGTTCGTTAAGCGCGTTGGCACGGTGACATTAACGTGTTTAAGCACACGAAAGAAACGTATAAAGATACGGTACGATTAAACGAAATGTATCAAGTTGTAACGAACGAACTACCCGTTTCGAATTTATAGCAACATGTAAACGTGATATAAACTAAAAACACAAAGGGAAAAAAAGAAGAAAAAAAAAGAAAAACCAAATAAGTAAAAGTGAAAAGTTAGAAATTTATATGATAGAATTGTTATTGTGTAAGTTTTAGAAGGAAAACAAATTAGTTAAAAAAATAAGGGAGCAAAAATGAAAAATTTAAAGAGAGCCAAAATAGAAATTATATAATAGGACAAAAAAATTGTAATTTTGAGTGGGTTGCATAAAATGGAAATTACAATGTGGGTTGCATAAAATGGAAATTACAAAATTGTCGGTGGCCGTAGCCACCGACTTTGTAATTTAAGTATATAGGGTAATATGTTGAATAACTATTGTACCGTGTTCTAATAGTCTTCTAATATATATTGCGTTTATTCTTAATATTTGTAGTCGAACTCTACCCCAGGATTGAAATGTCGTTTATATGTAAAACAAATCAGTTTAACATAAGGCTAAATTTATCCGGACACCCTCTGACGCTATTTGGACACTTTTGGTGCCCTAGACGCCTCGTGTAGGGCTATACGAGGCGTCTAGGCACAGAATTCAAGGGGGTCTTCAGGGAATGTCAGGCACGAAGTTTAAGAAACCCTAGACACCTCGTACAGGCCTATACGAGGCGTCCAGGTGTTGGGTGTTTTTTTGGTTGAAAGAATGGGTGTTTTGGTGGGGTTATTTTGATAGTTTTTGGAGGTGTTTTTTTGTGAAATTTTTTGTGTTTTAAAAAAAAGTTTTATTTTTTACACTATAAAAAATTTTACCGTTTTCAAAATCGGCTCTTTAAATATATTCGATCGATTAAATATTATATTGTTTTTAACATTTTACTTTTTTAAATATTATTCTTCTGATTAAAATTTTATCTCGTTTAAATATTGTTTCCGTATTATATTCAAAACATATATTGTTTCCGTATTATATTCAAAACATATATGGTTTCCGTATTATATCAATTTAAGACAACAATCATTAAGTAACCGAATAACCAAAAAACAAACGTAAATATGACATATATAAGATAACTTTTGTACATCCATAACAAAAATATATAAGATAAGTTTGTACATCCATAACAAAAAAACTACAACTGGTCTATGCATCAGGCTCCGAATCTGGATCTGCCTGCTGCGGCTGCTGACGTGGTGCTCGAGGTGGTGGGATCGGTATCGGGGGTACCCCTCTTTCTCTCTCTCTCTCTCTCTCTCTCTCTCTCTCGTCTATCCTGCTCAGCCCGAACCAACCAACCTATCAAATCGTTGAGCCTGTCAAGCTCGGCTCGTATCTCCGGATGTACTGCAGCTCCTGGGGCATGACCTGGAATAACGTGACGTGGAAATTGAGGCGCCCCGGGAGGTGGTGGTGGCTGTGGCATCGCTGGACCGTCTAAATTCACCGGAGGGTCCGGCAGGAGCACTGCAACAGGATCTGCCGGATGATAGACTAACTCGAACTGCTCTGGTAGGGGGAACTTTATCCATAAGCCCCCTGTGCAGTTTTTAAACCACGGGCAAACGACGAACCTCTTAATCAGTCCCATCCCCCATAGCGACTGAAAACTCATCCGCGTCGGCATGACGGGCGGCGTCCGTAAATGTGGGACCTGTTCCGGTACGAAGCCCAATGAACGGGCAATGACGGTCACGTACGCGCCGCCATACAAAAATTCGCGCTCCTGCCGGTGATGGGCAGAGGCGTAGTACTGGGCTAGACCGTGTGCTAGTGCGCACGGCCTCCTGTACAACAAACAATAAAAGAAAAAAAAAGATCTTGGTAGATTTCTGTGGAGTCAACACCGCTTTAATCTTTGACATCAAGCTTTTTTTCTAAGTTGGGGGTGCGACTCTAATTGTTGTCTAACGATATTTAGCTCTTCGACCACGTCAACGTCATCGTCTATCAATTTACAACTTTGGAAGTTAAGCTTCCGCCAGAAGACGTCTATGTCTTCGAGTTGAATTGGATGCTATGCACGGTTAAAAAGATCTCTATTACGACCTCTGTTCCGGGTTCCTCCCGTGTCTCGTAAATAAATTCGTTGTTTATCAGCACATTTTCTAGTGACTGCATGGGAGTCAATCCGTCTCTTTGTTCGGCTCCAATCTTCGCCACAGCGTTTTGAACGTCTTTCTGAACATGAAACCTGTCGGGGTCCTGCTTCCTTATCGTTTGAAAATTTTTGCGCGGCTCCACGTTTTGAGCTGTCAGATGCTCGATCAGTTTCTTTTCACTAGGAGTAAACCCTCACACAAACGCGTGGGCCGACAGGTCCTCACAAAGTTCGTGGTTATGTTCAATTTTTCCCTCTTTTATCTCCCAGGTTTCATACGGGTGGTCTCGCACAGCCAGCAGGTAAAACGGGCAACCGGTTTTTTTGCTTCCGGCTTTTCTAAGTGTTGCTGTAGTGTGGTGCTCACCACCACGGTCACATTCAAGCCATACCCTCTTGGTCCTTCCCCCAATTTTCTTTGATCGATGGGTGACAATAACGAAACCATCCGCGTTTGCTATTTCTTGTATCCGTTTCTTTATGTCACACCCCAACCGATGGCGGAATCATCGGAATGAAACGAAATAGATTGCAAGAGACTTCATAACACTATTTGTGACAATATTTAAATCAACCATTTTCATTTCATAAGTCAAATTGTTAACATTACATAGAAATCTCAAATAACAGCATGTTCATAACATAACATAACAAGACAAAATTTGATACAACAATTTAAACCTAAGACGTCTAAATGTGTATCTAGGCATCATTGCTACTTCGTTTCATAGCATCATCATCCTCAACCTGTAACATGTTTAAAATAAAGTTCAATGCAAAAGCAAATGCGAGTACACAAGGTTTGAATAAGTATAGCATAAGTATAAAAGCATTTTACTCGAATCCACATGGCAATTTGTAAACAAGGTAACTAGCATGCATAATAATACGTCAAACCCAAGTGTCCACTAGTATTTAGCATCCCTCACCACAAAAGTGACAAGACCGTTTAGTATAAAAGCTTAACAAGACCCCGACGGGTGGTGTGCTACTCCTATAGCGCTATATATGTTAAGTTGAGGGCTTAGCAAAGTTAATGACATAAAACATGTATAATCTAGCATGAACCTAAGTAAACAAGTAGCATGTATATAGGATTAAGCATAAAACAATGTTTAAGTGTGTGAAAGTGTATTTTGTATATTAACATGTTACAACCCAAAGTGTTTAAAAGGAAATGGGTCAACTGTACTCACGGTTTTGCAAGTCTTGAACTTGAGAATCCGCGAGTGAGTTATTTGGTGTTGGAGGTAGGAACACCAAGTCCTTCTACACGAAGAAACAAAGTGTATGAGTTTGGGGAATTCGGAAGATTTAAGGATTCGGAATTCAAACACCATAAACATAAACATATGAAAATAACTGAAAGACCCTTGGTCCATTTTATACTATTATCAAATAAATTTCTATTATATTAGTGTATTTAAAATTTATCATACACTTAAAATATGAGTTTATTAAAACATTATACTAAATAAAACGTTACAACATTTTGTAAACTTGAGTCGCCATTTAAAATATGACAACGAAACTATTCGCGGAAGCTTTGTTCTTTGGGTATTCGGTTCATCGCTTAGCTTCATCGTCATCCGGTAACTCGGTCAGCACCTACATTTCATAAAACATGACATGAGTTAGTCATATAGCGTTTATAACATGTCTAAACAAGTTCGCGAATCAAAACGGAACCCACAAACAATTTTTCGCAAAACCTGCACCCCGTCGCGTCGCGCGACGGCCCTTGGGCCATGTCGTCGCGTGGCGCGACGCCCTTAAATGGGCAGAAGGTTTGCAGCTCGTTGCTGCATTTTCCCAGTTCCGATTCTTTTTATGAAAACGTGCATAACTTTCAATCTACACGTCCGTTTTACACGATTCTTTTTCCTACGCGTACGTAATTAAATTACGAACCCGTTTATCACCGTGGTTTGCATAAAAATCTGATTTATCCAATGTTGGCTCATAAATCCTTTAGGTGATTATTCGACCCGTTTGGCATTATTATTTCACTACATGCTCTAAAATGAAAATAGTTAATTCCTATCATTTTACCCATCCCGGGCTTGTCAAACCTTAACGTTTTCGTTCCCATCCTAGAGTTTACGTAGGCGTCTACATTCACCGATTCATTTGTATCTATCTAAGCATTTAACCACAATTTACTTCTTAGTCTATTTTGACCCGTTTAGCGGACTTTTAAGCATCTAAGCATCGAACTCGCTATTTTCTTTTCGCACCTCGTCTTTTATTGCTAAATAACAACTTATCTTCCACCACAACTATTTTTGTGGTGGATTTAACATAAGGAACCCAAAATCCCAAATTTTACCCTTCGGCTAGTCCTTTTTCGAAATTGACTATTTCTAGACATTCGTCCCACAACGTTTTTGCCTATACTTTTTATATGTATCTAAGGGTTTCAAAATCAATAAACAAGTTTCTAAACAAACTCTAACGGTCGTTTACCCTGTTCGCCCGTTAAAGGCTTTTTAGTCAATTCTAGTCTCTTATTTTACGACGAAAGACTCTCACCAATTATTGACCAAATTAGCACTTTTAACTATAACATAATTATACGTACCTGGCTCGGATCAATACATTGACCCGTTTTAATACATTGTCTCGAAAATTTGCTAATTCATAGGAACTCTAATTCATAAGCCGCTTTATTCTGTAAGCATAACACTCGACAAGTGCTTATTAGTCAATATTTGTCAAATGGTATCCACATTACCATTTAACCCGTTTTACTCTTTTTATTCATTAGGCTTACTTATAGTAACCGTTCAAAAACCCATGTTTATAATTAGCTTTTCATGGCTAATTTACCGTTCTATCTCTTTTACCATTAAACATGGTTTTTTTATCATTTATATTAGTTCCGATCCGTATTATTTCGCGTCGGGAACCATATCTTGAATATTATCCTTATTGTATTTGAAACTTATAGGATGAACATTTATTTTACTAAAAGGTGTAAGTTTCACTTACCTTGCATCCGGTTATGTCCTTTTTCCGCGTACTCGATCCGTTTGACCCGCTTCTTTCCGAAGTCTTCATCTAGCTTGTCTAGAGTCAAACTATCATCATCACAATTCGTAAGACGGTTAGATTAGTCATAATTGTTTTCGACTATTCCATCCTACGGGTTTTATGTCGAGTTTATCATTCGACCATATCAAATTATCATTCAATCTAATCATTGGTCGGTTTGACTTTTTAAAAGTCAATTGACTTATCAACATATTCAAATGGACATTTGGTTCATTGAACTCACTTAGGCATATTTAATCCGAACTCTTAATGAAATCAAATTTTACACACAACCAAGTAGACCGCGATTTCATTCAGGCATTTCATATCACTGAAAAATGGGCTGTTTTTTGTGACTTGTTTAACCTGTTTACAAGTCTTCAAAAATTATGATTTTTTATGTGGCGTACCACTCGGAGAGTTAGGCCTTGTGTTAAAATTTCATGATCTAACTCTTTAACAAAAATTCGTAAAAATTCATTTACTAAGATGCAATCAGATTCGTCACTTCTGACTGCAGCTTATGGAAAAATTCATTAAAAATTCCTCGTTTATCCGATTGACGAAATTCCAATTGGGGATTCTTTTAATCGCTTAAAAATATCTACACTAAAAGTTTGAGATCATAACTAAAGTCCTAAATTGAGTTATGAAATTCGTAATGGGCTGCAAATTCTGCCAGAAAACACAGCTTGAACCTTTGATACGGAAAAATTCATAAAACACTCAATTTTCGTCGAAAAAATGCGATTCCAGTGGGGTTTTAAAGATATTTCCTGGAATTACATTTTAGACTCAAGAAACACATATTTTTGTCACGTTTTGTTCAGGTTACAGCCAATACAAGTCGGCTGTAAATTCTGATCAGAAGCTGTTTGAATTCAGCTTTCAATTAAAGCATGTTCATGACATCATAACACTAGTTTTAGCAATCAAAACCCTAAAAACATCACATACATGAATTTAGCATCAAAATTCTGAATTTACTTCATATTTCTACTTAGGGTTTGTTCCTAAGCAATCACACTTCATTAATTCAGCCATAGCCTCTACGATTCATACTTAGATCGCATCATGCAAAGTTAACTAATTTTAACAACTTCATGAATGTCAAAAATTCGACATACCTTGTGATCCCCTAAGCTTGGTGATCACGATTTTAGTTAAAGCCCTAATTTCTTTGCTCGATTTGTCCTTGATTTTGCTGGATTTCATGAGCTTTAGGGTTTTGAAAGAACCCCCTGGTGCTCCTGATCGTTCCTGCGCACACACACACACACTTACCAAGTGTGTGTTGTGTTTTATTTTTAGTTTTAATAAATAAGTTTCCTCCACTTGGCACTATTAGCCCCTCATGTTTTGTTTTTATAAAAGGTTTACCTATTTCTAGTTTCCTTTATTGTTCTAACAACACATAACTAACTAGGTTAATATTCCTAGTCACTTAGTGGGTTCGGGAAGTCATAACCCGTTTTATTTTAAGTCCCGTTAACTCGAGCCTTCCATATACTTTGTTTTCTCAAAGTATTTATCCTCCTTTTTAATTAACATCAAGTTTATTTATTTAAATCCTAATATTTACAGGGTTAATTTTTACCACTAACAGTATTTTACCCGTCTTTACTATTAACGTGGTTTGATTACCAAACCCGTTTTTGGTGTGTTACAAGTCTACCCCCCTTAAAGAGGTTTCGTCCCCGAAACCTTATTTACATAGTTCTTTAAATTTTAGACTAAACAAACTTAGTTTTGTTTTTATAATATTCATTCCTTCGGTGTCTTTTATGTGTAATTCTCACTGACCGAGGCTTTCACCTCTTATTTCTTATCCTTTTCACCTTTTTAACTGAGTTGTCACTTGACCACTTAGTCTCACCAGTTTGTTAACATATTTATTCCGCGCTTGTCTTATATTAATAAGCGCTTTGTATTTGTCATGTCATTTTCTTAACTTTGAATAGTTTTACCGGCTAGACTAACTAGTCGCCGTCACTTCATACCCCAACACTCGGGTATACCATATTGCCATTTCCGGCCTTATGCGTGTTTATGATTTCTTAATTCATCTCATAATACTTATGTTTGTTAAAACGTTGCCTTTGACTAAAAACGGAATTTTTAGTTTACGTTTTCTCTGTCTTATGTATCTTTTTATGTTTGGAATTATTTACTTTTATTTTTTTTTTATTTCATTTAACCTTGACCGTAGTCTAAGGCTACATTTTTTTCTTTCGAATTATCTTTCCGACCTTATGACTTTTATTGTCATTTACAGGTCGGTTTTTCCTACTGTAACACCCCGAAAATGTAAAACTTTATATTAGAATTATAAAGTATAAATAAACAAGAATTCACTAACTAGGAATTTTTAACCTAGTTAACTACAAATCTAGAAGTAACTTATGATAGGGTTAAAAACAACCAAACATTAAATAGAAACGAAAGATGAGGGGCCTATGTTGCTAAACTTGAAACTTGATTTCATAAAAACAAAAATTAAAACACACCAAACACACTTTGAGTGTGTCTGGTCGTACAAGAAGCAGGAGGGCGACAAGGGTTCTTCACCAAACCCTAACTCTCACAAAAATTGATCAATTGAAGGTTCAATTCAGCCCAAAATCGAAATCTGAACATAGATTAGTGATCCTCATCACAAGGGGGTTACAAGTTATGTAAAATCTGATGTTAATTCTCTGTTGGAAATTCTCATGAAATTGGGAAATCTGAAAAATTATGTTGCATGTTTGTTACTTGAGTAGATTAGAAAAGATAAAGTGTCTAGGAGCAAAACCTAGACAACAATATGTGAAATCATGATAAAATTCTGAAAATTTCATAAACACAATGAAGGTGATTCATGGGTTTTGTGAGATAATGGTAAACACTAGGATGATAGTGGTTGTTCTAGTAATGTTTGACATGTATGAAGTGATTTCAGAAATTTAGAAGATAAAGTTCATGTAAAATAGTTGATTGATGAAGAATTAAGGCTATATGTTAAGTTGAGAACTT
The DNA here is from genome assembly GCA_030545235.1 of Helianthus tuberosus. Lineage (NCBI taxonomy): Eukaryota > Viridiplantae > Streptophyta > Magnoliopsida > Asterales > Asteraceae > Helianthus > Helianthus tuberosus. Next base: position 85,539,294 of record CM060369.1, read on the forward strand.
GATAATATATAGTGTAAATTTCTGCCCTTAAAGTGTTCGCATAAATGCCTCAAAGAAGGCTTAAATCTGAGAATTTAAGTTAAACCGCATGATTGTGATGTTTAGGCAAAATATGCGAATAGTGAATTGAAAAGAGTTCTAAACATGTTTTGGTTGAACTCAATAGGAAAGGATACCGGAGCTTCAAGCGGACAAGCCGATGGCGACTTGCGTTTGAAGGGCGTGCACTAAAGGTATGTAACTTGATCCGCTACATTTGATGAATTGTTGTTAACCTATGCGTTGTTGATAAAAATTGTGTTGGTTGTAGCGATCATGTACGTTACTTAAATCCGTAGGTTAAGAATTGGTTTGTAGTCGTTTGGTAGTCATCAAAATGGAGGATTTTCCGTAGATGGACCAAATGGGTCGAATAATGATACTTTGTAGTATTAATATTGTAAGTAGAAAGAAGTGGCGAAAATGGTCACAATAGCACGAAGCCATAGGTTTGGTAATGAAGTGCCAGTGATAATAAGCCTCGGAGTTTGGGTAATAAGCGCCTTAGGTTTACTAGTTAAATGATAGTAAAATGGCTAAGTTAGAATGGGTCGAATATTTGCATATGGACATATAGTCTTTCGGTCCGTAAACAAACTTTTCGGTATGAAATTTGTAATAGGCATGTCGGTAATGAATTTACAGACGCATAGGAAAAAGAATCACCTAAAACGGACTTACGAGTCAAAAGTTATGGCCAAATTAAGTTGGAAGTTGATTAAATTTTGAGCTGGGAATCTGCAGCATCAAAGAAATAAATATTCTGAGAAAATAGGGGCTAGGCGTGACGCGAGGGGCCTTGGCGTCACGCGACGCCCCCTTCCGGAATTTTTTTTTTATTTTCTTGGTTGTTGACCCTTGGAACTTGTTTGTATCCATTTTAACTTGATCAAAACTAACATTTGTTATGGTTTTGATCTTAGGTGATGTTGGAAAGTAACCGGAAGATGATCAAGCTAGATTTTGAAGAACCGAACACTACTTACAAGCTTCCGCAATGTTTTAAATCTTTAATAGACTATGTTTATGGGTTGTAAACAATTGTTAAATAACTTTTGAAATGTTTTAACTTAGTCGTTAGTTGACTAAGGTGTATGCTACTTATGAACTTCTCTTATGAAATCTATGTTAATTAGCATCTTTTATTAAAAATGGTATAAACTATTATTAATTCAAGTAAAACTAGAAGGGTGTTACACCTACACTTACCGTTACCCGGTTCTTACCTATACTTCTTTACGACCCGTTACCCGGTTTCTTTATCTTAGTGTTTTTAACTTTCTTGTTTCGACAGTTTGCATTTTTCCTATCTACATTCCTTTACAACCCGTCACATAGGTTCATTAATATTTCGCGCTTCCATTATTAGGTTTGCGCTTACTTGCACTACCAATCTTTTACACTTTATTTATCTCGTTTGACTTATTCGTGTGAGATTTCATTACTCATGAACGTCAAACTTCATCCTTCATTCGACCCGTTCAACTTTAAAATAGTTGAACGTAGTTATTAAAATTTCTGTTTGCAATTTCTCATCGTCTTTTAGTCATGACTCTTAATCCGAGTCCTTTGACTTTCTATTTCGCGTTCCCGTCTCTTGGTTTACGCATACTTTCAAAATCCTACCCATCTATTGGGTATCTTTACCGAAGTTATCATCAAGTAACCATTCTTATATGGTTTTAGACGTTACTTTAATTTATTTGGTCGTCTTAGCGAAATTTATCGTTTTTATTCAGTCGAGTCCTTTATTCTTTAGCCTACCCCCTTTGACTTGTCTGTGTGAATTTCATCACTTATGACAGTCAAACTTTATCCCCTATATCATAGCATTCACATTAGTTGGTTCGTATTTTCATTTACTTTAATCTTTGTCCCTTCTCTCGGGCTCGTTATTCTAACGTAATATGCTTCTGTCGTCCGACTTGCGTTTACATTTACTATCAACATTTTACTTATTTGACTCATTTGGGTACCTTTTTAATTTGTCCCTTTAACCCCGTCCTTACTACATCGGATGTAAATGTGTCCGCTGTAAGAAGTTCATGGTATCATATGCCACTACTTACTTGGCCAGAGTAAGCGATTAACACATGACACGCATGACATTTTTATAGTTTTCACATCACGCCCTATGTAAGTAACGCCTCTATTTAGTTTTCTTCGAAATAATATCCTGGGTAGGTATTCTATTCAGGTTTTCCAAGTTTCTAATTTACATATGCAACAATCATTCTCTACATGTTTGCTGCATATTGCTATTTGTGCGATTAAATTTAAAACATGCACCTGATAATGCTTGCCCCGACGGGCTTTCCTTGCCATTCACCTTGTTCGCGATCGTTACGCGATTTAGGTCCTTGGTGAGTATACTCAGCTTGTCATACCTCGAACCGTTCCACCGTCATATCCACAATTCGTTCAACTCTCGTCATCTTCAGATGCGAGCGTCCTTCAACTAAACATTTACAAAAGTTAGTAATTTCTACATTAATAAACGCCCGTATTGTAATACAAGGCTTTTTACTATACATGTCAATGCACGTAATATCGTTAACTGTATCAATCATTTTAATTGGGGTAGCGTGTATTACGCGATAACCCTATGTGTTGTTTACAACACTTTAACATGCTAAACCATTAATATACATATACTTACCAGATTTGCGATTGAGCCTCGAACCGAACACACTTTATTCTTTAACCATGAGCTCTGATTACCAACTTGTAAGACCCTTGGTCCATTTTATACTATTATCAAATAAATTTCTATTATATTAGTGTATTTAAAATTTATCATACACTTAAAATATGAGTTTATTAAAACATTATACTAAATAAAACGTTACAACATTTTGTAAACTTGAGTCGCCATTTAAAATATGACAACGAAACTATTCGCGGAAGCTTTGTTCTTTGTGTGTTTGGTTCATCGCTTAGCTTGATCGTCGTCCAGTAACTCGGTCAGCACCTACATTTCATAAAACTTGAAATGAGTTAGTCATATAGCGTTTATAACATGTCTAAACAAGTTCGCGAATCAAAACGGAACCAACAAACAATTTTTCGCAAAACCTGCACCCCGTCGCGTGGCGCGACTCCCCTTGGGCCATGTCGTCGCGTGGCGCGACGCCCTTAAATGGGCAGAAGGTTTGCAGCTCGTTGCTGCATTTTCCCAGTTCCGATTCTTTTTATGAAAACGTGCATAACTTTCAATCTACACATCCATTTTACACGATTCTTTTTCCTACACGTCCGTAATTAAATTACGGACCCGTTTATCACCTTGGTTTGCATAAAAATCTAATTTATCCAATGTTGGCTCATAAATCCTTTAGGTGATTATTTGACCCGTTTGGCATTATTATTTCACTACATGCTCTAAAAAGAAAATAGTTAATTCCTATCGTAGGCGTTTACATTCACCATTCTAAGCATTTAACCATAATTTACTACTTAGTCTATTTTGACCCGTTTAGCGGACTTTTAAGCATCTAAGCATCGAACTCGCTATTTTCTTTTCGCACCTCGTCTTTTCTTGCTAAATAATTACTTATCTTCCACCACAACTATTTTTGTGGTGGATTTAACATAAGGAACCCAAAATCCCAAATTTTACCCTTCGGCTAGTCCTTTTTCGCAATTGACTATTTCTAGACATTCGTCCCACAACGTTTTTGCCTATACTTTTTATATGTATCTAAGGGTTTCAAAATCAATAAACAAGTTTCTACCAAACTCTAACGGTCGTTTACCAGGTTCGCCCGTTAAGGGCTTTTTGGTCAATTCTAGTCTCTTATTTTACGACGAAAGACTCTCACCAATTATTGACCAAATTAGCACTTTTAACTACAACATAATTATACGTACCTGGCTCGGATCAATACATTGACCCGTTTTAATACCTTGTCTCGAAAATTTGCTAATTCATAGCAACGCTAATTCATAAGCCGCTTTATCCTATAAGCATAACACTCGACAAGTGCTTATTAGTCAATATTTGTCAAATGGCATCCACATTACCATTTGACCCGTTTTACTCTTTTTATTCATTAGGCTTACTTATAGTAACCGTTCAAAAACCCATTTTTATAATTAGCTTTTCATGGCTAATTTACCGTTCTATCTCTTTTACCATTAAACATGGTTTTTTTTATCATTTATATTAGTTCCGACCCGTATTATTTCGCGTCGGGAACCATATCTTGAATATTATCCTTATTGTATTTGAAACTTATAGGATGAACATTTATTTTACTAAAAGGTGTAAGTTTCACTTACCTTGCATCCGGTTATGTCCTTTTTCCGCGTACTCGATCCGTTTGACCCGCTTCTTTCCCAAGTCTTCATCTAGCTTGTCTAGAGTCAAACTATCATCATCACAATTCGTAAGATGGTTAGATTAGTCATAATTGTTTACGACTATTCCATCATACGGGTTTTATGTCGAATTTATCATTCGACCATATCAAATTATCATTCGATCTAATCATTGGTCGGTTTGACTTTTTAAAAGTCAATTGACTTATCAACATATTCAAATGCACATTTGGTTCATTGAAATCACTTAGGCATATTTCATCCGAACCCTTAATGAACTCAAATTTTACACACAACCAAGTAGACCGCGATTTCATTCAGCCATTTCATATCACTGAAAAATGGGTTGTTTTTGGTGACTTGTTTAACCTGTTTACAAGTCTTCAAAAATTATGATTTTTTTATGCGGCGTACCTCTCGGAGGGTTCGGCCTTGTGTTAAAATTTCATGATCTAACTCTTTACCAAAAATTCGTAAAAATTCATTTACTAAACTGCAATCAGATTCATCACTTCTGACTGCAGCTTATGGAAAAATTCATTAAAAATTCCTCGTTTATCCGATTGACGAAATTCCAATTGGCGATTCTTTTAATCACTTAAAACTATCTACAGTAAAAATTTGAGATCATAACTAAATTCCTAAATTGAGTTATGACATTCGTAATGGGCTGCAAATTCTGCCAGAAAACGCAGCTTGAACCTTTGATACGGAAAAATTCATAAAACACTCAATTTTCGTCGAAAAAATGCGATTCTAGTGTGGTTTTAAAGATATTTCCTGGAATTACATTTTAGACTCAAGAAATACATGTTTTTGTCAAGTTTTGTTCAGGTTACAGCCAATACAGTTCGGCTGTAAATTCTGATCAGAAGCTGTTTGAAATTCAGCTTTCAATTAAAACATGTTCATGACATCATAACACTAGTTTTAGCAATCAAAACCCTAAAAACATCACATACATGAATTTAGCATCAAAATTCTGAATTTACTTCATATTTCTACTTAGGGTTTGTTCCTAAGAAATCACACTTCATTAATTCAGCCATAGCCTCTACGATTCATACTTAGATCGCATCATGCAAAGTTAACTAATTTTCACAACTTCATAAATGTCAAAAATTCGACATACCTTGTGATCCCCTAAGCTTGGTGATCACGATTTTAGTTAAAGCCCTAATTTCTTTGCTCGATTTCTCCTTGATTTTGCTGGATTTCATGAGCTTTAGGGTTTTGAAAGAACCCCCTGGTGCTCCTGATCGTTCCTGCGCACACACACACACTTACCAAGTGTGTGTTGTGTTTTATTTTTAGTCTTAATAAATAAGTTTCCTCCACTTGGCACTATTAGCCCCTCATGTTTTGTTTTTATAAAAGGTTTAAATATTTCTAGTTTCCTTTATTGTTCTTACAACACATAACTAACTAGGTTAATATTCCTAGTCACTTAGTGGGTTCGGGAAGTTATAACCCGTTTTATTTTAAGTCCCGTTAACTCGAGCCTTCTATATACTTTGTTTTCTCAAAGTATTTATCCTCCTTTTTAATTAACATCAAGTTTATTTATTTAAATCCTAATATTTACCGGGTTAATTTTTACCACTAACGGTATTTTACCCGTCTTTACTATTAACGTGGTTTGATTACCAAACCCGTTTTTGGGGTGTTACAATAACATGTGAAAATAATCACCTAGTACATATGATACTTGTTCTTGACACTATGAAACTCCAAGGAGTTGATATGTTTTCATGGAACATTAGAATCCTAACAAGTTATCATACCATAGGATGATATAATCTAGTACTATGACATATGAACACTAGTTCATCATCTTATATTCGATTACTTGGATTATGTGTTTATATATTACATATATTACATACATATTATCATGTCCAATATTTCAAGCATGAGGTAGAAGATTAAGATCTTCATTTAGGTACCTCTACGTATCATGGAAGTCATGTAGGAGGTAGGAAGATCAAGCTTCCATTTAGGTACCTCTTATGGTTCACCACTACACTTGATGTAAAACATACAAGGAGGGTCATGAACTAATATTAATACAAGAATAATAAACAACTACACTATGAGAAATCATCAAGTAATATGGGGATTCTATGTTGGACAACCCAAGTTAGTCCATTATCACACCTTCATCAAGCTTGAAGCTTGAACACCACTTGTGGGTTAAAAACCCTAAACAAAACAGAACATATGTGAGGTTTAACCTCTGATTTCGAATGTCTCAGCCCCGTTTTTAAGCTTAACTAACCATAGAAGTGGTTATAAGCATAAGGACGTGGGTTTGAGTGAGTTAGACTCAAGTTTAAACAAGTATAAACGAAGTTAAATGAAATCAGATTCAAACAGTGAACTTTGGAGCCTATTTTCCGGAGTTCCAGGGACTTATTCTCTGTGAAATACCCATGGAATCGAAGCTAAGGTCGATCCAAGTGTTCTGGAAAAAGAATGAACCAAAAAGGATAAGAAATGAAGAAGTTATGCTCACTTTAGTGGAGCTTGATGCTTCTGTCCGAACTTGAACTTGCATCTACGATTTTGAGTGATTGAGAGAGTTATTAGAGTGTTTGCAAAGTGCAAATGGCTTGGGGAGGCTTGGGTTTATATAGGGAATGGATTAGGGTGGTTAGATGTGTATTTAATGCCAAAAGCCCGGTTTAAACTCAAAATAACCCAAATCCCGCTCAAATTCGCGAAGGGAAATGAGGGAACTGATCTGGGAGGTTTCTCGCGGCCAGCGTAGCCCCAGGGGGGAAGATTACGCGGCTGGAAACAAGGGGGAAGGGCAAGTTTCATTTTATTACACTTTGGCCCCTTAACTTTGCATTTTAGGGCTTTTTAGGTGTTTTAGGGACTATTTTCGCCATAAAAGCATAGTTTAAGAGCAATACGAGTATGAGGAACATAAACCAAGTATAATTAAGCGTATGAAGGTTGTATTTAAATATCGTTTACGATCAAAACACATTTTATGCATAAGTTTCACATATTTGCAAGTTTAGCACATAGTTTCCAAGAATTACGAATAAGCATCAATTGTTTCACGAAATTGAATGTATGAGCATGTATAGAGTATGTATAACATGAATTAAACAAAAATACGAGTTTCATTTATGATCCAAGTCTCGGATTTTACAACGATTACAAAGAAAGATCGATTACAAGAACACAAGACTTCCAAAAATAGAAATACGAACAAGACTTGCTATAAATGAAAAGTACAAATAAGCAGGGAGTTACACTTTAGTTTATCAAGAGAGTTGAAAACCTGTAACATCGACAATAACAACAACAACAATAATAATAATTATTATTATTATACAAATTTCAATAATAATAATAATAATAATAATAATAATAATAACAATAACAATTAATCTATCTAACATAACAAAATAAAATTGATACCTGCTTTTTTAAGTACGGATTGTCCGGGATGGGGGGTGCCTCACCACCATATCCACCATATCCTCCAACGACCGGATTGTTTTGTTGAACGTAAGGACCGCTCGGGGAAATGAATTGCTTATGACCACCATCTCCCTCGTATCCATCAGGATAATGTTGTTGCACGTAAGAATATTCATACCCGTATCCATAATCCGGATACCCTTGTTGCGCCGGATAACTTGGTTGACCAGCATGGTATGAGTCATCTACAGGGGATGTTTCATCAACAGGGGGATGCGTGTTCAAATCTAGAAACAGTCTGTTTTGTTTTCCTTGTATACTAGACACAACCTCCTCTTGCTCGTTAGAATCGGGAACGCCAGACTCCTCCAAAAAAAGGTATTATCATTAGTAAATAATTAACTAAAACAACAAGTAATTAAAATAGTTAAGCTAATAACTGTTACCGGAACGCTTTCAGGCATCCAGGCGTCGCTAGAATACTACCCAAAGACATAGTTGTCGTCCTAGTATGATGACATTTCAACACTTCGCAGTGATAACAACACGAATGCAAACAACAAAAGTTTGTTTCGAAGAGATAGTAGAAGAAACAGAAGGAATGCTCGGGTGGACCAACAATGCACTTTAAGTTGCTCTTTATATGAAACATAGACGCCTCGTATAGCCCTAGACGCCACATATTGCTTTATGTCACAGCCAGACACATAGTCACATCAGTCTTTAAGACACCTCGTATAGGGCTATACGAGGCATCTTAGTACCTTCGTATTACTCCCTCGTACCGGCCTAGACGCCCCGTCTGATGTGACTGATGTGACGTTGTATGAGGTTCAGTGGTTGGTCAGATAAAGTAACCCTAGACGCCTCGTATAGGCCTATACGAGACGTTTTGAAGGGTGTGGAAATAGAGAGTTGGGTGTGTGAATATGTAGACCTTAACGTAATCCTATATATGTAAAAATTACTTAGCAAAGGTGTTTCCTTAATTCCCACATTCTTTTGGTTGGCCAGTCTAGATTTTTTTAAACACAAATATCCAAAGTCTCTTAGTTTCTTATATTTCTTAAATTCTCTAATGAACCCACTCATATATTATAATTAGATTAAAACTTTATTCTTACATATTGAAATTGTTGTTACTAGTTGATGCCCCGCCCGCGTTGCAGGGCTATGTCTGAATAATGAGCGAGTGTTAGGCAACTCATTGACACGAAAAACAATTAAATCGAGTCAACCAATTAAAACAAAACACTTTTATAGTTTTGATAAAAAAAAAACTAAAACAATGGCAATATTGTAATTTTTAACTGAGGGAAAGTTGTATTTTTTGACTCGGGTAAAATCGTAATTTGCCAAAAGCTAAGGTGATGGCAGTACTGTAAATATAAATTTTGAACTTGGGGTAACAGCGTAATATAAATTTGAACTAAGGGCACAATCGTAATTTTTAGTTGGAGGCAAAACCACAATTTTATTTTGACCCGAGGGCAAAATCGTAATTTTGAGTTGGGGGCAAAAGCATCATTTTATTTTGAACTAGGGAGAAAACGTAATTTTGAACTGAGTGCGAAATCATAATTTTTTAAACTGGGAAAATCACATTTTTGAACAGAGGGCAAAATCGTAATTTTTAGTTGGGAAAAAAACAGAATTTTATTTTGATCTGGGGGCGAAAAAGTAATTCTGAGCTGAGGGCAAAACCACAATTTTATTTTGAAGCGAGGGAAAAATCGTAATTTTGAGCTGAGGACAAAAGCGTAATTTTATTTTGAGCTGGGGCAAAACCGTAATTTTAAAGAGGGGAAAAAGATAATTTTAAAATGGATATAAAATAGTAAACTGGTTGGTCCAATGGGGGGAATGCCAGGCAAAATCGTAATTTTGAGTTGAGGGCAAAATCGTAATTTTGAGATAGGGGGAAAAGCGTAATTTTATTTTGAGTTAAGGGCAAAACGGTAATTTTGAACAGGGGCGAAAGTGTAATTTTAAAATGAATAAAAAATAGTAAACTTGTTGGTCCAATGGAGGAGTGCCAGACAATTCTCCCATTTGGTAAATGTATGTATAGTAAATATTTAATGTCGTTATTACATTTTGGTGACGAAAAACATTTGTTTGCACTAAAATATAATTATTCCAACACAAAAGAACTTTTTCATCAAAAGGTGTTTTCTCAATTCCCACATTTCTTTTGCCGGCCAAACTTTATTCTTAGACTGTGGGGTATGGTGGAGCGGGGATTTGGAACGTGGCCCGACACGTGACTTGGGTGGGCTTCGCTGGCCAGCCCAGATCTCCATATTTATATTTTTTATAAACAAATTTATATTTTTTAATAATGTTTTTTTAAATTAAAACCGATTACATAAAAAAATTCCTAGTGCTTAGAATATTTTTTTCTTTATCTCTTCTCTCATCTCTCACATTAGTTCCAACTCTTCACCTGATAGGTGATCGCTGGACTGGGCTAGAAATTTCATATCATCTCGTCTTTGTTTCAGGGCATCCATAGCTTCTTTACTCTTCCGAATTTCGGCCCTTTGTTGTTGGAATACGTTAAATGTATCTAACTTGCATGCAATGTCTTCCAACTGATCGTTGTATACTCCCCTACGCAACCCCGAACTCCCAACTGAAGGCGATGGCGTACCCGATCTTGATTTTTGAGCACGCATTTTTGAGGCATCCCTTCCGTATTCTGGCCGGTTTGGCGAATCATCCACATCGTCCTCCAACTCTTGATCTCGTGCATCCTCGCCAATGCAACTTATTCTTTAAGGACCCATCTTTGTTGTTTTCGTTTGGCGCTTTCAAGTGCTTTCTCGGCCTCGGTTTTTTTCTTGTGACTTCTCTTCTTGATGGGTTTTGATGCGGAAGAACCATCGATGGGGGTTGAGTTTCGGGGACGGTTTCGGTTTGGGAAAGGTTGACGGGCGTTTGTGGAATCGGGCTAGGTATAGAATCGTCAGTGTGAGGGAAGTTAGTATACAAACGATTCGAGGGAAACGATGCGTAACCAGCCATATCCGGCATAGTGGAGTGTATTAAAAACGGAGCAATTGGACGATTGGATGGTGGACTGGGTGTTTCTTGATATGCCCACAGATTGTTCGGGTCAAAAGCATGATTATGAGGATTCATTTTTCGTATTTTGGTTGGATGAGAATTTTTTTAAAAATAAGATAGAGATGATTATAGAAGGGGTGGAGTAGTTGTGGTAAAAAAAAAATGAATAAAAGTATGAGTATTTTATAGTGAAAAAATAATAATTTTTTTAAACACATAGCCGTTGGCCAACGGCTAGCCCAAACGGCTACTTGTCTTGGCCAATAAGACCCTGTCATGTCATCTTGATAGCCCCGCCCAACGCCCAGGCTGAAACCCCCGCCTAAGGGGCCACGCCGAAACCAAACCCACCCGGGATGGTGACTTGGGCGTTTGTAGCCAACCCACGCCCCAACCTTCGCCCCATACTTCATAGTATTACTTCATCATATTTTTTAAGTTCTCTGACGAACCCACTCATATATAATAACTCGATTTAAAACTTTATTCTTACGTATTGCATTTATTGTTAATATTTAATGTCGTTATTACAATTTGGTGACGAAAAACATTAATTTGTACTAAAATATAAATATTCCAACACAAAAGAACCTCTTCATCAAACAATTGCCTTAATCTTCTTAAGGAACTCAAACATGATCTTCAATCCATCTTCATCTGCATGAAATTAACAAGCAAGCATTTTCTTTTAATGGAAATAATTTATTTTACCTAAGTATTATGCACAGTTTATGTTTATTCTTTGAACAATAAATTATCCGTATCTTAATGGGATATAAGTATGCTGGTTCTAACCAACATATTTTTTCGAGTGTGATTTTTTTTAATTAAATTTCTAAAAATGATTCATTCATTAATCTAGTTAATATGAAATGAAATATACCTAATTTTGGCACCTCATGACCACCATGGTGGAATATCACAAGAGGATCAACATATGCTTTCACGAGTTCTGGTGCATCTTCCCTTGACATGTCAGTCTCACCTATACTCGGGAAAACTATTAATTAGCTTTAATTCATGTTAACTTGCCTCTTCTCTAAGTGAATAATTTTTTTCAAAGAAATGAACACACTACTAGAAAAATGTCACTTTGTTACGAAAATTTCCAATGCAAAAAAAATGCGTTACTAATTCGGACATATTTGCAACGCATTTTTGACAGAAAAAAATGCGTCACAAGTGTGTTGCAAAACTTTAAAGCTCTAAACTGAAATTGCGTTTAAAATTCGTCACAAATTTCTGACACCATATTTGTCGTAAATGCGTTAAAGATTGCGTAGCAAATAGTTTTCAACGGGGCTTTTTCCAACATTAAGGCTACCTTATTGGAGAATGATTCGATTAAAATAAAGGAGCTAAGACAAATAGCTCGTGTGAAATGGGCGTCTTTTGGCGATGACAATTCTGCCTTCTTTCATGGGGTAATAAAAAGTAAGGAGATTAAAAGGCGGATGCATGGATTGGAGTTAAATGGTTCATGGCGTAATAACCCGAAGATTATTAAAAGGGAAGCTTTAAAATTCTTTGCAAACCGGTTCAAAGAACCAATGTCTGTTCGCCCATTGTTGAGGTGTACCGGTTTGAAGAAGCTTAATGATATAGAAGCCGATTCTCTTCTTTTGCCATTTTCTGGGAATGAAGTAAAAGACGCAGTGTGGGAATGTAGTGGGGATCGTGCCCCGTGGCCTGATGGGTTTAACTTCCGGTTTATTAAGCGTTATTGGGAGTACCTTGGTCCAGATTTTTTGGCGGTGTTAAATCATTTTCACGACACAGGTATCATTTCAAGAGGATGTAGTGCCTCTTATATCTCTCTTTTTCCTAAAGTCTCGGATCCAATTGGATTCAAAGACTTTAGACCCATTAATCTGATTGGTTCTATTAGTAAAGTAATTTCCAAAGTGCTAGCTAATAGAATTAAAAAGGTGATGAATTCGATTATTTCAGACACACAATCGGCGTTCTTGAAAGGTAGAAATATTATTGATGGTCCATTGATAATAAATGAATTAATTTTGTGGGCAAAGAAAAATAAGATGAAAAGTTTAATTTTCAAAATTGATTTTGAAAAGGCGTTTGATCATATCAGTTGGAGTTTTATAGATTCGATCATGGAGCAAATGAACTTCCCAAGTAAATGGCGTAAATGGATAATGGGTGTTTTGGCGTCGGCAAGATAGTCTGTGTTGGTAAATGGGTCTCCTTCATTTGAGTTTAATTTCCAAAGGGGGGTTAGGCAGGGAGATCCCTTGTCTCCATTCATTTTCATTATAGGAATGGAAGCCCTTTCTTGTATGATCTCAAAGGCGGTGGATTTAGGTATATTTAAAGGTATTCAAACTCCGAATTCTGGCCCTATTGTGTCCCACTTGCTGTATGCGGATGATGCCCTTTTGGTAGGAGATTGGTCTAAAGATAATATTCTCAATATGGCAAGGATTCTTAGATGCTTCCATTTGGTTTCGGGATTACAAATTAATTATAATAAGTCGAATCTTATTGGTGTGTGGGTGAACTCGGTAGAAACAAGTGGCTTGGCCAGTTTGATTGGGTGTAAGTTGGGGGAATTTCCTTGTAATTATCTCGGTCTCACAATCAGAGCAAATATGAATAGAATTAATCATTAGAATTCTATCCTTGACACTTTTGATAAGAGACTTTAGATTTGGAAAGCGTCAACTTTATCCATAGGGGGCGGTTAAATCTATTAAAGTCGGTAATGGAAACATTGCCAACTTTTTTTTTCTCTTTGTTCAAAGCCCCATGCAAAATTATAGATCAACTTGAAGCTAAGAGGAGACAATTTTTTTGGGGTGGTAATGAAGATAAACATAAGATGAGTTGGGTTAGTTGGAAAGTAATCACATCCCCGATTAAAGAAGGAGGTCTTGGCTTAACTTCTTTAAAAGAAGCTAATATCACATTACTTTCAAAGTTGTGGTGGAGGTTCAAGAACGAACCGAACGCGTTATGGAGGAGGGTTATTACAGCTTTACACACGACGAAACGCACTTGGTCTTTCATACCTTGCAAGAAAAATTTGCCGGGTACGTGGAAAAATATAGTTCATATTGATGCTATCTTGGAGAATTATAATATAAAGATGTTTGATCTTATAAAAGGGGAAGTAGGGTGGGGAGATAAAATTAGTTTTTGGTTGGACCCTTGGGTTACAAATCAACCGTTGTGTGTGAGGTTTCCAAATTTGTTTCGCATAGAACAACACAAAAAAGTATTGATTCATGAGTGTATGGATAGAGTGGATAACATGGTGAATTGGAAGTGGAGATGGAAAAAGGCAAATTTAGATCAAGTAGAATTATTCGAGTTGGAGGAATGTTTACTTTTGATCAGTAGAGTGAACGTGAAGGATACTCCGGATCTTTGGATATGGATACCGGAAGCGAGTGAAGATTTCTCGGTGGCTTCCATGAAAAAGAAATTGTCGAATTCAGTTATTACTGCAGCTCCGTTCGTGGTACAGTGAAACAATTAGGTTCCAAAAAAAAACTCAATATTTTTATGTGGCGTGCAGAGAAAAAGAGGATCCCAACTATTGATGCCTTGCGTCAACGAAATGTTCCCATAGAAGATGGTTCTTGCAAGTTATGTGGAGACATAGAGGAGACGGTAGATCATTTATTAAATTCTTGCTAGTTTGCTGCTCAGGTTTGACAAGGCGTGAGTACATGGTGCCAGATTCCGCATATCTTTGCTTTTGAAGTTCGGGATTTGTGTATGGTTCATAAAAACCTCAATCTGGTAGCTCGCAAAAAGAAGGTGATAAATGGGGTTGTTCTTACGGCTTGTTGTCTAGAAGGAAAGAAACGAAGTGGTTTTTGCAGACAAGAAAGCAAGTGTTGCTAAAGTTTTGGAGGAAATAAAATCCTTAGCTTACCTTATGGATTAAAAATAGGTCTCCGTTTACCGATCTTTCGTGGAAAGATTGGGTTGGTTTCAATTTGTAAGTCTCTACTTTGTTTTTTCTAGCTTCTTGCTAGTTTTTATTCTATGAAAGTTGTTGTTAAAAAAAAATTAATATTTAATAGTATATTGTGATGCAAAAGCTTTAAGTTATTAAAAATATAGAAATTTTAGAAGTACAATTAACTATTATATATATAGGGTAAGGTTCTAGAGTGAACACTAGGTTGAGAGTGAACTAATCTGGGCCATTGGATTACATCATTTAGAGATTTTTAAACAATGGCAAGATTGTAATTATAATGTTGTAACTCTCCTTTAAAATAAATGACAGAAAGGTATTTGTGTCTTTTGTAAATTGCATTTATTAAACAATATAATCAAAATCTCTAAAATCTCGCTAGTTTCCATATATACAAGATACACAGTTGTTAGTGTATACACATGTGTACATAGTTAAATGTATTTTAAAAGTTCTTTTAGACCACTGGGTATGGAGAGCCTCATCCCCAAGAGGATGGGCCGCCACGTCACCGCCACGTAAGCGAGGCCTAAAGGGGATGGATCTAGGGGGTGAGGGATGAACCCCTTTATATATATATATATATATATATATATATATATGTATCTATATATGTATCTATGTATAGGTGTGTGTGTGGGAGAGAGGCTCGTCACCACCGTCTTGTGGAGGACGGAGAAGCCGGACCTGGGGACGGCGCCGGAGCAGAGGGGTGGGGAAGACGAGGCGGTGAGCAAGGACGGGCATGAGGACGGCCCCCATACCCTCCGGTCTTAGAGGTTTTATAATTAGTAAGTAAAATACTTGATGCCAATGGTTAAAATACGATGTTACACAACATAAATCTCTTCATAGTTGTAAGTATTCTATTACCAAAAATATGGAGTGATGGAATGTTTATCGGAGTAGAGAACGCGGTTTCAGCGAGCTTTGGTAATGGTAACGTCTTCCCTCCGAGTTTGGCTCCCGATATAATAATAACATGCTCGATTTTCTCAACTTTTGTGAGACATGCACCCTTAACAATGAATCAATGATGATGAATGAGGTTAGGGTTAAAAAAACACCCAAGTAACCAAACCATAATTGAAAAAACTAAACTAATTTAAATACCGATAATTAGGTTATGATTGTTTTTGTTGCAAACTTTTATAACTGTGTATAAATAAATGAACGAGTTAATTGCCAAACTCGTCCCTGAGGTTTGGGCAGGTTTGTCATTTTCGTCTAAAATGACACTTTTGTACCAAATTACCCCCAACATTTGTAACTTTTTGCCATTTTCATCCAAACCACTATTAGTTTATTTGTTCTGTTAAGTTGAGGATATTTGGATGAAACTGCCAAATATAAAACCACAAGGATGATTTTGGCAATTTACTCAAACTCTTTTAAATTTCTTTTATTTAATTAATTTTGTTACATATATAATAAAAAAGAATAGACATGCAATTTTTATATGAAAAAATAATAGCTTTGTCACATAATTTTTATAAATTTTCATCCAACCACAAACTAAGTTAATTTTTCTATTAAGGCGAAGGATGTTTATAAACTAAGACAGAAATTAATTTCTAATTTTTTATATAGATCAGTTTTATAAAAATAAAATCTACTTAAACTTCTAAATTTTATAAAACTAAAATACTTGTGGCCTTATTAAAAAAGGTCAAATAAAAAAATTTCATCATATGTACCAAATTTGTAATTCATCTTCTACTCTTTTAAATTCGCTCCTAAGAAAAAACAGAAGCCAGTGCCCCCCATCAAACAACGTATCGTTACCAAACCTTAGAATTACCTACCAAATTGTAATTATAATGCTATGAACCAAAAGTTTCTTTACTCAAGTCACTCAGAATAAGTATTAGTTAGTTACCCTCATAATATTAATTAAAGAAATATTTTATTTCTACCAACATATTTTCTAGATGCTCAACACATTTAAAAATTATGTAACGTTTTACAATTTTTTTCTATCTCTACAACTGATAAATACTAAAAGTTGTAATCGATTGTTATGTGCTGCACACCAATGACGTTTTCTCTTTATAAAACTGATTTATATAAAGAAGTTATAAATTAATTTCTGTCTTAATTTATAAAATTTAAAACATCCTTCACCTTAACATAAAAAATAAACTGAGTTAGTGATGTAGATGAAAATTTATAAAAATTATGTGACAAAACTATTAATTTTTTTTTCTAAAAACTCCATGTATGTTCTTTTTTAGTATATATGTAACAAAAATAATTAAATAAATGAAATTAAAAAGGGTTTGAGTAAATTGTCAAAATCGTCCCGTTGGTTTTATATTTGTCAGTTTCATCCAAATATCCTCAACTTAACAGAAAAAATAAACTAAGTTAGTGGTTTGGATGAAAATGACAAAAAGTTAAAAACCTTGGGGCAATTTGGTACAAAAGTGTCATTTTGGACGAAAATGGTAAACGTGCCCAAACCTCAAGGACAAATTTGGCAATTAACTCTAAATGAACGGACATCTAAACCAACTTTCATGCATATTTCTTATAGGAGTAAATTGCCATTTTAGTCCGTAAGTTTTTATTCAAATTGTCATTTTAGTCCAAATAGTTTTTTTTCTCCTTTGGGTCCTGACTTTTGTTTTTTCTTGCCATTTTGATCACATTGCCTAACTTAGTATAAAAACAAGGTTATAATCAGGGGTATTTTTGGCATTAAATTATTATGAGTTTTATAAATTATGTTGTAAACTACCCCTGGTTATCACTACATAACATTTATGCCAAAAATACCGCTGGTTATAATCAGATTTTTAAACTGAGTTAGGCAATGTGATCAAAATGACAAGAAAATGGAAAAGTTAGAGACCAATAGAAGAAAAAAAAACTATTTGAACTAAAATGAAAATTTCGACCAAACCTCAGCAACAAAAATGACAATTTACTCTTCTTATAGATAAAATGTTACATATAAAAGTTTGATATATTTTTTTATAAAAAGACATACTAGTTGTTGCTTTTTATATAAATAAAAAAGATCGTTGGTATTTCAACTGAAATAAATAAATTTGAACTGGTTTATTGAAACTAACTTGAACCCACCGATGTATAAAGCCGGCGAATAATATATCTGAATTAGTTATTAAAATCTGAAAACAAAGAAATAATTATTGGATCATTTTTAACCTATAACCGGATTATGCTCAACCCGATTTGAGGTTAGTATTATTTCTAATCGAATGCATACAATTTGTATTGTAGTACGTCACTTACGTGTGCTTTCATTCCGGGCAATGCACCTGCCACGACGGCTCCCTGTTGTAATAAAATACTTATTTTAAGTCATCATAATAGAAGAAAGAAAGGGTCATTCTATTCCCACCCCCCTAATTACTAATTACACCCCCCTATTAAAAACATCACATCCATCAATCACTTGGTTTTTATTTTTAGCCTGTTTTGTCTTTTTGTTGTCTTTTTTATTCATTTATTTAATTAGTTAGTATTATTATTATTATTATTAATTAGTATTTGTTTATTATTTAATTAGTTAGTATTATTATTATTATATTTATTATTATTAGTAGTAGTAATGATATAGTATTTATTATTAGTTTTTATTGTTATAATTTATTAAATTATATTTATAGCTGTAACAAAAGCTATATAAAAATAAGTATTTTTTTACAAAATTATTATCATTTAATAATTTACATACAAAGGTTTAATCGATACACCCCCCAAATGTAGCAGGTTGTGCTATCCAAGACTTATACATATTTTGACGTGATTCAAATATATTCTCTCAGCCAGCTGCATCATTTTCTCTCATTAATTTCCATAGGTTGTTTGTGCTGGCAATTGGATACTCTCCTTGCAATTCTACCATTATAAAATGGTTACCATTCACGTGTGCAATTGTAATTATTTTTTTTTCTGGGAACTCGTGAGGGCCTCTCCAAAGCGAAAAACAAGTAGAACTGTTTCTTTTTTCTTGAGATAAAAAATGAACGATCACATTAAACTTGTTCGCAATCAAGAATCCTGCCTCTGGCATAATCATCCAGTGTTTTTCAGGTGCAAACCCCGATCCTGACCAAGCCAAGGACGTGAACACATCTTTGAATGAGCCTAAGAAAGCCTTAGTGTACTTATTTCTAAACTCGAGTAGCTCTTCCAACAGTGATCTCCGGATAAATAACGAATAAATTACACAACAAATAAATTATAATTCTACCTCCAAGATGATAGTATCGCGATGAAGATTTTAACCACGAGTGTGATGATCCTTGCTCCCCTCTTGATGCTCTTGTGTCACTTTGTAAAATTTTAGATTGAAATTTGAGAGAGGCTACGGGACTTGATTGAAGAATAAAGTGTTCTTTTTAAAAGAGTTTGAAATTTGAACAGCCCTAAACAATAATTTGAGGCAGTAGCACCAATTATATGATCCACGTTTTTTTTTAATAATAATAATAATAATAATAATAGTAGGCATTTCTTCACTAAGATCGTCCCAATCACAAAGGCGCACCGCTTCTTTGAAAAAAGTGTCCCCAGCAAACCTTACAAAAGAGGTAAAAAACTACCCCCTCGGGAACCACGTGCCACGGAGGGGCGTTGACCACGATTTTTTTTTTTACAACTAGATCCGTATATTTTAACAACATTCGTAAAAAAAAAAATTTTAAACGGCGCGCCCGAGGGGGTAGTTTTTTACACCCAAAGTTTGGTGTTTTTATTATTTTTTTGTTTTTTCTTTTTTTTTTACAAACTTTGGGTGTAAAAAACTACCCCCTCGGGAACCACGTGCCACGGAGGGGCGTTGACCACGATTTTTTTTTACAACTAGATCCGTATATTTTAACAACATTCGTAAAAAAAAAATTTCAAACGGCGCGCCCGAGGGGGTAGTTTTTTACACCCAAAGTTTGGTGTTTTTATTATTTTTTTGTTTTTTCTTTTTTTTTTTACAAACTTTGGGTGTAAAAAACTACCCCCTAGGGCGCGCCGTTTGAATTTTTTTTTTACGAATGTTGTTAAAATATACGGATCTAGTTGTAAAAAAAAAATCGTGGTCAACGCCCCTCCGTGGCACGTGGTTCTCGCGGTTCTCATAACTCGTGGTGGTTCTCATTCTAGCGGTCCCCTAATAATAATAATAACAAAAAAACACTAAAATATACTAAAAAGACAACAAAAAGACAAAAAAAACTAAAAACAAAAAGCAAATGATTGATTGATGGATTGATGGATGTGATGTTTTTGTAGGGGGGGTGTAATCAGGAATTAGGGGGGGTGGGAATAGTATCACCCGAAACATCTAGTTATATAAGGGTGTACCTATCTACACACCATTTTGCCTATTTACACACCAAAAAAGGTGTTTTTTGTTCTTATATGCACACCCTGTAGTGTCGAATTGTGGCCAAAACGCGGCGTTTTGGTCCGGTTAACCAGACAAAGACTGGCGGGTGTCTGACGGGTCTGTTGACCGGACCAAAACGCCGAGCTTTGGCCGCGTTTTGGTCCTGTCAACCAGACAAACGACTGAGGGTTTGATTGTTTATGCTACACATAAAAAATGGTGAGATTCGGGTTGGGTCGAATTGGGTAATATAATAAAAAGATAACACCAAATTCAATTTTAAATACACTATAAAATACGTTAATCATCGTTCTAAATCCATAAGAAATACAATATCTATACAATTGCTTCTACGGATTTCTATATTTTTAAAACCCAACCATTATGTAATTTATGTGTTTCTATCAAGCATTAACCTAATAAAATTTAAATAATACTGAGTGATAAGCTAGGTAAAATAAAAGATTATTTTATTATTATTATTATTATTATTATTATTATTATTAATAAGTATTTCAAATTTAACTAGAAAAATTCATACGATGCTTTCCTTCTCTGTGATAAATCCTTTGTTTTGTTTTGTTTTTTTTTTTTTTTTTTTGACTTTGGTATTTCTATTCTACATTTTAAAAACTAAAACAATACTGAAACTTGTTCATTAAATCATGTTTTTTTATCTCTTTAAAATATTTGGTATAAAAATATTTATGTAAATTATTTTATAATAATGAACAAAACATGAACACTGTGTTTATATCTTTTGTTTTTGTATATTTATGTTATTCAAATTAAAATTTTCTGTATATTTATGCTATAAAAGAATTATGATAATAAGTTTACATGATGAGTCAAAGAGTATAACTCATGTAAGGGGACAAAATCAAATTATTAAGGATTTGAATATAGGAAAAAAGACACAGTTAAAAAAGCTAGCAAACCGTCATTCAACGTAACTAATATAAATTAACTAAGGGTATCCGGGGCACCCATCGGGGACTCCATCGGTGACCACTTTCCCCGATCGGGAACACCGCCGCCATCGGTGCGGGGACCCGATTCGGGGGGTGGTTTCGGCACATGTCCACCGTTTGAATTTTGCACGCATATTGATGAACGGTCTCATTTGAACGGTCGATTTAAAAAAAAAAAAAAAATTCATTTTTTAAACAAATATAAATAACCACACCCACTTCACTATTTTTTATACTCTCAAACCACACCCACTTCTTATTTTTTATACTCTCAAACCACACCCACTTCTTATTTTTTATACTCTCAAAAAACACCCACTTCACTAAATGGATCCCAAGTTCCAAAACGGTGAAAAAGATAAGGTTACTCGTGTATACGTGCATTATTTTACATAACATGATTATAAAAGACGACGGAAGGGCGATAGCACCGGTACACATTCAAGATCCTCCAGTCGAACCCGTCTTCGCTGAAACAGCTTATAGCGAGCTCATTGACGAAGACACGCATTGGAGACTAAAACATGATCTCGTTGAGCATCTCGGACGTTTAGATCTACCTCACCTTAAAGTGAGTTCCGACGACGAGTAGTTTGTTTTTATATTTTTCTAGTTTGAATGTAATTTTTATTTTTCTAGTTTGAATGTAATTTTTATTTTTCTAGGTTGTTTTTTTTTTTTTTAATTTAATGAAATGTCTTTTATTTAATTTTTATTTTTATTAATATTTTTTTTAATTTATAAACATGCATAAATAAAAATAAAAATAAAAAAATAAAAAAAACCCAAGTCACCTATTAGGGGAGTGCCGCCATCAAAATGTGGTGTTAGGGGAGTTTAAGAGGGGAGTTGACGTGGCACTATCTGATTGGTGGTGTGTAAGAGAGGGGACTCACCTATTAGGTGAGTGCCCCTTGTACCCTAATTATTGTATGTTAAAAATTGTCTTCCCAAAAAACTAGTCAATTTTGAAAAGAAAAAGGTGCACGTGTCACCAACTGGAACAAACATTTTAGTGGATATGTGTAATTACACAAACACCTCTACTTAAATACTTAAAATAAAATCAAAGATCATCTTCTCCAAAAGGCAAAAAATACACCAGTCCTTGTATGTCGGAAACCTTTTCCGACGAGCCCTGCTTTCATGGTTTTTTCTTTTATTTTAATTAAAATTTGCTTCAAGTGCTCTTCCATTAGCAATTTCATGGGGTGCGGAGTCAAAATTTCATTTGGGGGGGGGGGGGGGGGCGGGGGCGCTTGAGATTTTCACGTACGTTTAACATTGAAAAGAAAAAATTCAAGGGGTGCGGCCGCCCACCCAGCTTAAGCCTTAGGTCCGCCCCTGTCGAGAGTGTTTGGGATTGATTTGTTAGCCGTTAAAAAAATTATATAATGATAATTTGGCTCGGTCAAAAATATTTTTCATAGAAAGAATGAAACATAAAATTCTAGCAATTATGACGCATGCATCTAACTACTCACCGTTACAAATATCCTTAGGCACCGTTATACGCATCTCAATTCAACAATGTGTGTATATATATATATGGGAATGGATCATGACAAAACTCCTCTTCATGATATAAATGTTTACCCATTACAAAATTCTAAGCAATAAACTCTCAAACCTAAAAAATTAAATCCTAAAATTCAAAAAACTAAACCCTAAACCCTAAACCAGTCACCAACGTTGTCTGTGTTCATAGGGCGTGGGTGGGTGGCCTTTCCCCAATGGATCTATCCGGGTGGCCAGACTTGTATAGTACTTGTTGGTTGTTAAAAAAATAAAAGCTAACACCTAAAAGCTAAAACCTAAATGCTAAAACTAAACTTAAATACTAATCCATAAACTCTAAAACTCTTTCTTTGTGAGAAAACTCTTCATCCTCTCAGAAAACTCTATCAAACGATTGATATTTGTGTTGATTTTTTCTGTGGGGCTTTAGATTTAAATTTTAGAGTTTAGGGATTAGCTTTAGCATATCATATTTAGCTTTTAGAGGTTAGCCTTTTTAGTTTAGCTTTTAAAGTTTAGGATTTATTTTTAAAGTAAGGTTTGGAGTTTAAGGTTTAGTAATAGATTGCTAGAGTTTTCTCATGAAAAGAAGTTTTCTTATGATTGTAATTATGGATGGATGAGATTGTTAAGTGCTATATTTTTAGTGATTGATTTAATGGCATAAGGGTATAAATGTAATTTCTGCATAGGGGTGTTAAAAAAACTCGCGATTCGCAGCTCGCTTGAAAAAAATTTGAAAAAATTCGGCTCGAAATTGGCTCGGTTGTAAACGAGTCAGCTCAGCTCGGCTCGGTTTGTAAATGAGCCGAGCTTGAGCTTGGCCTGGCTCGGCTCATGAGCTCGTGTACCGGCTCGATAAGGTTTACATCCTTATTTTTTTTGTCCACATCACTTACAAGTTAAAAACTAAATGAGTATCTCCCATATAAAAGAAGGTAAAGACAACGTAAAAAAAGGTGGGCTAACTTTTTATACTTGCATATTTAGTCATTCGGTTAATGAAATTGCAATTGCAATTATGGCCCTTAGTCTATGAAGAGATTCATTTTTAAGGAATTTTTAAGTAGTAAATTTTGCGGTTCTTTGTTATTCGAGCTAGATCGAGCCGAGCCGAGCTAGCTCGAATTTTAATCGAGTCGAGCTTGAGCCTCAAACCCAGCTCGATTTGAAATTCGAGCTCGAGCCGAGCCAGCTCGAATTGAGTTCGAGCTCGAGCTGGGTCGAGCTCGGCTCGACTCGGCTCGGCTCGTTTACAGCCCTATTTCCGCATGTTTTAAATTTACAAACTCACATGCAACTTCTCTCCGTCTTTTTAAATGTCGATAGTGTTTTATACATAATTGGTTTTTCTAAATACACCACAATGACGAGTGTTTTCTTAACTTTAATATGAGTATCAAATTGATATATAAAAAGTTACGTTTCAAATGAGTATTTTTAGTCCATGGTTTTTCCTCCTCTAAAAGCCAAAGCCTAACATCCACTTCGTGTAAACCTCTATTCAAAGTTTAGATTCAAGGAAGAACACAACCTAGGACTTGGAACTTCAAGTTACGAATTCTCCTTTCATTCTTAACTAATCAGGTAATTCCAAGGCCTAACTTGGTTTATTATGTGCTCTACAAAACCCCTTTATTAGTTTCTGTGATAGAGGGCATCCACAATCCGGATTAGATGTATTGTATTTTAGTGTTCTTGAATAATATAATTTTGAGGTTTTTAATCTTGATTTAGTGTCTTGATGAAATGAAAGGTTTTTACTATTCATAATCAGGTTATATTTTAGATCATGTAAATTTTAAGACTTTTTTGGTCATCTTTTGAATTTATTTTATAATTTAATATAAATAGACTTTATAAATAATAAACTGAATTTTCCAAAAAATATACGTTATTGATTTTTATAAGAAATTTCATGTTTCTTGATTCATCATTATTTTGTAATAAAATAAATTAATAATTAACTCACTTTAATAATTTTTTTGTAAATTATTTGCAAATGAATATAGTCGGGAAAGCTCCTAACCTTCCAAGTGATGATGTATCTCTAATCTCATCTGGATCTTACAAGGTCTTGGAAACGATGGCGAAAAAAATGTGCCTTGCGAATAGGAAAAACTTAATAAAATATATATTTAAGTTTGCGAGAGTCCTAAAACCGTAGGAGTTAGTTTTGTTGTGTTTGTTTGTTGTTTAGTATTCTTGTGTTTTATATTTCTAGGGTAATCTCGTTATTTGGAGTTTTCTCACTATTCGTACGTTATTCCAAGGAATCAAAATACGCAACTCGTGAGTAGATCTTCCTAATTCCCCTTTTTACAATTAACTGTTTTGGGGTGTATCGTGTGTCACTTGTTTCGCTAATTCACTTTATTTCCAGTATCAAATGCATGCAACTCAATGTGTAATTATGTGTTATATCATGTTTGTTGTTTATTTGTTTACCGCTTTGTGTTGCAAATCATAATGCACGTTGATCCACAGGCTGCCCGGATCCCCATTACCATGAGTTGTAGCTTGGTATCGCCACAAAATTTAGATTCGCTAGTCGGTGGGCTTGAGTCTCGCAGTTTCTCATTTATCGCAGTGTCGTTGTTACGCATTTGGTGCATATACACATTATCGCATTAGTTGGTATTTAATTATTCATTGTTGATGTTTATTTATTGGATCATTATATCACTATTTAATTGCATGTAAAATATTTAAAAAAAATAAACAAAAAATGTTTTATTTAAATATAAGATTTATTAACCAACTTATGTTAACGCAAAAACTACTTTTACACATGGTACATGTGATTATGTTTGATTTGACGAGCTTGGGTGAAGATCACGTAGGATTGCCTCAGTTGAATAAACAAGATTATTTATGTTTTCAGTTTTTGTTTAATGTATGGGTTATTTTAAGTAATTTGATTATGTGACATTTTAATTCATGGCATAGAATAAATATTTAGACTCTAGTAGTTGTCATGAGTTGTGAACAATCATCATACCCCGATTATCTATTCTGGTGCGGGTCAAAGTGTGACATTTTAAACGGTACTTTAGACACACACACACACACACATATATATATATATAGGGGATGGTTCAAATGAAAACCACTTTTATTGTGAAAACTCGAAAACTAACTAAAAAAAAGGCTAAAAAACACATAAAATTTTTTTTTCAATGTTTTTTTTTATAAAAATCACAGGTTTTTTTATATAAAAAAACTTTTTTTCAAAAAAAAAAAATTGTAGTACACTTGTGTAATATTACACATGTGCACTACAAAAAAAAATTATTTTTTGAAAATTTTTTATATATATAAAAAATGGCGAAATTGGTATGCAAAAAAAAATTGGTATGTTTTTTTGGCCTTTTTAATTAGTTTTCGAGTTTTCACAATAACTAGTGGTTTTCATTTGAACCTTCCCCTATATATGTGTGTGTGTGTGTGTGTATTGACAATCAAGGGCTAGGATTAGTTCACTAGTGTTCACAATCAAGAAGGTTGTTCACTAATGAACCTAACCCTATATACATATATATATATATATATATATATGATTAGGTTCAAGAGTGAACACTAGTGTAGTTTGTGAATTGAGCAAACTAATCCTGGCCATACATGTGTGTAGATCAATGGCCAGGATTTGATGATGAAATACACTAGTATATTTTACGATTTGATGATGAAATCCTAGCCATCCACGTGTGTAAATCAATGGTCAAGATTTGTTCACTCAGTTCGCAAATACACTTGTATTCACTCGAGAACCCCACGCTATATATATTGTAGATAGTTTAAATGAGGAGAAAATATCTTGTAAGAAGAGAAAAAATATGTTTAAACCAATAAAAATTTTTCATTTGATATTTGTATTTAACGTTACTGTAAGGGTAAAGGATATTTTCATAATTAAGTAATATGATGTATTTCGCTAAATTGGCTAACTAAATCAAAAAACAACTCGTTTTCAAAATCTACAATTTCAACACAGACCTAGTTTGGTGTAGGATAAATGTAAGATAAACTTCAATGTTGGATATGTGTAGATTATACGTCGGGTAATTTTTTTATTAGTATAGGATAAAATGTTTTTTTATTAATTAGTTAGAGAGAGAATAATGCCAATGAGGTAGTGGTGGAGTGGTTGGGTAAAGAATTAGTGTTCCTTGTGACCCAGATTCGATTCTCACCCTCCTCGCTATTTTCTGTGGCATCCAGGTGAAGAGCGAATATGGATGGCGCCGGTTCGACTTGGATGGGAAGCGAGGTTTTACCGATCATTCCATTGTTGTGCCTTTGGGCGGGTGGAGGTCGGGTTTCCGCGCATCTGGGGAGAGCCAATGGACTAGTGGCGGTCGAGTAGCCGACCTTGGCCACAGCGCCCGGTGTCACGGTGGTCGACACGTCGTTCCTTACCGTTCAAAAAAAAAAGAGAGAGAGAGAGAATAATTAATGATAAAGGTTAGGGTGAACGGGGCACTCCCCTCTTAGGGGAGTCCCCTCTCTTACGCACGGCCAATCAGCACGCGCCACGTCAACTCCCCTCTTAACTCCCCTCACACCCTCAATTTGATGGCGGCGGTGTTCCCTTGGGGGGACTTGTTTTTTTATTCAAAAAGAAAAAAAAAAGAAAATGTTTTGATTGGTTGAAAAGAGGGTGGCCCACCATCTCCCTCGATCCTTGTGCAATTTCTTGTGCGGTGAACATACACCGATCTTGCTCCCCGATTTGCCTTACCGCGGTGATGGCGGCGGTGTTCCCTAGCGAGGACTTGGGTCACCGCATGGGGTCACCGAGAGTGTCCTGTTCACCCTTATAAACTATTTAGTGTTTCATCATTGTATCATTTGTTTTTTCTCTTTCTCATATTAATGTTTATTCTCAAAAGATATTTTTCATATATATATATATGGGAAACTATTGTTTTATATATATGGGAAACTATTGTTAAACCTCACAAGGAACTACCTCCCAAGGAACTGATCAAAATCATTATGTATTACACAAACTATATAAGATGTAAGATATTACATGATTTTTGTCTCTAGTTAATTTCTCCTCATCACTCTAAGGTAGTGTTTTGTATGAGAAAATTAAAGGCGGAATAAAATGGATTATTCCAATGGAATAAAAAAGTATGTTTGGTTATCCTATGGTAATGGAATAAATCATTCCATAAGAATGTGATTTTTTACAAATATAAGAAATTTCATTCCGTCATAAGGTGGTGTTTTTTTTTTCATTCCTTCAAGTAAGAGAAAGACATTTATTATTATTATTATTATTATTATTATTATTATTATTATTATTATTATTATTATTATTTTTGTCATTTTTACTAATTGTATTTCATTACTCGTCCTTTTTTCTATAAAATTGTACAAAGTAATGATTCATTCTATTCACATATGGGTAACCAAACAATGGAATGGAATGGAATGATCCATTTCATTCCTTAGTCCATTCCATTCTCTTTTTCATTTCGTTAGTTCGTACCAAATAGACCCTAAGTCGCGCTTAACAAATTTTTTACACGTGTAAATGGTAAAAATACAAATATGTAAATCGTTAACTTGGACATGTGTAATTTTTTAATATACAAATGCACATAATTTTTTTTAATGTTGTATATCATTAATGATGGATGTATATATGTTTTGGTTTTGATTTGTTTTTAAGCGACTTCTTACCATTCTCACCAAAGGTTCCTGTACAAAATAAATTTAGCTTGAAAAACATAGGAAACAATAAGAAGAAACATGGGTCTTCGTGAAAGTTTTATAAGGAAGGGTATTTGAGTCCATTTACTACTTCAATCATTTTTTAAAAAGATAAATAACCTTCATATACTTCACTATTTAAATATATATACCATAAAATCAAACATTTTTTTCTTTAATATGTGTATAACAATGATATTTTTTTTTATAAAAAGAATGAGTTTTAAGTGTGGCACACTATGCGAATAACGGCATTGTTATACCATTTTACACAGTATTGTTATGTGCCCATATCTGAAATGATTTTTTATTACAAAATGTAAGGTTTTGTTATGTAGTTTTATTTGATTTTTATGCCGCAAGAAAGAGGACATGGGTATCTAACAACACCGTGTAAATGGTTTAACAACACACTTATTTACGCAACTTGTTACACATCGTTTAAAAAAACAACACTCATTTTTTTATTAGAACAAATACTGGATTTTAAGGTGTAAATTTTTTAAAGGAAATAATGAGGGATATAAAAGTTAATGCAAGGGGACAAAATCTTTTTATTTTACCTCTGTCTGATTTTACTAACATTACTATATGATAATAAGTAAACTGAATGAACAGTCGTATGATGGTGACTCACCTGCCTATCTACGTGCTTCATCTTCCCTGGCTTCTTCTCATTTACCTATTTGGGCGGTCATCCCCATTCAGACGCGTGTCCTTCACCTTTACATCTTCCACCTTTACATCTTCATTCTAATCAGCCTCAAAAAGAGAGAACAAGGGCTGGTACCCTGGTGGCGGAGTCATGGCGGAGCCACGACGGTGGCCGGTTTCTTTAAATGGTTAGGGTTTCAAACATGAGACATCGGAGAACAAGGCCTTCTGGTTTTTGGGGGTTTTCACTGTGGCCACTCAATAATGGTTAGGGTTTCAAACATGAGACGTCGGTTGTTGACGGCGTCCGTTCATGAGCTCCTATGGTGGCGGCAATTGTTGACTGTGCCTATTTTTCGGTTTCCTTTGTTAGGGGTCGATGATAGCTAGGGTTTCCTATGCTGAGACTCTAACCGACTTTGATAGGTGGTGGTTACTTTTATCTACGATTTACCAGTCACGATGGGTTTCTTCATCTGAGATGTTCTTGATTTGAATAATGAAACCCTAAGTCGCTTATGTATTATTTTTGCTGGTTAGGGTTTCTGCAGATCATGTATATTGTATACATATAAATCTGTGATTTATAGAGCTCCTTTGATGATGGAGCTACATGCATTTGGTCTATGATTCTGTTTTTGGCGTTTGGGTTACTGAGTTAGGCGATGATGATTGTGTGGGTGTAAACCGAGTTGAGGATTTCACCGTGGCGTGGCATGTTTGAGAGATGGTAGATGTTCACCTGCAACCTCCAATGCAGCCACGGTTATCTCCTTCATTTACACCATCTGAGCCGTAATTATTTTGTTCGTCAAATGTACATATTGAGTTAGTCTACGTTTTGATGTAGATTGTGTTCAGTGAAACACATCTGCAAAAACGAATCGGGTACGCCGCTGCAACGCGCGGCTGCTAAATGTACATTTATCCATGCATTTGGTCTGATTGTGTTGCAAGGGTTCAACGTTTATGAGATCTATAGAAAACATTGTCCCCACTAGGTGACTTGAAGTCGTTCAAACTACCTAGAGATCTGGAGTAAACCAAATCAACCAATTTAGGATTTGGTTGACTTGGTTGTAAAATATCAACATGTTTAAATGTGCAGAACTCATGGTACTTGAATGGAACATTGATATAGGCATTTAACAATGGCTTATATTTGGTTTCTTATCTATATTTTTTCCATGAGAACTCATTTTCGATGGTTGTGATTGCATTGGGTCTGAAGAGTTCCAAAATTAGATGGTTCAGTTGTTCCGCGACTTGCTAATCTGGAACATGTTCTTGTAATAAGATGGTTTATTAAGTAAATCTTCTTTTTGACCGAGTGAGAACCCATCTCAAGCGGATGGGTCAAACTAGATACCAAGAGTTTTCATTTATTTCTAAAGTTCTACTAAGTGGGTCAAACGAGCAAGCAAGTTAGTTTTATTAAATAATTGAAATTGGTAGAACAAGCATCTCCTTTTAAACGGATCCAATGGGTAACAGAGATCAATCGGCACAAAGTTCAAATAGGTAACAATCATATCCTTTTAAAGAGAAGGTTGTTATCGTGCCATATATATTACATTATTATGTCAACTCTATGTTTAAGTATATCACTAACTTAAAACTTAAATACTGTTTAGATGTTAGCGCTTCAGGCAAAATGGATAATGCAGGTAGTGAAAGGTTATAAATCCAGAAGTTAAAGGTTACCAATATTCAAAATGTAAGTATGATACTTTAGGTGACAAAATGGGTGGTTGGGTGATTTCTTCTGGCTGATGAGGTGGTAGTACACTGACATATGGCAGCCTGTGTCATCACGGTTGTCTATGTGGCCGTACACATTGAATGCCATGTCATCACAGGTGTCTATGTGGCCGTACACATAGAATGTCATGTCATCACAGGTGTCTACGTTGCAGTACACGTGGCATTCATGTCAGTACTGCTGTCTACGTTACAATACACTGGACATATGGAATGCCATGTTATCACATATGAAATGTAAGTCATATGTAATGTTCAACATGTCTTTGATACAGCATAGGAGAAGGTGTTGGCATTCTTGTCTTGGAATATCAAAGTTATGTGACCTTTGTCTTGATATCTTATCTTTCCCTTTAACCAAGTTGACTTTTTTATATGATGGCAGATTCTGCAAGATTAGAAATCACTCTGATGATATCTAAATTTTTAGGCACGAAAATCCAGTCATAGAGGATGAGGAAGAGCTGTGTGCAAGGACAGTCTACTGTACAAATACTGACAAACAGGTTGAAGCTTTTATTTTTATTTTTTTATCTATTTGTTTTGTAATGACCTGTTTAAATAATTGAGTTTTTTTCTTTACTTATTTAAGGTATAATACATAGGTTCTTTTCTGCAAAAAGAAAAAAAAAACCATAAGTGTTGTGTTGCAGGTTTCTCGAGATGAAGTTAAGAACTTTTTGGAAGCAAGATTTGGGACAATGACGCCTTAACGTTAATTATTCAACTTCATTTAGTTGACCAGTTATCATGGTTGTTCATACCCCTGTACACGACAACAGTGATTTCAGCGAAATGGAAGAACCAGCCAGCATGTGAGGTCATATTCTTCCGTTATGAAGACATGCACATCCCATCATAACTTTAAAAATTTGTAGTGAGACAAGGGATGGGGGAAACAGCCAAAAGGATCGAGCAAGGTTTACATTGGTATCAAAAGACTATTTTTTGCACTGATCTCCATTTATCTTCAAATGTCATTATGCAACTATGCAAGGAAATGGTAAAATATCTTTTTGATTTTATATTGTTATATTTGTTTTTAATAGCCTTGATCTACTTGAATTGGTTTGGTTAAATACTAAACATTGTTTCGTCGTCTACTTGATCGCATTGCGCTAAGTTGAAAGCGTAACACCAGACCATATGTCAATGGCGGCACATAAGCTCGCTCGCTTCCCCAAGGCAACGTGTCTGTGGTAATATAGTATTTCATGTATGATCTCATGCGCGAAGACATCTTTTGATACCAACATCATGTGATGCGGCCACTCTTTAAGCACCTTTTGAATTTTGTGCACCGCTTTTTAATACTGAATTTGACCAACACGAAAACCCATTGTTGCACTCGCGCAACGCGCGAAGATAGAAAAAAACTAGTTTTTATAATTACGAAACATGAGTTGATCTTAAACTTTAAAATGATGTGATCGTTGAGATCGTGGCAAAATCCATTTTTAAATTGATCATCCGTCTCTCTTTCTAATCATGTAATATTTACAAATGGCTGAAAGGCTAAAAGAGTTCTAGCCTTTGTTGTTGATTTTTTAGTTTAATGTAGTTCAGTCAACCTTTTAACACACAAATAAGTTTTACATACTGTACTTTTTTTTAAGATTTACATTTTAAATGAATAATAATTTTATTTTATATCACTTGACTATATATTGGTATATAATTTAAAACAATTCTTGATTCTAACACTGTATATCTATTGTGAATAATTATATCACGTTGATGTGTTATTAATTATAATTTTATTTTATATAACTTACCTATGATATTGATATATTATTTAAAGTAATTGTTGACTATAACACTATATATCTATTGTGAGTATTTATATAATGTTGATGTGTTGTTAATTATAATATTGTGTACTTATATAACATAACATTAATGTAATCTTGATTATAACAATGTGTAGTTATACAGATATGTTGCATTAATTTACGTAATGATACGTAATCATACAGATGCATGTGCCCTCACTGAAAATTACGCATATCGCTTCTTTGAAGGCATCTTACGCCTTGTACAAAAAAAATAACATTGTACAAGAACTGAAATAGGTGTTTGTGTAACCAAGAGAAATATTTTAAACTCAAATTACGAAAGTTTTAAGGGTGAAATCATATGTTTCATAACATATTATACGTCGCACGTATTTAAAATGTGTGTGTTCTGAAGTAAATCATGAATGAATTTTTACCTCTGAAAAACCAAGCACACCGTCGAATGGTCCAAGCTCTACCATGCGCTCTTCTATGTATGCTATGCCCTCATCAAAGTTTTCGATGTTGGTATTATCCTTAAAGTTGATTGAGCACTTAAATATATTATGCATAAAATATGACATGCAAGTTATATCCACAAAACCAAAAAAAAAAAAAAAAAACACAACATATAAATAATGTAGCTTCATGTGTGGTATGTGTTTGTAAGTAGGCTATTCATTGTTTCATAAACAAATACTACTTAATAGCATAATCAGATTAAAATACTTAAAAACATAATTTGAAATTCATTTAATCATACTCAGGGTCCGGTGAGTCTAATTAGAGAGCTAATACAACTCAGCTACAAAACATGGTTTAATAAGTTAATAGAACACGGTTCCTCATCAAACAACCAGATAACAAACACACAATACACGCACATACATACATACATACATACATACATACATACATACATACATACATACATACATACATACATACATACATACATACATACATACATACATACATACATACATACATACATACATACATACATACATACATACATACATACATAGGGTGTAGGGGGAGATATTTAATAGAAAATAAACTAATTTTAGGTTGAAACTATGAGAACTGTATAAACACTTCTACACAGACGGATTTTGAACGCGTATTTTTATTTTTTCCACTATACATGATTATCTTCAATGCGCTAAGAAGAGATACTTATTTCATCTTACAATTCTACACCTAAAATTGGTAATGATTAGAAAGTGTACATAATAATACCCAATTTGAAGTATAACAACCAACTCTTAATCAAACATTTTTCTTCCAAGATATCAATTAATGCAAAAATATTAGTACAAGATATCAATTAATGCAACAATATTAGCACAACTTAGCTAGTGTCAATGTTGATTCGCAACACATAAACATGGTTTAGAAACACCGTTTAGTGGTTCGGATTGTAGGTTTATATGTATCTTTACCTCATTCGTGAACCATTTAAAAAGGCCATCATCTACGGGGATTGGAGCATTGATGAATACAAAATCCATTTTTTCGAGCACAAAATCTGGCCAAATTTTAAAATGGTCTTTAAGTAATGTAGCATTTGAGCCACGTCCATGAAGACATAAAAATCTTGGTTTCTTTAAAGTTCCTTTGCTATCCATTTCTACGATATCCTTAGATTTTGCTGCAAAAATATATATAATAAGTATTAATACAGAAAAAAAAAACATAAATGTTACAATTCGTAAAGGATAACAATCTTACATATAAATCCTAGTTTCACAAAAACAATATTACATATGTGATAGGATCGAAACATAACTTGTAGAAAAGATTTATTATTTTATTTTTGTCAGATACAAACATAAAAAAACCTTCGGTACACAACCATTCTTAACTTAAAATAAAAATAAAAATTATAAACTAAGAGAATTGTATATATACACTTGCACATATAACAGATGTAATGAAAGTTAGAAACTTGCACATATAACAGATGTAATGAAAGTTAGAAAAAGAGACATAGATTTTACATATCTATAACAAAAAATTCCAGCTAATAATGTGTTGCTAATCCGTTTCCATCCCTGTGGAGGTAGGACTCCACTAAGGGTCGACGCTGAGCCCATTTATTTTTGTGATTGTCATGGATGAGATGTCCAAGTCGATTCAAAAGACAATGCCATGATGCATGCTTTTTGCAAATGATATTGTTTTAGTTGCAAAAACTAAACGTTGAATGATTTAGAGGAATGGCGAGCAGTTTAGAGGTAAGACTGAGTAGCTTTATTGTGATTTTAGTTATGCAGAGGGTGTCACGGTTTAGAGGACAAGAGTTTAAGGTCAGATGGTTCCGCAGGCAAGTAAGTTCAAGTATTTAGGATCATTTGTACAAAGAGACAAGGAGAGAGATATTGATATAGCTCACCGCATCAGAGTTGGCTTGTCTACGTCGAGATCAGCCACTGGAATATTATGTGACTCGAGGTCCCCAACTAAATAAAAGAGGCAATTTTATCGGGTTGTAGTAAGATCTACTATGTTATGTGGAACAGATTATTGGGTCATTAATAAAATAAAAACACGCAAGATATAGGTAGTAGGGATGAGGATGCTGAGGTGGATGTGTGGACACATAAGGTTAGATCAAATAAGCAATGAGGTTTTTAAGGAAAGTTTAGGGGTAACTAGAATATCAGATAAGATTAAGGGGCTGTTTGGCAACTTCTGAATGGTTAAGTGATGAACCAGTATGAGGTGTAACCACTAAGTGCTGAACTAGTAAGAGGTCTGAACCATTAAGAGCCAGTATAATGTTTAACCATTCAGATAAGATTAAGGGGCTGTTTGGCAACTTCTGAATGGTTAAGTGATGAACCAGTATGAGGTGTAACCACTAAGTGCTGAACTAGTAAGAGGTCTGAACCATTAAGAGCCAGTATAATGTTTAACCATTCAGAGGCAAATGTTTAACTAATTCAGATTAGAGGTCTTAACCATTCAGACTTAGTATAATGCTTAACAATTCAGAGGAAAATGTCTAAACCTTTCAGACATCTGCTCGCGAAACAAACAGTCTGAACCATTAAGTGCTGAACCAATAAGAGTTCTGAACCATTAAGAGGCAAACAAATAGCCCCTAAGGAGGAGAGATTGAGATGGTTTGCTCATGTTAAAACGAGGCAAGCAACGACGCCGGTTAGAGTAGTGGAAACCTCACTGTTGATGGAAGGAAGGGTAGAGGTAGACCCAAATTGACTTGTGATGAGCTGATTAGGCAGGATTTGATAAAAATGAAACTCTCTAGAGACATGATGCAAGATAGGAGTTCATGGTGATGTAGAATTAAGTTTAACGATTTTTAGTGGTTAGGTTTAATGTGGTCAACTGTTTTCATAGGGGACGTAGATTACCTACACTTTAGGAAGACTTTGAGTGTGATTGTCTTACGATATGTATATGAATATGTTGTTCTGTGATGTTATACTTACCTTTGCTTTATTGTGTTATGCTTTCACCACTTCTTTTGTCTTGGGTAGCTTTCTAGTACTCTTTTAGTGCTTGTTGTTTTAAAGTTAGGGGTCTCTCAGAAAGTAAGCCTTTTATTCTCAAGGATAGAGGTAAGGCTTGCGTATATCCCACCCTTCCCAGATGCAACCATTAGCTTTGCTATATGCGGGATTTATTGGGCACGGTTGTTGTTGTTGGTTTATTTAATATGTGATGAAATTAAATATACAAACTATCAAATTTGTTACATAGTGTAATTTTGAGTTTTTTGAATATGAGTGAGTTTACAAATTATAATTAGCCCCCCTCTCTCTCTCTCTCTATATATATATATATAGGCAAAGTGTAAAATACAATATCCCTTAACGTACATTACGTACGATATAGTGAAATCGCATGTGATAATTTTGATGAAATCGCATGTTGGTTTTTTGTAACAATTTCGCATGTGATAATTTTGATGAAATCGCATGTTGGTTTTTTGTAACAATTTCGCATGTGGTAATTTTGATGAAATCACATGTTAAAAAACCGACATGCGAAATTGTTACAAAAAACCAACATGCGATTTCAATGTGGGAT
This sequence comes from Helianthus tuberosus, assembly GCA_030545235.1. Taxonomy (NCBI): domain Eukaryota; kingdom Viridiplantae; phylum Streptophyta; class Magnoliopsida; order Asterales; family Asteraceae; genus Helianthus; species Helianthus tuberosus. Next base: position 85,575,927 of record CM060369.1, read on the forward strand.
GGAGATCTGACGGCTTAGATGATAGCGTACGCAATGTACGAAAATGGCATTTGTACGTTAACCTAACCCTATATATATATATAGAGGGAGGAGCTCATGCGAGAACCACCTTTATTGTGAGAACCGCGAGAACCAATGTGAACACAACCTAAAATAGCTAAAAACACCTAAAAAAACCTAACCCCCACCCCCCCCCCCCCAAAAAAAAAAAAACCTAAACCCCCCCAAGCTAAATGCTAAAAAACTAAAACTTAAAAAAAACCTACCCCCCCCCCCCCCAAAACCTAAACCCCCCTCCCCCACCCCCCAAAACCTAAACCCCCCCCACCCCCCCCCCCCCCAAGCTAAAATGCTAAAAACTAAATCCCCAAAAAACCTAAAAAAACCTTAAAAAAATCAAAAAAAAAAATCTAAAATTTTTTTTTTGAATTTTTTAATTTTTTTAAAATTTTTTTTGGCTTCGAAAAGTAGCGATTTTTTATAAAAAATATTTAAAAATTCAAAAAAAAATTTTTGTGTGATTTTTAGCTATTTTTAGGCATTTTTGGTTGTGTTCACATTGGTTCTCGCGGTTCTCGCAATAAGAGGTGGTTCTCGCATGATCTTCTCCCTATATATATATATATATATATATAGTGGAGAGTTCAAATGAGAAGAAATTCTTTATAAGAAGAAAAAAAGAAGAAATTTCAACCAATAGAAATGCTTCATTAGACTTCATTTAATATTTGTACTTAATGTAACTATAAGGGTATATTGGTAAACTTACACACATTATTAATTGGTAGTTTCATCTTTAATAACTAACTATATTAAATTTATAACTTATTTTTAAGATATATATTTTTCTCAAAAAATAAAAATAAAAATTCATTTATAGTGTAGGATAAATACGAGGCATGTAGGATAAATTACGAGTTGTGTAGGATAAATTTCAATATGTGTAGGATAAATTTCGAAATGTGTAGGATAACTTTTGATGTGTGTAGGCAAATTTTTTTAGTGTGGAGGATGATTGTCTTAATGACTAATTAATTAGTCAAACATAATAATAAATGAGATGAGAAAAAACTATTTAGTGTTTTACCATGGTACCCTTTTGTTCTTTTTATTCTTAATAAAATTTTCTTCTCAAATGAACCGTCCCCTATATATATATATATATAGGCGAGGGTTATCTTGAGAACGCTAAATATTGCGAGCAGGGCCGGTCCAACCATTTTGGTGGCCCTAATTGAGAAAAAAAATATTGGGCCCTTTTCCACGTGTGATTTTTATAAACTCCGACTTGAGACCGGTAAAAATTTTATCGTTGGGTGAGTTAAAAGTTCTTTTTGTATGTTCTAAAGATTTTTTGTGTGCACATAGCAGGCAACTAGCAATTTATATCTAATATGCATATATCAAAAAGAAATTGCAATTAGCAATTTATATGTAAGAGGCATACATATAACATGAGGACTGAGAAAATAAATCAAAGTTAAAGGAAGCCAATTAGCCATAAATCTGAAATCAATAAGCTTTCTAAATGTTATATATTTATATCACTGGCAGAAAACCAATGTTTACAAACATTTGTCAAATGCCTTTAAGAAAATTTTATTGCTTACATCTTTCTCATTTAATTTGTAAAAAAAAACCTTAATAAAATAATCAACAGTCGCAAAATCGAGAAATAAATTGTAGATGATTTCATTTCCAAAATTGTTGATGCCCTCCCATAAATGATTACTCTTCTCTATTCTATTCCATTGATTTTGGGTTTTTTCCTAGATTTTCTACCAAAGTCGTGTGTGATTCTCTTCCACTTAACAAAGGTACAACCCAAACCCCTTTGATGATGTTGGCAAGGCCCAATTTTCTAATACATATAAATCCTTTTTACCGATGCCCCTAATTTTGGGTGGCCCTAGGCCATGGCCTTACCCAAACTCACTATTGGGCTGGCCATGCTTGCGAGAAAACCGTGAGAACGAAGGATAAAACCAATCAAAATTAATTTTTTTAATGCAAACCTTATTATAATTAAAATACAACATTAAAAAAAGAATTTACTCTTTACGAATACATGTAAATTTAAACGTGCAAATTTAATTTTTAACATTGTATTCGAATAATAATGATAAGTGTAAAAATAAATTTTGAATTTGAATTGTTTTTAACCAAGTTCTCGTGGTTTTTTCATTCGTGAGAGTTCTCACGGATCTCGCGATATTTAGTGTTCTCATTTAAACCCTCTCCTATATATATATATATATATATATATATAGGGTTCATGCGGGAACCACCTTTATCGCGAGAACCATGAGAACCAGTGTGAACACAACAAAAAATACTTAAAAATGCTTAAAAAACACACAAATTTTTTTTTTTAATTTCTATTAAAATCGTAACATTTTACTTATAAAAATATTGAATTTGTTTAAATCCGAATAACAATTACTGATACACAAGTGCATATGTCATATTTCTTGACAACAACTTTACAATCACTACCATCCGTAATATATTACCAATATTATACAATTTCCCTTCCGTCTATGCTACAATTTATAAAATTTAAACCCTTATAAATACTTTCATAAATATTTTATAAAATCACTAAGGTCTTTCATATTGATGCACATGTGCATAGTTTATACAGTAATGAGAAAATTACTGTTAATGCACATGCGCATTAAGTTTGTATGTTTGGTTATCATATGGGTTGTCTATTATTATAGATCAATAGATGGAAAAAAAATGAAGAATGTAACTTTTGTTCTGAAATCGATGAATAAAAAGTACAAAAAAATGTCAGATGCTATGGAGGACGGTGACGTAATGGTTAATCAAAGAGTTAAAAAAGGTGTTTGTTATTTAATGATACAGTTGAGAAGAGATGCATATGTGCATCACTTTATAAATGATGTTGTCATTTGTATGCACATATGCTTATTTTGGTTAATTTATCTGGTAGTTGATAGTTTGCTTATATTTGTCTGTTTATGATGTAATATATTGTTTGGTATGGTATGAAGGTTGGTGATGCATATGCGCATATTTGAAATATTATAAATATTGGCAACGTATTATGGATGGTAGTGTAGACGTAAGCGAAATTGTATTGGTAATGTATTACAGATGGTAGTGTAGATGGAATGGAAATTTTATAGGTTTTGTCAAGAAATATAAAATATGCACATGTGCATTAGTAATTGTTATTCAAGAATTATGAAATATGCACATGTACATCAGTAATTGTTATTTGGAATAAAAAAATTCAAAAAAATATTAAAAAAATTTATAAATAAAATGTTGCGATTTTTAATGAAATATGCACATGTGCATCAGTAATTGTATAGCTTTTTTAAGTAGTTTTGGTTGTGTTCATACTGGTTCTCGTAATAAATAGTGTTCCTAAATGATCTTCACCCTATATATATATATATATATATATAGGGAGCCGCTAAAATAGAAACAATCCCCAGTTGTAAGAACCGCGAGAATCACTCTCAACCAATCAGAATAAGGGGTATTTAGTCATTTACTCTAAATGTCAAATCTCTCCCTCTCTCTTTCATTTAAAGTCACCAGACATTGTCATATCTCATCTCCTATCTCTTAAAATTGAAAACTCCCCTCTCTCTAAACTAAATGCAGACAATTCACCCCTAACCTCTCTTCAAACCATAACCCACCACCATATTTCATCATCTCCGATCCCCCCTCTGTAAACACCCCAACACCACCTGTTTCTCGATTTAACGGTCGGCCACCACCCTCATAAATCCTCACAGCCGTCGCTCCGACACACCACCTCTTTCCCCGTAAATCCTCACCACCATCATCCACCTCGTGGCCGGAGCCACTACCAACAAGGAGGGAGAGGAGTGGAGGTGGAGTCGGTTTGAGGCTGGGGTGTGGTCGCCGGTGTCTGAGAAGCCGATTCAGAGGGGGAGAATGATGGTGAGAGAACGAGGGGTCGGGGTAATTGACGGACAACAAAAATGGAGTACCGCCGGAAACCCTTACTCCGGTCGCCGTCTCCAGTGGATGCCGCCGCCGCACAGGGGTGTGTGGTTGGGGTCTGAACCTCTGGCTGATTCATTTCCAGCCTTGTTGTCTCTTGAAAAGTCCAAACACTTCTACGTTGCATATTGGTAAAATGGGGACAAAATGGTCTTGATTGGGAGTGGGATTGGAGAATCTCCAAGTTACGTGTTTAAGTGGAATTCGTGGGTAACTAAAAAATGGTGATAATCCTTGGATGGATAGTGTGTCCAGATTTGCTTTTTATGAGTGGGTTTTTTTCTACTTTTTGTCCCTCTTTTTACAGCTTTACTTTCGAATTTTCCTCTTTTATGTTCAAAGTTTCTAAATTTATTTTAGGGTTTTAAATTTTCAATCGGTTCAGTCAGTGTGTGTTTTTGCTGAATTTATCTGAAAAAATTGAGCTAGTTTTTGTGGGTTTTTTTTTTAAATAGTTTGTTGGCTTTTTTTAGTGGTGAAAAGAAATATCAGATTCCAATCGGTATATGTAGTAAGAATCGGAGCATGTGTTTGTTTCCTTGTGGGCTTGTGATACACACTCCTGTAAGATCTTTTGGAGATGGTTCGGGCTTTGAGATTTTGTTTGATTCAGTTTTGGAGATGAGGATTTTTCGACTTGGCGATTTTTGGGTGCGTTCGTTTTGCGTAACAAAGTTTTTGTAAAAAGAAAAGTTAAACCGTAAACTTTTTAACGTAAAACGTAAACATTTTAACATAAAACATAAAAACGTAAAACGTAAAAAGTTTAATGTAAAACGTAAAATTTTTACGTAAAACGTAAAAATGAAAAACGTAAAAAGTTTAACGTAAAAAGTTTAACGTAAAACGTAAAACAGAAAAAGTTTAACATAAAACGTAAAACGTAAAAAGTTTAACGTAAAACGTAAAAACATAAAAATATTAAAAAATCTGTAAAAACATTTGAATTTAAAAAGCTTTTAATAAAAAAAATTCTTTAAAAAATAAAAACTAATATAATAATACAAAAATAGTAATAAAAAACAATAAAGACAAAAAGACAAAATTGAGTAAATTTACTAAACTAACATTTTGGATTAAAATATTAAGGGTTATTGGATTTTATCACCAGTAACTATTGGCTATTGGCCGCTGCCACCCTCAACTATCACTTTGACGTCTGCCACCTCCAACTTAACACTTAGTGTGTTCTGTCACCATGTCATTAACTGATCACTAACTTTTGATCATGTTACTATACTTTTGGAGGTGTCCTAAGATCCCTAAAACCTTCCTAAGATCCCTATGACACCCCCAAAAGTATAGTAACATGATCAAAAGTTAGTAATCACTTAACGACGTGGTGACAAAACACACTAAGTGTTAAGTTGGGGGTGACGGGCGTCAAAGTGATAGTTGGGGGTGACAGCGGCCAGTAGCCAATAGTTGGGGGTGATAAAATCCAATAACCCAAATATTTAATAATATTTTTTAATTACTTTTAATCTCATTAATTGATCTTGAAGATCTAATGGTTGAAAAGTGGTTCTCTCGGTTCTTACAATTGGAGGTGGTTTTCATTTTAGCGTTCCCCTATATATATATATATATATATAGAGAGAGAGAGAGAGAGAGAGAAAGGGGGTTAGGGTAACCTAGAGAACTCGCCTTACGAAAGGTTTTTTCAAAAAATTCTTATGTCATCAGCTTTTCACAGCTGCTGTAAGGGGCCGGAAAATATCATTTCGAATTTTTTATTTTTTATTTTTTTACAACAGTCCTTCTAAAAACTTTAATCTAGGGGTGTGAAAAAATGGGGGCAAAACTCGCACGGGAAGGTCGAGTTCACTACGTTCTCACAACTCGGGGGAAAGATAAATCGAAAACTCATGTGAGTTGAGAAAACCCAAATAAACCCTATGTAACATTTTTATTTTTTTTTTCTAAAAATAATAGGGAATGTAATATAAATGTACACAAACATTTTTTTGAAAAAAAATGAAAAATACGCTTACTAATTTTTAAAATAAAATGTTGACAATTTGTATGTTACATTTTTTTTGAACATATATATTATGTAACCTGAAATTTGTAACATTTAAAAAAAAAACTACTCAGTGTTTTTTTGTGTTTCTTTTTTAAAAATGTTCAAATATATGTATATTACATTTCGTATTTTTTAGAAGGCCAATTGGATTTTAACACCTTTAACTTTGAAGAGTTGGCCGATAACACCCGCAACTAACACTTTGATCTGTGACACCCCAAACTTTTAATTTCGTTTGTCATTTCACCACTCAGTTCAAAATCAGTAACTGAGTTAGTTTTCAATCCTAGGTGGCATCCTACGTGTCTTGTTTTTGATGAGGTGTCATTATGAGGTGGAAAAATATAAAAATGTGTAGATCATCAGTGAAGATTCTGTCTCCCCATATAAACCTCTAAATCAACCAACATTTACACATGAGGATCTGAATTTCACTAGAAGAAAAACCAAATTCAGAGGCCAACCGTGTGTGCATTTCAAAATCAAAGATGGAAACTATGAAAATGTGCTTTTTGATGACAATTATGATGCCACTTCTTCTTCTTCTTCTTCTTCTATCCATAAACGCTCAAAGTCCTGCTGCAGCTCCTACTCCTTCAAACGACGGTAACTTCATCTATCTAGATCTGTCATTAACCAACCAGTTGCACAAATCTGATTGAATTCATTTCGACTTAATAACTTTTGTACGTTCTGATTGAATAGCTAGGGGTTTCTTAGAGTGAAATTGATGATTGATTTTGGGGTTTTTTGTGATTTATAGGAGCAGCGATTGATGGAGCCACGGTAACTTCCGCCGTCACTGCCGTAGACTCCGCCGTGGTGTTCAATGTCTCTTCCGCCATGAGCAACAAGAATCAATTTCACTGAAAAATGATGAAAATGGAAGTTAGGGTTTTTAGGATTTGGTGAGTTGTGAGTGATGGTGCTGAGTGGTGGAGTGGGGGGTGCCGGAACCAGCGGTGGAGGAGGAGTTGAGGCTGAGGCGTTGAAGGTTGTCAGAGATATCGTTCGAATCTGGCATCGCCGGTGATGAAGATGAAGAATAGAGGAAGATGATGATGATGATTTGATTTTGTGTATTGATAAGGGGCCTTTTCTTAATTCAGGTTTTGATGATGATGATGTTCGAATCTGGGCCTCTGATGAAGAACCGAGGAAGATGATGATGATGATTTGATTTTGTGTGATAATCGCCGGTGATAAAATTCATTTAAAGATGATGTTTGATTTTATATATTGAATTTGGGGATGATTTATTGCCTGTACATATACATACACATATTGTTATATATTGAATTTGGTGGCATCCTGAGTTAGTTAAAAAATTAGGCATGCGTTAGAGCCAATTAGGGTTTCCCAATTGTTTGTGCAGGGGTATCGAAGAAGAAGATGAGTTTTATACCCATGAATATGCCACATCTGCAAAAATAGTCCACGTAGGATGCCACCTAGGATTGAAAACTAACTCAGTTACTGATTTTTTAACTGAGTGGTGAAATGACAAACGAAATTAAAAGTTTGGGGTGTCACAGATCAAAGTGTTAGTTGCGGGTGTTATCGGCCAACTCTTCAAAGTTAAAGGTGTTAAAATCCAATTGGCCTTTTTAGAAAGGTTTCTTGAGTTTACATAGGTTTTTTACAAAGGTTTCTTGAGTTTACACAACTCAAGTGGGTTTTCTCTATAGCCTTCCCCTATAATATATATAATGAGGTTCGGATACAAAGTCTATTTTTCCTACAAAGTGTAGTACAAAGTCATAAAACACCACAATTTTAGCCATAAAACACACTCAAACCCCACAAATAACAGAGTGAAGATCACTAAAACACAATATCCAAATCCTAGCAGTCCATAAAAACTTCAAACACACAATCGTAGAACTATGAATATAAAACACAACATGATAATCAATAGAAAACACACTAATGTTAGTCATTCGATAATAAAAGTCTTATCATCCAAAACACAACACAAAACCCACAAATATGGGTTTTTATTAATCTTCACTTTGGTATTTGTGGGTTTTGAGTGTGTTTTATGGTTGAGATTATGATGTTTTATGACTTTTTACACTTTGTAGGAAAAATGGATTTTGTAGCCAACTCACACCCTATATATATTCAACCCACAAATAAAAAATGTATTTTGTGATTGGTTTCCAATCATTCCCACAATCCGGCTACAATTATGGCTCCACAAACCGCCATTTTTGTCGTCACTGTCTCTGCTCCTACTTCTTAATGGGAAATCGTAATTAGGCCATATTTGGATGAGCTTATTTTAGCTCCTTATGACTTATTAACTTCTTGAAAAGGAAATTTTTGTGAAATGGTGTTTGGATAATAAGGTGAAAAGGAGCTTTTTAGACATTGAAAAGGAGAAACGAAAAGTTACTTGGTTGTGACTTTTCCAAAAAGAAGATAGGGAGCTTAAAAAGTCAATAAAGGGAAATGGAAAAGCTCATCCAAACATGCCCTAAGCAGATCCAATTGCACTTTGGTAATCATAAATCTCGTAGAATCAGACAGAGCCGTCCCCGTGAACTCATAAAAAAATTTGGGCATCGGGCGACAAAACGAATTGGGCCCAAAATTTTGGTCAAGGGGAAATGAATAAAAAAATAAAACTTTAGTGGTAGAGCCAAGACTTAAACTTAAGAACACTATATTATTTTAGGATGGTTTTCCCACTCCACCAACAACATTTTTTTGCATACCAAATGGATACATATACTAAATATATAATTTAATAAATATATATAAAACCTTATAAAACATTTCGGGCCCTTTGAAAATTTGGGCCTCGGGCGACAGCACGGGTTAGCCGGCCCAAGAGCCGCCCCTGGAATCAGAATCAGGAAAGCTATCCATTAATTTCATTTTAAACAATCCCACAACATATCCAGAAAGCTAATTATATCTAATGCGATACATAAACGAATTAACACATGAACGTACCTAAATAGTCTTCAGTCATAGACACAATCCAACTCTCCTCAACCGATTCATCAAAGGTCTCATAGATTGTATCACTCACAATGCCGGGAAAAGAACATATCTCTGAAGCGAACAAGCCGATCAAAATCAAGCAAAAGAACTGCAAACAACACATTCTCCGATTTTCCATAATCCACCGTGATAGAACCCTTAGAGCTCCAAAGAAGTAGAGATAGGGACCGAGATATTTTTACTCCAATTTCTTCACCTTTCAATCATAAACTAAGGACCCTTATATAGGCTTACACAAGTGAAATAAACATGAAACAAACATAATGGAAATGAATGCACACAACTACCCACTAACCTAAGATTATTGAAGTAAATAAATTGAGCTAACAAGAAATGAAGGAGGTGGGGTTGAGTTGCCCAAAAAACGAAGAAGATATATTAACGGTTAAGCAAACTCGACTAAAACGTCCTTAGTTTTATGCCCCTAAATGGGGTTTGATAGAAAATATGGACGTACGTTAGTTAGTTGCATGGACCTAAATAGTCACAAAACTGAAGTTTAGTGAATGATATGATAAAAGATTACTCTTTGGACTAAAAGAGTTAAAACAATCAAACTACCGGGAAGAAAAACAAATTTTACTCTAAAATTAATACCTTAAAATCAAAGACATATTTCTAACAACGTTTAGTGATCAAGAAAATACAATAAATAAATTAGAAATCACTAAAATTAGATTAAAAAACTACCTTCTTTTGCTCAGGAGGATCCCGTTCTCTCTATGACTGTGTGATATATTTGATGCTTTTAAGTTATCAACCATGTCACTGTCATCCCTATTAAAATTGTTAGGTAGCGGAGAATTTAGGGCACGCGATTTAAAAAAAATCTCATATCTATATGTTAATTTATTTTTAATAGTATACTCATACCAATTCCAATATAGGCACATTTACAAATCATTTTTTATGGTTTCTGTTTGGTATGTGGTAATGGAATAGACGAGTGAATGGAATGAACGAGGTAATGGAATGGACGAGGGAATGCAATGGATCATTACCATTCCATGTCTCGTTTGGTTATTATGTGGGAATATAATGAATCATTATAGATTGTTTGGTAGGCAAGAAAAGATGAAGAAATAAAATCGGTGGTGACTGGTGGTGGTTGGTGGCGGCAGTTGTGGGTGGTGATAGGTGGTGGTGACGGTGATGGGTAGGTGGCGGCAAAGGCGGTGGGTGGCAACAGTGGGCGTCGGTGGCGGTTGGTGGCGGCAAAGGCGGTGGTGGCAACAGTGGCGGGGGGTGGCGGTGGCAGTGGCCATCGGGGTGGCGGCGGTGACGAGTTGCAGGTGGTGGTGACTGGTGGGTGGTGGTAGTGGGTGGTGTCGACGGCGGTGGCTTGTGGTATTGTTAATAAATGGTGCAAAAGGGGATTAAATGGAAAAAAAAAAACATAAGGGGATGATGAAATGATTTTGAGGGAATGGAGTGCCTTATGTAATAGGTGATTCCATTCAATTGACCAACTAAACACATTTTTCTTCATTCCCTCATAATGGTCCATTCCAGGGCCGGCCCGAAGGGTGTGCGGGATGGGCGACGACTCAGGGCCCAAACCCATCGGGGGCCCAATTATTTTTGTATTAGTTTTACACTGTAATGTTAAAATATATATGTAATGAATCTGTAAAATATCATCTTGAAGCACTTGGTTTGGTGGTTTGAAAGTCACTTTAACAATGAAAAGACATGGGTTCTAATCCTGGTGTCCTCAATTTTGTTATTCTTTTTATTTTTTATCGATTTATTAAATGCAAATGACATTAATTGCCTAATTTTGTTAAATTACATTAAATGATTGGTGTTGATTCAAATGACATTAATTCATTTTCATATATTTAAATTATATATATACTAGGTTATAACCCCGTGTATTATACGGGTTAAGTAAGTAAACTATCAAATAGTTAATAAAGAAGATTTAACAATTATAAAACGATATTTTAAGACACTTTTCTGATATCCGAACAAAATTTTGTTTTATGTATGATCAAAACTTGTGATGTTTGTCAAGTTTATAAATATGAAAGCATTTGAACCATCGATTAGAAGACAAACTGTATCATCGACTTTCTCACGACGTGAACCCAAGTTTTATTTAAATAACAGTGGTCTTAATTTATTAGTTTTAAAAATATTGTTGAAATGTATAGATTAAGCATATAGCAATTAGCCAATAAGATAAACTTATAGCTACAAAATAATATTTAAATTAATTAGATAAATATAAATTATCGTTAATTATTAAGTTATATAACTTTAAATTTAAATATATGGACTTGAGTTGCATATTAAAAGGATGGTTGTTTTTGGATAAATTTATTAAAATGATAAATGTAGTTATTATTCTTCTTGTATTTTAAATATATTAAATAAATAAATTATTTGTTAAGCAAGAAAATGGTTCCCTCCACCCTTGTTATGAAAATGCTCGATATTTGTTTCAATTACTAAGATATAATTTCTAACCCAGTAATTAATATAAATAAGAAAATCGTTCCCTCTACACTCATTATGAAAATGCTCGATATTTGTTTTAATTATTAGGATATAATTTCTAACCTAGTAATTAATATAAATAAATAATAAGATAATTTATGGAACTTTATCCGTAATTTTTAAATGTTTGAAACATATATTAAATTTAATTATTTAAATTAAATAATAATTATCCACAATTAAGTAATAGTAGATGGTCTAGAATAATGACAAATATCCTTTTATTGGTTTCTTTTATTATATAGTATAGATATATTATTTTAAAAAAAAATTATATTTAAGGGGCCCGTATTTTCTGTTCGCACATGTCCTAAAGATTTTCGAACATTTTCGGAGACGGCCCTGGTCCATTCCATTACACCTCTCATTCCTGCGTACCAAAAACTACCTTAGAAGTTAGCCTATTGACGTTTGGTTTAGTAAGCCCAATACTAACTTGATTTTAAATAACAATAGTAATAAAACATTATGAAATGACACATTTTTTCGAGTTCGATCAGGGTATATGAATTCTCAGAGACACCTCTGGTTATGCATGAAAAGGGTAGGTGTATAACATGCTACAGAAACGGGAAGGGTGGTGTGTGGGGTGAGGGGTTATTTATATATGTAACTACAAGTCTAACTTGGACCACTACATTATTGGTATTCAATGGGGCAACGCTGGCCGGGGTTAGGTAGGGGTCGCGTCTGCAAGGAAATGAGATAGAAAAAAGAAAGGTTTCAGTTTTTGTTTATCCTCTAAAGGATTTTTACGTGTGCGCATTCAACTTTTACAGGTTTTAGTTTGTCCTTTAATTTTCATTTGATATACTCGCTTACAATTTCCTTCAATTTCCACCGACAAGGCTAACCCTTAAAGTTTAAAAGTTCACATATTTAGCCCATTATTTTGTAACCTATCCCTTCAAGTTTGAAAAATGACATTTTTTAGCCCATTACTTTGTTGATAAGTTTTGGTCCTTCAATTTTTTTACGTGCTTATTTTTAGGTATTTGTCGGTATAAATTCATGTTTCATCGTTTTTTTTTTTCGGAAACGAGTTGAGTTAAATATAATACGTTGATGCTTATTTTTATGCATGTTTTCAGTTTGTATACATTTTGACGTAAATAAAAAAAAACACTTTTTTCTCATGTGCTTATTCTTATGAACATGTCGGTATAATTTCACATTTTGGCTTTTTTGAAATGAGTTTGGTCAAATATAATATGTTTTTATGCTTATTTTAAGGTACGTTTTCAGTTTGACTATGTTTTTACGTAAATTTTATTTGGAAACGAGTCGGGTTAAATATAATATGTTTTCATTCTGTGACAACTCGAGTTTTCAAGGTCTTTCCTCAACACGTTACTTGTTTCTGTAGTATGCTGCATAATTTGTTTATCTTGTAATTGTGCACGTTTGTGATACGTTGAGATATTGTGTTATTATTTAGTATTTGATTATGTATTAATGTGTAACTTGTGATCTGTTTACAAATGAAACCACATACGACGAAACACTAGGGTTTCGCCATAGGTTGTCTCCACGAAACCTTAGAGGTCTCGCCACACACTTGTCTCGACGAAACTTGGAGGTTTCGTTATGACCCTCATGACGAAACTTAGGGTTTCGCCGGCCCAGGGTTACGCCGAAGCCCATTAAGGGCCCAACACGTTACAACTACATATATAGCGTAGGGTTACTTAAGAACTTATCAGTTATCAATCTCCAAACCCTAGAGTCTCTCTCCCTCTTCCCTGTGCGACGGCAACCATCACCTTCTCTTGAATTCTTGCTTGTTCATCTTGAATCGGTCAGTGTGTAATTACTGGATACGACTACTCGATTTAAATCAGTTTGTACCTTGTATGATTGTTAAGTGTGATGAATATGGTGATTATTGATGGTAACCTCTTGTGGTTTAATGGTTATTAGAAAACATTTATGCACGATGGGATAATTAGGGTTTGGTATCCTGATGTTAATCTATAGAACTAGATCTGGTAATTGTGATTCTATTCATTTGTATCTACTGCTCATGTTTTGATTTGATATTGGTATACCATGATTATCACTTGTTTGGATGTTAAATGAATATGTATTATAGCCCTGCACGTATCAACGATTACTGTGTTTTATGATATGTTCGATGATAGTGTGAAACGGCGGATAATGATGATTAGGGTTTCTGTGTGAATTAACTAATGACACAACGTAACTTATGCATCCTGACGAAACACTGATGTCGACGAAACCTGGGGGGGTTTCGTCAAAAGGGAACACGACGAAAACCTGGGGGTTTCGCCAAGGGGTATACGACGAAACCTTAGGGTTTCGTCAAATGGGAATCATGACGAAACAGGGAGTTTCGTCAAATGAGTAAACTACACAGTAACTCAGTTAAGTCTGTTAAGGGTTAGCTATGTTAGTTATGTGTTGTTAAATATAAAGCATGGGTTGCATGAGCTTGTATAACTGTTAAATGCTATGTGTTAGTTGTTGCTCGAATATACGTTATGATCATGACTGTCATTTGAACTATGTGATTATCAACTGATTACGCATGTATGAACACTATAGGCTTGGATTGAATTATTTGTGAGCGAATAATAATCTTACCGAGCAAACCGAGGCGAGTTCACACTTTCTAAGGCATGGGATTCCCGATGGTTGGGAATGGGTTAAAGAATTTAAACGGAACCTACATATCCTCCGTGGGTAGGATATGTACGGCCATCCTCCATGGGTAGGATGCCAAAGTTAATCATGCGTATTCTCCTTGTGTAGAATACGTACGTTCGTCCTCCTTGGGTAGGACAACAACCTTAAAACTTACTAGACAAAACTCTATCATTAAGTCCCTCATTTTATATCGACTTAATCGCCGAGGCCGATGGCGAGCGGGTCATTAGTTAATAGCGCTATTAGGTTTGACAAACCTCACACCGTGCCGGTCGGACGGGCGTGTACTAATGGATCATGGCAAACTGTCAATGATGATAGACATTGACGTAGGGCACAACTATTGTTCGTCAGTTGTCGATATGGTAACGGTCTAGTGGTTTACATCTGATTTTGGATATGGTTTGGGAAATAAAGGAACTGGTTAACTCGTGGTTTATGAAAGAACTTGTGGTTTTCAAAACAAACTGGTACAACTAAACAACCAACTGTGAACTCGCTCAACTTTGTTGTTGACTCGTTGTTACATGCCTTGCAGGTCGTTAGATGCTTATGGAGCTACACGAGGAGGAGGTCGTTGTGGGATATGGACTGTTATGTCCCGTACATCACATTTTAACTTTAAATTATGTTTTGGTTATTTAAACATTACTATACTTCCGCTGATTACCTAAACATGTTTGGTTTCTTTTAAACACCAATTATATTGGGTTTGGTTTATTTACTTAATTGCATGGTTCAATATGATTGGTGGCTGGATCCTGGTCAGTCACGCCTTCAAGCGGTGATACTCCGCATGTGGATTTTGGGGGTGTGACAGATTGGTATCAGAGCCAATGGTTATAGTGAACTTGGTTTTAAAAAGGGAAAAGCTTTTTGACAAAACCAGACTATAACCTGTACAGTGCTCCACGATCCACAACGACGCTTCGCTCCACGTGCAAGACTCGACATTCTAGGTGATATGGTTTATGTATATATTACCTACTTGTTAGGTACATAGTACATTGCTCATGGCATGCTTAGATAAGTAGTAGCTATTGTTTGAAACACATATGTGCTTACTCTCTTCTGTCATCGCACTTTCGCGACACTTTTCTCACTCATGTTTCCTTTGATATGAAGATCATGAGTGGATGTATCAACCTAACTCAAGCCCAGTTGACGGCTTTAATCAATGAACAAGTTACTGCAGCACTCGCAGCCGCTCAAGCAGGAGGTATAACCTGCCATAGCAACTTACTCTAGGATCTTTAGATCCTACACTCGTAAACCAACACTTGTGCTTAACCTTGTCTCTTCTTACTCGCACGACAGGTCAACCTGCTCAACCTCCTGTGTGTACTGTCAAAACTTTTATGGACTGCCGACCTACTACTTTCAACGGCACTGAGGGAGCTGTAGGCCTCCTTCACTGGTTTGAGAAGCTTGAGTCTGTTTTCGAGATGTGTGAATGCCCTGAGGCTCGTAGGGTAAAATATGCTACTGGTACTCTTGAAGGTGTAGCGCTCACGTGGTGGAACGCTCAGGTCCAGATGCTAGGGTTGGTTGCTGCTAATGCCACCCCATGGAACGATTTCAAGGAATTAATCAAGGAAGAGTACTGTAATCGTGATGACATCCACAAGCTGGAGGTAGAGTTCTTCAACTTAAAGATGACGGGGTCAGAAATTGAAGCGTACACGAAAAGATCGAACGAGCTGGCTATCTTGTGTCCTACTATGGTGGATCCTCCTATTAAACGTATCGAGCTGTACCTTAAAGGTTTAGTGCCAGAGATTCAGAGTCATGTGACTGCAGCAAACCTCGCCACTATTCAGCAAGTTATTCGTTTGGCTCATCGTCTCACTAATCAGGCAGTCGAGCAGAACAGGCTGCCCAAGTGTATTGGTACTACCACTGCTACTACTACTTCTGATGCCCCCAGCGACAACAAGCGCAAATGGGATGGAGTCTCAAGCAAGGGTTCAACATCAGCTTAGTCTCAATCTCAGCAGCGAAAGACTGATGACTACCAGAGTCCTGGACAGAAATCTTCTGGTAGTCAAGGGCAGGGTGGATATAGGGGAAACCACCCCAAATGCAACCGTTGCAACAAGCATTAGGGATGGCAAAAATACCCGAGCCCGACGGGTATACCCGAAACCCGACACAAATGGGACGGGTATACCCGATACCCGACGGGTATTGGGCCGGGTATGGGTTTACTTTTAAAAATTTTCGCGGGTATGGGTCGGGTATGGGATTAGGTGATACCCGACCCGATTACCCGAAACCACATACCCGTTTACCCGAACTATATACCCGATCATACACCCGAAGTTTTTAATTTATATTTTTATTTTCCATTAACCCTTATCTATTAGTGATTTATTTTAGTATGTTCATAATGTGAAAAAATAAATTTTATTTTAGCATATGTATTTGATGATAGTATTTATATTTTATATGTTGTGAACTATATACATATAAGTGTATAAATATTATAAAGTTATTATTCATTTATGCTAAAACTTATATCTATGTAATGTATATTTTAATTTATAATAGCTGTTGCATAAATAAAATTATATAATAATTATAATAGTAAAAAATGTATTTGGAAATCCCAATGTATATATTTTAACAAACTAATGGGTATACCCGATACCCGTGGGTATACCCGGTACCCGACGGGTAATTACCCGACATATACCCGACGGGTATTGGGTCGGGTATGGGACATGATTTTACAACCGGGTATGGGTATGGGATCGCCAATACCCGACCCGAACCCGACCCATTGCCATCCCTACATCATAGTGGGCAGTGCAACAAGGGTCGTTGTCTGAGGTGTAACAAGTTTGGTCATGAAGCAAAGGATTGCAGGGGCGCACGACCTGCAAATCAGAATCACCAACAACAGCCACCAGCTCTACAGAATCAGCCGCAGCAGCAGCAGGGTAACAGGGGATGCTTTCAGTGTGGTGCTGAAGGCCATTTCAAGAGAAACTGCCCCTAGTTGAATCAGAACCAAAACAATAACAACAACCAAGGGAACGGGAACAATAACGGGGGTAACAATGATGGCAATGGTGCCAGGGGACGTGCTTTTGTGCTGGGTCAGGGTGACGCGAGGAACGATCTCAACGTAGTGATGTGTAAGTTTCTTCTGGATGATTTCTTTGTTACTGTTTTATTTGATTCGGGTGCCGATACCAGTTATGTGTCCCTAAAGGTTAGTCATATGCTTAAGCGCACCACAACACGTTTGGACACCAAACACATGGTAGAACTAGCAAACGGTAAAAGTCTCGAGGCCACACACATAGTTAAGGGTTGTAATCTCGTTCTAGCTGGTCAGACCTTCTCTATCGACCTTATTCCTATCGTACTTGGTAGTTTCGACGTTGTTATTGGGATGGATTGGCTATCTCAACATCAAGCGGAGATTATTTGCAAGGAGAAAATCGTCCGTATTCCTCGTTCTGGTGAAGAACGTTTGGTAATACATGGCGACAAGAGTGGTGCTGTTGTGGGCATCATCTCTTTCCTTAAGGCCCAGAAGTGTTTGCGAAAGGGCCACACTGCTATTTTAGCACTTGTTTCAGACACCTCAAAGAGAGAAAAGAAAATAGAAGATATCCCGATCGTAAGTGACTTTCCTGAGGTATTCCCTGAGGAATTACCTGGTCTTCCGCCTCATCGACAAGTTGAATTTCAAATCGAGCTAGCTCCTGGAGCAGCACCAATAGCTCGTGCACCCTATCATCTAGCCTCATCAGAACTCGAAGAACTGTCCACGCAACTACAAGAACTCTTGGAAAAGGGTTTCATACGTCCTAGCTCTTCGCCCTGGGGAGCTCCAGTGTTATTTGTGAAGAAGAAAGACGGTACCTTCAGAATGTGTATTGACTACCGCGAACTAAACAAGGTGACTGTGAAGAATCGCTATCCTCTTCCATGCATTGATGACTTATTCGACCAGTTGCAAGGGTCGAGTATCTACTCCAAGATTGACCTGAGGTCAGGCTACCATCAACTGAGAGTCCGAGGTGAGGATATCTCTAAGACAGCATTCAGGACTCGGTATGGGCATTACGAGTTTCTGGTTATGCCATTTGGATTGACGAATGCACCTGCGGTCTTTATGGATCTTATGAACAGGGTGTGCAAGCCCTACCTGGATAAGTTCGTCATTATTTTCATCGACGACATCCTGATCTATTCTAAGAGTCAGGAGGAGCACGAGCATCATTTATGACTTATTTTGGAACTTCTTCGAGCGGAGCAGCTGTATGATAAGTTTTCGAAATGTGACTTCTGGCTTCGTGAAGTCCATTTCCTAGGCCATGTGGTAAACAAGGATGGGATTCATGTTGATCCATCCAAGGTCGACTCGATTAAGAACTGACCTGCACCCCGTACGCCAACAGAAATCCGCCAATTCTTGGGTTTGGCGGGCTACTAAAGAAGGTTCATTAAGGATTTCTCCAAGATTGCGCAACCTCTCACCTCACTAACTCAGAAGGGTGTTAGCTATCGTTGGGGTGATGCACAGGAATCTGCATTTCAGCACTTAAAGGATAGACTTTGTAGCGCACCAATTCTCTCATTGCCTAAAGGCACAGACGATTTTGTGGTTTATTGCGACGCGTCCATCCAGGGACTTGGTTGCGTGTTGATGCAACTTGACAAGGTCATTGCTTACGCATCGTGGCAACTTAAGGTTCATGAAAGGAACTACACTACGCACGACTTGGAGTTGGGAGCAGTTGTTTTCGCACTTAAGATATGGAGACATTACCTGTACGGTACCAAGTGCACCATTTACACCGATCACAGGAGTCTCGAGCATATCTTCAAGCAAAAGGAGTTAAACATGAGACAACGTCGTTGGGTCGAACTCTTGAATGATTATGAATGCGCGATCAAGTACCATCTGGGAAAGGCCAATGTTGTGGCCGATGCCCTCAGTCGAAAGGATACTACACTTAAGCGCGTGCGAACTTTACAACTTACCATCCAATCTAGTCTCCCTACTCAGATACGAGATGCTCAGGTTGAAGCATTGAAAGCAGAGAACATCAGGGCGGAGTCCCTACGAGGATCAAGAAAACGGTTAGAACAAAAGGAAGACGACGCCTATTACGTAACAGGGCGTATTTGGGTCCCACTTTACGGAAACTTACGCGAACTTGTGATGGATGAAGCACATAAGTCTCGTTACTCGGCACATCCTGGTTCGGATAAGATGTACCATGATTTAAAGACTACCTACTGGTGGCCTAGCATGAAAGCCAACATAGCAACCTACGTCAGTAAATGTTTGACTTGTGCGAGATTCAAGATTGAATATCAAAATCCATCAGGCTTACTTCAACAACCAGAAATCCCGACATGGAAATGGGAGCAAATTTCCATGGATTTCGTTACTGGCCTGCCTAGATCTCAACGCGGAAATGACACTATTTGGGTGATAGTGGATCGATTGACTAAGTCTGCACACTTCTTGGCTATCAAGGAAACGGATAAGTTCTCCACTCTGGCAGACGTTTATCTTAAGGAAGTTGTTTTGAGGCACGGAGTCCCAACCTCTATTATTTCCGATCGTGATGCACGTTTTACTTCAGAACCGTGGCAAGCAATGCACAAGTCTTTTGGCTCTTGATTAGACATGAGCACAACATATCACCCGCAAACGGATGGACAGTCTGAACGCACCATCCAAACCCTTGAAGACATGCTTCGAGCATGTGTAATCGATTTTGGCAATGGTTGGGAAAAGCATCTTCCTTTGGTGGAGTTTTCGTACAATAACAGCTACCACACCAGTATCCAGGCCGCTCCGTTTGAGGCATTGTACGGACGTAAATGCCGATCACCTCTTTGTTGGGAAGAAGTAGGTGACAGCCAAATCACAGGCCCAAAACTTGTGGTAGACACAACTGAGAAGATTGCTCAGATACGACAACGAATGGCGGCATCTCGCGACCGTCAGAAAAGCTACGCTGATAAGTGCAGGAAACCACTCGAGTTCCAGGTCGGGGATCGAGTGCTACTCAAAGTCTCACCCTGGAAGGGTGTGGTTCGTTTTGGTAAAAGGGGAAAACTCAATCCGCGTTATGTTGGACCGTTCGAAATCACTGAAAAGATTGGAAAAGTGGCTTATAGATTGAACCTACCTGAAGAACTCAGTGGAGTTCACAACGTATTCCATGTGTCGAACCTGAAGAAGTGTCTGTCAGATGAGACCCTCATATTTCCTTTGAAGGAGCTCACTATCGACGATCAGTTGCGATTCGTCGAGGAACCTGTGGAGATCACAGACCGAGACGTTAAGATTCTCAAGCGCACCAGAATACCTCTTGTTCGAGTTCGTTGGAACTCCTGTCGTGGCCCAGAGTACACCTGGGAACGAGAAGACCGGATGAAACTCAAGTATCCCCAGTTGTTCGAGAAAAGTGCAACCACTACTGAGGCTGAAGCTACTGCGGAATTTCGGAACGAAATTCCAAACCAACAGGGGGATAATGTGACATCCCAGGAAAACCACACAACTTAACTAGCTTCCTCAGTAACCACGTGCTAAATTTCGGGACGAAATTTCTTTCAAGTTGGGGATGATGTGACAACTCGAGTTTTCAAGGTCTTTCCTCAACAAGTTACTTGTTTCTGTAGTATGCTGCATAATTTGTTTATCTTGTAATTGTGCACGTTTGTGATACGTTGAGATATTGTGTTATTATTTAGTATTTGATTATGTATTAATGTGTAACTTGTGATCTGTTTACAAATGAAACCACATACGACGAAACACTAGGGTTTCGCCATAGGTTGTCTCCACGAAACCTTAGAGGTTTCGCCACACACTTGTCTCGACGAAACTTGGAGGTTTCGTCATGACCCTCACGAAGAAACTTAGGGTTTCGCCGGCCCAGAGTTACGTCGAAGCCCATTAAGGGCCAAACACGTTACAACTACATATATAGCGTAGGGTTACGTAAGAACTTATCAGTTATCAATCTCCAAACCCTAGAGTCTCTCTCCCTCTTCCCTGTGCGACGACAACCATCACCTTCTCTTGAATTCTTACTTGTTCATCTTGAATTGGTTAGTGTTTAATTACTGGATACGACTTCTCGATTTAAATCAGTTTGTACCTTGTATGATTGTTAAGTGTGATGAATCTGGTGATTATTGTTTTATACTTATTAGGGTTTATAGATGTTAATGATTTCCTTGCATAACAACTAGAGATGAGTGATTCATGATGATGGTAACCTCTTGTGGCTTAAGGGTTATTAGAAAACATTTATGCACGATGGGATAATTAGGGTTTGGTAATCCTGATGTTAATCAATAGAACTAGATCTGGTAATTGTGATTCTATTCATTTGTATCTACTGCTCATGTTTTGATTTGATATTGGTATACCATGATTATCACTTGTTTGGATGTTAAATGAATATGTATTATAGCCCTGCATGTATCAATGATTACTGTGTTTTATGATATGTTCGATGATAGTGTGAAACGGCTGATAATGATGATTAGGGTTTCTGTGTGAATTAACTGATGACACAACGTAACTTATGCATCCTGACGAAACATTGATGTCGACGAAACCTGGGGGGGGGGGTTTCAAAAGGGAACACGACGAAAACCTGGGGGTTTCGCCAAGGGGTATACGACGAAACCTTAGGGTTTCGTCAAATGGGAATCATGACGAAACAGGGAGTTTCGTCAAATGAGTAAACTGCACAGTAACTTAGTTAAGTCTGTTAAGGGTTAGCTATGTTAGTTATGTGTTGTTAAATATAAAGCATGGGTTGCATGAGCTTGTATAACTGTTAAATGCTATGTGTTAGTTGTTGCTCGAATATACATTATGATCATGACTGTCACTTGAACTATGTGATTATCAACTGATTACGCATGTATGAACACTATAGGCTTGGATTGAATTATTTGTAAGCGAATAATAATCTTACCAAGCAAACCGAGTTGAGTTCACACTTTCTAAGGCATGGGATTCCCGGTGGTGGGGAATGGGTTAAAGAATTTAAACGGAACCTACATATCCTCCGTGGGTAGGATATGTACGACCATCCTCCATAGGTAGGATGCCAAAGTTAATCATGCGTATTCTCCTTGGGTAGAATACGTACGTTCGTCCTCCTTGGGTAGGACAACAACCTTAAAACTTACTAGACAAAACTCTATCATTAAGTCCCTCATTTTATATCGACTTAATCGCCGAGGCTGATGGCGAGCGGGTCATTAGTTAATAGCGCTATTAGGTTTGACAAACCTCACACCGTGCCGGTCGGACGGGCGTGTACTAATGGATCATGGCAAACTGTCAATGATGATAGACATTGACGTAGGGCACAACTATTGTTCGTCAGTTGTCGATATGGTAACGGTCTAGTGGTTTACATGGGGGAGCCCCCACTGATTTTGGATATGGTTTGGGAAATAAAGGAACTGGTTAACTCGTGGTTTACGAAAGAACTTGTGGTTTTCAAAACAAACTGGTACAACTAAACAACCAACTGTGAACTCGCTCAACTTTGTTGTTGACTCGTTGTTACATGCCTTGCAGCTCGTTAGATGCTTATGGAGCTTGCACGAGGAGGAGGTCGTTGTGGGATATGGACTGTTATGTCCCGTACATCACATTTGAACTTTAAATTATGTTTTGGTTATTTAAACATTACTATGCTTCCGCTGATTACCTAAACATGTTTGGTTTCTTTTAAACACCAATTATATAGGGTTTGGTTTATTTACTTAATTGCGTGGTTCAATATGATTGGTGGCTGGATCCTAGTCAGTCACGCCTTCAAGTGGTGATACTCCGCATGTGGATTTTGGGGGTGTGACACATTCGACGGTATCAATTTGAGTTATTGTACGTTTTGACACAGCTAAGTCTTAATACAACGGTAATAATTGTGTAGTGGTTAGGTGAAACCCCACTAAACGAACCAACCTAGGTTCGATTTTGTTTCGTTTGAATGGTATATATTCGATTTACTATGCTTTTTGATCCATTCGCAACGTCTATATAGGCTACACTGAGTTAGATCAGGTACGTCAAAACACACGTTTCATATGGTTAACACATTATATAACGCTTGTGTTAATCCAACTGTTTACAACGGACCCGTAACGCATCGCCTGCAAATCATATTACTATTATGTAAAGCAACTAATTTCTACAAATAAAATTAATATTTAATTCCATCTCTTTTGCTGGGCTT
Organism: Helianthus tuberosus; assembly: GCA_030545235.1. Taxonomy (NCBI): domain Eukaryota; kingdom Viridiplantae; phylum Streptophyta; class Magnoliopsida; order Asterales; family Asteraceae; genus Helianthus; species Helianthus tuberosus. The sequence goes on from CM060369.1 coordinate 85,599,393, forward strand.
CTGTTACTTCCGAAATCTTCAAGTATGTTACTTTTGGGCTTCGGTTCGGTCTTGTAATTAACAAGGATTTAGCCCTTTAATTCTTGGCTGGCCCATATTTTGACTATACAAAATATTTCCACATCCACCTAGTGGTGCACAAATCGGGTTTTTTTAAAAACCGGGTTTCGGGTAGGATCGGGTTCGGGTAGGATCGGGTTTTACAAAATCGGGTTTTTTTAAAAACCGGGTCGGGTCCGGGTCCGGGTTTTCTACCAAAAATGTATACCCTATATACCCGGGTTCGGGTAGGGTTCGGGTCGGGTTTTATAAAACCCGGGTATTATAATACCCTATTTCCGGGTTCGGGTCGGGTTCGGTATTCATCGGGTAGGGTTCGGGTATGCATCGGGTTGGGAAAAAACCCGCACCGGGTATTAAAACCGTTATCAGGAAGGCATGCGGTGAATTCATCATAGGTCTGAGCTGGTTCTCCGACCTTTTCCACCATTACCTGCTTCTGCTTCTCTTCAATCTTGTAAATGATGAAGCGATGGGTCCTTTTTGCCTTCAAGTCCATAAACTTAGCTTGCACTCATCGTGCACAGCCATCCCTGATGCTGCATTGGCCTACAAGTTTCATCGATTACCAATACATCACTATATCAGTCAGGCATATCAAAACATTTCAACCAAACACTTCTTAAAAAATCAGCATACCACATTACCACACCAGCTCTTCGTACCAAGAAATCAACTAACGAAAGTTTCATATCAAATACAAACAATTCGCCATTCATTTCGACCAGTAAGATCCAAAAGTTTCGGTATCAGATTACTAGTAAACTAAAGGTTAGTATGCCATAAACAACGGATGATTTGACTACATGCGTAACAAGGCAACATTGGATAAATGACAGCTAAATACGCTCAAATATAACGCCTCGCTAGCACCATTCATTTCCACCAGGAAGATATCACTTAACATCTCTAAAAAAATACAAGACAAAGCTCCATAAAAATCACGAAGATCTAAAGTACCACATATCGACCATCCTCATGTACAAACACAAAATCTATAAACTTAACAACTAATCAACCAACACCAGATCAAGCATTCAATATCATCCATTCAGATCAAAAACCTACACCAATTCCCAACATCTTTCTAAAACACAAATCAAAACTTCCACACAAAGGCAACTGAGTAACTGAAGCACACATCTTCTGATCTAGCTCAACATCAAGTAATGAGATAATACTTAAACAAGATTACAATTAGAAACCTAATAATTAAACAAGATTAAACAAGATTATATAAACCTAATATAAAAACCGGGTTTTGGGTATTATATAAACCCGACCGGAACTATGCTTATAATTAGAAACCTAATAATTAAACAAGATTACATCAAAGTGCATACATAATTTTGTTAAATCATAAGAACTAGAAGTCTTAATGCTTGAAACCTAATAATTAAACAAGATTACATCAAAGTGCATCCTTTTTGGTCGTCTTTGTTTTTTGATCGTCTTCGTTTAGTCTTCTTCTAGTGTATATCCGTTTCAACGCCATTTTCATCTTCAAGTGACTCCACATGTTGAATCCGCTCCACCGCATCCAAATAGTCCTTCAAGCAAATACACATTTCAATCGACTCGGGACTAAGCTTCGTCCTCCTTAATGAAATGACTCGACCACTAAAAGAAAAGGCGGACTCCGAAGCTACCGTGGAAGCTTGGACACTTAGTAGATCACGGGCCATTGCGGCTAGAACCGGAAATTGGGGTTCCTTTCTTTCCACCAAGCCAAAATGTCGAAATTATCAAATTCTTCTTCGGAAGTGACGAATGCTAAAAAATCTGATGCAATATATCTCCCGAACTCGCTACTTGGGGTGTTACCACGAGCTCGTTTAGCATTGTCACTTCGCAAAGTATTAAACAAACAAATTTTTAAATTTCTATTACGGCTTGTTGAACCACCACTAGAAGAACCCGCATTTTCATAAGCTTGATGAACTTGTGAACTTAATTGACCATATTTTGCATAATAAACATCAAACAACTTTTCAAATTGTTTGTTAAAACTTGCTTGCGCTTTTGGCACAAAATAAGGATCTTCTTCTTGCAAATCCAAAGAAAAACATATTTTCTCAATCAATGTTTCCACACCTCCTTTGTTTACGTATGGGTTTAGAGCGGCCGAACAAGTAATGACGGGAGGCAAAACTTCAAAATACTTTCTAAACTTTTCTTTCATCGGCTTCATCATTTTAACAAAAATCGGACCTTTATATTCCAAATCTTAAAGCTTTGTTGCGATTATGAAAAGTTGGTTAAGAACTTCGCAACTTGTGGGATAATAAACTCCCGATAAAAACTTTGTTGCACTTTTAAAAACCCCAAGCATATCGGTTAAAGTTTCAATAATAGCCCAACTAGACGGCGAGAATGATTCAACCTCCATTTCGTCTCCAAGCAAATTATGAAAAGCAATCAAACAATCCTTTTGTTTTATAGCGCTTTCAAACATGCTACAAGTCGAGTTCCATCGAGTCGCTACGTCCCAATTCGCACCCAAACTTTTAACACCCGATTCTTTACAATATTTTCTATATCGCATATATATTCCCTTGCTAGTAGCAAAACTATCTTGTAGCATTTTTTTAGATTTTTTTCTCAAATCCACAATTTCATTTAAACCGTCTTGCACAACTAAATTGATAACATGTGCCACACAACGGCTATGAAAAAAAACACCGTCGCAAGTCGGTTTATATCTTAACTTTAGTTGTGTGACCGCGGCGGTGTTGTTGGATGCATTATCAAAAGATATAGCAAACAACTTGTCACCAAAGTTATAACCATCGATTACTTCTTTTAAAAGTTGAAACAAATTGTTTGCGGTATGTGGATAAGGAAATAACTCAAAAGCAATCGTACGCTTTTGCATTTGCCACGTAGAGGGATCTATCCAATGCGCGGTAACACAAAGGTACGATTCGGGTAACCCATGAGGTGCCGACCAAACATCGCACGTCAAATTCACACCGGTTTTTAAACTTTGAAAAGTCGAAAAAAATTGTTGTTTTGCTTGTTTCCACGCTTTTAGACAATCGCGTCGAAGAGTAGTGCGGCTTACTTGGTTACAACGTGGTTGTAGAACTCTTTGGATGAGACGGGTCAATCTTTGGTTGTCAAAGAATTGAAATGGCAAACCTTGTTGAATCACGAAATTTCCGAATCCTTCGCGAACCGACTCGACGTCATAATGCCAAATTTTCCCGTCGCTTGACAATGGTGGTTGACCTTGGTTCGGATCATTCCTCAAAAGTTTGCAATACGTTGACAGGTGTTTTTTCAACGTCGTGTTCGAATCAGACTTCAACAAAGCTCCACAATGAACGCATCGAGCTTTGTTTGGTCCAAACGACATTTTACATAACTAGTAATGAACCCAAACTTCTTGGTTTCGAGTTGTAGGAATAACCTCCACGACGCTTGCTTTGGTAGCCGTAGAACCCACGCCAACGGAAGACGTAGCACTTTGCGATGCCATTTTTGAGTTGTTGTGTATATTAGTTGTGCATTAAAATTCTGCAGTAAATATTCAACCACAACATTAAATTCGGTTGACTGAAGCCAGAAGAACAAATTTTTTTGCTGGTCATAAGTACAGAACACGATAAAATAATGATAGTCATTTCATCAAGCAGGGCAACAACTCTTGAAAATACTGATTTGAAGATGAAAACTCTCACATAAATTTCAAGCATTCATGGTACATTCATGGTTAAGTTAACCCTAGGTTTCACAACCAATTTCACATAGAATTAAATATACATCAATCCAACAATTCAACAACTAATTAGACAATTAGTGTATGTAATTTCACATAGAATTAGCAATGAAAAGCAAGTAATTACCTGAAAATTCGGGTGATTGAAAGGAATTAGGAAAGGAATGGCGAATTGGCGCGGCGGAGAAGAGCGGTTGTGGCTGGAGAAGGCTAGACGAGTGATGCAGGTGGCTGGAGACGAGTAGTCAGTGGTGGCGAGCGGCTGAGGAGTGAGGATTCTTCATTCTTCAGTACTGGATACCCAAAGTTTCACACTGTAATGTCGATACACACACAGGGGCGAATAAGTTATTAAACCTGTATTTGTTTTTAGTTATTAAATTATTATATTATATGAACCTTAATGAGATAAAGGGCACAATTCTTGGGGCCGAATAACAGTCTTTAATCATGAATATCACTTGGGCCAATTTGGAGGGTTGGGCCTTTCATGTAATTGGATTAATCTAAGCCGGGACTTTCGGGTATTATAAAAACCAGGTTTCGGGTATTATAAAAACCGGGTTTCGGGTATTATAAAAACCGGGTTTCGGGTATTATAAAAACCGGGTATTTATAAAACCGGGTTTCGGGTATAAACCGGGTATAAAAAAAACCGGTCCCGGGTTCGGGTTTTAGACCAAATATGCATACCCGGTCCCTACCCTACGGGTAGGGTCGGGTTCGGGTTCGGGTATAAAAAACCCGGGTTTTATAATACCCGGTTCCGGATTTTATTTTCGGGTCCGGGTCTGGGTTCGGGTTTTTTGTGCACCACTACATCCACCACTCGAATCATTTGAGGCATATTTAATAAAAAATTAATTATAAGCTAAGTACTTAATGCGGTAGAATATCGGATATCGATCAAGGACTGAGATATCGGTTATTGCAGTGAGATATCGGTAATTTTAATATCATACTAAATTTGTATATATATATATATAGGACAAAGATCCGTTAGGAACCACCCCTTATTGCGAGAACCGCGAGAACCAATGTGAACACAACCAAAAATGCCTAAAAATAGCTAAAAAACACACAATTTTTTTTTAATATTTTTTATGTTAAAATCGCTACTTTTAGTAGCAAAAAAAAATTGTTTTTTTTTAATTAAAAAAAAAAAAAATTTTTTGGCTACTAAAAGTAGCGATTTTAACATAAAAAATATTAAAATTTTTTTTTTTTAGAATTTTTAGTTTTTTTGGGGTTTAGTTTTTAGCATTTTAGCTGGGGGGGGGGGGGTGGGGTGGGGTTTAGGTTTTTGGGGGGGTGGGGGAGGGGGTTTAGGTTTTTTTGTGGTGGTGGTGGGGGGGGGGGGTTAGGTTTTTTTTTTTTTTTGGGGGGTGGGGGTGGGGGGGTTTAGGTTTTTTTTAGGGGGGGGGGGGGTGGGGGTTAGTTTTTTTTTTTTTAGGTTTTTTTAGCTATTTTAGGTTGTGTTCACATTGGTTCTCGCAATAAATGTGGTTCTCGCATGAAACTTACCCTATATATATATATAGGGTTGAGTTCATTTCAGAACTCTAAATAACTACAGAACTTTCAGAACTCCTAATAAACAATCATTTTACATATAAGTTTTTGTATTTAGGATCTTTTTATCATCTATTATATGTATTTCTTTGATTACATACATGTTAAAAGTAGTTTACATATCTTTAATTGCCAAAATTATATATATGTGTCATAACTAATTACATATATGTAAAAAAACTAGTTTACATGTGTGTAATTATAAAATTACATATAAAATATGATAAAATTACTCTTAACTTGTATGTAATCGTAAAAATACACATAATAAATGATAAAATTATCCTAAGCATAAAAATATATAAATAAAAAGATTGTTTATTAGGAGTTCTGCAAGTTCTGTAAATACTTATGGTTCTGAAATGATCCTGGCCCTATATATATATATATATATATATATATATAGGGGAATGCTAAAATGAGAACCACCTCGAGTTGTAAGAACCGGGAGAACTACACCGTAGGGGGCGCGGTGGACCAATTTTTTTTCATAAACGTAGATGCATGTATTATAACAACATTTGTAAAAAAAAATTCAAAAAAAAATGTCGTGTGTGTAGTTTTGAGCACCACAAGTTTGTGTTTACGGGTACTGTAAATTTAACCGGAAAATTTACGGTACCCGTAAACACAAACTTGTGGTGCTCAAAACTACACACACGACATTTTTTTTTAATTTTTTTTACAATTGTTGTTATAATACATGCATCTACGTTTATGAAAAAAATTTTGGTCCACCTCGCCCCGGATCAAGTAGTTATCACGGTTCTTACAACTCGAGGTGATTCTCATTTTAGTGGATACTTATATATATATATATAGGGCCAAGATCATTTCAGAACCATAAATATTTACAGAACTCGCAGAACTCCTAATAAATAATCTTTTTGTTTATATATTTTTATCTTTAGGATAATTTTATCATTTATTATGTGTATTTTTACGATTACATACATGTTAAGAGTAATTTTATCATTTTTATATGTATTTTTATAATCACACATATGTAAACTAGTTTTTTTTACATATATGTAATTAGTTATGACACATATATATAATTTTGGCAATTAAATACATGTAAACTACTTTTAACATGTATGTAATCAAAGAAATACATATAATAGATGATAAAAAGATCCTAAATACAAAAACTTATATATAAAATGATTGTTTATTAGGAGTTCTGTAGTTATTTAGAGTTCTGAAATGAACTCAACCCTATATATATATATATATATAGGGGACCGCTAAAATGAGAACCACCTCCAGTTGTAAGAACCGCGAGAATCACTTTCTAACCATTAGATCAAGTAGATGGATGGATGAGATTAAAAGTATTTAAAAAATAATATTAAGTATTTTTTGTCTTATTATGTTTTTAATATTTTAGTCTAAAGGGGTATTTAAGTAAAATTACTCTATTTTGTCTTTTTGAGTTTATTGTTTTTTTATTACTTTATTGTATTATGATATTAGATTTTTATTTTTTAAACATAGTTTTTTGAGTAAACTACCATTTTGGTCCCTGTGGTTTGGCTAGTTTTGCCACTTTAGTCCAAATCTCAAACTTTTTACATCTGGGTCCCTGTGGTTTCACTTTTGTTGCCATTTTAGTCCAAAAAGAAAATCAGCTGCTATTTCTTAAAAAAAAACTTGGTTTTTTGTCCTTTTCTACAGGAGCAATTTAGTCATTACAAGTGTTATTATAACACACTATTAATTAAAATAATTAAATTAAATAATCCCCAGTTCATCTTCCCCCAAACACTAATCATCTTCTCCAATCACTCCACAAAACAAGATTTAACAAACAAAATTGATGTATAAAATCAAGCTACAAATGTCGTTTACAAGCAGAAGATCAGCAACTGATCTATAATCTATGATCATCCAAACAAGTGGAAGTTATACAATGATACAAAAACAGATCTGCGGATCAAATCAAGGGGGTATAACCTCCACCTTTTTCGACGAAAACTTCAAAACAACAATGTATAAAGCAAAACTGACTGAATAATCAAACAATTAACAAATCACCATACATATTTCTGCTGAGATCCAACCGAGAAAGCATCAACAAGAAACAAAGAAAATTACCCACATTTAACCCACCTACCACAACCAAGAATCAGCAAACAACAATACCCAGAAATGTATTCAGCAACAATGCTCAAATCTCTCATCTGCACCTCCGACATCATCTTCATCGGCGGAGGAGCTTCTGGAGGTAGTAACGGCGGCGGCGGCGGTGGTGGAGCAACGATGATAGAGCTCTACAAAATCCAACCACCACCGACGCTCTGATTAACCACCACCGACATCATCTTCATCGGTGGAGGAGCTTCATTGTGGTTGTTGACGGTGACAGTGCTGGGTGTTGATAGATCGGAGATTCAGGGTGGTTTGTGGATGTCACGAATTAGGTTTAGAGATATGAGAGAGAGAGAGAGAGAGAGAGAGAGAGAAAGAGAGAGAAAGAGAGAGAGAGAGAGAGCTGATAGATCGGAGGTGGTGTTCTTCAAGTTTGAAGAATGCAGAGGAAGATGAACTGTATGAGGAAGATTAGGGTTCTTTAAGTTTGAGCTGGTATTTATTTATGTAATTGTGAAATGACCATTTTGCCCCTGAACAAAAAGACAAAATAGACAGGTTGCAACAGTAAAAAATGGGGTTTTTGAATTTTGAACTAAAATGGCAACAAAAGTGAAACCACAGGGACCCAGATGTAAAAAGTTTGACATTTGGGCTAAAGTGGCAAAACTGGCCAAACCACAGGGACCAAAATGGCAGTTTACTCTAGTTTTTTTATTAAACATTTTAAAATTCAGATTTATTTACAGATTTTTACGTTTAACGTTTTACGTTTTTACGCCCGGCCTTTTCACGCCCCGTTTTTTGACGCGCCGTTTTACGCCCGGCTTTTTCACGCGTCGTTTTTCCAAACGCGCCATTTTTACGTTAACGTTATTTACGTTTTACGCGCCGGTTTTCTACGTTTTACGTAAAACTTTTTATGTTTTTACGTTAACGTTTTTTACGTTTTACGCGCCGGTTTTTTACGTTAACGTGCCGGTTTTTTTCGTTAACGTTTTTTTTTACGTTTTACGCACCGGTTTTTTACGTTTTACGTAAAACTTTTTATGTTTTCCTAAAAAAAAATTTACGTTTTACGTTTTACCTAAAACTTTTTACGTTTTACGAAAAACTTTTTACGTTTTACGTAAAACTTTTTACGTTTTACGTTTTACGTTAAAAAGTTTACGGTTTTACTTTTTTTTTACAAAAACTTTTTTACACAAAAACGAACGCACCCAGAAAATCGTTACTCGGTAGGTGTCTCAGATAGTTTGCTATCATCATCGACCCCTAAAAAAAAAAAAAAAACCCAACAAACAAAAATAAAAAAGAGCGAGTGGATTCTTGAAAAAAAAAACGTAGTGTTGGCTCAGATTTCCCGATAATCAGAGGCTGCAAAGTGGGGTTGCGGGTTCAAAAACCTACCCTCCACCATCCTTGCCGCGCCCTCGTCAGTTCAAAAAAGTTTACGGTTTTACTTTTTTTTTACAAAAACTTTTTTACACAAAAACGAACGCACCCAGAAAATCGTTACTCGGTAGGTGTCTCAGATAGTTTGCTATCATCATCGACCCCTCAAAAAAAAAAAAAAAAAAAAAAAAAAACCCAACAAACAAAAATAAAAAAGAACGAGTGGATTCTTGAAAATAAAACGAAGTGTTGGCTCAGATTTCCCGATAATTAGAGGCTGCAAAGTGGGGTTGCGGGTTCAAAAACCTACCCTCCACCATCCTTGCCACGCCCTCGTCAGTTTTTTTTTTTTGCATCATCACCGCCGATTCAATAAGGCACCAGATTCAACCGATTTAAACATTCAAAAGGAACATGAACATCATTCAAACCCTGAAGGAACATGAAAATCATTCAAACAAAACCCAGCAAAAGGTAACCTGTTCAAACATTAAAAAAATTCACAAATCACCATCGATCATATTAAAACCCACAGATTCAAAGATCACAAAACAAAACCCTCACATATATCAAAACCCACTTCAACCACTGTTTTTTACAAACCCACCAAAATAATCAAAACCCACCAAACTTCAAGCAGAAAAAAAACCCAAACTTTTTGAATCAAAGAACCCCAATCAAAACAGAAACAAATCGAACCTTTGGGCAAATCATCAAGAATCACAAAAACCCAAAATTCAAGAACACCAATCGTCAGTATCACAGTCGCACCACCATCATTCACCGCCACCACCGCCGACCAACCACCTCCCACCACCGTGTTCCGCCGCCGACCAACCACCTCCTAACGGCCAATCAAAAATCTATTGGGTTCCTTGTAGGAGATGAGAGATGGGTTGCAGGTCTAAGGGTCGCCGGAGAAGCGAGGGAACGCAGTAACATCATCAGCCACCGCATGTGCGGCGACGGCTATCACCGGAGACGAAGAAGGAGGGGGTACAACGGGGAGTGGGTGCGGCTGCAGATTAGGTGGGAGGGGGGATCGGAGAAGATGAAGATGAGAGGTGGAGGGTGGTGGTGCGAGTGGTCAAGGGGGTTCCCCTCTGGGTTTTTAAAGAGACGAGAGAGAGAAGAAACATATTGAGAGATGAGAGAGAGACAAAGCATTTAATAAAGACAGACAAGGACATAGAGATAGATTTGACATATAGGTCAAATTACTAGAGTGCCCTTTATATTTTAAAATTATGCTGCATACGTGTCATAATCTAATTGGTGTAGAGTGGTTCTCGCGGTTCTTACAACTGGAGGTGGTTCTCATTTTAGCGGCTCCCTATATATATATAGGATAAGGATCATGTGAGAAGTAGTAGGCTATTTGAGAAACTTGAAAAGCATTCTAGACCACACATTTTCCCTAAGCAAAAAAATGCAAAAAAATGTAAAAAAAATGCAAAATTTTATTTTTATTTTATTTTTTGGAAAAATCGTAGCTTTTTCTTTAAGGATTTAATTTTTATTTTTTTTTTAATTTTTTTTTTGATTTATACACATGTCTATATTGTTAATCTTCTAACTATACATATTTGTATATTGTCAATTATACATATATGTATATACATGTTTAAAATTGAAAAATAAGTGTTATTTAGGGTTTAGCATTAGTATTTAGGGTTTAGCATTAGGGTTTAGCTTTATGGTTTAGGGTTTAGCTTTAGGGTTTAGCATTAGGGTTTAGTAATAGTATTTAGGGTTTAGCATTAGGGTTTAGCTTTAACTTTTGGGTTTAGCTTTATCTTTAGGGTTTGCATTAGGGTTTAGCATTAAGGGTTTAGCTTTAGGGTTTAGTTTTAGCTTTAGGGTTTAGCATTAGGGTTTAGCTTTAGGGTTTAGAATTAGGGTTTAGCTTTAGGGTTTAGCATTAGGGTTTAGAGTTAGTGTTTAGCTTTAGGGTTTAGGGTTTAGCATTAAGGTTTAGCTTTAATGTTGGTATAAGGTTTAGGATTTATAACACATATTTTTTCAATTTTAAACATGTATATACATATATGTATAATTGACAATATACATATATGTATAGTTAAAAGATTAACAATATACACATGTGTATAAATCCCAAAAAAAAAAATTAATCCTTAAAGAAAAAGCTGCGATTTTTCCAAAAAAAAAAAAAAAAAAAAAAGAAATTTGCATTTTTTTCACGTTTTTTTTGCATTTTTTGCTTAGGGAAAATGTGTGGTCCAGATTGCTTCTCAAGTTTCTCAAATAGGGTGGACTTCTCTTAGGATCCCTACCCTATATATATATATATATATATATATATATAGGGGAATGCTAAAATGAGAACCACCTCGAGTTGTAAGAACCGTGAGAACTACACCGTAGGGGGCGCGGTGGACCAATTTTTTTTTTCATAAACGTAGATGCATGTATAAAAATAACATTTGTAAAAAAAAAATTAAAAAAAAAATGTCGTGTGTGTAGTTTTGAGCGCCACAAGTTTGTGTTTACGGGACCCGTAAATCTGGCCGGAAAATTTACGGGTCCCGTAAACACAAACTTGTGGTGCTCAAAACTACACCCACGACATTTGTTTTTGAATTTTTTTTACAAATGTTGTTTTTATACATGCATATACGTTTCTGAAAAAATTTTTTGGTCCACCTCGCCCCGGATCAAAAAGTTATCGCGGTTCTTACAACTCGAGGTGGTTCTCATTTTAGCGGATACTTATATATATATATATATATATATATGTATATAATTATATATATATAATTATCATAATACCCTTACCTTTAACAAACATTTTAGGTAGAGTTAGAGGTAGGGAGTGAAATTATGATAAGTTAGATATATCATAGAGTTAAATGACTATTTTTAATGAAGTGGACAAAACCATTAAAACGACAAAACCACATAGAGAAAAACGGAAGTTTACTTTGCTCCATATTTAGTTGTTACACTTCAGCTTTTGATATAAAGAATTTTGACTCTTGTAAATATCTGATGTTTCATCATACTCCATTCTCCATTTTTATGTCAATTATATTATATAATAAATAATAATATCTTTTTTTCAAGTATATGGTTCTAAACAATTGTAACAAAAAGTCATATCACAATGTCTATGTCATAGACCGTAAAATTGTATAATAGGTACAAAAATACAAAGATAATGTACCTACTGGAATACTTCTTTAAATTTCTTCCGTGTGCCACTTGAGTTAACTTTGCATCCTATCTTCTACTATTATGCGTGTAAGGAGTAGTTAAACATTTAAGAGTGGCAAACTAAAGAGTAAACTGCAATGTTACCCACTGGGGTTTAGGCCAATTGGCACTCTGACCCCCTCTAACGAAATAATTGCAATCCCCCCCCCCCCCCCCAACGTTGATGTTATGTAGCAATTTTACCCCCTGCCGTCAAATAAGTTAACAAATCTGTTAAATGGAATGTGAAATGACTATATTACCCTTTCTTGTTACCCCCTATGGTTTGTTTTACTATGCAATATTACCCCCCAATGGAATTTACTCAACCACTCTGATCATCTTCACCAGAAATCATCATTGTTGGTGCATATGTCTGTTGACTTCGTCTTATGTCTTGTATCGAATCATGTAATAGAATAGATAGACCAAGACGCGTAGTACGAGAAAAACGGGAAACATGGCTGAACTAGCCACCTCATGCGAGGTGACCAGTTCGTGCGACCTGGCCAGGTCGTGCGACCTGGACCAGGTCGTGTGGGACTGTTTGGTGCGACCTGGTGATCCCTATATATATGAGGTCTTGGTTCTTCATTTGAAAGATTCTGATTCCGGAGTCGAAGTGCTGCTGAAGTGTCGAACGATCTGTAATCAATTTCAAATCAATCTAAACGACAGTTAAAGTGATTCTTAGTGTTAATCAAGCTGCAAACATGTCCAAATCATTGAATTCCGCCTCTGGTTTGGATTAGAACCCTTCTGATCGACTCATTCGGTCGACACCTCGATCCTACAATCATCTTCACCATTCCGGCAACCACCATCGTCTACTGTGCGAGGTTATTGTCAAAGCACATTAACATTTCATCTTCTCAAACAATCAGATTATATTACCTCTCTCTCTTGGCACCTATCCTATATCTTTTCAAAATCAACGAACACAGTGTATAATATATAAATCATTTCCTTTGCTTCATTCTATTTCTGTTGTGTCTTTTATTCAAGAATTAACCTCCGTCTCGAAAATCCATGTCTAAAATCCCAACAATCTATGCTGGATAAATCCCATTCATGGTTTAGTTGTAATGCTCATGAGCTTACTTCTATTATTACACTTATGAACATTTCATTAGTTATTGTATCATTCAGAGTATGATAATTCCTTCACCTCCTCCATCTCTTGAAACAATATCCCACCTTTGAGTTTCAGCTATTTTCGTATAAGTTAGCAGCACTCATTTGAAAGCCAACATCACCTCCTTCCACTTTTGTAGGTTCAGTGTGTGAATCATGCAACCTCCAGTAGGTTGTACCTCATGTATATATTTTTGTACACTCCATGAAAGCCAACATCAAGCTTTTCAAAACACAGTCATCACATGTAAACCATATAGCTATACATATTCATGCCGTTAGGGATTTGAGGTGGGTGGAAAACCCCCAATTCTTGTTGTTTGATTAACCATTTCAGCAGTCCGTGTATAAAAGAAATAAGAAAAATTAAATTGGATCAATGAAAAAAAATATACCAAACGATGTTGTATTGAATTCCAACGTAAACTCCGGTTGGTTCCGGTGTCGTCTTCTTGTTCCGGCCTGTTGGGTTTCGTATTCTTGTTAAGGGTTGGATTCTTGGTTCCCTCTCTGAACACACGGCCATAAAAGTCTTGAGTCGGCTCAAATCCAAACTTGATCAACAAACATATTTCACCACGAAAGAAACATGGGATGAAGTGCAAATCATTTATGGTGAACAAGCAGGTATATTCTGGTACTAGCTACTTTATTAACCCATTAACAAATGTTTTCTGTTTTTGGGTCAAAAACTTAACTAGTTTTGTTTGGTGTTGATAAAATCAGAAAGGGACATAGAAATAATTGTAGGAGAAAGGCCCAAGGATCCAAAAGTAATGATGAAGGAAGTGGTGGAGAAGAAATGAAGAAACAGAGAAGAGCTTAATAAGTCGGGGGTAAGATTGCAGCGAGTGTGATATATTAGGGTGTTATGTTGAGTAAGATATAAAACTAGTGTGGAAAAGACGATTATACCCTTTGACCGTTAATACCTTATGTTGACTTTAAACAGAATTAGACAGCAAGGGGGTAAAATTGTGACATGGCATCAACGTTGGGGGGGGGGGGGGGTAAATTGCAATTATTTCGTTAGAGGGGTTAGAGTGCCAATTAGCCTAAACCCCAGGGGGTAAAATTGCAGTTTACTCCAAACCAAAAAATCAACCAATGAGAGTGTGCCATGTCAAAGTGGTAAACTATGCTCAAAAGTGTTGGCAATGGTTAGACACTTGGTGAAGTGGTAAACTATTTAAAAAAATGAAAAATGTGTGATTGGTTGAGGGACTGAAGTTGACAAAAAAAGAAAGTATGTGTGTAAAAGGATTCAAAGTGTCAACGATTGATAATTATACCTTTTAACAACCCTACACGATGTTTATACCCTTAAACGAATGAATTATGAATCGTATGAAATCGTTTGTGGAAGAAAGTGAAAGTTTACAAACTGCAAGGGTTAAATGTGTCAACATGTTTAAATTATACCTCTGAGTGACCATTTATCGAACCTGAAGCTTTGTAACGATTAATTATGCTCACTAGAATAAGTGATAAAAATTTCACAAGGTTTTGATAACGTATGAGAAAGATACGCTAACATTCGTAAGCGAGGGGTTAAAAGCATCAACGTTGAAATTTAGGACTTTTCGGGTGATCGTAAAACTAACCGGGGACTTAACGAAGTTGGTTTATAACTTGGAGTCCTTAAAAGCCAAGTTGGAGGGTTAAAAGTGCAATAAAACTAGTTAAAATAAAGAATTGAAGGACCAGGGACCAAATGTGCAAATCTGGCAAACTTGGTGACCGGATCTGGGAGCCATACCGGCCGCGTAAGACTCCCTTATGTCTTACGCGGGCCGCCTGGAAGTCACCAGCGACCAAAATGCATGACAGGTGCCTGTGCAGCCTGTTAAACCGAATTATATGCATGGAAACTGATACCAGGGGCTGTGCAAATGGGATTTCATGCAATAGGGACAGCTGTGATCATCTGGTAGCAACAATAGGGACATTTGGGATGATCTTGTTGCATCAAAGCCACTATATAAGAAGTTCTTGTTCTCAAGTTCAAATGCTTACTTTCAAAAACCATTCTAACTTAATTCCTGGAGTCTCCTGGAGCTCAAGATCATTTCCTAAGGATCATTAGTCGTTCTAAGTACTTCAGTAAGCTTCCTTAACCTTTTTAATTCGTGTTTTAATAGTTTAATGACCTAAAGTCAAAACCATCGTAATTAAGGTTTGACTTAGTGATTAATCACTAATGGTCCAGTCAATTCTCGAATTGAAAGTAGCTATGAGTTGGTAATTATGTGGGTAATAAACCCTTAAAAGGGCACCCTCTGATTTCCACTCTAAGTAGGTCAATTGTCGGGTCAAACTTAATTGTAAAAAAGTCAACAGAAAGCTAATTTCCAAATAAACACATAATTAACAATGTAGAAGCCATGAAACCTGTTTTATCACTTGTATAACTTGGTAATTAATGTAAGAACACGTCTAAGCATGTTCAACCCGACAATTTTGAGTTTAAGCCCGGTTCGGAACCGAAAGTCGCAAAAGTGGACTTTTGCTTTGACTTTCAATTCTGACCCGATTTAGATTGTTTGAGAAATTCCTTAGGCTTCCATTAGGACCAGGTTATATGTTAGTATAACCCTCTGTGATTATACAACATGGTTCCTAATTTATCCGATTCATTTGCATGTTTCCGTTATATGCTTAAATGTTGACCATTATGCCCTTTTGACCATAAAACGAGATTTTTGAAAATGTGAGAAGACAAAAACCTTTACTACTGAATTATAGTCATATCCTAAAAATTTGACATCAGTTTGAGGTCTAGATTAGGAGTTATGCTCAATATCGTAATTAAGAAGCTTTTTATTAATTAAACGACATAATTAGCATATAGCCTATTTAAACCCAAATTTTGAGACCAAAATTTTTTCCCACTGATGTAAAATAATATTTTGGGATTTTTGAAGATTTTTATTTATTTTTAAGCTGAGCATAACATAGGGTTCTAGCCTTGATTCGGTAATTGTCGGTTATACCCTTTTCTTGAATAAAAAGAGTTTTACATAACATTTTGATACCAAACTTTTTGCTACTGATCTTATATGATAAATAAAATATTTTAAGCCTTCTGGAATAATAAAAATATCAGCTTTTCTTATATAACCCGAAAATCGCTTAAAAGCGACTTTTTACGCGTTTAAAACACATAGTATGAGTTAAAACTATTTTAAATATATAAGAATTAATACCTACTGATGTTTTTAGTAAATTTTTATACTTTAACACTAAGCAAAAGTTTTAAACTCAGATTTCCAGATTTGACCTTTAAAGCTTATGTGAAATTACCAAAATGCCCCTTCGGTGCATAGTTTGGTTGTAAATGATAAATTTCACATATATGCAATACCCTACTGATATAACTTATTAAATTAAGAATTTTTACTGATCGCATCAGACCTGAACCTCAGATTAATATTTAATCTCTTTTATAACCTTTAAAATTACCAAAATACCCCTACGGGGCTTAATTGGAGTTTAAATTCGTTTTAGGCATAATGGAAGGTATCCTACTGATATCATAACATATTTAAGGGATATTAACTTAGGAAACCTGTTCATGACTCATTTGTTTACCCTTATGCATTTTTCGCGTTCGGTGCGGTTTATGTTACTAGTTTGCATAAATTAACCGAAACGAGTCAAACCTTATCATTTTTGTCTCAAAATCCAGAATGTGATTAGTTTACCCATATTATACAAGTCTTCAAACTTGTCAGGTCTAAACCACATTCTATTCTGGTCTTCGCTTAATCTTGCGTTTTGAACCGTATACCTTCCTTTAAAACTAACCGGTCTAAGTTTAGGCTTAATTAAGACACGTTAGGAATCTAATAGGTTATTAAACCTTCATTTCCAGATTTAGGGGACCAGTAAAAGCTACCTGTACTTGCTTGATTGTATACGGCTGGGATAAATTGTATAAATTTGCTCAGGTAAATACTTTTAACTTATTTTCCGTTATACGGGCTTGGGATACGGTATTATAATAATACCGCTTGGTCGGGTATGTAGTTATTTAAATCGGATTGTGATTAATATATTTACATAACCCGTTTTAATCTGTTTTGTTTGGTATATGGCCTTTGGGGGGTTAATGACCATGTCTTGGATATCCTCGGCTCATTCAATGAAATGGCCACGACTTAAGCACAGGGTGTAGGCATACACCTGACAGTTGCGTATGAAAAAAGGTACTCCACAATAAGGAAATTCCTTGTGGGTATTATACGTGTGGCGTGTCAGTTAATCTTGTCCGGCTCTTCTAACCGGCCCTGATGGACGACAAATATGTAAAACTGTATACAAGATTATTTTTAAATAATTGTCCCAAGTTATAAAAGATATTTTGTGCCTTGTGCATTCAAATCAATTTTCTTAAACATTTTCAAAATGAGTCGGTTAATTATATTTACCAGTGTAAACTAACGTATTTTCCAAAAAGGCTAAGTGCAGGTACTAAACGAAATAGGCTGGCTACTCCTAGCATCAATAAAGAGTCTTGCAAGCTTTGATGTTATAATCTGTTGAACAATGATCCTTTTTATCCTTGATCCGCCTGTGCATCCTTTACAACCGTTTTTGTAATAATTGATATTACTTTTATTCGGTTTGTATTGATTTTATCTTTCGACTTCCGCTGTGTATTAAACTGTGATAAATTGTCTACGATTATATCAACTACGTCACGATACTCCCCACCGGGCCCACCGGTAATACGTGGAAATATCGGGGTGTGACAGGTTGGTATCAGAGCCAACATTGAGTGAAGTAAACACTAGCCTTTTGTGTTTAATCTCAATGACACAGTTGCACATTCCTCGACTTCCGAGTCTAGACAAAGAACTTAGGACAAATCCTAATTCATTTTATTTTATCCTTATTGTATCCTTTGTTATTCTTTTGTTTGTTTTGACAGGTTCAACAAAATGCCACCAAGGTTCAGAAGAGGACGAGGCAAACCCCATTTACCAGCCACGGCCATGAATTCGGGCCATCACACCGGTGAACCCCATCTGTTACCATGAGCACCAGTCCGCAAGAGGATTGGAGGACTTATCTGGAGCCCGCGAGGCGATCTGTCTCGCTAAGTTCGTCACCTTCGTACCATCACTCGTTTGGGCCACAGTCCGAGAACGAGCCCAACGATTCTCACCATTCTTTCCTTCCACTTCGACGGTCGAGTTCACACCGTGCCTTGGAAGACCCGACCCCGTTCTTCCAGAGCTGGTTCAACCCGGCCAACCAGGTGCAAGAACCAATGGGTTTTAACCCATTGGGACCCGAAGATCACTTCTCTGGTGACCATGCTATGGACATGGATGAACATACGGATCCCGCCGAACCACCATCTGGGACACCGACGCACCCTATCGAGATTTCAGATGGGTCGTCTTTTCACGAATCACCTTATCGCGGTCCAGACAACTATGAGGCGAGGTTCGCCCAATACGATTGGGTGTTTACTCCCTCCTACCACTCCGAGCCTCAGCAGCAGCAGCAGCAACAAGATCCCTCTGAGGATTCACGCTTTGTAGCGGTCACTCCACCGCCACCACCGCTAGTACAGCAGCCGCCTCCGGAGCCACCGAGGTGAAGAAGATCAAACGCACGGATGTCCGTGCGAGGGGGAATCAGTATCAGCACCCCTCAACCTTCCAGTGGCAATCACTACCCGCCACTTTACGAAGACCCGCAGATGGGTGGGCCTTCAAACCCCGTCTCTGAGGTGGACTCTGCGCCAGTCGCACCACCACCAATGGGTTTCGATAACCCAATTCCTACATACGCCGGTGCAGCGGCGTATAACCCGTTTGAACAGCCGGCCCATACCAACTATAGCTACGCTGAAGCTGACCCATACCTTGTAGCGGCGAACTATAATGCTCTCCATCCTGAGGGGCCATATGGAGCTCCCTGGGGGATTGGATACCCAGCTTATGGGTACCAACACCCGCCACCTCCTCAACCTCCACATCAGCAGCCACCGCAGCCGCCAGTGATACCGCCACTGCAACAACAGGAGATTCTCCAAAGGTTGAGCCAGGTGGAGCGGGAAGTTCAAGAAGAGCGTAGGCACAACCGAGGATTTCTCAAAGGTCTGGCGAGTTTATTCAAGGGAAAGAAGAAAAGGGATTTTCGAAGATTCCTTATTTATTTATTTATTTATTTATTTATTTATTTATTTATTTATTTGTATTGTAATTTCCTAGTTTTAAATCAAGTCCCTGCGTGGACATCCATTTCTGTATTCAGTCCCTGCGAGGACATGTATTTTCCAATCTAGCCCCTGCATGGGCATGTCATTTCTGTTTAGCCTCTGCGCGGGCAAGTCATTTATGTTAAAGTCCCGTTTAGGGCATTCATGTACTCTTTTATTTAATTATAGAATATGTTGAATTTTAATTATCATTACATGCATAAATATAAAATATGAAATAAATAAAATATCATTCCTTTTATAAGATCTGCCATTATTAAATAAAATCTTAAAGGTAAAGACCTAGCCCATGTGTCATTTTAAGACAGGGCCATGATGGTAGATCCTTATTAAGATTCAGATCCTTATTAACATCTGAAAACATGTTAACATTCCTTGCAAATGTGATTCGATAAAATCACATAAGTCATCCTTATATTGGATTCTTTCAAATCCTTTCTTTATTTATTAATTAAAACATCCATTGGTGATGTAATGCCTACGGGCCATAATCATTGTCATATAAGACAAAAGATAGTTGTAGTCTACGACTCCTTGTCCAGAAAAGGTAGTGAACTATGTTCAAGCCTTAATGCCTTCGTTCTATAAAATCATGGCTTATGAATTTAAAATTGTCCTTATGACTAGGCTTTTGTGTGCCACTCAATTATCCTTAATATTTTATAACTGGGATAAAATAAAATAAAAATATAAATAAATTAAATTAACCAATATGGTTTATAGCTACCATGGTTAATGGATTGCCATAAAAGACAATCCCATAATAGACTTCTAAATAAATCATTGTCATCATTTTATGTAGCAATCAAGCTACATGGCAGAGTCTGAAGAAGTCAACAGTCACCCTCTGGAAAATCATGATAACACTAGAATCAACATAGCTGGTGCAGAATTACAGGCATTGATAGACAATGCCGTCACTCGAGCTTTGGATAGACGAGATAATGAATCAAGCGGTACTCGGAGCAAGACCCTATCCGAACCTCATTCTAAATCTCACCCTAAGACTCACTCTGAGGCTCATAGTAAGCCACCTTCTAAACAACATGAGTCGAAGAAGGATGATGACCGAGACTCCTCAAACCAACATAGTGTTCCGTCTAAGAAGATTGTATTTGATCAAGAGCCACGTACAAGAACATGTACTTATAAGTATTTCGTCTCCTGCAAGCCCAGGGATTTCACTGGGGAAAAAGGAGCCATCGATTGCATGACGTGGATAGACGAGATGGATACCGTGGTTGATATCAGTGGGTGCGCTGATAGAGATATTGTGAAGTATGTTTCATAATCTTTCAAAGGTAAAGCACTAGCTTGGTAGAGGTCTTTGATCCAAGCTACTGGAAAGATCCCATTGTACAACCTGACATGGGATCAGTTTGTTGCTCTTATCAAGGAGAATTACTGTCCTCAACATGAAGTTGAGAAGATAGAGACTGACTTTCTGTCACTGGTGATGAAAAACTTAGACTGTCAGGCTTACCTTACCAGTTTCAATACCATGTCACGTTTGCTTCCATACTTGGTTACTCCTGAACCAAAACGTATAGCCCGTTTTATTGGGGGTTTAGCCCCAGAGATCAAAGCTAGTGTGAAGGCATCCCGACCTGCTACTTTTAGGTCAGCCACTGATTTGTCATTATCCCTTACTCTGGATGCGGTCAGGCAGAGATCGCTTAAAAATTTTGAGGATGGAAAAAGGAAACGTAAGGATGATGGCTCACGACGGTCTGATAAGAAGCATAAGGGAAACACAGACCACAAGAAGAATACGGGGTCTAACAAGGGTAACCAACATACGGATGAGAAGCCGAAATGCAAAACCTGCCAGAAACGTCACTTCGGAAAATACAGGTTTGAATCGAGGTCGCAGTCGCAATCAAGGCCGATTGCATGTGGGATATGAAAATCCAAGGAACACAAGACATTAGACTGCAAGAAGATAAAGGATGCGATGTGCTATAACTGTAACGAGAAGGGGCACATCAAGTCCAACTGCCCTATGTATGCCAAAAAGCCTGAAGAAGCCAAAAAGACCAATGCAAGGGTCTTTCGAATGGATGCACGGGAAGCAGTTCAGGATGATAACGTGATAACAGGTACCTTCCTTATAAATGATGTTTATGCAAGGGTATTGTTTGATTCGGGGGCGGATAAGTCATTTGTAGATAATAAGTTTTATAAGTTATTAAATCTGCCTGTTAAAACTCTAAGCATAAAATACAAGGTAGAATTGGCCGACGATACTATAGAAACTGCTTCAACTATGTTAGATGGATGTTTTATATCCATTAGGAACCACTCCTTTCCGTTATCTTTGCTTCCTTTGAAATTAGCTGGTTTCGACATAGTGATAGGCATGGATTGGTTAGCTCATAACCAAGCCCAGATCGTTTGTGACAAGAAACAAGTGGTGATCAAGACTCCGTATGGTGAGCCACTTACCATACAGGGAGACACTCAGTATGGGTTGCCTAAGCAAGTGTCTATGCTTAAGGCGTCAAGGTGTTTGAAGAAGGGTTGTGTCATTTACATGGCACATGTGACTATTGATGAACCGAAGCCCAAGATTGAAGACATCCCTATCATTTCCGAATATCCGGAAGTATTCCCTGAAGAACTACCTGGTTTACCACCAGATAGGCAAGTAGAATTCAGAATCGACATTATTCCTGGAGCAGCGCCAGTTGCAAGAGCACCTTACAGGCTAGCACCGACTGAAATGAAAGAGTTGAGGACTCAACTGGATGATTTGTTGGCAAAGGGTTTATTCGACCTAGTTCATCTCCCTGGGGAGCACCAATTCTGTTTGTGAAGAAAAATGATGGATCGATGCGTCTATGCATCGATTATCGTGAACTAAAAAAGGTGACTATCAAGAACAGATATCCATTGCCCAGGATCGAAGATCTGTTCGATCAACTGCAAGGGACAAGTTACTTCTCCAAGATTGATTTGAGGTCTGGTTACCATCAGCTGAAGGTTAGAGATGAAGATGTGCACAAGACTGCATTCAGAACTCGTTATGGTTACTACGAGTTCTTAGTGATGCCTTTTGGACTCACCAATGCACCAGCAACATTCATGGATCTCATGAATCGCGTATGCAAACCCTATTTGGATAAGTTTATCGTAGTCTTCATTGATGACATTCTTATTTATTCGAAAAGTCAAACTGATCATGAGAAACACCTTCGTTGTATTCTTAAACTCCTTCAGCATGAGAAGCTTTACGCCAAGTTTTCAAAGTGTGAATTTTGGCTTCGTGAAGTCCAATTCCTTGGACATGTGGTTAGTGAGCGTGGTATCCAGATGGATCCCGCTAAAATTGAAGCCATCATGAATTGGCAAGAACCGAAGACGCCCACAGAGATTCGTAGCTTCTTAGGTTTGGCAGGATATTATAGGAATTTTATTGAAAACTTCTCAAGGATTGCTGCACCCCAAACCTCATTGACTCGTAAGAATATCAAGTTTGACTGGGGTCTTAAGCAACAAGAATCCTTTGATATTCTCAAGCAGAAGCTAAGCAATGCACCTGTGTTGACATTGCCCGACAGAATCGAAGAGTTTGTGGTTTACTGCGATGCATCACACACTGGAATGGGATGTGTGCTTATGCAGAAGGGCAAAGTTATTGCATATACTTCCCGTCAATTAAAGGTGCACGAGAAGAATTACACCACCCATGATTTGGAGTTGGGTGCCGTTGTATTTGCACTGAAGCTTTGGAGGCATTATTTGTATGGGACTAAGTTTGTGATCTATTCTGATCACAAAAGCCTTCAGCATCTGTTTAATCAGAAGGATCTGAATATGAGACAGCGTCGATGGATGGAGACACTGAATGATTATGATTGTGAAATTCGCTACCATCCAGGCAAAGCGAATGTTGTAGCTGATGCTTTAAGTAGGAAAGAAAGGGTTAAGACCATTAAAATCAATGCCAAGAGCATTGAATTGAAAAACAACTTGAATGAGAGGTTGTTAGCCGCACAAAAGGAAGCTGTGCTGGAAGCTAACTATCCAAATGAAAAGTTGGGAGTCACTGCTGAACAGTTATCATATGGCAAGGATGGAATCCTGAGATTGAATGGACGAATATGGGTTCCAGTCTATGGAGGACTTCGGGACGTTATCCTTCAAGAAGCCCACAGTTCTAAGTATTATGTTCATCCTGGAAGTGACAAGATGTACCAGGATTTAAAGGCAAATTATAGGTTTGAAGAAATCTATAGTCATTTATGTGGCCAAATGTCTGACGTGTGCTCAAGTTAAAGCAGAACACCAGTAGTCGTCATGTTTGCTGCAACAGCCTGAACTTCCCACCTGGAAGTGGGAAATGGTAACTATGTATTTTATCACGAAGTTACCAAAGACAAAGCGAGGAAATGATACTATTTGGGTTATATTGGATAGATTGACTAAGTCAGCCCACTTCTTACCTATTAAGGAAAAACACAGCTCAGATGAGTTAGCTCAGCTGTACGTGGACAAGATTGTATCTTTCCATGGAGTGCCAGTGTCTATCATCTCTGATAGGGATATGAGATATACAACACATTTCTGGAAAAGCTTTCAGCAATCCCTAGGCACTCGATTGAACTTCAGCATAGCATATCATCCTCAGACGGATGGTCAAAGCGAGCGTACTATTCAAACACTCGAAGATATGCTACGAGCTTGTGTTATTGACTTAGGTGGAAGTTGGGATGATCATCTTCCACTGATTGAATTTTCATATAATAATAGCTATCATTCAAGCATCCAAGCTGCACCTTTTGAAGCGTTGCATGGAAGAAAGTGCAGGACGCCCGTTTGTTGGGCAGAAGTGGGAGATATCCAACTAACAGGACCTGATATAGTCCTGGAGACGACAGACAAGATTGTGCAGATAAGAGATCATCTCAAAGCTGCCAGGGATAGGCAGAAAAGCTACGCAGATAAAAGGCGTCAACCTCTAAAGTTTGAGGTTGGTGACAAAATGTTACTGAAGGTATCACCCTGGAAAGGGGTAATGCGTTTTGGCAAGAAAGGCAAGTTAATCTCACGATATATAGGACCATTCGAGATCATCGAATGTGTCGGAACAGTGGCTTACAAGTTAAACCTGCCTGAAGAGCTCAGTGGGATTCATAATGTATTCCACATCTGCAATCTGAAGAAATGTCTAGCTGATGAATCGCTAGCCATGTCGCATAAGGATGTGCACATAGATGAGAGCTTAAAGTTTGTCGAAAAACCTTTGTCGACCGAGGATCGACAGGTTAAGAAGCTTCGAAAGAAGCATGTACCGATTGTAAAAGTTAAATGGGATGCCCGTAGAGGTCCCGAGTATACGTGGGAGGTAGAGTCCACAATGAAACAGAAGTACCCTCATTTATTTCAATAAATCTCGAGGTTGAGATTTTTTTAAGGGGGTGAGGATGTAACACCTCGTAAAATCACGTCCAATATAATATCGACACGTGTCATGGACTTTAAATGTGTAAAGAATTATTTTAGAGGGACTGAAGTTGACAAACAAAGAAAGTATGTGTGTAAAAGGATTCAAAGTGTCAACGATTGATAATTATACCTTTCAACAACCCTACACGATGTTTATACCCTTAAAAGAATGAATTATGAATCGTATGAAACCGTTTGTGGAAGAAAGTGAAAGTTTACAAACTGCAAGGGTTAAATGTGTCAACAAGTTTAAATTATACCTCTGAGTGACCATTTATCGAACCCGAAGCTTTGTAATGATTAAGTATACTCACTACAATAAGTGATAAAAATTTCACAAGGTTTCGATAACGTATGAGAAAGATACGCTAACATTCGTAAGCGAGGGGTTAAAAGCGTCAACGTTGAAATTTAGGACTTTTCGGGTGATCGTAAAACTAATCGGGGACTTAATAAAGTTGGTTTATAACTTGGAGTCCTTAAAAGTCAAGTTGGAGGGTTAAAAGTGCTATAAAACTAGTTAGAATAAAGAATTGAAGGACCAGGGACCAAATGTGCAAATCTGGCAAACTTGGTGACCGGATCTGGGAGCCATACCGGCCGCGTAAGACTCCCTTATGTCTTACGCGGGCCGCCTGGAAGTCACCAGCGACCAAAATGCATGACAGGTGCCTGTACAGCCTGTTAAACCGAATTATATGCATGGAAACTGATACCAGGGTCTGTGCAAATGGGATTTCATGCAATAGGGACAGCTGTGATCATCTGGTAGCAACAATAGGGACATTTGGGATGATCTTGTTGCATCAAAGCCATTATATAAGAAGTTCTCGTTCTCAAGTTCAAATGCTCACTTTCAAAAACCATTCTAACTTAATTCCTGGAGCCTCCTGGAGCTCAAGATCATTTCCTAAGGATCATTAGTCGTGCTAAGTACTTCAGTAAGCTTCCTTAATCTTTTTAATTTGTGTTTTATTAGTTTAATGACCTAAAGTCAAAACCGTCGTAATTAAGGTTTGACTTAGTGATTAATCACTAATGGTCCAGTCAATTCTTGAATTGAAAGTAGCTATGAGTTGGTAATTATATGGGTAATAAACCCTTAAAAGGGCACCCTCTGATTTCCACTCTAAGTAGGTCAATTGTCGGGTCAAACTTAATTGTAAAAAAGTCAACATAAAGCTAATTTTCAAATAAGCATATAATTAACAATGTAGAAGCCATGAAACCTGTTTTATCACATGTATAACTTGGTAATTAATGTAAGCACATGTCTAAGCATGTTCAACCCGACAATTTTGAGTTTAAGCCCAGTTCGGAACCGAAAGTCGCAAAAGTGGACTTTTGATTTGACTTTCAGTTCTGACCTGATTTAGATTGTTTTAGAAATGCCTTAGGCTTCCATTAGGACCAGGTTATATGTTAGTATAACCCTCTGTGATTATACAACTTGGTTCCTAATTTATCCGATTCATTCATGTTTCCGTTATATGCTTAAATGTTGACCATTATGCCCTTTTGACCATAAAACGAGATTTTTGAAAATGTGAGAAGACAAAAACCTTTACTACTGAATTATAATCATATCCTAAAAATTTGACATCAGTTTGAGGTCTAGATTTGGAGTTATGCTCAATATCGTAATTAAGAAGCTTTTTATTAATTAAACGACATAATTAGCATATAGCCTATTTAAACCCAAATTTTGATACCAATTTTTTTACCCACTAATGTAAAATAATATTTTGGGATTTTTGAAGATTTTTATTTATTTTTAAGCTGAGCATAACATAGGGTTCTAGCCTTGATTCGGTAATTGTCGGTTATACCCTTTTCATGAATAAAATGAGTTTTACATAACATTTTGATACCAAACTTTTTGCTACTGATCTTATATGATAAATAAAATATTTTAAGCCTTCTGGAATAATAAAAATATCAGCTTTTCTTATATAACCCGAAAATCGCTTAAAAGCGACTTTTTACGCGTTTCAAACACATAGTATGAGTTAAAACTATTTTAAATATATAAGAATTAATACGTACTGATGTTTTTAGTAAATTTTACACTTTAACACTAAGCAAAAGTTTTAAACTCAGATTTCCAGATTTGACCTTCAAAGCTTATGTGAAATTACCAAAATGCCCCTTCGGTGCATAGTTTGGTTGTAAATGATAAATTTTACATATATGCAATACCCTACTGATATAACTTATTAAATTAAGTATTTTTACTGATCACATCAGACCTGAACCTCAGATTAATATTTAATCTCTTTTATAACCTTTAAAATGACCAAAATACCCCTACGGGGCTTAATTTGAGTTTAAATTCGTTTTGGGCATAATGGAAGGTATCCTACTAATATCACAACATAATTATGGCATATTAACTTAGGAAACGTGTTCATGACTCATTTGTTTACCCGTTATGCATTTTTCGCGTTCGGCGCGGTTTATGTAACTAGTTTGCATAAATTAACCGAAATGAGTCAAACCTTATCATTTTTGTCTCAAAATCCAGAATGTGTTTAGTTTACCCATATTATACAAGTCTTCAAACTTTTCAGGTCTAAACCACATTCTACTCCGGTCTTCGCTTAATCTTGCGTTTTGAACCATATACCTTCCTTTAAAACTAACCGGTCTAAGTTTAGGCTTAATTAAGACCCGTTAGGAATCTAATAGGTTATTAAACCTTCATTTCTAGATTTAGGGGACCAGTAAAAGCTACCTGTACTTGCTTGATTGTATACGGCTGGGATAAATTGTATAAATTTGCTCAGGTAAATACTTTTAACTTATTTTCCGTTATACGGGCTTGGGATACGGTATTATAATAATACCGCTTGGTCGGGTATGTAGTTATTTAAATCGGATTGTGATTAATATATTTACATAACCCGTTTTAATCTGTTTTGTTCGGTATATGGCCTTTGGGGGGTTAATGACCATGTCCTGGATATCCTCGGCTCATTCAATGAAATGGCCACGACTTAAGCACGGGGTGTAGGCATACACCTGACAGTTGCGTATGTAAAAATGTACTCCACAATAAGGAAATTCCTTGTGGGTATTATACCTGTGGCGTGTTAGTTAATCTTGTCCGGCTCTTCTAACCGGCCCTGACGGACGACAAATATGTAAAACTGTATACAAGATTATTTTTAAATAATTGTCCCAAGTTATAAAAGATATTTTGTGCCTTGTGCATTCAAATCAATTTTCTTAAACATTTTCAAAATGAGTCGGTTAATTGTATTTACCAGTGTAAACTAACGTATTTTCCAAAAAGGCTAAGTACAGGTACTAAACGAAATAGGCTGGCTACTCCTAGCATCAATAAAGAGTCTTGCAAGCTTAGATGTTATAATCTGTTGAACAATGATCCTTTTTATCCTTGATCCGCCTGTGGATCCTTTACAACCGTTTTTGTAATAATTGATATTACTTTTATTCGGTTTGTAATGATTTTATCTTTCGACTTCCGCTGTGTATTAAACTGTGATAAATTGTCTACGATGATATCAACTACGTCACGATACTCCGCACCGGTAATCGTGGAAATATCGGGGTGTGACAAGATTGCAAGTACTATTTGCTCGATTAGGGTTGGGCTGGTTTCATAAGGGTAAACTAGAACACGAATTTAAGGGGGAATATAATTTTGTAGGGGGGGGTATGTGATTTGAGAGGGAGATTAAACAAAATTAAAGGAAAATTTGAATTTGATTTTGCATGTGTGGGTGGTAGAATGTAATTAATTTGGGAGGGAAATGAAAATAGGTTTTGAGGTTAATACTTTTTATTTTATATAGTTTAAATATAAAGAAAATTAGTTTTGAGGTTAATACTTTTTATTAGGACTGAGTTTGAGTCTCTGATATAATTTATTGAAATGGTTGAATATGTGTCGAGTATTAAAGACTAAATATTACTCCCTAATTATTTCATATAGAAAACTCTTAGGAGACTAAATATTAGTTTCGAATAAGGTCACTTACAAGATGTTAGAGATTAGTTCTCAGTCCCTGATACTTCTATAAGAATGGTAGGACTTGAGTCGAAGATTGGATTCTAAAAATCAGTCCTTAATCCTTTCATAAATAAGAAAGGTGTTCAAGCCTAAATATCAGTCCCTAATTTGATTATTTTTTTTAGAATGTACATATTCGTATATCAGAGTTGCGATACAATAACCGGGTTTTGTTTTGATTACGTGTTACTTGCGACGCTTCACGGCCATCGAGGAGGGTAGAATAGGTCCTCACCCAATGTCATCGTGAACGTTAATGTGGGTTTTGAGTAATGAGTTGCACTGCGACACATCACGGCTATCAAGGAGGGTAGAATTGGTCCTCACTCGACATCTTCGTGGTTGTCAGCAAGTGCAATGTGATGTGATAGTGATAAAGTATGCAAAATATGCGAAAAATACTGCGATTTAGCGATATATGAGATATGGGTACATTATGATCCGAATCTCTGGTGCTAGGCGTAATGAGTATAACGAGTAGTAACAACGTACGAACGTGCGGGTTGTTACAATATCCACACTTGTTTCAATAGATCTCGAGGACGAGCTCTAAAACAAGGTGGGGAGGATATAACAACTCTAAAGAAAACCGACACTCTCCCAAATATTTTCCGACACCCTAATATATTTTTAAATATCCCAATACGTCCTAAAATACACCCCATACGTGAAAACAGGCCCCAAATACCTTAAATATTATTAAAAATAATATAAAAATCTGATTTTGGGTTTGAGGCGGGCCGCGTAAGGAACCCCTTAACCCTTATGCGGGCCGCGTGAAGGTGAAATGTGGCTGAACCCTGGGCCGCCACGTGGCCCAACACATGTCAAAGCTAGATAGTGACCCGGACAAGCTACGCTGTTGACCAGCGTTGACGCGTGTCACAACCCAACCGATGGCGGAATCATCGGGGCGTGGCACTAGGCAAATCAGATTGCTCAAGAGAATCCATAACAACTATATCGCGTTAATATTTATTATATTCGTTATCCCATACTAACAAATAATACAATCATATAAGTTATCACAGATTTCTTGTCTTCTCGAACAATACAAATCCGACAACCTAGATTTTTAGGCGAGTTTCTAGACTTCCTAGCTTGATTTGATGTAGATAGCGATCTAATCTGCAACATACGTTAAAACAACGTCAATACAAAAGTATTGGTGAGTATACAAGTTTTGATAGTGTAGCGATAAAATAGTTAAAAGTGTTGCGAATTACCAAATACGTAGGCGGGATACCTCAACATACATGCAAAAAGACAGATACTACCAGCTAAGTCACTCGAGCTGCGATTGCGATTGCTATTCATCCTAACTAGACCCCGTCGGGTGCTATAGTACTATACTAGTTAAGGCGGTACCTCGCGAGTATAAGTCCTAACACATATGTAACTAGCATCGCATGTAAATAAGCATAACAGTTATTCGCAAGTGATAAATAGATTGATTTAAATAATTCGTTTGATAAGTTCGATTTATTAGGAACGTATGTTACACCCAAAAATGCAATTAAAAGGGTGGTTCGAGTATACTCACAGTGTGTATTCAGCGAGAACACAGCTTGATTGGATCGATTGAGAGTGCGTCCGAGTTAGCCTAGACATGGAATGGTAGGGTAAGCGGTGCACGGTGTGTTTAAACGGATGACCTTATACGGTGGGGGGTCTGTTCGGTCGGATGAGGCTTATCCGGTCGGATGAGGCTTATTCGGTCGGATGGTACCATCCGGTCGGATGGTCTCATCCGGTCGGATGGCGTCGAATCTGATGGATAGTTCGATCCCACGTCCTGGTCAACTGTTCTTGATGGTTTGTGGAAAGAATACGAGTGGTTTGGCTGAGACGGTGGGACCAGTGTTATAAAAGTCGGATTCCAAGGCCGAGTACTCGGCGAGTACTTGGTCCTCGAAACCCCTCCGAGGCAACTTCCTCCTAGGCGGACTCAATTAGTCGGCCTCGGTCAAACTTGGCGCCTATTCGGCCTAGTCGGCGCCTAGTCGGACGTAGTCGGAAAGAGTCGGCCTAGTCGGTCTAGGCGGTCAATGTGGTTTGTTGACTTTTAATTAGTCAAAATCGGTCAAAATCGGCCTACTCGGCCTTATACTCGGACTACTCGGCCTTGTATTCGGACTACTCGGACTTGTATTCAGAATATTTGAACTTTAAACATGTTTCATTTTAAATTATACTCAGTTGACATGAATTATGCTTATTTTAACATATGTATAATATATAACAATTAATTTTCTTTATAGTTACCATGTCCGCGTACTACCCGAGTACTCTCCGAGTACTCCGATTATTCCCAACTCCCCAGTCGGCCGACTAGAGATCGCCTAGCGACTTTTACAACACTGGGTGGGACATCATGTTAAACAAATGAAATTCCATCAGTTCCGACCCGTTCTAACGGCTGGGAACCACCCCGTTCCATCAGATCTGGCCGTTCTTGACGGTTTTTCCATGTTTAATCCGAAATCCCACAATACTTGATTAGATACATAAATTTTAGGTGAGATTGTTATAAAAACATGTGGAAATCACTCAGATCTGAGTTGTTTATGGTAAAAGAAGGTCACACTTTGAAGTTCATATGAACTCTTGATGACATCACCTTTGAACATCCCAAATCGGTAGATTTCACGGTTAAAAGTTGAGTTTTAAAAGATATAAAGGTAAAAAATTGAGTGTAGATCATAGAAGAACAAGATTTAGGTTGAGACCTTACCGGAATCGCGAGGAATCGAGAGAAAAGGGTCTAAGAGCGTGCTGGTCGAGTGGGAGCTGTCACATCACTGTTCAAGTGAAGTGATAGGCTATTTATAGGCAAGAGGGAAGAGTGGAGGTGATATGGTGCTCCGGTTCGGATGGCCTATCCGTTCGGTCTCTGGCGCGACGAGCTTCATTGTTTCGAGCGTTGCGATAGTTTTGGGTACGCATTTCCTATATTTAATTATTTATTATATATATGAAATTAATTACAAGGGGTCGTATGTATGTATCCATATTTCAAAGTTGTGATACAATAACTGGGTTTTGTTTCGAGTATGCGATTACTTTGCGACGCTTCACGGTCATCGAGGAGGGTAGAATAGGTCCTCACTCAATGTTATCGTGAATGTTAATGTGTGTTTTGAGTAATGAGTTGCACTACGACACATCACGGCTATCAAGGAGGGTAGAATTGGTCCTCTCTTGACACCTTCGTGGTTGTCAGCTAGTACAATGTGATGTGATAGCGATATAATATGCGAAAATGTTGCGATATAGCGATGTATGCGATATAGTTACATTATGATCTGAATCTCTGGTGCTAAGCGTAACGAGTATAACGAGTAGTAACAACGCACGAACATGCGGGTTGTTACAGTCTCCCCTGCTTTAGGAAATTTTGTCCTGAAATTAATCCACAAGAAGGGTCGCGAGAGTTGATACGAATGAGAGTAGCGATCAAAAGCGACGAGGTAGCGAGCGATCGATTGAGTATACACATACGAGGGCATTACGAAGGCTAAGCGAGAGCAATGAGTCAAAGCGATTTGTATAGTCAAAGGTGATAACACACACAAGAATGCGATTCCAAAGCCTTATAAATTCTTGAAAGTCGATTAATTAGGAGAAACTTGCTCATGAAAAGCTTCTAATGGTGCGACGTTAACTGTTGCGATGTTCGCACCAGCACGATGAGAAGGGTTTTGTTGGGTTACTAAAAGATTTTAAAGTGATCAAAGCTCGTCTTACGAAATTTTCTCGCCACATGGCGTTGACTTGAGTCGATTGTCACGCCAGTGTCTCAAGAAAATCTCATTTTGTACAAAGGTTTTGTTTAGTTCTTAGAAAATTTTTGTAAGAAAAGGTCAGTTTTAAAATTTGTGTGAACAAAGCCTTTTAATTATACCAAAAATTTAAATTTAAATTGAAGGTCGGCCCAGCATGGCACTTTCCCATGAAAGTTTCACAATATGGCTAAAACACTTATATATAGGAAGTACCAGTGGCGTATCCACCATGTTTTATTCATATGGCTTCCGTCTCGTGAGGCAGTGTCATCCGCGTCGACATAGTACAGACAGAATTGCGATGACTCGATCCAAACGAGAAGGGTTGGATTAAGTCTTAAAAGGGCGAGTTGAGCGATGAAGTCATCTTCGAACTCAGTTCAGCGATACAAGTGAGGTAATTAATCGATTGATAACACAACATAACACAATAAGCGAAAGCGGCGACGGTAAGCGAAAAGCAATGAGCGATAGCGTCAAGTGATAGCAACAACCGTCGAGTGATAAGCGACGGTCGATGCGTTGCAAGCGTTGGAGACATGCGATTTGATTAAATTTAATAACACCACAATTTTAAACTAACACTAGCCCTCATGGCCTTTTTCCACGAAGGTCTGCTGATACGGCTTAAAACACCACCATGTCTTAGCCCTATTAGTTTCGTCTCGTGAAGCAAGGTCGTGAGTGCTAACATAACGCAGACAACTCAGATAACATAAATAGCGATGGCGGTAAGCGATGAAAATATCGAAGTGATGAGATAGGTTCGAGAAGCGTTACAGTGAAAAGCGACGTGTGACGTGCGATGCTCGTCAAGCTATTCACGATACGCGATTCTCAGCAAGCGATACATAGTAGCGGTAAGCGATAGAGCGATACATGCGTAATAAGCGATGCATAACAAGTGACACACACACATAAGCGATTAAACGAGAACGCACTAAAAGCGATAGCGATTCACACATCAAGCGATAACCAGGGGTAGAGATTGCGTGATACGCACAATATGCGATTGCGATTTCGAGCCACATAATAACCGTTTGAGATTGCGAACAAACAATAAGCAATGACGCGAGACACATAATATACGACTGCGACTTGAGATAGATTCTAGCGATAATGCGTTGCGAGCGTGTTGACTTACGAAAAGTCTAGCGATTACACGCCTTGAGTTGCGATTGAGATTGTTACGCCTTGTGATGTATAGTTTAGAGTGTCGAATATAACCATAATAGTAATACAGGTCTACGTTCCAACTCCACCTGGCACTTTCTTCACAAAACTCCGGTTAGCATGGCGAAGCACCGTCATGTTTCAACCATACGCCTTCGTTCCGTGAATAGATGTCACACTTTTTCAGACATGGTCAAGACACTTATATATAGGAAGTACCAGCGGCGTATCCACCACGCTTAACCATGCCCTGAACGTTAAGGCATCATTGAAACTCACTACGATCTCTGTGCCCTAACCAAAATAATCCCGTGTGCACCCGTGATTAAACTGATTCTTGCACGTTTATCGTACCTTATCTCAAGAACGCATAATAGGGGTAAAATACATTACATAGTACATAGTGCTAGCATTTAGATTGTGCGCGAGTATAAGGGAGGAAATAGAATCCACATGCGTCGAGTGTTAGGATAAGTTTCCATTCATAAAAGAAATTGACGGCGAAAAAGTCGTATTATTACAACAACATTAGAAGCAAAATAACGTTGCTGTGGAGTACTTCTACGGAGACTGCGGTTGTTGCTGAAATTCCTCAAGGTTGAGGTCCCGTGCGACGGTGTTGCGTAAGATGACCATACCAGTTGCAATTTGCGCAGTAGCGGCAGTTAGTTTCCGGCGGGTGATGATATGTACACGTGAGACACAGGGGATGAGTTCCGTTGTAAGTGCGTTTCAAATGGACTGGAGCTGCTCGGAGAGGTTCTGGTTGCGACATCCCAGTTGTTAAAGAGTCTGGGCTCATGGTCTTTCGTTTATGGCTGGGCTGAGTTTATGCAGTGTTGTCAGCGGATTCGTCTGATGATTCGCTGGAGACATCGTCGAAGGAATCTTCAGAAGAATCGTTGGTAGATTTGTTGGAAGAATCGTCAGAAGAATCGATGATGAGCTTGTTTGACAGGATTCTTAGAGAAGAATCCGTCCAAGACTCGTTTGTCGTTGATCTCTGCGGCCAAACGGTAGGTTTCTTCGATGGTAGCAGGTCTTGCAGCATCGACAAAATCACCCACACACTCAGGCAGGCCGCGAATGTACTTCGGAATGGCTTTTTCTGAAGTGTTGACTTGACTTGGGCAGATTACGCTAAGCTGTTATAAAAACATGTGGAAATCACTCAGATCTGAGTTGTTTATGGTAAAATGAGGTCACACTTTGAAGTTCATATGAACTCTTGATGACATCACCTTTGAACATCCCAAATCGGTAGATTTCACGGTTAAAAGTTGAGTTTTAAAAGATAGAAAGGTGAAGAATTGAGTGTAGATCATAGAAGTACAAGATTTAGTTTGAGACCTTACCGGAATCGCGAGGAATCGAGAGAAAAGGGTCCAAGAGCATGCTGGTCGAGTGGGAGCTGTCACATCACTGTTCAAGTGAAGTGACAGGCTATTTATAGGCAAGAGGGAAGAGTGGAGGTGATATGGTGCTCCGGCTCGGATGGCCTATCCGTCCAGATGGCCTCTCCGTTCGGTCACTGGCACGACGAGCTTCATTGTTTCAAGCGTTGCGATAGTTTTGGGTACGCATTTCCTATATTTAATTATTTATTATATATATGAAATTAATTACAATGGGTCGTATGTACGTACCCAAATTTCAAAGTTGTGATACAATAACCGGGTTTTATTTTGAGTATGTGATTACTTTGCGACGCTTCACAATCATCGAGGAGGGTAGAATAGGTCCTCACTCAATGTTATCGTGAACGTTAATGTGTGTTTTGAGTAATGAGTTGCACTGCGACACATCACGGCTATTAAGGAGGGTAGAATTGGTCCTCTCTTGACACCTTCGTGGTTGTCAGCAAGTACAATGTGATGTGATAGCGATATAATATGCGAAAATATGCGAAAATGTTGCGATATAGCGATGTATGCGATATAGTTACATTATGATCCGAATCTCTGGTGCTAGGCGTAACGAGTATAACGAGTAGTAACAACGCACGAACGTGCGGTTTGTTACAACGTGGGCCGCGTAGGTCCCGGTCTCGTGTTACGCGGGCCGCGAGAGAACCAAACTCAGCCCCTATACAAGAAGGCATCGGGCCTTCAGTCGAATTCGTTCAAATTTATTTTCTTAATCTCAAAACTGAAGTGTAGGCATAATACTCGGGTGTAATACCCCCCTAAATAGTGAAGTTCTGCTCTGTTGTAAGTATCATAACCCCTGGATACGTATTAGATACTCTGCCCGATTGATCTAAGGTTCCGTAACGGCTGTCGTGGTTCTGCCGGACGTAGTCGTTGGAATGCCGTCTCGGGGAGAGTATTACTAATGTTAAAATGGGTTATTATACTAACGCGTGTGCATTTGTGTAAATTATAGATAATTCTTAGGAAACCCTAAAGGATAATCTAAGAGAGCAATGTGAGTAATCCTCTTTTTGTGTAAACCTTTTTGTGAGTAATCTCCTTTTTGTAAATTGTTTTTACAAAACCTCACTTAATTAATTATATATTAAGCCGTTATTGAGTATTTGTAAGAATACAATTATCATGAGTATGTTGGGGTTTTGTATACAAAATTTGTTACCACCTGGTCAAGGGGTAACATTTCCACAAGTCGGGTCTGACAGTACCATGGATGTTAATTGATATAACTTGGAAACAAATGTAATTGCGAGACCGCCCTCTATACTGTACAATGGTTTTTATTTAAACTTGATTAAACTGGGATTCACTCACCAGTATTTCCCACTGAAATATGTTTTTAAAACGCGTTTCAGGTAACAAACTGTGAAAGCTAAATAGAAGCCAGCTGGACAACACTGAGGGCTTGGAAAAGTGGCAATAAAGTTACCTAAATTAAAATAGATGTTTTTATTAAATAAAATAGGATTCATTCCTATGAACATGTGTGTATTGCAAACTTGGGTTTTATCTCAATGTGTTTAATATTATGAAAATGTGGTATTTTACTCTGATAAAATATTTCCTAACTACGGTCCTGATGAAAATTCCGCTGCCAAATTAGACAATACGCGATACCACTAAAACTGGCTCGCGACCTCCCGTTCCTGTAATTGTATAGGGATCGGGGGTTGCGACACCACCCGTTTTAAGAAACTCCGTTTCATCGTACCACACCTAGTTTTAACAACCGAGTGTATGATCAGGAAGTACATCAATGGTTTACCTTCTGCCATGCGTAATACCATCGAGGCAGGCAAGCTTGACCACATCGAGGGTGTCTACCCTTTGGCAGCTATTCTAAACAACAATCGCATTCACGATAAACAAGCTGCTACCCATGCCAACACCTCGAAACCAGCCAACCAAATCACCCAACAATCGAGTGTTAACAAGGGGAAGAAGCGAAAGCATTAGAACCCTAGTTGCAATGCGATTGTACCAGCTGTTAACCCGAACCCTGTTATGCCTGAAAATGCATGAAAGCTATACATTGGGATTCATCCCAAGTGTACCAGTTGCAACTATCATCACCCTGCCACTTCCAACTGTCGCCATTGCACTACTTGCAACCGTTTTGGTCACAATACCGCTTATTGTCGTACTAACCCTGCACCACTAGCCCAACCAGCTCCTCAAAACCCTAGACCAGCTAGAGCCTGTTACAAGTGTGGTGACACTACGCATATTTGTCCTCAATGTCCTCAGCTGAACCAGGAACAAGAACAAACCGCTCGAGGATGAGCTTTCAACATCAATGCAAAGCAGGCGCAAAACGACAATGAAGTCGTCAATGGTACGTTCCTTGTTAATAATCTTTATGCTTCGATACTATTTGATACTGTGCGGCCAAAAGCTTTGTGTCCGTTGAATTTGAACCTTTGTTAAATTGTAAACGCTCTAAACTGCCTAAGCCGTTTTCTGTCGAAGTTGCCAATGGCAAATCTATCTTAGTCGATTCTGTTCTTCGCGATTGCATTCTCACTTTCAACGAACACATATTCACTATCGACCTCATACCCATGCAACTGGGTAGTTTCGACATCATAGTAGGCATGGATTAACTTCGTAAGAACAATGCTGAAATTGCTTGCCAGGAGAAGTACGTTCGTTTGCCCCTTCCATCTGGTGACACCATACACGTCTATGGAGACCGACCTTCAAGAGGACTGAAATTGATGTCCTGCACACAAGCGAATAGATATTTACGTAAACGGTACTCTGCCTTTTTAGCCCATGTTGTGGAAGAAAAGGGCAAGGGAAAGAGCATAAGTGATGTTCCAGTGGTGCGCGACTTCCCTGACGTCTTTCCTGAAGACTTGCCTGGTCCTCCTCCACCTCGATCTGTTGATTTTCGTATTGACCTCGTACCTGGTTCGACTCCTGTTGCCAAAGCTCCATATTGTCTTGCACCCTCTGAGATGCAAGAGTTGTCTAATCAACTTCAAGAACTCCTCGATAAAGGCTTCATACATCCAAGTACCTCACCTTGGGGTGCTCCTGCGCTTTCGTCAAGAAGAAGGATGGCTCGTTCCGCATTTGCATCGACTATCATGAGCTTAACAAACTCACCTTCAAGAATCGTTATCCTCTTCCACGCATCGATGACCTCTTTGATAAACTTCAAGGCGCAACTTGCTTCTCCAAGATCAATCTTTGTGACAACCCTCATAATTGCATGTATCCGTACGATTCATTAATGTTAATAAAAGTGCTTGATGTCTGTACTGAATTACTTAACTGCTTTCTAATTTACTGCGTCATTCTTACATGTTTTTTTTAACATACTAGCCTTGTGCAGAAAATTGACTAAATGGCCCTGTATGCTTTCCCAAGTGTTGGGAATTAAAAGTGTTACAAAAAGATATATATATAGGACACTATATGGAATAACTTAGCACTTTAACGGAACGGTATCTAACCAAACAACCGGACATTACCCGGAACACTAAAATATTGCAAGAAACATTGTTTTTATTTTTCTGAGCTAGTCTTGGTCCCCGAACACTTAAACACACTACATGATGCATGTAACACACTAAACATTAGATTTTACATCTAACACCCTACTAATTACCATTTACCCACAACAAATTACACTTAACCCCCCTTCTCTTATTCACGGCTCAAGCATGGCCCCACCTTTAGATTTCTAAATCCCCACTAAATCTTCCATAATCTTCTTAAAGATATGATGTGATGATGCTTGTACTTGTGGAGACACACTAACCTTTGGATAAAACTCTAAATTAGATATAAGAACACTAGAGCTCTTCACCATCTTCAACTCACCACATTCACTCCCTTCCTTCCCCCTCTCTTGGCCGACCTTACCCACACACACCACCATATTTTTGTTCCAAGTTCAAGCAATTCCAAGTGTACTACAAGGTGTAAGAAGGTGAATAACGAAGCTCGGTGTTCTCGGAACTTGAAGGACCTCTCTCGTTTGCTATTATGCTCAACATTTTCATCTTGTTCTTCCCTAGCTTTAAGCTAGTTGTAAGCTTCTTGTTAACCCTTGTTCGCTTCATGTTTTTGGTGGATAATAGATATGTCTTGATGAAATCATATGAACACTAAAAGATCATGCACATAAACCTTGAACATATAGCTTTACATAATATGAAAATGGATGAAACAAGATGAAATGATACTAGTATGATATTGTCTTGGTTATGTTGATAATTGGTTGTTGATTTCTTGGTAGTATGATGATAATCATCATATGGAACTTGTTAAATCATGATTGAAAACATGAGTTAACAAGTTAGGAGGTGATTAGGGGTTTACATAAAAGAATCACCTCCATGTTTAGACATGAACTTGGTGATAAAATGATTTCTTGTAAAAATAATAAACCAAGTGAACTAGTGATCTTGTAGATCTAAAACTTGTGAGTGATTTTCCTAAATAAACCAAGTTTAAAAGACGGTTTTCGAAAGATCATGATCCCTACACTATTTTGGAAATAAAGTAAGTATATGGATACTAGTCACACATGAAAATAATGTAAATAAATATTTTTTGTAAAATATGATCTCAAGTTGTGAACATCTAAAAATCCCGAGAATGAGATTTTAACAAAAGTAAACACACTTTGGAGGGTAACTAAACCCACTAAACGCCTTACCAAGTTACTACGCGTTTTTATGAGTGTTGGTTTATAAATGGAATAGTTTGCTCATGGTAAATTGTTGTTGATTGTTGAATGATTTTTGGAAAAGAAAATGATATGCTTATTAGCATGGACACCTCCATTTACAAAGGAAACTCTGGCGAAATTTTCTAAAAATTCCAACACTTAGAAATTATTTTTCTAACAAGTGTTCGCAAATACGTTTTAACTTTGTTTTTCAAAATAAACTTCGCCATGAGTTTTGTTACAAAAATACAAAGTATCGGAGGTTGATTTTTACAAGTAAAATGGATAAATATATGTTTAGAATATATATTTTATACTAGAACACTTGTGTGGATACTTGATTATTTTGTGAGATAGTTATATATTATTTGAGGGTAAAATAATATAACTTAACATTAGAATTGTGTGGTACGTGATAGAAGTAATGAGTAGATAAACTGTACGTGGGATACGTGTTATGCATGCACGAGAAACTGATTGTTATCTGTACCTTATTAGGACGTGCTTGATTTCTGATTATTAGAGTAACTAATCTAACCGAGCAAACCAAGGTGAGTTCACACACTTTCTAAGGCATGGGATTCCCGGTGGTTGGGAATGGGTTAAAGAATTATAACGGAACCTACATATCCTCCTTGGGTAGGGTATGTACTTCCATCCTCCATGGGTAGGATTCCAATACTAATCGTGCGTATTCTCCTTGGGTAGAATACGTACGTTCGTCCTCCTTGGGTAGGACAACAACCTTAAAACTTAATAGACAAAACTCTATCATTAAGTCCCTCATTTTATATCGACTTAATCGCCGAGGCTAATGGCGAGTTGGTCATTAGTTAATAGCGCTATTAGGTTTAACAAACCTCACACCGTGCCAGTCGGACGGGCGTGTACTAATGGACTATGGCAAACTGTCAATGATGATAGACATTGACGTAGGGCACAACTTACTTTCGTTATTAGTCGATATGGTAACGGTCTAGTGGTTCAAATGGGGAAGCCCCCACTGATTTTGGTTATGGTTTGGGTATTAAAGAAGGAACTGGTTAATTATATTTTCAACTATGGGGTAACCCCCACGGCAAGTAAGCCAGCAAAAGACAAACCATGTTTTCGGAAACAACTTAAAACTACACAACCAACTGTGAACTCACTCAACTTTGCTGTTCACTCGTTGTTACATGCCTTACAGGTCGCTAGATGCTTATGGAGCTTGCACGAGGAGGAGGTCGTTATGGAATATGGACTGTTATGTCCCGTGCTTAATATTTGAACTTTATGAACTTATAAGACTTATGTTTTGGTTCCACGTTTTATGCTTCCGCTGTTAACTTAAAGTTGGTTACTTTCTCTTGGTCACCAATTGTATTGTGGTTGGTTTTATTTACTTAATTACGTTGTTCAATATGATTGGTGGCTCGATCCTGGTCATGTCACGCCTCCAACCGGTGATACTCCGCATGGTGGATTTTGGGGGTGTGACAGATTGGTATCAGAGCCATTGGTTATAGTGAACTTGGTTTTAAAAAGGGGAAAAGCTTTTTGACAAAACCAGACTATAACCTGTACAGTGCTCAACGATACACCACGACGCTTCGCTCCACGTGCAAGGCTCAACATTTTAGGTGATGTGATTTAAGTTTATATTGCCTACTTGCTAGATCACTTTTTGTGTAATGTGCTGTTTATAGTATGTTTAATGAGAATAGAGCATGCTTCCTTTTAGCCCTACTGCGTCCCCTATGACACACAATTGTTTAATTATTTGACAAGTGGTGGTCAAACCCCTTTCTGATTTCTCATCACCCTGCTACGACAATCGTATATATGTTCTATCTATTCATACGCTATCTCCACCTGAAGTCGCCATTTGACCCTCCGTACATTCGGTTTGTACGTCAACATTCACGAAGACCAGACCTGGCACAAACGAACTCGGGGTTAGGAGAGCTATGCCCACACATCCCTGTTGACGGACCTCGTCATCTCCACCGGTCGTCGTTACCAGAAACGAAACAGCCACAGTTACACGCGTTTGTCGTTTTGCAACTCGCAACCCTACCAACCAAATTCTGTTTTGAACAAGTGATGTACTTCCGTAACCATGATGCAGCAAACCTCCCTATTTGTGTTGTGCCACCACACCTCACTACTAGAATTGCTTCTAAGCAACATATTACTTGGTTGAATTCTTCTGTTATTGGTGGACTCCTGTTTTCGCTCGATTCTTTGCATGAACCTCATTAATTCCCTGTTTCTTCGATTAGCAACTGATTTGATGAAACACCAACAACCATACCACGATTTTTCACCGATCACGAGACTACCTTATCACCCTGTTGGATGGTTTATTAGCTCTCTCGTATACCCAACTCAGCGAATGAATACCATTACTGGTAAAATAGTCTTCAGGATATTTGGGGACGGAGATATGGATCACTTAACCCACCGGCGAACACGATAATTTATATGCTACCTGACCCACTTTATACTACAAGAGACGTACTATAATTTCATGATAGTTTTTCTTGAATATGCGGGATCTTTGAACTAGCTCTTGCACCGACATACGATTATTGATTAATGATACGTCCAAATTTCTACCATTGGCTTAGATCAAACCATCACTCCCTTACCACAGTGACATTTCGTTCTCGCTACTCCATGTTGAGATACCAAAACGAACACGCACTCGCTTAGAGAATTTGGAAGGCTCGACCTCCGATCATTAGTGCTCACTCGTTGAAACCTTGAGGGTGGTGATGTATTATTGATACGATCATACTCTCTTGAACACGTTTTCGCGTCTTTCCTCTGGAACCTCACGACTACGCAGACGTATTTTGGATTCATTCGCACAACCCAAGGAACTCCTCCTAACTTGGTTGCTTACTTGATGAATCACAAACCAACCTAAGTTCATGGATTCAGGTGAATTGTTCCTCCTTCGCATGTGGGCGAGTCCGACGACTTTTGATGGAAGTCTCGGTGAATCTTAACACTACACATTTGTACAACCATCATGCTGCTATGTTGAATTCTTGTTCTGATTGATTTAACCCCGTGACAGCTATATTCAATCAACGGCATACTTTATCCTAACTATACCCAACTTGCGTACAACCAGCTGTACCTTCGACATCAGGTAAACCCCTACTAGGGATTATTAAACGCTTATTCATCGATTGCGGCTACCCTTTCTCATGTTTCCCCACCCATACACGTTATCCTTTTGAACCCTACGATCTTAAGAGTGTTCCCCGCGGACACTCGCTTGGACAAGTTACGCTCTATGAACGTTACTCAGTGAGCATTGGGCCATGAACATGTTGATACCCCAGGTACTTTACCTTGATCTTGATACGGCCGATATGGATCCTCAGACACGATAGATATGTCCCTTATTTTCTTTGACGACATCCGAACCCACTTGAAGAACTGTCCTCGCAACTACAAGAGCTCTTGGACAAGGGTTTTATTCGCCCTAGCACTTCTCCTTAGGGAGCTCCAGTGTTATTTGCAAAGAAGAAAGACAGTACCTTCAGAATGTGTATTGACTACCACGAACTCAACAAGGTGACCGTGAAGAATCGTTATCCTCTCCCACGCATTGATGACTTATTCAACCAGTTGCAAGGGTCGAGTTTCTACTCAAAAATTGACCTAAGGTCAGGCTACCGTCAACTAAGAGTCCGAGACGAGGATATCCCTAATACAACATTCAGGACTCATTATGGGCATTACGAGTTTCTGGTTATGCCTTTCGGATTGACGAATGCACCTGCGGTCTTCATGGATCTCATGAACAGAGTGTGCAAACCTTACCTGGATAAATTTGTCATAGTTTTCATTGACGGTATCCTGATCTATTCAAAGAGTCAGGAAGAACACGAGCAACATCTGAGGCTTATTTTGGAGCTTCTTCGAACAGAGCAGTTGTATGCCAAATTTTCGCAATGTGACTTCTGGCTTCGCGAAGTCCACTTTCTAGGCCACGTGGTAAACAAGGATGGGATTCATGTGGATCCATCCAAGGTTGACTCGATCAAGAACTGGCCTGCACCCCGTACACCAACAGAAATCCGCCAATTCTTGGGTTTGGCAGGATACTACAGACGATTCATCAAGGATTTCTCAAAGATTGCGCAACCTCTCACTTCACTGACACAGAAGGGTGTCACCTATCGTTGGGGTGATGCACAGGA
This sequence comes from Helianthus tuberosus, assembly GCA_030545235.1. NCBI lineage: Eukaryota > Viridiplantae > Streptophyta > Magnoliopsida > Asterales > Asteraceae > Helianthus > Helianthus tuberosus. The sequence goes on from CM060369.1 coordinate 85,643,572, forward strand.
GTCCGCATTTCAGCACTTAAAAGATAGACTTTGTAGTGCGCCTATCCTCTCATTGCCTGAAAGCACAGACGATTTTGTGGTTTATTGCGACGCTTCCATCCAAGGACTTGGTTGCGTGTTGATGCAACGTGACAAGGTCATTGCCTACGCATCGCGCTAACTTAAAGTTCACGAAAGGAACTACACTACGCACAACTTGGAATTGGGGGCAGTTGTTTTCGCACTTAAGATATGGAGGCATTACCTGTACGATACCAAGTGCACCATTTACACCGATCACAGGAGTCTCGAGCATATCTTCAAGCAAAAGGAATTAAACATGCGACAACGCCAATGGGTCGAGCTCTTGAACGATTACGAATGTGCGATCAAGTACCATCCGGGCAAAGCCAATGTTGTGGCCGACGCCCTCAGTCGAAAGGATACTACACCTAAACGTGTGCGAGCGTTACAACTTACCATCCAATCTAGTCTTCCGACCCAGATACGAGATGCTCAGGATGAAGCATTGAAAGCAGAGAACATCAGGGCTGAGTCCTTACAAGGATCAAGGAAACGGCTAGAACAAAAGGAAGACGGTGCTCATTACGTAACAGGGCATATTTGGGTTCTACTCTATGGTAATCTACGTGAGCTTGTGATGGATGAGGCACACAAGTCTTACTCAGTACATCCTGGTTCGGATAAAATGTACCACGATATCAAGACTACGTATTGGTGGTCTGGTATAAAAGCCAACATAGCAACCTACGTCAGTAAATGTTTGACTTGCGCGAGAGTCAAGATTGAATATCAGAAACCATCAGGCCTACTCCAACAACCAGAGATCCCGAAATGGAAATGGGATCAAATTTCCATGGATTTCGTTACTGGCCTGCCTAGATCTCAATGCGGAAATGATACCATTTCGGTTATCGTGGATCGACTGACCAAGTCTGCACACTTCTTGGCTATCAAGGAAACCGATAAGTTTTATACTCTAGCAGACATCTACCCAAAGGAAGTAATATCATGGCACGGAGTGCCAACCTCCATCATTTCTGATCCTGACTCACGTTTTACATATGAATTGTGGCAAGCTATGCACAAGTCCTTTGGCTCACGATTAGACATGAGCACGGCATATCATCCACAGACGGATGGGCAATCTGAACGCACCATCCAAAACCCTTGAAGACATGCTTAGGGCATGTGTAATCGACTTTGGTAATGGCTGGGAAAAAAACACCTCCCGTTAGTGGAGTTTTCGTATAACAACAGCTACCACACCAGTATCCAGGCCGCTCCGTTCGAGGCATTGTACGGACGGAAGTGCCGATCACCTCTTTGTTGGGAAGAGGTTGGCGACAGTCAAATCACTGGCCCAGAACTTGTAGTAGATACAACCGAGAAGATTGCTCAGATACAACAACGAATGGTGGCAGCTCGTGACCGTCAGAAAAGCTATGCTGATAAGCGAAGAAAGCCACTCGATTTCCAGGTTGGGGATCGGGTGCTACTCAAAGTCTCACCTTGGAAAGGTGTAGTTCGTTTTGGCAAACGAGGCAAACTCAATCCACGTTATGTCGGACCGTTCGAAATCATTGAGAAAATTGGCAAAGTCGCTTACAGTTTGAGTCTACCTGAAGAACTCAGCGGAGTTCACAACGTATTCCACGTGTCAAATCTGAAAAAGTGTCTGTCAGATGAGACCCTCATAGTTCCTCTCAAGGAGCTCACTATTGACGACCAGCTGCGATTCGTCGAGGAACCAGTAGAGATTACTGATCGAGATGTTAAGGTTCTCAAACATACCAGAATACCTCTTGTTCGAGTTCGATGGAACTCCCGTCGTGGCCCAGAGTATACCTGGGAACGAGAAGACCAAATGAAACTCAAGTATCCCCAGTTGTTTAAGAAAGTGCAACCACTACTGAGACTGAAGCTACTGTAGAATTTCGGGATGAAATTCCAAACCAACGGGGGGATGATGTGACACCCCAAGAAAACCAGGAAAACCACGCAACTTAACTAGCTTCCTCAGTAACCACGTGCTAAATTTCGGGACGAAATTTTCTTAACAATGGGAGAATGTGACAACCCTCATAATTGCATGTATCCGTACGATTCATTAATGTTAATAAAAGTGCTTGATGTCTGTGCGGAATTACTTAACTGCTTTCTAATTTACTGCGTCATACTTACATGTTTTTTTTAACATACTAGCCTTGTGTAGAAAATTGACTAAATGGCCCTGTATGCTTTCCCAAGTGTTGGGAATTAAAAGTGTTACAAAAAGATATATATATAGGACACTATATGGAATAACTTAGCACTTTAACGGAACGGTATCTAACCAAACAACCGGACATTACCCGGAACACTAAAATATTGCAAGAAACATTGTTTTTATTTTTCTGAGCTAGTCTTGGTCCCCGAACACTTAAACACACTACATGATGCATGTAACACACTAAACATTAGATTTTACATCTAACACCCTACTAATTACCATTTACCCACAACAAATTACACTTAACCCCCCTTCTCTTATTCACGGCTCAAGCATGGCCCCTCATTAATGTTAATAAAAGTGCTTGATGTCTGTGCGGAATTACTTAACTGCTTTCTAATTTACTGCGTCATACTTACATGTTTTTTTTAACATACTAGCCTTGTGCAGAAAATTGACTAAATGGCCCTGTATGCTTTCCCAAGTGTTGGGAATTAAAAGTGTTACAAAAAGATATATATATAGGACACTATATGGAATAACTTAGCACTTTAACGGAACGGTATCTAACCAAACAACCGGACATTACCCGGAACACTAAAATATTGCAAGAAACATTGTTTTTATTTTTCTGAGCTAGTCTTGGTCCCCGAACACTTAAGCACACTACATGATGCATGTAACACACTAAACATTAGATTTTACATCTAACACCCTACTAATTACCATTTACCCACAACAAATTACACTTAACCCCCCTTCTCTTATTCACGGCTCAAGCATGGCCCCACCTTTGGATTTCTAAATCCCCACTAAATCTTCCATAATCTTCTTAAAGATATGATGTGATGATGCTTGTACTTGTGGAGACACACTAACCTTTGGATAAAACTCTAAATTAGATATAAGAACACTAGAGCTCTTCACCATCTTCAACTCACCACATTCACTCCCTTCCTTCCCCCTCTCTTGGCCGACCTTACCCACACACATCACCATATTTTTGTTCCAAGTTCAAGCAATTCCAAGTGTACTACAAGGTGTAAGAAGGTGAATAACGAAGCTCGGTGTTCTCGGAACTTGAAGGACCTCTCTCGTTTGCTATTATGCTCAACATTTTCATCTTGTTCTTCCCTAGCTTTAAGCTAGTTGTAAGCTTCTTGTTAACCCTTGTTTGCTTCATGTTTTTGGTGGATAATAGATATGTCTTGATGAAATCATATGAACACTAAAAGATCATGCACATAAACCTTGAACATATAGCTTTACATAATATGAAAATGGATGAAACAAGATGAAATGATACTAGTATGATATTGTCTTGGTTATGTTGATGATTGGTTGTTGATTTCTTGGTAGTATGATGATAATCATCATATGGAACTTGTTAAATCATGATTGAAAACATGAGTTAACAAGTTAGGAGGTGATTAGGGGTTTACATAAAAGAATCACCTCCATGTTTAGACATGAACTTGGTGATAAAATGATTTCTTGTAAAAATAATAAACCAAGTGAACTAGTGATCTTGTAGATCTAAAACTTGTGAGTGATTTTGCTAAATAAACCAAGTTTAAAAGACGGTTTTCGAAAGATCATGATCCCTACACTATTTTGGAAATAAAGTAAGTATATGGATACTAGTCACACATGAAAATAATGTAAATAAATATTTTTGTAAAATATGATCACAAGTTGTGAACATCTAAAAATCCCGAGAATGAGATTTTAACAAAAGTAAACACACTTTGGAGGGTAACTAAACCCACTAAACGCCTTACCAAGTTACTACGCGTTTTTATGAAACATCAAGTTCATGTTGGTTTATAAATGGAATAGTTTGCTCATGGTAAATTGTTGTTGATTGTTGAATGATTTTTGGAAAAGAAAATGATATGCTTATTAGCATGGACACCTCCATTTACAAAGGAAACTCTGGCGAAATTTTCTAAAAATTCCAACACTTAGAAATTATTTTTCTAACAAGTGTTCGCAAATACGTTTTAACTTTGTTTTTCAAAATAAACTTCGCCATGAGTTTTGTTACAAAAATACAAAGTATCGGAGGTTGATTTTTACAAGTAAAATGGATAAATATATGTTTAGAATATATATTTTATACTAGAACACTTGTGTGGATAAATATATGTTTAGAATATATATTTTATACTAGAACACTTATATATTATTTGAGGGTAAAATAATATAACTTAACATTAGAATTGTGTGGTACGTGATAGAAGTAATGAGTAGATAAACTGTACGTGGGATACGTGTTATGCATGCACGAGAAACTGATTGTTATCTGTACCTTATTAGGACGTGCTTGATTTCTGATTATTAGAGTAACTAATCTAACCGAGCAAACCAAGGTGAGTTCACACACTTTCTAAGGCACGGGATTCCCGGTGGTTGGGAATGGGTTAAAGAATTATAACGGAACCTACATATCCTCCTTGGTAGGGTATGTACCGCCATCCTCTATGGGTAGGATGCCAATACTAATCCTGGGTATTCTCCTTGGGTAGAATACGTACGTTCGTCCTCCTTGGGTAGGACAACAACCTTAAAACTTACTAGACAAAACTCTATCATTAAGTCCCTCATTTTATATCGACTTAATCGCCGAGGCCAATGGCGAGCGGGTCATTAGTTAATAGCGCTATTAGGTTTAACAAACCTCACACCGTGCCAGTTGGACGGGCGTGTACTAATGGACTATGGCAAACTGTCAATGATGATAGACATTGACGTAGGGCACAACTTACTTTCGTTATTAGTCGATATGGTAACGGTCTAGTGGTTCACATGGGGATGCCCCCACTGATTATGGTTATGGTTTGGGTATTAAAGAAGGAACTGGTTAATTATATTTTCAACTATGGGGTAACCCCCACGGCAAGTAATACAGCAAAAGACAAACCGTGTTTTCGGAAACAACTTAAAACTAAACAACCAACTGTGAACTCACTCAACTTTGTTGTTGACTCGTTGTTACATGCCTTACAGGTCGCTAGATGCTTATGGAGCTTGCACGAGGAGGAGGTCGTTGTGGAATATGGACTGTTATGTCCCGTGCTTAATATTTGAACTTTATGAACTTATAAGACTTATGTTTTGGTTCCACGTTTTATGCTTCCGCTGTTAACTTAAAGTTGGTTACTTTCTCTTGGTCACCAATTGTATTCTGGTTGGTTTTATTTACTTAATTACATTGTTCAATATGATTGGTGGCTCGATCCTGGTCATGTCACGCCTCCAAGCGGTGATACTCCGCATGGTGGATTTTGGGGGTGTGACAATCTTCGATCTGGTTATCACCAACTTCGTGTTCTTAAAAGGACATTCCCAAAACCGCTTTTCCCACTCGCTATGGACACTACGAGTTCCTGGTTATGCCTTTTGGTTTGAACACCGCACCCGCTATGTTCATTTATTCTAAAACCTGAGCTGATCATGAACCCCATTTACGCCTCATACTCGAACTCTTATGTGGTGAACATGGCTATACACGAAGTTTTCTAAGTGTGAATTCTGGATCGAAGAAGTCCAATTCCTTGGACACGTTGTTAGTGAAAAAGGAATCCATGTTGACCCTTCCAAAATCGAAGTTGTGAAGAATTGGATCACCCTTAAGTCTCCTTCTGAAATCCGTTCCTTCTTAGGATTGGCAGGTTATTACCGTCGATTCATCTCAAACTTTTCAAAAATCGTTGTTCCTCTCACCTTGTTGACTCAAAAAGAGAAACATTTTGCTTGGGGTCCTGAGCAAGAGGAATCTTTTCAAACTCTCAAGAACTTGCTTTGCAACACTCCTATTCTTGCTCTTCCTGATGGGAATGATGATTTCGTGGTATATTGCGATGCCTCGAACCGTGGTCTTGGTTGTGTTCTCATGCAACGAGACAAGGTCATCGCTTATGCCTCTCGTCAGATCAAAATACATGAGAAAAACTATACTACCCATGATCTCGAGCTTGGCGCAATTATTTTTGCATTAAAGATTTGGCGATACTACCTATATGGTACGAAGTGTGTGGTTTTCACTGACCATAAGAGCCTACAACACATCTTTAACCAAAAGGAACTAAACATGCATAAGCGACGTTGGGTGGAATTGCTTAACGACTTCGACTGCGAGATTTGCTACCATCCTGGTAAAGCGAATGTCGTTGCCAATGCGCTTAGTCGTAAGACTCATGTTAGTAGCATTCGTTGTTTTCAAGTCTCTAGTGACCTTCATACTTGCATTCGTGAAGCTCCATATTCGTCAGCCAACGAAGGTAGTCTAATCGTCGAAATACGAGGTGCTTCTATAGACCATCTTTTGACCAAATCAAATGGATTTCAATACTACCTTGATCGCATCTGGGTGCCAGATCGCGACAATCTGCGTGAGCTCATTTTGAACGAAGCACACAAGTCCTGATACTCTATTCATCCTGGTGCTGATAAGATGTACCACGATCTACGTACGTCCTATTGGTGACCTGGTATGAAGAGGGACATTGTCGTCTATGTTTCGAAATGCCTCTCTTGCTCAAAGGCCAAAGCTGAGCATCAGTGTCCTTCTGGTTTGCTCGAACAACCTGAAATCCCAGTTTGGAAATGGGATAGCATTGCTATTGACTTCATAACCAAACTTCCTTTAACACCTTCTGGTCACGATGGCATTTGGGTAATCATTGATCGTTTGACCAAATCAGCTCATTTCCTTCCTATTCGTGAAGATTTCAAGGTTGAGAAACTTGCTCGAGTCTATACTGATGAAATCGTATATCCTCATGGTATACCCATTGACATCATCTCTGACCGCGATGGTCGTTTCACTTCACGTCTTTGGCAAACTTTCCAGTCCGCTATGGGTTCTCACTTGAATCTCAGTACGGCCTTTCATCCTCAAACGGATGAACAGACTGAACGTACTATCCAAACCCTAGAGGACATGCTCTGTTCTTGTGTCATCGACTTTGGTGGTAGTTGGGATGTGCATTTACCATTTATTGAGTTCTCGTACAACAATAGCTAGCACTCCAGTATTCAAAAGGCTCCTTTTGAGGCATTGTATGGTTGCAAGTGCCGATCTCCTATTAGCTGGCACAAGATTGGCGATAAACAATTTACTGGCCTTGAGCTCATACAAGAAACAACGGATAAGATTCTTCAAATCCATGACAACTTACTCAAGGCTAGAAGTCGACAAAAGAGCTATACCGACAAGAGACGCAAACATTTGGAGTTTAATGTTGGTGATCATGTACCACTCAAGGTATCTCCTTGGAAAGGAGTAGTTCGTTTTGGTAAAAAGGAAAAACTTGCCCCTCGCTATGTTGGCCCTTTCAAGATACTCGAGAGGATTGCCAAGGTGGCTTATCGACTCGATTTACCTCAAAAACTCAACAACGTTCATTCAATGTTTCACATCTCGAACCTCAAGAAGTGTCTAGCTGAAGAAGGACTTCAAGTTCCTCTCGAAGATCTTCAAATCAACGACACTTTGCATTTCGTGGAAAAACCCGTCGAAATCATGGACCGAGGAGTCAAGAAATTGAGGTGCAGTCAAATTCCTATCGCTAAGGTTCGATGGGAAGGAAAAGTGGCGCTGAATTTACTTGGGAAATCGAAAGTGACATGAAGACCAAGTATCCACAACTTTTTACTCAGGATGAAATTTCCTGAAGGAGGGGAGACTGTAACGCCTTGCTTTTTCGAACTTTACAAAATTAGAAAGCATGCTTGTATTTCTATTTTTGGAAGTCTTGTATTCTTGTATTCATCTTTTCGTTGTAATCGTTGTAAACTTCGAGAATTGGATCATAATGAAATTCGTATTTCTTTACATTCATGTTATACACATTTCATACTTGTTCATACATTCGAATTAATTAAACATGCGATACTTTATCCTTGATTCATGCAAAACACGTTAAACGTACAAACATGTGGCTTATACGCTCAATTTATGCGAATACGACACTCTATCCTGACAAACATACTCATTGATGCTTGTTTATATTTGTTTTTATGTGTTAATTACTTTACATACCCTTGTATAGGGTTATTTATACTTAAAACACCTTAAATCAACTTAAAACATCATAATATGGAAGTACAAGGACCTAATATGTCAAAAAATCAAATAAAATCGATCAGGCTAGGGCTCGCGGCCCGCGACCCAGGGTCTTTGCTGCCTCGCGACCCGCGAGAACGACGGATCCACAGCATATGTTTTCCAGCTCACGGATTGGGCTGTTTGGTGTGTTTTAACTTGTGTTTCTTGCATTTAATGGCACCAAACTCAACCCTAATTCATCCCTTATAAAACCCAAGTCTCCTCCACATATTTTCACTTTGCAAACTCACTCCAAAATCCAGCTGAAAAATCAGTAGCAAAGTCATAATCATTCCAAGTTACCAAAGTGAGCATAACCTCACTTCTACTTATCTTTCTCATTGATTCTTCTTTCTTTGCACTTGGAACAACCTTAGGTGTGTTTCCACAGTTTTTCCATGGAAAACCAAGGTTTGAACATCAACCAAATAAGGTTCAAAGTGCAAGAAAACTTTCTGTTTTGATTAAACACTTGTTAAACTTGCTTAAACTTGAGATTTCTCAACACATTCCTATGTCCTTATGCCACTAATCAAGACCATGATTATGTGAGCTTAAAAAAAAGGTTGTGACATGTAAATCCAGAGGTTTAATCCTCAAAAACTTTATGTTGTAATAGAGTTTTAACTCACAAGTGATGAACAAGTCTTGAACTTGAAGTTGTGTGATTATATGGTTAGCTTGGGCTATCCTACCTTCAAATCCCACTTGATGTTTTCTTAGTTAGATAGTATGTATCTCATTCCTTAATATATGTTCATGACCCTCCTTGTTGTCTATGACAACATGTGTAGTGGTAAATACCAAAGAGTTTCCTAAATGGAAGATTTATCTTCCTACCTCATGCATGGCTTATATGATGTTCTTGTTGAATTATTGGAGTAGTAACTTATAATATAAACTATATAACCTATATAATAAACAAGTAACCAAACCTTTGATGATGATCTAATGGTCATTTGTCAAGTGTTAAGTTGCATCATCTAAGACCTTAATAACTTGTTACGATTCTAATGGGTATTTTAACCCATGAAAACATTCAAACCCTTTTGGGTTTCATAGTGTCAAAACAAGTATTATGTGCAAGATGATTATACTCGATCCCATTTTCCTTTTTAACACTTTGGGTGCAACATGTATGTTATACAAAACACAACACTTGAAACTATTTTAATCTATATCCATGGTTAACATGAAACTATATGATGCTTGTTAATCTAGTATGCTATGTAAACTTTTGTGTCAGTATATGCTCATTAACCTTGCTAGCCTACCTTAACAATTATAGCGCTATAGGATTAACGCACCGCCCATTAGTCTTGGGGAATTGTTAAGTTAAACATGTTAACCTCCAGCTAATCTCTTGGGATAGGCAAATTTGCGTTGTATACTTGGGTTTGAACATATAGTACACCGTTTCAGCATATTAGTAACTTGCGTATTGTTATTCATGTTGGATATGAGTTCGTTAAACATTTTATTCTATATTATGCTATGTATGAAAACTTGTATACTCGCCAACTTTTTGTTAATCATATTTTAATACATGTTGCAAGTTGATAGACGAGATGATGCTAAGTGAATAAACGAGATTTAGGTGGACTTAGAAACACCTAGATTAAACAATTATTTTGATGTTATGTTTGAAACAATGTTGTTCTTGTTTGAATCTTTGTATGACATTTTAGCATATTTATGAAATCGAATTTATATTTTATTGTCACATAGTGTTATGATGCTTTGAGCGATTTGTTTGTCTCATCCCGATGTTTTCGACATCGGTTGGGGTCTGGCACAAACTTTGTTAGAAACTATGTTGGCAATAATAAGTTAAACGCTTATCGCCTAACGAACAAAATGCGAAACAAACTTTGGTGACCGCCTGATTAATGTTAAAATCCTAAAAATAGTCTGTTATGATTGAAAAGCTATTTCTAATCATATTCCTGAAGAAAAATTTACTAAAACGCTTAAAAACTCTATTTTGCGAGTCTAAGCATGTACTGCACAATACCGCGCATATATTACAAAATATAGACAACGCAGGCAGTCCAGGCAAATAAAATATTGTTCAGCAATATTATGGTGAGTTTATTTTTATAAAATGATAAAAATAATTTTAAACGCCATAAAACGCAAATAAAACAAGAGATAAAATACCCGGTAGCAAGTTAAATACCTGTTTTTAGCCATATATATTACATATATGCATATGTATATGATTGTATGTGAGAGAGGGTGTAGGTGGCGGCCCAATGGGGTGCCCACCTTTTTGCCTTCTTCTTCCAATATGCCAAGTGTTGGGTCTTGAGAGTATAAACAATCATTATACCTTTTCAAACACACCACAAATGCACATTCCAACATCAAACAACTCCAATTCACACACTCTCTCTCTCTCTCTCTCTCTCTATAGCTCATGACTGCACACACACATACACACTTCCACTTTCAAAATTTGAAATTTCTTTGAAGATCCAAGTTCATTCCAAGAGGTTTCAAGTTCATTTGAAGATCCAAGTGTGATTTCAAGGTGGTTTCAAGGAAGAACAAGCTCCATAGCATCAAACTTTATCAAAAACCCACCAAAAATCTTGAAGGTATAAACTTACTTTTAAAATCAAGTTCTTGATTCTTGGTGATGATGATTGTTAGTGCACTATGTCTGTGGACTTCGTCTTGTATCGAGTCATGTAATAGGATAGGATAAACCAGTGCTCGGGATGCTAGAAACTGAGAATTGGGTGTTTGTTGGTAATTTCGCTTGAAATAGCCAAGGGCAATTTCAAACGAAATTAACAATGTTAATTCCGCTTTAAAGTGTCCTTGACCATTTCAAACGGAATCACCACATCTATAAATAGGTGAGCTTGGTTTGTCATTTGATACGAAATTACTTTGTCTGATTCGGTAACGAAGTGCTGCCGAATTGTCTCCAGGTGTTGTAAGACTATTATATCAATACAAGAGACATTTAAATTGAATCGAGCGTCCGTTTCATTGATTCCGCCTTTGATTCGGATCCAAAACTCTTCTGAACGACTCATTCAGGTCGCACAACGATCTTACAATGATGATGATGATGATGATGATGATGATGGAAGGTTTCTCTTGATCTTGGAATTAATCACAAACTTGAAAATTAATAATAAATGGGTTTTAATCAAAATAAAAATGGAAGCTTATGTGTGTGAGTACATGGCTTAAAATGTGTATATATATATGGGTTAGAGATTATGTTTGGATTGTTAGTTGATTTTTAGTTGATGTGATTTATGAAAGGTGAATGCATGCATGATCAAAAAGGTGTCATATAAAAGTCTTGTGATTGAAGTGATTATATGAAAAGTTGAATCTTGGAAGTATGTATATATGCATGTGTGTGTGCGTCGTTTATATATATATATACACACATATGTATGCATGTACCTAAATTTTGTTGGTTAGTTCATAAATATAAGAATGTTGCTTGCATTTATGTCAAGATGATTTAGTGATGATTTGATGATGATGTCTTGGATTATTTGAATATGGATTAAATGTATGTTGGATGCATTTAAAGTTCATGGATGATAATATGATAATCATGCATTAGATGTTTGTACATAGGCATGCATGATGGTTACATGAACATAAGTTGTTGAAAATAAGTTTGGGTAGCTTTGCATGTTGTACATGTAGCTTAAAAAGTAGTAAAATAGGTGAAATTGCATGATTTATGTGGCTTACATGAAATGTGCACTAACATGAGTATAAGTACCAATTTATTCAGTAAATAACATGTGTTATGTTAAAATATCAAGTCGTGATGATTTGGGATGATTATAGTAAAGTTCGGTACAAGACTATGTGTTAAAAGCAGAAAAATCGGCTTTTTAAGCAAATTTTGCAAAACTGTTTTAAAACATATTGTAAACTGATATTTTTACAACAAATATAACTTATGTGTTGAGCATGAAAATAATGTATGAGTAATGTGATATGGTAAGTGTAGACATGATAATAGGAATTAATACTATGCTTATGCGTTTGTGCGATTAAAACGGTAAACTACATTAAAAGTCACGTTATGTGTATAACTTATGTGTTGATCATGAAAATAATGCTTAGGTTAACTTGATGAGTTATTTGGTGTTTAAATGCTTTGAGAATGATAAAATGCATAAAGTGATGAAATACGTGAATTATGATATATGTCGAATATGTCCATATATAAATATATATATATATATATATATATATATATACATAAATATAATACGAAGCGCAAATCGTAGATATATTGTGTATAATTGGAGGTAATAACGGGTATAACATTTTGAGGATCACCAATAAAATCGTCCAAGTCGCGAAAATCTTAATATGTATATATGTGAACACACACACACACATATATAAATATATATATATATATATATATATATATAGGACAAAGATACGTTAGGAACCACCTCTTATTACGAGAACCGCCAGAACCAATGTGAACACAACCAAAAATGCCTAAAAATAGCTAAAAATCACACAATTTTTTTTTAATATTTTTTATAAAAAAATCGCTACTTTTCGAAATCAAAAAAAATTAAAAAAAAAATAAATTTTTGGCTACTAAAAGTAGCCATTTTTACATAAAAAATATTAAAAAAAAAAAATTTTACATTTTTTTAAAGATTTTTTTTAGGTTTTTTTGGGGGTTTAGTTTTTAGCATTTTAGCTTGGGGGGGGGGGGGTACGTTTTTTTAGGTTAATTTTTTTTTTAGCTATTTTAGGTTGTGTTCACATTGGTTCTCGCGGTTCTCGCAATAAGGGTGGTTCTCGCATGAACCTTACCCTATATATATATATATATATATATATATATATATATATATATATGTAGGGGGCCGCTAAAATAAAAACCATCCCCAGTTGTAAGAACCGTGAGAACCACTCTCCACCAATCAGATAATGACAACCAAAAGGATAATATAGTCATTTAATTGAAACCATCAAATCATCTCTCTCTTCTCATTAAAGTCTCTTTTCAATTTCTCTCTTTTCAATTTCACTATCTTCACATTTCTCTCTCCTCTTTTTATCACTTTATAAAAAAGTTTTTGTAAAAAAAATTTGTAAAAAGGTTTTTGTTAAAAAAATTTAAAACCATAAAAAAAGTTTTTGTAAAAACTGTAAAAAAGTTTAAAAACGTGTGTGTAAAAAAAGATTTTTGTAAAAAAGGTTAAAACCGTAAAAAAAACTTCGTATAAATTTTTGTCTTTTGTAAAAAAAGTTTTAATGAAAAAATAAATTTGTAAAAAAAATTTTGAAAAAAATTTTTTGTAAAAAAAAAGTTTAAAACGGTAAAAAACGTTTTCGTAAAAAAGTTTAAAAAATGTGTGTATAAAAAAAGTTTTTGTAAAAAAAAGTATAAAACCGTAAAAAAAAATTCGTATAACTTTTTGTTCTTTGTTAAAAAGTTTTTGTAAAAAAAATTGTAAAAAAGTTTTTTTGTAATTTTTTTTTTGTAAAACGAAAGTTTAAAACCGTAAATTTTTTTTTTAAAACGTACGTGTAAAAAAACGGCGCGTCAAAAATGGCTCGTAAAAATACCGGGTCATAAAACGACGCGTAAATACGGGGCGTGAATACGGGGGCGTAAAAAGCGGCGTAAATACCGGGGCATAAAAACCGGCTCGTAAAAACGTTTTTTGTTAAAAAAAATCCTACGAAAATTGTTTTTTGTAAAAAAAGCAGTGCATAACAACGGGGCATAAAAAATGGCTTGTAAAAAAACCGGATGATAAAACGACGGGTAAATAAGGGGCGTGAATACGGGCGTAAAAACGGCGCGAAAAAAACGGGACGTAAAAAACGCGCGGTAAAAAACGGCGCCTAAAGCCGGACATAAAAAACGGCGTGTAAAAAACCAATTGCATAAACGACGCGTAAAAACAGGGCGTACAAAATGGCGCGTAAAAAATGGCGCGTAAAAGCGGGGCGTAAAAAACGGCGCGTAAAAGCGGGGTGTAAAAACGGCGCGTTAAAAAAATGACTCGTAAAACCTGGTTTAAAAAAACGGCGTGTGAAAAAACCGGGTTTAAAAACGGCGTGAAAAATCAGCGTGCAAAAAAATTGTTTTTGTTTAAAAATTTGGATCTAAAATCGTTTTTAATAAAAAAATATGTTTTAAAAAAATAAGTAATATTATAATTAAAAAAAAGTAATAAAAAACAATAAAGACAAAAAGACAAAAAAGAGTAAATTTACTAAACTAACCTTTTGCATTAAAATATTAAAAATATAATAAGACAAAAAATATTTAATATTAGTTTTAATCACTTTTAATCTCATCCATCCATCTTGAAGATCTAATGGTTGGAAAGTGGTTCTCTCGGTTCTTACAACTAGGGGTGGTTTTTATTTAAGCGCATACTGCGCAGCACAGCGCGCATACTGCCAAATACCGGAAACGTAGCCAGTCCAGGCAAATAAAATATCGTTCAATAATATATTGGTGAGTTTATTTTATAAAGTGTTAAAAATAATTTAAAACGCACTAAAACGGGATTAAAACGCTAGATAAAATACCCGGTATCCAGTAAAATACCAGTTTTTAGCCTAAATTACATATATATGTATATATATAAAAATCGGATATTATATATATATATATATATATATATATATATATATATATATATATATATATATATGTGAGTATGGGGACATGTGTTTGTAGAAGCCTTCACTCTCTCTCCTCTTTCATGCATCTATTGGGCAATTTGAGAGGTGCATGCATGAGTAATCATCATCACAACCTTCAACCTTTCCCATAAACCAAGAACTTATTAGAAAACAATCATTCTCACTCTCTCCCTCTAATTCACGGCTAAAACAGCCCTTTTCCTTCTTCATTTTCAAAATTCAAAGCCCTTTCTTGAAGATTCAAGTCTTTCCAAGCTTGTCCCAAGCATTTGTGAAGATCCAAGGGTGGTTTGAAGGTGTTTTAAGTAAGAACCAAGCTCCATATCATCACACGTTGCCAAGAAACCCATCAAAATCTTGTAGGTATAAAATTTACTTTAAAAACCATATTCATGATTTTTGATGATGATAGAAGTTTCTCAAAGTTCTTGGATAATTCACAAACTTGAAACTAATAAGAAATGGGTTTTTATGCAAAATAAAAATGGACATATATATGTATATATACATAATCGTATATGTGTATGTGTGTATATACATGAGATTGAGTTTGATTTATGATGGATACTTGTTTGGTTAATTCTTCTAAAATGACATGCATGTAGGTTTTGTCATATGTTCATTTATGAAAGATTGTTGTATGAAATTTTATCTAGATAATTAGATGATGAACATGTCTTGGATTTGCATGAATTAACTTCAGGTTTGATGCATATAATTTCATATGAAATGATGATAATATGATATATGTGCTTTAGATACTTGTACACAAGCATGCATGATGAAAGATGGACATGAAATGATGATTTGAATATGATTTGATAAAAATAAAGTATTATCAGAATCTAAACACTAAAAATATGAATATTTGAAGTGTTAAATGGTATAAAACTTTGTCATGATGTTTACTAGCTTTGCATGTTGTACTTGATGCTTTAAAAGTTGTAAAATACGTGAAATCGCATGATTTATGTGACTTACACAAAAACTGCACTAATCTGATTATAACCATTTTTTTAATCAGTAAATAACATGTATTGTGTTAAAATATCAAGTCGTTTCGAGTTGGGATGATCATAGTAACGTTTAACGCAAAACTATGCGTTAAAACGGTCAAAAATCGGCTTTTTGAGTGATTTTTATAAACTGATTTAGATCAGTAAGTAAACTGATATTTTTTGTTTAAAAATGAGTATTTTAACAAATTTTAAGTTTACTTGGTGTTTGGTTGGTCATACGTGACTTCCGACGCCCGAAACCGTTACCGAATCGCTAAAATACGCATTTTTCAATGTACACTAGTATAGGTAAAATTTTGGGTGAACCTTATGTGTTAAAATGTGTTATGTGATTTAAACATGAGAATATGAAAATATGTTAAGTTTTTAACCTGATATTAGAAATCTAGCTCACGCATGTATGCTTGTACGTTTTGTGCGGTAGAAACGGTAAAAATTGCGTTAAACGTGAAACTTGTTTGTCGAGCATGAAATTTGATACATATAAGATATTTTATGTATAATTTGCTTTAAAAATGACAAAATAGATAAGTTAACAAGATTTCGCGTATTCCGGTGTTAAATTATGTGAACGTTTATGTATATATATTACGACGCGCAAATCGTAGATATATTGCGTATAAACGGGAGAGTTAACGAATTTACACAATAAATGGTCACCAATAAAATCGTTCAAGTCGCAAAATCATATATATATATATATATATATATATATATTAACGTGCCAACATAATAAAAAATGATAACTTTTCGAGAAAATCTCAAAGTTATGTGACAATTCTAAGAAACAGAGAAACCTAGGATTTTTGTGATGTTTATATTGATTTAAAATCGTTCCTATATATATATATATATATATATATATATATATATATATATAATAGGACGTGTAGAAATCAATCTCTGGGATTGTGCTATTTAAAATACGCACCCAAAGGTGAGTGTCACTAAACCCCTCTTTTTACTGCTTTATATATAGTTTGGGGGTAGAATGTCACACCCCCAAAATCCACACGCGGAGTATCACCACATGGAGGCGTGACATGACCAGGATCAAGCCACCAATCATATTGAACAATGTAATTAGTAAATGTAATCCAACCAAACAATATGAAAGGTGTTCAAAACAAAATTATAGTATCAATGTTTAGCGGAAGCATAAAATATAAAACCCAACATAAGTAATAAGTTTGAAATGTCATAAACGTTTAACATGGCATCCACGATCCTTGTCCCACAACGACTGTGCCTCCTCGTGCAAGCTCCATGAGTACCTAACGACCTGCAAGGCATGTAACAACGAGTCAACAACAAAGTTGAGCGAGTTCACAGTTGGTTGTTTAGTTATAGTATTCTCTTCGTAAACCGTATGTTTGTTTAGTAAACTATGTATCGTATTTATTTGTATCGTGGCCTTCCAGGCATGTTTGCGAAGATTTGTGGGGGTTTCCCATGTATTCTAGACTAGTTGTATTTGTATCGCGGCCCTCCAGGCATGTTTGCGAAGTTTTTAGTATTCGTATCGCGGCCATTCCAGGCATGTGTGCGGAGATTAGCATTCGTATCGCGGCCATTCCAGGCATGTTTGCGAAGATTAGTGGGGGCTTCCCATGTGTTACTAGTCTAGCTGTATCTATAAGTGACCTTCCCCTAGCGAGGTCAGTGGTACGTATTCCAGTAACGATGAAAGTACAAGTAATCATTCAATCTCATTCCCAACCCCGGGAATCCCATGCCTTGGTAAGAGTGTGAACTCACCTTGGTTTGCTCGGTATGCTAAGTTATGTGCTCGCAAACAATCAATCAAAGCCTAAAGTATGCACGTAGACTCAGTCAGTTCAAGTTCGTAAAGATTCACATGTAATCTAGGTCACAAAGTGCTTGGCAGTTAACATCATGTATCACGTAAGCAGTTAAATCAATTAACAGGTTTAACAGAGTTAACGACTTAACAGAGTTAAATGACTTTACAGAGTTAACACACTAACGGTGTTATATGCTTAACAGAGTTACAGTTCAGAATAATTGACTAAAACACAAGTGACGAAAACTCATTTTTGGGCGAAAACCCTTGGTGGCCGAAATCAATTGTTGGCGAAATCCCTGTTTTGTCATTTACTCATGCTACACTTTTACCAACACCACTAACATCAATTAGTTTTTGTATTATTATTATTAACATTAACAATAAATTAGAATTAAACACATTGTCCATCTAAATCACATAAACTAAATTCTTATCTCATTAATAGTGTTAGCTAGTCTGACAACATAAACATGGCCGACAAGTACAAAACTTCTATGTTCTTTGATTGGGCCGATCATTATTTAGTGGACTGCATTCCTTGAAGGATTCTAAATAATTATTTATATCATGCGCATGTAATTGTGTGTATTGAATCAAGAATCAGAAGCTTTATTAGGCCTTTCAAACCACTGATGTCATAGAGTTACTATTGTCAAATAAGCACATGAACCTCAATCATCATCAATAAAATATATGCAGCCATCTAGTCATCATGCACTCACTAACAAGTTGGTGTGATCAACAAGAACCCTAGTCATTGCTAACGGTTACAAAGTTTTATCATCATCTCTATCATACAAAAATATTAGTCGTAGTCAAATGAATGGATACCAAATATATTCATAGATAACCCTAACTGTTACCAGATTCATGACGGAATAATAGATCGTCAACGTTACACTAATTACATCATGTTGCAATCTATCATCCATTCCAATACGCCAACGAAATCATCATGGAGTTTTAATAACAACACGAAATCCTACTCACTAACCATGACATGCATTCCACTAATCACAGAATCTCTCGAAGTAGATATTCATATACAACAAGTATCGATCAACCAAGAAATCACGTACAATTAACAATAATACGAACTAACCGAGATGTAATAAGTGTTCGAACAGTGAACTGGCACGCTTCGGGAATGGAGATGATGTCGTTGATTGCCGTCGCACAGAGGACTAGCAAGGGAGTCCTTAGGGTTTTCTGATCAGGGTTTACGTAATCTAACTTATATTCAAGTTGGGCTCCTACTGGGCTAAAGCCCATATGTTGTTTTCGGCAGTTAGGAGTGGACGAAAACACTTGATGTTTTCGTGGGATGTGTTTTCGTGGAGGGGTGTATGGCAAGGTTCCACTCACATTAAATAAAACATATTATTCATATTATTCATACCAACTTATATCAATATACGCACACATATAACACACCATACGAATCTATAATCAACACGTATATTGCACGTCAATTAAATATAAAGGGACACTTGCAAATAAGTACTAAGTTAAGTCGAATAGAGACCTTGAAAACTCGGGTTGTCACATTATCCCCAACTTGAAAGAAATTTCGTCCCGAAATTTAGCAATTGGTTACTGAGGAAGCTAGTTGTGTTATGTAGTTTACTGGTTTTCCTGGGGTGTCACATCATCCCCCCGTTGATTTGGAATTTCGTCCCGAAATTCTGTAGTAGCTTCAGCCTCAGTAGTGGTTGCACTGTTTCCGAATAACTGGGGATATTTGAGTTTCATTTGATCTTCTCGTTCCCAGGTAAACTCTGGGCCACGACGGGAGTTCCAACGAACTCGAACAAGGGGTATTCTGGTGTGCTTGAGGACCTTAACATCCCGGTCCGTGATTTCAACTGGTTCCTCGACGAATCGCCTCTGATCGTCGATAGTGAGCTCCTTCAAAGGAACTATGAGGGTCTCATCTGACAGACACTTCTTTAGATTTGACACGTGAAAGACGTTGTGAACTGCACTGAGTTCTGCTAGTAGGTTTAGTTTGTAGGCCATCCTGCCTATTTTCTCAATGATTTCGAACGGTCTGACATATCGCGGATTGAGCTTGCCCCGTTTTCCAAAACGAACCACACCCTTCCAGGGTGAAACTTTGAGTAGAACCTGGTCCTCGACCTGGAATTCTAGAGGTTTCCGACGCTTGTTTGCGTAGGCTTTCTGACGGTCGCTAGCCGCCGCCATGCGTTGCCGTATCTGAGCAATTCTTTCCGTTGTTTCCACTACAAGTTCTGGACCCGTGATCTGACTATCACCCACCTCTGCCCAACAAAGAGGTGATCGACATTTACGCCCGTACAATGCCTCGAATGGAGCGGCTTGAATACTGGTGTGGTAACTGTTGTTATACGAGAACTCCACTAACGGGAGGTGTTTTTCCCAGCCGTTGCCGAAATCGATTACACATGCACGAAGCATGTCTTCTAAAGTTTGAATAGTGCGCTCAGACTGCCCATCCGTCTGAGGGTGATAAGCTGTGCTCATGTCTAAACGAGAGCCAAAAGATTTGTGCATTGCTTGCCACAGTTCTGAAGTGAAACGTACATCACGATCTGAGATAATAGAGGTTGGCACCCCGTGCCTCGAAACCACTTCTTTAAGATAGACGTCTGCTAGAGTGGAGAACTTATCCCTTTCCTTGATAGCCAAGAAGTTTGCAGACTTTGTGAGTCGATCCATGATCACCCAAAAAGTATCATTCCCACGTTGAGATCTAGGCAGACCAGTAACAAAATCCATGGAAATTTGCTCCCATTTCCATTGTGGTATTTCTGGTTGTTGGAGTAGGCCTGATGGTTTCTGATATTCCGTCTTGGCTCTCGCACAAGTCAAACACTTGCTAACGTAAGTTGCTATATGAGCTTTCATGCTAGGCCACCAATATGTAGTTTTCAAATCGTGGTACATCTTATCCGAACCAGGATGTACTGAGTAGCGAGACTTATGCGCTTCATCCATCACAAGCTCGCGTAAGTTTCCATAGTGTGGGACCCAGATGCATCCCGTCACGTAGTAGGAGCCATCTTCCTTTTGTTCTAACCGTTGCCTTGAGCCACGTAGAGCTTCAGCCCTGACGTTTTCTGGTTTCAATGCTTCTACCTAAGCATCTCGTATCAGTGCAAGAAGACTAAACTGGATGGTGAGTTGTAAAGCACGTACGCGTCTAGGTGTAGTCTCCTTTCGACTGAGGGCGTCGGCTATAACATTGGCTTTGCCTGAAGGGTACTTGATGGCACATTCGTAATCATTCAATAGCTCGACCCATCGACGTTGTCGCATGTTCAATTCCTTTTGCTTGAAGATATGCTCGAGACTCCTGTAATCGGTGTAGATAGTGCACTTGGTACCGTACAGGTAAAGTCTCCATATCTTGAGTGCGAAAACAACAGCTCCCAGCTCCAAATCGTGTGTAGTATAATTCCTTTCGTGAATTTTAAGTTGGCACGAAGCATAAGCAATGACTTTATCCCATTGCATCAACACACATCCAAGACCCTAAATGGATGCGTCGCAATAGACCACAAAATCGTCTGTGCCCTCTGGTAATGAAAGAATAGGTGCGCTACAAAGTCTATCCTTTAAGTGCTGGAATGCTGATTCCTGTGTATTACCCCAACGGTAGATAACGCCTTGCTGAGTTAGTGAGGTGAGGGGTTGTGAAATCTTGGAGAAGTCCTTGATGAACCTTCTGTAGTAGCCTGCCAAACCCAAGAATTGGCGAATTTCCGTTGGTGTGCGAGGTGCAGGCCAGTTCTTAATCGAATCTACCTTAGATGGATCAACATGAATCCTATCCTTGTTTACCACGTGGCCTAGAAGGTGGACTTCACGAAGCCAGAAGTCGCATTTTGAAAACTTGGCGTACAGCTTTTCTGCTCGAAGGAGTTCCAAAATGAGTCGTAAATGCTGCTCGTGTTCCTCCTGACTCTTCGAATAGATCAGGAAGTCGTCGATGAAAACAATAACAAACTTGTCAAGATAAGGTTTGCACACTCTGTTCATAAGGTCCATGAAGACTGCCGGTGCGTTTGTTAATCCGAATGGCATGACCAGAAACTCGTAATGGCCGTAGCGTGTTCTGAATGCTGTTTTGGAGACGTCCTCGTCCCGGACTCTCAGTTGATGGTAGCCTGACCTCAGATCAATCTTTGAATAGTAGCTCGACCCTTGCAGCTGGTCGAACAAGTCATCAATGCGTGGAAGAGGATAGCGATTCTTCACGGTCACCTTGTTCAGTCCGCGGTAATCTATGCACATGCGGAAGGTACCGTCTTTCTTCTTCACAAATAATACTGGAGCTCCCTAGGGCGAAGAGCTAGGATGAATGAAACCCTTATTCAAGAGTTCTTGCAATTGTTTGGACAGTTCTTCCAGTTCGGTTGGAGCTAAGCGATAAGGTGCTCGAGCTATGGGCGCTGCTCCAGGAGTTAGCTCGATTTGGAATTCTACCTGGCGATGAGGCGGTAGCCCAGGTAATTCCTCAGGAAACACTTGAGGAAAGTCGTGTACAACTGGAATATCCTCTATCTTCTTCTCTTTCGTCGATGCATCAGTAACGAGTGCTAAATAGCAGTGTGGCCCTTTCGCAAACACTTCGGGGCCTTAAGGAAGGAGATGATGCCCACTACAGCACCACTCTTGTCGCCTTGCATTACCAAAGGTTCTTCACCAGTACGAGGAATGCGGACAATCTTTTCTTTGCAAAGAATCTCGGCTCGATGTTGAGGTAGCCAATCCATACCAATAACGATGTCGAAACCATCACAACGTTGGGGACATTCCTAGCATCACCCTGACCAATCACGATCACTCAACCCCTGGCACCATTGCCGTCGTTATTACCCCCGTTGTTATTCCCGTTGCCCTAATTATTGTTGTTGTTGTTGTTCTGATTCTGGTTTAACTGAGGGCAGTCCCGCTTGAAGTGGCCTTCAGCACCACACTGAAAGCATCCCCTGTTACCTTGCTGTCGCTGCTGGTTTCGTGGAGCGGGTGGTTGTTGTTGCTGGTTCTGATTAGTAGGTCGTGAGCTCTTGCAATCTCTAGCCTCATGACCCATCTTGAGACACCGCTGACAACGACCCTTGTTGCACTGGCCATTGTGGTGCCTGTTGCATGTATTGCATCTTGGGAGATTTCCTCTATATCCACCCTGTCTTTGACTACCAGAAAATTGCTGACCAGGGCTCTGGTAGTTATCAGTCTTTCGCTGCTGTGCCTGAGACTGAGCTGTAGCTGAACCCTTGCTGGAATCTCCATCCCATTTCCGCTTATTGTCACTAGGAGGAGCGGAAGTAGTAGCATTAGTAGCACTGATACGTTTGGACAGCTTGTTCTGTTCCACTGCCTGATCTGTGAGGCGATGAGCAAGACGAGTAACATCTTGAATGTTAGCAAGGTTAGCAACAGTCACATGGCTTTGAATCTCTGGTACTAAGCCTTTGAGGTACAACTCAATGCGTTTGATGGGAGGATCCACCATAGTTGGACACAACACTGCCAGTTCGTTGGATCGTTTCGTGTACGCTTCTATCTCTGACCCCGTCATCTTTAGGTTAAAGAACTCCACTTCTAGCTTGTGGATGTCATCACGACTACAGTATTCACGTTTGATCAGTTCCTTAAAATCATTCCATGGGGTGGCATTAGCAGCCGCCAGCCCCATCATCTGAACTTGCGCGTTCCACCAAGTTAGCGCAGTGCCTTCGAAAGTACCAGTGGCGTACTTCACCCTACGAGCCTCAGGGCATTCACACATCTCGAAGACTGATTCAAGCCTCTCAAACCAGTGGAGGAGTCCAATGGCCCCTTCAGTGCCACTAAAAGTACTAGGACGACAGTCCATGAAAGTTTTGAACGTGCACACAGGTGGCTGAGCGTGTTGACCTGTCGTGTGCGTAAGAGTAAACATACTTAAGCACGAGTGTTGGTTTACGAGAGTAGGATCTAAAGATCCTAGAGTAAGTGGTGATGGCAGGTTATACCTCCTGCCTGGGCAGCTGCGAGTGCTGCAGTAACTTGTTCAGTGATCAAAGCCGCCAACTGGGCTTGAGTTAGGTTAACGCGTCCACTCATGATCTTGATATCAAAGAGAACATGAGTGAGAGAGGTTCGCGGAAGTGCGATGACAGAAGAGAGTAAGCACATAAGTGTTTCAATCAACAGTTGTTACGTTTATCTAAGCATACCATGAGCAAAGTTCTATGTAATCTAGCAAGTAGGCAATGTAAACATAAATCATATCACCTAGAATGTCGAGTCTTGCATGTGGAGCGAAGCGTCGTTGTGGATCGTTGAGCACTATTCAAGTTATAGTCTGGTTTTAACAAAAACTTTTTCCCTTATTAAAACCAAGTTCACTATAACCAATGGCCCTGATACCAATCTGTCACACCCCCAAAATCCACACGCGGAGTATCACCGCATGGAGGCGTGACATGACCAGGATCAAGCCACCAATCATATTGAACAATGTAATTAGTAAATGTAATCCAACCAAACAATATGAAAGGTGTTCAAAACAAAAGTATAGTATTAATGTTTAGCGGAAGCATAAAATGTAAAACCCAACATAAGTAATAAGTTTGAAATGTCATAAACGTTTAACATGGCATCCACGATCCATGTCCCACAACGACTGTGCCTCCCTGTGCAAGCTCCATGAGTACCTAACGACCTGCAAGGCATGTAACAACGAGTCAACAACAAAGTTGAGCGAGTTCACAGTTGGTTGTTTAGTTATTGTATTCGTTTCGTAAACCGTATGTTTGTTTAGTAAACTATGTATCGTATTTATTTGTATCGCGGCCTTCCAGGCATGTTTACGAAGATTTGTGGGGGTTTCCCTTGTATTCTAGACTAGTTGTATTTGTATCGCGGCCCTCCAGGCATGTTTGCGAAGTTTAGTATTCGTATCGCGGCCATTCCAGGCATGTGTGCGAAGATTAGTATTCGTATCGCGGCCATTCCAGGCATGTGTGCGAAGATTAGTATTCGTATCGCGGCCATTCCAGGCATGTGTGCGAAGATTAGTATTCGTATCGCGGCCATTCCAAGCATGTTTGCGAAGATTAGTGGGGGCTTCCCATGTGTTACTAGTCTAGCTGTATCTATAAGTGACCTTCCCCTAGCGAAGTCAGTGGTACGTATTCCAGTAACGATGAAAGTACAAGTAATCATTCAATCCCATTCCCAACCCCGGGAATCCCATGCCTTGGTAAGAGTGTGAACTCACCTTGGTTTGCTCGGTATGCTAAGTTATGTGCTTGCAAACAATCAATCAAAGCCTAAAGTATGCACGTATACTCAGTCAGTTCAAGTTCGTAAAGATTCACATGTAATCTAGGTCACAAAGTGCTTGGCAGTTAACATCATGTATCACGTAAGCAGTTAAATCAATTAACAGGTTTAACAGAGTTAACGACTTAACAGAGTTAAATGACTTTACAGAGTTAACACACTAATGGTGTTATATGCTTAACAGAGTTACAGTTCAGAATAGTTGACTAAAACACAAGTGACGAAAACTCATTTTTGGGCGAAAACCCTTGGTGGCCGAAATCAATTGTTGGCGAAATCCCTGTTTTGTCATTTACTCATGCTACACTTTTACCAACACCACTAACATCAATTAGTTTTTGTATTATTATTATTAACATTAACAATAAATTAGAATTAAATACATTGTCCTTCTAAATCACATAAACTAAATTCTTATCTCATTAATAGTGTTAGCTAGTCTGACAACATACACATGGCCGACAAGTACAAAACTTCTATGTTCTTTGATTGGGCCGATCACTATTTAGTGGACTGCATTCCTTGAAGGATTCTAAATAATTATTTATATCATGCACATGTAATTGTGTGTATTGAATCAAGAATCAGAAGCTTTATTGGGCCTTTCAAACAACTGATGTCATAGAGTTACTATTGTCAAATAAGCACATGAACCTCAATCATCATCAATAAAATATATGCAGCCATCTAGTCATCATGCACTCACTAACAAGTTGGTGTGATCAACAAGAACCCTAGTCATTGCTAACGGTTACAAAGTTTTATCATCATCTCTATCATACAAAAATATTAGTCGTAGTCAAATGAATGGATACCAAATATATTCATAGATAACCCTAATTGTTACCAGATTCATGACGGAATAATAGATCGTCAACGTTACACTAATTACATCATGTTGCAATCTATCATCCATTCCAATACGCCAACGAAATCATACATGGAGTTTTAATAACAACACGAAATCCTACTCACTAACCATGACATGCATTCCACTAATCACAGAATCTCTCGAAGTAGATATTCATATACAACAAGTATCTATCAACCAAGAAATCACGTACAATTAACAATAATACGAACTAACCGAGATGTAATAAGTGTTCGAACAGTGAACTGGCACGCTTCGGGAATGGAGATGATGTCGTTGATTACCGTCGCACAGAGGACTAGCAAGGGAGTCCTTAGGGTTTTCTGATCAGGGTTTACGTAATCTAACTTATATTCAAGTTGGGCTCCTACTGGGCTAAAGCCCATATATTGTTTTCAGCAGTTAGGAATGTTTTCGTGGGATGTGTTTTCGTGGAGGGGTGTATGGCAAGGTTCCACTCACATTAAATAAAACATATTATTCATATTATTCATACCAACTTATATCAATATACGCACACATATAACACACCATACGAATCTATAATCAACACGTATATTGCACGTCAATTAAATATAAAGGCACACTTGCAAATAAGTACCAAGTTAAGTCGAATAGAGATCTTGAAAACTCGGGTTGTCACATAGAACACACCAATAAAAGGGTTTAATAATGTTTTTGGAATAAAACATACCTTTTTGATATAAATTATATATTTTTGTTGAAAATATATGGATTTGTGAAAATATATGTTTCGGGAATGAAACGGTTTTGTTGAATATATTTTTTTCGGGATGAAACGGGATTGGTACGGTGTTTCCGAGGCGAAACAGACCGTAAAGTAGGGACGGATGCCGGCCTAGTCCCCGGGAAGGGGCGCCAGGGGGTTCGTACAACTTCGTGTATTAAATTATCATATTAGTAGGATATATATATATTGTACGTGAGGCAGACATCGTATTGTTCTCAAAGAGGACCCTGCGCCCACGATATCGTTTAATCATTTAAGTATTGCACGCGAGGAATTGTTGGTAGATCTATCGGGTTGAAAACCCCGTCATAACCGGTCGCTCCGAGTCAAGTCAAACGACGAATTGATATTCAAATTATTGTCTAGCTTTGATTATCCCTGCATGGTTAATATATAATTCGTATTGTCTAGCTAACATTACAAGTCTGAAAATTGACGCAATAATTTAATATACAAAACCTGGGTAAGAGTGTTATTGTCGGGTTGTTAAACCGTGACGGAAGACCCACGGATTTTATTAAGGAAGTAAAAATGAACTTTCTAAAATTTATATGGATGTTTTCAAATAAACACATAATCAGAAAGTTTTCCTTTGGAATAAATTGTTTGTATGTGAATATGTGAACTCACCTTCCTTTGTGTTGACACTTGATTTTAACGTGTTCTACAGGTACTTGAGTTCGGCTTCGGGAATTATGGCGTATCTTACAGTTGTTGATGCATGTTTTGTTTGATAATGTTTTGGACAAACTTTTAAAATCTATTTGGGACCAATGTAATAAGATCCATAAGGATCAAAACAATTTAACTATGGGGTGATTGCAACAGACTTTGAGACTTTGTGTTTTAAAATCTATGTTTAAATTAAGTTGAAATGTCCAACATTACGATGCATCGTTCAGCAAGATACAAATGGGCACCAGCTTCCGTCACCACTACGTTTTATATTCCGCTGCGACGTATTTTGGGGTGTGACAGAAGTTGGTATCAGAGCCAATGGTTGTTAGCGAACTAGATGTTTTCGGAGGAAAACACTAGACTTCAACCGAAAAATTTTGAGATTTAAAGTCCAAAATTCTCGAAGCCAAGATTTTTAAATAAACATGAAAAATTTTATCATGTATGAAAACCCTTATGTATTTATGTGCATACGTGATATTTTGTTTATTTGGGCCTTATGTTTTACTATTAAATTGATCACACACTTACTTTGTACGGTTACGATATGTCACATCTCGGCCTATAGAGCCATTAGTAGTCCTTCTCACTGATACTGTCGAGCCTACACTTGAGATTCTTTCGCCCATCGTTACAGAATCATTTGTTCTGCTATTCGAGTCACGTGTTTTGCTACACCTCTTTTAGTCTACACTCACCGTAGGAAGAGGACTCGACCCATTAGAGAGATTGCATCGACTTCGAGAGTTGAGACATCGTCCACTTTGAAGAGGCAGAAAGGGGTTTGGGTCAATCGCTCTCACTGTGATCGTCAGTTCGCCACGTTACGGGGAGGCATGGAGATGATGAAGGACTCAGAGGGACAGATGGACTATTATGATGAGCTAGAAGAGCTTGTTAGGAAGATGTTGGACTTCCAGGGATTGAAGCATTAGTTGTTGTTAGTTTCGTATGTCTCATTTGATAAACCCTATTTATGGCTTGCATGCCAAATTTTCATATATTTAGGAAGAAATTTCATATAGACTTATTGCGGGTGTTGATGTAGAAACGCTGAATTTTGATTAGTCTTTGTACTAAAAACATGTTTTGTAAATTTCTAGTATAATTCAAATGGGTTTCTTTTGGTTTAAGAATTGTTCTCGTTAATATGTGGATATCGTCTTATGTTGATATTATGTTGTAATAATAGAAACGACGAAATGCCGTCAAAAGCGAGACAGGGTTCTGGACTACCTATTACCCCAAAAAGAGTTGGCACAACTCATAGCCCAACACATTGATATTGCCATGGAAAAGCGCGATGCTAACCAAAATAATGGCGTGGCAACGGTATGCGTGATGTCGGGCCGTCTTAGCGGATCGACCATTCAAATAATTCCGCATTTTGAGACTAGATCTGGGGATTCGCGAAAGCGAAAATCTGAGAGTTTGAGAGAGGATACCGATGAGAAGCGTGGTGAGAAACGTAGTATGGAGAAAGCGTGTGTAGCTAACCCTAGAGAGTCGAGAAAGGATAATGCCAGTGTGACAACCCGAGTTTTCAAGGTCTCTATTCGATTGAACTTATCTGATATGCAGTATACGTATTGTTTATAGATTCGTAGTGTGCGTTATATGTGTGCATGTATTGAAACATGTTTGGTATGAACAATATGATCAATATGTGTTAATTATTGTAAGTGGAGCTATAGCCGAAAACACCCCCCACCAACGAAAACACTTCCGGATGAAAACACTTATGTGTTTTCGTCTACTATGTGGCCGGCAAAAAGCATATGGGCTTCGGCCCAGTTATGTTGTGATATAACTTGTGAGATCTTTAGATTAGAACACTTTTAGGAAAAACCCTACTCCTACATCTGTTGTGCGACGGCAGTAGTAAAAGACCCCCACCCCTCTCTCGTGACATCATCCTAGCAAATCAAATTACTGGTTAGTGATTTCTCTTGTTTGAGTTGTTTTGATAATCATGCTTGTGTGAGTAAGATTGATGTGTCGCATGAATATGATGTATAACCTATTTGTTGTGTTAGTGATGGCATGGATTAATCTGCTTATTGTCAATCTGCTCGTTATGATGTTGATGGCATGGATATGTTATGTGATTAACCTAATAACCTGAACAGTGGTAGTTGATAGATAATTATATACATGTTGCAACCCTAAGGCTTGAGTGTGCTAGAGAATCGTCACAACAGATGCATGATGTGCGTACGAAACGTGTTTCGGTTTGACAGAGAGGAATAATATGCTAATTGGTATGGATGGTCGGTTAAGTGCACATTATATATTTAAGGTTGTTGTTCGATTTGGCAGTTTTCATCAGTAATAATGATATACCTCTTGATTATGTGTATTGAATCCCTAGTGATGTTATTTATAGATTGCATGATTTAGTTGATTTTAGATCACTGATATGAACATTGTACACATGATTTGGATTTTTGATTGGACCGAATACATTAACAGATCATACATATATTATTTGGGCTAATGCTTGTTAATGGATTGTTAGAGGTTGTTGGATGAATTTATTAGTTGGGCCACAAAACCGACCGACATTAGTGATATGATCTGACCTCAAAACACTTTGTGTTTTATTGTGCCATGCAAACTTTTGTCAACACAAAATCTCTAGTCATGTTAAGATATATCAAATTTTGTTATAATGATTATCTTCACATGCAATTTGACTTAGCCACATGCAACTGTATTTCAATTGGACCCTCAAAACCAACAGCAAAATGTATATGAAGTGACAATTGATGATCTGATCATGTGATCATCTTAGTGGGCGGCGCACATGTTATGTGGGTGGGTTGTGAAATTGTTATTGACATATTGACCGATGTTAGGAATAGTGTGTGGCTCAGACGTTTACTATGTGTTACATGATCTTTTGTTTCAACTTGCATATTGGTATGTGTATTACGGGTACTCTATATGTATAACGTGCTTAAAGACTATGTGATTACGTGTTTACAAGCTAATTATTTTTGGTAACCACGGTAGGGCTTGGTTGGCCAACTTGGAACGGGTAAAGTAACTTAACAAACCGAGCAAACCGAGGTGAGTTCACACTCTTACCAAGGCATGGGATTCCCGGGGTTGGGAATGGGGTTAAATGATTACTTGTACTTTCATCGTTACTGGAATACGTACCACTGACCTCGTTAGGGGAAGGTCACTTATAGATACAGCTAGACTAGTAACACATGGGAAGCCCCCACTAATCTTCGCAAACATGCCTGGAATGGCCGCGATACGAATACTAATCTTCGCACACATGCCTGGAATGGCCGCGATACGAATACTAATCTTCGCACACATGCCTGGAATGGCCGCGATACGAATACTAATCTTCGCACACATGCCTGGAATGGTCGCGATAGGAATACTAATCTTCGCACACATGCCTGGAATGGCCGCGATACGAATATTAAACTTCGCAAACATGCCTGGAGGGCCGCGATACAAATACAACTAGTCTAGAATACATGGGAAACCCCCACAAATCTTCGCAAACATGCCTGGAAGGCCGCGATACAAATAAATACGATACATAGTTTACTAAACAAACATACGGTTTACGAAACGAATACTATAACTAAACAACCAACTGTGAACTCGCTCAACTTTGTTGTTGACTCGTTGTTACATGCCTTGCAGGTCGTTAGGTACTCATGGAGCTTGCACGGGGAGGCACAGTCGTTGTGGGACATGGATCGTCGATGCCATGTTAAACGTTTATGACATTTCAAACTTATTACTTATGTTGGGTTTTACATTTATGCTTCCGCTAAACATTGATACTATACTTTTGTTTTGAACACCTTTTCATATTGTTTGGTTGAATTACATTTACTCATTACATTGTTCAATATGATTGGTGGCTTGATCCTGGTCAGTCACGCCTCCAAGCGGTGATACTCCGCGTGTGGATTTTTGGGGGTGTGACAGATTGGTATCAGAGCCATTGGTTATAGTGAACTTGGTTTTAATAAGGGGAAAAAGTTTTTGTTAAAACCAGACTATAACCTGAACAGTGCTCAACGATCCACAACGACGCTTCGCTCCACGTGCAAGATTCGACATTCTAGGTGATATGATTTATGTGTACATTGCCTACTTGCTAGATTACATAGAACTTTGCTCATGGTATGCTTAGATAAACGTAACAACTGTTGATTGAAACACATGTGTGCTTACTCTCTTCTGTCATCGCACTTTCGCGAACCTTTTTCACTCATGTTTCCTTTGGTATGAAGATCATGAGTGGACGCGTTAACCTAACTCAAGCCCAGTTGGCGGCTTTGATCACTGAACAAGTTACGGCAGGACTCGCAGCTGCCCAGGCAGGAGGTATAGCCTGCCATCACAACTTACTCTATGATCTTTAGATCCTACTCTCGTAACCCAGCACTTGTGCTTAAATTTTGTTCACTATTACGCACACGACAGGTCAACACGCTTAGCCACCTGTGTGCACATTCAAGACGTTCATGGACTGTCGTCCTACTACTTTCAGTGGCACTGAAGGGGCCATTGGACTCCTCCACTGGTTCGAGAAGCTCAAATCGGTCTTCGAAATGTGTGAATGCCCCGAGGCTCGTAGGGTGAAATATGCCACTGGTACTCTCGAAGGCACTGCGCTAACTTGGTGGAACGCGCAAGTTCAGATGCTGGGGCTGGCGGCTGCTAATGCCACCCCATGGAATGATTTAAAGGAACTGATCAAACGTGAATACTGTAGTCGTGATGACATCCAAAAGCTGGAAGTGGAGTTCTTTAACCTGAAGAAGACGGGGTCAGAGATAGAAGCGAACACGAAACGATCCAACGAACTGGCAGTGTTATGTCCAACTATGGTGGATCCTCCCATCAAACGCATTGAGTTGTACCTCAAAGGCTTAGTACCAGAGATTCAAAGCCATGTGACTCGTCTTGCTCATCGTCTCACGGACCAGGCAGTGGAACAGAACAAGCTGCCTAAACGTATCGGTGCTACCACTACTATTACTACCTCTGTTATTCCCAGTGATAACAAGCGAAAATGGGATGGAACCTCCAGCAAGGGTTCAACTTCGGTTCAGTCCCAGGCACAGCAGCGAAAGACAGATAACTACCAGAGCCCCAGTCAGCAGTCGTCTGGTAGTCAAGGACAGGGTGGATATCGAGGAAATCATCCAAAGTGCAATAAATGCAACAGGCACCACAGTGGTCAGTGCAACAGGGGTCGTTGTCAGAGGTGTCTCAAAATGGGTCATGAAGCTAAGGATTTCAGGAGCTCACACATAGTTAATGGTAAAAGTCTAGAGGCCACACACATAGTTAAGGGATGTAATCTCGTCTTAGCTGGTCAGACTTTCTCTATCGATCTCATTCCCATAGTTTTGGGTAGTTTCGACATCGTCATTGGGATGGATTGGTTATCCCAACAGCAAGCAGAGATCCTATGCAAAGAAAAGATTGTTCGTATTCCCTGTTCTGGCAAAGAACCTCTCAAGATTCAAGGCGACAAGAGTGGTGCTGTAGTGGGCATTATCTCCTTCCTTAAGGCCCAGAAGTGTTTGCGAAAGGGCCACACCGCTATCTTAGCACTCGTTACTGGCGCATCAACGAAAGAGAAGAAGATTGAGGATATTCCAGTTGTACGTGACTTTCCTCAAGTGTTTCCTGAGAAATTACCTGGTCTACCGCCTCATCGCCAGGTCGAATTCCAAATCGAGCTAGCTCCTGGAGCAGCACCCATAGCTCGAGCACCTTATCACTTAGCTCCAACCGAACTGGAAGAACTGTCTAAGCAATTGCAAGAACTCTTGGAAAAGGGTTTCATTCGTCCTAGCTCTTCGCCCTGGGGAGCTCCAGTATTATTTGTGAAGAAGAAAGACGGTACCATCCGCATGTGCATAGATTACCGCGAACTGAACAAGGTGACCGTGAAGAATCGCTATCCTCTCCCACGCATTGACGACTTGTTCGACCAGCTGCAAGGGTCGAGCTACTATTCAAAGATTGACCTGAGGTCAGGCTACCATCAACTGAGAGTCCGGGACAAGGACGTCTCCAAAACAGCATTCAGAACTCGCTACGACCACTACGAGTTTCCGGTCATGCCATTCGGGCTAACCAACGCACCAGCGGTGTTCATGGATCTGATGAACAGAGTGTGCAAGCCCTACTTGGATAAGTTTGTGATTGTATTCATCGACGACATTCTGATTTACTACAAGAGTCAGGAGGAACACGAGCAACATTTACGACTTATATTGGAACTCCTCTGAACAGAACAGTTGTACGCTAAGTTTTCGAAATGCGACTTTTGGCTTCGGGAAGTCCACTTTCTAGGCCACGTGGTAAACAAGGATGGGATTTATCCAAGGTAGACTCGATCAAGAACTTGCCTGCACCTCGTACACCAACAGAAATCCGCCAATTCTCGGGTTTGGCGGGCTATTACAGAAGGTTCATCTAGGAATTCTCCAAGATTGCACAACCCCTCACCTCACTAACTCAGAAAGGCGTTATCTACCATTGGGGTAATACACAGGAATCAGCATTCCAGCACTTAAAGGATAGACTTTGTAGCGCGCCTATTCTTTCATTGCCAGAGAGCACAGACGATTTTGTGGTCTATTGCGACGCATCCATTCAGGGTCTTGGATGTGTGTTGATGCAACGTGACAAGGTTATTGCATATGCGTCACGTCAACTTAAAGTTCATGAAAGGAATTACACTACACACGATTTAGAGCTTGGAGCTGTTGTTTTCGCGCTCAAGATATGGAGACATTACCTGTACGGTACCAAGTGCACTATTTACACCGATCACAGGAGTCTCGAGCATATCTTCAAGTAGAAATAGTTGAACATGCGACAACGTCGATGGGTCGAGCTACTGAATGATTACGAATGTGCCATCAAGTACCATCCGGGCAAAACAAATGTTGTGGCCGACGCCCTCAGTCGAAAACATACTACACTCCAACGCGTGCGAGCATTACAACTTACCATCCAGTCTAGCCTTCCTACACAGATACGAGATGCTCAGGTAGAAGCATTGAAACCAGAAAACGTCAGGGCTGAAGCTCTACGCGGCTCAAGGCAACGGTTGGAATAAAAGGCGGACGGCGCCTACTATGTAACGGGATGCATCTGGGTCCCACTCTACGGCAACTTACACGATCTTGTAATGGATGAAGCTCATAAGTCTCGCTACTCAGTACATCCTGGTTCAGATAAGATGTACCACGATCTCAGAACTACGTATTGGTGGCCTAGCATGAAAGCTCATATAGCAACTTACCAGAAACCATTAGGCCTACTCCAACAACCGGAGATACCACAATGGAAATGGGAGCAAATTTCCATGGATTTTGTTACTAATCTGCCTAGATCTCAACGTGGGAATGATACTATTTGGGTGATCGTGGATTGACTCACAAAGTCTGCACACTTCTTGGCTATCAAGGAAACGGATAAGTTCTCCACTCTAGCAGACGTCTATCTTAAGGAAGTTGTCTCGAGGCACGGGGTGCCAACCTCTATTATCTCTGATCATGATGCACGATTTACTTCAGAACTGTGGTAGGCAATGCACAAATATTTTGACTCTCGATTAGACATGAGCACCGCTTACCATCCGCAAACAGATGGGCAGTCTGAATGCACCATCCAAACTCTAGAAGACATGCTTCGTGCATGTGTAATCGATTTCGGCAACGGCTGGGAAAAACATCTCCCGTTAGTGGAGTTTTCGTATAACAACAGTTACCACACCAGCATTCAAGCCGCTCCATTTGAGGCATTGTACGGGCGTAAACGCCGATCACCTCTTTGTTGGGCAGAGGTGGGTGATAGTCAGTTCACAGGTCCAGAACTGGTAGTAGACACAACAGAAAAGATTGCACAGATACGACAACGCATGGCGGCAGCTCGCGACCGTCAGAAAGCCTACGCAAGCAAGCGCCAGAAACCTCTAGAATTCCAGGTCGGGGACCGGGTTCTACTCAAAGTCTCACCCTGAAAGGGTGTGGTTCGTTTTGGCAAACGGGGCAAGCTCAATCCGCGATATGTCGGACCATTCGAAATCATTGAGAAAATAGGCAAGGTGGCCTACAAACTAAATCTTCCCGCAGAACTCAGTGCAGCTCACAACGTTTTTCACGTGTCAAATCTGAAGAAGTGTCTGTCAGATGAGACCCTCATAGTTCCTTTAAAGGAGCTCACTATTGACGATCAGTTGCGATTCGTCGAGGAACCAGTTGAAATCACGGACCGAGACGTTAAGGTCCTCAAGCACACCAGAATACCTCTTGTTCGAGTTCGTTGGAACTCCCGTCGTGGCCCAGAGTTCACCTGGGAACGAGAAGATCAAATGAAACTCAAGTATCCCCAATTATTCGGAAACAGTGCAACCACTACTGAGGCTGAAGCTACTACAGAATTTCGGGACGAAATTCCAAATCAACGGGGGGATGATGTGACACCCCAGGAAAACCAGTAAACTACACAACACAGCTAGCTTCCTCAGTAACCACGTGCTAATCAAGTTGGGGATAATGTGACAACCCAAGTTTTCAAGGTCTCTATTCGATTGAACTTATCTGATATGCAGTATACGTATTGTTTATAGATTCGTAGTGTGCGTTATATGTGTGCATGTATTGAAACATGTTTGGTATGAACAATATGATCAATATGTGTTAATTATTGTAAGTGGAGCTATAGCCGAAAACACCCCCCACCAACGAAAACACTTCCGGATGAAAACACTTATGTGTTTTCGTCCACTATGTGGCCGGCGAAAAGCATATGGGCTTCGGCCCAGTTATGTTGTGATATAACTTGTGAGATCTTTAGATTAGAACACTTTTAGGAAAAACCCTACTCCTACATCTGTTGTGCGACGGCAGTAGTAAAAGACCCCCCACCCCTCTCTCGTGACATCATCCTAGCAAATCAAATTACTGGTTAGTGATTTCTCTTGTTTGAGTTGTTTTGATAATCATGCTTGTGTGAGTAAGATTGATGTGTCGCATGAATATGATGTATAACCTATTTGTTGTGTTAGTGATGGCATGGATTAATCTGCTTATTGTCAATCTGCTCGTTATGATGTTGATGGCATGGATATGTTATGTGATTAACCTAATAACCTGAACAGTGGTAGTTGATAGATAATTATATACATGTTGCAACCCTAAGGCTTGAGTGTGCTAGAGAATCGTCACAACAGATGCATGATGTGCGTACGAAACGTGTTTCGGTTTGACAGAGAGGAATAATATGCTAATTGGTATGGATGGTCGGTTAAGTGCACATTATATATTTAAGGTTGTTGTTCGATTTGGCAATTTTCATCAGTAATAATGATATACTTCTTGATTATGTGTATTCAATCCCTAGTGATGTTATTTATAGATTGCATGATTTAGTTGATTTTAGATCACTGATATGAACATTGTACACATGATTTGGATTTTTGATTGGACCGAATACATTAACAGATCATACATATATTATTTGGGCTAATGCTTGTTAATGGATTGTTAGAGGTTGTTGGATGAATTTATTAGTTGGGCCACAAAACCGACCGACATTAGTGATATGATCTGACCTCAAAACACTTTATGTTTTATTGTGCCATGCAAACTTTTGTCAACACAAAATCTCTAGTCATGTTAAGATATATCGAATTTTGTTATAATGATTATCTTCACATGCAATTTGACTTAGCCACATGCAACTGTATTTCAATTAGACCCTCAAAACCAACAGCAAAATGTATATGAAGTGACAATTGATGATCTGATCATGTGATCATCTTAGTGGGCGGCGCACATGTTATGTGGGTGGGTTGTGAAATTGTTATTGACATATTGACCGATGTTAGGAATAGTGTGTGGCTCAGACGTTTACTATGTGTTACATGATCTTTTGTTTCAACTTGCATATTGGTATGTGTATTACGGGTACTCTACATGTATAACGTGCTTAAAGACTATGTGATTACGTGTTTACAAGCTAATTATTTTTGGTAACCACGGTAGGGCTTGGTTGGCCAACTTGGAACGGGTAAAGTAACTTAACAAACCGAGCAAACCGAGGTGAGTTCACACTCTTACCAAGGCATGGGATTCCCGGGGTTGGGAATGGGGTTAAATGATTACTTGTACTTTCATCGTTACTGGAATACGTACCACTGACCTCGTTAGGGGAAGGTCACTTATAGATACAGCTAGACTAGTAACACATGGGAAGCCCCCACTAATCTTCGCAAACATGCCTGGAATGGCCGCGATACGAATACTAATCTTCACACACATGCCTGGAATGGTCGCGATACGAATACTAATCTTCGCACACATGCCTGGAATGGCCGCGATACGAATACTAATCTTCGCACACATGCCTGGAATGGCCGCGATACGAATACTAATCTTCGCACACATGCCTGGAATGGCCGCGATACGAATACTAAACTTCGCAAACATGCCTGGAGGGCCGCGATACAAATACAACTAGTCTAGAATACATGGGAAACCCCCACAAATCTTCGCAAACATGCCTGGAAGGCCGCGATACAAATAAATACGATACATAGTTTACTAAACAAACATACGGTTTACGAAACGAATACTATAACTAAACAACCAACTGTGAACTCGCTCAACTTTGTTGTTGACTCGTTGTTACATGCCTTGCAGGTCGTTAGGTACTCATGGAG
This sequence comes from Helianthus tuberosus, assembly GCA_030545235.1. NCBI lineage: Eukaryota > Viridiplantae > Streptophyta > Magnoliopsida > Asterales > Asteraceae > Helianthus > Helianthus tuberosus. The sequence continues at coordinate 85,681,755 of CM060369.1, forward strand.
CTTGCACGGGGAGGCACAGTCGTTGTGGGACATGGATCGTCGATGCCATGTTAAACGTTTATGACATTTCAAACTTATTACTTATGTTGGGTTTTACATTTATGCTTCCGCTAAACATTGATACTTTACTTTTGTTTTGAACACCTTTTCATATTGTTTGGTTGAATTACATTTACTCATTACATTGTTCAATATGATTGGTGGCTTGATCCTGGTCAGTCACGCTTCCAAGCGGTGATACTCCGCGTGTGGATTTTTGGGCGTGTGACAGCCAGGGATGGCAGGAGTGGTCTTGAGAGGAAGACTCACGAGGATGAGTGGAGAAAGTGCGCCAGATGTGGTCGGACTGGACATATGACTCGTAAGTGCTATGCTAAGAGTACATCGGAGGGGGGGTACACTCGAGGGATGCTACGAGTGTGGTGAGCAAGGACATTTCGAAAGAGATTGTCTGAAAATGAGAGGTCAGGATGCCAGGGGTAGAGTGTTCGATCTATACACTGGGAAGACACGAGATGATCTTGCTGTTGTTACCGGTATGTTTCGAATCAAAAGCCAATCTATGTTCATACTTTAATACGAAAGCTGACTTGAGTTTTGTTCGAAAAACTTTGAACCATTTTTGTGTTCACCTACAAGTAAGCTAAGTATAAAGTGCCTGATAGAACTAGCAATTGGTAAGCTGATAGAAACTAGCGAAGTCGTTCGCAGTTGTAGTAATTAGGTAGGAGATTGTGGTTATAGTGTTGGTTTATTTCCAGTGGAGCTGGGGAGCCTTGACACAGATGCAAAAATGGATTGATTTTCTGAGGATGAACTGGGGACTATCGCTTGAAGAAGCTAGCTAGAATATCTCGTCCTGATAATGGTAGGAAGGTGGTAGTCGTTCATGGAGATCGATCGAGTCGAGTGTTGAATATTGATATTTGAGAGTTGTCAGTGTTGCTAGGATGCTCAAGTTGTTACGAGAGGGCTATCCTGCGTTTTTAGTGAATGTGGTGGATGTGGAAACCGAATGTAGGAATGTCGGAGGGATTTCTATCAATCGCAACTATCCGGAAGTCTTCCTAAAAAGACTTACCTGGATTAAACCCACTGCGAGATGGATCGAATTTCGAATCGATCTGACTCACGGTGCTGCACTCAGTTGCACAATCTCCTTATAGATTAAGCACCGTTTGAGAATGATAGAAATGTCGAGTCAGTTTCAAGAGCTACTGGACAAGGGTTTCATTCGATCAAGCTCTTCGCTTTGAGGCGCATCTGTTTTGTTGAGAGAAAGAAGGATGGATCCTTCAGGATATGTGATGATTTCAGAAAGCTAAACGAGTTGGCTATCAAGAATCGGTACCCTTTTACCGAGGATTGACGATTTGTTTGATCAAGCTACAAGGATCCAGCTGCTACACGAAGATCGATCTACAATTAGGATATTATCAGTTGAAGGTTGCTGACGAAGGTATTCTGAGGACTGCTTTTCAAACGTGATATGACCATTACTAATTATTAGTCATGCCTTTTGACTAAATTAATGCGCCATTTATATTCATGTGTCTCATGAACAGGGTATGGAAACCCCAATCGGATGAATTCGTGATAATATTCATCGACGACATGCTTGTCTAGACACGAACTAAAGAAGATCATGAATAACGTTTGAAGTTAACTATGGAGTGTTGAAGGATGAGGAAGGTATGTATGTAGATCAGTCTAAGATTTGAGTAATCAATTGATGAGGAGCGCCAAAGACCCCATCGGGAGTACGATGATCCATATGACTAGTTGGGTGCTACCAAAGATTTATTAAGAATTTCTCTAATTAGTGTAGTCTTCGACACTAATAACCCCAAAAAGGGAAAAGGGAAATCGATTGGGCAGAAAAGTAAGAGGAAGCTTTTCAAATCCTTGAAAGAAGAATTGGGAGCGTGTATGATGGACTCCGAAGTAAGTCAAGATACTCACATGCCCTTGGCAGAGTTATCTTACAATAATAGTTAACACGCTAGTATTTAGGTTGCTCGGTTTGAATCTTTTCATGGATGGAAGTGTTGATTGCCACTTCGTTGAGTTAACGTGACAAAGGATAATTAATCAGACCTTAGTTTATTTAGGAAACCAGCGACAGGATTTGCCTGGATCGAGGGAAGGTTAAAAGTCGCCAAGTGATCAACAGAAGGATTTCATGGACAATTGAAGGAACTATTGCGATTCCAGATTGAAGATTTAGTTCTGTTAAAGGAGTTATCTTGTGAGATATGCTATTAGGTTTAGCAGAGGAAAGAAAAGCTGAGCCACATTGACTTGGTCCTTTCAAGAGCCCATCTTGAGTTGGATCAGTCGCTTATAGGCTCAAGCTACCATCAGAATTAAGTGGTGTACATGATGTACTATTTGGATGTAGTTGAGAAAGTGTATAATGGATAATACACTGCTTTTGCTCTTTGTAGAAATTTATTTGGAAGATAAACGGAGATTTATCGAAGTATCGTAGAAGCAGTGCGTATAGCTAGAAAAGTTATGTTAATAACTGGATAGGCGATTTCAGCATTCTAGTCGTATACGTAATTTATTAATTTTGCGGTTGTGGATATCTGAAATGAATCCAAGAAATAAAATGAGTTTATGAGATTTAATTCTTTCGAGAGCCCATCTCGAGATCAATCATGTGTAAACTCGAACTACTTCAGGTTTAGGGTAATGTACATGTAAATATACGTATGATAAACCCGAAATGGTGATACTTTGATTTAATCTTCTTGATTAAGTTCTTGGGAATGTTGGACCATGGAAAGGGTGGAGAGCGTTGAGACGTGAGTTTAGGAATCGAGGATGTGTGTAATATAGGTCTACGAAGACTCTTCGTAAGAATCAAAGTTTCTCGCAGAAACTACAAGACTATATTCATTAAACCTGTTTTTGCTATTTTTTACTTAGTGCGAAAACAAAACCTGTAGAGTAAAAATTTCGGGGACAAAATTTCCTAAACAGGGGGAGACTGTGACACACGGCTTTTCAGGCCGTACCGTACAATTGTAACATGTTTTGTGAATAGATAAAAGGTTGTATTTGACTGATTATGATGTTTATATGTGAAATTTAACGAGTTGGTAAATTTAAACCTTGGTAAAATTATGTTGGCAACGATAAGATAAACGCTTATCGCGTAACGGTTAAAAATTCGAAACGAACGTCGGTAACCACCTGCTCAGTGTTAAAATCCTAAAAATAGTCTTTATGATTAGAATAATAATTTTAATCATATTCGTGAGGAAAAATAAATTAAAACGCTAAGAAACTCTATTTTTCGAGTTTAAGCGCGTACCTCGCGATGCAGCGCATATACCGACAAAATACTGTCAACACAGCCTGTCAAGGCGACTGAAAATCATTTTAGTAATAATTTGATGAGTTTATCACTATAGAATGATAAAAATAAATAAAAACGCTTAAATCCCTATTTTTGCGATTTTAAGCGCGTACCGCCCAGCACAGCGCGTATACTGCCAAATACCGGCAACGTAGCCTGTCCAGGCAAACAAAATATTGTTCAATAATATCTTGGTGAGTTTATTTTATAGAGTGTTAAAAATAATTTAAAACGCACTAAAACAGGATTAAAACGCTAGATAAATTACCCGGTATCCAGTAAGATACAAGTTTTTGGCCTAAATTACATATATATGTATATATATATATATATAAATCGGATATTATATATATATATATATATATGTGTGTGTGTGAGTATGGGGACACGTTTTTGTAGAAGCCTTCACTCGCTCTCCTCTTTCATGCATCTATTGGGCAATTTGGGAAGTGCATGCATGAATAATCATCATCACAACCTCCAACCTTTCCCATAAACCAAGAACTTATTAGAAAACAATCATTCTCACTCTCTCCCTCTAATTCACGGCTGAAACAGCCCTTTTCCTTCTTCATTTTCTAAATTCAAAGCCCTTTCTTGAAGATTCAAGTCTTTCCAAACTTGTCCCAAACATTTGTGAAGATCCAAAGGTGGTTTGAAGATGTTTTAAGTAAGAACCAAGCTCCATATCATCACACGTTGTCAAGAAACCCATCAAAATCTTGTAGGTATAAAATTTACTTTAAAAACCATACTCTTGATTTTTGATGATGTTGATTATGATAGAAGTTTCTCAAAGTTCTTGGATAATTCACAAACTTGAAACTAATAAGAAATGGATTTTTATGCAAAATAAAAATGGACATATGTATGTATGTATGTATGTATACATAATCGTATATGTGTATATGTGTATATACATGAGATTGAGTTCGATTTATGATGGATACTTGTTTGGTTAATTCTTCTAAAATGACATGCATGTAGGTTTTGTCATATGTTCATTTATGAAAGATTGTTGTGTGAAATTATGTCTAGATGATTAGATGATGAACATGTCTTGGATTTGCATGAATTAACTTCAGGTTTGATGCATATAATTTCATATGAAATGATGATAATATGATAGATGTGCTTTAGATACTTGTACACAAGCATGCATGATGAAAGATGGACATGAAATGATGATTTGAATATGATTTGATAAAAATAAAGTATGATCAGAATCTAAACACTAAAAATATAAATATTTGAAGTGTTAAATGGTATAAAACTTTGTCATGATGTTTACTAGCTTTGCATGTTGTACTTGATGCTTTAAAAGTTGTAAAATACGTGAAATCGCATGATTTATGTGACTTACACAAAAACTGCACTAATCTGATTATAACCATTATTTTAATCAGTAAATAACATGTATTGTGTTAAAATATCAAGTTGTTTCGAGTTGGGATGATCATAGTAACGTTTAACGCAAAACTATGCGTTAAAACGGTCAAAAATCGGCTTTTCGAGTGATTTTTATAAAACTGATTTAGATCAGTAAGTAAACTGTTATTTTTAGTTTAAAAATGAATATTTTAACAAATTTTATGTTTACTTGGTGTTTGGTTGGTCATACGTGACTTCCGACGCCCGAAACCGTTACCGAATCGCTAAATACGCATTTTTCAATGTACACTAGTATAGGTAAAATTTTGGGTGAACCTTATGTGTTAAAATGTGTTATGTGATTTAAACATGAGAATGTGAAAATATGTTAAGTTTTTAACCTGATATTAGAAATCTAGCTTATGCATGTATGCTTGTACGTTTTGTGCGGTTGAAACGGTAAAAATTGCGTTAAAGGTAAAACTTGTTTGTCGAGCATGAAATTTGATACATATAAGATATTTTATGTATAATTTTCTTTAAAAATGAAAAAATAGATAAGTTAACAAGATTTCACGTGTTTCGGTGTTAAATTATGTGAACGTTTATGTATATATATTACGACGCGCAAATCGTAGATATATTGCGTATAAACGGGAGAGTTAACGAATTTACACAATAAATGGTCACCAATAAAATCGTTCAAGTCGCAAAATCATAAAATATATATATATATATAGGATAAGGATCATGTGAGAAGTAGTAGGCTAAATGAGAAACTTGAGAAGCATTCTGGACCACACATTTTCCCTAAGCAAAAAAATGCAAAAAAAAAGGTGAAAAAATGCAAATTTTTTTTTTTTTTTGGAAAAATCGCGGCTTTTTCTTTAAGAATTAATTTTTTTTTGGATTTATACACATGTGTATATTGTTAATCTTTTAACTATACATATATGTATATTGTCAATTATACATATATGTATATACATGTTTAAAATTGAAAAATAAGTGTTATTTAGGGTTTAGCATTAGTATTTAGGGTTTAGCATTAGGGTTTAGGGTTTAGCTTTATGGTTTAGGGTTTAGCTTTAGGGTTTAACATTAGGGTTTAGCATTAGGGTTTAGCAATAGTATTTAGGGTTTAGCATTAGGGTTTAGCTTTTGGGTTTAGCATTAGGGTTTAGCTTTTGGGTTTAGCTTTAACTTTTGGGTTTAGCTTTATCTTTAGGGTTTGTATTAGGGTTTAACATTAAGGGTTTAGCTTTAGTGTTTAGTTTTAGCTTTTGGGTTTAGCATTAGGGTTTAGCTTTAGGGTTTAGCTTTAGGGTTTAGAGTTTAGGGTTTAGCATTAAGGTTTAGCTTTAGTGTTTATGGTTTAAGATTAACAATATACACGTTTTTTCAATTTTAAACATGTATATACATATATGTATAATTGACAATATACATATATGTATAGTTAAAAGATTAACAATATACACATGTGTATAAATCCAAAAAAAAGAATTTTTAAAAAAAAATAATCCTTAAAGAAAAAGCTGCGATTTTTCAAAAAAAAAAATTTGCATTTTTTTCACCTATTTTTTGCATTTTTTGCTTAGGGAAAATGTGTGGTCCAGATTGCTTCTCAAGTTTCTCAAATAGGGTGGACTTCTCTTAGGATCCCTACCCTATATATATATATATATAGGATTAGGTTCAAACGTGAACAAAATCACAAGAGCGAACTGCGTGAACTGATCTGGGCCTTTGATTTTTATGATCTTGAGATTAAAGTGAGTGGCATGATGGTAATTATTTGGTTAATTTTTTCATTTAATTAAATACAAAAAGGGTATATGTGTAATTTCAATCTTAAATTGATTTTATAAATCTCTCACAAATCAAGTAATCAATTATACTCTTAAATTGATTGCATAAATCTCTCACAAATCAAATCAAGGATTATGAAAGATGTAACTTAATTCAATTATTAAAATAATTATTTGCTTAAATGCGATGTACACATGTGTATTCTGATTTGCCCTCTTTTTATTGCGATGTACACATGTGTATATCGTCTGTTTTTGTGATATCTCAGAATTTTGTTTTTTGTTTTGAATGTTGATGTACACCTGTGAATTACTGTAGACATATGTACGATGCTGAGTACACATGTGTACTGTTCTATTTATATCCAAGTACAAATGTGTATACCGTTGAAATATGAAGGTTACGTGGATCTTAAAAATCAAATTTTGAATTTCGGTGATGAAATTTGAAATAAAAATTAAAATTGAAATCTGGTGATTTGTTGTTTGTTTTGGTAATTATCTTATTAATAAATAAACATAATGGGGATAGTGAATTTAAATTAGGAAAGATGTAACTTAATTCAATTATTAAAATAATAATTTAAATCTAATTTTTTATATAATTACAATCCTACCCTTAACAACTAAAAAGGAAATCAAAGGTCCATATATGTTCACGCAGTTCACTCTTGGGAGGTTGTTCACGCTGGAACCGTACCCTATATATATATATATAGAGAGAGAGAGAGAGACTCATATATATATTAACGTGCCAACATAATAAAAAATGATAACTTTTCGAGAAAATCTCAAAGTTATGTGACAATTCTAAGAAACAGAGAAACCTAGGATTTTTGTGATGTTTATATTGATTTAAAATCGTTCATATATATATATATATATATAATAGGACCTGTAGAAATCAATCTCTGGGATTGCGCTATTTAAAATACGCACCCAAAGGTGAGTGTCACTGAACCCCTCTTTTTACTGCTTTATATATATTTTGGGGGTAGAACACGCCAATAAAAGGGTTTAATAATGTTTTTGGAATAAAACATACCTTTTTTATATAAATTATATATTTTCGTTGAAAATATATGGATTTGTCAAAATATATGTTTCGGGAATGAAACGGTTTTGTTGAATATATTTGTTTCGGGATGAAACGGGATTGGTTCCGAGGTGAAACAGACTGTAAAGTTGGGACGGATCCCGGCCTGGTCCCCGGGAAGGGGAGCCAGGGGTTCGTACAACTTCGTGTATTAAATTGTCAAATTAGTAGGATATATATATTGTACGTGAGGCAGACATCATATTGTTCTCGAAGAGGACCCTGCGCCCATGATGTCGTTTAATCATTTAAGTATTGCACGCGAGGAATTGTTGGTAAATCTATCGGGTTGACAACCCCGTCGTGACCGGTCGCTCCGAGTCAAGTCAAACGACGAATTGATATTCTAATTATTGTCTAGCTTTGATTATCCCTGCATGGTTAATATATAGTTCTTATTGTCTAGCTAACATTACGAGTCTGAAAATTGACGCAATAATTTAATATACAAAACCTGGGTAAGAGTGTTATTGTCGGGTTGTTAAACCGCGACAGAAGACCCACGGATTTCAAATAAACACATAATCAGAAAGTTTTCCTTTGGAATAAATTGTTTGTATGTGAATATGTGAACTCACCTTCCTTTGTGTTGACACTTGATTTTAACGTGTTCTACAGGTACTTGAGTTCGGCTTCGGGAACTATGGCGTATCTTGCAGTTGTTGATGCATGTTTGGTTTGATAATGTTTTGGACAAACTTTTAAAAACTATTTGGGACCAATGTAATAAGATCCATAAGGATCAAAACAATTTAACTATGGTGTGATTGCAACGGACTTTAAGACTTTGTGTTTTAAAATCTATGTTTAAATTAAGTTGAAATGTCCAACATTACGATGCATCGTTCAGCAAGATACAAATGGGCACCAGCTTCCATCACCACTACGTTTTATATTCCGCTGCGACGTATTTTGGGGTGTGACAATCTCAAAGTATTGGAGAAACTTAGTTGTTCGTAGAATAATTGGTTACTAAATCATTCCTATTTAAATTAGGACGTGTAGATCAATTTGAGGGATTGCGATAATATAAACGCACCTAAAGGTAAGTGTCACCAAACCCCTCTTTTACTGTTATATATACTGTTTTGGGGGAAGAACACATCTTTAAAAGGATAAACGTATGTTTTTGTATAAAGTATGCCTTTGTATAATCTAAAATATATTTTCGTTGAAAATATGATTTTTAAATGATATGTATTTGAAGAAAACATGATTTTGGAAATATGATTGATTTTAGAGTTAACTTTCGTTTTGCTCCCTGTGGTTTGGTCATTTTAACGGTTTTGCTCCAATAGTTTAAAAATAGCCATTTTCCTCCCTTATCTTTTGAGTTTGTCGCCAGTTTGCTCCATAGCTCTAACTCAGTTAAAACATTCAATCAAAAGTAGGGGTATTTCGGTAGTTTACTCCCTGGCTCTAACTCAATTAAAACGTTTAGTTAAAAGTCGCGGTTGTCATGGTCGGCAGGTGGTAGTTGCAGGTGGTGGTGGATGGATGTGGATGGTGGTGGCCGGTAAAAAGAATGGTTGGAAAGATGGGGGATCATAAAAGAATTACATATATACATGTAAATAAACAAGTTATAGGTTTATTTAGGTGAAAAGACTTACATGCCCTTGCTTTTATCTATAAAATTACCAAAATACCCTTCTAGTTAATGGATTTTTTAGATGGAGTTAGAGGCGGGAGCAAAATGACGATAAGTTAGAAAAATCAGGGAGAAAAATGGCTATTTTTAAACTATTGGGGCAAAACCATTAAAATGACCAATATGTTAGGAGGACAGACCAGGAGGATTACGGTGGTTTGGGTAAAAGGATCGTAAGGATCTAAAATATTTTGAATCTCAGTTGTTACAAATTAGCCTGATCTCAAGAATGTAAGTAGCGTTATAGGCTGCTTACATTGCATGGGGGACATCGGAAATTTGTGCAACACCAAATATTAAATTGTGTTCTAGGAGGGGATATATATCGATGCAATTGGGGAGGGCAATTGGTATCCTAATTGTGGGATACCTGGCGCAGTCATAGCCATTTTAATCATTAAGTATGGAACACGTGGAATTGTTGATAGATCTATCGGGTTGACACCCCGTCGTGACCGGTAGCTCCGGTCCACATAGCGGCGAATTTTATTCTATAATCGTCTAGTATTGATTAGAGCCTCAATCATGGTATATAGCTCGTAAAGTCTTGCAAACTTACGAAACTAAACGAATGACAAATATTTAATATTCAAACCATGGGTATAAAGTCTCATCGAGGCTTTTCAAATAAACAATTCCCGTTAATTTACCCTCGGATTTTATAAAGGAAATAAAACTTACTTTCTTAATTTTGCGTGGTTGCTTATTCCCATTAAAAATGTATTTTAAGAAATATTTTCTTTAAACAATTTGTTACAAATTAGAATATGTGAACTCACCTTCCATTGTGTTTACACTTGATTTTTTTACGTGTTCTTCAGGTACATGAGTTCGGCTTCGGGAATTTTGGCTTGTGTTGTCATGTGGTTGTTTGATACGATTGTTAAATAAATAAAAATGTTTGGACACTTTTTAAACTATTTTTGGGACCGTGTGTACTAAGACCCATAATGGTTAAACAACTATGTTGTATAGTTGTGGTTGTGGTGTACGTTTGAAACTTTAAACTTTATGTTTTAAATAAGCTAAATGTCCAAAATAAATATTGCATCGACCACTAAGACATATATGGGTACCAACCTCCGTCACCGCCACATATGTATCTCCGCTGCGATGTTTTTCGGGTGTGACATCGACCAACTTACCTTAATGTGTTATGACCCTTGTGGGGAAACACGCGGCATAGGATTTGAACTCGGGGCAAGGGGTTGTATAACCAAAGTGTTTTCTAGTTGATCTACACCTTCCAAAAAAAAGTATACGTATCAACTCTCATACGCTTCAAAATCTCCTTGTCCGTGAGAACGAAATGATGACAACCTCCAACTACCAAAATTCTCCCTTCCCACCTTTGTCGGCTCTTTCCACTGGCGTGGTCACTGCGAAAACTCTATCTCCAATCTAGGCCACCATAAAGACCAATGTTGGTTTTCCAAAGACCCTTACCCTAGTGGCAAGCTCTTTTCTATGTCACTTCATGGACACTACCCGGTATCCCTAACACACGTGCAAGTCATTAAATCATTTTAGCAATGTTTGACTCTCACCTCTTACTGACATATGTCACTTTACCACCTAAATAAAACCCTGGTGATCTATCCTTGTAATCTACCATCATATGACCCTAGTGATAACATAACAAATCTCCAAATCTCAGCATCCAAGAGGACAATGCACTATAAAGTATTATTCCGAAACCTTTTCCCATTCAATTCACAATACATAAACCATTCTTACTAAAATGGAAGACACGCATATAAGCTTCTTTTACAAACCATTATGTTTAACCACGTTGCCCTTGCCTTTTTCCCATAAACACAACATCCTAATAGTTTGGGTAGAGTTATGGGATGAGATAAACCAATAGAAAATATAAATATTGGTGAACCAATAAAGAGAGGAAAACTATAATAATTGTTTGTTGTGTTGAGATAATTATTAGTTTGAATTAATAACTTTATCTTGTTATTATATTTATTGGTTAATTAGGTAATAGAATTGGTATTAGTTTAGGAAAGCTTGTATAGCAAGTAATTAGTTTAGTATAAATAGATGTGTTAAGGTATGTAATTCTTTGGTTGTTTTGTTTTGGTTCGATAGTAATAAAGAAGAAAGAATCGTGATCGAGTTGATAAACATAAAACCCATGAACCTTGTACCATCTTGTAAGTAAATCATACCTAGTTTTCACATACATATGGTTGGTAAGGGTGTAACGAGGAGGCCATGCGGTGAGGGGACTCCTAGAGCGGGCACACAGCCGCCGGCCCTCCCTGATGTTCGGTGAATTGAAGATTTCGGTGAGTATTTACCGCTTACCCTTTCGAACGTTCAAACATTGCAACAACTATAATACCGTTAAACCTTCAAAACTTAATTTGTTTTCTCATTTGTTAAACCCCACACATTTCCATTTTCTCACCCAACTCAAAAACATTCTCACTACAAACCTAAACACCATGGATAAACAAAACAAAGGTGAAGCCAAGAAAAACGATTGGCTAGCCGAGGATCGGGTTCAAACCCAAGGGGGCGTGTCTCGCAAACGAGTAGAGGCGGGTCTAGCAGTCCGAGTGCACCGTTTCAAACCCCACACGGATATTCAAGAAACTCTCAACCTCAATTTTTACCCCCAAGCTTCACAATCATCTTTCTACAACACCTAACCTTAACCTAATTTTCCGCCACAATTATTTTCACACCCACACGGTCCAACAATGGTCGCACCCGGCATGTATGAATATTCCATGGAAGCACAAAACTCATTCGAGCCGTTTGCATTTAGGAGCCCACCAATTCAATCAACAAGAGAGAATGTCGAGTGCTCGCTTCCGATCTACGATGACAATGAAGACAAACATGTAGATGGTGTCCCCGAAACGCAACATTTGGATAAAGATATTGGCGAAGACGAAGAAGAATATGAGATGGAAGACGAAGATGTTGATGAAGCAAGTGAACCGAAAAACAATGGAGGAAAGATGGAGCGTCAATTTTGGATGAAAAAACAAGAGCTAGCCTTAGCCAAGCATGGGTTCATTGTTCTTTAAACAAGCAAAAAGGCAATCAACAAAGATCAGACGGTTCTTGGAGAAAAATTATCGAGCATTAAAACGCAACAGCCGACGGAAGTACCCGAACCATTCATCAAGTACGTTCAAAATGGCTCCCTATATTGAGGAAGTTGAACTACTTCAACAGCCTTTGGTATGAAGCGCTGTAATTTTTACTTTTTAACTTTATAAAATATTTGTATAGCATTATTTTTGTTTTTATTTTTTCGTTTATATTTGTTATAACATGTAGGATCGTATACGTGGTAGCGGGTTTGACGATGTTGATGCCATGAAAAGGGCTTTATAAGTTTACCAATCAAAACATCATAATCATGTCGAGGCGTGGGATGTGGTTAGAAAACATGACAAATGGGCCACAGTACCATTGTTGGGTGAAGATAGTAGTAGTTGGAGCCAAAAAAGAAAGTCGTCAGATTCAGGTAACTACAGTGTGGGTACACCGGGAACTGAATTCGCTAATGTAATACACGACATAAACATAGACCCCTCACCAACAAGACCACAAAAGAAAGATAAGAGAGCCGCAACATCGTCTGATAGCTCAACAACTTTGACCGAGAAGCTCTCACAATACACCCTTGTGAAAGAAGCAAAACAAGCACGGGCAATGGAGTTGGCGAATATAAGAAAGAAAAGTGAGGAAGATACCATAGCGTTAGTGGCGGAACAACGCGAGGCTGTACGACAACTTTATTATGATGGGATATGGAGACGTTTACTAAGCCACACGACAATGCTTCACCCGAAATGTTGCCGTTTATTCTAGCCCCAAAACGGCAGATCACGAAAAAAATATAATTGGCAATGCAATTTTTTATTTTTAATTTTATTGTTTAGATTTTTATTTTAATTTAATGTAATGTTTTTTAATTCAATGTAAGTTTATTTTGTTTAAAATAAGTTTTAGTTACTGATGCATAATTTGTAGAAATAAACAAAAAAAAAAAAAATGGACTCCCCACGTGGAGAGCATCCCTTGTGTTTAAGTGGAAAATGAAAAATGAAGAGGGGAGTTGAGATAACATGAGATGATTTGCTGAGATGGAGAGTTTACCACTCCTCCACGAGAGCACCCTTCACACCCTAATCAACTCATGCACTTAAAAATCATTACACACAGTTAACATAGCATGTATTATGCATAAACATCACTATAAACTCGTATAACCATCCCGTAACTTCACCATGCGCGTTCCCCAATATGGCAATATACCATGGCATAGATATTAAAAAAAAAGCTACGGTGTGTGTGGGTGGGTATATATATACCATATACACATACATATTTGGTCATATATAATCGTCAGAGGGTGGTCTCAAACCTACTTCTATCATACTTCTGCAATTCCACCTCAGGCTCGTAAAAGACTAGATACAGTCCAAACGACTCCAGTTTTTGACCCGAGTACCGTTTGTTACTTCAACAAATTTCATGTTTATTAGTCAAGTTTTGTTGTATTCTTATTGCTGTCTATATATTATAGAAAGTGGATTAAATTATTCATAAATATATATTGCGTTTATTCTTAATATTTGGTGTAACTATCATTACATTTACTTTTTTTTTGAGACAAATAACATCTGTATGAACGATTATGTATCACGTACAAATTAAAATGTAAAGATTCCAACAAAAGATCCGCTATTAGATTCATCAAGCAATTGCATTAATTTTCTTAAGGAACTCAGACATTATCTTCAATCCTTCTTCATCTACCAATGAAACAAACAAATATCATTGTTAGTAGTAATGCTTGCACTCATTTTTTTTAATAACGAGGTGGACCCAAAAATTTTTTAGGACCGGAGACTTAATCATATTTTTAGTGTGTTCTGGGGGCAACAGAACCATATTTTTAGGGTTGGGGGAGGGTCAGGATTTTCTTAAAAACTACAATTTTTTTTTTTTTTTTTTTTCAAGAGGACGGCTATCCCTTCAACTCAGTAACTCGGTTTGCACCTAATTAAACCATAAGCTAGTAAGATCATGAATAAATATGTTACTTCCATTTGTGACTCACAATTGTTAACCAAGTTTGAAAATGCATGGAAAACCAAAGTTTAGTTTTTTTTGTTAAATATGGAATATATGAAACGATAGAGTCAATTATGTAATTATAATTAGTATAAGGGTTAGTTTGAAAATGTGGAATATATGAAAGGAAATCGTAGTTTAGATTAGGGTTAGTAGGTTGTGTCGTTCTATGAAACGACACATCTATTAAGCCTGCATATACGTAGATAGGATGTAATCAAACATGGTGGACCAACCGTACTGAAACTAGTGGACTGATGTGTTTTCGATCTTTGAATGTTCTATCATATGTTGGGGAACTTAGAAATCTAACGGATAATCGGAGAGGCGTGTGATCACTTTCAGATCAAATTATTTCGATGGTTCCACCGAATAATTCAATTGGATAAAACTCTGAATTCGAGAACAAGCGTGTGATGCAAATTCGTATGAACCAAAATGTGAACAAGAACAACAATTTCAAATTTTGATGTAATCCTGAATATAACTCCCTCAAGCCAGTCACTTTATTTAAATTAAAATTGCCCCCTAAATGCCTTTAGTTTTATTTCAAAAATTATGACAAATTTTTAGAAAATTATATTTCTAAGGCATTTTCCAATCAGGGGCTCCCTGTCCCTTGGAACCCCCATTCGGGGCTCCGCCCGAACACTCAGAATTATAACAACTTGAATAAGGGTACACTTCCACTCATCCTAACTTGTTTGATTTGTATTATAATTCGCTTTGATCTCCAAGTCGATCCCGATTACACTAAAACATCTAACATTATATTTTGTATTCTATTTACTATAATGTAAAAGGACTTACTGTATAATTGTAATTGTTAACATAGTTAACGTGTAACTATATGAACATACTCTTATTGTTGGGATTGAAGTGTGAAGCCCAGCTCATTCCGGGTCGGTCAACTTATTGGCAGAAATTGGAAGACCAACGGGTCGGCCACCCTATGTGTTTTTCTTATGGCCCACGTGTTTGTTTCATGTTGAGAAAGAAAAGATAATGTAACCCTAGACCATCCTTCCAAGTTCCTATGTATTTTCGTATCATGTACTTGTAATCTTGTCACCCAAAAGTAATAAAGAAGAAACCCTATTCGTTGCCCGTGGACATAGGTTACACTTTGTAAGCAAACCAAGTAAATCTCGTGTCCATCTTTGATATTCTGCACTTGATTATTATTATATATTGTATTTTTTGTGTGATTATGTTTTGCCGTCATCGTGTCCATAATCTGTCGTCGTCACAAGATCAGGAAAAGAAACAAAGTTGTATTTTTTGCTTGAATTATTTGATCGTCTAATCAAATAAATAATCAGCCACCATCAACCTTAAACAATTGTTTATGGTTTTGCGTTGACCTAGTGGAACAAAGTCAACATCACCATATGACATAGGATATCAAATAGAAGGTGAAATCAACATAAAACAAGGTTTGTTTTATGTGTTTTGTTTCCAAGTTCTTGGTTATTTAGGTTGGTTAAATATAATGGTCTTTATTATTTGGGTTAATTTTATCCGTTGCTTGTATTTTGGTTTTGATTGGTTACTTGTTTTGTTATTCGTGTCACTTCTCGTGTTATATTTTTGTTTTAGTAATTAAATAGAAATACCGTCAAGTTCTTAGGGCTCGAGTCGTAGTATTGTTTTAATTACTGGAACCCTATACTGACTTCTTTTGGGTCAGCCGTGTGCGTGTGAGTGTGATGTAATACCTAACAAGTGGTATCAGAGCTAGTGTTGGCTCTCACTATTTGATTTTCGGTATTATGGCTAATGAGGGTAAAACGAAGATCTAGAAATTCGATGGACAAAACTTTGAATGTTGGAAGATGCAAATTACGGATTTGCTGATACAGAAAAATTTGGATGCGGCTTTAGATAAAGCACTTGGGAAGCCTACAGCAGAGTGGTTGGTTATTGACAAGAAGGCAAAGTCAACGATTAGACTTACTTTGTCTATGAAAGTGGCGTACAACATTTTAGAGGAAACCACAGCACGTGGAATCATGGAGGCATTGTCAAACATGTACGAGAAGCCATTGGCTGCAAACAAGGTGTTCCTAATTCATGAGTTAGTGAACACACATGCATGAAGGAGGGAGGTTCTGTTACTGCCCACATAAACACCTTCAACTATCATCTGGCACATTTGTCATCAGTGAAATTTAAGCTTGATAATGAATTGCAAGCTTGCCTACTTTTATATTCATTACCTGATAGTTGGTCAGGAACAATCACTACAGTTACAAATTCAGTTGATTTGGATGCTTTGACTTTCAACAAAGTTTGTGACTTGTTTATGAATGAAGATTCAAGAAGGAGGAATAATGGAAAGTCTTCAAGTTCTTTGCTAAGTGCTGAAGGTAGAGGACGGAGCAACAACAGAGGAGGCAACAGGCAAAATCTTGGAAAAGAAGTAAATCTAGACTTAGAAAAGATATTACTAGATGGAATTGATAGGAGAAAGTGCTTTTCAGAAGTCATTGCACAAAAGCCACAATATCCAGAGAGAAGAAAGAAGTTAATGATACTATAACAACCTCAGATGATGAAGCACTAATCGTTGTGTAAAGAAACAGCTGGACATGTACATTTGGCTAACAACCAGACTTTGAATATCACATGGACGGGTGATATTGATCTGAAGACTTCATGGGGAACTACATGGACATTGAAAGATGTCAGGATAATTCCCAAGCTGATGAGGATGCTGATTTCGGTTAAACAGTTAGACGATTAGGGCTATGATGTTTTATTCGGTGGAGGTCAGTGGAAAGTAGTCAAGGGAAACCTTTTCATTGCTCGGGGGAAAAAGAGAGTCACTTTGTACATAGTTGATATTCCGGCAGGAAAAATGAATACAATGACCAGTCAACCGAGTCCGTCCAATTCGTGACGGCTCGGTCACATGAGTGAGAAAGGTATGAAGATACTAGTAGAGAAAGGTAAATTTCCTGATTTGAAAAAGGTTGAAATTGATACAGGGTTTTGTGAGCCTTGTATGCTAAGCAAGAAGAAACGTGTCTCATTCATAAAATCTGGGAGACAACTTAAGGCAGAGAAGCTAGAGTTGGTCCATACGATGTATTTGGGCCAACACTAGTATCATCGCTAGGAGGCTCAAATTACTTTGTCACCTTCATTAACGACGACACTTGAAATCTTTGGGTCTATTTCATGAAGAACAAGTTTGAAGTATTTGAAGTGTTAATAAATGGATAGCTGCAGTGGAGATGGAAACAAGTTAAAAGGTGAAGTGTTTAAAGTCAGATAATGGTAGGGAGTATATCAGCAAGGATTTCGTAAATTATTGTGTTGAACAGGAAATCAATATGATCTACACTGTCCCATGAACACCACAACAAAACTTTGTCGCTAAATGAGAGAGCCAGAAGCATGATGCTTAATGCTGGTCTTCCTAAAACCTTCTAGGCTGATGCAGTTAATACTGTTGCTTATCTGATAAACTGAGGACCTTCGGTTCCTCTTGGTTTCAAACTTCCTGAAGAGGTGTGGACAAGTAAGGAGGTTAAATTCGAACACTTGAAAGTTTCCAGTCATGATGCTCATGCTGGTCTTCAAGACTTTTAGAGGGACAAGCTTGATCTTAAGGCAAAGCGGTGTACTTTTATCAGCTATAGAGATGAAAAGATGGGCTATAGGCTCTAGGATTCTGAAGGCAGAAAGGTATGTTGGTGTCATGATCTAGTGTTTAATGAAGTAAAGCTTTGTAGGGATAAAAACACAACTATACAAGAGACCGAGAAGAAACAAATAGTGTTTGAAGATGAGGGAGCAAACAGTCAGAGATAAGAAGAAGAAAATAGTGAAGAAGCTGAGTAAGATAATCAGGAAGAACATGGAAAAGATACTAAATTTTTTGATAGTGGGAGTTCAGAGATTGTTACTGAATTAGAACTAGATCCAATTACACCTCTGCCGGAGGTTAGGAGGTCAACAAGAGTTAGTAAACCTACTCAGAGATATTCCCCATCTTCGAATTTTCTTCCACTGACTGAAAATGGGGACCCACAATGCTACTCTAAGCAGTTAGCTTGAAAGACTCGTCTTAGTGGGAGTGATCTATGAAGGATGAGATAGATTCACTGAATAAGAACAATACACGGGTTCTTACAAAACTTCCAGCTGGGAAGAAAGCTCTTTAGAATAAATGGGTATACAGAATCAAGGACAAGAGTGATGGAACTAAATGATACAAAGCACGATTCGTAGTTTAAGGGGTTTCAACAGAAACCAGGGGTGGATTTTAATGAAATTTTCTCGTCTGTGGTGAAAATGACTATAATAAGGCTGGTGCTTAGTATTGTGGCTGTAGAAAATTTACATCTAGAGCAGTTGTATGTGAAAATTGATTTTCTGCATGGTGACCTTGCAAAGGATATCTACAAGGCACAACTAGAGGGATTTCAGACCGCTGGAAAAGAAAACATGGTGTGCAAGGTGAAACAGAGCTTATATGGATTAAAGAAGGTGCCCAGGCAGTGGTATATATCAAGTTTGATGATTTCATGGGTAGGAATGGATACAAGAGATGTAAGATTGACCACTACTGCTATCTCAAGAAATTCGCTCATTCTTATATCATTCTACTATTGTATGTAGATAATAAGTTGATGCCTGGTTCAGACATGTCAGAGATTAACAAGCTGAAGTGGCAAATGTTTGAAGAATTTGAAATGAAAGACTTAGGTCCTGCCAAGCATATTCTTGGAATGAGCATCATCATGGATAGAAGGAACAGTTCTCTAACTTTATCTTAGGAGAATACATCAGCAAGATTTTAGAGAAGTTCAACATGAGCAGTAGGAATACCACTACCTATAGTATGCCTATGGGTAGTCACATTACACTTTCAAAAGATCAGTCTTTTAAGATAGATGAAGAAAAGGCAGAAATGGCAATGATTCCTTATGCATCAACAGTGGGTAGTCTTATGTATGCAATGGTGTGCAAGAGACCCGATATAGCTCACGCAGCGGGAGTTGTCAGCAGGTATATGTCTAATCCGGTAAGACCTCATTGGGAAATAGTCAAATGACTGCTTAGGTGTTTGAAAGGTACATCAAATATGGCATTATGTTTCAAGGGGAAGGATTTTATTCTTAAGGGGTATTTAGATGCTAACTTAGGTAGATGCAAGGAGACCTACAAGAGTACAACTGGTTTTATGTTTACTATGGGGGATACAACTATTTGTTGGATGTCTAGAGTACAAAAGAATGTGGCACTCTCGACCATTGAGGCTGAGTACATGGCAGTTGCTGAAGTAGGAAAGGAGATTGTTTGGTTTAGGACTTTCTTAGAGGAGTTATACAAAAAACAAGTGGATTATTCATTGTACTGCGATAATAAAAGTGTTGTTAAATTGGCAAAGAATCTTGTGTATCATGGGAAAACGAAGCAGATTCATATGAGGTATCATTTTATCCGGGGATAAATAAATGATGGGACTATTCAGATGAATAATATCAAAGGAGATAGGAATCCGACGGATATGTTTACCAAAGCGGTGACCTTGGATAAAGTGAGGCTATGCATAGCCTCAGTTGGCCTACATGAATAATGTTGAGCAGGTGGTGACGAACAAGTGGAAGACAAAAGGCTTTGAAGATTCAAGATTACAGAAGTACGAGTACATACATGTGAAGCACAGGTGAAGAATGTTTTGTGGCTTCAAGTAGGAGATTGTTTGGATTGACATGTGAAGCCCAACCCATTCTGGGTCGGTCAACTTATTGGTAGAAATTACAAGACCAACGGGCCGGCCACCCTTTGTGTTTTTTTTTTTTTTTTATGTCCGACATGTTTATTTCTTGTTGAGAAAGAAAAGATAATGTAACCCTAAATCAGCCTCCCTATATATATTTTCTTATCATGTACTTGTAATCTTGTCACCTAAAGGTAATAAAGAAGAAACCCTATATGTTGTCCGTGGATGTAAGTTGCACTCCATAACTGAACCACCTTAAATCGCGTGTCCATCTTTAATTTTCTTCACTTCATTATTATTATATAGAGTAAAATGCACGGATAGTCCCTGTGGTTTGGTGAAATTTCACCTTTAGTCCCCAACTTTTCAAAATTACACTCTTAGTCCCTATGGTTTGACAAGTTGTTACTCGGATAGTCCCCAAAGTGGATGGAGGTTACTTTTTCTGGTTAAGTGTGTGTGAAATGACAAGGACTATCCGAGTAACAACTTGTCAAACCACAGGGACTATCCGAGTAACCTTCATCCGCTTTAGGGACTATCCGAGTAACAACTTGTCAAATCACAGGGACTAAGAGTGTAATTTTGAAAAATTGGGGACTAAAGGTGAAATTTCACCAAACCACAGGGACTATCCATGCATTTTACTCTATTATATATTATATTTTTTGTGTGATTGTGTTTTGCCGGCATCGTGTCCATAGTCAGGCGCCACCAACCTTGAACAATTGTTTATGGTTTTGCGTTGACCAAGTGGAACAAAGTCAACATCACCATATCTCAGTGGATATCAAATAGAAGGTGAAAGCAATATAAAACAAGGTTTGTTTTATTTATTTTGTTTCCAAGTTCTTGGTTATTTAGGTTGGTTAAAAGTAATAGTCTTTATTATTTGGGTTGATTTTATCCGTTGCTCGTATTTTGGTTTTGATTGATTACTCGTTTTGTTATTTGTGTCACTTCTCGTGTTATATTTTCATTTTATTAATTAAATAGAAATACCGTCAAGTTCTTAGGGTCCGAGCCGTAGTATTGTTTTAATTACTGGAACCCTATACCGACTCCTTTCAGGTCAGCCGCGTACGTGCGAGTGCAAAGTAATACCTAACACCTATTATAGAAAAGCCATAGGTTTAATCATCATCCACAACTACATAATTGGGTATTAGCGAGAGTTTGTAATCGAAAAAAAGACCGTAAAATCAACAATTAATTTGCTACTGTGATTACCAGCTTTATACCAGTTTTGCTGCCTGGGTCCCTAGTATTGTAAAAGTGCTACAAGTTGAGTTCCTGAACCTAACTTCTGTTAGTTTAACCATGGTTGAAAAGACTATTTTACCCCTATACTTTATAGTGAAAAGACTAGTTTACCCCTCATCTTTATTATTGTTGTTGTTATAGAAAATCCATTCATCATCGTTATCAAATCTGGGAAAGTTAGAGCAATGACTTTTTACATCATTATCCTTTGCAATAGAAAGTCATTTTTCCTGATCGTTTACTACAGAAAGTCGTTGTTGCAAATAAACACAAACCCAAATCAAAGCAACCATTTTCTGAATATCCAATCACCAGAGTTCCACCACCACCATTGTCGCCGACGACCACTGTGTCTTTCAACCGCAACCCTTCTCTATTTGTCTACTAAACCTTAAAGGTCAAAGATATTCAGCCGCTCTAACATTATCTCAACCTCTCTCTCTCTATATATAAATATATAGTTTGATTCAGTTTATATTTGTTGCTATTTTCAATCGAAATCTAGCGAAACGGAAGTGTGATCTGGAACCAGATCATTGACCTGTGGTGTTCTTAAGGTGATATGGGTTTATTAGATGTTCTTGGGTTTTTTTTTTTAAGTAATTTTTGGAAAATACATGTGGTTGCTATGAACATGATGAAGATGAGCTATGAACATGATGAAGATAATAAGTTAAAGTTCTTTTATATATATTGTGAGATTACCAAAATACCATTTGATTTAACGGTCAAACTAACGGAAGGACTCAGATTGTGGGGAGTTTTAAACAATGGGGATTCGGCAAGCAAAATTTTCAAAATGGGAACTCTCCTCGACACAAATTGCAGTTTACTAAAAATAAAAAGAAAAACAATACCTAATTTTGGCACCTCATGACCACCATGGTGGTATATCACCAAAGGATCCACGTAAGCTTCCGCGAGTTCAGGTGCAGTTTCCTTTGCAAAGTCATTCTCACCTATACATGTGTGGAAACTTATTGAGTTTGCCTCTATAAGGCGGTTACACTTTGAAGAGTAATAAATAAATAAATATGTTAAACCATGCATATTTGTTGGAAGTTGGAATTTCAGACACGACCTGTAAACCCAATACGGAAATAATTTTGTTTGAGTGATTTGTCCAGTCCTCCGATAAATTGGACAACATGTCATGTAAGGTTGTGCCAAAACTAAATAGATTGGCTCGTCCATTCATTTAGATAAATGGGTTAGACGAGTCATGTTGAGTTATGGTTTAAAATTTGTCCAAATTAGGGTTGGTGGTCTTTGCCACAAAGAAATATTATGTGTCAACCCCAATCGCCAACCCATTAACCCTGCCGCTACATGATTAGTGTAATTATTTTATAAACTTTGGAGAGTTGATTAGCCTAAACTTTTTACCGAAAATGTGGAGTGACGGAATATTTATTGGGGAAGAAAATGCAGTTTCAGCGATCTTCGGTCCTGGAAATGTTCTCCCTCCAAGTTTCGCTCCAGATATGATGACAACATGTTCTATTTTTGGAACTTTCGTCAGATATACACTCTATAACAACGATGATAGTGTTAATTATACATGGGAGTATCTCTATTTGCTCATATTTATGGTTGATACAAATGACAGAAGAGATGTTTTAGGTCTTACATGTTCCTGCAATCCTGGTAATACACCTGTTACAATGCCTCCCTGTTTATGTCGTTAAACAATCAGATAAATAAGTTTTTTAATTCTAAATTATCCTAAAAGAAGAAAAATCTTTACCCATTTCGTTGGACAAGAGGTTTATTCCATAATCATTTTGGAATATAGTTATGGAAAAAGTGAACAGTTTATAAAAAAAAGGGTAATGCACGGTACCCTGACCGCGGAGGGGATAACCCCTCCCAGGCCGCCACCCGACAAGCCTGAGCCTGGCAGTAAATACCCTTGCCGAGCCGACCCTTTGAGGGTACTTTGTTCGCCCCAAGGTTCGAACCCGGTACCTCTTGGTAAGAGGTGGGTGTCGGTGGCCAACTGGGCTACCCCAGCTGGTTATATATACACAAACATACAATTGAAAATTTTTCAGTGCCAAACTATTTGATTCATTAATATTGTCAAACTTTGATTCATGATTTTATGCATTTATTTAAATGTATAAAATTAGAGTAAAATGCACGGATAGTCCCTGTGGTTTTGTAAAATAACACCTATAGTCCCTAACTTTTGGAAATTACACCGGTGCTCCCTGTGGTTTGACAGTTTGTTACTCGGATAGTCCCTAAAGTGGATGTACGTTAATTTTTTCAGTTAAGTAGGTGTGAAATGACTATATTACCCTTACTTATTAGAAAACAATTATTAAAACAAAAATTCAACTAATATTGTTTTTGGGACCCCACCACCTACCAACAATTCATCTTCAACCTCAGTCAAGTATCACCCCAAACCTCATCTCTGCAACTTTACTTTCTTGATTATCTCTCCCATCCTAGACCTTTTTCTCTCCTCTCTGTCACACACACTAACATAAAACACACACACCAACTTCCCTTTTTTCAAACGTAAACCACCTTCAAGGTTTTCCTTTTATCCCCTTTTCACCATTGAAACCCCCCAAAATATCTTAATTCCTCACGCCATCCTAACAGTCACGCTCACACATGCTGTTTCGGTCTCTCGACACTACAAATTTGACATCAATTTCATCGTTTCTCATCATATTCAAAAGCAGTTGTTGTAATGGTTCATCTATTTTAGATTTGGTTATTCTAATTGAAGACTTGTCTGACCGTTTAAGAGAAAGAAAAAAATTAAAAGGTAAACAAATATGTTTCTTGTAATTGAAGACAGTTAAATGCTCATTTTGATTTCAATTCTTTATCCTTACATAAATGTAAGTGTTAGGTTAAATTGGAAGTCGACTTGAGTTTGCTAGGCGGTGTTTATTTGTCATTTGTTAGAAATTTGCAATTGGTATTTGAAGTTTTGAGTAATTAGGCAGCGGTGTTGATAATTGAATCAAGCAAGCATGTTATTCTTGTTCCCAGTAATTAGGTAGAGGTAACGGTGGTGGTGAAGTCCAGATTGTGTTTGATGTAATGAAGAAGAGGTGAGGGTGGGTCCCACCTTTAATTTTAATATATCTATTTTAGTGTTTTAATTTAATACTAAGGGCATGTTGGTCATTTTACATGGAGTTAACGGAGAAAATTAACGGACATCCACTCTAGGGACTATCCGAGTAACAAACTGTCAAACCACAGGGAGCACCGGTGTAATTTCCAAAAGTTGAGGACTATAGGTGTTATTTTACAAAACCACAGGGACTATCCGTGCATTTTACTCATAAAATTACAAACAAAAGTTACAAATTTAATAAATCAAATTATTTCTCATACTTCTTAAGAACATATATATATTTAATTTACCTGAGATTTACCAAGCACGCCGTCGAATGGTCCAAGCTTTACCATACAGTCTTCTATGTATGCTATGCCCTCTTCGAAGTTTCCATAGGTCTTATTATAATCAACATAACACAAGTCAAAGTGAGCCCATAATTCTTTTAAAGTACCCCACGCAAATAAAACCGTTCAACAAAACATTCTAGCTGAGTCATAATCAAATCAGGCTCGAGATCATCCAGTGGCGGACCCAGGAATTTTTTCATGGGAGTGCTGAACATTTTTAAAAATTTTAGGCCCCAAGGTATATAAATAAAAAATCGGTTCGTATCGGGTCGGTTCGGTTCGGGTCGAGTCGGGTCATGTAAAACAAAAGAACTTAATTTATATAACCCACCATAACATAATGAAGACAATACGAAGCACATGTCTACTATGGTTAGTATGCGGCTATAATAGGCTGCTGGAGGTGGCTAATATCAACCAAAAATCATCAAAAATAACAAAGAAACTTACCCGTGGCCATGGTTGCAAAAGTCGTTAGGCGCTCCCTAGTCGGTCGACCGGGGAGTTGAGAGTACTCGGCCTAGGCGGAGAGTACTCGGGGAGTACTCGGACATGTTAAATTATAAAGAAATTAGTTTTTGGAAATTAAATACATGTCAAATAACATAAATTTACAAATATCTATAACAAAATACGTGAAAATATTATTCATTATTTAATATGATAGTCATAGAAATTATGTTTTATTATTTTTAAAGTCAAACTCGGCCCAAGTTGACCTACTAGATACGATTTGGGCCTCGGTTGAGTGCGTTTGACCGATTTCGAGTAATTAGGCGGAGTCAAGAAAGTCGCATCAGCAGCCTACCTTGTAGCGACTACTCAGAGAGTACTCGGCTTTGGAAACCTTGTTTTACAACCATGCCCGTGGCTGATTACGGTGGTATGCGGCTGCTGACTGTTCACTGTTATCGTTGTTGATGTTCTGATCGCTGGCGTGCAAGGACGAAAAAGAGAGCAGGATAGAATAGAATATGCAAGGGTTTTGAGCTTGTTTATTTTATTTTAGTTTGAAATGTTGTTGATTTGTTGGGTTTGTTTATTGGGTTAAGACTTAGTAGTGGGCTAGTTAAATGTATTGGGTATTTGGGTTTAGTTATTTAGGTATTAAAAATAATATAATTTAGGTAGTATTTTTTTATAAAATAGGAGTTTACTAAAGAATATTTTTAAAATATAAATTGATAACACTTTTTACCTAAGGGGTGCGGACGAAAAATTCCAAGAGGTGCGGACGGAAAATTCCATAGGGTGCGGACGAAAAATTCCAAGGAGTGCGGACGAAAAATTCCAAGGAGTGCGGACGGGATTTTCGACGGAAGTTAGCACTAAATTTTTTTTTCCCAGGGGTGCGCCCGCCCACCCTGGGTTGGGCTTAGGTCCGCCCTTGAGATCATCAGGCTTGTAATCCTCAATTCGAGTTGAATATCAAGTGCGTACAGCTTGTGGCTCGTTGAATTAGACACGTTATTTTCTAAACTCATGTGACGATCTTGTATAGCATTTTACACAAGTATCAAGTTATAAGTTAACCACAATCTAACATTATACATGTATAAAACAATATAGTATCAAACTAATAAAACAATTGGAAAATTATTATATGTAGCCAACAAGCAATATACCTTCAACTCAAACTCAAATCGAATGTTTGCAACAAAATCAACTCAAGCTTGATATGTACTTTTACCTCATCATCCTTCGCATACCATTCGAAATGTTCATCGACAATGATTCCATCGCTATAAGCCGGAAATGGACCATTGATGAATACAAGTTCCATCTTTTCGAGCACATAATCCGGCCAAATACTAAGTTCTTCTTTAAATAGCGTAGCATTTGACACTCCCCCATGGAGGCACAAGATTCTAGGTTTCTTTGGAGTTTCTAAGCTCTCCAAGTTTAAACTAATGCTGTATAATATAACGGAGCAAAACTTAAGTAAAAGAGACGCTAACATAGCTATAAAGAAGGTGATGGAATTGTGAATAACAAGATAATGAAATTAACACATTAAAATCAACAACACATATTTTAAACAACGACTAATATTAGCCCTCAGTTTTCTTTTATTATCATTCCAAATTTCCAATCTTGTTGCTATTAATAGTGGGATGCAAGTTGATAGTTAGGTAGCTCAGAGATATAAATAGGAAGGAAAAGTAGGTGTGTACTTGAATGGCACCTCGACGTTATTCACATGTTACATTGCTATTACAAAATCAAAAGATGATTTCAGATTTTGTCTCTTCAATATTATGCTATTGGGGTGTGGGGGACGGCACCGGGGCGTCGATCCCCGTCCACACCGCTCCCTTGGGGCCCGTTCCTCTCTTCCGTCGCCCAAGCCACGAGACTGTCGAGCCTTTTTTATGTTTTCTAAAATAATGTCGTTGATGCAACGACTAGTTTTAAAATAATCAATTTTATTTATTATATAAACCATTCAACCTCTTTTTCTTAAAAAAAAAAAAAAAAAAAAAAAAACCTCACCCATGCTCTCTAAAACATCTCAAACTCTCTCAAAAAAATTAAATTCAAATAATGTGTTCTTCATCTTCGTGGTGTTCGTCATCTTCGGGTGAAGCCGCTTAGTTTTTTGTAAACGTTGTAATTTAGATGGCACAGATGATCATTGCAGAGGAAGAAGATGATGAAATCACGTCACAACCATGAACTAGGCAAGCGGCCATGAACAGAGACCGAGAAAGTTAGTTTATATTTGTATTTATAGATTTTATATCGCTATTATATTTTGTATTAATAATTTATTTCTACTATAACTTATTATATCATTATTATATTTTTATTTGTAACGTACGTGTAGGTGCCCACGATAGATTAGTGGCCGATTACGTTGGCGAAAGCATGGTTTTCCAAGAATGCTCGGAAGCATTGATTGCATGCACTGGCCGTGGCATAATTGCCCTAATGCGTGGCGAGGTCAATTTAGGCGAGGCGATCATGGACATCCAACAATAATACTAGAGGCTATTGTGTCACAAGATCTGTGGATTTTGCATGCTTTCTTTGTTGTTGTTCCTGGTTCGACTAAGGACCTTAACGTCATCCATCAATCAGAGATCTTCAACGATGTCATAAAAAATCGGTCAAGACACCAGCTTTACGGTTTCGGGGGTGGAATACAGGCGCGGGTATTATCTTGTTGATCGAATATATGCCCATCCTACTCTACAATCATTAAAACTATTTCGCACCCGTCAGATGTAAAAAGAAAGAAATTTGTCAAGTATCAAGAGGCGGCGGGAAAGGACATTGAACCGTGTTTTGGGGTTCTACAGCAAAAATGGCACATCATTGAAAACCTGGCACGTGCTTTTACACCAAAAAAAGTTGTGATACTTTATGTATGCATGTATCTTGATGCATTTATCAAGTATCAAGAGGCGGCGAGAAAATATATTGAACAGTGTTTTGAGGTTCTACAACAAAAATGGCACATCATTGAAAACCCAACACGTGCTTTTACACCAAAAAAATTGTGATACTGTATGTATGCATGTGTCTTGATGCATAACAAGATCATCGAAAACGAAGGCAGAGTGATTTGTGAGTACGGCGAAAATGCAGTTAACGAGAATTATGTTCCAGTAAGCGGAGAACAACAAGATTTAAATGGGTTCTCGTTATAGGACAAGTACATACATGAAAACCTTAAAGCGGACTTGGTGGAACATTTGGAACTTCGCACACAACTAACCCAATGGCGACGCACACAATGACCCCATGACGACAAGTATTTTTTTATTTATTTTTTTTAAGTTTAGATTTTATTTTTTTAATGTAAATGTATCCTACGTTATTAATTTTAGTATTTAATTTATATATATATATATTGAATATTATTTAACAAAAATAAAATTAAAAAAAAGAGAGGCTCATCACCCACACCCTAGGCCCATTCCTTTGGCAGGGTGATGGCCCCTCGATGACATGGCCGCCTATGTAGAGGTCCATCCCCAAGTGATAAGGCTAATGGGAGGGGTGTGTGACAAATGGAAAATAACCGGTAATTCCGTACATATGGATACGCTTCAACAAACTCCTACAAAGTGTACAAAGTCTATGTAGTTATTGTGTTTTAAATTTTATGCATGATGTTTTAGATTCTTTTGGCATTTTATTGAAAAACACCATAAACATAATTATATGAATTCTAGGCATAAAATTTAAAACACACTAATTAACTTTCTTGGGGAGGTGTTTTTAAATTCTATGTCTAAAATACATATCATTATGTTTTAAATTGTCACGTGCGGTGTTTTTCTATATAACATCATGCCAAAAGAACCTAAAACATCATGTTTAAAATTAGAAACACAATGCCTACATAGACTTCTCACAATTTTTTAAGAGTTTTTTACTTTGTAATATATTTCATTTTCTTTTATTTTTTTTACGTTTTTTTTTTCTATGTGATAACATGCCAAAAGAATCTATAACATCATGCATAAAATTTAAAACACGATGTCAACATAGACTTCTTACACTTTTTAGGAGTTTTGACCTTTGTAGGCAACTCCTACCCTTAGGATAAAGTTCGGCTACAAAGTTCAAAACTCCTAAAAGTGCAATAAGTATATGTAGGTATTTTGTTTTAAATCTTAGTCATAGTGTTTTAGATTCTTTTAGCCTTGTTCGTGTTCGTTCGTTAAGGAAATAAATGTGTTCACGAACGGTTTATGAACACTTACCGAACGGGATTTTAGGTTCGTGTTCGTTCGTTAAGGAAATGAGCGTGTTCGCGAACGGTTCACGAACACAAATAAATTTGACGAACGCGACGAAGGATAAAGATAGATAGCCCAGAGAGTAGCACTCGAACTTGAATCCCTTATTGTGGAACGGAGGTCTATCGTATTCGCCGATGTAAATAATGAGAAATGAAAGGGAAATGATGTATAAACAAAGTGAAAGTGGGTTTCCTAGTTAATTGTTAGGGTAATAAAATAAATAAAAGTTTAATAATATATAAAGTACAAATAAAATATAAGAAAGTACAAGATCTTCAATTAAAACACAAACATACGAACATAAACGAAACCAAATCAATGAATGTTCACGAACACCTTACCGAATGTTCACGAACACAATCGAACGAACGAGACCTCTGTTCATGTTCGTTCATTTAACTAATCGAACAAAATTTCTTGTTCATGTCCGTTCGTTTATTAAACGAACGAACATAAACGAACTTTCCGTCGAACGGTTCACGAACTGTTCGCTGAACGTTCGGTTCGTTTACAGCCCTAATTGTATTAATAGAAAAACACAACACGCGCAATTTAAAACACAATGAAATGCATTCTAGGATTGAAAACTAAAACACAATGCTAAGAAAATTAATTTCTGTTTTAAATTTCATGCCAATAATACATTTCATTGTGTTCTAAATTGTTACATTTAATATGTTTCTATATAATACCATGTCAAAAGAATCTAAAACATTATGCACAAAATTTAAAAGACAATGTCTAAATAAACTTCTCACACGTTTTAGTAATTTTAAACTTTATAGCCAAACTCTACCCTTGGATTGAAATCTAAACTATCTAATAAAAGAAACCAGTTTATGGACACTTGTCATATTAGGCCATCTCTTATAGATAATTATTATTTTAATTTAATCTTCTTCTAATTACTTACAGATAACCCTTTTACTAAATATTATTTAATTTAATATCTTATATTATAGATAACCCTCCTACTAAATATTATTAGTTTAATATCTTATGGATAATTATTATTTAGTTTAATCTCCATCTCATTTATAATATTATTTATTTGAATTAATTATATTTGAACGTTTTTTTTAGTTTGGTATCAAATAGATTTTACGAAACGTAAAATAAAATTAACTAATATTATTTATCATTTATACATTTACGGAGTTTTAATTAAAGGGTTAAATTTATTGAGACTTCGTTAACAAATTTTGCAACAACAGAATAATCTATTTTTATCACGAAAACCAAACTTTGTATTAATATATTAAATATTTTTATTTTCACTATACAAAATTACATTTACTCGACCCATGTAATACATGAGGTTTTTTAAAATATAGCTTTTTATTATTTGATAAATAAAATTAGATTTATTCAATTCGTACAATACACGCGGTTTTTTTAAGGATGTATATTTTTATTATTTAGTACTGAAAATTACATTTATTCAAACCGTGTAATGTCCATATTTTTAAAGATGTAATTTTTTTTATTATTTGGTATATAAAATTTTATTTATTCAATTCGTGTAAAAATGAGGTTTTTTAAAGATGTATTATTTTATTATTTGGTAAACAATATTACATTTATTAAACTCGTGTAATATACGTGGTTTTAAAGATATAACTTTTTTATTTGATATATAAAATTACATTTATTCAACCCGTACAATATGGTTCTTATAAATATAATTTTTTTATTATTTAATATATAAAATTATATTTATTCAATCCGTACAATAAATGAGGTTTTTAAAGATATATTGTTTTATCATTTAATATATAAAATTTATTTATTCAACTACGTGTAATACAAGGGGTTATAACCTAGTGTTGTTTATATGCAAAACAAATCAGTTTAACATAATCATATATGTAAAAATTACTTAGCAAAGGTGTTTCCTTAATTCCCACATTTTTTTGGTTGGGCAGTCTAGATTTTTTTAAACGCAAATATCCATATATTTCTTAAATTCTACCCACTTATATATTATAATTAGATTAAAACTTTATTCTTAGATATTGAATTTGTTGTTAATATTTAATGCTGTTATTACATTTTGGTGACGAAAAACATTTGTTTGCACTAAAATATAATTATTCCAACACAAAAGAACTTTTTCATCAAAAGGTGTTTCCTCAATTCCCACATTTTCTTTTGCCGGCCAAACTAGTTTTTTTTTTTTAAACGAAAATATTCATAGTCTCTTAGTTCCTCATATTTTTTAAGTTCTCTGACGAACTCACTCATATATAAGGGTTATTGGATTTTAATAATCCTAAGTTTCACCTGTTGGCTGATAATAATCTCAACTTTAAAAATTCACTTCAATAATCTCAACTTGTAAAAGTTTGGACGCCATTGATCATTTTCAAACATATAAGAATTCGGTCTCCTCCAATGTTTTCAGAACCGGACCGGAGGTCGACCCGGTCGTCTTACGGGGTCAAATGTCAGACCGGTTCGACCGGATTTAAGACCCGGATTACGTCATAAATTATATAAAAATATTTATAAAATATAGAGATCACTTTAAGGGGTAAATTTGCAACAAAATATAACTTTTAACTAAATTTGCAACAAAATATAACTAAAGGGACTATTTGAGCTAACAATCTTAAAACCTAGTATATAAGCATCATAAACTTTTCCCCTGTATATAAGCTAACAATATTATTAATTTCCCTATAGACTTAAAGAACAAAGTCGCCACCAACCAAACACGTTTTAGTCATCACGTTTGTTGGGCTGATGTGCTCAATATTGGGCTAATGCTAAACAATAGAAGCCTTTTCCATCAAACGATTGTTCACACATTTTCCTTCTTTTTCCTCTTTGCTTCCACGTGTTTTGGCAACGTGGCTATCATCTTCAAATGCTTGCTTCTTTCACTTTCATCTCAGATGAGAACAATTCCAAGTTTTTAGTGCGAGATTGAGAAGATTGGAACGCAAAGGAAATCAACAATTCATCACCAGGACCTTTCAGGTGACTTCTTCTTAGCGTATTCTATTTAATTGACAATCTAGGGTTTGTAAGATTGCTTTGTTTTGAATTGCTGAAGATATTAGCTCTATCAAAATTTCGTGGGATGTTATAAATGTTACCAAACTCTAAAAAATTTGGTTGGATGCTTTCACTTGCTTAACCCATTGGCTTTATGAAATTTTTGTGGGATGTTATAAATGTTGTAAACTGTCAAAAAATTAGTGCGATGTGTTTTACCCAAAATTTGAATACTTGAATAGTTATGTTCCATATGAGTTCTATGAATTTGTGTTAGTAAATTTTTAAAGCAAATTTCAACAGATGAATACTTATGTTCTCATAATGTACAGGCAAACTTCAACTTTTTTAACGACTCCTAATGGGGATTAAATCCTTTCCGCTTTAATAACTTAAATACTTAACCAATAATCATACCAATAATAACAATAATTGAGTACCAAATGGTCGAAAACACGTCTACCTAAAAAATTCTCTACGAAACGTACATGCGTAACACTACTGAGCGAAAAATTCGGGGTGTCGAGCGCCCCTCCCGGCCCCTTGAAAGCTGCGTCACTGTGCATTAATACAGCTACGGAGGTGCTCGCTCCGACTGCGCTCGATACGGCGGCTACGTTCGATGTGCCGGCTACACCGATGTGGCGCTACGGCTGCGCTCGCTACTACGATGTTGCGGTTGTGATCGTGACTGCGCTAGATACGGCATTGAGGCTGCGCTTGATGCAGCGTATACGGCAATGTGTGTATAAATTGTCTATAGACCTGATATTTCTACCCTGAACACCTGATTTTGGGTTGTTATGGGTCAATTTTAAGACCTACAGGGTCATTATGGGCATGGCTAATGTGAAGAACGTGTTGAAATAGGTGTAATTTAGTTTGTGTGATATATATACATACATATAAAATTTAATATTATAAAAATACTTATTAAATAGTAATTATTATATAAGTTTGAGTGAGCCAATATTAGAGTTAAGCTTGGTTCAAGTAGATATATTTGAATCTTTTTTTAACAGCAAACTTTCCATTTGAACTTGAGAACAGCTATGTGAATTTTGAATTGTTTATTCTTAACAAAAACAAGAAATTTGAAGTACCTTGAAGATCAATATAGTAATTAGATCCATTTCAAAAGATGACAGATAGCTGGTAGCATTCTAACCTAAGCCCCACAGCGACTAAAATGGCATTCAACTCCCATTATAATTTATATCTTTGGGTCAAATGTATACAAAACAACGGTGTATACAACCCAACAACCAGACTTCCAAACCGTTAAAACAACAAAAATCATTTTTTTAAACCAGACTAGACCGGCCTCGCTGACTGATTAAACCAAGCCATTGTTGTGTTACCAGTCGGTTTTTATGACCTAGACGATCATTTAATCCGCTGAGCCTTTAATGTGTTTGTTCTAATTTAAAAGAAAATTTGACAAAAACACCGTCTGGCGCCCCTCCCGGCCCCTTGAAAGCGGCGTCACTGTGCATTAATACAGCTGCGGAGGTGCTCACTCCGACTGCGCTCAATACGGCGGCTACGTTCGATGTGCCGGCTACGCTCGATGTGGCGCTACGGCTGTGCTCGCTACTGCGATGTTGCGGTTGTGATCGCGACTGCGCTAGATACGGCGTTGAGGCTGCGCTCACGGCACGTTGCGACTGCGCTTTATGCAGCGTATACGGCAATGTGTGTATAAATTGTCTATAGACCTGATATTTCTACCCTAAACACCTGATTTTGGGTTGTTATGGGTCAATTTTAAGACCTACAGGGTCATTATGGGCATGGCTAATGTGAAGAACGGGTTGAAATAAGTGTAATTTAGTTTGTGTGATATATATACATACATATAAAATTTAATATTATAAAAATACTTATTAAATAGTAATTATTATATAAGTTTGAGTGAGCCAATATTAGAGTTAAGCTTGGTTCAAGTAGATATATTTGAATCTTTTTTTAACAGCAAACTTTCCATTTGAACTTGAGAGCAGCTATGTGAATTTTGAATTGTTTATTCTTAGCATAAACAAGAAATTTGAAGTACCTTGAAGATGAATATAGTAATTAGATCCATTTCAAAAGATGACAGATAGCTGGTAGCATTCTAACCTAGGCCAATTATGACGGCGCTGCGCTCGTCGTACGTTGCGGCTGCGCTTAATGCAGCGTATACGGCCATTGTGGCGCTGCACTCAATGGAGCGTATATGGCGGCGCTGCGCTCGCCTTACGTTGAAACTGCGCTCGATGTAGCGTATACTCCGTTGTGGCACTGCGGCTGCGCTCGATGCGGCGATCTAATGGCATTGTATTAGACAGGTACTTTAAAACTTGGCTCACAACCTTCTTTACTTCTTTAGCTTCATCCCTGTCAAAAATTTCTTATGCTACTAGAAACTCATTCGGATTGTTTTCGAAAGACTTCGCCGGTCGCCACGGCCTCCAATTGCATGGATTCACTTCCACTTGGTTCTTACTTGATATCGCTTTCTATTGAAACAACGAAAGCTCAAACCCTTAACGCGATATCCAGTACCGTTCATCTTTTTCATACATCGCATGGATCGTTTCGCAATGGTAAAAGTGATATAACCACAGGAGCCAAAATCGTAATTTACTCTTTATTTTATGTTGCTATCAGCCGAATATCAAGACAAATTGAGGATATAACATGCTTTCAACTTAAAAAGTTATTATGATCTAAGGATGGATCAACTTCCAAATCCAAAAAGTAATAGTTTCTACATTTGTTTACTATTAGTTAAAAAGATGTGCTTTTGATACAGCGGTAACACCCTAAAAATGTATTAAAGGTGTAATTTTAGTTTATAGATACTACTCTTATGTCATTCCCAAAACATAAATATTTTCTTTTCCTTTTGTTCCTTAGTTTATTCTTTTAGTTTTACCTCTAATTTTGA
Source organism: Helianthus tuberosus (assembly GCA_030545235.1). Taxonomy (NCBI): domain Eukaryota; kingdom Viridiplantae; phylum Streptophyta; class Magnoliopsida; order Asterales; family Asteraceae; genus Helianthus; species Helianthus tuberosus. The sequence continues at coordinate 85,717,287 of CM060369.1, forward strand.
ACACTGCAGTATTTACAATGCTTTATGTTCTCAAATTTAATTCTGCATTCTGCAATATTTATTTCTGATTGATTAAAATCTGAATCTGTTGTCACAGAATACAAAAATTGCTTCTCAAAATGAATCTGGACCCTCAGAATACAAGAAACCCGATATAATATATTTTAATTTCTTTTTATTTAAGTGCGCTTTTTTTCTCGGGCTTACACCTTTTTTGCGCCTTTCTCCTATGCCCTAGGCGGAGCCTAAGCGCCTTGAGTGTGCTTCGCGCTTTTGATAACTATGGCCGAAACCGTAACCGAAATGTTTGGTTTCCGGTTATTCAAAACCGTTCGGTTTCGGTTTTAACAACGGTTCGGTTTTCCAGTTTTTTATTCTTGATTAGTACTTTTACAAAACGAATCAATACTCACCGAACAATATCAATGTTATTAGAACCGGTATTAATAATCATTTTTATAGATTTATATTGCTGTACAGCCTAAACAAATAAAAATGAACATAATAGTTTACGATTAGTCAGTATGATGTAGGCATGTTTTATTAGTTTCATTCATGCTTTTCTTAGGTTTTGCTTGCTGTGTTGTTTTTGACGGTTAAAAAAATAACTTACATAAAACTTTTTCTTTAGTCACTATTACATAGCTGAATCTTTATGCCTCTTATCGTTGTTTCATATTTGTTTAATGATTATGCATGTGTACGTCTACCTACTGGTTTTTACTTATGATTTTTGCTTTGCTTCTCCAGTTTTTTTGGTTGGTACCGTCCGTTCAGGTTAGTTTGTAATTTGCTTCGTATATGCTTAGTTGTTTATTTTATTTTCTTAATTGTTGTTCTCTTAGTATATTAGGAAACCTTATTGTTAACTATGTCTAATTCTCAAAAACGTCGTCGTACACTTACTAAATCTCTTTCTTCTCCTGATGCGTCCACTTCAGTACCTATACGTCCGTCTTTTACGTCATGTAGCAATGAGATCTCTAATTCCATGTACATAGATAACGGTGATTGTACTTGCATATGTGAACACTGCAATGCCTTATTTTGGTACGATGAATGTGTCAATGCGATGTCTTCTAATCGTGCTTGCTATAATCATTGTTGTAAACATGGCCGTGTCAAGCTTGATTCTCCTTCCCTTCCTCCTGCGTCATTGTTACATCTATTTAATAAATCTGAATTTCTTGATAATATACGTGCATACAACAGCATGTTCTCAATGACATCTTTTGGTGGAATAGTCGACGATTCTATCAATGATGGCTCTGCTCCTTACGTTTTCAAAATTGAAGGCCAGATTTACCATTGGCTTGGCTCTTTCTATCCAACACCAAATGAACGTCCTCGGTTCTTGCAAATGTACCTGTACGATACTGAAAATGAAGTTTCCAATAGACTAAGCGTATTCAGAAACGATAGCCGCTCGCAATTGAATTCTGAGACTGTCGCTTTGCTTATTCAAATCCTTGAGAGTAGTAACAAGCTGGTTAAACTTTTTAGGAACGCAAGAGATCTGTGTCGCTCAGCTGATGTAACCTCATTCTACATCCGTTTGTATAATTCTTATAACTCTTTACGTTATGATAATCCAACCCCAGGTTGCATTGGTGCTATTATCAGTGATCCTGGTCCTAAGTCAAATGGGTTTGACATTGTCATTAGACATAGGGTCGCTGGCCCTCAAAGAATAAACATACTACACCCATTATACATGTCACTGCAATATCCTTTGTTGTTTATTCATGGTGAAAGTGGTTGGTCCCGTGACTTACACCTATAGGGTAGTAGCTCAAACAAAAATAATACTTTGACTAGGAATATGTTCTATTGCTACCAATTACATGATCGTGCCAATACCTATTCTTTACTACTAAGAGGTGGACGTCTTTTCCAACAATACCTGGTAGATGCTTACATGTCCATCGAGCAAGACAAGCTTAACTTCCATAGATATAATCAAAATGATCTTAGAAGTGAATACATGCAAGGAGTACACGATGCAGTAAGACGTGGAGATACCGAAGGAAAGGATATAGGCAAGCGTATAATTTTGCCATCCACGTTTACCGGTGGTCCACGCTACATGTACAAACACTATCAGGATGCCTTGGCAATATGCAGAGTTCATGGAAACCCACAGTACTTCATTATGTTCACCTGCAACGTTAAATGGCCTGAGATTCGTAGATACATCGCCAAATTTCCAATCCTAAAGTCGGAGGATCGTCCAGATGTCATCGCACGAGTCTTCCATATGAAAGTTACTTCATTTGTAAATTTTCTTAAAGTTAGAAGACCATTTGGAAAGGTTACTGCAGGTAACTTATTTGCCTCACATTATATACAAAACTCCATATCTGTTATAGAGTTATACTCATGTTACTTGAAAATCGTTCGTTTATGTTGTTCAGACTTATACACCATAGAGTTCCAAAAAAGAGGTTTACCTCATTGTCACCTTCTTTTATGGGTTGATGAAGCACACAAAATAAAGGACGCTGCACAATTAGATGCCTACATATCAGCGGAAATTCCAGATCCCATCAAGGAGTCAACTTTGTATACAATTGTCACTGACTTCATGATACATGGACCTTGCGGCATCGCCAAACCTAACTCACCATGCATGGCATTAGGATCATGTAAGAAAAATTTCCCTAAGGATTACGAGCCTGTTACAAGATTCGATGACAACGGTTATGCACGCTATAAGAGACGTCAAAGTACTCACTCTGTTCAAAAGAATGGGATTTCATTAGAAAATGGTTATGTTGTACCATACAACCGTTCTTTGTTGCTTCATTTTCATGCCCACATAAATGTCGAATACTGCGGGTGGAGTATGCTTATAAAATACCTTTTCAAATACATATCTAAAGGCACAGACCGTGTAAAATACACTATTAAAAAGACGCCTACCCCACCAGGCAACTCTACAGGTAATGCTGCAATAGAAATTGACGAAATTAAAGACTTTGTTGATGGCAGATTCATTTGTCCACATGAATCAGCTTGGAGAATCTTTAATTTCATGATTCATGAACGAAACCCTTCTGTTCAAGTAATTTTCTTAACTTACAAAACATCCGCTAGAAACTTTTTTGGTCAGTTGCCAATAATGATTTTCCTTCCATGTAGATGCTTTCTGTTCACCTAGAGAATAGGCAAAATGTCACATTCAAAGACAATGAGAAGCTTGAGAATGTCTTGCGCAATCCAAATGTCGGATGCACTACCTTAACAGAATGGCTAAAAAATAACTGTGTTGACGACAGTGGGCTCCATCTCCGATACATTGACTACCTTTCTGAATACAGATGGGAATCTACGGGAAAATGTTGGCTTCGCAGATTGACAAATAAAACACCAGCAATCGGTAGACTTGCATACATACATCCAAGTGCCGGTGATGTGTTTTACCTTCGAATGCTTTTGTCACATCAAAAAGGTTGTAGGTCATTCGTAGACATACGAACCATTGCTGGTGAAGTCCTTCCAACATATCGCATAGCGTGCGAGAAACTCGGCTTACTTGGAGATGACAATGAATGGTCACTTGCGATGGAGGAAGCTGCTACTTGGGCAAATGCTTCTGAATTAAGGTCTTTATTCACTCATATGCTTTTGTTTTGTGAGATGTCAAACCCCAAAAAACTCTTCGATCAACAATGGAAAAAAATGAGTGATGATGCAAGTCATATACATGGCATAGTAAATGATGAAGACCAAATGCAATATGTTCTTTATGAAATTGAGTTGTTATTACATTCTGGGACACCCTCGACTTCATTGTCTGATTACGGATTACCCATGCCTAAACCAGAAGTGCTTGCATCATTGACTAATCGACTGTTGTTGGAAGAGAGAAATTACGATAGACAAACACTTAGAATTGAGCATGACTCATTCCGCTCCAGCCTACATCCAGAGCAAAATTCTATTTATGAACATGTGATAACATCTTTATCACTAAACAGACAAGTTCTGGCATTTGTTTATGGGCACGGTGGGACTGGAAAGACTTTCCTATGGAAAACAATTATTGCCAAACTACGTTCTGATGGCAACATTGTTTTGGTAGTTGCAGCCTCAGGTATTGCTTCGTTGTTACTTCCCTCTGGCAGAACAGCTCATTCACGATTTAAAATACCGATAGATCTGACCGATGAATCACTATGCTGTATAAAGAAAAAGCACAACTCGCTCAGCTGCTAACAGAAACCTCACTTATAGTTTGGTATGAGGCTCCAATGAATGATCGACGATGCTTTGAATCATTAGACAAAAGCCTAAAAGATTTATTAGGTGATTGTAGCAGGCCATTCGGTGGCAAATCAGTCCTCTTAGGTGGCGATTTCCGTCAGACTTTACCCGTTAAACCAAAAGCATCTAAAACGGAAATCTTAAACTCGGCATTACCTAGGTCGTATCTATGGCCTTACTTCAACGTTTACAAGCTGACCGAGAACATGCGACTACAACGGCCAAACATGGATTTAGCAAACAGAACTCAAGTTGCTTCCTTCTCAGCATGGCTACTAAAGGTAGACGACGGGGTAAGAGGCACACCAGACGATGATGACCCGCTTAACACAAAACAAATTGAAATACCGTCAGACTACATGATACCTCCAGGCGATAATGCTATCAAAGAACTCACTCGATTCATCTACGATAGCCCAACTCTTGAGAATCCAACTGCTCAGAGTCTCTCTGAAAAGCAATAGTCTGCCCAAAAAATGATACCGTGGATGAAATAAATACAATGGTTCTTGGCATGACTCCGGGAAATAGCAAGACTTATCTGAGCACAGACTCAATAATCCTGCGTGCCGGCTGCCATGGCGATATCGACTTGCTCTATCCAATGGAATACCTAGCTATGCTGAATTTCAACGGTTTGCCCCCACATGAATTAGAGCTAAAGGTTAATGTTCCAGTAATACTTATTCGTAACATCAATCAAACATCTGGACTTTGCAATGGCACAAGGATGATCGTCACTCAACTATTGTCCAGGGTCATTGAGGCACAAATTATGACCGGTACAACAATAGGACGACGTGTCTATATACCTCGAATCACGTTGACTCACGTAGATGAACAACTTCCTTTCACTTTCAAAAGAAAACAATTTCCACTAAAACTTTGTTATGCAATGACGATAAACAAAAGTCAAGGTCAATCACTGAACAAAATTGGTATCTATCTTCCTGAACCAGTGTTTGGGCATGGTCAACTCTATGTGGCACTTTCACGTGCCACATCTCCGCAATCACTGAAAATTTTATGTGTTCCAAATGCTAATGCGCCACTAAATTTTACGAAAAAATATAGTTTACTCAGACTTTTTAAAGGAAATAGATGACGCTTTGGCCAATAATTAGGAAACCTGTATGATCATTACAAGGTTAAGCCATTTCTCAAAGACGGCGTAATAGACTACACTTTATATTGTTTAATAATAATATGCCTGTTTTCTAGCTACCTTAGATTATTATGCTCGCTAATTCATAACAATATCCTCAGCTCTTTCTTTTTGATATACCTATATATCTTACTAGACTTGACCTATGACCAATAGGCGCCTCTAAAGATAACAAGCAGCATATTGATCTTACAGTAAGCGTAATATCTAAAGAACTATGTATTAGATACCCTTTTATCACTTAATAATTTCCCAACTGCATAACCATTTGTTGATGCATTTTACTTTTCCATTCACTAACTGACTTATTTGCACTAACTTCCTTTTTTTTCCCAACATGAACATATTTGACATCTTCTCCCTTTGGAACCTGTACCAAAAGTATGTTTTTTTTTCAACATCTTGCTTACCTTCCCGTATAATGACTCAATATAAAAACCACTGTTGCTTACACGCTATATTCCTCAGGACACAAATGATGCAGCAAATTGTTGATGTTAAACCCAATCAAATGCCCCTTCCACTACACATAAGAGTCATCAAGAAGTGAAAAACACAGATGATGGATTATCTGAAATCACAAAAAACGGATCAAGATTTGTGCTACCTTTTTGTAGACAAACATGTATGTTAAATAAAGATATATATACCATTATGACCATTTATAACACATAATTTAGTTTAACTATGAACTACCCACAGGGAGCTGCAATAGAGGCAACTGCCAACCCAAAGAAAGAGGCTGATTTTGATTCAAAGTTAAAAATTGGCTCATGCTACAAGGTAAGTGCATACATCGCAATAAAATCTCGAGATTACATGAAGGTCGTCCCACACGGTGCAACTCTAAGGCTTGGGGCTACAGTAGTTTTTGAACCGCTTCATGATGACAGCATACCAACTTACTATTACAATTTTGCAACTTATGATATGCTTGCAAGTCGAAAGGCAAATCCAAAACCATTAACAGGTAATAACAACACTTTTGTCTTTTGTAAGCATCAGAGCAAAACTAGGCATTTGAATTCATGATGAAACAAAAAAAATTGAGCCTTAGTTTCTTATCATTAGTCAACTGAATACATGAGATGTGACTTCAAACAGAAATTTGGGTCGTTTCAAGTGTTAAAAAATTGGGATACATAAGGTCGTTTATATAAGAATAAAACCTGCTGGCAATGGATTACTTTGATGTTTTTTTTTTTTTTTTTTTTTGCAACAAACACGCCTATTAAATAAATAGATACAAGCGCTGAGAATTTTTAAGAAACCGACCCGATCCAACCCTAAACCAAATAATAAATAGAGATATTCGAGTTTCAGTACGGGTCATTCGGTTAACCCGTAGAGGACGTTCAGGATGTAGGCCATTGTATCTATAAATTCATGAAAAGAATTTCATTTCCTCCTTTGATAATTTTTTTTGTTCCGTTTTCTTTTGGCAAAATGATACTAAGTTTCTTTAATAAGGCTATCAATGTTGCAAAGCATCAATTTTCAAGAAGCCTAGAAATAATTGTAATAAACAAAGAATAAAAGAATTTATTACATTAAATATAGTTTTTTTATCTGCCAGCTTTCAGCTTTACAAATAAATGAACAATATCTTAACGTCTCATAACAAACATTTATACAGATTACATAGGACGTGTGGAAACAGTATCTCCTCCGTTAAGAAGGGCAGACAAGGTTATCAAGAAGGTTAAAATCCAAGATGAATGGTTAGTAGTTCGCATAACTAAAACATAACATTTTCATATTAGACTTAATTACAAATAATATGCTCTATTTTCTTTTATCACATACTTACTGTAACAGGATGAATGTGATTGAGATCACTTTCTGGGCGCAAGAGATGTTTCCGTATGAAAAAGAAAATGGGCCAGCTGCTCGCAGTTACAGCAACCATGGTAACAGTGTTCTAGGGTAAGTTGCAAACCATTACACCTCACCTCCTTTATTATAGAAATTTCATGTATGTATTAACAACAAACTTGTCCTTTTACCAGAAAATCTCCAGTTAGAATCTACTGATGCAACAACAGCAGTTCTAAACCCACCCATTCCAGAACTACAAAGCTACATTTACAAGTAAGTATTTGCGTCTTAACAACATAATTTCCTCCAAGGTGCTTCAATTATCGAAACACTAATGATGTCCTCATTTTCAATTATCAGCTAATACATCAAAAATCAAAGAAGTCCATAACCATTTCATAGCAATATATAGTTTTCAATTTTTCATATGCATACTTTACCTCAAACAATTAATATTAAATAGTAAATTCACAATTATAGATTTAGCAAACTGGAAAGATCAGAAACAGTTGGACAAAAGAAGCCAGTATTTCCAATAGCCGAAATCAAAGCCAAGTACAAGCAAGATACAACGGTACAAGTTACTCTCTTTTTACTTTATGCTATTGGTAAATAAATTATCTGTAACGTACTATATTGAAACACATGGCTTGACCAAATACAGCAAACCAAGTTTACCTGCAAGGCAACAGTGATAGAAATCACTGAAGATCGTAAATGGTTTTATGCTACATGTCCAAAGTGCAAAGGCAAAGTCCACTTACAAAGGGCTGAAATTCCACGCTTCGTATGCGAAGACGATGGCCATATTCCTAACCCATCTTTCATGTAAGTCTCCTTGAACTCTCATATAAAAAACACATAATGTAGGACTGAAATAACAATTGACCTCCAATCTTTAGGTATTGTGTTAACACAACTATAGAGGATGAAAGTGACAAAGCAAAGGCTGTTTTCTTCAACGAAGCGATGGAGCAAATGCTACAAAAATCTTGCTACAACATGGTAGTCAAAGATGGACACACAGATCCGGAAATTATACCTGCAGATATTTATAAGCTAAGGGGAAAACTGCAGTTTTAGACATCTCAATGAAACAAGAGAACTCAATGGCCGTAAACAAAGCTGGAATACCACCGGCCATATTTCTGGCAACCCCAGATCCTAAAACAACAACTACCAAAAGAGGCGCACCGGATTCGCCAGGTATATGCAAATATATCCACATTTTTTTAAAAAGTCAAATGCATAAAACCGCCTATAAAATCCTTTTACTATTACACAGACGATGAAACACCGGGAAAGCAGGCAAAGAAGTAAAAGGACAATGGGGAAAGTAACATTTTTGTCAGTCCTTGCCGATTTTGCGCCTTCATAAAGGCTCTCTTTTGCACCACACATAGAAGAACAACGAATGCTTTGGCTCTAGCACAATATTTTGGCATCAGCACATCTCACTTCACAAAAGACATCGACAACGCTACAAAACTATGAAAGCAGCAAGCAAGGACCATAACTTTAAAACTCAAAATTGTAGTATAATCCTAATGTAACCTACTACCTCTATATGTATATAAGGCTATTACTCTTATTTCAGTTTTCTTAATGTTTACGCTAGTAATTATCACCTAATGCATATGCGACGCATCGCGCGTGGGTACAATCCCTAGTATATGATAATATGATAATGTCGGTAAAGTATGTAGCATTATAGCCTTTAAATATAATAATAATATCAACAACCCACCCAAAAGAAAAAAGATTGAAACCTTTAAGCAACTGCACGCTTATCTTCCCCATTTAAAACCCTAGCTGTCACACCCCGACCACGTAAAACAACAAAACGTGGCGGAAACGTCGGGGAGTGTTGTAACAGAATTAATTGTTTCACAACCATGGTAATTAAAGTTACGTTTTATTATTCAATCAAGAGAGTTACATTGTCTTAAACAAGAAACAAAGAGTACATAACATAAATTTAACTAGTTCTTGCTTTGTTTTAAGTCATTAAGGCACAGGTCCGCCTAAGTGTGTCTCGATCATCCTATGCAACAGCTCCTGAAAACACATGTGAAAATAGGTACGTCAGCATAAAAATGCCTGTGAGATACATAGGTTTTATGAAAATAGGATTCATGACTTGAGTTTAAAGAAACTGTTTAATAAAAAGTAGCCATGAATCTTGTTGAATGTTCCCTTTCATAAATCATTTGAAAAGCAATGGATAAATCAAATGATATATATGTATATAAAAGAATATTGTATGGTTAAATGAATAACCATGTAAAATGAGTTTGTATAAGTTAAGTCATTTGTAAAACGATGTTTATGTGAAGATTGTATTGTATATGTAATATGTCTAAACTGAAAATAACGCTACGATATGTAATACCATAAAAGCACTTATATATAGGAAGTACCAGCGGCGTATCCACCATGTTTTTATCGTATTACACGTCGCCTCGTTACTTAAATCACTTACCCAAAACAACCACCAAAATGTAATATTTAACAGTTGTAGAAATGTTTATGTATGGTCAAATACGGTTCACACGGTTCAACAGTTACAAACGGTTCACATAATCAAATGGTTACAACGGTTCACATAGTCAAATGGTTACAACGGTTTACATAGTCAAATAGTTACAAACGGTTCAAAATGTAATATAATGTGTTCATATACTGGATGAGCATATGCAACAGGATGTAATGTAAAACAATGTGTCCATATGCTGGATGAGCATATGCAACATGATGTAATGTAAAACAATGTGTCCATATGCTGGATGAGCATATGCAACAGGATGTAATGTAAAACAATGTGTCCATATGCTGGATGAGCATATGCAACTAGATGTAATGTAAAACAATGTACTAAGTATGCTAAGTAAACATACAAAGCAGGAAAAGTCATGTAAATCAATGTGCTAGCATGCTCAGTCAACATACATAGCAGAAATGTAAAGTAAAACAATGTACTAAGTATGCTAAGTAAACATACATAGCAAAACAATGTAATGTAAATCATGTACTATAAATGTACTAATGAACATAGCAAGTATATGATGTGAAAACAGGAAAGCACGAAAGTAATAAGTAGGCACATGTGTTTCACCCCAAAACAGTTTGGAAAACAGTAAAAGAGGGGTCTATGTACTCACTTGAGATTGCCTAGAAGTCCTTGCGTAACAACTAAGCAATGCTAGAGATCACGGAAAATCAACGGCACCTAATATAGGTATCTACATTAATAAACCGGACCTATACCGGAGGATCGGATAGAATGAGGGCTCGTAAACCAAATGAGTATGGGAACTCATGTAATATGGTTTAACAAAGCCTACATACTACAATGAAACCTAACCTAAGTGCTTACGACCCATTACGACCCGTTTAGGTAGCTTATGCTACTTTAACGCGTCGTTCGAGTAAAACGCGTTCGGACCGCCTAACTAGTTCTATGATAAGTAAAATATGCCTTAACATGTTTAATATTGTTGCCAAATCAGTTTAGATACCAAAAGTTATGTTACATATGCTTAAAATGAATTTTGGCGTAAAAAGGGCATTTTGGTAATTTACCTAAGGCATATAAACTACCTATCATACAACTAACTAAACGTCGTGACCATAAGGTATAACCTCGGAAGGTTATTCCCTATATACTATGGTCACCTAATGTGTTTGGTCGGATCCTAATGATCGACCAAACGGGTCGGGTTCGAAAGTGTAAGCGATTGCTTAGATCGCTTACCTTTACGACCCTATAAAAGCACTAAACTAAAAGTGACGAGCTAAGCATGTTAAAACATGCTTAACTAAGTTTAGAAAACAGGTTTGGTATCAAAACAAACGGTTTTGATACCTAAGAGTAGTTTGGTTACAAAATACGCAAGAATACGCATTTTGGCCGAAACTACGACTCGTCACTGAGCCTAGATAACGTGGTAATCAGTAGGTATAGCCACTAGGGACTATAACCGTCGTGATTACGCTCACGTTATGAAGTTCAAACGAACTTCGCGTTGACCATAAACTGGTCAATGCAAAAAGTCAAACATAGTTTGACTATCAGACTCGAAAAGCGATAAAAACGCATAAAAGAACAAAGGAATACTTACAAAGGGTCCCCGCAAGCTAATCTTGATCCAAGTAGCTCAGGTATGAAGCAATGGCTTCAACTTAGAGCATTCTTAGATCAGATTTGTGGGTTTTGTAAGTAAATGAGTTGGGTATTTATAGGAAATGGACCACCGTTAGGATCCTTTCTTGAATACCGTGCTTTGATCTTGTCCTTACACTTGTTGCAACACCAAGGTAACTCAAATTGGCCCCCTTGCATCAGGAAACAACATGTGGAATTGGGTTTGGAGTGCATAACACCTGTTAACAGCTGTTAAAACAGTTTTTGCTGATCTGGAAGGGCCTCGCGTCACGCCTAGGTACCCTCGCGTCACGCCTAGCCCCCCTTTCTGCAGAAATGGCAGATTAGGTCCCTGCACTTGTTTCAGTCCATTTTTCACACGTTTAAAGCCCGTTAAACCATTTTCAAGGCTCCACAAGGATGCCTAAACATAATGGACATGAAACATGTTCAGAAGTATGCCGGATGTCGGTTTTTTTGGTCGTATGATCGCGATGTTCGCTTAATTACGACGAAATGCGCATAAGCGCGAAAAACGATCCAAATTGCGCGCCGAATGGATTTTTCTTATGCCAAACACTAAAATAAAATATTTTAATGCTTACATAAATTTTTGGATGTCCGGATGTATTCAGAATGTAAGTTATGCGCGAAAATGCAAACTTGTGCACTTTTTGACGCTTTTAGTCCCTGAATGACCCAAAAGTTTATTTTGGCACACCGAACCCCTTAAAGCCTATTTCTAAGCTATGTAAAGGATATTTATGGTATTTTTAACGTATGGTCATGTTCCGGAATGTCTGTTACTGTTCAGATTGGCATACTTTCGCAGTTTGTCAAGTTTAGTCCCTGTAAGCGAATTAACTTGATTTTGCCATACCAAAGCCTTCAAAACTTATTTCTAAGTTATGTAAAGGTTATTTAAGGTATGTTAAGCATATGTTGATGTTCCGAAGTGTTTGTTGCATTAAACTGGTTATATTTACGCATCAGTGCGCGTATAACCTTCCAGAAAGCGATTTAAAGTTTGTAATTGAACAAGAATTTGATATGTGCAAAAGACACACATATTTATACAGATCCCAAGTATAAAATACAATATTTCATTGGCTTGGTATTTGTTTGATGGTCGCAGTGACACAGGTGTCACACTAGCACACCATACACTTTTCCCCTGCTCTCTTTCTTGGTCCGGTGACCGGAGTAAATCCAGCTGGTTTCCGGCGACGTTTTTCCGGCAAGACACACCCAACACCCTTCCTCACTTGTCCCATAACACACACGCCACAGAAACCTAGAGAGAGAGAGAGAGAGATCGGCAGAGAGAGAGAGACGCACAGAGAGAGAAGCAGTGGATAGAGAGAACGGCAGAGAGAGAACGGCGGAGAGAGAAAGATGGCCGGCCCAACCTTAGCTAGACGAACCGCCGGCCCGACCGTCCGGATCCCGGTCCAACCTCCGGCTCGATGTTGAAACGGGTTAAATGCAAGAAACGGCCCGGTGATGCTTCCGGCTCCCGGCTGGACCGGTCCGACCGGCCGGCCCGGTCCGGGTTTAAAAACATTGGTCTCCTCAATAGATTCAATTACACCTAGAGACTCATTAATTGGTCTAAGTGTACCTATGTTTGAAAAGAATCAATGGCGGCCAAAGTTTTACAAGTTGGGATTATTGGAGTGAATTTTTAAAGTTGGGATTATTATCGGTTAACAGGTGAAACTTAGGATTATTAAAATCCAATAACCACATATATAATAACTCGATTTAAAACTTTATTCTTACATATTGCATTTATTGTTAATATTTAATGCCGTTATTACAATTTGGTGACGAAAAACATTTATTTGTACTAAAATATAAATATTCCAACACAAAAGAACCTCTTCGTCAAACAATTGCCTTAATCTTCTTAAGGAACTCAAACATGATCTTCAATCCATCTTCATCTGCATGAAATTAACAAGCAATCATTTTCTTTTAATGAAAATTATTAATTAATTTTACGTAAGTATTATGTACAGTTTATGTTTATTCTTTGATCAATAAATTATCCGTGTCTTAATGGGAAAACGTATTAACAAAATGAAATAAGTATGCTGGTTCTAAGGGGAGGCGGGGTGGGACAATTTTGTTCCGTGATAGACTACGTTCAACACGTGGAGAATATACAAGACCACCACCACCATAAAGTTCAACGTGTGGAGAATGTTAACCCGCACGCGTTATGCCTTATTCCGTGATAATTGGATGTGAGGGGGTGTGAGGGTTTATTGTTGAGTGTTGTGAGTGATAACCATTGCCACTAAAAAAGGTTGTGACTGATGGAATAATGGTTGATTACATGGGAGAACTTGATTGGATGTTGTGAGTGATGGAATTTTTGCAAGTGATAACCACCCCCTCCCCCCTAACCAACATATTTTTTCGAGTGTGATTTTTCAATTAAATTTCTAAAAATGATTCATGCATTAATCTAGTTAATATGAAATGAAATATACCTAATTTTGGCACTTCATGACCACCATGGTGGAATATCACAAGAGGATCAACATATGCTTTCACGAGTTCTGGTGCATCTTCCCTTGCAATGTCAGTCTCACCTATACACGGTTAAAATACAATGTTAAAATAATTAGTACGTAAAATAGTTGATGCCAATGGTTAAAATACAATGTTAGACAACAGAAATCTCTTCATAGTTGTATGTATTCTTTTACCAAAAATATGCAGTGATGGAATGTTTATCGGAGTAGAGAACGCAGTTTCAGCGAGCTTTGGTAATGGAAACTTCTTCCCTCCGAGTTTGGCTCCCGATATAACAATAACATGCTCGATTTTCTCAACTTTTGTGAGACATGCACCCTTAACAATGAATCAAGGATTATGATTGAGGTTAGGGTTAAAAAACACCCAAATAATCAAACCATAATTGAAAAAAACTAAACTAATTTAAATACCGATAATTAGGTTATGATTGTTTTTGTTGCAAACTTTTATAACTATGTATAAATAACTGCCATTCAAAAAAAAAATGTATAAATAATTGAATGGACATCTAAACCAACGTTCATGCATATTTCTTATAGATAAAATGTTACATATAAAAGTTTGATATATTTTCTTTTATAAAAAGACATACCAGTTGTTGCTTTTTATATAAATAAAAAAGATCGTTGGTATTTCAACTGAAATAAATAAATAAATTTGAACTGATTTATTGAAATTAACTTGAACCCACCGATGTATAAAGCCGGCGAATAATAAATCCGAATTAGTTATTAAAATCTGAAAAAAAAAAAAATTATAGGATCATTTTAACCTATAACCGGATTATGCTCAACCCGATTTGAGGTTAGAATTATTTGATATTTCTAATCGAATGCATACAGTTTGTATTGTAGTACGTCACTTACGTGTGCTTGCATTCCGGGCAATACACCTGCCACGACGGCTCCCTGTTTATGTTGTAATAAAAATTAGCTTTTCTTAATTTAAGTCATCATAATAGAAGAAAGAACCATCTAATTATATAATGATAGCCAATGAACTCTAGCTCAAGTGATAGGAGGACTTCAATTCTTATTTGGTGCAAAAAATGAGTGAGGTACTGGTGGGCAGTGATAGGAGCCCCAGAGAAACTTGGGTTCGATCCTTGAGCCAAACGAGTTTTACTGGTAATTTACTGTCGTGCCTACGTGCGGGTGGGTTATCGGGTTTTCCCTGAAATTGGTGGTGGACGACTCGGGTTACTCTCGGAGTACTCCGTTTGTCCAGTTGGTGCCCCGAAAGTGCTTAGGATTGATTTGTTAGCCGTTAAAAAAAAATTATATAATGATAATTTGGCTCGGTCAAAAATATTTTTCATAGAAAGAATGAAACATAAAATTCTAGCAATTATAACGCATGCATCTAACTGCTCACCGTTACAATCCTTAGGCACCAGTATACGCATCTCAATTCAACAATGTCTATATATATATATATATATATATATATATATATATATATATATATATATATGGGAATGGATCATGAGAAAACTCCTCTTCATGATATAAATGTATACCCGTTACTAAATTCTAAGCAATAAACTCTCAAACCCAAAAAATTAAATCCTAAAATCCAAAAAACTAAACTCTAAACCCTAAAAAGCTAAACCAGTCACCAACGTTGTCTGTGTTCGCAGAGCGTGGGTGGCCATTCCCCAATGGATCTGTCCGGGTGGCCAAGCTTGTATAGTACTTGATGAAACAATGGTTAACCGGGTAGGGTTAACTCACTGGTCTCGTCAAGAGGGTTAATCCCTTCTTTCCGAGGATCGTTGGCTGGATCGTCTGGTGGTGGGTTTCCTGCACAAGGAAACAAACCGTGACTCGTAACAAGGAGGATGGGGTGGGGGGTGCTCCTTGTTACCACTCTCCGGCGTGAGAATCAGTAAGTTGCTTGGGAAGCAAAATATGATAGTAGTAGTATTGAGAGAGTTCGAAAGTGATACCTCAAACCTGGTTTGGGGTGAGTATTTATAGCCGAGGAGTGAAGGAGGGTAGTTGAGTAGTAAGTCTGACATCGCACAGCTATTTGCAGGTGTGTCAGACCTGTCGGATGCTGTGGTGATGCCACGTCCGGCTGTGGTGTCAGACTGTTGTTCATACGTGGGCTAGTAGGCGACTGTTCCCAGTGCCACTTGCACTGTGGTGTCAGACCCACTTGCCTTGTAGGCAGGATGCGGTGCCAAGCCGCATCGCTGCTTGCGGTCATAGATGTTGTTCCCGCATTGGTTATTCCATCCATGATTTGCGAGGGATGCGGTGTTGTGCCGCATCGCTTGTTGAGTGACTGTTACTGTTGTCCAGATCCCTTGTCATGACGAAAATGTTCATAGGATGCGGTGCGAGGCCGCATCACTATGCGTAACATTAGTTTCCGTCCTTAAGGTAAGTCTTCTCATCAATGGACAGATTGGACCGCAGTGTTCGCGTGTGTCTACGCGGACACTGGATAGTTAATTGCTGTTGGGGGTTTTTAATGAGGGTAATGGTCATTCGCGGTCGTGCTGACGCGATATTTGGGACCATACCCCTTCAAGTCCCCCCAGTCTAGTGTTCCTTCCGTATGCGAGTCGCATGTGGGAGGGATACTGGACTATGTTGTCTAGAAGGTTAAGATTATGCCATGCAGATGGTATCTTCTTTAAGTAGTAGGCCCTTTCGAGTGGATTGTTTCTTCCTTCGTGAAGGGTGCATGGTGAGCAAGTTCCGTCTGATGCGGAATTCTCAGCCAAGGACTTGGCTCTGTCTACCTTTTGCTGATGTCATCAGCCACCTGTTGGTGTTTCGGACCAACCTTTGAGACGGTGACTGAAGGTATTAGCAGGGTTCGAACCAACCTTTGAGATCAGTATAGTTGGAACCTCTGCGTCAGCTGGTGCAAAGTTGTAAGTACTTTGCTCAAGCTCTATGTTCAGCAACTGGACATGTAACGATGATCCCTGTTTTGTGGGGTGTTTCTGTTCTCCAGCTAAGTTTTCTAGTAACCGCGCGTCTTCTGCGGTTTATCTCTCAAGTAACCGCACGTCCTCAGAGGTGTAGCTCTCTGGTAACCGTTCGTTCTTTGCGGTTACCTCGTTGCCGAACCTCGTTTGCCATGTTTCTTTGAGGATCGTGGGGTAGTTGCGTCATTGTTGGCCGTGTTTGGTCGAACAATGTGAATCTGGACTATGGGCAAATAAACATGATCATAGGCAGGGTTGTGCCCACCATTGTTTATTCTATGCGGTCCATAGGTGGGTAACTAGTCATAGGCAGACTTGTTACCGCTGTTCTGTAGCCACTTTCCTTCACGCTTTGGTGGAAAGTAGTTTCCCTGTAAGTAGCGTTGTCGGAAGAGATCGTTTTAGATACTTGGGAAGTTGGTTGAAACTCTTCCGCATTCGTTTTGTAGCCACTTTCCTTCACGCTTAGTTGGAAAGCAGTTTTTCTTGAAATAGCTTTGCTCTTCCGCGTGGTGGCTTAGTTGTGGCTCTTCCGTAGCTACCGTTCGCATAGTTGCGGTTTGCAGTAACTACGTAAGAATGGTTGCGGTTTGCAGCAAAGAACTCGCTTCTAGAAGTCTTGTAGCCTGGATGTGGCTCTTGAAGGTTCAGGGGACAGGGTTGCTGATGTGCGGTTGCTCAGCATACTTGTCCTGTTCCTTAAGGAGAAGCTGTTTGCGGTCCCTCTGTGGTAGTGAACCGGAAACGAGGGTTTTGAAGCTTGAAGAAGCTTTCATAGGGTGCGGTTTACCGCATCCTGAGAAGCGGTTTTCGCAGTCCAAAGAACCGTGCTGGTTCTGAGTATCTGGCACACCTGTGCGGCTTGGTGTGCGTCGTCTCCGCATATTCCACGTGTGCTCGTGGATATGTGCGGTTTATGACTTATACCCCTTTATATAATTTAAAGATATATATTTTTGCCTTTTTTGAGGGGTATGTAAAAAACGACATGCGGTATGGGTTATGGTGCGGTAACCAGAGAAACCGCATGCCGCTTGTGTTTGGATAAGGTTGTCGTTTTCTGTTGCTTACGTCACGATTGCACATGTGGGTTGTTGAAGTTGGTAGGATTCTGACATGTGCTGATTTGAAAAGACGTTTACACTGACCGAGGTCATAACTGCACTGTAGCAGGAAGTAAAAAAGTCTTCTTTGTCAGGCGCGTAGGTGGCCACGCGCGCGTGATAACCATCAGCGGAAAGGTCGCTGACCACGTGTCGCCTTGTAACTCGCTTATTCTGAACGTGTTGAGGCGGTTACTGTATCGCATTTATTGCGATGAGTATATAAAGGGGGAACCGTTTGGTTTCTCCTTACTGTTCAAAAATTTTTAGAAAAATTTCTGTTGAGAGAGAGAGCATTCCCTTCGTCTTCTCCGATCAATCTGTCTTTTATTCCGGCAATCTTTTGAGTTTTCTGAGTTTTTCTTTAACTCGAAACTTCTGTTCCACATATTTCTGATGGCTGATCCATCTAACCCACATAATGTGGAGGGTGAAAACCCTGAAAGATCTTCTCCGGTGGCCGGAGAAGAAGAAGATGATGGTGGCAGTGTTCCTGGTGGTGGCCTACCACCTTTGAAGTGGTCGAAAGTTGCATTCGACCAACTGATGACCAAGATTGAGATGCCTCACGAGTTTGGGGCTGAATATCCCCAAACTGGTGATACTGGTGCCAGTGCTCCGGCCGGTTACATCACCATGTGGGCCGAGTGTTTTACTGATGGTAACCTTCGTTTACCATTAACAGTTTTTGTTGCTCAGGTCCTGGAACATTACAAGGTCCATATCTCCCAGATGAGTCCTTTTGGGATGATACGTATTAGGCATTTTGAATCAACTTTTCGTGCTCTTGGTCTGCCGGTTACTGTTGAAAACTTCCGGGGGTTTTACCAGTTGACGGTGAACACCGGTTTCTTTTCCTTTAGGGAAAGGTATGGAAGCCTCAAGTTGATGAACCCTCCGAAGGGTATTTCGCACTGGAAGTGTAAGTTCTTCTACGTTAAAGCTGCCGCAGTTGTTGTGGACATGAATATGCGGAACGTTAATGAGCCTATCCCTGCGGAGGATATTACTATGCCTACCGCAGAGACTGCGGAGTGGTTCTCAAAGCTGAAACCTATTGAGCATCGGCAGCTGACCAATAATGAGTTGTGGGTGCTGCGGATGATGTTGACCCGGCCTAAGAGGAATTTTACGCCTGTGGTGCAGGAGAAAACTGGTGGTAAGTGTTACCACTCTTTTGCGGTTTCTTTATTCCCGTGTTTGTTATTAATTTGGACATGTATTATCAGAAATTGTGGAAGTGTGGAAGATTTTTGATCCAACTTTTACTGGCAAAGTTGATCTTATTCCGACTGCGGAGGGTAAAGGTTTTAACTTGACGATTGTCCCTCTCTTCCGCGTTGCTTCACGCGCGGTGATGACTGCACCCCTGCCGCAGGGCAAAGGTATTACTCATAACTTTTATTGCTTTACCAGGTTTGTTGCTGATATTCTATACGCAGGTACACTTGGGGATCTTGGTAAATTTGAGCCAAAGGGTGCCCCCAAAAAACATGCGGAGAAAAAGCCTTTAGATAAACCTGGGCGGGGTCGCGGTGTGAAGAAACCTGTTGTTTCTGTTGTTCCGCCCTTGGTGAAGCAAGCAGCAGGTATCTCTCGTTCTCATTTCCGCAGATATACCGATTACGTGGTAGTATCTGACACCATAGAGGGCTTGGGTGTTCCAGGTGTTGGTGCGGCCACCGGTGGAACCACTGCGGGTTCGAAACCGGGTGATGAAAGGAAGAGAAAAACGGAGGATGCTGGTGATGCTGGTAGGGGAAAGAAACCGAAGATTCAGACCAGGCGCAAGCCTTTTGTCATACCAAGGAAGCCTGCGGTTGTTTCTGGTACGTGACGCATGACTAACAAATATTTCGGGTTTATACTTGTTCTTTAAAGTATCTGTGTTGATTTCAGAGCCGCAAGATGAAGGGTTCTTCGATTTTGATGCTTCTCCTCCCCCTCCCCCGCACGACACTGCTGCGGGTGCGGGGGTTCATAAGGTTGTTACTCCTGAAGCCTCTGTGCGGGGGGTGGACACTGGGAAGGGTCCCGCGGCTCAGATCCATGACACGGTTGATTCGAGTGATAATGTTATCACCCCAGAGGATACTGTTATGGATTTGAAGTTTGGTTACACCGGAAAGCCAAAGTCTCCTGTTGCCGAGAAGGCTTCCGGTTCTGCTGGTGGTGCGGGTTTTGTAGAGACTCCTATTCAGCCCGACGAGACTGAATTGGAGTATTATTACCGCTCCTACACAGAAAACCGGGCTACGTCCTATCACCGCCCTCCGTGGGCTGTATTGCAAGGGGATGACGTTACCGTTGACCCCTCCGCTTGTAGGGAGGTTTTGAGTGGTTTAGGCACTCCTTTTGAGGTAAACCGGGCCTGTTCGTTACCGACTGAGGTCCAGATGAACCAACTCTCCTCCATGCTTGTGGGGAGCTCCATAATGGCAAATGCCGTTATGGAAAAATGCAAGGTGCCGGGGCGCAAGGGGGAGGAGAATGCGCGTTTACGGGCCGAGGCCGAGGAGTTGGTGAAGGCTGCACGTGAGGGTGCAGCGCAGCTTGAAAGGGATAGAGAGCAGCTTGAGAGGGATAGAGCTGCGTTTGAGAAGCATAAGCAGACTGAAGAGTGGGCTGCCACTGCTGAGCTTAAACAGGTTCGTACTCTTGCAAAACTGCTGTCTGATGAGCGTAAGCGTTTTAAAGAAAACCTTTCTGATGAGCGCAAGACGTTATCTCATGAGCACAAGACTTGGAAAGAATCTTGGGGTAAACAGAATGAAACTCTCTTTCATGTTCGTCAGGAGCTTATAAATGCCAAGGCAGCAATTTCTGCGTTGGCTAAAGAGAAAGCTGAGGCTGTTGCGGCTGCCCAGGGGGCCAAGGAAGCAGAGGTTCGTCTTGCCAAGGCTCTGGAAGAGGCCAAGGAGGCGGAGGCTCGTGCTGCAAAAGCTCTTGAAGGGGCAAATGTTGACCGCACCAGGTTAAGCAAAACTATCTTGGACCTTCAGGTATAAGTTTTTCCTAACTTTGAAATTGTGTCTCACAAGTTTGTTGATTCTTTTTGTATATTTCTGATTCCTTGTTTAAAAGGCTGAAGTGCGGACCCGAGGGGTCACTATTGAGGAAATCTCTGCCCGTGCTGCTGAAGCTGAAGTGCGGGCAAGAGAGGCTGAAGAGGCTAGGGATATCCACGCTTCTTCACTTGGGCTGCTCAAGGCTGATCATGAATGGATGCGTATGCGCGGGATCGGGCATGTAAGTATCCATTGCCTTGTTATTTTTGTTGTAAGTTTGCCTTTGATAACCATTGTATTCATGTTTCGCAGATTGTTACTGCCATTCTTGACGCACCCGAGACCGTAGCAGGTATTAACGAGATCAGGGAGCGTGCCCGGGATGCTGGTTTCAAAGCTGGCTACAACCGCTGTATTAGTCATTTGAACGTTGCAGCGCGTGGCGGGCTTACTGATGAGCGGTCCGGGTTTCATGGCGTGGACACTGAAGCGCTTCTTGATTCTGCGATCAAGGAGTTTAATGATACAACCCTCACAGATCTTGAAGAACTTGAAAAGTGTCTGGAAGCGGAGGATTATGTGGACCGCTTGCGAGTCTTATACGCCGATGAAGATGAAGATGAGGAAAAACCAGATGTTGAGGGCACGGATGGTGTGGGCCCCAGTGGCACAAAGGAAGATTAGATTGGCCTGCGTGCCTCTTTTGTTTCCTTATGTAACCGTTACAAAACTATGTAAATTCCTTGTGCATCGCGCAGGTGCAGGAATTTTTTGAATATAAAGAATTGTTTCAATTTTTACAAGTGTTTTTAGTACTTGCATGTTTGAATTTGTACGCGTTTACTGTGAGTAATACTAAATCTGTAATTGCCTTTTGCACATCTAGGTGATATGCAAGTATAAAGATTTGTCTCTTGGTGAGATAAACACTATTGCCATTGCTGGCCTATTACAATAGTTGCGTGTGGTTACCATTCTGTGTGGGTATCACGAATGAAGATTTTGCTAATCTGTTTTTGTGTATACCTCAGAGTGGAACACGCATTTGTAATAGAAATAAATAAACAATATTGCATTGAATCGTCTATTTATTTATTTGCAAATGGCCTGCGGCCCAATAGGTTACATGTAGAAAACATGGCTTACATATAACAGCGTCGAAGTTGCTGTGCGTTCCATGTGCGTGCGATAGTTTCGCCTTCTAATGTTTGTAGTTTATACGCGCCTTTGCCCAGGACCTCTTGGATGAGGTACGGTCCTTCCCACTTGGGGGCAAATTTCCCTGGGCGTTCTGCGTTGGATGCCTCGTTGTCACGAAGGACGTAGTCTCCAAGGTTGAAAGTACAAATGCGAACGCGTGCATTGTAGTACTTTTCCAACTTGGTTTTGTACTTGGCCTCGTTGATGGCTGCGTTTTCGCGCCTTTCTTCCAAGAGGTCCAAGTCAACCCTGCGTTCCTCATTGTTGTCTATCTTGTTGATGGCCAACATTCTTGGTGAGGGGAGGCCTACTTCCGCGGGGATCACCGCTTCAGTACCGTAGACCAGGCTGAAGGGGGTCTCGCCGTTGCTTGTTTTTGGGCTTGTCCTGTGAGCCCATAAAATACTTGGGAGTTCATCAACCCAGCCGCGTCTGGCTGTTCCCAACCGTGCTTTGATGCCTTCGACTAAGCTTTTATTGATACTCTCGACTTGCCGTTCCCTTGCGGATGCGCCACTGAGGAGAATATGTGTTCAATGTTTAGCTCTTTTAGCCATATTTGAAAGTCGTCGGCAGCAAAGTTGGTACCGTTGTCGGTGACGATGCACATTGGTAGACCGAAACGGCAGATGATATGTTCCCACACGAATTTCCTTGTTATCATAGCGGTGGTTGATGCAAGTGGCTTTGCTTCTACCCATTTTGTAAAGTAATCAACAGCCACTATGATAAATTTCACTGCTCCTGGTGCGTCTGGAAATGGTCCCACCACATCAATTGCCCATTTTTGGAATGGCCATGCGGTGGTGACGGGGATCAGGTTGTTCTTGGGATGCAAGGTCTTGGGAGCATGTCGCTGACAATTGAAACACTTGCGCAAGACTTTGACTGCGTCCAGGTGCATGCCCGGCCAATAGTATCCGGCGTTCATGATTTTGGCCACCACCATGCGTGGTCCCGCGTGTATGCCACATATCCCTTCGTGAATTTCTTTGATAAGGTATGTGGCATCTTGGGGGTTGACACACCGTAGGAGTGGCCCCAGGTATGATTTACGGTATAAGATACCGTCTACCATTTGGTAATGACACGCTTTGTATTGCAACTTGCGTGCCTCTGCTTTGCTTTCGGGAGTAACCCCTGATTGTAAGTATGCAATGAGCGGTGTCATCCAGGATGTTGTACCGTATTGGATGACATTGACTTGGCGCAGGGGTACCGAAGGATTTTGCAGGACTTCGATGCGTACCTCTTTTGCCAGGTGTTGGAAGCTGGTGGACGCAAGTTTTGATAGTGCGTCCGCTGGTTTATTTTCACTCCTGTTGATGTGGCGAATATTGAAGGAGGTAAAGTTTGACTTCAGTTGTAGGGCTTGTTCGAGATAGAGGATCATGGTATCCCCCTTTGCGGCATAGTCAC
Organism: Helianthus tuberosus; assembly: GCA_030545235.1. Taxonomy (NCBI): domain Eukaryota; kingdom Viridiplantae; phylum Streptophyta; class Magnoliopsida; order Asterales; family Asteraceae; genus Helianthus; species Helianthus tuberosus. The sequence goes on from CM060369.1 coordinate 85,740,901, forward strand.
CGCGTATCTGCCCTGCAACTAGTAGTGAATCGACGTGGGCTTCCAAATGTTTGACGTTGAGTTTAATTGCTAAACGCAACCCTGCCAGTAGAGCCTCATACTCCGCTTCGTTATTCGTACTTTCGAAATCGAGGCGTATTGCGTAGGTTAGCTCTTGGCCATCGGGACTGACAAGTCGCAAACCTGCACCAGAACCATCTTCGTTGGATGCACCATCTGTAAATAGTGCCCAGGTTTCTGTGGATGATGGTTGTGATACAGGGTTTTGTTCTTCTTCGCATTCTTGGATGCGGTTTGCTGGTATTTCAGCGACGAAGTCAGCCAAGACCTGGCCTTTGATTGCGGGGCGCGGCTTATAGTTCAGTGAAAGCGCGCCCAGCTCGATTGCCCATTTTGCTAACCTCCCAGAGATGTCGGGCTTTGATAGGATCGGGCCGATCCTATAATTGGTTAACACTGTGATGACGTGGTTTGCAAAGTAACGTCGTAAACGTCTCGATGCGTGCACTAGTGCTAGTACCAATTTTTCCATGATGGAGTACCTTGTCTCTAGGTCGTTGAGCATTTTGCTGATGTAGTAAATGGGTGTTTGGACTCCATCCCGCTCCACTATAAGTACCGCGCCTACCGCGTTGTCCGCGGCAGACAGGTATAAGATAAGTGGCTCATCTTTTCGTGGTGCGGTTAAAGTTGGGAGTTGGATCAAATACTCTTTCATTTCCCGGAAAGCTTTTTCGGCCTCTGCGGTCCATTGGAATTGTTCCTTTTTTAGGCAGCTCCACAGGGTCTTGATGAAAGGGTAAGACTTAGCTGCATGGTTGGCTAAGAATCTATTGAGTGCGGCTAGCCTACCGGCTAGTCGTTGCATTTCCTTCATCGTAGAAGGCGATGGCATGCGCTCGATCGCCTGAACTTTCTCCGGGTTCACCTTGAATCCATCTTTGGTTACGATGAATCCAAGGAATTTGCCTTCTTCCATTCCAAACGAGCATTTCCCTGGGTTGAGCTTCATGTTAACGCTTCGCAGAGTTTGGAATGTTCTTTCGATATCGTCGAGCATGGTGTTTTCCTCCATGCTCATGACGACCAGGTCGTCCATATAGATTTCGACACTCTTGCTGATTTGACCGCGAAAAGTGTCGTTCATCAACTTTTGATAGGTTGAGCCCGCGTTGCGCAGCCCGAACGGCATTTTGGTGTAGCAGAAATTCCCGGTAGGAGTGCGGAATGCCGTTTTGTCTTCATCGTCGATTGCCATCTGTACTTGGTGATAGCCTTTGTAACAATCGAGGAAGCACTTCCATCGAAATGGTGCGAGGTTGTCTACCTTCTCGTCAATCTCTGGAAGTGCGTAACAATCCTTGGGGCAGGCCTTATTAAGGTCTTTGTAATCGACACACATGCGCCAGCCCCCGCTTGGTTTTTCTACCATGACTGGGTTGGACAGCCAAGTCTGGTATTTCACTTCCCGCAGGATGCCTGCGGAGAGCAGTTCCTGTACCTGCTCTTCCATCGCCGCGTTTTTTGCTGATCCAAGGTGGCGTTGGCCTTGGATCACGGGCTTGATACCTGGCATGGTATTCAAAAAGTGTTGCGCAATTTCGCGTGGTACCCCTGTCATATCTGCGGGTTTCCACGCGAAAATATCTTGGTTTCTGAAGAGGAGTTGCTTCAGGCGCGCCCTGATGGTAGGTGTCAAGGCATTGCCCAACGTGACTGTTTGTTCTGGGTGTCTTGCATTAAGAACCCATTTTTCTGGTTGGGTGTTGGGGGTAGGCCTTGCTACCTTTGTGGGACGCAGTTCGTCCGTAGACATGACTTCTCTTTGGGCGTATATTATCGCGATCCCCGTTTCGGTTGGAAAACCGATGGCAGAGTGGGGGACGGATGTTATCATGTTGAAGTCGCCTTGGGACTCCCTCCCGAGAATTACGTCATACTTTGAGGTGTGAGGTAAAACCATGAAGTTCACCTCCTCCGTCCTTGTGTGCCTTCCATTGGTGAGGCGCACAGGGAAGGTAATTTGTCCCAGGGGGAACACAGTTTCCCCTGAAAATCCAGCCAACGGGTAGTCCGCTGGCTGCAGTCGATCTTTGTCTTCTTGATCGAACTGGTTGAAGCATTGCTCGTATATAATATCGGACGTACTGCCCGGGTCGATGAATAATCGCTCGGTGCAGTAGTGAGCTAGGTGCCCAGTGATAACCACGGCGTGCCTATCGCGCGGTCCGCCTCGGACTTTTGGAAAGACGACTTGTTCGTCCTTCCAGTCATTGTCCGGTCTTCTCGCCGCCTTACGCGGTCTTCCTTTCCCTCCATTGATCATGTGGGTAGAGGCCACGTACATGGCCCTTTTACCCGTGGAGGTGCCCTCGTTATGGGGAGTGATGCGCTTGGTAGCTTTTTGTGCGCCTGTCAAAAGGTGTTGCATTTTCCCCTCCTTTAGGGCTCGCTCAATCTCCAGTCGGAGACTGATGCAGTTGTTCGTGGTGTGGCCCGAGTCCTTGTGATACTCGCACCAGAGTGCGGGATCTTGATTCTTTTTGGACTTCATTGGTTGGGCCGGTCTCAGGAATTGTGCATCCGTGAGGAGAACGTCGCTTGGCGACTGGTTGATCTCGGTCCAGGTGCGGTCCCGAGACTCTTTCTTTGACGCCCGATTTTCTCGTTGGGCGTTGATTGTAGCCCTTGCGTCGGGCTGGTTGTTTCGAGGGACGTATGGCTTGGGATCGCTGCCGCGATTCCATGTGTCCCTGTTGCGCTTATTGCCGCGCTTGGGCTCTTGGCGGGAAGACTGGTCTTCCGCAAGGGGTTGTGCCTTTAACATGTGCGGTCTGAGAGACCGCTGTGTTTGGGCATATGTTTTGACCTTAGCCATGACATCTTCCCACTTCTTAGGCAAGCCGTTGCCGCCGGAAATATTCATAACCATTTGTTCGTCTTTGACTGCAACAATGAAATGGTTACGTGCCATCTGGTTGTCAACGTCGCCTATCTCTAGGATCTCTTTATTGTAACGGACAACGAATGCGTCAAGCGATTCGTTGTCTCTGCGCCAGATGTTCATGACGTCCATTGAATCACGTTCATGGCGTCGTTGCTGGCTAAAGTGTGCGAGGAACTTTTGTTGTAAGTCCTCGAATGAGGTCAGTGACCCTGGTGGGAGAGAATCGAACCATGCCCTGGCCAGACCTGTTAGGGTCTGTGGGAAAAAATGGCACCAGGTAGGTTCGTCCCACTTACCGTTGCACCCAGCGCCGACGAAGATGTTGTTGTGATCATCTGGGTCGGTCGAGCCGTTGTATTTCCCAATGTTCAATGGGAATTTTGTGGTGGTGACGTCGGCGTTGGCGATCTTTGGGACAAACTTAGAGTTTTCGGCCGCAGATTTCGGCCTGTAAGGTTTGCCCTGGTTGCGCTTTGCAACGCGGAGGTATGTGTTGCGGGGTTGACTGGGAGGAACATAGTCGCGTCCGCCCGGTCTACTGTTGATGGAATGGGACTCTCCGCGGTATGTACTGTCATCTGGATCAGTACGGCCATACCCTTCATGGTGGGACTGTGGTCCCAAACGACTCTGGATGTTTGTGTTGCGGCGCATTGTAGACTGCCGCCTTCTTTCATCTTGAGAGCCTAAACGGCTATGTACGGAGTCCCTGCGGCGGGACCCGTATGTGGAATCGTCCTCATCGAGTGTGCGGACATCACAATAAGAGGAGCCGCGGTCCTCCTGCCTGCTTCTGGAGGCTGGATGTGTGGGGGTCCTGTCGTCGTATCGTAAAACACGACCGGCAGGTGTACGCGGTATCGAGGTAGGTCCGATACCTCCTTGCTCGTCTGCACAAGCTCTGTTGTACGTTGCGGCCAGAAGGGCCGCTTGTTGGTCATACCAGGTATGAGGGTTCATGCCTGGAGGTATGACAGCAGCGTATTGTGACAGATCATGTCCAAACGTAAGGGATACGCCCCCTTGCGCTGATGTGCCAATGTGTTCGGCATTTGGGCCTAGGGGATTGGTTCCCGCAGGCCCTTGGTTTGCGGGGTTTAGGTTATCCCCGGTAATGTTGTTTTGACGATCAGACATCTTTGGAAAGAAAAGGATGATTGGAAAAAAGTGCTAAGAGTAGCGGTGGGCGCCAATGATGAAACAATGGTTAACCGGGTAGGGTTAACTCACTGGTCTCGTCAAGAGGGTTAATCCCTTCTTTCCGAGGATCGTTGGCTGGATCGTCTGGTGGTGGGTTTCCTGCACAAGGAAAGAAACCGTGACTCGTAACAAGGAGGATGGGGTGGGGGGTGCTCCTTGTTACCACTCTCCGGCGTGAGAATCAGTAAGTTGCTTGGGAAGCAAAATATGATAGTAGTAGTATTGAGAGAGTTCGAAAGTGATACCTCAAACCTGGTTTGGGGTGAGTATTTATAGCCGAGGAGTGAAGGAGGGTAGTTGAGTAGTAAGTCTGACATCGCACAGCTATTTGCAGGTGTGTCAGACCTGTCGGATGCTGTGGTGATGCCACGTCCGGCTGTGGTGTCAGACTGTTGTTCATACGTGGGCTAGTAGGCGACTGTTCCCAGTGCCACTTGCACTGTGGTGTCAGACCCACTTGCCTTGTAGGCAGGATGCGGTGCCAAGCCGCATCGCTGCTTGCGGTCATAGATGTTGTTCCCGCATTGGTTATTCCATCCATGATTTGCGAGGGATGCGGTGTTGTGCCGCATCGCTTGTTGAGTGACTGTTACTGTTGTCCAGATCCCTTGTCGTGACGAAAATGTTCATAGGATGCGGTGCGAGGCCGCATCGCTATGCGTAACATTAGTTTCCGTCCTTAAGGTAAGTCTTCTCATCAATGGACAGATTGGACCGCAGTGTTCGCGTGTGTCTACGCGGACACTGGATAGTTAATTGCTGTTGGGGGTTTTTAATGAGGGTAATGGTCATTCGCGGTCGTGCTGACGCGATATTTGGGACCATACCCCTTCAGTACTCGTTGATTGTTTAAAAAAATAAAGGCTAACACCTAAAAGCTAAAAGATAAATGCTAAAACTAAACTTAAATACTAATCCATAAACTCTAAAACTCTTTCTTTGTGAGAAAACTCTTCATCCTGTGAGAAAACTCTATCAAACGATTGATATTTATGTTGACTTTTTCTGTGGGGCTTAAGATTTAAATTTTAGAGTTTAGGGATTAGCTTTAGCATATCAATTTTAGCTATTAGAGGTTAGCCTTTTTAGTTTTGCTTTTAAAGTTTAGGATTTATTTTTAAAGTAAGGTTTGGAGTTTAAGGTTTAGTAATAGATTGCTAGAGTTTTCTCATAAAAAGAAGTTTTCTTATAATCCTTCTCCTAATATACATATATAAGGGAGGGATAGAAAAAAAACTCATATTAGTTAAAAACTAGAAAACCTTAAATGAATCGACCTCCTTTTGCCACGTGTTACACCTTGTTGCAGACTATGTTACATGTAACAACCAGAGGCTGCCACGTGTTATGTTTAACAGCTTTTGCAGACTTTCAGTTTTTTCTAAAAAAGTAAAAGTTGTTATGTAACATGTGGCAGCCTCTAATTATTACACGTAACACGTCTTCAAAAAGGTGTAACATATGGCAAAAGGAGGTTCATTCATTTTGTTTTTTTAGTTTTCTTAACTTATATGTGATTTTTACCGATAATTGCCCTATGTATATGTGTGTGTGTATATATATATAGGATCATGAGAAAACTGTTCTTTGTAAGAAACTAACCATTACAAACCCCTATACTCTAAACCCAAAAAAAACACTATACGCTAAGTGCTAATCTTAAAACTCTAAAAATTAAACCCTAAAAACAAAACCTTTTAAAAAAAATTCAACAGAAATATAAATCGTTTGGTAGAGTTTTCTCATAAAAAAAAGAGTTTTATGATGATTATCTCCCTATATATATGGGTAAGTTCATTAAGAAACTATAAAAAAGTTAAGAACCAAGAAACCACTAATTTTACATAAAAAAATATTAAAAACCATTTTTTACATAAGATTTTTATATAAATATATGTAAAAGTTGTTAAAAATGTTTTTGTAAAAACAAATTATTTTTATTTTTTTAATCTTTTTTTATTTTACTATTTTTTAAATTATTTTTTATTAGAACGGTTTCTCCATGTAAAAGTTCAGAACACAATTAGGTAAAAGTTAACTTTTTACGAATAAAAATGATTTTTTATGGGTTTGTTTACATGGTTACTTAATTCCGCAATTTTTGGTCCACATTAAACCACACTATATATGTATATGGGGTAGAGTTAGTATACAAAGTGTGTTTTTTCTAAGAATCCTTAAGAACTATTAGATTGTAATTTTGGATGGATGAGATTGTTAAGTGCTATACTTTTAGTGATTGATTTAATGGCATAAGGGTATAAATGTAATTTCCGTATAGGGGTGTTCAAAAAACTCGCGATTCGCAGCTCGCTTGGAAAAAGTTTGCAAAAAGCTCGGCTCGAAATTGGCTCGGTTGTAAACGAGTCAGCTCAGCTCGGCTCGTTTTGTAAATGAGCCGAGCTTGAGCTTGGCCTGGCTCGGCTCGTGAGCTCGTGTACCGGCTCGATAAGGTTTACATTCTTATTTTTTTGTCCCACATCACTTAAAAGTTAAAAACTAAATGAGTATCTCTCACATAAAAGAAGGTAAAGACAACGTAAAAAAGTGGGCTAACTTTTTATACTTGCATATTTAGTCACTCGGTTAAACTAAATTGCAATTATGGCCCTTAGTCTATGAAGAGATTCATTTTTGAGGAATTTTTAAGTAGTAAATTTTTCGGTTCTTTGTTAGTCCAAACGTTATGTGATGCGTTAACCATATGAAAACACACAAGTTTTAACGTATCTGATTGAACTCAATGTAATCTATATAAGCATTGCCATTGAATCAAAACATAAAGTAAATCAAATTTATACCATACAATCATAAGTATTATATGTGACCCGAGTTATTCATAGAAAACGTAACGGGTATAACGGAAAAGTTGAAACGTATAACCAAAAGAGATTAATTAGAGCTTTTAAAAGGGGAAAAAAGAAACCACACTTTGGCTCCATTCCAGATCGGAAAAAAATTACAAAACATTCATAAAATAATCACGAAAACATATTATTTGCCCCGACTCATTTCCCAAAAAAGTTTACGTCGAAACATACACCAACTCGTATTTATACCCAAACGTACAAAAAAAATATGCACATAAAAATAGTTTTTTTTTAAACGAGAACGTATTATATTTAACCCGACTCGTTTCCAAAAAAGTTTATGTAGAACCGTAGAGAAAATCGAATTTATAGCGACACGTACATAAATATATGCACGTAAAAAATAGTTTTTCTTAAGTAAAGGAGGTATAGCGGTAAACTCGAAACAAATTATTAGTAAAAAAACCTAATAGGTTAAATACGTTCATAAAATCGTGCTAAGTATGACTAATGCCACATCACTTCCAGCGACCACCAACATTAAAGGAGCTCGTACAAATAAAATAAATAAAAAATAACACCAAATTAAAAACAGACGTAAAATCGTTGAATCACGCCCGCCCGTTGCGGCGTGTTAATGCGAAGAAATTAGACATAAACGTAAAACGTAGAAAAGAATAACTAAGCCGATTTAGGATTAGCGCGTTGCGACGAACTTGGCAAACGGAGAAAAATAGACGCGTTGCGACTCGCCTGTCAAACGGGAAAACACATACTAAAAAACGTTGAACCTCATATGCACGTTGCGGCGTGTTAACTCACAAAATTTAGAACAAAACGTAAAATAAAAAACTTGCAAAAGATGAAAAGTACGGGGTACAAAGTTGAAAATAAAAAAGTGTTGGTGATAAATTGCAAAAAAATGAAAAGATTTGGGTTAAAAGGAAAAAAATCAAAGGGGTTAAAATGCAACAGTTTAAAATCTTTAGGTAAAGAAAGAAAAATGCATTTTTTTTGAAAAACCCCCCAATGTATATGTTACACCAACATAAAGCAACAATTTGTTGCTAATTTATAGGTTGGAAATGTAATCTTGATTATAACAATGTGTAGTTATACAGATATGTTGCATTATACGTAATCATACAGATGCATGTGCCCTCACTGAAAATACACATATTGCTTCTTTGAAGGCATCTTACGCCTTGTACAAAAAAAATAACTTTGTACAAGAATTGAAATAGGTGTTTGTGTAACCAAGAGAAATATTTTAAACTCAAATTACGAAAGTTTTAATGGTGAAATCATATGTTTCATAACATATTATACGTCACGCGTATTCAGGGGTGGATCTAGGGGTGTTTTGGGGGTTCCCATGAACCCCCTCGGTTTGGAAAATAATGGAAAAAGCTAGTGGAAACCTTGTATGATTTAGAAAATTTAGTGAGAATCTATCAAAAGGAACTCGGTGAAAAAAATTGTTGGATCCGCCACTGCGCGTATTTAAAATGTGTGTGTTCTGAAGTAAATCATGAATGATTTTTTACCTGTGAAAAACCAAGCACACCGTCGAATGGTCCAAGCTCTACCATGCGATCTTCTATGTATGCTATGCCCTCATCAAAGTTTTCGAAGTTGGTATGATCCTTAAAGTTGATTGAGCACTTAAATATATTATGCATAAAATATGATATGCAAGTTATATCCACACAACCAAAAAAAAAAAAACACAACACATAAATAATGTTGCTTCATGTGTGGTATGTGTTTGTAAGTAGGCTATTCATTGTTTCATAAGAAAATACTACTTAATAGCATAATCTGATTAAAATACTTAAAAACGTAATTTGAAATTCATTTAATCATACCAGGGTCCAGTGAGTCTAATTAGACAGCTAATACAACTCGGCTACAAAACATGGTTTAATAAGTTAATAGAACATGGTTCCTCATCAAACAACCAGATAACACACACACAATACACACAGATACATGCATGCATGCATACATACATACATACATACATACATACATACATAGGGTGTAGGGGGAGATATTTAATAGAAAATAAACTAATTTTAAGTTGAAAACTATGAGAACTGTATAAACACTTCTACATAGACGGATTTTGAACGCGTATTTTTATTTTTCCCACTATACATGATTATCTTCAATGCGCTAAGAAGAAATACTTATTTCATCTTACAATTCTACACCTAAAATTGGTAATGATTAGAAAGTGTACATAATAATACCCAATTTGACGTATAACAACCAACTCTTAATCAAACATTTTTCTTCCAAGATATCAATTAATGCGACAATATTAGCACAAGATATCAATTAATGCAACAATATTAGCACAACTTAGCTAGTGTCAATGTTGATTCGCAACACATAAACATGGTTTAGAAACACCGTTTAGTGGTTTGGATTGTAGGTTTATATGTATCCTTACCTCATCCGAGGTGAACCATTCAAAAAGGCCATCATCTACGGGGAATGGAGCATTGATGAATACAAAATCCATTTTTTCGAGCACAAAATCTGGCCAATTTTTAAAATGGTCTTTAAGTAATGTAGCATTTGAGCCATGTCCATGAAGACATAAAAATCTTGGTTTCTTTAAAGTTCCTTTGCTATCCATTTCTACGATATCTTTAGATTTTGCTGCAAAAATATATATAATAAGTATTAATCCAGAAAAAAAAACATAAATGTTACAATTCGTAAAGGATAACAATCTCACATATAAATCCATGATTCACAAAAACAATATTACATATGTGATAGGATCGAAACATAACTTGTAGAAAAGATATAATATTTTATTTTTGTCAGATACAAACATAAAAAACCTTCGGTACACAACCATTCTTAACTTAAAAAAAAAAATTATAAATTAAGAGAATTGTATATATACACTTGCACATATAACAGATGTAATGAAAGTTAGAAAAAGAGACAGATTTTACATATCTATAACAAAAAATTCCTGCTAATAATGTGTCTAATCCGTTTCCATCCCTGTGGAAGTAGGACTCCACTAAGGGTCGACGCTGAGCTCATTTATTTTTGTGATTGTCATGGATAAGATGTCCAAGTCGATTCAAAAGACAATGCCATGATGCATGCTTTTTGCAAATTATATTGTTTTAGTTGCAAACACTAAACGTTGAATGATTTAGAGGAATGGCGAGCAGTTTAGAGGGAAGAATAAGTAGTTTTATTGTGATTTTAGTTATGCAGAGGGTGTCACGGTTTAGAGGACAAGAGTTTAAGGTCAGATGGTTCCGCAGGCAAGTAAGTTCAAGTATTTAGGATCATTTGTACAAAGAGACGAGGAGATAGATATTGATATAGCTCACCGCATTAGAGTTGGCTTGTGTACGTGGAGATCAGCCACTGGAATATTATGTGACTCGAGGTCCCCAACTAAATAAAAGAGGCAATTTTATCGGGTTGTAGTAAGATCTACTATGTTATGTGGAACAGATTGTTGGGCCATTAAGAAAATAAAAACACGCAAGATATAGGTAGTAGGGATGAGGATGCTGAGGTGGATGTGTGGACACATAAGGTTAGATCAAATAAGAAATTTGGTTTTTAGGGAAAGTTTAGGGGTGACTAGAATATCAGATAAGATTAAGGGGCTGTTTGGCAACTTCTGAATGGTTAAGTGATGAACCAGTATGAGGTCTAACCACTAAGTGCTGAACTAGTAAGAGGTCTAAACCATTAAGTGCCAGTATAATGTTTAACCATTCTGAGGCAAATGTTTGACTAATTCAGATTAGAGGTCTCAACCATTCAGACTTAGATAATGCTTAACCATTCAGAGGAAAATGTCTAAACAGTTCAGACATCTGCTCGCGAAACAAACAGTCTGAACCATTAAGTGCTGAACCAATAAGAGTTCTGAACCATTAAGAGGCAAACAAATAGCCCCTAAGGAAGAGAGATTGAGATGGTTTGCGCATGTAAAAACTAGGCAAGCAACGACGCCGGTTAGAGTAGTGGAAACCTCACTATTGATGGAAGGAAGGGTAGATCTAGACCCAAATTGACTTGTAATTAGCTGATTAGGTAGGATTTGATAAAAATGAACCTCTCTAGAGACATGATGCAAGATAGGAGTTCATGGTGACGTAGAATTAAGTTTAGGGATTTTTAGTGGTTAGGTTTAATGTGGTCGATTGTTTTCATAGGGGACGTAGATTACCTACACTTTAGGTAGACTTTGAGTGTGATTGTCTTACGATATGTATATGAATATGTTGTTCTATGATGTTATACTTACCTTCGCCTTATTGTGTTATGCTTTCACCACTTCTTTTTTCTTGGGTAGCTTTCTAGTACTCTTTTAGTGCTTATTGTTATAAAGCTAGGGGTCTCTCAGGAAGTAAGCCTTCTATTCTCAACGATAGAGGTAAGGCTTGCGTATATCCCACTCTTCCCAGATGCAACCATTAGCTTTGCTATATGTGGGATTTACTGGGCACGGTTGTTGTTGATTTATTTAATATGTGATGAAATTAAATATACAAACTATCAAATTTGTTACATAGTGTAATTTCGAGTTTTTTTTAATATGAGTGAGTTTACAAATTATAATTAGCCTCTCTCTCCTTATATATATATATGGGAGGATTATCTGGAGAACGCTAATATTGCGAGCTTGGCTGGTCCAACCATTTTGGTGGCCCTAATTGAGAAAAAAAGTATTGGGCCCTTTTCCACGTGTGATTTTTATAAACTCCGACTTGAGATCGGTAAAAAATTTATTGTTCGGTGAGTTAAAAGTTCGTTTTGTATGTTCTAAAGATTTTTTGTGTGCACATAGCAGGCAACTAGCAATTTATATCTAATATGCATATATCAAAAAGAAATTGCAATTAGCAATTTATATGTAAGAGGCATACATATAACATGAGGACCGAGAAAATAAATCAAAGTTAAAGAAAGCCAATTAGCCATAAATCTGAAATCAATAAGCTTTCTAAATGTTATATATTTATATCATTGGCAGAAAACCAATGTTTAAACATTTGTCAAATGCCTTAAAGAAAATTTTATTGCTTACATCTTTCTCATTTAATTTGGAAAAAAAAACCTTAATAAAATAATCAACAGTCACAAATCGAGAAATAAATTGTAGATGATTGCATTTCCAAAATTGTTGATTCCCTCCCATAAATGATTATTATTCTCTATTCTATTCCATTGATTTTGGGTTTTTTCCTAGATTTTCTACCAAAGTCCGTGTGTGATTCTCTTCCACTTTTTTTTCCGAACGGCCAACGAATCCTCCAAATGGGCTACTGGCGAAATTCACTACATCGGGATACACCCGTCTCCGAACTGGGGAAAACCCTCACCTAGGGCAGAAGCCCGTGAACACTCGCCCAAAGGCACGACAGTGCGGTGAGGTAAAACCCATTCAGTTCAAGGATCGAACTAGCGATCGCCACCTACTCGCCTAGTCTCCCATCATCACCAGGTGCCGCTGAAAACTAATAGGGAGAAGCAGGAATTGAACTTGAGTCTCTTAGAAACACAAGTCTCTCCCTTACCACTCCACCACAAGCTCATTGGCAAAGTTAAACGTGATTCTCTTCCACTTAACAAAGGTACAGCCCAAACCCCTTTGATGTTGGCAGGCCCAATTTTCTAATACATATAAATTCTTTTTAGCGATGCCCCTAATTTTGGGTGGCCCTAGGCCGCTTTACCCAAACTCACTATTGGGCCGGCCATGCTTGCGAGAAAACCGTGAGAACGAAGGATAAAACCAATCAAAATAATTTTTTTTTTTAATGCAAACCTTATTATAATTAAAATACAACATTAAAAAAAGAATTTACTCTTTAAATAATTCATCTCTTCTTTCAAAAACACCCTTGATAAGTTTTTCTACACATGTAAATTTTCTTTATTTATGAATACATGTAAATTTAAACGTGTAAATTTAATTTCTAACATTGTATTCGAATAATAATGATAAGTGTAAAAATAAATTTTGAATTTGAATTGTTTTTAACCAAGTTCTCGTGGTTTTTTCATTTGTGAGAGTTCTCACAGATCTCGCGATATTTAGTGTTCTCATTTAAACCCTCTCCTGTGTGTGTGTGTATATATATATATATATATATATATAGCAGGGTTCATGTGGGAACCACCTTTATCGCGAGAACCAGTGTGAACACAACCAAAAATACTTAAAAATGCTTAAAAAACACACAATTTTTTTAATTTTCTATTAAAATTGTAACATTTTAGTTATAAAAATTTGAATTTGTTTAAATCCGAATAACAATTACTGATACACAAGTGCACATGTCATATTTCTTGACAACAACTATACAATCACTACCAATATCATACAATTTCCCTTCCGTCTATGCTACAATTTATAAAATTTAAACCCTTATAAATACTTTCATAAATATTTTATAAAATCACTAAGGTCTTTCATATTGATGCACATGTGCATAGTTTATACAGTAATGAGAAAATTACTGTTAATGCACATACGCATTAAGTTTGTATGTTTGGTTATCATATGGGTTGTCTATTATTGTAGATCAATAGATGGGAAAAAATGAAGAATGTAACTTTTGTTCTGAAATCGATGAATAAAAGGTACAAAAAATGCTATGGAGGATGATGACGTAATGATGCTATGGAGGATGGTGACGTAATGGTTTCAAAGAGTTAAAAAAAGGTGTTTGTTATTATTTAATGATACAGTTGGGAAGAGATGCATATGTGCATCACTTTATAAATGATGTTGTCATTTATATGCACATATGCTTATTTTGGTTAATTTATCTGGTAGTTGATAGTTTGCTTATTTTATGATGTAATATATTGTTTGGTATGGTATGAATGTTGGTGATGCACATGCGCATATTTGAAATATTATACATATTGGCAACGTATTATGGATGGTAGTGTAGACGTAAGTGAAATTGTATTGATAATGTATTACAGATGGTAGTGCAGATGGAATGGAAATTTTATAGGTGTTGTCAAGAAATATAAAATATGCATATGTGCATTAGTAATTGTTATTCAAGAATTATGAAATATGCACATGTGCATCAGTAATTGTTATTCGGAATAAAAAAAATTCAAAAAAAAATATTAAAAAAATTTATAAATAAAATGTTGCGATTTTTAATGAAATATGCACATGTGCATCAGTAATTGTATAGCTTTTTTTAAGTAGTTTTGGTTGTGTTCATACTGGTTCTCGTAATAAATGGTGTTCCTAAATGATCTTCACTATATATATATATATATATAGAGAGAGAGAGAGAGAGAGAGATAGGGGGTTAGAGTAACCTAGAGAACTCGCCTTACGAAAGGTTTTTTCAAATTTTTTTTACCAAAAATCCTAATAAAAATAAACTTTTCCAATTTTTTTTTCATTTACAGGAGCCGTAAATGCTGTAAAAAGTGATGTCAAGCTTATGTCATCAGCTTTTTACAGCTGCTGTAAGGGGCCGGAAAATATCATTTCGAATTTTTTAATTTTATTTTTTACAACAGTCCTTCTAAAAACTTTAATCTAGGGGTGTGAAAAAAAATGAGGGCAAAACTCGCACGGCATAGTCGAGTTCTCTAAGTTCTCACAACTCGGGGGAGTTTTCCCTTGATCTTGATCCTATACATATACATATATATACGGGAAAGATAAATCGAAAACCCATGTGAGTTGAGAAAACTCAAATAAACCCTATGTAATATTATTTTTTTTCTAAAAATAATAGGGAATGTAATATAAAAGTACATAAACATTTTTTTGAAAAAATAAAATGAAAAAAAACGCTTACTACTTTTAAAAAAAATGTTGAAAATTTGTATGTTACATTTTTTTTGGACATATATATTATGTAACCTGAAATTTGTAACATTAAAAAAAAAAAAACTACTCGGTGTTTTTTTGTGTTTCTTTTTTTAAAATGTTCAAATATATGTATATTACATTTCCTATTTTTTAGAAAGGTTTTCTTGAGTTTACATGGTTTTTTTTTACAAAGTTTCTTGAGTTTACACAACCCAAGTGAGTTTTCTCTATAGCCTTCCCCTATATATATATATATAAGTATCCGCTAAAATGAGAACCACCTCGAGTTGTAAGAACCGCGAGAACTTTTGATCCGGGGCGAGGTGGACCAAAATTTTTTTTCAGAAACGTAGATGCATTTATAAAAACAACATTTGTAAAAAAAAAAATCAAAAAAAAAATGTCGTGGGTGTAGTTTTGAGCACCACAAGTTTGTGTTTACGAGACCCGTAAATTTTCCGGCCAGATTTACGGGTCCCGTAAACACAAACTTGTGGCGCTCAAAACTACACACACGACATTTTTTTTTTTGAATTTTTTTTTACAAATGTTGTTTTTATACATGCATCTACGTTTATGAAAAAAAAATTTGGTCCACCACGCCCCCTACGGTGTAGTTCTCACGGTTCTTACAACTCGAGGTGGTTCTCATTTTAGCATTCCCCTATATATATATATATATATATATATATATATATATATATAGGGTAGGGTTCCAGCGTGAACAACCTCCCAAGAGTGAACTGCGTGAACAGATATGGACCCTTGATTTCCTTTTTAGTTGTTAAGGGTAGGATTGTAATTATATAAAAAATTAGATTTAAATCATTATTTTAATAATTGAATTAAGTTACATCTTTCCTAATTTAAATTCATTATCCACATTATGTTTATTTATTAATAAGATAATTATCAAAACAGACAACAAATCACCATATTTCAATTTTAATTTTTATTTCAGATTTCATCACTAGAATTCAAATTTTGATTTTTAAGATCCACGTAACATTCATATTTCAACGGTATACACATGTGTACTTGGATATAAATAGAACAGTACACATGTGTACTTAGCATCGTACATATGTGTACAGTAATTCACAGGTGTACATCGATATTCAATACAAAAAAAATTCTGAGATATCACAAAAACAGACGGTATACACATGTGTACATCGCATTAAAAAGAGGGCAAAATCAGAATACACATGTGTACATCGCATTTAAACAAATAATTATTTTAATAATTGAATTAAGTTACATCTTTCCTAATACTTGATTTGATTTGTGAGAGATTTATGCAATCAATTTAAGAGGATAATTGATTACTTGATTTGTGAGAGATTTATGCAATCAATTTAAGATTGAAATTACACATATACCCCTTTTTGTATTTAATTAAATGGAAAAAATTAACCAAATAATTACCATCATGCCACTCACTTTAATCTCAAGATCATAAAAATCAAGGTCCCAGATCAGTTCACGCAGTTCACTCTTGGGATTTTGTTCACGTTTGAACCTAATCCTATATATATATATATATATATATATATATATATAATGAGGTTCGGATACAAAGTCCATTTTCCTACAAAGTGTACAAAATCATAAAACACCACAATTTTAGTCATAAAACACACTCAAAACCCACAAATAACAGAGTGAAAATCACTAAAACACAATATCCAAACCTAACAGTCCATAAAAACTTCAAACACACCATCCTAGAACTATGAATATAAAACACAACATGATAATTAATAGAAAACACACTAATGTTAGTCATTCGACAATAAAAGTCTTATCATCCAAAACACAACACAAAACCCACAAATATGGCTTTTTATTGATCTTCACTTTGGTATTTGTGGGTTTTGAGTGTGTTTTATGGTTGAGATTATGATGTTTTATAACTTTTTACACTTTGTAAGAAAAATAGATTTTGTAGCCAACTCCCACCCTATATATATTCAACCCACAAATAAAAAATGTATTTTGTGATTAGTTTCCGATCATTCCCAGTTTCCCACAATCTGGTGGCAATTCTGGCTCCACAAACCGCCATTTTAGTCGTCACTGCCTCTGCTCCTACTTCTTAATGGGAAATCGTAATTAGGCCATATTTGGATGATCTTATTTTAGCTCCTCATGACTTATTAAGTTCTTGAAAATGAAGTTTTTGTGAAATGGTGTTTGGGTAATAAGGTGAAAATGAGTTTTTTAGTCATTGAAAAGAGAAATAAAAAAGTCATTTGGTTGTGACTTTTCCAAAAAGAAGATAATAAGCTTAAAAAGTCAATAAAGAGAAATGGAAAAACTCATCCAAACATGCCATAAGCAGATCCAATTGCACTTTGGTAATCATAAATCTCGTAGAATCAGGAAAGCTATCCATTAATTTCATTTTAAACAACCCCACAACATATCCAGAAAGCTAATTATATCTCATGCGATACATAAACGAATTAACACATGAACGTACCTGACACTACTAGAAAAATTAAAATTTCTGACACCATTTTCCGTAGGAAATGCGTCACAACTCGGGATTTCCTACGAATTTGTGACGAAATGCGTATGTAGGAAAACCACTCGTAGGAAACTGGTTTCTTACGCATTTTCTACGCATTTTCCTACCCATTTCTGACATAAAAGGGCTGTCACAAATTGCTACACATATTCTACGCATTTTCCTACCCATTTAACAGAAGTTAGTTTTTAATTTTTGCTACACAGTTGTCACGAAATTTAATTTTTATATTTTTTCATAGTTTATGACAAATTTCTGACTACCTGTTTACTACGCATTTCTGACGAATTTGTAATAAATAAAATGAAAAAAGAAAAGGTTTTTGGCGATAGATTTTGTGTCACAAACCCGTCAGTAAAAATATCTTTTGTTTAAAGAAAATGTTTTTTCTTGTTTTATTATATTTATAAATCATCCGAGAGATCTGATACAAAAACAAATAAAACTAAAAACTATACAAATTCAATAACATTAATCATAAATTTATACAAATTTACAAACAAAAAATATATAAAATCTACGAATATAAACAAAATAAAATTACATATTCCTTTAACAAATTCGATAACATTAACCCACACCCATCTCATTTTTCAGCTCTGGAGAATCGAAACCAACATCGAACACCTTCCGAGCAACTCAACAACTCAACATCAGCAACCGACACAACATCAGCAACTCAAGTGGTGAGAAAAGAATTTCATTTCATTCAGGCAAATCATCGAACACCTTCCGAGCATTAAAAAACATCAAGTTTCAGACTTTCATTCAATTAAAGACGGAACCTGTGGTGGACCAAAAACAAGAACTGATTGAAACTAAAAAAAAACAAATCCGGTTACCCATGAATAACCATGTTTTACTTAAAAAAAAAAACAAATCCGGTTACGCATGAATAACCATGTTATGATCCTTATACTTGGACAACGGAAGCTCAAACACCATATCGGTAAATTTCGCCCAATACCAGGAAAGCTCCTTATCCAAATGAGCCATATTATACACAATCTCAATCCCATGAATCCTACAATAATCAATCTTGTTCTTGATTGACTTCAACAAATAATGATCACCAATAGCATTATCACAAGGGTTTGGTGGGGATCCAGTAACAAGCAAGATTCGAGCTTTACCATTCACAATATTCGGAAAGTCTTGAACTGAAGCAAAAAGGGTGGGGGCAGGGATTTTGTCTCTGGTTATATTTGTGGGTTTAAGGATTTTGTGTTTCTAGAGGTATTTTTTAATCCGTTGATTGAATATTTAGGTGAGCAATGGACCGTAGGATGGTGATCCGTGTGAAGCTTAACCAAAGCTTTTGATTGGCTCAATTATGTGTAAAACATTATGCCTCCATTATCCTTTTCATAAATTAGAAAATTGGAATATATTACTTGTATTATTATTAACTAGTTAATTAATGAAAAAATATTATTATTATTAATATGGTGGCACATAAATTATATCCAGTTTTTTATAAATCACATTTTTCGTAAACTATATGTCATGTAATTAGATTTTAAATCTTAAATTTGTTATAAACTAGTATTAAGCCCCCCGCGTTGCGGTGGAGGTGTATAAATATGTTTCGTTATTCTTTTTATTTACAACTATAGGATGGTGATTCATGTGAAGTTGAAGTAAAGCTTTTGATTGGCTCAATTATGTGTAAACCTTTTTGTTTTTTTTTTTTTTTTTTCATTTTGTAATCTTTTATTGTTAGTTTTTCTAAAATGTTTTGTATTCACTTTACTATAAAAAGTTTTTTTTTTCTTAAAAGTTGTTTTTTTTTTAGGAAAGTGTTTTTTTTGGTAGAAATTCCAACACAAGTATTGCTATCCTAAGGAACTGACCGATACCACTCGAACAATATCGGTACCAGTAACAATATTAAATGATATGGTTTCAGTTTCGATTTCAATGAATCGATACCGTACCGTACCAAACCTAACCGATACCGGCCAAACAATATCGTACTCGAGGTACATGTATTCATTTTTATGATTTCCAATTTCGATAACTTATTTTCATTTCTTGTTAAACCTAGCCTTGTCGTGGTGTTTGCCATTTATTTTATGCAATGCACAACAGGTACACTCGGGTAGCTTACAATTACCAAATCATGGTTATGCATTTTATACAAATTATACAAATTTAGATGAGGCGTTTGAATTTTGTGCTTGAATATAAATTTAGGGATTTAGTATTGTTAAAACTTGAAGTTTAAGGTTAATGAAACTATGGTAATAATAAATTATTATTAATATGGTGGATAGTAATGATTGAAAGGGCATTAAGAGATGTATGGTAATAATAAAATATGGTAATAATAAAACTAGTTAAATATTTAAATATGGTAATAAATTTTCTATCACAAATGCGTAGCAAGTTGCTACACATTTCCTACGCAATAAATTTTCCATCACAAATGCGTAGCAAGTTGCTACACATTTCCTACGCAATATGGTAATAAATTTTCCATCACAAATGCGTAACAAGTTGCTACACATTTCCTACGCAATAATTAATAATAATGCTGATTAAACATTAAAATATAATCTAAGTATAATAATAAATAATTCGTCATAAATACGTAGCAAGTTGCTACGCATTTCTGACGTAACAATTAATATTTAAATGAATTTAACATATAAATCTAATTCCAACAAATAAATAATGGTTCCGTCGGAAATGCGTAGCAAGTTGCTACGCATTTCCGACACAATACTTAGAATTAGTATATTTGTCACTATTGTGTCACAAATTGCCCAAAAAAATCAAGGTCTTTTTTCCGTAGGAAATGCGTAGTAAATGTGTCAGAATTTGCGACGCATTTTTTTGCGTAGGAAATTTCCGTAGCAAAATGACCACTTTTCTGGTAGTGTAAATAGTCTTCAGTCATAGACACAATCCAACTCTCCTCAACCGATTCATCAAAGGTCTCATAGATTGTATCACTCACAATGCCGGGAAAAGAACATATCTCTGAAGCGAACAAGCCGATCAAAATCAAGCAAAAGAACTGCAAACAACACATTCTTCGATTTTCCATAATCCACAGTGATAGAACCCTTAGAGCTCCAAAGAAGTAGAGATAGGGACCGAGATATTTTTACCCCAATTTCTTCACCTTTCAATCATAAACTAAGGGCCTTTATATAGGCTTACAAAAGTGAAATAAACATGAAACAAACATAATGGAAATGAATGCACACAACTACCCACTAACCTAAGATTACTGAAGTAAATAAAATGAGCTAACAAGAAAGGAAAGAAGGAGGTGGGGTTGAGTTGCCCGAAAAACGAAGAAGATGATATATTAAAGGTTAAGCAAACTGGACTAAAACGTCCTTAATTTTATGCCTCTAAATGGGGTTTGACAGAAAATATGTGCGTACGTTAGTTAGTTAGTTGCATGGACCAAAATAGTCACAAAACTGAAGTTTAATGAATGATATGACGAAAGATTACTCTTTGGACTAAAAGAGTTAAAACAATCAAACTACCGGGAAGAAAAACATATCTTACTCTAAAATTAATACCTTAAAATCAGAGACATATTTCTAACAACGTTTAGTGATCAAGCAAATACAATAAATAAATTAGAAATCACTAAAATTAGATTAAAAAAAATCTACTTCTTTTGCTCAGGACTTCTCTCTATGACTTTGTGATATATTTGATGCTTTTAACTAATCAACTATTTCACCGTCATCCCTATTAATAGCGCATGGAGCATAATTGTTACTTTGTTAGGTAGCGGAGAATTTAGGGCACGTGTTTAAAAAAAATCTGATATTTATATGTTAATTTTTTTTAATAATATACCCATACCAATTCTAATATAGGCCAGTTTACAAATATTTTTTATGGTTTAGAAGTTAGCCTATTGACATTTGGTTTAGTAAGCTCAATACCAACTTGATTTTAAATAATAATAGAAATAAAACATTATGGAAGTACACATTTTTTCGAGTTCGATCAGGGTATATGAATTTTCAGGACTCTGGGTATGCATAATGCATAGAAAGGGTAGGTGTATAACATACTGCAGAAACTGGAAGGGTGGCGTGTGGAGTGAGGGGTTATTTTTATATGTAAACTACAAGTCTAACTTGGACCACTACATATAGCCTAAAGTGGTCATTATTGGTATTCAACTAGCGGGTTATACCCACGCTTTGCAGCGGAGATGACCCGACTTTTAATAAATTTTACATGGATCGTAGACGCAGTCGTAAAAATAATGTTGATGGCAGAAATATGGTCAATATTGGTCCGGTTCATTACATTATCGATATAGTACCGACACTCGATATAACAACCGAAAAAGAAAACTTAAAAAATAAAGCCGTGATAAATCCATAAGGATGTCGGCACATAGTTTACATCGATTAACCATTAATGATTCTAATAGTACCAATACGATACCGATGTTTTTCGGTGAGAACCGGCTTGATCCAGTGTAAAGAAAGTTATATCGAGTATTCAGTTGTTGTAAAAAAAAATTAATGAATGAAAGTTATATACATAAATAAAACTAATTAGTTGAAAAAAATATATTATGTAACTTGAAAAAATAATTAAAAAAAAGAAGGAAAAGACAAATTTCACTATTCATCACGTGTCATGAATATGAATTAATTAATAGTTATAGATAATAGATAATGGGGCAACGTTGGGGTTAGGTAGGGGTCGCGTCTGCAAGGAAATGAGATAGAAAAAAGAAAGGTTTCAGTTATGGCTTATCTTCTAAAGGATTTTTACTTGTGCCGCATTCAATTTTGGGGAATTTACGAAAATTACCAAGAATAATTTTGACTTACTAAATTGGTCACCTCATGTGTCGGTGGAGCAGGGCATCACCGATTACGAGACAACTTATGCTTCTGCAGGGCTTATTCATGCGTACGCCAATGTAGAAGTGACACGTGTCTCAGTGACATCCATGCATCCCATGCGTCACATGCGTCCGTGACTCATCACATGCATGGGCGGACCTACTTTATGGGGTGGGTGGGCGGCCGCACCCCTTGAAAAAAATTTAGTGGTATTTTTCGTGAAAAATCCCGACCGCACCCCTTGGAAATTTTCGTCCGCACCCCTTAGAAAAAATGTTAGGAATTTATATAAAAAAATTGTGAACACAGATCGAAACCCGATCAAATTATGTAAACAAGTTAGCCCACTAACCCCTTTAATAAAACTTAAATTCAATCCATCAAGCCCAATAACTTGATACCCATTCAAGCCCCATTCCAACTACTAGTTTTGTTAAACAAAATCAGTCCACGTAATAAAAAAAAACCCAAATCGTTGGTGGTTTTGTTGATTATATGATTGTTGGTTGGTAAATAACAATACTAGGGCTTGAAATTCAAAATTTTAAATTGAAAATTAAGGAACATGTGCTATGGTTGAACACTTGAAGATCCTTGTTTATTTTGTATGTGATAGGACTAGGAAAGATCAATGAGTAGGGAAGTTATGTCGCGATTTCTCAAGAGGAAAGGGGTTGAGCCACTTTTTTTCGTCGGATTCTTCTAATTAAAGACCAATGTATGTTTTAGATAAGTTTTTTTGTTCTTTTATTTAATGGTTAAGAGAAATAGAAGTAGGGATGATTTGAATGTTGGTGCTTTTTTGTTTGTTAATGTGATAGGAAGTTAGGAACTAGGGTTTGATTGTTTGAAAATTGAAATAGACCCGACCCGATCTAATTCGACCCGCTATGAAACTTTGTTTGTTTATGTTTACTTGTTTTACATGACCCGACCCGATCCGACCCGCTATGAACCGATTTTTTTATATAGCTAGGGGTCTAAAATCTTCAAAAAATTTCCGCACCCCCAGGAAAAAAATCCTGGGTCCGCCACTGATCACATGCGTCCGTGACTCATAAAGAGATTTGAAGCATCCATTGCGTCCGTGACTCATTCCATGCGTTGCCGACTCATCTCATGCGTCCGTGACTCATCCCCTTGCATCCCATTAAGACACATGTCACTTTTATATTTAAGGACGCAAAAGGTGTCTCGTAATCGGTGATGCCCTGCTCCACTGACGCATGAGGTGACCAATTTGATAAGTCAAAGTTATTCTTGACCATTTTCGTAAATTCCCCTTCAACTTTTTACAGGTTTTAGTTTGTCCCTTAATTTTCATTTGATATACTCACTTACAATTTCCTTGAATTTCCACCGACAAGGCTAACCCTTAAAGTTTAAAAGTTCACATATTTAGCCCATTACTTTGTAAGCTAGCCCTTCAAGTTTGAAAAATGACATTTTTAGCCCATTACTTTGTTGATAAGTTTTGATCCTTCAATTTTTTTCTTATGTGCTTTTTTTAATTGTCCGTATAAATTCATGTTTCGCCGTGATTTTTTTTAGAAACGAGTTGAGTTAAATATAATACGTTCATGCTTATTTTTATGCATGTTTTCAGTTGGTATACGTTTTGACGTAAATAAAAAAACCACTTTTTTCTTATGTGCTTATTCTTGTGAACATGTCGATATAATTTCACATTTTGGCTTTTTTGAAATGAGTCGGGTTAAATATAATATGTTTTTATGCTTATTTTAAGGTACGTTTTCAGTTGTTCTATGTTTTTACGTAAATTTTATTTGGAAACGAGTCGGGTTAAATATATAATATGCTTTCATTCGATGGTATAAATTTGAGTTACTGTACGTTTTGACACCGCTAAGTCTTGATACAATGGTAAAAATTGTGTAGTGGTTAGGTGAAACCAGACTAAACGAATCAACCTAGGTTCGATTTTGTTTCTTTTGAATGGTATATATTCGATTTACTATGCTTTTTATCCAATCACAACGTCTATATAGGCTACACTGAGTTAGATCGGGTACGTCGAAACACACGTTTCATATGGTTAACAAATTATATAACGCTTGAGTTAATCCATTCAGTGTTTACAACGGACCCATAGCGCATCGCCCTCAAGTCGTATTAGTACTCCCATTATGTAAAGCAAGTAATTTCTACTAATAAAACTAATATTTAATTCCATCTCTTTCGCTGGGCTTCTGTTACTTCCGAAATCTTCAGGTATGTTACTTTTGGGCTTCGGTTCGGTCTTGTAATTAACAAGGATTAGCCCTTTAATTCTTGGCTGGCCCATATTTTGACTATACAAAATATTTCCACATCCACCACTCGAATCATTTGAGGCATATTTAATAAAAAAATTAATTATAAGCTAAGTAGTTAATGCGGTAGAATATCGGATAGGACTGTTCAAATTGCTCGGCGCTCGACGCTCGTTCGATGCTCGCTCGAAAAATGCTCGAAATTTGCTCGTTCGATTCAGCTCGATTAAAAAAATGCTCGGTTCGGATCGGTTTGGTTTGTAAACGAACCGAGCACGAGCAAAGGTCCGCTCAGTTCGGTTCGGCTCGGTTGGCTCGATTTAATTTTTAATATATATATATATATATATATGTGTGTGTGTGTGTGTGTT
Organism: Helianthus tuberosus; assembly: GCA_030545235.1. Taxonomy (NCBI): domain Eukaryota; kingdom Viridiplantae; phylum Streptophyta; class Magnoliopsida; order Asterales; family Asteraceae; genus Helianthus; species Helianthus tuberosus. The sequence continues at coordinate 85,765,728 of CM060369.1, forward strand.
TGTGTGTGTATCATTTTTAATGAAATGACTAGAGACCAACATTAACAATGTTTGGTCCAAGAACCAAATAGAGCTCATTTAAGTAATTAGAATTGAAATCCAATACCAATAGTCCATTATCTAATACTTAAATGTCCATTTGAGTAATTGAGTCAAAATTTCAAATACTAAAATGTGAAGCGTCGATCAATACTCAAGTCTCAACCCACCATTTGATTCAGAAGTGCAAGACCGTAATCAAAACCCACCATTGGCCATCGTTGTTCGATTTCTCCATCTCCATTCGCTAAGACGCCAACTCGTCAAGGTTTTGCTTCAGTCGATTCATTCAATTTCAAACTTCCGATAGAACAAGGGTATGTTTCAATCGGTCGATGATTTATCTTCCTGCTTGTTAATCTCGGTAGAACCTAGTTGAGTGTTTTTGTATTCCTTGTTATTTGTTAAATTATTACTTGTGTTCTATTGGACGAAACACCAGGGACGAAAACTACACTTTATTCTAATATTTCCTTATTTATTTTGCGACGCTCGATACTCGCTCGACATTCTTTCGAGAAATGCTCGGCTCGAAAGACGCTCGCTCGACTTTGGCTCGGTTGAAAAACGCTCGGTTCGGTTCGGACCGGTTTGTAAACGAACCGAGCACGAGCAAAGGTCTGATCGGTTCGGTCCGCCTCGTGAACAACCCTAATATCGGATATTGATCAAGGATTGAGATATCGGTTATTGCAGTGAGATATCGGTTATAACATTAACAATTCAGTATACTCTCCTACTATGAACAAATTAATTTTTTGCAACTTGCAAAACACTAACAATTCTAGCAAGTAGGAATTCACTAAGATTTAAGACACTAACAATTAACAATTAAGACTTAAAACACTAATAGCACCAATAATAAGAAAGACAAATGGCAGAACTAAGAAGAAATGTATTGATATCAGGAAAATCGATGATATCTCGATCAAATAACAATCCAATATCGGTCAATATCACCGATATCGATACCAATATTCTCACATATATTTTGTACCGATATCTTGGCAGGGGACCGATAACTGATATATCACTAATATATCAGGATATTAACTACGTACATTGTAAGTAGAAACTCGTAAAAGTCAGAGTAAGTACTGTTGGGTATTTTTTTGCCCATGAGAAAGCCCAACTCATCTCTAATACATGGGTTTTATTACTATTATTATTTTAGAGTAATAAAAGAAAAAAAAGAAAAAAAGAAAACAAATTTTGTTTTGTTTTTGTTTTGGTGCTCACTGACGTCAACACAAAGGAAAGAAATCAAAGGTGATTTCTATTGGACCATAATTGTGGATTCCTTTTGTTGGGCTTGCCATCCTAACACACAAAATAATATGTGTTTTTCTTGCTAAATAAGTTGCCGCAAGAAAATATATATGGTTGGTGTGGTTTTCTTTTGCGATGATTCTGCCGTCATAAGAGACACAACAGATACAAGAATTAGAGCTCCATTATTGGCTGAGTATTTTTGGGTGAAGATAAGAGACGTACCGGAGATTGTTAATTCCTCGTGGTGATACCTCTTACTCGCTTACTTGTTTGGTTTTATTCCATATACTTGAAGTTCGTTTGTGCCAAGTATTTGATGATTTTGTATGCCTCTAGTTTTACCTAGAGAAGACTTTGTATTGCTATTATTGGTGATAGTGGATTTTAAGCGGCTCTAGTAGTCCCGTGGTTTTTACTCTCCTTTTTGAGAGGTTTTTCACGCTAAAATTCGGTCTCTTTATTATTAGTTTTATACCTATTTGTTTGCTTCCTCACAGGTTCATTCGAGTTGGGAAAATATTTGGTCAAACGAAGTTTGCTTCCGCGTTTTAGTTTACCGTTTGTGACCGGGTTTCGCGTTTTTCCCATCAGAGTGGTATCAGAGCCATTGGCTCTTGTTATTGGGTTGAAACTTGTTTGAACGATGGAAGCTAATACAAGTAGGATTGTGAATTTAAATGGTTCTAATTATCATGTTTGGAAAGGCAAGATGGAAGATCTCCTTTATGTGAAAGATTATTATATGCCTGTGTTTAATACCGATAAACCTGAAGGTAAAACAGATGAAGAATGGAATATCTTACACAAAAAAGTTTGTGGCTACATTCGCCAGTGGGTTGATGATAATGTTTTGAACCATATTAGCGGGGAGACTCATGCTCGTACTCTGTGGAATAAGCTTGAGGAGTTGTATGCTCGAAAGATCGGGAACAATAAATTGTTCTTAATTAAACGGTTGATTAACTTGAAGTACAATGATGGAACTCCTGTTACTGATCACTTGAATGTTTTTCAGGGTATTATTAATCAGCTTGCAGGAATGGGTATCAAGTTTGAAGACGAGATACAAGGCTTATGGCTTCTTGGTACTTTACCGGATTCTTGGGAGACTTTTAGGACATCATTGTCCAACTCTGCAGCAAATGGTATTATTACTATGGAAATGACTAAAGGCGGTATTTTAAATGAAGAGATGAGAAGAAAATCGTAGGGTTCCTCTTCACATTCGGATGTCTTAGTCACAGAAAGCAGGGGGAGAAGTCAAAGTAGAGGTCCGAGTAACAAAGGGAAGCATCGTAGTAAGTCCAGAGGTAAGTTTGCTGATTATGGTGTCATCATTGTGGTAAGAAAGGACATACAATTAAATTTTGCAGACAACTGAAAAAGGAGAACAAGAAGGCTAATTACAACAATCAAAAGAACAACCATAAGAAAGATGATGGTGGCAATGACACTGCAGAAGTTAATTCTGCTACTGAAGAGTTCTTTATTTATTGTGATTATGACATGGTGAACATTACACATGATGATTCGAGTTGGGCTGTTGACAGTGGTGCTACATGCCATGTGACGTCACAAAGGGATTTTTTTTCATCTTATACACCTGGTGACTTTGGGGTTGTTAAGATGGGTAATAACGGGCTATCAAAGATTGTAGGTGTTGGGGATGTTTGCTTGAAGTTTGACACTAGGATGGAGTTGGTTTTACACAATGTAAAACATGTTCCAGATATTAGACTTAATTTGATATCCGCATGTTTACTTGATGATGATGGTTACCATAGTACCTTTGGTGATGGTATTTGGAAACTCACTCGTGGTTCTTTGATCGTGGCAAGAGAAAAGAACTTCAAAATTATACAGAACGCATCCGAAGATCTCTAAAGACTCCGTCAATTTGTTAGTGAATGCTGATATGACTGACTTGTGGCATAGGAGACTTGCTCACATGAGCGAAAAGGGGATGTCTATTTTGTTGAAGAAGAATGCCTTGCCCGATTTGCATGATGTTCATTTGAAGAAGTGTTCTCATTGTCTTGCAGGTAAGCAAATAAGAGTTTCTTTTAAGAGTCATCCTCCTCATAGGAGAGACAATATACTTGATTTAATACATTCGGATGTTTGTGGTCCTATGAAGACTAGAACACTTGGGGGCTACTTGTATTTTGTCACTTTTATCGATGATCATTCGAGAAAAGTTTGGGCTTATACTTTGAAGTCTAAAGATCAGGTATTAGATGTGTTTAAGTAGTTTCATGCCTTAGTTGAGAGACAAAATGAGAAGAGGCTCAAGTGTATTCGGACAGATAATGGAGTTGAATACATTGGTCCTTTTGATGCTTATTGTAGAGAGAAAGGTATTAGACACCAAAAGACTCCTCCAAAGACACCACAACTGAATGGTTTAGCAGAACGGATGAATAGAACATTGGTTGAAAGGGTTAGATGTTTGCTATCACATGCAGGGTTGCCTAATTCCTTTTGGGGTGAAGCTTTGAACACAGCAATAAATGTTATTAATCGTACTCCTTGTGTTCCTTTGTCTTTTGATGTTCCTGACAGGGTTTGGAGTGGCAAAGATGTTTCATACGGTGATTTGCGGGTATTTGGATGCAAGACTTTTGTGCATATTCCCAAAGATGAAAGAACAAAGCTTGATATAAAGATCAAGCCATGTATATTCCTTGGTTATGGGGGAGATGAGTTTGGACACAGGTTTTATGATCCAATCTCGAAGAAACTCATAAGAAGTTTCGATGCTGATTTTATTGAAGATCAAGGTTTGAAAGATATTGAGAAGACAAAGATAGTTCCTCAACATACTGATGATCTTTCTGATTTGGATCTGGTCCCTCCTCAGCACATTGAGCCACATAATGAGGATGACATTCAAAATGATGAACAACACGGTACTGATAATCATGATATTCTAGAGCAGCACGAGTTGGCTGAGGGTTCTCATCCAGAGTTACCAGTACCAGGTATGCCAACATTTGTCCCACTCAGGCGGTCTACAAGAGACCGTCATCCTTCTACCCGTTTTTCTGCTGATGAGTATGTCTTACTCTCGGATGGGGGAGAGCCCGAGTGTTATACAGAGGCTATGGAAGATGAACATAAAAGAGAGTGGTTTGAAGCTATGCAAGATGAGATGAATTCCTTGTATGAGAACAATACTTTTGAGTTGGTGAAGTTGCCTAAGGGCAAAAGAACTTTGAAGAACAAGTGGGTCTACAAAGTGAAGACTGAAGATCATACCTCACGGCCTAGATACAAAGCTAGATTGGTGGTCAAAGGGTTCAGTCAAAGAAAGGGTATTGATTTTGATGAGATTTTCTCTCCGGTCGTGAAGATGAGTTCCATTCAAGTGATTCTTGGTTTGGCTGCTAGTCTTGATCTTGAGATTGAGCAAATGGATGTCAAGACAACTTTCCTTCATGGTGACTTGGACAAGGAAATCTATATGGAGCAACCTAAAGGTTTTCAAGTTAAAGGTAAAGAAGACTATGTCTGTAAGCTTCAAAAAAGTCTATATGGGTTGAAGCAAGCACCGAGACAGTGGTATAAGAAATTTGAGTCTGTTATGGGGAAGCAAGGCTACCGAAAGACTATTTCAGATCACTGTGTTTTCTTTCAGAGGTTTGGTGATGTTGATTTTATCATTTTATTACTCTATGTTGATGACATGTTGATTGTAGGCAAGAATGCAGAGAGAATTGTTCAGCTGAAGAAGGAATTAAGCAACTCTTTTTCTATGAAAGACTTGGGGCCAGTAAAACAGATTCTTGGCATTCGGATTACTAGAGATAGAGCTTCAAAGAAGTTGCACATGTCACAAGAGCAATACATTGAGAAGGTGCTTCGCAGGTTCAACATGGATAAAGCAAAATCGGTTAGTTCACCTCTTACTCCAAACTTTAAACTAACCGATAAAGATTGCCCTTCTTCTAAGAAGGAGATTGAAGAGATGGATAGAGTTCCATACGCGTCAGCGGTTGGAAGCTTGATGTATGCAATGGTGTGTACAAGACCTGATATTGCCCATGCAGTAGGTGTTGTTAGTCGGTTTCTATCAAATCCAGGTAAGAAGCATTGGGAAGCAGTTAAGTGGATTTTTAGATATCTACGTGGTACTTCCAAATTGGGGATAACTTTTGGGAATGAAGAACCGATGCTTGTTGGTTATACGGATTCTGATATGACGGGAAATAAGGACCACATGAAATCTACTTCTGGTTATTTGATGACTTTTGCTGGGGGAGCTGTATCTTGGCAGTCTATATTGCAAAAGTGTGTTGCTTTGTCTACTACAGAGGCTGAGTATATGGCAGCAATAAAAGTGTGCAAAGAACTATTGTGGTTGAAAAGATTTACGCAAGAGCTTGGCTTTATGCAACAGCGCTACGTGGTCCTTTGTGATAATGAAAGCGCTATTCACCTTGCGAAAAATTCTATGTTTCACAAAAGAACAAAACATATTGATGTTAGGTATCACTGGATTAGAGATGCTATTGAAGACAAGCTATTTGAACTTGACAAAGTTCATACCGATGATAATGGTTCCGATATGTTGACTAAAGCTTTAGCAAGGGAAAAGTTGAAGGTATGTTGCTCGATCGCCGGGATGGCGAACTCTTTCTCATAGACAAAAAGGGGGAGATTTGTTGGGTATTTTTTTGCCCATGAGAAAGCCCAACTCATCTCTAATACATGGGTTTTATTACTATTATTATTTTAGAGTAATAAAAGAAAAAAAAAGAAAACAAATTTTGTTTTGTTTTTGTTTTGGTGCTCACTGACGTCAACACAAAGGAAAGAAATCAAAGGTGATTTCTATTGGACCATAATTGTGGATTCCTTTTGTTGGGCTTGCCATCCTAACACACAAAATAATATGTGTTTTTCTTGCTAAATAAGTTGCCGCAAGAAAATATATATGGTTGGTGTGGTTTTCTTTTGCGATGATTCTGCCGTCATAAGAGACACAACAGATACAAGAATTATAGCTCCATTATTGGCTGAGTATTTTGGTGTGAAGATAAGAGACGTACCGGAGATTGTTAATTCCTCGTGGTGATACCTCTTACTCGCTTACTTGTTTGGTTTTATTCCATATACTTGAAGTTCGTTTGTGCCAAGTATTTGATGATTTTGTATGCCTCTAGTTTTACATAGAGAAGACTTTGTATTGCTATTATTGGTGATAGTGGATTTTAAGCGGCTCTAGTAGTCCCGTGGTTTTTACTCTCCTTTTTGAGAGGTTTTCCACGCTAAAATTCGGTCTCTTTATTATTAGTTTTATACCTATTTGTTTGCATCCTCACAGGTTCATTTGAGTTGGGAAAATATTTGGTCAAACGAAGTTTGCTTCCGCGTTTTAGTTTACCGTTTGTGACCGGGTTTCGCGTTTTTCCCATCAAGTACTTGTCCACATGTAAAAGACATTTTACGATTAAGTAGTTAAATAATCGTTTCATACAGCACCTTCAAAGTAATATGTAAAACTGCTTAATGGTGCATATATTCTTATGTAAAATTGGTTTTGTATGGAAATCTTAATCACAATATGAAACATCATTTAGAAAATAAAAACTGATAATTGAGAAGGTTATTTGAATTTAAATTTAACTAGTGGTTTTGAAAGCGGCGCATTGCGCCTAGTATGGTTGTAACACGCTTAGTATAGTTGTTTGGCTCATGTTGGACAACCTGGTTGTCGTAGCTGCAAGGTTTTGCCACACTGAAACAGTGGTTTATGCCAAAGTCGTCATAGTCGTAAATGGATTGTGGGATTAATAAGATCATTAACTGGCTTGATTAATCAAGTCAATGACATATGCTTACAACAGAGATAAAAACATCAACTGTAGTTGTTTTTGTAACCAAATTCAACATTATATTTTTCAATTGACTTGATGACATGCAAAGATGACTGCCTCATGAATACATCAACCCGTAGAAACCCAAAAAACATATAATTTATGAATCTATTAATAACCGTTTTAAAAAGTTGCTAGCAACTGCATTTAGAGGAATCTGAGGTGTTTCATGACACAAATCAAAGGGACCAAATGTACAAAAACAAAGCCATTTACCAATATATGTTTTCGTAAAATGTAAAACATAGTCGTAGTCTCAGGTAAGAACCATCGCATCAAAATCATCGACTGAACAACCCTTATGGTCTTTAAAAAAGCGTGGTCTCAGGTGAGAGCGATCTCATTATCAACGTCGACCGAACATGGATTACAACCAATGTTAGCTGGGACATTCGTGAAAGGCACCCGGAAACAATACCTAAGAAAGATCTCGTCATCATCATTATCATCATCGACTGAACACGCTTTACAACCATCACTACCTGGGACAACATAGAATGGCAGCCAACAACGATGTCTTATATGTTGCAGAAGCGATTTTACCATAACATGTAGCAAATAATTAAAAGTCATATGTTAGTCACTGAATGGTTGAGTTTTCCGAGATTCTCATACGTCGCGTCATAAAACCTCGAGGTGTTCAGATCCTTTCATATTCAACCAGATCTGACCGAGGAGCTGCTCAAATTTGACCAATGGACCGAGTGACTTTTCAATACACAATTTTTTTTTCTTTTCAACATTTTTTCCCAGTCAACCAGACCCTATTTCAGTGACCAAAAGGACTAAAGTCTAAACCACCATCGCTAACTCAAATTGTAACCTCAAAGCCAACAATGAAGTGAACAGATTCATGAAGGCTCAAAGAATGCAAAAGGACCAAGCCACCATGGCTGCAATAGGGGTTGCAGGTGCTAACCTGCCATCCTCCATAGCTGCCACGCAATGGCGACGTATCAACTTTATTTTGATAACTCATCACAGCCTCCAACCATAGCCAAACACAAAAGACAAGCGGTGTTCGGTTTAGGTTTTTATCAGTTGGCACAAAATGTGACGCGTGGCTGGCCGCCAAAATCACCCAATAAGAGACAAACACCCAACGCAGACACTGTTCAAAACGTTTGTCTTCTAATAGTATGATAATGATAATAAATATTTTAACTATTAATACGTATATATTAAAGAAGACAATATAGGTATGCCCCAAAACGAATGATTTGGCGCTTATCACCAAAAACCCTAAAGGCCCTTTGTCAAAACCATCGTCGGACCATACTTCAGATTTAGCGTTAAGCAATGCAAACCTGAAAGGCGCTCCGAATCGTCATCATCGAAGCATTTTCCACAACCAAAGCCAACAATTTAACGTTTATAATTGCACACCCCGAAGGCCCTCCTACGACCGTTCAGCTCAGCAGAGAACCCGAGAGCGTTACGGGGCGCTAAACTGGGTAGGTATATGCAAATTGAAAACATCACACACCATTTTTAGAGCAGGTAAAGGCTCCACCTCTGCCTTTATACAGTTGGTAAAAAAAAACTACTTAATATTGTAATATCTCAACAACCAAATGAGAAACAGACTTTAAAAAAGTCAAAATCAAATTGGCTTTACACCATCATTTGTCAATGTCAAGTTCAAAATCTCTGTATGCATCAGTTTTAAGATCCATTATCAAATCAACTCTTGAAAGAAACTTTTATCATCTACTTTTAACTCTTTCTATTTCACATATCCTATAAGCATGTATCAGTACCTAACACATATTTAATAAGTCAGGTCTGGCAATAAAAATAGTTGAAGGGGAAGATGTTACCTGTTAGTAATAGATTAGATTAATTATGCTGATCCAAGGTCACTCAGGGATAGCAACCTGCTCATCACATAAGATTGATACTGGTTATAGTTTTAATAATCCAAAAAAAAAAACACTAAAACAAGTTAAATGGTGAATGAAGCAGTAATTTCATCACCAAAGTTAGTGATTTCCAGTAATCAATTAAGACAGTTTACCCTTGTTGTGAAGAAAAAAAATGGAAATTGAATTCAAACAAACCTTTGGAGCTGGAAATGGAAATCGGGATTCCGTCAATGCAGTTACGCTTGACGTCGTCGTTCCGGCACTCTTTCTGTAAAAGGAGAGTGTGATAGGCAAAGAAGACAGGGGAAAATGGTGGGGGTGACGCGTGTGAGTTCACCGCCCATAAAACCGAATCAAAGTACGGCATCATGATAATCACTATTCATTAAGTCATGCAGCCTTAACTTATACCCGAGGTCGCCGTCCACCATCACCGGAACCCTGGTTTGCTTGCGGTTGGAATACTCGTCGGACCCCTTTTATTCATCTTTTGGAACTGTCGCCGTCAACATTCCAACGTCGTGATGACCATTGTCTACACGGCGTCTCTCTCTTAAACCATCAGGCCTTGTTCGTCGGTTGGGGTCGTAGAAGCGCCGGAATCAGGTGGCGCCGACGTCGCTCCGCCACCGAAGGCGGTGGTCAGCCGCCACTCCCTCACGATTCTCTCTCTCATTCTCTTCTCTCTCTAGACATTTGCATCTTTCTGTCGCTATAAGGCGGTGGAGTCTTCAGGCGTTCTTCTCTTTCTCTTTTTCCAGATGAAGAAGGTAAACAGGGTGTGCCCTTTTATTGGCCTAATTTTCTATTCGTTACTGTTCATTGCGTTTCATTATTAATATATCGTTACTGTTCATTGCGTTTCATTATTAATATATGTATAATATAATGTATAATATATCTATAATATGTATAATTTAATTTCAAGATAACGAGTTGAAAAAAAATTATAATAGGTGAAAATCACCGCACCCGTGGGCGTTTTTAAGTGAATTTTGGGTTGGGGTGGTTCCCTTAAAACGCGTAATTCAGAAGTGATGACCAATAGAATTTTTATGATGGTTTTTTATTTATTTTTTATTTAATTCAATTATAATATATAATCATTGCAAGAGTTCAAACCCCACTACACTCCTTTTTAACTTCAAGCCACTTTGCTGACTAGGCGTCACGTGTCACTTCATCCCCAAGGGTGGGGCATATGTTTCACTCACTACTACACATAGTCTAATAAAGGTCTGTAAATAATACCACATGGCATTTTCTCCTTTAATCTTACAATTTTTTTTATTTTCTAATTTAATTTATGAATATCACTTACACTTATCTTACTCCCTAACAATTGCCCCCAAATATGGCGGATATGATACTCATTAAATCTTCCATATTTCCGTTGGAATAGGACTAGTCATTACTCAAGAAACTAGCCGTTACAGCTTGATGACATCACTGCTGGATTGCCTGCAACAATCATCACGATATATAGGGACTAGATATGGTTTTGAAAAAACCATTTAAGATCATGAAATTCCCAATCTATATCACATTCCAGAAGCTAATCAGGTATTCTCTCTTCTCCTAATCCTTTTTTTCAATCTCTTCGTCTTCCTCAAATCGATCATGGCCAAGATGGTTACTTGTCACACCCCAACCGATGGCGGAATCATCGGGGTGCGACACTAGGCGAATCAGATTGCTCAAGAGAATCCATAACAACTAAATCGCGACAATATTTAATGCGTTCATTATCCCATACTAATAAACAAATACAATCACATAAGTCATCACAGATTTCTTGTCCTCTCGAACAATACAAACCCGACAACCTAGATTTTAGGTGAGTTTCAAGACTTCCTAGCTTGATTTGATGTAGTCTGCGATCTAAACCTGCAACATACGTTAAAACAACGTCAATACAAAAGTATTGGCGAGTATACAAGTTTTGATAGTAGCGAAATTAGATTAAAAGTGATTTAAAAGTGCTGCGAATACCACTTACATAAACGAGATATGCTAACACATAAACACCAGACAGTTACTACCAGCTAAGTCACTCGAGCTGCGATTGCGTTTGCTATTCATCCTAACTAGACCCCGTCGGGTGCTATAGTACTATACTTAGTTAAGGTGGGACCTCGCGAGTAAATGTCCTATCACTTATGTAACTAGCATCATGTGTAAATATGTAATTCAGTCATTCACATGTGAAAAATAGATTAAACATTTGATTAATTCGATTTAATTTGATTGCGACGTATGATACACCCAAAATGCGATTAAAAGGGGGTTCGAGTATACTCACAGTCAGTGTTTAACAAGTAAACACAACTTGGTTGGATTGAAGGGAGCGCGCCTGAGATTATCCTGATTATAAAGCAATAGCGTAAGCGATGAACAGTGCGATAAGTAGTGTAAAGTGTCGATGGATCGGACAGTACTCTGATCGGATAGCAATCCGATCGGGGGGGCCGGTCGATCGGGTGGCAATCCGTTCGGATGGTCATCCGATCGGGTGACCTCTCGATTGGATTGCTACCTCGTTTGGGAAAGATATTTTTGTGTATGATGGTTTACCTTTTGAAGTTTTCGTTGTAGCATTTTGAAAACAAGGAAGTATCTCTACCTTTCACTTCGGCCGATCGAACGGTCGGTAGATCAGGTGGCAACTCGATCGGGTGGCTGTTCGATCGGACGGTGATCCGATTGGCAAGACACTTTGGTTGATGACAAGTTCATAGCAGACTGGTCACTCGATCGGGTAGCAGTCCGATCAGGTGACAATCCATTGGAACTGATGTGTGATGAAAATTTGTTTAAGTGTTGAGGATGCAAAAGTCTGCCGATCGTATGGTCGTTCGATCGGACGGTAATCCGATCGGACGGCAATCCGTTCGTCGTTCAGATCTTTGAATGTTTGAAAATTGTTTAAGTCATGATCCCAAGTGCAACCCGATCGGATTGCAGGTCGATCGGGTGGCAGTCCGATCGAACAGCAATCCGATCGGGCGGCAATCCGTCCCGCAATCTGATCGTCTTGTAACTTGAGTATTTTGTTAAATTTTGCGATTTGACCGAGACGGTATGACTACGAGCTAAACAATGGAACTCCACCAAGTCCAAGTCATCGGACCGGATGGGAATCAACCCGTCCGATCAGTTAACTGTCCTTGACGGTCGTTCATGTTCAACACGCTAAGCTGGTCATCTCGTCGATAGGAACCAGTCCTCAAACCGACACTTCACTAAATAATGAGTAGAAGGTCTGAATGAGCCCTGTTCCTATCGGCTTTAAGTAAAGAGTTGAGGGAGTTTAAAGAAAAACTTGAAAAACTTAGATTCGGCTTAGATTTATGCGAGATTAATGTTCATATCCTGTGGAATCTACCAGATCTGAACTATTCTTGATGAGATGAGGTCACACTTCACTGTTCCTAAGAACTCTATGATGACATCACCTTAGAATAGCTCAAACCCAAAGATTTAACGGTGAAAAAGGGAGATTTGATGGTGAAAAGATGAAGGAGTGCGTGTAGATCACAGAAGTACAAGATTTGAGGTAAAAACTTACAAGAATTGCGAGAAATCGAGAGAAAAGGGGCGAACAGCGTCTGGTCGAACGAGAGCTCCACATCAGGGTGAATGATGTGAGAGTGGGGGTATTTATAGGTAAGAGAGGAGAGGAGGCGGTGCAGTGAATCGGATCGGACGGCTGTCCGATCGAGTGACACCTCGATCGGGTGGCAATCCGATCGGGTGGTAATCCGATCGGATGGCCATCCAATCCAGCGGTCAGTCGATCGGTGGCATCCGGCGAGTTGTGTTTCGGTGTTTCGATTCGATCGTTAAGCGTTGCGATAGCTTGGTTACACATTTTCATATATTTAGTTAAATTAGTCACATTGGGTCGTATATACATATCCATATTCCAATCCTGCGATAATCGAGTTACGCATGCCTGCGAGTGCGTTATTGCTTTACATTGTGACACATCACGGCTATCAAGGAGGGTACAGTTGGTCCTCACTCGACATCATCGTGGTTATCAGCAAGTGAAATGTGATGTGATAGCGATAAAGTATGCCTAATATGCGAAAATATTGCGATTTAGCGATGTATGCGATATAGTTACATTATGATCCGAATCTCTGGTGCTAGGCGTAACGAGTGTAACGAGTAGTAACAACGCACGAACGTGCAGGTTGTTACAGTCTCCCCTACTTTAGGAAATTTCGTCCCGAAATTAATCCACAAGGAGGGTCGCGAGAGTTGATCCGAGCGAGAGTAGCGATAAAATGCGACGAGATAGCGAGCGATCGATAGAGAATTAACGCGCGAAGGCATTGCGAAGACTAAGCGAGAGCGACAAGTTAAAGCGATTAGTATGATCAAAGGCGATAAAACACCCATGAGAATGCGATTCCAAAGCGTTTTAAATTTTTGAAAAGTCGATTAATTAGGAAAAACTTGTTTATGAAAATCTTCTCACGGTGCGGCGTTAACTGTATTGATATCCACACCAGCGCTATGAGAAGGGTTTTGGTTAGGTTACGTTATGAAAAGATCTAAAAGTGTTCCAAATCCGTTTTACGAAATTTTTTCGCCACACGGCGTTAACTTAAGTCGATTGTCACACCAGTGTTACAGGAAAATCTCGTTTTGTACAAAGGTTTTGATTAAATCTTAGAAAAAGGATTAGTTTGAATTTTTGTAAACAAAGCCTTTTAATAAAACTCAAAATTTTAAATTTAAGGTCGGCCCCACATGGCACTTTTCCACGAAAGTTCGACAATATGGTTAAAACACTTATATATAGGAAGTACCAGCGGCGTATCCACCATGTTTTAGCCATATGGCTTCCGTCCCGTGAGGCGGTGTCATGTCTGTCGACATAGTACTGATAAATTGCGATTCCCTCGGTCCAAGCGAAGGATGGTCGGACCAAGTGTAAGAGAAATATCGAGCAAACTGAGCGATGAAGTCGTTTTCGAACTCAGTTTAGCGACACGGGCGGGTGCGATAAGCGATAAGCGGTACGCGATAATCGATAACACCAACACAAACACAAAGATAACACAACATAGCAAGCGATGACGGCGGCGATAAACGAAGAGCGATAAGCGATGAGCGATAGCGTCAACCGTCAAGCGATAAACGACGTTTGTTGCGTTGCAAGCGATGGAGACATGCGATTCGATTAGATTTAACAACACCATAATTTTAACTAACATTAGCCCACATGGCCTTTTTCCATGAAAGTCTGCTGATACGGCTAAAACACCACCATGTCTTAGCCCTATTAGTTTCGTCTCGTGAAACGAGGTCATGAGTGCTAACATAACACAGGTAACACAAATAGCGATACGCGATAAGAGTGTCGAAGCGATGAGATAGGTGCGAGGAGCACTGAGGCGAAAAGCGATGAGTGATGCGCGATGCTCGTCAAGCGTTCCACGATACGCGACTCACAGCAAGCGATACACAGTAGGCGGTAAGCGATGGAGCGATACACACGAAATATGCGATTAAGCGAAAACACCATAAGTGATAGCGATCCATATAATAAGAGATTGAGATTGCGAGCACACAATTAAGCGATAGCGCGAGACACATAATAAACGATTGCGATTTGCGAGATAGATTCTAGCGATAATGCGATTGCGAGCGTGTTGACTTACGAAGAGTCTCGCGATCACACGCTTGAGTTGCGATTGAGATTGTTACACCTTGCGATGTAGTGTAGCGTAGCCTGTCGAAAATAACCACAATAGTATAATAGGTCCACGTTCCAACTCCACATGGCACTTTCTTCACAAAACTTCGGTTGGCATGGCGAAACACAGTCATGTTTCAACCATGCGCCTCCACTCCGTGAATAGGTGTCACACTTCGTCAGACATGGTCAAGACGCTTATATATAGGAAGTACCAGCGGCGTATCCGCCACGCTTAACCATGCCCTGAACGTTGAGGCATCATTGAAACTCACTACGATATCCGTGCACTAACCAAAATAATCCCGTGGGCACCAGTGATTAATTTGATTCTTGGACGTTTATCGTACCTTATCTCAAGAACGCATAATAGGGGTAAATACATTATATAGTACATAGTGCTAGCATATAGACTGTGCGCGAGTGCGAGAGAAAGCGAGAGAGAAATAGAATCCACAATGCGACGATAGATAAAATAAGCTCCATACATAACAGAAATTTGACGGCGATAAGTCATATTATTACAACAACATTGAAAGAAAAAATAACGCTGCTGTGGAGTACTTCTGCGGAGACTGCGGTTGTTGCTGAAATTCCTTAAGGTTGCGGTCCCGTGCGACAGTGCTGCGTAAGATGACCATACCAGTTGCAATTTGCGCAATAGCGACAGTTAGCTTCTTGCTGTGATGATACGTACAGGTGAAACACAGGGGATGAGCTCTGTTGTAGGCGCGTTTCAAGTGAACTGGAGCTGCTTGGAGAGGTTCTGGCTGCGACAGTCCAGTTGTTGAAGAGTCTGAGCTCATAGTCTTTCGTTTACGGCTGGGCTGAGCTTCCTAAGGTGATGCAGTGTCATCGGCAGATTCGTCTGATGATTCCCTGGAGGCATCGTCAGAAGAATCTTCAGTAGAATCGTCGGTAGAATCATCGGAAGAATCCCCGGATGAATCGATGACGATTGCTTGATGAGCTTGTTTGACATGATTCTTGGAGAAGAATCCGTCCAAGACTCGTTTGTCATTGATTTCTGCGGCCAAGCGGTAGGTTTCTTCGATGGTAGCAGGTCTTGCAGCTTCGACAAAATCACCCACACACTCAGGCAAGCTGTGAATGTACTTCGTGATGGCTTTCTCTGAAGTGTTGACTTGGGCAAATTATGCTAAGCTGTTTGAACCTTGTGGTGTAGCCAGCATTGTCACTTTCAACTTGCTTGATTTCCCAAAACTCGTCTTCTAGCTTCTGGACTTCATGGGGTGGGCAGTACTCTTCCTTCATGAGCTCTTTCAGCTCATTCCAAGAGAGAGCGTAAGCTGTGGAGATCCCACATTTGTTATGTTCAGCTGTCCACCAGTCGAGTGCTTGCGATTGAAATACTCCGGTAGCGCAAGTAGTACGGAAACTATCGGGACACCCACTCTGACGAAGGGTAACTTCGATAGAATCGAACCACTGGAGTAGTTGGGACACACCTCCTTCACCCGTGCATTCCATTGGGTCACTGGCTTTGAAGTGTTTGTAGAGGAAAGCAGATTGCGGCGCTTCCGTCTTAGAGTCTTCTGAGGTTCGAGAGTTGCTGAGAGAGTGCACTTGAGCAACAATTTGAGGAATGACCTTGGCCACTTCCTTGGCCACAAGCGAGGCAATCCTCTTCTCGGCGCTTCGTTTGGCTCTTCTCCTAGCTGTTCGTCTCGAGGTAGAGTCGTTTGAAGACATCTAGACAGTGAGAGATTTGGAGTGAGATTCGATCATAATGATTTTTGAGTTTTGCGATGCGATTGAGCACGATCAAAACTTGTTGAGATTAATATAATAGACTTCACATAGGAGCCACATAGGAGACACAAGATTCCTAAGTTCTCACACAATGATTTGTTTGTATTTAGATATAGTTGTAGTTTACACTTATACACATACATATCGGTGTAGATTGCGCGAGGACGCGGTGAAGAGGGAGAGAGCGAGAGCGTAAGCGAGTAATTAGACATTAGTTTTGTTGCGAACGTTTGGTTTTCGTTTTAGATTGCGATGGCTGTGCGAGTTGTGCGTTTTGTAAAACAAGGAGCGGAAATTGATAAATCGAGAAATCGATAAGGCGTAAAATAAACACATAAAGCGTAATTGAGTTCATTAAAGCGTAAAACCGGCGAGTCATAGGCTTAGTAAAATAATCGGAGTGCCTTGGGTGTTTAGGCGTCGACTACCCAAGGTAACCCAACTATTCCCAACAAGTTCGTGCACGCGCGTTGACCTAGAAGACTTACGCTTCCACTCGGATGCAACTCATGGCATTCGTCCTCCTAGTCATCGCGTGGCTCGAGTCATCGTTATGGTCGAGTCCTTGGTAAGAGCTTTTCGAAAACCATTTTAGAGAGTGGAACAATTTATTAAGATACGGGTTTCACCCCTGACTTAACAACTTCGTTCCTAATTGTGGTTATGCTATTCGAATAAATTCGTGAGTTCCACTAGATTTCGAAATGGAGACTTTCGTCGAGATGTGGATGTCACTCCTAGCTCGATGAAAGGTTCTCGTGCTAGAAAAATGTGCTGAGTGAGCGATCTCATCGAGATTTCTTGGTTTTCACACCTGGTCTCGACTGGATCACTCGGTTTCGTTATGCGAGTATTTTCAAAAACATGTGCATTGTGTTAGCCTTAGGAAAGGCTAAGTAGTATTTCAGCCTTAGGAAAGGCTAAGTAGTATTTCAGCCTTAGGAAAGGCTTCTTCGTGTGAAGCTGTAGTACGCGGTGTTCACACAAAGTTGTAGTCTTTAGAAATTTCGACCGAGAGTATCAAGTAGGCCCATACAAACCCTACTGGGCTCGTACGAGTCGGCCTGTTGGTACTTAAACTATAGACTTGGTCAATTTCTAAGACGTCAACCCGGACTAGGTCGAGTCACAAAATTTTACCAAATTCCCTATAGTTATGGCTCTGATACCAATCTGTCACACCCCAACCGATGGCGGAATCATCGGGGCGCGACACTAGGCAAATCAGATTGCTCAAGAGAATCCATAACAACTAAATCGCGATAATATTTAATGCGTTCATTATCCCATACTAAGAAACAAATACAATCACATAAGTCATCATAGATTTCTTGTCCTCTCGAACAATACAAATCCGACAACCTAGATTTTAGGTGAGTTTCTAGACTTCCTAGCTTGATTTAATGTAGTCTGCGATCTAAACCTGCAATATACGTTAAAACAACGTCAATACAAAAGTATTGGCGAGTATACAAGTTTTAATAGTAGCGAAATTAGATTAAAAGCGATTTAAAAGTGATGCGAATACCACTTACATAAACGAGATATGTTAACACATAAACACCAGATAGTTACTACCAGCTAAGTCACTCGAGCTGCGATTGCGATTGCGATTGCTATTCATCCTAACTAGACCCCGTCGGGTGCTATAGTGCTATACTTAGTTAAGGTGGGACCTCGCGAGTAAATGTCCTATCACTTATGTAACTAGCATCACTTGTAAATATGTAATTCAGGCATTCGCATGTGAAAAATAGATTAAACATTTGATTAATTTGATTTAATTTGATTGTGACGTATGTTACACCCAAAATACGATTAAAAGGGGGTTCGAGTATACTCCAAGTCAGTGTTTAACAAGTAAACACAACTTGGTTGGATTGAAGGGAGCTCGCCTGAGATTATCCTGATTATAAAGCGATAGCGTAAGTGATGAACAGTGCGATAAGTAGTGTAAAGTGTCGATGGATCGGACAGTACTCCGATTGGATGGCAATCCGATCGGGGGGCCAGTCGATCGGGTGGCAATCCGTTCGGATGGTCATCCGATTAGGTGACCTCTTGATTGGATTGCTACCTAGTTTGGGAAAGATATTTTTGTGTATGATGGTTTACCTTTTGAAGTTTTCATTGTAGCATTTTGAAAACAAGGAAGTATCTCTACCTTTCAGTTCGGTCGATCGAACGGTCGGTCGATCTGGTGGCAACTCGATCGGGTGGCTGTTCGATCGGACGGTGATCTGATTGGCAAGACACTTTGGTTGATGACAAGTTCACAGCAGACTGGTCACTCGATCGGGTGTCAGTCCGATCGGGTGACAATCCGTTGGAACTGATATGTGATGAAAATTTGTTTAAGTGTTGAGGATCCAAAAGTTAGCCGATCGGATGGTCGTTCGATCGGACGGTAATCCAATCGGACGGCAATCCGTTCGTCGTTCAGATCTTTGAATGTTTGAAAATTGTTTAAGTCATGATCCCAAGTGCAACCCGATCGGATTGCAGGTCGATCGGGTGGCAGTCCGATCGAACGGCAATCCGATCGGGCGGCAATCCGTCCCGCAATCTGATCGTCTTGTAACTTGAGTATTTTGTTAAATTTTGCGATTTGACCGAGACGGTATGACTACGAGCTAAACAATGGAACTCCACCAAGTCCAAGTCATCGGACCTGATGGGAATCACCCCGTCCGATCAGTTAACTGTCCTTGATGTTCGTTCATGTTCAACATGCTAAGCCGGTCATCTCGTCGATAGGAACCAGTCCTCAAATCGACACTTCACTAAAGAATGAGTAGAAGGTCTGAATGAGTCCTGTACCTATCGGCTTTAAGTAAAAAGTTGAGAGAGTTTGAAGAAAAACTTGAAAAACTTAGATTCGGCTTAGATTTATGCGAGATTAATGTTCATATCCTGTGGAATCTACCAGATCTGAACTATTCTTGATGAGATGAGGTCACACTTCACTGTTCCTAAGAACTCTATGATGACATCACCTTAGAATAGCTCAAACCCGAAGATTTAATGGTGAAAAAGGGAGATTTGATGGTGAAAAGATGAAGGAGTGCGTGTAGATCACAGAAGTACAATATTTGAGGTAGAAACTTACAAGAATTGCGAGAAATCGAGAGAAAAGGGGCGAACAGCGTTTGGTCGAACGAGAGCTCCACATCAGGGTGAATGATGTGAGAGTGGGGGTATTTATAGGCAAGAGAGGAAAGGAGGCGAGGCCGTGGCCAGAGCTCTATATTGGCTATAAATAGGGGTGCTTGGTTCACTTGAAAGGCATCCCTTGGCAAACCACTACTCTCCCACTTTGCCAGCACTCCACCAACACCCACCACCATCATCCATCATCTATCTTTAGAGTGTGTAGTAGTCTCGGGATCCAAGATTGATCATAAGGGTTCTTGCCAATCAAAAGCCATGTTTGGTTAAGCCTCTTACATCACTTGGTGAAGACAAGTCTTTATTGTATTACTTTTGATTTTTAATCTTTCGGCACTTTTTATTTGGGTTTGTATTAATGACTTTAACAACTAGTTTCTTATGTTGAAAGTGAATTTTCTTTATCATTTTTCCGTGGTGTCTTGAGGTTACTTTACTGTCTATATAAAGTAAAAGATTGCATCATTCATGTCTTTACGGTCTATATAAAGGCATGTTGACTACCTGATCGGGGGTTAGGGGAATGGTTTGGTAAGGTTCCTGCCTTGTTCAGTGTATTGATCCTGCAAGGACCTGGTTCAAGCTTACTAGGACCTCCTTCAATACCCACTGGTATTGGATGGTGAGGGTGTGAATAGCTTGAACCCCTCATATGTAAACTAATATTAATACTTTAAACCGGCTTCTTGGGTTTGTATCCTTACTGACTCAAACCACTTAGCCGAGGGTAACGTCACCTTCAAAAGAGGGCCTACCACTTTTCACATTAATAGCTAACTTGATTATCTTTCAATATTCTGACCCTTTGAGATTGTATCCCTGCTGACTCAAACCACTGGGTTGAGGGTAACGTCACCTTCAAAAGAGGGGCCTACTACTATAACTAAGATAAACTCTTAAAAAGTCCGAAAGTGCGAAAATCATCAAAGGATACATTAAATACGAGTCGGATCCAAGTGATTCTATCTTGTCTATCTGTTTTTATTTTATTTATCTTTTCATTTTTAGTTTTATTTTCATATTTCAAAACTTTTCTCAAAAATTTAGATTGATTAGACGTTGAGGATAAACCGGTACTAAAAGCTCTTGTGTCCTTGGATGACCTCGGTATCTTACCAACGCTATACTACGCTCACGATGGGTGCACTTGCCCAAGTGTGTGTCTAGTGTTAGTAGAATATCGTGTTTTATAAATTTAAAACTTGACTAATGTGTAAAATGGGCTTAAAATACCAATAAAAATATATCACGCTTTGCACAAACCAAGTTTTTAGCACCGTTGCCGGGGACACAAGGATTTTAATAAAGTTTAAAATCAACGGCCTAATTCTTTTTACTTATTTTTCTATTTTTTTAAGGATTTTTCTTAATTTTTCAGTTTCTGTGGACTTCAGCACGGGCCATGCTCAGTCAAACACGGGGCCGTGTCCAACTTCGTTACTGGCAATCCTGTTTTAAGTCAGACAGTAGCTGACCACGGGGCCATGCCCACTCGACACGCCCCCGTGTCCAAACCCCAGTTGCTGAAAACAGAACCATAAGATCCCGACGGTTGGTAATTTCTGACAAAAATATGAGTGATATTGATTATTTTTACTTTCGCTCCTCTTACGGTGAGTGGTGTCAAATATGTGGTGGATTCCATAAAGATTTAGAATGTTTCTTTCTAAATTGCGATCCCCACTATTTAGATCCATCGTTTTCCTGTAATAACCTTAAGATGGGAGAAAGTAAAAACGACCACTATCTCTCGCCCGAATGCCCTCAACCATCTTTTTCAGACAACATAACCTCCGAAGAATTATGTCGACTCGAAGAAGTAATTCTCCTAAAATTAAAAGAAGTAGAGCTTGAGATGAACACAAAGTATTCATCACAAGAAAACGACCAAGGAGAATTATTGGGGTCACATTCGGATTCTACCAACATTGACGACACCAAAAGTACCTCAACCTCTTGTGAAAACATGAGCGATAGTCGTCCCTATGTCGATTGTGCCGTGAAGGACTCTCCATCAGTCCCCACCGATGCGCTCATAGACCTGAGCGATTCGACATATACCTTCTTTAACAAGACCCCAGAAAAGGGGAATAAAGGTTGGTTTCGCCCACCGGTATTTAGTTTAGGTTTTACCCTTTCCGATAACCTCTTGCGTTCTTGTTTAAATCAAGAGCAATTAAGGTACCTTAGGCACTTCGGTGTTATTCCCTCAATTGAGGAACCGCCCGATCCGAATAAACACCATAAAAATAAGACGCCGCTTCATAAGAACTCTAGCCACGGGGTCGTGCCCAGGTCAACACGACCCGTGCCCACCTCAAATTTGGCCACGGAGTCGTGTCCAAGCCAACACGCCCTGTGTCATAATACGGACAAAATGTGTCAGAACCATGTCTGACCACGGGGCCGTGGTCAGCGTGCTGTCGTTTTCTATAAAGTCAGCATGATTCCTTCACATTTGGATCCATTCCAAAGACCAAGATTTGCTGGTATCTTCACACATACCTTAAAAGGTATATTCCAAAGAAGGTTTCTCACCAACCATCTTGTCTTTGCCACTTTTGTCACTTACCTTCTTCTCCAAAAAAATACTCCAACCTCCATTAAAGCTTGAAACATCTACAATTTCAAGCTTTATTGTGTTATTTGAAAGGTTTTTAACCAAGGAATCTTATTAAACATAGGTTTTACAACACTGTTTTAAGTTATTTATGTTTAGAAATGTTTGAAAATACAGAAAAATAATATAAAACAATGAAGTTCCTTGGTTCAAAAACCTGAAGAAGTGTGACCACGGGGCCGTGGCCGGAGTATCAATTTCATTCTTTTGAAATTTTCGTCTTGTTTTCTTAGCATGTCGAGCCAGAACAGTGGAACATCTTCAGCTCACTCAAGAAACAGTCGAAGGGGGAGAAGACCGTCAATAGAAGCTACCCTTGTCTGATACGTATGTGCACTAAGGGAAGAACTTGATGAAATGACATCGGTGGAGGTGGTCCTTATTGACCGTATCAACTACTTGACGGTGGGGATGGAGAATAGCTTTCAAGAAATCAACCTTTTGCACCAAAGGTTGAACATTCTTGCTATGCAACCTATGGAACCAATCTTCCCACAAGAAGATTGCAACTTGGCACAAGAAGTTGTCAACCCAACCGGATGGGATGACATTCCTCCAGAACCTCCTCTAGACGCATTACACGAGGTTCCAGTGGATGTCGCACCTCTCCCACAAGAGGTTGTGGACAATGAGCCCGTCTTCCTTCTCCCTCGGGAGATTGAGGAGTGGCTCAATGATGTTTGAGGAGCATTCTCCGGGTTGAAGTTCTAAAGAGCCCTTATCGACCGAAAAATCATTTTTCGGGTTTTTGTTGTTCTTGTCATGAAAACATCTAGGGTAGAACTTCTTCATGGTTTAAATTTCTTACATTCTAGGACCTACCCATCTATCTAAAATTTTAGTTTGTAATTTTAATTTCTAGGAACTATGTATCTTGCACTCTTAATGAATGATGGTTTAAATTATTATATGGTGTCTGGATGATGTTATAATGGTGAAACACACTCGAAAAGATGAAGGTTGCCAAGGGAACGTTAAAACCACACCCCATGCACGAAAACAGAGCCTCCCGTAAACTTTTCTAGCATTACAGCAAATTCAGCACGGGGCCGTGCTTAGACCAACACGCCCCGTGCCCAGGTTCTGCAGTAAAAGACCCAGTTCAGGTAACTGGCCACGGGTCGTGCTCGCTGAACATGCCCCGTGGCCAGCCTTCTGTAAGATTTTATTACTGGCAATCTGACCACGGGGCCGTGGCCAGACGCCCAGTAGCAGAAAATTTTTGTTTTTCAACACTGTTTACGCATTCGAATCAACCTAAAAACTTATTTTTGGGACACATTGAGGACAATGTGTAATATAAGTGTGGGGGGGATGCTAAAACCTTGAATTTTGCAAGTCTTAATAACAAGCCTTACACAAAACTCTATTAGAACCGCTAATCACCCCAAATTTTTTCAAATTTTTTTCATTTTTTATTTACTTATCTTGGTTTAATTCGGGAATAACAAGTTCTAAAAAGGTTATATTTTTACAAATTTACAACCGATAGCGTCGTGATAAAAAGAACCAAATAAGAAAATTATGAAACGGCATGACAAATCTAATTAAAATTTGATTATATATACTTGATCACATTATAAACCCATTCCCACAACAAGTGAGTTTTGAGCCTTTATTGAGCATACATGCTTATATCTTTAAACTAAATTCTCATTTTTCGTTTCTTGTGTGAATAGCCACTTGGTTCTTACGACTCTAGAACTTTCCAAGACAATACATTCCCGGTCCTTACCAACGTGAACCCAAGTAAGTAAATGACGGAGGCATTAGGACTAACCCATTTTTCTTTCAACACCATTATTGTTCATTTTTTTTCATCACCTACCCAAAAATCCCCGTAGTTAACCCCTTTGAGCCTAAACCTTTTCGTTTCAAAACCCACAAAACAAACACCCTGTACCCACAAAAACCTTTTTCTTTTCAAACCCCTTTATTTAGTAAAAAGCTCGGTTATCTTGTGACATAAAAAATGAAAGTCTTGCAATACACAAACAAGTGCCTCAAATAAATATTGTTTGAATGTGCTTAGTTTGAATAAAAGTCACAAAAACAAAAAGTTTTACGACGACCGACGCTTTTTACGCTTTTCGCCATTTTTACTAACCACTAACGAAAACCACCTACCCTTAGCCCAAGCCTAACCCTTCCCCAAGTCCTCTTGATATTTACGAAGGTTTATAGTTAAAAAGGAGGAGGATTGATTGCTTGGCAAGCATATGGTAGAAGTAAGTTCCATGCCGGTCTCGAGTATTTCACAAAAATACATCTTCGGCCGAGTGTTGAGTGATCTCCCGTGAGGTATGTGAACTTGTATATAAATGGAATTTTAAAGAGGCATGTTATGCCCAAATAAATAATTTTTCTTATAAAATGTTCTAAATAAATCATGTCGAATAGGATTGTAAATAAAATAAAATAAAAATAAAACTCAATAAAGATCTTGGATTCCCGACACTCAAGATGAGCCCAAAAACTTCTCCTCTACCTCTTCCATTTGGGTGTGTAAAGCCACATATTAAAGAGTTTTTCTTGAGGACAAACAAAGATTCAAGTGTGGGGGTATTTGATGTGTGCAAAATGCAACATATCAATTACATCAAATGAGACATAAAACTAACCATTTTTTAGTACGAATGTTGGAAAAAAAGCATATTTCTTTCTTCCTTTTGAATTTACCGGACCAAACGAGCTTAAAAGAACAAAAGAGCAAATAAGCAGCCAAAACCAACATAAATACAACAAGAAGGAATAAACGTGACATGCCCGACCCCTCGGCAGCATCCCGAAAGCAAAAACAAGGCAACAGAAGCCTGACCACGGGGCCGTGCCGAGTTAGGCATGGGGCATGGTCAGGGGCTTGCACAAAAGACAAACCTGTAGGAGCCTGCACGCCCACCACGGGGGCGTGCCCACCTTAGAACGGGGCATGGTCAACGCAAAGATACGCAGAATCTTGATAGTACAGATAAGAGTTGACCACGGGGCAGTGCCCGGGAGACACGAGGTCGTGTGGGGCCCTCTTCTGACACTTGCAATTAATGAAGGAAGAGAAAAGGCTGGCCACGGGGGGTGCCCGCTGGGCACGGGGCCGTGGCCAGAGCTCTGTACTGGCTATAAATAGGGGGTGCTTGGTTCACTTGAAAGGCATCCCTTGGCAAACCACTACTCTCCCACTTTGCCACCACTCAACCACCACTACAACACCAACACCCACCACCATCATCCATCATCCATCTTTAGAGTGTGTAGTAGTCTCGGGATCCAAGATTGATCGTAAGGGTTCTTGCCAATCAAAGGCCATGTTTGGTTAAGCCTCTTACATCACTTGGTGAAGACAAGTCTTTATTGTATTACTTTTTATTTTTAATCTTTCGGCACTTTTTATTTGGGTTTGTATTAATGACTTTAATAACTAGTTTCTTATGTTGAAGGTGAATTTTCTTTATCATTTTTCCATGGTGTCTTGAGGTTACTTTACCATCTATATAAAGTAAAAGATTGCATCATTCATGTCCTTACGGTCTATATAAAGGCATGTTGACTACCTGGTCGGGGGTGAGGGGAATGGTTTGGTAAGGTTCTTGCCTTGTTCATTGTATAGATCCTGCAAGGACCTGGTTCAAGCTTACTAGGACCTCCTTCAATACCCACTGGTATTGGATGGCGGGGGTGCAAATAGCTTGAACCCCTCATATGTAAACTACTATTAATACTTTAAACCGGCTTCTTGGGATTGTATCCTTGCTGACTCAAACCACTTAGCCGAGGGTAAGGTCACCTTCAAAAGAGGGGCCTACCACTTTTCATATTAATAACTAACTTGATTATCTTTCAATATTCCGACCCTTTGGGATTGTATCCCTGCTGACTCAAACCACTGGGTTGAGGGTAACGTCACCTTCAAAAGAGGGGCCTACTACTATAACTAAGATAATCTCTTAAAAAGTCTGAAAGTGCGAAAAGCATCAAAGGATACAATAAAGACGAGTCAGATCCAAGTGATTCTATCTTGTCTATCTGTTTTTATTTTATTTATCTTTTCATTTTTAGTTTTATTTTCATATTTCAAAACTTTTCTCAAAAATTTAGATTGATTAGACGTTGAGGATAAACCGGTACTAAAAGCTCTTGTGTCCTTGGACGACCTTGGTATCTTACCAACGCTATACTACACTCACGATGGGTGAACTTGCCCAAGTGTGTGTCTAGTGTTTGTAGAATATCGTGTTTTATAAATTTAAAACTTGACTAATGTGTAAAATGGGCTTAAAATATCAATAAAAATATATCACGCTTTGCACACACCATTTGCTATACCTATCCATTCCCCTACTTGACCCAGAGATTTTTCACCCTTACCGGCCTGTGCTACAGGCAGGCAATGCCCATGTCATGGAGGGTATTGTACACTGTCGAACAGATCATCAGCAATGAAGGATTAGACTTCAATCTCTCTAAACTCTCACACTTGTACGCCCTTGTGTCTCATGGATCCCACCGGTTCTTGTTCAAAGCCACGCCCCATCAGACACTCCCAATCCTTAAGACCACCAAAAACGATACCTCATGGAAGAATCAGTTCTTCTTCGTGAGAAGGGATTCTCTTCCTTTAGGGAATAGTCTCCCAAAAAAGTGGATCTTAAAGGGTAGAATATATGATCCTTAGATAAAGACTGCAGAGAGTTGTTTTACTGTTACTAACTGATCCTGTTTTCTTTATTTGCATGTAGTGAACAACTTTGCTTCTCTTGCTGAGTTGCCGAGTAAAGAAAAAAGAATCGTTGCATTCTGGGCTTTGGATTCAACCATCATGACATTCAATCTAAAGACAAAAGAGTTAGAAGAGACCACCTCCACTTCCTATACAATGTTAAGTAAGTACTTGTATAGTTTGATATAATGTGATTATGTATTCAAATATATCTAAAGGATTAAGAATACTTATCTGTTTGTTGACTGAATAGGTGCTCTGAGATCCACTAGCAAGTCGGCTTCCAAATTTAACTTGGGTGATATTGACAGCATGATCTCCCCCCCCCCCCGTTCCATAAAGAAGGAGCTGGCCAAGAGCCAATGCCGTCTGAGCCTAAGACGATGACCATAAGAGCCAAGGCAGGATCCAAGAAGAAGCCTTCTGAACCTGAAGAGGACAACCTCTAAATTGAACGACAATTCCATGAGTTTGTCACTGAGGTAAGGATCCTTGATCCTCATAATTAGTCTTAACTGTAGCGAAGGATCACTAATCCTGACTTTCCCATATTGTAATATGCAGAGGTTTGTCCGCCTCAAGGCTCTTCAGGATAAAAGCCTTACCGAAGCTTAGGAAAAATTGGCTGATTTCTGTTCCATCGCCGCCGCTAAGGATAAGAAGATTATACTGCTTGAAAAGGAAAAGAAGGGTTTGGAGGAACAGCTACTGATCGCCGAGGTCAGAATCCATGAAGCAGTCCTGCATGTAACAGACGAGGCCAAGGTGTGTGCTGCTCGTGCTATCTTGGAGGCAAGGATCAAGATAGCCCAAGAGGCTATGGATCCTGGCTTCGACCGGTCTGCCTGGGATGTTGCTGGCCGGAAGCAGACTCTCCTAGAGCTGGGCAGTGATGCTGAACTAGAACAGGTGAATGCTCTTGAGGCTGGTCCTAGTGGGGTCAAGGAGGTGAAGGAAGGTGGTGGAGGAGGTGCTGGTGTAGCTGAAGGTGATGTTGCTGAAGTGGGCAATGAAGGTTAATTTAGACGGGGCCTGAGCCCACTTTTTTTAGGATTTGTGGTTTTTTTGGTGGTGTTTTTATTTTGAACAATTATGGTTTGTAATAATCTTTGAACAAAAGTCTCTTAGGATAAGGATCACTGATCCTGAAAACAATGGGGGGTGGAAAAGGTGGATGGGTCCTTCTTTTTCATGGAGGATAAAGCCTTTACACCCCTCACTTTTATTTTCCTACACTTTATGAACTATCAGTACCGGACACCCTACATCAACCCGAGTGGCTGGGCCACGGATTGCTGGCGAGGCTCGGGTTGAGCTTTTTGGTAACTTTTAATAGGGTTTTAATAAAAATTATAATCTTTTGACTATACTTGGTGTCGTACTTTTGTCTTTAAATTTTTGTTCTGATATGTTTGTGTTTCCACATTCAAATAGGTTGTTTGTAAAGATAATTAGTTTTAAAAAATCTTAGGTTGTTGAAAATTTGCCAATTCTCTTTCATAACAACTTTAGAAAAAATCTGATTACATATATGAATAAGGATCATATATCCTTAATTGGAAGGTCTATGGTGTAATTAATTAAATAAATAAAACCAAGGATAGATCATACCAGAGAACGCATGTTAGGATTCTATATCCTTGAGAGTTACAATAGTATAAACAGACCAATGAAATTAGTTAAGGTTTAAGGATTCAGGATCCTTATTGATAGAACTTGTAAACCTTTATAGCTCCTGCACCTATAAAAATGAACTTGGGACTAATCCAAATAATCTGGGGACAAGCCCATTATAACTAGGGACAAGCCCAAATAAACCGGGGAAAAGCCCAAAAACCTTGGGGTCTGTCCCAAACTTGGGACAAGCCAACGTGAGTGACATGTAAAATGCCAAAACCTTAGCTACCGTGAAAATGTTAGAAACCTTAGGATAACTGATGTATGGTACATCTAACATTATACTTGAAATCCTACATATGGCCAACAACAATGAAATTGTCAGCCACTAAGCGTGTACTTGTCCCATTGCCTCGAACCATATTTGGATAAACGTGCGCTACTGGCGGGGTGTCAAAACCCAATTCGTATGAAAGGTGAAAACCTTTACACCTTATAAGGTATAAGATACCTTAAACGTGGGAGAGAGATGGCCAACCCCTTAATCCTCTGTTAATGATGTTAAAACTTCTGCAAAAGCTTAAAACTTCATGAAATTGGATGTTAAATATCTAACATCCTTTTCTTAGAACAAATAATGTATGTAAAATGAAAGAAAGTGAGTGTGAGATGTTACCGAAGAAAGGATCATATATCCTTTGAGAATCCTTGATCCTATGTCAGAATACTGCAGTATCTAAGGATCCTTGATCCTTTCTACATAAAGTATTTCTTCAGATGGATAGCATTCCAAGCTCTTGGTAGGAGATCACCATCCATAGTCAATAGGCAGTATGCCCCCTTTCTAGCCTCTGCTTCTATCAAATAGGGGTCTTCCCACTTAGGTGCCAATTTACCATCAGCTGGATTTGTAGTGTTTTGAAATGCTTTCCTCAGCACCAAATCACCAACTTGAAATCTTCTGCTTCTGACATTTTTGTTATATGCTCTGGCCATCCTTTGTTGATAACTGGCCATCCTTATTCTTGCTAAGTCTTTGAGCTCATCCACAGTATCTAGGTCTTGAGTCAGATTTTCAGCATTTGTTTGAGGATCATGAATGCTCATCCACAGTACCTCAGTTCCAAAGACTAAAGAGAATGGAGTCTGGCCTGTGGCATTCTTTGGAGTTGTCCTATCTGCCCAAATGACATATGGCAGCTTTTCAACCCACTTTCCTTTCTTGGATCCTAATTTCTTCTTCAAGCTGTTGATGATGATCTTGTTACTTGACTCTGCTTAGCCATTAGCTTGTGGGTGGATTGGTGTTGATGTGATCATCTTAATCCCCTAGCTGTCACAAAAGTTAGTAGTTCTATTACCAATAAATTGGGATCCATTATCACATGTAATTTTAGAAGGAATTCCAAATCTAGTAATAATGTTTCTTTTAATAAAGGATTTAACTTCCTTTTCTTTGACTTAAACAAAAGCTTCTGCTTTTATCCATTTGGAGAAGTAGTCAGTCATAACTAGTGTTTTGGTCAAAAAATCTGATGAGGATAATGCAACCAAACTCTCTGTTACGGGGTATGATGCTTATAATGTGGAACAATGACAAGGATCACTTCAATGTAAATTGCACAAATGACACAAGGATTTATACGGGGAAAAAGCCCTTGATCAAGAGT
This sequence comes from Helianthus tuberosus, assembly GCA_030545235.1. NCBI lineage: Eukaryota > Viridiplantae > Streptophyta > Magnoliopsida > Asterales > Asteraceae > Helianthus > Helianthus tuberosus. The sequence continues at coordinate 85,796,055 of CM060369.1, forward strand.
TGATCTCCGGCACAAAAAACCCCGGGTGATGGAAACTACCGATCACCAAGTTCAAATAAATCAATAAACGTTTACAACTTCGGATAGTAACGAGCTAGGTACAAGGATCACTATCGTGAAATGTGTAAAAGTGAGTGCAAACTAATAAGTGTTCGTCGAGAGCTTCAAGAGTGCGAGTATATGAGAGTGTGTGTAGCTGAAAATGGCTAAGTGTTCTAATTCTAGCTCGTCACCCCTTTAAAAATAGAAGTTAACTACAAAAACTAACTATCCGACTTTTGTGCCAAGCTCCCACGTTCTCCACAATGTCCATTTCTGGTCAATCGTGTGCGAAATGCCCGTGGAATATTCCTTAGTACCGTTGCCAAGACCAAGTCAAGCTTGTTACTCCTGCGAAGTAACACAAAACACAAATAAACAATCGTCAGTATGAGGATCCTTAAAGTGATCCATGATCCTGAAGCTCTTCTGAGGATCACTATCTGTCACAGAAGTAAGGATCATTAATTAGGATAACGAATAAGGATCACTAATTGTTAGAAAATCCTCCCCTAACAATTGCCCCCAAAACATAAGGAGTGAAATGTAAAATGAGCGAGTTATGTTTTCCTGATCTTATCCGCAACTAACTATCGCAAATATAGCCGTTATTGTTGAACTAGCCGTTGCAACCATGACGTCACAGAAGTGACAACCCTGCACGATCATGATTATAAATAGGAGATAGAGATAGGATCAAATGCATTTAAAATTTCAGAAAGACTCCCTTTATAACTGCATTCCGAAGATAGACAGGTATTCTCTCTTCATCTTCTTCCTTCTCTTACTCTGTTTTTCTTACTTTACCATCATCTCTTCAAGAATGATGCTCCGGTCCTCTCCCGCCAAGGATCACCAGAAGGATAGTCCCTTGAAGAGTCAAAAGATCATCAAAGACTCCACAAATGAGAGGTGTTGCTTTAATGATGCTCAAATAGACAAGATTCGTCATTGCTTTCCGGCGAGTGCCTTTTTCAAACCCTTCGATCCTACTATTCTGAGCGACTATGTTTCAGAAACATGGGTTGCCTTTCCAGTTACTCCATTTGCCATAGGATACACCTATCCTTTCCCAGAACTTACACAATCCTTCTTTTCCCTTACCGGCATCTCTTACATCCAAGCCATGCCGATGATTTGGAGGGTTTTGTACACCCTGGAGAGGATCATCGAACAGGAAGGCATTGACTTAGGCATGTTAGAGCTGACACAATTGTATGATCTTACTACCTTTGGATCCCATCGTTATTTGTTCAAACGAAAACCCGGCGGAGAACACCCCCTTCTTAAAGTCACCAAGAATGACACAAATTGGAAACGTCGCTTCTTCTTTGTCAGGAGGGATACCATTCCAAACGGAAAGGATCTACCAAAGACCTGGTCCACCCATGGTAGGCCAGAGGATCCTGAGAAGGATCACCAGGTAGTCTTGTTTTTGTATAAGGATTACTGACCCCCTTTTTATCTTGTGTTATGCAACTATTTCTGTCTCACACATCATCACATCACCTGCAACCAAGGATAGGCTTGCTGCTTTTTGGAAGCTTGATCCTGAAACAAGGACATTCAAGATAGACACCCAAGACTCACAAGAAGTATCCTCAGGTTCCATTACCATGTCAAGTAAGTATCCTGCCTTTTGCATAGTTTGAATATTAAAATAAATAAGTAAATTGAAATAGGATAAGGATACTTATCTTGCTTTGAATGTGTAGGTGCCGGAAAATCTGCCAAGCCTGTATCCCAATTCAACATGGCTGACCTTGATGTTGTTCGATCCAGGAAGAAGAGGTCCACTACCAGTCCCAGCATCTCCATTCCTAAGGCACCCACTAAAGGGAAAGGTGGCAAGAAGAGGAAAACTTCTGACACCGAGGACCTTCAAGGCCTACCACTGATCCGCCACCAGTTCCTTGAATACTTTAATGATGTAAGGATCCCCAATTCTAGCTAGGTATCCTACTCGTATGAGGATCACCTGATCTTGAACCGCTTTATCCTTTTCTTTGCAGAAATTTGCTGAGATTGAAGATTACGTGGGGAACGTCGAGGAGCAGGACAAGAAGATTGCTGACCTCCAACAGGTTGCAGTGCTCAAGGACCTTGCAATTGCTGATCTTCAGAAGGAACTCCAAGATGCCAAGACTAAAACGGCTAAGCTTCTGATTGACCTTGACTATGAGAAGCATGATCTCATAGAAAATGCTAAGGTCTCTGCTGCCATCACAATGTATCAGACAAAATTGAAGATGGCCCAGGAAGCTCAAGATCCTAACTTTGACAAAAGCAGCTGGGATGTTGAGGGCTGGAAAGCAAGGTTGGCCGATCTTGAGGATGATGAGGAGGAGGCTACTGAGGTCTTGGCGATTGAGGCGAGTGGCAGTGGAAAGGATCTGATGAAGGATACCGCAGCTGGAGGAGAAGAGGATGCAGCAAAGGTGTAGGCTGCACAATTGGGCGATGATGGACATTCCTAGACGCAGCCGGAGCCCAATTTTTAAATTTGGGAGTAGTTTTTTGTGGTTGTGATGTTGAACAATTTAATGGTTTGTACTGAACAATAGTTTCTAGGATTAAGGATCATGTATGATCCTTTGGACAATAAGCAGGATTGCATATGGTGGAGGGATCCTCTGTTTGGGGGATGAAGCCATTGTGATCCTGCCGCCTTTATATTCCTGCACTACTTTTGAACTTATTATCATGGACACCCTTTACCTACCCCAGCGGACGGGCCACGTTTTGCTGGTAGATGCTCGGGGTAGGTAATTTTGACAACCTTTTAAGGGTTGATCCTTTGTTAATAAATAAAATCTTAACCTTTTGTCGCTTATCTTGTGTTGTTATCCTTTTGTTTCTTTAAATTTCCTTTGTTTTGATGCATATTTATTGAATAAACAATTTTGAATAAGTCATATTGAAAACATTTAGGACATGATCCATGATCAAATATCCTATAGTTAAAGAATCCCAAAAAACAATATGTTTTAAGGGTCACGAGTCTAGTTGTCAAATTCTAAGGGTTATTCAAATAAACAATGAATAGGATAAAAAACAATTAAGGATCATACCTGAGGATCCAAGTTAGGATCCTAACCATAATAAGGATAACTATAAGACAAACCTTAGAGAGAACTAAGGATCAAGGATCCCTAGTTGCCTATCTTTAAGGACCTGAAATAGAGCATAACTTGGGACTAAGCCAATATAAGAGAAGAGTTAGCAACTGGGGACAAGCCCAAGGATAACTGGGGACAAGCCCAAGGATCGTATGTAAACTGGAGTATGGCCCTAACTGGCGACTATCCAAACTTAGTGACATGAAAATGCCAAAACCTTAGCTAACGTGTAAACGTTAGAAACCTTAGCTAACGTGAAAACGTTAGAAACCTTAGGAACGGATGTATGGTACGTCTACCATTATACGTAGGATCCTAGGCATAGCCAGTACAATGGAATTATCAGCCCCTAAAGCGAGTACTGGTCCCACTGCCTTGAACTATACCAGGATCATCATGCGCTACAGGCGGAACTGGGGTCAAGCCCTAATAACTGGGGTTAAACCCATGGAACAGATTGCTTCTGCAGATAAGCAATGTTATGCTAAGGATACCTGAACTTTCAAAACTTAAAATCACGTGAGAAGTGGATAAAGGACACATGATCCTTATCCTTATATGAGAAAATAAAGAAATGAAATGGTTTAAGATTAGGATATTACCAAAGTAAGGATCACCGATACTTTGAGGATCCTTTAAGGATATCCCTATCGTGAGGATCATCTGTCCCATGAGGATCCTGCTCACATGAAATATTTCTTCAAGTGGACAGCATTCCAAGCTCTTGGTAGCAAATCACCTTCCATGGTTAGCAATCTATATGCCCCCTTTCCTTCTTCAGCTTCAATCAAATAAGGGCCTTCCCATTTTGGAGCCAATTTTCCATCAGCAGGATTGGTGGTATTCTGAAATGCTTTCCTCAATACCATATCTCCAACTTGAAACTTCCTGATCCTGACATTTTTGTTGTAGGCACCAGCCATTCTCTGTTGATAACTGACCATCCTTATCCTAGCCATATCCCTGATTTCTTCAATAGTATCCAGGTCTTGAGCCAAGTTCTCATCATTCTCCTCAGGATCACGGGTACTTGTTCTAGCAGTTGGAACCACCATTTCTGTTGGGATCACTGACTCTGCCCCAAATACCAAAGAGAATGGTGTTTGACCAGTAGCATTCTTAGGGGTTGTCCTATCAGCCCAAAGCACATAGGGTAGTTCTTCTGCCCATTTCCCTTTCTTGGATCCAAGCTTTTTCTTCAAATTGTTGATGATGATCTTGTTGGATGATTCTGCTTGACCATTAGCTTGTGGGTGGATTGGTGTTGATGTTATCATCTTAATCCCCCAGCTGTCACAAAAGTTAGTGGTTCTGCCCCCAATAAATTGGGAACCATTATCACATATAATCTCAGAAGGAATTCCAAATCTAGTTATAATATTTCTTTTAATGAAGGATATAACTTCCTTTTCTCTAACTTGGGCAAAAGCTTCAGCCTCTATCCACTTGGAGAAGTAATCAGTCATAGCAAGCATGAATACTTTTCCACCAGGTGCCTTAGGGAGCTTACCAACTATATCCATACCCCATCTCATAAATGGCCAAGAGGAGGATATAGGATGCAATAATTCAGCTGGTTGATGAAGGATATTGCTGTGTCTCTGACAAGGATCACATCTCTTAGCATACTCCACAGCATCTCTCTTCATGGTTGGCTAGTAGTATCCTGTCCTCAGGATTCTTGAGAATAATGCCCTGCCCCCAGTGTGGTTTCCACAATCTCCTTCATGGAAGTCTTTTAAAACTTCTTGGATTTCAGGATCCTCAATGCATCTCAAGTATGGTCCTGCAAGAGATCGTCTATACAACATATTATTTAAAATAGTGAATTGAGATACCTTAGATTTGAAAGCCCTAGGCTTTTCTCCTGTAGGAATCTCTCCATGTTGTAAGTATCTCATAATTGGTGAGATCCATGATCCTGATCCTGAATGGGATCGAGTATCCTCACTAGGGATAATTGCAGAATCATTTCCTATCTCCATAGCCACATGATCCTCGATAGCCGGGGTCAGGATATGGATAATAGGAATCTTGATATCCTCCGGGATCTTCAAGGATGATCCTAAGTTAGCCAATGCATCCGCCTCTGTATTTTCTTCCCTTGGTACCTGCGTCAAACTAAAGGAAACAAAAGAGAGTGCCAAACTTTTGACTATCTCTAAATATTTGGTTAGCTTTTCACCTTTAACAGCATAGGATCCATTAAAGTGGTTTGTAATTAATAATGAATCTACATGTACCTCAAGATACCTGATCCCCATATGCTTTGCAATTTGCAAACCAGCAATTAAGGCTTCATATTCAGCCTCATTATTAGTGGTTTGGAACTCACAAGCTATAGAGTGGGGTATTATGTCCCCCTGTGGCGATTTTAGTAGTATCCCAAGCCCTGTGCCTTTGACATTTGAGGATCCATCAGTGTAGAGTATCCAAGGATCCTTGGTCTCCTCTAGCTGCTGGACTTCTAACTCAGCTTCTTTTTGTAAATCACTACTGAAATCAGCCACAAAGTCAGCTAATGCTTGGGATTTGATGGCTGTCCTAGGCTCATATCTTATATCATATGCACTTAGCTTCACTGCCCACTTAGCCATCCTTCCTGACATCTCTGGTTTCCTGAGGACATTCTTCATGATCCTTAACAAGGACCGCACTTACTGCTTTTGAGGATACTGCAAGATATAAGGATAGCACATCGCCTTTTTCTGGTTTCATCAAGGCCGGGGCTGAGGATAGGTAATCTTTGAGGGCTCTTAAAGCATTTTCATGCTACTCAGTCCACTCAAATTTCTTGTTCTTCCTTAAGATATCATAGAATTCTTTGCACTTCTCTGAGGATTTGGATATAAATCTGTTCAAAGCTGCTATCCTGCCTGTTAGCCTTTGAACATCCTTAGCATTGACCAGAGATTTGATGTTTACTATTGCTTTGATTTGTTCTGGGCTAGCTTCAATGCCTCTCTTGGTTACCATGTATCCTAAGAATTTACCTGCTTTAACACCAAAGTGACATTTTGAAGGGTTAAGTTTCATGTTATATTTGTCAAGGATATCGAATGCTTCCTCTAAGTCCCTTAGATGATCCTCAGCTTTTATGGATTTTACCACCATATCATCTATGTAAACCTCCATAGTTTGTCCAATCTGATCCTTGAACATCATATTCACCAGCCTTTGATATGTTGCACCTGCATTTCTTAGTCCGAACGGCATAGCAATATAGCAGTATATACCAGTTGGAGTCATGAAGGCTGTATCCTCTTGGTCGGATGGTTCCATTTGGATTTGTTGGAATCCAGATGAAGCATCCATAAAAGTTAACAGTTCATGACCCGCAGTTGCATCCACCATGGAGTCAATGTGGGGTAATGGGAAAGGATCCTTGGGACATGCCTTATTTAAATCGGTAAAATCGACACATACCCTCCACTTTCCGTTTTTGTTTTGAACAACAACCACATTGGCCAACCATCTTGGATACTTGACCTCTCTAATCATACCTGCCCGGAGCAACTTCTCTACCTCTTCTTGGATAATGGCATTCCTTTCCGGTGCAAACTTTCTTCTCCTTTGATGGATTGGTTTGAAGGACCTGTCAATGCCAAGTTTGTGGGTGATTACATCTTTAGATATACCAGTCATGTCTTCGTGTTTCCACGCAAAGGTAGTCTTTCTCCTTTTGAGGAAGGATATGAGGTCTTCCTTCATATCGCCAAGGATCCCTGATCCGATATAGATTTTGGATTCAGGATCATCAGGATCCATGAGGACTTCTACCACATCCTGCTCTCTTGCCTCCAAGACATCCCTTGGAGGATACTTTGATTGCTATTGCTCCCTTGACTTTGAAGCCGGTTTCATCGATGAAGTATAGCAATTCTTAGCCTCTTGCTGATCACTATCAATCTTCACTATTCCCCAAGGACTAGGGAGCTTCACACATTGATGGTAGGTAGATGGGACTGCCTTCATATCGTGTATCCAGGGCCTGCCAAGGATAACATTACAACAAGATAAACAGTCAATAACACAAAATTTTTGATAAGAGTGTAGGCCTTCGATGTATATTGGGAGTTTAATGTCCCCCAGGGTATTCTTAGTTTCGCCACTAAATCCCACAAGCACGGAGGATCTAGGTATGATGTCCGATTCAGGAATACCCATCTTCTTTAGAACATCAAGCTGGATAATGTTCACTGAGCTTTCTCCGTCTATAAGGATCCTGCGGACAAAATGGTTAGAAATGAAAAGAGTAATAACTAAACCATCGTGATGAGGATCCTAGATATCAACACGATCATCCTTATCAAAGGTTATGACTTTTCCTTCGGAGACACTTGATGTTCGAACGGGTCTTTCTCCATTATCCATTTTAGTTTCCTTTGCATGCCTTTTAGCTGCTGAGAAGGATGTGCCACAAATGTCTGATCCTCCAGAAATAAAGTTTATTACTTGTGCATCTGCTGGAGGGGCTGGAGCCTTCTCAGGGATCCTTTCAGGATCCTGAGTCCTTGACTTTTTTCTTCCCAACAATTCTTTTAGATGCCCCTTGCTCAACAAGTATCCAATTTCCTTTCTTAGTGCAATGCATTCTTCTGTGAGATGCCCAAAATCTTCATGGTATGCACACCACTTTGATTTATCCTTAGTTGCAGCTGGCCTATCATTTTTTCTGGGCCATCTAGCTTTATCACCTAGATTCTGCATCGCAAGGATTAGTTCATTGTTATCAACAGAAAAACAATATTCAGAAATTGGAGGATAATCCTCATCATCCTCTTCTTGATCAATAGAATGCACGTTCTGGTTATCAGATCTGTTGTAGGATCTGAACTTGTTGTTCCTGAATGAGGATCCTTGCTTTCTTGCTTTGAGGATCCTGCTAACCTCTCCTGGATCCTCTTGTCATCCTCTAGCCGGATGAACCTAAGTGCCCGGGTTCTTACCTCATCTAAGTTCCTGCATGGTGTCATAACAAGATCATCATAGAACGACGAATCCCTAAGCAATCCCATTTTAAAGGCCTCACCAGCCGTGGCTATATCTAAGTTGGGAATGTCTAAGGATTCTTTATTGAATTTGGTAATGTAATCCCTTAATGATTCATTATGACCCTGGGTTATCCTATATAGATCACTAGTTAATCGTTCAAATTTTCTACTACAAGAAAACTGATTATTAAACAGGTTAACTAGATTAGCAAATGAGGTAATAGAGTAGGGGGGAAGACTTAGCAGCCATTTGAGAGCTGATCCAGTAAGAGTGGATCTGAATCCCTTGCACAGGCACGCTTCCTTTAACCTTTCTGGGGTTGGATTAATCTCCATCCTCTCCCTGTATTGTGCTATGTGTTCTTCAGGATCCGTCGAACCATCATACAGCTTCATTGTTGGCACATGGAACCTCTTGGGTATCTCGGCATCACAGATTGGTGGTGCAAAATGAGATATCTTGTGGCTCCCGTCTGCGATCTCTGGGATAGGTTTGACCACTCCTGGAACACTTGATATCATATCCTTTAGCTTTTACAATTCTCTGGACATGGCATGATTGATACCTGGATCCTGCATAAGACCATGGTTAGTAGTATAAGAATTATTAAAAGTGTTACCTCCCATTGGATTCAAATTAGGAAGAGTGGATGTTAATCCATATTGTTGGGGCTCTGGAATGATCGAGGGACCAGTAGCAGCATTGGTCTGCATTGGAATAAAATATCCCTGATGGACATCTGAACTTCCTGTTTGCAAGCTCCTCAAGGATCCTGGCATCTGGAAGGATCCTTGAAACTGGGACGATCCCGGAACAAAGAAGGATCCTTGAACCTGGGATGATCCTGGAACAAAGGAGGATCCTTGAACCTGGGATGATCCTGGAACAAAGGAGGATCCTTGAACCTGGGATGATCCTGGAACAAGGGAGGATCCTTGAACCTGGGATGATCCTGGAACAAGGGAGGATCCTTGAACCTGGGATGATCCTGGAACAAAGGAGGATCCTTGAACCTGGAATGATCCTGGAACGAAGGAAGATCCTTGAATCTGCTGCGCTCCTGAATAACCTCCTGCATTCATGAAGGATCCTATATACTGAGGATAGGATCCTGCTGGCTGGAAATAGGAACCCGATGCCTGAGTCACTGTTGTTGTTCCGTAGTGCACTCCTTTTGGTCCACCCACATATTGAACATCTGGAACCACTGATGGCTGATAAGTAATCACCGGAGTATCAAAATTCAAAGATTTTGGCACCAGTGGGGAATGATCCTCTTCCGTTTTCTTTTGTTTCTTGAGGTCTCCGATTTCTTTGAGAATCCTTTCATTGGTCTTATCCTGTTGCTGTATATGATCCTTCATCTGCAAAATCAAAGTAAACATGTCACTAGTAGTAGGAGTGTAAGAAGCAGAAGAAGTTGGAGGTTTTGAGAAAATGGGAGTTGGTTTCTTCGCAGCATTCTCAGCATTCTTCTGGGATCCAGAAGGTGGTGGAGGCAAAGGGGGAACGCCTTGTGAAGAAGTGAATGAGGGCATCAAATTTGAAGCATTCTTCGCTGAGGAAGCCATTTGCTTGGTTGTAGTGAACTGAAATGAGCACAGAAATGCGAATTTTTCTAAGGATGAATCACCAATTGCCCCACGGTGGGCGCCAAACTGTTTTGGTCAAAAAATCTGATGAGGATAATGCAACCAAACTCTCTGTTACGGGGTATAATGCTTATAATGTGGAACAATGACAAGGATCACTTCAATGTAAATTGCACAAATGACACAAGGATTTATACGGGGAAAAAGCCCTTGATCAAGAGTTGATCTCCGGCACAAAAAACCCCGGGTGATGGAAACTACCGATCACCAAGTTCAAATAAATCAATAAACGTTTACAACTTCGGATAGTAACGAGCTAGGTACAAGGATCACTATCGTGAAATGTGTAAAAGTGAGTGCAAACTAATAAGTGTTCGTCGAGAGCTTCAAGAGTGCGAGTATATGAGAGTGTGTGTAGCTGAAAATGGCTAAGTGTTCTAATTCTAACTTGTCACCCCTTTAAAAATAGAAGTTAACTACAAAAACTAACTATCCGACTTTTGTGCCAAGCTCCCACGTTCTCCACAACGTCCATTTCTGGTCAATCGTGTGCGAAATGCCCGTGGAATATTCCTTAGTACCGTTGCCAAGACCAAGTCAAGCTTGTTACTCCTGCGAAGTAACACAAAACACAAATAAACAATCGTCAGTACGAGGATCGTTAAAGTGATCCATGATCCTGATCCTGAAGCTCTTCTGAGGATCACTATCTGTCACAGAAGTAATGATCATTAATTAGGATAACGAATAAGGATCACTAATTGTTAGAAAATCCTCCCCTAACAACTAGCATGAACACTCTTCCACCTGGTGCTTTTGGGAGTTTGCCTACTATATTCATCGCACATTTCATGAATGGCCAAGAGGAAATTATTGGATATAAAGGCTCTGTTGGCTGATGTAGGATGTTGTTATGTCTTTGGCAAGCATCACATTTCCTTGCATATTCTACGACATCTTTCTTCATTGTAGGCCAGTAGTAACCTGTCCTAAGGATCCTTGAGAATAACGTTTTGCCCCCAGTGTGATTTCCACAGTCTCCTTCATGAAAATCCTTCAAGACCTCTTGAATTTCTATATCCTCAATACATCGCAAATAGGGACCTGCAAGAGATCTTTTATACAACATGTTATTTAATATAGTGAATTGAGATACCTTAACCCTAAAGGCTCTGGGATTCTCCCCTGTGTGAATTTCCCCAGTCTGAATGTACTTCAGAATTGGAAGGATCCATGATCCTGAATTTGACTGCGCATCACTGGGTATAATGTAGTATCCCAACTATCTCCATTGCTATGTTTTCCTCTATTGCAGGAGAAAGAATATGGATGATAGGTATCCTCACATCCTCTGAAACTTTCAAGGATGGACCTAGGTTTGCTAAGGCATCTGCCCCTGCATTCTCCTCCTGGCACCTGTGTTAAGCTGAAAAGATCAAAAGAATTTGCCAGTTTCCTGACTATTTTTAGGTATTTGATTAGTTTTTCACCTTTGACAGTATATGAGCCAGTAAAATGGGTAGTAATTAGCAATGAATCTATGTATACTTGAAGATACCTGATCCTCATTTGCTTAGCTAATTGCAAACCTGCTATTAAGGCCTCATATTCTGCTTCATTATTAGTGGTTTGGCATTCACATGCAATGGACTGGGGTATTATGTCCCCCTATGGTGATTTTAGTAGTATGCCTAGTCCAGTTCCTTTGACATTTGAGGCTCCATCTGTGAAGAGTGTCCAAGGATCCTTGGTCTCCTCAAGTTGTTGAACCTCTAGCTCAGCTTCCCTTTGTAGATCGCTACTGAAATCAGCCACAAAATCAGCCAAAGCTTAAGACTTGAAGGCAGTCCTTGGTTCATACTTAATATCATATACACTAAGCTTAACTGCCCATTTTTCCATTCTACCTGACATTTCAGGTTTCCTGAGAACATTCTTAATAGGAAAGTTAGTTTTCACAATAATAGTGTGAGTTTCAAAATAATGTCTAAGTTTTGTGGAAGCCATAATAAGAGCAAGATTTAATTTCTCTAAATGAGAATATCTGGCTTCAACATCAAGAAGGCTTTTACTTACATAGTATACTGGATGTTGTTGGCCTTCATGATCCTTAACTAATACTACACTTACTGCTTTACCTGAAATAGCTCAACATCCTTAGCTTTCATTAATGCTGGTGCTGAGGATAGATAATCCTTGAGCACCTTTAGTGCAGCTTCATGCTTCTCAGTCCACTAAAATTTCTTATCCTTTCTCAGAATGTCATAAAAATCCTTGCACTTCTCTGAGGACTTTGAAATGAACCTATTTAAGGCTGCAATCCTTCCTGTTAGCCTTTGTACATCCTTTGCATTGGTGGGAGACTTTATTTTACCATTTCCTTTATCTGCTCAGGGCTAGTTTCAATCCCTCTTTTGGTCACCATGTATCCTAGGAACTTCCCAGCTTTGACACCAAAATGACACTTTGAAGGATTCAGCTTCATGTTGTATTGATCAAGGATGTTAAATGCCACTTCAAGATCCTTGAGATGATCCTCTTCTTTCTTGGACTTGACCATAATGTCATCAATGTAGACCTCCATAGTGTCTCCAATTTGTTCTTTGAACATCATATTGACCAGTCTTTGGTAAGTGGCACCTGCATTTTTCAGTCCAAAAGGCATTGTAATATAACAGTATATGCCAGTGGGAGTCATGAATGTTGTATCCTCTTGGTCAGATGGTTCCATTTGAATTTTGTTGAAATCCAAACGAATCATCCATAAAGGTGAGCAATTCATGGCCCGCTATTGCATCCACCATGGAGTCAATGTGTGGAAGTGGGAAAGGATCCTTAGGACATGCCTCATTTAAATCTGTAAAGCGACACATACCCTCCACTTTCCATTTTTTCTTTTGAACAACCACCACATTGGCTAACCATTTTGGATACTTAACTTCCCTAATCATACCTACCTTCAAGAGTTTGTCCACCTCATCTTGGATAATGACATTCCTTTCAGGTGCAAATTTCCTTCTTTTTTAATGAATTGGCCTGAAAGATTTATCAATACCCAATTTATGAGTAATAATGTCTTTAGAGATACCTATCATATCTTCATGTTTCCAAGCAAAGGTGGACTTCCTTCTCTTTAGGAAGGATACTAGATCCTGCTCTATATTGTCAAGGATCCCGGATCCTATAAAAACTTTGACTTCAGGATCCTCAGGGTCCAGTATTACATCCTTGATGTCTTGTTCTCTTGCCTCCATGGCATCCCTTGGAGGATGCTTTAATTTCTATGTTACCCTTGGTTTTAAAGTCGGTTTTATTGAAGAGGTGTAACAGTTCTTTGCCTCTTGTTGATCACTCTCTATCTTTACTACTCCCCATGGGGTTGGTAGCTTTACACATTGGTGGTAGGTTGAAGGGACAACTTTCATGTCATGTATCCATGGCCTGCCAAGGGTCACATTGCAACAAGACACCAGTCAATAACACAAAATTTATGTATAGAGTTTACCCCCTCAATATAGATTAGGAGTTTGATGTCCCCTAGGGCGTTCTTCATTTCACCGCTGAATCCTACAAGGATTGATGATCTCAGAACTATTTCATATTTCGGGATGTTCATCCTCTTTAGGAAATCAAGTTGGATAATGTTCACAGAGCTTCCACCATCGATAAGGATCCTTCGAACAAAATGATTAGAAATAAACAAGGTAATAACTAAGCCATTATGATGAGGATCCTGGATATCAACACTATCTTCCTCATAAAAGGATATAACTTTCTGTTGAGTTAGAGTGGAGGTCCTGATAGGCCTGTCTCCTTTTTCCAGCTTAGTTTCCTTGGCATGTCTCTTTGCTGAAGAGAATGAGGTTCCATATATAACTGATATACATTAAATTATACATGTTTTTATACCCCAAAACACTTCCGTTTTAAGAGTTTTTGACCGAAAACATGACGTTTAGGTACTAAATTCAGTACTTTTATATTTTCAGGCCTTAAAAAGAGCACAAAGGAAAATTCTAATGAAAACAGACAAATTCTGATGCATTTCTGAAGAAAATGGCAAAAATCTGATGACTTCCAGGTATGGCACGACCGTGCCATCCATCGGCACTACCGTGCCGATCCTTCGATCTCGGAAGAACTGCCAGTGCAATGGCTGGTGCCAACTGTTTCTCGGACCGCACTACCATGCCACCTGAGGCATGACTGTTATGGGTGAAATTCTGAGCCCATATCCTGAATTATATCTTGATTTTATGATAGCTGATTATGATCAGGATACCAGACCAGGATATTGGTAACATCCTGAGGCAGTATCCTGACTATTACTAACAATTTGCTTGTAAACATTGGTTACAAGGGACTAACGTTCATGAGGACCAAGTCATCCTGAAGACCCGCTCAAATTGGTTAAGATAAGGACGTTGATGGCGGAAAAATAGCTCTTGTAACGGTCAGCATTGAAGAAAGGCATATTTTATGGGAGTTACGAATGCTGGTCAAAGCTATTTATGTTGTAACGGTTATGGAGGCTTAAATCCCGGATTTATAGTTAATATGCACGTGGAGAACGAGTTGGAATAGTCCCCTAACGTTCAGAAGGGCATATTCCAAGTATCCCGGATTTTTAGCATAATATCCCGGATTTTTAGCATAGTTAGTTATTTCTTTTTACTATATAAAGGAATGTACGGATCATAGGAACACACAACTTTCACACACAATCTCTCGTACACTCTTGCTCTCTACTAGCTGCAACCACTCACAAAACACTTACACTTGTACTCGAATCGCATTGTAAGACTTAGTTGATCCGTATCGTATCCTGCACTGTATCCTGATATTTGAAGCAATAAGAAGAACAAGGCAGCCAACGATTGTCAGCTCCCGAGGTTTTATGCCGAAGATCTAGATTGATCAAGGGCTTTCCTCATACATCCCGTGTCACCCTTTACCTTTTTTCTCATTGTTTGATTGTAGATACAGCTCGATACCCTGAGCCGTATCCTGAAAACTGTTTTTACCAACAACTAAATTAGCATATTTTCGATACACATTTTTAGCACACTACCTCACTTAACTAATTTTATCACTTAATTGCTTAGGTAATTTTTGACCAAAACAATTTGGCGCCCACCGTGGGGCAAGTGGTGCTATTTCTACTAAAAGCTTTTGCAAAATCGTTACTTGGTTTTCTATTTTCAAAACTTTTTGCTACACTATTTTCAATGGCCTCGAGATCAAACATGAGCTCTTCTACCGTGTCTGCTACAACCTCTGCAACAATTGGTTCGGTGCTTCCACCACCTCCTCCGAGAACGCAAGCCTCTTCACAAGGAACTGAAGTTCATGTGGCTCGGGATGTTATCCCCGCCCGTAATATTCAGGAATCTGCTCCTGTTTTGGCCTCTAATGAAGAAATTCTAACTTTGTTTGGTAGTATACAGGAACAGATGAGGATACAACAAGAGACCAACCAAACACTGATGAGAGAGATACAACTCTTGAAATCCAACTCAAGCAGGACCGCTGAGGATACTGTCACTCCTTTGTAGACCAGAGCTTTGAACTTCAGTTCTGCACTATATACTGAGGATAACAGGGGGAATATTGTGCCTAGCCATTCCCAGAGTCATATTCCTGAGATACCTTCTTCGGTTAGGGTGTCAACTGTGAGAAGTTCAGGATATGCTTCAGGATACGGCCAGAATCCTCAGGCTGGTAACGTATCTAATAATAATAATAATACTTTTGCTACTAATGGTATTGGATCCTTGCAGGATGCAGGTATGACATCATCATTTTCTAGGGAGCTTCAGAAATTAAAGGACATGATATCCAGTGTACCTGGGTGGTCCAGCCAATTCCAGAAGTATCCCAAGACTGCCACAGGATATCCCGGTTTGCATATCCTATTTGTGATGATGAAATCCTAAAAAGATTTCAGACCCCCCAACATGAAGCTCTATGACGGAACTACGGATCCTGAAGAGCATATTGCCCAGTATAGGGAAAGGATGGAAATCAACCCTATCCCTCCAGATCTCAAGGAAGCATGCCTCTGCAAGGGTTTTGGTTCTACCTTAACAGGATCAGCCTTGAAATAGCTCTTAAACGTTCCTCCTCATTCAATTACATCGTTTGCTCATTTAGTCAATTTATTTAATAGTCAATTTTCTTGCAGTCGAAGTTTTGAAAAACTAACCAGTGATCTCTACAGGATAACTCAAGGACCTCAGGAATCCTTGAGAGATTATGTGAACAAGTTTAGTTGGGAATCCTTAGATATCCCACATCTTGATGTTGCAACAGCTGTGCAGGCTTTCAAGATGGGGTTGCAAAAAGATTCTCAATTTTACCAGGATGTTGTAATGAATCCCTGCAGTAATCTGGATGAAGCTCGGAACAGGGCTTTAAGATATATTCGGCTGGAGGATGACAAAAAGATGCAAGAGAGGATGAATTCATCCACAACCTATGAGTCAACCAACAGGAAATCAGAATCCTCGTATAAACCATATCGCTCTAAGCCATATGGCAGAAATGACAGTAAAAAAGTGAATGCTGTTGAAGACGAGGATCCAGAGGAGTATCCTGAGTTGTCTGAATATTGTTTTTCTGTTAATATACCTGAACTAATGTATGCTATGCAGGGTGTAGGAGACAAAGCAAGATGGCCCCGGAAGAATCAACAAAAAGCTGATTGGAAGGATAAGTCCAAATGGTGTGCCTCCCATGAGGATTTTGGACATGTTACTGAGGATTGCATTGCTCTAAGGAAAGAAATAAGCTATCTCTTGAGCAAGGGACATCTGAAGGATCTCCTGGGAAGAAAGAAGAATAAGGGTCAGGATACTAAGAAGGATCCTGAACGAGCAGCATCATCTCATGCGGATGCCAAGATAATTAACTTCATTTCAGGAGGATCCGACATATGCGGGACATCATATTCTGCGGAGAAAAGGCACGCGAAGGAAGCCAAGGCAGAGAGGGGAGATAAGCCAACCAGGATGTCAACCCTCACAACTGATAAAGTGATCACGTTCGATAGCGATGACAGGGATACTGTCCAGGATCCTCACCATGATGGTTTGGTAATTACTTTATATATTGCTAACCATTTTATATGCAGGATATTGGTGGACAATGGCAGCTCGGTCAACATCATCCAATTGGGAACCCTGAAGAGAATGAACATCCCCGAGATGGAGATTACCTCAAAGTCCACTGTGCTTGTAGGGTTTAGTGGAGAAGCAAAGAATACTGTTGGGGAGATAAAACTACCCGTATATGTCGAAGGAGTAAACTCGATGCAACGGTTTTGTGTCATGGATTCATTATCCTGCAATAATATTATATTGGGCAGGCCATGGATTCACGATATGAAAGCTGTACCTTCCATCTATCATCAGTGTGTCAAGATCCCTACTCCTTGGGGGGTAGTCAAAGTTGAAAGTGACCAACAAGAGGCGAAGGAGTGCTACTCCTCTTTGTTGAAGGCCTCAAGAAAATCCAATGCAGGATAGCGATTAAAGATGCGAGCCCAGGATATCGTGGAGGCTTCGGAGCAGGATGTTAAGAAAATTATCCTGGACCAGGATACTCCAAATATCTCGGTGCTCTTAGGAGCCAATATCCCTCAGGATATTGAAAATCGGTTAACTAACTTTTTGAAATACAGGATGTCAACATTCGCATGGAAGCATGAGGATATGACAGGTATTTCTAAGGATATTATAACTCACAAACTTGGAATTGATAGGTCTTTCAAGCCTGTCCAGCAAAAGAGAAGGAAGTTTGCTCCAGAACGAAACATAATTATTCAAGAAGAGGTTGAAAGACTATTGATGTCCAAGATGATAAGGGAAGTCAAATTTCCCAAGTGGCTAGCAAATGTGGTAGTGGTTCAAAAGAAGAATGGGAAATGGAGAGTTTGTGTAGATTACACAGACTTGAACAAAGCATGTCCTAAAGACCCATTCCCTCTGCCTCATATAGACTCGATGGTGAATGTAACACCCCGAAAATATAAAACTTTATATTAGAATTATAAAGTATAAATACACCAGAATTTACTAACTAGGAACTTTTAACCTAGTTAACTACAAGTCTAGAAGTAAATGCCTTAAAGAAGGCTTAAATCTGAAAATTTGAGTTAAACCGCATGATTGTGATGTTTCGGCAAAATATGCGAACTATGAATTGAAAAGAGTTCTAAACACATCTTGGTTGAACTCTATAGGAAAGGATACCGGAGCTCCAAGCGGACAAGCCGGTGGCGACTTGCGTTTGAAGAGCGTGCACTAAAGGTATGTAACTTGACCCGTTACATTAAATGAATTGTTGTTAAACTATGCGTAGTCGCATTTCAGAAAAGTGGTTGTGTCGATTTTAGTGACCACGATAGTTACTTGAATTAATAGCGTTAGAATTGATAAGGAACCATTTGGTAGTCATCGTATTGGAGGATTTCCACAAGATGAACCAACGGGTCGAATAATAGTGTAAATTTTAGTATTAGTGTTTTAAATTAGTTAGCAATGGCGATATTAATCACAAGAGCATTAAACCATGGGATTGGTAAGGAAATGCAAGTGATGCTGAGCCCTGGATGATGGGCATAAGGCGCCATAGACTCATTAGTGAAATGGTAGTAAAATGGGTAAAGTTGGAATGGGTAGAATAAATGCATAGTGACATTTAGTCGTTCGGTCCGTAAATCAAATTTTCAGTATGATAATTGTAATAGGCACGTCGGTAAAGAATTTACAGACGTATAGGAAAAAGAATCACCTAAAACGGACTTACGAGTCAAAAGTTATGGCCAAACGAAGTTAAAAATCTGAGTTTCCGGAGCTGGCAGCAAATGCAGGTCATAAACCTGCATCTGCTGGAAAACTGACTCCCCCGCGCCACGCGACAGGATCATTTAGATCCGTCGCGACAAAACGAAGGGTACCTGCCGCGACAAGCGATAGGATCGATTTTGAAATTTCATTTTATTTTTCATGATTCGATGTCGGAACTTGTTTATTCGTATTATATCAGTGTGTCAAAACTAACATTCTTAGTGGTTTTGACCTTAGGTACCAATGGGGATCTTACGGATGGCGGTCAAGCAAGTTTTGAAGAACCGAACACAACTTTTGAAGCTTCCGCGATTTCATAACTTTGTTAAACAATGTTTCTGTTTCTTTTGAATGTAAACAACTTGCTAATCAGGTCATGAATGTTTTAACTAGTCGGTTGTTGACTAGTTTTGATTACTTGGAACTTTGTTTTGGTAACTATGTTTAATTTAGACACCTTTTATATAAATCGTATGAATTTTTATTAAATTCAAGTAATAATTAGACGGGTGTTACAAGTTGGTAATCAGAGCTTAAGGTTGTCAACAAAGTGTTCGGTTCAAGCTTGATCGATCGTCCGATAAGAATTAATTTATTATTTTAGTAGATTATATCTTAGGAAAGAAATGAGATTCGAATTAATGTACATGGGAAGAGCGTGTTAACACACTCAAACCCGGAAAGTGCACCAAATGTGAACGGTTAAAGCAAGTTAGGAACTTAGCTAAACCGAAACAAATGAAGCAATGTTGTAAATGAAATGTTTAACGTTTAATGCAAACATTTTAGTTTCAAGATGTCGGAAAGAAACGATGATGATACGGTGCAGACAAGCACCGAGCAAATGAAAGAGATAATTGCCGAAGAAGTGGGGAAGGCAATTGAAAGTAGTCTATCTGGGTTTATAGACAAAATTCAAAATACGGTGTTGTCACTTGTCGAAGAGCGAGTCAAAAGGTTGGAGGATAGTGTCAACCATATGAAGGAGAAATCGGGATAATGTAAAGGGTGTTCATACAAAGAATTTATGGCGTGTAAACCAATCTACAACGGGGAGGTTGACCCCATAATTTGCCAAAGATGGTTGGGCGACATTGAAGGGGTGTTTAAAAGGACCCATTGTAACGAAAGTGACTTTGTTGCTTATGGAACGGGTCAGTTGAGAGGTCAAGCCAAAGATTGGTGGGACAATAAAAAGAATGAAATAGGAGTTGAAGCGGCGAGATCCATGACATGGGAGGAGTTTAAGATGCCGTTTCTTAAACATCATAGTCCCAAGGTGGTCATTAATAAAATCAGGGAAGAGTTCATGCAACTTAGGCACAAGGGCGAGACCATAGACAAGATTACGGCAACGTTTATGGATAGGATGAAGTTTTGTAGTGAATTGGTGATGAATGAAGAACAGAAAATATACTACTACTATAACATGTTAAGCGCTGAATATAGGGAGTTTATGACTCCTTCAAAATACGAGACCCTTACCGAAATCATAAACGTTGCTCGGGAACGAGAAATCGAGTTAAAGAAACAAGTTGAAAGGGGTGAGCGAAGGGCACAGGATGTGAATCCAAGTCCTACAAAGAAAGCTCGAACTGGAGAATCGGGAAAGAAGGTGGATACTAAAGGCAGGTCACCAAGTTGCAAGGTGTGTGGAAAGGGGCACAAGGGTGAGTGCCGCTTCAAAGACAACCCGTGCCCGGTATGTGGGAAGACAGGACACACCGCATCGTTATGTCCCAGAAAGGTTTTCGTTTGCTATAAATGTTATCAGCCCAGCCACAAAAAGTCTGAATGCCCAGAATTGGTTGGAAAGAGAGACACTAAAGAATCTCCAACGGAAGCTCCAAAGGCGAAAGCTAGGTCCTTCCAACTTACAGCAGTCGAAGCAAAGACAGAACCCGATGTGGTCTCAGGTATATTCGCAATAAACTCGATCCCCGCACGTGTATTATTTGATACGGGTGCGAATAAATCCTTTATTTCACATGGATTTATTCGACATCCTTCATTTGTATTGACAAAGTTACCTATGCCTTTAGAGGTTGATATAGGAGATAACAAAAGTTTCATAGTTTGTGATATTTGTCGAGGCTGCAAATTGAGCATCGATGATGAAGAATAGCTGATAGACCTAATCCCGATGTCAATGGGGGAATTTCAAGTAGTCGTTGGGATGGATTGGCTATCTCAGCACCACGCAAAGGTCGTGTGTTTTCGTAAGGAGATAAAGTTAATATCTCCGAGTGGGAACCACGTCACTATCTATGGAGAAAAAGGAGGCAACCCCATAATATGCTCGATGTTGAAAGCTCACAAGCTTATGAAGCAAGGATGCAAGGCATTTATGATATATGCGAATGAGCCCGAGAAGAAATCGCTGAAAGTTGAAGATGTACCGATAGTACGGGACTATGAGGATGTGTTTCCGGAGGATTTACCGGGGGTACCGCCCGAACGGGAAGTAGAGTTCGGAATCGAATTGATTCCAGGCGCAAAACCCGTAGCTAGGGCACCGTACCGACTCGCGCTGTCGAAATTACAAGAGTTGATGTCCCAGATACAAGACCTGCTTGACAAAGGATTTATAAGGCCGAGTGTGTCTCCTTGGGGCGCACCGGTACTGTTCGTGAAAAAGAAAGACGGAAGCATGCGCATGTGTATCGATTACCGGGAGTTAAACAAACTCACGGTAAAGAACCGATACCCGCTTCCGAGGATAGATGATCTATTCGACCAATTACAAGGTGCGAACTGGTTTTCAAAGATTGACCTTAGATCGGGGTATCACCAACTAAAGGTCAAGGAGGAAGATGTGCCGAAGACGGCTTTCCGCATGCGATACGGACATTACGAGTTCCTCGTGATATCATTTGGGCTAACAAATGCACCCGCGACATTCATGGACCTTATGAACCGGGTTTGCAAGCCAATGCTGGATAAATCAATCATTGTGTTTATTGACGATATTTTGGTGTATTAAAAAAGCGAAGCTGAGCATGCACACCACTTACAAGAGGTGTTAGAGACACTTAGACGAGAAAGGTTACATGCGAAATTCTCGAAGTGCGCCTTTTGGTTACGAGAGGTGCAATTCCTCGGCCACATCATAAGTGCCGATGGAATATTGGTGGATCCGTCAAAAGTTGAGGCCATGTCAAAATGGAATCCCCCGAAGAACCCTTTGGAAATTAGAAGCTTCTTAGGGCTTACGGGATACTCCAGAAGATTTATTCAAGATTTCTCCAAGATTGCGTCGCCACTAACAAAGTTAACCTGGAAGGAGGAAAAGTTCATTTGGGGTGTTGAACAAGAAAGGGCGTTTCAGACGCTAAAGGAGAAATTAACTCAAGCTCCGGTATTAACATTGCCGGACGGAGTCGAAGACTTAGTGGTTTACTCGGATGCCTCATTATCAGGGCTCAGATGCGTTTTGATGCAACGGGACAAAGTTATAGCTTATGCCTCGAGGCAATTGAAGATACATGAAAAGAAGTATCCCGCTCACGATCTCGAATTGGCTGCGGTGGTATTTGCGTTAAAAATATGGAGACACTATTTATATGGGGGAAAGTGCACCATATTCACCGACCACAAGAGCCTAAAATACTTCTTCGATCAGAAGGAGTTAAATATGCGCCAGAGACGATGGTTAGAAACGGTCAAGGATTACGATTGTGAAATACACTACCACCCCGGGAAAGCCAATGTAGTGGCTGATGCGTTGAGCCGAAAGGCAAATTATGCCCCGATATGAGTACAATCATTGCAGCTCATTGTGACCTCGGGCTTACTTGAACGAATCCGAGGAGCACAAGATGAAGCAGTAAAGACGGAAAACTGGAGAAAGGAATGGATTGTTGGCTAAGTTAAAGATCTCGAAGTAGGCAACCACGGTTTGAAAACACGTTTCAATAGAATTTGGGTTCCTAACATATGTGGAGTTAAAAAGCTTCTACTCGATGAAGCTCATAAGTCCCGTTATTCCATCCATCCGGGAGCGACCAAAATGTATAACGACTTAAAACAAAACTATTGGTGGCCCGGAATGAAAAGAGATGTTGTGAAATACGTGGAAAAATGCTTGACATGTCTACAAGTCAAGGCGGAGGACCAAAAACCATACGGTAAACTCCAAACGTTAGAAATCCCGGTTTGGAAATGGGAACATATTACGATGGACCTATTAACCAAACTACCAAAGACGAACCGCGGTTTCGATGCTATATGGGTAGTGGTGGATAGATTGACGAAAAGTGCTCACTTCATTCTGATTCGTGAGACTTATACGCCAGAAAAGATGTCAGAAGTTTATACTAATGAGATAATAGCACGCCATGGAGTACCGGTATCCATCGTGTCCGATAGGGATGCCCGGTTCACTTCAAATTTCTGGCGAGATTTCCAAGAGCAAATGGGAACCAAATTGTTCATCAGCACTGCGTACCATCCTCAGACGGATGGACAGAGTGAAAGAACGATACAAACGTTGGAGGACATGCTACGAGCATGTATAATTGACTTTGGAGGAAGTTGGGATGTTTATCTACCATTGGTTGAGTTTTCGTATAACAACAGCTACCATGCTAGTATTGGGATGGCACCGTACGAAATGCTCTATGGTAGGAAATGCCGAACCCCGGTATGTTGGGATGAAGTGGGCCCACGTGAACTCGCCCACCAAGATATAGTACGAGCCACTAATGAAAAGATTGATGTGGTTCGGGCACACTTGAAAGCGGCTCAAGATAGACAAAAGTCGTATGCTGACAAAAGGAGGAGACCGATCGAGTTCCAGGATGGCGACAAAGTCGTGCTCAAAGTATCCCCATGGAAGGGGGTTATCCGATTTAGAAAAAGAGGAAAATTGAGCCCGAGGTTTATCGGGCCGTTTGTGATCGTAGAACGGGTAGGAAAGGTAGCTTACCGCCTTGAACTACCTGAGGAACTAAGCGGAATTCATAACACATTTCATGTGTCACATCTTCGGAAATGTCTAGCGGATGAGACAATTTATATCCACTACGACGACATCGAGGTGGATAACAGGCTAAACTATGTGGTAAAGCCCATTGTGGTTTTGGATCGTAAGGTAAAAACCTTAAGGAATAAAGAGATCAATCAAGTAAAGGTTAAATGGGAACACAGAAAGGGTGTGGATACCACATGGGAATCCGAAGAGGAGATGCAACGACTCTAGCCTACTTTATTTGGTACGTAATTCGGTTTCGGGGACGAAACCCTTTTAAGGGGGGTGGACTTGTAACACCCCGAAAATATAAAACTTTATATTAGAATTATAAAGTATAAATAAACCAGAATTTACTAACTAGGAACTTTTAACCTAGTTAACTACAAGTCTAGAAGTAACTTATAATAGGGTTAAAACAACCAAACATTAAGTTAAACAAAAGTGGAGGGACCTATGTTGTAGAACTTGAAACTTAAATTGATTAAAACAAAACAAATAAAAACCAAACACACAAGAAGTGTGTCTGGTCGATCAGGAACGCAGGGGAGCGATTAGAACTCCTCACCAAACCCTAGTTTTCACAAAATTGATCAATTGAAGGCCAATTTCAGTCCCAAATCAAAATCCGAACATAGATTGGTGATCACCTTAGTGAAAGGGATCATAAGGTATGTGAATTTTGTAGAAAATTCTCATCTAAGTTTCTGAATGAACGTAGAAAATTCGAATTGATGATTGCATGTTAGTTGTTTGGGATGAAATAATGTCTAGGGACAAACCCTAGTCCATTTACTTGATGAAATTATTCCTATTTTGGGTGAAATTCATAATCACCATTAAAGGTGATAAGTGGGTTTTGTGAAAACTTGATAAACACTAGGATTATAGTGGTTGTTCTAGTAATATTTGACATATGTGAAGTGATTTCAGAATTCTAGAGGCTAAAGTTCATATAAGGTAGTTGATTTATGAAAATTTAGGGCCATATGACAAGTTATGAACTTGATAATATATCGTGTAAATTTCTGCCCTTAAAGTGTTTGCATAAATGCCTCAAAGAAGGCTTAAATCTGAAAATTTGAGTTAAACCGCATGATTGTGATGTTTTGGCAAAATATGCAAACTATGAATTGAAAAGATTTCTAAACACGTCTTGGTTGAACTCTATAGGAAAGGATACCGGAGCTCCAAGCGGACAAGCCGGTGGCGACTTGCGTTTGAAGGGCGTGCACTAAAGGTATGTAACTTGACCCGTTACATTAAATGAATTATTGTTAAACTATGCGTAGTCGCATTTTAGAATAGAGGTTGTGTCGATTTTAGTGACCACGATAGTTACTTGAATTAATAGCGTTAGAATTGATAAGGAACCATTTGGTAGTCATCGTATTGGAGGATTTCCACAAGATGAACCAACGGGTCGAATAATAGTGTAAATTGTAGTATTAGTGTTTTAAATTAGTTAGCAATGGCGATATTAATCACAAGAGCATTAAACCATGGGATTGGTAAGGAAATGCAAGTGATGCTAAGCCCTGGATGATGGGTATAAGGCACGATAGGCTCATTAGTGAAATGGTAGTAAAAGGGGTAAAGTTGGAATGGGTAGAATAAATGCATAGTGACATTTAGTCGTTCGGTCCGTAAATAAATTTTCGGTATGATAAATGTAATAGGAAAAAGAATCACCTAAAACGGACTTACGAGTCAAAAGTTATGGCCAAACAAAGTAAAAAATCTGAGTTTCCGGAGCTGGCAGCAAATGCAGGTCACAAACCTGCATCTGCTGGAAAACCGACTCCCCCGCACCACGCGACAGAATCATTTAGATCCGTCGCGACACGCGGTAGCTGCCGCGACACGCGGCAAAACGAAGGGTACCTGCCGCAACACACGACAGGATCGATTTTGAAATTTCATTTTATTTTTCATGATTCGATGTCGGAACTTGTTTATGCGTGTTATATCAGTGTCAAAACTAACATTCTTAGTGGTTTTAACCTTAGGTGACAATGGGGATCTTACGGATGGTGTTCAAGCAAGTTTTGAAGAACCGAACACAACTTTTGAAGCTTCCGCGATTTCATAACTTTGTTAAACAATGTTTCTGTTTCTTTTGAATGTAAACAACTTGCTAATCAGGTCATGAACGTTTTAACTAGTCGGTTGTTGACTAGTTTTGATTACTTGGAACTTTGTTTTGGTAACTATGTTTAATTTAGACACCTTTTATATAAATCGTATGAATTTTTTTTAAATTCAAGTAATAATTAGACGGGTGTTACAGTGGATGCCACTGCCGGTCATGAGATGTTAACCTTCATGGATGCATCCTCAGGATTCTAGCAGATCCAAATGGAACCTTCAGACCAGGAGGATACTGCTTTCATGACTCCAACAGGTATTTACTGTTAAACTGCTATGCCTTTTGGTTTGAAAAATGCAGGTGCAACGTACCAGAGATGGGTGAACATGATGTTTAAAGACAAACTAGGGGACACCATGGAGGTGTACATTGATGATATGGTAGTCAAATCCAAGAAGGCTGAGGATCATCTCCAGGATATTAAAAGAGCATTTGATATCCTGGACCAGTACAATATGAAACTAAATCCTGCCAAGTGCCATTTTGGAGTGGGGGCAGGAAAGTTTTTAGGATACATGGTGACTAAAAGGGGTATAGAAGCAAGCCCGGAACAGATCAAAGCTATCCGGGATATCAAGTCACCATCCAACATGAAAGATGTGCAAAGATTAACTGGACGAGTAGCGGCATTGAACAGATTTATATCAAGATCCTCATAAAAATGTAAAGCATTCTACGATATCCTGAAGAAGAATAAGAGGTTCGAGTGGGGAGAAAA
The DNA here is from genome assembly GCA_030545235.1 of Helianthus tuberosus. NCBI lineage: Eukaryota > Viridiplantae > Streptophyta > Magnoliopsida > Asterales > Asteraceae > Helianthus > Helianthus tuberosus. The sequence continues at coordinate 85,822,485 of CM060369.1, forward strand.
GCATGAAGCAGCATTACAGGAATTAAAGCAATATCTTTCAACTACACCTTTATTGATGAAGCCCGAGGATGGTGAACCATTATCCCTGTATCTTGCAGTATCAGGGAATACAGTAAGTGTTGTTTTGGTAAAGGATCATGAAGGTCAGCAGTATCCTGTCTATTATGTTAGTAAAAGTTTATTAGATGCTGAAACTAGATATTCACACTTAGAGAAATTGATATTGGCCCTAGTTATGGCGTCAACTAAGCTTAGACATTATTTTGAGACACATAGGATTCATGTTAAAACTAATTATCCTGTTAAAAATGTGCTTAGGAAACCTGAGATGTCGGGTAGAATGGCTAAATGTTCAGTAAACTTAAGTGCCTATGATCTAGTATATGAACCTAGAAATGCCATAAAGTCTCAGGCTCTAGCTGACTTTGTGGCTGATTTCAGTAGTGATATTCAAAATGAAGTAGACCTAGAAGTACAACAACTAGGTGAAAGTTCAGAATTTTGGATATTACATACTGATGGTGCATCCAACATAAGAGGTGTAGGATTAGGAATACTACTAAAATCGCCACAGGGGGACATATTACCCTAGGCTATTAAATGTGAATTTTCTGTTACCAATAATGAAGCTGAGTATGAAGCTCTGATAGCAGGATTAGAATTGGCTAAAAATATGAATATTAGATGTTTACAAGTATATGTTGATTCCCTGTTGATTACTAACCATTTCAATGGATCTTATGCAGTAAAAGGTAGAAAGTTAGCTGAATATCTTGAAATTGTTAAAAAATTAGCAGGATATTTCGAAATTTTTACACTTGAACAGGTACCAAGAGAAAAGAATGCTGAAGCTGACGCTCTAGCAAACTTAGGATCTACTGTCAGGATACCGAAGGGAACTCAAATACCAATAGTGCACATCTTGTATCCTGCAATGGAACATTTCAAATCTCAGGATAAAGAAGTAGCATGTATCTAGGATCCTGGTGATGGATATCCTGAGAAGGATCCTAAATCCTGGATGACTCCAATTGTGAAGTATCTTCAAGAAGGAGATATCCCAAAGAATGCAAATCATAAGGCTTTTAGGATGAAGGTATCTCGTTTTACTATTATAAATAATGTTTTGTATAAGAAATCCCTTGCAGGTCCGTACCTAAGGTGCTTGGAAGATCCTGAAACCAAGGAGGTACTTCAGGATATACACGAAGGAGACTGTGGCAACCATACTGGGGGCAGATCTTTGTTCTCGAAGGTGTTGAGAACAGGAGTAAGGATGCCGCGGAGTATGCTCGGAAATGCGATGCATGTCAAAGACACGGCAACATCCTACATCAGCCTGCAGAACCATTATATCCTATCGTATCCCCTTGGCCGTTTATGAAATGGGGTATGGATATAGTGGGAAAGCTTCCAAAGGCTCCAGGAGGAAAGGTTTTCATGTTGGCAATGACGGATTATTTCTCCAAGTAGGTTGAAGCAGAAGCCTTTGTCCAAGTTAGAGATCAAGAAGTGGTATCCTTCATAAAGAGGAATATTCTGACAAGATTCGGGATACCGGCCGAGATAATTTGTGGTAATGGATCCCAATTTATCAGCAAAAGAACTACTGATTTTTGCAAAAGTTGGGGAATTAAGATGATCACGTCAACACTAGTGCATCCTCAAGCAAATGGACAAGCAGAATCCTCGAACAAGATAATCGTCAACAACTTAAAGAAGAGGTTAGGTGCCAAGAAAGGAAAATGGGCAGAGGAACTACCATTTGTCCTATGGGCTGATAGAACAACTGTGAAGAATGCTACTGGGCAAACCCCATTTTCTTTGGTATTTGGGGCAGAAGCAATGATCCCGCAGAAATGGTGATACCGACAGCTAGATTAAGCCTCCGGGATCCTGAGCAGAATCCTGAAGCTTTGTGCCAAGAATTGGATACTGTGGATGAGACAAGAGATGCAGCAAAGCTAAGGATGGCAGCATATCAACAAAGGATATCCAGAGCATATAACAAGAATATAAGGACCAGAAGGTTTCAAGTTGGAGATTGGGTGTTAAGAAAAGCTTTCCAGAATACAACCAACCCTGCCGATGGAAAATTAGCTCAAAAATGGGAAGGACCCTATGAAATTGAGTCAGAGTCAGGGAAAGGAGCATACCGACTCAAGAATATGGAAGGGGATATGTTGCCAAAATCCTGGAATGTTATACACCTTAAGCTTTATTTCAAGTGAGTTTAGAATTTAATTTCTAACTCAGGATGGTATGAATTCTATCTCTTTTAAATATGTTTGATTTAATTTATTCTTTGAAAACCAATACTGACTTAAGCATTGGAGGGGTCTTAGCCAGGCTAACACACACCTTAGTTTACAGTTGTTTTGCAGTATATGCTTCTGGATATAGCTCCAGGATACACACTCAGGATACTTCGAAAGATTAGAGGATTGGCCCCCTCTCTCACGTTTAAGGATTCAGATCCCTTCAAAGGTTTAAAGGTGTTCACCTTTCTCTCGAATTGGGTTTAAACACCCCGCCTGGAGCGCAAGTTATCCAGGGATAGTTCAAGATAGCGGGACCAGTTCATGTAACAGTGGCTGACAATTTCGTTATTATTGGCTATATCCTGGATCCTTAATATATATGAGGATTGATCACCCTCTCTCGCGAAAGGGTATTTTCTTACTATCTAAGGTTTAAAGGTTTTCACCTTTCTAAGTCTTGGGGTTTATACACTCTCGCCTGTAGCGCACGGGAACAAGGGTTTGTCCCCAGGATACTAAGGGTTTATCCCCAGAATATTAAGGGTTTATCCCCAGTGAAACTAAACTTTTTGACAAGATCCAAAGATATGACAAAATACGATTGTGTTTACACACGTTCTTCTATTGGTGAAAAGTTACGAAGTTTAATCACTAAGTGAAGAGATACTCAAGTGTATCATATATTGGTGCAATATCCTGCACAGACAGGGGATATCCATGCCGGGGACATTGCAAAGGATTCGAAGGTTGAGGTTGGAAATTATTGCCTAAGTGTTTCTGGTATGATCTATTATTTTTCAAGTCTTGAAAACCTTATCTAAATGATCTATGTTTTCTAAAAAGTCATATTCAACCAAGTTTTGTCTAACATTTCGATGACAAAAGTATTGAACATTTCATCAATATCCTGACCAGGATATTTTATCAGGATATTCAAAACATACTTTTCAAAATAAGAACATAACAAATAAGGCTAAAAGGTTAGTTTATTATTATTGGTCCAAAAGATTGTATTCTTGGTTTCATCTCAAAAAGAGACCCATCCACCAAGAACACAATTAAGTTTTTAAAGCATATTTACATAAACAGATGAAGGCTTCGTCCTGAAAACACAGGATCCCTCCACCTTCAACTGTCAAACTATTCTACTTGCAGGAAATCAAAATTGTTCTAAGTGCAGGACGACCAGATGATTTAGACCCTGCAAAATACATGTATCATTAAAGACAAACTAACCAGGATACAGGTTCAGTATATGTGTACGGGATACAGGATCTGGATATTTACCTTATTAGGGAAGGAGGTCATGGGCTCGATGGATTCCATGAAGTCAAGGTCATCATAAGAGAAACCTTCAGCAGTAGCATCAGAGGGCTTAGAGTTGGTGGTAACAGATGGCTCCTTTTTTCATTAGGACAAGCTTGGGGTAGCTGTCAAGCTCCTCAAGGAATGTTCAAAACAGATATCCTTAGCAGACATGCTGGAATGACTAAAAAATATATCCGTTGGAATCAGGATATCTATCCAACAGTTATATTTTTGTGGACAATTGTTATGGGTGAAATTCTGAGCCCATATCTTGAATTATATCTTGATTTTATGATAGCTGATTACGATCAGGATACCGGACCAGGATATTGGTAACATCCTGAGGCAGAATCCTGACTATTACTAACAATTTGCTTGTAAACGTTGGTTACAAGGGACTAACATTCATGAGGACCAAGTCATCCTGAAGACCCGCTCAAATTGGTTAAGATAAGGATGTTGATGGCGGAAAAACAACTCTTGTAACGGTCAGCATAGAAGAAAGGCATATTTTATGGGAGTTACGGATGCTGGTTAAAGCTATTTATGTTGTAACAGTTATGGAGGCTTAAATCCTAGATTTATAGTTAATATGCACGTGGAGAACGAGTTGAAATAGTCCCCTAACGTTCAGAAGGGCATATTCCAAGTATCCTGGATTTTTAGCATAATATCCCGGATTTTTAGCATAGTTAGTTATTTCCTTTTACTATATAAAGGAATGTACGGATCATAGGAACACACAACTTTCACACACAATCTCTCGTACACTCTTGCTCTCTACTAGCTGCAACCACTCACAAAACACTTACACTTACACTTGTACTCGAATCGCATTGTAACACATAGTTGATCCGTATCATATCCTGCACTGTATCCTGATATTTGAAGCAATAAGAAGAACAAGGCAGCCGACGATTGTCAGCTCCCGAGGTTTTATGCTGGAGATCTAGATTGATCAAGGGCTTTCCTCGTACATCCTGTGTCACCCTTTACCTTTTTGCTCATTGTTTGATTGTAGATACAGCTCGATACCCTGAGCCGTATCCTGAAAACTGTTTTTACCAACAACTAAATTATCATATTTTCGATACACATTTTTAGAACACTACCTCACTTAACTAATTTGATCACTTAATTGCTTAGGTAATTTTTGACCAAAACAATGACCGTGCCAAGCCTTGACCTGGGTTTCTGACCAACATTTCTGATGCGCGACACTGTCGTGTCACCAGCGGCACTACCGTGTCGATTTGATGACCCAGGCAACTTGTCCACTAGTCCACTTGGCTGACTCGAGATCGAAGAAACTGACGTCACCCGACAACACCTGCCGCACGACCGTGCCAAACTCGCACGACCGTGCCAAACTCGCATGACCGTGCCGATGAAGAAATCTCCTATAAATACAGCCATTCGCTACTGGTTCAAGTGTTGGGTTCATCTCCATGTTTCTAGGTGATTTCTGGGTTCCGAAGCAGTCCTGATCAGACCCATTTAAAACTTAAAGATCGAGTGGAAGCATAACCAATCCAACCCATCAATTCCTTGCTTGTTTATGGTTCGCTTCCTTGTTCATGAACATGTATTCTGATCATTTTGCATGTTATGACCTGATGTTAGTTTATGTTTAAAGTAGTTTATGTAATAGTAGTAATGAACTTGTTTCTTGAATAATCTTTATGTTGTAATCTCGTTTGAATGAAACTTAGTACTTTTTCTTGTTGAATCTTCATGATTATATAATGAATGTTTCATTGATGTTGAGTTCTTGATTATGTTTGATTATCTTGGATAATGAATCTGTGGTTAGTGGGATGGTAGCTATTTCTTGATTAATCACTTATTTGTAGACTTTGTTTACACCATGAAACCAGACCAGGGTATTGGTTTTATACAAGATATATCTTATTTTGATTAGGAATACTTTCTTGCACGTAAGGGTTCTAACGAATTATATGGTGTTGATTGCATGTTCTTAGATGCGGTTTATGATCCTTGTTTAGTAGTTTTGGTCTGAAATTGCTGACATGGTAGATTTGTGTTTAAGACATGTAAAGGTGAAATTGTTTGTTATATGATCTACATAATTGCTTTTCCTCGTGGCTGTATTGTGACCATCGGTATTGCTTTCTTTGATAAGTGAGGTTAGGAATCCAGACCCGGTAAATAACCTATCTTTAAAGGTTCGCATGAATAAATATCAATAGCTCGCTAATGAATGATTTTAGGTGGTTAGCGTGTGACCATCGCGTTAACTTTCCGAAGAATCATAATGCTAGAAATCCAGACCCGGTAACTAGCTGTCTCGAAATTGGAAAATTGATTAAGTACTTTTGTGACATATCTGATAGATAACATGTTTAGGTTGTTTGTGAAACAAGATAATAGTATATTTATATTTTAGATGTAATTTAGATAACTTAGTTAACAACCATTCACTTATCCTTATATCTGGTAATCTAATGACAAAGATTTAGTACATTATAACAACCGTGTTCCATGGATCGATATCTGGCTCTTACCAATACTTTGCTGCATATTTGACGGGATACACTTGTCCTTTGTTGTGTGTGTTTTAATGTTAAGGTATAAACAATTTTTATAAATATAAAACACATTTCGTTACATGTGAAAATACTGTAAATAAATGTATACGAACATGTCACGTCAAGTTTTTGGCGCCGTTGCCGGGGACACGGAGAAATTAATGGAACAATCCGAGTCATTATTTTACCGGTGTATAAACTGTTAATATTTGTGAATACTCATAAATTTTTGTGTTTATTTGTTTTCTTTTACTAACTTGTTAATATTTAACTGTTTAACTAACTTTCTTTTTCTGTTTTACTAACCAGCTGGCTGCTAACCAACTAACCTTACTAACACTCTAACTTCTTATTTTTATTTATTCAACTAACATTTATTTCATTTTATTCAGTAATGTGTTCGAAATCGAACCATTCACTTTTATTTATTTCATTTCAGTATTTCATTCAGGAATTTCATTTCTGTTTATATTTATGTTCGCACGTCGAACTGCTTATATATTTATATATTTCATTTTTGTCCATTTAATTACTGAAATTTACCGTTTCTGTTCATTTAATTACTGTACTCATTTGTTTATTTATTTACTCCATAAAAATAAAATATAACTTTCTGATAAAATCATCAGATTTTCTGATGAATTCCAATGAATTTATGCAATTTTCTGATGGATTCTGATAAACCCATTAGATGTTCTAAAAACAACAATTTTCATTTCTCATGAAATTACCAGATTTTCTGGTAATTCTGATGGATTTATCAGAAATTCTGATGAAACAAAAACTTTCATCAGATTTTTATCAGAATTTTTGTGACAACCTGGACTTTCGAGGTTAGTAATGTTTCACCTTACGATCTTAACTCCTCGCTACTCAATTATTTCATCGTTAGACTTAATCGCTAATTGAAAAATTGTTGGGCCGCGTATAACACATCATACTATATCGGCCCAAATGGATCAATTGAGCCCAACAAGTAGTTTGGTATGTATCCATGGTTTCGACCCAAGCTAGGTAGCCGAGATAAATTACTGATCGGCCCAATGGTGTTGTGTGTGTAGCACTTAGCTTGGCCCATTTGCATGTTAATTAACTAATAGATAATCGGCCCACTAATGTTGTTCAATCTATAACTAAGCATACGTATAATTCACATGCCTCACAAATTGCATCACAACAAAACACAGCCTAATAAAACCCTACTTCTCATTGGTGTGTGCGACGGCATAGCAGACCCCCCCCCCCCCCCTCACGAGATAGTATCCTGTTATCCAGAAACTTGGTTAGTGAATCCATGCTATGATTATTATTGTTTGATTATTTTGTTATGTGTTGATGTTTAGTAAAGGTATTACATAAGAATAGTTGTGTCTTGGATGATGATCAGGCTATAAACGTGTTATGTGAATTGGATTGTGTATGTACAATTGGGTTTCACTTACAAACTGTTTCAATACAAATGATCCTTTAATAGGTGGTAATCGATTGGACTGTTATTTGCCCATTGAACTAGGGGTTGTTAACAAGTTATGAACATAATCGATCCCGAAACATGATGGTTGTTCGATCGTACCATTGGTACATGATACGGATGTCTACATGATGAATAGTAATATGCCAACCATGATAATTATTATAATTACATATGCTTCCATTGACTAATGTGTTGATGAAAATTGATTCCCTTGATGCACTGTGTAATCTATACATGATGAATTAGGTTGTGAATTATCAATTGTTAGTACATGGGCCACAAACACACATCAGTTTACATTTGGGCTGCATCACATCTAAACTGGGCCGCATTAAGGCCATTAGGCTGTTGTTTATTTTATGTGGTTATAACATGAACTGGTACGTGACTCAAATGAACAAGTGTGTTAACGTGACGATGTTAGAATTGTTACAATTTAGTTTGGCGGCCCAGCGAGCCTTCGGGTAAGAAAGTCTCAACTCGTGAAACTATACGCAAACAGTGAAAGAATGTGGTATCAATTCTAAGTGGCTAAAATGTTTAGTATATTAAATGGTTAAACTGTAGACCATGACTAAATGTGTTACATGATCAACTTTTGCTTGTGGCATGACATTATGTATATACATTACATGATCGTAACTTGTGATGAGGTACGTGATTAGACGTGAATACTAAACTCATTGTTACTGGTGAACTATGACAGGACATATCTAACCAACTACTAAACAAGTAATATAACATACCGAGCAAACCAAGGTGAGTTCACACTCTTTCCAAGGCATGGGATTCCCAAGGGTTGGGAATGGGTTAATGATTTAAACGGTAACTACAACCATCCTCCGTGGGTAGGATGCCAAGATTACACACTGGACCAAATCTCTATCATGAAGTCCTTTATTTATATCGACTTAATCGCCGAGGCCTATGGCGAGCGGGTCATTAGTTAATAGCGCTATTAGGTTTAACAAACCTCACACCGTGCCAGTCAAACGGGCGTGTACTAATGGACTATGGGCAAAGGGTCAATGCTGATAGACATTGACTTAGGGCACCACTTACATTTTCGTAGTAGTCGATACGCACGGTCTAGTAACACATGGGAAGCCCCCACTAATATTCGCAAACATGTCTGGGAGACCGCGAGACGAATTAATACGATACATGGTTTACAAATTGAACATATGTTTTACGAAACAAATACTATAACTAAACAACCAACTGTGAACTCGCTCAACTTTGTTGTTGATTCGTTGTTACATGCCTTGCAGGTCGTTAGGTACTCATGGAGCTTGCACAGGGAGGCGCGGTCATTGTGGGACATGGCAGTGTGTGCCATTCTAAAAACATTACTTGACTTCGTACTTAATACTTACATTGGGTTTTACAATTATGCTTCCGCTAAACACTTAACTACGTTTTTGATTTGAAACACCTTTCATATTGTGTGGTTGAATTTTACTTATTACTTGTTATGTTCAATATGATTGGTGGCTGGATCCTGGTCAGTCACGCCTCCAAGCGGCGATACTCCGCATGTGGATTTTGGGGGTGTGACAGATTGGTATCAGAGCCAGGTTTTATAGTGAACTTGGTTTTAATAAGGGGAAAAAGTTTTTGTTAAAACCAGACTATAACCTGTACAGTGCTCAACGATCCACGACGACGCTTCGCTCCACGTGCAAGACTCAACACTATAGGTGATATGATTTATGTTTATATTGCCTACTTGCAAGTTACATAGAACTTTGCTTATGGTATGCTTAGATGAAGGTAACAACTAACGATTGAAAACACATGTGTGCTTATTCTCTTATGTCATCGCACTTTCGCGAACCTCTCTCACTCATGTTTTCCTTTGATATGAAGATCATGAGTGGACACGTTAACCTAACTCAAGCCCAGTTGGCGGCTTTGATCATTGAACAAGTTACTGCAACGCTTGCAGCCGCCCAAGCAGGAGGTATATCCTGCAGTCGCAACTCACTCTAGGATCTTTAGATCCTACACTCCTAAACCAACTCTTGTGTTTAACTTCGTCCTATTCTTGTTTACACAACAGGCCAGCATGCTCAGCCGCCTGCGTGCACGTTCAAAACTTTCATGGACTGTCGTCCTAGTACTTTCAGTGGCACAGAAGGGCCGTTGGACTCCTCCACTGGTTTGAGAAGCTCGAGACAGTCTTCGAAATGTGTGAATGCCCTGAGGCTCGTAGGGTGAAGTATGCCACTGGTACTCTCGAAGGCGTTGCGTTGACTTGGTGGAACACACAAGTCCAAATGTTGGGGCTGGTAGCTGCCAATGCCACCCCATGGAACGACTTTAAGGAACTGATCAAGCGGGAATACTGTAGTCATGATGACATCCACAAGTTGGAAGTGGAGTTCTTTAACCTGAAGATGACAGGGTCATAGATAGAGGCGTATATGAAAAGGTCAAACGAGCTAGCCATCTTGTGTCCAACTATGGTGGATCCTCCCATCAAGCGTATCGAGCTGTATCTCAGGGGTCTTGTACGAGAAATTCAAAGTCATGTGACTTCGGCTAACCTTTCTACCATCCAGGATGTTACTCGTCTTGCTCATCGTCTCACAGACCAGGCAGTGGAACAGAACAAGCCGCCTAAACGTATTGGTGCTACAACTACTGTTACTACTTCTGCTATTCCCAGTGATAACAAGCGAAAATAGGATGGAACCTCCAGCAAGGGTTCGACTTCAGTTCAGTCCCAGGCACAGCAACGAAAGATCGATGACTACCAGAGTCCTGGTCAGCAATCTTCTGGTAGTCTAAGGCAGGGTGGATATCGAGGAAACCTTCCGAAGTGCAACAAATGCAACAGACACCACAATGATCAGTGCAGCAAGGGTCGTTGTCAGAGATGTCTCAAGATAGGTCATGAAGCTAAGGATTGCAGGAGCTCACGACCTGCGAATCAGAACCAACAACAACAACCACCAGCTCCACAGAACCAGCAACAACAGCGAGGAAACAGGGGGTGCTTTCAGTGTGGTGCTGAAGGCCACTTCAAGCGGGACTGCCCCCAGTTAAATCAAAATCCGAACAACAACAACAACAATAATCAGGGAAATGGGAACAACAATGGGGATAACAACGGGGGAAACAATGGAAACAATGGCGCCCGGGGCCGCGTGTTCGTGCTTGGTCAGGGTGATGCAAGGAATGATCCTAACGTGGTGATGGGTAAGTTCCTTCTCGATGACTTTTATGTTACTGTTTTATTTGATTCGGGTGCCGATACCAGTTATGTGTCTCTAAAAGTTAGTCAAATGCTTAAACGCACTCCAATACTTTTGAACACCAAGCATGCCGTAGAGTTAGCAAACGGTAAAAGCCTAGAAGCCACACACATAGTTAAGGGTTGTAATCTCGTCTTAGCTGGTCAGACTTTCTCTATCGATCTCATTCCTATAGTTTTGGGTAGTTTCGACATCGTCATTGGGATGGATTGGTTATCCCAACAGCACGCAGAGATCCTATGCAAAGAGAAGATTATTCGTATTCCCCGTTCTGGCAAAGAACCTCTCGAAATTCAAGGCGACAAGAGTGGTGCTGTTGTGGGCATCATCTCCTTCCTTAAGGACCAGAAGTGTTTGCGAAAGGGCCACACCGCTATCTTAGCACTTGTTATTGACGCATCAACGAGAGAGAAGAGAATAGAGGATATTCCAGTAGTACGCGACTTTCCTCAAGTGTTTCCTGAAGATTTATCTGGGCTACCGCCTCATCGCCAGGTCGAATTTCAGATCGAGCTAGCTCCTGGAGCAGCACCCATAGCTCCAGCACCTTATCGCTTAGCTCCAACCGAACTGGAAGAACTATCCAAGCAATTGCAAGAACTCTTAGATAAGGGTTTCATTCGTCCTAGCTCTTCGCCCTGGGGAGCTCCCGTATTGTTTGTGAAGAAGAAAGACGGCACCTTCCGTATGTGCATAGATTACCGCGAACTAAACAAGGTGACCGTAAAGAATCGCTATCCTCTTCCACGCATTGACGACTTGTTCGACCAGCTGCAAGGGTCGAGCTACTATTCAAAGATTGATATGAGGTCAGGCTACCATCAACTGAGAGTCCGGGAAGAGGACGTCTCCAAAACAGCATTCAGAACACGCTACGGCGATTACGAGTTTCTGGTCATGCCATTCGGGTTAACAAACGCGCCTGCAGTCTTCATGGATCTTATGAACAGAGTGTGCAAGCCTTACCTTGACAAGTTCATTATTGTTTTCATCGACGACATCCTGATCTATTCGAAGAGTCTGGAGGAGCACGAGCAGCATTTGTGACTTATTTTGGAACTCCTTCGAACAGAGCAACTCTATGCTAAGTTTTCCAAATGTGACTTCTGGCTTCGTGAAGTCCACTTTCTAGGCCACGTGGTAAACAAGGCATGGGATTCATGTTGATCCATCTAAGGTAGACTTGATTAAGAACTGGCCTGCACCCCGTACACCAACAGAAATCCGCCAATTCTTGGGTTTTGCGGGCTACTATAGAAGGTTCATCAAGGACTTCTCCAAGATTGCACAACCCCTCACCTCACTAACTCAGAAAGGCGTTATCTACCGTTGGGGTAATACACAGGAATCAGCATTCCAGCACTTAAAGGATAGACTTTGTAGCGCACCTATTCTTTCATTGCCAAAGGGCATAGATGATTTTGTGGTTTATTGCGACGCGTCAATTCAGGGTCTTGGTTGTGTGCTGATGCAACGGGATAAAGTCATCGCTTACGCCTCGCGCCAACTTAAGATTCACGAAAGGAACTACACTACACATGATCTGGAGCTGGGAGCCGTTATTTTCGCCCTTAAGATATGGAGACATTACCTGTACGGTACCAAGTGCACCATCTACACCGATCACAGGAGTCTCGAGCATATCTTCAAACAAAAGGAGTTGAACATGCGACAACGTCGATGGGTCGAGTTACTGAATGATTACGAATGTGCCATCAAGTACCATCCAGGCAATGCAAATGTTGTGGCTGACGCCCTCAGTCGAAAGGATACTACACCTAATTGTGTGCGTGCATTACAACTCACCATTCAATCTAGTCTTCCTGCACAGATACGAGATGCTCAGGAAGAAGCATTGAAACCAGAAAACGTCAGGGCTGAAGCCCTACACGGCTCAAGGCAACGGTTAGAACAAAAGGAAGATGGCGCCTATTACGTAACAGGACGCATCTGGGTCCCACTCTATGGCAACTTACGAGAACTTGTAATGGATGAAGCACATAAGTCTCGTTACTCGGTACATCCTTGTTCGGATAAGATGTACCACGATCTCAAAACTACGTATTGGTGGCCTAGCATGAAAGCTCACATAGCAACTTACGTTAGTAAATGTTTGACCTGTGCGATAGTCAAGACCGAATACCAGAAACCATCAGGCCTACTCCAACAGCCAGAAATACCACAATGGAAATGGGAGCAAATTTCCATGGATTTCGTTACTGGCCTGCCTAGATCTCAACGTAGGAATGATACTATTTGGGTGATTGTGGATCGAATCACAAAGTCTGCACACTTCTTGGCTATCAAGGAAATGGATAAGTTCTCCACCTTAGCAGATGTTTACCTTAAGGAAGTTGTCTCGAGGCACGGGGTGCCAACCTCTATTATTTCCGATCGTGATGCGCGTTTTACTTCTGAACTGTGGCAAACAATGCACAAATCCTTTAGCTCACGTTTAGATATGAGCACAGCTTATCACCCACAGACGGATGGGCAGTATGAACGCACCATCCAAACCCTTGAAGACATGCTTAGGGCATGTGTACGTGATTGATTTTGGCAACGGCTGGGAAAAGCATCTTCCGTTAGTGGAATTTTCGTATAATAACAGCTACCACACCAGCATCCAAGCCGCTCCATTTGAGGCATTGTACGGGCGTAAATGTCGATCACCTCTTTGTTGGGCAGAGGTGGGTAACAGTCAGATCATGGGTCCAGAACTGGTGGTAGACGCAACGGAAAGGATTGCACAAATACGACAACAAATGGCGGCAGCTCGTGACCGTCAGAAAAGCTACGCTGATAATCGCAGGAAACCACTCGAGTTCCAAGTTGGGAATCGGGTGCTACTCAAAGTCTCACCTTGGAAAGGTGTAGTTCGTTTTGGTAAACGAGGCAAGCTCAATCCGCGATATGTCGGACCGTTCGAAATCAATGAGAAAATAGGCAAAGTGGCCTACAAACTAAGCCTACCAGCGGAACTCAGTGCAGTTCACAACGTTTTCCACGTGTCGAATATGAAGAAGTGTCTGTCAGATGAGACCCTCGTAGTTCCTTTGAAGGAGCTCACTATTGACGATCAGTTGCGATTCGTCGAGGAACCAGTTGAAATCACGGACCGGGACGTTAAGGTCCTCAAGCACACCAGAATACGTCTTGTTCGAGTTCATTGGAACTCCCGTCGTGGCCCAGAGTTCACATGGGAACGAGAAGATCAAATGAAACTCAAGTATCCCCAGTTGTTCGGGAACAATGCAACTACTACTGAGGCTGAAGCTACTACGGAATTTCGGGACGAAATTCCAAACCAACGGGGGGATGATGTGACACCCCAGGAAAACCAGTAAACCATGCAAACTTAACTAGCTTCCTCAGTAACCGCATGCTAAATTTCGGGATGAAATTTCTTTCAAGTTGGGGATGATGTGACAACCTGGACTTTCGAGGTTAGTAACGTTTCACCTTACGATCTTAACTCCTCGCTACTCAATTATTTCATCGTTAGACTTAATCGCTTATTGAAAAATTGTTGGGCCGCGTATAACACATCAAACTATATCGGCCCAAATGGATCAATTGAGCCCAACAAGTAGTTTGGTATGTATCCATGATTTCAACCCAAGCTAGGTAGCCGAGATAAATTACTGATCGGCCCAATGGTGTTGTGTGTGTAGCACTTAGCTTGGCCCATTTGCATGTTAATTAACTAATAGATAATCGGCCCACTAATGTTGTTCAATCTATAACTAAGCAAACGTATAATTCACATGCCTCACAAATTGCATCACAACAAAACACAGCCTAATAAAACCTTATTTCTCATTGGTGTGTGCGACGGCATAGCAGACCCCCCCCCCTCACGAGATAGTATCCTGTTATCCAGAAACTTGGTTAGTGAATCCATGCTATGATTATTTTTGTTTGATTATTTTGTTATGTGTTGATGTTTAGTAAAGGTATTACATGAGAATAGTTGTGTCTTGGATGATGATCAGGCTATAAACGTGTTATGTGAATTGGATTGTGTATGTACAATAGGGTTTCACTTACAAACTGTTTAAATACAAATGATCCTTTAATAGGTGGTAATCGATTGGACTGTTATTTGCCCATTGAACTAGGGGTTGTTAACAAGTTATGAACATAATCGATCCCGAAACATGATGGTTGTTCGATCGTACCATTGGTACATGATACGGATGTCTACATGATGAATAGTAATATGCCAACCATGATTATTATTATAATTACATATGCTTCCATTGACTAATGTGTTGATGAAAATTGATTCCCTTGATGCACTGTGTAATCTATACATGATGAATTAGGTTGTGAATTATCAATTGTTAGTACATGGGCCACAAACGCACATTAGTTTACATTTGGGCTGCATCATATCTAAACTGGGCCGCATTAAGGCCATTAGGTTGTTGTTTATTTTATGTGTTTGTAACATGAACTGGTACGTGACTCAAATGAACAAGTGTGTTAACGTGACGATGTTAGAATTGTTACAATGTAGTTTGGCGGCCCAGCGAGCCTTCGGGTAAGAAAGTCTCAACTCGTGAAACTATACGCAAACAGTGAAAGAATGTGATATCAATTCTAAGTGGCTAAAATGTTTAGTATATTAAATGGTTAAACTGTAGACCATGACTAAATGTGTTACATGATCGACTTTTGCTTATGGCATGACATTATGTGTATACATTACATGATCGTAACTTGTGATGAGGTACGTGATTAGACGTGAATACTAAACTCATTGTTACTGGTGAACTATGATAGGACATATCTAACCAACTACTAAACAAGTAATATAACATACCGAGCAAACCAAGGTGAGTTCACACTCTTTCCAAGGCATGGGATTCCCAAGGGTTGGGAATGGGTTAATGATTTAAACGGTAACTACAACCATCCTCCGTGGGTAGCATGCCAAGATTACACACTGGACCAAATCTCTATCATGAAGTCCCTCATTTATATCGACTTAATCGCCGAGGCCTATGGCGAGCAGGTCATTAGTTAATAGCGCTATTAGGTTTAACAAACCTCACACCGTGCCAGTCGGACGGGCGTGTACTAATGGACTATGGGCAAAGGGTCAATGCTGATAGAGATTGACTTAGGGCACCACTTACATTTTCGTAGTAGTCGATACGCACGGTCTAGTAACACATGGGAAGCCCCCACTAATCTTCGCAAACATGTCTGGGAGACCGCGATACGAATTAATACGATACATGGTTTACAAAACGAACATATGTTTTATGAAACGAATACTATAACTAAACAACCAACTGTGAACTCGCTCAACTTTATTGTTGATTCGTTGTTACATGCCTTCCAGGTCGTTAGGTACTCATGGAGCTTGCACAGGGAGGCGCGGTCGTTGTGGGAGATGGCAGTGTGTGCCATGCTAAAAACATTACTTGACTTCGTACTTAATACTTACATTGGGTTTTACAATTATGCTTCCGCTAAACACTTAACTACGTTTTTTATTTGAAACACCTTTCAGATTGTGTGGTTGAATTTTACTTATTACTTGTTATGTTCAATATGATTGGTGGCTGGATCCTGGTCAGTCACGCCTCCAAGCGGCGATTCTCCGCATGTGGATTTTGGGGGTGTGACAATTTTATCAGAACTTATCAGATTTTCTGAAATATAAAAAAAAATACTAAAAAGTTTCCTTAGATTTCTGGTGACGTCATCAGAAATTTTGGCAAACAAACAAAAATAACTTTTAGATGTAAATAAGTAAATATTTCAGTAAATATTTAAATAGATTTGTTTCGTTACTTATATTTGTATGTATATTATTCATTAGTGTTATTATTTCTTACATTTTTTATTATGTTCTTTTATCTGTATAATGCCTTCCTTTTTACGTGTAGGCTAATGTCCACGCCCCCTGCACCCGCTAATGCTGAGCTAGCCAACGAACCTGAAAATAATCTAAGAAGAAGTAGGAGGCTTCGCGAAAAATCACTTGTTTTAGCACAAAGGATTGCGGCCGCAATCGATGAACCAGTGATACTTTCTGACAGCGAGAGTTTAGAGGACGACACAGGAAGCATTATGGCAGAAGACGACCAACCTCTGAATGAGACCGGCCATCCAGGAGGAGAGGGCTTGCTACCGAGCATTGCCCGACCTAATATAGCAGCATCGAGTTTTGAAATTAAATCTAGTATAATTAATATGTTACAAAATTTTGTGCAGTTTGATGGGAAGGATCACGAAGATCCAGGTCGGCACATCGCATCATTTCTCGAGGTATGCTCGACATTTAAGATTAGAGACGTTTCTGAAGACGCAATCCATTTGCGGCTTTTTCCATTCTCTTTGTGAGACAAAGCCCGATCTTGGCTTTTGTCACTTCCAGCAGGTTTCATCACGACTTGGAACGAGATGGCCGATCTTTTTATGCAAAAATATTTCCCGCCGGAAAAGACAGCTAAGCTTAAGAATTGTATCATGACATTCAAACAGGACGAAGGAGAATCTCTACACGCAGCTTGGGAGAGGTTCAAAGATCTTTTGATCGATGTTCCGCATCACGGGTTGTCCAAAAGACAACTTGTGTTGAACTTCTATCAAGGACTCAACTACGACTCACAAGAAAGTTTAGATGTATATGCAGGAGGTGATCTTGGAACAAAAACACCCAATGAAGCCTATGCAATTATAGAGAAAGCTACCTTGAAGTCGAGTTCTCGTCACGGTGGAGTGCGAAATAAAGCATCATCTATTCCTGGAGTTCATCAAATGGATACATATACGGCTCTTGCAGCACAAATTGGAGCTTTGGCAGCAAGATTTGATCAAGCTCAGAATGTTTCGCAAGTACAATCATCATGTGAGCTGTGTGGAGTGTCACACGAGCCAGGTACATGTGAGCAGGGTGTTATGTTTACAGGTCACGAAGAGGTGGACTATTTGGGCAATCAAATTAGGCCCCAAAATAACACCTACAGCAACACGTACAATCTGGGTTGGAGGAATCACCCAAACTTTGGGTGGAAAGCAAATTCCAATAACCAAAACCCACTCGGATACGCTCAACGCGCTCCCGCACCACAACAGTCTCAGGGGCAATCCTTTCAGCCTAAGGGACAATCTTTCAGCCATCAGGGCAAACCTCTCAAACCAATGCAAAAGTAGAGGAGATGATGGCGCAGCAGTTAAACAACTCCAACAATGCCAATCAAATATCTGAAAAGCGATACCAGCAGCATGAGGAGCGTTTCATGGCACAAGAAGGGGAAATGCGGAGCCAAAAGGCTTCAATTCAAACCATTGAGAATCAAGTCGGCCAATTGGCCAAGATGTTGTCCGAAAGACCACAAGGTAGTCTTCCAAGTAACACAGAACCAAACCCGAGAGGGCCGTTAATGCAGTAATGGAGAGGAGTGGTAAAGCCACGGGACCTGACAAATCGGACTCACCACCGATCACTGATACGGTCTAAACTGACGCTTTAGACGAGGTGCACGCTAGGCGAGTCCCAGCAAGTACAGCACAGTTCCAGGAGCCAGTTAAAGATTTCATTCCTCCTGTTCCATATCCGAGCAGACTGAAGAAGCAAAAGAACAATGAACAACATGGTAAGTTTTTAGAAATGTTTAAACAATTACACATAAACATACCATTTGTTGAGGCGTTGGCTCAGATTCCTAAATACGCAAGGTTCTTAAAAGACATCCTCACAAACAAGCAGAAACTCGAAAGTTTGTCTTGTGTGTTGATGAATGAAAACTGTTCAGCCCTTCTCCAAAACCATCTACCTAAAAAGATGGGAGATCTGGGCAGTTTTACTCTTCCCTGTCCCATTGGCAGCATGTCTGTCAGTCATGCATTAGCCGATTTAGGAGCTAGCTAAAACCTTATGCCATATAAGGTCTTTGCTAAATTAGATCTGGGTGAACCTTCACCCACTAGAATGAGCATTCGACTTGCAGATCGTTCAATCAAGTATCCGCGTGGATTCGTTGAAAACATGCTTGTTAAAATCGATACATTTGTTTTTCCCGTGGATTTTGTTATTTTAGACATGGACGAAGATTCAAAAGTGCCATTAATACTTGGACGCCCATTCCTCAATACTCCGAGTAAATGACGAGCACGTGACTTTTGATATTAAAAGATCAATGCAACATCCTCAAAGTCACGATGACATGCTTTACTATGTCGACATTGTCGATACTTGTGTAAGCTCTCATTTCCAAGGCACTATTGAAGAAATTGATACGGACACACATCTTTTGTGTGAGAACCAAAATGGCATTTCGCAGGAAGGCCACGAAACTGAGCAGCCGGTTTTCCAAATAGGTGAAGATGGTTCCCAAAGTCCAGATCAATTTGTGGAGATTAACCGTGAAGTTGAAGAAAAATCAAAACCTTCGATTGAAGACCCACCGTCATTAGAGTGAAAAGAACTACCACCGCATCTCGAGTATGCATTTCTAGACAAGGAGTGTCGCTTGCCAGTTATCATTTCAGCATCTTTAGCAAAAGAAGAAAAGAGACAGCTTCTCGAAGTTCTATCGCTCCACAAGAAAGCCATGGCATGGAAGATTATGGATATCAAAGGCATTAATCCTTCTTTTTGTACGCATAAGATTCTCATGGAAGACAATTACAAGCCTAGTGCACAACATCAAAGGCGATTAAATCCTAACATGAAAGACGTGGTGAAGAAAGAAGTAATTAAGTTGTTAGATGCAGGGCTGATTTATCCTATATCTGATTCAGTTTGGGTAAGTCCAGTGCAAGTAGTACCCAAGAAAGGTGGTATTATTGTGGTTCCAAATGATAGGAATGAACTTATTCCTACCCGTACCGTCACCAGATGGCGAGTTTGCATCGATTATCGCAAACTCAATGATGCCACCTGTAAGGACCACTTCCCGCTTCCATTCATCGACCAGATGTTGGAACGTCTATCGGGGAAGTCATTTTTCTGTTTTCTGGATGGGTTCTCTGGATACTTTCAAATTCCTATCGCTCCTGAGGACCAGGAAAAGACTACTTTCACATGTCCTTTCAGCACATTCGCCTACCGACGTATGCCTTTTGGGCTGTGTAATGCACCAGCCACATTTCAGCGTTGCATGGTAGCCATTTTCCATGACATGATTGAAGACTCCATGGAAGTATTCATGGATGATTTCTCTGTTTTCGGGAGTTCTTTCGATCAATGTCTTGGAAATAAAAAAAGAATGTTAATGAGATGTGAGGAAACTAATCTTGTGCTTAACTGGGAGAAATGCCACTTCATGGTGAAAGAAGGGGTAGTTCTTGGGCACAAAATCTCTGAAGCCGGGTTGGAAGTTGATCCAGCAAAAGTGGATATCATTTCAAAACTTCCTCCCCCAACCTCAGTCAGAGCAATTAGAAGTTTTCTGGGTCATGCAGGGTTCTATAGGCGATTCATAAAAGGCTTTTAAAAAATCGCAAGACCTATGACCCGTTTGTTAGAAAAAGATGCTCCATTTGTGTTCTCAGATGAATGCATGAAAGCATTCAAGCAGCTGAAAAAAAGGCTTATCGAAGCCCCTATTCTAGTTTCACCAGATTGGGTGTTGCCATTTGAGATAATGTGCGACGCCAGTGATTACGCAATAGGAGCAGTCTTAGGACAACGAAGGGAGAAGCATTTTCATCCTATTTACTATGCCAGCAAAACTCTACATGATGCTCAAGAAAATTATACGACTACAGAGAAAGAGCTTTTGGCAATAGTTTATGCTTTCGAAAAATTCAGGTCGTACCTTGTGTTGTCCACAACAATTACGTATACGGATCATGCAGCAATCAAATACCTTTTTAGCAAACAGGACGCAAAACCGCATCTTATCAGATGGATCTTGTTATTACAAGAATTTGACATTGAGATCCAAGACAAAAAGGGAGCTTTGAATGTCACATTTGACCATCTCTCGAGACTTAAACATGGTAATTCTGAAAATTCGTTGGAGGAACCAATAAATGACAATTTCCCCCATGAATTTCTTTTGAGTATCGAGATGAATGACGAGTCACCATGGTTCGCCGACTTTGCAAACTACCTCGCATGTGGAATCCTTATCAAAGGATTGTCATATCAGCAAAAGAGGAAGTTCTTTGCAGATCTGAAATATTACATTTGGGACGAACCATACTTGTTTAGAATCGGAGCCGATCAGGTGATCCGAAGATGTGTATTTGGAGAAGAGGCAGCTAGCATTCTGCGTCACTGTCACGAAGGGCCGACCAGAGGTCATCATGGAGCAAACTACACTGCAAAGAAAGTATTAGACTCTGGGTTTTACTGGCCCACAATTTTTCATGATGCGCATGAATGGGTTAGAGCGTGTGATGCTTGCCAGAGGGCAACAAATATTTCCGCACGCAATGAAATGCCTCAGCATCCAGTGCAAGTCTGTGAAGTCTTTGATATATGGGGTATCGACTTCATGGGTCCATTTCCAGCTTCACGAGGTAACAAATACATCCTAGTTGCTGTAGACTATGTCTCAAAATGGGCCGAAGCTCAAGCCTTGCCCACAAACGATGCTAGGGTAGTCGTGAGGTTCTTAAAAAGTTTATTCGCCCGATTTGGTGCTCCAAAAGCACTAATCAGTGACCGAGGAATGCATTTTTGTAATGCGCAGTTAGAAAGAGCCTTGTCCCGTTATGGTGTTTATCACAGATTGGCTACGCCATATCATCCTCAAACGAGCGGGCAAGTAGAAGTCACGAATCGGGGTTTGAAAAGAATCCTCAAACGGTCCATTAATAATAACCGTAAGGATTGGTCAGACAAGTTAGATGACGCTCTGTGGGCTTTTAGAACAGCATTCAAGACACCTATTGGGACCACACCCTTTAGGTTGGTTTATGGAAAAGCTTGTCATCTACCTGTCGAGCTAGAACACAAGGCATTTTGGGCCTTAAAGACGGAAAATATGGATTTAAAAAGCGGAGGTGAAGCCCGTTTTCTGCAAATCCACGAGCTTGAAAAGCTAAGAAGCCATGCCTATGAGAGTTCTAACAGGTACAAGGAGCGAGTCAAGAGATTTCATGACAAGAGGTTGAGAGTTCTAGCGGGGTATTTAAACGAATCTGCAGTAAAAACAAGTCATTTTTACAAAACCCTAGTCACCGCACGGGAGTTCCAGGTCGCCTCCACCCACAAATCATCTAATTTTTTCCTAGATTTTGCTTCAATCATCTTCCAAGGTATGTTTCCTACCTATTTTGTAGATTAAACTTACTTTCTGATGTAGATCTGATGCTTAAACCAAGAAATTTTGGGGTTTTCTTCATAAATGTCAAATAAACCCTTGTTCTTGAGTGATTAATGTTAAATCGATGATTCTGATGCTTGATTCGAGATCTATTCACTGATTAAAAGATAAATGTTGAAAAATACAAGTTAAAATCAGTGATTGAGACTATTTTCTGATGATATTTGCTGTCGCACGGTCACGCCACTTAAACGGCATGACAGTGCGGGTCGGAAATCAAGCACAGAACACTGATTTAAAGCTGCGATGTCGAATCGCACGGCAGTGCCGATTTGGCACGGTAGTGCGACTCGAATTTCCGGAAACAAGCTGTTGACCAATTAGGATTGGCACGGCAGTGCCACCAGCCGCACGACCGTGCGGCTGCTGAAACAGAAACAAAAGCTCGTAAAACAGCCTGTTCCGATGGCAGCAATAAAATTTTTATATTCTGCTCTTATTTTGTTGTATTCCTGTGTGCAGATGAATCACAGATTCCTCCAGTTCAGCGAGAACAAAGTGAAAGAACAGCCCTGTATTGCAAGATTAGAGGCTTTATGGAATAGACGGGGACAAATCGGTGAACCGAGAAGGATCAACTGGGAGACTTTAACAACCCTGAACCAAGAAGAGAGGCTATCCGACATGATGTCACATCCGATGTCAAGGTTGTTCAACATTGCACGACCCATTTATCTTGAACTAACATTGGAATTCTTTGCTTCATACACTTATGAAAATCCAAGAAGCGAGAATCCATATTTTAAAAATAGGGAGACAATACAGTTCAGATTGGGGAAAAAGTGGCATAAGTGGACAGTTGCTAGACTTGGAAGAAGATAGGGCATATATTCAGCTGAAGACATCAATTCAGAACTTTTCACTAATATCTACAAATTTGATAGTGATCAGCAACGAGCCAACTTTTAGGCCCAAGTAGCAGTTGAACCACCATATGAAGCTAGAAAAGCTAAAGCTTCACGACTACGAGACCCGCTTCTGAGGGTTATTCATCAGGTCATGAGTCACACCATCTATGGGCGCATGGACAATCAGGAAACTGTCCCACTCTGGATCTTCTTTTCTTATATTCCTTAGTGATTGGAGTGCATGTAAACCTCGCAGCTAGAATGGTTGAATTCTTTGTGAACAGCTCGGGGAGAACTACAAGCAGTGAAATTCATGGTGGTGAATATGTGACTCAGTTAGCATATAATTTAGGTATTATGACAGATGAGGTAGTCAACGGTCTCACGATGGTTCACGCAGGAGGAGATGTGGATATGAGGTCTTTGAGAGCGATGGGGCTGGTAGTAGATACAGATAATGGCCCGCGACTAAGGGGCCTAAATGGGGAAATATGGGATCCACTACCGCTACCACCACAGGGCAGAGACATCAACATGGAAGAGCTCGAACCACCACCACACGCTCAGCCACAACATGAAGAGAACCAGCACCAGCACCAGCATCAGTATTAACACCAACAAAACTGGACTCCAGGTATACCTTCCTACCCTGAGTTGTACCAGCAATTCCAACATATGCAGGTTTCTCAAGATGCTATCAGAGCAACTCAAGAAGCTATGAGAGCTGACCAGTTAGTTATGCGGACATCTCAACAGACCATGTGGGAGGAAATGTATGCAGGATTTTCCAACATCTTTGGAGGGTTACAAGATGTATATCCAGGCCATTTCGGCAACCCTCCACAGTTTCCATTTAGAAACACAGGTACCTATGGGGCGGGTTCATCTGGAACACGCCACCATGATGGTGATGATGATGAGGAGTAGGAGGAGGTAGGGTGAAACAATTCAGAAACTAATGTTTATGTTATTTCTATTCAGTACTTTGTTTGGGATATTTTTACTTTATGTTTAGTAGTATGTTTGCTTTGTTTGAATAACGGATTTGGTTGAAGTATCTAACATTTTGATCAATGGTAGTGTTGGCTATTTTAGCGAGTGACATAATTGGCAGATTTGTAAAGAAATGCACACAGAGTTGAGACGACTTCAATCAAAGTCTACTCAAACAATTCAACTCCAACTCTGAGGGAGTACCTCTTTCCCTTTTCACATTATTAGTTTAGCTCTTCATAATTGCTTAACTAATATGTATTTCACATTGGGGACAATGTGAAGTTCAAGTGTGGGGAGGGGTTTAAAAGGTTTTAAACTTTGTTTGTCCTTAATTGTCCTCATTTCTGTATATATGTTCAAAAAATAAAACAAAAATGGTCAATTTGTGTTCTTTAGGAAGCATCAAATTTGATAAAAATCGACAAGCCATATTAATTTTTGAAAAAGATAACTAAAGAGTGTGATAAAACAAAACGAAAGACTTGCATGTTTATCTTTATATTTATACCCATTCCTTCCGTTTACGTGAGCATATTTTTTTAAGCCTTTACAGCTTTCTTGTCAAATGCTTCTTTGTTTTTGCGGAAAAATGAGTGAGCCGGATGTTTTATGTAATTTAGAACTTGTCATTTGAATGCTTTTCAAAATCATGAATATGTGAAATTACATAGAAATGATAGAGGCAATTAGGATAAGCCCTTTGTCAACCTTTTTCTTTGTTTATATCCCGCACCCAACATTATCCATTTGTTCGCCATGTTGAGCCTATTTTCCGTATTTTTCTTAACTTTACCCAAATTTAAAACCTACTTACCCAAATATAAACCTTTTCATATTTACCCTTATTTTCGTTAAAAATTTGGCCATAAGCTTTCTAGTTTGATATAAGTTTCACTCTAGTACTTGTTGAAAAAAAAAACGTAACGTTTGTCAAAACTCTCTAAGGGAATTAAGGAAAAACTGTCAAGAAGGAAAATAGAGAGTAGATGTATAAATAGAATAAACTCTGAAAACCTACACAAGTAGCTTAGCAACGTGTTCAGAGTCCTAGAAAATAAAACGCCAAGTTTTTGGCCAAGTTTTAACCTTTCTTGCCACTTTCAAATATCCATTCCATACCCTTAACCTTAGCCTAACGTTACAACCCATCAAAGACCTCTAGATTTATGCTTTTCACATATTAATTGGTGAAGATTAGATCTTTTGACAAGCTTATGATATTGCATGATTCATTGAATAGGCATCGAGTGTTTAACATACACATTATATGTATGATTCAGAAATTTAACCGAGTGTGTGTGAACATTGTGAGAAATATAGAGATTTGCATGCTAAGTCAATCAAAAGTTAAATCATTGCTTTATAATTATCCTTTCATACATTTAACAAAGCTTGTTTGTTTTAAATCTTTGATGATACCTTTTTGAAAACCAATTTGACCACCAAATAAATTAGTGAACTTTGTAAATAAAGTGTGGGGATGTTTGATATACGTTAAATTATACATGTTTTTATACCCCAAAACACTTCCGTTTTAAGCGTTTTTTTACCAAAAACACGACGTTTAGGTACCAAATTCGGTAATTTTATATTTTCAGGTCTTAAAAAGAGCACAAGGAAAATTATGATGAAAACGGACAAATTCTGATGCATTTCTGACGAAAATGGCAAAAATCTGATGACTACCAGGTATGGCACGACCGTGCCATCCATCGGCACTACCATGCCGATCCTCCGATCTCGGAAGCACTACCAGTGCAAAGGCTGGTGCCAACTGTTTCTCGGACCACACTACCATGCCACCCGAGGCATGACCGTGCCAAGGCTTGACCAGGGTTTCTGACCAACATTTCTGATGTGCGGCACTGCCGTGCCACCAGCGGCACTACCGTGTCGATTTGATGACCCAGGAAACTTGTCCACTAGTCCACTTGGCTGACTCGGGATCGAAGAAACTGACGTCACCTGACAACACCTGCCGCACGACCGTGCCAAACTCGCACAACCGTGTCGATGAAGAAATCTCCTATAAATACAGCCATTCGCTACTGGTTCAAGTGTTGGGTTTTTCTCCATGTTTCTGGGCGATTTCTGGGTTCCGAAACAGTCCTGATCAGACCCATCTGAAGCTTAAAGATCGGGTGGAAGCATAACCAATCCAACCCATCAATTCCTTTCTTGTTTATGGTTCGATTCCTTGTTCTTGAACATGTATTCTGATCATTTTGCAAGTTATGAGATGATGTTAGTTTATGTTTAAAGTAGTTTATGTAATAGTAGTAATGAACTTGTTTCTTGAATAATCTTTATGTTGTAATCTCGTTTGTATGAAACTTAATACTTTTTCTTGTTGAATCTTCATGAATATATAATGAATGTTTCATTGATGTTAAGTTCCTGATTATGTTTGATTATCTTGGATAATGAATATGTGGTTAGTGGGATGGTAACTATTTCTTGATTAATCACTTATTTGTAGACTTTGTTTACACCATGAAACCAGACCAGGGTATTGGTTTTATACAAGATATATCTTATTTTGATTAGGAATACTTTCTTGCACGTAAGGGTTCTAACGAATTATATGGTGTTGATTGCATGTTCTTAGATGCGGTTTATGATCCTTGTTTAGTAGTTTTGGTCTGAAATTGCTGACATGGTAGATTTGTGTTTAAGACATGTAAAGGTGAAATTGTTTGTTATATGATCTACATAATTGCTTGTCCTCGTGGCTGTATTGTGACCATCGGTATTGCTTTCTTTGATAAGTGAGGTTAGGAATCCAGACCCGGTAAATAACCTATCTTTAAAGGTTCGCATGAATAAATATCAATAGCACACTAATGAATGATTTTAGGTGGTTAGCGTGTGACCATCGCGTTAACTTTCTGAAGAATCATAATGCTAGAAATCCAGACCCGGTAACTAGCTGTCTCGAAATTGGAAAATTGATTAAGTACTTTTGTGACATATCTGATAGATAACATGTTTAGGTTGTTTGTGAAACAAGATAATAGTATATTTACATTTTAGATGTAATTTAGATAACTTAGTTAACAACCATTCACTTATCCTTATATCTGGTAATCTAATGACAAAGATTTAGTACATTATAACACCCGTGTTCCATGGATTGATATCTGGCTCTTACCAATACTTTGCTGCATATATGACGGGATACACTTGTCCTTTGTTGCGTGTGTTTTAATGTTAAGGTATAAACCATTTTTATAAATATAAAACACATTTCGTTACATGTGAAAATACTATAAATAAATGTATACGAACATGTCATGTCAATATCCGAACCTCCGAAAATGAAGTTAATGATTTGAGCATCTGCAGGTGGTGCAGGAGCCCTTTCCGGTACTTTTTCAGGATCCTGGATCCTTGATTTCTTCCTACCAAGCAACTCTTTCAAGTGACCCTTACTGAGGAGGTAGCCTATCTCCTTTCTGAGTGCGATGTATTCATCGGTAAGGTGACCAAAATCTTCATGGTATGCACACCATTGAGATTTGTCTTTGAAGGATGTTGATTTTTCATTCTTCTTGGGCCATCTAGCTTTCTCACCTAAATTCTGCAAGGCAAGCATTAGTTAACTATTATCAATAGAAAAACAGTATTCAGATATCCGAGGATATTCTTCCTCATCTTCTTCTTGTTCAACTGCATGAACATTTTGATTGTCATGCTTGGAGTACGGCTTGGATCAGTTATTCTTGTAGAAGGAACCTTGGTCTTATCGTTGTACTCCTGGTTAGAAGAACCTGTTAACCGATCTTGGATCCTTTTATCATCCTCTAATCGGATGAATCTTAAGGCTATGTTCCTGACTTCATCTAAGTTCCTGCATGGGGTCATAACAAGGTTATCATAAAAAGGAAAATCCTTTTGTAATCCCATTTTAAATGCTTCTACTCCAATTGCAATGTCAAGGTTTGGGATTTCTAAGGATTCTCTACCAAACTTAGTAACATAATCCCTTAGGGATTCATCACGGGCCTGGGTGATTCTATATAGGTCACTAGTTAACCTTTCAAAAGTTCTACTACAAGAAAACTGATTATTAAATAGGCTAACTAAGTGCGAAAATGAAGTTATAGAGTAAGGAGGAAGACTTAACTAGTTAACCTTTCAAAATGAAGGTGGATCCAAACCCCTTATATAAATAGGTTTCCTTCAATCTTTCGGGGATGGGGTTTATCTCCATCCTCTCTCTCTATATTGTGCCGCATGCTCCTCTAGACCAGTTGTACCATCATACAACTTTATGTTGAGGGCCTGAAAGTGTTTGGGTATCTCTACATTGAATATTGGAAATGCAAAATGAGATATCATGTGACTTCCATTTGGAATCTAAGGAATGGGTTTGACCACTCCCAGGACGATGGATATCATATCCTTGGGTTTTTGTAACTTTTTGGCCATAGCCTGATTGATCCCTGCATCCTGCATGAAACCATAGTTAGTATCAAAAGATGCATTAAAATTGTTACCTCCTGGTTGGCCTGAAGTTAGTATTCCAGAAGGATATCTGGGATAAGACATGTCTGGTATAATAGTAGGGACAGAAGAAGCAATGGTCTGCATAGGGATGAAATCCCCTTCATGGACTTTAGAGCTTTTTCATGTCTGTCTCTCTGAGGATCCTTGATCCTGAAAGACATTGGATCCTGGGTAGGTCTGAGCTGGAGGTCTGGATGAATGATCCATGGATCCTTGAACTCGGGCTGAGGATCCTTGATGATTGAACTAGGATACTTGAAGTTGGGACATCTCCATGTATCCTTCTGAGCGGAGGAAGGATCCTTGAGGCTGGGTCATCGCCAATGATCCCTGTTGATGAATGGAGGATCCTTGTAGTTGTGTCATCGCCAGTGATCCCTGCTAATGAATGAAGGATCCTTGGGGCTGTGTGATGGACACTCTGGATTGTTGTGCTACAGTTGTTAGAGTGACAAAGTCCAACACCCTAGACACCAGTGGAGACTGATCCTCCATTGGCCTATTTTGCTTCTTGATATCATCAATCTCGTGA
Organism: Helianthus tuberosus; assembly: GCA_030545235.1. Classification (NCBI taxonomy): domain Eukaryota; kingdom Viridiplantae; phylum Streptophyta; class Magnoliopsida; order Asterales; family Asteraceae; genus Helianthus; species Helianthus tuberosus. The sequence continues at coordinate 85,851,522 of CM060369.1, forward strand.
AGGATCCTCTGGTTGGTTTTGTCTTGCTGCTCCATGTAGCGTTTCATCTGCGAAAACAAAATAGAAATATCACTGTTAGTATTAGTAGAAGATGAAGTAGTAGAAGTTTTGGGTCCTTGGAAGACAAATGATGTCTTCTTTTGAGCATTTTCCACATTCTTCTGGAATGGTGGGGGAATAGGAGGTAACAATGCACTAGTTTGAGATGAGGTAACCGCCGGCATGGCACTTGAAGTGGATTTTCCATGAGAGGCCATGGAGTTGATGAAAATGAACAAAAATAAACACAAAAAAGTTTTAGAATTGAAGCACCACTTGCCCTACGGTGAGCGCCAAATTGTTTTGGTCAAAAATCAGTTTAAGGATAATGTAACCAAATTTTGATTGTGAGGTAGAGTGCTTATGTGTATGAATAACAATGTAATCAATGTGAGTGTTTGCGAGAGAGAGTGTGAATGTTGTCGTGTGTCTTGTTATTATGCCTAAAATGAGCCTCATTATCCCCTCATAAAAATGGAAATAACTAGATAACATACAACCCAAAAAAGGTGCAAGTATCCCCATGTTCTCCATAACGGCTACACTCGTATATGCACGTGCCCATTGAGAGCATATTCACCGATATTCCAGCATAGACCAAGTCCAATTCGTTAAACACCTGCGAATACAAGTTTAAACGTAGGATACAATTGTTAGTCAATATAAGTAATAATAAGGATCCTTGATCCTCAGACTTCCTGCACCATCCGTTAAGGATTAGTGATCCACGCTAGATCTAAGGATATGTGATCTATAGTATTAAAACTTAATCCCCTAACAACAACAATGACAACAACAACAACAAAAATAATAATACTAATACTAATAAGTGCATGTCACGTGTCAAATAACGCCACCCTTTCATGCCTCACTCCACTCTTCCTTTTTTTGCACCACGCCACTTTTCTGACACATGCTGACGTGTCTGCCACATATCACATAACGCCCCATTTTCATGCCCCTACACACTGAATGGTCTAAACAATAATAATAACATTAAGAAATAATAATAATAATAATAATAATAATAATAATATTAATAATAATAATAATAATAATAGAAAGTGCATGGAATCCGTATTTATTACTAAGAGTTCTTCTTTCAACCATTCAATAGAAGTATATACACATGTGGGTATAACTGTAACACAGTTATGGTGGAAAGAGACAAGGTGTATATCTGATTTATAACACTCCTCCTTAGATATACATTAGTATTCATTACACACAATTGAACAACATGCTTTAGGATGATGTTAAATCGGTACTTCGAGACCTATGAGATAAACTTATACTGTTGGATCAGTTATGCTGCCTCGTTAAAAATCTTGCTAAGAAAACCCAATGGGACAAAACTTAGTCAAGGAAAATAGTACAACGTGTATAATTCCCCCTTCAATTGAACTAACGTCTTTCAATCTATGGAGCCAGATCTTAAGTGATAACTGCTCGAAAGTGCTCCTAGGTAATGATTTTGTAAAAGGGTCAGCTAGATTTTCACTTGATTTGATCTGACGAACATCGATTTCCCCTTCTTTCTATAGGTCATATGTTGAGAAGAACTTTGGTGAGATATGCTTTGTTGTGTCACCTTTGATGTAGGCTTCTCTGATTTGAGCTATGCAAGCAGCATTGTCTTCACATATAATCGTTGGGTCCTTCTTGATGTATTATTCTAATCGCATGCTTCTTGTATATGATTGATCATTGATCTCAACCACACACATTCTTGACAAACATCAAACAATGCTATCCGTTTGGCATGATTTGATGATGTTGTTGTAAGTGTTTGCTTAGTCGACTTCCAAGAAAATGTTGTGCCGTCGTATGTGAATACGTAACTTGTTTGAGATTTTGCTTTATAAGGATCTGATAGATATCTAGCATCAGTGTACCCAACAAGCTGAGACTTTTGATATTTCTGATAGAAAACACCTAAGTCTCGTGTCTCGCAAATATACATGAATATGTGTTTATTCCGTTCCAGTGTCTACGTGTTGGATTCTAACTATATCTCGCTAGTACATATCCGCAAATGCAATGTCAGGTCTTGTGTTATTTGCCAGATACATTAGAGCACCAATCGCATTTAAGTATGATACTTCTAAACCTCGTACCTCTTCACCTTCTTCATGAGGGCGATAAGGATCCTTGTGTGGGTCTAGCGGTCGGACAACCATATGTACGCTAAACGGATGTGCTTTATCCATATTGAAATGTATTAACATCTTTTGGATGTAGTTTGACTGATGGACAAATGTGCCATTGCACATATTCTCAAATTTTAGTCCGATGCATAATTTTTTCATACCAAGATCTTTCATTTCAAATTCTTTATTTAACAACTGAGTAGCTTTCTCTATCTCCTCAAGAGATCCGATGATGTTGATATCATCAGCATAGACTGCTATTATAGTGAAATTTGAGAGTGATTTTTTTATAATGACACATGGACTGGTTACATCAGACTTGTATCCTTCTTTTTCGAGATATTCACTAAGTCAATTGTACCACATACGACCCGATTATTTAAGACAATATAAAGATCCGTCGCTATAGCACATGCGAGTATATCAACAACATGTGTTTTATTCCGGTTCCATATTGTACTGTTTTGTACATAATTAATAGAGATCTCATTTTCATTCGGAACCGGTGTTTCTTTTGAAATTTCATTTTCCTGTGGAATTATTGTTGTCTCTTCCTGAACATTTACCTCTATCGGGGTTTCATTTATAATATTTTGTGAGCTTTCACCAACTGCATTATTGTGCTCTTTTCGTTTCCGTGGGTTCTTATCTTTGGAACAGATTGGTGTCCCATGCTTTCGTTGTATTTTAATCGCTTCTAAGATTACTTCAATTCGATCAAGTGCATTTGATACTTGTATATGTGACTTTGTCACTCTATTCGTGTCCATGAATGCATATGGTAATTCATTTGTTATTCTTTGCAAATGTATAATCTTTTGGACTTCATATTCACATTAACCACTTCGGGGGTCGAGATTTCATAGTGATGATGCATTCCACGTTATTTCTTGTGTTACGAGTCTTTCTTTATTCTTATCTCCCCCTAAGACTGAGAACATTGTTTCATTGAAATGATAATTAACATACTGTGCTGTAAACATGTCTCTTGTCAGTGGTTCTAAATATTTAATAATAGATGGGGAAATCAATATAGATACCTAGTCTTCTTTGGGGTCCCATTGTCGTACGTTGTGGTGGCGGTATTGGTACGTATACTGTGACAACGGTGCTCTGTAATCGATGAACAATGCAAAGAAATATTAATTATTAATAAAACAATGTGTTTTGGTGTTATTATATGTGTATTTGTGTTTGATGATTTTACGATTTGATTCGATTCCGATTTTAAGCTTTAAATCGTTTTCTAGAAGGTTATACGCGTACTGATGCGTAAATATAACCAGCTTAATGCAACAAACACTCCGAAATAGTGACATAGGCTTAACATACCTAAAATAACCTTTACATGACTTAGAAATAAGTTCTGGATGGTTTGGTGTGTTGAAAACAAGTCTATTCGATCGTAGGGACTATTTGTGTCAAACTGCGAAACTATACCGATTCGTATGGAATCGAAGAGTCCGGAACTTGATCATAAGCTAAACATACCATAAATAACCTAAACATAGCTTAGAAATAAGCTTTGATAGGTTCGGTGCACAAAAACATGCTTATTTGATCTTACAGGGACTAAAAGTGTCAAAAACGACGTAAGTTTGCATTTTCGCGCATAACTTACGTTCTGACCACATCTGGACACCCAAAATTTTTGTACACTCTAAAATATTTTTATTTTAGTGATCGGCATGCAAAAATACCATTCGTCGCTTAATTTGGTTCGATTTCGCGTCCGTTTGAGTTTCGTCGTAATTTAACGAACAACGCGACCGTACGACCAAACGAGCCGACATCCGAGAGTTTTCCAAGCATATTTTGAGTCCTCTAAACTTTATTGACCTTTTAGAGCCTTGAAAATGGCTTAACGGGGGTCAAAAGGGCTTGAAATGAGCTTAAAACACATGCAGGGACCTAAACTGTCAATTCTGAAACTTATGCTGATCTGGGGAGGCCAGGCGGGGCGCGTAAGCCTGCCCTTGCTTCTTACGCGGGCCGTATGATTGTGCCAGTGACCAGAAAGTTGTTTTTCAGCAACTGTTTGATAGTTTAGGGGCTGTTATGCAAAGTTCTTTGTGTGATGGGCAAGTTTAAGTGTTCTCCAAGGTCTCTAATCAGTTCCTAACAATTGTATGGCCATGATTTAATCCTTGGAGGTTACACAAACATGTGTAATGATCTCATGAAGTTGCAACAACTATAAATAGCCAAGCAATTTCATTCATTCATTGCTCATTTCTCTCCTCTCTTCTCTACAATCTGGTTTGGGAGCTCTCTCAACTGATTGGAACTTTATTCTTTGTAGAAAAGATAGCTAGGACCCATTGTAAGTCTTCTTTCATGCTTATTCTTTATGTTTAAGCAGAAAGTCAAACAATTTGGCCAACAGTTTGACTATCGGTTTTGACCATCAATTGGTCAAGTCAAAGTTCAATTGAACTTTGCAACGTGATTGTAATCACAATGGTTATAATCCTTAGTGATTATACCTACTGATTACCACGTTAACTAGGCGTAGTGACGAGTCAAAGTTTCGTTCAAAATGCGTTTTAGCACGCATTTTGCAACGGAACTATTTTCGGGTATCAAAACCCATTGTTTTGATACCAAATCAGTTTTCTAAGTAGGTTAAACATGTTTTGACATGTTTAACTCGTCACTATTACTTTAGTGCTTGTTTAGAGTCGTAAGTTAAGTGGTCTAAACAACCGCTTAGACTTTCGAACCCGACCCGTTTGGTCAATCATTAGGATCCGACCAAGCTTGATTAGTGATCATAGTTGCATAGGGAATAACCACTGAGGTTATACCTTATGATCACATAGGATTGGTTAGTTATTTGTTAAGTAGCTTGTATGCCCATAGGAAATGACCAAAACGCCCTTTTTAAACATAAATCCGTATTTTACATATGTGAACATGTTTTTGACATATAATATGATTTAGTAACATGTTTAGGTATTATTGGGCATATAAGACTTGACATAGCACATAGTTAACCATCCGAACATAGTTTTGCGCGAACGACGCGTTAAAGTAGCATAAGCTACCTTAATGGGTCGTAACGGGTCGAAAGCACTTAGGTTAGGTTCCGATTTAGAATGTAGGCTTTGTTAAACCATATCACATGAGTTCCAACACTCATTTGGTTTACAAGACCTCATTCTATCCAATCTTCCGATTTAAGTGCCGATTTATTTACTAGTGATCCGATTACTAGGTACCACTTGAATTTCCTTGGTTGTTTGAGCTTCGCTAAGTTCTTTAGATCAAGGATACCCTTCCATTCAATGTGAGTACATAGTTCCCCTATTTTACTATTTTCAATTGTTTTGGGGTGATTCATATGTATTAAAACGATTTCGAAATTTAAACGATGGTTTCAAAAACAATAAAGATGGTTTATATTAAACTAATAACGATTTCGATAATGTGAACGAACTTGTTGGTTGTAGTTACATAACGAATGACATTCATTAATTTTGGCCGAACCGACCAGTATTAGGTTATGGTACCATAGGATCTGACAAATCCCGTTATCAGACTACACCCATGGTTATGTGTGGGGGTTATGTAGTTAACGACCGAATCTGTGATTGTTAACTTACCCTTTGGTGGTTTGTTAATACGAGAAGCGAGGTAGTCGAGTCACGAAGGTTTGAATGTTATTAGCGAGACGACCAAAAGTAGTTTCACAATTAAAACGAATACGATTTTGGGACGAGTTAAAACGATTTGGAACGACTTAAAACAAGATAAAACGATTTGAACGAACGATTGGTTTGGGTTGTGATTAGGTAATGGGATGGGTGTAACATGATAGAAGCATGGTAGATACGCCGCTGGTACATCTTATATATAAATGCTTCTATCATATTACATTGCGTGTCATTATTTAGTTCACTTGGGTAACGATTTGAAACGATGTCACACAACGAGGTTTTCGAAATGATATAAACCATGCGAGTTATTAACGAGTTTTTAACGAGATGTTTTACGAATTGGTTTACTAAAACAAATGTTTTGGGGGTTAAGAGTCATGGCTACGAGATTTTTTTTAAAACTATAACCATCTTGATTTGAGTTGGTTAACCAAATTGCAATATTATATACTTTTCAAAACAAGGTTTTCAAGGTATTGCAATATATATAAACGAGCCATGATTCCGAAGCTCTTATAAAACCTATGTACTCGCCAGCATTTCTTTGCTGACTTTATTTTTACATATGTTTCAGGTGACGTTGCGTGATGATTGCTAGGGAGCAAGTTCACTTAGGACTTGGACGTGGCCTTAGTGACATAAAAACGATAGTAGACGATGTTTAATTTGTTTGTTTTGGTTTAAAGACAATGTACATTACTTAATGAATCAATAAAATGAAACCTTTAATTACCATGGTTGTTGAAACGATGATTCTGTTACAACACTTCCCGACGTTTCCGCCACGGTTTTGTTGTTTTAACGTGGTCGGGGGGTGACAGAAGAGTTGGTATCAGAGCCAATGGTTATAGGGAATTAGGTTATTAGTAATGCTTTGACCTAGACTATAACTTTCTAGGACCCTAACGCAAGTTTACTTGTGTTTAGATTTTAAAACAATACCGTCACCTATCCTTAGGTGACAACCACAACGAGAACACAATAACGAATCCGCTTCGAAAATTAATCATCTATCCTTGGATGATTGATTGTAAGGTTTTGAACCCTCTCAGTTTTCAAAATCTCGTCAAAGTTTGGGTCTAAATAATGTGAACACGTGCAAACTGGAAGAGTGAATGCCTGTACCCTGAGTTTTCTGTCTAAGGCTAGAGTGTTCGTACAAATCCGTAGTATCGGACCAGTCACTCTTACCTGGGAACTCTTGGGGTGAGTGTTCACTTATAGACGAGCATGTCTTCGGCGATGCATTATTATGACCCATTTACTTTGATTAGTCACTGCGTGTCGTTTGTTTGTTCGAGGTAACAAACGAATGATCGCCTTCCTTGTGTCTTGTCGATGTTTTCAATACCTCTTTTGTTTCTCCCATTTTTCGACCTCACTCGTTTCTCATGTTTCCTTGTTAGACAATGCCTCCTCGACGCGAAGCTCAAACTTTTACTGCTGAGGAAGTCGCAGCCCTTGTCTCTCAGCAAATGGCTGCTGTACTTCCAGGCGTTGTGACCCAAATCCACGAGTTATACAACAACAAAAATAACAACAATAATGCACAGTGTAATTCCAAGAATTTTAACTCTGTGAAGCCGCTTAAGTTTTCTGGGTCGCAAGGAGCAACTGCGCTCCTGCCGTGGTTCGAGAGTATCGAGAGCACATTCAGACATGTGCAGTGTCCGAATGCGCGTAAGGTTGAGTTTGCTTCAAGCGTGTTTGAGAAGCGAGCTCTTACATGGTGGAACGGAGTGATGCGGGATAGGGGTTCCGAAGTGGCATTAGACCAAACTTGGGATGAGCTCCGAGCTCTCATGACGAGAGAGTTCTGTCCTCGTCACGAGATTCGAGCTTTGGAACGAGAATTCGATGATTTGAAACAAGACAGGGGAGAACACCGCGCTTATACGGATCGATTTGAGGAGCTCACTTTGTTGTGTCCCACTATGGTTACTCCACTGGAGAAAGCAATCGAGAGGGATATCGATGGTTTACCCGATTCCATTCAGGATATTGTGACCGGTGTTAATCCTACTACAGTTCGTCACGCGATCGAGTTATCGGCTACCTTGACTGAGTCCCAAGTCAGGAAGGGTAAACTCACCCGCAAGGGTGATAAAAATAAGTCGACCGATTCTGACAAGGGTAAAGGAAAGGGTAAGAAGCAGTGTGAGTCTTCTAAAAAGTCGAGGAAGCGCAAGGCTTCCCAGAACTTTGCAGTTACTGCTCAGAACCCTCAGAACCCACCGACTCAACCTCCTGCAAAGAAAGCATATGCTGGTACCGCACCTCACTGTGCTCGATGTAATGGTCACCATGTTGCCCAACAGGCCTGTAAACAGTGTGCTACGTGTGGTAGACTTGGGCATTTGGCCAACATTTGTCGTTTTGGTCAAAATCAGGCTGCCCAGGTTCCAGCACAAGTTCAGGGGAATGCTACGAGATTCCCACCTGGTTCGTGTTTCAATTACGGAGAAATGGGTCATTTCCGCAACAATTGCCCGAGATTGGTAAACGCGAATGCAAATCCGAATGCAAACGCGAACGCGAATGTGAATCCCGCTCGTGGATGGGCATTCAATCTGAACACGAACGAGGCGAGGGCGGAAAATGAAGTTGTTAACGGTACGTTCCTTGTTAACAATCAACTTGCATCTGTTCTTTTCGATTCTGGTGCCGATAGGAGTTTTGTTTCGTTATCCTTTGAGCCTTTACTTGCGATACCTAGAACTAAACTAAGGAAACCCTTATCTATTGAAGTTGCGACTGGTAAACCTCTTGTTCTCGATTCTGTTATTCATGGTTGTCAATTGAACCTCGATAACTATCTTTTTCCTATTGACCTAGTACCGATGCAACTCGGGAGTTTTGACATCATCGTAGGGATGGATTGGTTAACCAAACACCATGCTGAGGTTGTTTGTTTCGATAAAATCATTCGTATCCCTCTTTCGTCTGGTGATGTTCTGGAAGTATGTGGCGAGAAACCATCTGGTGGTTTGAAACTCATGTCGTGCACGAAAGCTCAAACCTATCTACGAAAAGGATATGTTGCTTTCCTGGCACATGTCACCGAGGACAAAGGCAAGACCAAGAGTAATCAGGATATTCCGATTGTTCGGGATTATCCAGAGGTGTTTCCTGATGAACTGCCTGGTTTGCCTCCGGTTCATCAAGTCGAGTTTCATATTGATCTTGTACCCAATGCTAACCCGATTGCGAAAGCACCTTATCGTCTTGCACCGTCTGAGATGCAAGAGTTATCGAAACAGCTTCAAGAGTTATCTGATAAAGATTCATCCGTCCGAGTTATTCACCTTGGGGCGCTCCTGTCCTCTTTGTGAAAAAGAAAGATGGATCTTTTCGAATGTGTATCGATTATCATGAGCTTAACAAGCTTACCATCAAGAATCGATATCCCCTACCCCGAATCGATGATCTCTTTGATCAGCTGAAAGGTGCTACCTGTTTCTCTAAGATCGACCTGCGTTCTGGGTATCATCAACTTCGTGTATTCAAAGAAGATATTCCTAAAACTGCATTCCGCACTAGATATGGGCATTACGAGTTCACTGTCATGCCTTTTGGTTTGACGAATGCTCCAGCTATCTTCATGGACTTAATGAATAGGGTTTGTAAACCTTATTTAGACAAGTTCATCATTGTGTTCATCGATGATATTCTCATTTATTCGAAGTCTCGAGCCGATCACGAGCAACACCTTCGTTTGACATTGGAACTCCTGAAGAAGGAACAACTTTTTACTAAATTCTCCAAGTGTGAATTTTGGCTTAAAGAAGTTCAGTTTTTAGGTCATATTGTCAATGAGCAAGGTATTCATGTGGATCCATCCAAGATTGTTGCAATCAAGGATTGGAATACACCAACGACACCTACAGAGATTCGATCTTTTCTGGGTCTCGCGGGATATTATCGTCGTTTTATTTCGAAATTCTCTAAGATTGCGGTTCCACTCACTGCTTTGACTCAAAAGAATAAGCCTTTTGAGTGGGGACACAAGCAAGAAGAAGCGTTCCAAACGCTGAAACAGAAGCTATGTGATGCTCCTGTTCTATCTTTGCCTGAGGGAAATGATGATTTCGTTGTCTACTGTGATGCGTCCAACTTAGGCCTTGGTTGTGTTCTTATGCAACGAGGTAAAGTTATAGCATATGCATCTAGATAATTGAAAGTTCACGAGAAGAACTACACCACTCATGATCTTGAGTTGGGTGCTGTGGTTTTTGCTCTCAAAATCTGGAGACACTACCTCTACGGAACGAAGTGTGTGGTTTTCACAGACCACAAAAGTCTCCAGCATATTCTTAATCAAAAGGAGTTGAACATGAGGCAACGACGTTGGGTCGAACTCTTAAACGACCATGATTGCGAGATTCGCTACCATCCTGGTAAGGCGAATATTGTAGCCGATGCGCTTAGTTGAAAAGAGCGAGTCAAGCTTCATTCTGTTTGAACTCTATCTGATCTTCAAACTCGTGTTCTTCAAGCTCAGCAATCTTGTGTTTCACAAGATTTGATAGGTAAGGAATTACCACATCAGCTTGAGCTTAAACTCGAAGCGAAGGACGATGGTTTACTCTATTTCATGGATCGTTTGTGGATTCCGAAACAAGACGATCTTCGCACTTTAGTGATGGACGAATCTCATAAGTCTCGATATTCTATCCATCCTGGTGCCGATAAAATGTACAAGGATCTTCGTACTAAGTTCTGGTGGCCTGGTATGAAGAAAGATGTTGCCTTGTATGTATCGAGATGCCTAACTTGTCTCAAAGTCAAGGCTGAACATCAACGACCATCTGGTTTACTTGTACAACCAGAGATACCAGTTTGGAAGTGGGAGAACATTGCGATGGATCTCATCACTAAATTACCGCGTACATCTAAAGGACACGATGCTATATGGGTTGTTATCGATCGATTAACGAAGTCAGCTCATTTTATTGCGATTCGCGAGGATCTATCTGCTGATAAACTTGCAAAGATTTATGTTGATGAGATTGTATCTCGACATGGTGTTCCTTTGGACATCATATCCGATCGTGATGCTCGATTTTCATCTCATTTTTGGAAGACCATGCAATCTGCCATGGGAACCCAACTAAATCTAAGCACTGCTTATCATCCCCAAACAGATGGACAATCTGAGAGAACGATTCAAACTTTGGAGGATATGCTTAGAGCATGCGTGATTGACTTTGGTGGTAATTGGGATTCTCATCTGCCATTGATCGAGTTCTCTTAAAACAATAGTTATCATGCTAGCATTAAAATGGCACCATTCGAAGCTCTCTACGGTCGAAAATGTCGTTCACCTATTTGTTGGAACGATACCGGTGAAGCTCAGCTTACTGGGCCGGAGCTTGTTCTGGAAACAACAGACAAAATCAAGAAAATTCGCGATAATCTTGTGACAGCTAGATGCCGTCAAAAGAGTTATGCGGATTTAGGACGCAAGCCCTTAGAATTTCAAGTCGGAGACCATGTCCTACTCAAGGTGTCACCTTGGAAGGAAGTGGTGAGATTTGGAAAGAAAGGAAAACTTGCACCACGATATGTTGGACCATTTAAGATTGTTGAAAGAGTTGGAAAGGTTGCCTATCGACTAGAGCTACCTCCAGAGCTTGGAAATATTCATCCGGCTTTCCATGTGTCCAATCTGCGAAAGTGTTTAGCTGACGCTGATCTTCACATTCCACTCGACGAAATCCAAATCGATGAAATGTGCACTTTGTCGAGAAACCTGTGGAGATAGTGGACCGTACATACAAACAGTTGAAGAACAAACGAATTCATTTGGTCAAGATTCGATGGGAATCCAAACGTGGCCCAGAGTTTACTTGGGAACATAAGGACCAAATGAAGGCGAAATATCCACAATTGTTCACACAAGTTTCCTCTAGTTAAAATTTCGGGATGAAATTTCCTAAAGTAGGGGAGACTGTGACAACTGTGCTCTGTAATCGATGAACAATGCAAAGAAATATTAATTATTAATAAAACAATGTGTTTTGGTGTTATTATATGTGTATTTGTGTTTGATGATTTTACGATTTGATTCGATTCCGATTTTAAGCTTTAACTCGCTTTCTGGAAGGTTATACGCGCACTGATGCATAAATATAACCAGTTTAATGCAACAAACACTCTGGAATAGTGACATAGGCTTAACATACCTAAAATAACCTTTACATAACTTAGAAATAAGTTCTGGATGGTTTGGTGTGTTGAAAACAAGTCTATTCGATCGCAGGGACTATTTGTGTCAAACTGCGAAACTATACCGATTCGTATGGTATCAAAGAGTCCGCAACTTGATCATAAGCTAAACATACCATAAATAACCTAAACATAGCTTAGAAATAAGCTTTGATAGGTTCGGTGTACAAAAACATGCTTATTTGATCTTATAGGGACTAAAAGTGTCAAAAACGACGTAAGTTTGTATTTTCACACATAACTTACGTTCTGACCACATCTGGACACCCAAAATTTTTGTACACACTAAAATATTTTTATTTTAGTGATCGGCATGCAAAAATACCATTCGTCGCTTAATTTGGTTCGATTTCGGGTCCGTTTGAGTTTCGTCGTAATTTAACGAACAACGCGACCGTACGACCAAACGAGCCGACATCCGAGAGTGTTCCAAGCATATTTTGAGTCCTCTAAACTTTATTGACCTTGTAGAGCCTTGAAAATGGCTTAACGGGGTTCAAAAGGGCCTGAAATGAGCTTAAAACACATGCAGGGACCTAAACTGTCAATTCTGAAACTTATGCTGATCTGGGGAGGCCAGGCGGGGCGCGTAAGCCTGCCCTTCCCTCTTACGCGGGCCGTATGAATGTGCCAGCGACCAGAAAGTTGTTTTTCAGCAACTGTTTGATAGTTTAGGGGCTGTTATGCAAAGTTGTTTGTGTGATGGGCAAGTTTAAGTGTTCTCCAAGGTCTCTAATCAGTTCCTAACAATTGTATGGCCATGATTTAATCGTTGGAGGTTACACAAACATGTGAAATGATCTCATGAAGTTGCAACAACTATAAATAGCCAAGCAATTTCATTCATTCATTGCTCATTTCTCTCCTCTCTTCTCTACAATCTGGTTTGGGAGCTCTCTCAACTGATTGGAACTTTATTCTTTGTAGAAAGATAGCTAGGACCCATTGTAAGTCTTATTTCATGCTTATTCTTTATGTTTAAGCAGAAAGCCAAACAATTTGGCCAACAGTTTGACTTTCGGTTTTGACCATCAATTGGTCAAGTCAAAGTTCAATTGAACTTTGCAACGTGATTGTAATCACAATGGTTATAATCCTTAGTGATTATACCTACTGATTACCACGTTAACTAGGCGTAGTGACGAGTTAAAGTTTCGGTCAAAATACGTTTTAGCACACATTTTGCAATGGAACTATTTTCGGGTATCAAAACCCATTGTTTTGATACCAAATCAGTTTTCTAAGTAGGTTAAACATGTTTTGACATGTTTAACTCGTCACTATTACTTTAGTGCTTGTTTAGAGTCGTAAGTTAAGCGGTCTAAACAACCGCTTAGACTTTCGAACCCGACCCGTTTGGTCAATCATTAGGATCCGACCAAGCTTGATTAGTGATCATAGTTGCATAGGGAATAACCACTGAGGTTATACCTTATGATCACATAGGATTGGTTAGTTATTTGTTAAGTAGCTTGTATGCCCATAGGAAATGACCAAAACGCCCTTTTTAAAAATAAATCCGTATTTTACATATGTGAACATGTTTTTGACATATAATCTGATTTAGTAACATGTTTAGGTATTATTGGGCATATAAGACTTGACATAGCACATAGTTAACCATCCGAACATAGCACATGTTTAGGTTCCGATTTAGAATGTAGGCTTTGTTAAACCATATCACATGAGTTCCAACACTCATTTGGTTTACAAGACCTCATTCTATCCAATCTTTCGATTTAAGTGCCGATTTATTTACTAGTGATCCGATTACCAGGTACAACTTGAATTTCCTTGGTTGTTTGAGCTTCGCTAAGTTCTTTAGATCAAGGATACCCTTCCATTCAATGTGAGTACATAGTTCCCCTATTTTACTATTTTCAATTGTTTTGGGGTGATTCATATGTATTAAAACGATTTTGAAATTTAAACGATGGTTTCAAAAACAATAAAGATGGTTTATATTAAACTAATAACGATTTCGATAATGTGAACGAACTTGTTGGTTGTAGTTACATAACGAATGACATTCATTAATTTTGGCCGAACCGACCAGTATTAGGTTATGGTACCATAGGATTTGACAAATCCCGTTATCAGACTACACCCATGGTTATGTGTGGGGGTTATGTAGGTAACGACCGAATCTGTGATTGTTAACTTACCCTTTGGTGGTTTGTTGATACGAGAAGCGAGGTAGTCGAGTCATGAAGGTTTGAATGTTATTAGCGAGATGACCAAAAGTAGTTTCACAATTAAAACGAATACGATTTTGGGACGAGTTAAAACGATTTGGAACGACTTAAAACAAGATAAAACGATTTGAACGAACGATTGGTTTGGGTTGTGATTAGGTAATGGGATGGGTGTAACATGATAGAAGCATGGTAGATACGCCGCTGGTACATCTTATATATAAATGCTTCTATCATATTACATTGCGTGTCATTATTTAGTTCACTTGGGTAACGATTTGAAACGATGTCACACAACGAGGTTTTCGAAATGATATAAACCATGCGAGTTTTATTAACGAGTTTTTAACGAGATGTTTTACGAATTGGTTTACTAAAACAAATGTTTTGGGGGTTAAGAGTCATGGCTACGAGATTTTTTTTAAAACTATAACCATATTGATTTGAGTTGGTTAACCATATTGCAATATTATATACTTTTCAAAACAAGGTTTTCAAGGTATTGCAATATATATAAACGAGCCATGATTCCGATGCTCTTATAAAACCTATGTACTCGCCAGCATTTCTTTGCTAACTTTGTTTTTACATATGTTTCAGGTGATGTTGCGTGATGATTGCTAGGGAGCATGTTCACTTAGGACTTGGACGTGGCCTTAGTGACATAAAAACGATAGTAGACGATGTTTAATTTGTTTGTTTTGGTTTAAAGACAATGTACATTACTTAATGAATCAATAAAACGAAACCTTTAATTACCATGGTTGTTGAAACGATGATTCTGTTACAACACTCCCCGACGTTTCCGCCACGGTTTTGTTGTTTTAACGTGGTCGGGGTGTGACATATACCGCACAACCAAAAGTTCTAAGGTGGGACAGACTTGGTTCTCAGCCGGAGACTAGTTGCAATGGGGAGTATTCATGATCAACAGTTGGTGTTAATCTAATCAGTGCAGCAGCATGCAAGATAGCATGGCCCCATGCAGAAGATGATAGTTTACACCTCATTAAGAGTGATATAGCGATTATTTGTAATCTTTTAATCAAAGATTCAGCTAAACTGTTTTGTGTGTGAACATGAGGTACTGAATGTTCAACGTTAATCCCAACTGACATAAAATACTCATTTAAAGCATGAGATGTGAACTCTCCTGCATTATCCATCCGGATGTTTTTAATTTGATTGACTAGGAAATTAGCCCTCAATTATATAATTTGAGCTAAAAGTCGGGCAAATGCTACATTTCGAGTAGCTAAAAGACGCACATGTGACCACCTTGAGGATGCGTCAATTAAGACCAAGAAATAGTGGAAAGGTCAACATGGAGGATGTATACGCCCACAAATATCCCCTTGGATTCTTTATAAAGATAAGGGGGTTTCATGCATTAGTTAGTCTATGAGGGCCAAGTAATAAGTTTGCCCAGATAACATCCTGCACATGTTAGATCTTGTGGTAGCAAAACTTTTAAGTTTTTAAGACGGTGCCCATTGGCATTTTTGATTATACGTCTCATCATTATGCTACCAGGGTGACCTAGTCGGTCATGCCATATATTGAATGTATCCTTATCTAACATCTTTTGGTTACTCACCATCTATGATTCAATAGGATGGATATTAGTACAATATAATCCAGAGGATAAAGTTTGAAGTTTTTCAACAATGGTTTCTTGGCCATTTCTGTTTGAAGTATTTTGAAGATATTCAATATTATTTTCAAATATTGTTTTTAGGTGGTAACCGTTTTTCCGAATATCTTCAAAACTAAGTTAATTTATTCTGGACTTACAAGAATATAATGCATTATCAATAATCAATTGGGTACCCGAAGATAATGTTATGTGTGTTCTACTGGAGCCTTCAATAAGATTATTGACACCAGATATAGTACCAACCAATGTCTCTATCGGTGATAACTCATAGAAAAAATTCATATTTTTTAGAATAGTGTTAGTACTACCGCTATCTACTAGACATTCATTACCAATAATAGCTCTGTTGGAGCTAGTATACATATTTCCGGATTGACGTACAGAAAATTATCTGAATTGCAAAAAAAAAAATTCAACGAATCGGTGTGGCCTTATGAAACGAGGGAGGACTTTTGTGTAGATCGAAGGTAATTCACGGAGAAGAGAGCAATCGTACTTGATAACACGATAGAAATTGTATGGAATCTGTATATATTATTGGGAGTTCTTATTTCAACCATTCAATACAAGTATATACACATATGGGTATAAATGTAAAATAGTTATGGTGGAAAGATATAAGGTGTATATTTGATTTATAACAAATAATAATAAGATGTTATGAATTATTGTAAGCAGACAAAATTATCTCACATTCCAAATAGTAGTTTTATTGTATATATATGTATGCATATGGATCGATCATTTGGTGCAATAAAAAGAAGAAAATTCTTTGCAATTCTTTGCAAACATTTTGCATTTTATTGAGTAAAATATCTAGCCATCTTTCATACAATATGTTGAGGAGACGTGTTCATCTAAAGCAGTTGTGAGGGATGTGAATGAGCCCTTTTTGTTTGATTAGTTGTACACAAGAGTAGTTCCATATTTCACAGTGGTTTTATAACACGTTATCAGCACGAACGCTCAAAGTAAGTTTTTCATATGTATATATATATATATATATATATATATAATATGAGTTCTATTATGAATTAAAATCAGTGTAGGAGACCTTATACTATGGATATATAATAACTATGGGACTACTAACAATCTAAATCAGTGCAGAGGACCTCATACTATGGATATATAAAAACTTTGTGACTACTAACAATCTAAATTTCTTTTATGCACCTAATATTTACATTCATGTTATCTAACATTTATTTATGCACCTAACATTTACATTCATGTTATCTAACATTTATTTATGCATCTAACATTTACATTTATGTTATCTAACATTTATTTATGCACCTAACATTTATATTTATGTTATCTAACATTTATTTATAAAATCTAATTTTTAATAACGTTTATTTATTTATTATTGTTGATGCGTGTGAAGTGTTATATATATATTAGGTGTATATTTTAAGCTCCTTTAACACTTATTTTTAGCCAAGTTTTAAATTTATAAAACACGATATTTTACTAACACTAAACACACATATGGGCAAGTGCACCCATCGTGAGCGTAGTATAGTGTTGGCAAGATACCGAGGTCGTCCAAGGACACAAGAGCTTTTAGTACCGGTTTATCCTCAACGTCTAATCAAAAATAAAAGTTTAGAAAAATGTTTAAACTAAAAAAATAAAAACTAACTAAAAATGCTGAAAATAAAATAAAAAGAAAAACAGATAGACAAGATGAATCACTTGGTTCCGACTCGTATCTAGTGTAACCTTTGATTATTTCTGCACTTTTGCACTATTTTAAGAGATTATCTTAGTTATTGTAGTAGGCCCCTCTTTTGAAGGTGACGTTACCCTCACCCCAGTAGTTTGAGTCAGCAAGGATACAATCCTAAAAGGGTGGATTATTGGAAGATAATTAATTAAGTTATTAATGCAAATTATGGTAGGCCCCTCTTTTGGAGGTGACGTTACCCTCGACTAAGTAGTCTGAGTCAGCAGGGATACAATCCTAAATAGCCGGGTTATAGTATTAATAGTAGTTAACTTATGAGGGGATCAAAGAGTTTGGACCCCCGCCATCCAATACCGTTAAGTATTGAAGGAGGTCCTACTAAATTTGACCCAGGTCCATTGTAGGACCTCTAAACGCTGAACAATGGCAAGACCTTTACCAAACCGTTCCCTTAACCCCCGACCAGGTAGCCAACATACCTCCATATAGACCGTGGAGATATGAATGGTGAAAATCTTTTATTTTATATAGACAGTAAAATAATGCCAAGACACCACGGACAAACGATAAGGAAAGATCACCTTCAACATAAGCAACTAGTTATTAAAGTTATTAATACAAAACCAAATAAAAAGTGCAAAAGATTAGAAATAAAAAGTATTAAACTAGACACTTTGTCTTCACCAAGTGATGTAAGAGACTTAGGCAAACATGGCCTTGATTGTCAAGAACTCTTACGATCAATCTTGGATCCCGAGATGACTCACACACTCTACGATGGACAATGGATGATGGTGGTGGATGATGGTGTTATGGTGGTGGTGGGTGGTGGGTGAAGTGTGAGAGAGGTGGTGTGCCAAGGGATGGTTTGAGCTTGAGCCAAGTACTTCTATTTATAGGCTGAACAGAAGCTCGGGCACGGCCCCGTGTCCAGTGGGCACGGCCCCGTGTCCACATCCTTCTCTTTCTTCATTTAATGCAGTTTTGTCTTTTTAGTTGACCACGCCCCCGTGTCCGCTGAGCACGACCCCGTGGTGCAGAAGAATCTTTGTACTATACAGATTTGCTGGATTGTGCGAATCTTATAGTTGACCACGGCCCCATGTCCGCTGAGCACGGCCCCGTGGTGGGCAATAGAAGCTTCTACCACTTTGTCTTTTCTGCTGACACTTGGGCACGCCCTCGTGCTGGCTGAGCACGGGGCGTGTTCAGGCTTCTGATCTCTTGTTTTGCTTGGGAAGATGCTGTCGTGGGGTCGGGCATGTCACGTCTTGTTCCTTTTCTTGTATTTATGTTAGATTTTGATGTCTTTTTGCTTCTTTTGTTAATTTGAGCTCATTTAATCCTGAAAATACAAAAGGAAGACAAAAGCACACTTTTTCCAACATTAGTACTAAAAAAGGGGTTAGTTTTATGCCTCATTTGATGAAATTTATATGTTGCATTTTGAACACATCAAATACCCCCACACTTGAATCTTTGCTTGTCCTCAAGCAAAACTCTTTAATATGTGGCTATTACACTCCCAAATGGAATGGGTAGAAAAGAAGGTTTTTGGGCTTGTCGTAGAGTGTCGGGATTTCCAAGATTCTTTATTTAGTTTTATTTTTATTTATTTACAATCCTATTCGTCATGATTTATTTAAAACTTTTCATAAGATAAATTACTTATTAGGGCATAACATGCCTCTTTAAAATTCTCTTTATATACAAGTTCACATACCTCACGGGGATCACTCAACACTCGGCCGAAAATGTATTTTTTGTGGATCACTCGAGAGCGGCATGGAACTTTCTCCTACCATAGGCTTGCCAAGCAATCAATCTTCCTCCTTTTTAACTTATATACCTTTGTAAATATCAGGAGGACTTTGTGGGTGAAGGGTTAGGCTTGGGTTAAAGGTAGGTGGTTGGGTTGGTGGTTAGTGGTTAGTAGAAAAAAAAGGCGAAAAGCGTAACAAGCGTCGGTTTTCGTAAGACTTTCTATTTTTGTAACTTTTATTTTGATGAAGCTATTATTCAAACAAAGTTATTTTTGATGAACTTGTTTGTTTATTTTCTTTTGCTTCATCATCAACACAAAAATTATTTTTTTTTATTTTTTTTATTTTATTCTTTTTTTTTTTTGAAAAGTCATACGAAAAATCGAACTTGTTACTAAAACAAAGGGTTAAAAATGAAAAAGGTTTTGGTGGGTAAAAAGGGTGTTTGGTTTGGGTTATGAAATGAAAAGGTTTAGGCTCAAAGGGGCTAACTAGGGGGATTTTGGGTAGGTGGTAAAAAAAAATGGTGTAAAAAGGGTTAGTCCTAATGCCTCCATCATTTACTTACTCGGGTTTAAGTTGGTAAGGACCGGGAATGTATCGTCATGGCAAGTTCTAGAGTCGTAAGAACCAAGCGGCTATTCACACAAGAAACGAAAATGAGCATTTAGTCAAATGATATGTAAGTGTTTGCTCAATAAAGGCTCAAAACTCACTTTTGTGGGAATGGGTTTTTATGTGATCAAGTATATATAATCAAATTTTAACTAAGCTTGTCATGCCTTTTCATAATTTTCTTATGTTGGTTCTTTTTATCACGACGCTATCGGTTGTAAATTTATAAAAATATAACCTTTTTGAGAACTTGAATTTCCCGAGTTAAACCTAGACAAGTAAAAAAAATGAAAATTTTTGAAAAAAATTTGGGGTGATTAGTGGTTCCAATAGAGTTTTGTGTAAGGCTTGTATTTAGGACTTGCAAGATTCAAGGTTTTAGCATCCCCCCCCCCCCCCCCCCACACTTAAATTACACATTGTCCTCAATGTGTCCCAAAAATAAGTTTTTAGGTTGATTGAATGTGTAAAAAGGTGTAAAAAGCAAAAATTTTGTGTTACTAGTTACCTGGGCACGACTTCGTGTTGAGTGAACACGACCCCGTGCTCAGGTGCCAGTAACGAAAACTTACAGAAGGTGAACACGGGGGCGTGTTGGTTGGACACGACCCCGTGTCTGTCAAGGTCTGCAGAATTAAAACAATCAGCAGGTTCAGGGGAGTGGGCACGGGGGCGTGTTGGCTGGACACGGCCCCGTGTGGACAGTCTGCAAAGTTGAAAAACAGGTTTCTTTCGTCGGTTTTCCTGTCCCGGCTTTAGTAGTACTAATGTTTAGCACTCTAAGCCTCGTATGTACCTGCTTAATCAATAGACACCATACCATACCATAGCAAACATCCTACTTTTACCAATATTCAACATCCATGTCAAAGTTAAAAGAAAAATGCAGAAAATAAAAGAAGTTAAGGAAAGCAAATTGTTCAACACTTGGCACGCAGGCCATCAATTGTTCAACAGTGGAAAAGGGTTAACCTGGGGAACCATCAAACAACCTCCTCTTCCTCCACTCATCCCGCCTATTCCATGGCATCATCATCGTCATCATCATCATCATCATCCCCTCCATGGCGTGCAATGAGGTCTCGTATATATCCAACATCATCTTGGATATCGGATATGTTTCTTTCGATAGCTCCGACCCGGTGGTACGTGTTGCTCGCCATGTTGTAAGTGTTCCTGGTGCACATAAGGTTTTCCTGCAACAAATCATGCAAACTTTGGAGATTAGGAAAACCGCCTCCTGAGGAGGATTGGCCAGGATCACCTTGGGGTTGGTATTGATACTGATGATGTTGCGGAGCTTGGAGGACAAGTGCTTCTTGCGGGTTCCATGCATGACCTTGCATCCTTTGAAAGCTCACCGTCCCGTCTTCCGCCTCATAAATCAGGTTCATTGAGCGGCATATGTGTATATCCACCATACCCGACCATGGGCTCCTCTCAAATGACCTAGGTATGTGGGTGAAGTGCCTAAAGAGAAGGTACACCCATCCCCCAAAGAAGATAGGAGTCGGTGCACTAGCAAGGCGGTTATGATGCATGTTTCGGAGCATGAGGAACGGAACATCGAGCGGCCTGCGGTTGTGGATGCAGTGGAGGACAACCAAATCTCTTAACCCAACGGCGCCACTACTATCATGCCTTTGGCTAAGAGAGTAACCGAGGAGCCTATGGATGTATCTGTTGAGCGGATCCCTCAGCTTTGTACTCTTAGTGCTGCTCGGATTGTAGTACCCTTCACCAATCTAAGCCCAAATGGCTTGGCGTTCGTTTTCACCTATCTCTCTCATTCCTCCAGTATTTTCTTCGTTTCCCGCATCTTCTTCCGCATACAACCCGACAATCGACCCAAATTGTGCCATAGAGATCGAATACCTCGTTCCGCCACATCGGAATGATACCCCGTCATTGTCGAACGGGTCACACCTCGAGTTGAATGTGAAGGTGCTATAGAACTCCAAAGTGCATTCGTGGACGAAACGGAGTCGAGTTGTTAGGGCGACTCTGAGTGGTCCCGTGACAATGTTGTTGAAACGGTCGATTTGATTCACCACAGTTAACAATTCCGTGCATGCTTGCCTCGGGTATTCCTCCGGCCTTGTTTGAAGTATCTCGTATCTAGCTCTAGCATCGAGCTCATTGGCGTTGAATCTTGTGAACTTCCTAGCCATCTGAAAGAATACACCAAAAGTTAGCACGAAACAGAAATATTTTCGGACAAAACTGCAAACAGTGGGCTGGACACGACCCCGTGTTCAGCGGACACGGCCCCGTGTCCAGGCGACTATTACTCAAAAATTCCATTTTTCGACCCGGTTTCGAAAACTTGAAAATTTTTGGTCCCATAGGTGCGGTTTCCCCCGAAAATGAAACCCTAAGTGCCATTTTTCCCAAAATAACCCGTTTACCCTATCAATTTTATCTTTTTCGGTTCAAGAACAAGGGTTTGGGGTTTTTGTGAGAAATCGGGTGAATCTATGAACAATACAAGTGTATTTACTTCCCATAACACTAATCTAACTAAATGCAAACAGATCTAAACAAAAATTTGAGGTTCGATCCGTATGAACTTCAAGAACCCTAGATTTTTCCCCAAATTTTTGGTGTTTTAACTACATGCAAGTAACTAATCTAACTACTAAAAGTGATAGAATCATACCTTGATGTTGTTAGAGTGATAGGAGACGTCGAAAGTCTGCGAAAAATCGCCTGGAACCAGAGCTTTTTCGGGGAAACGGGGCGTGTGGAATGAAGTAACTGTTTTGAAAAAGGGGATATATCCCGACTGCAGCGCGGACACGGCCCCGTGTCCAGCGGACACGGCCTCGTGCCGAGCAAAGTTTTAAATTTTTTTTTTAAGTGCTCGTGTGAGTGCCCTTGTTTCCCATAAGCTTTGGTTAGAGAACTTACCGCTTTATTTGTCGTCTCAATCGTTCGTAACTTACCAGGTATGATATTGGTTTCATTCTTCCATCGTTTGAAACGAAATCTCTTCCTCTTCATCCTCAATGAATCCTTGATAAAGTTTCAGCCGTTGGCCATTGACTTTGAATGGAGGCCCATTTCGAGATTTAATTTCGACTGCACCGTGTGGGAAAATATGGGTGACGGAAAAAGGTCCTGACCACCTAGACTTTAATTTACCAGGAAACAATCGAAGTCGTGAATTAAACAAAAGAACTAGATCTCCTACCCGAAATTCATTAGGTTTAATATGTTTGTCATGCAAATTTTTCATTCTTTCCTTATAAATTTCGGAGTTTGAGTATGCATAATTCCTAAGTTCGTCTAATTCATTTAATTGACAAAATCGATTTTTACAAGCAAATTCTAAATCTAAGTTTACATTTTTGATTGCCCAGTAGGCTTTGTGTGCAATTTCTACTGGCAAGCGACAACTTTTTCCATAGACTAGCTTATATGGGGTTGTGCTTATTGTTGTCTTATAAGCAGTTCGAAAAGCCCATAAAGCATCGTCTAATTTATCCGCCCATTCCTTTTTATTTAACCCTACGGTTTTTTCGAGTATTCGTTTTAAACCTCTATTAGTCACTTCGGCTTGTCCGTTTGTTTGAGGGTGATACGCAGTTGAGACCCGGTGATAGACCCCATATCTTGTTAAAAAAATTTCGAGTTGATGGTTGCAAAAATGGGTACCTCTATCACTTATTAATGCTTTAGGTGTGCCAAAACGAGAGAATAATTTTTTCAGAAATCTTACCATGACTCTTCCATCATTTGTTGGAAGTGCCTCGGCCTCGGCCCATTTAGACAAGTAGTCTACTGCCACAAGTATATATTTGTTTCCTTTCGATGGTGGGAAAGGTCCCATGAAGTCGAGTCCCCACACATCAAAAATTTCACAAACAAGAATGCCATTTTGTGGCATTTCGTTTTTGGAAGAAATATTACCTGTTCTTTGGCAAGCATCATATGTTTTGACAAGACTTTGGGCGTCTTTGTAAATGGTTGGCCAATAAAATCCTGAATCGAATACCTTTCGTGCTGTACTAGCGGCACCATGATGTCCTCCGTATGGACCTTCATGACAATGGCGGAGAATTCTTCGGGCTTCGCTACCATGTACGCATCGTCGGACGAGTTGGTCGGCACACATTTTGAAAAGATATGGATCTTCCCAAAAATAGTGTTTCACATTGGCAAAGAATTTTTTTCTTTGATGATGTGGCCATCCTTTTGCGACTATACCGCTAGCTAGGTAGTTAGCATAGTCGGCGTACCATGGTTCCTCCTTATATTCCACCATTTCCAGGGACTCAGTTGGAAATTTTTCATTGATTTGCTCGTCCCTGATCGCTTCTAAAGCTGGGTCTTCTAAGCGCGAAAGATGATCTGCTGCGGTATTTTCTGCTTCTCTTTTGTCTCTGATTTCAATGTCAAATTCTTGGAGGAGTAGAATCCACCGAATCAAACGTGGTTTTGCGTCCTGCTTCTTGAAGAGATATCGAATGGCTGCATGATCTGTATAGACTATAGTTTTAGAAAGAACAAGTTAAGAACGAAATTTATCAAAAGCAAATACCACAGCTAGTAATTCTTTTTCAGTTGTTGTGTAATTTTCTTGTGCATCATTAAGTGTTTTACTAACATAATAAATTGGGTGGAAATGCTTTTCTTTTCTTTGTCCCAAGACGGCTCCAACTGCAAAGTCACTAGCATCACACATGATTTCGAAAGGAAATTTCCAATCAGGCGCTATCATGATAGGTGCATTGACTAACATTTCCTTTAAGGTTAGAAATGCTTGGTTGCAGTCCTTGTCAAAGATAAAAGGAGCATCTTTTTCAAGTAATTTCGTTAGAGGCCTTGAGATTTTAGAAAAGTCGTTGATAAACCGCCTATAAAATCCGGCATGCCCTAGGAAACTTCTGATAGCTCTTACGGAGGATGGAGGTGGTAATCTAGAAATGGTATCTATTTTGGCTCGATCCACCTCCATTCCTTCGCTTGAGATCTTGTGACCGAGTACTATTCCCTCCGTTACCATGAAATGGCATTTTTCCCAATTAAGGGCGAGGTTAGTTTCCTCACATCGGGATAGCATTCGTTCAAGGTTATCGAGCTATTGGTCGTATGAATCCCCAAAGATAGAAAAGTCGTCCATGAAGACTTCCATTGTCTTTTCTATCATGTCATGGAAGATGGCTACCATGCAACGTTGGAATGTTGCGGGGACATTACATAGACCAAACGGCATGCATCGATAAGCAAAAGTTCCATAGGGACATGTGAAAGTTGTCTTTTCTTGGTCTTCGGGTGCTATTGGGATTTGAAAGTAACCTGAAAAACCATCCAAGAAACAGTAAAATTTATGACCGGATAATCTTTCTAACATTTGATCAATGAAGGGTAAAGGAAAGTGATCTTTTTTTGTTGCTTCATTTAATCGTCTATAATCTATACAAACTCTCCATCCTGTGACGGTTCTCGTTGGTATTAATTCATTCTTTTCGTTAGTTATTACCGTCATACCTCCTTTCTTTGGAACTACTTGGACGGGACTTACCCACAGACTATCGGAGATAGGGTAGATAAGTCCGGCGTCAAGTAATTTGATGACCTCGTTTTTAACCACTTCTTGAACATTTGGATTCACTCGACGTTGTGGTTGTATGACCGTTTTGTAGTCATCATTCATCAAAATTTTGTGTGTGCACATAGAAGGACTAATTCCTTTTATGTCTACAAGTTTCCAAGCTATTGCATTTTTATGTTTTTTCAAAAGACTAATTAATTTTTCTTTTTCTAAGCTATTTAATTTAGACGAAATAATTACAGGTAAATTACCCTCTTTGTCTAGAAAAGCATATTCCAAACCTTTTGGAAGTTCTTTGAGCTCAAGTGGTGGGTCTTTAGGAGACTCCTTATTTGGTTGCTCATTTCGATCAAGAACTTTAAAAGTTTGTTCTATGGCGACCTCTTCTTCAACAAAGTGGTCAATCTCTTCACTTGTATCGGGTGGTTCATCTTCATCTTCAATTAGGGGGTCATTATTGCCGAATGGATATTTCATTGACCGTTCGAGATCGACACTTCTTTTAAATGCCCCTAATTGAAGAGGTAGATTGTTGAACTTCCGGTTTTTCAAAGCTTCGTGAGTTTTTACAAATGGTCGTCCCAACATTAGAGGAGCGTCATCGAGGATGACAAAGTCGGTTGGTATTACCATTTGATTTGTTTGAACCAATACATCCTCAACTATACCGATTGATTTTATTACTTTCCGATTGGATAGAAAAATGGGTATTTGAAGTGGAGAAAAATCACTAATACTTAATTTTTCGAAAATGTAGTTAGGCATTATGTTAACACAAAGATCTTTATCGATTGTGATATTACTAATAAATGAATTTTGAAAGAAACATGGAACCGGTGTAATGTTAATTTCAAATGGGTCTTCTTTTATTAGCGAGGTTTGATCATTAGTTAACTTAACACTTACCGTTTCGTCAATTTTAGTGTTAGTGTTTAACTCTTTTAAAAACTTAGCATGAGTGGGTACTAAACAATGATTTTCAAAAGAAGGTGACAAGAGATTAATTTCTTCAAAATTAGACTCTTCTTGAATTTTAACATTGTCAGACTCACCTTTTTCGTTGTTTAACTCATGTGTTGGTTTTTCACTTATTTGTTCTTCCATTTTTACACTTTCGGTTATCTCTTCCTTTTTTAATTCTTTTCTTGCGCGGGACTCCTCTTCCCTTGCGCGAGATTCTTTTATACAACGATCGATAACTCTAATGTGTTCTAATATCCTATCGGTCACTTCGGTTATGGAGAAAGAATCGGGATTTTCTAAGCTTGAATCCGGTTGTTCGATCCTTTGTTCCTCATAATACCCATATGAAGTAGATGGTTCGCACCATTGTTCTTCATTGTAAGCATATGATGGATAAGGTTCATAATTTTGTTCTTCATAATACTCATATGAGGTGGGTTGTTCACGCCATGGTTCCTCATAGTAAGTATACGAAGGTGGTGACTCATATCTTGGTTCCTCAAAGTATGAGTAAGAAGGCTCATACCTTGGTTCATCAACATATGAGTATGAGGGAGAAGGTTCATACCTTTGGTCTTCATAGGATGTGTATGAAGTCGATGGCTCGTACCTGGGCTCCTCATAGTAGGTGTATGAATTGGATGGTTGATATGAGTGATTATTTTGAACCGAGTGCAGATTTCTATAATTAGTGCAATAATTACCCCTATAATCATCCTCCTCATAGGTGTAGTTGTAACCTCCTGAGTATTGATCCATAAGAATCACTCAGCAGACCACAACCGAGTCTCGAGATCAGGAAACAAAAATAAAAACGGAAACAGAGACTGGACACGGCCCCGTGTTTAGTGGACACGGCCCCGTGTTCAGGGTCTGTATCTGGGCGTTTTAATTAAATTTACTGATTTCGTTGAGCACGGGGCGTGTTCAGTGAGCACGGCCCGTGTTCAAGCTACTGTTACTGGTTGTTTTTATGAAAATGTGCAGCACGGCCCCGTGTACAGGTTACTGTAAATGCAAAACTAAACTAAAATGCAGAAAAATGTGCGCGCGTTTTAAAAAGGTTTTGAAAAACTGATTAGGCCGTCGATTTTAAGCTTTCTTAAAATCCTTGTGTCCCCGGCAGCGGCGCCAAAAACTTGATGCATGTGAAGTGTTATATATATTAGGTGTATATTTTAAGCCCCTTTAACACTTATTTTTAGCCAAGTTTTAAATTTATAAAACACAATATTTTACTAACACTAAACACACATATGGGCAAGTGCACCAATCGTGAGCGTAGTATAGTGTTGGCAAGATACCGAGGTCGTCCAAGGACACAAGAGCTTTTAGTACTGGTTTATCCTCAACGTCTAATCAAAAATAAAAGTTTAGAAAAATGTTTAAACTAAAAAAATAAAAACTAACTAAAAATGCTGAAAATAAAATAAAAAGAAAAACAGATAGACAAGATGAATCACTTGGTTCCGACTCGTATCTAGTGTAACCTTTGATTATTTCCGCACTTTTGCACTATTTTAAGAGATTATCTTAGTTATTGTAGTAGGCCCCTCTTTTGAAGGTGACGTTACCCTCACCCCAGTAGTTTGAGTCAGCAAGGATACAATCCTAAAAGGGTGGATTATTGGAAGATAATTAATTAAGTTATTAGTGCAAATTATGGTAGGCCCCTCTTTTGGAGGTGACGTTACCCTCGACTAAGTAGTCTGAGTCAGCAGGGATACAGTCCTAAATAGCCGGGTTATAGTATTAATAGTAGTTAACTTATGAGGGGATCAAAGAGTTTGGACCCCCGCCATCCAATACCGTTAAGTATTAAAGGAGGTCCTACTAAATTTGACCCAGGTCCATTGCAAGACCACTAAACGCTGAACAATGGCAAGACCTTTACCAAACCGTTCCCTTAACCCCCGACCAGGTAGCCAATATACCTCCATATAGACCGTGGAGATATGAATGGTGAAAATCTTTTATTTTATATAGACAGTAAAATAATGCCAAGACACCACGGACAAACGATAAGGAAAGATCACCTTCAACATAAGCAACTAGTTATTAAAGTCATTAATACAAAACCAAATAAAAAGTGCAAAAGATTAGAAATAAAAAGTATTAAACTAGACACTTTGTCTTCACCAAGTGATGTAAGAGACTTAGGCAAACATGGCCTTGATTGTCAAGAACTCTTACGATCAATCTTGGATCCCGAGACGACTCACACACTCTACGATGGACAATGGATGATGGTGGTGGATGATGGTGTTATGGTGGTGGTGGGTGAAGTGTGAGAGAGGTGGTGTGCCAAGGGATGGTTTGAGCTTGAGCCAAGCACTTCTATTTATAGGCTGAACAGAAGCTCGAGCACGGCCCCGTGTCCACATCCTTCTCTTTCTTCATTTAATGCAGTTTTGTCTTTTTAGTTGACCACGCCCCCGTGTCCGCTGAGCATGACCCCGTGGTGCAGAAGAATCTTTGTACTATGCAGATTTGCTGGATTGTGCGAATCTTATAGTTGACCACGGCCCCGTGTCCGCTGAGCACGGCCCCGTGGTGGGCAATAGAAGCTTCTACCACTTTGTCTTTTCTGCTGACACTTGGGCACGCCCCCGTGCTGGCTGAGCACGGGGCGTGTTCAGGCTTCTGATCTCTTGTTTTTCTTGGGAAGATGCTGTCGTGGGGTCGGGCATGTCACGTCTTGTTCCTTTTCTTGTATTTATGTTAGATTTTGATGTCTTTTTGCTTCTTTTGTTAATTTGAGCTCATTTAATCCTGAAAATACAAAAGGAAGACAAAAGCACACTTTTTCCAACATTAGTACTAAAAAAGGGTTAGTTTTATGCCTCATTTGATGAAACTTATATGTTGCATTTTGAACACATCAATTGTGCATACTAATTATATATATATATATATATATCCGTAAAAATGGCTATGCATATTTTACTATAAAATTACCAATTATTAATATCATCACTGTTGTTATCATAACCATTTAGCAGTGATAATCAGCACGTTACCCACGATACCTACCGAATCTAATATTAGTTTAAACATTTTGTTTGTTACCGAAATTTTCAAACCTAAAACAGTAAAACTATTTTCAAGGTATATCATGGAAGCCTTAACCAAGCGTATTGTGTAAGCTTAATTTGTATCTATATAAGTAACCCACCACTCATGTAAATCCTCAAACCAACTGAACTTCTGATATAGTTCGACACATACCCAAAACAACTCATACTCAAATTCTATTTTGAACTCAAACAAAGCCCAATATTACTATCATGAGTCTTCGGTTTTCTACTCATGCACACGCTGAATCTTCAAACGCAGCAGAAATTCGTGCCCAGATCGAAGTCCATAAATTTCTTCAGTTTGGGGACGTACGCACCCATATGAAATGTCTAACCCTTAGGAGGCTTAGTGTTAATACTATTAATAGTATCGACTGGAACATAACGGGAATACTAGACAAAGATGATCGACTGACGAGGTTACTACCAATTGGTTCACCATGGCGTCGTTTTTTTGACATCTTAGAACCTTCATACGATGAACTTGTATATGAGTTCTGGTCTACTTTTCATTTCACACGAAATAAAAACCTATCTGAGCCCTCTATCGATTTTAGACTCGGTAGCGAAACTTTTAAATTGTCATTATCTGAGTTCGCAGTACATTTAGGTATTTATACAGAAGAAGAGGTTAGATCACCTATATTTATAAACGCATTAACCGAATATCCTGATCTCATACAAGATTATTGGTCTACACTTACACCAGCAGTGTGGAGTAAAAATAATAATTCAAGATCATTTAGAGATCCTCTTTATCAATATATGCACCGTGTTCTAGCTAACACGATCAGGGGGCGCACGTCTAATCTACACAGGGTTAGTGGTACCGATCTCTTCCACTTATACAGTATATTCGAGTCAGTCCATTGTAATATTGCTTACTCTCTTGCTATGTACTTTGAGCAATACCAAACACGTCCCTCGAAAAACCTTATGGGAGGATCATACATAACAAAAATAGCCAAATCTCTAGGTGTCATAAACGATCAGATTATTCAAGAATTATCCCCACCACGATTACCTGGAGTGGTAAATTTTAACAATATCGAGATAATACCTATTGATATTCCTACACAAACACGATCGTTTCAATCTGAGGCAGCACCGGTTATCCCAGAAAATACATCACAAAATCTACAACAATTACTGTTGCAGTTTCCTCAACCATCTTTTTATCAGTTTGATTTGTTGTCTCAACAGCAGCTAACACCACCCGTATTTGAACATATTTCAACTAACACATCTCAAACACAGCATACTCAACCACAAACACCAAGCATCTACTTGGCACTTTCACCTTTACCTTTTGTGCAAGGAGAAATGATGCAACAATCCATATTTAATAATGCCATGACATTCCAAGAGTTGTTAGCACCAGAACAACTCATGTCACCACTATTACAGCAACAATCTTCACAACATCCGGAGCAACAACAACCGTCAATTGTTGAAGCCGGACCAAGTACGGTGCCTCTAATAAATCCACCTTTAGATCCAATGAAGGTTGCTAAACTAATAAAAAAGAACCAGAAAATGTCCAGCCAAATAGAGTGGTTGACGAAAAAGAATGAGTGGCAGGAAGAAAGGCTAAGACAAGTAGCTAGTATTATCTCAAAATAATTTACTCCGCCACCTCCATCACCTCATGATTCTAATTCTGATTTTGATTACAATTAAGTTCAGTTGTATACACAGACAGAGGTCTGCAAACATAACAATATACTAGAATCATTTTACTACGATTCAATTATTTTAATATATCTATACAAGTATCTGGGAAATACGTATAAACTAAAAGACTTACTTGCTATAGCTGAAACTAAACCATTCGTAAGTCTGTGAATAAGCATAAATTAAAGGCTACATATCTGGATAAGTAGCCATATGAATTGAAACATGTCTACATACAACATTGATATGGAAGATAACACGAGCATTGTCATCCCAACAGCAACTCCCATCACCGTTAGATGGATCCCACCACCATATTAATAATTATGTGACTGAATTATTTTGCACTACGGAACGAATATATATTTGTATTCAAGTGTATGGATTCTTGTGATGAATCATCATAGAGAGTTGGCTATAACTGTAAACTCTCTTTGGGAAGTTAGAAAACTGTCAGGTTGATTTGATTCATAAAATCAAGTTTATATTTACAAAATATAAGTGACTCTGACAGTATAACCTTAATATGTAACGTAGTTGCATAAGGTACCTATTAAATTGTAAAGACGAAGCATGATAAACATACAAGTTTGGGTTGTACATACATACACACATACAAATGTTTTGTGGAAATACAAATGACAAACATATGTATATGAATTATTCATAAATTAGACGTATAATGCAAATAACGGTTCTGCCTGGGACATTCAGAATTAATAGAAAGAATGGGAAAAGTTAATTACCTAATGGTACAAAGCTTTTAAATAGAGGACACTCTATTTTTCCCAAAAATCAACAAGAAACTTATTGAGTTTCAAGAATATATATATATATATATATCATAATGGATATGATACTTAGTCAAGTACCGATGGAAATAAGAAATATTTACATATTGTAAATAAAGATTACATATTGAAGAAACTACCAAAAATCCATTCTGGTTTGCATTATATATAAATGTGCCTCATGCACATATGACAGTCATAAAAGGATTAAAGGATACACATATCCTAGCATGATACCATTTAGTATTTAAATCGATGCATCGTCTAAATGGTTATCAATTCGCAACTTGAAATTTGCACATATGGCTTAGCTAATATAGCAAGAATATTATTCCAGACTGGAAAATTTATTTTTGATAAATTCTAAATTATCAATGATCACTGGAACAAGTATTATTATTGAAACATTTACTCCCCATTACAGTTATTTAGAAACCAAATATTTATCATCTTTGGGTGTGCGATATATATATATATACTATATATACTGAAATTGTTACAACACAACGCACAAAGATGAGATTTAATGACATGTTGGGAATAAATAATATATAGCCATAAATGGGAGATTTCTTATGGGCTTCATTTGCTGATTATAAATCCCAACATGAGGGGGAGATCGAAAACAACTAAAAGTGAAATAAATTTTGATACACTTCATTGTATTATCTGTATCCTCGAGTAAATTATCTAAAAGATATATTAAGAAGGAAATTCATCCAAAAAGTTTTGAATTGCTCCAGTTAAAATTAATGTCCAAGAAGG
The DNA here is from genome assembly GCA_030545235.1 of Helianthus tuberosus. NCBI lineage: Eukaryota > Viridiplantae > Streptophyta > Magnoliopsida > Asterales > Asteraceae > Helianthus > Helianthus tuberosus. Next base: position 85,884,348 of record CM060369.1, read on the forward strand.
ACAAAGACATATTGAAAATCTTATATACTAGATGCTAATGCTTTAGCTCGAGTTGATATTACAGACAAGCAAAGGGATAATAATATGGCTATTGAATCCCGTTTGAAACATGGGAGGCCAGTCGGTTCAAAGGATAAAACATCCTCGAAAAAGAAAAGGCCCTGAAAGGGAAATTGACCATAAAAAAAATGGTAATTCAAATATCGAAACCTTCCCTCAGGAAGGAGTGAATGATAAAACCTTCCCTCAGGAAGGAGTGAATGATAATACATTCCCTCAGGAAGAAGTAAATGATTCCAACAAAGAATTGTCGATCAATTATGGTCATACACATATATTATGGAATCAAGATGAAATAGAAAGTTTGAAGCATAATAGACCATTTGATTTTTCAAACATTAAATTTCTTGAAAAATCGGAAGTTATTGTACATATGCTTATATTTAACCAAAAACGGAAATTTCACAAACTAGGCACCTAGCTCGGTTGACTAGGTGCGCGAAAGGGTGTGGCCTAGACCCGGGTTCGATCCCAGGGACGGCCGGTTTCACCATTTTTATTACCATACAAATTTAGAAAATTTTCCATTAACACGATGCAAGACGAATTATATTTTCCCTTTTTCATATTCTCCTATGAAAAAAAAATGGATAAATAAAGATGACCAAGTCAAGGTAATTATCAATGGGCATCTTGAAGAAATACCGGACATAATGGTTCTAATAGAACCTAGATACTCGAAAATAAAGAGATCTCAGAAATTTATATCATGTCTAGAAATATATCAAATCGAATATATGATAGAATTGTGTATGTTATATAACGGTTGAAGTGATGAAAATAATGAGGATAAAAGAAAATATGCCTGTATATATATATATATATGGAGAAGATCATGCGAGAACCATATCTTATTGCGAGAACCGCGAGAACCAATGTGAACACAACCAAAAATGCCTAAAAATCACACAAAATTTTTTTTTTTGATTTTTTATGTTAAAATCGCTACTTTTCGAAGCCAAAAAAAATTTTTTTTTTTTGATTCCAAAAGTAGCGATTTTAACATAAAAAATATTTAAAAAATCAAAAAAAAAATTTAGATTTTTTTTTTGATTTTTTTAGATTTTTTTAGGTTTTTTGGGGGTTTTGTTTTTACCATTTTAGCTTGGGGGGTGGGGGGTTAGGTTTTATTTTAGGTTTTTTTGGGGGTTTTAGTTTTTAGCATTTAGCTTGGGAGGGGGGGTTAGGTTTTTTTTTTTTGGGGGGGGGGGGGGGGGGTTAGGTTTTTTTTTTTGGGTGGGGGGGGTGGGGGTTAGGTTTTTTTAGCTATTTTAGGTTGTGTTCACATTGGTTCTCATGGTTCTCACAATAAATGGAGTTCTCGCATGAGCCCCTCCCTATATATATACAGAAATGATTGACCAATATGGAAATGCATTGAAATATCTAATTAAAATGAAAAGTTATAAGGACCGGTAGTCCATACAACTAATTTTGTGAAATATGCTAAATGGATCTTCTGATGCGAAACCATGATACGAAATTTTTTTGATGGCTCAAATGTTTTTCGCAAAGACCCAGAATTGATCATATACAATAAGAAAATAATGTAATAAGGTGAAACAAAATTTTTGATACACTTGAGGTATGTAAGGTATAATTTATATTTTTACTAACCTATCGAAACAAGTTTGGTTAGTTTTGTAAATGCAGGTAATGTAACAAAACACAGTTGTGGATCTTATGATATTTGTTTCCAAAAAGGAACCAGAGGTCTCATATGAAGATCATATAACACTGATCGGCAAAAGATTGCCTACCTAAGGATCAAGCGAAAAATTGTTGTCTATAAAGCTTTGATCAACTTTTAAGGAAGATAGAAACAAGTCCCATAAATGATACATATTAAAATGAGGGGGAGTACTATACAAGTTGCACTCTTTTTCCCTTCACCAAGTTTTATCCCATTGGGTTTTCTTAGTAAGGTTTTTAATGAGGCAACATACATGATCCAGAAATATCAGGAGAAGACTATACACTGCACTCTTTTTCCCTTAGCTACGTTTTTGTCCCACTGGGTTTTTCCTAGCAAGGTTTTTAACGAGGCAGTATTCCATAGTTAAACCCCAAAGTTGAAAATTGTCATCCAACTTGGAACGTATGGATTATTGATCAAGTGAATGGTGATAATATGTCTGAGGGGAAGTGTTATGAATTATTGTAAGCAGACAAAATTATCTCACATTCCAAATAGTAGTTTTATTGTATATATATGTATGCATATGGATCGATCATTTGGTGCAATAAAAAGAAGAAAATTCTTTGCAATTCTTTGCAAACATTTTGCATTTTATTGAGTAAAATATCTAGCCAACTTTCATACAATCTGTTGAGGAGACGTGTTCATCTTAAGCAGTTGTGAGGGATGTGAATGAGCCCTTTTTGTTTGATCAATTGTACACAAGAGTAGTTCCATATTTCACAGTGGTTTTATAACATAATAATAATAATAATAATAATAATAATAATAATAATAATAATAATAATAATAATAATAATAATAATAAGAGTTAAATGCCATTTTAGTCCCTGTGGTTTGTGCCATTTTGCCAATTTAGTCAAAAGGTTTCATTTTTAACCTATGGGTCCAAAAAGGTTTCACAGTTCCCATTTTAGTCCACTTGGTTAACTTCATCCATTTTCTCTGTTAACGAGAAGGCCAATTCGGTCATTTTATATGGCTGAATTGCCCTTTTCGTTAACAGAATTACATATAAAATGACCAAATTGATCTTCTCGTTAACAGAAAAATTGGATGAAGTTAACCAAGTGGACTAAAATGGCAACTGTGAAACCTTTTTGGACCCACGGGTTAAAAATAAAACCTTTGGACTAAACTGTCAAAATGGCCCAAACCACATAGATTAAAATGGCATTTAACTCCAATAATAAAGTTAATGTATTGAATAATGTAGTTAGGATAGGGACCACTAATTTATATTGAAAAGATTGATATCCATATTTATGATTTAGGGTTGAGTTATAATTCAAAGGATTTAAAAATAAGAAGGGTAATAAGCCACCAGAGAGTGACAAGTGTCCTATGAGGAATTAAATGGAAGGGGTAATTTTGTCTACAAGAGGAAAGAGAATATGCACATGCAAGTCACATGCTATTTCCTCTCCAATTTTTAAACGTCCGTAACTTTTTTATACATCATTTGTTTTTAAAAAAAATTATACCATAAAATCGAGCGTTTTTTATCTTTAATATGAGTACCATACTGTTATATTTAAAAAAAATCAAAAAACCAGTTACATATTACACAATGGACATGATGTACAACACAATGTAAAGTAGATCAAAAACACAATCAATGACAACAGATAAAGATACAATGGACAACATACTAAAACACAATGATCATAACGTATAACACAATGGCGATAACATATAACATAATAAATATCAGATTAAATAAAAACACAACTGATGACAACAGATAAAAGACACAATTAATGACAGCAGATAAAAGACACAATGGAGAGCAGTGAAAACACAATAGAAAACAAACTAAAAACATAATACACAACAAACTAAAACACAATGAACAAGATAATAAAAAAATTGAACAAATTATTAAAACACAATGGAAAACATATTAAACACAATGACCTGAACTAATAACACAATTTATAGAAAACCCAGATATAACATCATCTTCATTGTGCCATATATTGTGTTATAGGTTCTTATAAAAACGCAATGGATAGAACCGAAATTAACATTGTGTTATAGGTTTTGATAATAACACACTGTATAGAAACTCTACTAAAACGTAATGACCAAAACCCAGTTAAAAGACACAATGAACTGAACCTTTAACACAATGCGAAAAAACCCAGTAAAATGATTTTTTTTTTTTTTTTTATATGATAATATGGTACTCATATTAAAGATAAAAAACTGCTCGTTATTATGGTGGAATTTTTTTATAAAAAAAATGTCGTATGAAAAAGTTATGGACGTTTTAAATCGATGGGGGAATTGGCATGTGTCTTCCATGTATCTTGCATGTGAAGAGAGAAAATCCATAAATATAGGATTCCCTTTATACCCCTCTATTATCTTCTTTTCCTTACAACTAATCTCAACCCTCTAAATCTAAGATCAATGGACTAGAAACCTTCTTACCCTTCTTATTTATTTTATCCTTTGTATTTGATCCTAACCCTTATGATTTATACAACTTAATTTTACATGTTGTTGATTTAAGAATTGTATTTGATCCTAACCCTTATGATTTATACAACTTAATTTTACATGTTGTTGATTTAAGAATTCATCAATCAAATAAATTTGCTAATGAGAACCCACAAAGTCATTTGAATCGGTAACAAGAGTTTGAAGAATCATAGTTGCGTAGGGGTATATTATATTTATATACGTCATTTTTAACATCGTGTCGACGTACAATATGAGAACCGTAAATCATTCGATAACTTGTAATTTGGATAATATTAAAGTTAACTATTATATATTGTAAATGTGATTTACCCATATTGTAACTTTAGTCCTCAATTTTCTGAAAATATACTTTTGGTTCGTGTTGTTCACTTAAACGTTGTAAGATTGATATTTAACATTAATTCACCTCAAAAATTCAATTAAAATATTTTTAGGAAATAACAAATTGCTCATACTTATAAAAATAAAACTTAATGGCCAGACAGGAAAAGATAAAAGAAATTTGGAAATTAAAAATAAAAATAAAAATGATGGACCTAGAAAAAAACTATCCTATCTTCTCTCCCACCGCGCCCTTAGGCTGTGCGGAGTGGTGCGGCAAAATTGAGCGGCAAAGGGTTTTGCCGCGCGCAACACCGCCGCCGACCCCTTTGCCGCGCGGTTTCATTGCCAAATCGATGTAGGCTTGCCACTCGGGAATCATGAGAGAGAGAGGGTAGTGTGAGAGAGAGAGGGTAGTGTGGGGTGGGGTCCATTCCAATCTCAACCAATCACACCTTTTTCTTTTTAAAAAAAAAAATAGTTTACCACTTCACCAAGTGTCTAACCATTGCCAACACTTTTGAGCATAGTTTACCACTTTGACGTGGTACACTCTCATTGGTTGATTTTTTAGTTTGCCACTCTCAAGTGCTTAACCACTCCTTACACCCTTACCACCCTACCCCGGACCTCCAACCGGATTTTATTATCCTTCTTCCTAACTTCGACGATCTCTATACATCATTACTAGCCCTTGCTGGCACTCAATCTTTGGGCACATCGACCCCATCACTGGTGGCTTCTCCCTCAAATAAAAAGAAAAAAGGGGAAACAACAAGTCGGGTCAACGTCTCGGCGAAACGTTGTAATCCATCGATTATCGTTGCATGTTGAAGAAGTTCTAACCCGTACGTATATTCACAACTCACGTGATTCAATCATTGAAATATGCAAAAAAGCTTAGATTTATCGGCTCGTGTCCATAAATATTCTTGTCATATAATCGGTGATGTGCCTCGAAACGCCAAAGATTTAAAATCATGTTGGCACATGATCCAAACTCCGGTTACCAAGTTTACTAGGATGTGTCACACCCCGACTCGTGACGGATTATCGGTCAGAGCGAGATGATTTTCCAAAGCTTATGGCAACTATTAATAGTTTAAATATTTATTCATATCAGATTTTAAATGTCACATAAACTCCAAATAATCTATACATCAAACAAAACTTAGAACTTAAAATAAAATCTCGTTTATTATTCTAAGGCAATTACTACACGTCTTCTTCCTTGAATCGTCAAAGTTGATTTCCTGTATCATGCATAAAATAATTTTGGGTCAACTAAATGTAAGTTTAAATAAAATACTTTGTTTTAAAATGTTAACATTCAAATCAAATGTAAGTGAGACAATTACAACCAATAACAACAATAAATAATTAAATAGAAACCGACAGCGATACATGCGACACATACGATACATGCGACACAATGCGAAACAATGGTGGTGATACCAACTTCAACCCATGGCCATGGGGAACAGGCTAACCAGTGGATCCACAATGTGAAACTGCGACACAAAGCGAGTAAGAAATAACAAATATGTAATCAATGAATAATACGCATAATCTACACATTTACTTTGCATGTTGATAATTAAACTAAATGAAACATGAGAAACTTGCGTGACAGACGATACACCCCAAAAGTTTAATTGTAAAAAGGGGAATTATATATATACTCACTATTTGCGTAATGAGATCTTCAAGTGATACCGCACGAAAACAAGGAATAACTCCAGATGATAAACGTTGCCCTAAAATATAAAATAACAAAATATACTGAACAACTGTCAATATAACAAAACTATTAAAATCGAATCCTACGATTTGGGGCGTTTGTATAACCTAAATATACAATATAATATCCTAGGGTTAGGATATAATAGGAAGTTTATTTAGCTAAAAAGGCTAGGAAGTAATCTTGACCATCCATTTATTTAATCAAGGGCTAAGATTAAATGATGTAAATTGAAGGGAAGAAAATAGGCGCGTAAGTTTGTTTAGGGGCATTCTAGTCAATCCAAGGCAATAGTTTCTCTCTCCTCCAATTCCCCCCCCCCATTTTTTAAACGTTAATAACTCTTTCATACGACATTATTTTTTTTATAAAAATTGCACCAAAAAAACGAGCGTTTTTTTATTTTTAAAACGAGTATACTATTGCTATATTTTCGAAAAAAAATTGAAAACCCAGTTGCGTAAAACGCAATGGAAAAAAAACCTAAAAAATGGCATTTTGCTAAAACGCAATGCACCAAAAACATAAGGAAATGTCTTATTTGTAAAACGCAATGGTCAGAAAACACAAATAAATGTCTTATTTTTAAAACGCAATAGCCTAAAAACACAAAAGAAAGTGTACTTTCTAAAACGCAATAGACTGAAAACACATAAAAATGTATTTTACCTAAAACGCAATGCACCAAAAACACAAACAAATGTTTTATTTCTAAAACGCAATGGCCATAAAACACTTAAACTGTCTATTTTCTAAAACGCAATGGACTGAAAACACATAAAAATGTGTTTACGATGCACCAAAAACACAAAGAAATGTCTTATTTATAAAACGCAATGGCCAGAAAAAAATTAAAAATGCCTCCTTTCTAAAACGCAATGGACTAAAAAAACAAAAGAAAGTGTTCTCTCTAAAACGCAATGGACTGAAAACACCTAAAAATGTGTTTTACCTAAAACACAATGACTAAAAACACTTCAAAAATGTATTTTTCAAAAACGCAGTGGTCAGAAAACACATAAAAATGTCTTAGTTTTAAAACGCAATGGCCTTAAAACACCAAAGAAAGTGTTCTCTCTAAAATGCATTGAACTAGGACAATAGTTTTGTCTGTGAATTGTCTGAACCAGTAAATACGAGATCAAAAACGCTCTGCCCCTTGGACCCCGCCTGGGGCTGCCGCCCCTGGGACCCGGCTACCAGGGCGCTGCCCCCGGACCCCCGCCAAGATCGTAAAACGCAATGACTAAATCAAAAACCCAGAACATAAAAATGAAATTAAAGAATTTCTTACATGGATCGAAGTCGGTTTCTTCAACGATTGATGAAATTTGAATGATAAAAACACTTGTCAGCGATCGAATCGAACGAATCGAGTGATTATCTTCAAAATCACAGGAAAAAACGAGATTTTGTATAAAATTAAACTGGGTTTTCTTCAAAAAAAAGCTGAAGAACACGTTGATCGGGTGTTTGATTCAATGATTGGTGACGAAAATCGCATTATAATATAGTGATTATTGAGATAGAAAGTGAAGAAATGATTGAAGATGGTGGGTTTTGATGTTACTGGGGAGAAGAAGGAAGAAGGAAGGATACGATTGACTAAAATACCCTTACTCTTTATTTTAAAATTTGCCACATGTCATTATTCTATTGCTTTCTATCATTTCTAGCCAAAATAAACTTTTTATTTGATCCTCACCCTAATATCCAATGTTATTAGTATTGTAAAAATTAAATATATAAATGTAACACTTGTGATAATAACATAAGACTCGTTATGTCATTATTTATATACTTTTGTCTAAACTAAACTTAATCAATTTATTAGTAACTCATCTAAAATTCTAAAATTGTGGAAATGAAATAATAATGCGATTAATTATGATAATAACCATTTTTTATGTTATTACATGTTGTAAATGTCAAGTCTTAATAAATTAATAAAAAATCATCTAATAACTTTATAAATGAGAAATCTACCATTAAAATCCTTTAATTTATAAAAAGACCTAATTTTGTTTTATAGTTTAATTATTCCCTTTATTAACAAATAATTTATCAAGAGTCATGAAATTTATTATAAAAATACCATTATATATATATATATATATATATTCCCATAAAAATCAGAAACAATATTTATTAAATTTTATTATGAAAATTTTGCATCTTATATAATTTCCTATATAATATAACATGATTAAAATATAAAATAAATCCAAATGATGTCTAAAAATTCTCAAAAATTACACAACCCTATCTAGCATGATAATGAACAGTAACATAATTTTAGTTTCAGCAAAACACAAGTCTAAGATCAAAAGCCTTCAAATATATAATCTAAGAACTCTAAAATAACAAGAAATTAAATTCGGATTCATACGGCCCTCTATCACAGAAATTAATAGAGTGGTTTTGTAGATCACAAAAAATTAATCAAGTTAGTCTCAAGAACTACCTGAATTTGTTGAGAATGAATGAGAAATTGCAAGGTGAACTACCCCATTTTGTTTGACCGTATTTGTCTCACTTGCAAACGCACAAAGTCAAACGAAAAAAACCTTTCATTTGACCACTTCAAACGAATGGGTCTAACACATTCGTTTGACAGTTCACTAACTATTCGCACAACAGCGGACACAAAACTGCATAAACAAATTCCCCCTTGTCCATTGTTGTCGAATGTTGAATGTGCAACTATAATCGATCTTTTATCAAGTATTTGTTGATGTCAGTTCCTCTGTGTTAAATGGATTCCCCCTTCACTGATGATCCAGGTATGCAGAATCTTGACTTGTGTCTTCATAAGAAAACCAAACCTCTGAAGCTTCTCATATCAAATTTCCCCCTCAAAGTACGTATATCCGTGTTAAGTGTTATGCAATGTCCTCACAAGGCATCATTGATTGATCTTCCGATGATCTTCCAAAACTCTTACCGACATTTGATAAAGGTTCCATCTTCAACAATCTGCATCAAGTCTTGGCCTTTTCGTAAAAATTCTATTCCATATCAACGCATATTGCATTGGTAACGTCTTCTAGTGAACTATCTTCTGTAAACCATCTTTGTGTAGGCGACCAAGTAATGCACTTTCATCATCAGCGTCAATATTCAGGAAGCCAGCTAAACATAGTATATAATTTGCAAGCTCAACCAGCACGCTTAGCTGAACTACATCCAGATCTCATCGTTTCGCCTTTGTGAAGTCGACAACGTAATGCACTACGGATCTTCAATTTCAGTACTCAGGATGTCGGCTTGAACAAGTACATCATATGCAAATTCAACTAGTTGAATAAAACCCTGATCCCTGTAAAATCCCAATGAAAACATCAAACCCAAAACTGAATCCTGCAAATTCCCCCGCAACTGTAACCTCATCCGCGTTAAGCTTCAACAATCTCCCTCCGCAAGGTGTCATTGCTTTCATCCTCTCGATCCAAAAACCTAACCGGCATATGATAGAGTCGGAATCCACACTCGTCAGCCTCGTAATGATTCCCCAGGTCTTTAGTGAACAACGTTCTGCAAAACAATTGTCAACTTTAGATACCTGTATGTTTCCATGCAAAACTCTTCACGCTGGCTGGAGAATTAATTAAAATCCTCTAGTATATGTATGTGTAAAACATTCCACACGGACCCTTAGGTATCACAAGAAAATCACGAACTTTACCACCTATGATTGCGTTTAGGAATTTACAGAAGATATCAAAAAATATAAAAATTTTAACCCCTCCCTTCTTTGGTGAATTCTCAAAACCTCAACAAATTACCTCCTCGGAGCGGAACTGTCGTTTTCTTCTCAAAAAAAAAAATTTCCCTCCACAAAGCGGAATTTTCTCTTGCGGTAATAAACATAACATTTTTGGCCCATAATAGTTAAGTTACCAAATTTGACGTTTACACCGATAACTATGACTACCCCACATTCTTTAAAATCATTTGTTTTAATCATCCAAACTGATTCTGTGAGCTCCCGAACTTGTACTCCACACTTGAAATTCTTGTCCCACTAAAATAATCGGGGTGAGCTCACAAACTTGTACTCCACACAGTAATAATTTTGTACTCCTGGCACAAGTAGATGTTCTTTTCTATTCTAGTTGTAACAAAAAGTCATATCACAATGTCTATGTCATAGACTGTAAAATTGTATAATAGGTACAAGAATACAAAGATAATGTATCTACTGGAATACTTCAATAAATGTCTTCCGTGTGCCACTTGAGTTAACATTGCATCCTATCTTCTGCTATTAATATCAACTGCAAATATTTAGAGACACTTAACAATCATTTGATAGTGATTGGAAAGTTTGTTGGAGAGTTTTCTTTGCATAATTGAATAGCTATATAAATCACACTACAACCAGAAGTATAATAAAATATACCATATAAAATGCTTTTAGTACATAGGGCTGAACTTATATGAAATTATGGTGGTATAAGGATATGAAATTTCAGACACTCAAACTAATGTATAGAATACATCAATCACACACAAGCACCTGGTTACATAACATCTAAAAAGAGACATCCCTAACAGTCTCGAAATAACATCAAAATGATCCTGAGTTAAACTACACTTCCGACGACTTTGTTTTTGCAAATTTTAAATATACAAATCAAACTCGGTTACCTAACCTCTTATGTAAGTTATTCTATTGCACTTCAAAAGTAAAGATTTTGATGTCTAGAAGAAGTTTATCTACAGGATTAATAGATACAAATATTGTGTATTGAAAATGAGTGAAAAAAGATACTAACTTCTGAGCAGCATTGAAAAGAACATAAAATGTAACGTAGAAATAATAAACATATACGTTTAAGAGATGGTACGTATAACAACCGTCCTAAACAATTTTCGACACCCCTAATATATTTAAAATGTTCATATACGTCCTAAAATACACCCCATATACGAAAACAGTGCCCGAATACCTCTATTTTTATTTAAATTAAATAAAAACAAAAATAAATGGTCTCTGGCGGGCTGCATAAGACCCCCCCTTGGTCTACGCGGGGCGCGGGCGAGAGGCCAAGCGGCGGCACCCGGAAGTCGCCACGTGGCAAAGCTAGACCGATGACAAATCAAGGCTAGGCCCTACGGACCCTATGTCGCGGGCCGCGTAGGCCTTCCCATTGTCTTTCGCGGGCCGCGAGAAACCTAAAATCAGGCCCTATAAATAGAGGCCATCGGCTTCAGTCCCAAATCGTTCAATTCTCTTTCTCTCTCTTGAATTTCTGCATAGTTAAAGTGATATTCGGGTAGTATACCCCCCTAAATAACGAAGTTCTGCCCCGTTGTAAGTATCATAACCCCGGTTACGTATTAGATACGCTGCCCGATTGATCCAGGGTTCCGTAACGGCTGTCGTGGTTCTGCCCGACGTAGTCGTTGGAATGCCGTCTCGGGGAGGGTATTGCTAAAGTAAATATTGGGTTATTATACTAACGCGTGTGCATTTGTGTACTTTATAGATAATCACCAGGAAATCCTTAAAGAAAATCCTAAGACAGCAATGTGAGTAATCTTCTTTTTGCAAACTGTTTTTACAAAACCTCATATGATTAACATTATATTAAACAGTGATTGTATTTGTATTCTACAATTATCGTCGGTATGTTGGGGTTTTGTATACAAAATTTGTTACTACATTGTGAGTAGTAACATGACCACAAGTCAGGTTGACAGTACCGTGGGTGGTAATTAAAGTAGATGGAAACAAATGTAATTGCGCGACCACCCTCAATACTGTACAATGGTTTTACTTATCTTGATTAAACTGGGATTCACTCACCAGTATTTCCCACTGACAAAATGTTTTTAAACGCGTTTCAGATAACAAAATGTGAAAGCCAAATAGAAGCCAGCTGGACAGCACTGAAGGCTTGGAAAAATGGCTATAAAGTTACCTAAAATAAAGAGACGTTTTTTATTAAATAAAATAGGGTTTATCCCTATGAAAAATGTGTGTACTTGAAACTTAGGATTTTCCCATGTGTTCAATATATTAAAAGCGTGGTATTTTACTCTGATAAAATATTTCCTAACTACGGTCCTGATGTAATTTCCGCTGCCAAAATGATAAATATCGATACCCCCAAAAATGGCCGCGGCCGCCCGTTCCCGGGTAATTAGGGGACGAGGGTTGCGACAGAAGGTGATATCAGAGCTAAGCCACTGATTCAGCCACATAAGTGTTCTGCTGACACCAAGATATTATTTAATATGTTAGAAAATTTTCTACGGAACTACGTGCATATTTGTATTTTATTGTTGTGTGTTATTTCACTATTTGTTAGTTTACAGTATGAGCGACCAAGGACCTTCCGACACCTACCGTCAGTTGTCTAGCTCACCTAGGAGCGAAGGCACCTCTTCACAGCCTGCCCTCTCAGGGTATTCAGCTGACAATGAAGATGGGATATTCGTGTTTAAGGCTTAGTCTGAAGAGCCATTCCATCCTAAAAAGAGAGGATGGTTCAGTAGGGGAGCGCATGAACGTAGGAAGAGAATGAAAAAGTTACAACAATAGGGTGTTGTAGCAGCCTCCAAGAGAGAAACAGATGCTCACACCCAGGATATGCTCAACAGGAGTCTAGAAAATTTCCATATCCTAGTAACCACAGCTGCAGACCCTAGCCTGGAGCAACTCATAGCACCCCAGCCTTTACCACTGTTTCCCCACCCAGCATATGGAAATTGAAAACAATCCAGAAAATCAAATCCTAATGCCTGATTTCAACCCAGATGATACCTAGAGTACCAGCACCCAATCCCGTAGACCCAAACTACGACCCGTGGTTTGACGACCATAGGGATTACCAGCAACGCTACCCAATACCAGAAGACGAACCCATGCCAAACCTAGCAGCCTACCCAGATTTGGACCCTCTAGATCCCTACTATGATAATGACCAATACATTAGGTAAATTCTAAAGAATCCTTATCCTTACCAAGAACCCATGCCCTAGTTCCCAAACCTAGTACCAGCCCCTGCACCCCCAATGAGTGCAGAGAATGTGCAAGAACTCCGAACCTTTGGTGAGGAGATTTTGGAAGGTAGTGATAGGATGAGGCAGATCGGAGAACAACTCACCTGGAAGTATGACGAGCGTAATATGGAGTTCTGGATGAACCCATATCAGTGATGGTGATAATAATAATAATAAAATAATAATATATAATATCTGTGTATGTTTGAAAAAAAAATCTAGATAATAGTTATGGATGCATAATAGTATTGTAATTTTAAATTCCAGTTTCAGTTTGTATTAGATGCATAATATATAAGAAAGAGTAAGTTGCAATGTTCGACGATTTTGATCAATATGTGTGTTGTGTAATTATTTGCATTAAATATTATCTTGTGATATTAATATGTGGCAAATGTTTAAAATTCAGATGGACAACGAAGTGAACCAGGAAAACCAGAATGACAATAATCCGAATAACAATAACCCGAACAATGATAATAATGGAAACCAAGTGGATAACAGTGCCATTCAACACATAGTGGCACAAGGGATAATAGATGCAATGCCACACATTATCAAAACAGTTAGGGAAGCAGATAATAAAAGTAACAATGGCAGTAAGCGACCAACTGAACCAGAACACAGCATAAACAATTGTCGCAACCCCCGATCCCTTATCTGTCCCGGGAACGGGCGGACGCGAACTCAGAGTTTCGGTGGTATCAGCTATTTAATCTTGCAGCGGAAATTTCATCAAGACCGTAGTTAGGAAATGTTTATCAGAGTAAAACCACCATATTTAATATTAATAATTACATGGGCAAAACCCAAGTTTCTTATTACAATACATTTATAGGGATAAACCCTATCTTATTGAATTTAAAACATCGTCTTTTAGGTAACTTTTATAGCCACATTTTTACTAATCCTTCAGTGCTTCCTAGCTGGCTTTTTACTAATTGGCTGTCACATTGGGTTACCTGAAATGCGTTTTAAAAACATTTGTCAGTCGGAAATACTGGTGAGTGAATCCCAGTTTAATCAAGAAACATTTTATCAATTAAAACAGTATTGAGAGCGATCACATGGTTTATTTCTACACAATTACTCATTCAGTGCTGTCAATCCTGACTTGTGGGTCATATTACACATTGGCTAACTCGTCGTCCAATGGTAACGTACTGTCATCCCCGACTAACTACACGTAGTAGTATATTTTGTATACAAAACCCCAACATACCGGCAGTAATTGAAGAACTACAAAGACTCAATCACCGCTTAATCTCATTGTAAAACATTTAAGGTTTTGTAAAATATTACAAAAAGGTTAACAAAAAGAGGATAAACTCACATTGATATCTTAGACTTCGCGTAAGGGTTTCCTGGATATAATCTATAATTTATACAAATGTACATTGGTTAGTATCATAACCCTCTGAAATTATTAATGATACCCTCCCCGAGACGGCATTCCAACAACTACGTCGGGCAGAACCACGACAGTTGTTACGGAACCCTAAATCAATCGGGCAGCGTATCTGTTACGAAACTGGGGTTATAATACTTACAACGAAGCATAACCTTGCTAATTAGGGGGATATAATATCCGCGTATTATAAGCCTACTACAGAAATTGTGATTGAGAATGAAAGGAATGAGCGACGGAAAACGAAAACCCGTTGCCTGCTTATATAGTGCTGAAATCTGGTCTCCACGCGACCCGCGTAAAACACAGGCAGGGCTTACGCGGCCAGCGTTGACTCCGGTCAATTGCGTAGCTTGTCCCGGTCATGATCTAGACCCGCCACGATGACGACACGTGTCGGCTCAGGGTGTTGCCGTGTTGTTCATCTCTTGCGGCTCGCGTTAACTAAATGAGAACTCTTACGCGGCCCGCCTAAACTAAAGAAACCAACGGAGTCAGGTTCCAGCCCTTATACCGCCCGCGTAAAAGCTTGGGTGGGTCTACGCGGCCCGCCTCAGCTTTAATAATCAGATTTTATATTTTATTTTATATGTTATAACATATTTCGGGCTCGGTTTTCACATACGGGGTGTAATTAAAGACATATAAGGGTATTTTAAGATATAATAAGGTGTCGGAGATATTATAAGAGTGTCGGTTTTACCGAGGGTTGTTACATTCTCCCCACCTTGTTTTAGAGCTCGTCCTCGAGATCTACTGGAATAAATGCGGATATTTCCTTTTCATTTCTGATTCAAGTTCCCATGTGTACTCAGGTCCTCTTTTGGAGTCCCACTTTACTTTGACCAGAACTAATCTCTTGTGCTTGAGATTTTTGACTTTCCTGTCTTCAATTTGTAGAGGCCTTTCTACAAATGTGAGTTGTTCATTTACCTCTATATCCTTAAGAGGTACTATCAGTGATTCATCAGCTAAACACTTTTTAAGATTTGATACATGAAATACATCATGTATTCCTGCCATTTCTTCTGGCAGTTGTAGCTGATAGGCTACAGGTCCTATTCTTCTAATAATCTCAAAAGGTCCAATATACCTGGGACTTAGCTTTCCCCTTTTGATGAATCTTACCACTCATTTCCAAGGAGAGACTTTCAACAACACTTTATCTCCTTTTTTGAAAATCCAATGGCTTGCGTCGGTTATCGGCATAGCTCTTTTGTCGATCACGTGCTGCTTTCAGTCGTTCTTTGACTTGAATAATCTTGTCGGTTGTTTCCTGCACTATCTCAGGTCCAGATAGTTGCTTCTCCCCAATTTCTGCCCAACAGACCGGGGTTCGGCACTTTCGTCCATAAAATGCTTCGAATGGTGCAGCATTAATACTTGTGTGATAACTGTTATTATAAGAAAATTCTATTAAAGGTAAGTGATCGTCCCAATTACCTCCTAAATCAATTACACAAGCTCTAAGCATGTCTTCCATTGTCTGGATTGTCCTTTCGCTCTGTCCATTAATTTGAGGATGATAAGCTGTGCTCAATTTTAACTTGGTTCCCATTGCCTTTTGGAAACTTGACAAAAAATGAGAGGTAAATCGGCTATCTCTATCAGAAACAATTGATAAAGGAATGCCATGTAAAGAAACAATTTCATTTACATATAATTTGGCTAACTGTTCCATACTGAATGTTTCCTTCATTGGTAGGAAATGAGCTGACTTGGTTAGCCTATCTACAATCACCCAGATTGTATCATTTCCTTTCTTTGTTTTGGGTAATTTAGTAATAAAATCCATTGTTATCAATTCCCATTTCCACACTGGCATTTCTAATTGTTGTAGAAATCCTGAGGGTTTCTGGTGTTCAGCTTTGACTTGTGAACAAGTTAAACATTTAGAAACATAGGCTGCTATGTCCTTTTTCATTCCTATCCACCAGAAATCTTTTCCTTAAATCTTGGTACATTTTATCATTTCCTGGATGCATCGTATACTTGGATTTATGGGCTTCTTCTAATATACGATTACGCAGGTTTCCTAATTTAGGTATCCACATTCTCTTTTCATGGAATCTCCAAATTCCATCGATTCCTTGTTCTAATTCTTTTAGCATACCTTTTAATTTTTCAGTATCATCCTTGATTACTAATTCTTGTGCTTCTCTTATCTGATCATTTAAATCTACTTGTAGATTTAATTTAAGAGAACGTATCCTTTTTGGCTTTTCATGATATTTTCGGCTTAAAGCATCTGCCACTACATTTGCTTTTCCTTCATGATACTGGATATCACAATCATAATCACTAAGTAATTCCATCCAACGTCTTTGTCTCATATTCAACTCCTTTTGTTTGAAAATATACCTTAAACTCTTATGATCAGTGAATATGGTAAACTTACTACCATAAAGGTAATGTCTCCAAATTTTAAGAGCAAAAATTATAGCTCCTAACTCTAAATCATGGGTTGAATAATTCTCTTCATGATTCTTAAGTTTTCTAGATGCGTAAGCTATACCTTTTGACGTTGCATTAATACACATCCATAACCTAATTTGGAAGCGTCACAATAGACTACAAAGTCTTCAGCTCCTTCTGGTAATGCTAGTATGGGTGTATGGGTTAATTTATGCTTAAGAATTCTAAATGCTTCTTCTTGTTTTAATCCCCATTCAAACTTAACAGATTTAAAGGTCAGCTTAGTTAAGGGAATGGCTATTCTAGAAAAATCTTGAATAAATCTTTTATAATAACCGGCCAAACCTAAGAAACTTCTAACCTCGGTTGGTGACTCAGGGGTTTTCCATTTAGTAATTGCTTCAATCTTTGTGGGATCCACATGAATTCCTTCATGGTTAACTAAATGTCCAAGAAATTGTACTTGTTCTAACCAAAATTCGCACTTAGAAAATTTAGCATAAAGCTTTGCCTTTCTTAATAAACTTAAAAGTGCGTGCAAATGCTTTGCATGGTCTTCTTTATTCTTAGAGTAAATGAGAATATCATCTATGAAAACAATTATGAATTTATCCAAGTATGGCTTACATATTCGGTTCATCATGTCCATAAATGCAGCTGGGGCATTGGTTAAACCAAATGGCATGATAGTAAATTCATAATGGCCATACCTTGTTCTGAAAGCGGTCTTAGGAATGTCCTCTTCCTGTACCTTTAATTGATAATATCCCGACCTTAAATCGATTTTAGAGAAAAATCGAGCTCCTTGTAGTTGATCAAACAGATCATCGATTCTTGGTAATGGGTACCGATTCTTAATCGTGACCTTGTTTCATTCACGGTAGTCAATGCACATACGCATTGATCCGCCCTTCTTTTTAACAAACAGTATCGGTGCTCCCCATGGCGATGAACTTGGTTGTACAAATCCTTTTTCCAATAATTCATCTAATTGTTTCTTTAATTCCTGCATTTCTGCGGGTGCCAAACGGTAAGGTTCTTTGGCAATCGGTGCCGTTCCTGGTATTAAATGAATTCTGGATTCAACTTCTCTGTCTGGAGGTAGTCCTGGTAATTCTTCAGGAAAAACATCTGAAAACTGAGATACTACTGGAATATCCTTTAAATCCTTTCCTTTAGTGTTAGTGATTATAGAAATCAAATACACTATAGAACCTTTTCTTATATAACTTGCAGTTTTCATTACAGAAATGAATTTTGTAGATCTATTTGGTTTATCTCCTTTAATTGTGATCGTTTTACCTATTGGTGCATATACTTGAATTGACTTTTGATCACATAAAATATTGGCTTTATTGGCTATTAACCAATCCATTCCTAAAACAACATCGAATCCTGCCAGATTCATGGGATAAAGGTTTGCAATAAATTTCTGATTTAAAATTTCTATTCTTGCTCCCTGCAAGATTTCAGAAATCCTAACTGTTTCTCCATTAGCTGTCTCTACTAGACATTCTTGTGGTAGTTTAGTTAATGACTGATTTAGAAATTTGCAAAATGATGTATTAATAAAACTTTGGTTTGCACCAGAGTCAAATAATACTTTAGCAAAAATATCATTAACTAAAAACGTACCAGCTATGAGATCTGGAATCATCTTAGCTTCATCTGCAGTCAGAACAAATGCTCTAGCATTTTGAGTATTCTTGTTGTTTGTAGCTTGAGCTAATTTTGGGCAATTAAGCTTGATATGACCTTGTTCTCCGCAGTTGTAACATATCCTGTTGTTAGCTTTCTTCCTTCAATTTTCTTCCTTATGTCCCGATATTTTGCAAAAGTTACAGTATATGGGGCATTTTCCTGAATGCTTTCTTTTGCAATTCTTACAGTAAGATGCAGAGGTAGAACCTATATTTCTCCCACGATTAGAATTTCGAGAACGAAATTCTTGTGTGAGCTTCTGGGTTAGGTTCCTTCTTTGATCCTCTTCTCGGGTACGGACTAATTCATTTGTTAAGGTATTGGCTAGTTCTACAGCTTCTTCTTTGGTTTGAGGTCTAGCTGCCTTGACTACGTGTCTAATCTCTCTGATTAATCCCCAGATATAACGGGAGATTAACACTGGTTCTGGTGAAGCGAGAGTTGGCACTATCCTAGCATATTCGAAGAATAACTTAGTGTACCCTTTACTATCCACACCAGTCATCCTAAGGTTTAGGAATTTGTTTGCTATCTGTTCCTTTTCATTGGGTGGGCAGAATTTCCTTTCTACCTTGTTCTTAAATTCTTCCCATTCCATATTGTAGGTTCTATCACTTCCTCTTGTTTGGAGGATAGTGTTCCACCATTCTAGTGCTGAATTCTTAAACAAATTGGAAGCAAACAGTATCTTATCTTCTTCAGCACGCTTACTTATTCTTAAGACTACCTCAGTCTTCTCTATCCAGCGTAGAGTTGCAATGGCCCCTTCGTTGCCCGAGAATTCCATTGGTTTACAAGACCAGAATTCTTTATAAGAACAACCGTAAGACACGGTTCTTCTTCTTTTGGGAATAGGCATTTGAACTACGGGTCCATTGTTCACGTTGTTTTCGGGTTCGATGGGTCGCTTACTGCTATGCTTACTTTAATTATTCGCTTCTTGAATAGTTTGAATAATAAATGGCATTGCATCTATGATTCCTTGTGCCACTATATGTTGAACAACACTATTATCCATTTGGTTTCCATTGTTATTGATGCTTGGATTCTCATTAACCACGTTAATGTTACTCTGGTTATCATTATTTAGATTTCCTTGATTTCCTTCATCGGCCATCTGAATTTTAAACATTTTCCCCATATTAATATAGTTAATCACATGATACTCAATATAGCCAAAAACGTCGATCATTGCGACTTTTACTCTATTTCCACATACTATTATGCATCTATTACATTCTAGTACTGAATTAAAAATTACAATACTGACAGAAATAGAATCACACTAATAGTAATATGCATCCGTACACACATTTTATTTTCATTTTTATTTTTATTATGTTATTATTACTATTACCAACTCCTCTATCACATCATGGATATGGATTTATCCAAAAATCCATATTGCGCTCATCGTATTTCCATACGAGACGCTCTCCCACCTGTCGCATTCTCTCACTGCTTTCTAAAATTTCCTCCCCAAAAGTCCTAAGTTCTTGGACGTTTTCTGCACTCATTGGCGGTGCAGGTTCTAGGACTGGGTTTGGAATCTGGGGTGCGGGTTCCTGATATGGGGGTGAAAGTGCCTGAAATCGGTAAGGATCTTCTAAGATCTCCCTAATGTAGTTATCATGGTAATAGGGATCTAAAGGGTCCATACCTGAATAGGTTCCTATGTTCTGTATGGGTGTGTCTTCATGGATTGGGTAACGTTGCACAAAGTCCCTATTATCATCCCACCAGGGGTCGTAATTTGGGTCTAGGGGGTTTTGGTGCAGGTACCCTAGGGATTTCTTCTGGGTTAAAGTCATGCATCTCCAATTGGTTTTCAGGATTTTCTATCTCCATGGGTTGGTATAGGATTAGTGGTTGTGGGGCTACTAGTTGTTCCAGACTCGGGTCAGCAGCAGTTGTAGCTAGGATATGGAAATTGGCTAGGCTTCTATTAAGCATATCCTGTGTATGGGCATCTATTTTTTGCTTAGCAGCCGCTAGAACTCTTTGCTGTTGCAACTTTCGCATTCTTTTCCTACGAGCAAAGGCTTCCTTACTGAACCATCCTCGTTTCTTATGAGGAAATGGCTCTTCTGACTGAGCTTTAAAAGCAAACATTCCTTCTTCCTGATCAGCAGAATACCCAGAAAGGGCAGGCTGTGATGAGGTACCTTCACTCCTAGATGAATCAGACAACTGACGACTCATGTCTGAGGGTCCTTGATCACTCATACTGTAAACTAACAAATAGTCAAATAACACATAACAAATAAATACAGTTATGCACGCATTTCCATTATTTCCTAACACAAAATTAAAATTTTTTAAGTGTCAGCAGAACACTTCTTTGGCTTAGACCAGTGGCTAGGCTCTGATACCACCTTCTGTCGCAACCCCCGATCCCTTATCTGTCCCGGGAACGGGCAGACGCGAACTCAGAGTTTCGGTGGTATCAGCTATTTAATCTTGCAGCGGAAATTTCATCAGGACCGTAGTTAGGAAATGTTTATCAGAGTAAAACCACCATATTTAATATTAATAATTACACAGGCAAAACCCAAGTTTCTTATTACAATACATTTATAGGGATAAACCCTATCTTATTGAATTTAAAACATCGTCTTTTAGGTAACTTTTATAGCCACATTTTTACTAAGCCTTCAGTGCTTCCCAGCTAGCTTTTTACTAATTGGCTGTCACATTGGGTTACCTGAAACGCGTTTTAAAAACATTTGTCAGTCGGAAATACTGGTGAGTGAATCCCAGTTTAATCAAGAAACATTTTATCAATTAAAACAGTATTGAGAGTGATCACATTGTATATTTCTACACAATTACTCATTCAGTACTATCAATCCTGACTTGTGGGTCATATTACACATTGGCTTACTCGTCGTCCAATGGTAACGTACTGTCATCCCCGACTTACTACACGTAGTAGTATATTTTGTATACAAAACCCCAACATACCGGCAGTAATTGAAGAACTACAAAGACTCAATCACCGCTTAATCGCATTGTAAAACATTTAAGGTTTTGTAAAATATTACAAAAAGGTTAACAAAAAGAGGATAAACTCACATTGCTATCTTAGACTTCGCGTAAGGGTTTCCTGGATATAATCTATAATTTATACAAATGTACATTGGTTAGTATCATAACCCTTTGAAATTATTAATGATACCCTCCCCGAGACGGCATTCCAACAACTACGTCGGGCAGAACCACGACAGTTGTTACGGAACCCTAAATCAATCGGGCAGCGTATCTGTTACGAAACTTGGGTTATAATACTTACAACGAAGAAGAACCTTGCTAATTAGGGGGATATAATATCCGCGTATTATAAGCCTACTACAGAAATTGTGATTGATAATGAAAGGAATGAGCGACGGAAAATGAAAACCCGTTGCCTGCTTATATAGTGCTGAAATCTGGTCTCCACGCGGCCCGCGTAAAACACAGGCAGGGCTTACGCGGCCCGCGTTGACTCCGGTCAATTGCGTAGCTTGTCCCGGTCATGATCTAGACCCGCCACGATGACGACACGGGTCAGCTCAGGGTGTTGCCGTGTTGTTCATCGCTCGCGGCCCGCGTTAACTAAACGAGAACTCTTGCACGGCCCGCCTAAACTAAAGAAACCAACGGAGTCAGGTTCCAGCCCTTATATCGCCCGCGTAAAAGCTTGGGGTGGGTCTACGCGGCCCGCCTCAGCTTTAATAATCAGATTTTATATTTTATTTTATATGTTATAACATATTTCGGGCTCGGTTTTCACATACGGGGTGTAATTAAAGACATATAAGGGTATTTTAAGATATAATAGGGTGTCGGAAATATTATAAGAGTGTCAGTTTTACCGAGGGTTGTTACAACAATGGACCCATACTTCAAGTGCCCATTCCCAAAAGAAGAAGAACCATGTCTTATGGTTGTTCTTACAAGGAATTCTGGTCTTGTAAACAAATGGAATTCTCTGGCAATGAAGGGGCCGTTGCAGCTCTACGCTGGATAGAAAAGACTGAGGCAGTCTTAAAAATAAGCAAATGTGCGGAAGAGGATAAGATAATGTTTGCTTCCAATCTGTTTAAGAACTCAGCCTTAGAATGGTGGAACACTATCCTCCAGTCTAGAGGAAGTGACATGGTTTACAATATGGAATGTGAGGAATTTAAGAACATGGTGGAAAGGAAATTATGCCCTCCCAATGAAAAGGAACAGATAGCAAATAAGTTCCTAAACCTTAGGATGACTGGAGTGGATAATAAGGGATATACAACTACATTCTTTGAATATGCTAGAATAGTGTCAACCCTTGCATCACCAGAACCAGTATTAATCTCCCGTTACATCTGGGGATTAATCAGTGAGATTAGGCATGTAGTCAAGGCAGCTAGACCTTAAACTATAGAAGAAACTGTAAAACTAGCAAACACTTTGACAGATGAGTTAGTGCGTACACGAGAGGAGGACCAAAGAAGGAACCTAGCTCAAAGGCTTACCCAAAAATTTCGTTATGGAAATTCTAACCGTGGGAAAAGTGTAGGTTCTACCTCTACGCCTTATTGTAAAGCTTGCAAGAAAAAGCATTCAGGAAGATGCTCCACCTATTGTAATTTTTGCAAGATACCAGGACACAAGGAAGAAGATTGTAGGAAGAAACCAAAATAATGGAATGTGCTTCAACTGTGGAGAAAAAGGTCATATCAAGCCGAACTGTCCGAAACTAGTTCCAGCCATGAACAACAAGATTACTAAGAATGCTCGGGCATTTGTTCTGACTGCGGAAGAAGCAAAGATGATCCCGGACGTGATAGCAGGTACGTTTTTAGTTAATGATTTTTTTGCTAAGTATTATTTGACTCTGGTGCGAACCAAAGTTTTATTAATACTTCATTTTGCAAACTTCTCAATCGACCATTAACTAAACTCCCACAAGAATGTCTAGTAGAAACAGCAAATGGAGAAACCATTAAGATTTCTGAAATCTTGCAGGGAGCAAGAATAGAATTTTTAAATAAAAAATTTATTGCAAACCTTTATCCAATGAATCTGGCAGGATTTGATGTTGTATTAGGAATGGATTGGTTAATAGCCAATAAAGCCAGTATTCTATGTGATCAAAAGTCGATCCGAGTAAATTCACCAAGGGGTGAAAAGATCACAATTAAAGGAGATAAGCCATCTAGATCCAAGAAATTCATCTTTGTGATGAAAACAGCAAGTTATATAAGAAAAGGGTCATTAGTGTATTTGGTTTCCATAATCACTAACACTAAAGGAAAAGAACTGAAAAATATTCCAGTAGTATCTCAGTTTTCAGATGTGTTTCCAGAAGAATTACCAGGACTACCGCCAGACAGAGAAGTTGAATTCAGGATTCATCTACTACCGAGAACAGCACCAATTGCCAAAGCACCTTACCGTTTGGCACCCGCAGAAATGCAGGAACTGAAGAAACAGTTAGACGAATTGTTTGAGAAAGGATTTATACAGCCAAGTTCATCGCCATGGGGAGCGCTGATCTTATTCGTTAAAAAGAAAGACGGATCAATGCGTATGTGCATTGACTACCGTGAATTGAACAAGGTCACGATTAAAAATCGGTATCGATTACCAAGAATCGATGATTTATTCGATCAGTTGCAAGGAGCTCGATTTTTCTCTAAAATCGATTTACGATCATGATATCATCAATTAAAGGTACAGGAAGAGGACATTCCTAAGACCGCTTTTAGAACAAGGTGTAGCCATTATGAATTTACTGTCATGCCATTTGGTTTAACAAATGCCCCAGCTGCATTTATGGACATGATGAAGCAAATATGTAAGCCATATTTGGATAAATTCATAATTGTCTTTATAGATGACATTCTTATTTACTCTAAGAGTATAGAGGAACATGCAAAGCATTTACACGCACTTCTAAGTTTATTGAGAAAAGAAAAGCTTTATGCAAAGTTTTCAAAGTGCTAGTTTTGGTTAGAACATGTACAGTTTCTTGGACATTTAGTCAATCATGAAGGAATTCATGTGGATCCTACAAAGATCGAGGCGATTATCAAATGGAAAACCCCTGAATCACCAACCGAGGTTAGAAGTTTCTTAGGATTGGCCGGTTATTATAGAAGATTTATTCGAGATTTTTCTAGAATAGCCATTCCCTTAACTAAGTTAACCTGTAAATCTGTTAAGTTTGAATGGGGATCAAAACAAGAAGAAGCCTTTAGAATTCTTAAGCAAAGATTAACCAATGCACCCATACTAGCATTACCAGAAGGAACTGAAGACTTTGTAGTCTATTGTGACGCTTCTAAGTTAGGTTATGGATGTGTGTTGACGCAACGACAAAAGGTGATAGCCTACGCATCTAGACAACTTAAGAATCATGAAGAAAACTATTCAACCCATGATTTGGAATTAGGAGCTATAGTTTTTTCCCTTAAATTTGGAGACATTACCTTTACGGTAGTAAGTTTACCATTTTCACCGACCATAATAGTTTAAGGTATGTTTTTGGGAAAAAAGAATTGAATATGAGACAAAGACGCTGGATGGAGATACTTAGAGATTATGATTGCAATATCCAGTATCATGCAGGAAAGGCAAATGTAGTGGCTGATGCTTTAAGTCGAAAGTGTCATGAAAAGCCAAAAAGAGTAGGTTCTCTTAAATTAAATCTACAAGTAGATTTAAATGAACAAATTAGAGAAGCACAGGAGTCAGTAATCAAGGATGATACTGAAAAATTAAAATGAATGATTAAAGAATTAGAGCAAGGAACAGATGGAATTTGGAGATTCCATAAGAAAATAATGTGGATACCCAAATTAGGAAACCTACGCCACCATATATTAGAAGAAGATCATAAGTCTAAGTATACGATGCATCCTGGAAGTGATAAAATGTATCAGGACATAAGAAAGAATTTTTGGTGGATAGGAATGAAGAAAGATATATCAGCTTATGCATATAAGGGTTTAACCTATTCACAAGTCAAAGCTGAACATCAGAAACCCTCAGGATTGTTGCAACAATTAGAGATTCCCGTATGGAAATGGGAATTAATAACAATGGATTTTGTTACCAAATTACCCAAAACAAGAAAAGGTAATGATACAATCTGGGTGATTGTAAACAGGCTAACTGTCACACCCCGACTTTCCACGTGTCACCGGTGGGCCCGGTGGGGAGTATCGTGACGTGGTTGGCAACATAATAGTCAAACAACACAATATATATGAATGCACAGCGGAAGCAAAAGATAAATTATATATTACAAATCCGAATTTAAAGTAATATCCAGTATTACAACGGAAAGTAAAGGATCCACAGGCGGATCTTAAAACATATCATTTGTTCAACAGACTTTAGACGCCTAGAACTTGCAAGATTCCTTATTAGCGCCCTGAGCTTCCAGCCAATTTCGTTCAGTACCTGTCACTTAACTTTTTTGGAAAATACGTCTGTTTTCACTGGTAAATACACTCAACCGACTCATTTGAAAAGAGTTTAAGAAAATTGGTTTGAATGCACGTGGCACAAAATATCTTTTATAATTTGATTAAAATGCACAGAGGCAAAATTAACCTTTTTAACTTGGGAAAATTATTTGTATATAATCTTGTATACAGTTTTACTTATTTGTCGTCCGTTAGGGCCGGTTTGTAGGGCCGGACTAGATTAACTGACACGCCACAGGTATAATGCCCACGGGCTATCATCCTCTAAGTGGATTACCAGTTCCGGTATAATGCCCACAAGGATGATACCTCGGAGTGGATTACCAGTTTTTACGTAATGCAGCTGTCAGGTGTATGCCTACACCCCATGCTTAGGTCGTGGCCATTTCGTAAAATGATGCCAATGATATCCGGGACATGGTCATTAACCCCCAAAGGCCATACACCAAATAATACATATTAAACGGGTTGTAAGTGCATCAATCACAATACAATTTAAATAACTACACACCCGACCAAGCGGTACTTTTATAGTGCCGTATCCCAAGCCCGTATAGGGAAAATAAGTTAAGAGTATTTACCTGAGCTAGCTCCTGTCTTATATAGCAAGAATCTAATAACTCAGCCATATTCACTTAAGTAAGCGTAGGTACCATTTACCGAGATGCTCTAGTCTGGAATGATGGTATAAATAACCAATTAGAATGCTAACGGGTCTTTAATTTAGCCTAAGCTTAGACCGGTTAGTCTTAAGGGAATATACGGTTCAGACGCATGATTAAGCGAAGAACGGAATAGAATGTGGTTTAGACCCGACAAGTTTGAAGACTTGTCTTAAATGGGTATTTCATGCACATTCTGGATTTTTGAGATGAAACCAATAAGGTTTGACCCGTTTTGGCTAATTTATGTAAACTTGTTACATAAACCGAACCGTACGCGTAATAAGCGTGACGGGTATTCATGAGAGCCATATACAGGTTTCCTAAGTTAATTATGCCTCAAATATGTTGTGACATCAGTAAGATGTCTTTCATTATGCCCGGAACGTATTTAAACACAAACTAGGCCCCGTAGAGGTAGTTTGGTCATTTAAAAGTTTATAAAAGAGTCTAAGTATTTTTCCTGAATTACAGGTCTGATGTAATCAGCCAAAATACTTATTTTACTAAGTTATAACAGTAGGGTAAAGTATATATATGTGAAATTTATTAATTATAACCAACTATGCACCGTAGAGGCATTTTGGTAATTTCACATAAGCCGAAAAGCTCAAAACTGAAGTCCGAGTTCAACAACCTTTGCTTACTGTTAAAATAGTATAATTTAACTAAAACATCAGTAGGTATCAATCTTAGTATGTTTAAAATAGTTCTAGTACATGCTATGCGTTAATAACGCTTAATTAGGCGATTAGAAGCCATTTCCGGGTTCGATACATAAGCTGATATTTTTATACTTCCAGGAGGCTTAAAATAATTTATTTAACATATCTAATCAGTAGAAAAAGGTTTGGAGTCATTTAGATATGTAAAACTCATTTTATGGCCCGTACGGGCAAAACCGACAATTACCGGATTAAGCCTACGACTACTAGTTATGCTCAGCCTAAAATTAATTAAAAATCTTCAAAAATCCCAAAATAATATATTACATCAGTGGGTATTAAGTTTGATACCAAAAAGTAGGCTTAACTAGGCTATACTCTAATTTCGCCGTTTTATTAACACAAAGCGTTCATTTTACGCTAACGAGCATAACTCTTAATCTACACCTCAAACTGATGTCAAACTTTGCATACAAGTTTATATATCAGTAATTAAAGTTTCTACTCTTTTACATTCCAAAAATCACGTTTTAAGATAATAAGGGCATAATGGTCAACATATGAGCAATTAACGGAAACGCGTAAACGAATGGGTCAATCAATGAACCAACCACAGAGGGTTGTGCTAACATGTAGCCTGGTCCTAAAGAAGCTCTAAGACATTTTCAAATCATACTAAAGCGGGTCAGAACTGAAAGTCAAAGCGAAAGTCAAACTATGCGACTTTCGGTTCCGAACCGGGTCTCTACAGTAAATTGTCGGGTTGAACATGTTTAGACATGTTCTTACACTAATTACCAAGTTCTATTCATGATCAAACAGGTTGTATATGATCTACATTGCTAATTATGCACAAATTGTGATTTACACATTCTGTTGACTTTTTAAATACAAGCTTTACCCGACATTTGACCTAGTTAGAGTGGGAATCAGGGGAAACCCTTTTGAGGTTTTATTACCCACATAATTACCAACTTATAGCTACTTTCACTTCGACTAATCACTGGACCATTAGTGATTAATCTTAAAGTCAACCGTTAATTACGACGGTTTGACTTTTAAGCTAAAACTAAGCTAAAACTTAATTAAGAAAGGATTAAAACACTTACTGAAGTCCTAAGCTTGATTAGGAAGGACTTGGGTCTGCTTTGAAGCTCCAGAAGGCTCCTCAATTGCAGAATGAATGGTATGATCAATTGTTGCAACTCATGGCCTTATATAGTGAATTCAATCACCATAAATCTTTGACACATGAATCTACAACCCACCACAACTGATCAACACATGTTCCTAGTGCTTAGGGGGTGCCTAGGGGTCGTCCACAAGTGAGAAATACCGGCCAGATTGGTTAAAATCGCGCATAACAGGCTGCTGCCTGTTTTTCTGCTTCTGGCGGTCTGATGCGGCCCGCCTGAGGGTGGTGGTTATGTTGAAGCGGGCCGCCTGGCCCCTCTGATCAGCCAAAAGCATTTTCAAGCTTCCACATCTTGTCCCTTGGCTCTTCGGAAGGTCAACTAGCATTATTTCTTGCAATTTGACCCCTTATTATTTATCTACAAGGGCTTTAGGACTTATACCCACTTTGTCAAGTCCCTGGACACTTCCGGTTAACCCGAAAAGTCTTAACTTTCAACGTTTACGCTTTAACCCCTCGCACACGAATTTGATCATAACTTTCTCATACGATAACGAAACTTTATGAAATTTATATCGTGCATTCTAGTGAGCATATTTAACAGTTACAAAGCTTCGGGTTTGTCAAAAGGTCACTCAGAGGTATATCTTTAAACATGTTGACACATTTAACCCCTGTAGTTTGTAATCTCTCACTTTTAGCCTCGTATGATCCATGATTTATTCGTTTGATGTTGTAAACATCATGTAGGGTTATTATGAAGTATATTTATTCACTGTTGACATTTAGAACCCGTAAAATCACATACTTTCCATGGTTGTCAATTTTAGTCCTTTTATAACTTTCTTTCACACGTTCAAATTTTTATGACACGTGTCAACACATTATAGGACGTGAATTTTCGAGGTGTTACACTAACTAAGTTAGCTCATTTCTTACCTATGAAGGAAACTTTCAGTATGGAACAATTAGCTAAGCTGTATGTAAATGAAATAGTTTCATTGCATGGAATTCCTTTATCAAGTGTTTCTGATAGAGATAGCCGTTTTACCTCTCATTTTTGGACAAGTTTCCAAAAAGAAATGGGAACCAAGTTGATGTCACACCCCAACCGATGGCGGAATCATCAGGGCGCGGCACTAGGCGAATCAGATTTCTCAAGAGAATCCATAACAACCAAATGGCGACAGTATTTATTACATTTGTTATCCCATACTAACAAACAATACAATCACATAAGTTATCACAGATTTCTTGTCCTCTCGAACAACACAAATCCGACAACCTAGATTTTAGGTGAGTTTCTAGACTTCCTAGCTTGATTTGATGTAGACTGCGACTAAACCTGCAACATACGTTAAAACAACGTCAATACAAAAGTATTGGCGAGTATACAAGTTTTGATAGAGTAGCGTAAATAGTTAAAAGTGATGCGAATTACCAAATACATAAATGAGATACCTCAACATACATGCATACAAGACATATACTACAAGCTAAGTCTCTCGAGCTACGATTGCGATTGCTATTCAACCTAACTAGACCCCGTCGGGTTCTATAGTACTATACTAGTTAAGGCGGGACCTCGCTAGTATAAGTCCTAACACATATGTAACTAGCATCACGTGTAAATATGCATAACAATTATTCGCAAGTGATAAACAGTTTGATTGAATAATTCGTTTTGATAACTTTGATTGATAGGTACGTATGTTACACCCAAAATGCGATAAAAAAGGGTTCGAGTATACTCACAGTCGGTGTTCAGCAAGTAAACACAACTTGGTTGGATTGAAGGGAGCGCGTCTGAGATAAGCCTGATTACAGATTGATAACGTAAGCGTTGAATAGTGCGTTAAATGGTGGCGGTGAACCAAGTGTCGGATGGTAATCCGATCGGATGGCAATCTGATCGGATGGCCACTCGATCGGATGTCAATCCGTTCGGATGGTCATCCGATCGGATGGCCATTCGATTGGATTAACATCTTGTTTGGTAAGGATGTGTTTGTGTATGATGGCTTTGAAGTTTTCGTTGTAGCATTTTGAAAACAGAGAAGTATCTCTACCCTTCAGGTCAATCGACCGAACGGTCGTTCGATCGGGTAACGATTCGATAGGTAGGACACTTAGTAAGAACAAGTTCACAGCAGGGTTGTGACTCGATCGGATTGCAATCTGATCGGGTGGCAATCCGTTTATCATTGAACAGGTTGAAAATTGTTTAAGTGTTGAAGCTCCAAATGTCACATGGTCGGATGGTCGTTTGATCGGATGGCAATCCGATTGGACGACAATCCGATTGGACGACAATCCGTTCGACGTTCAGATCTTTGAAAAGTTGGAAATAAAAGCTTAAGTGTGGGACCAAGTGTAAGCCGATCGAATGGCTGTTCGATCGGATGGCAATCCGATTGGATGGAAATCCGTCCCAACGACCTGATCGTCTTTGACACTTGACTGTTTTGAAAGTTTTGCTGTTTGCTCGAGATGGTATGACAAGGTGCCAAACAACAGAAACCCCAACAAGACTCAAGTGACCCGATCGAACAGGAATCACCCTAGTCCGATCAGTCCACTGTTCGAGACGGTTGTTCATATTTAACCCGAAATTGGTAGTCTCTTTGATAGAACTCAGATCTTGAGCTGACACATCACTAAAAAAAGAGTAGAAGGTCAGAACGAGCTCCGATTCTATCGGTTTTGAGTGCATTAAGTGTAAAAGAGTTGAAAGAAAGTTGAAAAACCACATTTTAATCCTTTTATCCATGAATATGTGTAGATCTATGCGAAAGTGTTGTTTAATCTTGTGGAAATCCTTCAGATCTGAGTGGTTCTTGGTGGAATGAGGCCAACACTTGAAGTTCATAAGAGTTCCATGATGACATCATCCGAGAACACCTCAAATCCATTGATTTTGAAGTTCATAAGAGCTCCATGATGACATCATCCTAGAACACCTCAAATCCATTGATTTCACGGTTAAAAGTTAAGATTCAAAAGAGAAAATGATGAAGAAGTGTGTGTAGATCATAGAAGTACAAGATTTGAGGTAGAAACTTACAAGAATCGCGAGAAATTGAGAGAAAATAGACCCAAAACATGCTGGTCGAGTGAGAGCTGTCACATCACTTGAACAGTGATGTGACAAGGGCTATTTATAGGTGAAGAGGAGAGAAGGTGATAGGGTGCCATGGATCGGATGGCTATCCGATCGGGTGACGCTTTGATCGGATGGCAATCCGATCGGATGGCCATTCGATCGGTTGGTCATCCGATCAAGGGCATCCGGCGAGTTGCGTTTCGACGTTTCGTTTTGTTCGTTAAGCATTGTGTTAGTTTGGTCACACATCTTCATACCCACATTCATATATTTATTATAATTAGTCACAAAGGGTCGTATAAATATCCACATTTCAAAGTCTGCGTTGCGATAATCGAGTTGCGCGTTTCAAATATGCGTTGCATTGCGACACATCACGGCTATCAAGGAGGGTAGAATAGGTCCTCACTCAACGTCATCGTGAGTGTTAGTACGTGCGATGTGATGTTATAGCGATAAAGTATGCGAAAATACTGCGAAATAGCGATGTATGCGATATAGCTACATTATGATCCGAATCTCTGTTGCTAGGCGTAACGAGTATAACGAGTAGTAACAACGCACGAACGTGCGAGTTGTTACAGTTGAATCTAAGCACAACCTATCATCCTCAAACGGACGGACAAAGCGAAAGGACAATTCAGACAATGGAGGACATGCTTAGAGCTTGTGTAATTGATTTCGGATGTAATTGGGACGATCATCTGTCATTAATAGAATTTTCATACAATAATAGTTATCACACCAGTATCAATGCTGCACCATTCGAAGCACTGTATGGATAAAAGTGCCGAACCCTAGTCTGTTGGGCAGAAATTGGAGAAAAACAACTATCCGGACCTGAGATAGTGCAAGAAAAAACCGACAAGATTATCCAAGTCAAGGAACAATTGAAAGCAGCACGTGACCGACAAAAGAGTTATGCTGATAACAGACGAAAGCCATTGGAATTTCAGGTAGGAGACAAAGTGTTATTGAAAATCTCTCCTTGGAAAGGAGTAGTAAGATTCATTAAAAGGGGAAAGCTAAGCCCCAGGTATGTTGGACCTTTTGAGATTATTAAAAGAATAGGACCTGTAGCCTCGGAGTGGATTACCAGTTTTTACGTAATGCAGCTGTCAGGTGTATGCCTACACCCCGTGCTTAGGTCGTGGCCATTTCGTAAAATGATGCCAAGGATATCCGGGACATGGTCATTAACCCCCAAAGGCCATACACCAAATAATACATATTAAACGGGTTGTAAGTGCATCAATCACAATACGATTTAAATAACTACACACCCGACCAAGCGGTACTTTTATAGTGCCGTATCCCAAGCCCGTATAGGGAAAATAAGTTAAGAGTATTTACCTGAGCTAGCTCCTGTCTTATATAGCAAGAATCTAATAACTCAGCCATATTCACTTAAGTAAGCGTAGGTACCATTTACCGAAATGCTCTAGTCTGGAATGATGGTATAAATAACCAATTAGAATGCTAACGGGTCTTTAATTTAGCCTAAGCTTAGACCGGTTAGTCTTAAGGGAATATACGGTTCAGACGCATGATTAAGCGAAGAACGGAATAGAATGTGGTTTAGACCCGACAAGTTTGAAGACTTGTCTTAAATGGGTATTTCATGCACATTCTGGATTTTTGAGATGAAACCAATAAGGTTTGACCCGTTTTGGCTAATTTATGTAAACTTGTTACATAAACCGAACCGTACGCGTAATAAGCGTGACGGGTATTCATGAGAGCCATATACAGGTTTCCTAAGTTAATTATGCCTCAAATATGTTGTGACATCAGTAAGATGTCTTTCATTATGCCCGGAACGTATTTAAACACAAACTAGGCCCCGTAGAGGTAGTTTGGTCATTTAAAAGTTTATAAAAGAGTCTAAGTATTTTTCCTGAATTACAGGTCTGATGTAATCAGCCAAAATACTTATTTTACTAAGTTATAACAGTAGGGTAAAGTATATATATGTGAAATTTATTAATTATAACCAACTATGCACCGTAGAGGCATTTTGGTAATTTCACATAAGCCGAAAAGCTCAAAACTGAAGTCCGAGTTCAACAACCTTTGCTTACTGTTAAAATAGTATAATTTAACTAAAACATCAGTAGGTATCAATCTTAGTATGTTTAAAATAGTTCTAGTACATGCTATGCGTTAATAACGCTTAATTAGGCGATTAGAAGCCATTTCCGGGTTCGATACATAAGCTGATATTTTTATACTTCCAGGAGGCTTAAAATAATTTATTTAACATATCTAATCAGTAGAAAAAGGTTTGGAGTCATTTAGATATGTAAAACTCATTTTATGGCCCGTACGGGCAAAACCGACAATTACCGGATTAAGCCTACGACTACTAGTTATGCTCAGCCTAAAATTAATTAAAAATCTTCAAAAATCCCAAAATAATATATTACATCAGTGGGTATTAAGTTTGATACCAAAAAGTAGGCTTAACTAGGCTATACGCTAATTTCGCCGTTTTATTAACATAAAGCGTTCATTTTACGCTAACGAGCATAACTCTTAATCTACACCTCAAACTGATGTCAAACTTTGCATACAAGTTTATATATCAGTAATTAAAGTTTCTACTCTTTTACATTCCAAAAATCACGTTTTAAGATAATAAGGGCATAATGGTCAACATATGAGCAATTAACGGAAACGCGTAAACGAATGGGTCAATCAATGAACCAACCACAGAGGGTTGTGCTAACATGTAGCCTGGTCCTAAAGAAGCTCTAAGACATTTTCAAATCATACTAAAGCGGGTCAGAACTGAAAGTCAAAGCGAAAGTCAAACTATGCGACTTTCGGTTCCGAACCGGGTCTCTACAGTAAATTGTCGGGTTGAACATGTTTAGACATGTTCTTACACTAATTACCAAGTTCTATTCATGATCAAACAGGTTGTATATGATCTACATTGCTAATTATGCACAAATTGTGATTTACACATTCTGTTGACTTTTTAAATACAAGCTTTACCCGACATTTGACCTAGTTAGAGTGGGAATCAGGGGGAACCCTTTTGAGGTTTTATTACCCACATAATTACCAACTTATAGCTACTTTCACTTCGACTAATCACTGGACCATTAGTGATTAATCTTAAAGTCAACCGTTAATTACGACGGTTTGACTTTTAAGCTAAAACTAAGCTAAAACTTAATTAAGAAAGGATTAAAACACTTACTGAAGTCCTAAGCTTGATTAGGAAGGACTTGGGTCTGCTTTGAAGCTCCAGAAGGCTCCTCAATTGCAGAATGAATGGTATGATCAATTGTTGCAACTCATGGCCTTATATAGTGAATTCAATCACCATAAATCTTTGACACATGAATCTACAACCCACCACAACTGATCAACACATGTTCCTAGTGCTTAGGGGGTGCCTAGGGGTCGTCCACAAGTGAGAAATACCGGCCAGATTGGTTAAAATCGCGCATAACAGGCTGCTGCCTGTTTTTCTGCTTCTGGCGGTCTGATGCGGCCCGCCTGAGGGTGGTGGTTATGTTGAAGCGGGCCGCCTGGCCCCTCTGATCAGCCAATAGCATTTTCAAGCTTCCACATCTTGTCCCTTGGCTCTTCGGAAGGTCAACTAGCATTATTTCTTGCAATTTGACCCCTTATTATTTATCTACAAGGGCTTTAGGACTTATACCCACTTTGTCAAGTCCCTGGACACTTCCGGTTAACCCGAAAAGTCTTAACTTTCAACGTTTACGCTTTAACCCCTCGCACACGAATTTGATCATAACTTTCTCATACGATAACGAAACTTTATGAAATTTATATCGTGCATTCTAGTGAGCATATTTAACAGTTACAAAGCTTCGGGTTTGTCAAAAGGTCACTCAGAGGTATATCTTTAAACATGTTGACACATTTAACCCCTGTAGTTTGTAATCTCTCACTTTTAGCCTCGTATGATCCATGATTTATTCGTTTGATGTTGTAAACATCATGTAGGGTTATTATGAAGTATATTTATTCACTGTTGACATTTAGAACCCGTAAAATCACATACTTTCCATGGTTGTCAATTTTAGTCCTTTTATAACTTTCTTTCACACGTTCAAATTTTTATGACACGTGTCAACACATTATAGGACGTGAATTTTCGAGGTGTTACACTAACTAAGTTAGCTCATTTCTTACCTATGAAGGAAACTTTCAGTATGGAACAATTAGCTAAGCTGTATGTAAATGAAATAGTTTCATTGCATGGAATTCCTTTATCAAGTGTTTCTGATAGAGATAGCCGTTTTACCTCTCATTTTTGGACAAGTTTCCAAAAAGAAATGGGAACCAAGTTGATGTCACACCCCAACCGATGGCGGAATCATCAGGGCGCGACACTAGGCGAATCAGATTTCTCAAGAGAATCCATAACAACCAAATGGCGACAGTATTTATTACATTTGTTATCCCATACTAACAAACAATACAATCACATAAGTTATCACAGATTTCTTGTCCTCTCGAACAACACAAATCCGACAACCTAGATTTTAGGTGAGTTTCTAGACTTCCTAGCTTGATTTGATGTAGACTGCGACTAAACCTGCAACATACGTTAAAACAACGTCAATACAAAAGTATTGGCGAGTATACAAGTTTTGATAGAGTAGCGTAAATAGTTAAAAGTGATGCGAATTACCAAATACATAAATGAGATACCTCAACATACATGCATACAAGACAGATACTACCAGCTAAGTCTCTCGAGCTACGATTGTGATTGCTATTCATCCTAACTAGACCCCGTCGGGTTCTATAGTACTATACTAGTTAAGGCGGGACCTCGCTAGTATAAGTCCTAACACATATGTAACTAGCATCACGTGTAAATATGCATAACAATTATTCGCAAGTGATAAACAGTTTAATTGAATAATTCGTTTTGATAACTTTGATTGATAGGTACGTATGTTACACCCAAAATGCGATAAAAAAGGGTTCGAGTATACTCACAGTCGGTGTTCAGCAAGTAAACACAACTTGGTTGGATTGAAGGGAGCGCGTCTGAGATAAGCCTGATTACAGATTGATAACGTAAGCGTTGAATAGTGCGTTAAATGGTGGCGGTGAACCAAGTGTCGGATGGTAATCCGATCGGATGGCAATCCGATCGGATGGCCACTCGATCGGATGTCAATCCGTTCGGATGGTCATCCGATCGGATGGCCATTCGATTGGATTAACATCTTGTTTGGTAAGGATGCGTTTGTGTATGATGGCTTTGAAGTTTTCGTTGTAGCATTTTGAAAACAGAGAAGTATCTCTACCCTTCAGGTCAATCGACCGAACGGTCGTTCGATCGGGTAACGATTCGATAGGTAGGACACTTAGTAAGAACAAGTTCACAGCAGGGTTGTGACTCGATCGGATTGCAATCTGATCGGGTAGCAATCCGTTGATCATTGAACAGGTAGAAAATTGTTTAAGTGTTGAAGCTCCAAATGTCACATGGTCGGATGGTCGTTTGATCGGATGGCAATCCGATTGGACGACAATCCGATTGGACGACAATCCGTTCGACGTTCAGATCTTTGAAAAGTTGGAAATAAAAGCTTAAGTGTGGGACCAAGTGTAAGCCGATCGGATGGCTGTTCGATCGGATGGCAATCCGATTGGATGGAAATCCGTCCCAACGACCTGATCGTCTTTGACACTTGACTGTTTTGAAAGTTTTGCTGTTTGCTCGAGATGGTATGACAAGGTGCCAAACAACAGAAACCCCAACAAGACTCAAGTGACCCGATCGAACAGGAATCACCCTAGTCCGATCAGTCCACTGTTCGAGACGGTTGTTCATATTTAACCCGAAATTGGTAGTCTCTTTGATAGAACTCAGATCTTGAGCTGACACATCACTAAAAAAAGAGTAGAAGGTCAGAACGAGCTCCGATTCTATCGGTTTTGAGTGCATTAAGTGTAAAAGAGTTGAAAGAAAGTTGAAAAACCACATTTCAATCCTTTTATCCATGAATATGTGTAGATCTATGCGAAAGTGTTGTTTAATCTTGTGGAAATCCTTCAGATCTGAGTGGTTCTTGGTGGAATGAGGCCAACACTTGAAGTTCATAAGAGTTCCATGATGACATCATCCGAGAACACCTCAAATCCATTGATTTTGAAGTTCATAAGAGCTCCATGATGACATCATCCTAGAACACCTCAAATCCATTGATTTCACGGTTAAAAGTTAAGATTCAAAAGCGAAAATGATGAAGAAGTGTGTGTAGATCATAGAAGTACAAGATTTGAGGTAGAAACTTACAAGAATCGCGAGAAATTGAGAGAAAATAGACCCAAAACGTGCTGGTCGAGTGAGAGCTGTCACATCACTTGAACAGTGATGTGACAAGGGCTATTTATAGGTGAAGAGGAGAGAAGGTGATAGGGTGCCATGGATCGGATGGCTATCCGATCGGGTGACGCTTTGATCGGATGGCAATCCGATCGGATGGCCATTCGATCGGTTGGTCATCCGATCAAGGGCATCCAGCGAGTTGCGTTTCGACGTTTCGTTTTGTTCGTTAAGCATTGTGTTAGTTTGGTCACACATCTTCATACCCACATTCATATATTTATTATAATTAGTCACAAAGGGTCGTATAAATATCCACATTTCAAAGTCTGCGTTGCGATAATCGAGTTGCGCGTTTCAAATATGCGTTGCATTGCGACACATCACGGCTATCAAGGAGGGTAGAATAGGTCCTCACTCAACGTCATCGTGAGTGTTAGTACGTGCGATGTGATGTTATAGCGATAAAGTATGCGAAAATACTGCGAAATAGCGATGTATGCGATATAGCTACATTATGATCCGAATCTCTGTTGCTAGGCGTAACGAGTATAACGAGTAGTAACAACGCACGAACGTGCGGGTTGTTACAGTTGAATCTAAGCACAACCTATCATCCTCAAACGGACGGACAAAGCGAAAGGACAATTCAGACAATGGAGGACATGCTTAGAGCTTGTGTAATTGATTTCGGATGTAATTGGGACGATCATCTGTCATTAATAGAATTTTCATACAATAATAGTTATCACACCAGTATCAATGCTGCACCATTCGAAGCACTGTATGGATAAAAGTGCCGAACCCTAGTCTGTTGGGCAGAAATTGGAGAAAAACAACTATCCGGACCTGAGATAGTGCAAGAAACAACCGACAAGATTATCCAAGTCAAGGAACAATTGAAAGCAGCACGTGACCGACAAAAGAGTTATGCTGATAACAGACGAAAGCCATTGGAATTTCAGGTAGGAGACAAAGTGTTATTGAAAATCTCTCCTTGGAAAGGAGTAGTAAGATTCATTAAAAGGGGAAAGCTAAGCCCCAGGTATGTTGGACCTTTTGAGATTATTAAAAGAATAGGACCTGTAGCCTCGGAGTGGATTACCAGTTTTTACGTAATGCAGCTGTCAGGTGTATGCCTACACCCCATGCTTAGGTCGTGGCCATTTCGTAAAATGATGCCAAGGATATCCGGGACATGGTCATTAACCCCCAAAGGCCATACACCAAATAATACATATTAAACGAGTTGTAAGTGCATCAATCACAATACGATTTAAATAACTACACACCCGACCAAGCGGTACTTTTATAGTGCCGTATCCCAAGCCCGTATAGGGAAAATAAGTTAAGAGTATTTACCTGAGCTAGCTCCTGTCTTATATAGCAAGAATCTAATAACTCAGCCATATTCACTTAAGTAAGCGTAGGTACCATTTACCGAAATGCTCTAGTCTGGAATGATGGTATAAATAACCAATTAGAATGCTAACGGGTCTTTAATTTAGCCTAAGCTTAGACCGGTTAGTCTTAAGGGAATATACGGTTCAGACGCATGATTAAGCGAAGAACGGAATAGAATGTGGTTTAGACCCAACAAGTTTGAAGACTTGTCTTAAATGGGTATTTCATACACATTCTGGATTTTTGAGATGAAACCAATAAGGTTTGACCCGTTTTGGCTAATTTATGTAAACTTGTTACATAAACCGAACCGTACGCGTAATAAGCGTGACGGGTATTCATGAGAGCCATATACAGGTTTCCTAAGTTAATTATGCCTCAAATATGTTGTGACATCAGTAAGATGTCTTTCATTATGCCCGAAACGTATTTAAACACAAACTAGGCCCCGTAGAGGTAGTTTGGTCATTTAAAAGTTTATAAAAGAGTCTAAGTATTTTTCCTGAATTACAGGTCTGATGTAATCAGCCAAAATACTTATTTTACTAAGTTATAACAGTAGGGTAAAGTATATA
The DNA here is from genome assembly GCA_030545235.1 of Helianthus tuberosus. Taxonomy (NCBI): domain Eukaryota; kingdom Viridiplantae; phylum Streptophyta; class Magnoliopsida; order Asterales; family Asteraceae; genus Helianthus; species Helianthus tuberosus. The sequence goes on from CM060369.1 coordinate 85,924,523, forward strand.
TATGTGAAATTTATTAATTATAACCAACTATGCACCGTAGAGGCATTTTGGTAATTTCACATAAGCCGAAAAGCTCAAAACTGAAGTCCGAGTTCAACAACCTTTGCTTACTGTTAAAATAGTATAATTTAACTAAAACATCAGTAGGTATCAATCTTAGTATGTTTAAAATAGTTCTAGTACATGCTATGCGTTAATAACGCTTAATTAGGCGATTAGAAGCCATTTCCGGGTTCGATACATAAGCTGATATTTTTATACTTCCAGGAGGCTTAAAATAATTTATTTAACATATCTAATCAGTAGAAAAAGGTTTGGAGTCATTTAGATATGTAAAACTCATTTTATGGCCCGTACGGGCAAAACCGACAATTACCGGATTAAGCCTACGACTACTAGTTATGCTCAGCCTAAAATTAATTAAAAATCTTCAAAAATCCCAAAATAATATATTACATCAGTGGGTATTAAGTTTGATACCAAAAAGTAGGCTTAACTAGGCTATACGCTAATTTCGCCGTTTTATTAACATAAAGCGTTCATTTTACGCTAACGAGCATAACTCTTAATCTACACCTCAAACTGATGTCAAACTTTGCATACAAGTTTATATATCAGTAATTAAAGTTTCTACTCTTTTACATTTCCAAAAATCACTTTTTAAGATAATAAGGTCATAATGGTCAACATATGAGCAATTAACGGAAACGCGTAAACGAATGGGTCAATCAATGAACCAACCACAGAGGGTTGTGCTAACATGTAGCCTGGTCCTAAAGAAGCTCTAAGACATTTTCAAATCATACTAAAGCGGGTCAGAACTGAAAGTCAAAGCGAAAGTCAAACTATGCGACTTTCGGTTCCGAACCGGGTTTCTACAGTAAATTGTCGGGTTGAACATGTTTAGACATGTTCTTACACTAATTACCAAGTTCTATTCATGATCAAACAGGTTGTATATGATCTACATTGCTAATTATGCACAAATTGTGATTTACATATTCTGTTGACTTTTTAAATACAAGCTTAACCCGACATTTGACCTAGTTAGAGTGGGAATCAGGGGGAACCCTTTTGAGGTTTTATTACCCACATAATTACCAACTTATAACTACTTTCACTTCGACTAATCACTGGACCATTAGTGATTAATCTTAAAGTCAACCGTTAATTACGACGGTTTGACTTTTAAGCTAAAACTTAATTAAGAAAGGATTAAAACACTTACTGAAGTCCTAAGCTTGATTAGGAAGGACTTGGGTCTGCTTTGAAGCTCCAGAAGGCTCCTCAATTGCAGAATGAATGGTATGATCAATTGTTGCAACTCATGGCCTTATATAGTGAATTCAATCCCCACAAATCTTTGACACATGAATCTACAACCCACCACAACTGATCAGCACATGTTCCTAGTGCTTAGGGGGTGCCTAGGGGTCGTCCACAAGTAAGAAATACCGACCAGATTGCTTAAAATCGCACATAACAGGCTGCTGCCTGTTTTTCTGCTTCTGGCGGTCTGATGCGGCCCGCCTGAGGGTGGTGGTTATGTTGAAGCGGGCCGCCTGGCCCCTCTGATCACCCAAAAGCATTTTCAAGCTTCCACATCTTGTCCCTTGGCTCTTCGGAAGGTCAACTAGCATTATTTCTTGCAATTTGACCCCTTATTATTTATCTACAAGGGCTTTAGGACTTATACCCACTTTGTCAAGTCCCTGGACACTTTCGGTTAACCCGAAAAGTCTTAACTTTCAACGTTTACGCTTTAACCCCTCGCACACGAATTTGATCATAACTTTCTCATACGATAACGAAACTTTACGAAATTTATATCGTGCAATCTAGTGAGCATATTTAACAGTTACAAAGCTTCGGGTTTGTCAAAAGGTCACTCAGAGGTATATCTTTAAACATGTTGACACATTTAACCCCTGTAGTTTGTAATCTCTCACTTTTAGCCTCGTATGATCCATGATTTATTCGTTTGATGTTGTAAACATCATGTAGGGTTATTATGAAGTATATTTATTCACTGTTGACATTTAGAACCCGTAAAATCACATACTTTCCATGGTTGTCAATTTTAGTCCTTTTATAACTTTCTTTCACACGTTCAAATTTTTATGACACGTGTCAACACATTATAGGACGTGAATTTTCGAGGTGTTACATCCTCACCCCTTTAAAATAAATATCGACCCGAGATTTACTGAAATAAGTAAGGGTACTTTTCTTTCATCGTGGATTCAACCTCCCACGTGAATTCGGGACCTCTACGGGCATCCCATTTGACCTTTACAATAGGCACATGCTTCCTTCGAAGTTTCTTTACCTGTCGATCTTCAATCGACAAAGGTTTTTCCACAAATTTCAAGCTCTCGTCAATATGCACATCTGTGTGTGGTATAACCAGTGATTTGTCAGCGAAACACTTTTTCAGATTGCAGATGTGGAACACATTGTGAATTCCACTGAGCTCTTCTGGTAAGTTAGTTTATAGGCAACTGACCCGACACGTCCGATAACCTCGAAAGGTCCTATGTATCTCGGGCTTAGCTTGTCTTTCTTACCAAATCGCATCACCCCCTTCCAGGGTGATACTTTAAGCAATACTTTGTCACCTACTTCGAAGTGAAAAGCTTTACGCTTTGGATCTGTGTAACTCTTCTGCCTATCACGGGCAGTTTTGAGACGGTCACGAATCTGGACAACCACTTCCGTCGTCTCGAACACTATCTCTGGTCCTGATGATTGGACATCTCCAACTTTCGCCCAAATCGATCGCACATGCACGTAGCATATCTTCCAACGTTTGAATAGTACGCTCACTCTGACCGTCAGTCTGAGGATGATAAGCTGTACTAAAATTCAAACGTGTGGCCAAAGATTGTTGGAAACTCTTCCAACAATGTGACGTGTATCTAGTATCTCTGTCAGAGTTAATAGACACAGGTATGCCATGTAAAGCTACAATCTTATCCACGTATAATTGGGCCTACATATTGGAGCTATAAGTCTCCTTGATGGGTAAGAAATGTGTTGACTTAGTCAGTCTATCAACTATAACCCATATTGTATCATTTCCTTTCCTTGCCTTCGGTAACTTGGTTGTAAATCCATAGTTACCATTTCCCACTTCCACGTAGGAAGTTCAGGCTGTTGCAGCAGGCCTGACGGTTTCTGATGCTCAGCTTTGACTTGCGCACAAGTCAAGCATTTAGCTACATAGGTGGCTACAGACTTCTTCAAGCCTATCTACCAATAATTTGCCCTTAGATCCTGGCAATTGAACTTACCAATCTATTGTCCCTACAATATATGTTTATCATTCTGTCTTTACAGGGTCTCCAAAGGAGTAGCCTTGATGCTTACATATCAACTATCATAAACAAGCTTATCTTAAGGTGAGATGGTTATTCCAACCACTACTTAACAAATTTTAAGGATTAGCTGATCCTTGAAGTTAGTTGAACAAATCGACGGTTCAGAACAGCTGATGGCAATTTCTTAATTGTTGCCTAATTAGGGTTGCGGTAACTAATGCATAAGCAAAATGAACCGTCTTTCTTATTTAACGATATCAAACTTTCGGAATTATCGAGTTAGGCTATATGAACCCTCTATTTTAAAACCTAGTTATCAGGGTTTCGATTCTTCCAATGACGGTACTAGCTGTCTTGGAGATTTCATAATAATACAGCCTTAAATGAGATATAAATCTTAATTCTACCTGCCCCTCAGGGGTAAACAGGGAAATCTTAGGAGAAGATAATCAAGGTACAAGGAGGTTACAGAGATTTCCATATCTCAGGCTCCAGTTCACCCATCATTGCTCGTGTCAAATATGTGACACATTTATGTCACTAGTCCACGAATTCCTCAATCGGGAGTATTTACTTGGACAATTTCATTCTGGATATCTTCTTTGAATACTATTAGTTGACTTTAGTACCATATGATCATTGGGATATCTTTGTGATCCCATGCATTAAACCTCCATACTGATCAGGCATGGAAGCAATCTATGGAACTTATTAAGATACACCAATCCTCATATAGCGCTTTTGTCATACCATTTGGTATTCGAAATCGATAGAGATTAAAGAGATATCAACTATATGTGCTTATATTTAATCAGGATGGAAATTTTCACAAACTAGGCACCTAGCTCGTTTGGCTAGGCGCGCGAAAGGGTGTGGCCTAGGCCCAGGTTCGATTCCGGGGACGGCCGATTCCACCATTTTTTTTTTGCGACTTACCGATTTCTTACAGGAACAGAAAAATAGTCCTTATTACTAAACGAATCAACTTCTTGGTTGCGATCCGATAACTGCTATTCATCATCCTCATGGTTTTATACTAACCATGGTTTCTTTAAACCATACTGGCCAACATAGCATTAACATTCTTAATGAATGTTATTTAACATATATCAATTTTTACTTAGCCTAAGTCATAAAAGACCATTAATGGTACTTAAAGTTTGGTCCTAATACATCATCTTTTTGACAGGGGATCAAAATGTCACATCTGTCTTGATTAAAATGATGAATTTGGATAGCTTGAAAGCTTGCCATAAGGATATCAGAAAAAGTGATTCATAATAGATATAAAATATTAATCTAAGATTTGTTGGAGCATTTTCTAAAGTATCATCGGTCAATTTCAACCTCGCATTACATGACCGGAGTCTTAATCAGGCGGAGGCAACAGTTCTCAACATTTATCATTCATTACAGAATCATATGTGCCAGTATTAAATAAAATTCATGCATAAACTATTTGATATGAAAAGGTATCTGCTATATAGTTATCATTCTGTATCATCTCCTTGGCGTTCGTATGGAAGACTCATGCGTTTGCTTTCTTGGCCTCTTCAGGCTTCTTCGCGTACTTAGGGCAGTTGGTCTTTATGTGCCCCTTCTCATTGCAATTGTAGCATGTGGCATCTTTAATCTTCCTGCAATCAACAGTCTTGTGCTCCTTAGACTTGCATAACCCACATGCAGGTGATTCAGGCTTAGAATTGGATTCAAGTCTGCACTTTCCAAAGTGGCGTCTTTGACAAATCGTGCACTTTGGTTTTTCCTCTGTTCGCTGACTATTCTTTCCAGACCCAGACTTCTTAGAATCAGTGTTTCCCTTGTGCTTCTTCTCTGACCCTCGTGAGTTATCATCCTCATGCTTCCTCTTACTTTCTTCAGATTTCTTTAGCGATCTCAACCTGACCGCATCTAGAGTAAGGGATAAAGAGAGATCAGCTGTTGACCTAAATGTAGCAGGTCTTGAAGCCTTAACACTGGCCTTGATTTCTGGGGCTAAACCCCCAATGAAGCGAGCAATTCGCTTGGGCTCTGCTATTACAAGGTAAGGAACCAGTCTGGACAGGGTATTGAAACTGGTGAGGTAAGCTTGACAATCTAAGTTTGTCATCACCAATGATAAGAAATCAGATTCAATTCTTTCGACCTCATGTTGAGGGCAGTAGTTTTCCATAATGAGGGTGACAAACTGCTCCCAAGACATGTTGTAAAGCGGGATCTTCCCAGCAGCTTGAATGAGAGACCTCCACCAAGCCAGTGCCTCTCCTTTGAACGATTGGGATACATACTTTACTACATCCCTTTCAGCACAACCGCTGATGTCCACCACCGTGTCCATTTCATCCAACCAGGTCATACAATCCACTGCTCCTTTCTCCCCAGTGAAATCTCGGGGTTTACAGGAAACAAAGTACTTATAGTTACAAGACTTGGTATGCGGTTCATTATCGAACACTATCTTCTTGGATGGAACACTGTGTTCATTTGATGAATGTCGATCATCATCCTTCTTTAGTTCCTCTTTCTTAGGGGCGGCTTGTTATGAGGCTCTGAATGTGTCTTAGGGTCAGACTTGGAGTGGGGTACAGATGAGGCTCTACTATGTGTCCCACTATACTCCTTAAATTGTTCTGCTACAGCTTTAGATACAGCTGTGTCAATTAGTGAACGGAGCTCTCCTTTGGTTATATTAATCCTATCATTATCATCGCGGTTTTCCAAAGGATGACTGTTTATCTCGTCAGAGTCAGCCATGTAGTCTTAGTTGCTACAAAAGAAAATAAGGGCAAGGTTTATTTAGATGCCCTTACAGTACTATCGTTCTTAAACGATTTATTAACCATGCTTTTTAATACACATTTCAGTTAATTTGTTAAATATAAAATTGTTCGGGATCTTTATCATAATCCTAAATTATAAGTCAATAATAGCACAAAAGGCCTAGTCACGTAGACAAGTTTAATTTTTATAAGTCATGATTTCAGAGAATCGAGGCATTAAGGTTTGAATCAAAGTTCATTACCTCTCCTTGACAGGGAGTTGTAGGCTACCACTGTCTTTAGTCCTAGAGGACGTTAATTATAGCTCGTGGGCACTTCATCCATAAGGGATGATTATATAAATAAGGGATTTTAGAATAACCCAAAAAAATGACTTATGTGATTTTATCGCATCACACTTTGTCAAGCATGTTAATATACTTTCAAATGTTTAATAAGGATTTGAATCTCTTGTATAGGTTCTACCATCTTGGCCTTGTCTGTAGTGACACTTAAGCTAGGTTTTACCCTTTAGATTCTTTTTAATAATTAACACAGAACAACTTCTAAATTGAACTGTTAACAAGGATCTGAATCTAATTGTGGAACTACCATCTTGGCCCTGTCTTAATGTGACGTGTGGCTAGGTCTCGTCCTTTTTAGATTTTGCCATTTTTATTATAATGGTAGATCTTATAATATAGGAATGATATTTTTAAATACAATCGTTCCTTTAAAATTTAACAAGTATATGGTTGCCCTAAACGGGACTTCTAATAAAAATGACTTGCCCATGCAAAGGCTAATCAGAAAATAATCAAGGAAGTAGTTAAAAGACAATGAAATTGGAATTTGTCCTATGTTCTTGTCTAGACTCAAGAATGTGCAATTGTGTAACTGAGATTAAACACAAAAGGCTAGTGTTTAATTCACTCAGTGTTGGCTCTGATACCAACCTGTCACACCCCGACTTTCCACGTGTCACCGGTGGGCCCGGTGGGGAGTATCGTGACGTGGTTGGCAACATAATAGTCAAACAACACAATATATATGAATGCATAGCGGAAGCAAAAGATAAATTATATATTACAAATCCGAATTTAAAGTAATATCCAGTATTACAACGGAAAGTAAAGGATCCACAGGCGGATCTTAAAACATATCATTTGTTCAACAGACTTTAGACGCCTAGAACTTGCAAGATTCCTTATTAGCGGCCTGAGCTTCCAGCCAATTTCGTTCAGTACCTGTCACTTAACCTTTTTGGAAAATACGTCAGTTTTCACTGGTAAATACACTCAACCGACTCATTTGAAAAGAGTTTAAGAAAATTTGTTTGAATGCACGTGGCACAAAATATCTTTTATAATTTGATTAAAATGCACAGAGGCAAAATTAACCTTTTTAACTTGGGAAAATTATTTGTATATAATCTTGTATACAGTTTTACTTATTTGTCGTCCGTTAGGGCCGGTTTGTAGGGCCGGACTAGATTAACTGACACGCCACAGGTATAATGCCCACGGGCTATCATCCTCTAAGTGGATTACCAGTTCCGGTATAATGCCCACAAGGATGATACCTCGGAGTGGATTACCAGTTTTTACGTAATGCAGCTGTCAGGTGTATGCCTACACCCCGTGCTTAGGTCGTGGCCATTTCGTAAAATGATGCCAAGGATATCCGGGACATGGTCATTAACCCCCAAAGGCCATACACCAAATAATACATATTAAACGGGTTGTAAGTGCATCAATCACAATACGATTTAAATAACTACACACCCGACAAAGCGGTACTTTTATAGTGCCGTATCCCAAGCCCGTATAGGGAAAATAAGTTAAGAGTATTTACCTGAGCTAGCTCCTGTCTTATATAGCAAGAATCTAATAACTCAGCCATATTCACTTAAGTAAGCGTAGGTACCATTTACCGAAATGCTCTAGTCTGGAATGATGGTATAAATAACCAATTAGAATGCTAACGGGTCTTTAATTTAGCCTAAGCTTAGACCGGTTAGTCTTAAGGGAATATACGGTTCAGACGCATGTTTAAGCGAAGAACGGAATAGAATGTGGTTTAGACCCGACAAGTTTGAAGACTTGTCTTAAATGGGTATTTCATACACATTCTGGATTTTTGAGATGAAACCAATAAGGTTTGACCCGTTTTGGCTAATTTATGTAAACTTGTTACATAAACCGAACCGTACGCGTAATAAGCGTGACGGGTATTCATGAGAGCCATATACAGGTTTCCTAAGTTAATTATGCCTCAAATATGTTGTGACATCAGTAAGATGTCTTTCATTATGCCCGAAACGTATTTAAACACAAACTAGGCCCCGTAGAGGTAGTTTGGTCATTTAAAAGTTTATAAAAGAGTCTAAGTATTTTTCCTGAATTACAGGTCTGATGTAATCAGCCAAAATACTTATTTTACTAAGTTATAACAGTAGGGTAAAGTATATATATGTGAAATTTATTAATTATAACCAACTATGCACCGTAGAGGCATTTTGGTAATTTCACATAAGCCGAAAAGCTCAAAACTGAAGTCCGAGTTCAACAACCTTTGCTTACTGTTAAAATAGTATAATTTAACTAAAACATCAGTAGGTATCAATCTTAGTATGTTTAAAATAGTTCTAGTACATGCTATGCGTTAATAACGCTTAATTAGGCGATTAGAAGCCATTTCCGGGTTCGATACATAAGCTGATATTTTTATACTTCCAGGAGGCTTAAAATAATTTATTTAACATATCTAATCAGTAGAAAAAGGTTTGGAGTCATTTAGATATGTAAAACTCATTTTATGGCCCGTACGGGCAAAACCGACAATTACCGGATTAAGCCTACGACTACTAGTTATGCTCAGCCTAAAATTAATTAAAAATCTTCAAAAATCCCAAAATAATATATTACATTAGTGGGTATTAAGTTTGATACCAAAAAGTAGGCTTAACTAGGCTATACGCTAATTTCGCCGTTTTATTAACATAAAGCGTTCATTTTACGCTAACGAGCATAACTCTTAATCTACACCTCAAACTGATGTCAAACTTTGCATACAATTTTATATATCAGTAATTAAATTTTCTACTCTTTTACATTTCCAAAAATCACGTTTTAAGATAATAAGGGCATAATGGTCAACATATGAGCAATTAACGGAAACGCGTAAACGAATGGGTCAATCAATGAACCAACCACAGAGGGTTGTGCTAACATGTAGCCTGGTCCTAAAGAAGCTCTAAGACATTTTCAAATCATACTAAAGCGGGTCAGAACTGAAAGTCAAAGCGAAAGTCAAACTATGCGACTTTCGGTTCCGAACCGGGTCTCTACAGTAAATTGTCGGGTTGAACATGTTTAGACATGTTCTTACACTAATTACCAAGTTCTATTCATGATCAAACAGGTTGTATATGATCTACATTGCTAATTATGCACAAATTGTGATTTACACATTCTGTTGACTTTTTAAATACAAGCTTGACCCGACATTTGACCTAGTTAGAGTGGGAATCAGGGGGAACCCTTTTGAGGTTTTATTACCCACATAATTACCAACTTATAACTACTTTCACTTCGACTAATCACTGGACCATTAGTGATTAATCTTAAAGTCAACCGTTAATTACGACGGTTTGACTTTTAAGCTAAACCTAAGCTAAAACTTAATTAAGAAAGGATTAAAACACTTACTGAAGTCCTAAGCTTGATTAGGAAGGACTTGGGTCTGCTTTGAAGCTCCAGAAGGCTCCTCAATTGCAGAATGAATGGTATGATCAATTGTTGCAACTCATGGCCTTATATAGTGAATTCAATCACCATAAATCTTTGACACATGAATCTACAACCCACCACAACTGATCAACACATGTTCCTAGTGCTTAGGGGGTGCCTAGGGGTCGTCCACAAGTGAGAAATACCGGCCAGATTGGTTAAAATCGTGCATAACAGGCTGCTGCCTGTTTTTCTGCTTCTGGCGGTCTGATGCGGCCCGCCTGAGGGTGGTGGTTATGTTGAAGCGGGCCGCCTGGCCCCTCTGATCAGCCAAAAGCATTTTCAAGCTTCCACATCTTGTCCCTTGGCTCTTCGGAAGGTCAACTAGCATTATTTCTTGCAATTTGACCCCTTATTATTTATCTACAAGGGCTTTAGGACTTATACCCACTTTGTCAAGTCCCTGGACACTTCCGGTTAACCCGAAAAGTCTTAACTTTCAACGTTTACGCTTTAACCCCTCGCACACGAATTTGATCATAACTTTCTCATACGATAACGAAACTTTACGAAATTTATATCGTGCATTCTAGTGAGCATATTTAATAGTTACAAAGCTTCGGGTTTGTCAAAAGGTCACCCAGAGGTATATCTTTAAACATGTTGACACATTTAACCCCTGTAGTTTGTAATCTCTCACTTTTAGCCTCGTATGATCCATGATTTATTCGTTTGATGTTGTAAACATCATGTAGGGTTATTATGAAGTATATTTATTCACTGTTGACATTTAGAACCCGTAAAATCACATACTTTCTATGGTTGTCAATTTTAGTCCTTTTATAACTTTCTTTCACACGTTCAAATTTTTATGACACGTGTCAACACATTATAGGACGTGAATTTTCGAGGTGTTACACTAACTAAGTTAGCTCATTTCTTACCTATGAAGGAAACTTTCAGTATGGAACAATTAGCTAAGCTGTATGTAAATGAAATAGTTTCATTGCATGGAATTCCTTTATCAAGTGTTTCTGATAGAGATTGCCGTTTTACCTCTCATTTTTGGACAAGTTTCCAAAAAGAAATGGGAACCAAGTTGATGTCACACCCCAACCGATGGCGGAATCATCAGGGCGCGGCACTAGGCGAATCATATTTCTCAAGAGAATCCATAACAACCAAATGGCGACAGTATTTATTACATTTGTTATCCCATACTAACAAACAATACAATCACATAAGTTATCACAGATTTCTTGTCCTCTCGAACAACACAAATCCGACAACCTAGATTTTAGGTGAGTTTCTAGACTTCCTAGCTTGATTTGATGTAGACTGCGACTAAACCTGCAACATACGTTAAAACAACGTCAATACAAAAGTATTGGCGAGTATACAAGTTTTGATAGAGTAGCGTAAATAGTTAAAAGTGATGCGAATTACCAAATACATAAATGAGATACCTCAACATACATGCATACAAGACAGATACTACCAGCTAAGTCTCTCGAGCTGCGATTGCGATTGCTATTCATCCTAACTAGACCCCGTCGGGTTCTATAGTACTATACTAGTTAAGGCGGGACCTCGCTAGTATAAGTCCTAACACATATGTAACTAGCATCACGTGTAAATATGCATAACAATTATTCGCAAGTGATAAACAGTTTGATTGAATAATTCGTTTTGATAACTTTGATTGATAGGTACGTATGTTACACCCAAAATGCGATAAAAAAGGGTTCGAGTATACTCACAGTCGGTGTTCAGCAAGTAAACACAACTTGGTTGGATTGAAGGGAGCGCGTCTAAGATAAGCCTGATTACAGATTGATAACGTAAGCGTTGAATAGTGCGTTAAATGGTGGCGGTGAACCAAGTGTCGGATGGTAATCCGATCGGATGGCAATCCGATCGGATGGCCACTCGATCGGATGTCAATCCGTTCGGATGGTCATCCGATCGGATGGCTATTCGATTGGATTAATATCTTGTTTGGTAAGGATGTGTTTGTGTATGATGGCTTTGAAGTTTTCGTTGTAGCATTTTGAAAACAGAGAAGTATCTCTACCCTTCAGGTCAATCGACCGAACGGTCGTTCGATCGGGTAACGATTCGATAGGTAGGACACTTAGTAAGAACAAGTTCACAGCAGGGTTGTGACTCGATCGGATTGCAATCTGATCGGGTGGCAATCCGTTGATCATTGAACAGGTTGAAAATTGTTTAAGTGTTGAAGCTCCAAATGTCACATGGTCGGATGGTCGTTTGATCGGATGGCAATCCGATTGGACGACAATCCGTTCGACGTTCAGATCTTTGAAAAGTTGGAAATAAAAGCTTAAATGTGGGACCAAATGTAAGCCGATCATATGGCTGTTCGATCGGATAGCAATCCGATTGGATGGAAATCCGTCCCAACGACCTGATCGTCTTTGACACTTGAATGTTTTGAAAGTTTTGCTATTTGCTCGAGATGGTATGACAAGGTGCCAAACAACAGAAACCCCAACAAGACTCAAGTGACCCGATCGAACAGGAATCACCCTAGTCCAATCAGTCCACTGTTCGAGACGGTTGTTCATGTTTAACCCGAAATTGGTAGTCTCTTTGATAGAACTCAGATCTTGAGCTGACACATCACTAAAAAAGAGTAGAAGGTCAGAACGAGCTCCGATTCTATCGGTTTTGAGTGCATTGAGTGTAAAAGAGTTGAAAGAAAGTTGAAAAACCATATTTCAATCCTTTTAACCATGAATATGTGTAGATCTATGCGAAAGTGTTGTTTAATCTTGTGGAAATCCTTCAGATCTGAGTGGTTCTTGGTGGAATAAGGCCAACACTTGAAGTTCATAAGAGTTCCATGATGACATCATCTGAGAACACCTCAAATCCATTGATTTTGAAGTTCATAAGAGCTCCATGATGACATCATCCTAGAACACCTCAAATCCATTGATTTCACGGTTAAAAGTTAAGATTCAAAAGAGAAAATGATGAAGAAGTGTGTGTAGATCATAGAAGTACAAGATTTGAGGTAGAAACTTACAAGAATCGCGAGAAATCGAGAGAAAATAGACCCAAAGCGTGCTGGTCGAGTGAGAGCTGTCACATCACTTGAACAGTGATGTGACAAGGGCTATTTATAGGTGAAGAGGAGAGAAGGTGATAGGGTGCCATGGATCGGATGGCTATCCGATCGGGTGACGCTTTGATCGGATGGCAATCCGATCGGATGGCCATTCGATCGGTTGGTCATCCGATCAAGGGCATCTGGCGAGTTGCGTTTCGACGTTTCGTTTTGTTCGTTAAGCATTGTGTTAGTTTGGTCACACATCTCCATACCCACATTCATATATTTATTATAATTAGTCACAAAGGGTCGTATAAATATCCACATTTCAAAGTCTGCGTTGCGATAATCGAGTTGCGCGTTTCAAATATGCGTTGCATTACGACACATCACGGCTATCAAGGAGGGTAGAATAGGTCCTCACTCAACGTCATCGTGAGTGTTAGTACGTGCGATGTGATGTTATAGCGATAAAGTATGCGAAAATACTGCGAAATAGCGATGTATGCGATATAGCTACATTATGATCCGAATCTCTGTTGCTAGGCGTAACGAGTATAACGAGTAGTAACAACGCACGAACGTGCGGGTTGTTACAGTTGAATCTAAGCACAACCTATCATCCTTAAACGGACGGACAAAGCGAAAGGACAATTCAGACAATGGAGGACATGCTTAGAGCTTGTGTAATTGATTTCGGATGTAATTGGGACGATCATCTGTCATTAATAGAATTTTCATACAATAATAGTTATCACACCAGTATCAATGATGCACCATTCGAAGCACTGTATGGACAAAAGTGCCGAACCCTAGTCTGTTGGGCAGAAATTGGAGAAAAACAACTATCCGGACCTGAGATAGTGCAAGAAACAACCGACAAGATTATCCAAGTCAAGGAACAATTGAAAGCAGCACGTGACCGACAAAAGAGTTATGCTGATAACAGACGAAAGCCATTGGAATTTCAGGTAGGAGACAAAGTGTTATTGAAAATCTCTCCTTCGAAAGGAGTAGTAAGATTCATTAAAAGGGGAAAGCTAAGCCCCATGTATGTTGGACCTTTTGAGATTATTAAAAGAATAGGACCTGTTGCCTATCGGCTACAACTGCCAGAGGAAATGGCAGGAATACATGATGTATTTCATGTATCTAATCTCAATAAATGCTTAGCTGATGAATCACTGGTAGTACCTCTTAAGGATATAGAGGTAAATGAACAACTTAAATTTGTAGAGAAGCCTCTATAGATTAAAGACAGTAAAATTAAGAACCTCAAGCACAAGAGATTAGTTCTGGTCAAAGTAAAATGGGACTCCAAAAGAGGACCAGAATAAACATGGGAGCTTGAATCAGAAATGCAAAGGAAATATCCACACTTATTCCAGTAGACCTCGAGGACGAGTTCTAAAACAAGGTGGGGAGGATATAACAACCCTCTTAAATAATTTTCGACACCCCCAATATATTTAAAATGTCCCTATACATCCTAAAATACACCCCGTATACGAAAACAAGGCCCGAATACCTCTATTTTTATTTAAATTAAATAAAAACAAAAATAAATGGTCTCTGGCGGGCCGCGTAAGACCCCCCCCCCCCCCTTGGTCTACGCGGGGCGCGAGAGAGAGGCCAAACGGCAGCACCCGGAAGTCGCCACGTGTCGACACGTGGCAAAGCTAGACCGGTGACAAATCAAGGCTAGGCCCTACGGACCCTATGCCACGGGCCGCGTAGGCCCTCCCTTTCTCTTTCGTGGGCCACGAGAAACCTGAAATCAGGCCCTATAAATAGAGGCCATCGGCTTCAGTCCCAAATCGTTCAATTCTCTTTCTCTCTCTCGAATTTCTGCATAGTTAAAGTGATATTCGGGTAGTATACCCCCATAAATAACGAAGTTCTGCCCCGTTGTAAGTATCATAACCCCGGTTACGTATTAGATACGCTGCCCGATTGATCCATGGTTCCGTAATGGCTGTCGTGGTTCTGCCTGATGTATTCGTTGGAATGCCGTCTCGGGGAAGGTATTGCTAATGTAAATATTGGGTTATTATACTAACGCGTGTGCATTTGTGTACTTTATAGATAATCACCAGGAAATCCTTAAAGAAAACCCTAAGACAGCAATGTGAGTAATCTCCTTTTTGAAAATTGTTTTTACAAAACCTCATATGATTAACTTATATTAAACAGTGATTGAGTATTTGTATTCTACAATTATCGTCGGTATGTTGGGGTTTTGTATACAAAATTTGTTACTACATTGTGAGTAGTAACATGACCACAAGTCGGGTTGACAGTACCATGGGTGGTAATTAAAGTAGATGGAAACAAATGTAATTGCGTGACCGCCCTCAATACTGTACAATGGTTTTACTTATCTTTATTAAACTGGGATTCACTTACCAGTATTTCCCACTGAAAAAATGTTTTTAAACGCGTTTCAGGTAACAAAATGTGAAAGCCAAATAGAAGCCAGTTGGACAGCACTGAAGGCTTGGAAAAGTGGCTATAAAGTTACCTAAAATAAAGAGACGTTTTTTTATTAAATAAAATAGGGTTTATCCCTATGAAAAATGTGTGTACTTGAAACTTGGGATTTTCCCATGTGTTCAATATATTAAAAGCGTGGTATTTTACTCTGATAAAATATTTCCTAACTACGGTCCTGGTGTAATTTCCGCTGCCAAAATGATAAATATCGATACCACCAAAAATGGTCGCGGCCGCCCGTTCCCGGGTAATTAGGGGATAGGGGTTGCGACAGTACACCATATAGAAGCAAGACTAATACATGGAAGATCATCTCATCTCTAATATCTAAGTGCTCAACTAGGAGATTGAGATATAACCTCAAATTGATTGTTCGGAAGAACATAAATTGATGAAAATACATTTGCTGGTGCAACTGCTGCAACATAATGTAAAATTAATTCAATTCCAAAATCATTGTGAAACGATCAAAGGCGAAAAACTACACGAGAATCGCCAGATTGCAAGTACTATTTGCTCGATTAGGGTTGGGCTGGTTTCATAAGGGTAAACTAGAACACGAAATTAAGGGGGAATTTTATTTTGTGGGGGGAAATGTGATTTGAGAGGGAGATTAAACAAAATTAAGGGAAATTTTGAATTTGATTTTGCGTGTGTGGGTTGGAGAATGTAATTAATTTGGGAGGGAAATGAAAATTGGTTTTGAGGTTAATACATTTTATTTTATACAGTTTAAATATATAGAAAATTAGTTTTGAGGTTAATAGTTTTTATTAGGACTGAGTTTGAGTCTCTGATATATAATTTATTGAAATGGTAGAATATGTGTCGATGTAACACCTCGAAAATTCACGTCCTATAATGTATTGACACGTGTCATAAAGTTTGAACGTGTGAAAGAATGTTATAAAAGGACTAAAGTTGACAAACATGGAAAGTATATGATTATACGGGTTCTAAATGTCAACAGTGAATAAATGTACTTCATAATAACCCTACATGATGTTTATAACATCAAACGAATAAATCATGGATCATACGAAGCAAAAAGTGAGAGATTACGAACTACAGGGGTTAAATGTGTCAACATGTTTAAAGATATACCTCTGAGTGACCTTTGACAAACCCGAAGCTTTGTAAATGTTAATTATGTTCACTAGAATGCACGATATAAATTTCATGAAGTTTCGTTATCGTATGAGAAAGTTATGATCAAATTCGTGTGCGAGGGGTTAAAGTGCAAACATCGAAAGTTAAGACTTTTCGGGTTAACCGGAAGTGTCCGGGGACTTGGCAAAGTGGGTATAAGTCCCAAAGCCCTTGTGGGTAAATATAAGGGGGTCAAAATGCAAGAAATAACCTTGGTTGCCCTTTCGTGAAGCCAAAGGACAAGTTACAAAATAACAAAAATGGAAAAATCAGAAATACAGGCCCAGGCGGCCCGCGTGGGAGTCTGGTAAACTTGAGGCGGGCCGCGTGGGAGCATCAGATGCAGAAAAACCTGCTACAGCCTGTTTTGCACGATTCTGACCGATCTTGTTGGTATTTTTCACTCATGGGCGACCCCTAAAATGTTCCTAGACCCCAGGGACACTTGTGGGACAATTGTGGTCAATTGTAGACTTAGTTGTCAACAATTTGTGGTGTTTACAAACACTATATAAAGCCATGAGTTGCAATATTTGATCATACCATTCATTCTGCAATTGAGGAGCCTTCTGGAGCTTCAAAGCAGACCCAAGTCTTTCCTAATCAAGCTTAGGACTTCAGTAAGTGTTCTAATCCTTTCTTAATTAAGTTTTAGCTTAGTTTTAGCTTAAAAGTTAAACCGTCGTAATTAACGGTTGACTTTAAGATTAATCACTAATGGTCCAGTGATTAGTCGAAGTGAAAGTAGTTATAAGTTGGTAATTATGTGGGTTATAAAACCTCAAAAGGGTTTCCCCTGATTCCCATCCTAACTAGATAGTTTGTCGGGTCAAACTTAATCCGAAAAAGTCAACAGAAGCATAAAACACATATTTAGCAATCTAGAAGGCGTGCAACCTGTTTGATCATTATTATAACTTGGTAATTAGTGTAAGAACATGTATAAACATGTTCGACCCGACAATTTCCTGTTAAGACCCGGTTCGGAACCGAAAGTCGCATGGTTTGACTTATACTTTGACTTTCAGTTCTGACCCGTTATGGTATGATTTAGAAATACCTTAGAGCTCCATTTGGACCAGGTTACATGCTAGTATAACCCTCTGTGATTATACACCACGGTTCATTAGTTAACCGATTAATACGCTTGATTCCGTTAATTGCTCATATGTTGACCATTATGCCCTTAATACCTTAAAACGTGATTTATGAAAATGTAAAAGTGTAGAAACCTTAAATACTGATATATAAACTTGTATGCAAAGTTTGACATCAGTTTGACTTGTAGATTAAGAGTTATGCTCATTATCGCAAAATTAATGCTTTATGTTAATAAAACGGCGTAATTAGCGTATAGCCTAGTTAAGCCTACTTTTTGGTATCAAACTTAATACCCACTGATGTAATATATTATTTTGGGATTTTTAAAGATTTTTAATTAATTTTAGGCTGAGCATAACTAGTAGTCGTAGGCTTAACCCGGTAATTGTCGGTTTTGCCCTTACGGGCCATAAAATGAGTTTTACATATCTAAACGACTCCAAACCTTTTGCTACTGATCACATATGATAAATAAATTATTTTAAACCTTCTGGAAATATAAAAATATCAGATTTAAGTATCGAACCCGGAAATGGCCTTTAATCGCCTTATTTAGCGTTTTTAACGCATAGTATGTTTTAAAATTATATTGAACATACCCGGGTTGATACCTACTGATATTTTAGGCAAAATAGAATGTTTTAAAAGTAAGCAAAGGTTGATTAACTCAGACTTCGGTTTCGTTTATAACCTTTTAAATGACCAAACTACCCCTACGGGGCCTAGTTTGTGTTTAAATACATTTCGGGCATAATGAAAGACATCCTACTGATGTCACGACATATTTGAGGCATAAATTAACTTAGGAAACCTGAATATAGCTCTCATGAATACCCGTCACGTTTATTACGCGTACGGTTCGATTTATGTAACAAGTTTACATAAATTAGCCGAAACGGGTCAAACCTTATTGGTTTTATCTCAAAATCCAGAATGTGTATGAAATACCCATATAAGACAAGTCTCTGAACATGTCGGGTTTAAATCACATTCTATTCCAGTCTTCGCTTAATCATGCGTTTGAACCGTATATTCCCTTAAGACTGACCGGTCTAAGCTTAGGCTAAATTAAAGACTCGTTAGCATTCTAATTGGTTATTTATACCATCATTCCAGACTAGAGCATTTCGGTAAATGGTACCTACGCTTACTTAAGTGAATACGACTGAGTTATTAGATTCTTGCTATTTAAGACAGGAGCTAGCTCAGGTAAATACTCTTAACTTATTTTCCCTATACGGGCTTGGAATACAGTATAATAATACCGCTTGGTCGGGTATTGAATATTTAATCTTATTATGGTTAAATTATTGAGGTAACCTGGTTTAATCTGTATTGTTTGAAATAAAGACCTTTAGGGGTTAATGACCATGTCCCGGATATCCTTGACATCATTGTATTATAAAATGGCCACGTCTTAAGTACGGGGTGTAGGCATACACCTGACAGTTACTTAAGTAATAACGGTATCTCACTTCCATGTGGGCCTATACTTGTGGTGTGTCTATTAATCTGACTCGGTTTCTACATCGGGCCCTGAACGTACAACGAACATGTAAAGCTGTATACAAGGTTATAAATATAATTGTTCCAAGTTAAAAAGGTTAATTGTGCCTCTGTGCATTTTAATCGAATTATAAAAGATATTTTGTGCCACGTGCATTCAAATCAATTTTCTTAAACTCTTTTCAAATGAGTCGGTTGAGTGTATTTACCAGTGAAAACTGACGTATTTTCCAAAAGGGTTAAGTGACAGGTACTGAACGTAATTGGATGGAAGCTCAGGGCGCTAATAAAGAATCTTGCAAGTTCTAGGCATCTAAAGTCTATTGAACAAATGATATGTTTTAAGATCCGCCTGTGGATCCTTTACTTTCCGTTGTAATACTGAATATTACTTTATATTCGGAAATGTAATAATATTTATCTTTTGCTTCCGCTGTGCATTTATATATATACATTGTGTTGTTTGACTATTATGTTGCCAACCACGTCACGATACTCCCCACCGGGCCCACCGGTGACACGTGGAAAGACGGGGTGTGACAGTCGAGTATTAAAAACTAAATATTACTCCCTAATTATTTCATATAGAAAACTCTTAGGAGACTAAATATTAGTTTCGAATAAGGTCACTTACAAGATGTTTGAGATTAGTTCTCAGTCCCTGATACTTCTATAAGAATGGTAAGACTTGAGTCGATGACTGGATTCTAAAAATCAGTCCTTAATCCTTTCATAAATAAGAAAGGTGTTCAAGCCTAAGTATCAGACCCTAATTTGATTATTTTTTTTAGAATATTAAGGACTAATTTTTAGTCTCTAATATGTTCCCTCCATATTAAAGACAGAAGATCAGTCACCGATATGTTTGCACCATTTTTCATCACCGAAGAACTTATTTGGGACAGAAATAAACTCAAGAAAAAGGTACCACTCAAAACCTTATATTACATAGGAATATCTGTGACTGAAATTTAGTCTCAAATAAGGTGGAAAAATATTAGCGATTGTCGTTAACACAAGCCGTAAACAATTCAGTCCCTGATATTATCAGTAACTGAATTCAATCCAAATATTATGTATTGAAGAATCATATATCAATCCCTGATAATTTAGTCTATAATGGTCACTTTTCTTGTAGTTGGCATGGCAGTTATTTCCTAGATTCAATTCACACACACACACACACACATGTGTGGAGCATCCTGTTGTCTTACACGATCGTGGACTTATGTTTTGAATAGTGCGTCCTACATAATCATGATCTCAAATCCCCTATATGCCTAACAATAGTTCAAGTATTATTCTAATACGAACATTCTAAATAAAACAACAAACATACAAAGCTTCAATTGTAGGGTTTTATCTCCAGGAACATGTCTTCCCAGATTCTGCTCGGCAGTCCTCCACAAGCACCGCACCAACACCACTCTATCTCTCTATAAAATACTAACTTGTCAAAGTATTTATTACAGTACTCTTCATATTCTCGAAGTATACCAGCTATGCTAGTGAGACACTGAAATATATTAAAACTGGAACCAACACTCAGCCATATACAAATCAGTCCCTAATATTATTAGTAACTGAATTCAATGCAAATATTATGTATTGAAGAATCATATATCAATCCCTTTGATAATTTAGTCTATAATGGTCATTTTTCTTATAGTTGGCATGGCAGTTATTTCCTATATTCAACACACACACATGTGTGGAGCATCCTGTTGTCTTACACGATCGTAGACTTATGTTTCAATAGTGTATCCTACATAATCATGATCTCAAATCCCCAATCTGCCTAACAATAGTTCAAGTATTATTCTAATACCAACATTCTAAATAAAACAACAAACATACAAGGCTTCAATTGTAAGGTTTTATCTCCAGGAACAGGTCTTCCCAGATTCTGCTCGGCAATCCTCCACAAGCACCGCACCAACACCACTCTATCTCTCTATAAAATACTGACTTGTCGAAGTATTTATTACAGTACTCTTCATATTCTCGAAGTATACCAGCTATGCTAGTAAGACATTGAAATATATTAAAACTTGTACCAACACTCAAATGAGTGTTAAAACACGGGGATACCTCAACGGAGGGTCCCACATTCTCTCTCTAACTTTCTCTCACTAGAAAGAGATGACAATGATCAAATGATTCAGAAATAAACCTATATATAAGAATCTTTGGTCAATCATAATGTGGCAAGTGGTATAGAAGTGATGATACGGTTGTGTCCTAGATAGACACGCCTGTGCTGGTTCTGGTGCCAAGGATCCAAATTGGTTTAGGTCACCAAGACTTGACTATTGATGGCGTAGTTGTGTCTATGGCCGACACACCCGTGTCCATCCAACTTTTGAATTTTCATGATTTTTAAAACAATTAGTGGTTTTAACATCTTTTGATATATACGAGTTCTAACATTCATTTATTATTAGTCAAGTTCTAACATTCATTTATTATTAGTCAGCCCTTGGAATATAGATGAATGTTAAATTCTTTAATATAAGAAAAATGAATGTTTCAATAGATTTGTGGGAATGTACCTAGAGAATTTTTTTTGTAGGCCGGTAATAGCACCAACCAGAATTTTGGTTGAGTGGCATGAAAATAGTATGATCCTATAGCAAAAAAGATGGCTTGTGATAGGCCACCTCAAATCAATGAATCTTGCACTCTTAGTAAAATGGTAGTAGCGGTATAAAGAGGACAACTCAAATTTTGTATAAACTTATTTATAAAAAAAAAATTTAAGGAAAATTTAGCGGTATGCATTAGGTTTTTGATATTTGAAATGAAACCAAATCAATCTCCTATACTAAAGCAGAACCACTTAGCCACATGTCATTATCTTAGGCCTTTCGGTTTAAAGCTAGAGAATTGGTAAATGAGCTGCAATGTGTTTCTAAATTAAATCTTTAATTGAATCCAAAATTAAAGAGATTGGACTTTCCTTTTTTAGTGTGATTTCAAATTACAATACATGATCTTCCTTCTAATTCCTCTGTGGTGATTTCATCTTACAGTCTCTAAAACTGAAACCCTATTTCTCAAACACCTATACAGATTTGTGAGGTTTTCCATAATCACATTTCTCTTTTCTTTTTTTCTAAAACACTGGCTTACAAATCCGTTGTGTAAATCATTCTCATGTGCTTCCAGTTCTCTCTGATCCGCACCATAAAATCTCAAGGTATTAGATCTTCTTTTGGTATTTGTTTATCATGTTGTTTTTTTATCATCCTTATTCCGCCAATATGGCAAGCATGGCTAACTGCATGTGTCAGATGGCTGTAGCAATGAACACGCTCGCCACTCTTGAAAATTTCGTCAGATAGGTCCCTTTAATTTTTAAAAGAAAATCAATACCAAAACATCCAAAAACAATGAAAATGTAACTTTAAGTGAGGATATTTTTTGCTAGGTGAAGATCTAGAGAAAGTGGAGATACTACCAAATGTGATTTTAACTAAGAGGTGTTTAAGCCTATTAAATTAAGTAACACATTGAATGTCATACTTATTTTGTAGAAGAAATGGCAATCATAACCTTTCATGTATCTTAAAAAGAGGTTATCTATGATTAAAGGTAACTTAATAGGTAAAGTTGATAATGTGAGAGGATCTGATTGAACTAACTTAGAAATATTTACTACGTCTCTTTTTCTTTTACTGAGTTTTACACATAATTAAAGTTTAAAAATATTATTATAACCTATATTATCATAAAGAAACTTCTAGGGGGTAACATAAAAAAAGAAAGTACGATTTGGTTTCTTTATAAGAAGTTAACATATTTATGTTTGTAGGGGCAAATCGCTGCACACCTCATGTATATGTTTTTCTTGCTATTATTTGTCACTCGGTATTCTTTAGTTACTTCGAATAAGTTGTTTGGGATCAAACTGATTATCTATAAGTTGTTTTGAATAAGTTGGTTATCCAAACAACCCATATCCAACAACAATAGCCAGTTAATTCAAGTTTCTTTTAGAAAATTGCAGGGGAGATTAAGAAGATGGCGCTATTGCAAATGAGGTCATGAAAGAATTACACGGTATAAAGGTAATTATAAAATTCTTTTAGTTGCCTTAATATGAATGTGTATTTACAAAGAAAATAAAACACATTTGAAGGATCTTTTACATGCTTAAATGTGATTTTGGCATTTTTGCACTAGGGTTTGGATACTGTGAGCATTTTTGCACTAACTATCTAGGTTGTCTACCAGATTATAGGTATACTTATGTATGAACTTTTTTAAAATAAGAAAATGTGGCATATTTCTAATACTTAGGATCCTTAGTCCTCATGATATATCTTTTCATTGTTAATATTTAAAAAAAAAGGTAGCCTATGCATGCTCATCTTATGTGTGAGACATATCTGGAAACTTTGTCTATATCTACAGTGAACTGGCTTATTCAAGCAATGGATGTGCCCTCATCATGGCTACCAGAGTTGGTAAGTTGAATCTGAGGCTAATATTAATTATGATTATATCATATATACTCCTGATTTATTATTCTATAATCTTTATAATGTGTTTGTTGAATCCATATATTTATCATATGTTTGGTGGTTGGTTCGAAAGCGAGAGACGAGAAATCAGATTAGGGTTCGGGGTTGTTTTGCACGCCGATGGTGGCGGAAGTTGTGGTTGTTATCAGGTATATGATTTTATCCCTTATATTTTTAATCAAATCGTTTGATACGCATAAACGTATTGGAGATTAGGGATACCTTTATCTTCTTCGTCGTGCATAATGGGGGCAAAATGGTGACTTTGTAATACTTTTTTTGTAAATAAGTTCAACTCATTTGTATTTGTAAATAAAAAAAATAGAAAAATGGCTTGATTTATTCGATATTTTTTCGACTTTTCTTACGTAGTCTTGTACTTCTATAGAGGAAAGGAAGTTAAAAGAAGAGCTTGCAAATTTAGTAGGAACTCTAGCTCAGTAATTTTCATTTTTTACCTTTTTCTTGTGAGTGTAGCTGGGTCGATAAGTAAAATCGATTAAGTTGATGGACATGTATATTTCATGTAGGTGAAACCCAACACTTAGGAACTTAAACTATTAGAAGTTGATGCAATGATGATAGTTTTATATATTTTAATACAAAGTTATAATAATAAAACATAAACATTGGTTGTTCTATGTGTGTATTATGTGAAACTCAACACGCAAGACAACATAAATTCATTTTCGTATGCATTTTTTTTTTTGGTTCACAAATAATGGAAAGTCTCTTTCTTTTCAAATTTATGTCTAACCTGTTAAATATTATTGGATTTACTTCGTGTCACTCATGTAACACATAAGAAGTTAAACTAGTAGAACATATATAGAGACAAAATAGAAAACATAAGGTTTGAATTGAATCATCTCAAAAACTCAAGAAAGAGAGTACAAGTAAAATAAGGTAAGGTGAAATAAGTTTAGCAACACCCACATATAACACGTACTAGAATAAAAAGATTTCAAGCCACATATAACACATAGTACAATGATTTCAACACAAGAGAACCACATCATCAAACAATTGCATTAATTTCCTTAAGGAATGTAAACATGATCTTCAATCCATCTTCATCTGCCATGAAACAAGCAAATATTTTTGTTTAATAATAGCAAGAGTAAACTTCCTTTTTGCTCCCTGTGGTTGGGTCATTTTAACGGTTTTGCCACAATACTTTAAAAATAGTCATTTTACTCTCTGATCTATGAAGTTTATCTCTATTTCACTTCCCGCCCCTAACGCCATCCAATTCAACTGTTAAATCTTGGTCACATACCCTCACATGAGGGGTATTTTAGTCTTTTCTCATCCCAAATCTGAACCAGGATTTAACAGTTGAATTGGACGACGTTAGGAGTGGGGAGTGAAATAGAGATAAGCTTCATAGATCAGGGAGTAAAATGACTATTTTGAAAGGATTGGAGCAAAACCGTTAAAACGACCAAACCACAGAGAGCAAAATTGAAGTTTACTCTAATAGTAACGATGTTACATAATTATTATGAAGTGTTTTTGTTTATTCTTTTAACAATAAGAGAAAACATATAAACAAGATGCAATAAGTATGTTGGTTCTAATCTACATATTTTTGAGTATCATGCATGATGTTTCATGGTATATGATTTTGTTACTAGTAAAATTTCAAAAATGACAGACACATTAATCTACCTATTATGAATTGAAATATACCTAATTTTGGAACCTCATGACCACCATGGTGGAATATCACAAGAGGGTCAACATATGCTTCCACGAGTTCTAGTGCATTTAGCCTTGCAATGTCAGTCTCACCTATACACGGGGAAATTATAATATGTTTTTGTACTAAAGAAAACACGACGCATAGGAATAAGTCATTGCGTAAATTATTATGTTATAATATTATGAAGATATTATAGTAGTAGTTCACCTCTTTATTAGCTTTAGTTCATTAATTATAACTTACCTCTTCTCTAAAGCAAATGATGTTTTTTTCAAAAAAGTTATGAACGTGAATACAACTCATTTAACTACTTTATATCCTATGTCAATAGCACAGTTTTATGTTTTATGTATTAAAAAGGAGCAATGATGGATCCTTGCCTTATAATTTTAATTATTTTAAAAAAGTAAAAAATCACATGCTGTATTTTTCAGTAAACAGGTCTAATCGTGTCTTATACTGGTAACCAATTGTTAGCCCTAGTTACAGCCCATTATTTGTCCTGAAATGAAATCGATAATGATGAATTGAATAGTTTATAGTTAAAAACATTATAATCCATACTTCAAATAAGAGCTGCCCATTGTAAAAACACAAGGATAGACCACGTATATTTCAATGTTTATTGGAGACTTCATAGTTGTACGTTATTTTGTCTTACCAAAAATATGGAGCGAAGGAATGTTTATTGGAGAAGAGAATGCAGTTTCAGCGAGTTTGGGCATGGGAAACATCCTCCCTCCTAGTTTAGCCCCCGATATAATAATAACATGCTCGATTTTTCCAACTTTTGTGAGACATACACCCTATACAATAAATCAATGATGATGATTAAGGTTGGAATGAGGTAAAGAATACCAGATAACTAAACCATAATCGAAAGAAAAAACTGAACCAATAAATGCCAATGATTTGATTATGATTTTTTAGTACAAGCTTTTATGGTTCAGTTAGTTATAATCACTTGTGTATAAATAACCGAATCAACATTTAAACCAACTATTACGCTTTTTATTTCTTACAAATAAGATTTTTTTTTTATAAAAAGGCATTAGTTGTTGATTGTTTTTATTAGTTTTTTTTTTTTTTTTTTTTTTTTTTTTTTTTGAACGGCTATTGGTGATGGCGGTGGAGCTCCGCTTACACCCCGGGCCATGCCTGTACATGTAACCAGTCCACCCAGGATCGGGGTTCTCCCCCAGGTGAAATCCCCAACCCATGGAAGGGAGAAACCGCCACAAGGCAGGGTCGAACCCATGACCTTGAGGGGTGAAAACTCCCACCACACCTCCCCATAATGATTGTTTTTATTTATAAATTAAAACGATCAGCACTATTTCCTTTGACCCAAACTATAATTGAACTTATTATTGAAATAAACTTGTATAACCTGTGGTTAATAAAATCCTTTTTTACCAATACCGATAAAAGTTATTAAAATCTTTCTTTTAATTAATATGATCTCTCAAATCAAAGAAATGTTTAGAGGTTAACTTCAGCGCATATCCGAATTATTCTGAACCCTAGTTAAGGTCAGAATTATTGTTAATCAATGCATACAATTAGTATTGTAGTATGTCACTTACTTGTGCCTGCATTCCGGGTAATACACCTGCTACTATGGCTCCCTATTTATGTTGTAAAAAAAAACACGTAAATTAGTTTTTGATTGTAAGTTAGAATAAAAGAAGAAAAATAAACCATGTATTTACATAATGATAAGGTTATTCAGTCAAAAAGATAATTCTTACGAAGAACGAAACATGAAATTCTAGCAACTATAATAATAATGTGCCATTATTAGTATTATGAGTCTATGACACACCGTATGCACCTCAATTCAACAAGGTATATTTTTTTAACGGTCTAACTTTTCTAAACATAGTCATGTATAAAATAGTTATTCTTGGCTATTTAAAAGAACGGTGAACAATGAATGACCATTTCCCTCTTGCCCCTACTTGCGAAACTTATATAAGGTTAGACGGTGTGGTTTCACGCCCCCTGCCATCTCACCCATTTTGGCGCCCCTACACCACTCTGCCTCCGCCAGGGGGCGCTGTCCTTGGCCTCTGCAAAGGAAAAGCGGGCGTGAGAGGAAGAAAACAATGGTGTCCACCTCCATCAAACAATTAGATTTTGTTTTTATTTATCATTTTTTTTCTTTTTTTAATATAGTTAAAAGGAGCATTATAGGGGACGTTATTCCACACCGTGCAAGTTAATGATAAAGCCCCCGCTTACGTGACGTGATAAACCTCTAGGGGCATGAAACCACACCACCCGTCCTGAAAGTTAATAAATGGTCATCTTTTAATCTGCACCTCTGCCAACGGTGGAAGCATATTTTCTTTAACAAGTTAACGGTAATTATTTCTCATTAAAAAAAAAAACCTTAAACAACCCCCCCCCCCCCCCCCTCTTCAACAACCTGCAATTCAATCCTAGGTTGCGCTAAAATAGATTAAAACTCAACAAACCAAGCCATAGACTCATAGTCGTCGACCCATTTCACTTCCAGCACAAACTCACTTATTCATTACTCCTTTCTTTCTTTCACTGTTGTTTCATATCCCATCACACACAATTAAACCATAAAGTTGCTTCCTTTTCCCTTAAGATTATCTTCAAACTCCCATTGCTTCATATCCCTATACACACGCACGCACACCAAGTGTTCGATGTAGTGTTTGCGTCTAGTTCTGATCATTCTGGTGTGGGTTAGCTTAAAAAAACAAGTCAACGGCCGCACAATGTTGTATGAAGAACTTCAGGTAGAGATCTCTTGGTGTACAGAAGTTTGATCTTTTGTGGAATTTTGTTTGAATGTTGTGTATATTTTTGGGTAATTGTCGAGTATCACAGTTTGTTGTAGAGATCTATTGATACATTGATTGTGGAACGTACTTAATGTCGGGGGGGGGGGGGGGGATTGTAAGAATAATGGAACAACGGAGACGCCGGACGCATACTACAAGAAAAAAAATGGTAGTTTGATCTTTTCACCCAAAGTCAAATGGTCAAATAATACCCGTTTGACATAGGGTTGTATGGTGTGATAGATTGAAAGCATGAAGGTGCAGACTGCAAAAAAAAAAAAAAAAAAAATTCACGGGGCAAGTTGCTCCCATCACCAAACCACATAGAGGCAAATTAAAGTTTACTCTAAATTATATGTTGAGTTAAATGTCTGGTTGATCTTCGTGGTTTGCGAAAATTGTAGACTTGGTCTCAAGGGTTCACTAATTACACACTTGGTCCTAGTGGTTGTAATTTTTAAACTCGAATGATCCTTAACACTAACCTATGTTAATTTTCTTAGTTAATTATGTGTAAAATGACTAAATTACCACTGAAGAATAAAACAATCATAAAAAATTAAAAATTAAAATAGATAGGACCAGTTCTCTCTCTCTCTCTCAAAAACCCTTCCAATATCTAGGACCTTGCTATTTCATCCATCACAGTGATCCAACAAAGATCATCAACACTCAAAAACACATAGCTTCCGAAGAAAGTCACAACGCCAAAGGAAACTGCACCTGATAACTTTCAAACGCAGCATCTCACCACCACCGGAGATCGAACTCTCGCCGGAGAATGATGGAAAGAAGCAATCGCCAGAAAACGAGTCTGATTGACGGCCGGCCGATGGAAAGAAGTATTTTCGTTGCTTTGAATCGACGGAACCATGTGGTTGTTGATAACCGATTTGATTGGTGATTCGGAGTGCTGATTTTGAGTTTTGTAGGTTTTTTTTTATGTTGAAATCGGAATCGTTTTATAGTTTAATTGAACTTCAAGCTGTTCATGATGGGCATATTTTTGCTTTCTATGGAATCGAGGTTTAGCCATTGCTATTGTGTGTTCTTTGATAGTTGAGAGCATTCTCATCCAAACCATCAAAATATGTGATGGGTATTTTTTATATTATAAAGGGTATAAAAAATGGTTGTGAGTGGAGGAGAGAGAAATTGTTACTGTTCATCTGTATATTTGAGGGGACACTGTTCACCGAGTATAATTTTTTTAATATATATTGAAAGTGGTTGTGAGTGAAGGAGAGAGAAAAATGTAATGATAATATTATTTAATTGAAAAGAAAAGAGAAAAAGTATTTGTTTTTAGTGAAAATATATTGATATAGGAGTTGTTTTTTAGTGGAATGTATGTATAATTTGATGGATTGGATGAGAATGCTCTGATAATGGATTTGATTGGCGATCTCATGAAGAGTATGATGATGATGATGATGATGATAATGTGGGTTGTTGACTTGAGGTGGTAAGGAAGGTGGAGGTGGTAGTTTATAGCATTCACATCCATGCTATGATGTGTGTAGAGTTTTATAACATGATAAGTATAAAAAGTGGTTGTGAGTGGAGTAAAGAGAAAATGTTACTGTTCATCTGTATATTTAAGGTACACTATTCACCCCCTATAATATTTTAATATATTTTGAAAATGGTTTTGAGTGGAGGAGAGAGAAAATGTAATGATAAAGATATAAAAAAATATTATTTAATTGAAAAGAGAGGAGAAAATGTAGTGTTTTTTAATTTAATTTAAGGTGGAAATATAATAGAATGGATGTGAATGCTCTTACAAAGAGAGATGGGTGAGAAGAATATGAGGGGTGAACCATCTCTTTTTTTAATTGTTTCGCGATAATTTAGTCATTTCATAGAGGCTTAATTGAAAATTTTAACAAAGGTTGGTGTTAAGGACCATCCGGATTTAAAAATTGCAACCACTGGGACCAAGTGTGTAATTAGTGAACTATTGGGACTAAGTCTCCAATTTTCGCAAACTACAGGGACCAACCAGGCCTTTAACTCTTATATGTTTTGTAATTATGTCTCACGAAACAAGTCATTTAATAAGGTTATATTGTCATGTACCATGTTATATAATCAAGTATAATAATCACGCACAAGTTCATATAATCATAAATCATGCCACATGTGTTTTGTAATTACGTGTCACGTGCCAAGTCATATAATTAAGGTTATATTATCACATGCTAGACCAGGTTATATAATCAAGTATACCCACATAGCAATACATATAGTCATGCCCCATGTATTTTGTAATTACATATTACGTACCAAGTTAAAAAATTCAGGTCGATGTTATATGTCATATAAAAAATAGTTATATAAAAGTAAATGGGTTAAAAAATGTGCATCTAGTATTTAATTTAGGTTCTGTTTGTTTTTTAAGAGGTAAAATGTCTGCAGTCTGCGGATCACATCTGCAGACATCTGTAGAAGAAGAGGTGGACCAAACATCTGCAGTCTGCCAGAAGAATGCTCTTTGTTTTTTAACGTATGTAGACTTTAAAAATAAACTTGTGATGGGTGGTGGACAATGATGGTGGTAGACGGTGGTGGTGGGTGGTGGACGGTGGTGGTGGTGATGGACGGTGGTGGGTGGTAGACGATGGTGGTGGTGGTGGATGGTGGTGGTGGTGATGGACGGTGGTGGTGGGGATGGATGGTGGTGGGTGGTGGTGGTGGTGGTGGTGGATAGTGGTGTTTAACCCTTGCAGACCTTAGAAGATCTTAGAAATGGTTGGGCCAAGTCTGCACCAAGAAGAGCTCGCGCAGACATTTTTAATGAAACGCCTTCGAAAAAACAAACAATTTGTGCATGACAATGTCTGACCGGCGCAGACAAAAGAGCCTGCGCAGAACTTTTCAGAAAAAAACAAACAACACCTTAGTCACCGCAAGAGGGTAAAATCTATCTTTTGCCCTTTCAGCTCTTATTAACTTTAGATTAGTTATGAAACTGCTATTGATGGAGAGTGTGAAACATGGATGTTCAAGTGATTATCTGACGTGGTTTAGCTTGTTTTATATGATTATATGTCGGGAATTAGCTTATTGCGAGTGATTGTATGTTTGCAGGGAAAACAAGTGAAACTGGTGAAGTTATGGGGTTTAAAGATGAAGTGGATCGTGTGAGATTGATGAATGCAGCTGTGGGAAGTATTTCGGGTTATAAAGTGTCTATTATGTGCAAGAGATATGAAAGATGGAAGTCGAGGGGGTTATTGTGTCAAGTTGTGAAAGATGTAAATCAAAAGAATAAGAAATGGCAGTTAACAAAACAACGGTTGAGGAATATCATTTATCAAGTTTTCAGGGTCCAAAGTGTAACTTATAATGTGAACAAGTGTGAACACAAGTATATTTAATTAATTTCATCATACACATAGCTTTGAGGGAATGTGATTGGAAATAAAAGAATTCATAGAATGGGCCGCACATGTGGAGGTTTGGTTCTCAAAAGTCATTAACATCATCATCCATGCAATGAGGAAGGTGAGTCACGTGAAAATTGGCAGCCATAAACACAATTTGGAGCTCTCGTATTCAAGACTCAACATCATCATTATAAAGGCAGGCGGCTGAATACATAACATTGGGGGAAGTAATGGATTTTCATTAACTTCACATGATCACATCTACAAATTGGAGCCATAGTGGGGAACATTGAAAAAGGAACAGCAACTCATACTTGTAAGGCTGGAGGGTGTGGTTGGAGCCCCCTAGGGGTTTTATCAGGCCACGTCAACGCCACCAAGGATCCACCTCAGCTATTGAGCCCCCTTTAATTTGCATGGTATGGATGGAGCCCCTATTAAACAAAATTAAAAAAAAGATTTCATTGGTTTTTAGCAAGTGGGCCCCACCTGAATATCTCCATCTTGGCGCTACCATGGTGGTGGATAACTCCATGGCGCCCCGGTTTAACAGCCACGGTATGGGTGGTGGCGCCGGTGGGGCGCTATCGGTGATGAGGTGGCCGGGTGGCGCCCCCCACAACCTCCAGTCTAACTTACGGATGACTTTCGTGACTTACGGTTTGTATTGCATGCAACACATAAAAGAAACATAATCGTTGAATTGTGGCTTACGTAAGAGAGATGTGGTTTACGGTTTTGAGATGGGTTACACGTGGTCTTTTTGGGAGTAGATTTAAGGTTTTGAAAAAACCTACTTAGTGGGCTTCCATCATCCACGAGATATGGGCTTCCATCGTCCACGAATTTTGGCGGCAATCTTCAATAATTTATTTTTGGCTCATATAACGGAGGATGATCCATATCATCGAAGGGGGGCAGCCGTATACAATTAATTTTCAGCTTTCAATCTCTTCATCAACATCATCATATCGCATCCTTTACAAGATCAATCATGAACTCAATCTCGTATCAAGCTTTTGAAGGTTGTTTACGCCGCATGAGCGGCTAATCGTCCCGTGACCGTCTCCGGGACTAGGGTTTGTGTTAGGAACCGGGTTGACTTAGTTTTACAAACTTTTGGATTGAGATTTGACTAATCATTCGGTTAGTTTATCTTTATTGTTTATTTGTTTTTGATTAAACATTGTTGGATTATCATTTGCATACTTGTTCATCAGTTATTTGGTTTGTTATCAACAATTGGGATTAAATTCTAAGTTGTCATTGTACTTCAACCTTTAACCATTGAACTTGTTTATGTTTATGAAATCTAGGATTGGTAATTAATTAGGTTACTATTCAGTTGCATCAATCTTTCGGTTTCGATCGTGGATCATTGCAATCAAATATATTATCTGTTAATTGTTTATCAAAACAAGTAGTTAGCAAATCATGTCTATGTGATTTCCAATTGGCAGTAATTAGGTTACTCGTGTTTCTACACAACTTGGAAACCTAGAGATTGGTCCTTTCTCTCATTATTGTTTACAAATACAATTTCACACTCGTTTTCATAATTACTCTTACAAACTGCAAAAAGCAATTAGGTTTTATTTAGATAATAGTCATAAACAACGAGCTTTCATACTTTACACTGATTCCCCGTGGATTCGAAACCCTACTTGCCCTTTACTAGTAAAAGGTGAATATGACACTTTTTAATTATATTTTTGACCGACCTTACGACATCGATCAAAATGGCGCCGTTGCTGGGGAATCGGTGCGCTTAGTGTTTAGTAAGTTGTTAGAAAAACCAAAAAAAAAATTCTAAAAATATTTCTTTTAGTCTTTAGTTTTTTATATGTTAGTTTCTACACGGGTATTTTAGTTTGTTTGTGCAGGAAGTGAAATCTTTGGATCATGGATAGAGCTCATTAGTCATGCCCTTGTTGTGGGAAAATTCACATACATGAAGATTTCCTAGTGTTTTGGACAGAACCAGTGTTTTGGAAAGAAAAATTGATGTATGGGTACAAGGCACCTTCATATCAGCAACACTATCAGTCAAATGTCAACTACAAGTATGAGCAAAATATAGATTATGATGATTACGAATCCGAGGTGGTGCCCTTCTCAAGATACTAAGAAGATTATAATGGTCGTTACCATGACTACTCTGAGTCAACATACAATGATTTTAATATGCGAAATCAATGGTGTAATCATGGTAATAACCAAGGGAGTTCAGATCAGCCACACCAAAGTCAAAATGATTATCAAGGTAAACACCAAAATGCTAAACTTGACGAAATCATGGATATTATGATAGATATGGTACAAGAGAGCAGGTCGAGAACTGAGGCTATGGTCCATCGATCGAATCAAATAGACGAACAAATTGCAACATTGAAGGCTGTGAAGGATAATACCACATCTATTCCTGCATTTGTTGAAGAAACACAAGAACTACCAGTTTTGGTTGTTGAAGATGAAGAAGAGGTTGAAAGTCTTCTGGAACTTTAAGTTATATGTTTAAACCCACATGAAGACTTAGCACCTACTGAAGAACTAGAGACTGATGTAGTCCAAGTTTATCCCGAACCGCTGCATACTTTGATTACTCCAACTAACAAAGCTGGGGATGATGGCTCGAGCGGGAATAAAATAAAGGTGAGTAGAGAAGACCTTGGACAAGGTATCTTGAAGTGGCTATACAATGATCAAACAGACGTATTCATGATAGGAAAGAAGGTGAAGACTCGACATGTCAATTATCGAACACACCATGGAAATTCGGCAGTCAAATGTGGATTTCACTGGTTTCGTACTGATTCAACAAATATTGTTGCCACAAGAGAGCATTTAGGAATTTGGAATGTCAATTACCGAGCATATGCAGGAAAATCGGTAGGTAAATGTTCAACTCGACCACCATAAGGGTATATCAGGTACGGTCTGGCTGAAGACCTATAAACTTAGCGCTCTCGGGAGGTAGCCCGAGGATGTAGAGTAGTGTATATTTGTTTTGTTTTTGTGTGAGTACTTTTGCAAGTTATCAGGTTATTAATCTTTACGGATGCAATGGTCCAAGTTTGGGGATGCTTGGTGAAATCCCAATACGTTCTAGTTGCAGTGGCGGACAATGCACGGATTAGAGTTCAGTCAGAACTGTCCATACTCAATCTCCATTTGGACGGGGATGATTTGCACACTAATTGTAGAGATTGACCTGAATACTTGTGGACACGGTCGCGAATGAAATGCTATACGGTCGTGGTGGAACATGACGCATGAGGATTCTATGCTTTAAACCAGGGGAGTCTGTTCCACTTTTATTATTGCATTTCTATTCGTGTTTTTGGTGGTGTAAAACTTTATGTGTTAGGGAATGTGTTTAAATTATTTGTTTTAGGAAACGGTCGCTCATGGGATGGTTTGGTTGTTATTCCTGGGTTTGTTTTAAAAGCACTATACATTGGGGACAATGTCGCCCAAGTGTGGGGATGATGGGAAACTCAGGAAGGGAAAGGCTTGGGACAGAGTTTGAAAGAGGGTGAAAAATGATTGAAAACGATGAAAAGCGAAACAATTGAAAATTTTAAAGAATTTCATCGCCTTAAGTGAACTAAATGGATATGAAAACCTAATGTTTCAATCACTAATGGGTTCCTTGCCGGTAGTAAACTAATATAGTCCCTTGTCATGGTCGTTCCTTTAAATTTCATGAGAGTAGGCCCGACATGTGTTTTTAGGATAAAAGAATTGAGAATAGATGTCTATTTAGGGGTAACAATCTTTAGATTGCATATGCTACGTGTTAGCAGCCTTTTACCCTTCTTTGGTGAGAATTTTGAGCCTGTAGAACTAATAGAATGATTTACATATTGAATTCATTTGTTGAGAGCAGGCCGCATGTTATTATGTGTTAGAACTTGTATGATTTGATACATGCTAAGACTGTGGTTTGACATGTGCACGTAAATGATAAAGGCATTAGGATATCCCATCCCTTACACCAGTTGTGTTTATTTCATGATTACCGAACCAATACCCTTAGTAGCCTTGTTGAGCCTATTTACCCTTTCGTTTGTCCATTTAATGTGAATTGTTTGATACCGACCGTGAACGACAAGTTATGAATAAAAGAAAAAAAAAAGGAAAAGAAAAGAAAAGGAAAAAATAGAAAAAGAAAAAGCAAAAATAGAACTGTTTCGAATATTGTTTATGTTCTTGGGTAGAAACCAACCCAAAGATGTTAGTCGTTATGTGTTTTACAAATAAAGTTGTCACAGTTTGGTCGTTTGTTTGTTCGCCACACGTAAATCAAATCTTCCTACCTTTAGCCTAAGCCCAAAACCGAAAGTCCTTTTGATATGTCCGTGTTATATGATACAGTGGAGGTATGATTGTCGTACAAGTATATGATTACAGAATTTTATGTTTGGTTTTGAGTGTTATACATACTAGCACATTACACGCTAGTTCATATTTTAAACCGAGAGGAGAGTTGATTGTGAGGGGCGTGTAGCATGTGTATAATCCTAAGCATGTTAGTTTTGAACATGGTTGCAAAAGTCGCTAGGCGCTCCCTAGTCGGTCGACCGGGGAGTTGAGAGTACTTGGCCTAGGCGGAGAGTACTCGAGGAGTACTCAGACATGTTAAATTATAAAGAAATTAGTTTTTAGAAATTAAATATA
This sequence comes from Helianthus tuberosus, assembly GCA_030545235.1. NCBI lineage: Eukaryota > Viridiplantae > Streptophyta > Magnoliopsida > Asterales > Asteraceae > Helianthus > Helianthus tuberosus. Next base: position 85,960,780 of record CM060369.1, read on the forward strand.
TGTCAGATAACATAAATTTACTAAAATCTATAAAAAATACGTGAAAATGATATTCATTCTTTAATATGATAGGCATAGAAATTATGTTTTGTTATTTTTTAAGTCAAACTTGGCCCAAGTTGACCTACTAGATACGATTTTGGCCGAGGTTGACCGCGTTTGACCGATTCCGAGTAATTAGGCGGAGTAAGAGAACGTCGCCTCGGCAGCCTACCTTGTAGCGACTACTTGGGGAGTACACAGCCTTGGAAACCTTGTTTTACAACCATGGTTTTGAATAGACAAGTTTTAAGCTTTAAAAATTGCACCAATTGCTTGCCGGACTGTCAGCCTTGATTGTGTCAGTCTATGGAACGTGTATGACTTGGGACTTAAACTATTGCATCGGTATAGGGGTTTAGAGGTGTTGTTACCATGGTGAGTAGTTCCGTATCGGTTTGCTTGAGGATAATCAAAGGTAAGTGTGGGGATGTGATGGAGAGTGTGAAACATGGATGTTCAAGTGATTATCTGACGTGGTTTAGCTTGTTTTATATGATTATATGTCGGCAATTAGCTTATTGCGAGTGATTGTATGTTTGCAGGCAAAACAAGTGAAATTGGTGAAGTTACGGGGTTTAAAGATGAAGTGGATCATGTGAGATTGATGAATGCAACTGTGGGAAGTATTTCGGGTTATAAAGTGTCTATTATGTGCAAGAGATATGAAAGATGGAAGTCGAGGGGGTTATTGTGTCAAGTTGTGAAAGATGTAAATCAAAAGAATAAGAAGTGGCAGTTAATAATGGTTGAGGAATATTATTTATCAAGTTTTCAGGGTCCAAAGTGTAACTTATAATGTGAACAAGTGTGAACACAAGTATATTTAATTAATTTCATCATACACACAGCTTTGGGGAATGTAATTGGAAATAAAAGAATTCATAGAATGGGTCGCACATGTGGAGGTTTGGTTCTCAAAAGTCATTAACATCATCATCTATGCAAGGAGGAAGGTGAGTCACGTGAAAATTGGCAGCCATAAACACAATTTGGAGCTCTCGAATTCAGGACTCAACATCATCATTATAAAGGCAGGCGGCTGAATACATAACATTGGGGGAAGTAATGGATTTTCATTAACTTCACATGATCACATCTACAAATTGGAGCCATAGTGGGGAACATTGAGAAAGGAACAGCAGCTCATACTTGTAACTTACGGATGACTTTCGTGACTTACGGTATGTATTGCATGCAACACATAAAAGAAACAGAATCATTGAATTGTGGCTTACGTAAGAGAGATGTGGTTTACGGTTTTGAGATGGGTTGCACGTGGTCTTTTTGGGAGTAGATTTAAGGTTTTGAAAAAACCTACTTAGTGGGCTTCCATCATCCACGAATTTTGGGGGCAATCTTCATTAATTTATTTTTAGCTCATATAACGGAGGATGATCCATATCATCGAAGGGGGGCAGCCGTATACAATTAATTTTCAGCTTTCAATCTCTTCATCAACATCATCATCATATCGCATCCTTTACAAGATCAATCATGAACTCAATCTCGTATCAAGCTTTTAAAGGTTGTTTACGCGGCATGAGCGGCTAATCGTCCCGTGACCATCTCCGGGACTAGGGTTTGTGTTAGGAACCGGGTTGACTTAGTTTTACAAACTTTTGGATTGAGATTTAACTAACCATTCGGTTAGTTTATCTTTATTGTTTATTTGTTTTTGATTAAACATTGTTAGATTATCATTTGCATACTTGTTCATCAGTTATTTGGTTTTGTTATCAACAATTGGGATTAAATTCTAAGTTGTCATTGTACTTCAACCTTTAACCATTGAACTTGTTTATGTTTATGAAATCTATGATTGGTAATTAATTAGGTTACTATTCAGTTGCATCAATCTTTCGGTTTCGATCGTGGATCATTGCAATCAAATATATTATCTTTTAATTATTTATCAAAACAAGTAGTTAGCAAATCATGTCTATGTGATTTCCAATTGGCAGTAATTAGGTTACTCGTGTTTCTACACAACGTGAAAACCTGGAGATTGGTCCTTTCTCTCATTATTGTTTACAAATACAATTTCACAATCGTTTTCATAATTACTCTCACAAACTGCAAAAAGCAATTAGGTTTTAATTTAGATAATAGTCATAAACAACGAGCTTTCATACTTTCCACTGATTCCCCGTGGATTCGACACCCTACTTGCCCTTTACTAGTAAAAGGTGAATATGACACTTTTTAATTATATTTTTGACCGATCTTACTACATCGATCAACTATCTATCTGGGTATACTTTTAAAACTATGTGATTGTCTAGATCGTTTCATACACTTTTGTAGGCTAAATCCATTTTGCAACCTTTGTTATTGATTTTTTAGTTAAATCTAGTTCCATCCATTTTTTTAAACACGTATGACTTTTATATATTGTATAGATATTATTATTTTTAAATATGTAACACTAAATAAATAATTGTATTTTCTTTAATTTGATCGAGTACAATATTACTATATTTTTTTAAACAAAAACGTTGATGTGTTGTTAATTATAACAATGGGTAATTACATACATACTCTGTAATTATATAACGTCAATGTAGTGTTGAAGGTAATAATGTGAGGTTATATAATTATGTTGCATAATTATATACATAACGGTGTGTAATTATGCAAATACACATGCCTTAACTTAAAATATACACATCACTTCCCCGGTGGCGTCTTACGCCTTGCACGAAAAAAACTAGTTTGTACAAGGGCCTACTATGTGTTTGTGTAACCAAGAGAAATAATCTAAACTCACAATATTAAGGTTTTAAAGATGAAACCATATTTTTATAACATTCTAGATATCACGTCTATAATATGTGTTTTGAAGTAAATCATTAATGCATTTTACCTGAGAAAAACCAAGCACGCCATCGAATGGTCCAAGCTCTACCATGCGATCTTCTATGTATGCTATGCCCTCATCAAAGTTTTCGTAGTTGGCAAAATCCTAAAGTTGATTGAGCACTTAAATATATTATTATACATAAAAATTTATATGGTACACAGACAAACATCACACATAGATGATGTTGGTTGATATGTGGTATTTGTTTGTAACTAGGATATTCTTTGTTTTCGTAAGCAAATACTACTACATAGCATAACCTAATTAAAATACTTTACACACAAATAGAAGTAAGGGATAATTTCACACCCTAATTTTCCAGTGGACCCAGACTTGAGGTTTATGCGTGACGGTTGGACAACAGTATCAAGCGAAAGTAAGGAATGATTGAAGTACACTTATGAAAACTTGAAATTATATTAAATAAAATTGGGATATTGGCATCTAATAATCCCTACTAGACGTTATTGGCCATTGGCAGTCCCACCTTTTTTTTATTCCCCCTGACGGTCCCATCTTTCAATTATTTTTCCTCCACTGGTCCTCAGTTAAAAAAAAAATTAACGGGGTTAAGTTTTTTTCGAACTACAAACTGGCGTTTTAGGGCTTTTGTTCAGAACGAGGATATGAGTTGAATGATGTAAAACTTACCTTGAAATTGTGCTTCAAACGACGAAAACGATGCTTCAATTCGGGTGTTTAAACTTCCAATTAACAAACATCAAGTCGTTTGGACCACCGTTTCGAGGTAAGTTTTACGTCAATAGACTCGTATCCTCGTTCTAATCAGAAGCCCTAAAATGTCAGTTTGTAATTCGGAAAAAAACTTAACTCTGTTAAGTTTTTTTAACTGAGGACCGACGGAGGAAAAATAGTTGAAATGTGAGACTGACAGGGGGAATAAAAAGGTGGGATTGCCAATGGCCAACGACGTCTAGTAGGGATTATTAGAGGCCAATATCCCAATAAAATTTACAACATTGTGTTCGGTACAAATATCCCACAAAACAGGATCAAAATAAAATGGAATTTAAACATCGTAGGTCTTTAGCCATGGAGTCGCAGATTCCAAAGCTTTATGGCCGAACCGTATCCATCCTACTATTGAGGTTTGTCACATGTGGTTAATCTTTACAAATACGTCAGTTTACACTAGTAAATACTATTAACTGACTCTTTTGAATTCATTTTTCAAAATCATTTGATATTATTTTACATCAGGATAGATTCTTGTTACCGATTTTATATGTTTGTCAACACAGTCAAAGACCGGAATCAAATTCCGGTACATGATCAATATACACACCACCTTTAATATTTTGCGTCTGCCACGTTTATGCCTGCACCCCACGCTTATTTTATATGGCCATTATAGTTAATGAGTCGGGACATCTGGACATGATACTATTAACCCCCCAAGTGTTTAATGTTATCAAGCAAAACAGATAAAACTAGATTATTACATGTCTATGACATCATTCGCCATTTTGTAATGTCCGCTCCAAGTGGCTAGTGACATATCCCACATTTTATAAATAAAATAGGCTAAAAGTATTTAGCTTTGCTAGCTGTTAAAGTAGTGTATTTGATTCTCGTAGCAAAGCCGTATTCAAAGTATATTAATCGTAAACGCGATTATCTAGAGGGCTCTGTAGTCCAGAATGAACAGAAGTATTACCCGTTACAATGTGTACGGGTCATTGGTAAGTCTTTGACTTTGACTCGTTAACTTAGAATTACGCTCTGTCTCGCTAGATTAAGCGTGGACCGGATAGAACGTGGTTTATACTAGTCCGAGTTATAAGTTTGGTGTGATACATGTTATTTAACTAAGCATTTTGATTTGGAAAGGTTTGGAAAAGGTTTGACCCGATATGACTAGTTTATATGGTTTAGGCCATTTTAACTAGTAGCACGTGTAAATACGGGTTCGGGTGGTCGAATGGGTTTGTGAGAAGTCCAACATGTTAAAATATATATTAATGATGTTATAAAAACTGGTTTGGTGTCAAAACACTTAGTTTTAATACTTAAAAGTTCATTTTCCGCAAAATACATAAAGTTGCGTTTGACTTTTATTAATACATGTTTAACTCGTCACTTGACCCACTTGAAAGTGATGATCACAGGATATAAATGCACGGAATTATACCGTATGAATAATGATCACGTGGGAAATTTTAATCAGGTTCTGACTTGACCAAAATGTTCAGAGTCGAAAGTTAAAGCAAAAGTCAAACTACTTAACTTTCAGATAAAATTGAAATGCTAAACTGAAAATTAGCTAAAGGAAAGACTTACTAGAACTTTATGAACACTTAGGGCTCTAGACGGAGTGCTCTTAGGTCCAGAGAATGCTCCTTGAAGCAGGTTGAGAGAGTGAAGTGTGAAGGTGAGATGAAACTTATGAACAAAGTGCCTATATATACTAATTCTCAGGCTCCAAAATCATGACAAGTGTTATCAGGTGTTCTTAGAGTGTGATTAGTGGCATAACAAGTGTAGGAAGACAAATTAGAATGGCAAAGTTCGTGCAAAGGTGGCATAAGAAGCAGCAGGTTGCTGCTAGCAAAGTGCTTGCTGTCAGCGACCTCCTTACGGATCGTAAGGGATCATGTCTTATGGTCCGTAAGGGACCTGGCGTGTAAATGGATTTAAATGTTCTTGCGGACTGTAAGAGCTTAGTCCTTGTGGTCCGCAAGAGACTGCCAAAGACCAATTTTTTCCATTTTTGGCATTTTTAGCTCCTCCACTTTGATACATGCCCTTTTTATCTTATTTATACCTCTCCTTCAACAAATTTGAAATATACAGAGGGTTTTCGAGACACGTGTCACACTTGGATTTGATATAATAATTTGGGTTGTTACATCCTCACGCCTTAAAGGACATCTCGTCCTCGAGATTTTATTCAAATAAATGGGGGTACTTCTGTCTCATACCTCCCATGTATATTCAAGACCACGACGGGGAATCCCATTTGACTTTCACAATAGGATCATTTTCTTTTGGAGCTTTTTAACCTGTCGATCCTCAATCGACAAAGGTTTTTCAATAAATCTTAATTTCTCATCGATTTGAACATCATGATGAGGCATTGCTAGTGACTCTTTGGCCAATCATTTCTTCAAATATGATATATGGAATACATCATGTATTCTAGTTAGTTCTTCAGGTAGCTTAAGTTTGTAAGCGATGGAACCGACACATGCAACTATCTCAAATGGTCTAATGTATCTTGTGCTTAACTTTCCCTTCTTTCCAAATCTCATGACACCTTTCCACGGTGACACTTTTAACATGACTTTATCTCTGATTTGGAATTTCAGAGGTTTTCTCCTTTTATCAGCATAATTTCTCTGCCTTTCACAAGCAACTTTGAGCCTTTCACGGATTTGTTTAATCTTATCTGTAGTTTTGATAACTATCTCAGGCCCTGATAATTGATTTTCTCCAACTTCGGCTAAACATACGGGCGTTCTACACTTTCTTCCGTATAAAGCCTCAAACGGAGCGACCTTTATACTAGTGTGATAACTATTATTATAGGAGAATTGAATCAATGGTATATAATCACCCCAACTACCACCTAGATCAATAACGCATGCTCTATGCATGTCTTTCAAGGTCTAGATCGTACGCTCACTTTGACCAGCAGTCTGTGGATGGTAGGCCATACTAAAATTTAGGCGCGTGCTAAGTTCCTGTTGAAAACTTTTCTAGAAATGGGATGTATATCCAGTATCTCTATTAGATACTATTGACAATGGCACTCCATGAAGAGATACAATGTTGTCAACATACAACTTAGACAACTTATCTGAATTGAAAGTTTCTTTAATCGGTAGGAAATGTGCTGACTTTTTCAATCTGTAGACTATAACCCAAATTGTGTCGGGTAACTTGGTAATTAGATCCATTTTTACCATTTCCCATTTCCATTTTGGCAATTCTAATTGTTGTAGTTAACCTGATAGTTTCTGATATTCAGCTTTAACTTGCGAACATGTTAAACATTTTGCTACATAAGTGGCTATGGACTTCTCCATGCCCATCAACCAATAATTCTTCTTCAGGTCTTGGTACATCTTATCTTTACCAAGATGTACATAATATTTTGAATTATGGGATTCCTCAATAATCAACTCTCGGAGTCCACTTTAAAGAAATTAAGTAAGGTAATGAAAAGTATTAGAATTAAATGTCATCGATATCCATTTAGTACACGGAACAATACAAGGGCGTATTTAATACAAAACCAACTTTAAGTAGAGTGTAAGAATAAGATAATACACTTGTATGCAGAGTTTGCAAAAGATTAAAAAGGTGAGGTAAACGGTTATACAAGGGTCTTATGTATCCGAATTAAAACAAAAAAATACAAGTGCTTATACAGTTTTTAGTGTTTACACATATCTACTCTAAACTAGTTTAGTATTGATATTTGAACATTCACATACCCCTACACCACATCCCTCATACCTATTTCTATATTCATTTACAACATTGACCACTTATATTTTGTCACATTATATTTTTATTCTATAGTTGATTTGAAACAAATTTTTAAAGAACATATTTGGGTCAAGACGGGTCCGGATCAAAACCGATCCATCTAAAAATGGTCATGTTTATTCGAGTTAGGATGTGGGCGGGTTAAATGAGTCTTACTTATATTAAAAATATATTGTGGTTCGAGTTAATATTTAAAAAATTGAATGTCTGCTTCGCAAGTACAAGTAAAAAAAATTGAATAATATTTAAAAAAGAACTAATTTTAGATCGAGAATATGACGACCATAGATACCCTTCTAAATATTGATAAAAATATAATACATATGACAACCATATTTACCATGCACAACTTAGTGGCACAAAATATGGATTAAGATGACAAAAACATGGTTTAGCAAGATAATGTAGTGGTTTGGAATGTAAGCTTATATGTACTTTTACCTCATCGCTGGTGAACCACTCGAATAGCCCATCATCTACGGGGAATGGACCATTAATGAATACAAAATCCATTTTTTCAAGCACAAAATCTGGCCAATTTTTAAAATGGTCTTCAAGTAATGTAGCATTTGAGCCATGTCCATGGAGGCATAAAAATCTTGGTTTCTTTGGAATCTCTTTGCTCTCCGTTTCTACAATATCTTTGGACTTCGCTGAAAAATAATATATATAATTAGTATTAAGCAAGTAAAAGAAAATACAAAAAAATATGTTCCAATGTGTAAGATTACAATTTCGGATATGAATCCAAGTTTCGCAAAAACAGTATTACATATGTAAAGGATCGAAACACAACTTGTAAAAGGCAAATTTATTATTTTGTCAAATACAAACATAAAATACGTTCAATGCATAACCAAACTTAGCTAAAAATAAAGAAAATAGAAAAACAACACCGAGTTAGTGTTCGTTTCACAGAATGGAATAGATTCTCAATGGAATTAGAATCTAAATTCCATTCCATATGTTCGTTTCAATAAAAGAAGGAAATGAATTTGAATCTAAAGCGTCCGGTTCACCTCCTTTTTTCTGGATACAAGATAGTTATTATAATGGTACAGAGATTTGCTGTGAATTGATTGAATAATTAGAAGAAGAAAAAAAATACAAGGCTATAAATAGCCGTTTACAATAGTTTCAAAGGAGGAGACTAAGGCACAAAATAAGGCAAGATACAACAGTTCCTAAATACAAAAATACAGTTAGAAGTGAAATAAGTTTGAAATCAGTTTTAGGGTTGACCATCCTTTGATTGATCTGTAATACGCCCCCACAAAATGGAGACTCCATCAAAGACTCCGATCTTGGAGCGAAGACTATGAAACTGACGTCGACCAAGTGGTTTAGTGAGTATATCAGCAAGTTGGTCCTCTTGGTCCTCAGAATGATGACATGAAGAACCCCTAATGTGTCATCTGTCACTTTCTCCCGAACAAAATGATAATCAAGTGACACGTGTTTAATGCGTGAGTGGTAAACATGATTTGCACATAAGTAGGTTGCCACGACATTGTCACAAAAATAGTCGGAGTTGATGTGATCGGCATTCCAAGTTATTGCAAAAGATTTTGGGCCCACGCTAGTTCTGCAGCGGCATTTGCCAAGGCCTTGTATTCAGCCTCGGTGGATGAACGAGAAATGGATTTTTATCAAGTAGAGCGCCATGAAATGATGTTTGACCGGAGATATAAAATATATGTCGTTGTTGAGCTTCCAACATAGGAAATCCCCCCCCCCCCCCCAAATCAGAATCAGAAAATGCTTTTAGATCCAAAGGCAAGACACAGTTTACGAACAAGCCAAGATGTATGGTCCTTTCAAATAGCAAAGCAAACGTTTTAAAGCTTGCCAATAGAGCTGAGTTGGAGAGTGCATAAGCTAAGATAACTTCTTCACTACAAAACATCCGATCTAGTGAATGCTAGATATTGTAATGACCCGACAAGTTGACGACAAGGAGTCAGGTCAACTCCCACAGAACCTTTGGTGGCTAATAAATCTGAAACACCAAGAGGGGTTGCAACTTGCTTAGCACCCTCCATTTTAAACTTCTCAAGTAAGTTTTGGATGTGGCGGTGTTGTGATCGAATAAGGCCACGAGCGGTTGAAATAACCTCAATGACAAGAAAATGATGGAGCATGCCAAGATCTTTTATAGAAAACCGGTTGGCTAAAGCCTCAACAACCACTTGAAGAAATTGATTATTGTTACCTGTTAAGACAATTCCATCAACATACACTACAAAGTAACACCTTAGACCTTGTTGATTATATATAAAAGTGATGGATCCACAAACGACTTTTTGAAACCAAACGATAGAAGAAAGCCGGTGAGCTCATTATACCAAGGTCACAGTGCTTGCTTTAAACCGTAGATGGGCTTACATAGCTTGCAAATATGATTAGGTAAGTCAGCGTTAACACAGCTCGGGGGTTGAGTCATGTAAAACTCTTCATGTAACGTGCCTTGTAAAAAGACGTTTAAACTGCGGGGAGTGGGGGCGTTGGTTGGGCGGGGGAAGCTCTTTAACGCTAGCTGCTCCACTCCGGGTTGGGCTTGGGCATGGTGTTGCCCCTTTTGCTTGGGAATTCAGCCTGGCGGGGGCAGGGTGACTTGGCTGGCTTTGGTTGGCTGGTTGGATACTTTAATTAAAAAAATCCAAATGGTTGGCCATGCCAAGCTAAGCCATGCCACACCACACCCCTCATTTTTCACCATAAGCTTGTGGATCTCACCCTAGCCATGTGTCGAGTAATGCCCCCAACCCAAGCCCCCCACTCCCCTCAGTCTTATCAAGTTGGCGTAACATCCCATTTTGTGACAAGGAAACGGGGAGAACCATGAGAATGGTAACCGATTTCTTTACGGGGCTAAACATGTCAAAATAATCTTTGCCATATTCTTGAAGAAACCCTTTTGCCCCTAGTCGAGCCTTAAACTTTTCGATAGACCCGTCGGGATTTCTTATAACCCGGAAAACCCATTTGCAAGCCACTGGTTTATGAGAATTTTGGAGGAACAAGAGACCAAGTGCCGTTATTTAGCAAGGAATTGAACTCGTTATCCGTAGTATTTTTGCATTCCAGGTCTCGTAGTGCTTGATTATAGGTAGACGGTTCAATCGTGTTAGGAATTAGATGAAGTGTGGTTATATTGATGAGTGTAAGATTATAATATTTTGGGTTGGGTTTATAGGTCAGATCTGATTGAGTTAGAGTAGCGGAGATGGATGGTGAGTATGACTTTGGTTAGGAATGAGAGCTGAGGGATGTGAATGGAGACGAGGTAGCTTGGGAGGGAAAAGAAAGTGGAGTGGAGAGTAATGAGGAGGTGACGATGGCAAGAGTAGGAGAAGTTTGTGGAACGTTACTAGGGTCAGCAGAGGTGGGATTAGCAAGACATGGAATACGAGGAATTTGGTTGTAGTAAATTGGTGTTAGTAGGGAGAACTGGAGGGGTATGGTAAACAGAGGTCGGAACGAAAGTGGGGTCAGATGAAGTGTGAACAAATTGAGTCTTGGATGATGGTGGTTGGGCCGATGGAATAAGGGAGGATAATGTTTAGGCTGGGGTAGTAGGAGTACGGAAGGATGGTGTTTAGGTCGTGGCCAATGAAGGTTGCATGGATTTTAGATTTGGAATAAAGAGTCAACAGTGGATAATGGGAGATGTTGATATGGTTTGGTGTGACATGAGAATTTTGATTCTACAAACTCAAGGTCAAGAGTGGTAAAGCTTATGGGAAGTTGCTTCATAGCACTTGTATGCAAATTTAGACGAAGAGTATCCAAGAAAAATACATGGATCCAACCTTGGGTGGAGTTTCGGGGCATAGGGTAGAAGCCACGGGTAACATAGAAATCCAAACAGTTTAGTTTGGAGTAAGTTGGAGGTTGGTTATACAAGTAGTCAAATCGGCTTGTTGAATTATGAATCGATGTGGACAACCAACTGATAAGATTGACCGCCGTTTGAAACGTGTATGACCAAAAGGAAATCGGGAGATTAACGTAGTGTAAAAGATCTAGGCCGGTTTCCACAATGACGGTGGCGTCTCGCGGCTATGTCGTTTTAGTTTTGTTCTTGTGTATGCGGAGGGGTAGTGAAATGCGAAATACCTTGGGATTGAAGATACGAGAAAAGTCCTTGATATTCACCTTCGTTATCACTGAATAAGGAGATTAAAGAAGTTTGAAAGAACTTTTTTACTAAGGACTTAAATTGAGGAAATAGTTTAGATAGATTGGATTTGTGTTTTATAGGATACAACCAAACATATTTGGTTTAAAAATTAACAAAAATGACATAGTAATTAAAACCATTAATCGATTTTGCGATTGGTCCCCATACATCCGAAGACACAAATTCTAAAGGTTTAGAGGCATGAAAAGAATTTTCACCGAAGGGTAACTTATGGCTTTTATTAATAGAGCATGAATTACAATGAAAATTTTGAAAATTGAAATTAATGCTTAAATATTTAGCTAATGACTTGAAAACTCGAACTGACAGTTGACCGAGTTTATGGTGCCAATAAAGTAATGAGACAGATGTTGTGAAGTTGAGTTGAGTTGGCGAATGGAAGTTGGCATAGTAGACATCAAGGTAATTCTCCCCCTCCATTAGCCGCACCCCCGTGCGAAGATTCTTCACAAAAAAATGAGATGGAAAAAATTCAACCGAAACATGGTTAGTTTTGCAAAGTTTAGCAACTGAGATAAGATTTTTGCGTAAATTTGGCACACATAAAACATTTGCTAATGATAAGGAATGGGGAGGTGTGTGAATTTTAGTGCTACCGGTATGAGAAATAGACAAGGTTTTACCGTCACCAAGAACGATTTCATCCGGTCCTCCGTATTTAGGCAAATTGTGGAGAGTGGAATGATTGGAGGTAGCATGGTCGGATGCACCGCTCTCAAACATCCATGTAGGCGGTGCGGTGGTTGACCGAGAAGCAGTGACATTTGCAATCGGACTAGAAGTAGAGGCAACAACGGTAACATTGTTTTATCTAAGGAACTGGGCAAGTTTGCGACATTCCTTGGCTTCATGACATGATATGGTACAAAAATGACAAGTCATAGAGTTCGGATTAAGCCGATTTTCACCATTGTTTACTCACTATTATCGCGAATGGCGGGAATTGGTACCAGAATTGTATCGACCCGGTCCTTGAGTGGGTCACCCAGTTAACCGATTGGCTTGTTCTGGGTGTAGTTAATAGTAGTGATGCTAGGAGGAGACAAAGGTGATGTGTCTTTGAGACACCTTTCGAAATCAACAAGTTTGTCAAAAAGTTCGGGATATGGAATGGGAGTTACATGCACCTTTAAGGCTACAACGAGGTTGCCATATTCATCTCCAAGCTGACTAAGAGCATGAATAAGAAAGTCTTCATCATCAACAGGCTGTTGGGCAATAGCCAGTCCATCTACAATCATTTTTATATCTTGTAGGAACTCGGTGATTGAACGGGTTCCTCTGGATTTTTCTGCAAGTTTGGATTTAAGCGAGATGACCCTAGAACGAGATTCAGCTTAGCTATGCTGAATGGAATCAACATAGCTGCCTAGAATAGCGCTTAGGATGATCTAATCCTGCCTGTACCACACATTATATTCAGGATTAGGTTGACCTGGTTCAAGTTCCTTCAATGGAGGTTTGTGATTTGCAATGATGTACTTGTCGAGATCCAAGCCGATAAGAGTGGATTGGATCAGTTTTCTCCACCAGGGAAAATTGTTTGCGTTCAATTTGATTGGAAAGTGGGATGTGGCCGTTATTTGGGTGATTTGGGTTGCCATTGAAAGGCTTGAAAGCTGTGATTCTAAGAAAAAAGATGGATCGACTCTTGTTTTGAGCACAAGAATGCTCTTAATGGTACAGAGATTTGCTATGAATTGATTGCGTAACTAGAGAAAAATACGAAGTTATAAATAGCCGATTACAAGAGTAGGCACAAAATAAGGCGAGATACACCAACTTTAATTTCACTACATTTCCTAAAATGAACACACTCCGCGAGTATCTATATATGTTAATAAATGAGATGATTTGGGCCATGTGTCAATGGATGGGGGAGCAATTTTGCCTATGTGGCATCCTATGGTTGAGTAGAGGGTGATTTTGGGAGGAATCCATTTTAAATACACATAACCTTTATTGGATGCGGGGTCCGAAATAAAATGGGTCATACCATACCTGTGATTTCGGATCATATAAAAGAATTATTGAGGCCACTATCTCTTTATTCTCTAAACCCTAACCAAATCCCTTCATCGCCGTCTTCATTCTTCTGATCATCATAGAACCCTAAATGCTCATCATATTCAACTTCTTCAAATTCATTCACACAAGTTTCTCAAAATTCTGAACCCGAAGGTCATGATTCAGCCAACTGTTAAACATTTTAACCTCCAGAAATCACAACTGATTCTGTAAAGTTTGTTGAAATTTGCTGAATTAAGAATTTGATCTGTTTATTTTGTGCGTGAAGAGTTAGGTTTTTACGAAGATAAAATACACACATAAATGCCATTGGAATCGTCGATTACAGATCATGAACCTGACGATTCCGATACTGAGTCCGTTGAGATCTATCCTTCTGTTCGTTACGGTCGGGTTAGTGCGTTTCACTTTATTAATTTTGATGCATATTTGAGCATTATTTGTTAGATTTCGATATTAAGTTGTATAATTTGCAGTATAAAGAAGTCTTAGGGAAAGGTGCTTTTAAAAAAGTGTATCCTTTTATTGCATTATTGTTTTATTAGATATTTTATGTTGTCAATAGGTTTATAAATTAATTTCATATACAATTTTTTATGTAATTAAAGCTTAAAATGTAAGTTTTATGTTCCTTGATTATTGGGAATTTAGATACAAAGCATTAGATGAATTGGAAGGGACCAGATATTGATCATGAAGCAGTGGCTAATATGACAGATGACTACTTAGGAAGTGATTTGAAGGTCTTTCTTATCTTTTCTCTATTGGATTACACCTTTGTTTTTACATATTATATGTTTTACTTGTTGACGTTTTATCTTTCGAAATTTCAGAATCTGTGTGTGGCAACTGCACATTTTCCAATAAGAGAAATTCTGGACAAGGAAGAGAAGGTTTGTTTCTCTGATGATTGTTATTCATTGATATCAACTCTTGATGTAAACTGTATCGCTATTATAGAACTATTGAGAATGTGCCTTTTTTTTTAATTTCAAATATACATGTTATACAGGAGAAGGCTACAACATTGGCAGAAAATAGGTCATTGCCTTCTTTGCATAGCATTGCAGATGTCCGCCCTTTAAGTTTTGATGATTTCAAGAAGGCACATGAACAGGTACTCTGCATGTCGTTCTTCTAAGATTTCTCACAAATATTCAGTGTCGCAAGCATGATCACTAAAACATATATGATTTTAAAATCAATTTTTTTATTATGCCATTAATAAGGACACACTATTGTTGATTTCATCATTATTTTAATTTCATCTTAAATATCTATTTTGATTTCATCATTATTTTAATTTCTTGCAGCATCTATATTGAAGGTTAGACTTTCCTAATAAGTTTGCTTGATTTACGGGAAATTGGTACCATGTCGGTTGGTTTTGCTTGGCAAGATTAGACTTTCCTAATAAGTTTTCTTGATCTACGGGATTGAATATTAGTGATTTAATTTTCAGATTTTAAATTTTAAATTTTGAAGTCAATCATTATTTTAAATTTAAATTTTGAAGTAAACCATTATTGTGTTTGATTTTAAATTTTAAATTTCGAAGTCAATTATTGTTTTAAATTTAAATTTGAAAGTTTGTCATTAATGTGTTTGATTTTAAATTTCGAAGTGAATGATTATTTTAATTTAAATTTGGAAGTAAACCATTAATGTGTTTGGGAGGGAATCCATCTTAATTCTCCATACACAAACCAAAATTCTCAATACACAAACCAAATCAGAAGTTGGGCGCGGGATCCGGAAACAACTGGGTCGGATTTAGGTATTTCTCCCACTTTATTCAATTGGATATTTTAAACTTTGCTATCTGAGCTTTATTTGGACTCAGTGACTTGAGATTTTGGGTTTTTAGGTCTGCTGGGTTACCTGGGGGATTACATTTGAGCTTTTGGTGAAATATGGTTTAAATCAAGATGATAGAACCTACCATAAATATAAAAAAGAATTTATAAATACCTTACGCCTCACGTATGTGATGCGTGCGTGTTCACCTCTGTTCTTCGTCTCTCGCCTTGGTTCCAGTGACCCTATTTCAGTATGCAGTTTTCTGATCTGATCGGAGGTCCAATTACCGACCAGATCAAGTGTCCATGTAAGCAGTTTCCATCTTAGCTCATTAACTCTATCTGATCTGAAATTTTAGGATTTTGGTTATGTTTAACGATTCAATGTGTATTGTTTCTTTGCTCTTTATTTGCCAAGTTTGATTCATGTTTTGAGGATTTTGTGTTTTGATAGCTGCTAACAGCATACATTGATCTATTTCAAGTATGGGAATGGATCATAACATGTTGACAGTTCGTCTTCGTGAAGCAGGATTTGATGAAGAATCGATTAAAGGAAGGGATTATGGTTCATTAATCGCTCATATTGCTAAACTTGAAGCTCAGGTTGTTATTCTTTTCCACGTTGTTGACAACTGTATGGTTTTGTTAATTGGATTCAGTTGTCAGGACTAATGATCAATTTTTTACTTGCTAAAGATTTTATTTTTAAGCAACATATTGACTAATTAGCTCCTAAAAGTGTTGACTGAAGGTGGAGATGATCAAATGAATGATTTAGTTTGGTGGTATTATCATTGGAACCACGATTGGTTTAAGCGTGGTAAATGGAGTTAGTTGAGCCAGTCCTCATAATGTTGTCATAACCGAAAGGTAACCTCAAACAGGTACGTTTTATAATTTTTTATGATATTTTTTAGTTGTGAATTGTTTCAAATTTTGAAGAAATCAATCGGTAGAATTGATTGATTTACTTCAAATGCTACTCAATTAAGAGCATTAAAAGTCTGACCCAAATTAAGCAGACCAACTAATTTTGTTTGTTTGTTTTTTTGCAGATTACTTCTTAGGTTGTGAGGATCGTGTGATTTTGGAATAAGAAGTCTGGGCTGAGATTCGTTTCGTTTGAGTATCTCGACTGCGGTTTCTTCTGAGGTTCGTTTCGATTGTAATGGGTACATGCTAATGACGAATTTATTATAAAACTGTTAGGGTTCTATGATGTTTGGTTTAGAGTTTGGATTTGGGTGCACAAATATTTTTATCAAAGAGATTTTACCGTTTTATACCTTCATGGTGTCCCTTTGTTTAGGATATTTTATGTAAGGGTGTTAAAAAAAAACGTAACCAAATAAAAACCATAAACCGAACCGTAACCGTAACCAAATAAACCGATCCGAATATCGAATTTGGTTTTTGGTTTGGTTTCTAACCGAAACCGAATAGTGAATATGGTTTTTGGTTCGGTTTATGGATCCACATTTTATTTTATTTGGTTTATTCGGTTTATTTGGATAATTGAATAAACCATTTAACTTAATTAATTATTAAATAAAAATAATAATATTTTATAAATCACATACACTTTATTAGCCCAAAATAGTTATTTTTTTATGCAGCCCAAAATACCAAATGTGAATCTAAAAGCCCAACTCAAACCCACTCATTTCTAAAATAATAGAACTTCAGACATTGAGTATAGAAACTAGGGTTTAGTTGCAATGTTCGGAAGTTGGAACACAAACATAAATATAAATTAGGAAAAAAAGTACTTAGGTACAATTTGGTTAGATTTTGTTTATTTGGTTTCTAACCGAACTCAATTTGGTTTTGTTTGGATCGGTTTGCATATTCCTTATTTCGTTTGGTTTTTGGTTTAGGGTACAAAATTTTGAAAACCAAATAAACCGAACCGAATAAACCAACTAAACCATAAACCGAACCGATGAACACCCCTAATTTTATGTAGTATGATATATTAGAATAAAAAAAATACAAACAAGAAATATTGGTTGGATGCAACTTGGTCGATTTCATTTGGGTTTGTTTATAAAATTATATAAAAAGATTATCTTCTGGGTCGTATTGGGAAGGAGTGTCGTGAAAGGACATTGATTCTCTTACACCTATGTTTAAAATTTGTTTCTTTGGTCCATGTTTATGTTGGTTTTAATGGCATCAGGTTAGGGTCAGGATTGCCTCACTGATTACTGGATACTGTCAAGAAAGAAAAAAAAACCCAAGTAGCTCTTCAACAAATCCTTAATAGAGTTTGCAAGGATGATGATGATGATGTTGACCATGTTGAGGTTGCTCTTCTTAATTCCTTTTAAAACCATATAATTATGTTTAGGAATATGCATCCTTTTAATCATGTATACTAGTCTCCGATATTGGATAACGTATATTTCTGTCCCACTTTTGATCAAATATGTTGGTTGATATGGAGGTTACAGGTGGCGATGAAGGCCGCCAGCGGCAGAGAAGGTGTATGGCTACTTCTTTTAGTTGGTGTGGGAGCTAGACCATACTTTGGAGACTACAATTGCTACAGAATTAATGGTATAATGTTTAAACGTACCATTGATCCTCATGGATATGATTTCAGATTTGATAGAAATTTAGGGCATCCATTTTTTGGATTTATGATTTTACCTGTTATACACATCTATATATATATTAATCAAATACTTCAAGGAATATAAAATCATGGATTAAGTTTCAGATTATCAATTGGTTTACAATATTCGCTTTGGTGCCACTCTTTACAATATTCGATCGGGTATATATACAGGTTGCTGTTAATGTGTCAATTGAATTTTTAGTCAACTTGCAGATGACACTTCTTGGGGTTAGTTGGATATTTGGTCGGCTTTCGACATTAGATCGCCGTTTGGAACTTCTATCAGCTTCCAGCTAACATTTCCTTCGCAATGGGATTGCTGGCAAAGGAAGTGGCGGCCGATGTGGTGGAAGAAGAGGAGAGGGTTTCAATGGTGAAGTTGCTGGGGATGGCGGTCCAATTTGCCCTGGATCACGAAGAATCTGATGCAAAACTTAAGTTTCTTGAGAAGCATCTTCAAGAGGTAAGTTTTTTTATTAACTCGGGTTTGGGTTGTTAATGGATAACGATTTTAATGGATGGTTGTTGATGCAGGTGAACAAGTCTGTGCAGATTTTTAGTAATAAACAAGAGCTTTCAGACACGCAAAAGGAACCGGTGGCAGTAAAAATCGCTCGAAAAAAAAAACAGTTTTCGAGCCATAATTCGCAGCAGAATGAAGGGCAGTCTTCAAAACCTGAGACGCAAAAACGTATGTATGACTACCAGATTTGGAAATTTGGACCGTCTAAAGTTTTTTTTTGAACGGCCAACGAATCCTCCAAATGGGCTACTGGCGAAATTCACCACATCGGGATACACTCGCCTCCGAACCGGGGAAAACCCTCACCTAGGGCCGAAGCCCGTGAACACTCGCCCGAAGGCACGACCGTCTAAAGTAATCAGTTATTTGTGAAATTAAATTTGAGCCGTTTAAATTTGGTATTCAATTGAATATCAACAACTATTTTAGTGGTTGGGCCACGGTGACAACCAAAGTTGTTTCCATAATAAGCAAGATTGCTCTGGTAACCACACAATTTTTGTTAAGATTGGTCCCTATCTGATATTTAGAAGCTAACGAGATCACTATGATTTTTCCAATTAAGTTTGGATTCCGGCAACTATACTTGGTCTCTAAGAGGAACTCTTGGCTATGGAATATTGAGGTGATGTTCTAAATAAATGACCACCTGTGTCACTGGAATCATAGCATTATAGGGTGTATGATGGTGAGAGGTTTTCACTTTTTAGATCTGTTCTGCATGCTACCGATCAGTTTTGTTATCGTGCTTTTGATCCAGGTTTGAGTATAACCGTTCGTTCATGGGTTTTATTTGGGGCTTTTGCTGAATTTAAATTGCCTTTGTTTTTGCAGTGTTTGATGGTTTCTTTTTAATGGTCGTCATATGTATTAGGTGCAGCTCGCCCGTTAATCCAGGTTTGGCTCTTGGCCTCTGTATGTTACTTATTTTGGGTGGATAACTCCTTCTAATTCAATGATGTTGATTACAAAAGCTCTTAATTGAGTTCTATACTTTGAAAATTTGTGGGTTTTTTGTTGTTTTTAAAGGGAGAATTATGGATTAGGGTTAATAGTCGATTAGAAACAAATCTGGAGAAATATATATATGTCATTGCTAAGTATCATTTGTATATGTTGTTGTTGTGTGTATAACCATATACATTGTGCTTGGTAATCCTTTGTATATATAACGGTTAGTCGAAGTGATTAAATGAACCACCGTAATGGTTAGTCTTAACTGATAATGAATTTCAGTGTTGTTTTCGATTGCGGGGGATATTGATGACGCGTCGGTTTGTTTTTCTTTTAGCAAAAGCGAAGACGAAGATGATGAGGGCCATTTCTCCGATGATCTGTCGACGACCACTGTCTCCTTGCTGTCTTCAAGTTTAAAGTCGGCCCAACTTCAAAAAAGGTATTTAATTTCATCTTCTTTTGGTCAATCTGCATATGGGTTATTCTTATTTTTGGTATATGTTTGATTGTATGTGGTTTAGGCCATGGTGACGAACGCGAACCCCAACCGCGCCCGTCGATGATGACGACTATGGTTCCAGTGACTGTTCCGGAACCATTGAGTGTAATAGGAGGTAGATATGAACATAGGCAATGTTGTCTGATTACCTTTAAGACTACCAAATTTATGTTTGATTTAATATAAAAGAAAATAAAAATGAAGTTTTCAAAGTTAGTGATCTTGGCAGGGGAGTGTGTGGTCTCTGTGTAATCGTTTTAGTTAAATTTTGTTTTGTCATCATCAAATAGAAGTAGATTGTTAGGGCCCATACTAGACATACGAAATAGAAGTCTTTGTATTGTTGTAAATGGTTGATAAGTGATAACTTATAAGACCCTATATTTTTTTCTTTGTTTTTAGTTTATAGTTTTTTTTTCAGTTTGGAGGATGGAGGCAACCTTGCGGGTAAACTAAGGAGAGCTAATGCTGATTATGCTGTAGTGCTCACCTAAGCATGTTATCAGCCTTCAAGCTTTGAAAATTGTATTAAAAATCTAGAAGCATTTCTATTTAATACATTTGAATTATTTAGTTATAATCTTTTACGTGGCAATAATCTGTTTTGCATTATTAACTAAATTTGATTATTAAATTATTATTGAGTGGTTCCTGAAAAAGTTGTCCGTTTTGATCCGAACTTAAAAGCTTAACCAGTTTTTGGAAAGAACCGTTATACATAACCTGCACAAACGTTGAGTGGCCACCAACATTACGCGACACATATGAAATTATTATAAACGAGCCCTACTATAAAGGACACCATGTAGTGTTGGTTCCATCTAAAAAAGTCGATCTCATAAAAAGATGTGTTTTTCTATATAGAAGTCATATCTATATTTTTATATTTTCTATTAACTTGACGAGTCCCATACACATTATATTTGGGAACGAGAGGCAGCTGCAGCTCTCTAGTAAGCAAAGAAAAAAACGAATATGCACTATATTACACATTCACAATAACAATATAGAGGGTTGAATGTGACCCTATAAAATATAGAAGGTTGAATGTGACCCTAAAAATATAGAGGTGTACTTTACATTCTTTAATTTTTTTTCTATTATAGATATTCAAATGTGATGGTATTTTTGTTGTTTCTTCTATTATTTTATCTATATAATATAGAATAGAGGCTCCAATGTAAATGCTTTAAATATAGATATGTACTTTACATTCTTGCTTTTGTATGTCTTTATGGCTCTTTACAACAAGAAAAAGTTTAAGAAACCGAATTAAAAATTTATGGTGGATAAAAGGGAAAGATGATACTTTAGATGTTAAAAGTGTTATTTTTATACTTTTATTTGTTATAAATTAAAATTTTCTACCCGGAAAATTTCCGGGTTATAACCTATTTCATATATATTCACTTGCATATACGCTTGTCAAAAAGTTAGAAATAAAAACATATTACAAAATCGCCTTATCACTTTTAGCATCATAGTTCAAAAAATTATAAATATTATAATACCAACCCCCACCCCAACTTCATCTTTTCCTATTAATCCTACAATCCGGTGACATTAATTTAAGCTAAATTCATTTGAAAGCTTATCGTAGAGTCATGAACATGTTAATGTTTCTATTAAAAAAAATTAAACATTCTCACAACACATCCAGGAAGCTAATCTCATGCAACATAAGAACGTACCTAAATAGTCTTCAGTTTTAGACACAATCCAATTCTCCTCAAACGATTCACCAATTGACTCGTCGATTATGTTGCTCACAATGCTAGAAGATGAGTATATCTCCGAAACGAAGAAACCGACCAAAATCAAGCAAAATAACTGCAAACAACACATTCTTCGCGTTTCCATAATCCACCAATACCAATCTTTTGATCTGAATTCTCCTATCAAAATCCCAGTAACTATTTGCATTTAACCATAAAACATTAGCTGGCCAAGCTGAACATATTAGAAATCTAGACCACAATAGAAAAATATCAAAGCAACGCTTTAAATCATATCGGTGGTGGTTATTGACCGGCAATGTTCTTCCCTTGGCTGGTGATTTAGGGATCTAGACCCACGAGAGGATGAACGACGAGGAAGGAGGTGGGGTTGAGTCACCGAAAAACGAAGAAGATGATATTATTTATAATTTTATTTTGGAACAAGTTTTTTAGAATTTCGGATATCCAATTTATTATCCAAATCCATATCCAAAAATTCAGGTATTTGACTTTTTGGATACGAATTCAGATAGTGAAAATAACTATCCGAAATTTAAGGATATCCGAATTTTCCGATATCTGATTTTGAACACCCCTACTAAGAAGATCAGATGTGACGTTCACATGGACACGTTGTTCCAGAAGGGGCGCCAAAACAATGAAGACATCGCGATCTACAAGAGATGACGATTCCAAAGGGTTGTGACGGATTGAAGGCGTCAGGTTCGTTTAGTATATATAGGTTTATGTATTTCAATTGTAAATTTTGTATCATCACAATAACATACGATTGTTAAGAAATCAAAGTCTTTTTGTAGTTTATCATTGTGTTCAATTGAAGATCTTGGGCAACATATATATTAAAGGTTAAGTATCCTTGACTAAAATGCCCTTTGCATCTAAATGGGGTTTGACAAAATATGGATGTACGTTAGTTATATGGACCAAAAGTAGTTACAAAACTGAAGTTTAGTGAAGGATATGACAAAAAATTACTTTCTGGACTGAAACTCAAACCACTGGGAAAAGAAACATATTTAAATATTTTACTTTAAAATTAGTACCTTAAAATCAAAGACATATATTTTTAAGACCATATCTAGTGGTACACATAAATAATGCCTTCATTTTGGAGCGTTTTGCGTCATATGGCAGTACAGTCAGCAATAGGGCATTATAGGACGTTTTTCATAAATGGGTGTAGTGAGGATGTGGGGCATTATGTTAAAAGGGGTTTAATAGAATTAAATAAAAAAACTATCAAAAAATGTTATTGGACAAAAAACATCAAAAAGGGTGATTGGTCAACACATAAGGAGCTTTGGGCGTGAAAAAAACAACGCCAAACCAGATTTTGTTGAAAAAAACGCCCAGGGTGGGAGTTGGGGCGTTTTCTTAGGGGAAAAACGCCCAAAAACCCCCACTACGGATGGTCTAACAACGTTTAGTGATCAAGAAAATACGACAAATAAATTAGAAATCATTGAAATTAGATCAAAGCTACCTTCTTTTGCTTCTGGTGGAGGATCCCCTTCTCTCTTTGACTTTGTGATATGTTTGGTGTTTGTATCTTATCAATTTATTTCATTCTCATCCCTATTAATAGTGTATGGAACTTGATTGTTAGGTATAGAGAATTTAGTGTATACAACGAAAGGGTAGGTGTATATCATACAGAGATGGAAAGGGTAGTGTGTGGTGTGCGGTTATTTTGGTTGTGTTAAGAGCATTCAGTGGTACAAAAACAAATGAAAGTTTTCAATTTTTATTTAACAGAGATGGAAAGGGTAGTGTGTGGTGTGCGGTTATTTTGGTTGTGTTAAGAGCATTCAGTGGTACAAAAACAAATGAAAGTTTTCAATTTTTATTTAACAGAGATGGAAAGGGTAGTGTGTGGTGTGCGGTTATTTAGGTTGTGTTAAGAGCATTCAGTGGTACAAAAACAAATGAAAGTTTTCAATTTTTATTTAGAGAAAAGTGCCCGGATAGTCCATGTGGTTTGCTCATTTTTCAGCTTTAGTCCCTAACTTTCTAAAATTACAGCTATAGTCCTCAATTTTTGCAATTTTGTTCCCGGATAGTCCCTGGCACGGATGAGGGTTAGTTTTTTGATTTTAAGTTGATGTCAAATGACAAAAGTACCCTTACTAATAAATCAAACACAAAAATATAAGGGTAAATTACACTTTTCGTCCTTTATGTTTGTATCGTATTGCAATGGATACCCTTTAACTTCAATAATTACAATCACAGTCCTTTATTTGTAAAACACATTACACCCTACGTCCTTTAGCACCAACCAGGTTAAAAAATTTCAGTTAACTTTGATCCCATAAGGGTAATTTAGCCTTTTAACTTTAAAATATTTTAATAAATAGAACAAAAAATATATATATGTATAACTAGGTTAAGATATTTTACACCATCACCCAAACTACCTTCACCACCAACACACATCACCCCCAACCACCTGCCATCACCAAGCCACACTAGGGATGAGATCGGTATGATACCAGTACCGTACCGGTACCGATACCGTAAATACCGTTACCGAAATTGAGGAAATATGGATACCGATTACCGTACCGTATTTATAGATTCGGTACCGGTATTTCGGTACTTTACCACATTGGTACCGCTTTGGTGTCATCCATTGTTTTACCTAAAAAATATCATGTGCAACCCATCCATCTATTATTAACTGAACTAGAATAATATATAGAGGAATGTAAAAAATGGTAAACATATTAAACATCCATGGGTTCGACTTTTAACCAATTTGGAATCACCATCAAGTTCGACAAAAAGGGCTTTCTTCAACAATAGTGTCGTCTCCTTACACAACCAACCACAAAGATATTAAAAATCTAAAAATAAGAAAAGATATATTGATAATTTATAACTAAACCATTAAAAAATTAACTTACTTCAATGGATTCCATGCTTTTTACCGATGATTATTAAATTCGGTATTAATACCGGTATTTACCGAAAAATACCGGTACCGATACCGTTTTTTACCGATACCGAATTTCAAAAAATCTATTACCGATACCGGTACCATTTATGATCGGTACGGTATGGCATCGGTATGGTACCGGTATGGTACCGGTACGATACCGGTATTTCGGTAAAAAATCTCATCCCTAAGCCACACCACCACCATCAAATCAAACCTTAAACAAACAATCAATTCCTACACAAAAAAGATTACCTAATTTTGCCATGTGGTAAAGTCAATTGAACATTCCCAAATTAACAGTTCATACCATATCTACATTCCCAATGTCAAAACATTCACAAATAAATCCTAAACAAATCACTAGTTCTGCACCAAAAAAAAATTACTTATTTTTGTCCTAAACAAATTACCTAAACAAACCGTCCCCATCATCACCTCTCCTCCCATCCACCACCACAGCATCACCTCTCCTCTCCTCTCCTCTCCTCCCCTCCACCACCACAGTATCACCTCTCCTCCACAATTGTCTGGCAGATCTGCGGATCTGGGTTCTTGTCATCCACATCAACCATCACTCACTTCTATCCTCTCTCCTCCACCCTCTAATAACTACAACCATCACTCCACCCTTGCAGATCTACGTTCCTCGACTTGAGGTACTTGTGGGTTAGGATGGATGAAAGAAAAGAAAGACCTAAAAGGAGAGAATGTATGGTGGCGGTGGTGCAAGAGATGGAGGGAGTTTAGGTTTTATATAATAGAATGGTAAAAGGACTAAATAGAATGGTAAAAAGACTAAGATACCCTTAGATGACTTGATTGAAAATTTTAACTAGGTTAGTGTTAAAGGTATGCTGTAACAGGTTTTACAAATAAAGGATTGCAACTGTAATTATTAAAGTTAAAGGGTATTCATTGTAATGCGGTACAAACATAAAGGACGAAAAGTGTAATTTACCCAAAATATAATTTATCATCAAATTTCAAAGTAGCCCCACCATTATTATATTATATTAATTAATAAAAACCTACCCCACCCCACCTCACCCTCTCTTCTTCACAAAACCATTGACACAACCATGGAGCATCGGCAGCCGACGACCTAGGAGCATCATAGCAGGAGACCCAAGGAGCATCGACACCGGCCACCGGAGCTCAATCGAGTAAGGAGCATCGACATCGGTAATGTTACCATCGTCATTCGTCACATCCCCATCGCCGACGAATCGGTCGGTAATCTTCTACATCTAATCGTTTTTATTATCTTATAATGGGTCAATATTAGTAGGGGAGAAGCAAATCCCGAACATTGCGGACATTTGATGCGTCCACTGTTAAACTAAGAGGAGGGATTTCGATGGCCGGTGGTGGTGGGTTTCGATGGGGAAAGGGATTTGGTTGTATGTTGCCGGAGATATTTGTTGACCGGAGATATGTTTTTCAGACGCGATAAAGGTTTTAGGTTGGATGGCTAATTTTCAGATGCGATCCAGGTTTTAGTCTCCTCCCTTGCCAATGAATCCCCCATGGTTAAGCAAGCATTTATGGCGTCTCTCAAATCTCCACTGTAAGTATTTATATGTTGGACTTGATTGATTCTATGGTTGCATTTGTTAAGATATGATTAATCTTTTCTAAAGGATCTTAGTTGTGATCGACACAGGTGCTATTTTGAATCTTCATGAGGATTGATTTTTCACTTTGAAAGTTTAGGTGGTAGCTAGAATCTTGGCCGGAGAAGACGAAGTAGGGTGGTGCTGATAACAGAAGGGAGGGTGGGATTGGGGCTGGGTTAAGTGTTATATATTTAAATAAAAGGTGGGGCTCCTTTATTTATTAAATGATGAATTACATTTGTTAATTATTCAGGAAAAGATATTTTTGTCATTTCGCATCCTCTTTACTAAGAAAACTAACTAATGTTAGGCACAGGAACTATCCGGGAACGAAAATTGAAAAGTTGGGGACTATAGCTATAATTTTAGAAAGTTAGGGACTAAAGGTGAAAAAAAGGTAAACCACAGGGATTATCCGGGCATTTAACTCTTTTATTTATCTTTTAGACTATAGGGTGTGGTCATGACCCTCATGACCACCATGATCCTCTACGTCAGCACCATGTCATCACCCTCTAATTCACCATCCAAAATCACTATTCTAAGGGTGTGGTCATGACCCAAACCACTATCCACCCTTTTTTTTGTTGAAATATATTTTATTTATTTTAAATAAACAACAAATAAAATTATATAAATTTTAGTAATAAAACTACATAACATTCAGATTAAAAAAAATAACATCCAAATTTAAACTACATATTATAAATTAAGAAAAAAACTACTCGTTGTTGTTAACCCGACCAAATTTCCAAACATGTTCAATCAAATCCGAACGAAGTTGGTTATGCGTAGTCTCATTGTATAACGCCCACATGTTAGATTCTTGTTGCCCTTCATCAACTGGTACAACATTCTCATGAATGTCGTTTGGATCATATTCACATATGGCGTTACCTTTGTCTTCGATAATCATGTTATGCAGCAAGAGACAAGCATACATATAATATCTCAATGTTTTGAGTTCAAGTGCTCGTGCTGGGTTTGCAACTATGTGCCATTTTTGTTGTAGAACCCCAAATAGACGCTCAACATCTTTCCTAGCAGATTCTTGACATTTTGCAAATTTCTTTCTTTTTTCATCTTCTGGATACGGTATAGTTTTAACAATCGCTGTGCATGTTGGGTATATTCCATCAGCTAGATAATACCCGTGCTTGTATTCTACTCCTGAAACCGAAAACCTAGAATCTGGCCCCGTACCGTTAATGATGTCATTGAAAATATCTGACTGACCAAGAACGTTAATGTCGTTA
This sequence comes from Helianthus tuberosus, assembly GCA_030545235.1. NCBI lineage: Eukaryota > Viridiplantae > Streptophyta > Magnoliopsida > Asterales > Asteraceae > Helianthus > Helianthus tuberosus. The sequence goes on from CM060369.1 coordinate 85,988,382, forward strand.
TTCGAACCAGGAACACCAAAGAAAGCATGCCAAACCCAAAGATCATTTGATGCCACGGCGTCAAGAATTAATGTGGGATGACCATGATCACCTCGAGTAAATTGACCTCGCCATGCATTAGGGCAATTACGCCAAGGCCAATGCATACAATCTATGCTACCAAGCATTCCAGGAAAAGCATGTTTACTTTCGTGTGTCTGGTACAACTTTATGATGTCATTCTTTGTTGGCCTTCGTAAGTACTTCGTGTTGTATAGCTTGACCACCCCTTTGAAAAATTGATACAAACTCTCTCGTGAAGTTCTATCAGACATCTTCAAATATTCATCCCACATGTCGCTACTTGTACCGTAAGCCAATTGGTGAATTGGCGACGTACACTTTTGTAAAGTGGTAAATCCCCTTTTACCTGTAGCATCCCATCTTAATGTGAAAAATGGGTCATAATTAGCCAAATCGTTGGCTATACGTAAGAAAAGATGACGGCTCATTCGGAAACGACGCCTAAACATTTCATCCGTGTATACTGGGTTTTCGGAAAAGTAATCGGCCATCAACCTATCGTGGGCACCTACATATTTTACAAAATATAAATTACACTAAGACATAAACGACACTTCAAAAAATATAATGCACGAAAAAAATACCTTCACGATCCCTATTTAAACATTGTTGTCGTTTCCTCCGTTTGGACGAGGTTTCTTCCTCCTCTATAATTATTTGCGTCGTTTCCATCACCACGTTCATAAAAAATTCGTTGATCTCGTCGGAAGAAGTTGGTGACGCCATGGTGGTGGGATAACCTGTTTCTTCTTTTTCTTCTCTACTGTAGGTACAAATAATATAACCAATTTAGTCCAAATTACATGAGAGATGTATAACAGAGTTGTCTAAAAATTGAAAATAAGTAATTTAATCCATAAAATATAAAACTGAATCAATTTCGTTACAACTAGAAAATATAAAAAACGATTGCGACATAAATTAGACGAAAACTAGAAAATATAAAAAATGATAACGACATAATTTAAAGACCCCATTTTTGAGCAATTTTCGCCTTCATTTTTTGCAACACTTCTTTATCTTTTTCCGGGAGCGAGTCGATATTTGTTGCCATTAGCTTAAAGTCTTCACGATCGGCCGCTTCTTGCATTTCTTTTTCTTTCAACTTAAGTCTCGCCGCTTGTATTTCGTTAAATTCGGTGAACTTGCTCATCAACTTATCCACCTTCGTCTCACCCGGAGTTTCATTTTTTGTCGATGTGTCTTTTTGTTTTTGGCTGCCGCTTCCTTTTTTGCTTTGTCTATGCCATTTGGGCGCTTCAATTCCAGAATCTCCGTCACTTCATCGTCAAACTCAGGTTCGTCAATAATATTAATATGGTAACGCACATCCGAATCACCGACACTATGCTCTATCGACTCGAATGTCATATACCTCTTTGCTCTTGCCACCTCGTTAGGAACCGGCGCCCACTTGGGACAATTTTTAAAGATTTCCCAAGCCCCTACGTATGGGAACGCACTACGTTCTTTCGTATGGTATTTTGACATAGCTATGGCAAAAACCGTTTCATCACTCGCCCCATATAACAACCCTCCTAAATAATTATGACACCCTAAAAATAATTAAAGTATCCCAATATGTCATAAAATACACCCCGTATACGAAAATAGGCCCCGAATACCTTTATCTTATTAAATTAAAAATTAAATTTTTAATATTTGTGGCGGGCTGCGAAGACCTAAGCTAGATCTTACGCGGGCCGCGACCGAGTGGGCATGAGGCGCAGCCCGGTGCTGCCACGTGGTAGCCACACGTCGAGCCTACACCGATGACTGGGCCAGGCTAGGGCCTACCCAGCCTATGTCGCGGGCCGCGAAGGCCCTGCCTTCTTTCTACGCGGGCCGCGAGGGACTACGAATCAGCTTCTATAAATTGGGAGCATCGGCCTTCAGTTCCAGTCGCTCATTCCTTTCTTTCTCTCTTGAATTTCTGCTTAGATAAAGTGATTCTCGGGCATAATACCCCCTAATTAACGAAGTTCTGCCCCGTTGTAAGTATCATAACCCCGGTTACGTATTAGATACGCTGCCCGATTGATCCAGGGTTCTGTAACCGCTGTCGTGGTTCTGCCCGACGTAGTCGTTGGAAGGCCGTCTCGGGAAGGGTATTACTAATGTAAATAATGGGTTATTATACTAACGCGTGTATTTGTGTATTTAATAGATAATCACCAGGAAATCCTTAAGGAAAACCCTAAGACAGCAATGTGAGTAATCTCCTTTTTTGCAAACTGTTTTTACAAAACCTCACACAATTAATATTATATTAAACAGTGATTGAGTATTTGTATTCTACAATTATCGTTGGTATGTTGGGGTTTTGTATACAAAATTTGTTACTACCTTGTGAGGAGTAACATGACCACAAGTCGGGTTGACAGTACCGTGGGTGGTAATTAAAGTAGATGGAAACAAATGTAATTGCGCGACCGCCCTCAATACTGTACAATGGTTTTACTTAACTTGATTAAACTGGGATTCACTCACCAGTATTTCCCACTGAAAAAATGTTTTTAAACGCGTTTCAGGTAACAAAATGTGAAAGCCAAATAGAAGTCAGCTGGACAACACTGAAGGCTTGGAAATGTGGCTATAAAGTTACCTAAAATAAAGAGATGTTTTTATTAAATAAAATAGGGTATATCCTTATGAAAATGTGTGTAATTAAAACTTGGGATTATTCCCATGTGTTTAATATTATGAAAAGTGTGGTATTTTACTCTGGTAAATATTTCCTAACTACGATCTTGATGTGATTTCCGCTGCCAAAATGATAAACACCTGGATACCACCGAAACTGGCCACGGCCGCCCGTTCCTGGGTACTATAGGGGACGGGGGGGTTGCGACAGAAGGTGGTATCAGAGCTAAGCCACTGATTCAGCTACAGAAGTATTCTGCTAACACCAAGATATTGTTCAAATCGTTAGGAAATTAATTACGAAAATACGTGCATATCTGTATTTTATTGTTGTGCGATATTTGACTATTTGTTAGTTTACAGTATGAGAGATCAAGGACCCTCCGACGCTTATCGTCAGTTGTCCGGCTCACCTAGGAGCGAAGGCACCTCTTCACAGCCTGCCCTCTGAGGGTATTCAGCTGACAATGAAGATGGGATATTCGTGTTTAAGGCTCAGTCTGAAGAGCCATTCCCTCCTAAAAAGAGAGGATGGTTCAGTAGGGGAGCACATGAGCGTAGGAAGAGAATGAAAAAGTTACAACCGCAGCGAGTTCTAGCAGCCGCTAAGAGAGAAACAGATGCTCACACCCAAGATATGCTTAATAGGAGTTTAACAAACTTCCATATTTTAGCGACCATAGCTGCCGACCCAAACCTGGAACAACTCATAGCACCCCAACCATTACCCTTGTTTCCCACGCAACCAATGGAGATTGAAAACAACCCAGAAAACCAAATCCAAATGCATGATTTTAACCCAGAAGAGATACCTAGAATACCAGCACCCAATCCCTTAGATCCAGACTACGACCCGTGGTTCGATGATCATAGGGATTATTAGCAATGCTACCACATAACAGACGAACCCATGCCAAACCTAGCTGCTTACCCAGGTCTGGACCCTCTAGATCCCTATTATGATAATGATGAATACATTAGGGAAATCCTAGAGAATCCATATCCTCAGGAAGAACCCATGCCACAATACCCAGATCCAGTACCAGCACCTGCACCCCCAATGAGTGCAAAAAATGTGCAAGAGCTCCGAACTTTCGGAGAAGAGATTTTAGAAAGTAGCGAGAGGATGAGGCAGGTTGGAGAACGACTCGTCTGGAAGTACGACGAGCGTAATATGGAGTTCTAGATGAACCCATGTCAGTGATGGTGATAGTAATAATAATATAATAATAAATATATATAATGTGTGTGTATGAAAAAAAATATAATATATCTATCGTAGTATAGACCACTTTGTAGTTAGTGATGCATATTAGTATTGTAATTTTTAATTCCAGTTCCAGTTTGTATTAGATGCATACTATAAGAAAGAGTAAGTCGCAATGTTCGACGCTTTTGACCAATATGTGTGTTGCGTGATTAATTGCCTTAAATACTATTTTGTGATATTAATAAGTGGCAAATGTTTAAAATTCAGATGGACAACGAAGTGAACCAGGAAAACCAGAATACCGATAACCAGAGTAACAATAACCCGGATAACGATAACCTGAACAACAACAATAATGGAAACCAAGTGGATAACAGTGCTATCCAACGCATAGTGCCACAAGGGATAATAGATGCGATGCCATATATTATCAAAACGGTTAAGGAAGCAGATAATAAAAGTAAACGTGATAGTAAACGACCAACTGAACCTGAAAACAACGTAAACAATGGACCCATACTTCAAGCGCCCATTCCCAAAAGAAGAAGAATCATGTCATATGGTTGTTCTTATAAAGAATTCTGGTCTTGTAAACTAATAGAATTCTCGGGCAATGAAGGGGCCATTGTAGCTCTACGCTGGACAGAAAAGACTGAGGCTGTTTTAAAAATAAGCAAATGTGCGGAAGAGGATAAGATAATGTTTGCTTCCAATCTGTTTAAGAATTCAACATTAGAATGGTGGAACACTATCCTCCAGTCTAGGGGAAGTGATAGGGTTTATAATATGGAATGGGAGGAATTTAAGAACATAGTGGAAAGAAAATTCTGCCCTCCCAATGAAAAAGAACAAATAGCAAATAAGTTCCTAAACCTTAGGATGACTGGAGTGGATAGTAAGGGGTACACTACTTTATTCTTTGAATATGCTAGAATAGTGCCAACCCTTGCATCACCTGAACCAGTATTAATCTCCCGCTACATTTGGGGATTAATCAGTGAGATTAGACATGTAGTCAAGGCAGCTAGACCTCAAACCATAGAAGAAGTTGTAGAACCAGTAAACACCTTGACAGATGAGTTAGTGCGTACACGAGAAGAGGATCAGAGGAGAAACCTAGCTCAAAGGCTTACCCAAGAGTTTCGTTATGGAAATTCCAACCGTGGGAAAAATGTAGGTTCTACCTCTACATCGTACTGCAAAGCCTGCAAGAAGAAGCATTCAGGAAAATGCTCCACTTACTGCAATTTCTGCAAGATACCAGGGCACAAGGAGGAAGACTGTAGGAAGATACCTAATAATGGAATGTGCTTCAACTGTGGAGAAAAAGTTCATATCAAGCCGAATTGTCCAAAACTAGTTCCAGCCACGAACACCAAGAATACTAAAAAGGCTAGGGCATTTGTTCTGACTGCAGAAGAAGTAAAGATGATCCCGGATGTGATAGCCAGTACGTTTTTAGTTAATGATATTTTTGCTAAAGTATTATTTGACTCTGGTGCGAACCAAAGTTTTTTTAATACTTCATTTTGCAAACTTCTCAATCAACCATTAACTAAACTCCCACAAGAATGTCTAGTAGAGACAGCAAATGGAGAAACCATTAAGATTTCTGAAATCTTGCAGGGAGCAAGAATAGAATTTTTAAACCAAAAGTTTATTGCAAACCTTTATCCAATGAATCTGGTAGGATTTGATGTTGTATTAGGAATGGATTGGTTAATAGCCAATAAAGCCAGTATTTTATGTGATCAAAAGTCAATCCAAGTAAATTCACCAAGGGGTGAAAAGATCACAATTAAAGGAGATAAGCCATCTAGATCCACAAAATTCATCTCTGTGATGAAAACAGCAAGTTATATAAGAAAAGGATCATTAGTGTATTTGATTTCCATAATCACTAACACTAAAGGAAAAGAATTAAAAGATATCCCTGTAGTATCTCAATTTTTAGATGTATTTCCAGAAGAGTTACCAGGGCAACCTCCAGACAGAAAAGTTGAATTCAGAATTCATCTGCTACCAGGAACAACACCAATTGCCAAAGCACCTTATCGTTTGGCACCCGTCGAAATGCAGGAACTCAAGAAACAGTTAGATGAATTGTTGGAAAAAGGATTCATACAGCCAAGTTCATCGCCATGGGGAGCACCGATCTTATTCGTAAAAAAGAAGGACGGATCAATGCGTATGTGCATTGACTATCGCGAATTGAACAAGGTCACGATTAAGAATCGGTATCCATTACTGAGAATCGATGATCTGTTTGATCAGTTGCAAGGAGCTCGATTTTTCTCTAAAATCGATTTACGATCAGGATATCATCAATTAAAGGTACAAGAAGAGGACATTCCTAAGACCGCTTTTAGAACAAGGTATGGCCATTATGAATTTACTGTCATGCCATTTGGTCTAACCAATGCCCCAGCTGCATTTATGGACATGATGAACCGAATATGTAAGCCATATTTGGATAAATTCATAATTGTCTTTATAGATGGTATTCTCATTTACTCTAAGAGTAAAGAGGAGCATGTAAAGCATTTGCACGCACTCCTAAGTTTATTGAGAAAAGAAACGCTTTATGCTAGGTTTTCAAAGTGCGAGTTTTGGTTAGAACAGGTACAGTTTCTTGGACATTTAGCCAATCATGAAGGAATTCATGTGGATCCCACCAAGATCAAGGCAATCACCAAATGGAAAACCCCTGAATTACCAACCGAGATTAGAAGTTTCTTAGGATTGGCCGGTTATTATAGAATATTTATTCGAGATTTTTCTAGAATAGCCATTCCCTTAACTAAGCTAACCTGTAAATCTGTTAAGTTTGAATGGGGACCAAAATAAGAAGAAGCCTTTAGAATTCTTAAGCAAAGGCTAACAAATGCACCCATACTAGCGTTACCAGAAGGAACTAAAGACTTCATAGTCTATTGTGACGCTTCTAAATTAGGTTATGGATGTGTGTTAATGCAACGACAAAAGGTTATAGCCTACGCCTCTAGACAACTTAAGAATCATGAAGAGAATTATTCAATCCATGATTTAGAACTAGGAGCTATAATTTTTGCCCTTAAGATTTGGAGACATTACCTTTACGGTAGTAAGTTTACCATTTTTACCGACCATAAGAGTTTAAGGAATGTTTTCGGGCAAAAGGAGTTGAATATGAGACAAAGACGCTAGATGGAGATTCTTAGTGATTACGATTGTAATATCCAGTATCATGCAGGAAAGGCAAATGTAGTAGCTGATGCTTTAAGTCGAAAGTATCATGAAAAGCCAAAAAGTGTACGTTCTCTTAAGTTAAACCTGCTGGTAGATTTAAATGAACAGATTAGAAAGGCACAAGAATCAGTAATCAAGGATGATACTGAAAAATTGAAAGGAATGATTTAGGAATTAGAACAAGGAACAAATAGAATTTGGAGATTCCATAAGAATAAAATGTGGATACCTAAATTAAGAAACCTACGCCATCATATATTAGAAGAAGCACATAAATCTAAGTATACGATGCATCCTGGAAATGATAAGATGTATCAGGATTTAAGAAAGAATTTCTGGTGGATAGGAATGAAGAAAGACACAACATCTTATGTTTCTAAATGTTTAACCTGTTCACAAGTTAAAGCTGAACATCAGAAACCCTCAGGTTTATTGCAGTAGTTAGAAATGCCAGTGTGGAAATGGGAATTGATAACAATGGATTTTGTTACCAAATTACCCAAAACAAGGAAAGGTAATGATACAATTTGGGTAATTGTAGATAGGCAAACCAAGTCAGCTCACTTCCTACCAATGAAAGAAACCTTCAGTATGGAACAATTAGCTAAATTATATGTAAATAAAATAGTTTCATTACATGGAATTCCTTTATCAATTGTTTCTGATAGGGATAGCCGTTTTACCTCTCATTTTTGGATGAGTTTCCAAAAACCAATGGGAACCAAGTTGAATCTAAGCACCGCTTATCATCCTCAAACGGACGGATAAAGCGAAAGGACAATTCAAACCATGGAAGATATGCTTAGAGCTTGTGTAATTGATTTCGGAGGTAATTGGGACGATCACTTACCCTTAATCGAATTTTCTTATAATAACAGTTATCATACCAGTATCAATGCTGCACCATTCGAAGCACTTTATGGACGCAAGTGCCGAACTCCAGTCTGTTGGGCATAAATTGGAGAAAAGCAACTATCTGGACCCGAGATAGTGCAAGAAACAACAGATAAGATCATTCAAGTCAAGGAACGACTGAAAGCAGCACGTGATCGACAAAAGAGTTATGCAGATAACAGACGAAAGCCATTGGAATTTCAGGTAGGAGATAAAGTGTTATTGAAAGTCTCTCCTTGGAAAGGAATAGTCAGATTCATCAAAGGGAGAAAGCTAAGTCGCAGGTATGTTGGACCTTTTGAGATTATTAGAAGAATAGGACCTGCAGCTTATCAGCTACAACTGCCAGAGGAAATGGCAGGAATACATGATGTATTTCATGTATCTAATCTCAAGAAATGCTTAGCTGATGAATCACTCGTAGTGCCTCTTAAGGATATAGAGGTAAATGAGCAGTTAAAATTTGTAGCAAGGCCTCTACAGATTGAAGACAGGAAAGTTAAGAACCTCAAGCATAAGAGATTAGTTATGGTCAAAGTAAGATGGGACTCCAAGAGAGGACCAGAGTACACATGGGAGCTTGAATCAGAAATGCAAAGGAAATACCCACACCTATTCCAGTAGACCTAGAGGACGATATCTAAAACATGGTGGGGAGGATATAACAACCCTCCAAAATAATTCTGACACCCTAAAAATAATTAAAGTATTCCAATATGTCTTAAAATACACCTTGTATACGAAAATGGGCCCCGAATACCTTTATGTTATTAAATTAAATTAAAAATCAAATTTTTAACATTTGTGGTGGGCCGCGAAGACCTAAGCTAGATCCTACGCGGGCTGCGACCGAGTGGGCATGAGGCGCAGTCTGGTGCTGCCACACGTCGAGCCTACACCAATGACTGGGCCAGGCTAGGGCCTACCCAGCCTATGTCGCGGGCTGTGAGGGACTACGAATCAGCTTCTATAAATTGGGAGCATCGGCCTTTAGTTCCAGCCGCTCATTCCTTTCTTTCTCTCTCGAATTTATGCTTAGATAAAGTGATTCTCGGGCCTAATACCCCCTAATTAACGAAGTTCTGCCCCATTGTAAGTATCATAACCCCAGTTACGTATTAGATATGCTGGCCGATTGATCCAGGGTTCTGTAACGGCTGTCGTGGTTCTGCCCGACGTAGTCGTTGGAATGCCGTCTCGGGGAGGGTATTACTAATGTAAATAATGGGTTATTATACTAACGCGTGTGCATTTGTGTATTTAATAGATAATCACCAGGAAACCCTTAAGGAAAACCCTAAGACAGCAATGTGAGTAATCTCCTTTTTTGCAAACTGTTTTTACAAAACCTCACACAATTAATATTATATTAAACAGTGATTGAGTATTTGTATTCTACAATTATCGTCGGTATGTTGGGGTTTTGTATACAAAATTTGTTACTACCTTGCAAGGAGTAACATGACCACAAGTCAGGTTGACAGTACCGTGGGTGGTAATTAAAGTAGATGGAAACAAATGTAATTGGCGACCGCCCTCAATACTGTACAATGGTTTTACTTAACTTGATTAAACTGGGATTCACTCACCAGTATTTCCCACTGACAAAATGTTTTTAAATGTGTTTCAGGTAACAAAATGTGAAAGCCAAATAGAAGCCAGCTGGACAGCACTGAAGGCTTGGAAAAGTGGCTATAAACTTACCTAAAATAAAGAGATGTTTTTATTAAATAAAATAGGGTATATCCCTATGAAAATGTGTGTAATTAAAACTTGGGATTATTCCCACGTGTTTAATATTATGAAAAGTGTGGTATTTTACTCTGATAAAATATTTCCTAACTACGATCCTGATGTGATTTCCGCTGCCAAAATGATAAACACCTGAATACCACCAAAACTGGCTGCGGCCGCCCATTCCTGGGTAGTATAGGGGACGGGGGTTGCGACACCCCACTTGGCTGATTTGAATGGGCATTGTTGTAATAACCACAAAACGCCGATATCTTCTTATTCATCTCTCGATACTTTGAGCCCATTCAGTTCACTTCACGGTACGGTTCTTTTTGCATCAAAGCATGAAATTTGTTGCAAACCTCCTTCCAAAAAGTACCATACTTTTGATTATTACCTACAAAAAAAATATCAAAGTGTAAATAAATGTTGTTTTATATTGAATAAAATTTTATTTTAGTATAAATAAAAAAGTATAACATACCTACGATCGAACACGTAGACGTATTGGTCCACGCCCTTGCCAACGCCAACTCTTCGATCGATGTCCAAGTTTGATCTCTACCGGTGGTTAAATTTTCTTGTTCCGACCTCTTTGAACGCTTTTTTGTAGATTTTTCATAGAACTTTGAGGTTGGGTTTCGGGTACAACGACAATATCATCCAAATCGTCTAACGAAGGGGTATCGGGTGTCGGTTGCGATTGGACTTTCGTATGAATAGGCCGACTTTGGCTTTGTTGGAGCGTTTTAAGTTGTTGCTGATGTTGTTGTTGAAATAAACTAGTAGGTTGAGGGGTTGGAGGGAGTTGCATGAACGCGTTAGGATTCGGGGTTTGAGAGAGTTGCGTGAACGCGTTAGGAGTCGGGGTTTGAGGGAGTTGGTTGAACGCATTAGGAACTTGATTGTAGCTTGTAAAAGAAAATTGTGGAGTCGCCCACATCGGATCAACGGGTGGCGTCCACGGGGTTTGTGGCGGGTTGTTTGTGTTGTTCGGGTTGCTTGGATCCATGTTAGTATTAACTATAGCTTAATGACACGCACATAAACAGAATTGCATAAATCATAAGCAAACGAACCTCAATCAATATGATCAAAGTCTAATATAATTAAAGAACTTTAAATATAACCTTTTAAATTAATGAGCAACTACATGGTATTATTAACAGACAGCAGACTATATTATTAAAATAACAATTCCAATCCATTTGGACCTGTATAAAACTTCACCCATGTGACCAGTTAGTCAACCGACCCACTTTACCAACTGAGGAAACTACATGATATATGCATGAAAATATTACTTTGGTCTTACTTTCATTGAAATATAATGCACTTACATAAACACACAAAGAAGCACCAACAAGATAAAATAAGAAAATCACTGTGTTTAAAAAATGATGTGCCCTTATGCTTTCAGGTAAAACCAATTTACCTTACACATTCAAAAGATTCACAGTAACATAACAAAGTTGTTGTATCAAAAGATTCCTACCAGTTTGACATATATTAACGTGCAATACATGATAAACAATCTATACTTTCTATAAAAGGAGAAATCCCAATGACATAAGAAAAGCTGATGTGTCAGCATGAGAGGCTGTCCAACAAGGCTTTTCTTATGTCATCGACGATGAGGTAGCAGCCATAGAGGGAGCATAGTGACATCATAATTCAAAAATCTGCCATCAAACCACTTCCCCACTTTTAAATTTCAAAGGTCTAGCCCACATTCAATATCAAACCACTGATGTTCATTCAAAATTCAAACCACTGCTGTTTCATTAAAATGAGAGGGTAATTTGAAATTTAAAACTTATAGGGATATGTAATTTGCATTTAATGTCGTCAGAGCTTCAATTCTTCTCTCTCCCAAATATAAATTCAAACCCAAATCTATAACAACCCACAAAATATTCCGACACCCCTAATATATTTTAAAATACCCTTATATGTCCTAAAATACACCCCATATTTGAAAACGGGCCCCAAATGTGACAACCCTCGAAATTCCATGTATCCGTATAATTTATTTATGATAATTAAAGTGCTTGATGATTGTGCTAAATCATTTAACTGCTCTCTGATTACTGTGTTATACTTACATGGGCGTGTTAACATACTAGTAGTATACAGAAAATTTACTAAATGGTCCTGAATATTTTCCTATGTGTTAGGAATTAATTGTGTTACAAAAAAATATATATAAGACGCCTTACGGAACAATTAAACACTTTAACGAAACGATATTTAACCGGATAACCGGACATTACCCGGGACACTAAATTTTTGTCAATGACATTGTTTTATTATTATTGGCTAGTCTTGATCCCCGTTCACCATAACACCCACTATAAATCAAGTAACCAACTTATATAAACATGTTACTTGAGATATAACTAACACTTACCATCTAGTTGCAAATTTTACACTCAACCCCCCCCCCCCCCCAACCGAAAATTGGTTCCCATGGACCCCACCATAAATCTACACCATGCCTCATATCTCCTAACTAGATTTTACTCTAATATTTTAAGTGATCTTGCTTGTTGAACTTGCTAAAAAAATGTGGTGAACATGATATAAGTATGGAGCTCATAGATTACCCATCATTCACAAGATTTCACTTCTCTCACCTCACTCTCTCTCTCTCACTTTCGGCTCCCCCACAACCGAAACCATCACCACCCTTCCACCACCCCATTCATCCATCTTCAAGTCCCATTTAAGCTTCAAAGGTGATACAAGAAGGTTGCAACTTGTGGAAGCTTCAAAAGGACCCTTGTTCTTGCTTGTTCATCATCATTTCTTATCATCTTCTTCACTAGATTTTTCTCTAGCTTTAAGCTAATAGTAAGTCTCTATTTAACCCTTGTTCATGTCTATTTTGTGTAGTTAAAAAGATGTAATATGTTAAATCTACAAGAACACTAAAAAAGGGTTTAAACAAGATGATGAACATAAAAGTTACATGAAGATTTACATGATGATATGTTGTAGTGAACATGTTGTTGATTGTTTGATGATTTACTTGCTAATATTGATGTTAAATGTCGTTATGGATCTCTAAACATGTTAACGGAATCAATCGAACACACTTTAGAATGTTAAAAAGCTGAAACAGAATGGCTGTTTGGTGATTATAGCCAAATTCAGTTGGCTGTAACCGAACCTTAATAAAGCGAAAAATGTATTTTCTGAAGTCTAGATTTATGTATTATGAAATACGGTTCTAATGGCACTGGAATCACAATTTTTGGACTTCGTTTACTATTTTTAAAGACCTTTTTAAAAACAGCAGCTGAAGCTGAGTTTTTGCTGCAGTAAATGGGTGATGTGTTTTTGGTCATAACTGGAAATCTAAGATGAATCAGCTCATGAAATTTATACAGTAGATGACAACTGATGTATTTGTAATTCTACCACTAGAATTTCGTAAATCGGACTCTCGATGAATTTTAAATAAATTATTCCGTGGACTGCAGTCAGAAAAAGATAAATCTGAGTTCAGTCAGGAAATGAATTTTTATAAAATATTGGTGATGAATTGGATCCCGAGATTTTTACAAAATAATATTTGGATCGTTTAAGACCTACTGTAAAAATTTGGGAATTTTTGAAACATGTTAACTATTTTATAAAACCCCCCGAAAACAGCCCAGTTTTGAGTATAAAAACTGAAACGACATAAGTAGTGATTTGCGTGTCTAAATGTCGGGTATGTTATCTGTGAATGATATAACATGTTATATGTGTTATGTGCAATGTCGTATGTTTGCTTATGAACGGGAATAGATGGGAAGTTTATATGGGAATAAACCGTTAAAGTGATGCATGTTATGTGATAGATACGTGTAGGAACTTTGTATTCTATTTGAAAACCACTAAATAACTAACTGGTAATTATACTAGGACGTGATTGACCGACCTTGACTGTTAGCTATATTTGAGAGTCAAACCGAGCAACCGAGGTGAGTTCACACTTTCTAGAAGGCATGGGATTCCCGGTGGTTTGGGGATGGGTTAAGAAACTAAAATGAAATTTACATATCCTCCTTGGGTAGGATATGTACGGCCATCCTCCATAGGTAGGATGCCATTATTAATCCTACGAATTCTCCTTGTGCAGAATACGTACGTTCGTCCTCCTTGGGTAGGACAACAACCTTAAAACTTACTAGACAAAACTCTATCACCTAAGCCCTCAAATTTATATCGACTTAATCGCCGAGGCCAATGGCGAGCTGGTCATTAGTTAATAGCGCTATAAGTTTAACAAACCTCACACCGTGTCGTCCGAACGGGCGTGTACTAATGGACTATGGCAAACTGTCAATGATGATAGAACATTGATGTAGGGCACGTATTCGTCAGTTGTCGATATCAGGACAGTCTAGTGGTTTACATGGGGAAGCCCCCACTAATTATGGGTATGATTTGGGTAATAAAAAGAATCTGGTTAAACATACTTTCAACTAAGGGGTAACCCCCACGGCATATAAGCCAACGAAAGTCAAACCACGTTTTTCAGAAACAACTTAAAACTAATCAACCAACCGTGAACTCACTCAACTTTGTTGTTGAGTCGTTGTTACATGCCTTACAGGTCGCTAGATGCTTATGGAGCTTGCACGAGGAGGAGGTTGTTGTGGGATGCGGACTGTTATGTCCCACGCTTATTAATCAAGCATTATAAACTTATTAAATCTATGTTTTGGACTTTAAACTTATAAAATATGGAACTTATGTTTGAACTTACGTTTATGCTTCCGCTGTTAACCTAAAGTCGGTTTATTTCCTTTTGGTCACCAATCATATTGTGGTTGGTTTTACTCACTTAATTTCATTGTTCAATATGATTGGTGGCTCGATCCTGGTCATGTCACGCCTCCAAGTGGTGATACTCCGCATGGTGGATTTTGGGGGTGTGACAGATTGGTATCAGAGCCATTGGTTATAGCGAACTTGGTTTTAAAAAGGGGAAAAGCTTTTTGATAAACCAGACTATAACCCGTACAGTGTTCCACGTGCAAGACTCAACATTATAGGTAATATGGTTTATGTTTGTATTGCCTACCTGCTAGTAGCACGTTTGATCATAGTATGCGTTAGTTAATGTAATAACTGCTATTTGAACCTTGTGTGCTTACTCTCTTCTGTCAACCCACACTTACGCACCTTGCGACACCTTTCTTACGTGTGTTCCTTCGATGTGAAGATCATGAGTGGACATCTCGACATGACCCAGGGTCAGCTGATGACCTTGATTAACGAATGGATTGCTGAAGCCTTAGCAACCCAAATAAGGAGTCAACCCATGCACCCTCAAACACGCATGGGCACCTTCTAGGCGTTCCTGGAATGCAAACCTCCCACTTTCGACGACACTGGAGGAGCAATCGACCTTCTGCACTGGATCCGAAGAATCGAATATACATTCGAAGAAAGTGAAAGCCCTGCCGGCAAACGAGTAGAGTACGCTACTGTCATGTTGCAAGGGAAAGCGTATTCTTGGTGGAACGTATAAGTTTAGATGCTCGGGTTGGCAGACGCAAATACCACCCTCTGGAGCGACTTCAAGGATTTGATTAAGGAAAAATTCTGCCACCTGGACGACATTCTGGAACTTGAAACAGATTATTATGGTTTGAAGATGGAAGGATCAGAAATTGAGGCGTACACAAAGAGGTCCAACAACTTGGCTGACTTATGTCCTAACTTGTCACGACCCATATCTAGACGGATCAAGCTATACCTCAGAGGCTTAGTCCCGGAGATCCAAGGGGCTGTAATTGAGGCCAACCCTTCCACAATCCAGCAAGTCATTCGTTTGGCGCACCAACTCACCGATCAGGCAGTGGAAGTGGGCAAGCTACCCAAGCGCGTTAGCACTACTGCTACTGGTGCTCCCAGCAATGACAAGCGCAAGTGGGATGGAAATTCGGGCAGGGGTTCCACTCCAGTGCAGTCCCAGTCCCAGCGGCGAAAGACAGATGAACACAGGAGCCCCAGTCAGCAGTTTTCTGGAAATCAAGGTCAGGGTGGATACAGGGGAAATCACCCTAAGTGCAATCGATGTAGTTTGCACCACAGTGGGCCGTGCAACAAGGGTCGTTTTCAGAGATGTAACAAGCCTGGACATAAAGCCAGAGATTGCAGGAGCTCACGTCCTGCGAATCAGAACCGACAATAGCAGCCACAAGCTCCCCAGAACCAACAGCAACACCAGCAGGGTAATAAGGGATGCTTCCAGTGCGGTGCTGAAGGTCACTTCAAGAGACATTGTCCACAGCTGAATCCGAATCAAAATCCGAGCAGCAACCAGGGCAACGGGAACAATAGCGGAGACAATAAGGACAACTGCAGGACTGGTGAGCATGAGTTCCTTAATGGATAAGAGGAAGAAAGAAACAACCCCAACGTTGTGGTGGGTAAGTTCCTACCAGACAATTTCTTTGTTTCTATCTTAGATGATTCGGGTGCCGATGTTAGATATGTGTTCCTAAGGTTTAGCCAGGTGCTTAAGCGTACCCCATTACCCTTAAAAACACCAAACATGTTGTGGAACTAGCTAATGGTGAAGGTCTTAAGGGCACACACAGTTAAGGGTTGTAACCTCGTCTTAGCTGGTCAGACCTTCCCTATCGACCCCATTCCTATCATTCTGGGTAGTTTCGACGTTGTTATTGGGGCGGATTGGTTATCTCAACACCAAGCGGAAATTCTTTGCAACAAGAAGATTGTCCTTATTCCTCGTTCTGGTGAAGAACCTCTCGTGGTTCATGGCGACAAGAGTGGTGCTGTCGTAGGCATTATCTCTTCCCTCAAGGCCCAGAAGTGTTTACGAAAGGGCCACACTGCCTTTCTTGCACTCGTTACTGACACATGAACGGAAGAGAAGAGAATAGAAGACATACCTATTGTACGCAACTTTCCTGAGGTATTTCCTGAGGAATTACCTGGTTTTCCGCCTCATCACCAAGTTGAGTTTCAAATCGAGCTAGCTCCTGGAGCAGCACCAGTAGCTCGAGCACCATATCGTCCGGCTCCATCAGAACTCAAAGAACTGTCTACGCAACTACAAGAACTCCTGGAAAAGGGTTTCATACGTCCTAGCTCTTCGCCCTGGGGAGCTCCAGTCTTGTTTGTGAAGAAGAAGGACGGTACTTTCAGGATGTGTATTGACTATCGCGAACTCAATAAGGTGACTGTGAAGAATCGTTATCCTCTTCCACGCATTGATGACCTATTCGATCAGTTGCAAGGGTTGAGCTATTACTCTAAGATTGATTTGAGATCAGGCTACCATCAACTGAGAGTCCGGGATGAGGACGTCTCCAAAACAGCATTCAGAACTCGTTACGGCCATTACGAGTTTCTGGTTATACCTTTCGGATTGACGAATGCACCAGCGGTCTTCATGGATCTCATGAACCGAGTATGCAAACCTTACCTGGATAAGTTCGTTATTGTGTTCATCGATGACATCCTGATCTACTCTAAGAGTCAGGAGGAACACGAGCAGCATCTATGACTTATGCTGGAACTTCTTCGAGCAGAGCAACAGTATGCCAAGTTTTTGAAATGTGACTTCTGGCTTCGCGAAGTCCACTTTCTAGGCCACGTAGTAAACAAGGATGGGATTCATGTTGATCCATCCAAGGTTGACTCGATCAAGGACTGGCCTGCACCCCGTACACCAACAGAAATCCGCCAATTCTTGGGTTTGGCAGGATATTACAGAAGATTTATAAAGGATTTCTCGAAGATTGCACAACCTCTCACTTCACTGACTCAGAAGGGTGTCACCTATCGTTGGGGTGATGCACATGAGTCCGCATTTCAGCACTTAAAAGATAGACTTTGCAGCGCGCCTATCCTCTCATTGCCTGAAGGCAAATATGATTTTGTGGTTTATTGCGACGCTTCCATCCAAGGACTTGGTTGTGTGTTGATGCAACGTGACAAGGTCATTGCCTATGCATCGCGCCAACTTAAGGTTCACGAAAGGAACTACACTACGCACGACTTGGAATTGGGATCAGTTGTTTTCGCGCTTAAGATATGGAGGCATTACCTATACGATACCAAGTGCACCATTTACACCGATCACAGGAGTCTCGAGCATTTCTTCAAGCAAAAGGAATTAAACATGCGACAACGTCGATGGGTTGAGCTCTTGAATGATTATGAGTGCGCTATCAAGTATCATCCGGGTAAAGCCAATGTTGTGGCCGACACCCTCAGTTGAAAGGATACTATACCTAAGCGTGTACGTGCGTTACAGCTTACCATCCAATCTAGTATTCCTGCTCAAATTCGTAATGCTCAGGTTGAAGCATTGAAAGCAGTGAACATCAGGGCTAAGTCCTTGCAAGGATCAAGGCAGCGGCTAGAACAAAAGGAAGACGACGCTCACTATGTAACAGGGCGCATCTGGGTTCCGCTTTACGGAAACTTACGCGAGCTTGTGATGGACGAAGCGCACAAGTCTTGTTATTCGGTACACCCTAGTTCGGATAAGATGTACCACGATCTCAAGACTACATATTGGTGGCCTGGTATGAAAGCTCACGTAGCAACCTACGTAAGCAAATGTTTGACTTGTGCAAGAGTCAAGACTGAATACCAGAAACCATCAGGCCTACTTCAACAACCGGAGATCCCGAAATGGAAATGGGAGCAATTTTCCATGGATTTCGTTACCGGTCTGCCTAGATCCCAATGCGGAAATGATACCATTTGAGTGATCGTGGATCGACTGACCAAGTCTACACATTTTCTGGCTATCAAGGAAATGGAGAAGTTTTCTACTCTAGCAGACATCTACCTAAAGGAAGTAGTATCAAGGCACGGAGTGCCAACCTCCATTATCTCTGATCGTGACTCACGTTTTACATCTGAACTATGGCAAGCTATGCGCAAGTCCTTTGGCTCTCGTTTAGACATGAGCACGGCATATCATCCACAGACAGATGGGCAATCTTAACGCACCATCCAGACCCTTGAAGACATGCTTAGGGCGTGTGTAATCGATTTTGGTAATGGCTGGGAAAAGCACCTCCTGCTAGTGGAGTTCTCATATAACAACAACTACCACACCAGCATCTAGGCCGCTCCATTTGAGGCATTGTACGGACGTAAATGCCGATCACCTCTCTGTTGGGCAGAAGTTGGTGACAGCCAAATCACTGGCCCAGAACTGGTAGTAGATACGACCGAGAGAATTGCTCAGATACGACAGTGAATGGCGGCAGCTCGTGACCGTCAGAAAAGCTATGCTAATAAGTGCAGGAAACCACTCGAGTTCCAGGTTGGGGATCGGATGCTACTCAAAGTCTCACCTTGGAAAGGTGTAGTTCGTTTTGGCAAACGAGGCAAACTCAACCCGCGCTATGTCGGACCGTTCGAAATCATCGAGAAAATTGGCAAAGTCGCCTACAGGTTGAATCTACCCGAAGAACTCAACGGAGTTCACAATGTTTTCCACGTGTCGAACCTGAAGAAGTGTCTGTCAGTTGAGACTCTCATAGTTCCTCTTAAGGAGCTCACTATCAACGACCAACTACGATTCGTCAAGGAACCAGTAGAGATTACTGATCAAGATGTTAAGATTCTCAAACGTACCAGGATACCTCTTGTCAAAGTTCGTTGGAATTCCCGTCGTGGCCCAGAGTATACCTGGGAACGAGAAGACCAAATGAAACTCAAGTACCCCCAGCTGTTTAAGAAAAATGAAACCGCTACTGAGGCTGAAGCTACTGCAGAATTTCGGGACGAAATTCCAAATCAACGGGGGGATGATGTGACACCCCAGGAAAACCAGTAAACACCGCAACTTAACTAGCTTCCTCAGTAACTACTCACTAAATTTCGGGACGAAATTTTCTTAACAGGGGGAGAATGTGACAACCCTCGAAATTCCATGTATCCGTATAATTTATTTATGATAATTAAAGTGCTTGATGATTGTGCTAAATCATTTAACTGCTCTCTGATTACTGTGTTATACTTACATGGGCGTGTTAACATACTAGTAGTATACAGAAAATTTACTAAATGGTCCTGAATATTTTCCTATGTGTTAGGAATTAATTGTGTTACAAAAATATATATATAAGACGCCTTACGGAACAATTAAACACTTTAACGAAATGATATTTAACCGGATAACCGGACATTACCCGGGACACTAAATTTTTGTCAATGACATTGTTTTATTATTATTGGCTAGTCTTGATCCCCGTTCACCATAACACCCACTATAAATCAAGTAACCAACTTATATAAACATGTTACTTGAGATATAACTAACACTTACCATCTAGTTGCAAATTTTACACTCAACCCCCCCCCCCCCCCTAACCGAAAATCGGTTCCCATGGACCCCACCATATATCTACACCATGCCTCATATCTCCTAACTAGATTTTACTCTAATATTTTAAGTGATCTTACTTGTTGAACTTGCTAAAAAAAATGTGGTGAACATGATATAAGTATGGAGCTCATAGATTACCCATCATTCACAAGATTTCACTTCTCTCACCTCACTCTCTCTCTCACTTTCGGCTCCCCCACAACCGAAACCATCACCACCCTTCCACCACCCCATTCATCCATCTTCAAGTCCCATTTAAGCTTCAAAGGTGATACAAGAAGGTTGCAACTTGTGGAAGTTTCAAAAGGACCCTTGTTCTTGTTTGTTCATCATCATTTCTTATCATCTTCTTCACTAGATTTTTCCCTAGCTTTAAGCTAGTAGTAAGTCTCTATTTAACCCTTGTTCATGTCTATTTTGTGTAGTTAAAAAGATGTAATATGTTAAATCTACAAGAACACTAAAAAAGGGTTTAAACAAGATGATGAACATAAAAGTTACATGAAGATTTACATGATGATATGTTGTAGTGAACATGTTGTTGATTGCTTGATGATTTACTTGCTAATATTGATGTTAAATGTCGTTATGGATCTCTAAACATGTTAACGGAATCAATCGAACACACTTTAGAATGTTAAAAAGCTGAAATAGAATGGCTCTTTGGTGATTACAGCCAACTTCAGTTGGCTGTAACCGAACCTTAATAAAGCGAAAAATGTATTTTCTGAAGTCTAGATTTATGTATTATGAAATACGGTTCTAATGACACTGGAATCACAATTTTTGGACTTCGTTTACTTTTTTTAAAGACCTTTTTAAAAACAGCAGCTGAAGCTGAGTTTTTGCTGCAGTAAATGGGTGATGTGTTTTTGGTCATAACTAGAAATCTATGATGAATCAGCTCATGAAATTTATACAGTAGATGACAATTGATGTATTTGTAATTCTCCCACTGGAATTTCGTAAATCGGACTCTCGATGAATTTTAAATAAATTATTCCGTGGACTGCAGTCAGAAAAAGATAAATCTGAGTTCAGTCCGGAAAATGAATTTTTATAAAATATTGGTGATGAATTGGATCCCGAGATTTTTACACAATAATATTTGGATCGTTTAAGACCTACTGTAAAAAGTTGGGAATTTTTAAAACATGTTAACTATTTTATAAAACCCCCGAAAACAGCCCAGTTTCGAGTATAAAAACTGAAACGACATAAGTAGTGATTTGCGTGTCTAAATGTCGGGTATGTTATCTGTGAATGATATAACATGTTATATGTGTTATGTGCAATGTCGTATGTTTGCTTATGAATGGGAATAGATGGGAATAAACCGTTAAAGTGATGCATGTTATGTGATAGATACGTGTAGGAACTTTGTGTTCTATTTGAAAACCACTAAATAACTAACTGGTAATTATACTAGGACGTGATTGACCGACCTTGACTGTTAGCTATATTTGAGAGTCAAACCGAGCAACCGAGGTGAGTTCACACTTTCTACAAGGCATGGGATTCCCGGTGGTTTGGGGATGGGTTAAAAAACTAAAATGAAATCTACATATCCTCCTTGGGTAGGATATGTACGGCCATCCTCCATAGGTAGGATGCCATTATTAAACCTACGAATTCTCCTTGTGCAGAATACGTACGTTCGTCGTCCTTGGGTAGGACAACAACCTTAAACTTACTAGACAAAACTCTATCACCTAAGCCCTCAAAATTATATCGACTTAATCGCCGAGGCCAATGGCGAGCGGGTCATTAGTTAATAGCGCTATTAGGTTTAACAAACCTCACACCGTGTCGTCCAAACGGGCGTGTACTAATGGACTATGGCAAACTATCAATGATGATAGAACATTGATGTAGGGCACGTATTCGTCAGTTGTCGATATCAGGACAGTTTAGTGGTTTACATGGGGAAGCCCCCCACTAATTATGGGTATGATTTGAGTAATAAAAAGAATCTGGTTAAACATACTTTCAACTAAGGGGTAACCCCCACAGCATATAAGCCAACGAAAGTCAAACCACGTTTTTCAGAAACAACTTAAAACTAATCAACCAACCGTGAACTCACTCAACTTTATTGTTGACTCGTTGTTAAATGCCTTACAGGTCGCTAGATGCTTATGGAGCTTGCACGAGGAGGAGGTTGTTGTGGGATGCGGATTGTTATGTCCCACGCTTATTATTCAAACATTATAAACTTATTAAATCTATGTTTTGGACTTTAAACTTATAAACTATGGAACTTATGTTTGAACTTACGTTTATGCTTCCGCTGTTAACCTAAAGTCGGTTTATTTCCTTTTGGTCACCAATCGTATTGTGGTTGGTTTTACTTAGGGGCTGTTTGGTAGCCTCTTAATAACCATTCAGATGCTACCTCTTAATGGTCTAAAACCTCTGAATGAATAAGAGGTAACCTCAAGTCTGAATGGTTAAGAGGTAACCTCTGAATGGTAAATCATCACATGTCACATTCTTCTACCTTCTCATTGGTAAAATTCTTAATGGTTCCATTAAGAGTTAGCCTCTTCATGACCATTCAGAGGCTACCAAACAGCCCCTTACTTAATTTCGTTGTTCAATATGATTGGTGGCTCGATCCTGGTCATGTCACGCCTCCAAGCGGTGATACTCCGCATGGTGGATTTTGGGGGTGTGACACCAAATACCTTTATTTTTATTAAAATTAATTAAAAACAAATTTTATTAATCTGTGGCGGGCCGCGAAGGCTTAAGATTGTCTTAAGCGGGCCGCGAGCGCTCTTCAACGAGGCAAAACCCTGAGCTGCCACGTGGCAGCCACACGTCGAAGCTAGAACCATGACCCGGATCAGCTAGGGCCCACGGACCCTATGTCGCGGGCCGCGTAGCCCTTGGCTACTTCTTAAGCGGGCCGCGAGGGACTCGAATTCAGCTCCTATAAATTGGGAGCTCAGGCATTCAGTCCCAAGTCGCACCAAAACTTTTCTCTCTCGAAATTTTCTAGTGTAGGCACTATTCTCGGATATAATACCCCCCTAAATAACGAAGTTATGCCCCGTTGTAAGTATCATAACCCCAGTTACGTATTAGATACGCTGCCCGATTGATCAAGGGTTCCGTAACGGCTGTCGTGGTTCTACCCGACGTAGTCATTGGAATTCCATCTCGGGGAGGGTATTACTAATGTAAATATTGGGTTATTATACTAACGCGTATGCATTTGTGTATTTAATAGATAATCACCAGGAAATCCTTAAAGGAAACCCTAAGACAGCAATGTGAGTTTATCCACTTTTTGTAAATCCTTTTTGTGTGTAATCTCCTTTTTGTAAACTATTTTTACAAAACCTCACATGATTAATAATATATTAAACAGTGATTGAGTATTTGTATTCTACAATTATCATCGGTATGTTGGGGTTTTGTATACAAAATTTGTTACTACCTTGCATGGAGTAACATGACCACAAGTAGGGTTGACAGTACCGTGGGTGGTAATTTAAGTTGATGGAAACAAATGTAATTGCGCGACCGCCCTCAATACTATACAATGGTTTTACTTAACTTGATTAAACTAGGATTCACTCACCAGTATTTCCCACTGACAAAATGTTTTTAAACGCGTTTCAGGTAACAAAATGTGAAAGCCAAATAGAAGCCAGCTGGACAGCACTGAAGGCTTGGAAAAGTGGCTATAAAGTTACCTTAAAATAAAGAGATGTTTTTATTAAATAAAATAGGGTTTATCCCTATGAAAATGTGTGTACTTGAAACTTGAGATTTTCCCATGTGTTTAATATTATAAAAGCGTGGTATTTTACATTGATAAAATATTTCCTAACTACGGTCCTGATGTAATTTCCGCTGCCAAAATGATAAACACCTGGATACCACCGAAACTAGCTGCGGCCGCCTGTTCCCGGGTTGTTAGGGGACGGGGGTTGCGACAGACGGTGGTATCAGAGCTAAGCCACTGATTCAGCCACAGAAGTGTTCTTCTGACACCAAGATATTATTCAAATTGTTAGGAAATTAATTATGGAAATACATGCATATCTGGATTTTATTGTTGTGTGTTATTTGACTAATTGTTAATTTACAGTATGAGCGATCAAGGACCCTCCGACGCTTATCGTCTGTTTTCCGGCTCACCTAGAAGCGAAGGCACCTCTTCACAGCCTGCCCTCTCAGGGTATTCAGCTGACAATGAAGATGGGATATTCGTGTTTAAGGCTCAGTCTGAAGAGCCATTCCCTCCTAAAAAGAGAGGATGGTTCAGTAGGGCAGCACATGAGCGTAGGAAGAGAATGAAAAAGTTACAACAGCAGCAAGTGTTAGCAGCCGCTAAAAGAGAAACAGATGCCCACACCCAAGACATGCTCAATAGGAGTTTAGCAAACTTCCATATTTTAGCAACCACAGTTACCGACCCAAACCTGGAGCAATTCATAGCCCCTCAACCATTACCCTTGTTTCCCACACAACCAATGGAGATTGAAAACAACCCTGAAAACCAAATCCAAATGCATGATTTTAACCCAGAAGAGATACATAGGATACCAGCACCTAATCCCTTAGACCCAGACTACGACCCACGGTTCGATGATCATAGGGATTATCAGCAACGCTACCACCTAACCGACAAACCCATGCCAAACCTAGCAGCTTACCCAGGTCTGGACCCTCTAGATCCCTATTATGATAATGATGAATACATTAGGGAAATCCTAGAGAATCCATACCCTCCGGAAGAACCCATGCCATAGTACCCAGATCCAGTACCAGCACCTGCACCCCCAATGAGTGCAGAGAATGTGCAAGAGCTCCGAACTTTTGGAGAAGAGATTTTAGAAAGTAGCGAGAGGATGAGACAGGTTAGAGAACGATTTGTCTTGAAGTACGACGAGCGTAATATGGAGTTCTGGATGAACCCATATAAGTGATGGTGATAGTAATAATAATATAATAATAAATATATATATATATATATATAATATGTGTGTATGAAATAATAATAATAATAATAATAATATATCTATCGTAGTACAGACCACTTTGTGGTTAGTGATGCATAATAGTATTGTAAATTTCAATTCCAGATCTAGTTTGTATTAGATGCATAATATATAAGAAAGAGTAAGTCGCAATGTTCGACTCTTTTGACCAATATGTGTGTTGTGTGATTGTTTGCCTTAAATATTATTTTGTGATATTAATAAGTGGCAAATGTTTAAAATTCAGATGGACAACGAAGTGAACCAGGAAAACCAGAATAACGATAACCCGAACAACAACAATAATTGAAACCAAGTGAATAACAGTGCCATCCAACACATAGCGGTACAAGGGATAATAGATGCGATGCCATATATTATCAAAACGGTTAAGGAAGCAGATAATAAAAGTAAATGTGATAGTAAACGACCCACTAAACCTAAAAACAGCGTAAACAATGGACTCATACTTCAAGCGCCCATTCCCAAAAGAAGAAGAACCATGTCTTATGGTTGTTCTTATAAAGAATTCTGGTCTTGTAAACCAATAGAATTCTCGGGCAACGAAGGGGCCGTTGCAGCTCTACGCTGGATAGAAAAGACTGAAGTAGTCTTAAAAATAAGCAAGTGTGCGGAAGAGGATACGTTAGTGTTTGCTTCCAATCTGTTTAAGAATTCAGCCTTAGGATGGTAGAACACTATCCTCCAGTCTAGGGGAAGTGATAGGGTTTACAATATGGAATGGGAGGAATTTAAAAACATGGTAGAAAGAAAATTATGCCCTCCCAATGAAAAGGAACAGATAGCGAATAAGTTCCTAAATCTTAGGATGACTGGAGTAGATAATAAGGGGTACACGTTATTCTGGGCGTATCGTCGTGTTTTGGCACTTCTGACACCCGTCAAACCCATTTTTAAGCTCCATAAGGATGTTAAAGCATCGGGAACATGAAACATGCTCAAAAATATGTCGGATGTCGGTTCGTTTGGCCGTACGATCGCGTTGTTCGGTAAATTACGACGGAATGCGTATGAACGCGAAAAACGATCCAAATTGCGCGACGAATGGATTTTTGACAAGCCAATCACTAAAACATAATATTTTAATGATTACATGAATTTTTGGATGTCCGGATGTATTCAAAACGTAAGTTATGCGCGAAAATGCAAACTTATGCACTTTTTGACGCTTTTAGTCCCTGAATGAGCATAAAGTTTATTTTAGCACACCGAACACCTCAAAGCCTATTCCTAAGCTATGTAAAAGGTATTTAGGGTGTGTTTAACTTATGATCATGTTCTGGAATGTTCGTTACAGTTCAAATTGGCATACTTTCGCAGTTTGTCAAATTTAGTCCCTGTAAGCGAATTAACTTGATTTTGCCATACCAAAGCCTTCAAAACTTATTTCTAAGTTATGTAAAGGTTATTTAAGGTATGTTAAGCATATTTTGATGTTCCAGAGTATTTGTCGCGTTAAACTGATGACGTTTACGCACCAGTTTGCGTATAACTCTCCAGAAAGCGATATAGAGTTTGAAATTGAATAAAAATCAAAACATGAAGAATATCAAACATAAACAAACAAACATTGGGATCAAATAAATTTATTTTATTGATAACTAAACTGTTTACAATGATTACAAGCACAGATGTCACAGTCTCCCCTACTTGTGGAAATTTCGTCCCGAAATTTGTTTAGAGGAAACTCGTGAGAAAAGATGCGGATACTTTGCCTTCATTTGATCTTCACGTTCCCAAGTAAACTCAGGTCCATGCTTTGATTCCCAATGAACTTTAACCAAAGGAATGCGCTTGCGTTTAAGCCATTTGACAATTCGGTCCATGATTTCCACAGGTTTCTCAATGAAATGCATTGTTTTATCAACACGAATCTCATCGAGTGGTATGTGGAGGTTCTCATCAGCTAAACACTTCTTGAGATTGGACACGTGGAAGGTTGGATGAACATTTCCAAGTTCAGGAGGTAACTCAAGTCTGTAGGCTACCTTACCGATTCTTTCGACGATCGTGAATGGTCCAACATATCTAGGTGCAAGTTTTCCTGTCTTTCCAAATCTGATCACACCTTTCCAAGGTGAGACCTTAAGTAATACACGATCACCGACTTGAAATTCCAAGAGCTTGCGTCGTTGGTCCGCGTAACTCTTTTGACGGCTTCGAGCTGTCTGAAGGTTATCACGAACTTTCTTAACCTTATCTGTTGTCTCTAGAATGAGGTCAGGTCCAGTAAGCTGAGCCTCACTGATCTCATTCCAGCAGACTGGTGAACGACATTTTCGACCATAGAGAGCCTCGAAAGGAGCCATGTTGATGCTGGAGTGATAACTGTTGTTGTAGGAGAATTCAATCAATGGAAGATGTGAATCCCAAATACCACCAAAGTCGATCACACATGCTCTAAGCATATCCTCCAAAGTCTGGATTGTTCTTTCAGTTTGACCATCAGTTTGTGGATGATATGCTGTGCTCAGATTAAGTTGGGTCCCCATAGCAGATTGCATGGTTCTCAAAAAACGAGAAGAGAAACGAGCATCTCTATCAGAAATAATGTTCAAAGGAACACCATGTCGAGATACGATTTCATCCACATAGATTTTGGCCAGTCTTTCAGCAGAAAAATCCTCACGGACTGGCAAGAAGTGCGCTGATTTTGTAAGACGATCAACAACTACCCAGATGGCATCATGACCTTTCTTAGTGTGCGGAAGTTTAGTAATGAGATCCATAGAAATGTTTTCCCATTTCCAAACTGGAATCTCTGGTTGCTCCAAAAGACCAGAAGGATATTGGTGTTCAGCCTTAACCTTAAGACAAGTAAGGCATTTTGAAACATACAAGGCAATGTCCTTCTTCATACCAGGCCACCAATACTGAGTATGAAGATCCTTATACATCTTATCTGAGCCAGGATGGATAGAATAACGAGACTTATGGGCTTCATCCATAAGCATGGTGCGAAGATCATCTTGGCTTGGGACCCACAGACGGTCCATGAAATAATAAGATCCATTGTCTTTCAAAACAAGATCAGGCTTAATGTGATAGGGTAATTCCTTACCCATCAAGTCTTGTGAAACACAAGCATGTTGAGCCTGAGAAATGCGGGCTTGAATATCAGCTCGAGCTTGAATATCAGATTGAACACGAACACAATGAAGCTTGACATGTTCCTTATGACTCAAAGCGTCAGCCACGACATTCGCTTTACCAGGGTGGTAGCGAATTTTGCAATCATAGTCGTTTAGGAGTTCAACCCAACGTCTTTGCCTCATGTTGAGTTCTTTCTGATTGAAGATATGCTGAAGACTTTTGTGGTCAGTGAAAACCACACATTTTGTACCGTACAAATAGTGTCTCCAGATTTTGAGAGCGAAGACAACTGCACCCAACTCAAGATCATGAGTGGTGAAGTTTTTCTCATGCACCTTCAATTGCCTTGATGCGTAGGCTATGACTTTGTTCCTTTGCATCAGAACACAGCCAAGACCCAATTTCGATGCATCACAATATACGACAAAACCATCATTGCCCTCAGGCAAAGTCAGAATAGGTGCGTCACAAAGCTTCTGCTTCAAGGTCTGAAACGCTTCTTCTTGTTTAGTTCCCCATTCAAAGGGCTTGTTCTTCTGAGTTAGAGCAGTTAGAGGAACTGCAATCTTCGAGAAGTTCTCTATGAAGCGGCGGTAATAACCCGCAAGACCACGAAAAGAATGAACCTCGGTAGGAGTAGTAGGCGTATCCCAATCCTTAATCTCGCTGATCTTGGAGGGATCTACATGAATACCTTGTTCGTTGACAATATGTCCCAAAAATTGAACTTCCTTAAGCCAAAATTCACACTTGGAGAATTTGGCAAAAAGTTGCTCTTTCTTTAGGAGTTCCAGAGTAAGACGAAGATGTTGCTCATGATCAGCTTGCATCTTAGAATATATCAAGATGTCATCAATAAAAACGATGATGAACTTATCTAAATAAGGCTTGCAGACCCTATTCATCAAGTCCATGAAAACAGCAGGAGCATTAGTCAAACTGAATGGCATAACTGTGAACTCATAATGCCCATAACGAGTGCGGAACGCTGTCTTGGGAATATCTTCTTCATGCACACGGTCCGTAATAAGAAGCTCAAAGAGATCATCGATGCGAGGTAGGGGATATCGATTCTTGATGGTGAGCTTCTTAAGCTCACGGTAATCGATGCACATCCTGAAGGATCCATCCTTCTTCTTGACAAAAAGAATGGGAGCACCCCAAGGTGAAAAGCTAGGACGGATGAAACCTTTATCAGAAAGCTCCTGAAGCTGCTTAGACAGTTCTTGCATCTCAGACGGTGCAAGACGATATGGAGATCTGGCAATAGGATTTGCACCTGGTACGAGATCAATACGGAACTCGACTTGGCGCGCTGGGGGTAATCCAGGTAACTATTCAGGAAACAACTCCGGATAATCACGAACAATTGGGATATCTTGAATAGACTTACCTTTGCCCTTATCTGCGGTAACATGTGCCACGAAGGCCACATAGTTCTTTCACAGATACTTCCGAGCTTGAAAACAAGACATTAGCTTGAGACTACCTGCAGGTTTTTCACCACGAACCTGTAGAATTTCACCTGACGAAAGAGGAACATGAACAATCTTCTTAAAACAAACTACCTCAGCGTGATATTTGGCTAACCAATCCATACCCACAATAATGTCGAAGCTTCCAAGTTGCATTGGCGTGAGGTCGATAGGAAAAAGATTGTTGTTAAGGTTCAATTGGCAATTGCGAAGAACAGAATCAAGAACAACGGGTTCACCACTAGCAACTTCTACTGTCAAAGGCTTACCTAGTTTTGTTCTAGACACGCGAAGCAAAGGCTCAAAAGATAATGACACAAAACTCTTATCGGCACCAGAATAAAAAAGAACAGATGCGGGTTAATTATTAACAAAGAACGTACCATTAACCACTTCATTGTCTGCTTGCGCCTCTTGTGCATTCATGTTGAAGACTCGACCTCGAGCCTGAGCCTGAGCTGGATTCGCATTCACCAATCTTGGACATTGATTACGGTAGTGGGTCAGATCACCACAGTTATAACAAGAACCTGGTGGGTAGTGTGGTTGTGCAGCTTGACCCTGTTGCTGAGCAGGAGGCTGAGCAACTTGTTGAGCCGGGTTCTGAACTGCCTGATTCTGAGTAAAACAACAAACATCAGCAAGATGACCTGACTTCCCACAGTTAGTACAGAAACGACACGGAAGTTGTGGCTGATGGTGACTGTTGCATCTATTTCACAAAGGTGCATTCCCTGCATAGCGCTTCTTCGCTGGAGGCTCTGCGGGTTGGTTGGGAGCTGCCTGGTTAACTTGGGCAGTGACAGCAAAATTTTGGTTAGCCTTACGCTTCCTTGACCCTTTTGAAGAACCAGATTCCTTACCCTTCTTGTTTTTACCTTTCTTGCTCTCACTTTTATCAGACGCCTGCTTCTTACCCTTGTCACCCTTTCTATGTAGCTTACCCTTCCGAACCTGCGACTCAGTCAATGTCGCAGATAGCTCGATTACCTGACGGACTATGGTAGGGTTACTACCAGTAACGATGTCTTGTATGGAGTCAGGTAGGCCATCGATATACCTCTCGATAGCCTTCTCGAGTGGGGTAACCATCGTTGGGCATAGCAAACTCAGCTCCTCATACCTATCAGTATACGCCCGGTGCTCGCCACTATCCTATTTCAGATCATCAAACTCCCTTTCTAGAGCTCGCAGCTCATGACGAGGACAAAACTCCCTCATAATAAGAGTCCTAAGTTCAGCCCATGTTTGTGCTAAAGCAACCTCAGCACCACGGTCTCTCATAGCCCCGTTCCACCATGTGAGAGCCCTCTTCTGAAATACGCTTGATGCAAACTCGACCTTCCGATTCTCAGGACACTGAACGTGACGGAATGTATTCTCAATGCTCTCGAACCACTGAAGAAGCCCAGTTGCCCCTTCAGAACCACTAAACTTGAGTGGTTTAGCCGAGTTAAAACTCTTGAAGTTGCATGGAGCATTGTTGTTGTTGTTGGCTTGGTTCCATTGAGCAATAAGATTTGGGAACGCAGCAGCCATTTGCTGTGTGATGATTTCTGCCAGTTCGGCATTTGGTAGCGGATTTTCGCGTCGAGGAGGCATTCTAAAAGAGGGAACATGGAAGGAACGAGTAAGATGATTAGATGAAAGGAATGAGATGAAACAAAAATCGGCAAAAGCAAAGATGGTGGTCATTCATCCGTATCACAAAGCAAACAAACGACACACAGTGACTAATCAAAGTAAATGGGTCAAAAATAATGCTTCGCGAAGACATGCTCGCCTATAAGTGAACACTCACCCCAAGAGTTCCTAGGTAAGAGTGACTGGTCCGATTATGTGGATTTGTACGAACACTCTAGCCTTAGACAGAAAACCCAGGGTACATGCATTCACCCTTCTAGTTTGCACGTGTTCACACTATTTAGAACCCAAAACTTTGACGACATTTTGAAAACTTGGAAGGCACAAGGCCAAAAGAATCATTTAAAAACAAATGATAAATTTTCAAAATCAATTTGAAAAATCAAAAGGGTTCAAAACCATATAATAAATTATTTAAAAAATAGAAGACTGTTTTTCAAAAATCGTTTCATAAAAATTTGGGTTCTTGTTTTGGTGATCACCTAAGGATAGGTGAAGTGCATGTTTTAATATCTAAACACAAGACAACTTGTGTTGGGGTCCTAGAAAGGTTATAGTCTAGGTCAAAGCATTACTAATAACCTAATTCCCTATAACCATTGGCTCTGATACCAATTCTTCTGTCACACCCCGACCACGTAAAACAAGAAACACGTGGCGGAAACGTCGGGGAATGTGGTAACAGAATTATTGTTTCACAACCATGGCATTCAAAGTTATATTTTATTTATCAAACAAGAGAGTTACATTGTCTTTAAACGAAGGAAACAAAGTACACAACATTAACTAAACTAATCTTGCTTCTTTTATGTCACTAAGGCCCGAGTCCACCCTAGTGTATCCTGATCAAACCTATGCACCTGTTCCTGAAACACATGTGAAAATAGGTACGTCAGCATAAAAAATGCCTGTGAGATACATAGGTTTTGTGAAAATAGGATTCATGACTTGGGTTTTAAAAGAAAGGTTTAATAAAAATTAGTCATGAATCTTGTTAAGTGTTTTCTTTTATAAATCATATGAAAACTCGATAAGAAATCAGATTATATAAAAGAAAGGTGTATGGTTAATGAAATAACCAAGTAAAATGAGTTGTATAAAATAAACTGTTTTGTAAAACAATGTCTTGTAAAAAATATGTTATTTGTGTAAAATGTAATATGTCTATACTGAAATGATTTAAATAACGCTACGATATGTAATATTATACAAGCACTTATATATAGGAAGTACCAGCGGCGTATCCACCATGCTTGTATCATATTACACATGCCTCGTTACCCAAATCACTTACCCAATCCAACCACCAATGTAAATTGTTCATGTATAAATCAATTGTTAAGTGTTATTGTGTAAACCATATCAAAATGTCTATGTCTAATGTAAATCACTAAATGTGTATATTAATGTCAAAAATGTTTATGTTTAATGTAAATCATGAAATGTGTATCCAAAAATATCATGTATGGCAAGTGAAATATATCAATTAAACCATAGGTAAAATGCACAAAAATAGGGTATTGAATTAAACATAGTTTAAATCAAAGTTATGTTTTGTGGAACAAATGCATGCTATACTGATACAAACATCTATGCGGTATTGTGAAAATGCATATATTCAAGCCTTGTGACTGTGGTGATAGCCCTTTAAACAAATTAAAGGTTTATCTGTTGTTATGTTTATCGAATTCGGTCATTCCTTCCATCCAAACATACCTAGGATGTCAGGAACGGGAGTTGTCAATTCCTATGGTACCACTACCTACTAACGAATGGCGTGATCAATGTTAATGAATGTATATTGTCCCATTTAACAAACCAAATGTCATACCAAAATGTAAGCATGTGATGACAAACCAATGTACTAAGTATGCAACAAATGAACATACATAGCATGTGATGTGATGTGATGTGATGTAAAACAATGCACTAAGTATGCACTAAATGGACATACATAGCGTGAAATGTAATGTAAAATAATGTACTAAGTATGAAGTAAATGAACATACATAGCATAAAATGTAATGTAAAACGATGTACTAAGTATGCAACAAATGGACATACATAGCAAAAACATAATGAAATCATGTACTAATGAACATAACAAGCATATGATATGAAAACAAGGAAAGCATGAAAGTAACAAGTAGGCACATGTGTTTCACCCCAAAAATGTTTGGAAAACAGTAAAAGTGGGGTCTATGTACTCACTTGAGATTGCTCAATAGACTTTAGATATCCACCAAGCAAAGCTAGAAGATTTCGGAATCAAACGACACCTAATACAGGTAACTACATTAATAAACGGACCTAATCGGAGGATCGGGTAGCATGAGGGTTCGTAAACCAAATAAGTGTGGGAACTTATGTAATATGGTTTGACAAAGCCTACATACTAAAACGAAACCTAGCCTAAGTGCTTTTGACCCGTTACGACCCGTTTAGGTAGCTTATGCTACTTTAACGCGCCGTTCGCGTAAAATGCATTTGGACCACCTAACTAGTCCTATGACAAGTAGAATATGCCTTAACATGTTTAATATGGTTGCCATATCAGTTTAGATGTCAAAAATTATGTTACATATGCTTAAAATGAATTTTTGCGCAAAAAGGGTATTTTGGTAATTTACCTAAGGCATATATACTACCTATCATACAACTACTCAAACGATGTGACCATAAGGTATAACCTTGGAAGGTTATTCCCTATACAACTATGGTCACCTAAAGTGTTTGGTCGGATCCTAATGATCGACCAAACGGGTCGGGTTCGAAAGTATAAGCGGTTGTTTATGCCGCTTACCTTACGACCCTACATAAGCACAAAACTAAAAGTGACGAGCTAAGCATGTTAAAACATGCTTAACTAAGTTAGAAAACAGGTTTTGGTATCAAAACAAACGGTTTTGATACCTAAAAGTAGTTTTGGTTACAAAATATGCACAAATACGCATTTTGGCCAAAACTACGACTCGTCACTGAGCCTAGATAACGTGGTAATCAGTAGTTATAGTCACTAAGGACTATAACCATCGTGATTACGCTCACGTTATGAAGTTCAAACGAACTTCGCATTGACCAAAAACTGGTCAATGCAGAAAGTCAAATGCAGTTTGACTTTAACGCTAAAACGAATGAAAAGAACGAAAGAATACTTACAGAGGGTCCCCACAAGTATTTGATCCGATTCTCTCTCAGGTAGGAAGCATATACTTCCACTTAGAGAGCATGAATCAGATTCAAATTGTGGGTTGCAAGTGAACTATGGAGGGGTATTTATAGTTTTCATAGAACCGTTAGGATCGTTTCTTGAAAACCGAGATTCAATCCTGGCCGTACACATCGAGCCCACTGTTTTAGAAAACCAGGGGAGCCGCTAGAAATGCTCAAAACCATGTGCAAAGGTGGGTAGCAGCTGGAGCAAGCTGGAAAACACATTCTGCTGAACTGGGACCTGCTTACGGACTGGAAGAGGATGTGCATACGGTCCGTAAGGACCCTGCAGGTCAGCTAACTTTCAAAAATGGCAGAACAGGCCCCTGTGCGCGTATCGTCGTGTTTTGGCACTTCTAACACCCGTCAAACCCATTTTTAAGCTCCATAAGGATGTTAAAGCATAGGGAACATGAAACATGCTCAAAAATATGTCGGATGTCGGTTCGTTTGGCCGTACGATCGCGTTGTTCGGTAAATTACGACGGAATGCGTATGAACGCGAAAAACGATCCAAATTGCGCGACGAATGGATTTTTGACAAGCCAATCACTAAAACATAATATTTTAATGATTACATGAATTTTTGGATGTCAGGATGTATTCAGAACGTAAGTTATGCGTGAAAATGCAAACTTATGCACTTTTTGATGCTTTTAGTCCCTGAATGAGCATAAAGTTTATTTTAGCACACCGAACACCTCAAAGCCTATTCATAAGCTATGTAAAAGGTATTTAGGGTGTGTTTAACTTATGATCATGTTCCGGAATGTTCGTTACAGTTCAAATTGGCATACTTTCGCAGTTTGTCAAATTTAGTCCCTGTAAGCGAATTAACTTGATTTTGCCATACCAAAGCCTTCAAAACTTATTTCTAAGTTATGTAAAGGTTATTTAAGGTATTTTAAGCATATGTTGATGTTCCGGAGTATTCATCGCATTAAACTGATGACGTTTACGCACCAGTTTGCGTATAACTCTCCAGAAAGCGATATAGAGTTTGAAATTGAATAAAAATCAAAACATGAAGAATATCAAACATAAACAAACAAATATTGGGATCAAATAACTTTATTTTATTGATAACTGAACTGTTTACAATGATTACAAGCACATATGTCACAGTACACTACGTTATTCTTTGAATATGCTAGAATAATGCCAACCCTTGCATCACCTGAACCGGTATCAATCTCCCATTACATCTGGGGATTAATCAGTGAGATGAGACACGTAGTCAAGGCAGCTAGACCTCAAACCATAGAAGAAGCTGTAGAACTAGCATACACCTTGACTGATGAATTAGTGCTTACACGAGAAAAGGATCAGATGAGAAACCTAGCTCAAAGGCTTACCCAAGAATTCCGTTTTGGAAATTCCAACCGTGGGAAAAATGTAGGTTCTACCTCTACACCGTACTGCAAAGCTTGCAAGAAGAAGCATTCAGGAAAATGCTCCACTTACTGCAATTTCTACAGGGTACCAGGACACAAGGAAGAAGATTGCAGGAAGAAACCTAATAATGGAATGTGCTTCAACTGTGGAGAAAAAGGTCATATCAAGCTGAACTGTCCAAAACTAGCTCCAGCCACGAATACCAAAAATACTAAAAATGCTAGAGCATTTATTCTGACCGTAGAAGAAGCTAAGATGATTCCAGACGTGATAGCCGGTATGTTTTTAGTTAATGATATTTTTGCTAAAGTATTATTTAACTCTGGTGCAAACCAAAGTTTTATTAATACTTCATTTTGCAAACTTCTCAATCGACCATTAACTAAAGTCCCACAAGAATGTCTAGTAGAAAAAGAAAAT
Source organism: Helianthus tuberosus (assembly GCA_030545235.1). Taxonomy (NCBI): domain Eukaryota; kingdom Viridiplantae; phylum Streptophyta; class Magnoliopsida; order Asterales; family Asteraceae; genus Helianthus; species Helianthus tuberosus. The sequence continues at coordinate 86,024,790 of CM060369.1, forward strand.
GGAGAAACCATTAGGATTTCTGAAATCTTGCTGGGAGCAAGAATAGAATTTCTAAATCAAAAATTTATTGCAAATCTTTACCCAATGAATCTGGCAGGATTTGATGTTGTGTTAGGAATGGATTGGTTATTAGCTAATAAAGCCAGTATTTTATGTGATCAAAAGTCAGTCCAAGTAAATTCACCAAAGGGTGAAAAGATCACAATTAAAGGAGATAAACCCTCTAGATCCACAAAATTCATCTATGTGATGAAAACAAGTTATGTAAGAAAAAGATCATTAGTGCATTTGATTTCCATAATCACTAATACTAAAGGAAAAGAATTAAAAGATATCCCTGTAGTATCTCAATTTTCAGATGTGTTTCCAGAAGAGTTACCAGGGCAACCTCCAGACAGAGAAGTTGAATTCAGAATCCACTTGCTACCAGCAACAACACCAATTGCCAAAGCACCTTACCGTTTGGCACCTGCAGAAATGCAGGAACTGAAGAAACAGCTAGATGAATTGTTGGAAAAGGGATTCATACAGCCAAGCTCATCGCCATGGGGAGCACCAATCCTATTCGTCAAAAAGAAGGACGGATCAATGCGTATGTGCATTGACTACCGTGAATTGAACAAGGTCACGATTAAGAATCGGTATCCATTACCAAGAATTGATGATCTGTTCGATCAATTGCAAGGAGCTCGATTTTTCTCAAAAATCGATTTACCATCAGGATATCATCAATTAAAGGTATAGGAAGAGGACATTCCTAAGACCGCATTCAGAACAAGGTATGGCCATTATGAATTTACAGTCATGCCATTTGGTTTAACCAATGCCCCAGCTGCATTTATGGACATGATGAACCGAATATGTAAACCATATTTGGATAAGTTCATAATTGTCTTTATAGATGATATTCTTATTTATTCTAAAAGCAAAGAGGAACATGCAAAACATTTGAACGCACTTCTAAGTTTATTGAGAAAAGAAAGGCTTTATGCAAAGTTTTCAAAGTGCGAGTTTTGGTTAGAACAGGTACAGTTTCTTGGACATTTAGTCAATCATGAAGGAATTCATGTGAATCCTACAAAGATCGAGGCGATTACCAAGTGGAAAACCCCTGAGTCACCAACCGAGGTTAGATGTTTCTTAGGATTGGTCGGTTATTATAGAAGATTTATTCGAGATTTTTCTAGAATAGCCATTCCCTTAACTAAGTTAACCTATAAATCTGTTAAGTTTGACTGGGGACCAAAACAAGAAGAAGCCTTTAGAATTCTTAAAGCAAAGATTAACCCATGCACCCATACTAGCATTACCAGAAGGAACTGAATACTTTGTAGTCTATTGTGACGCTTCTAAGTTAGGTTATGGATGTGTGTTAATGCAACGTTGAAAAGTAATAGCTTACGCCTCTAGACAACTTAAAAACTGTAGGATCATTTTATGACCCAAACGAGTCGTTCAGAAGAGGTCTTCACCAATACAAGAGGCGGAAACAAGTGTATCGGTGTTATTTCAGCTAATATGCACGAGAACTCACTTTAAACTGTCTTTTGATTGATCTCAGATCGATTACAATGCTGTAGACACTTTGGCAGAGCTTCGCTACCGGAATCAGAATCATTACAAATGTCAAGACACATGAGGTATTTATGGGGTTGCTGATTTCATTTGAAACTGCCCAAACGAAATCAGATTCCGGACGGAATTACTTCAAGCGGAATTACCCATAAACACATTTTCTCGTTTTGCGTGCCTTGATCTATCTAGTACAATACAAGACTCGATACAAGATGAAGTCGACAGACGCATACACCAACAGACTCCCCCTCGAATGTTGACGAGTCTTTAGTGTCGAGTCTTCGGTTGTCAAACCTTCAGCCTTTATCAGTCTTCTCACTCTCTCCAAAGATTCTCCATTGTAAATATCCTCAATCAGTCTCTTTCTCTTTCTTCAGAATCTCAACCTTGCTCTATAATTCTCTTGATCAGGTCTCTTGATTCTTTAAGATCATCAGCATTAGCAGCTAACGTCTTCAATTCCAAGATTAGAACTTGTCTCTCAGAATCGTAACTCTGGCCCTAATCTTGTTTCATCATCAGCTTCTTCAGACTCCCCCTTTCGATAGGCTGGGATCGCAGTCTGGAATTCACTAGTTCTAAGATCGTAACCTGGCTCAAATCCTGCTCTGGATCGAAACCTGGTTAACCTGCACAGTCTCTACCACAAACATAAATTTTCACAAAATTTAAAAGTTTGATAAAAACATATCATTTGCAGGTATGTTTCAGAATGATTTATCAAATAACAGCTTCTGATGATCACTTGTAAACAAACATTCTTCATTTCAAAAACATTTCTCCCAAACCTATTGTTCATCATGCTTAGCACTAGGAATTTTGAAAATCAGCTCTTCAACATCAGTTGTCGAAAATCTTTTTGAATTTTTCAAAATTTATGCTAAAACACACTAAAAATCTTTTTGGAATTTTTTACTTAGAAAGAAATGCAGTAAAAAAATATTTACAGACAATATTTTTGTGAGTTTGAGTAAGAGGATCATATCAGTTTTTGAGACAAATTACCAACACCGTTAAGCTTTATATATTTTAAGTTCTATACGATTCACTTAGATTGTCAGTATACTAATCCACTTAAATTCTCACACAAAGTTCAACTGTTTCGAGATACGAGATTAATGTTTTAAGCACTTAAACTTGTCCGCGTGTCCCACCTCAGAATATACTCCCGTATCCAGATCCCAATATTCAGTTTTACACGTGAGTATACCACAGATGATATCTGTAAAGGGTTAAGTTGCGAGGGCCGTGAGAGCTCAGGCTATTGCTTCCGCAAAATCAGAGAGATGACGGCTTCGACTTTTGGTGTGTTCCCTTTAGAGAATCTTTTCTTCAACAGCACATGATTAGCATTTTTCAATGTTTCATCATTTTTTGTACTGAGGGCGGTGCTATATTTCAAGCAAGCATAAAGTATTATACGGGGACTAGGCCATTGCTTCCGCAAAATCAGAAGTCCTGGGATAATACCCCAGATATCACTGAGTATAAAGACCTAGTATCTCAAAAAGAGAGACCTTTCAAACAAAATTTCGGGGGTTACCCATATATCCGAGAGATGTTCCCCACGATATAAGTAAGTTTGAAATTTAGGTTTATATCTCGTCACAATCTACTAAATGTGCAAAAACCTACTGACACATCATCAGTGAGACCGTTTATCACATTTGACTTTCCAATTCTTTAGGATGTTGTGATCGTCCACTGATGTACTATCATTTCCTCTTTTCTCAACAAAACTCATTTTTGATTTTATCATGTTTTTGGCTTTTTCAAATTTTCAAATGTTTTTGGATGTTTTTGGATTTTCTGAAAGTTCTTACTCCCCCTAAAATTCAAAATCATTAAAAGGAAATTTGAAAACAAACTGTACAAGTAAAGTAACAACTGATATCGAATCACTTCAATTCGCCATCTTCTTGGCATAAACAATCAGAACTCCCCCTTACAACAAACTATTTTCCCATTGTGATTTCAAAACACTTAAGTTTATTTTAATCAAATCGTTTTTCCGGAAAATAAGTTGTGTTGATTTTATAAAACCACTTGTAGGTTAGGGGTTTCATTCATCACTTTGTTTTTGAAGCTTTTGAATAAGAGTTAAATCAAGTTCAACTTAATGACCTTGACTAACCACTTGTAAAATCACAACCCTTATTTCAACTAAATACCACTTGTAAGTAAAACCTCTTTTTCAACCACTTGTCGGTCTGTAAACCAACAATTACCACTTATAGGTTGAAATCTCAAGATGCCGATTCTTACTCCACACTTACCAACCTGGGAGTTCCGGCAAGTCATACTTTTACAAAAACAATTTTCATAAACAAAGAATGATGCCGATTCATGCTCCGCGATTACCAACTTGGGAGCTCCGGCAAGTCAGGTTTTTCAGTTAGAGAGATTCTCCCAAGCCTGACGGTCCTTGGGAGATTCCGAGTTACCAACACTCGGTTGCTTACCTGCCATCTTCTTCTCATAAAATTCTTTAACCCCCTTTACCTTCCCATCAATCATTTTTCCAAAAATATTTTGGACTGTGGGGTTAAAAGCCTTTTCAATATCAAATTCTTTCTTTTCAGGAAAAAAATGATTTGAAATCTCAATTTTACCAATCTTTTGTTTAAAATTTTCAGCCCGCAATGGTGGAAAATTAACATCATCCATTGGCGGCACTGATGTTTCCAAATTTAAATCAACTTGTGGCTCCTCTGACTTTGTGGAATCAGATTCATCACCAGAACTTTTACTTAAATTCTTAACAACCCATTTTTGGTTGTTAAGTTTCTCCTTTCTTTTGTAAACACTTTTTGAACATTCACCAACCTCAAAAATTGAATTTTCAAAAACTTTAAATCTGTTTGTTGGTGGTTTGGTTTTCTCAACTATCTTTTCTTTCAGTTTACCAGAGACTCCCTGTTTTGTTTGTATTGCCTTTGGACAATTCCTGGCAATGTGACCAACTGTTTTACATTGAAAACAGGTTCTCGTCTCTATCTTCTTCTGAGCAACATTTTTCTTCATTTCTTCTTGGCAAGGAATTCTTTGTTTGTTTGGTTTCTGAATACTTTCTCCTTTTCCTCTTCAGATGATTTTCCTAAAACAAACACAGTTTTGATTTATAAGTTTTTTCATTTTTATGATTTTTCGGTGGAATAAAACCTAATCCCTTTCTTTCGAAATTACCGTTATGGTTTGGTTTCTTTTGAAAACCAGAACCAGAACTGTAACCCTTTTTCTTGTTTAACCTTTGTTGAACTCTTGAGGTGTAAGGTTTAGGTTTTTCAGAAAGATTTACATCTTTTATTTCAGAAATATTAATTTCTGTTAATTTGAAAACCTTTTTGATCATTTCAGTTTTAACACCTCTTATTGGAAATACTTCATCAGAATGTAATTTGTTAGAATCTTTCAAAGTATATACTACTTTGATCGGTTCATCATTCAAATTAGATTGTGATAACAAAAATGCTTTATCATAAACCCGTTTGTCCTTTTTGACTGTTGACTTTGACGTGTTTGACTCAGACTTTAACTCTGATTTGGACTCCTCTGTTTCATCCTTATCCAACACCTGATCGACCACTTTCTTTATTAACTCAGACTCATGATCAGTGTCAGGCGATGTGAACATGACATCAATATTTTCTGGCAAGTTATCTGAAGACTCAGACTCCCACTGTAAGTTTGTTGCCTTTTTGACTCTTTCTGAATTTGGATTTCGAGGAGAATATCCATTTTCGACGGGGGGTGGACATTTGTTATAGACAACACTTGGTTTCTTACCAGAAATCTTCACTTCATCATCTTCTCTTGTTTCTGAATTCTTCTCTTCAGAAGTTTTTTCTTCTTTAAACGTGTTCAATCCTTCCACTATCGGGTAAATCCTGTCAACCACAAAAGTAGAACATGAGTAACTTTTTAACAATCTATTTACTCTCTCAGTTTCAATTCTCTGTGTTTCTAGCTTCAATTCAAGCTCAGCACACTTCTCAGTGAAATAATTGACAAGCTGTCTCATGTATGCTCCTTTAAGTGTATTCATTGCTAAGGCTTGTTCACTGCTTGTCTCGTTGTATTCATTCATGGCTTTGTTCAAGACATCATATGATTCTTTCAACCTATTTATGTTGTGTAACAATTCGTTGTTTTGCTTTATCAGAGAATCACAATTCATACACTTCTCAGAAATCTTGACTGCATCGGCATCTGTTTTATTTTCAAATGCTGGAACTTCTGTCACTTTTCTCACTTGAATCTCTTCTTCATCCTTTTTTCTTTTTCTCAGCTTTAGCTTGTTTCATTTGCCTTTCTTTTTCATATCTCTTCTTTTTATCAGCTTCAGCTTGTAAATGTTTTCTGATTTTTTCTGCCCAATAGTCATCAGTATAATCATTAATAACCTGAGCAACAAAACCTTTAGCTTTTAAAATCTCTCTGGCTGGACAATAATTATCCCAGCTAAAGTTTTCCCAGCTAAATCCTTCTGGTAATCTTTCATCATCTTGATTTATCATACATGCTTTATTATCAGCTGGAATATATTTATCCCAACTGAAATCTTTTGATGAACTTCCATCATTTTGATTGACCAGACATGCTTTCTTTGAATCTTCAATCACTTTCCTAGCATGAGCAGTTTGTGGTTGTTCTTGTTGATATGGCTGTTGAGCAACTTGATGATAAATCGCCTTTCGATAGTAGTCGTTGTTTCCGAAAGGATTTTGAGCTCCATTTACTTCACGATTTGTGCACTCTCTCTTGAAATGCCCCTTTTCCCTGCAACGAAAACAAGTAACTTTAGATTTATCAAATCCTAAAGTTGAAACATTTGCATCACGGAAATCATCTCTTCCCGTAATTTGTTTAAACTTTTCAGCTCGTCTCAACACACTCGCCAAACACCACTTTATATCCATCAACTCCATCTCCTCAGCATCAACTTGATCGTAATCCTCTTTTGTAAGCATTGGATTCCCGATCCTCCCTGCTACCAAACTACCATAAGATTCAAGCACAGTTACTAACAAAGACATATGGCTCTTAGCTACTTCCTCTGAATAATTTTGATAATTTTCCAGATTTAATGCAATGTTGCATTGAAGAACTTTGCCACTCTTTGTTGCTGTAAAATGTGGATCAAACGATGGAAATGAAGTAAATCTTGTTTTGCTGCTTGATCCCTGAGATGAACTTTCAGAAGAACTTTTTGCATTGAAAGCCGTTTCAATCTTTGGTGAAATGTTGGTCTTCTCACTAACTCCACCTTTGTAATACAACCCAATGTCTTGTTCTCCATCATAGTTCTTCATCCTAGAAATTTTCCTTTGTTCCATCTCTTGAGCTTCAAGATGTTTAATAAACTCACTTAGCGTGATATTGTTAAAATCAGGTTTATTTTTCAACATCATTAAATACGTTCCCCAAACATCATGTGGCAACGCATCAGCTAGCTTCTCAATCAACTCATCTTTATCTTTGTTAATGCCCAATCTGTTCATGTTATTCACCAAGTTGCAATATCTTTCAATAATCTGCTTGGTGTTCTCCGTTCTCAAACCATGAAATAGATCAAATTCTTTTTTCAGAAGCGACTTCTTGTTCTTGAGCATATCATCACTTCCAAGAAACTTAGCTTCTAACTCTGTCCAAATCGAATATGCACTTCCATTGTGTTGAAGTAAGATCAAGATGTCTTCCTTAATCGCTTGCTGCAATAAACTAACCATCAATTTCTCATCTTTGTATTTCTTTTTCTCATCAGCACTCAATTCTCTAATCGGTGTTTTCACACGATTGTTCCCGACTGGTCTAACATATTGAACTTCAGTATGTTCCCATGCATCTAAGTGATAAGCTACCCAGTTACCAAAACGTTCAGCCCATCCACTAAAATCATCAATGTCCATAAGCTTCGGTGGTTTTTGTGTTGTTCCTGTCTCATTTTCAAGTAATGTACTCTGAGCAATAGTCATCGGACTAGCAAAGGCATTATAAAACTCGTTCTCCATGTTTCGATTTTCAAATGTTCACAAACTGTCAGATTCAAACGAAATCAAGTCTCACACGGAATCAGTCTTCAAACGGAATCAAGTCTCACACGGAATCAGGTTTTCAAGCGAAATCACTCCTCTTTCAAACGGAATCAGCTTTTCAAGCGAAATTAACTTTCAACCGAAATAACCCTTTGGAGCGGAATCACCTTCAAAAGGAATAGCTAATTTCGTGTGAAATAAGGCACTTTTCAAGCGAAATTATATCAATCTTTCAAGCGGAATTACGCTTTCGGACAGTTTTTTCAAAAATTGACCAAGTTTTAAGCCGAATTAAGATCTGATTCTTTCTAGGGTTTGTTAAAACATTATTGCGCACAACATATTTAAAAATCAAGCCATTTTAACCGGGAAATGTTGTTTAATTTTGAAAAGAAGGTGTAGAAATCAGAAAATGCAGCTGAAATGGTAAGAACTCTTCCTCCTGAGCTCTGATACCACTTGTAGGATCGTTTTATGACCCAAACGAGTCGTTCAGAAGAGGTCTTCACCAATACAAGAGGCGGAAACAAGTGTATTGGTGTTATTTCAGCTAATATGCATGAGAAATCACTTTAAACTGTCTTTTGATTGATATCAGATCGATTACAATGCTGTAGACACTTCGGCAGAGCTTCGCTACCGGAATCAGAATCGTTACAAATGTCAAGACACATGAGGTATTAATAGGGTTGCTGATTTCGTTTGAAACTGCCCAAACGAAATCAGATTCCGCACGGAATTACTTCAAGCGAAATTACCCATAAACACATTTTCTCGTTTTGCGTGCCTTGATCTATCTAGTACAATACAAGACTCGATACAAGACGAAGTCGACAGACGCATGCACCAACAAAAACCATGAAGAGAATTATTCGACCCATGATCCAGAACTAGGAGCTATAATTTTTGCCCTTAAAATTTGGAGACATTACCTTTACGGTAGTAAGTTTACCATTTTCACCGACCATAAGAGTTTAAGGTATGTCTTCGGAGAAAAGGAATTGAATATGAGACAAAGGCGCTGGATGGAGATACTTAGTGATTATGATTGTAATATCCAGTATCATGCTGGAAAAGCAAATGTAGTAGCTGATGCTTTAAGTCGAAAATATCATGAAAAGCCAAAAAGAGTATGTTCTCTTAAACTAAATATACAAGTAGATTTAAATGAGCAGATTAGAAAGGCACAAGAATCAGTAATAAAGGATGATACTGAGAAATTGAAAGGAATGATTAAGGAATTAGAACAAGGAATAGATGGAATTTGGAGATTTCATAAGAAAAGAATGTGGATACCTAAATTAGGAAACCTACGCCACCGTATATTAGAAGAAGCTCATTAGTCTAAGTATACGATGCATCCTGGAAGTGATAAGATGTATCAGGACTTAAGAAAGAATTTTTGGTGGATAGGAATGAAAAAGGATATAGCAGCATATGTTGCAAAATGTTTAACCTGTTCACAAGTTAAAGCCGAACACCAGAAACCCTCAGGTTTGTTGCAACAGTTAGAAATGCTAGTTTGGAAATGGGAATTGATAACAATGGATTTTGTTACTAAATTACCCAAAACAAGAAAAGGTAATGATATAATCTGGGTGATCGTAGACAGGCTAACTAAGTTAGCCCATTTCCTACCAATGAATGAAACTTTTAGTATGGAACAATTAGCTAAATTATATGTAAATGAAATAGTTTCATTACATGGAATTCCTCTATCAATTGTTTCTGACAGAGATAGTCGTTTTACCTCTCGTTTGTGGACAAGTTTCCAAAAAGCAATGGGAACCAAGTTGAATCTAAGCACCGCTTATCATCCTCAAACGTACGGACAAAGTGAAAGGACAATTCGGACAATGGAAGACATGATTAGAGCTTGTGTAATTGATTTCGGAGGTAATTGGGACGATCACTTACCATTGATAGAATTTTCTTATAATAATAGTTATCACACAAGTATCAATGTTGCACCATTCGAAGCACTTTACGGACGAAAGTGCCGAACGCCAGTCTGTTGGGCAGAAATTGGAGAAAAGCAACTATCCGGACCCGAGATAGTGCAAGAAACAATAGATAAGATCATTCATGTCAAGGAACAACTAAAAGCAGCACGTGACCGACAACAGAGTTACGCAGATAACAGACGGAAGCCATTGGAATTTCAAGTAGGAGACAAAGTGTTATCGAAAGTCTTTCCTTGGAAAGGAATAGTCAGATTAATCAAAAGGGGAAAGCTAAGCCCCAAGTATGTTGGACCTTTTGAGATTATTAGAAGAATAGGACCTGTAGCCTATCAGCTACAACTGCCAGAGGAAATGGTAGGAATACATGATGTATTTCATGTATCAAATCTCAAGAAATGCTTAGCTGATGAATCGCTGGTGGTACCTCTTAAGGATATAGAGGTAAATGAACAGTTAAAATTTGTAGAAAGGCCTCTACAGATCGAAGACAGGAAAGTCAAGAATCTCAAACACAAGAGATTAGTTCTGGTCAAAGTGAAATGGGACTCCAAAAGAGGACCAGAGTACACATGGGAGCTTGAATCAGAAATGCTAAGGAAATATCCACACTTGTTCCAGTAGATCTCGAGGACGAGCTCTAAAACAAGGTGGGGAAGATATAACAACCCTCAAAATATTCCGACACCCTAATATATTTTAAAATATCCTTATATGTCCTAAAATACACCCCATATGCGAAAACGGGCCCCGAATACCTTTATTTTTATTAAAATTAATTAAAAACAAATTTTGTTAATCTGTGGCGGGCCGCGAAGACTTAAGCTTCGTCTTACGTGGGCCGCGAGCGTTCTTCAACGAGGCAAAACCCTGAGCTGCCACGTGGCAGCCACACGTCGAAGCTAGAACCATGACCCGGATCAGCTAGGGCCTACGGACCCTATGTCGCGGGCCGCGTAGCCCTTGGCTACTCTTTACGTGGGCCGCGAGGGACTCGAATTCAGCTCCTATAAATTGGGAGCTCAGGCCTTCAGTCCCAACTCGCACCAAAACTTTTCTCTCTCAAAATTCTCTAGTGTAGGCACTATTCTCGGATATAATACCCCCCCTAAATAACGAAGTTCTACCCCATTGTAAATATCATAACCCCCGTTAAGTATTAGATACGCTGCCCGATTGATCTAGGCTTCCGTAACGGCTGTCGTGGTTCTGCCCGACGTAGTCGTTGGAATGCCGTCTCGGGGAGGGTATTACTAATGTAAATATTGGGTTATTATACTAACGTGTGTGCATTTGTGTATTTAATAGATAATCACCAGGAAATCCTTAAAGGAAACCCTAAGACAGCAATGTGAGTTTATCCTTTTTTTTGTAAATCCTTTTTGTGAGTAATCTCCTTTTTGTAAACTGTTTTTACAAAACCTCACATGATTAATAATATATTAAACAGTGATTGAGTATTTGTATTCTACAATTATCGTCGGTATGTTGGGGTTTTGTATACAAAATTTGTTACTACCTTGCAAGGAGTAACATGACCACAAGTCGGGTGGACAGTACTGTGGGTGGTAATTAAAGTAGATGGAAACAAATGTAATTGCGCGACCGCCCTCAATACTGTACAACGGTTTTACTTAACTTGATTAAACTGGGATTTACTCACTAGTATTTCCCACTGACACAATGTTTTTAAACGTGTTTCAGGTAATAAATTGTGAAAGCCAAATAGAAGCCAGCTGGACAGCACTGAAGGCTTGGAAAAGTGGCTATAAAGTTACCTAAAATAAACAGATGTTTTTATTAAATAAAATAAGGTTTACCCCTATGAAAATGTGAGTACTTGAAACTTGGGATTTTCCCATGTGTTTAATATTATAAAAGCGTGGTATTTTACTCTGATAAAATATTTCATAACTACGGTCCTGATGTAATTTCCGCTGCCAAAATGATGAACACCTGGATACCACTGAAACTGGTCGCGGCCGCATGTTCCCGTGTTGTTAGGGGACGGGGTTTGCGACAAAATCCAAACCCGATCATAATTTCAAAAACCCATTTCAATCTCTCTGTCTACTCTCTCTCAACTCTCTATCTCTAAAACTGTAGATACAGAGAAGAGGGTGTAAATCAGGTAATTGTTATTTTTTGGTAATTGTTAATACACTTTGTAATCAGTTCTTCTTCTTCTTCGTGGTTTCTTGAGCTTTGTTACATGTTTTCCAGATTGAAGTTTCTTCAAATCGTCATCTTCTCCAATGCTTCCATCGATTCTTCTCTCGCTAAATCTGGTAACAATCCGTGACCTAATTTCTTTCATGATTCTATGAAATTTGTTTGATATGTTTGTAGCTTTTGATTTTGTCTTTGATTTGTTATTATTTATTCAGATGATTGCATTGGTGTACCATGTGATTACGAGTAGATTGATTTTAATATGTTTGTAAATGGAGACATCCCAATGACATAAGAAAAGCTGGTGATGTCTGTTTATGTTTGGCATGTTTAACACCGATTTGAATATTATATAGAACAATGGTAGTTTAAAAATATATATTTTTTATTTTTTTTCTTTTTATCACAAACTGAAGGTTTGTATGCTAAATGTTCTTCAGGTAGATCTTGTTGGATTTGTTATGTGGTGTGGAAGTCTTGAGTTCGTTGGCCGAACTTCCGCATATAATCAAGGTTATAAAATGGATCTCAACTTTATTGATGAAGAGGTAATGTGTGTTTGTGTTTAAAATAAATCATGATGACATGAAATTTGTTTGATATGTTTGTAGCTTTTGATCATGATGACAGAAAAATAGATATTTTTTGATTTTTTATTTTTATCACAAACCGAAGGTTTGTATGCTAAATGTTCTTCAGGTAGATCTTGCTGGATTTGTTATTTGGTGTGGAAGTCTTGAGTTCGTTGGCCGAACTTGCGAATGTAATCAAGGTTATAAAATGGATCTCAACTTTATTGGTGTACTATGTGATTATGAGTAGATTGATTTTCAGTTGGTATATTGGGATTAAATACTCAACTGGTGGAATGACAGCAAGTCCAGGTTAAGCTTCAAGCTGTCTCGATCTCTTTGGAGGCGGATAGGTAGCTTTGGGAGGTCTGAAAAACAGAATTGATAAATTTAGGGAAAATGGGGTTGAAAGATGATAACCCAACAGTTGGGGATCTCATTCTACAGCTTCGATAAATTCAAGGGTATTCTCAAATAATGCTTTCTAGATTTTTGAAGACCGACAAATGTCCAAAGAAGCATCATAGTGGACATTTGTCGGTTTTTGTCGGTCTTCAAAAATCTAGGAAGCATTATTTGAGAATACCATTGAATTTATCGGAGCTGTCGAATGAGATCCTCCACTGTTGGGTTATCATCTTTCAAACCCATTTTCCCTAAATTTATTGATTCTGTTTTTCAACAGGGATGTAATGCAATGATTCCTCTCAATTAAATTGATGGACACTTGCTTCCTCTCAAAGGGTTATGGAGTGGTTATAACAACTGATCATGCTAAGGACTGTTATAACTAACCACTGCTCCTTATAAAGACTGATGGACTTAAAGACTGATGAGACCTATCCACTGTTGAAGACAAAGCTGTTAAAGACATGCACTTATGTACCTACGGCCTGATCAACCAAAGGAAAACCACTGCTCAGTAACAGCAGTGGTTCAGTATCTACAGCAGATTCAAAATCAGTATTCATGTATTAATTTTTCTTATGTAACGGTGTTTAGTGTATCAGTGTTTAGATTTTGTTACTGCTTCGATGATGGTTGTTAGATTTATGAAAATGTCTAACAATTTCGGATTTGGTATATTCATTCATAGTTTTATGATACTTCAGTGTCTATGATGAAAATTATGTTGCTTCCATGATTGACTGGTCCCCATGTTGATTCGATTAATGGTATGTTCTGTATATACAATCTCTCAAGACAAACCCTAGAATTTATGTATATACAATCTCCCCATGTTGATTCGATTAATGTTCGATTAATGGTATGTTGATTCGATTAATGGTACGTTATGTGATTGCTACAGTTTGAATATTATTTTTATTATATTAACATCTGTCGGTCATGGTCTGTTAAAGCACTGCTGTTAAACATTCTTTGTTGAACTGAATCATCTGTTAGTCTATAGCAGAGGTTCTCTTTGGCAGACCTTTGCTTGAATCGTCTCGGTGTTTATCAGCAGATGTTCATCATGATGCATGTGTAAACAGATGTTTGAAATCCTCTGTTGTTTTGCATCATTTGTTAAGGCATAGCAGATGTTAGCAATCTATACTGTGGAATGATCAGCAGATGTTATGTTTGGCAGACCTTTGTTTCCATAGCAGATGTCAAAATGTTTAAAGATTGTATCATCTGTTAAGTAACAGCAGATGTTAGCTTTATGATGCTTTTATATTCATATTCAGCAGCAGAGGTTGTGTTTATCAGCAGAGGTTATTTGCTATAACAGTATTTGTGTTTATCAGCAGAGGTTGTTTGGAACAACAAACTTTGCTTGAACAGATTTTCTGTTTGACAGAGCTTTTGGTTTGTCAGACTTTATCTAAATAGAGGTTGAATTTGTTTGTAGTCAGAGGTTAATTCAAGTGAAGTTATGACAATGATCACCCATAAATTTGTTGAATACCTTTAAGTGTCGATGACTGCCCATAAATTTGTTGAAGCCTTTTAAGAAGAGTCTTTTAAGTGTCGATGACTGTCCATAAATTTGTTGAAGCCTTTTAAGTATCCATGACTGGCCATAAATTTACAGAGTATAATTCAAGTTGTAATGTATCATGAAGAGGCAATTAAAATATATGGAGAATGTACAACAAAGGTTTAAGTTAATATAAATAACAAGATAAGCATACATCATTATAATTTAAATATTCGTAAGTCATAAGTTTTCAAAATATAGAAGTTTGATACATCACCATCCCATAATTTATCTCAAATGAGATAATACCAACAACCACAGCTATCTGTAGACTTTCTTTAAGATCAACTTGGATTTTTCTTCAGAGTAGACAAATTTGCATCTCATATTTCTGTAGATACCATTGGGCTTCCTGAACTTCTTGGTGAATTGACAAGCCGCGTATCAGATTTTCAACTGTCATCTTCAATGTTCTATGAATCCTTGATAAAGAAGCTACTTTCACATTCAGACGCTTGAAAATAAATATAAAATACCAATAATTAATAAGAAATACATAATGTATTTAAGTAAAGTAACAAAAAATACAGCATAATTCTACTAAACATTTAACATTCAAAGAATGAGGAATAATATATTAACAGAATAAACTTACAAAATGTTTGCTGCAGTAGCATACGAATTGTAAGGGGTATACATCAGGATCAGCTTCATAATATGAGACAGCGGCATCAAAATCTGCGTCGTCGATATCATCGGATGATTCATTCGATACAACATAATCACTATCGGAATCTGTGTCATTGGATTCTTCAACATCCGACTGGTGATGCAGATCCTCGGTAATTAGAGCAACTTCTAAATTGGGTGAGGAAGTATCGTCTATCGGACTGTCATTGGATTTAGGTGCAACAATCTCACATCCATTCAAATCAAAGGTAGTAAGCAGAAAGATGTAATCCGCTACGTATCTTAAAACAAGTACAATTCCTATTTGCATACCCATGTAGTGTACAACCTTTTCCCATCCATTGGTTATAAAGTAGCAATTCCAAAGAGGATCACGTTGACGTAGTACATCAAAAGAGTCCCACTGATTCACATAGATCTTAAATGTCTCTTTAAGTTTACCAACTCCAATACTGACGTTGACTAACTCCTTGGGTATTATCTGAACAAAAACATTTAAAATTATGAAATCAACAAAGGTAAAGTAAAATTAACAACTATATCACTAATTACTATAGTAACATTTAAGTATTGGATTAAAATACCAAAACTTACCAACACGTCCTTACAAACATCAGTAAAACTATGGGAGAATAAATCCATACATCCAAACTTCCTCTCAAACGATATTGATGTGAACATAGAAATCATTGGGAGTTTTGTTGGATAGTGATGAACTTTTTCAAAAGGTGTCAGCAGATATGTATATGGTGCAGTTTTTTTAAATACCAACAGACATCCTTCTTTTAATGAAAGGCCAGAGACAACTGAGGACCATCCTCCTTTTAGAGCAAAAGTTCCATTGTGTTTTGAGAAACGGTAATCCCATCTCATACCGTTTACACACTCTATAACGCCAACGTTACCAGGAACTTCTTTGAGTAAATGATTGTTTGCAAAGTTTTGTGGTATTATCTGTTGAGTTCAAGTATTTAAGTATTGGCAAGTGTTATATGTGAATTAATTGTTAACAATAAAACTGTAGAAAATGGTTTTAATGTAATAATCTTACCAATATTGTGGAATTAAGAGAATCCAAATATTTATAAAAAGACATCTTCCAAGATATGATGTTTCTGGTTAAAAATCAAAGAAAAAATGAGACAATGTATTTTATCAGATACTTCATTATTTATAAAGACTGTAATAATGTGAACCAACAATGTTTAACATATCTATTTCATTCAGATAACGCATTTAATATTTATCGATTTATCTAGAGTATATCAATAAATAAAGATTCCTCAAAAAACTGTAGAATTGAGTACCACTTTCAATAACTTTCTTTTTGCAAGTCCATAAATAAAAGATTTGTCATTTAATCATATTCTTTAATATCAAGTAAGAAAAACAACAAAATATACCTTATCGATTGCTTTCAAAAATCCAAATGTAACACCATATCAAACAAAACTTCAAATATGAAACATTATAAAAAATAAAAAAGCTTGTAAAATTAAATTGATATATTATCTAAAACATGCAATACATTGAGAACAATCTTCATAACAGTTGTTAATCATGTGCATATGAAACTAATGTATATACAAATTTTAATAAATATTATTATACCTTGATCGAAGTTGTTGATGATGTCAAAAGTAAGAAGTATTCAAGTGGAGTGATTCAATATTGAAATGGACTTCGGTGATTAAAACTTGAAGCACGTTTTATGAGATCAGACAAACAATTTTGTAAAGGGGATTTGGAGAGTCGTTAAAAAGGTAAAGTATGTTTCTATTTGCCTCTATGTTAAAAGGTAAACCACCATTGGAATAATAAATTACATTTTACCGCCATTGAGATAAGGAACTTACATTTTACCCCCTAATAATATAGCTTTACTTTTCAAATAATTCAAATCATTTTCAAATAATTCAAACCATTTTCAAAATACTTTGAAAGTCTTTTTTTTTTTTGAGTGCTCAACAATCTTCTTCATTCAGATATTTAAAATTATGGATACAGATAATAGAATTTCAAGTAAGTATGAACTGTTCTTTCAACCAAGTCAAAGTCAAGTCTATGCTGAAGCAAGGAAAAAAAGGAAGCAACAACAACAACAACAACCATACCCAGTATAATCCCACTTATAGCAAAGCTATTGGTAGGGTCTGGGGAGGGTAGGATGTAGGCAAGCCTTACCTCTATCCCAGGGAATAGAGAGGCTGCTTCCAGTGAGACCCCCGGCTCCAAAGAACCAAAACCAAGACAAAAGCTTCTGGAAAAACATATATAAGCACACAACTACTAAAAAGGTGGAAAAGAGAAATAATAAAAATAAACACATAAATAGATAAGTAGTTGTTAGTAAAACTTCGACACCGGGAATAAGTGAAAACTTATAAACGACTATATCACACCTTATAGAAAACGAAAAAATTTAAACTCATAGGAGAAGAACCTAAACCAAAAACCAAGCCAAACTCCTAAAAGTCCTTAACCTTAATCCTATGTCTCCACGAAGTTCTATCCTCGACCATGTCCTCGAAGAGGTGCAAATCTAGCAAATCTTGCTTAATCCGCTCCTCCCAAGTCATTTTCGGCCTACCTCTACTCCTCCTTCCATCTACAGTGAGTGTTTCAACAATTCTAATCGGGTCCGTCATCTGCCTCCTCCTGACATGCCCAAACCATCTCAATCTTCCCTCCCTTATTTTGTCTGAAATACCAGCAACTCCTAATCTTACCCTAAAAACCTCATTTCTTATCTTGTCCAACCTAGTATGTCCACACATCCATCTTAGCATCCTCATCTCTGCCACCTCTAGCTTTCGTGCATGAATTTTCTTGATGGCCCAACAATCTGTTCCGTATAACATAGAGGGTCTAATTGCAACCCTATAAAATTTCCCTTTTAATTTATCAGGGAACCTCTTGTCGCATAATACCCCTGTGGCTGCTCTCCACCTACACCATCCAACCTGGATACGGTGAACTACGTCACTGTCTATCTCTCCATTACTCTGAACAAACGATCCTAAATACTTGAACTTAGTTGCCTGTGGGACCACCTGGCCCTCAATGGTGATCTGAGTGTCGTGCTCATCGCCTGCTCCACTAAAATCACAGTAAAGGTACTCAGTCTTAGAGCGACTTATCCTCAATCCTTTACCTTCTAAGGCTACACGCCATTCTTCTAACCTCTCATTCAAGCTATGTTTACTTTCTTCTATCAGCACAATATCGTCTGCAAAAAGCAAGCACCACGGAACTGACTCCTGAATCGACTTTGATAACTCATCTAGGACAATCGCAAATAGAAAAGGACTCAACGCTGACCCTTGGTGGAGTCCTACTTCCACAGGAAAGAAATCAGTATCACCTACCGGTGCACGAACACTAGTTTTAGTTTCCACATACATATCCTTAATTAAGTCTACATACTTACTAGGTACCCCTCTATCCTCTAAACTGTCCCATATCAACCAACGTGGCACACTGTCATACGCCTTTTCTAAATCAATGAACACCATATGCAGATCTCGATTTTTCTCTCTTTATTTTTCCATCAATCTCCTTAGAATGTGTATCGCTTCTGTAGTTGACCGCCCTGGCATGAAGCCAAATTGGTTTACCGTAACCTGGGTTTCTCTTCTAAGTCTAGTCTCGATCACCCTCTCCCATAGTTTCATAGTATGGCTTAACAACTTAATCCCTCTATAACTACCACAACATTGGGCGTCTCCCTTGTTCTTATATAAAGGCACTACAATACTGCTCCTCCACTGGTCTGGCATTCTTCCCGAGTTGAAAATGAGATTGAACAAGTTAGTTAGCCATTGAACTCCCTCCTGTCCCAAGCACTTCCACACCTCAATTGGTATGTTGTCCAGACCCACTGCCTTAGCCCTTCCCATCTTCCTAAGTGCTGCCATCACCTCTCCCTGTGTGATACGCCTACAATAGCAATTATTTCGTTGTTGTCTCTGTGTAATCGAATTGTCTCTTTGTTGTTGGTAAGCCCCATCTCCGTTGTAAAGTTTGTGGAAGTAAGTTTGCCATCTTGACTTTATGTCATGTTCCTTGATTAACACCCGTCCATCCTCTCCCTTTATAAACTTCACTACCCCTAGATCTTGCCTCCTGCGCTCCCTAGCTTTGGCAATCTTGAACATATCATTTTCCCCCTCCTTTGTTTGTAGGCGTTCATACATCTTCTTATAGGCTGTGTTCTTTGCTTCAGTCACTGCTTTTTTCGCCTCCCTTTTGACCTTTGTGTATCTCTCCCTCAATCTCGCACGCTCATCGTCATCCGTGCATCTCAAAAGATCCCTAAAGCTCTCTTACTTATCCTTTATTTTGGTTTGTACTTCATCATTCCACCACCAAGACTCTTTACGCCCATCTGTCTTTCCTGTTGTTACTCCTAGAGTCTCCTTCGCCACATAAGTAATGGTGCTCGCCATAGCCTCCCACACCCGGTTTGAGTCCCCATCCAGTCGGGCAGATGTTGTCGAGATGACCTTATCTTTGAACAGTGCAATCCTGTCACCTTTCAAATTACCCCATCGTATCCTAGGTCGCATATTCCCCTTCCCCTTAGTCAAAACTTCTCTCATGACTATATCAGCGACCAGTAAACGGTGTTGAGCCACTATTGTCTCCCCTGGTATAACCTTGCAATCCCTGCACCATCGTAGATCACATCGTCTCATCAGGAAAAAAAGGAAGCGTGTTCTGCAAAAAAAGCGAAACAACAGTGGTTTACATCGTAGATCAACATCCGATTCTGTTAAAAGGATTCCATTATTAAACACTCCAAGTGGTATGCCTTATAGGTTTGCAAACAAAATTTTACAAGAAATATATATTTATATGTTATGTTTTGGGAATCCTTACACATGTTTCGTATTTTACAAGTTTCAACAATCAATGTTGAGAGAAGGAATGTCTATCATTTTCCTACTTATGCTACTCCAAATATTAGCAGTAATTTGTTTCACTCATCTACAGAAGTAAAAGGTATACTTACTGCAGATATTTTTTGGTAATTTCAAAAAATTTTCACAATATGTTCAAAGTTCTTTCCTTGAGTGGTCAACTATCTTCTTCATTCAAGTATTTTAAATTATGGATATAGATAACACAATTTCAAGTAAGTATGAAGTTGACCTTCAAGCAAGTCAACGTCAAAGCTGTGCTGAAGAAAGAGAAAAAAAGGAAGTATGTTCTTCAACAAAAGAGAAACATAACAGGCTGTCATCCTACATCAACATCTGATTCTGTTGAAAGGATTCCATTTTCAAATGCTTCAAGTGGTATGTGTTATAGTTTTGCAAACAAAATTTAAAAGAAATATGTATGTATATGTTACGTTTTTGGAATCCTTACATATGTTCTGTTTTACAAGTTTCAACCACCAATGTTGAAAGAAGGAATGTGTATCATCTTCCTGCTTATGCTACTCCAAATATTAGTAGTAATTTGTTTCACTCATCTACACAAGTAAAAGATATACTTACTGCAGATATTTTTAGGTAATTTCAAAAAAAATTCACAATACTTTCAAAATTCTTTTCTCGAGTGGTCAACAATCTTTTTCATTCAAGTATTTTAAATTATGGATACAGATAACACAATTTCAAGTAAGTATGAAGTTGACCTTCAAGCAATTCAACGTCAAATGTGTGCTGAAGAAAGAGAAAAAAGGAAGTATGTTCTTCAACAAAAGAGAAACAACAGAGGTTGTCATCCTGTATCAACATCTGATTCTGTTGAAAGGATTCCATTTTCAAATACTTCAAGTGGTATGTGTTATAGTTTTGCAAACAAAATTTAAAAGAAATATGATGTATATGTTATGTTTTTGAATCCTTACATATGTTCTATTTTATAAGCTTCAACCACCAATGTCGAAAGAAGCAATGTGTATCACCTTCCTACTTATGCTATTTCAGATATTAGTAGTAATGTGTCACTCATCTACACAAGTAAAAGGTATACTTACTGCAGATATTTTTTTCTAATTTAATTATGAATTGTAGTTTTCTTCGTTTATTTTATATACTTTTGTTTTATAAGATTCATCAAGAAAAATCTCATCAAGGAATGTCCATCACACTCCTTTTGGAAGTACTAAGCAAACATCCAATTTTGTTGAGAGGACTCCATTATCAGATATTACAAATTGTATGTTTTAAATTTTTGGAAACAAAATATTTGTTTAATCTTAGGTTTTATGAATTGTTATATATGTCTTATTTTACAAGCTTCAATATATGTGGAAAATCTAAAATTGAATTACAAATGAGTGATAAGATGTTAGCAGATTCTGTGGTTAAGAAGATTCATGGAATTTCTAAAGGTATAAGATACGAATGTAAATTCCTGTTAAGTTTTCAATATGTAGATAACTTATGTTGACTTATAAATTTGCTAAGTCTGTAGATTATATTGATCATGGAGATGCCATCTTTGTGTGTTCTAAATGTGATGCAATGTTATGGGAAGATGAAATGCTTAGGGGAAATCAAAAACGTAAGAAAACATCCTATTCTCTTTGTTGTTCAAATGGATATGTTGAGCTACCACGACCGCCTACACCTCCTCCATTACTATGTCATTTATATAAAAGTCATACCTCACAGCCTCGCAATTTCATGGATAATATTCGAGCATATAAGATGATGTTTTCCTTCACATCTCTTGGTGGGAAGGTTGACAAAAGTTATCAGAGAGGTAAAGGTCCTTATGTATTTAGACTACAAGGTCAGAATTATCATCGAATGGGTAGTCTACTTCTGGACGATGGGGAAGAACCCAAATTCTCCCAGCTTTACATATATGATTCACAAAACGAAGTGGTAAATCGTCAAAAAGCAGTAAGGTAATTTCTTTATGACAATTGTGCCATTTATGAATATATATTTTGCTTTTCAGTATATTTACATTCATTATCATTTGAAATGAATGTAAAGTTTAACATTTTATATTTCTGGCAGTTCTCAGATAGAATGCAAAACTACAAGAAATAACCAGCTTGATAGTACAACCATAGAGGGTCTTAAAGATATGTTGGATTCTTGTAATCCTCTTGTCCAGTCCTTCAGAATGGTAAGAGATTGTTTTCAAGAAAATGAGTTTCAAGAAGTAAGCTTAAAGCTTATTGGAACAAGAGATAATGATGGAAGAGTTCACAATTTGCCAACAGCATTAGAAATTGCTGCCTTAATAACTGGTGATTTTGATGGAGCATTTGATAAACGGGACATTGTTGTTAGAAAAAAGTCTGGTGGTCTTCAAAGAATTAGTGAGCTTCATCCCTCTTACCCTGCTTTGCAATATCCACTTATTTTCCCATATGCAGAAGATGGTTATAGAGTTGGTATTAAACATAGAGGGATTGTGATTGATAATGAGGTACTTAGAACCAATCTTACAATTAGAGAATTCTTTTGTTACAAAATTCAAGATAGACAGAATCAGTTTTCATTGTTAGTTAATGCGAAAAAAACTATTTCAGCAGTTTTTGGTTGATGGATACATGATGATAGAATCTGTCAGGTTGAATTATATAAGGACACAACAACCTAAACTTAGAACGCAAAGTCTTAAGAACTTGAATGCCACTGTTGAAAGTGGAAAGAATAATGCCTCAAGTTGTGGTAAACCTATACTTTTACCTTCATCATTTACTAGTCGTTCTAGATATATGTTGCAAAAGTACTTGGATGCTATGGCAATTTGCAAGTCTGTTGGATATCCCAATTTATTCATAACAGTGGCTTGTAATCCAAACTGGCCTGAGATTTACAAGTGTTTGCACGATAAAGATCTTAATGCTGAAGACAGACCGGATATTATCTCTAGATTATTCAAGTGTAAATTGGATCATCTTATAAAAGATTTCAAGAAAGATAAATTCTTTGGTGATATACAAGCAGGTACCCTTTAGTTATATTTTTGGATAAATTACAGTTTTCGTCCTTTATGTTTGTTTCAGATTGCAATGGATGACCTTTAACTTCAATAATTACAGTCACGGTCCTTTATTTGTAAAACTCATTACACCCTAGGTCCTTTAACACTAACCAGGTTAATTTTTAACATTAAGTGAGATCATGTGCACCCCATGTGAGGGCAAAAATATCATTTAACTTCCTGTTTCATCTCCCTTGTAAATCCCACCCCTCTTTCTTTATCCCACCCACCACCAAGACCATATTAACACCAGGGACACCACCACCATATAAGCACAACCACCACCATATGCACCATCATTGTCATCCAGATTTTTGGATCACCATCGTGATCTTTACATGGTTGTGGTAGAGAATTCAATCTGGAGAAAGTAAGCTAATAAATAAATATCCAACAAAAAAATAAATATCCATGATTCCTACACCTAACTCACCTCAAACCCGAATCCATGATTCACCACCACTAAATACAGCCGCCGCCACCACCGTATTTCAGCCGCCACCACCGTATCCAGCAACCACCACCGTATCCGTCCACCAATCCACAGCACCATCACCGAATCCAGCCTCACCACCGTATCCTGTCAATGTCTGGTTGTTTTCCGTCAAGATCTTGTTGTTTTCCGTCTTCACCGCCATGATCTGATTTTGGCGACGTAATTGTGGTGGTTCAGATGGTGGTGTGGTGGCAGGTGGTGGGTTTGGTTGGGGAAGAAAAGGTTTAGAGACAGAGGATGTGTATGTTGAGAGAGGGATCTGAGATCTAAGATATGATATGGGGTATGTATTTTAGGTATTTTTTTATTATTAAACTACTTTTAATTAAATCAGTAAAAGACTAAACTACCCCTTATGTGATATGATTAACTGAAAAATTTAACCTGGTTAGTGTAAAAGGACGTAGTGTGTAATGAGTTTTACAAATAAAGGACCGTGACTGTAATTATTGAAGTTAAAGGTCATCCATTGCAATCCGATGCAAACATAAAGGAGGAAAATTGTAATTTACCCTATATTTTTTACTTTGAACATCTAATTATATTTATCTAACAGGTCACTGTTCAAAAATTTCAGTTATGTATACAGTGGAATTTCAGAAGCTTGGACTCCCACATG
The DNA here is from genome assembly GCA_030545235.1 of Helianthus tuberosus. Lineage (NCBI taxonomy): Eukaryota > Viridiplantae > Streptophyta > Magnoliopsida > Asterales > Asteraceae > Helianthus > Helianthus tuberosus. The sequence continues at coordinate 86,048,796 of CM060369.1, forward strand.
CTCACATATGTTTGTTCTTGGGTGCTGAAAGCAAATTTCCAACTGCATCTGATATTGATCGTGTTATTAGTGCTGAGATACCAGATAAAGAAAGAGATCCTGAACTATATGAGCCTGTCAAGCAATTTATGATTCATGGACCATGTGGTACAGACAACCCACTTTGTCCATGTATGGTTCAACAAAAATGTTGAAAGAAGTTTCCCAAAAAATCTGTAGATGAGACTTGTGTTGATTCTGAAGGATATCCTGTCTATCGTCGTCGTCAAACAAGTAATACAGTAGTAAAGAATGGTGTGACACTTGATAATAGATTTGTAGTTCCTTACGCTCAGAAAGTATCAGTGCCACGTTAACGTTGAATGGTGCAACCAGTCAGGTTCTATCAAATATTTGTTTAAATATATTAATAAGGGGCCTAATAGAGTCACTGCTTCTGTTTTTCAAGCCAATAACACCAGGAATGATACAGAACAAAATGTAGCTGTAGATGAGATAAAAGCATACCTTGATTGTGGATATATCTCTGCTTATGAAGCTGCTTGGAGAATATTCCTGTATGATATACATTATAGATATCCAGCTGTTGAAGTATTACCTTTTCATTGTGAAGATGGTCAGAGTATTGTGTATAACGATCATGATAATTTGTGTGATATTGTTATTGATCCAACTGTGAAAATGACAATATTTGCATAGTGGATGAATTGTAATAAAGTCAATGAATTTGCTAGGATATATAGGTATGTTCAGTTTCCGGGATATTATGTATGGAATGCTAAAAATCGCAAATGGAATCGAAGAAAGCATCCGTATGGATCAATTGGGAGGATACATTATGTCCCACCATCACTTGGTGATTGTTATTACCTAAGGATTTTACTGAATCATATTAAGGGACCAACCTGTTTTGAAGATATAAAAATAGTTGATGGGCAGGTTTTTAAAAAAATTAAAGATACATGTTTTGCACGGGGACTGTTGGATGAGGATAAAGAATATGTTAATGCTATCAAAGAAGCTAGCACATGGTCAACCGGAGATTTCTTGAGGACTTTTTTTTGTAATGTTGTTGCTGTCAAATTCGATATCTCGTCCTGGTATTTTTTGGTCGGAAACGAAGTCCCTGTTATGTGAAGACATTCTGTATCAGCAACGAAAGATAACTGGTATTGCAGGTAATGTGATTATTTTATTAAAGTTATATACAACTACATTAAAATTATGCAATAGCTCTATTATTGGGAAAAAAACTAATATTTTTTTCAACATTTGTTTTAGATTTGGATCTTCAACAAGAAGAACTTGAGAATATCTGTCTATCTGAAATTGAAAAGTTGCTACTTACCAATGGAAGTACAGTGAGAAATTTTGATGATATGCCAAGTGTTCTGGACAATTATGTTTCATCGTCGAACAATCGATTGATAATGAAAGAATTATCGTATGACAGACTAGCTCTTCAAAGGGAACATGATGGTTATGTAAAGTGTTTAACTGCCGAACAGGAAAGGATATATAAAACTGTTATGGAAGCGATTGAACAGGTGATGGAGGTGTGTTTTTTTGTATATGGTTATGGTGGAACTGGAAAGACGTTTCTTTGGAAGACATTCTCAGCTGCATTACGATCAAAAGGTGAAGTTGTATTGAATGTTGCATCCAGTGGAATTGCTTCACTTTTGCTGGATGGTGGTAGAACTGCTCATTCAAGGTTTGTAATTCCAATCAACATTAATGAGAATTCAATATGTTCGATAGAGCCTAACACTGAGTTAGGTGATTTAATTAAAAGAGAAACATTGATTATTTGGGATGAAGCACCTATGACTCACAAACATTGTTTTGAGGCTTTTGATAGAACAATGAGAGACATATCATGTTCCAGTCAACCGAACATGCAATCCAAGCCGTATGGGGGAAAGGTAATTCTATTTGGTGGTGATTTTAGACAAATTCTTCCAGTCATCCCTAAAGGTACCAGAACAATGATAGTCAACGCTTCTTTGAATTCTTCTTATATATGGCGACACTATCAAGTACTAAAGCTAACTGAGAATATGAGATTAAGAGTTGGTTGTCAGGAAGCAGATTAGAAAGAAATAAAGGAATTTGGAGAATGGATTTTAAAGCTTGGTGATGGTCTGCTTGGTGAAGAAAATGATGGTGAGATTGATATTGAAATATCAGATGATTTACTTATTCATGACCAAGTCAATCCTATTTCTTCTCTCATTTCATTTATATATCCAGACATGAATAAGTTTTTGTGGGATTTAACGTATTTCCAACAAAGAGCGATTCTTGCTCCAACTAATAAAGTAGTGGATTCAATAAATAAAGAGTTGTTAGAGAGTCTGCCTGGTGAAGAAAAGGTTTATTTTAGTTCAGATAGTTTATGCCAATCGGAGGAAGAATCAGAGCTTAATATGGCATTGTTTCCTCCTGATGTGTTAAACAATCTTCGTTTATCTGGTTTACCTAACCATAAATTAGTACTGAAACTTGGTGCTCCAGTGATGTTACTCAAAAACATTGATCAGGCAAATGGATTGTGTAATGGTACACGTTTACAAGTCACGAAGCTCGAAAAAGTTGTGATTGAAGCAAAAATTATCACAGGGACTAATATAGGTCATCATACTTTGATTTCAAGACTGAAGATGACACCTTCTGATAAAAGAATACTAGTGAAGACTTCTCGAAGACAATTCCCTCTTTCACTGTGTTTTGCTATGACAATAAATAAAAGTCAAGGACAATCATTGGAGCGTGTTGGTTTATATCTTCTACGTCCAGTGTTTAGTCATGGCCAGCTCTATGTTGCTATATCTAGAGTAAAAAGTAGGAAGGGGTTGAAAATTTTAATTTGTGATAAAGAGAAACGAGTCTGTACAACCACTACTAATGTAGTTTACAAAGAAGTTTTACAAAATCTATGATGATACTAAACATCTGTCAACCTAGCAACGTCTGTTGGGTATAATGGAGGAACTGTTGTTAGGAAATGTTTGTTGGAATGCAATACCACTTTTTGAAAGCATCTGATACTTGCTCTGCATTAAGCCTATCCTGAGAACACATGTTGTTAATAACACTATTCTCTTAACATCTGTTTACTAACCTTTGTAATTTCTGTTGACTGACCTTTTTAACATGGGTTGACTAACATCTGATAGTTACTATCTATCCATCTGGCAAGCTCTGTTGGAGATAATGGATGACAGTTCTTAGTAAAGTCTGTTGGAAAAGCAACACAAGTTTTTAACAGTTAATAGACAACAATGGTTTGCTATCAACATAACGGAATTGCTGTTGAATAAACCTATTGATCATTAATTTATATCAATTTTGTAAGTCTGCACTAATTATTTTTTTACTCTCTGTCAATATGTGTTATGTATGGTTTTCTAAGAAACGACCCGTGTTTGCACACGGGTCTTACCGCTAGTAATAATAATAATATAAAAGCATCCTCATGTGTAGGCACACGTGGCATGTCAATTTAAGTAGAATATGGAAACCATTAGGCATATAATAAAATTCAAACCAAACCTATGTTTGAACAGTCCTATATAGTACCTGGTTATGAAATTGCTCATTAATGCACAAGGGCGCAGCTTAACAGGGCCAGGGGCGCCTGACCCCTCGAACTTTTTGCTGAGTAGTGATATATGTAGTTTTTGTATAGAAATTTTTAGGTATATACGTTTTCGACCCCCCGATTCTATAGAAATTTTTGGGTATATACGTTTTCGACCCCCCGTCAGGACGAAAACGTCAAGCTTCGCCACTGAAGTGAGATATCAAACCCTATGACTTTCTAAGCTGAAACAGGGTCATATATATTATAAGGAAAGAAACCTATGCATAATCAACTAGTTCATTGGCATTAATCAACTGATATCAATGTGTTTAAAAGTTAAAGCTATTTTGCAACAATTAACTAAACTCGTATGCGGCAATCAGCCGGAGACGATACAAGTTACCATTAATTTACGTTAGTTTAAGCAATTTTGCAAATCATTACTTTGTATGCAAAGTAAACAAGCATGTAATTTGCAGTGATTAAAATAAAAAGATTGTAGTTCATATATCATTTTCTAGAAGCCGGTTCAGAATAAGGTATCATAATCCATATCTCACTAGGACTGCAATCTTCCACTATGTATGCAAATCAATGTAACTACTTAACAAATGCCTTCATTTTTAACAACCTTGAACCATCACAACACGTCAAAATTAAAGTGAACCTTTTGATCCAAAACAAATCAACATTTTTTAGGTGATCCAATAGAAGCATGATGTCCATTTCATTACCTAACCGTCATATCCAACATGATGATAAAAGGTTTCTATTCACACCTAGCTTAAATAAATTTGTGAAAACAGAAACATATCACTTATTCTCTATCTGACCTAATATCTTTTAAAGTATAAGCTAATAAATTGAAATAATGCGTTTGAGCCAATTAACCAAATAACATTAGGTTTTAACTCCAAAATTACAGTGCTAGAACTTATCTAGTGATCTGCAACTACATATAACCTAATTCAAGCTGCTGGTACAGATTAACATGTAACGTCCTCGTGTTCATATCCTTCAAGTCAAATCGTGATAGAAAACGAACGAATAAACCCTAACTGGTTGAGATTATATGTTTGTATGAACATTTTACAGATCATATTAACCGATCTATCATACAATTCAACTAGAAAAAAATCAATCCAAACAAAAAACAATTACATCAAGAAGAACTATAATCGTAATACATTTCATAAGAAAACAAGTACCTGTTATCGTTCTTCTTGATGTAATTTGCGACTGTGAACTTGATTACCACAGAGAAAAAGAATTTGTTGCCGTTCTTTTTGATGGTGGGGTTAGGGTTTGCGTGAATAATGGAAAAAAGGGGGACGTGGTTGCCGTGGTTTAATCCACGCAAACCACCGTGATTTAATTAGGGAGGTGGTATAGGGCATGAATAATGGGCCTATGTGGCAAATCATGACCCAATCATGACCCAATCATGACCCCACACCCTATAGCCTTAAAGAATTGTTGATTTTTACTACTGATGCCCCTTCAACGTTTTGCAGGTTAGTTTGTCCTTTAATTTTTACTAGCGGTAAGACCCGTGTACAAACACGGGTGGTTTTTAGAAAACCATGAATAACACAATTTAATAGAAAGTAAAGATAGGTATATAGAAATTGTATTAAAACGTGTTATTTATTATTGTTAGGGCATATGTCTGTCGACTTCGTCTTGTATTGAGTTTTGTGTCTTCTGAACGACTCATTTTGGTCATGAAAACGATCCTACAATTATAGCTAATAGACAACCATAAACATAGATCATTAGTTAATATATCAGTTACATACGATTATTTCCATTCTCGTTTCCAAAAAACGGAATACCCACCTATTGACAATGTAAACTGCTTATAGACATAAGTACATATAAAAGATGTCTAACAAACTTAATGGAATTTGAATAAAACTTAAGTTTCAACAAACATTAACTACGAACACACGATCACCTGCCTCAACAACTTTCACCTAAGCTCAATCAAGGTTGATCAGGTCTTTTACTTCCAACAGATGATAGGTCTTCAACAAACTTTAGACTTCAGCAGATTTTTGTGTATAACAGTCTTTATAGATCAACAGACTTTAGAAATCAGTAGATCTTTATGTATAACAGTCTTTATAGATCAGCAAACTCTGATGAGACTATCCGCTGATGATGCTCAACCACTGATGAGTCTGAGCAGTGCTTTCCATTAAGGTTGATCAGGCTTTGACTTCAGCAGTACTTTGACTTCAACAGATAATTGATCTTCAACAGTCTTTACATCCAACAGAGTTTTGCATAACAGTTGTGAATACAGGATCGGATCGTAAATGATCACTAGATCTGCGATGAATTCGATTTAACGTGCGGAATCCGTTAAATCAAACCGTAATCGTGCGCGAAAACGTAAATAATTATCGTTTTATTACGTAACGAAAACCGGACATTGTTTCGACTCGATCTCTACAAAGAACACTCAAAATCTAATAAACATGACGTAATCGGAGGCGTTCTTGATGTAGATGATGAACTTGAAGAACTTGTGTTCGTACAAAATGAGTTCTCTCTGATATGTGTGCTTTCTGATTAGAGCTCCGTGCGAAATGTGTTTTGATATTTATAGTTGAATGCATTTCGTATGAATGTATCTCTCCCAATTCGTGCGAATTGAATCGTCCAAACTCCATGAATGCATTCTTGTTTAAACGTGATGTTGTATGATTGTGATGTCATCACACAAATGTGATGACATCATTCCTGATCAAGCCCACTCTCACTGTATCGTGTCATACCGAATTCTTTCGTATCCTAACGCTACCTAATGAAACCTAGCGAAACCTCTGTCCGATATTTTACAGACTCAAGACACTAGACTTTACATGTACAGTTAGATTTCTATCTATGGCCACACACATAGTTCACTAACAATCTCCCCCTTGGACATAGCTAGAAATCTGTGATGTTTAGTCTTGAACTACCTTGGATAACATCTTCAAGTGAAACCACAGTCTCCCCCTTGAATAATGCCCCGAATTTTTAAGATTTGATGTTTAATCTTTCTCCCCTTTTCATTTAGCTTCCTGTCAAATCTTATCATTATTCAAATGTTCAGATTTGACTTTTAAGCATAATTAAAATCAGTAACCCTCACATATGATCAAGTTCAAATTAATGACCTTGATTATCCAACTTATCGATTTTTTAAATTTTCATTTTGAAATTCAAGTTTCAAAATCATTTCTCATCACAAACAAACTCTCCCAACCCACTATCGTTCATCATGTTTAGCACTTGGAATATTGAAAATCAGCTTTTCAACATCAGTTGTCGAAAATAAGATGAAATAAAATCTTTTTATATTTTCAAAAATTTATGCTAATTTACATTCTTTTTGGGTTTTTCTAAAATTTTTAGAGTTAACATGCAATAAGAAAATATTTACAGACAATATTTTTGTGAGTTTGCATTAGAGGATCATATCAGTTTATTGAGACAAAACAGCTGCACCGTTGATCTAAACATTACCACTTAAAGCTTTTAAACAATTCACCCTAGATCATCGATATTGTGATCCACTTAAACTCTTCTAAGATGTTTGTAATGCTTACTGATACGATTAGGTTACATTAGATAGCACTAAAGTCTTATGTGCCCCACGATCTTAGCATATCCCCTCATCATGCAATACACTAACTCACGTAATGCCTTTAAACTTTCATCAACTGTGATTTGTGCAAAAATTAATGCAAAATGTTTAAACATTAACAATCAGGTCGATACTTTCGTATACGCAGAGAAAGTCCAATGTTTAAACAAAATAAGAAATAAAAACAAGTTGAAATTGTTTAGGCTTTAACCACTAGATCGATACTCCCGTATACGCAGAGGTGATCCAAAGCTTAAACGAAACACCAAAGAAAATAAAGCAGAACGTTTAGGCAATAACATCCAGGTCGATACTCACGTATACGCAGAGGATGTCCAATGCTTAAACAAAATAAAGAAATAAAACAAGTTTAAATCTTTGCAAAAAGAAAACACAGAATCACAGTGACTTTTCAGCAAAGTTGTGAAAGTTCACAAACTTAACCGGTTTTATGTCCTAAGACAATCAGCGATTACCGAGCAGGCACATAGTCAAGAAGGAAAAAACTAAGTACTATGCATTCGACCGTGTTTCCCACCAGACTTAGGCTTTTTGCTTTATGTTCGTATCATTATCGCAATACTACTAGTCTTAGCTGAGCCTATCGACACATCCCTAGTGAGACTGTTTAAAACTTTATAAAACTTTTCATTTCTCTAGCGTGCACTGATAGTCCACTGATGTACTATCATTTCCTCTTTTTACACAAAACTCTTTTTGATTTTCCGATGTTTTTGAATTTTAGATTTTATCATGTTTTTGGATTTTTCAAATTTTCTGAAATTTTCTACTCCCCCTAAAATCAAAATATGTTTCAATTTTGATTTTCTGGGAAAATTTGAAAGCAATAAACTGTACAAAGTAAAATGACAAACTGATGAGAATCGCTTCAATTCTCCATTCACTTGGCAAAAACAATCAGAACTCCCCCTATCAACAAACTATTTTCCCATTATGATTTCAAAACACTTAAGTTTGTTTTAATCAAAATGGTTTTTCTGGAAAATTAGTTTTGTTGAATTCACATACACGGGGTTCATTCATCACCTTGTTCTTTCATCCAATTGTACGAAAGTTAAATCAAGTACAACTTAATGTCGTTGATTAAACATTTCCCAAGAAAGATGCCGATTCCTACTCCCCAATTACCAACCTGGGAGTTCCGGCAAGTCAGGTGTTTTCAAGAAAAAGCTGTCACCCAAGCCTGACTAGCCTTGGGTGCATCCGAGTCAATTTCACTCGGTGTTCTCTTTGATTCATAAAAATCTTTTACACTTTTAGCTTTCCCATTAACCATATTATCAAAAATATTCTTTACTTTCCCATTGAAAACCTTGTCGACATCAAATTCTTTCTTCTTTGAATAGAATTGATTCGATATTTCAACTTTTCCAACTTTCTGTTTTAAATTTTCAGCACACAATGGTGGAAAGTTGACATCATCCATTGGTGGTACTGAATTTTCTTCTTTTTTCTCAACTTGTGGCTCCTCTGACTTTGTGACAGATTCATCGCCAGAACGTGGCTCCTTTGCTTCCGAAGAAACAAATTCATTGCCATCCTTTATTGGAACCCAATCCACACAAGATTTAGATTTTCCAAATTCATCAACCTGTGACATGAACGACCTTTCACAGTTTCTTTTATACCCAAACACTTTGATAAATATTTTTTCTGAAAAATTAAATTTCTTTGATTTTTTATCAGTTTGATTAGTCAATTTTTCTTTCTTTATACTCTCTTTTGTCCTCAGATTTGTATCTGATGAATTCGTTTTGCTTGACTTACCATTTTTTGTTGTGCAAATCGATTCATCAGAACTTTTATCTGAATTACCAGTTGTACCCGAGGACAAAATCCTTTCAAGATACTCCCTTGCTTTCTTCCTTTTCTTTCTCAGTCTGTCTTTCTGCCCTTGTGATAATTTCACTTTCTGTTCTTTCACTTTCTGTTCTTTGGGCTTTTCCTCAACTTTGACTATTTTCTTTACCATCTTTTGAGATTCAGCCCTCGATCTTCTCTTTGATCTCATTGGGCAATCTCTGGCAATATGACCTTTGATTTGACATTCATAACATCTTCTTGTCTCAAAACTTTGACTCTGGCAGTTAACAGCAATGTGTCCTCTGAAACCACATTTATAGCACACCCTGTTATCATACTATTCACCACTTTCCAACCAAATACTTAGATCATGACATTGTTTTGCCTTGTGGTAGTCATGTCTCCTCTTGTAAACTTGATTTGACTTTTGAGCACTGTGGTCAAACCTGCACCACTTATTACCAACTTTTTGTGAGTTTTGATTTTTAACTTTTTGTGGTTTTTTTATAACGATTGGATGATTGAACTGATGATCTTTTATTATTGTTTTGAAAATTTTTCGAATTTAGGTTTGGTTTTTGTTCTACATTCTTCTTAAAGGGTTTTTGCGTTGAGCATTCACCTCTTTCAGTAGATTGTAAAACAGTTTCTTGAAAATTTTCTTTTAGTTTCAAAAATATTTTCTTTTTATCATTTTCATCATCAGATTGATCATCACAATCTTCAATTATGACCTTGTCATAATTTGTGACATTGTCACTTATTGGAATTTCCTCTTTATTTTTATTGACCGGTTTTGGACATATATAATTTGGTATTAATGACGAGGTCACAAAAACGTTCAATTTCTTTTCTAAAACATCAATTTTATTTTTATCACATTCAACTACTTTTTCAAGTTGAATGATTTTCTCAAGATGATAATTTATTTTATTTTGAACACCTTTTCAACATTTTCCAATTTTGCATTCTGAATTGGATACTCAAAATCAGTATAGAGTTTGTCAGTTCCAGTCATTGTGTAAACCACAATGATCGAATCGTCATTCACAACTTTATCTGATTTTGGTATGAATTTGTCCAGAAAATTTCCATCATCTTCAGAATCAGAATTGGAATTTTCCAAATGAGTTTTAACTGTTCCAAAATCAGAGTTATCACTTTCTTCTTCCAACACTTTGTCAACAACAGTTTTAATCACTTGTGACTCGTTGTCTGTGTCAGATGGGGAAAATGTAACATCAATGCTTTCAGGTAACTCATTCTCCACAGTTCTCAACTTGAGATTCAAAGCTGCTTCCACCCCATCTGGATACTTCTGTGTATAATGATTCCATATTGGGGGTGGAACATTTTTGAAAGCAGGTTTAGCATCAGGTAGTTGAGGAACAATTTGATCAATCACATAAGATGAAGCAATATAACTGATCAATTTCTTATCAACTCTTTCCTTTTCAATAGGCATCAATTCAAGTTCCTTTCTCAAAGATGCGATTGTGTCCAGATGAATGTTTATCTCCATTTGCTTTTCCATGACAGTTTCTTTGAACAAATTAGTAGCTTTAGCATTTTCTATACTTTCTTCTTGAATCATTTTGATTGAGCGTGATAGAGTGTCATAAGCTTCTTTCACATCATTAAGATCAAATTTTACGTTGTCAGTATATTTCTTCAATTCTTGAAACTGTTTGTCTTTTTCAAGACAATCCATGCATGGTTTTAAACAGTTTTCGCATGGTGTTTCAGGAATTTGTTCGACTTTTCCAAAAACCTTTTCTTGTTTATCATTTTGACTTTCTGGTTTACCAAACCCTTCGGACTCTGACTCAGACTTCTCTTCTGATTCGGACTCCACATTTTCTGATTTGACGTCGGACTCGGACTTCTTGATTACTGACTCCTTATCAACTGACAATGACTCAGTTTGTTCTACCTCTTTCTTTTCTTTTGCTGCTCGTTTCTCCTTTAGCTTCTCAAATTTATCTGCAAAATAAAATTTGAAACTTTCAGGAGATAATTCTTTTTGATAATTTTCGAGTTTACGATTTTTTTCACTATCATCGTCACTCTCTTCATCTGACGAGTGATAAAAAATTGGAGCTTTTTTTGAAGCCTCTTTTGTTGAAACTGGTTGTTTTTCATTCTTTTCAGGAATGAATTGCTGAGATTCGTAATATACATATGCCATTAATTCTTCAAAATCCATGTTTCGGTTTTAAAAACTCACAATGATAGATTTTCAAACGAGCTGTACACTCAAACGAACTGAATATGTGAATGTGTGTGACAGTTGAATCGGTCTAGGACTCGTGTCGTATATTCGCGGACTCGTTCAATGTATTTTGGGTATAATCACTGAATGAATGGGCTGGTCAAAAAGATATGGATTCAATTGGGCCGATTAACTTGATATTGAACAATCTCTGATTGGGCCGATTAAAAGGATTCACGACATATGGGCTGACAAACTTGATTTAGCACATGTATTCACGTGGTTTATTAAATGAGATTTAATTTGGGCCGACAAATTTGATATTACTCAATTACTGATTGGGCCAATTGTTTTAAATGAACTGCAATATCACATGGACCAGTATGAATCACAGTGTCCGAGTAAATTGAATCAGATCACATGCAATCTGAATTCACATGGCCGGCAACATTAATGCTAATTACAATTCTATTGTGCCGTTAAACACATGCAAACTGAGACAATTAATGATTGTTAGCCCAAGAATCACATGTATTGACAAACTATTTAATGGCCGACACCTTTATCTTTCAACATAATTTGATTGGACCGATTTATCACAGTAGCCGACAATTTTAAATTCACAATTCAATCTAATTGGACCACAAAAATATATGGCGGATAACAATCAATACCCATCGACCGAGACAAATCACATGCAATGTATCGATTAATGTAAGTAGTAGCCGATTGTTTTTTAAGAACTTCAATATCTCGTGAAGCTAATTGGACCACAAAACCCACTAATCCGACAACCTCAAATGTTAAACAAATATGATTGGGCCGATGTATATTGATCAGATCAAATCAAGTGTATCACGAGACTTCTGAGACATGTTGACAGACATTTTCAAATGATATGATGTATTTCACGCGAATTGGATCCACTTCGTGTGAACTCGTGCAAAATGGGAATCACTTTCAAACAAAATGATGATATTTCAAACGAATTGGGGAATTTTTACCATTTCGTATGAATTGAAGTATAAATTCACACGAAATGACAACTTCAAACGAAATGGATCTTTGTTTCAAACGAAATGGAGGTTATTTCGTACCAAATGATGCAAGTAGAACCAATACGTGCGAAATGAATGAGTTAGAACTCAATCCATGCGAAATGGACCTGATGTCACGCGATTTCGGACCGAAAAACTTAGATTTCTCCCAAATGGCTTTGAATTAAGATTTGAAACTTTCTAGGGTTATAGATCAGGTATTTTCGCACATCATATCCAAAAATCAGCAATTTTGAACAGCAAAATCTTGTTTAATTTTGAAAAAATGTGAAGAAAATGAGTAGAAGTGAGATTTTCGGATGAAATCAAGCTGAATCGGTAAGAATTCTTCCTCTTGAGCTCTGATACCACTTGTGAGTACAGGATCGGATCGTAAACGATCACTAGATCTGCGATGAATTCGATTTAACATGCGGAATCCATTAAATCGAACCGTAATCATGCGCGAAAAAGTAAATAATTATCGTTTTATTACGTAACGACGACAACCGGACAGAGTTTTGACTCGATCTCTACAAAGAACACTCAAAATCTAATAAACATGATGTAATCGGAGGCGTTCTTGATGTAGATGATGAACTTGAAGAACTTGTGTTCGTACGAAATGAGTTTTCTCTGATATGTGTGCTTTCTGATTAGAGCTCCGTGCGAAATGTGTTTTGATATTTATAGTTGAATGCATTTCGTATGAATGTATCTCTCCCAATTCGTGCGAATTGAATCGTCCGAACTCCATGCATGCATTCTTGTTTAACCGTGATGTTGTATGATTGTGATGTCAACACACAAATGTGATGACATCATTCCTGATCAAGCCCACTCTCACTGTATCGTGTCATACCGAATTCTTTCGTATCCTAACGCTACCTAATGAAACCTAGCGAAACCTCTCTCCGGTATTTTATAGACTCAAGACACTAGACTTTACATGTATAGTTAGATTTCTATCTATGGCCACACACATAGTGCACTAACAACAGTCTTTATACACTACAAAAAAAATGACATCTAGTGGCATGCAAAAAGTGCCACAGAAAAACAAGAAAGTGCCACTAAAGAACCTTGTAAGATTGGGCGGCACACAAAAAAAGTGCCACAAGAAGCGCTGACGCTAAAGCCTTTTAGTGGCACTTTTTCAATGTGTCGCACAAAGTTTTTAGGCTTTTAGTGGCACTTTTTTATCTGTCAGTACAAACTTTTGAGCTTTTAGTGGCACATATTTTTTGCCACAAAATCATATCAAATTAAATGCCATTGACGTTTATCATATTAATTTTAATTAATTACAATTATCATTTGTTTACATTATAAAATAAAAACAAAATTGTAAAATGTAGAAATCATAAAATTATAACTTCAATTAAAAGTTCAGTCAATCTTTCAAAGATTCCAAATGTCTAATAAGTGTAGATCTAAGTCTAATGATCAAACATATAACCCAAATAAACTAACAAGTGTATGAATAAAAACTCAAAACTTCATTGTGTTCATGAATCTCTTTCATAATCTTCATGCCAGTTAAATAATCATCGTGTTAACGTTTTCTTAGTAGTCATACTTCCACTTCATAGTTCCCAGCACTTACTACTTATTGTCGCTACATCAGCCAACTGACTATACTTGACCTGAAATTTCACAATTCATGTTAAATTGATTAGATCTGATAAACATAGCTATCAAGGATGTAAGAGCAGTTAATAAAAGGCAAACTTACTTCTTTTGACATTACTTTAAGCTCTTCAGCCAAAAGATTGAGTGGTTTATTCAATACCCCTGGTTGTCGGAATTGCCATCACCTAACAACAAAAGAGTTCATGATGAGAATGTTTACCCTTCAGTCTAAAATCAGTGCATACGTTCATGTAGTTTTAACTTATTAGTTGATGCAAATGCAATAGACAAGAAAGTAGACATATTGTGGCATATTCTACATTAAGCAAGCTGTCGTTTTTTTAATATTTTGTAGTTTAACTTCCCCGAATATAAACTAAATTCCAACCAATATGAGTTCGTTCACATATACAATTTGCAACTTTAGAGGTCAAAAATCTCTTAACAGTTAAATTTTATCAATACCTTATGTTGCTAAGCATGATTCATCCGAGCTTTTCGAACATAAGCGAAAATCCCACCATCTTCAACCATAGGTCCAACGTCACCAATCGGCTTCAACTGATACTCTGTCCTGGCCGTATGATAAACCAAATGGCTTTGCTCAAGCTAAACTGTCACCACACCTCTAGTTTTTCGCTCAACACAAACCATAACATCTGATTCTAACTAATAAATCTCTCACGTTGTAACTGAATTCCCAAAATATATCCTCGCGTATGACTCCGCCACCACTAGCGTTATTCCCGTCGTTCCCAACGTCGACATATAGTGGATGAACTACAGTCGATCACACAAATGTATAATTGAAATCAATACTTGGATGATGAAGCTAAGATAAATAAAAATGACGACAAATTAGGAAACCCTAGAACAGACAAACGATTGATGATAATAAAATAAATAAAAAAAATGATAGTTTATGTAACCCTAAAATAGATAAACGAATCTTTGCGAAGAAGTATCAGAAATAATAAGATGAGAGGAAGTATTACCGTTCAATTGACACGACGAGGAAGCTGATGAAAAAGTATTATGGTACCAGCTTTGTTCAATTTGACTGGAGGATATACCAATGGATAACTGAAGGGAAATTTGGGGGAAAATAAGGCGGCCTTGAAAAAAAACCAAAATTTTTGAGGGAGCGAAAAAAGCCGCCTTGAAAAAATGGAAAAAAAAGATTGAAAATAATTCTTTTTTTCATAAAACAATCGTTTGAGGGTGTTATGAGTTATGATTATGTTATTTGATTAACCATTTTTCTTACTCCATCTTGAGTTACACTGTATTATTTGATTAGCAACAATACTTGTATTACATTTTTGATTTAGTGACATAGAATTTAAAAGTAATAATTGAAAAATGTGTGTCAAGCAAATATGGCATACATAAAATACTATTAAGGATCTAAATTAGTGTTATAAAAGTTAAATGTCACTAAAAGTGTGTGTCAAGCAATTATGGCATACACATAGTGCCACTAAACACTTAGGGGCTGTTTGGTAGCATCTGAATGACATTAAGAGGCTACCTCTTAAAGAAATCATTTAAGAGTTTTACAAAGACAATGTAGAAGAATGTGACATGTGATGGTTTACCATTCAGATGTTACCACTTATCCAGTCAGACATAAGGTTACCTCTTATTCATTCAGACATAAGGGCCACAAATGATTTCATTAAGAGACAGCCTCTGAATGGATTAAGAGGCTACCAAACAGCCCCTTAAATTAGTGTCACAAAAGTTAAATGTCACAAAAAGTATGCCGCAACCAATTATGGCATACACAAAGTGCCACTAAAACTTAAATTAGTGGCATAAAACATAAATGCCACAAAAAAATGTGTGCCACTATATGGCATTTTTTTGTAGTGATAAAACAATCAGACTTTAGAGATCATCACTTGTTGACTGCCACTGCCATTGGAGGGAAATAATGTTGAGACACTGTTATTGGGGATCATCTGTGTTGGGATCTGAGTTTACTTGATTGAGTTGTTTTATAAGAAGTGTAAGATGAAGAAGATAAATAAATGATCAAATGCAGCAGAATGAAGTAAAACTTTGTAACACAATCAAGGAGAAAACAGTTTATTAGGATATGAGTTTGACTTGATTGTGTTGTTTTAATTAAGTTGGTAAATGGAAGAGGATAAAATAGAGAATAATTGAAGCAGAATGAATGTAAAAATTTATAACACAGTCAAGGAAAGATTAGCTTTCATCATTCAATGCTATCATTAGTCAAAAGATTGAAATAATACAAAGTTTCAACATATACATGCATGAACACTAACTCCCCCTCAGCCTGAGCTCACTATGGTTCTTCGTACAAGATGCGTGTGTGTGTGTGTGTGTGCAAAAGAGCTAAATAGAACAGTACAGGCACTTCCTTACTTTGATTTTTATTCTCTCATCATCCTTTCCCGGATTTGCCCTTTGAATTGGAGCTCAAAATCCAAGGAAGCAGTATCATCTTCATCCCTATGAAGCTGAAGGTTCAAAAGATCTTGGAGGTCAACTGCATTCAAACCAAGTGCATTATCCCTTTATATCTTTTCAGCACTACCATCAGACCTGAGCAAAGTCAATTCGTGGGTTTGTTTGTCAGACTTCCACTTTAGTATTTTTGGGTCTGATGGGTTTCTTGGTAGAAGTTTTATTTGAGAGGAGTTTGGCGATTGAGGGCTGCTTGCCAACTTTTGAAGTGTTTGAGCAACTTGAGCTTGTAGTTACAACAAAGCCTCATCCAATCCATATCGTAACTGATTTCTGATAGCCTCTTTTCTAATTTCACCTTCTCTCTTTTCATCTTCCTCATCAATCAGTTATTGTCTTTTTCTTTGGTTCAAGACACTGATGGATACATCTGCTGATGAGAACAGCTTTTTAGAGTGAAGGGTCTACTGAGATCTAACAGTGGTTTCATGTCACAGCCCCCGACCCCTACCCCGGGAGCGGGTGCCGCGAGCCAGTCAAGTGGTATCGGTGTTTATTAATTTGGCAGCGGAATTTATTCATCAGGACCGTAGTTAGGAAATATTATCAGAGTTTAAAATACCAAACTTTTATAATAAATAAATGGGATAAAATCCAAGTTTTATTTGCAATACATTTATAGGGATAAACCCTAATTATTGAAAACATAAACACCTTTTTTATTTTGGTGACTTTTATAGCCACTATTCTAAGCCTTCAGTGCTCTCCAGCTGGCTTCTACTAGCTTCATATTAAGTTACCTGAAACGCGTTTTAAAAAGGTTTTATCAGCAAGAAATACCTGCGAGTGCATCCCAATTTAATCAAAACAGCTTTTATAACTTTACAGTATTGAGAGCGATTGCAATGTTTATATCTACCAATATACTCATTTAGTATTTGTTATTTTCACCGTTCCACGGTTCCATACCTGTGGTCATGTTACTCAATGGCTAACTCGTTGTCCAATAGTAACGGATTACAAGTAGTGTATACAAAACCCACATACCTACTGACTTGGTCGCGACCCGCGATGTCACACCCCAACCGATGGCGGAATCATCGAGGCATGGCACTGAGCGAAACAGATTGTTCAAGAGAATCCACAAAAACAATTAAATGACAATATCTTTAATGTTAATATCCCATACTACTAACAGATAAAGCAAAAACAGTCATTACAGATAGTCAGTCTCAAAAACAAATCCATCCCGACAACTCAGATTTATTTAGTGGGTTTCTAGACTTCCTAACTTGATTTCGGCATGCATCCACTTAACCTGTCACATACGTTAAAATAAAGTCAATATATAAAGTAAGGTGAGTACACAAGTTTGCATAGCATATAGTATAAAAGCGTTTACGCATAACCTGCATGCAACACATAACGGGCGAAGCATGTAACTATCAAACAATGATTACAACTTAACCACGAGACTGCGTTGTAGAGTATGCGCGACACCAGTTCAGCGAACTGGTGAAGTAAAGCAATGTGATCCCTAGCAACCCCTGTCCACGACAGGTGTTGAGTCCAAACTATAGTACTAATGTTGTTAGAGGCGGTATAGTGTAACACTGTATAAGCATAGTAACAAGCATTCATAGATCACGTATAGCATGCGGGAGTGGTTAGCGTTGTAAAGTGTTTGCATTTTGTGTTGTGTTTTGATATAGAACATATATAACACCCAAAAGTGCGTTAAATGAAAACGGGTTCGAGTGTACTCACAGTGTGTGTTTAACAAGTAAACACAAGCTAGATTGAATTGAAGGGAGCGCGTGGAGTTAGCATGTGCACGGAAACAGAAGCATAAATCTTTCTTAGGGCTGAACATAGTGTAAACAGCGTGTCGAGCGGTTTAAGTGTTCGACAGTCTATCCGAATTGATGAGTCCCATCCGAGTGGATAGTCATTCAGACGAATGGTCATCCGAGCGGATGGCCATCCGAACAGATGGCCATTCGAACAGTGTGCGAGTGTTTGTGAATCGTTAAAATTTGGAGTTTGATTAAAAACATTTTAAACATCAAATATTATAAGGGTCAGGTCATCCGGTCGGATGGTCATCCGAACGGATGGCCATTCGAGCGGGATGATCTGTGTTCGAGGTTTTTGTAAAAAAAATTCTAAGTAAAAGTTTATGAGTTAATGGAGACGGCTTGACGACGTGTCAAACAATGGAATAACACCGAGTCCAGTTCACTCGGTCGGATGGTCTCAGCCCATTCGAACGAACTCACTTTTCTTGATGAATATTCATGTTTGACCCGTTAATCGGTCCATCTCTTTGGTGGAAATCCGTTTTCAAACCGGCTCTCGACTAAGGAACGAGTAGAGAGTCCGATTTAGTCCAGATGCCATCGATATTGTGTGGAAAATTGAAGAGAAGTTGAAAACAGTTGAAAAATTGTTGAAAACTCGCATAACTTTGTTGAAAAGTGTGAAAATCCTTTAGATCTGGAACCAATCTCGATCAAATGGTGCTCCACAATAGTTTGCATAAGCAAAAGAGTGGAAACTACCTTCAAGAGGTCCAAATCAGATGATTTTCGAGAAAAAGTTCATGATTTTGATGGAGAAGATGATGTAAAAGTGTTTAGAGATGAAGTTTGTACAAGATTTGAGGAGAAAAGCTTACAAAATGGCCTTGTTTCGCGATTAAGAGTGACTGAGAGCGTGTGAGCGGATGGAAGTGTCAAATCAGAGAAATGAGGGCGTACGACTAGTATTTATAGGGTGAGAGCGAGAGTTAAGTCGGTGCGCGAGGGTGGTGTTTCGGGCGGATGGCCATCCGGACGGATGGTCACCTGAGCGGATGGTCATCGGAGCGGATGGTCATCCGGTCGGATGTCCATTCGAACGGTAGGCCATTTGACCGGCGTGTGTACGCGAGCTAGTTTTCCAACTTTGGTTCGTTTGTTAAGCGTTGCGTTTGCGTTTAGTCGAGTTGCGAGCGAGCATTGAGCGTATAAGCGTTACGTTGATAACCACATAACATTTAAACAAATAATCACACAATTAACACACTTAACACACATAACACAAGTAAATCCCGCGTTTCGGGTTGCGTTGCGTTAGCGTGTAGTCTAACAAGCGATGTAAAATGCAATAATATGCGTTTAAGTAGTAAGCGTTATAAACAGCGTTTAGATGCGTTAACTGCGTTTTGAATAAGCGTTTCAAAGTGTGTTAAAAGTATAGTTTAAACCAATTTGCGTTAATCGAATCCCAGAGTACAAGCGTTCATGAAGAAATAACACGACAATTAACGATCCGATAAGTCGGGTTGTTACATGTAACGTCCTGCATCCCTGAACTTTCAACTATTGGCAAATCTAGCCCCTATACTTTTAAATCTTAACTATGTTAGATTATTATGAAACTTTGTGAGAGTTGATACTTGAAACTTGACTCTTAAGGCTTGTGAATTATGATTCTTGGTGAAACTAGAAACTAGATTCTTGAAACTAGATGCTTGATACTTGACTCTTGATACTTATTGAAACGAGAAACTCTGAGGCTTTGAAACTTGACACTTATTAACTAGCTTGTGTAAACTTGAGACTTGGAAACTTTTGTGTTAGTTATACAATCTAATCATTTAATGATATTACATAATAATACGCAACGTAACACTTAATCCAACACGCGAATCGAATCGAAATCCGAAATCTGGCAAATAAAGATTGGCTGCCCGGATGGACATCCAATCGGATGGCCATCCGACCGGATGGCCATTCGATCGGAGTGCCATCCGATCGATGCCATCCCATGCCTCTTTGCCTCTGACACTATAAATACCTTGTCACATCACTTGATGTGACAGGCTCGTCTGACCAGTACGCACTCTCTCGCTCTAAGGCACTTTTCTTTGATTTCCAAGCGATTCTTGTAAGTTTTCTCCTTGATTCTTGTACAACCTTAATCATTACACAATTCCTCATTTTAATCTCGATCGAATCACTGATTTCCACCATGAAGTCACCAAGGTTTGGACTCTTTGAAGGTGACATCATCTCGTTTTCGTGAGTATGATGCCATTCCATCAAAGTTAGCTCAAATCTGAAGGATTTCACTAGACTTATATACGAATCTTACAAAATCTAAACATCTTCTAGTCGTTTTCATACTTTCTTCTATCTTTAGTCATTATTTACCCAAAAACCCGAAGGAATCCGGCCCATATCAGGCTTAGGACTTGTTCCTTAGTCTGGAGTCGGCTCGATAACGGGTTCCCACCGGAGAAGATGACCGGGTTACGGGTCAGACATGAAACCTAGCCAAGAACAGTCATCTGATCGAACGAGGTGATTCCCATCCGATCAGACGAGCTGAACCTCAGTGGGTTTCCGTTGTCTTGATACGTTACCATGTCATCTCCGTTAAACTCAAACTTATAATTTTTTACAAAGTTTCAAAGGAACAAGATCACTACAGTCGAATGACCATCCGATCGGACGATCATCCTATCGAACGATCATCCGATCGAACGACATGTTCCTTGTAGTCTTCAACACTTAAACTATTTTGCATCAGAAACTTTAACTACTCAACTTATACTCGAACAGTCATCCGACCGAACGGTCATCCGATCGGATAACCATTCGATCGAACGACTTGGTTTTATACTACAACTAAAACTTCAAAACTGGAATCATTTTGGGAACACACCTACTGATCGAATGGTCATCCGTCCGGATGACCATCCGATGGGGTGGTGGTCCGTCTAATCTAACAGGTCATCCAACCGGATGACCATCCGTCCGGATGGCCATTCGATCAGGAACCTGGTCCGACACTTTGCACGATTCGTTATTCTGTTCAATGCTTATACTGTAAACTATAATCAGGCTAATTCCAGCGCTCCCTTCAATCCAATAGTAGGTGTCGATACTTAGCACCCACTGTGAGTATACTCGATCCCTTTTTGTTTTAAACACTTTTGGGATGCAACATGTATTCTATACAAACTTGACACTTGAAACTATTTAAAACTTACTCTATCCACTGTAAACATGGAAACTTGAGACTTGAGACTTTTATGCTATGTGAACGTTTAATCCTTGTGTGTAGTTCCGCCTTAACAATGGTAGCGCTATAGGGGTAATGCACCTCCCCGTTAGTCTTTGGGGTATTGTTAGGAGGAGACATTCTTTTGCTTTCCTTGAGTCTTGGGAAAGCGGTTAACGCATTGGAAACTTGGGCTATCACTTGGACTGCGTTTAATAGCACGGTGAAACTTAGTTTGTGTGTTTATTGCTGGATATGAGCTTTTGGAACGTTTAAAACTATTATACTACTATGTACTCAAACTTGTATATTCGCCAACATTCTTGTTGGTATATTTTAATACATGTTGTAGGTTGATTGTAGCTGAGGAAACAAGAAACTTGCTAGGATGTTGCTTAGATACACATCTTAGTTAATCTAGAAGCTTTGAACAACATTTGGGATGTTTTGTACTTAATATTTGTGATTGTGAAACTTTGATGCTTAGAAAATGTTTTGAATCTGATTAATCTATATTGAATACATAGTCTTATGGAAACTCTTGAGCAATCTGAACGCTTAGTGCCACACCCCGATGTTTTCGCCATTGGTTGGGGTGTGACAGATTGGTATCAGAGCCATAACTATAGGGAATTAGGGAAAGTAGGGTTGCTTTGCCTAGTCTATTGTTCTAGGAATCTGACTCTTATCTATTATTTAAGACTTATGCATTCTACCGTACTTGCTTCCTAGCAACACATTTCCTGTTAAACTTACTTGCCTTTCCTAAGGCTGACACAATATACACTTGGATACTTTGAAAATGCTGCTATGCAGTATTTGTATTTTGCATGAGATTTACCCTCAAGTCAGGAGTGATATCCGAACCTTGATGGGATATTTCCATATTATATTCTATTCTTGTAGGTCTTATCCTTTGGTAGGTACCGACACTACTAGGGTACGAAGTTGTCAAGCTAGAGGTGAAACTCACATCTTGATAACAAGTCCCACACTTTGGTTTTCTGTCTCGCCAAAGTCTCGAAATTCCCAATCAATTAGGGACGTGAAGTGATCGAAAGGACGCATATCGTAGGCCTAACATCGATGATGTATTTGTCTAAGTAAGCCAAGACGCGTTGCCTCAATTCGAGAGGGGTTTGATCCACTTTGGTTAGTCAACGTTCCTCTACCCGGAACAATCCTATGTCTTATGAGCCTATCTTTTATGTTACCTCGATTTTTATGTGGTTTTAAACTTGATTCGTTGTTCGTTTCGAGACTTCTACACAAATCGCACGTACCTCCGCAATCTAAAACGATAATCATAATCTCTCAGAATCGAACTAAATTTATGAGGCTTTATTCGTTATGATAAACTACGTGGAAACTTGAAACATGATGGAACGTGATGCTATGTGAACCTACCTATTTAATCTATGTGGAATGTGTTGTTATGGGTAGCAAAACACTATACGTAACATGGCACTGAATGACGAGACATAAGTAACATGGGCGAAACATGGTGGATACGCAGCCGATACTTCCTATATATAAGTGTTTCCAACATGTTACCAGCTTTCGTACCACGTGCCATACGAATTTTGGTGTTTTGCAGGCCGGTGATAAGAATGATGAAACGTCGATCTATGTGAAACTACTTGATTGATCTATGTAAAAATGATGGAGTCTAATGGCGAAACATGACACCGACGACGAGACGGACGCGACATGATCGAAACATGGTGGATACGCCGCTGGTACTTCCTATATATAAGTGTTTCTATCATGTTGCCAAACTTTCGTAACACGTGTCATGTGTAATTCGTTGTTTTGTGAACTGTGGTGAGGATGTTGAATGTTGAGCTATGTGAGACTACTTGATTGATCTATGTGAAGACGATAGAGTGTACTGATATGGTTGGCAAAAAACACGACACGTAACATGACACCGAACGACGGGACGGACGTGACATGGTCGAAACATGGTGGATACGCCGCTGGTACTTCCTATATATAAGTGTTTCCAGCATGTCGCCGAACTTTCGTACCATGTGCCATGCGAAGTTCGTGGGTTTACGGACTTGTGGTAAATGTTGAATCTACGTGAAACTTGTTGAACATTTTGGTGAAACTTGAGTCTTAGGCAATCGTGTGTAAAACTCTATACTACGAGACTTTATGATCTAGACTTATGCGATCCTTTTCTTGGATCTTTAGATGTCTTCCCGTAAACTCTCCGACACTCTCAAGAGATCCAGGGCCTATTCTCAGAAGAAGATGATGTCTTTCATGGCCGATCAGATTGCTCACATCGTGCCAAAGATCGTCACTGAGATCCAGGGATCAAACACTCCACCCTCCTCTGTTAACTCCAAGACAGAGAAAATAAAGCCTATGAAGTTCAACTACAAACACTTTGTCTCTTGCAATCCTAAGCCTTTCACGGGCAGCTATGGGGTGACTGCTATGCTAGAGTAGTTCGATAGCATCGAGGTTACCTTCATCAACAGTGAGTGCCCAGAACACTTAAAGACTAGGAGTGCAACTGGCATGTTTCAAGGAAGAGCTCTAGTGTGGTCAAACGAGAGAAACATCCGCTCCAACGAGGAGGCCTACGCTCTTCCATGGCATGAGGTGCGAGAATTGATGTTGCTCGAATTCTGCCTTCCCCATGAACAGCTAAAGCTTGAGGAAGAGTTCTAGCACCTCAAGTAGATTGGAGATGACAACTTGGCTTACACTACCCGTTTTAAACAACTCAGCTTAATCGTACCTCATTTGGTTTCTACTCCTAAGCGCATGATAACCAAGTACATCAATGGGTTACCTCCTGCCATGCGAGATTCAATTGAAGCAGCTCGGCTCGAGACTATTGAAGAAGTTTATCGTCTGGCAGCAAGTTTGAACAACAATCGTGTACGTGATAAACAGTTTGGAAACTCCGATCCCTCGAAATCAGCAAACCAAGTTACCCAGCAGGCCAGTGGCAACAGAAATAAGAAACCAAAGTCTCAGGGTTCTGGCTGGAACGCCATTATCCCTACTGCAAATGCAAACCCCACAGGAAATACTATTGTGCCTGCTGCTACTGCTGCTAATCCTCTTGCTCCGAAAAACAACAAGAAGTCGTACACTGGAGTGCATCCCAAGTGTGCGACTTGTAACAATCACCATCCTGTAACCTCCGCTTGCTGATTGTGTACCAACTGTAACCGCTATGGTCACACAACTCCTTACTATCATCAAGTCAATCAGGCCCAGCAAACACCGCCAGCTCAGGCAGCTCTACCAGCTCTCCTAGCCCCCCCCCCCCCCCCACAGAATACCAGACCGGTTAACAATGTGCGTGCATGCTACAAGTGTGGAGACACTACTCATCTCCATAACCAGTGCCCCCAGCTGAACC
Organism: Helianthus tuberosus; assembly: GCA_030545235.1. Classification (NCBI taxonomy): domain Eukaryota; kingdom Viridiplantae; phylum Streptophyta; class Magnoliopsida; order Asterales; family Asteraceae; genus Helianthus; species Helianthus tuberosus. Next base: position 86,073,600 of record CM060369.1, read on the forward strand.
AGGAGCAATAGCCAGCCGCTCGAGGATGAGCATTCAACCTCAATGCAAGCCAGGCTCGCAACGAAAATGACGTGGTGAACGGTACGTTTCTCGTCAATAATCTTTACGCTTCGATACTATTTGATAATGGTGCCGACAGACGCTTTGTGTCCGTAGAATTTGAATATTTGTTAAATTGTGCACGCTCGAAACTACCTAAGTCGTTCTCGATTGAGCTTGCTAATGGTAAGTCTATTCTAGTTGATTCTATTCTCAGTGGTTGTTCCTTGACTCTTAACGACCACGTTTTTACTATTGATCTCATACCCATGCAATTGGGTAGCTTCGACGTCATAATCGGCATGGATTGGTTGCGTAAGAATCATGCTGAGATCGCTTGTAATGAGAAGTTCGTTCGTCTACCTCTTCCATCCGGTGAAACCTTACACGTTTACACTACGTGAAAAAGGGGCTACGGCCACACTTTTGGAAAAACCGCCCTGCCACACATTTGTAAAAATGTGTGTCTAAAGGTTATTCATAACATTTTAAAACACCTTTAGTCACACATTTTATTATTAATGTGACCATTTATACTAGTTCAGAACCTTTAGCCACACTTTTAGAAAATAATGTGACATTTATTAACCACAAATCAAAATGTGTGGCCAAATATGATCTATGGCCACATATTTTTGTTTAATGTGACGAAAAAACATGTATTTGACACCTTTAGCCACACTTTAAGAAAAAAATTGTGACATATATTTGCTACACTAGCAAAGTGTGGCTAAATGTTATCTACGATCACATTATATATTTTCCTGTGACCAATAACATGTGTATTCAAAACCTTTAGCCACACTTTAAGAAAAAACTGTGACATTTATTAGTCACGCTAAAAAAGGGTGGCCAAATTTGATCTACGGTTACTGTATTTGTTTCGCGTGACTAAACACAAAACTATTCTAAACCTTTAGCCACACGTTAAGATAAACCATCCACATTAGAAAAGTGTGGCCAAATGTGTTCTACGACCACATTATATATGCTTAATAATCTGGCTAAAATCTAATACATATGGCCACATATATTATTTTATGTAACTAAAAGTTAGACAGCAGTGACACTTAAAATTACAAAATTTAATGTGGTTTTACATTAACATTCGTCACACAATCATCATTTTGTTATTTTGTGTAACGAAATGTTATCAAATGTTAAACTTACTACATCTTTAAAAATCCCCTCAAAATATTTAATTCCCAAACTTAAACTTCCACCTAAAATATTTTGTCCTGAAATTTCCCCCCAAAATTTTTTATTCTAAAACTTAAACTTCCCCCCAAAATTTTATCATAAAACTTAAACTTCCCACCAAAATATTTGATTCAAAACTTTCCTCTCAAATAATATTCTTATTTAAAAAATACATTATTTAATATTAAAAAACAAAAAAAAATATTATTAGATATTTAATAATTCAAACTATTATTAAATATTATATATTTTAAACCATATTTGTTTTCTTCGAAATAATATATTAATGTATGCATATTAATAATGGTACCGAATTTCTCGTAGTTAAATGTTTCCGGTACTGGTACTTTCAGTTCGATACGGTAGATCCTAAATGTCTTAATCGATCGTATTAGGCCTGAAAGGATTACAATAGCCGATAGTGGATCATACATGTCTTAATTGACCATATTGGGCCTTAACAGATCACGATGGATAATAATAGATTATACACGTCTTAAGAGACCATATTGGGCCTTAACGGATCACGATGGACAATATAGATCATACATGTCTTAATGGACCATATTGGGCCTTAATGGATCACAATGGATAACAGTAGATCATACATGTCTTATTGGAACATATTGAGTCTTAATGAATCATGATGGCCAATAGTAGATCATACATGTCTTAATGGATCATGTTGGGCCTTAATGGATCACAATGGCCAATAGTAGATTATATATATATATCTTAATCGACCATATTGGGTCTAAATGGATCACAATAGTCAATAGTGGATCACATATGTCATAATCGCCCATATTGGGCCTTAATGGATCGCAATGACCAATAGTAGCTCATATACGTCTTAATCGACCATACTGGGCCTAAATGGATTACAATGGACCATAGCAGATCGTACATGTCTTAATGGACTAAAATGAGCCTTAATGGATTAAAATGGCCAAAAATAGACCATACACGTCTTAATGGACCATATTGTGTCTTAATGAATCACAATTGTCAATAGTAGATCATACATATTTTAATAGATCATCTTGGGCCTTAATGGATAATAATGGCCAGTAGTAGATCATACATGTCATAATGGACCATATTGGGTCTTAATGGATCACAATGGCCATTTATGTTATATTTAATTTTTTTTAAGTGTGTTTATATATATTGGTATTTTTTTGGTGTAAAGTTTTATTTTTATGCGACAAAATAAAAAAAATCGGGTTAAATGGGTCGAATTCGGGTTCTGACATGAGTTTGGAGTTCGGGTTCGTATAAAATTTTCGGGTTCAGATTGGGCTGAAACCACCATCCCACAAATACGAGTCATTTAACTAGGGATGAGCTCGGTACCAACCGGTATCGGTACCAAAAATACCAGTACTAAGAATCCCAAAAAATGGGTACCGGTACCAAAGATACCCGGTGTGGTACGGTTCAGTACCGGTATTTAAAGATAAAAACCGGTATTTATCGGTACCGCACGAGACTGGTACAAAAAATGCAACATGTCGATACCAAATCGGTATTGAAAAACAAACCGGTACACGAAATTCAGTATCAATACCTGATACCATTTGCTCATCCTTACATTTAACACGACTACGCCATATTAAAGATTAGTGTTTATTATCCACCGAAGATTTTACTAAAACATCTTCAAAATTTTTGTGTTTCCCGCTTTAAGATTGTTGTTTATTATCCACCAAAGATTTCACTAAAACATCTTCAAAATTTTTGTGTTTCCCACTTTAAGATTGTTGTTTATTATCCACCAAAGATTAGTGTTTATTATCCACCGAAGATTTCACTAAAACATCTTCAAAATTTTTGTCTTTCCCGCTTAGATAAAAGTTCCCAAATATTCCCTCTACTCCAAAATTTCCCAAATAACTGAACTCAAAACCCTCTCTTTCACCAGCTTCCCTCTGCAACAAAATTCCCTAAATAATTGAACCCAATACCCAAATCAACCAAGATGGGCATGCCGGAACAAAGACATCCACTCGGATTTCAACGAGGACATGTGTAATACCTCGCCGCAGCTTCGCAAACTCGTCACCGCTACTTCGCGACCTGGCCGCCGCCGCCACCAACATGCACGTCAATGTTAAAGGACTTCATCAAGCAGATTGTTCAAAAAGGTTTGATTTACCTTCAGATGATTGATTCATGTAGTGGTTGCAATTGATTAATTAAACCAGATTGTTCAAAAAGGTAAAAAGGTTCTATTTTATTAAATTGATAAACAATTTTCGTCATTTTTTGTATACTTTGACTAACATGAAAATGTATCACTCAAAATTTATGAGATGCTATATATGATCGAATATATACTTAAGTATTGAGATTTCTAAAATTATTATGACTTTATATTAAAAGTGTCACTTAACATTTGAATAAACAAGTGGTTATCACTTTTTAATAACAAATATAATGATTGGACTATTGTTGTTCGATTTGTTTGTCTTTTGGCTTGTTAGGGTTTTGAAAGTTTAGGTATGAAATTATGTGCAATTTGAATGAATATGTTTGTAGAATGATGGTGATGATAATTAACATTGCATGTGTAGGTTAAATTGAAAAGTTATTATTATTAGAATTGAATTAACTTCATGAAGCAGAACATCTATCACTATATTTTTCTAGCATTTGTGTTTGTATGGAAATTATAACTTTTGTAAGGTACCAGGTATGTATTCACATGTTATGAAGCCAATTTGTTTGCTAAAATGGTTGTTTAAAAGTGGAAAAGTTGAAGACTGTGTATGCTTGTGTTATATTGAAGTGGGATTCTCTTAAAACATCTACTTATGTCTGTTACGTTAGTCACATAAGCTTGATTATACATAAATCTAGTCAACTATATAGGTTGGTCGTGGCATAATTTGTAGAACGGTTGAGACTCTTTGTTTAAAAAATTATTGCATCAATTGATGACTAGTTGCACCCCCATATTTTTTTGGACAAATAAAGACCTTTTGGTTCCTCATTGCATCAATGTGACACTTTTGTGATGTTCTGTTTACTTTACTTTTTCAATGAATATACACTAATTGGATGGTGGAAACATTGATGAACTAGTTGAGGATGGAGATTCCACCCTTCAAGTTACCTGTCTCTATGGTCATCTGTCTTGCATCCAAGTGAGTTTAGGGAGAAAAAATGTGTAGTCTATTCCAAAATAAATGTTTGTGAGTTTGTGGTTTTACATTTTGGAGAAGTTTTGATCCATAAGGTTCCTCTTCGCCCATCAATAACAATTGCAGACCCTCAAAAATACTCTTTATGTAACTATTATGATGCATTTCAGCTATTTGATAGTAATTAAAACGCTTAATTGAACAAGTGTGAGAGCGGAAAAGGTTTGATTGTTTGACTAGTTTAACCATGTTTTTTCTTTCATGTAGCTATTGTTAGAAATGAGAGCTTCAGTCATAGTTATCGATAGCGGCCATAGCGACCGCTATCGCGAATAGCGTTGCGAATCGATGGACCTGCGCTATTTGGATCTCGCGGCTGAAAAGCGTGAAAATAGCGACCTCCGGCGATGAATTCCGGCGCCGGCGCTGCTTTTTGGCCGGAAACATGTGAGAAGAAGATGCGACCAGGAAGAAGATGCAGAGTAGCAACGTGTTTAACACTCCTAGGGTTAAGTAACTTTAGGTGTTTTAATATTTAACCCCTCTATCTTTCACCAGTTTATATTTAGCCCCTAAAACTTATAACTTTTACATAAAAAGTGTAAAATTAGTTTGTGTATTTAAACATTTAACCCCCTCTATCTTCACTAGTTTACATTTGGTCCTTAAACTTTTGAATTTATGCATAAAAAGTATAAAATTAATATTATATACATATATAAATTATAAATATCTATATTTTTTATTTTTAAAATTTTCTACTACCTTATCGCTATACACGAAATAGCGAGCGCTATTTCATCGCTATCGCTACGTAGCATATAGGTACCTTGTCGCTATTCGCTATCGATAACTATGGTTTCAGTGGAGGCTAAGGATGAAGACGGTGGAATTGCTCTACATGATGCTTGTGTTGGAGGTTAGTTCCTATGTAAATGTTATAGGCACTGTGATATTAAGTCATCTGCAGCTTGTTCTGATAAGTTCTTATTAAGTATTGACTAATGAGGGTGGGGAGTCATAGATCACTAGAGGACAGGGGCGAACTTGCACTTGTGATCTCTGTCACCAAAGAAGTTAAGAAGGTGTAAAATTCTTAACAAGATGTTAATACAGAACACACCAGTTGATAAGGTACTATCATACAATTGTTTGTACATTTGCACATTTGCTTAAATGAATCTTATTCAATGTTTAAGGTTTTAACTTATATTTACAGCCTGAAGAAGCTACTGTTAATGATGGAATGAATCTTATGGAGGTTAGTATTTTGTTCTCTTTGTTGAAAAAAACAAAGCTGCAATTTTATAAGCTTGTTCTATTGTTTTTTATTATATATTCTTGTGTATGATTGTAGGTAAATACGAAGAAAAACACAAGAGAGAGTTTTACATGTTGAGCTTGTGGAGTTGTGGCCAGGTATGTTTTAAATAGGTTATTGCATCTTATTTCATGACTAAATATCGGGTCAATCACCAAAAAGACGAACTTTATTATAGACTAGTTTGGCCGCTTTGACAAAGAGGTTAACGGGTAATTTGTTTGATGATAATTATTTTTCAAAGTAGGCTGATTAAATAAAAATGTATTATACTTTTGGTTCAATTTCTGTGTTATATAACTATTTAAATACTTGGTTTAGTCCTTGAAAACCATTGACGTTGGAATTGGAATGTGTAGATAGTAATACAGCAGGAAGGGGAGGTGTGTCATCCAATAGTGGTTTTAGCTGAGAAAGTGATATTTATATCTGGATGCAAGAGGGTATTTGCAAGCATGATCTTTCAAGCACCCTCTAACGGTGGCTGCTACTGAGAAAGCTAAAAAAAAATCTATAAAGCAAAAGAGCTAAATGTGCGGCTGAGTCCAAATACCTCTCTTGTTTGGGTATTGCATGCCAACAACAAGCTATTGTGGATGGGTTAAGAGACATCAGGACCGGCCACTAGATAGAAGTTTACTCCCCACCACAACAGCAACAAGGTGGCCCCCATCCCATGGATGCATATCTGTAGCACTTTAAGTCGAAAAGTAGTGAGTATATGGATTTGAAGAAAACAACCTAGAAACAGTTCTTAGTTTATATATATAGTCATTTCCCTTTGTAACTTTTATAGATAGGTTTTGATTAGAAGTTTCTGTGTTTAATTAGTATTTAAATTGAATACTTATGTATGGAATTTGGGTTATTATAGTTAATATAATTTGTTTTTACATTTTTTCATGTTTACTTCAGTTTTTATTTTATAAAAAAATGAAAATAAAATGAATATTTACACGAATATTCATGTGACTGTATACTATAAACGGTCAAATTTATAGTAAATTAGTGTGACCTTTAATATCATTTAGCCACACTTAATGGATCATTTGCTTAATTACAACAACCTTTTTGCCACACTTTTTTATATTGATGTGGCTAAAACAAATTTTTTAGTGACTATATATTAGAAACGGTCACACATACGGTAAATTCATGTGGCTATATAACAGAAATAACCACACTTATAGTATAATCATGTGGCGATTGATACCATTTAGCCACACTTAATGGACCATTTGTTTGATTACAACAACCTTTTTTTTAATTAATGTGGCGATTGATACCATTTAGCCACGTGTTTTTTAATTCATGTGGCTAAAACAAAGTTTTAAGTGACTATATAATAGAAACAGCCACACTTACAGTAAATTCATGTGACCCTTGCTACCCTTTAGCCACACTAGTGTATGAAATGCTTGATTCCACCAAGAAATAGTGGTACCCTTTAGCCACACTTTTAGGTTTCTACGGCCACTAAACGTGAATGTGGCCGTATGATACCTACGATGACTCGACCTTTGGTCACACATGAGCTGGAAAATAAAAGTGTGGCGAAAGGCGTATGGTCACACTTTTTTCGTGTGGCAGTAGGATTTTTTTGACGTAGTGTTAGGGAGACCGACCTTCTAGAGGACTGAAGCTGATGTCATGCACTCAGGCGAACAAATGCCTACGTAAATTGTACTTTGCCTTCTTGGCCCACATAGTGGAACAAAAGGGCAAGGGAAAGAACATAAGCGATGTTCCAGTAGTGTGTGACTTCCCTGACGTCTTCCCTGAAGATCTTCCTGGTATTCCCCCTCCTCGATCTGTTGACTTTCGTATTGATCTCATACCTGGTTCGACTCCTGTCGCCAAGGCTCCTTACCGACTTGCACATTCTGAGATGCAAGAATATCTAGTCAACTGGAAGATCTTCTCGACAAAGGCTTTATACGTCCGAGTACCTCTCTGTGGGGTGCTCCTGTGCTATTCGTCAAGAAGAAAGATGGTTGGTTTCGTATGTGTATCGACTACCGTGAACTAAATAAACTCACCGTTAAGAATCGATACCCTCTCCCTCGTATCCATGATCTATTCTACCAATTACAAGGCGCAAGTTGTTTCTCTAAAATCGCCTTCGATCTGGTTATCATCAGCTCCGTGTTCTTGAAGAGGATGTCCCTAAAACCCCATTTCATACCCGTTATAGGCACTACGAGTTCGTGGCCATGCCTTTTGGTCTGACCAATGCACCCGCCGTGTTCATGGATCTTATGAATCGTGTTTGTAAACCTTACTTGGATCGTTTTGTGATAGTCTTTATTGATGATATACTTATTTATTCTAAAACTAGAGCTGATCATGAACGACACTTACGTCTTGTGTTGGAGCTATTATGTGGCGAACGCTTATACACAAAGTTTTCTAAATGTGAGTTTTGGATCAATGAAGTACAATTTCTCGGGCACGTTGTTAGTAAACAAGGAATTCATGTTGACCCTTCAAAAATCGAAGCCGTAAAGAACTGGAGTACGCCTAAATCTGTATCTGAAATTCGTTCCTTCTTGGGATTGGCGGGTTATTACCGTCGATTCATCTTAGATTTTTCAAAGATCGCCGTCCCTCTCACTTCTTTGACTCAGAAAGAGAAATCTTTTGTTTGGGGTCCCGAGCAAGAGGAATATTTTCAGACTCTTAAGAGTCTTCTCTGTAACACTCCTGTCCTCACTCTCCCTGATGGGAATGATGATTTTGTGGTATACTGTGATGCCTCGAACTGTGGCTTGGGCTGTGTGCTCATGCAGCGGGACAAGTTCATCGCTTATGCCTCCCGCCAACTCAAAATACATGAGAAAAACTATACTACCCACGACCTTGAGCTTGGCGGAGTTGTTTTTGCGTTAAAGATCTGGCGACACTACCTATACGGTACTAAGTGTGTGGTTTTCATTGATCATAAGAGCCTGCAGCACATCTTTAATCAAAAGGAATTGAATATGCGCCAGCCACGATGAGTGGAATTGCTTAACGACTACGACTGCGAGATTCATTATCATCCTGGCAAGGCGAATGTTGTGGCCGACGCTCTTAGTCGTAAGACTCATGTTAGTAGCATTCTCTGTTCTCGTATCACTAGTAATCTTCATACTTGTATCCGTGAAGCTCAAGACTCGTCAGCAAACGAAAGAAGTCTAGAAGTGGAAATCCGAGGCGCTACGAATGATCAACTTGAAACAAAGTCTGATGGACTTCAATACTACCTCAATCGCATCTGGGTGCCAGATCGCGATAACCTTCGTGAGCTCATTATGAATGAGGCTCAGAAGTCTCGATACTCTATTCATCCTGGTGCTGATAAGATGTACCATGACTTGCTTATGACTTATTGGTGGCCTAGCATGAAGAAAGATATCACTGCCTACGTTTCAAAGTGCCTTACTTGTTCAAAGGTGAAAGCTGAACATCAACGTCCTTTGGGCCTTCTTGAATAACCCAAAATCCCTGTTTGGAAATGGGATAGTATCGCTATAGACTTTATAACCAAACTACCTCATACACCTGCTAGTCATGACAGTATATGGGTGATCATTGACCGTTTGACCAAATCAGCCCACTTTCTTCTGATCCGTGAAGATTTCAAAGTGGAAAAACTTGCTCGAATATACACCGATGAAATCATATGTCGTCATGGTATACCCATTGACATTATCTCCGACCGCGATGGTTGATTCACTTCACATCTTTGGCAAACTTTACAGTCTGCTATGGGTTCCATTTTGAATCTTAGTACAGCCTTTCATCCTCAAACGGATGGACAGACTGAACGCACTATACAAATCCTAGAGGATATGCTCCGCTCTTGTGTCATCGGCTTTGGTGGTAATTGGGATGTACATTTACCATTGATTGAGTTCTCGTACAACAACAACAACTACCATTCCAGTATTCTGATGGCTCCTTTCGAAGCTTTATACGGTCGCAAGTGTCGATCTCCTCTCAGTTGGAATGAGATTGGTGATAAGCAACTTACTGGCCCTGAGATCATTCAAGAGATGACGGATAAGATTCTTCAGATCCGCAATAACTTGATCATGGCTAGGAGCAGACAAAAGAGTTATGCTGATAAAAGGCGTAAGCTTCTGGAATTTGATGTTGGAGATCGAGTACTGCTCAAGGTATCTCCCTGGAAAGGGGTGGTTCACTTTGGAAAGAAGGGAAAGCTAGCTCCTCGCTATGTGGGTCCTTTCACGATACTCGAAAGGATTGGCAAGGTGGCGTACCGACTCGACTTGCCACAGGAACTTAACAATGTGCATCCGGTGTTCCACGTATCTAATCTCAGGAAATGTTTAGCCGATGAGGAACTGCAGGTTCCCATCGAAGACTTGCAAGTAAACAGAACTTTACATTTTGTAGAGAAACCGGTCGAAATCATGGACTTAACAATGTGCATCCGGTGTTCCACGTATCTAATCTCAGGAAATGTTTAGCCGATGAGGAACTGCAGGTTCCCATCGAAGACTTGCAACTAAACGAAACTTTACATTTTGTAGAGAAACCGTGTTGGTGCATTACGTCTGTCGACTTCGTCTTGTATCGAGTCTTGTACTAGAGTTGTTAGATCAGGGCACGTTGTACAACAAAATAGGTTTTGGATGTGTTTGAGTTAATTTCGTTTGAAAGAGACATGTGCACTTTCAAGCGAAATCATGATTGGTGATTTCGTTTGAAATGCACACTGCCACTTTCAAGCGGAATTAGCTTATCTATAAATAGGCCTCAAACGAAATCATTTGATAACTTTTTGATATTTCTGGTACCGAAGTGCTACCGACGTGTCGATTGATCTGTAAACTTGTAATAATCAATATACAAGACATTTAGAAGTGAATCAAGCTGTTTTCCAAGTCAATTCATCTGTTTCCGCCTTTTGAATTGATTAGAACTCTTCTGATCGACTCGTTCGGGTCACAAAATGATCCTACAAGTGGTATCAGAGCTCAGGAGGAAGAGTTCTTGCCAAAACAGCCATAATTTTTTACTTCTACATCTTCTTTTACAAAATTTTACGGTCAAAATGGTCTAAATTTCACACATGACATGCGAAACATTGTTTTAATGAATCCTTGAGAGTATTGGACCTTAATTCAGCTTAAAATTGGTAAAATACATAATTCCGATTGAAAATCAGATCGAAAAGGTGACGTCAGCAGCATTTCATACGTAATTAGCACTTGATTCCGCTTGAAATTGTTTTTTCGTTTGAAAAATACACCTAATTTCACACGAAATTAGCTTATTTCGTTTCAGGGTGTAATTCCGTTTGAGAAGTTTCAAGCGAGATTAGTTAATTTCGCTCCAAAGCGTGATTCCGTTTGAAAGTGTGCTGGTTCAAACGAAATTAGTGATTCCGCTTCAAAGTGATTTCGTTTGAGGGTGTTATTTCGTGTGAAACTGTGATCTCGTTTGAAAAGTGATTCCGTTTAAGAGGTGATTTCGTTTGAGAGGGAATTCCGTTTGAGAAGTGATTTCGGTTGAGATTTGATTCCGTTTGAGTTTGGTATTCCGTTTGAAACCGAGTTTTTGAGACTTGTGTTTGTGAAACAATTTTCCGAAACATGGAATAGGAATTTTACAATGCGTTTGCTACACCAGTTGCTCCTGTTACAGCTGCTGAAACATTGTACAGTGAGAATGAAACGGGAACTCATCAAAAACCGCCAAAGCTTATGTACATTGAAGATTTTAAAGGATGGTAGAATCGGTTTGAAAACTGGGTGCAGGCTTATAAGTTTGACGCATGGTGTTCATTAGAGAAAGATTAAAAAAAACCGAAAAATGAACGTAGGCTTGAAAAAGCGTTTTGTGACTTTTTGGAGATTGATAAATTGAAATATACTAGTGAAAAATTGATGATCAGTATTCTTCAACAAGAAATTAAAGAAGATATATTTGTTTTACTCCAACATGAGGGTACTGCTAGGTCAATTTGGAATGCGTTTATTCAAAAGTTTAAAGGAAGTGCAGATATGATCAAGAACAAAAGATCTTTACTGAAGAAAGCATTTGATATGTTTGTAGCCTTAGAAGGAGAAACAACAAAAAAGACCATTGATAGATATTGTCATTTGGTTTTGGAAATGGGAAGATTAGATATAAAGAAAGATGATGAAGAATGGGTTTATAAGCTAGCTGATGCATTACCACAGCAGAAATAGGGAACTTATTTGTTGATCATAAAAGACATGAGAAAATCTGAAAATATGAATCTGGCACAGTTTAGTCAGAAGATTGAAGAGCATGAGTTGGATATCCAGAAAACTGCTATTCTGTCTAATCCAAATGTTCAACAAGATGTGAGTTTATACTACAGAGAAAACAAATTTGAGGTTACTCCAAGTGCAAAGATACAAACTGGTTTCAGTGCTGATAGTTCTTCCGGAACAAAGGGAAGAACTGTGACTCAAAGTGGTGGATCTTCGTCTTCATTTTCAAACTTTGATCCAAATTTTACAACACCAAGTCCTCAGCAAAAGAATTCTACAAATCTGCAGTGCAATGTTACCTTGAACATTCAAAATGGTCAAAATCTTTCTCCGGAAATAGCTAAGCAACACATGGCATCACTCGTTGCTATGTTAGAATCATATGAAAGTTTGGTTGCAGGCAGAATTGGTAATCCGATGCTTACCAAAGAGGATTATGACCAAATTGATGCAGAGGAACTTGAATTGATGGATATCAAAGGGTGTTTGGCTAGTGCAGTTCGAAGAGCAGAAAATTTACACAAGTTACCGGAAGAGATGATTTTTGAGAAATGAGTGCATCTCCGATAGGGTTTGACAAATCAAAGGTCACTTGTTTTCATTGCAAAGAAAAAGGACATTTTAAGCGGGAGTGCAAAAACAAAGAAGCAAATGGAAGACAAGATCAATCTGGAAAGAACAATTATTATCAAAAGTCAATTTTTCATCAGAATGCTCAACAACCAGAAACTGCTCATGCACGTACCATTGAAGAGAAAAGAGCTTGTTTTGGGATAATTGATCAAGATGATGAATTTGTTGCGGAGGGATTTAGCTGGGATAAATATATTCCACCTTGTTCAGGTCTTGTTGCTAGGATCTTGGAAGAGCAAGAGGTCAAAAGAATGAAAATCTTTAGATCATCAGAAAGTGATGATGATACTGATGACAAGAAAGCATACATTAATAATGCAAGAAAAAGTTTAGACTCATTTAGCTTTAATTTGTTTTTTGCAGATAAGATCGAGATGCTGAATGAGAAGAAGGCTGCTAGAAGAATATCTGAAGAAAAAGATAAATTGGAAGCTAAGAAAGCTGAAGTTGCAGAAATTTCAACAAATAAAGATGAAAATGAAGAGTGTGAAATAAAAATAAAAGTTGATGAAGAAACAGATGTGGGCGAAAAGATAGTTGAGAAAGTGGTAGAGAAAATTGTTGAAATCGAAAAAATAGTTGAAGTTGAGAAATTCGTTGAGGTAGAAAAGATTGTTGAAGTTGAAAAAATTGTAGAGGTTGAAAAGATAGTTGAAGTCATTAAACCTTGTCAGAAATGTTTAGAATCTTGCAAAGATTGTGAGGAGAAAGACAAGAAGATTAGTGAACTGGAAGAATTGAAAGAGAATTTGTTGTCTGATGTGAAGTATGTGAAAGAATCATACGATGTGCTGAATAGAACAGTAAATGGTCTGAAAAAGACAAATTCATAAATTGAGGTTGCTATGACAAAGATGAGTTCTACATTAATGTCAAAGCAGAAGGTCATAAATGAGTACATTGAAGATTGTGCAAAATTGAAGCAGGAGTTGGAACTCAAAAAGATAGAAAGTGAAAGAATCAAAAGATTGTTGTTGAGTTACACAACTTGTGATTATTTGATTGATCGAGTTTATCCTACTGTTGCAGGTCTTGAAGCTTTTAAAGAACAAAAGAAAGAAGAAACGGATGCTGGTAAGAAACAAAGTGCTAAGTATAATAAGTGTCCGCCCCCGATCTTTGAAAGTTATTCTCCCAGAAAGCCAAATGAGGAATGTTTAAATAAGGCTCTCAACATCAAGTTAAAGTCTGAAATCATTGATGAATTACCAGAAAATATTGATGTCACATTCACAGCGTCTGTGTAAGGTCCGCTTATTCATATAAATAAAATAACAACTTTATCGAATTAAAGACCTTGTACTTTACAACATTTATAAACTTTTTAACAAAATTTGGGCATGACCCGTTCATAAGACGAGCATACCCCTGTTAGAATTATAATCATACTAAATACAACGCTACGGTTTGTTCAACAACATACTACGAAAACCAAATTAACAAGTTTTGAAAAGTGTAACGACTAACAAGGTTATGCAAAATAGACAAGTATTTGACACAAAATATTAAAACGACTAGCGGAAGCGATTGGCATGACATATCAAGAACACGTGCTCGCTCCAATTCCCCAAGTCGCCTAAGATGAGGATTTACCTACATTCACAACAAACTTTAAAAAGTTACTCATAATGCTTGTTTTACTTCAATAGCATCAATTTAAGTCCCATACATTTATGTTCCTTCGTTTCTTTTACGCATTCGGTCACCCAACTAAGTGGGTTGGCATATACTCTCATAATGAGATTCAAGCATTTCACTTACGGCCCGCTATCATCGGGTTAATAACTCACAACATAATCTTTTATTCCATCCGTAATACGGAATGAACTTTTACATTTCTTTTAATGCATTCATAACCATCCATTCTAAACGGATGGTATCATCTTCTTACCCGACCCGGTTCGACTTGAACCGGTCGTCTTGCATAGCTTAATATAACCTTCGTTAACATAACCAAATCCGCAAGGGATTTGTTATCCATTTACTATTCACTATAATCTATGTAACAAGGGTTGTTTATCATAATATAAACAAGGTATTGAATAAAGTTTTGTATGCAACGAAACATACCTCGATCCTGAGGGCCTTCCGACTTCTTAGAGCTTGAACCTTCTTCCTTTATGCCTATATCAACACATACATTCATTCGTTTAATACCCGACATTTCTCTCTTTTATCTTCTAAATTACACATAGTTGTTCATTCAAGCATTTCATCAAACACATGGCGGGTTTCGCATTTTCGGGACATTTACTCATCTAACTAATATATATTTCTAAGCTAATTACTTCAATCATTCAACAACAATCAATTAAGCTTTACTCCATATCATATTTTCTAGTGATTTCATATCATAAACAAGGTTATTCTTCAACAACACACACACACATACCAAAACTTGATCATTCTAATCCTAGTAACTTCTCATCAACTTGGGTCTTGGCTATTAACAATGAAATTGCTAGAAATCGGACATAATTCTAATCTTACATCATAATCTTAACCGAATTTCATAAATTTCATAACATGCAATCAGATTTGATCAAGACCCATTTCCTACACTTTACAAAATCATAAACTTTAACTTACCGATTCGAAGAACAGATGTAGGAACCTAGGATTCGTTGTTTACACCTTCAATATTCTCAAGATTTCACTTAATTCTTGTGAATTTTGGTGAACTAGGGTTCATCCCCTTGTTCACCCCTTGTTTGCTCGACCAGAACACCCACACACACGAATTGTGTGTGGGTTTTTGTCTTTTGTTATTTAGTAACTTAGATTTTTGGGTATTTACAACTTTAGTCCCTAGATTTCATTTACTTATAAATTTTAAATACTATCCCATTTACTTCTACATTTATCCTAAGTGAAATAAACATTTTTGGGGTGTTACAAGTCCACCCCCCTTAAAAGAGGTTTCGTCCTCGAAACCTAAACACATAACAAATCAATTAATGTCATACCAAAGAGAAAAGGATAGTGCTTCCTCATTTCATCTTCGGCTTCCCATGTGAGTTCCGACCCCTTTCGGTGTTGCCATTGAACCAACACTTGTCTAACAGCTTTGTTGCGGAGATTCTTCACCTTAACGTCTTTAATGGCTATCGGTCTTTCGACATAATTCAACCCTTCTTTTAACTCAATGTCATCGAGAGGTACTAATGCCGTTTCGTCCGCAAGACACTTCCTCAACTGTGACACGTGGAAGGTATTATGAATCCCGTCTAGAGTAGGCGGTAATTCTAAGCGATATGCAACCCTTCCAATTCGAGACAAGATTTTGAACGGTCCAATATATCGAGGACCTAATTTGCCCCGCTTGCGAAAACGGATTATACCCTTCCATGGGGACACTTTCAACAGAACGAAATCTCTGACTTGAAATTCAATAGGTCGCCTTTTCTTGTTTGCGTAAGCTTTTTGCCGATCCTGGGCCGCTTTCAGTCGAGCTCCTACCAATTTTATCTTTTCATTTGTTACTGCTATTAGATCACTTGGCGCAAGCTCTCTTTGCCCCACTTCACCCCAACATACGGGAGTTCTACATTTTCTTCCGTACAGGAGTTCATAAGGAGCCATTTTAATGCCACTATGGTAACTGTTATTATAAGAGAATTCCACTAGGGGTAGATGGTCAGCCCAGCTTCCCCCAAAGTCTAATGCACACGCTCTCAGCATATCGATAAGTGTTTGAATGGTTCTTTCTGACTGGCCGTCAGTCTGAGGGTGGTAGGCGGTGCTTATGTGTAACCTCGTGCCCACACTCTCGTGAAACTTTTGCAAGTAACGGGAGGTAAATCTGGTGTCCCGGTCCGAGACGATTGACACAGGCACCCCGTGCCGAGATATGATCTCATTCATATATATTTCTGCCATTATCTCGGAGGAGTAAGCCTCTTTGATAGGTAGAAAATGAGCGCTTTTCGTAAGCTGATCTACGATTACCCATATTGTATTGTGCCCCTTTTTCGTTCTAGGGAGCTTGGTTACCAAATCCATTGTTAGTTCCTCCCACTTCCATACCGGGATCTCTAAAGGTTGCAACTCCCCGTATGGTTTTTGATGCTCTGCTTTCACTTGGGAACATGTTAAGCATTTCGCGACATACTTAACGATATCACGTTTCATGCCCGGCCACCAATAATTGGTCTTCAAATCCTGATACATCTTTTTAGCCCCGGGGTGAACCGAATATCGTGACTTATGAGCTTCTTCAAGTAACGCAATCTTGACTTCGCAGAAACGAGGTATCCAAATTCGGCCGAATCTCGTTTTGAGTCCGATCGAATTTTCTTCTAGCTTATCGGTTACACCTTTCAATCTTTCTTTCTTTACATCTTCTGCTGCGAGCGATTTTATTTGGGAATCACGTATCGTCTCGAGTAATCGTGGCGTAACTATCATCTTCATGGATTTTACTCGAATGGGAGACGGATATTCCTTTCGGCTTAACGCGTCGGCTACTACATTCGCTTTTCCCGGGTGATAAAGGATATCACAATCGTAATCTTTGATAAGTTCTAACCATCTCCGTTGCCTCATATTCAAGTCTTTCTGCTCAAAGAAATATTTAAGGCTTTTGTGATCCGAATAAATTGTGCATTTTACGCCATATAGATAATGCCTCCAAATTTTTAAGGCAAATACTACCGCTGCCAATTCCAAATCGTGTGTTGGGTAGTTTACCTCATGCAGTTTCAATTGTCGTGAAGCATAAGCGATAACTCTTCCCCTTTGCATCAATACGCAACCTAAACCCTGGTGTGACGCGTCTGAATAGACCACCAGGTCTTCAGTCCCATCTAGTAATGTCAAGACCGGGGGGCATGATAATTTCTCTTTTAATACTCGAAAAGCTTCTTCCTATTCTTTACCCCACACAAATTTCTCTTTCTTCCTCGTCAGTTTTGTTAAGGGTAAGGCTATTTTCGAAAAATCCTGTATGAACCTTCTGTAATATCCCGCGAGGCCTAGAAAACTTCTTATTTCGGTCGGGTTCTTCGGAGGAACCTATTTCATTACAGCATCAATCTTTGACGGATCTACTAAGACACCCTCCGAATTGATCACATGACCCAGAAACTGCACCTCTCTGAGCCAAAAGGCGCATTTTGAGAATTTCGCGTAGAGTTTCTCCTTACGGAGAACTTCAAGTACTTCACGCAAATGTCTTGCATGTTCGGCCTTGCTTCGAGAGTAGACTAGAATATCATCTATGAACACGATCACAGATTTATCTAACATGGGTCGACACACCCGGTTCATAAGATCCATTAACGCAGCCGGCGCATTTGTCAATCCGAAAGACATGACTAAAAATTCATAATGCCCATAACGGGTTCTGAACGCGGTTTTCGGAATATCTTCTTCCCGTACTCTAACTTGATGGTACCCCGAACGCAGATCTATCTTGGAGAACCAACTCGCCCCTTGCAATTGATCAAAAAGATCGTCAATTCTGGGTAAAGGGTAGCGGTTCTTGATGGTTAGCTTGTTTAATTCTCTGTAGTCAATGCACATACGCATTGACCCGTCTTTCTTCTTAACAAATAAGACAGGCGCTCCCCAAGGTGACACACTCGGACGTATAAAGCCCTTGTCTAACAAGTCTTGTAATTGTGTCATTAGCTCCCGCATCTCGGTGGGAGCCAATCTATAAGGAGCCTTTGCAACTGGCTTCGCAACCGGATTCAATTCAATGCGAAATTCTATTTCTCTTTCGGGGGGAAGTCCCGGCAATTCCTCCGGAAATACATCCGGGAATTCATTCACTATCTCCACGTCTTCAAGCTTCGGAAAACCTTGTCGAACATCTATCACGTAAGCTAGGTATGCCCTACCCCCGTTAAGTGTATACTTGGCGGCTTGAACGAGGGTACAAAGTTTCGCTTCCATCCTTCTTTCACCTTGTATAGTTATTTGTTTTCCACTTGGGGACCGGACATGTACTGTATTAGTTTCACAATTAATTCCCGGTTGGTGTCGGGTCATCCAATCCATACCCACTATCACTTTGAATTCCCCCAAAACCATAGGTATGAGGTCAATATCGAATTCTTCATCTTCAATAGTAAACTTGCAATTTTTACAAATCTCGTGTAACATATAAATCTTACTATCAGCTATTTCTACTTCTAAAGGCATCGGCATTCGTTCAATCTTAAATGAAGGATGTTGTATGATTTCATTTGAAATAAACGACATAGTGGCCCCGGTATCAAACAAAACATAAACCAGTATGGAGTTTAATAGAAAGATACCTGAAACCACATTCGGATGAGACTTAGCTTCTTCGGAGGTGATTTGAAACATCCTCCTTTTCGCTTTAGAGCTTTCTTCGTTCTTTCCCTCCTTCTTTGATCCTTGTTGGAGTTTTGGACACTCCGATTTCACATGCCCCTTTTCAAAACAGTTGAAACAAGTCTTCGGGTTATTTGGACATTGATAAGATGAATGTCCCTCCTTACCACACTTGTAGCACCCCTTCTTGCCTAACAGACACTCCCCAGTATGAAGCTTTCCACAAGTCTTACAAGGAGTGATACCACCCTTCGACTTATCTTTCCTTCCTTGCTCTTGATACCTCCCCTTTTTGGATGGACTCGAACTTGCGCCTTTCTCGCTTGATCTCTTTTCCCCACGTTATTCTTGCCTCTTAATTTCGATTTCTCTATCCCGTGCCAGATTGATGAGCTCATCAAGGGTCTCACATTTCGAAGGAGTAATGAACTCCCTAAATTCCGCCTTTAACACCCCGTAAAAGCGATTGATCTTCATCCTTTCAGTCTTCACAAAATCCCCACTGAATTTCATCTTACCCATGAAAGTATTTGATATTTCATTTATCGACTCGTTTTTCTGTCGGAGGCGCAAGAAATCCTCCTGGATCTTATCAATAGCCGACTGAGGGCAATGGTATCTCATAAAGGGTTCCTTGAATTCTTGCCAAGTCATCACTTGTAGTCTATCCTCCCCTATTTCTTTACTGTGTGCATCCCACCAATCCTTCGCCTGAAGCGTGAGTTGGCCAGTAGCGAACATCACCTTATCTTCAACATCACAACGACTTCGAACAAATACTGCTTCTATATTTGAAATCCATCTTTGGCATGCTATCGGATCGATTTTACCATCATACGTTGCGGGATTGCACGCCATAAAGTTTTTATACGTGCACCTTCGTTCTTTGCTTTTGCTTCTAGATCCCTCTATCAGTTCTTTTAGTTCTTCAATCTTGCTAGTCATCATGGCATCCACAACTCCCAACACCCGACTTTCTACTTCTTGAGCTAACCGTGGAAGATTAGCTTGCATAACCCCTTCTGCCACTTCTGTGACTTTATTGTACAATGCTTCCTGACGAGCAGTATCATCATCATCATTAACGTTTCTTGCATCAGCCATCTAAAAAATGTCACGTTTTCATTTAATACAATCCCAGACTTTCAGTATATCATTATTCATTAATCAGCATTTACTTAATCCATATTGTGTCATTCGGTTCATCACTTTTGATTCTTACGAATTTATTCTTGTTGTAATCACTAACTGATATTACATACACCTATTAAACCTTTTATGGCCTTCATATAATCATGAAATAAGTTTTCGGAACCCGGAAACACAAAATGTGAAAACAAAAAAAATCAGCAAGTTGATTTTTATGTAAGCCGTCGGCGACGGCTAGTATGCCCGTCGGCGACGGGCTCTTAATAGTGGCCGTCGGACAGTTTTACCCGTCGACAGGGGGTTAAGGCATCGGACAGGGACATGCCGTCGGCGACGGGGGGTTAACCCGTCGGAGACGGGCTTTCGTTTAACAGAAACCCTGCAGATCCATTTTAAGCGTTCTCCTTCGATTCTTCCCATTCCGTTTAGGCTCTATGGCACCTGAACTTCTCATTTAACCTTCCCACATATCTCATTTATTATTTTCATCATACATATCATAAACATTCTTGCAATCTATTTATAACTTAAAGGTTACCTCATGGGCGATCTTGGAGCGAGCACTCTTTCGAACGAGCCATCGGTTTGAGTTCAAGCATCGCGTTTAACGCTCGAATCCCTCAAACCTTAGCTCTGATACCAACTTGTAAGGTCCGCTTATTCATATAAATAAAATAACAACTTTATCGAATTAAAGACCTTGTACTTTACAACATTTATAAACTTTTTAACAAAATTTGGGCATGACCCGTTCATAAGACGAGCATACCCCTGTTAGAATTATAATCATACTAAATACAACGCTACGGTTTGTTCAACAACATACTACGAAAACCAAATTAACAAGTTTTGAAAAGTGTAACGACTAACAAGGTTATGCAAAATAGACAAGTATTTGACACAAAATATTAAAACGACTAGCGGAAGCGATTGGCATGACATATCAAGAACACGTGCTCGCTCCAATTCCCCAAGTCGCCTAAGATGAGGATTTACCTACATTCACAACAAACTTTAAAAAGTTAGTCATAATGCTTGTTTTACTTCAATAGCATCAATTTAAGTCCCATACATTTATGTTCCTTCGTTTCTTTTACGCATTCGGTCACCCAACTAAGTGGGTTGGCATATACTCTCATAATGAGATTCAAGCATTTCACTTACGGCCCGGTGTCATCGGGTTAATAACTCACAACATAATCTTTTATTCCATCCGTAATACGGAATGAACTTTTACATTTCTTTTAATGCATTCATAACCATCCATTCTAAACGGATGGTATCATCTTCTTACCCGACCCGGTTCGACTTGAACCGGTCGTCTTGCATAGCTTAATATAACCTTCGTTAACATAACCAAATCCACAAGGGATTTGTTATCCATTTACTATTCACTATAATCTATGTAACAAGGGTTGTTTATCATAATATAAACAAGGTATTGAATAAAGTTTTGTATGCAACGAAACATACCTCGATCCTGAGGGCCTTCCGACTTCTTAGAGCTTGAACCTTCTTCCTTTATGCCTATATCAACACATACATTCATTCGTTTAATACCCGAAATTTCTCTCTTTTATCTTCTAAATTACACATAGTTGTTCATTCAAGCATTTCATCAAACACATGGCGGGTTTCGCATTTTCGGGACATTTACTCATCTAACTAATATATATTTCTAAGCTAATTACTTCAATCATTCAACAACAATCAATTAAGCTTTACTCCATATCATATTTTCTAGTGATTTCATATCATAAACAAGGTTATTCTTCAACAACACACACACACACATACCAAAACTTGATCATTCTAATCCTAGTAACTTCTCATCAACTTGGGTCTTGGCTATTAACAATGAAATTGCTAGAAATCGGACATAATTCTAATCTTACATCATAATCTTAACCGAATTTCATAAATTTCATAACATGCAATCAGATTTGATCAAAACCCATTTCCTACACTTTACAAAATCATAAACTTTAACTTACCGATTCGAAGAACAGATCTAGGAACCTAGGATTCGTTGTTTACACCTTCAATATTCTCAAGATTTCACTTAATTCTTGTGAATTTTGGTGAACTAGGGTTCATCCCCTTGTTCACCCCTTGTTTGCTCGACCAGAACACCCACACACACGAATTGTGTGTGGGTTTTTGTCTTTTGTTATTTAGTAACTTAGCTTTTTGGGTATTTACAACTTTAGTCCCTAGATTTCATTTACTTATAAATTTTAAATACTATCCCATTTACTTCTACATTTATCCTAAGTGAAATAAACATTTTTGGGGTGTTACAGTCTGACACTGATCATGAGTCTGAGTTGTTAAAGAAAGTGGCCGATCAGGTGTTGGATATGGATGAAGAGTCAAAGTCGGAGTCTAAGTCTGAAAGTTCGAGTTTGTCAGAAAAGAATACGAGTTCACCGGTTAAAAGGGTTTACAATAAAGAATTCCTGTTATCAAAATCTAATTTGAATGACGGATTAATCAAAGTGGCATATACTTTGAATGATTCAGACAAATTATATTCTGATAAGGAACTTCCAATAAGAAGTGTCAAAACTGAAATGATCAAACAGGTTTTTAAATTGACAGAAATTAATATTTCTGAAATAAAAGATTTAAATCTTTATGAAAAATCTAAAAAGTACACTTCAAGAGTTCAACAGAGATTGAACAAGAAAAAGGGTTACAGTTCTGGTTCTGGTTTTCAAAAGAAACCAAACCATAACGGTAATTTCAAAAAGAAAGGTCTTGGTTTTAGTTCTTCAGAAAATTATAAAAATGAGAAAAATTATAAACCAAAAACAAAATTTGTTGCAGGTGGAAGTTCAGAAGAAGAACAGAAGAAACCTTTCTGGAAATAATCAAACCAGGAGTTTCTTGCTGAAAAGAAAAAGAATATGATATTGAGAACTGAGCAAAGAGTGGAGAGAAGAACATGTTTTAAATGTCACAAAATTGGACACATAGCTTGGAATTGTTCCGAGTCCAATTATACTAAACAGGGAGTTTCTTCTAACTCTGAATTGAGAAAGAAATTTGTTGATGAAAATAAACAACCAACTGGAAAATCTAAAATGTTTGAAAATTCAACTTTTGAAACTGGTGATGTTTCACAACGTTTTTACAAAAGAAAAGTTGATTTGAACAAGCAGAAATGGGTTGTTAAGTCTGAAAGTAGTTATGACAATGAATCTGATTCCATAAAATCAGAGGAGTCATTTGTTGAGAAAAAGAATGTGAATTTCGTTCCTGAGTTGAACGATGAAAATTTTTCGCCATTGCGGGCAGAAAATCTGAAATCAAAAGGTAGGCTTGAGATTTCAGAACAATTCTTCTCGATGTTGAAAAGACTTTCAATAGGAAAGTTAAACATATTTTTGGAAAGATGGTTGATGGAAAAGTGAAAGGTGCAAAAGAATTTTATCAATCAAAACGTTGGTGGGATAGATGTGTACCAAAATCACCCAAGGCTGGCCAGGCTTGGGTGACAGCATTTTTAAACTAAAATTCTGACTTGCCGGAGCTCCCAAGTTGGTAATCGTGGAGCAGGAATCAGCATCCTCCTACAAGTGGTTATTTGGTAAACATACAAGTGGTTGTTTGTTCTTAAAATTGTTATATTTTATATTTTACAAATGGTTTTGGTTGATAAGTGAATCTATAAGTGGTTGGAGAAGGTTTTCACTTACATGTGGTAAATCAAGGACATTAAGTTGTACTTGATTTCCTACAAGCGGTATTTGATATGAAAACAAAGTGATGATAACCCCAATTTTACAAGTGGTAAAATCAACAAAATTTATTTTCCGGAAAAACCATTTGATTAAAACAAACTTAAGTGTTTTGAAATCATAATGGGAAAATAGTTTGTTGTGAGGGGGAGTTCTGATTGTTTATGCCTAGTGAATGGCAAATTAAAGCGATTTGATAACAGTTGTCATGTTTCTTGTACAGTTTGTTTTCAAATTTCCTTTAAATGATTTTGCATTTTAGGGGGTGTAAGAAATTTCAGAAAATCCAAAAACATTTGAAAATTTGAAAAAAAAGTCAAAAACATGATAAAAACAAAAACGAGTTTTGTTGTATAAAAGAGGAAATGATAGTACATTAGTGGACAATCACAGCATGCTAAAGAAATGAAAAGTCAAAATGTGATAAACGATCTCACTGATGATGTGCCAGTAGGTTTTTGCACATTTAGTAGATTGTGTCGAGATATAAACCTAAATTTCAAACTTGCTTATATCGTGGGGAACATCTCTCGGATATATGGGTAACCCCCGAAATCTTGTTTGAAAGGTCCCTCTTTCTGAGATACTAGGTCTTTATACTCAGTGATATCTGGGGTATTATCCCGGGACTTCTGATTTTGCGGAAGCAATGGCCTAGTCCCCGTATAATACTTTACGCTTGCTTGAAATATACCACCACCCTCAGTACAAAAAATGCTGAAACATTGAAAAAAATGCTAATCATGTACTGTTGAAACAAAAGATCCTCAAAAGGGGACATACCAAAAGTCGAAGCCGTCATCTCTTTGCTGAACGGAAGTTCTGACCTGAGCTCTCACGGCCCTCGCAATTTTACCCTTTACAGATATCATCTAGGTATACTCACCTGTAAGACTGAATATTGGGATCTGGATACGGGAATATATTCTGAGATGGGACCCGTGAATAAGTTTAAGTGCTCTAAAACATTAATCTCGTATCTCGAAACAATTGAACTTTGTGTGAAAATTTAAGTGGATCAGTATACTGACAATCTAAGTGATTCATTTAGAACTTAAAATGTTTAAAGTTTAACGGTGTTGGTGATTTGTCTCAAAAACTGATATGATCCTCTTACACAAACTCACAAAAATATTGTTTGTATATATTTCTTTACTGCATTTCATTTTATATAAAAAATCCAAAAAGATTTTTGGAGTGTTTTAGTATAAATTTTGAAAAATTCAAAAAGATTTTAGACAACTAATGTTGAAAAGCTGATTTTCAAAATTCCAAGTGCTATACATGACGAACAGGTTTGGGAGTGTGTTTAGAAAAATGATATTCATACAAGTGGTCATTAGAAATTTAAATTGTTATATCAATAATTGTTGTTTTGAACTGTGATTATATAGTGGTTAGCAAAGTTTAAATTTGTCAAATTGTTAATTTGTGAAATTTATTTTTGGGAAGAGATTTGTGCAGGAATCAGTAGAGCCAGGAATTGGTCCTGATCCTGTGGGAAGAAATGTGAGTCAAGTCTTGATCGTGAAATCTGTGAAAGTCAGACTACGATCCCAGCACACAACTAAATGGGGAGTCTGTTAGTATATCAACATCAGAGGAGGAGAAGAGTTGAAGATGCTAGAGCCAGTGGTTGATCCTGAATCTGATCAAGAAATTGTAAGAGCCAGCTTCTGATCCTTGTAAAAGATAAAGAAGAAGAGAGAAGATTGAGGATGCTTAATTTGTCAGATACTATGAAAAGAGCCCAAAGACTGATAAAGACTGAAGATTGTAAAGACTCGACACTGAAGACTCGTCAACATCCGAGGGGGAGTCTGTTGGTGCATTACGTCTGTCGACTTCATCTTGTATCGAGTCTTATACTAGAGTTGTTAGATCAGGGCACGTTGTACAACAAAATAGGTTTTGGATGTGTTTGAATTAATTTCGTTTGAAAGAGACATGTGCACTTTCAAGCGAAATCATCATTGGTGATTTCGTTTGAAATGCACACTGCCACTTTCAAGCGGAATTAGCTTATCTATAAATAGGCCTCAAACGAAATTATTTGATAACTTTTTGATATTTCCGGTACCGAAGTGCTGCCGACGTGTCGATTGATCTGTAAACTTGTAATAATCAATATACAAGACATTTAGAAGTGAATCAAGCTGTTTTCAAAGTCAATTCATCTCTTTCCGCCTTTTGAATTGATTAGAACTCTTCTGATCGACTCGTTTGGGTCACAAAATGATCCTACAAACTGGTCTAAATCATGGACTGAGGTATCAAGCGATTGAGGCGCATCAAGATTTCCATAGTTAAGGTACGATAGGAAGGCAAGCGTGCCGCCGAATTCACTTGGGAACTCGATAGTGAAATGAAGACCAAGTATCCGCAGCTCTTCGAGCAGTCTTCCTCTAAGATTTCGGGGACGAAATCTCCTAAAGGAGGGGAGACTGTAACGCTCTGTGTCCCTGAACTTTCAACTATTGGCAAGTCTATCCCCTATACTTTTGAATCTTAACTATGTTAGATTATTATGAAACTTTATGAGACTTGATACTTGAAACTTGACTCTTGAGGCTTGTGAATCATGATTCTTGGTGAAACTAGAAACTTGATTCTTGAAACTAGATGCTTGATACTTGAGTCTTGATACTTATTGAAACGAGAAACTCTGAGGCTTTGAAACTTGAAACTTGACACTTATTAACTAGCTTGTGTAAACTTGAGACTTGGAAACTTTTGTGTTAGTTATACAATCTAATCATGTAATGATATTACATAATAATACGCAACTCAACACTTAATCCACCACGCGAATCGAATCTAAATCCGAAATCTGGCAAACAAAGATTGGCTGGCAGGATGGACATCCGATCGAATGACCATCCGACCGGTGTGACAACTGGCAAAAATAATGGTAATTCCGTACAACTTAAACACTCGATTTAGTGGTTAATTTCTCTCATTACGATTTAATTACCGCATGATTAGGTCATATAAGATCTAGCAATCATAGGACATGGTTAAAAATGCTAAACAATATTAACACAATCGCCTTGTCACGAGAAAACCGCAAACTATGTCCTAATATGTTGGCAAAATGCTGAAAACACTATATGCCGGATCACACTATTCATGCCAGCTAGTTCTAAAAATTGTCCGAACAAGCAACGAATAGCGTGAAAGAATATTATAGTTGGAATATAAATAAAAACCCCTAACTAGGGGCAACAAATGATTAAACATATAAATTTTCAAAAAAAAAAAAACGTATATTTTTAAGTTATCCGTTCTGCGCCAAACTGTAACAAAATAACATGTCCGCGGCACTAAAATTTAGCATTAGAATTTCCGTAGGACTTGTTAATAATATATTACACCCTAAACAAGGTTGAGGATATCAATGGGATACCCGAAACACAAACTCCCGGTGCTACGCCGCAACTTTCACACATTGTCCAAGTTCGAGCCGATAGGCGAATAAATTATATTCATACCATCCAATCTCCTAAACTAAAATGCTAGCGAACTAGTTAGCGATATTTTGGCGTCATAAACGCCTTAATAAACGCCATAGCATCGATGGTAAAATAGAACCATCGCTCCCGGTATGATATAACACTTTTTATATAACACCCGATATCGAACCGACGAGCGAACTAGTGACATTTTTACCATCCAAAATCAATACACACTAAACTAGTCAACTAGTTAGACTTTATTTAAAATCCTAAACTACCATTAACACCCTAATTAATCTAATTACAAAAATTTCTACATGATTAGAAATTTTAACACATGTCTTTTGTAAAAAAAATATATATAAATCATACTTCTCTTAAAAAAAATAAACGGCCATACTAGGGCCCCACAAGACATCCTACTTAGTTGTTGAAAAAACATGAATAAAGATTGAAAGGGCATGATGAGATAGATTTTTTGTTGACTTATAGAACCAACTTGCAAATTATAACAAGAATTTCATCTTATACACTCCATCCTACAACATTTAAAAAAATCACAAACTCCCTCATCTCTCTCTAAAACTCACGGTATATACCACATACACACACATTCACTTTTTCAAACACTAAATTCCATAATTTAAGCCTTAAACAACCATTTCAAGATTATTTAATGGGGTTTCAAGCATGGATGCATAATTGGGAGCTTCTACACTTTCATCTTCTTACTTTTTAGTGTTCACTATAATCTTGCAAAGTTGTAAGACTTATTTTCATACATTTTTACGCTTTTTATACTATGTAGTTTAGTATAAAGTATGTTGATCATCTTGAACAAAACAATAATAAAAAAATTAAAACTCTAAACACACCATAAAAGCACACTAAATGTGATGTATATTATGTGGATTATGTGCTAGATGATGCTTTACATATGTAGATCTTGTTAAAGTAGGTTATTTACATGGATGATCTTGCATGTTTAAGAACAAAAATAAAGATTTAAACATTTTTATGTTTAAATCTAAACAAGATCATCATCCTTATGAGCCATGAACTTTACTACAACATGAAGATGATTTATTTCAAATATAACTTTTATTAAATATTTAAAAACCATGATTTAAACTATAATAGTCTTGAAAAGTAGGATAAAAATAATGGTTTAAATAATCTTATTAAAAGACCTAAAATTGTCATAATTTTTATTAAAAAGTATGGTCAAAAATATATATTTAAAGTTCATGGAGCATGAAGATGTTTATGTGTAGCGTTCATGCAAAGTTGATAAAATGAAACTTGGTTTGAATTGATCT
The DNA here is from genome assembly GCA_030545235.1 of Helianthus tuberosus. Lineage (NCBI taxonomy): Eukaryota > Viridiplantae > Streptophyta > Magnoliopsida > Asterales > Asteraceae > Helianthus > Helianthus tuberosus. Next base: position 86,102,159 of record CM060369.1, read on the forward strand.
TGATTAAGTGTGCTAAACATGCTTAAAAACGCGTTTTAAAATGTGGGGAAACGCCATAGTTTAGGGGAAACTATGGTGATTTTTTTCTAAAATATTAATCGTGATTAAAAAGAGATTAACGGGGTGATTAACGTGGGTAATCGTAATTAGTAAACTTATTGTGATTAATGACCCTAATCATGATTATACAAACCCTAATGACGATGGTTATGTCTTAACCACCCAAGAGTTTTTATAAACTCAAAAATATATTTTTATAACATAAAAGTGGGTAAAGTTTATAAATAAAACAATAAATATAATTTTTTAGAAAAATTATATTTACATACGTTAAAATACTCTATTTGGTATATGTTACTTGTATAATGTGTATATGTATTAGTGGTAGGAAGAATACATACCAAATATAAAAATACACTACACTTGGAAAATACACCAAACTTATACACATGGGGTTTCATATATATTGTGGTTAAAACAAATAAACGGACAAGGAAACGCGGACGAACGGACACCGAACAAAACTAATTTTAACCATATGTATTAACAAGACGATATATATATTTGAACCGACGCAAAATATATATAATAAACGCTCCACCGAATAAAATGCGTCGCCACCGACATCGAACACCTCCACGTCAAGATACGAAGCGTGCACCCATCGTGGACGACACATGGTTACTTTCAACACGAAAATATAAATTTTCGACTCTGCGACGGAACTCTAAAAATAATGCACCTTTTTAGACAAGAAAAGTGTACCAACATATTTTAACACTTATAAAAAATCCGGAAAGTGTAAAGTGAATATTACTAAGTGTACATGTACATGTGAGTATACATGTATAATAATACGTATAAAATACACTTGTAAAAGTATAAGAATACTTGGACTTATAATGGGCCAGTAAAGACCCATTCATATAATAAATTGGGCTAAAGCCTACTTACATAACATAAATGTAGGCTAGGCCCAATGACACTAAATTATGGGCTAGATCCAATGTAAAATACATGTATATTTTTATAATTATACATTGTAATAATACATGTATAAATACGGTATACCTACACGTACAATACGGTGTACCTACATGTATAAATACGCTATACCTACATGTATAAATACGGTATACGTACACGTATAGAACACACAAATGCATGTATAAATACGGGATATGTATACGTACAAAAGACTCAAGTACATGATGATGTACTTACTTACACTTGTTGAAGTGTACTCTCACAAGTATGTCGTATATGTACGACAACGTATTTACGACGTTAAAAATAAATATTTTTAACACTTGAATCCATAAAAGATATACGCTTATATTTGTGTAACCAATATAAAGTCTCGAATTAAGTTATACAAGAAACAAATGCTAACATATTATTAAAACACACAAGTGTTCCACAATTAAACGAAAATAATAAACGTTCAAGATGAACAACGAGTACAAGGTCTAGGAAAGACCGGCGTGTCTAATGAGTTAGAACCCTTGTAGGTTGACTCGCGTTTACGGAACACGTTGCTAGAATATCTCTCTCTCTCTCTCTGTCAGGAACTCAAAGCTGTGAGTTCATGTCCCCCTTTCTTTTAACTGTTTTCGGATTTATAACTCTTGGGGGTTGAATACATGTCTCAATGGTATAGTTTAGCTAGGGAATGAACTGTTAGATCATGTGAGCGAATAGTAATCTCTCTTAAGTGTCATTAATCTTGTATAAGTCTGAGGGAAAAAGTGGTAGATCTATCGGCTGTAGCGATCCCCACTCTTGGGTCCTTGTGTGGCCCATGTAGTGCTTTTGTTGTTCTAACCGGGTGGACCTGAGGAAATTCGCTAGGGTTGAGTGCTTCCTATGTCGCCACACATATTAATGTCCTTGCAAAACATTAATGATATGTTCATAGACGCTATATATACCTGTTTGTTATAAAAGATCTCTCAAATGTTTAAAGGTTTAATTGGAACTCACTCAAAACACATGAACTCGCTCAACTTTTGTTGATGTTTTCAAACTTACATGTATTTCAGGAAACTAATGGGATCTTGGTGCCGGTGTTTACTATGAAGCTTTTGGATTAACAAGTTATCGATGTCATCCTTTTAAAGGGTTTGGTCCATATATCTCATCTTCAATTAGATATAGGACGCAAAGCCTTACGTTTTAGAACTTATGTCGTACTAGTTTGTTGTAAAAACTGAAACTTATGTTGGTTTGCATCTTAAACAACTTATGATGTGTAATATTTTAAATTATGTTAATGGATGAACATCGTATGTTTTAATCATGTAATTGTTTACTATTATCGTATGCAATGAAAACTAATCAAGTTCAAACCGCGCGCTTCCGCTATTGAATGGGTGTGACAAATTGGTATTAGATCTTCGATTGTAGTTAATTAGGATTTCTTCTCGAGTCTAGTCTACAATCTCTAGGATCCTCTCATGAAAACATTTTTATAGAAACAAATGTTTTTCATTGCATATACAAAGACACCAAGATCCACTAATAAAACTCTTTTCAAGAAAATAATGAGAGGACATTTTTTGGGGACATAATTTATATGGGATAGACTTGTCAAACAAGATTGATTCGCATAAAACAACGTGATTATGTTTGATATGTTATATTTATTTACATATATATATATAATAAGTAATGATATTATTTATTGATATATATATACATGTTGTACGGAATATTTTGCCGAGAACGAAATAACTTCGACTTAGTATTCTATTATTGTTCTTCACTCGCACGATGAGAATATCGACCTCGCGTCTATTGTGGAGCTTATGGCGGATGTAATTACTAAGTGCGACCTTAAGCTTGATGCCGTAGAAGATGGTTGTTCTTCCCTTGAATGTGGAGATGCCTGACTTCGGTAGCGACGATGACGAGGTGGAGGAGGCAACCCTGGACAACAACTCTATTTGTGGGTTGAGGTCCCTGTGGCTTGTACGAATCATGATTGACGACCCTCTTGTCCAGACCGTGAAGATGAAGTACTCATCTTGAAGGTGCCCTTCCAGCTACTATTGTTACAAATTCTCTTTATTTCTACTTCGTCTAATGTTGTGCCATTTCACGAGTAATGACAACGGATGTTAGCACGTGGACCATCATGAAGGTCCCTTCTATGTTGAAGGTATGAAGACAATAGTGTCCCCTTTCTGACTGATCGCCTGCTTTGAGCAAGAGAACATTAGGGTGACCATGCAAGACAATTTATTATTATGGGGGCCCAGGTAATAACAACTTGCAGTGCATGGAAATCCTGGTGGGCTCTACGGGTCAAGCAAATGATCACTATCTATTCGAAATTCCTAAGTTGTTCAAATCTCTATCTAGTAGAACACTAACCGGGATAGTTACTATAACACTCTACAAAGTAGGAAATCTGTCTTTGTTTACTTCGTGCCTAACGCTTATACCTGTAGTTCGAGTCGTTTAGGACCCTGTAACTAAGCAAGTAAAGATGGTTAACCACTCAGGAAAGATTTTCCTCAACACTTTAGGATTCTTGTGTTTAAATTTGTACAGTACCTACAACACCCTATCTTATCCATTGTAGTTGCTACGATAGACCCCGACATTTGACATCCGTTTTACCCCAAAGGGGTAGTATGGCGCGAGCTGTAGTGTAACCCATTTACCGTACTCTATTTGACATCATGGAGACCATACCAACCTTATTGGAACTCATGGAGCCCAAGCAAAATCAATGCATGCGTCGCATAATTTAGTGCGGCAAAGGGGTCCTCCCTACATTAGACAATCAAGGTCCATGAAGTATAGAAAACATATTATAAGGACGGAGGCGACCACTCGATTCTCCCCTCCTCAACAGATTACTTTTCCATTTAGGCACATGGACGACACATGCAAAAACATTCTTCTTGTCCTTCACCTCACATGCACTCTATCATCCACTAGCTATATCACCACCACCAACACCCCTATCAGTACCTCCACAATCTCTATCCCATAGTGCACCCAATCGTTTGGGTAGTGCATTCGTACACTTGAAACCCGCTCTACGGTTGCCATAAGGCACAATTCGGTCTCGAGGAAGAAGTTACATACTCTCGCGGCCTTATTTCTGCATTTTCACTCCCCCCCACACGTGGTAGTTGTGCACAACCCCCATCTTTTGGGAAGTATACCCGTTTTTGTAAAACTAAAGACTATTGAAGAGTCGGAGACTTGAGGAACAATCAAGGAACAAGGTGAAGGAAAGACCTCACCATATTTTGTATAATATTTATGACTTGCATCGACCGGAGTGAGATGACTCCGAGGAGGTTTTCTTCACAAAACTAATTATAATAAGTTGATATGCTATATATAAAAGTCAGTATATTCTTATCAAGACATTGTTGTAACTCATTTTACCTCCCCTACAATGATGTGATGATTATGGTGCGAAGGATTTGCATAAGCATCATTATGAATTATCTTACCCTTATACTCATAGTGCGTGATGAATGAGCTTTACTTTCACTCATAAACGACAATATTTATTTTAAAATAAATGTCTAATTTCGTCGATATGTTTTATTCATATGAAGCTCATGGAACCACAACGAAGGAACGCTGGTCAAGCCCAATCGAAACCTTTACCTGCAACACGAGCTGAGCTTGAAGCTTTAGTGAACCAGCAAGTCACTAAAGCAGTCATCCAATACGAAGCAAGCGGTACTGCAAACAGCGGCAGAATGAGTGGAACCATATTGGGAATTGCTCAGACGATAACTCTTGCCTTAAGTCCTGCCGAGGGTGGAGTAACAATGGAGAAATCGAATAAAAGTCCAGAGAAAAAGAAGACGCATGTGGAGTCTTCTTCGGATAGAAATAAGAGGAAGTATGTGCATTTCAAGCAAGGCTCTAAATCAAGCAACAAACATAAGGTAACCGCTACGACTAAGAAAGTCAAGGCATTCGTTGCCACGACTAAAACGGGTGGTAAGAACTATCAGGTGTCACACCCCGACCGCGTTAAACAATAAACCGTGGCAGAAATGTCGGGGAGTGTCGTAACAGAATCATTGTTTCACAACAGATGGATAAAAGTTCTGTTTTATTGAATTAAGTTTATTACATTGTCTTGAAACTAGAAATAAAACATAAACAATTTGTCTTTCATTGTTATTAAGTCACTAAGGCCTTGTCCATTCCTATGTGAGCATGCACCAATATCATCATCAAACATCATCAACTATGGTACCTGAAACATATGTGAAAATACGTCAGCATAAAAATGCCAGCGAGTACATAGGTTTTATGTGAGTGTCGGATTGATGGCTCGTTTACATTTTGAAATAACTCAAATAACTTTGTTAATTGATAATTAGAAAACCAAGTTTTGTAAAACGTTTATATTGAAAATTGAAATAAACAAGTCAAGCAGGTTGATTACAGATTATAAAACCTCGATGCCATGAATCTTAACTCAAAACATTTTTTATGAAAACTCAGATTGTAAATCGTTTTTGAAATAAAACTCGAATGGTTTATATTGTTAGAAAAACCTTGTAATATAACCTCGTTTCGATAACCTTTGCCCAAGTGATCTAGATAACGAAACGATATATAATGTGTTAAAAGCACTTATATATAGGAAGTACCAGCGGCGTATCCACCATGCTTTTAACACATTACACCCGCCCCGTTACCTAATCACTTCCCTAACCCAACGGTTCAAACAGTACCAAACGGTTCACATAATCAAACAGTTACAAACAGTTCACATAAATCAAACAGTTACAAACGGTTCACATAAATCAAACAGTTGCAAACGGTTCACATGAATCAAACAGAAATATAAACCATAGCATTTGTTTAAAAGACTTGAAAACATTTGACACATGTGAATCACCCCAAAACGGTTTAAAACGGTAAAAGAGGGGAACTATGTACTCACTTGAGGATGCTTAGAAGCCTTTAATAACCACCAAGCAAAGCTAGAGGGATCACGGAAATCAAACGACACCTAATATGGGTAACTACATTAATAACCGGCCCTATAACGGAAGATCGGATAGGATGAGGTTTCGTAAACCAAATGAGTATTGGAACTCATATGATATGGTTTAACAAAGCCTACATACTAAAACGAAACCTATCCTAAGTGCTTACGACTCGTTAAGGTAGCTTACGCCACTTTAACGCGTCGTTCGCGTAAAACGCGTTCGGACCGCCTAACTAGTCCTATGACAAGTATTATATGCCTTAACGTGTCTAATAATGTTGCCTAATCAGTTTAGATGCCAAAATTTATGTTACATATGCTTAAAATGAATTTATGCGTAAAAGGGCATTTTTGTCATTTTCCTAAGGCATATAAATTACCTATCATATAGCTAACTAAACGTAGTGACCATAAGGTATAACCTCGGAAGGTTATTCCCTATACGACTATGGTCACTAAACATGCTTGGTCGGATCCTAAAGATCGACCAAACGGGTCGAGTTCGAAAGTCTAAGCGGTTGTTTAGACCGCTTATCTTACGACTCTATACAAGCACTAAACCTAAAGTGACGAGTTAAACATATTGAAACATGCTTAACGAAGTTTGAAAACAAGTTTGATATCAAAACAAAGGGTTTTGATACCCAAAAATAGTTTGGTTGCAAAATACGCATAAACACGCATTTTGGCTGAAACTATGACTCGTCACTACACCTAATCAACGTGGTAATCAGTAGGTATAGTCACTAGGGACTATAACCATCGTGATTACGCTCACGTTGCGAAGTTCAAACGAACTTCGTGTTGACCATTGACTGGTCAAAGCAGAAAGTCAAACACTGTTTGACTTTCCCGTTTAAAAACGCATGAAAGCACGAAAGAATACTTACAAAGGGTCCAAGCAAGGAAATCTTGATTCAAATTGCTCAGGTATGAAGTGCTAAACCCCAACTTAGAGCATTTGAATAAAATTTTGTGAATTGCAAGGAATTAAAGGTGTGGGTATTTATAGATTTTGGTCCACCGTTAAGATCGTTCCTCGATTCCCGAGCTTCAATCTCAACCCTCCATGTGTGCCCACTTAATTAGAATACCATGGGTGCCCCAAAATAGCCCATAGAATGCTTAAAAACCATGTGCAAACCCAAAAACCCAGCTGCTGATTGAAATCAGCTTGTTTTGCTGATCTGGGCAGTCTACACGCCCCGCGTAACCAGACCATAAGGTCTTACGCGGCCCGCCTAAGGGTGGTTTCCAGAATTGTCAAAAACAGCCCCTGCACTTGAAAAACTTGCATTTTGATGCATTTTTTACACGTTTAAGCCCCGTTAACCTCATTTCAAGGCTCTAAAATGAATTTAAAGTATAGGGAACTTAAAATATGCTAAAAAACATCTCAGATGTCGGTTTGTTTGGTCGTACGGTTACGTTGTTCTGTTAATTACGACGAAAAACGAACGGACGCGAAAAACGATCCAAATTACGCGACGAATGGAATTTTATCCTGCCAATCACTAAATAAAATATTTTAATGATTTCATAAATTTTTGGATGTCCGGATATATTCAGAACGTAAGATATGCGCGAAAATGCAAACTTATGCACTTTTTGACACTTTTAGTCCCTATTGATCAAGAAAGTTTATTTTTGCGCACCAAACACCTCAAAGCCTATTTCTAAGCTATGTAAAGGATATTTAGGGCATATTTAACTTATGATCAAGTTCCGGAATGTTCGTTACAGTACGAATCGGCATACTTTAGCAGTTTGTCGAAATTAGTCCATGTAAGCGAATAAACTTGATTTCGCCACACCAAACCCTCCAAAACTTATTTCTAAGTTATGTAAAGGTTATTTAAGGTATGTTAAGCCTATGTCACTGTTCCAGAGTGTTTGTTGCATTAAACTGGTTATATTTACGCATCAGTTCACGTATAACCTTCCAGAAAGCGATTTAAAGCTCGAAATCGAACAAGAGTTGATATGTGCAAACGATACACATATTTTTACAAATCCCAAGTATGAAACACAATATTTCACTGATTTGGTATTTGTTTGATGGTTGCAGAGGCACAGGTGTCACAGTCTCCCCTACTTTAGGAAATTTCATCCCGAAATTTATTCGTAGGAGTCTGTCTGTGACTTTGTGTTAAATAACCATCAAAGATATGCAAGCCATTATCCTGTCATTTCCCTCAACAGATATTCTTCAGAAATGAAAATGAACGGACGGAGTCATTTTCAACGGGTTCTTCAGAAATGGAAATGAAGGAATAAACAAAAGGGCATTCATTTCCTCAACGGATATTCTTCAGAAACGAAAATGAACAGACGGAGCCATTTTCAACAGTTGCTTCATCAGAAATGGAAATGAAGGAATAAACAAAAGGACATTCATTTCCTCAACGGACATTCTTCAGATACGAAAATGAACAGACGGAGTCATTTTCAACAGTTCCTTCATCAGAAATGGAAATGAAGGAATAAACAAAAGGATATTCATTTCCTCAACGGACATTCTTCAGAAACGAAAATGAACAAACGGAGTCATTTTCAACAGTTGCTTCATCAGAAATGGAAATGAAGGAATAAACAAAAGGATATTCATTTCCTCCACGGACATTCTTCAGAAACTAAAATGAACGGACGGAGTCATTTTCAACAGGTATTCTTCAGAAATGGAAATAAAGGAATAACCAAAAGGATATTCATTTCCCTCAATGGACATTCTTCAGAAACGAAAATGAACGGACGGGGTCATTTTCCTCAACGGGTACTTCATCAGAAATGGAAATGAATCAGAAGGATATTCATTTCCCTCAACGGACATTCTTCAGAAACGAAAATGAACGGACGAAGTCATTTTCAACGGGTGCTTCATCAGAAATGGAAATGAATAGAGTTAACTTAAGACACATGACAAAACTTCTTGTGGTTTCTATGAACTGAATTCCATAGTTATGTATGCATCCATAATTACATGATTCCTTGCACAGTCCGCACAGTGTATTTCATAATGTGAAAGGGATAGAATTTGAACAAGCTTGAGAATCTTATGATTAGGTCAACACATAAACACATAAGCACATAATTGTTTTCTTGGTCATTAATTTGATATTAGTTTGTTATTAATTGTTATTAACTTGTTATCGATTTGAACATGGGTATTCAAGGTATACCAGGAACCCAGTCGATGGACTTCAACGTCCTCAAGAATCTATCTGAAAAGATAGGATGCTCTTCCAAAAATTCGGTTTCGTTTACAAGGAAACGTGATATTCGAATTAAGGTAGACAAAAATTAAGGACTTACAGAAATACCCTTAGGTACCCTATTAAGGATTTATAGTGGTACTTTGGGTATTCGTCCCGAGTTGTAACTTGTGCCAGGTACTTCGTTTCCTTGGAAGAAACGGGTACTTAGGATTTTTGTGGAAAACGCAAGAGATCATAAAATGGAAGAATTTTGGGAGTAGTCTGTCCTTCAAGGAATATGGTTCCTTGATTGTCGGTATTGTAGGGGATATGTTGTTTATACATGCAACCACATAAATACATTGCAATGTAAATAAAAGATTTATTTATAAACAACAATAACTGTTTCATAGACCTTGACAACAAAAGAAAATAATACATAAGGCTTGATTAATTTCTAAACAATGTTGTCTTCCAGTCGGTCAGATGCTCATCCCTGCGCTGGATTTGCATTAGCAAGCTTTGGGCAATTCCTTTGGAAATGTCCCATCTCGCCACAGTTGTAGCAAGACCCCGGGAGAAAACGAGCTTGAGCAAGATTGTTGCCAGCTTGATTGGATGTAGCTGCAGCTGGGTAAACTCTTGTTGTATGACGTATAAGTCCACAAATTTGGCACTTGCGGTACTTCAGACTGGCATGATGATATAGGCTACATTGGTTTCACAAGGGTGCAGTTCCATTGTATGACTTCCTAGCAAGGAGTTGAGCTGGTTGGTTGGGGACAGCTTGATCATTGTGAGCAACCACGACAAAGTTCTGAGAAGCCTTTCGCTTCATGGACTTCTTGGAGGATTCAGTCTGCTCATCCTTTGGTTTCGATTCCTCGATCGGTTTCTTATCACCCTTTCGGAAAAGTTTACCTTTCCTGATCTGAGACTCAGTCAAGGTGGCAGATAACTCAATGGCCTGTCTAACTGTAGTGGGGTTGCTACCAGTAACGATGTCTTGTACTGAGTCAGGGAGTCCATCGATATACTTTTCGATTTCCTTATCCAAAGGCGTAACCATGTTCGGGCATAACAGACTTAACTCCTCATAACGGTCCGTGTAGGCTCGATGCTCACCGCTATCTTGCATAAGATCGTCGAATTCCCTTTCCAATGCCCTAATCTCATGACGAGGACATAATTCCCTCATCATTAGAGCTCGAAGCTCTTCCCAGGTTTAAGCCAGTGCTACCTCGACACCCCTATCTCTCATCACACCATTCCACCATGTTAAAGCTTGTTTCTCGAAAACACTAGATGCGAACTCTACCTTTCGCTTGGTTGGACACTGAACGTGTCTGAAGGTGCTCTCTAGACTCTTGAACCATTGTAGAAGTGCAGTTGCTCCTTGGGACCCAGAAAACTTAGATGCCTTGGCAGAGTTGAATGTCTTGAAGTTACAGGGAGCATTATTGTTGTTATTGAGGGCTTGGTTACACTGAGCAATGATGTTTGGGATTGCAGCATCCATTTTCTACGTAATGATAGCTGCCAGTTCTTCATTAGATACCTGATTGTCGCGTCGTGGAGGCATTCTAAAAGGGGAAACAAGAGAGGGAAAACAAGTGAAATGGTATTGGGTAAGGATGTTACAATTACCGACCAAAAAGGCATGGGTGATGGTCGTTTGTTCGAACCACGAAGCAAACAAACGACACACAAAGGCTGAATCAAAGTAATTAGGTCCTCATAATGTATCGCGAAGACATGCTTTAGCCTATAAGTGGACACTCACCCCAAGAGTTCCCAGGTAAGAGTGACTGGTCCGATTATGTGGATTTGTACGAACACTCTAGCCTTAGACAGAAAACTCAGGATACAGGCGTCCACTCTTCCAGATTGCATGTGTTCACACTATAAGACCCAAACTTAGATGAGATTTTGAAAATTCGGAAGGCACTAAGCCAAAACAAATCATCCGGAAGGGTGGGTGACTATTTTCAAAATCGTTTTGGAAACTTAGAGGGTTCAAAACCTTATAATAAATCATCCTAGAACAGATGATTAGTTTTCAAAGCAGAATCAAAATTTGTGTTCTTATTGTGGTTGTCACCTAAAGATAGGCGACGGTATTGTTTTATGACTAAACGCAAGTAAACTCGCGTTAGGATCCTAGGAAGGTTATAGTCTAGGTCAAAGCATTGCTAATAACCTAATTCCCTATAACCATGAGCTCTAATACCAACTTTTCTGTCACACCTCGACCGCGTTAAAACAATAAACCGTGGCGGAAACGTCAGGGAGTGTCGTAACAGAATCATTGTTTCACAACACATGGATAAAAGTTCTGTTTTATTGAATTAAGTTTATTACATTGTCTTGAAACTAGAAACAAAACATAAACAATTTGTCTTTCATTGTTATTAAGTCACTAAGGCCTCGTCCATTCCTATGTGAGCATGCACCAATATCATCATCAAACATCATCAACTATGGTACCCGAAACATATGTGAAAATACGTCAGCATAAAAATGCCGGCGAGTACATAGGTTTTATGTGAGTGTCGGATTCATGGCTCGTTTACATTTTGAAATAACTCAAATAACTTTGTTAATTGATAATTAGAAAACCAAGTTTTGTAAAACGTTTATATTGAAAATTGAAATAAACAAGTCAAGCAGGTTGATTACAGATTATAAAACCTCGATGCCATGAATCTTAACTCAAAAAATTTGTTTATGAAAACTCAGATTGTAAATCGTTTTTGAAATAAAACTCGAATGGTTTATATTCTTAGAAAAACCTTGTAATATAAGCTCGTTTCGATAACATTTGCCCAAGTGATCTAGATAACGCAACGATATATAATGTGTTGAAAACACTTATATATAGGAAGTACCAGCGGCGTATCCACTATGCTTTTAACACATTACACCCGCCCCGTTACCTAATCACTTCCCTAACCCAACGGTTCAAACAGTACCAAACAGTTCACATAATCAAACAGTTACAAACGGTTCACATAAATCAAACAGTTACAAACGGTTCACATAAATCAAACAGTTACAAATGGTTCACATGAATCAAATAGTAATATAAACCATAGCATTTGTTTAAAAGACTCGAAAACATTTGACACATATGAATCACCCCAAAATGGTTTAAAACGGTAAAAGAGGGGAACTATGTTGTAGGATCGTTGAATCGATCAAACGAGTCAGTCAGAAGAGTTCTTGATCAAAACGAGAGGCGGAAACAGATGTTTTGATGTTGAATCAGCTTGATTTGTACTTGAAAGTAGTTTAATTGTCTTTTGTATTGATTTGACAAAGTTACAGACCAATCCGACACTTCGGCAGAGCTTCGCTACCGGAATTGCAAAAGTTACGAATGAAAGCCTATGACTACCTATTTATAAGAGTGCCACTCCTCATGAAAGTTCATAGGGACTGGCCAGTCCTCACGAACTGCCACTTCTCATGAAACTGCCACTCCTCACGAAACTGCCATTTCGTGCTTTCTGGCCAATTCTCATGAAATTGACATCTTGTGCTTTCTGGCCTATCTATACTAAAACATGACTCGATACGAGATGAAGTCAATAGACATATGCACCAACAAACTCCCCCTTGGATGTTGACGAGTCTTCAGTGCGAGTCTTCAGTTTGTCGAGTCTTCAGTCTTGATCGGTCTTCTCACGCTCTTTCCAAAGTATCTTTCTCTGTAAGTATCCTTATCAATCTCTCTCTTCTCTCTTCTTCTTGCTTTCAGAATCGCAATCGCAATCTGGCTTTCAAACTTTCACAGGTTCAGAAAACGTCTCCTGGCTCTCCGTAGCAACAGGATCTGGAACCTGGCTTTTACGTCCTCAGACTCCCCCTTTCGATAAGCTGGGATCGTAGTCTGGAATTTTCCTGCACATGCTCTACCCAAAAGTAAATTTCTCAATTTGTAAAGATTTAACAAATTTAGAATCCACTGGTAGATATTAATCACAACTATGACATAGATGAACTCTGATAATTCACTTGTAGAAACAAATTTGGTTTCAAATTAATGAACCATTTTATCATTTCAAAATCATTTCACATTTCCAACAAACTCTCCCAACCCAATGTCGTTCATCATGTTTAGCACTCGGAATTTTGAACATCAACTTTTCAACATCAGTTGTCGAAAATAAGATGAAATAAAATATTTTTGATTTTTTCAAAATTTTATGCTAAAGCACATTCTTTTTGGATTTTTGATTAAAAAGAAAAGCAGTAAAGAAATATTTACAGACAATATTTTGTGAGTTTGTGTAAGAGGATCATATCAGTTTTTGACAAATCACTAGCACCGTTGAGCTTTAAACACTTTAAGTTCTAAAAGATTCACTTAGATTGTCAGTATACTGATCCACTTAAATTTTCACACAAAGTTCAATTGCTTCGAGATACGAGATTAGTGTTTTAAGGACTTAAACTTATTCGCGTGTCCCACCTCAGAATATACTCCCGTATCCAGACTCCTATATTCAGTCTTACAGATGAATGTACACTAATGATATCTGTAAGGGGTTAAATGCGAGACCATGAGAGCTCAGGCTATTGCTTCCGCAAAATCAGAGAGATGATGGTTCGACTTTAGGTGTGTCCCCCTTGGGGATCTTCTTTTCAACAGCACATGATTAGCATTTTTCAATGTTTCATCATTTTTTTATGCTGAGGGTGGGCTTTAAGATTAAAGCAATGCAAAGTATTATACGAGGACTAGGCTATTGCTCCCGCAAAATCAGAAGTCCTGGTATAATACGCCAGATATCACCACGCACAAAGACCTAGTATGTCAGAAATAGAAAGCCCTTCAATCAAGATTTCGGTGGTTACCCATATATCTGAGAGATGTTCCCCATGAGATAAGTAAGTATGGTATTTAGGTTATTATCTCAAAAACAATCTACTAAATGTGTAAAAACCTACCGACATATCCTCAGTGAGATCGTTTATCACATTTGACTTTCCAAATCTTTAGCGTGCTGTGATAGTCTACTGATGTACTATCATTTCCTCTTTTTCACCACAAAACTCATTTTTTATTTTATCATGTTTTTGGCTTTTTCAAATTTTCAAATGTTTTTGGATTTTCTGAAAATTCTTACTCCCCCTAAAATTCAAAATCATTTAAAAAAAATTTGACAAACCGATGTGAATTGCTTCAATTCGCTATCCACTTAGCTTAAACAATCAGAACTCCCCCTGTCAATAAACTATTTTCCCATTATGATTTCAAAACACTTAAGTATGTTTTAATCAAAATGGTTTTTCCGAAAATTAGTTTTGTTGATTCCACTTGAAAGATCGGGGTTTCATCACATTGTTCTTTCAACCACTTGTATGAACTATCACTTGTAAGTTTTTCACAAAACCATTTTTCAAGAATGATGTCGATTCATGCTCCACGATTACCAACTTGGGAGCTCCGGCAAGTCAGGTTTTTCAGTTAAAGAGATTCACCCAAGCCTGACGGTCCTTGGGTGATTCCGAGTCATCTTCACTCGGTTTTTTGAACATATCTTTTTGATTTATAAAACTCTTTCACTCCCTTCACCTTCCCGTCTGCCATCTTTCCAAAAATGTGTAACACTTTACCATTAAATGCCTTTTCGGCATCAAATTCTTTCTCATCAGCGAAGAATTGATCTGAAATCTCAAACTTACCTTTTGACTTCAAGTTTCCGTTTGACAATGGTGGAAAATTTTCATCATCCAGTGTTGGAACGAAATTCACATCGCTTTTCATAACAGATGGCTCCTCTGACTTTGATGAATCAGATTCATCGCTAGAACTTTCTGAACTTTTAACAACCCATTTTTGTTTGTTTAAATTTGCTCTTCTTTTGTAAAACTATTTCGAACTTTCACCAACTTCGAAAGTCGAATTTTTAAACACTTTAAATTGTTCTGTTGGTGATTCATTATCCTCACTTTTTCTTTAAGTTTAGGAGAAACTTCCTGTTGTGAGTTGGTTACCTTTGAACAGTTCCAGGCAATGTGACCAACTTTGTAGCATCGGTAACAGGTTCTTGTCTCCTTCTTCTGAGCAAACTAATTCTTCTTTCCCTCTTGCTTCTTAGCAAGGAATTCTTTGTTCGTTTGCTTCCAAAATGAGCTCTTTTCTTCTTCTTCAGAACTTGCCCCTGAAATAAATACAGTTTTTGGTTTATCATTTTTATAATTTTTATGATTTTCTGGTTAAATAAAGCCTAAACCTTTCTTTTAGAAGTTACAGTTATGGTTTGGTTTCTTTCGATAACCCGAACCAGAACTGTAACCATTTTTCTTGTTTAATCGTTGTTGAACTCTTGAAGTGTATTTTTTTAGGTTTTTCAGTAAGATTTACATCTTTTATTTCAGAAATATTGATTTCTGTTAATTTGAAAACCTTTTTAATCTTTTCAGTTTGTACACTTCTTATTGGAAATTCTTTATCAAAATATTATTTGTCAAAAACATTCAAAGTTGAATCATTCAAAGTATATGCAACTTTGAATGTTTTGTCATTCAAATTAGATTTTGATAACAGAAATTCTTTATTGTAAACTCTTTTAACCGATGATTTTGAACTGTTGACTGTTGAACTCGAAGTCTGAGATTCAGATTTTGACTCCTCATCGGTATCCAACACCTGATCGACCACTTTCTTTATTAATTCGGATTCATGATCAGTGTCAGACGCTGTGAAGGTAACATCAATGTTTTCTGGTAATTCATTCTCTGCAGTTCTCAACTTGACATTCAAAGCTGCTTCCACCCCATCTGGATATTTTTGTGTATAATGATTCCACATTAGGGGTGGAACATTTTTGTAAACTGATTTATCATCAGGTTGTTTAGGAATAATCTGATCAATCACATAAGAAGATGAAATATAACTGATCAATTTCTTATCAACTCTTTCTGTCTCAATGCGCATCAGTTCAAGTTCCTTTTTCAAAGATGCGATTGTCTCCAGATGGATGTTAATCTCCATCTGCTTTTCCATGACAGTTTCTTTGAACAACTTAGTAGCTTTATCATTTTCTATACTTTCCTTTTGAATCATTTTGATTGAACGTGATAAAGTGTTGTAAGCTTCTTTCACATCATTAAGATCAAATTTTACGTTGTCAGTATATTTCTTCAATTCTTGAAATTGTTTGTCTTTTTCAAGACAATCCATGCAGGGTTTTAAACAGTTTTCGCATGGTGTTTCAGGAATTTGTTCGACTTTTCCAAAAACCTTTTCTTTTTTATCATTTTGACTTTCTGGTTTACCAAACCCTTCGGACTCTGACTCAGACTTCTCTTCTGATTCGGACTCCACATTTTCTGATTTGACGTCGGACTCGGACTTCTTGATTACTGACTCCTTATCAACTGACACTGACTCAGTTTGTTCTACTTCTTTCTTTTCTTTTGCTGCTCGTTTCTCCTTTAGCTTCTCCAATTTATCTGCAAAATAAAATTTGAAACTTTCAGGAGATAATTCTTTTTGATAATTTTCGAGTTTACGAATTTTTTCCCTGTCATCGTCGCTTTCTTCATCTGATGATTGATCAAAGATTTGAGTTTTTTCTGAATCCTTTTCTGTTGAAACTGATTTTTCTTCTGTTTTTTTGATGATAGAATTGCTGAGATTCGTAATAATAATACGCAAATACATCTTCAAAATCCATGTTTTGGATTTAAAAGTTCCCAAAAACAGATCTTCAAACGAAATGAGATAATTTTCAAGTAAACTGACACGTTTCAAATGACCTGGTTTCAATTCGTGTGAGCTGGTTTTTCAAACGATCTGACTAATTATCAAATGACCTGATGTGATATTAAATCGTGTGACCTAATGTGGATGTCAAACCTTTCAAACGACAAATCTTATTCAATTTCACATGCAACCTGTTCATATACACTTTATTGGTATTTGAAAACAATGGCCGACACCACTAAATAATTACATGACAGTCAAATTTAATGATTGGACCGATACTCTAATATGAATTCACGTGGATTGTTGTCAATTAAATGCTTATCCAAATTGGGCCAACAACATCAATTGTCAAACGGATATGATTGGGCCGATATTCAAGAAATCTGATATTGATGGACTTTTGACAATTAATTGAACCGTTGAAATAAATTGGGCTTCAACAACACATGTTCACATGCACTCTTTAATGAACCGACGTCTTTTAATTCTTTGCATGCAGTGATGTTATCGATACATGCAAACTGAACATTTCAAATGATCGACAACATTAATGACATCTAAATTCTCATGCAAATGCAATTAATATTCAATCTGATTTTACGGATTTTTAAAAGTGGCCGACAACAACTTTTAATACAACACTCAATGGATTATCATTGGACCGCTAAATTGATACTAACAAAGATTTTATTGGGTCAATAATTTGATCAGATCACATGCAAATTGCAATCCTTGAGTTTAGCGGCCGACACTCTTTAATTCTCAATTCAATTTCATTGGACCTCACTTTCTAACAATTAATGGGTCGATACCATTTCGTACGAAATGAATAAATGTTTCACACGAAATGGGCTATTTCACGAGAATTGAAGAGATTTGATGCGAAATGGTGACACATTCACACGAAATGAGCACCTTCAAACAAAATGGAGTCCATTTCGTACGAAATGAGCTTTCTTTCAAACGAAATGAGATTATTTCAAACGAAATGAAGAACTTTCATACAAAATGGAACACTTTTTAAACGAAATGGAGTTCATTTCGTGCGAAATGAAGTCTTTTCATACGAAGTGGTGTCATTTGGTGCGAAATGGAGCTGATGTCATACGATTTCGGACCAAAAAACTTAGATTTCTCCTAAACGGCTTTGAATTAAGATCTGAAACTTTGTAGGGTTATAGATCAGGTGTTTTTGCACAACATATCCAAAAATCAGCTAATTTGGACCCATAAAACCCGTTTAATTTTGCAAACTTCAGTTGAAAACATGAAAGAATGAGTAGAAGTGAGATTTTCGGATGAAATCAAGCTGAATCGGTAAGAACTCTTCCTCCTGAGCTCTGATACCAGTTGTATGATCGTTGAATCGATCAAACGAGTCAATCAGAAGGGTTCTTGATCAAAACGAGAGGCGGAAACAGATGTTTTGATGTTGAATCAGCTTGATTTGCACTTGAAAGTAGTTTAATTGTCTTTTGTAATGATTTGACAAAGTTACAGACCAATCCGACACTTCGGCAGAGCTTCGCTACCGGAATTGCAAAAGTTACAAATGAAAGCCTATGACTACCTATTTATAGGAGTGCCACTCCTCATGAAAGTTCATAGGGACTGACCAGTCCTCACGAAACTGCCACTCCTCACGAAACTGCCATTTCGTGCTTTCTGGCCAGTTCTCATGAAATTGACATCTTGTGCTTTCTGGCCTATCTATACTAAAACATGACTCGATACGAGACGAAGTCAACAGACATATGCACCAACATATGTACTCACTTGAGGATGCTTAGAAGCCTTTAATAACCACCAAGCAAAGCTAGAGGGATCACGGAAATCAAACGACACCTAATATGGGTAACTACATTAATAACCGGACCTATAACGGAAGATCGGATAGGATGAGGTTTCATAAACCAAATGAGTATTGGAACTCATATGATATGGTTTAACAAAGCCTACATACTAAAACGAAACCTATCCTAAGTGCTTACGACCCATTACGACTCGTTAAGGTAGCTTACGCCACTTTAACGCGTCGTTGGCGTAAAACGCGTTCGGACTGCCTAACTAGTCCTATGACAAGTATTATATGCCTTAACATGTCTAATAATGTTTTCTAAGCAGTTTAGATGCCAAAATTTATGTTACATATGCTTGAAATGAATTTATGCGTAAAAGGGCATTTTGGTCATTTTCCTAAGGCATATAAATTACCTATCATATAACTAACTAAACGTAGTGACCATAAGGTATAACCTCGGAAGGTTATTCCCTATACGACTATGGTCACTAAACATGCTTGGTCAGATCCTAAAGATCGACCAAACGGGTCAAGTTCGAAAGTCTAAGCGGTTGTTTAGACCGCTTATCTTACGACTCTATACAAGCACTAAACCTAAAGTGACGAGTTAAACATGTTGAAATATGTTTAACGAAGTTTGAAAACAAGTTTGATATCAAAACAAAGGGTTTTGATACCCAAAAATAGTTTGGTTGCAAAATACACATAAACGCGCATTTTGGCCGAAACTATGACTTGTCACTACACCTAATCAACGTGGTAATCAGTAGGTATAGTCACTAGGGACTATAACCATCGTGATTACGCTCACGTTACGAAGTTCAAACGAACTTCATGTTGACCATTGACTGGTCAAAGTAGAAAGTCAAACACTGTTTGACTTTCCCGCTTAAAAACGCATGAAAGCACGAAAGAATACTTACAAAGGGTCCAAGCAAGGAAATCTTGATTCAAATTGCTCAGGTATGAAGTGCTAAACCCCAACTTAGAGCATTTGAATCGGATTTTGTGAATTGCAAGGAATGAAGGTGTGGGTATTTATAGATTTCGGTCCACTGTTAAGATCGTTCCTCGATTCCCGAGCTTCAATCTCAACCCTCCATGTGTGCCCACTGAATTAGAATACCATGGGTGCCCCAAAATAGCCCATAGAATGCTTAAAAACCATGTGCAAACCCAAAAACCCAGCTGCTGATTGAAATCAGCTTGTTTTGCTGATCTGGGCAGTCTACGCGCCCCGCGTAACCAAACCATAAGGTCTTATGCGGCTCGCCTAAGGGTGGTTTCCAGAATTGTTAAAAACAGCCCCTGCACTTGAAAAACTTGCATTTTGATGCATTTTTGACACGTTTAAGCCCCCGTTAACCTTATTTCAAGGCTCTAAAATGAAGTTAAAGTATAGGGAACTTAAAATATGCTCAAAAACATCTCAGATGTCGGTTCGTTTGGTTATACAGTTGCGTTGTTCGGTTAATTACGACGAAACACGAACGGACTCGAAAAACGATCCAAATTACGCGACGAATGGAATTTTATCATGCCAATCACTAAAGTAAAATATTTTAATGACTTCATAAATTTTTGGATGTCCGGATATATTCAGAACGTAAGATATGCGCGAAAATGCAAACTTATGCACTTTTTGATGCTTTTAGTCCCTATTGATGAAGAAAGTTTATTTTTCTCACCAAACACCTCAAAGCCTATGTCTAATATATGTAAAGGATATTTAGGGCATATTTAACTTATGATCAAGTTCTGAAATGTTCGTTACAGTACAAATCGGCATACTTTCACAGTTTGTCGAAATTAGTCCCTGTAAGGGAATAAACTTGATTTCGCCACACCAAACCCTCCAAAACTTATTTCTAAGTTATGTAAAGGTTATTTAAGGTATGTTAAGCCTATTTCACTATTTCAGAGTGTTTGTTGCATTAAACTGGTTATATTTACGCATCAGTTCACGTATAACCTTCCAGAAAGCGATTTAAAGCTCGAAATCGAACAAGAGTTGATATGTGCAAACGATACACATATTTTTACAAATACCAAGTATGAAACACAATATTTCATTGATTTGGTATTTGTTTGATGGTTGCAGAGGCACAGGTGTCACATCAGGGAAAACTACCAAAGTGTGATAAGTGTGGATATCATCATACAGGTCCGTGCAAAACTCATAGGTGTGATAATTGTGGGAAGATCGGGCATAGTAAGGAGGCATGTTGGTCTGGTACGGGGCGTGGGAATAGAAACTAGGGTGGTAATGGAAACCAAGGCGATAATAGAAACTAGGGTGGTAATGGAAATGGTGATGTGCGTTAGGTGTATATATAGGTTTAAGTATATTTTAAGCCCTTTTACACTTTTTTTAGCCAAGTTTTAAATTTATAAAACACGATATTTACTAACACTAAACACACATATGGGCAAAGCACCCATCGTGAGCGTTGTATAGTGTTGACAAGATACCGAGGTCGTCCAAGGACACAAGAGCTTTTAGTACCGGTTTATCCTCAACGTCTAATCAAATCAAAAGTTTAGAAAAATGTTTTAAACTAAGAAAATAAAAACTAACTAAAATACTGAAAAATAAAAATAAAAACAGATAGACAAGATGAATCACTTGGCTCCGACTCGTGTTTAGTGTAACCTTTGATTATTTCCGCACTTTTGGACTATTTAAGAGATTATCTTAGTTATTGTAGTAGGCCCCTCTTTTGGAGGTGACGTTATCCTCAACCCAGTAGTTTGAGTCAGCAAGGATACAATCCTAAAGGGTCGGATTATTGAAAGATAATTAATTAAGTTATTAATGCATATTGTGGTAGGCCCCTCTTTTGAAGGTAACGTTACCCTCGGCTAAGTAGTCTGAGTCAGCAGGGATACAGTCCTAAGTAGCCGGGTTAAAGTATTAATAGTAGTTTAACTTATGAGGGGATCAAAGAGTTTAGACCCCCGCCATCCAATACCGTTAAGTATTGAAGGAGGTCCTACTAAATTTGACCCAGGTCCTTTCCAGGATCTATACACTGAACAATGGCAAGACTCTTACCAAACCGTTCCCTTAACCCCCGACCAGGTAGCCAACATACCTCCATATAGACCGTGGAGATATGAATGGTGAAAATCTTTTATTTTATATAGACAGTAAAATAATGCCAAGACACCAAGGACAAACGATAAGGAAAAATCACCTTCAACATAAGAAACTAGTTATTAAAGTCATTAATAAATAACCAATTAAAAAGTCTGAAAAGATTAAAAATAAAAAGTATTACACTAGACACTTTGTCTTCACCAATTGATGTAAGAGACTTAGGCAAACATGGCCTTGATTGTCAAGAACTCTTACGATCAATCTTGGATCCCGAGACGACTCACACACTCTATGATGGACAATGGATGATGGTGGTGAATGATGGTGTTATGGTGGTGGGTGGTGGGTGAAGTGTGAGAGAGGTGGTGTGCCAAGGGGTGGTTTGAGCTTGAGCCAAGAACTCCTATTTATAGGCTGAACAGAAGCTCGGGCACGGCCCCGTGTCCACATCCTTCTCTGTCTTCATTAATTGCTCTTGTCTTTATTAGTTGACCTCGGCCCCGTGTCCGCTGGGCACGACCCCGTGTGCAGAAGCATATCTGTACTATCAAGATTTGCCTGGATTCTGCGAATCTTATAGTTGACCACGACCCCGTGTCCGCTGAGCACGGCCCCGTGGTGGGCGATGAAAGCTTCTACAACTTTGTCTTTTATGCTGACACTTGGGCACGCCCCCGTGCTCACTGAGCATGGGGCGTGTTCAGCCTTCTGTTCTCTTGTTTTGCTTGGGAAGATGCTTTCGGGGAGGTCGGGCATGCCACGTTCATTCCTTTTCTTGTATTTATGATAGATTTAGCTGCCTTTTTGCTTCTTTTATTAATTTGAGCTCATTTAATCCTGAAAATACAAAAGGAAGACAAAAACACACTTTTACCAACATTAGTACTAAAAAGGGTTAGTTTTATGCCACAATTGATGTAATTTATATGTTGCATTTTGTACACATCAAATACCCTCACACTTGAATCTTTGCTTGTCCTCAAGCAAAACTCTTTATAATGTGGCTTACACTCCCAAATGGAATTGGTAGAGAAGAAGGTTTTTGGGCTTATCATAGAGTGTCGGGATTTCCAAGATTCTTTATTTAGTTTTATTTTTATTTTTTTTACAGTCTTATTCGTCATGATTTATTCAAACTTTTCATAAGATAAATTATTTATTAGGGCATAACATGCCTCTTTAAAATTCTATTTATATACAAGTTCACATACCTCACGGGGGATCACTCAACACTCGGCCATAGATGTATTTTAGTGAATCACTCGAGAGCGGCATGGAACTTACTCCTACCATAGGCTTGCCAAGTAATCAATCCTCCTCCTTTTTAACTATATACCTTTGTAAATATCAAGAGGACTTTTGGGTGAAGGGTTAGGCTAAGGTTAAAGGTAGGTGGTTGGGTTAGTGGTTAGTGGTTACTAGAAAAGGGTGAAAAAGCGTAAAAAGCGTCGGTTTTCGAAAGACTTTTTCTTTTTGCAATATTATTTTGATGAAGCTATTATTCAAACAAAGTTATTTTTGATGAACTTGTTTGTTTAGTTCTTTTGCTTCATCAACCAATACAATTTTTTTTTTCAAATTCAAACGAAAAAGCGAGCTTGTTACTAAAACAAAGGGTTAAAAATAAAAAGGTTTTGGTGGGTGAAAGGGTGTTTGGTTTGGGTTAAGAAATGAAAAGGTTTAGGCTCAAAGGGGTTAACTAGGGGGATTTTGGGTAGGTGGTAAAAAAAAAAATAATAATGGTGTAGAAATAAAAAGGGTTAGTCCTAATGCCTCCATCATTTACTTACTTGGGTTTAAGTTGGTAAGGACCGGGAATGTATCGTCGTGGCAAGTTCTAGAGTTGTAAGAACCAAGCGGCTATTCACACAAGAAACGAAAAATGAGCATTTAATTTAAAGATATATATTTGTATGCTCAATAAAGGCTCAAAACTCACTTTTGTGGGAATGGGTTTTTATGAGATCAAGTATATATAATTAAATTTTAACTAATCTTGTCATGCCTTTTCATAATTTTCTTATGTTGGTTCTTTTTATCACGACGCTATCGGTTGTAAATTTGTAAAATATAACCTTTTTAGAACTTGAATTTCCCAAATTAAACCTAGACAAGTAAAAATTGAAAATTTTTGGAAAAAAAATGGGGTGATTAGCGGTTCCAATAGAGTTTTGTGTAAGGCTTGTAGTTAGGACTTGCAAGATTCAAGGTTTTAGCATCCCCCCCCCCCACACTTAAATTACACATTGTCCTCAATGTGTCCCAAAAATAAGTTTTTAGGTTGATTGAATGTGTAAAAAGGTGTGAAAAAGCAAAATTTTGTGTTACTGGGCGCTGGACACGGCCCCGTGTTGTCCGTGCACGGCCCCGTGTTCAAGTGCAAGTAACAAAAAATAAACAAAAGAAACAGAAGTCTGAACACGGGGGCGTGTTGGGTGAACACGGCCCGTATCCAGTTTACCTGAACTGGGTCATTTCTGCAGACTGTGCAGCACGGGGCTGTGTTGGGCGGACACTGCCCGTGCTGAACTTACTGTTAATGAAGAAAATTGTCGGATGGCTCTGTTTTCCTGCATGGGGTGCTGGTTCAAGTTTCCCTTGTTATCCTTTGCCATCCTCAGTGTACTTTATTTGTTTCAACATCATCCAAACACCACATTTAACTAAAACCATCATTCATTAAGTCATAGAGAGAATTACATAGTAGTCCTAAAAGTTAAAATACTAGATAGTTAGGTCAAAGAAACACAAGAAATCTAAACGAAGAAGTTCTAGCCTATCACTTATTCTAATAGCAAAATTTCCGAAAAGGTAAATCCCTCGGTTAAATGTGGTTTGAAAAACTTCTTTCTCCGGGCATGGGTTCCTCATACGTCGGCGAGCCATTGTTTTATCTCCCTAGGGAGAAGAAAAGCGGGTTCATTGGCATCGGTTTGAGGAGGTTCAACCTCCACCGGGACTTCTTGTAGATCTTCAAGAGGAGGTTCCGCTGGAATGTCGTCCCAACCGATAGGATTGTGGATTCCAAGTGCTAGGTTCCAATCCTCTTGAGGGAGGATGGGTTCCATGGGAGGTGTTACAAGAATGTTTAACCTCTGGTGCAAGAGGTTTATTTCTTGTAAACTGTTTTCCAACCCCACCGTAAGATAATTTATACGGTCTATTAGGACCTCCTCTACCGAAGTCATCTCGTCAAGAGCTTCACGTAATGCCATTACGTAACGTACGAGAGTCGCTTCGATTGATGACCTTCTCTCCCTTCGACTGTTTCTGGAGTGCGCAGAAGAGGTTCCACTGTTTTGGCTAGACATTCTACGAAAACAAACCAAAAATAGTTTATTTTAATGAAACAGTACCACGGACACGGCCCCGTGCTCAATGAGCACGGCCCCGTGTTCAACTTTCTGCAGATTTTTGGAACAAGGAATCTTGGAGTTTTAAATTATTTTTCCAACTCATGAAGCATTTTTGAACAGAAATAACTTAAAACAATGTTGCATAACTTATTTTTAACAATATTCCTTGGACAAAAATCCAATAATCAACACAATAAAGCTTGAGAGCAAGCTTCAATGGAGGTGTTGAAACAAGAAAGATGAAGAAGAAGGTAATAGATAAAAGAGGAAAGGACAAGATGTTTGTTAGAGACTTCTTTTAGAACATACCTAGGATGGTAAGTTAGAAAATCCTTTCAAATCTCTGTCCCTGGATGGTCCGAATGTGCAGGATTCTTGGCTGCATTTTTAGAAAATGACAGTATACTGGACACGGCCCCGTGTCGGCTGGACACGGTCCCGTGTGCAGGCAAGATCCTGACACGTTTTGTCCGTATTCTGACAAAAAGTCAGAGGGAATCTTTTGGTGGACACGGGGGCGTGTTGACCTGGGCACGGCCCCGTGTCGAAGGGCTGATTATGAAGTTTGTCTATTTTTAAGGAACTTTTCTGGATCGGGCGGTTCCTTATTGGATGGAACAACCCCAAAGTGCCTAAGTTACCTTAATTGTTCTAGATTAAGACGAGAACGCAAGAGGTTGTCTGTGAGGGTGATTCCTATGCTATAAGTAGGTGGACAAGTCCAACCCTTTCCCGGGCTCTCGTTAAAGAAGGTGTATGCCAAATCGCTCAGGTCTATGTATGCATCGAACGAAGTCGATGGGGAGTCCTTCACGGCACACTCGGCACAGGGACGATTATCGCTCAAGTCCTCACTAGAGTTAGAAGTATCGTCGGGGACAACGAAGTTGTTTGAATGCGATTCCAACACTTCTTCTTTGTTATCATCTTGGGATAAATTATTGAAATCTATCCTAAGTTCCTTTAACCAATTAAGAATTGGATCTTCTAATTGAAATAGTTCATCAAGAAGCATTTCTCCTAGAAAATCTAGTTAGGAGCATTCGAGGGTGAGATAGGGATTATTTTTACTTTCGCCCCTCTTAAGGATACAAGGAAACGATGGGTCTATATAGTGGGGCTTATAATTTAGGAAATAACATTTTAATTCCTCATGGGTACCACCACATATTTGACACCACGTACCATAAGAGTGCCGAAAGTAAAAAATATCTGTATCACTCATGTTTGTGTCAGAAATTACCAACCGTCGGGATCTTACGGTTCTGTTTTCAGTAACTGAATCTTGGGCACCTGGCGTGTTGAGTGGGCACGGCCCCGTGTTCAGCTTACTGTCTGACTTAAAACAGGATTGCCAGTTCCAATGATTGGGCACGGGGCGTGTTCAGCGGGCACGGCCCGTGCTGAGTTCTGCAGAAGCTGAAAAATTAAGAAAAATCCTAAAAAAAAATAGAAAAATAAGAAAAATGATTAGGCCGTTGATTCCTAACTTTCTTACAATCCTTTTGTCCCCGGCAGCGGCGCCAAAAACTTGATGTGCGTTAGGTGTATATATAGGTTTAAGTATATTTTAAGCCCCTTTACACTTTTTTTAGCCAAGTTTTAAATTTATAAAACACGATATTTACTAACACTAAACACACATATGGGCAAGTGCACCCATCGTGAGCGTAGTATAGTGTTGGCAAGATACCGAGGTCGTCCAAGGACATAAGAGCTTTTAGTACCAGTTTATCCTCAACGTCTAATCAAATCAAAAGTTTAGAAAAATGTTTTAAACTAAGAAAATAAAAACTAACTAAAATGCTGAAAAACAAAAATAAAAATAAAAAACAGATAGACAAGATGAATCACTTGGCTCCGACTCGTGTTTAGTGTAACCTTTGATTATTTCCGCACTTTTGCACTATTTAAGAGATTATCTTAGTTATTGTAGTAGGCCCCTCTTTTGGAGGTGACATTACCCTCAACCCAGTAGTTTGAGTCAGCAAGGATACAATCCTAAAGGGTCGGATTATTGAAAGATAATTAATTAAGTTATTAATGCATATTGTGGTAGGCCCCTCTTTTGAAGGTGACGTTACCCTCGGCTAAGTAGTCCGAGTCAGCAGGGATACAGTCCTAAGTAGCCGGGTTAAAGTATTAATAGTAGTTTAACTTATGAGGGGATCAAAGAGTTTGGACCCCCGCCATCTAATACCGTTAAGTATTGAAGGAGGTCCTACTAAATTTGACCCAGGTCCTTTGCAGGATCTATACACTGAACAATGGCAAGACTCTTACCAAACCGTTCCCTTAACCCCCGACCAGGTAGCCAACATACCTCTATATAGACCGTGGAGATATGAATTGTGAAAATCTTTTATTTTATATAGACAGTAAAATAATGTCAAGACACCACAGATAAACGATAAGGAAGAATCACCTTCAACATAAGAAACTAGTTATTAAAGTCATTAATACATAACCAATTAAAAAGTGCGAAAAGATTAAAAATAAAAAGTATTACACTAGACACTTTGTCTTCACCAAGTGATGTAAGAGACTTAGGCAAACATGGCCTTGATTGTCAAGAACTCTTATGATCAATCTTGGATCCCGAGATGACTCACACACTCTATGATGGACAATGGATGATGGTGGTGGATGATGGTGTTATGGTGGTGGTGGGTGGTGGGTGAAGTGTGAGAGAGGTGGTGTGCCAAGGGATGGTTTGAGCTTGAGCCAAGCACTCCTATTTATAGGCTGAACAGAAGCTCGGGCACGGCCCCGTGTCCAGTGGGCACGGCCCCGTGTCCACATCCTTCTCTGTCTTCATTAATTGCTCTTGTCTTTATTAGTTGACCACGGCCCCATGTCCGCTGGGCACGACCCCGTGTGCAGAAGCATATTTGTACTATCAAGATTTGCCTGGATTTTGCGAATCTTATAGTTGACCACGACCCCGTGTCCGCTGAGCACGGCCCCGTGGTGGGCGATGGAAGCTTCTACAACTTTGTCTTTTATGCTGACACTTGGGCACGCCCCCGTGCTCACTGAGCACGGGGCGTGTTCAGCCTTCTGTTCTCTTGTTTTGCTTGGGTAGATGCTTTCGGGGAGGTTGGGCATGCCACGTTCATTCCTTTTCTTGTATCTATGTTAGATTTAGGTGCCTTTTTGCTTCTTTTGTTAATTTGAGCTCATTTAATCCTGAAAATACAAAAGGAAGACACAAGCACACTTTTTCCAACATTAGTACTAAAAAAGGGTTAGTTTTATGCCACAATTGATGTAATTTATATGTTGCATTTTGTACACATCAAATGGTAAGGGCCAAGGTTGCTACGGATGTGGCGAAAAAGGACATTATTGGAAGGACTGCCCGAAGAAAAATCAAGCTCGTGGGAGAGTTTTTACGATAGGAACACGCTAGGACCCGAACGTAGTTACAGGTACTTTCCCTATAAACCAACACTTTGCAACCGTTCTATTTGAACTGGCACTGACTTTAGTTTTATATCTATAGAATTTAAGAATATACTTAGCCTAGATTCGAGTAAACTAGACGTTCCGTATTCTATAGAATTGGCGAACGGAAAATTAGTCGAAGCGGATGAGGTTATTAAGGGTTGTACCCTCGAGCTTGGGGAGTGAGAATTTTCTATCGACCTCTTACCCGTTGACTTGGGTAGTTTCAACGTTGTTGTCGGAATGGATTTGTTGTCCGACAACCGGGTGGAAGTGGTTTGCCATGAGAAAACCATCTGCATCCCACTGCCGAATGAAGAAACTCTTATAATTCATGGGGAGAAGTGCGAGACACCCCTATGAATACTTACGTGTATGAAAGCACAAAAGTGTCTCCGAAAAGGTTGCATAGCCTTTCTCGCCCACGTAGTCAACAAGGAAACCAAAGAGCCAAAGCTAGAAGACATCTCTGTCATGAAAAAGTTTCTAGAAGTCTTCCTAGAAGACTTTCCTGGACTACCTCCATAGCGACAAGTGGAGTTTCGAATTGATTTGGTGCCAGGAGCGGCACCCGTGGCAAAATCACCATATCGGTTAGTTCCGTCAGAAATGCAGGAGTTATCTACGCAACTGCAAGAGCTGCTGGATAAAGGATTCATTAGACCGAGTTTCTCACCTTGGGGAGCTCCGATATTATTTGTTAAAAAGAAACATGGCAGCTTCCGCATGTGCATTGACTACATGGAGTTAAACAAGCTGACCATCAAGAACCGATATCCCCTACCAAGAATTGACGATTTGTTCGATCAACTACAAGGTTCCAGCTACTACTCCAAGATCGATCTGAGGTCGGGATACCACTAGTTGAGAATACAAGAGGAAAGTATCCCCAAAACGGCTTTTAGGACTCGTTACGGACATTATTAGTTTCTTGTTATGCCATTTGGCTTAACCAATGCACCGACGGTATTCATGGACCTCATGAACTGTGTGTGTAAGCCATATTTGACAAGTTTGTGATTGTGTTTATTGATAATATCCTAATATACTCGCGAACCAAGGAGGAACACGAGCAACATTTGGGAGCTATTTTGGAACTCTTGAGAAAGGAACAACTGTATGCAAAGTTTTCGAAGTGCGAATTTTTGATTCGCGAAGTACAATTCCTAGGTCATGTGGTAAATGAGAAAGGAATTCATGTCGACCCGGCCAAGATTGTGGCGATTAAGAATTGGGAAGCACCTAGGACCCCTACTGAGATACGATAGTTTCTGGGATTAGTGGGCTATTATAGACGATTCATAGAGAACTTTTCAAAAGTTGCTCAACCGCTAACGTCCCTAACACAAAAGGACAAGAAATTTGATTGGGGCGAGAAACAAGAGGCGGTTTTTCAACTACTAAAAGATAAACTTTGTGACGCACCTATTTTGTCCTTACCCGACGGTACCGATGACTTCATGGTCTATTGCGATGCATCGCATCATGGTCTTGGTTGTGTGTTGATGCAACGGGACAAAGTCATCGCGTACGCTTCTCGTCAATTGAAGGTGCATCAGAAAAACTATACCACGCATGATCTTGAGCTAGGTGTGGTGGTGTTCGCGTTAAAGATACGACGTCACTACTTATATGGTACTCGTTGCACAATCTTTACAGATCACAAGAGTTTGCAGCACATATTCGATCAGAAAGACTTGAATATGAGGCAGCGACGATGGGTTGAGTTATTGAATGATTATGATTGTGAGATAAAGTATCACCCGGGCAAGGCGAATGTTGTAGCGGATGCTTTGAGCCGCAAGGAACGCGCAAAGCCTCTAAGGGTGCGAGCCTTAGAGATGACCATACAAACTGATCTCATTTCTCGGATTCACGATGCTCAACAAGAAGCGCTTAAACCGGATAATTTACGAGCTGAAATCCCTGCGGGGAATGGAGGCACAATTGGTACCAAAGGAAGTTGGAACATTGTACTTTATGGGACGAATTTGGGTTCCATTCTTTGATAATTTGCGTGCCCTTATTCTGGATGAAGCTCATAAGTCAAGATACTCTATACATCCGGGATCAGATAAAATGTACCAAGACATGAAGGAGTTCTATTGGTGGCCTAAGATGAAAGCCGATATTGCTACTTATGTTGGTAACTGCCTTACATGCGCCAAGGTTAAGGCGGAATATCAGAAGCCTTCAGGGTTGCTGCAACAACCCGAGATTCCTATATGGAAATGGGAACAAATTTCGATGGACTTCATTACTAAGTTACCCAGAACCCAAAGAGGCCATGATATGATTTGGGCAATTGTTGACCGACTTAAAAAGTACATGCATTTTCTACCGATCAGTGAAAAGGATAGCACTAAGAAACTGGCAGAAATATATCTCAATGAGATTGTGGCACATCATGGAGTGCCTGTTTCTATTATATCTGACTGAGATGGTCAGTTCGTGTCAAGAATATGGAAATCATTCCAAAAGGCCTTTGGATCTCACCGAATCCTAGTACGGCCTTTCACCCGCAAACGGACGGCCAAAGTGAGCGGACGATACAAACTTTGGAGGACATGTTGCGTGCTTGTGTGATGGACTTGGGAGGAAGATGGGATACTCACTTGCCCTTAGTGGAGTTCTCCTACAATAATAGCTATCACACTAGCATCCAGGGCACCCCGTTTGAAGCATTATATGGACGAAAGTGTCAGTCCCCGCTGTGTTGGGCGGAGACCGGGGATAAACAACTCATAGGTCCGGAACTGGTCCAGGAAACCACATACAAGTTCATTCAGATACAAGACCGTATCAAGGTGGCTCGTGATAGACAAAAGAGCTAAGCCGACAAACGACGCAAACCACTAGCTTTCAAGGTTAGAGACATGGTATTGTTGAAGGTCTCACCTTGGAAGGGGGTAATAAGATTTGGTAAACGTGGAAAGTTCCCACGTTACATTGGACCTTTCGAAATTCTAGAAAAGATCAGAACTGTTGCTTACAAGTTAAAACTACCAGAAGAGCTCAGCAGTTTACACAAGTTTCACGTGTCTAATCTCAAGAAAAATCCTACACAAGAGACGATTGTCATTCCAGCGGACATTCACGTCAACGACAAACTCCAATTTACCGAAGAACCTGTTGAGGTTATGGACTGGAAGGTCCACAAGACACGGAAGAGTCATATAAAGCTAGTCAAAGTTCGTTGGAACTCGCATCACGGTCCCGAGTTTACGTGGGAACGTGAAGATCAAATCAAATCCAAGTATCCTCATTTGTTTCAAGACTCCCCTACAACCGGTAACACGACTTGAATTTCGGGACGAAATTCTTCTAACGGGGGGAGAATGTGACAACTGGCAAGAATAATGGTAATTCCGTACAACTTAAACACTCGATTTAATGGTTAATTTCTCTCATTACCATTTAATTACCGCATGATTAGGTCATATAAGATCTAGCAATCATAGGACATAGTTAAAAATTCTAAACAATATTAACACAATCTCCTTGTCGCGAGAACATCGCAAACTATGTCCTAATATGTTGGCAAAATGCTGAAAACACTATATACCGGATCACACTATACATGCCAGCTAGTTCTAAAAATTGTCCGAACAAGCAACGAATGGCGTGAAAGAATATTATAGTTGGAATATAAATAAAAAACCCCTAACTAGGGGCAACAAATGATAAAACATATAAACTTAAAAAAAAAACGTATATTTTTAAGTTATCCGTTCTGCGCCAAACTGTAACAAAAAAACATGTCCGCGACACTAAAATTTAGCATTAGAATGTCCGTAGGACTTGTAAATAATAATATATTACACCCTAAACAAGCTTGGGGATATCAATGGGATACCCGAAACACAAACTCCCGGTGCTACGCCACAACTTTCACACATTGTCCAAGTTGGAGCCGATAGGCGAATAAATTATATTCCTACCATCCAATCTCCTAAACTAAAATGCTAGCGAACTAGTTAGCAATATTTTGGCGTCATAAACGTGTTAATAAACGCCATAGCATCGATGGTAAAATAGAAACATCGCTCCCGGTATGATATAACACTTTTTATATAACACCTGATATCGAACCGACGAGCGAACTAGTGGCCTTTTTACCATCCAAAATCAATACACACTAAACTAGTCAACTAGTTAGACTTTATTTAAAATCCTAAACTACCATTAACACCCTAATTAATCTAATTACCAAAATATCTACATGATTAGAAATTTTAACACGTCTTTTATAAAAAAAAAATATATAAATCATACTTCTCCTAAAAAAAATAAACGGCCATACTAGGGCCTCACAACACATCCTACTTAGTTGTTGAAAAATCATGAATAATGATTGAAAGGACATGGTGAGATAGATTTTTTGTTGACTTATAGAACCAACTTGCAAATTATAACAAGAATTTCATCTTATACACTCCATGCTACAACATTCAAAAATTCACAAACTCCCTCATCTCTCTCTAGAACTCACGGCATATACCACATACACACACATTCACTTTTTCAAACACTAAATTCCATAATTCAAGCCGTAAACAACCATTTCAAGATGATTTAAGGGGGTTTCAAGCATGGATGCATAATTGGGAGCTTCTACACTTTCATCTTCTTACTTTTTAGTGTTCACTATAATCTTGCAAAGTTGTAAGACTTCTTTTCATACATTTTTACGCTTTTTATACTATGTAGTTTAGTATAAAGTATGTTGATCATCTTGAACAAAACAATAATAAAAAAAATTAAAACTCTAAACACACCATAAAAGCACACTAAATGTGATGTATATTATGTGGATTATGTTGATTATGTGCTAGATGATGCTTTACATATGTAGATCTTGTTAAAATAGGTTATTTACATGGATGATCTTGCATGTTTAAGAACAAAAGTAAAGATTTAAACATTTTTATGTTTAAATCTAAACAAGATTATCATTCTTATGAGCCATGAACTTTACTACAACATGAAGATGATTTATTTCAAATATATTTAAAAACCATGATTTAAACCATAATAGTCTTGAAAAGTGAGTTAAACAAGTTGTTTAAATAAAAGATCAAGTTTATAAGTAGGATAAAAATGATGGTTTAAATAATCTTGTTAAAAGACCTAAAAGTGTCATAATTTTTATTAAAAAGTATGGTCAAAAATATATATTTAAAGTTCATGGAGCATAAAGATGTTTATGTGTAGCGTTCATGCAAAGTTGATAAAATGAAACTTGGTTTGAATTGATCTTGATTAAGGGTGCTAAACATGCTTAAAAACGCGTTTTAAAGCGTGGGGAAACGCCATAGTTTAGGGGAAACTATGGCGAAATTTTTCTAAAATATTAATCGCTTTTAAAAAGAGATTAACGGGGTGATTAACGTGGGTAATCGTAATTAGTAAACTTAATTGTGATTAATGACCCTAATCATGATTATACAAACCCTAATGATGATGGTTAAGTCTTAATCACCCAAGAGTTTTTATAAACTCAAAAATATATTTTTATAACATAAAAGTGGGAAAAGTTTATAAATAAAAAAATAAATATAATTTTTAAGAAAATTATATTTACATACCTTAAAATACTCTATTTGGTATATGTTACTTGTATAATGTGTATATGTATTAGTGGTAGGAAGAATACATAGCAAATATAAAAATACACTACATTTGGAAAATACACCAAACATATGCACATGGGGTATTATATATATTGTGGTTAAAACAAATAAACGGACAATGAAACGCGGACGAACGGACACCGAACAAAACTAATTTTAACCATAAGTATTAACAAAACTATATATATATATATATATTTGAACCGACGCAAAATATATATAATAAACGCTCCACCGAATAAAATGCGTCGCCATCGACATCGAACACCTCCACGTCTCGACACGAAGCGTGCACCCATCATGGACGACACATGGATACTATCAAGACGAAAATAGAAATTTTCGACTCTGCGACAGAACTCTAAAAATAATGCACATTTTTAGAGAAGAAAAGTGTACCTACATATTTTAACACTTATAAAATATCCGGAAAGTGTAAAGTGAATATTACTAAGTGTACATGTACATGTGAGTATACATGTATAATAATACGTATGAAATACACTTGTAAAAGTATAAGAATACTTGGACTTATAATAGGCTAGTAAAGACCCATTCATATAATAAATTAGGCTAAAGCCTACTTACATAACATAAATGTGGGCTAGGCCCAATGACACTAAATTATGGGCTAAATCCAATGTAAAATACATGTATATTTTTATAATTATACATTGTAATAATACATGTATAAATACGGTATACCTACACGTACAATACGGTGTACCTACACGTATAAATACAATATACCTACACGTATAAATACGGTATACGTACACGTATAAAACACACAAATGCACGTATAAACACGGGATACGTATACGTATAAAAGACTCAAGTACATGATGATGTACTTACTTACACTTGTTGAAGTGTACTCTCACAAGTGTGTCATATACGTACGACAACGTATTTACGACGTTAAAAATAAATATTTTTAACACTTGAATCCATAAAAGATACACGCTTATATTTGTGTAACCAATATAAAGTCTCAAATTAAGTTATAGAAGAAACAAATGCCAACATATTATTAAAACACACAAGTGTTCCACAATTAAACGAAAATAATAAACGTTCAAGATGAACAATGAGTACAAGGTCTAGGAAAGACCGACGTGTCTAATGAGTTAGAACCCTTGTAGGTTGACTCGCGTTTACGGAACACGTTGCTAGAATATCTCTCTCTCTCTGCGAGGAACTCAAAGCTGTGAGTTCATGTCCCCCTTTTCTCTTAACTGTTTTCGGATTTATAACTCTCGAGGGTGGAATACATGTCTCAATGGTATGGTTTAGCTAGGGAATGAATTGTTAGATCATGTGAGCGAATAATAATCTCTCTTAAGTGCCATTAATCTTGTATAAGACCGAGGGAAAAAGTGGTAGATCTATTGGGTGTAGCGAGCCCCACACTTGGGTCCTTGTGTGGCCCATGTAGTGCATTTGTTGTTCTAACCGGGTGGACCGGAGGAAATTTGCTAGGGTTGAGTGCTTCCTATGTCGCCACACATATTAATGTCCTTGCAAAACATTAATGATATGTTCATAGACGCTATACATACCTGTTTGTTATAAAAGATCTCTCAAATGTTTAAAGGTTTAATTAGAACTCACTCAAAACACATGAACTCGCTCAACTTTTGTTGATGTTTTCAAACTTACATGTATTTCAGGAAACTAACGGGATCTTGTGCTGGTGTTTACTATGAAGCTTTTGGGTTAACAAGTTATCGATGTCATCCTTTTAAAGGGGTTGGTCCATATATCTCATCTTCAATGAGATATAGGATGCAAAACCTTACGTTTTAGAACTTATGTCGTACTAGTTTGTTGTAAAAACTGAAACTTATGTTGGTTTGCATCTTAAACAACTTATGACGTGTAATATTTTAAATTATGTTAATGGATGAACTTCGTATGTTTTAATCATGTAGTTGTTTACTGTTATCGTATGCAATGAAAACTAATCGAGTTCACACCGCGCGCTTCCGCTAATGAAAGGGTGTGACAACCGGATGGCCATTCGATCGGAGAGCCATCCGATCGATGCCATCCCACCGCCTCTTTGCCTGTGACACTATAAATACCTTGTCACATCACTTGATGTGACAGGCTCGTCCGACCAGTACGCACTCTCTCGCTCTAAGGCACTTTTCTTCGATTTCCAAGTGATTCTTGAAAGTTTTCTCCTGGATTCTTGTACAACCTTAATCATTACACAATTCCTCATTTTAATCTCGGTCGAATCATTGATTTCCACCATGAAATCACCAAGATTTGGACTCTTTGAAGGTGACGTCATCTCGTTTTCATGAGTATGACGTCATTCCATAAAAGTTAGCTCAAATCTGAAGGATTTCACTAGACTTTTATACGAATCTTACAAAATCTAAACATCTTCTATTCGTTTTCATACTTTCTTCAATCTTTAGTCATTATTTACTCAAAAACCCGAAGGAATCCGGCCCATAGCAGGCTTAGTACTTGTTCCTTAGTCTAGAGTCGGCTCGGGCCAGACATGAAACCTAGCCAAGAACAGTCGTTCGATCGAACGGGGTGATTCCCATCCGATCAGACGAGCTGAACCTTCGTGGGTTTCCGTTGTCTTGATACGTGTAAGGACCTACAAAAATGCCCCAAATCGACCCGTAAGTGAAAACCCGGACCCCTGAAACCCTAATATTCATGAAAAACTAAGAAAACAAGGAAATTTGGTTTCAGGCGGGCCGCGTAAAACGTAAGCTTAGGCTTACGCGGGCCGCGTCAAATCCAGGATCCCCGGATAAACGTTCCAGGCCACGTGGCAACCCTACTCGTGACACACAAGCCCTACACGTAGACTAGGAGTCCTCGCGGGCCGCGTAAAACTCATGTTAAGGTTTACACGGGCCGCGTAAAACTTAAAATGTGGCTATAAGTAGCCTGTGCATGGGACTTGCTTCTGTGTTCGAAATTTTAGTTTCAAAAGTTCATATTCTGCTTAAAAACGAGTATTAAGGGGTCACGACGCAGCTACGATACAGGGTATTAACTCGATCACTGCTACGATACAATGTCCGATTGATTGAAACCAATCCGATGGATGTTTAAGTACTGCCCGTATTTGGGCTATACTTTGTCATTCGTTGTGAGGGTTTTGAATTCGTGAGCTATCGTAAATGTTGTATTAAGTTACTAACCTAGTTTCGTATGCATTGTTATTTTAATTAGGTTACAAGGCTAAATCAGTAGGCTAGACTCTGCCCGTCTAAACTTGCAATGTGAGTCATTCTCTTTTTATCAATTGTTTTACTACACCTCAAATTATTTTCAAAAGTTAGAATTACAGGGATTAAGTCGTGGTTATCTTGAATCACTGGCAAGTGGGATATTGTGCACATTACTAATTTCTCACGGTTAGGTAAACAAACCTAACAGTGATAATTATCACTACTTGGGTGAAAGGACCCAATAGTGGTATGACCATCGTCACCAGGGTGTGACACGACGCCAGATAAAAATAAGATAGTAGTCATTGTAATCGCTCTTATGCTGTAATTTATAACTATGTGTCGTTTTATCAAAATTGAGTGACTCGCCAGTATTTCCCCGCTGATAAAATATTTTTAAACATGTTTCAGGTGACCTACTGTGAATCAAGGAAAACGTGCTACGGAGCACTAACAAGCATGAAGTGGTGGCTCAGTAAAATAAATAAACATGTTTTGTAAAACAAGGAATTTCCTCTCGAAATTTACCTTTACTGTAAATTATGGGGTTTGTCCCAATTTGTGAAATAAAATAATTGGGCATTTTCAAGTTTTTAAAGATCCTGTTAAACTTCCGCTATCAAATTTAATAATAATTACCACGGGTTTCTGTCCCGCGACTCCTAGACCGGGTAACACCGGGACGGGGGCCGTGACAGAAAAAGGTGGTATCAGAGCCACTGATTTAAGCCAATTAAGTATTTAGAAATACTTAATTTCTCAAATTGCGACTCTATGATTCTGTGAAAATTTAACTTGCAATATATAACTTTCTAATTAAGATTTTGTGCTTTCTCTATATATGCTAAACAGCATGAATGAGTTGTCTGAAGCTCTTCAGAATCTCAATATCCATTCTGCTGGTATGGAAGTTTCCAGAGACTTTTCCGATTATTTGGCCGATCCTGAAGAACCTATGGAATTCCAGGCTCAAGCCTAGGAGAAACCCAAGACGAAGAAAAGAAGGAGAATGGTAGGCTGGAGACGCGGACGGAGAAAGAAGCCAGTTGCCCAGAGGATTAAAAAGACTGAGGAACCAAGAGACAAAGGCAAGGGAAAGTAGATCGGGGAAAGTTCAGGGCAAGCCCAGGAAATGCCACCCTGGGAGGAGCTTGATCGCAAACTGGCAAATTGTGACCTCTTTGGACCTGCCAATGAAAACCTCTTCAATTACTCTGCTGAAGCACAACTTCCAGTTAATCTGCAACCTGCTATCCCAGACCCCATTGTCAGCCACCAACTTTTACCCGGGGAATTGGAAGAATGGTGGACAACTGACTGGCAATTTCAGAATCTCTTGAATAACCCTAATACCTATTTCCCCCAGTTTGACCCTGAGCCTGCACCAAACCCACCGATGAGCACCGAGAACTTGGCTGAACTCCGCCACTATGGCGAGGAGTTAGTGGACGCAGGAAATAGAATTCGGGAAGTGGGGGAGAGGATATCATGGAAATACGACGAGAGGGAACGTCGTTTCTGAAGTGCCAGCTGACGGGGATCGTATGTGGTTGTGTGGTTACGTGTTTAATAATAATAAAATAATAATAAATATTAATAAAAATATAATCAGGTAAAATAACTTAACATAAAACTTTTGTAATATAACTGGTGTGTATGGATGCATATATATAAAATATGAACGTCGCAAAGTCGACAATTTTGGCTATACATGTTGACATGATTATGTGTGATTGTTTTATTGTAATTGGTTATTATTTATTTTTTTGCCAATAATTTATACATTTATATATTGAAAATTATCAGATGGAACCCGCCGTCAATGAGCCAGTTAACGAAGTTAACCAATCTGAGCAAAACCATGAAGATCAATTTCTTAATAGACAAGATATAGAAAATATCGTTGCTCAAGGAATAGCCAATGCTATTCCAGCAATCCTTGCTGCTGCTCGAAATCCAGTTGAACCTCCTCCAGTTATTCCCAGCAAACGTACTCGCGATGACAACTTCAGTAATAGTGTAAATGGAGGCGGCAACAATAATAACGATGATGTGATGCAAGTCCCATTTCTTAAGAGAATGAAAGCTGCAACGCCTGGTTGCACTTACAAGGAATTTCTTGCCTGTAAACCGGTTGAATTTGCAGGCAACGAAGGGGCGACTGCCGCACTGCGTTGGTTAGAGAAAACCGAGGCAGTAATTAAAATAAGTAAATGTGTCGAGGACGACAAGGTCATGTACGCGTCGCATCTTTTTAAAGAAGAAGCATTAGAATGGTGGAACACCGTGCTACAAGCCAAGGGAAGTGATGTGGCGTATGCCATGAATTGGGAAGAATTTAAGAGTCTAGTGGAGAGAAAATTCTGTCCCGAATATGAAAAGGAACAAATGACAAATAAGTTCCTAAACCACCGGATGGTGGATGTTGATTGTCGAGGGTATACTTCGACATTCTTCGTATGCTAGAATTGTACCTACCCTGGCTTCGCCAGAACCAGTACTTATTTCTCGCTATATTTGGGGTTTAATTAGCGAGATTCGTGATATCGTCAAAGCTGCGAGACCCCGCACAATTGACGATGTAGTGGAATTAGCCAACACTTTGACCGACGGGCTAGTACGCACAAGAGAAGAAAACCGGAAAAAGGAAGTGGCCCAAAAGATTACCCAAGGATTCCGTGTAGGTAGTAGTAGTAATTTCAAGAAAAAGGGAACCGGGCAATCTTTCACTGCTCCATTTTGTGGTACCTGTAAAAGAAAGCATTTTGGAAAATGCAAAGGGGATTGCAATTTCTGCAAAATTCCAGGGCATCAAGAAGAAGATTGCAGAAGGAAGAAATCCACAATTTGCTTCAACTGTGGAGAAGCTGGAGATTTTAGACCAGACTGCCCTAAATTGGTCAAACCAGCTGACAACAAAGCCAAACCTGCCAAAGGAACTACCAAGAAAAACGCAAGAGCCTTCCAGTTGACTACTCAGGAAGCAGAGCTAATCCCCGATGTGATTGCTGGTACGTTCCTAGTTCACGACGTTTATGCAAAAGTATTATTTGACTCTGGTGCAAACCAAAGTTTTATAAATACTTCATTCTGCCAAGCACTTAACTTACCCTTAACCAAACTTAGACAAATTTTTACGGTAGAAACGGTAGATGGGAATTCGGTTAACATAGATAAAGTTTTGCAAAAAGGAAAGATAGAACTTTTAGGCCATAAATTTTCTGCAAACATGTTACCTATGAATTTAGCCGGATTCGATGTTGTGTTAGGAATGGATTAGTTAGTAGACAACCATGCTCGAATCCTCTGTGATAAGAATTCCATAGAAATTCATACACCCACAGGAGAAATAGTAGTGATTACAGGAGATAAGCCACGTAAGCCACTAAAATTCATTTCAGTAATGAAAATAGCCAGTTATTCAAGAAAACAAGGAATAGTGTATATGATTTCGGTAATCATTAACACTAAAGGTAACGAACTTAAGGAAATTCCAGTAGTATCAGAATTCCCGGATGTATTCCCAGAAGAACTACCTGGATTACCACCCGATAGGGAAGTAGAATTTAGAATTCATCTAATTCCTGGAACTACACCGATAGCTAAGGCACCTTATCGGTTAGCACCCACCGAAATGTTAGAATTGAAAAAGCAGTTAGATGAATTATTAAGCAAAGGATTCATACAACCTAGTTCATCCCCATGGGGAGCACCAGTGTTGTTCGTGAAAAAGAAAGATGGGTCGATGCGAATGTGTATCAATTATAGGGAATTAAATAAGGTTACAATTAAGAATCGATACGCATTACCTAGGATTGATGATCTTTTCGATCAACTTCAGGGAGCTAGATATTTTTCTAAGATAGATTTACGCTCCGGATACCATCAGTTGAAAGTACAAGAAGAAGACATACCTAAAACTGCTTTCAGAACTAGGTATGGTTATTACGAGTTTACAGTCATGCCATTTGGGTTAACGAATGCTCCTGCAGCATTCATGGATATGATGAATAGGATCTGTAAACCGTATTTGGATAAATTCGTAATTGTTTTCATCGACGATATACTTATTTATTCCAAAAGCCAGGAGGAACATTGTGAGCACATGCATGAACTCTTAACTTTGTTAAGAAGAGAGAAACTTTACGCCAAATTCTCGAAGTGTGAATTTTGGTTGCAAGAGGTGCAATTTTTAGGACACATGGTGAATCACGAAGGTATTCACGTAGATCCCTCCAAAATAGAAGCGATCACCAAATGGAAGGTCCCGCAAACAGCTATGGAAGTTAGAAGTTTTCTAGGGTTAGCCGGATACTATAGACGGTTTATTAAGGATTTTTTCCAAAATAGCTGTGCCATTAACTAAGCTCACCTGTAAAGCAGTGAAGTTCGAATGGGGATCTAGACAAGAAGAGGCTTTTAAGATGTTAAAACAAAGGTTAACAAACGCCCCAATTCTTGCCTTACCAGAAGGGACAGAAGATTTTGAAGTTTATTGTGATGCTTCTAAACTAGGATTAG
Source organism: Helianthus tuberosus (assembly GCA_030545235.1). Lineage (NCBI taxonomy): Eukaryota > Viridiplantae > Streptophyta > Magnoliopsida > Asterales > Asteraceae > Helianthus > Helianthus tuberosus. The sequence goes on from CM060369.1 coordinate 86,144,123, forward strand.
GATGTGTGCTGATGCAACACAAGAAGGTAATTGCGTATGCCTCAAGGCAATTGAAAAAGCACGAGGAAAATTATACGACGCACGACTTAGAATTGGGAGCAATAATTTTTGCCCTTAAGATTTGGAGACACTATCTGTATGGCAGTAAGTTTACAGTCTATACAGATCATAAGAGTTTAAGATATATATTTGGGCAAAAAGAATTAAACATGAGACAGAGAAGATGGATGAAAATTCTAAGTGACTACGACTGTGATATTCAATATCACGAAGGAAAGGCAAACGTAGTAGCAGATGCCCTAAGTCGTAAGTATCATGAGAAACAACGACGAGTTCGTGCTCTTAGATTAAGTTTACAATTAGATCTAATGGAACAATTGAAGAATGTCCAGGAAACAGCAATCAAGGGTGATGTTGAAGGAATGAAAGGACGAATCAAGGAACTAGAGAAAGGAATTGATGGAATTTGAAATTCCATAAGAAAAGAATTTGGGTACCTAAGCAAGGAGACTTAAGAAAAAAAGATTTTGGAAGAAGCCCATAAATCTAGGTATACCATGCATCCTGGTAATAATAAGATGTACCAAGATTTAAGAAATAATTTCTGGTGGATCGGTATGAAAAAGGACATAGCTAGATATGTTTCTAAGTGCCTAACTTGTTCGCATGTTAAGGCAGAACACCAGAAACCCTCAGGTCTACTACAACAATTAGAAATGCCTGTATGGAAATGGGAACTAATAACCATGGATTTCATTACTAAGTTACCCAAAACTAGAAAAGGAAACGATGCAATTTGGGTAATTGTGGATCGATTAACCAAATCAGCTCATTTTCTACCCATGAAAGAAACCTTTAGCATGGAAAGGTTAGCAATGTTGTACGTAGACGAAGTAGTATCATTACATGGAGTCCCACTCTCCATTGTATCATATAGGGATAGTCATTTCACTTCACATTTTTGGACAAGTTTCCAAGAAGCCATGGGGACACGGTTAAATTTAAGTACAGCCTACCATCCCCAAACAGACGGACAAAGTGAAAGGACGATCCAAACCCTGGAAGACATGCTTAGAGCATGTGTCATAGATTTTGGGGGAAATTGGGACAACCATTTACCCTTAATCGAGTTCTCCTATAACAATAGTTATCATGCAAGCATCGAAGCTGCCCCATTTGAAGCACTGTATGGACGAAAGTGTAGAACTCCAGTTTGTTGGGAAGAAATAGGAGAAAGTCAATTATCAGGTCCTGAAATTGTACAAGAAACCACCGACAAGATAACTCAAATCAAGGAAAGACTAAAGACGGCTCGAGATCGCCAGAAGATTTATGCAGACAATCGACGCAAACCGTTAGAATTCTAGGTTGGAGACAAAGTACTATTGAAAGTTTCTCCTTGGAAAGGAATAGTTCAGTTCGGTAAGAAAGGAAAACTGAGTCCAAGATACATAGTACCATTCCCAGTAATTCAACGCATAGGACCAGTTGCTTATCGCTTACAACTACCAGAAGAGCTAGCTGGAGTACATGATGTATTTCATGTATCCAACCTCAAGAAATGTTTATCTGACGAATCCCTGGTAGTACCTCTTCAAGATATAGAGGTAAATGAAAAGCTAAAATTTGTTGAGAAACCACTCCAAATAGAAGACAGAAAGGTCAAATTTCTCAAACACAAAATATTGGTACTAGTCAAAGTCAAGTGGGATTCAAAAAGAGGACCGGAATACACCTGGGAGCTGGAATCGGAAATGAAGTGAAAGTATCCTCACTTATTTTAGTAAATCTTGAGGACGAGATTTTAAATAAGGTGAGGAGGATGTAAGGACCTGCAAAAATTCCCCAAATCGACACGTAAGTGAAAACCCGTGTAGGATCGAATTCGGACCTAAACGAGTCTCTTAGAAGAGTTTATCTCAGTTTGAACGGCGGAAACAGACAAACCGAGTACAATTAAGCAAGTATTCACTATAAACTGTCGATATTATTGATCTGGATAACGTTTACAACCTGTCAACACTTCGGCAGCACTTCGGGGCTCACCGGAAGACAACACCTAGAACTATGAGTGTGATTTCGCTCATACGACCTATATATAGGCAACATGATTCCGCTCATAGGGACATGGCACAAAAGCGAAATCACATAATGACTCATGAGCGAAATCAGCTTGACACATAAGCGGAATCATCTTGACACATGAGCGAAATCACCTTGACACATAAGCGAAATCAACATTTACATATTACAAATCTGATTCTAAATGCTATTTGTCTTTTGTGAGGTGATGTCAATGATGATTTCATCATTATGATGTAATCATTAAAGATGATTACATCATCTTCTTTCAGATCCAGATCCGCAACGAGACTGAGACTCGATATAAGACGTAGACGACAGACGGATGCACCAACGAACTCCCCCTCGGATGTTGACGGAGTCTTCAGTGTCGAGTCTTTGCATCTTTAGTCTATATCAGCCTTTGTGCTTCTCTTTGAAATGTCTGACATTGTAAGTATCCTCAATCTCTATCTTCTCTTCTCTTTTCATCACCAACATGCTTCTTCCTTTAAGTATCTTCAGACTCCCCCTTTCTATATGTTGGGATCGCAGCCTGGCATGTTGAAATCACACAATCCTCAGGTATTGGAACCTGACTCTCTATCATTCAAATATCCTGCACATTCTCTACCTAAAAATAAATTTTCTGATGACCATTTGTAGAGCAAATTTTAAAATGATTCAACATTTATAGTCTCAGATGAACCACTTGCAGAAGTATCATTTTCATTTTCAAAACAACACACTCTCCCAAACCATCTGTTCATCATATCTAGCACTTGGAATTTTGAAAATCAGCTTTTCAATATCAGTTGTCGAAAATCTTTTTGTATTTTTCAAAATTTATGCTAAAACACTCTGAAAATCTTTTTGGATTTTTGAATAGAATGAAATGCAGTAAAGAAATATTTACATACAATATTTTTGTGAGTTTGTGTAAGAGGATCATATCAGTTGTTGAGACAAATCACCAACACCGTTAAGCTTTAAACATTTTAAGTTCTAAATGATTCACTTAGATTGTCAGTATACTGGTCCATTTAAATTCTCACACAAAGTTCAACTGCTTCGAGATACGGATTAATGTCTTAAGCACTTAAACTTAATCATGTGTCCCACCTCAGAATATACTCCCGTATCCAGATCCCAATATTCAGTCTTACAGGTAATTATGACGCAAATGATATCTGTAGGGGTTAATAAATTATGAAGAATCATGAGAGCTCAGGTCAGAACTACCGTTCAGCAGAGAGATCATGACTCAACTTTTGGGTGTGTCCCCTTTAGAGGATCTTTTTTACAACAGCATTGCTAAGCAATTTTATTGTCTTATCATTTATGCTGAGGGTGATGCTATGTTTCAAGCATTGCAGAAAGTATTATTCGAGGACTAGGTCAGAACTTCCATTCAGCAGAAGTCCTGGAATAATACCCCAGATATCACTGAGTATAAAGACCTAGTATATCAGAAAAAGGAACCTTTCAAACAAGATTTTGGGGGTTACCCATATATCCGAGAGATGTTTCCCCACGATATAAGCAAGTTTGATTTTTATGTTTATATCTCGTCACAGTATACTAAATGTGCAAAAACCTACTGGCACATCATCAGTGAGACCGTTTATCACTATTTAACTTTCCAATTCTTTAGCATGCTGTGATCGTCCACTGATGTACTATCATTTCCTCTTCTATACAACAAAACTCATTTTTTATTTTATCATGTTTTTGTCTTTTTCAAATTTTCAAATGTTTTTGGATTTTCTAAAATTTCTTACTCCCCCTAAAATGCAAACACATTTTAGGAAATTTGAAAAACAAACTGTACAATAAAGTGACAATCGATATCGAATTGCTACAATTCGCCATCCACTTGGCATAAACAATCAGAACTCCCCCTCACAACAAACTATTTTCCCATTGATTTCAAAACATTTAAGTTTGTTTTAATCAAATGGTTTTTCCGGAAAATAAGTTTTGTTGATTTTACCAATTATATGGACGGGGATGTGGTTCATCATATTGTCTTTCAACCACTTGTAGAAAATCAAGTACAAATTAATGTCATTGATTTACCACTTGTACTAAAAACACAATCAAATACAAAGAATGATGCCGATTCATGATCCACGATTACCAACTTGGGATCTCCGGTAAGTCCACAGACTTACTGTTCGTAGTATGTACCATCCCAGTCACAAACCAGGGATGGTTCAACTTTATCTTTCTGCATCTTCTTCTCATAAAATTCTTTAACCCCTTTGACTTTTCGATCAATCATTTTACCAAAAATGTGTTTCACAGTGGGGTTAAAGGCTTTTTCAACTTCAAAAACCTTGTTATCATCATAAAATTGGTTTGATATTTCAACTTTACCAATTTTCTTCTTAAAATTTTCAGCCCGAAGTGGTGGAAAATTATCATCATCCACAGTCAGAACTGATTTTTCACTTTTTGAAACAAACTGTGGCTCATCTGATTTTGTGGAATCAGATTCATCGCCAGAAGATAGCTCCTCTGATTTCGACCTATCAGAATCATCGCTAGAGCTACCAACAAACTTCTTAACAACCCATTTCTGGTTGTCAGATTTAGCTCTTTTGTTGTAAAACTTGTTTGAACATTCACCAATTTCAAATGTAGAATTTTTGAAAAGTTTGGTTCTGTCAATTAGTGGTTCAAACACAATTTCCTTGTCTTTCGAGTTACGAGAAACTCCCTGTTTTGACTGTATTGCCTTTGAACAATCTTTGGCAATATGTCCAACATTGTTGCATTTGAAACAGGTTCTCGTTTCTTTCATCTCTTCTTGCTTCTTTGCAAGGAATTCTTTATTCGATTGCCTCCAGAATTCTTTCTTTTCTTCTTCTTCTGATGAAGTACCTGAAACAAATATCATCTTTGCTTTAAAATCACGAACATATTTTACATTTTTCTGTTTTTCTGTTGGAATAAATCCAAGACCTTTCTTTTTGAAATTACGGTTTTGATTTGGTTTCTTTTGAAAACCAGAACCAGAACTGTAACCTTTTTTCTTGTTTAAACGTTGTTGAACTCTTGAGGTGTAAGGTTTAGGTTTACCATTAAGATTTAAATCTTTTATTTCAGAAATATTAATTTCTGTTAGTTTGAAAACCTTTTTGATCAATTCAGTTTTGACACCTCTTATCGGAAATTCCTCATCAGAATATAATTTGTCAGAATCATTCAAAGTATATGCAACTTTGAATGTTTCGTCACTCAAATTAGATTTTGATAACAGGAATTCTTTATTATAAACTCTTTTAACCGAAGAATTTGGACGGTTGACTGTCGAACTCGAACTTTCAGAACCAGACTTTGACTCTGACTCTGACTTTGACTCTGAGTTTGACTCCAACTTTGACTCCTCAGTTTCATCTTTATCCAACTCCTGATCGACGACTTTCTTTATTAACTCAGACTCATGATCAGTGTCAGATGATGTAAACGTCACATCAATATTTTCTGGCAAGTTAACTGACGACTCCGACTCCCACTGTAAATTGTTGCCTTTTCGACTCTTTCTGAATTTGGATTTCTTGGAGAATATCCATTTTCAAGCGGGGGTGGACACTTGTTGTAACCAACATCTTGTTTCTTACCAGAATCTTTCTTGTCAGTCTTTTTCTTTGTATCACACTTCTTCTTGTTTTTCTTTTCTGGAGTCTTTTCTTCAGTCACTTTTCCATCATCCTTTTCTTCAGTCAATTCATCCTCTTCAAATGCCTTCATGCCTTCCACAGTTGGATAAATCCTGTCAATGACATAAGAAGTACATGAGTAACTTTTCAACAAACGGTTTACTCTTTCAGTTTCAATTCTTTGCAATTCCAGTTTCTGTTCAAGAGCAGCACACTTCTCGATGTAGTTGTTCACCACTTTTTGCTTTGTCATAAAAGCACCCTGAAGTGTCTTCATTGCAGTTGCTTGTTCTTCACTAGTTAGATTGTATTGGTTCATTGCTTTGTTCAGTACATCATAAGATTCCTTCAAACTATTCAAGTTATAGATCAGTGTACTGTTCTGCTTCTTCACAGCTTCACAGTTTTCACACTTCACTGGAATCTTCTTTGCATCAACTTCTGCATCAACCTTAAACTTTGGAACTTCAATCTTTACTTTCCTTTTGATCACTGGAACAGTCTCATCATCACTGCTCACTGGAGTCTTTACCTTTTTCTTCTTCTTTTTAACCTTTTCATCTTCACTATCACTTTCAGCAATCAGTTTCATATCAGCTTCAAATTTTCTCGCCCAATACTCACGATCATCATCACTATCTTCTTCAACTTTGGCAACAAAAGCTGTGTAAGCTGTGGCTTGATCAGGAATATAGTTATCCCAAGTAAAATTCTCCCAGCTAAAACCCTCGAGTAGTTTTTCATCATCTTGATCTATTATCAATGCACTACCATCAACTCTCTTTGAAGAATCTTGATTAACCGCACAAGCTCTCTTTCCAGAGTCTTCAATAATGTGCATTCCATGTGCAGTTTGTGCTTGATTTTGATGTTGTTGAGATGGTTGTTGAGCAACTTGATGGTATATGGCTTTTCGATAATAATCATTGTTGTTGTTGAAAGGATTCTGAGCTCCACTTGCTTTGTGATTGGTGCACTCCCTCTTGAAGTGACCTTTCTCCCTGCAACGAAAACAAGTGACTTTAGATTTGTCAAAACCTAAAGTAGAAACATTAGCCTCACGAAGATCATCTCTCCCCGTGATCTGCTTGAATTTCTCAGCTCTCCTTAACACGCTTGCCAAACACCATTTTATATCCATCAGTTCCATCTCTTCAGCATCTATCTGGTCGTAATCTTCCTTTGTCAACATTAGATTCCCGATTCGACCTACAACAAAACTACCATAAGATTCAAGAACAGTTCCCAATAAAGACATATGACTTTTAGCTAACTCTTCAGAATATTCCTGATCATTTTCAATGTTCAACACAATGTTGCATTGAAGCTTTTTGCCATTTCTTGTTGTTGAAACATTTGGATCAAAAGATGGAAATGATGAGAAACTCGTTTTGCTGTTTGATCCTGATGATGAACTTCCAGAAGAATTCTTGGCATTGTAAGCAGTTTCTATTTTTGGAGATAAATTTGTAGACTTCTCATTCACCCCTGCTTTGTAATACAACCCAATATCCTGTTCACCATCGAAGTCTTTCATTCGAATAATTTTTCGTTGCTCCATTTCTTGAGCTTCCAACTTCTCAATGAACTTGCTGAGTGTCAAATTGCTAAAACCTTTCTTGTTTCTAAGCATCATAAGATATGTTCCCCAAGTTTCGTGTGGCAATGAATCAGCAAGTTTTTCGATCAACTCTTCATTGTCTTTCTCTATGCTCAATCTCTTCATGTTTGCTAGCAGATTGCAATATCTTTCAATAATCTGCCTTGTGTTTTCATTCTTCAAACCACGAAACAGATCGAACTCTTTCTTCAGAAGTGACTTCTTGTTCTTTATCATTTCTTGACTACCAACAAACTTTGATCTTAAAGCTTTCCAAATCGAGTAAGAAGTTCCATTATGTTGTAATAACACCAAGATGTCTTCTTTCACAGCTTGTTGTAGAAGACTCAACATCATTTTCTCATCTTTGTATTTCTTTCTAGCATCGGCGCTTAGATCTTTAATCGGAACCACTTCTTCATCATCATTCATTGGTCGAATATATTTTGTTTCGACACATTCCCATGCATCTAAGTAGTTAGCTTGCACCCAATTTTCGAAACGACCTTCCCAACCTTTATATTCCTCGATGTTCATGAGCTTAGGCGGTTTTTGCATTGTTCCTGTTTCGTTTTCGAGCATTGTGTTCTGTGCAATAGTGATCTGGGTAACTGGAGTAGCGAACGCGTTGTAGAATTCCTCGTCCATGATTCGGTTTTTCAAATGAACTGTATCACCTTGTAAGAATACCTGTCGAACAAAGCAAACAACAAACAACAAACAATCAGTTTAAATGCTTATCAATTGACTAAATAAGACTGGTACTCGAGCTGATGATTTTCTGTGCGGACTGAAAGTTGACAGACTGTGCGGACTGCTATGACCCGGATGCAATTTGAACAACTTAACCCTTTGAGACCTTTGAACTCTAAACCGTATAAAGCTTTCAAGTGAGTTGTTGACTTTAATACGCGACTTGACCACACAAAACGATGAAGTGACTTTGATTTCGTGCAAACAGTTTTCAAACTGTGTGATCTGGATTAGCACTTTCAACTGAGCTGAAAATTCTTTTCACAAACAAACTGACAAAAGATGATAATTTCGGTATAGTGGACTGACAATTATTCATGGGCCAATAACAAAAATATTGAGATGATATAATTGGGCCGAAACTTTATAGTATATATCTAAACTTTGGGCTGACAACAAGTAGTGGACTTTATCAATGTACAACCAATATGATTGGACCAAATACTTTTCACATGGATCCTGTCAATTATGATTTACGAAAACATATATCAATTTCTAAACAATTGTATGATATGAATTTTAATTGTACCTCATATGCTTTCACGTGAATTTTAACTGACAACAACTAAGATATACACATGTATCAACACATGCAAACTGACATAATCATGTTGTTCCTTTTCAAAGTTTAAGAGAATCGAGACACTTTATCTAACTTCACATGCAATTATCAATATATGAAACAATGGCCGACAACACTTATATCTAGAACATGCAGATTGTTGTTTCCAATTTACTGACAAAAATTCACGTGATAACCTTGTTCAATGACCAACACAATTATTTCAACAATTTTCTGGAGCAAAATCAGAACTTCACTAAGAGCGGAATCACAACGTACTTATGAGCGGAATCACTATGTTCAAATGAGCGAAATCAACACATGACATCATCATTATCACGAGTCCGTATGAGCGAAAACTCAAAAATCCAAGGTTTTAGATCGATTTTAGTTATGAAACTTTTAAGGATTTACTAAAACATGATTACGAGTACACTGTGTGAATTTAAAGCAATTATGACCGTAAAAAATTTTGATTTTCAAAAAAGAATGGTGTAGAAACAGAATTATCAGCTGAATTGTATAGAACTCTTCTTCACTGGCTCTGATACCAATTGTAGGATCAAATTCGGACCTAAACGAGTCGCTTAGAAGAGTTTATCTCAGTTTGAACGGCGGAAACAGACAAACCGAGTACAATTCAGCAAGTATTCACTATAAACTGTCGATATTATTGATCTGGATAACGTTTACAACCTGTCGACACTTCGGCAGCACTTCGGGGCTCACCGGAAGCCAACACCTAGAACTATGAGTGTGATTTCGCTCATACGACCTATATATAGGCAACATGATTCCACTCATAGGGACATGACACAAAAGCGAAATCACATAATGACTCATGAGCGAAATCAGCTTGACACATAAGCGGAATCATCTTGACACATGAGCGAAATCACCTTGACACATAAGCGAAATCAACATTTACATATTACAAATCTGATTCTAAATGCTATTTGTCTTTTGTGAGGTGATGTCAATGATGATTTCATCATTATGATGTAATCATTAAAGATGATTACATCATCTTCCTTCAGATCCAGATCCGCAACGAGACTGAGACTCGATATAAGACGTAGACGACAGACGGATGCACCAACAACCCAGACCCCTGAAACCCTGATATTCATGAAAAACTAAGAAAACAAGGAAATTTGGTTTCAGGCGGGCCGCGTAAAACGTAAGCTTAGGCTTACGCGGGCCGCGTCAAATCCAGGATCCCCGGATAAACCTTCCAGGCCACGTGGCAACCCTACTCATGACACACAAGCCCTACACGTAGACTAGGAGTCCTCGCGGGCCGAGTAAAACTCATGTTAAGGTTTACGCGGGCCGCGTAAAACTTAAAATGTGGCTATAAGTAGCCTGTGCATGGGACTTGCTTCTGTGTTCGAAATTTTAGTTTCAAAAGTTCATATTCTGCTTAAAAACGAGTATTAAGGGGTCACGACGCTGCTACGATACAAGGTATTAACTCGATCACTGCTACGATACAATGTCCGATTGATTGAAACCAATCCGATGGATGTTTAAGTACTGCCCGTATTTGGGTTATACTTTGTCATTCGTCGTGAGGGTTTTGATTTCGTGAGCTATCGTAAATGTTGTATTAAGTTACTAACCTAGTTTCGTATGCATTGTTATTTTAATTAGGTTACAAGGCTAAATCAGTAGGCTAGACTCTGCCCGTCTACACTTGCAATGTGAGTCATTCTCTTTTTATCAATTGTTTTACTACACCTCAAATTATTTTCAAAAGTTAGAATTACAGGGATTAAGTCGTAGTTATCTTGAATCACTGGCAAGTGGGGTATTGTGCACATTACTAATTTCTCACGGTTAGGTAAACAAACCTAACAGTGATAATTATCACTACTTGGGTGAAAGGACCCAATAGTGGTATGACCATCGTCACCAGGGTGTGACACGGCGCCAGATAAAAATCAGATAGTAGCCATTGTAATCGTTCTTACGCTGTAATTTATAACTATGTGTCGTTTTATCAAAATTGAGTGACTCGCCAGTATTTCCCCGCTGATAAAATATTTTTAAACATGTTTCAGGTGACCTACTGTGAATCAAGGAAAACGTGCTATGGAGCACTAACAAGCATGGAGTGGTGGCTTAGTAAAATAAATAAACATGTTTTGTAAAACAAGGAATTTCCTCGCGAAATTTACCTTTACTGTAAATTATGGGGTTTGTCCCAATTTGTGAAATAAAATAATTGGGCATTTTCAAGTTTTTAAAGATCCTATTAAACTTCCGCTGTCAAATTAAATAATAATTACCACGGGTTTCTGTCCCGCGACTCCTAGACCGGGTAACACCGGGACGGGGGCCGTGACAATACGTTACCATGTCGTCTCCGTTAAACTCAAACTTAGAAAGTTTTACAAAGTTTCAAAGGAACAAGATCACTACAGTTGAATGACCGTCCGATCGGACGTTCATCCGACCGAACGACCTGTTCCTTGTAGTCTTCAACACTTAAACTATTTTTGCATCAGAAACTTTAACTACTCAACTTATACTCGAATAGTCATCGACCGAACGGTCATCCGATCGGATGACCATTCGATCGAAGGACTTGGTTTTATACTAAACAAAAACTTCAAAAGTGGAAACATTTTGGGAACACACCTACTGATCGGATGACCATAAGATCGAATGGTCATCCGTCCAGATGACTATCCGATCAGGTGGTGGTCCGTCTAATCTAACAGGTCATCCGACCAGATGACCATCCGTCCGGATGGTCATCCGATCAGGAACCTGGTCCGACACTTTACACGATTCGTTATTCTGTTCAACGCTTATACTGTAAACTATAATCAGGCTAACTCCAGCTCTCCCTTCAATCCAATAGTAAGTGTCGATACTTAGCACCCACTGTGAGTATACTAGATCCCCTTTTGTTTTAAACACTTTTGGGATGCAACATGTATTCTATACAAACTTGACACTTGAAACTCTTTGAAACTTACTCTATCCGCTGTAAACATGGAAACTTGACACTTGGAAACTTGAGACTTGAGACTTTTATTCTATGTGAACGTTTAATCCTTGTGTGTAGTTCAGCCTTAACAAAGGTAGCACTATAGGGGTAATGCACCTCCCCGTTAGTCTTTGGGGTATTGTTAGGAGGAGACATTCTTTTGCTTTCCTTGACTCTTGGGAAAGCGGTTAACACATTGGAAGCTTGGGCTATCACTTGGACAACGTTTAATAGCATGGTGAAACTTATTTTGTGTGTTTATTGCTGGATATGAGTTTTTGGAACGTTTAAAACTATTATACTACTACGTACTCAAACTTGTATACTCGCCAACATTCTTGTTGATATATTTTAATACATGTTGCAGGTTGATAGTAGCTGAGGAAACAAGAAACTTGCTAGGATGCTGCTTAGATACACATCTTAGTTAATCTAGAAGCTTTGAACAATATTTGGGATGTTTTGTACTTAATATTTGTGATTGTGAAACTTTGATGCTTAGACAAAGTTTTGAATCTGATTAATCTATATTGAAAACATAGTGTTATGGAAACTCATGAGCAATCTGAACGCTTAGTGCCACCTCGATGTTTCCGCCATCAGTTAGGGTGTGACATTACAGCCTCCCCTACTTTAGGAAATTTCGTCCCGAAATTAAGGAGAAAGCGTAACAAAGAGTTGTGGATATTTAGCTTTCATATCACTTTCGAGTTCCCAAGTGAACTCGGCACCGCGTTTGCCTTCCCCGCAAACCTTCACTATAGGAATGCGAGAGCGTCGGAGTTTCGTGGTCTCTCAATCCATGATTTCCACTGGCTTTTCCACAAAGTGTAGAGTTTCATTTACTTGCAAATCTTCAAGAGGAACATGAAGATTTTCTTCAGCTAGGCACTTCTTGAGGTTCGAGACGTGGAAGGTCGGATGTACGTTGTTGAGTTCCTCTGGTAATTCGAGTCGGTAGGCCACTTTGCCAATTCTTTCTAGAATCTTAAAGGGACCCATGTATCATGGCGCTAGCTTTCCTTTCTTGTCGAATCGGATCACCCCCTTCCAAGGTGAAACCTTTAGGAGTACGTGATCACCAACTTCAAACTCAAGGGTGTAACAACCCGACTTTCCGAAGTCAAAGTCAAAGTCGAAGTAAAAGTCAGGTTGTCCCTCAGATCTGTCTTTTCTTGTTTAATTATTGCTTGTACTCTCGAGACTCAATAAATAGCTTAGCCCCTTGTGTTGATCGATATAATTAGTAACGCTATTTAAAACTACAATTTGTTATTATGTGAAGTAACAATGCGATAAATGCAACGAAACGCTACTATACTAAACGCTATCACATCGCAATCGTGTCGCTGACTCGAAACACAACTATTGGTATTGTTCTGTGTGTTATAATATGCTTTACTTGTGTGTGTGCTTTGTATATATTTTGGGATGTTATTCGAAAACGCAATCGCAACTCTATCGCAACGTAATCCCATCGCAAACCCGAAACGCTGACTTAATTGTTAGGCTTTTTAAGAGTTATATTTTTAATGTAACTATTGATTAATACTATCGTATCGCTTACTCACAACTCGCTTAAACGCAACGCAACGCTCAACGCACGAAACGAAAGTCAGAAAACCAACTCGCATGGGCCAATCGATCGAATGACCAAACGATCGAAAGACCAACCGACCGGATGATCATCCAACCGGATGACCATCCGATCGGATGGCCATCCGATCGGATGGCCATCCGATCGACTGGCCATCCGACCCTCGCACTCTGCACCGCCTTAACCTCCCCCACCCTATAAATACTCACCTGTCACATCAACTGTTCATTGATGTGATAGCCCTATCCGACCAGCACGCTCTCAAGCACTTCTTTCTCGATTCCTTGTGATTCCATAAGTATTTCACCTTTAAGCTTGTACTTCCATCATCAGCACACACTTTCTCATCATCTTCTCCATCGAATCTTACATTTTCACCATGGAAATCACCTGATTTGGGTTGTTTTTAGGTGATGTCACCTCGGTTTCTTATGAACACTGAAGTGTGACCTCATCTCATCAAAAATGGTTCAGATCTAAAGAATTTCTACACACTTTTAAACTAATTCGACGCAATCTAAACATTTTCAATAGATTTAAAACTTTTCTTCAACATTCTTTACTTTTTACTCAAAACCGTTAGAACCTGAACTCGTTCAGGCTCTCCACTCATTCTCTAGCGGAGAACCGGTCTGAGAACAGATTACTACCAAAGAGACGACCGATTCACGGGTTGAACATGAAGCTCCATCAAGAACAGTTAAGTCTGGTCGAATGGGGTGATTCCCATCTGATCGACTGAGCTGAACTTGGAGTGGTTTCGGTTGTTTAACACGTCGTCATGCTGTTTCCGTTTAACCGCAAAACTGTTGACTTAACAAATTTCTACAAATTTTTCAGACAAACTGGTTGCTCGATCGAATAAGCCATCCGATCGGATGACCATTCGATCGAATGACTATTCGACCAGGTGACCCCTCCTTTTATCAATAACTCAACATTTAAACGACTTGAGCAAAACTTCAAAGAATATCAGATTCTCAATCGAATAGCCATCCGATCGAATGGCCATCCGTCCGGATGACCATCCAATCGAATGACTTGAATTATACTACAGCGAAAACTTCAAAAGTTCAAACGTTTTTACAAACACACTCATTCCATCGAACGACCAGCCGACCGAATGGTCATCCGTCTGGATGGTCATCCGATCGACTCATCATTCGATCGCTCATCTCACATAACACACCGTTTACATGCTGTTCAACGCTTACACTATCGTTCCCTGTTCAGGCTAATCTCCAAAGCGCTCCCTTCAATCCAAGGCAGTGTTTATTTATTAAACACATACTGTGAGTATACTCGATCCCTTTTTGCTTAAACACACTTTTGGGTGTTACATACGTTACCTATATCAAATCACATCAACACGCTACACAAATACGTTTTAAACGCTAACCGTTCTAGCATGTTATACGTGTTTCGATGAATGCTTGTATGTTATGTTTACACAGTGATTGTTTCCTAACACCTTAGCAAGGATAGTACTATAGTTTAGACTCAGCACCTGTCGTGGACAGGGGTTGTTAAGGGTTTTACTTCACATGGTCACAGTGGTGATAATGTGTTGTGCATTCTACAACTCGCAGTCATGTCTGTTGCATATGTCATTGTCAATAGCTTACTTGCTTCACATTTCTACGTGTTACATGTTGGTTATGCGTAAACGCTTTCGCTATACTATATGCTATTAAACTTGTGTACTCACCTTTACACTATGTGTATTGACTTTATTTTAATGTATGTGATAGGTGTTTAGGATGCTATGTTTGCTGATCTTTTGTGGAATCAAGATAGGCAGTCTAGAAACTACATCAATTTGAAAATCTAGGTTGTTGAACTTGCTTTGTTTGAGAGAGTTGTCTGTAATAATTATTTGTCGAATATTTGTTGATTGGTATGGGACAATTGACCGTAAAAATATTGGTAACATTTAGTTGTTATGGATCTCTTGAGCAATCTGGTTCGCCTAGTGCCACGCCTCGATGTTTCCGCCATCGGTCAGGGTGTGACATATTGGTATCAGAGCCATAACTTTAGGGAATTAGGTAAGACACGACCTAGTCCGGGTCGACGTCTTAGAATTGACCTAGTTTATAGTCTAAGTACCAACAGACCGACTTCTGCAAACCCAGTAGGGGTTTCGTACAAGCTTACTTGATACTCTCGCTCGAACACGTGAAAACTACTCAGCTTTTCCTAAAGCTGACGCGACACACCACACGCTATTTCGAAAACACTCACACAACACAATCGAGTGAAATCCATATCTCGACAAAGTCGCTCGCTCGACGCGTATTTTTACTATTAAACACGAGAATTTTCATTGAGTCAGGAGTGAAATCCATATCTCGACAAAATCCTCCATCTCTATTCCGTGGTTTGCCACACAAACAGGAATAAAGTCGTTAAGTTAGGGGTGAAACCCGCATCTTAATGACTAGTTCCGCTCTCTATTTTAGTTTTACAAAACTCTCACCAAAGTCTCGATGGACACCCATGATTTGAGTCGCGCCGTAACTTGAAGGATGCGTGTCGTTCACCCGGATTGAGGCGAGAGCACAGTCTAGGAGGCCAAAATGTGTACTCGAAGTATTTGTGAATAGTCGAATCTCTTTGGGTAAACTCCATTTCGATTCTGAGCTTGCAACCGCTGACTCTGTGGAACGTTGATTTTAAGTGGTTTTATGTGTTTATATGTTTCGATTTTGAAGATTTCACGCTTTATCATTTTTCAACTTTCGCTACAATACAAATTTCAAGAACACGTCATGCACGCTAACTCGAACACTAACTAGTCGCAACACGAACTATGAACTCTCGCTATCGCTACTCGCAATTCTCGAACGCGCTTCACGTAACTTGAAAGATAAGTGAATACGTACAAAATATGTGCTTACGTGGATTACGTGCTTATGTACTTATGTGCTTGCGAGGATTACGTGCTTATGTGCCAATGTGGTTTATGTGCCTACTTGATTATGTGCCTATGTGTTTGATGCATTCCTGATGCTTTATCTAATAATAAAAAGTATGTCGTTAAACACTGTATGGAGAGATTCGATTGTATCTCGACTAAATCATACGACGATGTCTGCAGTAAACAATGTTTTCCCTTGGTTCTCACACTCGCCGCAATGCTTAGAGAAGCAGAGATGATAAGCTCATCTCTTCTCTCGTCGCCAAGGAAATGGCCAAAGTCATACCTCAGATCATCAGTGAGATCAACGAGGTGAAGAGCAGCTCATCTGTTGAATCCAAGAGCGACTCTCCTAGAGCGCCATTCAGCTTTAAGCAATTCAAGGCATGTGGTCCTAAGGACTTCACTGGTGAAGACGGGCCCATCGCCATGTTTCAGTGGTTCGACTCGATTGAAGTCACTCTTCGACAAAGCGGATGCCCAGAAAACCTCCGCACTATTAACGCAACAGGAGTTTTTTAGTCCAGGGCTCTAGACTAGTGGACTGCGGAGCGAAACAGGCGTGGGAACGATGCAGCCTATGGACTCTCTTGGGAGGAACTAAATGAAGTCATGATGAAAGAATTTTATCCCCCACATGAACTCCAGAAGCTGGAAAACGAGTTTTGGGGTATCAAGCAAGAAGGTGGCGACAATGCTGGTCTCACTGCTCGCTTCAAGCAGCTTAGTATCATCTGCCTTGGTCAAGCACTCCCGACATCACAATCAAGAAATACATTCGCGCCTTACCTGATTGTGTTACCGATTTCGTTCAAGCGGCTAAGCCTGCTATAATTAAGGAAACCTTCCAACTCGCCACTGAGATCAATGATAAGCGAGTTTTGGCTAGTTATTTCAAGACCTCAAGCAAGAATCTCCACCAGGTCACTGCCACTCCCACTACTCCCGCTACTGAAACCATCGCACCTCAAGTTTCAAAGTCATCACGTCAAGGACACAAGAGCAAGGGTAACAACAACAAGAACTGTGTTGTCACTGCCGCTCCCCTCAACGCTGTACCCATCCTACCCAACAAGAACCAGAATCGTCAAGTCGCTGCACCTGTGACCCACGCACCGCCTGCTAAGCGTTCGTACACTGGTCCTCACCCTCTGTGCCCTACTTGTACTTACCATCACCCAGATGGGATAGCTTGCCGTTTCTGTGTCCACTGCAATCTCTACGGACACTTCACAGCGAGCTGTCGCACTGGCCCTCATCAGCAAGCTCAAGTTCAAGCTCCTCCTGCTCTGCCAGCTCCACTCCCCACTCCTTAGGGTAACCAAGCAGCTCCTGCTCTCGCTCCTCACGCACGAGCCTGCTACGCTTGTGGTGACCCAAAACATTTTGCAAATGTCTGCCTGAATCATGTGGTGAAATAAGAGCCGCAACAACCACCGCAGCAGTAACAACAGCAGCAGCAGCAGCAACAGCCACAGCAACAAGCAGCCCGTGGATGAGCTTTCAACATCAATATCCGCCAAGCCCAGACTAACAACAATGTTGTCAATGGTACGTTTCTTGTTAACGGTATTTATGCTTCGTGTTTATTTGATACTGGAGCCGATAACTGTTTTATGTCGTTTGAATTCGAAAAGCTCCTAAACCTTAAACGCGCTAATCTCCTAACGACGTTCGACGTAGAAATTGCCACCAGAAGAACCGTCACTATTAGTTCTATTCTCCGTGATTGTACTCTGGAACTCAACAATCATGTTTTCCCAATCGATATCATCCCGATGCAGCTTGGTAGTTTCGATATCATAGTAGGCATGGATTTTCTTTGTGAAAATCGTGCTGAAGTCGTTTGTTTTGAAAAGATGATTCGTTTCTCTCTTGCTAATGGTGACCAGCTATGTGTTTATGGCGAAGTATCTTCGAAGGATCTGAAACTCATGTTGTGCACTCAAGCAAGCAAGTATCTCCGCAAGGAATACAAGGCTTTCTTGGCACACATCGTAGTAGCGGAGAAGGAAAAGAAAGAGAAGGCAATGGAAAAGGTACTTGTGGTTCGTGATTTTCCTGCTGTCTTTCATGACGATTTACCTGGTCTACCCCCGAGTCGTGATATTGATTTTCGTATCGACCTCATTCGTGGAGCTAACCCTGTCGCTGAAGCCCCTTATCGCCTCGCTCTGTCAGAAATGCGTAAACTCTTGAGTTAACTCTAGGAATTACTTGATAAAGGCTTCATACACCCTAGCACATCCCCATGGGGCGCCCCTGTCATGTTCGTTAAAAAGAAGGATGGATCGTTCCATTTGTGCATCGATTATAGGGAACTCATTAAGCTTACTATCAAGAACCGTTATCCCTTACCTCGAATCGATGATTTGTTTAATCAATTGCAAGGTGCTACGTGTTTTTCTAAGATCGATCTACGCTCTGGCTATCATCAATTACGAATTCAGGAGGAAGATATACCTAAAACCGCTTTTCGCACTCGCTACGGCCATTACGAATTAGTTGTTATGCCATTTGGACTTACCAACGCACCCGCGATTTTCATGGATTTGATGAATCGCATGTGTAAGCCCTTTCTCGACCGCTTCGTCATCATGTTTATCGATGATATCCTTATCTATTCAAAGTTGAAATCCGAACAAGCGCAACATCTCTGTTTGGTTCTCGAGCTTCTCCAAGGGTATCGCCTCTACACCAAGTTCTCCAAGTGTGAATTTTGGCTTGAGGAGGTTCAATTCCTCGGTCACATCATCAACAGTCAAGGAATTTACGTCGATCCCGCGAAGATTGAAGCAGTTAACAGTTGGATTACACTGAAAACCCCACCGGAAGTTCGTTCCTTTCTCGGATTGGAGGGTTATTACCGTCGATTTATCGCTGATTTCTCTAAGATTTCCGTTCCTCTTACCTCTCTAACGCATAAAGACAAGACTTTTGTTTGGGGAACTGAACAAGAGAAAGCCTTTCAAACTCTCAAGCGCACGCTTTGCAACGCTCCCGTACTCGCGTTACCCGATGGAAACGACGACTTTGTAGTCTATTGCGATGCCTCTAACCTGGGTCTTGGTTGTGTTCTTATGCAACATGACAAGGTTATCGTGTACGCCTCTCGTCAGCTCAAAGTCCATGAGAATAACTACACCACCCGCAATCTCGAACTAGGTGCAGTTGTTTTTGCGTTAAAGATTTGGCGACACTACCTTTACGGTACCAAGTGTACGGTCTTCACCGACCATAAGAGCCTACAACACATCTTGAACCAGAAGGAACTGAATATGTGCCAACGCAGATGGGTTGAACTTCTCAACGACTACGACTGTGAGATACGTTACCACCCAGGCAAAGCAAACGTTGTTGCCGATGCTCTTAGCCGACGAAGCTATTTAAATAGTGTTCGTAATGTTCAAGCCCAACACGACCTTGAAGCTCTCATTCGCGACGCTCAGCACGCCTGTTTTACCGAACGCACCTTGAAGGAAGAGCGAATTCTTGGAACCGAAAACCAATTAGTGAACAAACCGAATGGTATTTTTCACTATCTCGATCGTACCTAAATACCTAGTCGAAATAACCTTCATGAGATTTTGCTGACCGAAGCCCACAAATCCCGATACTCCATTCATCCCGGTCCTGATACGAGAAGACTATAAGGTGGAATGATCAGCACGAATCTTTACCGACGAAGTCATTTGTCGACATGGGATACCTTGTGACATCATCTCTGACCGCAATGGTCGATTCACTTCGCGCCTTTGGGAAACCTTTCACTCCACTCTCGGTACTACCCTTAATCTCAGTCCGCTTTTCATCCCTAGACCGATGGTTCCAAGATACGAGAATGCTTTAATTTCTGGAGCCAAACCTCCAATGAAACGGGCTATACGCTTTGGTTCCGGTGTAACTAAGTATGGGACCAATCGAGACATGGTATTGAAACTGGTAAGGTATGCCTGGCAGTCTAAGTTCTTCATGACCAAGGTCAAGAAGTCAGTCTCAATTTTCTCAACTTCATGTTGAGGACAGAAATTCTCTTTGATCAATGCACCAAACTGATCCCTAGACATGTCATACACCGGGATCTTTCCTGTAGCTTGAATTAATGACCTCCACCAAGCTAAAGCCTCACCTTTAAAAGATTGTGAAACAAATTTCACAATGTCTTGCTCTGCGCAACCACTAATGTCAACCACTGTATCCATCTCATCGAGCCAAGTCCTACAATCAATGGCTCCCTTCTCTCCTGTGAAATCTCTGGGTTTACAGGAGACGAAATACTTATAAGAACAACCCCTAACAAGTGGCTTTTGATTAAACACAATCTGTTTAGATGGAACACTTCTTTGATTTGACGAGTGACGAGCATCGTCCTTCTTTGACTCGTTTACCTTAGATGGGGGCTTACTACAAGCCACAGATAGAGTTTTAGAGTGTGTACCACTGGATTCCTTGAACTGTCTGTCAAGTGCCCTAGTAACAGCATTGTCTATCAATGCCTGAAGATCTGCACCATCTACATTAATCCTGGTGGTATCATGATTTTCTCTTGGGTGGCTGTTTACTTCTTCCGATTCAGCCATGTAGCTTGTTTGCTACAAAACAATTGACAATATTTTATCCAGAGGTTATTTATGAATCATCATTTTTGATGATTTATTAGCCATGGTAGTATAAACCACATTGGTTAATTTGTTAAACATATTTATTTAGGATTTTTATTATAATTTATCCTTTTATTATAGATCATTAAAGACATTAAGGTGGCACAAAAAGCCTAGTCACAAGGACAGTTTTAAATTATAAGCCATGATTTCAGAGAATCAAGGCATTAAAGTTTAAACGTAGTTCATTACCTTTTATTGACAGGGAGTCGTAGACTACAACTGTCTTTCGTCTGATTTGTCAATTATTATGGCCCGAAGGTACTACATCACTAATGGATGTTTCATAAATGATCATCTTAATTGATGATTTGAACCTATGATTTGTAGATCATTAGGCTAAATAAGGAGTCTGAAAGAATCCAATATGAGGATGACATGTGTGATTTTACCGAATCGCATCTGCCAGGGGTGCTAACATGTTTTCAGATGTTAACAAGGATTTGAATCTTTTTAGTTAGGTTTTACCATCATGGCCAGGTTTATAATGACATATAGGCTAGGTTATTCCTTTTAAGATTCTTTTTAATACTTAAGGGCAGATCAATTATAAAAAGGAATGATATTTTGATTTATTTCATATATTATAATCATACATATGATGACAAATGAAATTTTAGTTAAAACATTCCAATAAAATTTAAAAGGAGTACATAAATGCCCTAAACGTGACTTTTACTTAAATAACTTGCCCTCGCAGGGGCTAAAATGAAAATACAAGTCCTCGCAGGGACCGAATACATAATTAGTTGTCTACACAGGGTCTTAATTGAAATTAAACAACAATACAATTAAATAAATAAGGAATCTTCAAAAATCCCTCTTCTTCTACCCCTTGATCAGATTCGCCAAACCCTTGAGAAATCCCCGGTGGTTTCTACGCTCCTCTTGGACCTCTCGTTCTACCTGGCTCAACCTCTGAAGAATCTCCTGCTGCTGCTGAGGCTGAATCAATGGCGGCTGTGGCGGCTGCTGCTGCGGAGGTTGAGGAGGTGGTGAGTATTGATACCCGTATGCTTGGTACCCAGACTGGTACGAAGCTACATAAGGTCCTTCATGGTAAAGAGTATTGTAGTTGGCGGCCTCGAGGTATGGGTCGACAGTAGGGGCGTTGTAGTAGTTGTAGCCAGGGTACGATGGCTGCTCAAAGGGGTTATACGCCGCTACACCGGCGTATGATGGATTTGGCTTATCATAACCCACATGTGGTGGTGGTGCGACTGGCGCAGAGTCCACCTCAGAAATGGGGTTTGAAGGCCCACCCATCTACGGGTCTTCATATAGTGGCGGGTAGTGATTGCCACTGGCGTGTTGAGGGGTGCTGAAATTGAAATCCCCTCCTCACACGGACATCCGTGCACCTGTTCTTCTTCGCCTCGGTGGCTCCGGAGGCAGTTGCTGCTCAAGCGGTGGTGGTGGCGGTGGCGTGACCGCTACAAAACGTGAATCCTCAGAGGGATCCTGCTGCTGCTACTGAGATGGGTTGAAAAAGGGAGTAAACTCCCAAGGGTATGAGGCAAATCTTGCCTCATAGCTATACCCAAGGGTCTGGACCCAGATAGGGTGATCCGTGAAAAGATGACCCATCTGAAATCTCGATGGGGTGTGTGGGCGTCCCAGATGGCGGCTCGGCAGGATCAGGATCATCATCCATATCCATACCCTGAGCTTCAGGGAAATGGTCTTCAGGGCCCAATGGGTTATGGCCCATTGTTTCTTCAATCTGATTTGCCGGGTTGAACCGGCTCTGGAAATACGGGGTCGGGTCCTTGAAGGCCCGATGAGAACTCGACCGCTGCAACGGCAATTAGGAATGGCGTGAATGGTCAGACTCATTGCCTTGGTGGAGCCCAAAAGAGTCATGGTAGGAAGGCGAGGAGCTAAGCGAGATAGAACGCCTCGCAGGCTCTAAGTAGGTCCTCCAGTCTTCTTGAGGACTAGTGCTCATAGTTACTGACGGATTTCGCCGGTGGGAAGGCCCGGCCTCATGATCGTTAGGAGCGGTGAATGGCGCCTTGCCTCGTCCTCCTCTCCTGAATCTCGGTGGCATTTTTCTTGATCTTGTCAAAACAAACAAAGGAACAACAAAGGAAAACAATAAATGACAAAATAAAAGATTAGGATTTAGTCCTAAGTCCTTTGCCTAGACTCGGAAGTCGAGGAATGCGCAAACTGTGTCATTGAGATTAAACACAAAAGGCTAATGTTTAATTCACTCAATGTTGGCTCTGATACCAACCTGTCACACCCCGATATTTCCACGTATTACCGGTGGGCCCGGTGGGGAGTATCGTGACGTAGTTGATATCATCATAGTCAAATAACCACAGTTCTATGCACAGCGGAAGTCTAAAAGTAATAATATTACAAACCGAATGAAAGTATCATAAGTATTACAGCGGAATGTAAAAGGATCCACTGGCGGATCAAAACATAGGAAATATTGTTCAACAGATTTTTAAATGATAAAGCTTACAAGACTCTTTATTTATTCACTCAGGAGTAGCTAACCTATTTCGCGTAGTACCTGCACTTAACCTTTTGGAAAATACGTCAGTTTACACTGGTAAATACAATTAACCGACACTTTTGAAAATGTTTTAGGAAAATTGATTTAAATGCACAAGGCACAAATAATCTTTTATAACTTGGGATAATAATTTAAAAATAATCTTGTAAAAGAATTATATGTTTGTTATACGTTCAGTAGCCTGGGTTGAATACCGGGTTAAAGATTAATAGACACACTACATAATATAACCTACGGTGAGTTATTCTCGAACAGGTAGGTATATCATTTTACATACGCACCGGCAGGTGTATGCCTACACCCCGTGCTTAAGTCGTGGCCATTTCAATGAATGAGCCGAGCATATCCAGGACATGGTCATTAACCCCCCAAAGGCTTTAAGCAAACAAAACAGAGTAAACGGGTTATCTCAATAATTTAACCTTCATATGATTAAAGATTCAATACCCGACCAAGCACTATTTTATATACCGTACCCCAAACCCGTACAAGGGAAAATATGTTAAAAGTATTTACCTAAGAAAAATATACAAATTTATCTCAGCCGTATACAATCAGCAAGTGCAATTATCTTTTACTGGGCTCCTAAATCTGGAACGAAGGTTTTAATAACCTATTAGATTCCTAACGGGTCTTACTTAAGTTTAAACTTGGACCGGTTAGTTTTAAAGAAAGGTTTACGGTTCAAAACGCAAGATTAAGCGAAGACCGGATTAGAATGTGATTTAGACCCGACAAGTATGAAGACTTGTATAATATGGGTAAACTAAACACATTCTGGATTTTGAGGTAAAAATGATAAGGTTTGACCCGTTTCGGTCAATTTATGCAAACTAGTCACATAAGCCGTACCGAGCGCGAAAAATGCATAACGGGTAACCAAAAGAGTCATATACAGGTTTCACAAGTTAATATGCCTTAAATATGTTGTGATATCAGTAGGATACCTTCCATTATGGCCAAAATGGATTTAAAGTCAAATTAAGCCCCGAAGGGGTATTTTGGTCATTTTAAAGGTTATAAAAGAGATTAAATATTAATCTGAGGTTTTGGTCTAAAATTATCAGTAAAAATATTTATTTTTGCAGGTCATATCAGTAGGGTATTGCATATATGTGAAATTTATCATTTATAACCAAACTATGTGCCGTAGGGGCATTTTGGTCATTTCACATAAGCTTTAAAGGTCAAATTTGGAAATCTGAGTTCAAAACTTTTACTTACTGTTAAAGTATAAAAATTTACTTAAAACATCAGTAGGTATTAAGTCTTATGTGTCAAAAATAGTTTTAACCTATATTATGCGTTTAAAACGCGTAAAAAGTCGGTTTTAGGCGATTTTCGGGTTATATAAGGAAATATGAGTTTTTGATCAGTTTATAAAGTTTAAAATACTTTATTTATCATATAAAATCAGTAGAAAAAGGTTTGGTACCAAAATGTTATGTAAAACTCATTTTATTCAAGAAAAGGGGTATAATCGTCAATTACCGAATCAAAGCAAGAACCCCATGTTCTGATCAGTTTAAAAATAATTAAAAATCTTCAAAAATTCCGAAATATTATATTACATCAGTGGGTAAAAGGTTTGGTGTCAAAATTTGGGTTTAAATGGGTTTTATGCCAAAATGCCTTTTAAATAAATAAAAGCTTTCAATTTACGATATCGAGCATAACTCCTAATTTAGACCTCAAAGTGGTGTCAAATTTTTTTAGGACATGTTTATAAATCAGTAATAAAGGTTTTTGTCCTCTCACATTTTTAAAAATCCCGTTTTAATATCAAAATGGCATAATGGTCAACAATTAAGCAATTAACGGAAACATGCAATGAACTAGGATTACAAGGGAACCACATTGTATAAACTCAGAGGATTATACTAACATGTAATATGGTCCTAATGGAACCCTAAGGTATATCTAAAACAAGTTAAATCGGGTCAGAACTGAAAGTCAAAGCAAAAGTCTTTTTTTGCGACTTTCGGTTGTGAACCGAGCCTAAACTCGGAATTGTCGGGTTGAACATGCTTAGACATGTTCTTACATTATTTACCAAGTCATTTTAGTGATAAAACACGTTCCATAACCTCTACATTATCAGTTATGAGTTTATTTGCAAAAATAGCTTTCTGTTGACTTTTTAACTTTAAGTTTGACCCGACAACTGACCAAGTTAGAGTGATAATCAGGGGACGCCCTTTGAAGGACTTATTACCCACATAATTACCAACTCATAGCCACTTTCAATTTGAACAATGGCTTGTGTTAGTGCATGCGTCTGTCGACTTCGTCTTGTATCGAGTCTTGTGTTTAGAATGTTAGATCAGTGCACGTATTTCAAGATAGGATAATTTCTCTTGAAGGAGAAGATTCCGCTTGAAAGTGACATGAGTCATTTCAAGCAAAATCAAACTTAGCTATTTTTTGCTTGAAATGGCTCATGCCACTCTCAAGGGAAATCAAACCTCTATATATAGGGTCTTCCAAGCGAAATATGTATCATTCATTCCAGTTTGTGCAACGAAGTGCTGCCGAAGTGTCGTCTCGCTGTAAAACGTTATAGAATCAATCATACGACAGTTTAAAGTGATAATCTTGCTGAATTGACCTCAGAATGTCTGTTTCCGCCTTTCATTCTGAGTAAAACTCTTCTGATCGACTCATTCGGGTCTGAAAACGATCCTACAACTGGTATCAGAGCTCAGGAAGAAGAGTTCTTACCAATTCAGCTGCAAAATCTGATTTCTACATCTTCTTTTTCAAAATTCTAAACTTTTTACAGTTAAAATCTGCTAAAATTCTTACAGAATGTGCGCAACACTGTTTTAACAAAGCCTTGAAAGTTTCAGGCCTAAAATCAATCTAAAACTTACAAAAATCTGTATTCCGCTTGAAAACATGTGCCAGATGATGACGTCAGCAGCTCTTCAAGCGAAATCAGTCTATAATTTCGCTTGAAACCGATTATTCCGCTTGAAAGATTCTATTGATTCCGCTTGAATTGTGCTATTCCGCTTCAGTTGTGTGATTTCGCTTCAGTGATTCAGCTTGAATTCCTGATTTTGCTTCAAGAAGTCTAATTCCATTTGAATGTGTGTTCTTCAAGCGAAATAGAGTACTTTGCTTGAACTGGGTTATCTCGCTTGAACAGGGATTTCGCTTGAGAACTGTGATTTCGCTTGAACATTCAGTTTTGTGAACTTTGAAAATCCGAAACATGGAAGAGGAATTTTACAACGCATTCGCTACCCCGGTTACCCCGATCACTCTTGCACAGAATACGATGTTGGAAAACGAAACGGGAATAATGCAAAAACCGCCTAAGCTCATGAACATCGAGGAGTATAAAGGTTGGGAAGGACGGTTTGAAAACTGGGTACAAGCTAATTATTTGGATGCTTTGGAATGTGTCGAGACGAAATATATTAGACCGACTAATGATGATGAAGAGGTTATACAAATTAAAGATCTAAGTGTCGATGCTAGAAAGAAATACAAAGATGAGAAAATGATGCTAAGTCTTTTACAACAAGCTGTGAAGGAAGATATCTTGGTTCTACTGCAACATAATGGAACTTCTTACTCAATCTGGAAAGCATTAAGATCAAAGTTTCATGGAAGTCAAGAAATGGTTAAGAACAAGAAATCATTTTTGAAGAAAGAGTTCGATCTGTTTCGTGGATTGAAAAATGAAAGCACAAAGCAAATTATTGAAAGATACTACAATTTGTTGGCTAACATGAAGAGATTGAGCATCGAGAAAGACAATGAGGAGTTGATTGAAAAGCTAGCTGATGCTTTGCCACACGAGACATGGGGCACATATCTCATGATGTTGAGGAACAAGAAAGGTTTTAGCAGTCTAACACTGAGCAAATTCATTGAAAAGATTGAAGCTCAGGAGATGGAATAGAGAAAGGTCTTAAGAATGAAAGATTTTGACGGGGAACAAGATATTGGGCTGTATTACAAAGGTGGTGTCAGTGATAAATCCACCAACTTGTCACCGAAGGTAGAGACTGCTTACAATGCAAAGAGTTCTTCCGGAGGTTCATCCTAAGGATCTAACAGCAAGACAAGTTTTTCATCATATCCATCATTTGATCCAAACATCTCAACAACCAAGAATGGCAAAAAGCTACAATGCAACATTGTACTGAATCTGGAGAATGATGAGGGTTATTCTGAAGAAGTTGCAAAAAGCCATATGTCTTTACTGGGAACTGTGTTGAAATCATATGGTAGTCTGGTTGCAGGGAAGATCAGGAATCCTATGTTGACAAGAGAGGATTACGATCAGATAGATGCTGAAGAGATGGAATTGATGGACATAAAGTGGTGTTTGGCAAGTGTGTTAAGACGAGCTGAGAAATTTAAGCAGATCACAGGAAGAGATGATTTACGTGAAGCTAATGTTTCTACTTTAGGTTTTGATAAATCTAAAGTCACTTGTTTTCGTTGTAGGGAAAAAGGACACTTCAAGAGGGAGTGCAAAAACCGCAAAGCAAGTGGAGCTCAAAATCCGTTCAACAACAACAATGATTACTATCGGAAGGCCATTTATCATCAAGTTGCTCAACAACAACAAGAACCGCAAGTGGCACATGGTAGAAAAGTGATTGAAGAATCTTCAAAGAGAGCTTGTATGGTGAATCAGGATGATAAAAAGCCAATGGAAGGTTTCAACTGGGACAAATATATCTCAGCTGATAACAAAGCATGCTTGATTAACCAAGATGATGAAAAATTACCGAAAGGTTTTAACTGGGAAGGTTTTAGTTGGGATGATTATGATCCAAACAAAACTACAATTCACAAAGCTTATGTTGCTCGTGTTGAAGAAGATAGTGATGATGATCGTGAGTATCATGCTAGGAGATTGGCAGCTCATTTTAAAATGATGGAAGAGAGCGACAGTGAAGATGAAAAAATCAAAAAGAAAAAGATCAAAACACCGGTCAGCAGTGATGATGAAGCTGTTCCAGTGATCAAGAAAAAGGTAAAGGAAGTTAAAAAGTTCAAAGTTGATGAAGAAGTTGATGCTAAAAAGATTCATGTGAAGTGTGAAAACTGTGAAGCAATTAAGAAGCAGAACAGTACATTGATTTATAACTTGAACAGTTTGAAGGAATCTTATGATGTCCTGAACAAAGCTATGAATCAGTACAATCAAACAAGTGAAGAACAAGTAACAGCAATGAAGACACTTCAGGGAGCTTACATGATAAAACAGAAAGTGGTGAACAACTATATTGAGAAGTGTGTTGTGCTTGAGCAGAAACTGGAAACACAAAGAATTGAAACTGAGAGAGTTAATCGTTTGTTGAAAAGTTATTCATGTACTTCTTATGTTATTGACATGATCTATCCAACAGTAGAAGGCATGAAGGCGTTTGAGGAAGAAGAAACTTCTGAGGCAAAGAATTCTGAAGAACAGAAAGTTTCTGTAGAAAATACTCATGAAAAGAAGAAAGACAAGAAGAAGGATACTAAAATGAATGATTCTGGTAAGAAACAAAGTTTCAGTTACAACAAGTGTCCACCCCCGCTTGAAAATGGATATTCTCCGAGAAATCCAAATTCTGAAAGAGTCAAAAAGGCAACAAATTTACAGTGGGAGTCGAAGTCTTCAGTTAACTTGCCAGAAAATATTGATGTCACGTTTACATCATCTGACACTGATCATGAGTCTGAGTTAATTAAGAAAGTGGTCGATCAGGTGTTGGATAAAGATGAATCCGAGGAGTCAAAGTCTGAGTCCAGCATTCCGAGTCAAACCGATAAACAGGGCAAAAGGGTTTATAACAAAGAATTCATGTTATCAAAATCTAATTTGAATGACGAAACGTTTAAAGTTGCATATACTTTGAATGATTCCGACAAATTATATTTTGATGAGGAATTTCCAATAAGAGGTGTTAAATCAGAAATGATTAAAAAGGTTTTCAAACTAACAGAAATTAATATTTTTGAAATAAAAGATGTAAATCTTAATGGTAAACCTAAAAAATACACCTCAAGAGTACAACAAAGAGAAAACAAGAAAAAGGGTTACAGTTCTGGTTCAGGTTTTCAAAAGATACCAAACCATAATAGTAATTTCAAAAGAAAAGGTCTTGGTTTTATTTCACCAGAAAATTAGAAAAATGAAAAATATTTTCAAGATTTTAAATCAAAAATGGTATTTGTTTCAGGTACAAGTTCTGAAGAAGAACAGAAGAGTCCATTCTGGAAACAATCAAACAAAGAGTTCCTTGCGAAGAAGCAAGAAGGGATGAAATTTGCTGATCAGAAGAAAGAAACGAGAACCTGTTTCAAATGCTACAATGTTGGACATATTGCCAAAGATTGTTCAAAGGCAATGAAATCAAAACAGGGAGTTTCTCATAAACTGAAAGAGAAAGTGATTGAGTTTGAACCACCAATTGACAGAACAAAATTTTTCAAAAATTCAACTTTTGAGATTGGTGAATGTTCAACAGATTTTATAAGAAAAAGGGAAATCTTGACAACCAAAAATGGGTTGTTAAGAAGTCTGATGGTAGTTTTAGCAATGATTCTGATTCCTCAAAATCAGAGGAGCTATCTGCTGGCGATGAATCTGATTCCACAAAGTCAGAGGAGCCACAGGTTGAGATTAAAAGTGAAAAATCAGTGCCGACTATGGATGATGTGAATTTTCACCACTTTGGGCTGAAAATTTTAAGAAGAAAATTGGTAAAGTTGAGATTTCAAATCAGTTCTTTTCTGAAAAGAAAGAATTTGATGTTGAAAAAGCGTTTAATTCCAAAGTTCATCATATTTTTGGAAAAATGGTTGACAGGAAGGTAAAAGGAGTCAAGGAGTTTTATAAGAAGAAGACGAAGAAAGAAAAAGTTGAACCATCCTTGGTTTGTGACTGGGATGGTACATACTACGAACAGTAAAATCCTGGACTTGCCGGAGCTCCAAGTTGGTAATCGTGGAGCAGGAATCGGCATCTTTCTTAGATCATTTTGGTAAAATTGTTTGTGAAAAAGTATGACTTGCCGGAACTCCCAGGTTGGTAAGTGAGGAGTAGGAATCGGCATTCTGAGAATTCAATCTACATGAGGTATTGATTGGTAAGCCATGTGGTTGAAAAAGGTTTTCACCTACAAGTGGTTAATCAAGGTCATTAAGTTGAACTTGATTGGATCATTCTTACAAGTGGTATTTTGAACAACAAAGTGATGAACCCCTAATCTACAATTGGTTAAATGAATCAACAAAACTTATTTTTCAGAAAAACCATTTGATTAAAACAAACTTAAGTGTTTTGAGATCACAATGGGAAAATAGTTTGTTGTGAGGGGGAGTTCTGATTGTTTATGCCAAGTGGATGGCGATTTGAGGTGATTCGATATCAGTTGTCAGTTTGTTTATACAGTTTGTTTTCAAATTTCTTAAATGTGTTTGCATTTTAGGGGGAGTAAAAATTTCAGAAAATACAAAAACATTTGAAAATTTGAAAAAGACAAAAACATTCTAAAATGAAAAAATGAGTTTTTGTGTCAAAGAAGAGGAAATGATAGTACATCAGTGGACGATCACAACATGCTAAACAAATGGAAAGTTAAAATGTGATAAACAGTCTCACTGATGATGTGCCAGTAGGTTTGTACACATTTAGTAGATTGTGACGAGATATAAACCTAAATTTCAAACTTGCTTATATCGTGGGGAAACATCTCTAGGATATATGGGTAACCCCCGAAATCTTGTTTGAAAGGTCCCTCTTTCTGAGATACTAGGTCTTTATGCTCAGTGATATCTGGGGTATTATCCCGGGACTTCTGATTTTGCGGAAGCAATGGCCTAGTCCCCGGAGAATACTTTACGCTTGCATGCAATATAGCGCCGCCCTCAGCATAAATGATAAGACAATAAAATTGCTAATCAATGTTGTTGTAGAAAAGATCCTCTAAAGGGGACACACCAAAAGTCGAAGCCGTCATCTCTCTGCTTAACGGAAGTTCTGGCCTGAGCTCTCACAGTTCTTCGCAATATAACCCCTTACAGATATCATATGTGGTATACTCACCTGTAAGACTGAATATTGGGATCTGGATACGAGAGTATATTTTGAGGTGGAACACGCGATTAAGTTTAAGTATCTAAAACATTAATCTCGTATCTCGAAACAGTTGAACTTTGTGTGAAAATTTAAGTGGATCAGTATACTGACAATCTAAGTGAATCGTTTAGAACTTAAAATGTTTAAAGCTTAACGGTGTTGGTGTTTTGTCTCAAATACTGATATGATCCTCTTTCACAATCTCACAAAAGATTTTCGAGAACTGGTGTTGGAGAGCTGATTTTCAAAATTCCAAGTGCTAAACATGACGACTACTGGTTTGGGAAATATTTGAGCAGATAGTGAGGGAGAGTCTGTTTTTAAATAAGAAAAGTTTTTGAAAGAAAAACGTTATTCCTGCAAGTGGTTCATCAGAGATTTTAAATGTTGAATCATTTCTAAGATTTGCTTTACAAGTGGTAAGCAGAGTATAAATTTATCAAATTGTAAAATTTATTGTGAGGTAGAGATTGTGCAGATAAGCCAGGTTTCGATCCTGAGCAGAAATTGAGCCAGGTTAAGATTCTGGAACTGCTGATGCTGATGAACTTAAGGAATCAAGAGATCTGATCAAGAGAATTAGAAATCTCGAGAGCCAGATTCTGATACTGGAGATTAGATCAGTATTCGAGGGGAGGAATCTGTTGGTGTTGAAGATAGAGCCAGAGATTCTGGAGATCAAGAGAAGATAGAATTTGAGGATGCTTTACAGTGTCAGATACTTCAAAAGAGTTCGAGAGGACTGATAAAGACTGAAGATGCGAAGACTCGACACTGAAGACTCGTCAACATTCGAGGGGGAGTCTGTTAGTGCATGCGTCTGTCGACTTCCTCTTGTATCGAGTATTGTGTTTAGAATGTTAGATCAGTGCACGTATTTCAAGACAGGATAATTTCGCTTGAAGGAGAAGATTCCGCTTGAAAGTGACATGAGTCATTTCAAGCGAAATCAAACTTAGCTATTTCGCTTGAAATGGCTCATGCCACTCTCAAGCGAAATCAAACCTCTATATATAGCGTCTTCCAAGCGAAATCTGTATCATTCATTCCGGTTTGTGCAACGAAGTGCTGCCGAAGTGTCGTCTCGATGTAAAACATTATAGAATCAATCATACGACAGTTTAAAGTGATAATCTTGCTGAATTGACCTCAGAATGTCTGTTTCCGCCTTTCATTCTGAGTAAAACTCTTCTGATCGACTCGTTTGGGTCTGAAAACGATCCTACAGCTGGACCGTTAGTGATTAATCACTAAGTCACAGCTTAATTACGACGGCTTTGATTTTTGGTTATTAGACTAATAAAACATGAACTAGGAAGGCTAAGAATGCTTACAAAGGCTCTTAGCACGAATTAGGAGCTGAGGGAAACTTGCTTGACGTCTAGAGAGCTCCAGAGAGTGAGTTTGAATAATTTTTTGTAAGTGAACAAATGAACTAGCAACCAAGAAGGCCTTATATAGGAATTTAAACTTCACAAGATCCTTCCACACAAGCCTACAAATGATTTCTGATGATTCCAGGTGTCCCCTATGCATGTAATATTGTTGGCTCAGCTCCTGGATTCGAAAAATGGCATGCAAAGGCGGTGTAACCTGACTAACCTGCAGCTGTGCAGGGTTTTCTACATCTGGCAGTTCTACGCGGCCCGCGTAAGAACTGTCTTGATGTTTACGCGGCCCGCGTCAAGGCTATCTCCGGTCACCAATCTTTCAGATATTGCAACTTTGGTCCCTGGTCCTTCTAAACTTGATTTAACTTGCGTTTATTGCACTTTTAACCCCCAAACTTGACTTTTAAGGGTCTTGAGTCTTTAAACATTTAACAATAGGCCTTTGGTTAGTTACGAGGTCGCCCAAAAGGCCTTGAAATGCATTATTAATTCATTTAACCCTTATTACTTGTAATTAACACTTTGATTATTTATATGCGTCGAAACTCCATGAATTTATATCCAATATTCTTGTGGGCAAAAATATAATCGTTACAATGTTTTTGGGATCATTAAAAGGTCACTCAGAGGTTACTTTCAACATGTTGACACTTTTAACCCCTATGTTTCACAAGATCCTTATTTTGAGCACAAACGACCTTTCATGTTCGATAAATTATTCGTTAAAGAATACGAACGTCGTGTGAGGTCAATCAGAGGCACAAGAATGGCATGTTGACACTTTGGATCCCTTTATTCACATATTTACATTGTTTGACAACTTCAGTCCTTCAGAAATAATTCCTTACACGTTTAAAGTCCATGACACGTGTCTTTATTATATTGGTCGTGATTTTACGAGGTGTTACATCCTCACCCCCTTAAAAGAAATCTCGACCTCGAGATTTACCAAAATAAATGAGAATATTTCTGTTTCATTGAGGACTCAACCTCCCACGTATATTCGGGACCTCTACGGGCATCCCACTTAACCTTCACAATCGATACGTGCTTCCTCCGAAGATTCTTAACCTGTCGATCCTCGATCGACAAAGGTTTTTAGATAAACTTTAAGCTCTCATCTATATGCACATCCTTATGTGACATGGCTAGCGATTCGTCAGCTAGACACTTCTTCAGATTGCAGATGTGGAACACATTATGAATTCCACTGAGCTCTTTAGGCAGGTTTAACTTGTAAGCCACTGTTTCGACACATTCGATGATCTCGAATGGTCCTATGTATCTTGGGCTTAACTTGCCTTTCTTGCCAAAACGCATTACCCTTTTCCAGGGTGATACCTTAAGTAACACTTTGTCACCTACCTCGAATTTTAGAGGTTTACGCCGTTTATCTGCGTAGCTTTTCTGCCTATCCCTGGCAGCTTTGAGACGATCACGTATCTGCACAATCTTATCCGTCGTCTCCAGGACTATATCAGGTCCTGTTCGTTGGACATCTCCAACTTCCGCCCAACAAACCGGCGTTCTGCATTTCCTTCCGTACAATGCCTCAAAAGGCACTGCTTGAATACTTGAATGATAGCTATTATTGTACGAGAATTCAATCAATGGAAGATGATCATCCTAACTTCCAACTAAATCAATAACAAAAGCTCGTAGCATATCTTCAAGTGTTTGTATTGTACGTTCGCTCTGACCATCCGTTTGAGGATGATATGCAGTGCTGAAATTCAATCGAGTACCTAACGATTGCTGAAAACTTTTCCAAAAGTGCGATGTGTATCTTGTATCTCTATCAGAGATAATAGACACTGGTACTCTGTGAAGAGATACAATCTCGTCCACGTACAGCTGAGCTAACTTGTCGGAGCCGTGAGTTTCTTTAATCGGTAAGAAGTGGGCTGACTTGGTCAACCTGTCGACTATCACCCAAATGGTGTCATTCCCACGTTTTGTCTTTGGTAACTTTGTAATAAAATCCATAGTTACCATTTCCCACTTCCAAGTGGGAAGTTCAGGCTGTTGCAGCAGACCTGACGGCTTTTGGTGTTCGGCTTTAACTTACGCGCATGTCAGACACTTAGCCACATAAGTGGCTATAGATTTCTTCAAACCTATCCACCAGTAATTTTCCTTTAAATCCTGGTACATCTTATCACTACCAGGATGGACAGAATATTTGGAGCTATGGGCTTCTTGAAGAATCACATCCCGAAGTCCTCCTTAAATTGGAACCCATATTCGTCCATTCAATCTTAGGATTCCATCTTTGCCATATACTAATTGCTCAGCAGTGACGCCTAACTTTTCATTTGGATAGTTGGCATCTAATACAGCTTCCTTCTGAGCGGCTAACAACTTTTCATTCAAGCTATTCTTTAATTCAATGCTCTTAGCATTGATCCTAATAGGTTTAACTCTTTCCTTCCTGCTCAAGGCATCAGCAACTACATTTGCCTTGCTAGGATGATATCGTATTTCACAATCATAATCGTTCAGTGTCTCCATCCATTGACGTTGTCTCATGTTAAGATCCTTCTGATTAAACAGATGTTGAAGGCTTTTGTGATCAGAATAGATCACACACTTAGTTCCATAAAGATAATGCCTCCAAAGCTTTAGTGCAAATACAACGGAACCCAACTCCAAATCGTGGGTGGTATAGTTCTTTTCGTGCACTTTCAATTGACGTCAGGCATATGCAATAACCTTGCCTTTCTGCATAAGTACACATCCCATACCGGTGTGCGATGCATCACAATAAACCACAAACTCTTCAATTCCTTCAGGCAATGTCAACACAGGTGCATTGCTTAACTTTTGTTTAAGAATATCAAAAGATTCTTGTTGCTTAGGACCCCAATCAAACTTTATATTCTTGTGAGTCAATGAAGTTAAAGGTGCAGCAATCCTTGAAAAGTTTTCAATAAAGCGCCTATAGTTCCCTGCTAGACCCAAGAAGCTACGAATCTATGTGGGCGTCTTCGGTTCTTGCTAATTCATGATGGCTTCAATCTTAGCGGGATCCACCTGGATACCACGCTCGCTAACCACATGTCCAAGAAATTGGACTTCACGAAGCCAAAATTCACATTTTGAAAACTTGGCGTAGAGCTTCTCTTGCTGAAGGAGTTTAAGAATACATCGAAGATGTCTTTCATGATCAGCCTGATTCTTCAAGTAAATAAGTATGTCATCTATAAAAACAATGACAAACTTGTCCAAGTGTGGCTTGCAAACGCGATTCATGAGATCCATGAATGCTGCTGGTGCATTAGTGAGCCCAAAAGGCATCACCAAGAACTCGTAGTGACCATAACGAGTCCTAAATGCAGTCTTGTGCACATCTTCATTTCTGACCTTCAGCTGATGGTAACCTGACCTTAAATCAATCTTGGAGAAGTAACTTGCTCCTTGGAGTTGATCGAACAAATCATCGATCCTGGGTAATGGGTATCTGTTCTTGATTATAACCTTGTTTAGCTCGCGATAATCGATGCATAGACGCATCGATCCATCCTTTTTCTTCACAAACAGAATTGGTGCTCCCCAAGGAGATGAGCTAGGTCTAATAAAACCTTTTGCCAACAAATCATCCAACTGAGTCCTTAACTCTTTCATCTCAGTCGGTGCTAACCTATAAGGTGCTCTTGCAACAGGTGTTGTTCTAGGAATAATGTCGATTCTGAACTCCACTTGCCTATCCGGTGGTAAACCAGGTAGTTCTTCAGGGAATACTTCTGGATATTCAGAAATGACAGGGATGTCTTCAATCTTGGGCCTTGATTCATCCATATTCACTTGTGCCATGTAAATGACACAACCCTTCTTTAAACATCTTGACGCCTTAAGCATAGATACTTTCTTAGGCAACCCATACTGAGTATCTCCTTGTATGGTAAGTGGCTCACCATACGGAGTCTTGATAACCACTTGTTTCTTGTCACAAACGATATGAGCTTGATTAGAAGACAACCAATCCATGCCTATCACTATGTCGAATCCAGCTAGTTTCAAAGGAAGCAACGATAACGGAAAGGAGTGGTTCCTAATGGATATAAAACATCCATCTAACACAGTTGAAATAGTTTCTGTGGTACCATCGGCTAATTCTACTTCATACTTTATGCTTAGGGTTTTAACAGGCAGATTTAATAACTTACAAAATTTATCATCCACAAACGACTGATCTGCACCCGAATCAAACAATACCCTTGCATAAACATCATTGATAAGAAAGGTACCTATTATCACGTTGTCATCCTGAACTGCTTCCCGTGCATTCATTTGAAAGACCCTAGCATTGGTCTTTTTACCTTCTTCAGGTATCTTCGCATACTTCGGGCAGTTGGACTTGATATGCGTTTTCTCGTTACAGTTGTAACAAGTCGCATCCTTAATCTTCTTTCATTCTACCGTCTTTTGCTCGCTTGATTTGCAAATCCCGCAAGCCCTAGGCTGCGATTGGGATTTCGATTCGAACCTGCATTTTCCCAAATGACGTTTCTTGCAGATTTTGCACTTGGGTTTTTCACCCGTCTGTTGGCTATCCTTCTTGAACCCTGAACTCTTCTTGTGATCAGAGTTTCCCTTATGTTTCTTGTCAGAACGGTGTGAGTTCTCACGCTCCCGTTTTCGTTTCCCCTCATCAGAGTTTGTAGGATCGTTTTCTGACCCGAATGAGTCGATCAGAAGA
Source organism: Helianthus tuberosus (assembly GCA_030545235.1). Taxonomy (NCBI): domain Eukaryota; kingdom Viridiplantae; phylum Streptophyta; class Magnoliopsida; order Asterales; family Asteraceae; genus Helianthus; species Helianthus tuberosus. Next base: position 86,181,655 of record CM060369.1, read on the forward strand.
GTTTTTCTCAATACGAGAGGTGGAAACAAACGTATCAAGTTCAATTCAGCTAGATATACACTTTAAACTGTCTTTTGATTGATTTGACAAAGTTTTACAGCGAGTCGACACTTCGGCAGCACTTCGGTACTGAATCCGGAAAGTAAATTTTCGTTCCAAATGACGAAGACACAACAGGTATTTATAGGCAAGCTAATTTCGCACGGACCAGCTCAAGCGGAATTAGATTTCATGCGAAATCTAATTTCGTGCGAAATTACCTACAAACACATTTTTCTCGTTTTGTGTGCCCTGATCTATCTAATACAATACAAGACTCGATAAAAGATGAAGTCGACAGACGTATGCACTAACAGACTCCCCCTCGGATGTCGATGAGTCTTCAATACATGTCTTCAACATCTTCAGTCTTTATCAGTCTTCTCGACTTCTTCCGAAATATCTAACAATGTAAAACATCCTCAATCTCTCTCTTCTCTTCTTTCTCATCCAAAATATCAACCTGGCTCTGATCTCTCTTTAATTCTCTTGATCAGATCTCTTGATTCCTTAAGTTCATCAGCATCATCAGCTTGCATGAACATCAGGTTCAGGATCAGAACTTGACTCTATCATCCTTTATCCCAAGATCTGTGGCTAGCACTTTCATACTACTACTCAGGATCAAGAATCTGGCTAACCTGCACACATCTCTACCTTGCAATAAATTTCACAAATTTTAAATTTGACAAATTTAGTCTCTGCTTACCACTTGTAAACACAAATACAACATCATTTGCAAGTATCAAACAAAATGATTTTACAATTTTTAAACACTGATGAACCATTTGTAGAAATAACATTTTCATTTCAAAATCTTTTCTAATTTCAAACAAACTCCCCCTCACTGATTGTCATCATGTTTAGCACTTGGAATTTTGAAAATCAGCTCTTCAACATCAGTTGTCGAAAATCTTTTTGTATTTTTCAAAAGTATGCTAAAACACACTGAAAATCTTTTTGGACTTTTGAATTTAATGAAATGCAGTAAAGAAATATTTACATACAGTATTTTTTTCGAGTTTGTGTAAGAGGATCATATCAGTTTATGAGACAAATCACTAATATCGTTAAGCTATAAACATTTTAAGTTCTAAACGATTCACTTAAATCGTCAGTATACTGATCCATTTAAATTCTCACACAAAGTTCAACTGTTTCGAGATACGATATTAATGTTTTATATACTTAAACTTATTCGCGTGTCCCACCTCAAAATATACTCCCGTATCCAGATCCCAATATTCATTCTTACAGGTGAGTATACTTAGATGATATCTGTAAAGGGTTAAAATGCGAGGGCCATGAGAGCTCAGGCTATTGCTTCCGCAAAATCAGAGAGATGATGGCTTCGACTTTTGTTGTGTTCCCTTTAGAGAATCTTTTCTTCAATAGCACATGATTAGCATTTTTCAATGTTTCATCGTTTTTTGTACTGAGGGTGGTGCTATTTTTCAAGCAAGCGAAAAGTATTATACGGGGACTAGGCCATTGCTTTCGCAAAATCAGAAGTCCCGGGATAATACCCCAGATATCACTGAGTATAAAGACCTAGTATCTCAGAAAGAGGGACCTTTCAAACAAGATTTCGAGAGATGTTCCCCACGATATAAGTAAGTTTGAAATTTAGGTTTATATCTCGACACAATCTACTAAATGTGTAAAAACCTATTGGCACATCATCAGTGAGACCGTTTATCACATTTGACTTTCCAATTCTTTAGCATGCCGTGATAGTTCACTGATATACTATCATTTCCTCTTTTCTCAACAAAACTCTTTTTTTTATCAAGTTTTTGACATTTTCAAATTTTCAAATGTTTTTGGATTTTCTGAAATTCTTACTCCCCCTAAAATTCAAAACCATTTAAATGAATTTGAAAACAAACTGTACAAGTAAAGTGACAACTGTTGTGAATTGCTTCAAATCGCCATCCACTTGGCATAAACAATCAGAACTCCCCCTGACAACAAACTATTTTCACATTGTGATTTCAAAACACTTAAGTTTGTTTTAATCAAATGGATTTTCAGGAAAATAAGTTTTGTTGATTTCTTAAAACCACTTGTAGGTTAGGGGTTCAATTCATCACTTTGTTCTTTCAACCAATTGAAAAAAATTAACAGTTTTAGATTCAATCACCAAATACCACTTGTAGAAAATCAAATACAACTTAATGTCCCTGATTTACCACTTGTAAGAACAAATCAATAACCACTTGTAAGTCGAAATCACTTTCGTGAATTTCTCAAAAAAATGCCGATACCTGCTTCACACTTACCAACCTGGAAGCTCTGGCAAGTCATACTTTTTCATATCATAATATGTTCCATCCCAGTCACAAACCTGGGATAAACCATCTTTACCTGGTTTCTTTGTTTTCTTCTCATAAAATTCCTTCACTCCTTTGACTTTCCTGTCAACCATTTTTCCAAAAATATTTTGAACTTTAGAACTAAAAGCTTTTTCAATATCAAATTCTTTCTTTTCAGAGAAAAATTGAATTGAAATCTCAATTTTGCCAACTTTTTGTTTAAAATTCTCAGCCCTCAATAGTGGAAAATAGACATCATCCATTGGCGGTACTGATTTCTCAACTTCTGATTCAACTTGTGGCTCCTCTGACTTTATGGAATCAGATTCATCGCCTGAATATAGCTCCTCTGATTTTGACGAATCAGAATCATTGCTAGAACTATCATCAGAATTCTTAACAACCCACTTTTGATTGTCAAGATTTGCTTTTCTCTTGTAAAACCTTTTTGAACATTCACCAACCTCAAACTTTGAATTTTTGAAAATTTTGAATTGTTTAGTTGGTGATTCATTCTCAACCATATTTTCTTTCAGTTTTTCAGAGACTCCCTGGTTTGTTTGAATTGCCTTTGAACAATTCCTGGCAATATGACCAACTGTTTTGCATTGAAAATAGGTTCTCGTCTCCTTTCTTTGAGCAGCTTCATTCTTCATTTCATCTTGCTTCTTAGCAAGGAATTCTTTGTTTGTCTGCTTTCTGAAAAATTGCTCCTTTTCTTCTTCACTTGATGTTCCTGAAACAAACACAGTTTTTGTTTTATAAGTTTTTTCATTTTTATAATTTTTCGGTGGAATAAATCCAAGACCTTTCCTTTTGAAATTACCGTTATGGTTTGGTTTCTTTTGAAAACCTGAACCAGAACTGTAACCTTTTTTCTTATTTTCTCTTTGTTGAACTCTTGAGGTGTACTTTTTAGGTTTTTCAGAAAGATTTACATCTTTTATTTCAGAAATATTAATTTCTGTTAATTTGAAAACCTTTTTTATCAATTCAGTTTTAACACCTCTTATTGGAAATTCTTCATCAGAATATAATTTGTCAGAATCATTGAAAGTATATGCCACTTTGATTGGTTCGTCATTCAAATTAGATTTCGATAACAAAAACTCTTTATTGTAAACCCGTTTGTCCTTTTTGACTGTGGACTTTGACTCTGAGTTTGACTACGACTTTTACTCCTCGGTTTCATCGTTATCCAAAACCTGATCGACCACTTTCTTTATTAATTCGGACTCATGATCAGTGTCAGATGATGTGAAAGTAACATCGATGTTGTCTGGCAACTTTTCTCAAGACTCAGACTCCCACTGTAAATTGGTTGCCTTTTTTACTCTTAGTGAATTTGGATTTCGTGGAGAATATCCATTTTCAAACGGGGGTGGACACTTTGTATAACTGAAACCTTTTTTCTTACCAGAATCATTCACTTCAGTATCCTTCTTCTTTTCTTCAGAAATCTTATCTTCAGATGTTTTCTCTTCTTCAAACGCCTTCATGCCTTCAACAGTTGGATAAATCATGTCAATGACATAAGAAGTACATGAGTAACTTTTTAACAATCTATTTACTCTCTCTGTTTCAATCCTTTGAGTTTCCAGTTTCTGTTCAAGCACAACACATTTTTCAATGTAATTGTTGACAACTTTCTACTTTGTCATGAAAGCTCACTGAAGTGTCTTCATTGATGTTGCTTGCTCACTGCTTGACTGATTGTAATGATTCATTGCTTTGTTTAGAACATCATAAGATTCTTTTTTTATGTTCATGTTATGAATCAAAGTACTATTCTGCTTCTTTACTGCTTCACAGTTTTCACATATCACCGGAATCTTTTGTGCATTAACTTCAGCTTCAACTGTGAAAACTGGAATGTCTGTGACCTTTTTCCTTATCACTGGAACTTCTTCATCATCACTGTTGACTTGTTTTTTAACTTTCTTCTTTTTCTTTCGAACTTTTCCATCATCACTATCACTCTCCTCCATCAATTTTAAATGCTCTTTCATTCTCCCTGCATGATAATCATCATCATTATCACTCTCTTCAGCAACTCTAGCAACAAAAGCTTTGTGATTTGAAGTTTTGTTAGGATCATAGTCATCCCAACTGAAATTTTTCCAGCTAAAACCTTCTGGTAGTCTTTCATCATTTTGATTTATCAGACATGCTTTGCTGTCAGCTGAAATATATTTGTCCCAACTGAATTCTTTTGTTGACTTTTTATCATCTTGATTCACCATACAAGCTCTCTTTGATGAATCTTCGATTGTCTTCCTAGCATGTGCAGTTTGTGGTTCTTGTTGTTGTTGAGCAACTTGATGATAAATTGCTTTCCGATAGTAATCATTCTTGTTGAACGGATTTTGAGCTCCACTTGCTTCGCGATTTGTGCACTCTCTCTTGAAGTGTCCCTTTTCCCTGCAACGAAGACAAGTAACTTTAGATTTATCAAAACCTAAAGTAGAAACATTTGCATCACGGAAATCATCTCTTCCCGTAATTTGTTTAAACTTTTCTGCTCTCCTCAACACACTCGCCAAACACCATTTTATATCCATCAATTCCATTTCCTCAGCATCAATCTGATCATAATCGTCTTTTGTCAACATTGGATTCCCGATCTTTCCTGCTACTAGACTTTCATATGATTCCAGCACAGTTCCCAACAAAGACATGTGACTTTTTGCAACCTCTTCCTAAAATTTTTGATCATTTTCAAGGTTTAATACAATGTTGCATTGAAGCATCTTGCCATTCTTTGTTGTTGACAAGTTTGGATCAAATGATGGATATGAAGAAAATCCCGTTTTGTTGTTTGATCCTTGAGATGACCCTCCAGACGAACTCTTAGCATTGAATGCAGTTTCAACCTTTGGTGACATATTAGTCTTATCACTAACACCTCCTTTGTAATACAGACCTATATCTTGTTCACCATCAAAATCTTTCATTCTTGAGATCTTCCTTTGTTCCATTTCCTGAGCTTCAATTTTTTTAATAAATTTATTCAGTGTCAAATTACTAAAATCTTTCTTATTTCTCAACATCATGAGATATGTTCCCCAAGTTTCATGTGGCAACGCATCAGCTAACTTTTCTATCAACTCTTCATTATCTTTTGTGATGCTCACGCTCTTCATTTAGACTATCAGATTGCAGTATCTTTCAATAATCTGCTTGGTGCTCTCAGTTCTTAAACCACGAAATAGATCAAATTCCTTTTTCAAAAGTGACTTTTTGTTCTTAATCATCTCTTTACTTCCAACAAACTTTGATTTTAATGCTTTCCAGATAGAGTATGCACTTCCATTGTGTTGCAGTAAAACCAAGATATCTTCTTTAACCGCTTGATGCAATAGACTGATCATCATCTTTTCATTTTTGTATTTCTTTCTATCATCAACACTTAGATCTTTAATAGCAATTTCCTCTTCATCATCATTCAACGGTCTAACATATTTCGTTTCAACACATTCCCAAGCATCCAAATAATTTGCTTGAATCCAGTTCTCAAATCATTCTTCCCATCCTTTATACTCCTCGATATTCATAAGCTTAGGCGGTTTTTGCATAGTGCCCGTTTCATTTTGCATGTTCAAGTTCTGAGTAACTGATGCCGGAGTAGTCGGGGTGGTAGCAAATGCGTTATAAAATTCCTCTTCCATGTTTCAGGCAACAATTTTCACAAAACAGTCTTTTCAAACAAAATTACTCCTTTAAACGAAATACCCTTTGGAGCGAAAACACTTTCAAGCGAAATAACCAATCTGATGCGAAATTACTGATTTCGTGCGAAATAACACCCTTTCAAACGAAATATGTGATTTCGTGTGAAATACTCAAGCGAAATAAGAATTTGATGCGAAATAGCTAATTTCGTGTGGACCTCTCAAAGGAAATTACAAACTGGTGCGAAATCAGGCTTATTTCGTGCGAAATACTGCTGATGTCATCATCTCGAGCTGTTTTTGCCAAAATTGTTTAGGTTTTTGTCCAATTTTAAGTCTGAAACTTTCAAGGGTTTGTTAAAACACTATTGCGCATATAATGTGTGAAATTCAAGATATTTTAACCATGAAAACTTGTTAATTTTGAAAAGAAGGTGTAGAAATCAGATTTTGCAGCTGAATTGGTATGAACTCTTCCTCCTGAGCTCTGATACCACTTGTAGGATCCTTTTCTGACCCGAATGAGTCGATCAGAAGAGTTTTTCTCAATACGAGAGGCGAAAACAAACGCATCAAGTTCAATTCAGCTAGATATACACTTTAAACTGTCTTTTGATTGATTTGACAAAGTTTTACAGCGAGTCGACACTTCGGCAGCACTTCGGTACTGAATCCGGAAAGTTAATTTTCGTTCCAAATGACGAAGACACAACAGGTATTTATAGGCAAATTTCGCACGGACCAGCTCAAGCGGAATTTGATTTCATGCGAAATCTAATTTCGTGCGAAATTACTATCTAATTTCGTACGAAATTACCTGTGTGTAATTTCGTGCGAAATTACCTACAAACACATTTTTCTCGTTTTGCGTGCCCTGATCTATCTAAAACAATACAAGACTCGATACAAGACGAAGTCGATAGACGTATGCACTAACAGAGTTCCTAAGTGATCTCTGCCTGACCGCATCGAGGGTGAGAGACAATGATAAATCAGCCACTGATCTGAAGGTAGTCGGTCTAGATGCTTTCACACTTGCTTTAATTTCTGGAGCCCAACCTCCAATGAAACGGGCTATACGCTTTGGTTCTGGTGTAACTAAGTATGGGACCAATCGAGACATGGTATTGAAACTGGTAAGGTATGCCTGGCAGTCTAAGTTCTTCATGACCAATGTCAAGAAGTCAGTCTCAATTTTCTCAACTTCATGTTGAGGACAGAAATTCTCTTTGATCAATGCAACAAACGTGTGACAACTGGCACCAAACCAGTAATTTTCGTACACTTTAATTATTATTTAATGACTACAATTATGTGCTTAGATGTCAACATTGTCTTATTTCATACTAAGCAAGTGAATTCATGCACGTTTTATACTACAAAATATTGCTTTATGCATTAACAAGAGCGTTGCGTCAGAAATACTAGTAAACTAACCGGTAAGACACAATGTGTCAACAAATCTGCAGAAAGCAGTCAGACAAAAGAATTAGGGCCTAGGTGTAGGTCCAACGACAAGAATACAATAAAACCCAAGAGTCCATACAAGGGTTTACATATAGACATTCCGAAAGCTAAAATACGCACTAAAAAGCACCCGAAACGCACTTTAAGTGCAGAATTTTATTAAATTCAGCTCAAATCAGCTTTTTAACCTCAAAATATCATGCTGAATTTACGTTTTATTATCCAGAATACTTCCCTAAGTGTCGGGAATTGAAAGTGTTACAAAGGGGACTTAAAAGACACTAAAAGGTGCAATTTAGCACTTTAACGAACAGGTATCTAACCGAACAACCGGACATTGCCCGAAACATCAAAATATTATTAGAGGCATTATTTTAATATTACCAAGCTAGTTATCACTCATGAACATCATATTACATCCCCAAACACATAAACACACTTAAACTCTAAACTAACACTTAAAATCCAAACTAGAATAATTAACCAAGACTTGAAACTAAACTAGATTACCCCCCCCCCCCCCATAACCAGTTAGACAAGGGTCCCACACCCTTGATTTTATTTCATTATTATATTGGATCTTGCTTCTATATTGAGAACATATTATACAAAGGTTAAGGCCTTGAAATGGATTATAAGAATACACACATGATCATCACTTCATTCATACACACACTAGCAAAACACACAACTCCTCTACTCCCGTTGGGAGTTCTCGGCCGAACCCAATCCCCCATACACCCATCATTTTCGATCAAGTCTTATACATTCCAAGCTCACACAAGTGTGTTCGATGGTGTATAAGCAAGCTTGGTGTGTTCGGAAGCTCAAGGACCTCCTTCATCTTCTTTTATCCACCACTTTTACACTCTTGAACTCCCGTAGCCTTGTGCTAGTGGTAAGTTTCTTAGATCTTCATCCTCTTCATGTCTTTGATGGTTAATAGCTAAAAGAATGATGAAATCACAAGAAACACTAAACACATAAGCAAGTCTTGAACATGAACTAACCTTGTGATGAAGTAGTGTTAAAATGATGATGAAATCATGTTATTCTTGTGTTATGATGCTTGTTGAATGTTATTTGTTAGTAGAAATGTTATGGATCATCATATGGACATGCTAGATCATGATTAAAAACATGATCTAGCAAGATGTGAAAGTTAGAGATGTGTAGGATGATGGAAACATCCACACATAAACTATGAACTTGAATAAATAAATGTTTTCTTGTAAAATAAAGATCAAAATGAGTTATAATCTTGTAGATCTAAATATCCATGAGTGGTTTTTTAAAAGAACCAAGTTAAAAATACAAGTTTTACTTAATCTTGATTCTTAAACAAATAAACCTTATTTTTGGGGGTTAATAAAGTAAAGATACACATATGTAACAAGAAAAATACAAGAAGAAGTATTTTTAGAAAACATGAACATGAGTTGTAAAGAATCATATTCTTTAAAAATGGAATTTTTAAAGAAGCAATCACACTTTAAAGGGTAACAAGACTTACTAAATACACTAGTAAGTTACTACACATTTTTATAAATTCTCAAGTTCATGAAATAGAAAAATTAGTATATGTTGTTGATGATTGTTGTTGAAATTGATGGATGATGATTTTAAAAGAAAATAAACACATGTTTTGAAAACATGGGAAACCTCCATTTTTAGGGGAAACTCTGTCAAAATTTTTATAAATTTTGACACTTAGAAAAATATAAGTTTTTGAGAAACTTATTCCCTAAAAATGTATCTAAAAATATTACCAAGGTTTCCCTAATTTTTGGTGATAAGAAATGATGATTTCTTCAAGATTAAAATTTATATCAAGTATGTATATTTTTGAGGAAAATATATGTATTTATTGGTCACCAAACTTTGTGCTAAGCATATATAGTATGTGTTATACGTGCTAGTGTATTAGGACTTGAAAATACACTAAATACTCTTGAGAAGTAAAAACACAAAAATACACATACAACATACAAGATACATAATTCGGGTGCAAAACACAAGATACTTATATTAATTTTTGAGAAAATAATATAAGTAAGATACTTAGTTAAAAATATAAAATATTTTTTTACACAACAATACAATACAAAAGATAGTGACTTGTGCTTGTACGAAACAAGTCTAGTGACTGACGATAAGAAAACACGTATAGGTCACGACGTTAATTAAGCAAATCCGGTGAAGTTTACGACGCAAGGAACGCAAAGTTGTGAGTTCATGCTCCCCCTTTTCTTTTAACTGTTTTCAGTTTTATAACTTCGGGGGTGAAATACATGTTACAAATACTTCAATGTTTACAAAATGGTATGATGTGTACTAAAACAAGAAGCACCATTAATCGTGTACATACTTAGACCGCAGAACAAAAGGTTAGATCTAATGGGTTTCAGGGCAGCCCCACTCTTGGTGACAACTAGTACCGAGTAGTGTTTTTGTGTCTCAGTCGTGAATCGACTACTAGAAAAATGCCTATGGTTTGGTAACTTCCTATGTCGTGTCACATGTTAATGGCCTTGCAACCCATTAACACTTGATACATACAGAAATACATGATTTATACAAGAATACGTGATTTATACAAGATACATACCATGTTTTTCATACAAAGTATACAAATGTACATTACAAGAACTGCATGAATTCACACCAACATTATGTTGACGTTTTTCCAAAACTCACATGTATTTCAGGTAACTAGAAGTGGATGTGCGCGCGGCCTTACTCATGCTTGTGGATGTCGCTTTTGTTTATCTTTAAATATAGTTGTAAACTTTTTAAGACAATGTTTTAAGCTATCTCGCGATGTAAACGCTAACTTATGTTTTCAAATTATGAAATGTTTGGCATTTGAAGATATTTTTACGAGCATGTAGTATGTTTACATTTCGTATGCAATGAGAACCTTTCATGATCACACCTCGTGCTTCCGCCGCAGAAAGGGGTGTGACTGATTGGTATCAGAGCTACGAATGTAGTGAACCAGGATTCCTTCTCGAGTCTAGTCTACAATCATTAGGATCCTTTCACGAAAACAATTTTTCAAAGAGTTTTCATTGCATAAAACTTTCCGCGACATCCACTACCTGAAACTGTTCACAATGAGTCTAGAAAAGACACTACAAGACTTAGGATGCACTGGAGTAGCACTTCTCTGTGATTAAGAATTACTTGCAATTATGTGTGATAATTGATACTTACATATACTAGAAGTAGAATGACACAAGTATACGTGACTTTACCTAAAAACAATGGCCTATCTGACGGAAGAGATACGAGGATGAAACAAACTGTGCGGACTGTGCAAGGAGTTACGTAATTATGGATGCATACATAATTATGGAATTCAGTGCACAGAAATCACAGCTAGTCTTGTCACGTATAGATTCCCTCAGTGCAAGAATAGGGCCAACGTGAACACCCCTCCCCCAGCCTACTAAGTACTCTGTTGGAGTAATCATTGTTTGATGTCACTTATGTGGTATATGCCTGAATATATATACTACTACTGTCTCGTAAGACGATATCAAAAAAATATCTAACCCTGTTGTGTTGTGTTCTGATAGAACATGGCGCCCAGGAAAGCTGTGAATGCTCACAATGATGATCAACCCCCTCCCCCTCTTCTACCAAGGACTGCAGAAGAGCTAAACGCTCTACTGGAAGAAAGGATCTCCGCTGCTATCGCCCAATACGAGGCGAACCGTACTGCAGACAGTGGAGGACCAAGCAATGCTAGACTCAATGGGAATGGAGATTCATCTGGAGGAAATGCAGCTCAAGGTATCTTTAAGACGATTTGCTAAGCATGGGAAATTTATGAACGGTCTTTGTTTCATTATTTCTTCGATTTCTCACATGTGAATTGGTTGAATCAATTCCAGGCTGCACTTTCAAGCAGTTTCTCGACGGCAAACCGATGAACTACGACGGCACAGGAGGTGCAGTAGCGTTTGTATGCTGGATGGAGAAGACTGAAGCTACTATCCGCATGAGCAAGTGTACCGCGGATCAGCAAAGTCACTTTCGCTACTGGGTTGTTTGTTGATGAAGATCTGACTTGGTGGAACTTGCAAGTCCAAACCTTGGGCGATGATGCCGCTTATGGCCTAACTTGGGATGAACTGAAGGAAAGAATGAGAGAGAAGTACTGCTCTCGTGCCGAACTCCAAAGACTGGAGACGGCGTTCTGGCACTTGACCATGGAAGGTGCTGACATTAATGGGTATACTCGAAGGTTCCACGATCTGTCTAGAGTGCTTCCCTACATGGTGACTCCCGAATTTAAGCGCGTTGAACACTACATTTGGGGACTGGCCCTAGAGTTTCGCGGCATGGTAACTTCAGCCAAACCCCAAACTATCACTGAGGCTGTAACTCTGGCTGTCAGCCTTACTGAAGATTGTGTTCGTATGAAGAAGCTATCCCTGAACCCAACAGAAAAGTCTGAAACGCATGCTGAGTCGTCTGGGGACAAGAAAATGAAGCATGCAAACCTGAATCAAGCAATTCGTAACAACAAGGGTTCCAACAAGAAGCGTGACCCCAACCCGCCTCAGGAGGCGAAATCTCTTGCAGTCATGAATGACGCTCCAGCTAAGGGATACATGGGCACCTTGCCCAAATCCAATCGATGCAAGCGTCATCATGAGGGGGTTTGTCACGTTTCAAAGTGTGACAAGTGTGGAAAATTGGGTCACCGCACTGAAGACTGTTGGAGTAAGGGAAACAGGAACGGGAGTGGAAACCGCAACGGTGCTGGAAACAATGGGGGAAATGGAAATGGCAATGGTAACCGAGTTGGAAATGAAGCTGGGTGAAACCAAGGATGCTTCAGTTGTGGAAGCAATGAACATTTCATGAAAGACTGCCCAAAAGGAAACAATGCTCAGGCTCGAGCATTTGTAATTGGAGCAAGGGTCGCACGCGAGGACCCTAATGTGGTCAACGGTACGTTCCTCCTTAACAATCACTTTGCATCCATATTATTTGACACTGGCGCCGATTATAGCTTCATGTCTGTGGAATTTAAACACATGCTTGGAATAGAATCTAGTAGATTAGAAATTCCTTATTCCATAGAACTAGCCAATGCCAAACTTGTCGAATCGGGCGATGTTATTAGAAGCTGCACGTTAGAACTGGGCGAACAAAGTTTTAGCATCGACCTCTTACCTATTCAATTGGGTAGCTTCGACGTAGTGGTCGGAATGGACTGGTTGTCCAAGAACAAAGCTGAAGTTATTTGTCACGAGAAAATCATTCGCATCCCTCTGTCGAATGATGAAACTCTCATTGTACATGGAGAAAAACAAGATGCGCCTCTACGAATCATCAGTTGCATGAAGGCACAGAAGTGCTTGAGGAAAGGATGTGTTGCTTTCCTAGCGCAGGTTGTAGATAAGAAGGCTGTAGAGCCAAAACTCGAAGATATTCCTGTGGTGAAGGAATTCCCTGATGTTTTTCCCGAAGATCTGCCAGGACTACCTCCGCAACGACAAGTCGAATTCCGTATAGACTTGGTTCCAGGAGCCGCTCCTGTAGCCAAGGCACCCTATCGACTTGCACCATCCGAGATGCAAGAATTATCTACACAACTCCAGGAGTTGTTGGATAAAGGATTCATAAGGCCAAGCTTCTCACCCTGGGGAGCTCCAGTATTATTCGTGAAGAAGAAGGATGGAACACTGCGGATGTGTATCGATTACAGAGAACTGAACAAGCTCACGATCAAGAATCGGTATCCACTACCGAGGATTGATGACTTATTTGATCAGTTGCAAGGATCAAGCTACTATTCCAAGATCGACCTTCGATCTGGATACCATCAGTTATGGATACAAGAAGAAAGCATACCAAAGACTGCATTCCGAACGCGTTATGGGCACTATGAGTTTCTTGTGATGCCATTCGGAATGACGAACGCACCAGCGGTATTTATGGATCTGATGAACCGCATATGCAAACCATATCTCGATAAATTCGTGATTGTATTTATCGATGATATCCTGATTTACTCGCGAACGAAAGAAGAACATGAGCAACATCTCAGAACTATTCTGGAACTACTAAAGAAAGAGAAGCTTTATGCAAAGTTCTCGAAATGCGAATTCTAGATTCGCGAAGTACAATTTCTTGGTCACGTTGTAAACAAAAAGGGCATTCATGTGGACCCATCCAAGATCCAAGCAATAAAGAATTGGGAAGCCCCCAAAACCCCAACTGAAGTTCGACAATTTTTGGGCCTAGCGGGCTATTATCGGCGATTCATCGAGAACTTCTCCAAGATAGCTCAACCGCTAACGACCCTTACTCAGAAAGACAAGAAATACGACTGGGGTTACAAACAAGAAGAAGCCTTCCAGCTACTTAAAAACAAGCTATGCGATGCACCGATACTATCCTTACCCGAAGGCACTAAAGACTTCGTGGTATACTGCGACACTTCACGACAAGGTTTGGGTTGCGTGCTCGTGCAACGCCAGAAGGTCATCGCTTACGCTTCAAGAAAATTGAAGGCGCATGAAAGAAACTATACCACTCACGACCTAGAGCTAGGCGCAGTGGTATTCGCCTTGAAGATCTGGCAACACTATCTATATGGTAATCGATGTACAATCTTCACAGATCACAAAAGCCTACAGCACATATATGATCAGAAAGAACTAAACATGCGACAGCGACGTTGGGTTGAGCTGCTGAACGATTATAACTGTGAGATTAAGTACCATCCTGGGAAGGAAAACGTTGTAGCAGACGCACTAAGTCGAAAAGAAAGGGTTAAGACCCTAAGGGTTCGAGCATTGGAAATGACTATACAAACGAACCTCACTGCACGCATTCGTGATGCACAACAAGAAGCCCTTAAAGAAGAAAACCGTAAAGCCGAATACCTTCGGGGTATGTTGAAATATATGGTGCTAAATGAAGAGGGAGCCTTATACTTTAAGAAACGTATATGGGTTCCGCTCTATGGTGGCCTACGAGAAGTCATCCTTGATGAAGCGCATAAATCGAGATACTCGATCCATCCAGGATCGGACAAGATGTATCAAGACTTAAAAGAATACTATTGGTGGCCGAGACTTAAAAGCGATGTTGCTGTCTACGTTGGAAAGTGCCTGACCTGTGCTAAGGTTAAGGCTGAATATCAGAAACCGTCTGGCCTACTACAACAACCAGAGATTCCCATGTGGAAGTGGGAGCAAATATCGATGTACTTCATAACAAAATTACCCAGGACCCCTAGAGGACACGACATGATATGGGTGATAGTCGATCGGCTAACAAAGTCTGCGCATTTCCTACCAATCCGAGAGAAGGATAGCACTGGAAAGCTTGCTGAGATATACTTAAAAGAAATTGTGGCACGTCATGGAGTGCCTATCTCAATCATTTCAGACAGAGATGGACACTTTGTCTCTAGAATCTGGCAATCATTTCTGGAAGCCTTTGGATCCCAAATAGATCTAAGCACGGCCTTCCATCCGCAAACAGACGGTCAGAGCGAACGGACTATACAAACGTTAGAAGATATGCTTCGTGCATGCATCATGGACCTAGGCGGCAGCTGGGATACTCATCTACCTTTAGTTGAGTTTTCCTACAATAACAGTTATCATACAAGCATAAAAGCCGCACCGTTCGAAGCTCTGTATGGCCGCAAGTGCCGATCGCCCCTATGTTGGGAAGACGCTGGAGATAAACGTATGGTTGGTCCTGAATTTATACAAGAGACAACCGACAAGATTATGCATATCCGAGAGCGCATTAAGGCGGCTCGAGATCGACAAAAGAGCTACGTTGATCGAAGACGAAAACCATTAGAATTCGAGGTGGGAGACAAAGTTTTGTTGAAGGTCTCACCTTGGAAGGGCGTAGTAAGATTTGGAAAACGTGGAAAGCTGAATCCACGATACATCGGACCATTCAAGATCTTGGAAAGAATTGGTACCGTGGCATACAAGTTGGAGTTACCGGAAGAACTTAATGGAGTACATGATACGTTTCATGTATCCAACCTCAAGAAGAGTCCAACACAAGAAGACGTGATCATCTCGGCGGATGAAGTGCATATTGATGACGCCCTCCGATTTACAGAACAACCCGTCGAGGTTACAGACTGGAAAGTCAACAAGACCAGGAGGAGCACTATTAAACTTGTCAAAGTACGTTGGAACTCTAAGCACGGACCCGAGTACACGTGGGAATGTGAAGACCAGTTCAAAGAAAAGTATTCCCACCTATTCAAGAAGACTCCTGCGAGAGTTAGTTCAGCCTGAATTTCAGGACGAAATTCTTTTAACTTGGGCAGACTGTGATAACTGACACAAAACCGGTAATTTATGTACACTTTAATTATTATTTAATGACTACAATTATGTGCTTAGATGTCAACATTGTCTGATTACATACTAAGCAAGTGAATTCATGCACTTTTTATACTACAAAATATTGCTTTATGCATTAACAAGAGCGTTGCGTCAGAAATACTAGTAAATTCACCGGTAAGACACAATGTGTCAACAAATCTGCAGAAAGCAGATAGACAAAAGAATTAGGGCCTAGGTGTAGGTCCAACGACAAGAATACAATAAAACCCAAGAGTCCATACAAGGGTTTACATATAGACATTCCGAAAGCTAAAATACGCACTAAAAAGCACCCGAAACGCACTTTAAGTGCAAAATTTTATTAAATTCAGCTCAAATCAGCTTTTTAACCTCAAAATATCATGCTGAATTTATGTTTTATTATCCAGAATACTTCCCTAAGTGTCGGGAATTGAAAGTGTTACAAAGGGGACTTAAAAGACACTAAAAGGTGCAATTTAGCACTTTAACGAACAGGTATCTAACCGAACAACCGGACATTACCCGGAACATCAAAATATTATTAGAGGCATTATTTTAACATTACCAAGCTAGTTATCACTCATGAACATCATATTACATCCCCAAACACATAAACACACTTAAACTCTAAACTAACACTTAAAATCCTAACTAGAATAATTAACCAAGACTTGAAACTAAACTAGATTACCCCCCCCCCCCCCCATAACCGGTTAGACAAGGGTCCCACTCCCTTGATTTTATTTCATTATTATATTGGATCTTGCTTCTATATTGAGAACATATTATACAAAGGTTAAGGCCTTGAAATGGATTATAAGAATACACACATGATCATCACTTCATTCATACACACACTAGCAAAACACACAACTCCTATACTCCCCTTGGGAGCTCTCGGCCGAACCCAATCCCCCATACACCCACCATTTTCGATCAAGTCTTATACATTCCAATCTCACACAAGTGTGTTAGAAGGTGTATAAGCAAGCTTGGTGTGTTCGGAAGCTCAAGGACCTCCTTCATCTTCTTTTATCCACCACTTTTACACTCTTGAACTCCCCTAGCCTTGTGCTAGTGGTAAGTTTCTTAGATCTTCATCCTCTTCATGTCTTTGATGGTTAATAGCTAAAAGAATGATGAAATCACAAGAAACACTAAAAACATAAGCAAGTCTTGAACATGAACTAACCTTGTGATGAAGTAGTGTTAAAATGATGATGAAATCATGTTATTCTTGTGTTATGATGCTAGTTGAATCTTATTTGTTAGTAGAAATGTTATGGATCATCATATGGACTTGCTAGATCATGATTAAAAACATGATCTAGCAAGATGTGAAAGTTAGAGATGTGTAGGATGATGGAAACATCCACACATAAACTATGAACTTGAATAAATAAATGTTTTCTTGTAAAATAAAGATCAAAATGAGTTATAATCTTGTAGATCTAAATATCCATGAGTGGTTTTTCAAAAGAACCAAGTTAAAAATACAAGTTTTACTTAATCTTGATTCTTAAAAAATAAACCTTATTTTTTGGGGTTAATAAAGTAAAGATACACATATGTAACAAGAAAAATACAAGAAGAAGTATTTTTAGAAAAGATGAACATGAGTTGTAAAGAATCATATTCTTTAAAAATGGAATTTTTAAAGAAGCAATCACACTTTAAAGGGTAACAAGACTTACTAAATACACTAGTAAGTTACTACACATTTTTATAAATTCTCAAGTTCATGAAATAGAGAAATTAGTATATGTTGTTGATGATTGTTGTTGAAATTGATGGATGATGATTTTAAAAGAAAATAAACACATGTTTTGAAAATATGGGAAACCTCCATTTTTAGGGGAAACTCTATCAAAATTTTTATAAATTTTTATAAATTTTGACACTTAGAAAATTATAAGTTTTTGAGAATCTTATTCCCTAAAAATGTATCTAAAAATATTACCAAGGTTTCCCTAATTTTTGGTGATAAGAAATGATGATTTCTTCAAGATTAAAATTTATATCAAGTATGTATATTTTTGAGGAAAATATATGTATTTATTGGTCACCAAACTTTGTGCTAAGCATATATAGTATGTGTTATACGTGCTAGTGTATTAGGACTTGAAAATACACTAAATACTCTTGAGAAGTAAAAACACAAAAATACACATACAACATACAAGATACATAATTCGGGTGCAAAACACAAGATACTTATATTAATTTTTGAGAAAATAATATAAGTAAGATACTTAGTTAAAAATATAAAATATTTTTTTACACAACAATACAATACAAAAGATAGTGACTTGTGCTTGTACGAAACAAGTCTAGTGACTGACGATAAGAAAACACGTATAGGTCACGACGTTAATTAAGCAAATCCGGTGAAGTTTACGACGCAAGGAACGCAAAGTTGTGAGTTCATGCTCCCCCTTTTCTTTTAACTGTTTTCAGTTTTATAACTTCGGGGGTGAAATACATGTTACAAATACTTCAATGTTTACAAAATGGTATGATGTGTACTAAAACAAGAAGCACCATTAATCGTGTACATACTTAGACCGCAGAACAAAAGGTTAGATCTAATGGGTTTCAGGGCAGCCCCACTCTTGGTGACAACTAGTACCGAGTAGTGTTTTTGTGTCTCAGTCGTGAATCGACTACTAGAAAAATGCCTATGGTTTGGTAACTTCCTATGTCGTGTCACATGTTAATGGCCTTGCAACCCATTAACACTTGATACATACAGAAATACATGATTTATACAAGAATACGTGATTTATACAAGATACATACCATGTTTTTCATACAAAGTATACAAACGTACATTACAAGAACTGCATGAATTCACACCAACATTATGTTGACGTTTTTCCAAAACTCACATGTATTTCAGGTAACTAGAAGTGGATGTGCGCGCGGCCTTACTCATGCTTGTGGATGTCGCTTTTGTTTATCTTTAAATATAGTTGTAAACTTTTTAAGACAATGTTTTATGCTATCTCGCGATGTAAACGCTAACTTATGTTTTCAAATTATGAAATGTTTGGCATTTGAAGATATTTTTACGAGCATGTAGTATGTTTACATTTCGTATGCAATGAGAACCTTTCATGATCACACCTCGTGCTTCCGCCGCAGAAAGGGGTGTGACAGATTGGTATCAGAGCTACGAATGTAGTGAACCAGGATTCCTTCTCGAGTCTAGTCTACAAT
Organism: Helianthus tuberosus; assembly: GCA_030545235.1. NCBI lineage: Eukaryota > Viridiplantae > Streptophyta > Magnoliopsida > Asterales > Asteraceae > Helianthus > Helianthus tuberosus. The sequence continues at coordinate 86,200,735 of CM060369.1, forward strand.
CATTAGGATCCTTTCAAGAAAACAATTTTTCAAAGAGTTTTCATTGCATAAAACTTTCCGCGACATCCACTACCTGAAACTGTTCACAATGAGTCTAGAAAAGACACTACAAGACTTAGGATGCACTGGAGTAGCACTTCTCTGTGATTAAGAATTACTTGCAATTATGTGTGATAATTGATACTTACATATACTAGAAGTAGAATGACACAAGTATACGTGACTTTACCTAAAAACAATGGCCTATCTGACGGAAGAGATACGAGGATGAAACAAACTGTGCGGACTGTGCAAGGAGTTACGTAATTATGGATGTATACATAATTATGGAATTCAGTGCACAGAAATCACAGCTAGTCTTGTCACGTATAGATTCCCTCAGTGCAAGAATAGGGCCAACGTGAACACCCCTCCCCCAGCCTACTAAGTACTCTGTTGGAGTAATCATTGTTTGATGTCACTTATGTGGTATATGCCTGAATATATATACTACTACTGTCTCGTAAGACGATATCAAAAAAATATCTAACCCTGTTGTGTTGTGTTCTGATAGAACATGGCGCCCAGGAAAGCTGTGAATGCTCACAATGATGATCAACCCCCTCCCCCTCTTCTACCAAGGACTGCAGAAGAGCTAAACGCTCTACTGGAAGAAAGGATCTCCGCTGCTATCGCCCAATACGAGGCGAACCGTACTGCAGACACTGGAGGACCAAGCAATGCTAGACTCAATGGGAATGGAGATTCATCTAGAGGAAATGCAGCTCAAGGTATCTTTAAGACGATTTGCTAAGCATGGGAAATTTATGAACGGTCTTTGTTTCATTATTTCTTCGATTTCTCACATGTGAATTGGTTTAATCAATTCCAGGCTGCACTTTCAAGCAGTTTCTCGAAGGCAAACCGATGAACTACGACGGCACAGGAGGTGCAGTAGCGTTTGTATGCTGGATGGAGAAGACTGAAGCTACTATCCGCATGAGCAAGTGTACCGCGGATCAGCAAGTCACTTTCGCTACTGGGTTGTTTGTTGATGAAGATCTGACTTGGTGGAACTTGCAAGTCCAAACCTTGGGCGATGATGCCGCTTATGGCCTAACTTGGGATGAACTGAAGGAAAGAATGAGAGAGAAGTACTGCTCTCGTGCTGAACTCCAAAGACTGGAGACGGCGTTCTGGCACTTGACCATGGAAGGTGCTGACATTAATGGGTATACTCGAAGGTTCCACGATCTGTCTAGAGTGCTTCCCTACATGGTGACTCCCGAATTTAAGTGCGTTGAACACTACATTTGGGGACTGGCCCTAGAGTTTCGCGGCATGGTAACTTCAGCCAAACCCCAAACTATCACTGAGGCTGTAACTCTGGCTGTCAGCCTTACTGAAGATTGTGTTCGTATGAAGAAGCTATCCCTGAACCCAACAGAAAAGTTTGAAACGCATGCTGAGTCGTCTGGGGACAAGAAAATGAAGCATGCAAACCTGAATCAAGCAATTCGTAACAACAAGGGTTCCAACAAGAAGCGTGACCCCAACCCGCCTCAGGAGGCGAAATCTCTTGCAGTCATGAATGACGCTCCAGCTAAGGGATACATGGGCACCTTGCCCAAATCCAATCGATGCAAGCGTCATCATGAGGGAGTTTGTCACGTTTCAAAGTGTGACAAGTGTGGAAAATTGGGTCACCGCACTGAAGACTGTTGGAGTAAGGGAAACAGGAACGGGAGTGGAAACCGCAACGGTGCTGGAAACAATGGGGGAAATGGAAATGGCAATGGTAACCGAGTTGGAAATGAAGCTGGGTGAAACCAAGGATGCTTCAGTTGTGGAAGCAATGAACATTTCATGAAAGACTGCCCAAAAGGAAACAATGCTCAGGCTCGAGCATTTGTAATTGGAGCAAGGGTCGCACGCGAGGACCCTAATGTGGTCAACGGTACGTTCCTCCTTAACAATCACTTTGCATCCATATTATTTGACACTGGCGCCGATTATAGCTTCATGTCTGTGGAATTTAAACACATGCTTGGAATAGAATCTAGTAGATTAGAAATTCCTTATTCCATAGAACTAGCCAATGCCAAACTTGTCGAATCGGGCGATGTTGTTAGAAGCTGCACGTTAGAACTGGGCGAACAAAGTTTTAGCATCGACCTCTTACCTATTCAATTGGGTAGCTTCGACGTAGTGGTCGGAATGGACTGGTTGTCCAAGAACAAAGCTGAAGTTATTTGTCACGAGAAAATCATTCGCATCCCTCTGTCGAATGATGAAACTCTCATTGTACATGGAGAAAAACAAGATGCGCCTCTACGAATCATCAGTTGCATGAAGGCACAGAAGTGCTTGAGGAAAGGATGTGTTGCTTTCCTAGCACAGGTTGTAGATAAGAAGGCTGTAGAGCCAAAACTCGAAGATATTCCTGTGGTGAAGGAATTCCCTGATGTTTTTCCCGAAGATCTGCCAGGACTACCTCCGCAACGACAAGTCGAATTCCGTATAGACTTGGTTCTAGGAGCCGCTCCTGTAGCCAAGGCACCCTATCGACTTGCACCATCCGAGATGCAAGAATTATCTACACAACTCCAGGAGTTGTTGGATAAAGGATTCATAAGGCCAAGCTTCTCACCCTGGGGAGCTCCAGTATTATTCGTGAAGAAGAAGGATGGAACACTGCGGATGTGTATCGATTACAGAGAACTGAACAAGCTCACGATCAAGAATCGGTATCCACTACCGAGGATTGATGACTTATTTGATCAGTTGCAAGGATCAAGCTACTATTCCAAGATCGACCTTCGATCTGGATACCATCAGTTATGGATACAAGAAGAAAGCATACCAAAGACTGCATTCCGAACGCGTTATGGGCACTACAAGTTTCTTGTGATGCCATTCGGAATGACGAACGCACCAGCGGTATTTATGGATCTGATGAACCGCATATGCAAACCATATCTCGATAAATTCGTGATTGTATTTATCGATGATATCCTGATTTACTCGCGAACGAAAGAAGAACATGAGCAACATCTCAGAACTATTCTGGAACTACTAAAGAAAGAGAAGCTTTATGCAAAGTTCTCGAAATGCGAATTCTAGATTCGCGAAGTACAATTTCTTGGTCACGTTGTAAACAAAAAGGGCATTCATGTGGACCCATCCAAGATCCAAGCAATAAAGAATTGGGAAGCCCCCAAAACCCCAACTGAAGTTCGACAATTTTTGGGCCTAGCGGGCTATTATCGGCGATTCATCGAGAACTTCTCCAAGATAGCTCAACCGCTAACGACCCTTACTCAGAAAGACAAGAAATACGACTGGGGTTACAAACAAGAAAAAGCCTTCCAGCTACTTAAAAACAAGCTATGCGATGCACCGATACTATCCTTACCCGAAGGCACTAAAGACTTCGTGGTATACTGCGACGCTTCACGACAAGGTTTGGGTTGCGTGCTCGTGCAACGCCAGAAGGTCATCGCTTACGCTTCAAGAAAATTGAAGGCGCATGAAAGAAACTATACCACTCACGACCTAGAGCTAGGCGCAGTGGTATTCGCCTTGAAGATCTGGCAACACTATCTATATGGTAATCGATGTACAATCTTCACAGATCACAAAAGCCTACAGCACATATATGATCAGAAAGAACTAAACATGCGACAGCGACGTTGGGTTGAGCTGCTGAACGATTATAACTGTGAGATTAAGTACCATCCTGGGAAGGAAAACGTTGTAGCAGACGCACTAAGTCGAAAAGAAAGGGTTAAGACCCTAAGGGTTCGAGCATTGGAAATGACTATACAAACGAACCTCACTGCACGCATTCGTGATGCACAACAAGAAGCCCTTAAAGAAGAAAACCGTAAAGCCGAATACCTTCGGGGTATGTTGAAATATATGGTGCTAAATGAAGAGGGAGCCTTATACTTTAAGAAACGTATATGGGTTCCGCTCTATGGTGGCCTACGAGAAGTCATCCTTGATGAAGCGCATAAATCGAGATACTCGATCCATCCAGGATCGGACAAGATGTATCAAGACTTAAAAGAATACTATTGGTGGCCGAGACTTAAAAGCGATGTTGCTGTCTACGTTGGAAAGTGCCTGACCTGTGCTAAGGTTAAGGCTGAATATCAGAAACCGTCTGGCCTACTACAACAACCAGAGATTCCCATGTGGAAGTGGGAGCAAATATCGATGTACTTCATAACAAAATTACCCAGGACCCCTAGAGGACACGACATGATATGGGTGATAGTCGATCGGCTAACAAAGTCTGCGCATTTCCTACCAATCCGAGAGAAGGATAGCACTGGAAAGCTTGCTGAGATATACTTAAAAGAAATTGTGGCACGTCATGGAGTGCCTATCTCAATCATTTCAGACAGAGATGGACACTTTGTCTCTAGAATCTGGCAATCATTTCTGGAAGCCTTTGGATCCCAAATAGATCTAAGCACGGCCTTCCATCCGCAAACAGACGGTCAGAGCGAACGGACTATACAAACGTTAGAAGATATGCTTCGTGCATGCATCATGGACCTAGGCGGCAGCTGGGATACTCATCTACCTTTAGTTGAGTTTTCCTACAATAACAGTTATCATACAAGCATAAAAGCCGCACCGTTCGAAGCTCTGTATGGCCGCAAGTGCCGATCGCCCCTATGTTGGGAAGACGCTGGAGATAAACGTATGGTTGGTCCTGAATTTATACAAGAGACAACCGACAAGATTATGCATATCCGAGAGCGCATTAAGGCGGCTCGAGATCGACAAAAGAGCTATGTTGATCGAAGACGAAAACCATTAGAATTCGAGGTGGGAGACAAAGTTTTGTTGAAGGTCTCACCTTGGAAGGGCGTAGTAAGATTTGGAAAACGTGGAAAGCTGAATCCACGATACATCAGACCATTCAAGATCTTGGAAAGAATTGGTACCGTGGCATACAAGTTGGAGTTACCGGAAGAACTTAATGGAGTACATGATACGTTTCATGTAACCAACCTCAAGAAGAGTCCAACACAAGAAGACGTGATCATCTCGGCGGATGAAGTGCATATTGATGACGCCCTCCGATTTACAGAACAACCCGTCGAGGTTACAGACTGGAAAGTCAACAAGACCAGGAGGAGCACTATTAAACTTGTCAAAGTACGTTGGAACTCTAAGCACGGACCCGAGTACACGTGGGAACGTGAAGACCAGTTCAAAGAAAAGTATTCCCACCTATTCAAGAAGACTCCTGCGAGAGTTAGTTCAGCCTGAATTTCAGGACGAAATTCTTTTAACTGGGGCAGACTGTGACAACTGACACAAAACCGGTAATTTATGTACACTTTAATTATTATTTAATGACTACAATTATGTGCTTAGATGTCAACATTGTCTGATTACATACTAAGCAAGTGAATTCATGCACTTTTTATACTACAAAATATTGCTTTATGCATTAACAAGAGCGTTGCGTCAGAAATACTAGTAAATTCACCGGTAAGACACAATGTGTCAACAAATCTGCAGAAAGCAGATAGACAAAAGAATTAGGGCCTAGGTGTAGGTCCAACGACAAGAATACAATAAAACCCAAGAGTCCATACAAGGGTTTACATATAGACATTCCGAAAGCTAAAATACGCACTAAAAAGCACCCGAAACGCACTTTAAGTGCAAAATTTTATTAAATTCAGCTCAAATCAGCTTTTTAACCTCAAAATATCATGCTGAATTTATGTTTTATTATCCAGAATACTTCCCTAAGTGTCGGGAATTGAAAGTGTTACAAAGGGGACTTAAAAGACACTAAAAGGTGCAATTTAGCACTTTAACGAACATGTATCTAACCGAACAACCGGACATTACCCGGAACATCAAAATATTATTAGAGGCATTATTTTAACATTACCAAGCTAGTTATCACTCATGAACATCATATTACATCCCCAAACACATAAACACACTTAAACTCTAAACTAACACTTAAAATCCTAACTAGAATAATTAACCAAGACTTGAAACTAAACTAGATTACCCCCCCCCCCCATAACCGGTTAGACAAGGGTCCCACTCCCTTGATTTTATTTCATTATTATATTGGATCTTGCTTCTATATTGAGAACATATTATACAAAGGTTAAGGCCTTGAAATGGATTATAAGAATACACACATGATCATCACTTCATTCATACACACACTAGCAAAACACACAACTCCTATACTCCCCTTGGGAGCTCTCAGCCGAACCCAATCCCCCATACACCCACCATTTTCGATCAAGTCTTATACATTCCAATCTCACACAAGTGTGTTAGAAGGTGTATAAGCAAGCTTGGTGTGTTCGGAAGCTCAAGGACCTCCTTCATCTTCTTTTATCCACCACTTTTACACTCTTGAACTCCCCTAGCCTTGTGCTAGTGGTAAGTTTCTTAGATCTTCATCCTCTTCATGTCTTTGATGGTTAATAGCTAAAAGAATGATGAAATCACAAGAAACACTAAAAACATAAGCAAGTCTTGAACATGAACTAACCTTGTGATGAAGTAGTGTTAAAATGATGATGAAATCATGTTATTCTTGTGTTATGATGCTAGTTGAATCTTATTTGTTAGTAGAAATGTTATGGATCATCATATGGACTTGCTAGATCATGATTAAAAACATGATCTAGCAAGATGTGAAAGTTAGAGATGTGTAGGATGATGGAAACATCCACACATAAACTACGAACTTGAATAAATAAATGTTTTCTTGTAAAATAAAGATCAAAATGAGTTATAATCTTGTAGATCTAAATATCCATGAGTGGTTTTTCAAAAGAACCAAGTTAAAAATACAAGTTTTACTTAATCTTGATTCTTAAAAAATAAACCTTATTTTTTGGGGTTAATAAAGTAAAGATACACATATGTAACAAGAAAAATACAAGAAGAAGTATTTTTAGAAAAGATGAACATGAGTTGTAAAGAATCATATTCTTTAAAAATGGAATTTTTAAAGAAGCAATCACACTTTAAAGGGTAACAAGACTTACTAAATACACTAGTAAGTTACTACACATTTTTATAAATTCTCAAGTTCATGAAATAGAGAAATTAGTATATGTTGTTGATGATTGTTGTTGAAATTGATGGATGATGATTTTAAAAGAAAATAAACACATGTTTTGAAAATATGGGAAACCTCCATTTTTAGGGGAAACTCTATCAAAATTTTTATAAATTTTTATAAATTTTGACACTTAGAAAATTATAAGTTTTTGAGAATCTTATTCCCTAAAAATGTATCTAAAAATATTACCAAGGTTTCCCTAATTTTTGGTGATAAGAAATGATGATTTCTTCAAGATTAAAATTTATATCAAGTATGTATATTTTTGAGGAAAATATATGTATTTATTGGTCACCAAACTTTGTGCTAAGCATATATAGTATGTGTTATACGTGCTAGTGTATTAGGACTTGAAAATACACTAAATACTCTTGAGAAGTAAAAACACAAAAATACACATACAACATACAAGATACATAATTCGGGTGCAAAACACAAGATACTTATATTAATTTTTGAGAAAATAATATAAGTAAGATACTTAGTTAAAAATATAAAATATTTTTTTACACAACAATACAATACAAAAGATAGTGACTTGTGCTTGTACGAAACAAGTCTAGTGACTGACGATAAGAAAACACGTATAGGTCACGACGTTAATTAAGCAAATCCGGTGAAGTTTACGACGCAAGGAACGCAAAGTTGTGAGTTCATGCTCCCCCTTTTCTTTTAACTGTTTTCAGTTTTATAACTTCGGGGGTGAAATACATGTTACAAATACTTCAATGTTTACAAAATGGTATGATGTGTACTAAAACAAGAAGCACCATTAATCGTGTACATACTTAGACCGCAGAACAAAAGGTTAGATCTAATGGGTTTCAGGGCAGCCCCACTCTTGGTGACAACTAGTACCGAGTAGTGTTTTTGTGTCTCAGTCGTGAATCGACTACTAGAAAAATGCCTATGGTTTGGTAACTTCCTATGTCGTGTCACATGTTAATGGCCTTGCAACCCATTAACACTTGATACATACAGAAATACATGATTTATACAAGAATACGTGATTTATACAAGATACATACCATGTTTTTCATACAAAGTATACAAACGTACATTACAAGAACTGCATGAATTCACACCAACATTATGTTGACGTTTTTCCAAAACTCACATGTATTTCAGGTAACTAGAAGTGGATGTACGCGCGGCCTTACTCATGCTTGTGGATGTCACTTATGTTTATTTTTAAATATAGTTGTAAACTTTTTAAGACAATGTTTTATGCTATCTCGCGATGTAAACGCTAACTTATGTTTTCAAATTATGAAATGTTTGGCATTTGAAGATATTTTTACGAGCATGTAGTATGTTTACCTTTCGTATGCAATGAGAACCTTTCATGATCACACCTCGTGCTTCCGCCGCAGAAAGGGGTGTGACAAAACTGATCCCAAGACATGTCATACAACGGGATCTTTCCTGTAGCTTGAATTAATGACCTCCACCAAGCTAAAGCCTCACCTTTAAAAGATTGTGAAACAAATTTCAGAATGTCTTGCTCTGAGATGGGTTGAAAGAAGGAGTAAACTCCCAAGGGTATGAGGCAAATCTTGCCTCATAGCTGTCTGGACCCCGATAAGGTGATCCGTGAAAAGATGACCCATCTGAAATCTTGATGGGGTGTGTGGGCGTCCCAGATGGCGGCTCGGCAGGATCAGGATCATCATCCATATCCATACCCTGAGCTTCAGGGAAATGGTCTTCAGGGCCCAATGGGTTATGGCCCATTGTTTCTTCAATCTGATTTGCCGGGTTGAACCGGCTCTGGAAATATGGGGCCGAGTCCTGGAAGGCCCGATGAGAACCCGACCGCTGCAACGGCAAGTAGGAATGGTGTGAATGGTCGGACTCGTTGCCCTGGTGGAACCCAAAAGAGTCGTGGTAGGAAGGCGAGGAGCTAAGCGAGACAGAACACCTTGCAGGCTCTAAGTAGGTCATCCAGTCTTCTTGAGGACTAGTGCTCATAGTTACTGACGGAGTTCGCCGGTGGGAAGGCCCGGCCTCATGATCGTTAGGAGCGCTGAATGGCGCCTTGCCTCGTCCTCCTCTTCTGAATCTCGGAGGCATTTTTCTTTATCCTGTCAAAACAAACAAAGGAACAACAAAGGACAAAATAAAATATTAGGATTTAGTCCTAAGTCCTTTGCCTAGACTCGGAAGTCGAGGAATGTGCAAACTGTGTCATTGAGATTAAACATAAAAGGCTAGTGTTTAATTCACTCAATGTTGGCTCTGATACCAACCTGTCACACCCCGATATTTCCACGTATTACCGGTGGGCCCGGTGGGGAGTATCGTGACGTAGTTGATATCATCATAGTCAAATAACCACAGTTCTATGCACAGCGGAAGTCTAAAAGTAATAATATTACAAACCGAATGAAAGTATCATAAGTATTACAACGGAATGTAAAAGGATCCACAGACGGATCAAAACATAGGAAATATTGTTCAACAGATTTCTAAGTAATAAAGCTTGCAAGACTCTTTATTTATTCACTCAGGAGTAGCCAGCCTATTTCGCGTAGTACCTGCAATTAACCTTTTGGAAAATACGTCAGTTTACAATGGTAAATCGACACTTTTGAAAATGTTTTAGGAAGATTGATTTAAATGCACAAGGCACAAATAATCTTTTAAAACTTGGGATAATAATTTAAAAATAATCTTGTAAAAGAATTATATGTTTGTTATACGTTCAGTAGCCCGGGTTGAATACCGGGTTAAAGATTAATAGACACACCACATAATATAACCTACGGCGAGTTATTCTCGAACATGTAGGTATATCATTTTACATACGCACCGGCATGTGTATGCCTACACCCCGTGCTTAAGTCATGGCCATTTCAATGAATGAGCCGAGGATATCCAAGACATGGTCATTAACCCCCCAAAGGCTTTAAGAAAACAAAACAAATTAAACGGGTTATCTCAATAATTTAACCTTCATATGATTAAAGATTCAATACCCGACCAAGCTGTATTTTATATACCGTACCCCAAGCCCGTATAAGGGAAAATAGGTTAAAAGTATTTACCTGAGCAAGATATACAAATTTATCTCAGCCGTATACAATCAGCAAGTGCAATTATCTTTTATTGGGCTCCTGAATCTGGAACGAAGGTTTTAATAACCTATTAGATTCCTAACGGGTCTTACTTAAGTTTAAACTTAGACCGATTAGTTTTAAAGAAAGGTTTACGGTTCAAAACGCAAGATTAAGCGAAGACCGGATTAGAATGTGATTTAGACCCGAAAAGTATGAAGACTTGTATAATATGGGTAAACTAAACACATTCTGGATTTTGAGGTAATAATGATAAGGTTTGACCCGTTTCGGTCAATTTATGCAAACTAGTCACATAAGCCGTACCGAACGCGAAAAATGCATAACGGGTAACCAAAAGAGTCATATACAGGTTTCACAAATTAATATGCCATAAATATGTTGTGATATCAGTAGAATACCTTCCATTATGCCCAAAATGGATTTAAAGTCAAATTAAGCCCCGAAGGGGTATTTTGGTCATTTTAAAGGTTATAAAAGAGATTAAATATTAATTTGAGGTTCTGGTCTAAAATGATCAGTAAAAATATTAATTTTTGCAGGTCATATCAGTAGGGTATTGCATATATGTGAAATTTATCATTTATAACCAAACTATGTGCCGTAGGGGCATTTTGGTCATTTCACATAAGCTTTAAAGGTCAAATTTGGAAATCTGAGTTCAAAACTTTTACTTAATGTTAAAGTATAAACATTTACTTAAAACATCAGTAGGTATTTAGTCTTATGTGTCAAAAATAGTTTTAACCCATACTATGCGTTTAAAACGCGTAGAAAGTCAGTTTTAGGCGATTTTCAGGTTATATAAGGAAATATGAGTTTTTGATCAGTTTATAAAGGTCAAAATATTTTATTTATCATATAAAATCAGTAGCAAAAGGTTTGGTACCAAAATGTTATGTAAAACTCATTTTATTTAAGAAAAGGGGTATAATTGTCAATTACCGAATCAAAGCAAGAACCCCATGTTATAATCAGTTTAAAAATAATTAAAAATCTTCAAAAATTCCAAAATATTATATTACATCAGTGGGTAAAAGGTTTGGTGTCAAAATTTGGATTTAAATGGGTTTTATGCCAAAATTCCGTTTAAATAAATAAAAAGCTTTCAATTTACGATATCGAGCATAACTCCTAATTTAGACCTCAAACTGATGTCAAATTTTTTTAGGACATGTTTATAAATCAGTAATAAAGGTTTTTGTCCTCTCACATTTTCAAAAATCTTGTTTTAATATCAAAAGGGCATAATGGTCAACAATTAAGCAATTAACGGAAACATGCAATGAACTAGGATTACAAGGGAACCACATTGTATAAACTCAGAGGATTATACTAACATGTAATATGGTCCTAATGGAACCCTAAGGTATATCTAAAACAAGTTAAATCGGGTCAGAACTAAAAGTCAAAGCAAAAGTCTTCTTTTGCGACTTTCGGTTGCGAACCGAGCCTAAACTCAGAATTGTCGGGTTGAACATGCTTAGACATGTTCTTACATTATTTACCAAGTCATTTTAGTGTTAAAACACGTTCCATAACCTCTACATTATCAGTTATGAGTTTATTTGCAAAAATAGCTTTCTGTTGACTTTTAACATTAAGTTTGACCCGACAATTGACCAAGTTAGAGTGATAATCAGGGGGTGCCCTTATAAGGACTTATTACCCATATAATTACCAACTCATAGCAACTTTCAATTTGAACAATGGCTGGACCGTTAGTGATTAATCACTAAATCACAACTCAATTATGACGGCTTTGACTTTTAGTTATTAGACTAATAAAACATGAACTAGGAAGGCTAATGCTTACAAAGGCTCTTAGCACGAATTAGGAGCTGAGGGAAACTTGCTTGAAGTCCAGAGAGCTCCAGAGAGTGAGTTTGAATAATTTTTTGTAAGTGAACAAATGAACTAGCAACCAAGAAGGCCTTATATAGGAATTTAAACTTCACAAGATCCTTCCACACAAGCCTACAAATGATTTCTAATGATTCCAGGTGTCCCCTATGCATGTAATACTGTTGGCTCAGCTCCTGGATTTGAAAAATGGCATGCAAAGGCGGTGTAACCTGACTAACCTGCAGCTGTGCAGGGTTTTCTGCATCTGGCAGTTCTACGCGGCCCGCGTAAGAACTGTCTTGATGTTTTCGCGGCCCGCGTCAAGGCTATCTCCGGTCACCAATCTTTCAGATATTGCAACTTTGGTCCCTAGTCCTTCTAAGCTTGATTTAACTTGCGTTTATTGCACTTTTAACCCCCAAACTTGACTTTTAAGGGTCTTGAGTCTTTAAACATTTAACAATAAGCCTTCGGTTAGTTACGAGGTCGCCCGAAAGGCCTTGAAATGCATTATTAACGCATTTAACCCTTATTACTTGTAATTAACTCTTTGATTATTTATATGCGTCGAAACTCCATGAATTTATATCCAATATTCTTGCGGGCAAAAAATATAATCGTTACAATGTTTTTGGGATCATTAAAAGGTCACTCAGAGGTTACTTTCAACATGTTGACACTTTTAACCCCTATGTTTCACAAGATCCTTATTTTGAGCACAAACGACTTTTCAAGCTCGATAAATTATTTGTTAAAAAATACGAACGTCGTGTAAGGTCAATCAGAGGTACAAGAATGGCATGTTGACACTTTGGATCCTTTTATTCACATATTTACATTGTTTGACAACTTCAGTCCTTCAGAAATAATTCCTTACACGTTTAAAGTCCATGACACGTGTCTTTATTATATTGGTCGTGATTTTACGAGGTGTTACAATTCACCTTTAGTCGAATTCTCGTAAAACAACAGTTATCACTCTAGCATTCAAATGGCACCATTTGAGGCATTATATGGAAGAAAATTTCGATCGCCTATTGTATGGCACGAGATCGGAGACATGCAAATTACCGGTACTGAGTTATTACAAGAAAAGGCTGACAAGATCCTCCAGATACGAAACAATCTCTTGAAAGCGCGGAGTCGTCAAAAGAGTTACGCTGATAAACGTCGCAAGCCCCTGGAGTTCAAAGTTGGTGATCACGTACTCCTAAAGGTTTCACCTTGGAAGGGGGTGATCCGATTTGGCAAGAAAGGAAAGCTAGCGCCTCGATACGTTGGACCCTTTAAGATTCTGGAAAGAATTGGCAAAGTGGCCTACAGACTCCAATTACCAGAGGAACTCAGCAACGTACATCCGACTTTTCACGTTTCGAACCTCAAAAAGTGTCTAGGCGAAGAGAATTTAAATGTCCCTCTTGAAGATTTACAAGTGGACGAAACATTACACTTCGTGGAAAAGCCAGTTGAGATCATAGACTGAGAGACCAAGAAACTCCGACGCTCACGCATTCCTATAGTGAAGGTACGCTGGGAACGCAAAAGCAGCGCCGAGTTCACTTGGGAACTCGAAAGTGATATGAAAGCTAAATATCCACAACTCTTCGTTACGCCTGTGCCTTAATTTTGTGACGAAATTCCCTAAAGTAGGGGAGGCTGTTACAACCCGACTTTCCGAAGTCAAAGTCAAAGTACAAGTTAAAGTCAAAGTCGAAGTAAAAGTCAGGTTGTCCCTCAGATCTGTCTTTTCTTGCTTAATCATTGCCTGTACTCTCGGGACTCGATAAATAGTTTAGCCCCTTGTGTTGATCGATATATTAGTAACGCTATTTAAAACTACAATTTGTTATTATGTGAAGTAACAATGCGATAAACACAACGAAACCTTACTATACTAAACACTATCATATCGCAATTGCATCACTAACTCGAAACACAACTATTGGTATTGTTCTTTGTGTTATTATGTGCTTACTTGTGTGTGTGCTTTGTATATATTTTGGGATGTTAATCGAAAACGCAATCACAACTTTATCACAATGCAATCCCATCGCAAACCCAAAACGCAGACTTAATTGTTAGGCTTTTTAAGAGTTATATTATTAGTGTAACTATTGTTTAATACTATCGCATCGCTTACTCGCAACTCGCTTAAACACAATGCAACGCTCAACGCACGAAACGAAAGTCGGAAAACCAACTCGCACGAGCCAACCGATCGAATGATCATCCGACTGGAAGACCATCCGATCAGATGGCCATCCGATCAACTGGCCATCCGACCCTCGCACTATGCACCGCCTTAACCTCCCTCACCCTATAAATACTCACCTGTCACATCAATTGTTCATTGATGTGACAGCCCTATCCGACCAGCACGCTCTCAAGCACTTCTCTCTCGATTCCTCGTGATTCCGTAAGTATTTCACCTTAAAGCTTGTACTTCCATCATCAGCACACACTTTCTCATCATCTTCTCCATCGAATCTTACATTTTCACCATGGAAATCACCTGATTTGGGCTCTTTTAAAGTGATGTCACCTCGGTTTCTTATTAACACTGAAGTGTGACCTCATCTCATCAAAAATGGTTCAGATCTAAAGGATTTCTACACACTTTTACACTCATTTCGACGCAATCTAAACATTTTCAACAGATTTGAAACTTTTCTTCAACACTCTTTACTTTTTACTCAAAACCGTTAGAACCTGGACTCGTTCAAGCTCTCCACTCATTCTCTAGCGGAGAACTGGTCCGAGAATGGATTACTACCAAAGAGACAACCAATTCACGGGTTGAACATGAAGCTCCGTCAAGAACAGTTAAGTCTGATCGAATGGGGTGATTCCCATCCGATCGACTGAGCTGAACTTGGAGTGGTTTCCGTTGTTTAACACGTCGTCATGCCGTCTCCGTTTAACCGCAAAACTTTTGACTTAACAAATTTCTACAAAGTTTTCAGACAAAATGGTTGCTCGATCAAATAAGCCATCCGATCTAATGACTATTCGACCAGGTGACCTGCCCTTTTATCAATAACTCAACACTTAAATGATTTGAGCAAAACTTCAAAGAATATCAGCTTCTCAATCGAATAGCCATCCGATCGAATGGCCATCCGTATGGATGACCATTCGATCGAATGACTTCAATTAGACTACAACGAAAACTTCAAAAGTTCAAACGTTTTAACAAACACACTCATTCCATCGAATGACCAACCGACCGAATGGTCATCCGTCCGGATGGTCATCCGATCGACTCATCATTTGATCACTCATCTCACCTAACACACCATTTACACGCTGTTCAACGCTTACACTATCGTTCCCTGTTCAGGCTAATCTCCAAAGCGCTCCCTACAATCCAAGGCAGTGTTTATTTATTAAACACAAACTGTGAGTATACTCGATCCCTTTTTGCTTAATCGCACTTTTGGGTGTTACATATGTTACCTATATCAAATCACATCAACACGCTATGCAAACACTTTTTAAACGCTAACCGTTCTCGCATGTTATACGTGTTTCGATGAATGCTTGTATGTTATGTTTACACAGTGATTGTTGCCTGGCACCTTAGCAACGATAGTACTATAGTTTGGACTCAGCACCTGTCGTGGACAGGGGTTGTTAAGGGTTTTACTTCACATGGTCACAGTGGTGATAATGTGTTGCACATTCTACAACTCCCAGTCATGTCGGTTGCATATGTCATTGTCGATAGCTTACTTGCTTCACATTTCTATGTGTTACATTCTGGTTATGCGTAAACGCTTTCGCTATACTATATGTTATTAAGCTTGTGTACTCACCTTTACACTATGTGTATTGACTTTATTTTAACGTATGTGATAGGTGTTTCGCATGTTATGTTTGCTGATCTTTTGTGGAATAAAGATAGACAGTCTAGAAACTACATCAATTAGAAAATCTAGGTTGTCGAACTTGCTTTGTTTGAGAGAAACTCCTTGTCTGTAATAATTTTTTGTCGAATATTTGTTGATTGGTATGGGACAATTGACCGTAAAAATATTGGTAACATTTAGTCGTTATGGATCTCTTGAGCAATCTGGTTCGCCTAGTGCCACGCCCCGATGTTTCCGCCATCGGTTAGGGTGTGTGATGCGTGTGAAGTGTCGTATAGTTTTTAATGTATATTTTAAGCCCTTTAACACTTTTTTTGCCAAGTTTTAAATTTATAAAACACGATATTTACTAACACTAAACACACATATGGGCAAGTGCACCCATCGTGAGCGTAGTATAGTGTTGGTAAGATACCGAGGTCGTCCAAGGACACAAGAGCTTTTAATACCGGTTTATCCTCAACGTCTAATCAAATCAAAAGTTTAGAAAAAAGGTTTTTAAACTAGAAAAATAAAACTATCTAAAATGCTGAAAAATAAAATAAAAGTAAAAACAGATAGACAAGATGAATCACTTGGATCCGACTCGTGTTTAGTGTAACCTTTGATTATTTCCGCACTTTTTCACTTTTTAAGAGATTATCTTAGTTATTGTAGTAGGCCCCTCGTCTGAAGGTGACGTTACCCTCAACCCAGTAGTTTGAGTCAGCAAGGATACAATCCTAAAGGGTTGGATTATTGAAAGATAATTAATTAAGTAATTAATGCATATTGTGGTAGACCCATCTTCTGGAGGTAACGTTACCCTCGGCTAAGTAGTCTGAGTCAGCAGGGATACAGTCCTAAGTAGCCGGGTTAAAGTTTTAATAGTAGTTTACATATGAGGGGGTCAAGGAGTTCGGACCCCCGCCATCCAATACCAGTGGGTATTGAAGGAGATCCTACTAAAGTTGACCCAGGTCCTTGCAGGATCTATACACTGAACAAGGCAAGACTCTTACCAAACCGTTCCCTAAACCCCCGACCAGGTAGCCAACATACCTCCATATAGACCGTGGAGATATAAATGGTGAAAATCTTTTACTTTATATAGACAGTAAAATAATGCCTAGACAGCACGGACAAACGATAAGGAAGACTCACCTTCAACATAAGAAACTAGTTATTAAAGTCATTAATACATAACCAAATAAAAAGTGCGAAAAGATTAAAAATAAAAAGTATTACACTAGACACTTGTCTTTACCAAGTGATGTAAGAGACTTAGGCAAACATGGCCTTTGATTGTCAAGAACTCTTACGATCAATCTTGGATCCCGAGACTACTCACACACTCTATGATGGATGATGGTGGTGGATGTGGGTTGGATGGTGGTGGTGGGTGGGTGAAGTGTGAGAGAGGTGGTTTTCCAAGGGATGCCTTTGAAGTGAAACAAGCACCCCTATTTATAGCCTGCACAGAAGCCTGGACACGGCCCCGTGTCCGCTGGACATGGCCCCGTGTCCACCCTTCTTTTCTTTCTTCATTAATTGCAGTTTGTCTGCATTAGTTGACCACGCCCCCGTGTCCGCTGGGCATGGCCCCGTGTGCAGAAGCGTATCTGTACTATCAAGATTTGCTTGGATTTTGCGAATCTTAGCGTTGACCATGGCCCCATGTTGAGCTGGGCACGCCCCCGTGTCGGGAATAGAAGCTTCTACAACTTTGTCTTTTCTGCAGACACCTGAACACGCTCCCGTGTCCGCTGGGCATGCCCCGTGTTGAGCTGGGCACAGCCCCATGCTCAGCTTTCTTCTTGTTTTTTGCTTTGGGAGATGCTATCGAGGGGTCAGGTAGGGGTGTGCATGGGTCGGTTTGGGTCGGTTTTGGCCTAAAACCATAACCATAACTGCGATGTCGGTTATTGGAAACCATAACCATAACCGATCGGTTATGGTGGTTACGGTTAATCGGTTTTGATGGTTATAGCGGGTCGGTTGTGGGTGGTTAACCGTGTATTTAGCCTAGCTAAAATAGCTTAATTTTTTTTAACATGGAATAAATTGTTATTACCTATAGTATTAAAAAAATACATATAATCTATAATATTAATACTAATTATTATCGAATACTCAAATAAAGTGATATAATATATTCCATAAATTTAAATAAACATTCAACCAAAACCACAAAACGATATGAAAAACCCATAAATACTAGCCCCATGCTCAGCTTTCTTCTTGTTTTTTGCTTTGGGAGATGCTATCGAGGGGTCAGCCGGTCAGGCATGCCACGTTTCTCCCCTTTCTTTGTATTTATGTTGGTTTTGGCTGTATGTTTGTTCGTTTTGTTGATGTCAGAAGCTGTGTAGCTGACGCTATCCAAAGACCAAAAGAACACAAGATGTTTGAAGACAAAGTTACACTATGAAGCTATTGTCAAGGGGGAGTCTGTTGGTGCATATTCTATGACAACAGCTTAATAGTTTAAGTATTTAGTTTTTGGATATTTTGTATTGGGCTTAGCTTATTGGTTAGTGAGTTATTTGTTGTAATGGGCTTGGAAAATGGCCTAGCCCAGTAGGAAGCCCAGTTCACAGACATGTGGTATATAAGCATGTTTTGTGATTAGGGTTTTAGAAGTTAGTCAGAATAGTGAGAGGAACAATAGAATTCAAAATCTGTGAGGTTAGAGAATTTCGAATTTTAGGGTTTGTAGCAAGATCACGGAGAGAGGCTGTGAGGTTGTGAGGTCTTGAATTGATTGTAAACTGCAAGTTGGATAATCAATAGAAGACCTGTTTAATTGAAATTCTGTGTTTCTACTCGTTTCTGTGATATTCTGATCAAGAGGATTCCGCACTCTTGATTGGAAAGACAATTCTGTTGAAGATCCATACGAATAGGGGACCTACAATTGGTATCAGAGCATTAGGCTCTTGAAGGCTCGGTTCAGAATTGGTTGCTGCAGAAACAGGGAGTTTTTCGAATTTTTGAAAACTAGGGTTTTGAAATTTTCGAAATTCTTGGCTGTCTTGATAAAAATTTTCGAGATTTATTGGCTGTTTTGATATTCTGCTTTGTTTGTTTGCTGATTCGCAGGATTTCAGGAAAGATTTCATTGATTTTGGAAAAGTTTTTGGGTGATAGACTTGAAGATTCGAAGACTGTTCTTCGTGTTTATCGATCTGTTTTTCATAGTTTTCGAAATTATTTTGCTGATTTAGGTGTTTCGATTTTGCAGGATTCTGTTAGGAAAGATCTGGAAATCTTCAAAAGTTCGAAAAGATTAAGTTTCCAAGTTTACTGATCAGCGAATTTGTGACCTGATACATCTGTGACCAGCGATTTTGTCTGGACTGTGCGAAATTAACTGAGCAGCATAGTTATTGGCGAAATTAAATCCAAAGGCGACTTTGGTAACCGTGAAATTTTCCACAGCGAAAATATTACGGTTTTCGGCGACCTTACCAGTCGTCATAATAGCGAACTGGTTACCCAGCGAAATTAATCTGAGCGAAATTGGCAGCGAATTTGACCAGCAAATTTAACATATCAGCGAAATTGACCAGCAAATTTAACTGATTTACCAGCGAAATTAATCAGTAACCAGCGAATTTAAGAGGTGGAATTTCAGTTGGCAAGCGTCGATAAAATTTCAGTGTTTTGAAAATAGAAATTGATCTGTATCTCATTAGACAGAACCGTTTGGACCGTCGAATTCCTTGGAAATTCCCGAATACGGTTTTTGACATTATATATCATTGGATTTGTCTTTTCGAGACGATTCTAACGGTGTAAGTTAGTAACCACAGTTTTCGGAGATATTTTGTACGGTTTTACCAGTCTGTTTGCGTTAAAATGTCGAACATGACAAAATTGAATGCACCTAAGATGATGAAGGTGGAGAATTATCTTACATGGAAGGACAACTTCAAATCTTTCATTGAATCTCAGGATGCACGCATGTGGATCTGTATTGAAGATGGGTACATAAACCCAACACACGATTATGAGGGCAGACCACGTAGAACAGACTATGTGAACATGAAAGAGGATGATAAAAAGATGTATGAGGCTGAAAAAAGAGCATTGGCTGCAATAAAGATGTCCTTACCTGATAGCATCAAGCATACCTTCACGAAGTACACGAATTCAAAGGATATGTGGGATGCATTAGAAAAGCGATATCGGGGAAATGCAGATGTTGTGGTAGAAGAGAAGAAGAAAGTTGTTGAGAAGAAGGAGGCAGAAGTTTCAAAGTGCATGAATGGTGTGAATGAACTTACAACAGAGGTAACATCAGAACCTGTAAGTCATACGTGTCATAATTGCACTGAACTACTGGGTAAAGTTAACAACCTATCGGAGCAAAACAAAATTCAGTTAGCTGAATTGCAAAAATTAAAAGAGTCAAATGTTCTTTTGATTAAACGAGAGTCAAATTGTTTAGATAAACTCAAATCAAATGAACAACAAATTAGCAGTTTAACAAGCAAAGTCAATGAACTGTTACAGGTCATTGATTTGGCTCGTGAAACTGTGAAGGACAAAACTAATGAATTTTCTGAAAAGTGCAGGGAATTGGCCATTGCACAAGACCAAATTGTTGAACTAAAAGGAAAGTTAGACAAATTTGGAAATTCTTCATTAGTTAGGACTCACATTCAAAAAAGTTTGAAAAAGAGTAATGATAAAAAGGGTTTGGGGTTTAGTAAAGCCTCATCTTCTAAAAATCAAGACTACTCTTTTTTACCTGATGAAAATGAGTTAATTGATTTTGTGCCTACTACACCAGCTGTAGTGGATCCGATAGCTGTGGACTTGCCAAGTAGTCCAGAATCTTTGAAAGAATCTGTTGAGTCTGACAGTACACCTCATAAATCGGAGGAGGATACTGAAGACGAAAAGAAGAAAACATTTAAAAAGAGATTTAAGAAAAAGAGAAATTACAAGACAAAATCTTGTTTTAGATGTCACAACAAAGGGCACGTGGCGAGTTGTTGTCCTTTGAAGAAAAATAAAGAAAAAGTTGATGAGGTTAAGGATGGGAACAGGGTTGGTTTGAATAATAATGTGCAACCACATTGTCAGTATAATCAACCAAGATTTCAATCTAAAACTTCAACAGCAAGAAGATTTGATAGACCAAGAAGCAATTTTACACAATTTAGTCATTTTAATGGTAAATCAAATCGGTTTCAAAGTCAAAATAGAAATTTTGGATATCAAAATCGATACCAGACTTCTGGTAATCGAAATTTTCAAAGAAGAAACGAATATAGGGGTTTTAATAACTCAAATGTTCAACAACATCCAAAATTTTTTCAAAATTCATGGTTTGATAATGGGAGAAGAAGGTATCAAGATAATAATTTTCAAAGGTCAGAAAATCAGAGATGTTATTGGAACTCTCGTGATCAAAGACCTAGTGGAGGTTATAAGTCTTGTTCAACAACAGGTAATACATCCAAGACACCAGTAAGGTGTAATCGATATTGGTTAGAAGCATCGTATATGGATTTACATGGTCGACCCAAAACCGGTCAGGTTTGGGTTGTTAAGTCTAACTAAGTTGTTGAGTGTGTGCAGGATGACCAAGAAGGACTGTTGATGTGTTTGACAGTGGTTGTTCCTGTAAAGTGTCTGAGGTGAATAGTAGGTTAACATGGGTAACAAATTATTTACTTTGGTGATTGATTGATGATTTATTGGTGAAAAACTTATTGTCAGATTGAGGTGGGAGTCTGTTTGTGTTTTTAAATTTGTGTTTTTGAAACTTGCTCCATAAAAACAAAAATTTAGGGGGAGAAATTTCCCTAAGCCAAAAAGAGTTTAGTTAGTGCGTGTGTTTAGGGGGAGTAAGTTATTTTCTTAAAAAATCAAAAATAAAAAAATTTGAAAAATCAAAAACATAAAAAATAGAAAATCAAAAATGAGTTATCACTGTGTGAAAAAGGAGAAATGATAGTACATCAGCAAGTTAGACTGTCACACTGAAACTGAAATTAAATTGCTTAAGTGTGATAGCAGCTTCATCATATGATGTATCAGTAGGCAAAAGCATGAAATAATCAACTTACCAATGTGATATAAACCTAAATAAACTGTGTATGAGTGGGGAACACATCAGTGGTGTATGGTTTAATGACCTTAAATCTTGCGTTGATAGATTGCCAAAATCTGAAGTTTTGGGTCTTTATACTGTTATTTCATCTGGGGATATCAGGGTTGTCCTTCTGCTGCATCCAGATACATGCTGACCTAGGCACAACCAGGATATCTTAAAAGAGCAAAAAATGCCAAAACCTTGAAAATGAAGAAGCTCTCAAAGAGAGTTATTCAAAAAGTGCAAAAAGCACAAATCGTACCAAAAATGGTATCTGTCTTAGCCCTCGTTAGATATTTTGGTCTCTTTGCTGTACGGAAGTACTGACCTGATCACCAATTATCTAAACGTTGAAAAACAAAACAGATGAATTCAGTATACTCACCTACTACGATGAATCTTTGTGCATACCTTGATCGTGGGGGTATATCCTGAAGTGGGACACACTAGTATATCAGTATTAAAATTACCTTAACGTATCATACGGTAATGGTACTTGAAATGTTCATGCATTTTGTTTAAGTGGACAAACATACTGGTAATCGTCTTGAACTGCTTTCCACGAAAAATTAAATAGATAATTATCTAATAGTGTGAAAACAGTTTGATTGTGTTGATATGATCTTCTTACCAGTGATTCTCACAAAAATAGAGTGTTTATTGCTTATGTTATTTACTTGCTTTCAGAAAATATAAAAATACAAAAATAGTGTCTTTTTCTGTTTAAAATTCTTAACGTACGGAAAACTGTTATACTTGGAAGAATTGTTACAGATAGGGGGAGACGGTGTCAGAAAGTGAGTTCAAAATTTTAAATCATGCGGGTTATAGAGTGTGTGATTAAAAAGTTTTGCGTGTTGGTGATGAAATTGAAATTGCTTAATCTGTGATATAGTTTAACTATCTCTTGAATAATAATAATTTATTTAACTGTGTTGAAAAATTCTTATGGTTTCTCGAGATGTTTGTTTTATAGTATACAGATTGAAGCAGTGTGTTGCTGAGAAGTTAAAGTGATGAGTTGCTGTGAAGATGAGAGTTTGATTGGATGCATGGTAGAACCTCCTTTCTACATTGCAGACAAAGTTGAAGAGTTTGAAGATTGCTATACATATGCTGAACTGGAGTTTACTCAAACGCTAAAGTTTTGAAGATTTGGTGATTGGATGCATCAGCTTAGGGGGAGTCTGTTGCTGACAGAAGCTGTTGAAGCTGAAGCTATCCAAAGACCAAAGACAGTGCAAGATTACATGAAGATTGCAAGATGACTGAAGACAAAGTTATTTTATGAAGCTATTGTCAAGGGGGAGTTTGTTGGTGCATGTTTGTGACAACAGCTTAGATTTGGTCTTTGGATATCTTGTAATTAGTTAAACGATAAACAGTTAGCGGGTTTAGCTTTGTAATAGTTAGTTGTAATGTTTGGGCTAACCAAACCCATACTTATGGGGATGTGGGGCGAATTGGGCCTGTCCAATTCGCAGTCCATGTTGGAAACCTTGGCCCAAGTAGTAACCTTGTGTTATATAAACAAGGTTAGGCTTTAGGGTTTAGGTTGATCAGATAGTTTACTGCTTTTCTTAAAAATCAAAAATACCAAAAATATTTCTTTTTAAAAGGACTTCCATTTTGAATTGACAAGTTGTTGTTTTTGCATGATAAGATAAAATATTGGTTTATCTTTAAATGTGAAAAAGACTAATGGTTTTTCGAGATACTTGCTTGTGTTGCTAAACAGATTGATGCAGTTATCAAAATGAAGTGCAGAATACAAGTAAAGTGCAGATTGAGAGTGAAGTAAAGACGTGTGAAGATGCATGGTAGGATCTTTCTACTACATTGCAGAGAAATAGAGATATGAAGAATTTGGAGCTTACTTGCTTAACCAAGGATTGCTAGCTAACTGATCTACAAATGAATTAAAGTTTTGGAGATTGGAAGCATCAGCTAAGGGGGAGTCTGTTGATGTCAGAAGCTGTGTAGCTGACGCTATCCAAAGACCAAAAGAACACAAGATGTTTGAAGACAAAGTTACACTATGAAGCTATTGTCAAGGGGGAGTCTGTTGGTGCATATTCTATGACAACAGCTTAATAGTTTAAGTATTTAGTTTTTGGATATTTTGTATTGGGCTTAGCTTATTGGTTAGTGAGTTATTTGTTGTAATGGGCTTGGAAAATGGCCTAGCCCAGTAGGAAGCCCAGTTCACAGACATGTGGTATATAAGCATGTTTTGTGATTAGGGTTTTAGAAGTTAGTCAGAATAGTGAGAGGAACAATAGAATTCGAAATCTGTGAGGTTAGAGAATTTCGAATTTTAGGGTTTGTAGCAAGATCACAGAGAGAGGCTGTGAGGTTGTGAGGTCTTGAATTGATTGTAAACTGCAAGTTGGATAATCAATAGAAGACCTGTTTAATTGAAATTATGTGTTTCTACTCGTTTCTGTGATATTCTGATCAAGAGGATTCCGCACTCTTGATTGGAAAGACAATTCTGTTGAAGATCCATACGAATAGGGGACCTACACGTTTTGTTCATTTACGCTCATTTAATCCAACAAAAGGGTTAGTTTTATACGTTCATTTACAAAAGCACACTTTTTCCAACATTAGTACTAAAAAAGGGTTAGTTTTATGCCTCATTTGATGTAATTTATATGTTTCATTTTACACACATCAGTGTGACAAAGGGGCTTGCGGCATTTATCGGCGTAACTCTTTTGACGACTCCGAGCTTTCAAGAGATTGTCTCGGATTTGGAGGATCTTGTCAGTCGTTTCTTTTAATAACTCAGGACCGGTGATCTGAGCGTCTCCGTTCTCATGTCATACAATAGGCGATCGACATTTTCTTCCATATAATGCCTCAAAGGGTGCCATTTGAATACTAGCGTGATAACTGTTGTTGTACGAGAATTCTACTAAAGGTAAATGCGAATACCAATTACCACGAAAATCTATAACGCACGAACGAAGCATGTCTTCAAGGGTGCTGATCGTGCGCTGAGTCTGACCGTCGGTCTGAGATGAAATGCGATACTGAGGTTAAGAGTTGTACCGAGAGCGGCTTGGAATGTCTCTCAGAGACGCGAGGTAAATCGACCATCGCGGTCAGAGATGATGTCACGAGGTGTCCCATGTCGGCAAATGACTTCGTCGGTATAGATTCGTGCTAATCGTTCTACCTTTAAGTCTTCTCGTATCGGTAAGAAGTGAGCGTATTTCGTAAGATGATCAACGATAACCCAAATTCTATCGTGACCTGATGGCGTGCGAGGGAGTTTCTTAATGAAATCCATAGCTTTACTCTCCTATTTCCACATCGGGATTTCGGGTTGTTCGAGTAAGCCAGAGGGTCGTTGGTGTTCGGCCTTAACTTTCGAGCAAGTTAGGCACTTTGAAACGTATAGAGCGATATCCTTCTTCATTCCTGGCCACCAATACCTGGAGCGAAGGTCCTGGTACATCTTATCATCACCAGGGTGAATGGAATATCGAGATTTGTGGACTTCAGTCAGCAAAATCTCTCAGAGATTATTGCGACTAGGAATCCAAATGCGATCGAGGTAGTGAAAGATACCATCCAGTTTATTCACTAGTTGGTCTTCGGTTCCGAGTATTCTTTCTTCCTTTAAGGTGTTCTCGATAAAACAAGCATGTTGAGCGTCCCGAATGAGAGCTTCAAGGTCGTGTTGGGCTTGAACGTTCCGAACACTATGTAAATAGCTTCATCGGCTAAGAACGTCGGCAACGACGTTTGCTTTGCCTGGGTGGTAACGTATCTCACAGTCGTAGTTGTTGAGAAGTTCAACCCATCTGCATTGGCGCATATTCAGTTCTTTCTAGTTCAAGATGTATTGTAGGCTCTTATGGTCGGTGAAGACCGTACACTTGGTACCATAAAGGTAGTGTCGCCAAATCTTTAACGCAAAAACAACTGCACCGAGTTCGAGAACATGGGTTGTGTAGTACTTCTCGTGGACCTTGATTTGGCGAGACGCGTACACGATAACCTTGTCTCGTTGTATAAGAACACAAACAAGACCTAGGTTGGAGGCATCGCAGTAAACAACAAAGTCGTCGTTTCCATCGGGTAGCGCGAGTACGGGAGCGTTGCAAAGCATAAGCTTGAGAGTTTGAAAGGCATCCTTTTGTTCAGTTCCCCAAACAAAAGGCTTGTCTCTATTCGTTAGAGAGGTGAGAGGAACGGCGATTTTAGAGAAATCGGCGATAAATCAACGGAAGTAACCCACCAATCCGAGAAAAGAGCGAACTTCGGACGGGGTTTTTGGTGTAATCCAACTCTTAACTGCTTCAATCTTCGCAGGCTCGACGTGAATTCCTTGACTATTAACGACGTGACTGAGAAATTGAACCTCCTCGAGCCAAAATTCACACTTGGAGAACTTGGCGTAGAGGTGATTTCCTTGGAGAAGCTCGAGAACTAAACGAAGATGTTGCACGTGTTTGGATCTCGATTTCGAATAGATAAGGATATCATCGATAAACACAATGACGAAGCGATCGAGAAAGGGTTTACACACACGATTCATCAAATCCATGAAGACTGCAGGTGCGTTTGTAAAACCAAAAGGCATAACCACGAATTCGTAATGGCCATAACGGGTGCGAAAAGCGGTTTTCGGGATGTCCTGTTCCTAAATACGTAGTTGATGGTAACCAGAACATAGATCGATCTTAGAGAAACACGTAGCGCCTTGCAGTTGGTCAAATAAGTCATCGATTCGGGGTAGAGGATAGCGATTCTTGATAGTAAGCTTGTTGAGTTCCCTATAATCGATGCACATTCGGAATGATCCATCCTTCTTTTTCACCAAAAGGACGGGTGCGCCCCATGGTGATGTGCTAGGGCGTATGAAGCCTTTACCAAGTAACTCCTAGAGTTGGCTTGAAAGTTCACGCATTTCGGACGGCGCAAGGCAATAAGGAGCTTTAGCAACAGGGTTAGCTCTAGGAATAAGGTCGATACGAAAGTCGATATCACGAGTCGGGGGTAGACCGGGTAAATCATCAGGAAAGACATTAGGAAAATCACGAACCACAAGTGCTGTTAGTGTATACGTCTGTAGCTTCCATCAGCATTTAGTCATGTTTTGTATATTTGTGTCCTTTGTAATGTATGATGTAATGTATGTGTGTTAGATAGATCGACAACTCAGGAAACGAGAATATTTTGTAAAGTGTTGACTTGATTGTCAAGTGTCATCTGATCGGATAGGTCATCCGACCGGATAGTACTCATCCGACCGGATTGGTGATCCGAGCGGATAACACTATCCTTGTTCCTGAGCTGCCTATAAATACCCCGTTCAGGTATCACATTTAAAACTTTTGCATCTCTAGATCTGCTGACGCCTTTGTATACTCTTTCGTCCTTTAGACTTTCTTCCGGCTCTTGTACTTTCATAATATCGTAATAGAAAGATTCAGACAGTGTTTAAACGTTGAATTACGTGTTGTATTTCTATGACTTGATCAAAGGATTCCGCACTTTGTTCAAGATCGATTCATCTACGGTTGCATCCATCAGATCCGGTACAAACAGGACCTAACAAGTGGTATCAGAACATCCAGGGAGCTGAATCGAGATCTACCACAACGAATTCACCGGAATTCAAGCTTTTCTTGCTGATCAGAGTCAAATTTCACCGGAAATTTGACATTTTCTCTCACTTTCTACTCATTTCTTACATTGTTTTTCAGTTTGTCACCATAAAATCAGAAAAACACAAAATTGGACGTGAATCTAGGGTTAAAATTTGATAAAACTGATATCAATCGATTCGCAATCATTCAAAGTATAATCCTACCAAGTTTCATAATCAAATTCAATCAAAAACTAGATCAAATTCATCAAAAACCATGCTGAACTGTTCATGTTTGCTGACGTCATCCACTCGCTCGGACAGCTGTCCGAACGGATTGGACTAGACAAGTCTTGTTAGTTGTTTGCTGACATTATCAGTGCTACTCGCTTGGATAACCAATCCGAGTGGTGTGATTTTGATTGTTCAAGTTTATTTGCCTACATCATTATCCCACCCGGTCGGAAAAGCAATCCGATCGGATAGGATTTGGAAGTTCTTGTACAAAAATTTTAACCTGTCATCTGGTCGGATTACCTATCCGAGCGCTGAAACGTTGAAAGTCAAACTTTTCAAGTTTAAGTGTGTCACTCGAACGAACGAACGACCAATCCGAGCGGATCAACAATCCGGTCGGATAACCTTTTCTCAAACAGTACATTTGTTTACTTGTGTCACTCATTCAGATTGTGACTCGACCGGATCACCAATCCGATCCAGGTGCTTTTGTTTGAAATCTTTGAAATTTGTGAAAATTTGTCTAAGTGTTTGTAAATTGTCTAAGGTACTCTAAAAATGGGAGACGATTTTCTCAATCCTTTTAGTGACAGCTTTGCTTACACCAGCAACACTGGAGATGTTACATCAAGCAACACAAATGAAACGGCTCCGAACCCAAATCCCAAAAAGACCTTTGTTGACTCTCTGAGCGTTGATAACGCCTATGGCACCTACAACAAACCACCAAAGCTGATGGCCATAGAGGAGTATAACAGATGGGCACCTAGGTTTGAAGATTGGTTAAAGGCTTTCGCCTACCACAGCTGGAAATGCTTGAAAAGCGGGTTTAACATTGGTAGAAGTGATTATGAGAACTTAGTTGAAAATGAACAAGAAAGTTTTATCGCTGAGCAAAAATGTATCGCATTGATGCATCAGTCAGTAAGGGACGATATCATATCTCTAATTGATTATAAAGATTCCAGAGACTTATGGGCAAAATTAGAGAAAAAGTGCGTAGGTGGAGCAGAAATTGTTAGAAACAAGAAGAAATTGTTGAAAAAAGAATTCGATTTATTTGGATGTATGAAAAACGAATCGGTTTCAAAGATGATAGAAAGGTTTTGTCATTTGAAGATCGAGTTGACTAGGCATGGGTTTACGTTCACAGAAGAAGAATTAGTTGATAAGCTGATGGATTCACTACCTGATGAAAAAGTTTGGTTGTACTTTGCTCTGTTGCTGAAAAACACTGTGGAGAAGAAGGATTTGACAGTTGATTTTCTAATCGAGAGGCTTGAAAGTCACGAGTTGGAAATCAGGAAGACAAACAAAGTCAACAGTACTCAGTATCAGCAAAATGTTGATTTGTATTATAGAGGAAGTATGATTCCAAAAACAGTATCACCAAAGACTGCTTTCTCAGCAGAAAATCCAAGTGTGCCAAATCAAGAGAATCAAAACAGTAGTCCTGCTCCAAGCAGTGGATATCATAGAGGATCGTCTTCATCGACTCCAAGTCAACAGCAACAATCTATTCCGAAAAACAAGTTCCAGTGCAATATTGCTGTAGACCTCAAAAATGCACAAAACTTCAGCGAAGAATCCGCCAAGCAGCAAATGGTGTTTTTGGCATTTGTCTTAGAATCATATGAGAGCCTTGTTGGAAAAATCGGAAACACAAACCTCACAAAGGAGGACTATGATCAAATTGACCCAGAGGAAATGGAGTTGATTGACATCAGATGGTGCATGGCGAGTGCAGTTAGAAGGGCTCAGAGGTTCATGGAGATAACAGGCAGACACTCCATTGGTGGACCGTCATATAAATTAGGGTTCGACAAATCAAAAGTTACGTGCTTCAAGTGCAAACAAAAAGGGCACTTTAAACGTGAATGTCGAAATGCTCCTGCTGATGAAACTGCCAATTCTTTCTGTGAAGACTATTATAAAAGGGCCATCTATCATCAAAACAATTCAGAATCTCCAAGAATGAAACAGTTGGAAGATGCTCCCAAAGATAAGTCGAGAGTATTAGCAGTTATGCATGATGATGAGGGCTATGATTGGAGTGATGTGCAACCAGAAGAAGATGCAGTGGGTTTTGCATTTATGGAAAAGATCGTTCCTTTCAAGGATACCAGAACTGAAGAAGAAAAATATGTCAACAGGAAGATGTTAGCCCAAAACATGAAAGATAAAATTTATCGAACATGGAAAGAGGCAAAGAGTTCAAAAAGATGGGATGCAACTCAGGAATGCTATTTGGATCCCAAAGGAAACATAGTTGTTGAACCGTCATCAGTCACTGTTGAAACTCTCATTGAGCAACTAGCAGAAGAAGAAGAAGAAGAAAGACAGAGACGGTGGTGGGGAAGTGAAGAAAAAGAAAAAGAAAAGGAGAAGGAGTTGAAGTTAAAGAAGGTCGATGATGGGATTATTGACACGACCAAAGAGTTCACTGCAGATAACCTGAAGAAAATGGCTGAAAAAGTGCTCGCAGTGAAAGACTTAGAGGTAGTTTCTGAGTCTGGAACTGAGTCTAAAAGCAAGGTCAGTTCTAATGATTCAACCAACGAGTCAGGTAAGAAAGCCAAAATTGAGAGCAACTGCAAAAATTGCATGAAAAACTGCAAGGTTTGTAGTACACTTGCCTACCTCAGCAGTAAAAAGACTGAAGAACTGACAGAAAGAGTCAGAGAAGTTGAAAATCAAATCTTAAGTCGTGACAAACTGGTAAAAGCTTCAAATGATCGAATCTAAGAATTAACTGAGAAAATTGAAAAAGATAAAATTGTGTAGAACGAATCAGGAAAGAAAACGAAAAGTTAATCCATGAAAACCGTCAACTTTTTGAAAATCATGAGAAGCTAAAAAGAACGATTAAAGATTCTGATGAGAGAAACAGTAAAACAAGCAAAGAAAATATGCAATTGTCAGGAGTCCTTCAGTCGAAAGAAAAGCAAATCAACCAACAATTGGATGAGATTGCTAATCAGAAGCTTCCGTTTCAGGAAACTAAGATAGAAAATGAATGCATCAATCTGAAACTTAACAGTTACAACTCCGCCAGTTTTGTTTTTCAACACATAGTTCCCA
Source organism: Helianthus tuberosus (assembly GCA_030545235.1). Classification (NCBI taxonomy): domain Eukaryota; kingdom Viridiplantae; phylum Streptophyta; class Magnoliopsida; order Asterales; family Asteraceae; genus Helianthus; species Helianthus tuberosus. The sequence goes on from CM060369.1 coordinate 86,231,645, forward strand.
AACCCATTGGGAAGAACAAGGCTGGCGAAGATGTATATGCTGATGGAACAGGGGTTGGGTATCATCAAGTTCCACCGCCTGTATTGAATAATTTTTCAAAGAAAAAATCTGGGTTGGTTAACAATGATGAAACAAATGAAATCAAACTTCCAGAAACAATTGACATCACATTCACTTCATCATCTGATGAAGAGAGTGTTCAGTCCGAAGTTGTTAAAAATGTGGTCGAAAATGATTTGAAATCCGACAATGATTCAACTGAAGATGAAGAGTGCTTTTTGGACAAATACATTCCGAAATCAAAATCCAAAAACAACTTAAGTGAAAAACCTACTCTTGTGATGTACAAGATGTCGGGTTCGGATAAGTTGTATTCGGATCTTGAGTTTCCGTTAGAGAATGTGAATGTCGACAAATTGAAAAATGTTTTTAAACTGGTTGAGATTGATGTTTATGAAATTGAAGGTTTGAAACGTTTCGAAAGACAATTGAACTTTGAAAAGGATAAATCTTACTACAAAAAACCTGTAGTACCGCCACGGTTTTCTCACAACAATCAAAACAAATGGTCAAATGGTTATCAAGGTGGTAAGAATAATCAAAGAAGGAACTTTCAAAACAAGAAATTTGTTGAGAAAAAGGTGTTTGTGAAAAGCTAGAGTTCACACTCCGAGCAGGAATCTGAGATTTTTTCAAAAACCAATGAAGAATTCTTTGAGAAGAAAGCTTCGCAACCCCAGACCGAAGGCACAAGTCGGGTAGTTGACACCCGAACATGCTTTAAATGCAATCAAGTTGGACACATTGCATGAAAGTGCACCAACTGGAAGCCTAAGTCTGTGGTTGTCGAGAATCCGAAAAGAAAAGATGATGTAAAGGGAAAAGCTCCAATGTTTGTTGAGAAAAAGTTTTTAAAGAAGGAAAATGTCGAAGTTAAAACTGAATCTGCAAAAGAGTCAGTTAAGAAAACCGAACCCGTAAAGAAGTTGGTAACTAAAAATGACAAATTTTACAAACGGGTTGCGTCATCTCAACAAGCATGGAAGCCGAAATCTGTTGAAGAGAAAGCAAGTTCTCTAAAACCAAAGGTTTCAGAGTCTGCAAAACAATCATCTTCTACCACACCGGTAAATATGAATGTTCCTTTGGATCACTATGAGAAACTTGTGAAACAAACTTCTACCCCACCAGGGAAGAAGTATGTTCCGAAGAAAAACCAACCATCTGGTCAACCTCAAAAAGACGAATCTTTCTTATTCAAAGAGGTTGAAGTTGGGACTGAAGAAAGTTTAAAGATGAATGACAAAAATTTTCTGCCATTGTACACCAAGACCACAATTCTAAACGTCAAGCTACCTGAGTCGAAAGAGGCTTGGGTTGCTTCAAAATCTCACTAAATATTTTTGAAATGTGCAGGAGCTTCCAAGATCCATCTCACGTTGGATAATGGATAGTGGAGCTTCTCGGCACATGACGGGGGAGAAAACCCTACTGTATGATGTTCGAGGGTTTAATGGAGGATATGTGGGATTTGCAGGCAATCAAGGTGGTCGTATAATTGGTGAGGGTACTTTATCAAATGGAATTGTCACGTTTGAAAGAGTGAATTATATCGAAGAGCTGGAAAACAATCTTCTGAGCATCTCCCGGATTTGTGATCGTATGTATTTGACGCACTTCACAGACAAAGAACGTTTGATATTGAAGCCAAGATTTGTTGTTCTCGAAGAGTGGGTTATCATGAGAGCACCAAGAGTCAATGATCTGTATATACTAGACATGAGTGTAGCAACTACTACCACGGGTCAAGCTCACTGCTTCATGTCAAGAGCCACTGAGAAGGAGTCACAATTATGGCATAGAAAAATGGGCCATATTCATCTGCGAAAAATGAACTACCTGGTACACAACGAATTAGTAGATGGAGTTCATCTGAAAGGTTTTCATCTTGAGGGAGAGTGCATTAGTTGTATCAAAGGTAAGCAGAAAAAGAAATCTCACCCTGGAAAGAAGATGAATTCAGTCTCGAGGCCGTTAGAGAGACTTCACATGGATCTTTTTGGTCCAGTGAATGTCAAAAGCATAACTGGTGATCTCTACTGCCTAGTTGTCACAGACGACTATTCGAGATTTTTGTGGGTAACATTTCTGAAGACAAAAGATGAAACAGTTTGGAGTTTAATGACAATGTTCAGAAAACTTGAAAACCTGTACCAAACTCGTATCAGAAGAATAAGAAGTGATAACGGTACAGAGTTTAAGAACATCAGAATGGAAACAATTTGTAATGAAAGAGGTATACTGCATGAATTCAGCGCGCCATACACTCCGCAGCAAAATGGAGTAGCAGAAAGTAAGAATCGGACGCTGATTGAAACGGCTAGGACAATGCTTGCTGATTCAAAACTACCTGTCAATTTCTGGGCAGAAGCAGTGTCAGTCGCTTGCTATACGCTCAACCGGGTTCTTACCGTAAAAAAGTTCAACAAGACATGTTTTGAGCTCATGAATCTTCGCAAACCTAACCTGAAGTATTTGGAACCGTTCGGGTCTCCCTATACAGTTCTAGAACCTTTTGGTAAATTTGGTCCAAAGTGCATTGAAGGTATATTTGTGGGATATGCAAGCCTATTGAAAAGAGTCTTTGTTCCAAGCATGAAGCGAATCATCGAAGCATAAAATGTTGAGTGTCAAGGTTATACGATGCCACCTCAGAATCCCGGCGACTCATGGAGTTTCAATTATGATACTCTGTGGGATTCATTCGACATAGAGGAAGAACCAGATTTCTATGACGAGTTGGATATTCTGAGAGATTATGAAGAATCACAAGAAAGATTCCTAGCAGAACCTTATAGTCGTCAACGACAAGCTTCGAACGATGATGAAGCAGGTCCAAGCAATGCTGGAGAACATGATTATGTTTTGCAAACTCCGATATCTTCAGAATGCGAACAAGCTCCTAATCAGAAGGGAATTAATGATAATTCAGATTCTGATGGAAGGCCAACATTCGATCGCGGTGATTCAGAATCTGAGGGGGAGCAAATCCAGTCTCAAGATCAAACTATTCCAGTCAGTGAACAAGTCGCAATCCAGAACATTACGAATTTGGAAAGCGAAGTAGATGTTCCAGGCGAGGTGATGCCGAGAACTCTTTCATATCATCCAGAAGAGTTAATAATTGGAGAATTGCAATCAGGAGTCCGCACCAGATGACAAATTGACCAAGGCCTTACTTGTTTTTACTCTACAGTTGCTCCTTTACAAACACAATTTTCACTTAGTTGTTTTATCTCGCAGATTGAACCGCGAACGTATAAGGAAGCACTAACTGAAGATTCTTGGGTCAACGCAATGCAAGAGGAGCTAAGTCAGTTTAGAAGTTGGGAGTCTGGAAACTGGTGGATCTGCCTGATGGTCATAGGAAGATTAACACCAAGTGGGTGTTCAAGTGCAAGAGAGATGATTGAGGGGTTATTATTCGCAATAAAGCTCGACTCGTTGTCCAGGGTTTCAGTCAGCAGGAGGGGATAGATTTCACTGAAGTATATGCTCCAGTTGCTAGACTTGAAGCGATCAGAATCTTCCTAGCATTTGCATCTTGGAAAGGATTTAAAGTTTTTCAGCTAGATGTAAAGTCGGCATTTCTCTATGGCAAGGTGAAAGAGGAGGTATATGTCGGACAGCCACCGGGCTTCACCGACCTAATCCACAAAGATAAAGTTTATCTCTTGGATAAGGCATTATACGGCTTACATCAGGCCCCTAGAGCCTGGTATGAGACCCTGTCTCAACATCTGTTAGTCAACAACTTCATCCAAGGAAAGGTAGACGCCACTCTGTTCACAAAAGAAGTCGACGGTCATCTTCTGATAGTTTAAATTTACGTGGATGACATAATTTTCGGGTCAACAAATGAACAACTCTGCAAAGATTTTGAAAAGGTTATGAAGCAGAAGTTTGAAATGACATCAGTGGGTGAGATGAAGTTCTTCTTGAGGCTTCAGGTTGATCAACTACCCGAAGGAACATTCATACATCAGACAAAGTATGTTCATGATGTTCTGGAGAAATTCGGGATGTCAGGAATGTCACCAATGTCCACCCCGTTAGCGATGAACCATGGGATAAACCCTGATCTCACCGGAGATAAAGTAGATGAAACGTTGTATCGCTCCATGATTGGATCGCTGATGTATTTGACGGCATCAAGACCGGATATTATGTATCCAACTTGCCTCGCAGCACGGTTTTAGTCAAGTCCCATAGCTTCGCATATGGTAATTGTGAAAAGGATTCTACGCTACCTGAAAGGAACTCCATCACTGGGGTTGTGGTATCCAAAAGAAGGCGATATCACGCTTGAGGGATATTCTAATTCCGATTTCGGATGCTGCAAAGTGAACGCTAAGTCAACAACAGCGGGGTGCCAGTTTTTCGTACCACGTTTGGTTACCTGGCAATGTAAGAAGCAGACCTCTGTCGCTTTATCCACATGTGAAGCCGAATATGTATCTGCTAGCAGCTGCTGCTCTCAGATCTTATGGATCCAGCAACAGATGCGAGACTATGGTTTGCAATTTCTTAACTCCCCTATCTTTGTCGATAATGAGGCAGCTATAAACATAACAAAAAATCATGTTCATCACGCTAAAACGAAACACATTGAAATTCGTCATCACTTCATCCGAGACTGTTTCGAGAAGAAGTTGATACGAATAGAAAAAATCCACACCGATGAACAAAAAGCTGACTTACATACCAAAGCATTTAACAAAACTCGTTTTCAATATCTTTTGAAACTTAATCGTATGAAGTTACTATCGGTTGAGGAGGGGATCATTGGCGTCGATGAAGGTACCACTGTAGATGATGTTGAAAAGCAATCTGCAATGGTTTGTCGAATTTTTAGATGTTTTGGTATTTAGGGGGAGATATGTTATACTTTCAGAAAATACAAAAACATTAAAAAATTTTCAAAAACCAAAAAACATGAGATATTTCAAAATCCAAAAACAATAGAAAACCGAAAAAGAGCTTGTGTAAAAAGGGAAAATGATAGTACATCAGCTAGACAGTTACGGTATGCTAAAGAAATGTAAAGTTTAAAAGCATTCAGCAGTCTCGCTGATGATATGCCAGTAGGTTTTTACACATTTAGTAAACCTAAATCACAACTTGCTTTTTCGTGGGGAACATCTCTCGGATATATAGGTAACCCCTGAAATCTTATTTGAAAGGCTCTATTTCTGACATACTAGGTCTTTGTACGTGGTGATATCTGGGGTATTATACCTGGACTTCTGATTTTGCGGGAGCAATAGCCTAGTCCTCGTATAATACTCTGCACAGCTTTATTCATAAAGCCCCCCCCTCAGCATAAAAAATGATGAAACATTGAAAAATGCTAATCATGTGCTGTTGTAAAAGAAGATCCCCAAAGGGGACCCACCTATAGTTGAGCCATCATCTCTCTGATTTTACGGAAGCAATAGCCTGAGCTCTCATGGCCTCAACACTTAACCCCTTACAGATATCACTAGTGTGCACTCACCTGTAAGACTGAATATAGTGGTCTGGATACGGGAGTATCTTCTGAGGTGGTACACGCGTTAAAGTTAAGATCTTAAAACACTAATTTTGTATCCTGAACAGATTGAAATTTGTGTGAGAACTTAAGTGGATCAGTATATCGGCAATCTAAGCGAATTGTTTAATTATGAGTATGAAATCAAAGCTTAACGGTACTTGTAGCTTGTCGGTAGCTGATATGATTCCCTAACACGCTCACCAAAAATATGTTTGTAAATAATTTACATTTACTGCATTTCATTTCTGTTTAACATTCAAAACTCAAAAAGATTTTATAGCTTTCTAGTCTAGAAACTTTATTAAATCCAAAAAGATTTTACATTTCTATTGTTAGTGCATATGTCTGTTGACTTCGTCTTATATCGAGTCTCGGTTTCGTTGCGGATCTGAACAAGAATGATGTCATCATATTAAATGATGACATCATAAAGATCACATCATATCTTATGTCATGACATAAGATGCGCATTAATTAGTCCCACACATAACAGATTTCAATTTACATGAAATATGATTTTATATTTGTTTATTGTATGTTCGCTTGAAAAGTCAAATGTTTGTTTCAAGTGAAACTGATTTTGTGAGTTCGCTTGAACGGTCACATGTATGTTTCAAGCGAAAGGTGTATGCCTATAAATAGGATGTTCTAGTTTCTCATTTCTAACAGTTCTGTCAAGTTGTAACCGAAGTGCTGCCGGATTTTTCTGAGAAATATTAATGAGAAACAGTGTTTAAAGTTATATTCTGTCTATTTCTACTCCATTCTCTCTGATTCAAACTGTTTGTGTGATTCCGCCACATAAATAGTGGTATTTTGGTTCTGATTGACTCACTAGATCGGTCAAATCGGTCCTACAATTGGTATCAGAGCTAGTTATGAGCTAAAATACCTGAATCAGAGTCTTTTTCTTACACTTTTTGGATTTCTGGACGTTTGGACGGACAAAATGGACTGAGTTTTTAATATAGTGTGTAAAACTGAGTTTTAACAAACCCTTGAAAGTATCAGATTAAAATTCGAAGTAAAACAGATAAAAATGGCCTGAAAACCTGTGTTCGCTTGAACGAACTCGCTTGAAAAGTGTGGCATTTTGAAAAGAACTAGTGTGTTTCGCTTGAAAAGATCTGGTCCGCTTGAAAAGGTTGTAGTAGTTTCAAGCGAAAGAGGTTAGTTCGCTTGAAAACACCTGTGTCCGCTTGAAAAACCGTTTGAGATATATCTGAATTCACGTGTTCTGTGTCAGTGTGTATGTGAACATTAATTGAATAAATCAGAATTCACGTGAAAAGTGCATCAAGTTTCGTGAAAGTTGTTCTGTTCGTCTAAGATTTGTGTCAGGTTGTATCGGTTTGATCGAGTCATTTAGTTGACTTTATCAGACTTTTAGTGGGTAATATAAATTGTCGGCCATTTGTTTGTGATTCACAAGAGTTATTCAATTGCTTTTAAGAGATTTCGTGTGTTTATCTGCCCAAGAAAGCCCATGTGATTACACTGTTCTAAATTTTTGGTCCAATAGAATTTGAAACACATTAAAATTTGTCGGTTCATATTTGCACTGCCCAAGGATTGCATGTGAAGATTATAGTGCATGAAATATCGAGAATGCATGTGAATATATAAAGTTTGTCGGCACAATTAATACATTTCATTTGTTCATATATCACGGCCCAATCATATATTTTTGACAACTTTTTAGGTGACATATCGAGAAGCTATAGGCCCATGTGACCGAGATATTGATAAATTGTTTGTTGAAGATAATCGGCCCAATCAGCGAAGTTTGAATCAAGTTTGTTGCTAGTTGTAAATTTGGATTTGATTATTGGGTCGATACAAAATGTTTGACGAAATGTAAAACGATAGCCTTGAAAGTTTAAATAATTGGTTTTGGTATAACTGTAATGAAAACGGGAATAAGAATGTTTGGGTTAATAGACTTGAATATTTTTTTTTGTAAAAAGAATGAAATGTTGGATGAGTTGGTAAACCGGTATGAAAGCTTAATTGACAATTTAAAAAGGTATGAGATAAGAATGTAGAATGCTGAACAGATATCAAAATTTGCAGACGCGTTACCTGCAGAGTGGAATGAATTTTTGATTGAAATAAAAAAGGATTCTAGATTTTCAGAATTTTATCCAAAAGAATTCATCAATAAGTTCAAAACACTTAAGTATGAAAATGATAAGAAAAAGAAAGAGTTGATGAATGGAATAGAAAAAGAATTGGAAAAATAAGTTTGGATGTGATTATTGAAATAAGAAGAAGAATATATATGTGTCTTGCAGCAAAAAATGTTATGAAATATCATCTTAAGAGGGGTTGTTATATCGATGAAAATATGAATCCTCTTGATTTTGTTAAAAATTTTTGTGGAGGCACATACAAGACAGAGACAGAGGTAGTGTCGAAAAATGAAGAATCCGAGAAAAATGAAGCTTTAAGTTCTAAACCAGTGTGCTCTAAATGTGATAAATCTGAATCAGACAATGCCAAACTCTTGAAGAATGTAGAGAGTTTGACATTGGAAAACAAAATTTTGAAAGAAAAGGAAAAAGATTTTGAAAATGAAAAATTGAAAATTGAAAAAGATTTTCAAAGTCAAATGAAGATTTTAGAAGATGAAAAATCTGTTATTTTTAAAAATAATCTTGAAAAACAGATTGAAATAAATTCTCATCTTCAGAAAATCATTCGGCTTGAAAATGAAGCTGAAATTGCTTTGAATAAAATTGATGAGCTTGAGAAGAAATTGAAAAGTTTTGTGACTACATCAGAATTTCTGAATCATCTTTGTCCAAAACCGATCAATTCTGTTCCAATAAGTGACAATGTCACAAATTTTGACAAAGTCAAAATTGAAGATTGTGATGAGAAAACTGATGATGAAGTTGAGAAAAGAAAAATATTTTTGAAATTAAATGAAATGTTTCAAGAAACTGTTTTACATTCTACTGAGAAAGGTGAATGCTCAACGCAAAAACCTATAAAGAAGAATGTGGAACAAAAACAAAAAGATAAAAAGCCGAAAAATCTTCAAAAAGAAAATAAAAGCTCATTAGTTCAATCATCCAATCGTGATAAAAAATCACAAAAATTGGAAAATCAAAACTCAAAAACTTATGGTAATATGTGGTGCAGGTTTGACCACAGTGCTTCAAAGATAAATCCATCTTTCAGGAGGAGTGATGATTACCACAAAGCCAGACAATGTTATGATCTGAGCGTTTGGTGTGAAAGTGGTGAATGGTACGATAACATAGTGTGCTACACTTGTGGTGTTCAAGGACACATTGCTGTTAACTGCCAGAATCAGTGGTTTGAGACAAGGAGATGCTATAACTGCCAAATCAAAGGACATATTGCAAAAGATTGCCCAATGAGATCAATGGAAAGATCAAGGGCTGAATCTCAGAAAAAGATGAAGAAATCAGTCAAGGTCGAAGAAAAGCCCAAAGAACAGAAGGTGAAAGAACAGAAAGTGAAGCTTTCACAAGGGCAGAAAGACCGACTGAGAAAGAAAAGAAAGAAAGCACGAGAGTATCTCGAAAGGATTTTGTCCTCGAATACAACAAGAAAATCAGATAAAAGTTCTGATAAATCGTCTTGCTCTCCAAAGAATGACAAATCAAGCAAAACTAATTCATCAGATACAAATCTGAGGACAGAATGGAGTGTTAAGAAAGAAAAAGTTCCTGGCAATGAATTTGTTTCTTCGGAAGCAAAGGAGCCACGTGTTGGCGATGAATCTGACTTGTCAAAATCAGATGAGCCACATTCTGGCAATGAATCTTATTCGTCAAAATCAGAGGAGCCACCAGTTGAACTAAAAGGAGAAAATTCAGTTTCGCCAATGGATGATATCAACTTTCCACCATTGCGGACTGAAAATTTTAAACAAAAAATTGGTAAGGTGAAAATGTTGAATTAATTCTATTCTGAAAAGAAAGGATTTGATGTCGAAAAGGCGTTCAATGAAAAAGTAAAAAATATGTTTGGAAAAATGGTTGAGGGAAAGGTTAAAGGGGTTAAAGAATTTTATGAAACAAAAAGGAATGTTCAAACCCCGAGTGAAAATAACTCAAATACACCCAAGGACTGTCAGGCTTGGGTGAAACTGTTTAACTGAAAAACCTGACATGCCGGAACTCCCAAGTTGGTAGTTGGGGAGTAGGAATCGGCATCTTTCTTGAGAAATTCACAGATTGGTAACTGTGATATTTCGACTTACAAGTGGTTAATCAAGGACATTAAGTTGTACTTGATTTAACTATCTTACAATTGGTATGATTATTGGAAATTGTTTTTGTGATAAACCTACAAGTGGATTGTGAAAGGACAATGTGATGAAAACCCCATGTTTGTGAAATGGCAAACAAAACTAATTTTCCGGAAAAACCATTTTGATTAAAATAAACTTAAGTGTTTTGAAATCATAATGGGAAAATAGTTTGTTGTCAGGGGGAGTTCTGATTGTTTATGCCAAGTGGATGGCGAATTGAAGCGATTCGATATTATGTTGTCACTTTATCTGTATAGTTTGTTTTCAATTTTTCTCAGAAAATCAAAATTGAAACATATTTTGATTTTAGGGGAGAAAAGTTTTTTAAAAAAATTAGAAAATTTGAAAATGCCAAAAACATTGAAAAAGCAAAAATGAGTTTTGTTGTGAATAAGAGGAAATTATAGCCAAAAACATTGAAAAAGCAAAAATGAGTTTTGTTGTGAATAAGAGGAAATGATAGTACATCAGTAGACTGTTACAGTACGCTAAAGAAATGGAAAGTTAAAATGTGATAAACGGTCTCACTAAAGATGTGACGATAGGCTCAGCTAGACTAGTAGATTTGCGATAACGATACAAACTTAAATGAAAAAGCCTAGTTCTAGTGGGAAACACGGTTGAAAGCATAGTACTTAGTTTTGTCCTTCTTGATTGTGTGCCTACTCAGTAATCGCTGAATGCTAAAGAGCATAAAAACCGGTCAGTTTGTGAACTTTCACAACTTGCTGAAAAAGTCGCTGTGATTGTGCATTTCTTTTTGCAAAGATTTAAACTTGTTTTATTTCTTTATTTTGTTTAAGCATTGGACATCCTCTGCGTATACGTGAGTATCGAACTGGATGTTAGTGCCTAAACGTTCTGCTTTATTTTCTTTGGTGTTTTGTTTAAGCTTTGGATCACCTCTGAGTATACGGGAGTATCGAACTGGTGGTTAAAGCCTAAACAATTTCAACTTGTTTTTATTTCTTATTTTGTTTAAACATTGGACTTTCTCTGCGTATCGAAAGATCGACCTGATTGTTAATGTTTAAACATTCTGCGTTGTTTTCGCACATATCACAGTTGATGAAAGTTTAAAGGCATTACTCGAGTTAGTGTATTGCATGATGAGGGGATATGCTGAGATCGTGGGGTCCATAAGAATTTAGTGCAAAATTAATATACCCTAACGTATCGGTAAGCATTTCGAAAGTTTTTAGATTGAGTTTAAGAGGACAACTATATCGTCAATCAATGTGAATCGTTTAGAACTTAAAATGTTTAAAGCTTAACGGTGCTAGTGATGTGTCTCAAAAACTGATATGATCCTCTCACACAAACTCACAAAAATATTGTCTGTAAATATTTCTTTACTGCTTTTCATTAAAAACAAAAATCCAAAAAGAGTTTAGTGTGTTTTAGCATAAAATTTTGAAAAAGCCAAAAAGATTTTCGACGACTGATGTTGAAGAGCTGATTTTCAAAATTCCAAGTGCTAAACATGATGAATGATATTGGATTGGGAAAGTTTATTTGAGTTGAGAAAGGTTTTTGAAATGAATAAATGGATCATTAATTTGAAACCAATTTAATCATTTTAAATTCAAGTGGTAAGCATAAAGTTTATCTTACAATTGGTTAGAGTATATGCAGGTATGCAGCTAGTGAATTCCAGACTGCTATCCCAGCTTGTCGAAAGGGGGAGTCTGTAGACGTAAAAGTCAGGTTCCTGATCTTGTTGCTACGGAGAGCCAGGAGATGGTCCTGAATCTGTGAAAGCTGCTAATGCTGAGAAGATAGAGAGTGCTATATCAGATTACGATCCCGAAACAACGTAAGGGGAAGTCTGTTAGCAATAGGGTGATTGAAGTGAGAGTTTGAAGACTGATTAAGACTGAAGTTTTGACATACTAACGTCTAGTACTGAAGACTCCATCAACATCCAAGGGGGAGACTGTTAGTGCATATGTCTGTTGACTTCGTCTTATATCGAGTCTCGGTTTCGTTGCGGATCTGAACAAAAATGATGTCAACATATTAAATGATGACACCAAAAAGATGACATCATATCTTATGTCATGACATAAGATGCACATTAATTAGTCCCACACATAACAGATTTCAATTTACATGAAATATGATTTTATATTTGTTTATTGTATGTTCGCTTGAAAAGTCAAATGTTTGTTTCAAGCGAAATTGATTTTGTGAGTTCGCTTGAACGGCACATGTATGTTTCAAGCGAAAGGTGTATGCCTATAAATAGGCTGTTCTAGTTTCTCATTTGTAACAGTTCTGTCAAGTTGTAACCGAAGTGCTGCCGGATTTTTCTAAGAAATATTAATGAGAAACAGTGTTTAAAGTTATATTCTGTCTATTTTTACTCCATTCTCTCTGATTCAAACTGTTTGTGTGATTCCGCCACATAAATAGTGTTATTTTGGTTCTGATTGACTCACTAGATCGGTCAAATCGGTCCTACTTCTGTTTTGTTTTATCGACAATCCAAAGCTGAAAGCTGATCTTCAGACTCACAATTTGAGGCAGATGCAGGAAGTTTCTGAGTTAGACAATTGAGTTGGGAGCTTATCATGTTAAACCTGTGAAAATGAAAAGTCAAAACAAGTTCATTAAGTTGAAACTTGTAATTTTCAGAAAAACATTTAAAAAAGAATGAACAAAACGTCAGTGTGCTTTGTTTCGGGTCAACCAAGGTCATTAAGTTGGACTTGGTCGGCAAATTAAGTTCCTAGGTTCATTAACTTGGACCTAGATACTTAAGTGGATTTCTAAAAATTGATAAAACCTGAGAAAATGTCAAAAGGTCAAAAAGTCAAAGTCTTAAAAGTCAAATGTGTGACTCGCTCGGATAGGTAATCCGGTCGGATAGGCAATCCGGTCGGATAGCCATCCTTATCATGTGTCACTATATATAGAGGGTCAATGGTCAGTCAAAGGGTTACTCGCTCGGACAACCATCCTACTCTCTCACACTTTTGATTTTCTAATCTTGATTTCTTCATACTTCTTTGCATAAATCGTTGGATCGTTGGTTAGCACAACTTTTACAATGGCAAAGGTATGTTTTTCTTGCTTAAATCTGATAAAAGTTGAAGTTTGTTGTTTGTTCTTGACCGTTGACGTCACTGTCGGAGTCTTTAGGTTAGATCTAAGAAGTTTTAACCAGTTTTGATAAGATTCAAGCATAGGGTTTTGTTCGCAATGTTCAGATCTATAGATTTACCGGATCAATTTGTGCCATATCATGTCTAAATTGTGTAGATTTGATGCTTGAACCATATGGCTTTCGGTAGAGTTTTTGCCAAATTAAACCCTGATTAGGACGAGTAAGACAATTATAAACATAGGGTTTTGATCGCGCTGAAATTTTCTACATGGATCTGTATTCAATTTGAAGTTTTGCATTAGAAAATTTTGATGTTCTTGAATGATCTTAATCTGTTATTCATGTGAGTGGCAATCCGGTCGGATTAGTTATCCGACCGAGTGACCAATCCGACTCATAGCATGTTCTTGTAATCTGTGCCTTTTAGTTGTCAAAGTGTTTTGAATTGTTTGGAAATCCGGTCGGATAAGCTATCCGACCGAGTGACAACTCGTTTTAAAAACATTCCTTCATCTGTTCATCTCTTGTCATGACAATCCGGTCGGATTGGCAACCCGAACGGACAACCACTTCATTTACATGACTCAGATGACAATAACAAATTCTTTCAAATAACTCAAAGTGATGATCCGATCGGATCAGCAATCCGACCGGACAACCAGTTCATTCAAATAACTCAAAGTAATGATCCGATCGGATAAGCAATCCGACCGGACAACAAGTCATTTCACATTACTATATTTTAAAAATTTGAGCATTCAGGTCATGGCAATCCGGTTGGATAGGTAATCCGGTCGGACAGCCATGAGACTGTTGACTTGTGTGGACTTAATTTTTCAAAAAGACAATCTGGTCGGATAGACAATCCGGTCGGACAGCCATCAGTGTCACTATACTATGAGATCTTCAGAGTTAGAAAAATTTTGAGAAATTTCAAGATTTTCCTTATCGGTCAATGTTTTCTGCAGGACTGGGAGAAAACGCATAACATCTACTGTCTGTTAGACAAGGTTTATACAGAAAAAACTGTAATTGAAGATATTGCAAAATTCTTGAGGGAAAGCAGGATTGCTAAGGCGCTAACTGATAAAACTAGAGTTTATGAATCGCATGTTAGACGATTTTGGAATACAGCTAGATATGAAGAAGATGATAAAATGATACATTCAGTATTAAGGAAGAAGGATGAGAAAGGAAAAGACATAGATGTGGAATTCGAGTTTGGTGTTGGAGACCTTAGACGAGTTCTAGACTTGAAAGATTCTGAAAATGATCCAACCATTATCCCCGAACGTCTAGCAAAAGGATTATCCCCGAACGTCTTGATTACAAGTTTTTGGTACATTGTGTTGTGCATGCATTATCGCACAGGAAGGGTGCATATGATGAAACATCGGATTACATCATGAACACTATTACTTGCCTTGTTTTGAATAGGCCATACAATGTTTCTCAAGTGATTTTTGATTACATGACTGAGAATACAAAAGCTGGAAACAAGAAGTACATCATGTATCCTCGCTTTGTACAAATGTTGACTGATGATAAGTTCAAGGACCTTGAGAAGAGTAGTGATGATGTTTTAGGTCTGAGACCCATGACACCAGATTCCATGAGCAGACTTATTAAGGGTCCTAATCCAGGAGCAAAGGGAATGATATGCAAGATTAAAACACCAGGATATATTGCTCCAGAGAACGATGCATGGAGACACCAAAATAGTGATTCTGACAATGAAGACGTGAAGATGAGTGAATTTAAAGATAAGAATACCAGATGGTGGGTTGAAAAAGTTAAAGATGGGAAGAGAAAGAGAACTCCCGGCAGAGGTAAAGCTCAACTGAAGAAAAAGCCTTCTAAGAAACAGAAAGCATCAGATGAAGAAGATTCTACTTATAAACCTGATGAGCCAAAGAAACAAAGGGCAAAGCGTAAAGCTGTTCAAGCAAGAGTCATTCCGAGAAATGTGCGTGCAAAGAAAGCTGGGGCTAAATCACAAAAAGATCAAGGAGGCAAAGGCGAAAAGTATGTTACAACCTCAAAGATTCATGAAGCAGAAAAGGTTCATAGTGTTGAAATTCCAAAAGCTCCAGAAGTTCAAGTACAAAGTGTGGTTGATGTTGAAGTTCAAAAGAAAGTTGGTCACGATGATTATGTTGAAGTGACTAAAGGTGGAGTTTTTACTTCTAAATTTCCACCAATTCCAGAAAATATTGAGATTCCAGAGTCTTCACGCCCCAAAACTACAGATGATTTGTTTGGAAATCTTCCACCTGCCTCAGGGGATCCTTTAGAAGATTTAAACTTTGGAGATGACTTTGACGTGTTCAACAATGAAGCCGTCAAAATATTGGTAAAGAAAGTTGTTGAGCTTGAAAAAGAAAAGATGAAAGCTGAAGCAGAACGTGATGTTTTAAAGAAGCATGTTGAACAACTGATGAAAGCTCATGATCAAATCAGAATGGTGTTGATAGATCAAGAGGAGACGATAAAGAATATGAAAGATGATGATAACTCTAAAGTGTTCGAACTCTTGACAGCAGAGATTGCTTCATTGAATGTGAAGATAAAGAATTTGGAAGATGTAAATCAAACATTAAATCAGCTTCTCAGTGAAATGAGTGAAGCTTCAACGAATGAAATGAAGGTGATGAAGCTAGAAATGGAAGCCATGAAAGCAGATAAAGTGGTGAAGGATGAACAACTACATATGTTATACTCTGTTATGGAAAGTCACTTAAAGATGGATGTTCATACTGCCTTCAATGAGATTGAAGTAGAAAGAGCTGAGGATAGAAGAATTGAATGAGAAAGACGACTAGCTGAAGAAGCCACTCAAAAGAACAAAAGTGTTATTGAAGAAATTCAAGAAGCTGGTGGGTCTTCTAGTCAAGTTGACATTGAAATGATTGATGTTGAAAATATTCAAGAACAAGTTGTTAAGGATGTTCAAGAACAAGTTGTTGAAGATGTTCAAGAACAAGTTGCTGAAGATGTTAACATTGAACAAGATCAAGACTTCATGCTGGTTGGTGAGTCTTCTCTATCAATTGATATTGATGAAGTTATTCGTAGAGTTGCTGCTATCCAAAAGAAAAGAAAGGCAAAAGAAATGTTGTTGTTGGAATGGAAGACACAGCAGTTTGTCCTTGTTGGAAGACCAACCACAGTGCCTTACAGCTTAAAAGAGATTGTTCGCCAAGTCAAAATTGAAGAAAGGCGAAAAGAAGCAAAGAGAGCTCGTGGAGAAGTTGTTGATAGTGATTCTGATCTGGAGATTCTTGGTGATGAAGAAGAACACGAAGATGAAAATAATGATGATGACGAGTCTGATGAGAAAGATGATAAGAAAGACGATGATGATGACAAGAAGAATGATGATGACGATCAAGGTGCATCGGGATTGCTGGTTGAGAATCCTATTGATGAACAGAAAATTGAGGAGTTTCTGAATGATCAGATCAACGAACAAGAAGATGATGATCAGCAAGAAACTTCTACATCTGGAAAACAGCACATTGATCAGGTATTCCTCACAAATCCAACTGTTATTTACTTACATGCTAGACATGAGGAGGAGATTGAGGTTAGGAGATCAAGAGAATAGATGTTGGAAGAATTGGGTTTAGAGGATGGGAAATTTAAATTTGATATCGAAGATGAGATACCTCAGTCATCTGAAGATATATTTAAGCCTAGGTATGCTTATGAAGCCGATCACTACAATGATGTAATTGTTGAAGATGCTTCAGATTCATCTAATGAAGAAACTGATTTCCACTATTCTGGAGTTGATGAGACATTTCCCTCTTTGGCGGAAATGTTCAAAGAGCGAAATGTAGATGAAATAAGAAGACAGATTGTGGAAAAAGTGTCTACTGAAGGTATTCCAGAAACCATACCCAGAGAAAATCTTGCTGAAGAGAGGAAGAAATGGTTCAAAGTTATGCCGAAGGAGAGAAAGAAACTTAGGGCGCTTCAGTTCTTCACTCATAACAAAGATCTTTCTTGGGGTGACATCTTTCTTGGGGTTATCTGGAAGATTTACAAGTCTATGCCATCAGACGGGAACAAGGGGTACAGTACTTTGAGTTTTTGTCAGATATTAAAACCCTTCCGTGGTGGGATATAGATGAGTTGGTGAAAACGAAGAACATTAAATAATTTTACTATGGTTTGGATGTGAAGCAGCATGATCAACATTTATGGAATTATGTGAAGCTGCAAGCAAAGGCAAGGTATCCTGATTGGAAACCTCACTACCCAGATCAAATTGTTAGAATCTTAGAAAATGGTGAAAAAGATATTACTCTGGATATCAAGCCTCCTCTTTGTTTGAAGAATATGCCTCTACGAGCAATGGAGTAAGATTTCCACGAAGAGTTTGAAGGGTGGTTATATAATCAAACAACGGCCGAAGCTATCATCTCTTTATACAATAAGTCCACTAAAGAAGCAAGAAGGATTTGTGTGTTAGATCCTATGTGGCTTGTAAATTGTTCAAAGAAAGACATAGACTGCCTATTCTACAACAAGATAGTCTACGAAAGGCCTGGCAGAGAACAAGGAATGCAGTATCAAACGATTGTGGATGTATGCTTTGCCCAAGACATCAACTCAGGAAGATATTGGAAGACAAAATGGAGAGATCTTGAGATTGATGAATTTCTGAAAAAGTACAAGCGAGAACAAAGATCAAAGGCTATTTCTAAAAGGGCAGCAGAGCTTGGCAGGCGAAAGATGGGTATTGTGCCACCAACGGATCAAACGCCTATTGAATCAGAAGAGAACAAGATTCCCAAATGGGATTGGAAGCGTGATGGTGATCCATTTTACAGAAAATGGTGGATCGAGGAAGGAAAGCATATAAGGAAAATAATGTTAGACGAAAAAGCAGAAAAGAGAAGACAGAGAGCGCGAGAACGAAGGCGCAACAGGAAGGTTAAAGACTATGCTGGAAGGAACTGCAGCTACATCCGAGGGGGAGTCTGTTAGTGTATACGTATGTAGCTTCCGTCAGCATTTAGTCATGTTTTGTATATTTGTGTCCTTTGTAATGTATGATGTAATGTATGTGTGTTAAATAGATCGACAACTCAGGAAACGGGAATATTTTGTAAAGTGTTGACTTGATTGTCAAGTGTCATCCGATCGGATAGGTCATCCGACCGGATTGGTGATCCGAGCGGATAACACTATCCTTGTTCCTGAGTTGCCTATAAATACGCTGTTCGGGTATCACATTTAGAACTTTTGCATCTCTAGATCTGCTGACGCCTTTGTGTACTCTGTCGTCGTCTGGACTTTCTTCCGGCTCTTGTACTTTCATAATATCGTAATAGAAAGATTCAGACAGTGTTTAAACGTTGAATTACGTGTTGTATTTCTATGACTTGATCAAAGGATTCCGCACTTTTTTCAAGATCGATTCATCTACGGTTGCATCAATCAGATCCGGTACAAACCGGACCTAACAAGTACCTTTTCCATTGGCTTCGTTTCCTCCTCCGCTACTACAATGTGGGCTAAGAAAGCTAAGCATTCCTTGTGGAGATACATTCTTGCTTGGATGCACGACATAAGTTTCAATTCTTTCGAGGATACTTTGGCATAAACACAGAGTTGGTCACCCCTTGAAAGAGAGAAACGAATCATCTTTTCGAAACAAACGACTTCGGCATGATTTTCCCGAAGAAAGTCCATGCCTACTATGACATCAAAACTACCGAGTTGCATAGGAATGAGATCGATCAGAAAAACGTGATTCTTGAGTTTGAGGGTACAATCACGGAGAACGGAAATGACGGTGATGGTTCTTCCGGGGGCAATTTCTACGTCGAACGTCGTTGAGAGGTTAGCGCATTTACGTTTTAGGAGCTTCTCGAATTCAAATGACACAAAATTGTTATCGGCTCCAGTCTCAAATAAACACGAAGCATAAATACCGTTAACAAGGAACGTACCATTGACAACGTTGTTGTCAGTCTGAGCCTGACGGACATTGATATTGAAGGTTCTTCCGCAGGCTACTTGTTGTGGTTGTTGCTGCTGCTGCTGCTGCGGTTGCTGCTGTTGCGGTGGTTGTTGTTGCGGTTCTTGTTTCACAACGCGGAGTGGGCAGACGTTAGCAAAGTGATTCAGGTCACCACAAGAGTAGCAAGCTCGTGCGTGAACAGCGGGTGCAGGAGCTGCTTGGTTACCCTGAAGAGCAAGTGGTTGAGCTGGCGGTGCGGGAAGAGTTTGAGGGGCTTGCTGACATGGGCCTGGACGGCAGTGAGCAGTAAAATGCCTATAGATGTTACAGTTTGCACAGAAACGACAGTTCACCCCGGCGGGGTGATGATAGGTGCAAGTAAGGCACAGAGGATGAACACCAGTATACGCACGCTTAGCAGGTGGTGCGTTGGTAACAGGAGCTTGTCGGTCCTGGTTGCTGGGTTGTACGGGGATGACGTTGAGTGGAGCGACGGTAGTAGCATAGTTCTTGTTGTTGTTGTTGTTCTTTCGCTTGCGGCTCTGACATGAAGACTTTGAACCTTGTGATGTTGCATTGTTGGTAGCGGGAGTTGTGGTTGCTTGATTGAGGCTCTTGGTCGAGGTATTGAAATACCCATCTAAAACTCGCTTGTCGTTGATCTAAGCTGCGAGTTGGTAGGTTTCCTCGATAGTCGCATGTTTAGCTGCTTGAACAAAGTCAGTTACACAGTCGGGGACAGCTCGAATGTACTTCTTGATTGTCATATCAGGCGTAGCCACCTGACTAGGACAGATATTACTCAACTGCTTGAAGCGAGCGGTGAGACTGGCATTGTCACCTCCTTCCTGCTTCATGTACCAGAATTCATTCTCCAACTTTTTCACTTCATGAGGAGGGCATAACTCCTTAATTATAAGCTCCCTGAGTTCCTCCCATGAGAGACCATAAGCTGCATCGTTTCCGCGCCTGTTGCGCACAGCAGTCCACCAATCCAGAGCCCTGGACTGAAAGAATCCAGTAGCATTCACAGTACGCAGATTTTCTGGGCATATGCTTTGCCTGAAGGTGACTTCGATAGAGTCAAACCACTTGAACATAGCACTGGGTCCATCTTCACCAGTGAAGTTTGCAGGATCACAAGCTTTGAATTGCTTAAAGCTGAAAGGAGCTTTTGGAGAGTCGCTCTTTGATTCAACAGAGGACTTGCTGCTAACCTCGTTGATTTCACTGACAATTTGAGGTATAACTTTGGCCATTTCCTTGGCCACGAGTAAAGCAATACGCTTGTCAGCTTGGTTTCGGCGAGCAGCACGTTGAGTATGCGATCCAAATGACGACATTGTCGAGTGCAGATTCTGCAGCAGACGTCATCATATGAATTAGACGAGATTCAATTATATCGGGTCGTTGTTTGAAAAGTTGCACGTTTAATCAACATACTTATTGTTATTATTATTAGGTAAAGCTCAGGAACACGTAGGCACATAAACACATAGGCACATATTCCACATAAGCACGTATACACATAGGCACATGAGCACGTATGAGCACATAGTCCATGTAATCACATATTTTTCACGTATTCGCCTACATATTTTGCGCGTATTCACCTATCTTTCAAGGTCGCAAAGCGCGTTCGAGAGTAGTGAGTGATAGCGAGTAGCGTTCCGAGTAGTATAGTGTACGAGAGTCCATAGTTTTTTCGCGATTAGTTAGCGTTTGAGATTGCGAAATCAATGCGAGTTGTGCGCGTTTTGTAAAGAGGAGAGCGGAAAGCATAAATTCTCCAAAATTGAAACATATAAACATATCTATACAATCTAATAAAAGCCATAATTAGGGGACACATGTCCCCCTCCTAGGGCCTCTAAACCTCATTTTCCCACCAAAATATGCAATCTCCTGATTTCCCTTGAGTGAACCCGACACGGGATCCACTAAGTCATTCGGGTCCATATTTAAAACAAAAAACCGATCAACTTTCCCATTCACTCTTCTTCTCTCATACTCTTTGGGATTTTAGGGTTTTCTTTCCTTTCTATCGTTCGATTCTTCAGCAGCTCTTATACTGATTCTTCGAACATCGACGGTATGTATTTTATTCCTCTATTACGGAATCTTTGAATCTGTTATTTTTTTGTTCTTATCACTGAAGAATCGAACACACAGGGTACATGTTCAGAACCATTAATCATCATATTGTAAATGAATATCAATTTCTAATAATATACTGAGAAGTTTTTCGATTTTCTTAATATATTTTTGTTTATAACAACTCCATCATATTGTTGTTTTCTTTTTATTTTGAAATTTGAAATTTTGTAATATGTAATCTGATTCGTTTTTTTTTTTTTTTTTTTTTTGTAACCGTTGTTTGTAGGTTTTGAATATGACGGAAAGTTCATCAAGGTAATTTATGTTTATCTTCTTCATTATGTTTTGTACTATAACTTTTAATTTTTGTGTTTGATATGTAGATCTGTATAAATTTTTTGAAATTATGTATAATTTTTTGATTGTTATGATTTGTTAATTATTTTTTCTGTTTAATATGTTTATTAGAATTTCTTCATGTAAAATTTTAATTCTTTTTAGTTGTTTATTTATTGTTATTATTATGTATAAAATCTGTTTTCTTATGTTTGATGAATCTATTATTGTATATCATCTGTTTTGTTATTTTCATTTAATCTGTCTTTGTAATCGTTGTTTCTTTATTGTTTATGTTATTTGTCTGTTCTACATGATTGTTATTTTGTAACATTGTTTATGTTTATTTTAGATTTTTTGTTTGTTATCTTAATTTTTAGTATTTATTTATTAGATTTCCTGTTATATATTTTATGTGTTTGCTACAAATTGTTTATCATGTTTGCTATAAGTCATGTCTTTAGAATTTTATAATTTGTATTCTATTCATTCTATTCATGTTATGTTTTTCATATTTGCTATAAGTCATGTCTTTAGAATTTTATAAACTGTATTATATTCCTTCTATTCATGTTATTGTTTATTAATATCTTATTTTTTTAATCAGTATCAGGGAGCCATCTTTCTGTAGGCATTTGAATAGAGCTGATGAAGTTCTTATGGTAATTGATAACTTCTAACATGAATCATATATATTTTTTTTGTTTTCATTAAATTCAATTTATTATTATTTTGTTGTTTATATATTATAATAATAATAATTATAATTTATTTTGAATTGTTTGCTTTATAAGGCTCTTCCTTCTGACATCGCGGCTAAATTGTGGGGTGTCTATAAAGCGCCAACTAATGTTCTGATAGAAACAGAGGACGGGCGAACATTTATTGTTTTCATAAGTGAAGCAAAAGGAAAGTTTTTTTCTTTTCAATGGTTGGTCGGATGTCGTTACACATTTAGGACTTAAAACAGGCTGTTTGGTAATCTTGACTCCTTTAGATTCTACAAGATTCAAATTAACATATTTTGTTAATGGTGTGAGTCCTACCTGTTTCTGGATATCCATGGTACCTACAGCTTCTCATTTTACTATAAGTTTATTTTTTAATTTCCGTTCATTTTTCTTATTATATTTATACGTTTTCAGAACTGTTTACAAGTCTAATCTTTTAATTTTTTTTTCTGTTATCATTCCTACAGGTGATACCTGAGTGTATCCTTCCAAAGTCACATGATTATACATTTACTGATTTAATTTCAACTATCTATTTAGGCAACAAAACGTTTCACGTTAAGGTTGAAACTTTTAATTGTAAAGTCTGTTTTACCAATGGTATTGACGTAATTGTTACTCAATATCAATTGGATACCGGTTCTTATTTTTTATTTACAAAATGGTTTGGTCATTCTTTCCATTTAAGAATATTTGGTAAAAATGGTCTTGAAATGAATTTTGATGATGTACATGTCGATGATGTAAGTATAAATTTGGTTGATTCTTTATATTTAATTACTATATTTTTTATTTAATAAATCTAATAAATTTTATATGTAACTTTCAGGCTGATATTGCACCTATTGATTCTGTTCAAGATGTGGCTCCGCCTGCTGTTGCTGAACAAGCCAATGGACATATTATTCGGTTTGTTCGTATGGCTGCGGACTATTTTGTAAGTTGTAATATGTTTTTAATAACTACTAAATATTAAATATTATATTATTTTTTTGACATAATACATAAATATTTTAAGATTGATGTTCTTATTACTTTTATTGTTTAAAACAATACAGCGGCTGCCTGAAGATGTTTCGAGGAAGGGTAAACTGGATTTGGGTTTAAAAAGTATCACAACCAGACTTCTGCATCTTAATCCTCAGAAGGAGTTTCCTAATGGTACGAGACATGAAAAGAAAGTCAAAGGTTATCGTTATGCGTTAAGGAGGTGGTCGAGATTCATGAACATTGCTGGCATTAAGGTGGGGTACACGGTTTATTTTTGTTTGGATGAAACTGAACAAGTTTTGAGTGTTGTGTAACACCTTGTAAAAACGCGACCAATATTATAAAGACACGTGTCATGGACTTTAAACGTGTAAATAATTATTTCTGAGGGACTGAAGTTGTCAAACAATGTAAATATGTGAATAAAGGGATCCAAAGTGTCAACATGCCATTCTTGTGCCTCTGATTGACCTCACACGACGTTCGTACTCTTTAAAGAATAATTTATCGAACTTGAAAAGTCGTTTGTGCTCGAAATAAGGATATTGTGAAACATAGGGGTTAAAAGTGTCAACATGTTAAAAGTAACATCTGAATAACCTTTTAACGATCCCAAAAACATTGTGACAATTTATTTTGATCCCAAGAACAACGGATATTAAATTCGTGGAGTTTCGACGCATATAAATAATCAAAGTGTTAATTCCATGTAATAAGGATTAAAGGCGTAAATATTGCGTTTCAAGACCATTCGGGCAACCTCGTAACTAACCGAAGGCTTATTGTTAAATATTTAAAGATTCAAGACCCTTAAAAGTCAAGTTTGGGGGTTAAAAGTGCAATAAACGCAAGTTAAAACAAGTTTAGAAGGACCAGGGACCAAAAGTGCAATGTTTGAAACTTGTTGACCGGATCAGGCCCTCAGGCGGGCCGCGTAGCCCGTAAGGGAAATCTTACGCGGGCCGCGTAAAACGCCCAGATGCAGAAAACTTAGACAGATGCCTGTTCAGCCTGTTGCACCGCCTTTGCATGCCATTTCTTGATACCAGGGACTGAGCCAACAGTATTACATGCATAGGAGACACCTGGGATGATCAGGAATCAATTGTAGACTTGTGTGGAGTGATCTTGTTGCATCCAAATTCAGGTATAAAGGCCCCATGTTGCAACACTTGAACTTGCTCACTTGATTTTATTCACAACTCACTCTCTGGAGCTCTATGGACTTCAAGCAAGCTTTCTTAAGTCTCTAATTCGTGCTAGGTGCCTTTGTAAGCATTCTTAGCCTTCCTAGTTCATGTTTTATTAGTTTAATGACCAAAAGTCAAAGCCGTCATAATTAAGCTTTGACTTAGTGATTAATCACTAATGGTTCAGTAATTTTTCGAATTGAAAGTGGCTATGAGTTGGTAATTATGTGGGTAATAAACCCTTAAAAGGGCACCCTCTGATTTCCACTCTAACTTGGTCAATTGTCGGGTCAAACTTAATTATAAAAAGTCAACCGAAAGCTATTTTGCAAATAAACTCATAACTAACAATGTAGAAGCTATGAAACCTGTTTTAACACTTATATAACTTGGTAATTAATGTAACAACATGTCTAAGCATGTTCAACCCGACAATTTTGAGCTTAGGTTCGGTTCGGAACCGAAAGTCGCAAAAGTAGACTTTTGCTTTGACTTTCAGTTCTGACCCGATTTAGCTTAGTTTAGATATGCTTTAAAGTTCCATTTGGACTAGGTTATAGGTTAGTATAACCCTCTGAGGTTATACAACTTGGTTCCTAAGTAATCCGATTTATTTGCATTTTTCCGTTAATTGCTTAAATGTTGACTATTATGCCCTTTTGACCTTAAAACGAGATTTTTGAAAATGTGAGAGGACAAAAACCTTTATTACTGATTTATAAACATGTCCTAAAAATTTGACATCAGTTTGAGGTCTAAATTAGGAGTTATGCTCAATATCGTAATTTGAAAGCTTTTTATTAATTAAACAACATATTTAGCATAAAGCCTATCTAAACCCAAATTTTGGCACCAAACTTTTTATCCACTGATGTAATATAATTTTTGGGATTTTTGAAGATTTTTATTAATTTGTAAACTGATTATAACATGGGGTTCTTGCTTTGATTCGGTAATTGTCGGTTATACCCTTTTTTGCTAATAAAATGAGTTTTACATAACATTTTGATACCGAATCTTTTACTACTAATTTTATATGATAAATAAAATATTTTGAACCTTATAAACTGGTTAAAAACTCAGATTTCCTTATATAACCCGAAAATCGCCTAAAACCGACTTTTTTTACGCGTTTTAAACGTATAGTATGGATTAAAACTATTTTTGACACATAAGACTTAATACCTACTGATGTTCTAAGTAAATTTTTATACTTTAATAGTAAGTAAAAGTTTTGAACTCAGATTTCCAAATTTGACCTTTAAAGCTTATGTGAAATGACCAAAATGCCCCTACGACTCATACTTTAGTTGTAAATGATAAATTTCACATATATGCAATACCCTACTGATATGACCTGCAAAAATAAATATTTTTACTGATCATTTTAAACCAGAACCTCAGATTAATATTTAATCTCTTTTATAACCTTTAAAATGACCAAAATTCCCCTACGGGGCTTAAATTGATTTTAAATCCGTTTTGGGCATAATGGAAGGTATCCTACTGATATCACAACATATTTAAGGCAATTAACTTAGGAAACCTGCTCATGACTCATTTGGTTACCCTTTATGCATTTATCGCTTTCGGTACGGTTTATGTAACTAGTTTGGATAAATTAACCGAAATGGGTCAAACCTTATCATTTTCACTTCAAAATCCAGAATGTGTTTAGTTTACCCATATTATACAAGTCATCATACTTGTCGGGTCTGGACCACATTCTAATCCGGTCTTCGCTTAATCTTGCGTTTTGAACCTTAAACCTTTCTTTAAAACTAACCGGTCTAAGTTTAAACTTAAGTAAGACCTGTTAGGAATCTAATAGGTTATTAAAACCTTCGTTCTAGATTTAAGAGCCCAGTAAAAGATATTTGCACTTGCTGATTGTATATGGCTGGGATAAATTTGTATAATTTGCTCAGGTAAATACTTTTAACTTATTTTCCCTTATACGGGCTTGGGGTATGGTATATAAAATACCGCTTGGTCGGGTATTGAATTTTTAATCATATGAAGGTTAAATCATTGAGATAACCCGTTTAATCTGTTTTGTTTGTTAAAGCCTTTGGGGGGTTAATGACCATGTCCTGGATATCCTCGGCTCATTCATTGAAATGGCCACGACTTAAGCACGGGGTGTAGGCATACACCTGCCGGTGCGTTTGTAAAATGATATACCTGCCTGTTCGAGAATAACTCGCCGTAGGTTATATTATGTGGTGTGTCTATTAATTTTTAACCCGGTATTCAACCCGGGCTACTGAACATATAATAAACATATAATTCTTTTACAAGATTATTTTAAATAATTATCCCAAGTTATAAAAGAATATTTGTGCCTTGTACATTTAAATCAATTTTCAAAAATATTTTCAAAAAGTGTCGATTAATTGTATTTACCAGTGTAAACTGACGTATTTTCCAAAAGGTTAATTGCAGGTATTATGCGAACAAGGCTGGCTACTCCTGAGTGAATAAATAATGAAGTCTTGCAAGCTTTTGTCACTTAAAAATATGTTGAACAATATTTCCTATGTTTTGATCCACCTGTGGATCCTTTTACATTTCGTTTGTGATACTTATGATACTTTCATTCGGTTTGTAATATTATTACTTTTAGACTTCCGCTGTGCATTGAACTGTGATTATTGACTATGATGATATCAACTACGTCACGATACTCCCCACCGGGCCCACCGGTAATACGTGGAAATATCGGGGTGTGACAGGTTGGTATCAGAGCCAACATTGAGTGAATTAAACACTAGCCTTTTGTGTTTAATCTCAATGACACAGTTTGCACATTCCTCGACTTCCGAGTCTAGGCAAAGAACTTAGGACTAATCCTAATTCATTTTATTTTGTCCTTTATTATGTTTTTTCATTTGTTGTTTCTTTTTTTTGTTTTGACAGGATCAACAAAAATGCCACCAAGGTTCCGAAGAGGAGGACGAGGCAAGGGGCCATTCAACGCCCCCAACGATCATGAGGCCGGGCCTTCTCACCGTCGAACGCCGTCAGTTTCCATGAGCACCAGTCCTCAAGAAGACTTGAGGACCTATTTAGAGCCTGCGAGGCGTTCTGTCTCGCTTAGCTCCTCACCTTTCTACCATGATTCCTTCGGGCTCCATCAAGGCAACGAGTCCGACTATTCACACCATTCCTACTTACCGTTGCAGCGGTCGAGTTCTCACCACGCCTTTCAAGACCCGACCCCGTATTTCCAGAGTCGGTTTAACCCGGCAAATCAGATTGAAGAACCAATGGGTCATAACCCATTGGGCCCCGAAGCCCATTTTCCCGAGGCGCAGGACATGGATATGGATGATGATCCAGATCCTGCCGAAACACCATCTGGGACGCCCACACACCCCATCGAGATTTCAGATGGGTCATCTTTTCATGGATCGCCTTATCGAGGTCCAGACAGCTATGAGGCGAGGTTTGCCTCATACCCCTGGGAGTTTACTCCTTCATTCAACCAACAACAACAACAGCAGCAGGATCCCACTGAGGATTCACATTTTGTAGCGGTCACGCCACCGCCACCGCTTGAGCAGCAACTGCCTCCGGAGCCACCGAGGCGAAGAAGAACAGGTGCACGGTTGTCCGTGTAAGGAGGGGATTTCCATTTCAGCACCCCTCAACACTCCAGTGGCAGCCACTACCCGCCACTATATGAAGACCTGCAGCAGGGTGGGCCTTCAAACCCAGTTTCTGAGGTGGACTCTGCGCCAGTCACACCACCACCGCCACATATGGGTTTTGATAACCCAATTCCTTCGTACGTCGGTGCAGCAATGTATAACCCTTTTGAGCAGCCAGCTTACCCTGGCTACAACTACTACAATGCCCCTGCCGTCGACCTATACCTCAAGGCGGCCAACTACAATGCTCTTCACCCTGAAGGACCTTATGCAGCTTCATACCAGTCTGGGTACCAAGCCTATAGGTATCAATACCCACCACCTCCTCAACCTCCGCAGCAGCAGGCGCCACAGCCGCCATTGATTCAGCCTCAGCAGCAACAGGAGATTCTTCAGAGGTTGAGCCAGGTGGAACGAGAGGTTCAAGAGGAGCGTAGAAACCACCGGGGATTTCTCAAAGGTTTGGCAAATCTGATCAAGGGGAAGAAGAAGAAGAAGAAGAAGAAGAGGGATTTTTGAAGATTCCTTATTTATTTGTATTGTAACTTCTTCATTTTAATCAAGTCCCTGCGCAGACATTTTATTTATGTACTTAGTCCCTGCGTGGACCTATCTTTCTTGTTTAGCCCTTGCATGGGCAAGTTAGTATGTAAAAGTCCCGTTTAGGGCAACCTATGTACTTCTTTTAAAATTAGTGGAATGTTTATTTAAATTTCATTTTCATTTTTATGTATGAATATAATATATGAAATAAATCAAAAATATCATTCCTTTTAAATGATCTGCCTTTAAATATTAAATAAGAATCCTAAAAGGTATGACCTAGCCTGTATGTCATTATAGACCTGGCCATGATGGTAAAACCTGTTTACAAAGGATTCAAATCCTTGTTAACATCTGAAAACATGTTAGTACTCCTGGCAGATGTGATTCGGTAAAATCACACATGTCGTCCTTATATTGGATCCTTCCAATTCCTTTCTTATTATTTTGAACATCCATTTGTGATGTAGGGCCTACGAGCCATATTCATTGTCATATAAGACAACAGACAGTTGTAGTCTATGACTCCCTGTCAAGAAAGGTAATGAACTACGATTCAAGCCTTAATGCCTCGATCCTATAAGATCATGGCTTATAAATTAAATTGTCCCTGTGACTTGGCCTTTTGTGCCATTATAATATATTAATAAATCATGACTGAGGATAATTATAATGAAAATCCTGAATGAAAATACTTAATAAATTAACCAATATGGTTTATTAATACCATGGTTAATAAAATTATCAAAATGACAAATCTGTTATAGAATTCTGAATGAATCATTATCATTATTTTATGTAGTAAACAAGCTACATGGCAGAATCTGAAGAAGTCAACAGTCACCCTATAGAGAATCATGATACTACCAGAATCAACGTAACTGGTGCGGAACTTCAAGCATTGATTGATAATGCTGTTTCTAAAGCCATGGACAGGCAATTTAGAGAGTATAGTGGTACACACTCCAAGACTCACTTTGTGGCTCACAGTAAGCCACCTTCTAAACCTCATTAGTCAAAGAAGGATGATGCCCAACACTCATCAAATCAGCACAATATTACGTCTAAGAAGATTGTATTCGATCAAGAGCCACGTATAAAGACCTGTTCATATAAGTATTTCGTCTCCTGCAAGCCCAGGGATTTCACTACGGAAAAAGGAGCCATTGATTGCATGACGTGGCTAGATGAGATGGATACGGTGGTTGATATTAGTGGATGTGCCGAGAAAGATATTGTGATGTATGTTTCACAGTCATTCAAGGGAGAAGCCCTAGCTTGGTGGAGGTCCTTGATCCAAGCTACTGGAAAGATTCTGTTATACAACTTAACATGGGCTCAGTTTGTTGCTTTGATCAAAGAGAATTTCTGTCCTCAACATGAAGTTGAGAAGATCGAGACTGACTTTCTGACATTGGTTATGAAGAACTTAGACTGCCAGGCGTATCTCACGAGTTTTAACACCATGTCTCGATTGGTTCCTTACTTGGTGACACCGGAACCAAAGTGTATAGCCCGTTTCATTGGGGGTTTAGCCCCGGAGATCAAAGCTAGTGTGAAAGCGTCTCGACCTACTACCTTTAGGTCACTAGCTGATTTGTCATTATCTCTTACCCTTGATGCGGTCAGGCAGAGATCGCTTAGGATTCTGATGCGGGGAAGAGAAAGCGTGAGGATGATAACTCCCACCGTTCAGATAAGAAGCATAAGGGAAACTCTGATCACAAGAAGAGTTCAGGGTTCAAGAAGGAATACCAACAGTCTAGTGAGCATAAGACGTTGGATTGTAAGAAGATTAAGGACGCAACTTGTTACAACTGTAACGAGAAGGGGCATATCAAGTCCAACTGCCCAAAATATGCGAAGAAATGTAACAAAAAAATTAAACATTGTGATCCATTTCACTTGAAAATACTTCCTTTTCGCACGGTTTGGACATTTAAAATCCCATTTCGCACAGATTGGATTTTGTAGACCCCATTTCACACCAAAAGGCATTTTGTATCAGATCCAGTTCGTGTGAGATTCTCATTTCGTTTGAAAGTGACTTCATTTCGTACGGATTGAGCATTTTTGTTCCCATTTCGCTTGAAAGGTTCATTTCGTTTGAAGAGGTTCAATTCGCTTGAAAGACTCCATTTCGTTTGAAAGTCTGTGTTTGTGAATTTTTGGTAACCGAATCATGGAGAACGAGTTCTACAACGCCTTTGCAACCCCGATCACTGTGACTCAAAATACGATGCTAGAAAATGAAACGGGCACCACGCAAAAACCACCTAAACTTATGAGTATTGAGGAGTATAGTGGATGGGCAGAACGTTTTGAAAATTGGGTGCAAGCATATTACTTAGATTCATGGGAATATACTGAATTTCGATATATTAGACCGGTTAAGGATAACGGATAGAAGGTTGATATTAAAGATTTAAGTATTTATGAGAAAAAGAAATATAAAAATGAAAAGATGATGGTTAGTCTTTTGCAGCGAGCTATTAAGGAAGAAATCTTGATTTTACTTCAACATAACGGAAGTGCACATTCAATATGGAAAGAACTAAAATCGAAGTTTGTTGGAAGTAAAGAGATGATCAAGAACAAAATGTTGCTTTTGAAGAAAGAATTTGATCTATTTCGTGGATTAAGAACTGAAAACACCAAGCAGATTATAGAAAGATATTTCAATTTGGTGATGAATATGAAAAGATTAAAATCAATAAAGATAAAGAAGAATTGATTGAAAAGTTGGCCGATGCGTTGCCACAAGATGTTTGGGGCACATATCTTATGATGTTGAAAAATAAAACCTGAATTTGACAATTTAACGATGAGTGAGTTTATTGAACAACTCGAAGCTTAAGAGATGGAACAACGAAAGATAGCGAGAATGAAGAACTATGATGGTGAACAAGACATTGGTCTGTATTACAAAGGAGGTACTAGTGATAAGACCAACATTGCACCAAAGATTGAAACTGCTTTCAATGCAAAAAGTTCTTCTGGAGGTTCATCTCAAGGATCAAGTAGCAAAACTGGATTTTCTTCATATCCATCATTCGATCCAAATTTTTCAGCAACAAAGAGTGGCAAAGTTCTACAATGCAACATTGCGCTAAATCTTGAGAATGATCAAAATTACTCTAAAGAAGTAGCCAAAAGTCATATGTCTTTGTTGGTGACTGTGTTAGAGTCTTATGGGAGTTTAGTTGCAGGAAGGATCGGAAATCCAATGCTGACAAAAGAGGATTACGATCAGATTGATGCTGAAGAAATGGAATTGATGGATATAAAGTGGTGTTTGGCTAGTGTGTTGAGAAGAGCTGAAAAGTTTAAACAGATTATTGGAAGAGATGATTTTCGTGATGCAAATATTTCTACTTTAGGATTTGATAAATCTAAAGTTACTTGTTTTCGTTGCAGGGAAAAAGGGCATTTCAAGTGAGAATGCACAAACCGCGAAGCAAGTGGAGCTCAAAATCCTTTCGGAAACAATGATTATTATCGGAAAGCGATTTATCATCTAGTTGCTCAACAGCCGTATCAACAACAAACACAAACTGCTCATGCTAGGAAGGAGATTGAAGAATCAAAGAAAGCTTATCTTGTTAATCAAGATAATCGTTAAAAGATTTTAGTTGGAACAAATATATTTCAGTTGAGAGTAAAGCATGTTTGACAGATCAAGATGATGAAAGGCTTCCAAAAGATTTCAGTTGGGATGATTATGATCCTAACAAAACTGCAGATCATAAAGCTTTTGTTGCTCAAAACGTTGAATATACTGCTGATGATTATTGGGCAGATAAAATGAAAGAGCACTTAAAATTTCTAGCCGAGAGAGATAAAGAAAGAATGAGAGATAAAAAATATGATGAAGATGTTCGTGTGATAAAGAAGCAGGTCAAAGAAATTCCAGCTTTCTAGATTAAAAAAGAAGCTGATGCAGAAAAGATGTCTGAGAATTGTGAAAACTGTGATACTCTGAAAAAACACAACAATGAGTTGATTCACAACATGAACAGATTGAAAGAATCATATGATGTCTTAAACAAAGCCATGAATCAATATCACGAGTCAAGCAGTGAACAAGCTACAGCCATGAAGACACTCAATGGAGCATACATGATTAAGCAGGAAATGGTCAATTATTACATTGATATGTGTGCTGAGCTTGAACAGAAATTAGAAAATCAGAGGATAGAAACTGAAAGAGTAAACAAGTTGTTGAAAAGTTACTCATGTTCTTCTTATGTGATTGACAGGATTTATCCTACAGTTGAAGGCATGAAGGCGTTTGAAGAAGAAACATCTGAAGAAAAGAATTCTGGTAAGAAACAAAGTGTTAGTTACAAACAGTGTCCACCTCCGATTGAAAATGGATATTCTCCACGAAATCCTAATTCAGAAAGAGTCAAAAAGGCAACCAACTTACAGTGGGAATCTGAGTCTTCAGATAACTTGCCAGACAACATTGATGTCACTTTCACATCATCCGACACTGATCATGAGTCCGAGATAATTAAGATAATGGTCGATCAGGTGTTGGATAAAGATGGCACGGAGGAGTCAAAATCAGAGTCAAAGTCTGAGTCCGACACTTCAAGTTCAACAGTCAAAAAGGAAAAACGGGTTTACAATAAAGATTTTCTGTTATCACAAAATAATTTGAATGATGAAACATTCAAAGTAGCATATACTTTGAATGATTCTGAAAAATTATATTCTGATGAAGAATTTCCAATAAGAGGTGTTAAAACTGAAATGATTAACAAGGTTTTTAAACTAACAGAAATTAATATTTCTAAAATAAAAGATGTAAATCTTGCTGAAAAACCTAAATCTTACACCTCAAGAGTTCAACAAAGGTTAAACAAGAAAAAGGGTTACAGTTCTGGTTCAGGTTATCGAAAGAAACCAAACCATAACGGTAATTTCAAAAAGAAGGGATTGGGTTTTATTCCACCAGAAAATCATAAAAATAAGAAAACTTATAAACCAAAAACTGTATTTGTTTTAGGAACATCTTCAGAAGAAGAAGAAGAAAAGAGCTCATTCTGGAAGCAGACAAACAAAGAATTCCTTGCAAAGAAGCAAGAGGAAATGAAGAAAGATGTTGTTCATCAGAAAAAGGAGACGAGAACCTGTTTTCAATGCAAAACAGTTGGTCACATTGCCAGGAACTGTCCAAAGGCAATCCAAACAAAACAGGGAGTCTCTAAAAAACTGAAAGATAAGATGGTTGAGAATGAACCACAAACCAAACAATTTAAAGTTTTCAAAAATTCAAAATTTGAGGTTGGTGAAAGTTCAAAAAGTTTTTACAAAAGAAAGGTGAATCTTGACAACCACTAGTGGGTTGTTAAGAAATTAGATGATAGTTCTAGCAATGATTCTGATTCGTCAAAGTCAGAGGAGCCACAAGTTGAGCTAAATGGAGAAAAGTGAGTACCGCCAATGGATGACGCAAACTTTCCACCATTGCGGGCTGAAAATTTTAAACAGAAAATTGGAAAAGTTGAGATTTCAAATCATTTTTTTTCTGAAAAGAAGGAATTTGATGTTGAAAAGGCCTTTAACCCCACAGTTCAAAATATTTTTGGAAAAATGATTCATGGGAAGGTCAAAGGGGTAAAGGAATTTTATGAATTGAAAATGAAGAAACCAGATGAAGATGGGTCATCCCAGGTTAGTAACTGGGATAGAACCTATCATGACTAAACTCTGGACTTGCCAGAACTCCCAAGTTGGTAATTGTGGAGCAGGAATCGGCATCTTTCTTGAGAAATTCACATCTGTGATAGTTCGACCTACAAGTGGTATTTTTATTCTTGAAAAATTGTCATATTTCGACTTACAAGTGGTATTGTTGATATGTTTATTCAAGTGAACCTACAAGTAGTTTATCAAGGTCATTAAGTTGAAATTGATTTAACTATTCATACAAAGTGTTGAAAAGACAAAGTGATGAACAAATCCCCGATTCTTATAAGTGGTTTCAACAAAACTAATTTTCAGAAAAACCATTTGATTAAAACAAACTTAAGTGTTTTGAAATCATAATGGGAAAATAGTTTGTTGTCAGGGGGGGTTCTGATTGTTTATGCCAAGTGGATGGCGATTTGAAGCAATTCACATCGGTTTGGCAATTTTTTTTTTAAATGGTTTTGAATTTTAGGGGGAGTAAGAAATTTCAGAAAATCCAAAAACATTAGAAAATTTGAAAAAGCCAAAAACATGATAAAAATCAAAATGAGTTTTGTTGTGAAAAAGAGGAAATGATAGTACATCAGTAGACAATCACAGTACGCTAAAGATTTGGAAAGTTAAAATGTGATAAACGGTCTCACTGATGATATGCCAGTAGGTTTTCTGTCACACCCCCAAAATCCACACGCGGAGTATCACCGCTTGGAGGCGTGACTGACCAGGATCAAGCCACCAATCATATTGAACAATGTAATGAGTAAATGTAATTCAACCAAACAATATGAAAAGGTGTTCAAAACAAAAGTATAGTATCAATGTTTAGCGGAAACATAAATGGAAAACCCAACATAAGTATTAAGTTTGAAATGTCATAAACGTTTAACATGGCATCCACGATCCATGTCCCACAACGACTGTGCCTCCCCGTGCAAGCTCCATGAGTACCTAACGACCTGCAAGGCATGTAACAACGAGTCAACAACAAAGTTGAGCGAGTTCACAGTTGGTTGTTTAGTTATAATTTTCGTTCGTAAATCATTTGTTCGTTTGTACCAGGTATCGTATTAATTCATATCACGGTCTCCCAGACATGTGTGCGAAGGTTAGTGGGGGTTTCCCATGTATCCTAGACTAGTTGTATTTGTATTTGTATCGCGGTCTCCCAGACATGTTTGCGAAGATTAGTATTCGTATCGCGGTCCCACAGACATGTGTGCGAAGATTAGCATTTGTATCACGATCTCACAGACATGTGTGCGAAGATTAGCATTTGTATCGCGGTCTCACAGACATGTGTGCGAAGATTAGTAGGGGCTTCCCGTGTTTTACTAGTCTAGCTGTATCTACAGGTGTCCTACACCTAATGAGGTCAGTGGTACGTATTTCAGTAGTGATGTAAATACAAGTAATCATTCAATCCCATTCCCAACCCCGGGAATCCCATGCCTTGGTAAGAGTGTGAACTCACCTTGGTTTGCTCGGTATACTAAGTTATGTGCTCACAAGTAATCAGTCAAGTCCTATAGTTATACACGAATACTCAATCAGTTAAGTTCATATAGATTCACATGCCATCTATGTCACAAAGTGTGTTTAAGAAATTGTCACGTATCATATAAGCAGTTAATCAGAGCCATGAAATTCATGCTTGACAAGATTAACAGTCAGTCCACATACTTCACAAAGTTAACACACTTAACAGGATTTACACACTAACAATGTTACATGATTAACAGAGTTAACATCTTTTAACTGAATTAATAATCTATGCAGAACCAACATACTAAACCAAGTTGCTAGTCTTAACAGAAATGATAACTAACAAGGTTGATAAGCTTAACAGAGTTAACCAATCTTACTTAACAGAGTTAATAAATTACTAGAGTTAACAACCAACAGGTTTAGTAAACTAACAGAGTTAATCCAGTAATTAACTTAATTGAATCATATATTTAATAGCGTTAATAGCTAACAGTATACAATGTGACAAAATCGCCTAAGTGGCGAAAACCCTTATGTGGCGAAAACACTTGTGGCGAAAACCCTTTTGTGTTTTTCGTTATGAAGGTGTTTTCGTCTAGGTAGTGTTTTCGTCGATCACATCATCATCATCAACAAATGTATCAGCTATTCACACAAATCATATCATGTTTCTCATTCCCAATTAACATTATTAACGTGTAAAAGATAGAGTTTCAAAATGTGATCCGACAACTTGCAGTTTGTTAATAAATTCTAGCAGCCCCTCCCATGTGATTACACTATTCAATGTCAATGAAATATTAGATTTAGTTGCCGGTCATGCTTTGCTAAGTGCAGTCCAGTCATGCGGCCCAATCACAAAAGTCTAATCGGTTTTTTTATCATCACTAAGTCAACGGCCCAAGTTGGTTTAATTAAGATTTCATGTGCTAATGTTTGTGAGGTCCAATAGTGATCAAGTTAG
The DNA here is from genome assembly GCA_030545235.1 of Helianthus tuberosus. Classification (NCBI taxonomy): domain Eukaryota; kingdom Viridiplantae; phylum Streptophyta; class Magnoliopsida; order Asterales; family Asteraceae; genus Helianthus; species Helianthus tuberosus. Next base: position 86,268,298 of record CM060369.1, read on the forward strand.
TTGTGATATTGTCAGTCAATAGCATGTGCACTTTATTACATTTAAAAATTCATTCATTATCATATCAATACTCATCACAAACTAATCCCAGTTTCATCATCAAGTTAGTGGTAGAACATATTAATCAATTCTTGTGCATACATCATGTAACAATCATGCGGCTCATCAAACATCACACTTCCCAAACATATATATTATCATCACTAATCATAAGTTCCATCGGTTTACTAGTATTCACATAAATATAGAATCAAGATCCTGAGTCGTGTTTTATTTTCATGTATACAACAAAACAACCCTAGCATGTATCACATAATGTATTTAACTCCAATTCATGAATGATCTAACAAACAGGTTATCAATACTCAAGTATAATACACACAAACAAACAAGTGATACTAACCAATAATCTTGATCGAACAATATGAGATATCAAGAGGGGAAAAGTCTTCAGCCGCACTCATGTTTAGAAGTTTAGGGTTTGATAAAGTTGTAAACTAAAACACCCACTCCCCCCCCCCCTTATTACGTGTTATAAGAAAATATAGGGGATTGGGTCGGGTTTCAACACTGTTGGGCTGGGCCGAGAAGAATAGAGAGGTAATAGTTTAAAGAATTAATTTAAAGGGGTTTTGGGCCAAGGTCATGTATAAGTGGTTGCGGCCTAACTCTAAGATTTTCGAATACAGGTGTCTGGTTTGGGCCCCGAGTATGCGTGTGTGTGAGTTGGCCGATACGGGTAGAAGCATGAGGCCCAAAATGCGTGGCCCAAATATACAAACATGCTAGCTAACTGAATTATAATAACACAGGATGCTCAACGCAGCGCATTGGAGAGAAGTGAATAACGAGAAGTTAGGATCACAAGATTGACCTTGAAAGTTCGAGTTGTCACATTATCCCCAACTTGAAAGAAATTTCATCCCGAAATTTAGCACGCGGTTACTGAGGAAGCTAGTTGTGTTGTGTTGTTTACTGGTTTTTCCTGGGGTGTCACATCATCCCCTCGTTGATTTGGAATTTCGTCCCGAAATTTTGTAGTAGCTTCAGCCTCAGTAGTGGTTGCACTGTTTTCGAATAACTGGGGATACTTGAGTTTCATTTGATCTTCTCGTTCCCAGGTAAACTCTGGGCCACGACGGGAGTTCCAACGAACTCGTACAAGAGGTATTCTGGTGTGTTTGAGGACCTTAACATCCCGGTCCGTGATTTCAACTGATTCCTCGACGAATCGCAACTGATCGTCGATAGTGAGCTCCTTTAAAGGAACTATGAGGGTCTCATCTGACAGACACTTCTTCAGATTTGACACGTGAAAAAACGTTGTGAACTGCACTGAGTTCTGCGGGCAGATTTAGTTTGTAGGCCACCTTGCCTATTTTCTCAATGATATCAAACGGTCCGACATATCGCGGATTGAGCTTGCCCCGTTTGCCAAAACGAACCACACCCTTCCAAGGTGAAACTTTGAGTAGCACTCGATCCCCAACTTGGAACTCGAGTGGTTTCTGGCGCTTGTTTGCGTAGGCTTTCTGACGGTCGCGAGCTGCCGCCATGCGTTGTCGTATCTGTGCAATCCTTTCGGTTGCGTCTACTACCAGTTCTGGACCCGTGATCTGACTATCACCCACCTCTGCCCAACAAAGAGGTGATCGGCATTTACGCCCGTACAATGCCTCGAATGGAGCGGCTTGAATGCTGGTGTGGTAACTATTGTTATACGAAAACTCCACTAACGGGAGATGTTTTTCCCAGCCATTGCCGAAATCAATTACACATGCCTGAAGCATGTCTTCTAAAGTTTGAATAGTGCGCTCAGGCTGCCCATCAGTCTGAGGGTGATAAGCTGTGCTCATGTCTAAACGAGAGCCAAAAGATTTGTGCATCGCTTGCCACAGTTCAGAAGTAAAACGTGCATCACGATCAGAGATAATCGAGGTTGGCACCCCGTGCCTCGAGACAACTTCGTTAAGATATACGTCTGCTAGAGTAGAGAACTTGTCTGTTTCCTTGATAGCCAAGAAGTGTGCAGACTTAGTGAGTTGATCCACGATCACCCAAATGGTATCATTCCCACGTTGAGATCTAGGCAGGCCAGTAACAAAATCCATGGAAATTTGCTCCCATTTCCATTGTGGTATCTCTGGTTGTTGGAGTAGGCCCGATGGTTTCTGATATTCAGTCTTGACTCTCGCACAAGTCAAACACTTGCTAACGTAAGTTGCTATATGAGCTTTCATGCTAGGCCACCAATATGTAGTTTTCAAATCGTGGTACATCTTATCCGAACCAGGATGTACTGAGTAGCGAGACTTATGAGCTTCATCCATTACAAGCCCGCGTAAGTTGCCATAGAGTGGCACCCAGATGCGTCCCGTTACATAGTAGGCACCGTCTGCCTTTTGTTCCAACTGTTGCCTTGAACCGCGTAGGGCTTCAGCCCTGACATTTTCTGGTTTCAATGCTTCTACCTGAGCATCTCGTATCTGAGAAGGAAGACTAGACTGAATAGTGAGTTGCAACGCTCGTACACGCCTAGGTGTAGTATCCTTTCGACTGAGGGCGTCGGCCACCACATTGGCTTTGCCCGGATGGTACTTTATAGCACATTCGTAATCGTTTAAAAGCTCGACCCATCGACGCTGATGCATGTTCAACTCTTTCTGCTTGAAGATATGCTCAAGACTCATGTGATCGGTGTAGATGGTGCACTTGGTACCGTACAGGTAATGTCGCCATATCTTGAGCGCAAAAACAACAGCTCCCAGCTCTAAATCGTGTGTAGTGTAATTCCGTTCGTGAATCTTAAGTTGGCGCGAAGCATAAGCAATGACTTTATTCCATTGCATCAACATACATCCAAGACCCTGAATAGATGCGTCGCAGTAGACCACAAAATCATCTGTGCCCTCTGGCAATGAGAGAATAGGTGCGTTACAAAGTCTATCCTTTAAGTGTTGAAATGCTGATTCCTGTGCATTTCCCCAACGATAGATAACGCCTTTCTGAGTTAGTGAGGTGAGGGGTTGTGCAATCTTTGAGAAGTCTTTGATGAACCTTCTGTAATAACCCGCCAAACCCAAGAATTGGCGAATTTCTGTTGGTGTACGCGGTGCAGGCCAGTTCTTAATCGAGTCTACCTTGGATGGATCAACATGAATCCCATCCTTGTTTACCACATGGCCTAGAAAGAGGACTTGACGAAGCCAGAAGTCGCATTTTGAAAACTTGGCATACAACTGTTCTGCTCGAAGAAGTTCCAAAATGAGTCGTAAATGCTGCTCGTGTTCCTCCTGACTCTTGGAGTAGATCAAAATGTCGTCGATGAATACAATTACAAACTAATCCAAGTAAGGCTTGCACACTCTGTTCATAAGGTCTATGAAGACCGCAGGCGCGTTTGTTAGCCCGAATGGCATGACTAGAAACTCGTAGTGGCCGTAGCGAGTTCTGAATGCTGTTTTGGAGACGTCCTCATCCCGGACTCTCAGTTGATGGTAGCCTGACCTCATGTCAATCTTCGAGTAATAGCTCAACCCTTGCAACTGGTCGAATAAGTCATCGATGCGTGGAAGAGGATAGCGATTCTTCACAGTCACCTTGTTCAATTCACGGTAGTCGATGCACAAACGAAAGGTACCGTCCATCTTCTTTACAAATAATACCGGAGCTCCCCAGGGCGAAGAGCTAGGACGAATGAAACCCTTATTCAAGATTTCTTGCAATTGTTTGGACAGTTCTTCAAGTTCGGTTGGAGCTAAGCTATAAGGTGCTTGAGCTATGGGTGCTGCTCCAGGAGCTAGCTCGATCTGAAATTCGACCTGGCAATGAGGCGGTAGCCCAGGTAAATCTTCAAGAAAACACTTGAGGTAAGTCGCGTACAACTGGAATATCCTCAATCTTCTTCTCTTTCGTTGATGCGTCAGTAACAAGTGCTAAGATAGCGGTGTGACCCTTTCGCAAACACTTCTGGGCCTTGAGAAAAGAAATGATGCCCACCACAGTACCACTCTTGTTGCCTTGAATTTCGAGAGGTTCTTTGCCAGAACGGGGAATACGGACAATCTTCTCTTTGCATAGGATCTCTGCTTGCTATTGGGATAACCAATCCATCCCAATGACGATGTCGAAACTACCCAAGACTGTAGGAATGAGGTTGATGGAGAATGTCTGACCAGCTAAGACGAGGTTACAACCCTTGACTACTAGAAGATTGCTGACCAGGGCTCTGATAGTCATCAATCTTTCGCTGCCGTGCCTGGGACTAAACTGAAGTTGAACCCTTGCTGGAGGTTCCATCCCACTTTCTCTTGTTGTCACTGGGAATAGCAGAAGTAGTAGTAGTAGTAGCACCAATGCGTTTAGGCAGCTTGTTCTGTTCCACTGCCTGGTCTGTGAGACGATGAGCAAGACAAGTAACATCTTGAATAGTAGCAAGGTTAGCGGAAGTCACATGACTTTGAATCTCTGGTACTAAGCATTTGAGGTACAGCTCAATGCGCTTGATGGGAGGATCCACCATAGTTGGACACAACACTGCCAGTTCGTTGGATCGTTTCGTGTACGCTTCTATCTCTGACCCCGTCATCTTCAGGTTTAAAGAACTTCACTTCCAGCTTGTGGATGTCATCACGACTACAGTATTAACGTTTGATCAGTTCCTTAAAATCATTCCGTGGGGTGGCATTAGCAGCCGCCAGCCCCAGCATCTGAACTTGCGCGTTCCACCAAGTTAGCGTAGTGCCTTCGAGAGTACCAGTGGCGTACTTCACCCTATGAGCCTCAGGGTATTCACACATTTCGAAGACCGATTCGAGCTTCTTGAACCAGTGGAGGAGTCCAACGGCCCCTTCAGTGCCACTGAAAGTAATAGTACGACAGTCCATAAAAGTCTTGAACGTGCACACAGGTAGCTGAGCGTTCTGACCTGTTGTGTGCGTAAGAATAAGCAGGATTAAGCACAAGTGTTGGTCTACGAGAGTAGGATCTAAGGATCCTAGAGTAGGTTGGGATGGCAGGCTATACCTCCTGCCTAGGCAGCTGGGAGTGCTGCAGTAACTTGTTCAGTGATCAAAGCCGCCAACTGGGCTTGAGTTAGGTTAACGCGTCCACTCATGATCTTCATATCAAAGGAAACATGAGTGAGAAAGGTTCGCAAAAGTGCGATGACAGAAGAGAGTAAGCACACAAGTGTTTTCCAATCAATAGTTGTTACGTTTATCTAAGCATACCATGAGCAAAGTTCTATGTAATCTAGCAAGTAGGCAATGTAAACATAAATCATATCACCTAGAATGTTGAGTCTTGCACGTGGAGCGAAGCGTCATTGTGGATCGTTGAGCACTGTTCAGGTTATAGTCTGGTTTTAACAAAAACTTTTTCCCTTATTAAAACCAAGTTCACTATAACCAATGGCTCTGATACCAATCTGTCACACCCCCAAAATCCACACGCGGAGTATCACCGCTTGGAGGCGTGACTGACCAGGATCAAGCCACCAATCATATTGAACAATGTAATGAGTAAATGTAATTCAACCAAACAATATGAAAAGGTGTTCAAAACAAAAGTATAGTATCAATGTTTAGCGGAAGCATAAATGTAAAACCCAACATAAGTATTGTGACAACCCTCAAATTTACATGTAACCGAACAGTTTATTAATAATAATTAATGTGCTTGACGACTGTGTGGAATTATTTAACTGCTTTATGATATCTGTGTTATACTTACATGTATTTGTTAACATACTAGTAGGATACAGAAAAGTTACTAAATAGTCCGGTATGCCTTCCTGAGTGTTAAAAATTATAAACGTTGCAAAAATATATATGTAGGACGCTTTACGGATTAATTAAGCAGTTTAACGGAACAGTGTCGAACCGAACAACCGGACTTAACCCGGAACCTAAAAATATTGTCATTGACACTGTTTTTCTTTTTCTGAGCCAGTTAGGGTCCCCGAATACCCTAACACCCGTTATAAATTATAACACACATATAACTAAATTAAACTTCTAACTTCCTTAACTAGATACTAATCATCTAGTTCAAAACCAACCCAAATACCCCCCTATGACCGAATTCGGTTCCCCAAGGGGGACACCATCCACAATTTTGATTATTTTAATAAGCCCATGTTCCATATCTAGATGACACTTTATTTGTTAAACAAAAGCATAATATGGTCTATAAGAATCACCAAGAGATCAAGAGTTATCATTCACTTCACCACACAAAATTATCCCATCTATCCCTCCTCTTAACACTCTCGGCCGAACCCCCCTAAGAACACCTCACCATTTTCAAGTTTCGATCAAGCTATTCTACATACATACAAGTGTTAAAGGGTTCATACGAGGAAGCTTGGTGCTTGCGGAATCACAAGGACCTCACCACAACGCTATTAACCACCCATTTTTCGCCTAGATTCTTCCCTAGCCTTGAGCTAGTTGTAAGTGCTTCTAATCACCCTATTGATCTTGTCTAAAGTGGTTAATAAGAGATTTGTCGGATAAAAATCATGAGCATATAAGATCAAAGTTTAAAGTCTACTAAAAATGATGAACATGGTGGTTAATGAGCAAATATTAGTGTAAAACTCTTGGATCTTGTTTTGTTATGATTCTTGGTTGATTATCTGATGTGTTGCTGGTTAATATTGATGTTTGATGTTGTTACGATCACTAATCATGCTAACGGAATCAATCGAACGCGTCTTAGAAGATTAAAGAATGAAAACAGAATCTGTCCAAGTTTTACAGCCAATTTCAGTTGGCTGTAAACAGGTCATAAACTCTACGAAAAACCGATATTTTGAGTCTAAAACGTGTTATTATGAAATACGGTTCTAATGGCACTGGAATCGTAATTTTTGGACTTCGTTTACTATTTTTAAAGCGTCATTTCGTAACAGCAGCTAGAGCTGCATTTTTCTGCTGAAAATATGTGTTTTGTTTTCTGTCATAACTTGGGTTCTGTGTAGAGTTGGATCATGAAACTTGTACTGTAGATGACCACCGATGTATTTGTAATTACCCCACTGGAATTTTGTAAATCGGACGCTCGATGAATTCTAAATAAATTATCCCGTGGACTGTGATCAGAAAAATATAAATCTGAGTTCAGTCCGGAAAATGAATTTTTATAAAATATTAGGAATGAACCGAACCCCGATATTTTTACACAATAAAATTTGGAACGTTTAAGACATTCTGTAAAAATTTGGGAATTTTTGGAATAATTTAACTATTTTATTAAAATGTCCGAAAACAGCCCGGTTTTGAATATTAATGCGGAAATGACATAAGTTGTGATTTGCGTGGCTAAATGTCGAGTATGCTATCTGTGAATGATCTAACATGTTATATGTGTTACGTGCGTTATCGTATGTTTGTTTATGAGTGGGGAATGGATGGGAAATATACATGGGCATGAACCGTCAAAGTGATGCATGTTGTGTGATAGATACGTGTAGGAACTTTGTGCTCTATTTGAAAGCCACTAAATGACTAACTGGTAAATCATACTAGGACGTGATTGACCGACCTTGACTGTTAGCTATATTTGAGAATCTAACCGAGCAAACCGAGGTGAGTTCACACTTTCTACAAGCCATGGGATTCCCGGTGGTTTGGGAATGGGTTAAAGAATTTAAAACTAAATCCACATATCCCCTTGGGAAGATATGTACGGCCATCCTCCATAAAGAGGATGCCATTATTAATCCTACGAATTCTCCTGGTGCAGAATACGTACGTTCGTCCTCCTGGTGCAGGACAACAACCTTAAAACTAGCTAGACAAAACTCTATCAATAAGTCCCTCTTCATTATATCGTCTTAATCGCCGAGGCCAATGGCGAGCGGGTCATTAGTTAATAGCGCTATTAGGTTTAACAAACCTCACACCGTTCCATTCGGACGGGCGTGTACTAATTAATGGACTATGGCAACCTGTTAGTGATGATAGACACTGATGTAGGGCACAACTATTGTTCGTAGTAGTCGATATCATACCGTCTAGTAGTTCACACGGGGAAAGCCCCCACTGATTATGGTTATGGTTTGGGTAATGAAAAAGGAACTGGTTAAACATACTTTCAACTACGGGGTAACCCCCACGGCAATTAAGCCAACGAAAGTCAAACCACGTTTTTCAGAAACAACTTAAAAACTAAACAACCAAACGTGAACTCACTCAACTTTGTTGTTGACTAGTTGTTACATGCCTTACAGGTCGCTAGATGCTTTTGGAGCTTGCACGAGGAGAAGGTTGTTGTGGAATATGGGCTGTTATATCCCATACTTAATAATTGAACTTTATAAACCTATGGAATTTACGTTTGAGACTTTAAACATATGAACTGTGAACTTATGTTTTGAACTTACGTTTTATGCTTCCGCTGTTATCTTAAAATCGGTCACCTTCTTTAGGTCACCAATCGTATTGTAGTTGGTTTCATTTACTTAATTGTGTTGTTCAATATGATTGGTGGCTCGATCCTGGTCACGTCACGCCTCCAAGCGGTGGTACTCCGCATGGTGGATTTTGGGGGTGTGACAGATTGGTATCAGATCCATTGGTTATAGTGAACTTGTTTTTAAAAAGGGAAAAGTTTTTTTATAAAACCAGACTATAACCTGTACAGTGCTCAACGATCCACAACGACGCTTCGCTCCACGTGCAAGACTCGACACCATAAGTGGTATGATTTATGTTATATTGTCGGTTAGATTGTTCTCACTGTGCATTGGATAATGTGATAATTGCTATTTGAACCTTGTGTGCTTATGCTCTACTATCGTCCCACACTTACGCACTTTCGCGACACCTTTCTCACTTACGTTGCTTCGTTATGAAGATCATGAGCGGACGCGGAGGACGTATCAACCTCACTCAAGCCTAGTTGACGGCTTTGATCAACGAACGAGTCGCTGAGGCACTCGCGGCTACCCCAGCAAGAGGTATAACCTGCTATACCAACTCACCTTAGGACGTTTAGATCCTACCTTCACAAACCAACCCTCGTGCTTAACCTTGTCTATTATTCTCACACAACAGGTCAACATGCTCAACCTCCTATGTGCACATTCAAAACGTTCATGGACTGCCGACCTACTACTTTCAGTGGCACCGAAGGAGCAGTGGGCCTTCTTCACTGGTTTGAAAAGCTTGAGTCTGTTTTCGAGATGTGCGAATGCCCCGAAGACCGTAGGGTGAAGTATGCTACCGGAACACTTGAAGGGGCTGTGTTAACCTGGTGGAAGGCACAGGTTCAACTACTAGGACTGGCGGTTGCTAATGCCACACCCTGGAATGGTTTCAAAGAGCTGATCAAGGAGGAGTACTGTAGTCGGGATGACATCCACAAGCTAGAGGAGGAATTTTACAATCTGAAGATGACGGGGTCTGAGATTGAGGCGTATACTAAAAGATCAAATGAGCTGGCCATCTTGTGCCCAACCATGGTGGACCCTCCCATCAAACGAATTGAGCTGTATCTCAAGGGCCTTGTACCAGAGATTCAAAGTCACGTGACTTCAGCCAACCTGGGTACCATTCAGCAAATTATCTTGTTGGCTCATCGTCTCACCGACCAGGCGGTGGAGCAAAACAGGCTACCCAAACGTATCAGTGCCATAGCTACTTCTGATGCACCTACCGACAACAAGCGAAAATGGGATGGGAACTCCGGAAAGGGTTCTACTTCAGTTCAGTCTCAGCAGCGAAAGACTGATGACTACCAGAGTCCTGGTCAGAAATCTTCTGGTAACCAAGGACAGGGTGGATACCGAGGGAACCACCCCAAGTGCAACCGGTGCAACAAAATTCACAGCGGGTAGTGCAACAAAGGTCGTTGCCTGAGGTGTAACAAGTTTGGTCATGAAGCAAAGGATTGCAGGAGCGCCTGACCAGCAAATCAAAATCGCCAACAACAACAACAAGCTCCACAGAACCACCAGCAGCAGCAACAGCAGGGCAATAAGGGATGCTTTCAGTGTGGCGCTGAAGGACACTTTAAGAGGAACTGCCCCCAACTGAACCAGAACCAGAACAATAACCAAAGAAACGGGAACCACAATGGAAACAACAACGGAGGCAACGATGGAGGTAACAATAATGGCAATGGTGCCCAAGGTCGGGTGTTCGTGATTGGTCAGGGAGAAGAAAGGAACGATCCCAACGTTGTGATGGGTAAGTTTCTTCTGGATGACTTCTTTGTTACTGTTTTATTCGATTCGGGTGCCGATACTAGTTATGTGTCCCTAAAAGTTATCCAAATGCTTAAGCGTACTCCAACACTTTTGAACACCAAACACACGGTAGAACTAGCTAACGGTAAAAGTCTTGAAGCCACACACGTAGTTAAAAGTTGCAACCTCGGCTTAGCTGGTCAAACTTTCTCTATCGATCTTATTCCTATCACACTTGGTAGTTTCGACGTCGTTATTGGGATGGATTGGCTATCTCATCATCAAGCGGAGATTGTTTGCAAGGAGAAAATCGTCCGCATTCCTCGTCCTGGTGAAGAACCTCTGGTGATTCAGGGCGATAAGAGTGGTGCTGTTGTAGGCATTATCTCTTTCCTTAAGGCCCAGAAATGTCTACGAAAGGGCCACACTGCCATTCTAGCACTCGTTACTGACACATCAACGGAAGAGAAGAGAATTGAAGACATCCCTATTGTACGCGACTTTCGCGAGGTATTTCCTGAGGAATTACCTGGTCTTCCGCCTCATCGTCAAGTTGAGTTTCAAATCGAACTAGCTCCTGGGGCAGCACCAGTAGCTCGAGCACCTTATCGTCTAGCTCCATCAGAACTTGAAGAACTGTCCACGCAATTACAAGAACTCTTGGAAAAGGGTTTTATACGTCCTAGCTCTTCGCCTTGGGGAGCTCCAGTCTTGTTCGTAAAGAAGAAAGATGGTACTTTCAGAATGTGTATTGACTATCGCGAGCTTAACAAGGTGATTGTGAAGAATCGTTATCCTCTTCCACGTATTGACGACTTGTTCGACCAGTTGCAAGGGTCGAGCTATTACTCCAAGATTGACTTGAGATCGGGATACCATCAGCTGAGGGTCCGAGATGAGGAAGTCTCCAAAACAGCATTCAGAACTCGTTACGGCCATTACGAGTTTCTGGTTATGCCATTCGGGCTGACGAATGCACCAGCGGTCTTCATGGATCTCATGAACCGAGTGTGCAAGCCTTACCTGGATAAGTTCGTTATTGTGTTCATCGACGATATCCTGATCTATTCTAAGAGTCAGGAGGAACACGAGCAGCATCTACAACTTATGCTGGAACTTCTTTGAAAGGAGCAGTTGTATGCCAAGTTTTCGAAATGTGACTTCTGGCTTCGCGAAGTCCATTTTCTAGGCCACGTAGTAAACAAGGATGGAATTCATGTTGATCCATCCAAGGTTGGCTCGATCAAGAACTGGCCTGCACCCCGCACACCAACAGAAATCCGCCAATTCTTGGGTTTGGCCGGATATTACAGAAGATTTATCAAAGATTTCTCCAAGATTGCGTAACCTCTCACTTCACTGACTCAGAAGGGTGTCACCTATCGTTGGGGTGATGCACAGGAGTCTGCATTTCAGCACTTGAAGGATAGACTTTGTAGCGCGCCTATCCTCTCATTGCCTGAAGGCACAGATGATTTTGTGGTTTACTGCGACGCTTCCATCCAAGGACTTGGTTGCGTGTTGATGCAACGTGACAAGGTCATTGCCTACGCATCGCGCCAACTTAAAGTTCACGAAAGGAATTACACTACTCACGATCTGGAGCTGGGAGCAGTTGTTTTAGCGCTTAAGATATGGAGACATTACCTGTACGGTACCAAGTGCACCATTTACACCGATCACAGGAGTCTCGAGCATATCTTCAAGCAAAAGGAGTTAAACATGCGACAACGCTGATGGGTCGAACTTTTGAACGATTATGAATGCGCTATCAAATATCATCCGGGCAAGGCCAATGTTGTGGACGACGCCCTCAGTCGAAAGGATACTCTACCTAAGCGTGTACGTGCGTTACAGCTTACCATCCAATCCAACCTTCCCTCTCAGATTCGCGATGCTCAGGTTGAAGCATTGAAAGCAGAGAACATCAAGGCTGAATCCCTACGAGGATCGAGGCAACGGCTAGAACAAAAGGAAGACGGCGCCTACTATGTAACATGGCGTATTTGGGTTCCACTTTATGGAAACTTACGCGAGCTTGTGATGGATGAAGCACACAAGTCTCGTTATTCGGTACATCCTGGTTCGGATAAAATGTACCACGACCTCAAGACTGCGTATTGGTGGCCTGGCATGAAAGCCCACATAGCAACCTACGTCAGTAAGTGCTTGACTTGTGTGAGAGTCAAGACTGAATATCAAAAACCATCAGGCCTACTTCAACAACCGGAGATCCCGAAATGGAAATGGGAGCAAATTTCCATGGATTTCGTTACTGGTCTGCCTAGATCTCAACGCGGAAATGATACCATTTGGGTGATCGTAGATCGACTGACCAAGTCTGCACATTTTCTGGCTATCAAGGAAACGGATAAGTTTTCTACTTTAGCAGACATCTATCTAAAAGAAGTGGTGTCAAGGCACGGAGTGCCAACCTCTATTATATCTGATCGTGGCGCGCGCTTTACCTCTGAACTGTGGCAAGCTATGCACAAGTCTTTTGGCTCACGTTTAGATATGAGCACCGCTTATCACCCACAGATGGATGGGCAATCTGAACGCACCATCCAAACCCTTGAAGACATGCTTCGGGCATGTGTAATCGACTTTGGTAATGGCTGGGAAAAGCACCTCCCGCTAGTGGAATTTTCATATAACAACAGCTACCACACCAGCATCCAAGCCGCTCCGTTTGAGGCATTGTACGGACGGAAATGCCGATCACCTCTCTGTTGGGCAGAAGTTGGTGACAGCCAAATCACTGGCCCAGAGCTTGTGGTAGATACCACCGAGAGAATTGCTCAAATACGACAGCGAATGGCGGCAGCTCGTGACCGTCAGAAAAGCTATGCTGATAAGGGAAGAAAACCACTCGAGTTCCAGGTTGGGGATCGAGTGCTACTCAAAGTCTCACCTTGGAAAGGTGTAGTCCGCTTTGGCAAACGAGGCAAACTCAATCTGCGTTATGTCGGACCATTCGAAGTCACCGAGAAGATTGGTAAGGTCGCCTACAGGTTGAATCTACCCGAAGAACTCAGCGGAGTTCACGACGTATTCCATGTGTCGAATCTGAAGAAGTGTCTGTCAGATGAGACCCTCATAGTTCCTTTAAAGGAACTCACAATCGACGATCAGCTGCGATTCGTCGAGTAACCAGTAGAGATTACGGATCGAGATGTTAAGATCCTCAAGCGTACCAGGATACCTCTGGTCCGAGTTCGTTGGAATGCTCGTCGTGGCCCAGAGTATACCTGGGAACGAGAAGACCAAATGAAACTCAAGTATCCCCAGCTGTTTAAGAAAAACGCAACCACTACTGAGGCTAAAGCTAGAATTTCGGGACGAAATTCCAAATCAAAGGGGGGATGATGTGACACCCCAAGAAAATCAGGAAAATAACGCAACTTAACTAGCTTCCTCAGTAACCACGTGCTAAATTTCGGGACGAAATTCTCTTAACAGGGGAAGAATGTGACAACCCTCAAATTTACATGTAACCGTACAGTTTATTAATAATAATTAATGTGCTTGACGACTGTGTCGAATTACTTAACTGCTTTCTGATATCTGTGTTATACTTACATGTATTTGTTAACATACTAGTAGGATACAGAAAAGTTACTAAATAGTCCGGTATGCCTTCCTGAGTGTTAAAAATTAAAAACGTTGCAAAAATATATATGTAGGACGCTTTACGGATTAATTAAGCAGTTTAACGGAACAGTGTCGAACCGAACAACCGGACTTAACTCGGAACCTAAAAGTATTGTCATTGACACAGTTTTTCTTTTTCTGAGCCAGTTAGGGTCCCCGAATACCCTAACACCCGTTATAAATTATAACACACATATAACTAAATTAAACTTCTAACTTCCTTAACTAGATACTAATCATCTAGTTCAAAACCAACCCAAATACCCCCCTTATGACCGAATTCGGTTCCCCAAGGGGGACACCATCCACAATTTTGATTATTTTAATAAGCCCATGTTCCATATCTAGATGACACTTTGTTTGTTAGACAAAAGCATAATATGGTCTATTAGAATCACCAAGAGATTAAGAGTTATCATTCACTTCACCACACAAAATTTTCCCATCTCTCCCTCCTCTTAACACTCTCGGCCGAACCCCCCTAGGAACACCTCACTATTTTCAAGTTTCGATCAAGCTATTCTACATACATACAAGTGTTAAAGGGTTCATGCGAGGAAGCTTGGTGCTTGCGGAATCACAAGGACCTCCCCACAACGCTATTAACCACCCATTTTTCACCTAGATTCTTCCCAAGCCTTGAGCTAGTTGTAAGTGCTTCTAATCACCCTATTGATCTTGTCTAAAGTGGTTAATAAGAGATTTGTCGGATAAAAATCATGAGCATATAAGATCAAAGTTTAAAGTCTACTAAAAATGATGAACATTGTGGTTAATGAGCAAATATTAGTGTAAAACTCTTGGATCTTGTTTTGTTATGATTCTTGGTTGATTATCTGATGTGTTGCTGGTTAATATTGATGTTTGATGTTGTTACGATCACTAATCATGCTAACGGAATCAATCGAACGCGTCTTAGAAGATTAAAGAATGAAAACAGAATCTGTCCAAGTTTTACAGCCAACTTTAGTTGGCTGTAAACAGGTCATAAACTCTACGAAAAACCGATATTTTGAGTCTAAAACGTGTTATTATGAAATACGGTTCTAATGGCACCGGAATCGTAATTTTTGGACTTCGTTTACTATTTTTAAAGCGTCATTTCGTAACAGCAGCTAGAGCTGCATTTTTCTGCTGAAAATATGTGTTTTGTTTTCTGTCATAACTTGGGTTCTGTGTAGAGTTGGATCATGAACTTGTACTGTAGATGACCACCGATGTATTTGTAATTACCCCACTGGAATTTCGTAAATCGGATGCTCGATGAATTTTAAATAAATTATCCCGTGGACTGTGGTCAGAAAAATATAAATCTGAGTTCAGTCCGGAAAATGAATTTTTATAAAATATTAGGAATGAACCGGACCCCGATATTTTTACACAATAAAATTTGGAACGTTTAAGACATTCTGTAAAAATTTGGAATAATTTAACTATTTTATTAAAATGTCCGAAAATAGCCCGTTTTAAATATTAATGCGGAAATGACAAAAGTTGTGATTTACGTGGCTAAATGTCGAGTATGCTATCTGTGAATGATCTAACATGTTATATCTGTTACGTGCGTTATCGTATGTTTGTTTATGAGTGGGGAATGGATGGGAAATATACATGGGCATGAACCGTAAAAGTGATGCATGTTGTGTGATAGATACGTGTAGGAACTTTGTGCTCTATTTGAAAGCCACTAAATGACTAACTGGTAAATCATACTAGGACTTGATTGACCGACCTTGACTGTTAGCTATATTTGAGAATCTAACCGAGCAAACCGAGGTGAGTTCACACTTTCTACAAGGCATGGGATTCCCGGTGGTTTGGGAATGGGTTAAAGAATTTAAAACTAAATCTACATATCTCCTTGGGAAGATATGTACGGCCATCCTCCATAAAGAGGATGCCATTATTAATCCTACGAATTCTCCTGGTGCAGAATACGTACGTTCGTCCTCCTGGTGCCGGACAACAACCTTAAAACTAGCTAGACAAAACCTTATCAATAAGTCCCTCTTCATTATATCGACTTAATCGCCGAGGCCAATGGCGAGCGGGTCATTAGTTAATAGCGCTATTAGGTTTAACAAACCTCACACCGTGCCGTTCGGACGGGCGTGTACTAATGGACTATGGCAAACTGTCAGTGATGATAGACACTGATGTAGGGCACAACTATTGTTCGTAGTAGTCGATATTATACCGTCTAGTAGTTCACACGGGGAAAGCCCCCACTGATTATGGTGATGGTTTGGGTAATGAAAAAGGAACTGGTTAAACATACTTTCAACTACGGGGTAACCCCCACGGCAATTAAGCCAACGAAAGTCAAACCACGTTTTTCAGAAACAACTTAAAAACTAAACAACCAAACGTGAACTCACTCAACTTTGTTGTTGACTAGTTGTTACATGCCTTACAGGTCGCTAGATGCTTTTGGAGCTTGCACGAGGAGAAGGTTGTTGTGGAATATGGGCTGTTATATCCCATACTTAATAATTGAACTTTATAAACCTGTGGAATTTACGTTTGAGACTTTAAACATATGAACTGTGAACTTATGTTTTGAACTTACGTTTTATGCTTCCGCTGTTATCTTAAAAGCGGTCACCTTCTTTAGGTCACCAATCGTATTGTAGTTGGTTTCATTTACTTAATTGTGTTGTTCAATATGATTGGTGGCTCGATCCTGGTCACGTCACGCCTCCAAGCGGTGGTACTCCGCATGGTGGATTTTGGGGGTCTCACAGACATGTGTGCGAAGATTAGCATTTGTATCGCAGTCTCACAGACATGTGTGCGAAGATTAGCAATTGTATCGCGGTCTCACAGACATGTGTGCGAAGATTAGTGGGGGCTTCCCGTGTTTTACTAGTCTAGCTGTATCTACAGGTGTCCTACACCTAATGA
Organism: Helianthus tuberosus; assembly: GCA_030545235.1. NCBI lineage: Eukaryota > Viridiplantae > Streptophyta > Magnoliopsida > Asterales > Asteraceae > Helianthus > Helianthus tuberosus. The sequence goes on from CM060369.1 coordinate 86,285,051, forward strand.
GGTCAGTGGTACGTATTTCAGTAGTGATGTAAGTACAAGTAATCATTCAATCCCATTCCCAACCCCGGGAATCCCATGCCTTGGTAAGAGTGTGAACTCACCTTGGTTTGCTCGGTATGCTAAGTTATGTGCTCACAAGTAATCAGTCAAGTCCTATAGTTATACACGTATACTCAATCAGTTAAGTTCATATAGATTCACATGCCATCTATGTCACAAAGTGTGTTTAAGCAATTGTCACGTATCATATAAGCAGTTAATCAGAGCCATGAAATTCATGCTTGACAAGATTAACAGTCAGTCCACATACTTCACAAAGTTAACACACTTAACAGGATTTACACACTAACAATGTTACATGATTAACAGAGTTAACATCTTTTAACTGAATTAATAATCTATGCAGAACCAACATACTAAACCAAGTTGCTAGTCTTAACAGAAATGATAACTAACAAGGTTGATAAGCTTAACAGAGTTAACCAATCTTACTTAACAAAGTTAATAAATTACTAGAGTTAACAACCAACAGGTTTAGTAAACTAACAGAGTTAATCAAGTAATTAACTTAATTGAATCACATATTTAATAGCGTTAATAGCTAACAGTATACAATGTGACGAAATCGCCTAAGTGGCGAAAACCCTTATGTAGCGAAAACACTTGTGGCGAAAACCCTTTTGTGTTTTTCGTTGTGAAGGTGTTTTCGTCTAGGTAGTGTTTTCGTCGATCACATCATCATCATCAACAAATGTATCAGCTATTCACACAAATCATATCATGATTCTCATTCCCAATTAACATTATTAACGTGTAAAAGATAGAGTTTGAAAATGTGATCCGACAACTTGCAGTTTGTTAATAAATTCTAGCAGCCCCTCCCATGTGATTACACTATTCAATGTCAATGAAATATTAGATTTAGTTGCCGGTCATGCTTTGCTAAGTGCAGTCCAGTCATGCGGCCCAATCACAAAAGACTAATCGGTTTTTTTATCATCACTAAGTCAATGGCCCAAGTTGGTTTAATTAAGATTTCATGTGCTAATGTTTGTGAGGTCCAATAGTGATCAAGTTAGTTGTGATATTGTCAGTCAATAGCATGTGCACTTTATTACATTTAAAAATTCATTCATTATCATATCAATACTCATCACAAACTAATCCTAGTTTCATTATCAAGTTAATGGTACAACATATTAATCAATTCTTGTGCATACATCATGTAACAATCATGCGGCTCATCAAACATCACACGTCCCAAACATATATATTATCATCACTAATCATAAGTTCCATCGGTTTACTAGTATTCACATAAATATAGAATCAAGATCCTGAGTCGTGTTTTATTTTCATGTATACAACACAACAAAACAACCCTAGCATGTATCACATAATGTATTTAACTCCAATTCATGAATGATCTAACAAACAGGTTATCAATACTCAAGTATAATACACACAAACAAACAAGTGATACTAACCAATAATCTTGATCGAACAATATGAGATATCGAGAGGGGAAAAGTCTACAGCCGCACGCATGTTTAGAAGTTTAGGGTTTGATAAAGTTGTAAACTAAAACACCCACTCCCCCCTTATTACGTGTTATAAGAAAATATAGGGGATTGGGCCGGGTTTCAACACTGTTGGGCTGGGCCGAGAAGAATAGAGAGGTAATAGTTTAAAGAATTAATTTAAAGGGGTTTTGGGCCAAGGTCATGTATAAGTGGTTGCGGCCCAACTCTAAGATTTTCGAATACAGGTGTCTGGTTTGGGCCCCGAGTATGCGTGTGTGTGAGTTGGCCGATACGGGTAGAAGCATGAGGCCCAAAATGCGTGGCCCAAATATACAAACATGCTAGCTAACTGAATTATAATAACATACGATGCTCAACGCAGCGCATTGGAGAGAAGTGAATAATGAGAAGTTAGGATCACAAGATTGACCTTGAAAGTTCGAGTTGTCACATTTTCGCACGCTTAGTAGATTGTGTTCGAGATATAAACCTAAATATCATACTTACTTATCTCGTGGGGAACATCTCTCGGATATATGGGTAACCCCCGAAATCTTGTTTGAAGGGCTTTCTATTTCTAACATACTAGGTCTTTGTGCGTGGAGATATCTGGGGTATTATACCTGGACTTCTGATTTTGAGGGAGCAATAGCCTAGTCCTCGTATAATACTTTGCATTGCTTTATTCATAAAGCCCGCCCTCAGCATAAAAATGATGAAACATTGAAAAATGCTAATCATGTGCTGTTGAAGAAAAGATTCTCTAAAGGGAACCCACCTAAAGTCGAACCATCATCTCTCTGATTTTGCGGAAGCAATAGCCTGAGCTCTCATGGTCTCGCATTTAACCCACTTACAGATATCATTAGTGTACATTCACCTGTAAGACTAAAAATAGGAGTCTGGATACGGGAGTATATTCTGAGGTGGGACACGCGAATAAGTTCAAGTGCTTAAAACATTAATCTCGTATCTCGAAACAGTTGAACTTTGTGTGAAAATTTAAGTGGATAAGTATACTGACAATTTAAGTGAATCGTTTAGAACTTAAAGTGTTTAAAGCTCAACGGTGCTAGTGTTTGGTCTCAAAAACTGATATGATCCTCTTATACAAACTCGCAAAAATATTGTCTGTAAATATTTCTTTATTGTTTTTCATTAAAGACAAAATCCAAAAAGATTGTGTTTTAGCATAAAATTTTGATAAGTCCAAAAGATTTTATTTCATTTTATTTTCGACAACTGATGATTGAAAAGATGATTTTCAAAATTCCAAGTGCTAAACTTGATGAACAATGGTTTGGGAAAGTTTGAAAAATGATATTTTTACAAGTGGTCATCAGAGATTTTTGATGATTAAATCATTTTGAACGATATCTTCAAGTGGTCTATAAATTTGTCAAATTTTTAAATTTGTGAAATTTATTTTGAGGTAGAGAATTGTGTAGGTAAAGCCAGGTTCCTGATTCTGATTGATACAAAGAGCCAGGTTACGATCTTAGAACCTGTGAAAGTTGTATAGCCAGGTTTCCGATCCAAAGCCTGATAAAGAATTCCAGACTGCGATCCCAGCTTATCGAAAGGGGGAGTCTGAGGATGTCAGAGCCAGATTCAGATCCTGGAACAAAGCTCGGAACAAAGCTCGAGATAGAAGCTGCTGATGCTGAAGAGCTTAAGGAATCAAGAGACCTGCTCAAGAGATGATAGAGCCAGGTTGCGATTCTGGAAGAGATTGTGATAGAGAAAGAGAAAAGATAGAGATTGAGGATGCTTACATTGTTAGATACTTTGGAAGAGAGCATGAAGACTGATAAAGATTGAAGACTCAACATACTGAAGACTTGTACTGAAGACTCGTCGACATCCAAGGGGGAGTCTGTTGGTGCATATGTCTGTCGACTTCGTCTTGTATAGAGTCTTGTAATAGATTAGAAAGATCAGGGCACGTTGTACGAGAAAAACGAGAAAAGTATAGGATGGAGCCATTTCGCACGAAATGGAACAGGTCCATTTCGTACGAAATGACATTGGCCATTTCGTGTGAACCTGTTTCGTGCGAAATGGATGCCCTATATATATGTGCCTTGGTCATTTCATTTGTAACGTTTTGGATTCCGGTAGCGAAGCTCTGCCGAAGTGTCTCCAGCATTGTAAAACGATATGATATCAATACAAGAGACAGTTTAAGTGAATCTAAGTGCGAATCAGCTGAAATAACTCCGATACGTCTGTTTCCGCCTTTCGTATTGGACGAGATCTCTTCTGAACAACTCGTTTGGTCGTGCAAACGATCCTACAAAACCTGAAGAAGGTAAGAAGACCAATGCTCGGGTCTTCCAAATGAATGCACAAGAAGCAATCCAGAATGACAACTTGATAACAGGTACCTTCCTTATCAATGATGTTTATGCAAGAGTATTATTTGATTCGGGTGCAGATAAGTCGTTTGTAGATAATAAGTTTTTTAAGTTTTTAAATCTGCCTGTTAAAACCCTAAGCATAAAGTATGAGGTAGAATTGGCCGACGGTACCATAGAAACTGCTTCAACTGTGTTATATGGATGTTTTATATCTATTAGGAACCACTCCTTTCCGTTATCCTTGCTTCCTTTGAAATTAGCTGGTTTTGACATAGTGATAGGCATGGATTGGCTATCTCATAACCAAGCTCAGATCGTTTGTGACAAGAAACAAGTAGTTATCAAGACTCCGTATGGTGAGCCACTTACCATACAAGGAGATACTCAGTATGGGTTGCCTAAGCAAGTGTCTATGCTTAAGGCATCAAGGTGTATGAAGAAAGGTTGTGTCATTTATATGGCACAAGTGACTATCGATGAACCAAAGCCCAAGATCGAAGACATTCCCATCATTTCTGAATATCCAGATGTATTCCCTGAAGAACTACCTGGTTTACCACCAGATAGGCAAGTGGAGTTCAGAATTGACATTATTCCAGGAGCAGCACCTGTTGTAAGAGCACCTTACAGGTTAGCACCGACTGAGATGAAAGAATTAAGAACTCAACTGGATGATTTGTTGGCCAAAGGTTTGTGAAGAAGAAGGATGGCTCGATGCGTCTATGCATCGATTATCGCGAGCTAAACAAGGTTACAATTAAGAACAGATATCCATTTCCCAGGATCGACGATCTGTTCAATCAGCTTCAAGGAGCAAGTTACTTCTCCAAGATTGATTTAAGGTCAGGTTATCATCAGCTGAAGGTTAGAGATGAAGATGTGCACAAGACTGCATTCAGAACTCGTTATGGTCACTACGAGTTCTTGGTGATGTCGTTCGGGCTCACTAATGCACCAGCAGCGTTCATGGATCTCATGAATTGCGTTTGTAAACCCTACTTGGACAAGTTTGTCATCGTCTTCATTGATGACATTCTTATTTATTCAAAGAACCAGGCTGATCATGAGAAACACCTTCGATGTATTCTTAAACTTCTTCAACAAGAAAATCTCTACGCCAAGTTTTCAAAATGTGATTTTTGGCTTCGTGAAGTCCAATTTCTTGGACATATGGTTAGCGAGCGTGGTATCCAGGTCGATCCCGCTAAGATCGAAGCCATCATGAATTGGCAAGAACCGAAGACGCCCACAGAGATTCACAGCTTCTTGGGTCTGGCAGGATATTATAGGCGTTTTATTGAAAATTTCTCAAGAATTGCAGCACCCCTAACCTCACTAACCAGAAAGAATAAAAAGTTTGATTGGGGTCCTAAGCAACAAGAATCCTTTGATATTCTTAAGCAGAAGTTGAGCAATGCTCCTGTGTTGACACTGCCTGAAGGGATCGAAGAATTTGTGGTTTACTGCGATGCATCGCACACAGGTATGGGATGTGTGCTCATGCAGAAGGGAAAAGTTATTGCTTATGCTTCCCGTCAATTAAAAGTGCAAGAAAAAAATTACACCACCCATGACTTGGAATTGGGTGCCGTTGTGTTTGCACTAAAACTTTGGAGGCATTATGTATATGGTACCAAGTGTGTGATCTATTCTGATCATAAGATCCTTCAGCATCTGTTTAATCAAAAGGATCTGAACATGAGACAGCGTCGATGGATGGAGACTTTAAATGATTATGATTGTGAAATCCGATATCATCCAGGCAAGGCGAATGTGGTCATCGACGCTTTGAGCAGAAAGGAAAGAGTTAAGCCCATTAGAATCAATGCCAAGAGCATTGAATTGAAGAACAGCCTGAATGAAAGATTGTTAGCCACTCAGAAGGAGGCTGTATTAGAAGCTAACTATCCAAATGAAAAGTTGGGCATAACTGCTGAACAGTTATCATATGGCAAGGATGGAATCCTAAGATTGAATGGGCGAATATGGGTTCCAATTTATAGAGGACTTAGGGATGTGATTCTTCAAGAAGCCCATAGCTCCAAGTATTCTGTTCATCCTGGCTGTGATAAGATGTACCAGGATTTAAAGGCAAATTATTGGTGGATAGGTTTGAAGAAATCTATAGCCACTTATGTGTCCAAATGTTTGACGTGCGCGCAAGTTAAAGGCGAACACCAGAAGCCGTCAGGTTTGCTGCAACAGCCTGAACTTCCCACCTGGAAGTGGGAAATGGTAACTATGGATTTCATCACTAAGTTACCAAAGACAAAGCGAGGAAATGATACTATTTGGGTTATAGTAGATAGGCTGACCAAGTCAGCCCACTTCTTACCTATTAAGGAAACACACAGCTCAGATAAGTTAGCTCAGCTGTATGTGGATGAGATTGTATCTCTTCACGGAGTGCCAGTGTCTATCATCTCTGATTGGGATACGAGATATACATCGCATTTTTGGAAAAGATTTCAGCAATCCCTAGGCAATCGATTAAACTTTAGCACTGCATATCACCCTCAGACGGATGGGCAAAGCGAGCGTACGATTCAAACGCTTGAGGATATGCTACGAGCTTGTGTTATTGATTTAGGAGGAAGTTGGGATAATCATCTTCCATTGATCGAATTTTCATATAATAATAGTTATCACTCGAGTATTCAAGCTGCACCTTTTGAAGCTTTGTATGGAAGAAAGTGCAGGACACCCTTTTGTTGGACAGAAGTTGGAGATATCCAACTGACAGGACCTGATATAGTCCTGGTGACGACAGATAAGATTGTGAAGATACGCGACCGTCTCAAAGCTGCCAGGGATAGGCAGAAGAGCTACGCAGATAAAAGACGTAAGCCTCTAAAATTTGAGGTAGGTGACAAAGTTCTACTTAAGGTATCACCCTGGAAAGGGGTAATGCGATTTGGCAAGAAAGGCAAGTTAAGTCCAAGATACATAGGACCATTCGAGATCATCGAATGTGTCGGAACAGTGGCTTACAAGTTAAATCTACCTAAAGAGCTCAGTGGAATTCATAATGTGTTCCACATCTGCAATCTGAAGAAATGTGTAGTTGATGAATCGCTAGTCATATCACATAAAGATGTGCTTATAGATGAGAGCTTAAAGTTTGTTGAAAAGCCTTTGTCGATCGAGGATCGACAGGTTAAAAAGCTTCGAAAGAAGCACGTACCGATTGTGAAGGTTAAATGGGATGCCCGTAGAGGTCCCGAATACATGTGGGAGGTGGAGTCCACAATGAAACAGAAGTACCCTCATTTATTTCAGTAAATCTCGAGGTCGAGATTTCTTTTAAGGGGGTGAGGATGTAACACCTCGTAAAAATGCGACCAATATTATAAAGACACGTGTCATGGACTTTAAACGTGTAAAGAATTATTTCTGAGGGACTGAAGTTGTCAAACAATGTAAATATGTGAATAAAGGGATCCAAAGTGTCAACATGCCATTCTTGTGCCTCTGATTAACCTCACACGACGTTCGTACTCTTTAAAGAATAATTTATCGAACTTGAAAAGTCGTTTGTGCTGGAAATAAGGATCTTGTGAAACATAGGGGTTAAAAGTGTCAACATGTTGAAAGTAACCTCTGAATAACCTTTTAACGATCCCAAAAACATTGTGACAATTTATTTTGATCCCAAGAACAACGGATATTAAATTCGTGGAGTTTCGACGCATATAAATAATCAAAGTGTTAATTCCGTGTAATAAGGATTAAAGGCGTAAATATTGCATTTCAAGACCATTCGGGGAACCTCGTAACTAACCGAAGGCTTATTGTTAAATATTTAAAGATTCAAGACCCTTAAAAGTCAAGTTTGGGGGTTAAAAGTGCAATAAATGCAAGTTAAAACACGTTTAGAAGGACTAGGGACCAAAAGTGCAATGTTTGAAACTTGTTGACCGGATCAGGCCCTCACGCGGGCCGTGTAGCCCATAAGAGAAATCTTACGTGGGCCGCGTAAAACGCCCAGATGCAGAAAACTTGGACAGATGCCTGTTCAGCCTGTTGCACCGCCTTTGCATGCCATTTCTTGATACCAGGGACTGAGCCAACAGTATTACATGCATAGGGGACACCTGGGATGATCAGGAATCAATTGTAGACTTGTGTGGAGTGATCTTGTTGCATCCAAATTTATATATAAAGGCCCCATGTTGCAACACTTGAACTTGCTCACTTGATTTTATTCACAACTCACTCTCTGGAGCTCTCTGGACTTTAAGCAAGCTTTCTTAAGTCTCTAATTTGTGCTAGGTGCCTTTGTAAGCATTCTTAGCCTTCCTAGTTCATGTTTTATTAGTTTAATGACCAAAAGTCAAAGTCGTCGTAATTAAGCTTTGACTTAGTGATTAATCACTAATGGTCTAGTCATTTTTCGAATTGAAAGTGGCTATGAGTTGGTAATTATGTGGGTAATAAACCCTTAAAAGGGCACCCTCTGATTTCCACTCTAACTTGGTCAATTGTCAGGTCAAACTTAATTATAAAAAGTCAACAGAAAGCTATTTTGCAAATAAACTCATAACTAACAATGTAGAAGCTATGAAACCTATTTTAACACTTATATAACTTGGTAATTAATGTAAGAACATGTCTAAGCATGTTCAACCCGACAATTTTGAGCTTAGGTTCGGTTCGGAACCGACAGTTGCAAAAGTAGACTTTTGCTTTGACTTTCAGTTCTGACCCGATTTAGCTTAGTTTAGATATGCTTTAAAGTTCTATTAGGACCAGGTTATAGGTTAGTATAACCCTCTGAGGTTATACAATTTGGTTCCTAAGTAATCCTATTCATTTGCATGTTTCCGTAAATTGCTTAAATGTTGACTATTATGCCCTTTTGACCTTAAAACGAGATTTTTTAAAATGTGGGAGGAAAAAAACCTTTATTACTGATTTATAAACATGTCCTAAAAATTTGACATCAGTTTGATGTCTAAATTAGGAGTTATGCTCAATATCGTAATTTGAAAGCTTTTTATTAATTAAACGGCATATTTAGCATAAAGCCTATCTAAACCCAAATTTTGACACCAAACTTTTTATCCACTGATGTAATATAATATTTTGGGATTTTTGAAGATTTTTATTAAATTTTAAACTGATTATAACATGGGGTTCTTGCTTTGATTCAGTAATTGTCGGTTATACCCTTTTTGCTAATAAAATGAGTTTTACATAACATTTTGATACCGAATATTTTACTACTAATTTTATATGATAACTAAAATATTTTGAACCTTATAAACTAATCAAAAACTCAGATTTCCTTATATAACCCGAAAATCGCCTAAAACCGACTTTTTTTACGCGTTTTAAACGCATAGTATGGATTAAAACTATTTTTGACACATAAGACTTAATACCTACTGATGTTTTAAGTAAATTTTTATAATTTAACAATAAGTAAAAGTTTTGAACTCAGATTTCCAAATTTGACCTTTAAAGCTTATGTGAAATGACCAAAATGCCCCTACGGCTCATAGTTTGGTTATAAATGATAAATTTCACATATATGCAATACCCTACTGATATGACCTGCAAAAATAAATACTTTTACTGATCATTTTAAACCAGAACCTCATATTAATATTTAATCTCTTTTATAACCTTAAAAATGACCAAAATACCCCTACGGGGCTTAAATTGATTTTAAATCCGTTTTGGGCATAATGGAAGGTATCCTACTGATATCACAACATATTTAAGGCATATTAACTTAGGAAACCTGCTCATGACTCATTTGGTTACCCGTTATGCATTTATCGCGTTCGGTACAGTTTATGTAACTAGTTTGCATAAATTAACCGAAACGGGTCAAACCTTATCATTTTCACTTCAAAATCCAGAATGTGTTTAGTTTACCCATATTATACAAGTCTTCATACTTGTCGGGTCTAAACCACATTCTAATCTGGTCTTAGCTTAATCTTGCGTTTTGAACCGTAAACCTTTCTTTAAAACTAACCGGTCTAAGTTTAAACTTAAGTAAGACCCGTTAGGAATCTAATAGGTTATTAAAACCTTCATTCCAGATTTAGGAGCCCAATAAAAGATATTTGCACTTGCTGATTGTATACGCCTGGGATAAATTTGTATAATTTGCTCAGGTAAATACTTTTAACTTATTTTCCCTTATACGGGCTTGGGGTACGGTATATAAAAAATCGCTTGGTCGGGTATTTAATTTTTAATCATATGAAGGTTAAATCATTGAGATAACCCGTTTAATCTGTTTTGTTTGTTAAAGCCTTTGGGGGGTTAATGACCATGTCCTGGATATCCACGGCTCATTCATTGAAATGGCCACGACTTAAGCACGGAGTGTAGGCATACACCTGCCGGTGCGTATGTAAAATTATATACTTGCCTGTTCGAGAATAACTCATCGTAGGTTATATTATGTGGTGTGTCTATTAATCTTTAACCCGGTATTCAACCCGGGCTACTGTACGTATAATAAACATATAATTCTTTTACAAGATTATTTTAAATAATTATCCCAAGTTATAAAATAATATTTGTGCCTTGTGCATTTAAATCAATTTTAATAAACATTTTCAAAAAGTGTCGGTTAATTGTATTTACCAGTGTAAACTGACGTATTTTCCAAAAGGTTAAGTGCATGTACTATGCGAACTAGGCTGGCTACTCCTGAGTGAATAAATAATGAAGTCTTACAAGCTTTTGTCACTTAAAAATCTTTTGAACAATATTTCCTATGTTTTGATCCGCCTGTGGATCCTTTTACATTCTGTTTGAATTTTGGTTACTATATTTTTTTAAATTATATAACAACCGTAAATGATGTTGATGTTATTAATAATATGTAAAAGCTTAATCTATTTTTGGGAAGAATCTGCAAATTGATATTATCAATTTTTGAATTTCGAAGTAAAAGATATACTAAAAAATAGGTTAATCTATTTTTTGAAAGAATATGCAAATTGATACTATCCATATTCATATGTTTTATTTTTGTTATTGATTCTTGATTGTTGATTATTGAGTGTTGATAGGAGAGTGTTGATTATTTTGATTATATTCATATATTCATATTGATCATGTTGATTTTAATTATTGATGTTTTCCTTATATAGCTTTTCATATTGGTCCTATAAGTATTCTTTCAAAACTCCATTCATTTCCGCACTGTGTCATTCATATTACTACATTGTTTTGGTTACGTGTTAATCTTACATCTTACAATTCTTATATATGATAGCACTATATGATAACCTTCTGCGAACAAACACTAATTTTTTAAACTTTGTTTTCCGTCCAAAATGTTTCTGCATTTTGTTTGTTTTAATATTTTGCATTGGTCTTTGGTTTTCCTGATTCGTATATTGAAATATGTTTTATGCCGTGTCATAGATATAATGGAGAACCATAACATCATTATGTTGAGAGCTGTTGATGCATTTCAAGAGCAGTTTTCTGTCAAGGTTAGGGTGATCAGGGTGTGGGAACACCTTCCCACACCCTGAAAGGAGGAATCCTAGTCAATTATACTCATTTGACATGATTCTAATTGATGAAGAGGTTTATTTATTTTTTATCAATTTATCAATTTATATATATTTTTTTAAAATTTCTACTTTATTATACTATAATACTATTTGATTAATATTTATTTTATTATTGTGTTCATATGTTATACAGGGGACAAAGATGGAGGCAACATGCTTGAATAGAGTGTTACCACAATTTCGCCCGTCATTAGTGGAAAAGAAATGTTTGATTATCAGGAATCCAACTATAGGTTTTAATAACTCTACGTACAGGTATGTTGACAATCAAAACAGGCTATGTTTCCAGGGTACAACCCAAGTTATTCCATGTGAAGATATTGGTGGATCACCGTACGGCTTTGATTTCTTGAGTTTTGCGGACATATTGAACAGTAATGCTATTTCAAACTCTACAGTCGGTATGTATATTAAATATTGTTTTCAAAATATGTTATTTTGTTTTTCATTAATTTTTATTTTTGATTTACTAACCACATCTTATTGATCGATATTGTATTGTTGTAGATGTTATTGGTTATTTGACTCGATCATTTCCAAAAGAGACTGTAACTAACAAAGCAAGTGGAAAGCAATCTGTTAAAGTTACCATAGAGATTTCTGATCTAGAGTAAGCATGCTAAGGATTATCTTAGAATCCAGTATACATATTATTGTTACAATTGATAGGAAACTTATAGTAGTAGTTTTTTAGCATAATTATATAATGAAACTTATGCAACTTTATTTATACCAATTTTTGATGAATTACTCAGGCGTCGGACAGTATTTCTTACTCTGTGGGATCAATACTGTGATCAAGTTTTGTCGTTTTTTGAGAGTATCAATGGGAAAAATGTTCATGCAATCATTATATTGCAGTTTGGCAAGGTCAAGTGGTGGAATGGTTTGTTTTCTTTCCTTAGTAATTTCTTTTATCTATTGTTTCCCTTTAACAGAATTATTGGAGTCTACATTTTATATTTACATTTATTATATTATATATTTTTTTCATTTCTAATTTTCCACTGTTTGTTACTAGGGGTTGCGTATGTTAACAATTCATACACGGTTAGTCGTCTTTTTTGCAATCACGATTGTCCTTAAGTCGATGAGTTCAGAAACATGTATGAAAAAAAGATTGTACATATTATTTCTTATTTACCTTATCATTTTTTCACTTTTAATTTTTATCAATATTATGATGAACGTATACCTTATTATAATATACATTCATTTTTTTGTTCAACAGTTTGTTTGCAAATTCTATTAAGGTCAGTGAATCCACGAGCCTTGGTTCCATGGCAAAATCTGTTGAAGAGGAATTCTTGGAGAGCAAAGATTTTTTCAATATTTCTGATGTATTTTCGCTTACGACGGTATACTTTTTTGTTAATGAAAAATGTACACTACAAGTTAACTGTATAGATTTTTATCTTATCATATAAATATGCAGGTTTGCAAGGTCATTGTTCTGGGTAATATAATGGGTGTTTACAAAGATGAAGGATGGTTCTATGAGGGTTGCAATAGATGTAACAAGAAGATCAACAAAGTTGTTAATCTGAGTGATGACACATAGGAATCAGGTTCAGCTGTAACAAAGGAGGTTCTTACCTGTCTCTCTGATCGTTGTGCTTTTAAAACTATAACTTCTTCGCTCAACTAAGTCAATATACCTTGCGAACCTTTTTTTTTTCATGCACGACCTTTTTTTGTTTTATAATATGAACTTTCCCACATTCACTAGGTTTAAGATTCAACTTAGAGTTCAAGACCCTTCTGCCTCTGTTACACTTACTTTGTTTGATCGTGAAGCACGGAAGTTGGTAGGAAAGTCTGTTGAAGATATTCTTAGTGCCAACCCTGAATTTGTAAGTTTTCCTTTTGTAGTCATATTGGTTATGTATTATATTTACTTAAAAGTTAATATTTATTGATAATGATAAATATTTTATTTTTTCAGCGTTCTGATTCCATGAAGATTCCTGCTGAAGTAGATGCATTGGGTGGCCAGACTGTTGCTTTTAAAATAGATGTTACTAGCTATGTCTTGAAGTATAACATCCATAAGTATGGTATAATCAAGCTGACTACGGATCCTAATGTTATATCTCAACTCCAAGACAAGCAATCTTCTTCACAGATAAGTGTATATTATATAAATTTTCTGACCTTATTGATTTACGTTTTAAACATTTTACTTTTCTGAAGTTTAGATATCGTTTTTTAATTATTTCTTTTAAAAAATATGCAGTCTTCTCAGAATTTCTCTCTGAATATTGGTGCTTCAGAATTTGATTCTCAGACATCTGATGGTTTGAAGGTATTCGTGTGAATTTGTGTTTTGTTAGTATTTGTTTTATTTCATATATGTTCAAGTATGAGTTGCGTTTGTAACCTGTTAAATTTGTCTTTTGTCAGGACTCTGGTGCCAAAGGAACTGAAAACACGACTCCTGTATCTAACATGGCGAGCACCGTTTCACTTGTTGCTTTGGATGTCACTGATACTCCTGCTTCCATGTTAGCTAAGGATGAAGTGAAGCGATAGTTGGTTCAAGTCTATGATGTTGAGGAAGATTCTCACACATCTGTAAACGAAGGTCCATAAGTCTGGCGAGGTTAAGGATGTCAATAGTGCACAGAAGAGGAACCTCATAATTCCTAAAATTGAGAAATAGTTTTGAAGGTTTCGTAACATTAAGTTATTGGTTGTTTTTTAAAAATTGGTTTTTGTTGGTGTCGTCTAAAACAATTCATGGTTTGAATGTGTGGTTTTGGTTTATGGTTTTTATTGGTTTCGTCAGGACAATACATAGTTTGAATTCCGAAACTTTTGATATTTGGTTTTGAATAATAAGCATTATTTTAATGTAGCTGTTAATTTTAATTCCATTTTAATGTCTTTTGTTTACATTTCACTTAACTCCCAATAATAATATATTTGTGTTTTGTATGTGTTTTGTATTATAACCATTCATGTAACTTGAACATGTATTATGATAAGATATATCGAATTCTTTCATTGTTTAAAAAAAATAAACAAAAGTTTGTTAAACATATTTTTTAGAGAAATTAATACTGTCCACTTATAGTTCATAACATATTTTATTTAAATTAGTTAATGTGTAATAATTACAGAAAACATACATATCCGATATAGAATTTTTTGTATTTCCATATATATTTTACATGTCAAATAATAATTATTTTTTAAAAACGCTTAATTACCTTAAATACAGATTTCATAAATTTAGGGAATAAAATAAGCCATTATTTGTTAATTGGTATCAATTAAATTTATATCCATAATTAAGGTTATTTCCTTTTCAGTTCTTTATTATACTCTCATATATTGTTATTTATATGGACATCATTTCTTCTTACAACAAAGAAGTCACTGATCGAGTTTGATAAAGTATAATATTATACACACTGCTTTCACGTGATATAAGGTACGTGTTCTATCCTCAGCATACATTTTGTGTATATAACTTTATTTATTTATTTACGTGCAACATTATCTGACAAGTAATTATATTTTGCATTATAGAAAATGTCTCAAATTCGTAAAGGTTCATCCGCATCAAGTCCCGATTTTCGTAACATAAATGTGAATTCAACAAATCCTTTGTCTGATATATCTAACGGTATGTCCTTAAAGTATATGTTATGAAGTATTATTTATTCATTTATTTTTTCATTTCGTTTCATTTTTTACTAATTCATATGTCATCTCAGTTGATATATGCTGCAATACTGACAAATCTGAAGCTGTTGAAAGAACAAAAGCTAGAAGAATATATTCCAACAGTAAAAGATTCAATACAATCTCATCGCAGAGTCAATCCACACTAAATTATTCAACTCCTAATAATAAAGAGAATTTAAGTGCATCCACATCTCCCATGTATAACAGATCATTTTCTACCCGTGGTATAAACATCAATTTTTCTTGCGGTTTATCATCTTCGGAAATTCATAAGACGAATGCTTCTTCAACATATCGTTTGCATGATATTTCGAATGGTATTTTGAAATCTATATTCGTTTGCATTGGTTACAAATATTTTATTCATATATATTTTACTAATGGATATGTCATTTTAGTTGATATACGGAATGTAGACAAGGATGAGGCTGCTAAAAGAAGCAAGGCTAGACGGATATATTTGAATAGCAAAAGATTAAATAAAATCTCATCACAGACTCAATCGACATTAACTTCTTATACTAAAATTAAAGAGAATATTAGTCCGAACACAACTTTTACGTTGAACAGATCATCTTTTAGCGTCCTATCAAGCATCAATGTCTCTTCCAGTTCATCTAAATTCAATTCAGGTAACACTTTATTTTTTTTTTCTTTATCAAATTATCAAATTAGATTTTTTTCGTCTATCATTAAGTGTCGTTGTTAAAGACATAACAACTTTAAGTCTCTCTAATTTTACTAATCCATGTCATTTCTGTACATTAATTTTGGTTGATGAAACATTATTTTTATGAAACTTATTTTTATATATTTAAAAAATTATATTTTTTTCCAGTTTCTTTTTATTTATATTATATAATTTTATATCATTTATTATAATTATTTTATAGGAAACATTACACCTTCCAGTGGTATTCTAACAAACATTACAAGCAACTCAGCATCTACTTTAAGTGTTGGCATCATACCTTCGTCATCATCTAGAATTCCACCAAATACTGTTCTCGCATCAGAGGAAGCTTCACCATTGACAAGAATGTCATCAGGAAAGCGTAAATTAGTTAGAAAACGACGAAACTTAACACCTATACCTATTATTGATTTGACAACAGATGATGATAACGAGGTTCCTGATGTCGTAGATCAACATTTAAAAGGTGTTTCAAAAGGTAAAGCTGATCCTCTTTTATTTATTACTGCTTCACATATTCCTTTTTATATTTACTTTGAACAACATATATTTATTATTTTTAATATTAATCTTTTAATTGAAATACAAAAAAAAAATACATACAGACTACTTGGATCATGGTGACCAGATCATCGTTTGTCGATCGTGTAACCCAAAGATATGGAAAGCAGAGGCGGATAGGGGAGAACATAAGCGAAATAAAGTTAACTATTCTATTTGTTGTTCGTACGGTAAAGTTTTGTTACCTAATTTAAAACAGCCCCCAGATATTTTGAAAGATCTATATGTTGGCGTCAGTGCGAAGAGCAATTTTTTTAAAAAAAAAACATTCAGCGTTATAATTCTATGTTCTCATTTACATCTATGGGAGGAAGGATTGACAAAACTATCAATCGTGGAAATGCACCTTATGTCTTTCGATTAAGTGGTCAAAATTATCATACTATAGGTAGTTTGTTACCTGATGATGGAGATGAGCCAAAATTCAGCTAGTTGTATATATACGACACAGATAATGAAATATTTAATCGACAAAATGTTGTTGGTATGTCTTTATTTCTTAGTCTTTATAATTACCTATATATATTATTTATTTCATATGCTATTAATGTTAGTAATACAGATATAAACATTATTAATCCATACATTTTGTTAATTTTACAGGGGCTCAAACACTTCTTTTACCATAACCGAGTCAGCTTTTGATGTTCAGATCATTGAGGAACTTACACTTATGTTAGACATTAACAACGCTTTGGTTAAAAGTGATAGACAAGCTAGAAACTGTTTAAATGAAAACCCTTACATCGACTTGAAGCTTTGTCTTATTGGTAAAAGATCCAAAGATGGTAGAACATATAACCTTCCTGAAGCTTCTGAAGTTGTTGCATTAGTTATTGGAGATCTGACTCAAGCTGTTGAAAATCGTGATATAGTTGTGAAAACAAAATCTGGTCGGATTGAGCGCATAATTGAATTACATCCTTCTTATCTTTCTCTACAATACCCTCTTCTATTTCCATATGGAGAAGATATGTACAGGGTTGACATTCTTCATAGAGTTCTCAATCTAGACACGAAGAGCAAACGTCCAATGTGTACTATGCGTGAGTTCTTTGCATATAGATTACAAGATCGTGTCGATAAGTTTTCTGTTATTCATAATGCAAAACGACTTTTCCAACAATTTGTTGTTGGTGCTTACACTATGGTGGAGAGTGAAAGGTTGTTTTACATACGGCGACAACAAATGTATTTGAGGTCAAAAACTGTTGAGAATATACAAAATGCAAATAATCCTGGGAAAAAAGATATGTCAAAAATTGGAACACGTGTCTTTATTCCATCTTCGTTCACTGGCGGTTCTCGATATATGATGCAAAATTACTTAGATGCATGTCTTTATGCAACTGGTTTGGGTATCCATATTTTTTCATTACTATTACATGTAATCCAAAATGGCCGGAAGTTCAAAGGTTTTTAAAAGATACGATGATAAGGCCTGAAGATAGACCGGGCATTTTGTGTCGAATTTTCAAGATAAAACTAGATTCCATAACAAAAGACTTGAAAGAAGGCAAGTTGCTGGGCAGAGTTAATTCTGGTATGTTTATTTTATACGTTAACATTTAAAGGCTAAAGTTTTTAAATAATGTTACTTTACTTTTTATTAATAGTATTATTATTAATCTATGTTTATTGTTGATAATATAAGTTAGATATATTTTTTTTCTAATATATGATATTTTTGTTATTGTACTCTGTAGTTGTCTATACAGTTGAATTTCAAAAACACGGACTTCCTCATGCACACATATGTGTATTCATGCATGCTGACAGCAAGATACCATCGGTTGACCAACTAGATCCAATCATTTCTGCCGAAATTCCAGACATAGCCGAGGATCCAGAGTTATATAAACTTGTGGCAGACTACATGATTCATGGTCCATGTGGTGCTCTCAATATGAATTGTCCTTGCATGGTCAATCGTAAGTGTTCCAAGAAGTTTCCTAAAAAATTTGTTAACGAAACATGTTTGGATAAAAAAGTATTTCTAGTTTATCGTAGAAGGGATTCTGGCCTATCTGTTGTTAAATCACGTGTGAACGTAGACAATAGATATGTTGTTCCATATAGTAAAGTGCTGTTAAAAAGATACCAGGCACATATTAATGTTGAATGGTGCAATCAAGTTGGTTCTATCAAATATTTGTTCAAGTATATTAACAAAGGCCCAGATAAAACTACTCTTAGAGTTGTTGAAAGTGGAAATCAGGATGATTAGGAACTTGTAGTCGATGAGATAGAAAAGTATTACGATTGCCGGTATATTTCTGCATGCGAATCTGCTTGGAGGATCTTTTCCTATGATATTCATTATCGATATCCTGCAGTTATTTAATTGTCGTTTCATTTACCTGGTCAGCAAAACGTAGTATATGGTGCAGACGATGACATTGACCAGGTTCTTAACAAACCATCCGTTGCTTCTACTATGTTCTTATCTTGGATGAAGTGTAACGAAAGATTACCTGAGGCACGTGAGCTTACATATGTTGAGTTTCCTTCAAAGTTTGTTTTTAAATTAAATACTCGCAGTTGGGATGTAAGGAAACGACATCCTTCAATCGGTAGGATTCATTCGATGTTTCCTTCAGCTGGTGAAGCATACTACCTAAGAATACTATTGAACAAAGTAAAGGGACCAAAATCTTTTGAAGATATTCGTACTGTAAATGGTACTTTGTATCCAACTTTCAGGGACGCATGTTATGCGCTAGGGCTTTTGGATGATGACAACGAGTACATTGAAGCTATTAAAGAAGCTAATGTGTATGGAAGTGCTTCTTATTTACGGACGTTATTTGGAACAATGTTGATGTCCGGTAGTTTGTCTAGACCAGATTTTGTATGGGAGAAGACATGGACATATTTATCGGATGACATTTTATATAGACAAGAAAAACATTTACATGTTGATGGTATGTCTTCTTTTAATAATTGCATTTTATCTATTTATTCAATTAAAATATTTATCAATTTAATTATTTTCTGTTTATAAATTTATTATCTGAATGAAATAAAAAAAAAACTTCATTTATCCAAAAAAATGTTGATTATTTACCCTTCAAATACATTTATATCATATTTACTAAAGTATATTTTAATACTCAAATGTACGACTTATTGTATTATTATATACATCTTCTAATTTTTTTTTTTTTTTTGCAGATTTACATTACTCTGTCGAAGAAATAAAGAATTTGGCATTGTTAGAGATTGAGAAATTCTTACTTCGTAATAACTCATCGCTGAGGAACTATTCAAATATGCCTTATCCTGATGATGAGTCTATTTCTTCCTCCGACAATCGATTGATCAACGAGGAGTTATCTTATGACCAAAATACTATGGAAGATGAGTTGAATAGTATGTTAGTACTTTTAACAGATGAGCAACGTAATGTTTTTTTATCAGATTATGGAATCTGTTAGAACGAACAAAGGCGGTGTGTTTTTTTCTTTACGGATATGGTGGCACCGGTAAGACCTTCCTTTGGAAGACATTGTCGGTAGCAATTCGGAGTAAGTCTGAAATTGTTTTAAACGTTGCTTCAAGTGGTATAGCTTCTTTACTACTTTCTGGAGGTCGAACAGCACATTCTCGGTTTTCCATCCCTCTGAATCTAAATGAGGATTCTCTTTGCCGCATGAAGCCTGGAACAGAAGTTGCGTATCTTTTAAAAAAAATACAACTTATTATATGGGATGAGGCTCCAATGATTCATAAACATGCCTTTGAAGCATTGGATAGAACCATAAAAAGATATATTGATGCCTGATTGTTCAAATAGCGAAGCTTTACCATTTGGAGGAAAGGTAATTGTATTTGGTGGTGACTTTAGACAGATTCTTCCTGTTGTTCCTAATGGCTCTAGACAAGATATCATGAACGCTTCACTGAGTTCGTCATATATATGGAATAAATGCAAGTTACTAACGCTAACAAAAAACATGAGGCTCACTGTTGGCATGAATCATGGTGATATTGACAAGACAAAAGAGTTTGCTAAATGGCTTTTCGATATTGGCGAGGGAAAACTTGGTGGTCGCAACAACGGGGAAGCTTTTACTGATATACCTCAAGAACTGTTGATTACTGATTCCACTTACCCTATCGGTAGTCTGATCAACTTTGTGTATCCTTCGATACTTTAATCGTTCAATGATCCAAATTATTTTTAAGAAAGAGCGATACTTGCTCCTAAGAACGACGTTGTTCATGAGATAAATGATACCTTATTAGCAATGTTTCCTGGTGATCATAAAAAGTATCTAAGTTCAGATTCTATCTGCCAATCTGAGAATGTAACTGACCATATTCGACACAATGTTTACCCCCCCCCCCGATGTTCTAAATGGTCTAAAAGTTTTAGGAATGCCGAATCATAAGTTGGTATTAAAAGTTGGTGTTCCCATCATGCTTTTACGTAACCTTGATCAGAAAAATGCTCTGTGAAATGGTACAAGATTACAAGTCGTTACACTTGGTGATCGGATTATTGAAGCAAAAGTTATTTCTGGTAATAATATTGGGACTAGAACTTTTATTCCAAGGATCAATCTTTCGCCCTCTGACAAACGAATACCTTTCAAGCTTCAAAGAAGGCAATTCCCAGGGACAGTCATTATCGAAGGTTAGTTTGTTTCTAAAGCAGCCTGTTTTCACTCACGGACAACTATATGTTGCAGTTTCAAGAGTCAAAAGCATGGATGGTTTAAGGATGTTAATATTAGACACTGATGGGAACGTTACTAATAAAACTACAAATTTAGTGTACAAAGAGATATTCTCAAATTTATAGTTTGATTTATACTTCCACTATTTTAATATTACTTTCCAACTCTAATTTTATTCCTTGCTTTTTTCCGATATTCATCCTTACTTTTTACTTCAGATTTTTTGGTTACATTACATTTGTAATACATCTTACTTAAAACTTATATAAACAATCCGAATCACAAATAAACAACCACAACTTAGTTTGTAAATATATGTATTTAAACATTGATAATCAACAACTGTTTATACACGATACCAACTGTTAATTACATTCAAAAATATGGTACGTGGTTGGATGATATAATACTAATTGTCTTTAAACTTAAACTACCTAGGAACAAAATAAAACATGATAACCATAGATTACATGTCCAAAAAAGAGGGAACATAAAACCAGTAGCACAAAAGAGTCATGATTTCTTCTACACAAACACCTTCATCATTAGATTACCTGTTAACCTGCATTAACCCCATCCACGTGTGATAAGATCAGGAGATTTCCTGAACTTACAAATATGAAATGCATTGTGTCACCCAAACGAAGGCCATTCTCCTTCATGAACATCGGCCAACCTTCGATTGCATACCTTACACCATCTCCATTCTTCTGGCGCCTAAGATTCATATCGATGGTTTTTCCATTCATGTTCGTCACTTTTAACTCATGCACTTTATTTCTGAATCCGGCAAATCTTACAACATTAGCAGGCATTCTCTGCATGAATGCCATAATTAACAAGTAAAACAGCCTTATGCATGTTATAGTATTTCTGTTTATTAATTACTAGGTTAAAAAAACATACCATGCGGTTTTCTCCCTTCTTTGGGAATTCATATTTACCACTTTTCTCAACAGCATTTGTCCTTGCAACAACTTTTCGTTCAACATCCAATATCTTCAATGCATGATCACATCTCTTTTTTTTTTCGTTTACCTTATTTTTTAAGACATACATTATATTTAGACTAATCTCTTAATTTATAACAAATATTGATCACTAAATGTTGTTAAGTTATGCTATACGTACCAACCGGCTGCGAGTTATCTGTCCAACTGTTGATACGTTTGTCATTTCGACTTCTGTTCGGCATATCAGCTCCTTACTGTCGTCCGCATGACAATATGCCTCAACCTATTTTCCTTTCTTCTTAAGCTGTTAAGACAACCACTAATGTTAGATAACAATAACCAATAATTATTAACTAAATATGTCTACATATATTAATGAAACTAATCATCTATTATTATGTTTGAAATAATTACATCATCTTTTGTTGGTTGGTTTGTCTATTCTCTCATCAAAATCTTTGTTTCTACCTTCGACTTTTCTTTTCCACCAATGTTCTTATTCACCTCTTCTTTGTTACTACCTTCATGAATCTGTGCATGATAGTTAATAAAATGACAAAATCTGATTGTAATGTATTTTAATCTACATAAATGTAAGGTTAGTACCTCAGAAATCAACTGATCTATCGAGTCATCATCATCACAGAATGTCTGGTATACAATAAGATACGTAAATAAGTCGTATTTTTTAGTAAACTGTTATAGTTTAGTTGAAAATACTTACAAACTGAACGTTTTTGTAGTATGTGTCTTTAGGTATTTCCAGCAGAGAGTCATCTTCACTTTCTTCTTTGTTGGTCAAAACAACCTCAACTCCTCGACGATAAATTTTTAACTCAAATGTGTTGTTGTCCGTCTTCATCAACAACAGTATATCATCATCTTCTATCGCAAGATCATGAAATAATTTTGGACAACCTTTTGTAAAAACATAATTATCATTGATTTTGTCCTTTTCAATTTTCCAAATCTGACCTGCTGCATATATGTTATAACAATCGTTGACTTGCGTGTAAGAGTAACATTTTGTGACATAAGCTTCTGGAATCACCTGAAAGTTATGTAGCATTTTATTGTCAAATATATATATGTATACCATTTATTTTACAACTATAACAAAAAAAAATTGATTCATACATATTAGTATACTTACTATTATCTTTAAAATACCGTAACGGTTTACTGTTAAAAAAGATTCACCACACATGTTCTCGACGAAACAATCCATTTGAATATTTTTATCTTCGATTATCCTTAAGTGCAATAACGTCTGCTTTGTCAACTGAAGATCCTTTACCACATTACTCCATTCGTCAGTGATAACAGATTCCCCGCTTACACTTCTCAAAGAAACTTGCCAACTTCTTCGACTTTCATGATGTATCAATAATTTAGTTCTTTGCCAATAATCACCATATACACTCTTAACAAAGTCAATTGGCAGCACCTGTGGTTATATTTATGTTTTAGATCGTATGTAACACAATTTATATATACTTTTTTGTGACATTTGTATCATACCAGTTTTAACGAGGATTGCTCATCTAACACAGCTACGCATGACGAACTCATTTTTATATACCTGTAACATAGCAACAACTGTTATAAACATTTAGTATTCAACTTGAATGCATACATATATGTTTATAGAAATAACAAAATTACTTCTTAAGCAATACTAGATACACACGTTTTTATAAATATGCCTTTATTATTCTTATATCTCTAAAATGTATACTGATATAATGTAACCAATATTTTCATTATTCGTAATCCTAATTCATAATCTACATAAAATCTGTCTATGTAGACTTTCAATAATACAATATACAATATACATATAAACAATAACAAAAGAACTGTTATCAGATCAATGTATTTGATTACAACTAAATAAATACTCTATTTAGTCGATCAATTTATAACAACATACCTCTTTTTTTAGTGTTAAATCTTAGTGTATACATATATTGTCGTATATAATGAAAAATAAAAGTATATGACATCAATGTAATCCTATTTCAATATAAGTCAACAAAAAAAATTCTCAATCTTAAATTTTATGTGATCCTGATAACCTATTCAATCATCCAAATAACAATGTTAACCAAGAAATTCAAATTTTTCACAAGAAGATCCACAAAATATATCAACCAAATAACATTATTAACCTAAATTCTATACTTTGAAACACATACAATACAATCTAATCCCTCTTAGATACACATAATATACACAACATTCAATTTTATAAAAACCTAAAACCAGATTTCACGTCTAAATTTTCAATAGCCGGAAACAAACACCTTATGAGTCAAGAAAAAATATTTCAATCTTAAATTTTATGTGATAAGCTACTCAATCATCCAAATAACAATGTTAACCTAGAAATTTTAATTTTCACAACAAGATCCACAAAATATATCAACCAAATCACCTAATTAACCGAAATTCTATACTTTGAAACACATGCAATAGAATCTAATCCCTCTTAGATACACATAAGATACACAACATTGAATTTCAGAAAAAACTAAAACCTGATTTCACGTCTAATTTTTCAATAATCGCCGGAAACAAGTAGGTAAAGTAACTCAAAGCGAAAATTGCCGTTCAAGTGATCGGATAATAAGTGTGTAAATCATAGCGAAGATTGCCGTTCAAATGATCGGAAAATAAGTCGGTAAAGTAACTTTACCAATTTCTTCAACCGTCGTTTCTAAATATCTTGAGCTTTGTGATTGAAGATGATATGAGTGTTAAAGGAGAGTTGAGTTGATATGTTATGATTGTATTAGGTATTTTAATATTTAAGTATTGATATTTTTATTTTGTATATCCGTTTCTTTCATGATTTTACATTAACGTTTATTTTATTTTATTTTTTGCCCATTATTTATTTGAATATTATACATAAATAGATATTGGCTTTTTTGTTTACCTTTTTATTAAACGTTTAATACTTTAAATCAAGTATTTTTCAATAGATTTACAAATATAGTAATGAGTAAAAATGAATATATTTTTTACTCTGTTTTTACAATCATTAGGAAAATCTTTGACTATGCATTATCTATAACTAAACTAATTATATATTCTAATGAGTGTATTACGATTTGTTATATCTATTACAATTATTTTTGTTATTTACTATCAAGATTCTTTAAATCGGTTAAATTTTTATTACACATTTACGTTAATTTTTTTTTTTTTTTTGCCAATATTCAGTTGAATAATAATTTACATAAATAGTTATAACAACTTTTGATTCTATCGTATTTTTTACGTATAATTTGGCATTTTTCTCTTATAAATACATACTCTAAATTTTTTCTTTCATTTTATGTGTTGCAAGTACTATTCGATTGTTAGTCTTCTTTCTGATTTTTCGTGTTTGGGTTAACATGTATCGTCATGGTCCGGATTTTATCATAACTATACTTGATCCGCTATCCCTTCAACAGGTACATACCTTTCCGTATTATGTTTTTAAACTAATGATTCGTATTGTTTTATCTTTTATTCGAAAGAAATTTGCCTTTTCTTTTTTTGGTTTTCAAACTATTCCTATATGTATGAGTAGATTTATATGGATGAATAAGTTAAAATCTTCAACTGTTAGTCTTAAATTTGATGAAACGCATTCATGGTCTGTTGTTATCAAATTAATAGAAGATGTATTCTACTTTACGGATGGATGGTGTGAGGTTTTAAACTACTTTGGCCATGAATCTTTCTTCATGATTTTCAACTATCTTGGTGATCGTACTTTCAAGTTCAAGTTCTTCTCTCATGATCCAAATAAAGAGTATGGAAAATCGTTTTGTAAAATTATTCAAAATCCTTTACAAAGTCCAACGGTACGTAATTTTATTATAGATTTTATTTTTTTATTTTTTGTTATTACGATTTATTAAAAAACATAATACGCATAAATTTGTTATAATTATTTTTTTACAGGTTCTACCAAATACTTTTATTTCAAAACATTATGATTATCGTTTACCGGATAACATGGTTATACTTAATGTATCCGAGAATCATCAATGGGAAGTCCATATTAGAAAGATTGGTCCAAATTATTGTTTTGCTAATGGTTGGTTTAAATTTGTCACACCCCGACCACGTAAAACAACAAAACGTGGCGGAAACGTCGGGGAGTGTTGTAACAGAATCATTGTTTCACAACCATGGATTAAACAATTTCGTTTTATTTAATTAAATTTATTACATTACATTGGAATTAGAAACAAAACATGAACAAATAGACTTTTATTGTTATTAAGTCGCTAAGGCCTCGTCCGTTCCTATGTGAGCATGCATTAATATCATCATCAAATATCATCAACTATGGTACCTGAAACACATGTGAAAATACGTCAGTATAAAAATGCCGGCGAGTACATAGGTTTTATGTGAGTGTCAGATTCATGGCTCGTTTTACATGTTGCAATACTTATTTAAAACCCTTATTTTGAAAAGTATAGTATTGCGACATAATTAACCAACTCAAATCAAGTTGGATATGATTTATAAAATCTCGTAGCCATGATTCTTAACTCCAAAACATTTTGTTTTATTAAATCAAATCGTAAAACATCTCGTAGAAACTCGTTAATAAGACTCGTATGGTTTATATTATTCAGAAAACATAATTGTGTGACATTGTTTCAAAATCGTTTGCCTAAGTGATCTAGATAACGCAACGATATATAATGTGTTAAAAACACTTATATATAGGAAGTACCAGCGGCGCATCCACCATGCTTTTAACACATTACACCCGCCCCGTTACCTAATCACTTCCCTAACCCAATGGTTCAAACAATTACAAATGATTCACATAAATCAAATGGTTACGAACGGTTCACATAAATCCAATGATTACAAATGGTTCACATACATCCAATGATTACAAATGGTTCACATACATCCAACGATTACAAATGGTTCAAAACGTAAAACAATTGTGCTAGCATGTTAAGTGAACATACATAGCAAAACATAATGAAATCATGTACTAATAGTGTACTAATGAACATAGCAAGTATATGATATGAAAACATGGAAAACACGAAAGTAACAAGTAGGCACATGTGTTTCACCCCAAAATGTTTGAAAAACAGTAAAAGAGGGGACTATGTACTCACTTGAGGATGCTTAGAAGTCTTGAATAACAACCAAGTAAAGCTAGAGGGATCACGGAATCAAACGGCACCTAATATAGGTAATTATGTAAATAAACGGACCTAAATCGGAAGATCGGATAGAATGATGTTTCGTAAACCAAATGAGTATAGGAACTCATGTAATATGGTTTAACAAAGCCTTGCTTACGACCCATTATGACCCGTTTAGGTAGCTTACGCCACTTTAAAGCGTCGTTCGTGTAAAACGCGTTCAGACCGCCTAACTAGTCCTATGACAAGTATTATATGCCTTAACATGTCTAATAATGTTGCCTAATCAGTTTAGATGTCAAAATTTAGGTTACGTATGCTTAAAATGAATTTATGCGTAAAAAGGGCATTTTTGTCATTTTCCTAAGGCATATAAACTACCTATCATACAACTTACTTAAACGAAGTGACCATAAGGTATAACCTCGGAAGGTTATTCCATATACAACTATGTTCACCTAATGTGTTTGGTTGGCTCCTAATGATCGACCAAACGGGTCGGATCCTAATGATCGACCAAACGGGTCGGGTTCGAAAGTCTAAGCGGTTGTTTAGACCGCTTACCTTACGACCCTATATAAGCACTAAACCTAAAGTGATGAGCTAAACATGTTAAAACATGTTTAACAAAGTTAGAAAACACGTTTGGTATCAAAACAAAAGGTTTTGATACCTAAAAGTAGTTTGGTTACAAAATACGCAAGAATACACATTTTGGCCGAAACTACGACTCGTCACTACACCTAAAAAACGTGGTAATCAGTAGGTATAGTCACTAGGGACTATAACCATCATGATTACGCTCACATTTCAAACTTCAAACAAACTTCGTGTTGACCATAAACTGGTCAATGCTTCACGCTAAAAACGCGTAAAAGAACGAAAGAGGACTTACAAAAGGTCCAAGGGGGTTTGATCCAATTTATTCTCAGGTATGAAGTGCAAGACTTCCACTTAGAGAATGAAAATAGATCAAATGTGAGTTTGGGAAAATGGGGGGTGGGGTTTATATAGTTTTTGCACAACCGTTAAGATCGTTCATCGTAAAACGAGCTTCGATCTCATCCGTACACATGTGCCCATGGTTTTCTAAAACCATTGGATGAGTCCATGGTATCATAAAAACCATTAAATACCAGCCCATAGTTTGCAAAACCATGGGCTAAAACCATCAAAACTTCAAAATTGGACTAGGTTCATTGAATCTGGTCAGAAATTTCAAAAATGGTCCCTGCACTTGTAAAACTTGATTTTGGCACTTTTAAGCCCAGTTAACCCTATTTCAAGGCTCTAAAATAAAGTTAAAATATAGGGAACTTAAAATATGCTCAAAAACATCTCGGATGTCGGTTTGTTTGGTCGTACGGTTGCGTTGTTCGGTTAATTACGACGGAAATCGTAATGAACGCAAAAACGATCCAAATTACGAGACGAATGGAATTTTATCATGCCAATCACTAAAATAAAATATCTTAATGATTACATAAATTTTTGGATGTCCGGATATATTCAGGACGTAAGATATGCGCGAACATGCAAACTTATGCACTTTTGACGCTTTTAGTCTCTATTGATTAAATAAGTTTATTTTAGCATACCGAACCCCTCAAAGCCTATTTCTAAGCTATGTAAAGGATATTTAGGGTATGTTTAACTTATGATCAAGTTCCGGAATGTTCGTTACAGTACGAATTAGCATACTTTCACTGTTTGTCAAAATTAGTCCCTGTAAGCGAATAAACTTGATTTCGACACATCAAACCATCCAAAACTTATTTCTAAGTTATGTAAAGGTTATTTAAGGTATTTTAAGCCTATGTCACTGTTCCGGAGTGTTTGTTGCATTGAACTAATTATATTTACGCATCAGATCGCGTATAACCTTCCAGAAAGCGATTTAAAGCTCGAAATCGAACAAGAATTGATATGTGCAAACAATACACGTATTTTTACAAATCCCAAGTATGAAACACAATATTTCATAAATTTGGTATTTGTTTGATGGTCGCAGAGGCACAGGTGTCACAGTCTCCCCTACTTTAGGAAATTTCATCCTGAAATTTATTCGTAGGAGTCTGTCTGTGACGCTGTGTTAAATAATTGCCTTGCATGGAATCAAGGGTTTTTATCTATTTGCGTAGAATAACCCATCAAAGATTATGCAAGGCATAATCCTGTCATTTCTCTCAACGGACAATCTTTAAAAATGAAAATGAAGGAAAAATCAAGGATATTCATTTCCCTCGATGGATATTCTTCATAAACGAAAATGAACGGAATGGGTCATTTTCCTCAGTGGGTATTCTTCAGAAACGGAAATGAAGGAAAAATCAAGAATATTCATTTCCCTCGATGGATATTCTTCAGAAATGAAAATGAACAGAATGAGTCATTTTCCTCAATGGGTATTCTTCAGAAACGGAAATGAAGGAAAAATCAAGAATATTCATTTCCCTCGATGGATATTCTTCAGAAACGAAAATGAACGGAATGAGTCATTTTCCTCAATGGGTATTCTTTAGAAACGGAAATGAAGGAAAAAGAAAAATCAGGGATATTCATTTCCCTCGATGGATATTCTTCAGAAACGAAAATGAACGGAATGAGTCATTTTCCTCAATGGGTATTCTTCAGAAACGGAAATGAACTGAGTCAACTCTAGACACATGACAAAACTTGTTGTGGTTTATGTGCACTGAATTACATAATTATGTATGCATCCATAATTACATAATTCCTTGCACAGTCCGCACAGTTTGTTTTGTAATGTGAAGGGGAAGAAAATCAAACCTGTGATGAGTGTAACTAGACTATCATAGGGTCCTTTTAATTAGATCGACAAATGATCTCTTTAATTAGACCACCAAGGAGTCTTTTCAGCTATATCATCACATGATATTCCTAACCAGATTTTTGGATCAATCTGTTTAACTAGACCACTCAAGGGGTCTAATTATGGAATAGTACATTATAATCCAAGGGTCTTTACTATTACGTAGAAGCCCATTAAGGATTTAAGGTAGTACCTTTGGATATCCTACTATGAATCCCTTATACAAAGATATGGAAGATTCTACGAGGATTTGGATAACAAAAACTTGGATCACACAAAAACATAAAAGGGAACACATAAGCACATAATCACATATTTGTTTAATTTGACCTTTAATTTGTTATCTTTGGACACGGATATTTAAAGCACACCAGGAATCCAATCCGTGGATTTCATTTGGCACTTTAATCATTTTCAAGAATCTATCTATGAAGATAGGATGATCTTCCAAAAATTTGATTTTGTTTTCAAAGAAACGTAATATTCGAATTAAGGTACACAACAATTTTAGGATTTACGGAAATACCCTTAGGTACCCTATTAAGGATTTATAGTGGTACTTTGGGTATTCGTCCAGAGTTGTAACTCGCGCCTTGTACTTCTTTTCTTTGGAAGAAACGAGTACCTAGGATTTTCGTGGAAAACGCAAGAGATCATAAAATGGAAGAATTTTGGGGGTAGTCTGTTCTTTAATGAATATGATTCCCTGATTGTCGGTATTGTAGGGGATATGTTGTTTATACATGCAACCACATAAATACATTGCAATGTAAATAAAGGATTTATTTGTAAACAACGATAACAACTGTTTCATGGACTTTGACAACAAAAGAAAATAATACATAAGACGTGATTATTTCTAACGGTGTTGTCTTCTAGTCGGTCAGATGCGCATCCCTGTGCTGGATTTGCATTAGCAAGCTTTGGGCAATTTCTTCGGAAATGACCCATCTCGCCACAGTTGTAGCAAGAACCTGGTGGAAAACGAGCTTGAGCAGGATTGTTGTCAGCTTGATTTGGTGCAACTGCAGTTCGGCAAACTCTTGCTGTATGACCTATAAGTCCACAAATTTGGCATTTGCGGCACTTCACACTAGCATGATGATGAAGGTTACATTGGTTGAAGGGGTATGGTCCCAAATATCGCGTCAGCACGACCGCGAATGACCATTACCCTCATTAAAAACCCCCAACAGCAATTAACTCTCCAGTGTCCGCGTAGACACACGCGAACACTGCGGTCCAATCTGTCCATTGATGAGAAGACTTACCTTAGGGACGGAAACTAATGTTACGCATAGCGATGCGGCCTCGCACCGCATCCTATGAACATTTTCGTCACGACAAGGGATCTGGACAACAGTAACAGTCACTCGACAGGCGATGCGGCACAACACCGCATCCCGCGCAAATCATGGATGGAACAACCAATGCGGGAACAACATCAATGACCGCAAGCAGCGATGCGGCTTGGCACCGCATCCTGCCTACAAGGCAAGTGGGTCTGACACCATAGTGCAAGTGGCACTGGGAACAGTCGCCTACCAGCCCACGTATGAACAACAGTCTGACACCACAGCCGGACGTGGCATCACCACAGTATCCGACAGGTCTGACACACCTGCAAATAGCTGTGCGATGTCAGACTAGCTACTCAACTACCCTCCTTCACTCCTCGACTATAAATACTCACCCCAAACCAGGTTTGAGGTATCACTTTCCAACTCTCTCAATACTACTACTATCATACTTTGCTTCCCAAGCAAATTACTGATTCTCACGCCGGAGAGTGGTAACAAGGAGCACCCCCCACCCCATCCTCCTTGTTACGAGTCACGGTTTGTTTCCTTGTGCAGGAAACCCACCACCAGACGATCCAGCCAACGATCCTCGGAAAGAAGGGATTAACCCTCTTGACGAGACCAGTGAGTTAACCCTACCCGGTTAACCATTGTTTCATCATTGGCGCCCACCGCTACTCTTAGCACTTTTTTCCAATCATCCTTTTCTTTCCAAAGATGTCTGATCGTCAAAACAACACTACCGGGGATAACCTAAACCCCGCAAACCAAGGGCCTGAGGGAACCATTCCCCTAGCCCCAAATGCCCAACACATTGGCACGTCAACGCAAGGGGGCGCATCCCTTACGTTCGGACACGATCTGTCACAATACGCTGCCGGCATACCTCCAGGCATGAGCCCTCATACCTGGTATGACCAACAAGCAGCCCTTCTGGCCGCAACGTACAACAGAGCTTGCGCCGACGAACAAGGAGGTATCGGACCTACCCCGATACCGCGTACACCTGCCGGTCGTATTTTACGATACGACGACAGGGCCCCCACACACCCAGCCTCCAGAAGCAGGCAGGAGGACCGCGGCTCCTCCTATTGTGATGTCCGCACAATCAATGAGGACGATTCCTCATACGGGTCCCGCCGCAGGGACTCCGTACATAGCCGTTTAGGCTCTCAAGAAGAAAGAAGGCGGCAGTCTACAATGCGCCGCAACACAAACATTCATAGTCGTTTGGGACCACAGTCCCACCATGAAGGGTATGGCCATACTGATCCAGATGACAGTACATACCGCGGGGAGTCCCATTCCACCAACAGTAGACCGGGCGGACGCAACTATGTTCCTCCCAATCAACCCCGCAACACATACCTCCGCGCTGCAAAGCGCAACCAGGGCAAACCTTATAGGCCGAAATCTGCGGCCGAAAACTCTAAGTTTATCCCGGAGATCGCCAACGCCGATGTCACCACCACAAAATTCCCATTAAACATTGGGAAATACAACGGCTCGACCGTCCCAGATGATCACAACAACATCTTCGTCGGTGCTGGGTGCAACGGTAAGTGGGACGAACCTAACTGGTGCCATTTTTTCCCACAGACCCTAACAGGTCTGGCCAGGGCATGGTTCGATTCTCTGCCACCAGGGTCACTGACCTCATTCGAGGACTTACAAGAAAAGTTCCTCGCACACTTTAGCCAGCAACGACGCCATGAACGTGATTCAATGGACGTCATGAACATCTGGCGCAGAGACAACGAATCGCTTGACGCATTCGTTGTCCGTTACAATAAAGAGATCCTAGAGATAGGCGACGTTGACAACCAGATGGCACGTAACCATTTCATTGTTGCAGTCAAAGACGAACAAATGGTTATGAATATTTCCGGCGGCAACGGCTTGCCTAAGAAGTGGGAAGATGTCATGGCTAAGGTCAAAACATATGCCCAAACTCAGCGGTCTCTCAGACCGCACATGTCAAAGGCACAACCCCTAGCGGAAGGCCAGTCTTCCCGCCAAGAGCCCAAGCGCGGCAATAAGCGCAACAGGGACACATGGAATCGCGGCAGCGATCCCAAGCCATATGTCCCCCGGAACAACCAGCCCGACGCAAGGGCTACAATCAACGCCCAACGAGAAAACCGGGCGTCAAAGAAAGAGTCTCGGGACTGCAGCTGGACCGAGATCAACCAGTCGCCAAGCGACGTTCTCCTCACGGATGCACAATTCCTGAGACCGGCCCAACCAATGAAGTCCAAAAAGAATCAAGATCCCGCACTCTACTGCGAGTATCACAAGGACTCGGGCCACACCACGAACAACTGCATCAGTCTCCGACTGGAGATTGAGCGAGCCCTAAAGGAGGGGAAACTGCAACACCTGTTGACAGGCGCACAAAAAGCTACCAAGCGCATCACTCCCCACAACGAGGGCACCTCCACGGGTAAAAGGGCCATGTACATGGCCTCTACCCACATGATCAATGGAGGAAAAGGAAGACCGCGTAAGGCGGCGAGAAGACCGGACAATGACTGGAAGGACGAGCAAGTCGTCTTTCCAAAAGTCCGAGGCGGACCGCGCGATAGGCGCGCCGTGGTTATCACTGGGCACCTAGCTCACTACTGCACCGAGCGATTGTTCATCGACCCGGGCAGTACGTCCGATATTATATACGAGCAATGCTTCAACCAGTTCGATCAAGAAGACAAAGATCGACTGCAGCCAGCGGACTACCCGTTGGCCGGATTTTCAGGGGAAACCGTATTCCCCCTGGGACAAATTACCTTCCCTATGCGCCTCACCAACGGAAGGCACACAAGGATGGAGGAGGTGAACTTCATGGTTTTACCTCACACCTCAAAGTATGACGTAATTCTCGGGAGGGAGTCCCAAGGCGACTTCAACATGATAACATCCGTCCCCCACTCTGCCATCGGTTTTCCAACCGAAACGGGGATCGCGATAATATACGCCCAAAGAGAAGTCATGTCTACGGACGAATTGCGTCCGACAAAGATAGCAAGGCCTACCCCCAACACTCAACCAGAAAAATGGGTTCTTAATGCAAGACACCCAGAGCAAACAGTCACGTTGGGCCATGCCTTGACACCTACCATCAGAGCGCGCCTGAAGCAACTCCTCTTCAGAAACCAAGATATTTTCGCGTGGACACCCGCAGATATGACAGGGGTACCACGCGAAATTGCGCAACACTTCTTGAATACCATGCCAGGTATCAAGCCCGTGATCCAAGGCCAACGCCACCTCGGATCAGCAAAGAACGCAGCGATGGAAGAGCAGGTACAAGAACTGCTCTCCGCAGGCATCCTGCGGGAAGTGAAATACCAGACTTGGCTGTCCAACCCAGTCATGGTAGAAAAACCAAGCGGGGGCTGGCGCATGTGTGTCGATTACAAAGACCTTAATAAGGCCTGCCCCAAGGATTGTTACGCACTTCCAGAGATCGACGAGAAGGTCGACAACCTCGCACCATTTCGATGGAAGTGCTTCCTCGATTGTTACAAAGGCTATCACCAAGTACAGATGGCAATCGACGATGAAGACAAAACGGCATTCCGCACTCCTACCGGGAATTACTGCTACACCAAAATGCCGTTTGGGCTGCGCAATGCGGGCTCAACCTATCAAAAGTTGATGAACGACACCTTTCGCGGTCAAATCAGCAAAAGTGTCGAAATCTATATGGACGACCTGGTCGTCATGAGCATGGAGGAAAACACCATGCTCGACGACATCGAAAGAACATTCCAAACTCTGCGAAGCGTTAACATGAAGCTCAACCCAGGGAAATGCTCGTTTGGAATGGAAGAAGGCAAATTCCTTGGATTCATCGTAACCAAAGATGGATTCAAGGTGAACCCGAAAAAAGTTCAGGCGATCGAGCGCATGCCATCGCCTTCTACGATGAAGGAAATGCAACGACTAGCCGGTAGGCTAGCCGCACTCAATAGATTCTTAGCCAACCATGCAGCTAAGTCTTACCCTTTCATCAAGACCCTGCGGAGCTGTCTAAAAAAGGAACAATTCCAATGGACCGCAGAGGCCGAAAAAGCTTTCCGGGAAATGAAAGAGTGTTTGATCCAACTCCCAACTTTAACCGCACCACGAAAAGATGAGCCACTTATCTTATACCTGTCTGCCGCGGACAACGCGGTAGGCGCGGTACTTATAGTGGAGCGGGAAGGAGTCCAAACACCCATCTACTACATCAGCAAAATGCTCAACGACCCAGAGACAAGGTACTCCATCATGGAAAAATTGGTACTGGCACTAGTGCACGCATCGAGACGTTTACGACGTTACTTTGCAAACCACGTCATCACAGTGTTAACCAACTATAGGATCGGCCCGATCCTATCAAAACCCGACATCTCTGGGAGGTTAGCAAAATGGGCAATCGAGCTGGGCGCGCTTTCACTGAACTATAAGCCGCGCCCCGCAATCAAAGGCCAGGTCTTGGCTGACTTCGTCGCTGAAATACCAGCAAACCGCATCCAAGAATGCGAAGAAGAACAAAACCCTGTATCACAACCATCCTCCACAGAAACCTGGGCACTATTTACAGATGGTGCATCCAACGAAGATGGTTCTGGCGCAGGTTTGTGACTTGTCAGCCCCGATGGCCAAGAGCTAACCTACGCAATACGCCTCGATTTCGAAAGTACGAATAACGAAGCGGAGTATGAGGCTCTACTGGCAGGGTTGCGTTTAGCAATTAAACTCGACGTCAAACATTTGGAAGCACACGTCGATTCACTACTAGTTGCAGGGCAGATACGCGGTGACTATGCCGCAAAGGGGGATACCATGATCCTCTATCTCGAACAAGCCCTGCAACTGAAGTCAAAGTTTACCTCCTTCAATTTTCGCCACATCAACAGGAGTGAAAATAAACCCGCGGACGCACTATCAAAACTTGCGTCCACCAGCTTCCAACACCTGGCAAAAGAGGTACGCATCGAAGTCCTGCAAAATCCTTCGGTACCCCTGCGCCAAGTCAATGTCATCCAATACGGTACAACATCCTGGATGACACCGCTCATTGCATACTTACAATCAGGGGTTACTCCCGAAAGCAAAGCAGAGGCACGCAAGTTGCAATACAAAGCGTGTCATTACCAAATGGTAGACGGTATCTTATACCGTAAATCATACCTGGGGCCACTCCTACGATGCGTCAACCCCCAAGATGCCACATACCTTATCAAAGAAATTCACGAAGGGATATGTGGCATACACGCAGGACCACGCATGGTAGTGGCCAAAATCATGAACGCCGGGTACTATTGGCCGGGCATGCACCTGGATGCAGTCAAAGTCTTACGCAAGTGTTTCAATTGTCAGCGACATGCTCCCAAGACCTTGCGTCCCAAGAACAACTTGATCCCCGTCACCACCGCATGGCCATTCCAAAAATGGGCAATCGATGTGGTGGGACCATTTCCAGACGCACCAGGAGCAGTGAAATTTATCATAGTAGCTGTTGATTACTTTACAAAATGGGTAGAAGCAATGCCACTTGCATCAACCACCGCTATGATAACAAGGAAATTCGTGTGGGAACATATCATCTGCCGTTTCGGTCTACCAATGTGCATCGTCACCGACAACGGTACCAACTTCGCTGTCGACGACTTTCAAAAATGGCTAAAAGAGCTAAACATTGAGCACATATTCTCCTCAGTGGCGCATCCGCAAGGGAACGGCCAAGTCGAGAGTATCAATAAAAGCTTAGTCGAAGGCATCAAAGCACGGTTGGGAACAGCCAGACGCGGCTGGGTTGATGAACTCCCAAGTATTTTATGGGCTCACAGGACAAGCCCAAAACCAAGCAACGGCGAGACCCCCTTCAGCCTGGTCTACGGTACTGAAGCGGTGATCCCCGCGGAAGTAGGCCTCCCCTCACCTAGAATGTTGGCCATCAACAAGATGGACAACAATGAGGAACGCAGGGTTGACTTAGACCTCTTGGAAGAAAGGCGCGAAAACGCTGCCATCAACGAGGCCAAGTACAAAACCAAGTTGGAAAAGTACTACAATGCACGCGTTCGCATTTGTACTTTCAACCCTGGAGACTACGTCCTTCGTGACAACGAAGCATCCAACGCAGAACGCCCAGGGAAACTTGCCCCCAAATGGGAAGGACCGTACCTCATCCAAGAGGTCCTGGGCAAAGGCGCGTATAAACTACAAACATTAGAAGGCGAAACTATCGCACGCACATGGAACGCACAGCAACTTCGACGCTGTTATATGTAAGCCATGTTTTCTGCATGTAATCTATTGGGCCGCAGGCCATTTGCAAATAAATAAATAGACGATTCAATGCAATATTGTTTATTTATTTCTATTACAAATGCGTGTTCCACTCTGAGGTATACACAAAAACAGATTAGCAAAATCTTCATTCGTGATACCCACACAGAATGGTAACCACACGCAACTATTGTAATAGGCCAGCAATGGCAATACTGTTTGTCTAACCAGAGACAAATCTTTATACTTGCATATCACCTAGATATGCAAAAGGCAATTACAGATTTAGTATTACTCACAGTAACACTAAACCCGTACAAATTCAAACATGCAAGTACTAAAAACACTTGTAAAAATTGAAACAACAATTCTTTATATTCAAAAAATTCCTGCACCTGCGCGGTGCACAAGGAATTTACATAAAGTTTTGTAACAGTTGCATAAGAAAAAAAAAATAAAAAGGCACGCAGGCCAATCTAATCTTCCTTTGTGCCACTGGGGCCCGCACCATCCTTGCCCTCAACAAATGGTTTTTCTTCGTCGTCTTCATCAGCGTATAAGACTCACAAGCGGTCCACATAATCCTCCGCTTCTAGACACTTTTCAAGTTCTTCAAGATCTATGAGGGTTGTATCATTAAATTCCTGAACCACAGCAGCAAGAAGCGCTTCAGTGTCCACGCCATGAAACCCGGACCGCTCATCAGTAAGCCCGCCACGCGCTGCAACGTTCAAATGACTAATACAGCGGTTGTAGCCAGCTTTGAAACCAGCATCCCGGGCACGCTCCCTGATCTCGTTAACAACTGCTACGGTCTCGGGTGCGTCAAGAATGGCAGTAACAATCTGCGAAACATGAATACAATGGTTATCAAAGGCAAACCTACAACAAAAATAACAAGGCAACGGATACTTACATGCCCGATCCCGTGCATATGCATCCATTCATGATCAGCCTTGAGCAACTCAAGTGAAGAAGCGTGGCTATCCCTAGCCTCTTCAGCCTCTCTTGCCCGCACTTCAGCTTCAGCAGCACGGGCAGAGATTTCCTCAATAGCGACCCCCCGGGTCCGCACTTCAGCCTTTTAAACAAGGAATCAAAAGTATACAAAAATAATCAACAAACTTGTGCGACGCAATTTCAAAGTTAGGATAAACTTATACCTGAAGGTCCAAGATAGTTTTGCTCAACTTGGTGCGGTCAACATTTGCCCCTTCAAGAGCCTTTGCAGCACGAGCCTCCGCCTCCTTGGCCTCTTCTAGAGCCTTGGCAAGACGAACCTCTGCTTCCTTGGCCTCTCGGGCAGCCGCAACGGCGTCAGCTTTCTCTTTACCCAACGCAGAAATTGCTGCCTTGGCATTTATAAGCTCCTGACGAACATGAAAGAGAGTTTCATTCTGTTTACCCCAAGATTCTTTCCAGGTCTTGCGCTCATCAGATAGCGTCTTGTGCTCATTAGAAAGGGTTTCTTTCCAACGGTTACGCTCATTAGAGAGCAGTTTTGCAAGGGTACGAACCTGTTTAAGCTCAGCAGTTGCAGCCCACTCTTCAGTCTGCTTATGCTTCTCAAACGCAGCTCTATCCCTCTCAAGCTGCTCTCTATCCCTCTCATGCTGCTCTGCACCCTCACGTGCAGCCTTCACCAACTCCTCGGCCTCGGCCCGTAAACGCGCATTCTCCTCCTCCTTGCGCCCCAGCACCTTGCACTTTTCCATAATGGCATTTGCCATTATGGAGCTCCCCACAAGCATGGAGGAGAGTTGGTTCATCTGGACCTCAGTCGGTAAAGAACGGGCCCGGTTTACCTCAAAAGGAGTGCCCAAACCACTCAAAATCTCCCTACACGCAGAGGGATCAGCGGAAATGTCATCCCCTTGCATCACAGACCACGGAGGGCGGTGGTAAGACATGGCCCGGTCTTCTGTGTAGGAGCGATAATAATACTCCAATTCAGACTCTTCAGGCTGAATAGGAGTCTCTACAAAACCCGCACCACCAGAAACAGAACCGGAAGCCTTCTCGGCAGCAGGAGACTTTGGCTTTCCGGTGTAACCAAACTTCAAATCCATATCAACAGTATCCTCTGGGGTGATAACATTATCACTCGAATCAACCGTGTCATAGATTTGAGCCGCGGGACCCTTTCCAGTGTCCACCCCCCGCCCAGAGGCTTCAGGAGTAACAACCTTATGAACCCCCACACCCGCAGCAGTGTCATGCGGAGGAGGGGGAGGAGGAGCATCAAAGAGGGAGAACCCTTCATCTTGCGGTTCTGAAATCAACATAGAAATACTTTAAAGTACAAGTATAAGCACAAAATACTTGTTAAAGTCATGCATCACATACCAGAAACAACCGCAGGCTTCCTTGGTACGACAAAAGCCTTGCGCCTGGTCTGAATCTTCGGCTTCTTTCCCCCACCAGCATCACCAGCTTCCTCCGCTTTCCTCTTCTTTTCATCACCAGGTTTCGAACCTGCAGTGGTTCCACCGGTGGCCGCACCAACACCTGGAACACCCAAGCCCTCTAGGGTGTCAGATACTACCACGTAATCGGTATATCTGCGGAAATGAGAACGAGAGATACCTGCTGCTTGCTTCACCAAAGGCGGAACAATAGATACATCAGGTTTCTTCACACCGCAACCCCGCCCAGGTTTATCCACATGCTTTTTCTCCGCATGTTTTTTGGGGGCACCCTTTGACTCAAATTTACCAAGGTTCCCAAGTGTACCTGCGTATAGAATATCAGCAACAAACCTTGTAAAGCAATAAAGGTTATGAATAATACCTTTGCCCTGCGGCAGGGGTGCGGTCATCACCTCGCGTGAAGCAACGCGGAAGAAAGGGACAATCGTCAAGTTAAAACCTTTACCTTCCGCAGTCGGAACAAGATCAACTTTGCCAGTAAAAGTTGGATCAAATATCTTCCACACTTCCACAATTTCTGATAATACATATCCAAATTAATAACAAACACGGGAATAAAGCAACCGCAAAAGAGTGGTAACACTTACCACCAGTTTTCTCCCGCACCACAGGCGTGAAATTCCTCTTAGGCCGGGTCAACATCATCCGCAGCACCCACAACTCATTGTTGGTCAGCTGCCTATGCTCAATGGGTTTCAGCC
Source organism: Helianthus tuberosus (assembly GCA_030545235.1). Taxonomy (NCBI): domain Eukaryota; kingdom Viridiplantae; phylum Streptophyta; class Magnoliopsida; order Asterales; family Asteraceae; genus Helianthus; species Helianthus tuberosus. The sequence goes on from CM060369.1 coordinate 86,325,787, forward strand.
TTGAGAACCACTCCGCAGTCTCCGCGGTAGGCATAGCAATATCCTCCGCAGGGATAGGCTCATTGACGTTCCGCATAGTCATGTCCACAACAACTGCGGCAGCTTTAACGTAGAAGAACTTACACTTCCACTTCGTAATACCCTTCGGAGGGGTCATCAACTTGATGCTTCCATACCGTTCTCTAAAGGAAAAGAAACCGGTGTTCACCGTCAACTGGTAAAACCCCCGGAAGTTTTCAACGGTAACCGGCAAACCAAGAGCACGAAAAGTTGATTCAAAATGTCTAATACGGATCATCCCAAAAGGACTCATCTGGGAGATATGGATCTTGTAATGTTCCAAGACCTGAGCAACAAAAACTGTTAATGGTAAACGAAGGTTACCATCAGTAAAACACTCGGCCCACATGGTGATGTGACCGGCCGGAGCACAGGCACCAGTATCACCAGTTTGGGGATAAGCAGCCCCATACTCGTGAGGCATCTCAATCTTGGCCATCAGTTGGTCGAATGAAGCTCTCGACAACTTCAATGGTGGTAGGCCACCACCAGGAACACTGCCACCATCATCTTCTTCTTCTCCGGCCACCGGAGAAGATGCTTCCGGGTTTTCACCCTCCACATTATGTGGGTTAGATGGATCAGCCATCAAAAATATGTAGAACAGAAGTTTCGAGTTAAAGAAAAACTCAGAAAACTCAAAAGATTACCGGAATAAAAGACAGATTGATCGGAGAAGACGAAGGGAATGCACTCTCTCTCACCAGAAATTTTTTTCGAAAAATTTGAACAGTGAGGAGAAACCAAACGGTTCCCCCTTTATATACTCATCGCAATAAATGCGATACAGTAAACCGCCTCAACACGTTCAAAATAGGCGAGTTACAAGGCGACACGTGGTCAGCGACCTTTCCGCTGACGGTTATCACGCGCGCGTGGCCGCCCACGCGCCTGACAGAGAAGACTTTTTCACTCCCTGCTACAGTGCAGTTATGACCTCGGTCAGTGCAAACGTCTTTTCAAAACAGCACATGTCAGAATCCTACCAACTTCAACAACCCACACGTGCAATCGTGACGTAGGTAACAGAAAGCGACAACCTTATCCAAACACAAGCGGCATGCGGTTTCTCTGGTTTACCGCACCATAACCCATACCGCATGTCGTTTTTTACATACCCCTCAAAAAAGGCAAAAATATATATATCTTTATATTATATAAAGGGGTATAAGTCATAACCGCACATACCCACGAGCACACGTGGAATATGCGGAGATGACACACACCAACCCGCACAGGTGTGTCAGATACTCAGAACCAGAATGGTTCTTTGGACTGCGAAAACCGCTTCGCAGGATGCGGTAAACCGCACCCCATGAAAGCTTCTTCAAGCTTCAAAACCCTCATTTCCGGTTCACAACCACAGAGGGAACGCAAGCAGCTTCTCCTTAAGGAAAAGGACAAGTATGCTGAGCAACCGCACATCAGCAACCCTGTCCCCTGAACCTTCAAGAGCCACATCCAGGCTACAAGACTTCTAGAAGCGAGTTCTTTGCTGCAAACCGCAACCATTCTTGCGTAGTTACTGCAAACCGCAACTATGCGAACGGTAGCTACGGAAGAGCCACAACTAAGCCACCACGCGGAAGAGCAAAGCTATTTCAAGAAAAACTGCTTTCCAACTAAGCGTGAAGGAAAGTGGCTACAAATCGAATGCGGAAGAGTTTCAACAAACTTCCCAAGTATCTAAAACGATCTCTTCCGGCAACGCTACTTACAGGGAAACTACTTTCCACCAAAGCGTGAAGGAAAGTGGCTCCAGAACAGCGGTAACAAGTCTGCCTATGACTAGTTACCCACCTATGGACCGCATAGAATAAACAATGGTGGGCACAACCCTGCCTATAATCATGTTTATCTGCCCATAGTCCAGATTCACATTGTTCGACCAAACACGGCAAATAATGATGCAACTACCCCACGATCCTCAAAGAAACATGGCAAACGAGGTTCGGCAACGAGGCAACCACAAAGAACGTACGGTTACTAGAGAGCTACACCTCTGAGGACGTGCGGTTACTTGAGAGATAAACCGCAGAAGACGCGCGGTTACTAGAAAGCTTAACTGGAGAACACGAACACCCCACAAAACAGGGATCATCGTTACATGTCCAGTTGCTGAACATAGAGCTTGAGCAAAGTACTTACAACTTTGCACCAACTGACGCAGAGGTTCCAACTACACTGAAGAAGACATCTTCAGTCACGATCTCAAAGGTTGGTTCGAACCCTGCTAATACCTTCAGTCACCGTCTCAAAGGTTGGTCCGAAACACCAACAGGTGGCTGATAACATCAGCAAAAGGTAGACAGAGTCAAGTCCTTGACTGAGAATTCTGCATCAGACGGAACTTGCTCACCATGCACCCTTCTCAAAGAAAGAAACAATCCACTAGAAAGGGCCTACTACTTAAAGAAGGTGCCATCTGCATGGCACAATCTTAACCTTCTAGACAACATAGTCCAGTATCCCTCCCACATGCGACTCGCATACGGAAGGAACACTAGACTGGGGGGACTTGAAGGGGTATGGTCCCAAATATCGCGTCAGCACGACCGCGAATGACCATTACCCTCATTAAAAACCACCAACAGCAATTAACTCTCCAGTGTCCGCGTAGACACACGCGAACACTGCGGTCCAATCTGTCCATTGATGAGAAGACTTACCTTAGGGACGGAAACTAATGTTACGCATAGCGATGCGGCCTCGCACCGCATCCTATGAACATTTTCGTCACGACAAGGGATCTGGACAACAGTAACAGTCACTCGACAGGCGATGCGGCACAACACCGCATCTCACGCAAATCATGGATGGAACAACCAATGGGGAACAACATCAATGACCGCAAGCAGCGATGCGGCTTGGCACCGCATCCTGCCTACAAGGCAAGTGGGTCTGACACCACAGTGCAAGTGGCACTGGGAACAGTCGCCTACCAGCCCACGTATGAACAACAGTCTGACACCACAGCCGGACGTGGCATCACCACAGTATCCGACAGGTCTGACACACCTGCAAATAGCTGTGCGATGTCAGACTAGCTACTCAACTACCCTCCTTCACTCCTCGGCTATAAATACTCACCCCAAACCAGGTTTGAGGTATCACTTTCCAACTCTCTCAATACTACTACTATCATACTTTGCTTCCCAAGCAAATTACTGATTCTCACGCCGGAGAGTGGTAACAAGGAGCACCCCCCACCCCATCCTCCTTGTTACGAGTCACGGTTTGTTTCCTTGTGCAGGAAACCCACCACCAGACGATCCAGCCAACGATCCTCGGAAAGAAGGGATTAACCCTCTTGACGAGACCAGTGAGTTAACCCTACCCGGTTAACCATTGTTTCATCATTGGTTGCACAAGGGTGCAGTTCCATTGTACGGCTTCCTAGCAGGGGGTTGAGCTGGTTGGTTGGGGGCAGCTTGATCATTGTGAGCAACCACGGCAAAGTTCTGGGAAGCTTTTCGCTTCCTTGACTTCTTGGAGGATTCAGTCTGTTCATCTTTGGGTTTCGATTCCTCGATTGGTTTCTTATCACCTTTTCGAAAAAGTTTACCTTTCCTGATTTGAGATTCAGTCAAGGTAGCAGATAGCTCAATGGCTTGCCTAACCGTAGTGGGGTTACTACCAGTCACAATGTCTTGTACTGGGTCAGGGAGGCCATCAATGTACTTTTCTATTGCCTTATCCAAAGGCGTAACCATATTCGGGCATAACAGACTTAACTCCTCATAACGATCCGTGTAGGCTCGATGCTCAGCGCTCTCTTGCTTAAGATCGTCGAATTCCCTTTCCAAGGCCCTGATCTCGTGACGAGGACAGAATTCCTTCATCATCAGAGCTCGAAGCTCTTCCCACGTTTGAGCCAGTGCCACATCAGCACCCCTATCTCTCATCACACCATTCCACCATGTCAAAGCCCGTTTCTCAAAGACACTGGATGCGAAATCTACCTTTCGCTCATTTGGGCAATGAACATGCCTGGAGGTGCTCTCTAGACTCTCGAACCATTACAGAAGTGCAGTCGCTCCTTGAGACCCAGAAAACTTTGATGGCTTAGCCGAGTTGAACGTCTTGAAGTTGCAGGGGGCATTATTGTTGTTGAGAGCTTGGTTACATTGAGCAACGATGTTCGGGATTGCAGCAGTCATTTGCTGCGTAATGACAGCTGCCAGCTCTTCAATAGGTACCTGATTTTCGCGTCGTGGAGGCATTCTAAAAAGGGGAAACAAGAGAGAAAACAAATGAGAAAACAAATGAAATGGCATTGGGTAAGATTAGGATGTTACAATTACCGACCAAAAATCATGGGTGACGGTCATTTGTTTGAACCACGAAGCAAACAAGCGACACACAAAGGCTGAATCAAAGTAAATAGGTCCTCATAATGTATCGCGAAGACATGCTCGCTTATAAGTGGACACTCACCCCAAGAATTCCCAGGTAAGAATGACTGGTCCGATACTGCGGATTTGTACGAACACTTTAGCCTTAGACAGAAAGCTCAGGGTACAGGTATCCACCCTTCCAGTTTGCACGTGTTCACATTATTTAGCCCCAAACTTTGACGAGAGTTTGAAAACTTTTGAAGGTTCAAAACCTTATAATAAATCATCCTAGAACAGATGATTAGTTTTCAAAGCAGATTCAAAATTTGTGTTCTTATTGTGGTTGTTGCCTAAAGATAGGCAACGGTATTTTTTATGACTAAACGTAAGTAAACTCGCGTTAGGGTCCTAGGAAGGTTATAGACTAGGTCAAAGCATTACTAATAACCTAATTCCCTATAACCATGAGCTCTGATACCAACTTTTCTGTCACACCCCGACCACATAAAACAACAAAACGTGGCGGAAACATCAGGGAGTGTTGTAACAGAATCATTGTTTCACAACCATGGATTAAACAATTTGGTTTTATTTAATTAAATTTATTACATTACATTGGAATTAGAAACAAAACATGAACAAATAGACTTTTATTGTTATTAAGTCGCTAAGGCCTCGTCCGTTCCTATGTGAGCATGCATCAATATCATCATCAAATATCATCAACTATGGTACCTGAAACACATGTGAAAATATGTCATCATACAAATGCCGGCGAGTACATAGGTTTTATGCGAGTGTCAGATTCATGGCTCGTTTTACATGTTGCAATACTTATTTAAAAACCTTATTTTGAAAAGTATAGTATTGCGACATAATTAACCAACTCAAATCAAGTTGGATATGATTTATAAAATCTCGTAGCCATGATTCTTAACTCCAAAACATTTTGTTTTATTAAATCAAATCGTAAAACATCTCATAGAAACTCGTTAATAAGACTCGTATGGTTTATATTATTCAGAAAACATAATTGTGTGACATTGTTTCAAAATCGTTTGCCCAAGTGATCTAGATAACACAACGATATATAATGTGTTAAAAACACTTATATATAGGAAGTACCAGCGGTGTATCCACCATGCTTTTAACACATTACACCTGCCCCGTTACCTAATCACTTCCCTAACCCAATGGTTCAAACAGTTACAAATGATTCACATAAATCAAATGGTTACGAACGGTTCACATAAATCCAACGATTACAAATGGTTCACATACATCCAATTATTACAAATGGTTCACATACATCCAACGATTACAAATGTTCAAAATGTAAAACAATTGTGCTAGCATATTAAGTGAACATACATAGCAAAACATGATGAAATCATGTACTAATAGTGTACTAATGAACATAGCAAGTATATGATATGAAAACATGGAAAACATGAAAGTAACAATTAGGCACATGTGTTTCACCCCAAAATGTTTGAAAAACAGTAAAAGAGGGGACTATGTGCTCACTTGAGGATGCTTAGAAGTCTTGAATAACAACCAAGTAAAGCTAGAGGGATCACGGAATCAAACGGCACCTAATATAGGTAATTATGTAAATAAACGGACCTAAATCGGAAGATCGGATAGAATGAGGTTTCGTAAACCAAATGAGTATAGGAACTCATGTAATATGGTTTAACAAAGCCTACATACTAAAATGAAACCTAACCTAAGTGCTTACGACCCATTATGACCCGTTTAGGTAGCTTACGCCACTTTAACACGTCGTTCACGTAAAACGCGTTCGGACTGCCTAACTAGTCCTATGACAAGTATTATATGCCTGAACATGTCTAATAATGTTGCCTAATCAGTTTAGATGTCAAAATTTAGGTTACATAACTTAAACGAAGTGACCATAAGGTATAACCTCGGAAGATTATTCCCTAATCAACTATAGTCACCTAATGTGTTTGGTCGGATCCTAATGATCGACCAAACGGTTCGGATCCTAATGATCGACCAAACGGGTCAGGTTCGAAAGTCTAAGCGGTTGTTTAGACCGCTTACCTTACGACCCTATATAAGCACTAAACCTAAAGTGACGAGCTAAACATGTTAAAACATGTTTAACAAAGTTAGAAAACAGGTTTGGTATCAAAACAAAAGGTTTTGATACCTAAAAGTAGTTTGGTTACAAAATACGCAAGAATACGCATTTTGGCCGAAACTACGACTCGTCACTACACCTAAACAACGTGGTAAGCAGTAGGTATAGTCACTAGGGACTATAACCATCATGATTACGCTCACTTTGTGAAGTTCAAACGAACTTCGTGTTAACCATAAACTGGTCAATGCAGAAAGTCAAACAAGGTTTGACTTTTACGCTAAAAACGCGTAAAAGAACGAAAGAGGACTTACAAAAGGTCCAAGGGGGTTTGATCCAATTTATTCTCAGGTATGAAGTGCAAGACTTCAACTTAGAGAATGAAAATAGATCAAATGTGAGTTTGGGCAAATGGGGGGTGGGGTTTATATAGTTTTTGCACAACCCTTAAGATCGTTCATCGTAAAACGAGCTTCGATCTCATCCGTACACATGTGCCCATGGTTTTCTAAAACCATGGGAGCCCCTAATATGAGTCCATGGTATCATAAAAACCTTTAAATACCAGCCCATAGTTTGCAAAACCATGGGCTAAAACCATCAAAACTTCAAAATTGGACTAGGTTCATTGAATCTGGTCAGAAATTTCAAAAATGGTCCCTGCACTTGTAAAACTTGATTTTTGGCACTTTTAAGCCCCGTTAACCCCATTTCAAGGCTCTAAAATAAAGTTAAAGTATAGGGAACTTAAAATATGCTCAAAAACATCTCGGATGTCGGTTCATTTGGTCGTACCGTTGCGTTGTTCGGTTAATTACGACGGAAATCGTAACGAACGCAAAAACGATCCAAATTACGAGACGAATGGAATTTTATCATGCCAATCACTAAAATAAAATATTTTAATGATTACATAAATTTTTGGATGTCCAGATATATTCAGGACGTAAGATATGCGCGAAAATGCAAACTTATGCACCTTTGACGCTTTTAGTCTCTATTGATCAAATAAGTTTATTTTAGCATACCGAACCCCTCAAAGCCTATTTCTAAGCTATGTAAAGGATATTTAGGGTATGTTTAGCTTATGATCAAGTTCCAGAATGTTCGTTACAGTACGAATCGACATACTTTCGCAGTTTGTCGAAATTAGTCCCTGTAAGCGAATAAACTTGATTTCGACACACCAAACCATCCAGAACTTATTTCTAAGTTATGTAAAGGTTATTTAAGGTATGTTAAGCCTATGTCACTGTTCTGGAGTGTTTGTTGCATTAAACTGATTATATTTACGCATCAGATCGCGTATAATCTTCCAGAAAGCGATTTAAAGCTCGAAATCGAACAAGAATTGATATGTGCAAACAATACACGTATTTTTTACGAATCCCAAGTATGAAACAAAATATTTCATAAATTTGGTATTTGTTTGATGGTTGCAGAGGCACAGGTGTCACAAAATTTATTGAAGATCTAAGGTTAAATCCTGTGGATATTATGTGTTTTCAAATAAAGGACGTGAAACATTTTAATATTATCATATTCAATAATCATGGTCGTCAAGTTTTGTTAAAAAACACTCCTTTGATTGAGCAAGAATATGAACATATTAGCAATGTGGAAGGTTATCGACAAGTTAGTGACGATCCTAACTATCCTTTTTTTTTGCAATGATAGTAACTCATCAATTGGTATTATACTATCCTGTTTTATGTTTATTTTTTTTTATTGTTTTTCATTTAATAACATTTACATATTTTTAACGTTCTTACAAAATGTAGATCCTTCCCAAGTTAATTACTGACTTAAGTGGTTTAAATGAGTTTTCTGAACTAAAGATCAAAGTTGTTAAAGGAAATACTTGGGTTAAGAATCTTTGTACACACAATATTGATGGTCAAAGAAGGTTTGTCAATCAATTTATTATCTTAGTTATTATTTATCTTTTACCCTATTTGTATTTGTATTACTAACAATTTTTTTCATATTTTACCTACCATAGGTACGGTGTTGTTGGATGGCATGATATACTTCAAGCTGAACATATTTCCTTAGGTGACAATTGTTTTTTCAACTGGTCTAAAACGAATTCGAGGTTATTGGTTACGAAACTCCAGCAAGCAGTAGTGTTACAGCAATATAGTTTCAGCTTATATTGAAAACCCGAAAAACTTATATCTTACATTTACTTTTCGATCCCCCTTTATTTACATTTATAGTACAATGCGTTTGTTTTTTTAGTATTTTAAATTCAGATTGCCATGATAATTTTATCCGTACAGTCCGTTTATGATAAGTAACATAAATCTTTTCTATCAGAAGTATAAACATATCATTTTTCAACACTGTGAAATTCGCGGGTATTAGCACTAGTGAACACATAAAATCGATAACGCGTAAAACCGGCGATTGCAGGCTTGATATTGAAAACAGAGTGTCCTGGGTGTTAGACATAGACTACCCAAAGGGATTCGATTATTCCCAACAAGTTCGAGTACACGCTTTGGCCTAATAGACTGTGCTCTCACCGAATTACGGTGAACGACACTCATCTTTCCAGTTACTACGTGACTCGAGCTATTAGAACAATCGAGACTTTGGTGAGAGTTTGTAAAATCAAAGTAGTGAGTCGAACGCGTTATTAAGATGCGGGTTTCACCCCTAGCTTAACAACTCCGTCCCTGAAAGTGTGGCAAAACCACGAGATAGAGATGGAGAATTTCGTCAAGATATGGATGCCACTCCCTACTTATCGGAGATTCTCGCGCTGAGAGTAAAAATTCACGTAGAGTGAGTGATCTTATCGAGAGTTCTTGGTTTTCACACCTAATCTCGACCCAATCACTCGATTGTGTTATGCGAGGGGTTTCGAAAACGTGTATATTGTGTCAGCCCTAGGAAAGGCAATGTAGTTTTTCAGCCTTAGGAAAGGTTGCCTTTGCGCGAAGCTGTAGTATGCGGGTTCGCACAAAGATGTAGTTTTTCGCGAATTCGAGCGAGAGTATCAAAAGTGGGCTCGTACAAAACCCCTATTGGGTTCGCACGAAACAGGTCTGTTGGTGGTTAGACTATAGACTAGGTCAATCCTAGGACTCGACCTAATTTCCTATAGTTATGGCTCTGATACCAATCTGTCACACCCCAACCGATGGCGGAATCATCGGGGCGTGGCGCTGAACGAAACAGATTGTTCAAGTGAATCAAAAACAACTATTAAATAACAATATCTTTAAAGTTATATCCCATACTACTACCAGATAAAGCAAAAACAGTCATTACAGATAGTCAGTCTCAAAAACAAATCCATCCCGACAACTCAGATTTATTTAGTGGGTTTCTAGACTTCGTAACTTGATTTCAGCATGCATCCACTTAACCTGTCACATACGTTAAAATAAAGTCAATACATAAAGTAAAGGTGAGTACACAAGTTTGCATAACATATAGTATAAAAGCGTTTACGCATAACCGTCATGTAACACGTAACGGGCGAAGCATGTAACTATCAAACAATGATTACAACTTAACCACGAGACTGCATTGTAGAGTATGCGTGACACAAGTTCAGCGAACTCGTGAAGTAAAGCGATGTGATCCCTAGCAACCCCTGTCCACGATAGGTGCTGAGTCCAAACTATAATACTAATATTGCTAGAGGCGGTATAGTGTAACACTATATAAGCATAGTAACAAGCATTCATAGATCACGTATAGCATGCGGGAGCGGTTATCGTTGTAAAGTGTTTGTGTTGTGTGTTGTGTTTTGATATAGAACGTATGTAACACCCAAAAGTGCGTTAAATGAAAATGGGTTCGAGTATACTCACAGTGTGTGTTTAACAAGTAAACACAAGCTGGATTGGATTGAAGGGAGCGTGTTGAGTTAGCCTGTGCACAGAAACAGAAGCATAAGTCTTTCTCAGGGCTGAACAGAGTGTAAACAGCGTGTCGAGCGGTTTAAGTGTTCGACAGTCTATCCGAACGGATGAGTCCCATCCGAGCGGATGGTCATCCGGATGGATGGTCATCCGAGTGGATGGCCATTCGAACAGTGTGCGAGTGTTTGTGAATCGTTAAAATTTGGAGTTTGTTTAAAAACGTTTTAAACATCAAATATTATAAGGGTCAGGTCATCCAGTCGGATGGTCATCCGGACGGATGGCCATTCGAGCGGGATGATCTGTGATCGAGGTTTTTGTAAAAAAAAATCTAAGTGAAAGTTTATGAGTTAACGGAGACGGCGTGACGACGTGTCAAACAACGGAATAACACCGAGTCCAGTTCACTTGGTCGGATGGTCTCAGCACATTCGAACGAACTCACTGTTCTTGATGAAGATTCATGTTTGACCCGTTAATCGGTCCATCTCTTTGGTGGAAATCCGTTTTCAAACCGGCTCTCGACTAAGGAACGAGTAGAGAGTCCGATTTAGTCCAGATTCCATCGATATTGTGTGGAAAATTGAAGAGAAGTTGAAAACAGTTGAAAAAGTTTTGAAATCTTGCATAAATTAGTTGAAAAGTGTGAAAATCCTTTAGATCTGGAACCAATCTCGATCAAATGGTGCTCCATAACAGATTGCATAAGCAAACGAGTGGAAACCACCTTCAAGAGGTCCAAATCAGATGATTTTCGAGAAAAAGTTAGTGCTTGTGCGTGATTTTGATGGAGAAGATGATGTAGAAGTGTTTAAAGATGAAGATTGTACAAGATTTGAGGAGAAAAGCTTACAAAATGGCCTTGATTCGTGATTGAGAGTGACTAAGAGCGTGTGAGTGGATGGAAGTGTCAAATTAGAGAAATGAGGGCGTACGGCTAGTATTTATAGGGTAAGAGCGAGAGTTAAGTCGGTGCGCAAGGGTGGTGTTTCGGGAGGATGGCCATCCGAACGGATGGCCATCCGACCGGATGGTCATCCGGTCGGATGTCCATTCGAACGGTAGGCCATTCGAGTGGCCGTGTGTGCACGAGCTAGTTTTCCAACTTTGGTTCGTTTGTTAAGCGTTGCATTTGCGTTTAGTCGAGTTGCGAGTGAGCGTTGAGCATATAAGCGTTGCGTTCATAACCACATAACATTTAAACAAATAATCACACAATTAACACACTTAACACACATAACACAATTAAATCTCGCGTTTCGAGTTGCGTTGATTTTGCGTTGCGATAGCGCGTAGTCTAAACAAGCGATGTAAAATGCGATAATATGCGTTTAAGTAGTAAGTGTTATAAACAGCGTTTAGATGCGTTAACTGTGTTTTGAATAAGTGTTTAAAAGTGTGCTAAAAGTATAGTTTAAACCCATTCGCGTTAATTGAATCCCAGAGTACAAGCGTTCAAGAAGAAATGACACGACAATTAACGATCCGATAAGTCGGGTTGTTACACGCGAGGGACCTGTATTTTTGTTTTTATTTGATTTTTATAAATATAAATGTTATTTAGGGCTATTTATGAGCATACGGGGTATAACTAGAGCGTTTAGGGTGTTTTAGGAGGGTTGTTATATCCTCCTCACCTTGTTTGAAATCTCGTCCTCGAGATCTACTGGAACAGGTGTGGATATTTCCGTTGTATTTCTGACTCGAGCTCCCAAGTGTATTCTGATCCTCCCTTAGAATCCCATTTCACTTTGACCAAAACTAGTCTCTTATGTTTAAGATTCTTGATCTTTTTATCTTCAATCTGGATGGGTTTCTCTACAAACTTAAGTTTCTCATTTACCTCTATGTCCTGAAGAGGTATCACTAATGATTCGTCTACTAAGCATTTCTTAAGGTTGCATACATGAAACACATCATGTATTCCTGCCATTTCCTCTGGCAGTTGTAGCTGATAAGCTACTGGTCCTATTCTCTTGATAATCTCACAAGGTCCAACATACCTGGGGCTTAGCATTCCTCTTTTAATGAATCTGACTACTCATTTTCATGGAGAAACTTTTACTAACACCTTATCTCCAACTTGAAATTCCAATGGTTTTCGTCTATTATAAAAAAAGGGTAAGTGCACGGTACCCCTAACCGCGGAAGGGATCCCCCTTCCCAAGCTAGCGACCCGGCAACGCTACCTGGCGGTGAATACCCAGCCGAGTTCGAAGGGATCGAAGAGCCTGCAAGCAGGATTCGAACCCGCGCCACTTGGACTCAGTTTTTTATCTGCATAACTTTTTTGACAATCTTGTGCTGCTTTTAGTCTTTCCTTAACTTGAATAATCTTGTCCGTTGTTTTTTGCACTATCTCTGGTCCAGATAGTTGCTTTTCTCCAATCTCTGCTCAACAGACTGGAGTTCGGCACTATCTCTGGTCCAGATAGTTGCTTTTCTCCAATCTCTACTCAACAGACTGGAGTTCGGCACTTTCGTCCATAAAGTGCTTCAAATGGTGCAGCATTGATGCTGGTATGATAGCTATTATTGTAGGAAAATTCTATTAATGGTAAATGATCGTCCCAATTTCCTTCGAAATCAATTACACAGGCTCTAAGCATATCTTCCATTGTCTGAATTGTCCTTTCACTTTGTCCGTCCGTTTGAGGATGATAAGCTGTGCTTAGATTTAACCTGGTTCCCATTGCTTTTTTCAAACTTGTCCAAAAATGAGATGTAAACCGGCTATCTCTATCGAATACCATAGATAAAGGAATTCCATGTAATGAAACTATTTTATTTACATATAACTTGGCTAATTGTTCCATACTGAAAGTTTCCTTCATCGGTAAGAAATGAGCAGATTTGGTTAATCTGTCTACAATCACCCAGATTGTATCATTACCTTTTCGTGTCTTGGGTAATTTAGTAACAAAGTCCATTGTTATAAATTCTCATTTCCATATTGGCATTTCTAATTGTTGCAATAATCCTGAGGGTTTCTGATGCTCAGCTTTAACCTATGAACAGGTTAGACATTTAGCAACGTAGTTTGCTATATCCTTGTTCGGTTGTTTAGTTAACTTTTACATTCTGTATTTCTATTCCCGTATTCATGACCAACCGGTCAGTTAACTAAGTTAACTGATTTGTGCTTTGATGAATAAAAACGAGGTTATACCTGCATGCATGACTTCTATGAACCTTATGAATATTCTGGACTGTTAATATACTAATATTATAACTAAATAACTTAACAAAAATCACGAACATAACTGTTTAATAGTTAAAACGTTCAAAACGAGAATCAGTCACCAAACAGTCCCTTTTGCGCGACAGGGTGATCCCACTCGCGCGAATGGCCTGTTGTCCCAACAGTCTCTTATCCGAACAGTTCGTATTTCGGTTTTCCCGTTATTTTGTTTTCCGCGTTCCTTGTCATTGATTATGTTAGGCAAACTAGGACCCGTAAAATCACGTCATCTCAGTGTCGGGACAAGTACACGGACATAATATACTTTCTGTTACTATTACTTTCGTATTATACTAAGTACTTTAATTCTGTATCATAATCCTCCAACTCTAACTCACGCCTTCGTTTTCCCTGTAGGGTAACCTTGGTGTTCCTGTACTACGTCAACCAACACTACGCTTGCGGAATTTCTAAAGAAGATTTAGCAAAACCGTAAGTATACTTGAACACCCTTTTTTCCGTTTTACACTTTGGGTGCAATATGTTTACTATTAAACCTACACAGTTACACTTAGACTTTATTCAAATGCACAAACAATCCAATAGATGCATGCATACGTTATACTTGATTCGTTAATCTAGATTTATTCGTTTTGTGATAAACTTGTCATTAACTTGGTACGAGCCTACCCTTAACATGTAAAGTGCTATAGGAGTAACGCACTGCCCGTGAATGTGAGGTCATGTTAAGTCTTTAATCATTGCGTTAAACCTTGGGTTGACTTGAATATTCACATGCCAGTTTTACGTTAATCTTGATAACTTAGTTTACCATGTGGATTTGTTTAAATCTTTTATACTTATGCTATGTATTAAAACTTGTATACTTTCCAATACATTTGTATTGAACCATGTACTTTTAACATATTGCAGGATGATGATGACATTAAATTGGGCGTAGCGAAGATGCTTTAGATGCACACTTAGAAATCTTTAGATTACGTTGTTGTATCAAATTTTGAACTATGTTGTATTATAACTTGTTTTGTTGTATTTGAACCAATATTGTACTTTGTTTCGTATGATATAATGTGACAATTCATATCAATGAAATGAAATCAGTTTTTTTTTAAATTATTGCCGCTTTTAGTGTTATGTTGTAACGAACAATCTCGTTTTCGTCTCACTCCGATGTTTCCGCCATCGGTTGGGGTGTGATAAAACCGACCTTGCGGGACTGTATCCTTGCTGACTCAGACCAATAGGTTGAGGGTAATGTCGCTTGGAAGGGAGCCTACCACTTTTCGCATAAATAACTTACTTAATTGTCTTTCAATAATCCGACCTTGCGAGACTGTATCCCTGCTGACTCAGACTAATAGGTTGAGGATAACGCTGTCTAGAAGGGGGGCTACTATTATAACTTAAAGATAATCTCTTAAAAACCCAAAGTGCAGATATCATCAAATGATACATAAAAGAGGAGTTGGAACCAAGTGATTCATTCTTGTCTATTTGTTTTTCCTTACATTTATATTTTTATTTTCTAGTTTATCTTTTTAAATCTTTCAAAAAAACTTTTATCAAAATTTGGTTAGATTAGGCGTTAACGATAAGCCGGTACTAAAAGCTCTTGTATCCTTGGACGACCTTGGTATCTGGTCATCACTATACTACGTCCGCGATGGGTGCACTTGCCCTAACATGTGTAGAGTGATAGTATTGTATCGTATCGTGTTTAATAAATTTAAAGTTTAATTCGCGAGTAAAAGTGCTTAAAATATATCTAAAATTTATACACCTGCACACACGTCAACACCGTTGGATGGAAACATATAATGATTACGAATGTGAGATTCGTTATCATCCTGGAAAGTCAAATGTCGTTGCTGACGCCTTAAGCGGTAAGGAAATGATCAAAGGCAAGTCTTACTAGAAGCAGTTTAAATGAGAAACTGCTAGACGTTCAAAGGCAAGTCTTACTAGAAGCAAATGTTTCTAATGAAGGATTAAATGGAACCGTTGAACATTTAACAACTGTTGAACCTTAGTTTAAGAACATTTTCCGAGATTTAATATAAATTTAAAGGACAAAAGGTGAAATTCACTTGTAGAAAACTATGCAACCCACAAGCAAGACAAAGAAAGATAGGTTGAAATAGTTTGGATATGTAGTACACATAGAGTACATAAGTATATAAGAAAAGGTAAGGAAAATGAGAAAAGGTTGAAAAAATAGACCATTAGGCTGGAGGGTGTGGGGGCGCCACCCAACCCGGCTGGCACACCATAGTTCCCCACCCCCGCCATACTCCACACCCCCGGCGCTATGCCGAGGCGCTATACAACCTTCGCCACCGCTATGGCGAGCGGCAACGCACAGGGACCGAGAAGCATTTAATTTTTGGGACCGTTGAAACGGTCAAAATTTACTTTTTATTTTATTTATAAATTCATACTATAAATACTCACCTTCTACCTCTTTTTAAATCATTCCTCTCACTCTCAACCTCAATTTTTATACAACTCTCTTCATTTTTTTTAAAACTTCTAACAATGTTTCCCAACAACCCATGGGATCCGACCAATCCGTTTTGGCAAAATTTTCAAAACAACGAGCAAGAGGACCGCTATCGCTGAGACCCACGTACGGGGGAGGTTGGATATTATCCAATGCCACCAACTTCTCCTCATCCCACCACTCAACCGATGCCTCCATATTTCGGGTATTATTCTCAACCCCCTTTTTTTCCGCCAAACATGCCACCACCAAACATACCCGCCCAAGACACAAGCGAAACCGAATTCGTTCCCGAAACCCAAGTCGAATCCTCTTCTATGAAAAAAAAAGAAGCCATAAAAAGAAGGATGAGACCGAAAAACGTGCGACTAAGAAGGTAGAATTTTGGTCGCCTAAGGAAGAGTTCGAGTTGGCAAAAGCTTGGCTCGACGTGTCGGAGGACGAGATTGTTGGTAAATAATTTTTTTGTATGCTTTTGTAAATAATATTTTTTATGCTTGTGTAAATAATATTTTTTATGCTTTTGTAAATAATATTTTTTTAGGAGACGACCAAGACATAAAGGTATTTTGGGGTCGTATACGCGATAAGTTTTTCGCCGCAATGGGTCGTGGCGTGTATCGAACCCCTGACTCTTTTTCGGGAAAGTGGGGGGCTTTGAGGGCGAAGGTTAGCAACTTCAACAGCATATACAATAACCTCGTCAATAACACTCGAATGAGAAGTGGTGCGAGCGACGTCGATATCTTGACTGAAGCCCACACTCGAAGGAGAAGTGGTGCGAGTAACTTCAACAGCATATACAATAACCTCGTCAAACGGTCCAAATCGACATCCACCACCGAACCTTCTGGGTCCGGTGCTCGTACAGTAATTAATCTAAACGAGGATGCTGACGAGTTTGAAGAACCAAAAGAGCTGCCTCGTCCAACTGGTAGGGATAAAAGTAAAGCCAAGGCACGTGGAAAGTCTACTAAATCAGATGGCCCGTCAAAGATTAGCGAGTTCCAGACAGATCTCAAGCAAATAATCTCCATTAGGGAAAAAGACCAAGAAATGAGAATGGAGAAACAAATTGCGAGAGACATGGACTTTCTCGCAAGGGATATGTCACATCTACCAGAGGAGGACCGAGTCATTTTGGAGGCTCGTAAGGCATAAATTCGGGCCAAATATATGTAGTTTTTTTTAAGTATGTTGTCTTTTTATTTCTAGTATGTTATGTTTTTTTTTATGACTTTGTTGTCTTTTTTTATTTCTAGTATGTTATGTTTTTTTTTTCTTGTATGTTATGTTTTTTTTTATGACTTTGTAGTGTTTTTTTTAATGAAATTATGTTTTTATTTTTAATTTTGTAGTTATTAAAATTGTCATTTAATTTAAAAAAATAAATATTTAAATAAATAATTACTTAATCATTACACGGGGCTCCATCCACACCCTCCAAATTAAAGGAGGGAATGATAAAACCCTCTAGCTGACATGGTGATGACATGGATCCTACTTGGCATGATAAAGCCCAAGAGGGCTCCATCCATACCTCATAGCCTTGGAGTTGTGTTCTTGAATGGATGTGAGATTTGAACCACCATTTTCACCGCATTCAAACACAAAACGGGTTTAGGAATAGTGGTGTTAGATTTTTTATAGATATAATTGTGGTTTATTAAGCTGGGTAACGATACTCTTGGATAACTAAAATTATATTTTAATATTAATTAATACTTAATTTTTGCTGATTTTATGATTGATAAATAAATAGGATATAAAGTCAACTTAGTTTTAAATCCAAAAAATAATGGCTTTTTATTAAATGATATTTTTTCGTTTTACTCACACTTTGAGCACATAGTGGAATCGCGAAGGTGATCAGGGAGCTCGGGCCGTGCAAGAATGCGTGAAAAATTCAAAAAACTCCATGTCTCCATATTGCATCTATGCAACATATTACGTTAATTACATACATGATATTAGTACTACAAATATGTATTATGATATAGTACTACAAATAGTAACGGTAATTTATATATACATAGTCACTCATTTCATAAGAAATTTTATTGCATTTTTATGTGTGTGTATATATGTATGAAGGGTTGCGACTTTTGTAAGGGACGTGATATATATAAAAGTAGTTTAAACGTTTCCAACTTTTTAAAGGGTGTGATATATTTAAAAATTGTGACTTTTTGTAAGATGTGTGATATATTTAAAATTAATTTGAAGTGTTATGACTTTTCGTATGTATATATAAGAGGGTTTTTTTTTATTGTATGAAACGTGATATATTTAAAAGTAGTTTAAAGGGGTGTGACTTTTTGAAATGGTGTGATATATTTAAAAGTAGTTTGAAAGGTTGTGACTTTTTTTTTTGAAGGGGTGTGACATATTTAAAACTTTTCATCCAAACCATTGTGTCTATATAGTTTGAAAGGTTGTAACTTTTTTGAAGGGGTGTGATATATTTAAAACATTTCATCCCAACCATTGTCTCTATATCCAAACCAATGGGTATATGTGTGGTTTTTTAAAATTCGCAACTTTTCATTTTAGAGAGACAACCCAAGTTGCTTTTTGTAGGGTTATATAATTATGAAACTATTCTTCTAAAATACTAACATCAAATGTTTCATTATCTATCTGGGTTAGGATATACTAGAAAATTTATTTTGTTAGGAAGAATAGGAATTAATCTTGACCATCAATTAAGTAATCAAGGGTTTAGATTAAATAAATAGAATTGAACAAAAACAAGGAAGCGCGTAACTTTGTTAGGGGTAGTCTAGTCTATTCAAGTCAATAGTTGTTCTCTCCTCCACCCCCCCCCCCCCCAGTTTTTGAAACGTTAATAACTTTTTTATACGACATTATTTTTTATAAAAATTGCACCATAAAAACGAGCGTTTTTTTAATCTTTAAAACAAGTCCACTATTGCTATACTTTTGGAAAAAAAAAATTGATAACCCAGATGCGTAAAACGCAATAAACTAAAAACACAAAAAAAATGTGTTTTTCTAAAACGCAATAGATTAAAAACACCAAAAATGTGTTTTCTTTAAAATGTAATAAAAACACGATAAAATGTTTGTTTTTTAAAACACAATGGAATAAAAACACAAAAAAATGAGTTTTTTCCTAAAACACAAGTGACAAAATGTGACATCTAATCTTGTAATCATTGTATAAACCATAATCAATTCAGTTATCAATAAAACAATGTTATTTGATCCCAATATTTGTTTATTTATGTTTGACATTTTGCATGTTTTGATTTTTGTTCAATTTCAAACTCTATATCGCTTTCTGGAGAGTTATACGCAAACCGATGCGTAAACGTAATCAGTTTAACGCGAAAAACACTCTGGAACATCAATTTATGCTTAACATATCTTAAATAACCTTTACATAACTTAGAAATAAGTTTTGAAGGCTTTGGTATGGCAAAATCAAGTTTATTCGCTTACAAGGACTAAATTCGACAAACTGCGAAAGTATGCCGATTCGTATTGTAACGGACAATCCGGAACTTGATCATAAGTTAAAAATACCCTAAATATCTTTTACATAGCTTATAAATAGGCTTTGAGGGGTTCGGTATGCTGAAATAAACTTTTAGATCAAACAGGGACTAAAAGCGTCAAAAAGTGTATAAGTTTGCATTTTCGCGCATATCTTACGTTCTGAATTCATCCGGACATCCAAAAATTTATGTAATCATTAAAATATTTTATTTTAGTGATTGGCATAATAAAATTCCATTCGTCACGTAATTTGGATCGTTTTTCACGTCCGTCCGTGTTTCGTCGTAATTAACCGATTAACGTGATCGTACAGCCAAACGAACCGACATCCGACATATTTTTGAGCATGTTTCATGTCCCCTATACTTAGGCATCATTGTAGAGCCCTGAAAATGGCTTAACGGGCCTCAAAAGTATCGGAAATGGACTTAAACATGTGCAGGGACCAAAGCTGTACATTTTGAAACTGTTTGCTGAACTCCAGTCGGTCGCGGGCCGCGTAGGCTCTGCCTATATCTTACGCGGGGTGCGACAGATCCCCAAATCTGCAAAAATCTTTTTTCCAGCTTGTTCCAGCTGTTTCCAAGTGTTGCAAATGGTTTTTATGATTATAGGGGCTTGTTTTAGGGCTCCCATGGTTTTACAAATCAGGGGATACACATGTAAGGCCCGGATTAAAGCTCGTTTATCGAGGAACGATCTTAACGGTGGTCCGAAAACAATAAATACCCCCATGTTTCATTTGCAAATTCACACCTTGATCTGATTGCATTCTCTAAGTTGAAGTTATTACACTTCATACCTGAGAATTTTCAGATCAAACCTCCTTTTCTTGGACCTCTTGTAAGCATTCTTTCGTTCTTTTACGCGTTTTAAGCACGAAAGTCAAATTATGTTTGACTTTCAGCTTTGACCAGTTTATGGTCAACACGAAGTTCGTTTGAACTTCGCAACATGAGCGTAATCACGATGGTCATAGTCCATGGTGACTACACCTACTGATTACCACGTTATTTAGGCTTAGGGACGAGTTATAGTTTCGGTCAAAATGCGCGTGTATGCGTATTTTGCAACCAAACTATTCGGGGGTATCAAAACCCTTTGTTTTGATATCAAATTTGTTTTCTAAATTCGTTAAACATTTTTTAACATGTTTAGCTCGTCACTTTAGGTTTAGTGCTTATATAGGGTCGTAAGGTAAGCGGTCTAAACAACCGCTTAGACTTTCGAACCCGACCCGTTTGGTCGATCATTAGGATCCGACCAAACATATTTTGTGACCATAGTTGTATAGGGAATAACCTTCCGAGGTTATACCTTATGGTCACAACGTTTAGTTAGTTGTATGATAGGTAGTTTATATGCCTTAGGAAAATGACCAAAATGCCTTTTTTTACGCCAAATTTCATTTTAAGCATATGTAACCTAAATTTTGACATCTAAACCGATTAGGAAACATTATTAGACATGTTAAGGCATATATTACTTGTCATAGGACTAGTTAGGCGGTCCGAACGCGTTTTACGCGAACGACGCGTTAAAGTAGCGTAAGCTACCTAAACGAGTCATAATGGGTCGTAAGCGTTTAGGATAGGTTCCGTTTTAGAATGTAGGCTTTGTTAAACCATATTACTTGAGTTCCTATACTCATTTGGTTTACGAGACCACATTTTACCCGATCCTCCGATTTAGGTCCGTTTATTAACGTAGTTACCTATATTAGGTGCCGATTGATTCTGTGATCTTTCTAGCATTGCTTAGTTGTTATCCAAAGACTACTGAGCAATCTCAAGTGAGTACATATCCCCTCTTTTACTGTTTTCAAACATTTTGGGGTGAAATACATGTGCCTACTTGTTACTTTCGTGCTTTTCATGCTTTCATAACATATACTTGCTATGTTCATTAGTACACGTATAGTACATGATTTTATCCATGTTTTTGCTATGTATGTTCATTCATTGCATACTTAGTACATTGTTTTACATAACATGCTATGTATGTTCATTTATTGCATACTTAGTACATTGTTTCACATCACATGCTATGTATGTTCATTTATTGCATACTTAGTACAATTTTTTACATCACATGCTATGTATGTTCATTTATTGCATACTTAGTACATTGTGTCACCTCACATGCTATGTATGTTCATTTATTGCATACTTAGTACATTGTTTCACGTCACATGCTATGTATGTTCATTTATTGCATACTTAGTACATTGTTTCACGTCACATGCTATGTATGTTCATTTATTGCATACTTAGTACATTGTTTCACGTCACATGCTATGTATGTTCATTTATTGCATACTTAGTACATTGTTTCACGTCACATGCTATGCATGTTCATTTATTGCATACTTAGTACATTATTTCACATCACATGCTATGTATGTTCATTCATTGCATACTTAATACATTATTTTCATAAAACATGCTTACATTTTGGTATGACATTTGGTTTGTTTAAATGGGACAAAAATACATTCATTAACATTAGCTACGCCGCTTGGTAGTAAGTAATGGTACCATAGGAATTGACAACTCCCTTTCCTGAAATCCTAGGTTTGTTTGGGTGGAAGGAATGACTGAATCCAATATACATAATTTAGATAAACCTTTAATTTGTTTAAGGGTTTGTCGCCACAGTCGCAAGGCTTGAATGTATGCATTTTAACATTACCATATAGATGTTTGTATCAGTAAGGCATGCAATTATTTTGCAAAACATAACTTTGATTTACTTCAATACCTTGTTTTGTGCATTTTACCTATGGCTTTAGTTGACATATTTCACTTGCCATACAAGACATTTGTTTACACATTACATGATTTACATTTGACAATAGACATTGTTTGCACATAAACATTTTGACATTTGTTTACACATTACATGATTTACATTTGACAATAGACATGGTTACACATAAACATTTGACAACTGGTTTAAACAAGTCATTTTTGACGGTTTGTTTGGGTAAGTGATTTAAGTAACGAGACGTGTGTAATATGATAAACGCATGGTGGATATGCCGCTGGTACTTCCTATATATAAGTGCTTTTATGATATTACATATAGCAGCGTTATTTAAACTATTTCAATTTAGACATACTTCATTTTATACAAATAACATATCTTCAAAAGACATTATTTTACAAACAGTTTATTTTATACAACTCATTTTACTTGGTTATTTAATTAACCATACACCTTTCTTTTATATAACTCTGATTTCTTATCAAATTTTCGTATGATTTATAAAAGAAAACATTTAACAAGATTCATGACTAACTTTTATTAAACATTTCTTTAAACTTAAGTCATGAATCCTATTTTTAACAAAACCTATGTATCTCACAGGCATTTTTATGCTGACGTACTATTTTCACATGTGTTTTCAGGAGCTGTTGCATAGGATGATCAAGATACACTTAGGCGGACCTGTGCCTTAGTGATATAAAATGAAACAAGACTAGTTTAAATCATCTTACGTACTCTTTGTTTTAGTTGTTTTAAGACAATGTAACCCCCTTTTGTTAATAAATAAGACAAAACTTTAATATCCATGGTTATGAAACAATAATTCTGTTGCTACACTCCCAGACGTTTCCGCCGCGGGTTGTTTTTTTACGCGGTCGGGGTGTGACAGAAGAGTTAGTATCAGAGCCAATGGTTATAGGGAATTAGGTTATTAGTAATGCTTTGACCTAGACTATAACATTTCTAGGACCCTAACACAAGTTATCTTGTGTTTGGATCTTAAAACATGCACTTCACCTATCCTTAGGTGATTACCAAAACAAGAACTCAATTTTTCCAAAACGCTTTTTGAAAATCAATCATCTGTTTTTAAATGATTTATCATAAGGTTTTGAACCCTCTAAGTTTTCAAAATGATTTTGAAAATAATCACCCACCATTTCAGATGATTCTTTTGGCCTTGTGCCTTCCGAATTTTCAAAATCTCGTCAAATTTTTGGGCCTAAATAATGTGAACACGTGGAATCTGGAAGAATGGATGCCTATATCTTGAGTTTTCTGTCTAGGCTAGAGTGTTCGTACAAATCCACATAATCGGACCAGTCACTCTTACCTGGGAACTCTTGGGGTGAGTGTCCACTTATAGGCTAAAGAATGTCTTCGCGATACGTTATTTTTGACCCATTTACTTTGATTAGTCACTGTGTGTCGTTTGTTTACTTTGTAGTAGGGATGATTGATGTGTGCAAAATGCAACATATAAATTACATCAATTGTGGCATAAAACTAACCCTTTTTTAGTACTAATGTTGGAAAAAGTGTGCTTTTGTCTTCCTTTTGTATTTTCAGGATTAAATGAGCTCAAATTAACAAAAGAAGCAAAAAGACATCAAAATCTAACATAAATACAAGAAAAGGAACAAGACGTGACATGCCCGACCCCACGACAGCATCTTCCCAAGCAAAACAAGATAACAGAAGACTGAACACGCCCCGTGCTCAGCCAGCACGGGGGCGTGCCTAAGTGTCAGCAGAAAAGACAAAGTGGTAGAAGCTTCTATTGCCCACCACGGGGCCGTGCTCAGCGGACACGGGGCCGTGGTCAATTATATGATTCGCACAATCCAGGCAAATCTTCATAGTACAAAGATTCTTCTGCACACGGGGTCGTGCTCAGCGGACATGGGGGCGTGGTCAACTAATAAGACAAGCTGCATTAAATGAAGAAAGAGAAGGATGTGGACACGGGGCCGTGCCCGAGCTTCTGTTCAGCCTATAAATAGGAGCGCTTGGCTCAAGCTCAAACCATCCCTTGGCACACCACCTCTCTCACACTTCACCCACCACCACCACCACCATAACACCATCATCCACCACCATCATCCATTGTCCATCATAGAGTGTGTGAGTCGTCTCGGGATCCAAGATTGATCGTAAGAGTTCTTGACAATCAAGGCCATGTTTGCCTAAGTCTCTTACATCACTTGGTGAAGACAAGTGTCTAGTGTAATACTTTTTATTTCTAATCTTTTCGCACTTTTTATTTGGTTTTGTATTAATGACTTTAATAACTAGTTTCTTATGTTGAAGGTGATTCTTCCTTATCGTTTGCCCGTGGTGTCTTGGCATTATTTTACTGTCTATGTAAAATAAAAGATTTTCACCATTCATATCTCCACGGTCTATATGGAGGTATGTTGGCTACCTGGTCAGGGGTTAAGGGAATGGTTTGGTAAGAGTCTTGCCATTGTTCAGCGTTTAGAGGTCCTGCAATGGACCTGGGTCAAATTTAGTAGGACCTCCTTCAATACTTAACGGTATTGGATGGCGGGGGTCCAAACTCTTTGATCCCCTCATAAGTTAACTACTATTAATACTATAACCCGGCTATTTAGGACTGTATCCCTGCTGACTCAGACTACTTAGTCGAGGGTAACGTCACCTCCAAAAGAGGGGCCTACCATAATTTGCATTAATAACTTAATTCATT
Source organism: Helianthus tuberosus (assembly GCA_030545235.1). NCBI lineage: Eukaryota > Viridiplantae > Streptophyta > Magnoliopsida > Asterales > Asteraceae > Helianthus > Helianthus tuberosus. The sequence continues at coordinate 86,350,875 of CM060369.1, forward strand.
ATCTTTCAATAATCCGACCCTTTAGGATTGTATCCTTGCTGACTCAAACTACTGGGTTGAGGGTAACATCACCTTCAAAAGAGGGGCCTACTACAATAACTAAGATAATCTCTTAAATAAGTGCAAAAGTGCGGAAATAATCAAAGGTTACACTATACACGAGTCGGAACCAAGTGATTCATCTTGTCTATCTGTTTTTCTTTTATTTTTACTTTTCAGCATTTTAGTTAGTTTTTATTTTTCTTAGTTTAAAACATTTTTCTAAACTTTTTTATTTGATTAGACGTTGAGGATAAACCGGTACTAAAAGCTCTTGTGTCCTTGGATGACCTCGGTATCTTACCAACACTATACTACGCTCACGATGGGTGCACTTGCCCATATGTGTGTTTAGTGTTAGTAAATATCTTGTTTTATAAATTTAAAACTTGACTAAAAAAGTGTTAAAGGGGCTTAAAATATACACCTAATATATATAACACTCGACACCCATCAAGTTTTTGGCGCCGTTGCCGGGGACACAAGGATTTTAAGAAAGTTAGGAATCAACGGCCTAATCGTTTTTCTTATTTTTCATTTTTTTTTAGGATTTTTTCTTAGTTTTTCTGTTTCTGCAGAGCTCAGCACGGGCCGTGCCTGGTCGGACACGGGCCGTGCCCAGCACTATCACTGGCAGTTTTTATTTTCCGCGTTACAGAGGGCTGAGCACGGGGCCGTGTCGGTGCAACACGGGGCCGTGTCCAACTCCCAGTAACAGGGATCCGGAGAACAATTACTGTAAACTTGACCACGGGCCGTGTTCGCTGAGCACGGGGCCGTGGTGAACCTTCTGACCAACATTCTTTTCTGTTTTTATCGCAGGACTTGGAACCTTGGCGCCACATTTAAACTTCCTACGTAGTGCATGAGCTCCAGTTCTAGTAGAGACATAAAAGAACCTCTAGAAGAACCCGAACGCTTTCTCAGAAAAAGACTTAAAGCTAAAAATCAAGAGAAAGTTTCGGGGGACCCACTTCCAATGGCGGACCAACGTACCCTCATGGATTACCTACGACCCACCGTAGGTAATCTAGACGCCGCTATCAATGCACCGAATGTCGAAGCCAACAACTTCGAACTTCGGCCGCATTTGATAAAAATGCTTCAAAACTCCGCAACCTTCCATGGGCTTGCGGACGAGGATCCCCATCTACATATTACTAATTTCTTGGAAATATGTGATACCTTTCGGATCAATGGAGCATCAAACGACGCCATTCGCCTTCGGATGTTTCCATTTTCACTAAAAGACCGAGCTAAGGCTTGGCTTAACACCCTCCCAGTTGGCTCGGTAAACACCTGGGATGAACTAGCCCAAAAGTTTCTATATAAGTATTTCCCTCCTGCTAAAACGGCTAAATTAATGACTGAAATTAATACATATTCACAAGAAGATGGGGAATCCTTATATGAAACTTGGGAAAGGTTCAAGGAGCTACTAAGAAAGTGTCCACATCACGGTCTTGCGGTATGGCAGTAACAATCCACTTTCTACAATGGGTTGTTGCCACACACAAGACAAACACTTGATTCTAGCTCCGGGGGACTTCTAGGTAATCGTCGCCCAAATGAAATATATAATCAAATTGAGGAAATTGCTCAAACCAATTTTCAATGGCACACTCCCCGAGGTAATAAATCTATTGCCCCGGGCGCCCATAGGGTTGATGAAAGCACCACTTTACAAGCCCAAATCGAGGCCCTCTCTTCGAAAATCAAAAAGCTAGAAATGACAAAAACGGCCTCGGTTATGGCTTGTGAAGGGTGTGGTGGGCCACATGAAAATTGGAGTTGTATGAAAGAATTAGATGAACAAACAGAAACGGTAAACTACATTGATAACAGACCTAGGCCGTCGGGTCCTCCAACGGGTACCTACAACCAAGGATGGCGTAACCACCCAAACCTTGGTTGGAGAGATCCCGGCAATAGTAATAACCAACAAAACCAACGAACTAACTTTCAACAACCGCAAAATTTTTCTCAACAACAAGGTGGAAGAGAAAGGCTTGAAGATACTGTATCTCGCCTCATCTCCGACACCGAAAAGAAAAACTCGGATCGATTTCAACAATTGGAATCGAATTTTAGAAATCAACAAGCTAGCATTCAAAACATTGAAAAACAATTAAATCAAATAGCTTAAAATTTCTCCGAGAGACCACAAGGCGCGTTACCGAGTAATACCGAAACCAACCCAAAGGCGCAAGTACACCTCATCACATTGAGAAACCGAACCGTGGGTCCCGAAGATGCCCCATTACCACCGGTTGAAGGAAGTCAACTCAGCCAAAGCACGACTTCACCCACACCTCAACCAGAAAAGGCTTCTCCACCGAATCAAGAGCCCACCAAGACTCCTCCAGTTCCATACCCCGGTCGGTTAAATCGTCAAAAGACCGATGAGCAATTCGCAAAGTTCGAAAATTTACTAAAACAATTGCATGTTAATATTCCTTTTATTGAGGTCCTAACCCAAATGCCTAAATATACAAAATTCATGAGGGATTTCCTCACTCACAAAAGGAAAATTGAATCATTGCAATTAGTTAACTTAGGCGAAGAATGCTCCGCCCTAGTACTCAACAAACTCCCACAAAAGAAAATTGATCCCGAAAGTTTCACGATTCCTTGCTCGATCGGGGAATCCCCCGTTCGTAATGCATTAGCCGATCTTGGGGCTAGCATTAACCTCATGCCCACATCAATGTTCAAACAACTCGGCCTAGGAACAAAAAGCCCTACAAAGATGAGCATACAACTCGCCGACAGATCCATCAAATTTCCACAAGGTGTCACTGAAAATATATTGGTCAAGGTTGACAACTTCGTGTTCCCAACCGACTTTGTCATCCTAGACATGGAGGAAGATACCGATGTCCCTCTCATCCTCGGGAGGCCATTTCTAGCCACCGCCCAAGCAGTGGTGGACATGAATGACGGAACGTTAACATTGAAGTTTGGGGACAAGGAAGTGAAGTTTGAATGTGGAAAGAGAGTAGAGGACGAAGACCCGGTCAACTACATGAAGGTCATAGACTCAAGCTTGGATGACGCTCTCCGACGGTGTAACATGGGATGCAATACATCCCACTTGGGTAACATATGACCAGGCTTTAGGTCTAGCCAAGGACCCTTATAAACGTGGCGCACCACGGAGGCATTCCGCGGAACTATCCTTAGTTTAGTTTAGATTAATTTTCATGTTTTCTAGTTAGTTTTAATTGTCAGGAATAAAACACACTTGAGATGGCAAAGGATACAAGGGAAACTTGAACCAGCACCCCATGCAGGAAAACAGAGCCGTCCGAAAAAATTCTTCGTTTACAGTAAGCTCGGCACGGGCCGTGTCCGCCCAACACGGCCCCGTGCTGCACAGTCTGCAGAAAAAGACCCAGTTCAGGTAACTGGACATGGGCCGTGTTCACTCAACACGCCCCCGTGTCCAGGCTTCTGTTTCTCTTGATCTAATTTTGTTACTGGCACTTGAACACGGGGCCGTGCCCGGACAACACGGGGCCGTGTTCAGCGCCCAGTAACACAAAATTTTTGCTTTTTACACCTTTTTACACATTCAATCAACCTAAAAACTTATTTTTGGGACACATTGAGGACAATGTGTAATTTAAGTGTGGGGGGGATGCTAAAACCTTGAATCTTGCAAGTCCTAAATACAAGCCTTACACAAAACTCTATTGGAACCGCTAATCACCCCAAATTTTTTTCAAAAATTTTCATTTTTTTCAAAAATTTTCATTTTTTTTACTTGTCTAGGTTTAACTCGGGAATTTCAAGTTCTAAAAATGTTATATTTTTACAAATTTACAACCGATAGCGTCGTGATAAAAAGAACCAACATAAGAAAATTATGTAAAGGCATGACAAACTTAGTTAAAATTTGATTATATATACTTGATCACATAAAAAACCATTCCCACAAAAGTGAGTTTTGAGCCTTTATTGAGCATACAATTACATATCATTAGACTAAATGCTCATTTTTCGTTTCTTGTGTGAATAGCCGCTTGGTTCTTACGACTCTAGAACTTGCCATGACGATACATTCCCGGTCCTTACCAACTTAAACCCAAGTAAGTAAATGATGGAGGCATTAGGACTAACCCTTTTTATTTCTACACCATTATTTTTCTTTTTTTTACCACCTACCCAAAATCCCCCTAGTTAGCCTCTTTGAGCCTAAACCTTTTCATTTCATAACCCAAACAAAACACCCTTTTTCCCACCAAAACCTTTTTCATTTTTAACCCTTTGTTTTAGTAACAAGTTCGGTCTTTCGTATGACTTTAAAAAAAATATATGTGTTGATGATGAAGCAAAAGAAAATAAACAAACAAGTTCATCAAAAATAATTTTGTTTGAATAATAGCTTCATCAAAATAAAAGTTACAAAAATAAAAAGTCTTACGAAAACCGACGCTTGTCATGCTTTTCGCCCTTTTTCTACTAACCACTAACCCAACCAACCTTTAACCCAAGCCTAACCCTTCACCCAAAAGTCCTCTGGATATTTACAAAGGTATATAAGTTAAAAAGGAGGAGGATTGATTGCTTGGCAAGCCTATGGTAGGAGTAAGTTTCATGCCGCTCTCGAGTGATCCACAAAAATACATTTTCGGCCGAGTGTTGAGTGATCCCCGTGAGGTATGTAAACTTGTATATAAATAGAATTTTAAAGAGGCATGTTATGCCCTAATAAGTAATTTATCTTATGAAAAGTTTTAAATAAATCATGACGAATAGGATTGTAAATAAATAAAAATAAAACTAAATAAAGAATCTTGGAAATCCCGACACTCTATGACAAGCCCAAAAACCTTATTCTCTACCCATTCCATTTGGGAGTGTAATAGCCACATTAATAAGAGTTTTGCTTGAGGACAAGCAAAGATTCAAGTGTGGGGGTATTTGATGTGTGCAAAATGCAACATATAAATTACATCAATTGTGGCATAAAACTAACCCTTTTTTAGTACTAATGTTGGAAAAAGTGTGCTTTTGTCTTCCTTTTGTATTTTCAGGATTAAATGAGCTCAAATTAACAAAAGAAGCAAAAAGACATCAAAATCTAACATATTTACAAGAAAAGGAATAAGACGTGACATGCCCGACCCCACGACAGCATCTTCCCAATCAAAACAAGATAACAGAAGACTGAACACGCCCAGTGCTCAGCCAGCACGGGGGCGTGCCCAAGTGTCAGCAGAAAAGACAAAGTGGTAGAAGCTTCTATTGCCCACCACGGGGCCGTGCTCAGCGGACACGGGGCCGTGGTCAACTATAAGATTTGCACAATCCAGGCAAATCTTCATAGTACAAAGATTCTTCTGCACACGGGGTCGTGCTCAGCGGACACGGGGGCGTGGTCAACTAATAAGACAAGCTGCATTAAATGAAGAAAGAGAAGGATGTGGACATGGGGCCGTGCCCACTGGACACGGGGCCGTGCCCACTGGACACGGGGCCGTGCCCGAGCTTCTGTTCAGCCTATAAATAGGAGTGCTTGGCTCAAGCTCAAACCATATCTTGGCACACCACCTCTCTCACACTTCACCCACCACCCACCACCACCATAACACCATCATCCACCACCATCATCCATTGTCCATCATAGAGTGTGTGAGTCGTCTCGGGATCCAAGATTGATCGTAAGAGTTCTTGACAATCAAGGCCATGTTTGCCTAAGTCTCTTACATCACTTGGTGAAGACAAGTGTCTAGTGTAATACTTTTTATTTCTAATCTTTTCGCACTTTTTATTTGGTTTTGTATTAATGACTTTAATAACTAGTTTCTTATGTTGAAGGTGATTCTTCCTTATCGTTTGCCCGTGGTGTCTTGGCATTATTTTACTGTCTATATAAAATAAAAGATTTTCACCATTCATATCTCCATGGTCTATATGGAGGTATGTTGGCTACCTGGTCGGGGGTTAAGGGAACGGTTTGGTAAGAGTCTTGCCATTGTTCAGCGTTTAGAGGTCCTGCAATGGACCTGGGTCAAATTTAGTAGGACCTCCTTCAATACTTAACGGTATTGGATGGCGGGGGTCCAAACTCTTTGATCCCCTCATAAGTTAACTACTATTAATACTATAACCCGGCTATTTAGGACTGTATCCCTGCTGACTCAGACTACTTAGTCGAGGGTAACGTCACCTCCAAAAGAGGGGCCTACCATAATTTGCATTAATAACTTAATTCATTATCTTTCAATAATATGACCCTTTAGGATTGTATCCTTGCTGACTCAAACTACTGGGTTGAGGGTAACGTCACCTTCAAAAGAGGGGCCTACTACAATAACTAAGATAATCTCTTAAATAAGTGCAAAAGTGCGGAAATAATCAAAGGTTACACTATACACGAGTCGGAACCAAGTGATTCATCTTGTCTATCTGTTTTTCTTTTATTTTTACTTTTCAGCATTTTAGTTAGTTTTTATTTTTCTTAGTTTAAAACATTTTTCTAAACTTTTTGATTTGATTAGACGTTGAGGATAAACCGGTACTAAAAGCTCTTGTGTCCTTGGACGACCTCGGTATCTTACCAACACTATACTACGCTCACGATGGGTGCACTTGCCCATATGTGTGTTTAGTGTTAGTAAATATCGTGTTTTATAAATTTAAAACTTGACTAAAAAAAGTGTTAAAGGGGCTTAAAATATACACCTAATATATATAACACTCGAGACCCATCAATGAATGACCACCATCTTTGCTTTTTATCGATTTTTGTATCATCTCGCTTTTTCATCTAATCATCTCACTCGTTTTCTCTCATGTTTCCTCTTTTAGAATGCCTCCTCGACGCGAAAATCCGCTACCTAATGCCGAAATGGCAGCTATCATTGCGCAGCAAATGGCTGCTGTACTCCTAGACATAGTTGCTCAAGTTAACCAAGCCAACAATAACCAAAATGCTCCATGCAACTTCAAGAGTTTCAATTCGGCCAAACCGCTCAAGTTTAGTGGTTCTGAAGGAGCAACCGGGCTCCTACAGTGGTTTGAGAGCATTGAGAGTACGTTTCGTCATGTTCAGTGTCCTGATAATTGCAAAGTCGAGTTTGCCTCTAGCGTATTTCAAAAGAGGGCTCTTACATGGTGGAATGGAGTTATGAGAGACCGTGGTGCTGAGGTTGCTTTAGCACAGACATGGGCAGAGCTTAGGGCTCTTATGATGAGGGAATTCTGTCCTCGTCATGACTAAGGGCTTTAGAAAGGGAGTTTGATGATTTGAAGCAAGATAGTGGTGAGCGTCGGGCTTACACTGATAGGTATGAAGAGCTGAGTTTGTTATGCCCCACAATGGTTACCCCACTCGAGAAAGCTATCGAGAGGTATGTTGATGGCTTACCTGACTCCGTATAAGACATCGTCACTGGTAGTAACCCTACCACAGTTCGTCAGGAAATTGAGTTAGCTGCGACTTTGACTGAGTAGCAGATCAGAAAGGGGAAGCTTCATAGGAAGGGTGACAAGGATAAGAAACAATTGTCTGGTAAGGGTGAAAACAAGAAGGGAAAGAAATCTGGTTCTTCGAAAGGGTCTAATAAGCGCAAGGCTTCCCAGAACTTCGTTGTCACTGCCCAGGTCAATCAGGCAGCTCCCAACCAACCTGCACAACCACCAGCAAAGAAACGGTATGTGGGGAATGCACCGTTGTGCAACAGTTGCAATAGCCACCATCAACCGCAGGTTCAGTGTCGTTTCTGTACTAACTGTGGGAAGTCGGGTCATCTTGCCGATGTTTTTCGTTTTGCTAAGAATCAGGCCGCACGTAGCCCAGCTCAGCAGGCTGCTCAACCACCTGCTCAACAACAGGCTCAAGGTGCACGACCTCATTATCCTCCTGGTTCGTGCTACAACTGTGGGGATCTGACCCACTACCGTAATCAGTGTCCAAGGTTGGTGAATGCAAACCTGGCTCAGGCTCATGGTCGAGTCTTCAACATGAATGCTAACGAGGCACGAGCAGACAACGAGGTGGTGAATGGTACGTTCTTTGTTAATAACCAGCCTGCATCCGTTCTTTTTTATTCAAGTGCCGATAAGAGTTTTGTGCCTTTATCTTTCGAGCGTTTGCTTCGCATGTCTAGAACGAAACTAGGAAAGCCTTTGACAGTAGAAGTTGCTAGTAGTGAACTCGTTGTTCTTGATTCTGTTCTTCGTAACTGCCAGTTGAACCTTAACAACCATCTCTTTCCTATTGACCTCACACCGATGCAACTTGGAAGTTTTGAAATTATAGTGGGAATGGATTGGTTAGCCAAGTATCACGCAGAGGTAGTTTGTTTTGAGAAGATTGTTCGTGTGCCGCTTTCGACAGGTAAGATCCTAGAGGTTCATGGTGAGAAACCTGCTAGTATTCTCAAGCTCATGTCTTGTACTCAAGCTCGAAAGTATCTGCGCAAGAACTATGTTGCTTTCTTAGCACATGTTGTAGCGGATAAAGTCAAAGGTAAGTCTATTCAAGATATCCCTGTTGTTCGGGATTATTCTGAAGTTTTTCCTAAAGAATTACCTGGTTTACCCCCAGCACGCCAAGTCGAGTTTTGTATTGATCTTGTACCTGGTGCAAATCCTATTGCCAGGTCTCCGTATCGTCTTGCACCGTCTGAAATGCAAGAGTTATCAGCTTCAAGAGCTTTCTGATAAAGGTTTTATCCGTCCTAGCTTTTCACCTTGGGGTGCTCCCGTTCTTTTTGTCAAGAAGAAGGATGGATCTTTCAGGATGTGCATCGATTACCGTAAGCTTAACAAGCTTACCATCAAGAATCGATATCCCCTACCTCGCGTTGATGATCTCTCTGATCAATTACAAGGTGCCTCTTATTTCTCTAAGATTGACCTGCTTTCTGGGTATCACCAACTTCGTGTGCATGAAGAAGATATTCCCAAGACTACGTTCCGCACAAGATATGGGCATTATGAGTTCACAGTTATGCCATTCGGTTTGACTAATGCTCCTGTTGTTTTCATGGACTTGATGAATAGGGTTTGTAAGCCTTATTTGGACAAGTTCATCATCGTTTTCATTGATGACATCTTGATTTATTCTAAGACACGAGCTGATCATGAGCAACATCTTCGTCCTACTATGGAACTCCTAAAGAAAGAGAACTTTTTGCCAAATTCTCCAAGTGCGAATTTTGGCTTAAGGAAGTTCAATTTTTGGGACATATCATCAACGAACAAGGTATTCATGTAGATCCCTCCAAGATCAGTGCGATTAAGGATTGGGATACGCCTACTACACCCACCGAAGTTCGTTCTTTTCTTGGTCTTGCGGGTTATTACCGACGCTTCATCGAGAACTTCTCCAAGATTGCAGTTCCTCTAACAGCTCTAACTCAGAAGAATAAACCCTTTGAATGAGGTTCTAAACAAGAAGAAGCGTTTCAGACTTTGAAGCAGAAGCTTTGTGATGCACCTATTCTATCTTTGCCCGAGGGCAATGATGATTTTGTCGTGTATTGCGATGCATCTAGTTTGGGTCTTGGCTATGTTCTCATGCAAAGGAACAAAGTCATAGCATATGCATCAAGGCAGTTGAAGGTACACGAGAAGAACTACACCACTCATGATCTTGAGTTAGGTGCAGTTGTATTCGCTCTCAAGATCTGGAGACACTACTTGTATGGTACTAAATGTGTGGTTTTCACTAACCACAAAAGTCTTCAGCATATCTTCAATCAGAAAGAACTCAACATGAGGCAACGGCGCTGGGTTGAACTTCTAAATGACTATGACTGCGAAATTCGCTACCATCCTGGTAAGGCGAATGTCGTGGCCGATGCATTGAGTCGTAAGGAACGTGTCAAGCTTCACTGTGTCAAAGTTCGATCTGATATTCAAACTCGCATTTCTCAGGCTCAACATACTTGTGTTTCACAAGATTTGATGAGTAAGGAATTACCATTTCATATCAAGCCTGATCTAGAATTTAAAGACAATGAATTGTATTATTTCACGGACCGTTTGTGGGTCCCAAGTCAAGACAATCTTTGCACCTTGTTAATGGATGAAGCTCATAAGTCTCGCTATTCTATTCATCCTGGTGCAGATAAAATGTATAAGGATCTTCGTGCTCAGTATTGGTGGCCTGGTATGAAGAAAGACATTGCCTTATACGTATCAAAATGCCTTACTTGTCTTAAGGTTAAGGCTGAACATCAACATCCTTCTGGTTTATTGGAGCAACCAGAGATTCCAGTTTGGAAATGGGAAAACATTGCTATAGATCTTATTACCAAACTTCCGCGCACTAAGAGAGGTCATGACGCCATCTGGGTAGTTGTTGATCGTCTAACCAAGTCAGCGCATTTCTTGCCAATCCGTGAGGATTTTTCTGCCGACAATTGCTAAAATTTATGTGGATGAAATTACATCCCGACATGGTGTTCCTTTGAACATTATTTCTGACAGAGATGCTCGATTCTCATCACGTTTTCGGAGAACCATGCAATCTGCTATGGGGACCCAACTTAATTTGAGCACAACTTATCATCCGCAATCAGATGGACAATCTGAAAGAACAATCCAGACTTTGTAGGATATGCTTAGAGCATGTGTGATCGATTTTGGTGGTAGTTGGGATTCGTATCTACCGTTGATTGAATTCTCCTACAACAATAGTTATCACTCCAGCATCAACATGGCTCTTTTCGAGGCTCTCTATGGTCGAAAATGTCTTTCACCAGTCGGCTGGAATGAGATCGGTGAGGCTCAACTTACTGGACCTGACCTCATTCTAGAGACTACATATATGGTTAAGAAAGTTCGCGATAACCTTCAGACAGCTAGAAGTCGTCAAAAGAGTTACGCGGACCGACGACGCAAGCCCTTGGAATTTCAAGTCGGTGATCGCGTATTACTTAAGGTCTCACCTTGGAAAGGTGTGATCAGATTTGGAAAGACGGGAAAACTTGCACCTAGATATGTTGGACCATTCAAGATCGTCGAAAAAATCGGTAAGGTAGCCTACAGACTTGAGTTACCTCCTGAACTTGGAAATGTTCATCCAACCTTTCATGTGTCCAATCTCAAGAAGTGTCTAGCTGATGAGAACTTCCACATACCGCTTGATAAAATTCGTGTGGATAACACGATGCATTTTGTTAAGAAACCAGTGGAAATCATGGAACGTGCAGTCAAATGGCTCAAACGCAAGCGCATTCCACTTGTCAAAGTTCGCTGGTAATCTAAACGTGGACCAAAATTTACTTGGGAATGTGAAGATCAAATGAAGGCGAAATATCCACATATTTTCTCACAAGTTTCCTCTAAATAAATTTCGGGACGAAATTTCCACAAGTAGGGGAGACTGTGACATCTGTGTTTGTAATCATTGTATAAACCTAAAGCAGTTCAGTTATTAATAAAACAATGTTATTTGATCCCAATATTTGTTTATTTATGTTTGACATTTTGCATGTTTTGATTTTTGTTCAATTTCAAACTCTATATCGCTTTCTGGAGAGTTATACGCAAACCGATGCGTAAACGTAATCATTTTAATGCGAAAAACACTCCGGAACATCAATTTATGCTTAACATACCTTAAATAACCTTTACATAACTTAGAAATAAGTTTTGAAGGCTTTGGTATGGCAAAATCAAGTTTATTCGCTTACAGAGACTAAATTCGACAAACTGCGAAAGTATGCCGATTCGTACTGTAACGAACAATCCGGAACTTGATCATAAGTTAAAAATACCCTAAATATCCTTTACATAGCTTATAAATAGGCTTTGAGGAGTTCGGTATGCTAAAATAAACTTTTAGATCAAACAGGGACTAAAAGTGTCAAAAAGTGCATAAGTTTGCATTTTCGCGCATATCTTACGTTCTGAATACATCCAGACATCCAAAAATTTATGTAATCATTAAAATATTTTATTTTAGTGATTGGCATGATAAAATTCCATTCATCGCGTAATTTGGATCGTTTTTCATGTCCGTTCGTGTTTCGTCATAATTAACCAAATAACGTGATCGTACGGCCAAACGAACCGACATCCGACATATTTTTGAGCATGTTTCATGTCCCCTATACTTAGGCATCATTTTAGAGCCCTGAAAATGGCTTAACGGGCCTCAAAAGTATCGGAAATGGACTTAAACATGTGCAGGGACCAAAGCTGTACATTTTGAAACTGTTTGCTGAACTCCAGTCGGTCGCGGGCCGTGTAGGCTCTGCCTATATCCTACGCGGGGCGTGACAGATCACCAGATCTGCAAAAATCATTTTCCAGTTTGTTCTAGTTGTTTCCAAGTGTTGCAAATGGTTTTTATGATTCTAGGGGCTTGTTTTGAGGCTCCCATGGTTTTACAAATCAGGGGGTGTTTATCGATGAACGATCTTAACGGTGGTCCGAAAACAATAAATACCCCCATGTTTCATTTGCAAATTCACACCTTGATCTGATTGCATTCTCTAAGTTGAAGTTATTACACTTCATACCTGAGAATTTTCAGATCAAACCTCCTTTTCTTGGACCTCTTGTAAGCATTCTTTCGTTCTTTTACGCGTTTTAAGCACGAAAGTCAAATTATGTTTGACTTTCAGCTTTGACCAGTTTATGGTCAACACGAAGTTCGTTTGAACTTCGCAACATGAGCGTAATCACGATGGTCATAGTCCATGGTGACTACACCTACTGATTACCACGTTATTTAGGCTTAGGGACGAGTTATAGTTTCGGTCAAAATGCGCGTGTATGCGTATTTTGCAACCAAACTATTCGGGGGTATCAAAACCCTTTGTTTTGATATCAAATTTGTTTTCTAAATTCGTTAAACATGTTTTAACATGTTTAGCTCGTCACTTTAGGTTTAGTGCTTATATAGGGTCGTAAGGTAAGCGGTCTAAACAACCGCTTAGACTTTCGAACCCGACCCGTTTGGTCGATCATTAGGATCCGACCAAACATATTTTCTGACCATAGTTATATAGGGAATAACCTTCCAAGGTTATACCTTATGGTCACTACGTTTAGTTAGTTGTATGATAGGTAGTTTATATGCCTTAGGAAAATGACCAAAATGCTCTTTTTTACGCCAAATTTCATTTTAAGCATATGTAACCTAAATTTTGACATCTAAACTGATTAGGCAACATTATTAGACATGTTAAGACATATATTACTTGTCATAGGACTAGTTAGGCGGTCCGAACGCGTTTTACGCGAACGACGCGTTAAAGTAGCGTAAGCTACCTAAACGAGTCGTAATGGGTCGTAAGCACTTAGGATAGGTTCCGTTTTAGAATGTAGGCTTTGTTAAACCATATTACTTGAGTTCCTATACTCATTTGGTTTACGAGACCACATTTTACCCAATCCTCCGATTTAGGTCCGTTTATTAACGTAGTTACCTATATTACTTGAGTTCCTATACTCATTTCGTTTACGAGACCACATTTTACCCGATCCTCCGATTTAGGTCCGTTTATTAACGTAGTTACCTATATTAGGTGCCGATTGATTCCGTGATCTTTCTAGCATTGCTTTGTTGTTATCCAAAGACTACTGAGCAATCTCAAGTGAGTACATAGTCCACTCTTTTACTGTTTTCAAACATTTTGGGATGAAACACATGTGCCTATTTCTTACTTTCGTGTTTTTCATGCTTTCATAACATATACTTGCTATGTTCATTAGTACACGTATAGTACATGATTTTATCCATGTTTTTGCTATGTATGTTCATTCATTGCATACTTAGTACATTGTTTTACATCACATGGTATGCATGTTCATTTATTGCATACTTAGTACATTGTTTCACATCACATGCTATGTATGTTCATTTATTGCATACTTAGTACATTGTTTCACATCACATGTTATGTATGTTCATTTATTGCATACGTAGTACATTGTTTCACATCACATGCTATGTATGTTCATTTTGTTTTACATCACATGCTATGTATGTTCATTTATTGAATACTTAGTACATTGTTTCACATCACATGCTATGTATGTTAATTTATTGCATACTTAGTACATTGTTTCACATCACATGCTATGTATGTTCATTTATTGCATACTTAGTACATTGTTTCACATCACATGCTATGTATGTTCATTTATTGCATACTTAGTACATTGTTTCACACCACATACTATGTATGTTCATTTATTGCATACTTAGTACATTGTTTCACATCACATGCTATGTATGTTCATTTATTGAATACTTAGTACATTGTTTTACATCATATGCTATGTATGTTCATTTAATGTATACTTAGTACATTGTTTCACATCACATGCTATGTATGTTCATTTATTGCATACTTAGTACATTGTTTCACATCACATGCTATGTATGTTCATTTATTGAATACTTAGTACATTGTTTCACATCACATGCCATGTACTGTATGTTCATTCATTGCATACTTAGTACATTATTTTCATAAAACATGCTTACATTTTGGTATGAAATTTGGTTTATTTAAATGGGACAAAAATACATTCATTAACATTAGCTACGCCGCTTGGTAGTAAGTAATGGTACCATAGGAATTGACAACTACCGTTCCTGAAATCCTAGGTTTGTTTGGGTGGAAGGAATGACTGAATCCAATATACATAATTTAGATAAACCTTTAATTTGTTTAAGGGTTTGTCGCCACAGTCGCAAGGCTTGAATGTATGCATTTTAAAATTACCACATAGATGTTTGTATCAGTAAGGCATCCAGTTATTTTACAAAACATAACTTTGATTTATTTAAATACCTTGTTTTGTGCATTTTACCTATGGCTTTAGTTGACATATTTCACTTGCCATACATGACATTTGTTTACACATTACATGATTTACATTTGATTATAGACATTGTTTACACATAAACATTTTGACATTTGTTTACACATTACATGATTTACATTTGACAATAGACATGGTTTACACATAAATATTTGACAATTGATTTAAACAAGACATTTTTGGCGGTTTGTTTGGGTAAGTGATTTAAGTAACGAGACGTGTGTAATATGATAAAAGAATGGTGGATACGCCGCTGGTACTTCCTATTTATAAGTGCTTTTATGATATTACATATCGTAGCGTTATTTAAACTATTCCAATTTACACATATTTCATTTTATACAAATAACACATCTTCACAAGACATTATTTTACAAACAGTTTATTTTATACAACTCATTTTACTTGGTTATTTAATTAACCATACACCTTTCTTTTATATAAATCTGATTTCTTATCAAATTTTCGTATGATTTATAAAAGAAAACATTTAACAAGATTCATGACTAACTTTTATTAAACATTTCTTTAAACTTAAGTCATGAATCATATTTTTAACAAAACCTACGTATCTCACAGCCATTTTTATGCTGACGTACATATTTTCACAGGTGTTTTCAGGAGCTGTTGCATAGGATGATCAAGATACACTTAGGCGGACCTGTGCCTTAGTGACATAAAATGAAACAAGACTAGTTTAAATCATGTTACGTACTCTTTGTTTTAGTTGTTTTAAGACAATGTAACCCCCTTTTGTTAATAAATAAGACAAAACTTTAATATCCATGGTTATGAAACAATAATTCTGTTGCTACACTCTCCGACGTTTCCGCCGCGGTTTGTTGTTTTACACGGTCGGGGTGTGACACAAAAAAACAAAAAAAAAGTGTTTTTTTGTAAAACGTAATGGACAAAAAAATACGAAAATGCGTTTTTTCTAAAACGCAATGGAATAAAAACACAAAAAATGTGTTTTGCCTAAAACAAAATGGACCAAAAACACAAGAAGAATATTTTTTTTTAAACGTAATGGGCTAAAAATACAAATAAAAATTGTTTTTCCTAAAACGCAATAGACTAAAAAATAAAATATTTTTTTCCTAAAACACAATAGCTTAAAAACACAAATAAATGTGTTTTTCTAAAACGCAATAGAATAAAAACACAAAAAATGTGTTTTTTTCCCTAAAACGTAATAAACTAAAAATTCTAAAAATGTGTTTTTTTTTTCTTTCTAAAAAGCAATGAAATGTGCTTTATCAGTGTCTTATAAAACGCAACGGACCTTACAAAACAATTAACCAAACTAGTAAATATTATAAACTATGTGATGGCTTAAATAACAACAATGTATGTAAAAAGCTATGTAAAATCCAAGCAGTTCTTAAACCGCAACGTAAAAAATCCAAACAATTCTTAAAACGCAATAATAATAAAAATGATAATTCAAAGTAAATTTTAGACAAAGGCCAAAATAAATGAAAACATGTAAATCGTAAATCAAATTGTACCTTGGAAGTTTGAGAGTATATCATTTTCTTTCTCATAGCTCTCGAGCAATGTAAATCAATTTGCAAGTTGAATGAAAGTCATTTTCTTTCTCACAGTTCTCCAAATCAGCTTCTTTGTATATCAGATGTAAATAAACTATACCTGCAACACCTTTACATCAAGCCACCATCCATGCACTGGCTACAAAAACGTTCCAATCCACTTCAGTCGACTACAAATCTCCTTGTTGCCAAAGCCTGAGCACACGCGGACGTCACGCATAGTTGTGGTAGCGGTGGGCGATGGGTGGGGGTAGTGGTGTGGGGTGAGATGAATCGTAAAAGAGAAAGACGCAATGGTTTTTTTAGAACTGGGTTTTTAGATTTAGGGTTTTATAAGACTAATTTGTGGTTGACTAAAATGTTCCTCTTTACGATCCATACGGGATAGGGGACCTACACACACCCTGTTTTTTTTTTTTTTTTTTTTGAAAAGTAACTTTCATTAACGAACCAACCGACCCAAGCCGGGCCGGCGAAAACTACAAACAATCACATATTTACAAAAGAGCACCACTCCCCCCAATCTATCCCTTTGTGTTTAGATCTATTAGAGAACCAAAGAAAACCCAAGGCTTTAACCTCGCTAAAAATGCTTTCTATCCTAACCGTAGAATTGGAAAATTTAGCTTTATCCGTAGCCCACCACAAACTCCAGCAACCGATCATAATGATCCCATGAACTGCATCCTTCTTTTTCTCAGACACACGAAGCTCTTTGTGAAGATCAAGGAGGTATTTCAACGAGAAATTATCAATGGGATCAGGGATACTTCCAACAAGAAATATATAGAAGAGTTAGTGTTAGGTTAGCCAAAAATCAAAGTTTATCAGAAGTTTGGTCTAAAATTCCTGAAAAATTAGCCTTTTATGATTACATCGGAAAAATATTGGGGATCTTGCACCAATTACTGATGCCATTCCATAAAATCGACGAAGCTTGGCAAGCAATAAAAACATGATCAATTGACTCTTCAACCGACCTGCAAAGAGGACACGAGGAATCGCTGATCGAATCATTCCTTTTTATTAAGGCTGCAGACGTTGGGATTTAATCCAATTCCATTCTCCAAGCGTGTATATTAACTTTGGCAGGGACCCATTTGCACCACTCCAATATAAATCTGAACTCCTGCACATCATCTGCAATGAGCAGTTGTTTAACAGCTTTGACGGAAAAGGCACCGTCTGAGCTAGATAACCACTTCCACCGATCAGTCGCAACCGAAACCTGGACTCCATTCATCAAAGAACGCAACTGATTGAAACTGGACAGCAGCATCGAAGATGACATCGTTGATTTCCAGTTCCACACCTGCTCAGTCACGGAACCTTGACTTTTAATTCTATCTGCACCGAACATTTTTTTTGTCCATTTCCAACCAGAAAAGGTCAGGAAAACGTTGTTTGAGGGGTCGTCGATTAACCAAGGATCAAGCCTGAAAGCGATATCTTCACCGTTACCGACTATGCCTTTAAAATAATTCCTTAGCGGAAGCCCTCCAGCCTTCGAGTTGATGAAAATCCTTGCTATACTGTTCCAAACACCGTTGAGAGATTTTTTGAAAGGGATACATTCCCATCCAGTCCTGCTAAAGTGAAGCGCTTCGATAACTTTTTTTCCAAAGATTGCCCTTTTCCATTTTAAAACGCCATCCCCATTTCAATAAAAGTGAAGTATTTACCTCTTGTAATTTGCTTAAACTGAGTCCTCCGTATTTCTTGTTACGCGACACTCTATCCCAAGCCACCCAATGCATTTTCCTTTCTTCCGATGTTCCTCCCCAAAGGATTTTTTTGATCATGACCACTAAATCCGAGATAACCTTCTTAGGAGCTTTATATAGAGAGAAATAACAAGTTGGAAGACTTTCCAACACCAATTTAATCAAAACAACCCCTCCCCTAATTGACAAAAGGTGAGATTTCCAATTGGTAAGACGAGCTCGAAAAGTATCGATCACCGGTTGCCAATTAAAAATCCTGTTCATATTGGCACCAACTTTTAGACCAAGATATTTGAAAGGCGGGTTATCCGGCTGTCACACCCCAACCGATGACGGAAACATCGGGGCATGGCACTGAGCGAAACAGATTGTTCAAGAGAAATTCCATAACAACTACTTTACCGAATAGTTAAACATTATGTCCCATACCATAACCCATTAAGAAAGTAATTTATTACAGACATAAATATCTCTAAAACAAATAAAACTGTTTTGACAACTCAGATTCAAATAAGAATAAATTATCTTTGTTTGTTTCTAGACTCTCCTAAGCTCGGTTCCATCAAATAGCAAGCAAAACACAGCATCCTAAACACCTGTCACATACGTTACAATAAAGGTCAATACACATTGTGTATAGGTAAGCATACAAGTTTGATAATAGCATAATAGAGTTTGAAAACGTTTACGCATAACCAGCATGTGCAACGTATAATGTGAAGCATGTAAGTTATCGACAAAGATCCTATCAATACCAATGACTGCGAGTTGACTGCGAGTAGCGAGTGCGCATCACATGTTCACCACCGTGAACACGTGAAGTATTGTCCTTAACAACCCCTGAGTAAACAGGTGATGAGTCCAAACTATAGTACTATCGTTGCTAAGGCAAGTAGACTGCAATCAATGTGTTAACATAACAAACAGGCATTCATCGAGTCACGTATAACATGCATTAGAGGTTAGCGTATAAATAGTGTTTGCGTTGTGTGTTCGATGTGTGTGACACCTGTGTCACTTCAACCATCAAACAAATTCCAAACCAATGAAATATTGTATTTCATACTTGGGATTTGTAAAAATATGTGTATCGTTTGCACATATCAACTCTTGTTCGATTTTAAGCTTTAAATCGCTTTCTGGAGGGTTATACGCGCTCTGATGCGTAAATATAACCATTTTAATCCAACGAACACTCCGTAACATCAACATATACTTAACATACCTTAAATAACCTTTACATAACTTAGAAATAAGTTTTGAAGGCTTTGGTATGTCAAAAACAAGTTAATTCGCTTACAGGGACTAAACTTGACAAACTGCGAAAGTATGCCAATTTGAACTGTAACAAACATTCCGGAACATGACCATAAGTTAAACACACCTTAAATATCCTTTACATAGCTTAGAAATAGACTTTGAGGGGTTCGGTGTGCTAAAATAAACTTTTGGGTCATTCAGGGACTAAAAGCGTCAAAAAGTGCACAAGTTTGCATTTTCGCGCATAACTTACGTTCTGAATACATCCGGACATCCAAAAATTTATGTAAGCACTAAAATATTTTATTTTAGTGTTTGGCATGAGAAAAATCCATTCGTCGCGCAATTTGGATCGTTTTTCGCGCTTATGCGCATTCCGTCGTAATTAAGCGAACATCGCGATTGTACGGCCAAACGAACCGACATCCGAGATATTTTTGAGCACATTTTAAGTTCCCTATACTTTAACTTCATTTTAGAGCTTTAAAATTGGGTTAACGGGCCTTAAACGGGTCGGAAATGGCCTTATTACACAACAGGGACCAAAACTGCCAAAAATCAAACTTTCTGGTCTGCAAGGTGCTTGCGCACCTCAACACAAAACACGTTACGGTGCGCAAGCAGGGGTCAGATGCAGCAACTTGTTTTTAACAGCCTGTTTCCAGCCCTTAATCACCCCAAAGGCCAAGGCCACTTGTCAATAACTTGTGGTGGGTGCAAAATGAGCTAGCATAACATTCCGACAAGTGTACGGGTGAGATCAAGGCACGATATTCAAGAAATGATCCTAACGGTGGTCCATTTCCTATAAATACCCACCACATTTTCACCTCATTCCTCACAAATCTGAT
Organism: Helianthus tuberosus; assembly: GCA_030545235.1. Classification (NCBI taxonomy): domain Eukaryota; kingdom Viridiplantae; phylum Streptophyta; class Magnoliopsida; order Asterales; family Asteraceae; genus Helianthus; species Helianthus tuberosus. The sequence continues at coordinate 86,371,104 of CM060369.1, forward strand.
CAAAAGTGCTCTTAGTTAAAGCCAATCACTTCATACCTGAGCTACTCGATCAAGATTTACTAGCGGGGACCCTTTGTAAGTGTTCCTTCGTTCTTTTATCGCTTTTCTAGCCTGAAAGTCGAACTATGTTTGACTTTTTGCGTTGACCAGTTTATGGTCAACACGAAGTTCGTTTGAACTTCATAACGTGAGCGTGATCACGATGGTTATAGTCCCTAGTGACTATACCTACTGATTACCACGTTATCTAAGCTAAGTGACGAGTCGTAGTTACGGCCAAAATGCGTATTCTTGCGTATTTTGTAACCAAACTACTCTTAGGTATCAAAACCGTTTGTTTTGATACCAAACCTGTTTTCTAAACTTAGTTAAGCATGTTTTAACATGCTTAGCTCGTCACTTTTAGTTTAGTGCTTATATAGGGTCGTAAAGGTAAGCGATCTAAACAATCGCTTATACTTTCGAACCCGACCCATTTGGTCGATCATTAGGATTTGACCAAATACATTAGGTGACCATAGTATATAGGGAATAACCTTCCGAGGTTATACCTTATGGTCGCTTCGTTTAAGTAGTTGTATGATAGGTAGTTTATATGCCTTAGGTAAATTACCAAAATGCCCTTTTTACGCCAAAATTCATTTTAAGCATATGTAACATAACTTTTGGTATCTAAACTGATTTAGTAACAATATTAGACATGTTAAGGCATATTTTACTTGTCATAGGACTAGTTAGGCGTTCCGAACGCGTTTCACGCGAACGACGCGTTAAAGTAGCATAAGCTACCTAAACGGGTCGTAATGGATCGAAAGCACTTAGGTTAGGTTCTGATTTAGTATGTAGGCTTTGTTAAACCATATTACATAAGTTCCCATACTCATTTGGTTTACAAGCCCTCATTCTATCCGATCCTCCGATTTAGGTCCGGTTAATTAACATAGTTACCTATATTAGGTGCCGTTTGATTCCGTGATCTCTAGCATTGCTTGGTGGTTATCTTAGGACTTCTGAGCGATCTCAAGTGAGTACATAGACCCCTCTTTTACTGTTTTCCAAACATTTTGGGGTGGAACACATGTGCCTACTTGTTACTTTCATGCTTTCCTGTTTTCACATCATATACTTACTATGTTCATTAGTACATTTATAGTACATGATTTCATTGTGTTTGGCTATGTATGCCCATTGTGTGCGTAGTTAGTACATTATTTTACATTACATTCTATGCTATGTATGCCCATTGTGTGCATACTTAGTACATTATTTTACATTACATTTTATGCTATGTATGCCCATTGTGTGCGTACTTAGTACATTATTTTACATTACATTTTATGCTATGTATGCCCATTGTGTGCATACTTAGTACATTGTTTTACATTACATTACATGCTATGTATGTTCATCATACTTAGTACATTCGTTTCACATCACATGCTATGTATGTTCATCATACTTAGTACATTTATTATTCATTCACATGCTTACATTTTGATATGATAGTTGGTTTGTTTTGATGGATCAATATACATTCATTAACACCGATCACGCCGTTCGTTAGTAGGTAGTGGTACCATAGGAATTGACAACTCCCGTTCCGGACATCCTGGGTAGGATTTGGATGAAAGGAATGACCGAATTCGATATACATAACTTAGATAAACCTTTAATTTGTTTAAGGGTTTATCGCCACAGTCTCAAGGCTTGGATGTATGCATTCTCACAATACCGCATAGATGTTTATATCAGTATAGCATGCATTTGTTCCACAAAACATAGCTTTGATTTAAACCATGTTTTACTTCAATACTTTGTTTTTGTGCATATGGTTTAGTTGATATATTTCACTAGCCATACATATCATTTTGGATACACATTACATGATTTACATCAGACATGAACATTTTACTTTGGTAGTTTGGTTTGAGTAAGTGATTAAGTAACGAGGCGTGTGTAATATGATACAAGCATGGTGGATACGCCGCTGGTACTTCCTATATATAAGTGTTTGTATGGTATTACATATCGTAGCGTTATTTGAATCATTTCAATTTGAGACATATAACATTTTATACAAATAACATACATTTCACAAGACATTGTTTTACAAACATCTTATCTTATACAAACTCATTTTACATGGTTATTCATTTAACCATACATTATTCTCTTATTTATACATATCATCTGAACTTATTGTTTTTCAAATGATTTACAAAACAAATCAATTTACAAGGTTCATGACTAAACTTTATTAAAACAACTCTTTCTAAACTTACAAGTCATGAAACCTATTTTCACAAAACCTATGTATCTCACAGGCATTTTTATGCTGACGTACCTATTTTCACATGTGTTTTCAGGAGTTGATGCATAGGACTTATCGAGACATACTTAGGCGGACCTGTGCTGTAGTGACTTAAAACGAGACAAGAACTAGTTAATTTATGTTATGTACTCTTTATTTCTTGTTTAAAGACAATGTAACTCGCTTGTTTGATGAATAAAATGAAACTTTAATTTCCATGGTTGTGAAACAATTTATTCTGTTACAACACTCCCCGACGTTTCCGCCACGTCTGGTTGTTCTACGTGGTCGGGGTGTGACAGAAAAGTTGGTATCAGAGCCCATGGTTATAGGGAATTAGGTTATTAGTAATGCTTTGACCTAGTCTATAACCTTCTTAGGACCCTAACACAAGTTTTCTTGTGTTTAGTTTTAAAACAATACCGTCACTTATTCTTAAGTGACAACCACAATAACAACATAAATTTCTATCCCGCTTTGAAAACTAATCATCTGTTCTAGGATGATTTATTATATGGTTTTAAACCCTTTAAGTTTTCAAATCCCGTCAAAGTTGGTCTAAATAATGTGAACATGTGCAAACTGGAAGGGTGGGTGCCTGTACCCTGGGTCTTCTGTCTAAGGCTAGAGTGTTCGTACAAATCCGCAGTATCGGACCAGTCACTCTTACCTGGGAACTCTTGGGGTGAGTGTCCACTTATAGGCGAGCATGTCTTCGTGATACACTATATTGACCCATTTACTTTGATTAGTCACCGTCTCATTTGTTTGCCTTAGGTAACAAACAAATGATCGCAATTTTATTCTGTTTTCATTTCCCTTGTTTCCTCCCATATCTCCCATTTTCTTCATGGTGCCTCTTCATCGCCACAACAATGTCCGAACTAGGTGTTGCAACTATCCATCAATTAGGTGTCGTACTACCAGAAGGCCGTTGATTTAGCTATCACCGTGACTCGTCTCAGGGATGAAGCCATACAAGGGAACCGGTCCTTAGAGCAATCAATGCCACCGTCATCATCCGAATCAAATACCTTGTTTCAAATGTACCCACGGTGGACGATGGGGACATTTGGTTAACATGTGCCGTTTTACAATCCAAAGCAAAGCTGTTACAAATCCTGCTGCTGCTCAACCTTCAAACTCTGCTTCATATGTCGCCTGGCATATCTACCGCCTCAACCTCATGAACTTTCTACCTTGTGTATCGACTTAAGCACGCCTAGTGCAAGGTGTCGAAACACCTCTCGTTACACAAATTCCAAAATCCATATAGGATCTTTTTATCTTCACAATTAGATCTTTGTGGATGATTATCGCTCAAATCGGAGCCCTTAATTGAATTATTCGTATGCCTTAATACGTATATTACAATTCAATAAGGATAAATCCGAATTCCTATTAAAGATCTTTCTATCTCCATAGTTAGATTCTTATGTTTAAAGTGCCAAATGAAATCCACGAATTGGATTCCTGGTGTGCTTTAAATATCCGTGTCCAAAGATAACAAATTAATAATCAAGTTAATCAATTATGTGATTATGTGCTTATGTGTTTTCTTATATGTTTTGTGTTTTTATGTGATCCATCCAAATCCTCATAGAATCTTCCATATCTCATACGAGAGATTCTTAATAGGATATCCAAAGATACTATCTTAAATCCTTAATGGACTTCAACATTGTAGTTAAGTCCATTGGATTATAAAGTACCATTCCAAAGTTTAAAGACATCCTCCGTCGATGTAGTTAAATTTTCCCCTTGGGTAGTTTAGTTAAAGAGATCCTTCGTCGATCTAAGTTAAATAGATTGGTTCGACAATCTAGTTAAATATATCATGCGTTGATATAGTTAAATAGGCCCTCTGGTGGTCTAGTTAAAGAGATCCTTCGTCGATCTAAGTTAAATAGATTGGCTCGACAATCTAGTTAAATATATCATGCGTTGATATAGTTAAATAGGCCCTCTGGTGGTCTAGTTAAAGAGATCCTTCGTCGATCTAAGTTAAAGGGATTGGTTCGAAAATCTAGTTAAATATATCATGCGTTGATATAGTTAAATAGGCCCTCTGGTGGTCTAGTTAAAGAGATCCTTCGTCAATCTAAGTTAAAGGGATTGGTTTGACAATCTAGTTAAATATATCAGGTGTTTATGTAGTTAAATAGGCCCTCGGGTGGTCTAGTTCAAGAGATTGTTCGTTGATCTAATCCTTTGGTGGCCTAGTTAAAGAGACTCTATTGCAGTCAAGTTAAATCACCACAGGATTATTCGTTTGATTGTTCCCCATACGCATTATAAAATGAACTGTGAAGACTGTGCAAGGAATTACGTAATTATGGAGGCCTACATAATTATGAAATTCAGTGCACAGAAACCACAGGAAGTTTTGTCATGTGTTAAGACCTACAGTGACAAGAGTAATGATACGGGAGAAGTCTTGGACTTTGACCAATGTCATTTTATCTTACACTTCCCAATCATGAATTCAAGTTTCCTATGATAAGTCTTCATGGGAAACGTTCTCCAATCCATAGTTTGAAACTCCATGTTTTGCTGCTACAAGGACTTCACTTTGAGGGATTGACAATTTTGCTAAGAACCCTATCATGGCCCAGAGTTCTACTTAAGGTTCAAGGGGTTCATTCAAAGCAAAAACATCACCGTCGTCCTCACAAGTTTCCTCTAGAATTAAATTTCAGGACGAAATTTCCTAAAGTAGGGGAGACTGTGACACCTGTGTCACTTCAACCATCAAACAAATGTCAAACCAATGAAATATTGTATTTCATACTTGGGATTTGTAAAAATATGTGTATCGTTTGCACATATCAACTCTTGTTTGATTTTAAGCTTTAAATCGCTTTCTGGAAGGTTATACGCGCTCTGATGCGTAAATATAACCAGTTTAATCCAATGAACACTCCAGAACATCAACATATACTTAACATACCTTAAATAACCTTTACATAACTTAGAAATAAGTTTTGAAGGCATTGGTATGTCAAAAACAAGTTAATTCGCTTACAAGGACTAAACTTGACAAACTGCGAAAGTATGCCAATTTGAACTGTAACGAACATTCCGGAACATGACCATAAGTTAAACACACCTTAAATATCCTTTACATAGCTTAGAAATATACTTTGAGGGGTTCGGTGTGCTAAAATAAACTTTTGGGTCATTCAGGGACTAAAAGCGTCAAAAAGTGCACAAGTTTGCATTTTCGCGCATAACTTACGTTCTGAATACATCCGGACATCCAAAAATTTATGTCAGCACTAAAATATTTTATTTTAGTATTTGGCATGAGAAAAATCCATTCGTCGCGCAATTTGGATCGTTTTTCGCGCTTATGCGCATTTCGTCGTAATTAAGCGAACATCGCGATTGTACGACCAAACGAACCGACATCCGAGATATTTTTTAGCACATTTTAAGTTCCCTATACTTTAACTTCATTTTAGAGCTTTGAAATGGGGTTAACGGGCCTTAAACGTGTCGAAAATGGCCTTATTACACAACAGGGACCAAAGCTGCCAAAAATCAAACTTTTTGGTCTGCAAGGTGCTTGCGCACCTCAACACAAAACATGTTACGGTGTGCAAGCAGGGGTCAGATGCAACAACTTGTTTTTAACAGCCTGTTTCCAGCCCTTAATCACCCCAAAGGCCAAGGCCACTTGTCAATAACTTGTGGTGGGTGCAAAATGAGCTACCATAACATTCCGACAAGTGTAAGGGTGAGATTAAGGCACGATATTCAAGAAACGATCCTAACGGTGGTCCATTTCCTATAAATACCCACCACATTTTCACCTCATTCCTCACAAATCTGATCAAAAGTGCTCTAAGTTGAAGCCAATCACTTCATACCTGAGCTACTCGATCGAGATTTACTAGCGGGGACCCTTTGTAAGTGTTCCTTCGTTCTTTTATCGCTTTTCTAGCCTGAAAGTCGAACTATGTTTGACTTTCTGTGTTGACCAGTTTATGGTCAACACGAAGTTCGTTTGAACTTCATAACGTGAGCGTGATCACGATGGTTATAGTCCCTAGTGACTATACCTACTGATTACCACGTTATCTAGGCTCAGTGACGAGTCGTAGTTTCGGCCAAAATGCGTATTCTTGCGTATTTTGTAACCAAACTACTCTTAGGTATCAAAACCGTTTGTTTTGATACCAAACCTGTTTTCTAAACTTAGGTAAGCATGTTTTAACATGCTTAGCTCGTCACTTTTAGTTTAGTGCTTATATAGGGTCGTAAAGGTAAGCGATCTAAACAATCGCTTATACTTTCGAACCCGACCCATTTGGTCGATCATTAGGATTTGACCAAATACATTAGGTGACCATAGTATATAGGGAATAACCTTCCGAGGTTATACCTTATGGTCGCTTCGTTTAAGTAGTTGTATGATAGGTAGTTTATATGCCTTAGGTAAATTACCAAAATGCCATTTTTACGCCAAAATTCATTTTAAGCATATGTAACATAACTTTTGGTATCTAAACTGATTTAGTAACAATATTAGACATGTTAAGGCATATTTTACTTGTCATAGGACTAGTTAGGCGTTCCGAACGCGTTTCACGCGAACGACGCGTTAAAGTAGCATAAGCTACCTAAACGGGTCGTAATGGGTCGAAAGCACTTAGGTTAGGTTCCGATTTAGTATGTAGGCTTTGTTAAACCATATTATATAAGTTCCCATACTCATTTGGTTTACAAGCCCTCATTCTATCCGATCCTCCGATTTAGGTCCGGTTAATTAACATAGTTACCTATATTAGGTGCTGTTTGATTCCGTGATCTCTAGCATTGCTTGGTGGTTATCGTAGGACTTCTGAGAAATCTCAAGTGAGTACATAGACCCCTCTTTTTCTGTTTTCCAAACATTTTGGGGGTGGAACACATGTGCCTACTTGTTACTTTCATGCTTTCCTGTTTTCACATCATATACTTACTATGTTCATTAGTACATTTATAGTACATGATTTCATTGTGTTTTGCTATGTATGCCCATTGTGTGCGTACTTAGTACATTATTTTACATTACATTCTATGCTATGTATGCCCATTGTGTGCGTACTTAGTACATTATTTTACATTATATTTTATGCTATGTATGCCCATTGTGTGCGTACTTAGTACATTATTTTACATTACATTTTATGTTATGTATGCCCATTGTGTGCATACTTAGTACATTGTTTTACATTACATTACATGCTATGTATGTTCATCATACTTAGTACATTCGTTTCACATCACATGCTATGTATGTTCATCATACTTAGTACATTTATTATTCATTCACATGCTTACATTTTGATATGATAGTTGGTTTGTTTTGATGGATCAATATACATTCATTAACACCGATCACGCCGTTCGTTAGTAGGTAGTGGTACCATAGGAATTGACAACTCCCGTTCCGGACATCCTGGGTAGGATTTGGATGAAAGGAATGACCGAATTCGATATACATAACTTAGATAAACCTTTAATTTGTTTAAGGGTTTATCGCCACAGTATCAAGGCTTGGATGTATGCATCACAATACCGCATATATGTTTATATCAGTATAGCATGCATTTGTTCCACAAAACATAGCTTTGATTTAAACCATGTTTTACTTCAATACTTTGTTTTTGTGCATATGGTTTAGTTGATATATTTCACTAGCCATACATATCATTTTGGATACACATTACATGATTTACATCAGACATGAACATTTTACTTTGGTAGTTTGTTTTGAGTAAGTGATTAAGTAACGAGGCGTGTGTAATATGATACAAGCATGGTGGATACGCCGCTGGTACTTCCTATATATAAGTGTTTGTATGGTATTACATATCGTAGCGTTATTTGAATCATTTCAATTTGAGGCATATAACATTTTATACAAATAACATACCTTTCACAAGACATTGTTTTACAAACAACTTATCTTATACAAACTCATTTTACATGGTTATTCATTTAACCATACATTATTCTCTTATTTATACATATCATCTGCACTTATTGTTTTTCAAATGATTTACAAAACAAATCAATTTACAAGGTTCATGACTAAACTTTATTAAAACAACTCTTTCTAAACTTACAAGTCATGAAACCTATTTTCACAAAACCTATGTATCTCACATGCATTTTTATGCTGACGTACCTATTTTCACATGTGTTTTCAGGAGTTGATGCATAGGACTTATCGAGACATACTTAGGCGGACCTGTGCTTTAGTGACTTAAAACGAGACAAGAACTAGTTAATTTATGTTATGTACTCTTTATTTCTTGTTTAAAGACAATGTAACTCGCTTGTTTGATGAATAAAACGAAACTTTAATTTCCATGGTTGTGAAACAATTTATTCTGTTACAACACTCCCCGACATTTCCGCCACGTCTGGTTGTTCTACGTGGTCGGGGTGTGACAATGTGATTTAGAATAAGTAACGTACGTAACACCCAAAAGTGCATAAAGCAAAAAGGGATCGAGTATACTCATAGATAGTGTTTATCTTAATAAACACTGCATTGGATTGATGGGAGCGCTCGAGAGAGATTAGTCTGAACAGTTAACGATAGCATAAACAATAAGCGGCGCATAAAACGGTGCAAAAGTACCAAGTATCGGATGGCAATCCGATCGGATGGCAATCCGATTGGATTGGCACCTCGTTTGGTAAGGATGTGTTTGTGTATAATGGTTTGTCCTTTGAAGTTTTCGTTGTAGCATTTTGAAAATTGAGAAGTATCTCTACCCTTCATGTCGGTCGATCGGACGGCGATCCGATAGGCGAGGCTTCTCAGTTGAGAACAAGTTCACAGCAGGACGGTCACTCGATCGGATGGCTATCCGATCGGGTGGAAATCCGTTAGTTACTAATGATCTTTAAAAATTAAAATGGTTAAGTGTTGAAGTCTCAAACGTCACACGATCGGATGGTTGTTCGATCGGGTGGCAATCCGATCGAACGGCAATCCGTTCGACGTTCAGAATCTTGAAAATTTGAATGAAAAGTTTAAGTGTGGAACCAAGTGCAACCCGATCGGATGGTCGGTTGATTGGATGGCAATCCGATCGGACGGCAATCCGTCCCAACGACCTGATCGTGTTGACACTTGATTTTGTTGCAGTTTTGGAACGAGACGTTATAATATCTTGTTTAAAACAACAGAAACCTCATCTCGACCCAAGTGACCCGATCGAACAGGAATCACCCTAGTCCGACCAATTCACGGTTCAAGACGGTTGTTCATGTTCAAGCCCGAAATCAGTAGTCTCTTAGATAGAATTCAGATCTGGAACTAACACATCATTAAGAATGAGTAGAAGATCAGGACAAGCTCCGATTCTATCGGTTTTGAGTGCATTGAGTGTAAAAGAGTTGAAAGAAAGTTGGAAAACCTTCTTTCAATCCTTTTAACCATGAACATGTGTAGATCTATGCGAAAACATTGATTAATCTTGTGGAAATCCTTCAGATCTAAGTTGTTCTTGGTGGAATGAAGCCAAACTTTGAAGTTCATAAGAACCCCATGATGACATCACTCTAGAACACCTCAAATCTGGTGATTTCACGGTTAAAAGTTAAGATTCAAAGGTGAAAATGATGAAGAAGTGTGTGTAGATCATAGAAGTACAAGATTTAGGTTGGAAACTTACAAGAATCGAGAGAAATCGAGAGAAATGAGAGCTTGAGGTCGGCTGATCGAACAAGGGAGCTGTCACATCACAATTGATGTGACAGGTGGGTATTTATAGGGTTTCCCAAAAAGGAAAGTAGTGAGATGACGGGTCGATCGGGTGGCAACCCGATCGGGTGGCAACCTCGGATGACAATCCGATGGCCACTCGATCGGTTGGCCACTCGATCCTGGTGTTCGGCGCGACGGGTTTTGTCATTTCGATTCGCGTGTTGAGCGTTGCAATGCGATTCGAGAGAGCGATGCGATAGTATTACCCATTAGTTACCCAAATAACATAACTACTATATCTAACATACAATCACTATAATTAACTAGCGTTTAGCGTTTTCGATTCGATTGCGATGCGATAGAATTGGGATTGCGATTAATACCTCAACATAAACATAACATGCACTAGTAACACATAAATGGCACACACACGTAAAACAATATCTAGAACACATAATTCGAGTTGCGACTACGATAGCGGTTAGCGATAAGTCGATTAAACATGCGATTAATACGCGATTAAACCTCGATTATTAATAGATACTCCACATAATACAACTAAAGCAAATAAATAAATAGATTCGATTACAAGTCAAAGAAGTCAAAACAGTAGTTGAGCATGGAGTGACAGATTGCAATTAGCAATCTTTTCTTGCTTTCACTTCAATCTTGACTTTGACTTTCGAAACACGGGGTGTTACACCGGCTTATAACCGATCTCGTTAGTTAATTCCTCAATCTCGGCCAAGCTCACTCCAATACCATATAAATTGGATTTATCTATGTTGATTTTAAGGCCCGAACAAATATGGAAACATCGGAGAATTCTCATAATATTCATTATTTCATTTTTAGACCATTCCCCCATCACAATAGCATCGTCCGCGAACAGAAGGTGTGTAACAACCGACCCGTTATTCGGGGTAGCAATTCCGTTTACAATTCCCGCCTCCCTAGCATTCCTGATCATACAGGAAAAGGCTTCCATTACCACTAAAAAAGGAACGGGGATAACGGGTCTCCTTGTCTCATGCCTTTTTCACATTTAAACGTGAAAGTGGGGGCCCCATTAACCAAGACGGAAGAGCTAGCCGACTTAAGAATGCCCAGAATCCATTTGCACCACTTGTTCGGAAAACCCATCTGTTGAAGAATACTAACCACAAAATTCCAATTCACATTGTCGTAAGCTTTTTCAAAGTCAATTTTAAGAAAGAACGCATTAGACTTCCTCTTTTTATCCATGAGATGAGCTCGTTGACAACGAGAGGGCCATCCAAAATGTATCTTCCTTTTAAGAAAGCCGATTGAGTATCCGAAATAACTCCATCCAGAACCTTTCTCATCCTGTTGGCTACAACTTTGGAAATAACTTTACTGATGACGCCAACCAAGTTAATGGGCCTATAATTATTGAGAGAAACCGGATCGTTAACTTTGGGGACAAGAGCAATAAAAGAGGCCCCGCTACCGTTATTGATTTCACCATAATTATGAAACCAAACAAAGATACGAGCAAAATCCTCTTTGAAGATATTCCAAAAAAACTTTATCAACCTAAGATTCATCACATCCGGACCCGGCGCCCGATCATCCCCACATTCAAAAACGGCATCTTTGATTTCTTGATCACCGAAGACTTCTTCCAACGAAATAATGTCATCTTCCGATATCTTTTTGATGGCATTACAATAAAGATCAGGCCTAGAAGGAGAAGGATCTTTAAATTTGTCACGGAAGAACGAAAGAACCTGTTTTTTTAGTTCTAGAAGGTTTCGTGCACCATTCTCCATTGATAGTAAGGCCGTGAATAGAATTAACAACTTTCCTGTTATTAATCATAGCATGGAAAAATTTGGAGCTCTCGTCTCCCTCTAAAGCGAACTTCAGACGCGCTCTTTGTTTGAGATCCAAATTTTTTCAATAATCCACCTCTCTCAATCTATATAATCGTTCATTAAAAGATTCGCCACTAATCTTGATATTAAAAAAATTTAAGACAACAAGTAGGAGCAATTTGACATTATTGCATTCCAAATTTCCAATATTTAAACTTAGTGGCTTTCTTTGAAACAAATAACTAAATAAATAAAACTTTGTATCATCACCTTTCTTCCAATTTGACACCATATTGTCAACCCCCCCTCTCTCTCTCTCTCTATAAGCTCATATATCTATTAAATCCATCAATGGTGGATTTGTCTATATTCCCATAATAATCAAACACCATGAAGGATATCATAGGCACCATTAAAGACAAAGTCTCACTATCAAAACTTGCACTCCTCACAAAACCAAACACTCTTTCCCTCCATGTGGCCGTCCTCCGCACCACCTCCCACGCGCCGTCCACTCCACCTAACCCCCACCACCTCGCCACCCTTCTAACCCTGGGTAATAGCTCACGCGCCACCGCCTCCATCCTCATACACTCCTTAATGAACCGCCTACACCGCACAACCGACTCCCATGTGGCCCTTAAGTGCCTCTTCACCATCCACCATATCATTAAACGTGGCCCCTTTATTCTTAAAGACCAGCTCTCCGTTTTCACGGCCACCGGTGGCCGTAACAACTTTAAACTGTCTAACTTTCGCGATGGCGCTTCCGCGGCTACGTGGATGCTTTCCGCTTGGGTCCGTTGGTACGCTTGTTATGTAGAAACGACACTTTACACGTCCAAAAATATCGTCGGATCCGTCGGTAAGAAATGTTTAGATACTTGTCTTTGTTTTTTAGTAAATTGTCAGAATCGTGAGGTTTGGGTCCGTGTTTAACAGTTTCATCCAAAACAACTTTTTTGTACTCTATTGTCCTATGCTTTTGGAAATTTTCGCGATTTTCATCCAAATGTCTAAATTGGGTTATTTTTTCTGGTAGAAATTTAAATGAAAATGGCAAAAAATCACAAACCTCAGAGGCAATTTTAGCAAACAAGTTAGACGTTTGGATGACAATGACAAATTAGCCCAAAATTGAAGGAAAATATGGTACAAAAAATTTGTTTTGAATAAAACTGGCAAACGTACCCAAATCTCAAATACGGTATTGACAATTTACTCTTGTTTTTTTAAGTTTTGTGGGATTCGTAGGTAATGCTGACTAATTCTTAATTTATGAAAATTGAAAGTTAGTTTTCTTATTAATTTATTGGATTTTTTTAGCGGTTATTAATTTATTGGATGAAAAATTGAAAGTTTGTTTTCTTTTTGGATTTCTTGGGATTCGTCGGTATTATGTTGTTAATTGTCAGTATTATCCGACAGCAACGAAAAAAGATATTTGATTTGTCGGTTTCGTCGGTAATGCGTTGGTAATCTGATAGTAAATTATCTGACGAAAATAAATATTAACGTTTTTTTTTTGTATTTGGTGGGATTCGTAGGTAATCCATTGATAATCTGTCAATAAAATATCGGACGAAAATTAAGAATTCACCTTTTTGATTACGTGAAATCCGTCAGCATTACGTTGCTAATCCGTCAGTAATTTATCCGATGCATTTTTTTTATTTTGTTGGATATACTTCAAGTGATTTCTGACGGATTTTTATTGTTACTAGGTGGAGAAAAACAAAAGGATTTGATCTCATCGTTCATGAACTTCGACTTGATCCAAGACATTGCGTCGCTGGTGTGTGTGATCGAAGAAATCTGCAAAGTCCCGGATAATCTCTTAGTTGAAAACAACGCCTTGCTTCATTGTATCATGGAATTGCTAGCACACGATTATTTATCAACAGTGAACGAGATATTTCTCCGAGTCATTGAGTTCAAAGAACGGGTTGAGTTACTGAGTTTCAACGACTCAGTCGAGTTGGCTTCGGCTTTGGACAGATTAACAAGTTGCAAAGAGAAATTGTCACACTTATTTTCCACTACAAAGCCATCGGTTGAGACCCTTTGGGAAATGGTTGAAGAGTTAAACAATAAAATTGGGATGGTCAATTTAAAGAAACTCGGAAGAAGGGATAGTGCGAGTGAGTCAGCCCGGTTTGGAGACCGAGTCATAAGAACGAGTGACTCGTTGAAATTTATGTCTGGTAGATTGAGGTTGAACATGACTGGTGTTTGATATTTTTTACTTATTAATTATGTTTCTTTTTTGTTGTTGCGTGTCAGATTCGTAGATATTTGTTTGGATAGGAATAGGGTCGACATCAAGACATATTAAAAGGAAATGTGATGATTTTTTAGGTTTTTGTGTAAATTCCTAGTAATTTCATAAGATTCTTTTAACATTTTTCTAGATAAAAAATAGTTGTTTAATTTATTTGATCTCTTTTGTAAGGTTAAGACCGTGGGGTATGGGGCGGGGGTTTGGGCGTGGGTTGGGGGAAAACGCCTAAGCCACCACCCCGGGTGGGCTTGGGTTTGGGCGTGGCCCTTGGGGCTTGAGTTTCAAGCCGGGCGTGGGGCGGTCTGGCCAAGCTGACATGGCGGGCTCTCACTGGACAAACCAAAGTAACCGTTGGGCTAGCCGTTGGCCAACGGCTATCTTAAAAAAAAATTATTTTTCCACTATAAAACTCACATTTTTCTTCCATTTTTTACTACATTCAACCACATCTTCTATAATCATCTTCAATTCTCCTTCTACAAAACGAAAAAATGCATCCTCATAACCGTCCTTTTGACCCGACCAACCCGTATGCATTCCAAGAAAATAATCCTAGCCCACCACCCATTCGTCCAATGCCTCGTCCATTTTTGATACACTCTTCTATGCCCCAAGAAGCGAGTTATGCATCGTATCTTGGGAATTGTTTGTTTACTAACTTCCCACACACCGATGATGCGATACCTACCCCGTTTACACAAACGCCCATCAACCTTTCACCAAACTCCATCGACCTTTCACAAAACGAAACCGTCCCCGAAACTCAACCACCCAATGATGGTCCTTCCGCATCGAAACCCATCAAAAAGAGAAGCCATAAGAAAAAAACCGAGGAGGATAAAACACTTGAAACCGCTAAGCGAAAACAAGTAAAATGGACCGTTCCTGAAGAACTTGCATTGGCTAGGGGTTGGTTTCAATAATCTCAACTTGCAACTTTAGGTATTCTTAAACTTTGATTATATTAATGGTTTTTTTTATATAACTTTGTAATATATTAAATTTTGTTTTTATAAAAATAGGAAATTCTCAACATCGAACCCATTTGTGGCAAGGGGTTAGTAGAGTATTCCATAAAGAATTGGGAAGAGAGGTTTATCATGAAAACGATAGCTTATCCTCGAAGTGGACCGAGATAAGCGGCCAACTTACAAAATATAGTGGTTTTTTAAATAAAGCAAAACAAAACCCAAAAAGTAGTGAAACCGAAGCCGACATTGTGATGAATGCATTGGTTCAATTCAAGACAAATGTGGGGACCGACTTCCGTTTCATGCATTGTTAGGAGATTTGTAAGTTCCATCCAAAGTGGTCGAATATCCCCAGTGGTAGCGAAAGTAACACGTCTTCCAAAAGGTCAAGGGCCTCGTCCCAAGCCCAATCTGATGCACGAGATCAAGAGTTTGAGGACCTTTTGGATGATTCGCCAAGCCCAAACCGGCCTGAGTATGGAAGAGATGCCTCAAAAAGGCGTGCTCAAAAATCAAGATCTGATAAGGCATCGCCTTCAGCTGGGAGTTCGGGCTTGCGTAGGGGAATATACAGCGACCAGTTGGATGACATTTCAGCCAAGTTAGATACATTCAACGTCTTCCAACAACAAAGGGCCGAACAACGAAAGAGCAAAGAAGCTAGAGATGCCGCTAGAGATGCTAGAGATGCCGCTAGAGATGCCCTGAGACAAAGACGTGATGATTTGAAATTGCTATCCCAGCCGATTGATCACCTACAGGGTGACGAGTTACAAATAGTGTTGGAGATGAGAGAAGAGATAAAAAAACAAATATAAACAGTAGGAATTGGTTTTTATGTAATTTTCTTTAATTAAAAATATTAAAAAAAATTAAATTTGTTGTTAACAAACAGCCCACCGGTCAGCCCAGCGAAGCCCACCAAACCCACGCCCCAAACCCTCGCCCCACCATACCCTGTTTAATGTGAGTCGCCCCATGTCTGTCACCCCCAGCCACGTGTCACCAAAGGCCCCAACCCACGCCCAACCCCCGCCCCACCATACCCCACGGTCTAATATGCTGTTAGCTATAGTAGCTTGTTGAATAAAGTTCTATTCATTGAGAATAGAGAAAAATGCCCGGATAGTCCCTGTGGTTTTACCTTTTTTCACCTATAGTCCCTATCTTTCTAAAACTACTTGAATAGTCCCTGTGGTTTTCCGTTTTGTTCTCGGATAGTCCCTGGGTCTAACTTCAGTTACTTTTCTCTGTTAAAATGATGTGAAATGACAAAAATACCCTTTCCTTGAAAGGCCAAACCACAGGGACTATCCGGGCATTTTTCTCTTTTTATTTATAAAACTCCACCACCACACTTCATCTTCAACCTCCACCCACCATCACCCTCCTCCACCCTCCACCATCACCCTCTCTCTCTCCCTCTCCAATTCCGGCGAAAGTCCGGCTACTCACGGTGGAACCAGGGTTTTCCGGTCGTTTTTCACCGTGTCGCGAAATCTGAACCCAATAACTTACAGCAGCCACCTCCATCTTCATTTAATCCCTCCACCTTCAAAATCTGAACCGTGTCGCGAAATCTGAACCGAAACAGATCTAACCTGTAGTTGAACCAAGTCACTTGAACTCGAAACTAAACCCGAACCAAACTCAAACTGATAACACCACCCACCACTGCCTTTGTTGCTGTCTTCGGCCGACATCTCCGTCGGCCACCACCACCGTTGCGGCTCCACCTCCAATACATCCAAAACCACCAAAAATTGATTAAAAGATGTGTAAATCCTTCAACACCACCTCATCATCAATTCATCATCCTAATCATCATCGTCTTCAACCGCATCAGCATCATCATCAACGACAGCCGGCAACATCACCATTATCGGTCAGAAAATTAAAGAAAAGAAAAAAAACGAGAAGAAAGGGGACACCAGTTCTTACCGAGATACAAAACTTGTCGGAAGATTGCCTTCACCGTCGCTCACGGCCACTGTCGTCGTTCTCGCCGTCGCCGGCCGTCGGACACCTCGCCGGTTCCCTCCTTTCTCTGATTCCCCTCTCTATTTCTTTGTTCTCATCGTCTAGCAGCACCGTACGCCACCACCATCAGGTGGTGGCCGTATAATTTCGTGAAACAGGAGAGTGGTGTGTGGTGTGAGGGTCTCGTCGGAAGAGGAGGGTGGAGGTGGGGGAGGTGATTGGTCGGAGAACGAGGAGACGCCGGTAAAACCGGCCGCAGATCACCTCCGGTGATCGGAGTTCGGAGAGAGAGGGAGCAGGGGGATCTATAGTGTGCGGGTTTTGTGATTAGGGTTTCAAATGAAGAGGGTTTTGTTTTGTGATTAGGGTTTCAAATGCCCGGATAGTCCCTGTGGTTTGGCCTTTAAAAAAAGGGTAAATTGGTCATTTCACACCCTCTTAACACCCACTTAACAGAGAAAAGTAACTGAAGTTAGACCCAGGGACTATCCGAGAACAAAACGGAAAACCACAGGGACTATTCAAGTAGTTTTAGAAAGATAGGGACTATAGGTGAAAAAAGGTGAAACCATAGGGACTATCCGGGCATTTTTCTCTTGAGAATAATAAAGAAATAGTTAATTTTATACTATTTCTCTAAATATAACAATATATTATTGTATTAGTATTTTAAAAATGCTTAACTATGAATAAATATAAACATCCATATAAATGCATTTATAAACATAATGTTTCGATTTTTATTGTCAAATGAAAGTAAAAAAGGGTAACATTTGTTACTACGGTTAATCACACGCTTGTTTCTGATGGACTGTTATTGACGGATTTTCGACATAAGGAACCGACGTAGGTGAAAGCTAATGGTTTGTAGAGATTTAAAAACACGGTCTCTTTTTAAAGTTAATCAAACAATGGCTTGCTTGGATGCATAAATAAATGATGTTGGTTGCAAGTGTATATCATGGACCCAAGTTAATAATCACATGGTCGGCTGCAGAAAATAATATAATCACCGATCTATAAATCAAAGTCAAGCACATGATTTTAGTTTTGTGAATATCTCGTTTCTGAATGAATACATTTTATCCTAAAGTGATTTGACTCAATTTATTTAGAATATAAAATTTTGACCAATTTTAATAATTACACATTAATTTTTTTTTATCAGAACAGCTAATCAAAATGAGATGTGTGTGAAGGCTTTGCTGACCAGTCAAAAGATACCACGTGTCCGTAAGGATAACATTATTTATTATTTAGGGTTTTCATCGATTTGGTTTTCTGTTTGTTTAGGGCTGTTTGGTAGCCTCTTAATAACCATTCAGATGCTACCTCTTAATGATTTAAAACCTCTGAATAATAAGAGGTAACCTTAAGTCTGAATGGTTAAGAGGTAACATCTGAATGGTAAATCATCACATGTTATATTCTTCTATCTTCTCATTGGTAAAATTCTTAATAGTCTACTTACTTTGAATTCTTTTTACAGGTTGAAACAAGAAACAAACGGATAATTGCATATTTTCTCTTTAAAAAAACTGCTTAATTGCGTATTTATCCAACTTAAAATTAAAATTGCATATATGCTCTTCCTTAACTATTAAAATTGCATATATCCCCTTTCCTTACCTAATATAATTGCATATTTACCCATTTTGATTTATTTTATTAAAAACAAGTTATATAATGACTTTTTCACTCTTATTTTTACTAAAACTTAAAAAAAATTATTGATTTTTACTAGTCTTTGTGGATTTTTCACAATTCTTTAAAAAAATACATATTTATTCATTTTTACTAAAACTTAAACACTGAAATAAACCGCTAAACTAGTAAAAATGAATAAATATGTTTGTTTTAAGTTTTAGTAAAAATAATGGTAAAAAAGTATTATATAACTTGTTTTTAATGAAATAAATCAAAATGGGTAAATTTGCAATTTTATTAGTTAAGGAAGGGAATATATGTAATTTTAATTTTAAGTTAGGTAAATACACAATTAAGCAGTTTTTTAAGGGGAAATATGCAATTGTCCCAAAACAAAAACAGAAACGAACCAAATTCAATTAGTTCAAAACATAACTGAAATTGAATTTACCAAAAATCCGAATTTAGTAGCAAAAGAGTAAATCTAGATTTGTGTATGTTTATAATTCAGGACAAGAGCAACAAGTTCAAACAACACAACAAGTAAATACGATGTTGTTAGATGTGTAACCTTACACTCTAAACCCACCAAAACTATATAATTTTGATCAATTTAACGAAAATGTTTTATTTCTCCGTGTAATTATTTAAACCTATTTTTGAATTAGGGAAACAAAAACCAGAATCATCCTCAACTAGAAGTGGGGAGAAGAGGATTCATCGACGCAAATCAACCGGAAAAACTTCCGTTCGTCGTCAGGCAGCTCATCTTCTCCGATCAAATTAACACTGGTAAAGTACCTCTTTAAGTTATATTATTGGGGATATCAGGGTTTAGGGTTTGTAATTTTGGGATTCTCATATATTGTGTTGTTCTAGTTTCGATACACACAGTTTTTAACATAAAATTATTTATGAAAAAAATGTGTCCCTAGTATACTAATTCTTTGAATATATCAAGCGTTCATGTTAATTTAATAGAAGATTGGTTTCTATGGTCTGTTGGATCAAATGTGACAATTAATTGAAGAATTTATTGGTGCGGAGATTGGTTTTTTCAATTATCTGTTTTTTTTTGTATTTTTGAATGTTCAGTAAATGCACAACCAACAGGAAACAGTTTCGGCTGGAGATGATTTAATGTTAGCACCGCGGTCACCCTTTATTCCACCGGAAATTGCATCTCATGTCCTTGAAGTAGCAATGAAAGTTGGGTCATCGTTACGGACATACAAAACCGGGTTCCAACAATAGACGCGTTAATTAAGAGAAATATTCGGGTGGAGCAAAGGTGTGTTCGGTCAAAGATTTGCTGCAAATGGTGTATTTGGATTGCTAGGAGCGAGAAGATGTTTTCGAACAAGACGGTTAGGATTGAAGATATTTGCAAAAAGAATTAATGATCTTCTCTTCATTCACTCTAGTGTTGTCGGGTCTAAGCGCAAAAAGAAGGCAATTCAAGAGGTGATGCTCACAGCCTTATTTTCACACCCCAACCGATAGCGGAAACATCGGGGCCCAGCACTAAGCGAATCAGATTGCTCAAGAGAATCCACAACACTAATTGTTTCGATATAGCTTAATCCAAGTTTCATAAATATAACTAAAAACGTCAATCAGAATTCATAACCACATAATGTATCAAAATAACATAACGATTAAAATATTGTTCAAATTGTCTAATTATCTAAGATGAGTTTCTAAGC
Organism: Helianthus tuberosus; assembly: GCA_030545235.1. Taxonomy (NCBI): domain Eukaryota; kingdom Viridiplantae; phylum Streptophyta; class Magnoliopsida; order Asterales; family Asteraceae; genus Helianthus; species Helianthus tuberosus. The sequence goes on from CM060369.1 coordinate 86,391,549, forward strand.
ATCATCCTAGCTTGTTTTCTTCATTCCCAGCTACAATCAACCTGCAACATGTATTAAAATACAATCAACAAAAAATGTTGGCGAGCATACAAGTTTGAATACGTAGCATAATAGTTTAAAAACTCATATCCAACATGAATACTTATCACAAGTTTCAACATGCTAGTTTACGTGGTTCAAATGATAACCCAAGATTCCAACGCGTTAACATGCCTTTCCTACTTCGACGCATCAAAGAGGAGGTAAAAGAATCAAAACTTAACAAAACTCCCAAGACTAATGGAGAGGTGCGTTACCCCTATAGCACTACAATTGTTAAGGCGAGCTACACATAAGAATCAAACATTCACATAGCATAAAAGTCTCAAGTATCACAAGTATCATGTTTTCATGCATAACAGCGGATTGAGTATGTTTCAAATAAGTTTCAAGTGTCAAGTGTCTTGATATAGAATACATGTTGCATCCCAAAAGTGTTTAAAACAAAAAGGGATCGAGTATACTCACAGTGGGTGCTTAGAACCAAACACTGCTAAATTAGATAGAAGGGAGCGCTGGATCAGCCTGCGGGCGGGGAATATAGTATAAGTCCTCTAAGTGCTGACCGGTCAGGAACAGAGTGTCGAATAATGAGAAAATAGAGTTAAAGTGTCTGACAGACTACCTATGCGGATGGTTATCCGGACGGATGACCATTTGAACGGATGGCCATTCGGACAGTGGGTGTTTGTGAACTGTTAAAGTTTTCAATGTTTTAATCATAGTGTCCTGTAAATCAAATAACAAGTGTTGTCATAATCAGATCATCTGGACGAATGGTCATCCGATTGGATGGCCATTCGGACAAATGGTTAGTGAGTGAGTTTCGTGAAATTTTCTAAGTTTGAGTTAACGGTGATGGTGTGACGACGTGTCCAACAATGGAAACATACCAGAATCAGCTCGTTTGATCAGATTGGCATCACCCATTTTCGTACCGATGAGCTGTTTCTGACGATGTTTCATGTTTAGACAGTCAATCGGCCCGTTCTCCGGTGGAATTCAGTCTTCAAGCCGGCTTTCGACTAAGGAACGAGTCGAAAGTCCATTCGAGTCTGATTTCACCCATGTTTTGTATAAAATTGAAGAAAAGTTCGAAAATCAGTTGTAAAACGTGATGTTCATCAGATCTGAGCCAGAAACATGTGAAATTCCATCAGATTTGGTGTAAAAAGCGTGAGATTCCTTTAGATTTTGCATAAAAGTTGTGAAAAATCATTAGATCTGGGCCGATCTTGATTAAATGATGCTCCACCACAGTTTGCACAAACAACCGAGTGGAAACCATCTTCAAGAGGCCCAAACCAGTTGATTATCATGAAGAATGTTGAAGTGTTCGTGTGATTTTGATAAAGAATGTGGTGTAGAAGTGATAAATGATGAAAGTTGTACAAGGATTGAGGAGAAATACTTACGGAATGGCCTTAAATCTTGATTAAAGTGACTAAGAATGCGTGTGGTCAAATGGCAGATGCAAAGGTGTGAAATGAAGGGTCAAGGGTCCTATTTATAGGTGATAGTGACAGCTAGTTGGTGGAGAAGAGTGCAAGGGATCGGATGGCTTTCCGGTTGAATGGTCATCCGGTCGGTTGGTCATCCAGTCGGATGGTCATCCGATCGGATGTCCATTCGGACAGCCGATATCCGTTTGCTAGTTTTCTGACTTTGGTTCGTTTTGCGAGCTAGGTTAAGTGTTGCGTTGCGTATTGTTGTGAGTAACCATTACATGGTATTATTTTGTAATTTACACAAAAGTTTCCGTGTTTCAAGTATACGTTTTAGCTAGTTTCCAGTTCAATAAGTATCAAGTTTCTCGTTCAAGTATCAAAGTTTCATAAAGAGTCAAGAATCGCATTGTTCACGCACATATAAAAGTATCACAAGAGTCAAGATTCATACTGTTCATGTATAAAGCATCACAAAAGCATCTCATAGAGTAAAAGTTTCACATAGTTTAACGCGATTAAGATTCAAATAGTCTCATTAAGCATCACAAGGCAGGAAGTATGACGAGACTTGCCAAAAGATAAAAGTGTCGAAACACAGGGCGTTACAGTCTCCCCTCCTTTAGGAGATTTCGTCCCCGAAATCTAAGAGGAGGACTGCTCGAAGAGCTGTGGATACTTGGTTTTCATTTCACTCTTGAGTTCCCAAGTGAATTCGGCGCCACGCTTCCCTTCCGTTGCACCTTAACTATGGAAATTTTGCTGCTCCTCAGTCGTTTTGGGACCTCGGTCCATGATTTCAACCGGTTTTTCCACAAAATGAAGAGTCTTGTTTATTTGCAAGTCTTCGATGGGAACCTGAAGTTCCTCATCTGCTAAGCACTTCCTGAGGTTAGAAACATGGAATGTCGGATGTACGTTGTTAAGCTCTTGAGGTAGATCGAGTCGGTAAGCCACCTTGCCAATCCTTTCAAGAATCTTGAAAGGACCCACATAGCGAGGGGCAAGCTTTCTGTAACAACCCTCAAAAATATTCTCGACAACAACCTCTAATCAAAACCAGAAATATGCGTAACGAAACTTGAAAATCTGACGATTAATGAACTAAACCGCACAAAAGTAACCTTCATTAGATTCGAAATTAAATACCGAACCAAATGGAATCAAGACCCGAGCATACGGGATAAGTATTAGCAAGAGAATCGAGAAAAACGCATGATTGGACGAAAAGGCGGCCGAGGACACTCGTCACACGAAAGCGACACGTGTCAAAGCTACGTGGGACACGTGGCTGTCGAAGCCAGCCGACTATCCCCGCGACACGCGCCAGGGACGGCAGAGCCATGCGCGACACGCGGGAGAGATCAAAACTGGCTATAAAGCCAGGGGTTTGGGACTTGATTAGATTTCACATTACGATGAAAAATTTCGTTCTTTTCGTTGATCGTTTCTCTGTTTCTTGCAAATTTATAATCAAAGTCTCGAAACTCTGCTATATCAGGGTAATAACTCGATCACTACTACGGTACTATATCCGATCGATTAAAACCGATCCAATGGATGTTTTATTGCTGCCAATATCTGGCTATACTTTGCCGTTCGTTGTGAGGGTTTGATCTTATAACAACCCTCCTAAATAACATTCCAACACCCTAATATATTTTAAAATATCCCTATATGTCCTAAAATACACCCCGTATACGAAAACGGGCCCAGATAACCTTTATTTTCATAAAAATTTAAATAAAAACGAATTTTTATGGTCTCTCGCGGGGAGCGTAAGCCACCCCCTTGACCTACGCGGGCCGCGAGCGAGTGACTGGTGGCACGACCCCAGGCCGCCACGTGGCGGGACACACGGACAACCTATACTCGTGACCGGATGAAGCTAAACCCTAGGCGACCTATGTCGCGGGCCGCGAAGGCCCAACCTTCTTTCTACATGGGCCACGAGAGAAGGCGAAGAGTCGCCTATAAATGGAAGCCCTCAGCCTTCAGTTTCCGATCGTTCAAAACTCTTTCTCTCTCAAAATTTCTGCATAGATAATATAATTTCTGGGCAAAATGCCCCCCTAATTAATGAAGTTCTGCCCTGTTGTAAGTATTATAACCCGGGTTACGTATTAGATACGCTGTCTGATTGATCCACGGTTCCGTAATGGCTGTCGTGGTTCTGCTCGACGTAGTCATTGGAATGTCGTCTCGGGGAGGGTATTGCTAATGTAAATATTGGATTATTATACTAACACATGTACATTTGTGTAATTAATAGATAATCACCAGGAAACCCTTAAAGGAAATCTAAGATAGCAATGTGAGTAATCCTCTTTTTGTGTAAACTTTTTTGTGAGTAATCTCCTTTTTGTAAATTGTTTTACAAAACCTTTATTTATTTTAAATTATAATTAGCAGTGATTGAGTCTTTGTAGTTCTTCAATTACTGCCGGTATGTTGGGGTTTTGTATACAAAATGTGGAACACATTACCATTGGACAAAGAGTTAGCCAATGTGTAATATGACCCACCAGTCAGGATTGACAATACTGAATGAGTGATTGTGTAGATGTAAACATTGTAATAGCTCTCAATACTGTTAAAGGATAAAACTCTTCTTGATTAAACTGGGATTCACTCACCAGTATTTCCCAATGACAAAATGTTTTTAAACGCGTTTCAGGTAACAAAATGTGAAAGCCAACTAGAAGCCAGCTAGACAGCACTGAAGGCTTGGAAAAAAGTGGCTATAAAAGTTACCTAAATAAAAGAAGACGTTTTATTCAATAAAATAAGGATTTTCCCTATGAAAATGTTTGTAATGAAAACTTGGGTTTTATCCCAATATGTTTAATATTATAAAAGCGTGGTATTTACTCTGATAAATATTTCCTAACTACGGTCCTGATGAAATTTCCGCTGCCAAAATGTTAAACACCGATACCACCAAAACTGGTCTCGCGGCCGCCCGTTCCGGGGACAGATAGGGGACGGGGGTTGTGACAGAAGGTGGTATCAGAGCTAAGTCACTGATTCAGCCACAGAAGTGTTCTGCTGACACTAAAATATGATATGTTAGGAAATTAATTACGGAAATACGTGCATATATGTATTTTACTGTTATGTGTTATTTGACTATCTGTTAGTTTACAGTATGAGTGATCAAGGACCCTCCGACGCTTATCGTCAGTTGTCCTGCTCACCTAGGAGTGAAGGCACCTCTTCACAGCCTGCCCTCTCTGGGTATTCAGCTGACAATGAAGAAGGGATGTTTGTATTTAAGGCTCAGTCTGAAGAGCCATTCCCTCAGAAAAAGAGAGGATGGTTCAGTAGGGGAGCACACGAGCGTAGGAAAAGAATGAAAAAGTTACAACAGCAGCGAGTTCTAGCAGCCGCTAAGAGAGAGACAAATGCCCACACACAGGATATGCTTAATAGGAGCTTAGCCAATTTTCATATCCTAGAAACCACAGTTGCCGACCCAAACCTGGAGCAACTAGTAGCCCCTCAACCATTACCCTTGTTTCCCACGCAGCCGATGGAGATAGAAAACAACCCAGAAACCATGTCCAAATGCATGATTTCAACCCAGAGGAGATACCTAGGGTACCAGCACCCAATCCCTTAGACCCAGACTACGATCCGTGGTTCGATGATCATAGGGATTATGTGCAACGCTACCACCTAACCGATGAACCCATGCCGAACTTAGCAGCTTACCCAGGTCTGGACCCTCTAGATCCCTACTACGATACTGATGAATACATTAGGGAAATCTTAGAGAATCCGAATCCTTAGGAAGAACCCATGCCCTAGTACCCAGATCCAGTACCATCACCTGCACCCCCAATGAGTGTAGAAAATGTGCAAGAGCTCCGAACTTTCGGAGAAGAGATTTTAGAAAGTAGTGAGAGGATGAGACAGGTTGGAGAATGACTCGTCTAGAAGTACGACGAGCGTAATATGGAGTTCTGGATGAACCCATATCAGTGAAGGTGATGGTTGTGACAACCCGCACTAAACCAGGTATCCGTACGACTTAATTAATGATTAATTACTGCTTAATTACTGTGCTTGCTTGAACTAGCTGATAAACTGCTACTTGAATACTGATACATGTACTTACTTGCATCATACTTGCTTGCTGTCACTACAATACTTACATACTGAACCATAGTGACAAACATGATGCACAAAAAGCACAGTAGCACGATAACGGATAACCTATTGAACATGCTGATAAAGCCAGCATCAGGCAGACACTGCCTCTAAGGCCTATAAGAGCCTGAGATATTTTACTACACCAATAGTGAGTGTAGGATACAAGGGTTGTGGAACTGCGTCTCTAGGAATAAGATACAATGACTGGATGTGCCTAAAACGTACTTTAAGTACAAAACACAGCACTTTAATAAATAATCCAGCTTCTAGCTGACCAGTAAAGTGCCAAAAACAGGAGGAAGATATTACTAGACACTTTCCAAAGTGTCGGAAACAAGATGTGTCACTAAAAATGTTATTAACGACACTTTAAAGCTTTTGTAACGCTTTAACGGATTACTATCCAACCAAACAACCGGACTTTACCCGGAACATGAAAATATTATTATTTTCACTATTTATATTTTTCTGAGCCAGTTAGGGTCCCTGATTACCCTAACACCCGTCATAGCACATAACATACAACTAACTAAGTTAAACACTTAACTTAACTTGGTTTAACATAACTAAACCTCCTAACCACCTACTTGAAATCGGACTAGACCCCCCCCCATCCTAACCGGCCCCAAACCTTGGGGAACACACTAGTACCATCCTTGGATTATTTTAATCAATTGCCTAAAATCTAGAGAACACAAGAACCATGGGATAATACACTATGTTTTGTCTATAAAACCTAAGCTAAACACATGAGATTATTATCACTTTTCAACTTCACAAAAATCACTCTCTCCCTCTCTTCTCTAACTCTCGGCCGAACACCCCTCATTCACACACCCACTTTCGGTTCTTGATCTTGCCATTCCAAGGTTATACAAGCATCAAAGGTTACGTATTAGGAGCCTTGGAGCAAACGGAACGCGAAGGACCTCATTGCTTAGCTTTTATCCACTCGTTTTTCGCCAAGAATCTTCCCTAGCCTTGAGCTAGAGGTATATTGTTTACAACTCATTTTTGAACTAATCTAAAGTGGTTAAAAGGATTTGTGCCGGTTAAATATCGTTATCATACAATTTGATGCACAAAAGTTTACTAAACATACTTAAAATGGTGGTTAATAGCATATGGAATGTGTAAAAGTTGTAGTATTTGAAATATGTGGTTATTTAGACCCGATCTATGATGTGGTAGCTCGGATCACCATTTAACCCGGTTTGGTAAGATCATGGATCTTAACATAAGCTTGTTTTGGTTAATACAAGGGTTAAAAGGTGAAACTCTACCACACATGAAACATGAACTTGTGTAAAAATGTTTTATTTGTGTAAAAGTGTTTTAACATGTACAATAGTGTTTAAAACTAGCAGATCTACGTATCTGCAAGTGGTATTTTCAAAGGACCACGCGACAAAAGAAATCATGTTTTCTAAAAGATGGATCTTATACTAACAAACATGATTTTTATAAACCACAAGTGTGTAAACACTTGTGAAGTGAAAAGATCCGACAAAGAACTAGTTTTGTCAAAAGTTACTAGAAGTTGTAAAGATGGATTTTCTCTAAAAACGAGGTTTTTACGAAATCGGATTATTTACACAAAAGATCCAGTAAAAGTAAAGAGATTTACTACGTATTTTAGACAAACCACAAGTTCGTATATTTTTGCGATTATGTCTATCTTTGACTAGTTAAAATGTTGAAAAGTTGTTTGATAATGTTGAGAACATTGATTGATTGATTTGATAAAAGAAAATGATACGCTTGAAAGCGTGGCCACCTCCAGTTACAGAGGAAACTCTGGCGAAATTTTTCTAAAAACCTAACACTTAGAATTATTTACACCACAAGTGTTAGAATTATTTTTGACATATTTTCGAAATATAAATTTCGCCATGACTTTATTTACTAATATTCGGAGGTGGGAATTTCACAAAATTTAACGTGATAAATATATATTGTCACAACACTGTTTATGATTATTTTGTGAAAATACATAAATATTATTTTTAGAGTAAAAATAATATTTACAAGCGTTAACGATTCCAAAATAATACGAACGCTTTCACCATGAATATATAAGTTACACCGGTAATTATATTACCACTCGAATATTAAAACGTAACTTACGCACATGTATTGTATCCCCCATCCTTGGGAAGGAAATTAACTACCAAGTATATACGAAATGTAAACACGGAATAGTTGCCTAACTATTTCCCAAAGACTTAAACTATAAAGCTAAGGCACGGCCGTCCGTCTAATAGAATTAGCACTTGTAGGTCGTCGCACAGCTTTCAGATTTGGAGACACTTGGTAGAGACGCTTCACTGTGAGTTCATGTCCCCCTTTTCTCTAACTGTTTTCAGTTTTCTTAACTGCGGGGGTGAAATACATTTTACTTTGTTTACAAGTACTATTATACACGGTATGTTAACGTAAGGAGGTTTACTACTTAGATCATGTGAATGGGTAGGCAGAACACTGAGGGACTTAAGCGGTAGATCTATCTGGGTGTAGCGAGCCCAACTCTAGGCCCAACAGAACGGACCTCTGTGAGGACCAACAGAACGGACCTTGAGTGACTTGGTTGCCCGACGCAAAAATCGGCTAGGGTTGAGTCTTCCTACTTGCATTTCACACATGCTAATGGCCTTGCAAACCATTGGTGATCTCTTTTCCTTACACTGCTACATACCAGGGAACTTTTATACTTACAAGTGTTTTACTTACTCACTTGCACATGAACTCGCTCAACATTATTGTTGATTTTTCAACTTACATGTATTTCAGGAAATTAACGAGATCTGGCACGGTATGGCATGTTTTCCGCTGCACTAGTTTCCGAGGTCATCCGGGGTTTAGGGGATGTGTCTCTTTCCTGGACAAGACACACTCCTTAAACCATGTTTATATTATGTTTAAGTTTGTAATGTTTGTTAAACAAGGTTATGGTTGTTAGGGTATGTTCCCGTTAAAACAATGGTACTGTACTTGATTTTCAAAACTTAATGGATGATCTTGCATGTTTTTAACTCATATAGCTTTGTTGTGATTAAGCTATGGTATTAAGAAGTCACACCAAATTAACCACGCTTCCGCAAAGCCAGGGTGTGACAATGGTGGAGATAGTAATAATAATATAATAATAATATGAGTAAATTACAAGTTTTGTCCTTTATGTTTGTACCAAATTGCAGGCGGTGTCCTTTGTCTTTAAATTTGATGAGTTTTGTCCTTAACGTTTCAAAATCCTGCATGTTATGTCCTTTAGTCCTAACTCAGACATATTTTTTTTTGTTAAATATGGTCATGTGACTTGCACATGAGGGCATCTTTGTCATGTTATATTTGAGGGGCTATTTTGCAATAAATTATTATTCAGGGACTATTTGTAAAACACTCAAAAATAAAATAAAAAAAATAAAAAAACTCTCCCTCCTCTCTCTCTTCTCTCTCTCCTCTATCTCCTCTCTCTCATCACTTCTCCCCCATTAATGGCATACGGAGACAGAGGCATACTGGCAGTCAACGCTTGGCTGATGAAGATCACCACCTTGAAGAGGAAAAGGAACGGTAATGCTAGTAGCAGCAGAAAGAAGACGATGAAAGATTCATTAGAAGGACATTTATCCGCTCAGTTAGGTCAAATCACTTTCAAGCCTCCGGTCAACAACAATTCCTCTCGATTTCAAAGTCTTCTCAATGAGGTGTCGTATGATGCATCTGGAATCCGCTCCGTCCACGTCGTCGTTTCCGTCAGCCACGGTTTTAGATTTTGATGTTGATATTAATGTGGATGATAAGGATTTTATTCTCAGTCAGGACTTTTTTTGGTAAATTTTCTTGTTTTAATTCTATTTCAGACAATTTTACAAGTTTATAGCTCTTTCACAAAAGTACAAATTGTATTACTTTAGAGCTGATAGGTATAGTTGCTTAAAAGTTTGGTAATTTTTTTTTTTGGAACAGCAGCATACAATAGAAAAAGAAAGGAGAACCAACTAGTGATAGCTGGAAACAAAGAAACAGAAGATAAGAAACGCCAAACATACCAAAAGAAAAAAAAACAGCAGAACTATAACTTGTGGAACTCAACATCTGATTGTTATTTAATGGGGGAGGAGTGATGAGAGAGAGGGGAGAGAGAGAAGAGAGAGAGAGAGGAGGGAGAGTTTTTATTTTTTATTTTTTATTTTTGAGTGTTTTACAAATAGTCACTGAATAATAATTTATTGCAAAATAGCCCCTCAAAGATAAAATGACAAAGATGCCCTCATGTGCAAGTCATATGACCATATTTAACAAAAAAATCTGACTGAGTTAGGACTAAAGGACATAACGTGCAGGATTTCGAAACGTTAAGGACAAAACTCATCAAATTTTAAGACAAAGGACACCGCCTGCAATTTGATACAAACATAAAGGACAAAACTTGTAATTTACTCTAATATATATATATATATAATACGTGTGTATGAAAAAAAATATATGTGTATAATAATAATATATGTTGTAGTATAGACCACTTCGTGGTTAGTGATGCATAGTAGTATTGTAATGTTAATTCCAGTTTTAGTTTGTATTAGAAACATACTATATAAGAAAGAGTAAGTCGCAATGCTCGACGCTTTTGACCATTATGTGTGTTGTGTGATTGTTCGCCTTAAAATATTAATTTGTGATATTAATAATTGGCAAATGTTTAAAATTCAGATGGACAACGAAGTGAACCAGGAAAACCAGAATAATGATAACCAGAGTAACGATAATGTAACACCCTAAAATTTGTACCCTTGATTTTATACAAAATATAGTTAAGTACATGACTTTCATTAACAAAATTTAATAATAACCATGACCTTAGTCGACTAATGACTAAGTTACATAATTTCAAAACTGTTTAAAATGTGTTAACGACCCATACACAAAGACTACAAAAGATCTAAGACGTTGCGGAAGCTTCAAAATAGAGTGTTCGGTTCTTCATCTTATCACTTGATCGCCACCCGTAAGACTTGTCGATTTACCTATGATCAAAACCATTAAAACATTAGTTTTGATGTTATAGTATATTATAATCACAAAGTTGTACATCACATTTGAAATAATAAACACAAACAACTATTCTGGATCCACCGTAAATTACGGTATCACCGTAATTTACGGTGATCCCTGAAGTCTTGTGGTCACCGTAAACCAGGAGGTTTACACCATAACAGATCTGACCTCTACCGTAAATTACGGTATTACCGTAATTTACGGTAAAACCTGGAGATCAATGTCTTGTTATGTTTGAGTCATCTCATTCTAACCAATCTGGTAATTTACTTTCCTATCATCCATAACATCAAATTTCTAGTGTTCTAATAATGTGATAAATATTTACCAATAACATAACACTATCCACCATATTCCGGAGTATATGTATATATCATATTTCACTTGATTTATTGACCCGTTTGGCTCGTCTAAGGAAATCATCCTATATGACGACTACCAACGCGTACCAACCGAATTTAATATATCAATCAATATAACGACTTCGAGGCATAATTCACAACAACTCTTATTTAAAATTCACTTACATATTTAGATCATCCGATATAACAAATGTAACGGAACAAGTTACATACCTTAGCGCACGCCCTTCAACCGTGAGTCACCACCGGCTTGTCCACTCGACGTTCCGGTATCTTGTCCTATAGAGTTCAATGTTATCTTGTTTAGAACTCTTTGTAAACCATATTTCACATAATAGTTAAAACATCACGATTAGGCGTTTTAACTACAAAATTCTAATTTTCAAGTCTTCTTTGAGGCATTTCAACAAACACTTCATATGCAGAATTTTTATACCTTTAGTAATCAACTTCTTAACTTGCTAATTAACTAACTTGACAACAATAAAGCCCTCCTATAGTGTTTTAAGCATCATATCTTTCTGAAATCACTTTCAACAATCAAATTACACTAGAATAATCATCCTAAACCCTAGTGTTCATCTTCATCTTGTAAAACCCACAACCCACCTTCAAGGTGTTCATGGAGCTTTCTGAATTTGGTCATGATTTCTCAAATAGTTAGCTAGGTTTTACTTCTAAACACCTAATCAACTTTAATCTAACCAAATAACACACATGCAAGCATCTAATTTCAGATTTTCAAAATCATGAGAATTTCAAGTTGATAGATTTCATCAAATTTCACATACCTTAGAATCCTCTTGCAATGAGGATTACGATTCTAGGCTCAATTCTCGATTTCTACTTGGATTAACCCTTCAATTTGCAAGATTATGAGATTTTAGGGTTTTGGAGAAGTGGGTGTCGCCCCCTGTGATGTTCTGGTCGACCAGACCCTTGTAAAAGGGGTGTTTGGTTTATTTTTATTTAGTAAATCAAATTTAGTTTCAAATTTAGCAATTTAGGCCCCTCAACTTTGTTCAACATATCTTTTAGTAGCTCTAAACCCTATTATAGGCTATTTCTAGTAAACTAACTAACTAGGTTAAAATTCTAGTTAGTAAATTCTTGTCTATTTATACTTTATAGTTTCAAATATAAAGTTTTATATTTTCGGGGTGTTACAGATAACCTGGATAACGATAACCCGAACAACAACAATAATGGAAACCAAGTGGATAACAGTGCCATGCAACACATGGTGGCACAAGGGATAATAGATGCGATGCCATATATTATCAAAACGGTTAAGGAAGCGGAAAATAAAAGTAAACGTGATAGTAAACGACCAACTAAACCTGAACACAGCGTAAACAATGGACCCGTACTTCAAGTGCCCATTCCCAAAAGAAGAAGAACCGTGTCTTATGGTTGTTCTTATAAAGAATTCTGGTCTTGTAAACCAATGGAATTCTCGGGCAATGAAGGGGCCGTTGCATCCCTACGATGGATAGAAAAGACTGAGGCAGTCTTAAGAATAAGCAAATGCTCGGAAGAGGATAAGATAATGTTTGCTTCCAATCTGTTTAAAAACTTAGCCTTAGAATGGTGGAACACTATCCTCCAGTCTAGGGGAAGTGATAGAACTTACAATATGGAATGGGAAGAATTTAAAAACATGGTAGAAAGGAAATTCTGCCCTCCCAATGAAAAGGAATAGATAGAAAATAAGTTCCTAAACCTTAGGATGACTGGGGTAGATAGTAAGGGATACACTACTTTATTCTTTTAATCTCCCATTACGTCTGGGGATTAATTGGGGAGATTAGGCATGTAGTCAAGGCAGCTAGACCTCAAACCATAGAAGAAGCTGTAGAACTAGCAAATACCTTGACATATGAATTAATCCGTACACGAGAAGAGGATCAAAGAAGGAACCTAACCCAAAAGCTTACCCAAGAATTCCATTTTGGAAATTCTAACCGTGGGAAAAATATAGGTTCTACCTCTGCACCTTATTGTAAGTATTGCAAAAGGAAGCATTCTGGAAGATGCTCCATATATTGTAACTTCTGCAATCTGGACACAAGGAGGAAGACTGCAGGAAAAAGCCTAACAACAGGATATGCTACAACTGTGGAGAACAAGGTCACATCAAGCCAAACTGTCCAAAATTAGCTCCAGCCACAAACACCAAGAATACTAAAAATGCTAGAGCATTTGTTCTTACTGCAGAAGAAGCAAAGATGATCCCGGATGTGATCGACGGTACGTTTTTAGTTAATGAAGTTTTTGCTAAAGTATTATTTGACTCTGGTGCGAACCAAAGTTTTATTAATACTTCATTTTGCAAACTTCTTAACCAACCATTAACTAAACTTCCACAAGAATGTCTAGTAGAGACAGCAAATGGGGAAACTATTAAGATTTCTGAAATCTTGTAGGGAGCAAGAATAGAAATTCTAAATCAAAAATTTATTGCAAACCTTTACCCAATGAATCTGGCAGGATTTGATGTTGTGTTAGGAATGGATTGGTTAATAGCCAATAAAGCCAGTATTTTATGTGATCAAAAGTCAATCCAAGTAAAATCACCAAGGGGTGAAAAGATCACAATTAAAGGAAATAAACCCTTTAGATCCACAAAATTCATTGCTGTGATGAAAACAACAAGTTATGCAAGAAAAGGATCATTAGTGTATTTGATTTCCATAATCACTAACACTAAAGGAAAAGAATTAAAGGATATTCCAGTAGTATCCCAGTTTTCAGATGTATTTCCAGAAGAGTTACCAGGGCAACCTCCAGACAAAGAAGTTGAATTCAGAATCCATTTGATACCAGGAACCGCACCAATTGCCAAGGCACCTTACCGGTTGGCACCCGCAGAAATGCAGGAATTAAAGAAACAGTTAGATGAATTGTTGGAAAAAAGGATTCATACAGCCAAGCTCATCGCCATGGGGAGCGCCGATTTTATTCGTTAAAAAGAAGGACGGATCAATGCGTATGTGCATTGACTACCGTGAATTAAACAAGGTCACGATTAAGAATCGGTATCCATTACCAAGAATCGATGATCTGTTCGAGTAGTTGCAAGGAGCTTGATTTTTCTCTAAAATCGATTTAAGGTCAGGATATCATCAATTAAAGGTACAGGAAGAGGACATTCCTAAGACCGCTTTCAGAACTAGGTATGTGTAGGTCCCCTTGATGTATGGATCTTTCACAGAACTGTCAATATAATCAAGAGTGCGGAATCCTCTTGATCAGAATATCACAGAATGAGTAGAAACAGAAATCAGCAATTCACTTTCAAACTGGGTTTCTATTGATTATCGATTACGAGAATTACAATCAATCAAAACCCTAACCAACTCCAAATTCGTCCAAGCTTCTAAGCTCTCACGAAATTTCCCTCTAGCAACTGTTTTGGCTGATTAACCTAAACCCTAAAGCAAAGACTTGTTTATATAACACAAGGTTGCTACTTGGGCTAAGGTTTCCTACATGGGCAAAGCCCAATTCGTCCACCCTTGTCCCAACTGGGTTTTGTTTAGCCCAAACTCTATAACCAAACTATTACAAAGCTAAACCCGCTAACTGTTTATCGTTTAACTAATTACAAGATATCCAAAGACCAAATCTAAGCTGTTGTCACAAATATGCACCAACAGTATGACCATTATGAATTTACTGTCATGCCATTTGGTTTAACCAATGCCCCGGCTGCATTTATGGACATGATGAACCAAATATGTAAGCCATATTTGGATAAATTCATAATTGTCTTTATAGATGATATTCTTATTTATTCTAAGAGCAAAGAGGAACATGCAGCGCATCTGCACGCACTTCTAAGTTTATTAAGAAAAGAAAAACTTTATGCTAAGTTTTCGAAGTGTGAGTTTTGGTTAGATCATGTACAATTTCTTGGACATCTGGTTAATCATGAAAGAATTCATGTGGATCCCGCCAAGATCGAGGCGATTACCAAGTGGAAAACCCTTGAGTCACCAACCGAGGTTAGAAGTTTCTTAGGATTGGCCGGTTATTATAGAAGATTTATTCGAGATTTTTCTAGAATAGTCATTCCCTTAACTAAGCTAACCTGTAAATCTGTTAAGTTTGAATGGGGACCAAAACAAGAAGAAGCCTTTAGAATCCTTAAGCAAAGATTAACCAACGTACCCATACTAGCATTACCAGAAGAAACCGAAGACTTTATAGTTTATTGTGATACTTCTAAGTTAGGTTATGGATGTGTGTTAATGCAACGTCAAAAGGTTATAGCTTACGCTTCTAGACAACTTAAGAATAATGAAGAGAATTATTCAACCCATGATCTAGAATTAGGAGCTATAATTTTTGCCCTTAAAATTTGGAGACATTACCTATACGGTAGTAAGTTTACCATTTTCACTGACCATAAGAGTTTAAGGTATGTTTTTGGGCAAAAGGAATTGAATATGAGACAAAGACGCTGGATGGAGAGACTTAGTGATTATGATTGCAACATCCAGTATCATGCAGGAAAGGCAAATGTAGTAGCTGATGCTTTAAGTCGAAAGTATCATGAAAAACCAAAAAGAGTGTGTTCTCTTAAGTTAAACCTACAGGTAGATTTAAATGATTAGATTAAAGAAGCACAAGAATCAGTAATCAAGGATGATAATGAGAAACTGAAAGGAATGATTAAGGAATTAGAACAAGGAACAGATGGAATTTGGAGATTCCATAAGAAAAGGAGATGGATACCTAAATTAGGAAACCTACGTCACCGTATATTAGAAGAAGTCCATAAATCTAAATATACGATGCATCCTGGAAATGATAAGATGTATCAGGACTTAAGAAAGAATTTCTGGTGGATAGGAATGAAAAAGGATATAGCAGCATATGTTTCAAAATGTTTAACATGTTCACAAGTCAAAGCTGAACATCAGAAACCCTCAGGTTTGCTGCAACAGTTAGAAATGTCTGTTTGGAAATGGGAATTAATAACAATGGATTTTGTTACTAAATTACCCAAAACAAGAAAAGGTAATGATATAATCTGGGTGATTGTAGATAGGTTAACCAAGTCAGCTCATTTCCTACCAATGAAAGAAACTTTCAGTATGGAACAATTAGCTAAATTATATGTAAATGAAATAGTTTCATTACATGGAATTCCTCTATCAATTGTTTCTGACAGAGATAGTCGTTTTACCTCTCATTTTTGGACAAGTTTCCAAAAAGCCATGGGAACCAAGTTAAATCTAAGCACCACTTATCATCCTCAAACGGACGGACAAAGCGAAAGGACAATTCAGACACTTGAGCACATGCTTAGAGCTTGTGTAATTGATTTTGGAGGTAATTGGGACGATCACTTACCATTGATAGATTTTTCTTATAATAACAGTTATCACACAAGTATCAATGCTGCACCATTCGAAGCACTTTATGGATGAAAGTGCCGAACACCAGTCTGTTGGGCAGAAATTGGAGAAAAGAAACTATCTGGACCTGAGATAGTACAAGAAACAACAGACAAGATCATTCAAGTCAAGGAACGACTGAAAGCAGCACGTGATCGACAAAAGAGTTATGCAGATAACAGACGAAAGCCATTGGAATTTCAGGTAGGAGATAAAGTGTTATTGAAAGTCTCTCCTTGGAAAGGAGTGGTAAGATTCATCAAAAGGGGAAAGTTAAGGCCCAGGTATGTTGGACCTTTTGAGATTATTAGAAGAATAGGACCTGTAGCCTATCAGCTACAACTGCCAGAGGAAATGGCAGGAATACATTTCATGTATCTAATCTCAAGAAATGCTTAGCAGATGAATCACTAGTAGTACCTTTTAAAGATATAGAGGTAAATGAACAATTAAAATTTGTAGAGAGGCCTCTACAAATTGAAGACAGGAAAGTAAAGAACCTCAAGCACAAGAGATTAGTTCTGGTCAAAGTAAAATAGGACTCCAAAAGAGGACCAGAATACACATGGGAGCTTGAATCAGAAATGCAAAGGAAATATCCACACTTGTTCCAGTAGATCTCGAGGACGAGCTCTAAAACAAGGTGGGGAGGATATAACAACCCTCTTAAATAATATTCCAACACCCTAATATATTTTAAAATATTTCTATATGTCCTAAAATACACCCCGTATACGAAAACGGGCCCCGATAACCTTTATTGTCATAAAAATTAAATAAAAACGAATTTTTATGGTCTCTCGCGGGGCGCGTAAGCCACCCCCTTGACCAACGCGGGCCGTGAGCGAGTGACTGGTGGCACGACCCCAGGCCGCCACGTGGCGAGACACACGGACAACCTATACTCGTGACCGGACGAAGCTAAACCCTAGGCGACCTATGTCGCGGGCCGCGAGAGAAGGCGAAGAGTCGCCTATAAATGGAGGCCCTCAGCCTTCAGTTTTCGATCGTTCAAAACTCTTTCTCTCTCAAAATTTCTGCATAGATAATATAATTTCCGGGCATAATACCCCCTAATTAACGAAGTTCTGCCCCGTTGTAAGTATTATAACCTCGGTTACGTATTAGATACGCTGCCCGATAGATCCAGGGTTTCGTAATGGCTGTCGTGTTCCGCCCGACGTAGTCTTTGGAATGCCGTCTCGGGGAGGGTATTGCTAATGTAAATATTGGGTTATTATACTAACACATGTACATTTGTGTAATTAATAAATAATCACCATGAAACCCTTAAAGGAAATCTAAGACAACAATGTGAGTAATCCTCTTTTTGTGTAAACCTTTTTGTGAGTAATCTCCTTTTTGTAAATTGTTTTACAAAACCTTTATTTATTTTAAATTATAATTAGCAGTGATTGAGTCTTTGTAGTTCTTCAATTACTGCCGGTATGCTGGGGTTTTGTATACAAAATGTAGAACACGTTACCATTGGACAAAGAGTTAGCCAATGTGTAATATGACCCACCAGTCAGGATTGACAATACTGAATGAGTAATTGTGTAGATGTAAACATTGTAATAGCTCTCAATACTGTTAAAGGATAAAACTCTTCTTGATTAAACTGGGATTCACTCACCAGTATTTCCCACTGACAAAATGTTTTTAAACGCGTTTCAGGTAACAAAATGTGAAAGCCAAGTAGAAGCCAGCTGGACATCACTGAAGGCTTGGAAAAAGTGGCTATAAAAGTTACCTAAATAAAAGAAGATGTTTTATTTAATAAAATAGGGATTTTCCCTATGAAAATGTTTGTAATGAAAACTTGGGTTTTATCCGAATATGTTTAATATTATAAAAGCGTGGTATTTACTCTGATAAATATTTCATAATTAAGATCCTGATGAAATTTCCGCTGCCAAAATGTTAAACACCGATACCACCAAAACTGGTCTCGCGGCCGCCCGTTCCCGGGACAGATAAGGGACGAGGGTTGCGACAAATCTCGTGATTATTGTTAAACTTGAATTTGGGTTAATGCGCTAATACGAGTTCCGGTGTATCTAGAAATTAGAACTCATAACCAGGGAGCTGCTAAACCAGAATACTTAGCGATTAAGTAAACTTGATAATTAAGTAAACTTAATGGTTAAGTAAACTTAATGGTTAAGGAAACTTAATGGTTAAGTAAACTTAATGGTTAAGGAAACTTAATGGTTAAGGAAACATAATGGTTAAGTAAACTTAGTACTTAAGTAAACTTAGCGATTAAGAAAACTTAATGGTTAAGTAAAACTTAGCAGTTAAGACAACTTAGTCGTTAAGATAACTTAGCAATCAAGAAACCTTAATAGATAAGTAAACTAAACAGCTAAGTAAGATTAAGTAAAAATTAATTAATCAGCTAAGTAAGTTAATCAGTTAAGTAAGTTACTTAATTAACCAGTTAAAGTAAAGTTAAATAGTTAAAGTTTAACAACAAGATATACATGAGGTAGAGAATATCTAAATTGGTATATATGGGGTAGGTATTATCTAAGGAAAATATTATCTAAGGAAAGTAATATATAAGGAAGGTATTATCTGAGGAAGGTTTTATCTAGGGAAGGTTCAACTGAGGAAGGCGTATATGGGTAGATAACACCTAGGGAAGTTTTATATGGGGTAAGACTTATCCCTTACCTATAAATAGGAAGCTTAGTATTCATTTTTCTTTGCTCATTCCTTCTATTCTTCTTTCTATACGTTGGTATTCTAACCAATAATCACCGACACGATATTCTGTCCGATCGATTCGGGAACCAACTAACGAATGCCAAAGTGATGTCTAAATAAGACTATACTTTGCGAATTTCGTTAAGGTTCTGATCTCGTGACCATTGTTAGGTTTGATATGGTTTTACACTAAAACGTATTCACTCTATTAAACTAAATGTTTAACTATCAGAAAAACTCCAATCCATAAACTTACTATCAAACAAGATGTTTAATCATCAGAAGATTCAGAACTATAAAGTAGATGCTTAGTTATCAGAAGGCTTAAAATCAAGAGGCTTGTTTAATCAAGACTATATGCTAACAAGGTGAGTCATTCTCTTTTTACCAAATTGCTTTCAAAACCCTACTTGTTTTCAAAGTTATAATTACAGTGATTAAGTCTTTGTAATCTACAATTACTTCCGATGTGTGGGGTTTTGTATACACTACATGATAATCTTCACCATTGGACAACGGGTTAGCCAATGGGTGATATGACCATAGTCACACATCCGGTCGAGTGACAAATACCGATTTGGGGTAATTGGTTGATTTAAACATTGTAATAGCTCTTAATAATGTATATTATAACAATGTGTCTTTTGTACAAACTGAATGTACTCGCCAGTATATCCTGCTGACAAAACCTTTTTAAAACGCGTTTCAGGTAATTACAGTAGATTAAAATAAGAGTTGTGATACGGTACCAAAAAGGCTTACAGAAGTGGCTTATTTTATCAATTAAATTAAATTAAATTAAGAAAAGTAGTTTTATGTATTCGGGTTTATCCCATATTAAAGCTACCTTTGCAAAACATGGGTTTATCCCATCTGGTTAATAAATAAAATCCGGTGTTTCAAAACTCTGATATTTTTCCTAACTCACAGTCCTGATGAAATTTCCGCTGCAATACTTTTCAAAATAACCACCGGTACCACTTGACTGCTCGTGGCTTCCGCTCCCAGAGTGTGGTCGGGGGTCGTGACACTTTCCCTTTTGACCAAAACGTATCACTCCTTTCCAAGGAGATACTTTGAGTAGAACGTGATCTCCAACATTAAATTCCAGAGGCTTACGCCTTTTGTCAGCATAGCTCTTTTGTCTGCTCCTAGCCTTGATCAAGTTGTTGCGGATTTGAAGAATCTTATCCGTCGTCTCTTGAATGATCTCAGGGCCAGTAAGTTGCTTGTCACCAATCTCATGCCAACTGAGAGGAGATCGGCACTTGCGACCGTATAAATCTTCGAAATGAGCCATCTGAATACTGGAATGGTAGCTATTGTTGTACGAGAACTCGATCAATGGTAAATGTACATCCTAATTACCACCAAAGTTGACGACACAAGAACCGAGCATATCCTATAGGGTATGAATAGTGCGTTCAGTCTGTCCATCCGTTTGGGGATGAAAGGTTGTACTAAGGTTCAGGTGAGAACCCATAGCGGACTGAAAAGTTTGCCAAAGACGTGAAGTAATATGACCATCGCGGTTAGAGATAATGTCAATGGGTATGCCATGACGGCATATGATTTCATCAGTGTAAGTTCGAGCAAGTTTCTCCACTTTGAAATCTTCACGAATAGGAAGAAAGTGGGCTGATTTGGTCAAACAGACAATGATCACCCATATACTGTCATGACCGGCAGGTGTACTTGGGAGTTTAGTTATAAAGTCCATAGCGATGCTATCCCATTTCCAAACAGGGATTTCGGGTTGTTTGAGAAGACCTGAAGGACGTTGATGTTCAGCTTTGACCTTTGAGCAAGTAAGACACTTCGAGACGTACGCGGCGATGTCCTTCTTCATACCAGGCCACCAATAAGTCATACGTAAGTCATGGTACATCTTATTAGCACCCAGATGAAGAGTATCGGGATTTGTGAGCCTCATTCATAATGAGTTCACGAAGATTATCGCGATCTAGCACCCAGATGCGATTGAGGTAGTATTGAAGTCCATCAGACTTTGTTTCAAGTTAGCCAGTAGAAGCACCTTGTATTTCAACGATTAGACTACCTTCATTGGCTGACGAGTATTGTGCTCCACGTATACAGGCATGAAGGTCACTAGTGACCTGGGAACAGCGAATGCTACTCACATGAGTCTTACGACTAAGAGCATCGGCCACGACATTCGCCTTGCCAGGGTGGTAGCGAATTTCGCAATCGTAGTCATTGAGAAACTCTACCCATCGTCGCTGACGCATATTCAGTTCCTTTTGGTTAAAGATGTACTGCCGGTTCTTATGGTCAGTGAAAACCACACACTTAGTACCAGACAGGTAGTGTCGCCAAATCTTTAACGCAAAAACAACTGCGCCAAGCTCTAAATCATGGGTGGTGTAGTTTTTCTCATGTATTTTGAGCTATCGGGAGGCATAAGCGATGACCTTATCCCGTTGCATGGGCACACAACCAAGGCCACGGTTCGAGGCATCGCAATATACCACGAAATCATCATTCCCATCAGGGAGAGTGAGTATAGGAACGTTACAAAGTAGATTCTTAAGAGTTTGAAAGGAATCCTCTTGCTCAGGACCCCAAGCAAAAGGTTTCTCTTTCTAAGTTAACGAAGTGAGAGGGACGACGATCTTTGAAAAGTCCAAGATGCGACGGTAATAACCAGCCAATCCTAAGAAGGAACAAATCTCAGAGGCGGATTTAGGCGTACTCCAATTCTTCACTGCTTCGATTTTGGAGGGTCAACATGGATTCCTTGTTTGCTAACAATGTGCCCAAGAAATTGTACTTCATTAATCCAAAATTCACACTTAGAAAACTTTGTGTATAAGCGTTCACCACGTAAAAGCTCTAACATGAGGCGTAAATGTCGTTCATGATCAGCTCGGGTTTTTGAATAAATAAGAATATCATCAATAAAGACTATCACAAAACAATCCAAATAAGGTTTACAAACACGATTCATAAGGTCCATGAACATATAGTGCCCATAACGAGTGCGAAATGCGGTTTTGGGGACATCTTCTTCGAGAACACTGAGCTGATGATAACCAGATCGGAGGTCGATTTTAGAGAAACAGCTTGCGCCTTGTAGTTGGTCGAATAGATCATCGATACGAGGGAGAGGACAACAATTCTTAATGGTGAGCTTGTTAAGTTCGCGGTAGTCGATGCACATGCGAAATGATCCATCCTTCTTCTTGACGAATAGCACAGGAGCACCCCAAGGTGAGGTACTGGGACGTATAAAACCTTTGTCGAGTAGTTCTTGCAGTTGACTAGATAATTCTTGCATCTCAGAGGGTGCAAGTCGGTAACGAGCCTTGGCAACAGGAGTTGAACCAGGTATAAGATCAATACGAAAATCAACAGATCGATGAGGAGGAAGACCAGGAAGATCTTCAGGAAAGACATCAGAGAAATCACACACTACTGGAACCTCACTTACGCTCTTTTCCTTGTTCTTTTGTTCCACTATGTGGGCCAAGAAGGCAAAGTACTGTTTACGTAAGCACTTATTCGCTTGAGTGCATGACATCAACTTCAGTCCTTTAGAAGGTCGGTCTCCATAAACATGCAAAGTATCACCAGACGGGAGAGGTAAACGAACGTACTTCTCGTGACAAGAGATTTCAGCATGGTTCTTACGCAACCAATCCATGCCGATTAGGATATCGAAGCTACCCAATTGCATGTGTATGAGATCAACAGTGAAAACGTGATCGTTAAGAGTCAGTGAACAATCACGGAGAATAGAATCAACTAGAATAGACTTACCATCAGCAATCTCAACAGAGAACGACTTAGGTAGCTTAGAGCGTGCATAGTGTAACAAAGATTCAAATTCTATGGACACAAAGCTTCTGTCGGCACCAGTATCAAATAGTATCGAATCGTAAAGATTATTAACGAGAAAAGTACCATTAACGACATCATTGTCGTTACGCACCTGATTTGCGTTGATGTTGAACGCTCGTCCTCGAGCGGCTTGCTGTTGCTCCTGGTTCAGCTGGGGACATTGGGGATGGAGATGAGTGGTGTCTCAAAACTTGTCGCATGCTCGCCCATTGTTTGCTGGTTTGGGGTTCTGCTGGGTTGGATGAGCTAGCGGTGCTTGCTGAACTTGATTGGCTTGACGGCAGTAAGGGGTTGTGTGACCATAGCGGTTGCAGTTGGTACACAGACGATAAGCTGAGTTAGCAGGGTGATGATAATTACAAGTGGCACACTCGGGATGAACCCCTGTGTACGACTTCTTGGTGTTTTTCGGAGTGAGAGGATTCGGAGTAGCAGCAGCAGCAACAGGCACAATAGCATCACAAGCAGGGTTTGGAATCATAGCAGGGACGATTGCATTGCAGCCAGAATTTTGAGACTTTTGTTTCTTGTTCTTGCTGCCACTTGGTTGCTGCGTGATTTGGTTAGCTGGTTTCGAGGGAGCAGGGTTTCCGAACTGTGTATCACGAACACGGTTGTTGTTCAAGCTTGCTGCAAGACGGTAAACTTTTTCAATAGAGTTAAGTTAAGCTGCTTCAATTGCATCACGCATAACAGGAGGTAGCCCATGGATGTACTTGGTGATCATGCGCTTAGGAGTAGACACCAAATGTGGCACGATGATGCTAAGTTGCTTAAAGTGGGTAGTATAAGCCAAATTGTCATCTCCAACCTGTTTCAGATGCAAGAATTCATCCTCAAGTTTTTGCTGCTCATGCGGAGGGCAGAATTCGAGCATCATCATTTCCCTAACCTCGGCCCAGGGTAAAGCATAAGCTTCATCATTGGAGCGGATGTTTCTCTCATTTGTCCACTATTCCAGAGCTCTGCCTTGAAACACGCCAGTTTCACTCCTAGTCTTTAGATGCTCAGGGCACTCGCTGTTGATGAAGGTAACTTCTATGCTGTTGAACCATTCCAGCATCGCAGTCACCCCATCATTGCCCGTGAAAGGCTTAGGGTTGCAAGAGACAAAGTGTTTGTAGTTGAAGCTCACAGGCTTAGGCTGGACCGCTTTCGAGTCAACAGAGGAGGGAGGAGTGTTTGATCCCTGGATTTCGGTGACAATCTTGGGAATAATGCATGCAATCTGGTCGGCCATATAAGATATCATCTTCTTCTGGGTGTTGGCCTTTGACCTCTTGTGTGAGTTGGAGAGACGACTTGATGACATCTAAAGAGTCAGATTAAGGATTGGGTGAGACTCAATCATAGTGTTTTGTTCAATAACATAGTCTCACGAACACGTAGCATAGTATAAAGTTTCACATGATTGTATAAAAGACTCAAGTTTATTTCACACATCACAAAACGTTCAACAAGTTTCACATTGTTTAAATCAAGTTGTCTCACATAGCATAAAACGTTCAACATGTTTCTCATAGTTTAATCAAGATTCCCACGTAGTATAATACAAATGAATAAAGCATCATAAATTTAGTTCCTTCCTGAGGGATTAGTTTGACTGTTTTAGATTGCGGAGATACATGCGATTCGTGTAAAAGTTTCAAAATGAACAAAGTATTAAGTATAAAACCACATGTAAACCGAGACGACATAAAAGATAGGTTCATAAAATATAGGATTGTTTCGGGTAGAGAATGTTGACTAACCAAAGTAAATCAAGCCCCTTTCGAATTAAGGTTGCGTGCTTTGTCCTTTCGGTATTTGTTAGGCCCACGATATTTGTCCTTTCGGTCGCTACACGTCCTTAATCGATTGGAAATTTCGAGACTTTGGCGAGACTGAAAATCAAAGAGTGGGACTAGTTATCAAGATGCGAGTTTCACCTCTAACTTGGTTACATCGTACCCTAATAGTGTCGGTACTTATCAAAAGATAAGACCTACTAGATTATGAAATGGAAATTTCCCTTCAAGGTTTGGATGTCACTCCTGTCTTGAGAGTAAATCTCGTGCAAAATATAAACACTACTGAGCGAAAGTCGTCATCAAAGGCGGGAATCACCCCTGTTTTGATGAGTCGTTTCGGTTTTGTTTCAAGAGTGTTTTTAAAGCATCCAAGTGTGTATTCTGTTAGCTTTAGGAAAGGCATGTAAGTTTAATAAGGAAGTATTTGCTAGGAAGCATGTACGGTAGAATGCATAAGTTTTAAACAACAAATAAGAGTCAAAGTTCCTAGGAGTATAGACTAGGGCAAAGTATTTCTAATTTTCCTAATTCCCTATAGTTATGGCTCTGGTACCAATCTGTTACACCCTAACCGATGGCGGAAACATCGGGGCGCGGCATTAAGCGAATCAGATTGCTCAAGAGAATCCACAACGCTAATTGTTTCGATATAGCTTAATCCAAGTTTCATAAATATGACTAAAAACTTCAATCACAATTCACAACCACATAATGTATCAAAATAACATAACGATTCAAATACTGTTCAAATTGTCTAATTATCTAAGATGAGTTTCTAAGCATTATCCTAGCTTGTTTTCTTGATTCCCAGCTACTATCAACCTGCAACATGTATTAAAATACAATCAACAAAAATGTTGGCGAGCATACAAGTTTGAATACGTAGCATAATAGTTTAAAAACTCATATCCAACATGAATACATATCACAAGTTTCAACATGCTAGTTTACGTGGTTCAAATGATAACCCAAGTTTCCAACGTGTTAACATGCCTTTCCTACCTTGACGCATCGAAGAGGAAGTAAAAGAATCAAAACTTAACAAAACTCCCAAGACTAATGGAGAGGTGCATTCCCCCTATAGCGCTACAATTGTTAAGGCGAGATACACATAAGAATAAAACGTTCACATAGCATAAAAGTCTCAAGTATCACAAGTATCATGTTTTCATGTTTAACAGCGGATTGAGTATGTTTCAAATAAGTTTCAAGTGTCAAGTGTCTTGATATAGAATACATGTTGCATCCCAAAAGTGTTTAAAACAAAACGGGATCGAGTATACTCATAGTGGGTGCTTAGAACCAAACACTGCTAAATTGGATCAGCCTGCGGGCGGGGATCAGAGTATAAGTCCTTTAAGTGTTGGCCCGGTCAGGAACAGAGTGTCAAATAATGAGAAAATCGAGTTAAAGTGTCTGACAGACTACCTGGGCGGATGGTTATCCGGACGGATGGTCATCCGTCTGATGACCATTTAAACAGATGACCATTCGAACAGTAGGTGTTTGTGAACTGTTAAAGTTTTCAATGTTTTGATCATAGTGTCCTGTAAAACAAATAACAAGTGTTGTCATAATCAGATCATCTGGACGAATGGTCATCCGATCGGATGGCCATTCGGACAAATGGACAGTGAGTGAGTTTCGTGAAATTTTCTAAGTTTAAGTTAACGGTGATGGTGTGACGACGTGTCCAACAATGGAAACATACCAGAATCAGCTCGTTCGATCGGATGGGCATCACCCATTTTCGTACCGACGAGCTGTTTCTGACGAAGTTTCATGTTTGGACCGTTAATCGGCCCGTTCTCCGGTGGGATTCAGTCTTCAAGCCGGCTTTCGACTAAGGAATGAGTCGAAGTCTGTTCAAGTCTGATTTCACCCATGTTTTGTATAAAAATTCAAGAAAAGTTCGAAAATTAGTTGTAAAACGTGATGTTCATCAGATCTGAGCCGGAAACATGTGAAATTACATCAGATCTGGTGTAAAAAGCGTGAGATTCCTTTAGATTTTGCATAAAAGTTGTGAAAAATTGTTAGATCTGGGCCGATCTTGATTAAATGATGCTCCACCACAGTTTGCACAAACAACTGAGTGGAAACCACCTTCAAGAGGCCCAAACCAGTTGATTTTCGAGAAGAATGTTGAAGTGTTCATGTGATTTTGATGAAGAATGTGGAGTAGAAGTGATAAATGATGAAAGTTGTACAAGGATTGAGGGGAAATACTTACGGAATGGCCTTGAATCTTGATTAAAGTGACTAAGAGTGTGTGTGGTCGAATGGCAGATGCAAAGGTGTGAAATGAAGGGTCAAGGGTCCTATTTATAGGTGATAGTGACAGATAGTTGGTGGAGAAGAGTGCAAGGGATCGGATGGCTTTCTGGTTGAATGGCCATCCTCAGTTGGTCATCCGAGCGGATGGTCATCCGATCAGATAGCCGATATCCGTTTGCTAGTTTTCTGACTTTGGTTCGTTTTGCGAGTTAGGTTAAGTGTTGCGTTGCGTATTGTTGTGAGTAACCATTACATGGTATTATTTTGTAATTTACACAAAAGTTTCTGTGTTTCAAGTCTACGTTTAAGCTAGTTTCCCGTTCAATAAGTATCAAGTTTCTCGTTCAAGTATCAAAGTTTCATAAAGAGTTAAGAATCGCATTGTTCACGCACATATAAAAGTATCACAAGAGTCAAGATTCATACTTTTCATGTATAAAGCATCACAAAAGCATCTCATAGAGTAAAAGTTTCACATAGTTTAACGCGATTAAGATTCAAATAGTCTCATTAAGCATCACAAGGCAGGAAGTATGACAAGACTTGCCAAAAGATAAAAGTGTTGAAACGTAGGGCGTTACACTTATGGATCATTTTGAGGAGTCAAAATGAGGTGGTTTTCAAGTCTACAAACCCTTAGGTTTTATAAGTCATTGACTAAGGCAAGTCGCTGAGTTTTCTGTGGGTCAAGAATCGGGTGAAGGCGGGGGCGTTGACTTAGTACCCGTGGAAGGCCTTCAATCTCCGGGATATGGGCTGAGTTTTTTTCAGTTTTTGTTTGGCTTTTTGTTTGTTCTATTTTGATCTATGTCTTTCGGGTTGCTTCCCTACTGGTTGGCGTTTTATTAATAAGAGTATGTTTTATTAGCCGTTAAAAAAATATAATATTCATGTATATCTCAACATTTTGTTTGTAGGGTCGTTCACGAGCCGAGCTAAACCGAGCGGGCCTTTGCTCGTGCTTGGCTCGTTTATAAACCGAACTGAGCGAAGCGGCTCATTTAAAACCGAGCCTCAAATCAAGCGAGCATTTTCTGAGTAGTAAATATTCCGAGCGAGCGTTGAGCGAAGTTCGAGCGATTTGGACAACTATACGTATCGCCCGATTTAAATTTGCTGAGAGAGATAGTGACAATGTTGGGTCTCAAGTTTTTATGTCTTTAAAAACAGGCACATTTCATGGCATAATATTTTCCTTATGAATAACAATGTTATGGCCGACGAGACGATGATCATATTGCACAAACGATGACGTTGAGAGCAATAGACGATCGACTTAGGGTAACGACATGAAACATTGAGTCGATGAGCAGACTGTCGTTTATTGGTTTAGGGTTTAACTTTTAGATTTGATATTAATTTTTTTATTGGTGTGATTGGTCTAGTATGTATAGATATACTTGTAAATTTGTATATAGTGGACCAAAATCTAATAGAGTGGTATATATAAAACTATAAATTTAATTTATATTTAAGTATACGACATGAAACATTGAGTCGATGAGCAGACTGTCGTTTATTGGTTTAGGGTTTAACTTTTAGATTTGATATTAATTTTTTTATTGGTGTGATTGGTCTAGTATGTATAGATATATTTGTAAATTTGTATATAGTGGACCAAAATCTAATAGAGTGGTATATATAAAACTACAAATTTAATTTATATTTAAGTATATATGTATGTGTGTATATATATAGGTGTGTGTATATGTATAAATTATATTTGCGTATATAGATGTTTATATATGGTGTGTGTGTATATGTATAATTTATATTTGCGTATATACATGTTTATATATGTATGTGTGTATGTATATGTATATATTTAGTAATTAAAAATAATAATCCGAGCCGAGCGGACCTTTGCTCATGCTTGACTATTTAGTGTTGACCAAAGTTTAACTAAATTAAAGGCAATAATGCCATAATGGACAGGTTCCTTGTGTTTACTAATATTATCATTAGCTTTGCAAGCACCACCAATGACTACAATAGTGGGGTCTGTTTGATTCTCTACGATCAAGAAATTTCCTCTAAATCTAAGTGGTATCAATGACTACTACAATGGTGTCTATTTAATACCCGTTTCATTTTGTTACATTTTTAACCCATTTCATATTACTTAGCTATATTTTGACGCATTTCATTTTAATTCACCATATTTTGACCCGTTTCATTTACTTCACTATATTTTGACCCATTTCATTTTAGTTCACTATATTTTGACTCGTTTCATTTAATTCACTATATTTCGACCCTTCATTTAATTCACTATATTTTAACCCGTTTCATTCAGTTCACTATATTTTGATCCGTTTCATTTTAGTTCACTATATTTTGACCCATTTCATTAAATTCACTATATTTGGACCCGTTTCGTTTTAGTTCACTATATTTTGACCCGTTTCATTTTAGTTCACTATATTTTGACCCGTTTAATTTTACTTCACTATATTTTTATCTGTTTCATCATAGGTCTATACATTTAACGCGTTTCATTTTACTTTTCTAAATTTTGACACATTTGGCTTTCATTAACTATATTTTGACCCATTTGACCTTATTCGGGTCAGGTTAGCCCATAGTTCTTTTCCCATAATATTAAAAAATAAATATATTTTCTACTGTTGTTTTGATTTCAATAAATTTCAAAACCATTGTAAGAAAAAAATTGCAAAACTACATAAATAAGTTTATACTCTACAATACTCCAACAAGTGTCATCATAACAAATATGCAAAAGTGCCAATTCTTCAAGTCGATTCACTTTTCATCCTTCTCTTTCTGGTAACGACTCTTTCGCCAGCACATGAACATGGGGCATCTATCTTATTCATGACTCAAAAGTTAACAGTTCTCCAATAACTTTTATCAATATCTACCTGTCCAACCTTATATATGATATGTTCAAAACTCTTGCTTATTGTCTCGTGAGATAGATTGAACATAGCTTCGGTCCATTCTTTCTTGAAAACATCAAAGAGCTTTCTAGTGTAACGTGAACTTGCTTTTGCCTCTATCAAATTAACAGAAGAAAGAACTGGCTTAGAGTTCATAGTCTTGAAGTCTTCGTCTTCTTCGGCAGCCCTTCGTGCCTCAACAATTTTGTCATACTGGATTACAAACTCATTCAACATGGTCCTTGATGTAGGTGCAATATGTCTGTAGCTTCCGTCTGTATCGAGTCTATATTTTTCATGTATGTGTCTATGTATAGTTTTGTATGTTTGTTGTATTATAACTGCGAAAGAACGAAGCAAAACATTAATTGTAAAGCTCATCTGATCGGATGGCTTGGGTCATCCAGACGGATGACCATCCGGACGGATGACCATCCGGACGGATGACCTTCCGACCGGATGGCATTAGCTCTCCCAGTTCGCCTATAAATAGAGACTTAGGGGTCACTTTGTCAGAACTTTTGGCAGTCTCTCTCTGTAGCGAAGCTCTGTCTAGATCTCACCGGATACTTGTATTTTCAGAATCTTTAAATGAGAATGGATGCGTTAATCATTGATTTCTTTGTTGATTCGTCTTTGACATTGCATAGGGATTACGCACCTCTGCATTGATCGATCCGACCTGCGTTCTTCATTCTAGAGAACCGTTCCTCGCAATCACAAGTGGTATCAAAGCACCAGGAGGTCGGATTCGGAGAGGATTACAGCGATTTCATGAAGATCTCGACTGATTACAACCGATTTCAGCAAATCTCATCGGAGATTTTGCCTGATTCTTCATCTTTTCTTCTATTTCTATCTGTGTTCTACATTTCTTCACCTTAAACTGACAAAAATAAAAAATTGGCATAGAATTCACGGATAAAATGGACTAAATTTGATATCACTGTGATCGCAATCTGTTATAGATTATTCCTACAAAATTTCACGGCAAAATGCGAACTAAAACAAGTCCAAATCGATCAAAAACATGAACTGTGAACCGAACATTGCTGATGTCACTCATCCGATCGGATTGGCTTTGTTATTGTTCTTGTTTACTTGCTGACGTCATACTCATCCGATCGGAATGTCATCCGACCGGATCAGTATTGTACTGTTATAAAAGTTCAAGTTCAACAAACAAACGACCATCCGACCGAAGGGCCATTCGTCACTTGACATATTTGCTACTATTTCATATTGGCCATCCATCCGAACGACCATTCAGACGAATGACCATCCGTTCAGCTGTTGTTGTGATTTTGAAATTTGACCAAGTTTGACTTTTCAGGTACGTTAATCATGGGAGATGAGTTCATGAACCCGTTTGGTGATATCTTTGCTTACAACACTGGAGAATCTTCCAACACAAATCCCAAAACTGCTACCAAGGCGATATCCGACTCGCTAAGTGTCGACAACGCGCATGGCACTTAAAACAAACCTCCGAAACTCATGGCGATAGAGGATTATAATCGCTGGGCAAAGCGATTTGATGGATGGTTGAGAGTGTTCGCCTACGATAGCTGGAAATGCATGAAAAATGGTTACAGTGCTTAGAGGCAAGACTATGAAAACTTAGTAGATAATGAGCAGGAAGAGTTTTTAGCCGAACAAAAAGCCATTGCATTGCTACATCAATCCGTCAGAGATGATATCATATCATTGATCGATTATGACAACTCGAAGGATTTGTGGGGAAAGCTTGAAAAGAAATGTACAGGTGGTGAAGAGATAGTGAAAAATAAGAAATCTTTGTTAAAATGGAATTTGATTTGTTTACATGTATGAAAAGTGAAAACGTGCACCAAATGATTGAAAGATTATGTCATTTAAAAGCAGAATTAGCTAGATTCAGAATCAAGAAAGATGACGAAGAGATGGTTGATAAGATGTTCAAGGCATTGCCGAATGAGCAGGATTGGCAGTACTTTGGTCTAGTGCTCAAAAACACAAAGCCGATGGCAGAAATGACACTTAACTGGTTGATCGAACGACTTGAGGGGCACGAGTTGGAAATAAAGAAGATGAATAAAGTGAGCAACACACAGTATCAACAAAACATTGATCTGTATTATCGAGGCATTATGATTTCCAAAGCCACATCACCAAAAACTGCTTTTAGTGTCGAAAGCTCGATTAATGTTTCTCAAGAGAAGTCTAACAGCAGTTCTTCATCTAGCAGTCACGGTTACCATGGTACTGGTTCTAGTGCATCTTCTTCATCCGCATCGAACAATCAGCAATCACAAAGTGCTTCAAAATCCAACGTCTTCCGGTGCAACATAGCCGCCAATCTGAACAATGCACAGAATTTCAATGAAGAAACGATCAAGTAGCAAATGGTATTTTTAGCATCAATTCTGGAATCGTACAAGAGCCTAGTTGCCGGAAAGATTGGCAACACCAATCACTAAAGAAGATTACGATCAAATAGATCCGGAAGAGATGGAGCTTATCGACATTCGCTGGTGTATGGCTAGCGTGATTCGCCGAGCTCAGAGATTCTTGGAGATTACCGGGAGAAACTCAATTGGAGGTCCTTCAATGAAATTAGGTTTTGACAGGTCGAAGGTGACTTGTTTTAAATGCAAACAAAAGGGCCACTTCAAAAGAGAATGTCGGAACTCTGCTACTAACGAGACTGCAAATCCGTTTCACGACGATTATTACATAAAGGCAGTCTATCACCGAAATCGTGAAGAGCCACCAAAGATGAAGCAGATTGAAGACAATCCGAAAGAAAAGTCGAGAGCTTTGGCGGTGATCCAAGACGATGCGGGATTTGATTGGAGTGAATTTCTTCCTGAAGAGGATGCTATCGGTTATGCATTTATGGCACATATTGAACCACCAGCACCACCTTCAACTTACATCGAGAAAGGAGTTTGGCACAAATACAAAAGAAAAAGATCTACTTAGCTTACAAAGAAGCTAAAAAGGTGAAAAGATGGGATCCAGATCGTGAGTGTTACTTGGATCCAAAGGGTAACATCTGTATTGATCCAGCAACCATTGATTTGGAAACTCTTATTAAATCAATCCCGCCAGTAGAAGAACAAATCAATATAGATGCAGCAAACAGAGCTGAGAAAGAAAGGCTGAAACATGAGAGACATGAGAGATATCTGAAGTCCTTAGAGCCAAAGAAAGTGGACGAAGGGATCATCGAGAAAGGAGTTTGGCACAAATACAGAAGAAAAAGATCTACTTAGCTTACAAAGAAGCTAAAAAGGTGAAAAGATGGGATCCAGATCGTGAGTGTTACTTGGATCCAAAGGGTAACATCTGTATTGATCCAGCAACCATTGATTTGGAAACTCTTATTAAATCAATCCCGCCAGTAGAAGAACAAATCAATATAGATGCAGCAAACAGAGCTGAGAAAGAAAGGCTGAAACATGAGAGACATGAGAGATATCTGAAGTCCTTAGAGCCAAAGAAAGTGGACGAAGGGATCATCGAGAAAGGAGTTTGGCACAAATACAGAAGAAAAAGATCTACTTAGCTTACAAAGAAGCTAAAAAGGTGAAAAGATGGGATCCAGATCGTGAGTGTTACTTGGATCCAAAGGGTAACATCTGTATTGATCCAGCAACCATTGATTTGGAAACTCTTATTAAATCAATCCCGCCAGTAGAAGAACAAATCAATATAGATGCAGCAAACAGAGCTGAGAAAGAAAGGCTGAAACATGAGAGACATGAGAGATATCTGAAGTCCTTAGAGGCAAAGAAAGTGGACGAAGGGATCATCGATGTAGAAAAAGAGATGACAGCAAAAAATATGACAAAGATGGCAGATAAAGTTCTAATGGCAAAAGCACTTGAGGTAGATTCCAAGTTTGCTTCTAAGTCTAAGTCATCAGAAAAGGTCAGTAGTAGTGGTTCAGAAAATGAACCAGGTAAGGCTGAAAGTGCAAAAACTGAAAGTGTTTGCAGAGGTTGCACGAAAGAGTGAAAAGTCTGCAACACACGCGAATATCTCTCAACAATGAGACTCCAGGAGCTGACAGATAAAATCGGCATAATAGTCAGAGAAGTACTTGGTCGAGATATACTGATTAAAGCTTCAAATGAAAGAATCAAAGAATTAACTGAAAAAATTGAAAATGATAAAAAATGATGTTGAACGATTTCGCAAAGAAAATGAAAAATTGATTCTTAAAAACAGAAAAATTTCTGAAAATTTTTGATAAACTAAAAAGAACAGTAAAAATTCAGATGAACGCAATGCAAAAACTCATAAAGAAATCACTCATTTATCAGGAGTTCTTCAAGCAAAAGAAAAACTGATAAATCAGCAACTGGATGAGATTGCAAATCTCAAACTTCAATTTCAGGAAGCTAAAATTGAAAATGAGAGAATCAATCTGAAGCTGAACAACTATTCGTCTGCCAGCTTTGTTCTTCAGCATATAGTTCCCAAACCAATAGGGAAGAACAAAGCCGGTGAAGATGTTTATTCAGATGGAACAGGGGTGGGTTATCACCTTGATCCACTACCCATGTGCAATAATTTCACAAAGAAACAATCTGGGTTGGTTAACGAATCTGAATCAAGTGAGAAAACTGATGTTGAAAAATTGCCAGAAAACATTGATGTCACATTCTCTTCACAAACTGATGAAGACAGTATTCAATCTGAAGTTGTGAAAAATGTTGTTGATAGTGACTCCACAGTTGAGGATGATGAATGTTTTCTAAACCATTACATTCCAAAACTTAAGTCCCAGGAAAACTTAAGTGATGAACCGACTCTTGTCATGTACAAGATGAATAGTTCTGATAAGTTGTACTCGGATACTGAGTTTCCGATCGAACACGTGAATGTGGATAAAGTGAAAAAGGTTTTCAAACTTGTTGTGATCGATGTTTCTGAGGTCAAAGGATTGACGAGTTCTAAGAGGTTTTTGAACTTTCAACATGATAAAGCGTACTACAAAAAACCAGTTGTGCCACCACGTTCTTATAAAAACAATCAAAACAAAGGGTTAGGTGGACATCAGGGTGGTAAGAATTACCCGAAAAAGAACTTTCAGAAACAAAAGTTTGTTGAAAAGAAAACATTTGTGAAGAGTTCAAGCTTCAGAACAAGAATCAGAAATTTTCTCAAAAACAAATGAAGAGTTCTTTGCTAAAAAGGCCTCACAGCCGCAGACTGATGGTAAAAGTCGGGATGTTGACACCCGAACTTGCTTCAAATGCAACCAAATTGGTCACATTGCCCGAAAGTGTACCAATTTGAAACCTAAGTCTGTGGTTCTTGAGAATCCAAAGAAGAAAAATGATGTCAAAGGCAAAGCGCCTATGTTTGTTGAGATGAAGATTTCAAAATCCGAAAAAGGTAAAATAAAATCTAAACCTGTTGAACAACCGATAAAGAAAAATGATCATTTTTACAAACGGGTTGCTCCTCCACAACAAACATGGAAGCCGAAATCTCAAGCAAAGACATCAAATGAATCAAAACCAAAGGTTTCTGATAGTGCTGCAAAACAATCATCTTCAACCAAACCGGTTAAGATGGATGTACCTTTGGATTATTATGAAAAGCTTGAGAAAAAAACTTCTTCGACCCCACCAGGCAAGAAGTATGTTCCAAAGAAGATTTAACCATTTGATCAACCTAAAAAGGAAGAATTATTTCTATACAAAGAGGTTGAGGTTGGAACCGAGAAAAGTTTAGAAATGAACGACAAAAACTTCCCACCACTGTATACAACGAAAACTCACATTAACATCGAGCTACCCGAGTCAAAGGAGGATTAGGTTGCTTCAACTTCTAACTAATTGCATGTGATATGTGCAGGAGCTCCCAACATCTATTTCGAAGTGGATTATGGATAGTGGAGCGTCCCGGCACATGACAGGGCAAAAGACCCTACTGTACGACGTTAGAGGTTTTAATGGTGGTTATGTTGGTTTCGCGGGAAACCAAGGTGGTCAAATTATTGGGGAGGGCACGTTGTCTAATGGTGTCATTACATTCGAAAGAGTCAACTACATACCAGAACTGGAGAACAATTTGCTCAGCATTTCTCAGATTTGTGACAGGATGTACACAACGCATTTTACCGACAAGGAGTATCTGATTCTGAAGCCAGGGTTTGTCATCCCTGATGAGTGGATCATTATGCGAGCACCAAGGGTAAACGATCTGTACGTGCTAGACATGAGTGTTGCTACTACTACTACGGGTCATCCTCAGTGTTTCGTATCAAAAGCTACCGAGAAGGAGTCAGTGTTGTGGCATCGAAAAATGGGCCACATCCACCTACGTAAGATGAATCACCTGGTACATAACGATCTTGTTAAAGGTGTTCATCTGAAGAGTTTCCACCTGGAGGGAGAATGTATTAGCTATCTGAAAGGAAAGCAACACAAGAAATCTCATCCCAAGAAGACGGAGAACTCAATCTCAAAGCCACTTAAAAGACTTAACATGGATCTCTTCGGTCCTGTGAATGTCAAAAGTATTACAGGAGACCTTTACTGCCTAGTGGTCACTGATGACTATTTGAGATTTTCGTGGGTGATGTCTGAAGTCAAAAGATGAAGCATTCGAGAGTTTACTGAGATTGTTCAGAAAGATTGAGAATTTGTACCAGTCCTGTATCTGTCGACTATGAAGTGACAATGGTACGGAGTTCAAAAACAACGAAATTGAAGAATTCTGTGACAGAAGAGGTACATTGCAAGAGTTCAGCACGCCGTACACTCCACAGCAGAATGGAGTTGCAGAAAGAAAGAATCAGACGCTGATAGAAATGGCACAAACGATGTTAGCTGATGCAAAGCTTCCTATCAATTTTTGGGGAGAAGCTGTATCTGCCGCTTGCTATACTCTCAACCGGGTGTTAACTGTGAAAAAGCATAATAAAACGTGTTTCGAGCTCCTCAACAAATGCAAGCCTAACTTGGAATACCTAGAGTCGTTCGGGTCCCCCTGCACAGTTCTAGATCCTGATGGAAAGTTTGGGTCAAAGAGTTTGGAAGGAATCTTTGTGGGCTACTCCATTCCACTTAGACGGGTGCTTGTTCCAAGTCTTGGGAGGATCATTGAAGCTCAGCAAGTGGAATGTCAAGGATACACTATGCCTCCATAGAAACCCGTAGACTCATGGCGATTAAGTTATGATTCTTTATGGGATACATTCGACTTACCAGAAGAGCCAGAGTACGTTGATCAATTAGACATATTCCGGGATTATGAAGCTTCCTAGGGTAGATTGCCAGCAAAGTCTTCAAAACGTCAACAAACTTCCAATGATCATGAAGTTGGTCCAAGTCACAGTGGTCAAAGTGACGATTAACAGCAAACTCACACTTCAGAACAAGTGCCTGCTCCAGAAAATCAGACAACAGTTGATAATGATTCAGAGTCTGACTCGGTCAGCCCGACCTTTGATCGAGTGATTCAGAATCTGAGGGGGAGCTGATCCAATCTTCAGACCAGACAATTCATGTTGATGAACAAGTTACGGACCTGAATGTCACAAATTTGGATAGCGAGGTGAACGTTCCCGGTGATGTTATAACGAGGACTCTATCTTATCACCCCGATGAGTTGATAATTTAATAATTACAATCAGGAGTTCGAACAAGAAGCCAAGTCGACCATGGCCTTACATACTTTTACTCTAAAGTTGCTCCATTACAAACTGATTTCTCACTCAGTTGCTTTATTTCGCAGATTGAACCTCGAACGTATAAAGAAGCACTGACGGAAGAATCATGGGTGAATGCTATGCAGGAGGAGCTAGGTCAATTTGAGAATCTCGGAGTTTGGAAACTTGTCGACCTACCTGATGGGCATAGAAAGATAAACACCAAGTGGGTGTTCAAATGCAAGAGAGACGATCGAGGAGTGATAGTCAGAAACAAAGCTAGACTCGTTGTTTAGGGGTTTAGTCAGCAAGAGGAGATAGACTTCACAGAGGTTTGTGCTCTAGTTGCCAGACTTGAAGCCATCAGAATATTTCTTGCTTTCGCTTCATGGAAAGGGTTTAAGGTTTACCAGCTAGATGTCAAGTCGGCGTTTCTTTATGGAAAGGTGAAAGAGGAGGTCTACGTCGGTTAGCCACCGGCCTTTACCGATCCGATACACAAAGACAAGGTCTACCTCTTGGCCAAAGCACTGTATGGATTGCATCAGGCCCCGAGAGCCTGGTACGAGACGCTCTCTCAACACTTCCTCTCCAACGGCTTTATCCGAGGAAAGGTGGATGCTACACTCTTCACTAAGGAGGTCGTTGGTCATCTGCTGATCGTTCAGATATATGTTGATGACATTATATTCGGGTCCACGAATGACGAGATCTGCAAAGAATTCAAACAAGTGATGAAGCAGAAGTTCGAGATGTCGTCAATGGGTGAGATGAAGTTCTTCCTTGGGCTACAAGTTGATCAGATGCCGGAGGGGACCTTCATACATCAAACGAAATACATCTCTGATGTTCTGGAGAAATTTGGGATGTCCGAGACTACACCGATGTCCACCCCGTTAGCAACTAATCACGGTATCAACCCTGATCTCACCGGAGAGAAGGTCGACGAGACGCTATATCGTTCGATGATTGGTTCGCTGATGTACCTGATTTCATCTAGACTTGACATAATGTACCCGACATGCCTCGCGACCCGATATCAGTCGAGTCCTAGAGCCTCGCACATGTCTATCGTCAAAAGGATTCTACGCTACCTGAGAGAAACCCCAAGCCTGGGGTTGTGGTATCCCAAAGAAGGTGATTTCAAGCTCGAAGGATTCTCAGACTCAGATTTCGGTTGCTGCAAGATCAATTCAAAGTCAACAACTGCAGGATGCCAATTCTTCGGACCTCGCTTGGTCACTTGGCAGTGTAAGAAGCAAACAACCATCGCTCTTTCAACGTGTGAAGCAGAGTACGTGTCAGCCAGCAGCTGCTGCTCGCAGATTATATGGATCCAGCAACAAATGCGAGATTATGGTTTGCAATTTCTTACCTCTCCTACTTTTGTTGATAACTAGGCTGCAATCAACATAACAAAAAACCCGGTACATCACGCTAAAACTAAACACATAGAAATTCGCCATCACTTCATCCGTGATTGCTACGAGAAGAAGTTGATTCGAATAGAAAAAATCCACACCGACGAACAAAAGGTAGATTTACATACTAAATCATTTGATAAGTCACGCTTTAAATACTTTAAAATTGAATGGTATGAAACTTTTGTCATCAGGGGGAGATATAGTCAGCGTTGATAAGAAAACCACAGCAGAGGACGTCGAGAAGTAGACTGCTTTGGTTTGTCGACTTTTTAGTTGTTTTGGTATTTAGGGGGAGATAGGTTATTTCAGAAAATACAAAACACTAAAAATGCAAAATTACAAAAACACTAGAAAATTTTCAAAATCCAAAAACATTAGAAAACCCAAAAAGAGTTTTGTGTAAAAAGAGGAAATGATAGTACATCAGCTAGACTATCACGGTACGCTAAAGAAATGTAATGTTTAAAAGCGTTAAACGGTCTCACTGATGATATGTCGATTGGTTTTTTACACATTGATGTGGAATAAGTAGTTCAAATAATTAAACTCAAATAACCCTAATTTAGACTCAAGTAATAAAAATCTAGACTCTATAACTTGACTAAACTACTCACCGGCAAGTGAACCGGTCGTCTCTAGCACAGAAAAGCAAGTCCGGATGTCGAACCCACAAGGACTCTAATTAATTACGTTAACGACTTTATTTAGACTAGACACTGACACGACTTAACAATTTTTGTGTTTTAGGGGGGGGGTTACTAAAATCCTAAAATTGAAATTAAAATGAAATTAGACTAAGACACGAACGAGAACTAAGGTTTGATTCAGATGAGATTAACGACTACCTAGACTTGAATCCAGTTTGACTATAAATGTACTTCTAACGGTATTATTGTTGTATGGAGTCGGG
Organism: Helianthus tuberosus; assembly: GCA_030545235.1. Classification (NCBI taxonomy): domain Eukaryota; kingdom Viridiplantae; phylum Streptophyta; class Magnoliopsida; order Asterales; family Asteraceae; genus Helianthus; species Helianthus tuberosus. Next base: position 86,431,538 of record CM060369.1, read on the forward strand.
ATCGTAAAATACTAAACCTTAAGGTATTTCAAGCTAAGACTTCCCGACTCTTCTCAGGAAGAAACCTAGGAAACCCTACAAGGCTGTTATGAACACCGACTGTTAGACTTCCTCTCAGTCCTCTAACGACTCTAAAAGTGCCCTAATACGACTATCTACCTCTCAGTGCGATAATCTAAGGCAATTCTAGGTTCTAACTTGGTTTATTAGACACAAATGCAATTAGGGAACTAAAACCGACTTCTCTCAAAATCTATCTTAGCTATATACTGCACCGAGACCTAACAATTAACTCGAGCCTCTCAGCGACAAGTTAAGCAGAATATTTAATTCTAATTGTATTTTAATTACTGTATCTAAGGCTATTGGCCAATTTACCCAAAGATCACCCGAACCCGCAAGGATGAAAATAATCAACACAAATTTATTATGTGAAAGACATTCACCAAAATCTATGTGAAACAGCAAATAATCAACAACCAAAAATAAATACGCACACGCACCAAATAAGAAACTCTAGAACACTTTACTTTCAGAAATCAATCCATAACCAAACAATAATAACCGTTAAAAGATCCCCACATGGTGATATATATATTATTCCTGTTCCATCACGTCCAGTAATTACTGTTGGGCTTAATAGCCTTTGGCGGCCCAATACTTCTCCAGCCGTCTCTTGTTCTGCTATTCGATCCCTCACAAAATGGGCCTTGTTCAGCAATTGTTGAAGTGTATGTTTCTAATATTATTGGCCAATCATCCTCTTACTTCACGAACTGGTGGGCTATAAGGATCCATGGCCCCTTTTTTATATTTTCTTTTCTCAACTCCAACAATAGTCATAATAATATATAGATTGGCTTTTTTTTCTTTTTAGATAACCTAGAGATAGCGGGCTCGGCTCACTCACAGAAAATAGCGACGAATTTTCTTTCGGGCACTGGCATTCTACTTTGCCCAACTGGCTGGTCATTTAATTGTTACTCCTTTTCGCTCCATTTGCACCAGGATCTGCCAAAACACAAAATAATCAATAGCACGCAATTCTAACTAAAACGAAACTAGAAATAACGAAAATCTATACAAACTATACACGAATAAAGGATGTATTTTGCAATACATCAAATATCCCCACACTTGCTCTTTTTTCGTCCTCGAAAAAGAATTGTGCAACGGAATCAGAGACGAACAATCACTTGTGTCAAAAATTAGTTGTATCTTATTAAAACCAAGGCTTGCGTTAGCCGCGATTGCGAATATACTTGTCCACTTTAAACCCGAATCCAATCCTAAGCCCTTATCATGTAATTTTAATTTAAGTGCGGTCAATCCACCTAGGGTCTCACACTAGAATCTACGGTCCACCTACTCCCACCTCAAGCTTATAGGACTAAAGGAACGATCACTGGACCAATTCCCAACCGTCTTATATCAATACCAAGAGAGTTTACAATCAATTTTTTTTCTTTTTCCATTTTTTTCGCTTTTCTCTTTTTTTTTTTCAATCGTGAGTCTAGACGATGCTTTCCCTAACCAAGAGGCAATCCGGCTGTAGAGTCGCTATCCCCAACCACAGATTACTTAGGTTTCGATACGTTTTTTTCTTTTCTTTGCTTTGCACGGTCGATTTCACACACCCTAGCGGTAATCTTGCGGTAGAGTCACTATCCCCAACCCAAACTACATAGGAATGCATTACTTTCATTTAGTTTCTAGCTCACTTTTTATTCTATATTTTTTTCATGATCACAAACTCTAACAGTTTTAACTTATAACGGTGCCCCTTATACTATTATTGGTAGTTTTAATTTCCCATATCTCCCAGGCGAAAACCCACTAGCAGACCGACAATTAAGGTATATTAGCTCAAAGGGACTTAAAACCAAACCCGGGCCTATCCACATATCCCTAACTAGACGCAAGCTTGATTTATTATAATCTCATATTATTATTATTCGAACTCAAGCAAAAATTCATCTTTTCTATCATTTTCCGTTTTATTTATGCAAACTTCTCATATCGAAGGACATTTTTCTAATTTTTCAATTTTTTGGGTTTTTTCAATTTTTTTATTTTTTGTATTTTTCAATAAAACTCGATTATTTACATGTATCCCATCCCCACACTTGAAGATTGCATTGTCCCTAATGCAAGAATGGAATACGACTCAACTACCTAACAACTACTAGACTACTAACTAACTACTAAATAAATAACGAACTAACGACGAAATAAATAAATAAATACAACAACAAAAAGGGGAACGACTTAGCTGATATGTGAGACTGTCAAAGTGCCAGTCATTTCCACATAAACCCTCCAATTCGAAATGCGCTCAGCAAACAACTCTAACCTCGGACACGCGAACGAAAGCGGCTAACACAATCAACCTATCTGAATCAAACAAACTACCAAAGCATATCATCATGTATATATCAAAATCATCAGTAGTTCATCAATTCCAACACATCAACCAACCCATCCACCCTAACCAACCTGTTTAAAGTGTATAAATATCAGTATAGACCAAAAGTGAGGATCAAAACAACATAAAATAAAAATAATCAGCAAAAGATATAATCATCAGCTGCTGCTCTGCATCCTCGTGCCATCCCCACACTACTCCTCGTCCTACTCACTATCCGACTCCTATCTTTCTACCTTTTCCTCACCGAGAACTACTAGCCATGCCTACAAAACAGATAAATTTCAAGACAAAACAAGCAGACAATCAGTCATAACAAACTATTTTTTGTATTTTTAAGTTTTATAATTTTTTGAATTTTTAGAATTTTTTTTTAATTTTTTTATTTATTTTTTATTTTTTTTAATCGTTAAAAAAATAGCCGTATAGCATTTCGTTTGCGGCTAATTCTAACACAAGCGAGTTACTTTTTACAATTGCTAAGTGGTGGTTAAACTCGCCCGAATGGAGATTGAGTACGAGCGAGCTTAAACCACTTGTACGTGCAAGTAAACCCAAACAATACTAAACACTACTCAAACTATGCTAAACGACACAAAGACGACGCGAAACACTAAACTAGACTCAATGTACACTACCCCCTATCGGCACTTTTAATTGTCCCAATTAAAAGCCAAAGTGCCGAAATATGACATTGAAGTCGAAGTCGCGCTTTAAATGTAATTGTCGTTTAGTCGTTTTGAAAATAAATCTTAGCGTCGAAAGATTCCGCCTAATGAAAGGAAGTTTCTCCCGAATGCAAAAATGAAGTTTCAATGCGCAAAGTCGGAACTTCAATTCCATGTATCATACCAAACCAATCAAATATCAAGCAAACCGACATTATACACCAACCCGACTAACATAACCTATACGATATTTAAGTGTAAACCAATAAATCCCTACACTTAAATCTATCAAGAATACTAGCATCTCCCAACCCGAGCCATCCGCAATCCTATGAAAAATTAACTACATGACTCAACTCGACACACAAGACTCAACCAATGACTTAACACAATACTCGACTGACCAAAAGACTCACATAAAACTGCGAAACAGCTGGAACAAACTCGACTCACAACCCATCAGGACCAAACTGACTCTGCTTCGACAAATATGACTGGACACACAAAGCTAGCTCGAATAAGCTCAAAATCAACTCAACAAGAACTGATTTGAACCAAAACTCGACCCACAAAACCACATAAATATTCAACTCACTGACTTAACAAAACAGAACCAATAAGACTCACGGATTGGCGACTCAAACCCACTCGAAACATACAACTTAACTGACCCGACGAGCATCAACCCGACAAACTCGACAACCGCGTATGACTGACTCGACAATGCTGACTCAATCAGACTGACTGGACTAAAAGACCCGAGACAAAATTATACCGAACCGACACACACACAAAACTGACCACTCGACCGCTAATACTTGAAAACCCACGGAAACAGCAAAAACAAGAGAGTAACGACAGAAAACGTACCTGAATCGTCTATTACTTGCAAGAAAAAGTGAAATTGTTGTGCAAAGTGAGCCCCGAATCGAATCTCTGTGACAGATGGATGGTAAATATTGTGTTGGGGTTTTGTTGAGTGAGTGAATCCGGTCAGAAAAGTAGAAAGAGGGTGGAAGATGGTGACTAGATGGTGGATGGTGGTTTCGGTGGTGGGGTTATGGAGGTGTTGGGTGTGTGAATCCAATCACGTTGTTGGTCGGATAGTAGAAGGTGGTGGTGATTTAGTGGTGTGATGGAGGTGGAAGGTTAGATGGGAGTTATCGGCGGTGGGGGTATAAAGAAAGAAGGTTTGGGGTATTTGGGGATAACAGATGATGAAAAGGGTTGGGTTCAGACGAAAGGGTCAATTAAATTGAGGTTCAAACAGTTTGAAAGGAGTTCAAAAGTGTTTAAATGATCCTAGATGGTGGTGCTACGCGAGCTTGGGGTGTGTATGGTGGTGGCGCGACGTGAGTGACCATTTTCAACAGAAAGTTTCGAAAAAATTCAAGTTTTTTCCTTAGAATTTTTTTCTAACTCTTACCCAACCTTCCCCAAACCATTCCAAATTTTTTCTAAGTATGGGACTTACCTGGAATGACTTTTTCTCCGTATTTTCAGATCTTCAAGGATACGTTTCCTGCAAATTTTCTCAAACATACAAAACACAAACACGAAAAACTACGAAAAAAACGAAAGAAAACGAAATTTACAAACGGTACATACTCTACAAACGACGCTTTTCGCACTCACTGCTCGTTGAAGGTGGGTGGGTCCTCGAGAGGAATTTCTTCCTCGTCAGTAGTATCAATGGGACCTCCCAAGTAATGTTTCAAGCGATGACCGTTTACCTTCCATACTCCTTTGTCGATTTCATCGTATAACTCAACTGTACCGTATGGAAACACCTCCTTTACCACATATGGTCCCGTCCACCTTGATTTCAACTTCCCCGCTATCAATTTCAACCGTGAATTGAATAAAAGCACTATATCTCCTACCTTAAACTCTTTCAACCTTCGCAACCTCCTATCATGCAATGCCTTAGTTTTTTCCTTGATACTCCAAGATCGTTCATAGGCGGCATCCCTCAAAGCTTCCAACTCATGAATTTGGAAGAATCTCCTTCTAGCGGCTTCGGTAAGGTCAAGGCTAACGGTTTTCAAAGCCCACAAAGCTCTATGCTCTAACTCTACCGGAAGATGGCACGCTTTGCCATACACAATCATAAAGGATGTTGTTCCTAACGGTGTTTTGTAGGCGGTGCGGAATGCCCACAGAGCGTCGTCGAGCTTTTCCGACCAATCTTTTCTACTTTTTCCTACCGTTTTTTCTAGGATTCTCTTCACCCCTCGGTTAGCATTCTCTACTTGACCACTAGTTTGCGGGTGGTATGCGGTGGAAAGACGATGAGTGACACCGTAGCATGCAAGTGCCTTTTCCATGGCGGAATTGAAAAAATGCGTGCCACGGTCACTTATTATAGCTTTAGGAACTCCAAAACGTGTGAATAGCTTTTTAAGGAACCTCACCACCACTCGGGCATCATTAGTAGGCAAAGCTTGAGCTTCCACCCACTTTGAGACATAGTCAATGGCCACGTGGATGTACCTATTCCCACTCGATGAGGGGAAAGGTCCCATGAAATCAATGCCCCAAACGTCAAAGATTTCAAAAACTTGGATGGGATTTTGGGGCATTTCATCCTTGGATGAGATGTTGCCGGTACGTTGGCAACGGTCACAAGGCTTAACAAACTCTATTGCATCTTTCACTACCATTGGCCAATAGAAGCCACTATCAAAAACCTTTTGTGCCGTCACATTAGCCCCGTGATGGCCTCCCGTTAACCCTCGTGCACATGTCTAAGGATGTCTAATCAATCCTCCTTTGAAACACATCTCCTAAGCACTCTATCTCCTCCTATCCTAAATAGGTACGGGTCATCCCAAATATACTTCCTAGCATCCCTAAGAAGCTTTTTCTTTTGTTGATATGACATACCCCTCACAAGATCTCCGGTCGCTAAATAATTTGCCAAATCCGAGAACCATGGCAAACCCTCTACCTCGGCACTAACAAAGTCTATGGTTTCGTGAGGAAAAGTGTCTCCTATGGAATCCTCTCGAACTTCCTCTCTCTTCGGATCCTCTAAACGTGATAAATGGTCGGCGGCAACGTTTTCCGCTCCCTTTTTATCCTTAATTTCTATATCGAACTCGGAGAGCAAAAGAATCCACCTAATGAGACGCGGCTTCACGTCTTTCTTTTAGAATAGAAAGCGCAAAGCGGCATGGTCGGTGAATACGGTGGTTTTGGAAAGAACGAGATATGAGCGAAACTTATCAAACGCAAACACTACGGCTAAGAGCTCCTTTTCCGTGGTGGTATAGTTCTCTTGAGCTTCATTCAAAGTTTTGCTCGCGTAGTAGATTGGATGAAAGTGTTTATCGACTCTTTGACCTAAGACCGCACCTACGGCATAATCGCTTGCATCGCACATGAGCTCGAAAGGCAAGCTCCAATCGGGCGAAACAAGTATAGGGGCACTTACAAGTTTTTCTTTCAAGAAATCAAAAGCCTTGATGCACTCCTCTTAGAAGATGAAAGGTTCATCCTTCTCTAAAAGTCGGGTCATGGGGAGTGTAATTATGGAAAAATCCTTTATGAAACGCCTATAAAAGCCCGCATGACCTAAGAAGCTCCTAACAGACTTGACACTAGTAGGTGGAGGCAATCTACTTATGGTATCTATCTTGGCCCTATCCACCTCTATACCTTCTCTAGACACCTTGTGTCCTAAAACTATCCCTTCCGTCACCATAAAGTGACACTTCTCCCAATGCAACATAAGGTTTGTCTCTATGCACCTCTTAAGCATCCTATCAAGATTTAGAAGACATTGTTCGAAGGTGGTGCCATAAACCGAGAAGTCATCCATGAAAACCTCCATAGAAGTGTGACACCTGTGTCACTCCAACCATCAAACAAATGCCAAACCAATGAAATATTGTATTTCATACTTGGGATTTGTAAAAATATGTGTATCGTTTGCACATATCAATTTTTGTTCGATTTCAAACTCTATATCACTTTCTGGAAGGTTATACACGCACTGATGCGTAAATATAACCAGTTTAATGTAACGAACACTCCAGAATAGTGAAATAGGCTTAACATACCTTAAATAACCTTTACTTAACTTAGAAATAAGTTTTGAAGGCTTTGGTATGGCAAAATCAAGTTAAATCGCTTACAGGGACTAAAGTTGACAAACTGCGAAAGTATGCCAATTTGAACTGTAACAGACATTCCGGAACATGACCATAAGTTAGACACACCTTAAATATCCTTTACATAGCTTAGAAATAGGCTTTTAGGAGTTCGGTGTGCTAAAATAAACTTTTGTGTCATTCAGGGACTAAAAGTGTCAAAAAGTGCACAAGTTTGCATTTTCGCGCATATCTTACGTTCTGAATACATTCGGACATCCAAAAATTTATGTAAGCACTAAAATATTTTAGTTTAGTGTTTGACATAAGAAAAATCCATTCGTCACACAATTTAGATCGTTTCTCGCGCTTATGCGCATTCCGTCGTAATTAACCGAACATCGCGTTCGTACGACCAAACGAACTAACATCCGACATACTTTTGAGCATGTTTCATGTCCACAATGTTTAGGCATCCTTGTGGAGCCTTGAAAATGATTTAACGAGCCTTAAACACGTCGGAAATGGCCTTAATACGCAACGGGGACTGAAAGGTGGACATTTGAAATTGTTTGCTGATCAGGGGACCCCTAGCGCGACGCCTAGCCCCCCTAGCGTCACGCTAGGCCCCTTCTGATCAGCAAAGGTCATTTTTAACACAAGTTGGCAGCTCCTAACACTTCCCAAAGGTCAAGTGCCACATGTTAAACTCTTATGGTGGCCAAATTCAGTAACCACAACATTTCAACAAGTGTAGGGGTGTGATCATTCCCTCTTCTCCAAGAAACGATCCTAACGGGGAACCGAAATCTATAAATACCCATCACATTTCACTTCATTTCTCACAAGAATCTGATCATTTGTGCTCTAAGTTGAAACCTTTGTTTCATACCTGAGCTATTTTGATCTAGATTAGCATTCGGGGACCCTTCGTAAGTGTTCCTTCGTTCTTTTATTGCTTTTTGAGTCCGAAAGTCAAACTTTGTTTGACTTTCTGCATTGACCAGTTTATGGTCGATGTGAAGTTCGTTTGAACTTCATAACGTGAGTGTGATCACGATGGTTATAGTCCCTAGTGACTATACCTACTGATTACCACGTTATATAGGCTCAGTGACGAGCCGTAGTTTCGGTCAGAATACGTATTCTTGCGTATTTTGTAACCAAACTACTCTAAGGTATCACAACCGTTTGTTGTGATACCAAACCTGTTTTCTAAACTTAGTTAAGCATGTTTTAACATGCTTAGCTCGTCACTTTTAGTTTAGTGCTTATATAGGGTCGTCAGGTAAGCGATCTAAACAATCGCTTATACTTTCGAACCCGACCCGTTTGGTCGATCATTAGGATCCGACCAAGCACATTAGGTGACCATAGTATATAGGGAATAACCTTCCGAGGTTATACCTTATGGTTGCTTCGTTTAAGTAGTTGTATGATAGGTAGTATATATGCCTTAGGTAAATTACCAAAATGCCCTTTTGACGCCAAAATTCATTTTAAGCATATGTAACATAACTTTTGACATCTAAACTGATTTGACAACAATATTAGACATGTTAAGGCATATATTACTTGTCATAGGACTAGTTAGGCGGTCCGAACGCGTTTCACGCGAACGACGCGTTAAAGTAGCATAAGCTACCTAAACGGGTCGTAATGGGTCACAAGCACTTAGGTTAGGTTTCATTTAGTATGTAGGCTTTGTTAAACCATACTACATGAGTTCCCATACTCATTTGGTTTACGAACCCTCATTCTATCCGATCTTCCGATTTAGGTTCGGTTTATTAATGTAGTTACCTATATTAGGTGCCGTTTGATATTCCGAGATCTCTAGCATTGCTTGGTGGTTATCTTAAGACTTCTGAGCAATCTCAAGTGAGTACATAGACCCCTCTTTTACTGTTTTCCAAACTGTTTTGGGGTGAAACACATGTGCCTACTTGTTACTTTCATGCTTTCCTGTTTTCACATCATATACCTGCTATGTTCGTTAGTACATTATAGTACATGATTTCATTACATTTCATGCTAGGTGTGCCCATTGTGTGCATTACTTAGTACGTCGTTTTACATTACATATCATGCTAGGTGTGCCCATTGTGTGCATTACTTAGTACATCGTTTTACATTACATTTCACGCTACGTATGTTCATTTGATTACATACTTAGTGCATCGTTTTCGCATGCTTACATTTTGGATGCATATTACATGATTTACATTGATCATGCACTTCCACAGGACATAACTTTGATTTAAACCAAGTTTTACTTCAATACTATGTTCTTGTGCATATGGTTTAGTTGATGCATTTCACTAGCCATACATATCATTTTGGTTACACATTACATGGTTTACATTTGACACATAAACACTTTTGACATTGGTTATACATTATATGATTTACACCTTGACATAAACATTTTAACATATTATTGCAATACATTTGGAAGTTGGTTTAAACATAGACATCTTACATTGTTTGGTTTGGTTTGATTAAGTGATTAAGTAACGATGCGTGTGTAATATGATACAAGCATGGTGGATACGCCGCTGGTACTTCCTATATATAAGTGTTTGTATGGTATTACATATCGTAGCGTTATTTGAATCATTTCAGTATTGAGACATATAACATTTTATACAAATAACATACTTTTCACAAGACATTGAATTACAAACAACTTATCTTATACAAACTCATTTGACAATGGTTATTCATTTAACAATACATTATTCTCTTATTTATACATATCATCTGATATTATCGTTTTTCAAATGATTTTCAAAACAAAGCAAACTACAAGGTTCATGACTAAACATTTTCTCAAACATAAGTCATGAAACCTATTTTCACAAAACCTATGTATCTCACAGGCATTTTTATGCTGACGTACCTATTTTCACATGTGTTTTTCAGGAGCTGTTGCATAAGATGATCAAGATACACATAGGCAGACTTGGGCTTTAGTGACAATAAAAGATGCAAGACTAGTTAATTATGTTGTATTTCCTTGTTTGTTAAGACATTGTAATACTTTTAATCAATAAAACGAAACTTCAATTGCCATGGATTTGAAACAATTAATTCTGTTACAACACTCCCCGACATTTCCGCCACGTTTTGTATGTTCTACGTGGTCGGGGTGTGACAGAAAAGATGGTATCAGAGCCAATGGTTATAGGGAATTAGGTTATTAGTAATGCTTTGACCTAGTCTATAACCTTTCTAGGACCCTAACGCGAGTTAACTTGCGTTTAGTCATAAAACAATACCGTCACCTATCCTTAGGCGACGACCACAACAAGAACATAAATTTCAAAACCGCTTTGAAAACTAATCATCTGTTCTAGGATGATTGATTACTAGGTTTTGAACCCTCTATTGTAAGGTTTTGAACTCTCAGTTATATGGTTTTGAACCCCTTTGAGTTTTCAAAATCTCGTCAAGGTTTTGGGTTTTAAATAGTGTGAACACGTGTAAACTGGAAGGGTGAATGCCTGTATTCTGTGTTTTCTGTCTAGGCAAGCACTTCGTATACATCTCATCAGACGCGAGACCAGTTGTGCTTACCTGGGAATTCTTGGGATGAGTGTTCACTTATAGGCGAGCATGTCTTCGCGATACATTATTTTTGACTTATTTACTTTGATTAATCACCGAGGTCGTTTGTTGCTTTGTAGTAACAAACAAATGACCACTATTCTTGCTTTCATCAGATTTGTTTCATCTCATTCTTTTCGTCTAATTCTCTCACTCGTTTCCTTTCATGTTTCCTCTTTTAGAATGCCTCCACGGCGCGAAAATCCGGTATCTATTGATGATTTGGCAGCTGTCATTACACAGCAAATAACTGCTGCAATCCCGACCATCGTTGCCCAATGTCACCAAGCTATCAACAACAATAATGCCCTCTGCAACTTCAAGACGTTCAACTCGGCCAAGCCATCGAAGTTTTCTGGGTCTCAAGGAGCGACTGCACTTCTGCAATGGTTCGAGAGTCTAGAGAGCACCTTCAGGCATATTCAATGTCCAAACGAGCGAAAGGTAGATTTCGCATCTAGTGTCTTTGAGAAACGAGCTTTGACGTGGTGGAACGGTGTGGTGAGAGATAGGGGTGCCGATGTGGCACTGGCTCAAACATGGGAAGAACTTAGAGCACTGATGATGAAGGAATTCTGTCCTCGTCACGAGATCAGGGCATTGGAAAGGGAATTCGACGATCTTAAGCAAGACAGCGGCGAACATCGAGCATACACTGATCGATATGAGGAGCTGAGCCTGTTGTGCCCTACCATGGTTACGCCTTTGGATAAGGCGATCAAAAAATACATTGATGGTCTCCCTGACTCAGTTCAGGACATTGTTACTGGTAGTAACCCCACTACGGTTAGGCAGGCCATTGAGCTATCTGCAACCCTGACTGAATCTCAGATCAGGAAACGTAAGCTTTTCAGAAAGGGTGACAAGAAATCGGTCGAGGAATCGAAACCAATCGAGGAATCAAAGACCATGGATGAACAGACTGGATCCCTTGAGCGGTCAAAGAAGCGAAAGGCTTCTCAGAATTTCTCCATGGTCGCTCACAATGGTCAAGCCGTCCCCAAACAACCAGCTCAACCCCGTGCTAGGAAACCATACAATGGAACTTCACCCTTGTGCAACCAATGTGGCCTACATCATCATGCCAGTGTGAAGTGCCGCGAATGCCAAATTTGTGGACGTAAAGGTCATACGGCAAAAGTTTGTGTAGCAGCAGTTGCACCAAATCAAGCTGACAACAATCCTGCTCAAGCTCGCTTTCCACCAGGTTCTTGCTACAAGTGTGGCGAGATGGGACATTTCCGAAGAAATTGCCCAAAGCTTGCTAATGCTAATCCAGCACAGAGATGAGCATCTGACCGACTAGAAGACAACACTCTTTAGAAATAATCACATCTTATGTATTATTTTCTCTTGTTGTCAAGGTCCATGAAACAGTTGTTAACATTGTTTATAAATAAATCTTTTATTTACATTGCAATGTATTTATGTGATTGTATGTATAAACAACATATCCCTTACAATACCGACAATCAAGGAATCATATTCCTTGAAAAGCAAACTACCCCCAAAATTCTTCCATTTTACATTCTCTTGCGTTTTACACAAAGATCCTAAGTACCCGTCTCTTGTAAAGAAACGAAGTACAAGGTGCAAGTTATAATTCTGTACGAATACCCCAAGTACCACTATAAATTCTTAATAGGGTACCCAAGGGTATTTCCGTATGTCCTAAATTATTGTGTACCTTAATTCGAATATTGCGTTTTCCTGAAAACGAAAATCGAATTTTTGGTAGATCATCCTATCTTCATGGATGGATTCTTGAAATGATTAAAGTGCCAAATGAAATCCACGAATTGGATTCCTGGTGTACTTTAAGTATCCGCGCCCAAAGATAACAAATTAATAACCAAGTTAAACAACTATGTGATTATGTGCTTATGTGTTTCCTTTTATGTTTTTGGTGTAATCCAAGTTTTGTTATCCAAATCCTTGTAGAATCTTCCATATCTTTGTATAAGGAAATTCATAGTAGGATATCCAAAGGTACTATATTAAATCCTCAATGGGCTTTTACGTAATAGTAAAGACCCTTGGATTATATTGTACTATTCCATAATTAGACCCCTGAGTGGTCTAGTTAAACAGATTGATCCAAAAATCTGGTTAGGAATATCATGTGATGAGATAGCTGAAAGGACTCCTTGGTGGCCTAATTAAAAGGATCAATTGTCGATCTAATTAAAAGGACCCTATGGTAGTCTAGTCACACTCATCACAGGTTTGATTTTCCTCCCCTAAAACATTTCAAGACAAACTGTGCGGACTATGCAAGGAGTTACGTAATTATGGATGCATACATAATTATGGAATTCAGTGCACAGAAACCACAGCAAGTTTTGTCATGTATCTGGAGTTAACCATGTTCATTTTTGTTTCTGAAGAAATGGTGAAAAATGACTCATTCTGTTCATTTTCGTTTCTGAAGAGGTTGTGAAAAATGACTCATTCTGTTCATTTTTGTTTCTGAAGAAATGGTGAAAAATGACTCATTCTGTTCATTTTTGTTTCTGAAGAAATGGTGAAAATGACTCATTCTGTTCATTTTCGTTTCTGAAGAGGTTGTGAAAAATGACTCATTCTGTTCATTTTTGTTTCTGAAGAAATGGTGAAAAATGACTCATTCTGTTCATTTTTGTTTCTGAAGAGGTTGTGAAAAATGACTCATTCTGTTCATTTTTGTTTCTGAAGAAATGGTGAAAAATGACTCATTCTGTTCATTTTTGTTTCTGAAGAAATGGTGAAAAATGACTCGTTCTGTTCATTTTTTGTTTCTGAAGAGGTTGTGAAAAATGACTCATTCTGTTCATTTTTGTTTCTAAAGATGTTGTGAAAAATGACTCATTCTGTTCATTTTTGTTTCTGAAGATGTTGTGGAAAATGACTCATTCTGTTCATTTTCGTTTCTGAAGAGGTTATGGAAAATGACTCATTCTGTTCATTTTCGTTCCTGAAGAAATCGTGGAAAATGACTCGTTCCGTTCATTTTCGTTTCTAAAGAAATCGTGGAAAATGACTCGTTTCGTTCATTTTCGTTAACTCATTTCCGTTCATTTTCGTTTCTAAAGAAATCGTGGAAAATGACTCGTTTCGTTCATTTTCGTTAACTCATTTCCGTTCATTTTCGTTTCTAAAGAAATCGTGGAAAATGACTCGTTTCGTTCATTTTCGTTAACTCATTTCCGTTCATTTTCGTTGCTGAAGAATATCCATCGAGGGAAATGAATATCCTTGTTTATTCCTTCATGTTCCTTTTTCTAAAGAATGCCTGTTGAAAATGACTCATTTCATTTATTTTCGGTTCTGAAGAATGTCCGATAAGGAAATGTCAGGATTATGCCTTTCATATCTCTGGTGGTTATTTGACACAAAGCCACAGACAGACTCCTACGAATGAATTTCGGGACGAAATTTCCTAAAGTAGGGGAGACTGTGATACCTGTGTCACTCCAACCATCAAACAAATGCCAAACCAATGAAATATTGTATTTCATACTTGGGATTTGTAAAAATATGTGTATCGTTTGCACATATCAATTTTTGTTCGATTTCAAACTCTATATCACTTTCTGGAAGGTTATACACGCACTGATGCGTAAATATAACCAGTTTAATGTAACGAACACTCCGGAATAGTGAAATAGGCTTAACATACCTTAAATAACCTTTACTTAACTTAGAAATAAGTTTTGAAGGCTTTGGTATGGCAAAATCAAGTTAAATCGCTTACAGGGACTAAAGTTGACAAACTGCGAAAGTATGCCAATTTGAACTGTAACAGACATTCCGGAACATGGCCATAAGTTAGACACACCTTAAATATCCTTTACATAGCTTAGAAATAGGCTTTTAGGGGTTCGGTGTGCTAAAATAAACTTTTGTGTCATTCAGGGACTAAAAGTGTCAAAAAGTGCACAAGTTTGCATTTTCGCGCATATCTTACGTTCTGAATACATTCGGACATCCAAAAATTTATGTAAGCACTAAAATATTTTAGTTTAGTGTTTGACATAAGAAAAATCCATTCGTCACGCAATTTAGATCGTTTCTCGCGCTTATGCGCATTCCGTCGTAATTAACCGAACATCGCGTTCGTACTACCAAACGAACTAACATCCGACATACTTTTGAGCATGTTTCATGTCCACAATGTTTAGGCATCCTTTTGGAGCCTTGAAAATGATTTAACGAGCCTTAAACACGTCAGAAATGGCCTTAATACGCAACGGGGACTGAAAGGTGGACATTTGAAATTGTTTGCTGATCAGGGGACCCCTAGCGCGACGCCTAGCCCCCCTAGCATCACGCTAGGCCCCTTCTGATCAGCTAAGGTCATTTTTAACACAAGTTGGCAGCTCCTAACACTTCCCAAAGGTCAAGTGCCACATGTTAAACTCTTATGGTGGCCAAATTCAGTAACCACAACATTTCAACAAGTGTAGGGGTGTGATCATTCCCTCTTCTCCAAGAAACGATCCTAACGGTGGACCGAAATCTATAAATACCCATCACATTTCACTTCATTTCTCACAAGAATCTGATCATTTGTGCTCTAAGTTGAAACCTTTGTTTCATACCTGAGCTATTTTGATCTAGATTATCATTCGGGGACCCTTCGTAAGTGTTCCTTCGTTCTTTTATTGCTTTTCGAGTCCGAAATTCAAACTTTGTTTGACTTTCTGCATTGACCAGTTTATGGTCGATGTGAAGTTCGTTTGAACTTCATAACGTGAGCGTGATCACGATGGTTATAGTCCCTAGTGACTATACCTACTGATTACCACGTTATATAGGCTCAGTGACGAGCCGTAGTTTCGGTCAGAATACGTATTCTTGCGTATTTTGTAACCAAACTACTCTTAGGTATCACAACCGTTTGTTGTGATACCAAACCTGTTTTCTAAACTTAGTTAAGCATGTTTTAACATGCTTAGCTCGTCACTTTTAGTTTAGTGCTTATATAGGGTCGTCAGGTAAGCGATCTAAACAATCGCTTATACTTTCGAACCCGACCCGTTTGGTCGATCATTAGGATCCGACCAAGCACATTAGGTGACCATAGTATATAGGGAATAACCTTCCGAGGTTATACCTTATGGTCGCTTCGTTTAAGTAGTTGTATGATATGTAGTATATATGCCTTAGGTAAATTACCAAAATGCCCTTTTGACGCCAAAATTCATTTTAAGCATATGTAACATAACTTTTGACATCTAAACTGATTTGACAACAATATTAGACATGTTAAGGCATATATTACTTGTCATAGGACTAGTTAGGCGGTCCGAACGCGTTTCACGCGAACGACGCGTTAAAGTAGCATAAGCTACCTAAACGGGTCGTAATGGGTCACAAGCACTTAGGTTAGGTTTCATTTAGTATGTAGGCTTTGTTAAACCATACTACATGAGTTCCCATACTCATTTGGTTTACGAACCCTCATTCTATCCGATCTTCCGATTTAGGTCCGGTTTATTAATGTAGTTACCTATATTAGGTGCCGTTTGATATTCCGAGATCTCTAGCATTGCTTGGTGGTTATCTTAAGACTTCTGAGCAATCTCAAGTGAGTACATAGACCCCTCTTTTACTGTTTTCCAAACTGTTTTGGGGTGAAACACATGTGCCTACTTGTTACTTTCATGCTTTCCTGTTTTCACATCATATACCTGCTATGTTCGTTAGTACATTATAGTACATGATTTCATTACATTTCATGCTAGGTGTGCCCATTGTGTGCATTACTTAGTACGTCGTTTTACATTACATATCATGCTAGGTGTGCCCATTGTGTGCATTACTTAGTACATCGTTTTACATTACATTTCACGCTACATATGTTCATTTGATTACATACTTAGTGCATCGTTTTCGCATGCTTACATTTTGGATGCATATTACATGATTTACATTGATCATGCACTTCCACAGGACATAACTTTGATTTAAACCAAGTTTTACTTCAATACTATGTTCTTGTGCATATGGTTTAGTTGATGCATTTCACTAGCCATACATATCATTTTGGTTACACATTACATGGTTTACATTTGACACATAAACACTTTTGACATTGGTTATACATTATATGATTTACACCTTGACATAAACATTTTAACATATTATTGCAATACATTTGGAAGTTGGTTTAAACATAGACATCTTACATTGTTTGGTTTGGTTTGATTAAGTGATTAAGTAACGATGCGTGTGTAATATGATACAAGCATGGTGGATACGCCGCTGGTACTTCCTATATATAAGTGTTTGTATGGTATTACATATCGTAGCGTTATTTGAATCATTTCAGTATTGAGACATATAACATTTTATACAAATAACATACTTTTCACAAGACATTGAATTACAAACAACTTATCTTATACAAACTCATTTGACAATGGTTATTCATTTAACAATACATTATTCTCTTATTTATACATATCATCTGATATTATCGTTTTTCAAATGATTTTCAAAACAAAGCAAACTACAAGGTTCATGACTAAACATTTTCTCAAACATAAGTCATGAAACCTATTTTCACAAAACCTATGTATCTCACATGCATTTTTATGCTGACGTACCTATTTTCACATGTGTTTTTCAGGAGCTGTTGCATAAGATGATCAAGATACACATAGGCAGACTTGGGCTTTAGTGACAATAAAAGATGCAAGACTAGTTAATTATGTTGTATTTCCTTGTTTGTTAAGACATTGTAATACTTTTAATCAATAAAACGAAACTTCAATTGCCATGGATTTGAAACAATTAATTCTGTTACAACACTCCCCGACATTTCCGCCACGTTTTGTATGTTCTACGTGGTCGGGGTGTGACAAGAAGTCTCAAGCATGTCTTGGAATATAGCAACCATGCATCTTTGGAATGTAGCCAGAGCGTTGCATAACCCGAAAGGCATGCGGCGATACGCATAAGTGCCGTAAGGGCATGTGAATGTTGTTTTATCTTGATCCTCCGGGGCGATGGGGATCTGAAAATAACCCGAAAATCCATCGAGAAAACAATAGAATTGTTGACCCACTAGACGCTCCAACATTTGGTCAATGAATGGTAAGGGGAAGTGGTCTTTCCGGGTGGCGTCGTTTAACTTTCGGTAGTCTATGCATACACGCCAACCGGTAACGGTACGAGAAGGGATTAATTCGTTCTTTTCGTTCATGATCACCGTCATCCCACCCTTCTTTGGGACGACTTGGGTCGGGCTAACTCATGGTGAATCGGAAATAGGGTATATCACCCCGGCATCTAACAACTTAAGCACTTCCTTCTTAACGACCTCTTGCATGTTCGGATTTAGGCGTCGTTGAGGTTGCACCACCGGCTTATAGTCATCTTCCATGAGTATCTGGTGGGTACAATAGGCAGGGCTTATGCCCTTGATGTCCGAACGACGCCATGCAATGGCTTCCCTATTCACAGTCAACACCTCTAACAACCTACCCTTCTCTCCCTCTTCTAACTTAGACGAAATAATGACGGGAAACTCGGAACCCTCACCTAAGAAAGCGTACTCTAAGTGGGATGGGAGAACTTTGAGTTCTAATGGGGCGGGTTTCTCTAAAGGTGTACTCTCACTCTTGACCTCACTCAATTCTAGCACTTCGGAGACCCACTCGTTCCCTTCTACCTCCTCACTCTCACTCTCAACATCCTCTACCTTCTCAACTACCTCATCTATCTTATTCTTAACTAGATCGGCTCCACTAATATAGTCAAAGCAATGGTCGACACAAGATAAGAAAGATTCTATGAAATAGACCGAATGACAAGGACTACTAAGGTCATCGGAACCACTAGGGTGTTCCATGGAGCGTGCAATCTCGAAAGTAACTCTCTCCTCACCGACTTGAAGTGTAATTTTCCCGTCAAAGACATCGATGATAGCCTTGGCGATACATAAGAATGGGCGTCCTAGAATGATAGGAACCTTCTCGTCGGCTTCCATATCAAGAACGACAAAGTCTACGGGAAAGACAAATTTATCCACTTTGACTAGGATACTTTACGGATCTATCAGCTAGAGACAAAGACATACGTGTAGGGGACAACTCTCCTAGTCCTAACCTCTCATACATGGAATATGGCATTAGGTTTATACTCGCTCCTAGATCGGCTAGGGCCCTACACTTGGTATCACTCCCAAACAAGCACGGGATGGTGAAAAGGCCCGGATCCGTCAACTTTTTCGGGACCTTGTTCAAGACTACGGCGGAACATCCTCCACTAAGGGGGATGTTAGAAACCTCTCCTAACCTATGCTTATGTTTTAGAAGATCTTTTAAAATTTTTGCATATTTAGGTATTGATTGAAGGGCTTCTATGAAAGGAAGGTTGATTTTAAGTTGTTTAAAGATCTCTAAAAATTTCTCGTACTCTTTGGAATATGTTTGATTTTTAAGGCGGGAAGGGAATGGAGCACGGGAAATATCAACATTAGGTGATGGAACAACTTGAATGGGCCTTTTTCCTACACTCTTCTCACTTGAAGGCCCCCTAGTGTGTGCGGTACTTGTTGGGCTTAACCTAGGTTGCACTTTACCGGGCGCCTCCATTTCAATCTCCTCATCTATGGGGTCCTCATCTTCTACCTCGACACTCTCGGGTCTCACGGGTCTCTCTACCTCTCCTAAAACCCTACCACTACTGGTCGAAATTGTCTTCAAAGTGCCAGATGGGTTGGGCTTTGTGTTTCCCGAAAATTGACCGGGAGGTCGTTCTTGCAACTGGCGTGCAATATCCCCAACTTTCCTTTGAAGATCTAAGAAATTTGAGTGATTATTCTTTAAGAAAGTAGCGTGTTCTTCTAAGGTACGTTGGGTAGCCTGATCCTTAACCACTAGTTGGGTAAGAAGGTCCTCTATCCTAGATAGACTACTATTTAACCCCTCATTCTTAGGTTGAACCTCTTGGTGTGACCCCTCACCTCTGAACTGCCCACCTGAACCTGAAGTAGCAAATTGACCAGTTTGACCCGACCCCCCACTAGAATAGAAACCTGGCCCCCTGCTTTGATATTGACCTGATGGAAAACCAGGGGGTTACCTAAGGAGCGATAATTGTTAGCACGCCAATTAGAGTTACTATTATTGAACGGGTTAGTTGGACCCCTATTTTGACCTGCTATATACTCAACCTGTTCTAGGGTAAGTGTTGGGCAATCTATGGTGTCATGTCCACCTCTACAAACTTCGCACCTATCGACCTTTTTCTTAATTTCTAGCAACTCTTTGGTGATATAGTCTAGTTGAGATACTACCTTTGAGTCTGAAACGACTTGGTTCACTCCTCGAGAAGATGAGGAAGTAATCACAGGATTGGAATTCCTGCTGGTAGCACTATGATCTATATCAGCATGAGCGAAGCTCTCAAAGAGATCATTGCAGTCAGCCACAGTTTTCTTTCCCATTAGGTGGCCACCTGCAGATGTGTCGAATCTTGCACTCAGGGGTAAGACCATTATAAATTTTTTCTACTAAAGCCCAATCCGACAGACCATGTTGGGAACAACGTGAGAGTAAAGTTTGAAACCTCTCCCAAGCTAAGTGATATGGTTCGTCAGGCTCCATTCTGAAGGAATGGATCTAATCTCGAAGGCGAGAAGCCTTCGTAGGTGGGAAATACTTAGCAAGGAAGGCATCCCTAAGTCCAGCCCAAGTAGTGTAAGTACCTGCTGGCTGCGAATCGAGCCATGTGGCTGCGCGGCCAGCAAGCAAAAAGGGAAAGACTTGGAGAAAACGGGCATCAAGATTAACACCTTTGATGCCAAAGGTGCTACACAGACGGGTGAGACGGTTGATATATGCAGGCGCATCCTCATCATCACGACCACTGACAAGAGTTGTTAATGGCGTTCATGATGTATGAGGGAATTTGCCAAGACTTGTCATTGGTGATTTCAGGGATGGTGATGGGTGAATTTGCGGTAAAACCTGAGGTGGAACGCTGGTGAACAGTTTGGTTATCGGCCATTTGGTGAACTGGTGGTGGACTAGGGTGACGGGAGGGTGGTGGGGAGTTGTGGGGAGATGACTTCGGGGTGAAGTCGTAATTCGGTGGTTTAGATTAAAGTGTAGAGTCAGAAGGGGCTGAAGATGAAGTTGAAGATTTTCGAACCTGAAAATTGGGTTTGGAGAAGGAAGACTTGTCAATCGGTGGCTTCACTGGTCCATGCGAACGCGTGTGGGGCATGAACTGCAAAACCGATGACAAACAAGTAAGACAACTCCAACAAAAGACTCTAAAAAAAAGAAAAAGACACTAAAATTACTTGGACTCCTACGACTCACAAACACACAAAAAGCATGTAACGATATTAGTTGAAATCCAAACAAAGTAGTTAACGCAATTGCCAAGAGTCCCCGGCAACGGCGCCAAAAACTTGATGTGGAATAAGTAGTTCAAATAACTAAACTAAAATAACCCTAATTTAGACTCAAGTAATAAAAATATAGACTCTCTAACTTGACTAAACTACTCACCGGTAAGTGAACCGGTCGACTCTAGCACAGAAAAACAAGTCCGGATGTTGAACCCACAAGGACTCTAATTAATTACGTTAACGACTTTATTTTGACTAGACACTGACACGACTTAACAATTTTTGTGTTTTAAGGGGGGGGGGGGGGTTTACTAAAATCCTAAAATTGAAATTAAAATGAAATTAGACTAAGACACGAACGAGAACTAAGGTTTGATTCAGATGAGATTAACGACTACCTAGACTTGAATCCAGTTTGACTATAAATGTACTTCTAACAGTATTATTGTTGTATGGACTCCATTGTAAGTATCCACAATCAATCTCTTTCTCTTTCTTGTAATCTTCAGGATCTGAATCTCGCTCTACAATCTTCAGACTCCCTCTCGATATCCTCAGACTCCCCCTTTCGCTAAGTTGGGGTCGCAGTCTGGAATTCACTTTCACAGGTTCTCAGATTGTAACCTGGCACTCATGTAACTCAGGTATCGGAACCTGGCTAACCTGCACACATCTCTACTCAAAAATAAGTTTCATAAATTTAAAATTTTTCAAATTTAGAAACCACTTGCAGGTATCATTCAAAAATGATTTAATCTTTGATAACCACTTTAAAATACAACTTTTTCATCCATTCTTTCCCAAACCTGTTCATCAAGTTTAACACTTGGAATTTTGAAAATCAGCTCTCCAACATCAGTTGTCGAAAATCTTTTTGTATTTTTCAAAATTTATGCTAAAACACACTAAAATCTTTTTGAATTTTTTTAATGTAATAAAAATGCAATAAAGAAATATTTACAGACACTATTTTTGTGAGCTTGTGTAGAAGGATCATATCAGTTTATAAGACAAATCACCAACACCGTTAAGCTTTAAACATTTTCAGTTCTAAATGATTCACATAGATTGACGATATTGTTGTCCACTTAAACTCAATCTAAAAACTTTCGAAATGCTTATCGATACGTTAAGGTATATTAATTTTGCACTAAATTCTTATGGACCCCACGATCTCAGCATATCCCCTCATCATGCAATACACTGACTCAAGTAATGCCTTTAAACTTTTATCAACTGTGATTTGTGCGAAAACAAAGCAGAATGTTTAAACATTAACAATCAGGTCAATACTTCCGTATACGCAGAGAAAGTCCAATGTTTAAACAAAATAAGAAAATAAAAATAAGTTGAAGTTGTTTAGGCTTTAACCACCAGGTCGATACTTCCGTATACGCAGAGGAGGTCCAAAGCTTAAACGAAACACCAAAGAAAATAAAGCAGAATGTTTAGGCAATAACATCCAGGTCGATACTCATGTATACGCAGAGGATGTCCAATGCTTAAACAAAATAAAGAAATAAAACAAGTTTAAATCTTTGCAAAATAAAATGCACAATCACAGCGACTTTTCAGCAAAGTTGTGAAAACTCACAAACTTAACCAGTTTTATGTCTTTCGACAATCAGGGATTACTGAGTAGGCACACAATCAAGAAGGACAAAACTAAGTACTATGCTTTTGACCATGTTTCCCACTAGAACTAGGCTTTTTCATTTAAGTTTGTATCGTTATCGCAATTCTACTAGTCTAGCTGAGCCTATCGTCACATCCTTAGAAAGATCGTTTATCACATTTTATCTCTCCATTTCTTTAGCGTGTCGTGACAGTCCACTGATGTACTATCATTTCCTCTTTTTTACAACAAAACTCATTTTGTATTTTATCATGTTTTTGTCTTTTTCAAATTTTCAAATGTTTTTGTATTTTCTGAAATTCTTACTCCCCCTAAAATTCAAACACATTTTAGGAAATTTGAAAACAAACTGTACAAATAAAGTGACAACTGATATCAAATCACTTCAAATCTCCATCCACTTGGCATAAACAATCAGAACTCCCCCTTACAACAAACTATTTTCCCATTGATTTCAAAACACTTAAGTTTGTTTTAATCAAATGGTTTTTCCGGAAAATTAGTTTTGTTGAATAATTTTACCATTTGTAGGTTAGAGGTTTGGTTCATCACATTGTCTTCCAACCAAATATCACTTGTAGGAAAATGCAAGTACAACTTAATGTCCTTGATTTACTACTTGTAGTTAAAAACCTTTTTCAACCACATGGCTTACCAACCAATACCACATGTAGGTTGAATTCTCAAGATGCCGATTCCTACTCCTCACTTACCAACCGGGATGTTCCGGCAAGTCACACTTATACAAAAACAAATTTCATAAACAATGAATGATGCCGATTCATGCTCCGTGATTACCAACTTGGGAGCTCCGGCAAGTCAGGTTTTTTCAGTTAGAAATTTTCTCCCAAGCCTGACAGTCCTTGGGAGATTCCGAGTTACCAACACTCGGTTCTTTACCTGCCATCTTTTTCTCATAAAATTCTTTAACCCCCTTTACCTTCCCGTCAATCATTTTACCAAAAATGTTTTGAACTGTGGGGTTAAAAGTCTTTTCAACATCAAATTCTTTCTTTTCAGAAAAGAATTGATTTGAAATTTCAACTTTGCCAATTTTAGATTTCAAATTTTCAGCCCGCAATGGTGGAAAACTTGCATCATCCAAAGGTGGAACTGAATTCTCCTTTTTCATACCAACCTGTGGCTCCTCTGATTTTGTGGAATCAGATTCATCACCAGAATTCTCACTTGAATTCTTAACAACCCATTTTTGGTTATTAAGTTTCTCTTTTCTCTTGAAAACATTTTTCGAACATTCACCAACCTCATAAATTGAATTTTCAAAAACTCTGAATCTGTTTGTTGGTGGTTCGTTTTTCTCAACAAGTTTTTCTTTTAGTTTACCAGAGACTCCCTGTTTTGTTTGCATTGCCTTTGGACAATTCCTGGCAATGTGACCAACCGTTTTACATTGAAAACAGGTTCTAGTCTCTATCTTCTTCTGAGCAAAGCTTTTCTTCATTTCTTCTTGCTTTTTGGCAAGGAATTCTTTGTTCGTCTCCTTCCAAAATGAACTCTTTTGTTCTTTCTCAGCACTTGTTCCTGAAACAAAAACAGTTTTTGGTTTAAAAATTTTCTCATTTTTATAATTTTTTGA
Source organism: Helianthus tuberosus (assembly GCA_030545235.1). Lineage (NCBI taxonomy): Eukaryota > Viridiplantae > Streptophyta > Magnoliopsida > Asterales > Asteraceae > Helianthus > Helianthus tuberosus. The sequence continues at coordinate 86,455,915 of CM060369.1, forward strand.
TGCAATAAAACCCAGACCTTTCCTTTTGAAATTACCATTATGGTTTGGTTTCTTTTGAAAACCTGAACCACAACTGTAACCTTTTTTCTTGTTTAAACGTTGTTGAACTCTTGAGGTGTAATGATTTGGTTTTTCAGAAAGATTTACATCTTTTATTTCAGAAATATTAATTTCTGTTAGTTTGAAAACCTTTTTAATCATTTCTGGTTTAACACCTCTTATTGGAAAAACCTCATCAGAATATAATTTGTTAGAATCTTTCAAAGTATATGCTACTTTGATCGGTTCTTCATCCAAATTAGATTTTGATAACAATAACTCTTTATTATACACCCGTTTTCCCTGTTTGTTTGACTTGACATGTCGGACTTTGACTTTGACTCTGATTTTGACTTTGACATTGACTCCTCTGTTTCATCCTTATCCAACACCTGATCGACCACTTTTTTTATTAATTCGGACTCATGATCAGTATCGGACGACGTGAAAGTGACATCTACACTTTCTGGCAAGTTATCCAACGACTCAGACTCCCACTGTAAATTTGTTGCCTTTTTGACTCTTTCAGAATTTGGATTTCGAGGAGAATATCCATTTTCGACCGGGGGTGGACATTTGTTATAGACAACACTTGGTTTCTTACCAGAAATCTTCACTTCATCATCTTCTTTTGTTTCGGACTTCTTCTCTTCCGAAGTCTTTTCTTCTTCAAACGTCTTCATTCCTTCCACAATGGGGTAAATCCTATCAACAATAAAAGTAGAGCATGAGTAACTTTTTAATAATCTGTTAACTCTCTCAGTTTCAATTCTCTGAGTTTCCAGTTTCAGCTCAAGCTCAGCACACTTTTCAGTGTAATAGTTGACATTGTCAAGCTGTCTCACGTATGTACCTTTGAGTGTATTCATTGCTACAGCTTGTTCGCTGTTCGACTCGGTGTACTTATTCATCTCTCTGTTCAAAACATCATATGATTCTTTCAGCCTTTTGATGTTGTGTAGCAGTTCATTGTTTTGCTTTATCGGAGATTCACAATTCATACACTTCTCTGGAACTTTGACTGCATCAGCATCTGTTTTGATTTCAAATTCTGGAACTTCTTTTATTATTCTCACTTGAACTTCTTCAGCTCTTTTCTTTTTCTTAGCTTCAGCTTGTCTCTTTTCTTCTTCTTCTTCTTCTGCATATCTCTTCCATTTTTCTTCTTCAGCTTCCTTAATTTTCCTGTATTTTTCTGCCCAATATTCATCAGAAGCATTAGAAACACAACATTTATGATTTATAGATTTGTTCGGATCATAATCATCCCAGTTGAAATTTTCCCAGCTAAAACCTTCAGGTAACTTTTCATCATCTTGATTAATTAGACATGCTTTGTTGTCGGCTGAAATATATTTGTCCCAGTTGAAATTTTCTTGATTCCCCAAACATGCTCTCTTCGAATCTTCAGTTTCTTTTCTTCCATGAGCTATTTGTGCCTGTTGTTGTTGATGTGGCTGTTGAGCAACTTGATGATATATCGCTTTTCGATAGTAGTCATTGTTTCCAAAGGGATTTTGAGCTCCACTTGCTTCACGATTGGTGCACTCCCTTTTGAAATGCCCTTTTTCCCTGCAACGAAAACAAGTAACATTAGACTTATCAAATCCTAAAGTTGAAACATGTGCATCGCGAAAATCATCTCTGCCTGTAATTTTTTAAACTTTTCAGCTCGTCTCAACACGCTAGGTATACACCATTTTATATCCATCAATTCCATCTCCTCAGCATCAATTTGATCGTAATCTTCTTTTGTTAGCATTGGATTCCCGATCCTCCCTGCAACTAAACCTCCATAGGATTCAAGCACAGTTACCAACAAAGACATGTGGCTTTTAGCAACTTCCTCGGTATAATTCTGATCATTTTCAAGGTTCAAAGCAATGTTGCATTGGAGAACTTTGCCACTTTTTGTTGTAGAAAAATGTGGATCAAATGTTGGAAATGAAGTGAATCCAGTTTTGCTGCTTGATCCCTGAGATGAACTTTCTGAAGAATCTTTTACATTGAAAGCAGTTCCAACTTTTGGAGAAAGATTTGTTTTTCACTAACACCACCTTTGAAATACAATCCAATGTCTTGTTCTCCATCATAATTCTTCATTCTAGCGATCTTTCTTTGCTCCATCTCTTGAGCTTCAAGATGTTTGATGAACCCACCCAGTGTTAGCTCACTGTATTCTTTTCTATTATTCCTCAACATCATCAGAAACGTTCCCCAAACATCATGTGGCAACGCATCAGCTAGCTTCTCAATCAACTCATCTTTATGTTTGTTAATGCCCAATCTTGTCATGTTTTTCACCAAGTTACAATATCTTTCAATAATCTGCTTGGTGCTTTCCATTCTCAAACCACGGAATAGATCAAATTCTTTCTTCATAAGTGACATCTTGTTCCTGAGCATATCCTCACTACCAAGGGACTTTGCTTCTAATTCTTTCCAAATTGAATGTGCACTACCGTTGTGTTGAAGAAGAATCAAGATATCCTCTTTGATCGCTTGTTGTAACAAACTAACCATCAATTTCTCATCTTTATACTTCTTTTTCTCTTCAGCACTCATTTCTCGAATTGGTATTTTCACTTGATTGTCTCCTACTGGTCTTTCATACTGAACCTCGGTATGTTCCCAAGCATCCAAATGATATGCTTCAACCCAGTTACCAAAACGTTCGGACCAACCATTATAATCATCAATATCCAAAAGCTTAGGCGGTTTTTGTGTTGTCCATGTCTCATTTTCAATCATTGTACTTTGAGTAAGAGTAATTGGACTAGCAAAAGCATTATAAAACTCGTTCTCCATGTTTCGTTTTCAAAAGTTCACAAACAGACAGTTTCAAACGGAATACCACTCCAAACGGAATACCACTCCAAATGAAATACCCTTTCAGACAACACTTGTTCAAACGAAATTGCTGAATTTGTATGTCCTTTCAAATAAAATCACGATTTCAAACGGAATGCCTATCTTCAAACGAAATTACTCAACTTTCTCAAACGAAATACATGTTTCAAAAGGTATTAACATGTAGTTTCAAACGAAATCATTATCAATGTGCTCTCTCAAACGAAATCATCAAGTAACTTCAAACGAAATCAGAATCAAAGGTGCAATCTCAAACGAAATCAGCTAGAAACTTCAAACGAAATCAGCATGATGTCATACTTTCGGTCTGATTTTGGTCCAATTGGTCAAGCAAATGGTCGAATTTAGTTCTGAAACATTCAAGGGTTTGTTAAAACAACATTACGCACATGATATGTGAAAATCAGATGTTTTTAACCGTGGAAACTTCTTTAATTTTGAAAGAAGGTGTAGAAAAACAGATTTTGCAACTGAATTGGTATGAACTCTTCGTCCTGAGCTCTGATACCACTTGTAGGATCATTTTCAGACGCAAACGAGTCGATCAGAAGAGTTTATCTCAATACGAGTGGCGGAAACAAAAGTATCGAGGTCAATTCAGCTAGATTCACATATTAAACTGTCCGTATATTGATTTCAGATCAAATACAAGCCTGTGGACACTTCGGCAGCACTTCGTTACACTGACCGGAACTGTTACAAATGAAATGGCACAAGGGGTATATATAGGTAGAGTGATTTCGTTTGAAAGTGTCATGATGCATTTCAAATGAAATTACTTAAGTTAATTTCATTTGAATCATCACAAGACACCTTCAAACGAAAAGCTGATCTTCGGAATCTCAGAAGTGAAGCGAAGCAGAAAGTTTTTGGGTTGAACAATTGGGTTGGGAGCTAATCTTGTATGTTTGAGAATTTCAAAGTCAATCAAGTTCATTAATTTGATACTTGTACATTTTCAGAAAAAGTGAAAAATTTGAACAAAATGTCAGTTAAGTTCGTATCGGGTCAACCAAGGTCATTAATTTGGACTTGGTAGGGAAATTGAGTAACCAAGGTCATTAAATTGGACTTGGGTACTTGAGTGGATATCTAAATACTGACCAAAACAGATAAAATTTGAGAAAATTGAAAACGTTAGAAATTTTTTAAAAGGTTGGTTAGATCGAAGGACCCTCCGATCAGATGACCATCCGGGTGATGGTCAACACTATATAAGGGTCAAACTGTTCAAGTCAATGTCATTCGATCGAACCGTCTTCCGTCACTTGCAGTTTTTCTCTCTCAATTGTTCTTGACATTTCATCCCATTCTTGCCATTCCAAACACATAGGATTGTTGGCATACTCATCATTCACTATGGGAAAGGTAAGTTTCTTGATTTTCACCGTTAAATTTCAAGTTTTTGATGTTTATATGGGCCGACAGTTTGAACGGAGGGTATGCCTTAGATCTAGGCTTGATTAGGCATTATTTGTAGAAATTGATCTTAGATCTTAGTCAATCGGCCTTAGATTCATAGGTTTATGTAGGATCGCGATCTGACCCAAATGAGTCATTCAGAGGTGTTCTTCTCTGTTTCAGGTGCGGAATAACAAGAAATAAAGGTAGATACAGCTGATTCTTCACTTTAACTACTGTTTGTATTGATTATAACACGAATACAAGTAGTTCTTCACACCGGCAGCACCTCGGTATGGAATTGTACAACGTTACAAATGATTTCGTTCAAGGGCTATATATAGTTGCCTAGATTTCGCTCATAAGGACATGATGTCCATAAGAGCGAAATCAGTAATGTCCATATAATCGAAATCAGTGATTTCCCACATATGAACATCAGTGATTTCCCACATATGGACATGTCCATATATGTGAAATCAACTTTCTCGGGAAATCACCACTACTACTCTATATTCCCGTACAATGTACAATCAGCCCTAAACTAAGACAAGAACGAAGATGTAGTCGACAGACAACTGCACCAACAGACTCCCCCTTGAATGTTGACGGAATCTTCAGTGAGAGTCTTCAACATGATAGTTCTTCAATCTTGATCGGTCTTCTTCAGAAACTTCTTCCTGGAATCATGTACCCGGATCTTTCTCTGGTTCTAACTCTCGTCGGACTCCCCCTATCATCGAGCTGGGATCACTGTCTGGAATTTGTTATCACCTTTGAAATCAATTCCTGGTTTTTCAGTTTAAGCTCTTTTCAGGTCCTGATACATCTCCTGGCTTTCCGTAGCAACAGGATCATAAACCTACACATTCTCAAACACTCGATTACCAAAAACAGAATTGTGATTCAACTTAATGAATCAACTAAACTTTTGAGAATTATTTACATTTAAAATTGATCAAAAATTTGAAACATTCCAAATTCTGATTCAACTTAATGAATCATTTTAAACATTTCAAACCAATTAACCAAACCATCTGTTCATCATGTTTAGCCTTTGAGATTTTGAATATCAGTTTTCCAACATCAGTTGTCGAATTTTTTTTTTTTACTTTTCAAAATATGAAACACAAATGCAATAACAGAAATTAAATGCAGAAATAAAATATGTACAAACACTATTTTTGTGAATTTGCTAAAGAGGATCATATCAGTTTTTAGACAAATCACTAGCACCGTTAAGCTTTTAATCGTTTTAAGTTCTAAACGATTCACATAGATTGACGATATTGTTGTCCACTTAAACTCAATCTAAAAACTTTCGAAATGCTTACCGATACGATTAGGTATATTTAGATAGCACTAAATTCTTATGGACCCCACGATCTCAGCATATCCCCTCATCATGCAATACACTGACTCAAATAATGCCTTTAAACTTTGATCAACTGTGATTTGTGCGAAAACAACGCAGAATGTTTAAACATTAACAATCAGGTCGATACTTCCGTATACGCAGAGAAAGTCCAATGTTTAAACAAAATAAGAAAAATAAAACAAGTTGAAATTGTTTAGGCTTTAACCACCAGGTCGATACTCCCGTATACGCAGAGGGGTCCAAAGCTTAAACGAAACACCAAAGAAAATAAAGCAGAACGTTTAGGCAATAACATCCAAGTCGATACTCACGTATACGCAGAGGATGTCCAATGCTTAAACAAAATAAAGAAATAAAACAAGTTTAAATCTTTGCAAAATGAAATGCACAATCACAGCGACTTTTTAGCAAAGTTGTGAAAGTTCACAGACTTGACCAGTTTTATGTCTTTCGACAATCAGCGATTACTGAGTAGGCACACAATCAAGAAGGACAAAACTAAGTACTATGCTTTCAATCATGTTTCCCACTAGAACTAGGCTTTTTCATTTAAGTTTGTATCGTTATCACAAATCTACTAGTCTAGTTGAGCCTATCGTCACATCTTTAGTGAGACCGTTTATCTCATTTGACATTTCATTTCTTTAGCATGTTGTGATAGTCGACTGATTTTCTATCATTTCCTCTTGTTTCAGCAAAACTCATTTTGAATTTTCAATGTTTTTGGCATTTGCAAATTTTTTAATTTTTTTAAAATTTTTACTCCCCCTAAAATCAAAATATGTCTCAATTTTGATTTTCTGGGAAAATTTGAAAACAAGCTGTACAAGAAATGTGACAACATGATGAGAATCACTTCAATTCTCCATTCACTTGGCTTGAACAATCAGAACTCCCCCTGTCAACAAAAACATTTTCCCATAGTGATTTCAAAACACTTAAGTTTGTTTTAATCAAAATGGTTTTTTCGGAAAATTAGTTTTGCGTGACATTTCACAAATTTGGGGTTTCATCACCTTGTTCTCTTCAACCACTTGTAAAAACTAACATTTGTAAGATCAATCCACAAACATCGCTTGTAGAAAATCAAGTACAATTTAATGTCCCTGATTTACCACTTTTAAAACGAAATCACTTTCGTGAATTTCTCAAGAAATATGCCGATTCATGTTCCACGCTTACCAACCTGGGAACTCCGGCAAGTCAGGTTTTTCATTTAAACAGATTCACCCAAGCCTGACGGTCCTTGGGTGATTTTGAATTCTTGTTCAACAATGGTGGAAAATTTGCATCATCCATTGTTAAACCAGAATTCTCATTTTTTACCTCAACACATGGCTCTTCTGGTTTTACCACACCAGATTCATCGCCTGAACGTGGCTTGTCTGACTTTGAGGAGCCAGATTCATCGCCGACATGTGGCTCCTTTGTTTTCGAAGAAACAAATTCATCGCCAATAACTTTCTTTTTCTTCTTTCCCTCTTTCGTCCTCAGATTTGTATCTGATGAATTTGTCTTGCTTGACTTTGCAATCGAGGAAGTCGATTCATCAGAACTCTTATTTTTACCAACAGATGAACCCGAGGACAAGATCTTCTCGAGATACTCTCTCGCCTTCTTCCTCTTCTTCCTCAGTCTGTCTTTCTGCCCCTGTGAAAGTTTAACTTTCTTTTCTTGAATTATATGTTCTTGAACTTTAGGTTCTTTGGGCTTGACGTTGACTGGAATCTTTGCCAATTTTTGAGACTTAGCCCTCAATCTTTCATTTGATCTCCTTGGGCAATCTTTGGCAATGTGACCTCTAATTTGACAGTTAAAGCATCTCCTCGTCTCATAACTCCAACCTTGGCAGTTAACAGCAATGTGTCCTTGATAACCACATCGGTAACACACACTGTTATCGTACCAATCACCATTGTCAGCCCAAATGCTCAAATCATAGCATTGTTTGGCTTGGTGATATTCCTTCCTCATGTTTGCTGGATTTGGCTTTTGAGCACTGTGGTCCAACCTGCACCACTTATTACCAACAGTTTTTGAGTTTTCATTTTTCAATTTTTGTGATTTTTGATTTTGATTGGATGATCGATCTGATGAGCTTTTATTATCTTTTTGAACATTTTTCTCATTTTTTATTTTTTGTTTCTGTTCCACTTTCTTCTTCAAAGGTTTTTGCTTAGAGCATTCTCCCTTTTCAGTCGATCGTAGAACAGTTTTCTGAAAATTTTCTTTTAATTTCAAAAACAATTTTTGTTTTTCAATTTTTTCATTTTCATCATCAGATTTCTTATCACAATCTTCAACTTTGACATTGTCAAAGTTTGTGACATTGTCACTTATTGGAACTGAATTAATAGGTTTTGGACAAGGAATAGTTGAAGTATTCACAAACACCTTCAACTTTTCTTCCCATTCCTTGATTTTCTTTTGAGCACACTCTGCTTCTTTTTCAAGTCGAATAATCTTTTCAAGATGAGAATTGATTGCAATTTGTTTTTCAAGATTGTTTTTACCAAACAAATCTTTCTCATCTTCTAAAATTTTTATTTGACTTTGAAATTCTTTTTCAGCTTTTGATTTCTCTATTTCAAAAACTTTCAGTTTATTTTCAAAAATTTTTTCATTTTCTTTCAACTTCTGGTTTTCAAATGTCAAACTGTTCAAGTTACTTAACAGTTTGTCATTTTCAGATTTCAACTTTTCACAATTTTCCTGCAACTCCAGAATCTGTTTATCATCAGCTTGCTTCTTAACATTCAGCTTTTTGACTTCCAAAGTCAAACTTTCCGCATCTTTCATGAGTTTGTCATTTTCCGTCTTAAAGCTGTCACATGTAAAACACACTAAAGCAGAACTTGAAAGTTCATTCTTCACAGATTCTTCATTCTTTGACATTTCCTTTGTCTCTGTCTTGTATGTTCCTGCACAAACAATTTTAACAAAATCAAGAGGATTTAAATTTGTATTAATATAACACCCCCTTTTAAAGTCATATTTCATGTTCTGTTTTGCAGCGAAACACATACATATTCTCCTATCAATTTCAGTAATTACATCCAAATTGATTTTATCTAGATTTCCCAAATTCAATTTATCTAGATTCTCTTTGATTTTATTCATCAATATTTTCTTCTTATCAGAATTTTCATAACTATGCTTTTGAAGTTTATTGATGAAATCAGATGGATGTAATTTTGAAAATTTAGGCTCTTGTTTTAATTTCTTTAAAACATCATCCAATTCGGCAGGTAAAGCATCTGCAAACTTTGATATCTTTTCAGTATCTGTCAATTTTATTCCAAACAATTTTAACTTGTCCATCAAGTAATCAAATCTCCTTTCCATCTCTTTCACGGTCTCATCCTTTTGACATGCAAACCTTTCAAGTCTAAGAATCCAAATCTTCTTATCATCTTGTTCATATATGCTCATTTGATACCAACCATATCTATTTAACCTTTCAATAAACTCATTCTCCTCTTCATCAAACATTTCTGCCATATTTCAAACAATCCCGACACGTTTTCTCTCAAAACAACCTGTTAAGAGAAATTAGACTACTTATGTGAATTAAGAGCGAAATCAGAATGTTCATAAAAAAATTAGAATGGTCACAAAAGGGAAATTCCAAGATATGTGTGACACAAGAGCGAAACCCTGATGTTCACAAGAGCGAAACCCTGATGTTCACAAGAGCGAAATCAGGTGTAACTTTGAGCGAAATCAGGTGTCTGGGTTGCCCTATGAGCGAAATTAGGCTGATTGGATGATCTTGGAGCAAAATTAGGATGACATATAAGCGAAATCACACAATGTCCGTATGAGAGAAATCTAATCGGAATGCAATTTGGTCCATTTTTAGTTTGAATTTCAGTGTCAAACTTTCAGGGATTTGTCAATGTCCAATTGTCTATGATCTGTGAAATTTTTAGCGAATTTTGATCAGTAAATCTCTCTAAAATGATGAAAGAAGGTGTAGAAGCTAGAAATCTCAATGAAAATCAGCTGAATAATGCAGAACTCCTCCTCCTGAGCTCTGATACCACTTGTAGGATCGCGATCTGACCCAAATTAATCATTCAGAGGTGTTCTTCTCTGTTTCAGGTGTGGAATAACAAGAAACAAAGGTAGATACAGCTGATTCTTCACTTTAACTACTGTTTGTATTGATTATAACACGAATACAAGTAGTTCTTCACACTGGCAGCACCTCGGTATGGAATTGTACAACGTTACAAATGATTTTGTTCAAGGGCTATATATAGTTGCCTAGATTTCGCTTATAAGGACATGATGTCCATAAGAGCGAAATCAGTAATGTCCATATAAGCGAAATCAGTGATTTCCCACATATGAAAATCAGTGATTTCCCACATATGGACATCCTGATTTCCCACATATGGACATGTCCATATATGTGAAATCAACTTTCTCGGGAAATCACCACTACTACTCTATATTCCCGTACAATGTACAATCAGCCCTAAACTAAGACACGAACGAAGATGTAGTCGACAGACAACTGCACCAACAGTTTACCGTTCCAATTTCTCCAAAAACATCATAGATTTGAACATAGGAAGATCAATGAGTGTTGGCTGCTGAGTTACTTTTTGTCCAATTAAACCCAATCTAGGAACTTTTGATAGAATTTGAACATAGGGTTTTGATTATCGGCCAGTTCTTTGAGAGAAATTTTGATCAATTTTGAAAAAATGTTGAAATTTTTTTGATGACATTCAAACTGTTCTTGACAAGTTGATCGAAGGGCAATCCGATCGGATGAACATCCAATCAGACGACCATCTGATCCATGACACTTCATTGTTTGAATAATTTTCTAAGTGTTTGTATGATTAAGTGGTGGTATTGGTTCATTTGTTTTTCATGTCTGGTCAAATGGAGATCCGATCGGATGACCATCCGATCGGATGACCATCCGATCCATTGCACACACTTGCACACACATGCTTGAATGTTCATTACTTGTATGCTCATGCTGATCGAATGACTGTTCGATCGGATGGCCATCCGATCCAAATACAATTGCATGATTGTATCATTCCTTGAGAACTGAAATGTTTCACTCGAATATCATCCGATCGGATGACCATCCGATCCAAGTCACTTGCCTTGAAAATTGTGAGCTTAACATGAATAAGCTCATCCGATCGGATTACCATCCGGTCGGATGTCCATTCGTTCAGTCAGTACTGTACACAGTGTAGAGGTTGAGGTGTTAGAAAAATTTTTGACATTTTTTTGAAATTTTTCACTTTGAACTTTATGTCTCGAAATGTGTGCATATTCTAACAATGATATTTTGATATACATGCAGGCAAGAGCATCTGACTTTCATCCTAATCATAATATTTACTGCATTCTCGATGAAAATTATCCAAATATGGAGCCATTCAAGGAGATAATACCATTTTTGAAGGAAAGTAGAATATATAAGGCGTTGATGGAAAAGCATAAATGTTATGAATCTCACGTTAGAACATTCTAGAGTTCAGTACGATATGACGAAAAAGAAAAGACGATCTATTCGGCCGTTAGGATGAAAGATGAAAAGAAAAAGGATATAGATTTGGAAGTTAAGTTTACTGTTGATGACGTGAGGAGAGTATTAGACTTGCAAGATAAGCACGAGGATCCTATCATTATCCCAGAAAGGTTAAGCAAGGGTTTTCGGTTTAGAATGGGATACGAAGGGCACGTAGATGATAAAGGCTATATCAAGTCTAGATTCTGCAGACCTTATAAGTTCATGGTGCATTGTGTAGTTCATGCACTATCGCACAGGAAAGGTGCTTATGATGAGACTTCGGGTTATATAATGAACATTATAGCGTGTTTGGTGTTGAACAGACCTTATAACAGCTCTCAAGTGATCTTTAATCACATGGTTGACAACATTAGAGGCAAGAAGTACATCATGTATCCAAGATTCATTCAGATGTTACTGGACGATCAAGTTCCAAATCTTCCAAAGGATCCAAAAGATGAACTTAAGTTGAACCATATGGGTAGTGAAACTTTGAAGAGGTTGGATAAATATAAATTTTTGAAACCTGAGCAAGAGCCAAGGGTTAAAGGAATGATTGGAAAGATCAAAAAGAAAGATTATGTGGCTCCTGAGAATGATCAATGGAGGCATACAGATAGCAATTATGAAGATGAAATAGATAGTTTGAGTGGCATGGGGGAAAAGAAGTTACGATTTTGGTATGAAAAGCATGAGAAAAAGAGAAAGAGGACACCAAAGATTTCACCGAAAGTGACTACTCTAAAAGTAGTTATAAAGGGTAAATTTGGAAAGCAGGAATCACAAAAAAGGTTGGTAGATTATTCTTTTGAATATTATGCTAATAATGTTAATCTTTGTATTGCAGAACCAACAAAGAAGAAGTCGCCTCCAAGGTTGATAGATGAGACCGTGATTCCACCAACAGACTTGATCAACAAAGGCGTAGAGTACTTGAACATGTCATTTGATGATTATATAAAGCATACAACTGCTGAAACCTCCAAAGCTACTAAAGATGCTGAAAAAGAAAACACAACAGAAAACATTGAAGCTGAAGGTGTTAAAGAGACACTCGTTGAAGGTGTCATTCAATCTGATTCCAGTGCTACAGAAAGCGACGAAGTTGATCCTACAAAGATTGCACCGACATCATACGTTTCTGGAAAGCAAAAGTATAAAGGGTCTCCGAAAAAGAAGAAAGATTCTAACGAGGAAGATTCTACTTATGTGCCTACACCGAAAGAGAAAAAGAAAGGTCTGAAGAAGCGTAAAGCAAAACCAACTGGAGCTGTTTCAAGGAGTGTTAGAGCTAAGAAAGATTCTACAGCAGTTCCAGAGGTTCCAATTGTTGAAAAGAGTGTTGAAGTCCCTGAAGTTCAAAGTGTTCAAGTCCCTGAAGTTGAAATAAAGAAAGCTCCAGAAAGTCCTATGTATGAAAGAGTTGAAAAGAATGTTGAAGATGTAGAGGTGGAATTTATGGGTGAAAGAAAGTCTACACCACCACCAACACCAATCAATCCAACAATTCATATTCACGATGATCCTGAAGAACAACCAAACAAAGTTGAAGATCCGTCATTTGCAAAGAAAGCCACTACTTCTAGTTCAAGTCATGGATTCCCTAAAGTCATTGGCGAATATCCAGAAGATCTTCCGAAAGGTGATTTTGATATCTTTAATGAAGGAAAGATCAACGTTCTGATGAAGAAAGTAAGTGTGCCGGAGAAGGCAAGGCCAAACCTGAAGTTGAACGTGAAGAGTTTAAAGAAAAGCTTGAAGCTGCTAAAGCCGAGAACGTTTCTTTGAAAAAGGATTTAGAAGATCATGCAGAAGTAATTGATAAACTATCAGAAGATCTTGAAGAACATGCGAAAGTGATTAACAGAATTACAACAGAGTTTGATGAAGTGAATGTTAAGTATGAAACTGTGAATGAAGCCAACAAGACGCTTCACCAAATGATTGGAGAGCTGCTTGAAACTACTTCGAATGAGATTAAGGTGTTGAGACAAGAAATTGAAGCTTTAAGGGCTGACAAAGTGGTGAAGGACGAGCAGTTGAATATGCTATACAATGTCATTGAGCACAAGCTTGGATTCAATGTTCAAGCCGTGTTTAATGAATTAGAGATTCAAAGGGTTGAGGCTAGAAGAATTAAAACAGAAAAACAATTGGTTGAAGAAGCTAAGCAAAAGAAGAAAGGTGTGGTGATTGACAAAGAAGAAATTCTTGGATCTTCAAGCCAGCCAGATCCATCTCAATCTGAAGTTACTGATGATGATAATCCACTTGCTCTTGTTGTTGTTGGAGATGTGATAAACGTTACACCAGAAGAGATAAAACTCGATAGAAGAAAGATCATTGAAAAACGTCGTGAAGAAGAAGAGAAAGAAAAGGATCCAGAGTTGGAACAGTTGTTAGAAGATATTGACAACTATGATGGTGATAATGATGATGATGATAATGATCAGGGGGACAGGGTTGTTAGTTGTGAAGCCTTCTGTTCAACATGGTCTTGATGACTTCTTGAATGATCAGCTGAACGAACAACAAGAAGATCAACACCATGAAGCTTCTTTGTCTTCTAAACAACATGTTGTGATCAGGTATACCTCACACTCCCTAAAGTTATTTACTTACATGCTGAGGTTGAGGGGAGTTAGAGGAGAACAGGACGAGAGAGTCCATGTTAGAGGAATTGGGGATGGATGATGGGCATTTGAAGTTTGATATTGAAGATGAAATTCCACCCTCACCTAAAAGAGAATATTCTTTCAAGTTTGTCAATGAAGCTGATAATTTCAAAGATGTGATAATTGAAGAAGATTCTGATGTTTCTGAGGAAGACACTCCATTTCATTATATTGGAGTTGATGAAAGCTTTCCTACTTTCGCTGAACTATTCAAGAATCACAATGAAGATGAAGTGTGAAGGAAAGTGGTGGAAAGGATCTCTACTGAAGGATTTCCTGAAGTTGTTCCACAAGAAAAACTACTTGAAGAGAGGAGGAAATAGTTTAAGGTGATGCCTAAAGAAAGAAAGTATAAGAGGCCGCTTCAATACTTCACATATCATCTAGAAAAATCTCTAGGTGATATTCTCTCATGGGGTTATCTTGAAGACTTAACAGTATATGCAATTCGAAGAGAACATGGAGTGCAGTACTTCGAGTTCCTATCTGATATAAAAACACTTCCATGGTGGGATGTGGAGGAGCTTGTACAGACGAAGAACATCAAACCGTTCTACTATGGTTTGGATGTTAAGATGCATGATTAGAAGTTGTGGAACTACATAAAGTTACAAGCTAAGAACAAATTTCCAGATTGGAAGCCTCATTATCCTGAACAAGTTGTTAAATATTGTAGGATCGGGAGACGATCTAAACGAGTCTATCAGAAGAGTTCTTAATCAATATGAAAGGCGGAAACAGACATATCGACTTCGAATCAGCTTGATTTACACACAGAATCACTTTTAATGTCTTGTATATTGATTTGACAACGATTACAGTCAGTAAACACGTCGGCAGCAGTTCGGTACCGGAATCAGAAACTGTTACAAACGAAATGACAACTCTCCTATATATAGGCAAGGTATTTCGTGCAAAATCAAACACAACTCCTAAAAACTTATTTTCTCGTACAACGTGCCCTGATCTATCATTCCTATTTTACAAGACTCGATACAAGATGTAGTCGACAGACATATGCACCAACAGACTCCCCCTTGGATGTCGACGAATCTTCAGTACAAATATTCAGCATGTCGAGTCTTCAGCCTTTATTAGTCTTCGGGCTTTTTACAAAGTATCTGACTGTGTAAGCATCCTTCAATCTTTATCTCTTTCAGAATCTCAATCTGGCTCTATCTTCTCTTGAACAGATCTCTTGATTCCTTAAGTTCTTCAGCATCAGCAGCTTGCAATAAACTCAGAATCGAGCTTGGCTCTACTAACTTTAGACTCCCCTTTGTTGCAGACTCCCCCTTTCAATCAGCTGGGATCGCAGTCTTGAATTTTCCTACACATGCTCTACCCAAAAGTAAATTCACAATTTAACAATTTAACAAATTTAATCACTGTGAACCACTTGTAAAATTTATCTCAAAATGATTTAACATTTAAAATCTTTGATGACCGCTTGTAAGAATATTACTCAAATTTGATTTCAAATTAAAGAATCATTTAATCATTTTAAAAACAATTCTCATTTCATGCAAACTCTCCCAACCTGTTGATCATCATGTTTAGCACTCGGAATTTTGAAAATCAGCTTTTCATCATCAGTTGTCGAAAATCTTTTTGAATTTTTCAAAAGTTTATAATAAAACACAATTACACTCTTTTTGGGTTTTGTTTTTAAAGAAATGCAGTAAAGAAATATATACAAACAATATTTTTGCGAGTTTGTGTAAGAGGATCATGTCAGGTTATGAGACAAATCACGAACAAAGTTAAGCTTTAAACATTTTAAGTTCTAAATGATTCACTTAGATTGTCAGTATACTGATCCATTTAAATTTTCACACAAAGTTCAACTGTTTCGAGATACGAGATTAATGTTTTAGAGACTTAAACTTATTCGCGTGTCCCACCTCAGAATATACTCCCGTATCCAGATCCCAATATTCAGTCTTACAGGTGAGTATACCTAGATGATATCTGTAAGGAGTTAAATGCGAGACCATGAGAGCTCAAGCTGTTGCTTCTGCAAAATCAGAGAGATGATGGTTTGACTTTTGGTGTGTTCCCTTTAGAGAATCTTTTCTTCAACAGCACATGATTAGCATTTTGCAATGTCTCATCATTTTTTATGCTGAGGGAGGTGCTTTTATTTCAAGCAAACGAAAAGTATTATACGGAGACTAGGCCATTGCTTCCGCAAAATCAGAAGTCCCGGGATAATACCCCAGATATCACTAAGCATAAAGACCTAGTATCTCAGAAAGAGGGGTCCTTCAAACAAGATTTCGGGGGTTACCCATATATCCGAGAGACGTTCCCCACGAGATAAGTAAGTTTGATATTTAGGTTTATATCTCGACAACAATCTACTAAGCGTTTAAAAACCTACTGGCACATCATCAGTGGGACCGTTTATCACATTTTATCTTTCCAATTCTTAATCATGATGTGATAGTCCACTGATGTACTATCATTTCCTCTTTTCACAACAAAACTCAATTTTTGATTTTATCATGTTTTTTACTTTTTCAAAATTTCCAACGTTTTTGGATTTTCTGAAATTCTTACTCCCCCTAAAATTCAAAAACCATTTTAAAGAAAAAAATTGAAAACAAACTATACAAATAAAGTTACAACTGTTGTGAATTGCTTCAAATCGCCATCCACTTGGCATAAACAATCAGAACTCCCCCTGACAACAAACTATTTTCCCATTATGATTTCAAAACACTTAAGTTTGTTTTAATCAAATGGTTTTTCTGAAAAATTAGTTTAGTTGATTTGATCATTTCTAAAATCGGGGTTATGATCATCACATTGTTTTCCAATTACCAATTGAATGAAAGTTAAATCAAGTTCAACTTAATGACCTTGATTAACCACTTGAAGAATGACATATGAAACTTTTCAATAATTAAAATACCACTTATAAGTCGAAATATAACTTGTAGAAAGATGCCGATTCCTGCTCCACAATTACCAACCTGGGAGCTCCGGCAAGTCGGGGTTTTAAGTAGAGAAAGCTGTCACCCAAGCCTGACCAGCCTTTGGTGATTTTGAATCATCTCTATCCCACCATCTTTTTTATTTATAAAAATCTTTCACACCCTTTACCTTCCCGTCAACCATTTTTCCAAAGATATGTTTGACTTTACCATTAAAAACCTTTTCAACATCAAATTCTTCCTTACCAGAGAAGAATTTATCTGAAATTTCAACCTTACCAATTTTCAGCTTCAAGTTTTCTTTTGACAACTTCGGAAAATTTTCATCGTTCATTTCTGGAATGGAATTCTTCTCGCTTTTCACAACAACTGACTCCTCTGACTTTGACGAGTCAGATTTATTGTCAGAATTACTTTCTGATTTAACAACCCATCTTTGTTTGTTCAAATCAACTTTTCTTTTATAAAAATGTTTCGAACTTTTATCAACATCAAAATTCGATTTTTTTAACACTTTGAATTTCTCTTTCAGATTTGAGTTAGAAGAAACTCCCTGTTTTATGTTGGTGGAATTTATGCAATTCCAAGCAATGTGTCCAACTTCTTGGCATTTGAAACAGGTTCTTCGTTCAACTCTCTTCTCAGATTCTTTCACCATATTATTTTTCTTTTTAGCGAAAAACTCTTGATTTGACTGTTTCCAGAACAGTTTCTCCTTCTCTTCCTCTGAACTTGTACCTGAAACAAATTTAGTTTTTTGTTTATAAGTTTTCTCATTTTTATGATTTTCTGGTGGAATAAAACCTAAACCTTTCTTTTTGAAAAGCATAACCAGAACTGTAACATTTTTTCTTGTTCAATCTTTGTTGAACTCTTAAAGTGTACTTTTTAGGTT
This sequence comes from Helianthus tuberosus, assembly GCA_030545235.1. NCBI lineage: Eukaryota > Viridiplantae > Streptophyta > Magnoliopsida > Asterales > Asteraceae > Helianthus > Helianthus tuberosus. Next base: position 86,473,661 of record CM060369.1, read on the forward strand.
TTTCAGTAAGATTTATATCTTTTATTTCAGAAATATTAATTTATGTCAATTTGAAAATTTGTTTGATCATTTCAGTTTTGACACTTCTTATTGGAAAGTCTTCATCAGAAAATAACTTATCAGAATCATTCAAAGTATATGCTACTTTGAATGTTTCGTCATTCAACTTATTTTGTGACATCAGAAATTTTTATTGTAAACCCGTTTGACCGGTGAACTCGGACTCTTGTCTGATGAACTCGAACTTTCAGATTTAGACTCCGACTTTGACTCTTCATCCATATCCAACACCTGATCGACCACTTTCTTTAATAACTCAGACTCGTGATCAGTGTCAGACGCTGTGAATGTAACATCATTGTTATCTGGTACCTCATCAATGGTTTCAGACTTTAACTTGATGTTGATTGCCTTTTTTAATCGTTCCTCGTTAGGCTTTCTGGGAGAATAACTATTCCAAATCGGGGGCGGACACTTATTATACTTGACATTTGGTTTCTTACCAGCATCTGTATCTTTCGTCTTTTTATCTTGAAAAGCTTCAAGACCTGCAACAGTAGGATAAACCCTGTCAATCAAATAGTCACAAGTTGTATAACTCAGCAATAATCGTTTGATTCTTTCACTTTCAATCTTTTCGAGTTCCAAATCCTGCTTTAGCTTTGTACAATCTTCAATATACTCATTGATAACCTTCTGCTTCGTCATTAATGTTGAACTCATCATTGTCATAGCTGCATCAACTTCCAAATTTGTCTTGTTCAAACCATCAACTGTTCTGTTTAGCACATCATACGATTCTTTTACGTATTTCACATCAAACAACAATTTTTCTTTCAACTCCTCTAATTCACAAATCTTCTTGTCTTTCTCTTCACAATGTTTGCAAGACTCCAAACATTTTAGACAAGGTTTCACGACTTCAACAATTTTTTCAACTTCGACGATTTTTTCAACCTCAACGATCTTCTCAACCTCGACGATTTTTTCAACTATTTTCTCCACTTCAACAGTTTTCTCTACCACCTTCTCAATCATCGGTTCTTCATCAAATTCTACTTTTTCCTCACACTCTTCATCTTCGATCTTTTCTGTCGAATTTTCTTCAACTTTTTCTTCAGCTTTTTCTTTTTCAACTTCCAATTTTGCTTTTTCTTCATTAATTCTTTTAGCTTCCAACTCTCTCTTCATTCTAGCAGCCTTCTTTTCATTCAACATCTCGATCTTATCTGCAAAAAACAAATTAAAACTGAATGAGTCTAAACTTTTTCTAGCATTATTAATGTACTCTTCCTCATCATCGGTATCTTCATCGCTTTCTGATGATCTAAAAATCTTCGTTCTTTTTTACTTAGATTTGACTTCTTCTTCTTCCAAGATTCGAGCAACTAATCCTGAATCAGCCGGAATGTATTTGTCCCAGCTAAATCCCTCTGCCACTTTTTCATCGTCTTGATTAACAAGAAAAACTTTTTTCTTTTCAACTTCAATGGCACGTGATGATGACGGTTGTTGATGAATTTGATGAAAAAATGATTTTTGATAATAATCCTTCTTTTCTTGTCTTCCGGTTGCTTCTTTATTTTTGCATTCTCGTTTAAAATGTCCCTTTTCTTTGCAACGGAAACAAGTAACCTTTGATTTATCAAACCCTATTGGAGATGCACCCATTTCAGGAAAATCATCTCTTCCAGTGATTTGTGTGAATTTTTCTTCTCTTCTTACTGCACTGGCTAAACACCACTTGATGTCCATCAATTCAAGTTCTACAGCATCAATCTGGTCATAATCCTCTTTGGTGAGCATTGGATTTCCAATTCTTCTAGCAACTAAACTTTCATAAGACTCTAACATAGTAACCAGTGATGCCATGTGTTGCTTAGCCATTTCTAGAGAAAGATTTTGACCATTTTGAATATATAATGTAACATTGCATTGCAGATTTGTTGAATTCTGTCTTTGAGGACTTGGTGTTTTGTAATTCGGATCAAAACTTGAATACGATGACGAATATCCACCACTCTGTGTTACAGTACTACCATTTGTTCCAGAAGACCTATCAGCACTGAAAGCAGTCTTAACCTTTGGACTCGGAGTAGTTTCAAATTTGTTTCCTCTGTAGTATAGACTAAGATCTTGTTGAGCATTTGGATTATTCATAATAGCAGTTTTCTGAATATCCAATTCATGTTCTTTAATCTTCTGAATAAACTTTGCCAAATTCATACTTTCAGATTTTCTCATATGTTTTAATATCAGCAAATATGTTCCCCATTTATTATGTGGTAACGCATCGGCTAGCTTATCAACCCATTCATCGTCGTCTTTCTTTATTTCCATTCTTCCTATTTCCAGAACAAGATGACAATATCTATCAATTGTCATTTTTGTTGTTTCACCTTCAAAAGCTACAAACATATCAAATGATTTCTTTAGTAAAGCTTGTTTGTTCTTTATCATATCAGCACTTCCCTTAAACTTGTTAATCAACGCCAACCAAATTGATCTAGCAGTATTTTCATGTTGAAGCAAAACAAAGATGTCTTCTTTTACTGCTTGTTGAAGTATACTAATCATCATTTTTCACTGGTGTATTTCAATTTCTCACCATCTGAATAATCATTGAAAGCTTTTTCAATTCCACGTTCATTTTTCGGTTTAACGTAATCTACATCTAACGAACACCATGCGTCAAACTTATAAGCTTGCACCCAGTTTTCAAAACGATTTTGCCATCCTTTAAAATCTTCAATGTACATGAGCTTTGGCGGTTTTGGGTAAGTTCCCGTCTCATTCTCACTATAAACAGTTTCGGCAGCTGTAACTGGAGCAACTGGTGTAGCAAACGCATTATAAAACTCTTCTTCCATGTTACGGTACAAAGTTTCACAAATTCACAAATTTCAAACGAAATACAAATTCAAATGAAATGCCTTTGATACGAAATACTCTTTGGTGCGAAATGACCACCTTCAAGCGAAATGATCCACTAACAATCCATTTCGTGCGAAATGAAGGTATCTTTCAAACGAAATGATGACTTTCAAGCGGAATGATCCGTTCAAGCGAAATGACTTTTGATTTCATGCGAAATGAAGGTTCCAAATTCTCTTTTGTTGATGCATTTTTAGTGTCTGTAACTTGTCTTGTACTTAACGATGTATTTTGTACGGTCTTTATGAATTATCGAGTATGTATTTGACGTCGACCAAGTCGGATATCCTCCTATCCGCTTGTGTATGACTTGTTTGTCTCCATTTGATATGTAATGTTTATTGAACAATGCATGTTGCATGTCAAGGGTATAATGGTCATTATGTGTTTATATGTTCTATCTGTTTGCTGTCTGTTTACAGCAAACAGAACAGCTGATGCAGTCCTCGACGAAACAGGCTGTTTCGTCGAACGCCTCACGACGAAACAGACTTGTGTTCAACTAATTCTGTTTCGCCGATAGTCATGGTGAAACAGATTTGTTTCGTCGTCTGTTGGGCTGTTTCAGGCCCAATATCTGGCCCATATCCTATTTCGCCGTTCCACTTTGTGTTTCGTCGAGATTTGGGCCCAGGGACTATATAAACCAAGTCTGCTTTCACTTTGAAAGTAGATGAGATAATACCCTTAACGAAACTCTGTCAAAATTCTGTGTAAACTGTGTTTGTATCAGTTTGTAATCGGTTCTCATCCCGTTTAATCAATCGATTGTGTTTCATTGATTAATACTTTGTCGTTATTGCTTTATATGTTTGATTTGGCATAGTTACGTGGATTCCGCACACGTAACCGTGTTTGCTATAAACAAGTGATTCGGTTCGTTATCGATCCTCAGATTTCGGGACCTACAATTGGTATCAGAGCGTTGGCTCTTTTCCTTGTTTAAAATCAAACATTGTTCGGTTTTTATCAAGTATTTGTGATTGTTTTTCTAAAAAAATTGTTCTTGAAAAATCATATTTTCTAGAAAAATTTTCATAAAATCTGTTGGTTTCTTGTTATTTGCTAAAGAGTTTTATCAAAAACCTATTTAGATTGTTTGTTTATGCTTTAAATTGGGTTTTTAGTGAAAGTCTTGTGCATTTTCGTGTTTCGGAAAATTATCAGTCACCAGAAAACTCATTGTTCTTGAGTGTGTTCTTCATATCTTCATAATTGTTCTTATCACATTTGTGAACTTGATCTTTAAATTGTCGAAACCTAAGTGTTATAACATATTATACATTAAATTGACTTTAGTGTAAAATTGTGATCATTAGTTTCTGAAAAAGCATGTTGCGTTGAAAAACGGTGTTACAAACATACCTTGTGTCAGAAAAATATCTAGTTGTCTGAGACTTATCCTTAACGAAACAAGTAGGCGACGAATCAAATCCGTTTCGTCAAAAATATCTTCGACGAAACAAAAATCTATTTCGTCATAATATCTTCAACGAAACAAGTCTGTTTCGTCATCATTCATTTCGACGAAACAAGTCTGTTTCGTGGAAAGTGTTTCATCGGGTGTGTGTCAATTTTACACAGTGGACTTGCAGAAGTGTTCTAATTGTTTGTTTTCAACTGTTTGACCAGGAAATATCATTCATATACCAAACATGAGTAACAAAGGTCTATGGGATTGGAGTTCGGACTCAAGACCAAGTGAAAATCAGCCTTCGCTTGCCGATTTAATGAACCAATTGCCTCAAAAACAACAATCAATAAATACAGGTCAATGGGCAATGGTTTCTAATCAAAATCAAAACATTCAAAATCTATTACTCAGTGAGAGTGAGACGGGTAGCAACAATCGCCCGCCAAAGCTAAATCACATGAACGACTATCCATCTTGGAAGGGTCGTTTTCACACATACATTCAAGGGCAAAACGTTGAACTTTGGACGTGTTTCACTACTGAATGTAGCCCGGAACTAGAAGAATCAGCATCAACTGCCGCTGGTATTTCTCATATGCTTGAAGAAGACAAGAAAGCCTATGAATTAGAGAAGAAGGCGTTTGCTTTTCTAACACAAGCTCTTCATAAAGACATCTATCATCAATTTTCTTATAGTAAGAGCACAAAAGCTTTATGGGATGCATTGGAAACAAGAGGAAAAGGAAATGCAGCTTCTAGAAAAATACGCCATGATCTTTTGAAGAAAGAATTTGAATAATTTCAATCTTTGGAAAATGAAACTCTAAATGATATGACTTCTCGTTTCTATCATTTGATAAGTGAAATGAGTTCTTATAAGGTTGTTACAACTCATGTGGAAATGATTGCACGTTTAGCTGATGCTCTACCTCCTAGGTGGAGTCCATTCATTGAACTTCTAAAGCATACGGGTGCTCTGGATGGGGAAAATGTCACTATCTATGGATTCGTTCAGAAGTTGGAGCACAAGAATGAAGAGGAAACTCGGAAATCTAAAAGGATTGGAGCTCCTCAAAAACACAGAAATCTATTTGCCTGGTTTTGCTCCTTCAGCTAGTTCTAGTTCTGTTCAACAACCCAAGCTTCAAACGGCGTTTGTGTCCAACACAAGTACTCAACCACAGTTCGATTTAGGCACTTATCTTTCACAAACATTACCCCAATCTCAAGCCCAATCTCAAAGTACTCAACCACAGTTCGATTTAGGTGCTTATCTTTCACAGTCAATACCCTCATCTCAAGCCCAACCACCACCACAACAAGCACATTATACCAACAATCCTCCACCTCAAAACCCGAACACTGTCAAAGTTGATACTTCGAACCTCTCAAAAGTTAGCATTGAAGTAGCAAAGGAGCACATGGAACTCATTAATACAATGGTCAGTGCTTACTGCGGTTTGGTAGCAGGTCAAATTGGGAACATCAGTATGACCAACGAAGATTATCAACAAATTGATCGTGATGAAATGGAGTTGATGGATATAAAGTGGGCGTTTGCAAGTGCAGTTAGAAGGGTAAGGGATTTCATGAGTCGAATAGGAAGAAGTTCTTTGGATAGTAAGCAGGATACGAAGTACGGGTTTGATAAAGAAGCGGTTACGTGTTTTAATTGTGGCGAAAAGGGTCACTTCAAACATGAGTGCACCCGACCATCCAAGCAAGGCAATCAGAACCCTTTCAGAAATCAGACAAGTACTTCAAATGCTACTCAAGGCACTCAAGACAATCGTGGGAAAGGGATAGTAGCTGTGAACAATACCACCAACCAGAACCAATCTGGACCACCAAATAACACTCGTGCATTGACTGTTCAAACAGATGAAGGGTGTAATTGGTCTTTACAATTAGGGGGAGGTGATAATGAAGGAGGAGGAACAGCGTGCTATGCAAAGATCATCAATCACATCAAGCACGTTCATAAAGAAGAATTTTCTGAAAGTGACGACAGTTCGGGTTATACCGGGAGTTCGGATGAAGAAAGTTCTATTTCGGGAGATGTGAAAGAAGAAGCGACTTCTATTGATGACTTGTTGAATGAAGCAGAGGAATTGAAGTCTCAGAAATCTGTTCTTATCAAGAAGGCTGGGATAGCTTCTAAGGAAATGGAGAAGTTCTTCTCTGAAGACGGATCTTTTTCTTTTCAAACTGCATTTATGGCAAATGTTTCAGCCTCTTCGAGTCAGGTAACATCTGAAACTCCTAGAATATGTACTGATTGTGCTTATATGAAACAGGAATGTGATAGAGTGAAACTTGAATGTGACAAAATTCATGGTCACAATCAAAGTTTGGTTGTTGAGATGTCAAAGTGCAAAGAGGCAAATATGGCTTTAAAAAGAAACGAAAAGGACTTTAAATCTTTAATTGAAAATTTAAAGAAAAGTGTTTCCGAAACTACCAAAGTTGTTTATCATAAACAAATTAGTATTAACAAGTACATTAATATTGTTGAGGAAACCAAAAAGGAATTAGCCATTGCCAAGTGCGAGCATGATGCTATCAAGCAAAAATTGGAGATTTATTCTAACTCCCGATTTGTGCTCGATCACATAATTGATGTTCAACAACTGAAGAAAAACAAGAGTGGTGTTGGGTATAAGAAATGCCCGCCCCCTTTGAGACACAATTATGCTGCACCACCTGATGAAGAGGATATGCCTCGTTTTGAACCCAGTGTGCCTCTTAATTATGAGGAATTTACTACTGGATTAGGGTTCAAACCGAACAATTCCTCTGGAACCTCATCTGTTGAAACAGAAACTTCAACAACAGTGAGTCAAAGTCCTCCAACTGTTGAGGATTATGATTCATCTGATGATGAAACAGATGCTAATGACCAGGATGAATCACTTGACAAGAAAAAGGGAATAGAAATTCCAATTGAGAATCATATTCTTTGTGATCCTCCTATTCCTGATGTGCAACAAGTTGCCAAACAAGTGATTAATCCTGTCAAGGATGACAAGAAACCTGTGTCTACCATTAAGAGTAACAATGTGTTGTATACTTTGGTTGGTGATTCTAAAATTTATTCGGATAATGATTTTCCAATTAAAAACGTCAATCCATCATTGATTGATAAAGTTTTTGAAGATAACACAAGCAAGTTTTTGGGAAAGACGATCCTGGGAGTTATTGTGACTCAATGTGATCCAATTCCTAAAGCTGAAATCAAAAAGCAATTTGGAAATCAAAACTCCCCAACAAAGCAACAACCTTTTACTCCTAAGGGTAAACAACCATTTCAACGAGCTCAAAGGCCAAATGTTTCTAAATCAAAATTTGAAACAAATGGAGCTCGTTATCAAAAGAAAAACAATGATGTCAGATTTGTGGCATCTGAGGGTACTGATAAAATTGAGATTTTTGCTAACAAATCAAACACTGATTTTGTACAACAAGTCAAGATTTTAAAGCGTAACAGTCAAAATAATTACACTCAACATTCAAACGGGTGTGATGAAAAGGCAAGTACCTTAGGCTCTACAGGTTTGACATATGAGCGTCGATCCGTTTCTCCTAAGTTTGTTGAGAGGAGAACGTGTTTTAAATGTGGAGAGTTTGGGCACATCATCAAAGATTGTGTAAACACTCCAAGAGATAAATTTGTTGAGAAAGCACCACCTGAACAGATTCACACTCAATGTCGTCCTGTTTCCCAAAAACATGATAACAAAACCGTTAAAGAACAGGAAATGAAACAACGACGTCAGAATGTCAAGAAAATAGAAAAGGCCTTAAAAACTGAGGTCAAATCTGTTCCAAGGGAACCAAGTTCACCTTTAAAACCAGAAGTTTCAAAATCTGTTTACAAAACTCAATCTGGTAAACAAAAACAAACTTGGAAACCTAAGATGAGTGAAAGTTCAGGGGGAGCTGTTAGTTTGGAAAATCATCAACAGATCGAAATCACTATTCGTGATGCTCAGGGACGACCCAAGACCACTATGGCTTGGGTCCCCATCCTTAACTAATCATTGGATGATATGTGAAGGGTGTTCCAGGAGGAACTATCAGTAGTCATTGGATTGTTGATAGTGGGGCATCCAGGCACATGACGGGCGACTTACGGCTTCTGTACGATGCGAGAAATATTAGAGGAGGCTATGTCGCGTTCGCAGGAGACAAAGGCGGATATATCACCGGAGAAGGAATGATCTCCAATGGTGTGGTATGTTTCGAAAAGATCAATTATGTTCGTCAACTTGATCATAATCTTCTCAGTGTGTCGTAAATCTGCGATAAAAAGTTCACCGTGCATTTTGATGATGCCGGTTGTTATGTGCTTAAACCTGGATTCAAGATTCCTGATGAATGGATTCTCTTATCGGCTCCAAGAGTTAATGATCTTTATATTCTTGATATGAGCCAAGCTATTACATCATCTGCGCAAGTAACATGTTTTGTCTCAAAAGCCATAGAGAAGGAGTCTATTTCTTGGCACAGAAGAATGGGGCACATTCACTTGAGGAAAATGAACCATTTGGTGAAAAATAATCTTGTGAATGGTGTGCCTGTGAGAAGTTTTCATCTACAAGATATCTGTGTTTCGTGCCAGAAAGGGAAACAAACAAAGAAGTCTCACCCTCTGAAGAAAATCAACACTGTTAGCATGCCTCTCGAACGTCTTCATATAGACCTCTTTGGACCTATGAAGCACAAGACAACATTCGGAGATGCTTACTGTCTGGTTGTTACTGATGACTATTCTAGATTTTCTTGGGTAGCTTTCATGGCACACAAGAGTGATACTCCTGGAATCCTCAAGGATCTTCTCACAATGTTGGAAAATTTATACACTTTGAAAGTGAAGAGGATCCGAAGTGACAACGGAACTGAGTTCAAAAACCGTGTGATGGATGAGTTCTGTACTTCTAAAGGCATTCTTCATGAATACAGTTCTCGGTATACTCCACAACAAAACGGTGTCGCTGAGAGGAAGAATCGCACGATTATTGAAACTGCAAGAACTATGTTGGTAGAGTCGGAGCTTCCTGTTCAATTCTGGGCAGAAGCTGTGTCGACTACTTGCTACACTTTGAACCGAGTTCTTACAGTTAAGAGGCATGGAAAACCTGTTTCGAACTTCTACAGAAAAGGAAACCGGATCTTTCTTTCCTTGAACCCTTTGGCGGTCCATGTACCATGATTGAACCAGATGGAAAGTTTGGTGCAAAAGCTATCGAAGGTTTCTTCCTTGGATATGCAACTCCGAATTTTCGTGTTTGGAATCTGACCACCAAAAAGATTAAGCTTTGGAATGAAGTAAGGGTTCAAAGGTACACAAATCCTGTTAGATCTCCGGGTGATCCTTGGATGTTCGATTACGATGGGATATTCGACTCCTTTAATCTGCCTACCTTTGATGAAGAATCTGCAGCTGTTCAAATGTTATTTGATAGTGAAAACGCTGCTGGCTCGCCATTGGTAAGACCTGTTATTGTTAGCCCTCAAGGTTCTAATTCAGTTAACAATACTGTTCAAAATGAGGTATTTGAAGATGCCACTGACTACAATGAGTCATCGGACGATGATGAATATCTTGATACGACTGAAGGCACTTCTGCCCCGGTTGTTCCTGTTCATGGCACTTCTTTAGAAACTCCTCAAGTGCAGAATGATGATACTGCTGAAGGAAATGCATCCACTTCCACTCATATTCCCGGTGCGGAGTTGGTTGCTGATCTTAATCTTAACAATTTGGGTATTAATGCTAGTGTTCCTGAAAATCCTGAATGGAGGATTCACAATACCCATCCCCAGCAGAACATTATAGGAGATGTCCAACGCGATGTGCAGACGCGTAATCAGCTGAGAAATAACCAGAATGCTGGTTTATATTCAGCAATTAGAGAATCTGGTCTTCAAAACGATTGGTCCTTTGCGTGTTACGGTTCACAAGAAGAACCGAAATCTTGGAAGGAAGCTTTAAAAGATAATTCTTGGCTTGAAGCCATGCAGGACGAACTGCAACAATTTCAAAAGCTTGGTGTTTGGAAGCTTGTTGAAAAACCGGAGAATTACAAGAAAATTGGCACTCGATGGGTTTATAAATGCAAGAAAGACGACCGTGGAGTGGTTATTCGCAACAAGGCGAGATTGGTTGTTCAGGGTTTTCGCCAGATAGAAGGCATTGACTACAATGAAGTTTATGCACCCGTTGCACGTCTGGAAGCTATACGGATCTTCTTAGCTTATGCTTCTTTCAAAGGATTCAAAGTTTACCAGATGGATGTTAAAAGTGCTTTTCTTCATGGTATAGTTCAAGAAGAGGTGCACGTCGAACAACCTCCAGGTTTTGAAGATCCTATTCACCCCGATCGGGTTTGGTTGCTAAACAAAGCTCTTTATGGTTTACATCAAGCACCTAGGGCTTGGTACGCAACCTTATCCAACTATCTTCTGGAGAATGGATTTCGACGAGGTCTTATTGATTGCACACTCTTTATCAAAGAACTAGATGGAGATCTTCTGCTGGTGCAGGTATACGTTGATGATATAATATTTGGTTCTACTAATGAATCTTTGTGCAGGCAATTCGAACGTGTTATCCAGGAAAAGTTCGAAATGAGCGCTATGGGGGAGATGAACTTCTTCTTGGGCCTACAAGTACAACAAACAGAGTCTGGGATATTCATCCATCAGACTAAATATGTTGGTGACATTTTGAGCTGATTCCAAATGTCAGATGCAACGCCCATTGGTACTCCACTTCCGCAGAATCACGGGATTACTCCGGATTGGAAAGGAGAAAGTGTCAACTCTTCTTATTATCGCGCCATGATCGGTTCTCTCATGTATCTCACTGCTTCGAGGCCTGACATCATGTATCCAACGTGCCTGCTTGCAAGATATCAAGCAAACCCGAAGGCCTCTCATCTGTCAGCTGTCAAAAGGATTTTTCGCTATTTGAAGGGATGCCCGGACCTTGGTCTTTGGTACCCTAGGGATGATAGCTTTGAATTAATTGCATACAGTGATTCCGATTTCGGTGGTTGCAAAATCGATGGCAAATCGACAACAGCAGGATGTCAGTTCTTAGGAAATCGCCTGGTCACGTGGCAGTGCAAGAAGCAAACGTGTGTTGCTACATCAACATGTGAAGCAGAATATATTGCTGCCTCAAGTTGTTGCTCCCAAGTTCTTTGGATACAACAACAAATGCGCGACTACGGTTTAGAATTCCTATCAACTCATATTTTTGTTGATAATAATGCTGCCTTACAGATCACTAGAAATCCTGTGCAGCATTCCAAGACTAAACACATCGACATTAAATATCACTTCATACGTGATTGTTTTGACAAGAGATTAATCGATGTCGTTCATGTTCCCACTGATCACCAACGTGCCGACCTGTTTACAAAAGCTTTTGATAAATCACGTTTTGATTATCTACTTTTGGTCAATGGCATTAAGGTGATACCCGAGTAAACTTCTTTGGCTGATCGTTTTTGTAAATATTTTCTTTATAAACTCTAAAAAAATTCAAAAAGATTTCCGTTTTCGTACTCTTTTAGCATTTTAGGGAGAGTAATCTAATCAAGAAAATACAAAAACATTGAAAAATTTCAAAACCCAAAAATATGTCGTTTACTTTATGTCTTTAAATTTGAAAAATAAAAAAAAATTCAAAAACAATAGAAAACCAAAAATGAGTTTCTTGGTTTAAGGAAAATGATGATGTTCACTGGTGTGGTCGGTCAATGTGCTCAAAATGAAAAACAAAAACAAAAATGATAAGTATCTCTACTAACGATGTATCGATAGGCTCACAATCAGACTAAAATGTGCAGGATGATACAAACCTAACAGACTTCAAGTCAGGTGGGAACCATTCATTGGCATATGGTCTTAGTACCGAAATTTCGTTTGAGAGATTGCCGAGATCTGAAATATTCGGTCTTTATGCTGCTTATCATCTGGGTATCATGGTTGTATCTCAAACCGTAAAAATATCGGAGACATAGTCTAAGATCTTCCATGATACCATACATACGTGTACATATTGCATACGACCTCAATAAGTGATCAACAATCACATGTCCAAACAAAATAAGTGATAATATATCACAGATTCTTTGCGGGAGTCAAGTTCGTCTCTCTGCTGTACGAAAGTACTGACCTGTTCACGGACTTGCTCCTGTGCCCTCATGCATCGAAAATCAAGTTCCTCATCAATAAGTGATTCTATCACATAGGGCTTGTTTTCAATCAAAATAAGTGAGTTTCTCACATTTTTATACGGTCAAACAGATGATAATCGGTATACTCACCGGTAAGATGAATTCTCGTGCATACCTTGATACGGGAATGTGTCATGAGTGGATTTACATCGACTTGTAAGTATAATCCTTACCGTTAATCGTATCTCTTAATTATGATTACGTCTGATAAGTTTGAGCTTATGTGGACAACAATACCGATAATCGAGGTAGTATACTTATCCAGAGCTTTAAACAGAAATCAAAATCATGTTAACTAAGACCGTAAGCTGGTATGATTCCTTGTCCTTGAAATTCGCAAAAAGATTGCATTTGTACAGTTTCTTACTGTTTTTCTCAGTTTATTGCATTTTTGTTTAGTTTACCGCGCTTTAAATTTGTTTTTAGTATATTTGTGTAAAGTTCGTTTTTGATTAAGCCGAAGTTGTTGCTTGGTGTTTTCTGCCGGAAGCTTGAAACCTACTTCGTAAAACGTTCTTGCATTTGGAAACTAAAACAAAATGGAAAAGTGTTCATTTTAATCAAAATCTGTTCAATTTGCAAAATCTTTCATACCTCTGTGTTTTTGGAAAAACATGTCGGCAAAACAAAATATGTCGGCGAAACAGACCATTAACGACGAAACGAAAACGGCCCAAAGTCCGTTTCATCGTGGGCTAATTTCAGGCCCAAGTCAAGCCCATTTTACTTCTGTTTCGTCGAGCCCAATCTTGTTTCGTCGTGATGTCCGTTTCGTCAAGAAGAGGCGGTGTATAAAAGGGGTCCCTGTGTTCATTTTTTCAAAATATCAAACTGTTCATCTTCTCCAAACAACCGTTTCGCCATCATCATTCTCGAACCATATACCCTCGTTTTTATCAAAAATCGTTCAAAACTTCAAGGTATAAAAATGATCCGGTTCACGTTCCGAATCTTTTGAACCGTTTGTTTTTGTTCGAAACCCTCGGAAACCCATCATACTTGTTGTTTTAATGATCTGAACTTGTGCTTGTTATGATTTATATCAATAACTGTTAGATTTAGGTTGTTTTACATTAATTGATGTTTGTTTTCGGGTTTGGGTTTCATAGAACAAAACAGGGGTTGTTGATTGATGAAGTTTTCGATTGTTTCAAAAGGGGTTTTTGATCGGAAATCATTTATGGGAATTAGCAGTTGGTTTAGGTTATAAACAATGATGTTGAATGTGTTTGTGTTTGATTCTGATTGTTGGTTAAACCCCAAACGGCGAAACAGATAAACCCCCAAATCGACGAATCGGTAAAACCCTAATTCCGGTGAATCGAACATGACGACTCAGACATGGCGAAACAGATCTGACGAATCAAAACCAACGACGAATCGAATCTGTTTCGTCGAGGTGGAGTCGACGAATTGAACTGGTCAACAGGTCAACTCCGTTTCGTCGCACACCCTTCTGTTTCGTCGAATGCTTTTCTGTTTCGTCCTCTGTGACTTAGCATTTTTTCTGATGTTGGTGTTCTTAACAGAATGTGTGTATTTATGTGTTAAATGTTCTTTAACTGTTTAACTTGTACATATACATGTATAATACACATGTTATATCAGATATGGCTCATTGTGGGCATTTTCATGTACAGATGGCACCGAAGGCACCGAAAGAAGGAAAACGTAAGAAGGCGACAAAGAGAGAAAACAAAACTGAAGAGGAGATTATGTCCGAGAAGCGTCATAATCAAATTGCATATCTGGATCCTGATGACAAGCTCACTGAATTGAAAGATATCACGAAGTGGATCAGGGAGTCACGTATTAATCATACCGTTACGTTCTCGACGCCCGTTTACAAATCAAGGCTTGTACGAAGTGGATGGAAAGGATGTTATAAGAGGTCGTGTGAATAATTTGGATGTTGTTGTTTCTCCGGATATATTGAACGAAGTCTTACAATTACAAGATCATCCGGATGCTCCATATTCAATTCCAATCATGTGTTCACGAGGCTGTTTGCTACGGATGAAGTGTAAAGGAGACATTTTCGTCAAACAAATCAACAAAGGTGATCTTCCATTACGCTACAAGTTTTTATTGCACATTCTTATTCAGTGTCTCAGCAATAGACGGTCTGGATATGATATGGCTGGAGATGATCTCGTTGGTTTCATGGTTGCATTGGTGTTAAACAAACCGTTTAGCATCTCAAAGTATATTTTCAGCAACATGAAAGAAAATATGACTAGGACTGGAAGTAGAACAACCGGGAACAAGTTTTGGATGTATCCACGGTTTCTTCAAATGATTATGAATGTTCAACATCCGGACCTTCCTAAAGCTGACAATGATCTTCTGAAGATAGAGGCGATGAATTTCAACTCTTTAAGGATAATCAAGAATCTTGCCGCCAAAAGATACAAAGAAAGCGTTCCTCCAAGGAAGCTATTTGGCGCACTTGAGAATCCTGATTATGTTGCTCGAGCTAATGATAAATGGCATCATGATGACAGCCAATCTGACAACGAAGAGCCTGAATTGGAGAGACAAAGGATAGAGAAATTTGGTCCTGATCCGGTTGACTCAGATGAGTCCGGGAGTGATAGTGATGATAGTAGTGATGAAGGCGATGATGATGGTGATGCAGGTGCCGTTGGTGCATCGAGCAAAGGTGTAGCTGGTGGTACATCAGCTGATAGTTCTTCAGCAAGTGGCGATAACGAATCTGATTCTAGCTCTAGTGATCATATAGTTGAGCCTGGATACGAGATGTATATCGATGAAAGTGGAGTGAAAAGATATAGAAAGATTAGAACTGAAGATGATCCAGAATACGTTCCAGAGGATCCTGTAGGTGAAAGAAGAACAAAAAGGAGAGCTGAGAAAGCTGTTGCAACTCAAAAGAAGAAAGCAAGAAGATACTTAGCTACTTCTACTCGGCAATCTGTGCCTCAAGAGCCTTCATCTGTACCTCAGGAGCCTGTACAAGAAGCTCCTGTAGTTACATCAACTGCAGAAACTCCTGTAGTTACATCAGCTGTGGGAACTCCAACTGTTACCCCTCAGGCAGTTCCTCAAAGAACTATGGCTTCTGCAATCAGAGCAACCACTTCGCAGATTAGTTCTGAACGTCATAGGGTATTTTCCGCATATTCTCAAGATGATACGAACAAATATCTATTCTATCAACTTGAAGCAGCTGCTGATCGTGTTCAGAGGCAAACTCATTTTATTAACCTCACGAAGAATGATCAGGTCAGCCAATTGGTGGAAATAAACAAATTGAAGTCCCCCGTTGGTCAACAGCAAACGGTGATAGAGAGACAACAAGCTGAGATTGATTTGCTTAAAGCCGAGAATGCTCGTTTGAAGGCAGCTGAGGAAGAGAGAGAAAGAAATAACATTATACTTCAAACGCGGGTTGCTGCTCTATGGGATTATCATTGTAAGCAACAAGAAGTACTGAAGAAAAGGGATGAAGACCCTGAAGATCAAGGGAATCCTGACACTTCAGGTACATCACAGCAGCAGCCACCCGCAACTTCTTCTGAAGTAGTTGCAGTTCAACCCCCAGTAGTTGAATCTACTCAAGGAACCTCCTCCGGAACAGCTCAACAAGTTGAAGGTACATCGTATGTTCCAAGCAGTGCTGATATTGCTTTACAGGCTATTCATCCATACACGGGAGAGTTGCTTGAAGAAGGAGAACTAATAGAAGATCTTTCTCAGGAGCAATTGCTTGCTCTAAATGCTATGAGAGAGATTGATGATGCTGAAATAGATAAAATGTCGACTGAGACTGAAACAACAAATGTTGAAGATATCGATGAGATCGTATTTGAAGGCGAAGCAATAAAATCAACATATGTTCAAAAAGATGGTACTGAATTCGCTCCATTTGATGAAGATTGGATGAAGGAGAATGTTGATGACATAGATGAACACTTAAGGAAGCGTGATTCGTCTGAAAAAGGCACAGATGCATTCTCTGAATGGCGAAAACAGTTTCTATCAAAAGTCTCCAAGCCTGTGCCGAAAAGTGTTCAAGTCGACTACTTGCAGTTTGAGAAGGGGAAGCCAAGTGGAAGAATTCTATGCTGGATGTTTGTTAAGGATATACACTGCGTAGCTGTTAAACGTGAATACGGTATACAATACTTCCGGTCTTTGCTTAGCATTTTATCGTTGCCATTTTATGATGTTGCAGCGTTGACGAGGCTTGAGCTTGTTAATCGTTCAAACTTTGACGGCGCTACTTTATTTGAGCGACTGATAAAAGTAAACAAGAAGTCGGGATGGAAGGATGAATCATACAAGCCACAGTTCCCTATCTATCAACCGATCAAGTTTACTCTTGATCAGGAAACGAACTCAGGGCACTACAAGCTTGTATATCAACCACCGCGAGTCGTAGATAAAATCCCATTAATGCCGATGCAGCAGGATTTTCTTGAAGATATGGCATTATGGTGCTACGACTCCGACACTCATGAAGTCGTGATTGTGTTTAGAGATAATCGTGCAAATTACCGGATGTTGGATCCAATGTGGATCGTCAACATGTCCGAGGCTGACATTAACAGATTATATCGTCACGACATTTTTTATGAAGATCAGGATGCACGTCAAGCTTTGAAGTTTCAGCACGTAGCGTGTTTTTGCTACTACCGGGGAATTCATTCGGGCAGTTCGTGGTCCGAACAACACTGAGGTGGAAGATTAGACAACCGAAGACGAGTAACAGACAAGGGGGAGTTTGTTGATGCATTTTTAGTGTCTGTAACTAGTCTTGTACTTAACGATGTATTTTGTACGGTCTTTATGAATTATCGAGTATGTATTTGACGTCGACCAAGTCGGATATCCTCCTATCCGCTTGTGTATGACTTGTTTGTCTCCATTTGATATGTAATGTTTATTGAACAATGCATGTTGCATGTCAAGGGTATAATGGTCATTATGTGTTTATATGTTCTATCCGTTTGCTGTCTGTTTACAGCAAACAGAACAGCTGATGCAGTCCTCGACGAAACAGGCTGTTTCGTCGAACGCCTCACGACGAAACAGACTTGTGTTCAACTAATTCTGTTTCGCCGATAGTCATGGCGAAACAGATTTGTTTCGTCGTCTGTTGGGCTGTTTCAGGCCCAATGTCTGGCCCATATCCTATTTCGCCGTTCCACTTTGTGTTTCGTCGAGATTTGGGCCCAGGGACTATATAAACCAAGTCTGCTTTCACTTTGAAAGTAGATGAGATAATACCCTTAACGAAACTCTGTCAAAATTCTGTGTAAACTGTGTTTGTATCAGTTTGTAATCGGTTCTCATCCCGTTTAATCAATCGATTGTGTTTCATTGATTAATACTTTGTCGTTATTGCTTTATATGTTTGATTTGGCATAGTTATGTGGATTCTGCACACGTAACCGTGTTTGCTATAAACAAGTGATTCGGTTCGTTATCGATCCTCAGATTTCGGGACCTACATCTTTTCATGCGAAATGAGATCCAAATAGTCCTTTCCATGCGAAATGATGGTTCCAAGGTGTATTTCGTGCGAAATGAATGAACTGATTCAAACGAAATAGACTATTTCGCGCGAAATGCTGCTGATGTCATATTTTTGATAAGTTTTTAATAAAATTTATCATTTTCTAGGTCGATTTTAGGTCCAATTCTTTCAAGGATTAGTTAAAACAGTGTTTCTCTTATAATGTGAAAAATTCAATCCATTTTGACCGTTAAATCTTGTTTAATTTTGAAAAGAAGGTGTAGAAAACAGAAATTTTGGTGAAATCAGGCTGATTTGGCAAGAACTCGTCCTCCTGTGCTCTGATACCACTTGTAGGATCGGGAGACGATCTAAACGAGTCTATCAGAAGATTTCTTAGTCAATATGAAAGGCGGAAACAGACATATCGACTTCGAATCAGCTTGATTTACACACAGAATCACTTTTAATGTCTTGTATATTGATTTGACAACGATTACAGTCAGTAAAAACGTCGGCAGCAGTTCGGTACCGAAATCAGAAACTGTTACAAACGAAATGACAACTCTCCTATATATAGGCAAGGTATTTAGTACGAAATGGGCAGATGTCATTTCGTGCTAAATCAAACACAACTCCTAAAAACCTATTTTCTCGTACAACGTGCCCTGATCTATCATTCCTATTTTACAAGACTCGATACAAGACGAAGTCGACAGACATATGCACCAACAAATATGATCCAATCACTGGAGAGAAAGACATAACTTTAAAGATAAAGCCTCCAAGATGTCTGAAGAACATACCGCTACGTGCAATGGTGTCACACCCCTTTCTGCGGCGGAAGCACGAGGTGTGATCATGAAAGGTTCTCATTGCATACGAAGAGTAAACATACTACATGCTCAAAAATATCTTCAAATATTACATTACTGAAAACATATGTCAAGTGTTTACAACACGAGATAACATATTGTCTTAAAAGTCACAACTTTATTTAAAGATAAACAAAGCGACATCCACGAGCATGAGTAAGACCACGCGCACATCCATCCTAGTTACCTGAAATACATGTGAGTTTTGGAAAAACGTCAACATAAAGTTGGTGTGAATTCATGCAATTTTTGTATTTGACGTTTGTATACTTTGTATGAAAACATAATTTGTATTTTGTATAAATCAAGTCTTTTGTGTACACCACGTACTCATGTATAAATCAAATATTTATGTATGTATCAAGTGTTAATGGGTTGCAAAGCCATTAACATGTGACACGACATAGGAAGTCACCAAACCATAGGCATTTTTCTGTAGTCGATTCACGACTGAGACACAAAAACACTGCTTGGTAAAAGAGTGGCCAAGAGTGGGGCTGCCCGGAACCCATTAGATCTAACCTTTTGTTCTGCGGTCTAAGTATGTACACGATTAATGGTGCTTATGGTACCCTATTCGTGACACGATTTCTCGTATCATTCTTGTATCCATCATATCATTTGTAAACATTGTAATATTTGTAACATGTATTTCACCCCCGAAGGTATAAAACTGAAAACAGTTAAAAGAAAAGGGGGAGCATGAACTCACAACTTTGCGTTCCTGTGCGTCGTAAACTTCACCGGATTTGCTTACGTAACGTCGTAACCTATACGCGTTTTCTTAATGTTAGTCACTAAACTTGTATCGCACAAGTACAGTCACTCCCTTTTGTATTTGTATTGTTGTGTTAAAAATATTTCATATTTTTAACTACGTATCTTACTTATATTATTTCCTCTAAAATAAATATAAGTCTTTTGTGTTTTGCACTTCGCACCCGAATTATGTATCTTGTATTTTGTATGTTTATACTCCTCATGAGTATTTAGTGCATTTTTAAGTCTTAATACACTAGCACGTATAACACATACTATATACACTTAGCACAAAAGTTGGTGATAAAAAAATATATATTTTTCTCTCAAAAATATATATACATAAGATCCATTTTTATTTTTGAAGAAATCACCATTTCTTATCACCAAAAATTAGGGAAACCCTGGTAATACTCTTAAATACATTTTTAGGGAATAAGTTTCTCAAAAACTTATATTTTTCTAAGTGTCAAGATTTATAAAAATTTTGACAGAGTTTCCCCTAAAAATGGAGGTTTCCCATGTTTTCAAAACATGTGTTTATTTTCTTTTAAATCGTCATCAATCATCAACAACAATTATCAACAATAATCGTCAACAATAATCACTAATTTCTCCATTTCATGAACTTGAATATTTACAAAAATGTGCAGTAACTTACTAGCACATTTAGTAAGTCTCGTTATCTTTAAAAATAATTTTAGTTTCTTAAAAACTTTATTTTTAAAGAATATGAAGTCTCACAACTTCTAGTCGAGATTCGCAAAAATATTTCTTTGTTAAATTTTTCTTGTGACACAAGTGTCCACACACTTGTTTATTTACTAAAAACGCTTTTAGTTCGGATAAGATCCGGGTTTTAACAACACTAATATTTTTGCTTGGTTCTTCCGAAAAACCACTTGTAGATCTTTAGATCTACTAGTTTAGAACTCCATTTTATAAGAAAAATCGTTTTTACACAAGTTCATGTTTATGTTTGAAAGGGTTCGTCATCTAATAATTTTACGACTTAACATAAGGCTAGTTCATGTTCCAAAAACATGATCTAGCGTGGTTTGATGACGATCCCTTCCAACACTAGCAATCCACAACAATAAATAATCATAACAAAACTAGTTTCAAAAGTTTTACACTAACATTCATCCATTAACCACCATTTTTATTATTTTTAGTAGACTTTTAGTTTTGGTCTCTAGTGTTCATAATTTTTATCCAACAAATCTCTTATTAACCACTTTAGACAAGATTAATAGGATGTTTTAGAACACTTACTACTAGCTCAAGGCTAGGGAAGAAACTAGACGAAAAAGGGGTGGTTAATAGCGTTGTGGTGAGGTCCTCGCGATTCCGTAAGCACCGGGTCTCCTCGTATGCGACCTTACACACTTGAGTGTATGTGGTTTATTAAGATGGAATTTGAAAGTGGGTGGGTGGTTGTGACTTGGCTCTCGGCCGTAAACAACAAAGAAGGAAAGGGATCAACTCTTTTTTTTTTTTTTTTTTGTTTAAGTGTTTGCAAATGAATGAAAGGGTGGGTCTTGCATGTAATATATAACCCAACTTCATTAACCTTTAGGTAGAGTGTCATCTAGATATGAGGCAAATGAATAGAATAATTAAAATTGTGTAAGGGTGTCCCCTTGGGAGGGAACCGATCGGATCCTTTGGGGGGTGGGTTTGGTTTGATTTTAATTGATAAGTAACTAGATTAGTTACATGTTTATTTAGAACTTTAAGTAGGTTATTAGTGTTATGTACTATAACGGGTGTTAGGGTATTCGGGGACCCTAACTAGCTCAGAAAAAATATAAACAATGTCATTGACAATATATATTTTTTTTGTGCTCCGGGTAAAGTCCGGTTGTTCGGCTAGACACTGGTTCGTTAAAATGCTAAATTACACTTTTTAGTGTCTTTAATGTATCCTTTTGTAACACTTTTGATTCCCAACACTTAGGGAAATATTCTGACTGAAAAATTATATTTTCTGCATAATATTCGTGTGCTAAAAGCTGAATTATTGCTGAATTATACAAAATTCTTCACTTAAGTGCGTTTCGGGTGCTTTTTAGTGTTTATTTTTGCTTTCGCATTGCATATATATTAAACCCTTGTATGTACTCTTGGGTTTTAATGCATTCTTGTTGTCGGACCTACACCTAGGCTCCAATTTTATTTTCTGACTGCTTTCTGCAGTTCTGTTGACACAGTGTGTCTTACCGGTGAGTTTACTAGTATTTTTGACGCAACGCTCTCGTTTATGCATAAAGCAATATTTTGTAGTATACAACATGCATGAATTCACTTGTTTAGTAGGTAATCAGACATGGCTGACAATTAAGCACATAATTGCAGTCATTAAGCAATAATTAAAGTGTACGGAAAGTACCGGTTTGGGCCAGTTGTCACAGTCTCCCCCCGTTAAAAGAATTTCGTCCCGAAATTCAGGCTGAGCTAACTCTCGCTGGAGTCTTCTTGAATAGGTGGGGATACTTTTTCTTGAAGTGGTCTTCACGTTCCCATGTGTACTCGGGTCCGTGCTTAGAGCTCCAACGTACTTTGACAAGTTTTACGCTGCTCCTCCTGGTCTTGTTGACTTTCCAGTCGGTAACCTCAACGGGTTGTTCTGTAAATCGGAGGGCTTCATCAATATGCACTTCATCCATCGGGATGATCACGTTTTCTTGTGTTGGACTCTTCTTCAGGTTGGATACAAGAAACGTATCATGTACTCCATTAAGTTCTTCCGGTAACTCCAGTTTGTACGCCACGGTACCAATTCTCCTCAATATTCTGAATGGTCCGATATATCGTGGATTTAGCTTTCCGCGCTTTCCAAATCTGACTACGCCCTTCCAAGGTGAGACTTTTAACAACACCTTGTCTCCCACCTTGAATTCTACTGATTTTCTTTTCGGATCAGCGTATGTCTTTTGTCGATCTCGAGCCGCCTTAATGCGCTCTCGGATCTGCGCAATCTTGTCGGTTGTCTCTTGTACAAGTTCAGGACCAACCATACGCTTATCTCCGGCATCTGCCCAACATAAGGGCGATCGGCATTTGCGGCCATACAGAGCCTCGAACGGTGCGGCTTTTATGCTCGTATGATAGCTGTTATTGTAGGAAAACTCAACTAAAGGTAGATGAGTATCCCAGCTGCCGCCTAGGTCCATGACGCATGCGCGAAGCATATCTTCTAACGTTTGTATAGTCCGTTCGCTCTGGCCGTCTGTTTGTGGATGGAATGACGTGCTTAGATCTAACTGAGATCCAAAGGCTTCCTGAAATGATTGCCAGATTCTCGAGACAAAGCGTCCATCTCTGGCTGAAATGATTGAGATTGGCACTCCATGACGTGCCACAATTTCCCTTAGGTATATCTCTGCAAGCTTTCCAGTGCTATCCTTCTCTCGGATTGGTAGGAAATGCGCAGACTTCGTCAATCGATCAACTATTACCCATATCATATCGTGCCCTCTCGGGGTCCTGGGTAATTTCGTTATGAAGTCCATCGAGATTTGTTCCCACTTCCACACGGGAATCTCTGGTTGTTGTAGTAGGCCGGACGGTTTCTGATATTCTGCCTTAACCTTAGCACAGGTTAGGCATTTTCCAACATAGACAGCAATGTCGCTCTTGAGTCTCGGCCACCAATAGTATTCTTTCAAATCTTGATACATTTTATCTGACCCTGGATGGATCGAGTATCTCGATTTATGCGCTTCATTAAGGATGACTTCTCGTATGCCACCATAGAGTGGAACCCAAATACGCTTCTTGAAGTATAAGGCTCCCTCTTCGTTCGGCACCATGTATTTCAGCATACCCCGTAGGTATTCAGCTTTACGGTTCTCTCCTTTAAGAGCTTCTTGTTGTGCATCACGAATGCGTGCAGTGAGGTTCGTTTGAATCGTCATTTCCAATGCTCGAACCCTTAGGGTCTTAACCCTTTCTTTTCGACTCAACGCGTCCGCTACAACGTTCGCCTTTCCAGGATGGTACTTAATCTCACAGTCATAATCGTTCAGCAGCTCAACCCAACGTCGCTGGCGCATATTCAATTCCTTCTGATCAAATATGTGTTGTAAGCTTTTGTAATCTGTGAAGATTGTACATCGAGTACCATATAAATAATGTCGCCAAATCTTCAAGGCGAATACCACTGCGCCCAGCTCCAGGTCATGAGTGGTATAATTTCTCTCGTGAACCTTCAGTTGTCTTGAAGCATAAGCGATGACTTTTTGGCGTTGCATGAGCACGCAACCCAAGCCTTGTCGTGAGGCGTCGCAGTATACCACGAAGTCTTCAGTGCCTTCGGGTAATGATAGTATTGGTGCATCGCAGAGCTTGTTTTTAAGTAGCTGAAAGGCTTCTTCTTGTTTGTGACCCCATTCGTATTTCATGTCCTTCTGTGTAAGGGTCGTTAGCGGTTGAGCTATCTTTGAGAAATTTTCGATGAATCGTCGGTAATAGCCCGCTAAGCCCAAAAATTGTCGAACTTCAGTTGGGGTCTTGGGAGCTTCCCAATTCTTTATTGCTTCAATCTTGGACGGGTCTACATGAATGCCCTTCTCATTCACCACGTGACCAAGAAATTGTACTTCGCGAATCCAGAATTCGCATTTCGAGAACTTTGCATAAAGCTTCTCTTTCTTCAGTAGTTCCAGAATAGTTCTGAGATGTTGCTCATGTTCTTCTTTCGTTCGCGAGTAAATCAGGATATCATCGATAAACACAATCACGAATTTATCGAGATATGGTTTGCAAAAGCGGTTCATTAGGTCCATAAAGACCGCTGGCGCGTTCGTCAATCCAAATGGCATCACAAGAAATTCGTAGTGCCCATAGCGTGTTCTGAATGCAGTCTTTGGCACGCTTTCATCTTGGATTCTCAGCTGATGGTATCCAGATCGAAGGTCGATCTTGGAATAGTAGCTTGATCCTTGCAGTTGATCAAACAAGTCATCAATCCTTGGTAACGGGTACCGATTCTTGATCGTGAGCTTGTTCAGTTCCCTGTAATCGATACACATCCGCAGTGATCCATCCTTCTTCTTCACGAATAATACTGGAGCTCCCCAGGGTGAGAAGCTTGGCCTTATGAATCCTTTATCCAACAACTCCTGGAGTTGTGTAGATAATTCTTGCATTTCGGATGGCGCAAGTCGATATGGAGCCTTGGCTACAGGAGCGGCTCCTGGAACCAAGTCTATGTGGAATTCGACTTGTCGTTGCGGAGGTAGTCCTGGCAGATCTTCAGGGAACACATCAGGAAATTCCTTCACCACAGGAATGTCTTCGAGTTTTGGCTCCACAGCCTTCGTATCTACAACGTGTGCTAGGAAAGCAACACATCCTTTCCTTAAGCACTTCTGTGCCTTCATACAACTGATGACTCGTAGAGGCGCGTTTCGTCTATCTCCATGTACGATGAGAGTTTCATCATTCGTCAGAGGGATGTGAATGATTTTCTCATGACAAATGACTTCAGCTTTGTTCTTGGACAACCAGTCCATCCCGACCACTACATCGAAGCTACCTAATTGAATAGGTAAGAGGTCGATGCTAAATCTTCGTTCACCAAGTTCTAGCGTGCAGCCTCTAACAACTTCGCTTGATTCAACAAGTTTACCATTGGCTAGTTCTATGGAATAAGGAATTTCTAATCTACTAGATTCTATTCCAAGTATGCGTTTAAATTCCACAGACATGAAACTATAATCGGCGCCAGTGTCGAATAATATGGATGCAAAGTGATTGTTAATGAGGAACGTACCGTTGACCACATTAGGGTCCTCGCGTGCGTCCCTTGCTCCAATCACAAATGCTCGAGCCTGAGCATTGTTTCTCTCTGGGCAGTCCTTCATGAAATGATCTTTGCTTCCACATCTGAAGCATCCTTGGTTTCGCCCATTCCCGTTGCCAGCACCATTTCCATTTCCACCATTGTTCCTATCATCAGCCCCATTACGATTTCCATTCCCGTTCCTCTTACTCCAACAGTCTTCAGTGCGGTGACCCAACTTTCCACACTTGTCACACTTTGAGATGCGACAAGCTCCCTCGTGGTGGTGTTTACACCGATGGCATTTGGGCAAGGTGCCCAGGTATCCCCTTGCTGGTGCGTCGTTCATGGCTGCAAGAGGTTTCGCCCCTTGAGGCGGGTTAGGGTCACGCTTCTTGTTGGAACTCTTGTTGTTACGAATTGCCTGATTCAGGTTTGCATGCTTCCTTTTCTTGTCGCCAGACGACTCAGCATGCGTCTCGGCATTTTCTGTTGGGTTTAGTGATAGCGTCTTCATTCGAACACAATTTTCAGTAAGGCTGACAGCCAGAGTTACAGCCTCGGTGATTGTTTGTGGTTTGGACGACGTTACCATGCCACGAAACTCTGAGGCCAGTCCCCAAATGTATCGTTCAACACGCTTAAATTCGGGAGTCACCATGTAAGGAAGCACTCTGAACAGATCGTGGAACCTTCGAGTATAACCATTAATGTCAGCACCTTCCATGGTCAAGTGCCAGAACTCCGTCTCCAGCCTTTGGAGTTCAGCACGAGAGCAGTACTTCTCTCTCATTCTTTCCTTCAGTTCATCCCAAGTTAAGCCATAAGCGGCATCATCGCCCAAGGTTTGGACTTGCAGGTTCCACCAAGTCAGAGCTTCATCGACAAACAACCCAGTAGCAAAGGTGACTTGTTGATCCGCGGTACACTTGCTCATGCGGAAGGTAGCTTCAGTCTTCTCCGTCCAGCGCACAAATGCTACTGCACCTCCTGTGCCATCATAGTTCATCGGCTTGCAGTCGAGGAACTGCTTGAAAGTGCAGCCTGGAATTGATTCAACCAATTCACATGTGAGCAATCGAAGAAATAATGAAACTAAGACCGTTCATAAATTTCCTCATGCTTAGCACAGTGTCTTAAGGTTACCTTGAGCTGCATTGCCTCCAGACGAATCTCCATTCCCATTACGCCTAGCGTTGCTTGGTCCTCCACTGTCTTGAGTTCGGTTCGCCTCGTACTGGGCGATAGCAGCAGAGATCCTTTCCTCCAGTAGAGCGTTTAGCTCATCAGCAGTTCTTGGCAGTGGGGGAGGAGGAGGTTGATCGTCATTGCGAGCATTCACAGCTTTCCTGGGTGCCATGTTCTGACAGAACATAACACAACAGGGTTACACATTTGTTTGATATCGTCCTACTAGGCAGTAGTAGTATATATATATTCACAGGTATATATCTCATAAGTGACATCAAACAATTATTACTCTAGCAGAGTACTTAGTAGGCTTGTACTGAGGGAATCTATACGTGACAAGACTTGCTGTGATTTTTGTGCACTGAATTCCATAATTATGTATGCATCCATAATTACGTAACTCCTTGCACAGTCCGCACAGTTCGTTTCATCCTCGTATTTCTTCCTTCAGATGGGCCATCGCTTTTAGGTAAAGTCACGTATACTTGTGACATTCTACTTCTAGTACATGCTAATTATCACACATAATTGCAAGTAATTTCTAGTCAACGACAAGTGCTACTCAAGTGCACTCTAAGTCTCGTAGTGTCTTTTCTAGACTCATGTAGACAGTTTCAGGCAGTGGATGTCGCGGGACGTTTTATGCAATGAAAACTCTTTGAAAAATGTTTTCGTGAAAGGATCCTAGAGATTGTAGACTAGACTCGAGAAGGAATCCTGGTTCACTACAATCGCAGCTCTGATACCAATCTGTCACACCCCTTTCTGCGGCGGAAGCACGAGGTGTGATCATGAAAGGTTCTCATTGCATACGAAGAGTAAACATACTACATGCTCAAAAATATCTTCAAATATTACATTACTGAAAACATATGTCAAGTGTTTACAACACGAGATAACATATTGTCTTAAAAGTCACAACTTTATTTAAAGATAAACAAAGCGACATCCACGAGCATGAGTAAGACCACGCGCACATCCATCCTAGTTACCTGAAATACATGTGAGTTTTGGAAAAACGTCAACATAAAGTTGGTGTGAATTCATGCAATTTTTGTATTTGACGTTTGTATACTTTGTATGAAAACATAATTTGTATTTTGTATAAATCAAGTCTTTTGTGTACACCACGTACTCATGTATAAATCAAATATTTCTGTATGTATCAAGTGTTAATGGGTTGCAAAGCCATTAACATGTGACACGACATAGGAAGTCACCAAACCATAGGCATTTTTCTATAGTCGATTCACGACTGAGACACAAAAACACTGCTTGGTAAAAGAGTGGCCAAGAGTGGGGCTGCCCAGAACCCATTAGATCTAACCTTTTGTTCTGCGGTCTAAGTATGTACACGATTAATGGTGCTTATGGTACCCTATTCGTGACACGATTTCTCGTATCATTCTTGTATCCATCATATCATTTGTAAACATTGTAATATTTGTAACATGTATTTCACCCCCGAAGGTATAAAACTGAAAACAGTTAAAAGAAAAGGGGGAGCATGAACTCACAACTTTGCGTTCCTGTGCGTCGTAAACTTCACCGGATTTGCTTACTTAACGTCGTAACCTATACGCGTTTTCTTAATGTTAGTCACTAAACTTGTATCGCACAAGTACAGTCACTCTCTTTTGTATTTGTATTGTTGTGTTAAAAATATTTCATATTTTTAACTACGTATCTTACTTATATTATTTCCTCTAAAATAAATATAAGTCTTTTGTGTTTTGCACTTCGTACCCGAATTATGTATCTTGTATTTTGTATGTTTATACTCCTCATGAGTATTTAGTGCATTTTTAAGTCTTAATACACTAGCACGTATAACACATACTATATACACTTAGCACAAAAGTTGGTGATAAAAAAATATATATTTTTCTCTCAAAAATATATATACATAAGATCCATTTTTATTTTTGAAGAAATCACCATTTCTTATCACCAAAAATTAGGGAAACCCTGGTAATACTCTTAAATACATTTTTAGGGAATAAGTTTCTCAAAAACTTATATTTTTCTAAGTGTCAAGATTTATAAAAATTTTGACAGAGTTTCCCCTAAAAATGGAGGTTTCCCATGTTTTCAAAACATGTGTTTATTTTCTTTTAAATCGTCATCAATCATCAACAACAATTATCAACAATAATCGTCAACAATAATCACTAATTTCTCCATTTCATGAACTTGAATATTTACAAAAATGTGTAGTAACTTACTAGCACATTTAGTAAGTCTCGTTATCTTTAAAAATAATTTTAGTTTCTTAAAAACTTTATTTTTAAAGAATATGAAGTCTCACAACTTCTAGTCGAGATTCGCAAAAATATTTCTTTGTTAAATTTTTCTTGTGACACAAGTGTCCACACACTTGTTTATTTACTAAAAACGCTTTTAGTTCGGATAAGATCTGGGTTTTAACAACACTAATATTTTTGCTTGGTTCTTCCGAAAAACCACTTGTAGATCTTTAGATCTACTAGTTTAGAACTCCATTTTATAAGAAAAATCGTTTTTACACAAGTTCATGTTTATGTTTGAAAGGGTTCGTCATCTAATAATTTTACGACTTAACATAAGGCTAGTTCATGTTCCAAAAACATAACCTAGCGTGGTTTGATGACGATCCCTTCCAACACTAGCAATCCACAACAATAAATAATCATAACAAAACTAGTTTCAAAAGTTTTACACTAACATTCATCCATTAACCACCATTTTTATTATTTTTAGTAGACTTTTAGTTTTGGTCTCTAGTGTTCATAATTTTTATCCAACAAATCTCTTATTAACCACTTTAGACAAGATTAATAGGATGTTTTAGAACACTTACTACTAGCTCGAGGCTAGGGAAGAAACTAGACGAAAAAGGGGTGGTTAATAGCGTTGTGGTGAGGTCCTCGCGATTCCGTAAGCACCGGGTCTCCTCGTATGCGACCTTACACACTTGAGTGTATGTGGTTTATTAAGATGGAATTTGAAAGTGGGTGGGTGGTTGTGACTTGGCTCTCGGCCGTAAACAACAAAGAAGGAAAGGGATCAACTCTTTTTTTTTTTTTTTTTTGTTTAAGTGTTTGCAAATGAATGAAAGGGTGGGTCTTGCATGTAATATATAACCCAACTTCATTAACCTTTAGGTAGAGTGTCATCTAGATATGAGGCAAATGAATAGAATAATTAAAATTGTGTAAGGGTGTCCCCTTGGGAGGGAACCGATCGGATCCTTTGGGGGGTGGGTTTGGTTTGATTTTAATTGATAAGTAACTAGATTAGTTACATGTTTATTTAGAACTTTAAGTAGGTTATTAGTGTTATGTACTATAACGGGTGTTAGGGTATTCGGGGACCCTAACTAGCTCAGAAAAAATATAAACAATGTCATTGACAATATATATTTTTTTTGTGCTCCGGGTAAAGTCCGGTTGTTCGGCTAGACACTGGTTCGTTAAAATGCTAAATTACACTTTTTAGTGTCTTTAATGTATCCTTTTGTAACACTTTTGATTCCCAACACTTAGGGAAATATTCTGACTGAAAAATTATATTTTCTGCATAATATTCGTGTGCTAAAAGCTGAATTATTGCTGAATTATACAAAATTCTTCACTTAAGTGCGTTTCGGGTGCTTTTTAGTGCTTATTTTTGCTTTCGCATTGCATATATATTAAACCCTTGTATGTACTCTTGGGTTTTAATGCATTCTTGTTGTCGGACCTACACCTAGGCTCCAATTTTATTTTCTGACTGCTTTCTGCAGTTCTGTTGACACAGTGTGTCTTACCGGTGAGTTTACTAGTATTTTTGACGCAACGCTCTCGTTTATGCATAAAGCAATATTTTGTAGTATACAACATGCATGAATTCACTTGTTTAGTAGGTAATCAGACATGGCTGACAATTAAGCACATAATTGCAGTCATTAAGCAATAATTAAAGTGTACGGAAAGTACCGGTTTGGGCCAGTTGTCACAAATGGAACAAGACTTCCATGAAGATTTCAAGGGTTGGTTGTATAATCAAAGCACAGCGGAAGCAGTGATCTCTCTGTATGATAAGAAGACAGGTGAAACAAGACGTATCAACGTGCTAGATCCGATGTGGCTTGTAAACTACTCAAAGAAAGACATAGACTGACTGTTCTTCAACAAAATTGTGTATAGTGAACCTGACAGAGTACAAGCACAATAGTATCAAAAGATGGTGAATCTGTGCTTTGCAAAAGATATTAACTCTGGAAGGTATTGGCAGATAAAGTTCAGAGATATAGAGTTGGAGGAATTTCTAAAGAAGGAGAAAAGAAGTGAAAAGTTCAGGAAGATTGCAGAGAGAGCAACTGTATTGGGTAGAAGAAAGTTCCAGAGGCCGCCTCCAACATATCAAACACCTATCAAATCACAAGAAGAAAAGATTCCAAGGTGGGAGAGATCAAAGGATGGAGATCCAGTGTACCGAAAATGGTGGAACGAAACAGGAAGGCCTTTGAGGCGTAAAATGTTAGAGGAAAGGGCAGAGAAGTGAAGGCAGAAGGCTCTGGAAAGTAGGCGCATGAGGAAGAAGCAATGAAGACTATACAGGAAGGAAGACTGCAGCTACATCCATGGGGGAGTCTGTAGGTGCAATATGTTTGTAGCTTCCGTCTGTATCGAGTCTATATTTTGTTCTGTATGTGTCTATGTATAGTTTTGTATGTTTGTTATATTATAACAGGGAAAGAACGGAGCGAAACGTTAATTGTAAAGCTCATCCAGTCGGATGGCTTGGGTCATCCGGACAGATGACCTTCCGACCGGATGGCATTAGTTCTCCCAGTTCGCCTATAAATAGAGACTTAGGGGTCACTTTGTCAGAACTTTTGGCAGTCTCTCCCTGTAGCGAAGCTCTGTCCAGATCTCACTGGATACTTGTATTTTCAGAATCTTTGAATGAGAATGGATGCGTTAATCGTTGATTTCTTCGTTGATTCGTCTTTGACATTGCATAGGGATTCCGCACCTCTGCATTGATCGATCCGACTTGCGTTCTTCATTCAAGAGAACCGTTCCTCGCAATCACACTTAAATTAACATATCCATAAAAAAAAGAATGCTCTCACTTCTTCCACTTGATGTCATGCTAACAAAAAAACAATATTTTAAGAAGGCTTTAGCCCAATATCTGCATTGGTTATACATCTCAGTAATCCAACTGTCAATTTCAAAGTTATATTTACTACATAATTGTTCCCAACGAGTGTCAAAATCTTCAATTGTATTCCTCTTTACCCACTGATGATTGTATGACTCTTGAAAGTCACTATAACGAACTGTAAGCGAACGAAGATGTTCAATCTCATGTTTCTTAATATGCCATGAACAAAAATGATGTCGACTTTCTGGAAAAAACTCTTTTGATTGCATTACCAATAGCTCTATCTTGATCTGTAATTATCGCCAATGGATACTTATCAAACATGCAGTTTAAGAAAGTTTGAAATAACCATTCAAAAATCTCTTGCTTCTCATTCTCTAACAGTACACCAGCAAAAAGTATGGACTGACGATGACGATTCACCCCGACAAATGGAGCAAACAGCACCTTAAATTTGTTGGTCATGTATGTGACATTAAAAACAAGATCTCCATACTTTATATACAAGTCTCTTGATCTTCCATCAGCCCAAAAAATATTTCTTGGAGATCTATTGTTAAATAAATCCACAACAAATAGAGATTTCGATATTCTATAAGTTTATCTTAGAAATGGTTAATACGCCCACAGAACTCCTTGCCTTTGTATTTTTCCATTCAACCGCTAAGATATCTTCACATTGTTTTGAAGTAACATCATTTTCACATGGACTTTTCATGGACCTTCCTGTTTTGAGAAGGTTTCAACCCGGATTGACTAAGTTCCGACATTAGAGATTTGCAAGCCTCTGCGCAGTGAAACTTCCCATGAGACCGGTCTTCATAACTTTGGTCGAAGTAACAGTTAGTTCGTGATTGTGTGAATCATTATATTCATCTACTAGCCATTAACCATCTTTACTTTTTGAAATCCTAAGAAAAGTTTCACATTCGGTCCTTAAATCACTATGACGTTTGACATCTCCTTTAGAACTATCACCGCTTTAAATCTTTAAAACCGTCTTTGTTGCATACATATTTTCTTCTATAAGGCTTGTTTTTTTCTTATTTTTAAAAGTCGAACGAAGACGTATTCCAAACCGATGTACAAATGCATAACGATTGTAGAAATCATATGCTTCACCAAGAGTATCAAAAACCTGCCCGATTACATCATCATCAACTACTTTCTCAAACTCAAAATTCTTGTGAAGTCTTTTAATTTCTCTACATCACCAACGGAATCACTATTTTCGACTATATACCCATTTGCATCAATATCGTTAATCAAATTCGTTTCAAAAGCTTCATCCTCTGGTTGAACTTCTGAATCCATTAGCTTGTGTATGTTCTGCATCAACAAAAGTAAAAACATGTCGGAATCAGATTATTGATGATCAACATGAGAGAAAAAAAAACATTTCGGGCTTTCAAAAACTTTTTCTTTGAAAGCAACTCGATAACCGATGCTTAAACATAATCCGTTTAACGCAACGTACACACCAGGATGAGGACACGAGCTACACGTACCCTAAATACCCTTTACATAACTTAGAAATAGGTTTCAATGGGCTAGGGATGACAAAAACATGTTTATACAAGTACAGGGACTATTTACGACAAATTACGAAAATCTGCCGATTCGCATAGCGACGAACATTCTGGAACATGATCATAAGCTAAACATACCATAAATAACCTTAACATAGCTTAGAAATAAGCTTTGAGAGGTTCGGTATGCGAAAATGCGCTTATTTGATCACAGGGGCTAAAAGCGTCAAAAACTGCGTAAGTTTGCATTTACGTGCATATCTTACGTTCTGACCATATCCGGACATCCATAAATTTTTGTAAACACTAAAATATTTTATTTTAGTGATAGGAATGCAAAAATACCATTCCTCGCGCAATTTGGATCGTTTTCGCGTTTGTT
This sequence comes from Helianthus tuberosus, assembly GCA_030545235.1. NCBI lineage: Eukaryota > Viridiplantae > Streptophyta > Magnoliopsida > Asterales > Asteraceae > Helianthus > Helianthus tuberosus. Next base: position 86,507,397 of record CM060369.1, read on the forward strand.
ACGACTTCTGTCGTAATTAACCGAATAACGCGACCTTACGACCAAACGAACCAACATCCAAGATGTTTCCGAGCATATTTCAAGTCCCCTACACATTAACATCCTTGTAGAGCCATGAAAATGGATTAACGGGGGTTAAACGCGTCGAAAATGCCTTAAAGTGTGTGCAGGGACCAATGTTGCCAAGTTCTGAAAGTCTGTTGTAGGTGGGTAGAGTTGCACGATGCCTAATGGCCTTTTCTGTCGCTTGCGGCGACGTCCCTATATCGAAGGAAAGTTCATTTTTCAGCTGCAGCTTGTTTTCTTAGGGACTTTCATGCTATTTCTTTGTTTTGGGCACCAAGTAAACACCTCTCCAAGTATAACAAGCTGGCCATAACACTTGTAGGGTCAAGATTTATTGCTTGGGCAATACACAAACACATGTAGTGATCCTACAACACTTCCACAAGTATAAATAGCCTTGAGTTCCCTTGCATTCTTTGCTCATTCGATCTTTTCTTCATCTCTTGGATTCTAAGTGGAGGATTCCATCTTTGGGAGCCACCTACCTGAGTTCTTCTAGTTCAATCTTTCAGCCATAGAGCCTTGTAAGTGTTCTTTCATGCCTTAGTTATTATTTTCAGCCATTTAAAGCTGAAAGTAAAACAGTTTGACTAACAGTTTAACTTTCAGTTTTGACCATCAATTGGTCAAATCAAAGTTCAATTGAACTTTACAACATTATCGTAATCACGATGGTTATAATCCCTAGCGATTATACCTACTGATTACCACGTTGACTAGTCGTAGTGACGGGTCAAAGTTTCGGTCAAAATGTGTATTTATGCGCATTTTGCGACGAAACTATTTTTGGGTATCAAAACAGTTTGTTTTGATATCAAATCAGTTTTCTAACTTAGTTAAACATGTTTTAACATGTTTAGCTCGTCACTTTTAGTTTAGTGCTTGTTTAGGATCGTAAGTCAAGCGGTCTTGACAACCGCTTAGACTTTCAAACCCGACCTGTTTGGTCGATCATTAGGATCCGACCAAACACATTAGGTGACCATAGTTGTATAGGGAATAACCTTCCAAGGTTATAGCTTATGGTCACTTCGTTTAGTTAGTTGTATGATATGTAGTTTATATGCCTTAGGAAAATGACCAAAATGCCCTTTTTGCGCATAATTTCATTTTAAGCATATGTAACCAAAGTTTTGACACCTAAACTAATTATGCAACATAATTAAACATATTAGGGCATATAATACTTATAATAGGGCTAGTTAGACCATCCGAATGCACTTTCACGCAAATGACGCGTTAAAGTTGCATAAACTACCTTAACGGGTCATAACGGGTCAAAAGCACTTAGGATAGGTTTCAATTCAGAATGTAGGCTTTGTTAAACCATATCATATGAGTTCCAACACTCATTTGGTTTACAATACCTCATTCTATCTGATTCCTCGATTTTTATCCCGTTATACTAACGTAGTATCCGATACACTAGGAACCACTTCAACACTTGAACTCTTGGTCCTTTGAGCTTTGTTATATCATTTGAACAAGATCTATACGCAATCCCAAGTGAGTACATAGTTCCCCTCTTTTACCGTTTTCAAATATTGTGGGGTGATTCAAATGTGTAATCAATTTGTTTTCCAATGTATGGCATATATGTGTTTACTAAGTGCTTTTATGTGTATTATTCCGATTATGCAAACACAATGGTTATCCAAATCCTTATAGGATCTATCTATCTTCGTAGTTAGATTATTGTAGGATATTTGAAGTACAGTCTTAGATCTTCCTATCTTCATAGTGAGATTTCTAGGAAGTACTTTACAAGACGATGGTTATGGTTTATGTGTAGATTGTTGGTGATTTAGATAACGAAACTAGAGTCATACAATAAGTACATGGTGGATACGCCGCTGGTACTTCCTATATATAAGTGTCCTTATTGTATTACCCTTCGTGGCCTTATCCTGAATCACCATTAGGATTTAGGATGTTGTGATTCAATGTGACAGAAACCAAATCCTTTTAGCATCAATTTATCTTCATTGATTGATACTTGTAGGATGTTTAAAGTGCTAATATTGAAGTCCTTGTTTGGATTCAATGTGTACTTTAATGTGTATGTGACTAGACGATGTGACAGATTCCAAATCCTTATAGCATCTATCTATCTTCATAGATTGATTCTTGTAGGATGTTTAAAGTGCTTATATTGGAGTCCATGTTTGGATTCATTATGTACTTTAATGCGTGTTTACAAGTTGGTGACAAGTTGACGATTTATGTGTTTATGTGGTAGTTGTGATTTAGATAATGAAACGGGTGTAATAAAATAAGAACATGGTGGATACGCAGCTGGTACTTCCTATATATAAGTGTTCTTATTTTATTACTCTTGTAGCGTTATTCGAATCACTTTAGGATTTTGTGTACGATTGATTCAATGTTCGATTATCCAAATCCTTGTAGAATCTTCCATATCAACATATGTTAGATTCTTAGAAGGATATCCAAAGTATTATTATAAATCATTGATTTGATTTATATAATACTCACACAAGTTTTGATAGATTTCAAAACAGTGATTACTAATCCTTGATTGGATTTCTAATAACACATTAATGAGTTTTACGATGATTTCAAAAAGATACAAATGTACGATTTCAATGGCATAAAAATTACTTAGTAATAATCATATTGCCATATACAAAACTATTTGCCACAAGTTTTCACAATCAAGATTATGTATTGCAATACTAAACTTTTTGCCATTTATTTGGCTAACAAAACCTATGTACTCGCCCGCTTTTTTATGCTGACTATTTTTCACATATGTTTCAGGTTTTCAATTATTCGAGCATGCAACGCATAGGACTGCATTCGGGCCTTAGACTTCTTAAATCAAAAGACAATTACATGTATTCTTTGTTTGTAAAACAATGATAACAATAATGAAACAATTTAGTACCAGTAGTTGTGAGCAATTTGTAACGTGACTCCCCGATATTTCCGCCGGGTGTTGTTGTATTACGCGATTGGGGTGTTACAGATTGGTATCAGAGCACTGGTTATAGGGAATTAGGTTATTAGTATGCCTTTAACCTAGTCTATAACCTTCCTAGGACCCAAACATGAGTAGACTTAGGACTTCTTACCTAATCCTCATCTTTATTCGTGCCACAACTACTCTATGATTCACAAATCATCTAACCTTAGATGATTTATCCTAAACCCTTAGGCTTTAAGCCTTAAGGTATTCCTCAAAATGTTTTCCTCAAAACATTTTCATTGAAATATTTCTCAAAATGTTTTCTTAAACGTTTTTGTCAAAATATTTCACAACATGTTTATCTCAAACAATTTGTATCAAAAGATTTCTCAAATGTTTTCTCAAACATTTTTCATCGAAATCTTGGGTTTTAATAATGTGAACACATGCAATCTGGAAGGGTGGATGCCAGTACCCCGAGTGTTCTGTCTAAGGCTAGAGTGTTCGTACAAATCCGCATTATCGGACTAGTCACTCTTACCTGGGAACTCTTAGAGTGAGTGTCCACTTATAGGCTAAAGAATGTCTTCGTTAAACATTATAAAAAACCTATCCACCTTGACCATGTCGAACAATTTCCAAACACTACAACCTTTGTGACACTATTCATCCATATTACCCTCGGTAGTATGTTTGCTATTCACAACAATGGAAACAAATTTCCCTTTCACAATACTACTTCATCATATTACCTTCGGTGATATGTTTGATTCTAGACAATTGAAATGAATCTCATTTCGTTTCACGACACTATGTAATCCTATTTCATTTTCAAAACACTACCTTTTTTCTTTCAAAATTTCAAATTTTTTTTTACCATTTGGATGAGAATTTTCAAAATTTCAAACACAAAGTTTCTTTATTTTAATTTTTTTTTAATTTAAAACATTTTATCCTAAAAACAATAGATTTTTAAAAGGTAAAGAAATTATTACACAAACCATTAACTTGGTTTGTATTCTCTCATCCAAAAATATTACAAAAGTTTATTTCTCAAAACAATTCTTGTTTCAAAACAAAATCCACAACACTATAGTATCTAAGTACAAGAACAAGATTTTTTATCAAGATTTTTACCAAGTCAAGATTTTCACTACACAGTAATATTTCAAACTCATGACAATTTGATGGGTCTCACTAATTTGATTCTCACTATAGCTATACCTTCAAGATGCCTCCTCATCGTGACATCACTTGGAACGCTGAAAGAAAGGATTTCTCAGCATCTAGATACTTTACTCCCAGGCATTGTGAACCAAGTCAACCAAATCCAAAACAATAACAACAACAACAATGTTATATCACCGTGTAACTATAAACAATTGAACTCGGCTAAACCACTCAGGTTTAATGGATTTGAAGGAGCAACTGCGCTCCTACAATGGTTTGAGAGTATAGAAAGCACATTCCGCCATGTTCAGTGTCCTAGTGAACGCAAGGTGGAGTTCGCCTAGAGTGTCTTTCAAAGGAGAGCACTTACTTGGTGGAACGGTATCATGAGAGACCGAGGTGCCGATATAGCAATGGCACAAACGTGGGAAGAATTTAAAATCTTATCAAGAAAGAATTCTGCCCACGAAGCGAAATAAGGGCACTTGAAAACGAATTTTACTATCTAAAACAGGACAGTGGGGAGAACCATGCTTACACTGACCGGTTTGAACAGTTAAGCCTACTCTGCCCCAATATGGTCACACCTTTGGATCTGGCCATTGAAAAATATATTGATGGCGTACCTGATCCTGTCCACGACATTGTCACTGGCAGCAAACCTGCAACGCTTAGGGAGGCTAAGGAATTAGCGGCAACCCTAACCGACTCCCAAATTAGAAAAGGGAAACTTTTTCGAAAGGGAGATAAGAAACGAAACATTGAAACTACTAAGGAAAATTCAAAGGGAACAAAGGATAAATCTTCTAAAAATTCTAAGAAGCGTAAGACTTCAAAGAATTATGCAATACCAGCACCGGTTCCACTAAACTCAGTACCCTTTAAGGGATCATATCGTGGAAAACAACCTCGGTGCAATCATTGCAACTATCCTCATGCAACAAATTCTCCTTGCCGCCAGTGTACAATCTGTGGTCTATTTGGACATCTAGCTGCGACCTGTCGTGTCCAGAACAAAGCAGCCCCTACTCAAACTCGCCCTCGAGCATGTTTCAATTGTGGTGATTTAAATCATTTCAAGCAAAACTGCCCTAAGCTTGCCAATGCTAATGGACGAGTGTTCAACGTCAATGAGGCTCAAGATCAAGCACTTATGATCATTTGAACCTCTACATTTTCTGTTTATTTTCGAAAACAATGTACATATTTCAACTATATTAGTAATGACAATATAAATTTCAAGAAGTTTTTCCTTCATTCTTGATTATTCATATTTTGATTACACTATGTGTGATTACAACTACATGCCGACTTCGAGGATTCCGTTCTTTAGGAACCAAAGCTTGTAATTTAGCATACTATGATTGCACTTAAGTGCATTCATATGAACTTGGTAACACGATCGCTACAAATACTATGTGACTACTACTATTTTGTGATCATGACAGTACATACAAGATTGGTTTATCTAGTATGTATAATACATGATTACAAATACAACTTACTTCGTATGTTAACCTAACATACTTAGTATACAATTTTCAAATACATGTTGCTTAGTATGTTGACTTAGCATACCTAGCACATGATTTGAAAACATTTTCTTGATATGCTTACATTATTGTGACAATACATGCTTAGTATATGTTGCATTCTACCAGTTTGGTTAATATGAAACATGTATTAACATTTGTACTAGAATGAAATACCTACTACTAAATTTGTTGTATGCAAAAAAGGAAGGCTATCATTGCTAGTATGAAACCCGATTCGATTTGACAGATGCTGTGTTGTGATGATGTTTATTTGATTTAGATGATAGTTCGACCTTATTATTTGTTTACCCTCACTTAACAAGAGGAGATATGTGGATCATGCGACGAAACGAGTAATTATGGGTGCACACTTAATTATGAGGTTCGACGCATGAGAATCATAGTAAGCCTTGTTAAGTATGGTGGCATAAAATCTAGAATGATTAAGGTAACGGGAGGAGTATGATGCAATAAGAACACAGTGGATACGCTGATGGTACTTCCTATATATAAGTGTTCTTATTGTGTTATTCATCAGAACGTTACTAAGATCACTTGGTGATTTTATGTTATCTTGGACCCTTATGTGATTATTTGTTATTTGTGTGATTATTTGCAATGGACGATGACGAGTACATTCACTAACTTAAATCAAGCCTACCGGGAGTATATTATGGTGTTAAAGGTGACGATCTTGATGCCATAGGTATGTTGACCCGTCTCCTATGCATGGGATGCTCATTGTACATGGGATGTACCTCGTGGGATGTTAGAAACCGTGTACGTATGGACAGGGCTTGAATGTACACCCCTTTGTTTGCTAGGAATTACACTAAGAGCTTAGTATAACATAGTGTCATGCCAAACAATTTTTGTACACTGGTTTACACTTTTAAAGATTCACAAGTTTCAAAGGGTTGAATACCTTGAGATACATTGAATATCCCAAAATTTCCAACACCAAATGATGCACCGCATCTTTGGGATCCAGCAATTTGCTTATCCTTCAGTCATTTTAATTACACTTTACGGTCTCCTTCAAATAAATTTCGGGACGAAATTTCCTAAAGTAGGGGAGACTGTAACCCTTGTGCAAAATTTCGGGCTTTCAAAAACTTTTTCTTTGAAAGCAACTCGATAACCGATGCTTAAAAGTAATCCGTTTAACGCAATGTACACACCAGGATGAGGACACGAGCTACACGTACCCTAAATACCCTTTACATAACTTAGAAATAGGTTTCGAAGGGCTAGGGATGACAAAAACATGTTTATACAAGTACAAGGACTATTTACGACAAATTATGAAAATCTACTGATTCGCATAGCGACGAACATTCTGGAATATGATCATAAGCTAAACATACCAAAAATAACCTTAACATAGCTTAGAAATAAGCTTTGAGAGGTGCGGTATGCGAAAATGCGCTTATTTGATCACAGGGGCTAAAAGCGTCAAAAACTGCGTAAGTTTGCATTTACGTGCATATCTTGCGTTCTGACTGATGTGTGCAAAATGCAACATATAAGTTACATCAATTGTGGCATAAAACTGACCCTTTTTTAGTACTAATGTTGGAAAAAGTGTGCTTTTGTCTTCCTTTTGTATTTTCAGGATTAAATGAGCTCAAATTAACAAAAGAAGCAAAAAGGCAGCTAAATCTAACATAAATACAAGAAAAGGAACAAACGTGGCATGCCCGACCTCCCCGACAGCATCTTCCCAAGCAAAACAAGAGAACAGAAGGCTGAACACGCCCCGTGCTCAGTGAACACGGGGGCGTGCCCAAGTGCCAGCATAAAAGACAAAGCTATAGAAGCTTCTATCGCCCACCACGGGGCCGTGCTCAGCGGACATGGGGCCGTGGTCAACTATAAGATTTGCAGAATCCAGGAAAATCTTGATAGTACAGATATGCTTCTGCACACGGGGGCGTGCCCAGCGGACACGGGGGCGTGGTCAACTAATGCAAACAAACTGCAATTAATGAAGACATAGAAGAGGATGGACATGGGGCCGTGCCCACTGGACACGGGGCCGTGCCCGATCCACTGTTCAGGCTATAAATAGGGGTGCTTGGCTCATTTGTAAACCATCCCTTGGCACACCACCTCTCTCACACTTCACCCACCACCCACCACCATCACAACACCATCATCCACCACCATCATCCATTGTCCATCATAGAGTGTGTGAGTCGTCTCGGGATCCAAGATTGATCGTAAGAGTTCTTGACAATCAAAGGCCATGTTTGCCTAAGTCTCTTACATCACTTGGTGAAGACAAGTGTCTAGTGTAATACTTTTTATTTTTAATCTTTTCGCACTTTTTACTTGGTTATGTATTAATGACTTTAATAACTAGTTTCTTATGTTGAAGGTGATTCTTCCTTATCGTTTGTCTGTGGTGTCTTGGCATTATTTTACTGTCTATATAAAATAAAAGATTTTCACCATTCATATCTCCACGGTCTATATGGAGGTATGTTGGCTACCTGGTCGGGGGTTAAGGGAACGGTTTGGTAAGAGTCTTGCCTTGTTCAGTGTATAGATCCTGCAAGGACCTAGGTCAAATTTAGTAGGACCTCCTTCAATACCCACTGGTATTGGATGGCGGGGGTCCAAACTCTTTGATCCCCTCATATGTAAGCTACTATTAATACTTTAACCCGACTACTTAGGACTGTATCCCTGCTGACTCAGACTACTTAGCCGAGGGTAACGTCACCTTCAAAAGAGGGGCCTACCACAATACGCATTAATAACTTAATTAATTATCTTTCAATAATCCGACCCTTTAGGATTGTATCCTTGCTGACTCAAAATACTGGGTTGAAGGTAACGTCACCTTCAAAAGAGGGGCCTACTACAATAACTAAGATAATCTCTTAAATAGTGCAAAAGTGCGGAAATAATCAAAGGTTACACTATACATGAGTCGGAGCCAAGTGATTCATCTTGTCTATCTATTTTTATTTTTATTTTATTTTTCAGCATTTTAGTTAGCTTTTATTTTTCTTAGTTTAAAACCTTTTTCTAAACTTTTGATTTGATTAGACGTTGAGGATAAACTGGTACTAAAAGCCCTTGTGTCCTTGGACGACCTCGGTATCTTACCAACACTATACTACGCTCACGATGGGTGCACTTGCCCATATGTGTGTTTAGTGTTAGTAAATATCGTGTTTTATAAATTTAAAACTTGGCTAAAAAGTGTAAAAGGGCTTATAATATACATTAAAAACCATACACACTACACACACATCACTGACCATATCCGGACATCCATAAATTTTTATAAACACTAAAATATTTTATTTTAGTGATAGGAATGCAAAAATACCATTCGTCGCGCAATTTGGATCGTTTTCGCGTTTGTTACGACTTCCGTCGTAATTAACCGAATAACGCGACCGTACGACCAAACGAACCGACATCCGAGATGTTTCCGAGCATATTTCAAGTCCCCTACACTTTAAAATCCTTGTAGAGCCATGAAAATGGATTAACAGGGATTAAACGCGTTGAAAATGCCTTAAAGTGTGTGCAGGGACCAAAGTTGCCAAGTTCTAAAAGTCTGTTGTTGGGAGTAGCGCTGCGCGACGCCTAATGGCCTTTGTTGTCGCGTGCAGCGACGCCCCTATATCGACAGAAAGTTCATTTTTCAGCTGCAGCTTGTTTTCTTAGGGACTTTCATCCAATTTCTTTGTTTTGGGCACCAAGTAAACACCTCTCCAAGTAATGCAAGCTGGCCATAACACTTGTAGGGTCAAGATTTATTGCTTGGGCAATACACAAACACATGTAGTGATCCTACAACACTTCCATAAGAATAAATAGCCTTGAATTCCCTTGCATTCTTTGCTTATTCAATCTTTTCTTCATCTCTTGGACTCTAAGTGGAGGATTCCATCTTTGGGAGCCACCTACCTGAGTTCTTCTAGTTCAATCTTTTACCCATAGAGCCTTGTAAGTGTTCTTTCATGGCTTAGTTATTATTTTCAGCCATTTAAAGCTGAAAGTCAAACAGTTTGACTTTCAGTTTTGACCATCAATTGGTCAAATCAAAGTTCAATTGAACTTTGCAACGTGATCATAATAACGATGGTTATAATCCCTAGCGATTATACCTACTGATTACCACATTGACTAGGCGTAGTGACGAGTCAAACTTTCGGTCAAAATGCGTATTTATACGCATTTTGTGACGAAACTATTTTCGGGTATCAAAACACTTTGTTTTGATATCAAATCAGTTTTCTAACTTAGTTAAACATGTTTTAACATGTTTAGCTCGTCACTTTTAGTTTAGTGCTTGTTTAGGATCGTAAGTCAAGCGGTCTTGACAACCGCTTAGACTTTCGAACCCGACCCGTTTGGTCGATCATTAGGATCAGACCAAACACATTAGGTGACCATAGTTGTATAGGGAATAACCTTCCGAGGTTATATCTTATGGTCACTTCGTTTAGTTAGTTGTACGATAGGTAGTTTATATGCCTTAGGAAAATGACCAAAATGCCCTTTTTGCGCATAATTTCATTTTAAGCATATGTAACCAAAGTTTTGACACCTAAACTAATTATGCAACATAATTAAACATATTAGGGCATATAATACTTATAATAGGGCTAGTTAGACCATCCGAATGCACTTTCACGCAAATGACGCGTTAAAGTTGCATAAACTACCTTAACGGGTCATAACGGGTCAAAAGCACTTAGGATAGGTTTCAATTCAGAATGTAGGCTTTGTTAAACCATATCATATGAGTTCCAACACTCATTTGGGTTACAATACCTCATTCTATCCGATTCCTCGATTTTTATCCCGTTACACTAACGTAGTATCCGATACACTAGGAACCACTTCAACACTTCAACTCTTGGTCCTTTGAGCTTTGTTATATCATTTGAACAAGATCAATACGCAATCCCAAGTGAGTACATAGTTCCCCTCTTTTAACATTTTCAAATGTTTTGGGGTGATTCATATGTGTAATCAATTTGTTTTCCAATGTATGGCATATATGTGTTTACTAAGTGCTTTTATGTGTATTATTCTGATTATGCAAACACAATGGTTATCCAAATCCTTATAGGATCTATCTATCTTCATAGTTAGATTCTTGTAGGATATTTGAAGTACAGTCTTAGATCTTCCTATCTTCATAATGAGATTTTTAAGAAGAACTTTACAAGACGATGGTTATGGTTTATGTGTAGATTGTTGGTGATTTAGATAACGAAACTAGAGTAATACAATAAGTACATGGTGGATACTCCGCTGGTACTTCCTATATATAAGTGTACTTATTGTATTACCCTTCGTGGCGTTATCCCGAATCACCGTTAGGATTTAGGATGTTGTGATTCAATGTAACAGAAACCAAATCCATTTAGCATTAATTTATTTTCATATATTGATACTTGTAGGATGTTTAAAGTGCTAATATTGGAGTCCTTGTTTGGATTCATTGTGTACTTTAATGCGTATGCGACTAGACGATGTGACAGAAACCAAATCCTGATAGCATCTATCTGTCTTCATAGATTGATTCTTTTAAGATGTTTAAAGTGCTAATATTGGAGTCCTTGTTTTGATTCATTGTGTACTTTAATGCGTGTTTACAAGTTGGTGACAAGTTGATGATTTATGTGTTTATGTGGTAGTTGTAATTTAGATAACGAAACGGGTGTAATAAAATAAGAACATGGTGGATACGCCGTTGGTACTTCCTATATATAAGTGTTCTTATTTTATTACTCTTGTAGCGTTATTCGAATCACTTTAGGATTTTGTGTACGATTGATTCAATGTTCGATTATCCAAATTCTTGTAGAATCTTCCATATCTTCATATGTTAGATTCTTAGAAGGATATCCAAAGTATTATTTTAAATCTTTGATTTGATTTATATAATACTCACACAAGTTTTGATAGATTTCAAAACAGTTATTACTAATCCTTGATTGGATTTCTAATAACACATTAACGAATTTTACGATGATTTCAACAAGATACAAATGTACGATTTCAATGGCATAAAAATTACTTAGTAATAATCATATTGCCATATACAAAACTATTTGCCACAAGTTTTCACAATTAATATTATGTATTGCAATACTAAACGTTTGCCATTCTTTGGCTTCAAGATTTATTTTCAATTGACAACTCTCGTAGTTGTAAAAGTATTGCAATACTAAACTTTTTGCCATTTATTTGGCTAACAAAACCTATGTACTCGCCGGCATTTTTATGCTGGCTATTTTTCACATATGTTTCAGGTTTTCAATTATTCGAGTATGCAACGCATAGGACTGCATCCGGGCCTTAGACTTCTTAAATCAAAAGACAATTACATGTATTCTTTGTTTATAAAACAATGATAACAATAATGAAACAATTTAGTACTAGTAGTTGTGAGCAATTTATAACGTGACTCCCCGATATTTCCGCCGCGTATTGTTGTATTATGCGATTGGGGTGTTACAGTTACATCGAATACATGCATATCTTCGCAATTGTTTGGATATTATTTAAAACGTCATTGGTATTCACTTATGAATCATGATGTTTAAGATACTTTTAGTCAAATAATCATCACCAGTATTGTAAGTCCAGAAACAATACAATTGAATATCATAACACCTAATCGAGTTGCGGAAAAACAAGAAAGGTGTAGAAGATGAAGAAACTATGTCGATTAGATTAATCAAAGAGCACACGGTTTCAAAGAACCGTCTGGTACTCAAATACAAAAGTTTGCAAGCTAATCAACAACCAAAACAAGAACAAGGAACATCCTATTTATAAATCATAGGATGCCCTTATACAAATGGGCCAAGCCCAACTCCTATTCGCATACCTATCGACCAAGCCCAAGTTTAACATCTAACCAACCCAAAACAAGTAAACCAAGACAAACGTAAACCTAAACAAGTTTATGCCCTTACAATATCCCCCTAGGTTTATGTTGTCTTAGTTGTTCATTCTCTACTTGCGCTTCTTCTTTTGCTTCTTCTGGAGATCGGGTAGCTGTAACAACCCGGCTTTCGGTTGTTCCTATCTATTATCGTTATTTCATTCGTAAACGTTTGTACTTCGAGATTCGATGATTATTACCAAGGGTTAACTATATTTTTAAATGCATTTTATATCGCTTATTTATCGCATTTTACTTAAACGCTCATCGCAATGCAAACTCAACGAGAACTCAAAACACGGATTTATTTATATTAATTGTGTGTTTAAATGTTAAATATGTTATATGTGTTGATACTTGCTTAAAACGCTCAAACGCTCACTCGCGCAACTTGATTTATCACGCTAAAACGCAACGCAACACAATACTTCATTACCTCGCTAAAATACTTAAAGTACTCGAACTAACTAACGCAACCAAATGCCCCAAACGAACATCCAATATGCAAAATGGGAATCACACACGCGAAACAGGCAGCTTCGTACGAAGGTAACCTGCACCAACCTCTCATCTCTATAAATACCTAGCTCACTCCTTCATTCACAACTTGCTACCATTTGTCCAAGAACACTCTCCACCTGCTTTCTCTCTGCATCCCAAGTAAGAATCATTATTTTTACAAGTATCACAACGATTTCCACAATGATTTTTCACGAGTTTATCTCTGATTTCATCTAAAACTTCTCCATTTTACGAAAACCTTCATCTTTTTCATCAAAACTTTTGATTTTGCTATGGATTTACACTTAAACATGTTTATTGGGCTTAGCTTTGGATTCCCAAGATAGAGATCTGAATATCTCGCACTCACCAAGTGTTTAATCCAAGGAAAACTGCTTTAAACCCGATTTTTACACTAAAATAGACCAAAACCGACATATGTTTCGTTCACTGGATAGTGAGCCGAAGTGGTGTCGAAACCGTCATGAAAAGGACTTGAAAACACATCCGATTCAGGCGAGAACGCAGCTCCGAACGCAAAAATAGCCACATGTGCAAGCCAGACTAACTTGTACGAAGGCACCGGCTTCGCACAAACCAGCCCATGTTCCCACATGGGACTTAATCGCTCAAAATACCTCTTCGGCTCTAAGTTTAATCAGTAGCTTAAGGCTGGAGGGATGAACACTCGATTTCCCGAAGAAAGACGCGAAGAACACTCGATTTTCGACACGGAAACAACAACTTGTACGAAGCATCCCTTTGTACAAAAGCACGCATTCGTACGAAGACACTGGCTTCATACGAAGACTCTGTTTTCCACTCGACACTCCAACTCGACCGTTTCAGCACTTTGGAAGACTTATGCACTTCTGTTCCCATACGCAGGCTGATCCGGCGCTCCCTCCACTCCCTTCCAGACCGTGTTTAACTGTTAAGCACACACTGTGAGTATACTCGAACACTTTTTCTCTTAACGCACTTTTGGGTTTTACATACATTCTCTATCAAAACACGACGCACACAATGCTTAAACTCTTTTTAAACGCTAACCGCTCTTGCATGTTATACGTGAATTGTTGAATGGTTGTTTGCTATGTTTACATAGTGATTACTTGCCCTACCACCCTTAGCAACGATAGTACTATAGTTTGGACTCAGCACCTGTTTACTCAGGGGTTGTTAAGGTTTTCTTACGTGCGTGCTCACTACGGTGAACACGTATCGCGCAAAATGCACTAAAACACATAATTTAGATACTTTAACACCCGGGTTTCACACTCTCCATCACATCCCCACACTTAACATTGATTGTCCTCAAGCAACCATTACAAACATTACTCACCTTATTAACAAATCACCTTTGAATCCCTTACCGAATTAGCAATTTAAGGTCCCAAGTCATACCCGTCCCATAGACTGACACAATCGAGATTGACAATCTGACAAATAAATGATACGCATTTAAAACAACTTAAGACTTGTCTAACTAAAACTAACATGCTTATGATACTACACACATGCCACATGCCCCTCACAATAATCGCTCCTCTCGGTTTATCAAGACTAGCGTGTAATGTGCTAGTATATATATCACTCAAAACCAAATATGCTACCTTGCAATCATAAGCTTGTATAGCAATCACACCTCCACTATATCAAGTAACGTAGCACGTATCAAAAGGACTTTTGGTTTTTGGGTTTACGGGTAAAGGTAGGGGATTATTTCTGGGTTTTTATGTTTATTTGGCGAACACAAATGAATAATACCAAACCATGACAACTTATTCACAATAATACTAACACATGGGTTATTTTTGACCCATTTATTTAACACGAACATACAATGATTTTTTTTTCTTTCTTTTCTTTTTTTTTTCATTTCATTTTTTCTTTTTTTTTCTTCATTTTTTTCCAACAAATATCTAACACGTACTTGTCATTTATGGTTGGTAGTCAAACGGGTCAAACGGGGTGTAGCAAACGAAGGGTGAAAGGCTCAACATGGTTAACTAAGGTGGGTGAATAAACAATCAACATATGAAACAATGAAGGGATCCTAATGCCTTTATCATCTATATGCATACGCTAAACCACAGTCTCGGCACGTATCAAACCACACAAGTTCTAACACAAAGCTACATATGGCCTACTCTCAGCAAATGAACATTTATTGCAAATTCATCTAACAACTAGGTAGGCTCAAATATCTCACCGAACAAAAGGAATAAGGGTTACCGACACGTAGCATGTGTAATTCCTAAAGCATGTTACTCCTAGTTAGGCATCTCTTCTCAACTATTTTCTAAAACTTGTCAGAAATACTCTCATGAAACTTAAAGGGACAACCATGACTAAGGATCTAAGTTAGTTTAATATCAGTAGGAACCCTTTAGCAATTGAAAATGTTGGTTTTCATGTAGTTCAAGCATACTTGAGAAACAAAAATTTTCAATTTTTTTCAATTTTTCACAATTTCAACCAATTCAAGCATTTAAGATCAACAATCCTACCAACCCTCTCTCACTACGGTGAACACGTATCGCGCATACTCTACCTCGCAGTCATGTTGGTCAGCTTGTTTCATTGTCGATAGCTTACTTGATTCGCCCCTTTACGTGTTACATGCTGGTTATGTGTAAATGCTTTATCGCAAACTTGTGTACTCACCTTTACATTATTGTATTGACTTTTATTTTAACGTATGTGACAGGTTGATGGATTACTGCTGGAAATTATCTAGGATTCTAGAAACCCGCCTAAACTTAATTGCAAGTTTTGTTATGTTTTGTTTCTTGCTTGAGAAACTACTGAATTTTGTTTCGGTTTTGTGAGAATATTTGTTTGATTGTATAGGAAATTGAACCTTATTAAATATTGTCACAATTAGTCGTTATGGATTCTCTCGAGCAACCTATTCGCATCCTGCCACATCCTGATGATTCCGCCATCGGTTGGGGTGTGACACGTAGGTATCAGAGCCATACCTATAGGGAATTAGGTAGAATTGCATGATTCGACCTAGTCTATAGTCTAAGTACTAAAACAGACCTTCTTGTACGAACCTGCTAGGTTCGTACGAACCCACATGCTGTACCTTCGTACGAACCCACATGCTTCATACGAAGGGAGCTTTTCCTAAGGCATGTAAGTATTAAGAGCCTTTCATAAGGCTAACACAATATACTAGTTTAAAGACACTCGTATAACACAAACGAGCGATTATGTTGAGATTAGGTGTGAAAACCAAGAACTCTCGAAGCAATCACTCACTTTGCGCATTACTCTTAGCACGAGAAACTTCCATTGAGTTAGGAGTGATATCCATATCCCAACGGAAATCTCCATTTCTATCTTGTGGTTGTTCTTACCACAGTTAGGAGCGAAGTTGTTAAGTTAGGGGTGAAACCCGCATCTTAATAACTCGTTCGACTCCCTAAACTGATTTTTAAAGATCTCACCAAAGTCTCGACTGTTCCAATGACTCGGGGCACGTAGTAACTGGAAGGATAAATGTCGTTAGATGTATTACGGTGAGAGCATAAGTATATTAGGCCAAAGGGTGTACTCGAACTTGTTGGGAATAGTTGAATCACTTTGGTAGTCGATGTCTCAACATCCAGGACGCTCTATTTATTTTAAGCCTGCAATTGTCGTTTTTACGCATCATCGAGTTTATTGTGTTTATGTGTTTTAAAAAGCGTAAAGATAACAGTTACGCTTTATGGTTTCGTTTTATCGCTCCTCACTTTGCAAAAGTGTGTATTTTTGCACAACTCACACAGCTCTCGCAATCTAAAATGCTAACTAATCGCGAACTAATTAAGAAGTCGTATTTACCTTACGCTCATGAGAGTATGCAAATCTCATTCGCTATACTCCTCGCATATGCTACGCTATATCACACCTATCTAGCACGTGCTACACACAATTTAGAGAAGGTGAAGACATGCAAAATATGTGTTTATGTGAATTATGTGCTAATACGTGCTTATGTGTATACATGCAAATACGTGATTATGTGCCTATGTGATTACGTGATTATGTGATTTTATGCCTTATGTGAATAATAATAATAATAATAAAATATACTGAATGGAACGCAAACCTTTTAACCAAAACCCAATATAATCGAATCTCATTCAATCCCTTCGCAGATGTCATCATTGGGATCTCACACTCGCTAAACTGTTCAGCGAAACAATGCTGACAAATGCATCTCCTCTCTCATGGCCAAGGAAATGGCCAAGGTGATCCCTCAAATCGTCAGCGAGATTCACGCTGACAGCAGCAACTCTTCAGTTGATTCCAAGAATGAAGCGCCGAAAACTCCGTTCAGCTTCAAGCAGTTCAAAGCCTGTGGTCCTATGACCTTTACTGGCGAAGATGGACCCAGTAAGATGTTTCAATGGTTTGACTCGATCGAAGTTACTTTCTGAAAAAATGGATGTCCCGAGAATATCCGCACTGTCAACGTCACTAGTGTATTTCAGTCAAGGGCACTTGATTGGTGGACCGCCAAGCGCAACAGGTGCGGAAACGATGCAGCCTATATATGGTCTCGAATGGGAGGAGCTAAAAGAGCTCATGATGAAGGAATTATGTTCTCCCCATGAAGTCCAAAAGCTGGAAAACGAGTTCTGGAACATCAAGCAAGTCGGTGGTGACAACGCTGGTCTCACCGCCCGATTCAAGCAGTTGTGCATCATCTGTTCGAGTCAAGTGGACACTACTGAGAAAGCCATCAAGAAGTACATCTGTGCTCTCCCCGACTGTGTCACTGACTTTGTTCAAGCAGCGAAACCTACAATAATTGAGGAACCTTATCAGCTCGCAGCAGAAATCAACGACAACTGAGTCTTGGCTAGAACTTTCAAGGTCTCAACCAAGAGTCACAACCAAGTTACTACAACGCCAAGCACTGACACAGCACCATCTCAAGCCCCCAAGTCAAATCGCCAAGATCGCAAGCGAATGAACTCCATCAAGAACTGTGCAGTAGTCGCACCTCCCAACAACCAGTCTCGTCAGATTGCTACTCACAACGCACCGCCCGCTAAGCGTGCGTATACTGGGAATCACCCATTGTGCCCTACTTGCACCTATCATCATCCAGTGGAGACAAACTACCATTTTTGTATCAACTGTAACATATATGGACACTACACAGCCAACTATCGCTCAGGCCCTCGTCAGCAAGCTCCTCAAGCTCTCGCAGCACTGCCAGCTCAACCTCTCACTCCCCAGGTCAACCCAGCACTTCCAGCACCAGTTGCTCATACACATGCTTGCTACAGTTGTGGCGATCCCAACCACTTTAGCAATGTCTGCCCGCAGCGTGTTGTGAAGCAAGAGCCGCAGTAGCAGCAACCACAGCAACAGCAGCAGCAGCAGTAACCGCAAGCTGCATGCGGGAGAACTTTCAACATCAATCTCCGCCAGGCTCAGAATGACAACAATGTTGTCAATGGTACGTTCCTTGTCAACGGTATATATGCTTCATGCTTATTTGATACTGGAGCCGATAACTGTTTTGTATCGTTTGAATTCGAAAAGCTCTTAAAATGTAAACCCGCTAAACTCCCAAAGACATTCGATGTAGAAATTTCCATCGGAAGAACCGTTACCGTTAGTTCCGTTCTACGTGATTGCACTCTTGAACTCAACAAACATGTTTTCCTGATCAACCTCATACCTATGTAACTAGGTAGTTTTGACATAATAGTAGGCATGGATTTTCTTCGTGAGAATCATACCGAAGTTGTTTTTTTCAATAAAATTATTCGTTTTTCTCTTCCAAATGGTGATCAATTACGTGTTTACGGTGAGGTACTCTCGAAAGAGTTGAAGCTTATGTCATGTATCCAAGTGAGTAAGTACTTACGCAAGGAGTACATCGTTTTCCTAGCCCATATCGTAGTACCGGCGAGCGAGAAGAAAACCATAAAAGACGTTCCTGTTGTATGTGATTTTCCTAAAGTTTTTCCCGATGATTTACCTGGTTTACCCCCTGCTCACGATATTGATTTTCGTATTGAACTTATTCTAGGTGCTACACCTGTTGCAAAAGCTCCCTATCGCCTTGCACCATCTGAAATGCATGAGCTATCTAGCCAACTTCAGGAATTGCTTGATAAAGGATTTATACGCCCTAGCACATCACCATGGGGCGCACCCGTTCTTTTTGTGAAAAAGAAGGATGGATCGTTCCGAATGTGCATCGATTATAGGGAACTTAACAAGCTTACTATCAAGAACCGCTACCCGCTACCCCGAATCGACGATTTATTTTATCAACTCCAAGGTGCTACGTGTTTCTCAAAGATTGATTTACGTTCCAGCTATCACCAGTTGCGTGTTCAAGAGCAAGACATTCCAAAACCGCATTTCGTACTCGCTATGGCCATTATGATTTCGTGGTCATGACTTTTGGTCTCACGAATGCAGCAGCAGTCTTCATGGATTTGATGAACCATGTTTGCAAAGCCTTATTAGATCGTTTCGTCATTGTGTTCATCGATGATATCCTTATCTACTCGAAGTCGAGAGCCGAACACGCGCAACATCTTCGTTTAGTTCTCAAACTTCTTCAAGGAAATCACCTCTACGCCAAGTTCTCCAAGTGTAAATTTTGGCTCGAGGAAGTTCAATTCCTCGGTCACATCGTTAACAGTCAAGGAATTCACGTCGATCCCGCGAAGATTGAAGCTGTAAAGAGTTGGATTACACCGAAGACTCAATCAGAAATCCGTTCATTTCTCGGATTGGCGGGTTATTACCGTCGATTCATCGCCGACTTTTCTAAAATCTCTGTACCTCTTACCACTCTAACGCATAAGGACAAACCTTTTGTTTAGGGTTCTGAACAAGAGAACGCCTTTCAAACCCTCAAGTGTATGCTTTTCAACGCTCTTGTCCTCTCACTTCCCAACAGAAACGACGATTTCGTTGTTTATTGCGATGCCGTTAACCTAGGTCTCGGTTGTGTTCTTATGCAACGAGACAAGGTTATCGTGTATGCGTCTCGACAACTCAAGATCCATGAGAATAACTACCCTACCCACGATTTCGAGCTCGGTATAGTTGTTTTTGAGTTAAAGATATGGCGACACTACCTTTATGGCATAAGGTGTACGGTCTTCACCGACCATAAGAGCTTGCAACATATCTTGAACCAGAAAGAACTGAACATGCGCCAACGCAGATGGGTTGAACTTCTCAACGACTATGATTGCGAGATACGCTACCATGCCGGCAAGGCAAACGTCGTAGCCGATGCTCTCAGTCAACGAAGCTATGTGCATAGTGTTCGTAATGTACAGGCCGATAATGATCTTGAAGCCCAAAAACGCGACGCGCAGCACGCGTGCTTCATTGAGAATACCTTGAAAGAGGAAATGAAGTGTGGTGCCAAAACTCAGTTAGTGAATAAATCGAATGGTATCTTTCACTATCTCGACCACATTTGGATTCCTAGTCGCAATAACCTCCAGGAGATATTGATGACCGAAGCTCACAAATCTCGATACTCCATTCACCCTGGTGCCGACAAGATGTACCAGGACCTCTGTTCTAGGTATTGGTGGCCGGGAATGAAAAAGGATATCGCTCTGTATGTTTCGAAATGCCTAACTTGCTCGAAGGTTAAGGCCGAACATCAACGACCCTCTCGTTTACTTGAACAACCCGAAATCCCGATGTGGAAATGGGAAAGTATAGCCATGGATTTTATTACCAAACTCCCCTGCACGCCTTCTGGTCACGATAGCATTTGGGTTATCATTGATCGTCTAACGAAATCTGCTCATTTCATTCCGATATGAGAAGACTTTAAGGTTGAACGATTGGCACGAATCTATACCGACGAAGTCATTTGTCGACACGGGACGCCTCGTGACATCATCTCTGACCGCGATGGTCGTTTTACCTCACATCTCTGAGAGACATTCCAATCCGCTCTCGGTATGACTCTCAATCTCAGTACCGCATTCCATCCCCAGACCGACGATCAGACCGAGCGCACGATCCGCACCCTCGAAGACATGCTTCGTTCGTGCGTTATAGATTTTGGTGGTAATTGGGATTTGCATTTACCCTTAGTAGAATTTTTGTACAATAACAGTTATCAAGCTAGTATACAAATGGCACCCTTTGAGGCGCTATACGGTAGAAAATGTCGATCGCCTATTGTTTGGCACGAGATCTGAGACTCACAGATCACCGGTCCCAAGTAAATACAAGAAACGACAGACAAGATTCTCCAAATAGGAGACAATCTCCTAAAAGCTCGGAGTCGTCAAAAGAGTTACGCCGATAAACGTCGCAAGCGCCTAGAGTTCGAAGTTGGAGATCACGTCCTCTTAAAGTTTTCACCTTGGAAAGGGGTGATCCGATTCGGCAAGAAAGGGAAACTCGCGCCACGTTACGTGGGCCCCTTTAAGATTCTTGAAAGAATTGGTAAAGTGGCCTTACTGACTCAAATTACCGGTTGAACTCAGCAACGTACACTCGACTTTCCACGTCTCAAACCTCAAGAAGTGTCTAGTTGAAGAAAATCTTCATGTACCTCTTGAAGACTTGCAAATAAACGAGACACTGCACTTCGTGGAAAAGCCAGTAGAAATCATGGATTGAGAGACCAAGAAACTTCGACGTAGTCTCATTCCCATATTGAAGGTTAGATGGGAAGGCAAGCGCGGCGCCGAGTTCACTTGGGAACTCGAAAGTGATATGAAAGCTAAATATCCGCAACTCTTTGTTACGTCTACTACTTAATTTCGGGACGAAATTCCCTAAAGTAGGGGAGACTGTAACAACCCGACTTTCGGTTGTTCCTATCTATTATCGTTATTTCATTCGTAAACTTTTGTACTCCGAGATTCGATAACTATTACCAAGGGTTAACTATATTTTTAAACGCATTTTATATCTCTTATTTATCGCATTTTACTTAAATGCTCATCGAAACGCAAACTCAACGAGAACTCAAAACGCGGATTTATTTATATTAATTGTGTGTTTAAATGTTAAACATGTTATATGTGTTGATACTCGCTTAAAATGCTCAAACGCTATCACGCTAAAATGCAACGCAACACAATACTTCATTACCTCGCTAAAATACTTAAAGTACTCGAACAATTAACGCAACCAAAATCACCAAACGAACATCTGCTACGTGAAACGGGAATCACACACGCGAAACAGGTGGCTTCGTACAAAGGAAACCTGCACCAACCTCTCCTCTCTATAAATACCTAGCTCACTCCTTCATTCACAACTTTCTGCCATTTGCACAAGAACACTATCCACCTGCTTTCTCTCTGCATCCCAAGTAAGAATCATTATTTTTACAAGTATCACAACGATTTCCACAATGATTTTTTCACGAGTTTCTCTCCGGTTTCATCTAAAACTTCTCCATTTTATGAAAACCTTCAACTTTTTCATCAAAACTTCTGATTTTTCTATGCAAATGAGTGCATTGGGCTTAGCATTGGCTTCCCAAGATAGAGATCTGAATATCTCGCACTCACCAAGTGTTTAATCCAAGGAAAAACTGCTTTAAACCCGATTTTTACACTAAAACGGACCAAAACCGACATATGTTTTGTTCACTAGATAGTGGGATGAAGTGGTGTTGAAACCGTCATGAAAAGGACTCGAAAACACATCCGTTCAGGCGAGAACACAGCTCCGAACGCAAAAACAGCCACATGTGCGAGCTAGACTGGCTTGTCAAAGGCACTACTTTCGTACGAAGGCACCGGCTTCGTACGAAGGCACTGCTTTCGAACGAAGGCACCGGCTTCGCACAAACCAGCCTATGTTCCCACATGTGACCCAATCGCTCAAAAGACCTCTCTGGCTCTAAGTGTAATCAATAGCTTAAGGCTGGAGGGATGAACACTCGATTTCCCGAAGAAAGACGCGAAGAACACTCGATTTTGGACACGAAAACAACAACTTGTATGAAGCATCCCTTCGTACAAAGGCACGCGTTCGTACGAAGACTCTATTTTCCACCTGACACTCCAACTCGACCGTTTCAGCACTATGGAAGACTTATGCACTTCTGTTCCCATACGCAGGCTGATCCGGCGCTCCCTCCACTCCCTTCCAGAACCGTGTTTAATTGTTAAGCATGCACTGTGAATATACTCGAACCCTTTTTCGCTTAACGCACCTTTGGGTGTTACATACGTTCTCTATCAAAACACGACGCACACAACGCTTAAACTCTTTTAAAACGCTAACCGCTCTCGCATGTTATACGTGAATTGTTGAATGGTTGTTTGCTATGTTTACACAGTGATTACTTGCCCTACCACCCTTAGCAACGATAGTACTATAGTTTGGACTCAGCACATGTTTACTCAGGGGTTGTTAAGGTTTTCTTACGTGCGTGCTCACTACGGTGAACACGTATCGCGCATACTCTACCTCACAGTCATGTTGGTCAGCTTGTATCATTGTCGATAGCTTACTTGATTCACCCCTTTACGTGTTACATGTTGGTTATGCTTAAACGCTTTATTACTATACTTATGCAAACTTGTGTACTCACCTTTACATTATTGTATTGAATTTTATTTTAACGTATGTGACAGGTTGATGGATTACTGCTAGAAATGATCTAGGATTCTAGAAACCCGCCTAAACTTAATTGCAAGTTTTGTTATGTTTTGTTTGTTGCTTGAGAAACTACTGAATTTCGTTTCGGTTTTGTGAGAATATTTGTTTGATTATATAGGAAATTGAACCTTATTAAATATTGTCACAGCCAGTCGTTGTGTATTCTCTCGAGCAACCTATTCGCATTATGCCACATCCCGATGATTCCGCCATCGGTTGGGGTGTGACAGTAGCTTTCTTCCAACATATGGACCAAACAGCTGAGTTTCCACTCTTGTACGTTCTCCTGACCATAGCTTGAACAATGTAATATGTGTAATCGAAGCTGTGAATCTTTTAGCACAAACTTCATATGGAGGATCGTTCCTGATAAGTGTTCTTCCCAGAAGCTTTATGTCATTTTCTCCAAAGCGCATCAAATCTTTTGCGTCTGCCACCCTGTACTCTACATTTTCACACACAATCACTGCTTGACCAGTAATAGGATCATACATCCAAAATTGCAAATCCTTTAAACTATTATTAGGAAGCTCTTTCAACAATGGAACAGTTTTTGTTTGTTGCGTTGGAGGCCACATCACTATCGTAAACGACTAGTTAGTAACAGGATCTAAGACATCTTCATGCTCCAAGAGAAACAATTCAGCCAACTTCATGTCTTTGAAATTTAGGTTAGGTTGTTGCTGCAACTTGTTAAAGAAATTCCATCCAATCTTGCAGTGGAGACTTGTGCATTGATCGTGATAAGGAGCTTGACTCAACTCCCTAAGATCCACTGTTGTCCAAGACTCGAAAGCATCAGAGTGACTATAGTACTCTACGGCTCCATTATTCCTTTTTACTATAAACATTCCCTTTTCCTCGTTGTATGCCCAGCTAAGAATCCCAGACCTGTTGCAATACACGTCAAATATGTCCTTTTCAGTAGTGACGACATACATTTCTGGCTTATCTTGAAAACCAAAATCTCTTTCAGCACCCACATTTCTTATAATAACCTCCTTCTGCTTCATTTTTCTGATTAGCAATACGAGGAGGATTCTGAATATACCGGCCAATTGCTTCCTCACGCTCTTTATCCATTTATGCCTGTTCAGCGATAGTATATTCTTTAGGCGGCTCAGTAAATTCCTTCGGAAACTTTCCTTCCAACTTCTGTTTAAGATCCATAACTATTGCTGTGAGGGATCCCAGATGTGTTTCAAGTTCATTATCCTTAAACAACTCTTCACTATCAGGCCTACTTGACGCTTCTTGATTTCTTTCCTGATTAGGATCAGTAGCTATTGCAGCTTCATTAGCAGCTTGATGCAATAACTCAGCAACTTTCAGCACATCAGCATTCGAAGGACCGCTGCTCAAACCTTCACCTGGCTTGGGAACAGGCATATACTTTGCCGCTCTAGGATTTAATATAAACTCAACTATTGATTCACTTAAAGGTGTTCTGGAAACCTGAATAGGTGGTCGTTCAGAAGCCACAGGCATTGTTGGTTCTTTGTTTGTTCTTGTTTCAGCATCAATCTCACGACTGATCCTAGGATCTCTCCTGCTACGCTTCCTAGGATGAAGATCAGCCGTGGGATCTTCAGTTACATTTTCGGGTTCAGCAGAGACAATTTCAACCGGTTCAGCGTGAGGATGATTCACACTTGACGGTTTCTCAACATTAGGCACCTCTGTTGTTAGGCTCTCTGTAGTCATCTCTATTTCAACATCTCCGACATTCACATTCAATTCTGCATCTAACTCTGCATCATCCATCATTTTCTTATCAAACACATTTTCTTCCTCACTTTCAATCTCTGTCAGATCTACGTTCTCAGTTGGCTCACTCGACCCAGGAGGAGCATCTATGATCTCAACATCAAGTTCATCAGCTACAGTAGCATAACCAACGATCTCAGAAAACACACCAAACTTAACGAACGGCTTTCTATTTTGATAGGTTACTTGAACATTTGTTCTTGGCTTCTGATTTAGCATATGGAGAAAACCATATGATTCATTATCTTCGTATCGTAGATGCTTAAAGTCGATTGCAGCTGAGAATACTTGGCTTCCAAAATCATCTGGAGGAACCTTGGGAACTTGAACCAATACTTCTTGTCAAGTGTCTTAACATTCGCCATTATGTTCCAAAATCATCTGGAGGAACCTTGGGAACTTGAACCAATACTTCTTGTTCAGTGTCTTAACATTCACCATTATGTACTTCCAACCTTCAACCAGAGACACCAACCCTGAAGTCTGTCTAATCGTCAGTGTGTCGATACCACTCTTATTCCCACTAATGCACACCAGATAAACATTGTTAACAGTCCTGAGATTTGAAACAGTCCAAATTCGAAACCCAGCAATTCGGAACAATAGTCTTCTCGAAACAGTAATCTTGTTCAAAAACTTAAGCAGCTATTCAAAATAGTGGATCCGAAAAACTTTTCGAAACAATGATCTCGTGCGAAACAGTGGCAATCCGAAATGATGATCTTGTTCAAAACAGTGTCTATCCGAAATGATGATCTTGTTCGAAAAAGTGTCTATCCGAAATGATCATCTTGTTCGAAATAATGTCTATCCGAAATGATGACGCTTGAAATCCTTTTTTGGAACAGTGGATCCGGAACAGTGTATTCGAAACCCTACAAAACAGAAAATGTCAAATAACAAACTTCCGAAAAATCAGGGATCCTGATATATTCGAAAACTTTTGAAGATATCTTCAAATCTGATAAACTTGGTAACCGAAATCCCGAAAATCCTACAACAAACTTTCCGAAATCGTCCAAGCAATCTTCAATGGAATTTTTGAAGAATCAGAAGCAAATCTTCAAGAATTTTCTGAAAACACCAGCAGCTTCAAGCTTTCTTCAAGCACTTTATCCGAAAACACATGCAGATTATCCGAAATCCTCAGAAATTTTTTTCGAGAACAGCAGCAGCAAAGTATCCAAAATAGTAGCAGAGTATCCGAATTCGACTGTTCTTCAAAGCAGACTTCAAACACACCAACCCAGCACTTCCAAAATCAAACCAGAATCAATGTGATATCGATCTAAGCCTAGAAACAGGTTCAACAGGCTCTGATACCAATTGTAAGTCCCGAACTCGGATCAAACAACGATATCACAACTAGTTTGATTGGTGGCGGAATCACACAATCAAACTTGATTCAATAATAAACACAAGAAAGTAAGATGAATAGAATGATCAACACCAAAAGCTTAACTTGTATGTAATGTAATTGTCTAATACAAATTTTCTGCAAAACACTCAGAATCAACAACCTATACAATGATAACTAAACATGTATTTGTAGGGGAGTTGAGCCCACAACTCCCCCTAAACCCTAAGTCCAAATTTCCCCCACCAAGCCCACATACAAGCCCAAAATAACCAACTAACATCTAGCCCACAATACTAAATAGTTACTAATGTATAAACCTTCAAGGGTCCTACATGGGTATTCACCATGAGCCTCTGCGGTCGCTTCATCCTTTGTTACGTCGTCATCACTTGCCATCACGATATTGAATATTTGGTTAAATTTAAAAACCTTTGTTCTCAAATCCCTAATCCTCGAAGCAAAACAGTTTGCATAGCAGTTGTTTGCGTCGACACGCTAACGAAATTCTTGAAATGAACTCTTCTGAACTAGACGTTTTCTGGTGGCTCGTTCTCAGAAACATTAATTCAGTTGTGACTGCTGCAACGTCTTCTTCTTCGGTCCAAACTCTTTTTGCCATTTTTTAGAATGAGAGTTAGATTTAAGAATGGTGCGTTTTTTAATGTGTGTGGTATTATGTGTATATATATAGATAATAGAAAAGAGAAATAAAAAAATAATAGAAAAGAGAAATAAAAAAAAACACACACACACAGACAAACTAGCCATTGGCATGCATGAGACCCACCACCACAACCTTCCTCCACGCCCTTTCCCCTCCACTCCACTCCACGCCACACCATTCCCTGCTCCTTCCACGCCAATCCCCATGCCACATGGTAGAGGCGTTGGCCTATAGGGGATAGTCTTATCGTTGTTGTTATGACTTTAGATTTGTTGCCATCATGCCACCAGAAAGTTTTCTTATTATTTAATTTTCTAATTTTTTTTTTCATTCTAAACTGTTTTCATTCCAATCATCAGGGCAAATTACATAAGAATAGCAGGTAGACGAGCAACAAACTGCGCCGCCATCCCTTTCTGAATAGAAAACCCTAATCTACTAAAAACAAAGCCTCGCCCCTGAGGGGTCGAAAAGTTGCTGTGGACTACACGCTGAACTCTGGACAAGAAACGAACTGCCTCTGGCGCCAAAGAGCCAAACGTGTCAAACGCTAGGGGGACAAAGGCATGCTGATTATCCTCACAAGCTTTCGCGTGCTTTTCCACCTTCTTCGACTCTGCTTTCAGTACTGCTTGCCACGCCACAAACCCATTTTCCCGAAACCCGGCTAGGGGGGATACACCTGTGAGATCGACACAAGCATGTTTCCCGCCCTCCCAACCAAAAACTAGCACGTCAGCCGGGCGTAGAGTGGATCTCCCCTCCGACGGGCCTGTAAGAAAATTCACCGGTGCCTCTTTCTTTTCCGAGATCCCTGCTCGTCTGAGAATATCCATTAACGCGTCTCGAACAAAGTCATGGCGATACTTAAACCCTGGAAACTCTCTACAGTGTAACGCATGCTCCCCGTATTTATCCAGGCATGCTTTACGGCAGACTGGGCAAGTTTCATCATTCGGGAACATGGGGATCATCAAACGGTACTTAAGGATTGACCGGTACTCCACCGCTGACATACGTTGACCCAAACCTTCAATAGGAATAACAGTTAAGAAATCTTGAGCGTGAGGCCTCTGTAGGCAATCAAAGACGGCTTTCTGGCGGGGGGACAAATGAAAATCTTCTCCCAGACTTTGTGCGATTCGACAACAAAGGGCATTCGCCAAAGTTTTCTGTGGCTTTTTGGGGGCGGTGTCCTTGTTAGAGAAACCGCCGAGATCAAAGTCAGGGAGAGATTCATGCAAGCGTTCCAAGGCGCTGGCATAATCCGGATCAATGTTAGCAACCCCGCTGTTACGTAATATGTGGTCCTGCAACTCCCAAGATTGAGACCTGGAAGCCACAAAGGCATAGGCTGCCACATCCCGGGCCGAGAGAAGGCCCAACCCACCAAGCCGCATTGGCAAGGTCGCGATCCGCCACTGTAGTTCACCAAAAAAGGGACCCCCACATACGACAATGTCTTCTATTGCCTCCCGAAGACCTTTATCAAAACATGAAACAGCATCATCCACAAAGGGGGGCTGGCAAGTTCGCAAACCGAAAAGCAACTTTGCAACCCCCATACAAGATCTAAGCAAAAGAAGTTCGCTTTGAGGATCCCGCAACAAGGGAAGGTGCCCCATAATGTCAACAGCGCGCGTTGCCCTCTTAGCCGCTAGACCACTAATAAAACCAGAATCACGGCTGACTGCCCCTCCTAGCAGTTTGACACCTTTCTCCGGCCTCCCAATCTCACTGGGGAAAAGCCCTGGCCGGACCTTCACCCCGTTACATGTCGGCCAAAATAATTCAGTTTTTCTAATATTAAGCCGTAGCCCCAAGGCTGGACCCTCCGAACCGATGATGTCGAGAGCTTTAGCAACCTGAACAGCGTCCCCGATAATCGTCCCGTCATCCAAGTACCAAGCATGGAAGGGGAGTTTACAGTTTTCCTGCACCTGAAGCACTAAGGGGTGTAAGGCTAGGGCAAAAAGCAAAGGTCCCAAAGGATCCCCTTGCTGCACCCCCGTGAATGCCCCGATGCGGTCATTCCCCACGTATAGCCTAGCAGGCTGAGCATACAGAAACTGAACCCACGGGAAAATGGAGGGGCAGTGGCTATGGACCTCGCGAAGCAAAACCGAACGGTCAACTAAGTTGAAAGCGTTGGAAAAATCAACCGTAAGCATGGCCAGCGAGCCATCTGAATGAAAAGAATTAAGAAACCTGTTAGCGCTGTGCAGCACCGCCTCCGCCCCATTGGGGACCCCCACACCAAATTGGTAGTCCCCTAAGTATTTAACAGCTTCTTTCCCAACTTTCTTCATGGCTACTTTGGAGACTAATCTTCTCCAAATTGCCCCCACAGCAATGGGGCGAATACCATTATCAGGCTTCAACAAAGGGGTTAGGGGTGCCGAAGCAACAAAATCCGCGAGCACCTTAGGACATAACCCCCCTAGCCAAAGGTTTACCACTTCAGTGATGCCAGTAAGCAGTCCCGAGGCAGTCGCCGACCCTTCGCCGCTAAGAGCGTCCAACAGGTGTTGGGCTCGGAGGCCATCTCGCCCACAAGATGTCCCTTTCGGAAAAGATTTCACACACCTGTGGACGCAGTCTTTATCCACGGATAACACAGGTTGGGACAGAGGGGTTGAAGGGAGGCTCGGGGGTGGCGCGAAGGGATGTTTGTCGATAAGGGCTTGCATGGTAGATTCCCCCCGGGGAGCAACCCCACTGGAACACAACACCTTAACTGCAGCAGTGAAGTGACCATCACTCACTTTCCTGAGACATTGCTTGATGTTAGGGCTAACCTCCTCAGCTATCTCCCGTTGTGCCTCCCCCCCCCCCCCACGCACGACCTCTTCTCCACTATCGGCAAGGAGGGAATTGACCAAAATCTCAAAACCAGAGCCATCCTTCCACAAAGCTAAGGCCCGCAAAATACTATCACATTGCAAGGACTTTCGATTACCCGACCTTCTCTCTTGCCTGGAAGACGGTTTAACCACCTTAAGGGTACAACGGGGTAAGAGCAAGAGTTTGGCCCAGCTTTCAACAGACCCAGGGGAAGCTACTACTTTATGGATGGCACCTGTCAAAGCTTGCGCAAATGCCAAACGGCAGCTTGGGGGGATACTCTTAACAGTTCGAACCGGAAGGGAGAAAACACGTTCAAGGAGAGCAACATCTCCCGTCACTCCCTGCGAGGTCCTAAGCTCAACCATCACAGGATCTTGGGGCCTTGGTATCCCCACGACAAAATCCTCATCAGACCCGGATTTTCTAGAGAACGTGAAAACACCATCAGGATGATGACACCCCCTACTAAGTGCGTGTGTCTTCATGCACCTCCCACACAACCAATATCCAAAAACTCGCAAGGTTTCCCCAACATTTGAAAACAATTCTAAATCCTTAGAAAGTGCATCTTGAAGGGATTCTTTACGATCATCTTTAAAATGAAATTGCTGAAAATGCGCGATCAATCTGTTATACCCACAAGACCCAGGCTTACCGTCTTTACACTCGTGGAAGTTCCTGAAGGGGCATAACCACACTCCATTGGACGAGGTAGGGCCAACATCCCCTTCAGAGGCACTGGATACCATGCTTCTACCCTTGGCAGAGCCCATTGGAAACAATCAATCAGGTTTTTATTTATTGTATGTTATTCTTATACTAACATATTGATTATGCTTCGCGGTCCTCTCAGGGTTTGATTTCATCCCGTACTGACTGTGAGGGACTATTAGATAGAATATATTAGCTATGATTTATTATACTTATCTTTACCGTATTCAAAAGATATGATTTGATTAGTTTTTCACTATTAGTACCCACTTGGTTTCCATTATTCTACAAGTCCAATATAGCATCAATTGAAAAGCAGGAAAAAAACATAAAGTATCTTTGAAACACATGGAATGGTTTGAAGAATTATTAAGGTTTTTACAAAAACTTTAATAAGTTGAAATACGTGGAATGATTTGAAGTATTATTAACGTTTTTACAAAAACTTTAACAAAAGAACAATAGAAAATTCAATCTATCACTCACTTGTGTAGCAATGAAATCATACATACTCAAACCTAACTTAGGGTATCCGGGGCACACTCGGGGAGTGGGTTCGGTGACCACTTTCCCCGATCGGGAACACCGCCGCCATCACCGCGGGGACCCGATTCGGGGGGTGGTTTCGGTGGTTGTTCACCGCTTTGAATTGGGCACATGGATCGAGGAACGGCTCTTTTGAACGGTCATAAACAAAAAAAAAAAATTCACTTTTTATACAAATATAAATAACCACACCCACTTATTTACACTCTCATCAAACCACACCACAACTTTACTTATTTTTTATACTCTCAAACCACACCCACTTCACAAATTTTTTATATTCTCAAACCACACCCACTTCAAACCGAGCAATGGAGAACCAACCCCGCGAAGCCAAGAAAAAAACTAAGGGACGAGGCAAGCAACCGTCTCGTGGTGGTTCGAGCGGTGCAAGTGCACAATCACAACCCCCTTTCGGATATACTCCACAACCCCCGTTTTTTTTCCAACAACCTTCACACCCCTCCTTTTACAACACCCAAGCAACCAACCTTCAACCCAATTTCGGCTATGGTTTTCAAAATTTGTTATCAATGGATGCTCTTCCTCAATCCCCCGCCTTCGACCCATATGGTTTTCGTTCCCCACAAGTTCCATCGGTCCAAGAAAATGTTGAACGTCCTCTACCTATTTACGATGACGAGGACGATGAGGTAGTGCCTGAAACTCAAAATTTGGGCGACGAGGACGATGAATATAATTTGGATGAAGACGCGGGCAACGAAGAAGATGACGCTCGGGATAAAAAGGGAAAAATGACGAGCGAAAAATGGACAAAGGTCCAAGAAGAGGCGTTGACGAAGGCGTGGGTACATTGCTCTACCAACAAAAAGAAGGGCAATCAACAAAACCGCGATAGTTTTTGGCGTAAGATTTTAAATCATTTTAACGCCACCGTCGGTGGAAGTAACCGGACCGTGCATCAAGTACGGTCTAAATGGGGCCCGATGCACACGAAAATAAACTTTTTCAACGGCCTATACCAACAAGCGGTAAAAATTATATTTTTTAACATTGTATATTTTTTAATTTTCTTTACTAAGTTCATATTTTTTTAACACTTATTATTTTATAATATGTAGGATCGCACACGAGGAAGCGGAGTCAAGGATCTCGACGTGATGAAAGTCGCTTTAACAGAATTTAAAGAGAGATTTCCGAACGGTTTTCAACATGTCGAGGCATGGGAGGTCCTTCGAAAACACGACAAATGGGCCCAAGTCCCATTGTTGGGTGAGGAAGGGGAATGTTCGGGACATAAAAGAAAGCCCGTTGAGGTGGACCCTTCCATACCCGATATGAACGAAGACCCCTCGCCACAAAGAGCACAACGGCGAGACAAGCGTCAAGCGACATCGTCCGAGGGAAGCTCGGCCGAGTTGGCGGAACAATTCAAAGAGTACACCGCCATGAAAGAAAGGAAACACACGATTGAATTGGGGGCGATTGAATTGAGGAAGAAAAGAGAGGCGCAGGCTCTCGAGCTCATATCGGAACAACGCGAGACGATGAAAAACTACAATTGCGATCGAGATATGGAAACATTCATCAAGCCGCACGACGATGCTCCGCCAAATATGTTGCCGTTCATCCTCGCCCGAAAACGCGACATCGCTAACAAGTACGGGTGGCCGTGCGATTTCTAAAATTATTATTTTCTAGTTTTAATGTAATTTTTATTTTCTAGTTTGAATGTAATTTTTATTTTTCTAGTTTGAATGTAATTTTTATTTTTCTAGGTTGTTTTTTTTTTTAATTTAATGAAATGTCTTTTATTTAATTTTTATTTTTATTAATATTTTTTGAGTAAACTGCCATTTTGGTACATGTGGTTTGGCCAGTTTTGCCACTTTAGTCCAAATATCAAACTTATTACATCTGGGTCCTTGTGGTTTGCATTCTGTTGCCATTTTAATCCAAAATCCAAAAACATTATTTTTTTTACTGTTGCAACCTCCTATTTTGTCCTTTAGTGCAGGGGCATTTTGGTCATTTTAATTTACTCTTTTAATAAATTAAAACAAAATTAATTATATTATATATATATATATATATATATACATACATACAGACATTCACACATCCACCATCTCTCCATCCCCAACCTCTCGATCTCTCCATCCCCAACCTCTCGATCTCTCTATCTCGATCTCTCCATCTCGATCTCCGGCCACCGCAACCACCATCACTCTCCACTATCCCCTGCCCTTCGTCGTCGCCTCCCGATAAACAACGGCGGCAGCACCACCACCATCTCTCCATGAGCGGCGGAGAGAGAGAGATGCATGAGAGAGAGGGAGATCGAAGAGACGGAGCCGCGTTTCAACGGCAGCGGCGGCGGAGGAGGTGGTTGGGGAAGTATAGGGCAGCGGAGGAGGAGGAGGTGGTTGGGGAAGTATAGGGCAGCGGCGGCGGCGAAGGTGCTTGGGGCAGTGGTGGTGGTGATGAGACCTAGAACTGTAACATCATGTTCTCCAAAACCCCATATCCTTGGGCTGAGCCACCGGAACATCATCTTCTCGAATCGCCTAAACAGGATTAAATCAGGTCTCATCAGGTTTCGAGGAGCTTTACAGGTTTTGATTATTTCCGTTTTTGTTTAGGTTATAATTTGGTGATTAGAAATTGTTTGATTTATGTTGTAGATTGGTGGAGAAGAGTGATTGATTTAGGTTTTTGTTGTGTATGCACATATTATTTAGATTTTTTTTTTGCTCTGAGAATATGAATTTGCATATTTTGATTGCTTGTGTTGGACTGGATTGAAATGTTGGTGAAATGAGTGGGATAATTTGCTTGTGTTGGACAGTGGCGGAGAGAGGAGGAGAGGCGGAAGATGAAGGAGCGGAGGGGTGTTTAGAGAGAGAGACAGAGGGGTGTTTTTAGAGAGAGAGAGAGAGTATATGCAGAGAGAAAGAGGTAGAAGAAGTGGGTATAATAATTCTAAAATGACTAAAATGCCCCTGAGGGTAAAGACAAAATAGCAGGGTCATTAGTGGGGAATTTGACCAAATTTGAAATTTGGACTAAAATGGCAACAAAATGCAAACCACAGGGACCCAGATGTAATAAGTTTGAGATTTGGACTAAAGTGGCAAAACTGGCCAAACCACAAGGACCAAAATGGCAGTTTACTCATATTTTTTTAATTTATAAACATGCATAATTTACAACAAATAAAAAAAATAAAAAATAAAAACCCAATTCCCCTAAAGAGGGGAGTGCCGCCATCAAAATGGGGTGTTAGGGGAGTTTAAGAGGGGAGTTGACGTGACACTATCTGATTGAAGGTGCGTAAGAGAGGGGACTCCCCTCTTAGGGGAGTGCCCCTCTCACCCTTAGGCCGGAGGGTGTGGGGGGCGCCATACCCGCCACCTCAGCATCTATAGCGCCCCGGGCGCTATACACCCACACCCACCAAATTAAGTAGGGGCGCTATATACCCCTCGCCAACATGTTAACGTTTGCAATTGAGAGGATCAAGAGAGAAAGGTCAAATATGACGGCTGAGGACTTGTATGCACCAATCAAAGATTTTTTTTTTTTTTTTTTTTTTTTTTTTTTTTTTTGTATAGCGCCTAGTATAGCGCCTAGGACCACACCCTCCATATTAAAGGGGGGGGGCGCCATCAAGCTTCAGCCCACGTGGCGTCTATGTGGCGCTGAGGTGTCCTTATAAAGCCCCAAGGGGGGTTATCCCACACCCTCCAGCCTTAGAGCTATCTAGTGACTAGCCTTGTCCACTCCAGGGACGTCACCTCTAAAGTTTGGACTAAAATATGCTTGCTTTAAACCCCATTATTATAGGACCCAAATTTAGGATGCTTCTCTGTTCAGAGTTTTTGGGTATCTGCTAAGAATAACGACATCGTTGGGTTCACCACAAGAGGGGGGTCTCCTGCGATCAGCCTAGACATGAAAAAGAATGAGACTTAGGGGGCGTTTGGTTCGCATGAATTCAATGGAATTTAAGGGAATTGGAATTTGAATTCCATCTCTTAAGATGTTTGGTTCACAGAATTTGATGGAATTGGAATGTTTAAATTCCAAATCCAATTCCTTCAAATTCCAATTCCTATACAAATTCCAATTCCAATTCCAAGCGAACCAAACGCCCCTTATGTAAGTTGTATGGGGCATTCTTTTTCTTATATGATATGCCCCATGGTGGGGGCATTATTTTTCTTAACCACTACACATGGTCTTAGGGGACTTGTTTTTTTTTCTTTTTTTTCTTTTTTGTTTTTTTATTTGTTGTAATTATGCATGTTTATAAATTAAAAAATATTAATAAAAATTAAATAAAATTTAATAAAAGACATTTCATTAAATTAAAAATAAAAATTACATTCAAACTAGAAAAATAAAAAAACAAACTACTCGTCGTCGGAACTCACTTCAAGGTGAGGTAGATCTAAACGTCTGAGATGCTCAACGAGATCGTGTTTTAGTCTCCAATGCGTTTCTTCGTCAATGAGCTCGCTATAAGCTGTATCATCGAAGACGGGTTCGACTGTAGGATCTTGAATGTGTACCGGTGCTATCGCCCTTCCGTCGTCTTTTATAATCATGTTATATAAAATAATGCACGTATACACGATGGACCTTATCTTTTTCACCGTTTTGGAACGCATGTGTACCGGTTGCAAGTTGTTTAATCGCAGAAGTAACCTTTTGCAACAGCGTGAAACTTTTCTTCATTCTCCCGTCCAAGCCCTCTTGAAACCACTCGTTGTTCGCTTCCACGTCACTAACAATTTTTAGGAACAAAGACTTGGACATACGAAACCTCTGACGAAAAATATCGGCATTAAATTTTGGATTTTCGACAAAATAATCGGCCATGAGTGTTTCGTGGCCTCCCACACATCTCGACGGACAATTTTTTTTTACTAGACGATGCCGTGTCTAGTAGCTCCGCTTGTTGGATGAGATTTTGGAAGAAAATTAAACTATCATCGCTTGACGATGAATCTTCATCGTCGGGAAAGTCGGGCAGGGGAGAAAAAAACGGGAACTTGGATTCCATTTTTTTTAAAGATTGGTTACAAAAATTAGATGATATGAATGGGTGAGAGTTGTTTTGGGTTTGAAAAATAAAATGGTTAAAGAGGTAGTATTTATAGGGGTTAGGAATTTTTTTTTTTAAATGTGTAACGGCTATATAGCCGTTTAAACTCGTTCCTCTCATCGGTGAATACACACCGATCTTGGTCACCGATTTCGGTCCCCGCGGTGATAGCGGCGGTGTTCCCAAGCGGGGACTTGGGTCACCGCATGAGGTCACCGAGAGTGCCCCGTATACCCTTAGGGTTACACTTCAAAAGCTGCCCCTCTTGGCTCTTGCCTCTTGCCTCTTGCCTCTTGCCTAGTTGCTCCACAAATCCACTGGCCCACTTGCTACCTATTAAGTGTTTTTTTAACTGTTCTGCAAGAAAAAGGGGGAGGATTGGTGGCGGCTGATTAATTTTAATTTGGTTGTTGGTGAAGGTACTACAATTTCAACACAATATTACTTCATTTATGTCAAGTGTTTATTTTAAAATGTGCAAGTGTAATTAGCTGAGTATCAGTCAACCCATAAGCAACTTAATGTAGTAGAGTAGACGTGGACAAGAAAATCAGAAGTATTTACATGAATCCGAACATGACTTAAACCCGAATATCGTGTCAAACACAATTACACATGAACACAAATAACATAACACATATTCGTGGGTTTACACGAACACATCCTTTTGACCTGTATTATATTTTCATATTAACGACTTCAGAGTTGCAAATTACAACAAAAATACAAAATGTGTACTAAACAAATAAGTTTAAACACGATGCTCATTGACACTCAAGTCAATTTACTTATAGTAGAAAAACCTTTTTAATAACTTTTATATATAAGCAGGTTCAGCGGTTAATCCACTAGCCCGCCATGTCGACAAAACTTATTTAGCTAAACGCATTCACATGTTCGACTATAAACTAAATGAAACCTGTTTAGACTAAAAGCAAGCCACAAATTTCATGTTAGATTCATAATTTCATATTACCCGTACTTAAACCTATCAATTATAAAGCATTATACACAGTTTTAATAACCAGTCTCAAACACTCCTAAATTCTGAAAGGGACCTTGAAGCCATAATCATAAATCAGTGACAAATACTAAATACAAACCAATTGTAAAATTTAATTCACCAAAAGTATGATCATATCTCCAAATCCCATGTATAAACTTACCATAAAAATAATCAACTTTCCTG
This sequence comes from Helianthus tuberosus, assembly GCA_030545235.1. NCBI lineage: Eukaryota > Viridiplantae > Streptophyta > Magnoliopsida > Asterales > Asteraceae > Helianthus > Helianthus tuberosus. The sequence continues at coordinate 86,545,316 of CM060369.1, forward strand.
TTCTTTACTTTGTTCTTTCACCTGTTCTTTACCTTGTTCTTTCGCATGTTCTTTACCTTGTTCTTTCACCTGTTCTTTACCTTGTTCTTTCGCATGTTCTTTACCTTGTTCTTTCGCATGTTCTTTACCTTGTTCTTTCGCATGTTCTTTATTTTTTCCAACTATTAGCTCTCCAATCTTCTTAAACAATCTCTTCCTGTGGTAAAGTCCATACAGATAATACCCCTTATCCTCACCATCTTCTGTATGATGTCCATGATGATCCACTTCTTCAAAATGACCGGCAGTTGCACTCCGCCGATGATTGCCTTTTGTTTTTGGCGTTCGCGGTTCAGATTTGGGTGACACATCAGTATCGAAAATCGACCCTTTGAGTGCTTCAGCCTTCTCTGGATCAAATTCTACAAAAGCTTCAGCATGATCAGCTTCATGATATAACATGTCATCTTCTTCTTCTTTTTTAAATTTAAAGTCATCAAAACTAAACATTTGTTGGTGTATAGTTCTTCCATCTAAATGATCTTCGTAAAGCGAAGCAACCGGGGAGTTGAAAACTTCGGTATGTTCTTTATCTTCACAATGTTTGTTAGCTTCATAATGTTTGTTAGCTTCGGTTTTTGCAGCGAGTAATCTTTTGAACTCCTTCAAGTTTTCACGAGCCGCGACTTCATTGATTCTTAACTTTTCGTTTTCTTCAGTAAGAGCACGTAACGATTCTTCCTTTTTGGATAATAAGTCCTTGAGCTCTGAGTGTTCGGCTCGGGCTAGGTTGGAAGCTTCTTTAGCAGCCTTAGACTCATTTAGCGCTTGTTTGACGATATCGCGTAGTTTAGAAGTTTCTTCTCTTGTGATCTTGGTGGTGTTTTCCGACGCGACTAATGCTTCATGTAGCTTCTTGTTTTCGCGTGTGAGCGAGGCGTTTTCTTCATATGCTTTATTTATACAACCTATGAATCCCATTTCTTTCGCGGTCCATGAAGAAACAGATTCTTCGGTTTCCATTCGTAATCGCTCGGATTTGTCCTTTTGTAACGCGAGTTCTCGGTTAAGTTTTTTAATTTCTTCTTGCAAACGTGCTACTTGTTCTCCTGAAGCATTTTGTGACTGTAGCTCTTTGTTTAGATGTTTCACTTCAAGCTTTGATTCTTCCAAATCCATTTTAGTTTGCTCAATCTGTTGTGTTTGAAGCATCAATGCTTCCAACATATGTGCTTCTGATTGTTTAGTTTTCTCAACTTCATCTTCCAATTCCACAATTCTTTTCTTCAATTCCCCTATCAACTTTGCGGATTCTGTGTTAGCCATCTCTTTAACCTCGTTAAGCTCAGCGATCACTCGGTTTCTTTCAGTTTCTGATTCGTCTAATCTCACTTTCGTGTTCTTCAATTCCTCTTCTAAACTGTTGATTTGTTTTTGCTGTATTGCAGCCTTTACTATCCGATTCTACATAACAAAATCCCAAATCATCATCATACACTACTCGAAACATTTTCATCGAAAATTCTTAGGCGTTACCAAAATTACTAAGAATATCACCAAAATCAACAAAATAGACATTTGACTTCTATATTTGTTCAAACAAGCACTAGCATTGATTTTTACATATGTCACCTTATCGGAGTGTGGGCTACGGAGGTGCTAGCTTATCTGAGTGTGGGCTATGAAGGTGTCAGATTATCGGAATATGGGCTATGGAGGTGCCAGCTTATCTAAGCATGGTGTTCGGGCTAAATATTTGTAAGGTCGCAATGCTATGAGTTGTGCTTGAATGCTTGGGTTACTGGCCAGTCCAGGACTTTATCGAGGGACGGAGTCAATGTCAATGAAGAGGTGTACATGCCTAGTCATGTCTACGACGAACGCACCACTGGTCGAGAGTTGACGCCGCTCTCTTGAGTCCAAGGCAGGACGAAACCAGTAACCCACACAAAGAAGCGGGATGGATTGGCTTGTCCTCGGGGACTTGGGGACGCCACACAGGGTCGAACTAACCCCGTGACAATGCTCTATGAAGGTGTCAGATTTTTTAAGGCATTGATCGGCTGTTTTGGATCGCCTACTTGAACAAAAATAGAAATTAAAGCATATTTTGTTATTTTTTGATCAATTTGCCTATTTTCGTCGATTTTCCACAATTCTTTCGTCCTAAAATTTTCGATAAAGTTATAATTTATAAAAAAAACACCTATAATTCCGTAAGAAAATTGCCAGATTTCTACAATTCAATGGTTGGATCATAACCTAATCACAAAAAAAAGTCTCGAAAATTCATACTCCTCCAAATCAAATGAACGAAACGACATACCTCCGCTAAGCTAACAGAATTACGCTCAACAGAAACTAGCGCGGCTTTATCAACCTGCGAAGCAAGACTATCTCCTCTACAAATCTTCGATCCAGAGATCGTTCTAAGCAGAAACGATGAATGCTTCTTTTGTCCAACTTCCACATACCCAGATCTAAAAACCAACAAGTTGGTAACGGATTACATATCAAAACAACAAAATCTACTTGTAACGTATCATTTTATCTCATCATATACAATTAACAGAAAAATATAGACACAGAGAAGAAAGTAATATTCGTACCTGGATTTGGAACGTAACATGTTGAAAGATTGTGGTGTCAAAATTATTTCTGGAAGCGAGATGAAATCGGAGAAAAAAATCGATGAAAATCGTTGAATTTACACAGGTTTGAAGGAAGCCGTGGTTGGCGGGTGCAGACTTTTCTCTGTAACGTATTTTTTTGTTTTTGGAAATCAGGTTATTAGAAATATTGAAGTTAAAGTTTGGTGTATTTATTGGTCATTAATATTTTGGTTTAATAATTATTCAAGTTGAAAAAGTGGTGTTAGATATTTATATTTTGGTTTAAAATAGCCCATGGCTTTATAGCCTAATGGCATCTTGGTGGTGGGATAAGACTTTGGGATCAATAGGTCCTGGGTTCGATTCCCACAAGGGGGTTTTCCCATGTTTATTGGGTTTCCTCCTGAATTGGTGTGGCGTTATGCCTAGTGGAGATGGATATGATCGGGTGGTTCCTCTGGTGGCACGATGATACTCCAGTGGTCCGTCAGTGATCCAAATTTGCCGTTAAAAAAAAAAAGATATTTATAAAATAATAATATTGATATTGAGTCCATGGCTTTATCCCATCTTGAGGTGGGATAAGACTTTAGGATCAATAGATCCTGGGTTCGATTCCACAAGAGTGTGTTTTCTCATATATATTGGGTTTCCTCCTGAATTGATGTATAGGCATTATGCCTAGTGGAGATGAATATGATCGGGTGGTTCCACTGGTGGCACGATGATACTCCAGTGGTTTGTAGTGATCCAAATTTGCAATTAAAAAAAATAATATTGATATTGAAGTGTTACAGTTTTATGGATTATTTGTTTTTAGTTTAATATTTATTCAAGTTGAAAAAAGTGGTGTTAGATATTTATAAAATAATAATATTGATATTGAAGTGTTACAGTTTTATGGATTATTTGTTAAAAGATCTTATATATTTTTTAGGAACGGCATGAATAATGTTATATGGTTTTACATTTTGTATTTAATCTCGGGTTGAGTTATAATACAAAGGATTTAAAAATAAGAAGGGTAAGAAGCCACCAGAGATTGACAAGTGTCCTAGGAGGAATTAAATGGAAAGGATAATTTTGTCTACAAGAGGAAAGATAATATGCACATGCAAGTCACATGTTATTTCCCCCTCAATTTTTAAACGTCCGTAACTTTTTTATACATCATTTGTTTTTTAAAAAAATTATACCATAAAATCGAGCGTTTTTTTATCTTTAATATGAGTACCATATTGTTATATTTTTCAAAAAAAAATTCAAAAACCCAGTTGCATATTACATAATGGACATGATATAAAACACAATGTAAAATAGATCAAAAACACAATCAATGACAACAGATAAAGACACAATAGACAACATACTAAAACACAATAACCATAACGTATAACACAATGGCGATAACATATAACACAATAAGTATCAGACTAAATAAAAACACAATTAATGACAACAGATTAAAGACACAATTAATAACAGCAGATAAAAGACACTATGGAGAGCAGATGAAGACACAATGGAAAACAAACTAAAAACACAATACACAACAAACTAAAACACAATGAACAAGATAATAAAAAAATGAACAAATTATTAAAACACAATGGACAACATACTAAAACACAATGACCATAACGTATAACACAATGGCGATAACATATAACACAATAAGTATCAGACTAAATAAAAACACAATTAATGACAACAGATAAAAGACACAATTAATGACAGCAGATAAAAGACACAATGAAAAACAAACTAAAAACACAATACACAACAAACTAAAACACAATGAACAAGATAATAAAAAAAATTGAACAAATTATTAAAACACAATGGACAACATACTAAAACACAATGACCATAACGTATAACACAATGGCGATAACATATAACACAATAAGTATCAGACTAAATGAAAACACAATTAATGACAACAGATAAAAGACACAATTAATGACAGTAGATAAAAGACACAATGGGGAGCAGATGAAGACACAATGGAAAACAAACTAAAAACACAATACACAACAAACTAAAACACAATGAACAAGATAATAAAAAAAATTGAACAAATTATTAAAACACAATGGACAACAAATTAAAACACAATGAATAACATATTAAACACAATGACCTGAACTAATAACACAATTTATAGAAAACCCAACTATAACACCATCTTCATTGTGTCATATATTGTGTTATAAGTTCTTATAAAAACGCAATGGATAGAACCCAAATTAACATTGTGTTATAGGTTTTGATAATAACACAATGTATAGAAATTCTACTGACCAAAACCCAGTTAAAAGACACAATGACCTGAACCTTTAACACAATGCAAAAAAACCCAGTAAAAATGAAATTTTTATTTTATTTTTATATGATAATATGGTACTCATATTAAAGATAAAAAAACGCTCGTTATTATGGTGAAATTTTTTTTTAAAAAAAATGTTATATGAAAAAGTTATGGACGTTTTAAATCGATGGGGGAATTGGCATGTGCCTTGCATGTGAAGAGAGAGAAAATCCATAAATATAGGATTCCATTTATGCCCTTCTATTATCTTCTTTTCCCTACAACTAATCTTAACCCTCCAAATCTAAGATCAATGGACTAGAATCCTTTTTACCCTTCTTATTTATTTTATCCTTTGTATTTGATCCTAACCCATTTAATCTCATGTTTTTGTTTTTAAAGGAAATATGGTGTGTTGGTAAGGTGTTTTTTTCTTATTCAATACCATATGGTGTGGGATAATCATGTCACGTAAACGGGGATTTTATTATTAATTTGCACGGTGTGAAATAAAACATCCTTTAAAGTTCTCATTAACTATATAAAAAACGAAAAAGAAAAGAAATTTGATTGATTGGTCCCCCGCTTTCTCTCATTTAATGCTCGCCAAGGGCTTGGCAGAGGCAACCATAGCACCCCTATATGGCGTTGTCGTTCAAAAAAAAAAAGCACCCCTACATTGCAAAGGATAGCTGTTGTTAAGGGCACCACCCAACTAAGGTGGCTAGAGACATTAACGTTCAAAAAATAATTAATTCATCTTCCTAGTAAAGAGACGTTAAAAATAATTAATTTGATCTTCCTAGTAAAGACATTATAATACTTTCACACACAGTTTTAATTCTTAATTGATGTTTTCATGAAGCTAAATAATCAATTCATCTCCCTACTAATTAGATTATTTGAGTGTAGAATGATATGAACATGTATTGTATTGCTATTGAAAATTTTAGTATTGAATATTGGTTTGTTGTTGTACAATATTGATTTAGGCCTAAGTGGTAAGTTAGCTAGAAACACTGTAATAGTGTTTTTTAGCTTATTCTTTTCACCAAAACGATGTTATTAAACTTGTTTTGATGTACATCGAATCATACCGTACCGAAAAACGGTTCTTCTACAACTGAAATTAAGTACGACGTATACTAGTTCGAGACAATTTAGCATTATCCTCTAGCCTAATAAAGAGCATTTTTTAATCTTTTACTCACTTGTAAAAAAACTTCATATGTCCATTCCCGATATTTATCTCTATTCAATTTAATACTATTTCTGTATTCTTCTTTTTATTATTATTCCCTTTATTTTACTTATATCCACTCATAAAATATATTAAAAAACGATATATGGGATGAGTATCAAGAACCAAATTTAGAGGATGAGTTTGTTTCTCATAAAAATACGGGGATACGAATGAAAATGGAAGATGAGATGTAGATGTGTCTTCTATGATTTTTTTTTTTTTTTTCTTATGATGTTCTTTTGAATTTAAGATTTGGGAGAGGAAATAGGGGATGTCATGTGAATGCGAATGCTTTAACATTTTTCGTATAAACAAATATTAGATGAGGGAGAGGACATTTGTAGTTGCTAGTTGCTACTTGCTAGAGCCTAAAAGACGTTAGGTGTTCATTTATTTATATGAGATCATTAATATTAAAACCAATTGATGAGGGGGGTGAATGTGCTAAGTTGAGTAATTCTAGGGACTTTTATAATTTAAAATTGTAGCGTAATTGATTACCGGAAGTAACTCGCGTGTGACCTTGTCCAACGGCCGGCAAACATTGTCTTGGGAGAACGTTACTTTAGTCAACCTTCATAATTTGGGTTTGGTCATCAATTTGGGCTTTTGGGTTTCTAGTCAAACAACTCAATATTTAATTCTTCATTTTCTAAATGAAGTTGGTTATATCCAACTCCAAGCAATCTTAGTTATTGGTAGGAGTTTAGTCTCTAAGTCGGTATTTGTTTAGTCATTAAGATAGTGACTGGCGTTATTTAGGGATTAATAGTATAAGATGCGAAACACCACGTCTAACTAATTATGTTTTGAATTATTCAGGATAATTCGTTCAATGATAATATGAAGTTCAGTGGCGAACCCAGGATTTTTTTTTTTCCAATGTGGTCCATTTTTTTAGTGTTCAAAATTTTCATAACAAAACGTTAAAATTTTCGGGTTGGATTAGAGCTAGGTTTGAATTAGATTTTAAAAAAACATAAAAAACAGGGTATACAAAGATTGAACTCATAACCTCTTGTCGGTAAAGAGGAGGGTTTACCACTACACCAATTTTCATTTTCTTTTTATGGTGTCCACCTAATTGTATCTATAGGGTCCTTATAAAATTTAATATACCGAATCTACTAATTTTTTTAAAAAACATTGGGTCCGAGGACCCTGACCCGTTCAATGTAGGTCCGCCCTTGATTACGCTTGGGGTTGTGATTTTTAACCTGTTTAAGAAGGGGTCAATGTCGATGGCGTTTTGGTACATTGGCAGCCTCATGGCCTTCTAAAGTGGCGGTCATGGGTTTGAGTCTTGCCTGGAGCAAAATGTTCTAGGTTGAGCCAAATGTTTTACTATAGTGGGTCTTCGGACGATTGTGGTGGGCCATGTCACAAGCATTGTCTGAGTTCACAGCCGTGAGTGACCTTTAGCATTAGGTTTACTGAGTGACTGGATTTTTGTTGGTTGTTCAAAAGAAACAAGGGGTCAATGTTTGGATTTTATTAAAATTAAACTTGGATTAGAAAATTGCTTAATGAACGTGTTTAACCCCTTTATGATTCATTTATCTATACTATATTATAATGCATGAGGGAGGGGTATTTTAAGATACCCAAAAAATAAGAACTTTTCCCCCCTTTATTTATAGAAAGGCCCCTAAAATGAGGGTATGTTGGTCTTTTAAACGCTATTTATTTTTTAACCCCCTAAACTTATTACACTTAAATCCCTGACTTTTAATAAAATTATAGATAATTAGTTACACTTTTCCCCCTACACAACAAACTTAGAATTTTTTATGTATTATTGACATATCTTATAAACAATAATGTTTAAAAAAAATCCAAAGATAGCATGACAATCTACACATTTTTGTCGACGTTTCGGTAGTTCTCTTGTTCAATGTCGACGCACGGATTAAAATGTACAAGTTAATGATGCTTTACTGTACAAGTGACTAAAGAAGAAAATAACAACTAATATAGTCGGCAAAAGAGTGGTAGAAGTGTCTTGGTCAATATCAACTTTTGTAGCAATTTTAACTTAAATTAATCACAAAGAAGGTGGTGAAAAAATGAGATGATCCGAATAAAATTTTCATAGATGTCCAATTGGAAGTGCAATTTTATAAATACCTTTCTAGCAATTACCTTGGTGTATGGATATGAAACATATAAGTTAATATCAAACGTATTATTACATAACTATTTTTTATTATCATAATTATTAGTGTGTTGATAGTAACGTTGTTATATAATTATTATTAATCAATATTTTTTTTATCATAAACACACACTCACCATTTGAGAGAAATAAATTATGGATATACATGTAAGATTTTGTACATGTGTTTTAATCAACTAAACTTCCTAATTTAAAGGGGTTTCTTGTTGACAAGTTTAACTAAGATTTTAACCATGTGTTTTAATCAACAAAACTTCCTAATTTAAAGGGATTCTTTTTAACATGTTTAATAAAATAAAAGATAAAAGTACGGTAAAAATTTAAAACTAATTGATTAAACAAGTTTTTACACTTTAGTTTCCTAATTTAAAGGGGGTTCTTTTTAACAGGTTTAACAAAATAAAAAATAAAAGCAAGATAAGAAATTAAAAACTAATTGATTGAACATGTTTTTACACTTTAGTCAAATATCAACAAATCTTCCTAATTTAAAGGGGTGAAAAACTCTTATAGTTAACCAAGCGGGAAACAAACTTTTAAAATTTAAACCCTAAAGTGCACAACTAGAGTTTATCTGTTAAATACATAGCAATACACACCTATATTTCATTTGCTAAATCATTTAGGCATGGATCCAAATATAACTTAAAAGGTTGAAGCTTCTAAAGTTAGTTCTTTGTTAGTTTATGTTTTACTAATTATACTTTTTTTATATATTCGAGTTATGATATATAGTTTGTGTGTTGTTTGGATCGTTGTGTTAATTGGTACATTTAACGTATATTAACATGTTTTCATGAACACGAATGCACATATGATTTTATTTTACTCATATGTAAATCTCAACCTTTTTTCTTTTTGCAGATTCATTTTGATGAAGAACATACTGATTTGAACAAACCAATAGCCGTACAATCATCTAAGGTTGTGTCTACGGTTGTACTTTTTTTAAGGTTAAGCTTTTTTTGTATAGCTTTTATGTTAACACGTTTCGTATGTTATGTGGTATATTGTATGTGTTTTATTACAGGATGACAACGATAATAGTCTTAGATCATTTGTTATGGTGTAATGTTTAGTCCATGCAAGTTTGATCTTTAACGTGAATTCAGTGAAGAGGTAACATTAATATTTATTTAATCTTCTTTTAACTTGTGTATTCAAATTTTGCACCTTTTTTTAAGGATCAGATGTTTGAAACTCAAAAAAAGATAAAAAAGGCTCTCTGAATGGATATGGAGCCAAGTTATTAATGTAGGCACTTCTGATGACAATGTGTAACGTTTATGACGTATATCTACCACAATGATGCTACAACAATTATTATAGGATAAGAAACCAGCACCGCAATACAAAATGTCGCCACCGCTGCATCGCGCGGGTTTTCTACTAGTAGTTATTATTGCAAATCATATAACAAAGGATCGGTGCAGGATTTTATTAAAAATTACACGAGAATTATAAAATTTTAAAAATGTATAATGTACGTGTTCAACCCATCGCGATGGAAAATGTTTTTTTTTTATATATATATATTAAGTTGATAGATTGACCAATTCAGATACTAGTCATTTTGGTAAGATGGGAAAATGCATCACTTAAATACCAAAAATCTGGGTATATTATTTGACCAACAGACGTCCCTTTTGAATAATATACTTTACCATTTGGACCCTTTTTTGGAGTGAAAATACAATGACACGTGACTTTGGTTCCCTGGTCTCATTAGAATGTAGAGCCTTCATTTCATCAAGCATTTCATGCAATTTATTAGGTGTGCGTGTGTTTAATTCAGTTAGTTAGTTAGATAGATAGTTAGCTTTAGTTCTGGTTTTGATCATCAATTGATACTTCAAAAGTTCAAATCCTCTTTATCTTCATCCATTAGATCATCCCTGTATGATTCTTGTCTCAAAATCGTTTGACGGTACATGATTTGCCGCTTGGAAGAGAGGAATGACAATTGCTCTTTGAGCTAAAAACAAATTGGATTTTGTCAAAACTGAATTCGTTCGACCTATTGAAGTTTCTTAATTGTCTCTTTGGGAAAGATGCAACACTATGGTTATCTCATGGGTCTGGAACACCTTATCACGAGAAATTGCTGAAAGTGTTCTTTATACAGAATCAGGATATCAACTTTGGCAAGGACTGAAAGAGGGAACAGATTGAATTGCGTTCACGAATTGATCTTGTTACAGTTATACTCAATATATATTGTTGATGCAACAAATAAGAGACCAAGGATGGTAGCTGGGCTGGTTAGGCAAAAGGGTTGAAGGGTTCAACTTTGCCTAACGCGGGTCGTGGGGTCCCCCCACGTTTGCAAGACGTGGAAGGAGGTTCACTAGTTTATTGTTGTTGTTTGCTGAAGTTCCTCCTCTGAAGTTTATTCAGATTTGGATATGAGAGCAAACGGAATGTGTGTGTTGGATGTGAAAGTGAGTAACTCGCATAAAGCAAGTACTCAATATGAATGACCAGAGTTTAAGGAAACAGGTCTGGCCAAGAATGTCCCAACTCAGTAAATGAAGTGTCACTGATATAGGAGAAGATATCTCCCAAAGAGGCATTCATTTGACTAGCTACCTTGCTTGCAGCGAGGGGCTTGCCCATTCGGGGGTTGAAGCCTTTTGACCCTTGGATAATAGCGTGTGCTCTGCAGACCTGCATTGCTTTTGCGGCCGTGGGTTGGTGAAGCAATCCCTGGATGTGACTGGCCACTGTTTCCGCATTGCTTTTCCCCACCTCACAGCTTTTCAACCATTGAACCATTTAACCCTTTGAGCGTTTACATATTTAGTCGTTTTATTTAGTCTTGGGCTACCCCCGTCATCAGTCCCCCAAGTCAGAGGTTTTTGGGTAATGAGCTCAAAGACTTCTGACTTTTTATGTGTATATTTTATTGCCTAAAGGTTTCAAGGGTTCGTTGCTTGAAGGCTTGAAAGGTTGTGGGCAGTTAATATTTGAATTTTAAATAACTGACAATTGATTTGATTGATGTATGGCAGTTCATAGGGTGGCGGTTACTGTTTGCCATTATTACCCCTATTGTAGGTTATTTTATATTTGCATATCTCATTTATTTTCACATTTTATTTTGAAGAAACATCACTTTGCTCTTTTTTCTCTCCGGTATCCCCCTTTTTTCAAAATCAGGTCAGTTCCGATTTGCTTATTTTCTCTTTAATTGTTCATTGTGATGGGTGCTCGTAAGGATATGGCAAAATCCTTTTCTCGACTGACCCAAGAGGAAGTCGATTTATTTTGTGTGGAATGGGGAATAGGGACAAAGTATAAACCGATTGCACCGGCTTGCGATAAATCTATCAATGCCTGTCCTTCTGGTATGATTGCCTTGTATTGTCGTCATTTTGAGTTTTCAAATCTTTGTTATCCGTTTTCAAACTTTGTCTTGAATGTTTTGGAATATTATCGGGTGTCTTTTGGTCAAGTTCATCCCCTTGGCATGGCTAGGGTTTTACATTTGGAGATTCTGTGTCGGGCTTGTGGGTATGATCCCACTCTTTTAGCATTCCGTCGCTTTTTCCGGCTTGCTAAGAATGGTGATTGGTTTACCTTTGAAACCAGTCAAGTGGACACTTGTTTGATTTCGTCCATGGTTTCTACACTTGGGGTTTGGAAAGATCGGCTTTTCTGGGTGTCGGAGGAAATTGTTCCTTTCAAACTTGTTTGGAGACACCCGGATGCTGTTCTGAACGAGCCGGAGCCCTTTGATTCCGAGATAAACACTCGTTTTTTAGAAATTCTTAGGGAGTGCCCTTCTAGGCTTCGTCCCTTCCCTGAGCATTTGTTGGTGTTGTTGGGTATAAGTAAAGTGTGGGAAAAGGCTAACCGGGATCCGGTGCTTATTAGAGATGGGAAGGGTAAGCCTTTATTCTTTTCTTGCTTTTTTGTTCCTTTCTCTTTGTTTGCTCATGTGCTTTTACATTTGTGTTGTAGCTATGTCTGCCTTTGATTTTATCAAAAGTGATGATACCTCTGACGTTGCTTTTGATGATGTTGCTGCTACCCCTGATGAGAATGTGGTATGATGTTTAGCTATTTTCTGTGTGTTATGTTTTTATACTTGTGCCTTTTTTGTTAAGGCAGTTTGTTTGGCTTTAACCTGTCAAGCTTTTTTTTGACTATCTGTTAGTAGGTTGAAGCCTTGGAGGCTTTGAGTGGTTACCCGGGTTGCTTGAAGCCTTGAAGGCTTCTTAGTTTTGTGGTCTGACTTGGTTTGTATCTTTATAATTTTTTGTCTAAGTTGTATTGTTCTTTTAGATTTTCTTTGTCTTTTCGTAACTTTGTCTTTGTCGAGTTTGTGCTGCCCTTATGTTTTTTTTTATACCTTAAAGGGTTCAGTGCTGCAGACACTTAGCCTTGGTATTTTTAACAAGAAGACTTGGCACCTATCCTTTTTATCATTTCCTTGTACTTGATTTTATAAGCCTGTTTGTTGATTATATTTTAAGGCTTAGGTAACATTTGGTGTAGGCTGTTCAAACCCGTCTATGAGACAATTCTATTTTTTCTTAACAAGTCTCATGGAGTTGTATTGATTTAGGAACTCACCCCTTATATAGGTTCATTCAACCCTTGAACCTATTGAGCGATATGGCCTGGGAGCTCATCCCCTTACATGGCCCTTGCCATGGAGTTTTTTGCTAGGTTCTCAACCTGATCTTAGGATAGAAAGACAAGTTTGATGAAATAACTTCATTCATTCAAGCAATCTTTGCTTTTTACAAAAGACATTCAAGGTGTTGTCTCGAAATACATTTTGATACAAACCAAACTTTCCTGTCTAAACATGGAACCTTTTCAGGGTTTTGCCATTCCAATGCCTTGGAAGCCTTTTGCCTTCTGAATCTGCTAGCTTGTAGGATCCACCCTTGTGTGCTTCGAGGATGGTATATGGACCCTCCCATTTTGGGCCAAGCTTTCCTTGATTTTCCTTTTTGCTAGCCTCATTGTTTCTGAGGACCAGGTCTCCTGGCTTGAATCGTTCATTCTTGACTTTCTTGTTGTAGTAGGCTTCCATTTGTTGCTTGTATTTGGCTTCTTGGATTGCAGCTTGATCTTGTGCTTCCTCTAGGAGTTGTAAATTCAACATGGTCTCTTTTTGGTTTGTTTCAGGATCCATGTTGACGATTCGTTGGGTTACAACTCCTATCTCAGCGGGGATCACAGCCTCGGACCCAAATACCAAGCTATAGGGTGTTTTCTTATGGCTTGTTTTTTCGGTTGTTCTAATTGCCCATAAGACACTAGGCAATTCTTCAAGCCAATTGCTTTCGTATCTTTCCAATCTTGTCTTGATACCTTCCACTATGCTTCTATTCGTCCTTTCAACCTGACCATTTGATTGCGGATAAGCCACTGAGCTAAAAACCTGGTCGATTCTGTATTCCTTGCACCAGACGCTGAAAGGCTTCTCAGCAAATTGCCTTCCGTTATCAGTGACAAGTACTCCCGGCAATCCATAACGGCAAATGATGTTCTCCCAAACAAAGTCAATAACCTGTTTTCCCGTGATCTTAGCAAGTGGCTTGACCTCGGGCCACTTAGTGAAATAATCTATTGCCACCAGCAAGAATTTCACTCCTCCCTTGCTTGGGGGAAATGGACCGACAATGTCCATTCCCCATTTATGGAATGGCCATGCCGAGGTTATCGGGACCAAGTCATGCTTGGGGCTTTTTGGGATTGGTGCATGAATCTGGCAAGCATCACATTTCCTTAACTCTTCAGCTGTATCACGGTGCATTGAGGGCCAGAAATACCCAAGGTTCATGAGCTTTGCAACCACCGACCTAGCTCCAAAGTGAGCTCCACATATGCCTTTGTGAATTTCTTTGATCAAATACTTACTTTGCTCAGGACCGACACATCTTAGCAAGGGAGCAAGGTAACCCTTTTTGTAAAGGGTTTCTCCTTGTAGTACGTATTGCCTTGCCTTGATCTCAACCCTTTTAGCTTCTACTTGATCATTGGGCAATTCACCATTTTTAAGGAACTTTTTGATGGGAGTCATCCAGTTTGGATCTTCTTCGGTAACTACATCTTGAACTTCCAATTCATCGATTGATGGAGCCTTCAACACTTCTACCAGCACCTTCTTGGTAAGGTGGGCGAAAGTGAGAGATGCAAGCTTACTTAGGGCATCAGCCTTTTTGTTTTGAGATCTGGGGATCTGTTTGATGTTGCATGCTTGGAAGGTACTCATCAATTCCTTGGATTTTTCTCTATATTTTTTCATGTTGGGTTCTTTAGCTATGTAGCTATCATTCACTTGGCTTGAGACCAGCAACGAATCTGTGAATACTTCAAGCTTTTCAACCTTCATTTCTTTAGCCAGCCTTAGGCCAGCTATTAGTGCCTTGTATTCAGCCTCGTTATTGGTGGTCTGAAAATCAAAACGGAGAGCATATGTGAATTCCAACCCTTCTGGGTTGATCAAAATTAGCCCTGCCACTGACCCTTCAACACTTGAAGCCCCATCTGTAAAAAGCTTCCAGGCTTCAGGGTTGGAAGGTTCAGTGGTGGTAGTGTTTACTTCAGTGATTGCTTGGTTTGGGATTTCCACGATGAAATCAGCCAAGACTTGGGCTTTGATAGCTTTTCGTGGGACGTAGGTGATGTTATGTTCACCTAGTTCCACTGCCCATTTGGCTAGTCTTCCCGAATTTTCTGGTTTTTCAAGCACATTCTTAATAGGTTGGTCAGTGACCACTTGCATATGATGTGCTTGGAAATACCTTCGAAGCCTTCTAGCTGTTTGAACTAGGGCCAAGGCAAGCTTTTCAAGGGGGGGGGGTATTTGGTTTCAGCCAATTTTAGAGTTTTACTGAAGAAATAGACGGGTACCTGAGCTTTGTCCCATTCGATGATGAGGACTGCACTTATGGCCTCTTCAGCAATTGATAAATAGACTGAAATTGGTTCCCCCGTTTTAGGAGCTGCGATGTCTGGTAAGGAAGCAAGATGTTTTTTCATCTGGTTGAAGGCTTCTTCGGCCTCATCGGTCCATTTGAAGTTCTTCTTATCAGAGCAATTCTTGAGCGTTTTGTAGAAGGGTAGAGACCTTTCAGCTAGCTTGGAGGTAAAACGCTTCAAGGCTGCAAGCTTCCCGTTTAAACTTTCGACTTCTTTCCTGGTTTTTGGTGGTTTGGTTTCGAGGACGGCTTTCACTTTGTTTGGGTTGGCTTTGATGCTTTGTTTCCCAACAATGTGACCCAAGAACTTTCCTTCTTCGAATCCAAATGAGCATTTTTCCGGATTAAGCTTCATGTTAACCTTTCTGAGATTCTTGAAAGTTTCTTGAATGTCGTCGAGCATTTGATACTCCGTCTTGCTTTTAATTACCAAGTCATCGACATATGCCTCCATGTTCTTACCAATTTGGCTACCATAGGCTTTGTCAACGAGACGTTGGTAGGTTGCACCGGCATTTTTGAGGCCAAAAGGCATCTTTTGATAACAAAAGATCCCTTTGTCCGTGTGAAAGGCTGTTTTTTCCTCATCCTCTTCCTTCATGAGGATTTGGTGGTAACCTTTGTATGCGTCGAGAAAGCATTTGAACGAGTAACCGGTGAAGGAGTCAACCTTGAGATCAATTTCCGGTAGTGGATAGCAATCCTTAGGACAAGCCTTGTTAAGATCCTTGAAATCTATGCACATCCTCCAAGAGTTGTCAGGTTTCTTGACCATAACCGGGTTTGCAACCCATGATTGGTACTTGACTTCTCGGAGAATGCCGGCTGATACAAGCTTTTCAACCTCTTAGCAGGCTGCCAGACTCCTCTCGGGTGCCAGGCTCCTTTTCTTTTGGACCACAGGCTTGACATCCGGTGGTATTCTTAACTCGTGCTCGGCAATGTCCCGAGGGATCCCTGTCATATCTTCTGGGCACCAAGCGAAGACATCGCTATAATGTGTTAGCAGCTTTTCGAGATACGAAAGGGTTTCTTGTGAAAGGCTTGGATTGACCCTTATTCTTTGTTCAGGGTACTTAGGATTTATGATTAGCCTTTGCTTGTCTTCTTCGCTTTTGGAACTTTCACCTTCAACTAGGTATGCTTCTTGAGAGGGTTGAAGGGTTGCTATGCCCCTCTCGGTGGGAAATTTAACCGTGCCATGGCTAACAGACACGACCATGTAGAATGCACATTGCCCTGGCCTCCCAATGATTACATCATAGCTTGAAGGTATGTTGATAACCACAAAGGTGAGTGGTTGGATTCTTTCCTTCTGACCTTCGCTGAAACGAACATCAAGTGTCAGTTGCCCTAAAGGCTTGAGGGGTATATCGGCAATACCTTTTATGGAGGTTCCAGAGGGTTGAAGCCTTGAACGTTCTTCATTACTCAAACGGTTGAAGAATTTTTCGAACATGATTTCAGTAGCTGCCCTAGTGTCTATGTATGCCTTGTGTGTTTGCAACGTTCCTACAGTAGCTTCTACCACAAGAGGGCTAGAGAGAGGGTCTTTCTCCGTTGGGGGGAAACAGACACACTGAAGCTCCCAAGCTTCCAACCGCTGTCTTTTATGAGGAACCCTTCCATCAAAATCCACCATATTGACTTCCTTGCCTTTTCCTTCAGCCATTTTGTCCCGGACTCCCTTTACCAAATGAGCGAGTTCTCCGGACTTAACAGCTTCTTCAATTCTTTTCTTGAGCTGGAAGCAATCATTGGTGTGGTGACCTTTCTCTTCATGAAACTCACAATATTGCGTGGAGTTCTCATTTTTCCTACTTTTGGGGAGAGGTCTAGGAGGCCGAAAGTTTTGCTTGACTTCTTCCGTTGCGAGGATTTCTTGAGGGGTCTTCGTGAGGGGTGTGAAACTTATGCCTTTCTCCCTGCTTGAAGGGTTCCGGCCTTCAGACCTTCGAGGGTCTGAACCCTTCGACCGCTTGTCATAGGAGTTAAAGTTTCCCCTTTTTCTAGCTGGACTATTGCTTCGCCAGCTGGACCCCCTTTTCCTTTGTTCTTTAATGTCTACTGCCTCCTCTCCCCGAATGTGGGCTTCAGCCCTCTCGAGAGCTTCTTCCAAGGTCTTGGGCAGGGATTTGTTGAAATCTCTTGTGAGATATTTAGAGGTGATGGCATTCATGAAACCAGCCACCCTCATCTTTTCGTCTGCCCCTACATAAGTCAAACCTTCCTTCTTGTACCGTTCAATGAACGCTCGGAGACTTTCATCATCACGTTGTTTTATTTGGAAGATTACTGTTGCGTCTTTAACATATCGCCTTTGTTGGGAGAAATTGGCCAGAAAACCCTTGCTGAGGTCGTCAAAGCTTCGAACGCTTCGAGCAGGTAAGTCGTTGAACCAGATTCTGGCTGATCCAACAAGGGTTTGCATGAACATTAGGCAACATTCGGCGTTTGACCATTTCTCTATCCTTGCTGCACCGGTAAAGATCTGAAGATGGTCCTCGGGATCTTCAGTCCCATCGTATGTTTTGATGTGAGGAGGAATCTTGATCTTTGCTTGGAAATCATAATCAGCTATTTGCTGTGAGAAGCATGAAAGGTTACTTGGCTTATACGGTTTGGCCAAGTCTTCTTCAGCCCCTGCACCCACATTATTGCCATTGCCGTTGTTTCCCTGAGTGGCTAGCACCTGATTAATAAAGTGTTGCCACGGGAAGTTGGCCATCATCTGGGTCATCATCGAGGGCATGAGGTTGAAACCTTGAAGGCTTCCGGGTGCAACTGAGCAGCTTACTCCAAAGGGAGTACTCATAACAGCACTTTGTGCCAAGGGGAGCACGGACAGGGCTTGCTCCCACGTGGTTGTCGTAGATGCTGGAAAGCTTGTTACTAGGGACTGTAGGAGCTGGTCAAGGATTAGCTCATGTCCCAAAGGAGCACCACTAGTAATTGGTTGGGAAGAGAAGATGGGATGCACTGTGGGATTTGTCATCGTGGATAGATATGGGTGAGGGTTTGGAGGATTACTGGGACCAGCCTCATTTCTAGTTGTGAAAGGAAGGGGAGGTGGTCCGGGAGACAACGTCGGTTCTGGCTCGTCATAATCTAGGCGGATTCTCACCCCCTTTTCTCTTTCTCTATTCACATGCTGGTTGAGGAGAGACCTCAATTCCAGGAAATTGTTGGCCACTCCCTCGGGGGTAAGTTCAACACTAGCTGGGGCGTCTGAGACACCGATATTGGGAGAAGGAACTCCGGATCTGGACGGAGTTGGTGTGTTGAAGGTGAGGAACTCGGGTGTGCTCCCCGGAGTTGAGAAAGAAGTGGGTATAGCCACGTGGGCTTGGCTACTACCCGGGGTTGAGGTGTTTGGAATCTGATTTACTTCACTCGGGGATCCACTTTCAGACATGGCGATTTTAAGTGAAGAGAGCTACACTACTAGGTCTTTTTTAGGAGAAATAGCGGCGTAGCCCCACGGTGGGCGCCAACTTGTTGATGCAACAAATAAGAGACCAAGGATGGTAGCTGGGCTGGTTAGGCAACAGGGTTGAAGGGTTCAACTTTGCCTAACGCAGGTGGTGGGGTCCCCCCACGTTTGCAAGACGTGGAAGGAGGTTCACTAGTTTATTGTTGTTGTTTGCTGAAGTTCCTCCTCTGAAGTTTATTCAGATTTGGATATGAGAGCAAACGGAATGTGTGTGTTGGATGTGAAAGTGAGTAACTCGCATAAAGAAAGTACTCAATATGAATGACCAGAGTTTAAGGAAACAGGTCTGGCCAAGAATGTCCCAACTCAGTAAATGAAGTGTCACTTATATAGGAGAAGATATCTCCCAAAGAGGCATTCATTTGACTAGCTACCTTGCTTGCAGCGAGGGGCTTGCCCATTCGGGGGTTGAAGCCTTTTGACCCCTGGATAATAGCGTGTGCTCTGCAGACCTGCATTGCTTTTGCGGCTGTGGGTTGGTGAAGCAATCCCTGGATGTGACTGGCCACTGTTTCCGCATTGCTTTTCCCCACCTCACAACTTTTCAACCATTGAACCATTTAACCCTTTGAGCGTTTACATATTTAGTCGTTTTATTTAGTCTTGGGCTACCCCCGTCATCATATATAGTAAACCCATAACTGAAACTAACAAACTAACTGAATTAATTCACTACTAGAAAATACACTCCTCTTGACACGCGAACAATGACACGCGTATAGTTTATGACATTCAAAAGCGTATGTCAAGAAAAAAAATGTCATGGTTTACAAAATTTAATAAATCTATAACATTCATTTTTGTGTGTCATGTTTTTAGCGTCATAAAAAAACAAAATTCATCTTGACACGCAAACAATGACACACACTCATTTTATGACATTCGAAAGTGTCTATCAAGAAAAAAAAATGTCATGGTTTTACAAAATTCAATATATTTATGACACTTTTTTTGTGTATCATCATTTTAGCGTCATAAAAAACATGATATATCTTGACACGTGAATAATGACACACGCTTATTTTATGACATTTAAATGCGTGTCAAGAAAAAAATGTCATGGTTATACAAAATTTAATAAATTTATGAAACAAACAAATGGATAAATGGTAACAAAAAAAACCGTTTTGTTGATCTCTAATCCCATTTAATTTATGCAATAATTAGGGGAAAAAAAGTGGATAAAAGGTACCAAAAAAATTAAACAAATGGATAAAAAGTAGCAAAAAAATTAAATAAATGGATAACAATAAAATATCAACCCAGTTGTCCTGGTTCCTCTAATTCCTTCACACATTATCTATATATTAATTATCTATACTAGTCGTTTACCCACGAGATGCGGCGGGAAACATATCACTTAGGTTGGTGATTAGGGCTATGTACGGGGATGTAGTCTCCGATTTTGCTGAGTCGTGGAAGTGTAGCAGAACATGAGGGTCGGTTGCGGCCTTCTTCAGCGGCAGAGAATCAGCAGTATGCGGCGATTGGTGGTTTCGTGATGGCGTTTGGTGGTTATTGTAACATTTAGAAAAAGAAAACACCAATATCTGCGCGATGCAGCGAAGGAAACATTTTACAACGCCACACTCTAAAGCTTGAAAATTTTTGAGGTTTGTTAGGTGATTAAGAACATCCAACAATGCACTTATTCGGTTCATGCTTCTATCATTGTAGATGCCATTAAAAAGTTCATCACCAAACCCGAGTTCCTTGACAAAAAACCCAAATAACCGGAAACCCGATTAAAAAACCCGAAGAACACCTCTCAGTCCCAACCCGCCCATATTTCCACCTCAAGGAAACTAAAACGGATGAAGCTTGCTTGAAAGAACTTGTCCCATAGCATTTCAAACGGTAATGGGCCAGGAGTCAAACGAAATCCACACCCATTCTAGACAATTTAAATATAGTATAGATTAAGTGTTATCAATGCAATATTCTTTAAAAGTAAATCCCAAACGAAATCCACCACCATTCTAGACAATTAAAGCATTCTAACCGTTCTTAACATATTATTAATTATAAAATAAACACCCTATATGTCATATTTCACCATCCCAGGGTTCCTCAAGGGTCTTGTAGGAGCCATGAGTCTCATCCACAAAAGAAGTACCTCTTAGCAGCCTAGCCTGCAAAAAATGATACAAAATTCAACACTTTATGTACAAAACTGGATTCGCGGTGTCAACTTCAACCCGTTTATGTGTGAAAACACGTCGATCCGGGCTTTACCTTGATGGTAGCAAGTCGAACATTTCAACTTTTATAAACTCAACTAAAATATTGCGCGATAATCAAGTGTTTATAACCTTCTAAAGGGTTTTAATTCAAAAAAAGTTTGATCATTATTGTGATAATAGTTTTATAATCATATTTAATTATGGTAATTAAACTTATAACAATATGCTAGTTTGATAATCATACATACTAATTATTTTTTAAGCTTATTAACATATAGTTTTATAATCATATTTTTTTGACACAGCAGCAATAGCATTAAAAGAAAAAAAAAACCTAGCAACATGCTGGCAACATTCATACGAGTTACAATGATCGACATCATTCTAACGGTTAACCAATATATAACAAAACCTTTCCTGGTTTATCAAACGTTGGCGACAACCGAACAAATACACCCAATAATTTTACGTTTACACGACCTTAATTGTATAGCTTATATCATCTATTTTTCATATTTTTGAGTGCTGCAAAGCAAGCATATGTAAAATTTTGTTAAAAAAAACTTCATTCTATCACTGTCAAAAATAATTTTTACCAACAGTAGAACAACTTTATTACAACAATACATGAAGTTGTATGTTAGCAATACATGAAAAGAATTTTAAATACAAGAAAACTATCAGATAATTTACGGGCTTCTTCTCGAATGCTAAAAAGGTTCATTTGTATCTCTCGGGAAATCCGGCCTTCAACAAGTTGAACAGGCAACCACATTTTCAGCTCCACTTCAACCGTGTATAAAAGAGTTGTATCATATTGTTGACCAGATACACAACCAGTTAGTTCATACTGCACCATTGATAAGTTTATAACACAATTGCGAGTAAATAAATAAATAAAATGCAAAGTTGATTACCCGAAATGAGTGTTCGAGATTGCTTGTTGATTGTTATCAGTAGGGGTGTGAATTTCTGACACGACCCGAAAACACGTTTAGCTAAACGGGTCAGGTTCGGGTCAACCCGGTCGGGTTGGCGGGTTGACCCGTTTAACCCATTTATATTAAAATTATATTTTTACAATATGTTTTATGTCATAATTTGGTTAGGTGTGTAATTTTATGTCATAAATATAACTTAAAAAGGGAAATTGACATAATATTTTATGATTCTAATGTAATTTTATTATATAAATTTTTGTTTTTTGTAGTAGATGTTAATTTTAATATATTAATTTGCTGAAAAAATTAAAAAATAAAAAATTTCGGGTTGAATGGGTCGGGTTCGAGTCAGCCTGAGAATATTCGGGTCAGGTTCGGGTTCATACGTATGACACAATTTTCGGATTCGGGTCGAGTTCGGGTTCGTCTAAAATTTTCGGGTTCGGGTCGGGTTGAACCTGCCAACCCACGAACACGACTCGTTTAGCACCCCTAGTTATCGGTGTTTATCTCCTTATAGCCTTTTCAAATATCCAGTTTGGAATGAGCACCTTCAAACTGCTTATCTAAAACAACTTATTCGACATATTTAACTCACAAATTATTTGATAAGCAGTTTGAATAAGCAACCTCAAAACACTCTCAAACTGGTGTATCAAAATGCAATAAGCAGATTAGGCGTTTTAATAAGTAATCCCAAACAGGTTCACGGGGCAAAACCGACCGTGAGGTGTATTTTTGCGATCCACGAGAAATTAACGGGGCAAAACCGACCGTGAAGAAATGGAGACGCGGGAATGTAATCAGGTTCACCGCTAGCTTCCTGAGGTCAGAATTCAGTTGACCCGGAAACCTCAAAGAGCAAGTTACACCACTCATTGTTGTAGATATCAAATGGTTCAGGTCACCAACTGAAAAACAAATGATCAGACACAATATCACATTTGCAGGGTCATTAAAACAAAATACTTACAACTTGGATTGCTGAGTTTTAAAGTTCGGAAACAGATGTCATAAGGTGCTTCATTGTCAAGAACCATACATTCATCGGCGTTTTCAACAAACTGGTGGACCGAGAGTGTGGCGTTGTAGGGTTCAACAACAGCATCGGACACTTTAGGTGAAGAGAAAACAGAGAATGTAAGCATCATTCAATCGGGGTATTCCTCCGTGATCTTTGAAATCAAGAGTGTTCCCATGCCTGAACCTGTGCCACCTCCAAGTGAATGGCAGACCTGAAAACTTGCAATCAGAATCAGTACCTGCAATGTTAGACACTTGAATGTAGGGATGTTCATTATTCGGCTTCAAACTTACCAGAAACCGTTTTAAAATCAAACCGAATTACATATTTGTTTCGTATTCAGTTTTCGGTTCTCAGAAATCTGAATTCGGTTGAACCGAGTTAGCAGATAAAACCGAATATCAAATAATGGTTTTTTTTTTTTTAATTTAATCCAATCTAATTACACTTTTAACCCAATCTTATTTAGTTCAAACCAACCAACAACAAATAATAGTAAAAAAATTAAAATAAAAAAATAAAATAAATAACATTATTCGGTTTCAAACCATACAAACCGAATGACATGAAAACTGACCCGATAAACACCCCTACATAAATGATTATGCTTCATATATGCATAACATAGCCACAAATTAAGGTGAGAAACTAAACTAATTAATTAATCTCATCTATAGTTCTCCACTACAATCAAATATAACATCTTACTTCTTTCAATTCAATCTATAATTTAAAATCCATAAACATCACATATCACTATATAAAACACACTTATTGTGAAAATTAACATATTAACCCTAAAATTCATATAAACATTCATTTCCATAAATCAAACAAACTCAGACAGTTTTCAGATCCAGATCACACTCATACACAAAATCAACAACTTATTTATACAAACAGTCAACTTATACCTTGTAGAGAATCACAATTCTCAGCCTCCTTACGAACAACATCCAAAACCGAATCGATCAACTCAACAACTTCAGTATAGTGACCTTTCGCCCAATTATTACCAGCACCAGACTGTCCAAACACAAAGTTATCCGGCCGAAATATCAATCCATTCGGACCAGATCTAATACTCTCCATAGTTCCAGCCTCCAGATCCATAAGCACCGCACGTGGCACGTGCCATCCACAAGGGTGGCATAGTAGCGAGCCACTGCACAAGCCAAAAAGTCAACAAAAAACAGTTTAATTTGTGAAATTTTTAAACAAATAACAGTTTAATTTGTGAAATTTAGGTTGAAAATGAAAAAAGACACGACCCCGGGGGAGTATGCACGTCTTAGCTTCCAAAAATCAGTTCCTTGTAATTCATTAACTAATCGGGCTATATAATGATCTTTAACAGCTGAAAGATCTTTTTCTGCTTTTTCCAACACCTCATCTTTGTTATTTTTGCTGATTCTGCATTTTTGTGTATACCAAATCCAGGTTTCATCGAGAACAACGAAGAACTATTACTTCGATCACTATCACTGCACACATTCTTCTTCTTCCACCAATCTCTTGTCCCTTTAGAAGACGAGCCACCAACCTGAAACCATTGTGCAGCCCGCCAATCCTCTTTTGATAACAAAGGCTGCAGAACCCTTAAAGTGAACTAAATTAATATCCAAATAACACACCAATCTACACTTACAATATACAAAATAGTTAAAACCAATAACTTGTTGACAACCTAACACTGGGTTCAAACTTTAAAGCAAGAATATAATATTACTCCCTTTGATCTAACAAACTCATACATTACTTATTCCAATTTAAGAATTATACCAAAAATTTAACTCTTAAAGGTCAAATTTCTAACCACGTGAAGTAAGCTTCATACCAAATTACAACAAAAATACATAATATGTAGCCTTTAAAAAGTATTAGGTTTGAGCCGACTTCAAAACTCAAACAAACTAATCAAATTCCACATGTTGGGAAAATTAGTGAATGGATATTTAGTTAATTTATAATTTAGTGAAATTATAATTACTAATAAACTCCTTCATATGGTGAAACTCTTGAGTAGAGTTTTATATCACTTGATTAGCTTTTATTAGAGTTTTTATGGCTCTAATTAAATCACTAATTAAGTGAAACTTTTATTAGAGTTTTATGTCTCTAATAAAATCACCACTTAAGAGAAACTCTTCACAACACACAACTCTTGAAAAAAATGGTAGGCTATGTGACTCATTGGAATTATGAGAAAACTACAAGAGAAAGATAATATGTATGAAGAATTCTTGGAGAAGTGGTAAAGACTTGAACATCCATATGTTGGGAATTATATAGAGATAAGTTTTCTCTACTCGATTCCATCACTTTCATATCATTATTTTTCCACAAGTTCAAACACTATAATTCTATTCGGTGTAACCTCGGGCGTGTGGCCATTTCCGGCAGTACATACTGCTTCGGCTGTTGTACCCTGGGAGACAGACGCGTCGTCTTTAGTAGAGGCGCGAAATCTGTTTTAAGGTAAGCGTGTTGAACACGTGCCTCAACCAAAATCGTCAACGTTTTAGTGTTCTCTTTGTTGCAGTCAAGGAGTATTTTTCAAGACTCAAGATGATGAATACTCGAGTCTAGGATGCTATCAAGTGCGTGTGAAGGACCCACCAGAGATGCGGCTTGAATCAAGATTGGTATATATAATTATATTATATATTCTTTTTATTTAGTTATTGCAACCGATATTGTACTATGATATTTCCTACGAATAACGAGAGTCTCGTTATTATATATTTTGTAATTATATTTTACAAAAGGTGAACCTAATTCCTACAAACTTAAAACAGATTTCATGAGATTGTTGGTACAATCTTAAAAACCTTATTTATAAGGATTTTGGGTTTACGAAAGGATTTATAATAGAATTAAAAAATATATATATTGTTAGAGGTTATGATCTTATAAATATTTTTTTTTGAAATATGTATGTAGTACAACTTGTTGTGTTTGGATTTTTTGATATTGAGATACAATCTTTAATCCTATACCGTGGTACAAAACGAATAGTTTTGGTTCTAACATTTGGTTTTAAAACGATGTTGGGAATCGTTAATTTTTCTAACTTTTGTGTTAGATCGGGTTTATTAGTGTAAACCATACGTTTTTTGTAAACGTTAAATTCTCTAACATGTGTGTTAGACCGGAATTATTGGTGTAAACCATACGTTTTTTGTAAACGTTAAATTCTCTTAAGTGGAGTTTTTTATATCTTTAAATAAGAGTTTTATGTTACTTGATTAGAGTTTTATGTATCTAATTAAGTCTCTATTTAAAGTAGACTTTTCATCCACCCATGGATTGATATGAACAAATAAGTCTTATAATGATTTTTGTAATCATTTGTCTTCTAACATGTGTGTTAGAAACGTTCATGAAACGCGTTAGTCTGGAAGCAATTTTTAATTGTTTAGTTTCTAACGTGTGTATTAGAAATGACTTATTTATTTGAACCATATATGTGCTTTTAGCAAGTCAAATTAACATTTTGTGAAAATGTTAATATTTCTAACGTGCGCGTTAGAATTTCTTTCATTTTAACATGATTGTTAAAAATGGTTAAAATACAAATGCTTTGAAATGTTTTATGTAAACATTTTATATAAGTAATTTGTTGTAGCATTGATTTTAATACTTTGTATGATTTAGAAATAAAAGGTCATACATTGAAGTTGATGTTTGATTGGCTTAAAAAATTAAATCACAATAAAGTGATAGTGTAGTTGTGTGGGATTCATCACCAACTTTAATTTGTGATTTCTAAATCAATTTGAGTGAAATTTTAATTACTAATTAAACTCTTCATATGTGAAACTCTTGAGTAGAGTTTTAATGATGACATTTGATGAGTTTTATTAGAGTTTAAATATATAATTATTGAGACTCTTAACTCTTCATATGTGAAACTCTTGAGTAGAGTTTTAATGGTGACATTTGATGAGTTTTATTAGAGTTTAAATATATAATTATTGAGACTCTTAACTCTTCATATGTGAAACTCTTGAGTAGAGTTTTAATGATGACATTTGATGAGTTTTATTAGAGTTTAAGTCTATAATTATTGAGACTTTTAACTCTTCATATGATGAAACTCTTGAGTAGAGTTTTAATGATAACATTTGATGAGTTTTATTAGAGTTTAAGTCTATAATTATTGAGACTCTTAACTCTTCATATGGTGAAACTCTTGAGTAGAGTCTTAGTGATGACATTTGATGCTTTAATTTAGTCATGTTATATATATATATATATATATATATATATATATATATATATATATATAATGACTTAAAGTTTTCTAACATGTGTGTTAGAAAATGTGTATCACGAATACGAGGTTAGAGATTGTTCATAATGGACAGAAATGTTTTATGTAAACATTTAATTGCCTATGTGTGCATTAAAACTGATTAGAAACAGTTTATTTTATAAACTATATCTTTGGAAAACGTTTTATGTAAACGTTTGATTCTATAATGTGATTGTTATAACATTTTTTTTCCAACATGTGTGTTAAAAAAATGTTATTTGGTGAAAACAACTTGGTGTTGTTGTGAATAAATTTAATTGTTCAAGTTTACTACTTAAATGTAGTATTTGTAACAACTTGGTGTTGTTTTGAGCATAATTGTCCAAGTTTAAAGTTTCAAGATGAAATGGGAAACTTGTACTTACAAGTGCATGGAGTCTTATTGAGGGAGTACCTCAAGACACGCCATGGGACAATATTGTTGAGAAGATTTCGGTCAGATTATAAAGTGTTGAATATAAAAGCACTTTGCTATTTGATGTCTACATATTGTCTATGCTTCCGTTTAAATTTCAAAAGTGATTGACACTTATGATTTAGTTTCCAATGTATTTTATTGTTTTGTGTTCAATATCTTCGGATAACACATGCAATTTTTTACAAAGAAATAAATCACTAATGGTTGTGACGTATAAATTATTTTTGTGGAAAATAATTATAACGTCGGTTATACATTGTTTAAAAGAATATGGTTTTAAACGGATAGTACATGAAAATACTTGGACATAAACAACTTGAGAGTTGTTACATTGACTAAAAGTCAAAGACGAAACATCAAATGTATAACCACATCATTAATGAGTAATGAAAGAACGTACTGAGTGTATTGAGATGAAATACACTAACGACATTCATGTCGCATACTTCATTAGAAGTCATTGAAAAATTCACAAGTGTGAATTCTAACATATGAAAGTAAAAGTACTATATGTTATTGTATACCTTTAATAAATCTTGCGAGATTTATAAGTAGATGCGTCTACCACTTGATTATTGTTAGATCTATATGGAGATTTTACCTTCATTTGGGAGAGCATCCTAAATATACATGTCTCCTAATGAATAACAATAGATGTGTGCAAATCACTTATGGCAAAATTATGAATGCCATGTTGTTGAGTGTCAATCTAGTTGACTCTATCTCACACATAATAGTGATTGTAGATGAGAAACATTCATCTTGTTGGTGATGAATGTGTTCACCAAGTGACTTGGATTAAGGCTTATGTTTAAGTACTTATGAGTCAATGGTAGATCGTTGGAGATCAAAGGTAAACAAGTTATGTTCCTTAAATGAATGATGAAATTTAGCTTTGTGCTATATACAATAATTTGTGACACCTTCCTAAATATTGATGTTTTAGGATTATGAATAAGTCTCATTATTTTGTCTTAACAAGGGATGAATGTTGCAAAGTGATATTATGATATCCTTAGGGCTGTGAAGAATCTGAATGATGCATCTTCTGTTCACAAGCTAAAGTATTGTAGTCTAAAGCATGCTAGACTAGTACTTGGTTAATTATGGGTCATGACGGAGACTAATTAACTCTAAACATTCAAATGTGTATGAACACAAAAAGAATTTGTGTATGGACAAAGTTGAGAGAGAATTTTCATTCATTATAAGGAAATGACATGTAACTTTTAAAAGTTTGTTTGAAAAGCTAATGAGAAGAACTCATTGTCTAAGCTTATTCTAGATGTTAAATTAGAATTATTCTAAGTTGGTGACAAACTTATGACAATGGCATGTGTTGCTTTGGTCAGCTCGGAAGCTTGTGTAAGCTAATGCAATATGAGTTGAATTCACTGATACAATAAGGTTGGTCTTGTTCAATCATATGTGTATAAATGTCGCCATAAGTGGTGTTACGGAAATGTTGATCAAATGGCAAGAAATGTGGGGGAGGAACCATTTAAGAAACAACCCTATAAGGGTATGTAGAAATGGTTCTCATTAACACATCTAAATGTTATCCAATAACACTTAAATGTGGGGGGTGTCTTGCATTTGTTTTTAGCAATAAGGATTTTGTAATCCAATCTAACATTGCAAATAGACGACTAAGTGGAGGACACAAAGGTCGTAGTGCATAATGGAGATGTGTTTGCCTTAAATGATACACGTATCTTACGAAGACATATGTTATAACCAGATTCGGATGGCCACTAAGGTTATAGTCTTAGAAGTTGACAATAGGCAAAATTAACTTACGAGTTAAGAACACATCATGGCAACTGATCTCAAATACGCAAAGTTATTTGCTAATGTTATGGATCCAACAACCTGAGGGTTTATTAGAGATCAAGTTGTGGAATGGGACTGAAGCCCTTGAAAAATGAAGTTCATATGATGGAAACCTAACTCAGTAGACTGGAGATCCCAAGAATTGAGTTCAATAGGAAAACCTAATTGTATGAATAAGCGAGGTCACTGTGGGGGAATAACCCTACGCATTTAATAAGGTAGTTTATTATAAAGATTAATAAACTTCCTAGTCCATTCCTAAAAGTGACAAGTATGAGGCTAAGCATAATATGTGGTAAATGATTTGGATAGATCACGATAACCACAATGCTTTTAATGATCTAAGGAGAATCACCTATGTTAGAGAGAAGTGGGGTCGCTTCGAATGGAATTGATGGCACAATTCCTAGAGCTCTCGCAGAACCAGGAAAGTGTTCCACGACCATTATTGGACACGACTATGAGGAGATGACCCGGCTAGGGAGAGTCTTGTGTGAAGTGTATTGTCGTCTACACAAACGGCAGACGAGTTCAAAGACATCGAGATCTACTCAGAGCTAGTGGGCTAAGTGCATTTCATGAGCGAAGGTTCAAAGGGTAACACCTACCTATCGTATGCAAAACTCAACTGTCGAGGTTCCATTGGAAATTTTATGTGTTTTGAACAATCTCCATTCATGTGGGGGATTGTTGGAAAAATTAGTGAATGGATATTTAGTTAATTTATAATTTAGTGAAATTATAATTACTAATAAACTCCTTCATATGGTGAAACTCTTGAGTAGAGTTTTATATCACTTGATTAGCTTTTATTAGAGTTTTTATGGCTCTAATTAAATCACTAATTAAGTGAAACTTTTATTAGAGTTTTATGTCTCTAATAAAATCACCACTTAAGAGAAACTCTTCACAACACACAACTCTTGAAAAAAATGGTAGGCTATGTGACTCATTGGAATTATGAGAAAACTACAAGAGAAAGATAATATGTATGAAGAATTCTTGGAGAAGTGGTGAAGACTTGAACATCCATATGTTGGGAATTATATAGAGATAAGTTTTCTCTACTCGATTCCATCACTTTCATATCATTATTTTTCCACAAGTTCAAACACTATAATTCTATTCGGTGTAACCTCGGGCGTGTGGCCATTTCCGGCAGTACATACTGCTTCGGCTGTTGTACCCTGGGAGACAGACGCGTCGTCTTTAGTAGAGGCATGAAATCTGTTTTAAGGGAAGCGTGTTGAACACGTGCCTCAACCAAAATCGTCAACGTTTTAGTGTTCTCTTTGTTGCAGTCAAGGAGTATTTTTCAAGACTCAAGATGATGAATACTCGAGTCTAGGATGCTATCATGTGCGTGTGAAGGACCCACCAGAGATGCGGCTTGAATCAAGATTGGTATATATAATTATATTATATATTCTTTTTATTTAGTTATTGCAACCGATATTGTACTATGATATTTCCTACGAATAACGAGAGTCTCGTTATTATATATTTTGTAATTATATTTTACAAAAGGTGAACCTAATTCCTACACTTTTGCCTAATAGAAATCACACAAAACCCTAACTTATCCAAAATTTTGTAAACCTTGCTTCTCATAAAAACCTAAAAATTAAATAAATGGATATGAAATGTAAAAACTCACCGAAGGATAGAAATCGATGCATCATTCCTACTTGGAAATACAACTTATAGGGTCCAGAGATGAACCTTTGCCATATTCGATCAGAGAAGTTGTTATAAATGGCGAATTCAACTGTTCAGATGGTGATTCTTATAAAGTTATTGAACGATTGTATGAATGTGTATTCAATTTGTATGCGAATGTCTGACAGACTCCAAAGCTTCTCACATCCGGTACTTGACCCTGTGTACTTTCACCATTAGCATCAAAACTAAAAAATAGAAGGGATGAAAAGAGGCGGTTACTTGAATCCTTGTTATATTTCTACTTCGCAGATCAGCAAGAGAAATCTTCTGATGCTTCAGTGATTCTCTGATGGAAAATTGTTCGTATTCCCATAAACTAAAACACTATTGTCTCAGCTGCACCTCTTCTCCATCGTTCTGTGGTGAACACATGTTTTAATCATCATCAAATCTTCAAAGGAAATAACCACAGTCAACAAAAAATCTTACCTTTGGGTTGTCGAGTAGTCGGAATGGCTAACCTAACCAGACAACCACCATCTATAGCCGCCGATGATAGCAGAATCAGAACGGATCCGGTGAAATCTTCATCAATCGTTTTCTGTTTTTGAATCGCCGCTAGAGAGAGGGGGAGGGGGAAAGAAAGAGAGAGAGACGGAGGCGGATAAGAAGTGAGATATGTGAAACCCTAATCGCATCTTCCATCCGTGTTTTGGTTTTTCTTTGTTTCTGTTTTGGTGCTTTTAGGGTTCATGTTTACAGAAAAATGAGAGTTGGAGATGGTTTTGAGAGGGGAGAGATCGAAAGGAAGAAGAGAATGATGTGAAATGAAAAGATAGGATGTATGGGTAATTGGGATGAGCGGGGATTCAAATTTTGAACCAAAATTGGCCACCCAATATCAGGTTGAATAATTTTAAAAGGTTGGTGTGCTTTAGATGGTTGTACAATATGTTTTAAAGGGTTGTAAATGTTGAAAAAGTGACAAATGACCATTTCTGCCCTTTGGATATGCATTATACATATAGTATAGTAGTAGTATAGATATTAAAAAACCATTCTTATGAATAGTAACAACACTATATATTACTTTTTTTAATATTACATGTCCATCGTATGGGGCGTACAGAAGAGGGTTTTTTTTTTCAATATTTACTGTTTTAGCAAATTATCTATATATTATCTATATATTAATAACCATCCTTATAAATAGTAACACCACTATATATTAATTTTTTTAATATTACATGTCCATCATATGGGCCCTTGTATAGCTTAGCCACGTATAGGCCTCATATATATAGAACTATATGGGGCCTACAGAAGAGGTTTTTTTTTCAATATTTATCGTTTTCAGCAAATTATCTATATATTAAAAAACCATTTTTATGAATAGTAACAACACTATTATTTTTTTTAATATTACATGTCCATCATATGGGCCCTCGTATAGCTTAACGTATAGGCCTCATATATATAGAACTATATGGGGCCTACAAAAGATGTTTTTTTTTTCAATATTTATAGTTTTAGCAAAGTTTTATAAAAAATAAAAAAAATATTGTTAAATAAAAATAAAAAACAGCAAACATTATTAAAAATTTATTGCGTAGTATAAGCCTCGTATGGTATGGATAGTATCGTATACGTCCTGTATATGCCTATAGGTACCAATTGCTCATTCTTAACTGTATATAATAATAATAATATGTTTGAAAAATAAAAAGTATAGGAGTTATGTGCTATTTACGTCCCTAAGGTTTAAGTGTCATTTACATCCAACAAAGTTTGAGTTTTTTTAAATGGGTTAGTTTTCTGGACTGAAATGGCACGTTCCGATAATGTCAGGGAGGAAAATTATTCAATTTTAAAATTTGACTTGAAATAGAAAAAGTGGACAAACCACATACATAAATGACACTTAACTCTAAATGTAGAGATCTATTTACAACCCTACATTATAATCCTTCTAGTGTTGTGTTTACTATGTTGATTTTACTTATGTAACTCAGATTTTGTAATCAAGTTAATTAGTTAAATTGTTGTAACTCAATGAATTTCTTGTAGGTCACAGCTACTTTAAGGATTAATTTAAGGATTAATTAATTTAATGAAATATCAATAAAGATTAGATAAAAATTAATATTTGAAATATAATTAATATTTGAAATTTGAAACTTGAATTTGAGCGATATATGGATAAAAGGTATCAAAACACTAATTTCAATCCCAAACATACATAGGCGGTTTATTTCTCTTCAACACCGAACTAACTTCTCTAATCTCTGCGACTGCATCTCTGTTGTTTCTCTCTCGCATCTCTCTCTGCCCGGAAACTTTAACAACTGCCAGACCTCTCCACTTCCCACACCCAAGAAACCCCACCGCAAACAAACACACGTATCAATCTCTGGCACCGGTTGTCACACCCCAACCGATGGCGGAAACATCGGGGCGTGGCACTAGGCGAACCAGATTGCTCAAGAGACCCATAACAACTAAATGTTACCAATATTTTTAAGGTCAATTGTCCCATACCAATCAACAAATATTCGACAAATAATTATTATAGATAACGAGTTTCTCTCGAACAAAACAAGTTCGACAACCTAGATTTTCTATTTGATGTAATTTCTAGACTGCCTATCTTGATTCCACAAAAGATCAGCAAACATAGCGTCCTAAACACCTGTCACATACGTTAAAAATAAAGTCAATACACAGAAGGTAAAAGTGAGTACACAAGTTTGATAGCATATAGTAGCGAAAACGTTTACGCATAACCAGCATGTAACACGTAGAAATGTGAATCAAGTAAGCTATCAACAATGACATATGCAACCGACATGAATGCAAGTGTAGAATGCGCAACACATTATCACCACTGTGACTATGTAAAGTAAAACCCTTAACAACCCCTGTCCACGACAGGTGCTGAGTCCAAACTATAGTATTATCGTTGCTAAGGTGTCATGCAACAATCACTGTGTAAACATAACATACAAGCATTCATCGAATCACGTATAACATGCAAGAGCGGTTAGCGTTAAAAGTGTTTGCGTTGTGTGTTGATGTGATTTGATATAGGTAACGTATGTAACACCTAAAAGTGTGTTAAGCGAAAAAGGGTTCGAGTATACTCACGGTACGTTCGTAGTTGCTAAACACACACCGTATTGGATTGAAGGGAGCGCGTGAGAGTTAGCCAGATCACAGAACGATAGCGTAAGCGTTGAACAGTGTGTAATCAGTGCGTTGGGTGTGATAAGTGTCGGATGGTGAGTCGAACGGATGACAACCCATTCAATCGGATGGTTATCAGGACGGATGGTCATCTGGACAGATGGTCATCGTCCGGATGACCATTCGAACGGAGAACCATTCGAATGAGATGTGAGTGTTGTGAATTGTTTCAAAACTTTGAAGTTTTCGTTGTAGCATTTTGAAAAATGTGAAGTGACTCTAGATGTCAAGTCATTAGATCGGATGGTCATCCGGACGGATGGCCATTCGATTGGATGGCTATTCGATCGAAGTGTTGGTAGTTTTGAAGTTTTGTCAAATTGTTTAAGTGTTGAAAGGACAAGTCACCTGGTCGAATAGTCATTCGATCGGATGGTCATCTGATCGAATGGTTATTCGATTGGGCAACCTTTTTGTATGAAAACTTTGTAAAATTAGTTAAGTTAAAAAGTTTTGCGGTTTAACGGAGATGGCGTAACGACGTATCAAACAACGGAAACCACATTAAGTCAAACTCAGTCGATCGGATGGGAATCACCCCATTCGATCAGACTTAACTGTTCTCGATGGAGTTTCATGTTCAACCCGTGAAATCGGTCGTCTCTTTAGTGGAAATCCGTTCTCAGACCGCTTCTCAACTAGAGAATGAGTAGAGAGCCTGAACGAGTCTGGATTCCATCGGTTTTTGAAGAAAAGTTTGAAAAGTGATGAATCAGTTGAAAATGTTGAAGTTTTGTTGAGATTCGTGTAAAATATTGTAGAAATCCTTTAGATCTGGACAAATCTTGATGAGATGATGTCACACTACACTGTTCATAAGAAACCGAGATGACGTCACCTTGAGCGTTGAATACTTTGTCGTACATCTGTGATTTGATCCAATGGATTCCGCTCAATGATCAAAGTCGATTCATCTAAGTTCCTGATGAACAGATCCTTTACGAGGGACCCAACAAGTGGTATCAGAGCATTCAGGGAGCTAAATCGAGATCTACGACAGTGAATTCACCGAAATTTGAGCTATTCTTACCGATCAGAGTCAAATTTCACCGGAAATTTGACGAATTCTCTCACTTTCTACTCATTTCTTACGTTGTTTTTCACTTTTATACCTTAAAAACCATAAAAACATAAAATTGAACGTGAATCTATAGTTAAAATTGGAAAAAACTGATATCAATCGATTCGCAATCAATCATAGTACAAATCTTCAAAATTTCATAAGAAAATTCCATCAAAAACTGAATCAAAATCATCAAAAACCATGTTGAACTGTTCTTGCATGCTGATGTTATCTATCCGTTCGAACAGCTGTACGGACGACTTGGCTTAGCTGTTCTTAGATACTATTTGCTGATATCATCAATTCGTTCGAACAGCTGTATGAACGACTTGGATTAGATTGTTCTAAGAAACTTTGTTGCTGACATCATCAGTGCTACCCGATCGAACAGCAGGTCGATCGAACAGCATTGTTGTTTCTTATCCTTGGTGCTTACGTCATCCTACCACTCGATCAGACAGTCATCCGATCGGTGAAGGTTTGAAAGGTCAAAAGTCTATCTGCTACTCGTTCAAACAACCACTCGTTCGGACAACCATTCGTTCGAGTTGCATTCTGATTTGTGTACACCAATTGATACCTGACTGTGACACTCGATCGGACAGCCATCCGATTCAAGTGCACAAGTGTGAAACTTTCGAAAAACACAAAATTTTGTCTAACTGTTTGTAAACTGTTTCAGGTACTCTAAAATGGGGGACGATTTCCTAAATCCTTTTAGTGACATATTTGCTTACACCAGCAACACGGGAGACGCCTCATCAAGCACCACAAACAACACTACTCCAAACCCGAATCCTAAGAAAGCCATTGCTGACTCACTAAGCGTGGATAATGCTTATGGCACATACAAAAAACCGCCCAAGCTCATGGCTATCGAAGATTATAATAGATGGGCGAGTAGGTTCGAGGACTGGTTGAAGGCTTTCGCCTACCAAAGTTGGAAGTGTTTGAAAAATGGGTTTGACATTGGAAGAAGTGACTATGAAAAATTAATCGACAATGAACAAGAAAACTTCATTGTTGAACAGAAATGCATCGCATTGCTACATAAATCAGTGTGGGATGATATCATATCTTTAATCGATTACAAAAATTCCAAAGATTTATGGGGAAAATTAGAGAAAAAGTGTGTGGGTGGAGAAGAAATTGTTAAGAACAAAAGAAAATTGTTGAAAAAGGAATTTGATCTTTTCGGTTGTATGAAGAATGAATCGGTCTCAAAGATGATAGAACGGTTTTGTCACTTAAAGATCGAGCTTTCTAGACACGGGATTAAATTTACCGACGAAGAATTGGTTGATAAGTTGATGGATTCACTGCCTGATGAAAAGGATTGGATGTACTTTGCTTTGTTGTTGAAAAACACTGTGGAGAAGAAGAATCTGACAGTTGATTTCCTGATTGAGAGGTTTGAAAGTCACGAACTGGAGATTAGGAAAACAAATAAAGTCAACAATACTCAGTACCAGCAAAATGTAGATATGTACTATCGAGGAAGCATGATTCCAAAGACTGTGTCACCAAAGACTGCGTTCTCAGCAGAAAACTCAAGCATACCAAGTCAAGAAAATCAAAACAGCAGTCCTGCTCCAAGCAGCGGATATCATGGAGGATCCTCTTCATCAACTCCAAGTCAACAGCAACAATCTCTCCAAAAAAACATTTTCCAGTGCAACATTGCTGTAAATCTCAACAACGCACAAAACTTCAGCGAAGAAGCAGCAAAACAGCAGATGGTATTTCTGGCATCCATCTTGGAATCTTACGAAAGTTTAGTAGCCGGAAAAATCGGGAACACTAACCTCACCAAGGAAAACTATGATCAAATCGACCCCGAAGAAATGGAGTTGATTGACATTAGATGGTGTATGGCGAGTGTTGTTCGAAGGTCTCAGAGGTTCATGGAGTTAACCGGTAGACACTCCATTGGTGGACCTTCAACAAAATTGGGCTTTGATAAATCGAAGGTTACATGTTTTAAGTGCAAGCAAAATGGGCACTTTAAACGAGAATGTCGAAACGCAGCTTCTGATGAAACGGCCAATCCATTCCGTGATGATTACAATAAAAAAGGCC
This sequence comes from Helianthus tuberosus, assembly GCA_030545235.1. NCBI lineage: Eukaryota > Viridiplantae > Streptophyta > Magnoliopsida > Asterales > Asteraceae > Helianthus > Helianthus tuberosus. The sequence goes on from CM060369.1 coordinate 86,582,835, forward strand.
ATTTACCATCAAAACAAAGCAGAACCTCCAAGAATGAAGCAACTAGAAGAAGCTCCAAAAGAAAAGTCAAGAGCCTTAGCAGTTATTCACGATGATGAGGGTTTTGACTGCAGTGATCTGTTACCTGAAGAAGATGCTGTGGGATATGCCTTCATGGCAAAGATTGTGCCATTCAAAGACACCCATACTGAGGAAGAAAAATATGTCAACAGAAAGGTGTTAGCACAAACCATGAAAGACAGACATTATCGTGCATGGAAAGAGGCAAAAAGTGCAAAGAGATGGGATGCTGATAGAGAGTGCTATTTGGATCCTAAGGAAAATATACTTGTTGAACCATCAACGCTTCTAGTTGAAACTCTTATCGAACAAATAGCAGAACAGGAGGAAGAGAGACAGAGATTGTGGGCAAGAGAAGCTGAGGAAGAGAAGTTAAAGTCGCAAAAGGTCGATGATGGGATTATCGACACAACGAAAGATATGAATGCAGAGAACCTAAAGAAAATGGCAGATAAAGTACTCGCAACAAAGGAATTAGAGGTAGATTCTAAGTCCGGAACTGAGTCAAAGAGCAAGGTCAGTTCTAATGATTCAACAAATGGGTCAGGTAAGACTGATAAAGCCAAGATTGATAGTGACTGCAAAAATTGCATGAAAGACTGCAAGATTTGTAGTACACATGCATATCTCAGTGCTAAAAAGATTGAAGAACTGACTGAAAGAGTCAGAGAAGTTGAAAATCACATCTTAAGTCGTGACAAATTGGTAAAAGCTTCAAATGATCAAATTAAGGAATTAACTGAGAAACCTGAAAAAGATAAAATTGAAGTAGACCGAGTAAGAAAAGAAAATGAAAAGTTAATTCTTGAAAACCGACAACTTTCTGAAAATCATGAGAAGTTAAAAAGAACGATAAAAGATTCAGATGAGCGAAACAGTAAAACAAGCAAAGAAAATTTTCAATTGTCAGGAGTCCTTCAGTCGAAAGAAAAGCAAATCAACCAACAGTTGGATGAGATTGCTAATCTGAAGCTTTAGTTTCAGGAAGCAAAGATTGAAAATGAACGCATCAATCTGAAACTTAACAGTTACAACTCCGCAAGTTTTGTTCTTCAACACATAGTTCCCAAACCCATTGGGAAGAACAAAGCTGGCGAGGATATATACTCTGATGGAACTGGGGTTGGGTATCATCAAGTTCCACCGCCTGTGTTGAATAATTTTTCAAAGAAAAAATCTGGGTTGGTTAAAAATGATGAAACAAATAAAATTAAACTTCCAGAAACAATTGACATCACATTCACTTCATCATCTGATGAAGACAGTGTTCAGTCTGAAGTTGTTAAAAATGTAGTTGAAAACGTTTTGAAATCTGACAGTGATTCAACTGAGGACGAAGAATGCTTTTTGAATAATTACATTACGAAATCAATATCCAAAAACAACTTAAGTGAAAAACCTACTCTTGTGATGTAGAAGATGTCGGGTTCGGATAAGTTGTATTCGGATCTTGAGTTTCCATTAGAGAATGTGAATGTTGACAAATTGAAAAATGTTTTTAAACTGGTTGAGATTGATGTTTGTGAAATCGAAGGTTTGAAATGTTCTGAAAGACAATTGAACTTTGAAAAAGATAAATCTTAGTACAAAAAACCTGTTGTACCGCAACGTTTTTCTAACAACAACCAAAACAAATGGTCGGGAGGTTATCAGGGTGGTAAGAATAATCAAAGAAGGAACTTTCAAAACAAGAAATTTGTTGAGAAAAAGGTGTTTCTGAAAAGCTCGAGTTCACACTCCGAGCAAGAATCTAAGATTTTTTCGAAAACCAATGAAGAATTCTTTGAGAAGAAAGCCTCGCAGCCTCAGACCGAAGGCACAAGTCGGGTAGTTGACACTCGAACATGCTTCAAATGCAATCAAGTTGGACACATTGCGCGAAAGTGCACCAACTCGAAGCCTAAGTCTGTGCTTGTCGAGAATCCAAAAAGAAAAAACGATGTAAAAGGAAAAGCTCCAATGTTTGTTGAGAAAAAGGTTTTAAAGAAGCAAAATGCCAAAGTTAAAACTGAACCCGTAAAGAAGTTGGTAACTAAAAATGATAAATTTTACAAGCGGGTTGCGTCATCTCAACAAACAGGGAAGCCAAAATCTGTTGAAAAGAAAGCAAGTTCTCCAAAACCAAAGGTTTCAGAGTCTGCAAAACAATCATCTTCTACCACACCAGTAAAGATGAATGTTCCTTTGGATTACTTTGAGAAACCTGAGAAATAAACTTCTACTTCACCAGAGAAGAAGTATGTTCTGAAGAAAGACCAACCATCTGGTCAACCTCAGAAAGATGAATTTTTCTTATACAAAGAGGTTGAGGCTGGGACTGAAGAAAATTTAAAGATGAATGACAAAAATTTCCCGCCATTGTACACCAAAACTACAATTCTAAACGTCAAGCTACCTAAGTCGAAAGAGGCTTGGGTTGCTTCAAAATCTCACTAAATGTTTTTAAAATGTGTAGGAGCTTCCGAGATCCATCTCACGTTGGATAATGGATAGTGGAGCTTCTCGGCACATGACAGGGAAGAAAACCCTACTGTATGATGTTCGAGGGTTTAATGGAGGATATGTGGGATTTGCAGGCAATCAAGGTGGTCGTATAGTTGGTGAGGGAACTTTATCGAATGGTATTGTCACATTTGAAAGAGTAAATTACATCGCCGAGCTGGAAAACAATCTTCTGAGCATTTCTCAGATTTGTGATCGTATGTATTCGACGCACTTCACAGACAAAGAATGTTTGATATTGAAGCCGGGGTTTGTTGTTCCCGAAGAATGGGTCATCATGAGAGCACCAAGAGTCGACGATCTGTACGTGTTGGACATGAGTGTAGCAACTACTACCACGGGTCAGGCTCACTGCTTCATGTCAAGAGCCACTGAAAAGGAGTCACAACTATGGCATCGAAAGATGGGCCACATTCATCTGCAAAAAATGAACTACCTGGTACACAACGACTTAGTAAATGGTGTTCATCTGAAAGGTTTTCATCTTGAGGGGGAGTGCATTAGTTGTATCAAAGGTAAACAGCGAAAGAAATCTCACCCTGGAAAGAAGATGAACTCAGTCTCGAGGCCGTTAGAGAGACTTCACATGGATCTTTTTGGTCATGTGAATGTTAAAAGCATAACTGGTGATCTCTACTGCTTAGTTGTCATAGACGACTATTCGAGATTTTCGTGGGTAACGTTTCTGAAGACAAAAGATGAAACATTTGAGAGTTTGATGACAATGTTCAGAAATATTGAAAACTTGTACCGAACTCGAATTAGAAGAATAAGAAGTGACAACGGTACAGAGTTTAAGAACAACAAAATGGAAGAATATTGTGATGAAAGAGGTATACTGCAAGAATTCAGTGCGCCTTATACTCCGCAGCAAAATGGAGTAGCAGAAAGAAAGAATAGGACGCTGATTGAAACGGCCAGGACGATGCTTGCTGATTCAAAGTTACCTGTAAATTTCTGGGCAGAAGTAGTGTCAGCCGCTTGCTATACGCTCAACCGGGTTCTTACGGTGAAGAAGTTCAACAAGACGTGTTTCGAGCTGATTAACAACCGCAAACCTAACCTGAAGTATTTGGAACCGTTCGGGTCTCCCTGCACAGTTCTAGAACCTTATGGTAAATTTGGTCCAAAGAGCATTGAAGGTATATTTGTGGGATATGCAAGCCCATTGAAAATAGTCTTTGTTCCAAGCTTGAAGCGGATCATCGAAGCACATAATGTTGAGTGTCAAGGTTATACTATACCACCTCAGAAACCTGCCGACTCATGGCGTTTCAATTACGATACTCTGTGGGATTCATTTGACATAGAGGAAGAACCAGAGTTCTTGGATGAGTTGGATATTCTAAGAGAATATGAAGCATCAGAAGAAAGATTCCCAGCAGAACCTTATAGTCGTCAACGACAAGCTTCGAACGATGATGAAGCAGGTCAAAGCAATGCTGGAGAGAATGATGATATTATGCAAACTCCGACATCTTCAGAACAAGAACAAGCTCCTAACAATCAGACGGCAATCAATGATAATTCAGAATCTGATGAAAGGCCAACATTCGATCGTGGTGATTCAGAGTCTGAGGGGGAGCAAATCTAGTCTCCAGATCAGACAATCCCAGTCAGTGAACAAGTTGCAAACCAGAACATTACGAATTTGGAAAGTGGGGTAGATGTTCCAGGCGAGGTGATGCCAAGAACTCTTTCATACCATCCAGAAGAGTTAATCATTGGAGAGTTGCAATCAGGCGTCCGCACTAGACGACAAATTGACCAAGGCCTTACTTGTTTTTATTCTACAGTTGCTCCTTTACAAACAGAGTTTTCACTTAGTTGTTTCATTTCACAGATTGAGCCGCGAATGTACAAGGAAGCACTAACTGAAGACTTGTGGGTAAATGTTATACAGGAGGAGCTCAGTCAGTTTGAGAAGTTGGGCGTATGGAAACTGGTGGACTTGCCTGATGGTCACAGGAAGATAAACACCAAGTGGGTGTTTAAGTGCAAGAGGGATGATCAAGGGGTTATTATTCGCAACAAAGCTCGACTCGTTGTCCAGAGTTTCAGTCAGCAGGAGGGTATAGATTTCACTAAAGTGTATGCTCCGGTTGCTCAACTTGAAGCGATCAGAATCTTCCTAGCATTTGCATCTTGGAAAGGATTTAAAGTGTTTCAGCTAGATGTGAAGTCGGCATTTCTCTATGGTAAAGTGAAGGAGGAGGTATATGTCGGACAGCCACCGGGCTTCACCGACCCAATTCACAAAGATAAAGTTTATCTATTGGATAAGGCGTTATACGGCTTACATCAGGCCCCGAGAGCCTGGTATGAGACCCTGTCTCAACATCTGTTAGCCAACAACTTCATCCGAGGAAAGGTAGACGCCACTCTGTTCACAAAAGAAGTCGACGGCCATATTCTGATAGTTCAAATTTATGTGGATGACATAATTTTCGGGTCTACAAATGAAGAACTCTGCAAAGATTTTGAAAAGGTGATGAAGCAGAAGTTTGAAATGTCATCAATAGGTGAGATGAAGTTCTTCTTGGGGCTTCAGGTTGATCAACTACCCGAGGGAACGTTCATACATCAGACGAAGTATGTCCATGATGTTCTAGAGAAATTTGGGATGTCAGAAACTGCTCCAACTTCCACCACGTTAGCGACAAACCATGGAATAAACCCTGATCTCACCGGAGATAAAGTGGATGAAACGTTGTATCGCTCCATGATCGGATCTCTGATGTATTTGACGGTATCAAGACCGGATATTATGTATCCAACCTGCCTCGCAGCACGGGTTCAGTCAAGTCCCAGAGCCTCGAATATGATAATAGTGAAAAGGATATTACGCTACCTGAAAGGAACTCCATCACTGGGGTTGTGGTATCCAAAGGATGGCGATTTCACGCTCGAGGGATATTCTGATTCCGATTTCGGATGCTGCAAAGTGAACGCTAAGTCAACAACAGCGGGATGCCAGTTTTCGGACCACGATTGGTCACCTGGCAATGTAAGAAGCAAACCTCTGTCGCTTTATCCACATGTGAAGCCGAATATGTATCTGCTAGCAGCTGCTGCTCTCAGATCTTGTGGATCCAGCAACAGATGCGAGACTACGGTTTGCAATTTCTTAACTCCCCTATCTTTATTGATAATGAGGCAGCTATTAACATAATAAAAAATCATGTTCATCACGCTAAAAGCAAACACATTGAAATTCGTCATCACTTCATCCGAGACTGTTTCGAGAAGAAGTTGATACGAATAGAAAAAATCCACACCGATGAACAAAAACCTGACTTACATACCAAAGCGTTTGACAAAACTCGTTTTCAATATCTTTTTAAACTTAATGGTATGAAGTTACTATCCGTTGCGGAGGGGATTCTTGGCATAGATGAAGGTACCACTGTAGATGATGTTGAAAAGCAATCTGCAATGGTTTGTCGATTTTTTACTTGTTTTGGTATTTAGGGGGAGATAGGTTATATTTTCAGAAAATACAAAAACAATAAAAAATTCAAAAATCCAAAAACAATAGAAAACCGAAAAAGAGCTTGTGTAAAAAGGGAAAATGATAGTACATCAGCTAGACAGTTGCAGTACGCTAAAGAAATGTAAAGTTTAAAAGAGTTAAGCTGTAGGACCGGTTTTGACTCCGAAACGATTGCGAAACGAACGTGAAACGTGCGGAAACCGTACACGAACGCGACCTAACACACACGATGTAAAATAAACGTGATTCTATTAGAAATCTAACAAGAACAAGCACCTTGAATCACTTTCTCTCTCTAGAATCTCTCTCTAGATCTAGAGCTCTCAAATCACCAAATGAGCAAAAGTTCCTAAACTATGACATAAGGATCTATTTATAGGCCTTGGCTTTTAATGAGATTTCTCATTAATTACAATATTGCCATCTTGCCTTTTGTCTAGATATCACTAATACAACGACTCGTTTTCTTCTGTTTCTCGCTACGGCTCGGATTGACGAATGTGATAGACATAAGTGCACTAACAGACTCCCCCTTGGATATTACCGCAGTCAATCTCGTAGCATCTTGTTTTTCTCTCTCTCTTTGAATCTTCTTGAAGCTTTGACACGTTTTCATCAACTTAGACTCCTTCTTTCTCAAACAGAATCCCAGTGGATCTGTCTTCAGCTTCAGTTCCCCCTTTCTGTAGACTCTTTTCTTCATCAGGCTCCCCCTTTCGTCAAGCTTCCGTGCTTTTGGGATCGACACCTTGCTTTCCGTATACAAGCTCTTCTGGAATAGTTACATGGCTTTTTGAATCCACACTTCCTCTTGCGTTGAGCTCGTCTTCAGACTCCCCCTTAGACTTGGCTGTCGGGATCGTAGTCTGGTACAACATCTGCAATTCTCTGATATTTATAAGTAAAACATTTTAACAATGAAAATAACTTCGAATTTCCAGAAATTGTAATCTGATTCTATTAAACTTTCTAAATTTCACTCTCCCTGTCAACAAACTTCATAGATTTGGCAGTATTTAAGAACCCAACATCGAAAACTGACTCTTTTACATATTTTAACAATATAAGAATCCAAATCCTTCACGGTTAATCATCCAAGTCCAAATTAATGACCTTGGAGATATCACAAACTGTTTTTGATTTTTTACTAAAAACTTCAAGTTTCAAATTAATGAACTTGTTTTATTTTCAGAAACACAATCAGCATACTTAGATTTTGAAACTCAGCATTTCTGACATCGGTTGTCGAAAATAAAGCACAAATCAAAATCTTTTTGTATTTTCTGAAAATATAAAGCAGTAAAGTAATATGTACAAACATATTTACAGACAATATTTTTGTTTGAGTATGCGTCAGAGGATCATATCAGTTTTTGACAAGTCACAAGTACCGTTGAGCTTAGTTACACATTAAGAATTAAACAATTCACTTAGATTGTCAATATACTTGTCCACTTAAATTTTCACACAAATTTCAACTGATTCAGGATACGAATTAGATGTTTTAAGAACTTAAACTCATTCATGTGTCCCACCTCTTGAATATACTCCCGTATCCAGATCCCAATATTCAGTCTTACAGGCAATTATAACACAAATGATATCTGTAAGGGGTTAATAAATTATGAAGAATCATGAGAGCTCAGGTCAGAACCATCGTTCAGCAGAGAGATCATGACTCAACTTGTGGGTGTGTCCCCTTTAGAGGATCTTTTTTACAACAGTATTGCTAAGCAATTTTATTGTCTTATCATTTATGCTGAGGGTGATGCTATGTTTCAAGCATATGCGGAAAGTATTATTCGGGGACTAGGTCAGAACTACCGTTCAGCAGAAGTACCGGAATAATACCCCAGATATCATTGAGTATAAAGACCTAGTATATCAGAAAAAGGAACCTTTCAAACGAGATTTCAAGGGTTACCTATATATCCAAGTAGTGTTCCCCACGAAATAAGTAAGTTTGAATTTATGTTTATATCCCGAAAAAGTTTACTAAATGTATAAAAATCTACCGACACATCCACGGTGAGATCGTTTAACACATTTTGACTTTCCAAATCTTTAGCGTACTGTAACTGTCTACTAATGTACTATCATTTCCTCTTTTTACACAAAAACTCAATTTTCATTTTTTAATGTTTTTGTCTTTTTGCCAATAGGTTTTATCATGTTTTTGTCATTTTCAAATTTTCAAATGTTTTTGTATTTTCTAACAACATTACTCCCCCTAAAATGCAAAACCATTAAAAGAAAAATTGACAACCAACACCGATAGCTTTATCTCGCCATCCATTTTCTGCTAAAAGTGCTCTGATTTGCAGAAAATATACATAAAATAATGTACCCCCATGATTTACAACACATTGATTTTTACAGTTTGAAAACCGTTTTTCAATCTGATGAAAGTAATCATGTTTGTTCAGCCGTGAGGATTTCGGCGTATTCAATCAACACATATTTTTGTATTTTTGAATATTTGACAAAAATTAAAAACAAACATATTTTTGGTTTTTCAAGTTTTTCAATTTTTAGGGTTTTTAAAATATTGTTTATTTATGTACAGAAAACATATAAACTCCCTGTTCAACCAAACCAGGATCCAGCAGCAGCCTCCTCTCGATGTGCCAGGCTGCTCCAATCTCCAATTTCACAATCTTTGAATTCCATGAGCACCTGCACAAACAAACTACTCAATTACTTGAACAATTTAGCCCAGGTCTTTTGAACCTTAGGCATTTCAACACAATAATTTTCATTCAATGCTGGAAACTCTTTGTCATTTTTCACAAAAACTTTGTCAATTTTAACTTCAACTTTCTCATCTTTTACCAATTCAACATGTTTCTTAACACACCATGTCTGACCTTTTGGTGTACCTCGTTTATAAAAATGTGAATCTTTTTGAACATTTTGATTTTGAACAACAACCCTTGGTTTCCAAAACTCTTGGGGTTTTGTCATATCAACTGTTGTTTTCCAACTCTGTGTTGTTCTGAATCTGGGCGTGTGAGAATTCCAGATCTGTCTAGAATCGAACCTATTCAGGTCTGATTTCCAGTTTTGATTCGAAGCAAACTTGTTTGTGTTGTACCTCCAAGTTTGTGTTGAGTCAAATCTGGTTGACCTTTGTCTCACATTCTCAGATTTTTGTTTCTCAGCATCAATCTTCTTTTTGTCAACATCCACAGGTTTTAGATTAGGACACTTGCGTGCAAGATGTCCTTTTTGATCACATTTGAAACATGTTCTCATGGACACATCTTTGACCTGTGGTTGTTGCTTTTGCTTTTTAGCAAAGAACTCATCATTAGACTGTCTCATTTTGAGTTCTTTTTCTTTTTCTAAACTGCCTCCTTGAACAAAACTCAATTTTGTTTGAAAATTCGGAGTTTCATTTCTTTTCCAACTTTGTTTCTTCTTATAACCCAAACCAGCCTTCATGTTTTTCTTCTTGTAACCAGGTTTGTTATATGAACCTCTATGACTCTTACCAGCAAACTTTGAAATCTCAGACTTCTCAATCTCAACCATTTTGAAAACTTTATCAACCTTTTCTGAAATCACATTCTGAATCGGGAATACAACATCTAAGAACAATTTGTCTGATCCAATCATGGTATAAACCAATCCTTTTGAATCATCATTCAAATTTTTCTCAGATTTTATGTTTTTCAGATATCCATCATGAAGATTTCCTTCATCTTCATCCTGTGATTCAGATTTACCTGTATCAACTGACTCTTCTTTCAACACACTTTCAACGACTTTACCTACCACCTCTGAATCATGAGAATCATCAGATTTGGAATAGGTTACGTCAATGTTATCTGGAAATTGATCTACCATATTGAAAGCTTTTTCGACTTTTTCATCATCATAAAATGCAAACTTTTTCGGTGGTGGAACTTGATGAAACTCTGAGCCAATGCCTTTCCTGTTTTGCTCAGACTCACCATCTCCCGGTTTTATATTGAAAATACGTTCAAGCACATATGATGACACGTGATAACTTTTTAACTTGTTGTTATCCTCTTCTAAATCAGCAATCTGACGCTTTAGCTTAGCAACATCCTCAATATAGGAATTTACAACATGTTGCTTTATTTCATATTGTCGCTTAAGCTCATTAGATGTTTCAGAACAGTAATTCAATCTTGATTGAACAAATTTCATTTCACTTTTCACTTTTTCATATGACTCTTTTGTAATGTGATAAGCCAATTTTATTGAATCATATTCTTTTTTCATTTCTTGACAAACATTTTCCTTTTGTGAACATTCTTCCGTTATTTTTAAAACTTTTTCTTTCAAACTTTCATTTTCTTTTTCTAAATTTTTACATTTTTCTGAAAGCTTTTCATCATTCTCTTTTAAAACCTTTTCCTTTTCAAGCATTTCTTTATATTTAATTTTGAAAACTTCTTCTATTTTGGTGAATTCAAGATCTCTTGTTCTGAATTTTTCGTCTTTTTCAGTACAAGCACTGCACGTTTCCATGCATTTCATGCACTGTTCAACAGCTTCATTTAAGACTTCAGAATCAGAATTTACCTCAGTTATTAGCACCTCGGTGTTTGCTGCATCTTCTGATTGATCAGCATCTTCCTTTTTCTCATCACCAGCACCAGCATCACTCTTCACTTCTTCCGAACTTTCTAGCTTCTCCTCAGCTTCTTCAAATTGTTGTTCTTCTGTAACAGCTTCTTTCACAACAACTTTTTCTTCTTCCTTTACTTCCTCAGCACTCTTCACATTTTCAACTATTACCTCCTCAGCGATCTTCTTCAAATCACTCACCATCACATCAACATTTTTCTTCATCCTCTCTTCATCTCTCTTCCTCAGACTTGAAACCATAACATCTCTAAGATGTTTGTCAAACCTTTTCGCATACTTTTTATCTTTTCCAACATTTGTGTAGTATTCGACGGACAGAGGAATTTCCAAAAGAACATCTTCAAAGATTATGTCTTTCTTGGGAACAACTGGTTCACCATTTCTGTTGACATAGCATTCTCGCTTCTTGTCCCATCTCTTGTTGACTACAGCACTCTCATACTCTTCTTGCATTTCATCCATTCTGTTCCACGCAATGTTTCTTTCTCGGTATGTTTTCTCTTCCAGAATCTCCTCTCTGGTTTTCTCTTTGATTTCAGCAACAAAATTTTCTTCAGCCATGATGTGATCTTTGAATAACCTTGAATCAAACAAACAAACACTTATCAGTTTAAACACTATCAAATAACTGAATCAAAATAATACTCAAACTGGTGAATATTCTGTGCGGACTGAAGGTTGACAAACTGTACGGACTGCTATGACCCGGATCAAATTCAAATGACCTTTTCCAATGACCTGGCTAAACCACACGACCTGGAACGAGTTCGAATTCAAACGTACTGAAACACCTCTTGTGAACTGATTTGATACGATCTTTCAATTGAACTTTTGATGTGAATCTATTGTAATCACTTTACGACAAAAACGACTTGATCACCTTGAACCAACAACTAATCATCAATTAATTTCTAAATATCCAACAATTTGACACCACCCACTAACCGACAATCATTTAATGATCACATGTAACAAATTCTTGGTAACAACAAATGTATTAAGTGGCCGGCAACTATGTTTTTATGATCACATGTAACAAAATATAATTTTTTTTTTAAATGGCCGACAAGTTTATTTGTGAAATGACTTTTTATTGGACCGATCAAATGAAAGTACTAATGTGATCACGTGATATTTTGAATTATGATCAAACTGATTCTATATTTAAAATGGCCGACAAACTTATCACTTCACATGCAAATTGGACCTTCAAGTAAGTTGATTAGTGTGCAACACAAGTATCAATTTCTCATGCAGATCAATATTCAATAAACCCAAGATAATCACGTGATAAAGTCTGAGAAATGTTGACAAACAATCTGAATATGTTTTCACACCGTACAACCTGAATAGAGTTTCAAACGATCTGGTATCAAACAATCAAATCAGTTCACTTCGTATGGACTGCTTAAACACTCAAACGAACTGACAATAATTCAGACGACCTGACAGTTTATAACCATTTCATACGACCTGAACCCACTACATACGAACTGAGGAATGATTACAAACGAACTGTACTCAAATTATGCGAACTGAACTGTTAAACGAACTGATCTTCTCAGACGGACTGAACTTCTAAACGGACTGAACCTTTTAGACGAACTGAACTATTAAAACCGACTAAACCTGTCACTACGTATGATCTTTCAGACGACCTAGGTCACTTCGTATGACCTTTCAAACGAACAGAATGATACACTTCATACGAACTGATGATAATCTCAAACGATTGTACATGTTTTTGCCAAAATTGAAAGCCTAGGATTGTTCTCTATCAAATTCCGATCACAATGAGATGATTTACGTTCAAACTTGTCCACTAAATTGTCATAGATCTGAGATCAAAGTTCCACTTCATGCGATTTGGATCAGAAACGAACTGGTCGGTTTTTGAACAAATTTATTACGTTTTAATCTGTTTTAGGATCTGATTCTTTCACGGATTATTTAAAACATAAAATCGCACAATATACTTCAAAATCAAACCATTTTGTCCAGAAAATCTTGTTCAATTTAAAAAAAAACGTGAAGAATGAGAAAAAATGAAGAAGTAGATCAAATCTAGACGAATTCGGATCTGAAACTGACGAAATCTCGAGCGGAATTGTGTGTTTGATCTCTGCAATCGAGCTCCTGCTCTGATACCACTTGTAGGACCGGTTTTGACTCCGAAACGATTGCGAAACGAACGTGAAACGTGCGGAAACCGTACACGAACGCGACCTAACACACACGATGTAAAATAAACGTGATTCTATTAGAAATCTAACAAGAACAAGCACCTTGAATCACTTTCTCTCTCTAGAATCTCTCTCTAGATCTAGAGCTCTCAAATCACCAAATGAGCAAAAGTTCCTAAACTATGACATAAGGATCTATTTATAGGCCTTGGCTTTTAATGAGATTTCTCATTAATTACAATATTGCCATCTTGCCTTTTGTCTAGATATCACTAATACAACGACTCGTTTTCTTCTGTTTCTCGCTACGGCTCGGATTGACGAAGGTGATAGACATAAGTGCACTAACATAAGCAGTCTCGCTGATGGTATGCCGATAGGTTTTTACACATTTAGTAAGTTTGTTCGGGATATAAACCTAAATCATTACTTGCTTATTACGTGGGGAATATCTCTCGGATCCTGAAATCCTGTTTGAAAGACTCTATTTCTGACATACTAGGTCTTTGTATGTGATGATATCTGGGGTATTATACCGGGACTTCTGATTTTGCGGGAGCAATAGCCTAGTCCTCGTATAATACTTTGCAATGCTTTATTCATAAAGTCCACCCTCAGCATAAAAAATGATGAAACATTGAAAAATGCAAATCATGTGCTGTTGAAAAGAAGATCCCCAAGGGGGACACACCTAAAGTCGAGCCATCATCTCTCTGACTGAACGGAAGTTCTAACCTGAGCTCTCATGGCCTCGCATTTACCCCTTACAGATATCATTAATGTGCACTCACCTGTAAGACTGAATATAGAAGTCTTGATACGAGAGTATATTCTGAGGTGGTACACGCATATAAGTTAAGGCTTTAAAACACTAATTCGTATCCTGAACAGATTGAAATTTGTGTGAAAGCTTAAGAGGATCAGTATATCGGCAATCTAAGCGAATTGTTTAATTCTGAGTATGAAATCAAAGCTTAACGGTACTTGTAGCTTGTCGGTAGCTGATATGATTCCCTAACAAGCTCACCAAAAATATGTTTGTAAATAGTTTACATTTACTGTATTTCATTTCATTTCAGTTTAACATTTAAAACCCAAAAAGATTTCTTAGCTTTCTAGTCTTAAACTTTCTTAAAATCCCAAAAAGATTTTATATTTCTGCTTTGTTTTCTTCGACAAACCAAAGCGGAAAGCTGATCTTCAGACTCGCAGTTTGAGGCAGATGCAGGAAATTTATGAGTTGTACAGATGAGTTGGGAGTTTATTATGTTAAACCTGATAAAATGAAAAGTCAAAACAAGTTCATTAAGTTGAAACTTGTAATTTTCAGAAAAATGTTTGAAAAAGTTTGAACAAAACATCAGTATGCTTTGCTTCGGGTCAACCAAGGTCATTAAGTTGGACTTGGTAGGCAAATTAAGTACCTAGGGTCATTAACTTGGACCTAGATACTTAAGTGGATTCCTAAAAACTGATAAAATCAAAGTCAAAAAGGTCAAAAGGTCAAACAAATGAGAATCAAGTAGGTGAACTTGGCTCGGGCGGCAATCCGAACGAACAGCTGTTCGATCGGACAGCAATCCGATTCAAGACACACTATAAATAGAAGGTCAACTGTTCAGTCAAACTTTCACTCGTTCGATCGACCACCCTATTCTCTCTCACACTTTGTCTCATTTGATCTGATTTCTTCACACTCTCTTTGCACAAGTACATTAGATCGTTGGTTTGCTCAACTTTCATAATGGCAAAGGTAAGTTTTTCATGCTAAATCTAATTAAACTTGATGTTTGTTGTCTGTTCTTGTTCGATGACATCACAGTCGGTGCTTAAATGATAGATCTAAGTAGATTTAGGACGTTTTGATGAGATTTGAACACTAGGTTTTGTTCTCAAAGGTTAGATCTACAGATTTACGGGTCCAATTTGTATTATAACATGCTTAAATGTGTAGATCTGATGATTAGAACATGTCGGCTTTCGGAACTTTAAATGTTAAATTAAACTTAGAATAGGCAGAATTAGAACACAATGAACATAGGGTTTTGATCGCGATGAGATTCTCTACATAGATCTATGTTCAATTTGATGATTTAACTGAGAAAATTTTCATGTTCATGTTTGTTCTTGAATGTTCTTGAAACGAGGTGCTGACCGATCAGACAGCAGTTCGATCGGGTGACCACCTGATTCCTTGTTTGAGTACTTGATAAATTTTCTAAGTGTTTGTATCTAAGAATCTGTGCCTAAACTGTTAGTATATTTGATGCTTTGAATCATGTGCCTTTGTCTATCAATCATGCCATGAATAGGATGGCAATCCGATAGGACAACATTTGCAATTCGATCGGACAGCCATCTTATTGACATCTCTATGTTGAAATTTGTGCACTCATGTCAAATTGGCAGTCCGAACGGACAGCATATGCAATCCGATCGGACAGCTACTAAATGACAAAATCCTTCATCTGAGTGGCAAGTCGTTCGGACAGCAATGTCATCCGATCGATCAGCCTTTCTATCCATATGGTCTTGACTTGAAAACTGTGCAAAGTGGCAATCCGTTCGGACAACTTTTGCAATCCGATCGGCCAGCCACTAAAAGGGCCAAAACTCTTCAACTGTTTCATGTTTGCCAAAAATTCTTGTGACAACTCGATCGGACAGCACTCCGATCGGGTGGTCATCCGATTCATATGCTGATGACCTGTTTGACTTTCTTCATTGCACAAGATAGGCCATCCGATCGGACAGCAATGTCATCCGATCGGACAGCCATCCGATTCTGAAAACTAGCACACATAGAGTGTTCCAGAGTTAGAAAAATTTTGAATTTTTCAAAATTTTCATAACTCATCCTTTATGTCTCAAACCCTGTGCAAATGATTGATAATGAATATTTTTGCAGGGAAAAGGAAAAGACTGGGACAAGGGTCACAATGTATATTGTTTATTAGATGAAGATCATACAAAAGGAATTGTGGTTGAGGAAATAGCTAAGTTTTTAAGAGAGAGCAGGATTGGGAAAGCATTAACTGATAAAACCATTGTGTATGAATCTCATGTGAGAACTATCTGGAACTCAGCTAGATATGAAGAATCTGATAAGTCAATTTATTCTGCTGTAAGAAAGAAGGATGAGAATGGAAAGGATGTGGATCTGGAGATGAAGTTTAATGTTGAAGATCTTAGACGAGTCTTAGACTTAGGTGATAGTGACAATGATCCGACCATCATTCCTGAACGTCTAGCTAAAGGATTATGGTACAGAATGGGATTCACAGGGAGTATCAATGGAAAGATGATAAAAACGATGTTCTCTAGTGCTTACAGGTTCATGATTCACTATGTGATACATGCTCTATCTCATAGGAAAGGAGCATACGACGAAGCATCTGATTACATCATGAACACAATTGCATGTCTAATACTGAATAGACCTTACAATGTTTCACAAGTAATTTTTGAATACATGAAAGAAAATATCAAAGCTGGAGGTGATAAATATATCATGTATCCAAGGTTCATCATGATGATGATTGACGATTAGTTCAAGGATATTCCAAAGAATAATGGTGATATTTTGGGTTTAAGAAACATGACATCTGAAACCATCACTAGACTGACCAAAGGAACTGATGAAAGAGTTAAGGGAATGATATATAAAATCAACAGGCCAGCATACATCGCTCCAGAGAATGATAGATGGAGACATGAAAAGAGTGATTCTGATAACGAGGATGAGAAGATGAGTTTGTTGGTTGAAAAGAAAACCAGATGGTGGTTTGAGAGAGATGGAAAAAGGAAAAGAACGTCGAAGACAACCCCTACAGTTCCAATTCAAAAAAAATCAACACCGAAGATTGTAGTAAAGGGTATAGTGAAAGGGGGAGTCATAAGGCAGTTAAAATCTTAAAATTGTTAAATGTTTCTAATATTTTTGTTAATGTTTGTTTTTGCAGGGCCTTCGAAAGAACCTCAACTGAGATTGGTGGACGAACAAGTGATTGATCCATCAAGTATTCCACAAGAGAAAATTGATTTAGCAAAAGTTACGTTTGAACAATTTGTTGAACTCAAAGAAGCTGCTAAAAGGGATCAAGGTTCAAGTGCTCAACTTGAAAGTGTCAAAGAAAAAGAACTTGAAGGTGTGATTCAAGATGATTCAAGTGAAGCAGATTCTAAGGCTACTGAGTCAGAATCAGAATTGGATCATACAACACTTGGTAGAGGCAAAGCACAGTTAAAGAAGAAGCCAACCAAGAAGCAGAAAGCACCCAATGAGGAGGATTCTACTTATGTTCCACCTGAGAAAAAGAAGCAAAGAGCAAAGCGAAAAGCAGTTCAAGCTGGGGTTTTCCAAGAAGAGTTCGTGCAAGAAAAGGTAGTGCTTCTGTACAGAAAAGTCAAGAGGGAAAGAAAGAAAAACATGTTGAAAAGTCAAAGGATACTGAAGCAGAAAAGAGTTAAAGCGTTGAGATCCCGAAGGAACCAGAGATGCAGAATGTTGAAGTACCTGAGGTTGAAGTTCAAAAGAAGACAGGTGGTGATGATTATGTAGAAATCACGGGGTTTAAATCAGCTACACCACCACCACCTCCACCACAAGATCAGCCGATTCCAGATTTTCCTGAATCTTCTCATCAAAGAAATGAAGCTTTTAAAAATCTGTTTGGAGATCTTCCACCTGCAACTGGAGTATACAGAGAAGATATTCCAGATGAAGATTATAACATGTTTAACAACGAAGCTGTAAAAGAATTGACTAAGAAAATTGTTGTACTCGAAAAAGAGAAAGCTAAAGCTGAAGCAGAGCGTGACGCTTTAAAGAAGCAGGTTGAAGTGCTGATGAAAACAAGTGATGAAATTAGAATGGTTTTGATAGATCAAGAAGAGAAGATACAGAAGATGGAAGATGATGTTGAAGACAACACAAAGCTCTTTAATGTCATGCAAGAAGAAATTTCTGATTTGAATCAAAAGCTAGCAAAGATGAACGTTATCAATCAGACATTGAATCAATTGATCAGTGAACTTACTGAAGCATCAGCGAATGAAATGAAAGCTATGAAGCTGGAGATGGAAGCCATGAAAGCTGATAAAGTGATGAAGGATAATCAGCTCAACATGATATATGCTGTCATGGAAAGTCACCTAAAAATCGACGTTCATTCTGCCTTTAATGATCTTGAAGTCAAAAGAGCTGAGGAACGGAGAATTGAAAGAGAAAGGCGTCTGGCTGAAGAAGCCACACAAAAGAACAAAAGTGTTATTGAAGAAACTAAAGAAGCTAGTGGATCTTCAAGCCAAATTGATGTGGAAATGTCTGAAGCAGAAGCAGATCCCAAGGGATTCATGCTGGTTGGTGAGTCTTCTACTCTGTCCTTTGATCTTAATGAAGTTATTCGTCGAGTTTATGCTATTCAAAAGAAGAAGAAAGCAAAAGAAGTATTGTTGTTGAAATGGAAAGAAGAGGAAGAAGTAGAGGAAGAGACACCAAATTTTGTTCTTATTGGTAAAGCGGTTCCAGCACCTTATAGCCTTAAAGAGATTGTTCGAAGAGTTAAGATTGATGAAAGACGAAAAGAGGCTAAGAGAGCTCGTGGAGAAATTGTTGAAAGTGATTCCGATTTGGAAATTCTTGGTAATGAAGATGAAGAAGAAGATGAACATGATAAGTCTGATAAGGAAGATGAGAAAGATGATAAAGATGATAATGATGATAAGGGCAATGATGATGATGATCAGGGTGCATCGGGATTGCTGGTTGAGAATCCTAATGTTGAGCAGAGAATTGAAGATTTTCTGAATGATGAGATAAACGAACAAGAGGATGATGATCAGCAAGAAGCCTCCACATCTGGAAAACAACACGTTGACCAGGTACTCATCACAAACCCTACTGTTATTTACTTACATGCTCAACATGAGGGGGAGCTCGAGGTTTGGAGGTCCAGAGCAGAAATGTTGGAGGAACTGGGTTTGAATGATGGAAAATTTAAGTTCGACATTGAAGATGAGATACCTCAGTCATCTGAAAATATATTTGAGCCTAGGTATGCTCAGGAAGTTGATCACTACAATGATGTTATTGTTGAAGATGCTTCAGATTCATCCGATGAAGAAACTGATTTTCATTATTCTGGAATTGATGAAACATTTCCTTCTTTTGCGGAAATGTTCAAGGATCGAAATGAAGATGAAATAAGAAGAAAGATAGTGGAAAAGGTTTCAAGTGAAGGTGTTCCAAAGATAATCCCAAGAGAAAACCTAGCCGAGGAGAGGAAAAAGTGGTTTAAAGTGATGCCGAAGGAGAGGAAGACTCTTAGGGCACTTCAGTACTTCACGCACAACAAAGACATCTCATGGGGTGACATTTTATCATGGGGATATCTGGAAGATTTGCAGTTTTATGCAATTCGACGTGAGAAAGGTGTTCAGTACTTTGAATTCCTGTCAGATATCAAAACACTTCCATGGTGGGATGTAGATGAACTTGTGCAGACGAAGAATATAAAGCAATTTTATTATGGTCTGGATGTGAAAGTACATGATCAACATTTATGGGATGACATTAAGCAGCAGGCAAAGAATGGTTATCCTGATTGGAAGCCGCAACGTCCAAAACAGATCGTGACTATCTTAGAAAATGGAGAAAAAAACATAACTTTGGATGTTAAGCCTCTACGATGTTTGAAGAACATGCCTCTCAGGGCAATTGAGCAAGATTTTCATGATTTATTTGAAGGAAACGACGGCTGAGGCAGTAATCTCATTGTTCGACAAGTCCACCGGAAAGTCTCGAAGAATCAGTATTCTGGATCTAATGTGGCTTGTTAACTGTTCGAAGAAAGATATCAACTGCTTGTTCTACAACAAGATTGTATATGAGAAGAGAGACAAAGAACAAGCGTTGCAGTATCAAGCGATCGTGGATGTGTGTTTTGCCCAAGACATCAACTCAGGAAGATATTGGAAGACAAAATGGAGAGATCTTGAGATTGATGAATTCCTGAAAAGATACAAGCGCAACCAGAAGTTTAAAGAGATTGCTGAAAGAGCAGCTGAGCTTGGCAAGCGCAAATTGGGAAGATCGATACCAACGGATCAAACGCCAATCGAGAAAGAGGAAAACAAGATTCCCAAATGGGATCAGAAGCGTGATGGTGATCCGGTTTACAGAAAATGGTGGATCGAAGAGGGAAGGCATATAAGACGAAGAATGTTAGAAGAAAAGGCTGAGCAAAGAAGACAGAGGGCCAAAGAACGAAGGCGTAACAGAAAAGAATGAAGACTATGCTGGAAGGAACTGCAACTACATCTGAGGGGGAGTCTGTTAGTTCATACGTCTGTAGCTTCCGTCAGCATTTAGTCATATTTTGTATGTTTGTGTCCTTTGTGAACAAGTATGTATTTATATGTATGTACGTAGTTAGTAAACTCAGGATATGGGTCTTGTTTATTAAAGTGCTGAACTTTGGTTGTATAGTGTCACCCGATCGGATGGGCCATCTGATCGGACAGCACTGTCATCCGATCGGACAACAGCCATGTCATCCGATCGGACATCACTTAAGTGAGATCCTGAGTTGCCTATAAATACCCAGTCAGGGTATGTCATTCAGAAATTTTGTCACTTTAGGAGAACTCTGTCAAGTCTGACTTCTACTGGCACTTGTGTACTTTCATATCAGTTGAATAGAAAGATCAGACGGTGTTTAAGCGTTGAATACTTTGTCGTACATCTGTGATTTGATCCAATGGATTCCGCACATTGATCAAACTCGATTCATCTAAGTTCCTGACGAACTGATCCTTTACGAGGGACCTGTAACACCTCGAAAATTTGTATTCAATAAAATAACGACACGTGTCATGTAAGACAAAAGTGTTATAAACCCGGATCTAGTTAAAAATGTATGGCGGGATTTAAAAGTGTCATCATGTTAATTTATACCTCTGAACGACCTCATTATGAATCCCAAGGCCCTAATATATATTATAAACATCTGATAAGTATCCTAAATCTGGTTAATGCTAACAATGATTGATTCATAATTGAAAGAATGGGATCCTACGAGGATATGCACGACAACCTTCATTTACGGCACTTTCAAAAGGATCCAAGGCAACTTTAGAACATATCATGGTGGTCTTAACTGTTTAGGACCTGTTCAAGAGGCCCCTACTGAAAATAGTGGCCCAAAATCGTAATACACTAGTTGCCTGTTCGAAGCTTGAAAGGTTAAAAGTTTTTGCCTTCTGGTAAAGGCTTACGGACCGTAAAGGTCCTGCCTTACGGTCCGTAAGGCATGCCCAGCGACAGTAAATTCGACAGCTGCCTGTTATGAACGATATAACCGACTTAAAAAGATATTTTCACTTCCATGGGCGACCCCTACTTGCTTTTAGACCTTAGGGACACTTGTGAATGATCCATGATCAGTTGTAGCATTGTTTGTCATGATCACAAGCAATCAAACTCACTGTAAAAGGTCCCTCATGTTGCAACTTTGTGATCATGCTTTCCATCTGCATTTGTGGAACTTCCTGGAGCATAAGATCAGTCCCCAAGCATCTATAATGGTGCATTAGACCTTGGTAAGTATCCTTGACCTTCCTTAATTGAGTTTTGCTTAGTTAAATAGCTTAAAGTCAAACCGTCGTAATTAAGGTTTGACTTATCGATTAATCACTAATGGTTCAGTGTTTAGTCAAACTTAAAGTAGTTATAAGTTGGTATTTATGTGGGCAATAAACCCTTAAAAGGGCACCCTCTGTTTCCCGCTCGAACTAGATCAAATGTCGGGTCAAAGTTGTTTATAAAAAGTCAACAGAAACATAATTTTCGAATTAACGCATAATTAACAATGTAGAAGGCGTGTAACCCATTTTATCACTCATATAACTTAGTAATAAATGTAAGAACATGTCTAAGCATGTTCGACCCGACAATTTTCTGTTTAGACCCGGTTCGGAACCGAAAGTCGCAAAACTTTGACTTTTGCTTTGACTTCACTTCTGACCCGATTTAGTATGATTTGGAAATGCCTTAGAGCCTCCTTAGGACCAGGCTACATGATGGTATAACCCTCTGTGATTGGTTCATTGATTGTCCGTTTCGTTTACACGTTTCCGTTAATTGCCTAATGTTGACCAATATGCCCTTTTGACCATAAAACGGGAATTTTGGAAATGTGAGAGGACAATAATCTTTTTTACTGATTTATAAACATGTCCCTAAAGTTTCATATCAGTTCGAGGTCCAGAATAGGAGTTATGCTAAATAGCGCATTTAAAAAGCTTTTTTGTTAATTAAACGGCGCAATTAGCATAAAGCCTATCTAAACCCAATTTTGAGACCAAACATTTTACCCACGGATGTAATATAATATTTTGGGATTTTTAAAGATTTTTAATTATTTTTAACCTGCTCATAACCTAAGGGTATGGCGTTGATTCGGTAAATACCGATTATACCCTTTTTGTTTATAAAATGAGTTCTACATAGTATTTTGACATCAATCCAATTGCTACTGATTTTATATAATAAATGAAGTATTTTGAACTTTATAACCTGATCAGAAAACTCAGATTTCCTGTATAACCCAGAAATCGCTTAAAATGGCTTTTTACGCGTATTAAACACATCGTATGGGTTTAAAACCATTTTGGCACATAAGACTTATCACCAATTGATATAACCTATTAAATTAAGTTATTTTACTGATTATTTCAGAACCGTATCTCAGAATTTTAAATAATCTCTTTTATAATCTTTTAAATGACCAAAATACCCCTACGGGGCTTAAATAGAGATTAAACTCGTCTTGGGCATGATGGAAGGTATCCTACTGATATCACAACCTATTTAAGGCATATTAACTTAGGAAACCTATAAATGACTCTCATGGTTACCCGTTACGCCTCTTGCGCGTTCGGTTCGGTTTATGTAACTAGTTTGCATAAATTAGCCGAAACGGGTCGAACCTTATCGTTTTTATCTCAAAATCCAGAATGTGTTTAGTTTACCCATAGTATACAGGTCTTCAAACTTGTCGGGTCTAAACCACATTCTATTCCGGTCTTCGCTTAATCACGCGTTCGAACCGTATCTTCCTTTAAAACTAACCGGTCTAAGCTTAAGCTTAACTAAAGACCGTTAGGATTCTAATAGGTTATTATAAACCTTCGTTCCAGAATAGGAGACCCGGTAAAAGCTACGTGCACTTGCTTGTTGTGAATATTACTTGCAAATGTAAATACTTTTAACTTATTTTCCCTATACGGGCTTGGGGTATGGTATATAAAATACCGCTTGGTCGGGCATTGAATCTTTAATCGAATAGAGGTTAAACCATTGATATGCTCCGTTTGGAAATGTTTTGTTTGCTTAAAGCCTTTGGGGGGTTAATGACCATGTCCCGGATATCCTTGGCATCATTTTACGAAATGGCCACGACCTAAGCACGGGGTGTAGGCGTACACCCGTCAGTGCCTAAATAAATAATGTGGTGCGTCTATTGATCTTTAACCCGGTCTACGGATCGGGCTACTGAACGCATAAGGAACATGTAATTCTTTTACAAGATTATATTCAAATAATTATCCCAAGTTATAAAAAGTTTGTGCCACGTGCATTCAAATCAATTTTATTAAACTTTTCAAAATGAGTCGGTTGATTGTATTTACCAGTGTAAACTGACGTATTTTCCCAAAAAGGTTAAGTGCAGGTACTACGCGAACTAGGCTGGCTTTCTCCTAGCGTCCACAATAAGTCTCGCAAGCTTGGATGCCATAAAACTGTTGAACAATGTTTCCTTTTTATTTTGATCCACCTGTGGATTATTTTCAACTGTTGGTGATACTTGATATTACAATTTATTAAAGTTGAAATATATCTATCTTTTGCTTCCGCTGTGCATTTAAATATTGTGTTGTTTGACTATGATGATATCAACTACGTCACGATACTCCCCACCGGGCCCACCGGTAATACGTGGAAATATCGGGGTGTGACAGGTTGGTATCAGAGCCAACATTGAGTGAATTAAACACTAGCCTTTTGTGTTTAATCTCAATGACACAATTGCACATTCCTAAATTTCGAGTCTAGACAAAGAACTTAGGACAAATCCAAATTTGTTTTAATTTTAACTTTGTCCTTTATATTTCTTGTTGTATCTTTTATTTGTTTTGACAGGATTAACAATGCCACCAAGATTTAGAAGAGGAGGACGAGGTAAGGGGCCAATCACCGCCCCCAACGATCACGAGGCCGGGCCTTCACACCGGCGAACTCCTTCTACCACTATGAGTGCCGATCCTCAGGGAAACTGGAGGAACCATTTGGAGCCCGCTAGACGGTCTATCTCGCACAGCTCAACGCCTCCTTACCGCAACTCCTTTGGGCCACATTCAGAAAATGAGCCCGATGACTCCCGCCATTCCTTCTTACCGTTGCAGCGATCTGCTTCGCACCGTTCCTTTGGAGACCCCATTCCTGTCTTTCAGGGCCGGTTCAACCCGGCAAACTATATTCAAGAACCAGTGGGTTTTAACCCATTGGGACCAGAGGACCACTTCTCAGGAGACAATGCAATGGACATGGACGAGGACACGGATCCCATCGAGCCTGCAACCGGAACTCCCAACCATCCCATCGAGATCTCTGATGGGTCATCCTTCCACGAATCACCCTACGGTGGTCCAGACAGTTATCAAGCGAGGTTTAACCAATATAAGTGGTATTTCACACCCTCTCATAACCCACAGCAGCAACAGCAACAGGATCCCTCCGAGGATTCACGTTTCGTGGCAGTCACGCCACCACCACCACAGCCGCCAATTCATCAAGCACCTCCAGAACCACCAAGGCGTAGGAGGACAGGCGCACGAATATCCGCGCGAGGAGATTTTCACTTTAGCACCCCTCAACACTCTAGTGGCAGCCACTACCCGCCACTGCATGAAGACCCACAAATGGGTGGGCCCTCAAACCCAATTCCAGAGGTGAACACTGCACCAGTTGCACCACCGCCGCCACCATTGGGTTTTGATAACCCGATTCCTACATACGCCGGTTCAACGGCGTACAATCCGTTTGAGCAGCCGGCTCACACTCACTATAACTACGCTGATGCCGATCCATACCTTGTGGCAGCGAACTACAACGCCCTTCATCCTGAAGGACCATATGGAGCCCCTTAGGGAGTGGGATATCCAACTCATGGGTACCAAATGCCTGCTCGACCTCCGATTCGGCAGCAGTCTCAGCCACCACGATTTTCCCCACCGGAACAGGAGGAAATCCTCCAAAGACTAAGTCGAGTGGAACATGAATTCCAAGAAGAACGCAGGAACAACAGGAGATTCCTCAAGGGCCTAGCGAGCTTGTTAAAGGGGAAGAAGAAGAGGGATCATTAAATCCCTGTATATATTATTGTATTCCTTATTTCAATCAAGTCCCTGTGTGGACATTTATCTATGTACTTAGTCCCTGCGAGGACTTGCATTTTTAGTCCCTGCGTGGACATCTATTTTAGTAATTGGTCCCTGCGTGGATTTGTTTTTCAGTTTAGCCCCTGCGTGGGCAAGTTGTTTCTGTTAGAAGTCCCATTTAGGGCAATGTGTACTCCTTGTAATAATTAATGGAATGTTAAATTTATAAATTTCATTTTTGTCATTATATGCATATATATGAAATAAATAACTCAAAATCATTCCTTTTAAAATAATCTGCCTATTAAATATTAAATGAGAATCTTAAAGGTATAACCTAGCCTGTATGTCATTATAAGACTTGGCCAAGGTGGTAAGACCTGTTTAAAAGATTCAAATCCCTGTTAACATCTGAAAAACATGTTAACGCTCCTGGCAGATGTGATTCATTAAAATCACACACGTCATTCTTATAATAGGATTCTTCAAAAGATTCCTAACCTAACCTGGTGATCTATAAATCATGGGTTTAAATCATCAATTAAGATGATCATATGTAGACCATCCGTTGGTAATATAGTGCCTACGGGCCATACTCATTGTCATGTAAGACAAAAGACAGTAGTAGTCTACGACTCCCTGTCAGAAAAAGGTAAAGAACTATGTTCAAACCTTCATGCCTTGATTCTCTGAAATCATGGCTTATGAGTTAAAAATGTCCCTGTGACTAGGCCTTTTGGTGCTATTAATAATACTGTTATTGTTTTATAATTAGGATAATTTATAATAAAAATCCTAAATAAATATGACTAACAAATTAACCAAATATGGTCTGTGTTTACCATGGTTAATGAATTGCCATAAAAGACAATTCCATAATAAACTCCCAAATAAATTATTGTCCATATCTTATGTAACAGCTCAAACAACATGGCTGACTCGGATGAGATCAACAGTCACCCAAGGGAAGATCATGATAATACCCGAATTAACATAGCGGGTGCAGAACTCCAAGCTTTAATAGACAATGCTGTTACAAAGGCAATAGAGCGGCAGTATAAAGAATATAGCGGGACTCGAAGTAGGACCCTATCCGCACCGCATTCCAAGCCTAAGACTCAATCTGAGGCTCACAGCAAGCCTCCCTCCAAGAAGGAAGAGCCAAGGAAAGACGATGACGATCGTCAGTCCTCAAATCAGCAAAGTGTTCCATCTCAAAAGATCGTATTGAAGCAAGGACCCCGTGATAAGGGTTGCTCCTACAAGTATTTTGTTTCATGCAAACCCAGGGATTTCACTAGGGAGAAAGGAGCTATAGACTGCATGACATGGTTGGATGAGATGGACACCGTGGTTGATATCAACGGGTGCGCGGAGAAGGATGTGGTGAAGTTTGTGACTCAATCGTTCAAGGGTGAGGCCTTAGCCTGGTGGAGATCGTTGATTCAAGCTACTGGGAAAATTCCACTGTACAATATGACATGGGAACAATTTGTTACCCTCATCAGGGAGAACTACTGTCCTCAGCATAAGGTTGAAAAGATTGAGTCGGATTTTCTGTCCTTAGTGATGAAAAACCTGTATTGCCAAGCCTACCTTACGAGCTTTAATACAATGTCAAGATTGGTTCCTTATCTTGTGACTCCGGAACCCAAAAGAATAGCTCGTTTCATTGGGGGTTTAGCCCCAGAGATTAAGGCAAGTGTAAAAGCCTCTCGGCCAGCTACATTCAGGTCTGCAGCTGATATATCCTTGTCCCTCACATTGGACGCGGTCAGGCAGAGATCGCTGAGGAACACGGATGCCGAGAAAAGGAAGCGTGATGATGACAATTCACGAAGGTCAGACAAGAAGCACCGGGGAAACAATGACCACAAGAAGGGGTCTGAATCTAAGAAGGATGGGCATCAATCTGGAGATAAGCCCAAGTGTAAGGTCTGTAAGAAGTACCATTTTAGGAAGTGTAGACTTGACTCAAAATCCCAATCTCAGCCGAGACCATGTGGGATTTGCAAATCTTCGGAACATAAGACCCTAGAGTGCAAGAAGCTGAAGGACGCAACGTGCTACAGTTGCAACGAAAAAGGGCACATTAAGACAAATTGCCCAAAATATGCAAAGAAAGCTGATGAAGGAAAGAAGACCAATGCTAGGGTCTTCAGAATGGATGCAAAGGAAGCTGTGCAGGATGACAATGTGATCACAGGTACCTTCCTCATAAATGATGTTTATGCGAGAGTGCTATTTGATTCAGGAGCTGATAAATCATTTGTAGATAATAAGTTTTGTAAGTTACTGAATTTGCCTGTTAAAACCCTAAGTGTAAAGTATGAGGTGGAATTAGCAGATGGCACCTTAGAAACCGCCTCAACCATATTAGATGGATGTTTCATGTCCATTAAGAACCACTATTTTCCTTTATCCCTGCTTCCTTTGAAGTTAGCCGGTTTCGACATAGTTTTGGGTATGGACTGGTTATCTCATAACCAGGCCCAGATTGTCTGCAATAAGAAGCAAGTGGTGATCAAGACTCCGTCTGGTGAATCACTTACCATTCAGGGAGATACCCAGTATGGACTGCCTGAGCAAGTGACTATGCTCAAGGCCTCTAGGTGTTTGAAGAAGGGTTGTGTCATCTACATGGCACAAGTGACTATTGACGAGCCGAAGCCTAAGATTGAGGATATCCCCGTCATTTCTGAATATCCCGATGTTTTCCCTGAAGAACTACCTGGTTTACCACCATATAGGCAAGTGGAATTCAGAATTGACATCATCCCTGGAGCAGCACCAGTAGCAAGGGCGCCTTACAGGTTGGCACCAACAGAGATGAAGGAATTGAGAACACAACTAGATGAATTGGTAGCCAAAGGTTTCATTAGACCTAGTTCGTCTCCTTGGGGAGCACCAATCTTATTTGTCAAGAAGAAGGATGGATCGATGCGTCTATGCATCGATTACCGTGAGCTTAATAAGGTCACTATCAAGAATAGGTATCCATTGCCCAGGATCGACGATCTGTTCGATCAACTTCAAGGGGCAAGTTACTTCTCTAAGATTGACTTAAGGTCAGGCTATCATCAACTAAAGGTTAGAGATGAAGACGTACACAAGACTGCATTTAGGACTCGTTATGGTCATTACGAGTTCCTAGTGATGCCTTTTGGGCTCACTAATGCACCTGCCGCATTCATGGATCTCATGAATCACGTCTGCAAGCCCTACTTGGATAAATTTGTCATCGTTTTCATCGACGACATTCTCATTTACTCGAAAAGCCAAGCTGACCATGAGAAGCACCTCCATTGCATTCTGAAACTGCTTCATCAAGAAAAGCTCTACGCCAAATTCTCTAAGTGTGAATTTTGGCTTCGTGAAGTCCAATTTCTTGGACATGTGGTTAGTGAACGCGGAATTCAAGTAGATCCCGCTAAGGTTGAAGCTGTCATGAATTGGCAAGAGCCAAAGACGCCCACAGAGATTCGCAGTTTCTTGGGATTGGCAGGATATTACAGGCGTTTTATTGAAAATTTTTCAAGGATTGTTGCACCCCTAACTTCCTTGACTAGGAAGAAGATTAAGTTCGACTGGGGACCGAAGCAACAAGAATCCTTTGATATCCTTAAGCAGAAGCTAAGCAATGCACCGGTGCTGACATTGCCTGACGGAATAGAAGAATTTGTGGTATATTGTGATGCATCACACACCG
The DNA here is from genome assembly GCA_030545235.1 of Helianthus tuberosus. Taxonomy (NCBI): domain Eukaryota; kingdom Viridiplantae; phylum Streptophyta; class Magnoliopsida; order Asterales; family Asteraceae; genus Helianthus; species Helianthus tuberosus. Next base: position 86,611,843 of record CM060369.1, read on the forward strand.
GGATGGGATGTGTGCTTATGCTGAAAGGCAAGGTTATTGCCTATGATTCACGTCAGTTAAAGGTGCATGAAAAGAACTACACCACCCATGACTTAGAGTTGGGTGCCGTTGTATTTGCACTAAAGCTTTGGAGGCACTATTTATATGGAACTAAGTGTGCGATCTATTCTGATCACAAGAGCCTCCAGCACCTGTTTAACCAAAAGGATTTGAAAATGAAGCAACGACGTTGGATGGAAACTTTGAATGATATACCATCCTGGCAAGGCGAATGTAGTCGTCGATGCCTTGAGTCGCAAGGAAAGTGTGAAGCCTATAAGGATCAATGCCAAGAGCATTGAGATAAAGAATGGTTTGAATGAAAGGTTGTTAGCTGCGCAGAAGGAAGCTGTACTGGAAGCTAACTATCCTAATGAAAAGCTAGGAGTAACTGAAGAACAGTTATCCTATGGCAAGGACGGAATTTTGAAGTTAAATGGACGAATATGGGTTCCAGTTTATGGAGGACTTCGAGATGTTATCCTCCAGGAAGCCCACAGTTCTAAGTACTCCGTTCATCCTGGAGCTGACAAGATGTACCAGGATTTGAAAGCAAATTTTTGGTGGATAGGCTTGAAGAAGTCTATAGCTACCTATGTAGCTAAATGTTTAACATGTGCGCAAGTCAAAGCTGAACATCAAAAGCCGTCAGGTTTGCTACAACAGCCTGAACTTCCCACGTGGAAGTGGGAAATGGTGACAATGGACTTCATCACCAAGTTTCCAAAGACAAGGAAGGGAAATGATACTATATGGGTGATAGTGGATAGACTGACTAAGTCAGCAAATTTCCTACCCATTAAGGAGACTTATAGCTCCGACATGTTAGCCCAATTGTACGTAGATAAGATTGTATCTCTACACGGCGTGCCTGTGTCTATTATCTCTGACAGAGATATTAGATACACGTCACATTTTTGGAAAAGTTTCCAACAATCTTTGGGCACGCGCTTAAATTTCAGTACGGCTTACCATCCCTAGACGGACGGGCAAAGTGAGCGTACAATCCAAACTTTGGAAGACATGCTTCGCGCATGTGTGATTGATTTAGGTGGTAGTTGGGATAACCACCTGCCATTAGTCGAGTTCTCCTATAACAATAGCTACCATACCAGCATTAAGGCTGCGCCTTTCGAGGCCTTGTACGGGAGAAAGTGCAGAACGCCCGTTTGTTGGGTGGAAGTTGGAGATGTCCAACTATCAGGACCTGAAATAGTCCTGGAGACGACAGATAAGATTGTGCAAATACGCGATCGTCTCAAAGCTGCCAGGGATAGGCAGAAAAGCTACACATATTTAAAGCGTAAACCTCTTAAATTCGAGGTAGGTGACAAAGTGTTGCTTAAAGTATCACCCTGGAAGGGAGTGATGCGATTTGGTAAGAAAGGTAAGTTAAGCCCGAGATACATAGGACCATTCGAGGTCATCGAATGTGTCGGATCAGTTGCTTATAAGTTAAAATTACCTGAAGAGCTCAGTGGTATTCACAATGTATTCCACATCTGCAATCTGAAGAAGTGTTTCGCTGATGAATCACTAGTCATACCACATACAGATGTGCACATAGAAGAGAGCTTGAGGTTTGTTGAAAAACCTGTGTCGATCGAGGATCGACAGGTTAAGAAGCTTCGAAGGAAGAATGTGCCAATAGTAAAGGTTAAATGGGATGCCCGTAGAGGTCCCGAGTACACATGGGAGGTTGAGTCCACAATGAAAGAAAAGTACCCTCATTTATTTCAGTAAATCTCGAGGTCGAGATTTCTTTTAAGGGGGTGAGGATGTAACACCTCAAAAATTTGTGTTCAATAAAATAACGACACGTGTCATGTAAGACAAAAGTGTTATAAACCCGGATCTAGTTAAAAATGTATGGCGGGATTTAAAAGTGTCGTCATGTTAATTTATACCTCTGAACGACCTCATTATGAATCCCAAGGCCCTAATATATATTATAAACATCTGATAAACATCCTAAATCCGGTTAATGCTAACAATGATTGATTCATAATTGAAAGAATGGGATCCTACGAGGATATGCACGACAACCTTCATTTACGGCACTTTCAAAAGGATCCAAGGCAACTTTAGAACATATCATGGTGGTCTTAACTGTTTAGGACCTGTTCAAGAGGCCCCTACTGAAAATAGTGGCCCAAAATCGTAATACACTAGTTGCCTGTTCGAAGCTTGAAAGGTAAAAAGTTTTTGCCTTCTGGTAAAGGCTTACGGACCGTAAAGGTCCTGCCTTACGGTCCGTAAGGCATGCCCAGCGACAGTAAATTCGACAGCTGCCTGTTATGAACGATATAACCGACTTAAAAAGATATTTTCACTTCCATGGGAGACCCCTACTTGCTTTTAAACCTTAGGGACACTTGTGAATGATCCATGATCAGTTGTAGCATTGTTTGTCATGATCACAAGCAATCAAACTCACTGTAAAAGGTCCCTCATGTTGCAACTTTGTGATCATGCTTTCCATCTGCATTTGTGGAACTTCCTGGAGCATAAGATCAGTCCCCAAGCATCTCTAATCGTGCATTAGACCTTGGTAAGTATCCTTGACCTTCCTTAATTGAGTTTTGCTTAGTTAAATAGCTTAAAGTCAAACCGTCGTAATTAAGGTTTGACTTATCGATTAATCACTAATGGTTCAGTGTTTAGTCAAACTTAAAGTAGTTATAAGTTGGTATTTATGTGGGCAATAAACCCTTAAAAGGGCACCCTCTGTTTCCCGCTCTAACTAGATCAAATGTCGGGTCAAAGTTGTTTATAAAAAGTCAACAGAAACATAATTTTCGAATTAACGCATAATTAACAATGTAGAAGGCGTGTAACCTATTTTATCACTCATATAACTTAGTAATAAATGTAAGAACATGTCTAAGCATGTTCGACCCGACAATTTTCTGTTTAGACCCGGTTCGGAACCGAAAGTCGCAAAACTTTGACTTTTGCTTTGACTTCAGTTCTGACCCGATTTAGTATGATTTGGAAATGCCTTAGAGCCTCCTTAGGACCAGGCTACATGATGGTATAACCCTCTGTGATTGGTTCATTGATTGTCCGTTTCGTTTACACGTTTCCGTTAATTGCCTAATGTTGACCAATTTGCCCTTTTGACCATAAAACGGGAATTTTGGACATGTGAGAGGACAATAATCTTTGTTACTGATTTATAAATATGTCCCTAAAGTTTCATATCAGTTCGAGGTCCAGAATAGGAGTTATGCTAAATAGCGCATTTAAAAAGCTTTTTGTTAATTAAACGGCGCAATTAGCATAAAGCCTATCTAAACCCAATTTTGAGACCAAACCTTTTACCCACTGATGTAATATAATATTTTGGGATTTTTAAATATTTTTAATTATTTTTAACCTGCTCATAACCTAAGGGTATGGCGTTGATTCGGTAAATACCGATTATACCCTTTTTGTTTATAAAATGAGTTCTACATAGTATTTTGACATCAATCCAATTGCTACTGATTTTATATAATAAATGAAGTATTTTGAACTTTATAACCTGATCAGAAAACTCAGATTTCCTGTATAACCCGGAAATCGCTTAAAATGGCTTTTTACGCGTATTAAACACATCGTATGGGTTTAAAACCATTTTGGCACATAAGACTTATCACCAATTGATATAACCTATTAAATTAAGTTATTTTACTGATTATTTCAGAACCGTATCTCAGAATTTTAAATAATCTCTTTTATAATCTTTTAAATGACCAAAATACCCCTACAGGGCTTAAATAGAGATTAAACTCGTCTTGGGCATGATGGAAGGTATCCTACTGATATCACAACCTATTTAAGGCATATTAACTTAGGAAACCTGTAAATGACTCTCATGGTTACCCGTTACGCCTCTTGCGCGTTAGGTTCAGTTTATGTAACTAGTTTGCATAAATTAGCCGAAACGGGTCGAACCTTATCGTTTTTATCTCAAAATCCAGAATGTGTTTAGTTTACCCATAGTATACAAGTCTTCAAACTTGTCGGGTCTAAACCACATTCTATTCCGGTCTTCGCTTAATCACGCGTTTGAACCGTATCTTCCTTTAAAACTAACCGGTCTAAGCTTAAGCTTAACTAAAGACCGTTAGGATTCTAATAGGTTATTATAAACCTTCGTTCCAGAATAGGAGACCCGGTAAAAGCTACGTGCACTTGCTTGTTGTGAATATTACTTGCAAAGGTAAATACTTTTAACTTATTTTCCCTATACGGGTTTGGGGTATGGTATATAAAATACCGCTTGGTCGGGCATTGAATCTTTAATCGAATAGAGGTTAAACCATTGATATGCTCCATTTGGAAATGTTTTGTTTGCTTAAAGCCTTTGGGGGGTTAATGACCATGTCCCGGATATCCTTGGCATCATTTTACGAAATGGCCACGACCTAAGCACGGGGTGTAGGCGTACACCCGTCAGTGCCTAAATAAATAATGTGGTGCGTCTATTGATCTTTAACCCGGTCTACGGATCGGGCTACTGAACGCATAAGGAACATGTAATTCTTTTACAAGATTATATTCAAATAATTATCCCAAGTTATAAAAAGTTTGTGCCACGTGCATTCAAATCAATTTTATTAAACTTTTCAAAATGAGTCGGTTGATTGTATTTACCAGTGTAAACTGACGTATTTTCCCAAAAAGGTTAAGTGCAGGTACTACGCGAACTAGGCTGGCTTTCTCCTAGCGTCCACAATAAGTCTCGCAAGCTTGGATGCCATAAAACTGTTGAACAATGTTTCCTTTTTATTTTGATCCACCTGTGGATTATTTTCAACTGTTGGTGATACTTGATATTACAATTTATTAAAGTTGAAATATATCTATCTTTTGCTTCCGCTGTGCATTTAAATATTGTGTTGTTTGACTATGATGATATCAACTACGTCACGATACTCCCCAACGGGCCCACCGGTAATACGTGGAAATATCGGGGTGTGACAGGACCCAACCCAGATTGGCTCAATTAAGACCTTATATGGTGATATCTGAATAAAACATGACTAAAACGTTACAAAACCAAATTAACGCACAAGAGAACACTATACCCATGTGTACATTTGTGGAACCACAAATTTCACATAAAGGTTATACATTTGAGTGATTTTATACAGAATCAACACTTACGAAAGCAACTCACAAGCACATATTCAGAAAATCGGTACACATATTTAACACCTTAATGAAAAAATAATGCACAACAAACTTGACCGAACCTGTTGTCGCCATCAGTTCTCATTCACGATCCTTCTATTTTCTGTACTCTTAATGACATGTCCTATTTCAGAGAAAGAGAATTAGTGTAATTAACCATTAGGTTTGCTTGTATTCTAATAATACTAAAGTGTCATTTGTTAAAAAGTAAATATGTACATTTAAAAATGATATTTTTAGAATTACCTAAAATGCAAAAAAATATTGATAACCATCGCTGTCGTCAGCGTGGTTGTTTCCTTCGTCTCTGCTGCTTGACAACCACTAGAATATCAAGAACGCGACCTTGACACAAAATACCTAAACTCGCCGATCACTTTCTGTTAACTCCGATCAGAGATGATGGGTTTATGTGGCTTAGGTCTTCTCGAATTAAACACCAACATCACCGCTTAGCTCCTTCGATTTACACCATAGTAGATGGCCGGCGGGACTGCCATGAACATCGCCAGAAAACCCCTCGTCTCTCCAAGTCACTCTCTCTTTATTCCTTGTGCAAGATCCCCTTTCTCTTTCTTGGCTGTCCACCATTAGAAAGCTAGGAACTTATGTGGTCACACTTGAAAACCAAAAAACTTCCCTGGCGCAAACCCCCAATGATAATAATTAGTATGTATAAGAAAGCAAATACCTGTAGTTAGTGTGGCATCCTACACCATTCCAGTCTCCCTATCAATGCAAACCAGAAGAATTTGTGTAGTTAAATATAAGTTACTACATTAACATAATTAATTGAAAAAAATTATGTTTTTGTAAATCGAATTCACCAAACTAATAATATATAAAAGGGTTGAAACTATGGAAAAACTAAAAAGAAAATTAGCAATCAAGCAAGACTTATTCAACTAATTGACATATGAATATGTACAAGTCGATAATGCTTTAATGTACATTTTTGTCAACGTTTCAGTAGTTGTCTTGTTCAATATTGACGCACGGGGATTAAAATGTACAAGTCGATAATGCTTTAATGTACAAGTGATTAAAGAAGAAAATAACAACTAATATTTTCAAAATAAATAACGTTAAAATATTTTTTGTACAAAATAAAGAAAATATTACTGCCCTAAATTTATTTTTCTATTTAAGTTTTTTCTACCTGTTCATTTTTTCTTTGCATAGCTAATTATTTTTGCCTAATTGAGAATTGATTATGTGTCACATTTTATTTTATTAAAACTGCCTAATATCTGTACTTAGATATATCTTATAAAAACTTAAAACTGACCACAACAAACTTCCTAAATAAAAATGGCGACAAATCTAAAATTAAACCCTAATGCACTTCTATAGTTACTACTATAAATACATAGCAGGATATCCCTATATCTATTGCTAAACAAAGTTAAAAAATGGATCTAATTCTGAATTCAATTGTTGCGAAAAACCAAGCATGCGAGATTGAAAATTATAAGACCAGTTCTGTTATATCGCAACAATGAATAATTGTTTTCTTTTATTTACTTTTATGTGAATGTTAACTTATTTGATTTTTCAGATTCAGTTGCATGATGAACATGCCAATTTAAACAACCCAGTTGTCGAACAAGCTTCTAAGGTATTGATTTTGTTGGTTTTTAAGTATTATTTTTGCGTATATCTTTCATATTAACATGTTCTTTATGTTATTATATGTGTGTTTTATTTCAGGATGATTGTGATAAAACTGTTGATATTATTTCTTATGGTGCAATGTTTAGTCCATACAAGTCTAATCTTCAACGTGAATTTAGGGAAAAGATAATTTTAAGGTTTATTTAATCTTTTTTTAACTTTTGTATTCAAATTTTGTCCTTTTTAAGAATCGGAAGTTTGAGACTCAAAGGAAGAGATCCAAGAGACTCTTTAAATGGAAATGGAGTGATGTTATTAATTTAGACGATTCTGAGGACAATGACAAAAAAGAGGAATTAGAAGATACTGCCGATTCAAGCACAAACCAGAAACCCGATTAAAAATACCTCGAGTGTCAATTTAGAAGCGGAACAGATTTTATGCAGTCTAATATGAAATCTATCAAGTGTTTTATGTGTCTTTTTTCATTTTCAGTTGTTATGTTTGATCTAGACGTATGAATAAAGTTTCTTTTATATTTGAACTTTATTTTTGGTGTTAATATAATGCAGTTATTGACCATATTAATAAAGTTCAAAATAAAGTTAGTATCCTAAATTTACAAGTCAACTGAATTTATATAAGTTAATATCCTAAATTTGCAATAAATAGATATTGCAGTTAGATATAGTCAAGCTGAAATTATAAAATATTACAGTTATTTGGATATTAATCTAATAATTTGTATTTCTTAATTAAAAAATAATAAAGTAATAAACTTTAAAGCTAAACTAAAAAACTAAACTAACTATGATATAAAGTTAATAAAGATATAAACTCTTAACATACTATTTTTTTTTATAAAAACTGTTTTTAAAATTTTATAAAAATCTAAATTTTTTATATATATAAAAACAAAATTTAACAATTAAATTTAAATGTGTAAAACGTACTTACGAGTCAACTGCTATTTTTTATTTTCTATTTTAATAAAAACAAAAATTTTAAACTTAAAGTTTATTGGATGAATACCATGTGGATATTTAAAAAAAGTTATGAACTTTAAAAAATAAAATTATAAACTTTATCATTTAACCAGCAAAATAAACTTATTTACAACTATAACAACTTGTTATTTATTTTTTGTCATTTGATTATTATTTTTTATTAAAAAACAAAACTTTACATGTGTAAAACAATATTTTTTTACTTTATTTATAAACAAAACATTTTGTTTTTATAACAAAAAAATATTCTTTTATAAATAATTTTTTTGTAACAAGTAATATAAATAAAATACTCTAGAAATTTACAATCTTTACTAGATAAATACTAAATTGTGTTGCAAACTTTTAGGTATTATAAGTTCAACTATATTGTTATAGATAATATTAGTCAGTTTCAAAAAAATTATTTACCAACTTAACTAGATACATAGTAGATTGTGCTGCATATTTATAGGGATTAAAAGTTAAAAGTAGACTCATATAGATAAGATTAGTTTGGAACTAAAAATCTGAACTTAGTATGATATAATGTTAATAAAGATATAAACTCTTAACATCCTATTTTTTTTTATAAAAACAGTTCTTCAAATTTTATAAAAATATTTTTTTTTATATTTGTAAAAAACGAAATTTAACAATTTAAGTTAAAGGTCTAAAACGTAATTACGAGTCAAATATTATTTTTTATTTTTATAAAAACAAAAATTTTAAACTTAATATTTATTAGATGAGTACTATGTGGATATTTAAAAAAAGTTATGAACTTTAAAGAATAAAATTTTACTCTATAATTTAACCAATAAAATTAACATACTTTACAATTATAACAACTTATCTTTTATTTTTTTTTGTCTTTTGATTATTAATTTTTATAAAAAAACAATATTTTTTGTCTTTTCATTATTTATTTTTATAATAGAACAAAAATTTACATATGTAAAACAATCATTTATTTTATTTATAAACAAAACATTTTATTTTTGGAAAGAAAAGATTTAAAAAAAAGTTTGTAACAAGTAATATTATATATACCTATCTATCATATCTTATATATAACAATTACATGATAAAACATATGTAACTAAAACACTTAACATTTCTTTCAGTTCCCCCAAACTGCTCCAGCAGCTACTACTGATTTATCAGTTAAAGAGGAGATAAAAAAAGAAACTCATCCTCCAAAAGATGTAACAATCAAACAGGAAGAGATACAAGAAATTCTAGAGGACGTTGATCGCGATGATGAGAAATGGTGGTGTGACAATATGTATGAGATCGTTGAGATGTTTAAGCCGTATGATTACTAAATTTTTAACCTCATGATGCAAAGTACTTGACACTTGAGCTTTTAGTTTTTAACATTTATGTTTAAGACTTATCTTTCCTTATTTGTGTGCTACTTTATATAACTTTTAATTATGTTTAAGACTTATTTTTTCAAATACGTGTGTTACTTTGTTATACCAATGGTTTCTTGAAATACTTGATAATTTAAATTCTAAATTTAACAATTATTAGACATATGTAACACTTATGACATATATCCACCATAACAATGTTATCATAAAAATTATACGAATAAGAAAACTACAAGAAACGAGTACCGCAATGCAAAGTGTCGCCCGCCGCATCACTCGGGCAATCTGGTTTCGAAATTTCTAGGCCCAGCCCACTAGCGAGTGCTTGAGATGCTCAGGTGCGAGCCAGAGATATAATTCCATTTTGGCGCCATTTTTGTTTTTCCGTATCCCGTCTAAACCTTCAAAGTTCACACACCTCCTTCACCATTCACCACCACTCCCCGTACTTCAACATTTCATCACACAGAGCGATGTCGCTTCGTAACAAACGACCATCCAAACCCTTCGTTTCTCCGTTATCCCACCCTTCCAAAATCCCCAAACCAACCGTCACCACCACCACCGCACCACCACCTCCGTCTCAACCTCCGTCACAATCCGTAACAACCTCAATTGATCAAATGGTCTCGATCCTCGCAGACGCCGGATGCACGTTAATCAACACCTCCGGTCCCCCGTGCCTCCCTGCTGACGTACACAAGCTCCGCCACCGTCTTCAGAGTCGGTTTTTGTTAGATCCTGTTCTTCGGTCGAAGTTTTTGGCTGGATTTGGTGCCTATATTGATAGCCGCAATGATTTGAGGAGGTTAGTTAGTTTGTTATTGTTCGGTTACGTATAGTGAGCCCTATTTTTAAGCGAAAGTTGAATAGGAAGATCTAGGGTTTATGTTTAGAAATAGATGCGTAATTCTGAATGTCTAGGTGTTGGATTTAGTTTTTAAGGGCATGTTTGCCTAAGCTTATTATAGTTAAAAAGGACTTTTGGAAAAGGACTTTTGGGAAAGGGACTTTTTGAAAAGGAGTTTTTAAAAAAAGTGTTTGGATTAGCTTATTATTGATGTAAAATAACTAAAATGGGCATTCTTTTAGATATAAGGGGGTAAAGAAGGGGTATATTGGTAATTTGTAGTTTGAAAAGTTAAAAGCTGACCAAGAAGTCACAATATTGTGACTTCTTGAAACATCCTTTTTCTTCTTTGCAAAAAGCCATTTCTAAAAGGACTTTTGGCTTAGCCAAACACAAAAACAACTTATTGGCTTTTTGATAAGCCAATAAGTTGTTTTGAAAAGCTTAGCCAAACATGCCCTAAATGGTTTTTCCAGGTTAGTTAGTTTGTTACTGTTCAGTTTGTGTTTGGTTATGCGTAGTGAGCTCTAAGTTTGAGTGGAAGTTGAATAGGAAGTTCTAGGGTTTGTGTTTACAAATAGATGCGTAATTTTGAATGTATAGGTGTTGAATTCAGTATCCAAATGATTTTTGCAGGTTACTAACTTAGTTATTATTCACTTTGTATTCAGTCATATATAGCAAACACCTAATCTTAAGTGACGGGAGACTGAGTTGGTTTGGGCATGTCAGGATGAGATAGACAACGGCCACATTTAGAGCCGTGGAAGCTATCACTGTTGAGGGAAAGAGGGTTAGAGGTAGACCGAAACTGACTTGGGAGGAACGTATTAGGCAGAATTTGCTAGACCTGCGCCTTTCTGAGGACATGGTCGAGGATAGGAGTTTGTGGAGACATAGAATTAAGGTTAAGGACTTTTAAGAGGAGAGTCTGATTTTTGTTTTGATTCTCAACTTAGGATCTTAGTTTTTTAAATGTTTTATGCGTGTTATCGCTTGCATGATGTGTGTCTTTATGAAGTGTTATATGCCTATGTGTGTTTTATTTGATTGTTATGTCTAGACATGGTTTTTTGGAGTTGGGGGTCTCACTGGAAGCAACTCTCTATCCTTTGGGATGGAGGTAAGACTTGCCTACATCCCACCCTCCCCAAACCCCACCAATAGTTCAACTATAGGCGGGATTATACTGGGTATGGTTGTTGTTGTTGTTCTAATCTTAAGTGTAAGTTGAATAGGAAGTTCTAGGGTTTTTGTTTACAAAAAGATACACAATTTTGAATATCTACGTGTTGGATTCAGTATCCAAACGCCTTTTGCAGGCTACTTAGTTCGTGATCTTTCACTTTGTATAGCTAACCCTAATCTTAAGCTAAATGTGAACCGGAAGTTTTAAGGTTTTTGTTTACAAACAGATACACACCTTTTTTAATATCTACCTGTTGAATTCAGTATCCAAACGATTTTGCAAGTTAGTTAGTTTGCATTCGGTCATATATAGTGAACACCTAATCTTAAGTTGAATAGGAAGTTCTAGGGTTCTTGTTTACAAACGGATGCGCACTTTTGAATATCTAACTGCTGAAGTTAGTATTTCAATGATTTTTGCAGGTAAGTTTATTATCATTCACTTCGCAATCAATCATATACAGTGAACACCTAATTTTGAGCGAAAGTTGAATAGGAAGTTCTAGGGTTTATGTTTACAAACCGATACACGATTTTGAATATCTACGTGTTGAATTCAGTATCTGAACGATTTTTGCAGGTTAGTTCGTTATCATTCACTTTGCATTTGAACATATATAGCTAACACCTAGTCTCAAGAGAAAGTTGAATAGGAAGTTATAGGGTTTATGTTTACAAACAGATACACAATTTTGAATATCTATGTGTTGGATTCAGTATCCAAACGATTTCTGCTGTTGGTTAGTTCGTTATCATTCACTTCGCATTTGATCATGTATAACAAACCCAATTTTAAGCGAAAGTTGAATAGGAAGTTTTAGGGTTTTTGTTTACAAACAGATACGCGACTTTGAATATCTATCTGTTGAATACAGTATCCAAATGATTTTCCGCAGGGTGCGGGTTAGTTAGTTTTGTTATCATTCACTTCGCAATCAATCATATAACAGTGAACACCTAATCTTAAGCGAAAGTTGAAACGGAAATTCTAGGGTTTATGTTTACAAGCAGATACACAAGTTTGAATATCCACCTCTTGAATTCTGTACATAAGCAGCATTTTAGCCCTAATGTTGTGAAGTTATAAATTTATACTTGTAGGGTCTTATTACCTTCCAATCGCGATAATTCCGGTAACGGACGAAGTGAGAGCTTAGTCAGGGTGCTCTTGCTGGTTCCTTCAATACAATTAGATCTTCAAAACATGTTGATTGAGAAGCTTCCAGAGTATTTTGATAACGATAACTGTGGTCACTCTTCATCCTCCACTTCACGTTTGGATGAAGACATAGCTAGACTGATACTAAACCAGTTCCGGTGGCTCGATTTTCTAGTGGATTGTGAAGCGTTTATGGAGAATTTGTTTCAAGTGTTATCGATTTGTCCACCTCACTTGAAGAAAGAGATCATTGGATCGTTGCCCGAGGTTATGGGTGACACTAACAATAAGACTGTGGTTGATTCACTTGAGAGGGTGTTGCAAGATGATTCAACTGCCGCAGTTGCTGTTATCGATTGCTTCTCTAGTCTTAATTTGGATGATGTGTTACAAGATAAGGTAATTTGATTTACATGCAAATACACACATTACACATATGAACACAAGTTTATAATTGTTAATGAAAGTTGTATTTGATTTCTTGAAGGTTACAACGATAGCACTATCATGTATTCGAACGATTGAAGCAGAGAAGTTGCCATACCTACTCAGGTTTCTACTTCTGTCCGCAACACCGGCAAATGCTCGAAGAATAATTACACAATTTAGGGAACAATACAAGCTTGTTGGAGTCTTTGATACGCGTTCAACTCAACATAATAAACTTAAGGGGAAATCAGTTGTGGATAATGCGGAAGCTTCAGTTCTTGATGCTCTGGGGTCTAGTTTTCGTTTTAAAAATGTACTTGAAATACTAGTAGAACTTAAAAGTTTTCTTCTAAAGTTAAATAATGGTTTCTTCTGCATGTCAATGCATGCAGATTCTATGCCAGGAGATACTAAGAGAACTTCAGTACATTGACAAACCACAAGATCATAAGGTGATTGACGTCTGGTTATTGATGCTTATTTATAAAAACTGTGAATCTATGCAAAAGAGTGTTGAAAAGGTACTAAAGAAGAAAATAATTGAAGGCTCAATTCTTGATGTTTTGTTTGAGCAATGCTTATTGGGTAACAAGGAATTGGTAAAGGTATGGTGTCAATTACATCCATATGCATGAAATTAGGGCTTTTGTAAACTAAGCACTTAATGCGGTAAAAATTGGATATTGGTCAAGGACCGATATTTGAAATATCGGTTATCGCGGTGGGATATCGGTAATTTTAATATCATGCAAAATTTGTGTATATGGCAATTTAACACCAACAATTCAGTATACTCTCCTACCATTAACAAATTAACATTTTGCAACTTGTAAAACACTAACAATTTTAGCAAGTAGGAACTGATTAAGACTTAAAACACACATTTAACACTAACAATTAAGACTCAAAATACTAATAGCAGCAATAGCAATAAGAAGAAAAGAAAGACGGATGGTAGAACTAAGAAGAAAGGTACTGATATCGGGAAAAGTTGGTGATATATCGGTCAAGTGTTGGTCAATATTGCCGATAATATTGGTACCGATATTCTGATTGATATTTGACACCGATATTTTACATGGGGACCGATAACCGGTATCACCGATATTAACCGCATAGAATTTGAAAAGATAGCAAGTCACTATCTTTCTTTTTGAAACAAGCCGGGACTCATTTTGTGTCTTATGTTCCTTTTTAGGATCACTTTTGCTCATTTTTGCAATTTGCGGAATACTTATTGGCTTGCAAAGAACAGAAAGTAAGCAAATTTGGCATTCAGATGTATAAGTATCTATTTGAGGGGTTTCCCGATACTTACTCAAGACAGGAAGTAAGATGCAAGTACTGTACTTCGTTTAGACATATGCTCTTGTTTCTAGAAGGAAAGAAAGTAACCTGCTTGTGGTTGTTTGTAGGTCTTAGGGTCATTGGTCACCCATGTGGGCTCCGGCATTACATATGAAGTCAGCTCAGCTTTAGATGCTATGGTCATGCTAGCCTCTAAATACTCTCAAGAACTAATTCCAATTTGTTCTTACATAACCGGTATACCTTAATTTCTTATTTTGTGTAATTTGGTTTCCACTTTTGCTGTTTTGCATCAATGTTGAATTTTACCTGACATGTTAATTTACATAATATGTAGGTATATTAGATTACATGGAAGGGTTCAGCACTGAAAACCTGCATAAGGTTACAAATATGTTTTGCAACAGTTTATCTTTTACATAACCACTAGCTTATTCACCTGGATTATGGTATCGCAGGTATATGATGTTTTCTGCCTTCTATCACGGTCTGCACGGTCTAATCCTGATTCATTTGGATCATCTATTGCAGCTGAACTTTTCATGATCGTAAGGAAGCAGGTATAGTTAGTTATATAAACCTGCTTCCAAACTTAATATTTTATTTTATATTATTATTAATATACATTATCTGGCAAAAGTTCGATGTAACTGTGTAAAATGGCAGGTTAGTAATCCAGAATTCAAGTACAAGAAAATGGGTCTAATTGGAACCTTAAAAATATTGTCCCATTTTGGAAACACAGATGAGGTGTCTTGTTCTTCTTCATCACAAGTAAGGGAAAACAAGTTTAACTTATAACACTAATTTATCACTAGAGGTGATTTTTAATGTATATATGTTGGTCAAAATGTGTAGAAGTTGAACTATGAGGAGGCGCTAGAACTGCTGAGAACATCCCTAGATTCATGCCAACAGTTGCCGATATCATTAATCCTCTTTTATGATGAACTATCTGCTATTCTTGATTCAAAACCTCTACATCCAGCAATTATGGAACGGTGAGTTATATTATATGGTGACAAATCAATGCTATTCTTAATTCATGCCGAACACCTTTTTAAAAGATATATTGTATTCAAAATCTAGTACTATTATGTGCAGGGTTGGCCAACTTGTAGGAGAATTTGAATCTATGTTTCTATCTGATTTAGAAAATGGGAAATTGCCTGTTTCTGACTTGTATTGTGGCCTTGAAGGTGAGTCACCTGGATGTGCTTTTATTGGCAACAAGCCAACAAACAAATGGGTTCCAGCAACCAACTTTTATGTGTATTATATGTGTTATGCAGGGGAGCTATGGATGAACTTGGATGGAGATATATCTCCAATATGCATGAACATATTGCCACTGGCCTCTTCCTCATCAAGGTAAGTTTAATTTTATCTTTTAAGACATGTCAATATAGGAACTATTTTTGCCACTTTAATGTCAAAACTCTAACCTCTGTTCATTTGTCTCTTGGAGGTGATATTTATGATCTTTATTTTTTAGAATAACCTAGATACAGTTAAACCTCAATAAAGTAATACCATTGGGACTTGAAAAAAAATATTGAGGCTATTCATATAAACCTTTGTTAGTATAGAGAGAGCTTGTCAGTTGTCACTATAATTTACAGTATGTACTAAGAAAAGTTTAAAGTAGTATATGAATGTAGCGGAAGTTTAAAAGTTTTAGTGAATTTTTGTCTATGGAAACTAAGTTCATGTACACAGCAAATGAAAAAAGTTTACTCTTTACCTATAAAAGCTTGGTGCTTGAAAAAAAACTTAATTAACTATAGATGCATTTTCTTTAAGCAGTTAGAGATCACCTTTACAACTTCTTACTGACAAAACACTAATCGCTTTTTCACTTCTCACTAAGTTGGTAGGGACCACCAATCTCGTCTCACTAATCTTTGGTATTGATTACCACCGCCATGATTATATCTTCTTATCACTAGTAATGGTAGTAATTACCTTCTACACAATGTTGCAGAAATCGGCCTAGGCGGCCGATTAATCGGCGCCTAGGCGCTAGTCGGTGGGTTACTGCCTAAATTTAAGCTAGTCGGTCAAAAAAATCGGTTATGGTCAAAATCAGTCAAAGTCGGTAAAAGTCGGACAAAATCGGTAAAAATCGGTCAAAATTGGACTAATCGGGCCCATGTTTTTTGACCCAAAAAACCCAATTTTTGAAACCTGGCCCATGGTTTAAAGCCCAAATTTTAGTTATAAACCTATTTTAACATTTAAGTTTAGGTATTTTAACATTTAACCCCCTCTATCTTTCACCAGTTTACATATGGTTCCTAAACTTTTAAATTTATTAATAAAAAGTATAAAGTTATCTCCTAAACTTGTAAATTTATTAATAAAAAGTATAAAGTTATCTATATATATAAAAAAATTTGTAAAATTATACTTAAAAAGTCCAATCCGATTAATCCCTAGGCGGTACCTCACCGCCCGACTAGCGCCTAGCGCCTTCTACAACATAGTTCTACAAATCTCACAATGTTGGTAGGGGTGAGCGCTCATAAGTCAAAATATTACGTGAAGAACCTCCAACACTTCTTTTCTTGCTAGTCTATGACATCTTTTTTACATGGAAAGTGTTTAAAGATCTGAGATCACTTTATATATGACTTGTCTAAATATAGTGAAAATTCAATAAGTGTTTAAAATATACGTGAAGAACTCTGGATATATGTGCAAGAGTAGAGGTCAAATGTGGAAGAATACTTGCTTAAATATAGTGAAAAGTCAACTTTTAAAATGTAAAAAACGAACCATGATCATTCACATGGTTCGAATGTTCTTTTGCTAGCACTTTCGATTTTTATTTTGTCCGTTGGTCCTTCTTTTAGTTTTTCAAGCATTTTCTCAAACCATTTGATTGAGAATTAACATATAAGAAAGCACCAAAGTTGATCATTTCATGGGAGATAATTTTGAGTATTTTGGGCATGTTTCTATTTCTATAAAAACTCCTCTGATTTTATAAATTTGTTTTAGTAATCATTTTTAACTTTGCCTTTATAAGTCAATTTCATTACACCGTTCTTTTTTAAATCTTAAATTCTTTTATAAAACATTAAAACCTAGGCTTGGCCTATAAAATATGTATTTATAAGCTTCGTAAAAATGTAGTCTTTTTCAGTTATCATAAGCTCAATTTAAAACACACAAATTACAACCTATCTTTAAGTTTATGTATTTTGAATACCCAATGATGTGTATCACATGTTTATGAACATAGGAATATATATTTTTAACATTTGTATCACATGTTTATGTTTATAAAGTCATCAAAACAAGGAGTGTATATCACATCGTATGGCAGTTTATTTCTATGCATCTGCTTATCAAGGATCACAAGATTTGTACTGTGCAGGTCAACATCACTACAAACTCTTCCTGCTAACTTCCGTTTACTTTCTGTGGTAGGTGCATTTAAAGAAAAAAATAAAAATCTTTGTTAATCTTATTTCTGCATGATTTCTTTTTTGTGTTTGATATATAACTTTATTCAGATGGAGAGGTTGGGAAATCAGGGATCTTTAGGAGGAATAGATGCACTTCTTGGCTGTCCCATACATCTTCCTTCTTCCAAGGTTAACTTCTGCACACACACACACACACACACACACACACACATATAGGGTTAGGGTAAAATAAAAACTCCTACGAGTTGAGAGAACTTAGAGAACTCGGTCAAAACGAAGATTTTTTCAAAAAATATTTCTACCAAAAATCCAAAAAAAAAAATCAGTTATTCCAAAAAAGGTAGTTTTTGTTGTTTTTCATTGTTTGTGTTTTTCATGTGTGGTTTTCTGATTACACATATGCAGATATGCTGCATTTCACTATGTTACCTCACCACCATTTCTTTTGTTATGTAGCTCTCTGTTTATAGATCTTTTTTTTTGTAAGTTCTAGCTTGTCTACTACTTGTCTTGTGGAGCTGGGGGTCTCTCTGGAAGCAACCTCTCTATCCCTATGGATAGAGGTAAAGTGTGCCTACATCTCACCCTCCCCAGGCAGACCCTACCAATAGCTTTGCTATTTGTGGGATTTACTGGGTACGGTTGTTTTGTTGATTTACACCACCGTAAAAAAACCCTTACAGTGGGTGTAAATGCTGATGTCAGCAGCTTTTTACAATGGTGTAAAAAGGCTGAAACGCCGCTGGGATTTTTTTTACATCTGAGTTTGTAACATTTTCATCTATGCGTGTGCAAATAATGGTGCCAAAACTTGCACGGGAAGTCGGAGTTCTTTTAAGTTCTCACAACTCGGGGGGGGGGGGGGGGTCTCTTGATCTGAAGCCTATATATACATATATGCGCAATTTTTTCTTTGTTGAAAATTGGTTGCTGCCTTTTTCTCAAATAGCTGCAAAGGCAATATTTGACTGAACTTTTCAACGCAACCATATAATATCATCTTTAAATGAAAGGTTGAAAATGAGCATCACGTCCAAAGTTATCAAAGGTGTGAGGCACTCAGGCACCACCTGTGGCCTAGGCGTGAAGCCCAAAAAAAGCGCGGGCCTGAGAAAAAAAGGCGATAATAAAAAAAACCAAAAAAATAATATTATGTATTGAAAAATAACAATTTGTTCAAGGTACCAAAATTATTCCAATATCATAAACATTATATAAAGTATCAAAAGCATGTCTAATACCAAAATAACCCAATATCAAATTGTTAAATACTTGAAAACAAAAAAAGTTCAAAAAGTAGAATCTGCAGATCTGATTTATATTATAGATATTGATATTGATTTACTGTCATTTTGTATCTATTTCTACTTATTTTACATTTATTAGATGTAGATTGATAAAGCGACATGTTTTCATTTTTGAATATGATAGAGATTTGTATATATTCCTATAGTATTAAAATATATATTTGTTATATTTAAACCCTAAAATATTGGTACAGATTTGTATGCGATTTTGATAAAATATACACTTGCGATTGCTAAAAAAAGGCAAATTGGCCTGTAATAATCCCACCTACACCTTTTTGGCCAATAATAATCCCACCTCAGAATATTCCCCACACCAGTCCCATTTTTCAGATTTTTGGCCCACACTGGTCCCCAGTTAAAAATCCCTAACTCAGTTAGTAAAATGGCTGAGGTGGGATTATTATTGGCCAAAAAGGTGTAGGTGGGATTATTATTGGCCAAAAAGGTGTAGGTGGGATTATTACAGGTAATCAGTTTTTAACACATCATCTGCCACATATCTGCCACATAATCAGTTTTTAACACATCATCTGCCACATCAGCCATTTTACTAACTGAGTTAGGGATTTTTAACTGGGGACCAGTGTGGGCCAAAAATCTGAAAAATGGGACTGGTGTGGGGAATATTCTGAGGTTGGATTATTATTGGCCAAAAAGGTGTAGGTGGGATTATTACAGGCCAATAAGCCCTAAAAAAATAAAAAATAGCTGCTCGTGGCTTTTTTTTATCTAGGAGAGGAAAGCGGCAGTAGGTGGACTTGAGGAATTTGATCTCCTAGGCGCACTAGGCGATGACTTTTAACAACTATGATCACGTCATTACAAAGTTAAACTTGTATAACTACTGAAATATTTCATCAACAAAAGACAATGGTTTTGACTTTGAAGATGCTTAGCTAATGCAGAAGACCTGAGTTCTAATCCTACAAGCTGCTGTTTTACATATCCATTAGTAATTCAATTTACTTTTATAATATTGGTTTTGTCTCTTGCAGCGATAACCTTTTTTCCATTACAGTTTTCGTGTATTAAAAATAAACACTCATGTTTTGCGTATGTAAAATAATACATTGCTTAGTAAATGTAGTTTAAGTATGCAAATTAGTATTTAAATCTGGAAAAGATTGTTACGATAAAAATGTATAACTATCACATATAAACTTTTTTTGGTTGCTCAATTCTATTATGTACAATTTGTCAACATCTGCAAATGTCTTCAACATGCATTAATCATGATTTTATGACAAACAGTTTTGATAAGTATAATACCACTTACTAGTCAAGATAAAATTGACTCATTTTTAGAAATTAATACGCTCATCTGAATGCAAAATGTTTTTTTTTTTGTTACTAGCCGGTCCTTTTGGTATCTTTGAAATTTCTTTGTTCTATGACGAAGATAGCTAATACATTTCTCCTTTCCTTTATTTGATCTGATATGCACTACAGGCAAATTACTAACATCTTCTTGCCATTAATTATGCAGTTCATCACGGAATCTTGGCAGTCACTAAATAAAAAGCAGAAACATGTTGTCTGCCTCTCTCTTTATTATGCAATTAATTGGATCAGAGAACTAGTAAGTTATAATGTTTAACGTCATTGATCGAATTATATCAAAATTGACCATCATACTTCACTATTAGGTCTGATATGGCGACTAACTTATTTGATTTTTCTTTGTAAATAGTTACAAAGCCACAAAAGTCAACGTATTACAAAAAGTCAGAAAGTATTAAGGTCATTTCTATGTGTGTTTGCTCTCACAAGAAAACCGGCCTTTGACTTCATGGTTAATTGAATTGTTGTTATACAAGTATGATGGTCAGTTTGGCAAATAAAGTTAATATCAAAGCATGATGATGGATTATATTATATCACCTAAATGATATTATTTATTCATCACAATCAGCTTAATGCCTTTGGTACACAAGTTGCTGGAAGATTTGACTGCATAAGTCAAGCTACAAAGGAG
Source organism: Helianthus tuberosus (assembly GCA_030545235.1). Classification (NCBI taxonomy): domain Eukaryota; kingdom Viridiplantae; phylum Streptophyta; class Magnoliopsida; order Asterales; family Asteraceae; genus Helianthus; species Helianthus tuberosus. Next base: position 86,632,695 of record CM060369.1, read on the forward strand.
GATATGGTTACCAAGATCGCAAAACGCTTGAAAAACCTTGTGTAAGTTGAAATAAATCTTCACATGTAAACAAAAGGTGTTCTAACTCATGCTGAAACTTTGCTCTAGGGGTGTTCAAAAAGCTCGTGGCTCGCTTGGAAAAAAATTCGGAAAAAGCTCGGTTGTAAACGAGCCGAGCTCGAGCTAGGCCTGGCTCGGCTCGTGAGCTCGCGAGCCAGCTCGAATTATTTTATTTTATATAGATTAATTTTAATTTTAAATGTATTAAAATAAAAAATGTGAGGGGTTGAAGTGTTAACGTTTTAAGTTTAATTAATCAATAACTTATAAAAATATGAGAAAATAAACTAAAATTATACATATAATACTTTTAATATCCCTTTCTGTTTTTAAAATATTAAAATATGTGTAATTTTTGTTTTTATGTTATTAATATTTGTTAAAAATAAAAAAAAGTCAAAAAAATAACGAGCCGGCTTGATTTGGCTTGAGCTGGCTCGAACATTTTACGAGCCGAGCTCGAGCTTGAATTTTCAGCTTGTTTAAATAAACGAGCCGAGCCGATCTGGCTCTTTTAAGTTTGAGTTCGAGCTTGAGCTCAACGTGGCTTGGCTCGATTACAGCCCTACTTTGCTTCTAGTGCTTAAACTTTGCTCTTTGAAGCACTTGTAACTTACCGAATGTAACTAATGTTTTACGCATAAAAAATGACATTAAAGTTTTACTGATGATACCATGTGTAATTTATCCATGTCATTTGTGCTGTGGAAATTTAATGACATGAGTGACATTTTGCTTTGTTTTATCATGTATATCATATCCTTTTTATATTAAGAGTCAATTAGAAGTTCTCTTATGATGCAGATTCCTTGAGAGCTTGTTAAATAATATACTCAAAGAGTGTTCTCTATCCTTGCCTGAGCTTTCGTCAGCTTCTTCGCCAGGTCAGCCTACTCGTATCGAAAAGAACACAGAGCAAACGAGAGCTAATCAAGATTTTTCTCAAATCAACCGAAAAAATAATAAAAAGTCCACAAAGCCATCAAAAAATTCTGGCACTCAAGGAAACAATACCACTCAGCTTACAATTATCGAAACATGGAAGAAAGCAGGTGCAATAAGTAGTGATGTTGCAAATGAAAGTTCTACTGGCCCGTCCTCTAAAGTCAGTCAACCTGAGGCAGCAACATGTTCTACCACCAACTCTAATGGATCTATAGATACTGATATCGAGATTTCTGAAATTGCTAAGCTTTTAGAAGCTCAAAGATACAGATTTAGACCTCTTTTGGTTGATTGTTTCTCAATTTTGTCGTATTCAAAGGTCAGTTCTCTATTTCCATATTTTGTTTGATTATTATGTCACTGGTCTGGAATTGCGTCAAGATAGGAATCAATAACAAAGAAATGAAAACAGTAATTTGGCTACCTTCCAAATGTTTCTTATAAAAAAACTTTTTAAAAACTTAATTACAATGTCAAACCCTTACTCGGTTTATATAGATCAAAATTACGTGTTATGGATTGTAAAACCTAACATTTAGGGTTGGTATACGGTTCAAGATGAAAGTTTTGTGGATAGATAAACATATTTGGTGAGAATAAACATGATAAGAACGAGTCGGCACAAATTGCATTCAATACCAAAAGTGTTTACATCTTTGTGATTTCTCCAAAAATGAAAAACGATTTTTGTTCAAATGCATGGCACTTCTATTTATAGGTCATGACCCATACGTTTGGGAGCTTCAAACTTATGGCTCATTCGTTTGATATGTTCAAACGGCTGTCTCATACTTTTGACACATTTAATCGTTTGGTACTTAGTCAAACGTGCCTCTCATACGTTTGACTGTTCCATAAGTTTAAACACGCTGATAACTACATATTAAGTACAGACTCAATCTATCCTATTTTCTCGATGATAGGAATCGATATATGATAATTGTGATAGATTGAATTGAAATACAAATCGAAGATAAACAATCACCGAAGTGATCCCGGGCTAAGCCCTTCTCCACAAGGGAGCCTCTCCACAATGGAGCCCTAACCGAATAGCAAACTCTCTCCCTCACTACAAATACCCCCTCCCTAATACTAGAAATAGCAAAGTAAACATATGATTCCTAACACTCGATCTATCCTATTCACACAATAACGGCCACACAAATATGCATTAACAAAGACATTGCCATATTACAATCATAATGTAACTAGGAAACTATCTAAGTTTAACCTACATATCAACTTACCATATTCACCTACATGCGAATACAGTCCATTAATTTCCAACATTGTGAACTTATAATTTTGGTTCCTGTGCCTCATCAAGTACGTGACTAAATAATACGTTCAAACTGTCTCATGTGCTTGTTTCTTGAATGCAGGATAACGATTCTTGTTGTGCAGATCCTACGTGTGAGGTATGTTCTTATATATATGATTAAAGCTCTTAAACATGTTGCGACTTAATGTATTGCATCTGTATTTTTAATTTTCTTGTTTATTTTGTATTCTAGCTGCCTGTTTACCTTTACCTCCTACGCGATCTAAATAGCAAGCTAGAATATTTTAGTCCAAAACCAACATCATTCAGATCGTTGAGCACTCCTCTTGGTTTAAGTGGAATAACAACAGTTGAATTTGTAAACAAGATTCAGACATTGTTTGCGACTTTGAGGAGACACCTGGATTCTGCTATATCTTTACTTGAACACGGTAAGATTCTAATGTTAAATAACTGAAAGAAGTTCAGTATGGATTTAAAGTATTTTGCTTTCACAAAATATTTTTAGGGTCTGAATCATGTCAAACACACTGGAGCGACCAATCTTCTATGGCTGGTAATCCAGAAATAACTAACGTGGTGCTTTCTGTACCTTCTGTCTCGAGTTTAGTTGTCAAAGAGACGCTATTTTGCTTCAGCAAGGTATCTACTGCCCTTCTCTCTTCTTCAGCCTACTATATGTAGAGGTGGCAAAACAGGTGGGTCGGGCGTAGGGGTGTTCAAATAGCTCGCGGCTTGCTCGGAAAAAGCTCGGTTGTAAACGAGCCGGCTTGGCTCGTGAGCCGGCTCAAATAATTTATTTTATATAGATTAATTTTAATTTTAAATGTATGAAAATAAAAAAAAAATGTGGGAGGGGGTTGAAGTGTTAACATTTTTTATTTTTAATTAATCAATAACATATAAAAATGACATATAATACTTTGAATACGCCTTCCGGTTTTTAAAATATTAGAAAAATAAAAATAATACATAGAGATATATGTGTATTTTTTTATGTTTTCAATATTTGTTAAAAAAATTAAGAAAATAAAAATTAATAAAAAAATTTAACTAGCCGGCTCGATTTGGCTCAAGCTGGCTCAGACATTTATTTATCAGTCGAGCTTGAGCTCGGTTCTTTAGCTCGATAAAATAAACGAGCCGAGCCGAGCTGGCTCGTTAAAATTCGAGCTCAACCTGGCTCGACTCGACCTTATTACAGCCCTAGTCGTGCGGATTTAACATGTCAAATAGGCTAATTATTTTTAATACGGATCTAAATGGGCCGGTTCTGTTGGGCTGACGTGCCCATTTTATATTTTATGAGTACATAATGGGTTGAATGGTTATAAAAGCCATATTGGTTAAAAGAATAATCTAATTTTTTTTAGTGAAGTGATTCAGATTGGATGTTTTCGGACCCGTTTGGACCTTCAATCTATTTTAATTTTTTTTTAATCCGTTTGGCCCATTAGAAATTAAGACAACCCATATTGACCCTTTTTAGGCAAGTGGGTCGAAATATCCACGTCTACCAGTATGCATTTACAGCTTTTTATCAGCTTTGAAGCTATGGCATTTTCATTATTAGTTTTTGTTCTTCATTTTATCTTCTTTTTCTGCTCTATCCCATTTGGATCCAGCACAGATGCTGACATGCCCAGATCTTATACTGTCGAAACAATCTTCTCTCTTGGACCTGCTTAAGTCTTTCCAGCTCAAAAAAGTCAATGATATTGAAGGCATGCAGTCTCTGTCATCAACAGGAGACGTATTTTGTCTATATGGTGGTGTCTTTGAGTTCCTAGAATCGGTTCTGGATACAGGTATGGTCAAATAAAACAGGTCAAACGTGTCAAAGTGTACGTAAAACGTCTTAAATTATTCTATTAAGAAATCAGATCATTGAAGATATACTGTAAATTAGAAAATCGTATTTGACACGCTATTCTATGTACCTCAAAAAAAAAAAAAAAAGAAACTTGGGTCTTAATTGTTATTTGACTGATCATCTATTTTACAGCACTCTGTTTCTCATTAATGCTTGCTTCAGAAGTGGTAGTAACGTTGGAGTCTGTAGTTATATCTCTCCAAAAAGTCATTGACGAGCCACTGGAGGGAACTACGAAACACAAATCGGCTGTCGTTCAAGAACTACTTGTCACTTCGCGCAACAAACTGTGTTCTTCCGCTCACAAAGTACTGAGTCATGATTGGCATGACATTGAAAACGGTTGGAAGGGGAAAGTAAATCTCTTATGTTCTTTTTTGAATTATTTAGATCTCATGCTTTCAACTAATATTAATATGTTATTATCTATATAGCTTTTTATGGTCCTGATCTTTCTGTGTTGCAGGGAGAAATGGTGCAGAAGATCGTTCATATTTACTTGGAAAATTGCGAGTCTACTTCTCAATCTTTGGATGAACTTGCATGCTCTATTTTGCCTACGGTGAGTACCATTTACTTATGAATAAGTCGAAAGTTGGGTTATTTTTTTTTTCATCTCAAGCGGGTCAAATGGGGCAATACAACCTCCTATTTTTTGAGTAAAATACCATTTTCGTCTCTGAGATTTGGCCAGTTTTGCAACTTTCGTCCAAATGTTTGTTTTTCCGTATCTGAATCCAAAAGGTTTGAAATCTTGTCATTTTTATCCAGCTCGTTAACTCCATCCATTCTTCTTTGTTAAGTCAGGGGTATTTCCGTCTTTTTTGTTAACTTAAAGGGCTACAAGCATTTAGCATAACCTACAAGTATTCAAAATACCCTTACTAAACAAAAACAAGCATGGAGAAAGACAAAAATACCCCTGGCTTAACAGAGAAAAATGGATGGAGTTAACGAGCCGGATGAAAATTGCAAGATTTCAAACATTTTGGATCCAGATGCGGAAACACAAACCTTTGGATGAAAGTCGCAAAACTGGCCAAACCTTAGGGATGAAAATGGCATTTTACTCTTTTTTTATTTAAAGATCTAGATTCTTACTGTAATAATATTTTTAGATATAATCAATAATTTTCTAAAGCAGGTCCGTCTATGGTTTGTTTTGGTTATAGGTATCCCTTTCTAGCAGAACAACAGCAGAGGATTATAGCCACGGTTTTACCACTCTTTGTTCCTCAACTTTTTCCGTTTGGTACAAAGAGTTGGTACGCATCTTCTCTTGTCATTGATTATTTATGATATTTTAAATGTTTCTGATTTGGCTTGCTTATAAAGTGTTAGTTGTAAATAGTTGAAGGACCTAGTTGTTAACTAGAGGTCTCTACATGCAATTATAGATGTCCTTGCATGTAATTATAGGTGTCCCTACATATAATTAATATTTACTTGTTGGTCCCGCCTTCCCCTATAAATAGAGGGATCCTCTTCATTTGTATAGACACTTTTTTAATACAAGTTCAGATTTCCTTTCCATTTCATACCTGTCTCTTTTACATGGTATCAGAGCTAAAGGTTTCTTAGCTCACGAGTGTCTTTCGGGTGACCATTTCCGGTCACCACCAGTTCCGTATAACCTTCTACTCCTTAAACCCATTCTAGATCTGCCCAAACACACACACCACTCCAGTCCACTTTAGATCTGCTCAAACACCCAAAACCACCACAACCCGTCACCTATTTTCTTAGATCCGACACTTTTTCCGGCGAGTTAAACTACACCGCCACCACCACTGTGCTCGGAATCACCCGATCTACAAAGCCCCAAAAACCGTACCACGAACCACCGCCACACGCGCTCCCACGCGCCACCACTCTCCGTCGTCGGTCCTTCACGCGCCGGCGCGTGAAGGCGCGTGGCTCCGCCACCAGTCGCCGTCTTCTTTTCAGTGCAGTCGGAATTCCTTCCCCGTCAGTTCCGTCCGGTTAGTTTTTCAATCCAAGCATTTTTTGTTTTCTGCCTCGGTTCACGTGCTCGAGTTTCAGTTCGTTTTTTGGGTTAAACAACTTTTCAAATGGGAGACGAACGAACTCACACCATTGCATGCACCAAGGAGGAGTATGATTTGCTTCAACGGTTCCTTGCTTTTTGGTCATCGGGTCCTCAAACCAACTCAGTACAACCAGGTACGTTTTCTGGCTTTGACTTATCCTGGATTATTGATTCTGGAGCTACTCATCACATGACTGCGAATCAAGGAATTCTCACTAGCCTTCATAATACCTCTTACCCACCGGTTAAACTTGCAGATGGTTCCTTGTGCTCCGTACGCGGCATTGGATCCATTCTGAACCCAGATAGCCTAAACCTGTCTTCTGTTCTTCTTGTTCCTAACTTCCCTGCCAGTCTTTTATCTGTCAGTCAGATTACTAAACGAAATAATTGTTCCGTTACCTTTTATCTTATTCATTGTACCTTTAATGAACTAGGTACTAACCGAGTAATTGGTACCGGCCTCGAATCAGGAGGTCTCTATCGAATGTCTTCATTGTCGCATCCCAAAGCAAACATCTGTGAGTCTAGTATCTTTGAAACTCATTGTCGGTTAGGCCATCCCTCAGCAGCCGTCCTACGACAAATGAGACCTGGCATCTCTATTCCCGATAACTTCCATTGTGAGTCATGTCAGCTCGGTAAACATACTCAACGTCTTTATCCCCCAAAAGTGTCAAGCCGAACCATTTCCATATTTGAACTTGTCCATTCAGATGTATGGGGTCCATGTCCAGTTAAGACTACATTGGGCTTTCAATACTTTGTTACTTTCATTGATGATTATTCTCGTGCCACATGGGTTTACCTATTGAAATCCCATAGTGAAATCAACTCGATCTTTCGTGAATTCCATGCATATGTCAAGACCCAGTTCAAAACATCCATCCAAACCTTACGCACCGATAATGCTAAAGAATATATGTCCACCGATTTCTCTACATATCTCAAATCACAAGGTATTATTCACGAGACTTCTTGCGCATATACATCTCAACAGAATGGTGTTGCTGAACGCGAGAACCGCCATCTGTTGGATGTTACTCGCACACTCATGATTCATTCTCATGTTCCTCGTCAATTTTGGGGTGATGCTGTTCTTACTGTTATCTGATTAATCGTATGCCATCGTCTGTTCTTCATGGTCAAACCCCGTTCTCTGTTTTATTTCCTAGAGGAATTCCGTTTCCTCTTGAGCCTCAAATTTTTGGATGTGTAGCTTATGTCAATGATCATCGTCCCGGAGTCCCTAAAATCGACCCTCGAGCCATTCGTTGTATCTTTGTGGGTTACTCACGTGTCCAGAAAGGTTATCGGTGTTATAGTCCTTCTCTTCGTCGATATTTTACCAGTGCTGACGTCACCTTTGATCAGTTGTGCCCTTTCTTTCCAGAATCTTCCATTCCGGTTTCTGACCTGTTTCCTGATCCTGATATACCTGAGTCTCACATCATTCCTACCTTTCCTGTGTCATCTATTCCCTCTACCCCTTCGGTCTCAGACACCACAGTTCAAGCTCCTATAGCTTCGGGCTTTCCGACAGATCCTCCGCCATTACTCTACACATATTCTCGACGAGGTAAGGATCAGACCTCAGCGACCCTTGATCCCCAGCCTACCCATGCCTCTGGTACGTCCTCAGCTCCGCCTGCCATGACCGAACCTGACACACCCTTGCCAGATACTACCTCAGGTACCCCTGCTTATGACCCTCCGGGTGCACCATATCCCGATATACCCATTGCCTTCCGTAAGGAACCTAGACGTTCTACTCGTTATCCCATTCAGAATTATATTGCCTACGCTCATCTCTCTACTGAGTCACACGCCTTTACCACTTCCCTGGATTCCTACCCGATTCCCAAGAATGTGATGACAGCTCTGGCTCATCCAGGATGGCGTTAAGCCATGGAAGACGAGATTGGGGCCTTACGGGCCAATCAGACTTGGGATCTTGAACCACTTCCTCCTGGTAAGCGTGTTGTTGGTTGTCGTTGGGTTTTCACAGTAAAACTTAACCCTGATGGTTCGCTACATCGTCTGAAAGCTCGTCTGGTAGCTAAAGGTTATTCTCAAGCTTATGGTATTGATTATGACGAGACTTTCTCCCCGGTTGCCAAGATGCCCTCTGTGCGTATTTGTATTGCTCTTGCTGCCATTCATCATTGGCCGCTCCACCAGCTTGATGTCAAGAACGCCTTTCTCAATGGTGTTCTTGAGGAGGTTTATATGGAACAGCCACCTGGGTTCATTGTTGAGGAGGAGGCCTCAAAAGTATGCAGACTACGCCGTTCCCTATATGGTCTCAAGCAGTCTCCAAGGGCATGGTTTGGTCGCTTCTCTAGTGTTATGGGAGAGTTTGGGATGGTTCGTAGTGCATATGATCACTCTGTATTCTTTAGACATCATCAGGGCCGAAGGATTATTCTAGTTGTTTATGTGGATGATATCATAATTACAGGGGATGATGAAGATGGGATTACCAAACTCAAACAGTTCCTTCAGTCTCATTTTCAGATTAGCGACTTAGGTCGACTTCGGTACTTCCTTGGCATAGAAGTATCTCGTTCCCCACAAGGAATACTCCTTTCTCAGCGGAAGTATGTCCTTGATATGCTAACTGAGTGTGGCTTATTGGGCTGCAAACCGGTTGATAGTCCTATGCTTCCTACGAGGAAGTTCCTTCCAGAGGACGGAAGTCCAATGAAAGATCCTGAGCGATACAGACGATTGGTCGGAGAACTTAACTACTTAACTGTCACCCGACCAGATATCTCCTTTGTCGTCAGTGTCCTAAGTCAGTTCATGGCCACTCCGTACACGGGAAACTGGGATGCTGCTCTCCGTGTCTTAAGATATCTCAAGACCACACCAGGCCTGGGGATCTTATATTCTGATCAGGGTCATTGTCGTGTGGGTGCTTTCACAGAAGATGGAGATGGACGTATATCTGGATTTTCAGATGCAGATTGGGCAGGCTGTCCTATTTCCCGTCGATCCACCACTGGGTATTGTGTTTTCGTTGGTGGAAACCTTGTGTCCTGGAAGAGTAAGAAACAACACACCGTATCCAGATCAAGTGCTAAATCAGAGTACAGAGCTATGGCAGATGTTACATCGGAGATGATATGGGTTCGTCGTCTTCTTAGAGAACTTGGGGTTATCTCTGAAGACTTGATGCGATTGTACTGTGATAATCAATCAGCTATACATATAGCCAAAAATCAAGTATTCCATGAGAGAACTAAACACATTGAGGTTGATTGTCACCTAATTAGAGATCGGATAGTCGGTACTCAAAAGGATCCTCCATCGATTCAGCCAATCCATGTTAGGACGGAATTCCAACTAGCGGATATCTTCACGAAACCACTCCGGAAGCCACAAATAGACTTCATATGTAACAAGTTGGGCATGATTAACATCTATGCTCTAACTTGAGGAGGAGTGTTAGTTGTAAATAGTTGAAGGACCTAGTTGTTAACTAGAGGTCTCTACATGCAATTATAGATGTCCTTGCATGTAATTATAGGTGTTCCTACATATAATTAATATTTACTTGTTGGTCCCTCCTTCCCCTATAAATAGAGGGATCCTCTTCATTTGTATAGACACTTTTTTAATACAAGTTCAGATTTCCTTTCCATTTCATACCTCTCTTTTACATAAAGTATTGTTTGCTTTGCAGCATGAGCAGAACCTCGTTATACTTGGCAAACTTGTAAGGCATTTTTTATCACATTTCATAAGCCATACATACATAAGAAGCTGTGACATTTAACAATTTTAACATCTTACGTTAGGTTAAAGAAGCTGTTCAAATAAATAAATCAAGAGCTACTCCTCAACCTGCAGCGGTGCAGATACTTATGGAGAAGCTACATCGATCTGTAAATGTAGTTGTGTCCTTGATAAATATTTGCAAGACTCATGACAAGGTATGTGAAAAGCACTACTTGTTTCATTATTACAGCTAGGGATGTTCACAAATCATCAAAATTGACCCGCTCAAACTGAATAAAAACAGTTGGTTTGGTCGGTTTGTGACTTACGATTCGGTTCACGGTTTAGAACTTAGAATTGATTGCGTAACCGGACGTTTACCTCTATTATTAGCTGTATTTAATATTTGGAATATGGAGATATGCATATATATCTGTGTTGTAGAACTCGCTAGGCGCTAGTCGGCTTGTGGAGTACCGATTAGCGATTAATTGGGAGTAATCGGGATTAATTGGAATCATTTAGATTGGAACTTTGTATGTAATATTTCAAAATTATATACATATATATAGTTTTATTTATGATTTAATATATAGATAATCTTATATGTACTACCTAAAAAGCTGTATTTACAACATCTTGATGACTAACATGTAATAGTTTAGGTCAATTTTAATAAACTACTATAAGTTGGAGGATGGAAATTGTAATTTAGAATCGATTTCGTAACCGGACCTTTACCTCTATTATTAGTTCTATTTAATATTTGGAATATGGAGTTATGCATATGTATCTATGTTGTAGAACTCGCTAGGCGCTAGTCGGCCTATGGAGTACCGACTAGCGATTAATTGGGAGTAATCGGGATTAATCGGAATCAATCAGATTGGAATTTTGTATGTAATATTTCAAAATTATATACATATGTATAGTTTTATTTATGATTTAATATATAGATAATCTATATGTACTACCTAAAACGCTATATTTACAACATCTTGATGACGAACATGTAATTAGGTCAATTTTAATAAATTACTATAAGTTGGAGGACGAAAATTGTAATTTAGTTATAAAAAAGGAAAAGAAGCCACTACCAGAAAGACGCCGGAAATTGACTGGCGTTCTGGTCCGACTACCGATTAATTGACTAATTAACTGAAAATTACTCGTAGATGGCCGATTAGCGATTAATCGCTGACTAGTCGTGATTTTTGCAACACTGATATGTATAGTATTCAACTTTATCCTTTTTAAAAATTAAACACAAACTTGGCGATTTTGGAAAAAAAAAGGTACAAACTGCAAACCACCAAACCAAACCGTTTTGGTCGGGTTGGGCCTACTCAACTGACTAGGCGGGTTTAGTTTTCTGGTTTTTTCAGTGGTTCAGCTCAAAATATTAGTCAAAACTGGCCATGAACACCCCTAATCACTGCTTTAGGTTATGCAACCCTGCTGTAAATTTTAATGTAGGTCACTGTTCGCACAATGGCTGTCAAGTATGGTGGGAAGTATGTTGATTCCTTCCTAAAAGGTAAACATTGACATGTGGCACTTTGTAACTTATGTCTACTTCTACTATCTAGATGTGTCAAAATCGGCGGGTTGCAACTTGCAACACATCAAAACTGGACGGGTTGGTTCAAAATTGATATACGTTCATAATGAATCAGTGAGTCGAATGTCATTACAAAAACATATATGATGTGTTTCATTTAATATGTTGAATAAAATGATTTGGGAGGTTTATGCATTAAAAAATACACTTCTTTTTATTTAATGCTTTTGATCCATCAGATATAAAATAAGCCTCAAGTACGTATGTTTTATGGGTTTACTGAAATTTGAGCGTTGTGCAGTTTTTGAGTTTCTAGAATCCAAGTTCCAGGACCACAAACAGCTTATCATTCAACTGGTAGTGTAGCCTTCATTCTTGTAGTTTATGTCAATGGTTTAAAATATTAGTTCATTCTGTATACAAAGTGATACAAATTAAAATAGTGGTTTAAAATTTTAATGTTATTGAGGTTTTTGAGTTTTTCTCAGTTTAAAGACTTCCAGTTCGGGACAAGAACACTACAAACTTTATGTTCAGAAGCGAAGGTATATTTTGATTTTTGTAGTTTTATCATCAAATTGTCTATTTCTAGTTTTCAATCACTAATTAACCATTTATGGAAGTTTATCCAATATGTTATTATATTTATTAACTTTTGTATATTGAAAGGGATTGAAACAAACCAGCATCACTAGTAGAATTCCTGCTACCAAGAGATCTCTCGAACGGTTTCTATTCCGTGTTAAGGCTCTTCTTCACACTTCATCAAGTGGATGCACCTTCTCGATGGGTATGTAATATATTGGTCTGCTGGAAAACTGAAACACCGAACCATAACCGAAACTAAAACGAAATAATAGAACCAATTGAGAAACCCATGATTCGATTATGGTTTATTTATAACAATATTGTGGTTGTACTTATATCAATAAGCGAAATAACCCAACGGTCCCACCATTGAAACCAACCTATATAGTTTTTATAGCTATTACATTATATGTCAGAAAAGTTTTGTTATAATTTTTTGATAAATGTATTATTGCATGCACCCTCCTTCCTTTTTTTTATAAATTAACAGACTTGTTGCCTTTTGCTTTAGCCCAAAATTAAAAAGATGAATGGTGAAGAAGTAAGAACGGCTGACCGTGTAGCAGTTACAGTCGCTAGATTTATTAACAAATTGTTTTGTGATAACCAAACTGTTTTTATCCGAAACCGATTAGTTGTGAAAATCTATAAATTGTAACATTGGTTATAGGTTTGGTTATGCTTTTATATATAGAGTTTCGGATTGAACTGGATGAAAGCCCGTCAAGTCTTGCATACAACTCCCTATTTTTATTCTTTAACTCAAGGATATTGAATATTGTGTCATAATTAAGACATTACTTAACTATTTTGACAGGTAACTTGAAGCACAAGAACTTGATAGGTCAAGTTGTGAGCTCTCAAGCATACACAGATGGTGAAAATGAAAATAATAGTGATGATTTTGTTGGGAATGTTGCTGAGGATGAAGTTGTGAGAAATTCAGAGGATGATGGAGAAGTAGTGAGAAATTCAGAGGATGAAATGAATCTGTAACTAATCAGAATGGAGGCATTATGAAGGTTGTGTAGATGTTAGACAACTTGTTTATGGTACAAGAAGGCTTTTCATGTGTTTCTACAGATAAAATTTTGATTGATATCTAGTAAACATTTTGAAGTAGGTTTGTAATTATTTGTATGATTGAAGTTTCTACACATGTTACCGCAACGTTGGTCTGGACAAAACTTACCCTACCATCCGAGTGTTGGTCTGAACAAAAACTCACCATCACCTATGCAAAGGTTGATTCGAGTTAGGGACAAAAAATACTACCACATATGAATACCTACATTAGAGCGCAGAGTCTGAATTTGTACTTGTTACTGTTGTTTGGTATAGAGAATGATCTCTGAATAGGGTTTGAATCGTATTGAGAAAAATTGTATTGAAGTTGTACAAGAATTGGGTTACATAGAGATGGTGATATATAGGACACCATATTACACTCTAGCCCCTATACTATCTTTTTCCTTCTTTCCGACACTCCCCCTCATGTTGAGTAGTGGGGTCACCAATACTTAACTTGCTCAAACAGCTACTAAAAACGTTTCCGTTGACTGCTTTTGTGAGAATATCTGCGAGTTGTTCTTTTGTTGATATATATGGGAGCTCTATGATTCTTTCCTCCAGTTTTTCCTTGATGAAATGTTGATCCACCTCCACGTGTTTTGTTCGATCATGCTGAACTGGGTTTTCTGAGATTTGTATTGCAGCTGTATTGTCGCATATAATTTTACTGGGTGTCGCCCTTTGGGAAAAACCAATGTCTTCTAGGAGCTTCCTGATCCAAAGAACTTCACTTAGCCCTCGAGCTATGCCTCTGAACTCAGCTTCTGCACTCGACAGAGCGACCACCTTCTGTTTCTTACTTCTCCATGTGACAAGGTTTCCACCAACCAAGGAGAAGTACCCTGACGTTGACCTTCGGTTTCCCTTATCTCCTGCCCAGTCGGCGTCCGTGTACAGCTCAACATTTAAATGTCCACTTGCTTTGAACAACACTCCATGGCCTGCGGTACCCTTTAGATACCTTAGAATTCTCTGAGCAGCTTCCATGTGGGCAACTTGCGGTTGGTGCATAAACTGACTTACCACTCCAACAACATAAGCTATATCAGGGCGAGTATGGGAGAGATAAATTAACTCGCCCACGAGTCGTTGATATCTTTCTTTGTCTGCGAGCTTTCCATCGAGTTCCATGTGAAGATTGTGGTTCACCACCATTGGCGTATCTGCTGGTTTACAATCAATCAGCCCAGTTTCCGCCAGGAGATCAAGAACATACTTCTTTTGGCAGATGAAAATCCCCCGTTTAGACCTGAGAACTTCTATTCCAAGGAAATACTTGAGATTCCCAAGGTCTTTCATTTCAAACTTTGAAAACAAATTTCTTTTCAGCTGTGCTATTTCTTCTACATCATCTCCGGTGATAATCATGTCGTCCACATATATGATCAAGCAAGTTACGAGGCCGTTCCTCCTTTTGAGGAACAAGGTATGATCAGGGTTACTTTGGTGATACCCATATTCTTTCATGGCCAAGGTGAACTTTCCAAACCATGCCCGAGGAGAATGTTTTAGCCCGTATAGAGATTTCTTCAACCTACAAACTTCCCCATCTTTAAAACCCCCTGAAAAACCTGGAGGTGCTTCCATGTAAACTTCTTCAGTTAGGTCTCCATGAAGAAATGCATTTGTAACATCAAATTGATGAAGGGGCCAATCCTTATTAGCTGCCACGGAAAAAAGAACTCTGATGGTATCCATTTTTGCAACTGGAGAAAATGTCTCAGAGTAATCGACCCCATACGTCTGAGTGTACCCTTTGGCTACAAGCCGGGCTTTGTATCTTCCAATAGAGCCATCTGGTTTATATTTAATCGAATATACCCACCGGTATCCAACTGTTTTCTTTCCTTTAGGAAGAATGCACTTCTCCCATGTGTTGTTTTTCATAAGAGCACGCATCTCCACTTCCACTGCTTCTTCCCAGTTCTTCTTACCTTGAGCTTCCTTTACGGAATTAGGTATTTGTTCAGTGTATAGAGAAGTAACAAATGCTTTCGCACTGTTAGATAAGTTCCCGTTGACCATATTAGCTACAGGATATCTTGAATTTCTGGTCTCCCTCTCTGGGGAGTACCGTTTTGGAGGAACCCCTCTATTGGCTCTAGGTGGAAGAGAGTATCTTCCGGTAGTCTCTGCTGCACCTGGTTCAACATGTTCAACGACTGGCTCAACCTGTTCAACCACTGGATCAACATGTTCTGTAGTTGTCGGTTCTATGTGTTCCCCTATTGTCTCATAGTTATAAGACGTAGAACATTCAGGGTTCTCAGTATTTCTTACCTCAGGCATCACGTTGGATGGACTTTCTTCAGTGGTATTGTGCTCCGCGGATTGTGTGTATGTGTTTGAAGGACTCGCAGTACTGTGATAGTTTTCTGTTGTGACTTCTTCCGGTAGTCTCTGCTGCACCTGGTTCAACATGTTCAACGACTGGCTCAACCTGTTCAACCACTGGATCAACATGTTCTGTAGTTGTCGGTTCTATGTGTTCCCCTGTTGTCTCATAGTTATAAGACGTAGAACATTCAGGGTTCTCAGTATTTCTTACCTCAGGCATCACGTTGGATGGACTTTCTTCAGTGGTACTGTGCTCCGCGGATTGTGTGTCTGTGTTTGAAGGACTCGCAGTACTGTGATAGTTTTCTGTTGTGACTTCTTCAGATGAGGGAATTTGGGTTAACCAGCTCAGAGTGTCTATACTGTCATTCTCCCCCTGACCACTGAGTTGGGTGTTATAAAAGTATTTTGTTTCAAGAAAGTCAACATTCATTGTGGTGAACATTTGACGAGTTGTTGGATTATAACACCGGTAACCTATTTGATCGATTCCATAGCCGACAAATACACATTTTTCAGCACATGGGCCAAGCTTGTTTCGATTGGTTTTGGGTATATGAACAAATGCGGTACACCCGAAGATTCGGGGTTCAAGTGTAAGGGGATGAGGGATACTGGCAGACTTAGACAGACAATCTAAGGGAGTCTTAAATTTAAGAGCTTTTGTGGGAAGCCGATTCAGCAGATACACAGAGGTTGCAACTGCCTCCGGCCAGAAAGATTTAGGGACATGAGATTCGATCAAAAGGGCTCGAGTCATTTCAAGAATAATACGGTTTTTCCGTTCGGAAACACCGTTTTGTTCGGGGGTATGAGCATAAGAGGTTTGGTGAATTAATCCTTTGATTTTAAAGAATTGTTTCATAGATGTATTGACAAATTCCCCCCCATTGTCGGATCGAAGGATTTAGATTTGAGTTTGAAATTGAGTTTGAATCATAGCATAAAATGTGACAAATTTTCCGTAAACTTCGGCTTTGGTTTTTAAAAAATATACCCATGTCATGCGAGTGCAGTCATCCACGAACAGTATAAAGTACCGAAGACCCTGCCCCCCCCCCCCCCATCACAGGAGCAGGACCCCACACATCAGAATGGATTAGTGAAAAAGGTGAAGCAACTTCCGTATTGCTAGGTTTGAACGGTTGTCGATGGCTTTTAGCGCGAAGACAGGTTTCACAATCTGTTTTTCCATTTGAAGGGAAAAGTTTTGGAAACAAAAGGTGCGAATAACCACTGGATGGGTGTCCCAAACGTCTATGCCATAGCCAGGCTTCCCGGTTTTCTGTTCCATGTGCCAACATCACAGTACCCTGTTGAGCCACTTCATCCACATAGTACAATCCGTGGCGCTCAGTACCACGTCCGATAATCACACCCGTCCTGATATCCTGTAGGAGGCAGAAAGTAGGGTGCATTAGTACCGTGCAATTTAATTCTTTGGTAATATGACTAATTGAGAGCAATTTGTGTGATAGTGACGGAACATAGAGGCAATTTTATAATTTCATAGTTGGTGAAATTTCAATTACTCCTCCTCCTTTCACTTGCATCGTTCTGTTGTTTGCTGTATGGATTTTAGTTTTTTGAGGTTGGCTCATTGAACGTATGTCCAATGGTTCAAACGTCATGGTGTCAGTAGCACCAGAATCAAATATCCAAGCACTATTTTTCCCATGATTGATTTCCATTTTTCAATTTTTTTTTAACTTCGCTGGAAGCCCGTAAACTCGCGTTCAAGACTTATCAAATTCGCCGGTAACTGAACTGAGCGACTTAAATCCGCCAACAAAACAACGCCAGAGAATGACGTTCGCTTACCGGCGTACTTATTAAATACACCGGTAACTTGAACTCGCGTTCAAGGTTTAAAGTGGACCCCGAATAATTTCGCCCGAACACCTTCGCTGGTTCAAAAAACAAAACAAATCCGCTATCTTGCTGACTTGTCTGACTTCGCTGACTTCCGGATTAAACAAGTCCAAATTAGGGTTCGCTGACTCCAAATCTCCGCCACCACCACCACTATGACATCTGAACAGATCGGTTAGGGTTTCTTACGTGTGGGACAGGTTCTTGTCGGCCCTTTGAAAAAAAAAAACAACGGCCACGTGATGTTGATGATAATTTGAAGTTGTTGATTATTAAAATAATAATCCTTAAATTAATGCCCTCCACATCCAAGTTGCTGTTCCCAATGTAGAATCATGGATGATTGATTGTTCTTGTTGACTTTTGTGCTCTCTTCTTCACGTGAGTTTGGCTCCCAAGACTTGTCCAACTAAATGGCGGCCTCCTCTTTGTTCCCCTCTGCCGTGAGATGATGATGATGTAGGTTGATGTCTAGGTTTTGATTTTGATTTTGATTTGTTGGCTTTTTTCCTGGTTTAAGTTTGGATTGAATGGGTTTTGAGTTTTTTGGTTTTGAGATTGACGAACAGAGTTTTCAAGGATCATAACTCTGCTCTGATACCATGTTGTTTGGTATAGAGAATGATCTCTGAATAGGGTTTGAATCGTATTGAGAAAAATTGTATTGAAGTTGTACAAGAATTGGGTTACATAGAGATGGTGATATATAGGACACCATATTACACTCTAGCCCCTATACTATCTTTTTCCTTCTTTCCGACAGTTACAGTGTTTTTATTAATTGCAAGAATTACAAATGTACACATGTTTACTGAATAAGGAAACCAAAAACATTTAAAAATATCGTCACATTATCACCACCTTTTAATCACAAAGAGAATGGATTTGACCATTTTTGAGAGATTTTCATTATTATGGGTTTCATTTTTGAGGACTTGTTTTGGAGGTGGTAAGTGTTTTTGGTTTTCTTATTAAGTTTACAGTGTTTTTGAAGAATAATTTTTTTCTTTAGATTTCGCAACTGATTAGGCACGGTTTTGGGGTATTTCTTGGATTTTTTTTGTTATTATGGGTGCTCTAAAAAGCTACAACATATATAGAAGAGTTAACTGCTATTTTCGTCCCTGTGGTTTGGTGGAAAGTGACACTTCAGTCCAAAAAAAATATGCGGTAGTTCCGTCCTTAACATTTTTGAAACGTGCCATTTTAGTCTAAAAAGATAATGCGCCGTTAAAAACGGAACTGGCGCAAGGCGTTATCTTTTTGGACCGAAGTGGCACGTTTCAAAAATGTAGAGGACGAAATTGTCGCATATTTGTTTTTTAGATTGAAGTGACATTTTTCATCAAACCACAGGGACGAAAATGACACTTAACTCTATATAAAATAATCATCCATGTTCACACCCCAACTTTTAATAAAAATCTAATTTGTCTCTCTTGCGCTTACCAAATCTATCCTAGCTTTTCACACTCATTAGCAATCCAACCTAAACTAGTTTTTTACTAATAAATATGATTTAGATTTTATATTATTCTATAAAATTTATTATAAGTAATAAAAATGTTTTTTATACTATATTTTTTTAAATATAAAAATAATAAAAAAAAAGTTTACATTCATCAAAATACTTAAATTAAATAGATAGATCAACTTAAAATCGTAACATTGAATGTAAAATTACAAGTACATAAGATACGAACTACATAATTATTCATCAACGGAAATTTTAGCCACATATTGTTTTTTAGAACGTTACGAGCTTTATTATGAATTTGTGCCCTATGTGTCATATAACTAGATATGTCTGTAATTCGTTCAGTAGTTGAGTATTGAAAAGACCGTTCATCATCTTCAGTAGAGCTTATTTGTTGTCGATTTGTAGGCATGTCATTTAGAAATTAAGATGGATCATAATAGTGAAGGTACATGTCTCGTTCATCCTCAACAATCACACTATGAATAATTTTATACATGCAATTATAAACGTTCCCATGATATCCTTGTCCCACACAAGACATGGGCGTTGAAGAAATGCAAATCAAGCTTGTAGAACTCCAAATGCTCGTTCAACATCTTTTCTAAAGGCCTCTTGATGTTGAGCACATAATTATGTTTCCGAAGTTGTGGAGAAGTTATGGACTTCATAAAGTCAACCCATGAAGGATATATTCCATTAGTGAGACAATATGTCTTATTATATTCCCGACCATTCACGAAGTAACTCACATTTGTTGCTCAACCTGACAATACATCATCAAAACCAGGAGAACCCTGGAAGACATTGATGTCATTGCACGTACTTAGTGTTCCGAAGAATGCATTCCATATCCATAAGTCATATGATACAATGACTTCTATAGTTATTTTTTGTTTACCGCTTCTACCTACATATTGCCCAGCCCAAGTGGTAGGACAATTTTTCCATTCCCAGTGCATACAATCAATGCAACCTACCATTCCTGAGAATCTACATTTTGCCCCAACATGGAGTAATCTTGTTAAATTATCATTATTTGGCCTTCTAAGGTACTCTTGATCGAAGCATGAAATAAGACCTTCTACGAACTTTATAAGAGAGGCCTTTGTTACAATTTTACTCATTCTCACATTTTCATCATGTGCATCCACTGATGTCCCATACGCTAACACCCGCATTGCTCTGGTACACTTCTGCAATGGTGAAAGACCTTGTCTACCTGTGACATCACGTCTTTGTTGAAAATATTTGACATTGGCCTTAATAGCAACCACTATACATAGGAATAGTGGTTTTTGCATTCGAAAGCCTTAACAACAGCCACTACACATAGGAATAGTGGTTTTTGCATTCGAAATTTACACTGAAAAGTTAGGTTATCAACAAAGTAGTCTTGCATCAAACGTGCCTCACCCTGTCCATGTTCCCGATTGCAATACCTCCTTCATGTACGAGGATGATCTCTTATGATCATATCTGGCATGCTTATGAATAATTAAATCATGATATACTCAAGTTGACGATTTAAATGAATAACTCGTTCTTGTCATGCAATCATTCGAGTCTAGTGAATTGGAACTCTCTAATAAGCTTTCATTATATGACATTTTTTAAAGAGATGAAAATGAAAAGTTTTGGTTGGATGAGCGAATATCTCAACGTTATACTCTATTTATACAAGAAAAATAATGAATATTCATACCGGATAATGTTAATATTTCCTATCCAAATAATATCTAAGCACACCCAATGAAAAGTTGACAAATGAAAAATTGAAGATAATGTCAAATTCACCGGATAATGTTAAATTGTCTTATCTAAATAAAATCCAAGTAACCAATGAAAAGTTGACAAATGAAAAATCGAAGATAAAACACATAATAGAGATCTTACACACACATGAAATATGGAACTAGATTTATTTTCCATAAAGCTTCGACATTTGAGAGTTTTTCTTGTCTTCTTCTTAAGGTGACAAATATTCCTTTCGTAACAGTGTGTTAAGATGCAGAAGTTGCATTTTCTTCCTTTTGACATTGTTTTTCTTGCTCCAGACTCTGTTTTCCTTGGTCCATGTCATATTTTCCTTTAAGGAGTTCATTCTCAGTGTCTCTAGCAAGCGTCAATGCTTAAGGTTGTTCAGCAACTCCATCGGAAACCTTACTTTTTCCCTTTTTAGCCGCATATCTACTAGTTGGGCATTGAATTGTTGAACCACCACTATTTGGCATTTCTAGGTTGGAATAGTCCCCTACCACCACTTCACATTCAGGATGAGAATGTGTTGTGTCACGATGTATTTGTAATTCCCACTTCGGGTGTTTACACATAACTTCATTAAAAACAACATAATCTACGAACTTGCTTTTAACTTCATGCTGATAAATTTTATGAGTTTCACCTTCAACATCTTTCTAGCTCATCCCGCTTTTTATGCAGCGATATGCTTTACGGTACACACCAACCCAATTTTGGACGCTTTCGTTAAGCCGTTTATAACGACCTTTCATCAGTTCTACATTTCTCTTACCAAGCTTTTCTGGATTTTCTGCCTAAGTTTCGTCATACAACTTTTTTCCTTGTGCCCACAATGATGTAGATTTATGGTTTTTGTCACCAATTTATTTTCACTAACAATACATCATGATGACATTAAAGCGACATCTTTAGCAACATCCCTTTTAGTAATCTCCAGGAACATAACTCGGGTTTGAATAAAACAGAGTGTTTTCATGTATTGAATATTCGAGTAATCTCCAAGATTCAAATAAAAGTTTGGAAAAGAAGAAACCATGGTCGAAAATACGAAATTAAAAGAGATTAGAGATAGAATAGTAGGAGTAGATATGAAAGTATGCCAAATTTTAAACAATATTTATAACAAGTTTCATGAACATTGAAATTTTTTAAATCCCTTGTTAAATTAGATAATGTTAGATTTTTTAGATAACAAATTTTATCAAAAAAATCTAACAAACCAATAGAATGTGGACAAGTGGCAAATAAGATAACCTTAAAAGTCATTTTTAATAAAATTTATATTCAAATGCTCAAAAAAATACCATCGTATTTTTAGATTTATCTAATAATACTAAAATATTATAAGTTTTTTCAAATAAGCAAATTTTATATATAACTAATTGTTTTAAAGAAAAAAAAGGGAAAATAAAACAAAGGACAACCAATACTAGAGGGACATGTGTCAAGGTTGTGAGGAAAATTTGGTGGTGACCTAGGCCGTTGGAATGACCAAGTTGTGGACAAAACATGATTTTTTTTCTTTTATTTTTTATTACTTTTGCCAACCAACCCACATAAGTCACCAATGGGAAATGCCTTAGACTATACACTATCACAAACTAACATATTATTAAAAAACTAACTTCTCTCTATCCTACCAACCTAACCTAACCCAATCTAACTTTTCAAATTCATTACAACCCAACCTAAATCAATATTTTATTAAATAAATATGATTTATAGTTATTGTTTATCATAAAAAATAATAAAAATAATACTTTTATTTTGAAATTAATAAATTGTTTCTATTAAGTAAAAAACATATAAATCTTTTACATAGCACCCACAATATGTGGTGCTTTATTGCTCGTCCATTCAATGTGGCTTTCTAGCGTACTTTTTAGCTCGTCCGGACACATTGTGGCACTCGTTCGGTTCGTAGCAGGCCCGAGCCTGCAAACTCCCAACGACTTCTTGTGTGGACCTGTGACACTCGGCAAATTTCCAGGTCAATTTTGTACGCCAAACTAAACATGCTTTATTCTATAAACGTGCATTGAACTTAATTTTCAGTAATTAGGTCATCAAGTCTAGCATAGTCCAGGCATCTCATATCGTATACTCGGTAATTCATGAGAATTGTCGGTATATGATTAGCCAATAAACAAAAACAAATATTGTGCAAAACAAAAACAAAATAAAAAACTTGAATATTCAGTTTTTATGTATGATTATATTAGTATATATTTATTAGTTTTAGATCGCTTCCAATCTATATAATCCATATACATAACTTTGTAATTTAAAGGTTTTTTGGACTTCGAACATGCATGTTTATATATGAAGTTATGTGTATACACTTAATATATATAGAGAGCGGTTAACATACATTATGAGTAATCGTACTTAATGTACGGGACAATCGTGACCGTCAGATCAGGGGATTAAAAGCGTGATTAATTAGATGATGAGAAGCGGGGTCAAAAGCGTAATTACGGTAACTAAAGGTTAAAATCGTCAATTTACTATACCTATATACCCGGCTAAATCTCTGTCTCAAATCAAAAACCATAATTAAACCCCAAAATTGACGGTGAGGTTCAAGGCGATTACGACCAAGGGAGAACGACGACAACAACGGTGAACAACAAACGAGCATCGATTTGAAGTGAGGATGACGAATATGGCATTAAGAGGTATCGATTAAATCATCTTCTCATCCGTTTATTTTCTTCTTCAATCACAAGGTTTTAGTTGAAGAAATTGTCATACTAATCGGTGGTTTCATTGTATGGTGAACAAAAATTGAAGCTAAACGAGAGAGAAGGAGCAAGAAACGAAACGATCCGGTGCACATGGTGCACACTAGCGGCATAAATCCAGGTATCTTCTAAAAAATCCGGTTTGATTAACTAGCATTATTTGATATGAACTAGCGTAATTTGATGTTGATTCATGTTGATTCATTGATATGAACTAGCGGTATTGTTGGATATGAACTAGCGGTATTAGATTGTTCATCCCTCATCCACTGTATTATTAGGTTAAATTGTGAAATTGGGGATTTTGAGCTAACTTTCCTTTTTGTTTAAAAAATTATCGAATGTTTTATTAGGTTAAATTTTGATATTGGGGCTTCTAACTTGCCCTTTGTTTTCGTCCGTTTTTAAAGCAAAAATTTTGATTTAGCAGGATGAAAATAATAACGCATCCAAAAAACATAATTATGCCTGGTGTATAAGATTAGTTGAGCACCAACAAGTGAAAATATGTTAGTATGCATTCTGTAATACAGGTATTAACATGTCAAAAAGGGTCTTAAGGTTAGAATTAGTTAGTTTTGGTGGGGAAATCATTGAAACTGATGCAAGATGGACATCCTGTGGCTTGTTTTTGTCCACTAAACAACTTCTGTTATGAAAAAGAATTGTTGGCAAAATAATAACGCCTATTGTAAAATATTTGTTGAGCAAAATCAATGAAAATAATAACGCAAGTTGTATAAGATTTATTGAGCACAACCAATAAAATAATAACGCCTGTTATTATATGAAAAAGCTAATTTGCTTGATTTAATTTGTTTTGAAATATGAATGTAGGGGTTGCTGATGATGATGATGATTTTGAGCCCCCCATTCAGCCGATGATAACAAACCAACCTCGCAAGTTAAACGTAAATAAAAAGCAAAAAAAAATTAAATCTTGAAGATGATGATGATGATTTTGAAGTACCGATTAAAGACTTGATAGGCAAAAGGGCCGAAAACACAAAAAAGAGGCCAAAGACTTCAACTGACCAAGATGATGATGACTTTGAGCCAGTAAAAAAGAAACCATCGAAAGAACACAAGCAGATAGATCCTAGAAAGGGGAAACAGACGATTACCGAAGCGGAACCAATTAGGACGGAACCAAGACCGTACTATGAATATCATCATGATGTAATAAGCCTACGGTGTAGCCCTTCAGGTTTCTTGGATACAGTAAAACAATTTACAGAAGCACAGGTAGCGGATGTGAAAAGCATTGGATTTGGTGATGTTCTTGATATAAAGCTTAATCATATAAGCACACATCTAGGTTATTGGCTCGTATGAAACTATGACGAGCAATACAACACACTAAACATAGGAAATTATAAGATAGAAATCACCCGAGATTCAGTACATGATGTGTTTGGTATTCCAAAAGGGAATGTTATAGTACGGGAAAAAAAAAGCCTCGGTAAGGAGCAATAGTCGAAAAAAATACTGCTACTCAAGGGGCCGAAACAACTATTGATGAGTTCAAAAACCAGTGGCCAGACACCAACAAAATTACTCATACGTTAGTTGCAAAAACTATGAAAAAACAAACAAATGGCGGCAGATTATTCAAATTAAATTTTCTAGCCTACTGGAACACTTTGTTTGTAGAGATAACAAAGTCAACAACGGTTAAACAAAGTTTTCTACTTGCCATTGACAAAGAGGAAGACATTTCAAAGCTGGATTGGTGCTCCTTTGTTTTAGAATCGCTCAAACGAACTAGACAAGGTTGGAAAAAACTGGACTCATAATACACTGGACCAGTTGCATTTCTAACGGTAAGTTTTGTAGACATCTTTAAAATTTATGCTAATACAATATTGGTAGTAGTAATTTGGTTTTTTTCAAACAACTATATGCAACTTCTATAAAGCCATTATTTCAACAAAAGGCACAAAATTTTCGATGAAGTTTCGATGAAGTTGTCAAACTGCCTGTCATAAAGTATATAACATCTGGTATGATCGACGACGTGGAAGAATATTTATACAACAATGGGCCGCTGAATGTTGAAGATTGTGATGAAGTTGACAAAGACGAAGAAACGCATGACAATCACCAGGATCAACATGTGACTGCCTCGGACATCAATGGCGATGATCATCAAAATGAAGAGGCTCCGACAACGCCATTCGAAATCGTAAATCAGCAAACTTCGACGTTATTCACGGACCTGTTCGCTGACAACATCCCATTACACGAGGCAGCTGCGGTACAAGAAAACCTCACCGCATTCGATACTTCAGATCAGCCTAGTGCAGATACGGATGACTTCACAATACCACCAGTGGATACCACACAGGTCTACAAAAGAAGAAACCTGGCTGGTGAAGATTCGATTAACGAATGTTACATACCATCAACTACCGATTGGTTTGAGGGCTTGAATCCTAGTGAACATATTTCATATTTGAACCTAGAAGAAATGGGCATAGGGACACAAACGCAAAAAGAGCTTGACTACTGCAACACTCCGCTTCAACTAACCGGGGTGATCTATGATCATGCTGCGCGGGAAGCCTCAAACAAAAATAAGAAGGTAAACTGGATTTTTGTTTATGATATTATGAATAACGCATGCTTTAAGAACCTCGTATTACAGTATAATGCTTGTTTATGATGTTAGAAAAATAACGCCTGTACATCTAGAAAAATGACGCTAGTTAAAAAAATTAATAACGCATGTTAGTTTAACAAATTAATACCGCATGATTTGAGTCACTCTTTTGTATTAATACCGCATGATTTGAGTCACTCTTGTGCCGCTTAGAAGCCATCTTGAGACTGGGTGTTTACTGGTGGATAAATCTGGGTATAACGAGCCAGGTTTGGGCTGGTTTGGGGCGTCTAAATTTGTTCAGATGGGTGCTGCTGCTGGTTACAAGACCTGGGCTTGGACAGCTACTGTAACTGGGTCAAGTTAGATTAAGAAATTAATAAGCCTGTACTAAGCCCAAATATATATCACTGGCACAAAAGGCCCATTAACATATATGTCTTGATGTCATAAATAGTGCAATGGGCTTCTAATGATATCGACTACCCACTAGATTAAGCTATTGGGCCAATTTATTAGGAGAAACATTGGCCTGTTTGGAAAAAATTGAACTAAATTTGCTTTGAAATCAAGCCCATGATTAACAACAAAAATGGACAAGAACATAAATAAAAATTACGCTAGTTACCTAGATAATGACGCATGATATTGCTAAAAATGAAAATTACGCTTCATAGATAGATAATCACGCACGATATTGATAAAACTCCAATTCTGCAGCTGTTGTTGAAAACAATGGACAAGAATATATATAAATACATTTCTCTGGTTACGGAAATGAATAATCTCGTTACGGACGTAAAGGAAAAGTGTTCCTGGGATCCAGAAATAATGAGAATGTGTAAAAGATGGGATGATGCGGTTAAAAATACCGTGCCGACGAGAACTGATCAAGTAAGCTCTGGAGGTGATGAGGCGGTTCAAAACAAAGTTGGAGAGGGTGGCGATACAATTCAAGAGTTAGGAGGGGATGGAGATGCAACCGTGGAAGATGAAAACACAGGAAAAACAAAAGGTAGATAAGAATTTGTGTTATTTCTTAAGATTTACGGGAATTTATGTTTAATAATAACCAAAACGTTTGTGATTTTATAGGATGTCATGATGTTGATAATATGACATATGACGATGGGGGTATTTCAGACTCATGCCTGGCTGCATTACAAACCATCGAACTAGGTGTATACAAGCAGACGACAGAAGGTAACAAATACGATCATTGCTAAATTATTAACCGTATTCTAACTTGTGTTTACAAAAAATTAACCTACTCGAACATACAAACAGTGACACAAGCAGATGTGGTACACCAAATGGACCAAGCTGTAAATTTAGCAGAGTGCAGTCAGCAAAAAGCACAAAGTCAGAATACAATAACCGAGTCGATGTTGAATGAGCTTGAAAAGATAAACCCTGACCTCTATGGTAAAGAAATGCCTCCGACCACATCCGCTGAAGAAACTGATGAAGTGGCGGTTGCGGAAATGCAGTCGGTGGAGACGCTTTTAAAATTGGCTCCAATCCTACAAACATCAAATGAAAGTAAGAAAAACACTCCCGTGTCTGCGAACATAAAGATAACGGATGACGAGAGACATACCCAACTAGTGAGAACGCGTATCAAATTGTTGAGGGAAAAGAACGAAAAACGAATGGCAGAATTAGGTGACGCATACAGATCACCTTACTGCAACAGGATAACCAACTTATATGAGCCACTTCTGGAACGTGACCAAACGATCATCTGTTATCTCTTAGCTCCGGTCGGAGATATTGGGTAAGATGTTTTGTCTCTTTTAAACAGCTTAAAATTTTCATTTCTTTTTAAACTGTCCTTTTTCGTTTTAAACAACAGGACATTGATATACAAGTCTGAAAGTGGAGTCAAAACACTAAAAATCATTTTTGAAAGCTTTCACCCATCGCAATACATAGCTTCAAGTGGAGTGGACGCGTTTGTAGATGTGTTAAACTTTGAAGAGAAAAAAAGGGACAAAAAATCATCACCCTACAGGCTGTTCTTGCCAAGTACAATATTTGTAAGTTTTTTCACAATAATCACGCATGTATGAATTATTCTATGTTAATCACGCATGTTTGAACTTTTATATGTTACCCACACATATTGAAATGTAATCATGTATGTTAAGGTTTAAGGTTGTTAACCAAGCATGCTATATGATAATCACGCATGTTTAAAGTTGATGCACATATGTTAAGGTTAACCAAGCATGCTATATGATAATCACGCATGATGAAAGTTAAATGAATACATGTTTATGGTTAACCAAGCATTCTATATGATAATCACGCTTGTTTAAGCTTAATGGACCGATGGAGTTAAATGAAAAAAATCACCAAAATTTTTGCAGCAAGACGAAATGTTTGGGCCTAAATACACAGACAACGATCGATTGAAAGTATTTGCACCAAGCCTAGACGATATACTATGTAAGTATCAGGTGAAGAAACTTGACACAGTGGATTTAATCTTCATTCCAGTACTACTATCTGATCATTTCTGGTGCCTATGCTTTCACTTGAAAAATGGCGAAATCGAGTTAATTGATAACTCTAGGTTTGACGAATCGTTTAGCAAACGCTACCGTGGGCGCCCCGAAAAGCTGGTAATTCTAAGTAGCTTTATATTACTATAATGAATAGGTACTAATATGATTTTTATCGTGATTATAGCGAAGAGTTCTAGTACTATACCTAAAAGGCAAGATTCGACAAAACGAGTGGATAACAAACTTGGAAACAGCAAGCATAATTCGAAAGGAAATGGATTGGAGAACTCTTCAAAACGGTTGTGACTGTGGTGTCTTCACTATAAGACATATGGAGACATACAAAGGCAAATCTCCATGGAATCCGGGGTTTGAGAACGAAGATAAAAAGAAGATTCAAGATTCACAACTTTGATTCTTGCGGTACCGATATCTTAGTAAGATTGTATTGTCTGACTACAATCTTATAAGTAAAGAAGTATACGACAAAGCTAAGGAATCTACGAAGAAAGCGAGCACCGTAGATGTTTTGCGCGATCTAGATAACAAAATTAAGGAACGATTGGATCAGTTCTTCAACCTTAAAAAAGTGAAAAAAAAAATGCTAAGTCGTAGAACTACTTTGTTGCAAACATCTTTGACATGTTGGTTTTTTAATTTTATTTTTAATTCTTAAATTTGCTGATTAATCATAAACTAATGGGACAATTTCCTTATTCAACACACAATTTTGATACAAAATAAAACACTTAGATAAACATAAAAAACGCATGATTTCACTACCCAGATGAAAAATGATACATAATAACCATTAGAAATAGGACTTCAAAAACTTGATCTTCGTGTCCATAGAGCATCCTAAGACGGTTATTGCATCCGCAAGCTCCTTTAACTGTTTCTCATCCCGCTTGCCAAGATCAACCATAAACATCATAGCCACCTCTTTGACACTTGAATCTGTCATACCAGAAAACAAATTGAAAATCTCTTCTCGCCTTTTCATGTTCTCTCTGACCCTAGAAAGGTTAGTTTCCAACAAGTCTTTACAAGACTTGTCTTCAGCTATTTGATCCTCGATCCTCTTTTTGAGATAAACACGCATACCAGATGATGATGAAGAACCACACGATGAATTACAAGAATCTGCCATCTTTAAGATAATATTTGAATGGTCTTCCAATAATATATAAAAGGAAATAGCAAACAAGAGGACAACTAAAATTATTAAGCATGACAACTGTATGGTTCAGGAATCATCCTAGCTGTTTTTTTGGAGTTTTCTTGGTCCAGTACAGATATTATGTAACAAAATCACGCATTTAGATATTATCACGCTTTTATAAAAAATCACGCATGTATTAAAAATGACGCATGTATCAGATTATCACGCATGGATATAAGCCACTGAAATAATCACGCATGTGTTTAATAACGGTGCATTGCTACTGCATCATGTAAGCTACTAAGATTTGTTAAAAATATTAAACAATATTCAGGATACAAGTTGATATAAAATATAATAATTCCTAATAATAATGAAACCTACAAATAGACTCTTAAATCGATATGACTAGTAATTATGTAAGATATTTAATTTTACTTACCAAATCTCTCTCAACTACCATATTAATTCACAATCTGTATACATATATGATTCCCCCTATTAGATTTATGCAAAAAAAAAAAAAAAAAAACAGCTCTCTTCAAGAAAACAACAATGTCTAGTGATCTGGCAAGCGAAGCAATCAAGGAGCTCCTGTCCACCCGCAGGTTGACAGAGCTTGCTTCTAATGTTAACTCTTCTAACTGTATTCTGGATGTGCAGGGGAGGCTCTTAGAACATCAAAAGATGAACCAGGAAGTCTAGGGGAAACTACTAGAAGAACCAAAATCTTCATTGAGGGACAACGGGATAAAGATGATGAAGGATCAGTCATCTGCTGATAACTTGGTTTACTCATATCTCAAAGATGCAGTGGAGACGGTTAAAGAGAAGATGGAGACGACTGAGAAGGAGCTTTGGAAGATATTGACACCGAACTAGGTGGTATGGCTGATTAATCCACTTTTTTTGTTGATTTTTGGGATGTTCTAAACTCATATGGTGGTTTTTGGTGTATTAAACTCATATGTGGATATATTTAGGACAATCATCCAGGGCTTAATTATAACATGCTTTCAGACCTTTTTGAGGCATCTGTGAATGTTGTTTTAGCATTATTAATATGAAAAATGCATGTTACATATAATCACGCATGTGCCTTTTTTTATGACGCTAGTTATGATGATGAAAATCTGTGTTTGGGTATGTTTTGGGTGGAAATCGCTGTGAAGAAGGGTTAAGACAGGTTAAGCAAAAATGTTAGAGAGGGGTTTAATGGTCATTTGAGATCTCCGTTTCAGATAGTCGTTTATAGTTATGATTAATCACGCATCTGCATATCGAAAAGGGGTAAAAAAGAATCAATTGAGATATTTAATCACACATATCATGGTAAAATGTTGTGAATGTCACAGATTACATAAAGTTGTGTCTTAATAAAAGCATGAAATATGGAATGTTTAAATGAATGCAATTGTGGTTCAAAAATTACTCGTCTTCCCATTCAGAATCACTATCATCTGCTTCGTCAACCTCCTCATACTCCTCCTCTTCCTCACCAGTTTCTACCTCCTCGTCCTCTTCGTCAACTAAACCAGGATCATTCTCTAACTGTATTGCTCTTCTTTTCCTCCCCTTCTTACCGGCATTCTTATCGGCAGCACTAGTTTTACCCTTTAAAACCTCGCAAGTTCGAATATCATGACCTTTGATATTGCAAACACTGCATGTCCGACTTCTCTTGCCTTTTAGACTAATAATTTTCTCTTTTTTTATTTAATCCGCTTATGTGAACCGCGTCCTTTGTTTCTAATACCGGTTGGCACACGGACTGTAGGTGGAGCAACAGTGTTCGGTTTCTCGTAACCGATTAACCTTGAATATCTATCAAACTTAGGGTCAATGGGCTTGGTTATGCGAAGTTCATCAACCATTTCTTTCATCTCCCTCATCCTATCCCTGACTATAAGTAGATGATCGAAATCTTTCATCAAGTTACCAATAAGATACTCTCCGGTCTGCATTATCTCATACGCAGCCTCCTTGGCCTTTTTATGCGCATCATTATCATCAACACTTAAATCAAATGTATTATTTAGATCATTCGGTACCACGTCTTTGGTCCATCTCCTCATAACGTACTTGTTGGGAATTTCTTTCACTTTGAACATCTTGAACACAAAATATATATGTTTGCACAACAATCCATATTGTTCAAACCTCCGACAACTGCATGATGCAATTACATCCTCCCCCTTCTTGAAACAAACCTAAACAAAAATAATTGAAAATTAAAAATCAAATAAAAAAGGCACGTTGTTATGTAATAACGCATGTTAGCTGGTCTAGATAGTGTTACCTCTAATAAACCGTCGCCGTGGGCTTTCTAATCCTTCATACTTATCTTCAAAAATGGTTCCTCAATTTTAGTCTCCATAGGAAGGCACTCGGACAATGTTCCTTGTAACTCTGACTGTTGATCAGCAAAAATTGACCTGGTGTAAATTTTCATAGCATCATCCTCTAAAGTAGATTCAGAAAAGTTATATGGGGTTGTATTTCTAGATATATGGTCATTCTTCCGATGGTTGAATCTTTGCTCGTCCATTGCACCATCAAAATGGTTAAAGAACTCAACAAGGGTAAGTTGAGAATTTGCCACTTGACAGAAAAATGGTTCTCGCTCTCTGATCTGGAGGTGGTCCGCATAAGCCCAGACATAGGCTCATAACGATAGAAAGCTGGAATCCACGAAGATCTCATGCCAAACATATCATCAATCCATTTATTCTCGGTTAGACCGAATTCAATCATTATCAGCTTCCATTCTCTCTCAAACGTTTCTGGCGCAATCGAATCAGTCCATACAATGTCACACATACGTCTCTTGAACTCTTCGTTGTTACACAACTCATGTCCCAACTATTAAAAAAACAAAGAATTGGAACTTATTGAACAAGGGCAAGTAAAAAAATGAGTGTAGGAAATAATAACACATGATGAACTTTTTGTACGAGGGGCAAATAAAAATCAGAAATCAATATAGTTATTACGCAGGTTGTAATAATAATAATGCAGGTTGTAGTTGAGCCTAACCTTATCAGCAAGTTTCTTCATTATGTGCCACATACATAATATGTGCCTACTCTTATCGAACACTGCTTCGATAGCTTGTTTCATCGCGGGATCCTGATCAGTGACGACCACCTTCGGCTGCTTACCAAATGAGTCCAAAAATGATTGTAAAAGCCACTTGTATGATTCAATGCTTTCGGATGCTAGCAACCCGGCTCCAAGCATCACATTCCGACAGTGGTTATCAATACCAGTAAAAGGTACAAAAACCATTTTATACCTTCAAAATGTGGATTAAAAAATGAATAAAAAACAAGAAGATTATACAAAAAATAAAATAACAGGAATAACATTGAAGTGAGGACTAACTTGTTGGTTTTAAATGTAGCATCAAACGATATGACATCTCCAAACTCAGCATAGTTACGTTTGCACAAACCATCGGCCCAGAACAGGCCAGTTAATCGTTTGTTTTCATCGACCGAATGAACGAATGAATAATCAACCATAAACTGCTTTTTATCGGTCAACCTATTGATAACCATATCTGCATCATACTCTTCGATATAACTATGTATCCTAGCTCTAAAATTCTTGCAATCGTCTTTAGTTGCGCCAACATTTTCAAAACCTCCGTATCTTTGTCTCATTATATTGAAGGCTTTCACTGGCCCAAGATTCAATGTACCAAGCTCCCATATCATCTCTTCTTGTGTTTCGGAAAGATGTCTATAAGCTGGTAATAAATGCATATCTTTGGGCCACACGAATGAATGATTATGCGACTGAACAAACTTATCAACCTTATACAACACCCCATCCGTCGAACAAAGCTTAATTTGTGCTTTACAGCCGGTTCGAATAGTCGGTCTGTTCCTACGTTTATATGGCTTAGACAACTTCGAATAAGGATCATCAAATTCCTGTGGTTTATGCCCCTCCTTTGAACACACAAAGTATTTAGTCTTGATAATACCACCAACATGATGTTCACCTCCTTTTCGAGCAGAGAACCCCGCCTTCTTGGCATATGTCTGATAAAAAAACATATGCTTGCTCTATGGAAGAGAATTCCATTCCGATAACAGGAACACATGATGAAGCTACCTCAGGAATATACAATCTTTCATCTACACATTTTAAAAATGACAAAAAAATAAAAATAAAAACATGACCTAATAACCAAAGACACACAGGGAAAGAACAAATCACGCATCAAACATAATAATGCAATTTGCGTCAATAATACCGCAGGAAGGAAAAAGCATCCAGTAATGTATACTTCATAATAATAACGCTTGGTTAGTGAAATTACACAGGTCTTCTTCAATACATAGCTTATAAACATGCGTGATTTATTACATTTCAAAAAAACTAATAATCAAAAAATGATGCACGAGCAAAAACAACACATCATACAACAATAATTTGGTTGAATTCTGGAAAATTGAAACCATTAATTGACAACTTACTGGTCTGATTGTCTAATAGAACGTGGTTTGTGACACCTGTGTCACTTCAACCATCATACAAATACCAAACCAATGAAATATTGTGTTTCATACTTGGGATTTGTATAAATATGTGTATCATTTTCACATATAAATTCTTGTTCGATTTCGAGCTTTAAATCGCTTTCTGGAAGGTTATACGCAATCTAATGCGTAAATACAACCAGTTTAATGCAACAAACACTCCGGAATAGTGAAATAAGCTAAACATACCATAAATAACCTAAACATAGCTTAGAAATAAGCTTTGAGTGGTTCGGTGTGTGAAAATATGCTTATTTGATATTACAGGGACTAAAAGTGTCAAAAACGGCGTAAGTTTGTATTTTCACGCATATCTTACGTTCTGACCACATCTGGACATCCAAAATTTTTGTACACACTAAAATATTTTTATTTTAGTGATCGGCATGCAAAAATATCATTCGTCACTTAATTTGGTTCGTTTTCGCGTCCGTTTGAGTTTCGTCGTAATTTAACGAACAACGTGACCGTAAGACCAAACGAGCCGACATCCGAGATGTTTTTGAGCACATTTTGAGTCCTCTAAACTTTATTGACCTTGTAGAGCCTTGAAAATGGCTTAACGGGGGTCAAAAGGGGCTGAAATAGGCTTAAAACAAGTACAGGGACCTAAACTGTCAAACTGGAAACTTTGGCTGATCTGGGGAGTCCAGGCGGGGCGCGTAAGGTTCTCCCTCACCCTTACGCGGGCTGTGTGAGGTGCCCAGCGACCAGAAATTGATTTTCAGCATTCTGTTGCAACTTCAGGGGCTGTTTATGCAATTTCTTTGTGTGGTAGCAAGTTATCTCTTCCCCAAGGCTTTGTACCTGCTTGTGACAATTGTATGGCTATGATCATTGCTTGTTGGCCACACAAACCACTTGTAATGATCTTGTAAGCTCCCCACAAGTATAAATAGCATGGCCAACTTCCATTTCATTTGCTCATTCCTCTCATTTCTCCTCTACAATCTGAATTGGGAGCTCTCTCATCTGATAAGGAACTTGTTCTTTGTAGAAAAGATAGCAAGGACCTTTAGTGAGCATTCTTTCATTATTTTATTTATGTTAGTGCAGAAAGTCAAACAGTTTGGCCAACAGTTTGACTTTCGGTTTTGACCATCAATTGGTCAAGTCAAAGTTCAATTGAACTTTGTAACGTGATTGTAATCACGATGGTTATAATCCTTAGCGATTATACCTACTGATTACCACGTTAACTAGGCGTAGTGAGGAGTCAAAGTTTCGGTCAAAATGCGTTTTTGCACGCATTTTGCAACGGAACTACTTTTAGGTATCAAAACACTTTGTTTTGATACCAAATCAGTTTTCTAAGTAGGTTAAACATGTTTTGACATGTTTAACTCGTCACTACTAGTTTAGTGCTTGTTTAGGGTCGTAAGTTAAGCGGTCTAGACAACCGCTTAGACTTTCGAACCCGACCCGTTTGGTCGATCATTAGGATCCGACCAAGCTTGCTTAGTGATCATAGTTGCATAGGGAATAACCCCTGAGGTTATACCTTATGATCACATAGGATTGGTTAGCTATTCGTTAATTGGTTTACATGCCCATAGGAAATGACCAAAATGCCCTTTTGAAGCATAAATCCATAATGTGCATATGTGAACATATTTTTGACATCTAATCTGATTTAGTAACATGTTTAGGTATAATTGGGCATGTAAGACTTAACATAGCACATAGTTAACCATCCGAACATAGTTTTACGCAAACGACGCATTATAGTAGCTTATACTACCATAATGGGTCGAAACGGGTAAAAAGCACTTAGGTAGACTTTCAAATCAGAATGTTAGCTCTATTAAATCATACCATATGAGTTCAATTACTCATTTGATTTATAGAACATCATTCTATCCTATCTCCCGA
The DNA here is from genome assembly GCA_030545235.1 of Helianthus tuberosus. Lineage (NCBI taxonomy): Eukaryota > Viridiplantae > Streptophyta > Magnoliopsida > Asterales > Asteraceae > Helianthus > Helianthus tuberosus. The sequence continues at coordinate 86,668,735 of CM060369.1, forward strand.
TTTAGGATCCGTTTAATAACATAGTTACCTATGTTAGGTGTCGTTTAATTCCGTACTCCCTCTAGCTTTGCTTGGTTGTTGTTCAAGACTTCTAAACACCCTCAAGTGAGTACATAGTCCCCTCTTTTACTGTTTTCAATGTTTTGGGGTGAAGCATGTGTACCTAATTGTTATGTTCACGATTTCAAAGTATAATTGATTATACATATTAGTATCTATCTTTTGACAAACCAAATGATTATTTATGATCTAAATACTGAGATTATAAAATTAATTGTTGGATAGTACATATTTTGTTCACCAGACCGATTGGTAGTATGATATAGCGCTATAGGATTTGACACCCCATTCCTGTTGTCATGGAATGTCTGAAACCAATTTGTTTCTCCATCCAAATAGGGATTGCCTTTGTGGTATCCCTATAGTCTCAAAGGTGTATTTTGATGCACTAGGTCTGATTGAATTCTTAAATCATATTATTATTGTATATTTAATTATACTCCCAAAAGTATACTTTGATATACTCTCATGTGTGATATTATACAAAACAACATATATTTTGTTAACTACCAAAACATATTTTAAATATGTTATTTACTCAACCAAAACATAGTTTAATATGTTATTTATAAATCCAAAGTTGTAGGATCGTATTCGGACCTAAATGAGTCTATCAGAAGAGCTTTTCTTGGTTTGAATGGCGGAAACAGACAAATCTAGTTCAATTCAGCTAGTATTCACTTTAATCTATTGTTATTATTGATAAAAATACTGATTACAATCTCGACAACACTTCGGCAGCACTTCGTGGCTCACCGGAAGACAACACACACTTCTCTTATCTGATTTCGCTCCAAGCTACACATATATATAGGCAGCCATATGTAGTTTCGAGCGGAATTAGACATTTACATTTGGAGCGGAATCAGAAAGATACATTCTCGAGCGGAATCAGAATTATATGTGATTTAGCTCGAAATGACAAAGTGTCATTTCGAGCGGAATCAGCACTAAAACTCATATTCTCGATTCTCGTGCCCCAATCTAATACATTCTATACAAGACTTGATACAAGACGTAGATGACAGACGGATGCACCAACAAACTCCCCCTCGGATGTTGACGGAGTCTTCAGTGTCGAGTCTTCGCATCTTCAGTCTTTATCAGTCTTTGGACTTCTCCTTGAAGTATCTGACGCTGTAAGTATCCTCAATCTCTATCTTCTTTTCTCTTTTCATCACCAACATACTCCTTCCTTTAAGTATCTTCAGACTCCCCCTTTCGATATGCTGGGATCGCAGCCTGGCTTGTTAAACTCACAGAGTCCTCAGGTATCGGAACCTGACTCTTCCTCAAACCTGTACATTCTCTACCACAAACATAAGTTTTCTAATATTAAACTTTAACGCACTCAGACACTACTTGTAAATATCACAAAAAATGATCTAACCATTGTAGTCTCTGATGAATCACTTGCAGAAATATCATTTTCAAAACTTCTGATGACCACTTGTTACAAGACTTTAAATTCTTTCACACACAACACTCCCAAACTAGTTCGTCAAGTTTAGCACTTGGAATTTTGAAAATTAGCTCTTCAACACCAGTTGTCGAAAATCTTTTTGAATTTTTCAAAATTTATGCTAAAACACACTAAAATCTTTTTGGATTTTTGAAAGAAAGAAAATACAGTAAAGAAATATTTACAGATACTATTTTTGTGAGTTTGAGTAAGAAGATCATATCAGTTTATGAGACATATCACCAACACCGTTAAGCTTCATTTCATTTTAAGTTCTAAACAATTCACCTAGATTGTCAGTATACTGGTCCACTTAAATTTTCACACAAAGTTCAACTGTTTCGAGATATGAAATTAATGTCTTAAACACTTAAACTTAATCGCGTATCCCACTATTTGAATATACTCCCGTATCCAGATTCCAATATTCAGTCTTACAGGTGAGTATACCTAGATGATATCTGTAAAGGGTTAGATTGCGAGGGTCGTGAGAGCTCAGGTCGATACTTCCGTATACGCAGAGAGATGACGGCTTCGACTTTTGGTGTGTCCCCTTTAGAGGATCTTTTTTACCACAGCAATGACTATCAATTTTATTGTTTCATCAATTTGCTGAGGGCGGCGCTATATTTCAAGCATTGTAGAAAGTATTATATGGGGACTAGGTCAGAATTTCCATTCAGCAGAAGTCCCGGAATAATACCCCAGATATCACTGAGCATAAAGACCTAGTATCTCAGAAAGAGGGACCTTTCAAACAAGATTTCGGGGGTTACCCATATATCCAAGAAGTTGTTACCCACGATATAAGCAAGTTTGAAATTTAGGTTTATATCTCGTCACAATCTACTAAATGTGTAAAAACCTACTGGCATATCCGCAGTGAGATTGTTTATCACATTTTACCTTTCCAATTCTTTAGCATGTTGTGATCACCCACTGATGTACTATCATTTCCTCTTTTTCTCAACAAAACTCATTTTCATTTTATCATGTTTTTGACTTTTTCAAATTTTCTAATGTTTTTGGATTTTCTGAAATTTCTACTCCCCCTAAAATGCAAACACATTTTAGGAAATTTGAAAACAAACTGTACAAGTAAATTGACAACCGATATCAAATCACCTCAAATCGCCATTCACTTGGCATAAACAATCAGAACTCCCCCTTTCAACAAACTATTTTCCCATTATGATTTCAAAACACTTAAGTTTGTTTTAATCAAAATGGTTTTTCCAGAAAATAAGTTTTGTTGGGGTTACCACTTGTAGGTTACTGGTTCATCACATTGTTTCAATCATTTGTAGAAAATCAGATACAACTTAATGTCCCTGATTTACTACTTGTAAATAAAAAACCTTTTCCAACCAATAAAAAACCTTTTCCAACCACTTGTAAGTCGAAATCACTTTCGTGAATTTCTCAAGAAAGATGCCGATTCATGCTCCACTCTTACCAACCTGGGAGCTCCGGCAAGTCCAGAAACTTATTGTTCGTAATATGTACCATCCCAGTCACAAACCAGGGATGGTTCAACTTTATCTTTCTTCATCTTCTTCTCGTAAAACTCTTTAACCCCTTTGACTTTTCGATCAATCATTTTTCCAAAAATATGTTTTACAGTGGGGTTAAAAGCTTTTTCAACATCAAAAACCTTTTTATCATCATAAAATTGGTTTGATATCTCAACTTTACCAATTTTCTTTTTAAAATTTTCAGCCCAAAGTGGTGGAAAATTATCATCATCCACAGTCGGAACTAATTCTTCACCGTTTTCAACAACCTGTGGCTCCTCTGATTTTGTGGAATCAGATTCATCGCCAAAAAATAGCTCCTCTGATTTTGACATATCAGAATCATCGCTAGAGCTTTCAACAGACTTCTTAACAACCCATTTCTGGTTGTCAAATTTAGCTCTCTTCTTGTAAAATCTGTTTGAACTTTCACCAATCTCAAAAATTGAGTTTTTGAAAAGTTTGGTTCTGTCAATTGGTGGTTCAAACTCAATTACTTTCTCTTTTTGTTTACAAGAAACTCCCTGTTTTGATGGTATTGCCTTAGAACAATCTCTGGCAATATGTCCAACAGTGTTGCATTGGAAACAGGTTCTCATATCTTTCCTCTGTCCAGCAAACTTCATCTCTTCTTGCTTCTTTGCAAGGAACTCACTGTTTGACTGCTTCCAGAATTCTTTCTTTTCTTCCTCATCTGTTGAGGTACCTGAAACAAATGTCATCTTTGCTTTAAAATCACGAACATATTTTTCATTTTTCTGTTGGAATAAATCCAAGACCTTTCTTTTTGAAATTACGGTTTTGGTTTGGTTTCTTTTGAAAACTAAGACCAGAACCAGAACTGTAACCCTTCTTCTTGTTTAAACGTTGTTGAACTCTTGAGGTGTATTTTTTAGGTTTTTCGTTAAGATTTAAATCTTTTATTTCAGAAATATTAATTTCTGTTAATTTGAAAACCTTTTTTATCAGTTCATTTTTGACACCTCATATTGGAAATTCCTCATCAAAATATAATTTGTCAGAATCATTCAAAGTATACGCTACTTTAAACGTTTCGTCATTCAAATTAGACTTTGATAACAGGAATTCTTTGTTATAAATCCTTTTAACTGAGTAATTTGGACTGTTGACTGTCGAACTCGAACTTTCAGAACCAGACTTTGACTCTGACTCTGACTTTGACTCTGAGTTTGACTCCAACTTTGACTCCTCCGTTTCATCTTTATCCAAAACCTGATCGACGACTTTCTTTATTAACTCGGACTCGTGATCAGTGTCAGATGATGTAAACGTAACATCAATATTTTCTGGCAAATTGACTAAGGACTCCGACTCCCACTGTAAATTTGTTGCTTTTTCGACTCTTTCCTGATTTGGATTTCTGGGCAAATATCCATTTTCTAGCGGGGGTGGACACTTGTTGTAACTGACATCTTGTTTCTTACCAGAATCCTTCTTGTCAGCCTTTTTCTTTGTGTCACTCTTCTTCTTGTTCTTCTTTTCTGGAGTCTTTTCTTCAGTCACTTTTCCATCATCATTCTTTTCTTCAGTTACTTCATCCTCTTCAAATGCTTTCATGCCTTCAACAGTCGGATAGATCCTGTCAATAACATAAGAAGTACATGAGTAACTCTTCAACAAACGATTTACTCTTTCCGTTTCAATTCTTTGTAACTCTAGCTTCTGTTCAAGAGCAGCACACTTCTCAATGTAGTTGTTCACAACTTTTTGCTTTATCATGAACGCTCCCTGAAGTGTCTTCATTGCTGTTGCTTGTTCTTCACTTGTATGATTGTATTGATTCATTGCTTTGTTCAGGACATCATAAGATTCCTTCAAACTGTTCAAGTTATAAATCAATGTGCTGTTCTGCTTCTTTATAGCTTCACAAGTGTCACACTTCACAAGAATCTTTTTAGCATCAACTTTTTCATCAACTTTGAACTTTGGAACTTCAACCTTTACTTTCCTTTTGATCACTGGAACTTCTTCATCATCACTGCTAACTGGAGTCTTGACCTTTTTCTTTTTCTTTTTAGCTTTCTCATCTTCACTATCACTCTCAGCCATCATTTTCAAATGATCTGCCATTTTCTTTGACCAATACTCATGATCATCATCACTATCTTCTTCAATCCTAGCAACAAAAGCTGTGTGAGCTGGAGTTTGATCTGGAATATAATCATCCCATGTAAAATTTTCCCAGCTAAACCCTTCAGGTATCTTTTCATCATCTTGATCAATCACACAGGCTTTTGTATCAGATGAAATATACTTATTCCAGTTGAACCCTGTTGATGACTTCTTTTCTTCTTGATTAACCACACAAGCTCTCTTTCCAGAATCTTCAATCACATTTCTTCCATGCGCAGTTGTGCCTGATGTTGTTGTTGTTGTTGAGGTGGTTGTTGAGCAACTTGATGGTAGATGGCCTTTCGATAGTAATCATTGTTGTTGTTGAAAGGATTCTGAGCTCCACTTGCTTCACGATTTATACACTCCCTCTTGAAGTGTCCTTTTTCCCTGCAACGAAAACAAGTAACTTTAGATTTATCAAAACCTAAAGTAGAAATGCTAGCTTCTCGAAGATCATTTCTTCCTGTGATTTGCTTAAATTTCTCAGCTCTCCTTAGAACACTGGCCAAACACCACTTAATATCCATAAGCTCCATTTCCTCAGCATTGATTTAATCGTAATCCTCTTTAGTAAGCATAGGATTCCCGATCTTTCCAGCCACAAAACTACTATAAGATTCCAACACCATTCCTAACAAAGACATGTGATTTTTGGCAATTTCCTCGGAGTAATCTTGATTATTCTAAAGATTTAATACAATGTTACACTGAAGTTTTCTCCCATTTTTTGTTGCTGAGATGTTCGGATCGAATGATGGAAATGATGAGAAACTTGTGTTGCTGCTTGATCCTTTTGATGAACTTCCTGATGAACCTTAAGCATTGTAAGCAGTTTCAACTTTCGGTGATAAGTTGGTTGTTTTCTCATTTAACCCTGTTTTGTAATACAAACCGATATCCTGTTCACCATCAAAATCTTTCATTCGAACAATCTTTCGTTGCTCCATCTCTTGAGCTTCCAATTTTTCGATGAATTTACTCAAAGTGAGCGTATTGAATCCTTTCTTGTTTCTGAGCATCATCAGATATGTGCCCCAAGTCTCATGTGGCAAAGCATCAGCAAGCTTCTCGATCAACTCTTCATTGTTTTTCTCAATACTCAATCTCTTCATGTTTGCTAGCAGATTGCAGTATCTTTCAATAATTTGTCTTGTGCTTTCATTCTTCAACCCACGAAACAGATCGAACTCTTTCTTCAAAAGTGATTTCTTGTTTTTAACCATCTCTTGACTTCCATGAAACTTCGATCTTAATGCTTTCCAAATTGAGTAGGAAGTTCCATTATGTTGTAATAACACCAAGATGTCTTCTTTCACAGCTTGTTGTAAAAGACTTAGCATCATTTTCTCATCTTTGTACTTCTTTCTAGCATCGGCACTCAGATCTTTTATAGGAACCACCTCTTCATCATCATTCGTCGGTCGAATGTATTTCGTCTCGACACATTCCCACGCATCAAGATAGTTAGCTTGCACCCAATTCTCGAAACGACCTTCCCAACCCTTATATTCTTCGACGTTCATTAGTTTAGGCGGCTTTTGCATCGTTCCTATTTCGTTTTCCATCATCGTGTTCTGTGCAATACTGATAGGGGTAACTGGGGTAGCGAACGCGTTATAAAATTCGTCGTCCATGATACGGAAATCAAGAATTTATCACAACAGCCAAATTCGAGCGAAATCAGAAACTTAGTTTTCAAGCGGAATCACTAGTTACTTTAGAGCTGAATCAAAAAGTGAATTAGAGCGGAATCACCAAACAATTTGTTGGAGCGGAATCAAAGCATAACATTCAAGTAGGACAACTTAGAGCGGAATCAATCAATGTACTGGAGCGGAATCAACCTTTTGGATCTAAACTCTGATTTCGCTCCAAATGCTCGGGCGAAATCAGACCAAATCAAACAAAAATTCGAGCTGAATCACAATTCTGAGCTGAATCAGAAACTATTTCCGAGCGGAATTACTGGTGACATCATCATTCTTTCGAACATTTTCAAGCTGAATCACGATTTTATCAGTTTTAGTTCGAATTTGGACATGAAACTTCTAAGGCTTTGTTAATACAACATTCCGAGCACACTGTGAAAATCTGAGCCAATTCGGACCGTGAAATGATGTTCAGATTGAAAAAGAAAAGTGTAGAAACAGAAAACGCAGCTGAATAGGAAAGAGCTCTTCCCCCTTAGCTCTGATACCACTTGTAGGATCGTATTCGGACCTAAATGAGTCTATCAGAAGAGCTTTTCTTGGTTTGAATGGCGGAAACAGACAAATCTAGTTCAATTCAGCTAGTATTCACTTTAATCTGTTGTTATTATTGATAAAAATACTGATTACAATCTCGAAAACACTTCGGCAGCACTTCGTGGCTCACCGGAAGACAACACACACTTCTCTTATTTGATTTCGCTCCAAGCTACACATATATATAGGCAACCATATGTAGTTTCGAGCGGAATTACACATTTACATTTGGAGCGGAATCAGAAAGATACATTCTCGAGCGGAATCAGAATTATATGTGATTTAGCTCGAAATGACAAAGTGTCATTTTGAGCGGAATCAGCACTAAAACTCATATTCTCGATTCTCGTGCCCCAATCTAATACATTCTATACAAGACTCGATACAAGACGTAGATGACATACGGATGCACCAACAAAAGTATACTTTTGATATACTACCAAAACGATTATTTTGACTACTAAAGTATATTTAATATACTATCTGTTTAACGATTTTGGAACCGAAATATATTTTATATATTACCTAATCGACTTTCTTAAAACCAAAGTGTATTTTTATATATACTACAAACATTTTATCCAAAACATTATTTTATAAACTCATTTTTCTTGATTATTTATTTATGCATCATTCTTTTATATCATCAAATTTCTCATAAATTTTCGCATGATTTTATAAAGAAAATATTTTTAGGTTCATGACTACTTTTTGTTAAAACATTCTTTTAAACTTATAAGTCATGAATCATGCATAAACAAAACCTATGTATCTCACATGCATTTTTATGCTGACATACCTATTTTACACATGTTTCAGGTTCTGCTATGTGATGATTGTCGATGCATGATACACATAGGATGGACTCGTGCCTTAGCGACTTAAAAACTTGAAAGATAATAATTGTATTTATTTGATATGTAATAAACAATGTGTTCAATAATTCAATAAAACGAAATTATTTCATCCATGGTTGTGAAACAATGATTCTGTTACAACACTCCCCGACGTTTCCGCCACGTTTTGTTGTTTTACGTGGTCGGGGTGTGACATGGTTGTCTGATGTCGGATTCCTATATTGCTCTGCAGCATCATGACCGGCATTGACCTCAGCATCTTCAAATTCAATATCATCTATGTTTTGAGCATTACTACTCTGTGGATCCATTACAAACAATAAGTGATGGAAACCCTAATCTCCCACCAATAACCGCTAATTTGATAATTTGAAAAACGGAAATTATTTGAAATTGATACGAATCGAAATTACCGGGATGCAGGAGATACCGAACTCGCATAATTTCCTTGATGTTAGTAAATGTCTAAATTACCTTGACTCAATAATGAAAAATGTCTAATTTGCCCTTAATGAGAAATCTTAATCGCTGCAACGTGTTAATTGTTTAAAATTAATCACGCTTTAATCACAAATATCTGACGGTCAGGATAGTCGCGTACGTGAAGTATGATTAGGGCTTTTGTACATATATATATATATATATATATATATATATATATAAGTATAGATATAAAGGCTACATAACCCGATAGTATTAAATTCAAAAGTCTAAGATTGAATTTCTTATAAAACCATAAAGTTCATGGATTAATCTACATCGACTTTTTTTTATCATCTTTCCAGTATTTATTCCATTCTTATGTTTATATAAAAATATAAACATTCCAACTTTTTATTTATTTAAAGAACACACAAAATATATAAAGTTTTATAAATACTGCATTCTGTCAAGCACACAATCAACCGTTAACTAAGCTTAGTCAAGCTTGCACGGTAGAAACGACAGAAAGAAACTCCACCGACATTCGCGAAGTACTTCAAGAAGGAAATATAGAATTATTAGGACATAAGTTCAGTGCGAACCTACTTCCGATGAATCTGGCTGGATTGTATGTGGTATTAGGATTGGATTGGTTAGAAGCCAACCATGCTCGAATCTTATGTGATCAGAAGAATTCTGTTGATATTCGTACGCCAACAGGAGAGATGATAATAATCCGAGGAGACAAGACAACCAAGTCAACAAAATTCATCTCAACAATGAAGGCTGGAAGTTATGTACGAAAGCAAGGCGTAGTGTATATGATCTTTATGATCATTAACATTAAAGGAAAATAGCTGAAAGAAATTTTGGTAGTATCGGAATACCCCAGCATTTTCCCAGAAGATCTACCAGGACTACCACAAGATCGTGAAGTCGAGTTCAGAATTCATTTGATACCTAGAACTGCACAAATCGCTAAAGCGCCCTATCGTTTAGCACCAACATAGACGTTTGAACTGAAAAAAGCAATTGGATGAATTGCTAGAAAGAGGTTTCATACGACCAAGTTCATCTACTTGGGGAGCACCAATGTTATACGTCAAAAGGAAAGATGGATCAATGCGTATGTGTATCGATTATCTGGAATTGAATAAGGTCACAATTAAGACTGGTACCCATTACCGAGAATTGATGATCTATATGATCAACTCCAAAGAGCTCTTTTCAAATATCGATTTATGCTCAGGATACCATCATCTGAATATACAGAAATAGGACATTTCTAAGACTGCTTTCAGAACTAGGTATGGTTATTACGAGTTTACAGTCATGCCCTTTGGTCTAACAAATGCTCCAGCTGCATTTATGGATATGATGAATCAGATATGTAAACCGCATATGGATAAATTTGTGATCGTTTTTATAGGCGACATACTTATTTATTCTAAAAATGAGGAAGATCATGCCAAACATCATCATTTGCTTCTCACACTGTTGAGAAAAGAAAAGCTCCATGCTAAGTTCTCCAACTGTGAATTTTGGCTGCAAGAAGTACAATTTCTAGGACATTTAATTAATCAAGAAGGAATTCATGTGGACCCCACAAAGATTAAAGCTATTACCAAATGGAAAGTTCTTAAATGTCACACCCTCAAAAATACCACAAGCGGAAACTCCCGCAGGGCGTGTGACGTACCAGGATCTAGCCACTAATCATATTGAACCATAAATAAAATAAACTTTCCATTAAACGAAATAGTATAATTCAAACACAAGAGTAGAAAATTAAACATGTTCAGCGGAAGCATAATAATTTGTTCAATAAGTTTAAAATGAAAATGTTCAAAACAATGCATCAGCGAGAAGCGTTTCCAAATGTCATGACCCATGACCACTCCAGCTTCCCAGACAGCAAGTTCCATGACAGTGTACCTAAGGACCTGCAAGCATGCAGAAAAGTGTATCAGACAACACTGGTGAGTTCACAATTTGTTTAACCGTTTGTTACCAAGTACTGACTTATGTTATGTTGATAATAACTCGATACCGCAGACGGCTCCTTTTTGCCCTTCTCCAATGCTCTATCAAACATTGGTCATGATTTTAAAGTTATTAGTTCACGCCCGTCCTATCCAGGTACGTCATGAGGGTGCCAAACCTAATAGCGCTATCAACTAATAACCCCGTTGCCCTACAAGCAACTTGTTCGGTAGTATGATGGGACTTAAGTGATAGAAAGTGAGTGTATTATCCAACATCAACATTTACTAAAAGCTGCCTCATATCCCCTACAAGGATATGGGTTTGTGAAAACTGCCTCACATCCCCTACGAGGATGTGGGTTTATGAAAACCCGTTTATTTGTTCGCCTGTTTGATTGTCCCCACCGGACGCATGCTTGTATTGAGACAAGTGAACTCATCTTAGTTTTGCTCGGTATGTTAAGTTACCCTTTCCAAGTTGGTCAACCAAACCCTACCGTGGTTACTAATAAAAGTCAGTTTTGTAATCAACTAAATCACATATTTTCACAGATGGCACTAGCCGCAAAGATCACCGTATGACACATAACTTGTACGCAAATCTCATGCAAGTCCACGCCTCACGTGTATGACATATAACAGCAATTAACAGGTAAGTTTGCCACTCAAAGAATCAAATCAGATTTCTCATTCTACATTAATATAATACAACTTTATAAACACAAACATTCATCAACATCATCGTCACAAGCTACTGTTTGTGGGATGCTTCTCGGCGAAGGTTACCCTCGACGAAGATTTAAGCTTCGCCAAAAGGGATGGTGACGAAGAATCCCCATTGTTCGTCGAAGGCCAATCGACGAAGAATCAAGTCTTCATCGAGTTGGGTTCTTCGTCGGGAGTCCTTCTTCGCCGTTCCTTACAGATCGTCGTGATTTACTGCAAACCCTAATCACCTACAACCTTGACATTGAAATTACGAGTATTGAAATACACAACAACATCATTATAATTACCAACATGTGATCCTAATATAGCACTTAAATCGGAATAATGAATCCAAACATCATCATCCAACTCGGTCAACCAGCATACATTCTAATCGATTCCATGACACTTTGTTTACCAATTCTAGATCAAAATTATCATGATATCATAAACCCACAACTCAATCCCGATACTGTTTTAGCATATTTTTGCACCGATTCTATGAACACAACCCATAGTTTCATTATCCGTAAAGATTCTCATGACCAATCATTCCATTCAATTCTACGAACACAACTTCAACAAGAATTCTATTACCCTAACACATTAACACGTAACAACACAACCCTGTGCAATAAGAGAATCACAATTGAGTAACGATAGAGACATACTAACCGAGAGAACAAGATAGGAATCAAGACGATCCTTCGAGAAGAACCAAGGCTGCCATCGGTTTGTTTGAGAGAGAAGGAGAGCTAGGGTTTTGTTAATTATAACTTTACGTACAGATATGTGTGAATAAATATGGCCTAGTTATAACTGGGCTTCACTTCGGCTGAAAGCCCTTACGGCGAACAATGCCCTCGACAAAGAAGTATACTTCATCGAGATGTTGATGACGAAGGACCATACTTCGTCAAGTTATGTTCGTGACGAAGAACTATTGACGAAGAACTATCTTCGTCAAGAATTGCTGATGACGAAGAACTATCTTCATCATGAAATGTTTGCGACGAAGAACTATCTTCGTCAAGAAGTGAGGTTGGCGAAGGACCTTAGTTATGAAGTTGTGAAACATAAACAATTCTTAAGTTAATCATTAAACAACCATACATAACAATACTTTAATTATTCATCAATCATGCACAAGTTACAACGCAAAATGAATTATGAAAAGAGGATTGCGAAACAAGCAACGCGTAGAGGAAGGACCTTGAAATCTCGGGTTGTCACATTAAATCTCCTACGAAAGTTAGAAGTTTCCTAGGACTAGCATGATACTATCGACGTTTTATTCAAGACATTTCTTGGATAGTTGTTCCGTTAGTCAAGTTAACCTATAAATCGTTCAAATTTGAATGAGGACCCAAGCAAGAAGAAGCCTTTGAAACCTTAAAACAAAAGTTAACTAATGCACCGATACTTGCATTACTAGAAGGAACTAAGATTTTACAGTCTACTGTGATGCTTCCAAATTAGGACTAGGATGTGAACTGGTGCAACGTGAGAAAGTAATTGCGTGCACATCCAGACAATTAAAGAAGCATGAATAGTTAATGCGCTTCTAACCCCCTTCCAAGTAGTTAACGCGATTTATATAGACCGTAAAGACACGAATATGTGAATCAACAACATACGGAGAATGGTTAGATAAATTCGCCTTCAATATAGAAAAATAGTTATTAAAGTCATTAATACATACCCAAATAAAAAGAAGCCAAAGATTGGAAATAAAAAAGTAATACATAAAAGATTTGTCTTCACCAAGTGGGAGTTTAGCCAAGCATGACCTTTGTTTGACAAGAACTCTTACGATCGATCTTGGATCCCGAGACTACTACATACTCTAAATGATGGAAGATGGATGATGGTGGTGGATGATGGTGTTGTAGTGGTGGTGGAGTGGTGGCAAGTGTGGTAGAAGTGGTTTGCCAAGGGATGGATTGGAATGAAACCAAGCACCCTTATTTATAATTGAAGACAGACGCTCAACACGGCCTGTGCCCGCCTGGCACGGCCCCGTGGCCATTTCTCTCTCTTCTCCTCATTAATTGCAATGTCAGGTCTTGTACTAACACAGCCCCGTGTGTCAACGGCACGAGCCGTGGCCGATGTACTTGTTGTACTATGTCAGATTCTGCGAATCTTAGAGTTGACCACGCCCCATGTTGCCTTAGCACGGCCCCGTGTTGTCACACCCCAACCGATGGCGGAAACATCGGGGTGCCGCACTAAGCGATTCAGATTGTTCAGAAGTTTCCACAACACTAAATGTGTCAATATAGATTAATCAAGATTCAGTAAATTGTCTAAAACATCAACCACGCATCAAAAGTGTCAAGTACATAACATTAAACATTGTTCAATTTCTCAAATTAACTAGACGAGTTTCTAAGCATCATCCTAGCTTGTTTCTTGGATCCAGCAACCTATCAGCCTGCAACATGTATTAAAATAATGTCAATACAATAATGTACTGCCTAGTGTACAAGTTTGAGTATATAGTATCATAATAGTTTAAAAGACTCATATCTGTCATGTAAACATGTAAAAGTTTCAGTCATGCTAGTTTACGCAGTCCAAGTGATAGTCCAAGAATCCCAATGCGTTTAAAAGCTCTTCCCCGAGAATAATGGGGAGGTGCATTACTCCTATAGCGCTACTATTGTTAAGGCGGAACTACACACCAGGATTAAACGTTCACATAACATAAAGTATCAAGAATCCAAAAAGTATCAAGTTTCATGTTCACAGATGATAGAGTATGTTTCCAAACAAGTTTCAAGTATCAAGTTTATAGAATACATGTTGCATCCCAAAAGTGTTTAAAACAAAAAGGGATCGAGTATACTCACAGTGGGTGCTAAGTATCGACACCACTATTGGATTGAAGGGAGCGCTGGGGTTAGCCTGATTATAGTTTAATAGATAAGCGTCGGACAGAATAGTAGAATCGTGCAAAGTGTCAGACAGTCTTCCATATCGGATGGCCATCCGGACGGATGGCCATCCGGTTGGATGACCTGGTTGGATTAGGCGGATCACCATCCTATCGAATGGTCATTCGATTAAAAGGGTGTGTTTCCAAAATGATCAAACTTTTGAAGTTTTCGTTGTAGTATAGTTCAAGTTGTTCGATCGATGGTCATCCGGACGGATGACCATTCGATCGGATGACTATTCGAGTGAAAGTTTCATAGTTCAAAATTTGATTCAAATAGTTTAAGTTTAAGTGTTGAAGGCTATGGGAACCAGGTCGTTCGGTCGGATGACCGTTCGATCAGACGACCCTCCGATCGGATGGTCATTCGACTGTGTGATCCTTTTCCCTTTGCAACCTTCATAAAAGATTTTTCTAAGTTTAAGTTTAGCGGAGACGACGTGGTACGTATCAAGACAACGGAAAACTCACCAAGGCTCAGTCTGTCTGATCGGATGGGAATCACCCCGTTCGATCGGATGGCTGTTCTTGACAAAGTTTCATGTCCGACCTGTAACTTGGTCATCTCTCCGGTGGAAATCCGTCATTGAGCCGACTCCAGACTAAGGAAAAAGTCCTTGGCCTGTTTTGGTTCCAGACACCACCGATTTGAGTAAAGTGTTTAATAAAATATGAAGAAAAACATGTAATTAACTAAAAAAGCTTAGATTTAGTAAAGATTCGTGGCAAAACTCGTAGAAATCTCTTAGATCTGGACTAAATCTTGACGAAAATGACATCACACAGCCGATTGTACAACCTGCCATGATGACGTCACCCTCAAGAGTCCAAATCTTAGTGATTTCCTGGTGAAAAGTATGATTTTGAGGAAGAATCCTGTGAGGAAGTGTGTGTAGATGAAAGTTGTGCAAGAATCAAGTGGAAAACTTACAAGAATCGCTCGAATATGGAAGAAAAGTGCCTTAGAACGAGAGTGCGTGCGTCCAGTCGGAGGAGTCTGTCACATCAATGAAGAATGATGTGAAAGCTCGTATTTATAGTGCAAGAGGGTGAGTAAGGCGGTGCAAGGAAGCTGGGTTGGATGTCGTTCGGTCGAATGGCCCTCCGATTGGATGGTCATCCGATAGGATGTCCATTCGGACAGTCCAATCCGTTCAACTACTTTTTCGTCTTTGGTTCATTTTGCGAGTTAGATTAAGCGTTGCGTTGCGTATTATTGTGTAATATCATCACATGACTAGATTATATAACTAAAACAAAATTTTCCATGTTTCAAGTCTACAAAGTTTTCAAAGTTTCTCGTTTATCAAAGTCTCAAGAGTCTCACTCGACAAATATCAAGAGTCAAGCATCAAGCCTCTAGTTTCAAGAATCAAGTATCTAGTATTAAGTATCAAGTTTCAAGCTTCAAGATTCAAGATTCACAGTGTTTAACAAGTATCATGCATCTAGATTATAAAGTTTCAAGATTCAAGTATGAAAAGAGTCTAGTCTCTTATAGTTTCACATAGTTTAAAGTTTCACATAATATAGGGACTAAACTTGTAAAAGGGAGAAAGTTTAGGGATGCATGGCGTTACAGTCTCCCCTCCTTTAGGAGATTTCGTCCCCGAAATCTAAGAGGAAGACTGCTCGAAGAGCTGCGGATACTTGGTCTTCATCTCACTTTCAAGTTCCCAAGTGAATTCGGCGCCACGCTTTCCTTCCCATCGAACCTTGACTATGGAAATTTTGCTGCGCCTCAATCGCTTGACACCTCGGTCCATGATTTCGACCGGTTTCTCCACAAAATGCAAAGTTTCATTTACTTGTAAATCTTTGAGGGGAACCTGTAGTTCCTCATCGGCTAAGCATTTTCGAAGATTAGATACGTGGAATACCGGATGCACATTGTTAAGTTCCTGTGGCAGGTCGAGTCGGTACGCCACCTTGCCAATCCTTTCGAGTATCGTGAAAGGACCCACATAGCGAGGAGCGAGCTTTCCCTTCTTTCCAAAGCGAACTACCCCCTTCCAGGGAGATACCTTGAGTAGCACTCGATCTCCAACATCAAATATAAGAGGCTTACGCCTCTTATCAGCATAGCTCTTTTGTTTGCTCCTAGCCTTGATCAAGTTATCACGGATCTGAAGAATCTTATCCATCGTCTCTTGAATGATTTCAGGGCCAGTAAGTTGCTTGTCACCGACCTCATGCTGAGAGAAGATCGGCACTTGCGACCGTATAAAACTTCGAAAGGAGCCATCTGAATACTGGAATGATAATTGTTGTTGTACGAGAACTCAATCAATGGTAAATGTACATCCCAGTTACCACCAAAGTCGATGACACAAGAACGGAGCGTATCCTCTAGGGTTTGAATAGTGCGCTCAGTCTGTCCATCCGTTTGAGGATGAAAGGTCGTGCTAAGATTCAAGTGAGAACCTATAGCGGACTGGAAAGTTTGCCAAAGACGTGAGGTAAAACGGCCATCACGGTCAGAGATTATGTCGAGAGGTATGCCATGACGGTATATGATCTCATCAGTATAGATTCGAGCAAGTTTCTCCACCTTGAAATCTTCACGAATAGGAAGAAAGTGGGCTGATTTGGTCAGACGGTCAACGATTTATCCAAATACTATCATGACCAGTAGGTGTATGGGGTAATTTAGTTATAAAGTCCATAGCGATGCTATCCCATTTCCAAACAGGGATTTCTGGTTGTTCAAGAAGTCCTGAAGGACGTTGATGTTCATCCTTTACCTTCATACAAGTAAGGCACTTGGAGACGTACGCAGCAATGTCCTTTTTTATACCAGGCCACCAATAAATCATACGCAAATCATGATACATCTTATCAGCACCTGGATGAATAGAGTATCGAGATTTGTGAGCTTCGTTCATAATGAGCTCACGAAGGTTATCGCGATCTGGCACCCAGATGCGATTGAGATAGTATTGAAGTCCATCAGACTTAGTTTCAAGTTGGTCAACAGTAGCACCTCATATTTCAACAAATAGACTACCTTCATTAGCTGATGAATACTGAGCTTCACGGATACAAGCATGAAGATCACTAGAGATATGAAAGCAACGGATAGTATTAACATGAGTCTTACGACTAAGAGTATCAGCCACGACATTCGCTTTGCTAGGATGATAACGAATCTCGCAGTCGTAGTCATTAAGCAATTCCACCCAACGTCTCTGTCGCAAGTTCAGTTCCTTTTGGTTAAAGATATGTTGTAGGCTCTTATGGTCAGTAAAAACCACACACTTGATTCCATATAGGTAGTGTCGCCAAATCTTTAACGCAAACACAACTGCACCAAGTTCCAGGTCGTGAGTAGTATAGTTTTTCTCATGTATTTTGAGTTGGCGGGAGGCATAAGCAATAACCTTGTCCCGCTGCATGAGCACACAGCCCATGCCACGGTTCGAGGCATCACAATATACCACGAAATCGTCATTCCGGTCAGGTAGAGTAAGGACAGGAGCATTACAAAGAAGAGTCTTAAGGGTCTGAAAGGATTCCTCTTGCTCGGGACCCCAAGCAAAAGGTTTCTCTTTCTGAGTCAAAGTAGTGAGAGGAACGGCGATCTTTGAAAAGTCCGAGATGAATCGACGGTAATAACCCGCCAATCCTAGGAAGGAACGAATCTCAGATGCAGATTTAGGCGTACTCCAATTCTTAACAGCCTCGATTTTAGAAGGGTCAACATGAATACCTTGTTTACTAACAACGTGCCCTAGAAATTATACTTCATCGATCCAAAACTCACACTTAGAAAATTTAGCGTATAAGCGTTCACCACGTAGTAGTTCTAGCATTAAGCGTAAATGACGTTCATGATCAGCTCTAGTTTTCGAATAAATAAGAATATCATCAATAAAAACTACCACAAAACAATCCAGATAAGGTTTACAAACACGATTCATAAGATCCATGAACACGGCGGGTGCGTTGGTCAAGCCAAAAGGCATAACCACGAACTCGTAGTGCCCATAACGAGTGCGAAACGCAGTTTTGGGGATATCATCTTCGAGAACACGGAGCTAATGATAACTAGATCGAAGGCGATTTTAGAGAAACAGGACGCGCCTTGTAGTTGGTCAAACAGATCATCAATACGAGGGACGGGATAACGATTCTTGACGGTGAGTTTATTAAGCTCGCGGTAGTCGATACACATACGAAACGGACCATCTTTCTTCTTGACGAATAGCACAGGAGCACCCCACGGATAGGTACTTGGACGAATGAATCCTTTGTCAAGCAGTTCCTGCAGTTGACTAGATAGTTCTTGCATCTCGGAAGGTGCAAGTCAGTAAGGAGCCTTGGCGACAGGAGTCACACCAGGTATAAGATCAATACGAAAATCAACAGATCGAGGAGGAGGAAGATCAGGAAGTGTCACACCCCAACCGATGGCGGAAACATCGGGGTGCGGCACTAAGCATTCAGATTGCTCAAGAGATTCCATAACATCAAAAGTTTCATTATAGATTAATTAAGTTTCATGCGAAACTTGTCTAAACAACATCACCAACAAAAGTATCAAATACAACCATAAATCATTGTTCAAAATCTAGATTAAACTAGGTGGGTTTCTAAGCATCAACCCTAGCTTGATTTCCAGGATTCAGCATCCTATCAGCCTGCAACATGTATTAAAATAGAGTCGGTACAAAAATGTACCGGCGAGTATACAAGTTTGAGTATATAGCATAATAGATTCAAAAGAATCATATCCATAATGTAAATGATAACAAATTAGTTTCAGCTGTGCTAGTGTTCGCAGTCCAAGTGATAGCCCAAGTGTCCCGATGCTTTGGTGTTTTCCCAAGACTCAAGGAAAACTAGAATCCTCCTAACAATACCCCCGAGAATAATGGGGAGGTGCATCTTCCTATAGCGCTACTATTGTTAAGGCGGAACTACACACTCTGGATTAAAAGTTCACATAGCACAAAGAATCAAGAATCAAGAATCACAAGTTTCACATACACATAGGATAGATTTTAGATTCAAAAGTATCAAGTTTCATAGTTTAATAGAATACATGTTGCATCCCAAAGTTTAAAACAAAAAGAGATCGAGTATACTCACAGTGATTGCTTAACAGTATAAACTGTTATTGGATCAAAGGGAGCTCTTTAGCTTTAGCTTGATTAGATTACAACAGATAAGTGTCGGACAAAAATAACGAGATTGCGCAAAGTGTCGGATCAGTCATTGGATCGGATGGTAGATCGATCGGACGGCAGTCCGATCGGATTGCCATTCGATTGAGGTGACTGTTATGAGTGGGGGACGAATTGCCATCCAATCGGATGGTCATCCGTACGAATGGCCATTCGATCGAATGGTCATTCGATCCAAGTGTCAAGATTCCAAAATGTTTAACTCTGGTCACTCTGATCGAATGGTCGTTCGATCGGACGGCAGTCCGATCGGATTGCCATTCGACGATGGTAGTCTCCAAAGTTTCAAAGTTTCAAGTTCCAAAAGATTCTAAGTGTTCAAGGGGTATGATACATATGCCACCCCGATCAGATGGCCGTTCGATCGGACGGCAGTCCGATCGGATTGCCATTCGATTGGGAGGTCTTGCCCCGTTCACACACTTGAAAAGTTTCTAAGTTTTGATTCTAACGACGACTACACGGTACGTATTGAGACATTGGTAACCACATCAATATCCAGCCCATCTGATCAGACGGGAATCACCCCAGTCTGTTTAGGTGTCTGTTTTTTACTGCGTTTTATGTTGGAATCCGTACTCCGGTCATCTTCTCCGGTAACAATCCATCTCCAAACCGACTCCAGACTAATCATCAAGTCTACAGTCCGTTTGGATCTGGATTCCACCGTTTCAAGTAAGGGTTTAAGAAAAGATGAAGGAAAAGTATAAGTTTTAGCTGAAAAGTCTAGATTTAGTTAAAGATTCGCAGCAAAAGCACCTGAAATTCCTTAGATCTAAGCTAGATCTTGAACGGAATGACATCACTCAACAGTTTGTACAAACCGCCATGATGACGTCACCCTCAAGAGCTCAAATCTCAGAGATTTCACGGTGAAAAGTGAGATTTCAAAGAAGAATCTCATAGAGAATAGTGTAGTGATCAAAGATGTACAAGAATCTAGTGTAAAACATACCGAAATCGCCGAGAAATGGAAGAAAATAGGAGTGCATGCGTCTTGGTCGGAGGAGGCGGTCACATCAGTGAGAAATGATGTGACAGCTCCTATTTATAGTGCAAGGAGGAGTTAAGGCGGTGTGTCACATGGATCGGATGGCACTTCGATCGGATGGCCCTCCGATCGGATGGCCCTCCGATCGGATGGTCATCCGATCGGATTGTCATTCGGTCAATCCCATCCTTTTCGTTTCACCGTCTTTGATTCGTTTTGTGAGTTAGGTTCAGCGTTGCGTTGCGAAATATTGTGTAATAGTATCACATAACTAGATTACATTATTAACACCAAAGTTTCCAAGTTTCATAGTTTCCGCCAGTGACAAGTCTCCAGTCTCTCGTTCAACCAAGTCTCAAGTTGTACGAGTCTCAAGAGTCAAGCACCAAAGTGTTAAGAATCATAGTTACCATAAGAATCAAGTATCAAGAGTCAAGAATCTAGTTTCCAAGTATCAAGTATCAACAATCAAGCCTCAAGAATCAAGTCTCAAGAATCAAGTCTCAAGAATCAAGTATCAAGAATCAAGTCTCAAGAATCACGTATCAAGAATCAAGTATCAAGAATCAAGTCTCATAGTGTTAAATATCAAGAGTCAAGTTTCTAGAATCAAGAATCAAGCATCATAGTATTAAGAATCAAGAATCTAGATTTAAGTATCACAGGTATCAAAAGTGTCAAGTATCACATAGTTTAGGGACCAAAATTAACAATAACTGAAAGTTCAGGGACGCAGGTGTTATAGTCTCCCCTCCTTTAGGAGATTTCATCCCCGAAATCTAGGAAGAAGACTGCTCGAAGAGCAGCGGATACTTGGTCTTCATCTCACTTTTAAGCTCCCAAGTGAATTCGGTGCCACGCTTTCCTTCCCATCGAACCTTGACTATGGGAATTTTGCTGTGCCTCAGTCGCTTGCACCTTGATCCATGATTTCGACCGGTTTCTCCACAAAGTGTACAGCTTCATTTATTTGCAAGTCTTCAAGGGGAACCTGCAGTTCCTCATCGGCTAGGCATTTACGTAAGTTAGATACGTGGAACACTGGATGCACGTTGTTTAGTTCTTGTGGCAGGTCGAGTCTGTACACCACCTTGCCAATCCTTTCGAGTATCGTGAAAGGACCCACATAGCGAGGAGCGAGCTTTCCCTTCTTACCAAAACTAACCACTCCCTTCCAGGGAGATACCTTGAGAAGAACTCGGTCACCAACATCAAATTCCAGAGGCTTGCGCCTTTTATCAGCATAGCTCTTTTGTCTGCACCTAGCCTTGATCAAGTTATCACGGATCTGAAGAATCTTATCCATTGTCTCTTGAATGATTTCAGGGCCAGTAAATTACTTGTCACCAACCTCATGCCAGCTGAGAGGAGATCGGCACTTGCGACCATACAAAGCTTCGAAAGGAGCCATCTGAATACTGGAATGATAGCTGTTGTTGTACGAGAACTCAATCAATGGTAAATGTACATCCCAGTTACCACCAAAGTCGATGACACAAGAATAGAGCATATCCTCTAGGGTTTGAATAGTACGCTCGGTCTGTACATCCGTCTGAGGATGAAAGGCCATGCTAAGATTCCAATGAGAACCCATAGCGGATTGAAAGGTTTGCCAAAGACGTGAAGTAAAACGACCATCACGGTCCGAGATTATGTCAAGAGGTATGCCATGACGGCATATAATCTCATCAGTATAGACTCGAGCAAGTTTCTCCACTTTATAATCCTCACGAATAGGAAGAAAGTGGGCTGATTTGGTCAAACGATCAACGATCACTCAGATACTATCGTGACCAGAAGGTGTACGGGGTAGTTTAGTAATAAAGTCCATAGCAATGCTATCCCATTTCCAAACAGGGATTTCCGGTTGTTTTAAGAGTCCTGAAGGACGTTGATGCTCAGCCTTAACCTTTGAACAAGTAAGGCACTTGGAGACATACATAGCAATGTCCTTCTTCATACCAGGCCACCAGTAAGTCATACATAGGTCATGGTACATCTTATCTGCGCCTGGATGAATAGAGTATCGGGATTTGTGAGCCTCATTCATAATGAGCTCACGGAGGTTATCGTGATCCCGTACCCAGATGCGATTGAGATAGTATTGAAGTCCATCAGACTTAGTTTCGAGTTGATCCACACTAGCACCACGTATTTCAACGAATAGACTACCTTCATTAGCTGACGAATACTGAGCTTCACGAATACACGCATGGAGATCACTAGAGATACGAATAGCATTAACATGAGTTTTACGACTAAGAGCGTCGGCCACTACATTTGCTTTGCCAGGATGATAGAGAATTTCGCAGTCGTAGTCGTTAAGCAACTCCACCCAACGTCTCTGTCGCATGTTCAGTTCCTTTTGGTCAAAGATATGTTTAAGGCTCTTATGGTCGGTGAAAACCACACACTTGGTACCATACAGGTAGTGTCGTCATATCTTCAATGCAAACACAACTGCACCAAGCTCCAGATCATGAGTAGTATAGTTTTTCTCATGCACCTTGAGTTGACGAGAGGCATAAGCGATAACCTTGTCCAGCTGCATGAGCATACAGCCCAAACCACGGTTCGAGGCATCACAATATACCACAAAGTCGTCATTCCCATCAGGGAGAGTAAGAACAGGAGCGTTACACAAAAGAGTCTTAAGTGTTTGAAAAGATTCCTCTTGCTCGGGACCCCAAGCAAAAGGTCTCTCTTTTTGAGTCAACGAAGATAGGGGAACAACGATCTTAGAAAAGTCCGAGATGAATCGGCGGTAATAACCCGCCAATCCTAGAAAGGAACGAATCTCAGATGCAGATTTAGGCATATTCCAATTCTTCAGAGCTTCGATTTTAGAAGGGTCAACATGAATACCTTGCTTACTAACGACATGACCAAGAAATTGTACTTCATTAATCCAAAACTCACACTTAGAAAATTTAGCGTATAAGCGTTCACCACGTAGTAACTCAAGCATCAAGCGTAAATGACGAGCATGATCTGCACTAGATTTAGAATAAATGAGAATATCATCAATAAAGACTATCACAAAATGATCCAAATAAGGCTTGCAAACACGATTCATAAGATCCATGAACACAACGGGTGCGTTGGTCAATCCAAAAGGCATGACCACGAACTCATAGTGCCCATAACAAGTATGAAAAACGGTTTTGGGTACATCATCTTCGAGTACACGAAGCTGATGATAACCAGAACGAAGGTCAATATTCGAGAAACAGGACGCGCCTTGTAGTTGGTCAAATAGATCATCAATACGAGGGAGAGGATAGCAATTCTTAACGGTAAGCTTATTAAGTTCACGGTAGTCGATACACATACGAAATGAACCATCTTTCTTCTTGACGAACAAAACGGGAGCACCCCACGGAGAGGTACTTGGATGAATGAATCCCTTGTCGAGTAGTTCCTGTAGTTGGCTAGATAATTCTTGCATCTCGGAAGGTGCAAGTCGGTAAGGAGCCTTGGCGATAGGAGTCGCGCCAGGTATGAGATCAATACGAAAGTCAACGGATCTAGGAGGAGGAAGACCAGGAAGATCTTCAGGAAAGACATCAGGGAAATCACACACTACTGGAACATCACTTATGTTCTTCCCCTTACCCTTTTGTTCCACCACGTGGACCAAGAAGGCAAAGTTCTGTTTACGTAAGCATCTGTTCGCTTGAGTGCATGACATCAACTTCAGTCCTTTCAAAGGTCGGTCTGCATAGACGTGCAAAATATCACCGAACGGAAGAGGTAGACGAACAAACTTCTCGTGACAAGCAATCTCGGCATGATTCTTACGCAACCAATCCATGCCGATAATGACATCAAAGCTACCCAATTTCATGGGTATTAGATCAATAGCAAACACGTGGTTGTTAAGAGTCAAGGAACAACCACTTAGAATAGAATCAACTAGAATAGACTTCCCATCGGCAATCTCCACCGAAAACGACTTAGGTAACTTAGAGTGTGCAGAGTTTAACAAAGATTCAAATTCTACGGACACAAAGGTCCTGTCGGCACCAGTATCAAATAGTATTGAAGCGTATAGATTATTAACGAGGAACGTACCATTAACGACATCATTGTCATTATGAGCCTGATTAGTATTAAGATTGAACGCTCGTCCTCGAGCGGCTGGCTGTTGATCCTGGTTCAGCCGAGGACACTAATTACGAAGGTGAGTAGTATCTCCACACTTGTAGCATGCACGAACAGCGTTGACTGGCCTCGGATTCTGCTGAGGAGCTGGGAGAGCTGGTAAAGCTGCCTGAGCTGGGGTTTGCTTAGCGGGTTGAGCAGGATTAGCTTGATGGCAATAGGGAGTCATGTGACCATAGCGATTGCAGTTGGTACACAAACGACATGCAGAGGTAGCAGGATGATGAAAGTTACAAGGCATACACTTTGGATGAGGACCAGTGTACTGCCTCTTGACTTCAGGAGCAGGAGGGTTCTGAACAGCAGCAGCAGCAGGGTTTGCAGCAGGAACAATTGCATTACATCCTGAACCCTGTGACTTTCTCTTTTTGTTCTTGCTACCACTTGGCTGCTGGGTAACTTGATGTGCAGACTTAGAAGGAGCGGGGTTAGCAAACTGCTTATCACGAACGTGGTTGTTGTTGAGACTAGCTGCAAGACGGTAGACTTCCTCAATAGTTTCGAGCTGAGCTGGTTCAATAGAATCACGCGTAGCAGGAGGTAGACCATTGATGTACTTGGTTATCATACGCTTAGGAGTAGAAACCAAGTGAGGAACGATCAAGCTGAGCTGCTTGAAACACGTAGTATAAGCAAGATTATCATCACCAATCTGCTTCAAGTGCCAGAACTCTTCTTCAAGCTTCAATTGTTCATAGGGAGGGCAGAACTCAAGCATCATCAGTTCACGCACCTCGGCCCATGGAAGAGCATAGGCTTCTTCATTCGAACGGATGTTTCTCTCATTAGACCACCACTCCAACGCTCTGCCTTGAAACATTCCCGTTGCACTCCTAGTCTTTAGATGGTCCGGGCACTCGCTGTTAATGAAGGTAACCTCGATGCTGTCAAACCACTCGAGCATTGCGGTCACCCCATCACTGCCCGTGAAAGGCTTAGGGTTGCAAGAGATGAAATGTTTGTAGTTGGACTTTGTAGGCTTTAGCTTCTCGGCTTTCGAGTCCACATAGGATGGAGGAGTGTTTGATCCTTGGATCTCACAGACGATCTTTGGCATGACTCGAGCAATCTGTTCGGCCATGAAGGACATCATCTTTTTCTGAGACTTTTCCCTGGATCTCTTGAGAGTGTCTGATAGCTTATGAGAAGACATCTAAAGATCCAACAAGAGGATCGTATAAGTCTAGATTCACAAAGCCTCACAATATAGATTCACACACGATAGATTAAAGACTCAAAATTCAACAAGATTCACATAGATTACAGATTTAGAATTCCAACAAGTTTCACATAGATTCTGATAGATTAGACACCACAAACCCACGACCTTCACATGGCACGTTGTACACGGTTTGGCAACATGTCAGAAACGCTTATATATAGGAAGTACCAGCGGCGTATCCACCACGCTTCAGGCACATCACTTCTGCCTCGTACTGTCATGTTACGTGTCGCAATTTCCAAACACGCCAACACCCTCATCATCATCATACACACGTAGATTAATCCGATTGATTCACATAGATTAACTCAATAGATTCACATAGATTCCAATAGATTACCCAATAGATTCATAAAGATTCCAATAGATTCACATAGATTAGAGTTAACAACCTCAGCACAGTCCACAAACAATGAAATCCCGCATGGCACATGCTATGAAAGTTTGGCAACATGACGGAAGCACTTATATATAGGAAGTACCAGCGGCGTATCCACCATGCTTCAATCATGCCACGTCTGTCCCGTCATCGGTGTCATGCTTCGTTTGACATTAGATTCTACCACATCTCACATAGATTTCACATAGATTAACCAAGTAGATTCAATAACATAGATTAACCCAGTAGATTCAACAACTTCAACCCGAGTCCACAAAACTACGAACTTCACTTAGCGCGTGGTATGAAGGTTCGGTAACATGCCAGAAACACTTATATATAGGAAGTACCAGCGGCGTATCCACCATGTTTCGGACATGCCACGTCTGCCTCGTCTTCGGCGCTAGGCTACATTTCGTATTTTGTTCCTCAAAACCACACATACATAGATTACACATAGGTTACACTAGAATACACATAGATTACACGTAGATTTCACATAGATTCCCCCATAGATTACACAGATAGTCTCCCATAGCTTAGATTTCAACATCTCATCACCGGTATGCAAAACACTAAGTTTCGCATGGCACATGGTACGAAAGTTGGTAACATGGCTGAAACACTTATATATAGGAACTACCAGTGGCGTATCCACCATGTTTCAGACACGTCACTTCTGTCTCGTATTTCTATGCCATGTTCCGTTTAGTGTTTCACAACCATAATAACACATAGATTCATCAATTAGCTTCACATAGTATCATAGTTGATCAGATTCCCACATAGATTAACATCATGAACAAAGCTTCCTAAATTTAGTTTGATTCTGAGATTAGAATTAGTGTTTGAGATTGCGGACATACGTGCAAATTGTGTAAAAAGCCCCAAAATAAACGAAGAATCAAGTTTAAAACCACAAAAATCGAGATAACACAAAAGATAGGCTTGCAAAGCATAGGATTGTTCCGAGTAGAGGAACGATGACTAACCAAAGTGATTCGAACCCCTTTCAAATTGAGGCAACATGTCTTGGCTTACTTAGACAAATACGTCATCGATGTTAGGCCTACGATATTTGTCCTTTTGGTCATTTCACGTTCCTAATTGATTGGAAGCTCCGAGACTTTGGCGAGACATAAAATCAAAGAGTGGAACTCGTTATCAAGGTCTGAGTTTCACCTTTATCTTGACAACGCTGTACCCTAATAGCGTCGGTACTTATCAACAGATAAGACTTACTGGAATATAATAAGGAAATTTCCCATCAAGGTTCGGATGTCACTCCTGACTTGAGGACAAATTTCGTGCAAAATACAAACATTGATTAGCAGTGTTTCAAAGTATCAAGTGTATATTGTGTCAGCCTTAGGAAAGGCATGTAAGTTTAGCAGGAAGATGTGCTGCTAGGAAGCAGATATGGTAGAATGCATAAGTTTTAAACAACAGATAAGAATCAAGATTCCTAGAACTATAGACTAGGTCAAGTATTCCTACTTATCCTAATTCCCTATAGTTATGGCTCTGATACCAATCTGTCACACCCCAACCGATGGAAGAAACATCGGGGTGCGGCACTAAGCATTCAGATTGCTCAAGAGATTCCATAACATCAAAAGTTTCATTATAGATTAATTAAGTTTCATGCGAAACTTGTCTAAACAACATCACCAACAAAGTATCAAATACAACCATAAATCATTGTTCAAAATCTAGATTAAACTAGGTGGGTTTCTAAGCATCAGCCTTAGCTTGATTTCCAGGATTCAGCATCCTATCAGCCTGCAATATGTATTAAAATAGAGTCAGTACAAAACTGTACCGGTGAGTAAACAAGTTTGAGTATATAGCATAATAGATTCAAAAGACTCATATCCATAATGTAAATGATAACAAATTAGTTTCAGCCGTTCTACTGTTCGCAGTCCAAGTGATAGCCCAAGTGTCCCGATGCTTTGGTGTTTTCCCAAGACTCAAGGAAAACTAGATTCCTCCTAACAATACCCCCGAGAATAATGGGGAGGTGCATCTTTCTATAGCGCTACTATTGTTAAGGCGAAACTACACACTCTGGATTAAACGTTCACATAGCACAAAGAATCAAGAATCACAAGTTTCACATACACATAGGATAGAGTTTAGATTCAAAAGTATCAAGTTTCATAGTTTAATAGAATACATGTTGCATCCCAAAGTTTAAAACAAAAAGGGATCGAGTATACTCACAGTGATTGCTTAACAGTATAAACTGTTATTGGATCAAAGGGAGCTCTTTAGGTTTAGCCTGATTAGATTACAACAGATAAGTGCCGGACAAAAATAACGAGATTGCGCAAGGTGTCGGATCAGTCATTGGATCGGATGGCAGTTCGATCGGACGGAAGTCCAATCGGATTGCCATTCGATTGAGGTGACTGTTGTGAGTGGGAGACGGATTGCCATCCGATCGGATGGTCATCCGTATGGATGGCCATTCGATCGAATGGTCATTCGATCCAAGTGTCAAGATTCCAAAATGTTTAACTCTGGTCAGTGATCGAATGGCCGTTCGATCGAACGGCAGTCCGATCGGATTGCCATTCGACGATGGTAGTCTCCAAAGTTTCAAAGTTTCAAGTTCCAAAAGATTCTAAGTGTTCAAGGGGTATGATACATATGCCACCCCGATCGGATGGCCGTTCGATCGGACGGCAATCCAATTGAATTGCCATTCGATTGGGAGGTCTTGCCCCGTTCACACTCTCGAAAAGTTTCTAAGTTTTGATTCTAACGACGACTGCACGGTACGTATTGAGACAATGGTAACCACATCAGTATCCTGCCCATCTGATCGGACGGGAATCACCCTAGTCCGTTCAGGTGTCTGTTTTTTACTGCGTTTTATGTCGGAATCCGTACTCCGGTCATCTTCTCCGGCAACAATCCATCTCCAAACCGACTCCAGACTAATCTTCAAGTCTACAATCCGTTTAGATCCGGATTCCACCGTTTCAAGTAAGGTTTTAAGAAAAGATGAAGGAAAAGTATAAGTTTTAGCCGAAAAGTCTAGATTTAGCTAAAGATTCGCTGCAAAAGAACCTGAAATTCCTTAGATCTGAGCTTGATCTTGAACGGAATGACATCACTCAACAGTTTGTACAAACCGCCATGATGACGTCACCCTCAAGAGCTCAAATCTCAGAGATTTCATGGTGAAAAGTGAGATTTCAAAGGAGAATCTCATAGAGAATAGTGTAGTGATCAAAGATGTACAAGAATCTGGTGTAAAACGTACCGAAATCGCCGAGAAATGGAAGAAAATAGGAGTGCGTGCGTCTTGGTCGGAGGAGGCTGTCACATCAGTGAGAAATGATGTGACAGCTCCTATTTATAGTGCAAGGAGGAGTTAAGGCGGTGTGTCACATGGATCGGATGGAACTTCGATCGAATGGCCCTCCGAGATGGTCATCCGATCGGATTGCCATTCGGTCAATCCCATCCTTTTCGTTTCACCATCTTTGATTCGTTTTGCGAGTTAGGTTCAGCGTTGCATTGCGAAATATTGTGTAATAGTGTCACATAACTAGATTACATTATTAACACCAAAGTTTCCAAGTTTTACAGTGTTCGCCAGTGACAAGTCTCCAGTCTCTCGTTCAACCAAGTCTCAAGTTGTACGAACTCAAGAGTCAAGCACCAAAGTGTCAAGAATCATAGTTTCTGTAAGAATCAAGTATCAAGAGTCAAGAATCTAGTTTCCAAGTATCAAGTATCAAGAATCAAGCCTCAAGAATCAAGTATCAAGAATCAAGTCTCAAGAATCAAGTATCAAGAATCAAGTCTCATAGTGTTAAATATCAAGAGTCAACTTTCTAGAATCAAGAATCAAGCATCATAGTATTAAGAATCAAGAATCTAGATTTAAGCATCACAGGTATCAAAAGTGTCAAGTATCACATAGTTTAGGGACCAAAATTGACAATAACTGAAAGTTCAGGGACGTAGGCTTTACAGGAAGATCTTCAGGGAAGACGTCAGGGAAATCACACACTACTGGAACAACGCTTATGTTCTTTCCCTCGCCCTTTTGTTCCACCACGTGGGCCAAGAAGGCAAGGTTCTGTTTACGTAAGCACCTGTTCGCTTGAGTGCATGACATCAGCTTCAGTCATCTAGAAGGTCGGTCTCCATAAACGTGCAAAATATCACCGGACGGAAGAGGTAGACGAACAAACTTTTCGTGACAAGCGATCTCGGCATGATTCTTACGCAACCAATCCATGCCGATTATGACATCAAAGCTACCTAATTGCATGGATATTAGATCAATAGTACAGACGTGGTTGTTAAGAGTCAGGGAATAACCACTGAGGATAAAATCAACTAGAATAGACTTTCCATTGGCAATCTCAACCGAAAACGACTTCGGTAGCTTAGAGCGTGCATAGTTTAACAAAGATTCGAATTCTACGGACACAAAGCTTCTGTCGGCACCAGTATAAAATAGTATCGAAGTGTAAAGATTATTGACGAGAAACGTACCATTTACGACGTCATTATCGTTACGAGCCTGGTTTGCGTTAATGTTGAACGCTCATCCACGAGCGGCTGGCTGTTGCTCCTGGTTTAGCTGCGGACACTGATTACAAAGATGAGTAGTGTCTCCACACTTGTAGCATGCACGAACAGCGTTGATTGGCCTAGGATTCTAGGGAGGAGCTGGGAGAGCTGCCTGAGCTGGCGCTTGTTGGGCCGGGTTGACTTGACGGCAGTAGGGAGTTGTGTGACCATAGCGATTGCAATTGGTACACAGGCGGTAAGCGGAGGTAACAGGATGATGAAAGTTACAAGTTGCGCACTTAGGATGAATTCCAGTGTACGACTTCTTGATCTCCGAAGCAGGAGGGTTAGCAGCAGCAGCAGTAGTAGTAGGCATAATAGTTTTTCCTGTAGGGTTTGCATTCGCAGCAGGGACAATGGCATTGCAGCCAGAACCCTGGGACTTTCACTTCTTGTTTCTGCTGCCACTAGGCTGCTGGGTAACTTGGTTCACTGATTTCGTGGGAGCAGGGGTAGCGAACTGTTTGTCACGGACGCGATTGTTGTTCAAACTTACGGCAAGACGATAAACTTCTTCAATAGTCTCCAGTTGAACTGCTTCAATCGAATCACGCATTGCAGGAGGTAACCTGTTGATGTACTTGGTTATCATGCGTTTTATGGGGTAGAGACAAAGTGAGGAACGATTATGCTGAGTTGCTTGAAACGGGTAGTGTAAGCCAAGTTTTCATCTCCAACCTGCTTGAGGTGCCAAAACTCTTCCTCAAGCTTCAGCTGTTCATGGGGAGGGCAAAATTCGAGCATCATCAATTCTCGCACCTCAGACCATGGAAGAGCATAAGCTTCTTCGTTGGAATGAATGTTTCTCTCGTTTGACCACCACTCCAAAGCTCTGCCTTGAAACATTCCCGTTGCACTCCTAGTCTTTAGATGTTCTGGGCATTCGCTGTTAATGAAGGTAACCTCGATGCTGTCGAACCATTCCAGCATAGCAGTCACCCCATCACTGCCCATGAAAAGCTTAGGGTTGCAAGAGACAAAGTGTTTGTAGCTGAACTTTGTAGGCTTTAGCTTCTCTCCTTTAGATTCCACGGAGGAAGGAGGAGTGTTTGATCCCTGGATCTCAGAGACAATCTTTGGCACGATGCGAGCGATCTGATCGGCCATGAATGACATCATCTTTTTCTGAGAGTTTTCCCTGGATCTCTTGAGAGAGTCGGATAGTTTATGGGAAGACATCTAAAGATCCAAGAAAAGGACCGTATAAGTCTAGATCATAAAGTCTCACTGTATAAAGTTTCACATACGATAGCAAAGATTCAAGTTTCACCAAAACGTTCAACGAGTTTCACTAAGATTCAACATTCACCATAAGTCCGCAAACCTACGACTTTCGCATGGCATGTAGTACGAAAGTTCGGTAACATGTCAGAAACACTTATATATAGGAAGTACCAGCGGCGTATCCACCATGTTTCGAGCATGTCACGTCCGTCTCGTCTTCGGTGTCATGTTACGTGTCGCATTTTGCCAACCATAACAGTACACTCCACCATTATCACATAAACGTAGATCAATCAAATAGTTTCACATAGCTTAACGTTCAACATTCTCACCACAAATCCACAAAACAACGAATCCCACATGGCACGTGTTACGAAAGTTTGGCAACATGATAGAAACACTTATATATAGGAAGTACCAGCGGCGTATCCACCATGTTTCGATCATGCCACGTCCGTTTCGTCGTCGGTGTCATGTTTCGCCAACCATAACATTAGGCTCAATCATTTCCTCATAGATCAATCAACTAGTTTCAACGTTTCCACCACGAGTCTACAAAACCACGAATTTCACGTAGCATGTGGTACGAAAGTTCGGTAACATGTCAGAAACACTTATATATAGGAAGTACCAGCGGCGTATCCACCATGTTTCGGACATGTCACGTCCGTCTCGTCATCGGTGCTAGGCTACGTATCGTATTTTGCCACCCACAACAACACATACGCGTTAGAGTACACATAGATTAAATATGTAGCTTCACATAGATCAATGTTTCAACATTCTCATCACCGGTCTGCAAAACACCAAATTTTGCATGGCACATGATACGAAAGTTGGTAACATGTCGGAAACACTTATATATAGGAAATACCAGCAGCGTATCCACCATGTTTCGTCCATGTTACTACTGTCTCGTCATCCGGTGCCATGTTACGTATAGTGTTTTGCTACCCACAACAACACATAGATTGACCAAATAGTTTCACATAGTATCACGTTCAATCATGTTTCTCATAGTTTAATCAAGATTCCACATGGATTAACACGATGAATAAAGCTTCATAATTTTAGTTCGATCCTAAGAGATTATGAATTTAGTTCGATCCTGAGAGATTATGATTATTGTTTTAGATTGCGGCATACGTGCGATTCGTGTAAAAGTATCGAAACGAACGAGAATCAATTTTAAAACCACATATAAAATCGAGATAACATAAAAGATAGGCTCATAAAACATAAGATTGTCCCGGGTAGAGGAACGTTGACTAACCAAAGTAATTCGAACCCTTCTCGAATTGAGGCAACGTGCCTTGATTTACTCAGACAAATCCGTCATCGATGTTAGGCCTACGATATTTGTCCTTTCGGTCATCACACATTCCTAATTGATTGGGAATTTCGAGACTTTGGCGAGACAGAAAAATCAAAGAGTGGGACTAGTTATCAAGACGTGAGTTTCACCTCTAACTTGACAACTTCGTACCCTAGTAGCGTCGGTACCTATCAAAAGATAAGACCTACTAGAATATAATATTGAAATTTCCCGTCAAGGTTCGGATGTCACTCCTGGCTTGAAGGTAAATCTTGTGCAAAAACACAAACACTGACCAGCAGTGTTTTCAAAGTATCCAAGTGTATATTGTGTCAGCCCTAGGAAAGGCATGTAAGTTAACGGGAATATGTGTTGCTAGGAAGCAAGTACAGTAGAGTACATAAGTCTTAAACAACAGATGAGAGTCAAAATTCCTAGAACTATAGACTAGGCAAAGCATTCCTACTTTTCCTAATTCCCTATAGTTATGGCTCTGATACCAATCTGTCACACCCCAATCGATGGCGGAAACATCGGGGTGCGGCACTAAGCGATTCAAATTGTTCAGAAGTTTCCACAACACTAAATGTGTCAATATAGATTAATCAAGATTCATAGTAAATTGTCTAAAACATCAACTACGCATCAAAAGTATCAAGTACATAACATTAAACATTGTTCAATTTCTCAAATTAACTAGGCGAGTTTCTAAGCATCATCCTAGCTTGTTTCTTAGATCCAGCAACCTATCAGCCTGCAACATGTATTAAAATAATGTCAATACAATAATGTACTTGCAAGTATACAAGTTTGAGTATATAGTATCATAATAGTTTAAAAGACTCATATCCGTCATGTAAACATGTAAAAGTTTCAGCCATGCTAGTTTATGTAGTCCAAGTGATAGCCCAAGAATCCCAGTGCGTTTAAAAGCTCTTCCCCGAGAATAATGGGAAGATAAATGTCTCATCCTAACAATACCCCCGAGAATAATGGGTAGGTGCATTACTCCTATAGCGCTACTATTGTTAAGGCGAAACTACACACCAGGATTAAACGTTCACATAGCATAAAGTATCAAGAATCCAAAAAGTATCAAGTTTCACGTTCATAGAGGATAGAGTATGTTTCCAAACAAGTTTCAAGTATCAAGTTTATAGAATACATGTTGTATCCCAAAAGTGTTTAAAACAAAAAGGGATCGAGTATACTCACAGTGGGTGCTAAGTATCGACACCACTATTGGATTGAAGGGAGCCCTGGAGTTAGCCTGATTATAGTTTAACAGATAAGCGTCCGAAAAAATAGTAGAATCGTGCAAAGTGTCGGACAGGCTTCCTGATCGGATGGCCATCCGGACGGATGGTCATCCGGTCGGATGACCTGATTGGATTAGGCGGATCACCATCCGATTGGATGGTCATCCGGATGGATGACCATTCGATCGAATGGTTATTCGATCAAAAGGGTGTGTTTCCAAAATGTTCAAACTTTTGAAGTTTTCGTTGTAGTATAGTTCAAGTCGTTCGATCGGATGGTCATCCGGACGGATGACCGTTCGACCGGATGACTATTCGAGTGAAAGTTTCATAGTTCAAAATTTGATTCAAATAGTTTAAGTTTAAGTGTTGAAGGCTATGGGAACCAGGTCGTTTGGTCGGATGACCGTTCGATCGGACGACCCTCCGATCGGATGGTCATTCGACTGTGTGATCCTTTTCCCTTTGCAACCATCGTAAAATATTTTTCTATGTTTAAGTTTAGCGGAGACGACGTGGTACGTATTAAGACAACGGAAAACTCACCAAGGCTCAGTCTGTCTGATCGGATGGGAATCACCCCATTCGATCGGACGGCTGTTCTTGACAAAGTTTCATGTCCGACCCGTAACTTGGTCATCTCTCCGGTGGAAATCCGTCATTGAGCCGACTCCAGACTAAGGAATAAGTCCTTGGCCTGTTTTGGTTCCAGACACCACCGATTTGAGTAAAGTGTTTAAGAAAGTTTGAAGAAAAACATGTAATTAACTGAAAAAGCTTAGATTTAGTAAAGATTCGTGGCAAAACTCGTAGAAATCTCTTAGATCTGGACTAAATCTTGACGAAAATGACATCACACAGCCGATTGTACCAACTGCCATGATGACGTCACCCTCAAGAGTCCAAATCTTAGTGATTTCCCGGTGAAAAGTGTGATTTTGATGAAGAATCATATGAGGAAGTGTGTATAGATGAAAGTTGTACAAGAATCAAGTGGAAAACTTATAAGAATCACTCAAAAATGAAAGAAAAATGCCTTAGAACGAGAGTGCGTGCGTCCGATCGGAGGAGTCTGTCACATCAGTGAAGAATGATGTGACAGCTCGTATTTATAGTGCAAGAGGGTGAGTAAGGTGGTGCAAGGAAGCTGGGTCAGATGGCCGTTCGATCGAATGGCTCTCCGATCGGACGGTCATCCGATCGGACGGTCATCCGATTGGATGTCCATTCGGACAGTCCAATCCGTTCAGCTACTTTTCCGTCTTTGGTTCATTTTGCGAGTTAGATTAAGCGTTGTATTGCGTATTATTGTGTAATATCATCACATGACTAGATTATATAACTAACACAAAAATTTCCATGTTTCAAGTCTACAAAGTTTTCAAAGTTTCTCGTTTATCAAAGTCTCAAGAGTCTCGCTCGACAAATATCAAGAGTCAAGTATCAAGCCTCTAGTTTCAAGAATCAAGTATCTAGTATTAAGTATCAAGTTTCAAGCTTCAAGATTCAAGATTCACAGTGTTTAACAAGTATCAAGCATCTAGATTTTAAAGTTTCAAGATTCAAGTATCAAAAGAGTCTAGTCTCTTATAGTTTCACATAGTGTAAAGTTTCACATAATATAGGGACTAAACTTGTAAAAGGGCAAAAGTTTAGGGACGCAGGGCGTTACACGTGTTGGTTGTCTGGTTTGTCCTTTGCTGTTGTCTTTTCTTCTGCAGAGAATCCAGTCTTGGGCACGACCTGTGTCTGGTGGGCACGACCCCGTGCCAGGTCTTCTGATCTTGCTATTTTCTTGGTTTGGATGTGTATGGGGGCTTGGCGAGTTGCGTCAATCATCCTTCTTTGTATTTATGTTGGTTTTTGCTGTTATTTTGCTCATTTTGTGCGTTTAAGCTCTTTTGACCCTGTAAATTAAAAAGGAACAAAGAAACAAGCTTTTTCCAACATTAGTACCGAAAAAGGGTTGATTTTACGCCATATTTGATATAATTTATATGTTGTATTTTAAGTACATCACTATACATGTTAAGATAGGCTAGCAAAGTTAATGGCGCGTGGTTGCATGAATGAATATCTAGCATGGATAACCTAAGCATAACAAATAACATGTTTGATGGATTGAGCGATTTCATAAGTTTAATTGTGTGCATGAGTGTGTTTGATTATATCATACATGTTACACCCCAAAAGTGATTAAAGCGTAAAAAGGGATTTGAGTATATTCACGGTTTGCAAAGCTTCCACAAACGTGAGTTGAAGAGTCTTGAAGATTTGAACACCGAAGTTACCCTACAATGGGGAAACGAACGTGTGTGAGTTCATGGGATTGTTGATGAATTTGGATTCGGAATTTTAATACTAGAAAGTATGTATACAAGGAAAATTACATCTTGTCTAGACACTTAATTTGGACATTATGTTTTAGTGTGCTTTCATGGGTACCAAATCACCCATTAGAATCCAATTTGAGGAATCAAGAACAAGAATGGCATCTACCATAACTCATAACATTCAACCATGATTTGGTTGATATTATGGTTTAGTTTGAAATATATATATATATAGTTAATAGTCCAATGTTATGTTAGTCATGTATGGTCATGTAAAGGTATGATTAAAATCCCTTAATCTTGTGAATTCACCCATGCACAAAATCATCACAATGATGATTTTGGATGGTCATGAATCTAAGAACAAGTATAAAATCCTCTAATTCACCAAGACAACCAAGTGAGTTAAACTAGACGAGTTCATTTCAAGCATGGATGGTGTTTGAAGACTTGGCGTAGTTTGTTCACTTTGTTTACTTGAAAGCTGTTTGGTGACTTAGGGAATGAACTAACTATCTGGCTAAGTAATAAAGTGAGGTAGGTGGAATCATAGTTGTAGAGCCTAAGTCCCATTGTTCACACCTTTAACCATAACATAAATCTTTCAACACTGAAGGTTGAAGCCTTAGTTTGGATTTTACTCACATATGGACCTCTTGGGGTCTTTGAAACGTAAAGTAAGGAGGTGTTTAAACCTCATACTTTCTAGAAAGAGACCTTAACTCAAGCCCCTCAACATGTAGATTAGTTGGGGACAAGGTTTGGTACAAGTTCATCCAAGAAAGACAAGTAAAAGTTGAAGTGTGTTTGAAAGTTTCATAAAACAAAATATAATCTCACTTTGGACCACAAATGTGGTCATGTTTTGACTTATTTTACCATGGTAAACTTATGGACACATCCTTAGAGGTGTTCCAAGTGATAAGGAACAAGAAAAAAATGGACAAAGGTGAAGAGAAGTGAGGTGAAAGTTCACTTGAACACTTAGAACTTTCTGCTCAAACTTGGAGAATTCCTTGAAGTTTTGGGATGTTTGAGAGTGAAATGAGGTTGTGGAAAGTGAAAATATGTTAGAGAAGGCTTGAATTTATAGTGGGGAAGTAAGGTTTATGTCATAATTAAGTTAGAAGGTGATTGGAGGAGAAGAGAGGTGGAAAAAGTGGTTGAAAAGGGGATTTTCGGGATTAATTCGCGATCTAGCAGCTTTCTGCCCGCTCCTCCTCATGGACCCCAACATTGCCAAAGGGCCGTTGCATCCTTGAACCTCCGAGGTTCTTAGTGCATGATATATGATTAGTCATGAACAATTGTGTTATC
The DNA here is from genome assembly GCA_030545235.1 of Helianthus tuberosus. NCBI lineage: Eukaryota > Viridiplantae > Streptophyta > Magnoliopsida > Asterales > Asteraceae > Helianthus > Helianthus tuberosus. The sequence goes on from CM060369.1 coordinate 86,707,056, forward strand.
TTTGATCTCAAGTACATCTCAAGTGCTAATATAAACTTGTGTCACTAAAATCACCCAAACAAATTACAAACAATATTACGTTGCAAACAGTGGTGAAATCAGAACTTCTTAGTTGAATGGTAATCATATACTCTTTAACGATTACAATTAAGGGGTACAACTCATGTCATTTCTTAAAAAAAAATCTTTTATATTAAAAAACCAACAAGTTTTGACTTGCTTTGCCATAAAGAAGCTTATCTAAAAGTTGAAGAAATTCGTATATCTCTCTCTAAATTTTATATTTTCTTTTACTAACACGATATCTAGAGATCAATAGAACCTTTTAACCATTTCTAGTTGCAAACAAGTGTGGAACATAGATAACAAATTAAGGGGCTGTTTGGTAGCCTCTTAATGACCATTCAGATGCTACCTCTTAATGGTTTAAAACCTCTGAATGAATAAGAGGTAACCTCAAGTCTGAATGATTAAGAGGTAACCTCTGAATGGTAAATCATCACATGTCACATTCTTCTACCTTCTAATTGGTAAAATTCTTAATGGTTCCATTAAGAGGTAGCCTCTTAATGACCAAAGGCTACCAAACAGCCCCTAACCCTACATCAAATTCAAAGAACACACCCTCTTTTTTCTCTATTTCTGTCATGACTTTAAGATAATAATAACAAATAAATCCTAAACTAAAGCGACCATAAAATATGTTTACAATTTTTTTCTTTTTCTTTATTTAAACATTTGTCAAGTTTATTAAAGTAACGATCAAATTAAACATTGTAATCTGTTCTTAAACTTGTACAACATAAAAACAAAAGATCAAATACAAATAGAGTTATCATAAAAAATGTACGAATGAAATGAAAAAGTAAAAAAAAAACGCGATGACATTTTTGTAATCATTTTATTCGTAGAGTAGTTATCTTAATGGACTTGTAGAGTAATTATGATACACTTGTAGAGTAATTTTGAATTTTATGTTTTTTGATGAACTTGTAGAGTGAATGTATCTGTTAATTTTTTTTATGAATTGATAGAGTAATTATGATACACCTGTAGAGTAATTACCCTACAAATTGATGCACTTATAGAGTAATTTTGATAATTACTATACGAATAGAATAATTACGAAAATGCCACCGTGTTTTTTTTTTACTTTTCCAGTTTCCACTATATTCATACACGTTTTGTATGATATACGGAATATTTAATCTAGCATAAAACCCAAAACAGAAGTTGAAAGCTGAATAAGAAAATGGACCTATCTACGGTTACTAGGGTTCACGAAAGTTGAGAAAAGCCCAATGGGCCAAACAACACAAACCACAAACCCAATATAAAATGACCTTCAAATAACCCTCAAAAGAACCCTAAATCTTCAAGAAGCTCATTTCTCGTAGCGGCAGCCTCCTTCGTGTCTGAAGATGAAGGTTTGCAATTTTCTAACCCTAATTTCATCAAATTCACAACAACCTGTTCGTAATTTCACAGTTCTATTTGTGTTTTGTGTAGTTCAACATTGCAAATCCGACTACCGGATGCCAGAAGAAGCTCGAAATCGACGATGACCAAAAGCTGTAAGCCTCTGAGTTTCAATTTGATACTTGCTATTTGTTTTTCCCTACTGCACTGTATAGTTTTTAATCAATGATTGTTATTAGTTAGTTTTGTTTTTAATTTCTGCTGCTGTTTGTTGTCTCTTTGCGTCTGGTTAGAGCTTTAAATGAACTTCATGAAATTGTTCAACATGCTTTGATCCTAAATGTTGATCTGTTTTACCACCTATATATAATTAGTTAAAACTCTTTATTTTGTACCATTTAAGTTGGTTATCAAAGGTGTTTTATCTATGTTTAGAAGAAGAATTAGTACTGAATATTTGTTAGTGTAAATTAACCTTTTTAGAATTAATCCTGCTTTTGGTTTCTTGTGTTCTGATAAACATTTTTGAAACCTCACTAAGTTTTTTGTTCTTTTTTAATAGAAATACTAACCCAAATGTTGTTGAAACTTCATTAAATGTTAGTTAGGTTTTCTATGCAATTAGTTGTTTTGACCATATTATCTATGAACTTCTGAAGTTGGTTGTTATGATGTTAAGGTAGATAGTTTAGCTAGATTTGTATGCTAGTTATGTTTTGTTGGTTTGATGTGTTTTGTCATGAAAAAGTGTACATGTTTTCTTTATTGGTCTCAAACCACCACTAGAAAGTTGATTATTGTTTTTTTTTTATTTTTTTTGTCCAGTCGAGCTTTCTATGACAAGAGGATTTCTCAGGAAGTCAACGGAGATGCGCTTGGAGAGGTAGTATTTTTATTACTATTGTGCCATCTATATTTGCCATTGTCAAATTTGTTATAGAAAGTTAACAATGATTTTTTTTCTTGTTTAATTAACAGGAATTTAAGGGGTACGTGTTCAAGATCATGGGAGGCTGCGATAAGCAGGGCTTTCCAATGAAGCAGGGAGTGTTGACCCCAGGGCGTGTTCGTCTTCTACTTGTTCGAGGTTGGTCAACTTTAACCTTTAATTTGATTGTTATTTTGATAGTACGTTATTCATCTATGTTTATGATAACCGTTTTGTGTTTTTTAATATATTTTAGGAACCCCTTGTTTTAGAGGATATGGTAGGCGTAACGGTGAACGTAGAAGGAAGTCTGTCCGAGGATGCATCGTCAGCCAAGATCTTTCGGTCTTGAACTTGGTCATTGTCAAGAAGGGTGAGAACGATCTTCCCGGATTGACCGATGTTGAGAAGCCAAGGATGAGAGGTCCCAAAAGAGCTTCAAAGATCCGCAAGCTCTTCAACCTCTCAAAAGAAGACGATGTCAGGAAGTACGTCAACACCTACCGCCGCACTTTCACCAACAAAGCTGGTTCGTCCATTGGTTTTTTTGTGGCAATTTCATAGATACCCCTACAAACTTGCAAAATATCATATATACACATGCAAAAGTATAAATATCATATACACCTTTACCAAGTAGTTGAAATATCATATATACCCAGTTTATTAAAAGACAATTTGTTGAATGACAGTTTGCTCATATTTTTCAAAAACTTTGAAATCTTATATATGACCTTTAACTTCAAGTGTTATATTTATACTCACTTTTAGCTTAATTTTCAGCTTAAATATAATATATGGAAATAAAAATTTAAAAAATGCGTAAAAATAAATTTAATCTGAAAAGTTTATATAAGAATATGAAGGTAAAAAATGAGCATGTATGAAATTTGAAGGTAAAAAAAATTAAGGGTAAAATGATCATTTATTAGATTGTTTTTAATAAATTGGGTATATTGATATTTTAACCATCTTCTAAGGGTATTTATGTAATTAATCTTTTATTTTTAAGTTGGTTGTATTGTTTTATTTTGAAGTGGACCGTTTGGATTAACGGGTGAATGTGAAACTTGTATTACAGGTAAGGAAGTGAGCAAGGCTCCCAAGATTCAAAGGTTGGTGACACCATTGACTCTGCAAAGGAAGAGAGCTAGAATTGCAGACAAGAAGAAGAGGATTGCTAAGGCAAAATCAGAGGCTGCTGACTACCAGAAGCTTCTAGCAACAAGGTTGAAGGAGCAAAGGGAGAGGCGGAGTGAGAGTTTGGCAAAGAAGAGGTCGAGGCTGTCGGCTGCTTCTAAGCCCTCTATCGCTGCTTAGAGGTATCGACGTTGTTTTGGGTGTTAATCTTTATGCTGTTTTGGTTATAATGGATGAGACATTAGTTTTGTTATCTTGATTTTTGTTATGAGTTTGCTTGACTGAGTATGTCATACTTGAAGTTTTTGATGTTATGTGGTTACTTATCTTATGTGCTTTTGCTGTTTGCTTTAAATGATAATCATTAAGTACATTTTGAACGACCAAAGGAACTGTTTTTTAACGGTTTTGATTACTTTTCAGTGTCTGCCTTAAAAGCTGCACTTAGAATCATGAACATTTTTTGTTTTTGCCGAAGTTAAGCTTTTAAATGCTAAGATAAAAGGTAAACACGTTTCGATTTTTGGGTTATTAGATTTTATCACCCCCAACTATTGGTCATTGGCCGCTGCCACCCCCAACTGACACTTTGGCGCTCGACACCCCCAACTTAACATTGAGTGTGTTCTGGCACCACACTGTTAGCTGAGCACTAACTCAGTTAGGTTTTTTGCCGGAGTGTCGACCCCTTAAATATATGGATATAGTTACGTGGCACCACCTCCACCAACCGCCTCCGACCATCACTTCAACCAACAGCCTGTCACCATCACCTTCACCAAATTAAACTCATTTTATATATCATTACCCCTAAATTAAACTTATCAAAACTGTTCTTAACCTTACCGGCACGCTCTCTCAGAAACTGCTCGTCACATAAATTCAGCAACAACCTCTACACAAACTACACCGACCTATCAACACTCAACAATCATTGAAGGTAAAATTGCGTTTGACATTTCAGAGGCCAGAGCAGAGTATAGCGTTGGATCTATGAAGATCAACGCGACGGTGATGTTGCCGGAGACGATGACGGAGGTGAATCATGTGTGGCAGGTTGGTGGTGCGGTTATGGACGGTGTGCTGGTGAAGCATGAGTTTCTGCCGAAGAATTTGGGTGCGAAGGGGAAGTTGCGGTTGTGTGTGGCAGAGGTAAGTGGTGGTAGTCCTGCCAATGCTCCGAGTATTAGCCCTAGCTTGTGATGATCGTCCACACCATCAACCGTAACCCGTTTTTTCCAACACCTTTGTTCAGTCTTCAGATCTGAGGATGTGTAAAGAGAGAGAAGCTAAGGGAAGGAGGGAGAGAGATGTAGAGGGGGGGGGGGGGGGGGGGGGCAGAAGGAGAGCGAGATAATTCGATGTGAGGATATATTTATTAATTACAATTAAAATACAAATTTCTATAAAAAATAATTGGCCACCTCAACATGACACCTCATAAAAAACAAGCCACGTCATTAAAAATTGGCCACGTAGGATAAAAAAACTAACTGAGTTAGTGTTTGATGAATGACGGGGTGCCATAACACACTAAATGTTAAGTTCGGGGTGTCGGGCGTCAAAGTGTTAGTTGGGGGTGGTAGCGGCCAATTATCAATAGTTAGAGGTGATAGAATCCAATAACCCTTGATTTTTTAGTTATTAAATAGTAGCATTTGACCATTTGTTAAGCTATAGAGTATGGGGCTGTGTTAGTGCAATGCGAGCTGTGGAGGCACGGGACACCCCTCCTATTGTTCCGTTAAACAAATGTTCATATGAGAGTATTATATTATGGTTTTTATCTTTTTATTTTAGAAATTATGGGTCTGATTGGCAAAGGGAAAGCCATTAACCCATGGTGTTGCTCTCAGGTCAAGGGTTTGAGCCCTGTCGAAAACGGATTTGGTGCTATTTAAGTCGTAAAAAAAGAAATCATGGATTTGCTTCTTACTGGCAGGAATGATATAAAACCTTTGAAAGGTTTCACAAATCTTGTTAACTAAGCCAACATTCTAGGACTGTCATTGGGGGCTCCGAAGGGGCTTCAAGGTGAAAACAAGTGCCTCATGTTGGCGCCACGTAAGGACACAAAGCTTTTACATTTTTCATCTCCAAACCCTCAACGGTGAACACGCCCGTAAGCGCACCAACCCCTTGCGACTCCAGCCATGGTGGTGTTCTATGCTCACATCCGGTTGATGTGGCATTGGTGGCGTTCCGATTGGAGCCCATAACACAACCTAAAAAGCAAAGGGATTCAACTTCATGGCTTGAGTTTATATTATTATTGTGAGAGTGAGAGTTGAGACCACCAGCAGCATCATTTTTAGATTCTCTTCTATATCAAGATTCAATCAACTATGTACGTCCAAATCTGAGATTAATTCAAGCGGAAGATCAACTTCAGACGATGCAATTGCTCTAAACTGATGAACATTACTTTCATCTATTTCTCAAAGTCTAGAAAGTAAAACTTACTACTTGAAATTGAGACCATGATATGTTGTTTTCACACCTCTTGTTTATTGTGTTCGTAGGGATGACGATTAGGTGTTTCGCTTGTAACCCCAACTGATTTTTCAACACAAACGTCGGATGATCTGAAAAGTAGGGTTTTACTTTCATTTTTTTTTTGAACGGTGACTTTCTTATGACTGACCCATTGTCACACCTGCCCTAAGGCAAGCCCAACTCACAAGGCCCGCACCAGACTATGTTGTCTGAACCGGGTTCATGCTGGTGTTGTCCGAGCGTGAGTTGGCGCTCCCCCGGAAACCGTACTGCCTCCACACGAGATGCCTCCCTGGAGTAACAGCCGGGTGAAAACCGGGGTGACGCTCAGGATCAAACCCTCCTCGGTGGGTTTTTCACCATCATAGCGCACAAGTGTCTCACCCTGCTGCAGCCGGGGATCGAACCGGCGGCCTCCAATGGAGACAACCAGCCAACCCACCAGCTGAGCTGGGATCATGGACTTTACTTTCATTATCTAAGTCATTTTACATGAAATTTAACAAAAAAAAATTAAAAAAATTAAGTGTCAATGACCATCTGTGTTGCAGTTTTAAACAATAGAGCCACACTTGTAATTTTTCGAACTTTAGGACCAAACTTCCTATATAACTATACCAGAGGGGCCATCTGAGTAATTGGCTCTAGTTCTAAAAGGTAATCAAATTTGTAAAACATGCATACCATTACCGTAGTGATACGGTACCTATATTGAAAATAAGTTTTATCCGAAAGTAAAGTATTTTTTGGGTTCGTAAACTAAACTAGGTACTGTTACTGTTCCGAACCATCCAAGCATTGGTATTGGTGATATCCGGTTTCGATAGCATTTCATTTAGATTTGTTGTTTTTTTTCTAATAATTGTGTTCGTTAAAATTTTTAAAAACCCTTAGTCAACATCTGTGTTACTATATTAACTGAAATGATACCGGCCAAACATCGGTAGCACTACATATATTCATTATTATGCTTTTTTGTTTGATAAGCCAGTTTCGGTATTTTTGCACTACCATTGTTTGATAAGTCAGTTTCGGTATTTTTGCACTACATTCACCATATAACCAGGGGCGGTGGTAGTGTACTTGCAGGCAATGTTTTAAAAACCGGTTTTTACATCAAACCGGATTAGGCTAAAAAATGGTTCAACCGGTTGAACCAGGTTGCACCGAGCGGTTCAATCGGGTTGACTAGCTAACTCTGTAATTTCATAAATTATAACATCAACTCAAAAGTTAATAAAAAAATGCATCATTAGATATTAAAAGATGATCCAAAAGTAAATCCATAATAAAAATAAGAGTTAATTGCCAAAATCGCCCCTGAGGATTGGGCACATTTGCCATTTTCGTCCAAAATGAAAGTTTTGTACCATTTTGCCCCCCACGTTTGTAACTTTTTGCCATTTTCATTCAAATACCTAACCAAGTTACTTTATACCATATTATGGGTATTTTTGAAATTTCTCATTCATAAGAGGGTAATTTGTAAATTAGCTAGGGCTGTAAACGAACCGAACCAACACGAACAAGCTCTTGTTCCTGTTCGTTCGTTAAGGAAATAAATTTGTTCACGAACGTTCATGAACACTTACCGAACGGGATTTTATGTTCGTGTTCTGTTCGTTCATTAAGGAAATGAACGTGTTCACGAACGGTTCACGAACAAAACACAAATAAATCGACGAAAGCGACATAGTCTAGCAGGTGGATGGAGGATGAATGAATGCTGTAACTTGAAGCAATAAAAGTAGAACGGAGGATGATAGTGTTCGTCAATGTGAATATTGAGAAAAGATAGGGGAACGATGCATAAGCACAGTGGGAATCGGGTTTTATATTTTAATTTTTAGGATGATAAAATAAATAAAAGTTAAAGAATATAAAATTTTTAGATAAAATAAGTAAAAGTACAAAAAAACTCATGAATAATATAGACAAACGAACATGAACGTATGTTCACGAACACATTACCGAACGTTCACGAACACAATTGAACGAACGAGACCTTTGTTCATGTTCATTCATTTAACTAATCGAACGAAATTTCTTGTTCGTGTTCATTCATTTATTAAACAAACAAACGTAAACGAACTGTTCGCTGAACATCGGTTTGTTTACAGCCCTAAAATTAGCTACTCAATTATATATCAGTCTTTTATAACTTACATTCTTCATAAAACACCCATTTACACAGAGAACAGAGAAGAAAAAACCCTAAATCTTCCCACTTTCTTCTTCATCTCGTTCTTCATGAATCAAGACATGGTTGTATGTAATTGGTGCTCAGACCATTATCAAAACGTCGTGGACCTCACAAAATCCTTCTCGTCGATTCCATTGCTGCAATAGAGCGGTATGTATATGTGTTATTATTAGGGTTTAGTTTCAAAATCAAATATCACATTATTCATGTCATACGAATTGCAGGGACGGACGTGTGGTTTTGTGAGTTGGGCTGAACCTCCAATGAACCAAAACCCTGCTGTGATGATACCTGCATTGTTGGACACAATAAGAAGGCTGAGCAAAATGCAAGAGAGATGGCATACAAGATCAGTTTTAGGGATCAACATGCAAGAACATTGGCTCGACAGAATAGGGTGATGAAAATACTTCTAGGCTGCACCTGGTTGTTTGTGGTGATGTATTACATTTGTTGTTGAAAAAAATGTCATAAAAAGGGTAATTGGTAGCGTAATGTAATGATCCGTCTTTTGGTATCGTGTGTATTTGATTAGCGTAGTGTAATGATCTGTCTTTTGGTATCATGTTTATTTGGTAATGTAAAGAACCCGTCTTTTGGTTAATGGAATGTAATGATCCATCTTGTAAAGAACCCATCTTTTGGTTAACGTTATTGTAATGTAAAGAACCCGTCTTTTGGTTAGCGTTATTGTAATGTAAAGAACCCGTCTTTTGGTTAATAGAATGTAATGATCCATCTTGTTAATGTAAAGAACCCATCATGCATTTCGACCCAATTGTGCATTTCGACCAAATTGTGCATTTCGACCCAATTGTGCATTTCGACCAAATTTTTAAACCTGCTGCAAATTACAACCCCTCTTTAAACCTGTTAAACCTGCTAAACCTACTGCAAATTACAACCCCTCTTTAAACCTGTTAAACCATTCAATAAACCACAAACAATAGCAGGTATTAAAACTACAGGTATTAAAACTGCAAATTCTGACCCAACAATAAAACTGCAAATTATAACATCAGGTATTAAAACTGCTCTTTAAACAATAGCAGGTATTAAAAATGCAAATTATAACCATTCAATAAACCACAAACAATAAAACAGCACTCTTTAAACCACGAACAATAAGTATCGTTTAAACCACAAATTATAACCATTCAATAGCAGTTTCATGGACCATCTATTACAACCCAAAAAACTAGAACTTTAAACCTGATTAACAGCTTACATAGACCATCTATTATAAACAAAAAACTACAACTTTAAACCTGATTAAAAAGTCTAATGATATACTGTTAAACCTGCTTCAAAACTTTAAACTGCACAAAAACTTCAACTCCAACTAAGGGACATGCTCTGACTGCTGTTGTAACCACCCGACTTTCCTAGGGAAGTCAAGGTACAAGTAAAAGTCAAAGTCAACGTTTAGATCTGACATTTCTTGCTTAACTATTGCTTGTACTCTCGAGACTCGATAATCGATATTTTGGATTACGCTATTTTTAATTACGATTTGTTAATATGTGAAGTAACAATGCGTTAAACGCAACTAAACGCTAATCTACTTAATGTTATCACATCGCTATCGCATCGCAACTCGAATCGCAGCTATTTGATTGTTCTATGTGTGTGTGTTATTATGTGTTTACTTGTGCATGTTTATGTTTAAAGGTGTTATTCGCAACGCAATAGCAACTCTATCGCAATGCAATCTCATCGCGGACTCGAAAACTAAGTTATACTTTTTTGTTATGTGTTAGTTATGTTATTTGTGTAACTATTGTTTAAAACTATCGCATCGCTAACTCCAAACTCGCTTAAACGCAATGCAACGCTCAACGAACGAAACGAAAGTTGGAAATCTAACCCGCGCGCGCCGTCTGAACAGATGACCATTCGATCGAATGGACATCCGATCGGATGGTCGGATGGCCATCCGATCGAATAGCCGCCCGACCCGTCAACCTTACACTGCCTTTTCTCCTCTCACACTATAAATACCCCTCCTGTCACATCACTGTTCATTGATGTGACATCTCCGTTCGACCCGTGCACTCTCAGCCTATTTTCTCTCGATTCCTCGTGATTCTTGTAAGTTTTATTCCTAAATCTTGTACTTCCATCTTCATTACACACTTTCTCATCATCTTCACCAACAAATCTCACTTTTTCACCGTGGAATCACTCGATTTGGGCTGTTCTAAGGTGACGTTATCATGGAGTTCTTATGAACATTGAAGTGTGATCTCATCTCATCAAGAACGGTTCGGATCTAATGGATTTCTACACGTTTTTACACCGATTTTAGCTAAATCTAAATATTTTCAAACTGTTTCAAACTATTCTTCAACATTCTTCAGTTTTCACTCAAAACCGTTAGAATCTGGACTCGTTCGGGCACTCTACTCATTCTCTAGTGGAGAACTGGTCTGAGAATGGATTTCTACCGAAGAGACGACCGATTCACGGTTGAACATGAAACTCCATCAAGAACAGTGGGTTCTGATCGAACGGGGTGATTCCCGTCCGAACGGACGAGTTGGACTTGATGTGATTTCCGTTGTTTAACACGCCGTCATGCCGTCTCCGTCGAACCGCAAACTTTTTAACGTAACTGATATTACCAAAGTTTCAAACAGAAGGTTGCTCAAACGAATAACCGTCCGATCGGACGACCATCCGAACGAACGACTATTCGACCAGGTGACTTGCCTTGTAAATTCCACACTTAAACAATTTTCAAAACTTCAAAGAATATCAGTTTCAAACGAATAGCCATCCGATCGAACGGCCATCCATCTGGATGACCCTCCAATCGAATGACTTCATTTATACTACAACGAAAACTTCAAAAGTTCAACATTTTACAAACACACGTCCCTTAGTCGAATGACCATCCGACCAAACGGTCATCCATCCGGATGACCATCCGTCCGGACGGTCATCCGATCGAACCAACATCCGATCATACATCTCACCGAACGCACTTTTACGCACTATTCAACGCTTATACTATCGCACTATGATCAGGCTAACTCTCCAGCGCTCCCTTCAATCCAAGATTGTGTTTATTTATTAAACACGAACTGTGAGTATACTCGATCCCTTTTTGCTTAACGCACTTTTGGGTGTTACATACGTTACCTCTATCAAATCACATCGACACACAACGCAAACACTTTTTATACACTAACCGCTCTACATGTTATACGTGTTATTCGATGAATGCTTGTATGTTATGTTTACACAGTGATTGTTGCCTGACACCTTAGCAACGATAGTACTATAGTTTGGACTCAGCACCTGTCGTGGACATGGGTTGTTAAGGGTTTTACTTCACGTGTCATAGTGGTGATATGTGTCACACCCCAACCGATGTCGGAAACATCGGGGTATGGCACTGAGCGAAACAGATTGTCCATGAGTATCCATAACAACTATTAATTACCAGATATTTAAACTTCATGTCCCATACCATAACATATCCAAATAAAACAGTTATTACAATAATTGTCTAAAAAACAAACACTGTTCCGACAACTCAGATTTAGCATGACATAACTAGACCCCTAGCTTGATTCACCAAAGCACAACAATCCTAGCATCTTAAGCACCTGCCACATACGTCAAAATAAAGTCAATACACATAGTGTAAAGGTGAGCATACAAGTTTAATAGTATAGTAAATAGCTCAAATCGTTTTACGCATAACCAACATGTAACATGTAGCAAAGTGAAGCTAGTAGGTTATCGATAATGAAATATGCACAGACATGACTGCGATTTGTAGAATGCGCAACACATATCACCACTATGACACGTGAAGAAATAACCTTAACAACCCCTATCCACGACAGGTGCTGAGTCCAAACTATAGTACTATCGTTGCTAAGGCGTCAGGCAACAATCATTGTGTAAACATAACATACAAGCATTCATCGAATAACACGTATAACATACAGAGCGGTTAGCGTATAATGTGTTTGCGTTGTGTGATCGATGTGATTTGATATAAGTAACGTATGTAACACCCAAAAGTGCGTAAAGCAAAAAGGGATCGAGTATACTCACAAATCGTGTTTAGTAAATAAACACTCTCTTGGATTGAAGGGAGCGCTGAGAGATTAGCCTGAACAGTTAACGATAGCATAAGCGAAGAACGGCGCGTTAAAAGATGCAAGGAGTGAACCAAGTGATGAATGGTCATCCGATCGGATGACAATCCGAACGGATGGTCATGGATGTCAATCCGTTCGGATGGCCATTCTGTCGGATTGACATTTGTTTGGGATGGATGTGTTTGTGTATGATGGCTTTGAAGTTTTCGTTGTAGCATTTTAAAATCAGAGAAGTATCTCTACCTTTCAGGTCGTTTGATCGAACGGTCGTTCGATCGGATAGCGATCCGTTTGGCAAGACACTTAGTGAGAACAAGTTCACAACAGGATGGTCATTCGATCGGATGGTCTTCCGATCGAATGGCAATCCGTTAGAAACTGATGATCTTTGAAAATTATGAAAATATTAAGTGTTGAAGGCCAAGTGCAATCCACTCGGATTGTCATTCGATCGGATGGCAATCCGTCCCACAATCTGATTGTTTTGCAAACTTGAAAATTTGTTAAGTTCTGAAAGTTTTGCGGTTTGCTCGAGACTGTGTGACAACGTATTAAACAACGGAAACTCCATCAGACCCAGGTTATCCGATTGAACGGGAATCACCCCAATCCGATCAGTTAACTGTTCGTGACGGTTGTTCATGTTCAACCTGAAATTGGTTGTCTCATTGATAGGAATCAGATCACATCACTAGAGAAGAGTGGAAGGCCTGAATGAGCTCCGATTCTATCGGTTTTGAGTACATTGAGTGTAAAAGAGTTGAAAGAAAGTTACAAAACCATCTTTCAATCCTTTTAACCTTGAAAATGTTTAGATCTAGGTGAAAATAGTGTTAAATTATGTTGAAATCCTCCAGATCTGAGTTGTTCTTGGTGGTATGAAGCCAAATCTTCAAGTTCATAAGAACTCCATGATGACATCATCCTAGAACACCTCAAATCCGCTGATTTCACGGTTAAAAGGTTAAGATTCAAAGGTGAAAATGCTGAAGAAGTGTGTGTAGATGATAGATGTACAAGATTTGGGGAAGAAACTTACAAGAATCGCGAGAAATCGAAGGAAAAGTGGGCTTGAGCGTGCTGGTCGAACGAGAGAGCTGTCACATCACTATTGGTGATCTGACAGGGGTATTTATAGGTTGCCAAAAGGGGAAAGAGGAGCACAAGTGTCGGATCGGATGTCACTCCGATCGGATGGCCATCCGATCGGATGGTCATCAGTTCGGATGACCATTCGATCGAAGTGGTCCGGCAAGTTGGGTTTTGGCGTTTCGTTTTGCGTGTTGAGCGTTGCGATGTGTTTAAGCGAGTGTTGATTAAGAGATGCGATAGATTTAATTAATAATTACACAAGTACTATATCTAACATACAATCAACATAATTAACTTGCGTTTAGCGTTTGCGATTCGATTGCGTTGCGATAGAGTTGCGAGTACGTTTTCGAATAATCACCACAAAACATAAATAAACATGCACAAGTAACACATAAATAACACACACACGTAAAACAATATCCAGAACACATAATTCGAGTTGCGATGCGATTGTGATACGATTAGCGATAAATAGATTAGCGATTAAAGATGCGATTAACCTCGATTATTAATAGATACTCCACATAATACAACTAAAGCAAACAAATAATAGAATTCGATTACAAGTCAAGGTGTACAATCCACAGTTAAGCAAGGAGTGACAGATCCCAATTAGCAATCTTTTCTTCCTTTGACTTTGACTTGTACTTTGACTTTCGAAATACGGGGTGTTACAATATGTGTTGCGCATTCTACAACTTGCAGTCATGTCTGTGCATATTTCATTATCGATAGCTTACTTGCTTCACATTCCTACGTGTTACATGCTGGTTATGCATAAACCACTTTTCGCTACTATATGTTGTTAAAGTTGTGTACTCACCTTTACACTATGTGTATTGACCTATTTTAACGTATGTGACAGGTGTTTAGGATGCTAGGGTTGCTGGACTTTTGTGGAATCAAGTTAGGTGGTCTAGAAACCCACGAATAATATTTGAGTTGTCGGAACAATATTTGTCTTTGAGAACAATGTCTGTAATAACTATTTGTGCTTTATGAGTTTATGGTATGGGACATGAATGTTAATTATATTGTCACTAATAGTGTTATGGATTATCTTGGACAATCTGTTTCGCTCAGTGCCTCACCCCGATGTTTCCGCCATCGGTTGGGGTGTGACAGCTGTGACTGGCACAAGTTCTCTTGTTATGTCCCTTCTCCTTGCAAAGCTTACAAGTCAACGAGTTGCCCTTCCTTGGCATTTTTCCAGTAGTTGGTATCTGTTCGCTTAACTTTTCAACTTCTGCTCCTAATGTCTTCTTTTTGCCCTTCAACTCATCAATTTCCACTACAGACTTCTTTCTTTTCTTTGTCTCCCAACCTGGACATGATATTTTGGAGCAACTAATGTAGTTGGGCATGCGGATTTTGGCCACATGTCCATGCCATTAATTGGGTCAATGAGACATGCATACACATCCTTCCATGTCTGTAACCAGTATGCTCTATCCACCCATCTTTCTGGAACACCATCACCTCTTCCATGTAACCCCATATTCCATATGCAGGCCACTGCATGCCTACATGGCATGCTAGTGACATCCCATCCCCTGCAAGAGCAACTCCTATCATCAACATTAACAATTCTCTGGTCTTGGTGGTCATTGAAATGGGTGGTCACTTGGTACTTTGAACCTCCAGTCCAGATCACACTGTAATGATTGGCATCACTCTTTATCTTCTTAAAAACTGTTGTAGCAGCTGGTGTTAGTATCATTTTTTTTAACAAGAATACTAAAGTTTATACATTTTTTGAAATGACCATAAAATTTTTATACTCTGAAGTTTAACGACTTTATTTCTTTTGTTTTTTCTATCTGTTGTTATATTGAGTGTCATTACCGTAACAAACTAAACCGATATCGATCGAAACTGAATTCCCGCGGAATCGCATGTGACAACTGGCACAAACCGGTAATTTCCGTACACTTTAATTATTATTTAATGACTGCAATTATGTGCTTAAATGTCAGCAATGTCTGAACACATACTAAACAAGTGAATTCATGCATGTTTTATACTACAAAATATTGCTTTATGCATTAACAAGAGCGTTGCGTCAGAAATACTAGTAAACTCACCGGTAAGACACACTGTGTCAACAGAACTGCAGAAAGCAAACAGACATTAGAATTGAGGCCTAGGTGTAGGTCCAACGACAAGAATACATTAAAACCTAAGAGTACATACAAGGGTTTAATATATAGACATTACGGAAGCAAAAATAAGCACTAAAAAGCACCCGAAACGCACTTTAAGTGCATAATTTTATTAAATTCAGCTCAAATCAGCTTTTAAGCATAAAAATATTATGCAGAAATTACGTTTTATCATCCAGAATACTTCCCTAAGTGTCGGGAATTATAAGGGTTACAAAAAGATACTTAAAAGACACTAAAAGGTGTAATTTAGCACTTTAACGTATCGGTATCTAACCGAACAACCGGACATAACCCGGAATATCAAAATATTAGTTGAAGCATTATTTTTATTCTTCTGAGCTAGTTATGGTTGCCATTACATCATAAAAACACTTAAACACTTAGAACCCCTAAACATATCACTAAATGTGTAACTAGAATAAGTAACCAAGAATCATGATCCAACTAGACCCCTCCCCCCATCTAAGGGCCGGTTATGAAGGAGCCCCACATGAGGATTTTGTGTTGATATTTTGTGGATCTTGTCTCCCCTTTCCTAACACATTACACATTGGGCCATGACATGTTGGGGGATTATAAGATAATACACAAGTTCAAGACCATTCATTCTCACTCATCACCAACTTCACAAAACTTTCTCTCCTCTCTTCCCTTGAGTTCGGCCGAGAGCTCCATCACCACCAACATCACCTTCGAGTTTCATTCAACCAATCTCTAGTAATCCAAAGGTGTTATAGTGCATACAACGAAGCTCGGTGCGTTCGAAAGTTGAAGAACCTCAACCGTTTGCTTTTATCCACCACTTTTACGCTCTTGAACTCCCCTAGCCTTGTGCTAGTAGTAAGTGCTTTAAATCTTCATCTTGTTCTTATTTTTGGTGGTTAATAGTTGAAAGAATGATAAAAACTTAAGAAACTCTAAAGAACTTAAACAAGTCTTGAACATAAAGGATAAAGGATGGATAAAGAGAAGATATATGGGTAAATCATGTGAATCTTGTGTAATTATGATTATTTGATGATGTTTGTTAGTAGAAGTAGGATGGATCATCATCTAGACATACTAGTTCATGTTTAAGAACATGAACTAGCAAGATGTAAATGCTAGAAATATAAAAGATGATGAAACCATCCACCCATGAACTTGAAACTTGAATAAATATAATTTTTCTTGGAAAATAAGGTTACCAGCTTGTAGATCTAAAGATCTACAAGTGGTTTTTCGGAAGAACCAAGTGGAAAATACTAGATTGTTAAAAACCCGGATCTTGTATAAACTAAAATCATTTTTAGTAAGTAAACAAGTGTATAAACACTTGTGTAACAAAAAAAATCCCACAAAGAAATATTTTTGGAAAATAAGACTAGAAGATGTGAAAATGCATTTTCTTTAAAAATAAAGTTTTTAAGAAACTAATCATATTTTTAAAGGTAACAAGACTTACTAAATGTGCTAGTAAGTTACTACACATTTTTGTAAATTCTCAAGTTCATGAAATAGAGAAATTAGTATATATTGTTGATGAATTAAAAGAAAATAAACACATGTTTTGAAAACATGGGAAACCTCCATTTTTAGGGGAAACTCTGTCAAAATTTTTATAAATTTTGACACTTAGAAAAAATATAAGTTTTTGAGAAACTTATTCCCTAAAATTGTATCTAAGAATATTACCAAGGTTTCCCTAATTTTTGGTGATAAGAAATGATGATTTCTTCAAGACTAAAATTTATATTAAGTATGTATATTTTTGAGAAAAATATATATATTATTTGATCACCAAACTTTGTGCTAAGTGTATGTAGTATGTGTTATACGTGCTAGCGTATTAGGACTTGAAAGTACATTAAATACTCTTGAGAAGTAAAAAAAACACTAAGATACACATACGACATACAAGATACATAACTCGGGTGCAAAGTGCAAAATACAAGAAACTTATATTTATTTTTGAGAAAATAATATAAGTACTTAGTTAAAAATATGAATTATTTTTAACACAAGAAAACATAAACATAAAAGACAGTGACTTGTACTTGTACGATACAAGTCTAGTGACTAACGTTAAGAAAACACGTATAGGTCACGACGTTAATTAAGCAAATCCGGTGAAGTTTACAACGCAAGGAACGCAAAGTTGTGAGTTCATGCTCCCCCTTTTCTTTAACTGTTTTCAGTTTTATAACTTCGGGGGTGAAATACATGTACAAATGTTATAATGTTTACAAATGGTATGATACAAATACAAGAAGCACACTTGGTGAGAACGAGTACCGAGTATGATGCGTTTTGAGAAATGATACGAGAAATCGTGTCACGAATAGGGTACCATAAGCACCATTAATCAACAATATACCAAGACCGCAGAACAAAAGGTTAGGATCTAACGGGTGCCGGGTAGCCACACTCTTGGTGAGGACGAGTACCGAGTAGTGCTTTTGTGTCTCAGAATATGCCAACTAGAAAAATGCCTATGGTTTGGTGACTTCCTATGTCGTGTCACATGTTAATGGCCTTGCAACCCATTAACAATCCTGATACTTACAGGAATACTTTATTTACATAAGATTCATACCATACTAAAACTTGATTTATACTTGAGTACGTGGGGTACACAAGTAAACTTGAATTATACATGAGTACGCGGTGTACACATGAATACTTGATTTATATATAAAAACTTGATTTATACTTGAGTACGTGGGGTACACAAGTAAACCTGAATTATACATGAGTACGTGGTGTACACATGAATACTTGATTTATATATGAAAACTTGATTTATACATGACACAAACTATGTTTTCATACAAGGTATACAAACGTGAAATACAAAAACTGCATAAATTCACACCAACATTATGTTGACGTTTTTTTCCCAAAACTCACATGTATTTCAGGTAACTAGAAGTGGATGTGCGCGCGGTCTTGCTCATGCTTGTGGATGTCGCTTATGTTTATCTTTAAATAAAGTTGTAAACTTTCAAGACAATGTTTTATGCTATCTCGTGATGTAAACACTAAACTTATGTTTTCAAATTATGGTATTTGATGTTTTTACGAGCATGTAGCATGTTTACCTTTCGTATGCAATGAGAACCTTTCATGATCACACCTCGTGCTTCCTCCGCAGAAAGGGGTGTGACATCGCATGGGGAATTTTAGTAGTTATTACTTTAAATTATATATTTGTTATTGCTAATAACAAAAGTAAATCAAACTCGTGCCATTAGTGTAGCCCACAGATCAAATGTAAACTTAAGATGCTATATAAATATCCTCTACAATAATAAGAAATAACTTAATTATTATTGATATTAGATTACAACCATAAACTAAAATATAAATCGAGGATTATATAAATTTAATTTAAATATTCATTTAATTATTTATCTATTTATAATTTAAATATTTTAATCGGGAAAAAGGAAACCAGAGACAAAATTCATATAATCCTTAAAAAAGCTTAAGAGGGTGTTTGGGATTACGTTTTGAAGATTATTTGATTATTGCGTTTGTAAAACATAAATAATCTAAAAAAGTGTTTGGATGAAAAAGTGATTATCTGCATCCAAAACGCACTTTTGGAGAAGCATGTACCTACATGCTTTTTCAAAACGCAGTTTTGAAAACGCAAAATCTATTTTGAAAACACATAATCTATTTTGAAAACGCAACACCCAACACCCCCTAAGAAATTCAACGCAAAGTTAAACTAGGATAATGTTTAGCAATTATTTATATTTATATATTATTACTTATTAATAATTAATTATATTAGATACTAATCTATTATATATGAATATTATAATTAATCTAATATATTAATAATATTAATTTAATATGTTAGTAAATTAAAGGAGAGAATGTCACGTGATATTAGTTAGAATCGTTTATTAGAACTAGAACATGACTTTACAACAGGTATTTAACCAAAATGTTATGAAATCATTCGAAATTTCTTAAGCTAAAGAGAATTTGATATTTTACTTTTTTTATATTAATATTAATATATCTATTAATAGACCTTTGGAAATGAATAGTGACAAACACCTGTCTGGCCCATTTCCATTGGACCGCATGCTTTTAAAACACGCGTCCTACCTCTCTTATGCCACGCTTAAAAAACACCCATTAAAAACCCACAACACCTTCTCTTTTCTGATTTTCCACCGGTTGAAGATGACCGGTCTTTGTTTGAAGTCATCATGTTTCTCTCTCTAAAATGATCGATTGCGTCTTTGATTTGACGATTTGATGTATTTGTTGTGGTTGAATATCCACCTTCGCTGGGTTTGGTTGATTAGGTGGTATGCGGCGATGTTGGTTTGGTCATAAAACACCGACGGCTGCGTTAGGGTTCACAATTAGGGTTTCCTGCCTTCTTCAACTGACTGCGTTCTTCTCTAGAGTCACCACAGGTAATGCTACTTTTATTCACCTCATCATTTAATTTAGGCTTGAAGATATATTTTGATATGTGTTTGCTGGTTTTTGAATCTGTATCAGGTGAACCATTGCTGCTCAGGTTTATTTCACACCCAAAGAAAGAGAGATATGAATATGCACGGTGCTCCTGCGGCTACGTCAGTGAACAACGTTCTCTACTCCGGATTTTAAACACAAGGGTTTTGCGACAGCGGTGGGTCGGAATCGGAGATCCGACAGCTGTGTGCCACAGTAGACACATTTTTTTTATCTCAGCTGAGTCTGCTTCAGCTTCAGGTTTGTGCGTATATTGATCTATGGTATGATTAGAGGAGTTGCTTTTGATTTATTTTGTTAATTGGTATGACTATTTATGTGTTTTTGTTTGATTATGATGGTTGATTGAAGATGGGTGTAATTGTATTTGTGAGTATGTTTATGTGATATTGAGTTTTAGGGGCTATCCTAATTATGATATGATTTGGGGTGTATAGTTTATTTAAGCTATTGAATCTGTGTTTCTAAACTGAAATGGAAGAGTACTATGTTATAGAAGTAAGTTTAATGCAAACTTGTACATATGTAATCCATCATGCTTTAACTCAGCTATAAATAGTTCCTCTACTACCCACTTAGTAGCAGGTGTGTGTGTGATATATATTATCTGGTTGGGAAAAAAGGATTGTGATTCTTCAAAAGATCCAATCTAATTTGATAACAAAATGTTGTCAAATGATGCCAATGAATTTGGCATCAAAGAATATTTTTATCTGGTGTGGAGGTGACAGGGAAAAGGAACCTCTTATAAGGACGTAAGTGGAGGTCTCTTGACATTAAAGTGGCAAGTGGAATTTTGTTTCTGCACATATACGTTCTTGGGATGCTTTTTGGATAGCATTTATGCTATACCTTTAAACTGGGATATTGGGTATAACCATGTGTTACCACATGCTTCTAGCACACCATAGTCTTAGGCTACCTAAATGGCTTGAATACACATGTGCTTAATTGGGAGTTCAAGCTCTCCAGGTCTGATCTAACCTTTTTAATTTGGTTTGCTAATGGTTAATTCTTTCTGGTCACTCCATTTGGATATACAGTACATAATTGGCTTGTAATACTAACAAAAGACTGATTGACATTTTAGGGATCCAATATATTGGGTGAGTATCCATGGGTATCATCATTAGTATGTTGATTTGGAGAATGATCCACATACTCTCACTTACGGATTTTGGTTTAGTCGTTGGTTATTTGACAATTGCTACATCATGGAGAAGGTGAATAGTTAAAATGTTATCCAACTTCATGTCGTTTATATATCATTAATCTGAACTTTTCATGTTATTAATTTATAATTATATGACTTTCAGTACAAGGAATATAAAAATTGTAGTACAAGGAACATAAAAATTGTAGAAGATTTAAAAAGCTAAGCGTTCAGACAAAGAGATAGTTGCAGCATAGAGAGATAAGAGAGCCAGATAGATCTTTCATGAAGAAACAAGAATCATGCATCAATATAATGGATGAATTCTGGCGACAAGGATGATGATGGTGGTTGTATCAGTGGAGCGACGGTAGTGCCTGCTAATAGAGATGATGGTAACAGGTTTGAGACAAGTGGTGGAGGCGGTAAAGGATTTGATCGCCTCCAGCGAGTTTTTCGACTATCATCGGTAAGAATCATCCCACACGTGAAATATATACCAAGTAAAGGAACTGAAACATAAGATTGTAATTTGACTATTGATGTTTTAGGGGTTATTAGAGGCTGTTGATGGTGAATTCCGGTTATAAAGGTCAGGGGTTGCCATGTTAATGTTCGGTGTAGTTAATGGTGGCTGGTTGTAGATGATGATTGTTAACAATCGTAGAACAGTAGTGATAGGGGGAAACGATGATGGAGATCTGGTGAATGGTTGTGGTTGTGCCCGGTTGAATCAGTGGTGGTTAATTGGTTACTTCCTTTTAATTTGTATTCTTTTAACAAAATTCAATTCTGAATACTTCAAAGTTCACATGTGTTTACAAATTGTGATTCCTTTGATTTTTTTTTTCCGAATCAAACAATAAAGAGTTTTATGAATCGTGATATTATTAATATGAATGATGAATGTTATAAAGTTTACTTTTATGGAATGTGGTAGATATAGGCTCTAGAAGTTGCATAACAGGGAAAGAGCATTATAGTGTAGCAATAATATAAATTAATGTTATGCACTTCATACAGGTATAAACATTTATTAGTTACCTCCTCCTCTTGCATACTTTTACTTTCAAAGTCAAACAACCCATGTTCCTTTAAAACTGATTCAAGAATTCTAGCTTATTAGGAACACTAACAACATCGTTAGTGTAAGTAGGGTAAACATTGTTCGATGATTTTAGACTGTTGTACTCTACATATTCCGATTGACATGTTAATAAAAACAATTGCTGATATATTTTTTGGTGTTATTGCAGGAAATTCAGGCTACTAGAGGAGGAGATGAGAGACAGACATCAATAATCAACGTTTGTTTCCATCCTAAGACGCCAAGGAAAGAAGGCGTGACGACACCAACTTTTTTTTGCCAAGATTAACATGTTGGGACCCTTTGATGTTTAGTATCAAACTATGTAAACATTAAACCCACAAACCAAACATGTGACGCGGGAAATCTATAAACAACGTTCTAATGGTTTATAATCGTATATGCTAACCACAATGTAAATCGCGCAACGCGCGACGGGAATGACCCTAGTTTGTGTCAAAAGTTTAAGGAACAATTTACAATATGTTTGAAAAGAATGGAGCCAAGAGGGATCCAAAGAAGAATCATGTAACACCCCGAAAACAGGTTTGGTAATCAAACCACGTTAATATTTATGAATGGGTAAAATACCGTTAATGGTAAAATTAACCCGGTAAATATTAGGATTTAAATAATTAAACCTAATATTAAATAAAAAGAGAACAAAAGTTTTGAGAAAAACAAATCTTATGATAGGCCGACTTAGCGGGACTTAAATAAGACGGGTTATAACTCCCGGAACCCAATAAGTTAACTAGGAATAATAATAACCCAGTTAGTCGAGAGTCTTGTAATAACTTGCTAGAGGGTTAAAACACTCAAAATATGAACTAAGGAAAGTCGAGGGACTAAACGCGTTAATTCTGAAACTTGATTTAATAAAAAGAAAGTAAAATAAACCAAACACACACAAGAGTGTGTGTGTCTGGTCGACAGAAACACAGGGCGACCAGGAGAAACCCCTACAACCCTAGTTCTTGCTAAATATCTCAAATTGAAGGTCCAAATCAGTCCTAAATCAAAATCCGAGCACGAATTAGTGATCTCCACTGAAAAAGGAGTTACAAGGTATGTAAATTTCATGAGAAATCTCTAGTTGAATTTTTGAGTGAACCTAGAGAATTCAAAAATTGTTGATGCATGCTTGTTATATGGATGGAATAGGAACATTGTAGTGTTTAGGAGTAAACCCTAGACAAATACATGCTAAAATTATGCTTAATTCTAGTAAAATCCATAAACACCATTGAAGGTGATAAGTGGGTTTTGTAGACACATGTTAAACACTAGGATTTTGATAGTTATTCTAGTGTAATTTGAGTTCCATGAAGTAAATTCAGATTTGTTGATGCTAAATTCGTGTATGTGATGTTTTTAGGGTTTTGATTGCTAAAAATAGTGTTATAATGTCATAAACATGTGTTAATTGAAAGCTGAATTCAAACAACTTCTGATCAGAATTTACAGCCGACTTGTATTGGCTGTAACGTGAACAAAACGTGACAAGAACATGTGTTTCTTGAGTCTAAAATGTAATTCCAGGAAATATCTTTAAAACCCCACTGGAATTGCATTTTTCGACAAAAAATGAACGTTTTATGAATTTTTCCGTATCGAAGGTTCAAGCTGCGTTTTCTGGCAGAATTTGCAGCCCATTACGAATGTCATAACTCAATTTAGGAATTTAGTTATGAGCTCAAATTTTTACTGTAAGTAGCTTCAGGTGATTCCAAATATCTCCAACTGGAATTTCGTCAATCGGATAAACGAGAAATTTTAAATGATTTTTTTCGTAAACTGCAGTCAGAAGTGACGAATCTGATTTCAGCTTAGTAAATGAATTTTTACAAATTTTTGGTAAAGAGTTAGATCTTGAAATTTTAACACAAGGCCTAACCCTCCGAGAGGTATGTCACATAAAAAAATCATAATTTTTGAAGACTTGTAAACAGGTTAAACAGGTCACCAAAAACAACCTATTTTCAGTGATATGAACTTGCCTAATTAATGTTAAAGCTTGGCTAAACAACTAGTTATGAAACTTGATTGTGATGTTATAAATTATGCCCATAAGGTGTTCGTTAAAATGCCTAAGTGAATGTTCATATGTTGAAATTATGAATCAAACGCGTAATTTCCTAGTTCGACTACTTACGTGTGATGAGGGGTAATACAAATTTTAATTATGAAGTCGATTTAGCTTATATGCACATATTATATAATTAAGGGTAGTTAACTTTTGAAAAGTTAAACTAACCATGGACGGAGTCGAATAGTAGTTTGACATAGAAAATACGTAAGGTGGAATAGTCGTGGTTATAATGACTAATCTAA
This sequence comes from Helianthus tuberosus, assembly GCA_030545235.1. Lineage (NCBI taxonomy): Eukaryota > Viridiplantae > Streptophyta > Magnoliopsida > Asterales > Asteraceae > Helianthus > Helianthus tuberosus. Next base: position 86,731,679 of record CM060369.1, read on the forward strand.
CCACCTTGTGAATGATGATGATAGTTTGACGCTTAACGAGCTAGGTGGAAGCTTGGGGAGAAAGCGGGTCAAATCGAGTCAAGCATAAATGAAAAACGTATTCTAGATGCAAGGTAAGTAAAGATTACGCCCCTCCTATTATTTACAAAATGCTTATAGTGAGTATGGAATATATGAATAGTAGTATGTAAATGAAATAAGATGTTCCGGCACGATACAATGCGGATCGGGACAAGTGAGGATGACAAAAACCATAGGTTATGGTAAAAAGGGTAAATAAGGAAAACTAGATGTGAAATGATGAGCAAATATAAATTATTGAAATACTATGTTTTGGTGTAAACCGTGGTGGGTAAAATAGTAGAGTAGTAATCCTGGTATGGATTAACGGATAAATAAAGTGTTTCGAAGGGACACCACATGGCGAAAGTCATAACGGGTCAAATAAAATAAGAAAAATGATTTTTCAAATGAGGCATAATCATGGGAAAAACAGGAATAGGTTAAAGGATGAAACGGTAATTAAATACCATCTCATAATGATAATTTGTCATTTCGACTAAACGGGTCAAATGGTGTTGTTAACACCATTTGACAATAATGTCTGATGATCGCTTGTTGAGTTTAGTGATCACAGGAATTAGCACATGGTACGCGTTGCTTTTAGTTAGAAATTAATAGCGAAAGGTATTTAAACGAGTCAATCCTATGACCCGAGCCAGGTACGCATTTTTAGAATTATAGTTAAAAGTGATATTTTGGTCAAATACTAGCGAAAGTCCTTCGTCGTAAAATGAAGGACTAAAATTGACCAAAAAGCCCTAGATGGGTAGATGGGCAAACGACCCATATGGGTTGTTTAGGAATTGGTATTAAGATTACGAAATAAAGGTACCTTAATGTAGTAAATGATGGGTGAAAGGAGAGTGAAATTTAAAGTAAAATGGTAAATCCCTCTAACGGGTTAAAATGAAGTTTTAATCATAACTCAACCTTTAGTGGTATAATGTATGAAAGTTTTAGACTCACGAGTTAATGGTTTTGAGATAATAAATATCTTAAGAATTTACAATGATTTAGACGAAAGTGGTTTAAGAAATCATGAAACGGGTCAAAAGTGTTAAAAAGGGGTTTCAAGCCGAGAGCTTGAAATCTGAATTTTCGAACTAGTTGAATATCAGGTTTTAACTCCATAAGATGGAGAATTAAAATTCGAGCGCATATGAAAAAGAATCGCCTAAAACGAACTAGTAGATAAAAAGTTATGGCCGTTTAAAATTTGATTTTTTTGTTGAATAATTGAGCTGGGCAGGAAATGCAGGAACATACACAGTCCTGCTGGAAAATGTTCTCCCCCGCGGAACGCGCAGGGGAACTACGACACTGGCACGACACGCGGGTGCCGTCGCGACACGCGAAAAGAAAAGCGGAGTCTCTCGCGTGGCGCGAGGGGCACAAATCTGAAATTTTATTTTGTTTCGTTTATTTGATGTCGAAACTTGTTTATACTTGTTTCTAAACTATCCAAAACTAACTTTTGAGTTGGTTTTGATCATAGGTGAATATCAAGAGTACCCGGATGAAGATCAAGCTCAATGAAGAACCGAACACGATCAAGTTATAAGCTTCCGCACATTGTTACGTCGTTGTTTTGAACTACAGTCGAATGTTTTTCTTAAATTATAAAAGGTTTTAAATAAACCCGTATTTTGTAATGCATATGTGCTCATAATCACATGTTTATTTTTCGTAAAGTATACGAAAATCGTTAAATAATAGCAAGGGTATTACAAGTTGGTAATCAGAGCTCAAGGTTAAAAGAATAAAGTGTGTTCGGTTCGAGGCTTGATCACAAATCCGGTAAGTACATGTATATCAATGGTTTAGTATGACTAAAGTGTTGAGAACAACACATAGGGTTATCGTGTAATACACGTTACACCAATCAAATTGATAAAGGGTAGATATAGTCAACGAAATTACGTGTGTTGACATGTATAGTGGAAAAGCTTTGTATTATAATACGGGCGATTGTTGATGTCGACATTACTAACTTTTGTGAATGTTTTAATTGAAGGACACTCGCATCTGAAGATGACGAGAGTTGAACGAATTACGGATATGACGGTGGAACGGTCCGAGATATGACAAGCAGAGCATACTCATCAAGGACCTAAATCCCGTAGCGATCGCGAACAAGATTAACGGCAAGAGAAACCCGTTAAGGCAAGCATTATCAGGTGCACATTTTAAATTTAATTGCACAAATAACAATATGCAACAAACACGTAGAGAATGATTGTTGCATATGTAAATTAAAAGCTTGGAAAAACCTGAATAACCTATCCAGGATAGTATTTCCAAGAATAACTAAATAGTGTCGTTACTTACATGGGGTGTAATGTGAAAATTATAAAAGGTCATGTATATTAGGTGTTGATCGCTTACTCTGGCCAAGTAAGTAGTGAACACCTGGTACCATGAACTTTTATGATGGACACATTTACGTCCGATGTAGTAAGGACGGGTGAATGGGACGAATTAAGAAAATACCCCAATGAATAAAATAAGCAAAATGTTTTGTAATAAACGTAAACGCAAGTCGGGTGATGGAAACGTGTTACGTTAGAATAACGAGCCCGAGAGAAGGGACGAGAATCAAAGTAAATAAAAAAAAATACAGACCGACTAATAGGAATGCTAAGGCACAGGGATAAAAGTTTGACTACAAGTGATGAAATTCACACGGACAATTCAAACGAATTAAATAAAGAATAAAAGACTTGATTGAATTAAAGTGATGGGTTTATCTAAGACGACCAAATAAAATTAAAACAAAGTCTTAATGCATACCTGGATGGTTACTTTGATAGTGACTTCGGTAAGAAACCCGATAGATGAGTAGGATTTTGAAAGTATGCGTAAACCTAGAGACGGGAACGCGAAGTCAAAAGTCAAAAGACTCGGATTAGGAGTCATGATTAAAAGACGATGAGAATTTGTAAATAGAAATTTTGATAACTACGTTCAACTATTTTAAAGTTGAACGGGTCGAATAAAGAATGAAGTTTACGTTCACAAGTGATGAAATTTCACACGAACAAGTCAAACGAGTTAAATTAAGAATAACGCTTGGTAATGTAGAGAGGAAAAAAAACGCAAACTAGCGAAACAAGAATGTTAAAAACATTAAAACAAAGAACCCGGGTAGCGGGTCGTAAAGAAGTATAGGTAAGCACCGGGTAACGGTAGGCGTAGGACAAACCGACGTGTAAATGATGTTAGAAGTCATAAAGTCAGAAAGATAATTCGAAAGAAGACAAATGTTGACTTAGACTACGGTCAAGGTCAAATGAAATCCAAAAAGCAAAAGTAAATAATTCCAAACAAAAAAAGGGGTGCTTTGACACCATATACATATATAAACATATATACATACGAATAAAAACTCGAATAAAGTATGATCTACGAGATCAGCATAACCTCTTTAAAGGGGGTAGACTTGTAACACCCCAAAAAACAGGTTTGGTAATCAAACCATGTTAATATTTATGAACGGGTAAAATACCGTTAATGGTAAAATTAACCCGATAAATATTAGGATTTAAATAATTAAATCTAATATTAAATAAAAAGAGAATAAAAGTTGTTTCTTGGTCTTTGAAGACAATGAGATATGTCCAACTCTACATGTTATATTGAAAATAACATGAGTAATAATAATTATGATGAGATAAAAGATGAATAATGATATTTCATGTGCTCTTAGGTCAGGGGGTGTGGCTTAACGCCACCCCGCCAATTAAGCAAGTATAGCGTACATGGGGCGCCATCGACCACACCGCCGCAATTAAAGGGGGGCGTCATCCTCCTTCTGCCAGCACGTTAACGAGGACAATTTGAGTTGATCGATGGAGAATGGTCAAAATGACCGTTGGTGCAAACAGTAACATTAAAAAAAATTAATTTCACTTTTGTCCCTCAAGCGCTCACACATATATAAATTATATGTGCACACCGCAAACATCTATTACTATTTAGCATTCTATGTTTTAACTTAATAAAGTTAACTAAAAGATCCTAAAATTCTATTCTTAATCATATCTTATTTCAGAATGTAATAATTAATAAATCTTTATTACTAACTTTAAATTTATTATATTTAACTCGTGTAATACACGAGTTTTTAACCTACTATATTGTATATCATACAAATTTCAAAAAAAAGTATTATTTATCATTATCATTTGGTTTCTCTTTTCAGTTAACAAATTTGTTTTTTTGAACGACTAATGAATCTTCCAAATAGAGTACTGATGAAATTCATCACATTAAGATACACTCGCCTCCGAACCGGGGAAAACCCTCACCTAGGGCCGAAGCCCATGAACACTTGTCGGAAGGCACAATAATGCGGTGAGGTAAAACTCGTTTAGTTCAAAGATCAAACTAGCGATCATCGCCTACTCGTCTAGTCTCCCATCATCACCAGGTGCCGCCAAAACTAATTGGTAAGGGACAAGAATCGAACCTGAATCACTTAAAATATAAGATCTCTCCCTTACTACTCCATCACTACATCGTATGCTTGTAAACAAATCTTATCTATTAAAAATGAGTGGTGATATGTCAGTTATATATTCAACGATCACTACATGATTAGATAGCACACGTCTTTTCAATCATAGTGATATGTCATTCTCTAGTATTATCGAACCAATATCACTTAAGAAAAGGATGAGAAAACTAAAACATAGAAGGACGGTCGAAAAATGGCCAACTCATGGTGAGACATATAGCCCCCTCACTATTAGACACGTCTTTGAAACAATCCAATGGACATATTACCTTTCCATAAAGCAAGAGTGCCTGTTAAAAGGAGTTGTAAGAAATTATATGCTACTTGTTTATCAATATTGAATGAATATAATAACAAGTTTTCTTTAAGAGAGTTTTTCAATATTGAATATAATAATTTTTTCTTTAAGAATTTTATCATAAACGTTTTACTATAAAAACCAAAGCTTTGTTTTAAGGAGACGCGGTTTTCTGGTATTTGTATATGAGTTATAAAATTTTGATAACTAAATCGTATAACTATACATGTATAAATAATTTTAAAAACAATGATCCATTTACATAGAACTTTAGAAATCTTCAAAAAAAAGTTGTCTAAAATTACAACCTTTGATATGTTCTCTATGCGTGTTGACAAAGTGATGTTAATGTGAAACGGGTACTTCCCTCTATACATATACATACCGAACGATTGACAATTCAAACGGTGCTAGTGTTAAAATACGATATGTTATAAAGTTGTAATCTATATCTTTTTTTAAATCTCTAGAAACACTTTTAATTTCTCACTGGTATATATGTTAGTCAAACACTTTAATTATACAAAAAAGGCAAATTGGATTTAAATAATCCCAACTCACTGTTATTGGCCAATAATAATCCCAACTCATTTAATCACCAATAATAATCCGAACTATTCACTTTTGTTTGTAAAATACTCCCAGTTAAAAAAACACTAACTAGGTTAAAAAATTGCTGATGTGGCATCTGATGTGGCCCTTTTAGCTGATGTGTCATATGACGTGGCAGTTGATGTGGCATTTTTTGATGACGTGGCAGCTGATGTGGCAGTCTACGTGGCATTTTCGATGATGTGGCAGCTGATGTGGCAGTCTACGTGGCATTTTTCGATTACGTGGCAACTGATGTGGCAGTCTACGTGGCAAGCCACATCAGCAATTTTTTAACCTAGTTAGTGTTTTTTTAACTGGGAGTATTTTACAAACAAAAGTGAATAGTTCGGATTATTATTGGTGATTAAATGAGTTGGGATTATTATTGGCCAATAACAGTGAGTTGAGATTATTTAAATCCAATTTGCCTAAAAAAAAAGGATCTATCAAATTAAAGTTAAAAAGAGTTTGGAAGACTTAGAAGTGTTCTATCATTCTTTTTTAAAAAAGTTTTAAAATCAAATCGAATGTCCCATGATGCCTACAAGTTCCATGATGCCTACCTTTTAGTACCAATGTCCCATGATGCCTACAAGTTTCAAAAGAGGGGAGTCTAAGTTATTTTATTAAAAGTGTAATCTATTGTAAATACATGAGATGTTAATTGGTTCGGTTTATTTAATTTGAATATTTTTTGACGAAGTTAATAATCAAATCGAACAAAGTTCAGGTAGTTCAAAACCGAATTTGAATTTAGTTTGATTTTCGGTTTCGACCGAATAACCATTATTTGTTACTTGACTGAGTTGAGTTACCATTGAATTGAGCTAAAAGATAGAACTCATATAAGTATTATTTGTTATGCACTTCAAAGCTAATTTAGATTTTTGGACCGACATCCCAATTCTAGGTAATAACTAAAAACTGAATATGTAATCTAGTTTTGTTTAAAACGATTTTGGTTTGATTTGATTTTTGGTCTAATCTGAAACGTAATACTGAACACCCCCAATTATCTATTTGTATATATATACATATACATCTACATTTGAATTTATTTGAGCTATTACAACCGTTTATTTAAGATAAATATGTTACAAAACTGTGTATTTTTATAAACCGAAACAATTTCTATACATCAAAAGTCAGTATTTTAGTTGACAAAAATAAATAAATATAAACACCTACAAATAATAAATAGATGCATGCCTAATTTTGAATATGAAATATTTATATAAATCTATATTTATTCATTTACATTTTATATATATTATCTCTCTACATTTATAGTGTAAGAATTAAATACAAATAAGTCTTTACGTACAAAATGACTTGAACTTGGGAAGCGAAGGATGAAATTATTTATTTATTTTTATTTTTTGAATTTTTTTTTCATCTTTTTAAGTATGATGTTTAGTTACAAAATGTATAAGAAAAAAAATCATGTATTTACTCTTGTATAATAATTATGTGAAAATATTGGTAATTATAATTACTCTAGTGTAATTTACAAAAAAAAAAAAAAAAAAAAAAAAGACTGCGGGACTAAAATACATGCTTAATAAGATGAGAAAAAAATTTCTAAAAAAAAGAAAGAAAATTTCTTCTTCAGTTCTTACGTTAAGCCAATTTGTATGTTAAGGACTCATTTGTACCGGAACATAACTTTGCATTTATAAACCTAATAATTTGTTTTTAACAAGTTACATGAATCAAATCTATTATATTTTTTAATGTTATATTATATGCTAACATATTCAATTTTGTTCTACATGAACGGGTATGACACTGGTTTTGAATAAATATCATCTTATTTTATCCTTGTAATAAAAATAATATTTCATTCTAATTTATTAGGGCAAATTACATATTCAATTTTATTCTCCATTAACGGATATGACATTGGTTTTTGAATAAATATCATCTAATTTTATACTTGTAATTAGACCTACAAAAGAGTTTATACTTGATCCCATATCTGATCTCTTACTAAATACACGTCCTGAATATTTCATGTTTCCTTGTAGGGTTCGGATTTTTATGCCACCCTTAAAGAAACAAACTTACATGGGTCAAAGTTTTCTCTTGTGTCAAAATACAAGAATACAAGAAAACAAATACGGGAGGATACCTTTTATTATATAAAAAATAAAAGGTTATGTAAACGAACCCCGAATCCCTTCTAGTTCTAAACACAAACCATTTAATTGCATATGATTTCAAATTGATAATTTGATATATAATGAAAGAAAATCTTTAACCCACAACTCTAATTAATATAACTTATATAAAAAGTTGACACCATATGCTACATTATCCATATTCATGATAAATACATATTGTGTTCAACTCAACTCTAATAACTCAATATTCTCCTATCTTTATATCCATCCACCACCAAGTCCATCGGTGGACCACCGTTGACCACCCTACAATTCTTCCGAATCTCCCCTGGCCGCCCCGATTGCAAGTCGCCCATCTTAATCATCCCCTCAACAAAGTCCCTAAAGAACTCATCTTGATCCTCACTATACCTTTTAACATACTCTCTTGTTTTCCAATAAGTGTACAATGTTTCATCAGAATTCAAAAACCCTCTTCCATTTACCAAATCTTTGAAATATTGATTGTCGAAGATGCGAGGCGTAAAGTCCAAATCGCCTGTGACATTCCCATCACCGCCAAGTGGGCAAAGTTTGTCTAACTTTTGTCTAAACTTGGGCTCAATGGAGGGGTCCGGGCGGCCTGTGCCTGATTGATTGTAGAGCCTAAACACAATGGAGAAACAACGTCCCTTACCAATCGAGTGTGAGCCCGAAAGGGCTACTAAATCTTTGACCGAGAGGTCAAATTTGGCAAAGAGATCGATGAGGGTGGTTGCGTTCGCTCGCGGACTAGGCATTATGGCATCAGCATCCTCTTGACTTGCGGTTAGGCTATCTTTTCTTCCCAGCTTCACTTCCCAATCCGGACCTCCACTCTAGTTGACACAAAACCGAAAAACAAAATGTTGAATCAATAATATATAGTTTATAAACCGAAACGTTGACCTTGGACTTGGCTTGTAAAAAGATCGAGCAAGGCTCGGCTTGTAAAAAGATCGAGCCAACTTTAGTTAAAATTAATAACTAATTATTTAATTCAATATCATATGCAAAACAATAATATTAAAATAAATACTAGGGTGGTCTTAAGTGGATTCATGGACTATTTTATGTAAGCTTATTTATATTTGTTATTGAGTTATAACTTATAAACGTTAAAAGTTAGGCTTTAAACGAGCTAAATGAACGATTCAACGAACGAGCTTATCTTGGCTCAAGCTCGGCTCGTTTACAAATAAATCCAGCTTGGCCCGGCTTGTTTGTAAATTAGCTGGGTTTGAGCAAGTTTTTTCGAACAAGCCACGACCTTTCTAAATAGCGCTAGTTGTAAAAAGAACCAAAGTAGTATCTCTTGTGATCCGCTTTGTTATAAGTATCAACTTATTTGTTTATGAGCATTCGATATCACATAGTATAATAGAATTTATATATATAAGGAACAATAACTCTGTAATTCTAGTATAATATAATTTTCCTTCAAATCTCAACACTTAACTTGTATTGGTAAAACATAACCAAATTTTAATAGAATAACATAACAACAATATAAAACACTTATATGTATTAGTAATCATACATATTAAGAAAGAGATCGAGTAAATTATGTCACACACATCTATCATATTTAGAATTGGTTATGTGTCACATTTAAAATAAACATACGATTCTTCAATTATTATGTTTTCTTATTTGAATGAATTCTGAATTTGCAAAAACATAAACTTTTGAACATCAACTTTACACCTAAAAATTCTGAATTTACAAAAACATGAACTTTTGAAGATCAACTTTACACCTAAATACTACTGCTTCGTAAATCACTTTTATAAAATAATGTGTAGTGGTGAGTAAAACAAATTCTTCATCCTTGGGCATGAAGCGATACGTGGCCGTGTAGTCAGTAAAGAGGCATTTGTTAAAATGAGGTGTAGTGGTATAATGCCTCAACAATGATTACCCAATTATTATCTTTTTTAGAAAAATAAAACAAATAAATGAGTTGGAAATTTGTTATTGGTCAAAGTTTGAAACTTTTAAACAATCCGGCGTTTTAATCAAAATGTCCAACAAAAAAATTGAAAAAAACCGTCCCGGGGGCGGTGCCCCGGTGTGTTCGGGTGTGGATGGGGCAAAAAAATACACTTAAATTGGTACCCACTAGTGGTTTATAAAAAAAAATAATAATAAAAGCAGACACTAGAACTTTTTTTTAAAGGTAAACGAATCCAGCAGGAGACCTCTAGTTGATACGTTTATAACCCTCGATTTTTGAACCGATGTTTGGAATTTGGAAACATGTATTATTTCTATGAATAATTCAAGACTTTCATTAAATAATATTGAAATAATAAGATAATGTTAGGTAAAAGAATTAAATTAAATACCAGGGCGACAGCATCCCTAGAGGCCATGATAATGATATCCGCACAAGAAACGGTCCGGGGGCAGGCCGTCTCAAGTGCTTCCTTGATTTCATCGACAACCTCGTACGATCGCAACGAATCTATGTTCGACAAAGATAGCTTCTCTCCGAGCATCGTTGGAGTATCATCCAACAACATCGATCCATCACATCCCTGTCAATCATTCATTCCCAAAATCAGTGTCACTAGAACCGGCACCGTACGAAACTGAAATTTAGCTCACCACTTTGTACCCTTGGCCGGTAGGATATTATTGAAGATATAAATACCGGTATCAGTATCGTTGATGTTCGTTTGGGACCGGTATGGTACAGTACTGGTTTCGTTGAAAATAAAAAAAATACCGATCCAGAAAAACACTTATACCAAGTTTTTTTAAAAAGAATATGGTACTGTTACAGTCGTCGGTCACCGACTGTAACAGTACCATATTCTTTTTAAAAATACATAAGCCAAAATCCTTGAAAACGGAAACTGGTACAGTTACCGATGGTGTATAATACGGTACCACAAAAAAAGTTAAATTTACGGCTAATTTGATTTGATTCGAGATTAAAAACAAAAAAGAAAAAAAACAGAGGCGGATGCTTACGTTAACGAAACAATCATGGAATTGAAATCGCATGACGGAAGCTCCGCTTCGGGGTTCTCGGATCATGGCCTTTTTCATGACGTTTCGGACGATGAGTTCGGCATTTGGGCAAGAATTGGCGTAGTAACCTGGGTGGAGCGGCGGTGCTGCGGCGGGGATGGTGGCCGGAAGGAGGTGGAGGAAGATGATGAAGGGGAGGAGGAGGAGGAGACACATTATTCCCAGAAAAGGTTTTGAGGGGAGGGTTTTGTGTAGTGTGTTTTTAACTTTATAAAGAGGATGCATTGTATGGGTGAAAGTGGGGGATAAGGTCTGAACCACAACCAATGTAAATATCAAATATGTGATGTGTACATCTACTTTGATTGATGTTTAAATGATGTGAGGTTGTATTTTATGTAAACTTGTAAAATAGTATTTTTGGTTTGTTTTTTGCTCTGCATACTCGGGAAGGTTCATTTAAGAAGAAATTTAATATGAGAACAAAAAGAAGAAAGGGCATATTAGTAAAATGTTATTTCATTTATAACTCATATCATTAATTTTTCTCTCTTTAATTAATTAGTCAACCAAAGATTAATTATACTACATATAATCTACAAAACCTACACATATCAAAATTTTTCTATATGTACCCTACACGTTATAGAATTTTATCCTACACAGTCGAAATTTATCCTACACACCTCGAAATATATCCTACACAACTCGTAATTTATCTTACACAACTAGTAATTTATTCTACACTTTAAATTAAGTTGTTTTTTTTTTTTTTTAATTTGAAAAAAGTATATATTTTGAAAAGGAGTTACAAATTTAATTTAGCTAGTTATTAAAGAGGAAGAATACAAATTAATGATTTATGTAAGTTTACCAATATACCCTTATATTAAAATTAAATACAAATATTAAATGAAGTAAAATAAAGCATTCTTATTGGTTGAAACTTATTCTTTTTTCTTCTTACAAAAAAATTCTTCTTATTTGAACCCTCCACTTGCATACTCCGTTTTAATTATATAGTTTAGGTAAAGTGAATTCTAATAATCTAAAATATGTAATTACTAATAGTTGTAACTTTCATTTTTGTTTCCTTGTAACTTTTATATATATGTTAAGGATAAATCTTATTTTAACGGAAAATAACTTTATCCGCCTCAAACGAATGGTTAATTGATTTTCATCCAATTAAAACATTTTAAATTGTTTTGAAACTTTTGAAACGGTCTAAATGAAAATTAAGGGTTGAAGGAGTTAGTCACTGTAAAAATGAGATTGTTCTTAACAACGAAAGTGGAAATTATGAGATTCAGGTGGAAAGGTGGAATCAGTTGCTCTTTTTTTTTTCTAACAATTAATTCGGCTTCAGCTTTTTAAGCTAAAACTGAAATCTAAATTGAGAACATTTTATTAATTTTAAATGTAATTGCATTTAGTATACAATCGCTAATCGTAATGAGCTAGGATTTTGCCCTACCGCGTTTTGTAGCGGCAAAACCTTATATTCACGTACTCAAAGTAGTAAATAAATAAAAGTATTATTAACTTCAGATACAAACAACATAGCCATTATTTAGGCACACACAACAAAAGAAAATCAAAATGTATATGTTTGATATAACGAACGTAGATGGTTTCTTCTTCAATATTTTCCAGGCATTGGCATATGACGGTCGTTCACACCTGATCCCTGATAAGTTGATACATCCATGCTTCTTGAGTTGATCAATGAACCTTGGAACCCAAAAAGTGTATAAACCAGCTATAAAAAATTGTGTAGATCGTTTAACTTTTGATTCATAAAACTCAAGAAACATTATGATTGCTTTATTTGAGTCACATATCTTAAATTTTTCTCCAAAGTGTAGTTGGGTTTAGAAGTAGAAACATGAAAGAAAGAAACTGAATGTAACTGATGTAAGCTACAGTAATTCTTTAAATTACATATTCTAAACTAAACTCCCAATGTGGTGTATCTAATTATATTCCATGAATATGAAGTGGGCTTGAAAATTACATATTAATCTCTTTGGAGAAAAGCTTCAATTTTTTATCATTCATGTTTCTATTTTATATTTGTAGACTACATAAAATATTAAGGTTAAATTGGTTTTCAGTTATCTTAGCGTACCTCTTTAAGTATATTTTTGTATGCACATGAAGACGCCCAACCTTTTTTTGTTTCTTTAAGAGAATAATACCCAATGCTTTTGAAACAGTTATCGCTAGCTTCTCATGAAGACGTAAATAATGCAAACCACCAACAGTCACTACATCCATTCATCTTCTCCCTTGTACGCCAGCTTTTTATCCTGAAAATGGTCAGATTTAAGTTATATAATAGGAAAATAGTTTAAGTATGTGTTTATTGTACCTCTGAAATTAGGAACCGACTTGGTCAGCTCCAAAGTCACTGGAGCAGCCACCTGATTCCATCATTCGATTCATTCTTCATAGGAATGTGCCTTAGCTTTCAGAGCAAAAATGCCTTGGAGCGCCTCTCCGCTTTTTAAACCAAGCAACAGACCTATTTTTAAACCAAGCAGCAAACCTATTTTTAAACCAAGTAGTAGACCTAAAATAGACATTGTGTTATTTACTTAATTTAAAAGGTAAATGTACTATGTTCTACCCGTTGGCTTCTTTTTTATGGCCCAAGACGCTGCTGAACAAATTTTGTCTATAACCAACGAATGGAGGAGTAGAGGACCATAAGGGATTCTATTTCCATTTTTTACTCCGATTATATAAACATAGTTCTAATGTGAACTTGGGGACCATAAGGCTAATTCTAATGTGAACTTGGGGAAGCTTATAAAGGGGGAGCTTGGGAGGGGAGATAAAATCCGTTTTTGGATTGACCCGTGGTTATCCGCGGACCCGTTACGCGACCATAAGGCTAATTCTAATGTGAACTTGGGGAAGCTTATAAAGGGGGAGCTTGGGATGTGAGATAAAATCCGTTTTTGGATTGACCCGTGGTTATCCGCGGACCCGTTACGCGACACTTTCACTAAACTTTTCGATCTTGAAAAGGATAAATCGCGGTCCATAAAAGATTGTTATGAAGAGTCAAACGGTATGGTGACATGGAAGTGGAACTGGAAGAGGACCACTTTGAATGTCGAGGAGAACATGGAACTACAAGATTGCCTACGAATGTTGAACAGTTGCCATACTCAAGACAAAGAAGATAAATGGAAATGGCTGGGCAAAAGAAGTGAGGCTTTCTCGGTTTCGGATATGAAGGACCTTTTGTTTGATGCCTCCAACCAGGTATCAAATCATCCTCTCAACTGGAGCAAATGGGTTCCCAAAAAAGTCATGATTTTTGCATGGCAAGCAAACCAAAATAGGATCCCTACTAAGATGGAATTAAGTAAAAGAAACATGAACATCGGGTCGGCGATTTGTTCTCTCTGTTCAGAAGGTGAAGAATCATGGGATCATTTGCTGAATGAGTGTGCATTTGCTGCTCATATTTGGTCAGCAGTCTCTTCTTGGTGCAAGGTCTCCCCCATATACGCGTTTTCGGTCCCTGAGCTTCTTAATGTATACAAGAATTGTCACACCCCAACCGATGGCGAAATCATCGGGGCATGGCACTGAGCGAAACAGATTGTCCAGAAGTTTCCATAACAATTATTAATACCATTCAATTTAAATAATACGTCCCATACCGTATCTCAAACAGTAAAACAATTATTACAGACAAAATCTAGGCAAATATTCTGTTCCGACAACTCAGATTTAGATAGACAACAATTTTTTATCTGCTTCTAGAGACCCTTAGTTTGACCACTACAGACAACTATTTGTTGGGCTCTAAAGCTTTATTCTAGCTTCAAATTTCTACCAAGTGTGAGTCCTAAGCACCTGTCACATACGTTAAAATAAAGTCAATACATAAAATGTAAAGGTGAGCATACAAGTTTGATAATAGCATATAGAGTTCGAATTCGTTTACGCATAACCAGCACGTACACATAGTGAAATGAAGCACGTTAGTTATCGACATAGATCCATCGATACCAATGACTGCGGGTTGACTGCCCGAGGCAGTTCGCAATACATGATTACCACCGTAATCCATGCAAGTAATGGTCCTTAACAACCCCCGTGTGAACGGGTGCTGAGTCCAAACTATAGTACTATCGTTGCTAAGGCAGGTAGACAGCATTCCATGTGTAAACATAACAAACAAGCATTCATAAGCCACGTATAACATGCATTAACGGTTAGCGTTCAAATGGTATTGAGTAGTGTGATTGATGTGATTTGAATAGTTGTAACGTATGTAACACCCAAAAGTGCTTAAAGCAAAAAGGGATCGAGTATACTCACAGCGGTTGATGGATTGAAGGGAGCGCTTAGCGAGTAAGATTAGCCTGAGTAGATTAGATTGTATAACGATAAGTGACGTTTTACGCGTCAAATGGTGCAAAGTGCAAATGGGTCGGATAGTGGTTCGATCGGATGGTAATCTGATCGGGCAGTAATCCGTGCGGATAACAATCCGTTCGGATGGTCATCCGGTCGGACAGCTTGTCCAGTCGGATGACGATTCGAGTGGATTGTTTCTTCCTATGAGGAGAATGTGTTTGTATATGATGGCTTGTCTTTTGAAGTTTTCGTTGTAGTATTTTGAAAACACGGAAGTATCTGTATCCTTCAAGTCGGTCGATCGGATGACTGGTCGTGCGGATGACAATCCGTTCGGATGGTAATCCGGTCGGACAGTGGTCCGGTCGGACGGCGACTCAATGATGAGGTTTCTTACTAAAGGCAAGTTCACAACAGGAACGTCATCCGATCGGATGGTAACCTTGTTTTTGAACATGTTGAAAATTGTTTAAGTCTTTAAAGTCTTAGTATCTCATGATCCGAAGAGTAATCCAGTCAGATGGTCGTCCGATCGGATTGCAATTCGTTCGATACTCAAACTTCAGATAATGTTGTTCAAGTGTGGGTCCCAAGTGTGATCCGTTCGGATGACAATCCGTTCGGATAACCTATCCGTTCGGACAGCAGTCCGATCGGACAGCATTCCGTTCCGATTGTTCTGTTTGTCTTACACGTGGTGGTTTTTGGTCGTTTGTCGTTTTATCGAGACGTTGTGACAACGTGTTAACCAATAGAACTCCGTTTTCGACCCAAGTTACCAGACCGACCAGGAATCACCCTAGTTCGGCCGGTTATCGGCTCAGGACGGTTGTTCTTGTTTAATCCGAAATCGGTGGTCTCGTGAGTAGAATCCAGACCTTGGATTAGTACAACACTATGGATGAGCAGGAGACTAGAACCGGGTCCGATTCTTGTGTCGAGATCTTTACAAGATCTTTGTATGTTTGCGTGGAAATCGGTTAGATCTCGGTTGTTCCTGGTGGATTGAAGTCAAAACATGAAGTTCTTGAAGAACACATGATGACGTCACCCTAGAACACCCGAAATCTAGTGATTTCACGGTTAAAAGTTAATATTTAAAAGATAGAAAGGTGTAGGAGTGCGTGTAGATCAAGAACGTACAAGATTTAGAGCGAGATCTTACCTGGATTGAGAGAAATCGAAGAAAAGGTGGGGAGCACGAATGGTTCGGACAAGGACTTCCAAAAGTGGAAAGAATGACAATGACATGGGTATTTATAGGATTCCAAAAGAGGAAAGGGTTGTCCGATCGGATGGCATACCGCCCGGATGACGATCCGGTCGGATGACATCCTAGTCGGATGACACCTGACCTGTGGCGTGGTGGCTATCCGGTCGGATGGCTATCCGGCCGGATGGCACTTGGTTTGATTGTTTGACGCGACGATTTTTTGATGTTTCGGTCTCGATTGCGAGCGGCTCGTCATAATAGGGCTTCCTAATTAAATTACTTTTAGTCCCAACTACTAATTATCATAGTTTGATTTCGATTCGGATTCGGGTTTGATTACGTTTTGATTTTCGATTGAGTTCGACTGATTTCCACAACATATATATATATAACACACACAAGTAACACATAAGGCACACACACACGTATAATAACCAGGTTAAGTCGAGTTGCGGTTCGTATCACGATTTGATGTCGAGTAGCATAGCTTGATTATCGATTAGTTAACTTTATCGCATTGTTACTTCCTATAATTCACAGTCGCGAGTTGATTAGATAGCGATTAACACACATCAATTTTAGCAATTAACAACACTTACTCCACATAATTCAATTAAAATAAGGAAATTACTATAAGTCAAATTCGTACAATCGGTCGTTGACTTTGACCTTGACTTTGACTTTGACTTCCGAAAACACGGGGTGTTACAGCCTCCCCTTGTTTAGGGAATTTCGTCCCGAAATTAAGCTGGAAGCTGTACAACACCGTGAATCACGTTTGAGAACTTTCTGTTCGGACCGGTTTTGACTCTGAAACGATTGCGAACCGAACGTATGACGTGCAGAATCCGTACACGAACGTGACCGAAAACACGAGAACGTAATATAATCGGTGATTCTATGATTGATATGGAATCGTACAAAGCATCTGAATCACGATGTCACTTTCTCTCTCTAGACCTTCTCTTTGAATAACTGCGGGTACTTCGCCTTCATGTCGCTTTCGAGTTCCCAAGTGAACTCTGCGCCTCGTTTGCCTTCCCATCGGACTTTCACAATAGGAATGCGAGAGCGCCTGAGCTGCTTGGTTTGGCGATCCATGATTTCGACAGGCTTCTCCACGAAGTGTAATGTTTCGTTTACTTGCAGGTCATCGAGAGAGACATGTAAGTCGTGGTCGGCTAGGCACTTTTGGAGGTTTGACACATGGAAAGTCGGGTGGACATTACTAAGTTCCTCCGGTAGTTCGAGTCTGTAGGTGACTTTTCCGGTCCTTTCCAGAATCTTAAAAGGTCCAACATACCGAGGCGCGAGTTTTCCCTTTTTGCCGAATCGGACCACACCCTTCCAAGGTGATACCTTTAGGAGTACGTGGTCACCAACGTCAAATTCACGGGGCTTGCGTTTCTTATCGGCGTAACTTTTCTGTCGATTCCGAGCTTTCACCAGGTTGTCTCGAATTTGGAAAATTTTGTCTGTCGTTTCTTGTAATAGCTTAGGACCGGTTAATTACGAATGACCGATCTCGTGCCACACAATGGGCGATCGACATCTTCTTCCGTATAATGCCTCGAATGGTGCCATTTGGATGCTAGAATGATAGCTGTTGTTATACGAGAATTCGACTAACGGCAGGTATTTATCCCAATTACCACCGAAGTCTAAGACACACGAACGGAGCATGTCTTCAAGAGTACGAATCGTTCTTTCAGTCTGACCGTCGGTTTGAGGGTGGAAAGCGGTACTTAGATTAAGCGACGTACCGAGTGCCGTTTGAAACGTTTCCCACAGTCGCGAGGTAATTCGAGCATCACGATCAGATATGATGTCGCGAGGCGTCCCATGATTACAAATGATCTCGTCGGTGTAGATTCGGGCTAATCGTTCTACCTTGTAGTCTTCCCGTATTGGCAAAAAGTGAGCTGATTTAGTCAAACGGTCGACCACAACCCAAATGCTGTCGTGACCTGATGACGTGTGCGGTAGCTTGGTTATAAAGTCCATGGCTATACTTTCCCACTTCCACATGGGAATTGGTGGTTGTTCGAGTAAGCCAGAGGGTCTTTGATGTTCAGCCTTGACTCTAGCACATGTTAGGCATTTTTCGACGTAGAGAGCGATATCCCTTTTCATGCCGGGCCACAAGTACCTGTAGCGAAGATCCTGGTACATTTTGTCAGCACCGGGGTGAACAGAATAATGGGATTTGTGGGCTTCGTCCATCAGGATCTGTCGCAATTTGGTCCGCTTAGGGATCCAGATTCGGTCCAGAAAGTGGAATATCCCATTGGATTTGCTCACAAGCTGGGCTCCATCATGATAGATTTGTTCCCTCTTCAACGTGCGTTCGTTAAAACACGCATGTTGGGCTTCACGAATAAGGGTCTCGAGGTCGTGTTGGGCTTGAACATTACGAGTGCTAAGCAGATAACTCCGTCTGCTAAGTGCGTCAGCAACAACATTTGCCTTGCCTAGGTGATAACGGATCTCCCAGTCGTAATCGTTGAGAAGTTCTACCCATCGGCGTTGACGCATATTTAGTTCCTTCTGATTAAAGATATGTTGTAGGCTCCTATGATCGGTGAAGATCGTACACTTGGTACCATACAGGTAGTGTCGCCAAATCTTTAATGCAAAAACAACCGCGCCTAGCTCGAGATCATGGGTTGTATAGTTCTTCTCGTGGATTTTGAGCTGACGAGACGCGTAAGCTATAACCTTGCTCCATTGCATGAGGACACAACCGAGACCAAGGTTGGAAGCATCACAGTAGACAATGAAATCATCGTTTCCGTCGGGCAATGTAAGAACAGGAGCATTGCAAAGCTTATGCTTGAGGGTTTGAAAGGCAGTCTCTTGTTTTGTTCCCCAAACAAAAGGCTGATCTTTATGCGTGAGGGAGGTAAGCGGCACAGCGATCTTTGAGAATCCCTTAATAAATCGTCGATAATAGCCCGCTAGTCCGAGAAAGGAGCGGACTTCAGACGGGTTCTTAGGCGTAACCCAACTCTTAACAGCTTCAATCTTCGCAGGATCGACGTGAATACCTTGACTATTAACAATGTGACCTAAAAACTGAACTTCCTCCAACCAGAATTCGCACTTGGAGAACTTGGCATAGAGTTGGTTCCCTTGGAGTAACTCGAGAACCAAACGTAGATGTTGCGCGTGTTCGGCTTTCGATTGGGAATAGATCAAGACGTCGTCGATGAATACGATGACGAAACGGTCGAGATATGGTTTACACACGCGATTCATCAGATCCATGAAAACCGCTGGTGCGTTGGTTAAGCCAAAAGGCATAACAACGAATTCGTAATGGCCGTATCGGGTGCGAAACGCGGTTTTGGGTATATCCTCCTCTTGTATACGCAGTTGGTGATAGCCTGAACGTAGATCGATCTTCGAGAAACTCGTAGCACCTTGTAGCTGATCAAACAAGTCGTCAATACGGGGTAAGGGATAACGGTTCTTGATACTTAACTTATTCAATTCCCGATAGTCGATGCACATCCGGAACGACCCATCCTTCTTTTTGACGAAAAGGACTGGAGCGCCCCATGGAGAGGTGCTCGGGCGAATGAAGCCTTTCTCAAGTAATTCCTGGAGTTGGTTTGAGAGTTCACGCATTTCAGATGGCGCGAGTCGGTAGGGAGCTTTGGCAACAGGATTAGCTCCAGGAATGAGGTCAATACGAAAGTCGATATCACGACTTGGCGGTAGTCCGGGAATTTCCTCTGGAAAAACATTAGGAAATTCTCGAACCACAGGAACGTATTTTACTTCCTTCTTCTCTTTCGTTTCCTTCTCCGCTACTACAATGTTCGCCAAGAAAGCTCTGTATTCCTTGCGGAGATACTTGCTAGCTTGGACGCATGACATAAGCTTGAGCCCTTTCGAGGCAGTTTCACCGTATACACACAAAAAATCACCATTCGCGAGCGAGAATCGAATCGTCTTATCGTAACACACAACTTCAGCATGGTTTTCGCATAGAAAGTCCATGCCTAGTATGACGTCGAAACTTCCGAGTTGCATCGGAATGAGGTCGATTGGGAAGATGTGATTGTAACAACCCGCACTTTTGTGCGTTGTTACTACTCGTTATACTCGTTACGCCTAGCACCAGAGATTCGGATCATAATGTAACTATATCGTATATATCGCTATTCGAAGGATAATCGCATATTTTCGAAATACAATATCACTATACTACACTATTATCACACTAACACTCACGGAGGCATTGAGTGAGGACCTATTCTACCCTCCTCAGTGGTCGTGATGTGTCGAACGTAAACAATTAACGCTAACAAGGATTCTCGGGTGAGTGCTGTAGCTCCAGTCGTCGTGACGATCATGACAATATGAGTTAACGGTACCCCGTCAGTCTTTGTGGCACTACACGAAATAACGTTCACGATGACATCAAGAAAGGACCTATACTACCCTCATTGATGGCCATGCAACGTCGATAATAATCGCATACTCGAATCGGAAACCGATCGTTAATTATCGAAACTTTGGATTATGGATACGTAAATACGACCCTAGTGATATATATATATATATATATAATAATAATAACAATATATTGATAATATAAATTAATTATGAAAAGTACGCGCTTCGAAACTATCAAAACGATCAGAAACGGAGAAGTCCAAGCGTCAGGATAGCTATCCGGACGGATGGACCATCCGGACGGATGGACATGCGCACGGATGGCCATCCGCACGCATGGGCCATCCGCACGGATGGGCTATCCGGGCCTGATCGCTTTCCCTCTCCTCTGTTGCCTATAAATACCATGTCACATCACTTGAACAGTGATGTGACAGCTCCTGTTCAACCAAACACGCACCAAGACCCTTTTCTCTCGATTTCCTCGCGATTCCGGTAAGATTTCAACCTAAAACTTGTACTTCTACAATCTACACTCGAATCTACATCATTCTACCTTTCAAGACTCAAATTCTAACCGTGAAATCTGCGGATTTGAGGCGTTTTAAGGTGATGTCACCAAGAGTTCTTATGAACTTCAAGTTGGGGTCTCGTTTCACTATAAACGACTCAGATCCGGGTGATTTCCACATGTTTTAATGACAAATCTCACCTAAATCTGTGCGATTTCGAGTTAACCATGAAGAACCACCATGAACGGCCAGATCTGATGGAACGGGGTGATTCCCGGCCGTTAGAATGAGTCGGAATTGACAGAACTTCAAGTGTTAGTGCGAAATTACACTACCCTAGTGAAAACAAACGTATTCCTTCCGTTAAGCACTCGAAAACGGTACGAAACAGACATGTCAGCCCGCACGGACAACAGGTCAGTCCGCGCGGACAGCAAGTCAGTCCGCACGGACCACAGGGCAGTCCGCACGGGTGGCACAAGTCCGCACGGATGACAATGTCAATCCGCGCGCACACTCAGTCCACACGGATGACAATGTCAATCCGCGCGCACACTCAGTCCACACGGATGACAATGTCAATCCGCGTGCACACTCAGTCCGCACGGATGACAAAGTCAATCCGCGCGCACACTCATCCGCACGCACAAACACTGCCAGTCGCACGCATCGCTCATCCGCACGAACCACTGTCCGCACGTATGACACATCATCCGCATGGATGGCTTGTCATCCGGACGGACAACAAGTCAATCCATACGGATGAGGACCAATTGACCTAACAAGTAACTTTTCAAGGCAATCTTGCTTAACCGTACTTCGTTCACTCTATTTCTTCAAGGATCATTACAGACAACTCGTAACCGACTCAATCAAGTTGTAATCTCGCTAAATACGCACTGTGAGTATACTTGACCTCTTTTTAATCGAATTTTTGGGTGTAACATACGTTTCTAACAAATCAAGCTTATCAAACGAAATATTCAATCAATCAAGCTATCACTTGCGAATAACCGTCATGCATAGATATACGTGATGCTAGTTGCATATGTGCTAGGGCTTATACTCGCGACGTCCCACCAAGACTAGTATAGTACTATTGCGCCCGACGGGGTCTAGTTATGCCATCGTACATTCGAGCATCGAGGACTTAGTTGGTAGTATCAGTTTTGTGAGTATATATGTCGTGTATTACGTTTATGCATGTGGAAATTCGCAGCACTTTTAATCTATTATGCTATACTTATTAAACCTGTATACTCGCCAATACTTTTGTATTGACAAACTATTTTAACGTATGTTGCAGGTTAGTTCGCAGACTATATCAAATCAAGCTAGGAAGTCTAGAAACTCAACTAAAATCTAGGTTGTCGGGTTTGTATTGTTCAAGAGGACAAGAAATCTGTGATAACTCATGTGATTGTATTATTTGTTAGTATGGGATAACGAATGTATTAAATATTATCGCAATATAGTTGTTATGGATTCTCTTGAGCAATCTGATTCGCCTAGTGCCGCGCCCCGATGATTCCGCCATCGGTTGGGGTGTGACAGATTGGTATCAGAGCCATAACTATAGGGAATTAGGTCAGACTCGACCTAGTCCGGGTCGACGTCTTAGAAATTGACCTAGTCTATAGTCTAAGTACCAACAGGCCGACTCATACAAACCCGGTGGGGTTTGTATTGGGCTTACTTAATACTCTCGATCGAAATCGCTAAAAGATACAACTTTGTGTGAACCCCGCGTACTACAACTTCACATGAAGAAGCCTTTCCTAAGGCTGAAATACTACTTAGCCTTTCCTAAGGCCGACACAATACACACGTTTTCGAAAATACTCGCATATCGAAGCCGAGCGATTCAGTCAAGATCAGGTGTGAAAACCAAGAACTCTCGATTGGATTGCTCACTCAGCGCATTTTTCTAGCACGAGAACTTTTCATCGAGTTAGGAGTGACATCCACATCTCGACAAAAGTCTCCATTTCTAAATCTAGTGGAACTCACGAATTTATTCGAGGAGCATAACCACAATTAGGAACGAAACTGTTAAGACAGGGGTGAAACCCGTACCTTAATGAGTCGTCCCATTCTCTATAAACTGGTTTTTCAAAAGCTCTCACCAAGGACTCGACTATCACGATAACTCGAGCCACGCGATGACTAGGAAGACGAATGCCATGAGCTGCATCCCAGTGGAAGCATGAAGTCCTCCAGGTCAACGCGCATGCTCGAACTTGTTAGATATAGTTGGGATACCTTGGGTAGTCGACGCCTAAACACCCAAGGCACTCTATCGTACGAACAACCAATTTTGCAACTGGCTGGAAACTATTTACATTTTGAAACTTTACGCGTTATCGATTTCTCGATTTAACGATTTTTCACTCCCTACTTTATAAGCACACAATTCGCACAGCCATCGCAATCTAAAACGAAATCCGAATGCTCACAACAAAACTAATGCATAATCTATCGCATTCGCTCTCGTTTTCTCACTTCGACGCGACCTCGCTTATTCTAAATCGACCTGCGTGTGCATGATTACAAATTACATCTATATAAATATATATATATATACGTATAAACAAACAAGTCATTGTGTGAGAACTTAGGACTTTCGTGTTTCCTATGTAGCTCCTATGTGATTCGTATTATTACTATACTATCGCACCAAGTTTTGAACGCGCTCAATCGCAACGCAAAACTCAAAAATCATTATGATCGAATCTCACTCCAAGTCTCTTCCTGTCTAGATGCCTTCCAACAACTCTACCTCGAGACGAGTAGCTAGGAGGAAAGCCAAACGAAGCGCCGAGAAGAGAATTGCTTCACTTGTGATTAAGGAAGTGAGTAAGCTTAGTTCTCAAATTGCCGCTCGAGGACACTCTCTCAGCCACTCTCGAGCTTCGGAAGACGTTAAGACAGGAGAGCCGCAATCTACTTTTCTCTACAAGCACTTCAAAGCCTGTGACCCGATGGAGTTCACGGGTGAAGGAGGTGCGACTCAACTACTCCAGTGGTTCGATTCTATCGAAGTTACCCTTCGTCAAAGTGGGTGTCCCGATAGTCTCCGTACTACTTGCGCCACCGGAGTATTTCAATCGCGAGCCCTCGACTGGTGGGCCGCCGAACGTAACAAACGTGGGATCTCCGCGGCTTACGCTCTCTCTTGGAATGAGCTGAAAGAGCTCATGGAGAAAGAGTACTGCCCTCCTCACGAGATTCAGAAGCTGGAAAACGAATTTTGGGAAATCAAGCAAACCGAAAGTGACAATGCTGGTTACACCGCAAGGTTCAAACAGCTTAGCATAATCTGCCCAAGTCATGTCAACACTCCAGGTAAGGCCATCGCGAAGTACATTCGTGGCTTGCCTGAGTGTGTGGGTGATTTTGTCGAAGCTGCAAGACCTGCTACCATCGAAGAAACATACCGCTTAGCCGCAGAAATCAACAACAAACGACTCATGGAAGGATTATTCTCAAAGAAACCTGTCAAGCAAGCTCATCAAGCAATCGCCAGTAATCCCTCAGACGAACATGTTGACGAATCTTCTGATGAATCAACTGACGAATCTTCTGACAAATCTGCTGGCGATTCTTCTAATGAATCGGCTAACGATTCTTCTGACGGGTCCGCTAACGATTCTTCGGACGGATCTGCTGCCGATTCTTCTGACAAATCTGCCGATGGATCTTCCGACAAATCAGCCAAAGGCTCTGCAAGTGAGTCTTCAGACGAATCCTCCAACGACGACACCTCTTCGCAAGACACCGACAAACCCAGCCGCAAGCGAAAGACTTCAAGCCCAAGCTCATCAACAACCGAACTGCTGCAACCGGAACCTCTTCGAACAGTTCCGATGTTTCCAAAACGAGCCTACCCTGGAGCTCATCCTCAGTGTTACTCGTGTACCTATCATCATCCAGTTGGGGCTGACTGTCGCTATTGCAATAACTGCAACCGTTACGGTCACTTCACCCGCAACTGCCGCATCGAACCGTGAACTTGAGTACTGCAACAACAGCTCCAGCAAAAAGTCTTCAGCATCAAGTATCTGACCAGCGTAGGATAAAATTATAATGATACGATTTTCGACGTTTATTTCTAAGTTTTGAACCTACTCTCTTATTCGAAGTTACCACTATATGTAACATTAACTCTCGTTTTCGTTTTCTCTTCCGCTCTCTAATCGTCGCACTTAGACTAGATTCACACACATACTATATACTATATCACGAAATAATGCGTTTTACCCTCACTACACTCTGAGAACGAGGTACGATAAACGTGCAAGGGACAAATAATCGCGGGTGCACACGGGATTATTTGGGTCAGTGCACGGTGATCGTAGTGAATTCTAAAGGTGCCATAGCGTTTCAACAAAAAGGTGACACCAAAACACGGGATGAAAGTAGTAGGGGTCGGGCAAGGTGTGCCTTATCATACTACCGAAGTTCCGTGAAGAAAAGTGCCACGTGGAGTTGAACGTTAGTAGACCTATATACTATTGCGATTATTTTCAACACACTACACTCACTCGCAAGGCGTAACAACCGAAATTGCATCATCGCAAGACTTGTCGTAAGTCTGCAAACGTAATGCAATCGCCTCATCGATGGACTCTGGGGAGTCTACCTCGCAGGACAATTGCATCAACGCAAGACTGGTCGTAAGTCTGTAGCAAGCAATCTCATCAAACACACGAACGCTCACGGTATTGCTAAGTGAGGACCTATTCTACCCTCCTCAATAGCCGTGATGCGTCGCAACGTAACGTTGAGCTTACTCGAAACAAAACTCGACAAATCGCAATCATTTATTATGTGAACCTCGAAATCTCTATCGCTTATTACGTAAATCTATATCGCCTGTTGTGTATCAATCTATCGCTATATCGTTATCCGTAATATTCGTGTTAAGTTAGCACATGACCTCGCTTCACGAGATGAAGCTCATATGGTTAAGGCAGGGTGTTTTAGCCATATCAGCGACCTTTCGTGGAAAAAGGCCATGTGGGGGTCTAATGCTAGTCCACCTCTGTGGTGTTAATCAATCGAACCAAACCGCGTAAATCAAATCGCATACCTCCATCGCTTGCAACGCAACAACTACCGATTATCGTAATTCGTTCATCATCACCGTCATCGCAAGTGTTTCATGTTTATTCGTTTCATCACCTAATCGCTGATCGTCTATCGTGTATAATCTACCGCCTATCGCTCGTATGGTATTAAGTACACATGACACCGCTTCACGAGGCAAAGCTAACCTGGTTAAGCACGGTGTTTTGCCATGTTAGTAAACCCCCGTGGAAACGTGCCATGTGGGTGTAATGTGGAATCTAATCGTAAACGCGCTATTCGCTTCTCGCTTATCAACTCGCTGGATTAATCTATTCGATCCTATCCTATGCTCGGTCCGACTTTCTATCGATTGGGCCGAGTAAACGCAATCCTATCCGAGTCATATCGGCACACCTGACACTGCCTCACGAAACGGAAGTAATATGGGCAAAACATGGTGGATACGCTGCTGGTAATTCCTATATATAAGTGTTTTAAACATATTAACGAACTTCCGTGGGAAGGTGCCAAGTGGGGCCTGATGCCAAATTATTCTTTTCAAAAGGTTAAAACTGATTTTTATAAAACTTTCATTAAAACCATGGGACAAATGAAATTCCTCACAATGTGGAGGTAACATTGAATCAGCTTAACTCCATATTTAAAGGGAGCTTCATGAGTTCAATTTTTTCCTTAAAACCTTTTTCAAAGATCAAAAACAAGATTTTCTTGAGATGTTGGAGCCCATATCATAGGAGAGTTTTCGTAACCCTTGTTTTCAACTTCGAGTTCCTTAAAATGTTAGAAACTTAAACTTCCTTGCGACAACGGTTAACATCGATTCTGTTGACCGCACGTTAAAAGGAAAATTTTCGAAAAGATTTTCGTTCTAAATTCCTTTTTAATATCTAAGACGAACGCTTCTTGTAGCGTTGGTTAACGATCGACTCAGTTAACCCTACGTCATGAGAACCCTTTCAAATTACAATCGCATCGAACTAACGAATTCTACACAAGACAAGGTACCTTGAAATGCCAACTCGTGGGATTAATACTTTCGTCGTTACGTCGCCTTCTCGCTATCGCAGTCGATCTCTCTTATTCGAAACGTACGCGCTGTCAACTTACGGTCAAATCACTCGCTGTATCGCTACTTATACAAGATCAACTCTTAGAAGTCTACCTATTGGATTAATTTCGGGACGAAATTTCCTAAAGTAGGGGAGACTGTAACAACCCGCACTTTTGTGCGTTGTTACTACTCGTTATACTCGTTACGCCTAGCACCAGAGATTCGGATCATAATGTAACTATATCGTATATATCGCTATTCGAAGGATAATCGCATATTTTCGAAATACAATATCACTATACTACACTATTATCACACTAACACTCACGGAGGCATTGAGTGAGGACCTATTCTACCCTCCTCAGTGGCCATGATGTGTCGAACGTAAACAATTAACGCTAACAAGGATTCTCGGGTGAGTGCTGTAGCTCCAGTCGTCGTGACGATGATGACAATACGAGTAAACGGTACCCCGTCAGTCTTTGTGGCACTACACGAAATAACGTTCACGATGACATCAAGAAAGGACCTATACTACCCTCATTGATGGCCGTGCAACGTCGATAATAATCGCATACTCGAATCGGAAACCGATCGTTAATTATCGAAACTTTGGATTATGGATACGTAAATACGACCCTAGTGATATATATATATATATATATATATATATATATATAAATAACAATATATTGATAATATAAATTAATTATGAAAAGTACGCGCTTCGAAACTATCAAAACGATCAGAAACGGAGAAGTCCAAGCGTCAGGATAGCTATCCGGACGGATGGACATGCGCACGGATGGCCATCCGCATGCATGGGCCATCCGCACGGATGGGCTATCCGGGCCTGATCGCTTTCCCTCTCCTCTGTTGCCTATAAATACCATGTCACATCACTTGAACAGTGATGTGACAGCTCCTGTTCAACCAAACACGCACCAAGACCCTTTTCTCTCGATTTCCTCGCGATTCCGGTAAGATTTCAACCTAAAACTTGTACTTCTACAATCTACACTCGAATCTACATCATTCTATCTTTCAAGACTCAAATTCTAACCGTGAAATCTGCGGATTTGAGGCGTTTTAAGGTGATGTCACCAAGAGTTCTTATGAACTTCAAGTTGGGGTCTCGTTTCACTATAAACGACTCAGATCCGGGTGATTTCCACATGTTTTAATGACAAATCTCACCTAAATCTGTGCGATTTCGAGTTAACCATGAAGAACCACCATGAACGGCCAGATCTGATGGAACGGGGTGATTCCCAGCCGTTAGAATGAGTCGGAATTGACGGAACTTCAAGTGTTAGTGCGAAATTACACTACCCTAGTGAAAACAAACGTATTCCTTCCGTTAAGCACTCGAAAACGGTACGAAACAGACATGTCAGCCCGCACGGACAACAGGTCAGTCCGCGCGGACAGCAAGTCAGTCCGCACGGACCACAGGGCAGTCCGCATGGGTGGCACAAGTTCGCACGGATGACAATGTCAATCCGCGCGCACACTCAGTCCGCACGGATGACAATGTCAATCCGCGCGCACACTCAGTCCGCACGGATGACAAAGTCAATCCGCGCGCACACTCATCCGCACGCACAAACACTGCCAGTCGCACGCATCGCTCATCCGCACGGACCACTGTCCGCACGTATGACACATCATCCGCATGGATGGCTTGTCATCCGGACGGACAACAAGTCAATCCGTACGGATGAGGACCAATTGACCTAACAAGTAACTTTTCAAGGCATTCTTGCTTAACCATACTTCGTTCACTCTATTTCTTCAAGGATCATTACAGACAACTCGTAACCGACTCAATCAAGTTGTAATCTCGCTAAATACGCACTGTGAGTATACTTGACCCCTTTTTAATCGAATTTTTGGGTGTAACATACGTTTCTAACAAATCAAGCTTATCAAACGAAATATTCAATCAATCAAGCTATCACTTGCGAATAACCGTCATGCATAGATATACGTGATGCTAGTTGCATATGTGCTAGGGCTTATACTCGCGACGTCCCACCAAGACTAGTATAGTACTATTGCGCCCGACGGGGTCTAGTTATGCCATCGTACATTCGAGCATCGAGGACTTAGTTGGTAGTATCAGTTTTGTGAGTATATATGTCGTGTATTACGTTTATGCATGTGGAAATTCGCAGCACTTTTAATCTATTATGCTATACTTATCAAACCTGTATACTCGCCAATACTTTTGTATTGACAAACTATTTTAACGTATGTTGCAGGTTAGTTCGCAGACTATATCAAATCAAGCTAGGAAGTCTAGAAACTCAACTAAAATCTAGGTTGTCGGGTTTGTATTGTTCAAGAGGACAAGAAATCTGTGATAACTCATGTGATTGTATTATTTGTTAGTATGGGATAACGAATGTATTAAATATTATCGCAATATAGTTGTTATGGATTCTCTTGAGCAATCTGATTCGCCTAGTGCCGCGCCCCGATGATTCCGCCATCGGTTGGGGTGTGACAGTGATTGTTGAGCTCAAGAGTACAATCACGGATAACGGAATTGACGGCAACAGTTCTTCCAGTGGCGACTTCAACATCGAATGTCGAAGAGAGTTTGGAGCGTTTACGACTAAGGAGCTTCTCGAATTCGAACGACACAAAGCAATTATTGGCTCCAGTATCAAACAAACAGGATGCATAAATACCATTCACAAGGAACGTACCATTAACCACGTTGTTGTCAGCTTGGGCTTGGCGCACGTTGATGTTGAAAGTTCTGGCGCGTGTAGCCTGTTGTTGTTGTTGCTGCTGTTGTTGCTGGTGTTGCTGCTGCTGTTGAGGTTGGTGCTGCTGGGGCTCTTGTTTCACAACCCTGTTTGGGCACATGTTGGCGAAATGGTTAGGATCGCCACATGCAAAGCAGGCTCTGGCTTTGACCGCGGGTGCTGGAGGAGCTTGTTGACCCTGTGGGGCGGTGAGTAGAGCTTGATGAGCAGGAGCTTGTCGAATACGGCAGTTGGCAGTAAAATGACCGTACACATTGCAATGAGCACAAAAACGACAAGCAATGGCAGTCGGGTGATGGTAGGTACA
This sequence comes from Helianthus tuberosus, assembly GCA_030545235.1. Lineage (NCBI taxonomy): Eukaryota > Viridiplantae > Streptophyta > Magnoliopsida > Asterales > Asteraceae > Helianthus > Helianthus tuberosus. The sequence continues at coordinate 86,762,008 of CM060369.1, forward strand.
AGTAGGGCAGAGCGGATGTGGCCCAGTGTATGCACGCTTAGCAAGAGCTGCATTGGCCACAGGCGTCGCCACTTGGCGCTGTTGAGCTGGTACGGCTTGAACTGGTTTAGCAGTGATCGCACAGTTCTTGTTGCTGGAGCTGTTCTTTCTCTTGTTCTTCCTTTTGTTACTCGAGGAGGTGGGTTCGGCAGTTGGTGCGGTGGCGGTAGCTTGATGCAGATGCTTTGAAGTCTTATCCCAGACACCGGCCTTAACCCGCTTGTCATTGATTTCAGCGGCCAGTAGATAAGTCTCTTCGATCGTCGTAGTCTTAGCCGCTTGCACGAAATCAGCAACGCAGTCGGGCAGGGCCCGAATGTACTTCTTGATTGCCATGTCTGGAGTCTTGACTTGGTCGGGACAGATAATGCTGAGCTGTTTGAAACGAGCAGTGAGACCAGCATTGTCACCTTCCTTTTGCTGTATGTGCCAAAACTCATCTTCTAGTTTCTGACGTTCGTGAGGAGGGCAAAATTCCTCTAGTATAACTTCCTTGAGCTCGTCCCATGACAGACCGTAGGCTGCATCGTTCCCTCGCTTGTTCCTCTCGGCCGTCCACCAGTATAGTGCACGGGACTGGAAAACGCCGGTAGCATTCAGAGTACGGAGGTCATCAGGGCAACCACTCTGTCGTAGAGTAACCTCAATGGAATCAAACCAGTGGAATAACGCAGTAGGACCTCCCTCGCCAGTGAATTATTTTGGCCCACACGACTTGAATTGCTTGAAATTGAAGGTCTTCGCGGTAGCTTTAGGAGCTTCGGTTCTCGATTCCTCAGACGATTTGCTGGCATTCTCATAGACATCACTCACGGCCTTTGCCACACTCTTAGCGATGATGGCAGCAAGACGTTTGTCTCTCTTTTCTTGCCGAGAAAGTAAGGGATGATGGGATCCAGACGACATTGTCTGCAACAGACATCGTCACAGGACTCAACACAAAATATTCGAATCTCACCTCACACGTCTACTACTACTAAAGCTCAGGAGCACGCATATTATCATAACACATAGATACATAACCACGTAGAACACAAAATCACATAAACATATAGGCACGTAGAGCACATAATCATATTGACACATAAGCACGGAAATCACAGAAACATTTTTAACACAAGAGGCAGTCAGAATACAGAAACCTATCATTCAAAGTCTGCGATTATTCGAGAATAGCGTAGTATAAGCATATATCGTAGCATAATGTCGTCCAAAATTTCACGATTTGTTGGCGTTTTGAGGTAGAAAAGCAGTGCGAGTCGTGCGCGTCGATCGAGTGAAAATGAAATCAAATAAATTCCCAAAATTTTAAACACATAAACAGGTAAACACACATATAAACTTATAAAATCGACGAATTATCAGAGTCATCAGTTGCGGGCTCAGAATTGAAACACGCAAAAATTGAGAGATAGACTGTCTGCGGCTAGTAGACTTCGACTAACCAAAGCGATTCAACTATTCGCAAGGACTTTTCGTCTACGTTTGACTTTCAGACTGTGTCCTTGCCTCGATTCTTGGGCGTTTGGCACACATCCCGTTAGTCGTGTCGTGACTTCAGGTCGTTGGAGTCCGTCGAGACTTTGGTGAGAGTTTTGTAAAATGTGCGGAACAAGTCGTCAAGGTTAGGGTTTCACCCATGGCTCAACAACTTCGTCCCTATTTTTTATAAAATAGAGGAGATTATTCATCAAAATATGGATTTCACTCCTGATTTGGTATAATTCCCCCGTCGAACAAGCGTTCGTTATTGAAAAAGAAAGAATAAATCATTGATAAGTTGTCAAAACAGCATCGATTAAGCAATTCAGTCGGGAGTTTGCGGTTTTCATACCTAATCTCGACTTTATCGCCCTTTTGTAGTTGAAAATTTGAGTGTAGTGATAGTGTAGCATAAGCGAGAATAGCGAGGAATAAGCTCGTACATTATCCCTACTGGTTATGCACGACTCGGTCTGTTGGTTCCTAACTATAGACTAGGTTTCTAAGACATCGACCCGGACTAGGTCGAGTCTTGCCTAATTCCCTATAGTTATGGCTCTGATACCAATCTGTCACACCCCAACCGATGGCGGAATCATCGGGGCATGGCACTGAGCGAAATAGATTGTCCAGAAGTTTCAATAACAATTATCAATACATCCCATACCGTATCTCAAACAGTAAAACAATTATTACAGACAAAATCTAGGCAAATATTCTGTTCCGACAACTCAGATTTAGATAGACAGCAATTGTTTATCTGCTTCTAGAGACCCTTAGTTTGACCACTACAGACAACTATTTGTTGGGCTCTAAAGCTTTATTCTAGCTTCAAATTTCTACCAAGTGTGCGTCCTAAGCACCTGTCACATACGTTAAAATAAAGTCAATACATAAAATGTAAAGGTGAGCATACAAGTTTGATAACAGCATATAGAGTTCGAATTCGTTTACGCATAACCAGCACGTACACATAGTGAAATGAAGCACGTTAGTTATCGACATAGATCCATCGATACCAATGACTGCGGGTTGACTGCCCGAGGCAGTTCGCAATACATGATTACCACCGTAATCCATGCAAGTAATGGTCCTTAACAACCCCCGTGTGAACGGGTGCTGAGTCCAAACTATAGTACTATCGTTGCTAAGGCAGGTAGACAGCATTCCATGTGTAAACATAACAAACAAGCATTCATAAGCCACGTATAACATGCATTAACGGTTAGCGTTCAAATGGCATTGAGTAGTGTGATTGATGTGATTTGAATAGTTGTAACGTATGTAACACCCAAAAGTGCTTAAAGCAAAAAAAGGATCGAGTATACTCACAGCGGTTGATGGATTGAAGGGAGCACTTAGCGAGTAAGATTAGCCTGAGTAGATTAGATTGTATAACAATAAGTGACGTTTTACGCGTCAAACGGTGCAAAGTGCAAATGGGTCGGATAGTGGTTCGATCGGATAGTAATCCGATCGGACAGTAATCCGTGCGGATAACAATCCGTTCGGATGGTCATCCGGTCGGACAGCTTGTCCGGTCGGATGACGATTCGAGTGGATTGTTTCTTCCTATGAGGAGAATGTGTTTGTATATGATGGCTTGTCTTTTGAAGTTTTCGTTGTAGTATTTTGAAAACACGAAAGTATCTCTATCCTTCAAGTCGGTCGATCGGATGACTGGTCGTGCGGATGACAATCCATTCGGATGGTAATCCGGTCGGACAGTGGTCCGGTCGGACGGTGACTCAGTGATGAGGTTTCTTACTGAAGGCAAGTTCACAACAGAAACGTCATTCGATCGGATGGCAATCCGATCGGATGGTAACCTTGTTTTTGAACATGTTGAAAATTGTTTAAGTCTTTAAAGTCTTAGTATCTCATGATCCGAAGAGTAATCCAGTCAGATGGTCGTCCGATCGGATTGCAATTCGTTCGATACTCAAACTTCAGATAATGCTGTTCAAGTGTGGGTCCCAAGTGTGATCCGTTCGGATGACAATCCGTTCGGATAACCTATCCGTTCGGACAGCAGTCCGATCGGACAGCATTCCGTTCCGATTGTTCCGTTTGTCTTACACTTGGTGGTTTTTGGTCGTTTGTCGTTTTATCGAGACGTTGTGACAACGTGTTAACCAATAGAACTCCGTTTTCGACCCAAGTTACCAGACCGACCAGGAATCACCCTAGTTCGGCCGGTTATCGGCTCAGGACGGTTGTTCTTGTTTAATCCGAAATCGGTGGTCTCGTGAGTAGAATCCAGACCTTGGACTAGTACAACACTATGGATGAGCAGGAGACTAGAACCGGGTCCGATTCTTGTGTCGAGATCTTTACAAGATCTTTGTATGTTTGCGTGGAAATCGGTTAGATCTCGGTTGTTCTTGGTGGATTGAAGTCAAAACATGAAGTTCTTGAAGAACACATGATGACCTCACCCTAGAACACCCGAAATCTAGTGATTTCACGGTTAAAGGTTAAGATTTAAAAGATAGAAAGGTGTAGGAGTGCGTGTAGATCAAGAACGTACAAGATTTAGAGCGAGATCTTACCTGGATTGAGAGAAATCGAAGAAAAGGTGGGGAGCACGAATGGTTCGGACAAGGACTTCCAAAAGTGGAAAGAATGACAATGACAGGGGTATTTATAGGATTCCAAAAGAGGAAAGGGTTGTCCGATCGGATGGCATACCGCCCGGATGACGATCCGGTCGGATGACATCCTGGTCGGATGACACCTGACCTGTGGCGTGGTGGCTATCCGGTCGGATGGCTATCCGGTCGGATGGCTATCCGGCCAGATGGCACTTGGTTTGATTGTTTGACGCGATGATTTTTTGATGTTTCGGTTTCGATTGCGAGCGGCTCGTCACAATAGGGCTTCCTAATCAAATTACTTTTAGTCCCAACTACTAATTATCATAGTTTGATTTCGATTCGGATTCGGGTTCGATTACGTTTCGAGTTTCGATTGAGTTCGACTGATTTCCACAACATACATATATATTTATATATATATATATATCTATAACACGCACAAGTAACACATAAGGCACACACACGTATAATAACCAGGTTAAGTCGAGTTGCGGTTCGTATCACGATTTGATGTCGAGTAGCATAGCTTGATTATCGATTAGTTAACTTTATCGCATTGTTACTTTCTATAATTCACAGTCGTGAGTTGATTAGATAGCGATTAACACACATCGATTTTAGAAATTAACAACACTTACTCCACATAATGCAATTAAAATAAGGAAATTACTATAAGTCAAATTCGTACAATCGGTCGTTGACTTTGACCTTGACTTTGACTTCCGAAAACACGGGGTGTTACAAGAATGTCAATCTGCCGAAAATCAAAAGCAACATCTTTTATGGTATCATTCTCACGACTTGCTGGATTATATGGAAGACGAGGAACGAGTGTGTTTTTTCTTCCGGAATATTGAACGTTACTAAAGCGGTGGAAGACATAAAATCGTGTAGCTTCCTTTGGATTAAGAATAGATCACCGTGTAAGGATTTAGTTTGGACGGAGTGGACTAAATGTCCGTTGTAATGCTTTGTTTCTTCTTGTGTTGTTGGTTTCTAGCGTCTTGCTAGGTTTTTTTTAATGAAAGTAGCCGTTCAAAAAAAATATAAACATAGTTTATTAGTTAATGTGTTCTGTATTTGAATTGTGCTTTATATATAATTCATAATTGTTCTACAAAAGATGCTTTCGACTTGCACCTTGGCATCGAGAACCCTATTGTCCCAGCCCGCCTTGCACTTTCTAACTCCAAGGCCTGAATAAATACTCCTCTCAGAGCGTAAGGTATGAAAACTATTACGTGTTCTCTCACATATACACTATACTACTTTATCTGTCTATCGACACTACCGTCTTACTCACTCTAGAGCATGCTACCTCCGGTTGAAACAACCAGACCTTGAAGCACCAATGGCGCTCCTGATCACGCACTACTACACATCCTTTGTTGCAACAAATCCCACAATACAAATTGGATGCAACATAGACAATAAAAGGGAGCCATCACCCCTATATAGGTGATGGGCTGAAATTTAAGATAAATGGTGAATGAACTATCCTTTAACATCCTTATCATTTTTGTATTTTAGCAATCAGTAGCGTAATTGTTTCTTAATTTATCTTTTTCTGGTCTCATCACTATTGAGTGCTTAATAGCCTAAACTTGTATAAAGAGGGCTGAAGCCTAAAATCTTTTGCATTAAATATTTCATTTGTAAATGGGCTTGAATGGTGTGGTTTCTTACCTGGCTGAGTAAAAACTACGCGAGCCTCTTGTGACTTCAACCGGTGAAGACCATTTTTAGGTCCATCCCTGGCATCCACATAACTAATAGAGACTACACTCTTATAGTGATCGTCTAGCTCACCAGAAGCCACAAGTACCTCTCTAAACCATTTATTGGCTTCAGCTCGCGACATCAACTGTTTAAGAGCTCAACAACATATTTTAACGGATTTCAAACTTACCTACATTCTTAGTTTCAACTTCAAATAACTTCACATAAAAATTCAAACACACATTCATTCATACATTTACCTAACATTTCAAATCTCAAATTCCTAAAGCAAACTCTACAACAAATCTCGCAACAAAAAACACCCGAACACGGGAGCGAAAATGTCTTATTAATTAGAAGAAACCAATGATGCGAGACACAAAGAAAGCTAAAACCATTAAAAAAATTCAACCAAATTTCATAAAATGGAAGTCAAATGTATAAGAAGAAAGGGAAGACAACCGGCTAACTAACTTAGGGGTCGTTTGTTTAGCTCTTAATGAGGTCCTTAATAATTCAGACCTCTTACTGATTCACCACTTAATGGTTAAGATTGTTTGTTTCGCGAGTAGATGTCTGAATGGTTTAAACAATTACCTCTGAATGATTAAGCAGTATGTCTGAATGGTTAAGACCTCTAATATGAATTGGTCAGACATTTGCCTCTGAATGGTTAAGCATTATAATGACTCTTAATGATTCAGACCTTATACTGGTTCAACACTTAATGATTCAGCCCTCTTACTGTTCAGCACTTAACCATTCAGAAGTTGCCAAACAACCCCTTACTACTGAGAATGGCCGATTTCTCCGGATTAGCGTCGAACCTACTGAGGTCACCGAAAGCTTTGCGAGAAAACTGATTAAATCGACTTGCTTGTTGTCGCCGATGCAACTCAAATCTCTCCGGCCACCAACACCGCCAAAAAAGGTCGCATGCCATACCCTAGTTTTCACTTCAGACAACCTTCACTGAAGAACGACACGACGAAACCAAGAAAAGAATAGCGGTGGAGAGATTGAAGACGATAGCACGTGTAACCCTAAATCCTCAAATAGCGTGCGAGGGCAGTTTTGTCTTTTTGTATGACACCGACTTTCTCTTTTAAGATAGTATAAATATTGATTTGATAGTAGGTTGAAATGAATATCTTGTGACGGGTCATGACAAACCTGGATTTAGCATTATAAATTAAATCTCATAATTAGGCTATGGGGTATGGGGCTTGGGTTGGGGGAAAACGCCCAAGGCACCACCCCGGGTGGGCTTGGGTTGGGGCGTGGCCCTTGGGGCTTGGGTTTCAAGCCGGGCGTGGGGCGAGGGAAGCGAGATGACATGGCGGGCTGTGTATGGCCAAAACAAAATAGCCGTTGGCCGACGGCTATGTTAAAAAAATTAATTTTTCACTATAAAACTAACATTTTTCTTCCATTTTTTACCACATTCAACCACATCTTCTATAAAATCATCTTCAATACTCCTTCAACAAAACGAAAAAATGCATCCTTATAACCGTCCTTTTGACCCGAACTACCCGTATGCATTCCAAGAAAATAATCTTAGCCCACCACCCAATCGTCCAATGCCTCGTCCATTTTTCATACACTCTTCTATGCCCCATGAAGCGAGTTACGCATCGCTTCTTGGGAACCGTGTGTTTACTAACTTCCCACACTCCAATGATTCGATACCTACCCCGTTTACTCAATCGCCCACCAACCTTTCACCAACCTCCATCGATCTTTCACAAAACGAAACCGTTCCCGAAACTCAACCACCCAATGATGGTCCTTCCGCATCGAAACCTATCAAAAAGAGAAGTCATAAGAAAAAAACCGAGGTGGATAAAGTAGTTGAAACCGTCAAACGAAAACAACAAAAATGGGTCGTTGCTGAAGAAGTTGCATTGGCGAGGGCTTGGTGTCAACAATCTCAACATTCAACTTTAGGTATTCTTAACCTTTCTTTTCATTAATAGTTATTTTTTATATAACTTTGTAATATATTAATTTTTTTTTATTAAAATAGGAAATTCGCAACATCGAACCGCCCTGTGGGAATCGGTTAGTAGACTATTCCATGAAGAAATGGGAAGGGAGGCTTATCGTGAAAACGATAGCTTATCCTCAAAGTGGAGCGAGATAAGCACCCAACTTACAAAATATAGTAGTTTCTTAAATAAAGCAAAGCAAAACCCAAAAAGTGGTGAAACCGAAGCCGACATTTTGACAAATGCAGTGTGCACATTCAAATCAAATGTGGGGACCGACTTCCGTTTTATGCATTGTTGGTAGATTTGTAAGTTTCATCCAAAGTGGGCGAATATCCCCATTGGTAGCGAAACTAACTCGTCTTCCAAAAGGTCAAGGGCCTCGTCCCAAGCCCAATCTGATGCACGAGATCAAGAGTTTGATGACATTTTGGATGATTCGCCAAGCCCAAACCGGCCTGAGTATGGAAGAAATGCCTCAAGAAGGCATGCTCAAAGATCAAGATCTGGTACGGCATCGCCTTCAGCTGGGAGTTCGGGCTCGAGTAGGAGAATATACAGTGAGCAGCTGGATAACATTTCATGCAAGTTGGATACATTCAACGTATTCCAACAACAAAAGGCGGAAATACGAAGGAGCAAAGAAGCTAGAGATGCCGCTAGAGATGCAGCGAAACAAAAACGAGAGGATTTGAAATTTCTATCCTAGCCTATTGATCACCTACAGGGTGAAGAGTTACAACTAGTCTTGGCAATGAGAGAAGAGATAAAAAACAAATATAAAAGTTAGGAATTTTTTTTTGTAATTTTCTTTATTTAAAAATATTAAAAAAATTAATTTTTTTTAAAAAATAATATTCAATTAGCTCAGCGGGTCAGCCCAGAGAAGCCCGCCAAACCCACGCCCCAAACCCCCGCCCCACCATACCGTGTTGAATGTAGGTTTAGCCCATGTCTGCCCCCAAGCCACGTGTCAACAAATGCCCTAACCCAAGCTCAACCCCCGCCCCACTATACCCCACCACGGCCTTAGCCACAAAACACGCATACAATGCATAGTATATCATTTTATACTCATTTTTTTGATTATCGTGTCTTTCACTCATACATACCTTGTAATTTTAAACATGTGACCGTCTTTTGATAAAACTTTTAGACTACTAGACTCATGATCTAGTGGTCTAGTGTTTGCCACCCCACGAAAATAATGTGAATTTAAATCCTGTTAAATGTTATATTAGGTAGTCTTTTAGTGTATAAAACTGATGTTCAAATTTTAGTTTTTTTAACTACCAAATAAATTCGAAAAAGAACAAATTATGGTTATTATTGATTGAAATATTTTTAAACATTTTTTATTAAAGTTGATGAATTTACTAAAATCTTTTAATATAACATGTAGTCTTTTAAATATAGTTTTTAAATTTTAATTATCTCTAAATAAGAATTAAATAATTTCGAGTAAAGCTCCTGAATTAGATTTTAAAAAAGATTAGAACATCATATGAATTTGGTCACATCCATTATAATGCTAGACACTGGTAAAGACACTTATTTAATTTCGGAATAATGGATTTTAATAATCCCAATTATTAGCCGTTCGCCAACAACGGTTCCAACTTTAAAAATAACCAGTGTTGGTCCCACTTTTTCACATATTGTAAATCATGGACCTTTACCAAACCAAAAAGGATAAGGGGATAAAAAGAAATTAAGGTTCTGTTAATAAAGGTCCATTGAATTACAATATGAGAAAATGTGAGACATAACTAGTTATTTTTGAAGTTGGAACCGTTGCCGGCCAACGACTAACAGTTGAAATTATTAAAAACCATTATTCCTTTAACTTTTAACTTTTCATGTCGAATAATTTGCTCAAATATTATTCCGAGTGAACTACACGTCATTTAATAAGCTAAAGTTTCAATTTTGATTACTGTTTTTTAGGAAAATTGTATACGTCATTTAATAGTTTCAATTCTGATTACTGTTTTCTTGAAAAATTTAGTAGTATATCGGTTCATAAGTAGTTAGATCCAAAGGAGATTGATCATCAGAAAACTAGTTTAAATGAGAAAACAAAAAAACTAACTAAAAAAAGCCTAAAAAACATACCAAAGATTTTTTTTACATTTTTTTTATAAAAAATCACTATTTTTTATGTATGGAAAATTTTTTTTAAAAAAAAAAGCTTGTTGTATTGCACATGTGCACTATTACGGATATAATGCATATGTGCAGTATAACAATTTTTTTTTGAATTTTTTTTATATATATAAAATTTGTAAAAAAAAAATTGGTATGTTTTTTAGGTTTTTTTAGTTAGTTTTCTCATTTAAATTTAGCTTTCTCATGATTCTCTTCCTAGATCCAAATTAGAAAGCTCACTTAGTTTGAGCCCAACCAACCCTTTTAATCTTTCTTTTAGACCCAAAGCGAAAATAAATTCAAGAGTTAGGATTGGTGATGATCCCTTTAGTCTAGACGAGATTCTGAGCCTCAATAATTTCAAGCCTCTACAGTCTAAATTGTCACCCGATTAGGGATGAGATTTTTTACCGAAATATCGGTACCGTACCGATCATAAACGGTACTGGTATCGGTAATAGATTTTTCAAAATTCGCTATCGGTAAAAAACGGTATCGATACCGGTATTTTCGATAAATACCGGTATTAATACCGAATTTAGTATTGATAAGTTTTTATGTTTTTCATTTTAGATTTGAATTCTTCTAAGTTGTTTATGGCATTTTAGATATGAACGACTTCTTGTATGTAGGCTTTACTTGGATTTGGAGTTGATGAATCAAGATTGTTATCGAGAAACCTTCTTGCGAGTTTGTTTAGATCCGAAAACTATTGGGAATAGCCTCGACTGTAGACGTTAAAAAATGTTAAAAAAACCATGAAGCTTTTATTAAAATGGTAAATGTAAAAATTAAAAAAAAAAGTTTTATCTTTAATAAGGAATCAAATGTTAACCTCATAACAAGAAATGGGTGATTGCAATTTAATGGTATTTTTTAGGTAAAACAATTGATGACACTCAAAGCGGTACCAATGTGGTAAAGTACAGAAATACCGGTACCGATATCGGTACCATACCAAAACCGAATCTATAAATACGTTACGGTAATCGGTATCCACATTCCTCAATTTCGGTAATGGTATTTACGGTATCGGTACCGGTACGGTATCGGTATCGTACCGATCTCATCCATACCCCCGATCATTACGGATTTATATGCTTCTAAGGATTAAGAATGTGGGGGTCATAGTTTGAACATAATTTGCCGCGTAGGAACATGAATGAAAGGCTACACCACCCCCTCAATGATTCATGGTGGTTGGCATAGATTGAACCACGATTACAACGGGTCACCTTTTCCATTTTCCTATATTTTTACACTTTAAAAGGTAAATTAAAATAATAAAGGGGATAGTGGTTTGAGTCATGACCACACCCTTGGCGTAGTGGTTTTGGATGGTGAATTAGAGGTGGGTGACAAGACGCCTATGTGGAGGGTCATGGTGGTCATTAGGGTCATGACCACACCCTTCAGCCTAAGCCTTCGGATCCTCCTCTTATGTCGTCTATGGATTCGATTCACTTTCTATGAAGAACACTAAGGTGGGCAATCCTAGTCATGTCTATGTATTCTCCAAATCCGGTTTTAATCTTGGTTTCGAGGTCATTAACAATATAAGAAAATCGAAAAGCGGTAAAGGCATTGGTAATAAATCTATTGCCTATCCCGTTTTGAAGAAATCCAAAGGTTTAAAGGACGGGGTGGTGAAGGGGTATGATCTCAAATCCTGTGCAAGACATGCACGCAAAGGACCATACCCAAACTTAATCAACACAACACTCAGCTACTCCCAGAGCCCCGCGCATACTTTATCAGCGCGCGCACGATAATGACAACTAGTATATGTGCATATAGTACAAATGAAAGGAGCCTGCAGCCAATCAATGTGCACCAGACTCTGCCCATGCAATTCCCACGATAATCAATCATGCAGGATACAATAGTGACGTGTAGCCAATCAGGGTGCGTCATTCACTACTCCATGATCTCCACTCACAACCGATGACAGACTCGAAAACAAGTACAATCGACAGGCCACGTGGCACTAGTCACCGTGCGCCAACGTTCCAATCCTCTGCAAACATTATCTGTCGTGTCAAAGGAGACCAACCAGATATTCCTTGTTGGCAGCGTCTGGCCCAAGGCCCATCAGCCCATTTCATTCTCCACAATTTTCGGCTATAAATACCAACCTTTAACCACATGTTTAAGGATCAGCTCTCTTACTCTCTCACTCTTAACACACGTTATCAACCTTCAACCAAAATTTTTAGCATCATTTGCGAACGGGTGGGGAGGGCGTTGTGGTCGTGTGACTGTTCGGATGACGACATTAATATTTCTCATGACAGGGCTTGTTTGCTGGTGAATAATCTTAGTCTTATTAATACCTTCTTCGAGGTTCGGTGGAAAAAATTATAGGTTCAAGGTTTGGGTTATAGAAGAGCAAGTGGAGTGGCGGCCGGTCTTCAATAAACCTGAAACGGAGGTGGACTCGGAAGTGGAAGAGGATAAATGGAATTTGGGGGAGGATTCGGATGATGTAGAGTGTCGCAACCCCCGATCCCTTATCTGTCCCGGGAACGAGCAGACGCGAACTCAGAGTTTCGGTGGTATCAGTTTGTTAATTTGGCAGCGGAAATTACATCAGGACCGTAGTTAGGAAATGTTTATCAGAGTAAAACCACCTCATTTAATATTAATAATCACATGGGCAAAACCCAAGTTTCTTATTACAATACGTTTATAGGGATAAACCCTATTTTATTGAATTTAAAACATCGTCTTTTAGGTAACTTTTATAGCCACATTTTTCCCCAAGCCTTCAGTGCTCTGCAGCTGGCTTTTTACTAATTGGCTGTCACATTGTGTTACCTGAAACGCGTTTTAAAAACATTTGTCAGTGGAAAATACTGGTGAGTGAATCCCAGTTTAATCAAGAAACATTTTATTAATTAAAACAGTATTGAGAGCGATCACATTGTTTATTTCTACACAATTACTCATTCAGTATTGTCAATCCTGACTTGTGGGTCATATTACACATTGGCTAACTCGTTGTCCAATGGTAACGTACTGTCATCCCCGACTTACTACTCACAGTGTAGTAAATTTTGTATACAAAACCCCAACATACCGACAGTAATTGAAGAACTACAAAGACTCAATCACCGCTTAATCACATTGTAAAACATTTAAGGTTTTGTAAAATATTAAAAAAAGGTTATCAAAAATAGGATAAACTCACTTTGCTATCTTAGACTTCGCGTAAGGGTTTCCTGGGAATAATCTATAATTTACACAAATGTACATAGGTTAGTATCATAACCCTTTGAAAATATTAATGATACCCTCCTCGAGACGGTATTCCAACAACTACGTCGGGCAGAACCACGACAGTTGTTACGGAACCCTAAATCAATCGGGCATCGTATCTATTACGATACTGGGGTTATAATACTTACATCAGAGCAGAACCTCGCTAATTAGGGGGTATTATACTTGAATATTATGCCTACTATTGAGAGAATTCGAGACTGAGAAAAGAAAGTGAACAATTTGAAATGAAATCCGATGCGTTCTATTTATAGTGCTGAAATCTGGTTCCCTCGCGGCCCGCGTAAAACAAAGGCAGGGCTTACGCGGCCCGCGTGGCTTAGGGGTCTAGGCGTAGCTGATCCGGGTCATGACTAGGTTCAACACGTTGCACGATACGTGTCAACACCGGAGCCCACCTACTTAATAAGTTGACGCGGCCCGCGTAAGGGTTAAGGATCCTTTACACGGCCCGCCTGAACTAAAAAATCAGATTTTTATTTTATTTTTAATGCTATACGGTATTTCGGGCTCGGTTTTCACATACGGGGTGTATTTAAATACATATTGGGAAAATTTAAAATATACTAGGGTGTTTGGAAATATTTTGAGAGTGTCGGTTTATTGAGGATTGTTACATCCTCCCCACCTTGTTTTTGAGCTCGTCCTCGAGATCTACTGGAACAAGTGCGGATATTTTCTTTGCATTTCAGATTCAAGCTCCCATGTGTACTCAGGTCCTCTTTTGGAGTCCCACTTCACTTTGACCAGAACTAATCTCTTGTGCTTGAGATTTTTGACTTTCCTGTCTTCAATTTGTAGAGGCCTTTCTACAAACTTAAGTTGTTCATTTACCTCTATATCCTTAAGAGGTACTATTAGTGATTCATCAGCTAAACACTTTTTAAGATTGGATACATGAAACACATCATGTATTCCTGCCATTTCCTCTGGCAGTTGTAGTTGATAGGCTACAGGTCCTATTCTTCTAATAATCTCAAAAGGTCCAATATACCTGGGACTTAGCTTCCCTCATTTGATGAATCTTACTACTCCTTTCCAAGGAGAGACTTTCAACAATGCTTTATCTCCTATTTGAAATTCCAATGGCTTGCGTCGGTTATCGGCGTAGCTTTTCTGTCGATCACGTGCTGCTTTCAGTCGTTCCTTGACTTGAATGATCTTGTTAGTTGTTTCTTATACTATCTCAGGTCCAGATAGTTGCTTTTCCCCAATTTCTGCCCAACAGACTGGGGTTCGGCACTTTCGTCCATAAAGTGCTTCGAATGGTGCAGCATTGATACTTGTGTGATAACTATTATTATAAGAAAATTCTATCAAAGGTAAGTGATCGTCCCAATTACCTTCGAAATCAATTACACAAGCTCTAAGCATGTCTTCCATCGTCTGAATTGTTCTTTCACTTTGTCCGTCTGTCTGAGGATGATAAGTTGTGCTTAGTTTTAACTTGGTTCCCATTGCCTTTTGGAAACTTGACCAAAAATGAGAGGTAAATCGACTATCTCTATCAGAAACAATTGATAAAGGAATTCCACGTAAAGAAACAATTTCATTTACATATAACTTAGCTAGCTGTTCCATACTGAAGATTTCCTTCATTGGTAAGAAATGAGCTGACTTGGTTAGTCTATCTACAATCACCCAGATTGTATCATTGCCTTTCTTTGTTTTGGGTAACTTAGTAACAAAATCCATTGTTATTAATTCCCATTTCCACACTGACATTTCTAATTGTTGTAACAAGCCTGAGGGTTTCTGGTGTTCAGCTTTAACTTGTGAACAGGTTAAACATTTAGAAACATAGGCTGCTATGTCCTTTTTCATTCCTATCCACCAGAAATTCTTTCTTAAATCTTGATACATCTTGTCATTTCCTGGATGCATCGTATACTTAGACTTATGGGCTTCTTATAATATACGATGACGTAGGTTTCCTAATTTAGGTATCCACATTCTCTTTTCATGGAATCTCCAAATTCCATCGGTTCCTTGTTCTAATTCTTTTAGCATACCTTTTAATTTTTTAGTATCATCCTTGATTATTGATTCTTGTGCTTCTCTTATCTGATTATTTAAATCTACTTGTAGATTTAATTTAAGAGAACGTACCATTTTTGGCTTTTCATGATACTTTCGGCTTAAAGCATCTGCCACTACATGATACTGGATATCACAATCATAATCATAATCACTAAGCATCTCCATCCAGCATCTTTGTCTCATATTCAACTCCTTTTGCTTGAAAACATACCTTAAACTTTTATGATCAGTGAATATGGTAAACTTACTACCATAAAGGTAATGTCTCCAAATCTTAAGAGCAAAAATTATAGCTCCTAACTCTAAATCATGGGTTGAATAATTCTCTTCATGATTCTTAAGTTGTCTAGATGCGTAAGCTATAACCTTTTGTCGTTGCATCAATACACATCCATAACCTAATTTGGAAGCGTCACAATAGATTACAAAATCTTCAGTTCCTTCTGGTAACGCTAATATGGGTGTATTAGTTAATCTTTGCTTAAGGATTCTAAAGGCTTCTTCTTGTTTTAATCCCCATTCAAACTTAACAGATTTACAGGTTAGCTGTAACACCTCGAAAATTCACGTCCTATAATGTATTGACACGTGTCATAAGCTTGAACGTGTGAAAGAATGTTCTAGAGGGACTAAAGTTGACAAACATGAAAAGTATGTGAATATACGAGTTCAAAATGTCAACAGTGAATAAATATACTTTACAATAACCCTACATGATGTTTATACCATCAACCGATTAAATCATGGATCATACGAAGCTAAATATGAAAGAAAGTGAGAGATTACAAACTACAGGGGTTAACAGTGTCAACATGTTTAAGTTATACCTCTGAGTGACCTTTTAGCAAACCCGAAGCTAAATATGAAAGAAAGTGAGAGATTATGCTCACTAGATTGCACGATAAAAATTTCATAAAGTTTCGTTATCGTATGAGAAAGTTATGATCAAATTCGCATAGAAGGGGTTAAAGCGTCAACGTTGAAAATTATGACTTTTCGGGTAATAACCAAGTGGCCAAGGACTTAACAAAGTGGGTATAAGTCTTGAAGCCCTTATAGGTAAATTTGGATGGCTCAAAGTGCAAAATATAAAGTTGGTTGACCTTTCGAAAGTGTTGATGCATTTTTAGTGTCTGTAACTAGTCTTGTACTTAACGATGTATTTTGTACGGTCTTTATGAATTATCGAGTATATATTTGACGTCGACCAAGTCGGATATCCTCCTATCCGCTTGTGTCTGACTTATTTGTCTTCGTTTGGTATGTAATGTATAACGAACAATGCATGTTGCATTAAAGGGTAAAATGGTCATAATGATGTTTATATGTTCTATCTGTTTGCTGTCTGTTTACAGCAAACAGAACATCTGTTGCAGACCTCGACGAAACAGGCTGTTTCGTCGAACTCATCACGACGAAACAGAATGGTTACCAAATGAATCTGTTACGTCGACATAAACGACGAAACACATCTGTTTCGTCGTGTAATGGGCTGCTTCAGGCCCATTCACTGGCCCATATGCTGTTTCGCCGTATCACCTTGTGTTTCGCTGAGACTTGGGCCCAGGGAGTATATAAACACATCCTGCTTTCACTGTGAAAGTAGATGAGAGCATACCCTTAAAGAAACTCTGTCAAAATTCTGTCTAAACTGAGTTTGTATCAGTTTGTTATCGGTTCTCATCCCGTTTGATCAATCGAGTGTGTTTCATTGATTAATACTGTGTCGTTATTGTTTTATATGTTTGATTTGGCATAGTTACGTGGATTCCACACACGTGACCGTGTTTGCTATAAACAAGTGATTCGGTTCGTTATCGATCCTCAGATATCGGGACCTACAATTGGTATCAGAGCATTTGGCTCTTATCCTTGTTTAAAATCAAACATAGTTCGGTTTTTATCAAGTATTTGTGATTGGTTTTTCTGAAAATTTGTTCTTGAAAAATCATAATTTCTGGAAAAATATTCATAAAATCTGTTGGTTTCTTGTTGTATGCTAAAGAGTTTTATAAAAAACCTTGTTAGATTTTTTGTTTATGCTTTAAACTGGGTTTTTAGTGAAAGTCTTGTGCATTTACGTGTTTCGGAAAATTATAAATTACCGGAAAACTCGTTGTTCTTGAGTGTGTTCTTCAAACGGTTCAATCATATCTGTGCATTTGATCTTTCTATTGCATGAATCAAAGTGTTTGTTAAATAGAATACATTAAGTGGACTTTTGTGTACATGTGTGATCATTAGTTTATGGGATATAGATAAAGGTGCTTTGAAACTATAAACCTGAAAGCATGGGGTGTTGAAATTGTGTTTACCAACTTGCTTTGTATCACCAACTTGTCTTGTGTCAGATAAATATCTAACCAGCTGTCTGAGACTAATCCTCGGCGAAACAAGCAGGCGACGAAACAAAAGCGTTCCGTCAAAAATATCTTCGACGAAATAAAATCCGTTTCGTCATAATATCTTTAACTAAACAAGTCTGTTTCGTCATCATCCATATCAACGAAACAAGTTTGTTTCGTGGAAAGTGTTTCGTCGTGTGTTGTCAATTTTACACAGAGGACTTGCAAAAGTGTTCTAACTTTGTGTTTTCAAGTGTGTTAACAGGTATTATCATTCATATAACAAACATGAGTAACAAAGGTCTGTGGGATTGGAGTTCGGAGCCACAACCAGCTCAAAATCAACCTTCGTTGGCCGAATTGTTAATGAATTCATTGCCTCAAAAACAACAAGCAATAAATGCAGGTCAATGGGCAATGGTTTCTAATCAAAATCAAAACATTCAAAATCTATTACTCAGTGAGAGTGAGACGGGTAGCAACAATCGCCCGCCAAAGCTAAATCACATGAACGACTATCCATCTTGGAAGGGTCGTTTTCACACATACATTCAAGGGCAAAACGTTGAACTTTGGACGTGTTTCACTACTGCATGTAACCCGGAACTAGAAGCAGCAGCATCAACTGCCGCTGGTATTTCTCATATGCTTGAAGAAGACAAGAAAGCCTATGAATTAGAGAAGAAGGCGTTTGCTCTTCTAACACAAGCTCTTCATAAAGACATCTATCATCAATTCTCCTATAGTAAGAACACGAAAGCTTTATGGGATGCATTGGAAACAAGAGGAGAAGGAAATGCAGCTTCTAGAAAAATACGCCATGATCTTTTGAAGAAAGAATTTGAATCATTTCAATCTTTGGAAAATGAAACCCTAAATGACATGACTTCTCGTTTCTATCATTTGATAAGTGAAATGAGTTCTTATAAGGTTGTTATAAATCATGTGGAAATGATTGCACGTTTAGCTGATGCTCTACCTCCTAAGTGGAGTCCATTCATTGAACTTCTAAAGCATACGGGTGCTCTGGATGGGGAAAATGTCACTATCTATGGATTCGTTCAGAAGTTGGAGCACAAGAATGAAGAGGAAACTCGGAAAGCTAAAAGGATTGGAGCTCCTCAAAACACAGAAATATATTTGCCTGGTTTTGCTCCTTCAGCTAGTTCTAGTTCTGTTCAACAACCGAAGCTTCAAACGGCGTTTGTGTCCAACACAAGT
The DNA here is from genome assembly GCA_030545235.1 of Helianthus tuberosus. Lineage (NCBI taxonomy): Eukaryota > Viridiplantae > Streptophyta > Magnoliopsida > Asterales > Asteraceae > Helianthus > Helianthus tuberosus. The sequence goes on from CM060369.1 coordinate 86,780,869, forward strand.
ACTCAACCACAGTTCGATTTAGGCACTTATCTTTCACAAACAATACCCCAATCTCAAGCCCAATCTCAAAGTACTCAACCACAGTTCGATTTAGGTGCTTATCTTTCACAATCAATACCGCAATCTCAAGCCCAACCATCACCACAACAAGCACATTATACCAACAATCCTCCACCCCAAAACACGAACACTGTTAAAGTTGATACTTCGAACCTCTCAAAAGTTAGCATTGAAGTAGCAAAGGAGCACATGGAACTCATTAATACAATGGTCAGTGCATACTGCGGTTTGGTCGCAGGTCAAATTGGGAACATCAGTATGACCAACGAAGATTATCAACAAATCGATCGTGATGAAATGGAGTTGATGGATATAAAGTGGGCGTTTGCAAGTGCAGTTAGAAGGGCAAGGGATTTCATGAGTCGAACAGGAAGAAGTTCTTTGGATAGTAAGCAGGATACGAAGTACGGGTTTGATAAAGAAGCGGTTACATGTTTTAATTGTGGCGAAAAGGGTCACTTCAAACGTGAGTGCACCCGACCATCCAAGCAAGGCAATCAGAACCCTTTCAGAAATCAGACAAGTACTTCAAATGCCACTCAAGGCACTCAAGACAATCGTGGGAAAGGGATAGTAGCTGTGAACAATACCACCAACCAGAACCAATCTGGACCACCAAACAACACTCGTGCATTGACTGTTCAAACAGATGAAGGGTGTAATTGGTCTTTACAATTAGGGGGAGGTGATAATGAAGGAGGAGGAACAGCGTGCTATGCAAAGATCATCAATCACATCAAGCACGTTCATAAAGAAGAATTTTCTGAAAGTGACGACAGTTCGGGTTATACCGGGAGTTCGGATGAAGAAAGTTCTATTTCAGGAGATGTGAAAGAAGAAGCGACTTCTATTGATGACTTGTTGAATGAAGCAGAGGAATTGAAGTCTCAGAAATTTGTTCTTATCAAGAAGGCTGGGATAGCATCTAAGGAAATGGAGAAGTTCTTCTCTGAAGACGGATCTTTTTCTTTTCAAACTGCATTTATGGCAAATGTTTCAGCCTCTTCGAGTCAGGTAACATCTGAAACTCCTAGAATATGTACTGATTGTGCGTATATGAAACAGGAATGTGATAGAGTGAAACTTGAATGTGACACAATTCATGGTCACAATCAAAGTTTGGTTGTTGAGATGTCAAAGTGCAAAGAGGCAAATATGGCTTTAACAAGAAACGAAAAGGACTTTAAATCTTTAATTGAAAATTTAAAGAAAAGTGTTTCCGAAACTACCAAAGTTGTTTATCATAAACAAATTAGTATTAACAATTACATTAATATTGTTGAGGAAACCAAAAAGGAATTAGCCATTGCCAAGTGCGAGCATGATGCTATCAAGCAAAAATTGGAGAGTTATTCTAACTCCCGATTTGTGCTGGATCACATAATTGATGTTCAACAACTGAAGAAAAACAAGAGTGGTGTTGGGTATAAGAAATGTCCGCCCCCTTTGAGACACAATTATGCTTCACCACCTGATGAAGAGGATATGCCTCGTTTTGAACCCAGTGTGCCTCTTAATTATGAGGAATTTACTACTGGATTAGGGTTCAAACCGAACAATTCCTCGGGAACCTCATCTGTTGAAACAGAAACTTCAACAACAGTGAGTCAAAGTCCTCCAACTGTTGAGGATTATGATTCATCTGATGATGAAACAGATGCTAATGACCAGGATGAATCACTTGACAAGAAAAAGGGAATAGAAATTCCAATTGAGAATCATATTCTTTGTGATCCTCCTATTCCTGATGTGCAACAAGTTGCCAAACAAGTGATTAATCCTGTCAAGGACGACAAGAAACCTGTGTCTTCCATTAAGAGTAACAATGTGTTGTATACTTTGGTTGGTGATTCTAAAATTTATTCGGATAATGATTTTCCAATTAAAAACGTCAATCCATCATTGATTGATAAAGTTTTTGAAGATAACACAAGCAAGTTTTTGGGAAAGACGATCCCGGGAGTTATTGTGACTCAATGTGATCCAATTCCTAAAGCTGAAATCAAAAAGCAATTTGGAAATCAAAACTCCCCAACAAAGCAACAACCTTTTGCTCCTAAGGGTAAACAACCATTTCAACGAGCTCAAAGGCCAAATGTTTCTAAATCAAAATTTGAAACAAATGGAGCTCGTTATCAAAAGAAAAACAATGATGTCAGATTTGTGGCATCTGAGGGACTGATAAAATTGAGATTTTTGCTAACAAATCAAACACTGATTTTGTACAACAAGTCAAGATTTTAAAGCGTAACAGTCAAAATAATTACACTCAACATTCAAACGGGTGTGATGAAAAGGCAAGTACCTCAGGCGCTACAGGTTTGACATATGAGCGTCGATCCGTTTCTCCTAAGTTTGTTGAGAGGTGAACGTGTTTTAAATGTGGAGATTTTGGGCACATCATCAAAGATTGTGTAAACACTCCAAGAGATAAATTTGTTGAGAAAGCACCACCTGAAAAGATTCACACTCAATGTTGTCCCGTTTCCCAAAAACATGATAACAAAACTTTTAAAGAACAGGAAACGAAACAACGACGTCAGAATGTCATGAAAATAGAAAAGGCCTTAAAAACTGAGGTCAAATTTGTTTCAAGGGAACCAAGTTCACCTTTAAAACCAGAAGTTTCAAAATCTGTTTACAAAACTCAATCTGGTAAACAAAAACAAACTTGGAAACCTAAGATGAGTGAAAGTTCAGGGGGAGCTGTTAGTTTGGAAAATCATCAACAGATCGAGATCACTATTCGTGATGCTCAGGGACGACCCAAGACCACTATGGCTTGGGTCCCCATCCTTAACTAATCATTGGATGATATGTGCAGGATGTTCCAGGAGGAACTATCAGTAGTCATTGGATTGTTGATAGTGGGGCATCCAGGCACATGACAGGCGACTTACGGCTTCTGTACGATGTGAGAAATATTAGAGGAGGCTATGTCGCGTTCGCAGGAGACAAAGGAGGATATATCACCGGAGAAGGAATAATCTCAAACGGTGTGGTATGTTTCGAAAAGATCAGTTATGTTCGTCAACTTGATCATAATCTTCTCAGTGTGTCGCAAATCTGCGATAAGAAGTTCACTGTGCATTTTGATGATGCCGGTTGTTATGTGCTTAAACCTGGATTCAAGATTCCTGATGAATGGATTCTCTTATCGGCTCCAAGAATTAATGACCTTTATATTCTTGATATGAGCCAAGCTATTACGTCATCTGCGCAAGTAACATGTTTTGTCTCAAAAGCCACAGAGAAGGAGTCTATTTCTTGGCACAGAAGAATGGGGCACATTCACTTGAGAAAAATGAACCATTTGGTGAAAAATAACCTTGTGAATGGTGTGCCTGTGAGAAGCTTTCATCTACAAGATATCTGTGTTTCGTGCCAAAAAGGGAAACAAACAAAGAAATCTCACCCTCTGAAGAAAATCAACACTGTTAGCATGCCTCTCGAACGTCTTCATATGGACCTTTTTGGACCTATGAAGCACAAGACAACATTCAGAGATGCTTACTGTCTGGTTGTTACTGATGATTATTCTAGATTTTCTTGGGTAGCTTTTATGGCACACAAGAGTGATACTCCTGGAATCCTTAAGGATCTTCTTACAATGTTGGAAAATTTATACACGTTGAAAGTGAAGAGGATCCGAAGCGACAATGGAACTGAATTCAAGAACCGTGTGATGGATGAGTTCTGTACTTCTAAAGGCATTCTTCATGAATACAGTTCTCGCTATACTCCACAACAAAACGGTGTCGCTGAGAGGAAGAATCGCACGATTATTGAGACTGCAAGAACGATGTTGGTAGAGTCGGAGCTTCCTGTTCAATTCTGGGCAGAAGCTGTGTCGACTGCTTGCTACACTTTGAACAGAGTTCTTACAGTTAAGAGGCATGGCAAAACTTGTTTCGAACTTCTACAGAAAAGGAAACCGAATCTTTCTTTCCTTGAACCTTTTGGAGGTCCATGTACCATGATTGACCCAGATGGAAAGTTTGGCGCAAAAGCTATCGAAGGTTTCTTCCTCGGATATGCAACTCCAAATTTTCGTGTATGGAATCTGACCACCAAAAAGATTGAGCTTTGGAATGAAGTAAGGGTTCAAAGGTACACAAATCCTGTTAGATCTCCGGGTGATCCTTGGATGTTCGATTACGATGGGATATTCGACTCCTTTAATCTGCCAACCTTTGATGAAGAATCTGCAGCTGTTCAAATGTTATTTGATAGTGACAACGCTGCCGGCTCGTCTTTGGTAAGACCAATTATTGTTAACCCACAAGGTTCTAATTCAGTTAACAATACTGTTCAAAATGAGGTATTTGAAGATGCTACTGACTACAATGAGTCATCGGAAGATGATGAACATCTTGATGCGACTGAAGGCACTTCTGCCCCGGTTGTTCCTGTTCATGGCACTTTTTTAGAAATTCCTCAAGAGCAGAATGATGATACTGCTGAAGGAAATGCATCCACTTCCACTCATATTCCCGGTGCGGAGTTGGTTGCTGATCTTAATATTAACAATTTGGGTATTAATGCTAGTGTTCCTGAAAATCCTGAATTGAGGATTCACAATACCCATCCATAGCAGAACATTATAGGAGATGTCCAAAGCGGTGTGCAGACGCGTAATCAGCTGAGAAATAACCAGAATGCTGGTTTATATTCAGCCACTAGAGAATCTGGTCTTCAAAACGATTGGTCCTTTGCGTGTTACATTTCACAAGAAGAACCGAAGTCTTGGAAGGATGCTTTAAAAGATAATTCTTGGGTTGAAGCCATGCAGGACGAACTGCAACAATTTCAAAAGCTTGGTGTTTGGAAGCTTGTTGAAAAGCCGGATAACTACAAGAAAATTGGCACACGATGGGTTTATAAATGCAAGAAGGACGACCGTGGAGTGGTTATTCGCAATAAGGCGAGATTGGTTGTTCAGGGTTTTCGCCAGATAGAAGGCATTGACTACAATGAAGTTTATGCACCCGTTGCACGTCTGGAAGCTATACGGATCTTCTTAGCTTATGCTTCTTTCAAAGGATTCAAAGTTTACCAGATGGATGTCAAAAGTGCTTTTCTTCATGGTATAGTTCAAGAAGAGGTGCACGTCAAACAACCTCCAGGTTTTGAAGATCCTATTCACCCCGATCGGGTTTGGTTGCTCAACAAAGCTCTTTATGGTTTACATCAAGCACCTAGGGCTTGGTACGCAACCTTATCCAACTATCTTCTGGAGAATGGATTTCGACGAGGTCTTATTGATTGCACACTCTTTATCAAGGAACTAGATGGAGATCTTCTGCTGGTGCAGGTATACGTTGATGATATAATATTTGGTTCTACTAATGAATCTTTGTGCAGGCAATTCGAACGTGTTATGCAGGAAAAGTTCGAAATGAGCGCTATGGGGGAGATGAATTTCTTCTTGGGCCTACAAGTTCAACAAACAGAGTCTGGGATATTCATCCATCAGACTAAATATGTTGGTGACATTTTGAGCCGATTCCAAATGTCAGATTCAACGCCCATTGGTACTCCACTTCCGCAGAATCACGGGATTACTCCAGATTTGAAAGGAGAAAGTGTCAACTCTTCTTATTATCGCGCCATGATCGGATCTCTCATGTATCTCACCGCTTCGAGGCCTGACATAATGTATCCAACATGCCTGCTTGCAAGATATCAAGCAAACCCGAAGGCCTCTCATCTGTCAGCTGTCAAAAGGATTTTTCGCTATTTGAAGGGATGCCCGGACCTTGGTCTTTGGTACCCTAGGGATGATAGTTTTGAATTAATTGCATACAGTGATTCTGACTTTGGTGGTTGCAAAATCGATGGCAAATCAACAACAGCAGGATGTCAGTTCTTAGGAAATCGCCTGGTCACGTGGCAGTGCAAGAAGCAAACGTGTGTTGCTACATCAACATGTGAAGCAGAATACATTGCTGCCTCGAGTTGTTGCTCCCAAGTTCTTTGGATACAACAACAAATGCGCGACTACGGTTTAGAATTCCTATCTACTCATATTTTTGTTGATAATAATGCTGCCTTACAGATCACTAGAAATCCTGTGCAGCATTCCAAGACTAAACACATCGACATTAAATATCACTTCATACGTGATTGTTTTGACAAGAGATTAATCGATGTCGTTCATGTCCCCACTGATCACCAACGTGCCGACCTGTTTACAAAAGCTTTTGATAAATCACGTTTTGATTATCTACTTTTGGTCAATGGCATTAAGGTGATACCCGAGTAAACTTCTTTGGCTGATCGTTTTTGTAAATATTTTCTTTATAAACTCTAAAAATTCAAAAAGATTTTCGTTTTCGTAAACTTCTTTTAGCATTTTAGGGGGAGAAATTTCAAGAAAATACAAAAACATTGCAAAATTTCAAAATCCAAAAAGATGTCTTTACTTTCTGTAGTTTCGTTTGTAAAATTAAAAAAAAATTTCAAAAACAATAGAAAAACCAAAAATGAGTTTCTTGGATAAAGGAAAATGATGAAGTTCACTGGTGTGGTCGGTCAACGTGCTCAAAATGTAAAACAAAAACTGAGAAATGATAAGTATCTCTACTAACGATGTATCGGTAGGCTCACAATCAGACTAAAATGTGCAGGATGATACAAACCTAACAGACTTCAAGTCAGGTGGGAACCATTCATTGGCATATGGTCTTAGTACCGAAATTTCGTTTGATTGATTGCCGAGATCTGAAATATTCGGTCTTTATGCTGTCTTATCATCTGGGTATCATGGTTGTATCAAACCGTAAAAATAACGGAGACGAAGTCTAAGATCTTCCATGATACTATACATACGTGTACATATTGCATTCGACCTCAATAAGTGATCAACAATCACATGTCCAAACAAATAAGTGATAATATATCACAGATTCTTTGTGGGAGTCAAGTTCGTCTCTCTGCTGTACGAAAGTACTGACCTGTTCACGGACTTGCTCCTGTGCCCTCATGCATCTGAAAATCAAGTTCCTCATCAATAAGTGATTCTATCACATAGGGCTTATTTTCAATCAAAATAAGTGAGTTTCTCACATTTTTATACGGCCAAACGGATGATAAACGGTATACTCACCGGTAAGATGAATTCTCGTGCATACCTTGATACGGGAATGTGTTATGAGTGGATTCACATCGACAAGTAAGTATAATCCTTACCGTTAATTGTATCTCTTAAATTATGATTACGTCTGATCAGTTTGAGCTTATGTGGACCACAATACCGATAATCGAGGTAGTATACTTATCCAGAGCTTTAAACAGAAATCACAATCATGTTGACTAAGACCGTAAGCTGGTATGATTCCTTATCCTTGAGATTCGCAAAAAGATTGCATTTGTACAGTTGCTTACTGTTTTTCACAGTTTATTGCCTTTTCGTTTAGTTTACCGCGCTTTAAATTCGTTTTTAGTGTTATTTGTAAAGTTCGTTTTTGATTAAGCCAAAGTTGTTGCTTGGTGTTTTATGCCGGAAGCCTGAAACCTACTTCATAAAACGTTCTTGCATTTGGAAACTAAAACAAAATGGAAAAGTGTTCATTTTAATCAAAATCTGTTCAGTCTGCAAAATCTTTCATGCCTCTGTGTTTTTGAAAAACATGTCGGCGAAACAAAATATAGTCGACGAAACAGACCATTAACGACGAAACGCAAATGGCCCAAAGTCCGTTTCGTCGTGGGCTAATTTCAGGCCCAAGTCCAGCCCAATTTATTTCTGTTTCGTCGAGCCCAATCCCGTTTCGTCAGAGAAATCTGTTTCGTCGAGATAGCGGTGATATAAGGGTCCCTGTTGTTCACTTTTTCAAAATAACAACTGTTTCTCTTCTTCTTCACTCTGAAAACCCATCATCAACATTCATCATCTAAGTTCCTCAAAACCCTCTTTTTTATCAAAAATCATACAAATCTCAAAGGTACAAAAATGTTTCGGTTCACATTCCGAACCTTTTGAACCGTTTGAACTTGTTCGAAACCCTCGGAGACCCATCCTACTTGTTTGTCTTATTGATTTAAACTTGTATTTTGTTTGGTTGCTTATGAAATCAGATAGTTTTAGGATCAATGTGTATATATCTGCTTTGATTTGGGTTCGGTTTCATATAACAAAACAGGGTTGTTGATTGATGATGTTTAAGACTATGTTTGGAATGGGTTTTGATCTTAGATAGTGTCCACATAACATCTGGGATGGATTTTATGTTTGGGTTGGGTTTATACATGTATTGTTTTTTGATTTGATCACCGTTTAAACCCCAAATGACGAAACAGATTAAACCCCCAAATCGGCGAATCGCTAAAACCCTAATTCCGACGAATCAGACGTCGACGAATCAGAAACGGCGAATCAGAAACGGCGAAACAGACACGGCGAATCAGATGTCGACGAATCGAACTGGTCAACGGTCAACCCTCTGTTTCGCCGCACACCCTTCTGTTTCGTCGAAGCCATTCCGTTTCGTCGTCCATGTCTTAGCAGTTTTCTGATTTTGCTGTTTGTTCACAGAATGTTTGAAATTTTATGTTTAATGATCATTTGATGTTATAACCTGTATATATACATGTATAATACACATGTTATATCAAATATGACTTATTGTGTACATTTTCATGTACAGTTGGCACCGAAGGCACCGAAAGAAGGAAAACACAAGAAGGCGACAAAGAAGGAAAACAAAACTAAAGAGGAGATTATGTCCGATAAGCGTCATAATCAAATTGCATATCTGGATCCTGATGACAAGCTCACTGGATTGAAAGATATCACGAAGTGGATCAGGGAGTCACGTATTAATCATGCCGTTACATTCTCGACGCCCGTTTACAAATCACTAATCAAGGCTTTCTGGGATTCTGCAAGCGTTGTACAAATAGATGGAAAGGATGTTATAAGGGGTCGTGTGAATGATTTGGATGTTGTTGTTTCTCCGGATATATTGAACGAAGTCTTACAATTACAAGATCATCCGGATGCTCCATATTCAATCCCAATCATGTGTTCACGAGGCTGTTTGCTACGGATGAAGTGTAAAGGAGACATTTTCGTCAAACAAATCAACAAGGGTGATCTGCCATTACATTACAAGTTCTTATTACACATTCTTATTCAGTGTCTCAGCAATAGACGTGCTGGATATGATATGGCTGGAGATGATCTCATTGGTTTCATGGTTGCATTGGTGTTAAACAAACCGTTTAGCATCTCAAAGTATATCTTCAGCAACATGAAAGAAAATATGATGAGGACTGGAAGTAGAACAACCGGGAACAAGTTTTGGATGTATCCGCGGTTTCTTCAAATGATTATGAATGTTCAACATCCGGGCCTTCCTAAAGCCGACAATGATCTTCTGAAGATAGAGGCGATGAATTTCAACTCTTTAAGGATAATCAAGAACCTTGCCGCCAAAAGATACAAAGAAAGCGTTCCTTCAAGGAAGCTATTTGGCGCACTTGAGAATCCTGATTATGTTGCTCCAGCTAATGATAAATGGCGTCATGATGACAGCCAATCTGACAACGAAGAGCCTGAATTGGAGAGAAAAAGGATAGAGAAATTTGGTCCTGATCCGGTTGATTCAGATGAGTTCGGGAGTGATAGTGATGACAATAGTGATGAAGGCGATGATGGTGGTGATACTGGTGCCGTTGGTGCATCGAGCAAAGGTGCAGCTGGTGGTACATCAGCTGGTAGTTCTTCAGCAAGTGGCGATGATGAATCTGATTCTAGCTCTAGTGATCATATAGTCGAGCCTGGATACGAGATGTATATCGATGAACGTGGCGTGAAAAGATATAGAAAGATTAGAACTGAAGATGATCCAGAATACGTTCCAGAGGATCCTGCAGCTGAAAGAAGAACAAAAAGGAAAGCTGAGAAAGTTGTTGCAACTCAAAAGAAGAAATCAAGAAGATATTTGAGTACTTCTACTCGGCAAACTGTGCCTCAAGAGCCTTCATCTGTACCTCAGGAGCCTGTACAAGAAACTCCTGTAGTTACATCAACTGCAGAAACTCCTGTGGTTACATCAGCTGCTGGAACTCCAACTGTTACCCCTCAGGCAGTTCCTCAAAGAACTATGGCTTCTGCAATCAGAGCAACCACTTCGCAGATTAGTTCTGAACGTCATAGGGTATTTTCCGAATATTCTCAAGACGATAAGAACAAATATCTATTCTCTCAACTTGAAGCAGCTGCTGATCGTGTTCAGAGCCAAACTCATTTTATTAACCTCACGAAGAATGATCAGGTCAGCCAATTGGTGGAAATAAACAAATTGAAGTCCACCGTTGGTCAACAGCAAACGGTGATAGAGAGACAACAAGCTGAGATTGATTTGCTTAAAGCCGAGAATGCTCGTTTGAAGGCAGCTGAGGAAGAGAGAGAAAGAAATAACATTATACTTCAAACGCGGGTTGCTGCTCTATGGGATTATCATTGTAAACAACAAGAAGTACTGAAGAAAAGGGACGATGATTTCGAAGATCAAGGGAATCCTGACACTTCTGGTACATCACAGCAGCAGTCACCCGCAACTTCTTCTGAAGTCGTTGCAGTTCAACCCCCAGTAGTTGAATCTACTCAAGGAACCTCCTCCGGAACAGCTCAACAAGTTGAAGGTACTTCTTATGTTCTAAGCAGTGCTGATATTGCTTTACAGGCTATTCATCCATATACGGGAGAGTTGCTTGAAGAAGGAGAACTAATAGAAGATCTTTCTCATGAGCAATTGCTTGCTCTAAATGCTATGAGAGAGATTGATGATGCTGAGATAGATAAAATGTCGACTGAGACTGAAACAACTAATGTTGAAGATATCGATGAGATCGTATTTGAAGGCGAAGCAACAAAATCAACGTATGTTCGAAAAGATGGTACTGAATTCGCTCCGTTTGATGAAGATTGGATGAAGGAGAATGTTGATGACATAGATGAACACTTAAGGAAGCGTGATTCGTTTGAAAAAGCCACAGATGCATTCTCTGAATGGCGAAGACAGTTTCTATCAAAAGTCTCCAAGCCTGTTCCGGAAAGTGTTCAAGTTGACTACTTGCAGTTTGAGAAGGGGAAGCCAAGTGGAAGAATTCTATGCTGGATGTTTGTTAAGGATATACACTGCGTAGCCGTTAAACGTGAATACGGTATACAATACTTCCGGTCATTGCTGAGCATTTTATCGTTGCCATTTTATGATGTTGCAGCGTTGACGAGGCTTGAGCTTGTTAATCGTTCAAACTTCGACGGCGCTACTTTATTTGAGCGACTGATAAAAATAAACAAGAAGTCGGGATGGAAGGATGAATCATACAAGCCACAGTTCCCCATCTATCAACCGATCAAGTTTACTCTTGATCCGGAAACGAACACAGGGCGCTACAAGCTTGTATATCAACCACCGCGAGTCGTAGATAAAATCCCATTAATGCCGATGCAGCAGGATTTTCTTGAAGATATGGCATTATGGTGCTACGACTCCGACACTCATGAAGCCGTGATTGTGTTTAGAGATAATCGTGCAAATTACCGGATGTTGGATCCGATGTGGATCGTCAACATGTCCGAGGCTGACATTAACAGGTTATATCGTCACGACATTTTTTATGAAGATCAGGATGCACGTCAAGCTTTGAAGTTTCAGCGCGTAGCGTGTTTTTGCTACTACCGGGGAATACATTCGGGCAGTTCGTGGTCCGAACAACACTGAGGTGGAAGATTAGAAGACCGAAGACGAGTAACAGACAAGGGGGAGTTTGTTGATGCATTTTTAGTGTCTGTAACTAGTCTTGTACTTAACGATGTATTTTGTTCGGTCTTTATGAATTATCGAGTATATATTTGACGTCGACCAAGTCGGATATCCTCCTATCCGCTTGTGTCTGACTTATTTGTCTTCGTTTGGTATGTAATGTATAACGAACAATGCATGTTGCATTAAAGGGTAAAATGGTCATAATGATGTTTATATGTTCTATCTGTTTGCTGTCTGTTTACAGCAAACAGAACATCTGTTGCAGACCTCGACGAAACAGGCTGTTTCGTCGAACTCATCACGACGAAACAGAATGGTTACCAAATGAATCTGTTACGTCGACATAAACGACGAAACACATCTGTTTCGTCGTGTAATGGGCTGCTTCAGGCCCAATCACTGGCCCATATGCTGTTTCGCCATATCACCTTGTGTTTCGCCGAGACTTGGGCCCAGGGAGTATATAAACACATCCTGCTTTCACTGTGAAAGTAGATGAGAGCATACCCTTAAAGAAACTCTGTCAAAATTCTGTCTAAACTGTGTTTGTATCAGTTTGTTATCGGTTCTCATCCCGTTTGATCAATCGAGTGTGTTTCATTGATTAATACTGTGTCGTTACTGTTTTATATGTTTGATTTGGCATAGTTACGTGGATTCCGCACACGTGACCGTGTTTGCTATAAACAAGTGATTCGGTTCGTTATCGATCCTCAGATATCGGGACCTACAGAAAGGCCAAGGGACAACATGCAACAACTTGAAAATGTTTAAACCTGAACACAAGGACCATACGGGCCGCGTAGCCCCATGAAGACTCCTACGCGGGCCGCCTTCGACGCACAGATGCAGAAACTTTAGACAGTAGCCTATTTTCTCATTATAACCGACCCAAAACAGATATTTTCACTACATGGGCGACCCCTAAACAGTCCTAGGCACTTAGGGACATCTGTTGATGATCCATGGCCATTGATAGCATGATTTGTCAATGATCTATGAGATCAAAAGTACTATATAAAGGCCCTTGTTGCAACCATTTTGATCACACCTCACTTCTGCATTTCTGATCATTTCTGGAGCTCCAAAGCAGACTCAAGTGATCACTAATCGAGCATAGGACTTCAGTAAGTATGCTTAACCTTTCTTAGTTGAGTTTTTACTTAGTTTTAGCTTAAAAGTCAAACTGTCGTAATTAACGGTTGACTTAGCGATTAATCATTGATGGTCCAGTGATTAGTCGAATTGAAAGTAGTTATAAGTTGGTAATTATGTGGGCATTAAACCCTTAAAAGGGCACCCTCTGATTTCCACTCTAACTAGACCATTAGTAGGGTCAAACTTGTTATTAAAAAGTCAACAGGATGCTTAATTTCAAATTAATACATAATTAGCAATGTAGAACCCATACAACCTGTTTGATCATTATTATAACGTAGTAATTAATGTAACAACATATCTAAACATGTTCAACCCGACAATTTTCAGTAGAGATCTGGATCGGAACCGAAAGTAGCATAATTTGACTTTTTCTTTGACTTTCAGTTCTGACCCGTTTAAGCATGTTTTAGAAATTCCTTAGAGCTTTAATTGGACCAGGTTACATGCTAGTATAACCCTCTGTGATTATACACCTTGGTTCAATAGTTATCCAATTAAAATGCTTGATTCCGTTAATTACTCATATGTTGACCATTATGCCCTTTTCACCATAAAACGTGATTTTTGGAAATGTAAAAGAGTAGAAACCTTAGTTACTGATATATAAACGTGTACCCAAAATTTGACATCAGTTTGAGGTGTAGATTGAGAGTTATGCTCATTAGCGTAAATAGAAAGCTTTTTAGCGATTTAACGGCGTAATTAGCATATAGCCTAATTAAACCCACTTTTTGATATCAAACTTTTTACCCACTGATGTAATATATTATTTTGGGATTTTTGAAGATTTTTAATTAATTTTAGGTTGAGCATAACTTAGAGTCATAAGCTTAATTCGGTAAATGTCGGTTTTGCCCTTTCGGGCTATAAAATGAGTTTTACATATCTTTTTGACCCCAAAACTTTTGCTACTGATTTTATATGATAAATAAATTATTTTAGACCTTCTGGAATAATAAAAATATCAGCTTTATATATAGAACCCGGAAACGGCTTCTAATCGCCTTTTTAAGCGTTTTTAACGCATAGTATGCACTAAAACTATTTTAAACATACAAGGGCTGATACCTACTGCTATTTTAGGTAAATTATAATATTTTAACAGTAAGCAAAAGTTGTTTAACTCAGACTTCAGTTTTGAGCTTTTCGGCTTATGTGAAATTACCAAAATGCCCCTACGGTGCATAATTTGAGTTTAAACTCTTTTCGGGCATAATAAAAGATATCTTACTGATGTTGAAACATATTTGAGGCATATTAACTTAGGAAACCTGTATATGGCTCTTATGATTACCCGTTACGCCTCTTGCGCGTTCGGTTCGGTTTATGTAACTAGTTTGCATAAACTAGCCGAAACGGGTCAAACCTTATCGGTTTTATCTCAAAATCCAGAATGTGTATAGTATACCCATATTAAGCATGTCTTCAAACTTGTCGGGTCTAAATCACATTCTATCCCGGTCTTCGCTTAATCGTGCGTACGAACCGTATCTTTAAAACTAACCGGTCTAAGTTTAGGCTTAATTAAAGACCCGTTAGGATTCTCATAGGTTATTATAAACCTTCGTTCCAGAATAGGCGGACCAGTAAAAGCTACTTGCATTTGCTGTTTGAGAATTATACTTGCAAAGGTAAATACTTTTAACTTATTTTCCCTATACGGGCTTGGGGTACGGTATATAAAATACCGCTTGGTCGGGCATTAAATCTTCCATCATATGGTGGTTAATTGATATTTGATCGGCCCGTTTAAATTGTTTTGTTTGCTTAGAGCCTTTGGGAGGTTAATGACCATGTCCCGGATATCCTTGGCATCATTTTACGAAATGACCACGACCTAAGCGCAGGGTGTAGGCGTACACCCGTCAGTGCCAAATAAATAATGTGGTGTGTCTATTGATCTTTAACCCGGCACGATCCGGGCTACTGAACGCATAAGGAACATGTAATTCTTTTACGAGATTATATATTTAAATAATTATCCCAAGTTATAAAAGTTTGTGCCACGTGCATTCAAATCAATTTTATTAAACTTTTCAAAATGAGTCGGTTGAATGTATTTACCAGTGTAAACTAACGTATTTTCCCAAAAAGATTAAATGCAGGTACTACTCGTAATAGGCTGGATTTCTCCTTAGCATCAATAAGAGTCTCGCAAGCTTAAGATGCCTAAAGTCTGTTGAACTACTGTTTCCACTTATTTGATGCACCTGTGGATAAACTTTCGACTGTTGTGATACTTGTTATTACAATATTTTATTCGGTTGAAATATATCTTTCATTTGCTTCCGCTGTGCATTTAAATATTGTGTTGTTTGACTGTTATGTTGCCAACCACGTCACGATACTCCCCCACCGGGCCCACCGGTCAAACGTGGAAATATCGGGGTGTGACAGGTTGGTATCAGAGCCAACGCTGAGTGAATTAAACACTAGCCTTTTGTGTTTAATCTCAGTTACACAATTGCACATACTAAAATTTTCGAGTCTAGACAAAGAACATAGGAACAATCCAAATTTGTTTCAATTTATTTTTAACTTTGTCTTTTATTTTATATATTCTTGTTGCTATCTTATGTTATATTGACAGGACTAAATATGCCGCCAAGATTTTTCATACGAAGAGGACGAGGCAAGGGGCCAATCACCGCCCCCAATGATCACGAAGCAGGGCCTTCGCACACGCGAGCTCCTTCCACCACGGCGAGTGCTGATCCTCGAGGGAACTGGAGGACAAATGTGGAGCCCGCTAGACGGTCTGTTTCACATAGTTCAACACCTCCTTTTCATAACTCTTATGGGCCGCAGTCGGAAAACGAGCCCAATAACCCACAACCTTCTTACATACCTCTACAGCGATCCCTATCGCATCATTCCTTTGGAGACCCCACTCCCGTCTTTCAAGGCCGGTTTAACCCGGCAAACTACATACAAGAACCAGTGGGTTTTAACCCATTGGGGCCAGAGGATCATTTCTCCGGCGACCTCGCAGAAGACATGGAAGAGGACACGGATCCCGTCGAGCCTGCAACCGGGACTCCCAACCATCCTATAGAGGTCTCAGATTGCTCGTCTTTTCATGGATCACCCTACCGTGGTCCAGACAGTTACCAGGCATGGTTTAACCAGTTCGAGTGGTATTTTACACCCTCGCACCACTCGTCGCCTCACCAGCAGCAACAGCAGCAGCAAGATCCCTCTGGGGATTCACGTTTTGTGGCAGTCACGCCACCGCCTCCACCACCACCAGTTAATCAAGCACCTCCAGAACCGCCGAGGCGTAGGAGGACAGGCGCGCGAATATCCGCGCGTGGAGGGGATTTTCATTTTAGCTCTCCTCGTCAATCAAGTGGCAGTCATTACCCGCCACTTCAGGAAGACCCATAAATGGGTGGGCCTTCAAACCCAGTTGCACCGCAACCACCACCGATGGGTTTTGATAACCCGATTCCTGCCTACACTGGTTCGATGGCGTACAACCCGTTTGAGCCGCCAGCTCACACCAACTATAATTACGCTGAAGCCGACCCATACTTGGTAGCGGCCAATTACAACGCCTTTAACCCGGAAGGACCGTATGGAGCTCCTTGGGGAGTAGGGTACCCAACCCATGGGTACCAAATACATGCTAGACCTATAATTCGGCAACAATCGCAGCCGCCACGGTTTTCTCCCCCAGAACGGGAAGAAATTCTTCAGAGATTGGACCAAGTAGAGCGAGACTTTCACAGAGATCGCAGGGAGCGACAAAGTTTCTTCCAGGGACTGACAAGTTTAATAAAAGGGAAGAGCAAGAAGGACCATTGAATCCTTCAATTATTGATTGTATTTTCCTTGTTGTAGTTGAGCCCCTGCGTGGGCCTATCTTGCTGTTTTGACCCCTGCGTGGGTATGATTGTCTTTGAGCCCCTACGTGGGCCTATCTTTCTGTTGACCCCTTCGAGGGTATGTTGTTTGTTTAAGTCCCTGCGTGGACTAGTATTTAAGTGTGACCCCTGCGAGGGTAAATTGTATGTTAAAAAGTCCCGTTTAGGGCAGTATGTAATCTTTTTATGATTATTGGAATGTTAAGTTATAAATTTCATTTTGCCATTATATGCATAAATATTATATATGGAATAAATAAATCAAAATCATTCCTTTTTAATAATAATCTGCCTATTAAATATTGAATAAGAATCTTAAGAGTGAAACCTAGCCTGATTGTCATGGTAAAGACCTGGCCAAGATGGTAAGACCTGTTTAAAAGATTCGGATCCCTGTTAACATCTAAAAATATGTTAACACTCCTGGCAGACGTGATTCGTTAAAATCACACACGTCATTCTTATATAAGGAATTCTTCAAAAGATTCCTAACCCAACTAAATGATCTTTGAATCATGAGTTTAAATCATCAATTAAGATGATCATATTTTGACCATACATTGGTAATATAGTGCCTAGGGGCCTTGCTCATTTCTACATGAGCCAAAAGACAGTGGTAGCTGTTTTGGTCAAAAATTACCTAAGTAATTAAGTGATCAAATTAGTTAAGTGAGGTAGTGTGCTAGAAGTAAGTGTCAAAAATGTGTTAATTAAATTACTTGCAAAAACAGTTTCAGGATACGGCTCGGGATATTGAGCTGTATCAACGATCAAACAATGAGTAAATAATGAGCAAAAAGTAAAGGAAGTGACACGAGATGTACGAGGAAAGCCCTTGATCAATCTAGATCGCCGGCATAAAACCTCGGGAGCTGACAATCGCAGCTGCCTTGTTCTTCAATTGCTTCAAAAATCAGGATACAGTGCAAGATGTGGGACGGATCGACTAAGTGTTACAACGGAAATGAAATACAAGTGTGGTGTTTGCTATCAGCTAGAGAGTGATTGTGTTCGAGAGTGTAAGTGTGAAATGATGTGTTCTAAGTTGATCCGACCTCATCTATTTATAGTAAAGATAAAATAACTAACTACCCTAAACTTACGGGATCCACCGAATATTCCTTCCTGGAACGTTGTAGAGTTGGTCTTTCGGGCTCAACGTCTCTTTCTCAACAAATTCGTCCGAGTCTTGAGGAGAAGAAGTCCTTGTGACCGTTAGCAAGCCTCTGCCCTTAACCTGCACGTGGTTAATTCAATAAGCTTCAGGATATCGCCCAAGATGTCAGCAATATCCTCTTCCAGCATCCTGATTACAAATAAACAAACAAAGGCAGGATATGGGTCAGGATACATATGTTAAGAAAATGACCCCTAACAATTGTCCCCAAATATATCGGTTGGGATACCAATCCAACGGATATATTTCAAAATTTTACTTCATAACTCAAGGCCATTAATATGACTAGACTCTTGAAATGACAGCGGTGCAACTTCCAAGGCATTATTTACTTTTTACCCCCTTATATTCATCCTATATTAACCGAGGGACTCCTTGTCTCGGTTACCCTTATCTTCAAGCAAGCATCAGGTATCTTCTCTTCTAATCTCCTCTCTTTAATTTTTCATAATTTGCTCAATGGCACCACGAACGAAATCCCGCTCAGACCGGTCAGCCTCAACCCTCATAAGTCAAAACTTTATCACCGATCCAGCAAAGGAGATTTGCTGTTTCAATAATGCTGATATTGCTGCTCTCAGAGACTCCGGTGCCTTTCCCACCGGAACGGTCTTTCGCCCCTTTGACAAGGAAGTCCGATCGGATGCATCATCCAACGAATGGGTTTGTTTTTTCGCTTATCCTTTCTCCCTTGGACTCCGGTATCCATTTCCACCCTTTATCTCCAGTTTCTTCGACCTCACCGGCCTTAGTTATGCCCAAGTTATGCCAATGGTTTGGCGAATCTTGATAGTGTTGGATCAAATCAAATCTCGCCATTATCCTAACCTACTTGTTGAGGACCTTCCCGTAGCATACCGGTTAAGATCTCACGGCAATCACCGTTATCTTCTGTTCTCCATCAAGAGCCCTTTGGTCCTTAAAGCCACCAAGAATGAGGATCGATGGCGACAAAAATTCTTTTTCGTCAAAAGAGACTCCATTGATAAGGGTTTCGATCTACCGGTTAAATGGTTAACCAAGGGTAGGATTTAGGGTTTTAGGAATATCCCCAATCATATCTTCAAACTGTATCCCGGACTTATATTCTGATGTTTTTATGCAGCGAATTTCAGAGACTTAGTGCCTCCTAGCGCAGAATCCGAATCCAAGATCAAGGAAATCTACCGTCTTCCTGTCAGTGAAAGAACTTTTTCCCTGTCTCTCACAGATCCTCATCAAAGATCAAGCTCAGAAATGTCTGGTAAGCATATCTTCATATGTTAATTATTTGTCAAAAATATGATGAGTTTTAAGAATACCTTCCCTTATGTAGTACCAGTCGTCAACCTTGAAGCTTTCGAACTCGATGAGCTGGATTGCTATTCCAGCCTTGAACCTGCCAAGCAAGAATCCAAGCCAAAATCGTCTGCTACACCAAAGCCTACCTCCTCGAAAACTGTTTCTGCTCCCAAAGGCCCTCCGGCATCCAGGACCAGGGCATCCAGCTCTCGAAAGAGAAAGGAGACTGACTCCCCGGCTGTTTCTGAAACATTCTCTCTTGAGAATCACGGGTTCAATGACGCCACCTCATTTCTCAAACAGGTAGAATTTTCTTTCCAATATCCTGTATAAGTACGTTAGTCTTTATCCTGCTTATATTAATACCTGTGTCTTTATCTATAGGGTCTGGATCGCCTCATGCATTTATACGAAGATGCTAGCGGTCTTAACAAGATGTTGCAGATTCAGCTGGAGAAAGCTCAAGCCACCATAGCTGATCAAGGAACCATTGCAGCTGCCAAATCCCAGCACTATGAGGACAAATACAAGGCAATGACTCAGGAACATCAAGCCGCCCTCCACAAAGCTAATGAGGATGCTCAAGCCAAGCTGGATGCCGCTCTTCTCCAATATCAGCAGAATATGAGCTCATACCGGGATAGCTTAAAAACTTCGGTGGTCATCTCTCTTCTCCAAGCCAGGATAAGGATGGCTTATGAAGCCATGGATCTGGGTTTTGAATGCCCTTCCTGGAATGTTAAGGCTTGGGAGGAGAAACTACAGGGCCTCGGAGGTCATCCCGTTGCTCTTCCTGCAAAACATATTGGTGAAGAGCCTTCTAAGGCGGCAGAGGAGGTGGCCAATGCTGATGATGGTGCTGAGAAGAATCCTGAGGGTGATGTTGGGGCAGATGCTGGCAAGGAGCTTGTTGTTCAAGAAGGTGCTGCCCCTTAGGCAGCAGAGTGAGCGATGATGGATATACGTGCCAAGGCCGGAGCCCACTTTTTAATTTCATGGTTGTGGTTGCATAAACAATTTACTTTTCCTGTCCTTGAACGATTTACTTTTCCTGCACTAGAACAATATGATGACCAAAGGTGGATGGGTCCTAGGTTTCAGGATGAAACCTTCGGTTATCAACCAGTATTGATCGCTTTAAGAATAATTTCATCTTTTGACTTATTTTTCTGTTGCTTTGCATTATTTAGTGTAAGTCTTAGCTTTGTAAAAATTTCATACTGTTATTTTACAAAATATCCTGACCAGTATGCTTAGAAACATACTGCAGAAGCCTTTTATTAAATAGATCTTTCAGACGCTCTTTATAAAAATTTCTTTAGAAAGTAAGAAATAGTTTATCTCTTCAAAACCAGGTTTTGATGATGATCAAAGTTTCAAGCCAATACTAGTTTCAAACATCCCAATCAAATATCCTTAAAAGGACTTTGAGGATATATGTCAAGATACTTAACATGATGTTACTAAAAATTTAAATGAGGCTCACAAAGGAAAGATCATACCAGACATAGGATATAAACCTATTACCGAACTCCAATCCCTTTGCAACTCTTCCAATGAAGATGTCCCCAGTGCAAGGTACTTAATGCATTAGTCGCAAACTTCATTAGTTTTATAGCACCATCCTGTCAGGGATGTCCCCTGTGTACAATGTCTTCAAGTATCTTAGAAATCTATTTAACGTCAGTTTGCATTGCATAAGCAATATTTTACGTCTCAAGGGTAGAACCCAAGGATGTACTGGAGATAAATCCTTTGTATCCTGGGGAAAATCCCAATTTTTCATGCGCTACAGGCGGGAGTGTATAAACTCCAAGACTTAGAAAGGTGAAAACCTTTAAACCTTAGAGAGTATGAAAATACCCTTTCGTGAGAGAGGGTGATCAATCCTCATATACCGTTAGAATTCAGGATATAGCCAATGGTAACGAAATTGTCAGCCACTTTTACATGGACTGGTCCTGCCACCTTGAACTATCCCTGAATAACTTGCGCTCCAGGCGGGGTGTTTAAACCCAATTCGGAAGAAAGGTGAATACCTTTAAACCTGTGAAGGGATCAGTATCCCTTAAACGTGAGAGAGGGGGCCAATCCTCTAATCTTCTGAGTTATCCCGAGTGCATATTCTGGAGCTATATCCTGGAACATATCTTGCAAAACAAATGTAAACTAAGGTGGGTGTTAGCTTGGCTAACACCCCTCCGATGCTTAAGTCAGTATTGGGTTCAAAAGAATTAATAATATCAAAACATATTAAAAAGAAGTAAGAATTCATACCATCTTGAGTTAGAAATTAAATTCTAGACTCACTTGAAATAGAGCTTAAGGTGTATAGCATTCCAAGATCACGGTAGCATATCTCCCTCCATATTCTTGAGTCTATATGCTCCTTTCCCTGCTTCTGATTCAACTTCATATGGTCCTTCCCATTTTGGAGCTAACTTGCCATCGGCAGGATTAGTAGTATTTTGGAAAGCCTTTCTTAATACCCAATCTCCAACCTTAAATCTTCTGGTTCTAATATTCTTGTTATATGCCCTGGATATTCTCTGTTGATATGCTGCCATCCTTAGCCTTGCCGCATCTCTCTTTTCATCTATAGTGTCTAAATCCTGACTCAAGGCTTCAGGATTCTTCTCAGGATCACTTAAGATAGATCTTGCAGTAGGTATTGTCATCTCCGTTGGAATCACTGCTTCTGCTCCAAACACCAACGAAAATGGGGTTTGACCTGTTGCATTCTTTATCGTTGTCCTATCAGCCCATAAAACAAAGGGTAATTCTTCTGCCCATCTTCCTTTTTTGGCTCCAAGCCTTTTCTTTAAGTTGTTGACAATTATCTTGTTAGAGGATTCTGCTTGTCCATTTGCTTGAGGATGTACCGGAGTAGATGTGATCATTTTGATTCCCCAATTCTTGCAAAAGTCTGTAGTCCTCTTACTTATGAACTGAGAACCATTGTCACAGATTATCTCAGCTGGTACTCCAAATCTGGTCAGGATATTCCTCTTTATGAAGGATACTACTTCTTGGTCTCTAACTTGAACAAATGCTTCAGCTTCAACCCACTTAGAGAAATAATCCGTCATTGCTAGCATAAAGACTTTTCCTCCCGGAGCTTTTGGTAGCTTTCCCACTATATCCATACCCCACTTCATAAATGGCCAAGGGGAAACAATAGGATATAATGGTTCAGCCGGTTGATGCAGTATGTTACTATGCCTTTGACATGAGTCACATCTTCGAGCATATTCTGCGGCATCTTTTCTCATTGTTGGCCAATAATATCCCGTTCTTAATATTTTTGAGAATAACGATCTGCCCCCAGCATGGTTACCACAATCCCCTTCATGTATATCCTGAAGGACTTCTTTGGCTTGAAGATCCTCCAAGCATCTCAAATACGGTCCTGCAAGAGATTTCTTGTATAAAATATTATCTATAATAGTGAATCGTGATACCTTCATCCTAAATGCCTTAGGATTTTCATCTCCAGGAATGTGTCCTTCTTTGAGATATTTCATGATTGGAGCCGTCCAGGTTTTAGGATCCTCTTCAGGATATTCTGCCCCAGGATCCTGAATACCAGCTACTTCTTTATCTCGAGGATTCGTTGCAGGATATAAGACATGTACTATTGGTATTTGCGTCCCTTCAGGTATCCTGACCGACGATCCCAGATTTGCTAAGGCATCTGCTTCAGCATTATCTTCCCTTGGTACCTGTTCAAGTATTAAAAACATCGAAATATCCTGCTAATTTTTTGTGAATATCGAGATATTCGATTAATTTCTCTCCCTTAACTGCATATGATCCATTAAAATGGTTAGTAATTAACAGAGAGTCAACATATACTTGCAAATTTTTGATACTCATGCTCTTAGCCAACTCTAATCCTGCAATTAAAGCCTCATACTCTGCTTCATTATTAGTAGCAGGAAATTCACACCTAATAGCCTGGGGTAATATGTCCCCCTGTGGCGATTTTAGTAGTATTCCTAATCCTACTCCTCTTACATTAGATGCACCATCAGTATATAATGTCCAGGATCCTGAGGATTCTCCTAGCTGTTGAACTTCTAGATCTACCTCATCCTGAATGTCACTACTAAAGTCAGCCACAAAGTCAGCTAAAGCCTGAGACTTTATGGCATTCCTAGGTTCATATATTAAATCATAAGCACTCAACTTTACTGACCACTTGGCCATCCTGCCTGACATCTCTGGTTTCCTAAGCACATTTTTAATAGGATAGTTTGTTTTAACATGAATCCTATGTGTCTCGAAATAATGCCTAAGTTTCGTTGATGCCATAATTAATGCTAGTATCAATTTTTCTAAATGAGAATACCTAGTTTCAGCATCTAACAAACTTTTACTAACATAATAAACAGGATACTGCTGACCTTCATGGTCTTTTATAAGAACGGCACTTACAGCATTCCCTGATACAGCAAGGTATAGGGATAGTGGTTCACCATTTTCCGGCTTCATCAATAGAGGTGCGGTTGAGAGATACCGTTTCAAATCCTGTAGGGCTGCTTCATGCTTTTCCCCCCATTCGAATCTTTTGTTCTTCTTTAGGATATCATAGAAGTCTTTGCATTTCTCCGAGGATCTTGAGATAAATCTGTTTAGAGCTGCTACTCGGCCTGTTAACCTTTGTACATCCTTCATATTCGAGGGTGATTTTATATCCAGGATAGCTTTAATCTGCTCCGGGCTTGCCTCTATCCCCCTTTTCGTCACCATATACCCAAGAAACTTTCCTGCCCCCACTCCGAAATGGCATTTAGCAGGATTCAGCTTCATGTTGTATTGATCCAGGATATCAAATGCTCCTTTAATATCCTGGAGGTGATCCTGAGCTTTCTTTGATTTTACCACCATATCGTCAATGTACACCTCCATGGTGTCCCCCAGTTTGTCTTTAAACATCATGTTTACCAATCTTTGGTATGTTGCACCTGCATTTTTCAAACCAAAAGGCATAGCTGTATAACAATAAATACCTGTTGGCGTCATGAAGGCGGTATCCTCCTGGTCAGAAGGCTCCATTTGTATCTGTTGAAATCCTGAGGATGCGTCCATGAAGGTCAGCATTTCATGCCCAGCAGTGGCATCTACCATTGCATCAATATGGGGAAGAGGAAATGGGTCTTTAGGACAAGCTTTGTTCAAGTCTGTGTAGTCTACACAAACTCTCCATTTCCCATTCTTCTTCTGTACTACAACCACGTTTGCTAGCCACCTTGGGAACTTAACCTCTCTGATCATTCTTGACTTTAATAATCTTTCAACTTCCTCCTGGATAATTGTATTCCGCTCAGGAGCAAACTTCCTTCTTTTTTGTTGCACAGGCTTGAATGATTTATCAATTCCAAGCTTGTGAGTGATAATATCTTTGGATATGCCTGTCATATCCTCATGCTTCCATGCAAACGTAGACATCCTGCATTTCAAAAAGTTAATTAATTGTTCCTCAATATCCTGAGGGATATTGGTCCCTACGAGCACCGAAATATCGGGGTTATCCTGGTCCAGGATAACCTTCTTCACATCCTGCTCCGGATCCTCCACGATATCCTGTGCCCGTGACTTTAATTGCTATGCTGCGCTAGTTTTGGCTGAGGATTTCATCGAGGAGGAGTAGCACTCTTTCGCCTCCTGCTGATCACTATCAACTTTGACCACTCCCCAAGGGGTAGGTATCTTGATGCATTGGTGATACGTTGATGGCACGGCCTTCATATCGTGAATCCACGGTCTTCCCAATATGATGTTATAGCAGGATAGAGAATCCATCACACAGAAACGTTGTATCGAATTGACTCCTTCAACGTATACTGGCAACTTTATCTCTCCCACTGTGTTTCTAGCCTCTCCACTGAATCCAACAAGCACGGTGGACTTTGAAGTGATATCCATTGGAGATACATTCATTCTCTTCAGAGTTTCTAGTTGGATTATGTTGACGGAGCTGCCATTATCAACCAATATCCTGTGTACAAAATGGTTAGCCACATATAACGTTATTACCAGAGCATCATGGTGAGGATCCTGGACAGTATCCCTGTCATCTGCATCAAAAGTGATCACTTTTTCAGTCGTGAGGGTAGTCATCCTGACAGGTCTGTCTCCCCTTTCGGCCTTAGCTTCCTTTGCATGTCTCTTTGCTGCCGAATACGAGGTCCCACAAATGTCGGATCCTCCCGAAATGAAGTTGATTATCTTGGCATCCGAGGGAGGTGACGCTGCTCGTTCAGGATCCTTGTCAGTATCCTGACCCTTATTCTTCTTTTTTCCTAAGAGATCTTTCAGATATCCCTTGCTTAGAAGATAGCTTATTTCTTTCCTTAAAGCAATGCAATCCTCAGTCATATGTCCGAAATCTTCGTGGAAAGCACACCATTTCGACTTATCTTTCCAGTCAGCCTTTTGTTGATTCTTTCGAGGCCATCTAGCCTTGTCTCCTAGACCCTGCATAGCATACATTAATTCAGGAATATTAACGGAAAAGCAATATTCAGACAACTCAGGATACTCTTCAGGATCCTCATCTTCGACAGCATTCACTCTCTTGTTTTCATTTCTACCATATGGCTTAGGCCGATATGACTTAAATGAGGATTCTGACTTCCTGTTAGTCGATTCATAAGTGTTGGACGAGTTCATCCTTTCTTGCATCTTCTTGTCATCTTCCAGACGGATATATCTCAAGGCCCTGTTACGAGCTTCATCGAGATTCCTGCAGGGATTCATTACGAGATCCTGATAAAACTGAGAATCCTTTTGTAATCCCATCTTAAAAGCTTGCACAGCTGTTGCAACATCAAGATGTGGGATATCCAAGGATTCTCGACTAAATTTGTTCACATAATCCCTCAAGGATTCTTGAGGCCCTTGAGTTATCCTGTAAAGATCACTGGTTAGTTTCTCAAAACTCC
This sequence comes from Helianthus tuberosus, assembly GCA_030545235.1. NCBI lineage: Eukaryota > Viridiplantae > Streptophyta > Magnoliopsida > Asterales > Asteraceae > Helianthus > Helianthus tuberosus. The sequence continues at coordinate 86,807,141 of CM060369.1, forward strand.
GACTACAAGAAAATTGACTGTTAAATAAATTAACCAAATGAGCAAATGAAGTGATTGAGTGAGGAGGAACGTTCAACAGCCATTTTAAGGCTGATCCCGTTAGAGTAGAACCAAATCCCTTGCACAAGCACGCTTCCTTGAGCTCCGGAGGAATAGGGTTAATCTCCATTCTTTCCCTATACTGAGCAATATGTTCCTCAGGATCCGTAGTCCCATCATAAAGCTTCATGTTGGGAGTTTGGAATCTCTTTGGGATCTCAGTATCACATATAGGGTACGCAAAACGAGATATCTTGTGGCTATCCTGAGATACTTCCGGGATCGGCTGGACCACCCCCGGTACACTAGATATCATGTCTTTCAACTTCTGAAGTTCCCTGGTAAGTGCTGATGTTACACCTGTATCCTGCAAAGATCCACCACTGTTAGTAGTATGAGTATTATTATTATTAGACACGTTACCAGTTGGAGGATTTTGCCCATATCCTGAAGCATATCCTGAGCTCCTCATGGTTGACATCCTAATCGAGGAGGGTATTTCAGGAGTATGATTCTGAGGAAGACTGGGCACGATATTCCCCCTATTATCCTCGGTATAAACAGCTGAGCTAAAGTTCAACGCTCTGGGGTGTAACGGAGTGACATTGTCCTCCGCAGATCTGCTCGAGCCAGCCTTCAGGAGTTGTATCTCCCTCAAAAGCATTTGGTTCGTTTCCTGTTGCTGCCTCATTTGTTCCTGCACACTTCCAAATAAGGTTAAAATTTCATCATTAGAAGCTAAAACGGGAGCAGATCCCTGGACACTCTGAGTCGGGATAACATCTTGAGATTGTGTAGAGGCAGGCATCCTTGGAGGAGGTGGTGGAAGCACCGAACCGGTAGTAGCAGAAGTCATAGCAGACACAGTAGAGGAACTCATGTTTGATCTTGAGGCCATTACAGATAATGTAGCAAAAAGTTTTGAAAATAGAAAACCGATTAGCGATTTGACAAGAAGTTTTAGTAAAAAGAGCACCACTTGCCCCACGGTAGGCGCCAAATTGTTTTGGTCAAAAATTACCGAAGTAATTAAGTGATCAAATTAGTTAAGTGAGGTAGTGTGCTAGAAGTAAGTGTCAAAAATGTGTTAATTAAATTACTTGCAAAAACAGTTTCAGGATACGGCTCGGGATATTGAGCTGTATCAACGATCAAACAATGAGTAAATAATGAGCAAAAAGTAAAGGAAGTGACACGAGATGTACGAGGAAAGCCCTTGATCAATCTAGATCGCCGGCATAAAACCTCGGGAGCTGACAATCGCAGCTGCCTTGTTCTTCAATTGCTTCAAAAATCAGGATACAGTGCAAGATGTGGGACGGATCGACTAAGTGTTACAACGGAAATGAAATACAAGTGTGGTGTTTGCTATCAGCTAGAGAGTGATTGTGTTCGAGAGTGTAAGTGTGAAATGATGTGTTCTAAGTTGATCCGACCTCATCTATTTATAGTAAAGATAAAATAACTAACTACCCTAAACTTGCGGGATCCACCGAATATTCCTTCCTGGAACGTTGTAGAGCTGGTCTTTCGGGCTCAACGTCTCTTTCTCAACAAATTCGTCCGAGTCTTGAGGAGAAGAAGTCCTTGTGACCGTTAGCAAGCCTCTGCCCTTAACCTGCACGTGGTTAATTCAATAAGCTTCAGGATATCGCCCAAGATGTCAGCAATATCCTCTTCCAGCATCCTGATTACAAATAAACAAACAAAGGCAGGATATTAGTCAGGATACATATGTTAAGAAAATGACCCCTAACAGTAGCTATGACTCCCTGTCCGAAAAAGGTAAAGAACTATGTTCAAAACCTTCATGATTTGATTCTCTGAAATCATAGCTTATAATTTATAAATGTCCTTGTGACTAGGCCTGTTGTGCCACTAATAAAACTGTTATTGTTTTTATAACTAGGATAAATTATAATAAAAATCCTAAATAAATATGATTAACAAATTAACCAATATGGTCTATGTTTACCATGGTTAATGAATTGCCATAAAAGACAACTCTATGATAAACTCCCAAATAAACTATTGGCATTGTCTTATGCAACAGTTCAAATTAAAATGGCTGACTCGGATGAAATTAATAGTCACCCAAAGGAGAATAATGATAACGCCCGAATTAATATAACGGGTGCTGAACTGAAAGTGTTAGTAGACGACGCTGTTACAAAGGCCTTAGAGCGGCAGTATGAAGAATATAGTGGGACTCGTAGTAGGACCCTATCTACACCACACTCAAAGCCCAAGACTCATTCTGAGGCTCACAGCAAGCCTCCCTCCAAGAAGGATGAACCCAAGAAAGATGATGACGATCGTCAGTCCACAAATCATCAAAGTGTTCCATCCCTGAAGATTGTACCGAAACAAGGAACCCATGATAAGGGTTGCTCCTACAAATATTTTGTTTCATGCAAACCCAGGGATTTCACTGGGGAGAAAGGAGCTATAGATTGTATGATGTGGTTAGATGAGATGGACACAGTTGTTGATATCAGTGGATGTGCTGAGAAAGATGTGGTAAAGTTTGTGTCTCAATCATTTAAAGGTGAGGCCTTAGCCTGGTGGAGATCGTTGATTCAAGCTACCGGGAAGATCCCATTGTATAACATGACATGGGAACAGTTTGTTGCCCTCATCAGAGAAAACTACTGCTCTCAACATGAGGTTGAAAAGATTGAGTCCGATTTCATATCGTTGGTTATGAAGAACCTTGACTGCCAAGCTTACCTCACGAGCTTCAACACATTATCAAGATTGGTTCCGTATCTGGTGACCCCGGAACCCAAAAGAATAGATCGTTTCATTGGGGGTTTAGCCCCAGAAATAAAGGCAAGCGTGAAGGCTTCTCGGCCGACTACTTTCAGATCGGTAACTGACATATCCTTGTCCCTCACTCTGGACGCGGTCAGACAGAGATCGCTGAGGAACACGGATGTCGAGAAAAGAAAGCGTGAAGATAACAATTCACGAAGGTCAAACAAGAAGCATCGAGGAAACAATGACCACAAGAAAGGGTCTGAGTCTAGAAAGGATGGGCATCAGTCTGGAGAAAAGCCCAAGTGTAAAATCTGCAACAGACAGCACTTTAGGAAGTGCAGGTATGAATCGAACTCACAGACCCAGTCGAGAACTTTTGCATGTGGGATATGCAAGTCCAAGGATCACAAGACCTTGGATTGCAAAAAGTTGAAGGACGCAACGTGCTACCGTTGCAATGAAAAAGGGCACATTAAGACCAACTGCCCAAAATATGCAAAGAAAGACGATGAAGGAAAGAAGACCAATGCTAGATTCTTCAGGATGGATGCAAAGGAAGCCGTCCAGGACGACAACGTGATTACAGGTACTTTCCTCGTAAATGATGTCTATGCAAGAGTACTTTTTGATTCAGGCGCTGATAAATCGTTTGTAGATAATAAGTTTTGCAAATTGCTGAATTTACCTGTCAAAACCTTAAGTGTGAATTATGAGGTGGAGTTAGCAGATGGCACCATAGAAACCGTCTCAACTGTGTTAGATGGATGTGTTATATCCATTAAGAACCACTCTTTTTCTTTGTCCCTACTTCCCTTTAAGTTAGCCGGTTTTGACATAGTTTTGGGTACGGACTGGTTATCTCATAACCAGACCCAAATTGTCTGCAACAAGAAGCAAGTGGTGATTAAGACTCCGTCTGGTGAATCACTTACCATTCGGGGAGATACCCAGTATGGACTGCCTGAGCAAGTGACTATGCTCAAGGCCTCTAAGTGTTTAAAGAAGGGTTGTGTCATCTACATGGCACAAGTGATTATTGATGAGCCGAAACCGAAGATGGAAGATATCCCCGTCATTTCTGAATACCCTGATGTTTTTCCTGAAGAACTACCTGGTTTACCACCAGATAGACATGTCAAATTCAGAATTGACATCATCCCTGGGACAGCACCTGTTGCTAGAGCACCTTATAGATTGGCACCAACAGAGATGAAGGAATTGAGAACGCAACTAGATGAATTGCTAACCAAAGGTTTCATTAGACCTAGTTCGTCTCCCTGGGGAGCGCCGATCTTGTTTGTCAAGCAGAAGGATGGATCGATGCGTCTGTGCATCGATTACCGTGAGCTTAATAAGGTCACGATCAAGAATAGGTACCCATTGCCCAGAATCGACGATCTGTTCGATCAGCTTCAAGGGGCAAGTTACTTCTCTAAGATCGATCTGAGGTCAGGATATCATCAATTGAAGGTTAAAGATGAAGATGTACACAAGACTGCATTTAGGACTCGTTATGGTCATTACGAGTTCCTAGTGATGCCTTTTGGGCTCACAAATGCAGCTGCCGCATTCATGGATCTCATGAATCGCGTCTGCAAGCCCTACTTGGACAAATTTGTCATCGTCTTCATCGACGACATCCTCATCTACTCGAAGAACAAGGCTGATCATGAGAAGCATCTTTGATGTATCCTTTCATTACTTCAGCAGGAGAAGCTCTATGCCAAATTCTCTAAATGTGAATTCTGGCTTCGTGAAGTCCAATTTCTTGGACATGTGGTTAGCGAACGCGGAATCCAAGTGGACCTCGCTAAGGTTGAAGCTGTCATGAACTGGCAAGAGCCAAAGACGCCTACAGAGATTCGTAGCTTCCTGGGATTGGCAGGATATTACAGGCATTTCATTGAAAAATTTTCAAGGATTGCTGCACCCCTAACCTCCTTGACTAGGAAGAAGGTTAGGTTTGTTTGGGGCCCTAAGCAGCAAGAATCCTTTGATATCCTAAAGCAAAAGTTGAGCAACGCTCCTGTGCTGACGTTACATGAAGGTACCGAAGAATTCGTGGTTTACTGCGATGCATCACACACCGGGATGGGATGTGTGCTTATGCAGAGAGGCAAAGTTATTGCCTACGCTTCACGACAGTTAAAGGTGCACGAAAAGAATTACACCACCCATGACTTGGAGTTGGGTGCCGTTGTATTTGCACTAAAGCTATGGAGGCACTATTTATATGGTATCAAATGTGTGATCTATTCTGATCACAAGAGCCTCCAGCACCTGTTTAACCAGAAGGATTTAAACATGAGGCAACGCCGATGGATGGAGACGTTGAATGATTATGATTGTGAAATCAGATACCATCCAGGCAAAGCAAACGTGGTTGCTGATGCCTTAAGCATGAAGGAAAGAGTGAAACCCATAAGAATCAATGCCAAGAGCATTGAAATAAAGAACAATTTGAATGAAAGGTTGTTAGCTGCACAGAAGGAAGCTGTACTGGAAGCTAACTATCCTAATGAAAAGCTAGGAGTAACTGAGGAGCAGTTATCTCTTGGCAAAGACGGAATTCTAAGATTGAATGGACGAATATGGGTTCCTGTGTATGGAGGACTTAGGGATGTTATCCTCCAGGAAGCCCATAGTTCTAAATATTCCGTTCATCCTGGAGCTGATAAGATGTACCAGGATCTGAAGGCAAATTATTGGTGGATAGGCTTGAAGAAGTCTGTAGCCGCCTATGTAGCTAAATGTTTGACGTGTGCGCAAGTCAAAGCAGAACATAAAAAACCGTCAGGTTTGCTACAACAGCCTGAACTTTCCACTTGGAAGTGGGAAATGGTAACTATGGATTTTATCACCAAGTTACCTAAAACAAGGAAAGGAAATGATACGATATGGGTGATCGTGGATAGACTGACTAAGTCAGCACATTTTCTACCCATAAAGGAGACCTATAGCTCCGACATGTTAGCCCAATTATACGTAGATAAGATTGTAGCTCTACATGGCGTACCAGTAGCTATTATCTCTGACAGAGATACTAGATACACGTCTCATTTTTGGAAAAGTTTCCAACAATCTTTGGGCACGCGTTTAAATTTCAGTACGGCTTACCATCCTCAGACGGACGGACGGACAGAGTGAGCGTACTATTCAAACGTTGGAAGACATGCTTCGTGCATGTGTGATTGACTTGGGTGGTAGTTGGGATAACCACCTACCATTGATCGAGTTCTCATATAACAATAGCTACCATACCAGCTTCAAGGCTGTGCCTTTCGAGGCCCTATACGGTAGAAAGTGTAGAACGCCCATTTGTTGGGCAGAAGTTGGAGATGTCCAACTGTCAGGTCCGGAAATAGTCTTTGAAACGACGGACAAGATTGTCCAGATTCGTGACCGACTAAAAGCTGCCAGGGATAGGCAGAAAAGCTACGCAGATTTAAAGCGTAAACCTATGAAATTCGAGGTAGGTGAAAAAGTGTTGCTTAAAGTATCACCCTGGAAGGGAGTGATGCGATTTGGTAAGAAAGGCAAGTTGAGCCCGAGATACATAGGACCTTTCGAGGTTATCGAACGTGTCGGATCAGTTGCCTATAAGTTAAACTTACCAAAAGAGCTCAGTGGTATTCACAATGTATTCCACATCTGCAATCTGAAGAAGTGTTTCGCTGATGAATCACTGGTCATACCACATACAGATGTGCACATAGAAGAGAGCTTGAAGTTTGTTGAAAAACCTGTGTCGATCGAGGATCGACAGGTTAAGAAGCTTCAAAGGAAGCATGTGCCTATTGTAAAGGTAAAATGGGATGCCCGAAGAGGTCCCAAATACACGTGGGAGGTTGAGTCCACAATCAAAGAAAAATACCCTCATTTATTTCAGTAAATCTCAAGGTCGAGATTTCTTTTAAGGGGTGAGGATGTAACACCTCGAAAATTCATGTCCTATAATGTATTGACACGTGTCATAATCTTGAACGTGTGAAAGAATGTTCTAGAGGGACTAAAGTTGACAAACATGGAAAGTATGTGAATATACGAGTTCAAAATGTCAACAGTGAATAAATATACTTTACAATAACCCTACATGATGTTTATACCATCAAACGAATAAATCATGGATCATACGAAGCTAAATATGAAAGAAAGTGAGAGATTACAAACTACAAGGGTTAAATGTGTCAACATGTTTAAGTTATACCTCTGAGTGACCTTTTAGCAAACCCGAAGCTTTGTAACGGTTAATTATGCTCACTAGATTGCATGATAAAAATTTCATAAAGTTTCGTTATCGTATGAGAAAGTTATGATCAAATTTGCATACAAGGGGTTAAAGCGTCAACGTTGAAAATTATGACTTTTCGGCTAATAACCAAGTGGCCAAGGACTTAACAAAGTGGGTATAAGTCTTGAAGCCCTTATAGGTAAATTTGGAGGGCTCAAAGTGCAAAATATAAAGTTGGTTGACCTTTCGAAAGGCCAAGGGACAATATGCAACAACTTGAAAATGTTTAAACCAGAACACAAGGACCATACGGGCCGCGTAGCCCCAAGAAGACTCCTACGCGGGCCGCCTTCGACGCACAGATGCAGAAAATTTAGACAGTAGCCTATTTTCTCGTTATAACCGACCCAAAACAGATATTTTCACTACATGGGCGACCCCTAAACAGTCCTAGGCACTTAGGGACATCTGTTGATGATCCATGGCCATTGATAGCATGATTTGTCAATGATCTATGAGATCAAAAGTACTATATAAAGGCCCTTGTTGCAACCATTTTGATCACACCTCACTTCTACATTTCTGATCATTTCTGGAGCTCCAAAGCAGACTCAAGTGATCACTAATTGAGCATAGGACTTCAGTAAGTATGCTTAACCTTTCTTAGTTGAGTTTTTACTTAGTTTTAGCTTAAAAGTCAAACCGTCGTAATTAACGGTTGACTTAGCGATTAATCATTGATGGTCCAGTGATTAGTCGAATTGAAAGTAGTTATAAGTTGGTAATTATGTGGGCATTAAACCTTTAAAAGGGCACCCTCTGATTTCCACTCTAACTAGACCATTAGTCGGGTCAAACTTGTTATTAAAAAGTCAACAGGATGCTTAATTTCAAATTAATACATAATTAGCAATGTAGAACCCATACAACCTGTTTGATCATTATTATAACGTAGTAATTAATGTAAGAACATATCTAAACATGTTCAACCCGACAATTTTCAGTAGAAATCCGGTTCGGAACCGAAAGTAGCATAATTTGACTATTGCTTTGACTTTCAGTTCTGACCCGTTTAAGCATGTTTTAGAAATGCCTTAGAGCTTTAATTGGACCAGGTTACTTGCTAGTATAACCCTCTGTGATTATACACCTTGGTTCAATAGTTATCCAATTAAAATGCATGATTCCGTTAATTACTCATATGTTGACCATTATGCCCTTTTCACCATAAAACGTGATTTTTGGAAATGTAAAAGAGTAGAAACCTTAGTTACTGATATATAAACTTGTACCCAAAATTTGACATCAGTTTGAGGTGTAGATTGAGAGTTATGCTCATTAGCGTAAATGCTCATTAGCGTAAATAGAAAGCTTTTTAGCGATTTAACGGCGTAATTACCATATAGCCTAATTAAACCCACTTTTTGATATCAAACTTTTTACCCACTGATGTAATATATTATTTTGGGATTTTTGAAGATTTTTAATTAATTTTAGGCTGAGCATAACTTAGAGTCATAAGCTTAATTCGGTAAATGTCGGTTTTGCCCTTTCGGGCTATAAAATGAGTTTTACATATCTTTTTGACCCCAAAACTTTTGCTACTGATTTTATATGATAAATAAATTATTTTAGACCTTCTGGAATAATAAAAATATCAGCTTTATATATAGAACCCGGAAACGGCTTCTAATCGCCTTTTTAAGCGTTTTTAACGCATAGTATGTACTAAAACTATTTTAAACATACAAGGGCTGATACCTACTGATATTTTAGGTAAATTATAATATTTTAACAGTAAGCAAAAGTTTTTTAACTCATACTTCAGTTTTGAGCTTTTCGGCTTATGTGAAATTACCAAAATGCCCCTACGGTGCATAATTTGAGTTTAAACTCTTTTCGGGCATAATAAAAGATATCTTACTGATGTCGCAACATATTTGAGGCATATTAACTTAGGAAACCTGTATATGGCTCTTATGATTACCCGTTACGCCTCTTGCGCGTTCGGTTCGGTTTATGTAACTAGTTTGCATAAACTAGCCGAAACGGGTCAAACCTTATCGGTTTTATCTCAAAATCCAGAATGTGTATAATATACCCATATTAAGAAAGTCTTCAAACTTGTCGGGTCTAAATCACATTCTATCCCGGTCTTCGCTTAATCGTGCGTACGAACCGTATCTTTAAAACTAACCGGTCTAAGTTTAGGCATAATTAAAGACCCGTTAGGATTCTAATAGGTTATTATAAACCTTCGTTCCAGAATAGGAGGACCAGTAAAAGCTACTTGCATTTGCTGTTTGAGAATTATACTTGCAAAGGTAAATACTTTTAACTTATTTTCCCTATACGGGCTTGGGGTACGGTATATAAAATACCGCTTGGTCGGGCAGTAAATCTTCCATCATATGGTGGTTAATTGATATTTGATCGGCCCGTTTAAATTGTTTTGTTTGCTTAGAGCCTTTGGGAGGTTAATGACCATGTCCCGGATATCCTTGGCATCATTTTACGAAATGGCCACGACCTAAGCGCGGGGTGTAGGCGTACACCCGTCAGTGCCAAATAAATAATGTGGTGTGTCTATTGATTTTAACCCGGCAGGATCCGGGCTGCTAAACGCATAAGGAACATGTAATTGTTTTACGAGATTATATATTTAAATAATTATCCCAAGTTATAAAAGTTTCTGCCACGTGCATTCAAATCAATTTTATTAAACTTTTCAAAATGAGTCGGTTGAATGTATTTACCAGTGTAAACTGACGTATTTTCCCAAAAAGATTAAATGCAGGTACTACTCGTATTAGGCTGGATTTCTCCTTAGCATCAATAAGAGTCTCGCAAGCTTAAGATGCCTAAAGTCTGTTGAACTACTGTTTCCACTTATTTGATCCACCTGTGGACAAACTTTCGACTGTTGTGATACTTGATATTACAATATTTTATTCGGTTGAAATATATCTTTCATTTGCTTCCGCTGTGCATTTAAATATTGTGTTGTTTGACTGTTATGTTGCCAACCACGTCACGATACTCCCCCACCAGGCCCACCAGTCAAACGTGGAAATATTGGGGTGTGACATTAGCTTAGTTAAAGGAATGGCTGTTCTAGAAAAATCTTGAATAAATCTTCTATAATAACCGGCCAATCCTAAGAAACTTCTAACCTCGGTTGGTGACTCAGGGATTTTCCATTTAGTAATTGCCTCGATCTTTGTGGGATCCACATGAATTCCTTCATGATTGACTAGGTGTCCAAGAAACTGTACCTGTTCTAACCAAAACTCGCACTTGGAAAATTTAGCGTAAACCTTTTCCTTTCTTAATAAACTTAAAAGTGCGTGCAAATGCTTTGCATGATCCTCCTTATTCTTAGAGTAAATGAGAATATCATCTATAAAAACAATTATGAATTTATCCAAATATGGCTTACATATTCGGTTCATCATGTCCATAAATACAGCTGGGGCATTGGTTAAACCAAATGGCATGACAGTAAATTCATAATGGCCATACCTTGTTCTAAATGCGGTTTTAGGAATGTCCTCTTCCTGTACCTTTAATTGATGATATCCTGACCTTAAATCGATTTTAGAGAAAAATCGAGCTCCTTGCAGTTGATCGAACAGATCATCGATTCTCGGCAATGGGTATCGATTCTTAATCGTGACTTTATTCAATTCACGGTAGTCAATGCACATACGCATTGATCCATCTTTCTTTTTAACAAATAGTATTGGCGCTCCCCATGGCGACGAACTTGGTTGTATAAATCCTTTCTCCAACAATTCGTCTAATTGTTTCTTTAATTCTTGCATTTCTGCAGGTGCCAAACGGTAAGGTGCTTTGGCAATCGGTGTTGTTCCTGGTATTAAATGGATTCTGAATTCAACTTCTCTATCTGGAGGTTGCCCTGGCAATTCTTCTGGAAATACATCTGAAAACTGAGATACTACGGGAATATCTTTCAAATCCTTTCCTTTAGTGTTAGTGATTATAGAAATCAAATACACTAATGACCCTTTTCTTATATAACTTGCAGTTTTCATCATAGAGATGAATTTTGTGGATCTAGATGGTTTATCTCCTTTTATTGTGATAGTTTTACCTTTTGGTGAATTTACTTGAATTGACTTTTGATCACATAAAATACTGGCTTTATTGGCTATTAACCAATCCATTCATAAAACAACATCAAATCCTGCCAGATTCATGGGATAAAGATTTGCAATAAATTTCTGATTTAAAATTTCTATTCTTGCTCCCTGGAAGATTTCAGAAATCCTAACGGTTTCTCCATTAGCTGTCTCTACTAAACATTCTTGTGGTAGTTTAGTTAATGACTGATTTAGAAATTTGCAAAATGATGTATTAATAAAACTTTGGTTTGCACCAGAGTCAAATAATACTTTAGCAAAAACATCATGAACTAAAAACGTACCAGCTATGACATCTGGAATCATTTTAGCTTCATCTGCAGTCAGAACAAATGCTCTAGCATTTTGAGTATTCTTGTTGTTTGTAACTGGAGCTAATTTCGGACAATTAAGCTTGATATGACCTTGTTCTCCGCAGTTGTAACATATCCTGTTATTAGCTTTCTTCCTGCAATTTTCTTCCTTGTGTCCCGATATTTTGCAAAAGTTACAGTATATGGAGCATCTTCCTGAATGCTTTCTTTTGCAATTCTTACAGTAAGGTGTAGAGGTAGAACCTATATTTTCCCACGATTAAAATTTCCAGAACGAAATTATTGTGTGAGCTTTTGGGTTAGGTTCCTCCTTTGATCTTCTTCTCGGGTACGGACTAATTCGTCTGTCAAGGTATTTGCTAGTTCTACAGCTTCTTCTATGGTTTGAGGTCTAGCTGCCTTGACTACGTGTCTTATCTCACCGATTAATCCCCAAATATAACGGGAGATCAATACTGGTTCTGGTGAAGCAAGAGTTGGCACTATTCTAGCATATTCGAAAAATAATTTAGTGTATCCCTTACTATCCACACCAATCATCCTAAGGTTTAGGAATTTGTTAGCTATCTGTTCCTTCTCATTTGGTGGGCAGAATTTCCTTTCTACCTTGTTCTTAAATTCTTCCCATTCCATATTGTAAGTTCTATCACTTCCTCTTGATTGGAGGATAGTGTTCCACCATTCTAGTGCTGAATTTTTAAACAGATTAGAAGCAAACAGTATCTTATCTTCTTCAGCACACTTGCTTATTCTTAAGACTGCCTCAGTTTTCTCTATCCAGCGTAGGGTTGCAATGGCTCCTTCATTTCTTATTCTTAAAACAACGGCAGGGCTTACGTGGCCCGCGTGGCTTAGGGGTCTAGGCGTAGCTGATCCGGGTCATGACTAGGTTCAACACGTTGCACGACACGTGTCAACACCGGAGCCCGCCTACTCAATAAGTTGACGCGGCCCGCGTAAGGGTTAAGGATCCTTTACGCGGCTCGCCTGAACTAAAAAATCATATTTTTATTTTATTTTTAATGCTATACTGTATTTCGGGCTCGGTTTTCACATACGGGGTGTATTTAATGACATATTGGGAAAATTTAAAATATACTAGGGTGTTTGGAAATATTTTGAGAGTGTCGTTTTATTGAGGATTGTTACATAGAGAGCTTGGCCGGTTATCATTCGAGCAGAATCCGGAACAAGATGACGTGTCTAGAGTACAAGAAACGATTCTAGACGGTGCTGCGGGAAAGTCGGTGTCGAAAGTTTCTTCTTCCAGCGAGGTTAGTCGTTTCAGTGATCGGAATACTGCAGGGAATAAGGATAGGAATGATCACCTTGAGGATAGGCTAGCTTGTTGGTAGAGACTCTTTATCTCCCATGGTTTCGAAAATTGGCATGCAGCCGTCTAAAGGGTGTGGGGTGTCACACCCCCAAAATCCACACGCGGAGCACCACCGCTTGGAGGCGTGACATGACCAGGATCGAGCCACCAATCATATTGAACAACGTAATTAAGTAAATAAAACCAACCACAATACAATTGGTGACCAAAAGCTAGTTAACCAAGTTCAAATTAAACAGCGGAAGCATAAGACGTGAAACCAAAACATTAGTTTAATAAGTTCATAAGTTCAAATGTTTAACATAGGACTCGACAGTCCATGTCCCACAACGACCTCCTCCTCGTGTAAGCTCCATAAGCATCTAACGACCTGCAAGGCATGTAACAAAGAATCAACAATAAAGTTGAGCGAGTTCACAGTAGGTGTTCATTATAAAGTAGTTTTTCAAGAACTATGAGTTTGTTTGCAACTGCAGGTTAAATAAACTTTCCTTATTTTCCAAACCATAAACGGTGGGGGCTACCCCATGTTGTAAACCACTAGACTAGATGTATATATATGTGTCCTTCCCAATCCGAGGACAGAGGTACATATTAAATACGTAGGTTTAGCGCTGGTGTCATTCCCAATCCGAGGACAGTGGTACGTAGTGAATACATAGGTTTTGCGCTGGTGCCCTTCCCAATCCGAGGATATAGGTACGTATGAAAATACGTAGGTTTAGCGCTGGTGCCCTTCCCAATCCGAGGACGAAGGTAAGTAGTCTAGTAGTGGTGAAAGTACAAGTTCCGTCTCAACTATTTAATCCCATTCCCAACCACCGGGAATCCCATGCCTTAGTAAGGGTGTGAACTCACCTTTGGTTGCTCGGTTTGACTCTCAAAAATAGCTAGCAGTCAAGGCCGGTCAATCACGTCCTAATATGATTACCAGTTAGTCATTTAGTGGTTTCAAATAGAGCACAAAGTTCCTACGCGCATCTATCACATAACATGCATCACTTTAACGATTCATGCCCATATAAACTTCCCATTTATTCCCGTTCATAAGCAAACATACGATATTGCACATAACACTTTTATTGACATATAACATGTTAGATTATTCTCAGATAACCTACCCGACATTTAGACACACAATTTACTACTTATGTCGTTTCAGCTTTAATCTTCAAAACTGGGCTGTTTTTGGGAATTTTAATAAAATAGTTAACTTATTCCAAAAATTCCCAAATTTTTACAGCAGGCCTTAAACGATCCAAATATTATTGTGTAAAAATCTCGGGATCCAATTCATTACCAATATTTTGTAAAATTTTATTTACCGGACTGAAATCAGATTCATCACTTTCTGACTGCAGTCCACGGAATAATTTATTTAAAATTCATCGTAAGTTCGATTTATGAAATTCTAGTGGGAGAATTGCTATGACATCAGTGTCCATCTACAGTACAAATTTCGTGACCTAATTCTGCACAGATTTCAAGTTATGACGAACAACATAACACATATTTTCTGCAGAAAAATGCAGCTTTTGCTGCTGTGAAAAATGACCCCTTTAAAAATAGCAAACGAAGTCCAAAAATTATGATTCCAGTGCCATTAGAACCGTATTTCAAAATAACACGTTATAGATTCAAGAAAATCTGTTTTTCGTTAAGTTATGATATGGTTATAGCCAACTGAAGTTGGTTGTAAACACCAACCAGATTCCTGTTTTCAGCTCTTAACTTTCTAACGCGTGTTCGATTGATTCCGTTAACATGTTTAGCGAACAACAACGACTCTCATACACACTTACAGCAGGTTATAAGTCATTCATACTGTGTAACCCTAATCAGCACCTAATCATCATTTTACATCTTTATGTAAACCTTATGTAATGCTTTATGTTCATGTTTTTAGTTCTTGTTCTTAGTGTTTTGAACATAGCCATCATACTACAACTTTTAACTACAAAGACAAGATGAACAAAGGTGTAACAAGGACTTACTACTAGCACAAAGGCAAGGGATGATTCTAGTGAAGAAGATGATGAAAAATGATGATGAAAAAGCAAGAAGCAAAGTCCTTTGAAGCTTCACAAGTTGCAAGCTTCCTTGTATCAACCTTTAAGCTTGAATGGAACTCAAAAATGGATGAAGATGGTGGAATTGTGGTGGTGATGGGGGCGGTTAAGGGAGGGCCGAGAGGGAGGAGGGAGAGAGTGAAGGTGAGGGTGTGATGATGAGGAGTATGGTGATGATCTTTGTGTCATGCTTAAATAGATATGTTCATATATTTTGGCAACCTCTACAAGTAACAATCTACTAAAATAATGAGATATAATCTTGAACAAGATTGGGAGTATGGTGTAAATTTTGGGGTGGGTCCATATGGGACCGAATTCGGTTGGGGGGTGGGGGTTGTAATTTTTGTAACTAAATGGTAATCATAAGTTAGTTTCCAAGTATATGCTTACCTATGATATTTACTAGAGAAATTAGTGGGTGTTATGGTGAACGTGGATCATGACAAGCCAAGAAATAATTAAACAATGTGTTTGGCAAAAATTTGGTGTCCCGGGTAATGTCCGGTTGTTCGGTTGGATACCGTTTTATTAAAGTGTTTTATTATACCGTAAAGTGTCTATTATATATATTTTTGTAACACTTTTAATTCCTAACACTTAGGAAAACATTCAGGACCATTTAGTCAATTTTCTGCACAAGACTAGTATGTTAACAAACACATGTAAGTATGACGCAGTAATCAGAAAGCAGTTAAGTAATTTAGCACAGTCATCAAGCACTTTAATTAACATCAATTAATCGTACGGATACATGTAATTATGAGGGTTGTCACATTCTCCCCCTGTTAAGAAAATTTCGTCCTGAAATTTAGCACGTGGTTACTGAGGAAGCTAGTTAAGTTGCGTGGTTTCCTGGTTTTCCTAGGGTGTCACATCATCCCCCCATTGGTTTGGAATTTCGTCCCGAAATTCTGCAGTAGCTTCAGCCTCAGTAGTGGTTGCAGTTTTCTTAAATAACTGGGGATACTTGTGTTTCATTTGGTCTTCTCGTTCCCAGGTAAACTCTGGGCCACGACGGGAGTTCCAACAAACTCGAACAAGAGGTATCCTGGTACGCTTGAGAACCTTAACATCTCGATCAGTAATCTCTACTGGTTCCTCGATGAATCGCAGCTGGTCGTCGATTGTGAGCTCCTTTAAGGGAACTATGAGGGTCTCATCTGACAGACACTTCTTCAGATTCGACACATGGAAAACATTGTGAACTCCGCTGAGTTCTTCAGGTAGATTCAACTTGTAAGCGACCTTGCCAATTTTCTCAATGATTTCGAACAGTCCAACATATCGTGGGTTGAGTTTGCCTCGTTTGGCAAAACGAGCTACACCTTTCCAAGGTGAGACCTTGAGTAGCACTCGATCCCCAACCTGGAACTCGAGTGGTTTCCTTCGCTTATCAGCATAGCTTT
This sequence comes from Helianthus tuberosus, assembly GCA_030545235.1. Classification (NCBI taxonomy): domain Eukaryota; kingdom Viridiplantae; phylum Streptophyta; class Magnoliopsida; order Asterales; family Asteraceae; genus Helianthus; species Helianthus tuberosus. The sequence continues at coordinate 86,823,462 of CM060369.1, forward strand.
TCTGACAGTCACGAGCTGCCGCCATTCATTGTCGTATCTGAGCAATCCTCTCGGTCGTGTCTACCACGAGTTCTTGGCCACTGATTTGACTATCGCCAACCTCTGCCCAACAAAGAGGTGATCGGCACTTCCGTCCGTACAATGCTTCGAACGGAGCGACCTGTATACTGGTGTGGTAACTGTTGTTATACGAAAACTCCACTAACGGGAGGTGTTTTTCCCAACCATTACCAAAGTCGATTACGCATGCCCTAAGCATGTCTTCAAGGGTTTGGATGGTGCGTTCAGATTGCCCATCCGTCTGTGGATGATATGCCGTGCTCATGTCTACTCGAGAGCCAAAGGACTTGTGTATAGCTTGCCACAACTCAGATGTAAAACGTGAGTCTCGATCAGAAATGATGGAAGTTGGCACTCCTTGCCTTGATACTACTTCCTTTAGGTAGATGTCAGCTAGAGTAGAAAACTTGTCGGTTTCCTTGATAGCCAAGAAGTGTGCAGACTTAGTCAATCGATCCACTATCGCCCAAATGGTGTCATGTTGCGCGTTGAGATCTAGGCAGGTGACGTGTGCGTATATATACATAATTTTGCAATGAATTTACACACGATTTGGTTTTAAATTTATAAAAGTGATTATTACTTTTACATCAAAACACACACGAAAGAGGCAAGTGTACCCCGTCATATATGTAATAAAGTATCGGTAAGAACCAAGTATCGATCCAAGGAAATGGGCGGAGAAATAATACTAGACCTTTGTCACTAAACTACCGGTAAAAACATAAGTTTGGTTTGATTTTACTTAAACTAAAGTAAGCGTAAACAAATACATAATAAAAACATAATAGATAATATATAAAAAGCCTTGCTTAATACATAACCACAGCATGTCAACTAAGTCGGTTTTGGCACTAGAAGCATTCGGTCAATATTCCAATTTAAGACAATCAGTATCCCTTTCGGGAATCCTAACATGACAATCATTCGGAAAGTTAAAACGATAAACACACTTTAACCACCTAAAATTGTTCTTTAACGTGCAATTGATAAATGTCTATGAAAATCTCTTAAAAATAAGTTAGTCATCCGTTAGGAGTTTTCTAACCGCACTTAATCAAGGAAAGCGACACCGATAAACACAATGCAACCACCGAGACAAGCATAAACTAGATTAAATCAAAACCGAGTTCATTTTACAAATCTTGCACAATAATTCACTAAGATAGCAATTTTGGCCTAAACTACTAACTAAGCTAACAAATCATGGCAAGAATTTATAACGACACCATCTAACCCGTTAAGGTCCTTACGTGACGGCAAGCTCTCTTGATTAACAATAATTACATTTTATTAAATCACTAACCGTTTCTAGTATCATGATGCATACATTTAAACCAAGCTAAACTAGTTAACCAAATTCAAAGTTTACTAATACAAGATTAATTAAGCTTCATTTTTCAACTATCTTAACTAACCAAGCATCAATCATCCAACATAATTACTTATAATCAAGAATTCAATATCAATAACAAGGTTGCAAACTAATCATCAAAGATAATCATAGAAAATACTTCAAGTGTCATTACAAACAAAGCTTAACACACTAATGGCTATAATCTAGCAAGGGATTGTTTGTGTTTTTGCCCAAAGGCTACAATAATACATAAACATTAATCTAAGTACTTGAAAGATTAACAAAATCATGGAAAGATTAGAAAACCAAACCATAAACAAGTACTAGACTAAGGATCCGGGTAGTAATGGAGCTAAACGGCACAATGTGGCTTGAATCCGGGTCAAAAGCAAAGCCTCTGGAGCCTGTAAATTCGCCTGTGAAGCTCCCAAAATTCCAGAATGTCGAACAGAATGTTTCTGTTCTGTTTTTATATTTTTTCCCTGTGGCACGGTCGTTCTTCCTATGGCACGACCGTGCACTTTAAGCAATTATTGGGTATGGCACACCATACTGCATGACGTCATCAGATCGTTGACCAGATTCGAAATCGCACGACCGTTCTTCCTGTGGCAGGGTCGTTCTTCGCCGGGTTCTTGTTGCACGCTTGGTCGCACCGGTCGTTCAGTTCCGAGAGTTTGGCTGATCATCGGAGTCGCACGGTCGTTCTTTAGATGGCACGTCCGTTCGTCCCCGGAATGACCTTGTATGCCTTGCACTCCTAGTCGCACCCTCGTTCATTGCCGGGTTAATCAAAAACTGTCAGAGATGCACGGTCGTTCCTCAGGTCGCACGACCGTTCCACAGGCCCAGGTCAGTTTCCTTAACAGAATGTCCGCTGCTTCGTCGTTTTGTCCGGAAAGTCCTCGTTTTCGCTATCATCTTGTCTGGTATGCTGTTTTAGGCCTGTAAACAAAAGTGTAGATAATTAAGTATCCGAATGACTGTTTTACGGCCAAAAACGCATAAAATAGGGGTAAAACGGGGGACTAAAATATGTGTAAATTAACGAATATCAAATCTCCCCACACTTGAACCTTGCTTGTCCTCAAGCAAGCTGAACTAAAAAGCAATAAAAGACATAAACAAACAAGAACGATAATTTCCACACTATTTTATTGAAAACTACTATAAACGGTTAGCCGGTTTGTCGAAAGACAACATCAAAAGACTCAAACCCAACAAGCATATGCAATTATAAAGCGACAACCAAAAAGCCGTGACTTCACATTTAATTGACTCACACGTTAATCTTCACACGACTCACAATGTTCACACACTCGGTTTTATTTATGAAACATACATAAAATGTGTATGTGTAAACACTCAATGCCTAGTCAATGAAATGTGCAATATCATAAGCTTCTCATAAGATCTCGTCTCCACCAACTAACATGCAAACAAGTGTAAATCAAGAGGTCTTTACGGGTTATAACGTTAGGCTTGGGCGAAGGGTATGGAAGTGGACATTTAAAGTGGCGAAAATGGTTAAAACTCGGTAGTAGCGTTTAACTAGCAAGAAAATAATACAACTATACATACAAACGCCTTAAAAAGGCGACTAAAGCGCAATCGAGCTTATCAACGAAATTTTAACATTTAAGCATTCAAAATTGCTCGATTTCTATCAACTTCACCCTATTTTAGGGTGTTTTATTTTCTGTTTTTTTTTTTAACTTACAAAACTATACAATGAAATATAAACAATAACAAGCTAGTTAAACTATTATTTTGACCGAGTTTCAACACTAAAAAGGTTTAAAACATAAAAAGGCTAAATTTGGTTAAGTGGGCGATAATGTGGGTAAACAAAGGTGAACGGGAAGGCTCGACATGGTTAATCCTAAAGGGTAATAAAAGGTGAACGGGAAGCACAACACAAAGAACAAGTACACAAAAAAGGGGTAATCTAAGTGCCTCTATCATTTTTACACAAATTCATAAGTTCATGGTCTTAACAAGCATACTAGTGACAAGTTCTAAATTGCACATAACATCCGGCTCACTCCTATATCCGAAATGAACAAATATATAACAATCAAGGCTCAAATATGCTCACGTAACGGAAGGAATGGGTAAAAGTGTGAAAACTATCATGTAAGTCTTTCTTTGTTTGTCACGCTTTCCGGTTTCCTTTTTCAAAAAAATATTTTGCTTGTCGAGTTTTTATCAAGTCCGAAGCTTTCTAAAACACAACCAACCGGTTTATTTACAAAAATATATACAAAATACAAGTATTTTTGAATGATTTTTCTGATTTTCTGATTTTTTTTATATATAAGAGGACAAACAAAGTTAACAAAGTTAACCCCCTCCCCACACTTGAACTTCGCATTGTCCCCAATGCGAGACCCGAATTATAGAGAAAGGGATAAAAAATACTCCCCTCAAGATGATGTTGGTGCCACAAGACTTTCGAAGCTGTATCTGGTACGTGCTCCGGTCCAAGATCCGATAGCTAAAACCTGCGAGTATGTCACATGTGCACCCAAAACATAACAGAAACAGAAAAATCACAAAACAACCATAATATACATAAATACTAAAATCCAAACAGAACATAAAGTAAAATGTCTGAAATACATAACCGAGGTGTTTGAAAATAACAGTCAAAATAAACACCCAATAATAAATAAAGTACTGAAATAGAAAACACCACCAACTGCTATCACCACTGCCAACTACTCGTCATCATCATCATCTGCTCTCGTATAGGACGGGCCGGCATCGCCATAACCAGGGGGGTTCCACGGTGGGAACTGCGGAGGGTGCTGAAAGTAGTCAGGGTATGCGTGATGCATATCCCCGAAAAGATAAGAAAACCCCGCAGACACCCCTGGTATAAAGCATCCTGGCTCTGCCGAAGCTGGTCCTGTGTGGCCCGGATCTGGTCCTGGCTAGATCTAATCTCGTCGAAGTAGGTACCATGCTGCTCCTGCGTCACACACATATCCTGGAACTGCTGGTAGAACGCGGGCCAGTCCTCATGCTGATGAAATGCATGGTGCTGCGGTGAGTGTGGTGGTGTCGGTGGCTGGTGCTGGTGCTGCGGATCCTGCTCTCCCATCTCAACATCCTCATATTCCTCCTCATCTGGAGGCAACGGGTCCCAGACCTCGTTGTTCAACCCCCTCAACTTATCCCCTCTATCAAGCTCAACAATCACCCCCATGGCATTCAGTGACCGGATATCGACATGAACCCCCTCGGTAATCAAAGTGAGACCCTGAAGCACCTCCTCAGTCATAAGGCACTCATTGTACGCTATTTCGGTCACGTACTGACCGCCATGTATCTCACTGTTCGGAGTCCGCCCCGAGCTCTTGACGAAATACTCAGCCATTCGTGCGGCCAGGTTGATAGGTGCTTTGTCAACCAACGCATATAAAAAGATCAAGTCAGGTGTGGGACAGTTACCGAGACTGTCCATGCGACCGCATACCGAATGGCTAAATACATGGTGCATCACTCGCACCAAGGGGTCTCTGAGTCATGAGGCCTTCGACATCCTCGGGTTGTAGGGCTCCCCAATAGCGTTTTCAGCCCAAAATTCATCCCGAGCTGCATCAGAGAGGAATGTGAACTGTTCAGTGAAGACATCTTCATCATCCATGTCGTCCCTAGTATAAATCCCTAGTCTTCTACCCAAACGACCAACCGACCACGAATTCCATCTTCCACATAACCGGAAAGCTATCCGCTCCTTGTGGCGGAATTTGGTTCTCCGATGAGCAACCGGCTTTTCATAAGCATAAGATGCGAAGAACTCAATGGTCAACTCCAGGTAAACGGGTCGGTTGCAAGCGACCAGATTTGCAAGCGGGCGACTCATCATGTCGTCTAATCTCTCATACTAATTGAGTTCCCGCATGACTTCCCAATCTAACCATCGGGGTACTCCAAACTGCCCACGTCTCGCCCACAATGCGTCTCGTTTCGGGATGCACAAAGCCTCTCGCTCATCGTTGGGGTCGAAATGAAGGAAGGGATGGTCCATCTGTATGAGGAAAAACATTAGAGAGATGGAAACAGGAAAAATTCGAATCTAAAACAGCCGAGCAGCCAATTATGAAGAAACTGTCAAACTGATCTGGGCATATGGCACGGTCGTGCGACGAGACGCACGGTCGTGCATCGCCGATGACAATGACCATCTGCCCAGAAATGTCGGAACTGCACGGCGTGCGACCAACGGCACAACCGTGCGACATCGACCAACAAACAACTATCGTGAAACAACGGCGAGGCACGACCGTTCCATACGAGGAACGTCCGTGCAACTTGATTTTCTGCAGATTTTTGACCCAGGCTCTAAGTAGCCCGATTTTTTCACAAATCTTCAAGTTTTTACATAAACAGGGGTCAGAAAAATGCACCAGATGTTCACGATACTATGATTCAACAAGGGTTAGGGTTTCGATTTGCTTATGAAGAGAACCCTAAAAATTTCCTTGAAGAATCGGAAGAAATCTAACCTAGAAAGCAAGAAAATAAGAAATCTACAACTAGGAACGTACCGTGCGAAGAAGGGTGTGAGATCGTGCGAAAAACCGTGCGATTTGATGAAGTATCGCTCTGGAACGGCCTGGTGCTGGTAGGGTTTCGCGAGATATGAATGGGGGCTGCAGATGAGGGTATTTATAGTGCCAAATGACAAAACTTACCTCAGCCTGACGCACGGTCGTTCTCCGTGTGGCACGGTCGTGCGTCACCGACATCTCACAAACCCTAACAATTATTCTCGGAAATGCACCGAGGGTGCGATCCACCGTGCCGGCCCTCGGAAACGCACGGTCGTGCGACCTGAGGAACGGTCGTGCATCAGGTGCAGATCAGAAGTTTCCGCAGAAGCTATTTCCAGCAATTGTTTCGGCCGTTTTTCGCCATTTTTTCGACACACCAACGGTTCTAACAATATTGCAATACAGAACCTTCGCTCGGCACGTACGAAAACTAAACAAACTAACGTAAACTACCTAACTAACCTAAATTACGCTAAAACTACAAAAATACAAAAAAGGACTATTTTACCCTTACAGCGCCAAAGACGCTCCTGCTACATTTTTGTCGGCGAGTCAGTAGCGTAGACTCATGCTAAATTTTTGTCGGCGAGTCGATAGCAAGACTCAAAGCTAAAACTAGAAAAACTACTAAAAAGACGATACTACCCCTAAAGCGCAAAATACGCTCTTGCTACATTTTTGATCCGCGAGTCAGTAGCGTAGACTCTCTCCTCCCCACACTTATGATGTGTGCGGGGTTTGGAGTTCAATTACCTCCACCGCCGACTCTATCGGCCCGGCAACGTACAACTTCAACCGGTGACCATTTATCTTGAATGTAACGCCATCCGCGTTCTCTACTGCAATAGTACCATACGGAAATACTTCCTTAACCGTGTATGGTCCTGTCCAGCGTGAATGAAGCTTCCCAGGAAACAAGCGCAGCCTTGAATTGTACAGAAGAACAAGATCACCCGCTTGGAATTCTTTATGGTCCTTCAAGCGTTTGTCGTGAAGTTTCTTCGTGCGCTCTTTGTAGAGTATGGAGCTTTCGTAGGCTTGGTGCCGCAATTCTTCCAATTCATGAATTTGGAGAAACTGGGCTTCACCTCCGGTTTTAAGGTCCAAATTCGCGGTTTTCAATGCCCACATAGCCTTGTGCTCCAACTCCACCGGTAAATGGCATGCTTTTCCGTATGCCAACCTAAAGGGGGTGGTCCTTATAGGGGTCTTATAAGCTGTACAGAATGCCCATAATGCGTCATCAAGCTTGTCCGACCACTCCTTGCGGTTAGCACCTACAGACCGCTCAAGGATGCGCTTAAGCCCACGGTTCGTGACCTCCACCTGCCCGCTTGTCTGCGGATGATAGGGCGTGGACAAACGGTGATGCACACCGTATCGGGACAAAGACTTTTCAAGTTGTGTATTACAAAAATGAGTCCCTCGGTCACTAATGAGCGCTTTCGGAGCGCCAAATCGGGCGAACAAACTTTTAAGAAACCTCACAACTACTCTGGCGTCGTTAGTAGGTAAGGCTTGCGCCTCTGCCCACTTTGATACATAGTCAACAGCCACGAGTATGTACTTGTTTCCACGTGAGGGGGGGAATGGTCCCATGAAGTCTATCCCCTAAACATCAAATACTTCACAAACTTGTATCCAGTTCTGAGGCATTTCGTCGCGTGCCGATATGTTCGTCGCCCTCTGACAAGCATCGCACGCTCTCACCCAACTCTGCGCGTCACGGAAAATGGTCGGCCAGTAAAACCTGGAATCCAACACCTTCTTCGCGGTGAAGTTGGCTCCGTGGTGGCCTCCGGTAGGTCCCTCATGACACTGGCGCAGAATGTCGGTCGCCTCAGCCCCTGATACACATCTTCTGATCACCTGATCAGCACCCACCTTGAATAAGAAAGGGTCGTCCCATATGTAGTGCTTGAGATCCGAAAAGAATTTCCTCTTTTGCTGGTGAGTCAATCCTTTAATCAGAATCCCGCAAGCAAGATAGTTCGCAAAGTCGGCGAACCATGGCGACTCATCGCATATCTCAACACCCATCAAAGATTCGTGTGGGAAATTGTCATTGATTGAATCCCAACGCGAGTCCTCGATCTCTCCGTGCTCTAACCGAGATAGATGGTCAGCCGCTACATTCAAAGCACCCTTTTTATCTTGAATTTCAATATCAAACTCTTGCAGCAACAGGATCCATCTGATTAGACGCGGTTTAGCGTCCTGTTTGCTGAAGAGGTATCTAATGGCTGCGTGATCAGTGTATACAACGGTTTTCGAAAGCACTAAATACGATCTAAATTTATCAAATGCGAAAACGACCGCCAAGAGCTCTTTTTCAGTCGTGGTGTAATGCTCTTGAGCGTCGTGAAGAGTTTTGCTCGCATAATAGATTGGATGGAAGTGCTTTTCCTTCTTTTGACCCAGAACGGCCCCTATAGCGTAATCACTCGCGTCGCACATGATTTCAAATGGCAGACTCCAGTCCGGTGCGACTAAAATAGGGGCCTCAATCAACTCTTGCTTGAGAAGGTCAAAAACCCTCAAGCAATCATCTCCAAACACGAACGGAGCATCTTTCTCCAACAAATGGGTCATGGGTCTGGCGATTTTTGAAAAATCTTTGATGAATCGCCGATAGAACCCGGCATGACCGAGAAAGCTCCGTATAGCTCTAACAGAGGTGGGGGCGGAAGTCGTGAAATAACGTCGACTTTAGCTGGATCGACTTCCATGCCCGCGTGAGAAATTTTGTGTCCCAAAACTATGCCCTCCTTCACCATGAAGTGGCATTTCTCCCAGTTCAGGACCAGATTAGTCTCCTCACACCTCTTCAACATTCTTTTTAAATTTTCCTGACATTGATCAAAAGAATCCCCAAATACCGAGAAGTCGTCCATGAACACCTCCATGGAATCCTCAATCATGTCGTGGAAAATGGCGACCATACATCGCTGGAAAGTGACCGGTGCATTACACAGCCCAAATGGCATACGCCGGTAGGTGAATGTACCGAAGGGATAGGTAAATGTGGTCTTCTCCTGGTCCTCAGGAGCGATAGGAATTTGAAAGTAACCAGAGAACCCATCCAGAAAACAATAATATGACTTCCCTGACAGACGCTCCAACATTTGATCAATGAATGGAAGCAGGAAGTGGTCCTTGCGGGTGGCGTCGTTGATTTTGCGATAATCAATGCAAACCCGCCATCCAGTGACCGTCCTGGTTGGAATGAGCTCATTCCTATCGTTTGTGACCACAGTCATGCCCCCCTTTTTGGGCACTACCTGCACAGGACTGACCCAAACAGAGTCGGAAATGGGATAGATCATACCAGCATCTAACAACTTAATCACTTCCTTTTTAACGACCTCTTGCATGTTTGGGTTCAGCCGCCACTGGTGCTGCGCACACGGCTTGAACTGATCCTCCATTAGAATTTTATGTGTACAGAAGGAGGGATTTATTCCTTTTATGTCCATGATTTTCCAGGCGATTGCTTTCTTATGAAGTTTCAACACATTAAGCAGTCTGCTCTTCTCTTCTTCCGCCAATCCAGATGAAATAATGACAGGCAAATGACGCTCCTCATCCAGAAATGCGTACTCCAGGTGCGGTGGGAGCTCTTTAAGCTCCAAGGTAGGAGGATCTTCCACTGAAGGCTTCGACTTCACTTCACTTTCGCGATCAATTTCTGCGAATCGATCCGGACTCTGGGGACCATCATCACCAATCTGATAGACTGGCTGCTCTAAATCGTGGCCCTCCTTCGTAATGCCATCTAGGTCCCCACACAACAGATGTGTGTCCGAATCTATCTCCTCGATCGTACCCTGGAAATGCGTGCTCACATAAGTGTCGACGATGTCGACATAATAGAGCGCGTCGTCTTGACTCTGAGGATGCTGCATAGAACGTTTAATGTCAAACGTCACATGCTCATCATTTACTCGGAATGTGATTTGGCCCGCCGCCACGTCCACAATCGTCTGGGCGGTATTCAGAAACGGGCGTCCAAGTATCAGAGGCACTCTCGAGTCCTCATCCATGTCCAGGATAACAAAATCCACGGGAAATACAAACTTGTCAATCTTAACAAGCATATTCTCTACAAACCCGCGTGGATACTTGATAGAACGATCTGCAAGTCGAATACTCATCCTCGTAGGTGACGGCTCACCTAGATCCAACTTTGTAAAAACCTTATAGGGCATAAGGTTTATACTCGCTCCTAGATCTGCTAACGCATGACTGACGGACATATTGCCAATGAGGCAAGGAAGCGTGAAACTGCCTGGATCTCCCATTTTTGTAGGCAGGCGATTCTGGAGAATAGCAGAGCAGCTTTCATTCATAACCACACAAGACATATCCTCGAGCTTTTGTTTATTTGAGAGGATGTCTTTCAGAAACTTTGCATACTTTGGCATCTGTGCCAAAGCTTCAACAAACGGTATGTTTATATGCAATTGCTTAAACATTTCGAGAAACTTACCGTGTTGTTCATCATTCTTCTGCTTCTTCAGCCTTCCTGGATAAGGCACTGGAGGCGTGTAACCTTTGACCGGCTCCTGGACTTGTGCTGTACTTGCTGGGCGTAGCCTGGCTTGCACCTCGTCCGGTGTGTCAGTCAGGACCGCTTCAGTGATCGGTGCTGAGTCCGATATGACGGGTCCGGTAGGTTTTCCACTCCTGGTCATCACGGCGTTCACATCCCTGTGCCCGCCCGGGTTAGGTTCGGTATTACCCGGAAGACCACCCTGGGGTCTCTTTGACATCATCTGTGCCAGCTGACCAACCTGATTCTCTATATTCTGAATCGAGGCCTTGTGACTCCTCATTTCTCCCTCATGAGAGAGAAAACGATCCTCGCTCTGCTAGTAGCGTTTTTCAGCTAACTGATTCGCGCTCGAGGAGCTAGTAAGAAGCTGGGCCATCATATCCTCCAGCTTTGAACTAGACTGAGGGGCCTGCTGCTGGGAACCACTCCCAGCGCCCTGATTTTCATATGAATATGGACGCTGATGGTAAGATTGGTTGTACTGCTGGAACTGCTGACCCTGACCCTGTTGCGCTGGAGCGCGCGGAGTGAATCCCAAAGGATTTTGATTGCCTGTATTTGCTTGCCACCCAAAATTTGGGTGATTTCTCCAACCGGGATTATACGTGTTACTGTAAGGGTTGTTCTGCGGCCTCACCTGATTACTCACGAAATCTACCTCTTCGTGGCCCTCGTATACGACTCCCTGAAAACATGCCCCAGGCTCGTGTGACACTCCACACTGGTCACAACCCGAGCCCGCATGCGCAATCATCTGGGACCTGTCGAATCTCGATGCGAGAGCCGAGATTTGTGCAGTAATGGCCGTATAGTCGTCTACAGCATGGACTCCTGCGCGAGATGAAGATGATGATGCCCGGCCTCTGTCTCCTTCCCGACGCGAGCAGGATTTCAACGCGGCTTTCTCTATAATATCATACGCTTCATTCGGCGTCTTAGTTCCTAGATCGCATCCCGCGTTCACGTCTAATCGCTCCTGTGTGTTGTAACTGAGCCCCTGATAGAACGTCAAAACCAGCTGTCTCTTGGAGTAGCCATGATGTGGCACATCAATCAACAAATCCTTGAATCTTTCCCAAGCTGCATGCAACGACTCACCCTCGTCCTGGTGAAAAGATACAATTCGGTTCCGTAGCTTGTTCGTTTTCTCAGGTGGAAAATATTTCTGCATAAACTGCTCCGCCAACTGATTCCAGGTCCTGATGGACCCGGCTGGAAGTGACATAAGCCAAGCTCTAGCTTTGTCACGTAACGAAAACGGAAACAACCTCAACCGAATTGCATCCTCCGAAACACCTATAATCTTAAACGTAGAACAAACATGGAGAAAAGCAGCAATATGCCTCCCGGGATCCTCGTGCTCACGTCCGTCAAACTGTACTGAATTTTGTACCATATTAATAATACTAGATCTAATTTCAAAAGTAGGTACATCAATAGTAGGTTGAAGGATACTCGGCTCCAGGCCTGCCCTTCCAGGCTGATTTGTCTCATTCAACGGTCGCTCATCGTCTGCCATGATTACGTGTTTTGGATTTTGTACCGTGTTTTGGATTTTGTACCATGTTTTGGATTTTGCTAAATTGGTATTATCCTCCAATTTCTTGATCCTTTCTTCCACCAGTGATAGTACCGTGTTTTGGATTTTGTCGATGAAACCCGACAAACTGTTTTCGATTGCCTTTCCAACCTCTTCAGCAATCACTTCTCTTGTTTGCTCGGTGACTCTTGGCACCGTATCATCATTACCTTTATCCGCCATCTTTAACTGAAATGTTTACATCAAGCGTTAACATTTCATCTATAACATGTGATTCATTTACTTCGGTTTATTCAAGTTCGTGACTTGTTTTCTCCATTCTTATTTAATGCACTTTCCGGGTTTGAGTGTGTTAACACACTCTTCCCATGCATATCTTTCCATTATTCCCTCTTTTACTTAATAACTCTACTAAGAATAATTAACTCTTACCGGGCGTTTGATCAAGCTTGAACCGAACACACTTGTTAACAACCTTGAGCTCTGATTACCAACTTGTAACACCCTTTTTATGATAATGAGATTACTTAATATAATACATGAGATTATACAAAATCCCAATTTACAAAATGTTTTCGATTCAATATACCAAACATGATCATGTTAATTACTAAACGAAAGTTTAAAGTAACTTCTACAAGTCACTACCGACTAGTTTAAAACCTTAGGACATAGTTAACAAAACATCAACAACAAAACCATTGTTTAAAACAAAGTTAAGTAACGCGGAAGCTACAAAATGCGTGTTCGGTTCTTCTACATTGCTTGACCGCCATCCGGAAGCCCACCATAGTCACCTAAGGTCAAAACCACTAAAAACATTAGTTTTGGTATTGACATAATACGTGTAAACAAGTTCCAATCATCAAATCAAATAAAGAAAATAAAAATTTTCAACATTGGTCCTCCCGCGTGTCGCGGCAGGTGACCTTAAATCCGCCGCGACTCGCGACGGCTTCCGCATGTCGCGGAGTTTTCATTGTAAACCTCCGCGTGGCGCGGGGAAACCCTTTTTCCAACAGGTGCAGGTTAAAATCCTGCATAAATGCCCAGCTCCGAAAATTCACCATTTCCTAACTTTAAACTATCATAACTTTTTACTCGTTAGTCCGTTTTAACCGATTCTTTTTCCTGTGAGTCCGTAATAAAATTACGGACCCGACCATGTAATTTTCCCATTACGGAAACTGAGATACCGACAATCGGTTCACAATTTCCTCATTTCAATTATCCAACCCATTAGTATAAGTGCATAGCACCTCTTTTCCATTCTTAAGACTTATTAGACATAATTACCCAAATTCCCGGGCTCACATACTTGGTGTTTTCACGCCATTTCATGGCTTTGCGTTCCCTTAGGCTAAATACTCATTTCTTCGGAATTCAAGCATTCCGTTTCAAACGACATTTTCATAAAGCTTCTTTTATTTGACCCGATTTCCCGGGTTCTTAGACTTAAATTAATATAACCAATTCAATAGCGTGGTTCAATCCACCACTTAACGAATATGAGACTTTCAAGTCTCTATTCTCATGATTCTTTTAAAAGCATCTTTTGACCCGTTTGGCTATTTAGTGAAAACTATCACCTTGTTAACATGCCAAACTAAATTCTAAATCCTTATTTTGACCCGTTTGATGGTCGAGTGTACTTCGCCACTTCAACAACTCATCAAACACATCCATTACACTACAAAATCATTCACACAACAAAACTAAATATTTACGCATAATTTAACGGGGCTTAAGCCACGTACCTTTAGAGCACGCCTTTTCCGCGAGTATCACCTCCGGCGTGTCCACTTGACGTTCCGGATTCTTTGCCTAAAGAGTTCAATTCATCACAAAATTAGAACTCTTTCATAAGCTTCAACGCATTAATTCATAACATATGCAAATCTGCGTTTTTAGCAATCTTTAACGTTTTAACCCTCATTTAGGCGTTTTATTAAACACCTTGCAGGTCAGATTTCTACATGATCTAAACCAAGTTCATAACTTGAATTTATTACCCAAATCAACTTCAATTAGATAATATACACATATTTTAACATCAACCAGTTCAGAGATTAGCTCACAAATTTCAGTTTACACTAGAACAAGAGTCTTAATCCTAGTGTTTATCAAGTTCTACTAACTTACTAATCACCTACTATAGTGATTTTGGTCCTTACAACTAACATGCAAGATTTTGACAAGAATTCATCTAGGGTTTGTCCCTAGACTTCACATTACATCTAATTTCATGTTTTACAACACATAATCAAGCTCAACCTTCGATTTCAATCACATGCAAGAATTTGAGTTGTATCAAAACAACCTAATTTGACATATCTTATGATCTCCTTGACGAGGAGATCACGATTCTATGTTCAGATTTCGATTACGACATGATTTGAGCCTTCAATTTGAGAGTTTAGTAGGATTTAGGGTTGTGGAAGTGTGGGTGTCGCCCCTGTGGTTTCTTGATCGACCAGAACTCCAAAAATGGAGTGTTTGGTTTTTGTTTTACTAATTATTAGTAATTTAAGTTTCAATTTTGACAACCTAGGTCCCTCCACTCTTATTTAGTTTATATCTTTGACTTTTCAACTCATTCTTGTGTTACTACAAGACTTCTAACTAACTGGGTTATTTATCCTAGTTAGTTTATTCTTGTTTATTATACACTTTATAATTCTAATATAAAGTTTTGAAATTTCGGGATGTTACAGAATAGCCATTAAACAATAGAAAACGAACACAACACGAAAATCATCCTCAATCAGTATATGTTTCTTAAATCATTTCATCAAAATAAATCAACAAACACATGCGATTAGTGATTGAACAATAGAAAACGAACACAATTCGAAACCCTAATTTTCAGATCCTGCTTAATCAAATCGAAAACGAACACAATTCGAAACACATGCGGATGTACAACCAGAGGCGATACTCTTCAACCGACGCATCATCACATTCATCCTGCTTAATCAAATCGAAACCCTAATTTTCAGATTTAACAACACTTTTTAAAAATTCTACAACAAAATAACAAATTAAAAGTGATGAATGTGAAGAAGGGGGTGGGTGGTTGCGGTGGGGGAAGAGCGGCGGCTAGTGGTGGAGGAGCGGCGGCAGGGGATTATTTGAAGAAGATGATGATAATTTGAAGATGAGGATGATGTATCTGTGAGTTTTAGTTGAAGAAGAAGATGATAATTTTCATTTAAAAAATAATAATAATAAATATAGGGTAAGATTACCAAAATACCCCTTTCTATAACAGTCAACTAACTGTTGACTGACGGCAGGGGGTAAGGTTGCGACATAACAGTGAACAGTGGGGGGTAAAATTGCAATTATTTCCTTAGGGGGGTAGACATGCCAATGACCCCTAACCTCAGGGGGTAAAATTGCAGTTTACTCTTCTATTAAACATTTTAAAACACAAAAAGGTCCTCAACCCCATTTTACTATATTAAACCCCTTACACCGTCTTGACTAAGACATGTATTTGTAAAAAAGATATATTTAAAATAATGTCTGTTGATCAGTTCTGTTTTAAGCATAATAAAAAACATGAATAATATACCTGATTGCAGCAGTACAGGCCAGCAGAGAATCCAGATGGAGACGCAGCAATAAGGTTTGACTTGATTGTCAGCTTGATCTGGTTCCACCTTAGGGTGCAATCTAATGATGGTGATAAGAGAACCGATAAAGGGTAATCGGTATAGGAGAGGAGGTGCTTTGATGTTATGAGAGTAGTTAGGTTATGTGTCTAACCCCAGAACCTCTACATAAGTCTCCTTATATATGCACCCAAGAGGAAACCTTAATTAGTTAATAAGGGTAATAAGGCCCATAAACAATTACCAACTAATTATTTAATAGGTTGTTCTATATTTTGATCTATATAATGTAAATGATTGTAATGGCTACTAGATTAAATATAAAATAATATATATTTAATCTTACATTCTCCCACTTAGTCGGGTAATCATTTACTATGAGTATTAGATAAGCCTGATCAGGAGTTAACACTCATTTTAGCCTTAAACAAGAACTATAGCAGAGAAATACAGCCGTTGAATCATTATGCGACTCAGGACCCCCATTAGTCATACTATAGCCTTAATTTAAAACATAATCGTTATGATCAAAATACACATAAGCCCTTTGTTTGATTTGTAATTTTATTTGTCTATATGTCATTATGCCGGCTTGACATATTCTTAGAGACATACAAAATCAAACTGATGAGGAAAATTAACTAATACTTAGTCATTCATAGTACGATATGCAGTTGCGCACGACCATCAATTAACACCCGTCTATGACCTCTCTTAATAAGACTTATAGATAATAGCCCTTCAGTTATAGGATCCTTAAGCTTATCATGAATGTATTCGATACAAAGACTTAGTTTCCTCAATTCATTCATAAACGAATAATTAATTGCGTATCGAAACTTAATGCAGCACCTCTCGAACTGTTACTGTTCAAGAAGTCATGGTAGCTGACTTTATCACACTAAGTCTTCAATACATTAATTATATGGAGTTAATAAACTTATGAGTCAACTGATAAATTTCCACCAACATTTATTGACTATATTATGTTGTTATAACTTAGGTTGTTGATATCAGTCAATTATGACTCCTCCATGAGATAAGTTTTGTCTGCTGACATAAAGATATACCCGAAATTACATTTTGTCATCTTTGAATATTAAAAAGTTAGAGTAATCAACCGGTTTGAGTTCTCACTTCTTCTTTAAGTTATAGCCTCTCGTTTATTTTAAAAGATATTGTAATACTCTATTAGATGCTTCACATTAATCTAGACATATCTAGTGTGTTGCAATGTGAGTAATATCTAAACGAGTGTAGACTTGAACTTACATAAAGCTTCTAATTAATGAAGCGTAAGGAAATAATCTCATTTATCCTATTATCCTCTAAAGGAAGAGCAATATTGTTTTTTACATATGTAAGGACCCATTTAAGGTTAAACTTATGGAACGCAACTAATGTCCTATTGGGTCTATCTCTTTAGTTGCTCCCACTCATTTTGAGGTAGGTACATTAATCCACTTGGTTTTTTATGAAAATAATTACTCTAAGTTTTCATCGCATTATGATGTTTGCATTAACCCGTACATGGATTTTATTGGCTTATAGACAAACTGTTCTTTAACCTTCAGTTTGGAACTTTCAGGTTGTTTTATGAACATGTAAATGTGTAAGTCAGTTGTTAGGGAAAGTTGTTTTAATGTTCATCTAATATAGCTTTAAATTGTTATAAGCTACTAGAACACTGATGACCCTCAAAGAAATATTTGATAATTTATCTCTTCCAGAGTATAACCTTTGACAATCAATCATGCTTCTTTGTGTCTTAACGCTTATATTAGGATTTGGTTTAGTTATGAACACTCTTAGGTAATTCAATCAAATCCCAAACGTTATACGAACACATAAAATCAGTTGTACTAGAAAACTGTTTTATTCCATTTAGAAGATTGATTGACACTAATGGCTTAATTAGAAGAGATTGGATCAGTAAACTTTTCCAAAATCCATTTCAACTTCAGTTAGGGAGGTTATGTAATCATCAAAGTTAGTAGGTTTTTAAACCTAGATGACCTCCTGAGTTGATTATTGGGTTTTAAAAGTTTCAGTTTTATGGATTAGCTCTTGGTTAGGTTGCTATCATTTCCATTCTAAGTTTGTAAGAGTTGGTTCAGCATGGTGTACAAGAGGTGTAATCGGAGTTAAATTCGGAGTGAAATTTAATGACACCCCCCCCCCGCCTCTTGTATTCCTTGCAAGTCATAATAAGGACTTTGACTGCTCCTACTGACCTTAGAAGTATTTAGGAACTCAGCATGCTTAGGGTCAATATTTAACGACCAACAGATTCTAATAGAGAAAGTAAAATTAATGACGTTAGTCGTTGTAGTTTCTCTTGTTGAGGATTATGTTAGTTTAGGTAAGAAATCTAAGTGTGCCCACAATTAAGCAACAATGAAACTTTTGTAAGTGTAGTATTATATTTTAAGGAGACAAGTTTTGATAGAACAGTGTCGAGATGAAGCAGTGTCTTGTACAAGAGGTGTAAATGGAAGTAATATGAATTTTTTTTCACTCCCCACCTCTTGCAACTACTGCAAGTTATTATTATAACACTTAATGCTCCCACTGATCTGTGATATCTCAAAATGCTACAAGAGAAGTTTCAATGAGGTACGTGACATGGGAACCTATCATATATATGTTATACTTTATTTGATTCCCTTAATGTCCAGATGTCATAAGAAAACTCAGGGACATATCTAATAGAAATCTTATTAATTATATATATGAATAGATTTCTTCTAAGACTGTGGGCCATATACGAAAATTTAGATACAAGTTGATAGTCTTTTAAATGATAAATGAATTATGTCTGAATATTCCATTTGGAATAAGTTCCACGAATATCAATGAATGACTTATGATGGACACATACTTATTCCTTAAGCCAAGTCATATTTTAGAGCTTTAACGTCATGATTTAAAATCACTAAGAATGAGATTTGATGAAAATCATCCTCATTAACCATGTCATGATTTCTCATGAATTTCGGTTGTAATGGATGAAATTTATAAGTCTCATTTTCCTTTTGTCAAATTCTCATTTGCATGATGACAAAAGTTGTGAAAGTTTTAGGTATCATCTAGTTTCATCTTAGTAATGTTTCTATCCAGATATTTAGAACAAATAAAATGAGAGTTTAAGATAAGTGTGACTTTACGTCGGTTATGAAAACCTCACAACCTTCATGACATAGCCTAAGTAATGATACTGTATTCTGATTAATCTTCAGAATATGTAAGGTATCGAAAAGCTTTGTTAGAAGACTGCTTATTATGGTTCTTATAGCCTTTTGTCAAATTCTCATTTGCATGATGACAAAAGTTGTGAAAGTTTAAGGTATCATCTAGTTTCATCTTAGTAATGTTTCTATCCACATATTTAGAACAAATAAAATGAGAGTTTAAGATAAGTGTGACTTTATGTTGGTTATGCAAACCTCACAACCTTCATGACATAGCCTAAGTAATGATACTGTATTCTGATTAATCTTCAGAATATGTAAGGTATCGAAAAACTTTGTTAGAAGACTGCTTATTATGGTTCTTATAGCCTTAACAATTAATTCCACAGATAATAGATTAGTCTTAGGAAAAACTTAATCTAGAATAACTTTAGTGATAGCATTTATGTTAGAGAGTTCTTGATTATCATAAGAGACATCACGTTCGATTTATCCTAATCATCATGCTCTACTTTTCTTCTGTAGTGCTTTTATCAGAAGTGAGCAATAGGATTATCGTGTCTTAAGAGATAATCAAGGATTTAATTTTAAGAGCTAATCTTATAGAAACTTTAAATAAAGCAAAACATTATAGGTTTAGGAATTAGAGTGGATGAGATATAGATTTTTAGGAAGAAAATTATAGTGAGAAAAGTTATGGGTACTAAAAATAAGGCAGACGAAATGATCATAAAATTAATGAAGGATCATTAATATAAGGATCATTATGTGAAGAGGTTGTGATATGTCTATTACTAACATCAAAATAATAGACTTAGTTAAAATTCTACTTAAACAAAGACAAATCAGCTTTGGCCAAAAGTGTAGTCATTTAAGCATGTGTGCAAAGTAATCGTGACAAATCAGCTTTGGCCAGAAATGAGACAATCACTTTAGTTATGTACTTGTTAAGTACGCTATACATGAATGAATTAAATCAGCTTTGGCCAGATATTAGACATTCACGTTTGTAATGCACACTCAACATAGCTTTCCTAATACTTGAACGATAAATAGATGTATTAAATCAGCTTTGACCAGAAATGATACATCAGAAGCTCATTCAAGTTAAGCCATTTTGGTTTTGTAAAACATTATCTGATTCTGATTAATTAACTAAGTATTTACAAAAACCAATTATTTAATAGCAAACCACCTGTTAGCGCGGTGAGTTTGCTGGGGGTGCAGGGGGACAGCGTGCCCCCTGCACGGGGTTCGGGGCGGAGCCTCGAGCTAAATTTTAGTTCACATTAAACAGCCTGAAGTAATGAGGTTGAGATTTCGAGTTAGTCTTAGGTCTCGAGTGAGATCTCGACTCAGTTATGAGGTCTCGAGTGAGGTCTCAACTTAGTTATGAAATCTTGAGTAAGTTATGAGGTCTCGAGTCGCAACCTTGGTCTCGAGTTGTATCCTTATGGTCTCGAGTCGCAACCTTATGATCTCGAGTTGTAACCTTATGGTCTCGAGTCGCAACCTTATGATCTCGAGTCGAAATCTTGGTCTCGAGTCATGGACCTTATGATCCCGAGTCGAGATCTTGTGGTCTCGAGTCATCAAGACTGAAACCCTTATGATTTCGAGTCGAAACCTTAGTCGAAACCACCTAATTTCGAAACTTATCCTCTAAAACTCAAAATCTACTGATTAAAAGCTGTTAGTTGTTTAGGGATTACGGGATTTAGTTTCCTATTTTGATGCTAATCTAAATTTATCAAAATATTTCAAAATAATATCCATTTAATTTTTTATAACAGATTTCGAAATTTTAGGAGATAAAATTTAGATCAAAACTAGGAAAACACCCAATAATCTAAATTTCATTCCAAAATAAGGGAATTTATTCGAATTTCACTAAGAATATGAAGAACCCTAATATTAATAAAATCAAAATTCTGGAACCCGAAACCTGAATATTAAGGTTTTAAGCAGATTTCGGAACATTAAGGTTACTATTTGAGTTCGAGACAATTATAAAACATTCTTTTTCCCAAAAACAGTGATTTCGAGATACTTGGTCTCGAACAGGCTTTTAAATTTTATTAAGTTTTCAAAACTCTGTTTTCCAGATTTCTATCCAGAATAATGGATACGAAAACAGAACTGATTTATCAACATATGCTCTGATACCACATGTTGATCAGTTCTATTTTAAGCATAATGGAAAACATGAATAACATACCTGATTGCAACAGTACAGGCCAGCAGAGAATCCAGATGGAGACGCAGCATTAAGGTTTGACATGATTGTCAGCTTGATCTGGTTCCTTCTTAGGGTGCAATCTAATGATGGTGATAAGAAAACCGATAAAGGGTAACCGGTATAGGAGAGGAGGCGATTTGATGTTATGAGAGTAATTAGGTTATGTGTCTAACCCCAGAACCTCTACATAAGTCTCCTTATATATGCACCCAAGAGGAAACCCTAATTAGTTAATAAGGGTAATAAGACCCATCAACAATTACCAACTAATTATTTAATAGGTTGTTATATATTTTGATCTATATAATGTAAATGATTATAATGACTACTAGATTAAATATAAAATAATATATATTTAATCTTACAATGTCTTGCTACAATTATATATTATTGTTTAAAATAAGATTATACAAATAGGAAAGTGTAACCAAAGAAAATAGGGTTATAATAATCCTAAGTTTCACCTGTTGGCCGATAATAATCCCAACTTTAAACATTCCCTCCAATAATTCCAACTTGTAAAAGTTTGGCCGCCATTGATCATTTTCTAACATATAAGAATTGGTCTTCTCAATAGATTCAATTACACCTAGAGACTCCTTAATTGATTTAAGTGCACCTATGTTAGAAAATGATCAATGGCGGCCGAACTTTTACAAGTTGTGATTATTGGAGGAAAATTTTAAAATTGGGATTATTATCGGCCAACAAGTGAAACTTAAGATTATTAAAATCCAATATCCCAAGAAAATATAATCTAATTATTGGGAGTAATTTATCTATATACATAAGAAACAGAAGTTTAAGTTGCAGCTACTTTTTTTATGGGCTTTGTTAACTTTCACCTACTTTTTTTTGTTTTGTTTTTTCTTAAGCTTTTTTTAGTTTAGTTTTTTAACAAACGTCTCGATACACTTTTGAACATATTGTTTAACTTTTCGTTTTCTTTGCTTAATATCTAATTATCTATATATAAAAGAAGAGTAGTTTAACAGCGAGCTCATGCTAATGTGAGCCATGGGCTATGCTAACTTGCTCCTATTGTAAACTGCCATTTTGGTCCCTGTGGTTTGGGCATTTTTGCTATTTTAGTCCAATTCTCAAACTTTTTAAATCTGTGTCCCTGTGGTTTCATCTTTATTGCCATTTTAGTCCAAAATTCAAAATCCTCCTTTTTTTTATTGTCCCAAAAAGTTTGAGATTTGACTAAAATGACAATAAAAGTTAAACCACAGGGACCAAAATGGCAGTCTACTCTTAATATTGGACTAAAATGGCAATAAAAGTGAAACCACAGGGACCCAGATTTAAAAAGTTTGAGATTTGGACTAAAATGGCAAAAGTGCCCAAACCACAGGGACCAAAATGGCAGTTTACTCTTTTTTTTTAAGTTTAGTTTGTTTAACAAACGTGTGCCGATATACTTTTGGACATATTTTTTAACTTTTTTTTGCCATAACGAGTGCACCGAAACCGACCGAGTTCCTATCGTTTTCTTTTTCGTTTGCCTTTTTTACTTTATTATTTACCATATATTATACATTTTCTTATTATTTTGATGATCAGAACCGAGCTACAACGCAAATAATATAACACAGTTAAATATCATTTTGTTTAATTTTTTGGTTTTTTTTTGTTGTCATGGTGTGCGATACATACCGAATTCCAACCGCGTCAGGGCGCAACGTGCACGTGACTGCGCCCTAGTATAATATACAAATTGTGAGTAATCAAAGACTTTTTCTTGTATCAACAGGATAGAAATTGTGTTCAAAACTCAATGATTTGAACTTATGATTCGCTAGTCTTTATTATAAATGAGTGTTTGACATTTAAGAAAGGGCTATGAAAAACACGAAGACACTGCACGTTTAAGCTCCGATACGAAGAGACGATGAAGATGAAGATGAAGATGAAGAAGTATAGCAAGAGTATTATGAAATGTGTAAAACTTCTTTACTAAGTTAAAAGGATTGTCATATGAACAGTCGAAGAACAATTGATTATAAATGTAGGGAGAAGATCAAATAGGAAGTTAATTTTGGCTAGGAAGGATAGGAAGCCATAGGATTATGACATGTGGCAAATTTTAAAATAAAGAGAAAGGGTATTTTAGTCAATCTCATCATTTCTTCTTCCTTCTTCTCCTCATTTACTTCAAAACCCACCATTTTCAAAACCCACCATCTCTAACCTTTTCTTCACTTACTATCTCAATAATCACTACATTATAGTGTGATTTTCGTCATCAATCAATGATTCAACCACCCGATCAACGTGTTCTTCAGCTTTTTTCGAAGAAAACCCAGTTTAATTTCATTCAAAATCTCGTTTTTTCCGGTGATTTTGAAGATAATCGCTCGATTTGTTCGATTCAATCGCTGATAAGTGTTTCAATCATTCAAAAATCGTCAATTGTTGAAGAAATCACTTCGATCCATGTAAGAAATTCTTTAATTTCATTTTTACGATATGGGTTTTTGATTTAGTCATTGCGTTTTACGATCTTGGCGGGGGTCCGGGGGCAGCGCCCCTAGTAGCGGGGTCCCAGGGGCGGCAGCCCCTGGCGGGGTCCAAGGGGCAGAACCCCTGACTGGGGTTGAATTTTTTTTTCGATTAAATTGCTGTACTAAAAACGCATCAGAAAAATTAATTTTCCAGAAATTAGCTCATTTCGAAGACAGTAATTCGTAGACAATTCAGACAGTTCACAAACAATTCACAAACAGTTCACAAACAGTTTTATGTGTCCATTGCGTTTTAGAAATAAGAGAGTTTTATGTGTTTTCTGGCTTTTGCGTTTTAGAAAAAACACATTTTTAAGTATCTTTAGTCATTGCGTTTCAGGTAAAACACATTTTTGAAGTGTTTTTAGTCATTGCGTTTTAGGTCAAACACATTTTTAGGTGTTTTCAGTCCATTGCGTTTTACAGAGAACACTTTCTTTTGTTTTTTTAGGTCATTGCGTTTTAGAAATGAGACATTTTTAAGTGTTTTCTGGCCATTGCGTTTTACAAATAAAACATTTCTTTGTGTTTTCTGGCCATTGCGTTTTACAAATAAGACATTTCTTTGTGTTTTTTATGCATTGCGTTTTAGGTAAAACACTTTTTATGTGTTTTCAGTCCATTGCGTTTTAGAAATAAGACATTTCTTTGTGTTTTCTGGCCATTGCGTTTTACAAATAAGTCATTTCTTTGTGTTTTTGGTGCATTGCGTTTTAGAAAAATGTCATTTTTTAGGTTTTTTTTTTCATTGCGTTTTACGTAACTGGTGGTTTTTCTATTGCGTTTTACACAACTGGGTTTAAAATTTTTTTTTAAATATAGCAATAGTATACTCGTTTTAAAGATAAAAAAACGCTCGTTTTTTTTGTGCAATTTTTATAAAAAAATAATGTCGTATGAAAGAGTTATTAACGTTTAAAAAATGGGGGGGGGGGGGATTGGAGGAGAGAAAAACTATTGGCTTGGATTGACTAGAATGCTCTTGAACAAACTTACGCGCCTCTTTTCTTTCTTTCAATTTCCCTGATTTAATCTTAGCCCTTGATTAACTTAATGGATGGTCAAGATCACTTCCTAACCTTCCTAGCCAAATAAACTTCCTATTGTATCTCCACCCAATAAATGTATTGGAAAAGACATGAGTCATGGTCTTAAAAGGATTATATGTGAAAATCTATTGAAAAGTTCATTGAGTATTATGTATAATGAATGATGTAGGTTTAGGAGTTTTCATTGAGAATATGACATGGCGATGAACATAATGAAAAGGAGTTGATGATCACAGTGAAGATGTTATATTCAGTGGCGAAGCTTGAGATTTCCGACGGGGGTCTAAAGTCACTGGACCTAAAAATTTCTATAAAACCGGGGTGCCGAAAATGTATATACCCAAAAAATTTTATACAAAAACTACATACTCTCCACTACTGAGCGAAAAGTTCGGAGGTCGGTCGCCCCATCCCGCCCCTTAAAAGCTCCGCTCATGGTTATACTTGTGTTTTCTTGTGGCAAGTAATTCAATTTAGGCGGTTTCTTTTAGAATAATGGTAACTAGAGTATTTCTTCGCGCGTTGCGGCGGTACGTACCATGAGCATTCGGTGGGTGTTGGTTCGATTCGTTAAAGTACCTGTATGATGCATGCACTCGGTATAGAAATCAGCGCGTGTTTTACATCAACCAAAAACAATAAAAACAAACACTAGTACCGACACCAAGGATCGAACGATATCGATTGGTTTAAATCATGACGGTAATGTTATTGCTATTCATTTATTGGTGCAAAAAGAGTTGTATAAATGAAATATTATCGAAATCGAAAACTATAAAATGAATCCTGGTATCGTCGTACCGGTACCGATGTTGTTCGCTACAACACGATAGCAATATTATTGTAGTTATGTTATTACTTTGATGAATTGAGTGACATTGAGTAATATCAAATGATATTTATAATGACATAATAACATTGAGTATTACCTTTATCTCATGTCATATAAATGATAAAAAAAAATTATGAACTTTATATTGTGAAATGAAATTAATATTAAATATTAATATTAATATTAATTATAAAATACAATTACTGTTCATGAGCAGTTTGAATTAATATATATAATGGAGAGAATGAAAGTGATGTTGATGTGATGATATCGTATAATACACTCTTTGTTTTGATGACGATATGCGATGCAAGTTTTTTTTTCAGCATTGTTATTCGTTTCATTTCAATCAACATGGCAAATTACATAAGGATAGCAGGTAGACGGACAACAAACTGCGTCGTCATCCCCTTCTGAATAGAAAACCCTAATCTATTAAAACTTTAAATCATACCTTGTTCAACCATCACCATGTATCTCTAAAAACAAAAACAAAAACAAGTAAAATAAATAAATAAATACTTTTGGTTGTAGAATGATGAGGCTAGAGTCGCGTTTGGTTCGCGGAATGATTTTGAATTGGAATTGGAATTTTTATAGGAACTAGAATTTGAAGGAATTGGATTTGGAATTTAAACATTCCAAGTGGAAATGGAAATTGTTGAAATTGGAATCTCAATTCCATTTTTGTTGTGTTTGGTTGTCAAATGAATTGGAATCCATCACCCGGGCACACAACCACCAGTTCGGGTCGAAACGATTCGCGTTGAAACGGTTCGATTCGAAACGGTACATTACGGGTCAAAACGGTACGGGTCGAAACGGTTTGAGTCAAAACGGTTCGGGTCGAAACGGTATGGGTCAAAACGGTAGGGCTCGAAACGGTACGGGTTGAAAAGTTACGGGTCGAAACCGTTCGCGTCGAAACGGTACGAGTCGAAACTGTTCGCGTCGAAACGGTACGGGTCGAAACGGTCGAAGATTCCAATGAATTTACTTTAATTCCTTCACATACAGGAAAGATTTTGAATTCCTTTAGTTAAAGGAATTTGAAAGAATTCATGCCTAATTCCAATTCCATCGTCAACCAAACACATGAAAATTGGAATTGGGATTCCAGTTCCATCAAATTCTGTGAACCAAACATCTTAAGAGATGAAATTCAAATTCCAGTTACCTAAAATTTCATTGAATTACTGCGAACCAAACGCACCCTAAGTTTTTGAGAAAGTGGTGCATCCCTACAAGATCTGCTGCATCAACCACCCACGAAATTGACAAGCTAAGTAGTGGACAACCGTCCATCTGTGGTTGACTAAATTATGATTGCGACACTAGTTGGACCGTGGTAGTGCACCATTTGAACGGACAAGGAAGGAAGTTGATGTGGTGAAGATAAGTGGCGGACCAACCAAACACAGTTTTTCAGTTCCAATTCCACATTCAACCAATCGAACCTAATTTGTTATAGGAAGTTTTCTGATTCCAAAGAATCAAGTAAGGATTAATACACATGTATGCCTAGCTGGATCACATAAACTAAAATGCCCAATTGATGTTGAGTTGCATGAAGACGATAGATTTCTCCACCAAAGTTGGACCAAATCAAATACAACAAAGTCTCAACGCTCACATTGCTTTATTATTAAAATCGTAGTAGTCCTTGTTCACGAATCGAACAAGACTACAATTTTTTTTTATTTTCAAATGTAGTTGAGCCCTCACCAGCGCTTCTTCTTCTTCTTTTTTTTAAATATTGATATTAATGTTTGTGTTAAGCGTCATATGAATGTCTTGGGTAGATTACACTGTAGTTCCGGTGGTTTACGTAAATTCTGGTTTTCGTTCTTTTTCTGGTTTTCTTAAGTATCAGCAGTCCCCAAGGTATCTATTCTTTGTGTTTACCGTCCAAATCACTAATGGGCTTAAGTTTTACTCTCAGACCATGTGTAGTGGTTTAAGCCATCTTTGGGACGTTTTTCATCATGTGGACGCAATAACTAATGGGGTTAAGTTTTATTGTCAGACCATGCGTAGTTATTCAAGCCTTTTTGAGCCGTTTTCCCATCATGTGGACGTCATGTAAGCATACACTACTTCAAAGATTTGTTAAAGGTGAAGAAAAACAAGATATCTTGTTTTGTCAAAGAAAAAAATACTGAATCGATTGATTAAAAACAATAGATAGCTTTATATAAGAATAAATATATTGACATTTAGTTGATTGAATAAGGATGATACAAAAGAAGGCTAATATGTTGGTTTAAGAAGAGAATGCAAATAAAATTAAATAAAAAAGGTAAATAGTTTTCAAGAAATATCATTTTGTAAAATATTTTCTCCACCAACACTAGTTTATATATATTAATAGGCCAAGGAAATGAACAGTGTTTCTAATCGTGGGTTTTTCCAATTGGCCTATTTGGGCGGCCATCCCCCCATTACACGCGTGTCTTCCAGGTTAACACCTTACCCTATTTTCGGTTTGCTTCAGATGAGAGAGAATGGGAAGAGGGAAAATGGAGACAGAAGAGAGAGGCGGTGACCGGAGGTCATCACCGTCACACCACCACCGCGGTCACCGTCTGGTGTCTCTGTTTTGTGGGGTTTTAACCTCTATACGAATTATTGTTGGGCTCTTTCCGGTTTGCTTCAGATGAGAGAGGAGGGGAAGAGGGAAAAGGGAGAGAGAATAGAGAGGCGGTGACCGGAGGGTCACCACCACCGCGGTCACCATCTGGTGTCTCTGTTTTATGGGGTTTTTGACCTATATATGAAAGATCAGTGGACCACCGCCCCTGTTTCTCTCTCTACAAATTTCTCCCCCCCCCCCCCCCTCTCTCTCCCTCTCTCTCCCAAAGGGTGGGAAATGAATGGTGTTTGTGTTCGTGGTTTGTTCCGATTGACCTGGCAACCATATTGGTTTGTTAGGGTTTTTCTTTGATATTGTGTTTCGTCTGCTGTCAGTTCTTATGCCTTCGTTGGTTAGGTTTTCTGTCATGGCTAGGATGAGTTCAAGGATTTGACTAAAAAAATTGATGAACATGTAGCCTTGGCTTGGCAAGGATGGTGGATGGTAAGTTTTCACTTGCAACCCCCTTGCAGCCATGGATTTCTATATTAAGCTTTAAAACTCTGAGCCTGTTATTCCTAAACTTATAAGTTAAATTACTTCTTTGATTTCAATCGGCTCCTAAGAGATGCGATTTTTTAGAGAAACGGATGCGTGACACCTCTGTTGCTCTCTACCTCTGACATTGATTTTTTTCGTTTGTGTCGATGGTGTTAACAATTTGACTGTGATGATGTGGTTATGAGTTTGGATTTGTTCTGAATTAGGCTATGATGATTCTGAGCCTTGTGAGTTTTAAAGATTAAAGCATGTTATAGGTCTGAATTTGGTTATTGCTTCATTCGTTTTTTTCTTCAGGAACGAAGAATCGATGTTGTGGACTATCAGGTCCAAATACGGAACAACCAGACAAGTTTCATAGTCTGTTTCGATTAAGAATGAAACATGCATGTGTTTGCGGTTGTCTAAAAGACCGATTGGATTAGACTGATCCAAGTGCTATATCCGAGTCTGACTAAGAACTGGTGTCTAACATGTCTGATGGTGTTGTGATTTTTAGTGATTTCAAGTACTATATTGTTTTGATTGATTTAATTTAGTAAGACTCTGTTTTGTAGGTGTTCGTTCTACTAGCTTTCAGGTAGGAAAAATAGATTGGTTGGATTTTGGTTTAACATATTTGTTCCTGAATAAGGGTTGTAGTTATTATCTTCTTCTTTTTTTTTTTTTTTTTTTTTTTGTAGTTGAACTCATTATAGGCCTTCCATTAACATATTGATTTCATCTATGTTGCATATCTGATTGTTGAACTCATTTGTTGTAAAAGATGTTTGATTAAGTTGTTTAGAATGATATGAATCAAGAAAACAAGAAACAAGAAGTGTGATATTTTTTGTGTGGTCTGCACTACTGCTTTTCAAAGTTAGTATCTTAAATTTGATGGTGTATTGGGCCAGATGCTCTGAAATGCCGACGTGTGTATTTTGTTTTGACCTTATGAGTTTTCCTGATCATAGTCAACTTCCTCAAAATTTCCCATTGCTTTCCGCCGATGCCACGCCACCACTCCTCATCTTCTTCTTAGTTGCGGTGTCTTCCTCGCTGTTGGACCATTAGAAAACCTTGCTTCAAGATATATTTTAGGGTCGTCAATTTAAAGATGATTCTTCATATTGGAGGAAGAAAGGACAGTGACGGTGGTGGAGTTCAGAAAATTAATAGGGCGGCTTGCATATATGCTAGGGATAAGGTCTCTTCCGGCCACTCTCTTGGCATTTGGGTTAGACCGGTGGTGGTTTTGACATGGAAAACATGGTAGAAGGCGGTTGTGGATGAGAGTTCGACATGAACACATAAAGAAGGAACTTTATAAAATTCACGGTCCTACTTGGTATTGTATGGTCAGCACAGACTTGGGTAATTTCTTATTTTGCTAGAATTCACTTTTCTTGATTAGCTGACAATTATATTAGATATTAACAATTTTTTTCTTTTAGTTACAAAATTAGGTCTATTTTGGTGATGCGTTTTTGTTTTTGGTAGGTGATTGTTGGAATTTTGGTGATTTTTTTATGTTGGTTGAGATCAGATTTGTTTATAGATGATGATTAATTAACATAACTTAGTCACTGGATTGTGAGATATAACTTTGAAATTTGGGCAGGTAAAAGGTTTAAAGTAGTACCGTAAGTCTGCCTAATTTTCATGTATTTATTTCAAATTTTATTTTGGAAAGTTTGTGTTATGCGATTCTCAAGCAATATGTTGTGGATTATGATACCGATACGCATATTCGATTAGGTTTGTTGAAATTATTGTGATGTGTCTTTATTTTGATGCTCTTCGTGCTTTAATTCAGCATGCAAAACTAATTTGAGATCAAATATGTTTCTAGATGATGATCAATGTACGATGGGATCTACCGGCGGTGATTTAGGGAGAAATGGCAAACCGTTAGGGGTGACAGTCAGTAATCAAGGCGGCGATAGGCGATGAAGCTGGCGCCAGGCGAAGGAGGTCGATGTCGAGGCATGGTACACAATATGCATCCGAGCTGGCCGTAAGCATAATGATCTAGGTGATGTTGGCGAAGACACCTATCATCACACCTTCTTTGAGATGCTTGGTATATGGTCATTTGGTGATTATTATAAAGAAGCCATCGGATGGGCATAGGAGCTTCTCACAACGGTACTGCCATAATTTCTTTTCTTATATTATCATGATTCTCTTTCTGATGTTATTTTCAGTAATTTCGTATTTTTTTTCTGGTTGCTGTACATGTTTATAAGCTACCTACGGATCGAGGCAATGGAAGTTACCGACCAAATCTCATGTCAGTTAACAAATTCTGGTTCATGTAGTTTGTTTGTTGATAAGTAGTTGTGTTTTAGGTTTTAGTTCTATTTAATGATTGGTTGAGATTATGTTTGTATATGTAGTTTTCCATCCATGAAAGAAATCAATAATACAACCATATTATATTATATTATAGGGCAACTTATGTTGGTTGGTTCTTAATATTGTTTGTTAAATATTTTCCATTCATGAACTAGCTATTTATTCTAATAAAGAAAAATTGAACAAGCCTGGAGAAACATTGAATGAGTTCATCATCAGGTTTTTGAAACATCGCTGTTTTTATCTTTGATATTTTATGATTTCAATCATTTATTTATTTATTTTCTCTAAATGAACCTGTTTTGACTTGAAATTATTTTGACTAGAACCCGTTTTGACCGAGCCTGTTTTGATTAAAACCCCATTTTGACCCAAACCATATTGAATATGTTTTTAAGCGACCCGTTACCTAAACTGACCCGCTTGCGGATTCGCGCTCATTCATGTCGGTGCCCAATCAGAATGTTATTGGTATGCAAAACACGTGTATGCTTCCTAATTAATATAAAACAATTCGGTTTAGCACGGCGCAACACGCCGCCGGGTTAAACCCTAGTTTGGTTAAAAACTCCAAGACCTTAAATTATTTAAAAAAAAAAAAAAACCCTTTTATACAATCCGAACCACTAAACCGATTGGTTCAACACTTCAACTCATCATGTCAACCAAACCATTCAAGAACCAATTTCCTAATATAACTCCGTTTGACTGGTCAAACCAATCCAATTCTATCATCATTGCAATATATAATTAATCAAACAACAATCTAAACGCCCATCAATAACTAGAAAATTATAAAGTCGCTCATACACAAATGGTATCATCATTCATGGTGTGTTCTCTGCAATCAGCCATACAACAATCAAAGAATTTGCACAAAAATATCACCACCACCACCCAGAAAACAAAACAAAAAAAAGAAATACTCTTCATCACAATAAAAGATATCTCATAGATATGAATATATGATTCTTAAGAACTACAACACGATTTCTTTTCTGGAATTACTTGTGCAGGACCAGGGACAATAATCTTCTTGCCAGCCAAAGAACCCGGGTTCCCGTTCTGCTCCTCATCTGCGGTCAAACTTTTCTTGTTGACTATTCTGAAAATCTCGGTCAAAACGGTCAAAAATGCATCCTCTACATTTGTGGACTCGAGTGCGGATGTTTCTAGAAAAAATAATCCTTCCTTTTGAGCAAACTCCTTGGCGTCTTCAGTGGGGACCGCCCGCTGGTCTTCCAGATCACATTTGTTTCCGATTAGAATAATGACGATGTTTTTGTCTGCGTGGTTGCGTAGCTCTTCTAGCCACCTTGGAATGTGGTCGAACGTTTGGCGTTTGGTTATGTCGTAAACTAGCATGGCTCCTACTGCACCCCTGTAGTATGCACTTGTCACCGCTCTGTACCTGTTCATCAACAAATTCAAATTTAGTTCCAAATGTCACATATTGCAAAAAATGGAAATGAACGGAATTGGAATGAGATTGAATCTGTTCATACCATGTGTTTGGCTGGTCTGGAATGAAAATTGGAACAGATTAATAATTTCAAATTATAACCAGGTTAACTTTTAAACACAGAAATATAAAATTTTCTCATCATATACGGCCAGATTTGAAAAACTAATGGTCTAGTTTGTTCAAACACTAGTCAACTGCATAAGACCACATAACATGCGCATCATGGAATCACATCGTATCAACTGCAACAATGCATTTCCATCACCGCATAACTCATTTCCAAACCAGCTACCCATCCCTCAAAAACCTAGCATCCAACAAAACAACCTTAAAAAACACATGTTGATGCATACAAATTTAAAAAAAAAAAATTCCTAAAATCCACTACATGCAGATCAAAGTCAAGATCCATCTAGGTCACATTATCAACATACATCCTAAAATCACAACAAATCATTACTCAAATCAATAACACCAAATCAACCATACACAAATGACAAATCACAAGATCCAACTCATAATCACATAAGTCATAATCACATTCCATAACAACAAATCAGAACAAAAATGTCACGAACTGAAACCATCGCAAGGTATGGGACTTGTCACACATCGGTTGTATGAGCAACAAATGTAAGGTTTATAGACCAAATATGCTCTCTCACCCACCAGACTAGTTTTTTAGGTCGAGTTCTCCTGTTTGGTCATAACAAAAGATGATATTCCACTGGCTCAAACCACCCTTTGCTTCGCTAAATCTTTGTAGTGTCTATCTCCACTTTTCCTTTCAACTTTGAGAGAACCCTAGTTCCTCCTGATAAAATCCATGACCGAAAATCCCTCAAATGGTGGTGTAATCCCACCGCCAATCCCCCTAGTTCCACCTGATCGACCTCCTGATGCTACGAATGTAAGTGGGGAACAAAGAGATAACCACTTATGTCAGCCGCCTCCTAAAATTGGGGATATTTGTTCGTCTAGTGATGCCGCCTTCAAACCTCAAGAATCCCCAAATCTGAGCCCTTCTGATGTGTCGGCTAGTGTTCAAGCAAATCCTTCTAGATATCACAAAGCTGTCAATCGATCCACAAGGTCAGTGCCAAGTTCTGGTGATGAAGATTTGGACCGAATTAGGGCAGCCAATGTAGCACATGACCATGCGCTGATGTGTGCGGCTGGTTTACCACCTGGTGGCCTTCGATCTGCAAACCCTAAGAAGACTTCTGTTAAAATCAAGGGGTTTCGGAACAATCGCAGAACCAAACCGGCTGTGAAGTACAGCCCTGCTCTCTCTGATTTGCGGATTAAAGGCTTTGTAGAGGAAACCCAAAGAATAACAGCGAAATCAAAAATTAACCCTTCAAAGTGTGCTAAGATTATTGCTGAAAAGGTTAGTGAACACCAGACTGAAGAGTTATGCGATACCCATGAAGCACAAGAGATAGAGAAGGCTGATCCTCCTTCTCGTATGGAAGAAGATGATGAGGTTCTGGTCCAGACTCATGGTGTCACTAGGCCGGAATATGCTACTCAATCCCTGCATAATCAAAACAAACTCCCAGGTATTTCTTTGTCTGCTGATGGGGGTAATAATGTGCATGATGTTGAGGTGTCTACTAAGCAGGGAATGGCCAAAACAGTTGAAAGTGGGGAACCGAATGATAAGAAACAAGATGCAGGGGAAGCAAACAATATGAGAGGCAATGTGTGGCTGCAACAGGATGAGACGGGGTTATCATTTGCAGATCGGATTAAACACAACAATGCCGCTGGGAAAGTTCGGTTGGAATACATACCTCCAGTTATTACCTCTGAGGGTAAGTGTCGAATTATTTTGTCAAATGATGATTTATTACAGTCTGCTAAAGTCTATCCGCTATATCTATACGGTTATTTTTTGGGTACATCGATGGACTTCAATGTTGTGAATCGGACCCTTCGTCGTTTGTGGAATACTTATGATTTGGCTGATATTACAAAAAGTAGTGCTGGTTATTTCTATTTCAAGTTTTACAGTGAAAGAGGGTTAAACGAGGTGCTTGAGAATGGTCTGTGGCTAGTTAATAATGTTCCTATTTTTCTTAACAAGTGGGCCCCAGGTCTGTGTTTAGAGAAGGTGGAGCCAAAAACCATCCACATTTGGGTAACCGTCCATAATGTTCCTCTAGAATTGTGGACGGATGTGGGAATGAGTAAAATCTTTAGTGGAATAGGTCGTCCCCTCTTATTGGACAAGATTACCCACAAACGAGTGACAGAGCAAACTGGTAAACTTGGATTTGCTAGGATGTTAGTTGAAGCAAAAGCATCATCTAATCTCCCTAACGAGGTTGAGGTGGAATTCCCACCAAATTCGAACAGGGAAGCCCATGTGGGTGTCTTAAAGGTAACGTACCAGTGGAAGCCTTCAGTTTGCTCATTTTGTGAAGTGTTTGGTCACTCCTTACAGGCCTGTAAAACTCGTCCAAGATCAGAAGCTGAAACTGTACAGGAGCCCACAAACAGGCCCACCCCTCATAATGCAGAAGGGAAGCCGAATACTCCAAGCCCCAGTGAAAAGGAATTTTCTCAGGTAAGTCGAAAAAAGAATGTTGTGGCTGGTAAAAATAAAGTAGATGAGGGCAAAGATGTGTGTAATGCTCAATATGGCTCAGCTGGGTCGATAAATCAAAAGGGTGAATCTAGTGGTTCTAAAAAGGGTGGTTCGGGATTCAATTTTGGACGCGCCATTCAGGGCCTGACTCCTCAAAAGAGGGCTGTAAAGCAGCCACAAAAAACTGCTGCTAAACTGCCACAGCAGGCTGTAAAACAACCTAAGTTCACTGCTGCAAATCAGCCCCAAAATGCCCCCTCGGTTCCTAAAAAAGCTGCTGTAAATTTGGTGTCTTCTGCAGGACCAAAAGCTGCTGCCAAACAGTCGGTGTGCTCAACGTTCAATAGATTTGCAGCCCTTGGGGACGAGAACACAGCCTCAAATGGGTTCTCGATGATGGACTTTGAAGCTAGTGTGAAAACGAATAACTTAGTGGGAAGCCCTATAGACCTTGATCCACCAGAAAGAAGTGGTGAAGAGACTTCTACCATAAATAAGCAATCCTTGATTGATCCGGGTCGGGTCCTGCCTACCTGGAGCCAGTTTAGTCCAGCAGAGTCCTTAAAACGGATCGTAGACAAAGATTACGGCATCACGGATCTTCAAAAAAAGCGAATTACTGATGCCCTTCGTAGTGATGCGAGAGCGGTTAAAGCGGAAGACCAAGAAGAGTGGGTTGACGGGGAATGGGAATTCTTCTATGATAAATGCATGGAGCTGGATCTGAATCCAGATTTCTGTGTTGAGGATGTTTACGAGGATGATAGTGGTTCGGCTCAGTTTATTGCTCAACTTGCAAAAACGGGTAAATACTTCGACCCCGTAGTTGCGAAACCTTCTAAACATTAATTTTATGTGTCCTTTGTTCCTGTTTGAAGGGTCTTTCAGTTGGTTTTTATGTTTGGGTTTGTTCTTTCTTCGGTTGTTTTTGGGTGGTGTTCCGAAACTCCTTTTGTTCGGGACATTTTCTTTGATATTATTTGGTCGCTGGATGTTCATTTTTTGTAGCAAAACGGGTTGTATTCAGCTGGAAAATTTCTGTTTTACCATCAGTCCTTCCAGTTTTTGCAACTTGGTTGTTTTTTTGGTGCCGAGGTATGTTGGTCGTATCCGTGTGTTACAGTTCCGTGGCCAGGTTTTACTTCGTGATTTTGTTTTGACTGGTCCCATTCTCGGCCTGGGCTTAGTTCTGTGTACCGGGTTTTGTAATTGGGTTGGACTTGTGTTGTGGTCTTTTGGGTCTCCCTTTCAGCGTCAGTATTGGGGTTATAGTAGTCGGCCCAGATCTGTGTTTGTTTTGCCCTGCAGTACATGGCCCAATTATAATTCTCAAAGCAAGGCCAATAAATTATTTAACATGATGACTGCTGGGATTTATTTTATTAAGCTGAAGCCCATTCTGAGGGGTTTTTGTTTTAAGGCCCAGATGGCCTTTTTGGCAAGCATGCTCTCTTTAGGATCTTTTTGGGCCCATTGGAGTCATGTTCGATCCAGATTGTTTGACCGAGGTATTTGCGGCCCAGGTTATTATTATGTGGCTCAGTTTTGGACTTATGATATGGCCCAATTTCTGGTAAGCTTTGGGCAGATTTTCAGTTGCTGCTGCCGTGAGTGTTTGAAGGCCCATTTATGGGTTTTAACGGTCGTTTGTGATGTGGCCTCAGCTTATGATCAAGTGTTACGTCTTAAGCTCAAGGATGGTACCGGCCCTCTCACGGATGAAGATAATCTTAATGTGATGTTACCTTGTAATAGTTTAGAGTTACAATTTAGTGCTTCAAGCTACAAACGTTTTTTGGTAGGAAAAGATATAGTCCCTACTAGTATGTTGAAAACTAG
Source organism: Helianthus tuberosus (assembly GCA_030545235.1). Taxonomy (NCBI): domain Eukaryota; kingdom Viridiplantae; phylum Streptophyta; class Magnoliopsida; order Asterales; family Asteraceae; genus Helianthus; species Helianthus tuberosus. Next base: position 86,860,341 of record CM060369.1, read on the forward strand.
TAGGTGTTGTATGTTTTTCACGTTTGTGAATACCAAAGCATGTTTTGGTATTCCGTTGTTAGGTTGGCGGGGGTATGCCCCTTTAAACATGTAATCTCTTTTCTTTTTTATAAAGTTTGCCGGGCGAAAGCTCATTTACCCAAAAAAAAAAGATGATATTCCAGTCCTACATAAAGCTTATTTGGTTATACACAAACCAACGTCTCGTCTCTCAAAACCTCATGCCTCTTAAAACTAATGTTACAACTTACTCACTCTCTCTCTCTCTCTCTCTCTCTTTCTCTTTCTCTCCATATCAGCCTACAAATTTGTAACAATCATCTTGAATCAACACACTAAAACATCTTAACCACCAAAACTCCACCACATACAAATCAAACTCAAGATCTAGGCTCAACATAACCACTCATTATCAACACACACATCAATCAAACCTAACAACTCCTCACAACAACAATATCAAATCAAAGCATAATCAAACCTCATATCACAAGATCCGCATCATAACATCATCCACAAACTAATCCATAACAACAAATCATAACATAAATGACATTCCGGTCCTATATAACGGTACCCTCTTAAAACTAATATAGCACCTTACTCACTCTCCATATCAGCCTACAAATAAGGATAATAATCTTAAATCAACACAACAAAACCTCTTACCTGCCAAAAATCCACCACATGCAAATCAAACTCCAGATCTAGGTCAACAAAACCACACGTTATAAACATCTAACTCATTAGAACTAAATCAAAACTAATAACTATTCACAACAACAATGCCAAATCAAGCATAATCAAACCTCACATCACAGCATCATCCACAAACCCTAGAATCACAATCTACAACAAGAAATCAATATATAAAACTTAAAACGGTACCGTTCTTGACCAGCAGTATCCCAGATCTGAGCCTTAACAGACTTATGCTGAATAACAAGCGTTCGCGTCTGAAATTCAACTCCAATAGTCGCTTTGGAGTCCAAACTGAACTCATTTCTGGCGAATCGAGCGAGTATTTGTGATTTACCGACTGCAGAGTCTCCGATGAGAACTACTTTGAATACGTAGTCGATTTTCTGGCTCGGATCGCTGTAACCGCCACCGGTGGCCATAGATCTGCAACTGGAGATTGAAGATTTGCAGATTTTGTGTGATCTGGATGAAGAAGAAGAAGAAGAAGAAGATTGTTAGAGTAATTGTAGAGAGATGTTATAGGAAGATGGTGATGGTGATTTGATGCATGCGGATATTTTGGACTTGTTCTTCGGGCGGCTGTTCATGAGAAGATTTTGTACCTTTTTTTTATTTTTATTTTATTTTATTTTTTGGATTTTTTGTTTTACTTTTGTTTCAACAGTTTTGAAACCGGTTAGGGTTTGGGAACCGATTACTAGGGATGTTGATCGTGTTTATTATTGGGGTTTTGGGTTATTTGAATTTTTTTGTGTATGAAATTGTATCCGATAATGATCTGTGTTTATCGGGTGGCTCAATTCAGGTTGTTCTGGTTCGAACTTGTTTGTTTTTATATATTTTTTTTGTTTACAAACTATGTTTTTGTCCGAAAAATTCTAGCGCTTGTTATGTTTGGAAAGTTAATGTAATAAAAAGCAAGAATATAATCCTAATACCATTTGGAAGTTAATGTGTATATGTGAATTGTTGATAATAGGCCAAAAGTTGAAGAGATGAAGTGTAAACTAGTCGAGTTTTGAGTTATCTAAGTTTTTGATGTTAACAATTGGTTTAATTGATTTTCGGTAATCAGGTACCGGGTTTGTTTGGATTGGGTAAATCATGTACCGGTGAGATCGATGAGCCTGTCGTTTAGGGTTGGACCCGAACCACCAATTATTAATCCGTTTGTAACACGGCTCATTTAAACTTGTTATTAATGAGAACCTACATACAAAGGAACTGACTTGATAACTTCCCTTTTTAAAATTGGTTCCTAACCCGAACGGATCCCACCAAGAACTATTTTTGACTTTCCTTTACCCATACCAAAACCAATTTTGGGAAAAAAAAAAACCAAAATTTGCATCTCTAAGGCTATAGGGTGTGATCATGACCTTTATGACCACCATGACCTTCTGTGTCAGTGTCATGTAACCACCTCTAATCAATCATCCAAGACTACTACCCTAAAGGTGTGGTCATGACCCAAACAACTAGCCACTTATTTATTTTAATTTATCTTTGTCTAAAAAAAAGGAAATGATTTGTTGAAAAATGAAAAGGAGGATCATGGTTACCATGGTTTAATCCATGCAAACCATGGTGGATCAAACAAGGGGGCGGTGAAGACTTCCATTCATGTTCCTAGGTGTCAAATCATGTCCCAACCATAACCTTCACACCCTTTAGCCTAATGGTGGATGATGAGGTTTATTAAATGGTTAAGAATTGTATACATGGTTTAGATTTATTTGACAATGAGAACGATAAACGTATAGGATGATTTGAAAATCTTTTATCAAGATCATATTTATGAGAACTTATGAAACTAAAAGAACAAAATGAGAATGATAAACGTATACGATGATCTGAAAATCTTTTATCAAGATTATATTTATTAGAACTTATGAAACTAAAAGAACAAGCAGGATATATGAGCTTAAGAACTACATGTTGGAAATTATTTTGAATAATTGAATGGAAATTTATTTTTTCATTAAATAAAAATAATCTAGAGAAATAATCTAGAGAGAGCATTGGATTATTTGAAAAACTTGAATTTTAGTATTCAAGTTGTCCCACATAGGTGGGATGAAGAATAGGAGAGTGGTATATAATAAGGAGTGTAAGGAAGATGATATCTTCTATACAAGTGGACACACCCAGTGGCAAACCTGAGGGCCCGTAAGGGCCCGAACGCACCCGCGCCCGGGGCGATGGGCGTTTTGATGGCGCACTTCGCACACTCGCATCGCCGCGAGCCGCTTGAGAGCCGCCTTATGGTTTTTTAACTGAAGTTGTTTGCTGAACTGCTGCATTATTGTTCAGACAAGACCCTCTTTAACTGCTGCATTATTGTTCAATTGCTGCACTATCAAAGAGCTGCATTATCTGATAATGACTGCTGAACTACTGCACTAAGTTTATGCATTATTATGTCTCTGCATAATTGTTAAAGATAAGTGCTGTTGTGCCTATATAAGCAAGATCAGCTCATCAGTTAAGACACACCAATACCACCAGAAACACAGCTCTTTCTTCTCTGTTCTCCAACGATCAATCATTCCCGTCACTGAAGGAACTCTACGTCCTTGTTTCAGGTACATCTTCAGGTGCTAGGCTAGTCCCGGCAGTACTAACTGCTTCGGCTGTTGTACCCTGGGAAACAGACGGTTCAACTGGGTGACCCGAAATCTGTTTTAAGGGAAGCGTGTTCTTCGCGTGCCTCAGTCACCATTATTTCTATTATTATTATTTTTTTTTCTTGTTTATATTCCCAGTTTTTTTTAAGTTAAGCTAACTGTGATAAATTTAAAATCAGTTCTTGATTATTTTTTGTTATCTTAATTTTGTGAACGGTGTTCCTACACTACAATCATTTACGTTGCCTGGGATAGTGTTGTAAACGAGCCGAGTCGAGCCGACCTAGACCCAGCTCGAGCTCGGCTCGAACTCGATTCGAGCTGGCTCGGCTCGAGCTCGAATTTCAAATCGAACTGAGATTTGAGGCTCGAGCTCAACTCGATTAGAATTCAAGTTAGCTAGGCGCGGCTCGATCAAACTCGAACTAACAAAGAACCGCAAAATTTAATACTTAAAAAGCTCTTAAAAATTAATTTCTTCATAGACTAAGGGCCATAATTGCCATTTAATTTAAGCATATGGCTAAATATGAAAGTATAAATAGTTAATTCACTTTATACATTTTCTTTACCTTTTTTTATTAGTTTTTGTTTTCTAAGCGATGTGGGACAAAAAAATGAAGGATGTAAACCTTATCGAGCCAGCTCATGAGCTCACGAGCCGAGCCGGGCCAAGCTCGAGCTCGGCTCATTTACAAACCGAGCCGAGCCGGGATGGCTCGTTTACAACCGAGCCAATTTCGAGCCAAGTTTCCTTCAAGATTTTTTCTAGCGAGTTACGAGCTACGAGTTTTTTAAACACCCCTAGCCTGGGACGATTTAGTGAGGAAATACGAAAGGAAAGGAACTTAAATATATTACAATTTTTTATTTATTTTTTTAAAGATTTGTACTTTGAGTAATCCAAAGCTAAACTTTTCTTTTCCTCAAAACTTATGATTTAATGAGAAAACAATTTAGATTATATATCTGCTTACTATGTTCCCAAGCTCACTAACGCAAGGAAAAGAAAAGAAAGGAAAGGAAGTGAAAATAAAGTAGAAAATGCTTGTGTTACTGAGTTTGATTTAGGAGAGAAAATGGAAGGAAAATTTACTCTTATAACTTTCCTTTCAAAATGGAAGGAAGGGGAAAGGAAGACAATTAAAATACTTTACCATTTATCATTTTACTCTCTCACTTAACATATTATGTGTAGGGCGTTCCACTAGTGGTAGAATTCCATTACTCACAATATCCAATCAAGTTTTGTCACGTCATCGAGCTTTATTCCATCACTAGTGATGGATTTTAATGGAAATGGCCATCATTAGTGATTTTTTTTTTTAATATAAATTAACAATAAAACAATAAAATTATAAACAATTCTAGACTAGATTGAAATGGATGGATAAGAAAGTCCAAGCCCTTTTTTAGAAAAAGAATTCTAGACTATATTGAAATGGATGGATCAGAAAGCCCAAGCCCTTTAAACGAAGCCCAAAAGTTCACCCCCAGGCCCAAATTGTGCATTTACCCAAATTCAGTCGTCTCTTTGAACCCTCGTATACTCTGCTAGTTTATCGATTTTCTATTTCTGCTTTTGCTCGATACTTTATCAAATCTCATGTAATTATTTTGGCTCAGTTTAATATTAATCGTATCGTATGAATTCCAACGCGTGATGGTGAGGACGCGTTATGTATTTCACGCGTGAAGATTTGGGGTGGCGGCGGTGTTTCACTATCTTCCACACGTGAAGATGAGCTGACCACGAGGCACCCCGGGTCCTCTTATAAATGGAAGGAAGGAACTAGAGTATAATTGTAACATTGTACTTTTCTTTCCTTTTTCTTTTAACTCGTGAAACCATAAAATCAATACTTTCTTTTTCTTTCAATGGAATTCGAGAACACGAAATAAAATTATATATTTTTCTTTTCTTTCCTTTCTTTTTTCTCATAAATTTATTTTATCTCTTTTACTTTCCTTTAGTTAAGTCTGGAAAACATAAATAAACTTAAGATTTAAACTTCCATCTTAAAACTTTCGATCATTCAAACTATTTAAACTCGAATCCAAGTTCCCTTTTATTTAAGATAATGAGAGATGGGACACTCAAGGGTAGTACCCTAGCCCCAACTAACCAATTGTAACACTCTATCTCGTTATTACCGAATATCTTACATATTCGGACGATTTGGTCCCAAATTTTTTTTTATATATAAAACGAATAACTAACGAGCCTGGGTTAACTGATAACCCAGATGAATCGACATCACAAATTAATACACTTAATTTAATGTTTAGAGATATTCAAGTTTAAAACTCAAAAACTTTGTTGTGCACGATCATGCTTCAATCTTCCCGTGAACGTCTCCAGAAATATAGCAGTTTAATAGTGTTCGACTCTTCGCATGCTTGTTCGTCCGTCCGGTCCCCACCTTTGTAAAAGCCTAACATAAACACTAAAAACAATTAGTGTTTGAGTTAAACGGTCAAATGCGACTAAAACAACAAAGAAAAACGATTTTTATTCTTCAAAGGTTTATTCCTCTACAATCCAGTTCACATCCATTTCGATCCAGACCCAATTTATTCTTCAAAGGTTTATTCATCTACAATCCAATTTGTGACAACTGACACGAAATCGGTAATTTCCGTACTATTGTAATAATTATTTATTTCCTGCATTTATGTGTTTAAACGTAAACATTATATGGTTGCATGTTATACATTTGAAATCATGCATGTCACATATTTCATTTATCGCATTGTGCAATACATTAAGCGTTGCGTCGAAACGATTAGTAAACTCACTGGTTAGACAAGCTGTGTCGGCACAGCTTCAGTATTCAGTTAAACGGTAGATTTAGGAGTTAGATGTAGGTCCAACATAAAAAATACATCAAAACCCAAGTGGGTGAACAAAGGTTTACATTAACACTTTCCGGAAGCTAAAATAAGCACTAAAAATTGTCCGAAACGCACTTTAAACGTAGAATTCTGCATTTTTTCAACAAATTCAGCACTTAAACACTCAAATAACATGCAAAAAGTAGTATAAAACATCCAAAATAACTTGTAAAGCGTCGGGAATTAAAACATGTCACAAAAGATACTTCATACCTTGTAAATTTCACTACTTAGCACTTTAACGAACCGACAACCGAACAATTAACCGGACACTACCCAAAACCAAAGATAGACTAGAAACATAGTTTTAGTGTTTTAAAGCTAGATATGGTGATAGAACACATTAAGAAACATAAAAACACTTAAATACACAAAACATCATACTTAACCCCTAACTTACCTTCTAACCTCTAATCTTCCAACAACTTACATTTTAGAAGAAAGTTTAGACAGAGAAAGACCTAGAATTTAGCTCAACTCAACAATACCAACTATCATTACCGACTTCTGTTAAGTAAAACAATGCTAACAACTTCTAACCAACAAACATCATACTTGACACAACTTATCCCTATACTATCAATTATTACACTTTGGACCCCTCAACTATTGTTCAAAGATGATCTAAATACGATCAAAATTAGAGAAAAAAAAAAAGCAGGTCTTAAATCGTAGCAGATGAAATCGAAAAACCTATATAAATTCAATTCAATCGTAGCAGAATTGAATTTATATTATTGCAATGGTTTATTAAAAAAACGCCTTGAAATACAAGTTATGTTGGGGCAGCAATTCATGTCACATACGAATTAACCGAAACCTGGGACCAAACCAAACACACCCATAACACAAATAAACTAAACACGAGCCACACAACCCGATTATCTAAGCGGGTTGGCTGGCTGGCTAATGGCCCAAACATGCTAACAATGTTCTCTAATCCCATTGTTTTATCACTTCCATTTCCCAATATCAAATAGACTCAACATATGCCAAGCCAATTAACATACACAATGCAAGTTCTTCAAAAAGGACCAAACACTAACCATCTAACTCGAAAAACATTCAACAACACACACAACGGGAACAACAGTCATAGTAAACAAAAACAAAAGACGGGATCTTTCTGATCATTGATTACGCAGAGTCTTTCTCACAGAGCTTCTCGATAAGATCCGCTGCATCTTGAACAGTGGCTATGCTCTGGGCACTCTCCTCTTCCACAGTGATACCGAACGCTTCCTCAAGCGCCATCACAATCTCAACCTGCAACAGACAACAAAGTGAGAATTAAAAACCCGAAAACAATATTCAAGGAATAAAAATCACCAAAATAAGTAAATAATAAATAACGAGATTATATAGAGTTTATAGCTTCTGGTGAAATCGTAACATAAAGTTTATAAATCTATTAGTTTGGAGTTACCGTGTCGAGTGAATTAGTGAATAAATAAAAACCCGAAAACAATATTCAAGATGGAACAAAAATCACCAAAAATATATAAAATAACGAAATTATGAAATTATATACGCTTATAGCTTTTGGTGAAATCATAACATAAAGTTTATAAATTTTTTAGTTTGGATTTACCATGTCGAGTGAATTAGTGAGTAAATAAAAACCCGAAAACAATATTCAAGATGGAACAAAAATCACCAAAAACATATATAACAAAATTATATAAGTTTATAGCTTCTAGTGAAATAAATTTTATAAATTTATTAGTTTGGAGTTACAGTGTCGAGTGAATTCGTGAATAAATAAAAACCCGAAAACAATATTCAAGATGAAAAAAAAAATCACCAAAAATTAAATAAATTAATAACAATTTTATATAAGTTTATAGCTTCTGGTGAAATGATAACATCAAGTTCATAAATTTATTAGCTTGGACTTGGAGTTACCACGTTGAGTGAATTAGTGAAAAAATAAAACCGGAAAACAATATTCAAGATGGAAGACAGATCACCAAAAATAAATAAATAACAAAATTATATATGCTTCTAGCTTCTGGTGAAATCATAACATTAAGTTTATATATTATTAGTTTGGAGTTACCATATGAGTGAATCAGTGAATAAATAAAAACCCGAAAACAATATTCAAGATGGAATCACCAATACTAAAAAAATAAAGAAATTATATAAGCAATAGCTTGGGATTTTACTGGGCTTGGTTGTTTTTGTTTATATAAGCTTTTAGCTTCTGGTGAAATCATAACATTAAGTTTATATATTTCTTAGTTTGGAGTCATCGACTCATCGTGTCGAATAAATCAATTAATAAATAAAAAACCCTAAAACAATATTCAAGATGGAACAAAAATCACCAAAAATACATAAATAAATAACGAAATTATACAAGTTTATAGCTTCTGTGAAATCATAACATAAAGTTTATAAAATTTACTAGTTTGTAGTTACTGTGTCGAGTGAATTAGTGAATATATAAAAACCCAAAAACAGTATTCAAAATGGAACAAAAATCACCAAAAATAATTAAATAAATAAATAAGGAAAACATACAATTTATAAGCTTCTGGTGAAATCATTACATAATGTTTCTAAATTTACTAGTTTGGAGTTGCCGCGTCGAGTGAATTAGTGAATAAATAAAAACCCGAAAACAATATTCAAGATGGAATCACCAAAAATAAAAAATAAAAATCACGAAATTATATAAGCTTATAGCTTCTGGTGAAATCATAACATAAAGTTTACAAATTTATTAGTTTGGAGTTACCGTGTCGAGTGAATCAGCTCCTAGTGTAGCAAACTTTGAGTCACCAGCAACTGAAACATCATCTTTTAGAGCCAGCTGTTTTTTAACAATGTTGCAAACTTTTTCCACGGTCTCTGGCTTGGCCTGCAAAACGTGTGGAATGAGTTCATAATGCGCTGAGTTGGGCTGGGCCAGAGCCCACCAAACCGACCCAAGCGTAGATACTCATTATGTTTTATCTCAAACGGGTCAAATTAAAAAAATGACCACGAAAATGAAAACCAGTCATTTGGGTTGAAAGTCGTCCAAAATTTACTTTTAAAGCATACAGGCTCCTAGACCATTTTTATACAAAAGATTTTAAGTTATTATTGTAATAAAACTGTTTTTGTAATCGTAGTTAACATATTATTTTTTTTGTAATCACTTACAGCGCAAGAAATTTGAAGGCGGCGAAATGAGACCGGGAGGTTGCTTCTTCCTGAATTGGAGAAAGAAACCATCTTCAGACCAGAGATTCTTGTTGATGCCTGCATAAAGTAGAATCATTAGTATATATAGATTTGAATTAGTAGTGCACGATTATAGTTTCTTGTTGAATAATGTGACACTTAGGTTGATATAACTCATATTGTTTCCCAGTCAGAGCACAAACAAAACATTATACAGTAAAACCTCTATAAATTAATACTCGATAAATTTCAACCTTGATTAAATTAATAATTTGTCCGGTCTCAACTTGGGACCAGTACAAAATTGGATCCCAATCAATAAAATAATATGATAATAACCTTTTTGAAATCTCAGTGTATATATATTACGAAACTATAAATTAATGATTACTAAAAGATTCCAAATTCTAAGATTGTCTAGTAAAAGATGAATCTATTTGTTTTTTGTTGAACTTCAAATCTATCCTGAGTTCGTCTTTAAATCACCTCATTGCACATAAGAGTTGGGGCATTGTCTTCTTGTATTACAACAAAAAGTTGTGAAGAGAAGTTGCCGCTTGCAATGCACTTAAGAAATATGCATTGAAACTTGTTTTTGTAATTTATTTTTTTGGTACCATGAACTAACTTTTTGTATTAAAAAACAATGAACTTGACAAATTCAATTAATTTGTGAATGTACATTGGACTTAGAAATTTAAAGGTCATATGTAAAACCACTTTAAATTAATAAATAATTAATTTATCGATATAATAATATCTCGCTAAATTAATAAAATATCCCGGTCCCAACATTATTAATTTATATAGGTTTTACTGTATTGATACATGATTTGATATAAAAAATTTAAGTAGCGATTAACACCTAAAAATCCCAGATAACAGAATAACTGAACTGAACTGCAACTAACTAACCAACAAAACCGAACCGGACTAAATAAATAACTGATGGTTCGTTAAACCATTTTCTAAAAACCGAATTTGATGGTTTGGCTTCGATTATGGTTTGTGTCATAACCAAACCGAACTGATATATTATGCTTTTGTTTGATTGTTAGATTTTGTTGTTGAAAAAATTCCTTAACTAAATATATATTAAACTTACTAAAATCTTTTATTTTCATCTGATCACAAATACATCAAATCTGACCCAAGAAAAACAAGCCGAAAAAAAATAAACAGTAGTCGATACATTAGCAAAACCATTTTGTATATTTAACCATAAATCAAAACTAACAAAACCAATTAAAACCAAGCCATGTACATCCTGACCGGGGCAATGGCGGAGCATAGTGTAAAGTGGGGGGTGCACCCGCCCCCCGAATGTTTCGGTTAGAAGTGTAAAATTTCCTATTTTTCGCTAGAAAATTTTAAAATTATATAGGATTATCCCCCCAATTATTTTGCCTAAATATTATACAATATATAAATTGGGTCCCATGACTTTCCACCCCTCGGAACTTTTGGTCAAGCTCCGCCGCTGGGACCGGGGGACATAGAGGTAACAACAAATAATTATAATACAAAATAACCCAATTTCTTGAATTTTTAAAACTACATGAAGCTTTAACTCAATAAAATTTTAATGCTACAAGCTATATATAACCCGAATAAAACAAACCATCCGAGTCTATCTTCTTTTTTCCCCAATTCAAAATAAGGGTTTCAAACACTACTTGCTTATCTTTGCAATTTTTATTCATTTACACAAATTGTCACTAAAAATTACAACTTTTTGACATCAAAATCAAACTCCAATCAATTGCAATACTTCAAGATCTAGAAACTTCAATCAAAACACCTTAAACCAACACCAACAAAAAAACAACAACCCCCACCTTCAATTAACAGTCAAACCCACAAACAATCAAATAGTTCCTATAGATCACAAAATACAAAACCAACAACATAGATATACGTATACGTATATATACCAGACATTGGCGAGAAAGATGTGGAGGAGAGATCAGGGTGGTGGAGGATGCTCCGGTGAACGCCGCCATGAATGGATCGGATCGGAGTTGTAGAAGGATCGGCGGAGGGTACAATGAAATGTGAATATTTGTGTGTGTGAGGAGAGTGTGTGTTGGAGGCAGGGGTATATATTGTAAATGCGAGTGCATCGGGATATCCGCAACCTTTGGTGACGAGGGTTTTTAGTCACTATTAAGTTGTGACCAATAAAAACGTGCCTTTCTTTTTCTTTTCACTACACCCACTTTGTTAGGTACTTGGAGTTGGGTACTCATGTAACAAAATGTTCTTGCAAGATTCATATATTTTTATAAACATATATGTTTGGTGATATAGTTATACAATATATCATTTAGGGCTGTTTGTTTATCTCTTAATAGGGCTTTTAATGGTTCAGATTTCTTACTGGTTCAGCACTTAATGGTTCAGACTGTTTGTTTCGCGAGCAAATGTCTAAATGGTTCAAACATTTGCCTCTGAATGGTTAGGAATTATACAGAGTCTGAATGGTTAAGACCTCTAATCTGAATTGATCAGATATTTGCCTCTGAACGGTTAAGCATTATATTGGCTCTTAATGGTTCAAACCTCTTACTAGGTCAGCACTTAATGATTCAGACCTTTTACTGGTTCAGTACTTAACCATTCAGAAGTCGCCAAACAGCCCCTTAGCTAACTTGGGTATGGGTATGTAAGGGTGTTTAGTGTTTATAAAGCGTGTACTTACAAGTCTTGAAGAGGGTAGTATAAGTTGTTAATGCATGACTTTTTTTAGGTTTTATTATGGTTGATATGAAAGGGAACCATCCCCGTCTTATTTTTCGTCCCTATGGTTTGTTAAAAAACACTATTTCAGTCCATTAGTTTAAAAATTACGATTTCAGTCCCTGTGGTTTCACTTTCGTAACCATTTCAGTCCACATTGTAACCATTTCAGTCCCTGTACTAACAGAATAAATGGACTGAAATGGTTACGAAAGTGAAACCACAGGGACTGAAATGGTTACGAAAGTGAAACCACAGTGACTGAAATCGCAAATTTTAAACTAATGGACTGAAATAGCAATTTTTGACAAACCACAGGGACGAAAACAGTAATTAACTCTTGTAGATGTCTCACACCTACTCCCCACCTCCTACCACAATAGACGATATACTAAAAGTAAATCTTGATGGTGCTAACTTTTTGTTCTGGTAGTATAATCTGAAGAAAGTCCTTATAAAGAACAAGAAGTTACATGTTCTTAAATACCTGGTCCCTTGGAGGCCAACTATGTATGTTAGCAAATTTATCTAGGAAGGTTGGGTTTAATTTCATGATGATGCAATTGTGTATTACATATCATGATGGCATCTAGATGTCAGGTCTTGAACTAACACGCCCCGTGGTGGCAGAGCACGGCCCCGTGGTGATTGTACTTGCTGTAATATCTCAGATTCTGCGATTCTTACAGTTGACCACGGCCCGTGTTAACTTGACACGGCCCCGTGTTAGTTTGTCTTTTTCTGCAGGGAATCTTGACCGGGCACGGCCCTATGCCTGGTGGGCATGGCTCCGTGCCTAAGCTTCTGTTTTTGGTATTTTTGTTGGTTTGGATGTGGATGGGGGTTCGGTGTGTTGTGCCAATCCTTCTTCTTTGGATTTATGTTGGTTTCTGCTGTTAATTTGTTCCTTGTGTTCGTTTAAGCTCTTTTGATCCTGTAAATTAAAAGTAAACAATGAAACATGTTTTTTCCAACATTAGTACCGAAAAATTGTTGATTTTACGCCTTGTTTGATGTAATTTATATGTTGCATTTTACGCACATCAAATACCCCCACACTTGAATCTTTGCTTGTACTCGAGCAAAACTCTATAATGTGGCTTACACACCCAAACGGAATTGGTAGAAGAGAAGTTTTGGGTTTATCTTTAGAGTGTCGAGAATCCAAGTTCTGAATTTATTTTGTTTCTATTTTATTTACAATCTTATTTGTCATGATTTATTTAAAACACATATTAAGAAAAATTATTTGTTTTGGGCATAACATGCCTTTATAAAATTCTATTTAGTTATATAAAAATTTACACACCTTACTAGTGGTCACTCAACACTCGGCCGAAGTTGTTTAAGTGAAAACGCTCGTGCCCGGTTTGGAACTTACTTCTACCATAGGCTTGACAAACAATCAAACCTCCTCCTTTTTGACGTTTAATTCTTGTAAATATCAAGAGGGCTTTAAAAAGGGTAGGTGGTGGCTCGGGTAGGTGTGTTTGGTAAATAATGGCTAAAAGCGCAAAAAGTGTCGGTTTTTTCATTGCTTTGTGGCTTAGGAAAAAAGACTTTGGCTAAGGTTTTTTTAGACCAAAGTTGAAACTGAGCCATGCTTGTAAATTTTATAACCGAACTTTTTACAAAAATAAATGGTGTAAATAAAAAGGTTTGTGGATGTGGGTGGTTGTTTTTGCAAAAGTATATATTTTTCCGGGTTTAGAAAGAAAGGGTTAAGGCTCAAAGGGGTTTAACTAAGGGGATGTTTTTGGTAAGGGATGAAAAGAAAAATAAAGGTTTAAAATGAAAAATGGGTTTAGTGCTAATGCCTCTATCATTTACGTACTTGGATTGATGTCGGTAAGGATTTAGAATGCATCGTTTTGGCAAGTTCTATATTTGTAAGAACCAAACGGGCTATTCACACAAGAAACGAAAAATTGAGCAATTAGTATAGATGTGTATTTGTATGCTCGGTAAAGGCTCAAAACTCACTTTTGTGGGAAAAGGGTTGTAGTGTAAAAATGTATATATAATCAATTTTACAAAGTGTAGGATCGTTTTCAGACTCGAACGAGTCGATCAGAAGAGTTTATCTTAACACGAAAGGCGGAAACAGACGTGTAGAGTTCAATTCAGCTAGATTTACACTTTAAACTGTTGTATGATTGATTTGATAACAATTTACAACCTGACAACACTTCGGCAGCACTTCGTTGCTCTGACCGGAAAGTTACAAATGAAATGACACATGAGGTATTTATAGGGAAGATCTATTCCGTTGGAAAGTGGCATGACACTCTTCAAACGGAACCCTTCAAACTAAACCCTTCAAACTAAACCCTTCAAACTAAACCCTTTGAAAGTGCCAATTCTAACAAGACTCGATACAAGACAAAGTCGACAGACGCATGCACTAACAGACTCCCCCTCGAATGTTGACGAGTCTTAAAGTGTCGAGTCTTCAACGTCTTCAGTCTTTATCAGTCTGAACATGTAAGCATCCTCAAACTTTATCTCTTTCTTCTCTTTCTTCCAGAATTACAACCTAGCTCTTAGCTCTTTCCACAGGTGTCTTCAGACTCCCCCTTTCGTTATGCTGGGATCGCAGTCTGACTTGTTGAAATCACATAGACCTCAGGTATCGGAACCTGGAACTCTATCTTCAGGTTCAAGATCTAAACCTGGCTACACCTGCACATTCTTAACCCAGAAGTAAATTTCACAAATTTAACATTTTACAAATTTATCAATCCAGATTCTCTCTCAAATTAAACCAGAATGATTTATCAATGATAAATTCTGATGAACCATTTGCAAAAATTAATCATTTTTCTTTTCAAAACACATTCTCCTAAACCATTTGTTCATCATGTCTAGCACTTGGAATTTTGAAAATCAACTCTCCAACATCAGTTGTTGAAAATCTTTTTGGATTTTTCAAAAATTATGCTAAAACACACTAAAATCTTTTTGGATTTTTGAATGAAATGAAATACAGTAAAGAAATATTTACAGACATTATTTTTTGTGAGTTTATGCAAGAGGATCATATCAGTTTTAGACAAGTCACAAGTACCGTTGAACTTAGTTACACATTAAGAATTAAACAATTCACTTAGATTGCCGATATACTGATCCACTTAAATTCTCACACAAATTTCAACTGATTCAGGATATGAGTTAGGTGTTTTAAGAACTTAAACTCATTCATGTGTCCCACCTCTTGAATATACTCCCGTATCCAGATCCCAATATTCAGTTTTACAGGTGAGTATACCTAGATGATATCTGTAAAGGGGTTAAATTGCGAGGGCCGTGAGAGCTCAGGTCGATACTTCCGTATACGCAGAGAGATGACGGCTTCGACTTTTGGTGTGTCCCCTTTAGAGGATCTTTTCTTCAACAGCAATGATTATCAATTTTATTGTTTCATCAATTTGCTGAGGGTGAGCTTATATTTCAAAGCATTTGCAGAAAGTATTATACGGGGACTAGGTCAGAATTTCCATTCAGCAGAAGTCCCGGGATAATACCCCAGATATCACTGAGTATAAAGACCTAGTATCTCAGAAAGAGGGACTTTTCAAACGAGATTTCAGGGGTTACCTATATATCCAAGTAGTGTTCCCCACGAAATAAGCAAGTTTGAATTTAAGTTTATATCTCGAAAAAGCTTACTAAATGTGTAAAAACCTATCGACATATCATCAGTGAGACCGTTTAACGCCATTTAAACAATACAATTCTTTAGCATACTGTAACTGTCTACTGATGTACTATCATTTCCTCTTCTTTGACACAAAAACTCATTTTTGATTTTATCATGTTTTTGTCTTTTTCAAATTTTCAAATGTTTTTGGATTTTCTGAAATTTTTACTCCCCCTAAAATGCAAACACATTTAAGGAAATTTGAAAACAAACTGTACAAGAAAATTGACAACCGATATCAAATCGCATCAATTCGCCATCCACTAGGCATAAACAATCAGAACTCCCCCTTTCACAAAACTATTTTCTCATTATGATTTCAAAACACTTAAGTTTGTTTTAACCAAAATGATTTTTCCGGAAAATAAGTTTTGTTAATTTTACCACTTGTAGGTTAGGGGTTTGGTTCATCATATTGTCCATTCAATCACTTGTATGAGGATTACATCAAGTTCAAACTAATGAGCTTGAGTAATCACTTTGTCAGAATCAACCTCTTACCACTTGTAAGTATATCCAAAACATTTAATCACATGTAAGAATAAATAATCTACACAAACCATTTTACCAATCAAAATACCGATTCCTGCTTCGCACTTACCAACCTGGAAGCTCCAGCATAGTCACACTTATCCTGTAAAAATTTAACTATTATAAGATTCATTCACAAACTCAAATATCAAGAAAGATGCCGATTCCTGATCCACGATTACAAACTTGGGATCTCCGGCAAGTCAGATTGTTTAAGGGAAAAGAATTTCCACCCAAGTCTGACCAACCTTGGGTGTTTTTAGCTCTTTTAGCTCTTGTTCAGTAGGGTTGTAAGTTGCCTTTTTAGTTGCATAAAAATCTTTAACCCCTTTTACTTTCCCATCAAGCATTTTCCTAAAAATTTTCTTAACATTTCCATTGAAAACTTTCTCGATATCAAATTCATTCTTCTCAGAGTAAAATTGATCCGAGATCTCAACTTTACCAACTTTCTGTTTAATCTTCTCAAACTTCAGTGATGGAAATTCATCATCATTCACTGAAGATACAGAAATTACCTCTTTTACCTCACCTTGTGGCTCTTCTGGCTTTGTGGAACCAGAATCATCGCCAGATTTTACACTTGATTTCTTAACAACCCAAGTTTGGTTGTCAAGATTTCCCCTTTTCTTGTAAAACCTTTTCGAACACTCACCAACTTCATATGTAGAGTTTTTAAACACTTTAAACCTTTCAGTTGGTGGTTCGGTTTTATCAACAACTACTTCTTTGAGTTTTTCTGAGACTCCCTGTTTTGTGTTGGTTGCCTTAGGACAGTTTCAGGCAATGTGACCAACTTCATGACACTTGTAACAGGTTCTAGTCTCTTTTCTCTGATGAGCTTCAGTTTTCTTCTGTTTTTCAGCGAGAAATTCCTGATTTGACTTTCTCCAGAAAGAGCTCTTCTTTTCTTCCTCAGCAGAAGGACCTGACACAAATTTTGTATGTTTAGAAGTTTTCTCATTTTTATAATTTTCTGGAGGAATAAAACCTAATCCTTTCTTTTTGAACTTACCGTTATGGTTTGGTTTCTTTTGAAAACCAGAACCAGAATTGTAACCCTTTTTCTTGTTTAATCGTTGTTGTACTCTTGAAGTGATTTTTTTAGGTTTTCCAGTAAAATTTAAATCTTTTATTTCAGAAAAATTAATTTCTGTCATTTTGAAAACCTTTTTGATCTTTTCAAATCTAACACTTCTTATTGGAAATTCTTTATCAAAATATAATTTGTCAGAATCATTCAAAGTATATGCAACTTCAAATGTTTCGTCATTCAAATTAGATTTTGATAACAAAAATTCTCCCGACGACTTTGAATTCCTGACAGACGAACTTGAACTCCTGGACTCAGACATTGACTCGGACTCCTCATCCTTATCTAACACCTGATCGACCATCCTTTTTATTAACTCAGACTCATGATCTATGTCGGACGCTGTGAACGTGATATCAATATTGTCTGGTAATACGTTGGTTATCTCGGACTCCAACTTTATATTGACTACCTTTTTTAGTTGTTCCTCATTCGGTTTTCTAGACGAATACCCTTCCCAAATTGGAGGCGGACACTTGTTATAACTAACACTCTGTTTCTTACCAGTATCCTTTTTCTTCGTCTTCTTGTCGTCAAACACTTCAAAACCTGCAACAGTTGGATAAATTCTGTCAATTACATAATCAGAACTTGAATAACTTTTCAGTAATCTACTGATTCTTTCATTTTCAACTTTCTCAATTTCCAACTCCTGCTTCAACTTAGCACATTCTTCAATGTAGTAGTTGATCTCCTTTTGTTTGGACATCATTGTTGCATTCACCATTTTCAAGGCATCTTCTCTTTCAGAGTTTGTCTTCAGCAAACTATTCACAGTTTTGTTCAATACATCGTACGACTCTTTCACATTCTTGACATCGAACAGCAACTTCTCTTTCAACTTTTCAAGCTCACTAAACCTTTCATCTTTATCTTTACATTGTTTGTAAGGCTCCAAACATGTAAGACAAGGTTTTGTGACTTCAACAATCTTTTCAATCTCCACAATCTTCTCGACTTCAACAAATTTTTCCACTTCAACTATCTTCTCAACAACCTTAACTTCTTTCATTTCTTTTGCAACTTTTTTCTCTTTAAGTTTCTTCAACTTATCTGCAAAATAAAATTCAAAACTGTCAGAAGATAAATGAGATTTCCAACGTTTATCTGTTCAACTTCTTCATCATCATCACTAGTATCTGTTGAACTGTTTTTAGAAGAAACAGATTCTTCATCTTCACTTTTCTCATCATCAGATAACACTGCTATCCATTCTTTCATCAATTCTGGCTTTTGAACAATTTGAGCAATGAAAGATTTAAACTCTCCATTCTCATCTACAAACTTATCCCAGCTAAATCCTGGTGCCATTTTCTCATCATCTTGATCAATGATACCATAATAAGCTTTCTTATTTGTATCTTCGATCATTTTCCCATGAGCAGTTGTTGAATCTTTTTGTTGATGCGGTTGATGAGTAATTTGTTGATATATAGCCTTCCGGTAGTAATCATGGCCACCAAACGGATTCTTTGCACCACTAGCTTCCTGATTCTTGCACTCTCTCTTAAAATGTCCTTTCTCCCTGCATTTAAAACAAGTAACTTTAGATTTATCAAAACCTAAAGCAGAAAGATGTGCATCCAAGAAATCATTTCTTCCTGTAATCATTTTGAACTTTTCAGCTCTTCTCAAGACACTAGCTAGACACCATTTGATGTCCATAAGCTCCAATTCCTCTGCATCAATTTGGTCATAGTCTTCCTTCGTTAACATCAGATTACCAATTTTTCCAGCAATCAATCCCTTATATGATTCCAAAGCAGTAACCAGTAATGCCATATGACTCTTGACAATTTCTTCAGAAAAGTTCTGTCCATTTTGAAGATGTAACGCAACATTGCACTGAATCATATGTCCATTACCAACATTTGCATTTTGAACACTTGGAGGATTAACATTTGAAAATCCACTGGTGTTGATTGAACTTTGACTGACTGGTCCAGATGAATTTCCTGCACTAAAAGCAGTTTGGATCTTTGGACTTGCTTCAACAGTTTGAACATTCCCTTTATAGTACAATTTGATATCTTGTTGATTACTCGAGCTGTTCATTCTGGCAATCTTTTGTTGTTCAAGATCCTGTGCCTCAAGCTTTTCAATAAACTGTCCGATTGACAATCTACTAAACTCTCCAGAATTCTTTAAGATCATGAGATAAGTACCCCATTCTTTTTGCGGTAATGCGTCAGCTAATTTTTCAACCCATTCTGCCAGAGTTTTAGTGATTTTCAACTGAGACATGGTACGCACAAGATGACAATATCTCTCAATAAGACTCTTTGTAGTCTCTCCTGGCATACTAGTAAACAGCTCAAACTCTTTTTTCAGCAGAGATGCTTTGCTCTTGAGCATCTCT
Organism: Helianthus tuberosus; assembly: GCA_030545235.1. Lineage (NCBI taxonomy): Eukaryota > Viridiplantae > Streptophyta > Magnoliopsida > Asterales > Asteraceae > Helianthus > Helianthus tuberosus. The sequence continues at coordinate 86,880,161 of CM060369.1, forward strand.
GTACTTCCTTCAAACTTCTTCTCAAGTGCCTCCCAAATCGAGAAAGCACTACCATCATGCTGAAGCAAAACAAAAATATCTTCTTTGACAGCTTGTTGTAGAAGACTAATCATCATTTTCTCTCCTTTATAACTGTCTCTCTCATTGTTTGTAAATTCTGAAATGATTTTATCAACTTTCAAAGCTGTCTGTGGTCTCACATACTTTGTTTCAATGCTTTCCCAAGATCTCAGATGGTTTGCTTGAACCCAATTCTCAAAACGATTTTTCCAGCCATGGTACTCTTCAATTCCCATAAGTTTTTTTTTTGGGGGGGGGGGGGGGGTTTGCAATGTTCCGGTTTCATTTTCCATGTTCATGTTTTTAGCAATTTCAGTCAGAGTAGTCGGGGATGTGGCAAACGCGTTGTAGAATTCTTCTTCCATGATTTGATATCGAAGAATTTCTCAAACAAGCTTTCAAACGAACTGGTTCACCTCGTAAAATACCTGTATCACCTGACAAACAGACAAAAAAAAAAAAAACAATCAGTTTAAAGACTTATCAATTAACAGAATAAGACTGGTACTCGAACTGGTGACTATTCTGTGCAAACTGAAGGTTGACAGACTGTGCGGACTGCTATGACCCAGATTAAACTCAAATGACCTTTTCCGATGACCTAGCTAAACCACACAACCTTGACCTAGTTTGAATTCAAATGACTGATTAATTTCTCAAACGAACTGAATCAAATTCAAGCGACCTTGTGCGAATGAGATTGATGTGACTTGAATTTGGTGCAAACTGACCCAAAACTCACAACACAAACTGGCCCAAATCTTACAACCTTTCTAGCCCAACAAAACCCAAACAATGATCTAATTTCAACCCGTGCAACTTGGACAACTTCGAGACCTTTAACTGTTGTTGAACTGACACTTTAAAACTCACTTGGACCTTCACAAGAATTACAAATGGGCCGTTAACTTCACATGGGCTTGAATCAGATTATTAAGAAATACATATTCATTTGATTGGGCCCCAATAACCACTTCGATAACTCAAGTGTTTCAAGAAAAACTGATTGGCTGCTATATATGGATCAATCACTTGGATAATGGCCGACACCTTTTAACAGTTCTATTGGGACTATAATAACAGTTCACGATACATGCAAACCCTTTGCAAATTGACGACAACAACAATTATAAAATTCTATTGAGCCGCTTCACATGTACACTCAACCCTTTCTCAAGATAAATCTATTGGACCAACCAATGTTTAGTGGATCTGATTAATTGTATTTCATTTATGATCACATGCAGCCGATTTTAATTCAAATGAAATGATGACAATTGATCAGATCAAGACACGTATCACATGAACTTCTGAACCACTTTCAAACGGGAATCATGTTTCAAACGGTATTCTCAAACAGTATGACACCTTCAAACGATACAATACAACTTTTCAAACGAGATACTTGCTTCAAATGAGATTCTCAAACGGAATACATTCCTCAAAAGGAATCAACTCAATGTTTCAAACGGATCACATATTTCAAACGTAATACCATGCATTTTCAAACGAGATAGGGTGTTTCAAACGGGACTTTTCAAACGATATGTCAATTTTCAAACGGAAATACTCGGCTTCGTTCAAACGGACTTATGTTTTCAGGCAATTTTTACCACTTTTACTTCGAGTTTTGATCTGATATTCTCAAGGATTTGTTAAAATACAATTACGCACACATTGTGAAAGTTTTAGCCGATTTTAACCGTGAAAACTTGTTTAATTTTGAAAAGAAGGTGTAGAAGTTAGAAAAAACAACTGAATTGGTATGAACTCTTCCTCCTGAGCTCTGATACCACTTTTAGGATCGTTTTCAGACCCGAACGAGTCGATCAGAAGAGTTTATCTCAACACGAAAGGCGGAAACAGACGTGTAGAGTTCAATTCAGCTAGATTTACACTTTAAACTGTTGTATGATTGATTTGATAACGATTTACAACCTGACAACACTTCGGCAGCACTTCGTTGCTCTGACCGGAAAGTTACAAATGAAATGACACATGAGGTATTTATAGGGAAAAGCTATTCCGTTTGAAAGTGGCATGACACTCTTCAAACTAAACCCTTCAAACTAAACCCTTTGAAAGTGCCAATTCTAACAAGACTCGATACAAGACGAAGTCGACAGACGCATGCACTAACACAAAGATTTGTTATGCCCGTTTTATAATTTTCTTAATTGGTTCTTTTTATCACGACGCTATCAGGTGTAAATTAGTAAAAACATAATTTTTAGAACTTATTTTTCCCAACTAAACCAAGATAAGTAAAAAAATAAAAATTTTTGACAAAAAAGTTTGGGGTGATTAGCGGTTTTCCAAGGCGAGCTTTGTGTAAGGCTTGTTTTTAGGACAAGAGATTCAAGGTTTTAATATCCCCCCCACCCGCGCGCGCGCGCGCGCGCACTTAAATTACACATTGTCCTCAATGTGTCCCAAATAGGATTTGTTTTGATTAAATGTGCAAAAATGTGTAAAAAATATCAATTTTATGGTTACTGGTCACTACAGTATAGGGGTGTGCTAGGTGGACACGGCCCCGTGGCCAAAGTGTCAGTAACAAAATTAAACAGAAAACTTATAGTATGGTGGACACGGGGGCATGATGGGTGGACACGGCCCGTGCCACCTTCTCTGCAGGAAATTTTTGGCTTCAGACAATTAGGCACGGGGGCGTGCCTGGTGGGCATGGCCCCGTGCTGCAGACTCCGATTTGCAGTTTTTGAAGCGGGAGGCTTTGGTTTACATGCATAGGGTCCCTTTTTCAACGTCCTTCATCCTTTTTTAAGTGTGGTTTATTCCTACAAAGGTAAAACTTAAAAGAAACAACTAAAGATTACACTATGATTTAAACTAGTTAACTAATGGATAGCCCATGGAATGCCTCCATGGTGCGCCACGTTTATAAGGGTCCTTGGCTAGACCCAAAGTCGGTTAAATGTTACCTAAGTGGGATGACTCGCATCCCGAGTTGCATCATTGAAGGGCGTAGTCTAGGCTTGAGTCAATTGCCTTGATGTAGTTGACCGGATCATCCTCTGCTCGTTGTCCCACCTCAATGTTAATCTTCCATCGCTCATATCCACCATGGCCCGTGTGGTGGCAAGGAAGGGTCTTCCTCATATGAGCGGGATTTCGGTGTCTTCTTCCATGTCTAAGATTATAAAGTCGGTCGGGAAAACAAATTCACCGACCTTTACCAATAGATTTTCTATGACACCTTGAGGGTATTTTACCGACCTATCCGCAAGTTGTATGCTCATCCTTGTAGGGTGTGGCTTGCCTAGCCCAAGTCGATTGAACATAGAGGCCGATATGAGATTAATGTTGGCTCCCAAGTAGGCTAGTGCATTACTTATTGGTGAAGCTTATGGGTTCAATCTTCTTTTGGGGGAGCTTGTTGAGGAGTGTCGACGAGCATTCTTCACCTAAGGTGACTTGTTGAATGGATTCAATCCTCCTTTTGTGAGTGAGGAAATCTCTAAAAAACTTGGAGTATTTCGGCATTTGAGTGAGGACTTCCACAAAAGGGAGATTGATGTGAAGTTGTTTAAGCAAGCTTATGAACTTAGTGAATTGCTCGTCGGCCTTTTGCCGAAGTAAACGATCGGGGTAAGGGACCGGTGGTGGTTTGGTTGTTTTGGTATTTTGGGATTGAGTATTTTCTTGGTTATTGGGAATGGCTGTTTTTATAGGGAGTGAATCGGGTTGTTGTGGTTTTGGTTCGATTTTGGGTCCTACATCTCGGTTTCTTAGGTTGATTACGTTTACTTAGGCTTTTGGGTTTGTTTCGGTGTTACTAGGTAAGGCTCATTGTGGTCTATTGGGGCAAGTTGGCTTACAAGTTTTTCTAAATTTTGCACACTAGCCCTTTGGTTTCAAATTTCGGCTTCAGTTTGTAGGAACCTTTCCGAGTACTTTTGTGACAACTCGTGTTTTAGAACTCTTTTGTGTGCTTTAATGTAACATGTCTGAATGTTATGTGATTATGTGATGCATTGATTTAATGGAATGTTATGATATTGTGCTATGTGGATTGTGTAATATATGTTATATGTTTATGTGATGCGATCGCACAACATACAACTCTAACCCGATCGCACAAGCCTTTGGGCTTGTTGCTTCACACCCTTCTCGGCCTACACTTAGTGTGCTCGAAACCCGAAAGGGCTACCCATGTGTGGGTTCGGCGCATTCCATTGATGCGCATAACCTCATGAGGAGGGGGTATACTCCTCATTATTTGCTAAACACTCTAAACACAAACCCTACTCTCTCTTCCTTCACTATCGAATCCGACGGCAACAACATCCCCTCTTCCTCGAAGCTTTCTTGCTCGGATCGATCCTATTCTTCTATCAACCGGTTAGTGTTTGTAATTATCGGTTGTGTGTTAAGTGATGTTATGATCTATATGTATTACATGGTGATTTAGGGATGGTATGTGTTTGATTGTAATGAAAATTGATGAGGTATGATGTTCATGAAAATCGGTTCACATGTATAGTATATTTAGATCATTGTAGAATTGATAATCGTATGATGTTAAAGAACCGAATACATGATAATCGGCTGTGATATGTTATCATTCGGATGAATGTTGTGATGTTATGATAGGGTACATGTTAGTAATCAAGGCCATGAACCTGTTAATGTGTTTGAAGATGTGGTTGATGTTTATGCTATGAATGTAATTAGGGTTCTTATGAATTAGAGGATAAAACCTTAGTTTGATCGATCCACATTCAAGTTGGAAACAGTTTGATTGTTTGACCGATTTGATGCAAAATAGGAAACTATTGAATGATTGAAACCGACTACATGAAATTAGGGGATTAGATAACTAATCGCAGAAGGCCACCCTTGATCGCACAAGACCTAGTCGGATCGCACAAGGGACTGGTCGCACAAGGTAGTCGCACAAGCTTGGTGCAACTGTTTAAAACTCACAGTACAACTTAGAACTGCATGATCGCACAAGACGTGTGGATCGCACAAGGCAGTGCCGATCGCATAAGTCTTGGGCCACACACACTGTTGGACTTTATTATGATGTTGAGCCTTAAAGCCCAAAACCCAATCGCACAAGTTGCTAGACTGCTTATTAGTTTGGGCTGGGTGTTTAACTGGATCGCACAACATGCTGTGGATCGCACAAGGTTGTGCTGATCGCACAACATGTTGGGCCGGGTAGTCATTTGGGTTTCAGCTATCCAACCGCACAAGATGCTATTGGGCTTACACTATTACTTTGGCCCAATACATCCTGGTCGCACAAGTTTGGGCTTTATGTGTTTAACTAATTTGCTTAACATGTTCAATGTGTATGAGATGATTATTTCGTGTTCTCGACTTGTTAGTTCTGTGTAAACTTATGTGCACTACTTGAACTTAGATCTGACTTGTATGGTAACCATGTTAGGACGTGGTTGACCACTTATAGCTCAAGTAACCTTTTTCGTGTATCTGCCGAGCTAACCTAAGGTGAGTTCACACTTTCTACAAAGCATGGTAATTCCCGATGGGTTGGGAATGGGTTAAGGAATATGGATTTCCTCATCCTACTTGGGTAGGACAGTATGGGTTAAGGAATGTAATTCCTCGTCCTTCTTGGGACAGTCTTAAGTTCACTAGACCAAAACTCTATCACGAAGTCCCTCCTTCTTATATCGACTTAATCACCGGGCCAATGGCGAGCGGGTCATTAGTTAGATAGCGCTATTTAGGTTTGACAAGCCTCACACCGTGCCGCAGAGGACGGGCGTGAACTAATGGATCTGGGCACGTCAATGATGATAGACATTAACACAGGGCACTTAAACATGACTCCAGTCAGTTGTCGATATGGTAACGAGTCTAATAGTGAAACATGGGGTAGCCCCCACGGCTGGATAGCCAGAGTAAATGGGATTAAAAAATCATGTTTTCAAATATGGGGTAACCCCACGGCAAGAATGCCAGTTAAAGGAAAAATATGTTTTTGGAATAACTCAAACGAACACCCAACTGTGAACTCGCTCAACTTTGTTGTTGACTCGATACTACATGCTTTGCAGGTCATTAGGTACTTAGCAGGAGCTTGCATGGGGAAGAGTCGTTGTGGGACATGGACGGTTGAGTTCCATGTTAAACATTTAAACTTTATGAACTTATTACTTATGTTTGGGTTTTACATTTTATGCTTCCGCTGTTGACTTGAAGTTGGTTACTTTCTTTTGGACACCAATTATATTGTGGTTGGTTTTATTACTTAATTACATTATTCAATATGATTGGTGGCTTGATCCTGGTCAGTCACGCCTCCATGCGGTGATACTCCGCTTGTGGATTTTGGGGGTGTGACAGATTGGTATCAGAGCCAGGTTATAGTGAACTTGGTTTTAAAAGGGAAAAACTTTTGGTAAAACTAGACTATAACCTGTACTGTGCTCAACGATCCACAACGACGCTTTGCTCCACGTGCAAGACTCAACATTCTAGGTGATATGGTTTATGTTTATATTACCTACCTGTTAGTTACATAGTACATTATTCATGGTATGCTTTGGTTAACGTAGCAACTATTGTTAGACACTCATTGTGTGCTTACTCTCTTCTGTCACTCCACACTTACACATTGCCACGACACTTTTCTCACTCGTGCTCTCTTTATTGTGAAGATCATGAGTGGACGTATCAACCTAACTCAAGCCCAGCTGACGGCTTTGATTAACGAGCAAGTCGCTGCAGCGCTCGCAGCAGCTCCAGCAGGAGGTATAACCTGCTATTTCGACCTATCTCTCGTGAACCAACCCTTGTGTTATACTTTGTCCTTTCTTACTCTTACGACAGGTCAACCTGCACAACCTCCCGTGTGCACTTTCAAGACCTTTATGGACTGTCGACCTAGTACCTTCAATGGTACTGAAGGAGCTGTAGGTCTCCTCCACTGGTTCGATGTAACACCTCGAAAATTTCATGTCCAAAATTTATCGACACGTGTCATGAGCTTAAAACGTGTAAAGAATACTCTAGAGGGACTAAAGTTGACAAACAAGGAAAGTATGTGAATACGAGGGGACTAAAGAATGCTCATTAGAATGTATGATAAAAATTTCACCAAGTTTCGTTATCGTATGAGAAAGTTATGATAAAATTCGTATACGAGGGGTTAAAAGCATCAACGTCGAAATTTAAGACTTTTCGGTGATCGTATGAATAACCGGGGACCTAACAAAGTTGGTTCATGACTTGGAGTCCTTAAAAGTCAAGTTTGGGGGTTACAAGTGCAAGAAACCATGTTAAAAATCAAGTTTGGAAGTACAGGGGCCAAACTGTCAACTTTTGAAAGTTATGTCATGCTGGCCTGGTCCTTACGGACCGTATGCTAGGACCCTTACGGTCCGTAAGCTACTCCCAGATGCAGAAAATCGACTGATGGCTGTTCAGCCCATGTAAACGACATATCTTGCCCTTTTTCACCACCAAGGGCTGCCTAAACTAGTTCTTAGGTTTAGGGACACTTGTAATTGATCTGGGATCACCTCATAGGCTTGTTTGTCATGATCTTGATGGATCAAAGGCACTATATAAGACCCACATTATTGCAAACTTTGATCATCCCTTCATACCTTCACTTCTGATCATTTCTGGAGCTCAAGGTCTTTCTCCAAGCATCTCTAATCGTGCATTAGACCTTGGTAAGTATCCTTGACCTTCCTTAATTGAGTTTTGCTTAGTTATTAGCTTAAAAGTCAAACCGTCGTAATTAAGGTTTGACTTATCGATTAATCACTAATGGTCCAGTGATTAGTCAAACTTAAGGTAGTTATAAGTTGGTAATTATGTGGGCAATAAACCCTTAAAAGGGCACCCTCTGATTCCCGCTCTAACTAGATCATTTGTCGGGTCAAAGTTCGTTATAAAAAGTCAACAGAAACTTAATTTACGAATTAACACGTAATTAGCAATGTAGAAGACGTGTAACCTATTTTATCACTCATATAACTTGGTAATTAGTATAAGAACTGGTCTAAGCTTGTTTGATCCGACAACTTTCTGTTTAGGCTCGGTTCGGAACCGAAAGTCGCAAAACTTTGACTTTTGCTTTGACTTCAGTTCTGACCCGATTTAGCTGGGTTTAGAAATGCCTTAGAGCTTCATTAGGACCAGGTTATATAATGGTATAACCCTCTGTGATTGGCTCGTTGATTGTCCAATCCGTTTACACGTTTCCGTTAATTGCTTAATGTTGACCATAATGTCCTTTTTACCTTAAAACGAAAATTTTGGAATTTGTGAGAGGACAATAATATTTGCTACTGATTTATAAACATGTCCCTAAAACTTCATATCAGTTAGAGGTCTAGATTAGGAGTTATGCTCAATAGCGCACTTAAAAAGCTTTTCGTTAATTAAACGGCGCAATTAGCATAAAGCCTATCTAAACCCAATTTTTGACACCAAACCTTTTACCCACTGATGTAATATAATATTTTGGGATTTTTGAATATTTTTAATTATTTTTAAACTGATCATAACCTAAGGTTATTGCTTGATTCGGTAAATACCGATTATACCCTTTTTGGTTATAAAATGAGTTCTACATAGTATTTTGACACCAATCCAATTGCTACTGATTTTATATAATAAATGAAGTATTTTGAACTTTAGAACCTGATCAGAAAACTCAGATTTCCGGTATAACCTGGAAATCGCTTCAAACGGCTTTTTATGCGTATTAAACACCTAGTATGGGTTTAAAACCATTTTGGCATATAAGACTTATCACCAACTGATATAACCTATTAAATTAAATTGTTTTACTGATTATTTCAGACCCGAGTCTCAGAATTAAAATTGATCTCTTTTATAATCTTTTAAATGACCAAAATACCCCTACAGGGCTTATATTGAGATTAAACTCGTTTTGGGCATAATGGAAGGTATCCTACTGATATCACAACATATTTAAGGCATATTAACTTAGGAAACCTGTATATGACCCATATGGTTACCCGTTACGCCTCTTGCGCGTTCGGTTCAGTTTATGTAACTAGTTTGCATAAATTAGCCGAAACGGGTCAAACTTTACCGTTTTTATCTCGAAATCTAGAATGTGTTTAGATTACCCATATTATACAAGCCTTCAAACTTGTCGGGTCTAAATCACATTCTATTCCGGTCTTTGCTTAATCGTGCGTACGAACCGTATCTTTCTTTAAAACTAACCGGTCTAAGTTACGACTTAAATAAGACCCGTTAGGAATCTAATAAGTTAATAAAACCTTTGTTCCAGATTAAGAGCCCCAGTAGAAGTACTTGTGCTTGCTGATTAGAATATATGGCTGAGTATAAATTGCGTTGCTAGCTCAGGTAAATACTTTTAACTTATTTTCCCTTATACGGGCTTGGGATACGGTATTATAAAAATACCGCTTGGTCGGGTGTAGAAACCTTTTAATCGGAGATGATTAAATTACATAATCCCGTTTTAATCTGTATTGATTGATAACAAATAACATTAGGTGTTAATGACCGTGTCCTGGATATCCTTGGCTCATTTAAAAAGTGAATGGCCACAACTTAAGCACAAGGTGTAGGCATAACACCTCCTGTTGCGTATGTAAAAGATATGCTCACTCGTAAGGGGTGTCTTCTTGTGAGATTATATTTGTGGTGTGTCTATTAATCTTGACCGGCTTGTAAAATCACCGGCCCTAAATGTTGGACAACCATGTAAATCGGATACAAGATTTTTATTAATAAAATTGTCCCAGGTTATAAAAGAATTTTTGTGCCTCGTGCATTCAAATCAATTTTTAAACCCTTTTCAAAATGAGTCAGTTAATTGTATTTACCAGTGTAAACTGACGTATTTTCCAAAAAGGTTAAGTGGCAGGTACTGTACGTAATTGGCTGGGAGCTCAGGGCGTCAATAGGGAATCTTGCAAGTTCTAGATGCCTAAAGTCTGTTGAACAGTTTTCTTTTATTTGATCCGCCTGTGGATCCTTTACATACCGTTTGTAATACTTTGATACTTTCATTCGGTTATAATATAATTATCTTTTGCTTCCGCTATGCATTTAAATTGTGTTGTTTGACTATGATGATATCAACTACGTCACGATACTCCCCACCGGTAATATGTGGAAATATAGGGGTGTGACAGGTTGGTATCAGAGCCAACATTGAGTGAATTAAACACTAGCCTTAGTGTTTAATCTCAATGACACAGTAGCACATTCCTTGACCTTTTGAGTCTAGACTTAACATAGGAATACTCTCAATCCTAATCTGGAAATTATTGCTTCCAAATTTTTATATATATTGGATACGTCGCCAAGCGAAGAAGCTGTATTAGAAATTCTCCACATCCGGAGCCTTGAAATGCTGAGCTTCGTACCGCAGCTAGAATGAAACGAGCATCCAGGGAGAGAACATTCAGAAGTAAAGTGAATAAGAAAACTCCTTTTTGCTAAAGATCGTTTCTTTAATAAATCCTCATAAGGACATGTTTATCTTTCAGTCCCTTCGAGGACAACATTATTCCTTTCAAGTCCCGTCTAGGGCACATCTGTACCTTTATTTTTAAATAGTGGAATGATTAAATTTAGATTTTCATTCTAAACATGAAAAAATGAAATAAATGAAAAATAACATTCATTTTATAAGATCTACCATTGTAATAAAATGGCAAAATCTAAAAAGGACAAGACCTAGCCACGTGTTATTTTAAGACATGGCCAAGATGGTAAGACCTATTCAAGAGATTCAAATCCTTGTTAACACCTAAGAACGTGTTAGCACTCTTGACATATGTGATTCGAGAAAATCACAACAGTCATCCTTATATTGGATTCTTTCAATTTTTTTATCTAGCCTAGTGATTTAGAAATCATGGCTTAAATCATCGAATAAAGATGATCATATTGTTAAACACCTAAGAACGTGTTAGCACTCTTGACAAAAGTGATCTGAGAAAATCACAATAGTCATCCCTATATTGGAAATTTTCAAATTTCCTGATTTGGCCTAATGATCTAGAAATCATGGCTTATATCATCCTATAAGATGATCACGTTATAAACATCCGTTAGTGATGAAGTGCCTACGGGCTAAACTTGTTGTCCGATAAGACAATGACAGTGGTGGTCTTTGACCTCCTGTCTAAAAATGTTGGACCATGTCCAAGCATAATAGTCAGTATGATCCAAACGATCTTGACTAATAGCATCTGAAAAGATGATCATATCATAAACATCCCTCAGAAGGGAAATGCCCACGGGCTATATCTATTGTCCTAAAAGACAAAAGGCAGTTGTAGTCTTCGACTCTCTGTCAAGAAAAGTAACCAACTATGCTCAAACCTTAAATGCCTCGATCTCAAACGATCATAGCTTATAAATCCAAAACTGTCCTCGTGACAAGGCCTGTTGTGCCACTTTAACATCCTTAATGTTTTATATACTAGGATAAATTATAATGAAAATACTAATAAAATTAACAAATTAACCCATATGGTTTATATTACCATGCTTAACAAATCATCAAAAATGATAATTTCATAATAACCTCGGAATAAATCATTGTCAATGATTATGTAGCAATCAAGCTACATGGCTGGATCAGATGAAGTTAACAGCCACCCGAAGGAGAACAATGATACTACCAGAATTAATATATCTGGAGCGGAACTGCAGGCATTAATAGATAATGCTGTTACTCGAGCTCTTGACAGACAGTATAATGAATCAAATGATACCCACTCTAAGACTCTATATGTGGCTCGTAGTAAGCCCTCTTCTAAATCACATGAGTCAAGGGAAGACGATGTTCATCACTCATCAAATCAGAGAAGTGTTCCGTCTAGACAGGTTGTACTTCATTAAGAGGCACCAGGTAAGACCTGTTCATATAAATATTTTGTCTCTTGCAAGCCCAGAGACTTTACAGGAGAGGAAGGGGCCATCGATTGCATGACATGGCTCGATGAGATGGACACTGTTGTTGACATCAGCGGTTGTGCGGAGCAAGATGTTGTGAAATTTGTTTCACAATCATTCAAAGGAGAAGCGTTGGCATGGTGGAGATCATTGCTCCAAGCCACGGGAAAGGTTCTACTCTACAACTTATCTTGGGATCAATTTGTTGCATTGATCAAGGAAAATTATTGCCCTCAGCATGAAGTAGAAAAGATAGAATCAGACTTCTTGACTCTGGTCATGAAGAATTTGGATTGTCAGGCATATGTGACAAGTTTCAACACTATGACCCGCCTAGTTCCTTATTTAGTCACCCCTGAACCTAAACGCATAGCGCGTTTCATTGGAGGCCTAGCACCAGAGATAAAGGGAAATGTTAAAGCATCTAGGCCTACCACATATAGGTCCGCGATGGACTTATCCTTATCTCTCACTTTAGATGCTATCATGAATAAGTCTGTTAAAACTTCCGGCGAGGGAAAAAGGAAAGAAGACGAGGAAAACTCTCATCAATCTAACAAGAAGAAGAAGGGAAGCTCTGAGCACGGGAAAGATTTTGAGTTTAGGAAAAGCTTGAGTCAGTTCAATAACAAGCCCAAATGCAATAACTGCAGGAAACAACATTCTGGAAAATGCACAATCGACCCACGTGCTAAATTATGTGGAATTTGTAAGACCAAGGGTCACAAGACTTTAGATTGTAAAGAGTTGAAGAATGCGACCTGTTACAACTGTAACGAGGATGGGCACATCAAGACTAACTGCCCAAAACTTATAAAGAAGCCTGGAGAGGCCAGGAAAACAAACGCATGAGTCTTCTAGAGGAACGCCCAGGAGATGGTGCAGAATGATAACTATATAGCAGGTACCTTTCCTTGTCAAGAAGTTTATGCAAAATTTATTTGATGCTGGCACATATGATTCTATAATGAACGATAAATGTTGAGAACTGTTGTCTCCGCCTGATTAGGACTCCGGTCATTTAACGCGAGATAGAAATTGGCCGATGATACTTTAGAGAATGCTCCAACAAACCTTAGATCGATATTTTATATCTATTAGGAGTCACTCTTTTCTGATATCCTTATGGCAAGCTTTCAAGCTATCCAAATTCATCAATATAATAAAGACAGATGTGACATTTTGATCCCCTGTCAAAAAGGTGATGGACCAGGTCCAAACCTTAAATGCCATTGATGGTCTTTTGTGACCTAGGCTAAATAATATTGATATATTTAAAAAAAAATAAAAAAAAATAATAACGTTCATTAAGAATGTTAGTACTATATTGGCCTGTATGGTTTAATGAAACCATGGTTAGTATATGTTAAGGCCATCAGGGTGATGAATAACAGTTGTTGGATTGCAACTAAGTAAATGATTCATTTGGTGAGAGGAACCAAATCTTGAGTATGACAAACTCGGATAAGACAACAGTCAATCGCGCCATTGATGATGCGACGCATGCTAGTGATGCTACAATTGTAAACCTTAGAATTTCCAAAGATGTTCTTCAAACTATGATAGACGCAGCTGTTGGAAAAGCTGTGAAGAAGGCTGTGAAAAAGTTCAAAGAGCCCAATGCTACTTGCTTTAAATTTCATTCAAGACTACCCCTCCTTACTCACGAGAAGGATCTCGTTCATGCCTCTAATGAAAAGGATGAACTAAAAAGGAAAAGGGAGGAAGATAACTCCCAGAATTCTAAGAAAAAGAACAAACAAAAGCCTGTATGCAAGACTTGCAAGAAGCGCCATTACGGGAAATGCAGATTTGAGTGTCAATCTTTACATTGTGGGATCTGCAAGTCCAAGGGACATAAAACGTTGGACTGCAAGGACATGAAGAATGCAGTCTGCTTTGGCTGCAATGAGAAAGGCCACATCAAGACTACGTGCCCTAAATCTGTCAAAGGAAATGCGGCAAAGGATAGAAAGCCTAAGAATGATAGCGCTTAAACTCTCCTAAAGAGTGTCAGGAGTAGTCCATATCAATAATAACGTTGGGTACGTTCTTTAAATATAAATGCTAAGAATTCTGTTTTAATTTGGATACCAATAAATCCTTCATAAATTGTAAGTATATTAGACTTTTAAAAATCTATCATAAGAATCCGAGATATTAAGTGTAAGGTAAAGCTTACAGATAGCAAATCATAGGAACCATTTCTTCTATTCCTGTCAGAAATCTTCAAACATAAAATTCTAAAGTACCCTCTCTCCAGATAAATGCATTCAAATGTAATTGATTTCTCTTTAATCTCTATCGATTCCGAATAACAGATGGTATGATAAAAGTGTCATATGAGGATTGGTGTATCTTAATAAGTTCCATAGATTGCTTCCATGCCTGATCAGTATGGAGGTTTAATGCATGGGACCACAAAGATATTCCAACGGTCATATGGTACTAAGGTCAACTAATAGTATTCAAAGAAGATATCTGGAATGGAACTATCCCAGTAAATGTTCTCGATTAAAGAATTCGTGGACTTGTAACATAGATGTGTCACTCATTTGACACAAGCAATGATGGATGAACTGGAGCCTGAGATGTGGAAAATCTCCGTAACCTCCTTGTATCTTGATTATCTTCTCCTAAGATTACCCTGTTTACCTCCTGGGAGGCAAGTAGAGTTAAGATTTATATCCCATTTAAGGCTGTATCATTATGAAATTTTCCTAAACGGCTAGTACCATCATTGGAGGAATCGAAACCCTGATTAAGTAAGTTTTAAAATAGAGGATTCATATAGCCTAACTCGATATTCTGAGAGTTTGATATTGTTAAATAAGGAAGACGGTTTATTTGCTTATGCGTTGATTACCGCAACCCTATTTAGGCAACAATTAAGAATCGCCATTAGCTGCCCAGGATCGTCGATCTGTTCGACTAGCTGTGAGGATTAGCTATTCCTTAAGATTGGTTTTAAGCAGTGATTGGAATAACCATCTCACCAATAAAATAAGCTTTTTACAACAATTATCCTGTAAGTATCAAGGCTACTCCTATGGGGACCTTGTATAGATGGAATGTTAAACATCTATTATCAGAACAATAGATTGGTAAGTCCAATTATCAGGATCTGGAGATTTCATTGGAAACAACAAATAGGATCATCCGAATTCATAATCATCTTAAAGATTGCCAGTAATCGGCAGAAAATGGAGGATTGATAAAAGTCGCAACCTTCTTAAGTCCTTAATAAGGAATAAGGTTTAATCGAAAGTATCGCTCTAAGAAGGGTGTGCTAAATTCCAATTTCTCCGGGTAAGTTAAGCCCTGGATATATAGGAACATTCGGGAAATCGAATGCGACAAAGGTCAATAGCCTATAAGCTAAAACCTATATAAGGAGCTTAGTGGAGCTCGCAATGCGACCCGCACTGATGATTTAAGGATAGGTTTCGCCAATAAGTCGAAACACATTATCACGTAATGATAGGCAGATTAATGAAACTTTATGATTGGACAAGAAACCCGTATCGATTGAGGATCGACAGGTTAAGAAGCTCCAAAAAGGATACATGTACCTATTATAGAGGTCAACTTGGGAGCTTGGAAAGACTCCAGATATGCTATAGAAGTTAAGTCTATTACACGACAAAAAAAAAGTACTTCCAGCATTTTAACAAATCTCGAGGTCGAGATTTCTTTTAAGGGGGTGAGGATGTAACACCTCGAAAATTTCATGTCCAAAATTTATCGACACGTGTCATGAGCTTAAAACGGGTAAAGAATACTCTAGAGGGACTAAAGTTGACAAACAAGGAAAGTATGTGAATATAAGGGTTCAAAATGTCAACATTGGATAAATATATTTTACAATAACCCTACATGATGTTTATACCCTTAAACGAATAAATCATGGATCATACGAAGCTAATTGTGAAAGAAAGTGAGAGATTACAAACTACAAGGGTTAAATGTGTCGACATGTTTAAAGTATACCTCTGAGTGACCTTTTAGCAAACCCGAAGCTTCGTAACGATTAATTATGCTCATTAGAATGTATGATAAAAATTTCACCAAGTTTCGTTATCGTATGAGAAAGTTATGATAAAATTCGTATACGAGGGGTTAAAAGCGTCATCGTCGAAATTTAAGACTTTTCGGTGATCGTATGAATAACTGGGGACCTAACAAAGTTGGTTTATGACATGGAGTCCTTAAAAGTCAAGTTTGGGGGTTACAAGTGCAAGAAACCATGTTAAAAATAAAGTTTGGAAGTACAGGGGCCAAACTGTCAACTTTTGAAAGTTATGTCATGCTGGCCTGGTCCTTACGGACCGTATTCTAGGACCCTTATGGTCCGTAAGCTACTCCCAGATGCAGAAACTCGACTGATGGCTGTTCAGCCCATGTAAACGACATATCTTGCCCTTTTCACCACCAAGGGCTGCCTAAACTAGTTCTTAGATTTAGGGACACTTGTAATTGATCTGGGATCACCTCATAGGCTTGTTTGTCATGATCTTGATGGATCAAAGGCACTATATAAGACCCACATTGTTGCAAACTTTGATCATCCCTTCATACCTTCACTTCTGATCATTTCTGAAGCTCAAGGTCTTTCTCCAAGCATCTCTAATCGTGCATTAGACCTTGGTAAGTATCCTTGACCTTCCTTAATTGAGTTTTGCTTAGTTATTAGCTTAAAAGTCAAACCGTCGTAATTAAGGTTTGACTTATCGATTAATCACTAATGGTCCAGTGATTAGTCAAACTTAAGGTAGTTATAAGTTGGTAATTATGTGGGCAATAAACCCTTAAAAGGGGAAACCCTCTGATTCCCGCTCTAACTAGATCATTTGTCGGGTCAAAGTTCGTTTTAAAAAGTCAACATAAACTTAATTTACGAATTAACACGTAATTAGCAATGTAGAAGACGTGTAACCTATTTTATCACTCATATAACTTGGTAATTAGTATAAGAACTGGTCTAAGCTTGTTTGATCCGACAACTATCTGTTTAGGCTCAGTTCGGAACCGAAAGTCGCAAAACTTTGACTTTTGCTTTGACTTCAGTTCTGACCCGATTTAGTTGGGTTTAGAAATGCCTTAGAGCTTCATTAGGACCAGGTTATATAATGGTATAACCCTCTGTGATTGGCTCGTTGATTGTCCAATCCGTTTACACGTTTCCGTTAATTGCTTAATGTTGACCATAATGCCCTTTTTACCATGAAACAAAAATTTTGGAATTTGTGAGAGGACAATAATCTTTGCTACTGATTTATAAACATGTCCCTAAAACTTCATATCAGTTAGAGGTCTAGATTAGGAGTTATGCTCAATAGCGCACTTAAAAAGCTTTTCGTTAATTAAACGGCGCAATTAGCATAAAGCCTATATAAACCCAATTTTTGACACCAAACCTTTTACCCACTGATGTAATATAATATTTTGGGATTTTTGAAGATTTTTAATTATTTTTAAACTGATCATAACCTAAAGTTATTGCTTGATTCGGTAAATACCGATTATACCCTTTTTGGTTATAAAATGAGTTCTACATAGTATTTTGACACCAATCCAATTGCTACTGATTTTATATAATAAATGAAGTATTTTGAACTTTAGAACCTGAACAGAAAACTCAGATTTCCGGTATAACCTGGAAATCGCTTCAAACGGCTTTTTATGCGTATTAAACACCTAGTATGGGTTTAAAACCATTTTGGCATATAAGACTTATCACCAACTGATATAAACTATTAAATTAAATTGTTTTACTAATTATTTCAGACCCGAGTCTCAGAATTAAAATTGATCTCTTTTATAATCTTTTAAATGACCAAAATACCCCTACGGGGCTTATTTTGAGATTAAACTCGTTTTGGGCATAATGGAAGGTATCCTACTGATATCACAACATATTTAAGGCATATTAACTTAGGAAACCTGTATATGACCCATATGGTTACCCGTTACGCCTCTTGCGCGTTCGGTTCGGTTTATGTAACTAGTTTGCGTAAATTAGCCGAAACGGGTCAAACCTTACCGTTTTTATCTCGAAATCTAGAATGTGTTTAGATTACCCATATTATACAAGCCTTCAAACTTGTCGGGTCTAAATCACATTCTATTCCGGTCTTCGCTTAATCGTGCGTACGAACCGTATCTTTCTTTAAAACTAACCGGTCTAAGTTACGACTTAAATAAGACCCGTTAGGAATCTAATAAGTTAATAAAACCTTCGTTCCAGATTAAGAGCCCCAATAGAAGTACTTGTGCTTGCTGATTAGAATATACGGCTGAGTATAAATTGCGTTGCTAGCTCAGGTAAATACTTTTAACTTATTTTCCCTTATACGGGCTTGGGATATGGTATTATAAAAATACCGCTTGGTCGGGTGTAGAAACCTTTTAATCGGAGATGATTAAATTGCATAATCCCGTTTTAATCTGTATTGATTGATAACAAATAACATTAGGGGTTAATGACCGTGTCCTGGATATCCTTGGCTCATTTAAAAAGTGAATGGCCACAACTTAAGCACAAGGTGTAGGCATAACACCTGCTGTTGCGTATGTAAAAGATATGGTCACTCGTAAGGGGTGTCTTCTTGTGAGATTATATTTGTGGTGTGTTTATTAATCTTGACCGGCTTGTAAAATCACCGGCCCTAAATGTTGGACAACCATGTAAATCGGATACAAGATTTTTATTAATAAAATTGTCCCAGGTTATAAAAGAATTTTTGTGCCTCGTGCATTCAAATCAATTTTTAAACCCTTTTCAAAATGAGTCAGTTAATTGTATTTACCAGTGTAAACTGACGTATTTTCCAAAAAGGTTAAGTGGCAGGTACTGTACGTAATTGGCTGGTAGCTCAGGGCGTCAATAGGGAATCTTGCAAGTTCTAGATGCCTAAAGTCTGTTGAACAGTTTTCTTTTATTTGATCCGCCTGTGGATCCTTTACATACCGTTTGTAATACTTTGATACTTTCATTCGGTTATAATATAATTATCTTTTGCTTCCGCTGTGCATTTAAATTGTGTTGTTTGACTATGATGATATCAACTACGTCACGATACTCCCCACCGGGCCCACCGGTAATACGTGGAAATATAGGGGTGTGACATTCGAGAAGCTCAAATCCGTCTTCGAAATGTGTGAATGCCCTGAGGCACGTAGGGGGAAATTTTCCACTGGTACTCTTGAAGATGTGGCGCTCACGTGGTGGAACGCCCAAGTACAAATGCTGGGGTTGGGGGCTGCTAATGCCACCCCATGGAACGACTTCAAAGATTTGATCAAAGAATAATATTGTAGCCGTGATGACATCCACAAGATGGAAGTGGAATTCTTCAACTTAAAGATGTCAGGGTCGGAAATTGAGGCGTATACGAAGAGATCGAACGAGTTGGCTGTGCTATGTCCTACTATGGTGGATCCTCCCATCAAACGTATCGAGCTGTACCTTAAGGGTTTAGTGCCAGAGATTCAAAGTCATGTGACTTCAGCTAACCTCACCACCATCCAGCAAGTTGTTCGATTGGCTCATCGTCTCACTGATCAGGCGGTGGAGCAGAACAGGTTACCAAAGCGTATCAGTGCTACTACTTCTGATGCTCCCAGCGACAACAAGCGTAAATGGGATGGAGCTTCAAGCAAAGGTTCAACTTCTGTTCAGTCTCAGCAGCGAAGGACTGACGACTACAAGAGCCCTAGTCAGCAATCACCGGGTAGCCAAAGTCAAGGTGGGTACAGGGGAATTCACCCCAAATGCAATCGCTGTAACCTACACCACAGCGAGCCATGCACCAGGAGTAGCTGTCATCGATGCAACAAGCCAGGCCACGCCGCAAAGGATTGCAGGAGTTTACGCCCCGCGAATCAGAATCGTCAGAAACAACAAGCCCCACAGAATCAACGTCAGCAACATCAACAACAACAAGGCAACAATAAAGGGTGCTTTCAGTGTGGTGCTGAAGGCCACTTCAAAAGAGATTGCCCACAGCTGAACCGGAACCAGAACAACAACAACAATAATCAGGGGAATGGTAACAATAGGGGCAACAACGATGGCAATGGTGCCAGGGGACGTGTATTCGTGATTGGCCAGGGTGAAGCGAGGAATGATCCCAATGTTGTGACGGGTAAGTTCCTACTGGACGACTTTTATGTTACTGTTTTATTTGATTCGGGTGCCGAAACTAGCTACGTGTCCTTAAAAGTTAGTCAGATGCTTAAGCGTACCCCAACACTTTTGAGCACCAAGCACACTGTAGAGCTAGCTAATGGTAAAAGTTTAGAGGCCACACACGTAGTTAAGGGTTGTAATCTTGTTCTTGCTAGTCTCACCTTCTCTATCGACCTCATCCCTATCGTCCTGGGTAGTTTCGACGTTGTTATTGGGATGGATTGGTTATCTCAACATCGAGCAGAGATCCATTGCAAGGAGAAGATCGTCCGCATTCCTCGTCCTGATAAATGACCTTTAGTGATTCAGGGCGATAAGAGTGGTGCAGTCGTAGGAATCATCTCCTTTCTTAAGGCCCAGAAGTGTTTGCGAAAGGGCCACACTGCTATTTTAGCCCTCGTCACTGACACTTCTAAGAAAGAGAAGAAGATAGAAGATATTCTGATCTTACGTGACTTTCCTGAGGTATTTTCTGAGGAATTACCTGGTCTTCCGCCTCATCGACAAGTCAAGTTTCAAATCGAGCTAGCTCCTGGAGCAGCGCCCATAGCTCGAGCACCCTATCGTTTAGCTCCATCAGAACTTGAAGAACTGTCCTCGCAACTACAAGAGCTCTTGGACAAGGGTTTTATTCGCCCTAGCTCTTCGCCTTGGGGAGCCCTAGTATTATTTGTGAAGAAAAAGGACGGTTCCTTCAGAATGTGTATTGACTATCGCGAACTCAACAAGGAGACTGTGAAGAATCGCTATCCTCTTCCACGCATTGATGACTTATTCGACCAGTTGCAAGGGTCGAGTTTCTACTCAAAGATTGACCTGAGGTCAGGCTACCATCAACTGAGAGTCCGAGATGAGGATATCTCTAAGACAACATTCAGGACTCGTTATGGGCACTACGAGTTTCTGGTTATGCCTTTTGGGTTGACGAACGCACCTGCGGTCTTCATGGATCTTATGAACAGAGTGTGCAAGCCTTACCTGGATAAGTTCGTTATTGTATTCATCGACGACATCCTGATCTATTCCAAGAGTCGGGAGGAGCATGAGCGTCACCTGCGACTCATTTTGGAACTTCTTCGAACGGAACAACTGTACGCTAAATTCACTAAATGTGACTTCTGGCTTCGCGAAGTCCATTTCCTAGGCCACGTGGTAAACAAGGATGGGATTCATGTTGATCCATCCAAGGTAGACTCGATCGAGAACTGGCCTGCACCCCGTACACCAACAGAAATCCGTCAATTCTTGGGTTTGGCGGGCTACTATAGAAGGTTCATTAAGGATTTCTCCAAGATTGCGCAACCTCTCACCTCACGAACTCAGAAAGGTGTCACCTATCATTGGGGTGATGCCCAAGAGTCCGCATTTCAGCAATTAAAAGATAGACTTTGTAGCGCACCAATTCTCTCACTGTCTGAAGGCACAGACGATTTCGTGGTTTATTGCGACGCGTCAATCCAAGGACTTGGTTGCGTGTTGATGCAACGTGATAAGGTCATTGCTTACGCATCACACCAACTTAAAGTGCACGAAAGGAACTACACTACGCATGATCTGGAGTTGGGAGCAGTGGTTTTCGCACTTAAGATATGGAGACATTACCTGTACGGTACCAAGTGCACCATTTACACCGATCATAGGAGTCTCGAGCATATCTTCAAACAAAAGGAGTTAAACATGCGACAACGTCGATGGGTCGAGCTCTTGAGTGATTACGAATGCGCGATCAAGTACCATCCGGGCAAAGCCAATGTTGTGGCCGACGCCCTCACCTAAGCGCGTGCGAGCGTTACAACTTACGATCCAATCTAGTCTTCCCGCTCAGATACGAGATGCTCAGGTTGAAGCATTGAAAGCAGAGAACATCAGGTCGGAGTCCCTACGAGGGTTAAGGAAACGGTTAGAACAAAAGGAAGATGGAGCTTACTACGTAACAGGGCGCATCTAGGTTCCACTTTATGGAAACTTACGCGAGCTTGTGATGGATGAAGCGCACAAGTCTCGTTACTCAGTACATCCTGGTTCGGATAAGATGTACCATGACTTAAGGACTACATACTGGTGGCCTAGCATGAAAGCCAACATAGCAACTTACGTTAGTAAATGTTTGACTTGTGTGAGAGTCAAGATTGAATATCATAAACCATCAGGCCTACTCCAACAACCAGAGATCCCGACATGGAAATGGGAGCAAATTTCCATGGATTTTGTTACTGGCCTGCCTAGATCTCAACGCGGAAATGACACTATTTGGGTGATAGTGGATAAATTGACTAAGTCCGCACACATTTTGGCTATCAAAGAAACAGACAAGTTTTCTACTTTAGCAGACGTTTACTTAAAGGAAGTGGTTTCGAGGCACGGGGTGCCAACTTCCATTATATCTGATCGTGACGCGCATTTTACTTCGGAACTGTGGCAAGCAATGCAGAAGTCCTTTGGCTCACGTCTAGACATGAGCACCACTTATCATCCACAGACGGATGGGTAGTCTGAGCGCACCATCCAAACCCTTGAAGACATGCTTCGAGCATGTGTAATCGATTTTGGCAATGGTTGGGAAAGACACCTCCCTTTGGTGGAGTTTTCGTATAATAACAGCTACCACAGCAGCATCCATGCCGCTCCGTTTGAGGCATTGTACGGACGTAAATGCCGATCACCTCTTTGCTGGGCAGAAGTTGGCGAGAACCAAATCACTGGCCCAGAACTTGTGGTAGACACAACTGAGAAGATTGCTCAGATATGACAACGAATGGCGGCAGCTCGTAACCGTTAGAAAAGCTACGCTGATAAGCGCAGGAAACCACTCGAGTTCCAGGTTGGGGATCATGTGCTACTCAAAGTCTCACCTTGGAAAGGTGTGGTTCGTTTTGGTAAACGAGGCAAGCTAAACCCGCGATACGTTGGACCTTTCGAAATCATTGAGAAAATAGGCAAAGTGGCCTACAAACTGAACCTACCAGCAGAACTCAGTGGAGTTCACAACGTATTCCACGTGTCGAATCTGAAGAAGTGTCTGTCAGATGAGACCCTCATAGTTCCTCTCAAGGAGCTCACTATCTACGATCAGCTACGATTTATCGAGGAACCAGTAGAGATTACTAACCGAGATGTGAAGATTCTCAAGCATACCATAATACCCCTTGTTCGAGTTCGTTGGAACTCCTGTCGTGGCCCAGAGTTTACCTGGGAACGAGAAGACCAAATGAAACACAAATATCCCCATTTGTTCGAGAAAAACGAAACCACTGCTGAGGCTGAAGCTACTGCGGAATTTCAGGACGAAATTCCAAACCAACAGGGGAAGGATGTAACACCCCAGGAAAACCAAGAAACCATGCAACTTAACTAGCTTCCTCAGTGAGTACGTGCTAAATTTCGGGACGAAATTTCTTTCAACTTGGGGATAATGTGACAACTCGTGTTTTAGAACTCTTTTGTGTGCTTTGATGTAACATGTCTGAACGTTATGTGATGCATTGATTTAATGGAATGTTATGATATTGTGTTATGTGGATTGTGTAATATATGTTATATGTTTATGTGATGCGATCGCACAACATACAACTCTAACCCGATCGCACAAGCCTTTGGGCTTTTTGCTTCACACCCTTCTCGGCCTACACTTAGTGTGCTCGAAACCCGAAAGGGCTACCCATGTGTGGGTTCGGCCCATTCCATTGATGCGCATAACCTCATGAGGAGGGGGTATACTCCTCATTATTTGCTAAACACTCTAAACACAAACCCTACTCTCTCTTCCTTCACTCTCGAAGCCGATGACAACAACATCCCCTCTTCCTCGAAGCTTTCTTGCTCTAATCGATCCTATTCTTCTCTCAACCGGTTAGTGTTTGTAATTATCGGTTGTGTGTTAAATGATGTTATGATCTATATATATTACATGGTGATTTAGGGATGGTATGTGTTTGATTGTAATGAAAATTGATGAGGTATGATGTTCATGAAAATCGGTTCACATGTGTAGTATATTTAGATCATTGTAGAATTGATAATCGTATGATGTTAAAGAACCGAATACATGATAATCGGCTGTGATATGTTATCATTCGGATGAATGTTGTGATGTTATGATAGGGTACATGTTAGTAATCATGGCCATGAACCTGTTAATGTGTTTGAAGATGTGGTTGATGTTTATGCTATGAATGTAATTAGGGTTCTTATGAATTAGAGGATAAAACCTTAGTTTGATCGATCCACATTCAAGTTGGAAACTGTTTGATTGTTTGACCGATTTGATGCAAAATAGGAAACTATTGAATGATTGAAACCGACTGCATGAAATTAGGGGATTAGACAACTAATCGCACAAGGCCACCCTTGATCGCACAAGACCTAGTCGGATCGCACAAGGGACTGGTCGCACAAGCTTGGTGCAACTGTTTAAAACTCACAATACAACTTAGAACTGCATGATTGCACAAGACGTGTGGATCGCACAAGGCAGTGCCGATTGCACAAGTCTTGGGCCACACACACTGTTGGACTTTATTATGATGTTGGGCCTTAAAGCCCAAAACCCAATCGCACAAGTTGCTGGACTGCTTATTAGTTTGGGCCGGGTGTTTAACTGGATCGCACAACATGCTGTGGATCGCACAAGGTTGTGCTGATCGCTAGGGCTGAGCAGTATACGGTTTAGAACCGCCAGAACCGGGGAACCAAACCGGAACCGCTAGATCCAAACCGTATTTTTGTATATAGGGTCCGGTTCTGGTTCTTAAATTTGGGTAAAAACGGTTCCCGGTTCGGTTCCGATTAAAGAACCGCTAGAACCAATTGGGATTATAAATATTTAAAACCCTATTTTATTAATGGGCTTTTCAACATAATACGACCATCCTAATTCTTATTCCTTCCTCTTATATTCATTCCACGATCTCATCTTTCATCTTCTAATTCTTCTCCATCTCTCAACCCTAACCCTAATTGCTATCATACAAGTTCATCTCCATCAACATCCTGCAAATACAGGTACGCTATTCTACATGACCTTTTTTATGATTGCATATATTTTCTTTCTAGATTTTTGCTTTCTGATACATATAGTTTTCTGTATGTGAAAATAAAAATTGAACAAGAATAATCAAATCAATGTTGATCAAATTATAAATGTGTATACAAATAGTGTATTGCTTGGTAAATATAGTAGATGCATTACTGATCAATCTATTCACGTGAACCAAATATAGTAGATGCATTATTCGTTTATTTTTTTAATTTTAACACTTGGTTTCATTTAGATGCTTATTAGAATATTGAGAGGATGAAGATCGAATGAAGTTTGAAGATGTATGTTTTAATTGTTAACACGATGGTTGTAATAGTTTTATTTAGAGTTTGTTTTATGGCTTGAAATTTTTTATTGTTGCCTTGCTACTTTTAATTTGGTTGGTTTAAAATTTGAATGTTGCAACTCTTAGTTAATGTTTTAAATGGTTTGATTCGTTTTTATTGAATTCTTAATTTTACGTGTCAATCGGTTCCTGCGAGAACCGTTTACACGAGAACCGTTTAACCGGTTCAGAACCGAATCGGAACTGTTATAATACGGTTCGGTTCCGGTTCTTAAATTTAGCATCTAACGGTTCTGGTTCGGTTCCAGTTCGGTTATGTTCGGTCCGGTTCTGAACCGTTGCACAGCTCTACTGATCGCACAACATGTTAGGCCGGGTAGTCATTTGGGTTTCAGCTATCCAACCGCACAAGATGCTATTGGGCTTACACTATTACTTCGGCCCAATACATCCTGGTCGCACAAGTTTGGGCTTTATGTGTTTAACTAATTTGCTTAACATGTTCAATGTGTATGAGATGATTATTTCGTGTTCTCGACTTGTTAGTTCTGTGTAAACTTATGTGCACTACTTGAACTTAGATCTGACTTGTATGGTAACCATGTTAGGACGTGGTTGACCACTTATAGCTCAAGTAACCTTTTTCGTGTATCTACCGAGCTAACCTAAGGTGAGTTCACACTTTCTACAAAGCATGGTAATTCCCGGTGGGTTGGGAATGGGTTAAGGAATATGGATTTCCTCGTCCTTCTTGGGTAGGTCAGTATGGGTTAAGGAATGTAATTCCTCGTCCTTCTTGGGACAGTCTTAAGTTCACTAGACCAAAACTCTATCACGAAGTCCCTCTTTCTTATATCGACTTAATCGCTAGGCCAATGGCGAGTGGGTCATTAGTTAGATAGCGATATTTAGGTTTGACAAGCCTCACACCGTGCCGCAGAGGACGGGCGTGAACTAATGGATCTGGGCACGTCAATGATGATAGACATTGACGCAGGGCACTTAAACATGACTCCAGTCAGTTGTCGATATGGTAACGAGTCTAGTAGTGAAACATGGGGTAGCCCCCATGGCTGGATAGCCAGAGTAAATGGGATTAAACAAATTATGTTTTCAAATATGGGGTAACCCCCATGGCAAGAATGCCAGTTAAAGGAAAAATATGTTTTTGGAATAACTCAAACGAACACCCAACTGTGAACTAGCTCAACTTTGTTGTTGACTCGTTACTACATGCTTTGCAGGTCATTAGGTACTTAGCAGGAGCTTGCATGGGGAAGAGTCGTTGTGGGACATGGACGGTTGAGTTCCATGTTAAA
Source organism: Helianthus tuberosus (assembly GCA_030545235.1). Classification (NCBI taxonomy): domain Eukaryota; kingdom Viridiplantae; phylum Streptophyta; class Magnoliopsida; order Asterales; family Asteraceae; genus Helianthus; species Helianthus tuberosus. The sequence goes on from CM060369.1 coordinate 86,906,977, forward strand.
CATTTAAACTTTATAAACTTATTACTTATGTTTGGGTTTTACATTTTATGCTTCCGCTGTTGACTTGAAGTTGGTTACTTTCTTTTGGACACCAATTATATTGTGGTTGGTTTTATTACTTTATTACATTGTTCAATATGATTGGTGGCATGATCCTGGTCAGTCACGCCTCCATGCGGTGATACTCCGCTTGTGGATTTTGGGGGTGTGACAACTTTTTATCGAATTCAGAGAAAAGGTGAGTGATGAGATCCTCAAGCCTTTCTCTTCCTCCTTGTTATTGTGGTTGGAAGCCTTGTTGCTCATTTCGGGGTTGTTGTTGAAAGTTAGAGCGTTGATTTTAAGTTTGTTGGTCATTACCCCCGATTCCCTCCAACTAAAGTTGGGATGATTTCACCACTCGGGAGTGAAATAATTACTTGGAGTTTCCGGTGGTCGTGGTCGGTTATTTAGGTAATTTACCACTTCCATTTGATTTTCTACTTCTTTCATACAACTCCAGTTTTCATGGGGGCCACCGCATCCTTCACAAGCTATAACCGAAGCCGTTTTGTTTAATTCAAGTTTCTTTATTTTTGTAGTTAAGGCTTCGATTTGGGATTGCAAAGAAGTGGTTTTATCCACTTTGTGGGCGCCCAGGTCTATGGATTTTGAGCCCCTAGGAGTGTGTCATTGAAAACTATTTTGAGCAATTTCTTCAATCTGATTATAGATTTCCTCAGGGCGTCGATTCCCAAGGAGTTCCCCGGAGCCAAAATCAAGGATTTTCCTTGTGTGTGGTAAAAGTCCATTATAGAAAATAGACACTTGTTGCCAACGTTCAAGACCGTGATGTGGGCATTTCCTTAATAACTCCTTGAATCTTTCCCATATCTTGTACAATGATTCCCCATCGATTTGAGAGTAGGAGTTAATTTCGGTCATGAGTTTGGCGGTTTTAGTGGGAGGGAAATATTTGTAGAGAAATTTTTGGGCAAGTTCATCCCAAGTGTGCACGGACCCACTTGGGAGGGTGTTTAGCCAAGCTTTTGCTCGGTCTTTGAGGGAAAAAGGGAACATACAGAGCCGGATAGCCTCATTGGAGGCTCCATTGATCTGAAAGGTGTCACATATTTCCAAACAGTTGGTAATATGTAAATGGGGATCTTCATCGGATAGACCATGAAATGTGGTGGGATTTTGGAGCATTTGGATTAAGTGTGGTCGAAGCTCAAAGTTATTGGCATCGACATTAGGAGGGTTAGGGGTGGCTCCAAGATTACCGACGTAGGCCGTAGGTAATCCATGAGAGTGCGTTGATCCGCCATAGGGGGTTTTGGGTTGAGGCTTTTTGTCGGTTTTTAGATTGAAGTCTTTTTTTCTCAAAAAGCGCCCGAGTTCGTCAAGTAGCACTTTTATGTCTTTATCGGAGGTGGAGGTCATGCACCAGACTGTATCTCCTGCGAATTATACAGAATTGTGTGATTCTCTGCGAACAAAAACAAAAAAATGCCCAATCAGAAGATCAGCACAACCCCGTCCTGGTGTCGGCACGGCCCCGTGTTGTCCAGAAAAAGTTTATGTTTTAAAGTTCCCAGATACTAGAAGTTTGACACGGCCCCGTGCTCCTGTAACACGGCCCCGTGTCTTTGTTCTAGTAACAAGAAAACAACTCTTCCCGGGTATTGTAGGTCTGACACGACCCCGTGTTGATCAAACACGGCCCCGTGTTATTCTCGCAGAAAGTAGAAAAATGGGAGAAAATAGGAAAAACTTAAAAAGAAAAGATAAAAATGATTAGTCCGTTAATTTTAAGTTTTCTCAAAATCCTTGTGTCTCAGGCAACGGCACAAAAAACTTGACGTGTGCGCGGGTGTGTATAAATTTTAGATATATTTTAAGCACTTTTTACTGGCGAATCAAGTTTTATAAAACACGATATAATACTATCACTCTACACACGTTAGGGCAAGTGCACCCATCGTAGACGTAGTATAGTGATGGCAAGATACTGAGGTCGTCCAAGGACACAAGAGCTTTTAATACCGGCTTATCGTTAACGTCTAATCTAACCAAATTTTGATAAAAGTTTTGAAAGTTTTTTAAAGATAAACTAGAATATATAAATATAAATATAAGGAAAAACAAGTCGACAATAAGGAATCACTTGGTTTCAACTCCTCTTTTATGTATCCTTTGATGATTTCCGCACTTTAAGCTTTTTAAGAGATTATCTTACTTATAGTGGTAGGCCCCCTTCTAGGCAACGTCACCCTCGACATATTGGACTAAGACAACAGGGATACAGTCCCGCAAGGTTGGATTATTGAAAGACAATTAAGTAAGGTATTAATGCAAAAAGTGGTAGGCCTCCTTCTAGGTAGCGTTACCCTCAACCTATTGGTCTGAGTCAGCAGGGATACAGTCCCGCAAGGTCGGTTTAATGTTTTAATAGTAGTTTATAGATAAGGGATTACAAGCGGTTCTTACTTCCCCCGATTTGATGCTATTTGCCTCAAGGGAAGTCCTAATAAGCTTGAATCAGGTCCTCAAAGGATCTATACACTGAACGAGGCAAGAACTTTACCCAAACACCCTTCTAATCCCCTTCCAGGCAGTTAACGTGATTTATATAGACCGTAAAGACAAGAATGAGTGAATCAACGAAACATGAAGAAATGATTAAGTAAAATTCACCTTCAATATAAAAAACTAGTTATTAAAGTCATTAATACATACCCAAATAAAAAGTTGCCAAAGATTGGAAATCAAAAGTAATACATAAAAGATTCGTCTTCCCCAAGTGATGTAAGAGATTTAGCCAAGCATGGCCTTTGTTTGACAAGAACTCTTACGATCGATCTTGGATCCCAAGACTACTACACACTCTAAAGGATGAAAGATGGATGATGGTGGTGGGTGCTGGTGTTGTAGTGGTGGTGGACTGATGGTAAGTGTGAGAGAAGTGGTTTGCCAAGGGATAAGTTGGAATGAAACCAAGCACCCCTATTTATAGCTGAAAACAGACTCTTCACATGGCCTCGTGCCCACTTGGCATGGCCCCGTGGTCTTCACTTTCTTTCCCTTCATTAACTGCAGATGTCAGGTCTTGTACTAACACGCCCCGTGGTGGCAGAGCATGGCCCTGTGGTGATTGTACTTGCTGTACTATTTCAGATTCTGCGAAACTTAGAGTTGACCACGGCCTGTGTTGACTTAACATGACCCCGTGTTGGTTTGTGTTTTGCTGTTGTCTTTTTCTGCAGTGAATCTTGACTGGGCACAGCCCCATACCTGGTGGGCACGACCCCGTGCCTAAGCTTCTGTTTTTGTTATTTTTGTTGGTTTGGATGTGGATAGGGCTTTGGTGAGTCATGTCAATCCTTTTTCTTTGTATCTATGTTGGTTTCTGCTGTTAATTTGTTCCTTTTGTTCGTTTAAGCTCTTTTGATCCTGTAAATTAAAAGTAAACAAAGAAACATGCCTTTTCCAAAATTAGTACCGAAAAGAGTTGATTTTACGCCTTGTTTGATGTAATTTATATGTTGCATTTTACGCACATCACACGTCGACACGACCCCGTGCCTGTGAAACACGGCCCAGTGTTGCCTGCATGAGTCAGAGAATCTTGTCCGTTAGTGAGACATGGCCCATGTCTAAGATGACATGGCCCCGTGCTGAAAAATACGAGGGGCACGACCCCGTTTTTTTCTGACACGCCCTCATGTTTGGAAGAAGATTGGACACGACCCCGTGCTTGTGGAACACGACCCCGTGCCTTAGGGTTTTTATGAAGTTTCGTCTAGGGTTTTAAGGAACTGTTCTTTATCGGGTGGTTCCTTACTGGTTGGAACAACACTGTATTGTTGGATATACCTTAGGCTTCGGCGAGAGGTACAAAAATGCAAAAGGTTGTCAGAAAGGTAGAATCCTAATTTAAAAATGAGAGGGTGAAACCTTCCCTTATTTACCTTATCCAGGCTCTTGTTAAAGAATGTGTGAGTCGGCTCGCTCCCGTCCAAACCGTCTGTGTGAAACTCACACAGTGTAAAGGGGACTATCATTGCGAGGTCGATACAGGGAAGACTATCACCTTCGTCTTTGCAAGTGTCTAGGGTGGGTTTGTTGGTCTCGGTGTTGTTTGTACCTGAATGTTCCTCTATCAATTATCCTTTGCTTAAATTCCTTGATGAATATCATGCCTTCATCATGGATTCTATTTCTTTGAGTTTTTGGAGAATCCTATTTTCTATTTGACTTACGTCTTCTAAGTCTCCTAGGTAAGAGGGTTGATGGGGTTCAGGTGGATGGACGTCATCATCGTTTTTACTCCCGCCCATCTTAAGGTGATCGTCACAGGAAAACGATGAGGCTAAGTAGTGGGGATCAAATCTTAGAATGGCACATTCTAATTCTTTGTGCCTTCCACCATATAACTTGCACCATTCACCATAAGAGTGGCGGTGGTAAAAATAATCATAAACATCCATGTTTGCCAAATTGGTTTTAACCGCCAGGATCAGAAGGTTACTGTTTTCTTACAAACTGTTGTTGTTACACGCCCTCGTGTGGTTGTCACACGACCTCGTGCTGCAGTTCGTATCTGGTAGAAAATAGCTCTGATGTTACTGGGGATGTGACACGGCCCCGTGTTGATCACACAAGACCCCGTGTCACTTTTACAGAAAGTGAAAAATTAAAAGAAAAAGAAGAAAAACCTAGAAAGAAAAATAAGAATGATTAGGCCGCCGATTTTAAACTTTCTTAAAATCCTTGTGTCCCCGGCAACGACGTCAAAAACTTGACGTGTCGGATTGTGTACGGATTTTTAATGTATTTTTAGTACCTTTTTACTCTTTAATCAAGGCTTTAAAATTTATAAAACATGATATAAAACTATAACTCTCTACAACACGCTAGGGCAAGTGCACCCATCGTTGGCGAAATATAGTGATGGTAAGATACCGAAGTCATCCAAGGACACAAGAGCTTTTAATACTGGAATATCGTCAACATCTAATCTAACCAAATATAGAGAAAACTTTTGTTTTTAAATAAATAAAAATGAAAAACTAAAATAAATAAAAAACAGATAGACATGATAGAATCACTTGGATCCGACTCGTCATTTATGTACCCTTTGATGATTTTCTCGCTTTGGGTTTTTTAAGAGATTATCTTAGTTATTGTGGGATGTCCCTCTTTTGGAGGCAACGCTACCCTCAGCCATATTGGTCTGAGTCAGCAGGGATACAGTCCCGCAAGGCCGGATTATTGAAAGATAATTAAGTAAGTTATTAATGCAAAAAAGTGGCATGTCCCTCTTTTGGAGGCAAAGCTACCCTCGGCCATATTGGTCTGAGTCAGCAGGGATACAGTCCTGCAAGGCCGGTTTAAAGTTTCAATAGTAGTTAATTATAAGGGATTACAAGCCGTTCTTACTTCCCCTGATTTGATGATATCTGCCTCAAGGGAAGTCCTAATAACCTTGAATCAGGTCCTCGCATGATCTATACACTGGACGAGGCAAGAACTTTATCCAACCACCCTTCTAACCCCCTTACAGACAGTTAACGCGCTTTATATAGACAGTAAAGACACGAATGAGTGAATCAACAAAACATGAAGAAATGATTAAGTAAAGTTCACCTTCAATATAAAAACCTAGTTATTAAAGTCATTAATACAAACCCAAATAAAAAGTTACCAAAGCTAGCAAATCAAAAGTAATACATAAATGATTTTGTCTTCACAAAGTGATGTAAGAGATTATCCAAGTATGGCCTTTGTTTGACAAAAACTCTTAGTATCGATCTTGGATCCCGAGACTACACACACACTCTAAGGATGGATGATGGATGAAAGTGGTGGATGATGGTGGTATTGTAGTGGTGGAGTGGTGGCAAGTGTGAGAGAAGTGATTTGCCAAGGGATGGTCTGTAAATGATCCATGCCTCCTTTTATAGCTGAAAACAGTAGCTTTACACGGCCTCGTGCCTGGTTGGCATGACCTCGTGTCCTTCCCTTCTCTGTATTCATTTAATCTTGGTGTCAGCTCTCCTGCACACACGGCCCCGTGTCTTCTGTACTTCTTGTATGGACACAGATTTACGAATCCGAAAGTTGACCATGGCCCCATGCTTAGGAGACACGACCCTGTGTCCCTTGTCGTTTTCTGTTTGTCTTTATTCCCTGGGAATCTTGAATGGGGGCACAACCCAAGCCCAGCTGACACGGCCCCGTGCTTATCTTCTGGTCTTGTTATTTTTGTCTTTGGGGTGAAGCTTGGAGGGTCAGTAGAGTGTGCCAACTTCTTTTCTTTGAATTTATGTTGGTTTTCGTCGTTAATTTGTTCCTTTTGTCTGTTTAAACTCTTTTAATCCTGAAAATAAAAAGTAAACAAAGAAACACACTTTTCCAACATTAGTACTAACAAAGGGTTGTTTTTACACCTCATTTGATATATTTATATGTTGTATTTTGTGCATATCAACCTACCACAAGAACTCAACAATGTACATCTGACGTTTCATGTTTTGAACCTGAAGAAGTGCTTAGCTGAAGAAGGACTTGAAGTTCCACTCGACGATCTCCAAATCAACGAGTACTTACACTTTGTGGAAAAATCGGTCGAAATCATGGACTGAGGAACCAAGCAACTAAGGTACAGTCGAATTCCCATAGTCAAGGTTCGATGGGAAGGAAAACGTGGCGCAGAATTTACTAGGGAACTCGAGAGTGAAATGAAGACCAAGTATCCGCATCTGTTCGTTGAGTCTTCCTCTTGAATAAATTTTGGGGACGAAATTTCCTAAAGTAGGGGAGACTGTAACGCTTCACATTTTGTACTTTCCTTATTTAAAAAGTGTAATCGTATTTCTATTTATGGAAACTTGTATTTGTATCATGTTCGTATTTAGTTTCCAGATTTGTAATTCGAGACTTCGATCATAATGAAATTCATATTTTATACAGACTTATTATACATGCAATCAATCTTTTATTGTTGGGATTGAACCCTACCAGAGGAACAGATAATCAAAGCCAAAACTGGATCAGAGCAGTGGATCCAGAATAAGCAGATGTTACATACAAGTATCTCCCCTTGAAAGTGGTTTCAACATCTGCTGACCTCCAATCTACTGACCGTATAAACTGCTGCTCTACAAACTGCTGCTGAAGTAAAGGCCTGATAAGAAGACTAAAGCTTTGCTGTTCATTCTACTGCCTTGAGTCAAGCACTACTGATCCGGACAAGTACTGCTGGGTTCACAGCAGTGGAGGGATGCAGCAGTTGTTTATTTTGTCTTTATGTAATGTAATGTAATAGCAGTAGTTAGCATAGCAGTGTTTGTATTGATCAGGGGTTAGAGTTTGTTAGGAGGTTAGATGTCACTTTCATGGTGACGTCAGCTTAGATGCTCAGTGGTTTGCTAGTGCCTATAAATAGAACAGTGCTCTGTACTGTTCTATTAGCTCTTTGCAACATCGGCTTCTCTGCACGAACAAACACTGAGCTCTGGCTGTGGGGGAGTTTGTATTCAATCATTGCAATTGTAATCATAATTGAAATAAATTCAATCTTTCGGTTCATTGTGAAAAATGTTTGATCAAAGCAATACTCTCGTTTGATTGTATGCAAAGTTTGTTTCCATCTTAATTCCGCTGCACAACTCATCCATTTCCATCTTAATTTCAAACGTAAAATACAATCAAAACCAAACTCAGATCCAACATTTATATACATCATTACTTGCAAACCAACACTTGTTATATGTGCAATTATCCATACATGCATTCACGATACTTGAATTATACTTACATACGCGTTTCGTACATAAAAACATGTCAAAACACCAAGTTATTGCATAAAATGATAAAGGAATCAAAGTTCAGGGGCCAAAATGCAATAAACAAAACTTGATGGAATTCAGGGTAGCACCGCGGGGAGCGAGACCCTAGTCCATTTCTGCCGCGGCCCATCAGACTCCCCGATCCGCAGAATGTTGCTACTTGTGCATGGATTGGCCAGTATTCCCTTTCCCAATAACCTTTAATCCTTCTTTAACACCAAACTCTACCTCCTCTCTATATAAACAAGCCTCCATCCTTCCATTTTCACTTTCCCAACTCCTCTACACACTCAAATTGCTCTCAAATCAGTTGCAACATCAAGTAAAGGCAGAATTATTCCAAGTCCAAAAGTGAGTTCAAACTCACTTTTCTTCATCATTTCTTCATCTTTTCTTCCACTACAAAGCTTGAAACACCTCTAGGAGTGTTTCCATAAGTTTACCATGGTAAACTAAGGTGGAACATCACCATTTTGAGGCCCAAACTTTCTGTTTTGGAAGAACTTTTATTTAATCTTTATGAACATGTTACAATCTTGTACCAACCTTGCCTATAATCAAGTCCATGGTTTGAGGGCTTGTGTATGGTTGATTCTTATGAGTTTAGAGGTGTAAACACCCTCTAAACTTTCTGTTTTGATAGGGTTTAGACAACCAACAAGTGTTGAAACCATCTAAGTCTACCATAGTTCATATGGCAAGACTTGTGTTTTGGTAAAGGTGTGAACCTTGGGAGCCTTGGCTATCCTAAACTTGTTCCACCACCTCACTTGATCTTTTAATCATATTCACTTAGTAGTTTCCTAGTCCTAAAGTAAGTTAACCCCGACTCGCTTCCAACATTTACCATGTTGGGTATGACACACCCGGGTTCTTCTTATTTGGCTACTTAGTATGTAGTAGATTAGATGTACTTTACTTTCATTCATGACCAACTGGGTTTACCAACTAAGTTGGTAAACTTTGTGCTTTGGTGAATCATACAATGAGGTGTTCATACCTCCATGCTTGATTTACATGTTATCTATGACATCATGATGGACTTATTATAAGTTATACTATATAATATATAAAATATATAAATATTTAGTCGAATTCATGATGCTAATCGGTTTGTGGTTATGTGTTATGAACTTAGGTTATTTTATCTTTGTTCTAAGTTCCTCTTTTTTTATTCTAATGGGCAAGTTAGGACCCATGAAATCACATAAAAACTTAGTGTCAAAACGAGTACTTAGACAAGATATATTTTTATGAATACATACTTCTTGTATTTAAATTCTAATCCGAATCCTTCGTCAAAATCTGAATACTCACACAGCTTCGTTTTCCCAATGTAGGGCAACCTCGGTATTCCAACCCTCCCGTTTATCAACTCGCGGATTAAAAAGGAAAGCTTTGCAAAACCGTGAGTATACTCGACCCGTTTTACTTTTTACACTTTTGGGTGCTATACGTTTATGTTATTAAACACGCAACTCACATATTTTATGCTTAAAATCACAAACAAACATTCCAACACACATGCTTATACGTTATACATGAACACATATTTGCTAGATTATTCTTATTCTTTATACTTGTCATTAACTTCGTACAAGCCTCCCTTAACATGTATAGCGCTATAGGAGTAACGCACCGCCCGTATTCTTGAGTTCATGTTAAGTAAAAAAAAAAACGGTCTATTCATTGCTATGATTAGATTACGCTAGCGGGAATCTTTGGTTTGACTTGTATAGTTGCATGCTTTGTTTAAACTTTTATACTTATGATAGTAGTTAAACTTGTATACTTGCCAATACTTTTGTATTGAACTATACTTTGAAATGTATTGCAGGAATTTGATGACGATGATGACGACGAACAGAATCTAGTAGGATGAACTAGAAACCCACTTTAATTTTAGAACTTATGTTGTATTGTTGTTGTAATTGTTCCATGTTTCTTGTTGTACTTTGCTTCAAATGTTGTACTTGAATATTTATCAATGAAATGAAATTTGGTTTTATTAAATATTGTCGCAAAATAGTGTTATGAAGTCTCTTGCAATCTCGTTTTCGTGTCACTCCGATGTTTCCGCTATCGGTTGGGGTGTGACATGTTTCTTCTATCTTCATGTGAACCAATGGGTTTATCAGAAATAGTCGAAGCCACCTTTGCAATCACCGTATCAGGATTTACCTGAGTGGGATGTACCTCTTCCTCATGTGGGTGAGAACTAGGATCCTTTTGCACCAGGGCTTCTTTCTGTGGCTGCACCTCTGTGATTTGTGGTTGAGATATGCCCATTTTATGGTACAAAGGGATTCTTTCCTCCACGAGTCTTTGCTCAAAACTGCTTGTTGGAGAAGGAGCTGGTTTTTTACACATTGCTCTTTTGAGAGAACCTCTGGGGAGCTCGGCTAGGTTGAGGCTCAAGAGAATGTGGTGGCTAAGTTTATGTTTCAGCCAGACTCTCAGGGACCTAATCTTCCTGAGTAGTCTTTATTTTCTTTGCTCTTTTTGATGGGGTGGATGAGGATTTGGATTTATAAGGCTTAGAAGACTTCATTGCAGAAGACTTCTTCCTCTTTTTGGTAAATTTTTCTATGATTTCTTTAGGGATGGGTTTTTTTACCCTTGGTTAGCAGGAGCAGTGGGCTCAGGAGAATGTGGTACCTCAATTGCTGGTTGTGCAGGATTATTGCCTGCACAGGCTTAGCTTCCTCTTCAGTTATAAACGGCTCCTTTTTTGTTTTTTTTCATTCTTGTAAATGTTTGAGTTAAAAGAGATTTAATGGGAAGAACCTGACCCCTTTGAAAGACTTCATTATGCAATTCTTATTGCAGTATGGCCATGGTTAGTCTAGGGTACATCAAAAAATTTGTTGTGGATGTAACATTTGAACATAATTCTTTAGAAAAATTGATTTGAGACTTTACCGACAAAATCTGTTATAATTGAGTAAGCAATGAATTGGGTTGTTTGAGGAACCTCATTCCAAGAACATGATTTACCTAAGAAGCACTACATGAGAATATGGAACAAGAATTTGAGACTACCAAGGCAATCCTTTTTCTGATAGATGGCATATTTTGTTGATCCACAATACCCTTGCTCAATGAATTCCATATCTATATCAGTTTTAGAAAACTTATCCACACCCTGAGCATCTCTAAGTTGGAGTTTGATTGTTAAAGATCTTAGGGGTAACTATTTCTTTCTTTCTTTCCCATTGTTCTTGTGATGGCCAACACTTTCTCTTTATCAATGTGTCTGAGTCGTGCAGAGGTCTACAACTCAACAAGAGGAGTTTTGTAGATTGGTGGGTTAAGTGCATGATGGAATGGTGATTTAACAATGAGATTAATAATGTTGTGGTAGTAGGGGTGTTCTTTTTCTTTGGTAAGATAAGGAAGTAGGTTGTGGGGAGGACGAATAACTAGGTTGGCCATGATCATTTGAAGTGAATTAAGAAAGCTCAGAGAGTAAAATTGGAAGTTAGGGTTTGCAATTATTCAAGAAATGATTTTAAGAGTGGTAAACATGACCCATACTTCTAAAGGAGTATCTATAGGATTTTTGTGTAACGGTCACAAGAAACTGCTGGAATATCCCAACAGTTTTAGATCAATTGAAGAAAAAGAAGTATTTTCTCCTTTTTTATTTTATAAAAACATATTTAAATTATTTTTGAAAGAGACTTTTTAGTTGTATGATTTTGGAACCTAGCCTTGAGAACTTGCAGGCCTGCTTTCATCAAAACTTGAATGGTCACTTTGACCACCATTTTGATGTTATGACAATTGTTATACCATCCTCATCAGTTCTTTCTGCTTCTCTACCAATGCCTTTATTTCAGCACTTTGATCGGACCTCCTATGCTTGTACTGATGAGGGGTAGAATTGTAACTCTTTTGTTTTGGCCATTTGTTGGCAGGTGGTGCATCAGTCACTTGAATTGGTCTAGTGAATTTCCTATGGTTTAGGGCTGATGTTACATGAGTCTCAACTATTTTAACCACTTAAAATGACTATGTTGACTCACGCTAACTAGATTCACTACATGAATAGAAAACTGGGTTTTATTGAAAGTTTTCCAGATTCATTCTCATGCTTTTCTCATAAGCTAAGACCATGTAACAATCCTTAGTGTTGTGATTTGTTTTCTCACAAACTGTGCAAAACAATGTTCCTTTTGTGTTTTTACCCCTTTTTGAGCTAGAATTTGATTTGGATTTAAAGATTTGACTGGGCCAGCAGTTTTAGATGAAACTGTTAGAAGGATAGCACTTGGTGCTATTTTCCCTTCTGAAGTCACAAAGGTCATTGGTTTGAATCCCTTATCAACACATGTTTCATCAGACCATTTGGAATTATGTTGATTAAGGAATTTGTGTGAAGGACCAAGATCCGTGTTCACGGTCTCTTTTCCATTTGAAGAAATGGACTCGGTTTCATTCTTTTCCTGAGTTTTAGGAGTGAAACAAGTAGATCTTTATATCTGATGATAATCTACATCAAATTTAACATTGCTTTGTGTATGTTGGTTTAACAAAATCTCAAAACCTTTGCATGACTCAACCCATTTTTGGCAATTCACTTGGGTAGATTCAAGCAGTTTTTGGCATATCTGATATTTTGAAACAAGTGACCCTAATTATGCAGCATGAATTGTAGCTTCACATTTTAGATTTGAAATAATTTGGTCCTTTTCTTTAAGAGCATCTTTGTGAGAAATCATGGTTTGATTTAAAAGTTTTTCAGATTTATCAAATTTTTCTCTTAGGATGATGTTCATAGTTTCAATATCCGCAAATGCTTTGATGCATTGGTCAGATTAAAGTTCTTTCAGTATTTCTGGAGATATGCCAACATTCTGAGTGATATTCTCAGTAGTTATCTTAGCATGTGAATAGAACAAGAACCATCAATTTCACTTGTGCTTTGATCAGAAGACTCACTCATGGTCTCAATAATCTTAAAGTGCTCATCATTCAAGTCCTTACTACTCCAGTCTACAAAGCTTTGAGTAAAAAAACTGTGTTGAGTAGTTTCTGGTGCAAGGAAACTAGTAGTTTGGGAAACTACTTCTATATGAGTCTGGGATAGAACTTATGATTGTGAAGGAGTTTGGACATGTGCTTGTGACATATGGACTTGTGCAAATTGGTATTGTGGTGTTTTATTAGCATATTGATATGCCATTTGGACAGGTCCTTGAGCAAGATGTGTAGTGTACTGTGTGGATGGTCCAGGGGTATTTTGAGATAATATTTTTGTGCATTTGAAATATTAGATTGTTGACTACTAGTTGAGTTAGATTGATTTAATTGACTAGGATAAGTAACATAGAAAGTGGGATTCTGTGTAGAACTTCTACATTCCCTAGCAAAATGACCTAGTTTATGACATTTAAAACACTCAACTCTAGACTTGCCCTTTTCAAATTTAGCCATACCCTCCAAACCAGGAAACCTTCTACCAATTTTGTTATAAAATTTATTTGTTCTAATGCTTAGAAGTGTAAGTTGATCTAGAAGGTCAAATTCCTTTTGGTCAGTTCGATCCATAGGCTTTTTGTTAGGATCTGAGTTTGTTTTTTATTGTGTTTTACGTTTGAATAAAGATGAAGATGAATGAGTTGTGCAGCGGAATTAAGATGGAAACAAACTTTGCACACAATCAAACAAGAGAATTGCTTTAATCAAACATTTTCAACAAAGAACCGAAAGATTGAATTTATTTCAATAACGATTACAATACATGTATGAATGCAAACTCCCCCTCAGCCTGAGCTCACAGTGTTTGTTCGTGCAGGAAGAAGATTTTGTAAAGAGCTGAATAGAACAGTGCATGGTACTGTTCTATTTATAGGCACGAGCAAACCACTGAGGCATCTAAGCTGACGTCACCATGAAAGTGACATCTAACCTCCTAACAAACTCTAACCCCTGATCTATACAACCTCTGCTATGCTAACTACTGCTATTATGTTGGTGCATTTAGTGTCTGTTAACTTCGTCTTAATCGAGTCTTAGGTCTAGATTAGATAAACGAGTGCATAACAGAGATTGATTTAGGGTTTGATTAGTTGAAAGTTGGTAATTTTGTTTGAACCTGACATGGTCCAATTCAAACGAAATTAAACCAAGTGATTTCGTTTGAAGTGAACTTGTGTCACTTTCAAACGAAATAGCTCCATCTATAAATAGGGTTGTGCATGTCTCATTTGATACGGAATAGTGTGTGTGTGAGCTGAGGTGCTGCCGGATTTTTGTCAGAATTACACTTGTAAAAGCTCAGGAAATCATCAATAGATAAAGATTAAAAGGAAACAAGCTGTTTGACGTCATTTACATTGATTCCGCCTTTGCAAATGATGATGAACTACTCATTTTGACTGTTTAGGGTCACCGGAACGATCCAACAAGTGGTATCAGAGCTCAGGAGGAGGAGTTCATACCAAATTCAGCTTGATTTTACCGGATTCTCTCACTTCTACATTTCTTTTCTGATTTGAACAAGTTTTCACGGTTGAAATGGCCTGAAACTCTCAGATATCAAGCGAAATACAGTGTTAACTAATCCTTGAAAGTTTTAGACTAAAATTCGGCTTAAAACTTGATAAAACAGTTAATTTCGTTTGAAAACAGTTCAAAAATGATGACATCATATTAATTTCGTTTGAAATAACTTGGTTATTTCGTTTGAAAAAGCACATTTATCTGATTTTGTTTGAAGATTCTGAGTAATTTCGTTTGAAAACACACTTATACCTAATTTCGTTTGAAAGATATGGGTTATTTCGTTTGAACGGGGTATCTCGTTTGAAAGATTTTTGGTGATTTCGTTTGAGAATACACATAAGTGTGATTTCGTTTGAAAGACAGACAAGTTGTTTCAAACGAAATTATACATTTCATTTGAAAATCATAATATCGTTTGAGATAGCTATTTCGTTTGAAACAACAAATTTTCAAAAATTCAAAAATATTTCTAAGTGTTTGTTGAACATTTTAGGTATGTGAAGATGGATGATTTCAATCCATTCTATGATGTTTTTGCCTTTGCTGGAAATGGTGGAGATGATATTTCAAATGACACATCAAACAATACGAATGAGAAAGCTCCAAATGCAAAGAAGATTATTTCCGACACAATGAGTGTAGAGAGTGCGTATGGAACGTATAACAAACCTCCAAAGTTGTTGGCAATAGAAGATTATAATAGGTGGGCTACAAGATTTGACGAGTGGCTTCAAGCTTTTGCATATCCAAGCTGGAAAAGTTTAAAGATTGGTTACACTAGGGGAGAAAGATTTGGTGAAAGTTTGACAGATCCTGATGACGTTGAAAGATATATTGCTGAGCAAAAGTGCATCGCGTTGATTCATCAGTCTGTGAGAGATGATATATTTTCATTAATTGAATATGTAAATTCAAAAGATCTTTGGGAAAAACTGAGGGTAAAATGCATAGGTAGTGCTGAAATAGTCAAAAACAAAAAGAAATTGTTACGAAAAGAGTTTGATTTGTTTGGTTGTTTAAAGAACGAATCAGTTTCCAAGATGATTGAGAGATTTGGGCATCTGAAGTTGGAGCTTGCTAGACATGAAATTATTTACACTCAAGAAGAGCTGGTAGACAAGTTGTTCGACTCACTGCCGAATGAACAAGATTGGCAGTACTTTGCATTAATGCTGAAGAATACAATCAAGTCTGAAGAGTTGACAGTGGATCGGCTTATTGAAAGACTGGAGAGTCACGAGTTGGAGATTAAGAAATCTAGCAAAGTCAACAACACATCTTATCAGCAGAATGTGGAGTTGTACTACAGAGGAAATCTACCAAAGACTGGTTCTCCAAGAACAGCATTTTCTGCAGAGAGCTCAAATACAAAGAATCAAGAAACTCCTAGCAGTGGTTTTCATAGTGGATCTTCTTCAACAACTTCAAGCCAATCTGCATCAAAGAATCTGTTTCAATGCAACGTCGCTGTGGATCTGAAGAACGCTTAAAATTTTAGTGAAGAATCAGCAAAACAACAGATGGTGTTCTTAGCGTCTGTGTTAGAATCATATGAGAGTCTCGTGGCGGGCAAGATTGGAAACACCAACTTGAATAAGGAGGACTATGATCAGATAGATCCTGAAGAGATGGAACTGATCGACATCAGGTGGTGTATGGCCTGTGCAGTCTGGAGAGCTCAAAGGTTTATGGAGATTACGGGAAGACAGTCTATTGGTGGACCTTCCACCAAATTGGGCTTTGACAAGTCAAAAGTGACGTGCTTCAAATGTAAACAGAAAGGTCACTTTAAGAGAGAGAAAGTCTAGAGAGAGAAAGTTCTCTCACGTGATTCTCGGCACTTTGTACTCGTCATAATAAATTGAATCACGGTTATAGTACGTTCTTGTGTGTTCGGTCACGCACGTTCATGGATTCCGCACGTCGAACGTGTTGTTACGCAATCGTTTGGTGTCAAAACCGATCCTACATATTACATTTCATTACATAAAGATAACTAAACTACTGCTGCATCCTTCCACTGATGCGAACCCAGCAGTACTTGTCATGATCAGCAGAGCTTGACTCAAGGCAGTAGATTGAACAGCAGAGCTTTAATCTTTCATCAGTCTTTAACTTGATCAGCAGTTTATAGGTCAGCAGTTTGTACGATCAGTAGATAGGAGGTCAGCAGATGTTGAAACCACTTTCAAGGGGAGAGACTTGTATACATAACATCTGCTTATTCTGGATCCACTGCTCTGATCCAGTTTTGGCTTTATCTGTTCCTTTGGTAGCGTTCAATCCCAACAATCTCCCCCTGGAACAGATAATGCCAAAACTCTTCATTATTTATAGATCTTTATTGCCTCATCAGCAGTTCCCTTATTTGCCCTTTTAGTTGTAACTCAAAGGCTAAGGCATCTGTGTCATCATCATCCCTGCTAAGTGGATGATCAAGGAGATCCTGCAAATCTTCAAGACTTAGGCCAAGTGTTTGTTCCCTTGATATTTTCTTCACTTCTCCATTAGACTTGAACACTATCAGTACATGGGTCTGTTTGTCAGTTTCCCACTTTAGTACCTTTGAGTCTAGTGGGTTTCTTGGGAGATTTTTATTTGATGAGGTGTTTGGTGAAGCTGGCCTATTGATGACTGACTGAGCAGTGCTTGCAGTTTGATCCAATCCAAGAGTTTCTACAATCATTTTCTTGATGCCTTCTTTTACAAGGGCATCTCCTTCTATTAGCTCTTGAATGGTTTCAGCACCCAACTGTTTTTGTTGCCTTCTTTTAAAGATAGCTGCACCAGCTGGAGCAGTGGATCTCCTGATTTGCAGCTTTGGTGGTCTTTTTGAGACCTATGCCTCAGGATAGTCAGGCTTTTGTGGAGTAGTAGGATCTGTCTTTCTCAATTTCTCCAAACTTTTGTAGGTAGCCCTGACTTTATCTTCTTTCCATCTCAACACTTGTTTTAAAGACCCATAATCAGCAGCAGCTAATTCCTCTTTCATTCTCCTCTGCTCTACCTTTTTATCAGGTACATTCTTTTTGAACTTTGCCCAATCTGGAGGAGTATGTTTCACTTTATTCTTGATCATGTCTTGAATCCTGGCTGCTTCACTTTCCAGCTCAGGAATGGTCCAGTCCTTATACATGTGTTTTTCTCCTTTGTATTTCTTGTGGGCCATGATGTTTTCAACATAATCTTTTCTCAGGGATTCATCTGCCTTTTCTGATACTTGCTGGCACACATTCTTTGCAAATTGTTCCAAAGATCTGACTTGTGTGAGCAAGTATTGATAGTTCTGCTGAATTTCTCTATCAGATTTCCCTTGTGAATTTCCTTTTGAGATATCCTTTGCTTGTTTATTTTTGACTTTCAGATATTCTTCAATATTATTTGGCCTTGGATATCCTTCAACAGATGGCAAACTCCTTTTAGCAGGATCATCCTCATAGTAGAAAGATTTTATTTCTTCTCTGACTGCTATGAGTTCAAGAGGAAATTGAACACCTGCAGAAGCTAATGGTTTTTGAATTTGAGCTGATGAGAGAGGAACAGGTTTGGGTATTGTAACAAGTGATAGAGATTTTGAAGATGTTGGTGGTGTTGATGGAGAATCATCATCTGGTATGAAAATCCTTCTCCTTTTTATTGTAGGAGAGGCAGATGATGTTTTGGGTGGATCAGTGGTGGTGTTTTTGATGGCAGTGGTTTGTGATTGACTAACAGTTGTTGAAACAACTGGTGTTTCAACCACTGTTGTCATTACAACAGATGTTGTAACATCTGATGTCTTCTGCTTTTTGGCAGGAGGAGATGGTGGTGAGGTTGTTTTTGGTGGTGATGGTGGTGGTGGTGGTGGTAAGGCAGTGGTTATGGTGTGTGTTGAAGTGATGGCAGATGTTGAAACAACTGAACTACCAGCAGATGTTGATACAACAGGAGTTACAACAACTGTTTGGGTGGAGGTTTGATGTTGGGGGCTTTTGGATGATGGTTTTGGAGTATGCTTTGTGAGTCTGGATGGTGTGGACTTGGGTTCCCTCATTTTTCTAGTGGGATTTCTTTTTAGCACAAGATTTTGAACATCCTTTAGCCCAGAACAACCCTGCGCATTCAGCTCCATGTAAGCTCTTTTCTCCTCATTCCACCTTGACATATCCTTTGCCTCTCTGTCCCTTTTTACACTTGCTACTCCTTCATCAAGTGCATTTTGGGTCACATCAACCTTCTTGCTACCATCTGGCAAAGGAATTTTTCTGGTCATAGCATCTCTTTCTGGTTCAATGTAAAGACCATCATCTATTCCCTTCTTTTTCCACTCCTGAATTTTCTCCCCCCTTTTGGCATTATCTGGGGGGTAGTTGATCAATAAAGAGAACAGTTGGAGGAGCAGTGCCAGTGGTGTGCAATATGTGGGCCTTGAGAGCCTTGATGTTTGCTTGTGTGTTCTTGAACCTAGACTCCATTGTGTTTCTCAGCTCTTGTACATGTATTGCATGTTGCTGATCAGCCATTTGTTTTTGTTGTTGGAGAAAAGGTTGAAATAGATTCCAGAGCTCATTTGCAGCAGGTGCTTGTGGTGGAGCAGATGCTTGAGGTGGAACATCAGTGGATTGCACCTTTTGTACTTTCAACAACTGATGCAGCATTTCTTTAATTTCTGCAACAGAGATATCCAGTTTTTCAACTCGTTCCGTCAATTCTAGGTACTTTAAACCATCACCCAATTTAATGGGATCATCTGATTTCCCACTAGCAGTGGTTTTATCAGTGGTTGAGGTAGGGAGTGTACTCCAAACATTAACCACTGATGCCCCTTTTTCTTGGTACTGGGGTCTTCTTCCTTCAACACTTGACAGCCTTTTGATGATACCAGAGGGTAAAATAAACTCATTGGTGGATATCAGAGGTGCTATGGAAGGAATTGCCTCGAAGGAAGTCTTATTGATGTAACCACTGTCCAAATGTAAACCAGTGGGTTCAACATTTGTAGTGGCTGCTTCACTTGGACTACCACCAAGAGTTACTTGTAACTCAAGGGGTGTAACCTCCTCAGGTCTTGTTGGTGGGTTAGCTATGATTGATACATCAGACCCAGTCATTTGTTGAAGTATATTCTCATTGATAGGTGATTGAGAAGGACTGGTTTGTGCCTGGTTCAGATCAATAGCATCCAACAATAATTTAGTTGGTGGGGGAATTGTGGATGTGATGTTAGGTGTAGAAAGAGAATTTGCCCCGGGCATTGGGCTGTGGATGATGGAAGCAAGTGATTCCAGAGCATCATATTGTGGAGTCCCTATGTGTACAACCTGTTCTTTTTGAGAAGAAGCAGGAGGAGGTTCAGTTATGGGTTGAGATATTTGTATCAACTGCTGTGAGGAAGTAGCAGCAGTGGTTTCTTGTGACTTTTGTGTTGTCACAGGCAGTAGCTCTGGTATCTCATCCTCCAGAGTTGCCTTTTTGATAGGTTTGGGGGGTTTTTGAGTTTTCTTTTTGCTTGGCTTTTTGGTGATTTTAGGTGTGGGTTTCAAAGCAGTTGTTTTGCTACTTTGATCACCTTGAGCAGTGGGCTCAGCAGCAGATACCTGAGGAGCAGTGGTAGCTGCTAAATTCTGCTCAGGCACCTCTGCTTGTGTTTTGCAAGGTGTTGACATTCTTGTAAAAGTTTCAGCAGTTAAGCTGTTTATTTGAAAAGATTCACCTTGTTTTATTGCAGCAGCATCATTCTTACCAAGTTTCTTTTCAAAATAATAACTTAAAAATCTTGGAAATAGTAAGAATGCTTTTGTTTCAACATTTTTAACCAGATCATTAAAAATTACCTGAGAATAATTAAAATTTTCTTCTTGAAGAATAGCATATCCCAGGTTTTGAATTTTTAATGGTATTTCATTGAAAGCAGTGGTTTTGTTTGAAACACACATTAGGAGGGTATGGAATAAAAACCTTGTTGCAGAAGGGAAGAAACCTTTTTGTAAGGTATCCTTCTTTATCATTGTATCTGCATACCCTCTTTCAATAAAGTCAATTTTTAACTCGTTTTTAGGAAAAGAAATTATACCTTTCTGATCATCGAGTTGAAAGACCTCCGAGATGGAGTGTGGTGTAATTTTGACAGCTTTACCCTTTAGAGAAGTGTTAATGGCTATGACAGTCTCACCTTGTTTATCAAGGGTTACATTTTTTCAGAACTCTCTTTGGGTCACCAAGTAAATTGGTGTATCTGCTGTTAACAAAGTTTTATACTTTGATGCAGACATGATATCAATGAGGGAGTCGAAGATATTAGTGGTGCCGGGTTTTGTGAGAAGACCCAGAAGGTTGTGAGACGGTTTATGCGGAATTTCAGTGGGTTTGGCCTTTTGAGAGGTCTCTTTTGAGGATGATTTGGAAGTGGATTTTGCAGATGACTTTGATTTTGTCATTTTGGAGATGATGATCGAAGAAGGTTGTGAAGAAATTTTGAGAAAAACTGCTTTGAGAAGAGAATTTTTAGGAATTCAATTCGACAGTAAAACCCAGTTTGGGGTTTTGAAAGGGGTTTTATGGTGAAAAAGTGAATGCTGACGTGGCAGCGGTTACAAAAGGACTGTCCACTATGTACGGCCCACATGCCAACCCCTGATGAAATGAAGGACAGTACTTTTATGAAAGTTACTGATGAAAAGCAGTGGTTACAACGGTAACAAATGGAAGCAGTGGATGATTTTCACTATCAGTGGATAGCACATCAGGGGATAAAACACTGATTTTGAGCATCAGTGCTTATCAGGAAAATGAGAGACCAGGGGTTGACTTTCAGCAGTGGACAGACTTTGAAGTAGAACAGACTTTTGAACAAATAGTGGTTATGGCAGACTTTTAGGATTTTAATGAAAACTTCATTTTTAGCTATTTTTAAGGATGGATTTTTGATTTTCTGAAAACATTTTAATGCTTTTATTCATAGAAAAGCAAGATGTTGCTTGTTATTCCATGTTTAGCATGCCAATCCTAGAGACCAAGCTTTCAAAGGTGGATGTATCTAATGCTTTTGTGAGCACATCTGCCAGCTGGTCTTTAGTTGGAACATGATGTAGAGAAATCAAACCTTTTTCATAGCAATCCCTCACAAAGTGATGTCTGATGTCGATGTGTTTGGTGGTTGAGTGGGAAACTGGATTTTTGATGATATTTTCTGCTGCCTGGCTATCCAACATGAGTGGTGTATTTAAGGCAGTGATACCAAAATCCAATAACTGATTTTGAAGCCACAGGAGTTGGGCTGTACAGCTTGCAGCAGCTATATATTCTGCTTCAGCAGTGGATGTTGAAACAACTGCTTGCTTTTTGCTTTGCCATGAAACTAAGCAATCACCTAGAAACTGGCACCCTCCTGATGTGGATTTCCTTGTGGTGTTACATCCAGCAAAGTCACAGTCTGAAAATCCTGAAAGCTTGATATTCCCATTAGCTGGATACCAGATACCAAGTGTGGGAGCACTCTTTATGTATCTGAATATCCGTTTTACGGCAATAAGGTTGGATTTTCTAGGGGTTGATTGACTCCTTGCACAGACACATGTTGCAAACATGATGTCTGGCCTAGATGCAATTAGGTACAAAAGAGACCCAATCATGCTTCTATATAAAGTTTGGTCAATCAGCTCATCCTTTTCATCAGACATGACTAGCTTATTTGTTGCCATGGGTGTGCTACATGGTTTACAATCATTCATATCAAATTTGTTTAAAAGTTCTTTAGCATATTTGCTTTGATGAATGAAAGTTCCATTTTGCATTTGCTGAACTTGGAGACCAAGAAAGCATTGCAGTTCACCCATTGCACTCATTTCAAACTCAGCTGTCATGAGTTCCCTAAACTCTTCACACATTTTATTACATGTGCTTCCAAAAATAATGTCATCCACATAAATTTGGACAATCATTAAATCCTTTCCTCTCCATTTTAGAAACAGTGTTTTATCAATGATACCTCTTTTGAAACCATTTGAGAGTAGAAAGGTGGAAAGAGTTTCATACCAGGCCCTTGGTGCTTGTTTCAGACCATACAAGGCTTTGTTCAGCCTGTAGACAAGATCTGGATAAAATGGATCCTCAAAACCTGGAGGTTGACAAACATACACCTCTTCTTGAATTGTACCATAGAGGAAAGCACTTTTGATATCCATTTGGAACACCTTCATGTTGTGGTTGACAGCAAAGGCCAGGAACAGTCTTATAGCTTCCAATCTTGCTACAGGGGCGAATGTTTCATCATAATCAATCCCCTCTTCCTGTCTGTAACCTTGAACCACAAGCCTGGCTTTATTCTTGACAACAACGCCCCTTTCATCAGTTTTGTTTTTGAAGACCCACTTTGTGCCGATGGGACTTACATCTTTTGGCACTGGTACAAGCTCCCATACTTGTTGTCTTTTAAACTGTTGGAGCTCTTCTTGCATGGCTTCTACCCAACTGTTGTCTTTTAGTGCCTCTTGGTACTTGACTGGCTGATGGAGTGATAGAAAACCAGCAAAAAGACAAATGTTTTGGGTTTGGCTTCTTGTGAGCACCCCTTCATTGATGTTGCCAATGATTTGATCAGGTGGATGAGATCTCAAGAAGATTAAATCTCCCTGATATGGTATGATGGCATTTGTTGGTGAAGGCTGCAAATGTGTATCATCTGAGCTAACCACTGCTGGTGACTTTGATGATCCAGCAGTGGCTTCAAAAGGTGGTGGAATAGGAGGTAATGGTGTGGACACATGCTGACTTTTATCCACTGTTTGGGGACTTTTGTCAGCAATGTTTGATGATGTGGAAGCAGTGGTTAAGGGGCTACTTTGGTCAACAACTGTTGATGTAGCAGTGGTTGAGCTTTGACAGCTGTTTTGAACATCTGCTGCTCTTCCCATTTTGACAGACTTTTGAGGGATGATGATTTCATACCCATAGTCTGGTGTTGAATCCTCTGATGGACCTGCACTGTTAGTCTTGACAGCAGTGTTTTCAAAAGTGAATTTATCAAGATCAAACAAATCTGCAGGATTTGCTGGGATTTTCATTGATGAAAGTTCATTGAACTTTTCATTCAAGGTGTCCTCCACTGCTTTGGTCTGTGTATTAAACACTTTGTAGGCCTTGGCAGTGGTTGAGTATCCCAGATGATAACCACAATCTACTTTGGATGCAAATTTTGAGATGGAATCTTTTAAATTCAAAATAAAGCATGGGCAGCCAAATACCTTAAAATATGAGATCAGTGGTTTGATTTTATACAGAATTTCATAAGCAGTCTTTTTGTGCCTGGGGTTTATTAAAACTCTATTTTGGACATAGCAGGCAGTGTTTACTGCCTCTGCCTAAAAGGTTAATGGCAAACCTAAATCAGCAAGCATGGTTCTGACAGCCTCAATCAAAGTTCTGTTCTTTCTTTCAACTACCCCATTTTGCTCTGGTGTTCTAGGGATGCTGTACTGCCTTACAATCCCTTTCTTAACATAGAAGGCATCCAACTCCTTATTTTTGAATTTTGTGCCATTGTCACTCCTGAAGACTTTTACTGGAAGGTCAAATTGCTTTTCAACCTGTGTCACAAAGTCTTGCAAAATGCCTGCAGTCTCATCTTTTGAGTGTAAAAAGAAAGTCCATGTAAACCTAGAGAAGTCATCAATAATAACTAAACAATATCTCTTCTTCTTGAGACTCGTGACTTGGACTGGGCCAAACAAATCCATGTGCAGCATTTGTAAACACTGGGTTGTTTTGGACTCTTCAATGGACTTAAAAGAGCTTTTATGTTGTTTTCCTTTTAAAAAGGAAACACAATGCTCAGGACATGAAAACAATTTTTGAGGTAAGCCTCTTACCAAGCCATTTTTTGAAATTTCAGTGATTGTCTTGAGATTTGTGTGCCCCAATCTTCTGTGCCAAAGTTCTATCCCTTTGTTAGAGGCAGCTGAGAACAGACAGGCATCACTTCTGGGACACTCTTTTGACATATCAACAACATAAACATTGCCACTTCTTTGAGCAACAAGTTTTGTTTTTCCAGTTTTTATTATTGCTTCAATCTTTTCAACCATTTCTGGTCCAACAATCCTACAACACTCCTTTGTGAAGAATGACCCATACCCCTTATCACTCATTTGTGAAACACTCAGGAGGTTGAATTTCAGATTGTCTATCAGATTGACATTTTCAAATTTTACATTTCCAGACTGTACTGTACCAGACCCCAGAACTTTCCCTTTACTATTATTCCCAAAGGATATATCACCCCCTCCATGGATTTTGAAATCTTTGAGTAGGGCTTTACGTCCTGTCATGTGCCTGGAGCCTCCACTATCTACATACCAAAGGCTATCTAAGCATGCAGAAGCTCCCTGCACATGAAGTAAAAGGATTAGTTCATTAGGGTTTCCAAAGCCAATAAGGCTTTGGATGGGGTCTCAACAGTGTCTGGGATGGATGCAGATTGATGGACAGTGGTTAGGTCAGGGGTTTGGACAGTTTTAGGACTGTTTCTTTCTAACCACTGTTGTGGGTTTTGATCAATCACCTGTTGATACCCAAAAGGATGCCTGTTCACTCTAGGTTTAGAGGGCCTTTGGTAGGTCTCATAAACGTGTGGAATCCTTTGGTAAGATGATTGTCCCTTGCCTTTTCTGAATTGGTTGGCAGGGGGTGCATCAGTCACTTGAACATCCCTTTGGACAGATGTTTTATTCAGCTGTTTTGTAACAGCTGTTTGGACTGGCACAAACAGTGGTTGATTTTTAGTGAACTTGACATATGATGTTGATGGACTCAAGGATGTTTTAGCAGTGTACTCGTTCCTTTTTACATCAAAGTTTTTAAGATACACACATTCTTGAGTTTTGTAGTTTGGTTTACCATAGATGATGCAGCTTTCAGCAGGTACAATGACACTTGTTTTGTTTAAGTCATATGCTTTGAAATGGAAACAATCTTTTGTTAGATGATTCCTTTTTTCACAAAATTCACAAAACAGGTTTTTGACCTTTTCTCTCTTCTTTCTCTTTTCAGACTCCTTTGCAACAGAGTTTTTAACCTCTGCTGGGATGTCCTTGAGAGGAATGACTTTTGCCTTTGGAGCTTTAACACCATCAGTGGTTGTGAAATCCATAGGTTTAAAATTTTCAAGAATGTCACACTCATCAGACCACGTGGGTTTAAATTGGTATTTCTCAATTTCCTCAAAAGTAGAGGATCCCACTGGTCTCTCAGGTGTGATTTTGTTACCAAGTTTATCAGTGATTTTCACTTCTTGGCCATTCTTGTTTGTTGGTTTAATTTCAGATGAACCAGCTTGTTTTCCAGCAGTGTTTACAAGATCATCATATTTTCTATATCCTACACCAAACTTGACATTGCTTTCAAGTTGTTTCTCAAGCATAACTCATACCCTTTACAAGATTCCACCCATCTTTCACAGGTGATCTGGGTGGACTCCAACTCCTTTTTGCAAACTTGGTATTTTTCTACCATAGTTTGGAGTTGAGTTTTGGTTATGCACTGCTCTTCTTTGAGACTGCTGATTTCTTTACCTTTTTAAGCCAATTTGTTTCTAAGTTCTTTTAATGACTTTTCAAATTTGACTTCATCAGATAAGACTTTATCCCTAAGATTTTCATTTACCTCTTTGATGTTAGCAAATGCAATAATGCATTGGTCTGAACACAGTTTTTCAAGAACTTGAGGTGTTACCTTAGCAGCAGCCATCATGGCACAATCACATTTATAATCACCTTCTTCATCAGCTCTATCTTCTTTCTCACCTGCTTTCTTCTCTTCCTTTTCTTCTTTGTCATCTTCGGACCAGGGGTCAGACAGTGGTTCAATCAGGGTTTCTGAATTTTCTCCCAGCAGTAGTTCACCAGCAACTGCAGTAACCACTGCTTCAGCCACTTTATCCACTGTTTCATCACTTAGCTGTTCACCTTCAGTTTCTACCCCTTCTGGTATTGACTCTAATGCCATCAAACAAAATTCATCATTAGAAGGATCATTAAAAGCATTGAGTGCAAAATTTTCATCACCAAGCTCATCAGGCATGCTGCTCCAGTCAACAAAACCTTGGGTGAAAAAGCTTTGTTGATCTGGTTGTACCACTGTTGGAGCAGTTTGTTGAGGTGCAACAGGTTGCACTTGTGCCTGAGGGACAGGGGTTTGAACATACTGAATTTGTGGAACCGTGGTTTGAACATAATGCACAGGCACATGGGCTGCAGCATAGTGAGCAGTGTTAACATGGGCAGCAGGGGTATATTGGGTATAGTGCACAGTGCTTTGCTGTTGTGGTCTAGAATTTGAGCTAGGATGAGTGATTATGGGACCAGTGGTTTGACTCCTGCATTCCCTAGCAAAATGACCTAGCCTATTGCACTTATAACACTTAATTTTTGACTTATCCAACCCCACTTTTAAATTCCCATGTAACCCTGGAAATTTTCTCCATGTTCTTTTATAGAATTTGCTTGTTCTTACACTAAGTAAAGCCAATTGATGCAAAATGTCCATCTCTTCTAAGTCAGTGGGATCAAAGTGTTGCAAATCATTGAGTTCAAAGCACAGGTTATCTGACATCTGGTTTTCACAATTTGCAGTAAAAGCATAATTTGCAGAGTGAGGATCAGGGTTGTTAAAATTTCCACGCAGTTATATCAATAAAGTGATCATAACCCTGATCCTTACCACTGCTACCAGATTCTTCCTGACCAAAAAGAGTTGTGCAACCGAATGAATAATCATCAGCAACTTTGCCAGACTCTTGCAACTTCTTTTTCTGGTTTAACTCTCTTTCATAGGTCAGGAGTCTACCATGAAGTTGGGTCAGGGTCAGATCTTTGAACTCAGCAGAATTTCTAGTAACAAAAGCTATGGTATCCCATTTTTCTAGTTGTGATCTAAGGAACCTGCTATTTTGAGTTGAATTTGGAAATGTTACTTTAACAAGCCTTAGTTCACTAATGAGACAACTGAATAGCTCAAACTGCTGAGTCAATGATTCATCCTTGATGTCACAAAATGTTTCATACTGCTGATTCAGAATTTCCCTATTGTTTTCAATAACTTCTTCTGTTCCCCCAAACTGTTCCTTCAGTGCATCCCATAGTTCTTTGGCACTGTTACAATGTAACAGTCCAGCATAGATCTCATTTGGTAATGCGGATGCTATGATGCTAAATGCTTTGGCATCGAGTTTGAACTTTTGAAAATCAGTTTCAGAATAGTTTTCAGATGGTCTAGGAACGAACTTCTTTGCATCCTCAGCACTTGGCACCATAGGAACATGGGGACCAAAAACAACAGACCTCCAACATCCAGTATTCTGTTGAGCAAGGATGTGACTCATCCTGGTTATTTTACAGGTACTGATTAATCAACTTTGATGGTGATTAAACCTTACTCTTTTTTTCAACAAAACGAACAAACTATCAGTATCAACGATTATGAGCTGAACTATTTATGTCAAAATGATTGTTAAATCAAATTTGACTGTCCAAGCTCTGATACCAATTGTTAGGATCTGAGTTTGTTTTTGATTGTGTTTTACGTTTGAATAAAGATGAAGATGAATGAGTTGTGCAGCGGAATTAAGATGGAAACAAACTTTGCACACAATCAAATGAGAGAATTGCTTTAATCAAACATTTTCAACAAAGAACCGAAAGATTGAATTTATTTCAATAACGATTACAATGCTTGTATGAATGCAAACTCCCCCTCAGCCTGAGCTCACAGTATTTGTTCGTGCAGGAAGAAGATTTTGTAAAAAGCTGAATAGAACAATGCATGGTACTGTTCTATTTATAGGCACATGCAAACCACTGAGGCATCTAACCTGACGTCACCATGAAAGTGACATCTAACCTCCTAATAAACTCTAACCCCTGATCTATACAACCTCTGCTATACTAACTACTGCTATTACATTTCATTACATAAAGATAACTAAACTACTGCTGCATCCTTCCACTGATGTGAACCCAGCAGTACTTATCATGATCAGCAGAGCTTGACTCAAGGCAGTAGATTGAACAGCAGAGCTTTAATCTTTCATCGGTCTTTAACTTGATCAGCAGTTTGTAGGTCAGCAGTTTGTACGATCAGTAGATAGGAGGTCAGCAGATGTTGAAACCACTTTCAAGGGGAGAGACTTGTATACATAACATCTGCTTATTCTGGATCCACTGCTCTGATCCAATTTTGGCTTTAATTATCTGTTCCTTTGGTCGGGTTCAATCCCAACACTTTTGATCTTTCATCATTAATGCAAAATATTGGTTACTAACAGGTAATGAGTTAAACTGGGAATTAAAACCAATAGTTATGTCAATGTAATGATCATAACTCTGATCACTCATACTGTTGGTTGATGAAGATCCATCATAACTCATCAAAGTTGTATTACCGAAAGTGTAATCATCAACAACTTTTCCTAATGACATCAACTTCTGTTTTTGGTCTAGCTTTCTCTCAAATGTGAGAAGTTTGCCATGAAGTTGTGTTAGAGTCATTTCTATGAATCTAACAGAGTTTCTTAAAACTACTGCAATTGTATTCCACTTATCAGGGAGTGATCTAAAAAATATGTAACTTAGAGCAAAATTTGTATAAGTTTGATCAATAAGCCTTAGCTCATGATTAAGCAATTGAATCGCTCAAACTGTTGATTCAGAGATTCTCACTTGATAGGAGTGAATGTTTCATATTGTTGGTTCATAATTTCCCTGTTGTTTCATATTGTACCTCATTTGTACTACCAAACGGTTCATTCAAAGCATCCCACAATTGCTTGGCATTCTCATAATGGTAATCCAACATATTTCATTAGGTAAGGCCATGGCCAGTATTCCGAATATCTTAGCATTGAGCTCCAGTTTCTGGAAATCCTACTCAGAATAGTCTATGGGATTCTTAGGAACACTTGTGTTTGGTTTTTCAGTATTCGACACAGAGGGAACATAAGGACCATAATCCACCGACTTCCAACAACCTATGTTCTGCTGGGATAGGTGGTGATACATCCTTCGTTTCCATATCTTGAATTCATGGCGAATGAGCATCAGAGACTTTTTTGCCGATCTGTTATTGTGAGGATCATGAGTGTTTGACATCTCTCTGAATTCTATTGAGTTTTCCTCGGAAAACAAAGTATCAGAATAATTGAATATTCTGATTGGTCTAATTCTTCTCAAGTCCTTTGATCAGTCAATCAGTTACCAATGTGAGATCAGTTTGTCTTCTGAATCAACGTTTAAGTTAATTCGGTGTAACTGGCTCTGATACTAATTGTTGGAACTAAGAGTGTGTGTTAATGTATGTTTTTGATAAAACAGTTGAATAAATTATGAAATTCTATCACACAATGATAATAAACACAATTGGATTTGGGAATGATTGTCAAATGATTTCTTATATTCAATATGTTTTTAGTATAATCAAAAGGTATAAAAGACTCCCCTCACCTGGTGCTCTCTCTCTCTCTCTCTCTCTTAGTTCTTCTGCTTATCAGCTCTAAGAGTTAACGATTACATTGTGTGTAGAACTATGTACAAGAGGAGAGAACCACTGGTGATGTCACCATGAAAGCGACCCTAAACAACCTAATAAATGATATAATTGCTAGCATTTTGCAAATCTGCTAGACAATTAAGAAAAATATTGTTATTGATGTGTGAAAAGTATATTATGTTTATTTCGAACAAGTTTTAAAAATGGAATTGCTAACTAAACCACACACAATCGACAAGTGCACCGGTCGCAGCGTAGCGTAGATGGCAAGACCAAATATCAATCCGTGGACACTATAGGCGAACTCTCGATACTAAACCTCTATAAAAAATCTAGTTAATTCTAGTGATACGTTTTGTGAATTTCTACTAAACCTAATTAAATAAATTAATTATGAAAGTGGAAATATATGATTTCAAGCAAACAACTCAGAAAAGTAGACATGAACTCAGGCAAGCAAACAGACGTGGGGAACTGGATTTACAATCAAATATGGGAAAATAGGTTACCTAGGCAACCATCCCTAGACTCATGGATAAAATCCTAACCTTGGTTTTTAATGAAGACTCTGTCTAACCTGATAAACCCTCGGAAGGTAAACCGAACCCAACAGTATGACACGTGAAGAAGTGCTAAAATGGTCTGACTCGAGTTACTGACCATCAAGTCCCACAACTACTAGGTATAAAGTAATTTATGTACTAAAAACCTCAAATTATGAAGTTGAAATAACTAAGAACACCGAAAACCAGGAAACTCTAAACGCGAATAAACAGGTGAACCCGAGTGTAAGTCTAGGAACTATCAATTGGATATCAAAAACACTAATCTAAGTGCGGAATAACATAGAGAAGTGTAGAACGGAGAAGAAGATGTCGATTGTATTATAATAAGTGCACACAATCTCAAGGATTGTCTGGTACAACTCGATTACTAGAAAAAATAATCAACAACCATACGGATTCGTTTTTCTTGTGTCTAACAAATGTCTCTAAAGTGCTAACCCTAATAATGAACAAAACAAAACATTATATAGGGTCCACAAAAAACTCGGCCCACATGGCCTAACCCAAGCCCACTAGACAACTAAGTCCAAATAACTTATAATTGTGTTTGATAAAGATAAGCGTAAACCTACTCAGTTATATGGCCTTACAATACCCCCCTAGGTTTATCCTGTCTTTTTCATGTCTATGTGGGAGGATACTTCATCTCTTCATCTTCAAACTTGGGTATTTTGTTCTTCTTGTTCATGATCAGCTTTGCTTGAAAATCTTGTTGAAAAGAATGCGAGGGGAGGATTCTCGTCAGCTCTTTTCTTTGTCAGTCTTTTCTCTTTCAAGCAGGTTCACAGGTACTTCTTCAAAAGTACTGATGTGCATAAAATACAACATATAAATTGTATCAAATACGGCGTAAAATCAACCATTTTACGGTACTAATGTTGGAAAAAGCTTGTTTCTTTCTTCCTTTTTAATTTACAGGGTCAAAAGAGCTTAAATGTGCAAAAGGAGCAAAATAACAGCAAAAACCAACATAATTACAAAGAAGGAGGACTGACGCAACTTGCCAAGCCCCAATCCGCATCCAAACCAAGAGAATAGCAAGACCAGAAGACCTGACACGGGGCAGTGTCCACCAGACATGGGCCGTGTTCAAGACTGGATTCTGTGCAGAAGAAAAGACAACAGCAAAGGACAAAACAGACAGCCAACACGGGGCGTGGTGAACTCAAAGATTTTCAGAATTTGCGATAGTACAAGTACATTGGTCACGGGCCGTGCCGTTGACACACGGGGCCGTGTTAGTACAAGACCTAACACAACAGTTAATGAGGAAGAGAGAGAGAGAGAGATGACCACGGGGCCGTGCCAGGCGGATACGGGCCGTGGTGAAGCCTCTGTTTTCAGCTATAAATAGATGTGCTTGGTTCCATTCCAAACCATCCCTTGGAAAACCACTTCTCTCTCACTTGCCACCACTCCACCACCACTACAACACACCATCATCCACCACCATCATCCATCTTCCATCATTTAGAGTGTGTGTAGTAGTCTCGGGATCCAAGATCGATCGTAAGAGTCTTTATCAAACAAAGGCCATGCTTGGCTAAAATCTTACATCACTTGGTGAATACAAATCTTTTATGTATTACTTTTTGATTTCCAATCTTTGGCAACTTTTTAATTGGGTATGTATTAATAACTTTAATAACTAGTTTTTTTATATTGAAGGCAAATTTATCTAATCATTCTTCATATGTTGTTGACTCACATATTCATGTCTTCACGGTCTATATAAAGCGCGTTAATTGCCTGGAAGGGGGTTAGAAGGGTGGTTGGGTAAATTTTATGTCTCGTCCAGTGTATAGATCCTGCGAGAGCCTGGTTCAAGCTTAGTAACACTTCACGAGTCGGAGCGGGCATTACCCACCACGGGAGAAGTGCAAACCGCTTGAACCCCTTATCTATAAACTACTATTAAAACTTTAAACCAACCCTGCGAGGACTGTATCCCTGCTGACTCAAACCAAAGGGTTGAGGGTGATCGCTGCCTGGAAGGGGGCCCACCACTTTTTGCATAATAAATTACTTAATTATCTTTCAATAATCCGACCTTGCGGGACTGTATCCCTGCTGACTCAGACCAATAGGTTGAGGGTAACGTCGCCTTCACAAGAGGGGCCTACCACTTTAACTAAAATAATCTCTTAAAATGCCCAAAGTGCAGAATCATTAAAAGGATACATGAAAGAGGAGTCGGAACCAAGTGATTCCTTCTTGTCTATCTGTTTTTCCTTTATTTTATTTTCTGTTTTTAGTTTATCTTTTTATAGTTAAAAAATCCTTTTCTTCAAAGTTTGGTTCGATCAGACATTAACAATAAGCCGGTATTAAAAGCTCTTGTGTCCTTTGACGACCTCGGTATCTTGCCATCACTATATTACATCCGCGATGGGTGCACTTGCCCTAGCATATGTGTAGAGTGATAGTAGAATATCATGTTTTATAAATTTAAAACTTGAATCGGTGAGTAAAAAGAGCTAAAAATATACTAAAAATATAACCACTCCGACACACGCCAGCACTATCATTGTCAGATGATGACTCGAATCTGGTTCTTCTGACTCAGGTACATCTTGTTGTTGTGATGCTTCATGCTTTGTCAGCAGCTATCGGCATCTCATTCTTCGTCAACCCCTGTTTCTTGATTTAAATCAAATTCTACACATCTCAAAAATTCATAAGCAAACATTTCTTTGCAACAGAGGAAAGTACCATATAAACACTTGGTACATCCAAGCACTTGTACTGGATTTCATAATTCAAATTTCATTCAACTTTTGATGATCAGTCAAATCTTCAAGAACGGCTAATAATTTTTAATTGAACAAATAAACACTCTATTTTTGGATTTTTGAATTTTCTATACTTTTTAAATATAAGAATATAAACAGAAACTCAAATAAATAAAGAAATTGATATACAATTACAATTGCAATGGGATCAAAATCATTCTCAGGTAGACTAAGGAACATTTTTCAGTGCGAACTTATTCAGACTGGTCTATGCGATTGCCGATATGTTCGTCCTGTTAAACCTAAAGCTCAAATTTCAATTTTCAACTTCATAATACGCTTAAGTTAATATTATACTATAATACCCGTGTGTCCCATACCATGGCATACCCCCACGATCAAGGTAAGCAAAACGGTTCATCGTAGCAGGTGAGTATACTGAGTTCATCCTTTCATTTTTACAACGTCAGACTATTTGTGAACAGGTCAGTACTTTCGTACAGCATAATGACAAATGTTTGTGCCCGACGAGAGTTAGGCAAATAACTTTTTGATACGAATTTTACTTTAAAAGCACATTGGAATTCCCACAATTTGAGTTTATCTATACTACTTTCTTAAGTAAACTAGGTTTTCTACCCTTATGGTAATTTTACATTGTTTACACATTTTGAAGCAACATGTACAAGAGAGGCAAGCTATTTTAGAGGGGGTAAACTTGCACATTGTCCAAAATTTTAAGACACTTTAGGGGCATTTTAGGGATTTTGGCACCTTTGTTTAAGGATAAATTTGTCTTTTTGGTACTACAAAATATGAGTATAAAGTCTTGAATTAATGAGCTTAATAAATCATTTAAAGTCTTCATTATTAGTATATAGAACTCAAAAGATGAGTATAAATGTTATTAGTATACAAAACTCAAAAGGCTTTACTATATTACTAAATTAATATAATATGAATATGAATCATTTCTAAATTATTAGTATAGAGAACTCAAAAGGCCTTACTTTATTACTAAATTAATATAATATTAATATGAATCATTTCTTGAAACTGAAATTACATTTTTGAATTTATCTATAATACTATAATAAGCATTTCCCTAGGATAGAAATGTAATTTCCTTTCAATTTTTAAGATGGGATGTGAATGGTCCGTTCAAATCCTAAATTCTTTGCCCTTTTCTTCCATTCTTGCCCTTGTTCTACCCTACATCAGCGAACATCAGTATTGAAGTATTGAAATTGAGGCTCCTCGCATCACTAAAACGTTGCATGATTGAGACTCTATCATCAGTTACAAATACTGAGTTTAATTCTTTAATTATTGAATGGTAATAATGTCAAACCCTATAAACTGAATTAAATCTGGTGTTCGCTCCTCCTCCTTCGTTCTCTCTCTTTCTCTCAAATCCCCTAATGGAGTTCTGGTTCAGTGGAGTTCAAGAGACGCCGGTGGGTAGCCCATCCGGTGCTGAATTTGTTTCTATGGATAACAACGAACAATAGCGGGGTGGGGTTCCGGTTAGTCGTACAGTCGGAACACTGGTAACCCTAATTTCAATCGGTTCTTGGCAATGACAGTGGTTGTGGTGATCTCTGCATCCCATCACAGGTAACCTTAAATTCATTCATTTTATGTATGTGTTTGGTTGTGCACTTAATTTTTGTCATCTATTGTTGGAATTACATGATGCTAAGAGTTTGTGTTGATGATAGTTTCAATAAAGTTGAGTTGTCTTGATTAAATTCCAGGGAGGTAATTCGTGTAGAATTCTGTCCTACAATGAGTGGAAACAAATAGGTACTCTTCTCATTTCAGATCTTAGGTATTTTGCTTTAGTTCTTGCTCTATTCAAGCAAGTCCAGTTTGTTCAAACACGTCTTACTGTTTGGGAAAAAAACTTCTCCATAGTGAATAAAAATAGAATACTATATTGCTCTTGATTATCATGTCTACTTGATTGATGTAAAAGTATATTTTAGTGTTTAAAATGTCTTTTTATGTTGCTTCCATTTTTGCTCATCTTGTTGAAACTCATTTGTTTTAATTGTTCATATGCTTTGCTTTGCTTCAGTTAAATATGATAGGCATACAATTGTTGTTGTGTAATTTTTAAACCTAAAGTTCAAACCAGAGACCCACACTTTTCTCTTCCCGTCCATTTGCATATTCAGAGAAGACAGAAAGAACAAGAGAAGATAGAGAGCGCAGTGCCATTTCTAAATCACAACCTTCATCGAGTCGATCCTTTTCTTGATGGAAGGAGGTAAAACTCGTATTTCTGAACCCATTTTGTGGAAAACGTTTAGAAAAGTGTATAATTTTCGCATCTGTTTACAGAGGTCGGGGCGGTTTGACGAGCAGATTGAACTACTTCAATCGAAAATCGATTATATGGAGGAGAACACTTTGATAGATGGAAACCATACGAAGATTGCAAGATCACAAGGGAAGAAAATTCAAATTACGGTTCTATAAGAGTACTCGCGGTAGGATGATTTATTTTTATAAAATTTATAATCTATTTTAGCTATATATTAAATATTAATCGTATTCATTTCGTGTCTAATCACAGGTTATTAGGGAATTTGGCATGGGCTTATTTGCAGCAAGATTATTATAAAGTGGCTGAAGAGACGTATAGGTGGGTTTGTAATATTTTGTTTTAAAAATTAGAGTAAATTGCTGTTTTGGTCACTGTTCTACCTTACTGAACTAAACCGAGGCTGCAATGTGTTTTGTTTGTGTTATGTTTATGAGTATTAATACAGCTTGTATGAACCATGTCAAGCATAACTGATATAGACCTGCAACCTCTTTTCATGCATATGATTATTTTTTTACATAGACCAGTAGCATCAGCAGTCATTATGAAAACACCTAGGTTGACCCCTTTAACCCGTTTGATGAAACAGGGTGACCACTTTAAACCGTTTAATGCTGACCTGTACATACTTGTTAATAGCGATGGTAGTGAGCACTATAGCGAATAGTGTTGCGTTGGATCATCGCTATCTGATGTTTAGCGCTCAATAGCGACAATTAGGTTTTTTATTTCTTTTTAAGAAAATATTAAAAACCCAGTTTTTAGGCATTTTAATCGACCAAACAGCTGTAGTCTTCCCTTATTGCATAAAAAATCTTATATTCGTGAATAAAACCCAATTCTTTTTTTGAAAAAGTTCTAATATGTTATCGCTAAACATCAAATAGCGCTCTCTATCACTACGTAGCGTATAGGTAGCTTGTCGCTATTTGCTATTAACAACTATGGACCCATTTAAATCATTAGATGAGACAGGCTGACCCGTTTAAAACGTTTAAACAACCAGGCTAACCGGTTTAAACCATTTAATCAACCAGGCTAACCCGCTTATACTGTTTCATCAACCAGGCTGACCCGTTTAAACCGTTCAATCAACCAGGCTAACCCGCTTAAACCGTTTGATCAACTAGGCTGACCCATTTAAACCATTTGATGAAACAAGCTGACCCATTTAAATTGACCTGCAGATAATTTGAACTAAACCAGGGGATGCAGTTTACATAGACCTGAATTATCAAAAAAACGCCCTTTCTTCAAGGGAGTTAGTGAATATTATATAACTGCCAGTTTTCTTAAATGCCAAATAGGTGACTCTATCCATTTAGTATAAGTTGCTAAAATAGTAGATCAAATGTAAAATTTTGTGGTAGACTTTGAGATATCATTGGCTCTTATATAACGCGTCATCTTATTCGGCTTATGGTAAGCCTAAGGGGATGTATTGTTTGTTTTATAACACAAGTTACAATAAGAAACAATTTTTTATTTAACTCGATTATCTATTTCTTGTTATTTCATACCTATTTGCCAGAAGATTTTGATTTCTAGAAACAAATTGATAGCTAAACATTTACTGGAATGAAGTTAATCGTAATTTGATTGTTTCGCAAGAAAGTCCACGCCGCAATATAAATGGCTCATGAAGGAGCTACCGAAAGTGAATCGAAGCGAAACTCCATGGTTAATTGTGGTTATGCATTGTCCATTATATAGCACCTATGTGCATCATTATATGGAAGGTGAAACTATGAGAGTGATGTATGAGCAATATTTTGTTCAGTACAAAATTGATGTTGTATTTGCTGGACACGTTCATGCCTACGAGCGCACGGTGAGTAATTTTTCAATAGGGTGTTCATCGTTTGAATTCGGATTATTTGCTTTATTCGAATTTAATTCGATTTTCGGCTGAATAAACCAAGTAACTTTTTTTTTATTCTTTTTAAATTTTTACATACTTTTTGTTTATTGGAATAAGTGGGGTTAATTTCAATTGGGATAAAGTTGTAACGGGGTTACGCTATATGACAAAACTCAAATAATTTGTATTTGATATTCGGTCTTAACCGAATACATATTTATAAAACTAAAAAAATCAGTCAAAATCCAAATATGTGATTCAATTTGGTGTTGTTTTCAATTTAGTCGGTTTAAAACCGAACAATTAACACCCCTTTTGGGGGTTATTCAGGTTTTCTTGTATCCTCAGGGGTTGCTGCAAGGGTACGGACCTGCTGTTTGGGCTTCCGAGTTTGCTGTATGGTCATCAGGAGTGGTTGTGTGGTTTCCGAGTTGTGCATGGTAGAAACAAGTTCTATTGGCGTGTCATCTTGTTTGTAGTTTGGTTCAGCAGTTACTGGTACATAAAAATGGTCGATATGCTGGGTTTTCCTTCGTTCTACTGCAGGGGCAGTTTCGTCATTTATGTTGGCTCCAGTCTGGCTCGGCTTCTCCGGGGTTACTGTATTAATCTGGTCTGGACGTTAGTCTTCCGGGTTTGATGCCTAGCCATCCGGGTTTCCTTTGGAGGTTCTGGGGTCATGGTATGGCAACCTGGGCTTGTCTTGTGACCTGCTACGGATCGATGGACTGGGGATATAACCATCTGCTGAAGGCCCACTATGGGGTGGGGCGATATTTGATTAGAAGATTTACAAAAAGTTGAAGCCCATGGCCCCTCTTTTTGATGCTGCATTGAGCTACTTGGATCGGGTGAAGACCCAATGGATGCGTTTCAAGCTGAACACCCACTGGTGGGTGTGCAAGGTCTAGGATAAGCCCATTATGTATGGTACTTCAGGTCTCACGTGTTATTTCTTAGAGGGCTTTGTCTCAAGCTGGAATGGCGCTAAGGGGGCTCGGTATATCCTTTTTGACGTATTACGCCTTTATATTTTTTTTGGATTTTTCAGTATTGTAATGAATCGAAACAATGTTTTCATAAAAATTTCTTAAGGTTCAATAAACCTAGCTCTTTATATGAAAATTATAGAAACCCGGAATGGGCTGTGTGTGACAACTGGCACAAAACCGGTAATTTCCGTACACTTTAATTAATACTTAATAACTGAAATTATGTTCTTAAATGTCAACATTGTTTGATTACATGCTATACTTGTGAATTCATGCACGTTTTATACTACAAGAAATTGCTTTATGCATTAATGATAGCGTTGTGTCAGAAATACTAGTAAACTCACCGGTAAGACACATTGTGTCAACAATTCTGCAGAAAGCAGTCAGACAATAGAATTGGGGCCTAGGTGTAGGTCCAACATCAAAAATACATTAAAACCCAAGAGTATATACAAGGGTTAACATATAGACTTTCCGAAAGCTAGAATATGCACTAAAAAGCACCCGAAACGCAATTTAAATGCAGAATTCTGCACAAATCAGCTATAATCAGTTTTTTTAACACATAAATATTATGCAGAATTCATGTTTTATTATCCAGAATACCCTCCTAAGTGTTGGGAATTAAAAGGGTCACAAAAGGATACATAAAGGACACTAAACGGTGCAATTTAGCACTTTAACGAACCGGTATTTAACCGAACAACCGGACACTACCCGGAACATCAAAATATTACTAGAAGCATTGTTTTAATGTTTCTGAACTAGTTATGGTCCCCGAACACCATAACACCCCTTATAACGTCATAACACGTCAAGTCCCTAAACTTTACACTTGAGACTTAACCTATTTATGGAGTTAGTAAATTAAAATTACACATTACCCCCCCCCCCCTATGTTGTTTACGGTTGCAATGGGGTGGCCCCCACCAAAATTGCTAAAATCCTACAAAAATCTATCTTGATCTTTCTTGGATTTATTTGGATATTGTAAGATCTCTATAGATATTCTATGATCTTTTGAGATTCACTAGGAGATATGCACTATAAGTATAACCACTCACTTCATCTTCTTCACAACCACAACCTCCTCCTCTCCCTATGGCCATGAGCCACCACCCACATCACCACCACCTTCATCTCATTCCAATCCATTCCAAGTTAGTCACAAGATGCAAGAAGGTGTTTAAGAAGGTTTAGAGCTTGTAGAACTTGAAGAACCTTCATCACTTGCTTTCATCCACCATTTTCATCATCTTTTTCTTCAAGTGTTCTTCCCTAGCCTTGTGCTAGTTGTAAGACTCTCATAACCCTTTGTTACTTCATATTTTGATAAAGAAAGATGATGAATATTGTTAATCTTGAAGAACACAAAAGAACATGATCATGATACTTTAGCATAAGCTTAAAAATATAAGAATACATGTTGAATATGTTGATTTGCTTCTTGTTGATTGATTATTAGTGTTAGTGATGTTAGACATCATAAGAAACCTACTAGATTGTGATTAAACACATGATCTAGTAAGTTAAAGTGGTGATCTTGTGAAAGACCAAGATCTTCATGCTTTATGTCTTCATGAACTTGAATAATGAAATTGATTTTCATATGTAAAAATGATATAAACAAAATACAAATCTTGTAAATAGATGATTACAAAAATGATTTTCTCAAGAAACCAAGTTTATTTATGAGATTTACAAAGTCATGGTTTCTAAACAAACTAACCATATTTTTAGTGTTTAAACAAGACTAGAAACATGATTGTAACAAGAAAAATACAAAAGAAATATTTTTAGGAAAATCATCTTAAAAGTTGTAAATGACTAAATCTTTTAATAAAATGATTTACAAGCAAATAACCATGTTTTTAAGGGTAACTAAACCTACTAAATAACATGGTAAGTTACTACAAGTTTTTACAAAAACTTCAAGTTCATGATATAGTGTAATATACTTGATTTTGACACTCGGTAAGTGTTGAATGAGTTGTTGATTGTTGTGATGATTTTAAAAGAAAATAAACACATGTTTTGAAAACATGGGAAACCTCCATTTTTAGGGGAAATCATGTCAAAATTTCTATAAATTTTGACACTTAGAAAAATATAAGTTTTGGTGAAACTTATTTCCTAAAAATTCACCTAAAAATATTTACCAAGGTTTCCCTAATCGTTATGTAAACTTTAAGTTAAGAAATGATGATTTCTTCAAGATAAAAATTGATATTAAGTATGTATATATTTGAGGAAAAAATATATATTTATTGATCACCAAATTTTGTGCTAAGTGTATGTAGTATGTATTATATGGAATAGTGTGTTAAGACTTGAAAATACACTAAATACTCCTAAGGAGTAAAAATACAAAATACACATACAACATGTTTAGACAAATACAAGAGAATATATTTATGAAAATATATTACTTGATAGATTATATAACTTGGACAAGTTATGAACATGAAATGAAGTTTTGGACAAAATACATAATTCGGATGAAAAATACAAGATACTTATATTTATTTTTGAGAAAATAATATAAGTAAGACACATAGTTAAAAATATAAATTATTTTTAACACAAGAACAAATACATAAAAGATGGTGACTTGTACTTGTGCGATACAAGTCTAGTGACTAACGTTAATAAAACACGTATAGGTCACGACGCTATATAAGCAAAACCCGGTGAAGTTTATGGCGCAAGAAACGCAAAGTTGTGAGTTCATGCTCCCCCTTTTCTTTTAACTGTTTTCAGTTTTATAACTTCGGGGGTGAAGTACATGTTACTAAATATTTACAGACAAGTGAGTTCATGTCCCCGCTTTTAAACTTTTACATACTTTTTAAACTTGGGGAAAATACATGTGTTATGGTATGATGGATACAAGAACTAAGGAATGATACTTTAAATCGTGTCACGAATAGGGTACCAGAAGCACCATTAATCGTGTACATACTAAGACCGCAGAACAAAATGTTAGATCTAATGGGTTTTCGGGCAGCCACACTCTTGGTGAAAACTAGTACCAAGTAGTGCTTTTGTGTCTCCATCGTGAATCGACAACTAGAAAAATGCCTATGGTTTGGATTGCTTCCTATGTCGTGTCACATGTTAATGGCTTTGCAAACCATTAACAATCTCGATACATACAGAAATACTTGAATTATACGAATTACATACCATGTTTTCATACAAAGTGTACAAACGTTCAATACAAAAATTGCATGAATTCACACCAACATTATGTTGACGATTTTCCAAAAACTCACATGTATTTCAGGTAACTAAAGTGGATGTGCGCGCGGTCTTACTCATGCTCTTGGATGTTGTTTATGTTTATCATTGAATAAAGTTGTAAACTTTTCAGACAATATGCTGTCTTGTGATGTAAACACTTAAATCATGTTTTCAGTTATGAAATGTTTGGCATTTGAAGTTATTTTTACGAGCATGTAGTATGTTTACCATTCGTATGCAACGAGAACCTTTCATGATCACACCTCGTGCTTCCGCCTTAGAAAGGGGTGTGACACTGTGGTTCG
Source organism: Helianthus tuberosus (assembly GCA_030545235.1). Classification (NCBI taxonomy): domain Eukaryota; kingdom Viridiplantae; phylum Streptophyta; class Magnoliopsida; order Asterales; family Asteraceae; genus Helianthus; species Helianthus tuberosus. The sequence continues at coordinate 86,948,869 of CM060369.1, forward strand.
TAATAGACATCATATCGGGACACCCGCCGCAACGCGCGGGCATTCCCACTAGTGATGGGTAATAAACAACAATATTGATGTTCATAAACAAAATGGGTATCATAAGTTTCACACACACACACACTCGTCCTAATCTCATTCGAAGCACCACAATCAACTCAAGCACTTGCTGCCATGGTTCAGATCGCTACCGCCGCTTATGTGCTACACAGCCGCAGTTTCATTGCTGCCTCCATCAGTCTCGGACCGGTGTAAACCGCTGCAGTTGTTATGTTGATGTTCATTATCGCCTGATTTCTATAGTTTGATGCTGATCGTCCTTATATTTTCCATCAAATGGTCTGTTAATCGTTGAATATGCATGTGTATAGGACCATGTAAATTCCTACCTTCAGCTTATACATGGTTATGATTATAGTTCAAGTTTTACTTTGGATTTTTTTCTTTTCCGTTGTATGGATTCTTTAAGTTGTTTCAAGGTACCTTCGACTCTTGTTCTTCACTCAATGTTTGATTATTTTACAATTTTAGTTTCGTTATTGGTTATAATTCTTTCGTTTGAATAATGTGTTGTTTGACTGATTGAATGATCATGATTACTAGAATCTTTCTGGATCTAACCCCATGATATAGTATTGTAACCAATGCAAATTTCCAGTTGGGGTTCTTGTAAACTCCTGTTTTTTATAGGCAAATTGGATTTAAATAATCCCAACTCACTGTTATTGGCCAATAATAATCCCAACTCATTTAATCACCAATAATAATCTGAACTATTCACTTTTGTTTGTAAAATACTCCCAGTTAAAAAAACACTAACTAGGTTAAAAAATTGCTGATGTGGCATCTGATGTGGCCCTTTTAGCTGATGTGGCATATGACGTGGCAGTTGATGTGGCATTTTTTATGACGTGGCAGCTGATGTGGCAGTCTACATGACATTTTTCGATGATGTGGCAGCTGATGTGGCAGTCTAGGTGGCATTTTTCGATTACGTGGCAACTGATGTGGCAGGTGACGTGGCAAGCCACAACAGCAATTTTTTAACCTAGTGAGTGTTTTTTTAACTGGGAGTATTTTACAAACAAAAGTGAATAGTTCGGATTATTATTGGTGATTAAATGAGTTGGGATTATTATTGGCCAATAACAGTGAGTTGGGATTATTTAAATCCAATTTGCCATTTTTATATAAGTCATGTATTTTGTTTTAAATTTTTATGTAAATTTATATAATATTGTAGGGTGTTAATAGTTTTGGTATTTACTATTGGTTTGATTATTGGTGTTGTTGTTGTTGTTGTTGTTGTGTTGTAGCATTGAATCAAGAAGATAGGAGTACTCAAAGATCTGAATTGGGGCTGTTGGGGATAGGGATGAGCTCGGTCCGGTTCGGTACCGAACCGGTACCGGTACCGAAAGAACCGGTACCGGAAATCCTCAAAAGTGGGTACCGGTACCGAATATATCCGGTTCGGTACGGTTCGGTACCGGTATTTGAGGGTAAAAACGAGCAAAATACCGGTACCGAACCGGTACCGGTAATTTCAAAAGTGGGTACCGAATCGGTACCGAAAAGGTACCCGGTTCGGTAAATTCGGTACCGGTACCGGTTCGGTACCGGTTCGGTACCGGTACCGGGTCCATTTTGCTCATCCCTAGTTGGGGATGCTAAGAGAAGGGATAGGGTTAGTATTTGTTTCCTTTATTTATAGCGACACATAGAAACAGAAGCATTCATTACTTTCTCTCCCCCTCAACATCTATAAAACCATCAATCGAAACAGAAGCAAATCAGAAATTCGAAACCCGGTTATGATGTGGTTCTAACAATTTAATGTTAGCCAAAGAAAATATATAGAGAGAAAAACTGATAGAAATTTAGAGAAGGCTACTAGCGCAATTTTCTTTATATCTTCCATAATAAAACCTACGGCTCTTATATAGCCACTTCAAAACAAAAAGTAATAAATAATATTAAACTAACTCCTAACAAAATGGAAATAAATGTTACCGGAAGATCTCCATTATTTTAGGACACTAAAAACAAAAAGTTACTTCAGCGAGGGGGGTTCGATCCTGAGCAGCACCCCGGTTTTCATCCGGCGGTGTCACATTGGGTCACTCAAAAAGAAAGTCATCGTTCAAAAAAAAAAAACTAAAAACAAAAAGTAAACCACATATTCAAAATAAGGACGTTGGACTTGGACTACATCCAACTGACTTAGGTTCGGCACATAATAGCTTATTACTTCACATTTTGGGTGAATTTGGCGTCCCACCCATTCTGAAGAAATCAGCTAGCTTTCAGAGTTCAAGAGTGTGATGATGGATAACATTGAAATAGTAATTTTTTTTGGTGTGTAGGTTTCTTTGAGTAATTTATGGGGACCTAAAAGATTACAAGTGCGTATGTTGGTTCTATTTTGATAATTTAATTGTTTGAATATATATTAATAGGCCTTGGATTGGATGGTGGCGAGAAAATAGAACTTCTTGTGGATAAAACTGAGAATCTTCGCTCTCAGGTTAGTAAGTTTAAGTTCTTATTGCGATATAGCTATAGGTTATAGAGTTTGACTTCAAATGCTAAAAAGTAAAATTTAAGAATTATTTAAAGTGACCATGGCTCAATGCGCTCTTTTTTACACCTTTCTTTGTCTTGATCTAAGATGGGCTTTCATATATTATTTGAATCTTGGATCCATCCATCTACACTTCAATTTAACTTGTTCTTCACTTCATATCAGCATGTTTAAAAGTGTCTTAATGTCATTTCTTGGAACATTATACGCTTGCTTCATTAACTTTAGATGTTTTTACATAATAATTCAGTTATGTATTAGATTTATAAATTACTGGATTACTAACTATCCGGTGACAATGCTGCCAACTTTTGTTTTCTTTCAGCCAGCCAGCCAGCCACTGAATGAATTTTCTTTACTACCAAATTTGAATGTATTCAAATTTGTTTTGGTACCTTATTGAATGTGCTTTTTAAGGCCCGATTACACAAAGGGTTGGCTCACAAGTATGTGATTTACCATTCCAAATAGTCAGATGGTAATTTTTTTAAATATAAATTGTTGAACTCATCAGAACATACTTTTTTCTCTAAAAAGTTAAAACTGATGTTTCATAATGTGGTTTCATTTTGCAACGCAACATTTTTTGAGGATTCTTATTTGAACTACAATGTGGTTTTCATTTTGGCAGCTTATTCTTATTGGTTGTAGTACCCTAAATTTCAAACACACAGGAGACACAAAGGGAAGCGAAGAAATCTAACAATTTTGGATTCTTATTTAGTTCCTAAAAGTATGTGAAAATGTAAAGAAAATATACGTGTAAGTCTTATTTTATATTAAGTCCAGCTGTGAAGTCAATTGAGTAAGTCACAACACTACCGGTTCATGGATTCCGACCGAACATCCATACCAGTATCGGAACCGTTACTGATTTTTTTTATACTTTTCATTCGATTCGATGTAAAACACGTGTCGACATCCTTTTAGGTATATCACTACTTTTCTTTTTGGATTTTTTCATTCGAATCCTATAAAGAGTACCTGTACAGTAGTGATACCGTGACAAAACGAATAGATACCGACGAAGTTCCTGTCGCGTAGCGCGGTTGAATTTTACTAGGCCTCTTTTGCCATTGGATTGCTTTGTTGACACCACCACCTTTCCTTGATGCATTTGATTATTGTCGTTGTCGGGGTTTTTATCTACAGAGATCCATTTAATATCGTTTTAACTAAAATATATTTAGTTGGAACTAAAGGAAAATCACATGATTGAGAAACTAACGGAAAATGAGTACAATGTTGTAAATTGTCCACTTCGCCAATACAATCTCTTTTACATATGTATGAAGCTCCCGCTGCAACGCGCGGGTTTCCCACTAGTCTTCCTTAAAAGTTTTTGGCTTCTTTTTGACTCTTTTAATTCTAGATTAGATTTCCCACTTCTAGAAAAGATTGCACGTTTTAATCACTTGGTTTTAATAATTATTAAACTTTAATTAGATTTCTTACCTTCAGGGTCTAGACTGACAGATTAACAACCTAGACTGACTCCCGGCTCTAAAGTATATTGCTAAGTATCTAAAGCAATGAAACCAACAAATATATTATCAAATCAATCAATACCAACACGCAAATAATTAGAATCGGTTTTCGAAATTATAACATGTAATTCAACACATTCATTTAAAACCAAAAATTAATCATTCAAACCATTCGTCTAGTTTATCAATCCTAAGCAAATAGACAGAAGCGAAACAAAATTAAGTCTAAAGCAAGTCGAATTAAAAAACACTGTCTATATTAATTCAAGTTCAATAAAAAACCGAAAGCATAAACGAGTTCTAACCGAAAGCTTAAAAGTTTACCCAAGATCTATAATGTATTCAAAATTCGTCCTTTGATGCTTGTAATGTATTCAACAAGATGCCGTCAAGTGTAGGTTGTCTTTTTTTTTTTTTTTTTTTTTTCAGCCCTCGGTTCTCTCCTACGGCATCCTGATTTGAATAAAAAACAAATATCAAAACTGGGCTCTCTATAGCGACACTAAATCAAGCAGGCCCATGGCCTCATTTGATCCAGCCCAAAAATAATCAAGTGTAGCGATTGCAATTGTGTAAAATGAAATTTCATTAGGGGCAAAGTCTAAGTTTCTACGCATATGAACACCCGTCCACCTTTTATTATCTTCTTTTGCCTTCTAAACATTCACGTTCAAACCTCCTTGCATTAAATAGTCAACATCCTTTTGTAATTTTATTCTTGTGGTGTACATCAAATAAAAAATTAGATTATAAATCAACCCATTTTAGTTCAATTTGTTTTTCTTTTTGTTTTCCTATTAATCCACAAGGGTGGAGATACAATAGGAAGTTAATTTGGCTAGGAAGGCTAGGAAGTGATCTTGACCATCCATTTAGTTAATCAAGAGCTAAGATTAAATCAGGGAAATTGAAAAGAAGAAAAGAGGCGCGTGAGTTTGTTTAGGGGCATTCTAGTCAATCCAAGCCAATAGTTTCTCTCTCCTCCAATTTCCCCCCATTTTTTAAATGTTAATAACTCTTTCATACGACATTATTTTTTTTATAAAAATTGCACCAAAAAAACGAGCGTTTTTTATCTTTAAAACGAGTATACTATTGCTATATTTTAAAAAAAAAAATTTTAAACCCAGTTGCGTAAAACACAATAGAAAAACCCCCAGTTACGTAAAACGCAATGGAAAAAAAACCCTAAAAATGACATTTTTCTAAAACGCAATGCATCAAAAACACAAATAAATGACTTATTTGTAAAACGCAATGCACAAAAAACACAAAGAAATGTCTTATTTGTAAAACGCAATGGCCAGAAAACACTTAAAAAATGTCTGTTTTCTAAAACGCAATGGACTGAAAACACATAAAAAAGTGTTTTACCTAAAACGCAATGCACAAAAAACACAAAGAAATGTCTTATTTGTAAAACGCAATGGCCAGAAAACACTTAAAAATGACTCATTCTAAAACGCAATTGCCTAAAAAACAAAAGGAAGTGTTCTCTGTAAAACGCAATGGACTGAAAACACCTAAAAAAGTGTTTTACCTAAAACGCAATGCACCAAAAACACTTCAAGAATGTGTTTTTCTAAAACGCAATGGCCAGAAAACACCAAAGAAAGTGTTCTTTCTAAAACGTATTGAACCATGACAATAGTTCTGTCTGTGCTGTGAATTGTCTGTGCTGTGAACTGTCTGGACCAATGCAGTTTCCAGAGGCAATTTACAGTTTCCAGCCAGGGGCTCTGCCCCTTTGACCCCGCCAGGGGCTGCCGCCCCTGGGACCCCGCTACCAGGGGCGCTGCCCCCGGACCCCGGCCAAGATCGTAAAACGCAATGACTAAATTTAAAACCCATATCGTAAAAATGAAATTAAAGAATTTCTTACATGGATCGAAGTGATTTCTTCAACAATTAACGATTTTTGAATGATTGAAACACTTATCAGCGCTCGAATCGAACGGATCGAGTGATTATCTTCAAAATCACCAGAAAAAACAAGATTTTGTATGAAATTAACTGGGTTTTCTTCAAAAAAACTGAAGAACACGTTGATCGGGTGTTTGAATCATTGATTGGTGATGAAAATCGCAATATAATGTAGTGATTATTGAGATAGAAAGTGAAGAAATGGTTGAAGATGGTGGGTTTTGAAAATGGTGGGTTTTGAAGTTACTGGGTTTTGAAAAGGAAGAAGAAAAGGGTTGGATTGACTAAAATACCCTTTTTCTTTATTTTAAATGTTGCCACATGTCCTAATCCTATTGCTTCCTAGACTTCCTAGCCAAAATAAACTTCCTATTTGATCTTTTCCCTAATCCACAATTAATAAATAACAAAGCCTAAAGAAGGTTTGTAACGACTAACAATCATAATAAAATTAATAAGTTTGAGTGTCAACAACTTTATTTTACTATTTTAGATAATTTATATCATTTTAACTAATTTTAGGTCGTTTTCCTTTGATGACTTTCGTAATGTGGGCTTTTTAAAAGATTATCTTAGCTATAGTGGCATGTTCCTACTTTGGTTTGATCAGCAGGGATACAGTCCCCCAAGGCCGGTTTAAAGTTTTTAATAGTAGTTTATTTATAAGGGATTTAAGTGTTCTTACTTCCCCCGATTTGATGCTATCTGCCTCAAGAGAAGTCCTAATAAGCTTGAATCAAGTCCTCGTAGAATCTATACACTAAACGAGACAAGAACTTTACCCAAACCACCCTTCTAACCCCCTTCCAGGGAGTTAACGTGCTTTATATATACCGTAAAGACACGAATGAGTGAATCAACAAAACATAAAGGGATGATAGAATAAAGTTCACCGTCAATATAAAAAACTAGTTATTAAAGTCAGTAATACATATTCAAATAAAAAGTTAACCAAAGCTTGGAAATCAAAAGTAATACATAAAAGATTTGTCTCCACCAAGTGATGTAAGAGATTAGCCAAGCATGACCTTTGTTTGACAAAAACTCTTACAATCTATCTTGTGGATCCAGAGACTACTTGATACAAAAATATCTACGAATATTATTTTAATATTTATTTGAATTTTAATTTCCATATTTATCTCTTTGACAGTTAGCATAAATAGGGGTTTTAGGGTTTATTGTCAGGGAGTTTTTTAATTGAATTTTATTGAAAAAGACATTGTTCTTGGAACTTTTGGTTCATATTATCGTCGTTAATTATCAATAGTTTTCTTGAGCCATTTGATTGCATCCGAAACTGCATCAGGTGGTATCAGAGCTTTGGTTTTCAAATGGCTCGACGTGATAGTGATTATTCTTGTGTTCATAGAATCGCCGACCGAGGCAACAGCAAAGATGGTCCCGACTCACGTGCTCGTGGAGAAGACCGATATCTTACCCGCAGAATCGCCGACCGAGGCCGTGGAAGAGTTGGTGTTGATCCATGGGATTTTGAGATCAGAAGACTCCGTCGACGAGTTCGAGACCTCGAGTTACAACACGAGATCCGACGACTTAAGCAACGGGCCCGAGATCTTGAGGCATCATGGTTGACTTGGGAGGAAACTGGAGTGGGAGGATTTGTCTGGGACGATTCAACCAGGGAAGAGGAGGATCCTTTCGAAGGCAACCCTATCTATAATGTGTCACCCCTGTTTGACGAATATGACTTCGATGAAGAAGAATGTTCGTTCTTCTTAACGGAATTATTGTGCAAGATGATGAAAATGTTATAAATAAAGAGAATTTTGATTGTGACGCTAGGCGTCAAGTGCAGAAATATTCAAAGATTTCTTCAGGTAACCTTACTGGATTTTTGAAGGATGTCGCGACTATAAAAGGGGTATCGATTCAGTGATCAGGGGTTACAACACTTAAAACAGGGCAGACTTTAAAGTGTTTATAGGTGAATTACTAAAAATAGAAAGACAGAAAGAAAGGAGGGACTTGAGCAAATGAAAAGGTTCATCTGTCGTTCATATATATACTACATTGGCTGAATTGGGGAGCACGTTTGCATTTATGGCATGTACTTATAACTTTCCACGTACACAATACATATTCTAAATTGTAATGTTTATTATTGTATTATTTTATTTAATATATATATATATATATATTATAATTAATTTAACTGCTTTACTCATTTGGCACTTATAACTTTTAAAATATGACGTTTTATCAAACGATGAATATGTCATTAGAATGAGAATATTTTTATCTACATTTGGACCTAAGTTTCATTAAAAACGGAGTAAGTTCAAATATAATGTATTTTTATAATTTAATTATTAAACGGTTCCTATGTTCATCTAAAATACCTCATATTTCCATCGGTCAACTTACCCATGATGTATCCTTTTAATAACATAAGTTTTTATATATTTTATTTTCATAAATAAAATTTTTGGGAATGTTACATCCTTCCCACCTTGTTTTAAATCTCGTCCTCGAGATTCACTGAAATGTGGAGTAATACCTTTAGTTTGTCACTGATCCTAGTTCCTAAGTATATTTTGGTCTTTGTTTTGAATTCTACTTTACTTTGACCAGAACTATCTTTTATGTTTTGAGACTCTAATCCTCTCAAGAGTTGTTAATGAAAGTAAAAGTATAATCATTAGCGTAAGTTTTTAGATGTTTTGTGACTTAGCAAAAATTTTAGTTAAAGGTTTCCTAATGCGTCAATAGTCTAAGGTAACGCAATGAGAATTCTTTATACTTTTGAGAGCGTCTCAATTTAAAGGATTCCCGTCGTTCATCTTGTCGCATGAGTTACGAGACGGATGATCAAACGAAACAGTGTTTGATATCGAAATTATAGACGTATACGAGAGATTCCTAATAAATAAATCTAAAATGATTTATCCCTAATTGCCAATCATTATACATGTGTGTCAACCACTTTCCTTGGATGACCCAAAGATCTCACAAGTAAGTTTGAGAGGTTTGGATTTTACCGATCACATTACCATATCTCTTTCAAATTTGCAGTTTGAAAATACGGAGAAGAATAAAATTTTGATTGTCCGAGATTACGCCAAAAAAAGATGAAGATCTAGGCCTGTAAACGAACCGAACGAACACGAACATAGGCATGTTCGTGTTCGTTCATTTAACTTTAACCGAACACGAACATGAACACGAACATATAATCGAACACATTTTTTGTTCGTGTTCGTTCATTAAGAAATCGAGCATGTTCGTGTTCGTTTATATTTGTTCGGTTAAAGCATAAACGAACAGTTCACAAACATAAATGAATACAAATGAACATAAACAAAAAAAATTAACTGAACATATTTGAATAAATATAAACAAACATAAATTAACATGGTTGAACAAACATAAACGAACACAAATGAACGTAACTAAACAAATATAAACAAATACAATTTAACATTAGTGAACACAAACAAACAAGTCTAATATACTAGTTTTTATATCCGAAAACACGTCTAAATTAAGGTTTATAGATACTAAAATTAAGTACTTTTTATATAAATATTAAGTAAGTGATCAGTTATGATCTAAGAAAAATTTTAAAATTTCTTTTTTTATTACTAGAAAACTCAATTACTAATTAGTTATATTTATATAAGTAGCTAGAAAACCTAATATTTATATAAACATAACTATTTATGTATTTATTAAAATTTAAACGAACATAAACGGACGTAAGTAAACGAACATAAACGAACGTTATCGAACATAAATGAACGAACATAAACTAACGTTCACGAACATAAATAAACGAACACAAGGAGTGTTCATGTTCGTTTATTTAATTAAACGAACACAATTTTTTGTTCGTGTTCGTTCGTTTATTTAATAAACGAACATAAAAGAACTTCCCGCCAAACAAGTTCATGAACGTTCGGTTTGTCTACAGGCCTATGAAGATCCATGTGAACAAAATTTTTTTTGAAAAGTCAAATGGTGGGGTCCAATAGAAAAATTCATGGTGCCAAATTCATGGCATCTCAAGATAAGTTGAAAATTCAAAGGGAAGACTCTACTGAAAATAACATAAGTTATTTGCCAAATTCACATTTTATTTCTAGTGGGCCATATGGAAAAGGAGATGGGTTGATTAGTGGGAATGTTTCAAAAATTAGTGGGCGTAATCCTTCAAGTTATAATTGTAGTGCGTTTAGTCGGGCTCCAAAGATTAAAAGGTTACCAGAGGCAGATCCATCAAAGCCCGAAAATATAGCGATTGCAAAAGCAAATGGCATGTGTGCTCATTCTGGGCGGGTCAAATTAAATGTAAACAAATCACGACAGGATGTTCCGTTCGATCCGGGTTGGTTTGGTTCGGAGACAAAACTCGAGGACGAGTTTTTTTCAAAGAAGAGGAGTGTGATGCAAAGATATCTACAAATATTATTTTAATATTTATTTGAATTTTAATTTCCATATTTATCTCTTTGACAGTTAGCATAAATAGGGGTTTTAGGGTTTATTGTTAGGGAGTTTTTTAATTGAATTTTATTGAAAAGGACATTGTTCTTTGAACCTTGGTTCATATTATCGTCGTTGATTATCAATAGTTTTCTTGAGCCATTTGATTGCATCCGAAACTGCATCACTACTACACACTTTAAAGATGCATGATGGAGGAATGTGGTGGATGATGGTGTTGTAGTGGTGGTGGAATGGTGGCAGGTGTGAGAGAAGTGGTTTGCCAAGGGATGAATTGCAAGTGAACCAAACACCTCCTTTTATAGCTGCAAACAAACCCTTCACACGACCCCATGTCCTTTCTTCTCTGTCTTAATTTAATGATCTGTGTCAGTCCGTATGCACACACGACCCCATGTGTCAGAGGGCACGACCCCGTGGTCTGTACTTGCTATACTTTGAGAGATTCTGCATATCTGGCAGTTGACCATGGCCCCGTGTCCATGGGACATGGCCCCCTGTCTCTTGTCTGCTTTGTTTGTCTTGTTTTGCATGGGCTCTGGAGTAGGCCACTGATGTGTGAAAAGTGTATATATTAATTTCGAAACAAGTTTTAAAATGGAATTACTACTAAACCACACACAATTGGCAAGTGTACCGGTCGCAGTGTAGTGTAGATGACAAGACTGGATATCAATCCATGGACACTATGGGCGAAATTTCGATACTCAACCTCTATAAGAAAACCTAGCTAATTTTAATTGGGAATTTTGTGAATCTCTAATAACCTAATTGATTTATAAAGCAGTAAATGGGAATTTCACACAGACAGCTCAAGACAGCAAACGAAATGCAACAAGCAAGCGAACTCGAAAAATAGGATCTAGGAACAAAGATGGTGAGAAGGAACTACCTAGGTGTCGAATCCCTAGACTCATGCAATGCTACCATGACTACGGACAATGACTGAATACCCTAATTGTAACACCCTAGTTACTAATTAACGATTTTGTATGTAATTACCAACAATTAGATGTGTAGTTAAGACAACACATATTATAAAAAATACGGGTTTATTAAAACTTTTACAAATCATAAGTTATTCTACATAACGTGATCAATTTCGTTGTTTAAAATTTACAACGTGGCAAAGTGCGGAAGCGTGTATCTTTATCGTGTTCGGTTCTTCGCTGAGCTTGATCGTCTTCCGGCATCCAAAAGTACCTATATTCCATAAACATGAAATACTTTAGTCATACGGGGTTTAAAACGTGTCTAAACGAATCCAGGAATTTAAACTAAATAAAATATACTTTTTTTCTGGGTCCACCGTAACTTACGGTGACACCGTAAGTTACGGTAGCCCCTGAAAGTCTATCCTTCCACCGTAACTCAGTATGTAACCATCGTAATCATATCAGCTCCACCGTAACTTACGGTGGCATGACTAAATCAAGTATACGCAATCATATGTCTTTTTCTGGATTAATAATGACATTATTAATGTGCAGCGATTTTCTATACAGCTGCTGTAATTGACCATTATGACCCATTCAAAGTCCGAACTAGATTAACATGTTCAAAGATGGATCGTAGAAAACTTCAATACCTTCGTAAGCATATAAGGTACACCTTCTAACGAATTTTCTATGATTTTATATGATTTTTATAAAATCAGCATAGCAACTATATTTTCATTTTTTTCAAACAGCTTTCAAGGTTTTGAACAGCTGTTTAATTCATTCTTTTGGCCTATTTAACAACCACATTTGTTTCTTATGATTGAAAACAGTAAAAATTTACTTCATAAGCTTTCCGAAAAGGTATAGAACACCCAAATCGGATAAACGGTTGATTTTATATGATTTTTTTAAGATTAGTCGAAATCCGTATAAAAAGCTGCGGAAATCATGTTTAGGGTCATTTTAAATTCGAACCAAACCATCAAATGCAACCCATTTCCATGGCTAAAACCCTTATTAAACTCTTGGTAATGGTTAGAAACCTATAACAAATATAATGACCATCGTCCGTAACATTTGGTTTACCTATTAAGGTAACCAAAAACTTATTTTAGACTTCGTTTAACTCTCATTAGCCTTACATTTAAATGAGAGTTATCTTATTATGCGTACCTGGCTCGGATCATTACATTGACCCATTTAAGTACCTTGCCTCAATATCTACTAAGTAATAGCGATGTAAATATCCACTCGATATTTATTTCTGAAATCAAACAACTCATCAAACCATTAGTCGATATTGTCAAAAAGTGATATTTTCACCTTTTGACCCGTTGGTCTAAATGACCGATAATATTGGCGAGATAAAGCTTATTGCCATCTCGTCTACACGACTCGTTCCGATTTACACCGCACGGTCGTTTTAACTATAATTCATCTCTTAACGCTTTTTGGCCTAATAAGGCTTACGAAATATGTATCTTTCAAAACCAATAATTATTGTCAACAAGTGTCCAAATTTCAATTTTACCCTTATTGGTTATCTTGTTCCGTACGACTACATGCCGGAAACACCATATCTCAACTTTCCATTTGTCTTGTTCGAAATCAAAACAACAAAAGGACATTCTAAACTATATGACTAGTGTAAGCTATACTTACCTTGCATCCATGCCACGCTTTTCTTTCCGTACGCGCTCCGTTTGACCCTCTTCATCCACAAGCTTCCACCTAGCTTGTTAGGCGTCAAACTATCATCATATTTCATAAGATGGTTAATTTAGTCATTGTTAATCATAACTATTCCATCTTACGTATTTTTCTATCAAATTTATCATTCGGTCTTACTAATGGTTGGTTTGACTACTAAAAGTCAAACGCCCCTTAGCATATAAATGCACATTCAAGCTCTATCTATCAATTAGTAGCTAACATGATCTTATACACTTAGTTACATGAACATGGCTACCAAATTTTATCACAACATTCAAAATCCATTTCAATCATGTATGAACAAGTTCCAAAATCACTAAATTTGTTTGAGTGCCTTGTTTCTATTATCCAATATGATGATTTTAAACATAAACTTATCATCATCCTTACTATTATATCAAAACCTACTTCCTAGTTTACTTGTTAATCACATACAAGTGATATTACTTCAAGTTCTTCATAATTTCATCATATCTAACTAGTAAGCCGCGATTTCATTTAGGCATTTCATATCAATGAAAATTGGCTGTTTTTGGTGACTTGTTTAACCTGTTTACAAGTCTTCAAAAATTATGATTTTTTTATGTGGCGTACCTCTCGGAGGGTTAGCCCTTGAGTTAAAATTTCAAGATCTAACTCTTTACCAAAAATTCGTGAAAATTCATTTACTAAGCTGCAATCAGATTCGTCACTTCTGACTGCAGCTTACGGAAAAATTCATTAAAAATTCCTCGTTTATCCGATTGACGAAATTCCAATTGGCGATTCTTTTAATCGCTTAAAACTTTCTACAGTAAGAATTTGAGATCATAACTCAATTCCTAAATTGAGTTATGACATTCGTGATGGGCTGCAATTTCTGCCAGAAAACGCAGCTTGAACCTTTGATACGGAAAAATTCATAAAACGCTCGATTTTCATCGTAAAAATGCGATTCCAGTGGGGTTTTAAAGATATTTCCTGGAGTTACATTCTAGACTCAAGAAACACATTATTTTATCACTTTTTGTTCAGGTTACAGCCAATACAAACCGGCTGTAAATTCTGATCAAGAATCGTTTGAATTCAGCTTTCAATTTAAGCTTGTTCTTGACATCATAACACTATTTTTTTTTGCAATCAAAACCCTAAAAACATCTCATACATGAATTTAGTATCAACAAAAACTTGAGCTAAGCATGATTTCAACATATACTTGTCTAGGGCTTACTCCTAGACACTATATTGTTCCTATTCCATGCAATTAACAAACATGCATCATAAATTTTCAGATTTCCCAATTTCATGAGATTTTCAAGCTAAGAATTTTCATTAAATTTTACATACCTTTTAATCCTCTTGTGATGAGGATCAATAATCCATGCTTTAATTTCGATTTTGGACTGAATTGGACCTTCAATTTGCAAGTTTAGTGAAGTTCTAGGGTTTTGAAGAGTGGGGATCGACCTGCTCTCTTCTTTGATCGACCAGACACCTCTAATTGGGGTGTTTGGTTTATTTTTATTTGTTTTATTAAATTCTAGTTTCAAGTTTTACAACTTAGGTCCCTCCACTTTAGTTTCTATAATAACTTTGGTTAATTTTAACCCTATTATAAGTTATTTCTAAACTATTAGCTAACTAGGTTAAAATCCCTAGTTAGCAAATTCTTGTTTATTTAAGAATCCTAATATTCACCGGGTTTCTTTTACCACTAAAGGTAAATTACCCGTCTTTTAGTATAAACGTGGTTTGATTACCAAACCCGTTTTCGGGGTGTTACACTAATCTACCTGATAAACCTTCCGCTGGAGATGATAAACCGTGCAAGAAAGTGGGCAAAATGCGAAGTGCTAAGATGGACCGGCTCGATCTATCGATACCAAGTCCCACAAATATCAAATATATGACAACTAAGGTGTCACAATCCTCAATTCGTGAAGCAGAAGAAACCTCGAAGATTGAAATCCTAGGAAACCATTGACGCGAAGAAATAAACGGATCCGAGCTATCGGTCACCCAATCTACCCAACAACGACTAGCTAATAACCTAGCAAACCTAATTCTCTTCTCGAATCACTAGGTAAGGATGCACGTGTCAATTAGTTGATTTTAATTATTGATTAACTTGAATTATCTCTAATGTCAAGATCTAAACCGACAATCTAAGTTTCCCGATTCAAATTGGTTTCTAAGTCTAGGTGATATTTCTATATGCCTAAACCACTGAGTTCAACAATCAATAATCAACACAATAATTTTAACCTGCAATATCAAGATCAACTTCAAAGCAACTTCATGTAAATCACATCAAACAGTCAATAACAGAGTTAAAGTAACATCACAACGTCTAGATCATCTCAACCTAAGTAGTTTAGCTACTCATAATATTCAACAACGAAACAAAATTAATCGGTTTAAAAACTGAATTCATAATGAAAACAATAAAATCAAACCAGAAAACGATATTAGG
The DNA here is from genome assembly GCA_030545235.1 of Helianthus tuberosus. Taxonomy (NCBI): domain Eukaryota; kingdom Viridiplantae; phylum Streptophyta; class Magnoliopsida; order Asterales; family Asteraceae; genus Helianthus; species Helianthus tuberosus. The sequence continues at coordinate 86,964,436 of CM060369.1, forward strand.
ATGCGTATCCGTTAAACCCGAACACTCTAGTCGAACAACCGTAGCCTGCTAGCTTCTTTTCTTTTCCTCCTTGCGTCCAACAGTATCCTTCTTTTTTTATTTTTTCAATTATGTCGTCTGCCTTTGTTGATGATATACGAATTATATATGGTATCAAAAAACCATTCTTTTCAATAAGTGGGCCATTAAGCTGTGCATCACAAAAGGGCCCAAAGCCTCACTTAGAACCGACCCAACATGACAAAAATATAGCAGTCAAGTCAACACTTGAAGCAGTTTTACGAGAATCCGTTTCTTTTTTTTTTTTTTTTTGTCACACAGTAGGATAGCCTTCTGGTGATATAAATTTGCCATGTCCCATTTAGATGTAGCCAATCTTTTTATTAATTAGGCTCTCTTCTTCCATCAAAGTATAGCCCAACAAACTCATATAATTCGGCCCATTCTAAACTCCAATAAAATCCATATTTACACAATTGTATAACCTGCGATGGATTTTAAAAAAGATGAAAAATGGGCGGGGTTGAGTGTTGGAAACAAGATTTGTTGGGTGGCGTGGGATGATATCACTCGGCCTAAAAAAGAAGGGTGGTTGGGTCTCAATAAGCTCGTCCACATAAACGACGCTCTTCTCCTTAAATGGGTTTGGAGGTTTAAAAGAGAAGAAAGAAGCTTGTGGAAAAACATCTTGATTGGCTGTAACGGGTCTTCTCGCACGTGGTCTTTTTCTGCCATATACCCAGAATGCTAGTAGTTGCTGGAAGAATATTAAGATGGGTGAAAAAAAATTGCAGGATGGTAGACAGATTAGTTGCTTGTTTGCAGGGGCTGTTGGGGATGGTTTAAACGTGAATTTCTGGACTGATGTCTGGTTACATTCGATTCCTCTAAGAGAGAAATATCCAAATCTGTTTAGTATTGAGAAGAATAAATGGGCTTCGGTGGCGAGTCGTGTGATCATAACCAATAACGGTAGAGATATGCTATGGGAATGGCGTAGAAATCCCACCAGTGCCGAGGAGGTGTCTGAGTTATTTTCTTTATTGCAAGATATTTATGATTACCAATGGATTGATGGCAAAGATCGATGGGAATGGAGAGGTAATTCTGATGGCTTGTTCGAGGTTCGAAAAATCAAGAAACTTTTTGTTATCTGCAGGAACATTACGAATGAGTTAAAAATTAAATGGATAGGGTGGACCCCTCTCAAATGTAAGCTGCTGATTTGGAGAGCTGGATTAAATCGTCTTCCTACGAAAGATCAATTGCAGAAAAGAGGGATAGCGTTGTCTGACTCGTTTTGTCCGTTCTGTAACATAGTGATGGAATCGGCTATTCACTTGTTTGCAGGCTGTATTTTTGCTGCAGAAGTCTGGTTTCGCATCGGGTCGTGGTGCAGGCTGCAGGATATGATAATCTTTGACGTCAGTGATCTGTTATTGTTTCCGGACAACACGTCATTGGCTGCGGATCAGAAGAACCTGCTTAGGGGTATTATATATACTACCGTGTGGTGTTTATGGAACGAGCGGAACTCCAAAGTTTTCTCTAATAAATGCCGGAGAGCTATTGAAGTCGTGGAATATGTTAAGTCGATTTCTTTCTTTTGGGTTAGACATAGATCGAAGATGAAAGTTAAATGTTGGTTTGATTGGTGTAATTATCCCCTAGACTTGATGTAAGCTCGTTTTTGCGCTCTTGGGTCTTCTCTTTGAAGACTCCTGTGGAGGTTTTTGGTTAATGAAATTTAATTTCCAAAAAAAAAAAAAAGATGAAAAACAATTAGTTAATGACCATTTATATCAATTTAAGCTTCAAGATTCGGTGTCACTTTCAATTCTCATTTATGACTATGTCATGACATCAGTTCTCATTTCTTTCCACTTTTCCAACAAAAATAAATGTGGAATTGACCTGTAATAATCTCAACTATTCGTTATTGGCTATTGCCAGTCATATTTTTGAATATTCCTCATGCCAGTCCCACCTTTCACCTATTTTTCCTCCATCGGTCCTCAGTTAAAAAGCTTAACGGAGTTAAGTTTTTTTTTTCCGAATTACAAACTGACGTATTAGGGCTTTTGATCAGAACGAGGATACGAGTCAATTGATGTAAAACTTACCTCGAAACGGTGCTCCAAAAGACTTGATTTTTAGTAATTGGAAGTTTAAACACCCGAATTGAAGCACCGTTTTCATCGCTTTGAGCACAATTTCAAGGTAAGTTTTACATCATTCGACTCATATCCTCGTTCTGATCAAAGGCCCTAAAACGTCAGCTTATAATTCAGAAAAAAAACTTAACTCCGTTAAGTTTTTTTAACTAAGGACCGGTGGAGGAAAAATAAGTGAAAGGTGGGACTGGCATAATGAATATTCAAATGTGAGACTAGCAATGACCAATGATGTCTAGTTGGGATTATTACATGTCAATTCCCCAAAATAAATTAATTAATAAACAATTATCGCCATTTACGTATTGTGAAATTGTTTTTACTCGTTTTAGCTTATTTTCTCTTTAAACGTTTAAACTTCCAATGTTAACCAGGAGTGAGTAAAATCTAATAAAAACAGCCCTAATCTACTCAAAAGTATAGGGAATATTTATATAAAAATATGTATAATTTAGAGCATATCAGGCACGACCCTATGCCTTGGTGGCACGACCCCGTGCTTGTCTTCTGATTTGTTGTTTTGGTCTTGGGGTGAAACTTGGAGGGTAGGCATGGTGTGTCAACTCCTCTTTCTTGTATTTATGTTGGTTTTTGTCGTTAATTTGTTACTTTTATACATTTAAGCTCTTTTAATCCTGAAAATCAAAAGTATACAAAGAAACTAACTTTTTCCAATATTAGTACATAAAAGGGTTGATTTTATGCCTTGTTTGATATAATTTTTATATTGCATTTTGCGCATATCTTATTCCAAAACCACTGTTTGAATTAAAAGTCAAACAGAGCCACTGTTCTCCATCCAAAACTCTGTTGAACCCAATAAAGGTTTTAAACAGAAGATTTTCAAAACTTTGTTGATCAAGAGTCCAACAGATGTTTCAAAACACTGATCAAGTTATTCAAAAGTCTGTTGAGCTCAATAGAGGTTTCAAACAGATATTTTGAAAAACAGATCTTTGGTATCTTCATAAGTGGGTTTCCTATGTAGGACCCACTTATACTTATGTGAAACTCATATATTTTGTTTTGTGCCAGCTCATGTTCATTAAATGAGACATCGGAATGTGTAAAATAAATATATATGGATACTATTAAGGTACAAAAGGTATGATTTTATATTTTACTAACCCATCAAAACAAGTTTGATTAGTTTTGTACATATAGCTAATGTAACACAACACGAACATGGATCTTATTGTATTTGTTTATGGGAAGAGACACTAGGAGTCTTATATGAATACAATACATAATTTCCCGACATAAAGAGTTGCATATAACTAGGTCAAGCATCAAATCATTTAATAGAAAGGATAAATCTATCAAGAGTTACACTTACACATTATAGATCAAGTGTCAAATCATGACTACAAATAATATATTTATCAAGAGTTGTACACCAGGAGTCTTCTATGAGAAGAAAACGTTAAGCAACTTCATAGAACATCGAAAGTTGTTACTTAAAGGATATAAATGAGGGGGAGTTCACATATGTTGTATACTTTTTCCCTTAACTAAGTTTTATCATATTTGGTTTTTTCTTAGTAAGGTTTTTGACGAGTCTTAACATAACAGATCCAAAAGTGTTAGGAAACATTATATACACTGCACTTTTTTTCTTTGACTAAGTTTTGTCCCATTAGCCCATTAGGTTTTTTTAGGAAGGTTTTTAATGAGTCAGCACGACAGTATTAGTTTATTTATTGGTCCTGGACCACCAATTTAACATTATTCTGATGTATGTTGTTAATAGTGTATAATTAGCGGTAATATGTCTAAGGGAGAGTGTTATATATAATCTTTATTATAGACATTGTTACACCATTATGTGTCATCGTTTCTCCTAATTATTATGGAGTCGGTTTCATATAATATGTGTGTGTGTGTGTGTGTGTATATATATATATATATAGGATAAGGATCCGTTAGGAACCACCCTTTATTGCGAGAACCGCGAGAACCAGTGTGAACACATGGCAAAATTGTAATTATGTGATATTCATTACAAAACACGTGCCCCTCTTCTCACCACTCTGTTCAAGATCTACAGCTTTTAATTATTAGGGTTTCATTCATCAGTTCAGATTGTTAAATACATTGACGACGACGGCCGATGGCGTTCACACAACTCACCGGAGTTCACGACGGCGACATCCGGGCACGGTGTTTCCGGCGGCATTCACATCGAACAACCCACCATTTACACCCTATACATGGCATCCTCTGAATCATCATGTGTCGATCCTCACACATCTGATGTTCCTCGTCAAACAATCTCTGATAATCCTCATCATACATCATCTGATGCTAACATTGTTGGTCCATCTACTGATAATACAGTTTATAGTCACAAGATACCTACAAATATAGAACATCAAGAGTTGCAATTCATTAGATTTGTGCCTAAAGGTATTATGTTGACTGTAAATGATGTATATACTTTGTAAATCATTATATTTACTGCAAATGATGTTGTATTAAATTATATGCACATGTGCATTATGTTGATTGCAAATGATATTGTATTAAATTATATGCACATGTGCATTATGTTGGAAATTAGACTATGTTGTTGATGTATGGATTATGAACAAGTGCCTTATAGATAACTATCGAATTATGTACAGAATGGCAGCAAACAAATGGTCTTGGGTGGCGGACAACTACAAAAAAATAGGGGAGGTGACTGTGTGGGATTGGCAATGGAAGAACAAGCCAACAACCGGGGAGGCATGGGTGGAGTTTATGCAGCTTTTGGCGCTGCTGAGAGACACCAAAATGAAGACGGGTCAATATGGGTGGGGTTGGCACTCGGAAAATAAGTAGACTTTTAATGTTAAAACCGTCAGAGAGGATTTGTGTGTCACAAGTGGGGACCTGTCGAGTGGCTTTGTAATGACCTAGAACGGTTGGGCTACACCTAAAGCCAATATGTTAGCATGGAAAGGCGTCAAAGGCAAGTTACCGACAAAGACGGAGCACAAAACACCAGGCGTCAAAGGCATGAAAAAGAGCAAAGGAAATATGGTAGTGTATGCAGAGGGCAGCAGCACAACTAAGGTTGAACAAACAAGTGAGGTGAAAAATCATGTCAATGAAACGGGCGACGATCTAGTTGTGGTCGAGAATCAAAGTGCAGGTTATGAATCTATGGATACATAATCCCCTATTGCTTTAATTTGCTTTCGATCGTTTTTTTTCCTGTTTTTTTTTTTAGCTAGGATTTCCAAGTTTCTTGTCAAGGCTTTAATTTGTAATTTTACAACGGCTGGGAAGATCATGTCTTTTGAGTTTAAGAATCATCGCTTTGTAATGTGCCTATATATATTTCATGGAAATGTCATTAAAGTGTTCATCACCTGAATGTATTGAATATCTTCTTGAAAGATGCAAAAATAACTTATGGACATGTAGGTCATTTTCATCCTGTGGGTGGTCTCAGTCATCGATGGTTGGTTCGAGTTTTTGACCCTTGTATATAAGCAGACAATGCCATCGTTTTTTTAACACTCAATCTCCTGTGATACCACCTCAACATCAACCGCAACAACATCTACAAGTTTAAATTAACAATTGTTGCAATTCATATGTTTTGAGATTAAAGACATTATATATTTATACGTGTTTCGTAGTTTACACTCACATGATTCGTTATTATATCCCTTAAAGTGTGTTTCGTAGTTTACTCTTACATGCTCCATTATTCTCTCATCAAGTAAATCACATTTATTTACAATCATACCATAATAATGCACATATGCATTATTTTGCCAATACCCCATAATCCATGTTTAATTATTAACCATTTTATTTTTTTATCATTGAACATTAAACAAAACAATTGGTTTATTACATAATTTACTTATATTTTCATACATCACGTAATCCTGCACATGTGCATTATGTTTTCAACCATCCGTAATCATCTAAAAAATAAATTGTTAACCAACAGTACATAATTATGCAAATGTGCATCACATTATTAACACCCAATACTCATCACTAATAAACATTAAACAAATAACCGTTATTTTTTTACAGACGTTACTTTTATTTTCATATATTACATAATCATGCACATTTGCATTATGTTGCTAACAATCCATGATCATTAAAAATAAACTGTTAACCATCAGTACATAATGTTATGCACATGTGCATCACATTACCAACGCCCCGTAATCATCACCGAATAAATGTTGAACAAGCGCGTACACACGCCACATACCTTATTAATTAGAATGTTATATGTTTTACTTTTTATGTATATATGAACATTTACAAGTGTTGTACTTTCTACACTACAGGAACAATTACAACTATTTTACATTCTACACCTGATGACACGCTATATTGGATACCCTATGTTGAATATGAATACAACCATATGGTCATCAGTATTAACCGTCGCCGTTATCGTTGATCTTGCCAACTTTTTGTTCTTTACCACGCACTCCATCACCTCCCTTTTTTTGATGTTTCATCACGAGTTCGCTTACTTGCCCGCCTTTTTGTGTTTATTTCTTATTACGCACCTGCACAATATATTTAACATGTTTACATAAATGATATCATTTAACATGAATTTAATACATGGATGCACATGTGCATAAACTCCCAACTGGATCATCAAACATTAATCAACCTTTTTTACCTCTTTGTTTAACCGTCGCGTAATCATATTCCATTCCATCCGGCATTTTATTTGACCTTTCATCCCTTGGTTTAAAAAAAAAATTACTTTCTTCGATGTTCTTCCATTGTTGATCTACATATACAATAATAAACAAACCAAAATAAAATAAAAAAATAGGATCAATAAACATGAATTATCAATTAATATGTACGTTAACATTAACTTTATCATCACCATATACATTATGCACATGTGCATCAACATAAACGACCTTATTAACATATTATGGCAAATTATGCACATGTGCATAATTATACACATGTACATCAGCATGACTGACCTTATTAACCCATTCTGTCAAAGTATTCAGATGTACATAACTATGCACATTTGCATCCATATGCCTACCCTTATTAACTTACTCTATCAAAACATGCATATGTGCATAACTATGCACATGTGCATTAACATTACCGATCTCATCAACATGCTTGCTTCAATAATAAACCTTATCATGTACCAAATCAAAATTCGTATTATCACTAACCATATATAACATAAATCATCAACAAATCTATTATGGTAAAATATGCACATGTACATAACTATACATATGTACACCATCATAAATGACCTTGTTAACCTAATACTAAATAAACAACTTCTAACCTTTTTGTTTAACATTCGCATATTCGTCTTCCGTGTTGCGTCCGGGTGTTGCGTTAGGCATTCTTGATGACCCTTCATCCCTTGACTCTAATACAAATGTTACTTTTTCGATTTTTTCCATTGATTATCTACAATGAACATGTGTATAAACATTAAATACCTTACTAACCTATTATGACAAATTATGCACATGTGCATATTAACATATTTTGTAAAGCTATGCACATGTGCACACACACACACACACACACATATATATATATATATATATATCCCATAACACTACCTTATTAACATAATCTAACATTAAATACACATGTGCATAACTATACATCACACCAAAATACAACTAAATACCTTATTCAATGGCATGTGCATCAACATTAACTACCTTATTCACATGTTATTGCACAATACGCACATGTGCATAACTACATATCACACAAAAATTACCTTAATATCCAATAGATGCACATGTGCATAACTATATATCACACAAAAATTACCTTAATATCCAATTCTGTTAAACCTATGATGTCAAAATATGCACATGTGCATAACTATATATCACACAATACAAAACGAAGTTTGAATTTACAAATTATCTATCATATAAAAGTATAAACAACAAATTATCTATCGTATAACCGTATAAACGAATTGTATAAACTTGCAAAGGGTGTCTCGATTTATATGACAATATCTATATTACAAATCCGTCAACGATTCCGTCGGCGGCGACGATTCCGACGACGATTGATTCCCGACGATACCGTCGTAGTGACACACTCATTGAATCATCTATTCTTATAATCACCGGACGAATTTTGGGAACTAACCTCGATTATATGATGAAATATGAAATATCTGCTGGTATAATCCCAAATCTGAGATACAATCTCAATCCAGATGCTTCGATATGGTGAACGGATGATGGTGAAGTGATGATGTATCAGGGACGATGATGTAAACGATTGTAATCAACGAATTGTTGAGAGAATCAGATTGAGAAATGTTGATATATTTGGATTGAATCACAGTTCAGATGATAGTGGACGAGAAAGTTTTGATTAAATGTAATTTAATTTATGTTGAAGTCCGATGGTAAAGGGAATCGCAGGTAAGCGGGTTTTTAAAAGATGTTTGGTATTTACAAAATTGCCCCTGTTCACATTGGTTCTCGCGGTTCTCGCAATAAAGGTGGTTCTCGCATGAACCCTACCCTATATATATATATATATATAGGGTGGGGTTCTAAAATGAACACTAGTGTATTTGCGAACTGAGTGAACAAATCCTGGCCATTGATCTACGCACGTGTATGGCCAGGATCTCATCATCAAATCGTAAAATACACTAGTGTATTTCAACATCAAATCATGGCCATTGATCTACACACGTGTATGGCCAGTATTAGTTCACTCAGTTCGCAAGCTACACTAGTGTTCACTCTTGAACCTAATCCTATATATATATATATATATATATATATATATATATAGGATAAGGATCCGTTATGAACCACCCTTTATTGCGAGAACCGCGAGAACCAGTGTGAACATAAACAGTAATACCTAAAAATATCTAAAAAACACCCAAATTTTTTTTTATTTTTTTCACTATTTTTTTAGAAAATCGCTATATTTTGTTTATAAAAAAAAAAAAAAATTAAAAAAAAAAAAAAATTCCGAGTAACAGTTATCCATGCACATGCGCATTTGTATCATTTCTTTCTCTTTCATCTATCATTCCATCCATAATACACAACATGTGCATTTTTGTCATTTTTTTGACAAATTCCGTAATTCATTACAAATATTAGACAATTGCACTTTCATTTACACTACCATATGTAATACACTACTTTTTACATTACAAATATTAGAAATGCACATGTGAATCTATATGTATCAACATGAAATAAGGTGTTTTGGTACACTACTTTGAATACACTTTCCCTTTCATCTATCATGTCATCCATAATACACTACCATTACCTTCTATCATCCATAATACACTACCATTACCAATATTTTTACTTTATTACATGTATATCAACACCATTTATACCATCCAATCAACATATTACATCATAAATTGACAACTATAACCAAACCATCAAGCACTAGATATAACTAACCAAAAAACATGTATATGGGCCTACTTCTCCATTCAAAATCACAAACTTTTTGTACCAAAACACGTTATATCATGGTTATACATAATGATGCACATGTGCATTTTGAATATTGGTAATGTAAAAAGTAGTGTATTATGGATGGTGAGTAGGGATCATGCGGAAAGTGTGTTTTTCCTAGAAAGTCTAGGAAGCGATCTGGGCCATCCAATTGGTGTGTTTAATGGTTAAGATGAAGTCAATGGCAATCTTGTAATTTTTTAGTTTATTTAATTCATTGATTTAAAAGACTAGGGGCAATTTTGTCAATATATCATGTTTTAAATCAATTAGATAACCGTCAGTCAAACCCAGTCCCTAATTTCACGCGATTTTCTCTCTCTCTCTCTCTCTCTCCAAACCCAACTTCGAAACTCCAATCCCTACCAAAAATAACTACAATCATGGAAGAATATAACTTTAGAAAGGATGGAGAGCACCGGATCAGTTGTTGGAAGCCGTTCGAAAGACCCCGTAGTCGCAGGTATTAATCATGCAGGGCACCAAGAACATGCTGTTAAAACACAGTGTCAAGAAACATCAAGAAAACACATCGTATTAATCTGCTTGCTGTTAAAACACAACTGTATGAATCTGAATGCTAAAACACAACTGTATGCATCTGCTTGCTGTTAAAACACAACTGTATGAATCTGAATGCTAAAACACAACTGTATGCATCTGCTTGCTGTTAAAACACAACTGTTTGAATCTGAATGCTAAAACACAACTGTATGCATCTGCTTGCTGTTAAAACTGTTTAAATCTAAATGCTAAAACACAACTGTATGAATCTGCTTGCTGTTAAAACACAGCTGTATGCATCTGAATGCTAAAACATAAATGTATGCATCTGCTTGCTGTTAAAACACAGCTGTATGAATCTGAATGCTAAAACACAACTGTATGAATATGCTTGCTGTTAAAACACAACTGTATGAATCTGAATAATAAAACACAGCTGTATGAATCTGCTTGCTGTTAAAACACATCACCAAGAACAAACTGTTAAAACACAGTACCAAGAACATGCTGATAGATTCCAGCAAGAAAACGAAGGAATGATTGATATTAAGTGAGATCAGAAATCGAAAACAAAAAATTCCGAAATTTATGGATAGTTAGTTATTGAAGATAATTTCCTAAAATAAAAATATATTGTGAAAGTACATAAATGCCCTTTTAGATAAAATCCTTCAATGCCACATGTCGCGTTCTTATTGCTTCCTAGACTTTCTAGGAAAAACACACTTTCTACCCAACTCCTACTCTATGGATGGTATTGTAAATTAAAGTGCAATTGTCTATTACTGATGACGTATTACGGAATTTGTCGAAGTAATGATACATATGCACATGTGCATGGATAACTGTTACTCGAAAAAAACAGTTTTTTATTTTTTTGCTAACTAAATATAGCGATTTTTTTTTAAAATATTAATTTTTTTTAGTGCTTTTTGATTTTTTTTAGATTTTATTTTGTGTTCACATTGGTTCTCGCGGTTCTCGCAATAAGGGTGGTTCTCGCATGAACCTTACCCTATATATATAGGTGAAGGATCCGTTAGGAACCACCCTTTATTGCGAGAACCGCGAGAACCAGTGTGAACACAAACAGTAACAGTTATCCATGCAGATGAGCACAAAAAAAAAAAAAAAAAAATTCCGAGTAACAGTTATCCATGCACATGTGCATTTGTATCATTTATTTGACAAATTCCGTATTTCATTACAAATATTAGACAATTGCACTTTCATTTATTAGATATGTGATGCATATATTAGATGAAGATTTTCATTAATAAAATAAGAGTTTTTTCCTTTTCTCTTTCACATCATTTCTTTCTGTTCTCTTAGGCCGGAGGGTGTGGGGGCGCCACCCCCGCCATGTCATCACCTATAGCGCCCCGGGGCGCTATACCTCCACACCCACCAAATTAAAGGGGGCGCTATAGGAGGGGGCTCCATCATGTTAACCTGAAGAAGGGGGGTTATCAGGTGGGACCCACTTATTTAAACCAATCAAAAATTTTTATTTTTATTTTTATTTTTTCTCTATAGCGCCCCACTTGTTATCACCACACCCTCCATGTTAAAGGGGGGGGGGGGGGGGGGGTTATAAAGCCCCTTTGGCTGACGTGGCGCCTACGTGACGCTGATGTGTCCTTATAAAGCCCCAAGGGGGGTTATCCCACACCCTCTAGCCTTATGTACAATGGATATTATTATTGAAGTTATTCTATTTTATTTCTTAGAAAGGCGCAACACGTCACATTAGTTAGGCCTAACACCCGTGGAGAATAGGGAGACATGACGTTATCCACTTTTTAACTAAACCAAATCAACCAATCACATTTTTTTTTTTGTTTTTTATAATTTTTAGTTAAATCATAATTTGATAGTTAAAGAGTAAGTTGATTAAAACTCATTTTCTACGTGACAAGACGTTATGCACTTTTTAACTAAACCATAACTTATAGTCTTAAGTAATTTATATTGTTTTTGCTACCTAGTTACATGCTTTAAACGTCAAGTAAGAAAGCACCTTGATGGTATTATCTTGTCTGGTCTTATCCAATCCTAGAGACAACATGCCGACCCTAACCACTTGTCAAAAATCCAAACCTCTCTTTTTCTTTTAACATAATAATTTAGCTGCCGGTCGTTATACATCTCATTCTTCCTTTGTCCACGTAAATACCAGCATTTGGCATATTCCATTGCTTTTGTCTGAGAGATCAAGCGTGCATTTGGCAATTATCCTTACCTTATAAATGATCAATAAAATCCACAAATCTAAAAAATCTTTTGCCATGTGAGTGGTTCCAAGAAGCATTAGTTGACTCAGTGACTCTACGCACAAGAATCATGTTAGTGAGGCCCATGGATCACTTTGAAAGTTCATGACTTTATCAAATATCTACAAATTAACATATTAACATTAACATAATATATATACTACTAGGTTATAGACCCGCGTATCACAAGGTTAAATAAAAATAATATCTTACGTAAACTCGTATAACACACGAGACTATACCCTAGTAACTTAGATGATAATAATTACAAATAAATAATAATAACAATAGCAATAACAATTTTTCTTATCAGTTGTTAAGGTTTGCATTTTTTGCCATTTTAATTCAGCCCATTGACTTTGTCAAAAAAAATTAGTTAAATGAGGGGCACTTTGTCTTTTTTAACTTATTTAATGTATTGTTTTTTAAATCCAAATAAAACTTATCCTATTAATTTATATCATCGATTAAATGTGAACTTAAGAAGTTATGTAAATATCTTCTACAATAATGCGATTTAGCTTGATAATTGTTGATATTTAATTACAAAATTAATTAAAAGATAATCCAAAGTATATAGAATATAATTTAAAATTTTAAATAATATACCATAATCCACCACTTGTGGCCGAGTGGTAGAGAGACTTGGGTTCTCTAATAGAGACCCAAGTTCAATCCTCACTTAGTCACTTTGATGGATTAGAAAATAATGAACAGAGCCTAGCCTTCTTCCAAGGTGTCAGAAATCTCTTTATAAAAGTTAAAACAAAGCTCTTTTTATGTTTCCTAAATTCTAAAACTGGAGGGTATGGGGGCCGGCTTAGGCCCGGCGTGGCCCGACGCCGCACCCCCACACCGCCCCCCCCCCATAGGAACAGCACGTCAACCCCGGCTCCCCAACGACGTGCTCGACGTGCCATCTTTTCAAATTATAGCCGTTGTAACGGCTAGTTACTTTAATAAAAAACATACCCCCTTTTCTATAAAACACTCTCATTTTATACCATTATTTCACCATTTTCTTCCCACTTTCAACCAAAAACACTCTCATTTTTATACCATTCTTTTATAAAAATATATCTTTTTCACCCACAATACAATGCAATCTAATTTTTGGTGGTCCTCGTCTTCGGAGGAGGAAGAGGAGATGTTTTACGCAAACGCTGTGCTAAGGGCGGCGCAAATTATTATGGAGTAGGAAGAGGAAAAGGAAGACGTCTCGTCTGAAAGCGTTACCAGGCGACTACGGATTAACAGAGACCGCTAAGGTTTATCATTAATAAATTTTATTATCCTTGTTCCTTATTTCCTCATATTTATATTTTTTTACGGCAGGAGCGCACGAGAAATTGGTGAACGATTATTTTTCGGATGCACCCCTTTACAATGCCGAGATTTTCAGACGCAGGTTCCGAATGAGTCGCCGGTTATTCACACGCATTGCTGATGATTTGTCGGGGCAAGACCCGTTTTTCACGCAACGACCCGATGCTCGTGGTTATGAAGGGTTCAGCACATTACAAAAGTGTATTGCGACCATTCGCCAACTGCCATTCGCTCGATATGGCTCGGTTTGAAAGTGAGCCGAGCCGGCGGCTCGGCTCGATTAGAAAATGAGCCTAGCTCAGCTTGGCTAGTGACGAGCCAAATTGGCTCGGTTTGGCTCGCTTGGTAGCTCAAATCGACTTAGCTCGAATTATTTTACTTATAATATATTTTATTTTTATATACATATAATATTACAAAAACGTGATTATTATTTACATGTATTTAGGCTTATAGTTTGATATCTATGACATATTTAAAGTTGATTGACGTGCTAATGAACAAATATTGTATTTACTTGAAATATAAAACTTATTTTGTGTTTTTGAACGTGATTTTGGCTTGTAATGTATTAGGTTGAACTTATTTTGAATATGTTCTTTTGAAATATTGAATAATATTTTAGAATACTGAATTTTGAGAGCTATGTATTAATTTTTATTTTTAGAATCGAGCCAAACCAAGCCGAGCCGAGCCCATTTAACGACCTTAATTTCGTGATGGTCAAAAGCACTTGTAAACTTCAACAAAATACAGCTTTCAACATTACATTTACATTTTTACCAAAATACCCTTGTAGCTAGTTCGAGATCAACACCACCGTCTAGTATAGTTCCCGGTGTTAGTTCGAACTACCATGTCAAGGTGCAAGTTTAAAGTTCCTACTTACCAACGACTAAGTTTTTAAAAACCATAATTTACATATCAAAAGACGACTTCCTAAGGAAGTTTAAGTTTAACAAAAACATTGTTTCAAAAGGGCGGTTAACTCCGGAAGCGCATAAAACATGGTGTACATGTTGGTGTTCGTCTCCAAGATCGCCACGCCACCTAAATCGCGGATTTACCTACATCGCAAACAAAGTTTAACTAGTCAATTTCTTACGCCATAATATTAAATAAAAACTAACAACCATTCGGGCCACCATATAATCATATTGTGAATTCGCTTTCGTCGTCCCGTTGAACGGGTCACTACTTATTAACTCTAAACGAGATAATGCATATCATCCAATAATCCGTCGATTCCGGACTAAACATAAACGTAACATAAGCATCATTCCAAATCCGTTTATGACGGATTTAGCTATTCCATTACTTTCTTACATAACCTTCCAATATACGGTTAGTTTAAGATAAACCGATCATAACCCAATCTCATTCATAATCATCATCTCATATGACCCGTTCAAACCGGGTTGTGCTATCTACTACATATCAACTTCAAACTGTCATAACTATAATTCTAATATAACAACGAAAATTATAAAGCAAGTTTGTATGCAGTAAACAACATACCTCGATCTTGTGAACCTTCCGATCTCCTAGCACTTGAGCCTTCTTCCTTTACGCCTACATCAACACATTTACTTATTTAGCCCAACCAAATATCATCCCATGCTTTACATAAGTTATCATACATCAACATTATCATAGATTTCCTACTTTCTCATATTTATTTCTCTTAGACATTTTATCGAACACTTGGCGGGTTTCGCATTAATAAGACATTTAATTACAAGTATCTTTACCCACTACTCTACAAGTTCATCACAAATCAAGCAAGCTCATGAGATCCTCTAATCCTACATCATTCATCTAAGTTCCATCTATCACAACAGGCTAAATCACCGAAAACCGAACATTAATCGGGTCCTAGTTCATAGTCTTAACTTCTAGATGCACACATCACAACATTACTCATGATTTATTAGAAACCCATTTCCTAAAGTTCATAATCTCAAGAAATTCGACTTACCACTTTGTTAGTCACACCTTGGTGATCGAGAATACGGGTTCTAACGACCGTTTGGCCTTGAAATCACCTTCCAAATTGATGGATTATGATGAACTAGGGTTTGTTCTTGTCTCCTTCTCCTGGACGTCTCCACGCACGCACATAAGTGTGTGTGGAGTGTGTGTCTTAATCACTAAATAAGACTTCCTTTAGATATTTCATCTTTAGTCCCTCGTGTTCTAGTGTTTTATTTATTCACGCTCAAACTTTCCTTTCAAGAACTATTTAAAAAAATATAAAAATATAAAAAATAAATAGATTACGTATTTTTGGGGTGTTACAAGTCTATCCCTCTTAGAAAAAGTTTCGTCCCCGAAACTTGAACACATACTAAAATCAACATTTACGTACCGAATAAGGAAAGGTAATGTTTCCGCATTTCATCTTCCGATTCCCATGTAAGTTCTGAACCCTTCCGGTGTTGCCATTGAACTAGAACTTGCCTAATGGCCTTATTGCGAAGATTCTTTACCTTAACTTCTTTAATGGCTATCGGTTTTTCGACATAGTTTTAGCTCCCGTCTATTTCAATGTCGTCAAGAGGTACGATCGCCGATTCATCCGCAAGGCACTTTCTTAATTGTGATACATGGAAAGTGCTGTGGATCCCGTCTAATGAATATGGTAATTCTAGACGATAGGCAACTTTCCCGACTCGAGCTAAAATCTTAAACAGCCCAATATAACAAGGCCCCAATTTACCCCGTTTACGAAAACGGATTATACCTTTCCATGGGGATACTTTTAGTAGAACATAATCTCCAACTTGGAATTCGATAGGACGCCTTCTCTTATCCGCATATGCCTTTTGCCGATCTTGGGCCGCCTTCAACCGAGCTCTAATTAGATCGATCTTTTCGTTGGTCATCGCTATCAATTCGTTAGGCGCGAGCTCCCTTTGTCCAACTTCCCCCCAACATACGGGGGTCCTACACTTCCTTCCATATAACAGTTCATAAGGTGCCATTTGGATACCACTATGGTAACTATTATTGTAAGAAAATTCCACTAGTGGCAAATGATCATCCCAATTGCCTCCAAAATCTAGTGCGCATGCCCTCAACATATCAATAAGTGTCTGGATTGTTCTTTCCGATTGCCCGTCAGTCTGCTGATGGTAGGCGGTGCTTATGTGCAGTTTCGTGCCAATATTTTTATGAAACTTCTGCCAATAACGAGAGGTAAATCTCGTATCCCAATCCGAAACGATTGACACAGGCACCCCGTGTCGGGATATTATTTCATTCACATACACTTCCGCCATCTTTTCTAAGGAGTAGGCCTCTCGAATTGGTAAAAAGTGAGCACTCTTTGTGAGTTGGTCTACGATTACCCATATTGTATCATGCCCCTTTTTAGTTCTAGGAAGTTTGGTCACCAAATCCATTGTTATCTCCTCCCACTTCCATACCGGAATTTCCAAGGGTTGTAACTCTCCGTAGGGCTTCTGATGTTCCGCCTTCACTTGAGAACATGTTAGACATTTCGCGACATAGTTGACAATATCACGTTTCATACCGGGCCACCAATAGTTTGTCTTCAAGTCTCGGTACATTTTTGTAACTCCCAGGTGAATAGAATACCGTGACTTGTGAGCTTCTTCGAGTAATACAGTCTTGACTTCACAAAACCTTGGTATCCAAATCCGACCCCGAATCTCGTTTTGAGCCCGTTTGAGTTTTCTTCAAATTTTTCTGCTATTCCTTTTGTTCTTTCTTTCTTTGGGTCCCCAGCCTCTAATGCTTTTATTTGAGCATCTCGTATCTTCTCGAGGAGGTGAGGCATAACTATCATCTTCATAGATTTTACTTGAATCGGATGTGGATATTCTTTTCGACTCAACGCATCTGCTACGACATTTGCTTTTCCCGGGTGATATAGAATATCGCAGTCATAATCTTTAATCAGTTCCAGCCATCTTCGTTGCCTCATGTTCAAATCTTTCTGTTCGAAGAAATATTTGAGGCTTTTATGATCCGAGTAAATCGTGCATTTTACCCCGTACAGATAATGCCTCCAAAATTTTAAAGCGAAAACTATCGCTGCCAATTCTAAGTCGTGGGTCGGGTAGTGTACTTCATGTGGTCTGAGTTGTCTTGAAGCATACGCGATAAGCTTTCCCCTTTGCATTAAAACACACCCTAAGCCTTGATGTGACGCGTCCGAGTAGACAACCAAATCTTCTGATCCATCTGGTAACGTTAACACCGGGGAACTCGATAATTTTTCTTTTAGCACTTGGAAGGCTTCTTCTTGTTCCTTTCCCCACACAAACTTTTCTTCATTTCTCGTCAATCTCGTCATGGGTAATGCAATCCTCGAGAAATCTTGAATAAACCTTCTATAATAGCCAGCAAGGCCTAGAAAGCTTCTTACTTCGGTTGGGTTTTTCGGAGGAACCCACTTTAATACAGCCTCTATCTTCGCTGGATCTACCAAGACACCTTCCGAATTTATTACGTGGCCCAGAAATTGCACCTCCCTGAGCCAAAAGGCACCCTTTGAGAATTTTGCATAAAGTTTCTCTTTACGGAGGGTTTCAAGTACTTCCCGTAAATGCCTCGCATGCTCGGCCTCATTCCGGGAGTAGACTAAAATGTAATCTATGAACACGATTACAGATCTATCTAGCATAGGTCGGCATACTCGGTTCATAAGGTCTATAAACGCGGCTGGTGCATTCGTCAATCCAAAAGACATAACCAAGAATTCATAATGCCCATACCGAGTTCTGAATACAGTCTTTGCAATGTCTTCCTCCCGCACCCTTACTTGATGATAGCCCGAACGTAAATCTATCTTTGAAAACCAACTCGCCCCTTGTAACTGATCAAAGAGATTATCAATTCTGGGTAAAGGGTAACAATTCTTCACAGTTAATTTATTCAGCTCCCGGTAGTCGATGCACATACGCATCGACCCATCCTTCTTCTTTACAAAAAGAACAGGTGCTCCCCACGGTGACACACTCGGACGTATGAAGCCCATATCAAGTAAATCTTGTAATTGTGTCATTAGTTCCCTCATTTCAGTGGGAGCCAATCTATATGGAGATTTAGCCACTGGTTGTGCACCCGGATTCAATTCAATGCGAAATTCTATTTCGCGTTCGGGTGGAAGCCCCGGTAACTCCTCTGGAAACACATCCGGAAATTCATTCACGACCGCAACGTCTTCAAACTTTGGAAGGCTTTGATGAGCATCTACTACATAGGCTAAGAATTCCTTACTTCCATTACGCACGTACTTGACGGCTTGGACAATATTGCACAACTTCGCTTTTACATTTCTCTCTCCTTGAACACTTAACCGTCTCCCACTCGGAGATTGCACGCGTATAGTCTTACTTTCGCATTTAATCTCCGCAAGGTGTCGGGCCATCCAATCCATACCCACTACTACCTTGAATTCTCCTAAGACCATGTGTACGAGATCAATATCGAACTCCTCATCCTCTATCGTGAGCTTACTGTTTCTACATACTTCGTGCAACAAATAATTCTTGCTATCGGCTATTTCTACCTCTAAGGGTATTTGCATTCTTTCAATCTTAAATGAGGGATGATTAATTACTTCACTTAAAACAAAGACATAGTAGCTCTGGTATCAAACAACACGTACATTGGCAAGGAGTTTAGCAAGAAAATACCTGAGACAACATTCGGATAAGCTTTAGCCTCCTCAGACGTAATTTGAAACATCCTTGCTTTTGCCTTAGGGCTCTCTTCTTTCTTGCCTTCCTTTTTCATCCACGATTGGAGTTTAGGACAATCCGCCTTCATATGGCCCCGCTGAAAACAATTAAAACATGTCTTCGTATTCTTATGGCACCTGTAATACGGATGTCCTTCTTCCCCACAGTTATAACATCCTTTCTTGCCCAACAGGCACTCACCAGTGTGAAGCTTCCCACAGTTCTTGCAACGGGGAATTCCACTTTTTGTTTTTTCTTTATTGCCCTGATCTTGGAACTTGGCTTTCTTGGAAAGAATTAGATTAGACATCTTCTCCGACGGTCTCTTTTCACCTCGCTCCACCTGCCTCTTGAGTTCGATCTCCCTGTCTCGCGCCCAGTTTATGAGTTCGTCAAGAGTTTCGCACTTCGAGGGAGTAATAAACTCCCTAAATTCCGCTTTCAACATATCGTGGTAACGGTTGATTTTCATCCTTTCTGAATTCACAAACTCCTTGCAAAATTTCAGCTTATCCAAGAAAATATTAGTTATCTCATTAATTGATTCATCCTTCTGTCGGAGACGCAAGAACTCCTCTTGGATCCTGTCGATGGTGGATTGGGGACAATGGTATTTTAGAAAAGACTCTTTAAATTCCTGCCACGTCATCGCTTGAAGTTTATCTTCTCCTATCTCCTTATAATAAGCATCCCACCAATCTTTAGCTTGTGATTGCAGTTGACCCGTAGCAAACATTACTTGATCTTCCTTATCACACCGGTTTCGTATGAACACAACTTCTATATTAGAAATCCACCTTTGGCATATAATCGGGTCTATCTTTCCATCATACGGAGAAGGACTACATGCCATAAAATCCTTATACGTGCATCTTCATATCTTACTCTTGCCCTTAGACTCTCCGATCATCTCCTTTATTTCTTTCATTTTGCCTGTCATTATTTCTTCAATCGCCTCCAACACGCGACTCTCCACCTCTTGAACTATTTGCAGAAGTTTAGCTTCTAAAACATTTTCCATCATTTGCACCATCTTATCATTTAATGCATCTTCACGTGCTAGATCATCATCAGTCAAGTCAGTGTAATCCGTCATCTACACAATAAAGTTTTCATAATTTAATTAATTTTTTTAGCAAATCTAACATCGCCTACATTCGCGGTTCATTACGAGTCCTTCCATAACGTCACAATAACTTTCCTAACTTTAATTATATGATTTATAACTTCCATAAACAAGTTCGCAAGTCAAAACGTATCAAGAAAATCATTTTTGCACATTCAGAGGCCGGTCGCGGGCCGCGACACACTTTCCTTAATCTCTCGCCAGCCGCTAGAGCAGTCGCGGTACGCGACACCATAAGCGACTCATCATCGCGTAGCGCGAGGTGTCGATTTTTACAGAATGTTCAGAGCTGGGCGCTGCAGATTTTCACAAATCCCATTTTTCACTTAATCGATCATAACTTGCTCAATTTTTATCCGATTTACGATCCGTTTCTTCCTACGCGTTCGTAATTTCATCCTCTATCACATAGAGTTAAAACCCGGCACCCGGATTAACTATTTTCGAATTTTTTAAGCTTTCGGCCTTATTTTCACTTATAATCTTTTGACCCATTCATAATTTACTATCCAAACTTGTCCGTTTGCATACAAATTCTCGTTAATGCCCTACCATAGTTATTTTCTATTACACAAGATTCAAATCATAGGTTTCTATGCACTCGTAACCAGTTTTGACGCATATTATTATTTTGACCCGTTATAAAACTAAAGCATCTTAAACTTTTACCTTGTTTACGACCTTGGAGCGAACACACCCATTGCGCGAGCTGTCAGTTTGAGTCCGAGCACTTTAACTTGTCACACCCCTTTCTAAGGCGGAAGCACGAGGTGTGATCTTGAAAGCTTTTCATTGCATTTGCATACGATTGGTAAACATACTACATCCTTGTAAAAACAACTCCAAATGCCAAACATTACATAAATGAAAACTTAGGTTAAGTGTTTACATCACAAGACAACATATTGTTTGAAAAGTTTACAACTTTATTTAAAGACAAACATAAAGGTTTTGGTCCTTATATCACCACACGGAGTGGGACATAACAACCAAACCCAGCAAAACGGCATCGGAGTCTTGACACACTTAGCTAACAACATAAACAACATCTAAGAGCAAGAGTATGACCGCGCGCACATCCACTTTAGTTACCTGAAATACATGTGAGTTTTTGGAAAATCGTCAACATAATGTTGGTGTGAGTTGATGCAGTATTTGTATAGAATGTTTTATACTTGAATGAAAACATGGTGTATATCTTGTAAAACGTATCTGTAACTGAGTACTGTGAATGTAAGTAATATGAGATCGCTAGTGGTTTGCAAGGCCACTAACATGTGTCACGACATAGGAAGCCACCAAACCTAGGCATTTTTCTCGAGTTTGACCGAGACACAGCAGCACTCATTGGTAGAAGTAGGCCAAGAGTGGGGTTGCCTGAAACCCATTAGATCTAACCTTTTGTTCTGCGGTCTAAATGTATACGTTGATTAATGGTGCTTATGGTACCCTATTCGTCACATGATCTATGTGTCATTCCTTAGTTTTGTATCCCGCATACCATTTGTAAACGTTCGAAACATTTGTAACATGTATTTCACCCCCGAAGTTATAAAAACTGAAAACAGTTAAAAGAAAAGGGGGACATGAACTCACAACTCTGCGTATCTTGGCCGTAAACTTCACCGGTTGGTTTTTATAGCTTTGTGACCTATACGTGTTTTGTTAACGTTAGTCACTAGACTTGTATCGCACAAGTACAAGTCACCATCTTTTATGTATTTGTTCTTTGTTGTTAAAAATAACTTATATTTTTAACTATGTATCTTACTTATATTATTTTCTCAAAAATAAATATAAGTATCTTGTATTTTTCACCCGAGTTATGTATTTTTCATAAATATATGTTCTTGTATTTGTCTAAGCATGTTGTATGTGTATTCTTTGTGTATTTCTACTCCTTGGGAGTATTTAGTGTATTTTCTAGCCCTAATACACTATTACATACAATACATATTACATACACTTAGCACAAAATTTGGTGACCAATAAATATATATATTTTTCTCAAAAATATACATACTTAATATCAATTTTTATCTTGAAGAAATCATCATTTCTTAACTTGAAGTTTACATAAAAATTAGGGAAACCTTGGTAAATATTTTTGGGAGAATTTTTAGGGAATAAGTTTCACCAAAACTTGTATTTTTCTAAGTGTCAAAATTTATAGAAATTTTGACATGGTTTCCCCTAAAAATGGAGGTTTCCCATGTTTTCAAAACATGTGTTTATTTTCTTTTAAAATCATCACAACAATCATCAACTCATTTAACACTTACCGAGTGTCAAAATCAAGTAAATTACACTACATCATGAACTTGAAGTTTTGTAAAAATTTGTAGTAACTTGCCATGTTATTTAGTAGGTTTAGTTACCCTTAAAAACATGGTTATTTGTTTGTAAATCACATTCTTGAAAGATTTAGTCATTTACAACTTGTAAGATGATTTTTCTAAAAATATTTCTTTTGTAGTTTTCTTGTTACAATCATGTTCCTAGTCTTGTTTAAACACTAAAAATATTATTAGTTTACTTAGAAATCATGACTTTGTAAATCTCATAAATAAACTTGGTTTCTTAAGAAAATTATCTTTGTAATCATCTATTTACAAGATTTGTATTTTGTTTAAATCATCTTTACATATGAAAACCAATTTCATCATTCAAGTTCATGAAGACATAAAGCATGATGATCTTGGTCTTTCACAAGATCACCACTTTAACTTACTAGATCATGTGTTTAATCACAATCTAGTAGGTTTCTTATGATGTCTAACATTGCTAACACAAATCATCATTCATCAAGAAGCAAATCATCATCATTTACATGTATTCTTATGTATTTAAGCTTATGTTAAAGTATCACGATCATGTTCTTTTGTGTTCTTGTGATTAACAATATTCATCATCTCTTAACCATCAAAATATGAAGTAACAACAAGTGGTAAGAAGCTTACAACTAGCACAAGGGCTAGGGAAGGACACAAGATGTTGAAGATGATAAATGGGTTGGTTAATAGCAAAAGAAGAAGGTCCTTCAAGATCCACAAGATCTAAATCTCCTTAAACGCCTTCTTACACCTTCTAGTAACCTTAGAATGCTTGGAAGATGATTGAAAGTTGATGATGTATGGTGGGTGTGGGTGAGCCGAGAACAAGGGGAGGAGAGGAGAATGTTGTGGTGTGAAGAAGATGAAGTGTGAGCTTATGTCTTTATATAGCACATGCAAGATCTTCCATAATATCATTTGAGATCCTATAAGATCATAGAATATCTTGGCAAGATTTTCGAGGATTTAGCAAGATTTCACAAGATCAAGAGTGGGGCCACTAAGGTGACCGTCCACCACATAGGGGGGGGGGGGGGGTAAAGTGTAAACTTGAACCAATTAGTTAGTTTATAATCCAAGTCCAAGTATATAGTTACAAGTGTTAGTTACTAGATATTTTAGTGGGTGTTAAGGCGTTCGGGGATCATGACTAGCTCAGAAATAATTAAACAATACTTCTAGTGTAATTTTGGTGTTTCGGGTAATGTCCGGTTGTTCGGTTAGATACCGTTTCGTTAAAGTGCTAAATTGCACCGTTTAGTGTCCTTTAAGTATTCTTTTGTGACACTTTTAATTCCCGACACTTAGGAAGGTATTCTGGACCAATTAGTCATATTTTTACATGTCACTAACTCGTTACAATGCTGAATTTTGCTGAAATGTATGAAATTCAGCATTTAAAGTGTGTTTCGGGTGCTTTTTAGTGCGTAATTTAGCTTCTGGAAAGTCTATATGTTAACCCTTGTATATACTCTTGGGTTTCAATGTATTTTACACTTTGGACCTACTCCTAGGCCCCAATTCTATTGTCTGACTGATCTCTGCAGAATTGTCGACACAATGTGTCTTACCGGTGAGTTTACTAGTATTTCTGACGCAACGCTATCATTAATGCATAAAGCAATATTTGTAGTATAAAACGTGCATGAATTCACAAGTATAGCATGTAATCAAACAATGTGGATATTTAAGCACATAACTGCAGATATTAAATAATAATTAAACTGTACGGAAATTACCGGTTTGTGCCAGTTGTCACATAACTCGTGCTTGATTCTCTCAAACCTTTGCTCTGATACCAACTTTTAACGCCCTTAATTTCGTGATGGTCAAAAGCACGTGTAAACTTCAACAAAATACAGCTTTCAACATTACATTTACATTTTTACCAAAATACCCTTGTAGCTAGTTTGAGATCAACACTACCGTCTAATGTAGTTCCCGGTGTTAGTTCGAACTACCCTGTCAAGGTGCAAGTTTAAAGTTCCTACTTACCAACGACTAAGTTTTTAAAAACCATAATTTACATATCAAAAGACGACTTCCTAAGGAAGTTTAAGTTTAACAAAAACATTGTTTCAAAAGGGCGGTTAACTCCGGAAGCGCATAAAACATGGTGTACATGTTGGTGTTCGTCTCCAAGATCGCCACGCCACCTAAATCGCGGATTTACCTACATCGCAAACAAAGTTTAACTAGTCAATTTCTTACGCCATAATATTAAATAAAAACTAACAACCATTCGGGCCACCATATAATCATATTGTGAATTCGCTTTCGTCGTCCCGTTGAACGGGTCACTACTTATTATCTCTAAACAAGATAATGCATATCATCCAATAATCCGTCGATTCCGGACTAAACATAAACGTAACATAACCATCATTCCAAATCCGTTTATGACGGATTTAGCTATTCCATTACTTTCTTACATAACCTTCCAATATACGGTTAGTTCAAGACAAACCGATCATAACACAATCTCATTCATAATCATCATCTCATATGACCCGTTCAAACCGGGTTGTGCTATCTACTACATATCAACTTCAAACTGTCATAACTATGATTCTAATATAACAACGAAAATTACAAAGCAAGTTTGTATGCAGTAAACAACATACCTCGATCTTGTGAACCTTCCGATCTCCTAGCACTTGAGCCTTCTTCCTTTACGCCTACATCAACACATTTACTTATTTAGCCCAACCAAATATCATCCCATGCTTTACATAAGTTATCATACATCAACATTATCATAGATTTCCTACTTTCTCATATTTATTTCTCTTAGACATTTTATCGAACACTTGGCGGGTTTCGCATTAATAAGACATTTAATTACAAGTATCTTTACCCACTACTCTACAAGTTCATCACAAATCAAGCAAGCTCATGAGATCCTCTAATCCTACATCATTCATCTAAGTTCCATCTATCAAAACAGGCTAAATCATCGAAAACCGAACATTAATCGGGTCCTAGTTCATAGTCTTAACTTCTAGATGCACACATCACAACATTACTCATGATTTAGTAGAAACCCATTTCCTAAAGTTCATAATCTCAAGAAATTCGACTTACCACTTTGTTAGTCACACCTTGGTGATCGAGAATACGGGTTCTATCGACCTTTTGGCCTTGAAATCACCTTCCAAATTGATGGATTATGATGAACTAGGGTTTGTTCTAACGACCGTTTGGCCTTGAAATCACCAAACACATTTGGGTATTAACACCTAATTTTATTTAAGTTTAAATCAATTTTACAAAATCTATTTTTTTTATTTTCATCTTTTAATTATATCTCTTAATTAACATAAAATCTATTTATTTTTTTTACTTTCATATTTTTATTAAATTTCTTATTTAACATAGAATCTACTTGTGGTGGTGATGGTTGTGGTGGTTGGGTGGTGGTGATTGTGATGGTTGTGGTGGTGGTGATGTTGGTGGTGGTGATGGTGGCAGGTCGTAGCTGGTGAGGCAGGTGGTTGTGAGGCGGTGGCTAATGGTTGTCGTAGAGAGATATGGAAGAAAGTGTGTGAGTATATGTTATATGTGTTTGTATATATTTAATTTGATTTTTTTGTTTATTCGTTTTATTTATTCATTTGTTTATGAGTAAATTGCAAAAAGTTGTTTTGGATGAAAATAGTAAACATGTCAAACCTTAGTGACGATTTTGGCAATTAACTCTTTGTTTATTAAGACCTAAAAATAAGAAATTTATTTTGTTTCTTTTTCCATTTATTAATAAGACATAAAAATAACTAAAAAGACAAAAATGCGCTTCAAGTTAACGTTAAAAATGGATGGAATTAGTCTGTTGGAGTAAAATGGCAAGATTGAAAACATTTCGAACCCACAGGCTATATGAAACAATTGGACTAAAATGACAAAACTGTCCAAATCACATGGACTAAAATGACATTTAACTCAAGATATTAAAACTATTAACTCCCAATGTATTTGATACTTAGGGGTTGTTTAGGATTTCTTATTGGACCAAACGGCCTTAATTCAACAACTTTTTTCTTTTAACGGCCAACATAATCAATCTCGAACACTCTTGGGGCACTCATTAGACCAAACGGAGTACTCCAAGACTAACCTGGTCCATCGGAGAAAACCCGGTAACCCACCCGCCCATAGACACGGTGGTGAAACTACCGGTAAAACCCGTTTGACTCAAGGATCAAACCTAGTTTTCCTTAGGTCTAGTATCATTGCCCATGAATGCTTCATTTTGCAACAAATGAGAGTTGAACCACAATCTCTTACAAGAGAAATGAAAGCGTTTTACCACTTAGGCTAAGCTTATTATAGTTAAAAAGGACTTTTAGAAAAGGACTTTTGGGAAAAAGGACTTTTTGAAAAGGAGTTTTTAAAAAATTTGTTTGGGTTAGCTTATTGATGTAAAATGACTAAAATGGGCATTCTATTAGATATAAGGGGGTAAAGAAGGGGTATATTGGTAATTTGTAGTTTGAAAAGTTAAAAGCTGGCCAAGAAGTCACAATATTGTGACTTCTTGAAACCTCATTTTTCTTCTTTGCAAAAAGCCATTTCTAAAAGGACTTTTGGCTTAGCCAAACACAAAAACAACTTATTGGCTTTTTGATAAGTCAATAAGCCAATAAGTTGTTTTGAAAAGCTTAGCCAAACATGCCCTTAATCTAGAGATCCTTAGCAACAACAACACTTAGTTATTCTTACTAAATAATAAACAGGAATATCAATATATTCAAATTCCAACAAAATACACTATAATATAATTTTACATACCAACAATACCAGTCACAAGATTCGAGAATTCAAATCCCTTCACTTCAATTCTATTCCCATAAGTCTTGCTAAAAGAAAAAAAAAAAAGAGGAATTCTTGTCACCAAAACGATAGATCTGAAACCTTTGCCGACGAAACTTTGCCGGCTGAATGCATTTTTTCTCCGTCACCTTTTTTTGTTTGGAATTGTCGGCAGTTTGAGCCGCCGGCAAGTCGTGTGGCGAGTTCATCATTTTTTTCTTGAGGCGCTGTTGCTGCAGGTTCACTTGAGCATAACTGAAGCCAATCGACGACATGTTCTTTTCAATAATGTGTGTTGAAGAAAAATCGGTGTGTTATCCATTAAAGGTTGTCGAGGGGTCTTTTATAGTGAAAGATGGAGGCTTCTAATCTGTCTACTAAGGAAATCCATGGGCCGACAACGGTTATTCATTTTAAATACGTCTACATCAATATCGGGTAGGTTCAATAGAAGGTTTCGTTTGAAGTTTCAATTTCAATTTCTCTCCTCATAAATATTAAATAATATAAGTTATAATCTATTTCACTTTTATTAATTTAATTTTTCGATAATAATTTCCGTTCATTATCTTTGTTTAAAAAATTGAGTATATAGTTATGTTTAATTTTCTTTATTGACGTTCTAGTATAGTTATGTTGAAAAAAAGTTGTATTCGTACAACATTGGTTTTTGGTATTGTAATCTATAGCGAGTGTTGTGATGAACTGAACCAGTATCGTCCGCACAATATAAGTACCAATATCAAAACTATTGGTGGGATTTAGTTTTATGTTTTTCGATCGATTTAATACATGTGTCGATATCCACTTTGAGCATATCAAGACTTTATTTTATGGGGTTTCTTTTTGGTTGCTACCGCGAGCGCCTATGACGGTGCATGACGAACCGAGTCGATACCATCTGTTAGGATATGAGTTTGATATTTGCAAACAAATACTGATAAATACAATATAATTCACAAATAGAAAGACATTATCATAAACTGTTTTTCAATTGATTCAAAAGATTCAAAGATTTTACAGATTTGATTCTATAATCCCCCCTTAGCCGATCACTCACTAGAGCCATTTGTACAAAAGAGAATGCATGTGAAGTGATAAATAGATCTCTAATAGGTAATATCTATTTATACAGAATACTAAAGCTCTGTTCGTGATATGCTGACGTCACCCTGATAGTGACATCTAACATTCCTCACAGAAAAGATTCCACTTGCAAATCCTAACATCTGATCTAGGCTAATCTAAACACTGATAAGATAAATACTGTTACAGTGAGAAACCATTGTCTAAGCTATTCCTTGTTGCAGCTGTCCAAACATCTGTTTAGCCATACAGATGTTTGGTCTTCTTCATAAGACATTTTGCTTGATCAGGGCTTTGGTCTTCAACAGATTCTAGCCTTCAACAAATGTTGATACTCTTGAACAACGGTTCCAAGTCTTGATCAGATGTTTGCCATGCACTTGAACAATGTTCTGAATAGCTGCTCAAGAGTTAATATCATTGGGGAGAGAAGTGATTCATCAACTGTTTATTTCTTGATCTCTGAGTCATGTCTTGGCTTTTGGATATCATCTGTTCTTTTATAGGTCCAACTGTAACACCCCAATCGCGTAAAACAACAAACCGCGGCAGAAACATCTGAGATCACGTTACAGGAATTGTTTCACAACACATGGTATTTAAAGTTTTGTTTTATTTCATTAATAGATTACATTGTCTTTGGATAACATAAACAAAATGCAAACAAATTGTCTTTCAAGTTTTAAAGTCACTAAAGCCGGTGTCCATCCTATGTGAAGTATGCAATCAAATCATCAAACATTGGCACCTGAAACATATGTGAAAAGACAGTCAGCATAAAAAGCTGGCGAGTACATAGGTTTTGTGTGTATCAAATTCATGGCTTTATATTTGTTATTGCAATACCTCGTCCGACTACGAGAGTCTATAATTGAAACCTTGTATCAAAAGTGTTTGATATTGCAATATATTTAACCAGCTAAACAAGTTGGTTTAAGTTATAAAACCTTGTAGCCATGAATCTTGACCAAAACATTTCTTTTGTAAAACCGAGTAGTAAATCGATTTAAAAGAAAACTTTGTATGGTTTATATCTTTAAGTGAAAAATCGTTGCGTGACTTGTTTAAAACCATTTGTCCAAGTGTTTTGGATAACGCTACGATATGTAATACAATAAAAGCACTTATATATAGAAAGTACCAGCGGCGTATCCACCATGCTTTTATCATATTACATCCGTCTCGTAATCTAAATCACTTACCATAAACCAATCATCCAATTGTCCGTGTTATAAATCAATCGTCCGTGTTATAAACCAATCATCCGTGTTATAAACCAATCGTCCGTGTTTTAATTGTGAAAACTGTGGTCGTTCTTTAATGAATACATTCAAACCTGTGTTGACTAGACCACCAAAGGGTCTCTTTAACTAGACCACCAAAGGGTCTCTTTAAATTGATTAATAAATAACCAAAGGGTCTCTTTAAATTGATTAATAAACCACCAAAGGGTTTATTAATCATAAACAGTTTCTGTCGTTCCCCAAACTTCCCCACAAACCCTGGGAAGTCTGGTAACGGGATTGTCAGTCCTCTAGTACCATAACATACTACTGGTCGGCTCAGTCAAAGCTAATGAATGTCATTCGTGTTATGGATAACCACCAACAAGTTTACCACATTATTGAAATCGTATTGTTTTAAATAAACCATAAACTTTGTTTTGAAAACTTGAAAACGGTTTAGCACATATGAGTCACCCCAAAACATTTAGAAAGTGTAAAAGAGGGGAGCTATGTACTCACTTGGGATTGCGTATGTATCCTCGTTCAATGGAATAAACAAAGCTCAAGTGTGTCCTAATGTGTCGGATAACTACGTTAGTGTGTCGAGACTTTAATCGGAGGATTCGGATAAAATGAAGTTCTATAAACCAAATGAGAGAAAGGCCTCATGTAATATGGTTCATTAGACCCTGCATTCTAATTTGGAAGAGTTCCTAAGTGCTTTTGACCCGTTATGACTCGTTAAAGTGGTTTACGCCAATTTAACGGGTCGTAAGCGTAATTATAAGATCGGATGGTTAAATATGTCCTATGATGAGTCTTATATGTCAAAACAAGTTTAATTATGTTATAACATTAGTTTAGATGTCAAAACTTTAGTTTCATATGCTTAAAACCATTTTATGCGCAAAAAGGGCGTTTTGGTCAATATAAAAGAACATAAAAGCAACTCATCATAAAACTAACCAAACCTTATGACCATAAGGTATAACCTTAGAGGGTTATTCCCTATATAACTATGGTTATAAAAATGTGTTTG
Source organism: Helianthus tuberosus (assembly GCA_030545235.1). Lineage (NCBI taxonomy): Eukaryota > Viridiplantae > Streptophyta > Magnoliopsida > Asterales > Asteraceae > Helianthus > Helianthus tuberosus. Next base: position 86,995,542 of record CM060369.1, read on the forward strand.
GTCGAATCCTAAGATTGACAAATGGGTCAGATTCGAAAGTCAAAGCGGTTGTCAAACCGCTCGACTTACGACTAAAATAAAAGCATTAAACTAGAAATGACGAGTTAGACATGTCGGAACATGTCTAATTAAGTTATAAAACTGATTTGGTGTCAAAACTTTGAGTATTAAAACCCGAAAACAGTTTTGTCGTAAAATGCACTTTTGCACATTTTTTACTTTTAATTTATAAAACTTTGACTTGTCACTACGCCTAGTAAATGTGGTAATAAGAAGGTGCAATCGCAAGGGATTATAACCTTCGTGATTACGATCACGTTGCAAAGTTCAATTGAACTTTGACTTAACCAAAAATTGTCAGAACCGAAAGTCAAACAGAAAGTCAAATTGTTTGACTTTTGGCTCAAAAATACCAAAATAATGAAAGAACTAGGAAGAGCACTTACTTGTGTTGAAGAACAATTTCAGAACTCAGAGTAGGAGGCTTCCAAAAGCTTGAAACAAGCTCCAAGAGAGTGGGAGAAAGAAAATGAGAAATGAGCAAGTTGAAATGGATGAACTCTTGGCTATTTATAGTGTTTTTTAGTTCACAAGATCAAGCCAAGTGTCCTTTGTGACAACTCACGTTTCACCTGGTATTGTTTTCCTATTACGTTTCACCGCATGCGTATTTGTAACTAATATAAGAATTGATATTAATGAAAAGTGTTTAAATAATTGGTTTGCAAATTAATGTGTATGTGTGTATAAGTTTAAGCGTTATTATTATTATTAGAAGTAAACTCGACTACACATTGGATGCGACCACACACATGTAATCTAGCCACACACCCCTCATAGTTGGGCCTGAAGTCTAATGAGCCCATACCTCATTGAACCGCACAACCGATTATGATTGGGCTTCTCCCTATACCGCACATCCATAATCAAACCAGGCCGAATACATGAGTGTGAGCATGTGTGTGGTATACTGTGACAGCTGGGTCCCACCCCATAGTGTGCGGCATCTTCTAAATGGGTATAAATATATACGTCAGCCAAAACCCTATACCTTTTCCCAAAACATTCTTTGACGACTGCCTTTTTTGGAAACATTCTCTCCCACAAATCAGCCAAACTTTCCCCATACATTCAGCAACAATCTTTCTGTCTCTCTTGAAGATTCAAGCATCATCAAGCTTCATCCTTTTCTTGAAGATCTTCAATCTCTCCCGCACACTCTTCTTCTTCTTCTTCTTAATTCTTCATTTCAGGTTAGTAATACTTAAGTTCCTTCTTGTGTTTTCATTAAATGTTTGAACGCAAGATGTGTTCTTGATATGATGGTTTTTCATTATGTGTTCCTAGTTGATTCATGGAATGTTTGTGATACTTTGTTTTCTAATCTATGAGATATGAGGTATGACAAAGATCTTGATGATTTCTCGTGACTTAACATGGTATTATGATAAGATGGAATAGGATTTTTGATATGTAATAAAGTGTTAAAAATCTCGTGTAACAAACCGTGTTTAGAATCATGTGTGAAATAATTTGGTATATTCACTGTTGGATTCACACCTTGCACTATTTTAGAATATATGTTTCGATAATAAATGGTTTTGGTTAGATGATGTTAAGGTCGATTTGATTCATTAGCATGGTCAAAAGAGATTATGATATTAGATATACCTTCGAAATGAAACCGTATAGTGAAAATGATGATTGATTTACATACGTTCATGTTGATGAACGATTTAAAGAATGTATGATAGGTTGATTATTGTTTAAATGAACGAGTGATTGTATGATGATATGATGGATCCGAAAATTCGGTGTTTGGTTTTTAGGAGGCGAATAAATCTGGTTCTTGTAAATGGATGTGTGTTAGATCTTATGATTTTAGGATGAATGATTTGAAGGTTATAAGTTGATTTGTTTTGTTTGATTTGAAAACCTGAATGAATGCAATTGTTTGTTTGTTCTGGTCGCATACTAGGAGGGTACACATTTTACTACACATTGTACAATCTCACACTGCACACCGTATACTCGGGGGTCACACACTCCTAAGTGTACAACCCCTATTGCACAACGTACAAGGGACAGATACAAGGTCGCACACCTCAAGGTCCGCACATTCATCTTGTACAGGTTACTAAAGCACTGGGTACAACCTAGTTATGCCTGACCGCACACTTCTTAGAACCACACACTCTATGTACAACTGCTTATTGGACACAATACAACCCTCGTATGCATGACCGCACACTGTCAGTAGGCCGCACACTCTTGTGTGGGCCGCACACTGACAAGTGGGCCGCACACTCTATTGTATTGGGCCATATTCTAGTGGGCCGCACACTAAGGTAGCCCAATGCTTTAATAGGTCGCACACAATCCACTATTCACGTTATTTTATGTTAACTGTTAATGATTGGTATGACATACGTTAGCTGATACTGTACCTTACTTGATTTAAATACGTGTATAATATACATGACATACTTGTATACGACCCTAATATTGGTAACCATAATAGGACGTGGTTGACCAAACTTAGGATAAATACTCTATCTACCGAGCAATCAAAGGTGAGTTCACACTAACACTTAAAGCATGTATTCCCGGTGGATTTGAGAACCCAATATTCCGGGGGAACGGAATAGTAATTTAACAATATCTATAATTCATGTTTCTAGCGTACTAGACGAAACTCTATCATGAAGTCCCTAAAACCTATACCGATTACTCGCCGGATATGGGGAACAGGATATTAGTTGGTAGCGCTATTAGGTTTGACAAACCTCACACCGGCCTTGGAGGACGGGAGTGAACTAGTATGCCTTATAACCGATCGATGATGATAGACATTAATCAAGGGCAACTGCACTATAATCTCAATTTCAGTACTACACAGTTTAGTAGCTTACATGGGGTAGCTCCTCGTGGCATTTTTTATAACCAGTAACTTAATTAATTAATTAATGTTTTTGGGATAAAACTAGAAAAACCTTTTTAAACCGTAAACTCGCCAACTTTATGTTGACATACTATTGCATGCTTGAAGGTCCGTAAGTGTTGCGCTGGAGTCTGCTCGGAGGAGTGTAGTGGTCATCTTGAATCTGTTATTGGATTCCTATTTTGAAAACTTATGTTTTAGACTATTAATGGATGTTATGTACTCAATGCTTCCGCTAAATGCTTAAACTTTATTTTAGACTTTAAATGTGATGTCATTAATCGTATTGGAAATGTTGGTTTTACTTTAATTATCTTACCTGTTCAATATGATTGGTGGCATGATTTGGCCAGTCGCACGCCTCGCGATAATACTCCGCAAAGTGGAAAATGAGGGTGTGACAGATTGGTATCAGAGCCATTGGTTATAGTGAACTCGGTTTTTAAAAAAAAGTCTTTTTGAGAAAAACCAGACTAAAACTTTTTTATATTAGTCGATCTGTAACGACACTACACTCCAAGTGCAACACTCAGGGCCCTAGACTACCAAGCATAAGTATATGCTTACTTGTTATTTACTTAGTGTGTTACGTGGTAGTGTAATTAGTAAAGAAATATACTATGTTACTTACTTATCTCTTTTCTAAACGTTTGCTTGGAAACTTACGTAGTTTAGTTATATTTCTTTCTATCTATCTCTCAATCTTTCCGACATCGTTCTCATCCTATGCATTTGTAGATATGAAAAAAATGAACGGACGTGGTAGAGGTAACGTGAACCTGACTCAGGACCAGTTGACGGCCCTAATCAATGCTCAGGTGGCTGAAGCTTTCGCAGCTCACCCTGGAGGTACAACTAATCTAAATCAGTCTGGGATGTCTACATCCTATTCTCGTGTCACCCTACCTATGTTAAACTTATTTGTTTCTCCCATCACGACAGGTCAACCTGCTCCTACTCAGCCTCGAGTATGCACTTTCAAAGCTTTCATGGAATGCAAGCCTCATTCTTTCAATGGCACCAAGGGAGCTGTAGGCCTTTTGCACTAGATCGAGAAGGTCGAGTCGGTATTCGAGATTTGTGATTGTCCTGCTAATTGTCTAGTGAAGTTTGCTACTGCTACTCTCAAAGGAAATGCACTCTCGTGGTGGAATGCGCAAATTCAGATGCTTGGTTTGGCGGATGCCAATGCCACTCCTTGGAATGACTTCAAGGATCAAATCAAGGAGGAGTACTATCACATGGATGACATCCAAAAGCTTGAAGTGGAGTACCAAGGCCTGAAGATGGTTGGGTCTGAAATTGAAGCGTATACTCAGAAGATCAAATGACTTAGCTGCTCTCTGTCCGAACTTGTCTCAGCCTGCCTACAAGCGAATTGAGCTCTACCTCAGAGGTTTAGTCCCAGAAATCCAGAGCTTGGTGACTTCAGCAAATCTTCTCACCATCCAGCAAAATATCCGCTTGGCACACTGTCTCACCGACCAAGCAGTCGAATAGGGCAAGCTGCCCCAGAGAATCAGCGATACTACCGATGCTACTGGAGACAACAAGCACAAGTGGGACAAAAATAAAGGTCCAACTTTTCACAACCCCAAGCTCAACAAAGGAAGGTCAAGGGAAACAAGGGTACTAACCAACAAGTTGGAGGTTATCTGGGAAATCGCCCTAAGTGCAACAAATGCAATCGACGCCATTATGGGCAGTTTGATAAGGGTCGCTGCCAGCGGTGTAACAAGTTAGGGCATCATTCCAAGGGTTGTAGGATCCCGTACCCAGCGAAGCAAAATCAGAAACCCCAGCAGCAGTAGCAGCCTCACCGGGGCAATGTTAGAGGGTGTATTCAGTGTGGAGATGAGGGGTACATCAAGAAGAACTGCCTGCAGTTGAATCAGAATCGCAAGAACAACCAAGGAGCTGGGAACAACAACGATGGAGACAACGGCGCAAGAGGACGCGCATTTGTGATTGGCACCAGAGAGGCAAGGAATGACCCCAACGTCGTAAAGGGTAAGTTCCTACTCGATGATCATTATGTTCTATGTTGTTTGACTCCGGAGCCGATCCTAGTTATGTATCACTAAGTTTCAGTAAGATGCTTAATATAACAACCCTAAAATTACCCTAAAACGCTCTGTAATCGAAAAACCAAACCCGCGTAAAGTTAATTTTAATTAAAAAATGAAAAATCAAAATTTTAATACCTGTCGCGGGCCGCGACAGGGTTTATGGGGGTCGGTCGCGGGGCGCGATGGCCCATTTCTTGCTGGTTACTCTTTTTGACACGTGTCGTCCATGTGTCGTGCCTAGGTGCTGACCAGGCAACCCTAGCCGTAGCTAGGGTGCCCTCGCGGGGCGCGAAAGGAAGAGAGGGGGCGGTCGCGGGGGGCTACAGGCTTCGAAAAATCTTATAAATAGAGGAGTTCAGGCACAATTCAAAGTCATTCAATTCTCTTTCTCTCTCAACTTCTATAATCCGAAAATTTTACTTAAAATACCCCCTAAATCACGAAGCTCTGCACCGTTGTAAGTGTTTTAACCCCTGATCACTAATTCGATACCCAGTCCGATTGATCTGGAACCCAGCAACTGATGCTAAAGCGCTGCCTGTTTAGGGCTATGCTTTGTAAACTAAGTTGGGGTTCTGTCTCGTGAGGTATTGATAAAGTTGAATTGGGTTATTATAGTAATGCGTGTGCATAGTATGTTTTTAATAGGAACTCAAGAAAATAATAAAAAAAAATATTACCAAGAAGCCTGTTGAAAAACATAAGTTTACAAAGTGAGTCATTCTCTTTTTACCAAATTGTTTACAAACCCTAAATGTTTTAAATTGTACTTACAGTAGTTAAGTCTTTGTATTCTAAAATCACTGCCAGTATGTGGGGTTTTGTATACACTACTTGTCAAGCGTTACTATTGGACAAAGAGTTAACCAATAGTAATATGACCACAATCATTGTAACTGCCAACGTGACAAATACTGATTGAGTTTTTGGTAGATAAAAACATTGTAATATCCTTCTTAATACTGTAAAGTATAACATTATGTTTTTACAAAATGGAATGAACTCGTAAGTACTTCTTGCTGATAAAATATCTGAATGCTTAAATAAAATGGCTATAAAGTTACCTAAATAAAAGAATAAGTTCATGTTTTCAGCAATTAAGGGTTTATCCCTATAAAGATATTATAAATGAAATATAGGTTTTATCCCATTTGTTTAATATAAAAAGTTTGGTGTTTGCAAACTATGAATTTATTTCCTAACTACGATCCTGATGTTTTAATTCCGCTGCCAATTTAGTAAGCACCGATACCACCTGATTGGTTCACAGCTCTCGCTCCCAGGATGGGGTCGAGGGTTGCGATAGAAGGTGGTATCAGAGCCACTGTTTTAAGCCTTTTAGGTGTTCTTTTAAATACCTAAAACTTTACCATTTTGTTAGGAAATGTAAATAACTTATGTGTTATTCTGTGTAAATACATCTTGATATGTATATTATGATTTTATGTTATTTTGATGATTTTGAGTTCACAGTATGAGTGATCAGAATACCCCTGATGCTTTTCGTCGTCTGTCCCACTCTCCAATGGATGAAGGATCATCTAATCCAGCATCTGGATACACAGTAGATTCTGAGGATACTTTTGTTTTTAGAGCCAAATCCGAAGAGGCATTTCCTCCTAAGAAAAGAGGATGGTTTAGTAAAGAGAAAAGGGAGAGGAGAAAAAGACAGAGGAATATTAAAAAACAAGCCACAATAAGAATAGCTGAGGGAACTGCCCAAATTCCAGTGACTTTACCTCTATGGAAGGAACTGGATAGGTGACTAGCAAACCTTGACATGTTCCAAACTGCAGAAAATATTCTAGATCTTAACCATGTAGCAGTACCTGAACCACAACTCTTACCTTTATACCCTAAGCAACCAATAGCACCTATGCCTATGTACCCAGAACAAAATCAAGAAAATCAATTACCAATCCCTGCTTTCGACCCAAATGAAATACCTAGGTTACCAGCACCAAATCCCTTAGAACAGTGGTGGACGATTGATTGGGCATTTCAGAACTTGATGAATGATCCCTATCTGCCATACGGAGAAGCCGTACCAGCTTACCCCGATGAATGATCCCATACCAGCCCCAATGCCACCAATGAACCAAGAAAACATAGAAGAAATTCGCCACTATGGTGAAGAATTAATTGAGGAGGGAAATAGGATACGCCAAATCAGGGAGAATCTCATCTGGAAATACGACGAGAGAGAGATGCAATATTAAGAAAACAAAAGCCTAATATACTATATATATGTGTTTTCTTTTACTTTGATAATATATATATATATATATATATATATATATATATATGTATGTATTAATGCATAACTACTAATCTGTAGAATTTTAGTTGTTTGTACTAGATGTATATATATGAAAAAGAGTAAATGTCGCAATGCTCGAAAATTTTGGTTCAATGTGTTTGAGTAATTGTTTATTTAATTTATTCTGGATATTAATACCTGATAATGTTTACAATCCAGATGGAAACCGAAGTAAATCAGGAAATCCAGAATAATAATGATAACGGAAACCAAGTGGATAAAAGGGCTATAGAACACATAGTAGCTCAAGGAATCATAGATGCCATGCCATTTATTATCGATACTATTAATAAAAAAGGCAGAAAATAATAATTCCATAATAGGCAGTAAACGTACGCCCACTGAGCCAAGTCACGGCGTGAATGGAAACCACGAACTACTGATCCAAGCTCCAATTCCAAAAAGAAGAAGGACCATCTCATATGGTTGTTCTTATAAAGAATTCTTATCATGCAAACCAATAGAATTCTCAGGTAAAGAAGGAGCTATTTCAGCTTTGCGCTGGATAGAAAAGATAGAAGCAGTCTTAAAAATAAGTAAGTGTGCAGATGAGGATAAGATCATGTATGCTTCTAATCTTTTCAAAGATGGAGCTTTAGAATGGTGGAATACCATTCTCCAGTCAAGAGAAAGTGATAGGGTTTACAACATGGAATGGAACAACTTTAAGGAAATAGTTGAAAGAAAGTTATGTACTCCTCATGATAAGGAATAGATTAGCAATAAGTTTCTGAACCATAGAATGATTAGGGTAGATTGCAGAGAATATACTACCATATTCTTTGAGTATGCTAGAATAGTACCAACTTTAGCCTCACCAGAACCAGTATTAATCTCCCGTTACATCTGGGGATTAATCAGTGAGATCAGAAATATAGTCAAGGCAGCAAGACCACAAACAATAGAAGAAGCAGTGGAACTTGCTAACACTCTGACAGATGAATTATGACTAAAAGACGATGAAATTCTACAAAACAGAAATTTCAATAGTTATGTTCAACGATTCCAATGTTGGACGGGCTGAAATAAAGTATAGCATTTGATATTCCAAGTAAGCGCAAACCGAATAGTGAAAGTGCGAAATATTAGTGAATCTATGTGATAGGTCGTAAAAGATTATGGAAAGGAAAATGCAAACCAATGAAACCGAAGTGTTAAAAACATTAAGATAAAGAACCCGGGTAACGGGTTAAAAGGAAGTAGGGGCATAAACCAAATAACGGAATGAGTGGGATAAACCAACGTGAAAACGACGAAAGAAGTCATAGAGTCGGAAAGATAATCCGAAAGAAAATGAGTGTTGCCTTAGACTACGGTCAAAGTCAAACGAGTTTTAAAAGCGAAAACAAATTATTCTAAACACAAAAAGGGGTACCTAGACGCCATTTGTATATATATATATAATTAAATAAAGATATGAGTAGAAGATGATCTACGGGATCGCTAGACCCTTCCGGGTTATAAGCAATATAAAGGTCTACGGGACCAAAATGACCCTCGGGTCACAAATACAAAGAAACAAACAATAGGGTCTCACCTTAAAAAAAAAAAGCGAAGATCTAATAAAATGGTCTATGGGGCTAAGTAAAGGAACCTACGGGTCGACAATATAGAAGCGTGGGAACCAGTTACGATTTTCCACGCAAAATGATAACGAAGAAGAATAATTATTGTCGTCAAATTTTGATATGATTGATTGGCATGTAAGAAACGATGTTCTAACACATATAAATACTATGAGAGAAATTAGAAAATGGTTAATGATAAAGAATATAGGTCTTAACACCGAAAGATGTAAGGCGATGCATTCGAAGCAAAGATTCTTAATAATGAAAAGCCGATGTAAAACTAAACATGACGTAATATGACCACGGACACAAAAAGTAACATAGAATACAATCACATTGTAGCATGAATGACTAGATATGAAATTATAAGCACGCAAAGGGCTAGTGACTGCAAAATAGTACGCCCGAAAGTCGAGGTAAGAGGTAAAACGGTGACTAATTAGTCTAGACGGCAAAGTAATTTACAGTCAAGTAACGTTAAGCCCAAGGTTTATTAAGCCATTTAGAATTTTTGAAAGGATTGGTAAGATAGCATATCGTCTCAAAATGACCGAGAGATTGAGTGGGATACATAGCACGTTCCACATATCACGTCTCCGAAAATGTTTAGCTGACGAAACTGCTTATATCCCCTACGACGATATCGAGGTGGATAACAGCCTCAATTATGCCGTAAAGCCGATTGCGATTCTAGATCGCAAGGTAAAGAAGTTGAGAAACAAAGAAATTGATCAAGTAAAGGTCAAATGGGAGCACAGAAAAAGTTCGGATACCACATGGGAATCCGAAGAGGAAATGAGATGTCTTTACCCCACACTTTTCAGCACGTACTCTGGTTTCGGGGACGAAACCCTTTTTAAGGAGGGTGGACTTGTAACACCCCGAAATTTATAAAACTTTATAATAAAGTTATAAAGTACAGAATAAACGAGAACAAGCTAACTAGGAAATAAATAACCCAGTTAGCTATAAGCCTCGTAGTAACACATGAAAGAACTAAAAATGCCCAAGTTATAAACCAAACCAAAGTGGAGGGGCTTATATTGTTAGATTTGAAACTTAATTAAATAAAAACAAATTAAAAACCCACCAAACACACCCAAATGGTGTGTCTGGTCGATCAAATGGCAGGGGCGACAAGGGGGTTCTCCTCCAAACCCTAACTTTCACAAAAACCATAAATTGAAGGCTCAAATCAAGTTCAAATCGAAATCTGAATATAGATTAGTGATCACCTTGTTGTAGGGATCATAAGGTATGTAATTTCTAAGCAAAATCTTCACCCAAATTTCTATGAACGAATCCATGGAATTCAGGATTTGATGTTGCATGTTAGTTGTTTTGAATGAAATAGTGTCTAGGGATAAACCCTAGTCAATTACTTGTTGAAATTTTTGCCTAATTCTTGTGAAATCCATAATCACCATTTAAAGTGATAGATGGGTTTGTAGAAGTATGATGAACATTAGGATTGCGATTTTATCTTAGTATAAATTGGGTTCTATGAAACAAGTTTAGATTGAGTAATATGAAAATTGATGTGAATTAGCCTAAATTGGTATTTATCTTGGCTAAATAACAAGTGTTGAACTTCATTATAAATTGTGAAGAATTATGCCCTTAAGGTGTTTGTGAAAATGCCTAAAAGAGGATTAAAACTGAAAATTTGAGCTAAAACGCGTGTTTGTATAGTTATGGCAAATTATGCGTATTATGTAAACAAAAGAGTTCTAAACGGGTTGTGATTGAACTCTATGGAAAAGAAACCGGAGCGTCAAGTGGACAAGCCGGTGGTGACGCGCGCCTGAAAGGGATGCTTGAAAGGTACGTGACTTTCGGTTTCATTACATTGTGCATAAACAAAAGTCTTAGAAATATTAATGAGATAGTAGTGTCAAATGCGAGTTTGGTATGTCATAGAAGTGACGAAGCTCACTCGACAAACCAAACAAGTCAAAGTAGCTTATTAGATACGTTGGTTGATAATATTGTGTAATTAGTCACGTTGGAATAAAAATAGAGTGATGTAATTCACTAGATAAAGAAACGAATTAAAATATTGGTTAGAATAAGTTTGGTGTGTTGTAAAATGGAGGTTTCCATTAAACAACCAAACGGGTCGAACAATGGTTAAATTTGTAGTGTTGAAGTGACTAAAACGTCACTCATTAAAAATTGAGTTATAAAAGCGTAAACCATGGAACGGATGTGATACGCTAAGGTTGACAAGTCCGGGAATGGGTAATTATGGTTAGAAACCAATGTTGATGAATCATGCAAGTATGTAACTTGACCCGTTACATTAAGTGAATTGTTATTTAATTATGTACGGATGCAATGTAAAATAGAAGTTGCGTTGATTGTAGCGATCATGTTCGTTACTTAAATGATTAGGCTAAGATTTGGTTAAGAGTCGTTTGGTAGTCATTATAATGGTGGATTCCATAAATGAGCCAAACGGGTCGAATAAACAATGAATGTGAGGCTAATGCTTCGTTATATGGTTATTTAGTCTTTTGTTAATGTTAATAATAGATATATTAAAACACGAGAATTAGCATTTTGGGTTGCTTAAATGATGAACCCCATAAGAGTAAACTAAATGGGTTATTAAGGGAAGCTATGAATTTGATAACGGTAGTACCTTACTTATAAATTTTGAGCCCGGGTGATGGGTAGCGGATTACTAAACACGCAAACCGGTGATGGAAGCGTGGTGTTGAAAATAAAGAACCCATGATGGGGATCTTCTTATTTAAAAAGTGATATCCCGTTCATGGAAATTTGGGTGAAATGAATAAACGGATCAAACAAAAAAACTTACAGAGTCTACCGTAAGTTACGGTCTCTACCGTAACTTACGGTGGAGAACAAAGAGTTACGGTGGTTCAGTACTGTGTTACGGCAGACTAGGATTATATAGTGTCTACCGTAACTTACGGTAGATACCGTAAGTTACGGTAGAGTCCAGAAATTTTTGTTAAAAAATTGTATATCATAAATAACCGAATCCGTTTCGGAGCATAGTTTGATTATGCAAATTATGAGTGATTACTAATATGAATATTTGTCAAAATCTTCCGTTTTTAGGTATTGCAAGTACGTGGATGATGATCAAGACAATGTTTCAAGAACCGAACACACATTTTGGACGCTTCCGCACTAATATAATCTATTAAACTGTGTTGTTTGTAAGCACTACTGGATGATGAATGGTTTATTTCTGTTATTTGACTATGTTAAACTCTATGACGAAGTATAACTTAGTTTACTAACTAAGTTTTTGATAATTATAAAATTTACTTTTTCATATACTATATTTTTATGATAATTAAATTCAAAATATAAGGCGGGTGTTACAAGTTGGTAATCAGAGCTTAAGGTTGTCAACAAAGTGTTCGGTTCAAGCTTGATCAATCATCCGGTAAGAATTAGTCATTTAGTAAATTTTATTAGAATATTAGAAAAAGGAATTTGATTCAATGTGTACGGGAAGAGCGTGTTAACACACTCAAACCCGGAAGGTGCACTAAACATGAATGGTTTAAGCAAGTGGTGAACTTGGCTAAACCAAAGCGAATGATGCATATGTTATAAAAAGGAAATGTTTAATAATTAGCATAAACATTTCAGACTCAAGATGGCTAATAAAGGCAATGATGATACAGTGCCGAAAGTCATCGAACAGATGAAAGAAATGTCCGGTGTAACCGGGGGCGAATTAGCATCTCAATTAACTAAAGAGACGGAGGCTAAAATTTCTGAGGAAGTCGGAAAGGCAATAGAAGCCAGTCTACCGCAGTTCGCCGAGACTACAAATCACAATTTTGCTAGCAGTAGAGGATATGATAACTGAATTAAAAGATAGTCTCTCACAAGAAAAAGATGACGGGAGTGAGTCGGATGTGGACCCAAGACCCGTAAAGAAATCAAAGCTTGATACCCCAAAAGAGAAGGCAAGGTCTTCCCACATGACAGCCGCAGAGGCTAAAGCTGAACCTGACGTCATTTCAGGTATGTTTCTTGTAAATTAAAGTATAGCACAAAGATTATTTGGGTACGAGTGCAAATAATAGTTGTATATGGGCATATGAGTAAACTTCGTAAAAGATATATATATAAGCATAAACAGAAGTGATCATGTAAAAAAAAATCGAGGCAAAAGTAATCATGATAAATATTGCCATGGGAAGGGGTGCGCGCACACTCGAACCCGAGAACGTAATGAAAGATAAGCGTCATAATAAGGAGAAGTGTAATAACGCCCAAACCCAGGGAGTTTGCAATAGTAATAGATGACAAGGACATGGTTATAGACTAAGCTAAACCAAATGAAACATATAGAAACATCATTTATGTCCACAAACGATGTGGATAAAAGTTATACAAAGATATGAAACAATAACATGAAATGAATTGATTTGTTATTATAACAATGGGTTAAGGTCAAAAATCAAGGGATTAAGATCTGGAAATGAATATCCTCGAGAAAGAAACTAAATGGATAATATGTATTATTCGTTGCTGTAAATAATGAAATACCAATAGATTTGGATTAAAAAGCTTGGGTATGAATAGATACCCAGGCAACATGTCATTAATAATAATAAAAAAAAGCCTTATGAGGAAGAACGATGACTACATTGATGAGTGTGGTTGAATAAAAGATTAGTAAAATAAATGTATTAGAAGCGTTAGAACGAAAACGGGTAAACCCCAATAGCCATATAACGATAGCAATGGTTTTACCAAACAAGGCCTAAGAAATGAACCTTCGGGGCATTGATAAAAGAGACGCTGACGCAGATTAAAAGTCAAAAGACTCAAATTAAGAATTATGACTAAAAGACGATGAAATTCTGCAAAACAGAAATTTCAATAGTTATGTTCAACTATTCCAATGTTGGACGGGCTGAAATAAAGTATAGCATTTGATATTCAAAGTAAGCGCAAACCGAATAGTGAAAGTGCGAAATATTAGTGAATCTATGTGATAGGTCGTAAAAGATTATGGAAAGGAAAATGCAAACCAATGAAACCGAAGTGTTAAAAACATTAAGATAAAGAACCCGGGTAACGGGTTAAAAGGAAGTAGGGGCATAAACCAAATAACGGAATGAGTGAGATAAACCGACGTGAAAACGACGAAAGAAGTCATAGAGTCGGAAAGATAATCCGAAAGAAAATGAGTGTAGCCTTAGACTACGGTCAAAGTCAAACGAGTTTTAAAAGCGAAAACAAATTATTCTAAACACAAAAAGGGGTACCTAGACGCCATTTGTATATATATATATATATATATATATATAATTAAATAAAGACATGAGTAGAAGATGATCTACGGGATCGCTAGACCCTTCCGGTTTATAAGCAATATAAAGGTCTACGGGACCAAAATGACCCTTGGGTCACAAATATAAAGAAACAAACAATAGGGTCTCACCTTAAAAAAAAAAGCGAAGATCTAATAAAATGGTCTATGGGGCTAAGTAAAGGAACCTACGGGTCGACAATATAGAAGCGTGGGAACCAGTTACGATTTTCCACGCAAAATGATAACGGAGAAGAATAATTCTTGTCGTCAAATTTTGATATGATTGATTGGCACATAAGAAACGATGTTCTAACACATATAAATACTATGAGAGAAATTAGAAAATGGTTAATGATAAAGAATATAGGTCTTAACACCGAAAGATGTAAGGCGATTGTAGGACCGGTTTTGACTCCGAAATGATTGCGAACCGAACGTGTGACGTGCGGAATCCGTACACGAACGTGACCTAAACACAAAAACGTACAAATAATATGATTCTATTGAAAGATATGACGAGTACAAAAACCTTGAATCACTTTCTCTCTCTAGATTCTCTCTCTAGATCTAGAGCTCTCTAAAATATCAAATGAGCAAAAGTTCTAATTCTTAAGTCTAAGGCTCTATTTATAGGCACAAGGTTATAAGGATTTCTCCTTATTTACAAGATTGCCACCTTGCCCTTTTAACTACATATTACATCATAAAGTCTAGTATTCTTCATTTTCTGCTACGGTTCTGATTGACGGAGGCGATAGACACATACTGCACTAACAGACTCCCCCTTGGATATTGCCGCAGTCAATCTCGTAGCGTTTTGTCTTTTCTTTCTCTCTGAGTCTTCTTGAAACTTTGACGGTATCAGCAACCATAGACTCCCTCTTTCTTGAACAGAATCCCCGTGGATCTGTCTTCGGCTTCCGTTGCTCTTCCTTTCCTTCAGACTCCTTTTCTTCAGGCTCCCCCTTTCGTCAAGCTTCCGTGCTTTAGGGATCGACACCTTGTTTTCCGGTTACAAGCTCCCCCTTGTTTCGAGCTCGTCTTCAGACTCCCCCTTAGACTCAGCTTCCGGGATCGTAGTCTGGTACACTATCTGCAACACTCATACATTTATAAGTAACAACATTTTAAACTTCCAGGAATCATAATCTGGCAATTCAATTCCCTAAATTAACAATTCTCATGAATTTGGCATTTTCATCGAATCGAATCGAAAACTAGCTCTATAACAAGATAAGCATCCAAATCCCCCACAGTTAATCATCCAAGTCCAAACTAATGACCTTGGAGATATCACAAACTGTTTTTCATTTTTTTGTTTAAAAATTTCAAGTTTCAAATTAATGAACTTGTTTTATTATCAGAAACACAATCAGCATACTTAGATTTTGAAACTCAGCATCTCAGACATCAGTTGTCGAAAATAAAGCAGAATCAAAAATCTTTTTGTATTTTCTGAAAATATAAAGCAATAACGAAATATGTACAAACATATTTACAGACAATATTTTTGTCTGAGTATGCGTCAGAGGATCATATCAGTTTTTGACAAGTCACAAGTACCGTTGAGCTTAATTACACATTAAGAATTAAACAATTCACTTAGATTGTCGATATACTGGTCCACTTAAATTTTCACACAAAGTTCAACTGATTCAGGATACGAATTAGGTGTTTTAAGAACTTAAACTCATTCATGTGTCCCACCTCTTGAATATACTCTCGTATCCAGATCCCAATATTCAGTCTTACAGGTGAGTATACCTAGATGATATCTGTAAGGGGTTAAATTGCGAAGAATCGTGAGAGCTCAGGTCAGAACTTCCGTTCAGCAGAGAGATGACGGCTTCGACTTTTGGTGTGTCCCCTTTAGAGGATCTTTTTTTTTACAACAGCATTGATTAGCAATTTTATTGTCTCATCATTTTATGCTGAGGGCGGCGCTATATTTCAAGCAAGCAGAAAGTATTATACGGCGACTAGGCCATTGCTTCCGCAAAATCAGAAGTCCCGGGATAATACCCCAGATATCACTGAGTATAAAGACCTAGTATCTCAGAAAGATGGGTCCTTCAAACGAGATTTCAGGGGTTACCTATATATCCAAGTAGTGTTCCCCACGAAATAAGTAAGTTTGAATTTATGTTTATATCCCAAAAAAGTTTACTAAATGTATAAAAACCTATCGGCATATCATCAGTGAGACTGTTTAACGCTTATTTAATCAATACATTTCTTTAGCATACTGTAACTGTCTACTGATGTACTATCATTTCCTCTTTTTACACAAAACTCAATTTTTTTTTTTAATTTTATCATGTTTTTGTCTTTTTCAAATTTTCTAATGTTTTTGTATTTTCTGACAACAATATATCTCCCCCTAAAATGCAAAATCATATAAAGAAAATTTGACAACCAATATGGATAGCTTTGTCTCGCCATCCATTTTCTGCTAAAAGTGCTCTGATTTGCAGAAATTCTAATATACCCCCATGATTTACAACACATTGATATTTACAGTTTGAAAACCGTTTTTCAATCTTGTGAAATTAATCATGTTTGTTCAGCCGTGAGGGTTTCGGCATATTCAATCAACACATATTTTTGTAATTTTCTATTTTTGACAAAAATTAAAAACAAACATATTTTTGGTTTTTAAGTTTTTCAAATTTTTAGAGTTTTTGAAAATATTGTTTATTTATGTACAGAAACTGATAAACTCCCTGTTCAACCAAACCAGGGTTCAGCAGCCTCTTCCTCCTCTCGTTGTGCCAGGCTGCTCCAACTTCCACTCTCACAATCTTCGGTTTTGTTGAGCACCTGCACATTTAGACTACTTGATTACTTGAACAATTTAGCCCAGGTCTCTTGAACCTTAGGCATTTCAACACAATATGCATCATTTAACTTCGGAAAATCTTTGTCATTATGAACAAAAACTTTTTCATTTTTTACTTCAACTTTCTCATCTTTTACCAAAATCACTTGTTTCTTAACACTCCATGTTTGACCTTTCGGAGTACCTCTTTTGTAAAAATGTGATTCTTTTTGAACATTTTGATTTTGAACAATAACTTTTGGTTTCCAAAACTCTTGGGGTTTTGTCATATCAACAGTTGTTTTCCAACTTTGAATTGTTCTAACTCTTGGTGTGTGAGAATTCCAGGTCTGTCTCGAATTGAACCTATTTGAATTTGATTTCCAATTTTGATTCGAAGCAAACTTGTTTGTGTTGTACCTCCAAGTTTGTTTTGAATCAAATCTGGTTGACCTGTGTTTCACATCCTCATATTTCTGTTTCTCAACATTTTTAGACTTCTTTTTGTCAACATCCACAGGTTTAAGATTCGGACACTTTCGTGCAAGATGTCCTAATTGATCACACTTAAAACATGTTCTTTTTGAAACATCTTTAACCTGTGGTTGTTGCCTTTTCTTTTGAGCACAAACCTCTTCATTAGTCTGTTGTCTAAATTTGAGTTTTTCCTCTTCTTCAAAACTTTTTCCTTGAACAAAACTCATTTTTTCTTCATTATAAATTGTGAAGAATTATGCCCTTAAGGTGTTTGTGAAAATGTCTAAAAGAGGATTAAAACTGAAAATTTGAGCTAAAACGCGTGTTTGTATAGTTATGGCAAATTATGCGTATTATGTAAACAAAAGAGTTCTAAATGTGT
This sequence comes from Helianthus tuberosus, assembly GCA_030545235.1. Taxonomy (NCBI): domain Eukaryota; kingdom Viridiplantae; phylum Streptophyta; class Magnoliopsida; order Asterales; family Asteraceae; genus Helianthus; species Helianthus tuberosus. The sequence continues at coordinate 87,013,431 of CM060369.1, forward strand.
TGTGATTGAACTCTATAGGAAAAGAAACCGGAGCGTCAAGTGGACAAGCCGGTGGTGACGCACGCCTGAAAGGGATGCTTGAAAGGTACGTGACTTTCGATTTCGTTACATTGTGCATAAACAAAAGTCTTAGAAATATTAATGAGATAGTAGTATCAAATGCGAGTTTGGTATGTCATAGAAGTGACGAGGCTCACTCGACAAACCAAACAAGTCAAAGTAGCTAATTAGATACGTTGGTTGATAATATTGTGTAATTAGTCACGTTGGAATAAAAATAGAGTGATGTAATTCACTAGATAAAGAAACGAATTAAAATATTGGTTAGAATAAGTTTGGTGTGTTGTAAAATGGAGGTTTCCATTAAACAACCAAACGGGTCGAACAATGGTTAAATTTGTAGTGTTGAAGTGACTAAAACGTCACTCATTAAAAATTGAGTTATAAAAGTGTAAACCATGGAACGGATGTGATACGCTAAGGTTGACAAGTCCGGGAATGGGTAATTATGGTTAGAAACCAATGTTGATGAATCATGCAAGTATGTAACTTGACCCGTTACATTAAGTGAATTGTTATTAAATTATGTACGGATGCAATGTAAAATAGAAGTTGTGTTGATTGTAGCGATCATGTTCGTTACTTAAATGATTAGGCTAAGATTTGGTTAAGAGTCGTTTGGTAGTCATTATAATGGTGGATTCCATAAATGAGCCAAACGGGTCGAATAAACAATGAATGTGAGGCAAATGCTTCGTTATATGGTTATTTAGTCTTTTGTTAATGTAAATAATAGATATATTAAAATACGAGAATTAGCATTTTGGGTTGCTTAAATGATGAACCCCATAAGAGTAAACTAAATGGGTTATTAAGGGAAGCTATGAATTTGATAACGGTAGTACCTTACTTGTAAATTTTGAGCCCGGGTGATGGGGATCATCTTATTTAAAAAGTGATATCCCGTTCATGGAAATTTGGGTGAAATGAATAAACGGATCAAACAACAAACTTACAGAGTCTACCGTAAGTTACGGTCTCTACCGTAACTTACGGTGGAGAACAAAGAGTTACGGTGGTTCAGTACTGTGTTACGGCAGACTAGGATCATATAGTGTCTACCGTAACTTACGGTAGATACCGTAAGTTACGGTAGAGTCCAGAAATTTTTGTTAAAAATTTGTATATCATAAATAACCGAATCCGTTTCGGAGCATAGTTTGATTATGCAAATTATGAGTGATTACTAATACGAATATTTGTCAAAATCTCCAGTGTTTAGGTATTGCAAGTACGTGGATGATGATCAAGACAATGTTTCAAGAACCGAACACACATTTTGGACGCTTCCGCACTAATATAATCTATTAAACTGTGTTGTTTGTAAGCACTACTGGATGACGAATGGTTTATTTCTGTTATTTGACTATGTTAAACTCTATGAAGAAGTATAACTCAGTTTACTAACTAAGTTTTTGATAGTTATAAAATTTTCTTTTTTATATACTATATTTTTATGAAATTAAATTCAAAATATAAGGCGGGTGTTACATTATGGTAATTCCTACCGTGCGAAAATGACAAGTTCGTCTTCTGCACCTTTCTGTAAGTCATGTAAGAAAACACATTCAGGAAAATGCACAAGATGTTGCATCTTCTGCAAGAAGTTAGGGCATAATGAAGAAGAATGCAGAATTAAAGCCAATGCCAAAATATGCTACAATTGCGGAGAGACAGGTCATATCCGACAAAACTTCCCAAAACTAGTTCTAGCAGCAGACAACAAAGCAAAAGCAATAGAAGGACCCAAGAAGAATGCCAGGGCATTTGTTTTGACAGCAGAAGAAGCTAAGATGATCCCTCATGTGATTGCCGGTACGTTTTTAGTTAATGATGTTTATGCTCAAGTACTATTTGACTCTGGTGCAAACCAAAGTTTTATAAATACTTCTTTCTGTAAACTTCTCAATCAACCATTAACTAAACTTCACCAACACTGTCTGGTTGAAACGGAAAATGGAAATTCCATCAAAATAAGCGAAATCCTTCAGGAAGGAAAAATAGAAATTTTAAGCCATAAATTTACTGTTAACCTCTTACCAATGGATCTAGCCAGATTCGATGTTGTATTAGGAATGGATTGGTTGGTAGCCAATCATGCACGAATATTGTGTGATCAAAAGTCTGGAGAAGTATGTACACCAACTGGCGAAAGGATCACCATTAAGGGAAATAAGCTGACAAGGTCAAAGAAATTAATCTCTGTAATGAAAGCTGCAAGTTATGCACGAAAGGGAGAAATGGTGTATATGATTTTAGTAATCATTAACACTAAAGAAAAAGAATTAAAAGATATTCCTGTAATATCTAAATTCTCATATGCTTTTCCAGACGAATTACCTGGATTACCGCCAGATCATGAAGTTGAATTTAGAATTCAACTGATACCAGGAACAACACCAACTAGCACCAACGGAAATGCAGGAATTGAAGAAACAGTTAGACGAATTACTCGAAAAAGGTTTCATACAACCTAGTTCATTACCGTGGGGAGCACCGATATTATTTGTCAAAAAGAAAGATGGATCGATGCGTATGTGCATTGATTACCGAGAATTAAATAGGGTTACGATTAAAAATTGGTACCCATTACCGAGAATCGATGATCTATTCGATCAACTTCAAGGAGCCCGATTCTTTTCTAAGATGGACTTATGCTCAGGATATCATCAATTGAAGGTACAGGAAGAGAACATTCCTAAAACTGCTTTCAGAACAAGGTAGCGTCATTATGAATTTGCAGTCATGCCATTTGGTTTAACCAATGCCCCAGCCACATTTATAGACATGATGAATAGGATATGAAAACCATACCTGGATAAATTCATAATTGTCTTTATAGATGATATTCTAATTACTCTAAGAGTAAAGAAGAGCATGCAGAGCATCTGCACATACTTCTGACATTATTGAGAAAGAAGAAGCTTTATGCTAAATTCTCAAAATGCAAATTTGGTTGCAAGAAGTGCAATTCCTTGGACACATAGTTAATTTCGAAGGAATTCATGTGGATCCTGCAAATATTGAAGCTATTACCAAATGGAAAGTCCCTGAGTCACCAATACAAGTAAGAAGTTTCTTGGATTAGAAGGATATTATAGACGTTTCATTCAAGATTTTTCTAGAATAGCCATTCCATTAACCAAACTAACTTTCAAGTCAGTTAAGTTTGAATGAGGACCAAAACAAGAGGAAGCATTTAAAATTTTGAAACAAAGGTTAACCAACGCACCAATACTTGCTTTGCCAGAAGGAACTAAATATTTTATAGTCTATTGTGATGCATCTAAGTTAGGATTTGGATGTGTACTGATGCAACGTCAAAAGGTAATTGCATATGCCTCTAGAAAACTTAAGAAGCATGAAGAGAATTATACCACCCATGATCTAGAATTAGGAGCAATAATTTTTGCCCTTAAAATTTGGAGACACTATCTATACGGTAGTAAGTTCGTTGTCTTCACAGATCATGAGAGTTTAAGGTATGTTTTTGGACAAAAGGAATTAAACATGAGGCAAAGACGTTGGATGGAAATCCTTAGTGATTATGATTGTGATATCCAGTATCATGCAGGAAAAGCTAACGTAGTAGCTGATCCTTTAAGTAGAAAGTATCATGAAAAACCAAAAAGAGTACGTGCTCTCAGATTAAACCTAAAGGTAGATTTAAGTGAACAAGTGAAAAAGACACAGGAAACAACAATCAAGGACAATGCTGAGGTTTGAAAGGAATGATTAAGGAATTAGAAAAAGGAGCAGATGGAATTTGGAGATTCCATAAGAAAAGGATTTGGATACCTATCCAAGGGAACCTACGAAGCCAAATTTTAGAAGAAGCCCATAAATCTAAGTATACAATGCATCCTAGAAGTGACAAGATGTATCAAGACTTAAGAAAGAATTTCTGATGGATAGGAACGAAAAAGGATAGAGAAAATTATGTTGCTAAATGTTTAACTTGCTCACAAGTTAAAGCTGAACATCAGAAACCTTTAGGATTACTGCAGCAATTAGAAATGCCAATTTGGAAATGAGAATTAATAACAATGGACTTTGTTACCAAATTACCCAAGACACGAAAAAGTAATGACACAATCTGGGTGATTTTCGACAGATTGACTAAATCTGCCAATTTCTTACCAATAAAAGAAACTTTCAGTATGGAACAACTTGCTAAGTTGTATGTGAATGAAATAGTTTTATTACATGGGATTCCTTCATCTATTGTATCTGATAGAGACAGTCGTTTCACTTCTCATTTTTGGACGAGTTTCCAAAAAGCAATGGGAACCAGATTAAATCTAAGTACCGCTTATCATCCTCAAACAGATGGACAAAGTGAAAGGACAATTCAGACTATGGAAGATATGCTCAGAGCTTGTGTGATAGACTTTGGAGGAAATTGGGATGATCACTTACCTTTAATAGAATTTTCTTATAACAACAGCTATCATACTAGCATCAATGCCGCACCATTTGTAGCACTCTTTGGACGGAAATGTCGAACACCAGTATGTTGTGCAGAAATCGGAGAAAAGCAACTGTCAGGACCTGAAATTGTACAAGAAACAATTGATAAAATTATTCAAGTCAAGGAAAGACTGAAAGCAGCACGAGACCATCAAAAGAGTTATGCAGATAACAGGGGAAAACCGTTGGAATTTCAAGTTGGAGACAAGGTACTATTGAAAGTCTCACCATGGAAAGGAATTGTAAGATTTGGTAAGAAAGGAAAGCTAAGCCCAAGGTATGTTGGACCTTTTGAAATTATCAAACGAATAGGGCTAGTAGCTTATCAGCTACAATTACAAGAAGAGATGGCCGGAATACATGATGTATTTCATGTATGTAACTTAAAGAAATGTTTAGCAGACGATAAAATATTTTTAAAACGCGTTTCAGGTAACCTGATGTGAAGCTATTAGAAGCCAGCTATGGAGCACTGAAGGCTTAAATAAAGTGGCTATAAAGTTACCTAAATAAAAGAATAAGTTCATGTTTTCAGCAATTAAGGGTTTATCCCTATAAAGATATTATAAATGAAATATGGGTTTTATCCCATTTGTTTAATATAAAAAGTTTGGTGTTTGCAAACTCTGAATTTATTTCCTAACTACGATCCTGATGTTTTAATCCCGCTTCCAATTTAGTAAACACCGTGACTATGTAACACCCCGAAAATATAAATCCTTATATTAAAATTTAAAAGTAAAATAAACAAGAGTCAATCAACTAGGAATCTTAACTCAGTTAAGTACAAGCCTTAAAATAACCCATAATAGGGTTAAAACACTCAAACTTAAGGATAAATCAAAGTTGAGGGTGTAAACTTGTCAAAACTGAAAATTTGGTTACTAATAATAACCAAAATAAAACCAAACACCCAAAAGCTGGTGTCTGGTCGAACTGAGAGCAAGGGGGCGACACAGGGTTTTCTTCAAACCCTTGTTTCATATCAAATCTCCAAATTGAAGCTTCAAATCTGCCCTAAATCAAGTCTTGAATGTAAATTAGTAATCCCCTTGTAGTAAGGATCAAAAGGTATGTAAAATTTTTATATTTTGATTCACCATAAATTCTAGGTTAATGGTGAATAGCTGAAATTGGACCTAGATAGGTCATGCATGAATGAATCTTGAAGCAATATGTTGTTTAGGATTAAACCCTAGATGATAAATTGTGAAAATCATTTCATGTCACTTGAAGAAATTACAATCACCATTGTAGGTGATTTATGATTATGTGAAGACTAGACAAGTACTAGGATTATGAATTTTAATCTAGAGAAAAACTGAATGGTATGATGAAATTCAGCAAATTGAATGTTTAAATGGATACAAGTGGCTTAATTATAGTGAAATTTGATGTTAAATTGCAAGTCATGAACTTAGTAATAATGGTAGAAAAATCTTTCTCGTTAGGTGTTCGTAGTAATGCCTAATCGAAGATTTAAATGCTAGAATAGTAGGAAAACGCAGAATTTATCATGACTCATAATGATGCGATTATGGTCATGAAAAGAGTTCTAAACAAGTTGTAAAACTGAATTTTCTAGGCAAAGAGTCCGGATCATCAAGCGGACAAGCCGGAGGGAATTCACGGGGGAAAGGCGTGCTCTAGAGGTACGAAATTATCGTTTCGTTACATTATGTATTATTTGATAGATTTATGTTGTAGTTTGAAAACATGGTAAACAAGATAGATCAATATATCACGGAAGTGACTTTTCGTCTTAATCTAGTGAGACGGGTCAAAACAATTGTTAGAAATTTGATGTTTGAATTACCTTGTTTGATGATTAACTCTTGGTGTCTAAACGGGTCGAACAATCTAACAAGGCATGATTAATACTTCGGATTATGATTGAAAAATCTTGATGATTGGTTAATATATATATATCATTTAAGTAATATGAGGTTTTAATGTTTCGGTATCATAGAAGAACTGAAATTCGAGAGTTAGAATCTTGGTGTAAAAATCAAACAAAGCAAAACTTGAAATTCCAGGTACTACCGTAAATTACGGTAGTACCGTAATTTACGGTGGATGAAAATTGTTTACGGTGGAAACCACCTGATTTACGGTGGTCATATGTCTTCAAAACTCACCGTAAATTACGGTAACACCGTAATTTACGGTGAACCCAGAAAATTTTAATTTGTTTTATTTTAAGTTGATGATTGGACTATATGTTTAAGTATTATGTACTAAAGTCAAAACTAATGTTTTTAACGGTTTTGACCCTAGGTGTTTAGATGGATCGTACGGATGGTGATCAAGCAATGACGAAGAACCGAACACAACTTTTGAAGCTTCCGCTATGTGTCTTAATCTTACTTAAACTTTGTTCATGGGTTGTATATCAATTCTCAAACAAATTTTGAATGTTCTAACTTAGTCACGTGTTGACTATGGTTTATGATACTTCTAAAACTTATGTAAATCTAATATCTTTTGGTATAAATATGTATAAATCTAGTGATTAATTCTAGTTAAAATTTAAGGGTGTTACAAGTTGGTAATCAGAGCTCAAGGTTGTCAATAAGTGTTCGGTTCAAGCTTGATCGATCGTCCGGTAAGAATTAACTTGTTTTGTTAATAAATTATGTACTATGTATAGCATGAGAAATGAACAAATATGCATGAAAAGAGTGTGTAAGCTCACTCAAAAACAAGAAATGCATAAAACAAGAATGATTAAATCAAGTTACGAACTTGATTGAATTGAAACAAGAATGATTAAATCAAGTTACGAACTTGATTGAATTGAAACAAGAATGATTAAATCAAGTTACGAACTTGATTGAATTGAAACAAGAATGATTAGATCAAGTTATGAACTTGATTAAATCAAAACAAGTAAAGCATGTGTTATAAATGGAATGTTTAACAATCTATGTAAACATTTCAGAAATAGAGATGGCTGAGGGAGGTAATGATAATGCGGTGCCAAGAGTCACCGAGCAAATGAAGGAAGTGATTGCCGAAGAGGTTGGAAAGGCGATCGAAAATAGCTTGTCGGGTTTTATTGATAAAATTCAAAACACAGTTTTATCAATAGTAGAAGAGAGAATCAAGAAACTGGAAGATGATTCGAATTCAGCAAAGGAAAAGCATGGTGGACGAAAGCCTTGTTCATACAAGGAATTCATGGCCTGTAAACCACCATTATATAATGGAGAGGTTGATCCGATTGTGTGCCAACGATGGCTAAGTGATATCGAAGGAGTATTCGAGAGATCTCATTGTGATGAAAACGACTACGTAGCTTATGGTACAGGTCAATTAAGAGGTCAAGCGAAAGATTGGTGGGATAGCAAAAAGAAGGAGATTGGAAGTGAAGCGGCTAAGGCCATGACATGGGAGTAGTTTAAGACGCCATTTCTTAAACACCATAGTCCCAAAGCGGTCATAAATAGAATCAAGGAAGAGTTTATGCAACTCAGACACAAGGGTGAATCCATAGACAAGATCACGGGGATGTTTATGGACAAGATAAAGTTCTGCGATGATTTGGTGACAAACGAAGAACAAAAAGTCTATTACTACCATAACATGTTAAGCGCAGAGTATAGAGAGTTCATAACCCCTTCAAAATACGAGACCCTTACCGAGATTGTCAATGCTGCTCGGGAAAGGGAGATCGAATTGAAGAAGAGCATAGAACGGGGTGAACGAAGGGCGCAAGATGTGAATCCAAGCCCTACTAAGAAGGCACGAACAAACGAAAGCACAAAGAAATCTGATGCGAAAGGCGGGTCGCCAAGTTGTAGAATCTGCGGGAAAGGTCATAAAGGCGAATGCCGTTACAAGGATAAGCCTTGTCCCATATGCAAGAAAACGGGACATATGGCTATATCATGTCCGGAGAAAGTGACGGTTTGTTACAACTATTATCGAACGGGTCACAAGAAGTCGGAATGCCCGGAATTGGTTGGAAAGAAAGATGGGCAAGAATCGAAAGGTGAAGCCCCGAAAGCAAAGGCAAGATCTTTCCAACTAACCGCCGCAGAAGCAAAGGTTGAACCTGACGTGGTCTCAGGTATATTTGCTGTAAATTCAATTCCTGCACACGTGTTATTTGATACGGGTGCGAATAAATCCTTTGTTTCATATGGACTTATTCGACATCCTTCATTTATTCTAACAAAATTACCTGTGCCTTTAGAAGTAGAGATAGGTAATAACAAAAGCTTTATTGTTTGTGATGTATGTGAAAATTGTAAACTAAGCATCGATGATGAAGAATATTTGATAAATCTAATCCCGATGTCGATGGGAGAATTTCAAGTAGTCGTTGGGATGGATTGGCTATCTCGACACCATGCAAAGGTTGTGTGCTTCCGTAAAGAGATAAAACTAACATCTCCGAGCGGGAAACACGTTACCATTTATGGCGAAAAAGGAGGCAACCCCATAGTATGCTCAATGTTGAAAGCTCACAAGCTAATGAAGCGAGGATGCAAGGCATTCATAATATACGCTAATGAGACTGAGAAAGAATCACGAAAGATTGGAGATGTACCGGTAGTACGAAATTATGAAGATGTCTTTCCGGAAGATTTACCGGGAATACCGCCTGAACGGGAAGTAGAGTTCGGGATCGAATTGATTCCGAGCGCGAAACCCGTAGCAAAAGCTCCATACCGACTTGCACCGTCGGAATTACAAGAGTTGATGTCCCAAATCCAAGATCTGCTTGACAAGGGATTCATAAGGCCGAGTGTGTCTCCCTGGGGCGCACCGGTATTGTTCGTGAGAAAGAAAGACGGGAGCATGCGCATGTGTATTGATTACCGGGAGTTGAACAAACTCACGGTAAAGAACCGATACCCGCTCCCGAGGATAGATGATTTATTCGACCAACTACAAGGTGCGAACTGGTTTTCCAAAATTGACCTTAGATCGGGGTATCACCAACTAAAGGTCAAAGAAGAAGATGTGCCGAAGACGGCTTTCCGCACGAGATACGGACATTACGAATTCCTCGTGATGTCATTTGGGCTAACAAACGCACCCGCGGCTTTCATGGACCTCATGAACCGGGTTTGCAAGCCAATGCTGGATAAGTCGGTCATCGTGTTTATCGATGATATATTGATATATTCGAAAAGTGAAGCTGAACACGCACACCATTTACAAGAAGTGTTAGAGACACTTAGGCGAGAGAAGTTATATGCAAAATTCTCTAAATGTGCCTTTTGGTTACGAGAGGTTCAATTTTTAGGCCATGTCATAAATGCCGACGGAGTATTGGTGGATCCGTAAAAAATAGAGGCAGTGTCAAAATGGAATCCCCCGAAGAACCCTTCAGAAATTAGAAGCTTTTTGGGGCTTGCGGGGTACTATAGGAGATTCATTCAAGATTTCTCCAAAATTGCGTCACCGCTAACCAAGCTAACCCAAAAGAAAGCAAAGTTTATTTGGGGAATTGATCAAGAAAAAGCGTTTCAAACGCTAAAAGAAAAGCTAACCCAAGCTCCAGTACTGACATTGCCAGACGGAGTCGAAGACATGGTGGTTTATTCGGATGCTTCATTATCGGGGCTCGGTTGCGTGTTGATGCAACGGGGCAAGGTAATAGCCTATGCCTCGAGACAATTGAAGATACACGAGAAGAAATATCCCACGCACGATCTCGAGTTGGCAGCGGTGGTATTTGCATTAAAAATATGGAGGCATTACTTGTATGGGGTAAAATGCACCATATTCACCGACCACAAGAGCTTGAAATACTTCTTCGATCAGAAGGAGTTAAATATGCGACAAAGGCGATGGTTGGAAACGGTGAAAGACTATGATTGTGAGATACATTATCACCCCGGAAAAGCAAATGTGGTAGCGGACGCTCTGAGCAGGAAAGCGGATTATGTCCCGATACGAGTACGATCGATGCAACTCGTGGTAACTTCGGGTATACTTGAACGTATCCGAGAGGCGCAATTAGAAGCAATAAAGGAAGAGAATTGGAAGAAAGAAAGAATAATTGGTCAACTGAAAGATTTGTCGGATGGGAATCACGGATTAAAGACTCGATCCGGAAGGATATGGGTCCCGCATACCTGTGGAGTGAAGGCGCTTCTACTTGATGAAGCTCATAAATCCCGTTATTCAATTCATCCGGGTGCGACCAAGATGTACAATGATTTGAAACAAAACTATTGGTGGCCCGGAATGAAGAGGGACGTGGCGAAATATGTGGAAAAATGCTTGACATGTTTACAAGTCAAGGCGGAGCACCAGAAACCATACGGCAAACTCCAACCGTTAGAAATTCCGGTTTGGAAATGGGAACATATTACAATGGACCTGTTAACCAAGTTGCCTAAGACGAATCGTGGTTTTGATGCCATATGGGTAGTGGTGGATAGGTTGACGAAAAGTGCTCACTTCATTCCGATTCGTGAGACTTATACGTCAGAAAAGATGTCGGAAGTTTGTACCAATGAAATCATAGCACGTCATGGAGTGCCGGTGTCCATCGTGTCCGATAGGGATACCCGGTTTACCTCGAATTTCTGGCGAGATTTCCAAGAACAAATGGGGACCAAATTGTTCCTTAGCACTGCGTACCATCCTCAAACGGATGGACAAAGTGAAAGAACGATACAAACATTGGGAGACATGCTACGGGCGTGTATAATCGACTTTGGAGGCAGTTGGGATGTTCACTTACCGTTAGTCGAGTTCTCATATAACAACAGTTACCAATCTAGTATTAAGATGGCCCCATACGAAATGCTTTACGGTAGGAAGTGTCGAACCCCGGTATGTTGGGGTGAAGTGGGTCCACGTGAACTCGCCCACCAAGATATAGTACGAGCCACGAATGAAAAGATCGATAAAGTTCGGGCACATTTGAAAGCGGCTCAAGACAGGCAAAAGTCGTATGCTGATAAAAGGAAAAGGCCAATCGAATTCCAAGTCGGTGACATGGTCATGCTAAAAGTTTCCCCATGGAAGGGTGTTATTAGATTCAGAAAAAGGGGGAAGCTAAGCCCAAGGTTTATCGGGCCATTTAAAATTATCGGAAGAGTCGGCAAGGTAGCTTACCGTCTTGAATTACCGGAGGAGCTAAGTGGAATCCATGGCACGTTTCACGTGTCACAATTAAGAAAATGCCTAGCAGACGAAACGACCTATATCCATTACGATGATATCGAAGTGGATAATAGTCTAAATTATGCGGTGAGACCGGTGGAGAATTTAGATAGAAAGGTCAAATATTTACGAAATAAACAAATTGACCAAATTAAAGTCAAATGGGAGCATAGGAAAGGTTCGGACACTACATGGGAGTCCGAAGAAGAGATGCGACGTCTTCATCCTGCTTTATTTGGTACGTAATTCAGTTTCGGGGACGAAACCCTTTTAAGGGGGGTGGACTTGTAACACCCCGAAAATATAAATCCTTATATTAAAATTTAAAAGTAAAATAAACAAGAGTCAATCAACTAGGAATCTTAACTCAGTTAAGTACAAGCCTTAAAATAACCCATAATAGGGTTAAAACACTCAAACTTAAGGATAAATCAAAGTTGAGGGTGTAAACTTGTCAAAACTGAAAATTTGGTTACTAATAATAACCAAAATAAAACCAAACACCCAAAAGCTGGTGTCTGGTCGAACTGAGAGCAAGGGGGCGACACAGGGTTTTCTTCAAACCCTTGTTTCATATCAAATCTCCAAATTGAAGCTTCAAATCTGCCCTAAATCAAGTCTTGAATGTAAATTAGTAATCCCCTTGTAGTAAGGATCAAAAGGTATGTAAAATTTTTATATTTTGATTCACCATAAATTCTAGGTTAATGGTGAATAGCTGAAATTGGACCTAGATAGGTCATGCATGAATGAATCTTGAAGCAATATGTTGTTTAGGATTAAACCCTAGATGATAAATTGTGAAAATCATTTCATGTCACTTGAAGAAATTACAATCACCATTGTAGGTGATTTATGATTATGTGAAGACTAGACAAGTACTAGGATTATGAATTTTAATCTAGAGAAAAACTGAATGGTATGATGAAATTCAGCAAATTGAATGTTTAAATGGATACAAGTGGCTTAATTATAGTGAAATTTGATGTTAAATTGCAAGTCATGAACTTAGTAATAATGGTAGAAAAATCTTTCTCGTTAGGTGTTCGTAGTAATGCCTAATCGAAGATTTAAATGCTAGAATAGTAGGAAAACGCAGAATTTATCATGACTCATAATGATGCGATTATGGTCATGAAAAGAGTTCTAAACAAGTTGTAAAACTGAATTTTCTAGGCAAAGAGTCCGGATCATCAAGCGGACAAGCCGGAGGGAATTCACGGGGGAAAGGCGTGCTCTAGAGGTACGAAATTATCGTTTCGTTACATTATGTATTATTTGATAGATTTATGTTGTAGTTTGAAAACATGGTAAACAAGATAGATCAATATATCACGGAAGTGACTTTTCGTCTTAATCTAGTGAGACGGGTCAAAACAATTGTTAGAAATTTGATGTTTGAATTACCTTGTTTGATGATTAACTCTTGGTGTCTAAACGGGTCGAACAATCTAACAAGGCATGATTAATACTTCGGATTATGATTGAAAAATCTTGATGATTGGTTAATATATATATATCATTTAAGTAATATGAGGTTTTAATGTTTCGGTATCATAGAAGAACTGAAATTCAAGAGTTAGAATCTTGGTGTAAAAATCAAACAAAGCAAAACTTGAAATTCCAGGTACTACCGTAAATTACGGTAGTACCGTAATTTACGGTGGATGAAAATTGTTTACGGTGGTCATATGTCTTCAAAACTCACCGTAAATTACGGTAACGGTGAACCCAGAAAATTTTAATTTGTTTTATTTTAAGTTGATGATTGGACTATATGTTTAAGTATTATGTACTAAAGTCAAAACTAATGTTTTTAACGGTTTTGACCCTAGGTGTTTAGATGGATCGTACGGATGGTGATCAAGCAATGACGAAGAACCGAACACAACTTTTGAAGCTTCCGCTATGTGTCTTAATCTTACTTAAACTTTGTTCATGGGTTGTATATCAATTCTCAAACAAATTTTGAATGTTCTAACTTAGTCACGTGTTGACTATGGTTTATGATACTTCTAAAACTTATGTAAATCTAATATCTTTTGGTATAAATATGTATAAATCTAGTGATTAATTCTAGTTAAAATTTAAGGGTGTTACAGACTACCTGATTGATTCACAGCTCCCGCTCCCAGGATGGGGTTGAGGGTTGCGACACTTAAGCCCACACCAACTCCTCTGAATACTAAACACGTCGTCGAATTGGCCAATGGTAGAAATATTGAGGCTACTCACATCGTCAACAATAGTAAACTCGTGTTGTCGGGTCATACTTTGTCCATCAATCTCTTTCCTATCGTACTTGGAAGTTTCGACGTTGTTATTGGAATCGATTGGTTGTCTCAAAATCGGGCAGAAATACTCTGCCAAGAGAAAATTGTCCGTATTCCTCGTTCTAACGACGAACCTCTTGTTATTCAAGGCGGAAATAGTGGTACTGTCATAGGCATCATCTGATTATTAAAAGCTCAAAAGTGTTTGCGAAAGGGCCATACCGCTATTCTAGCTCTCGTCACTGATACCTAAACAAAGGAAAAGAAGATCAAAGATATTCCCATTATTCGCGACTATCCCGAGGTATTCCCTGAAGAATTACCTGGTCTTCCACCTCATCGTCAAGTAGAATTTCAAATTGAGCTAACTCCTGGAGCGGGACCTATAGCTCGTGCACCTTACCGATTAGCCCCAGCCCGAACTGGAAGAATCATCCATGCAATTGTAGGAACTGCTAGATAAGGGTTTTATTCGTCCTAGCTCGTCACCCTGGGGAGCCCCAGTACTGTTCGTCAAAAAGAAGGATGGCACCTTTAGAATATGTATCGACTACCATGAATTGAACAAAGTGACTGTCAAGAATCGTTATCCACTTCCTCGCATCGACGATCTATTCGACCAGTTGCAAGGGTCAAGTTTCTATTCTCAGATCGATCTGAGATCGGGCAATCATCAATTAGGAGTTCGAGATGAAGACACCTCTAAAACGGCATTTAGGACTCGTTACGGCCATTACGAGTTTCTGGTCATGTCATTCGGGTTGACCAATGCACCTGCGGTTTTCATGGATCTCTTGAATTGAGTGTGTAAACCTTACCTTGATAAGTTCATCATCGTTTTCATTGATGACATTTTGGTCTACTCAAAGAGCCAAGAGGAACACGAGCAACACTTACGTCTTATTCTTGAACTTCTTCGAAACGAGCAACTCTATACCAAATTCTTGAAATGCGATTTTTGGCTTCGAGAAGTCCATTTCCTCGGACATGTGGTCAACGAAGCTAGGATTCATGTTGATCCAACTAAGATTGACTCTATCAAGAACTGGCTTGTACCTAAAATTCCAACCGAAATCCGTCAATTCTTGGGTTTGGAGGGTTACTATCGTAGATTCATCGAAGGTTTCTTGAAGATCGCTCAACCCCTTACAACCCTAACTCAAAAGGGTATCGCCTACAAGTGGAGTGATACTTAGGAAACCGCGTTTCAGCAGCTGAAGGAAAAGCTGTGTAGTGCACCTATCCTTTCGTTACCAGAAGGCACCGATGACTTCATAGTCTATTGCGATGCGTCTATTCAAGGACTAGGTTGTGTGTTGATGCAACGTGAGAAAGTCATTGCGTACGCATCACGCCAACTCAAGGTTCACGAAAAGAACTACACTACCCACGACTTAGAACTGGGAGCTGTAGTATTCGCACTCAATATATGGAGACATTACTTATACGGTACTAAATGTACGATTTACACCAATCACAAGAGTCTCCAGCATATTCTGGATCAAAAGGAGTTAAACATGCGACAACGCCGATGGGTTGAACTCCTGAATGATTATGAGTGCGCCATCAAGTATCATCCAGGAAAGGCGAATGTTGTAGCCGATGCTCTCAGCCGTAAGGATACCAAACCTAAGTGTGTTTGTGCGTTTCAACTTACAATTCATTCGAACCATCCTGAACAGATTTGTAACGCTTAAATCTAAACCCTGAAAGAAGAAAACCTGCTAGCAGAGTCCCTACGAGGCATGGAAAAGCAACTCGAAATCAAGGAAGATGGCGTTCACTACTTCATGGAGCGTATCTGGGTTCCATTCTACGGGAATCTCCGAGAGCTTGTAATGGATGAAGCTCATAAGTCTCGCTACTCGATACATCCTGGTTCCGATAAAATGTATCATGACCTCAAGACCCTATACTGGTGGTCAAACATGAAAGCGATCATCACGAAGTATGTCTGTAAATGCTTGACCTGTGCTAGAGTCAAGATTGAATACCAGAAGCCGTCTGGATTACTGCAACAACCCGAGTTACCAGAATGGAAATGGGAGCTGATCTCTATGGATTTTGTTACTGGCTTACCTAGATCTCAAAGTGGGAATGATACCATCTGGGTAATCGTAGTTCGCTTGACTAAATCTGTGCACTTCCTCGCAATCAAGGAAACCGACAAGTTCTCAAAACTTGCCAGCATTTACCTAAAGGAAGTTGTCGCTTTTCGCCTCTGAATTTGTGGCAAGTTCTGCACAAATCTTTCGGCTCACGTTTAGACATGAGCACCCCTTATCACCCGCAAACGGATGGTCAAACCGAATATACTATCCAAACCCTCGAAGACATGTTACGAGCGTGTGTTATCGATTTTGGCAGTGGATGGGAAAGACACCTACCTTTGGTGGAATTCTCTTACAACAACAGCTACCATACCAGCAGTCAGGATGCTCTGTTCGAGGCCTTGTACGGACGGAAATGCCGGTCACCTTTGTGTTGGGCTGAAGTTGGTGACAGCCAAATCACTTCTTTTGAATCAACGATTAAGTCAATGCAATGTAACCTTGCTCTGATACCAATTGTTGGATCTGAGAGTTAGTGAATTCAGTGTGTTTTGATAAAACAGTTTCTAATTAACAAGTAATCAAACAAATAGTAATAAACACATCATCATAGACACTGTTGGATTTGGGAGTGATAGTCATAAGATTCATATATTATTCATATGTCAAATTACATCCGATGTACAATAGTACTCCCCCCTCACCAGGTGAACTCTCTCTCTCTCTCTCTCTAAGTTCTTCTGTTTTTCAACTCTAAGAGTTACATATTCAGATTACAGACTAAGCTATTTATAGAGGAGAGAACTGCTTGTGACATCAACATGAAAGCGACCCAAAACAACCCATTAAATATGTAGCTGCCAACAGTTGTGCAAAACTGCTGGACAATTAAGAAATAAAGAATAAAAACAAAATTGTTGTGAACTACAACTAAACAACTAGGATTCCAAAAGTGCTGGTATAATCTAGTACTTCTTGTCTTTCTTTGACTTGTTGACTTGATCTTCTAGACTTTAGTTTGTTGACTTTCATTGTTGACTAGTTGACCCAAAACTATTCATTCCAGCACTTGTACTTGTTGTCTTATATCTTTAGGGCAACATTTCTTTGTTCAGTAGTTTAGGTTAGGTGGTTGTTTATAACTTTCAAGGGAGGAAACTTCTGGACATTGAGTTATAATCTAACTTATTCCATCAGGCAGGGACATGGTTTCCCAATATTTTGGCTTTCATCATTTGTAGATCTTACATAACCCAACATCCATAATGCGTTCCGGCCGAGGTAGACCATATGGCGCCATGAACTCTCCCTCTTCCAAATCTTGTTTGGTAGTCTGAGCATCCTGCACGTCCTTTTCAACCGTATCCACATCCATTGGAACCTCTATCTTTTGGACATCCCAGCTCATAGAATCCTCAGACACCCAAACAAAAAACTCCTGACCATCCCATTTAAGACATATTTCTTCCTCGATCCTTGATTTCTAGGAGGTAATAACCATGCAAGTCCCAGAGGAGACATCCCTATTTTTCCAGGAGAAACTTGAAGGCTCTATGAACATGCCAAAAACACTACCCACTTGATCATGGAGAGAGTTGTCACAAAGAAGCAAATGGACTCCGGACACTCTTATAACCATAAGCCTATCAAACAGAATGTCCTCCCCATTCCAAACTGCCACCTCTGACAAAAACTCCGACAAGAGATCCCCATAGGCAGCCACAAACTCTTTTGCCACAACATTGTATGGGAAAGAGATTCGTATACGCAACCCTCCGATGAAAAAGACACCCATAGCGACACCCGTAGCAGAGCATGTAGCAGCCGCGAATTTAGACGTTAAGAACCCAATATCAGAATGCCTCTTCACCGTGTGAACCACCGACCTACCTCTACACTAGTGTGGGACCATCGATCCTCTCTGTTTGACGACCAAAATTTTCTTCTCCACACAGGGGCGCAGCTTCCTTGGGGCGGGAGGGGGCGCCCGCCCGCCCCGCCCCCCAAACTTTTCGACGCGCAGTGTTATGAACAATACATTCGTATACAAATTTTTAGGTATTTACGTTTTCGCCCCTCCGGAATTGGGAAAAATCGACACCCCAAGTTTCGCCACTGTCTCCACAGACTTCGTATTAGATTTTTGGCTAGCAACGGTATCACTAAAGGACACCCCATTCCTCACAATTGAAGGCCCTGCTCTGATAGAGGGTTCGACGGAAGACTTCGGATGCCATCTTCGACCATTCACATCACTCGCTGAAAACTAGAATCTCTGGTGGTTTTTGTCAAACTTAGCCGAAGAAACAAAAAGTTTTACTTTGAAAATAGTGATCGTGTTCATCTCTTCCAACGTTGCTTCAACGTCTGAAAGAGTCACAAACCTTACAAAGCCTACTCTCCATCTTTTTGGCTACATAAGCATCTGACATACAACCATGAGGCTGGAAAGCCCTTCACAACAACGAATCTGAGACTCTTTTTATAATTAGACCAACATAATTTCGAATTAGATAATACATTAAATTAACGATTTTAAGTAAAAAAAGTTAAGTTTATTATATATACTATAGATTCTTAATAACAGTAAACTTTTAATTCCCAAGTTCAATTAAGGGGCTGTTTGAATGGTCATTAAGAGGCTACCTCTTAATGGAACCATTAAGAATTTTACCAATGAGAATGTAGAAGAATGTGACATGTGATGATTTACCATTCAGAGGTTACCTCTTAACCATTCAGACTTGATGTTACCTCTTATTCATTCAGAGATTTAAACCATTAAGAAGTATCATCTGAATGGTCATTAAGAGACTACCAAACAGCCTGTAAATCCTTCACATGGCTACAAAATTGCATGGTCCATAACTGTAGAAAGCAATTTGAGATATGACCAGATACATTCCAATTCATCCATTGAACTTAACTACATTATTTTATAATATTTCTATTTCCTTAACTTCTTATTGATTGTAACTTTATTTATCTCTTTTCTGAATTTACGATAGATTCGGCATTTTACTTCTTTGTTAAATTAAATAGATGGGGAAGGTTCAAATGAAAACCACTTTTAACGTGAAAACTCGAAAACTAACTAAAAAAAGCCTAAAAAACACACCAAAATTTTATTTTTTCAATTTTTTTTTTTATAAAAAGCTGTTTTTTATATGAATTTTTTTTTGAATTTTTTTTTAATACACATGTGTAATAATACACATGTGTAGTACACATACACATGTGTAGTATTACACATGTGCACTACAATTTTTTTTTTTTTAATTTTTTTATATATAAAAAATGGCGAAATTGGTATGCAAAAAAAAAAAAAAATTTGGTAAGTTTTTTTGGCTTTTTTAATTAGTTTTCACAATAACTAGTGGTTTTCATTTAAACCTTCCCCTAAATATTAAATGGAGTAAACTTCAATTTTCGTCCCTGTGGTTTGCTGATTTTAACACTTCCAGTCCAATAGTTTATGAATTACATTTATCATCCATTAGTTTGCTGATTTTAACAGTTTCAGTCCATTAGTTTCCTGATTTTAACAGTTTCAGTCCACACCAGTGTTAGTGGTGTGGACTGAAACTGTTAAAATCAGGAAACTAATGGACTAAAACTGTTAAAATCAGCAAACTAATGGATGATAAATGTAATGTTTAAACTATTGGACTGGAAGTGTTAAAATTAGCAAACCACAGGGACGAAAATTGAAGTTTACTCTATTAAATAACTCCAATATATAAGTTCTTCCACCTATATATATATTAACTTACATTATTCGATAACGAAATCAAATAGGTATTTGTATTGTTAGAAAAAAATACTTTACCAAAAATCTTAACCATATTAAAAAAATTCTTATCAACTCCAGTATATATATATACAAATGAAAACATAATTATCTTCTATACTATATAATAAAATAAACCACTTTAGGAACATTTGTAATCATATTTGACCATCTCTTATAGACAATTATTATTTTAGTTTAATATTTTCTAATTAATTATAGATAACCCTCATACTAAATATTATTAGTTTAATATCTTATGGATAATTATTATTTAGTTTAATCTCCTTCTCATTTATAATATTATTTATTTGAATTAATTATATTTGAAAATTAACTAATATTATTTATCATTTATACATTTACGGAGTTTTAAATAAAGTGTTAAATTTATTGAGACTTCGTTAACAAATTTTGCAACAATTGAATAATCTATTTTTTATCACGAAAACCAAACTTTACTCGACCCATGTAATACATGAGGTTTTTTAAGATATAACTTTTTATTGTTTGATATATAAAATTAGATTTATTCAATTCGTACAATACACGGGATTTTTTAAGGACATATATTTTTTTTATTATTTAGTACAGAAAATTACATTTATTCAAGCCGTGTAATGCGCATATTTTTAAAGATGTAATTTTTTTTATTATTTGGTATATAAAATTACATTTATTCACCCGTGTAATAAATGGGGTTTTTTAAAGATGCATTATTTTATCATTTAGTAAACAATATTACATTTATTCAACCCGTGTATTACACGTGGTTTTAAAGATATAACTTTTTTATTTGGTATATAAAATTACATTTATTCAACCCGTACAATATGGTTTTTATAGATATAATTTTTTATTATTTAATATATAAAATTATATTTATTCAACCCGTACAATTAATAAGGTTTTTAAAGATATATTGTTTTATTATTTAGTATATAAAATTTATTTATTCAACCACGTGTAATACACGGGGTTATAACCTAGTTCATTATTATAAGAAGCCGGAATATTAGCAAACATAATTGAAACTGATTCGATCTATTAAAGATTATCTATTAACATAGGGGTAGGCTAAACATACCCCCCTCTTCTATTTGTCATACCCCCTCCTTAGAAACATAAAATCAAAACTTGTCACTTTTCCCCCTTTGAAGAAATATTTTTTTAACAACATAAACAAAACCACTTTATATAATTATTTTTCAAATTAATCTTCTTTGTTTACACGCACAAAAACAACAATTGAATCCAATCGTCATGAACGAAGAACAAGACATGCAAATATGAAATATATATATAACCGAGAACTCAAAAACAAAATATATAATATACATGTGATAAGAATTCATACAACATGACACCATGAGTGATATCAAGCTCCTCGATTGTATTGAGGTGATTAGGAGCATGGTCTTTGTCTAATATCACTTTTATCTATTATGCCAAATCGTTAACGATCTCATTTAATCATTTATATCTGCTAATTAAAATATTAAATAAAATATAATTTTTTATTCCTTCTAAAAGGAAACTAAAGCTTATGTAAATACCTCGCATATAGCTGGTGGACTATACATATAATGTTCTTTCTTCTTTTCTTTTTTGTCTCCATTCGAGAATCCCCTCAATGCTAAAAGAAAAAAAAAAACTGTAAATATCAAACTTTTTGTCTCTTAAATCCCAACTCCCAAGCTAACAAAGAAATTATAAACAACTTTAAAAAAATAAAGTTTTCTTAAATAAGCAAAAAAAAATATTTAAATAGTAAAAAACATTTTTCAAAACTTTAAAAAAGTAACGTAAAAGAAATTCTTTAAATTTAAAAAAATACATTTAAGAAAAAGTTATCTAAAATATGAAATAAAAGACTTTAATAAAATAATAATATAAGATAAAACATAACAAAAGAAACAAAAGGGTTATAGTTATACTACTATTAGGGCTCTAAATGAACCGAACGAACACGAACAACGCCATGTTCGTGTTCGTTCGTTAAGGAACAAGCTTGTTCATGAACTGTTCACGAACGCTTACCGAACGGGATTTCTTGTTCGTGTTCGTTCATTAAGGAAACGAACATGTTCGTGAACTGTTCACGAACGCTTACCATATGCTAATGAACTCTAACAAATGTTCATGAACATAAATGAACACAAACGACATTTATGAACACAATATTCATTTTAGAATAAAAGCTGCATTTTCATCACAAACATTACGAAGAATCCACAAAAAAATAAATAAACACTTAACATAATTATCCGAACAGAGTTGGCGTGATTATCAAAAACATGATAAACACAAAATTAAGAGTTTGTTAAGCCTTAACACAAACTAAAATTGAAATAGTGAAATGAGGGATGTTGTGAGAGGCATATAAGATAACTCAGGGTTCAAAATTTTAAAAACTAGAAATAATAAAACAAAATACAACATATAAAAACCTTTAATGAACTAACACAAATAAATATTAACAAGCAAACATAAATGAACTTATTACCGAACGCTCACTAACATAAACGAACACATTACCGAACGTTCACGAACATAAACGAACGAACGCAACCTCTGTTCATGTTCGTTCGTTTAACTTAACGAACGGAATTTCTTGTTCATGTTCGTTCATTAACTAAACGAACGAACATGAACGAACTTCCCGCCGAACGGTTCAGGAACTGTTCGCTGAACGTTCGGTTCGTTTACAGCCCTAACTACTATGAAACTTAAGGGGAAAAGTATAATGTATATTCAGTAAAAATAAAGGGTAAGAGGATATGTTTAGTAGCCCCAGAAATTGATACTGTGTGATACAGTACGGGTGCTACTTTCTACACCCCCCCTAATTACTTTCTACACCCCCCTCCTCTCACATACTTACAGGTGGGGCCTGCGTGGGACCGGCAGTTTTCCTCTCATAAGGGGGGTATAATCAGGAGGAGGGGGGGGGGGGGGTGTGTATAGAATCAGCCGTTCGGTACGATATCCCTAACTAGAGAGTTGATTGTAACTTTTTGGCAATTATTGCAAATTTTGTCAAAAGGCACATGGACTCAAATTTGTGTTATCCCACCGTTTAAAAAGCAAACCCCATGTGAGGTTGGTACTTATCCCACAATTTAAAAAGCAAACCCCATGTGAGGTTGGTACTTGGACATAATAGTGCGAACAATAATAAATAGAATTATATTCAAAACATAGTTAAGAAAACTATGTATGAAGACAAACGTTAAGTGTTTTTTAAGAGCTAATTAAATCATCGGATAAGAATTCTGGAATGCTCTCAATCGAGTAAATGTAACATCTCTTCCATAACGGTCAAAATTGGATGCATAGTCGAGCTACCAGTTATGGGGAAAACCCGCCCTCCTGAAAGCCCACTGCGGTAAAACTCTGTTTGGTTCGGTGTCGAACTGGCGACCTCGAGAGAGGCCTAGTTCCAAACTTCATTACCGCCACTAATGTCCTTCAAAATGATGCTAGTTGAAATTGAACTTAGGACCTCAAGTAAGGAAACAAGTGACTAACCAATAGACAACTTGTCATGACAAGTGTTAATTGCTTCTCACCATCAATATGGAATGACACTGTGGTTGGTTCATGTTCAAGGAGGTTAATTACAGTTAAAAAATAAAATAAAAGAAAAAGAAAAACACTATGTATGAAGTCTAATGAATTAACTTATTAGGATTCATTAGTATCCGTATCAGTCACTATACATTGTTACGTGGATTTACTTTCACTCAAATAAAACAGCCCCAACCATTTTTAGAATCAAACCTATAGAAAAGATAGATTAAACTAATCTAGTAGATTTTTGAAAGTGAAAAAGAAGAAGATGAAGGATGAAATCACCGTCAACAACACTTTTAGTGGTTTAAATTGACATAACTTTGAAAGTAGATTCTCGTTATTAGCCTCAAGTATCATCGTATAACACTACAGTGGTGTTCGCGTGATGTGACGTATAACACAATACTTAAGCTGGTGATTTAAAAAGTATGCATAGGGCAGTTTGATTTGGTTTTGAGCCATAACTATAACCATAACCACAACAAAAATTTTTGGTTACATTTGTTGGTGTTTGCTGTGAAGCAGTAGGAATTTTGATTGGAATAACATTCTTTTCTTCAACAACACGTGCACTCTTCTCCGTAACTATTGATTCAGCTCTAGCGGTTGTTGTTTCAAACACAGGTTCCTCTATCACCTTTCTTGCTTTCTTAGTCATCAGTGACCCAGTCTTCTTAACAGTCATTGCAACTTTGCTCTTTTTTTCTCTTAGAAGCTTTCTTCACTGGTCGTTTTGTGTCTGAAGGCATGTACGTTTCATCACCACTATCTTCAGAACGTTTCTTCTTAGATCTTGTAGCTCTTTTCTCAGCTCTTGCTCTAGGATCATGTGTTGTAGGAGCCATCTTAGTAATCTCAATATCACTATCACTCTCTGTTGTTTCACCATCAGCCTCATCACCCGAACCTCTTTGTAAAACTTAATCTTCAATGTCTTCTGCAATTTCAGCAGTGTCTTTCTTTGATGTAGCAGAAATTACATCATCTTCACTATCTTCATACCTTAGCATAGTTTTCACAACTCTCTTTCTTTTTGTCTGCTTCTTAGATTTCTTTGGCATTTCTTCTTTCACAAACCATCTACTTCTTTTCTCTTTGAATCCTTCCAATTTCTTATCTTCATTATCAGAGTTACTACCATCCTTCCTCCATCTAACCTTAGGCGGTGCAATATAATTCTCATTACCTAAAAATCCAATTAACTTCTTAAACTTCGGAATATCTTCCTCAGCTTGATTCTTGTAGGTATTGATTCGATCCAAAGAAAGATTATTCATGTGTTCTAATGGTAGCAGATCAGACTTATTCTTATCCAGATTCAGCAGAAGATCATCTAATTGCATTTGCACAAACCTCGGATACATCAACCATCTATCCAATGTCAAATTACCCTTTATCTGTTCAAATATAAGCTTTGAGAAATTGTACGGAAGATTCAGTATTAGGGCTATGATCAAGCACATTATATATAATCCACCGTGACATCATACCCTCCTTTTTTGTGCCCATTAAGAATTTATATGGTCTGGATATACAACTTTTAGCAAAGTTCGCTTGATTCACATAACTAGTATAGCCCATACGGTAAAAGCACCACTTGACCACCCTTTCTGAAAATCCAGTTGGATCATCTGCTTTATCGCAAAAGCTAAAACTCCTCTGAAAAGATCTTCAGTTATCACAACCTCTTTATCTTCATTTCCTACTTTGACTACATAATAAATTGATGGCAGACTTTCAATAAACTTTGCATTCTTCCAAATCTTTCAACATGACTTATGTAGGTCGGATGTTGCTCTGTAACAACCTTTTTAATTCTTGATCGTTCAAAGAATGGCAAAATATCCTTAAATGGTGTCATCTTTGGAAGAGTATCATCAAGCACACAACAAATATCGTGCTTCAGATCAAAATTAGTCACTTTTGCCTAAAAACATACACAATCAAAGACTTAGAAATTTTTTGACATTTAATAGGAACGGATGAATGTCTGGGACGGATGAGTAATGTACAACAGAACAAAATTTGGAGTGGATCAAACATTTGGAACGAATGAATATTATGGTATGGATGGTCTACATTCGTGCGAAGGAAACAGTTTTTCAAACGAATGACCAAAAATGGTGCGGATGAACTACTTTCGTGCGGATGCAGGGCCGGCCCGGAGGGTGTGCCGGGTGGGCGACGGCACAAGGCCCAAACTCTCCCGGGGCCCGAAAGGTTTTTTCTTAAAATATATATATTAAAGTTTATATATAAATATTTAGTTTCTAACTTGTTTAACAAAAAGAAGCTTGGCATGCTGGCCCTTAATACACATGGAAACTGTTTTAATGGCATTGTCTCAAGTTCGATTCCCTAGCCAGCTTTAATTCCAAAAAAGTGTTTTTTTTCCCAGTTTTCTTATTTTTTTGTTTTTCTTTTTCCTATTTTAATTTTATGTTTTCTTTTCCGGTTTAAAACTTAATTAACTTTTTTATTTTGTTTAAAACTTAAATTCAACAAACAATATTTGAAATGTTTTATTTTTTTTTCTCTTTTTATACAAAAAGTGATGAAACGGACATGTTTGCTTGCGCATGTTACAACTGTATTTTTTGGGTTTTAACTTTCGTTTGCTATAACGAGTGCATCGAAACAATGTTCCCGCTCGATGCAACGTGTAGGTGATCCCACTAGTGTATAAATATATATATTTTTAGTTTGTATATGTACTTTTCAAAAAGTTAGCGGCCCCTTTTTTTCGTTTATTATTATGTTTTCTAGTATGTAAATATGTACTAATTCAAATATGCTTATTTTTTTCTTTACAAAATTGAGTTATTGACTTTGTATTATAGGGGCCCGTTTTTTATACTCGCTCCGGGCCCAAAAATTTTGGAGCATTTTCGGAGACGGCCCTGTGCGGATGAAATTCATCCGTGCGAACGTGGTTCCTCCGTTCCAGATTCAAAATAACCAATTTTTTTAATCAAACAAATTTTACATTTTTTTTACAAATTGAAGGTTCCATTATGATCTAAACATGCCGATTTACACAAATATATGTTCAATTTTATCATTTGTCCGTTTAATCATTACAAATCTAAGTTTTATTATGTTTAATTCCGTATGTCCAAATTTTGTCCAAATTATACACATCCAGGATATTATCTACCTTTCCCATTATAAGTGTTGTGTAAATCAATATCCCAAAGTAAATTTTGGCAGCACTTCGTTACTTAGAAAACTTTTTCTCTCAAATAAGTGTTTTTGGTGCGGAAGTGATTTTGTGCGAATGAAAACTCTTTCGTGCGAAGGAGTATATATATGCATTGTTCTTGGTTCGTGTGAAGGAGTTACCTTCGTGCAGATCAACATGTTTTCGGACGGATGAAGTTCTTCCGTGCGAAGGAGTCTCCTTCTTGCGGACTAACTCATTCATTTGAAATACCATTTTTTAAACATTTTCAAATTTCAAACATTTTATTAGTTTTAACAACCCACTCAGTTAAGCAAGTCTAAATTAATGACCCTGGTTATCTGATTTGCTAACCAAGTCCAAATTAATGACCTTGATTAAACACTTTATGAACAAACTGATGTTTTTCTATCAAAGTTAAGTTCAAACTAATGAACTTGTATTCTTTTCAAAACATTTTCATTTCTGATTGACTCCCAACCCGTTGTCCTACAGATTCTGTTCAACAACTTTGGATTTTGAAAGATCAGCATTCCATCATCGGTAGTCGAAAATAAGCTGAAATAAAATCTTTTTGAATTTTCCTAACTTTATGCTAAAACACACTGAAAATCTTTTTGGTTTCTGAAATGAAATAACTATGTACAAACAAATTTACAGACATATTTTTCTGAGTTTGTGTAAGAGGATCATATTAGTTTTTGAGAGTTGTCACTAACACCGTTGATCTGATAAACTTTAAGTCTTAAACAAGTTCACCTAGATTGTCAGTATTGTTTGTGCCCTTAAACCTCTACACATGTTTTAGTTGTTTAAAGATACGGTAATTAAGTGTATTAGAACTTAACTTAACGGTGTTCCCCACCTCAGAATATAATCCCGTATCAAGATTCCTTAGATTTCATCTTACAGGTGAATATATCTAATTGATATTTGTACCTGGGTTATGCAAGGCCTTGGGAGCTCAGGTTAGTACTACCGTACAGACGAAGAGATGAAAGCTCGACTTAGAAAGTGACGTTCTATATTTGGAATCTTTTGACTGCAATTGTCAGTTCTTTCGATACTTTCAATTATGATGCACTTTTGGGTTTAAAAGCAAAAGTACTCTACAAGTTCTAGGCCATTGCCGATGCAAAATCAGAAGAACTTGTATAATACCCAAGATATCAACTAGTTATAAAGACCTAGTATCTCAGAATCTGGCAATCTCTTAAACGAAATTACGGTACCAAGACCATATATCCGAGAGATGTTAACCACTAATTAAGAAGTTTCATTATCTTTATATCTTGAAAAAAAATTGCTGAATGTGCGAAGCCTACTGGCATATCATCAATGAGACTGTTTAAAAACCTTTTGAGTTTACAATTCTTTAGCATGTTGTGATAGCCCACTGATTTACTATAATTTCCTATTTTATACACGAAAACTCATTTTTGTCTTTTTCTATGTTTTTGTACTTTTTAAATTTTATATGTTTTTTGTATTTTTCACAACATTTCCCCCCTAAAATCAAAAACATCTTTTTAGTTTTTTGGTCTTAAAGAAAGAAAACTTGAAAAAAAAATTTGGCGTCCCGATGAGGATTACTTCAAATCGCCATCCATCTCGGCTTCACTCTCTTTGTTTCCCCCTGATGATAAATGTTTCATCCCGTTTAATTTCAAAAGATATTGAAATTTTGTTTTATCAAATGGTTTTGTATAAAAATCAGCCTTTTGTTCATCAGTGTGGATTTTCTCAATACGTATCAACTTTTGCTTGTAGCGATCACGAATAAAGTGATGACGTATCTTGATATGTTTTATTTTAGAGTGTTGAACCAGATTTTTTGTTATTGAAATCGCAGCCTCGTTATCTACGTATATTGGCGTGTTAAGAAATTGCAATCCATAGTCCCTCATCTGTTGCTGAATCCATAGGATTTTGAACAACAGATGGAAGCAGGTACGTATTCTGCCTCACAAGTCGAGAGAGAGACCGTGGTTTGTTTCTTACACTTCCACGTTACCAAACGTGTGCCAAAGAACTGGCAGCCTGCAGTTGTAGACTTAACATTTGTTTTGCAACACCCAAAGTCTGAGTCTGAATAGCCTTGTAGCTCGAAATCGTTATTGCGTGGGTACCAGAAACCTGTAACGCTCCGCTTTTTCGTAACTTTCCTTAATTAGAAAGTTTGTATTGTATTTCTATTTTTGGGAACTTGTAATCCTTGTAATCGTATTTCGTTGTATCGTTGTAAAATCCGAGACTCTGATCGTAATAAAATTCGTTATTTCATACAAGTTATACTTATACGTATCGATTCGTTATACATGTGATGTCTTGTTCGTGAATCTTGTAAACGTGATCGACTTACAAATACATATCTTATATTCATGACTCATATATTTCGCTTACGTATATACGTCACCTATTCATGGTTGACATACTTGTACAATCGATGCACACGCTTATTTTACTACACCTTTTGTGGAATCAAAACATGTTTAAATACTTAATGGTTATACACTTACTTCTATCACATCTTTTGTTTAATTAAAACGTGTTAAATACTCATTTTAAGTCTTGTTACATACTAAGGCTAGAGGGTGTGGGATGGAGCCCCTTGGGGGTTATAAAGGACACATCAGCGCCACCTAGACGCCACATCAGCCAGGGGGCTTTATAACCCCCCCTTTAATTTGCAGGGTGTGGGATGGAGCCCCGTCATCATTACCTAATTATTTTTTATTTATAAAGTTTGATTTTTGAAAAAGAAAAATTATTATTATTTTTTTAAAAGTGACCGTTTGAAGGTCAAAAAGTTAAAGCACACCTCGATCCATGCAATTCCCTTTCGTTACCATGTTAGCGCTGCTTGTATGGCGCCCCTCCATAATTCGCTGGGTGTGGGTGGATAGCGCCCCGGGCGCTATAGCGTGTGACATGGCGGGGGATGGCGCCCCCACACCCTCCGGCCTAACCATACATTAAACTACATGTAACTTATTAATAACCAACAATTATACAACTTTTAATAAAAAAAAAGAATATGAATGCTGCCCAACAAGCAGCGATTGGTTCTTGTATCCCCACCTAAATCCTTTTTTTTTTATATTAAATAACCTCCAAACTACTTACAATATCATAATGCATATTATGCTACACTATTTTATATCCACTTTATGTCACATAAAAAAAAAAGAAATAGGATCATTTTAGCTGTTAACAACCAATTCGGCCAGCATCAACATTTATTTTTTTTCCTTTTTTTAATTAGTTTAACCCCCAACAACTCTATTAAATACCAACCAACTTAAACCCTAATTACTCTCTATAAATACCACTCTAATCCCATACCTTTTCCCACTTTTACAACCCTTAAACACTCTCAAAACTCTCATAAACTCAGCTCTATTCGAGCAGAAACAAGCAGAAACTTTTAGCCATTAAAAGTGAGTTTAAACTCACTTCTTCTTCTACTTCTTGTTTCTTTATTCTAAAACACTTTGATAACCTCTAGGAAGGTTTTCACAAGTTTGCTTGGGCAAACTAAGGTGAAACCTCACCATTTTGGAGGTCCAAAGTGTACCTAAATTCTGCTCATTTTTATCTTCATGTTTTGGAAGAAAACTCATGTTTTCTTCATACATTCCTATGTCCTTATGCCATTAATCAAGACTATGATTATATGTGCTTAAAAACAAGGTTGTAACATACAAATCCAAAGGTTTTAATCCTCAAAACTTTCTATTTTAAAAGGGTTTTAACCCACAAGTGATGAACAAGTCTTGAACTTGTGAAAGTGTGATTATTTGGATAGCTTGGGCTATCCTACTTACAAATCCACACATCACTTGATGTTTTCTTCTTAGTTAGCTAGCTAGTATGCATTTCATTTCTTTATTATACATTCATGACCATCCTTGTTGTCTATGACAACTTGTGCATTGATGAATACAAAAGAGGTTTCAAAATGGAAGATTTATCTTCCTACTTCATGCATGACTTCTATGATACTACTTGTACATTATTGGACTAAACTTATGATATATATACTATATGAAATAGATAATACTTATAGTAACCGAACCTTTGATGATAATCTTATGGTTATTTGTCAAAAATATTAAGTTACATCATCTAAGAATATGGTACTCGTTACGATTCTAATGGGTAATTTAACCCAAGAAAACATTCAAACCCCTATGGGTTTCATAGTGTCAAGAATGAGTATTATGTACTAGATGGTTATTTTCTCATATGTTTACTTTCCATATACTTTTTATTCCGAATCCCAAATCTTCCGTTATCATCCAAAAACTCATACACCTTGCTTCCTCGTGTAGAAGGACTTGGTGTTTCCTCTTCCAACAATCAACAACTCCTCACGGATTAACAAGTGGAAGCTTGCAAAACCGTGAGTATACTTGAAACCCCCTTTTTCGTTTACCACCTTTAGGGTGTAACATGTTAAACTTTGAAACTTACACTTACACTTACTTCTAAAATGCACAAACATTCCTTATACATGCATGCATACTTGTTACTTGATACTTTAAACTTGGGGTTATACGTTTTGTCTTAGACTTATCATTAACTTCGTACGAGCCTATCCTTGACATATATAACGCTAAAGGATTAACGCACCGCCTATGAACATTGGGTTATGTTAAGTGCTTATTGCATTTCATCTTGGTTTGATTAGTTAAACACATGCCGATTTTATTTTTTATCTTGTTTTGATGTGCGTTAGGTGTGATATAATTTTATTGACATTTTTAGCCCTTTTTAACACGTTAGTCAAGTTTTAAATTTATAAAAAAACGATATTCTACTAACACTAAACATACATATGGGCAAGTGCACCCATCGTGAGCGTAGTATAGCGTTGGTAAGATACCGAGGTCGTCCAAGGACACAAGAGCTTTTAGTATCGGTTTATCCTCAACGTCTAATCAAATCAAAAGTTTTAGAAAAGATTTTTAAACATGAAAATAAAAACTAAAATGCTGAAAAATAAAAATAAAAATAAAAACAGATAGACAAAATGAATCACTTGGATCCGACACGCCTTTAAAGTAACCTTTGATGATTTCCGCACTTTTGCACTTTTAAGAGATTATCTTAGTTATAGTAGTAGGCCCCTCTTTTGAAGGTGACGTTACCCTCAACCCAGTGGTTTGAGTCAGAAAGGATACAATCCCAAAGGGTTGCAATATTGAAAGATAATTAATTAAGTTATTAATGCGTAATGTGGTAGGGCCCTCTTTTGAAGGTGACGTTACCCTCGGCTAAGTGGTTTGAGTCAGCAGGGATACAATCCCAAGTAGCCGGGTTAATATATTAATAGTAGTTTACATATGAGGGGATCAAGCCATTCGCACCCCGCCATCCAATACCAGTAGGTATTGAAGGAGGTCATAGTAAGCTTGACCTAGGTCCTTGCAGGATCTATACACTGAACAAGGCAAGAACCTTACTAAACCATTCCCTTAACCCCCGACCAGGTAGCCAACATATCTCTATATAGACCGTAGAGATATGAATGGTGAAAATCTTTTATATTATATAGACAGTAAAATAACGCCAAGACACCACGGAGAAATGATAAGGAAGTTTCACCTTCAACATAAGAAACTAGTTATTGAAGTCATTAATACAAAACCAAATAAAAAGTGCGAAAAGATTAAAAGTCAAAAGTATTACATTAAATGCTTGTCTTCACCAAGTGATGTAAGAGACTTAGGCAAACATGGCCTTTGATTGTCAAGAACTCTTACTATCAATCTTGGATCCCGAGACTACTACACACACTCTAAGGTGGATGATGGATGATGGTGGTGGATGTGGGTGTTGTGATGGTGGTGGAGTGTGGGTGAAGTGGGAGAGAGGTGGTTTGCCAAGAGATGTCTTTGAAGTGAGCCAAGCACCCCTATTTATAGCCTGCACAGAAGCCCGGACACGGCCCTATGGCCATCCTTTTTCTCTTTCTTCATTAATTCCAATTGTCTGTATTAGGCTCCACACGCCCCCGTGTTCGCTGGGCACGGCCCCGTGTGCAGAAGCGTATCTGTACTATTAAGATTTGCAAGATTTTGCGAATATTAGCGTTGACCATGACCCGTGTTGAGCTAGGCACGCCCCCGTGCTGGGAATAGAAGCTTCTATTGCTTTGTCTTTTCTGCAGACACCTGGCCATGCCCCCGTGTCCACTGGGCACAGGGCCGTGGTCAGCCTTCTGATCTCTTGTTTTTGCTTGGGAAGATGCTGTCGAGGGGTCGGGCATGCCACCTTTAATCCTTTTCTTTGTATTTATGTTAGATTTTGCTGCATATTTGTTCCTTTTGTTCAATTAAGCTCATTTGGTCCTGAAAATACAAAAGGAAGACAAAAGCACACCTTTTCCAATATTAGTACTAAAAAAGGGTTAGTTTTATGCCTCATTTGATGTAATTTATATGTTGCATTTTACACACGTCAAATACCCCCACACTTGAATCTTTGCTTGTCCTCAAGCAAAACTCTTTATTATGTGGCTTACACGCCCAAATGGAATGGGAAGAAGAGAAGTTTTGGACTTGTCTTGAGTGTTGGGAATCCAAGATCTTTATTGGGTTTTATTTTTATGCTATTTACAATCATATTCATTATGATTTATTTAGGACGTTTCATAAGAAAAATTACTTATTTTGGCATAACATGCCTCTTTAAAATTCTATTTACATACAAGTTCACATACCTCACGGGAGATCACTCAACACTCAGCCGAAGATGTATTTTTGTGAAACACTCGAGACCGGCATGGAACTTACTTCTACCATATGCTTGCCAAGCAATCAATCATCCTCCTTTTTAACTATAAACCTTTGTAAATATCAAGAGGACTTGGGGAAGGGTTAGGCTTGGGTTAAAGGTAGGAGGTTTTGGGTTAGTGGTTAGTAAAAAGGGCTAAAAGCGTAAAAAGTGTCGGTCGTCGTAAAACTTTTTTTTTGTGACTTTTATTCAAACTAAATACTTTCAAACAAGTATTTTTTGAGGAACTTGTTTGTTTATTGTTAGACTTCAATTTTTTTTTTGATAAGGAATGTCACAAGAAGACCGAGCTTTTTACTAAAATAAAGGGTTTAAAAGAAAAAAAAGGTTTTGGTGGGTAAAGGGTGTTTGTTTTGTGGGTTTAGAAATGAAAAGGTTTAGGCTCAAAGGGGTTAACTAGGGGGATTTTGGGTAGGTGAAAAAGAAAATGAAAAATAATGGTGTTGAAAAGAAAATGGGTGATTCCTAATGCCTCCTTCATTTACTTACTTGGGTTTAAGTTGGTAAGGACCGGGAATGTATTGTTGTGGCAAGTTCTAGAGTCGTAAGAAACCAAGCGGCTATTCACACAAGAAATGAAAAATGAGCATTTAGTTTAAAGATGTCTGCTTGTATGCTCAATAAAGTCTCAAAACTCACTTTTTGTGGGAATGGGTTTATAATGTGATCAAGTATATATAATCAAATTTTAACTAGATTTATCATGCCGTTTCATAATTTTCTTATGTTGGTTCTTTTTATCACGACGCTATCGGTTGTAAATTTGTAAAAATATAGCCTTTTTAGAACTTGTTATTCCCAAATTAAACCAAGACAAGTAAAACAATGAAAAGTTTTTGAAAAAATTTGGGGTGATTAGCGGTTCCAATAGAGTTTTATGTAAGGCTTGTTATTAGGACTTGCAAAATTCAAGGTTTTAACATACCCCCACACTTAAATTACACATTGTCCTCAATGTGTCCCAAAAATAAATTTTTAGGTGGATCGAATGTGTAAAAAGGTGTTAAAACAAGGTTTTGGTGTTACTGGACATCTGGACACGGCCTCGTGCCGGGTGAGCATGGCCCCGTGTTCAGAGTGCCAGTAACGAAAACTTACAGAAGGTGGGCACGGGGCGTGTTCGGTGGACACGGCCCCGTGTCGGGCAGATTTTAAACAAACAGCAGCTACAGGGTGGTGGACACGTGGGCGTGCTGGCTGGGCACGACCCCGTGTTGACAATCTACAATCTTCAAAAATGGGTTTTGGCTTTCGGTTCTGGTTTCCGGGCTTATGTAGCACTAATACTTAGTTCTTCCAAGCCTCCTATGTACCTGTTTTACTTAAAAAATCCACACCACACAAATAACCAACATCCTACCTTACCATAAGTTTAACATCCACAACACAAACTAAAGAAAAGAAAAAAAAGACAGGAAATTAAAAGTGTTAACAGAAAGTAAATTGTTCAACAATGGCACGCAGGCCAGATAATTGTTTGTAAGATAAGGGGGTTAACCTGTTAAGACCTTCAACAGTGTCATGCCACCACCAACGCCTCCATCTCAATCCATATCCTCGTCCTCATCATCTCCTCCTTGACCCGCCATGTACTCCCGGATATTGCCGATGTCATCTTGAATGTCGGCGATGTTCCTCTCGATTGCTCCGACCCGGGTGTACGTGTTGCTGGCCATGTTGTAGGTGTTGCGGGTACACAAAAGGTTTTCCTACAAGAGATCATGTAAACTTTGGAAATTAGGAAAACCACCTCCTTGAGAGGAGGATTGGCCCGCATCACCATGATGCTGATACTGGTACTATGGAGGAGGACAGATTTATGGAGCGTGAAGGACGAAAGCCTCTTGTGGGTTCCAAACATGACCCAGAACCGTTTGGAATTGAATAGTTCCATCACCCGCTTCATTGATAATCCCCATCGAGCGGCATATGACGAGATCCACTTTCCCCGACCACGGGCCCTTGCGGAAGGACCTTGGCATCCCTTGCACAAAATTCTTGAAGAGGCGATAGATCCACCCTCCATAGAAGATAGGGGTCGGGGGATTGGCTAGCTGGTTCAGGTGCATGTTGCATAGGAGCAGGTATGGAAAATCAAGGGCCACACAATTGTAAATGCAGTATAGGACCAACAGATCACGCAAGCCAACAACACCAGTACTGTCATGCCTTTGGCAGGGGGACTTGCTGAGGACTCTATGAATGTAGCGGTATAGAGTGTCCTTCCCCAACAGATCACGCAAGCCAACAACACCAGTACTGTGTGCTCTTGGTCTGGCTTGGGTTATAGTGTCCTTCCCCAATTTGAGCCCATACTTCTTAACATTGGTCTTGTGGGAGTTCATGGAGACCACCCGTGTTCTCCTCGTCTCCGGCATCCTCTTCAGCATATAACCCAATGATTGCCCCAAAATGTGCAATCGAAATTGAAAGCACATTCCCAGCACAACGAAACTCAACCCCTTCATGATCAAATGGCTCAGCTTTTTCCTTGAACGCCAATGTACTATAGAACTCCATGTTGTATTCATGGACCGAGTGGAGTCTAGTACAAAGGGCTGCCCTGAGTGGACCAGTGACTAGATTGTTGAAGCGGTCAAGCTGCCCTACTGCTTCCAGGGTGTCTAGGCAAACTTGTCTTGGGTTTTCCTCAGGCCTTGTCTTTAGAACCTCGAATCTGGCTTGAGCTGCCCATTCATTCTGGTTGAATCTCATGAATTTCTTGGCCATTTGAAAGAAAACACAAAACAATTAGCACGAAACAGTAATTTTTTCGAAGAAAACTAAAAACAGCAAGCTGAACACGGCCCGTGTCCACTGGACACGCCCCATGTTCGCTGAAAATTTGCTGGACACGCCCCCGTGTTCGCTGAGCACGACCCCGTGCTCAGGCGTCTGTTTCCCAAAAACTTCATTTTTAGACCCGGTTTCGAAAACTTGAAATTTTTTGGTCAAGTAGGTGCGGTTTTCCCCGAAAATGAAACCCCAACTGCCGTTTTCCCAAAACAAACCATTTACCCCTTCAATTTTATCTTTTTCGGTTCAAAAACAAGGGTTTGAATTTTTTGTGAGAAATCGGGCAAATCTTCAAACAATTCAAGTTGATTTACTTCCTATAACATGCAACTACACTACTACTAACAGATCTAAGCAAAAAATTGGGGTTTGATTCGGTTCAAGTTGAAGAACCCTATATTTTTCCCCAAATTTTTTATGTTAAACTACATGCAAGTGATTAATCTAACTAACTATGATGACAGAATCATACCTTGACGTTGTTGGAAGTCAGAAGAACGTGAAAATCTGCAGAAATTTCTTGTGGAACCAGAGAGTTTTCGGGGAAACGGGTCGTGTTGAAGTGAAGAAATGAAAAGAAAAGGGGTTTTTAACCCGTCAGTTACGCGAACACGGCCCCGCGTCCAGCTGGGCACGGCCCCGTCAGCGGGTAATTTTTTTTAAATAGTGCACGTGTGAGTGACCTGTTTCCCAAAACTTGGTTTTTAGAAATCTTACCAATTTAGAAGCTTTTCCGTCGTCCGTTACTTACAAGATATGATGTTGATGCCCAAACCTTCATTTATTCTTCGGCCGCTTGTAGCGAGATCTCCTCCTCTTCATCCTCAATAAATCCTTGATAAAGCTTAAGCCGTTGGCCATTGACTTTAAATGGAATTCCATTCCGAGATTTAATTTCAATTGCATCGTGTGGAAAAATATGGGTGATGGAAAAAGGACCCGTCCACCTAGACTTTAATTTACCGGGAAATATTCGAAGCCGTTAATTAAACAATAGAACCTGATCTCCTACTCGAAATTCATTAGGTTTAATGTGTGTATCATGCAAATTTTTCATTCTTTCCTTATAAATTTCGGAGTTAGAGTATGCGTGATTTCTTAATTCGTCTAATTCATTTAATTGACAAAATCGATTTTTACCTGCAATTTCTATGTCTAAGTTTATGTTTTTAATTGCCCAGTAGGCTTTGTGTGCAATTTCTACCGGCAAATGACAACTTTTTCCTTAGACAAGCTTATATGGGGTGGTACATATTGTTGTTTTATATGCAGTTCGAAATGCCCATAAAGCGTCATCTAATTTATCGGCCCATTCTTTTTTATTTAATCCTATGGTTTTTTCAAGTATTCTTTTTAAACCTCGATTAGTCACTTCGGCTTGTCCATTTGTTTGAGGGTGATAAGCCGTTGAGACCCCATACCTTGTTAAAAAATTTTCAAGTTGATGGTTACAGAAATGGGTACCCCTATCACTTATTAACGCTTTAGGAGTTCAGAAACGAGAAAATAACCATTTCAGGAATCTTACCACAACTCTTCCATCATTTGTTGGAAGGGCTTCGGCCTCGGCCCATTTAGACAAGTAATCCACTGCCACAAGTATATATTTGTTTCCTTTTGACGGTGGGAAAGGTCCCATAAAGTCGAGTCCCCACACATCAAAAATTTCACAACCAAGAATGCCATTTTGTGGCATTTCGTTTTTGGAAGAAATATTACCTGATCGTTGGCATGCATAACATGTTTTGACAAGACTTTGGGCGTCTTTGTAAATGGCTGGCCAATAGAATCCTGAATCAAATACCTTTCGCGCGGTACTAGCGGCACCATGTTGTCCTCCGTATGGACCTTCATGACAATGGCGGAGAATTCTTCTTGCTTCACTACCATGTACGCAGCATTGGATAAGTTGGTCGACACCCATTTTGAAAAGATAAGGATCTTCCCAAAAATAATGCTTTACATCGGCGAAGAATTTCTTTCTTTGATGATGTGGCCATCCTTTTGCGACTATTCCGCTAGCTAAGAAGTTAGCATAGTCGGCATACCATGGTTCTTCTCGGTATTCCACCATTTCTAGGGACTCCGTTGGGAATTTTTCATTGATTAGCTCATCCCTAGTTGCCTCCAAAGCTAGATCTTCCAAGCGGGAAAGATGATATGCAGCGGTGTTTTCTACTCCTCTTTTGTCTTTTATTTCAATGTCGAATTCTTGGAGGAGTAGAATCCATCTGATCAAACGTGGTTTGGCATCCTGTTTCTTAAAGAGATAACGAATGGCTGCATGGTCTGTATAAACTATCGTTTTAGAAAGAACAAGATAAGAACGGAATTTATTAAAAGCAAATACTACAGCTAGTAATTCCTTTACAGTTGTTGTGTAATTTTCTTGTGCATCGTTAAGTGTTTTACTAGCGTAATATATTAGGTGAAAATTCTTATCTTTTCTTTGTTCCAAGACGGCTCCAACTGCAAAGTCACTTGCATCACACATGATTTCGAAAGGTAATTTCCAATCAGGCGCTATCATGATAGGTGCATTGACTAGCATTTCTTTTAACGTAAGAAATGCTTGGTTGCAATCCTTGTCAAAGATGAAAGGAGCATCGTTTTCAAGTAATTTTGTTAAAGGCCTTGAGATTTTGGAAAAGTCCTTGATAAATCGTCTATAGAATCCGGCATGTCCTAGGAAACTTCGGATGGCTCTCACGGAGGATGGGGGTGGTAATCGAGAAATAGTGTCTATTTTAGCTCGATCAACCTCCATTCCTTTGCTCGAGATTTTATGACCGAGTAGTATTCCCTCCGTTACCATGAAATGGCATTTTCCCAGTTAAGGGCGAGGTAAGTTTCCTCACATCGGGATAGCATTCGTTCAAGGTTATCGAGGCACTGGTCATATGAATCTCCAAAGATAGAAAAATCATCCATGAAGACTTCCATAGTCTTTTCTATCATGTCATGGAAAATGGCCACCATGCAACGTTGAAAGGTTGCGGGGGCATTACATAGACCAAAAGGCATGCGTCGATAAGCAAAAGTTCTGTAGGGACATGTGAATGTTGTCTTTTCTTGGTCTTCGGGTGCTATCGGTATTTGAATGTAACCTCAAAAACCATCTAAGAAATAATAAAATTTGTGACCGGATAATCTTTCTAACATTTGATCAATAAAAGGTAAAGGGAAGTGATCTTTCCTTGTTGGCTTATTTAATCGATGATAATCTATACAAACTCTCCATCCTGTGACGGTTCTTGTTGGTATTAGTTCATTTTTCTCATTAGTGACCATCGTCATACCTCCTTTTTTGGAACCACTTGGAAGGGACTTACCCAAGGACTATCGGAAATTGGGTAAATGAGTCCGACTTCAAGTAATTTGATGACTTCATTTTTAACCACTTCTTGGACATTTGGATTTACTCGACGTTGTGGTTGTACTATCGTTTTATAGTCATCATTCATTAAAATTTTGTGCGTGCACATGGAAGGGCTTATTCCTTTAATATCTACAAGCTTCCAAGCGATCACATTTTTGTGTTTTTTCAAAAGCGTGACTAATTTTTCTTTTTCTACACTAGTTATTTTAGACGAAATAATTACAGGTAAATACCATCTTTGTCGAGAAAAGCATATTCCAAACCTTTTGGAAGTTCTTTGAGCTCAAGTGGTGGGTCTTTGGGAGACTCCTTATTTGGTTGCTCATTTTGATCAAGAACCAAAAAGATTTGTTGTATGGCGACCTCTTCTTCAACAAAGTGGTTGATTTCTTCTCTTGGATCGGGTGGTTCATCTTCATCTTCAATTAGGGGGTCATCATTGCCGAATGGATATTTCATTGAACGCTCAAGATCGACACTTTTTTTGAATGCCCCTAATTGAATGGGTAGATTGTTTTTCTTCCGATTTTTCAAAGCTTCATAGGTTTTTACAAAAGGTCGACCCAACACTAACGGAGCGTCATCAAGGATGACGAAGTCGGTTGAGATTACCATTTGATTTGTTTGAACTAATACATCCTCAACTATTCCCATTGATTTTATTGTTTTCCGATTAGATAGAAAAATGAGTATTTAAAGTGGAGAAAAATCACCAATACTTAATTTCTCGAAAATGTAATTCGGCATTATATTAACACAAAGATCTTTATCAATTGTAATATTACTAATAAAGGAATTTTGAAAGAAACATGGAACCGGTGTAATGTTAGTTTCAAATGGATCATCTTTTATTAGCGTAGTTTGATCATTTGTTAACTTAACGCTTACCATTTCGTCAATTTTAGTGTTAGTGTTTAACTCTTTTAAAAACTTAGCATGAGTGGGTACTAAACTATGACTCTCAAAAGAAGGTGACAAGAGATTATTTTTTTGAAAATTAGACTCTTCTTGAATTTTAACGTTATCGGACTCACCTTTTTCATTGATTACCTCATGTGTCGGTTTTTCACTTACTTGTTCTTCTATTTTTACATTTTCAACTATCTCTTCTTTATTACAAGTTAATTCTTCCCTTGCGCGGGATTCTTTTATGCATCGCTCGATAGTTTTAATGTGTTCTATTATCTTATCGGTTATGTGGGTGATAGAATAAGGATCTTGATCCTCAAAGCTTGAATTCGGAAGTTTGATCCTTGGTTCCTCATAATACTCATATGAAGTAGATGGTTCACACCATTGTTCCTCCTTGTAAGTATATGATGAACATGGGTCATAACTTGGTTCTTCACAGTACTCATATGAGGTGGGTTGTTCACGCCATGGTTCCTCATAATAAGTATATGAAGGTGAAGGCTCATATCTGGCCTTCTCAAAGTATGAGTATGAGGGCTCATACCTTGGTTCATCAAAATATGAGTATGAGGGAGAAGGTTCATACCTTGGTTCTTCATAAGATGTGTATGAAGTGGATGGGTCGTACATGGGCTCCTCATAGTAGGTGTACGAAGGGGATGGTTCAAAGAGGTCACAATATTGTACCGAATGAGGGTTGCCACAAATAGTACAATATTCTTCCCAATAATCATCCTCCTCATAGTGGTAGTTGTAACCTCCTGAGTATTAATCCATAAGAATCACTCAGCAGATCACAACAGAGTCTCGGGACCAGAAAACAAAAATAAAAACGGAAACAGAGGCTGGACACGACCCCGTGTTCAGTGAGCACGACCCCGTGTACAGGTTCTGTATCTGGCCGTTTTTGAAAATGTGACTGGTTTTGTGCAGCACGGGGGCGTGTTCAGCGAGCATAACCCCGTGTTCAGACTCTGTATCTGGGTGTTTTATAAAAATTATGCAGCACGGCCCCGTGTTCAGTGAACACGGCCCCGTGTTCAGGCTACTGTAATGCAAAAACTAACTAAAAACGAAAAATTGTGCACAGTTTTAAATAAAGGTTTTGAAACACTTACCAGGCTGTCGATTTTAAGCTTTCTAAAAATCCTTGTGTCCCCGGCAGCGGCGCCAAAAACTTGATGTGCGTTAGGTGTGATATAATTTTATTGATATTTTAAGCCTTTTTTAACACGTTAGTCAAGTTTTAAATTTATAAAACATGATATTCTACTAACACTAAACACACATATGGGCAAGTGCACCCATCGTGAGCGTAGTATAGCGTTGGTAAGATACCGAGGTCGTCCAAGGACACAAGAGCTTTTAGTACCGGTTTATTCTCAACGTCTAATCAAATCAAAATTTTTAGAAAAGATTTTTAAACATGAAAATAAAAACTAAAATGCTGAAAAATAAAAATAAAAATAAAAACAGATAGATAAGATGAATCACTTGGATCCGACTCGCCTTTAATGTAACCTTTGATGATTTCCGCACTTTTGCACTTTTTAAGAGATTATCTTAGTTATAGTAGTAGACCCCTCTTTTGAAGGTGACGTTACCCTTAACCCAGTGGTTTGAGTCAGCAAGGATACAATCCCAAAGGGTCAGAATATTGAAAGATAATTAATTAAGTTATTAAGGCGTAATGTGGTAGGCCCCTCTTTTGAAGGCGATGTTACCCTCGGCTAAGTGGTTTGAGTTAGCAGGGATACAATCCCAAGTAGCCGGGTTAATATATTAATAGTAGTTTACATATGAGGGGATCAAGCCATTCGCACCCCCGCCATCCAATACCAGTGGGCATTGAAGGAGGTCCTAGTAAGCTTGACCCAGGTCCTTGTAGGATCTATACACTAAACAAGGCAAGAACCTTACCAAACCATT
The DNA here is from genome assembly GCA_030545235.1 of Helianthus tuberosus. Classification (NCBI taxonomy): domain Eukaryota; kingdom Viridiplantae; phylum Streptophyta; class Magnoliopsida; order Asterales; family Asteraceae; genus Helianthus; species Helianthus tuberosus. The sequence continues at coordinate 87,055,780 of CM060369.1, forward strand.
CCCTTAACCCCCGGCCAGGTAGCCAACATATCTCTATATAGACCGTAGAGATATGAATGGTGAAAATCTTTTATTTTATATAGACAGTAAAATAATGCCAAGACACCACGGACAAATGATAAGGAAGTTTCACCTTCAACATAAGAAACTAGTATTAAAGTCATTAATACAAAACCAAATAAAAAGTGCGAAAAGATTAAAAATCAAAAGTATTACATTAAATGCTTATCTTCACCAAGTGATGTAAGAGACTTAGGCAAACATGGCCTTTGATTGTCAAGAACTCTTACTATCAATCTTGGATCCCGAGACTACTACACACACTCTAAGGTGGATGATGGATGATGGTGGTGGATGTGGTTGTTGTGATGGTGGTGGAGTGTGGGTGAAGTGGGAGAGAGGTGGTTTGCCAAGGGATACCTTTGAAGTGAGCTAAGCACCCCTATTTATAGCCTGCACTGAAGCCCGGACACGTCCCCGTGTCAGCTAGACACGGCCCCATGGCCATCCTTTTTCTCTTTCTTCATTAATTGCAATTGTCTGTATTAGCCTCCACACGCCCCCGTGTTCGCTGGGCACGGCCCCGTGTGCAGAAGCGTATCTGTACTATCAAGATTTGTAAGATTTAGCGATTGTTAGCGTTGACCACAGCCCGTGTTGAGCTGGGCACGCCCCCGTGCTGGGAATAGAAGCTTCTATTGCTTTGTCGTTTCTGCAGACACCTGGCCACGCCCCCGTGTCCGCTGGGCACGTGGCCGTGGTCAACCTTCTGATCTCTTGTTTTTGCTTGGGAAGATGCTGCCGAGGTGTCGGGCATGCCAGTTTTATTCGTTTTCTTTGTATTTATGTTAGATTTTGCTGCATATTTGTTCTTTTTGTTCAATTAAGCTCATTTGGTCCTGAAAATACAAAAGGAAGACAAAAGCACACTTTTTCCAGCATTAGTAATAAAAAAGGGTTAGTTTTATGCCTCATTTGATGTAATTTATATGTTGTATTTTACACACATCATGTTTCAATAGCTTGCCATGTGGAATTGTTTACACTTATATTTATGCTATGTATAAAAACCTGTATACTCGCCCTTGCTTTTGCATTGAATTTTATTTTAAACATGTTACAGGTTGAAGATGATGATCGTATGAAATCTAGTAGGGTTGACTAGAAACACGCCCAAGAAATCACTAGATTTGAATATTTTGTTATGTTGAACTTGTCGTATTTATCTTTTATTTGTTGTTATTTGAATTCCATGCATTGTAATGACAATTTGAATTATGAAATGAAAACGGTTTTGATTTAATTATTGTCACAATTAGCGTTGTGTGTGATGAGCAATCCTTCTTCATCCCACTCCGATGATTCCGCGATTGGTTGGGGTGTGACAAAACCGGTGCTTGGACAACCCTTGAGGTATCGTAAGATCCTCTCGATGATCATTAAGTGAGATACCCTCCAACTTGACTGGTAGAGTATACAGAGGCATGTCGGATACATTATATCCGGTCGAGCAGCTGTCAAATACATCAGAGTCCCAATTATGGAGCGATAGAGAGTTTCATCGATCTTTTCACTAGTAGGATCTGGTCCTATCCCATGATTCTGAGCAAGCGGGGTAGACATTGGAGATGTGTCAGACATCTTGAATTTCTCCAGGACATCGTTCACATACTTCGTCTGATGGATGAAAATCCCGTCAGGTAATTGTTCTACTTGAAGTCCAAGAAAGAACTTCATCTCCCCCATCGAGCTCATCTCGAATTTTTTCTTCATGACTGCTTCAAAGTCTTTGCATGAAGCATCGTTCATCGACCCGAATATAATATCCTATACGTATATCTGTACGATTAGAATGTCACCGTCTACTTCGTTCGTGAAGAGAGTGATGTCCACTATGCGCTTCTGACGAATCTGTTGTCGAGGAGATGTTGCGATAATTGACGAATCCATTTTTCGAAATCGTTTTCTTAGCATAGAATTTAGAATCTTTATGTTCAATTGAGTTTGACGTTTCTCCGGTTTTAACATTTGTGACATTAACAGTTATAGGCTTAACTTCTTGCGTAGATTGATTGTTTCTTTTCAAGATTTTCTTAGGTTCAATCAATGGCGATTTTTGTTTCAGATCTTTTGAAGTTTTCTTGACAACAAGAACTAATTTAGAACCTTTTTGAGGACATTGTTATGCAATGTGTGCTACTTGGTTGCACCTAAAGCAGGTGCTACTATAAGTAATGATAGTAGGTCCTTCAACCTGTTCACGTTTCTTTTTTATGTTCATAGAACTCATTATTCGATTGGTTTCTAAACTGACTTTCCTTCTCGCTTTCAGAACTTGTTTCAGAAATGAAAGTCATCTTTTTCACAGACTTTGACTTTCCAAACTTACTATAACTTTGCTTACCATACCCTGAACCATTCCTCCTATTGTAATAGTTTCTTTGATGGTTATTAATGTGGGAACTTCGTGGTTTAGAGTAGTAAGATTGTTCTCTTTTAAAGTTTGAAAAATCTTGACCACTTGATAAAGTATCAATTTCAGACAACTCGACTTCAACTAGTTTGAAAACTTTCTCAACTTTATCCATGTTAACATTTTGAAGTGGAAATTCTGAAACAGAATATAACTTGTCTGATCAAAGCATTTTGTACATAATCACATTAGGATCACACGAGTTATTTCCCGATTTCTGGATGTAGTGCTTGTGAAAGCTCTCATCGCTGTCAGAATATGAACTTAAACTCTTTTTACCGAACTTTGCTTTTACAGTTTTATCACTTTCATTTTTGAAAACTTTTTCAACAACATCTTTTACCACATCTGATTCACAGTTTGATTTAGATTTCGTATAGGTGACATCGATATTATCAGTGTTACACCCCAACCGATGGCGGAAACATCGGAGTGAGACGAAATAGATTGCTCATTAGACATAACACTAACATGTAACAAGTATTTAAGAATAAATTTCGTTTCAATGCTAAAAGAATCAATTACATTGTTTGAAATAAATACAACAAGTTGAAACAAATGAATTACAATACAACAAGTATTAAAGTTTAAATGCGTTTCTAGGCATCCTACTAAGTTCCGTGCATCATCAACATCATCATAAACCTGCAACATGTTTTAAAGTATAGTTCAATACAAATGTATTGGCGAGTATAAAAGTTTAATGTACTAGCATAAAAGTATAAAATGAAAATGAACAATCCACATGGCAAACCTAGTTATCAAGATTAATGTAAAACAGGCATGTGATTTACAAGTCAACCCTCTGATTACCACAAGTATAAAGAAACTTAACATGACCTCTCGTTCACGGGTGGTGCGTTACTCCTATAGCGCTATACATGTTAAGGGAAGGCTCGTACGAAGTTAATGACAAGTTCATCACATAAGAATCACCCAGAAACACGAATCAAGCATAACATATTAGTAAGCATGTATTGGATCGTTTCTATGATTGCATAAAAGTATGTATGTTGAGTGTATTTTGTATATGTAAACATGTTGCACTCAAAAAGTGTAAAAACGGTAAAAAGGGCGTCGAGTATACTCACAACATTGCAACGCCTTTTGATTATCCATGAGTGACGAGTGGTTTGTGTTTAAGGAGTAAATGGTAAGGTTATATGATGTTTATGGAGTGGCTAGATTCGGGATTTAGAATTTAAAGTATAAAAAGTATGTATTTACAAAAGTATTATCTAGTTCTAAGTACTCGTATATGACACTATGTTCTGTGTGGTTTCATGTCCCAATTTTCCCATTAGAATCATTAACAAGTGACTTAGAATCTTAAATATAATAGCCCATGTTTATGACGAATAATCATGACTTGATTACTATCACAAAATCAACCATGTTCTTATGTGTGTGTATATATATATATATATATATATATGAATTTATATAGTTATAATATCATCCTAAAACTACGTCCAATCATAGATAACAAGTAGCATCATGTAAGTCAAGCATGGAGGTTGAGACCTCGTTGTATTATTCACCACTACACAAACTTTCACAAGGATGGTTCAGAGGGTCATGAATAACAAGAAATAAATCTAACTATCATAAGTTCAAGTGACCAAGTACTCTCTAACCCGGGTGTGCCAACGCATCATGAAAAGAATTAACTAAGTGAGGGAGGCTAGATGGCGCTAAGGTAATTTGATACTAGTAAATCACTTGAGTGTTTATACACCAAGTTCCACAAGTGAAGGAGTGGAACTAGATTGGAAAGCCCCAGCTTCCATGGTTCACATTTCACAAGTCATGAGTTCATCGTATGGAAGATGTTAAATCAAGCTTGTTTTCATCACTCAGATTAGGACATGTATAAACTGAAATTAAAGTGTTTTTGAACTCATATCTTGGTGAGAATCAATCTCAACACAAACCCACAACTATAGGTGAAGTTGTGAGCTTGGTGGATTCAAGATTCCGCCAAGTTTTAGCAAATAACAAAAGTACAGGAACATTGAACCAAAACAGAAAGTTTAGAGGTGTTTGCACCTCTTAAACTTCATACGTATCAACTCCTAACAAGTCTCAAAACCTTAGATAGGTTCAAGAACAAGTAGGCACAAGATACAATCAAGAAAACATAGTTTTATAAAAGTTTAACAAGTATTCTTTAAAACAAAAAGTTTGGACCTTAAAATTGTGATGTTCCACCTTAGATTACCATGGTAATCTTGTGGAAACACTCCTAGAGGTGTTCCAAGCTTTGTAGAAGAAGAAATGGTGAAGAAAGTTGAAGAAAAGTGTTCACTTTGGCTCTTAAAATAATATGCCAAAACTAGTGTTTCCAACTGAATTGAGAGCATTTTGAGAGTGTAAATGAGTTGGAAAAGTGAAAATGAGTGTTAGGAGGCTTTTTTATGTAGTGGAGGATTAGGGTTTGGTGTTAAATGAAGATTTGAAGTGATTTGGTGAGAAATATGGTTGAGAGTTTGCCAATCGTGACCAGAAACAATTTTCTGCAGATTCAGTAGCTAGACGCCCCGCGGAGGTGAAAGGGGGTGGGCTACGCGTAGCGCCGCGCCCCTTACCAGACAACTTTCGTCTTTTGTCACTTTTAGTCCCTGAAGTTTGGTTCTTGAGGTATTTTGTGGTATTTATTGTATATTAACACATAATTAAGTATATAATACATATAAAGGATGGATTATGTATTGTAAATATAAAATTAAGTATTTGAATGTATAAAATACGTATTTACGATCGTTTGCGTGTAAAATAAGCATGTGTTTACGAGGGTGACGAACGTGTATCAAGTATGTATATGAATTGAATGTATAAACAAGTATGAATATTCAATGTATAATTCCTTTAAAAATGATCGAGTTTTATTACGATCAAGGTCTCGGAAATATGATTATAAGAGATATGGGTTTCTCGAAATAGATTATAAGACAACTTTCTAAATAAGGAAAGTTCTAAAAGCGAGGCTTTACAGTCTCCCCTTCTTTAGGAAATTTCATCCTGAAATTTATTCAAGAGAAAGACTTTGGAAAAAGCATTTTGGCTAAAAAGAATGATTGACTAAAATTGAGATTTTTGAAGTTTGAAGTGTGTTGAAAATGCGTGGGAAAAAAATAGATTTGTAAAAGTAGTTTGTTTAACTAAGGTGATTTGAGACATTAATAGTAAGTAGAATGTGTATGTATGTGTATAGGCAAAGTGAGTTTAATTAAGTTTGAATGACTCAATGGAGAGGTATTTGAAACATGCTAACTAAGAAGGAAGGGTTTTTTTTTTTTTTTTTTTTTTTTTTTTGTATAAAACGGTTTGTATTTTGATGAAGAGTGTGGCCACACCGTAGGCTTTTAAGAAAAGTTTTATTGGTTTCAAAAGCATCAATAAATCACATGTTTGTAGTAAATTGTTTATTGATGAGGAAAGAGAAAGTTAGGTATTTAATAAAACGGTTTTGGGGGTAACGGCCGACTAAGTCTGTTGCGCATAAATAAAAAATGGAAGATAGTTTTAAAAGCAAGAAAGTATTTTAGGATTCGAACGTTTAAACCGATTGATTGTAAATAAAGTTTGTATAAAAGCCAAAGAATAACTGGGAAGAATGGAGGTATGAGAGCGAACGAGCAACCTAGTGGATGAACTCGAGGATAGGAATGGTATGAGCATTCGGTATAATGCGAATACGAGGCATTAGGAATGAGGTTTCATCATGGATAATCGGATGTCGTGCATTTAGCAGTGCGTTTATGAGTTGTTAAAGTTTGTGTATCGTGTTTAAATAAGGTCTGCAAAACACCGAATTTCTCATGGCACGTTTTACGAAATTTTGGTAATATGGTGAAAACACTTATATATAGGAAGTACCTATGGCGTATCCACCATGTTTTTACCATGTTACGTATGTTTCGCTATTTGGTGTCATGTTACGTTCCGTGTCTTACCATATACAGTAGAACATCCTATGATTTTCATGCGCCTACCATTATAATCCCGTGTGCACCCGCGATTATACTGGTCGTTCCATTATCCACATAGTTTGTACTAGTTGTGTATGAGTCAGGGTATACAGTAACTCTGAAAATGGGAATGTGTGCGTATAAGAACGCAATATATAAGCATGTTTATGTTTAAGTATGTATGAGGCCAACGTGAGTGAATCCCTCGGGTTACGCTCACGTATAGGTACGAATGTATGAATGTGGGTATGAGTATAAGTATACGTACGAGTATATGTATGTATGTAAGTATAAGTGTGAATGACAACGATGGCGTATAAAGCATAAATTGAAACACAATGAATTTAATCATATAAAATGATCAAGAAGCTTTGAGTATGCAAAAACGAATGATATGAGTTAAATTGTCATGAAACATTGACTAAAATGTGTACGATGATATGCATGTATGGTTGTTGGAACAAAATGTTGCGTTTATCGAATCAAAATAGATTGAGTTTGACTTAAAATGTAGAATCAGGTTTGTGAGTGTAAAAAAAAAAAGAATATAAAGTATCTATTGGTTATGCGAGACGTATTTTGTAAAATGAAAGGAAATGGTACTCTTATTTTAAAAGAATTTACGTGAGTAAAAGATTGTCGATTCCCATGAAGTTTCCTTGGCCACGTGTTTAGAATTGAAATAATGTATTGAGTGGTGCATGAAAAAACGTTTTTGAGAACAACAAGTTTGCTTTATTAAAGTATTTCGTATCGCAATATGAAGAGTTGTATTTTAGAAAAGTTTGCCAAAGCTTTGGTCCTTGAAAAGGATTTTAGCAAACTTGAACTTAGTGACTTTGGAAAGAGTTTTAGTAAAACGATTTATTGATTTTTGTAAGGAGTTTTAGCAAAATGACCTTATAACATCTAGAAGGTTCTATAAGCATGTGAGAAAAGTTGGTTGGTTTTCTATTGAGAATAAATGTCTTTAGTATAATGTTGTATTGTGAGCGTGTTTAGTGATTAAGTCGAGTATGAAATTTGTGGGCAAGAGGTTCATTAGGCCGATTAAGTTGATAGGTAACATTTCATAAAGTTTTGAAAATCAGGTAATGAAACGTTTAAGGTATGATTAGGAACTTTATATATGCAATTTATGTGAAATGAATTGTAGGGCAAGAAATACGTTTGATAAGACAGTGAATTTTAAAATTTGCATAAGTAGAGATTTTGGACAAATGACAAACGATTTTGGTATAAAACTTGATCGTGTGGTTTGCATAATAATAAGGTCTTTTTAAAAGAAAATTTGGTAATGATCACTGAGGTAAGGGAATCACCCCTAACCCGTTGGTGAGGTCGTTTTTGAGAAGGGGAGGAGTGGAGCTAATCGTCAAGGTAAGGAATTCACTCCTATCTTGATGGTATGTCTCCATTTTGAGATTACGAGAAATGTAAATCTAGTTGGTGACATTTTTGAAATCATGTATGTAAATAACGTATAAGTGTATGAAAAGATTTAGTATTATGTGTGTGTTAAAATCTTGAAAATAATTTGAATTTTGAAAAGAAGAGGTTGTATCGCGTTAAGCATAAGATTGATAATAGTAAAATGGAGGTTTGATTAAAACTTGGATTGTTCCAAAATGAAACTTTTGACTAAACCAAAGTGGTCGAAAGTTCTCTTGAATTTGGGAAACATGCTTTGGCCTAATAGGTGGAACACTCTCGCCGAAATTTTGGTTAACGATATTCACCCTTCTGGTTACTACATGTTCCAAATCATTCGAAAATTCAAGACTTGGCGGGATTTTTTAAAATCAAGGAATGGGACTAGTTAGCAAGATGCGAGTTTCACCCCTAACTTGAAAACATCGTACCCTAAGTGTGGTTAGTACTCATTGGGTCAAGAAAGTTAATTCTGACACGTTGACGAGGGTCCACTAGATTTGAAATGGAAATTCTACATCAAGGTGAGGATTTCACTCCTAACTTGCTGGAAATTTTTTTGTAAAAAGAATAAGTGGATTGAGAGGCGTTCACCAAATTTTGGGTTTCACGCCTATTTTGGTTAAGTCATCTCGTTTATACCATATGAGTGTTTCGAGTTTAGCATAATCGAGTAAAGTAGCCTTAGGAAAGGCGTATGTTATGGAATAGTAAAACAAGTATGAGCACATAAAAGGCATTTCAAGAATTTAGCACATAAAGATGTTTCAAGAAATTAGCATGTGAATAAAGTATGGTCAAGTATGGTGCTTAGCTATAGACTTGGTCAAAAGCATAGCAATTTTCCTAATTCCCCATAGTTATTGCTCTGATACCAATTTGTTACACCCCAACCGATGGCGGAAACATCGGAGTGAGATGAAATAGATTGTTCATTACACATTACACTAACATGTGACAAGTATTTAAGAATAAATTTCATTTCATTGCTAAAAGAATCAATTACATTGTTTGAAATAAAATACAACAAGTTGAAACAAATGAATTATAATACAACAACTATTAAAGTTTAAATGAGTTTCTAGGCATCCTACTAAGTTCCATGCATCATCAACATCATCTTTAACCTGCAACATGTTTTAAAGTGTAGTTCAATACAAAAGTATTGGCGAGTATACAAGTTTAATGTACTAGCATATAAGTATAAAATGAAAATTAACAATCCACATGGCAAACCTAGTTACCAAGATTAACGTAAAACTGGCATGCGATTTACATGTCAACCCTCTGATTACCACAAGTATAAAGAAACTTAACATGACCACTCGTTCAGGGCGGTGAGTTACTCCTATAGCGCTATACATGTTAAGTGGAGGCTCGTACAAAGTTAATGACAAATTCATCACATAAGAATCACCCAGAAACACGAATTAAGCATAACATATTAGTAAGCATGTACTGTATTGTTTGTATGATTGCATAAAAGTATGTATGTTGAGTGTATTTTGTATATGTAAACATGTTGCACAAAAAAAGTGTAAAAACGTTACAAAGGGCGTCGAGTATACTCACAACATTGCAACGCCTTCCGATTATCCGTGAGTGACGAGTGGTTTGTGTTTAAGGAGTAAATGGTAAGGTTATATGATGTTTATGGAGTGGCTAGATTAGGGATTTAGAATTTAAAGTACAAAAAGTATGTATTTATGAAAGTATTATCTAGTTCTAAGTACTCGTTTATGACACTATGTTATGTGTGGTTTCATGGGTCCCAAATTGCCCATTAGAATCATTAACAAGTGAGTTAGAATCTTAGATATAATAGCCTATGTTTATAACGAATAATCATGACTTGATTACTTTCACAAAATCAACCATGCTCTTGTGTGTGTGTGTATATATATATATATATATATGTATTTATATAGTTATAATATCATCCTAAAACTAAGTCCAATTATAGATAACAAGTAGCATCATGTAAGTCAAGCATGGAGGTTGAGACCTCGTTGTATGATTCACCACTACACAAACCATCACAAGGATAGTTCGGAGGGTATGAATAACAAGAAATAAATCTAACTATGATAAGCTTAAGTGACCAAGTACTCTCTAACCCGGGTGTGCCAACACATCATGAAAACAATTAACTAAGTGAGGAAGACTAGACGGGGCTAAGGTACTTTGATACTAGTAAATCACTTGAGTGTTTATATACAAAGTTCCACAAGTGAAGGAGTGGAACTAGATTGGAAAGCCCAAGCTTCCATGGTTCACACTTCACAAGTCATGAGTTCATCATATGGAATATGTTAAATCAAGCTTGTTTTCATCACTAGGATTAGGACATGTATAAACTGAAATTAAAGTGTTTTTGAACTCATATCTTGGTGAGAATCAATCTCAACACAAACCCACAACTATAGGTGAAGGTGTGAGCTTGGTGGATTCAAGATTCCACCAAGTTTTAGCAAATAACAAAAGTACATGAACATTGAACCAAAATAAAAATTTGAGAGGTGTTTGCACCTCTTAAACTTCATATGAATCAACTCCTAACAAGTCTCATAACCTTAGATAAGTTCAAGAGCAAGTAGGCACAAGATACAATCAAGAAAACATAGTTTTATAAAAGGTTAACAAGTATTCTCCCAAAACAAAAAGTTTGGAACTCAAAATGGTGATGTTCCACCTTAGATTACCATGGTAATCTTGTGGAAACACTCCTAGAGGTGTTCCAAGCTCTGTAGAAGAATAAATGGTGAAGAAAGTTGAAGAAAAGTGTTCACTTTGGCACTTAGAACAATCTTCCAAAACTTGTGTTTCCAGCTAAATTGAGAGCATTTTGAGAGTGTAAATGAGCTGGAAAAGTGATAATGAGTGTTAGGAGGCTTGTTTATATAGTGGAGGATTAGGGTTTGGTGTTAAATGAAGATTAGAAGTGATCGGGTGAGAAATATGGTTGAGAGTTGGCCAATCTCGTGACCAGAAACAATTTTCTGTGGATTCAGGGGCTAGACGCCCCGCGTAGGTGAATGGGGGTGGGCTACGCGTAGCGCCACGGCCCTTACCAGGCAACTTTCGTCTTTTGTCACTTTTAGTCCCTGAAGTTTGGTTCTTGAGGCATTTTGTGGTATTTCTTGTATATTTAACACATAATTAAGTATATAATACATTTAAAGGATGGATTATGTATTGTAAATATAAAGTTAAGTATTTGAATTTATAAAATGTATAAATTACGTATTTACGATCGTTTGCGTGTAAAATAAGCATGTGTTTACGAGGGTGACGAACGTGTATCAAGTATGTATATGAATTGAATGTATAAACAAGTATGAATATACAATGTAAAATTCCTTTAAAAATGATCAATTTATTACGATCAAGGTCTCAAAAATATGATTACAAGAGATATGGGTTTCCCGAAATAGATTATAAGACAACTTTCTAAATAAGGAAAGTTCTAAAAGCGGGGAGTTACAATCAGGCAGTTGATCTTTTAGTTCAGTTTTCAATTTAATGTTCATTGCCTTATCTACCCCATCTGGATTCTTTTTCGAATATTTATTCCACATTGGTGGCGGAACACGATAATTATCCCCTGATTCATCCTTACCAGTAGGCTTGGGAAGTATGCGATCTAGGACATAAGATGCTGTCGAGTAGCTTATCAACTTTTTATCAGCACGTTCAGTTTCAATCCTAGCTGTTTATAACTCCTGTTTAAGCTTTGCAATCATATCGATATGAGTATTAATTGCCATTTGTTTGTCTAAAACAATTTTCTTGAGCATTGAAATTGTTGCATCATTTTCATTGTTAGCTACAGGAAACTGGTTAATTGATTTTTCCAGTTTATCGTATCCTTCTTTCACACTCTTCAAGTCATACGTCAAATCATCCGTATGCTTTTTCAACACTTTATAGTTTTCATCCTTTTCAATGCATGAGTTGTAAGGTTCAATGAATTTCTTGCATTGAAAGGATGTTTCTGATTTGTTTGTTTTATCATTTTTTAACTTCTTCAATACAACTTTCTATTCTTCTTCAGAGGTTTTCACTACCTCTTTCAGTTGAGCCATCATGGCTTTTTCAGCAATCTCTTTCATATTTTTAATGTTCATCTCCTTAGACACATCGATGATCTCTTCTACATGTTCTTTCTTATCTTCATCAAAATGTAGATCACTGTAGTTTCCCTCTTAGCCAAAGAAACATGCAAAAGATTTGAAAACATCAGGAGGTATGATAGAACTAAATGCATCATTAATAACCTCTTTAGTAGGAATTTGAAAATTTTCAGTATCCAAAACTGATACTTCAGTATCATAAAATTCTTCTAGATTTTCATTAAATTTGACTTCAGCACAAACTTCTTCAGCAGCTTCTTCAACCTTCTCTTCATCCACACTATTTTCAGGTTTTCCCAATTCCACGATCTCGTCCATTAGTGCAAGGCTGTTGATTATAGGAATAAGATTATTCTAGTTGAACCCTTCATCTTCTTGAGTTACAGCCAATGCCTTATCTTTGGATTTTTATCCATCTTCAATCATGATTGGCCTTGATATATTCGGCGACGGATGTTGAGAATTCTTATGGTAGATAACCTTTTTGTAATAGTCACCACCAAACGGGTTGCTGTTGCCATTAACTTCTCTGTTTGGACATTCGTGTTTGAACTGGACCTTCTCTTTGCATTTAAAGCATGTCACTTTAGACTTATCAAACCCTAACTTGGAATCCGACCCTCCAATGCTATTTCTTCCAAGGTCTCCATAAATCACTGAGCTCTACGTATCACACTCGCCATGCACTACTTAATATCGATTAGCTCCATTTCTTCTGGATCAATCTGATCGTAATCCTCTTTGGTCATGTTCGAATTTCCCATCCTTCTTGCGATCAAGCACTCATATAACTCAAGAATGGATGCAAGAAACGTCATGTGCTCCTTTGTGGTTGCTTTGTTAAACCCTGAGCATTTTGTAGATTAACGGCTATATTACATTGTAGTAAGTGAGGATTTGACTTATTCCGACTTGAATAATTGTTTGAGCTTTGTGAAGATTGTGGACTGTAGGTGGGAGCATTCAGTTCAAAATTTGGACATGAAGAAAAACCACCACCACTGCTAGTACTGCTTGATAAATTTCCAGATGACGTGTCAGCATTTAACGCTGTTTGAATTTTTGGGGCTTTGAATATTCGCTGAACCATTTCCTTTGTAGTACAAATCAACGTGTTGCTGAACAGTTGCACTTTTCATCTTTGCCATCTTGCGTGGCTCTAGTTCACGAGCTTCTAATTTTTCAATGAACTTTACCAGTGTTAAGCTGTTATATTCTTTAGTATTGCTTTTTAAAATCATCAGGTATGTTGACCACTTGCCTTGTGGTAAAGCATCTACCAATTTATCCACTCGTTCGTCATCTTCTTTATTAATTCTCAACTGTTTCATTCGCAACTAGATGACAGTATCTTTCAACGAGTTGCTTTATTGACTCTCCTCTTAAAGCTGTAAAAATGTCGAATTCTTTCTTTAAAAGAGATTTCTTGCTTTTCTACATAGATAAGCTTCCTTGATACTTTACTTTCAAAGCATTCTCTATCGATTGAGCGGTTCCTTGATGTTGAAGCAAAGTGAAAATGTCTTCCTTGATTGCTTGTTGGAGCAAATTCAACATCTTCTTTTCTTTAACGAACTTCTGTCTATCACCTTGTGGGATTTGAGTAACGCTAATTTTTTCACCACCTTCCATGGTTGGAATGATATATTCTTGCTCTATGGAGAGCCATCACTACAAGTAGTTAGCTTGTATCCAATTTTTGAATCTCTCATGCCATCCCTTGTAGTCTTACATACATATCAACTTAGGAGGTTTGGTCATGGTGCCCATCTCATTATCTAAGTTCATGTTTTGGACTACGGTTGTGGGAGTGGTTGCAATAGCATTATAGAACTCGTTTTCCATGATGAAAGAAGTTTGGAACGGATGAGGTCAAATTTGAACGAATGACAATTTTTTTGGACTGATGAAGGTTTCGTGTGGACGAGCAGAAAAATAGCTTGACAAAGATTTCCTTGTATGGATGAACAAATTTGGTGCGAGGTACCTGGTTCATGCGAATCAAACAACAATTCCAAACAAAAAGCTGCTATTTCGTGCGGATGAAAAAAATTTCAAACAAATAAATGTCTCTTCCGTGTGGACGTAACTGGTTCGTACGGACGAAGGTTAGTTCGTGCGGACGAGTATGTTCGTACGAAGGTGAAAAACTAGTTTTCTAGTTTTTTGAAAATTTTAGCATGATAACGTTTGAATTTTAAGCTGAAATTTTTATAGGATTTGTTAAAAATGTGTTTTTTACAACCCTTGAAAAAATCAGCCCATTTTAACCATAGGAGATGTAAAAATTAAAGAAAAAGAGTAGAAAGAAGTCTTCTAATGTCCAAATCTTATGAAATGTCTCAGATATCAGCCATCCTTCTCTGATACCACTTGTGAGGATCGGTTATCATAATGTTAGGTTCCGGTGATATCTAATAACCTAGTCACAATTCACGGAATTCATTATGATTACGTGACAACACAAGATTAGTTCATTTTCAACATTTTTATTCATATAAAGTCAATTTACATCCAAGAATTCAACTGGACAAGGCTTCGCCGTTAGTTCTGCAAATTACAAATGACTTGGTCCTCACAGGCTATTTATAGACATCATGGCACATTTGGGGCAAACCTACTCTTCCGTAAAGATGAGAGACATCCGTGCGGACCAGCTCATCCGTGCAGATGTGCTCAACCGTAGGGATGTAACATATTACATACAATCACAAAATCTAACAAGTTAATCCTATTACATATGACACAACTCGATGACGTAGGCAACTGGCATTATGTATCAACACATGGACATTACAATGAATATCACAATATTTCCCTGTTAGGATCTAAGTTTACTTATTTGTGTTTTTTTTATAAGAAATGATAAATGGAAGAAGATAAAAAGATGATAATTTGCAGCGGGATGATTGAAAAACTTTATAACACAAACAAGGAAAGAAAAGGTTTGATCATATATACTTTGTGTCGAATGATTTCATTACAAAATATTCAACGTATGCATGAACACTTTCTCCCCCTCAGCCTGAGCTCACTAGTGTTAGTTCGTACAAGATGCAAGTGTGTGAAAAAGCTGATAGAACAGTACAGGCACTGTCTATTTATAGTACAATCCTAACCACTGTAGCATCTTTGCTGACATCACCTAGACAGTGACAGCTAACAATCTTAACAACCTCTAAACACTGCAAATTACAAACACTATTACATTAAGACATTGATTAACTAACTGCTGATGAAGTTATCCACTGATGGGCTTAACCACTGATGAAGACTGAGTAGTGCTTTCCATAAAGGTTGATCAGGCCTTTGACTTCTAGCAATTCTTTGACTTCAACAGACTTTAGACTTCAGCAGTTCTTTATATATAACAGACTTTGAGTATCAGCAGACTTTAGAGATCATCAAATGTTGGATGCCATTACCATTGGAGGGAAAAGTAGTTCAAAGCACTGTTATTAGGATCAGTTATTGTAGAACCAGTTTTGGTTTTATATCATCTATTCTTCAGGATGGATCACATGAGACAACATTCCCCTAATGTCACTAAAATCCGATTGATCTATTGTTACAATTTTTGCACTTATATGGACCAAGGTCACAAGAATCTTACATTAGCTGCCTTGGAAACCTTTAGGGAAAACTTTGACCAAGGCACTAGTGAAACTGGTGATTTGTGCGTTATTCCACATGCTAGATCAACAATTCCTGAAACTCCACAGAGTGTTGACATATCCTCAAAAATACTATCAGAAGTTTGCTCTAAAAAATGTATTCAAGCATTTAAGGATATGAAAGTAGTGAATATCATGCTTCTTGAGAAATCTGAGAATTCTAGGAAACTTCTAGTACAAGCCATTAGTACTCACAAATAGATTTAGAAAGAAAAAGACCCAATCATTTCAAATCTAAATGTAGAAAATTTTCAAAGTGCACAGATTAGATCACTATTGTCAACATATCAAACTTGTCAAAAGAAGCTTGAATCTACCCATGTAAATTGTAAAAAAATGGGTAGAGTGATTCCACTAAAAGAAGCTTGAATTTACCCAAGTTAAACTAACTTGAATCTACCCAAGTTAAACCAGCAAACTAAAAGCAGTGCAAAATTTGGTTTAGGATACAATCTCACACAGGGGTCAAGTGGTTCCACTCCCAAGACTTAAAGTGGAATGAAGGCCGTTTCTTTAAAAGAGTTGATAAGCACAAAATTGAGTTCCTCACAGAACTTCTCAGATCAACATGACTCTAAATGGTCTGATGAGACATGTGTTGATAGAGCATTCAAACTAGTGATTTTTTTTTTGTCCTAAAAATCCAAGGATTCCAAAGGTGCAAACGGTTTGCTGAGATGTGCTATGGATAATTCTCTATTCACGAAACAGTGAATTATTAGCTATGCTAGCCAAGAAAAATTCCACCCTTATGAAATCGCATACTTAACAGCTGTACACTCCCAACTGAGTCGCACACTACATACTGAATCATACACTTTAATGTTATGGGCCACCCAATTAAATAAATGGGCCGCACACTTGAACTTGGGCTCGCACAATACTCTGGTCGCGCAGTTCCAAACGCACACTGATCCTGGTCGCACACTGATCAGTCGCACAGTACAGGCCGCACAGTAACTACGTCGCACACTTGTTTGATCGCACCGTTTGACCAGTCGCACAAAGGATATCACACACTGAGATTAACCCGTTTGACCAGTCGCACAAAGGATATCGCACACTGAGTTTAACCATATAAACCGTTTGCACCGTTGGAATCCTTGGATTTTTAGCACATCTCAGCAAACCATTTGCACCGTTGGAAAATCTCGATGTTAGTGCATATGTCTGTTGACTTCGTCTTGTATCGAGTCATGTAACTAGATAGATAGACCAAGACGCGTTGTACGAAAGAAACGAGAAACAGGTCTGAACCAGCAGGTTCACACGAAGTGACCAGTTCGTGCGACCTGGCTGTTCCAATAAATAGGAGGTCTTGGTTCTTCATTTGTAACATTCTGATTCCGGTAGCGAAGCTCTGCCGAAGTGTCGCCAGCTCGTGTAACGTTGTGATATCAATACAATCGATATTTAATCTACTTCTAAGTGTATATCGCTGAATGAAGATCAAATCAATGAATTCCGCCTCTGATTTGTTCTAGAACTCTTCTGATCGACTCGTTTTGATCGATTCACCAATCTTACAAGTGGTATTAGAGCTCAGGAGGAAGAGTTCTTACCATTTCAGCTTGTTTTCACGGATAAATCTCATTTCTACTCACTTTTCTACACTTTTTCATCAAATTGACTGAGTTTTTACGGTTAAAATGATCTGATTTCGTGATATAACTCGTAAAACACTGTTTTAAACAATCTGTGAACAAATTAGACGGTAAATCTACCTAAAACCTGATCAAAATTGACAAAATCATGAACTTTTGGACTTAGAATCCTCAAACGAAGTGGATATTCATTCAAATCGTTTGATTTTTGAACCAAATCGCTTGAAAAACATCCAGATCGTGTGATTTCAGCTTCAGATCGTGTGAAAATCAGCCAGGTCGTTTGGAAATTGATTCAGGTCGCACGAGCTGAACATCCAGCTCGCACGAAGTGTTCAGTTCGTGTGAAACTCAGTTCAGATCATTTGGGGTTGATGAGGTCGCATGTGGTTACTCAGGTCACACGGTTTGATCCAGACCGCACCAGATCCAGATCGTTTGAAAGTGTATCCAGGTCGTACGAAGTGTTAGGTCGTTTGGATTATATTACCAACTCGCACGGGTTAAGATTTCAGATCGCTTGGAATTTTTGTCAGATCGTTTAAACAAATCTGTTTTTGTGAACTTTCTATACCAAAACATGGATTCTGAATTTTACAACGCATTTGCTACACCGATCACTATGGCTCAGAACGTGAACTTAGAAAATGAAATGGGTACCATGCAAAAACCGCCTAAGCTCATGAATATCGAGGAGTATAGTGGATGGGAGGAACGTTTCGAAAATTGGGTTCAAGCGAATCACATAGAGGCGTGGGAATGTGTTGAAGAACGATATGTTAGACCGATTGATGAATACGGAGAGATTGTGGCGATTAAAAATTTAGATGAAAAAGAGAAAAAGAAATACACAAGTGAAAAGATGATGATCAGTATATTGCAACAAGCCATTAAGGAAGACATCTTGATCTTATTGCAACACAACGGAAGTGCACATTCAATGTGGAAAGCATTAAAAACAAAGTTTGTTGGAAGTCAAGACATGATCAAGAACAAAAAATCACTTTTGAAGAAAGAATTTGATCTATTTCATAGATTGAAAACTGAAACACCAAAATGATTATAGAAAGATATTGCAATTTGGTGGTTAACATGAAGCGATTGGATATCAAGAAAGATAGAGAAGAATGGGTTGAAAAGTTGGCCGATGCGTTACCACAAGATGTTTGGGGCACGTATCTTATGATTTTGAAGAATAATGGTGAATTTGCAAATCTATCGCTGAGCAAGTTTATTGAAAAACTTGAAGTTCAAGAGATGGAACAAGGGAAGGCGGCAAAAATGAAGAATTCAAATGTTGAACAGGACATTGGTTTATACTACAAAGGAAGTACGATTGATAAAACCAATATTGCACCAAAGATCGAAACTGCATTTAGCACAAACAGTTCTTCTGGAGGGTCATCTCAAGGATCAAACAACAATAATGGATTCTCTTCATATCCATCATTTGATCCAAATTTTTCAGCAACCAATTCTCAAAATGGCCAAGTACTACAATGCAACATTGCATTACATCTTCAGAATGGTCAGAATTTCTCGGAAGAGGTAGCCAAAGGTCATATGTCTTTATTGGTGACTGTATTAGAGTCTTATGAAAGTTTGGTAGCCGGAAGGATTGGTAATCCAATGTTGACCAAAGAGGATTACGATCAGATTGATGCTGAGGAAATGGAGTTAATGGATATAAAGTGGTGTATGGATAGTGTGTTGAGAAGAGCTGAGAAGTTTAAACAGATCACTGGAAGAGATGATTTCCGTGATGCTGGAACTTCACCTTTAGGTTTTGATAAATCTAAAGTTACATGTTTTCGTTGCAGGGAAAAAGGGCACTTTAAGCGAGAATGCACAAATCGCGAAGCAAGTGGAGCTCAAAATCCATTCGGCAACAATGATTATCATCGAAAAGCGATTTATCATCAAATTGCTCAACAGCCGCATCAACAACAATCGTCTAGGAAGGATCTGATCGAAGAGCCATCAAAGAAAGCTTATCTAGTTCATCAAGAAGATGAAAGAATCCCAGAAGGTTTTAATTGGGATCATTATGATCCTAATAGAACTTCAGATTCTAAAGCATTTGTTGCTCAAATGTTTGAAGATTCAACTGCTGAAAATGAAATAGCGTATGTTTATTATGAATCTCAGCAATTCAGTCCTAAAAAGAAAGAAGAAGAACCAGTTTCAACAGAAGAGGCTTCAGAAAAAGCACCAATCTTTGATCTCTCATCAGATGAAGAGAGTGATGATGACAGTGAAGAAATTCGAAAACTTGAATATTATAAAAGAGAATTTTCACCTGATAGGTATAATTTGTATTTTGCTAGTAAAATGGAAGAGATCAAAGAAAGACAAGCTGCAAAAAAGAAGAATCATAAGGCAGCAACTGTTGAATTAAAGGTCAAACCTGAGGAAAATGTTCGAGAAGTAAAGAAGCAGGATAAAGAAATTCCAGCTATCAAGGTTGGGAAGGAAGCAGATACTGAAAACAAACCTGAGAAGTGTGAAAATTGTGATACAGTGAAAAGACACAACAACAAGTTGATTCATAACATGAACAGACTGAAAGAGTCTTATGATGTTTTAAACAAAGCTAAGAATCAATATAGCAAGTCAAGCAATGAACAAGAGATAGCTATGAAGACACTCAATGGAGCGTTCATGACAAAGCAGAAAATCATCAATCAGTACATTTAGAAATGTGCTGAACTTGAACAAAAATTGGAAACTCAGAGGATAGAAACTGAGAGGGTAAACAGGTTATTGAAAAGTTATTCATGTGCTTCTTACGTGATTGACAGGATTTACCCTACAGTAGAAGGAATGGAAGCGTTTGAAGAGAAGAAATCTGAAGTAAAGAATACTGGTAAGAAACATAGTACCAATTATACAAAGTGTCCACCTCCGCTTGAAGAAGGATATTCTCCACGAAATTCTAATTCAGAAAGAGTAAAAAAGGCAACCAATTTAAAATGGGAATCCGAACCTTCAGATGGATTGCCAGATAGTATTGACATCACATTCACAACGTCTGACACTGATCATGAGTCCGAGTTAATAAAGAAAGTGGTCGATCAGGTGTTGGATAAGGATGAAGAGTCAGAGTCAAAATCTGAATCTATGTGACAACCCTCACTAAACCAGGTATCCGTACGACTTAATTAATAATTAATTACTGCTTAATTACTGTGCTTACTTGAAATTGTGGATAAACCGCTACTTGAATGCTGATACATGTACTTACTTGCATCATACTTTACTTGCTGACACTCCATGTTTTGCTTACAGCACCTTTGTGACAACCATGATGCACCAAACACACAAGTAGCACAATGAACGGATAACCTATTAAACGTGCTGTCATAACTAGCACCAGGCAGGCACTGCCTCTAAGGCCTGTAAGAGCCAGAGATAGTTTACTACACTAATAGAAAGTGTAGGGATATAAGGGTTGTGGAACTGCGTCTCTAGGAATAAGTTACAATGACTGGATGTGCCTAAAACGTACTCTAAGTACAAAATTCAGCATTTGGCTAACTAATAAAGTGCCAAAACATGAGAAAAATATTACTAGACACTTTCCAAAGTGTCAGAAATAAGTTGTGTCACTAAAAAAAAATAATAATAACGACACTTTAAAGCTTTGTTAAACGCTTTAACGGATTACTATCCAACCGAACAACCGGACTTTACCCGGAACATAAAAATATTGCCATTTACATTGTTTATCTTTTTCTGAGCCAGTTAGGGTCCCTGAATACCCTAACACCCGTCACAACGCACTACACACTAGTAACCGGGTTAACCTTCACACTTAACTAATACTTAAGGGTTAGTTGGAATCTAACCGGATTACCCCCCCCCCCCCTAACCAAACCGTCCCCAAGGGGACACCTCATGTCCTATTATTTATTATAATAATCATCCATGTCTAATATCTATTAGACATAAAAACCAATGGGTAATTACTCTAGGATTTGTCTATAAGTTCTAGCTTAAGCACATGATCATTTCACCACTTAACAAAAATCAACTCCTTCTCTCCCTCTCCTTGCTCCTCACGGCCGAGAACACCCACAAGCATCCATCCATTTTTCGGTTTTGATCTTCTCATTCCAAGAGCACACAAGGGTTAAGGATCTCATACAAAGGAGCTCGGTGCATTCGGAACGCGAAGGACCTCACTACATTGCTTTTATCCTCTCATTTTGCGACTAGATTCTTCCCTAGCCTCGAGCTAGTGGTAAGTTGCTATAATCACCCTCTCGAACTATTTTAAAGTGGTTAAAATGTTATGTAACGGTTAAAAGTCGCAAACATACAAGATGAAGCATAAAAGTCTACTAAAAATGCTAGTAATGGTGGTTAAAAGCTCATATGTTGGGTAAATCTTGTAGTAATTGATTTGTGTGATTATTTGGACCCGATCTATGTTGTGGTAGCTCGGATCGTCATTTAACCCGGGTTGGTCATGATCATGGATCATGACATAAGGTTGTTTTGGAAGTAAGAAAGGTTAAAGGATGAAACTCTACCACACACGAATCATGAACTTGTGTAAAAGCGATTTTGCTTATGAAATAGTGTTTAAAACTAGTAGATCTACGTATCTACAAGCGGTATTTTCAAAGAACCAAGTATCAAAGAAATCATGTTTTCTAAAGTCGGATCTTACACTAACACGAATGATTTTTAGAACACACAAGTGTGTAAACACTTGTGTAGCACACACTCTTGACAAAATAACTATTTTTGAAAAAGATGACGAGAAGTTGTAAAGACGGAACTTCCCTAAAAACGAGGTTTTTACGAAATCGGATTGCTTTATATAAAGATCCGCTAAAAGTAAGGAGCTTTACTACATATTTTTGGGAAAAACTACAAGTTCATGAGATTCTTGCGAATTACATGTTTATTAACTAGTTTGATGCGTTGAATATTGTTTTGGTTAAATAAGAAAAAATGGTCGATTTGATTTATAAAAGAAAATGATACGCTTGAAAGCGTGGCCACCTCCAGTTACAGAGGAAACTCTGGTGAAATTTTTCTAAAAACCTAACACTTAGAATTATTTTCACTATAAGTGTTAGAAATACTTTTCGACTTGTTTTCAAAATATAGATTTCGCCGCGACTTTATTTACGAAACATCAGAGGTGGGATTTTCACAAAATAAAACTTGATAAATATATATTTGATATATATATATATATATATATATATATATATTTTTCATAACAACACTTGTGAGATTTTTATGATTATTTTGTGAACTATACAAATATTATTTTTAGGGTAAAAATAATATTACCGATTGTTAACGATTCCAAAAATAATACGAACGCCTTCACAATAAATAATAAGTTACAACGGTATAATTATTACCACCCGATCTTTATCCGTAACTTACGCAATTTAGAAAATACCAACGAACGCGTATTTGTCAAAGAATATTATTTTGGAAAAATTGTATGAAATAAAATATAATATTTTTGGGAAAAATGATTATATTTTGAAGTAAGAAATAAAATATATTAAGTGAGACTTAATAATGTATTTCGAATGTTACGAACACGCATGTAATAAATCCCCCATCCTTGGGAAGGAGAATAACTACCAAGTATTTACAAAAATATAAACACGAAATAGTTGTCTAACTATTTCCCAAAAACTTAAACCTTAAGCGAAGGCACGGCCGTCCGTCTAATAGACTTAGTACGTGTAGGTCATCGCACAGCTGCTTGATCAGGAGATATACTTGGTAGAGATGCACCACGGTGAGTTCATGTCCCCCTTTTCTCTTAACTGTTTTCAGTTTTCTAAACTGCGGGGGTGAAATACATGTTACTAAGATTACGAGTACTTTATACACGGTATGGTTAGCGTAAGGAGGGTTATTATTTAGATCATGTGAGTGGGTAGGCGGAAACTGGAGGCCATTAATCCTTATTGTAGGACCGAGGGACGTAAGCGGTAGATCTATCTGGGTGTAGCGAGCCCAACCCCAGGCCCAGCGTAACGGACCTCGGGGTGACTTTGTACCCATCGCTAAATCTGCTAGGTTTGAGTCTTCCTACTTGCACTTCACACATATCAATGGCCTTGCAAACCATTGGTGATCTCTTTTTCCTTATTTGGTACATACCAGGATTTTTATACTTACAAAGGTTTATTTACTCACTTACACATGAACTCGCTCAACATTATTGTTGATTTTTCAACTTACATGTATTTCAGGGAATTAAAGGATCTGGCGCGGTATGACACGTTTTCCCGCTGCACTAGTTACGAGGTCATCCGGGTTTGGGGAATGTGACTCTTTCCTGGACAAGTCACAGTCCTTAAACTATGTTTATGTCATGTTATGTTGTATTTGTTGAACAATGTTTATGTCGTTAGGATGTGTTTCCGTTAAGGCAATGTTATTGTATTTGGTTTTTAAAACTTAATTAAATGGATGATCTTGCATGGTTTTATTTCATATAGCTTTGTTATGGTTAAGCTATGGTATTAAGAAGTCACACCAAATTAACCACGCTTCCGCAAAGCCAGGGTGTGACAGCTTGGTATCAGAGCTCTGATCATAGCGAACTAGGATTCTTTCTCGAGTCTAGACTATGATCACTAGGGCTCTCACGAAAACATTTTTACACTGCATACCACTTAAGTCCAGATCCAAAACGTTTTTACAAACAAATGTTGAGCACATTTTATTTATTATTTATAGGCTCAGTCTTGGAGGCTGAGGCTCGGTCTTGGAGGCCGAGGCTCGGTCTGGGAGATCGAGGTAGTTGGCTAGTGAGACTAGGAAGAGCAGTCTAAGAGGCTGGGAGAATTTGGCTAGTGAGACTAGGAAGAGCAGTCTAAGAGGCTGGGAGAATTTGGCTAGTGAGACTAGGAGTATTAGTCTAGGAGACTGGGAGGCTAGTGGGACTAGGAGAATTATTTGATTGCTTACTTGGTGACTAATGTGCTTGTCTAATTATACGATTGATTATTTGTGCATATTTATGTTTATGATACAGACACCATGAATTCATCAGGAACTGGCGAATCAGACACCACGGACCCTAGACCCATAGTATCAGACGACTTAGGGTCTTCAGAGCACGAGATCCACACATCAGATGTTACCAGCACAGACAAGGATGACTTTCAGCCCTTTTGCGCTACCCGACGCTGTCGATGAGCCCGCTGATGGTCCTTTTGCTGGGTACCTACCACTCGTAGAGATCCCTGCTCCCATACCTTTGGCCGTTTATCCTGCTTACGATATGCTCCTCGACGCCGACGCTGACGACGACGTTGATCTGTTTGATGATGAACCCCTGGAGGACGATGTTGAGGGCGAGGCCCTTCTAGCTGACGGTGGTCTTTTGTTACTCGCAGATGCTCCAGTTGAGGAGTCACCTGCACACTCACCCGCTCCAGACTCCTTCGAGTCTGTGGCCTCCGCACCGTCACACACTCGGAGTGCACAGCACTATTCACACGGTTCAGATTCTGACAGGGCAGCATCTGCTGTCTCTCCTCCTAGATTTGCTTTCGATCACGACCTCGATGAGGATTCTGACCCTGTTTTTCCTCCTGGATTTGACCCGGACCAGGAGATAGAGTTCATCCACTTGGATCAGCCTATGGTTGACCCAGTAGACCCAGTTGACCCTGCATTCGCTGATCATGCAGATTTTGATACGGAGTTCGTTGATCCCGAGCCTGCCATGGCCCTTGAGCCAGTAGCTGCTCCTGACCCAATGTTTGAGCATGACCCTGTTTATGCTAGCATGCCCATTGATCCTGTGATTGCTGACCTACCCACTGATGATCGCCCTGCTGATGCACCACTACTGGAGGGTGACCACGTTGTTGCTGCTGATCATGTTGATCCCCCACTTATCGCTGATATACCTGCTGACTCTCTTGTTGCACCCCACCCTGACCCTGTGGCTGTACAGTTCGATCATGCGCCTTTTGCAACCCAAGTTGATCCTCGATACACGCACACCCTAAATGGGTGGATAGACGATGACAATGGTTACCCACCTTTCGAGTTTCCTGTGACGCTCTCTTGTGGCCCCTGTTCCAGTTCCTATGGATGCGCCTTTGTTACCCACACTCACCACTAATGTCCCCCACACCGTTGCATGACCCGGAGCCTGCACTTGAACCAGCTACTACACCATTTGGGTCAGCTTGATGTTGCGCCTGCTGAACCTACACCTTTACGTGGTCACGATCCTGTTTCTTTTTGTCTGCCGGACATTGCACCCCTTACATCTACCTGCATCAGACAACCTCCTCATCCGTGGAGAGGTTCGTTTTCCCTTGTGAAGATCGACGCCCGTGCACCATCGTGCCTAACACTTTTTGTCTAGACATACCCGCGCCTAGTAGAGATGCTCCAGGCCGCACCGCTTGCTATCTTCACCTCTGCAATGCTCGATAAGCCGATTTGATGGTCCCTATAAACGCACTATGCTAACTACAAACCCTCGCCATTTCTCGCGTTATGAAAACCACAAAGTTGCTCCTGTAACAACCACTGCAGTTGAGGATATGAGTCGCGAAACGTGGAAGCTTGAGCTGACACCAAAAAGAGCAACGTCAAACGCAAAACGTCACATAACCAAAAACATGAGTTAAGTGTCTACATCACAAGACAGCATATTATCTGAAAACTTTAAGTAAACACCACGCCCTCCACCAGCATGCCTTGATCCGCCACGTACATCAGGATCCCTTTTATGCTCTTGACCTCTGAAATTTCACCGTCCTCAGAACCTCGATACTCGTTCCTTTTACCATTAAACGGCAAATCAGTTGACTCCTTCGAGGAATATACGAGCTCGCGGAGGAATTCAAGCATGTCGACGGTTTACTTTTCATTCCTCCCCAGAAAGGTTGGTGTCTGGATAACGCAGACTGCGTTATGTTTGGGTAAAAACCCCAAGATTGTGGGAATTTGTGAAGACCACGTCTGACTACGTAATTTAGTTATGCGGATATACTTGTTGGGCAAGGGTAGGGAGACCCGGTGACCCGGATAATGTGATACATTTTGTAAGACAATGAAGTTGTAGCTGGAAAACGATGGGAACCAATTGTCATTAAGCATGCACCCAAAGCACTGTGGCCAATAACCAACGAAAGCACAGTCGCCATGTCATTACTAAATGCGATCAGTAACACTTATGTGCGTACTAAAATTTTAATACTACATGTTTACTTGCTATACTATCATTAAACGAAACCCTCAAATTACGTACGAATGTTATGAGTTTGATGCAATGTGCTTACCCGTATAATGAAAACCTAATCATAAGACGTGATACCAATATAATGGGAATGTGCTATGACTGAGAAACACGTGTTTGTTTGATATACTTTCGGTAAAAATGATTCCAATTACTTGCTTGATAAATGGCGTGATGAGTAATATGATGACTTAAACATGTGTGATACAAGTGTTTCGAACAACTAATTATGTTCCCCGAATAGAAGCGACCTAACTAACATGAACTTCTTCCTAGAAGATGTCGCATCAAGAGATCACCCGACTGACTGAGGCAGAATGGTTAGCGCACGCCTCTCGAGTCAGAGCTCGGCACGAGGTTCTTCGCTACCAACATGGCGAAGGTGCCTCGGGGAGAAACCTACCTAACGGTAATGTTTAAGTCACCTGAGACACATTACGATACGTTTGGAAAGTCCCCAAAGTGCCTTGCTAATACCTTTTGTGATGATGAATTCTTGGATACAGGTTGTACCTACCAGCATTTCCTAGAATGCAACCCTCTGGATTTCGGTGGCACGGGAGGTGCCATAGCTTTTGTAAAATGGGCTGAGAATGTGGATGCCGTTGTGCGAATGAGTGGTTGAACGCCAGAGCAGCAAGTCCCGTACGTGTCCGGATTGCTACAAGATGGAGCTCTATTATGGTGGGACCGTAAGGTTCGGGAATTGGGCGAGGCTATAGCGTATGCGATGTCGTGGAGCGAGCTGAAAGAAATAATGCGGAAGGAGTATTGTTCACAGATTGATATCCAAAGACTGGAACTAGAGTTCTGGGAGCTACAGAAAGAAGGTCCAGATGTGGTGAAGAACGTGCGAAGGCTTTACGATTTGTCGCGAGTCATTCCGTACCTAGTGGAACCCGAGTTGAAGAAAATGGAGCAATCCATTTGGGAACTGACACCTCAAGCCTTGAGCTTGATGATGGTATCAATACCACCATCACCCGTGATTGCCCATGCGATAGGACTGGAGCTCACTAAGGAAGCACTTAGGCTGGTGAAACTTTCGATCCCGACTAAGAAAAAGGAAACACCGGTGGAGACATCTGGGAAGAATAAAAGAAAGCTCGGTGAATTTCAGGGAGGTAAGCAGGCAAATAAAAAGAATAAGGCCAAAAAGGGAAAGATGTACCTGGGTAATCTACCTAAGTGTGAAGAATGCCAACGTCATCATAACGGGAAATGCGGTAATAAGAAGTGTGACAACTGTGGTAAAAGGGGACACGGCAGGGAAACGTGTTGGCAGGAGACGAAAAGGGGAAAGGAAGGTTGTAACAACGATGGTAAGGGGCAGCTTGGGAAGGATTGCCCAAGGGAGATTAACCAAGACCATGAAGGAACATTCAACACCGAAGCCAGTGAAGCATGCCAGGACCCAGATATGGTTGCTGGTACGTTCTTTATCAACCCAAAATTTTGCATTCACGTTATTCAATAACAGTGCTGACCCTAGCCCCGCATCTCATGAACTTAGGAATCTACTTAGTTTAGTAGAGAGTAAGTTAGACGACCCACTCTTGATAAAACTGGTTAATAAACGGCCTCGACGTTTCTCTCCCCCGGCTAATCCCGTTCACACCAGATGAATTCTCGGCATTGCACCTGCAGTCAATACCCATCAACGACTTACATCTTTGGGAATGCAAGGATTGACAGTGAAGTTTCAGAAGTTGATGGAGAAGGAAGATAACAGACCAAAAATCCCCTGTTGGGTAACCCCATATCTGCTCGTCAAAAAGAAGGATGATGATTTTCAAATAAACGTCAGCTACCAGGAACCAAACGAACTAACCCACCAGAGTCAGAGACTCTTGCTAAAAATTAGCGGACTTCTTACGCGAGCGACTATGATGATTCAACTACTACTACGCGACTGATCAACGATCGAACATCGTTAGCAGAGCAACTCAGGGAACATACCAGGATGAAATTATGGGACAATGATTGTGCTTAGACATAAACAAAATGCTACTTCCTACACAATGTATTAACCAGATCCACACGAGGTGCGGAATCTAGAAAAAAAAAAAAAAACTAGAAGCCTTACATCTAGGAACCATATCTGTCAACTCAATCAAGCACCATTAACTTGACCAACTTGTCATTGCAGCTAACGAACCCGAAAGTACATAAATTTTCTTCCGTTGAAGCCTTCACTTTCATTTCTAACAAGTAGAAATTTGCATTTCTACTCCCCTCAAGTAGTTGCATCACGTTGTTTTCCTTCGCTGAGAGCGAACGCACGTTTGCTTCGTATATTGGGTCACTTCTTCGTTTTGGTAAGAACACATCACTTCATCACTTGAAAACCTATATATAACCCATGCACCATTTGCTACGCATGTGGTTTCATTTCGAATAAACGCTTCATGAATGTTCAAATATTACGTTGTCAAATCTAAATTACTAGTTGTGATTCGAATGACCTACATTTTGTCATTGTTGACCCTTTTGTTATCAAGTCAACACACTTGTTGAAACTACCTTCTTTCAAGATACATGTTTGCTATCATGTCAAGATTTCCTTGTTGATATGTACGTTTATTGTTTGGTTACGTTGAAACTAGGTTCAACTGCTTGAACTTATCCAGTTCACATGCTTAATTTGAGACGCCATATGATGCATTGAGAGCATTATATTCTAATACTTTGGCACAGATTCTTTTGTTTCGGGTCGTAATAGGCTTGTTTGGTCTAAGACTCCACTAAATCGTTGATAGACTTCGATACCTTACAGTGATACTTTCACAGAACCGAAGCTTACGCTTATTTGACTACTCACTTCGTATACGGATTTAATTGATTATTTGACAACTTGCCCTAAATCCGTTTCTTTATCACAACTAAATCACTCTCAACACACTTGCGTGCCGAGTCAAAGGTACATAAATTCATTTCATATCATGGTGTACCCCCCCCTAACGATTCTTTCGTTACCAATCAAATGCCTTGCAGTACTTAGTTTCATCTTCCGGCTTGTTTCGGTACACTTTCATCTGGTCTCAAACTCGGTGAGTTTGTTCAGTCACCGC
This sequence comes from Helianthus tuberosus, assembly GCA_030545235.1. Lineage (NCBI taxonomy): Eukaryota > Viridiplantae > Streptophyta > Magnoliopsida > Asterales > Asteraceae > Helianthus > Helianthus tuberosus. The sequence continues at coordinate 87,085,390 of CM060369.1, forward strand.
TGTTATGGAATCATGTCGTTGCGATACCTTGTGGTGTCATTACAAACTCGTAGCTTGTGCTAATCATGGTCAACCGTTCCACGCAAAATACATAAACTTTTTGTTGACTTGTCATTTACATATTCCTGATGCAACTACAAATCAAAGCAAGAATACACCAGGTTCGTTTGTGTTCATTCGGTGCATTCTCGCAGTTCAAAATGTTCAACGCACTGAACCTTGCCACTCGTCTACTTGGGAGTTGACAGATCACTTTACCATTTCATTTGAGTTGAAAATTTCTGAATTTGTATAGAGGATGCTATGTTTCGTGAAAACTCGCTGGGATACTGCGATCGGACATTTGAGGATCTTATTAGTTGAAACTCCTCTCCTGCGGACCCCCTGCTAGCTAAAATATATTAGGCTATACGTGAAGTACGTTTTGTACTTCTAACATCAACTGCTATGAGCACCCATCTTCTTAACCCTAGGGTACGGATTGTTAAGTATTCTTGGACCCCCCAAGTGTGAGTAAGGGTTGATTTGGTTTGATGACTATCTACCTCGATATTAATTATGTGTACATGTGTGACGCGACCATAAGGAGATAAGGTAGTACAAATTTCGGGGACGAAATTTCTGTAACGGGGGGAGAATGTGACAACCCTCACTAAACCAGGTATCCGTACGACTTAATTAATAATTAATTACTGCTTAATTACTGTGCTTACTTGAAATTATGGATAAACTGCTACTTGAATGTTGATACATGTACTTACTTGCATCATACTTTACTTGCTGACACTCCATGTTTTGCTTACAGCACCTTTGTGACAACCATGATGCACCAAACACACAAGTAGCACAATGAACGGATAACCTATTAAACGTGCTGTCATAACTAGCACCAGGCAGGCACTGCCTCTAAGGCCTGTAAGAGCCAGAGATAGTTTACTACACTAATAGAAAGTGTAGGGATATAAGGGTTGTGGAACTGCGTCTCTAGGAATAAGTTACAATGACTGGATGTGCCTAAAATGTACTCTAAGTACAAAATTCAGCATTTGGCTAACTAATAAAGTGCCAAAACATGAGAAAAATATTACTAGACACTTTCCAAAGTGTCAGAAATAAGTTGTGTCACTAAAAAAAAAAATAATAATAACGACACTTTAAAGCTTTGTTAAACGCTTTAACGGATTACTATCCAACCGAACAACCGGACTTTACCCGGAACATAAAAATATTGCCATTTACATTGTTTATCTTTTTCTGAGCCAGTTAGGGTCCCTGAATACCCTAACACCCGTCACAACGCACTACACACTAGTAACCGGGTTAACCTTCACACTTAACTTAACTAATACTTAAGGGTTAGTTGGAATCTAACCGGATTACCCCCCCCTAACCAAACCGTCCCCAAGGGGACACCTCATGTCCTATTATTTATTATAATAATCATCCATGTCTAATATCTATTAGACATAAAAACCAATGGGTAATTACTCTAGGATTTGTCTATAAGTTCTAGCTTAAGCACATGATCATTTCACCACTTAACAAAAATCAACTCCTTCTCTCCCTCTCCTTGCTCCTCACGGCCGAGAACACCCACAAGCATCCATCCATTTTTCGGTTTTGATCTTCTCATTCCAAGAGCACACAAGGGTTAAGGATCTCATACAAAGGAGCTCGGTGCATTCGGAACGCGAAGGACCTCACTACATTGCTTTTATCCTCTCATTTTGCGACTAGATTCTTCCCTAGCCTCGAGCTAGTAGTAAGTTGCTATAATCACCCTCTCGAACTATTTTAAAGTGGTTAAAATGTTATGTAACAGTTAAAAGTCGCAAACATACAAGATGAAGCATAAAAGTCTACTAAAAATGCTAGTAATGGTGGTTAAAAGCTCATATGTTGTGTAAATCTTGTAGTAATTGATTTGTGTGATTATTTGGACCCGATCTATGTTGTGGTAGCTCGGATCGTCATTTAACCCGGGTTGGTCATGATCATGGATCATGACATAAGGTTGTTTTGGAAGTAACAAGGGTTAAAGGATGAAACTCTACCACACACGAATCATGAACTTGTGTAAAAGCGATTTTGCTTATGAAATAGTGTTTAAAACTAGTAGATCTACGTATCTACAAGCGGTATTTTCAAAGAACCAAGTATCAAAGAAATCATGTTTTCTAAAGTCGGATCTTACACTAACACGAATGATTTTTAGAACACACAAGTGTGTAAACACTTGTGTAGCACACACTCTTGACAAAATAACTATTTTTGAAAAAGATGACGAGAAGTTGTAAAGACGGAACTTCCCTAAAAACGAGGTTTTTACGAAATCGGATTGCTTTATATAAAAAGATCCGCTAAAAGTAAGGAGCTTTACTACATATTTTTGGGAAAAACTACAAGTTCATGAGATTCTTGCGAATTACATGTTTATTAACTAGTTTGATGCGTTGAATATTGTTTTGGTTAAATAAGAAAAAATGGTCGATTTGATTTATAAAAGAAAATGATACGCTTGAAAGCGTGGCCACCTCCAGTTACAGAGGAAACTCTGGCGAAATTTTTCTAAAAACCTAACACTTAGAATTATTTTCACTATAAGTGTTAGAAATACTTTTCGACTTGTTTTCAAAATATAGATTTCGCCGCGACTTTATTTACGAAACATCGGAGGTGGGATTTTCACAAAATAAAACTTGATAAATATATATTTGATATATATATATATATATATATATATATATATTTTTCATAACAACACTTGTGAGATTTTTATGATTATTTTGTAAACTATACAAATATTATTTTTAGGGTAAAAATAATATTACCGATTGTTAACGATTCCAAAAATAATACGAACGCCTTCACAATAAATAATAAGTTACAACGGTATAATTATTACCACCCGATCTTTATCCGTAACTTACGCAATTTAGAAAATACCAACGAACGCGTATTTGTCAAAGAATATTGTTTTGGAAAAATTGTATGAAATAAAATATAATATTTTTGGGAAAAATGATTATATTTTGAAGTAAGAAATAAAATATATTAAGTGAGACTTAATAATGTATTTCGAATGTTACGAACACGCATGTAATAAATCCCCCATCCTTGGGAAGGAGAATAACTACCAAGTATTTACAAAAATATAAACACGAAATAGTTGTCTAACTATTTCCCAAAAACTTAAACCTTAAGCGAAGGCACGGCCGTCCGTCTAATAGACTTAGTACGTGTAGGTCATCGCACAGCTGCTTGTTTAGGAGATATACTTGGTAGAGACGCACCACGGTGAGTTCATGTCCCCCTTTTCTCTTAACTGTTTTCAGTTTTCTAAACTGCGGGGGTGAAATACATGTTACTAAGATTACGAGTACTTTATACACGGTATGGTTAGCGTAAGGAGGGTTATTATTTAGATCATGTGAGTGGGTAGGCGGAAACTGGAGGCCATTAATCCTTATTGTAGGACCGAGGGACGTAAGCGGTAGATCTATCTGGGTGTAGCGAGCCCAACCCCAGGCCCAGCGTAACGGACCTCGGGGTGACTTTGTACCCATCGCTAAATCTGCTAGGTTTGAGTCTTCCTACTTGCACTTCACACATATCAATGGCCTTGCAAACCATTGGTGATCTCTTTTTCCTTATTTGGTACATACCAGGATTTTTATACTTACAAAGGTTTATTTACTCACTTACACATGAACTCGCTCAACATTATTGTTGATTTTTCAACTTACATGTATTTCAGGGAATTAAAGGATCTGGCGCGGTATGACACGTTTTCCCGCTGCACTAGTTACGAGGTCATCCGGGTTTGGGGAATGTGACTCTTTCCTGGACAAGTCACAGTCCTTAAACTATGTTTATGTCATGTTATGTTGTATTTGTTGAACAATGTTTATGTCGTTAGGATGTGTTTCCGTTAAGGCAATGTTATTGTATTTGGTTTTTAAAACTTAATTAAATGGATGATCTTGCATGGTTTTATTTCATATAGCTTTGTTATGGTTAAGCTATGGTATTAAGAAGTCACACCAAATTAACCACGCTTCCGCAAAGCCAGGGTGTGACAATCTAAGAGTTCAAGTTCATCATTTGACAGTTAGAAATCATCAGTCAAAAGGGTTTACAATAAGGATTTTCTGATGTCACAAAATAATTTGAATGACGAAACATTCAAAGTAGCATATACTTTGAATAATTCTGACAAATTATATTCTGATGAAGAATTTCCAATAAGAGGTGCTAAAACTGAAATGATTAACAAGCTTTTCAAATTAACAGAAATTAATATTTCTGAAATAAAAGATGTAAATCTTACTGAAAAACCTAAACAATATATTTCAAGAGTTCAACAAAGATTAAACAAGAAAAAGGGTTACAGTTCGGGTTCGGGTTATCGAAAGAAACCAAACCATAACAGTAATTTCAAAAAGAAAGGATTAGGTTTTATTCCAAAAGAAAATGAAAAATATGTTAAAGATTTTAAATCAAAAGTTGTTTTTGTATCAGGAACATCTTCTGAAGAAGAAAAAGAGAATTTGTTAAGAAAGCAGACGAACAACGAATTCCTTGCTAAGAAGCAAGAGGGAATGGAGAATGATGTTGCTTAGAAGAAGGATACAAGAACCTGTTACCGATGTAATGAAGTTGGTCACATCGCCCGGAATTGTCCAAAGGAAACCAACACACAACAGGGAGTGTCTTCTAAACTCAAAGAAAAAGTTGTTGATAAAACTGAATAACCAATTGAAAAATTCAAAGTGTTTAAAAATTCTACATTTGAAGTTGGTGAGAGTTCAACAAGTTTTTACAAAAGAAGAGTGAATCTTAACAACCAAACGTGGGTTGCTAAGAAATCAGATGTTAAATCTGGCGATGAATTTGTTTCTTCGGAAGCAAAGGAGCCACTTTCTGGCGATGAATCTAATTCGTCAAAGTCAGAGGAGCCACCAGTTGAGCTAAAAAGTGATATTTCCGTTCCGACAATGGATGATGCAAATTTTCCACCATTGTCAAACGGAAACTTAAAACAAAAAATTGGCAAAATTGAGATTTCAAATCAATTCTTTTCTGAAAAGAAAGAATTTGATGTTGAAAAGGCCTTTAACCCTAAAGTTCTAAATATTTTTTGAAAAATGGTTGACGGGAAGGTCAAAGGGGTAAAGGAATTCTATGAAAAGAACAAGAAAGGAAAGAAACCGAGTGATGATGACTCAGAATCACCCAAAGACCGTCAGGCTTGGGTGAATCTTTTTAACTGAAAATCCTGACTTGCCGGAACTCCCAGGTTGGTAATTGGGGAGTAGGAATCGGCATCTTTCTCAAGTGATATTTCACAACTGTGATATTTCGACGTATAAGTGGTATTATTCTTGAAAAATGTTTATGTGAAGAACCTACAAGTGGTTAATCAAGGTCATTAAGTTGAACTTGATTTAACTTTCATACAAGTGGTTAAAGAAAAGGAAAAGTGTATTTACAAATGGTAATTTGAAAACAATGTGATGAAACCCCATGTTTGTGAAATGACAAACAAAACTAATTTTCTGAAAAAACCATTTTGATTAAAACAAACTTAAGTGTTTTGAAATCATAATGGGAAAATAGTTTGTTATCAGGGGGAGTTCTGATTGTTTATGCCAAGTGGATGGAGAATTGAAGCAATTCACATCAGTTTGTCATTTTATTTGTACAGTTTATTGCTTTCATTTTCAAATTTTCCCGAAAAATCAAAAATTGGAACATATTTTTGATTTTAGGGGGAGTAAAAAATTTAGAAATTTTGAAAATTTGAAAAATCCAAAAACATGATAAAATCAAAAAACCAAAAACATTGAAAAATCAAAAATGAGTTTTGTTGTAAAAAAGAGGAAATGATAGTACATCAGTAGACAATCACAGTACGCTAAAGAATTGGAAAGTTAAAATGTGATAAACGGTCTCACTGATGATATGCCAGTAGGTTTTTACACGCTTAGTAAATTGTTTTCGAGATATAAACCTAAATATCAAATACTTACTTATCACGTGGGGAACATCTCTCGGATATATTGGTAACCCCTGAAATCTTGTTTGAAGGGCTTTCTATTTCTGACATACTAGGTCTTTGTGCGTGATGATATCTGGGGTATTATACCGGGACTTCTGATTTTGCGGGAGCAATAGCCTAGTCCTCGTATAATACTCTGCACTGCTTTAATCATAAAGCCCACCCTCAGCATAAAAAATGATGAAACATTGAAAAATGCTAATCATGTGCTGTTGAAAAGAAGATCCCTAAGGGGGACACACCTAAAGACGAACCATCATCTCTCTGATTGAACGGAAGTTCTAGCCCGAGCTCTCATGGTTTCGCATTTACCCATTACAGATATCATTTGTGTACATTCACCTGTAAGACTGAACAACAAGGTTGGGAGAGTTTGTTTGAAATGAAAAATGATTTTGAAATGTTTAAATGGTTCATTAATTTGAAACAAAATTTGAGTGTTTCGAATACAAGTGGTTAAGCAGAGATAATAAATGAAAATTGTTAAACATAAGGTGTTTTATGTTTTGGGTAGAGTATGTGCAGGTAAAAGCTTTGAAAGAGCTAAGTTTCGACTCCTGAGGATTTTGCAGATTAGAGCCAGGTTCCTGATCCTGATTGCTACGGAGAGCCAGGAGACATTCCCGAACCTGTGAAAGCTGTAGAACCAGATCCCAGTGTCTAAGCCTGAGCAAAGTTTGAGCCAGTTTACGATCTTAGAACCTGTGAAAGTAATAGAGCCAGGTTTCTGATCCAAAGCCTGCAGATAGAGAATTCCAGACTGCGATCCCAGCTTATGAAAAGGGGGAGTCTGAAGACGTTAGAGCCAGACTCAGATTCTGGAACAAAGCTCGAGATAGAAGCTGCTAATGCTGATGAGCTTAAGGAATCAAGAGATCTGATCAAGAGAATTTGAAGAGTCAGATTGAGATTCTGGAAGAAGATAGAGATTGAAGGATGCTTACTGAGAAAGATAATCTGGAAAGAACAAGAAGACCGATAAAGACTGAAGACTCAATACACTGAAGACTCGTCATCATCTAAGGGGGAGTTTGTTAGTGCATATGTCTGTTGACTTCGTCTTGTATCGAGTCATGTAACTAGATAGATAGACCAAGACGCGTTGTACGAAAGAAACGGGAAACAGGTTTGAAACAGCAGGTTCACACGAAGTGACCAGTTCGTGCGAACTGGCCAGTCCGTGCGACCTGGACTAGTCTGGTTCGTGCGACCTGGCTGTTCCTATAAATAGGAGGTCTTGGTTCTTCATTTGTAACATTCTGATTCCGGTAGCGAAGCTCTGCCGAAGTGTCGCCAGCTCGTGTAACGTTGTGATATCAATACAATCGACATTTAATCTACTTCTAAGTGCATATCAAGCTGAATGAAGATCAAATCAATGAATTTCGCCTCTGATTTGTTCTAGAACTCTTCTGATTGACTCGTTTTGATCGATTCACCGATCCTACACCCGAAAAAGGTCTTCGACATTATATATCATTGGATTCGTAATTTCAAGATGAATCTAACGGTGTAATTTTGTAATCTCATTTTTCGGACAAATTTTGTTCGGTTTTACCAGTCTTATACGTTAAAATGTCAAACATGTCTAATTTGAACGAACTTTTGAGGATGGAGCACGAGGTTGGCACAACCAACAAACCGCCTAAGATGATGAAGGTGGAAAATTATCTGACATGGAAGGACAGGTTCCAATCTTTCATTGAATATCAGGACACACGGATGTGGATCTGTATTCAAGATGGATATGCGAACCCAACACACAATTTTGAAGGCAGACAACTTGTCACAGCCTACGTTAACATGCAAGATGCTGATAAAAAGATGTATGAGGCTAAAAAGAGAGCCTTGGCTGCCATCAAAATGTCCTTACCAGATGGCATCAAGCATACCTTTAAGAAGTACACTACTTCAAAGGAAATGTGGGATGAATTAGAGAAAAGATATGAGCGAAATGCATATGTCAAAAAGAACAAAGTTGACCTACTGAAGAAGCAGTTTGCAGTATTCAAGTATATGAGAAATGAATCACTTGAGGATATCATCACTCGATACTACCATCTGATGTTAGAAATGGATAATTATGATATAGATAGTTACTCTGACATAGAGAAAAATGACAAGCTGCTTGAGGCTTTACCTGCTAAATGGGATATCTACACTCTCATGATCAAAGGGGAAGCAGATTATGAGACAAAGGAACTTGAAGTAGTGTTTGGTAAGCTGAGAGCTTACGAGCTCAATATGAAGAAGAAGGAAACTGGATATGATCAGGTTCAAGATCCAGGGATTTACAATGGACTTATATCTTCTTCGTCGCACAACGCTTCTAACGACTCTGCTACTGCGTTTCTTTCGTGTGAGAATGAGCAGGTTACTGTGAATGAGGATGGTGATGTGTGTTTCGTAGCTGCTTCAGGAGGATCAACAGGAGCTAAGAGAACATCAGCTACTAATTAGAGTACCAGTACAAAGTCGATGCCTATGAGTGTGAAGTCTGCAGAAGAACATCTTGCTCTACTTACTTCATTCGTTGCTTCGTATGAGAACTATATTCAGGGGAAGATATCTGATCCTGCCACTTTAGATGAAGATTATGATCAGATTGACCCTGGTGACTTAGAGGATATGGATCTACAATGGCAAATGGCCATGATTTCTAGACGAGTGAAGAGATTTATGAACAGGACAGGAAGGAAGTTTGTAGGCAAGAGTGTTGGTTTTGACAAGACCAAAGTAAGGTGCTTTAACTGTCAAAGTTATGGACATTTTGCTAGGGAATGTCAAAAAAAAGAGGCTTCGGGTCAGAGTTCAAACAATAGGAATACATCAAACAACTCTAACTCAAGGGCTTTGATCTCTACTGCACGAGAGGGTTCGTATGACTGGAGTGTTCATCTCAAAGATGATGAGAATGTCGCTCAGGAATTCATGGCAGCGATGGTGCCAGTGGATGATGTTGAAGTTGAGAAGGAAATTTTGCTAGGGAATGTCAAAAAAAAGAGGCTTCGGGTCAGAGTTCAAACAATAGGAATACATCAAACAACTCTAACTCAAGGGCTTTGATCTCTACTGCACGAGAGGGTTCGTATGACTGGAGTGTTCATCTCAAAGATGATGAGAATGTCGCTCAGGAATTCATGGCAGCGATGGTGCCAGTGGATGATGTTGAAGTTGAGAAGGAAATTGAAGCTGAAGAAGACAACGCTGATCAGACAACTGGAGCTAAAGAGGAAAAGCAAAAGTCTGATTATGAAAAAGAAGCTGAAGAGAAGGACGCAAAATATAAAAGATTGGAAGCTCAACTTGATGCTCTCTTGGCCAACTTAGACAAACCAACAGGAGGCAAAAGTGTGATAGCAGCTTTGTCATATGATGTACTAGTAGGCAAAAACATGAAATAATCAACTTATCAATGTGATATAAACCTAACGAACTGAGTATGAGTGGGGAACACATCAGTGGCATATGGTTTAATGACCTTAAATCTTGCGTTGATAGATTGCCAAAATCTGAGGTTTTGGGTCTTTATACTGTTTATTTCATCCGGGGGTATCAGGGTTTTCCTTCTGCTGCATCCAGATACATGCTGACCTAAGCACAACCAGGATATCTTAAAAGAGCTAAAAATGCCAAAACCCATAAATGAAGAAGCTCTCCTAGAGAGTCATTCAAATGTGCAAAATGCATAAATCGTACAAAAAATGGTATTTGTCTTAGCCCTCGTTAGGTATTTTGGTCTCTTTGCTGTACGGAAGTACTGACCTAATCACCAATCATCTAAACGTCGAAAAACAAAACGGATGAATTCAGTATACTCACCTACTACGATGAATCTTTGTGCATACCTTGATCGCAGGGGTACATCCTGAAGTGGGACACGCTAGTATATCAGTAATAAAATTACCTTAACGTATCATACGGTATGGTACTTGAAATGTTCATGCATTTTGTTTAAGTGGATAAACATACTGGTAATCGTCTTGGACTACTTTTCATGAAAAATTATATAAAGAATTATCTAATAGTGTGAAAACAGTTTGATGTTACTGATATGATCTTCTTACCAGTGATTCTCACAAAAATAGAGTGGTTATTGTTTTTGTTATTTATTTGCTTTCAGAAAATATAAAAATCCAAAAATAGTGTCTTTTTCTGTTAAAATTCTTAATGTACGGAAAACTGTTATTCTTGGAGGAGTTGTTACCGATAGGGGGAGATGGTGTTAGAAAATGGGTTCAAAATTTTAAATCATACAGGTTATAGGGTGTTTGTTTAAAAATCGTTGCGTGTTGGTTCTAAATTGTAAATGGCATAATCTGTGATACAGTTTAGTTATCTCTTTAATAATAATAATAATAATAATTTATTTATCCTTGTTGAAAAATTCTTATGGTTTCTCGAGATGTTTGTTTTATAGTATACAGATTGAAGCAGTATGTTGATGAGAAGTTGATGAGATAAGATGAGGAGTTTGTTGCTTCTTGGTAGAATCCTCTTTCTACAATGCAAAATGGATGCTGTGAAGACTTACTTGGAATGTTGAATCAAAACTTGGAAGATGTGGTGATTGGATACATCAGCTTAGGGGGAGTCTGTTGCTGACAGAATTCGTGTTGAAGCTGATGTTATCCAAAGACCAAAGACTGTGAGATTCTGAAGACAGAAGTTTCCTTTGCAAGCTATTGTCAAGGGGGAGTTTGTTGGTGAATTTTATGTGACAACAGCTTTGGCTTGGTCTTTGGACTTAAAGAATTCTAGTTTGTTTATGAAGCCCAACTAAATCCGAGTTTTGTATAAGTCCAAGTCGAATTATGTTCTCAATGTATTTGAGCCTAGCCCAGTTCGGTTTGTATGGCTTTAACTATATAAATAGCCTTAAGCCTTAGGGATTAGGTTAGCCAGTTTAGACATCTTGAACAATTGAGAGAGCATTCAAGTGAGAGAGTTATAGAATACACAGAAATCGGTTGTGAGGTTCTAGGGAGATCTTGAGTGATTGTAAAATGTTTCAAGGGTTTGATAATCATAGAAGATCGGTTTGAAATATTGTGTGTTCTTATTCATCTAAACGTTCTTGTTTCTGTGTTCGAAGATTAATCACGGAGATTCCGCATCCTTGATTAGTTAACAGTCTTGTTACGATCCATACGGGAATAGGGGACCTACAATTTTCAAAGAAAATTTTCATATACCCTAGACTAATGATGGCCATATTACAACATTAATTGCCTAATAAAGTCTATAATAGGGGAAAGATTCTTCCCATCAAATCCCTTTTAACTCAAACCTTTACTAGGATGGGAAAAGTCAAAACTGAGCCTAATACTGAGGAAACTGAGCCTATACAAGTTGATGATCCTACACATCCAATAGTTGATTTTCACAATCATCTGAGCCCACTTCTCCCGTTGACCAAGACGTCTTAAGTACAAAAGACTTCTAAATCCTCTCATTCAAAATCTAAAGAAACTCCTTCAAAGATAACAAAGAAAAAGGTTACTAAAAAAGATGAGGACCCTGAGAACCTTGCTGAAACATAAACTCAGCAGTTTGAGGCTGATTTTAATTCTTCACATCAGACCACTGAACCTCAATCCAGCTTAACTCCTCAGAAGCTCTCACAAACAAGTTCTGTTGTATAAAACCGGCACCTACTTCAACCAGTAGTTTGGACTATGAACTCATGAAGGAAGGAACATCCTTGTACCAAACAATGAGCACAACTCAACCACAAAATGCTCAGGTAGAAAAGAAACCTATTCCTAACCCACATGAGGAAGGGGCTTATCCTACTCAGGAAAATCCTGATGCTGGGATTGTAGAGGTGGCTTCTACTATTCCTGATGAACCCTTTGGTTCATATAAAGATAGTAGAACCATAATTAAGACCACCCTGTAGGCAACATACACTAAATCTATCCAGGAACAACTTGGGAGTTGTGGTCTCCAAACTTAAGGAGTTGGTCACCAAAATGCCCCATGCTAAAGACTAGTTGAGCCAACAACGTACCCAATAGCTGACCTCCTCATTGAAGGAGCTTAACTCTATATCACAAATCCTCACTCCTTAACAACCACTAGCCATAGAAAGTGTAACACCTCGCAAAATCATGCCCAATGTAATAAAGACACGTGTCATGAATTTTAAACGTGTGATGAACTAATTTTCGAAGGACTAAAAGTGACAAACAATGTAATTATGTATGTAAAAGGATCCAACATGTCAACATGCCTAACTTGTGCCTCTGATTGACCTTACGCGACTTTCGTATTTTTTAATGAATAAATTGTTGGACATAAAAGAGTAGTTGGTGCTTAAATGAAAATTTTACAAGCATAAGGGTTAAATGTGTCAACATGTTAAAAGTTACCTCTGAGTGACCTTTTAACGATCCCAAAAGCTTTGTAATAATTATATTGTTGCTTCTACGAATATTGGAAAGTAATCTCATAGAGTTTCGATGAAAACAAGACTTTTCGGGTGATCTCACAACTAACTGGGAGCTTAACGGAGTTAATTTGTGACCCAAGACTCTTAAAAGTTAACTATGGGGGTCAATAGTGCAATAAAAGAAAGTTATTTAAACTTAAAATGGACCAGGGATTGAAAATGAAAAGTTTTCAAACTTTTAACAGGAACTACCCATCGTCGCGGGCCGCGTAGGCCACCTTCAATTCCTTCGCAGGCCGCGTAGAAGGTGCCAGTGACCAAAACAGGGACAGCTGCATGTTGCAGCCTGTCCACCACCTTTGCATGAGTTCTGAGCAATACCTGGGGCTTGTAAATGGTTTTTACTGCCCTAGGGACACTTGGGAACATCTGGTAACATCCTAGGGACAGTTGCAATTATCCAAGAGCATCCAAAACTATATAAGGGCCTTGATTTTTCACTTGTTCATGCACACTTAAAAACTTTCACTTCAAAACTCACTCTCTGAAGCCTCCTGCTATTCAAGGAAGCTTTCTGAAGTTCAATATTCGTGCTAAGGACTCTAGTAAGTGTTCTTAGATTCTATAGTTAAAGTTTTATTAGCTTAATGACCGAAAGTCAAAGATATCGTAATTAAGCTTTGACTTTGTGATTAATCACTAACGGTCTAGCCATTATTCGAATTGAAAGTGGCTATGTGTTGGTGTAAGGACCTGCAAAAATGTCCCAAAACACTCCGTAAGTGGAAATTCGGACCTCCAAAACCCTAATCCTTATGAAAAATCAAGAAATTCAAATTTGTTGATCTGTCCCGGGCCGCGTAAGACTTAAGGAATGCTTACGCGAGGCGCGACAGCTTGAGCATGCTCCGGATAAGCTTTAGGCCACGTGTCAGACACGTGTCAGACCTACACCGTGACACGGCAGCCCTAGCTGTAGCTAGGTTGGCCCTCGCGGGCCACGTAGGTGTTCCTTCAAGTTTACGCGGGCCTTGTAAAACTCAAAAATCAGCTATAAATAGTACGTTGCATGGCCTTTCGTCTGTGCTCGAAAATTTACTCCAAAAGACATTCTATACTGCTCCATTTCGTAGATTTAAGTATCGAAGAGCTGCTACGATTACAGGGTAATAACTCGATCACTGCTACGATACAATGTTCGATCGATTGAAACCGATCCGATGGAAGTTTAAGTGCTGCCCGAACTCGGGCTATACTTTGTCATTCGTCGTGAGGGTTTTGATTTCGTGAGCTTATCGTAAATGTTGTATTAAGTTACTAACCTAGTTTCGTTGGCATCATTTAATTAGGTTACAAGGCTTAATCAGTAGGCAAAATCTATCCAGTAAACTTGCAATGTGAGTCATTCTCTTTTTACCAAATTATTTGCAAAACCCTAAATGTTTTCCAGTTATACTTTGCAGTGATTAAGTCTTTGCTAATCTTTAATTACTGGCAGTATGTGGGGGGTTTTGTGCACATTACTAGTAATGATTTATCACTTTAGGTGGGCGATCCTAATTTAGTGATATGTCCACAGTCATAGATCCGGTCGAGTGACAACTAAACCAGCTAATTATAAGATAGGGGCAAATGTGAAAACTCTTAATGCTATAAATTATAACAATGTGTCGTTTTGTACAAATTGAATGACTCGCCAGTATTTCCCCGCTGATAAAATCTTTTTAAACATGTTTCAGGTGATTTACTGTGAACCAGGAAAAGTGCCGCGTAGCACTACAGCTTGAAGGAAGTGGCTCAGTAAATAAATAAACATGTTTTTGTAACTAAGGGATTTCCCAGTGGAATTCCTTTATTGTAAAATACGGGGTTTGTCCCGAAATTTGGAAATAAAATAAATTGGTGTTTTTAGTTTAAACGAACCTGTTAAAAATTCCGCTGCCAAATTAAATACAAATACCACGGGTTTTCTGTCCCGCGGCATCCGAACCGGGAAACTGGGTCAGGGGACGTGACAGAAAAAGGTGGTATCAGAGCCACTGATTTAAGCCAATTAAGTATTTAGAAATACTTAATTTTTTCAATTTGCCATTCTGTGATTCTGTGAAAAATTAATTTAATAAATAAAATTTTAACTTAAAATTATATGTATTTCTTCATGTGTGCTAACAACATGAATGAACTGTCGGAGGCACTCCGAAACTTTACAATCCATACCACCGATATGGATACAACAGGAACCCAATCCGGCTATCAAGCGGATACTGAAGAGCCACTAATGTTCCAGGCCCAGCCCTAGGAGAAACCTAAGCCTAAAAAGAGAAGGAGAATCCTGGACTGGCAAAAGCGGACGAAGGAAGAAGCCAGCCGCCCAAAAGGTGAAAAAGACAGAGGGTCCAAAAGACCAGGGAAAAGGAAAGGAAGTTGGAGAGAGTTCTGGGCAAGCCCAGGAAATGCCACATTGTGAAGAGCTTGATCGGAAACTTGCAAACTGTGACATCATCGGACTTGCCAATGAAAACCTTTTCAATTTCCCAGCCCAATCTGAACTTCCAATTAATTTGGAACCTGCTATTCCGGACCCTATTGTCAATCCCCAATCTTTTACAGGGCAGTTGGAAGAGTGGTGGATGAGCGACTGGCATTTTCAGAATTTCATGAATAACCCCAATGTTTATTTTCCCCAGTTTGATCCTGAACCTGCACCATTCCCACCTATGAGCGCAGAGAACGTTGCCGAGTTACGCCGCTACGGCGAGGAACTGGTGGATGCGGGCAACCGGATTCGGGAAGTGGGGGAAAACAACACGTGGAAATACGACGAGAGGGAGCGTCGTTTCTGAGAAGCCAGTTGATTGTGGTTGAAAAGTTTTTGTATAATAATAATATGTGAAAAAAATAATATAAATAATAAAAATAATAATATATTAAAATATGTATAATAATAATAATATAATAACTTAAACTGTTGTAAAATAGACAGTTTATAGCGATGCATAATATTATATAATTATAAACGTCTCAAGGTCGATGATTTTGGCTATATTTGTGTGTTGACTTGATTATGTTGTGATTACCTTATCGTGTTTAGTTGCTATCCATTGTGTGACAATAATTTGCATGTATTGTTAATGATTCAGATGGAAAACGCAATAAACCAACCGGCAACCGAAGTTAACCAATCTGAACAAAACAATGAAGATCATTTTCTTAATAGGCAAGATATAGAAAATATCGTTGCTCAGGGAATAGCCAACGCTATCCCTGCCATCGTCGCTACTGTTAAGAACCCCATTGAACCTTCCCAAGCCAACCATAGCAAACGTACTCGCGACGATAATTTCAGTAACAGTGTAAATGGAGGCGGCAATAACGACAATAATGGGGTTCAAGCCCCAATACTTAAGAATTTCTTATAAAGAATTTCTTGCCTGTAAACCAGTCGAATTTGCAGGCAATGAAGGGGCGACTGCCGCACTGCATTGGTTGGAAAAGACCGAAGCAGTAATCAAGATAAGCAAGTGTGTAGAGGAAGACAAGGTAATGTATGCATCCCACCTCTTCAAGGAAGAGGTGTTAGAATGGTGGAATAGAGTGCTGCAGGCTAAGGGAAGTGACATGGCTTATGCCATGAGTTGGGAGGAATTTAAGGGATTGGTGGAAAGAAAATTTTGTCCCGACTATGAAAAGGAACAAATGATAAATAAGTTCCTGAACCACCGGATGGTGGATGTTGATTGTCGAGGGTATACTTCGAAAATTTTTGAGTATGCTAGAATTGTACCAACTCTGGCTTTGCCAGAACCGGTACTTATTTCTCGCTATATTTGGGGGCTAATTTGCGAGATTCGTGATATAGTCAAAGCTGCGAGACCTCGCACGATTGATGATCATTGGCCAACACCTTAACTGACGGACTGGTGCGCACAAAAGAAGAGAACAGGAAAAAGGAATTGGCCCAAAAGATTACCCAAGGATTCCGGGTGAGTAATAATAATAGTAATTTCAAGAGAAAGGGAACCGAGCAGCCTTCCATATCGCCATTTTGCGGGAATTGCAAAAAGAAACATTTTGGAAAATGCAAGGAAAATTTCAATTTCTGCAAGAGTCCATGCCACCGAGAGGGGGAATGTAGGAAGAAAACCGTAATCTGCTAATTGCAATTTCTGCAAGAGTCCAGGCCACCGAGAGGGGGAATGTAGGAAGAAAACCGTAATCTGCTACAACTGCGGCGAAACGGGACACTTCAAGCCCGATTGTCCGAAATTGGTCAAGCCAGCTGATAACAAGGCCAAACCTGTAGAAGGAACTACTAAGAAGAATGGAAGAGCCTTTCAGCTGACAACACAAGAAGCAGATCTGATTCCCGATGTGATAGCTGGTACGTTTCTGGTACATGACATTTATGCGAAAGTATTATTTGACTCTGGTGCAAACCAAAGTTTTATAAATACTTCATTCTGCCAAGCTCTTAAGCAACCTTTAACCAAACTTAAGCAGATTTATACGGTAGAAACGGCGGATGGAAATTCTGTTAACATAGATAAAGTTTTGCAAGAAGGAAGAATAGAACTCTCAGGCCATAAATTTTCTGCAAACCTGCTGCCCATGAATTTAGCTGGATTCGATGTCGTGCTAGGAATGGATTGGCTAGTAGCCAACCATGCTCGAATCCTCTGTGATAAGAATTCCATAGAAATTCATACACCCGCAGGAGAAATAGTTGTGGTTACAGGAGATAAACCACGTAAACCAATGAAGTTCATTTCAGTAATGAAATTCGCTAGTTATGAACGAAAACAAGGAATAGTGTATATGATTTCGGTAATCATTAACACTAAAAGTAAGGAACTTAAGGAAATCCCAGTAGTGTTAGAATACCCAGATGTATTTCCAGAAGAGCTACCTGGATTACCAGCAGATAGAGAAGTAGAGTTTAGAATTCATCTAATTCCTGGAACTACCCCAATAGCTAAGGCACCCTATCGATTAGCACCCACAGAAATGTTAGAACTAAAGAAGCAATTAGAAGAATTACTAGGCAAAGGATTCAAACAACCTAGCTCATCTCCTTGGGGAGCACCTGTGCTGTTTGTAAAGAAGAAGGATGGTTCGATGCGAATGTGTATCGATTATAGGGAATTGAATAAGGTTACAATTAAGAATCGATACCCATTACCTAGGATTGATGATCTTTTTAATCAACTTCAGGGAGCTAGATGTTTCTCCAAGATATATTTGCCCTCAGGATATCATCAGTTGAAGGTACAGGAAGAAGACATACCTAAAACTGCTTTCAGGACTAGGTATGGTCACTACGAGTTTACAGTCATGCTATTTGGACTAACAAATGCTCCTGCTGCATTCATGGACATGATGAACAGAATCTGTAAGCCGTATTTCGATAAATTCATAATTGTCTTCGTCGACGATATACTTATTTATTCCAAAAGCCAGGATGAACATTGTGAGCACTTACATGAACTCTTAACTTTGTTAAGAAAAGAAAAGCTTTACGCCAAATTTTTGAAGTGTGAATTTTGGCTACAAGAGGTGAAATTTTTAGGACACATGGTGAATCACGAAGGTATTCATGTAGATCCCTCAAAGATAAAAGCGATCACCAATTGGAAGGTCCCATGATCAGCTACCGAAATTCGAAGTTTTCTAGGATTAGCTGGATATTATAGGCGTTTTATCAAAGATTTTTCTAAGATAGCAGTTCCATTAACTAAGCTAACCTATAAAACTGTCAAGTTTGAATGGGGACCTAAGCAAGAAGAGGCCTTTAGGATCTTGAAGCAAAGATTAACAAATGCCCCAATTCTGGCCTTACCAGACGGAACGGAAGATTTTGAAGTCTTCTGCGACGCTTCTAAGTTAGGGTTAGGATGTGTGCTCATGCAACGCAAAAAGGTAATTGCATATGCATCAAGGCAATTGAAGAAGCACGAGGAAAATTATACGACTCATGATTTAGAATTAGGAGCAATAATTTTCGCCCTTAAAATTTGGAGACATTATCTGTATGGAAGTAAGTTTACTGTCTACACAGATCATAAAAGTTTAAGGTACATATTTGGTCAAAAAGAATTAAACATGAGGCAAAGAAGATGGATGGAAATTCTAAGTAACTACGACTGTGATATTCAGTATCATGAAGGAAAGGCGAATGTAGTAGCAGATGCCTTGAGTCGTAAGTATCATGAAAAACAAAGGCGAGTTCATGCTCTTTGTTGGTGCACGAATGTCTAAAGCCTGCGTCTTAGTCTTAGTCAAGATTGTATAGGGTCTAGAGGTCAGAAATGTCTTTTATGTATAGTGTAGGGGGCTGAATGTAAATGTTATGTTTTTAAGATGTGATTCCGCTCCTAATGACACTGTGTCATTTGGGGTGGAATCAGAAGGTTGTGATTCCACCCGAAATGACATGGTGTCATTAGGAGTGGAATCAGCCTCCCTATATATAGTGGTCTTAGTTTCTCATTTGGTATCGATTCGTCAAGTTGTATACCGACATGCTGCCGGATTTTTGAGCAACCAATTAATTAGAAACAGTGTTTAAAGTGATATTCTACTATTTTCTACTCCATTCTCTTTGATTCAAGCTGTTTACGTGTTTCCGCCACATAAACAGTGTGCAGATTTCACGTGAAACATATCATCGAATAGTGTGTTTTTGACTGACTAATACGTATCGATCCAATTATATGTCGTTTTAATTGATAAGGGACAGACATTGATAGTTTAAAAGGTTTGACTCATTAATTGTGAAAACAGTTTGCATGTGAATATTATTTGTCGATTAAGTAGGTATGTCGGTTATTTGAATTGTCGGTTATGTGAATTGTCGGTGCAATAGAATTAAATCAGAATTGAACGGCCCTATCATATGTGTTGATGATTTTGATGTTGTGGGCTTAGTGAGAAATCGGTCCAATCAAGTAAAAACAGTTGACACCCACTTGGTTTAAAGGCCTAATCATTTGTGTTAAATTGTATTGATAAAAGATAAAATCCATGTGAATGTTGACTGATAGTTTGTCTGACATTTAGTTTAAAGGTCAAATTGAATTTGAGTGTGTTTGTCGGATACTGTTAAAGAATCAAAGTTATTGTCCAAATTAAAAAAAAAAATGCTCAATTGTATTTGAGTTAAAACTGCAATAGTGGTCACGTGAATTGTCTGGCCCAAAGTTGCTATGTGATAAGATTCAGTAATCCAAGTTGTCGAGTTTAGTGAATCTGTTGATCAAATTAAACCAAGTGTAAAAGTTTACGGTTCAATCAGTGAAGGATAAATTGAATCCATTTCGATACGATCAAGTTCATTCATTTAGTGATTTCATCCGAACAACATTGAATCGAATCCTCGAATCTTTGACAACGAGTCTTAGATTGATTTCACAAACACACACGTTTACATATTCAGTTTGTTTAAAACTGATTGTTTGTTTGTTTGTTTGCAGGCGACCTGAGGTGATTTGACAAGCATTGTATACCCGTCCGAACGAATTCTTCACGCGATCCATTGTTACTAAATTGTTGTCACTAAATCGGATATCTATCTGATTCAGTGAATTGACACAGTGATTGAATTGATTTCAGTTTGTGATTCGAAAATCTATTGTTGAAAATTCTTTGAATAACTAAACATGGATTGTGATTCGTATCATGTTCAGAATCCAGCAGATATTGCACAGAAGAAATTTGATAGTTTTACGGGTATCAAGGGAGAGTCTACAAAAGAATTGTTTGATCGATATTGCCTTCTAGTTGTGGAGATGAGGAGATTGAAGATAACCAAGGATAATGAGGTGTGGATTGACAAGGTGGCGAATGCTTTACCAAAGGATGAGTGGGGTACTTACCTGATGAAGTTGAAACACACTCCAGGCTTTGATAATCTGAATCTTAGTGGTTTCATAGAAAAAATCGAAGCTCAAGAACTTGAACTCCAAAAGATTAGAAAAACGAAGTCTGTTGAAGAAAAATTTGAACCTGAGAAAATTGTTCAAGAGGAAGAAGAGCAAATTAAAGACATTTCAGCTATCAAGTTTGAAAAGAAAGCTGAAGATGTAAAAATGACCGAGAAGTGCTCAAAATGTGACAAATTTGAATCAGACAATGTCAAACTGTTAAGTGATTTGGACAGTTTGACATTGGAAAACAAAATTTTGAAAGAAAAGGAAAAAGATTTTGAAAATGAAAAATTGAAAATTGAAAAAGATTTTAAAAATCAAATCAAGATTTTAGAAGATGAGAGAGATATTTTTGGTAAAGATAATCTTGAAAAACAAATTGCAATCAATTCTCATCTTGCTAAAATCATTCAGCTTGAAAAAGAAGTTGAAAAAGCTCGGAATAACATCAAAGAGCTTGAAGTGAAATTGAAAGGTTTTGTGACTTCTGCACCTTATGTTTGTCCAGAACCGATCAATGCTGTTTCAATAAGTGACAATGTCACAAATTTTGACAAAGTCAAAATTGAAGATTGCGATGACAAAGCTGATGATGAAAAAGAAAAAGAAAAAGAAAAGAAAAGAAAAATATTTTTAGAATTACAAGAAAAATTTCAAAATACTGTTTTGCAATCTACTGAAATAGGCGAATGCTCAAAGCAAAAACCTGTTAAGAAGGTTTTAGAACAGAAACAAAAAGTTAAAAATTTGAAAAATTTTCAAAATGAAAATAAAAGCTCATCAGTTCAGTCATCCAATCATTATAAAAAACCACAAAAAATGAAAAATCAAAACTCAAAAATAGTTGGTGATGTGTGGTGCAAGTTTGACCACAGTACTCAAAAGTCAAATCCAGCTTACAAGAAGAATGATGACTACCACAAAGCCAGACAATGTTATGATCTGAATGTTTGGTGTGAAAGTGGTGAATGGTACGATAACAGAGTGTGTTACTCTTGTGGTGTTCGAGGACACATTGCTGTTAACTGCCAAAGTTGGAGATTTGAGACGAGGAGATGCTTTGAATGCCAAATCAAAGGTCACATTGCCAGAGATTGCCCAATGAAATCAATTGAAAGATCGAGGGCTGTATCTCAGAAAAGGGTGATGAAGTCAGTCAAAGTCAAAGAAAAGCCCAAGGAACTGAAAGTTTCAGAACAGAAAGTCAAAGAACCTAAAGTTCAAGAAAAGAAAGTGAAGCTTTCTCAGGGGCAGAAAGACAGACTGCGAAAGAAGAGGAAGAAGGCGAGAGAATATCTGGAGAAGATTTTGTCCTCGGGTTCACCGGACAGATTGAATAAGAGTTCTGATGAATCAACTAATTCGATTGCAAAGTCAAGCAAGACGAATTCATCGGATACAAATCTGAGGACGAAAGAAGAAAAAAAGAAGAAGAAAATTGTCGGCGATGAATCTGACATGTCGAAGTCAGACAAGCCACCTTCAGGCGATGAATCTGGCTCCTCAAAGTCAAACAAGCCACATTCAGGCAATGATTCTGTCACACCCCCAAAATCCACATGCGGAGTATCACCGCTTGGAGGCGTGACTGACCAGGATCAAGCCACCAATCATATTGAACATATAAGTAAATAGTAAAAATCATTCATCAATACGATAGGTGTTTTCAAAACCAAACATAAACAAGTGTGTAGCGGAAGCATAAGTATGTAAACCCAATGTAAATCATAAATTCAAATGTTTAAATATTTAACATGGCATCCTCGATCCATGTCCCACAACGACCTGCTCCTCCCTGTGCAAGCTCCATATGTACCTAAGGTCCTGCAAGGCATGCAGCAGAGAGTCAACAACTAGTTGAGCGAGTTCACAGTAAGTAAGTTCGTAATAGTAAGTTTGTTTCGTAACATGTGGCGCTACTAGGCCGATAGTATGTTCTATTAGTGGGGGCTTCCCATGTTGCATATACACTAGACTATTTGTAACCATAAGTGTTCTTCACAACCGAGAACAGTAGTACGTACAAAGTTTACGTAGGCTTTACGTAAGTGTCCTTCACAACCGAGGATAGGGGTACGCGGGGGTTTACATAGGTTTTACGTAACTGCCTGACACAACCGAGGCAGTAGTGAGTATAAGTTCACGTAGGTTTTACGTGAGTGTCCTTCGCAACCTGAGGACAGTGATGAGTACAAATATACGTAGGTTTTACGTATGTATCCTGCGCATCCGAGGACGATGGTAGATAGTCTAGTAACAGTGTAAGTACGAGTATCTATTCAAATCTCATTCCTTCAATCCCCATTCCCGTACCCTGGGAATCCCATGCCTTAGTAAAAGTGTGAACTCACCTTGGTTTGCTCGGTATGCTAAAGTATGTGCTCACAGTTAATCAATCACGTCCTAAAGTACGCACGTATACATAATCAGTTTATATTCCCGAAGTTCATGCATGCACATACCATCGTATAAAATAACACATAAACAATTACCAAGTAGCACATAGCACGTATTCTGAATCATACAAGTCATGCGTATCAGTTAACAGTTGTTAATAATTTCAGTTAACTTCTAACAGAAATTAACCAAGTTACTGTGCAGATTAACCTATCGGCGAAACGCCCCCTGTTTCGCCGTGACTCCCTTTCGACGAAACGCCCTCCGTTTCGTCGTTACATCCATCGGCGAAACACTCTTGATTTGTCAGGTTTGTTTCGTCAATACTGGTCTCGGCGAAACACAATGTGTTTCGCCATGTCGGTTTCATCATCATCAACACTCTAAATGAGACTACATATAAATTATAATATCAATATGGCCGACAATTGCTAAACGATCACATGTAGTGCACAATTGACTTTTGTTATATTTGAGTATTTAATGTGCCTCTATTTTTTTTTTTTTTTATTGGACCAACATTGATCCAGCCAACAACTCAACCAATGGGCACTCAGCATACACAATTTAAAAACACAAATAACAAACACATGCTTCTGACAATCACACGCAAGTATAAGAACAATAGCTGTCAATTATGCAGGATCCTTATCCGATTGGTTACATTCTCAAGACATCACACATGCAAAGCTAAAGAATATAGATCAACATAATAAGACTAATAATGATTTCTTTTACTAACCGAGATGTATGGTAACTTGAACAAAGGATCCGAATGATTCACTGATGATGTTGATGCCGTCGGTTGCAGGAATGGAGAGATCTAGGGTTTGAGAGTTTTTGGTAACCATTTTCCTAAACTAATTATATAATTACGCATAAGGTTTGGGCCTATACTGGGCTTTGGGCCGGCGAGACATTTTGCTTCGACGAATCAAAGGGTGGTGAAACAAACCTGTTTCGTTGTGATGTGCTATGGACATCAGTGTTTCGTCGGGCGTGTTTCGTCGGGTTGTTCCACACTTAAACAGTTAAGTTCATAAAATCAAACTTTACACATATATAGCACATGGCAACTCAACATTCATTTCAACTTATAATTCAACGTACAATTACGAGTCAAACACATCAATCACTAAACAGTTAACGCGTAACAAATGCGAGAGTGAAATGTTGGAAACTCGAGTTGTCACATTATCCCCAACTTGAAAGAAATTTTGTCCCGAAATTTAGCATGCGGTTACTGAGGAAGCTAGGTAAGTTGTATCGTTTACTGGTTTTCCTGGGGTGTCACATCATCCCCCCGTTGATTTGGAATTTCGTCCCGAAATTCTGCAGTAGTAGCTTCAGCCTCAGTAGTAGTTGCATTGGTTTCGAATAACTGGGGATACTTGAGTTCCATTTGGTCTTCTCGTTCCCAGGTATACTATGGGCCACGACGGGAGTTCCAACGAACTTGAACAAGAGGTATTCTAGTGTTCTTGAGGACCTTAACATCCCGATCCGTGATTTCAACAGGTTCCTCGACGAACTGCAACCGCTCGTCGATAGTGAGTTCCTTCAAAGGAACTATGAGGGTCTCATCTGACAGACACTTCTTCAGATTCGACACGTGAAAGACGTTGTGAACTGCACTGAGTTCAGCTGGTAAGTTCAGTCTGTAGGCCACTTTGCCTATTTTCTCTATGACTTCGAAAGGTCCGACGTATCGCGGATTGAGCTTGCCTCGTTTACCAAAACGAACAACACCCTTCCAGGGTGAAACTTTGAGTAGCACTCGATCCCCAACCTGGAACTCGAGTAGTTTCCTGTCTTTATCTGCGTATGCTTTCTGACGGTCACGAGCTGCCGCCATGCGTTGTCGTATTTGAGCAATCTTTTCAGTAGTATCAACTACCATTTCTGGACCTGTGATCTGACTGTCACCCACCTCTGCCCAACAAAGAGGTGATCGGCATTTACGCCCGTACAATGCCTCAAATGGAGCAGCTTTAATGCTGGTGTGGTAGCTGTTATTGTACGAGAATTCCACAAGTGGCAGATGTTTTTCCCAGCCATTGCCAAAGTCAATTACGCACGCCCGAAGCATGTCTTCTAGAGTTTGAATAGTGCGCTCAGACTGCCCATCTATCTGAGGATGATAAGCTGTGCTCATGTCTAAACGAGAGCCAAAAGATTTGTGCATTGCTTGCCACAGTTCTGAAGTAAAACGTGCATCACGATCAGAGATAATAGAGGTGGGCACCCCGTGCCTTGAGACCACTTCCTTCAAGTATACGTCTGCTAGTGTGGAGAACTTGTCCGTTTCCTTGATAGCCAAGAAGTTAGCAGACTTTGTGAGTCGATCCACGATCACCCAAATAGTATCATTTCCGCGCTGAGATCTAGGTAGGCCAGTAACAAAATCCATGGAAATTTGTTCCCATTTCCATTGTGGTATCTCAGGTTGTTGGAATGGGCCTGAAGGTTTCTGGTATTCCGCCTTGACTCTCGCACAAGTCAAGCATTTGCTAACGTAAGTTGCTATGTGAGCTTTTATGCTAGGCCACCAATATGTAGTTCTGAGGTCGTGGTACATCTTATCTGAACCAGGATGTACTGAGTAGCGAGACTTATGAGCTTCATCCATTACAAGCTCGCGTAAGTTGCCATAGAGTGGGACCCAGATGCGTCCTGTTACATAGTAGGCTCCGTCTGCCTTTTGTTCTAACCGTTGCCTTGAGCCGCGT
The DNA here is from genome assembly GCA_030545235.1 of Helianthus tuberosus. NCBI lineage: Eukaryota > Viridiplantae > Streptophyta > Magnoliopsida > Asterales > Asteraceae > Helianthus > Helianthus tuberosus. The sequence goes on from CM060369.1 coordinate 87,110,893, forward strand.
AGGGCTTCAGCCCTGACGTTTTCTGGTTTCAATGCTTCTACCTGAGCATCTCGTATCTGTGAAGGAAGACTAGACTGAATAGTGAGTTGCAACGCTCGTACACGCCTAGGTGTAGTATCCTTTCGACTGAGGGTGTCGGCCACCACATTGGCTTTGCCCGGATGGTACTTTATAGCACATTCGTAATCGTTCAGTAGTTCGACCCATCTACGTTGTCGCATGTTCAATTCTTTCTACTTGAATATGTGCTCGAGACTCCTGTGATCGGTGTAGATGGTGCATTTAGTGCCATACAGGTAATGTCGCCATATCTTGAGCGCAAAAACAACAGCTCCCAGCTCTAAATCATGTGTGGTGTAATTTCGTTCGTGAATCTTAAGTTCGCGCGAAGCATAAGCAATGACTTTATCCCGCTGCATCAACACACATCCAAGACCTTGGATGGATGCGTCGCAGTAGACTACAAAATCGTCTGTGCCTTCAGGCAATGAGAGGATAGGTGCGCTACAGAGTCTATCCTTTAAGTGCTGAAACGCTGTTTCCTGTGCATTACCCCAACGATAAACAACACCCTTCTGCGTCAGTAGTGTAAGCGGCTGTGCAATCTTCGAGAAGTCTTTAATGAACCGTCTGTAATAACCCGCCAAACCCAAGAATTGGCGTATTTTTGTCGGTGTGCGAGGTGCAGGCCAGTTCTTGATCGAATCTACCTTGGATGGATCGACATGAATCCCATCCTTGTTTACCACATGGCCTAGGAAATGGACTTCACGAAGCCAGAAGTCGCATTTTGAAAATTTGGCATACAGCTGTTCCGTTCGAAGAAGTTCCAAAATAAGTCGTAAATGCTGCTCGTGTTCCTCCTGACTCTTCGAATAGATCAGGATGTCGTCGATGAAAACAATGACGAACTTGTCAAGATAAGGTTTGCACACCCTGTTCATAAGATCCATGAAAACCGCAGGCACGTTCGTTAATCCGAATGGCATGACCATAAACTCGTAGTGGCCGTAGCGAGTTCTGAATGCTGTTTTGGAGACGTCCTCATCTCGGACTCTCAGTTGGTGATACCCTGACCTTAGATCAATCTTCGAGTAATAGATCGACCCTTGCAACTGGTCGAATAAGTCGTCGATGCGTGGAAAAGGATATCGGTTCTTCACAGTCACCTTGTTCAGTTCGCGATAATCTATGCACATGCGGAAGGTACCGTCCTTCTTCTTCACAAATAATACTGGAGCTCCCCAGGGCGAAGAGCTAGGGCGAATGAAACCCTTTTCCAAGAGTTCTTGCAGTTGCTTAGACAGTTCTTCCAGTTCCGTTGGAGCTAAGCGATAAGGTGCTCGAGCTATGGGTGCTGCTCCTGGAGCTAGCTCGATCTGAAATTCGACCTGGCGATGAGGCGGTAACCCAGGTAACTCTTCAGGAAACACTTGAGGAAAGTCGCGTACAACAGGAATATCCTCAATCTTTTTCTCTTTCTTCGATGTATCAGTAACGAGTGCTAAAACAGCTGTGTGCCCCTTTCGCAAACACTTCTGAGCCTTCAAGAAGGAGATGATGCCACTCACGACACCACTCTTGTCGCCTTGAACTTCGAGAGGTTCTTTGCCAGTACGGGGAATACGAATGATCTTCTCCTTGCATAGGATCTCTGCTTGCTGTTGGGATAACCAATCCATACCAATGACGATATCGAAACTACCCAGAGTTATAGGAATGAGATCGATAGAGAAAGTCTGACCAGCGAGGATAAGATTACAACCTTGAACTATGTGTGTGGCCTCTATACTTTTACCGTTAGCTAACTCTACGACATGTTTGGTGTTCAAAAGTGTTGGTGCGCGTTTAAGCATTTGACTAACTTTCAGAGACATATAACTGGTATCAGCACCCGAATCAAATAATACAGTAACATAAAAGTTGTCGAGAAGAAACTTACCCATAACTACGTTGGGATCATTCCTCGCGTCACCCTGACCAATCACAAAAGCACGACCCCTAGCACCATTGTTATTGTTGTTTCCCCCATTGTTGTTTCCGTTGCCTTGGTTATTGTTGTTGTTATTATTGTTCTGGTTCCGGTTTAACTGAGGGCAGTGTCTTTTGAAGTGACCTTCAGCGCCACAATGAAAACATCCTTTGTTGTCCTGTTGCTGATTCTGCGGTGTTTGTTGTTGCTGCTGATTCTGATTAGCAGGCCGCAGGCTCCTACAATCCTTGGCCTCATGACCCATCTTGAGGCACCTCTGACAGCGACCCTTGTTGCACTGGCCACTGTGGTGTCTGTTACAGTTGTTGCACCTTGGGAGGTTCCCCCGATAACCACCCTGCCTGTGATTGCCCGAAGATTGCTGACTAGGACTCTGATAGTTGTCAGTCTTTCGCTGCTGAACTTGGGACTGAACTGAAGCTGAACCTTTGCTGGAATCCCCCTCCCATTTTCTCTTGTTATCACTAGGAGTGGCAGGAGTAGCTGAAGTGGTAGCGGTAGTAGTAGCGCTGAGACGTTTAGGCAACCTGTTCTGCTCCACCGCCTGATCAGTGAGACGGTGAGCCAACTGAACAACCTGCTGGTAAGTGGCAAGGTTTGCTGAAGTTACATGACTTTGGATCTCTGGCACTAGACCCTTAAGATAAAGTTCGATACGCTTAATTGAAGGGTCCACCATAGTAGGACACAGTAATGCAAGCTCATTAGATCTCTTTGTAAACGCCTCAATTTCTGACCCCGTCATCTTGAGGTTGAAGAACTCGACTTCCAGCTTATGAATGTCGTCACGACTGCAGTATTCCTCCTTGATCATCTCTTTGAAGTTGTTCCATGGGGTGGCGTTAGCAGCAACCAACCCCAGTATTTGGACCTGAGCTTTCCACCACGTGAGGGCTAAACCCTCGAGAGTACCAGTGGCATATTTCACCCTGCGTGCCTCAGGGCATTCACACATTTCAAATACTGACTCTAGCTTTTCAAACCAGTGGAGGAGTCCAACTGCTCCCTCCGTGCCACTAAAAGTAGTAGGACGACAGTCCATGAAAGTTTTGAAGGTGCAAACAGGTGGTTGACCTGTTGTGCATAAGAATCAGGACAAAGTTAAACACAAGAGTTGGTTTAGGAATGTAGGATCTAATGATCCTAGTGTGAGTTACAACTGCAGGGTATACCTCCTGCTTGTGCGGCTGCAACCGCCGCAGCAACTTGTTCGTTAATGAGAGCCGTCAACTGGGCTTGTGTCATGTTAATACGTCCAGCCATGATCTTCATAGCAAAGATAACATAAGTAAGAGAGGTTCACGAATAGTGCGATGACAGAAGAGAGTGAGCACACAAGTATTCTCAAGCAATAAGGGTTATGTATATCTAAGCATACCATGAGCAAAGTTCTATGTAATTCTAGCAAGTAGGCAATAAAACATGTACCATATTACCTAAGATGTTGAGTCTTGCACGTGGAGCGAAGCGTCGTTGTGGATCGTTGAGAGCACTGTTCTGGTTATAGTCTGGTTTTAATAAAAATATTTTTCCCTTATTAAAACCGAGTTCTCTATAACCAATGGCTCTGATACCAATCTGTCACACCCCCAAAATCCACACGCGGAGTATCACCGCTTGGAGGCGTGACTGACCAGGATCAAGCCACCAATCATATTGAACATATAAGTAAATAGTAAAAATCATTCATCAATACGATAGGTGTTTTCAAAACCAAACATAAACAAGTGTGTAGCGGAAGCATAAGTATGTAAACCCAATGTAAATCATAAATTCAAATGTTTAAGTATTTAACATGGCATCCTCGATCCATGTCCCACAACGACCTGCTCCTCCCTGTGCAAGCTCCATATGTACCTAAGGTCCTGCAAGGCATGCAGCAGAGAGTCAACAACTAGTTGAGCGAGTTCACAGTAAGTAAGTTCGAAATAGTAAGTTTGTTTCATAACATGTGGCGCTACTAGGCCGATAGTATGTTCTATTAGTGGGGGCTTCCCATGTTGCATATACACTAGACTATTTGTAACCATAAGTGTTCTTCACAACCGAGAACAGTAGTACGTACAAAGTTTACGTAGGCTTTACGTAAGTGTCCTTCACAACCGAGGAAAGGGGTACGCGGGGGTTTACGTAGGTTTTACGTAAGTGCCTGACACAACCGAGGCAGTAGTGAGTATAAGTTCACGTAGGTTTTACGTGAGTGTCCTTCGCAACCTGAGGACAGTGATGAGTACAAGTATATGTAGGTTTTACGTATGTATCCTGCGCATCCGAGGACGATGGTAGATAGTCTAGTAACAGTGTAAGTACGAGTATCTATTCAAATCTCATTCCTTCAATCCCCATTCCCGTACCCTGGGAATCCCATGCCTTAGTAAAAGTGTGAACTCACCTTGGTTTGCTCGGTATGCTAAAGTATGTGCTCACAGTTAATCAATCACGTCCTAAAGTACGCACGTATACATAATCAGTTTATATTCCCGAAGTTCATGCATGCACATACCATCGTATAAAATAACACATAAACAATTACCAAGTAGCACATAGCACGTATTCTGAATCATACAAGTCATGCGTATCATTTAACAGTTGTTAATAATTTCAGTTAACTTCTAACAGAAATTAACCAAGTTACTGTGCAGATTAACCTATCGGCGAAACGCCCCCTGTTTCGCCGTGACTCCCTTTCGACGAAACGCCCTCCATTTCGTCGTTACATCCCTCGGCGAAACACTCTTGATTTGTCAGGTTTGTTTCGTCAATACTGGTCTCGGCGAAACACAATGTGTTTCGCCATGTCGGTTTCATCATCATCAACACTCTAAACGAGACTACATATAAATTATAATATCAATATGGCCGACAATTGCTAAACGATCACATGTAGTGCACAATTGACTTTTGTTATATTTGAGTATTTAATGTGCCTTTATTTTTTTTTTTTTTTTATTGGACCAACATTGATCCAGCCAACAACTCAACCAATGGGCACTCAGCATACACAATTTAAAAACACAAATAACAAACACATGTTTCTAACAATCACACGCAAGTATAAGAACAATAGCTGTCAATTATGAAGGATCCTTATCCGATTGGTTACATTCTCAAGACATCACACATGCAAAGCTAAAGAATATAGATCAACATAATAAGACTAATAATGATTTCTTTTACTGACCGAGATGTATGGTAACTTGAACAAAGGATCCGAATGATTCACTGATGATGTTGATGCCTCGGTTGCAGGAATGGAGAGATCTAGGGTTTGAGAGTTTTTGGTAACCGTTTTCCTAAACTAATTATATAATTACGCATAAGGTTTGGGCCTATACTGGGCTTTGGGCCGGCGAGACATTTTGCTTCGACGAATCAAAGGGTGGCGAAACAAACTTGTTTCGTTGTGATGTGCTATGGACATCAGTGTTTCGTCGGGTTGTTCCACACTTAAAGAGTTAAGTTCATAAAATCAAACTTTACACATATATAGCACATGGCAACTCAACATTCATTTCAACTTATAATTCAACGTACAATTACGAGTCAAACACATCAATCACTAAACAGTTAACGCGTAACAAATGCGAGAGTGAAATGTCGGAAACTCGAGTTGTCACAGATTCTGGTATGGTAAAGCCAGAAGAGCCAGTTGTTGAGGTAAAAACTGAGAGTTCTAGTCTAACAATGGATGAGGCAAACTTTCCACCATTGTTGAACAAGAATTCAAAATCACCCAAGGACAGTCAGGCTTGGGTGAAACTGTTTAAATGAAAAACCTGACTTGCCGGAGTTCCCAGGTTGGTAAGTGTGGAACATGAATCGGCACATTTCTTGAGAAATTTCACTCTGGTGATTTTTCGCCTTACATGTGGTAAATCAGGGACATTAAGTTGTACTTGATTTTCTACAAGTGATGTTTGAGATCTAAAACTGAAATTGTAAAATTTGTCATGTGTATGAAGAAAACAATGTGATGAAGTGACCCTGAACCTACAAATGGATTGGTAAACAAACTAATTTTTCCGGAAAAACCATTTTGATTAAAACAAACTTAAGTGTTTTGAAATCATTATGGGAAAATAGTTTGTTGTGATGGGGAGTTCTGATTGTTTATGCCAAGTGGATGGCGAATTGAAGCGATTCGATATCATTTGTCAAGTTGGTTGTACAGTTTAGTTTCAAATTTCCTAAAATGTGTTTGCATTTTAGGGGGAGTAAGAATTTTTAGAAAATCCAAAAACATTTGAAAATTTGAAAATGACAAAAACATTGAAAAATTCAAAAATGAGTTTTGTTGAGAACAAGAGGAAATGATAGTAAATCAGTTTGACTATCACAGCATGCTAAAGAAATGAAATGTCAAATGTGATAAACGGTCTCACTAAAGATGTGACGATAGGCTTAGCTAGACTAGTAGATTTGCGAGAACGATACAAACTTAAAAGAAAAAGCCTAATTCTAGTGGGAAACATGGTCAAAAGCATAGTACTTAGTTTTTTCCTTCTTGATTGTGTGCCTGCTCAGTAATCGTTGAATGCCAAAAGCATAAAAACTGGTTAAGTTTGTGAATTTTCACAACTTTGCTGAAAAGTCGCTGTGATTGTACATTTTATTTTGCAAAGATTTAAACTTGTTTTATTTCTATATTTTGTTTAAGCATCGGACATCCTCTGCGTATACGTGAGTATCGACCTGGATGTTGTTGCCTAAACGTTCTGCTTTATTTTCTTTGGTGTTTCGTTTAAGCTTTGGACCTCCTCTGCGTATACGGAAGTATCGACCTGGTGGTTAAAGCCTAAACAACTTCAACTTATTTTTATTTTCTTATTTTGTTTAAACATTGGACTTTATCTGCGTATACGGAAGTATCGACCTGATTGTTAATGTTTAAACATTCTGCGTTGTTTTCGCACATATCACAGTTGATGAAAATTTAAAGGCATTACTTGAGTTAGTGTATTGCATGATGAGGGGATATGCTGAGATCGTGGGGTCCATAAGAATTTAGTGCAAAATTAATATACCTTAACGTATCGGTAATCATTTCGAAAGTTTTTAGATTGAGCTTAAGAGGACAATTATATCGTTAATCAACGTGAATCGTTTAGAACTTAAAACGATTAAAAGCTTAACGGTGCTTGTGATGTGTCTCAAAAACTGATATGATCCTCTTTCGCAAACTCACAAAAATATGTTTGTACATATTTCATTTCTGCATTACATTTCTCTTATTACAAAATCTAAAAGGATTTTAGTGTGTTTTAGCCTAATTTTTGAAAAATCCAAAAAGATTTTCAACAACTGATGATGAAAAGCTGATATTCAAAATCTCAAAGGCTAAACAAGATGAACAATTGGTTTGGTTAAGATGATGAGAAGTTGGAAGATAATCCTCAAATGTTTAGATGATTCATTAATTTGAATCACAATATTGTGTGTTATATGTTTGAGAATTTTGAGTGAATTCTTTTAGAGTCAAAATTATTTTGTCTTACGAAAAGTAGAGATGTGTAGGTTTCTGATTTTGTTGCTACGGAAAGCAAGGCGTTGATCCTAAAAGCACGGAAGCTTGATGAAAGGGGGAGCCTGAAGAAACTAGCGAAAGGGGGAGCTGAAGCTGAAGACAGATCCACTGGGATTCTGTTCGAGCAAGAGGGAGTATGTGTTTGCTGAAGACGTTATATCTTAAAGAAGATTCAAGTCGCTACGAGTTTAATTACAGATTGACTGCGGCAATATCCAAGGGGGAGTTTGTTGATGCATTAATGTCTATTGCCTTCGTCAATTCGAGCCGTAGCGAGAAACCGAAGAAATTAAGCTTTTATTGAGATTCAAGTCTAGAGAGAAAGGCAAGAAAGAAACTTAACGATATGATAAGGAATGCTCTTAGGTAGAAGCCTAAACCGCGTGAAGAAACGTTCAAATCACTATGAAGACCCAAAGACAAAGACTGCGGCTGTATCCAAGGGGGAGTTTGTTGGTGCACGAATGTCTAAAGCCTGCGTCTTAGTCTTAGTCAAGATTGTATAGGGTCTAGAGGTCAGAAATGTCTTTTATGTATAGTGTAGGGGGCTGAATGTAAATGTTATGTTTTTAAGATGTGATTCCGCTCCTAATGACACTGTGTCATTTGGGGTGGAATCAGAAGGTTGTGATTCCACCCGAAATGACATGGTGTCATTAGGAGTGGAATCAGCCTCCCTATATATAGTGGTCTTAGTTTCTCATTTGGTATCGATTCGTCAAGTTGTATACCGACATGCTGCCGGATTTTTGAGCAACCAATTAATGAGAAACAGTGTTTAAAGTGATATTCTACTATTTTCTACTCCATTCTCTTTGATTCAAGCTGTTTACGTGTTTCCGCCACATAAACAGTGGTATTTTGGTTCTGATTGACTCACTAGATCGGTCAAATCGATCCTACACTCTTAGATTAAATCTCCAACTAGATTTAATGGACCAACTGAAAAACGTTCAAGAAACGGCCATCAAGGATGATGCTGAAGGAATGAAAGGACGGATAAAGGAATTAGAGCAAGGGACTGATGGAATTTTGAGATTCCATAAGAAAAGGATTTGGGTACCTAGGCAAGGAGATTTAAGGAATAAGATTCTAGAAGAAGCCCATAAATCTAGGTATACGATGCATCCTGGTAATAACAAGATGTATCAAGACCTAAGGAACAATTTCTGGTGGATAGGAATGAAAAGGACATAGCTAGATATGTTTCTAAGTGTCTAACTTGTTCGGAAGTTCAGGCAGAACACCAGAAACCTTCAGGTTTACTTCAACAGTTAGAGATGCCCGTATGGAAATGGGAACTAATAATAATGGACTTTGTTACTAAGTTACCCAAAACCAGGAAAAGTAACGATTCAATCTGGGTGATTGTAGATCGATTAACCAAATCAGGTCATTTTCTACCAATGAAGGAAACCTTTAGCATGGAAAGATTGGCTAAGTTGTACGTAGACGAGGTAGTATCACTGCATGGAGTTCCACTCTCCATTGTGTCAGATAGAGATAGTCGTTTCACTTCGCATTTCTAGACGAGTTTCCAAGAAGCAATGGGAACACGATTAAATTTAAGTACTGCATACCATCCTCAAACAGATGGACAAAGTGAAAGGACGATCCAAACCCTTGAAGACATGCTCAGGGCATGTGTAATAGATTTCAGTGGAAATTGGGATGACCACTTGCCATTAATTGAATTCTCCTATAACAATAGTTATCACACAAGCATCAATGCTGCCCCATTCGAAGCACTGTATGGATGAAAGTGCCGAACCCCAGTTTGATGGGTAGAAATAGGAGAAAGTCAATTATCAGGTCCCGATATTGTACAAGAAACCACCGACAAGATAACCCAAATCATGGAAAGACTGAAAACGGCTCGAGATCGCTAGAAGAGTTATGCAGATAATCGACGTAAGCCATTAGAATTCCAAGTTGGAGACAAGGTACTCTTGAAAGTTTCTCCTTGGAAAGGGGTAGTTCGGTTCGGTAAAAAGGGAAAGTTAAGTCCAAGGTACGTAGGACCATTAACAGTTACCCAACGGATAGGACCAGTTACCTATCGCTTACAACTACCAGAAGAATTAGCCGGGGTACATGATGTGTTTCATGTATCTAATCTCAAGAAATGTTTTTCTGATGAATCACTGGTAATACCTCTTCAAGATATAGAGGTAAATGAAAAGCTAAAAATTGTTGAGAAAACGCTTCAAATAGAAGACAGAAAGGTCAAATTCCTCAAGCACAAACGATTGGTGCTCATCAAAGTAAAGTGGGGCTCGAAGAGAGGACCAGAGTATACATGGGAACTGGAATAAAAAATGAAGCGAAAATATCCTTACTTATTCCAGTAAATCTCGAGGACAAGATTTTAAATAAGGTGGGGAGGATGTAAGGACCTGCAAAAATGTCCCAAAACACTCCGTAAGTGGAAATCCGGGCCTCTAAAACCCTAATCCTTATGAAAAATCAAGAAATTCAAATTTGTTGATCTGTCGCGGGCCGCATAAGACTTAAGGAAAGCTTACGTGGGGCGCGACAGCTTGTGCGTGCTCCGGATAAGCTTTAGGCCACGTGTCAAACACGTGGCAGACCTACACCATGACACGGCAGCCCTAGCCGTAGCTAGGGTGGCCCTCGCGGGCCGCGTAGGTGATCCTTCAAGTTTACGCGGGCCGCGTAAAACTAAAAAATCAGCTATAAATAGTACGTTGCATGGTCTTTCGTCTGTGCTCGAAAATTTACTCTAAAAGACGTTCTATACTGCTCAATTTCGTAGATTTAAGTATCGAAGCACTGCTACGATTACAAGGTAATAACTCGATCATTGCTACGATACAATGTCCGATCGATTGAAACCGATCCGATGGATGTTTAAGTGCTGCCCGAACTCGGGCTATACTTTGTCATTCGTCATGAGGGTTTTGATTTCGTGAGCTTATCGTAAATGTTGTATTAAGTTACTAACCTAGTTTCATTGGCATCATTTAATTAGGTTACAAGGCTTAATTAGTAGGCAAAATCTATCCAGTAAACTTGCAATGTGAGTCATTCTCTTTTTACCAAATTATTTGCAAAACCCTAAATGTTTTCTAGTTATACTTTGTAGTGATTAAGTCTTTGCTAATCTTTAATTACTAGCAGTATGTGGGGGTTTTGTGCACATTACTACTAATGATTTATCCCTTTAGGTGGGCGAGCCTAATTTAGTGGTATGTCCACAGTCATAGATCCGGTCGAGTGACAACTGAACCAGCTAATTATAAGATAGGGGCAAATGTGAAAACTCTTAATGTTGTAAATTATAACAATGTGTCGTTTTGTACAAATTGAATGACTCGCCAGTATTTCCCCGCTGATAAAATCTTTTTAAACATGTTTCAGGTGATTTACTGTGAACCAGGAAAAGTGCCGCGTAGCACTACAGCTTGAAGGAAGTGGCTCAGTAAATAAATAAACATGTTTTTGTAACCAAGGGATTTCCCAGTGGAATTCCTTTATTGTAAAATACGGGGTTTGTCCCGAAATTTGGAAATAAAATAAATGGGTGTTTTCAGTTTAAACGATCCTGTTAAAAATTCCGCTGTCAAATTAAATACAAATACCACGGGTTTTCTGTCTCGCGGCATCCGAACCAGGAAACTGGGTCGGGGGCCGTGACAGTTGGTAATTATGTAGGTGTTAAACCCTTAAAAGTGTGTCTTCAATTATCACGTTATCTCAGTCAATTGTCCGATCAAACTTCTTAATAAAAAGTCAAACGATTCAGTTTTTGCAAAATAATTCATAACTGATAATGTTGAAGTTATGGAACATGTTTTAACACATAAATAACTTGGTAAATAATATAAGAACATGTTTAGGCATGTTTAACACGACAATTCTGAGTTTAGGCTCGATTCGCAACCAAAAGTAGCAAAAGTAGACTTTTGCTTTGACTTTCAGTTCTGACCCGATTTAGCTTAGTTTAGTTATTCCTTAGGGTTCCTTTAGGACCATATTATATCTTAGTATAACCCTCTGAGGTTATACAACATGGTTCCATAGAAATCCTAGTTCATTGCATGTTCCCGTTAAATGCTTAAAAGTTGACCGTTATGCCCTTTTGATATAAAAACGAGATTTTTTAAAATGTGAGAGGACAAAAATCTTTATTACTGATTTATAAGCATGTCCTAAAAATTTGACATCAGCTTATGGTCTAAAATACAAGTTATGCGAGATATCGTAAAATGAAAGCTTTTGTTAATTAAATGGTATTTTTGGCATAAATCATATTTAAACTCAATTTTTGACACCAAACTTTCTACCCACTGTTATAATATAATATTTAGGGATTTTTGGAAATTTTTTTCAAATTTTATACTGACCATAACATAATGTTCTTGCATGGACTCGGTAATTAACGATAATGCCCTTTTCATTAATAAAATGAGTTTTATGCATCATTTGCATGTCAAACCTTTTTCTACTGATTTTATACATTAAATAAAATATTTTAAACAGTTGATACTGACTAAATTCTCAGATTTCCTTAAACAACCCGAATATCGTCGAATACCGACTTTTATGCGATTTACGTGCATAGTATGGTTTAAAACCATATTTAGCACCTAAGACTTGTTACCTACTGATTTTAAAAATAATTTTTTATACTTTAACAGTAAGTATAAGTCTTGAACTCAGATTTCCAAATTTTACCTTTAAAGCATATGTGAAATGACCAAAATGCCCATACGGTACATAGTTTGGCCATAAATGATAAAATTCACATATGTATGATATCTTACTGATGTAACTTGTTAAAATAAATGTTTTTACTGATATTTTTTAACCAGAACCTCAGTTTAATGTTTAACCTCTTTTATAAGCTTTAAAATGACCAAAATACCCTTACGGGGCTTAAATTGGTTTTAAATTCGCTTTGGGCATAATAGAAGATATCCTACTGACTCATTCGGTTACCCGTTATGCCTATACGCGTTTGGTACGGTTTATGTAACTAGTTTGCATAAATTAACCGAAACGGGACAAACCTTATCATTTTTACTTCAAAATCCAGAATGTATTTAGTTTACCCATTTTATACAAGTCTTCATACTTGTTGGGTCAAAATCACATTCTAATCCGGTCTTCGCTTAATCTTACGTTTTGAACCGTAAACCTTTCATTAAAACTAACCGGTCTAAGTTAAAACTTAAATAAGACCCGTTAGGAATCTAATAGGTTATTAAAACCTTCGTTCCAGATTAGGAGCCCAGTAAAAGCTACTTGTACTTGCTGATTTGATATACGGCTGAGAATAAAGTTATATTTTACCTCAGGTAAATTCTTTTAACTTATTTTCCATTATACAGGCTTGGGATACGGTATTATAATAATACCGCTTGGTCGGGTATGAAATCATTTAATCGGATTGTGATTAATAAATTTACATAGCCTGTTTTAATCTGTTTTGTTTGATACAATGCCTTTGGGGGGTTAATGACCGTGTCCTGGATATCCTCGGCTCATTCATTTGAAATGGCTACGACTTAAGCACGGGGTGTAGGCATACATTTGACAGTTGCGTATGTAAAAGATATAACCACTCGTTGAGGATAACTCGCCATGAGATTATATTAGTGGTGTGTCTATTAATCTTGTCTCGGCTCTTCTAACCGGGTCCAGAACGGACGACAAACATATAAATCTGTATACAAGATTATTTTTAAATAATTGTCCCAAGTTATAAAAGATTTTATGCCTTGTGCATCCAAACCAATTTTATAAATGTTTTTCAAAAGAGTCAGTTAATTGTATTTACCAGTGTAAACTGACGTATTTTTCAAAAATACTAAGTGCAGGTACTACGCGTAATGGGCTGGAAACTCCTGAGTATTAAATAAAGAGTCTTGCAAGCTTTTAATACTTAAAGTCTGTTGAACAATATTTTCTTTCTGTTTTAGATCCGCCTGTGGATCCCTCTTACAACCGTTGTGTAATATTTTATTATACTTTCAATACAGTTTGTATTATTTATTTAGACTTCCGCTGTGCATTAAATTATTTGACTATGATGATATCAACTACGTCACAATACTCCCCACCGGGCCCATCGGTAATACGTGGAAATATCGGGGTGTGACAGGTTGGTATCAGAGCCAACATTGAGTGAACAAAACACTAGTCTGCTGTGTTTAATCTCAATGACACAGTTTGCACATTCCTCGACTTTTGAGTCTAGGCAAAGGACTTACGATTAATCCTAATCTTAATTGTTTTTGTCTTTTGTTGTTTTTCTTTTGTTTTGACAAGTTCCAATTACAAAATGCCACCGCGTGTAAGAGGTAGAGGTGGAAGAGTAAAAGCACCTATGACTACAAGAAATGACCATGAAGCCAGGCCATCTCACCGGCGTACTCCATCAGCAAACCTTATCTCTAGTCCTCACGAGGATCTGAGAACTTATTTAGAGCCTGCGAGACGCTCTGTCTCGCTCAGTTCATCACCGTCTTATCATGATTCATTCGGGCTGCATCAGAACAACGAGTCCGACCATTCTCACCATTCCTTTATACCTTTGTAGCGATCGAGTTCTCACCGTGCCTTCCAGGACCCGACCGCGTACTTCCAGAGCCGGTTCAATCCGATGAACCAAGTACAAGAACCAGAGGGTCCAAACCCTTTGGGACTAGTTGATCATTATCCTGAGATCCAGGATATGGAGATGGACGAGGATCCAGATCCCAGGCTACCACCGACTGGGACGCCGACGCATCCCATTGAGATATCTAGCAGATCATCTTTTCATGGTTCGCCTTACAGGGGCCCAGACATTTTTGCTGAAAGATGGGCTACATACAAGTGGAGTATACTCCCTCTCACCACAACTCTCCTCCACACCAACAGGTCCCTTCTGAGGACCCGCATTTTCAGGCGGTCACGCCACCACCGCCGCTAGAGCAGCAACTGCCTCCAGAACCACCGAGGCGAAGAAGAACAGGTGCACAGATGTCCGTGCATGGGGGATTTCACTTCAGCACCCCCAAAACTCCAGCAACAGCAACTACCCGCCGCTGTATGAAGACCCGCAAATGGGGGGGCCTTCAAACCCAGCTTCTGAAGTCGACTCTGCTCCAGTCGCACCACCACCGCCCATCGGTTATGAAAACCCAATTCCTTCTTACCCCGGTGTAGCAGCGTATAACTCGTTTGAGCAACAGGCTTATTCGGGTTACAATTACAACAATGCCCCTGCCGTCAACCCGTACCTTGAAGCGGCAAACTACGATGCTCTCTACCCTGGAGGACCCTTTTCAGCTACGTACCCAACTGGGTACCCAGCATATGGGTATCAATACCCACCACTTCCTCAACCTAAGCAGCAGCAGCCGCCGCAGCTGCCACAGATCCAACCACCACAGCAGCAGGAAATCCTTCAACGGTTGCACGAATTGGAGCAACAGGTTCAGGAGGAGCGTAGAAGCCGCCGGGGTCTGCTTAAGGGTTTGGCAAACCTAATAAAGGGGAAGAAGAAGAGGGATTGTTGAAAATTCCTTATTTATTTATTTTGCAATTTTTATTTTCAATTAAGTCCCTGTGTGGACATTTTATTTATGTATCTGGTCCCTGCGTGGACTTACCTTTCTTATTTCTGTCCATACGAGGACAATGTTATTTATTTAAAAGTCCCGTTTAGGGCAACTATGTACTTCTTTCAATTTATGGGATGTTCTAATTTAAATTTCATTTGTCATTATATGTATGAATATATTATAAATTAAAATATCATTCCAATTTACAATTGATTTGCCATTCAATATTAAAGGAAATTCTTGAAGGTATAACCTGGCCCATATGTCATTTTAGACATGGCCCTGATGGTAAAACCTTTTTAAGATTCAAATCCTTGTGAACATCTGAAAACATGTTAGCACTCCTGGCAAATGTGATTCGATAAAATCACACTAGCCATCCTTGTATTGGATTTTTCCAATTCCTTATTCGTACCAAATTTAAATATCCATTAGTGATAAAGTGCATGCGGGCCATATTCATTGTCCAATAAGACAAAAGACAGTTGTAGTCTATGACTCCCTGTCAAGAAAAGGTGATGAACTATGTTCAAACCTTAATGCCTCGATCTTGTAAGATCATGGCTTGTCCTTGTGACTAGGCCTTTTGTGCCAACATCAACATCCTTAACAGTTTATAACTGGGATTAATTATAAGGTAAATTTTAAAATAACCTGATAATAAATTAACCACTATGGTCTATGATTACCATGGTTAATAAATCGTCAAAAATGGTGATTCCAAAATAAACCTCTAAATAAAATATTGTCAATTGTTTTATAGTAATCAAGCCTCAGCATGTCTGAATCAGAAGAGGTTAACAGTCATCCAAGAGAGAGGAATGATAACACTCGAATGAATGTAACGGGTGCAGATCTACAAGCAATGTTAGACAATACTGTCACCAGAGCCATTGATCGGCAATTCAAAGAACCAAGTAATACTCACTCAAAGACTCTATCTGTGGCTCATAGTAAGCCCCCTTCTAAAACACACGAATCAAAGAAAGACTATTCTCATCATTCGTCGAACCAGAGAAGTGTTTCATCCAAGCGAATTGTGCTCAATCAGGAGCCACGTGTTAAGACCTGCTCTTATAAATACTTCGTCTCTTGCAAGCCAAGGGACTTTACAGGAGAAAAAGGAGCCATTGATTGTATGACTTGGCTCGATGAGATGGACACTGTGGTTGATGTAGGATCGTTTTCAGACCCGAACGAGTCATTCAGAAGAGTTTATCTCAGTTTCAGAGGCGGAAACTAAGAAACTGAGTTCAATTCAGCAAGCAATACACTTTAAACTGTTGTATAATTGATTTCACAATGTTTTACAACCTGACAACACTTCGGCAGCACTTCGTTGCTCTGGCCGGAAAGTTACAAATGATGAACGTTTGAAGGGTATTTATAGAACAAGACCCTGTCCGTTTGAAGGTGGCATGTCACCCTTCAAACGATTACAAGTTCAAATGGTAACCTCCTTCAAACGGTCATGCCTTCAAACGGTCCCTCAAACGATTACAAGTTTGACTTTCAAACGGTTACATCTAGAATTTTGTTTTGTCTTCGTGTGATGATGCATATGATGATGTCACATATATGATGATGACATCATATATGATGACATCACTCTTGTTCAGCAGTGCAACGAACCCGAGACTCGATATAAGACGAAGTCGACAGATGTATGCACCAACAGACTCCCCCTCAGATGTTGACGAGTCTTAAGTGTCGAGTCTTCGCATCTTCAGTCTTTATCAATCTCTTTTCTTTCTTAGCATATACCAGGATCTTCTCTTAGGCTCTAACCTCGTCAGACTCCCCCTCTCATCATGATGGGATCGTTGTCTGGAATTAGCTATCACCTTGAGATCAATCCCTGGTTTTGATCTCTGTTCAGTTCATTTCTTGCACACATTTTCTAATCACAACATAAGTTTTTACTTAAGTCAATAAGAAAAACTTACTAGTAATAGTTACATCAAGTTCAAATTAATGACCTTGATTAACAAATCTAACTTTTTTTCTTTCTCAAAATCAGTTTCTACTTTTAAATGCACACTCCCAAACCAGTTCGTCATGTTCAGCACTTGAAATTTTGAAAATCAGCTCTTCAACATCAGTTGTCGAAAATATTTTTGTATTTTTCAAAATTTATGCTAAAACACACTAAAATCTTTTTGGATTTTTGAAATAGAATGAAATACAGTAAAGAAATATTTACAAACAATATTTTTGTGAGCTTGTGTAAGAGGATCATATCAGTTTTTGAGACAAATCACTCGCACCGTTAAGCTTCAAACATTTTATGCTATAAACGATTCACTTAGATTGACGATATTTTTGTCCACTTAAACTCAATCTAAAAACTTTCAATCTGCTTACCGATACTTTAAGATATATTAAGATAGCACTAAGTTCTTATGGACCCCACGATCTCAGCATATCCCCTCATCATGCAATACACTGACTCAAGTAATGCCTTTAAACTTTTATCAACTGTGATTTGTGCGAAAACAAAGCAGAATGTTTAAACATTAACAATCAGGTCGATACTTCCGTATACGCAGAGAAAGTCCAATGTTTAAACAAAATAAGAAAAATAAAACAAGTTGAAGTTGTTTAGGCTTTAACCACCAGGTCGATACTCCCGTATACGCAGAGGTGATCCAAAGCTTAAACGAAACACCAAAGAAAATAAAGCAGAACGTTTAGGCAATAACATCCAGGTCGATACTCACGTATACGCGGAGGATGTCCAATGCTTAAACAAAATAAAGAAATAAAACAAGTTTAAATCTTTGCAAAATAAAATGCACAATCACAGCGACTTTTCAGCAAAGTTGTGAAAGTTCACAGACTTAACCAGTTTTATATCTTTCGACAATCAGCGATTACTGAGTAGGCACACAATCAAGAAGGACAAAACTAAGTACTATGCTTTCGACCATGTTTCCCACTAGAACTAGGCTTTTTCATTTTAGGTTTGTATCGTTATCGCAAATCTACTAGTCTAGCTGAGCCTACCGTCACATCCTTAGTGAGATCGTTTATCACATTTTGACTTTCCATTTCTTTAGCATGCTGTGACAGTCTAACTGATCTACTATCATTTCCTCTTTTTTCAACAAAAACTCATTTTTGTATTTTTCAATGTTTTTGACTTTTTCAAATTTTCAATTTTTTTTTAAAAATTTTTACTCCCCCTAAAATCAAAATATGTCTCAATTTTAGTTTTCTGGGAAAATTTGAAAATAAACTGTACAAGAAATATGACAACATGATGAGAATTACTTCAATTCTCCATTCACTTGGCTTGAATAATCAGAACTCCCCCTGACAACAAAACATTTTCTCATAGTGATTTCAAAACACGTAAGTTTGTTTTAATCAAAATGGTTTTTCCGAAAAATTAATTTTGTGAGTCATTTCTCAAACATGGGGTTTCATCACCTTGTTCTCTTCAACCACTTGTAAAAACTAACATTTGTAAGATCAATCCACAAACATCACTTGTAGAAAATCAAGTACAATTTAATGTCCCTGATTTACCACTTTTAAATAGAAATCACTTTCGTGAATTTCTCAAGAAAGATGCCGATTCATGTTCCACACTTACCAACCTGGGAACTCCGGCAAGTCAGGTTTTTCTATTTAAATAGATTCACCCAAGCCTGACGGTCCTTGGGTGATTTTGAATTCTTGTTCAACAATGGTGGAAAATTTGCATCATCCATTGTTAGACCAGAATTCTCATTTTTTACCTCAACAACTGGCTCTTCTGGTTTTACCATACCAGAATCATATCCTGAATGTGGCTTGTCTGACTTTGATGAGCCAGATTCATCGCCGACATGTGGCTCCTTTGTTTCCGAAGAAACAGATTCATTGCCAGAAAGTGGCTCCTTTGTTTTCAAAGAAACAAATTCATCGCCGACTTTTATTGGAACCCAATCCACTCTAGATTTAGGTTTTCCAAATTCATCAACTTGTGACATAAATGACTTTTCACAGTTTCTTTTATATTCAAAAACTTTGATAAAATTTTAGTCTGAAAAATTAACTTTCTTTGATTGTTTATCAGATTGATTAGTCAATTTTTCTTTCGTTACTCTCTCTTTTGTCCTCAGATTTATATCTGATGAATTCGTTTTGCCTGACTGATCATTTGAGCAAATCGATTCGTCAGAACTTTTATCTGAATTACCAATTGTACCCGAGGACAAAATCCTTTCAAGATACTCTCTCGCTTTCTTCCTCTTCTTCCTCAGTCTGTCTTTTTGCCCCTGTGAAAGCTTCACTTTCTTTTCTTGAACTTTAGATTCTTGAACCTTCTGTTCTTTGGGCTTGACATTAACTGGTTTCTTCACCTGCTTCTGAGATTCAGCCCTTGATCGTCTCATTGATCTCATTGAGCAATCTCTAGAAATATGGCCAATGATGTTGCAGTTAAAGCATCTCCTTGACTCAAACCTCCAACTCTGGCAGTTAACAGCAATGTGTCCTTGATAGCCGCATCTGTAACACACTCTGTTATCGTACCAATCACCATTTTCAGTCCAAACATTCAGATCAAAGCACTGTTTGGCTTGGTGATAATCCTTTCTTCTCTTGCTTGCTGGATTTGGATTTTGAGCACTGTGGTCCGACCTGCACCACTTATTGCCAACAATTTTTGAGTTTTCATTTTTTACTTTTTGTAATTTTTGATTGCGATTGGATGATTGATCTGATGAACTTTTATTTTCTTTTTGAACATTTTTCAAAATTTTCTCTTTTTGTTTTTGTTCCAGTTTCTGCTTCAAAGGTTTTTGCTTAGAGCATTCTCCCTTTTCAGTTGATTGCGGAACAGTTTCTTGAAACTTTTCTTTTAACTTCAAAAATAAATTTTTTTTCTTCATTTTTTCATTTTCATCATCAGATTTCTCATCGCAATCTTCAACTATGACTTTATCATAGTCTGTGACATCGTCACTTATTGGAACTGAATTAATAGGTTTTGGACAAGGAATAGTTGAAGTATTCACACACACCTTCAACTTTTCTTCCCATTCCTTGATTTTCTTTTGAGCACACTCTGCTTCCTTTTCAAGTCGAATAATCTTTTCAAGATGAGAATTGATTGCAATTTGTTTTTCAAGATTGTTTTTACCAAACAAATCTCTCTCATCTTCTAAAATTTTTATTTGACTTTGAAAATCTTTCTCAATTTTTACTTTTTCATTTTCCAAATTGTGTATTTGATTTTTCAAAACATTTTCTGATTTTTTAAGAATTTTGTTTTCTAATGACAAACTCTCTACATTCTTCAAAAGTTTGGCATTTTCTGTCTCAGATTTTTCACAGTTTAAGCATTTCCCAGGAATCTGTTTCTCTTCAGCTTTCGTCTCAACCTTCAAAGCTGAAATATTTTCAACCTGTTTCTTCTCCTCATGAACACTTTCATCCTTACTCTCTTCTTCTGATGAATAATCAAAGATAGGTGCGTCTTCTGCAACCTCTTTCTTTAACTCTGGTTCAGGATTCACAGATACAGGTTTTTCAGATTCTTCTTTCTCAATCTTGACAGATGAAATTTGTTCAACCTGCCTTTCCACACTAGGTTTGATTTGCTTTTCTGTTGTTGTTGCTTTTACTTCTTTCTCAGCTCTAATCTCTTTTTTAACAATAACTACCTTTTGATTTTTTCTTTTTGCATCTTGTTTTTCTTTCAACTTTTCAATTTTATCGGCATAAAATAACTTTCCACTACATTGATCAGATGGAAGTTGTTGTTTAAGATTTTCAAGTTCCCGGATTTCCTCTTCATAATTGTCACTCTCTTCATCAGACGAGTGATAAAAAACCGGAACTTTTTCAACTACTTCTTTTGCTGAGACTGTTTCTTCTTCTTTCTTTATCGGAATATACTGATGAGATTCATGATGCACATATGCCAACACTTCTTCAAAATCCATGTTTCGATTTCGAGAGTTCACAAAAACACAAACTTTCTTGCTCCAAACGATCACTTTATCAAATTTGTAAACAATACCTTCAATTGAATCGAGACAATTTATCAAATTTGTGAACCCAATTCACTTGCGCCTGACACACAATCACATGAATTCACTTGCAAACCGAAAACTTTAAATTTGCATTAAATCTGATTGGGCCGCTTGGTCTTTTGTCGATGTATATGGAAACTTGGGCCGATGACAAAAAACCAAAATCACATGCAAACCTGGACTTTAAATTTAGTGACCAACACTTGTTTCTGATTGGACCGAGACTACTCACATGGGTTGAAACAATGAATCATCACACTTTCACAAGCCCTATATCGGTAATAAAACCCAATATCCGACAACCTTTAAATGTTCACATATACCAATGCATGCAATCTGACTTAATTCACATGATCTCTTATCCCAATTACTGACACCTCGAAAAATGTTATACACAACTCGATGTATTTTTCAAACGGTAACCATGTTTCAAACGGTCAAGTCATTTTTCAAACGGACATGCCCAATTTCAAACAGAATGTGGCAATTTCAAATGGTCAGGCGCAGATTTCAAACGGTCAGGCGCAGATTTCAAACGGTCAGGCAGTTTTCAAACGGAAAGGTGCTGGGCTCGTTCAAACGGACACCAGTTTTCAAGCGATTTTTACCAGTTTTACTTTGAGTTTAGATCCGATATTCTCAAGGGTTTGTTAAAACACAATTACGCACACATTGTGAAAGTTTTAGCCGATTTTAACCGTGAAAACTTGTTCAGTTTTGAAAAGAAGGTGTAGAAGATTAGAATTAGCGGCTGAATTGGTATGAACTCTTCCTCCTGAGCTCTGATACCACTTGTAGGATCGTTTTCAGACCCGAACGAGTCGTTCAGAAGAGTTTATCTCAGTTTCAGAGGCGGAAACTAAGAAACTGAGTTCAATTCAGCAAGCAATACACTTTAAACTGTTGTATAATTGATTTCACAATGTTTTACAACCTGACAACACTTCGTTGCTCTGGCCGGAAAGTTACAAATGATGAACGTTTGAAGGGTATTTATAGAACAAGACCCTGTCCGTTTGAAGGTGGCATGTCACCCTTCAAACGGTTACAAGTTCAAACGGTAACCTCCTTCAAACGGTCATGCCTTCAAACGATTACAAGTTTGACTTTCAAACGGTTACATCTAGAATTTTGTTTTGTCTTCATGTGATGATGCATATGATGACATCACTCTTGTTCAGCAGTGCAACGAACCCGAGACTCGATATAAGACGAAGTCGACAGATGTATGCACCAACAGTTGATATCAGTGGTTGTGCAGAACAGGATATTGTGAAGTTTGTTTCATAATCATTTAAAGGTGAAGTTTTAGTTTGGTGGAGGTCGTTAATCCAAGCTACAGGGAAGATTCCATTGTATAACCTATCTTGGGATCAGTTTGTTGCATTGATCAGGGAAAACTTCTGTCCTCAGCATGAGGTGGAAAGGATTGAAACCGACTTCTTGAATCTAGTCATGAAGAACTTGGATTGTTAGGCGTATCTTACAAGCTTCAACACCATGTCCCTATTGGTTCCTTATTTGGTCACACCGGAATCGAAACGCATAGCTCGTTTTATTGGAGGTCTAGCTACAGAAGTCAAGGGAAATGTGAAAGCATCCAGACCTACGACCTTTAGGTCAGTGGTTGATCTGTCTTTATCTCTTACTCTTGATGTGATTAGGCAAAGGTTGCTTAAGAATTCGGATGAAGGGAAGAGGAAACATGAGGATGAGTGTCACACCCCGACCGCGTTAAAACAACAAACCGCGGCGGAAACATCGGGGAGTGGAGTAATAGAATCATTGTTTCACAACACATGGATAAAAGTTCTGTTTTACTGAATTAAGTTTATTACATTGTATTGTAACTAAAAACAAATCATGAACAAATTAACTTCCATTATTATTAAGTCACTAAGGCCTCGTCTATTCCTATGTGAGCATGCATCAATATCATCATCAATCATCACCAACTATGATACCTGAAACACATGTGAAAATACGTCAGCATAAAAATGCCGGCGAGTACATAGGTTTTATGTGAGTGTCAGATTCATGGCTCGTTTACATTTTGAAATAACTTGAACAACTTTGTTAAATGATATTAGAAAACCAGGTTTTGTAAAATGTTTGTATTGTAAATTGAAATAACCAAGTTAAAACGGATTTGTTATAATTTATAAAACCTCGATGCCATGAATCTTAACTCAAAAACATTTGTTTATGTAACCCAGATTTGTAAATCGTTTTTTAATAAAACTCGAATGGTATATATTGTTAGAAAAACCTTGTAATATAACTTTGTTTTGAAAACACTTGCCCAAGTGATCTAGATAACGCAACGATATATAATGTGTTAAAAGCACTTATATATAGGAAGTACCAGCGGCGTATCCACCATGCTTTTAACACATTGCACCCGCCCCGTTACCTAACCACTTCCATAACCCAACGGTTCAAACAGTTCCAAACGGTTCACATCAATCAATCAGTTCTAAATGGTTCACAAGGATCAAACAGTTCCAAACGGTTCACATAAATCAAACAGTTCCAAACGGTTCACAAGGATCAAACAGTTCCAAACAGTTCACAGTTCAAAATGTAAAACAATGTGTCCATATGCTGGATGAACATATGCAACAAAATATAATATATGAAAATCAATGTGCTAGCATGCTCAGTGAACATACATAGCAAAACATAATGAAATCACGTACTATAAGTGTACTAATGAACATAGCAAGTATATATTATGAAAGCATGAAAAGCATGAAAGTAACAAGTAGGCACATGTGTTTCACCCCAAAACATTTGAAAATAGTAAAAGAGGGGACTATGTACTCACTTGAGGATGCTTAGAAGTCTTGAATAACAACCAAGCAAAGCTAGAGGGATCATGGAAATCAAACGGCACCTAATATAGGTAACTACATTAATAACCGGACCTAAATCAGAAGATCGGAGAGGATGAGGTTTCGTAAACCAAATGAGTGTTGGAACTCATGTGATATGGTTTAACAAAGCCTACATACTAAAACGAAACCTAGCCTAAGTGCTTACGACCCATTACGACCCGTTTAGGTAGCTTACGCTACTTTAACGCGTCGTTGGCGTAAAACGCGTTCGGATCGCCTAACTAGTCCTGTGACAAGTATTATATGCCTTAACATGTCTAATAATGTTGCCTAATTAGTTTAGATGTCAAAATTTAGGTTACATATGCTTAAAATGAAATTATGTGTGAAAAGGACATTTTGGTCATTTTCTTAAGGCATATAAATTACCTATCATACAACTAACTAAACGAAGTGACCATAAGGTATAACCTCGGAAGGTTATTCCCTATATAACTATTGTCACAAAACATGTTTGGTTGGATCCTAATGATCGACCAAACGGGTCGGGTTCGAAAGTCTAAGCGGTTGTTTAGACCGCTTATCTTACGACCCTATATAAACACTAATCTAAAAGTGACGAGTTAAACATGTTGAAACATGTTTAACAAAGTTTGAAAACAGGTTTGATATCAAAAAAAGGGTTTTGATACCCAAAGATAGTTTGGTTGCAAAATACGCATAAATACGCATTTTGACTGAAACTATGACTCGTCACTACACCTAATCAACGTGGTAATCAGTAGGTATAGTCATACGGGACTATAACCATCGTGATTACGCTCACGTTGCGAAGTTCAAACGAACTTCGTGTTGACAATTGACTGGTCAAATCAGAAAGTCAAACACTGTTTGAATTTTATGCTTAAAAACGCATAAAAGCACGAAAGAAACTTACAACGGGTCCAAGCTATGGAGGTTTGATCTGAAAATTCTCAGGTATGAAGTGTATGAGCTCCAACTTAGAGAATAATCAGACCAAAGTGTGAGCTTGGATTGAAAACTTGGGGGTATATATAGTTTTCAGGTAACCGTTAAGATCATTCCTAGATAAACGAGCTTCGATCTGTGCCGTACAAGTGCACCCCCTGATTTAGAATACCATGGGCTCCTAAAAACAAGCCCATAGAATGTTCAAAACCATTTGCAAACCCAGGGAACAGCTGGATCAAGCTGGAAACCATTTTCTGCTGAACTGGGGGTCTCTCGCGCCCCACGTAAGTCTTAGAGAAGTCTTACGCGCCCCTCCTGAGCCATAGTTTGGCAGATTGTCAGAAATGGTCCCTGCAGCCCACAAACTTGGTTTTCGATGCATTTTTGACACATTTAAGCCTTGTTAACCCCATTTCAAGGCTATAAAATGAAGTTAACGTATAGGGAACTTCAAATATGCTCAAAAATATCTCGGATGTCGGTTCGTTTGGTCGTACGGTTGCGTTGTTCGGTTAATTACGACGGAAGTCGTAACGGACGCAAAAATGATCCAAATTGCGCGACGAATGGAATTTTATCATGCCAATCACTAAAATAAAATATTTTAATGATTACATAAATTTTTGGATGTCCGAATATATTCAGAACGTAAGATATGCGCGAAAATGCAAACTTATGCACTTTTTGACGCTTTTAGTCCCTATTGATCAAGAAAGTTTATTTTTGCACACTAAACACCTTAAAGCCTATTTCTAAGCTATGTAAAGGATATTTAGGGCATGTTTAACTTAGGATCAAGTTGCAGAATGTTCGTCACAGTACGAATCAGCATACTTTCGCAGTTTGTCGAAATTAGTCGCTGTGATCGAATAAACTTGATTTCGGCATACCAAACCCTCCAATACTTATTTCTAAGTTATGTAAAGGTTATTTAAGGTATGTTAAGTCTATGTCACTATTCTGGAGTGTTTTTTGCATTAAACTGGTTATATTTACGCATCAGTTCGCGTATAACCTTCCAGAAAGCGATTTAAAGCTCGAAATCAAACAAGAATTTATATGTGCACATGATACACATATTTATACAAATCCCAAGTATGAAACAAAATATTTCATTGATTTGGTATTTGTTTGATGGTCGCAGAGGCACATGTGTCACAATGAGAACTCACGTCGCTCTGACAAGAAACGAAAGGGGAACTCTAAGCATAAGAAGGGTTCTGGATTCAAAAAGGACAACCAACAGTCAGGTGAGAAGCCCAAGTGCAAAGTCTGCAAGAAACACCATTTTGGAAAATGCAGATTTGAATCACAGTTGCAATCGCAGCATAGAGTTTGTGGAATTTGCAAGTCTAAGGAACATAAAACCCTAGATTGCAAGAAAATGAAGGACGTAACTTGTTACAATTGTAACGAGAATGGGCATATCAAGACCAATTACCCCAAATTTGCAAAGAAGCCTGAAGAGGTTAAGAAGACCAATGCTCGGGTCTTCCAAATGAATGCCCAGGAGGTTGTGTAGAACGACAATGTGATAACAGATACTTTTCTTATCAATGATGTTTTTGCTAGAGTGTTGTTTGATTCTGGTGCAGACAAGTCTTTTGTAGACAATAAATTTTTTAAATTGTTAAATCTGCCTGTTAAAACTCTAAGCATAAAATATGAAGTAGAATTTGCCGATGGTACTATAGAGACTGCCTCAACAGTTCTAGATGGATGTTTTATATCCATTAGGAATCATTCTTTTCCGCTATCCTTGCTTCCGTTGAAATTAGCAGGATTCGATATAGTGATAGGCATGGATTGGTTGTCTCGTAACCAAGCCCAAATTGTATGTGATAAGAAGCAAGTGGTTATCAAGACTCCTTATGGTGAGCCATCAACAATTCAGGGTGATACGCAGTACGGATTACCTAAGCAAGTGTCTATGCTTAAGGCATCGAAGTGTTTGAAGAAAGGTTTTGTCATTTACATGGTACAGGTAACTGTTGATGAGCCAAAGCCAAAGATCGAAGACATCCCTATTATTTCTGAATATCCAGATATTTTTCCTGAAGAACTACCTGGTTTACCTCCAGATAGGGAAGTGGAATTTAGAATCGATATCATTCCTGGAGCAGTACCAATTGCAAAAGCACCTTATCGATTGGCACCAACTGAGATGAAAGAATTGAGAAAATAGTTGGATGATTTATTGGAAAAGGGTTTTATTCGACCTAGCTCATCCCCTTGGGGAGCACCAATTCTATTTGTGAAGAAAAAGGATGGCTCAATGCGTTTATGCATTGATTATTGCGAGTTAAACAAGGTTACAATTAAGAACAGATATCCATTGCCCAGGATCGATGATTTATTCGATCAACTTCAAGGAGCAAGTTACTTTTTAAAGATCGATCTAAGGTCAGGTTATCACCAGTTGAAGGTCAGAAACGAAAATGTGCACAAAACCGCATTCAGAACTCGATATGGACACTACGAGTTCTTGGTGATGCCTTTCGGGCTCACTAATGCACCTGCAGCATTCATGGATCTCATGAATCGCGTTTGCAAGCCATATTGTGACAAGTTTGTCATTGTCTTCATTGATGACATTCCTATTTATTCAAAGAGTCAAGCCGATCATGAAAAACATCTCCGGTGTATCCTTAACCTTCTGCAGCAAGAGAAGCTCTACGCCAAGTTTTCCAAATGTGAGTTTTGGCTTTGTGAGGTCCAATTTCTTGGACATGTGGTAAGTGAGTGTGGTATCCAGGTGGATCCCGCTAAGATCGACGCAAATATGAATTGGCAAGCGCCCAAAACACCTACTGAAATTCGCAGCTTCTTGGGTCTAGCCGGTTACTATAGACGTTTCATTGAAAACTTTTCAAGGATTGCCGCACCTCTAACATCGTTAACTCGCAAGAATGTCAAGTTTGACTGGGGTCCCAAGCAACAAGAATACTTTGAGATTCTTAAGCAGAAATTAAGCAAAGCTCCTGTGTTGACATTGCCAAAAGGGATTGAAGAATTTGTGGTTTATTACGACGCATCGCACACCGGTATGGGTTGTGTGCTTATGCAGAAGGGCAAGGTTATTGCATATGCTTCACGCCAATTAAAGGTGCACGAGAAGAATTAAACCACCCACGATTTGGAATTGGGTGCCGTTGTATTTGCACTGAAGCTTTGGAGGCATTATCTTTATGGGACAAAGTGCGTGATCTATTCTGATCATAAGAGCCTTCAGCATCTGTTTAATCAGAAAGATCTTAACATGAGACAATGCCGATGGATGGAAATATTAAACGATTATGATTTTGAAATCCGATATCATCCAGGCAAAGCAAATGAAGTCGCTGATGCTTTGAGCAGGAAAGAAAGGATCAAACCTATTAGAATAAATGCCAAAAGCATTGAATTAAAGAACAGCTTGAATGAAAGGTTGTTAGCCGCTCAAAAGGAAGCTGTATTAGAAACTAAATATCTGAATGAGAAGTTAGGCGTAACTGCTGATCAATTATCATATGGCAAGGATGGAATCCTTAGGATGAATGGTCGAATCTGGGTTCCAATCCATGGAGGGCTTAGACATGTGATTCTTCAAGAAGCTCATAGTTTGAAATATTCAGTTCATCCTGGCAGTGATAAGATGTACCAGGATTTAAAGGCAATTTATTGGTGGATAGGTTTGAAGAAATCTATAGCCACTTATGTGGCTAAATGTCTGACGTGCGCACAAGTTAAAGCAAAGCATCAAAAGCCATCAGGTTTGCTACAACAGCCTGAACTTCCCACTTGGAAATTGGAAATGGTAACCATGGATTTTATCACTAAGTTACCAAAGACAAAGCTCGAAAATGATACGATTTGGGTTATAGTCAATAGGCTGACCAAGTCAGCCCACTTCTTGCCTATTAAAGAAACACACAGCTCCGATAAGCTAGCTCAACTATATGTGGATAAGATAGTATCTCTCCACGGAGTGCCAGTATCTATTATCTCTGATAGAGATACTAGATACACGTCTCATTTTTGGAAAAGCTTTCAGCAATCCCTAGGCACTCGTCTAAATTTTAGAACTGCTTATTATCCTCAGACAGATGGGCAAAGTGAGCGTACGATTTAAACACTCGAGGATATGCTCAGGGCTTGTGTTATTGATTTAGGTGGAAGTTGGGATGACCATCTTCCTTTGATTGAATTTTCGTACAATAATAGTTATCATTCGAGCATTCAAGCAGCGCCTTTTGAGGCTTTGTATGGAAGAAAGTGTAGGACGCAAGTTTGTTGGGCGGAAGTTGGAGAAACCCAACTGTCAGGACCCGATATAGTCCTCGAGACAACGGATAAGATTGTCCAAATCCGTGATCGTCTCAAAGCTGCCAGGGATAGGCATAAAAGCTACCAAGAATAAAAGGTGTAAACCTTTGAAATTTGAGGTAGGTGACAAAATGCTACTCAAGGTATCACCTTGGAAAGGAGTGATGTGATTTGGCAAAAAGGGCAAGCTTAGCCCAAGATACATAGGACCATTCGAGATCATAGAATGTGTCGGAACTGTAGCTTACAAGCTAAACCTACCTGAAGAACTTAGTGGGATACATAATGTATTCCACATCTGCAACTTAAAGAAATGTCTAGCCGATGAGTCACTAGCAATGTCACATAAGGACGTGCAGATTGATGAGAGTTTGAAGTTCATTGAAAAACCTTTGTCGATCGAAGATCGACAGGTCAAGAAGCTTCGAAGAAAGCAGGTGCCAATCGTCAAAGTGAAATGGGATGCCCGTAGAGGCCCAGAATACACGTGGGAGGTTGAATCCACAATGAAACAGAAATACCCTCATTTATTTCAGTAAATCTCGAGGTCGAGATTTCTTTTAAGGGGGTGAGGATGTAACACCTCTCAAAATCATGCCCAATGTAATAAAGACACGTGTCATGAATTTTAAACGTGTGATGAACTGATTTTCGAAGGACTAAAAGTGACAAACAATGTAATTATGTATGTAAAAGGATCCAACGTGTCAACATGCCTAACTTGTGCCTCTGATTGACCTTACGCGACGTTCGTATTCTTTAATGAATAAATTGTTGGACATAAAAGAGCCGTTGGTGCTTAAATTGAAAATTTTACAAGCATAAGGGTTAAATGTGTCAACATGTTAAAAGTTACCTCTGAGTGACCTTTTAACGATCCCAAAAGCTTTGTAATAATTATATTGTTGCTCTCATGAATATCAGATAGTAATCTCATAGAGTTTCGATGAAAACAAGACTTTTCGGGTGATCTCACAACTAACCGGGAGCTTAAGGGAGTTAATTTGTGACCCAAGACTCTTAAAAGTTAACTATGGGGGTCAATAGTGCAATAAAAGAAAGTTATTTAAACTTAAAATGGACCAGGGACTGAAAATGCAAAGTTTTCAAACTTTTAACCGGAACTACCCATCGTCGCGGGCCGCGTAGGCCACCTTCAATTCCTTCGCGGGCCGTGTAGGCCACCTTCAATTCCTTCGCGGGCCGCGTAGAAGGTGCCAGCGACCAAAAAAGGGACAGCTGCATGTTGCAGCCTGTCCACCGCCTTTGCATGAGTTCTGAGCAATACCTGGGGCTTATAAATGGTTTTTACTGCCCTAGGGACACTTGGGAACATCTGGTAACGTCCTAGGGACACTTGCAATGATCCAAGAGCATCCAAATTCCTATATAAGGGCCTTGATTTTTCACTTGTTCATGCACACTTAAAAACTTTCACTTCAAAACTCACTCTCTGAAGCCTCCTGCTGTTCAAGGAAGCTTTCTCTAGTTCAATATTCGTGCTAAGGACTCTAGTAAGTGTTCTTAGCTTCTATAGTTAAAGTTTTATTAGCTTAATGACCGAAAGTCAAAGATATCGTAATTAAGCTTTGACTTTGTGATTAATCACTAATGGTCTAGCCATTATTCGAATTGAAAGTGGCTATGTGTTGGTAATTATGTAGGTGTTAAACCCTTAAAAGGGCGCCTTCAAATTATCACGTTATCTCAGTCAATTTTCGGGTCAAACTTCTTAATAAAAAGTCAAACGAGTCAGTTTTTGCAAAATAATTCATAACTGTAATGCTGAAGTTATGGAACAAGTTTTAACACATAAATAACTTGGTAAATAGTATAAGAACATGTTTAGGCATGTTCAACCCGACAATTCTGAGTTTAGGCTCGGTTCGCAACCGAAAGTCGCAAAAGTAGACTTTTGCTTTGACTTTCAGTTCTTACCCGATTTAGCTTAGTTTAGTTATGCCTTTGGGTTCCTTTAAGACCATATTATATATTAGTATAACCCTCAGAGGTTATACAACATGGTTCCGTGGAAATCCTAGTTCATTGCATGTTCCCGTTAAATGCTTTAAAGTTGACCGTTATGCCCTTTTGACATAAAAACGAGATTTTTGAAAATGTGAGAGGAGAAAAATATTTATTACTGATTTATAAGCATGTCCCAAAAATTTGACATCATTTTATGGTCTAAAATAGAAGTTATGCGAGATATCGTAAAATGAAAGCTTTTGTTAATTAAATGGTATTTTTGGCATAAATCATATTTAAACTCAATTTTTGACACCAAACTTTCTACCCACTATTATAATATAATATTTAGGGATTTTTGGAAATTTTTTCAAATTTTATACTGACCATAACATAAAGTTCTTGCATGGACTCGGTAATTGACGGTAATGCCCTTTTCATTAATAAAATGAGTTTTATGCATCATTTGCATGTCAAACCTTTTTCTACTGATTATATACATTAAATAAAATATTTTAAACAGTTGATACTGACCAAATTATCAGATTTCCTTAAACAACCCGAATATCGTCGAATCCCGACTTTTATGCGATTTCGGCGCATAGTATGGTTTAAAACCATATTTAGCACCTAAGACTTGTTACCTACTGATTTTAAAAATAAATTTTTATACTTTAACAGTAAGTATAAGTCTTGAACTCAGATTTCCAAATTTTACCTTTAAAGCATATGTGAAATGACCAAAATGCCCCTACGGTGCATAGTTTGGCCATAAATGATAAAATTCACATATGTATGATATCTTACTGATGTAACTTGTTAAAATAAATGTTTTTAATGATATTTTTGGACCAGAACCTCAGTTTAATGTTTAACCTCTTTTATAAGCTTTAAAATGACCAAAATACCCTTACAGGGCTTAAATTGGTTTTAAATTCGTTTTGGGCATAATAGAAGATATCCTACTGATATCACAACATAATTTAAGCATAATAAGTTATGGAACTTGTACATGACTCATTCGGTTACCCGTTATGCATATACGTGTTCGGTACGGTTTATGTAACTAGTTTGCATAAATTAACCGAAACGGGACAAACCTATCATTTTTACTTCAAAATCCAGAATGTATTTAGTTTACCCATTTTATACAAGTCTTCATACTTGTTGGGTCTAAATCACATTCTAATCCGGTCTTCGCTTAATCTTGCATTTTGAACCGTAAACCTTTTATTAAAACTAACCGGTCTAAGTTAAAACTTAAATAAGACCCGTTAGGAATCTAATAGGTTATTAAAACCTTCGTTCCAGATTAGGAGCCCAGTAAAAGCTACTTGTACTTGCTGATTTGATATACGGCTGAGAATAAAGTTATATTATAGCTCAGGTAAATACTTTTAACTTATTTTCCGTTATACGGGCTTGGGATACGGTATTATAATAATACCGCTTGGTCGGGTATGAAATCATTTAATCGGATTGTGATTAATAAATTTACATAACCCGTTTTAATCTGTTTTGTTTGATACAATGCCTTTGGGGGGTTATTGACCGTGTCCTGGATATCCTCGGCTTATTCATTTGAAATAGCCACGACTTAAGCACGGGGTGTAGGCATACACCTGACAGTTGCGTATGTAAAAGATATAACCACTCGTTGAGGATAACTTGCCGTGAGATTATATTAGTGGTGTGTCTATTAATCTTGTCTCGGCTCTTCTAACTGGATCCTGAACGGACGACAAACATATAAATCTGTATACAAGATTATTTTTAAATAATTGTCCCAAGTTATAAAAGATTTTATGCCTTTTGCATCCAAACCAATTTTATAAATGTTTTTCAAAAGAGTCAGTTAATTGTATTTACCAGTGTAAACTGACGTATTTTTCAAAAAGACTAAGTGCAGGTACTACGCGTAATGGGCTGGAAACTCCTGAGTATTAAATAAAGAGTATTGCAAGCTTTTAATACTTAAAGTTTGTTGAACAATATTTTCTTTCTGTTTTAGATCCGCCTGTGGATCCCCCTTATAACCGTTGTGTAATATTTTATTATACTTTCAATACGGTTTGTATTATTTACTTTAGACTTCCGCTGTGCATTAAATTATTTGACTATGATGATATCAACTACGTCACTATACTCCCCACCGGGCCCACCGGTAATACGTGGAAATATCGGGGTGTGACAGAAAGCCAAATTGTTAATGAGGTTAAAGCCACCTCATCATTGCCTGCAGGGGAGCTCTATACTACTTTCCAAACTTCCTTGAGCCTATCTTTCAAAGTTATCTTAACAATTTTGATGCAAAGGTGTATGGCACCTCTACCCCTAAACCATGGTTACACCACTTTATGCAATGAAATGACACTCCTGATGCTAAAAAGGGGGCGAAGAAACCTGATATGATAGATGATGGGGAACGAGAGGCAAATAAACTAGCTAAAGAAAATGTTGTGAGGACAGACAGGAGTGTCACTAAGACCGGGAAAACTGACATAAGACCGCTAGAAGTAATCAACAAGCTCAAGACACTTGAAAAGATGGAAGCCAAAAAAAGACAAATTCCTCCTCAAGTTCAACCAGTAGTTCATGCCAAAGGACAAACAACTGGAGTTCAAACACAAGTAACAAGTCTATGTCAGAAAGCTAGGGAAAAACCCAAACATCTGGACTAGGCAAAACTACTAGTATATCAGTTCCACCAACAAGGATAAGATCTGCAAATCCTAAGACACATTCTAGCATAGAACTAGCAGTTGTCACAACTATTGACACAAAAGTAGTAGTAACAAAACCAACAGTGCCACAGAAATCAGCACTTCCTGAGAAACCAATAGTACAATCATCAAAAAGAAGGAAGATGATTCTACAAGATGAAGCAGAAGAAACTTCAACATCTCCTCCAACATCAAGAGGCACAACAACAACAACAACAACACCGGCAGTTCTCAAAGTAGAGGAAGATCCTCCCCCTTCTCCAAACTTTATTGAATCACTTCAAAAGCTGCCATTTTTTAATATAGACAACAAATTAAATTATGAAGAAAATGGGAAAAGAATGGAAGAAGTAGCCATAAAAGAATTCACCAAAAATAAAATAAAAAACGATTGACATACATAATGGAAGAAGCAAGCCATAAAAGGTCTAAAATGTTATGGACAAAAGGATGAAGGAGATAAGAAATTATTAACAACATATGTTTCAAGAATCTCAGAAACTCCCCAAATCCCACCATTCAAAAATCCGTCTATGGCAAGCATTTCAGAACAAAAGAGCATAGAATGGCTAAAGAAGAACATACCTTATCCAATAAAGAATTTCTATGTCTTCCAGAATTGGGATGTCCAAGACAACCAGCTGAGGTTGCAAGAGTAAAGAAAATGTTGGCTGATCTAAGCATTAAGGCCTTTCCTCCAAATTGGAAGTTGGTAGAAAAAGAATGCCAACTCTAGAAGATGCTACAAGGATCTTCAAGATGAGGCAAGAACTCATTCTTGCTGAGTGGGCAACAAAGAGTTCAATTATAAGGTGTAAATTATCAAAGGAATATATGGACTATCTTAGTGCTAGAAAGAGAAATCCTATAAAATTTCCAGTACCTCTAAATTGGGATAACAGTGAAATCTACTATGCTCAAAAGAAGAAGGAACATCAGTTGTTCAATTCAAGCCAAATGAAATATTTTACTACAATCCAAAAGTCATGGATAATTACTTGAATAATCTTAAAGAAAAACATGCCTATGCCAGATGGATAGTAGATTAACAAGAAAATGAAAAGATGATCCTTGTAAACTCCATGCCTGAAACTACACGTGTTTAGAATAATTCAAGACATAGCTACTGGCACCTATACAGTTTCAATGGATGAATCTCCAAAAGAAGATCCACATGATCTACTACCTCACTTAGTGGCACATTAAAGGGTAACAGTGTCTTTAAGGCCATATTCACCTCAACCCATTGAAATCTTAGAACAACCTCAAATCCTCCTTAACCGAAGGATTATGAGATGGAAAATAAGGAAAGACTCAAATGAGGTAGAGATATTTAGAGAAGATGGCTCTAGAATCCATGTGGATGGGTATGATGTTCTCAATTTTCGCCTAGATGACATAAAAGTCATTGTTGATCTGGAACTAGAAAAAGATGAAGATGATGATCAAGCTCTGAATATGGAACTTGGCATGAGAGGAATGACTAGGGAAAGATTGTTGTGCATCAGCAAATAAGAGAATAAAAGACAGACCTAAATAGAGAGATTTTAAAATCAACAGATCTAGGGGAGATTGTTAGGTTATGTAAGATTTGCTGACGATGAACACCAAAACCCAAAGGAAACCATCTCCCTCCCTTGAAAGTTATCCAAAAAAACACCTAAACTACTGGAACAAAGAACTGCTGCCTAAAAGATACAAGACAATAAGTATAAGTGCAAGAATGAAAAGTGTTGGGTCAACTAGTCAATAGTCAAAGTTAACAAAGTGAAGACTGAAGACCATAAGATCAAGTCAACAAGTCAAAGAAAGATTAGAAGTACCGGATTCCAAAAAGTGTTGGGTTCTACCAGTAGTTTTGGAATCCTAATTGTTTACTTGTATTTTACAATAGTTTATGTTTTAATAGTTTATTTCTTAATTATCCAGCAGTTTTGCACAACTGCTAGCAGTTACACATTTAATGGGTTGTTTTGGGTAGCTTTCATGGTGATGTCACCAGTATTTCTTTCTTCTCTAAATAGTTTAATCTGTACTCTGAAATGTAACTCTAAGAGCTAAAAAGAAGAAGACTTAGAGAGAGAGAGAGAGAGAGATAGTTCTCCTGGTGAGGGGGAGTACTATTGTACATTTGAAAGTAATTTGACATATGAATCTTATGACAGTCATTCATAAATCCAACAGTATCTATGATGATGTGTTTATTATTACTGTTTGTTTGATTACTTGTTAATTACAAACTATTTTTTTTATAAAAAACACACACAATTCACTAACTCTTAGATCTAACAATGGATGTGGCATAGGGATGGGGAGGATCTGTTTGGGAATGCATGTCGGCAATGACGCTGAGGATGGTGACAAGGTTTTGTCTCCTATTCCCACTACAGTGTAGACTCCTTTGTCAGTTGGTAGACCTGGGCCTAATTTTCAAGCGGATCCTTTAGTGTCTGCAAATCCATTTTTATGGAAAAGGCCCAACGCTTTTAGAAGCCCCCTTTCAGTGAGATCTACCAATGGCCCAACTGCTAGGGCCTGTACAAACCCATATGTGACTTCTAATCTTGAACTTAATGATCCCTATCCTAGCACTGGTGGAGGTCAACCCCTTTGTTCTGATGATGCCAGCAAAGATGTTGTTTCACCACAATAGAACTCTCCCGATCCTCTTACGCATTCGATGTAGGATGGTTCGCTAGGTAATGGAGGTGGGGTTCTAATTAGCAAGATCCAAAAGTGGAAGCTATTGTTCGAGTAGGGTCTCTAGTGGGTATGATATTGTGGGCTTTTTGATGATGATCAAGCTCTGAATATGGAACCTGGCATGAGTGGAATAATCAGGGAAAGTCTGTTGTGCATCAGCAAATAAGAGAATAAAAGATACACCTAAATAGATAGATTTTGGCATCAACAGATCTAGGGGAGATTGTTAGGTTATGTAAGATCTGCTGATGATGAAAGACAAAACCCGGGGGAAACCGTCTCCCTCCCTTGAAAGTTATCTAAAAAACCACCTAAACTACTGGAACAAAGAACTGTTGTCTAAAAGATACAAGACAACAAGTACAAGTGCAAGAATGAAAAGTGTTGTGTCAACTAGTCAATAGTCAAAGTCAACAAAGTGAAGACTGAAGACTATAAGACCAGAAGTACATGATCCCAAAAGTGCTGGGTTCTACCAGTAGTTTTGGATCCTAATTGTTTACTTGTAATTTACAATAGTTTATGTTTTAGTAGTTTATTTCTTAAGTATCCAGCAGTTTTGCACAACTGATAGTAGTTACACATTTAATGGGTTCTTTTAGGCCGCTTTCATGTTGGTGTCACCAATAGTTCTTTCTTCTCCAAATAGTTTAATATGTAATATGAAAATGTAACTCTAAGACCTGAAAAGAAGAAGAACTTAGAAAGAGAGAGAGAGAGAGTTCTCCGGGTGAGGGGAGTACTATTATACATTTGAATGTAATTTGACATATGAATCTTATGACAGTCATTCTTAAATCCAGCAGTATCCATGATGATTTGTATATTATTACTGTTTGTTTGATTACTTGTTAATTACAAACTGTTTTTTAATAAAAAAACACACACAATTCACTAACTCTCAGATCTAACAATGGATGTAGCATATGGATGGGGAGGATCTGTTTGGGAATGCATGCCTTAATGACGCTGATTATGGTGACAAGGTTTTGTCTCCTATTCCCACTGCAGTGCAGACTCCTTTGTCGGTTGGTAGGCATGGGCCTAATTTTCAAGAGGATCCTTTAGTGTCTGCAAATCCTTTTTTTATGGAAAAGGCCCAACGCTTTTAGAAGCCCCCTTTCATTGGGATATACCCATGGCCCAACTGCTAGGGCCTGTACAAACCCCACATGTGGTTTCTAATCTTGAATTAAATGATCCTTATCCTAGCACTGGTGGACGTCAACCCCTTTGTTATGATGATGCCGGCAAAGATGTTGTTTCACCACAACAGAACTCTCTGATCCTCTTACGCATTCGATGTAGGATGGTTCGCTAGGTAATGGAGGTGGGGTTCTAATTAGCAAGATCCAAAAGTGGAAGCTATTGTTCGAGTGGGGTCTCTAGTGGGTATGATATTGTGGGCTTTTTGATGATGAGGCTAGTGCTATGTTCTGCAATGATTTTCATTCTTTGAATTTAAGGCGCCCTGGGAGTTTTGGAAGGAGGAATGGGTTCACGGTCTCAAATCAAATTATGGGGTGAATTTTATCTTGATTCAGGTAACCATGGTTCGAGATAATTTGGCTTTTCATTTTAATAATGTTTGGGGTAGGTCCACCTTTGAGGTGGACTCTGTGGAAGCAGTTAGCAATTCAGAGGGTCTGGCTTGTCTTTGGGACCCCTCAATTTTCATCAAAAGAAGGGTTATCAAATATCGATATGTTCTTGACCTCTAAGGTGATCTAATGTCTACGGGTTAAAGGCTGAATCTAGCCAATTTTACACTCCCAATAATATTGTTGCTATAAGGGCTCTTTAGGGGTAGATTATTTAAATTAACAACCATTTGGAGGGGTTTTGGCTCCTTATGGGGGATTTCAAAGATGTCAGTAATCTAGATAGGAGTCGTAGTTCAGACTTTGCGGAGTCGAATGTGGAGCACTTAAATAAATCAGCAATATGGCGGGTTTAGTCAAATATAATATCCGGGGCTAATAGTTCACATACATGTCTAACTCTAGAGAGAAATTAAGCAAGTTTGACAGGTTTCTCTCTTACTCGGATTTCATGGGGTGCTTGCCTTCGATATTGTTAGTGCAGTATGTCTATCGCCTCCGTCAATCAGAACCGTAGCGAGACACCGAAGAAATATAGACTTTATGATGTAATATTTAGAGAAAAAGGCAAGGTGGCAATCTTGTAAATAAGGAAACCTACCTTATGCCTTGGCCTATAAATAGGAGCTTTAGGGTTCTCATTTAGAACTTTTTGCATTTAGGAGCTTTGAAGATCTAGTTCTAGAGAGAGAAAGTCTAGAGAGAGAAAGGTGATTCACGGTGCATTGTACTCGTCAGATTATTCTATAGAATCACGTTATTTGTACGGTTTTGTGTTTCGGTCACGTTCGTGCACAGATTCCGTACGTCGCACGGTCGGTTCGCAATCGTTACGGAGTCGAAAACCGGTCCTAACAAGTGGTATCAGAGCAGGAGCTCGATTGCTCAGATCAAACGCACAGAATCGTTCAAGATTTGATCACATTCAGAGCCAAAATCATCCAGATTTGTCGAATTTCTCATATTTTTCTTGCTCTTCACGTTTTCAACTGAAAAACGCAAAATTAAATAGGTTTTTAAGGATAAAATCGGCTAAGTTTTGGATATGTTGTGCGAAAACACTTGATCTAAAAGCCTACAAAGTTTCAAATCTTAACTCTATGTAATTTGTGAGAAATTTGAATTTTTATGTTCGATAAACGTGATCATGTCAACTGTGGCTGTTATTGTTCTAGAAGGTGTCATCCGAACGGACAGTAGTCCGAACGGACAGTAGTCCGAACGGACAGTAGTCCGAGCGACTAGCCTGTCCGTACGACCAGCCTGTCCGAACGACCAGCCTGTCCGAACGACCAGCCCACCCGATCGGGCGGTAGTTCGTTTCATTGACACCTCACTCGATCAAGTTTCTTTGTCTACTTTATTATCATTGTCTGTCAATTCTATTAAATGTAGGCGGTGTGCATGTGAATCTCATTACAGGTGTCATCAGTTCTCGGCTTCTTGAAAGATAATTCAGTAGTCCACGTGATGAAGTCGGCACGACATTAAAAGTTTGCATGTGATGATCCATTGATAATTCATATTGCATGTGATATATTAAATGAATTGTCGGCTATAATTGATTGTGTGCATGAGAAATGTCAGTATGCATATGATATTATATTGATAATCATAGTTCATCATTGAAGTCAGAGTGTCAACCCCACCCGATCGGCCAACAACATAACTTTTTGTCGTAAAGTGACATCAATCGAACAGAAGGTCGAACGAATTGACAACCTATTCAAAACATTGCAGCTCGTTCGGACAGCATCTCATCCCAACCGAACGGATAGCATCTCATCCCAACCGAACGGACAACATCTCATCCCAACCGAACGGACAGCATCTCATCCCATCCGTTCGACCAGCATCCCATCCGTTCGACCAGTGTCCCATCCGTTCGACCGGCCCATTCGATCCAAGTTTTAAGGCCCATTCGATCGGGCAGCATCAATACTTGTCATTTCACGTTCAATCAAGTGTTATTTCACATTTTATTGAGTGTTATTATCTGATCCATTTCAGTTTTATCTGATCATTTGTGTGAATCGTTTCACGTAATTCATAAAGTGCGAATATCAAGAATTTGTTTGAAGATGTCAAGCGGTGGTGAAGAATTTTACAACATGTTTTACAATGCTTTTACCTCAGAATCATCCGAAAGAAGATCTGAAACAAGAGATTATTCAAAAGAGATTTCAGATAATTTGAAATACGACAATATGTATGGAAACCAACAGAAACCACCGAAATTAATGAATGTTGAAGATTATAACTGGTGGAAAAATCGGTTTGAGGGTTGGGTAAAAGCTTTTGCTTCCGAAAGTTGGTTAAAATTAAAACAAGGATATAAAGAACCAACAAAAGAAAGAGGAGAGTTATTAACCGAAGAAGAGTTCACAGAAAAAGAAATAAAACATGTTGTAGCTGAACACAGAATGATTACATGGTTATATCAATCAGTTAGAGAAGACATTATTTCACTACTTGAACATGAGAAAACATCAAAGGGTTTGTGGGAAGCTTTAGAAAGAAAATGTACTGGCGGTGAGCTGATTATTAAAAACAAGCGTTCGTTATTGAAAAAAGAATTTGATTTGTTTGCTTGTATGAAAGGTGAAACTGTTCTACATATGATTGAAAGATTCTGTCACCTTAAATTTGAAATGGAAAGAACTGGTGTGAAGAAAGACAATGAAGAGATCATTGATAGATTGATAGAAGCTGTTCCGAATGAAGACGATTGGTTACATTATGTCATGATTCTCAAAAACAGCAATGATATGAGCATGGTGACTCTAGACTGGTTGATTGAGAAACTTGAGGGGCATGATCTAGAAATCAGGAGACAAAACAAAATGGGAAGCCAGCTGTATAATCAAAATGTCGACTTATACTACAGAGGAAACATGTTTGATCAAAAGTCAAAAACGGGATTTAGTGCTGGAAGCTCAAGGGATTCACCTCAGCAAAGTTCTTCAAGAGATCCGTGTTATCACTCAATTGGTTCAAATTCATCAAATCGGAACATATTTCAGTATAATACCGCCATAGATCTAAAAAATTCTCAAAGTTTGAATGCGGAAGCTACCAAGAAACAAATGGTGTTCTTAGCTTCCGTCCTGGAATCGTACAAAAGTCTGATCGCAGGAAAAGTTGGAAACCCAAATATGACAAAGGAGGATTATGATCAGATCGATCCAGAGGAGATGGAGCTGATAGACATAAAATGGTGCATGGCTAGCGCAATGAGGAGAGCACAACGCTTCATGGA
Organism: Helianthus tuberosus; assembly: GCA_030545235.1. Taxonomy (NCBI): domain Eukaryota; kingdom Viridiplantae; phylum Streptophyta; class Magnoliopsida; order Asterales; family Asteraceae; genus Helianthus; species Helianthus tuberosus. The sequence continues at coordinate 87,152,378 of CM060369.1, forward strand.
GATCACTGGAAGATCGTCTTTGGGATCTGCTGATTCGAAATTGGGGTTTGATAAAGCAAAAGTTACCTGTTTCAAATGCAAACAGAAAGGACACTTCAAGAGAGAGTGTACAAACAGGGAAACTGATGAACCCACGAATCCATTTAGAGATGATTATTATAAGAAAGCAATTTATCATCGCAACAGTGGATCATCAAATGTGAATCAGAAACAGATCGATGAAGGATCGTCAAAAGAAAAATCAAGGGCGATGGCCGTTATTCAAGAAGACGAAGGTTATGACTGGAGTCAAGTTCTTCCTAAAGAAGATTATGTTGGATATGCATTTGTAGCTGAAGTGGATTATGATAATTGGTGGAGAAGAGATAGTGCAAGATATGAGATCAGTAAATTGAGTGCTCCATTCAAAGAAGCTAAGAGAGCCAAAAGATGGAACGATGAATTGGAATGTTATATGGATCCACACGGTAATCCAGTGGTTGATCCTTCGAAGGTGGATTTTGATGCAGTAACAAATCTTTTTCCAGATCAGGATACTTATCATACAAGAAGGTTATCTGAAAAAGGTTATGAAGCTGATCTGATGAACAAAGTGAAGGAAATTTTTGAAGCAAGTCTACCAAAGGTGGTAGAAATGAAAAAGAGGAAAGAAGAGGAGTTGAAAAGGTTGATAGAAGAGGTGAAGAGAACGGCAGAGAATGCTGATGAGGAAGAACAGAAGAAAGAAGAATATCAGAAGGAGAAAACAGAAGAATCACAGGTGCTGAATGAAACTGAGGTAAATGAATCTTCTGAATTATTAAATGTTGAAAATATTGATAAAAATGAGGATAAGTGCAGAATTTGCATAGAAATGTGCAAAGTCTGTACTGAAAAAGATGAAAAGATAAAATCAAAAGATGTTGAAATAAATAAAATTGAAAATGCTTTTAAAATAAAATGCAAAGAAATGATTGAAAATGAAGAAATTTTTAAGCAAAAAGTTGAAAAGCTGACACTGAAATGTCAAGATTTTGAAAAGGAAAATGAAATTTTAAGACAAATGTGTACAGCAAAATGTGAAGGTTGTGTTGAAAAAGATAATAAGTTTCAAGATTTTCAAAAAGAGTATGATAATTTGAAATGGTCAAGTCAGAGGGTACAAGAAGCTTATGATACTTTGAAGAAACAAGTCAAATGTTTTGATGAAAGATTGTCTGAAACTTTAACAACAAAGGAACTTTATGAGAAAAAGTTTAAAGAAAAGCAACTTGAATTAAACAAGTGTATTGATGAAGTTGCTAATCTTAAACAAGTTCTGGTTGAAAAAGAAAAGATTGTTACAAAACTTCAAAGTTATCATAGTTCTTCGTACATTCTCGAACGCATTTTCTACATCACACCAGATGACAAAGATACTGACAAGAATAAAAAGGGTATTGGTTCAGAATTTCATTAGGTACCACCACCATTGAGAAATAACTATACTTTTTATGATGAGGAAAAGGTGGCAAAAGGTCTAAATATAGTTGACCAATTACCTGAAAATATCGATGTGACTTACGCCAAATCTGATGAAGCTGATGATTCAGAGGTGGTAAGTAAGGTTGTTGAAAGCGTTTTGAAAGATGAGTCTACCAAAGGTAAGTCTGGATCACAAGATGAAAATGAGGGAAATTTTCATGATGGTTATCTCAAACATTTAAAATCTGAGAAAGTTGTGAATGATGATCCAAAAGGATTGGCTTATACCATGATTGGATTAGACAAATTATTCTCAGATAACGAGTTCCCGATTCAGAATGTGATTACAGATAAAATTGACAAAGTGTTTAAACTGGTTGAGATCGAAAAGTCAGAAATTTCAAAATTTGCTGGAAAGAGCAAGAAAACTTTTTATAACAAACCCGGTTACAAAAAGAAGAACATGAAGGCAGGGTTGGGTTATAAAAAGAAACAAAATCAAAATAAAAGGTTTGAAAAGCAAAATTTTCAAAAGAAAATGAATTTCTTTCATGGGAAAAGTTCGGAAGAAGAGAAAGAACTCAAATTTAGACGACAGTCTAATGAAGAGTTCTATGTTCAGAAAAAGCAATAACAACAGGCTAAAGATGTTTCAATAAAAACTTGTTTTAAATGTGATCAAACTGGACATCTTGCACGAAAATGTCCAAACTCAAAGCCTGTTGATGTTGAAAAACAGAAATATGAGGTTGAGAAACAAAAGACTACCAGATTTGATTCTAAACAAACTTGGAGGTTCAACACAAACAAGTTTGCTTCGAATCAAACTTGGAAACCAAAACAGACCAGGTCTGATTCAAGACAAACCCAGAATTCTTACACACCCAGAATCAGAACAACACAAAGTTTGCAAACATCGGTTGATATGACAAAACCAAACCAATTTTGGAAACCAAAAGTTGTTGTTCAAAGTCAAAATAATCAAAACGAGTCACGATTTTACAAGAGAAGTGCTTCAAAAAGACAGAACTGGGTGGTTAAGAAACAAGTGACTTCTGTGAATGAAGAAAAAGTCAAAGTCAAAGATGAAAAAGTTTTTGTACGAGATGACAAAGATTGTCCATCATTGAATGAAACTTATTATGTTGAAATGCCTAAGGTCAAACAGACCTGGGCTAAATTGTTCAAGTAATTGAGTTTTTGTGAATGTGCAGGTGCTCATGAAGTTTGATTGTCAAGAAAAGGAATTGATGAGCAGCCTGGCACATGAGGAGAAGGCTGCTGAACCCTGGTTTGGTTAAACATGGAGTTTATCGTTTTATGTACATAAATAAACCATATTTCAAAAACTCTAAAATAAAAAATAAAAAAATTTCAAAAATATGTTGATTGAATACGCCGAAACCCTCACGGCTGAACAAACATGGTTACTTTCACAAGATTGAAAAACCGTTTTCAAACTGTCAAAAATCAATGGGTTGTATATAGGATCGTTTTCACGACTAAACGAGTCGTTCAGAAGAGTTTTTGCTCAATATGAAAGGTGGAAACAGACATATCGAGGTAATTCAGCTTGCAATTCACTTTAAACTGTCTTTTGATTGATATAACAACGTTTTACAGCGAGTAGACACTTCGGCAGCAGTTCGACTCTGAAACCGGAAAGTTACAAATGACAAGGCATATCTAGTATATATAGGCAAGGGTATTTCGCACGAAATAGTCCACGCGAAATCAAGTTCACACGAAATAGTCATTTCGTGCGAAATGAACAAGTCATTTCGTACGAAATACCTATTTCTCATTTCGTGCGAAATCAACCTTTTAACATGTTTTCTTGTTTTACGTGCCCTGATCTATCTATTCTAATACAAGACTCGATACAAGACGAAGTCGACAAACATATGCACTAACATTGTAAATCATGGGGGTACATTATTTTTTTCTGCAAAACAGGGCATGAAAAGCAGAAAATGGATGGCAAGACAAAGCTATCTACATCGGTTATCAAATTTTCTTTAATGGTTTTGAATTTTAGGGGGAGTAAAAATTTTGAAAATACAAAAACATTAGAAAAGTTGAAAAAGCCAAAAAACATGATAAAATTCAAAAATGAGTTTTTGTGTAGAAAGGGGAAATGATAGTACATAAGCTAGACGGTTGCAGTACGCTAAAGAAATGTAAAGTTTTAAAGCATTAAGCAGTCTCACTGATGATATGCCGATAGGTTTTTACACATTTAGTAAGTTTGTTCGGGATATAAACCTAAATCACAACTTGCTTGTACGTGGGGAAAATCTCTCGGATATATAGGTAACCCCTGAAATCCTGTTTGAAAGGCTCTATTTCTGACATACTAGGTCTTTGTACGTGATGATATCTGGGGTATTATACCTGGACTTTTGATTTTGCGGGAGCAATAGCCTAGTCCTCGTATAATACTCTGCACTACTTTATTCTTAAAGCTCACCCTCAGCATAAAAAATGATGAAACATTGAAAAATGCTAATCATGTGCTGTTGTAAAAGAAGATCCCCAAGGGGGACCCACCTAAAGTCGAGCCATCATCTCTCTGATTTTGCGGAAGCAATAGCCTGAGCTCTCATGGCCTCACATTTAACCCCTTACATATATCATTAGTGTGCACTCACCTGTAAGACTGAATATAGCAGTCTAGATACGGGAGTATATTCTGAGGTGGTACACGCGTATAAGTTAAATTCTTAAAACACTAAATTCGTATCCTGAACAGATTGAAATTTGTGTGAAAGCTTAAGTGGATCAGTATATCGACAATCTAAGTGAATTGTTTAATTCTGAGTATGAAATCAAAGCTTAACGGTACTTGTAGCTTGTCGGTAGCTGATATGATTCCCTAACACGCTCACCAAAAATATGTTTGTAAATAGTTTACATTTACTGCATTTTTCATTTCAGTTTAACTTTCTAAACCCAAAAAGATTTCATAGCTTTTTAGTCTAGAAACTTTCTTAAAATCAAAAAGATTTTACATTTCTGCTTTATTTTCGACAACCGATGTCTGAATGCTGAGTTTCAAAATCTGAGTATGCTGATCGTGTTTCTGAAAATAAACAAGTTCATTAATTTGAATTTTGAAGTTTAATACAAAAATAAAAAACAGTTTGTGATATCTCCGAGGTCATTAATTTGGACTTGGATGATTAACTGTGAGGGAGTTGGATGCTTAAATTGTTAAAATCAGTTGCAAATAGCCTGTTTTCGATCTTGGATTCTTAATACTGCCAAATCTATGAAGTTTGTTGATAGGGAGAGAGTCAAGTAATCCTGGATATATTCATATTATTATATTTAGAGCCAGGATCTTGATTTAAAAAGTTTTAAAAGAGCCAGGTTACGATTCCTGGACAACTGAAAATGCTTTCACTGTAAAAATATTTTAGCATATGTTGAAAGATCCAGGTCATCAATCCTGGACATTCAAAAGTTGTTTCTTATAAATGTTTGAGGATTGCAGATGCTATACCAGACTACGATCCCGATAGCCGAGTCTAAGGGGGAGTCTGAAGATGAGCTCGATGCAAGGGGGAGCTTGTATTCGAAAAACCAGGTGTCGATCCCAAAAGCATTAAAGCTTGATAAAAGGGGGAGCCTGAAGAGTAAGATTCTAATCGAGAGGGGGAGCAACTGAAGTCGAAGACAGGTCCACGTGGAGTCTGTTCAAGAAAGAGGGAGTCTGTGGTTTCTGATGATATCAAACCTGCAAGAAGACTCAGAGAGGGAGAAAGTCAAGACGCTACAAGATTGACTGCGACAATATCCAAGGGGGAGTCTGTTAGTGCAGTATGTCTATCGCCTCCGTCAATCAGAACCGTAGCGAGACACCGAAGAAATATAGACTTTATGATGTAATATTTAGAGAAAAAGGCAAGGTGGCAATCTTGTAAATAAGGAAACCTTCCTTATGCCTTGGCCTATAAATAGGAGCTTTAGGGTTCTCATTTAGAACTTTTTGCATTTAGGAGCTTTGAAGATCTAGTTCTAGAGAGAGAAAGTCTAGAGAGAGAAAGGTGATTCACGGTGCATTGTACTCGTCAGATTATTCTATAGAATCACGTTATTTGTAAGGTTTTGTGTTTCGGTCACGTTCATGCACGGATTCCGCACGTCGCACGGTCGGTTCGCAATCGTTTCGGAGTCGAAAATCGGTCCTAACAGATATCTTGCTTTAACTCGGGGCAGGTCTGATCATTTCCCTTTACTTTATCCACCACCCCATCTGACTATGGCCACATACCAATTTGGTTTTATAACTCGTGGTTTAAGATTGAAGGTTTTTTAGAGCATATCTTAGGTCTTTGTCATGGATTTCATTTTACAGGAGAGGCAGATTTATGTATAATTACTAAATTAAGGGGCTAAATAACCGTATCAAGGATTGGTTGAAGTTAAATAGGACCATTCAGGAAGGTAATTACACTTCATTGGAAAATAAAATAATGAAGGTTGAAAGTTTAAGGAGTTCAGACCACTAAGCGATGGGGAGTTCGAGGTGAGGAATGATGGTAGAAATGCTATTTTTGAGTTTCATCGTTTGGCCCTAATAGATATTCGATAAAAGTCTCGGGTGAAATAGGCTCTAGACGGGGATGAGAACTCTACTTTTTCACATGGTTCTTAATTCTAATATTAGTAATGAGAGGATTCATAGGATTCAGTTAAATGGAGTTGGGATTTTAGTCCGGTGGATACAAATGAGGGATTGTTTTTAATATTTTTTCTCAGTATCTTTTGGAGCCGTTTGCGTTGAGACCTATAATTGATTACCTAAATCTAGTTACCCTATCAGTGGAAGAAGCGGAGTCTCTTACTTTTCCTTTTTCATTAATAGAGATAAAGAATGCTATTTGGGATTGTGATGGGAATAAGGCTCTGGGACTAGACAAGTTCAATTTTAGTTTTGTTAAGAGGTGTTAGGGTGGCCTTCAAGAAGACTTTGTGAGGGTATTTGATGAATTTTTTGATAATGGCTCAATTTATCTGTCTTGCGCTTAATGTTTCATAGCCCTCATTCCCAAAGTAAAGGACCTGGTTCATCCTTCTCAGTTCAGACCTATAAGTCTTATTGGGTATGTTAAAAAGGTATTTACAAAGTCCTAGTAAACTTGCTAAATGGGGTCATCGGCAAACTGGTTTCCATGGAGCAAACCGACTTTTTATAGGGGAGGAGTATTATGGATGGGCCTCTCTTGGCTAAAAGCAAGGTTTATTTTTCAAAGTTGACATTAATAAAGCATATCTCTTTAAATTGGAATTTTCTTATTCTATTATGGAGTAAATAGGTTCCCGGTTAAGTGTATACAGTGGGCTATGACAATTGCGTCGTCCGATCGAGCTTCGATTCTTGTTAACAGTTCGCCTACTCGTGAGTTTGGGTGTCAACTGGGGCTTCGTCAAAGTGACCCTCTATCCCCCTTTTTGTTTGGTTTTGCTATGAAAGCCTTGTCATGGATTGATATGCTAAAAGTAGTTTATTAATTTGTAAGTAAGTTAACCAAATATAGACACTAAGTTATACTCTAGACTCTCTAAAACTCGACTAAACTACTAACCATCAAGTGAACCTATCGACTCTAGTAAAGCTAAGTAAGTCCGGAAATCAAACCTACATGACTCTTTTTAATTACGCAAACTAGACTCTCTAGACTTAAGACTAACGCGACTCTAACTGTTTTTATGTTTTGAGGGAGGGGGGTTTCCTAAATTTCCTATGAATGCAATTAATTAAAGACTAATTATGAAGACAATTAAGACGCAATTAAAAAATTATGTTTAATTCAGATGATGGTGAAATACTACCTAGACTGGACTGGCTATATTTTAATCAGATACAAGTTATTATGGAACCGGGATCGTAAATTACTAAACCTATAGAGGAATCGAACAGGACCCTCGACCCTTCTTGGGAAGACACCTATGGGACTCTAAAGGCTGTTAAGAACACCGGTTATATCTAGACGGGGTAAGATCAAATAAAAAGTTTATTTTGCCTAAGTAGGATGAGAAAGAATCTTAACCATTCATTTTTTAAATCAAATGTTAAGATGAAAGTGTAGGAGAAAGGAGGAGTGCAAGGGTATCTTGGGAAAATTCTATTTATGTACTTTCTCTCTCCACATGCAAGGCACATGCATATTCCACCCCCGTTTTTTAAACGTTTATAACTTTTTTATACGACATTATTTTTTCATAAAAATTTCGCCGTAAAATCGAGTGTCTTTTTATCTTTAATTAGAGCACCATATTGCTATATAAAATATGAAGACTAAAAAAACCCACTAAAATGTGTTGTATTTCTATGTTGTATAACATTTTTTTGTGCTGGATTTTTGTACAATATTTTTGTGCTAAATTTTTTTGCCTTAAATTTTTTTTTTCTCAATTTTTTGTGCTGGATTTTTTTACTACATTTTTTGCTGAATTTTTTTGTGCTATATTTTTTTGTATTAGGTTTTTTTGAGCTATATTTTTTGTACTAGATTTTTTGTGCTAAATTTTTTTTGTACTAGATTTTTTTGTTGTATTTTTAAAAAAACAAAAGGGGTGCCACATGTCATTTTTACTTCTATTTATAAGGACCAAAATGCCCTTCATTCCTACTTATTAGGAGTGCCACATGTCATCATCACAATCCTTCTTAGGCTACTTAGGCAAAATCCACTTTTTAGTGGATCCTTCCCCATATCTAGACTCTCTTTCAGTTATCTAAGTGTTTTATGTAAAGTACCTTAATATGACCTACTCCCTTACAATATGAAAGTCTAAGGTAACTTGGGTTCTTGACTCGACTCAATAGACAAGAATTGGTAAGGCAACTAAGACGGACTCCCTACGAAGATATACCTAGCACAACCTAGACCTATCGATAATCTCGCACCTCTCGGTTGTTAAGATTAGTAGAACACCTAAACCTACTCAAATAATGGATATAACTTCTAAGGTTTATCAGTCGATTAACCAAACAAATCACAAATGCAAAGTTAATGATATAACATAATCCTATTACATGAAAGACATTCACCAAAGATCATGTGAAGCAATAAACAATAATTAAACAAATCTAGACATGTATACACAACGAATCAATAACCAAGTTCTCTACTTTAGCATAAAAATCCATAAATAACAAGCGTCCGAATTAAAATCAAAACTTTAACATCATATTCATCACAATCTAGGTAGTACGTTTGTTTTAGCCAAACATCATTAACAAGACGAAAACAAAAGTATTAACAAGGTAACAAAACATGATTATGAAATCAAAAGTGAAGAATGAGTAAACCCGGAGGATAAAATCACGAGCCGAATGATCCTAGGACTTTCAATCTTCAACCGATGCTTCTTCTCCTTTGAAAACGCTCCAAAAGCTTTAGAATTTCGTCCAAGATACTCCCAATTCGTCTTGGGTTGTTTAGGATTGTTAGGGTTAATTATAGGCTTAAATAGGGCTTAAATATGGACTTTTATGCGTTGACCAGGGCTTCACCTCGTGCCTCGTGAGCCATATGTCTCCTCTCCTCGCGGGTGGCGAGTGGCTAGCATACTGAGAATACTGTTTCGTTAATAACTTTCTCGTTTCAACTCCGTTTTCTTCACCGTTTTCGCCTAAGGATTCTTTATTCAATTCCCATATCCTCTCTTCTTGATGCAAACCTTCCCATGCTTGCCAAATGGTGGTGGCTATTTAAAGTGGACCCGGAAAGCTTATGGAGAAAGACCATTTGGTCCCTTTAACATAACTCTAGATCGTGGCTAGCAATCCCAGCTAAGGTGTCTAATGTTGGCCCATGAAACACATACATGGCATTTCAAATGACTTAATCAAAGTGGTATTGACCTAAAAAAAAAGCTATGACGGGATTATGGGTTTAGGGTCGGGTATATCTGTTTTGCTCGATGTTTGGATTGATTCTGACCCGCTTGCAAAAGCGTTTCCAGCCTTGTTTGCTTTAGAAAAGCAAAAAGGTTCTACAGTTCTGGATAGATGATCATTGGGGATAAATGGTTCGGGCTAGGGTTGGCTGTGGAAGCAACCTTTTGGCGGTGGGTGCTTGATGATGCTGGAGTATTCACGGCAAAGACCATCAAAAGAGGCATTCGAAATTCCACTCCCAACGAGCTTTACTCCACTTTTATGTGGAATAATTGAATTTCCAAAAAAGTGGGTATGATTGTGTGGCGTGCGGAAAGAGAAGGGCTCCCGAACATGGATACTCTAGCTAAAAGAAACATTCCGGTAAACTCGACCACATTGTTCCTTCTGTGGAGATACAACGGAAACAAGTAGGCATATTTTTGCTTCATGCAGTTTTACTTAGTCTGTGTGGCAGGTGATTTTACATTGGGGCTGTCGAATACCCAAATCCCTGAAGACGTTCAATGGGGTCTTCGCTGACGTTCAGATATCCCGGTCCTTGTTGCTACAAAAGAATAAATCGTTAGCCTCGTCACGGAGGGCCCCGGGAGGGGGATCCGTGACCAAGCTCCGGCGTGAGAGTAAGTAAACTTTCCGGAGAGTGAGAGGAGCCTATTCCGATGAGTGTGATCACCGGAATGTTTCCTCTAAGGTGTGAATCCAATAAATGTATGTGTGTGTTTAATGTATAAGAATATTGGTCGGAATAAATGAGGGAGAAATAAATGAGAGAGCCTTTAATGCGATACCTCTGATTGTGCTCTATTACCGTCTCCTTCTTCTCATATAAGTATTAGACCTTATCTTGCATGTGGGATATTTTGTTAAGGTAATCCGACGGATCTTAAGAGTCTTCGGGGGGCTCAGACACGTGTCTGACCCCCAACGGTAAGATGACAGCTTCATTAAATGTTTCCGGCTGGGAAGTACGACTTCCAGCCCAAAGATCCTTTTCCAATCGAGCATTAAATATGGCCTGTCCTCTCTGATCCTAGTTTCCCGCCCGTTTCGTAAAGGGAGAGCCTTAGTGGGCAAGGTAAACCACTGTTGGGCTTATTTCCTGTTGGGCCCGCATGAAGGCAGCCCGAAGCGGGTAAAATGGGCTTTCCCATTGGCCCGTCGTCAAGTCATCTTTAGTCCCTGGTTCTGAGACCCGAGGCTCATGATCCGGGGCTGAATCGTAACTGTTCCGGAAGTTTATTTTCTTGGGCTACGAGTGTGGGCCCATTTCTGACCAGTAATTAATTATCCTTTCTTTTTATAAAACTCATCATTTCACCAGCGGCGGGAGTTAATCCCATAGGTGCACGTGCACCTTTTTGAATTTTGAAGGGATGGACGATATGACGATTCCCTGTGCGTCAGTTATTTCCTTTTAAATTCCCCCATTATCTTTTAAACTGCCTCTTATTTCCTTCTAGTTCTTTCTTCCCTTCCGTCATATTTCTCCGATCACCGCCCCTTTAAACATGAGTCATTCCGGTCGCTCTTCAATTCGATCGGTCTTGACAGCGAGAGACTTGAAGTCTTTTGTCGAGACGTACAACATTCCTGAGCGGTTTTCTCCCTCCTTGCCGGGCCCTAACGAATCGGCTGAATGTACCCCGGACCGAATTCCCCTTTATACATTGGCGTTTTCCTCTTGCGGAGTCCGGTATCCTCTTTCACCTTTCAAGGTTGCTTTACTTCGTCACTTCGGGGTTCACTTCTCTCAGTTGCATCCCTTAGCGGTTGGCTAAGGAGAAACATTGGTTAATCACTGAAGGTTTCGGAGCCTTCCTTGTTGCCGTTTCTCAGTCAGAGGAGTTTAAAAGTGGTTTGGAGGAGGTGTATAGGGCGTACCGGGATGTTGGCTACCAGGCTGGGCTGAAGGATGGCTATATTTACTCTGCTCAGGGTCTGGGCAGAAAAGAGACTCCGCTTTACAACTCCAAAGCTAAGAAGAGACTATCCTAGCTGGATGAGGAGTTTGGGAGGAGGACCCCGACCATTCTCAAGAAGATCCTGGAGCATCCCATGATATCAATAGATGAATTGAAAGCCCTGTTTTCCTCTGCTGGTCCTTCGTCTCCACCGTCTTTGTCTGGGGATGGTCCCCAATGATTTCTGAACATTAACCTCTTTCGATATGGTTGTAATCTGGATAATTTGCTTACCCTAGGATACTTTAAACTCTTGGTATTTTGGAAGGAGAACCTTTGTGTTGGGGTTCTTCTAGGTACTTAATCATATAACCTATGACTGTATATTGCCGTCTTGTTTTTTGCTTGTTTTTTGTTGTGTGTTTTTATATTGCAGGGGTCAGGTCGGCGCTTCCCTGAAGACTTTTGGGCTGTTTGTAAGGAGCCGTGCTTGAGTCTGTTTGTTATGTCTGTTGGCTTGTATGTTAGTTGTTTAAGCCAATAGGGCTTCTCATTGTTCATTCGTTTTGTAATAAAACTTTTCTTTTTGTAATTTGTTTACAAAAGTGTGTTGTGTTTATGGTTTGTTTGATAAACCGGGATTGTCTGTTCGAGGCCAATCACTGGACAAGTTTATAATGCAGGATTATGTTTTTGGTTTGTCTGTCCGTTTTCTCTGGGTTAGGTAGACCCTATTCTGCCCCACAGCCGGGCGTTTGGTGTGTTTGATATACCTTGTACACGTGTGTTTGTTTATTGGTTAGGCTTATAACATTTCTGAGCACGTCTGCCTAGATATAATACCTGTTATCTTGTCAAAAGAGGACAAGTCATTTGTCTGTTTGTCATTCATTTCTTGGGGACTAAACTTCCCAGTACAAATTCTTACAAAAGATTCTTTCTTGGGGTATGCCCCAGATTAATAGTTAATCATTACAAAAGTGGCTCCCTGGCCGTTTTTCCTGGGGATAGACCCCTCATATGTAATACTTCCTGAGCTGCATGAGGTTCCACGTCCTGGGGACCTCCTTGCCTTGGAGCGTTTCCAGTTTACAACTTCCTTTTCCGTTTGCCCATATGACCCGGTAGGGCCCTTCCCAATTTGGTCCTGGCTTTCCGGTGTTTTCTTGTAGGCTGGCTTCGTTGGCTCTTAGGACCAGGTCCCCCGGAATGAGGCTAAGTTTTTTCATTTTGGCATTATAATAGCTTTCGAGCTGCTTTTTGTACTTAGCCTCCCTGACTGCTGCGACTTCCCTTCTTTCTTCAAGCAGATTTAGGTTCATCCGGAGGTCCTGCTCGTTTTCGGCCTCCCTGAGCTTCATTCGGGCAGTTGGGGATCCTATTTCAGCCGAGATAATAGCCTCCGTCCCGTAAGTTAAGTTGAAAGGAGTCTCCCCGTTGCAGTCCTTAGGGGTGGTCCTATATGCCCATAGCACAAATGGCAGTTCCTCCAGCCACCCTTTTTGTTTTCTTCCGAGTCTCCCTTTCATCCCTTTGATAACGCTTTGATTTGCTCTTTCCACTAGCCCGTTACTCTGGGCATGGGTGACGGAAGTGAACACTTGGTGTATGTGCATTTGTTCACACCATGGTCTGAAGGGTTTCCCAGCAAATTGTACGCCATTGTCACTCACGAGCTACTTCAGGACACCATATCTGCATATAATATTGTCTAACACAAACCGCCTCATCTGTTCCCCGGTTATTTTTGCCAAGGGTCTTGCTTCTATCCACTTGGTAAAATAGTCGATGGCGACCACCACATACTTGACCCCTCTGGGACCTTCCGGGAATGGCCCTATTATGTCGATGGCCCATTTTTGGAAGGGCCAGGATGTTGAGACGGGTATCATCGGGTGTTTGTGCCGATGAGTCATAGGTGCATGTACCTGGCAATTGTCACATCTCTTAATCTCTTCGGATGCTGTTTCGTACATTCGAGGCCAATAGAATCCCGCATTCATTGCCTTTGCTACTACCGTCCTTGGCCCCGAATACATCCCACAAATCCCTTCATGTATTTCTCTGATCACATACTTAGCTTCTTCCATGTCAACACACTTCAAGGATAGGCCTAGGTACGATCTTCGGTAAAGTTCTCCGTCAACCAGCTCATACTGTAAGGCTTTTACTCTTACCTTTCTGGCTGCCCAGTCTCCCTCGGTTAACGTTCCGTCCCTCAGGAATTTTACAATTGGTGTCATCCATGTTTCTTGTGCGTTTTCAACTGCAGCTACCTCCTCTGTACCGAGGGAGGGGGAGGCCAGGACTTCCACTTTGACTTCTCTTGCCAGGTGGTCAAATGCTACTGAGGCCAGCTTACTGAGGGCATCAGATTTTCTATTTCTCCCGCGGGGATTGTATTCTAGCTTGAAGGTTTTGAACGTTTCGGCTGTTTCTTTTACTTTTGCCACGTACTGAGCCATGGTGTTGTCTTTAGCCTCATACTCTCCTTGGTACTGCTTGACTACCAACTATGAGTCAGTACTGGCCTCCACATGCTTTGCCTTTATTTTCTTGGCTAGCCTCATCCCTGCCAAGAGAGCTTCGTCTTCTGCAGTGTTGTTGGTGTTTTCGAAGTCCAGTCTGATGGCATACGTCAGTTCGACCCCCTCAGGGCTGATTAGTGTAACGCCTGCTCCGCTACCTTCTTCACTGGAGGCTCCGTCTGTGAGCAACTTCCATACTGCCTCATCCTCCCTTTCTTTCTCTTCCTTTTCTAAAGCTTCCCATTTTAGAAGTTCTTTCTCTTCATCCTCAGGGACCTCTGCCAAGAAGTCGGCCAGTATTTGTCCCTTCATTGCAGTTCTGGTCTTGAATTCCAAGGAATGTTCTCCTAACTTGACTGCCCACTTAGCCAGTCGTCCCGACAGCTCCGGCCTTCTTAACACCTTTTGGAGGGGCTTATCCGTCATCAGGGTGACCTTGTGCCCTTGGAAGTACCTCCTCAGCCTCCGGGATGCGAAAACAAGGGCCAAAGCTAGCTTTTCCAGGGGCATGTAACGCTCTCCGGGGCCTTTAAGGGTCCTGCTGATGAAGTATATTGGTATCTGCTTCCCTTCCCGTTCCACCATCATGACCGCACTTATGGTAGTCTTTGAAGCAGATAGATACAGGAGCAGATCTTCCCCTGGCACTGGGGTGGCCATGGTCGGGAGCTTGCAGATGTAAGTCTTCATTTCTTGGAAGGCGGCCTCTGCCTCGGGGGTCCATTTAAACCTGTCTGTTTGAAGGCAGTCCTTCAGCACCTTCATGAAGGGAAGGGTCCTGTCAGCTACTTTTGATAGAAAGCGGTTTAATGCAATTAGCCTTCCGTTCAGCTGTTGGATGTCTTTAAGGGACCTGGGGGATCGCATTTCAGCCACGAATTGAGTTTTCTCCTGGTTAGCATTGATTCCGCCCTTAGTAACTACTACCCCCAGGAATTTCCCTTCTTCTACCCTAAAACAGCACTTCCCAGGGTTTAACTTCATATTCACATCCTGCATGGTTCGGATGGTCTCGGCTATGTCGTCTTTCATGGCCATTTCGGTTAAGCTTTTGATAACAATGTCGTCCACATATACCTCTAGGTTTCGTCCCCGTTGTTCCCTGAAAAGGGCATTCATGAACCTTTGATAGGTGGCACCGGCGTTCTTGAGTCCGAAGGGCATTTTGGTATAGCAAAATGTCCCTTCGTCTGTGATGAAGGCAGTTTTCTCCTCGTCTTCCATTGACATCTGTATCTGATGGTATCCTTTATAGGCATCCAAGAAGCACTTCAGGGGATACTGGGATAATGAGTCCACCTGGACGTCTATCTCCGGGAGTGGGTAGCAGTCCTTGGGATATGCTTTGTTCAGATCTTGAAAATCAATGCACATCCTCCACCCTCCGTCTTTCTTCTGGACCATAACCGGGTTAGCAACCCAAGATGGGTGTTTCACCTCCCTTACTATTCCGGCTCTGAGCAGTTTCCTGGTTTCTTCACAGGCGGCCCTCCTCTTACTAGGGCCCATACTCCGTTTTTTCTGCTTTACTGGCTTTGCCCAAGTGTATGTATTGAGTCGGTGTTCAGTCAGGCTTCTCGGGATTCCTGTCATATCCCCATGCTGGAATGCAAATACGTCTATGTTGAGAAGGAGCAACTCCTTGAGAGCACTTTTGCACTTGTCACTCAGGTGACTTCCTACTTTAACCGTCTGCTCCGGGAACCTGTCACAAAGGACCCACTCTTCGACCCCCTCCTTCTGGGGCTTCTCGGATGTTTCCCCCTCGGATACGGAAGAAACTACTTCTTATGCAGATTTAACCCAAGCCAAGCCCTTTGGTGTCTGGAACACTAAGGCTCCGTGTGGGGTGGATGCCTGTGCTTGCAGATCTCCGATCCCAGGTCTTCCCAGGATTGCGTTGTACTTTGAGGGTGCTCGGACTACCTTGAAGGTTAGGTTTATAGTTCGGACTCGATCCCCTACCCCGACTGTGAATGGGAGTCTGATCTTTCTCAGGGGGTGTGACACACTGTTATTGAAACCTACTAGGGGGATGGAGTCCTCCTCAAGCCTATCTCTTACGTCCCTGTCAAATCTGAGGAAACAATGCTCGTATATAACTTCTACCCCGGATCCCCCATCCACGTGTATTCGGGCCACCTTGTGGCCGGCTATTATGGCTGAGATGTTGAGCGGGAGCCGTTGCACCTCGTTTTCCTCTAGATGTGGCATTAGGATGGGAGCTTTCATGCAGTCTGGGGAGCCCAGGATTCTGGCCTTTACACTCCTGGTGGTATCAAACTCATTCCTCCTTCTGATCATATCAACATCTGCCCTCCCAGGCTCCCTTACATCTTTCCCTTTACGGTCCCCTCCCCCTTCCTTAATTTCCTTGACCAAATGGGCCAGTTTTCCCGTTTTCACTGCGGCCTCTATTTCTCTCTTTAGGTACATGCAATCATCAGTTCTATGGCCAAACCCTTTGTGAAAGTCACAATACTCATTAGGTTGTGCCTTTGGCCCAGGTTTTATGGGTGGTGGCCTTGGGAAGGAGCCCTTCACCCTCTCAGTAGCTAGTATTTCACTTGGGGTTTTGTTGAGAGGGGTGAAGGTGTCAGGGTAGGGGGACGGACCTCTTCCCCAGGGCCTATATGGGGAGTACGAGGGTCTCGTTCTATCGTGCAACATTCTATCAAAAGTAGGTTTTCTTGAGTAAGGTGTACCTTTTTCGGGAGGTTTTGCAGCCGTGGTGAGCCTTCGGGGTGGGGTGTCTATCTCCTTGGCTTTGCTGACTGTGTCCTTCCCCCTGACAAAGGCTCTGACTCTGTCCATGAGGTTGTCAAACGAGTGTGGGAATTCCTCCCCCAGCTTCTCGCACAGTTGTGCATGCTTTAACCCGTTGATGAAACTGCTGATCTTCATGACCTCCGGGACATCCTTGATGTTCATGCTTTCCTTGACAAACCTTTCCATGTACTAATCTATTCGTTCACTGCCCCTCTGCCTTATATGCAAGATCTCGTTTGGGTTCTTAACTACCTTCCTCTGCTGACCAAAGTTTCTAAGAAATTTTTCACTCAGCTCTTCATAACTATCGATCCCTCCGGGGGGAAGGCTGTCGAACCAAAGCCTAGCCCCTTCCGTCAGGGTCTGCACAAACATGTGACACCAAAAAGGCATGGGCCACCGGCCCAGTTGCCCTGCACCTCTGAAGGCATGGAGGTGATCCTCAGGATCTCTAGTCCCGTCATACCTGTCGAAGTTTGGAGGTAGCTTGGTCTTAGGGGGCATTGGTGCTTCTGCAATCCTCCTTGTGAATTTTGTGATTTCAGCCAGGTCCCGCGGGAGGTATGGTTGATTCAAACCACCACCACTTTGATCTTCCTTTTCTTTTTCTTTTCCCTTCGGTTTCTTCCCCGTAATGAGATCCTCCCTTTCCTCCGAGGACATTTGCCTAAGGGCCGTCATGAAAGTTTCCAGTGGGTCGCTTCCACTGCCTTTGTTTTATGGATCAACCCCGTCCTGATTAGAGGGTGTGTCGAAAGACAATCTAGCCCTGAGGCTGTCGAGTTTTTCCTGTCTTTCTAGATCCTCGACACATTTTTTTAACTTTTCTTTGTGCATGGCAACGAAATCCGGAGTGATGGGTTCCTCCCTTTCCAGAACTTCCACTTGGTTCTCATTTTCTTCCTCATGGGTTATGTCCTCAACTGTGACTTTATCGCGATCATTCTGTACCGTTTGGATGGTACGTGAACCTGGTGGGGTTGCCATGTCGTTTCTATGTCAAACGGGCTATCTTCAACGTCGGAGTTTCAGAGTGGGAACACCAGTCAGACTGAGGTCCCACGGATGGCGCCAATGTCGAATACCCAAATCCCTGAAGACGTTCAATGGGGTCTTCGCTGACGTCCAGATATCCCGGTCCTTGTTGCTACAAAAGAATAAAGCGTTAGCCTCGTCACGGAGGGCCCAGAGAGGGGGATCCGTGACCAAGCTCCGGCATGAGAGTAAGTAAACTTGCCGGAGAGTGAGAGGAGCCTATTCCGATGAGTGTGATCACCGGAATGTTTCCTCTAAGGTGTGAATCCAATAAATGTATGTGTGTGTTTAATGTATAAGAATATTGGTCGGAATAAATGAGGGAGAAATAAATGAGAGAACCTTTAATGCGATACCTCTGATCGTGCTCTATTACCGTCTCCTTCTTCTCATATAAGTATTAGACCTTATCTTGCATGTGTGATATTTTGTTAAGGTAATCCGACGGATCTCAGACACGTGTCTGACCCCCAACGGTAAGATGACAGCTTCATTAAATGTTTCCGGCTGGGAAGTACGACTTCCAGCCCAAAGATCCTTTTCCAATCGAGCATTAAATATGGCCTGTCCTCTCTGATCCTAGTTTCCCGCCCGTTTCGTAAAGGGAGAGCCTTAGTGGGCAAGGTAAACCATTGTTGGGCTTATTTCCTGTTGGGCCCGCATGAAGGCAGCCCGAAGCGGGTAAAATGGGCTTTCCCATTGGCCCGTCGTCAGGGGCAAACATCCATATGTTTTCATTTATGACTTTAAAGACTTGTTTGAGCTTTAGTAGTTTTTTACATGGGTCGAAAAAGAAGTAAAAAACCTTATGTGGTAATTCTAACCGAGTTTGGAAGTATTTGAAACATGCGTAATGAGGTGATCTTTAATAGCAATAATGCTTCTTTGACGAAGGTGGTAGAAGAGGCGAAGGCAATGGGATTCTTATGGGTAAGTATAGGTTCAAGGAAATTAGCATGGCCTTGGAAGATTAGAGGAGCTATATTGTTTTTGGTACTTAATTTTGTATGTTTTGGTGTCTTCTTTTTTCGGTTTTTGAGGTCTGTTTCGATCGCCTAGTTCCTGGCTACGTGCCATTTTGTACAATTTTAAATAAATCGACTTTTTATTGGCCATTAAAAAAAAAAAGCTTTTTAAATGAATTAACATTTATTTATAATGTAAAAAAATAAGGCCTACTTAAAAAATGTTTTAAAAGTTAATTTAACACAATTTATAACTGTAATGTTAAAGTTCATTTTTTAAAATATATATTCACAATTGTATGTGTTAATATATTATATTATATACTATGTATAATACATAGACTAGTTTATAGTCCCGTGTAGTACACGGGGTTATGCATTATAAAATATTTATAATGAAAATTATAAATTAATGTTACATTTACAAATCTCGAATAACTTCTTTATAGACAACATTAGATGTCCTACTCGAAAGATTATCATTTTTATTAATAATTAATAGTTTAAGTCTATCTCTACTTTTGATTATGGAAAAAGCCATGTACAGTCTATGTGAAAACCCTGGTTGTTTTAAAAACAAACCAACTCTCAATAGCAAATGTCCTTCAATTTATTTATCGCCATCGAGAAAACTGTCTTCTTTGATCTCGCATATTACAACGAGGCTGAATAAGTATACTTTATTGATGGTTTTTTATTACGATACAGTTTACTCCTACTCTGTTACACACCAATGATCCTAAATTATTCTCCCTAGCCCAAAGCCCAGACCTCCCCTCTAGAGGCTTATGCCTCTACAAGTGGGTTATTAGCATTTATTGATGATTTTTAAATTGATTTTTTCTTAACTTATACCTTTTCATATATAATTTAAAAATATTATTAAATTTAATAGTGACCTTCTTATTAAAGCAATGTTAAATAAAAGATTTTAAATCTTCATAAATTATAATATTGATTATTTGACTTACCAGGAATTTTAGTATTGAATATTATAAATTAGGAAAAAAAGTTAAAAAGTTTAAGTAAAAACTGTAATGTTAATAGAGAAAATATCACATGACACTAACTGAAATCGTTTATTAAAATAAGATTTTCAAAAGTACTTGTGGCAACATGACACTAAATGGAATCGTTTATTAGAATGAGTTTTGCGAAAATACTTTTGCCAAAAACAAATTATATAAAACAATTAAGTTTTTTTAGGATGACAAATAGCTGTTATTTGTTTTTAATCTCTTCAAATAAAAATCATGTCCTATTCATAAATAGATGATGATAGCTATGACATCAATCCGTAGGAAAGTTGAATCCATTTAGAAAATATTTGCATTCTTTTTAAGCATTAGAAAATTTTGGGTTTTATCCACCATTAAATCCGGAAAGAATAATTATTAAATAGATATATAATTAATTAATTTAAATTTAAAATACAACATATATAATAATTATGTAGTTAGAGGAGAGAATGACATGTGGCATTATTTGTAGTCTTTTATTAATATTTAGATTAGATTTATTCAACATTGCATTAGAAGTGTTTTTTTAAGATATAATTTTTTATTACTAAGTGTAGAATAATATATATTCAGTTCATGTAGTACACGATTTTTTTAACCTAGTTTATTTGTATTTAACATTAATAAAAATCATTAATAGATATTTAATTCTTTTATTTAATTAACTTCAACCCCTCACACACACAACCACCCGATTTGTTTCTCCATCAGTCAAACTATTTCTAGGGTTAAAAAGCAAATTCCACTAATATTCCCTTTTGGCCATAACAAGTTTCATAAAGTTTCTTTTCTCATTGTGCTAGGGTCTTAGATAAGTGTCGTCAACCCATACATGGAGAGACGTTTGATAAAGCGGGGAAAGGTTTATGTATATTCTTTTAAAAATAGACGTTTGATAAAGAGGTATTAAATGGACTTTGATTAAACTCATTTTAGGGGTATTGGAACCGTCTCGTCAAACTCTACAAACTTAGATTTTAGGTTTTCGTTTTTGAATGTTTAGCATGTACATTTTAGAATTTTTGTTTAGATCATCATTCTTTTTACTTGGCATTGTTTTTTTATATACGCCATTGTGCATTTATGCGATTCATTGTGTTTTTTTTTTCTCGGCATTGTGTTATATTTCTAGGCATTGTGTTATATTTTGCGATCTATTGTGTTAAATGTTGTGGTCCATTGTGTCTTTATACTTTTCCTAAATTTAGGAGACTTTGCAGGATAAATTTAACCTATAAAATTGCGCAAATTTATATATTAGCTTTCAATATATTGCTATATAATATTTATTTATCAAAAAGTTGATGGTAGCATTAAGATTGTAAACGAACCGAATGAACACAAATAAGGCTATGTTAGTGTTCGTTCGTTAAAGAAATTCAGATGTTCGTGAGCTGTTTGCGAACACATGATGAACAAAAGTTTATGTTCTTGTTCGTTTGTTAAGGAATTTCAGTTGTTTGTGAACATTGGCTACGAATACAAACAAAAGCAAATCTAGGTGAATAGATGAGATGATGATGGTTCAGTGTCAATTTAACATTGAAGTGAAGGAAGGTGTTTGGTTCAATCGATTGGAGTTGAGGCTGAAGGAAGAGGAGAAACGATGCCAAACATTCAAAGGACGTAGGGTTTCAACTTTCCATATGTTTAGATAAGGCCATAAAGGTTTACTTTTTACTATTTATCAATATAATTATTAACTGATGTTTAGGAATTGGGAGGGGGTGAGGGGATGTAAAAAAACTAAAAAATCATCTAAAACTTTTAAAAAGTAAACATAAACAAACGAATACTAATGAATGTAAACAGACATATTACATTCACGAACATAGTCGAACGAACGAGACCTTTGTTCATGTTTGTTCCTTAGTTAATTGAACGGAATTTCTTGTTATTTTTGTTCATTGACTAAACGAACTTCCAACCAAATAGTTTATGAACTGTTCACTGAACGTTCGGTTCGTTTACAACCCTATATAGCATATATATTTAAATTTATAACATTTATGTAATTTTCTTAAAGTGTGTATTGGTATATAGAAACTTGGTTTACTTGAAAAAAAACAAAAGGTTAAACTGATCATATTGTAATTTGTATTTAAAAGAACTGCTGTGGTAATTTTTCGAAAAGTCATATATTTGATATTAATTCTTTAAATGAATAAATGTGATATTACATTAATTTGTAGGGTTGATTTCTTAAATAAAACACTACATTTCTGTTTGAGTTAATTTGTATGGTTGAATTCGTGAACTGTTTAGCGTGAAGTTTGTTTTTGTTCGTTTGTTTAGTTAATGAACGAACACGAAGAAGATATGTCGTTCGATTAACTAAATGAACGAACTCGAACAATGGTCTCATTCATTTGACTGCGTTCGTGAACGTTTGGTAATATATTCGTTTATGTTCATTTGTAGGGGCGTAGCTTTGTGAGGGCCGGGAGGGGCGCCCGACCCCCCGAACTTTTCGCTCAGTAGTGCTCGGTATGTGGTTTTCGTATAGAATTTTTTAGGTATATACGTTTTCGACTCCCCGGTTTTATAATTTTTTTAGGTATATACGTTTTCGACCATTCACAGGGACGAAAGCAGATAACTCTATTCATTAACACCTCAAATCAAACTATTCATGCATGAAGAAACAAAATTAGATAAAACTATAAGCATCTAAAGTAATATATGTACTTCCATGGCTATGATTGTGAAGAGGTATGGTCCTAATTCCATGTACATATGGCAGGGACCACACCACTTTCTTCGTCCTACATGGCACTTACATCAGCAAGCAAATCCAGAAGCTTCTAGAAGCTTCTGGAAGACGTCAAGGTGACACCGAAGATGCTCCTCCAGACAGAAAGGTCGACACGTGTCACCACTAATCAGGCGCCATGTAGACCTACGACAAATCTGGGGGCAAACCGACAGCAGCAGTACAATTTCTCCAGCATGGACAAATGTTGGCGCGCCACGTGGACCACTATCCTGACCACAGCAGAGGAGACCAAGAGGATATTCCCCTTGGTCGGACAGCTGGCGCCCAATAGCAGCTGGCAAGGTCGCTTCTCCCTCCTTCACCCTCCTGCTATAAATAGTACCCTCCATCATTCAGGTTATCCATTCTATTCTCCTTGCATTTCACCTCTAACACACACTCTTTATTCCTCAGAACAATACTTATTCTCACGCCGGAGCCCGGTTAAGAAGGAAACCCCCATATTCCCCTCTTAACGAGCTAACGGTTTGCTGTTTTGCAGGAACCCAGTCACAAGCGAGTAGAGAAGGAGATTGAACCCACGTAAGAGACGATCCAACTAGTTAACCACCGGTGTTAACCAGTGTTTCATCAGATTGAATAAATTATAAGCAACACTATATCTAACTTGCACTCATTTTATTGATTCACACTTACCATTTTCCCCAACGACGATCTCGTCATCAAACAAATCAAACTTCAAATCGCTATCCATTGTTTAAATTTAACGAATTTTGGCGTCCATGTTCTTCTTTGGTGTTACCACGCCCTCGAATTTTGGCGACTTTTTTTTATCTCCCTTCTAGACCCGCCATTTATGAAACAAAATTCAAGGCATGTATTTTAGAACACTAATATCGTACAACATTGATGCGAAATCTAGACTTAAGTAATCAAAGAGAGCTGAAGAGGTATGGTCCCAATTCCATGTACACATGGCAGGGACCACACCACTTTCTTCGTCCTACATGGCGCTTACATCAGCAAGCAAATCCAGAAGCTTCTAGAAGCTTCTGGAAGACGTCAAGGTGACACCGAAGATGCTCCTCTAAACAGAAAGGACGACACGTGTCACCACTAATCAGGCGCCATGTAGACATACGACAAATCTGGGGGCAGACCGACAGCAGCAGTACGATTTCTCCAACATGGACAAATGTTGGCGCGCCACGTGGACCACTATCCTGACCACAGCAGAGGAGACCAAGAGGATATTCCCCTTGGTCGGACAGCTGGCGCCCAATAGCAGCTGCCAAGGTCGCTCCTCCCTCCTTCACCCTCTGGGTATAAATAGGACTCTCCATCATTCAGGTTATCCATTCTGTTCTCCTAGCATTTCACCTCTAACACACACTCTTTATTCCTCAGAACAGTACTTATTCTCACGCCGGAGCCCGGTTAAGAGAGAAACCCCCATATTCCCCTCTTAACGAGCTAACGGTTTGCTGTTTTGCAGGAACCCAGTCACAAGCGAGTAGAGAAGGAGATTGAACCCACGTAAGAGACGATCCAACTAGTTAACCACCGGTGTTAACCAGTGTTTCATCAGATTGAATAAATTATAAGCAACACTATCTCTAACTTGCATTCATTTTATTGATTCACACTTACCATTTTCCCCAACGACGATCTCATCATCAAACAAATCAAACTTCAAATCGCCATCCATTGTTTAAATTTAACGAATTTTGGCGTCCATGTTCTTCTTTGGTGTTACCACGCCCTCGAATTTTGGCGTCTTTTTTTTTTATCTCCCTTCTAGACCCGCCATTTATGAAACAAAATTCAAGGCATGTATTTTAGAACACTAATATCGTACAACATTGATGCGAAATCTAGACTTAAGTAATCAAAGAGAGCTGAAGAGGTATGGTCCCAATTCCATGTACACATGGCAGGGACCACACCACTTTCTTCGTCCTACATGGTGCTTACATTAGCAAGCAAATCCAGAAGTTTCTAGAAGTTTCTGGAAGACGTCAAGGCGACACCGAAGATGCTCCTCCAAACAGAAAGGACGACACGTGACACCACTAATCAGGCGCCATGTAGACCTGCGACAAATCTGGGGGCAGACCGACAGCAGCAATACGATTTCTCCAGCATGGACAAATGTTGGCGTGCCACGTGGACCACTATCCTGACCACAGCAGAGGAGACCAAGAGGATATTCCCCTTGGTCGGACAGCTGGCGCCCAATAGCAGCTGGCAAGGTCGCTCCTCCCTCTTTCACCCTCCGGCTATAAATAGGACCCTCCATCATTCAGGTTATCCATTCTGTTCTCCTGGAATTTCACCTCTAACACACACTCTTTATTCCTCAGAACAGTACTTATTCTCACGTCGGAGCCCGGTTAAGAGAGAAACCCCCATATTCCCCTCTTAACGAGCTAACGGTTTGCTGTTTTGCAGGAACCCGATCACAAGCGAGTAGAGAAGGAGATTGAACCCACGTAAGAGACGATCCAACTAGTTAACCACCGGTGTTAACCAGTGTTTCATCCTTGGCGCCCACCGCATTTTTTGCAAACCACTTTCATCTCCTTTTTCTTCAAAAAGCTCTCTAAATGACTGAACCAAACCCTTCACCTCACGTGGACGGAGAAATCTCTTCCTTTGAACTGATTTTGGACACCGCTCACGTCCAAAGGTTTCAAGGGAACGAGACTATCCGAGAAGGGCAAGTAAACAATGAGATACCCGATATCTTTAGGTGCACTTTCAGAGTTATCCATCAAAGAACAAATGGAGCTACTTTTCAACTTCTACTCGGGGTAGTTAACCAAGCACCTCCGGAAGTTTCAACACCAAACCATGGGGCTGGTCCTTCAGCACCATCGGGTCAAATGTAGTTGAACTTCTCAGCACTCTTAGGGCTACCTGAAGGAGGAATTCTGGCCTCCTGGTACGCCAAGCAGAAAGCATCTCTGAACCTTGTCTATGAGCAGTTAAGCGCACAACAAGCTCTGCTCCAAGCGCAAGCAAATCAGTCCGCTTTTATTACTCCACCACAAAGAGCACCAAACGCTCATATTCCTCAACAGATGCATGTGCTGAACCAACAACCTGATAAAACACCCAACATCAGAAAGCAAAGTGTGAACGACATAAACGACGAATGGGATAGCTACAATGAAGAAGATGACACAACGTACAAGAGAGAAAGCACGGTATTTAGCATACTACCACCAGAACTAGAGGCGTATAAACCCCATAAGTGCGCGGGGTACAATCCAAATGCAGAACATAACTACTCATTGAGCTATCACCCAGAAGGCATAGCTGAAAAGTCTAAATTCATCAGAGAAATCGCAACAGCCGATATCGATAAGACAAAACTGCCACATAATGTGGGCAAATACAATGGTTTAACAGATCCTGACGACCACCTCCAAGTCTTCAACGGGGCAGGGTTAACAGGTGGTTGGACATTACCAACTTGGTGTCATCTTTTCTCACAAACCTTTGTCAGCGCGACGCGCGTCTGTTTTGATAGTCTGCCAGCAGGAAGAATTAAATCATGGATCGATTTTCGAGAAAAGTTCCTCGAGCACTTCTCCCAACAACATAGGCACACTAGAGATCCAGCTGATTACTTAAATATATGGAGGAAAGATCATGAAAGCATAGAAGATTTCATTGCCAGATATAACAAGGAATGTCTGGAAATCGGAGATGTAGGCGAGAAGATGATGCGTGCACACTTCATGAGGGCAGTAAAGTGTGATGACCTGATCAAACGATTGAAAGGAAGAGATGGAGGCCCCAAAGATTGGGACACCTTCATCGAAGCAGCAAAGACGATTGCGCGCACTGATAAACAATTGACCAGCGATGACAGCCGTCAATACAATTACAGTCAAAATGATTGGCGCAACAAGAAAGGCAAAGGCCAGTCATGGAAGACATCTGGCTACAAAGAAAGAAGCCCGATAAGAGAAGATGCGCGTGCTACGATCAATCAGATCAGCCATCGCAAAGAGGTTAAGAGAGAAAACAGGGAAAAGCAGTGGACACCCTTGACAAAAACCCCTTCCGAGGTCCTGTCAACCGAGAACCACCAGTTCAAACCTCCCTTACAGATGCGAAAGAAAAGGGGCCAAGACCCAAATCTTTTTTGCGAGTTCTACAAAGATACCGGTCACTTGACCGATGACTGCTTTAGCCTAAAGTAGGAGATAGAAAGAGCTTTGAAAGATGGAAAGCTCACCCATCTGGTAAAAGGAGGAAAGCGCGATGACCGCCAAATTCAAAGAAGGGAAGAAGGCCCAGACAACAAAAAGCTTCGAAAGTTAGAAACTCATATGATCCAAGGGGGTCCACGAAGATCACGAAATAACTATAACAAACGCGCCCAAGACGATTCATGGCGCGAAAAACAAGTTGTTTTCCCCGTGGTGCGAGGGGGCCTAAGAGAGAGAAGACCTATAGTCATTTCTGGCGTGATCGGTCATTACCAGACTGACTACATTTTCATTGATCCAGGGAGCACCGCATATATCATCTACGAACAATGCTTTAATCAATTCGACCAGGAGGATAAAGCGCGCCTAGAACCAGTAGATTACCCACTAACAGGTTTCTGCAATGAAGCCGTTTTTCCTCTCGGCCAGATATCGTTCCCGGTGCTGCTCTCGGATGGAAGGAACTCAAGAACAGAAGAAGTTACATTCATGGTGTTGCCAGCAAGCTCAAGACATGATATCCTTTTGGGACGAGAGTCCCAAGGAGATTTTAGTATGATCTGTTCAGGGCCACATTCAGCTGTTGGGTTCCCAACAGAGACAGGGATAGCAATAATTTACGCAAGCAAAGAGGTCCTCGCAACTGATGAAATCAGACCGGCAAAAGCGAGCAAATCCGCACCGCACGCAGAAGCCGAAAAGTGGATACTGAACAACAAATATCCAGAACAAACTGTCACTTTGGGCCCAGCGATGTCAGATCTCACGCGCGCGGCGCTAAAAAGGTTGTTATTTGAGAATATGGACGTGTTCACCTGGACACCGGCCGATATGGTTGGCGTTCCACGGCACATAGTAGAACACAGATTGAATGTTTCTGAGAACGCTAAACCTGTGGTACACACGAAACGTCATCTGGGAGACATAAAGCACGATGCCATGCAAGAGCAGATCACCGAATTACTAAACGTTGGTATCATCAGAGAAGTTTGTTACCAAACCTGGGTAGCTAGCCCAGTGATGGTCCCTAAAGGAAATGGTGGTTGGCGAATGTGCGTAGATTATAAAGATTTAAACAAAGCATGCTCGAGCGACTGTTCTGCTTTACTAGAAATTGATGAGAAAATCGATTCATTGGCGTCATTCAGATGGAAATGCTTCCTTAATTGTTATAAAGGATACCATCAGGTGCAGATGGCCATCCAAGACGAAGATAAGACTGCATTCCGCACTCCAACAGGGTTGTATTACTATACAAAAATGCCCTTTGGACTAAAGAATGCAGGAGCAACTTATCAGAGATTAATGAATGAAACATTCAGCGATGCAATCGGCAAATACATCGAGGTATACATGGATGACCTGGTCATCATGAGCAAGGAAGAGAGTATGATGTTGGTGAACATCCAAAAAACGTTCGACACGTTGCGTGGTGTGAACATTAAACTGAAACCAGCGAAATGTTCCTTCGGAATGGAAGAAGGAAAGTTCTTAGGCTTCATCGTCACAAAGGACAGGTTCAAGGTCAATCCAGAAAAAGTTCAAGCGATAGAACGGATGCCTTCACCGTCAACGATAAAGGAAATGCAGAAGTTGTCCGGACGGTTAGCAGCCCTTAACCGTTTCCTCGCCAATCATGCAGCGAAATATTTCCCATTTATCAAAACACTCCGCAACTGTGTGAAGAAGAATCAGTTCCAATGGATGCCCGAAGCTGAGCACGCATTCCGAGAAATGAAAGACTGCCTCATACGGTTACCAACGCTGACTGCACCAATGAAGGGCGAACCGCTGGTCATGTACCTTTCAGCATCAGAAAAAGCAGTTGGAGCAGTTCTACTCGTGGATCCACAAGGCATACAAACGCCAGTATACTACGTGTCTCGCACCCTGAACGACCCAGAAACAAGGTATGCCATGATGGAGAAACTGGTCCTCGCATTGATTCACGCGTCAAGATGATTGCGCAGGTACTTCACCAACCACGTCATTCATGTCTTAACGAATTACAACATCGGCAACATCCTCGCGAGACCTGAGATATCCGGAAGATTGAAAAAACG
Organism: Helianthus tuberosus; assembly: GCA_030545235.1. Taxonomy (NCBI): domain Eukaryota; kingdom Viridiplantae; phylum Streptophyta; class Magnoliopsida; order Asterales; family Asteraceae; genus Helianthus; species Helianthus tuberosus. The sequence goes on from CM060369.1 coordinate 87,180,955, forward strand.
GGCCATAGAACCTGGAGGCCACAATGTGGTTTTTAGGCCAAGGCCAGCAATCAAGGGTCAAGTATTGGCAGACTTCCTGACAGAGGTGCCAGATGAAAAAGACAGAGAGTGCAAGGCAATGGAAAGAGCTGAAAGGCAACATTCGGAAGAACCATGGCTACTGTATACATATGGCGCGTCTAACGAGGATGGCGCAGGAGCGGGACTTAGATTGGTAAGTCCAGAAAAACACGAGTTCACATACGCCATTCGGTTAGACTTCAAGAGCACAAATAATGAAGCCGAATATGAAGCTTTTCTTGCTGGTCTGAGGTTAGCAATCAAGATGCGAGTCAAACACATAGAGGCACATGTAGACTCCATGCTAGTAGCAGGGCAGATCAACGGCCAGTATGATGCCAAAGGAGATGTGATGGCACTGTACCTAGACCAAGCAAAAACATTGCTACAAAACATCAATTCCTACAAGGTGCACCACATTAACAGGAGCGAGAATAAACCAGCAGATGCACTGAGCAAACTCGCGTCCACCAGCTTCCAGCACCTGGCCAAGGACGTGCGCATTGAAGTTCTAAGCAATCCATCAGTACCGCTAAGGCAAGTGAGCGTCATCCAACTGGGAGCAACGTCCTGGATGACTCCGATTATCATGTATCTCCAGTCTGGAATACTACCCGAAAGCAAAGCCGAAGCACGAAAAATACAATACAAGTCAGAACATTACCAAATGGTTGATGGCATTTTATACAGGAAATCGTACCTCAGACCGTTGCTAAGATGTGTAGACCCAGAAGATGCAAATTACTTGATCCACGAAGTACATGAGGGTATCTGCGGCATTTATGCCGGCCCAAGAATGGTGGTAGCAAAAGTAATGAACGCGGGATACTACTGGCCAGGGATGCACCTGGACGCAGTCAAAGTCCTGAGAAAATGCAGTGGTTGTCAGAGGCATGCCACGAAAACAATGCGCCCAAAAAACGAGCTGGTCCCCGTAACAACGGCTTGGCCGTTCCAGCAATGGGGTATAGACATGGTTGGTCCTTTTTTTTCCAGAAGCTCCAGGAGCAGTGAAGTTCATCATAGTCGCAGTAGACTACTTCACAAAATGGGTTGAAGCGAAGGCGCTAGCATCAACCACGTCTACTGTGGTACGAAGGCTTATCTGGGAACAAATAATTTGTCGGTTCGGACTGCCTCTGAGGATCATAACCGATAACAGAACAAATTTCGCTGCTGAAGATCTCCAAAATTGGTTCAAGGAGCTGAACATAGATCACACCTTTTCCTCGGTGGCACACCCGCAAGGAAATGGTCAGGTCAAAGCAGTGAACAAAAGTATCGTGGACGGTATCAAGGCCCGGTTGGGAACGCAACGAAGAGGATCGGTTGATGAGTTGCCCAGCATACTGTGGGCCCATAGGACTATGCCAAAGACAAGTAACGGGGAAACACCGTTCAGTCTAGTCTATGGTTCAGAAGCCGTGATACTGGCAGAGATTGGCCTGCCATCTCCAAGGATGCTCTCCATGAATATGATTAACAATGAGGAAGAAAGAAGGTTGGACTTAGACCTTCTAGAAGAAAGAAGAGAAATGGCAGCAAACAACAAGGCAAAATATAAAATCAAGCTGGAAAATACTATAATAGTAAGGTCAGAATTTGCACTTTCAACCCCGGTGACTACGTCTTGAGAGACAACGAGGCGTCCAATGCCGAAAGACCGAGAAAACTAGCTCCCAAGTGGGAGGGACCTTATGTCATAGATGAAGTCCTCGGGAAAGGAGCGTACAAGCTGCGCACACTCGAAACCAAAGAAGTCCCCAGGACTTGGAATGCCCAGCAACTCAGAAAATGTTATATGTAGATGGTTATAAGTCTTATTTTCTCTTGTAATGAATGGTCGTGGGCCCAACACAGTTAACTCTAATACAAGAAGTGTTGGCTATCTTATCTTGTGTGAATTTCTGTTACAACTGCATATATTACTTCGGGCATACACGAAAACACCAATGGCTCAGACATAGGAAACGTTGTAGACCTCCAAGGCTCGTCACAACTAAGTGCACAGCCGGGTCAAGAACACAACCAAAGCCTATCACGCCAAATACCGCTTCGTGCCCATTTACACACTAAAGCATGGTAAAAAAACATTGTAAGACCCCCAAAGCTGAGCACAGCTGGGTCAACACAATAACCTGTAAAACGATCACTTCGTATACACGAATCAAACTACGCGCTTAACGATAGAACAAATGTTGTAAAGTTTTCCCAAGCATAACACAATACAGTGTAAAGCTAGGACGACCAACACAATCTAACCTGTCTCAGCCATCATTCATTCGTGTTACCTAATCAAAGTAATTACACATGCACATATTGTAACGATAATAAATTTATAGCAAATAAAACAAAAAACCAATAGTTAGCATAAAACATAACAAGTGGTGCAAAATACCAGCAAACATAACGATCGAAAGGAAGTGTTCACAAAGTATAAAGTTAATTGTTCAAAGAGAAATTGTCAGACGATTACAAGGCCACCAGGCCCATACGCGGCATACAAGCCGGAGAACCTTCAATCTTGATGACTAGGACCAACACCTTCAGTTCCCTAGTCACCAAGAGCTTTTTTCAAAACTTTAACAGCATTAGCTTTCCGAGACAACTTCTCAACGGCTTTAACGACGCCGAACTCAATAAATTCATATTTTTGACGCTTGGTGGCGTAAGCAGTGGTACAATCTTGTTTGTATAATTCAAAGTGATAATCCTTCTCATTATTCACGGCCGCTGCTCTACCTTCACCATAGCCGTCCTTCCGTCCGCTATTGTATGCAGCTTGACCCAGTTCGAACATATATTTAGCAAGCTCATCAGATTTGGAAATACGTTCAGAAATCTGTAGAAAATAACAGGAACATGAGAGAAGCAACGACAACAGAAAGTAAGCAAACGCGAGAAAAATACCAGGGGTACTGCACGCACAAGTAGCCACTTGCGATCAGCAGCAGCCTCCTCAGCTAAAATTTCAGAAGCTTTGCTCTTGGCAACCTTCTCAGCAGTAAATTTCTCTAACTTGGCTATGCGTTGGATGTATTCCTGCTCCCTCTTCTGATGCACGGCACGCTCCTCCTCAGCTTCATCACTTATCTTACTCTTCTCTCCTGATAACCTAACAATGGTATCGCGCTGGGTTTGCATCTCCTTGTTTGTTCGTTCACAAGCAGCTTCCCAGTCTTTCTGCTTGTTAGCATTCAACTGCTTTTCCTTGGCAAGCTTCTCCTCTGCATCAGCAGCCCTCCATGCCAAACCCTTATTCTCAGCATTGAATTTTTCTCTTTCTTCAGCAAATGCCTTCTTGGCAGCCTCAAATTCCAACGTATCCTCCCCCATTAACTGCCATTCCCGCGCAATCTCCTGGGAGGTAGCAAAAAAGTTGACCCTAGCATGGATGTGATCGTCCAAGAGATCCATCCGATTGCGTTTCTTTTGAAACAATCTATCAGCAGGGGGGAGGGACAGTGAAAAGAACTCTCGGCAGTTATTCAGGTCAGTCATCCGAGAGCCTTGAGTCAGGTTCCATCGAGTAGCGTGGAGGAGATCAGCACATGCCGGATTGTGGGTGTCCCAGGATCCACCTTGAACTTGTTCATACTCAGGACTCCGACGAACCCCTGATGTACCACCTCCTCTAGAACCCGGTGGACGCTTGGTATAAACGGTGTGACGAGGGGTAGCTTCACTTGATTCCACCTCAGTGTCAAGACCACCACCACCCTCGTCACCACCGGCACTAGCACCAGCAACATTCTCTGCAACAATCTCCACTTGTTCCACTTCATCCTCCTTCCTTTTGCCCCTTGGATCAGGATGAGGGGGGAGATAAACCAAAAGTTTTGGAAGGCGGGGAAGTGGGGGGTGTAATCTTGGAGACATCAACCTTGTGAACACCCTTACTCGATTTAGCACCTGCTCCAGGGCAAGCAAGATAGTCAGAACAAGAAAGAAAGGCGAAAAACAAGACATACAAATGAAAAACCCTGTACCATGGGAACCAGAAGCTGCGAATATCTTCTCCAGAAGGTTACCATGTTTTGAAGTAAAAACACCCAAATCAATTTCCGATTCTGAAGGTGCAGGGGGAGTCTCTTTCTGAAGCTTAGCTTTCTTTGCCTCAAGCTAAGAAGCAGCATGCTCATCAAGTTTCTTCTTCTTGTCTTCAAGAGCTTTCTTATTCATTAACTTCGTCATGGTAACATTATCATCGGGATCGCGTTCAGCACGCTTATCCCCTGCGTCTAAACCAGAGAGCATGTCAGAGACGACAACATAATCCAGGAAGGAAGAATTAGAAGGATGCTTACGAGATGCCTTAACCATTGGCTCCTCAACTGTCTCTTTCTCAGGTTTATCTACCTTCTTCTTCTTCCTGGTTTCCAACTAATCAGCATCATCAACCGGAACATCAACATCCTCACCAGCAGGTTCATTCATGGGCTCGTTCCCAGTCCCTTGTGGTGGACCTGCACGCGAGGAACGAAGGATTAGACCTTCATGTGACCTATCAGAACCTTCATTCGAAAGGACAATAATCTCCTCTCAAGTGGGACTAAGTACATCGTCAAGATCATCCCCACCATCATCACCTAAAATGGTGTTAGCATAAGTGGCAAAGCTTTCACTGGTAGGGTGCAAGAATCTGTCCCGTATCTGATCCAACCACAAGGGCCTCCCCTCAGCTAACGTCGCCACAACCATGGCACCACCGGCCTTCAGATCAAGAACATTCATTAAACTATATCCAGCTGTAAAGCACAACAACATAAGAAAAAAAAACACAGAAGAACATACAAGTAAATTAGCAACAACAGTACCTTTCCCTTGATATAGGAACACCCTAGGGTTTTGGGGTGCCCACAACATGCTCATCCCAGCAGCCACCAACGCCCTCTCTTCAAGTTGAATAATAGAAGTAACCTTCCGGGTCAACACCTTGTACCATTCTTGCTCAGCAAAATTCAAAGACACATTCACACGAGGGACCCCTTCACCCTCTTCACGGTAATGCATGTCAATGGGGATGACCCCACGTCGGATGTAGAAAAACTTTTGTTTCTAATCATGCAAACTTTTTGGTGGGTTAGTACTGCAAGGGCTAACTCCACCAGGTCGAGAATTGAAAAGAGTAAAAACCGCCATTATAACTCACAAATAGAACACATTGAACATTTCAAAAGTCGGTTCAATGCGATTGGCCCTACATATGAACTCGAAGTGAGTAATCCGGGGCAGCCCAAGAGCGTTTATTTGTGAAATATGTAACCCATAGTTTGTCAGCACTTCTCCGATGAACTTCGTCATGGGAAGACGGAAGTTACCCTCCCGGAAGTAAGCAGCATACAATGCTATGCACCCCGGTGGAGCATCCAAAGCGGTAGAGTTGGGAGTTGGAAACTGAGCACCCCATTCTGATCGGAAACCCATATCCCGAACAAGATTCTAAAACTCCTATTCTTTACAGTTTATCTCTGCACGATCCGGACCAGGAGGATTCCGGGGCTTGTATTTCCTTTTTCTCGAAGGATTACCGCTGGTAGACATGATTAACAATGATGAAAGGAGAAGTATGCAGAGAGGAAAGAAGAAATAAGGGGAAGGAAAAATTCAGAGAAAAATTCAAAGAGAGGAAAAAGAGGGATTACGAATTTCGAAAGTGAAAGAAAGGGGGAACCGTCGAGTATTTATACCCATCGCATTTAATGCGATGGGTAGTAAACCGTCAGGAAGGCAGGAAATCAACCAACAAGGAGACGCCACGTCAGAGGAGTGAAAAACCGTCGCCTCGATTCCAGGGCGCGTGGCCGCCACGCACCTGACAGACGGCGAAACGTGACTGACGGCTCTGAAAAGAAAACTGTTCATCTCTGAAAATACTGCCACGTCAGTCACCCTTGTCACATTAAAGAAGCTTCCATCATAAGGAACCGCCAAAAAGCAAGGTTGCCATCATGCGCCATGCGCCGTGCACCCATTTGGCTCAACTTTGCAAGCTCACCATCATGCGCCGCATGCCGTGCACCCATTTGGCTCAACTTTGCAGGCTCACCATCATGCGCCGTGCGCCGTGCACCCATTTGGCTCAACTTTGCAAGCTCACCATCATGCGACGTGCGCCGTGCACCCATTTGGCTCAACTTTAAAGGCTCACCATCACGCGCCGTGCGCCGTGCACCCATTTGGCTCAACTTTGCAAGCTCACCATCATGCGCCGTGCGCCGTGCACCCATTTGGCTCAACTTTGCAAGGTCACCATCATGCGCCATGCGCCGTGCACCCATTTGGCTCAATACCGCAAGGTTCACAAAAGCAAAAAATAAAAACCACTACCCTTATAAGTACAGAAGCGTTCACAAAAGCAAACAATAAAAACCATGTAGGTCCCCTTGAGTCGTATGGATCTTTCACAGAATTGTCTTTCTAATCAAGAGTGCGGAATCCTCTTGGTCAGAATATCACAGAAACGAGTAGAAAACAGAAACAGCAATTCACTTTCAAACCGGATCTTTATTGATTATCTATCAAAGTGATTACAATCAATCAAGATCCCTAACCAACACAATTTCGTCCAAGCACAAGCTCTCACGAAATTCTGTCTCTCAAACAATGTTTTGGCTGATTAACCTAAACCCTAAAGCCTAACCTTGTTTATATAACACAAGGTTTCAACATTAGGCTGGGTTTGCTACATGGGCTAGGCCCATTTCGTCCCCCATCACCCAATGTGGGTTTTGTTTAGCCCAAACTCTATTATCTCACTAATACAAAGCTAAACCTGCTAACTGTTTATCGTTTAACAAATTACAAGATATCCAAAGACCAAATCTAAGCTGTTGTCACAAACATGCACCAACAAACTCCCCCTTGACAATAGCTTCATAAAATAACTTTGTCTTCAGTCATCTTGCAATCTTCATGTAGTCTTGCACTGTCTTTGGTCTTTGGATAGCTTCAGCTTCAACAGCTCTGTCAGCAACAGACTCCCCTAAGCTGATGCATCCAATCACCAAATCTTCAAAACTTTAGCATTTGAGTAAACTCCAGTTCAGCATTTGTAAAGCAATCTTCAATCTCTTCAACTTTGTCTGCAATGTAGAAAGGAGATTCTACCATGCATCCAATCAAACTCTCATCTTCACAGCAACTCATCACTTTAACTTTTCAGCAACACACTGCTTCAATCTGTATACTATAAAACAAACATCTCGAGAAACCATAAGAATTTTTCAACAAAGTTAAATAAAGTATTATTTTTCAAGAGATAGTTAAACTGTATCACAGATTAAGCATTTTCAACTTATCACCAACACGCAAAACTTTTTAATCACACCCTATAACCCGCATGATTTAAAATGTTGAACTCACTTTCCAACACCGTCTCCCCCTATCAGTAACAATTCCTCCAAGAATAACAGTTTTCCGTACGTTAAGAATTTTAAACAGAAAAAGACACTATTTTTGGATTTTTATATTTTCTGAAAGCAAGTAAATACAAAACAATAAACACTCTATTTTTGTGAGAATCACTGGTAAGAAGATCATATCAGCACAATCAAACAATTTCACACAATTAGATAATTCTTTATTTAATTTTTCATGAAAAGCAGTCCAAGACGATTACCAGTATGTTTGTCCACTTAAACAAAATGCATGAACATTTCAAGTACCATTGCCGTATGATACGTTAAGGTAATTTTAATTACTGAAATACTAGTGTGTCCCACTTCAGGATATACCCCCGCGATCAAGGTATGCACAAAGATTCATCATAGTAGGTGAGTATACTGAATTCATCCGTTTTGTATTTCAACGTTTAGATACTTGGTGATCAGGTCAGTACTTCCGTACAGCAAAGAGACCAAAATATCTAACGAGGGCTATGACAAATACCATTTTTTGGTACGAATTATGCATTTTGCACTTTTTGAATGACTCTCTATGAGAGCTTCTTCATTAATGGGATTTGGCATTTTTTGCTCTTTTAAGATATCCTGGTTGTGCCTAGGTCAGCATGTATCTGGATGCAGCAGAAGGACAAGCCTGATATCCCCAGATGAAATAACAGTATAAAGACCCAAAACTTCAGATTTTGGCAATCTATCAACGCAAGATTTAAGGTCATTAAACCATACACCACTGATGTGTTCCCCACTCATATTCAGTGCATTTATGTTTATATCACATTGGTAAGTTGATTATTTCATGCTTTTTGCCTACTGGTACATCATATGATGAAGCTGCTATCACACTTAAGCAATTTAAGTCAGTTTCAGTGTGACAGTCTAACTTGTCGATGTACTATCATTTCTCCTTTTTCACACAGCGATAACTCATTTTTGATTTTCTATTTTTTTTTGTTTTTGATTTTTCAATTTTTTTTGTATTTTTGATTTTTAAGAAAAGCAGTAAACTATTTAAAAATTCTTATGAAAAAACAGTTATTCAGGATTCCTCATCCCGTTGAGTTCGACTAAGTGTTCAAAGCGAGCCCTGTCAAAAGCTTTAGTATAAAGATCTGCCAGGTTATCTTCGGTGTCGACTCGATGTAATTCAATTAGTCTCTTTTCAGCACAATCCCGTATAAAATGATGACGTATGTCAATATGTTTTGTGCGACTGTGTTTCACGGGATTATTAGTTATAGAAATTGTGGCATTATTGTCTATCATAATAGGAGTACGAGTGAAATCCAAACCGTAATCGCGCATTTGCTGTTGTATCCAGAGAACCTGAGAGCAGCAGCTACCCGCAGCAATATATTCAGCTTCACACGTAGATGTAGACACACACGATTGCTTCTTGCATTGCCAAGACACAATCCTGCCTCCCAAGAACTGACAACCACCTGTTGTAGACTTTCTGTTCGACTTGCATCCTCCAAAGTCTGAGTCAGTGTAAGCAACAAAATTCATATCACTATCAGCTGGATACCACAACCCAAGTTTAGGTTTCCCCTTCAAGTAACGAAGAATACGCTTCACCGCCTTCATGTGTGACTCCTTAGGATTAGCCTGATATCTGGCACACAAGCATACTGCAAACATAATGTCAGGTCTTGAAGCAGTCAAGTACATTAGAGAACCAATCATTGCCCTGTATTGAGTAGGATCAACGTCTTCAGTACTTTCATGATCTGGGCCAAGATTGTGATTTTCACATATGGGTGTGTTGAAAGTAGAGCAATCATTCATTTTGAACCGACTCAAAATGTCATACACATACTTTGTTTGATGAATAAACATCCCATCCTCCTTTTGTTCAACTTGTAATCCCAAAAAGTAAGACAGCTCACCCATAGCGCTCATTTCAAACTTGCTCTTCATCACCTGCTCGAACTCTTTACACATGTCTTCATCTGATGACCCAAAGATGATGTCATCCACGTACACTTGTACTAGCAGAAAATCTTCCTTCTTCCTCTTGATGAACAGTATACTGTCGATCTGACCTCTTTCAAAACCATTCTTGATCAGATGTGTAGACAGTGTCTCGTACCACGCCCTGGGAGCTTGATGTAACCCATACAAAGCCTTATCAAGTTTGTACACTCGATCTGGATAGTCTGGATCAACGAACCCATCTGGTTGTGAGACATACACCACTTCTTGGACTTTCCCGTAAAGAAATGCACTCTTCACGTCTAGTTGGTAAACTTTGAAGCCCTTGAATGTTGCGAAAGCTAGAAACAAACGAATTGCCTCCAACCTTGCCACTGGTGCAAACACTTCGTTGTAATCTATCCCTTCTTGCTGATTGAAACCTTTGACAACCAATCGAACCTTGTTTCGCGTCACAATTCCTCTGTCATCTTTCTTGCACTTAAACACCCACTTAGTGCCAATTTCCTTTTCACCTTTAGGAAGGTCAACTAACTCCCAAACCTTCAACTTTGCAAACTGTGCCAATTCCTCTTGCATAGCTTCAACCCATGAATTGCCTTTAAGAGCCATATGAATGTTCTTCGGCTCCTCTTGGGAAATAAAGCAACTATACAAGCACTCGTTCACAATCCCAGTCTTCTCAATCGACACAAATAACCCAGAATTTGCTGCTATGCTCCTTCTCGTCTGAACACCTGCATTAGGATCTCCAAGTATCATGTCAACTGGATGATCCCTATTTGCTCGTGTAGTAGCAACAGTATCCACTTCTAAATTTTCACCCAGGTTTGATCCAACCTCCCCCTGAATGTTCTGATTTGCAAACGGATTAACAAAATCCTCCCCCTCAATGGGTTCAGAGTCACTATCGCTTGAATCAGGATCACCAGCACCTTGGGAAGTTTCCGCAGCATCTGTCATATCAACATTCGATCTAGGCATGAACTCGCCTTCATCGTCTCCACCAATCATTGTCTGAATCAACTGAGAATCATCTGCATTTGGAAACTCAGGAATATTAAATGATTTAAAAGTGCTTTCATAATCATATAATATAGCAGGACCACTCGTTGATTGTTGAGGTTTGTATGACGTAATTTCCACATTAAACACAACCTCAATTTTACCAGTTTTTAGATTAAAAACCCTATTATTCGGTGCGCCAGGTACATAACCTAGAAAGTAGCCTTCGTCAGCCACCTCACCGAATTTTTGTTTATCTTTATTACGCACAATGGTGTAGGGTAATCCAAATGGTTCAAAGCCTTCCAAGTTTGGCTTTTTGTTAAACATTAATTCATGACATGTTTTGTTAAAACGTTTAACAGTCAAAACTTTGTTCAGGACGTAGCAAGCTGTATTCACAGCTTCTCCCCAGAAAAGAACTGGTAGCTTTGAATCTGAAAGCATTATCCTAGCGGCTTCAATCAACGTCCTGTTTTTCCTCTCAGCAACTCCATTTTTGTCACACCCCCAAAATCCACACGCGGAGTATCACCGCTTTGAGGCGTGACTGACCAGGATCAAACCACTAATCATATTGAACAGACCAGTAATTAAATGTAAAAGTCCAACCAACACAATTAGTGTTCAAAACAACCATAGTTCAAGTTATGAGCGGAAGCATAATGTGTAAAACCAAATCATAAGTTTAATTATCCAAATATTTAACATGGCACACAGCTGTCCATGTCCCACAACGACTCTTCCTTGTGCAAGCTCCAGCTAAGTACCTATAGACCTGCAAAGCATGTAGTAACGAGTCAACAACAAGTTGAGTGAGTCCACGTTTGGTTGTCCAGTTTATAGTTGTTCCGAAAACACAGTTTGCTCTTTACCAGCTATCCAGCCGTGGGGGTTACCCCATAGTTCGAAAAACGTTTATTAGTTACCCGTTCTTACGTTGGCTATTCCAGCCCGGCTCTATGGCCGTGGGGGCTACCCCATGTTTAATTCACCAAACTCGTTACCATATCGACTACTAACGTTCGTCATGTTTAAGTGCCCTAACGTCTGTGTCTATCATCACTGACGTGCCATAGTCCATTAGTCCACGCCCGTCCTCTGCGGCACGGTGTGAGGTTTGTTAAACCTAATAGCGCTATTTAACTAATGACCCGTTCGCCATTGGCCTCGGCGATTAAGTCGATACAAAAGGAGGGACTTCGTTGATAGAGTTCTAGTCTGGTATAGTTAGATACGTCTCAACAGGACGAGGAATCTATGTTCCTGATTACGTCTCAACAAGACGAGGAATCTATATTCCTTAACCCATTCCCAACCCCTGGGAACCCCATGCTTTGTAACGAAGTGTGAACTCACCTTGGTTTGCTCGGCAGATTACACAGAAAGGTCAAGTCTAGCAGCTAGTGGTCAACCACGTCCTAACATGGTTATCACACATGTCAGGTTTAAGTTCAAGTAAAGCACATATGATTACACATAGTTTAACAGATTGCTATCACGTATCGATCATGGCAACATAGTATACACATAGTACGCTTTAAATGATATCAGTTTAGCACACAAACAAAGCCCACATAAGTCTCGGCCCAACACGTATACCCGGCCCAACCAGTTTAATAAACATGCAGCTTGTGCGACTATAACAGCCTTGTGCGACCGGGAATCCCTTGTGCGACTGGGAACTCATTGTGCGACTGGGCTTGTATGTTCGGATCAGGTCTTGTACGACCTGATCTTGTGCGACAAGGCTGCATGTTGGAATGGATTTAAATATCCGAATGTCTTGCCATTCGGTTACAACCAATTATCTATTTCCAAAATTAAAATTAATCAATCAACAGTTTCTCATCATTCTAAGCCACCTAACATCGATCAACTAAAAATCCTCACGAATACATATGAACCCTAATCCAAATTAAAATAGGAACAATAATCATAACTCATCCACATGGTCTACAAAATAGTCGAACTGTTTTGTCAAATGCTCATCATTCAAGTTTGAATCACACTAATTAACTACACCAACCATGACATATTACATTAGAATTGGTCCAATCATAAACACCTAACAAAAACATATTCATTCATTCATGATTCATGAATTTGGTCACATGACTCTGACACATATTTAATGAAAGATAATTGATACAAAAGACCCACTCAATTTCAATTGTCATGATCACATGCTATTTTAAGTTGTCAGTAGATCATGTGCCTCATATCGATATACATAGATTCATATAGTCACGTTATCATCATTAATATGTTAACCGGATCACACATAATCATCACCCCAACATGCTTCAAAAATCTCGATTACTACCAACCATCCCATCACTGCCGAAAATATATATAGATATATATTTGATTCTAAATCATCAACAACCTCATATGATTAACAATTCTGTATAAATATAAGATACCATACATGTGCCGATTTCATGAACATCAAGATTAATAGTTTACGTCATCATCAAATTCCAAATCATATTTACACAACATCAACCTTTCGGATCTAACATGTATATGGCCGATTACATATATTCAAAATTAATCATGTATCATTCATACCAACATCACAATTCATACTCAAATAACATCAATCGAATAAACACATGACATGAAACACTAACCGATTAAAGAAGAGAGTGATCCGATTCAAAGGGGTGATCTTCGATTGAGAGAGAGAGTGTGCCGTCGAGTTCAAGAGGAGAGAAAGGGAGCACTAGGGTTTGGTGTGGTATTGTGTGATTAACAACAAATGAGAAAAACAACTCCCTAATGGAGTGTGTGAGCGAATAAGAGGAGTGGGCCGAACCCTCAATGGGCTGCCCCATTGATCCGAATACAAGGTGTAGCCCAAATGGGCTTGTGCGATCGAGTGGTGTTGTGCGTTCGGGTCGTTCCTATACATACATACATACAACACAACATATATTCCCTTAACATTCAATAACTTAATGTTCCATTAAATCATCCACTACACATAGTCACATAAAGTTTACGTTACACTAGGGTACAAAGATATTCGAAATACGAGTTGTCACATTATCCCCAAGTTGAAAGAAATTTCGTCCCGAAATTTAGCACGTACTCACTGAGGAAGCTAGTTAAGTTGCATGGTTTTCCTGGTTTTCCTGGGGTGTCACATCCTCCCCCCGTTGATCTGGAATTTCGTCCCGAAATTCCGTAGCTTCAGCCTCAGTAGTGGTTGTACCGGTTGCGAACAGTTGGGGATACTTTTGTTTCATCTGATCTTCGCGTTCCCAGGTGAACTCTGGGCCGCGACGTGAGTTCCAACGAACTCGAATGAGAGGTATTCTAGTACGCTTGAGGACCTTAACATCCCGATCCGTGATTTCAACAGGTTCCTCGACGAATCGTAACTGCTCGTCGATCGTGAGCTCCTTCAAAGGAACTACGTGGGTCTCATCTGACAGACATTTCTTCAAATTTGACACATGGAAAACGTCGTGAACTGCACTGAGTTCCGCTGGTAAGTTCAATCTGTAGGCCACCTTGCCTATCTTCTCAATGACTTCGAAGGGTCCAACGTACCGTGGGTTAAGTTTGCCCCGTTTGCCAAAACGAACCACACCCTTCCAGGGTGAAACTTTGAGTAGTACACGCTCCCCAACCTGGAGCTCTAGCGGTTTTCTGTCCTTATCGGCGTAGACTTTCTGACGGTCACGAGCTGCCGCCATTCGTTGTCGTATCTGAGCAATTTTCTCTGTTGTGTCCACCACATGTTCTGGACCAGTAATCTGACTATCCCCCACCTCTGCCCAACAAAGAGGTGACCGGCATTTACGCCCGTACAATGCCTCAAACGGAGCAGCTTTAATGCTGGTGTGGTAGCTATTGTTGTACGAAAATTCCACAAGAGGCAGGTGCTTTTCCCAGCCGTTGCCAAAGTCAATCACACATGCCCTAAGCATGTCTTCGAGGGTCTGGATGGTACGTTCCGACTGCCCATCCGTTTGCGGGTGATAAGCTGTGCTCATATCTAACCTTGAGCCAAAGGACTTATGCATTGCTTGCCACAGTTCTGAAGTAAAACGTGCATCTCGATCCGAGATGATAGAGATGGGCACCCCGTGCCTCGAGACAACTTCCTTGAGATATACTTCTGCTAGGGTGGAGAACTTATGTGTTTCCTTGATGGCCAAGAAGTGAGCAGACTTTGTGAGTCGATCCACGATCACCCAAATAGTATCGTTACCACGTTGTGATCTAGGCAGGCCAGTAACAAAATCCATGGAAATTTGCTCCCATTTCCATTGTGGTATCTCTGGTTGTTGAAGTGGGCCTGAAGGTTTCTGGTATTCCGCCTTGACTCTCGCAAAAGTCAAGCACTTGCTAACGTAAGTTGCTATGTGTGCCTTCATGCTAGGCCACCAATATGTGGTTTTGATGTCGTGGTACATTTTGTCCGAACCAGGGTGCACTGAGTAGCAAGACTTGTGTGCCTCATCCATCACAAGCTCTCGTAGGTTGCCATAAAGTGGGACCCAAATGCATCCTGTGATGTACTAAGCACCGTCTTCCTTCTGTTCTAAGCGTTGCCTTGAGCCGCGTAGGGCTTCAGCCCTGACGTTCTCTTGTTTCAATGCTTCTACCTGAGCATTTCGTATTTGAGAAGGAAGGCTAGATTGTATAGTAAGTTGTAATGCTCGTACGCGCTTAGGAGCAGTGTCCTTTCGACTGAGGGCGTCAGCCACAACATTGGCTTTGCCCGGGTGGTATCTGATCGAGCATTCGTAGTCATTTAACAGTTCGACCCATCGTCGTTGTCTCATATTGAGTTCCTTCTGTTTAAAGATATGCTCGAGGCTCCTGTGATCAGTGTAGATAGCACACTTGGTGCCATACAAGTAGTGTCGCCATATCTTAAGCGCAAAAATAACCGCTCCCAGCTCTAGATCGTGTGTAGTGTAGTTCTTTTCATGAACTTTGAGTTGACGTGAGGCGTAGGCTATAACCTTATCCCGCTGCATCAATACACAACCAAGACCCTGAATGGATGCGTCGCAGTAAACCACGAAGTCGTCTGTACCCTCTGGCAATGAAAGGATAGGTGCACTGCAAAGTCTATCCTTTAAGTGCTGAAATGCTAACTCCTGTGCGTTCCCCCAACGATAAACAACGGCCTTCTGCGTTAGTGAAGTAAGAGGCTGAGCAATCTTAGAAAAATCCTTGATAATTCTCCTGTAGTAACCTGCCAATCCCAAGAATTGGCGAATTTCCGTTGGCGTACGAGGTGCAGGCCAGCTCTTGATTGACTCTACCTTGGATGGATCAACGTGAATCCCATCCTTGTTCACTACATGGCCTAAGAAATGGACTTCACGAAGCCAGAAGTCACATTTTGAAAACTTGGCGTACAGCTGTTCTTTTCTAAGGAGTTCCAAAATAAGTCGTAAGTGTTGCTCATGCTCCTCCTGACTCTTCGAATAGATCAGGATGTCATCGATGAAGACAATAACGAACTTGTCTAAGTATGGCTTGCACACTCGATTCATCAAGTCCATGAAGACCGCAGGTGCGTTTGTTAGCCCAAAAGGCATAACCAAAAACTCATAGTGTCCATAACGGGTTCGAAAAGCTGTTTTGGAGACGTCCTCTTCTCTGACTCTCAGCTGGTGATACCCTGATCTCAAATCAATCTTTGAGTAGTAGCTCAACCCTTGCAGCTGGTCGAACAAATCGTCAATGCGTGGAAGAGGGTAGCGATTCTTCACAATCACCTTGTTCAGTTCACGGTAGTCGATGCACATTCTGAACGTACCGTCTTTCTTCTTCACAAAAAGCACTGGAGCTCCCCAGGGCGAAGAGCTAGGACGAATAAAACCCTTATCTAAGAGTTCTTGTAGTTGCGTAGATAGCTCTTCCAGTTCAGATGGGGCTAAACGATATGGTGCTCGAGCTATGGGTGTCGCTCCAGGAGCTTGTCACCATGAATTACCAAAGGTTCTTAACTAGCACAGGGAATGCGGACGATCTTTTCTTTGCAAAGAGTCCCTGCTCGATGTTGAGGTGGCCAATCCATGCCAATAACGATGTCGAAACCCTTACAACGTGGGGTCATTCCTAGCATCATCCTGACCAATCACGAACACTCGACCCCTGGCACCATTGCCGTCGTTATTACCCCCGTTGTTGTCTCCATTGTTGTTCCCGTTTCCTTGGTTGTGGCTCTGATTCTGGTTCTGGTTCAACTGTGGACGGTGTCTCTTGAAGTGACCTTCAGCACTACACTGATAACATCCCTTGTTACCCTGCTGTTGCTGCTGATTCTGTGGAGCTTGTGGCTGCTGTTGTTGGTTCTTATTTGCAGGATGTGAGCTTCTACAATCTTTGGCTTCATGACCAAGCTTGTTGTATTTTTGTCAACGATCTTTGTTGCACGATCCGCTGTGGTGCAATTTACATCAATTGCACTTAGGGTGGTTTCCCCGGTATCCACCCTGACTTCGATTACCAAAAGACTGCTGCCTGGGGCTCCTGTACTCATCCGTTTTTCGCTGCTGCGACTGAGACTGAACCGAAGTGGAACCCTTTGCTCGAATTTCCATCCCACTTGCGTTTGTTGTCACTGGGGGCATCCGAAGTAGTTGTAGCAGCATTAATACGTTTCGGTGGTTTATTCTGTCCTACCACCTGATCTGAGAGACGTTGAGCAAGACGAGTAATATCCTGGATGGTTGCAAGGTTGGCCGATGTCACATGACTTTGAATCTCTGGTACTAAGCCTTTGAGGTACAGCTCAATGCGCTTGATGGGAGGATCCACCATTGTTGGACATAACACCGTCAGTTCGTTGGATCGTTTTGTGTATGCTTCTATCTCTGACCTTGTCATCTTCAGGTTTAAGAACTCCACCTCCAGCTGGTGGGTGTCATCTCGACTACGGTATTCACGTTTGGATCAGTTCCTTAAGAATCATTCCATGGGGTGGCATTAGCAGCCGCCAGCCCCAGCATCTGAACTTGCGAGTTCCACCAAGTTAGCTTAGTGCCTTCGAGAGTACCAGTGGCGTACTTCACCCTATGAGTCTCAGGGCATTCACACGTCTCTAAGACAGTTTCGAGCTTTTTAAACCAATGGAGGAGTCTAACAGCTCCTTTAGTTGCACTGAAAGTACTAGGACGACAGTCCATGCACGTCCTGAATGTGCCTACAGGCGGCTGAGCGTTCTGACCTTGTTACGCGAGGAAGAAAGACCGGGTTAAGCGCGAGAGTTGGGTCATGAGAGTAGGATCTAACATCCTAGGATAGGTTCGTAACAGCAGGTTATACCTCCTGCCTGGGCGGCTGCGAGTGCTGCCGTAACTTGTTCGTTGATAAGAGCCGTCAGCTGGCTTGAGTTAGGTTCACACGTTCCCTCATGATCTCACATCGAAGGAAACACAAATGGGAAAGGTGTCGCGAATGTGTGTAAGTGTGGAGTGATAGTAGGGAGCAAGCACAAATGTGTTTTCAAACTATAGTTGCTACGTTCATCTAAGCATACCATGAGCAAAGTTCTATGTAATCCAGCAAGTAGGCAATAAAACACAAACCATATCACCTAGAATGTCGAGCCTTGCACGTGGAGTGAAGCGTCGTTGTGGATCGTAGAGCACTGTACAGGTTATAGTCTGGTTTTAACAAAAACGTTTTCCTTTATTAAAACCAAGTTCTCTATAACCAATGGCTCTGATACCAATCTGTCACACCCCCAAAATCCACACGCGGAGTATCACCGCTTGGAGGCGTGACTGACCAGGATCAAACCACTAATCATATTGAACAGACCAGTAATTAAATGTAAAAGTCCAACCAACACAATTAGTGTTCAAAACAACCATAGTTCAAGTTATGAGCGGAAGCATAATGTGTAAAACCAAATCATAAGTTTAATTATCCAAATATTTAACATGGCACACAGCTGTCCATGTCCCACAACGACTCTTCCTTGTGCAAGCTCCAGCTAAGTACCTATAGACCTGCAAAGCATGTAGTAACGAGTCAACAACAAGTTGAGTGAGTCCACGTTTGGTTGTCCAGTTTATAGTTGTTCCGAAAACACAGTTTGCTCTTTACCAGCTATCCAGCCGTGGGGGTTACCCCATAGTTCGAAAAACGTTTATTAGTTACCCGTTCTTACGTTGGCTATTCCAGCCCGGCTCTATGGCCGTGGGGGCTACCCCATGTTTAATTCACTAAACTCGTTACCATATCGACTACTAACGTTCGTCATGTTTAAGTGCCCTAACGTCTGTGTCTATCATCACTGACGTGCCATAGTCCATTAGTCCACGCCCGTCCTCTGCGGCACGGTGTGAGGTTTGTTAAACCTAATAGCGCTATTTAACTAATGACCCGTTCGCCATTGGCCTCGGCGATTAAGTCGATACAAAAGGAGGGACTTCGTTGATAGAGTTCTAGTCTGGTATAGTTAGATACGTCTCAACAGGACGAGGAATCTATGTTCCTGATTACGTCTCAACAAGACGAGGAATCTATATTCCTTAACCCATTCCCAACCCCTGGGAACCCCATGCTTTGTAACGAAGTGTGAACTCACCTTGGTTTGCTCGGCATATTACACAGAAAGGTCAAGTCTAGCAGCTAGTGGTCAACCACGTCCTAACATGGTTATCACACATGTCAGGTTTAAGTTCAAGTAAAGCACATATGATTACACATAGTTTAACAGATTGCTATCACGTATCGATCATGGCAACATAGTATACACATAGTACGCTTTAAATGATATCAGTTTAGCACACAAACAAAGCCCACATAAGTCTCGGCCCAACACGTATACCCGGCCCAACCAGTTTAATAAACATGCAGCTTGTGCGACTATAACAGCCTTGTGCGACCGGGAATCCCTTGTGCGACTGGGAACTCATTGTGCGACTGGGCTTGTATGTTCGGATCAGGTCTTGTACGACCTGATCTTGTGCGACAAGGCTGCATGTTGGAATGGATTTAAATATCCGAATGTCTTGCCATTCGGTTACAACCAATTATCTATTTCCAAAATTAAAATTAATCAATCAACAGTTTCTCATCATTCTAAGCCACCTAACATCGATCAACTAAAAATCCTCACGAATACATATGAACCCTAATCCAAATTAAAATAGGAACAATAATCATAACTCATCCACATGGTCTACAAAATAGTCGAACTGTTTTGTCAAATGCTCATCATTCAAGTTTGAATCACACTAATTAACTACACCAACCATGACATATTACATTAGAATTGGTCCAATCATAAACACCCAACAAAAACATATTCATTCATTCATGATTCATGAATTTGGTTACATGACTCTGACACATATTTAATGAAAGATAATTGATACAAAAGACCCACTCAATTTCAATTGTCATGATCACATGCTATTTTAAGTTGTCAGTAGATCATGTGCCTCATATCGATATACATAGATTCATATAGTCACGTTATCATCATTAATATGTTAACCGGATCACACATAATCATCACCCCAACATGCTTCAAAAATCTCGATTACTACCAACCATCCCATCACTGCCGAAAATATATATAGATATATATTTGATTCTAAATCATCAACAACCTCATATGATTAACAATTCTATATAAATATAAGATACCATACATGTGCCGATTTCATGAACATCAAGATTAATAGTTTACGTCATCATCAAATTCCAAATCATATTTACACAACATCAACCTTTCGGATCTAACATGTATATGGCCGATTACATATATTCAAGATTAATCATGTATCATTCATACCAACATCACAATTCATACTCAAATAACATCAATCGAATAAACACATGACATGAAACACTAACCGATTAAAGAAGAGAGTGATCCGATTCAAAGGGGTGATCTTCGATTGAGAGAGAGAGTGTGCCGTCGAGTTCAAGAGGAGAGAAAGGGAGCACTAGGGTTTGGTGTGGTATTGTGTGATTAACAACAAATGAGAAAAACAACTCCCTAATGGAGTGTGTGAGCGAATAAGAGGAGTGGGCCGAACCCTCAATGGGCTGCCCCATTGATCCGAATACAAGGTGTAGCCCAAATGGGCTTGTGCGATCGAGTGGTGTTGTGCGTTCGGGTCGTTCCTATACATACATAC
Organism: Helianthus tuberosus; assembly: GCA_030545235.1. Lineage (NCBI taxonomy): Eukaryota > Viridiplantae > Streptophyta > Magnoliopsida > Asterales > Asteraceae > Helianthus > Helianthus tuberosus. Next base: position 87,201,494 of record CM060369.1, read on the forward strand.
ATACAACACAACATATATTCCCTTAACATTCAATAACTTAATGTTCCATTAAATCATCCACTACACATAGTCACATAAAGTTTACGTTACACTAGGGTACAAAGATAGGTTCGAAATACGAGTTGTCACAATTTTGTTGAGGTGTATAAGGAGCAGAATATTGATGTTCAATTCCCTTTCGAAGACAGTAGAGATCGAGAATACGATTCTTGAACTCCGTGCCATTATCACTCCTTATCCTCTTGATCCTAGCATCATGAACGTTTTCCAATTTCGTAAAAAGATCTATCAGCATCTCCGCCGTCTCATCTTTTGTACCTAAAAAGAAAACTCATGAATATCGTGAATAATCATCAGTGACAACTAAACAATAGTACTTTCCACCTATGCTCCTCACGTTCACTGGACCAAATAAATCCATGTGAAGTAATTCATAAGGGGCATCTATGGAATTTACTGTTTTAGATTTATGAGGTTTCTTATGTTGTTTTCCCTTTTGACATGGAAGACATTTATCTTCCACTTGAAACCTCTGCATTGGAACCCCTTTCACTAGCTCATTTTTAACAAGGTAACTCATTTTTCGATAGTGAATATGGGCCATGCGTCTATGCCACAACATCGATTCAGCTTCAGATGCTTTTGATAGTAAACACGCCACCACAGCAGTTGGATCCTTAGCACCCATGTCCATGACATAAGTGTCATTTCTCCTTGGCTCTCGCATCACTATCCAATCGTCCGGAATTTTCAAACCTGGTTTCAACACTAATGCTTCATTCTTGGTAAAATGGACCGAGTGACCCTTGTCGCAGACTTGTGACACGCTCATCAGATTGTGTTTAAGCTGCTCCACATAGTTCACTTTGTCCAGTGTGATCTTCCCATTGGTCACTTTTCCCCGTCCTGTAATTCTACCACCTTTAGCACCCGCAAAATTCACTTTTCCTCCATCATAATCTTCAAATTCAGTTAACAATCTCGCATCCCCCATCATGTGCCTGGAGCAGCCACTATCAACGTACCATAAGTTGATAATCCTCCTTAGCAGCTCCTGCACACACCAACCAAAAATTAGTTAGATTGGGGGACCCAAGCCTTAATGGTCTTGGGTCGTCCAAATTCACCAACTACTGGAACATCCATCCAAAATCCATTACTCCTAACTGGAGTCTTGGATCTCAGACCTGTTGATGGAATTTGATTTTGATTTCCACTAGGTCTATGGTTCTAAGGGTTCCTATATGTATTTGGACTATTTGACCTTTGAAATTTTTGATTTTGATATCTTGAATTTTGATTCCAAGAAGCTTGATTGTTATAATTTCTAAAGCCATTGTTATAAAAAGTTCGACCACCATCATTTTGGTATCGATTGTGATATTGACCTTGACTTCTGAAATTATTTGTATTTCCATTAAAATTGTTCATTCTAGGTGAACTGCTTCTAGGTCTATCATATCTTCCTGGTGGAGATCTAGGCTGAAATCTTGGTTGATTTCTTTGAAAACGAGGAACTTGTGGAGTTCCTTTTTCAGCCTTATCTACACCAACAGCAACATTTTCTGGTTGCTTAGGAGCAGATTTCTTTTGAGAATTTGAGCCTTTCTCCTCACTATCACCTTTCTTCTCTGGTAATTTCCCTCTCTGTTTTTCACTAAGTTGTGCTTCACTCTTTTTGTTAGGACAACAGCTAGCTACATGTCCCTTTGTGTGACACTTGAAGCACGATCTCCTTTTCAAAGACTTCTTAGCTGGAGTCTCTGAGGTAGATCCCTTATCAGATGGTGATGATCCCTTAGATGAACCTTGTTTAGTTTGCTTGGATTCAGATTTTTCTTTTTTTTTATTTTTAGCAAACTCTACATTTGATTCAGTTTCAATAACAGCTGTTTCATTTTTCATATCACTACCTTGAACAAAATTAATCTTTTTAACAAAAGCTTGATTTTTATTCTTAGGCGGTGAATTTTTCTTTTTCAAAGGTTCTCTGTTATTGTTTTCCTTAGCATCATCACTCTCAGATCCATCACCTTGACTTGATGTGGATGGAAAACTACTTGGTGCAGATGCCATAAAGTCTGCTAGCTCATCTTCACTAGGCAGGAATGAATAGTTATGACTAAGAGGAGGTGGAACTTCATTAAAGCCCTGGAAGCCCACACTGGTCTTGTCATTACTCTTCTTTAACCCACCCATCATGTGTTTCATAACAAAAGATGAATCTCTGAATTGACTCAATTTCTTTTCAAGTTCAACAATTTTGAGTTGTGCATCTGACAACTCTTTGCATTTTTCAGAAATCTCTTTTGTTTTCTCAGCCATCATGTCATGAGCTAGGTCTATGACTTGAAGTTTTTCATTTAGTTTGCAAGTTAAAGCTTCAATTTCAGCTTCATAACCTTTTATCTTCTTTAAGTATGACGATTCATTTCTTTTAACAAAAAAGTTTGACTCTTTAATGTTAGACATCTCACTTACCAAACTTTGGTTTTGTGTTGACAACCTGTCAACCTCACCCTGTAGTTCACGACATCTCAAACACACAGAAATAGATTGTACCTCTTTCTCATGAACTTCTGAGTTTTCATCAGCAACGACCTGTTCAGCTTCGCTCTCTTTCTCTACTTCAGCATCCACTTTTGCTTCAGCATTCTTCACTTCAGATTCAGCATCACTCACAGTATTTTCAGCTTCATCAACTGGCACTATCTCTGCCATGAATGCCTGAGTGGCACTCTCATTCCCCTGATATCGCTTTTGTAATGCATCCCACATATCCTTTGAATTAGTGTACTTGTTGAAGGTATGCTTGATGCTATCAGGTAAGGACATCTTTATTGCAACCAAGGCTCTCTTTTCAGCCTCATACATCTTTTTATCATCCTCTTTCATGTTCACATAGTCTGTTCTTCGTGGCCTGCCCTCATAATCGTGTGTTGGGTTTATGTACCCATCTTCAATACAGATCCACATGCGTGCATCCTGAGATTCAATGAAGGATTTGAAGTTGTCCTTCCATGTAAGATAATTCTCCACCTTCATCATCTTAGGTGCATTCAATTTTGTCATGTTCGACATTTTAACGCAACAGACTGGTAAAACCGGACAAAATATTTCCGAAAATAGTGGTTACCAAATTACACCTTTAGAATCGTCTCGAAAAGACGAATCCAATTATATATAATGTCAAAAACCGTATTCGGGATTTTTTTTCCCTAAAAATACGAGGAATTCGACGGTGCAGACGGTTCTGTCAAACGAGCTACGGATCAATTTCTATTTTCAGAAACGTGAATTTTTCCTTACGCTTGCCAGAAAATATTCCACCACTTTAAATATGCTGTTAATTTCGCTGGATAATCAACTTTAATTCGCTGGTCTTATACTTGTTCAATTTCGCTGATCAAAGTTCGCGATTACGACGACCTGTAAAGTCGCCGAAAAACCGTAATAATTTCGCTGAGGAAATTATACGGTTACCAAAGTCGCCTTTGGATTTACTTCGCCGATAAATATGCTGGTACAGTTAATTTCGCAGGTCAGACAAATTCGCTGACTTGTTAATTTCGCTAAACCAGTAAATCAGGAAACTCAATCTGATCAAAATTCTGAAGATTTTTCTGATTCTCCTAACAACTTCCTGCAAAATCGAAACAGCAAAATATCAGTAAATTTCGAAAATCAATGAAGAACAGTACGAAGAACGTGAAGAACACGAAGAACAGTCTTCGAATCTTCAAGTCTATCAGCCGAAAACTTATCCAGAATCAACACAATCTTTCCAGAAATCCTGCAAAACACCAAACAAACAAATGCAGAAGATCAAAACAGCCAACAAACTTTCGAAAATTTTTCAAACACATAAAAAATTTCGAAACCCTAGTTTTTCAGGTTTCAAGATTTTCGAAAATACTCCCTATTTCTGCCAATCACAATTCTGAACCGAGCCTTCAAAAGCCTAATGCTCTGATACCAAATGTAGGTCCCCTTGAGTCGTATGGATCTTTCACAGAATTGTCTTTCCAATCAAGAGTGCGGAATCCTCTTGGTCAGAATATCACAGAAACGAGTAGAAAACAGAAACAGCAATTCACTTTCAAACCGGATCTTTATTGATTATCTATCAAAGTGATTACAATCAATCAAGATCCCTAACCAACACAATTTCGTCCAAGCACAAGCTCTCACGAAATTCTGTCTCTCAAACAATGTTTTGGCTGATTAACCTAAACCCTAAAGCCTAACCTTGTTTCTAGGGACTCTGTCGGAAATTTTTCGTTGATTTGCTCGTCCCTGGTTGCCTCCAAAGCTGGGTCTTCTAAGCATGAAAGATGATCTGCTGCGGTGTTTTCTGCTCCTCTTTTGTCTTTGATTTCAATATCAAATTCTTGGAGGAGTAAAATCCACCGAATCAAACGTGGTTTTGCGTCCTGCTTTTTGAAGAGATATCAAATGGCTGCATGATCTGTATAGACTACTGTTTTAGAAAGAACAAGATAAGAACGAAATTTATCAAAAGCAAATACCACAGCTAGTAATTCTTTTTCAGTTGTTGTGTAATTTTCCTGTGCATCGTTAAGTGTTTTTACTAGCATAATAAATTGGGTGAAAATGGTTTTCTTTTCTTTGTCCCAAGACAACTCCAACCGCAAAGTCACTTGCATCGCACATGATTTCGAAAGGAAATTTCCAATCAGGCGCTATCATGATAGGTGCATTAACTAGCATTTCCTTTAGGGTTACAAATGCTTGATTGCAATCCTTGTCAAAGATGAAAGGGACATCTTTTTTAAGTAATTTTGTTAGAGGCCTTGAGATTTTAGAAAAGTCTTTGATAAACCGCCTATAAAATCCGGCATGCCCTAGGAAACTTCTGATAGCTCTAACGGAGGATGGGGGTGGTAATCGAGAAATAGTGTCTATTTTGGCTCGATCAACCTCCATTCCTTCGCTTGAGATTTTATGACCGATCCCTCCATTACCATGAAATGGCATTTTTCCCAATTAAGGGCGAGGTTAGTTTCCTCACATCGGGATAGCATTCGTTCAAGGTTATCGAGGCATTGGTCGTATGAATCCCCAAAGATAGAAAAGTCGTCCATGAAGACTTCCATTGTCTTTTCTATCATGTCATGGAAGATGGCTAGCATGCAACGTTGGAAGGTTGCGGGGGCATTACATAGACCAAATGGCATGCGTCGATAAGCAAAAGTTCCATAGGGACATGTGAAGGTTGTCTTTTCTTGGTCTTCGGGTGCTATCGGGATTTGAAAGTAACCTGAAAAACCATCCAAGAAACAGTAAAATTTATGACCGGATAATCTTTCTAACATTTAATCAATAAAGGGCAAAGGAAAGTGATCTTTCCTTGTTGCTTCATTTAATCGTCTATAATCTATACATACTCTCCATCCTGTGATGGTTCTCGTTGGTATTAATTCATTCTTTTCATTGGTTATTACCGTCATACCTCCTTTCTTTGGAACTACTTGGACGGGACTTACCCAAGGACTATCGGAGATAGGATAAATAAGTCCGGCGTCAAGTAATTTGATGACTTCATTTTTAACCACTTCTTGAACATTTGGATTTACTCGACGTTGTGGTTGTATTACCGATTTGTAGTCATCATTCATTAAAATTTTGTGCGTGCACATGGAAGGACTTATTCCTTTAATATCTACAAGCTTCCAAGCAATCGCATTTTTGTGCTTTTTCAAAAGATTAATTAATTTTTCTTTTTCTAAACTAATTAACTTAGACGAAATAATTACAGGTGATTTACCATCTTTGTCTAGAAAAGCATATTCCAAACCTTTTGGAAGTTCTTTGAGCTCAAGAGGTGGGTCTTTAGGAGACTCCTTATTTGGTTGCTCATTTTGATCAAGAACTTTAAAAGTTTGTTCTATGGCGTCCTCTTCTTCAACAAAGTGGTCAATCTTTTCACTTGTATCGGGTGGCTCATCTTCATCTTCAATTAGGGGGTCATTATTGCCGAATGGATATTTCATTGATCGCTCAAGATCGACACTCTTTTTAAATGCCCCTAATTGAATAGAATAGGTAGATTGTTGTTCTTCCGGTTTTTCAAAGCTTCGTGAGTTTTTACAAAGGGTCGTCCCAACACTAGAGGAGCGTCATCGAGGATGAAAAATTCGGTTGGGATTACCATTTGATTTGTTTGAACCAAGACATCCTCAACTACACCGATTGATTTTATTATTTTCCGATTAGATAGAAAAATGGGTATTTGAAGTGGAGAAAAATCACTAATACTTAATTTTTTGAAAATGTAGTTGGGCATTATGTTAACACAAAGATCTTTATCAATTGTGACATTACTAATAAATGAATTTTGAAAAAAACATGGAACCGGTGTAATGTTGATTTCAAATGGGTCTTCTTTTATTAGCGAGGTTTGATCATTGGTTAACTTAACGCTTACCGTTTCGTCAATTTTAGTGTTAGTGTTTAACTCTTTTAAAAACTTAGCATGAGTGGGAATTAAACAATGATTTTCAAAAGAAGGTGATAAGAGATTAATTTCTTCAAAATTAGACTCTTCTTGAATTTTAACGTTAACGGACTCACCTTTTTAGTTGTTTAACTCATGTGTCGGTTCTTCAATTATTTGTTCTTCCATTTTTACACTTTCAACTATCTCTTCTTTGTTTAATTCTTCTCTTGCGTGGGACTCCTCTTCCCTTGCGTGAGATTCTTTTATGTAGCGCTCGATAGTTTTAAGGTGTTCTAATATCCTATCGGTCACTTCGGTGGTAGAGTAAGGATCGGGATTTTCAAAGCTTAAATCCGGTTGTTCGATCATTTGTTCCTCATGATACCCATATGAAGTAGATGATTCATACCATTGTTCTTCATTGTAAGTATATGATGGATAAGGGTCATAGTTTTGTTCTTCATAGTACTCATATGAGGTGGGTTGTTCACGCCATGGTTCCTCATAGTAAGCATATGAAGGTGGTGGCTCATATCTTGGTTCCTCAAAGTATGAGTAAGAAGGCTCATACCTTGGTTCATCAAAATATGAGTATGAGGGAGGAGGTTCATACCTTTGGTCTTCATAGGATGTGTATGAAGTTGATGGCTCGTACCTGGACTCCTCATAGTAGGTGTATGAAGTGGATGGTTGGTATAAGTTACAATATTGGACCGAGTGCGGGTCACCACAATTAGTGCAATAATTATTCCTATAATCATCCTCCTCATAGGTGTAGTTGTAACCTCCTGAGTATTGATCCATAAGAATCACTCAGCAGACCACAACAAAGTCTCGAGACCAGAAAACAAAAATAAAAACGGAAACAGAGGCTGGACACGGCCCCGTGTAGAGAATCTGTATCTGGGCGTTTTAATTAAAGTTACTGATTTCGTTGAGCACGGGGGCGTGTTCAGTTTCTGTATCTGGGTGTTTTTAATGAAAAATATGCAGCACGGCCCGTGTTCAGTGAGCACGGCCCGTGTTCAACCTACTGTAAATGCAAAACTAAACTAAAATGCAGAAAAATGTGCGCGCGTTTTGAAAAAGTTTTGAAAAACTGATTAGGCCGTCGATTTTAAGCTTTCTTAAAATCCTTGTGTCCCCGGCAACGGCGCCAAAAACTTGATGCGTGTGGTGTGTTATATGAGTTTTAAGTATATTTTAAGCCCTTTTTACACGTTAGTCAAGTTTTAAATTTATAAAACACGATATTTTACTAACACCAAACACACATATGAGCAAGTGCACCCATCGTGAGCGTAGTATAGTGTTGGCAAGATACCGAGGTCGTCCAAGGACACAAGAGCTTTTAGTATCGGTTTATCCTCAACGTCTAATCAAATCAAAAGTTAGAAAAAAAGTTTTAAATAAGAAAAATAAAAACTAACTAAAATGCTGAAAAATAAAATAAAAATAAAAACAGATAGACAAGATGAATCACTTGGCTCCGACTCGTGTTTAGTGTAACCTTTGATTATTTCCGCACTTTTGCACTTTTTAAGAGATTATCTTAGTTATTGTAGTAGGCCCCTCTTTTGAAGGTGACGTTACCCTCAACCTAGTAGTTTGAGTCAGCAAGGATACAATCCTAAAGGGTCGGATTATTAAAAGATAATTAATTAAGTTATTAATGCATATTATGGTAGGCCCCTCTTTTGAAGGTGACGTTACCCTCGACTAAGTAGTCTGAGTCAGCAGGGATACAGTCCTAAGTAGCCGGGTTAAAGTATTAATAGTAGCTTACATATGAGGGCATCAAAGAGTTTGGACCCCCGCCATCCAATACCTGGTGGGTATTGAAGGAGATCCTACTAAATTTGACCTAGGTCCTAGCAGGATCTATACACTGAACAAGGCAAGACTCTTACCAAATCGTTCCCTTAACCCCCGACCAGGTAGCCAACATACCTCCATATAGACCGTGGAGATATGAATGGTGAAAATCTTTTATTTTATATAGACAGTAAAATAATGCCAAGACACCACGGACAAACGATAAGGAAGAATCACCTTCAACATAAGAAACTAGTTATTAAAGTCATTAATACATAACCAAGTAAAAAGTGCGAAAATATTAAAAATAAAAAGTATTACACTAGACACTTGTCTTCACCAAGTGATGTAAGAGACTTAGGCAAACATGACCTTTGATTGTCAAGAACTCTTACGATCAATCTTGGATCCCGAGATGACTCACACACTCTATGATGGACAATGGATGATGGTGGTGGATGATGGTGTTGTGATGGTGGTGGGTGAAGTGTGAGAGAGGTGGTGTGCCAAGGGATGGTTTGCAAATGAGCCAAGCACCCCTATTTATAGCCTGAACAGCAGCTCGGGCACGGCCCCGTGTCCATCATCTTCTCTGTCTTCATTAATTGCAGTTTTTCTGCATTAGTTGACCACGCCCCCGTGTCCGCTGGGCACGTCCCCGTGTGCAGAAACATATCTGTACTATTAAGATTTGCCTGGATTCTGCGAATCTTATAGTTGACCACGGCCCCGTGTCCGCTGAGCACGGCCCCGTGGTGGGTGATAGAAGCTTCTATAGCTTTGTCTTTTATGCTGGCACTTGGGCACGCCCCCGTGTTCACTAAGCACGGGGCGTGTTCAGCCTTCTGTTCTCTTGTTTTGCTTGGGAAGATGTTGTCGGGGAGGTCGGGCATGCCACGTTTGTTCCTTTTCTTGTATTTATGTTAGATTTAGCTGCCGTTTTGCTTCTTTTGTTCATTTGAGCTCATTTAATCCTAAAAATACAAAAGGAAGACAAAAGCACACTTTTTCCAACATTAGTACTAAAAAAATGTTAGTTTTATGACACAATTGATGTAATTTATATGTTGCATTTTGTGCACATCATTATCTCTATATAAATTATAAGAAGATGAATGGTGTTTTTTTTACTTTTAGTCTATTTCGTCATTTAGTATTAATTTTGCATTTGTAACCCATGTAGTTTACTTATTGTATTTTTTTTCTTTTACTTCAACCAAATTACTTTTCTACCACTAAATAGTTTTTTTAACAAACACGTTGACTCCTTGTAAACGTATTTTTTTTTTACTTTTCATTTTCTTAGTTATAACGAATATGACGAAGGTTTTTTTAAGGAAAAAGTCGATACTCTTTTGAATATATTTTTTAACTTTTCTTTTTCTTTGCTATAACAAGCTTACCGAAACCGACCGAGTTTCTATCGTTTACCTTTTTTACCGTTGTTATTTACTATATTGTTTTACCTTTTCTTATTATTTGGACGTTTAGAGCTGAGTACGACGAAAATAACATAGCACATTTAGATATTATTTAATTTAATTTTACAAATTTATTTATCAGTTGTTATGGATGCTATACGTTCTGAATTCTAACCACGTCCGTGCGCAACGCGTGGGTAACTACGACCCTAGTTATTATTATTAAGATAGTTATTTCTAACCATTACTTTAAAAAGGTGTGGGTGCAACAATTGTTAATATCTTTTATCATGCATATATATATAGGATGCAGTGTAATCAAACAAATATTCGTCGAAATAATATTTTTAATATATTAAAACTCTCTTGATCGTTTCTACAAAACATATCCGCAGCATATATTTGTATATACATATTTGATAATCATGGATATTCAAGGTTCTAAATTCCGTCAATGTCTTGTGTTCATCATGTACATGTAGAGTTTACATGCAAGTTTCTCCTCATTAATAATGAAACAAGCGTTCAACAAGTAAATGCAATATTTATATTAATTAAATTAAAATTAAAAAAACTAACATAAGTGAACAAGAGTGAGGATTAAAGAAAGACACATACACCATAAACTAAAAACAAAAAGACCACCATACAAACCCTAACTTTTTTAAAGCACAAAACTAGAAATACACGTCTATCAACAAGGGTCTTATATTACATATTAAAATTCATAATGTCGACTATATCAATTCATATACTTTTAGAGTTCGCAGCAATATCCATTGAAGGTGATCCCCCAGGGTGAACTTTCTTGTTCCCACCGTATTTAACTCCTATGTTCCTTTTCTCACAGTCTTGAGCATTTTTCTCCTCTCTTCCCTTATTTTTCTCTGTTAGGCGTTCTCGTTGAGCATTAATGTGGGCAAAGTTGAAACCTATGGATGACATTGCTGCAAAAAAAAAAAAAAAAAAAAAAGAGATATATATATTGTGGTTTTGATAATCTTGATATGAAGAATACTCTCTTTGTTTCCTGTGTATTTATAGCCACAGTACTGCCTTTGGGACCCTTTAAACCACTGGCTTGCCATATAAAACCCTCTATGGTTAACTTGGTGGTTTAAGCACTTCTTTGTGTTTATAAATATAGAATGGTAGCTTTTAAGTTAGGACGAAGCATTAGAGCCATGAATGTGTGGGTATAGGTGTATAGTGTATACCTGATCACATTAAAATATTTAGTAATGATGGTTAGCATAGTTGGCCATTTGTTTTGGTGATCACTTAATTAATAAAACTATTCTAAAGGCAAACCCGTAGGAAGCTTTTTTCTGCTTTGGTTTGTTAACTACTTAAGTGGTCGGTTCCTTCTCTGTGTTGTTCCCTTTTGTTTAGTTTTATCTTTTATAAAGATTCGAAATTTTGAACAGAAAAGGGTGGAATTAAAAAGGTCCGGTTAATATTGATTGAAACAACTAATTTTTCAAATCATTGAAAATTAGTAGGATTTCTTATCCTACGTGGTGGGAATTTGGTTGATATCGTTTCAGTTTGTTATGATACATTGATACCCATACTTAGGGGTAGAATCAAATAAAAAGTTAGTTTTGCGTAAGTAGGATACGAAAAGATCATAACCATGGTATATTTCAAATCAATGGCTAATATTAAAATGTAGAAAAAAAAGGAGTGTAAGGTTATTTTTAGAATAACCTATTTGTTGGCTCTCTTTTCACAGCCAAGACACAAACATATTCCCTCCCATTTTTTAAACGTTCATAAATTTTTATACGACATTATATTTTTAAATAATTGCACCATTATAAAATCGAGCATCTTTTTATCTTTAATTTGAAAACCCTATTGCTATATAAAATATGACAACTAAAAAAACTTAAAAAAATTGTATTGTAAATCATATTTGTGCTCGATTTTTTGTACCATATTTTTGTTAGATCTGAGTTTAACTTGTATGCTTTAGGTGAACAATAGTGAATGAAAACACAAAGTATAAATGGAAATACGGAATTACATGAGCATACAGGAGTGGAAAGTTATATCAAAGCTGTTTTGTATTAATAATCAAATGATTACATTTTACAGAAATGATTTTACAAACTCTCCCTCAGCCTGATCACATATTTAATGTTCGTACAAAAGGAATGTGTTTGTGATGAAATAGATCTCTAAAACATGAGATCTATTTATACCAGTACGAAAGCTCTGTTTGCAATCAACTGACGTCACACTGATAGTGACATCTAACATTCCTAACAGAAAAGATTCCTCAGATGTTAGCAAAACATCTGCAGAAGTTTATCATCTGATCTATTACATAAAACATCTATTCTAAGCTACATTGTTACATTGATCACACCGCTATTCTTCAAACTCTGTTGACTTGTAGCATACATCTGTTTGGCCATAACAGATGTTTGGTCTTGATGATCAGTGTTTTGTCTTCAACAGGGCTTTGGCCATTTAACATAGGTTTCTTCTTTTTCAACAGACGTTACATGCCTTCAAGCAGATCTTTGATGTCTTCAACAGATGTTCTAATTAGTGTTCAAGATTCACTATCTTTGGGAGGAGAATGTCATCATCTATTTATTTCCTGATCAAGATGTCATGTTTTGGCTTTTAAAATCATTTGTTCCTTTGTAGGTCCAGCAATCTCTCCTCAGAACAGATGATGCCAAAACATATGTTTATTTGATCAATTTTTATTCCTCATTTACTTCTCCCTGATAATTCCTTTGGATTGTAATTCGAAGTTCATAGAGAAGTTATTTTCTGAATCTCTTTCGAGTGGAAGACTTATCAAGTCTTGCAAATCCGCATCTTTGAGCCCAAAGGCACTATTCATTGAGATGTTTTGCACTTCCCCACTAGCCCTGAGCAGAGTCAATTCATGGCTTGTCTTATCAGACTTCCATTTTAGAATTTTAAGGTTAGAAGGGTTTGCTGGGGCCAGAGTTATTGCATATGACTTTGGAGAAACTGGTCTTCCCAAAATTTTACTAAGTAGATCTTTTGGATTTGCGTCTGAATGCCCATACATTAAATCTTTTCTGATTTCTTCTTTCCTGAGCTCATCTAGATACATCATCATATCTTCTTTTGACATCTCTTTTGTATTTTGAGATAGCTTCTTGCTGCTGTTGAGATGTCTTTGCAGGTGGAAGCTTAGAAGGATAAACTAAAGTTTTGATGCCAAAGTCTACTTGTTCATAATCTAGCTTTCTAGAAACTAGGGGATCCTTTTCTCTTAAAATTTCTAGCCTTTTGTAAATTCCCAAGGATTGTTGGCTCATCCCATTTTGCCATTGATTTTATAGAGCCAAACTTTGCAGCAACCATTTCTTCCTTCATCCTCCTTAACTGTAGTGCCCTTTTGCCACTGGCAGTTTGGGGTGTAGGTTTAATATCCGGATTAAGCTTTATCTTTTCAATCCTTACTGTTTCATCTAGCAAGGATTCAGTTGGCCCTCCTGCAAATTGATCTCTAGTTGCAATGTAAGGCTTCTTTTCCTTGATGTGGTTTAATAATCTTCCTTCAATGTCATTATTGCAACCTTTTAACAACATTTTGACCAACATCCAAGTTACAACTATTACCTTTGCCAAAAAGACAAAAAAAGTTTACCATTAGGGACAAGAGTTGCAACCTTTGACAACATTCCAACCAACTTGCAACCTATGACCTATTACAAACAACATTCTAACCAGCTTACAACCTTTAACCCATATAGCTAAAAAATTCAACATTCAACATTCAACATACAACAAACTACACAAGTCACAACCATGCTATTATCATATCATCAATTAAAAAGTCAACATCCAATACTAATAAGTCACTACAATACTAACAACCATGCCTGAGCCAAAATACATAAAGTGAAACACACATAAAAACAACTTGTTCCATGGCCTAATTCAACTAGTTTGTGCATGTCCTCTTGTTGTGGCACTGCTTCTTGCAATTGCCACAAGTTGTGTTTTCTTCCCTTGCCATACCCTTGAACTTTATCCTTCGCACTAACTGTTGATCCTTTAGTAATCAAACCCTTACCTATTCCACCATGCTTGTCCTTCTAACTAGCTACTAATCTTGACCCTTCTCCAACCTGCTTGACATTCCCACTAGCTCGTGATCCTTTACCCACCTCCTTGTCTTTCCCACTAGATGTTGATGCTTTCTTTGATAAATCCTAGCTTTCTTACCACTGATATTTCCTTGCCTTTTTAGGCCTCCAATTGGTTTATGATAAACGGGGGGTATGATAAGCGTAAACACGTAGGACTTTGGCCATATTGACATCCCATTAACTAGATAGACCTTGTAGCTATAAATGGTTTTTCGTTTATTTATACTATAAACAGGATTAACAAAGCTTTCTGGTATGCCAACAGTTGGAGCATGTGTAGACATGGTCCAAATGACTGCCACTACATGCTAGCATAACATACTAGTGATTTCCCAACTCTTACAAGTACATGTTGTTGTATTCATGCTCCACACATACTGATCACTATTTGGATTTCTTCCACAAACATGGTAGTGTTCTTCCTCATTCCATTTTACAATGTACCTGACATTAGGAATTTAAATAGCGTACCGAATCAAATATCTTGGTATCATATTGCTAGAACAAACCTTGTAGCATCCTTCTTATTTCTCTCAAAGATGTTAGTAGCATATAGTGTTAGAATACCTACACCATTGCATTTTATTATAGGGAACCTAACTCGTAATCTAGTTAAACCCTAGAGACCAACCGTGTAATTAATCCATAATTATTTTATTCATGTACATTGTTCAATGTCTTTGACAAACTCGTATTGCTTATCATAATTTACTATCATAATTTAATATACTATACTCGATCTGGTCACACTCGCATATCATAATTTAATACTTGTTATCCCATGTAATTACGAGTTTTACTAACTTCAAAACTTGTGTATATTGTGCTACACATCAAGTTTTCTGGCATAGTAATGTAATCTTCTCTAATGTGAATTGTTATTTATAAAACTTCTTTGGTAAATCTCAAATACCTAGACCGGAGTTTGTACTCTAAACATACACTTCGTTTTCTATATTTTTAAGGATAAGTTATCTTTTTGGGAATTATTAATATGCTTCTTTGTTTTTTTTGTTAAGCTTAAATGCTACAAAGATTAAAAAAATTTTGTTGTTCAAAAAAAAAAAAAAAAATACTACCAACCAAAAATACATATACATAGTCTAAGCGATAGACAAGCAACGAAAAATCGGGTCTGAATTTGTTGTCATCATAGCCACCTTAGAAGAGAATGCTTACTGGAGTGTATGAAATAGTGGAGTCGACGACATAAGCTTTACCGCCCAAACACCCAATACCAAGAATACAAACAAATGATGTCCATTAATCAATATTATATTTTGGGTTAATTATAATAAACTTTTGATCACTTGTTTTTGCAACTTCATGCAATGTTGTGTCATCTATATATATTAGGTATAGTTGCCAACCAATCAAATATATAGTTCTATAAATGATAATTAATACGTAGGTGGTTGTGTGTGTAGTGGATGCTAAAATGAGAACCATTTGGGGACAAAAATAGTTAACTGTTATTTAACAAAAAGGTTAATGTATTTTAAAGATTAGTATCAAGATAAAGTTGTTAAGAAGAAGAAAAAATGGAAGATGATGACACATGCTTTCCGGAATGTAACATCAATCGCTATTAGAAATCACATGTTGCTAAGTGGGTGTTTGGGTTAACTTATTTTGTAGCAACTTATAACTTATTGACTTATAAAAGTTAATAAGTTGTTTTTAGAGTGTGTGGAGAAGTTGTTTTTGAGAAGGAATCCCAAACAAGGATGAAATAAGCAAACTTACTGTTTAGAAAATGTTAGTATGTAAACTTAATTATAGTTATATGTTATGTATTCTCAAGACAATTAAACTTAGGATTATATGTATATGTTTCAATATTGACGAAGAGTTATGTTGGTTGGTTATACACCGTTTAAAATGACGGTTGTTCCCGCTCAAATTAACCACCACATAACCGTCGTTCATGATGTATATAAGACACTTGCCGGCAATCTTTGCCAGGTACCAAGACATTTCAGAATCTTATTCGAATTGTCCATTTACTTTTACAAGCCTGCACATACTTGTTCTTGTGAAACTCAAACATGAATCCAAGTATCCATCTTAATTCCACTGCAAATCATGATGATTCTCAACAAAGTGGTATCAGAGCCACCGTTGAATATGATGGTGTTCTCAAACCATCATCATCTGTGATGCCCTGCAAACATTGTTCTGATGAAAAGAAGGAACGACGGAAGATGAATTCGCTACACAAAAGATGTTATTATTGCAATGAGCCTGGTCATCAAATCATCTCTTGTAAGACAAAGGAGAATGGTGAAGCAACCCAATTGATCCGTCAAGCCATCAATACCGGTATTCAACAACTAGAAGCCGACGAAGACCATGGCATGGAATTTATAGTCACCGGAACAGAAGGGGGTTTGTTGTCCGAAATCTGGTATGTTAGTACCAAATTTAAACACCATTACGCGGGTAATCTAGATGTCTTTAAGAGAATTAAAAGCATGTTTGGTATAGAAACTAATACCGGAGAAAACAATTTCTTCTTTATAAGAGGGATTGGGGCTGTATATGTGATGTCTGGGAACGATAAATTTCGAATTCAGAGTGTGTACTACACCCCTGAATTAGATCAGAACATTTTAAGTCTGGATCAATTAGTGATTAAAGGTTATACGATTAAGATAATTGGAGGAAAATGCAGAATTTATCCCACTTTTAGTGTTCCTGTTATAAACAAAAGGGATGAAATTTCGGGCTTTACAAAAGAAGATGAAATCGGCATGAGGGAAAAACAGTCAATAATCAACAAAGAAACGGAGCATGATGAGTACAAAACAGATTATTTGAACAAATATTTCGAAAATCTGAACTTGTCTTCCAATGAACCCGATTGGAACACCATGATCATTCAAGCGATGAAGTTTAATGAATTTCAGGACTGTAAAGCATTGCTTGATATGTTAGATGATGTTGATTATGTTAGAAAATATAAATACAGTCTAGAAACTAAATTTGATGAAATGGTAGACTGGTTCTTAACGAAGAAGTTGGAAATATCAACTAGGCCTATTCCGGCATATGCATCCGATAATCGGAAAGTTAATCTACTTGAACTATACCTGTTGGTGAAAAGAGAAGGAGGACACATATGTATTACTACAAACAACTTATGGGCTGTGGTTACAAAATACATGAGATTCGATTATCAAGATGGTGAATTCATGAGGCTAATGTATGCAATGTATCCTGAAGTTCTTGTTTATTACTACAAGTTTAAAACAACACATCAGAACATATCGGAGAAAGAGATAGTGAAGAAAGTGGTAGATGTGAGACGAAGCCGGAGTCAAGAAGATGAGAAACAAGGGACGGTTGCTGGTCAAGTGGAGAGGAACTCAGGGACTGACTACATTACGGAACAAGAAGGAGAACACTATGCATTCTTTGCAAGGAATGACTGGCATGGAATGAAAAGGCTGCAGAAAAGAAAGAGGTTCGATTTCAAGCAAGCTGAAAAGGCGGTGGATGAAGCAAACAGGAGTGTTCTAATGCATTCTCGAATTCATAATTAAGTTTAGGGGAGTGTGTTAGTATGTAAACTTAATTATAGTTATATGTTATGTATTATTAAGACAATTAAACTTAGGATTATATGTATATGTTTCAATATTGATGAAGAGTTATGTTGGTTGGTTATACACCGTTTTAAATGATGGTTGTTTCCGCTCAAATTAACCACCACATAACCGTCGTTCATGATGTATATAAGACACTTACCGGAAATCTTTGCCGGGTACCAAGACATTTTAGAATCATATTCGAATTGTCCATTTACTTTTACAAGCCTGCACATACTTGTTCTTGTGAAACTCAAACATGAATCCAAGTATCCATCTTAATTCCGTTGCAAATCATGATGATTCTCAACATAAAATTGGTTAAAAGATTTTGTAAAAAGAAAATTGATTGAGAGTTTCATGATAAAGATCTAAAATGAAGTTTTACCGAAGCTAATATGCATAAAAATATTCTTTTTTTAAAGTAATCTTCTTTAAATAAATATAACTAGTTTGAAGAACCCGCGCCTTGCGGCGGGGCCTTTAAATCGAACAAAAAATACACAAAAAACGTTGAACCACGACGTGCGTTGTGACGGGTTAACGTGGCAAATTTAGAATGCAACGTAAAACATTATCGTAGAAAACTATAAACTAAGTCGAAACGGTAACAAAACTCATGTAAAAAGGAAATAAACCACACTCACGCATGTGCGTTGTGACGGGTTAACCTGCCAAATTTAGACCGAAACATGAAACATTATCGTCGAAAACTATAAACTAAGTCGAAACGATAACAAAATCCATGTAAAAAATAAATAAACCACACAGGTTATTTTTTAAATTTACTAAAGTTTACGAGATGTAAAATATATCATATACAATAAGGTTTGTAGATAAGAAAAGTTGTTTTTGACAATTAAAGGATGGATAGTATGCAATAGACCCAAATTTATTTAGTGGGTGTTTGGGTTAGCTTTTTTTGGAGTTACTTTTAACTTTTTGACTTATAAAAAGTTAATAAGTTATTTTGATAGTGTTTGAATAAGGGTTGAGAAAAAGTTTTATAGTTTGAAAAGGAGAAAATGAGAAGTTAGAATTTATAACTTCTAACTTATGACTTATAAAAAGTTAATAACTTATAAGTTAAAAGGAATATGAAACACAACTTAAACAGTAAACATATTCGGCCCATAGAACAACTTCATCATATAGGGTTTAACAACAAATATGTAATCTCTAAGGAACTTCTTAAAAGGTGAAGTATTGCAAAAAATTTCATTAACACCAAGGCTGGTGGGATTCCTCTTAGGAACTTCTTAAAAGGTGAAGTAGGCAACGGTGAAGACATTGTGTTTTGGTTAGACACTTGGATTTTCGATGAACCCATTAAGCTTAAATTTCCCGAGCTTTTCTCCCTGGTATCGGATAAAAAGTGCTCGGTGGCGGATATAATCAGGAAAGAAGGTAATGAATTGTGCTTTGTTTGGAGCTGGAGATCGGCGATGACCGATCCAGTGTTGCTGTCTAGTTTTTCTCAGCTGTGTTCGTCATTATCGGGAGTTCAGTCCGCGGCTGCCTTAGATCAATGGAAATGGACAGCAGATTCGAACGTTCTCGGTTAAATTTGTTAAGCGTCTCCTTCACGAGGATGTTGTGCAGGATAGCGGTTTCGTCATGGAGTGGTGCAAGTGGATCCCCGCTAAATGTAATATCCATGCTTGTGTCACACCCGCTCGTAGCGGAAGCGCGAGGTGTGATCTGATCGGTTCTCATTGCATAACAATATAAGTGAACATACTAAATGAATAAAAACATGCTACAATGCCATTTCCACAATTGTTTCAAAAGAACACAACATAAGTTTAAGTGTATCAGTTACAAATCGTTAACTGAGAGTAAAGTGTCATTGTATAATACATTGAAATGTAAGTTCTAAATTGTTAAGGCTTTGACCACTATATCACCGCAAAGAGGCGGTATATAATGAACACACCCTTCAAATGGTGGCATGGAGTCTTGATACTTGTTTTCTTGTCTGAAATACCCGACATGACTAATTACCTGAAATATATGTTAAGTTGAAAACATCAACAAAAGTTGGGGAGTTCATGCAATTTAGTTGTATAAGATGTATCTGTAAAATGTGAGTTGTATAAAATGCATCTGTAAAATGTGAGTTGTAAAAAATGTATCTGTAAGATGTGAGTTGTATAAAATGTAGCTGTAAAATGTGAGTTGTATAAGATGAAAACTAGTATGTAAAGATGTAGTATGTAAAGCGTCAATGAAATCGTTGATCATTAATGTTTTGCGAGGACATTAATATGTGTGACGAAATAGGAAGCAATCCAAACCTAGACGATTTTGTGTCGACTACTATCGACTGGGACACAAACGCACTCTTCTGTATGGGTCCACGACCAAGAGTGGGGCTCACCAAAACCCATTAGATCTAACCCTCTGTACCTAGGTCAAAATTGGATTAATGGTGCTTAGATCTATAACCCTATTCGCACATGATCTAAGGTGTTTCATTCCATGACTTTAACATACGATTGAACATGTATTTTCCCCGATAGTTGTAAAGGTGTAAAGCATTTAAAATGAATAGGGGACATGAACTCACAGAATTTCGTCCGTGAATTGTAAGTAACTGTGATCTCACATGCAGTCGTCCTGAATAGTGTCACGACCAACAAACGTTCTATATTTATTAGACACTTCGGTCTTGTAATGACTTGAGTACAAGTCTTTTATCTTGAATATGTGTTAAGGCTTGTATGTCTTTGTTATTCGTTGAACTGTGTCTTTAGATGTATTAACTTATAACTGTTTAGTGTATATATATTTCGCCAAATATATATATTCTTGTATCGTGAGTTGTATCGTAGTTGTATAAATGTGTTTTCACCAAGTGTTATGTGATGTGAATGTGCATATCATTGCACGTTTAGGAATACGTATGTCCGCGTGTTTGTTATATGTGCTCTTGTATTCTTAGAATATACACTCTTATATATTCTAAGATATATTCCATAAGAATATATAATCTATACTTGGTAAAAAGGTATAAAAATTATCTTAAAAATAGTCTATTTTTAAGATTTGTTCAAAAAATATAATTTAGTCTTTCACTAAAACAATATTTTTAGATGTTAAGAAATATATATGTATGTTTATATATTTCCAAAAACAATACATTTTTAATATAAACCATAAGTAATAAATTTTGTATATTGTAGAAAATATATGGTTACTTATTTGGTTTAGAAAACGTAGTTTACCAAGTCGCCAATATATTGTGTATTATAGTCTGTAATACTTATATAGTACGTTTATTTATCCGCAAGTCCGATTTTTTCATAAGTTGTGTCCGAATGCTCGGATCGTCCGTAACTTGTTTTTAAGGTGTATTTATATGTAGTCTTGTAAGACATTAGTTGTAATGTGTCTTGTGTTTATTTGTACCATTGTATTCAAGTTCCTAGTTTTCATACTTATAACTTAATACAATCAAATAACACATATCACATAAGTTGTTAAGATAACCAAATATATATTTTCTCAAAAATATATATTTATATCTAGTTTTGCTTTTATAAAAACTATTCTTTCAAATCTTTCATTCTAGTAAAGATTTTGTCAAAAAAAGATAGTTTTTATAACATATGATTTTTAAGAAAAATGGTCATGTTTCCTTTGAAATATATACTTTGTCATGTTTAATAAAACATATTTTTTTCTTTTAAAAATCATCAACAATTTACTCATAACATTTTTAACAAAATATATGAGATTAATAACATAAACTTAACAAAATGAAATCATAAACATGTAGGGTTTTGGTATGATCATTACATATGTTTACTAGTTCAAAAACCATGCTTTACTTCTAGTTTTATCAAAAAAATTTAAAAACCCATCTTGTATGTTTCTTTTGAGAGTAAAGTCCTATTTGAGTCCTTGTGGTTTGTGCAGTTTAACCATTTGAATCCAAAAACCAAAACTGTCTTGATTTGAGTCCCTGTGGTTTCTAATTTTAACCATTTGAATCCAAAGTAAACAACATCCAAATCAGAAACATTTGGTTTTTGGATTCAAATGGTTAAAATTAGAGACCACAGGGACTCAAATGGTTAAAATTAGAGACCACAGGGACTCAAATCAAGACAGTTTTAGTTTTTGTATTCAAATGGTTAAACTGAACAAACCACAGGGACTCAAATAGGACTTTACTCTTCTTTTTATAATCTTGTAAAAGTATCGTTTTTAGTGAAAAAGCTTAAATACTTTAACAAAACCAAAGATTATGATCATCCATTTAAACATTTATGTTTAACAAAACCCTTAAACATTTTCATGTACACTTGTTAGATTATGTTTTTAAACATCATGTAACAAGTTATTCATATGCTAATCATCAAAACTAGATCAAATATGCAAGTAATAATCCTTAAATCACAACATAAACAAACTTTTATATCATGATTTTTATTTTGCTTCTTTGTATTTTCATATTATTTTGTATGATTGTTTAGTTATTACATGTTCTTTTAATAATCATATACATAAATAAGTATGAAAAAGGGATTTTTAAAGGCTTACTTCTAGCACTTGTGGCTAGGGATGATCTAGATGATGATAAAAGCAAAGAAAAATGATGATCTTGATGCTTGAAAGCTCTTGAATGGAAGGAGGTGCTTGCTTCAACTTGTGGTTGCTTTAGATCCTCCTAAGTACCATGAAACTCCATCTTGATCATCAAGAAAAAGGTTTAAAAGTGAAGGTTTTTGGTGGGTTTTCTTAGCTAAAATGATGAAGGTTGAGAGAGTTTTAAGTGTGTGAAATGTATGGTGTAAATGTGAGATGAAATGGTTAGTAATCTAGTTCACAAGGTGTTAAAATTCTCCAACTTTCACCACTTAAAAACATAGGTCAAATATCTAAGATATTTCAACAAGTGGGCAACTTGTGTGGGTCCCACTTGGGGATGGTTGCAACATTGGGGGGGGGGGGGGTGGGGGGGTTGTCTTGTTTGGTGAAAAATGTTAAGTGTTTAAATGTGTTAGAAATGTAATAAGATGTTGAGGAAGCTTAGGTGTTTTAATTGTTTCAAGGTGTTTAGTGATCATAACTAGTCTTAAATGACCCAAATAATATTAGATGGTTACTAAAAAAAGTTTAGATATCGTTCGGATATTCGTTTGGCGTTGGTTCCGTTAGTCGTTAATTGAATGCTTAGCCTGTGTAAGATGTAGGAATTGATATGGTTATTGTTTTAAATGATACCCCAAGGTATTCTCATATAAATTCTAAGTTAAACAACACTTTTACACATTGCAAAAGCTTTACAATGCTGATTTCTGCTGAATTTCTGCAGAAAAGTGCTGAATTTGTGACTTTTAGTGCTTTTCGGGAAGTTTTTAGTGTTATCGGACTTCGGGAAGGTATTAAACCAAACCCTTGCATTCCTAGTTAGGGTTTAATGTATATTTGATGTTGGACTTTCGTCTGAGTCCTAAATATGTCATTAAGATGGTTTCTGCGGATCCTGTGTTTCTGTCAGCACACTAGTCTACTAGGTGCTATCTTAGTTGTTTCGATGCATTATTTAAACTGTTTTAAATGTAACCAATAAAAAAGAATCATGTGCATCATAAATAAGTATTCCATGAGTATTCTAAGTGCATGTCATGAAATATGCAGTTTGGGTGTTCAAAACACATAACTGTATAGCTAAAAATGAGTAATTTAAATGTATGAAAGTTACCGGAAAGTGGCAGTTGTCACATTCTCCCCCTGTTATAGAGAATTTCATCCCGAAATTCAAGCTGAGTCATCCTTTGCAGGAGTCTTCGCGAACAGGTGAGGATATTTGGCTTTGATTTGATCTTCACGTTCCCAAGTATACTCGGGTCTGTGTTGAGAGTTCCAACGTACTTTTACTAATTTGATACGACTCCTCCGTGTTTTCTGGACCTTCCGGTCCGTGACCTCAATAGGTTCTTAAGTGAATTGGAGTTTGTCGTCAATGTGAATCTCATCCGCAGGGATGATAACCGTTTCTTGTGTTGGACTCTTTTTAGGATTTGGCATGTGAAACGTGTCATGCACACTACTGAGTTTGTCTTGGTAATTTCAGCTTGTAGGCAACATTGCCAATCCTTTTCCAGAATTTCAAATGGTCTAATGTATCGTGGGATAAGCTTCCCACGCTTACCCAACCTTGCTACACCCTTCCAAGGCGAGACTTTCAACAAGACTTTGTCTCCGACCTCGAAAGATAATGGCTTCCGTCTCTTGTCTGCGTAGCTCTTTTGTCGATCGCCAGCCGCCTTGATACGGTCTCTGATCTAAAAGATTTTATCTGTAGTCTCTTGGACTAATTCCGGACCAATTAGTTGTTTATCGCCCGCTTTTGCCCAACATAGCTGAAAGCGACACTTTCAACCATAGAGAGCTTTAAACGGTGCAGCTTATATACTTGTGTGGTAGTTGTTGTTGTAGGAAAACTCAACCAATGGTAAATGAGTATCCCAGTTGCCGCCCAAATCCATAACACACGCACGAAGCATATCTTCGAGTGTTTGGATTGTCAGTTCGCTCTGGCCGTCAGTTTGTGGATGAAAGGTCGTGCTAAGATTTAAATGAGATCTAAAGGCCTCTTGAAAAGACTTCCATATTCTTGAAATAAAGCGACCGTCTCGGTCTGAAATGATTGAAATAGGCACTCCATGACGAGCCACTATTTCCTTGAGATAAAGTTCCGCTAGTTTCTCTGTGTTATCCTTCTCCCGAATCGGTAAGAAGTATGCGGAATTTGTCAATCTATCGACGATTACCTATATCATGTTGTGGCTTCTTGAGGTCCTGGGTAATTTCGTAATGAAGTCCATCGATATTTGTTCCCATTTCCAAACGAGAATCTCGGGTTGTTGTAGCAAGCCCGAGGGTTTCTGATATTCTGCCTTGACCTTCGCTCAGGTCAAGCATTTCCCGACATAAGTCGCGATATCCCTTTTGAGGTTAGGCCACCAATAGTACTCTTTCAAGTCTTAGTACATTTTAACTGATCCAGGATGGATCGAGTACTTAGACCTATGAGCTTCCTCAAAAATAACATCTCGAAAGCCTCCAAAGAGTGGAACCCAAATTCTACCCACAAAGTAAAAAGTTCCATCCTCTTTCGGCACTAACTGTTTATCCATGCCTAGAAATGATTCTTCTTTAAGATGTTCTTCCTTAAGCGCTTCTTGTTGTGCATCATAAATTTGTGTGGTAAGATCCGTGTGAATTATCATCTCTAATGCTCGAATTCTCAAAGTTCTAACTCGTTCCTTGCGGCTCAAGGCGTCTGCTACAACGTTCGTCTTTCCCGGATGGTACTTTATTTCACAATCATAGTCGTTCAACAATTCAATCCAACGTCATTGACGCATATTTAGTTCTTTTTGATTGAATATATGCTAAAGACTTTTATGATCCGTGAAAATTGTATACTGAGTATCATATAAGTAATGTCGCCATATTTTCAAAGCGAATACCACCGCGCCTAACTCGAGGTCATGAGTGGTATAGTTCTTTTCGTGAACTTGTTGGTGCACTACATCTGTCGACTTCGTCTTGGATCGAGTCTTAGTGTTAGATTGTTAGATCAGGGCATGTTTTATAAGAAAATAGGATAGCATATAGGTTTAACCTAGGAGGTCCGCTTATGTGTCACTAGGAGGTCCGCTTATGTGTCAGGTCCGCTTATATGTACATGTCCGTATGTGGGAACCTACCTGGTCCGCTTATGTGTACATGTCCATATGTGGGAACCTACCAACACTATAAATACCACATGATCGAACTCATTTGTAATTTTTCTAGAATTCCATACCGAAGTGCTGCCGGTGTGAAGAACGAGCTGTAAACATTGTCAAATCAATAAAATCAGTAGATTAAGTGAATTGCAAGCTGTCTCTACCTTCGTTTCTTGTTATTCCGCACCTGAAACGTAGTTGAACGCCTCTGACCGACTCATTCGGGTCGAAACACGATCCTATAGAACTTTCAGTTGACGCGATGCGTACACGATAACTTTCTCCCGTTGCATAAGTATGCAACCCAGTCCTTGATGCGAAGCATCACAGTAGACTACAAAGTCATCGGTACCATCAGGTAGTGATAAGATTGGTGCCTCGCACAACTTATCCTTGAGAAGTTGAAATGATTCTTTTTGTTTTTCGATTTGGGGCAAATTTAATGTCTTTTTGTGTGAGGGAGGTTAGCGGTTGAGCAATTTTTGAAAAATTCTCGATAAATCTCCGATAATACCCCGCTAATCCTAGAAATTGTCGGACTTCAATCGGAGTCTTGGGCGCTTCCCAGTTTTTAATTACTTCGATCTTCGAGGGGTCTACTTGAATGCCTTTCCCGTTCAATATATGCCTGAGAAATTTTACTTCACGAATCCAAAACTTGCATTTGGAAAATTTCGCGTATAGTTTCTCCTTCTTGAGCAACTCTAGAATGGTTCTCAAATGTTGTTCATGCTTAGCTGCTGATCGTGAATATACTAATATGTCGTCAATGAACACTATGACGAATTTGTCAAGATACAGCTTGCACACGCAGTTCATTAAATCCATGAAGACCGCTGGTGCTTCGTTAAACCGAAAGGCATTATGAGAAACTCGTAATGACCATAACGAGTTTGAAAAGTAGTTTTCGGTATGCTTTCCTCTTGTATTTGTAACTAGTGATACTCAGATCGTAAGTCTATCTTGGAGTAGGGGCTCGAACCTTTCATAAACCATTTGAGTTAGTTGGAAATTTATTTGTAACATGGTTTAGAAATATGAATTTTTGTTCATTGAAATGTTGTGCACTTTTTCAAAACTTGCATCTCTCCCCTGAAAACCTTTAAAAAGATGTAAAATGATAAAGAGTGGGGGTTATGAACTCACAACATCCTTATTCGGTCAACTACAAGGTTTAGAAGGTGCTAATCGATATGGAGATTTGGCTACGGGTGCGGTTCCCGGTACCAAGTCGATATGAAACTCACCTTGTCGATATGGTTATAGTCCAGGCAAGTCTTCAGAAAAGACTTCAGGAAACTCTTTTACCACTGGAATATCTGTCAGCTTTGGCCCAACGGCCTTCTTGTCGACAACATGTGCCAGAAAGGCAACACAACCTTTCCGTAAGCACTTCTGTGCCTTCATGCAATTGATGATCCGCAATGGTGTGTCATGCTTCTCTCCATGAATAACAAGTGTCTCTTTGTTTAGTAGTAGTAGGCGAATGACCTTCTCATGACAAAAGACTTCGGCTTGGTTATCGGATAACCAATCCATGCCAACCACTACGTCGAAACTACCCAACTCAACGGGTAAGAGATCGATATTGAATTTTCTCTCGCCAAGTTCTAAGGAACATTCTCTAACAATTTCCCCTGATTCGACTAGTTTACCGTATGTCGATTCTATAGAATGAGGGGACGTCTAGCTTACTTGTCTCTAGGTCAAGTGCATTTTGAATTCTGTGTGGCGAGGACTTCATTGTATAGTTTTAGGAACCCTATGTTTAAATGTGGGACAACCCAATCCCTATGTTTAGATGTAGGATAACCCAATCCATATGTTTAGTTGTAGGATAATCCAGTCCCTAATTGTAGCTAAGACAATCCCGTCACTAGCCATGAAACTCATTTCACATGTCTCAGCTAATTCCCCATTAGCTAACTTGATATAGTAATGTGTGTCTAACATGACTCTAATTCGAGTATAGGCTTAACACCTAAAGACACTAAGCTAAGATCAGCGCTAGTGTCAAAAGAATTGACACATAATGCTTGTAGAGTACAACGTACTCATGACGACATTTGGATCTTGTGGAGTGTCCATAGTTCTAATCACACACCCAATTGTTTACTAGTCTGATTCATTCATAAAATCTTTCATGCTTGAAGTGGCCTCTGTGCCACACTTAAACATCCTTGCTATTTCTTGAGTATTATCGACTTACCAGTCTCTGCGATGAGACTAACTGCGAGAATTACTGTTTGAGTGATCGAGGTAGGGTGGGATGATGTGGTCATGCCTCGGATCTCAGGGCTAAATCCCAAATGTAACGCTCAGTGCATTTGAATTCGGATGTTACCTAGTATGGAACAACCCTTGAGAGATCGTGAAAGCCTCGAGTGTAACCAACAACATTGGCTCTAGTCATGATCGAGTTCTAGAATTGGTTTCCAACCTTTGAATTTCTTTCCAACCTTTGAATTTCAATCAGCGAGCAATACTCTCCTCCCATAAGATCCTTGAGTTCTTCCCCCGACAACCTCTTCACAGTATCACTTCCTAGCGTTTGTACTTGGAGATTCCACCAAGTTAAGGCGGCGTTCAGCAGGAGACTCTCTGTGTATCTAATTGTCTACTTAGGAATATGTTTCCTAGCATGACTAACCGACTTCATTGTCTTTATTTGGCGGACAGAACCTACCGCACCTCTCATATTAACGATGTCTTGCGGCTTACAGTCCGGAAAAGTCTTAAAATTAAGGTTTTCTGTGATTGCATCTTCCGGTGTGGCATTGCTACTCGTTCCCGATCCATCGGGATTTGAATTACTTGAACTACCAGTACCACCAGTACCGTCACTAGTGTCGTCTCGATTAACCTCACGTTGTGTAATTTATGCACCCTCGTGTTGTTCCATAAGAACTTTAGTTTGACTTAATCAATGAGATGTTGATTAGTTAACCCCTTTTTGGGTGTAGACCTTCCTCCTGGCGCCATGATCTTTTTAATATACAACATTAAAAGAATCTAGACATATATTTTGGATAAATATAGTCTATCATGTGCCCAAGAATGAAGAAGGAAATCGGTCATAGAATCCTCAAGATCGTATTGTTCATACATGTTTGAATAGATGATAATGTGGATAACCGCAACCAAAATGCATAGCGCCTCTTGCGTGTACTAGTCATATGTCTAAGTGGAAAACGAAATAATTTGTTGAGGAGGGGAAACCAACCAGTGGCCTCCATCCCTATAGTATGCCTTCCATACTACATAGGCTTTGATCATTCAAAGTAGAGAAATTCCTTTGTCATACTTGTCCATGTGACGAATATGGTAATAGTGCTTGAGCTTCACAAGCTCCAACAAGATCATTAAGATCTTCATAGATGTCGAATAGAATGCAATGAGAGAGTTGTAGCATGGCTCATA
This sequence comes from Helianthus tuberosus, assembly GCA_030545235.1. NCBI lineage: Eukaryota > Viridiplantae > Streptophyta > Magnoliopsida > Asterales > Asteraceae > Helianthus > Helianthus tuberosus. Next base: position 87,230,096 of record CM060369.1, read on the forward strand.
CCATACTATCCCTTTAGATAAGACAAATGTCAAATGATGGAATTTATTTTATTCATTTCCAATAAATAAGATTAAGGTGCCATAGACACCAAGGAACCAACTCATGTACAAGGATTCTAGAATGTTGAGGAAAAATCCTCCATGAGTGGCTAATAAGTTTTGTTTGTTTAGATGACTAGTCTTGAACAACTCGTGTTATAGATCAAATGTTTAGACGCGAATGAATACGTACCGTCTTCCTGTATTATATTGTAGGGTGTTATAGTAACCATCTCGGTTAGTGTTCTATTGGATAGAAACTTGAACAACTTAAGAATTTTGAATGGATAGTGATCACTAGCTTTGCCCGCAGAGTCCACCAGAATTCCCACGCACTACAAGTTGTTATTACATGGGCCCCCGTAATGATAAATTGTCTTGCATGGTCACCCTAGCATTCTCTCGTTCAGAGCACACGATCAGTCAGAGAGAGGACATTATTGTCTATATACCTTCAACATAGGAGGGACCTTCGTGATAGTTCACATGTCAACGTCCGTTGTTATTACTCATAGAACGGCACGACGTTAGATGTTAGATGAAATAGAAATAGAGAGAATATGTGATAATAACATCTGGAGGGGCACCTTCAAGATGAGCACTTCATCTTCCTTGTCTGGACATGAGTGGCGTCAATCATCATTAGTATGAGTCACAGGGACCTCGTCCCACTGATGAAGTTGTTGTCTAAGGCTGCCACCTCAGCCTCATCGTCACTACTATAGTCAGGCATCTCAGCATCCGCAAGAAAGCAACCATTCTTCCACGGGATCAATTCTTTATGGTCTCACTTTGGAACCACGTTCGTCATAAGCTCCGCAATAGACGTGAGGTCAGTATTCTCATGGAAGATGTATTGTATAAAATATGTTATGTTTTGAAATAGAGTATTATGTCTTGTGTAAAAGATGTCGTGTCTTAACCATGTTATGTGTGTCAAGGATGACAATGGAATTCGAAGTCGAAGGCATTTGATTCTTGCAAAGATATTTCGTACAACACATATATAAATGATTTGTATATATAATCATATAAAATCCTATCTAAGAAGGATTTCTATCGTGTATAAGCTGAACTTGTAAACTGTTTATAATGAGTAAACTGATAATGTAATGTGTTTTAGGCACATAGTCTGTTAACGTAATGTGTCTATTTCTCATAGACTTCACCCATGGAAATGTCCTCGCTTGATTTATGTGAAGTGAATTTTTGTTGTAGTGAACCTTGAAAAATGTTTATGCAATGAAAACCTCTTGTTTTTGTATAAATTGATTTCGTGAGAGGTCCCTAGTGATTGTAGACTAGACTCGAGAAAGAATCCTGGTTCACTACAATCGATGCTCTGATACCAATCTGTCACACCCGCTCGTAGTGGAAGCGCGAGGTGTGATCTGATCGGTTCTCATTGCATAACAATATAAGTGAACATACTAAATGAATAAAAACATGCTCCAATGCCATTTCCACAATTGTTTCAAAAGAACACAACATAAGTTTAAGTGTATCGGTTACAAACCGTTAACTGAAAGTAAGGTGTCATTGTATAATCCATTAAAATGCAAGTTCTAAATTGTTAAGGCTTTGACCACTATATCACCGCAAAGAGGCGGTATATAATGGACAAACCCTTCAAATGGTGCCATGGAGTCTTGATACTTGTTTTCTTGTCTCAAATCCCCGACATGACTAATTACCTGAAATATATGTTAAGTTGAAAACATCAACAAAAGATGGCAAGTTCATGCAATTTAGTTGTATAAGATGTATCTGTAAAATGTGAGTTGTATAAAATGTATCTGTATAATGTGAGTTGTATAAAATGCATCTGTAAGATGTGAGTTGTATAAAATGTATCTGTAAAATGTGAGTTGTATAAGATGAAAACCAGTATGTAAAGATATAGTATGTAAAGCGTCAATGAAATCGTTGATCATTAATGTTTCGCGAGGACATTAATATGTGTGACGAAACAGGAAGCATTCCAAACCTAGACGATTTTGTGTCGACTACTATCGACTGGGTCACAAACGCACTCTTCTGTATGGGTCCACGACCAAGAGTGGGGCTCGCCAAAACCCATTAGATCTAACCCTCTGTACCTAGGTCCAAACTGGATTACGTATAACCTTATTCGCACATGATCTAAGGTGTTTCATTCCATGACTTTAACATACGACTGAAAATGTATTTTCCCCGATAGTTGTAAACTTGTAAAGCATTTAAAATGAATAGGGGACATGAACTCACAGAATTGCGTCCGTGAATTGTAAGTAACTGTGATCTCACATGCGGTCGTCCTGAATAGTGTCACGACCTACAAACGTTCTATATTTGTTAGACACTTCGGTCTTGTAATGACTTGAGTACAAGTCTTTTATCTTGAATATGTGTTAAGACTTGTGTGTCTTTGTTATTCGTTGAACTGTGTCTTTAGATGTATTAACTGATAACTGTTTAGTGTATATATATTTCGCCAAATATATATATTCTTGTATCGTGAGTTGTATCGTAGTTGTATAAATGTGTTTTCACCAAGTGTTAGGTGATGTGAATGTGCATATCGTTGCACGTATAGGAATACGTATGTCCGCGTGTTTGTTATATGTGCTCTTGTATTCATAGAATATATACTCTTATATATTCTAAGATATATTCCATAAGAGTATATAATCTATACTTGGTAAAAAGGTATAAAAATCATCTTATAAATAATCTATTTTTAAGATTTTTATAACATATGATTTTTTAGAAAAATGACCATATTTCCTTTGAAATATATACTTTGTCATGTTTAATAAAACAAATCTTTTTTTTTTTTTTAAATCACCAACAATTTACTCATAACATTTTTAACAAAATATATAAGATTAATAACATAAACTTAACAAAGTGAAATCATAAACATGTAGGGTTTTGGTATGATCATTACATATGTTTACTAGTTCAAAAACCATGCTTTACTTCTAGTTTTATCAAACTTTTTATAAAAACCCATCTTGTATGTTTCTTTTTATAATCTTGTAAAAGTATTGTTTTTAGTGAAACACCTTAAATGCTTTAACAAAACCAAAGATTATGATCATCCCTTTAAACATTTATGTTTAACAAAACCCTTAAACATTTTCATGTACACTTGTTAGATTATGTTTTTAAACATCATCTAACAAGTTATTCATATGCTAATCATCAAAACTAAATCAAATATGCAAGTAATAATCCTTAAATCACAACATAAACAAAGTTTTACATCATGATTTTTATTTTGCTTCTTTATATTTTCATATTATATTTGTTGATTGTTTAGTTATTACATGTTTTTTTAACAATCATATACATAAATAAGTATGAAAAAGGGATTTTTGAAGGCTTACTTCTAGCACTTGTAGCTAGGGATGATCTAGATGATGATAAACGCAAAGAAAAAATGATGATCTTGATGCTTGAAAGCTCTTGAATGGAAGGAGATGTTTGCTTCAACTTGTGGTTGCTTTAGATACTCCTAAGTACCATGAAACTCCATCTTGATCATCAAGAAAAAGGTTTAAAAGTGAAGGTTTTTGGTGGGCGTTTTTGGCTAAAATGGTGAAGGTTAAGAGAGTTTTAAGTGTGTGAAATGTATCGTGTAAATGGGAGATGAAATGGTTAGTAATCTAGTTCACAAGGAGTTAAAATTCTCCAACTTTCACCACTTGAAAACATAGGTGAAATATCTAAGATATTTCAACAAGTGGGCAACTTGTGTGAGTCCCACTTGGGGATGGTTGCAACATGGGGGGGGGGGGGGGGTCTTGTGTGGTGAAAAATGAGTGTTTAAATGTGTTAGAAATGTAATAAGATGTTTAGGAAGCTTAGGTGTTTAGGTGTTTTAATTGTTTCAAGGTGTTTAGTGATCATAGCTAGTCTTAAATGACCCAAATAATGTTAGATGATTACCAAAAAAAAGGTTTAGATATCGTTCAGATATTCGTTTGGCGTTGGTTCCGTTAGTCGTTAATTGAATGCTTAGCTTGTGTAAGATGTAGGAATTGATATGGTTATTGGTTCAAATGATACCTCAAGGTATTCTCATATGAATTCTAAGTTAAACAACACTTTTACACATTGCAAAAAGTTTACAATGCTGATTTCTGCTGAATTTCTGCAGAAAAGTGCTGAATTTGTGACATTTAGTGCTTTTCGGGCAGTTTTTAGTGTTATCGGACTTCGGGAAGGTATTAAACCAAACCCTTGCATTCCTAGTTAGGGTTTAATGTATATTTGATGTTGGACTTTCGTCTGAGTCCTAAATATGTCATTAAGATGGTTTCTGCGGATCCTGTGTTTCTGTCAGCACACTAGTTTACTAGGTGCTATCTTAGTTGTTTCGATGCATTGTTTAAACTGTTTTAAATGTAACCAATAAAAATGAATCATGTGCATCATAAATAAGTATTCCATGAGTATTCTAAGTGTAGGTCATGAAATATGCAGTTCGGGTGTTCAAAACACATAACTGTATAGCTAAAAATGAGTAATTTAAATGTATGAAAGTTACCGGAAAGTGGCAGTTGTCACAGCTTGGAGAATGGAAATGGACAGGCTACCAACGATGGAAGCTTTAAAAAAAGGAATATTCATATTGAAGATGCTTCATGCCCTCTATGTAATGCGGCCGAAGAAACTGTATAGCACACTTTTATTGCTTGTCAAGTCGCCTTGACCGTTTGGAATGGAATTAGCGCTTGGTGTAAGATTCCAAACATTTTTGCTTTCTCGCTTAAAGATCTCCTTGGTTTATTTAAAGAGCTTAGATCATCAGAGAAAAAAAAGGAAGCGGTTCAAGGTATCGTTATGATAGTGTGTTGGAGTTTGTAGCGTGCTAGAAACAAAGTTAAATTTTCCAATATTCCGGTTAGAATAGAGAGCATAGTTAGTGAGGTTAAGGCCCTTGGCTTTCTTTGGTTCTCTAATAGATCGAAGCATAAAGTGATCGATTGGAAGGAGTGGGGTTCCTTTATAAATATGTAATTGTGGGTTGTAGTTTTTGTTGGCCCGGCTTAGGTCGGCTTTTTTGTTAATGAAAGTTACTTCAAAAAAAAAACAAATATGTAATCTGTCCACATGGTGAGTCAAAAACTCAAAACTGGACTTTAATTTATGCAGCTGACTTCAACACAAAATTCAATTGACTTTTGAATTTTCAAGGATCCATACCTATACGCCTATACCGAGTTGAATAAAATAACGCCAACGCAATTTATGATTAAATGAACAGTAGATAGTAGATATGTGTGATTGTGTGGGGAAGCATAGTTGTTAATTAATATAGGGATAATAATAATTATCACAGTTATATTAATCATAAATTGCATATTATTAATTATATCAGCAATATTAAACATAAAATTACATAAAGAAGTAAAGATGGTATAGTTAACATGGGTTAAGTTAGGGTGTCCGGGGCACCAGCGGTAACCCCTTTCGGTGACCCAAGTCACCTAGCGGGAACACCGCCGCCGTTGGTGCGGTGAGGCAAATCGGGGACCAAGCTCGGTGGGAGTTCACCGCATGAAGAAGGAGAGAGATGGTGGGGCCAATCTAATTTCCAACCAATCAATTGTTTTTCTTTTTTTTTTTTTTTTGAATAAAAAAAGCAATTCCCCTAAGAGGGGAGTGGCGCCATCAAATTGGGGTGTGAGAGGAGTTTAAGAGGGGAGTTGACGTGGCATAACCTGATTGGGTGTGCGTAAGAGAGGGGACTCCCCTCTTAGGGGAGTGCCCCTCTCACCCTTATTGTTCAAATGGGTAAATATATAAAATACCCTTAACGTGAGAAGTGAAAGAGTGAGTCCTTTTTTTTTGAAAATATTTTTTCTCATCTTATTAACCACGCATTTTAGTTTCCTGAAAAAAAAAATCGTGATTTTACACTAGTAGGGTAATTATAATTATCCAACAATAATTACTTTACTATTGTAAGTTCATGATTTTTTTTATATATTGCAATTAAACATCATTCTTAAGTATTACGGAAAATATTAAAAAAAAGTTCTTTCATTTCCAGGGCCGACCCTGAGAAGTCGTGTACCCTGTTTAAACAAATGGTTTAAACTGTTTCCAGCCTCATGGTTTAAACTGTTTTAAATGTAACCAATAAAAATGAATCATGTGCATCATAAATAAGTATTCCATGAGTATTCTAAGTGTAGGTCATGAAATATGCAGTTCGGGTGTTCAAAACACATAACTGTATAGCTAAAAATGAGTAATTTAAGTGTATGAAAGTTACCGGAAAGTGGCAGTTGTCACAGCTTGGAGAATGGAAATGGACAGGCTACCAACGATGGAAGCTTTAAAAAAAGGAATATTCATATTGAAGATGCTTCATGCCCTCTATGTAATGCGGCCGAAGAAACTGTATAGCACACTTTTATTGCTTGTCAAGTCGCCTTGACCGTTTGGAATGGAATTAGCGCTTGGTGTAAGATTCCAAACATTTTTGCTTTCTCGCTTAAAGATCTCCTTGGTTTATTTAAAGAGCTTAGATCATCAGAGAAAAAAAAGGAAGCGGTTCAAGGTATCGTTATGATAGTGTGTTGGAGTTTGTAGCGTGCTAGAAACAAAGTTAAATTTTCCAATATTCCGGTTAGAATAGAGAGCATAGTTAGTGAGGTTAAGGCCCTTGGCTTTCTTTGGTTCTCTAATAGATCGAAGCATAAAGTGATCGATTGGAAGGAGTGGGGTTCCTTTATAAATATGTAATTGTGGGTTGTAGTTTTTGTTGGCCCGGCTTAGGTCGGCTTTTTTGTTAATGAAAGTTACTTAAAAAAAAAACAAATATGTAATCTGTCCACATGGTGAGTCAAAAACTCAAAACTGGACTTTAATTTATGCAGCTGACTTCAACACAAAATTCAATTGACTTTTGAATTTTCAAGGATCCATACCTATACGCCTATACCGAGTTGAATAAAATAACGCCAACGCAATTTATGATTAAATGAACAGTAGATAGTAGATATGTGTGATTGTGTGGGGAAGCATAGTTGTTAATTAATATAGGGATAATAATAATTATCACAGTTATATTAATCATAAATTGCATATTATTAATTATATCAGCAATATTAAACATAAAATTACATAAAGAAGTAAAGATGGTAGTTAACATGGGTTAAGTTAGGGTGTCCGGGGCACCAGCGGTAACCCCTTTCGGTGACCCAAGTCACCTAGCGGGAACACCGCCGCCGTTGGTGCGGTGAGGCAAATCGGGGACCAAGCTCGGTGGGAGTTCACCGCATGAAGAAGGAGAGAGATGGTGGGGCCAATCTAATTTCCAACCAATCAATTGTTTTTCTTTTTTTTCTTTTTTTTTTTTTGAATAAAAAAAGCAATTCCCCTAAGAGGGGAGTGGCGCCATCAAATTGGGGTGTGAGGGGAGTTTAAGAGGGGAGTTGACGTGGCATAACCTGATTGGGTGTGCGTAAGAGAGGGGACTCCCCTCTTAGGGGAGTGCCCCTCTCACCCTTATTGTTCAAATGGGTAAATATATAAAATACCCTTAACGTGAGAAGTGAAAGAGTGAGTCCTTTTTTTTTGAAAATATTTTTTCTCATCTTATTAACCACGCATTTTAGTTTCCTGAAAAAAAAAATCGTGATTTTACACCAGTAGGGTAATTATAATTATCCAACAATAATTACTTTACTATTGTAAGTTCATGATTTTTTTTATATATTGCAATTAAACATCATTCTTAAGTATTACGGAAAATATTAAAAAAAAGTTCTTTCATTTCCAGGGCCGACCCTGAGAAGTCGTGTACCCTGTTCGAACTCCAAAAAATGTGCACTTAGGCCTGAACGAAATTGGGTATTGGGCTCAATAAAAGTCTAAATCTAATGTCAATGACCTAATAACTAATCTAAAACATGAAAAATAGTTTTGTAAGTGGGTCTATGTTGGTGTTTGTATAGGTATACCCTATAAAAAAGAATTTTTATGTACACATATCGGTTTTTTCTAAAAATAGCGTGACCTCTCGAAATATCAGGTCCTGACCGGTGGTCCTCCCAGCCCACCCCCAGGGCCAGCCCTGTTCATTTCTCATATTAGTAATATTTTGTATGTTAAAGAATTATTTATATTTGATTTTTACACTAGCTGTTGATATATGCTTTCAGTCACCAATTTAGGGGCTGTTTGGTAGCCTCTTAATGACCATTCAGATGCTACCTCTTAATGGTTTAAAACCTCTGAATGAATAAGAGGTAACCTCAAGTCTGAATGGTTAAGAGGTAACCTCTGAATGGTAAATCATCACATGTCACTTTCTTCTACATTCTCATTGGTAAAATTCTTAATGGTTCCATTAAGAGGTAGCCTCTTAATGACCATTCAAACAGCCCCTTAATTGAACTTGGGAATTAAAAGTTTACTGTTATTAAGAATCTATAGTATATATAATAAACTTAACTTTTTTTACTTAAAAGCGTTAATTTAATGTATTATCTAATTCGAAATTATGTTGGTCTAATTATAAAAGGAGTCTCAGATTCGTTGTTGTGAAGGGCTTTCCAGCCTCATGGTTGTATGTCAGATGCTTATGTAACCAAATTATATAAAGATTAATAATTAAATCAAATGATTTCTTACTAACTTAAGGTATAAAAATGTTCATCTTCTAGTTAAGGTAATCAAAGTAAATGGGAGAAAATTTTAGTATTTATGAAACATCTGTTAATTTCAAACGGTTCTTAGCAATCTATAAGAATCCAAATTTTGGGCTAAAGTCAACAATATATTTATTATTTGGTCACCTACAAAGGGAGCAATACGGATTATAAAATGAAAAACATAGGAGTTTTTTCGCCACTATCTATGGCTTTAATATAGCTTATCCATTAACTAGGTCTAAAATAAAGGCTTCCAGCATCACTTTGGGTATTTGCTAGAAATTAAGTTCTACTTAGAATATAAAAACGTCAATACCCTAATAGTGGATGTTGAAGATCAACCCATTATGGTTAATAATAACTTATCTTAAACATGAAGTAATAATTAATAGTGCTACCTTTGCAATAGTGGTCACAAACATACATTCGTTTTATTTGAGAAATAATTTAACATAACTTGTTGCATAAATGACGTGGTGCGAGCGTGTTATAATTTTTGATATATTTTCAATATTTTTTTAGTCGTATATTAAGCTTTAAATTTATAAATACGATACAATACAATCACTCTCTACAACACGTTATGGCAAGTGCACCCATCGTTGGTGTAGTATAGTGATGGTCAAATGCCGAGTTCGTACAAGGACACAAGAGCTTTTAATACCGGAATAACGTCAACGTCTAATCTAACCAAAATTTTGAGAAAAGATACTAGTAAAAAAATGAAATGAAATTAAAATATTAAAAAAACAATAAAAAAAGATAGAATCACTTGGTTCCAACTTCTCTTTTACGTATTCTTTGATGATTTTCGTAATTTTGTCTTTTTAAGAGATTATCTTAGTTATTGTGGAATGTCCTTCTTTTGGAGGCAACGTTACCCTCAGCCATATTGGTCTAAGTCAGAAGGGATATAGTCCCGCAAGGCCGGATTATTGAAAGATACTTAAGTAAGTTATTGATGCAAAATGTGGCATGTCCCTCTTTTGGAGGAAGTGCTACCCACGACCATATTGGTCTGAGTCAGTAGGGATACAATCCCGTAAGGCCGGGTTAAAGTTTTAATAGTAGTTTATTTATAAGGGATTCAAGCGGCTCTTACTTCCCCCTATTTGATGCTATCTGTCTCAAGAGAAGTCCTAATAAGCTTGAATCAAGTCCTCCCATGATCTATACACTAAAGGAGGCAAGAACTTTAGCCAAACCACCCTTCTAACCCCCTTTCAGGTAGTTAACATGCATTATATAGACCTTAAAGACATGAATGAGTGAATCAACAAAACATAAAGAAATGATAGAGTAAAGTTCACTTTGAATATAAAAAACTATTTCTTAAAGTCATTAATATATATCCAAATAAAAAGTAGCGAAAGCTTGGAAATCAAAATTAAGACATAAAAGATTTCTCTTTACCAAATGATGTAAGAGATCAACCAAGCATGACCTTTGTTTGACAAGAACTTTTACAATAAATCTTGGATCCCGAGACTACTACATACACTCTAAAGGTGGTGGAATGTGGTGGATGATGGTAGTGAAGTGGTGGTGAATGAGAGAGAGGGTTGCCAATGGATAAGTTGAAAATGAACCAAGCACCTCTATTTATAGCTGGAAATAGACTCCTCACACGGCCGTTGGTTATGAGTGTCATTCCTCCTTTCTTTGGCACTACTTGGACGTGGCTCACCCAAGGACTATCGGAAATGGGGTAGATAAGTCCAGCGTCTAAAAGTTTGATGACTTCTTTTTTCACCATTTCTTGCACGTTAGGATTCACCCGTCTTTATGGTTGAATAACTACTTTGTAGCCGTCCTCCATCAATAATTTTTATGTGCACATGGAAGGACTAATGCCTTTGATGTCCATTAGTTTCCATGCGGTTGCCGTTTTGTTTCTTTTGAGCAAGTTGAGCAATCTCTCTGTTGGATCTGATTTTGGTTTTGATTGTATTTTTCGTTTGAATTAGAATGAAGATGGATGAGTTGTGCAGCGGAATTAAGATGGAAACAAAATTTTCATACAATAAAACAAGAGTATTGCTTTGATCAAACATTTTTTACAAAGAACCGAAAGATTGAATTTATTTCAATTACGATTACAATGCAATGTTGACTACAAACTCCCCCTCAGCCAGAGCTCAGTGTTTGTTCGTGCAGAGAAGACGATTTTGCAAAGAGCTAATAGAACAGTACAGAGCACTGTTCTATTTATAGGCACTAGCAAACCACTGAGCATCTAAGCTGACGTCACCATGAAAGTGATATCTAACCTCCTAACAAACTCTAACCTCTGATCTATACAAACCCTGCTATGCTAAACTACTGATATTACATTTCATAACATAAAGACATAATAAACTACTGCTGCATCCCTCCACTGATGTGAACCCAGCAGTACTTGTCCGGATCAGCAGAGCTTGACTCAAGGCAGTAGATTGAACAGCAGAGCTTTAGTCTTTCATCAGGCCTTTACTAGATCAGCAGTTTGTAGGTCAGCAGTTTGCATGATCAGTAGATAGGAGGTCAGCAGATGTTGAAACCACTTTCAAGGGGAGAGACAAGTATGCAACATCTGCTTATTCTGGATCCACTGCGCTGATCCAGTTTTGGCTTTAATTATCTGTTCCTTTGATAGGGTTCAATCCCAACAATCTCCCCCTGTAACAGATAATGCCAAAACCCTTCATTATTGTGGAACTTTATTGCCTCATCAAAAATTCCCTTATCTGACCTTTAAGTTGTAGCTCAAAGTCTAGGGCATCTGTGTCATCTTCATCCCTACCAAGTGGAAGATCAAGGAGATCCTGCATATCTTCAAGACTCAGGCCAAGAGCTTGTTCCCTAGTTATTTTCTTCATTTCTCCACCAGACCTGAACATAGTCAATACATGGGTCTGTTTGTCAGTTTCCCACTTTAGTACTTTTGAGCCTGGTGGGTTTCTTGGGAGATTTTTATTGGATGAGGTATTTGGTGATGCGGGCCTATTCATGACTGGCTGAGCAGTACTTGCAGATTGTTCCAATTCAGGATCTTCTTTCATCATTAATCTAATGCCCTCTTTTACAAGGTCATTTCCAGCATTTAGATCTTGAACTGTTTCAGCACCTAACTGGTTTTGACTCCTTCTTTTGTAGATGGTAGCACCAGCTGGAGTAGTGGTTCTTTTGACTTACAGCTTTGGTGGTCTTTTTGAGACCTCTGCTTTGGAGTAGTCAGGCCTTTTTGGAACTGTTGGATCTTTCTTTCTAAGTTCCTCCAACTTTTTATAGGTAGCTCTGACCCTATCTTCTCCCCACTTTGTCACAGAATTCTTTGACCCATATTCAGCTGCTATCAGCTCCTCTTTCATTCTCTTCAACTCTAAGGCCTTGTCAGCTTCAAACTGTTTGAATTTTTCAGGAGGAGTCTGCTTGACCTTATTTTTTACCATATCTTGAATCCTGGCTGCCTCTTTTTCAAGCTCAGGAATGGTCCAGTTTTTGTACATGTGTTTCTCCCCCTTGTATTTCTTGTAGGTCATGATGTTATCAATGTAGTCTTTTCTCAAGGACTCATCTGCCCTTTCTGAGATTTGCTGACATACATTTTTTGCAAATTGCTCTAAGGATCTGACTTGGGTGAGCAAGAATTGGTAATTCTGTCCAATTTCTCTATCAGATTTTCCTTGAGCATTTCTTTTTGAGATATCCTCTGCTTGTTTAGCTTTGACTTTCAAATATTCTTCAATATTGTTTGGCCTTGGATATCCTTTGACTGATGGCAACTTCCTTTTGGCAGGGTCATCCTCATAGTAGAAAGATTTGATCTCTTCTCTAACTGCTTCAAGTTCTAGAGGAAATTGGACACCTGCAGGAGTAATAACAGGAATTGATTGATGTGCAGGAGCTGATGAGAGAGGAACAGGCTTGGGTATTGTAACAAGTGACAAAGATTTTGAAGATGTTGGTGGTGGTGAAGTGTCATCATCTTTCAGGATTAGCCTTCTCCTTTTTGTTTGAGGAGGGACTGATGATGCTTTGGGTGGAACAGTGGTGGTAGTTTGAGTGGCAGTGGTTTGTGGTTGACTAACAACTGTTGAAACAACTGGTGCTTCAACCATTGTTGTCATTACAGCAGATGTTGTAACATCTGCTGTCTTCTGCTTTTTGGCAGGAGGCGATGATGGTGATTTTGTTTTTGGTGGTGATTGTGATGATAAGACAGTGGTTGTGGTGTGTGTTGAAGTGGTGTGTGTTGAAGTGATAACAGATGTTGAAACCTCTGAAGTACCAGCAGTAGTTGATACAGTAGGAGTTACAACAGCTGTTTGGATGGAGGTTTGATGTTGGTGGCTTTTGGATGGTGGCTTTGGAGTATGCTTTGGAATTCTGGATGGTGTGGACTTGGGTTCCCTCACTTTTGTAGTGGGATTTCTTTTTGGCACAAGATTTTGAACATCCTTTAGCCCAGAACAACCCTGCGCATTCAGCTCCATGTAAGCTCTTTTCTCCTCATTCCACCTTGACTTATCCTTTGCCTCTCTGTCCCCTTTTACACTTGCTATAGCTTCATCAAGTGCATTTTGGGTAACATCAACCTTTTTGCTACCATCTGGCAAAGGTATCTGCTTGGTCATATTCTCCATGTCTGGTTCTATGTAGAGACCATCATCTACTCCCTTTTTCTTCCATTCTTTAAGTTTCTCCCCCTTTTTGGCATTATCTGGGGGTAATTGATCAATGAAGAGAACAGTTGGAGGAGCAATGCCAGTGGTTTTCAATAAATGGGCCTTGAGAGCCTTGATGTCTGCTTGTGTGTTCTTGAACCTAGACTCCATGATGTTTCTCAGCTTTTGTACATGTATTTCATGTTGCTGATCAGCCATTTGTTTTTGTTGTTGGAGAAGAGGTTGAAATAGATTCCAGAGCTCATTTGTAGCAGATGCTTGTGGTGGAGCAGGTGTTTGAGGTGGAGCAGCAGTGGATTGCATCCTTTGTACTGTCAACAACTGTTGTAGCATGTCTTTGATATCTGCAACATCTGTATCCAGTTTGTCAACGCGTTCCGTCAAATCCAGATATTTTAAACCATCACCCAATTTAATGGGATCATCTGATTTCCCACTAGCAGTGGTTTTATCAGTGGTTGAAGTGTGGAGTGTACTCCAAACATTAACCACTGATGCCCCTTTTTCTTGGTACTGGGGTCTTCTTCCTTCAACACTTGACAATCTTTTGATGTTGCCAGTGGTCAAAAGGAATCCACTGGTAGATGTCAGAGGTGCTATGGAAGGAATTGCCTCCAAGGAAGTCTTATTAATGTAACCACTGTCCAAATGTAAACCAGTGGGTTCAACAGTTGTAGTGGCTGCTTCACTTGGATTACCACCAAGAGTTACTTGTAACTCAAGGGGTGTAACCTCCTCAGGTTGTGTTGGTGGGTTAGCAAAGATTGATACATCAGACCCAGTCATGTGTTGAGGCATGTTCTCATTTATGGGTGATTGAGAAGGACTGGTTTGTGCCTGGTTCAAATCAATTGCTTCCAACAAAAGTCTTGTTGGTGGAGGAATTGTGAATGTGAGGTTTGGGGTTAGAAGAGAATTTGCCCCGGGCATTGGGCTGTGGATGATGGAAACGAGTGATTCCAGAGCACCATATTGTGGTGTCCCAATGTGTACAACCTGTTCTTTTTGAGAAGAAGCAGGAGGAGTTTCGGTTATGGTTTGAGATATTTGTACCAACTGCTGTGAGGAAAAAGCAGCAGTGGTCTCTTGTGACTTTTGTTTTGTCACAGGCAGTTGCTCTGGTATCTCATGTTAGGCCCTAAAGTGTGAGACTGACGCATCAAATTAATACAACGAGCTATAGTTACGAGCTGGGCCTTACCGGGTTAGTTTATATTAGGTTGTGGACCTTTATAGGTCACTTGGGCCAAGCTTTAGGCCATGTGGGCCAAGCAGGCCCAAGGGGAGCCCATGTAGGGAAGTGGGCTTTAGTAAGTATATAAACAAGTTTCTAACTTGTTTTTAGGTTTGAACCTCCATTGTTACAGAAATTCTAGAGAAACACAGAGTGGGAGGCGATTTGGTTGTGAGCACTTGTACTAGACGGTTTTGCTTTTCAAGTAATAGAATCGTGTGCAAGTGTTGAAAGTGATTCCGGTATTGTTCTTCGTTTTCATACTTTTTGGTTTATCTTGAATCACACCAAGTTTGGATTCCGCACAAACTTGGTGTTGTTTGATATCATTGAAAGATCCGTTTCACGGGACTGACAAGTGGTATCAGAGCCATTAGAACCTATTTCTAGGCTCGGTGTGATATCAAAGATTCAAGATTTTCGTAATTTTTGGTTCAGTGTTCTTCGCGTTCTTCATTGTGTTCATTGATATTTTCTTGAAAGTTGGCATATTTTGGTGGGTGTTGATCTTTGAAAGTTGTTAAAGTCAAAGTTTTCGAAATTCTGATTAAAACGATTTAAAGAATCCCAAAATTTTCGAAAATTGATTGATAAGGTTTGTTTGAAAGTTATTTGTTTCCAAATTAAAAAAAAAAAAAATCTCAAAAATTTCGGAAAATCTGGTTGTTTTTTTTTTGTTTTGAGAATTATCTGTTTTTCTTGATTAAAAAAAAAAGGTCAAAATAGTTGTCGACTTCAACTGCACTCGTCAACATCATTCACGGTCTCGAGTCTTCTCCTTCACAACACCCAGGTCTCGACTCATCACTGGTCTCGAGTTAGCAACTTTCAAGGTCTCGACTCAAGGTCTCGGGTATCTTCATCACAGTCTCGAGTGATCATCTTCTTCTGAACTGTCTCGAGTCGCAACCACGGTTTCGTCAATCAACCTTCTGAGTCGCAACCAAGGTCTCGAGTGGTGTGTTCTCGACAGAAATTTTGAGTTATCTACACTTCAGGTCTCGAGTCGCAACCTCCATCTACTTCACTACTGGTTTCGAGTCATCACTCATCACGGTTTCGACTTGTCAGTCCACGGTTTCGAGTCTAATTTTTAAGGAAACAGAGTGCATCTGGTCTCGACTCACAACAACATCATTTTCATATCAGTTATCCTCACCGGTCTCGAGTCTTAATCTTTCTTCAGCAGGTCTCGAGTTATCACTGTTTTCGAGTCGCAATCAAAATCATAAGGTTTCGAGTTACATCTTCTTCGAGTCGCAACCTCTATCTTCACCCATATAAACCAGCAAGAACAACGTCATCAATCTTCTTCTCCGATAAGCGGTCGCCGGAACCCTGCAACATCATCGTTCGCATTCATTTGCCGGAGCACCGCCACCACGACACCGCTCATCCGTTCCGATTACAGTATCACAACCATCACCATCATTCATCACCTTCACCAGTCACCACCTTCATCGTCGTTAAGTTCATCATCCTCTGATCATCCTCGTCTCCGTTCAAACTCCGACCACTGTTCTCTCCGATTACCTCCGGTCTTTTTCTCCGATCATACTACGTCTCCAGCCAACCTTCTTTCACGTTATCACTTTGAGAAGTTGAATTAGGGTTTCGGTATTTTTAAACGGAGAAGACAGACCTAATTGTCGTTTATATTTTGATTGTTTATAATATTAATATAATAATAATTATAATATTAATCATTTAGCAATCATTACTTAATCATTGGTTTTTATAATAATAATAATAATAATAATAATAATAATAATAATAATAATAATAATAATAATAATAATAATAATTATTAGTGTACTTTATTAAAAAAAAAAAAAATTGGTATTCCATATATATAAAAAAAAATAAAAAAATTGTTTGTGATCACAGTTTTGACAGATTTTTGAGGTGCGGTTCAGAAAGCGGGATTATTCGGCTGCAAAGGGTTTGAGTTAGCAAGTACTCAGGTTCTCGCTTTGGGCTTGTGTTGAGGAAATAGTTAAAAACGCACATTTTTTGGGGATCACATCTTAAAATGTCTTCTAAGAGAGAGGTGCTTGAGCAGGAACTCCAAGGATTCAGATACTCATATGGTGAATCTATAGAAGCACTTACAGGCCGGTTTGCTGAACTGCTCTCTAAAATGGAGAAGGCAGAGATGGTGGTGTCTACTCGCATGAGCAACAGAAAGCTTCTGGATGCTATAAAAGAGATTCCAGATCAGGCAAACTGTAGTTGGTTTACCAATGTTAATCAGATAATAGTGACAACCGATTGTGATGCAGGCCCAAGTGTGGAGGAACGGGCTATTTTGTATTTGGAGGCCCAAGACCGCGTAACAAAAGGGGCTTCACTAAAATGGCTCTAACTTGGGCTACAGGGGTCCGTTTTAGGCGTGTGACCAGGCGAAACGACCGTGTGAACGAGCTGCATCTTGCTGCAAACGGCCTATGGCGGTTTGGGTCATCGTCCGACTGAAAAAATGCTTATTTCTATTACTTATTTGCATTTTTATGATTTTTGGACTATTTTGGGCATTTTCTTTTAGGCCGTGTGTTTGGCCCGTTATCTTTTTTAGGCCCATTTCGAATTTCGGTTTCTATTTATATGTCCCTCTAGTAATATGAATGATCAGAATTGATTTTTGAAATTATTGAATTTTTCACTTCAAATTCCGTGGCCTTTGGGTTGCAATTTGGGGGTTGGGGAAGAACACACGGGTATTCTTAGAATCAACGTGTTTGATCTTCGTTTCCGTATCACGCGCTACATCAGTTGGTATCAGAGCCGAATTCCTGGCTCAAAATGCCTCCGAGGAGAAACAACAACAGGCCTCTTGATGAAGTGTATGAACGAGAGTTGGAGCAGCGACTTATGGCGAGGATGGATGAACGGTTGGATCAAGTGGTCAATCAGTTGACTGATCGGATGGCCGATTTGATCAATCGTAGAAGGCAGGGACCCAATGACGGGTATGGTTCTGATTTTAGTAACCCATTTGGTGATGGTTCGGCTTCCGAAGACGAACAGGAAGGGCGACCAAGGGGTGAACGTGGAGGGGGTAACAGGCGTTGGGATTCTGGGATAAGGGTTGATATTCCAGAATTTGATGGGTCTAATTTGAATCCGGAGGGGTTCATCGATTGGTTGGCTACAGTGGAGGAGGTGTTTGAGTACAAGGAGGTGCCTGAAAATAAGCGGGTGGCCTTGATCGCTACCAGGTTGCGTGGTAGGGCCTCTGCGTGGTGGCAGCAATTGAAGTTAACACGAAACAGGCTCGGAAAGTCAAGGATCGTGACATGGGCCAAGATGAGGAAGTGCTTGCGGTCCAACTTTTTGCCTCATAATTTTCAAAGGTTGATGTACCAACGTCTGCAGAATTTAAAACAGGGGGCGAAATCTGTTGATGATTACACAACGGAGTTTTATCAATTGATTGCGAGGAATGATATTCAAGAACCGGAGGAACAACTTGTTTCTCGGTATATTGGGGGTCTAAGGGTTCAAATCATGGAGTCCGTTAATCTTTTTGATCCGTTAACCATTCCAGAGGCACACCAACGGGCGTTGGCCTTTGAGAAGCAAAACCGTCGGGTGGGCGGTTCATTTACTCCTGCTGGGGGAAACGTTGGGTCGGCCAGTGGGGCACCTCGTGGTGGGCCAAGTCAGCAAAAACCAGGGGTTAACAATACTGGGTCTTCTTCTAAGGGGGCTAGTAGTAGTGGTCCGAGATGTTTCAGTTGTGGTGAGACGGGCCATCGTCAAGCTGAGTGCAAGAAGGCTGGTAAACGACACTTGTTTGCTGAGTCTGAGGATGAACAGTATGAAGAATATGAAGATAACCCAGTGTACGATGAAGAAAATGAATATGAAGAGGAGGTTGTGACCGGTGATGTTGGGGTGAACTTGGTGGTTAGACGTTCTTGCTATACACCAAAGGCAGATGGGGATGATTGGCTGAAGCATAACATCTTCCACTCAACATGTACCATTTTGGGAAAGGTTTGCACGTTTGTCATTGATTCGGGGAGTTGTGACAATCTGATTTCTGAAGAGGCAGTTCAAAAGTTGGCCTTGAAGACAGAGAGTCACCCGAAACCGTACAAGCTTCAATGGCTTAAAAAGGGAGGTGAAGTGACGGTATCTAAAAGGGCACTTGTTTCTATTTCTATTGGGTCAACGTACAAAGATGATGTTGTGTGTGATGTGGTCCCTATGGACGCGTGTCACTTATTGTTGGGTAGGCCTTGGGAATATGAACGTAATATAGAGCATCACGGGAGGTCCAATACTTATAGCTTTATGTTTGGTGGTGTGAAGATCACTCTTGTCCCTAGCAAGCCTAAACAGTTAGCCACAAAACAGTCGGGTAATTTGTTGACCATCAGTCAGTTTCAAGATGAATTGGAGGACACAGACAGTGTTTTTGTTTTGATAGGGAAGGCAGTGCCCGAGGAAGTCGAAATTCCTGATGCTATGGTTCCTTTGCTTGAGGAATTTTCTGATGTGTTTCCTGTTGAATTGCCCGATGGATTGCCACCTTTGCGTGACATCCAACATCATATTGATTTGGAGCCTGGGTCACAGTTACCCAATAGACCACATTACAGGATGAGCCCTGGTGAGCATGAAGAGTTGCGAAGGCAGGTTGAGGAATTGATTTCTAAGGGGCATGTTCGTGAAAGTATGAGCCCTTGTGCTGTTCCTGCTTTATTGACTCCAAAAAAAGATGGCACTTGGCGTATGTGTGTTGACAGTCGAGCAATCAACAAGATTACTGTGAGGTACAGGTTTCCTATTCCTCGACTTGATGATTTGCTTGATCAACTTAGTGGTGCTACTATTTTTACGAAGTTAGATTTGAAGAGTGGTTATTACCAGATTCGTCTTAGACAGGGTGACGAGTGGAAGACTGCCTTCAAGACTCGTGAAGGGTTGTATGAGTGGTTGGTGATGCCATTTGGTTTATCAAACGCTCCTAGTACTTTTATGCGTGTGATGAATCAGTTGCTTAGGCCTTTTATTGGGAAGTTTGTGGTTGTGTATTTTGATGACATTCTCATTTTTAGTGCTTCTTTCAGCGACCATGTTGTGCATGTGAGGCAAGTTTTGGCCTTACTTCGTAGGGACCGTTTTTATGCAGCCACCAAGAAGTGTGTGTTCATGACCCCTAAAGTGTTATTTCTGGGGTATGTTATTTCTGGTGATGGGATACAGGTTGATGAATCGAAAGTGGCGGCTGTTCAAAATTGGCCAACTCCTACTACCATTACTGAAGTTCGTAGTTTCCATGGGCTTGCTTCTTTTTACAGACGGTTTATTCCACACTTCAGTTCTATTATGGCTCCAGTGAGAGATTGTATGAAGGGGAAGACGTTTGTATGGACAGATGAGGCAGAGTTGGCTTTTCAAGTTGTGAAAGAGAAGCTCACTACAGCACCAATTCTGGTATTGCCTAATTTTTCTCAAGTTTTTGAAGTTCATACTGATGCCTCAAAGGTTGGAATTGGTGGGGTTCTTAGTCAAGGTGGTCGACCTGTTGCTTATTTTAGTGAGAAGTTAACTGGGCCTAAGTTGAGGTACAGTACTTATGACCTAGAGTTTTATGCAGTGGTCCAAGCTGTAAAGCATTGGCGTCATTACTTGTTTCAAAAGGAGTTTGTTTTATTCACTGATCATGATTCCCTAAGGCACATTCGTACTCAAGACAAGGTATCTCATAAGCATGGGCGATGGTTGGCCTTTCTTGAGAAGTTTACTTTTGTGGTCAAGCACAAGACTGGTGTTTCAAATAGGGTTGCTGATGCCTTAAGCAGGAGGAGTAATCTGCTTGCATCTATGAGGGTTGATGTGCCGGGTCTGGAGGTCATTCGTGAGCAGTTAGCCATTGACCCTTATTTCTCAGTTATTTTGCAGGATGTGGAAACTGGGAAAAAGTCAGATTTTCTTTTGCATGATGGTTTCTTGTTCAGGGGAAATCAGCTATGTATTCCTGATTCTAGTCTTCGTTTAAAGATTATTAAGGAGCTGCATGGTGAAGGGCATGTTGGTCGTGATCGTACTTTACAGTTGGTTCAAGCTTCTTATTATTGGCCTACTATGAGGAAAGAGGTGGATCGTTATGTGAAGAGGTGCCGTATTTGTCAGGTTTCCAAGGGCACGGCCACCAATGCGGGTCTCTATATGCCTTTGCCAGTCCCCTCGCAGCCATGGGTTGATATTAGTATGGATTTCGTGTTGGGGTTACCTCGTACTCAGAGAGGTAATGATTCCATCTTTGTTGTGGTGGATCGGTTTTCTAAGATGGTCCATTTTATTCCTTGCAAGAAGACGACTGATGCTGTTAATGTAGCCCAACTCTTTTTTCGTGATGTGTACCGTCTGCATGGGCTACCTTCTTCTATTGTGTCTGATCGGGATACCCGATTTCTGAGTCATTTTTGGCGTAGCTTGTGGAAGATGGTGAATACTCAACTCAACTTCAGTAGTGCTTATCACCCGCAAACTGATGGGCAAACTGAAGTTGTTAATCGGTCACTTGGGAATTTGTTGAGGTGTTTGGTTGGTGATCATGTGAAGGCATGGGATCAAAAATTGTGTCAAGCTGAGTTTGCTCATAATCATGCTGTTAATCGGAGCACTGGATATAGCCCATTTCAGATAGTTTATTCTTCTCAGCCTCGAGGACCACTTGATTTGATGTCTCTTCCTGTTTCTGGATCTGTTCCAAAGAAAGTTCAGGATTTTGTGGAGGGTTTACATGAAGTTCATAATGCTGTGTATGATCATTTGACCAGTGCTAATCTGAAGTATAAGCAAGCTGCTGATCAGAAGCGTAGGCATGTTGAGTTCGAGGAAGGTGATTTTGTTTGGGCTGTTTTGACTAAAGATCGTTTTACAGTTGGGGAATACAACAAGTTATCAGCAAAGAAGATTGGCCCAATTGAAATCGTGGAGAAGATCAATCCGAATGCATATCGTCTACAGCTGCCTAGTCACATTCGTTGTTCTGATGTGTTTAACGTGAAGCATCTGTTGCCTTATTATGGAGATTCTTCTGATGATGAACCTGTTGGTAATTCGAGGGCGAATTTTGTCTATCCAGGGGGGAATGATGCAGGCCCAAGTGTGGAGGAACGGGCTATTTTGTATTTGGAGGCCCAAGACCGCGTAACAAAAGGGGCTTCACTAAAATGGCTCTAACTTGGGCTACAGGGGTCCGTTTTAGGCGTGTGACCAGGCGAAACGACCGTGTGAACGAGCTCCATCTTGTTGCAAATGCCTATGGCGGTTTGGGTCATCGTCCGACTGAAAAAACACTTATTTCTATTACTTATTTGCATTTTTATGATTTTTGGACTATTTTGGGCATTTTCTTTTAGGCCGTGTGTTTGGCCCGTTATCTTTTTTAGGCCCATTTCGAATTTCGGTTTCTATTAATATGTCCCTCTAGTAATATGAATGATCAGAATTGATTTTTGAAATTATTGAATTTTTCACTTCAAATTCCGTGGCCTTTGGGTTGCAATTTGGGGGTTGGGGAAGAACACACGGGTATTCTTAGAATCAACGTGTTTGATCTTCGTTTCCGTATCACGCGCTACATCAGATTGTTACAGAATGAAGCCGGATGAGCTGATCTCAATCATCAAATCATATGACAATGCTGACAAACAGTCTACTCAAGGCAACACATCTTCTGCAGTTTGCTCATCCACACAAAATTCAGCATTTATGTTTAACAAACCCCTGGCTCAAGAAATTACTCGTGATCGTGAAGAGATACTTTCTGTCTTTTGCACTCCTGAGTGTAGAGAAAGAAATGAGGCATATCGGTTACACAACGCTGAGTTGATTCAAGACTACAACGACATAAAAAATAAAAATTTTACTTTATCAAAGAATGAAAAGCTTTATAAAGATAAAATTGAAGCTCAGCGAAAAGACATCATCAAACTTAAGGATGATGTAAGTGTAAAAACAGCCCATTTCTTAGAGGCACAGGAGAAGGTATGCATTTTGATCAAAGAACTGGAAGATATCAGAGAAAGATATCAAATTAACGAACTTAACATTAAAAAGTATGATTCTTCCAGCAAATTGGTCAAAAACTTGTGTGATCAACAGCTCGCATACAAGGAAAATAAAGGGCGTGGTTTGGGTTTCAATCAAGTTCCTCCTCCATATAATGACAACTACACATATTTACCCATGATTGAGGAGGAATTGATGAATGAGGACAAGATGGCTTACGGTCCTAAAACTGATAAGTCATCAATCAACAGCAGACCTTTTGATAAACGAGCGAGTCCTTCGGTAAATTTTGTTTCAAAGGGTACTTTTGATCCTAATGCTTCGTCTTCCCCTGCAGATGAAGTAGTTGAAGTAAAAGTTGAAAATGTAGTTGGGGATGAACAAGCATCAGAGTCTGATTCGTCTGAAAATTTAATAAATGAACCTAATCCAGACTCTATTTCGACGTTTGATTTTTTTAAGGTTTTTCGCTCTATGATTAATTTCAGGCCTGATGATTTGGGCGAAAACCTTGATGCTTGCGTAACAGAGACTGAATCGGCAAACGAAACAAATGAGCCAGCTGAACCATCTGATTCCAAATGTGAATCATCCAAAGTAACTGATTCTGAGAAATTGGAATCAGTTGATTCTAGTGGATTCAGCTCAAAGGCGTCATGTGCAGAACCGTCCTGTGCTGAAAATTTGTCTAATGTTTCAGCTGAAGTTTTTGCTGAAGTTTCTGGTGTTTCATCTGATAAACCAGAAGTCTCGGATCCTACCAAAGCTGATGAAGTGAAAACTGATGTGAACAAGGCTCCAAGTACGCAAGCTGAACAATCTGAGCCTTCTGTTAGTGATGAAAAGGTTCAGATCAAGCAACAAGGGCCGAAGCAAGCAAGTAAAGGACGTGGAAAGAAGAGGCCTAAACATCAAATACAAGCAGGCTCTCCACAGTCCTCAACGGGCAGTAATAGTCCTCAAAAGGCCCGTGATGTGAAAAATGTCTTTGTTAAGCCAGTCTGTAATGGCAAATGTGAGAAATATGCATTTGACTGTGCTAACAAAGGTTTCAGAAAGACTGGTGAGATTTCTGAACAAGACTTGCAGTCTAAGGAAACCAAGAAGAATCATAGGAAATCTCCACCACAGAAGGCCCCTGCAAACGACAAGTACAGGCACCCAAATTCATCTTCGTCTGCAGGAAATGTGCAACACAAACAAGCACAGAGAGGACCGGTTCGTCCTTCAGGGCCTGCAAGAGCAAATCCAACTGATCAGAATGCTTTCTACATGAAGAGACAGACATGCTTTAATTGCGGCATTGCTGGTCACATTGCTCGAAATTGCACACATCGTCCCTATGTACCCTACTATATGCAAAATCAGAGGGTTACACCAAAGGATAACAATCATTCTAAGCCTATGAAGGTATCATCACCTAAGGCAATGAAGAATGTGAATCCCAAGGTTAAACCTTCTGATGGGGATTGGAACGCTGCCAAAAACAAACGCAAAGCTTTTCAGGAACAAAAATGTGCTTCTAAAACTAACAAATCTGAAACAGCTAAAGTTGCTCAACCGACGGCAACAAACACGTTTGTTAAACCGAAACAGATTTGGAAACCCAAATCCAAGGCAGCAACGTCTCCAATCCTTGAAACGAAAGGGGACTTGTGTTTAAAAGAAGTGTCTTATTTTGATGCTTCAGGAAATCCCAGGACCACGATGGCCTGGGTACCCATGTCTTACTAACCTCCTTACTTTTCAGGAACAACCAAGGAGGAGCTGTTGACAATTTCTGGAATGTTGATAGCGGTTGTTCCAGAGATCAAAACGGGTAACATTTCACTGTTGCAAAAAGTTCAATTTTTTTTACAGATGATATGTTTCCTTTGGAGGAGATTGGAGAAATAAGAAATGATCAGCAAAAGGTACCGTTTAAATTCAGTACTTTGATTTGAATTTGATTAGTCTTCAATCTGATGACAGAACGGTTAAGCAAAAATATTTTTCTCTCTTTTTCTTAGTTTATACTTTGTATATAAAATGTCCTTTCTCTAGTAAATGGTAAATTTGCGCAAAAATACAAGATTTATGCACAAATTTAGGGGGGGGGGAGGAACATATAGATAGATATAGAGTTTAGGAGGAGAAAACTCAGAAAATACAAAAAAGAGTTTGCTGTATATATGCATTGTTTTAGGGGGAGAAAATGAGAAAAATACAAAAACATTAGAAAATGAAAAATCCAAAAAGAAAGATTGCATGATATGGGAAGTGAAATAAATGTTTGTGTTAAAGGGTTTGACTAACACATGTAAGGTGCCATAGCTGAAAAGACTAGGATCTACTGCGATATGTCGATAGGCTTTACGCTCAACATGATAAAAGATACTAAGTGATATAAACATAACGAACTATGTACCATGTGGGTAACATACCAACGGTGTATGATTTTATGATCTTAAATCTTGCGTTGATAGATAGCCAACATCTGAGGTTTCGGGTCTTTATATTGTTGAATCATCCGGGGATATCTTGGCTGTTCTTCTGTTCAGAACTAAAATTGTACATGACCCCAGGAAAGAAAGTCACTTGAAATTAGCTCATTTCTATTTGAATGTCTGTATGTTGTCCCGATACACACAATTTTGATCTGATTCTGAAATCTTCTCTGAAAAAGTCGTGTACCTCCTCTGCTGCATCCAGATATATGCTGACCTGGAGGTGCTAGGCAACGACAGCTTCTGCTGCATCCAGATACATGCTGACCTAGCTGTACGTTGTCACGCTATAGATCTAATACACCCGAAAGAGGCCCTCAAGTGCCCAAAAGAAACCCAAGAAACCTATATCAAACTGAGAAAAACTCATTTGATCTGTATATTATACCATCTCTGTAAAAGATCTATTCTGTTCTCTTCTCAACCTATTCCCAGTTAAGATTTCAGAAATCTGGATTGGACTTGTGAAATATGTGGTAGGGAAGATACTTGCATGATAGGGTGTGCTGTTTATATTTCCAGGATCTGATTAGTATTTATTTGGGTGTTCATTGTTAAGAAATCAAAACATGATAAAACAGATTATATGCAGACCTAGATACAGTCAGGATATCTTAAAGGATAACATCAGTATACTCACCTGCTACGATGAATCGTTGTGCTTACCTTGATCGTGGGGGTATGCCTTGGAATGGGACACACGGGTATAATAGTATAATATTACCTAAAGCATATCACGAAGTTGAAAAATTGAAAGTTGAGCGTTAAAGTTTAAGTGGACAAACATATTGGCAATCGCATAGACCAGTTTGATTAGGCTCGTACTGAAAAGTGTTCCTTAGTCTGCCTGAGAACGAATTTTGATCCTATTGCAATTGTAATTGTATATTATGGTAGTTGTTTATATTTTGAGTTTTTATTTGTTTTTTAGTTCTCAATATTAAAAAAAAAAATTTAAAAATTGGAAAAATTCAAAAATACAAGAATAGTGTCTTGCTTTTCTATAAAAAAAAAAAAAATCCAAAAATAGAGTGCTTATTTGTTTTTCTTAAAATTAAAAATGTAACCGTTCTTGAAGATTTGACTGATCATCAAAAGTTAAAAGAATTTAAATTGTGAAATTTCATGTACCTAGTGTTCATGTGGTACTCTCCCTGTTGCATAAGAAATGTTTGCTTATGAGTTTGTGAGTATGTGCAGAACTTGATTTCAATCAAGAACAGGGGTTGTTGAAGACTGAGATGCTGTTAGCTGTTGACGAAGCATGGAGCAGCACAACAACAAGATGTACCTGAGTCAGAAGAATCGGATACGCAACGCCGTCTGACAGTGAAAGTACATTTGAAGAAGTACCATGAACCTGTTTGAAAGACAAAGATTGAAGAAGAAAATAGCTGCTGAGAATCCTCCTCTCACATTCTTTTTAACAAAGACTTTCAAGAAGATGCTGATCGAGATCCTGATATAAAGCTAACCACAAGAGCTGAAGAAAAAGAGACCCAGTGCTGAGAGTTCAGAAGTCAAGAACTTCCACAACATCTGCAGCATAGTGACAACCATAGACTACGTTGAAGACGTTGCTGATTTCATGTTATGAAGACAATTTGATGGCATCAGTCTAGGGGGAGATTGTTAGGCCCTAAAGTGTGAGACTGACGCATCAAATTAATACAACGAGCTATAGTTACGAGCTGGGCCTTACCGGGTTAGTTTATATTAGGTTGTGGACCTTTATAGGTCACTTGGGCCAAGCTTTAGGCCATGTGGGCCAAGCAGGCCCAAGGGGAGCCCATGTAGGGAAGTGGGCTTTAGTAAGTATATAAACAAGTTTCTAACTTGTTTTTAGGTTTGAACCTCCATTGTTACAGAAATTCTAGAGAAACACAGAGTGGGAGGCGATTTGGTTGTGAGCACTTGTACTAGACGGTTTTGCTTTTCAAGTAATAGAATCGTGTGCAAGTGTTGAAAGTGATTCCGGTATTGTTCTTCGTTTTCATACTTTTTGGTTTATCTTGAATCACACCAAGTTTGGATTCCGCACAAACTTGGTGTTTGATATCATTGAAAGATCCGTTTCACGGGACTGACATCTCATCCTCCAGAGTTGCCTTTTTGATAGGTTTGGGGGGTTTTTGAGTTTTCTTTTTCTGTGGCTTTTTGGTGATTTTAGGTGTGGGTTTCAAAGCAGTTGTGTTGCTACTTTGATCACCTTGAGCAGTGGGCTCAGCAGCAGATACCTAAGGAGCAGTGGTAGCTGCTAAATTCTGCTCAGGCACCTCTGCTTGTGTTTTGCAAGGTGTTGACATTCTTGTAAAAGTTTCAGCAGTTAAGCTGTGCATTTGTAAAGAGTCACCTTGATTTATTACAACAATATCATCCTTACTGAATTTCTTTTCAAAATAATAGCTTAAAAACCTGGGAAACAGTAAGAATGATTTTGTTTCAACATTTTTAACCAGATCATTAAAGATTTCCCGAGAATAATTAAAATTTTCTTCTTGAAGAATAGCATATCCCAGATTTTGAATCTTTAATGGTATTTCATTAAAAGCAGTGGTTTTGTTTGAAACACACATCAGAAGGGTATGAAATAGAAATCTTGTTGCAGAAGGGAAGTAACCTTTTTGTAAGGTGTCCTTTTTTTACTTCTGCATTATACCCTCTTTCCAGAAAATCATTTTTTAACTCGTTTTTGGGAAAAAAAATTGTACCTTCCTGATCATCGAGTTGAAAGACCTCTGAAATTGATTGTGGTGTAATCTTGATGGCTTTACCCTTTAGAGAAGAGTTGATGGCTATTACAGTGTCTCCTTGTTTTTCAAGGGTTGCATTCTTCCAAAACTCTCTTTAGGTTGTTAAGTAAATTGGTGCATCTGCTGTTAACAAAGTTTTGTACTTTGATGCAGATATGGTAGCAAGGATGGAATCGAAAGCGTCTGTAGTGCCGGGTTTTGTGAGGAGACCTAGAAGATTGTGAGATGGTTTGTGTGGAATTTCAGTGGGTTTTGCCTTTTGAGAGGCTTGTTTGGATGTTGATTTGGAAGTGGGTTTTGCAGATGACTTCGATTTTGTCATTTTGGAGATGATGATCGAAGAAGATGATGAAGAAATTTGAAGAAAAACTGCTTTGAGAAAAGAATTTTTGAGAATTCAATTCGACAGTAAAACCCTGTTTTTGGTGTGAAGTGGGGGTTTTATAGAGAAAAAGTGAATGCTGATGTGGCAGCGGTTACAAAAGGTCTGACCACTATGTACTGCCCACATGCCAACCCCTGGTGAAATGAAGGACAGTACTTTTATGAAAGATACTGATGAAGGCAGTGGTTTCAACGGTAACAAATGGAAGCAGTGGATGATTTTCACTATCAGTGGATAGCATATCAGTGGATAAGACACTACTTTTGAACAAAAGAGTTTATCAAGGAAAGATAACAGGGGATGGCTTTCAGCAGTGGACAGACTTTGAAGTAGAACAGACTTTTGAACAAGTAGTGGTTATGGCAGACTTTTAAGGATTTTAATGAAAACTTCATTTTTAGCTATTTTTAAGGATGGATTTTTGATTTTCTGAAAACATTTTAATGCTTTTATTCATAGAAAAACAAGACGTTGCTTGTTATTCCATGTTTAGCATGCCAATCCTAGAGACCAGACTTTCAAAGGTGGCTGTATCAAATGCTTTTGTGAGCACATCCGCCAACTGGTCTTTAGTTGGAACATGATGCAGAGAAATCAAACCTTTTTCATAGCAATCCCTCACAAAGTGATGTCTGATGTCGATGTGTTTGGTGGTTGAATGGGAGACTGGATTTTTGATGATATTTTCTGCTGCCTGGCTATCCAACATGAGTGGTGTCTTTAAGGCAGTGATACCAAAATCCAGCAACTGATTTTGAAGCCACAGGAGTTGGGCTGTACAGCTTGCAGCTGCAATGTATTCAGCTTCAGCAGTGGATGTTGAAACAGCTGCTTACTTTTTGCTTTGCCAAGAGACTAAGCAATCACCTAGAAACTGGCACCCTCCTGAAGTGGACTTCCTTGTGGTGTGACATCCAGCAAAGTCACTGTCTGAAAAACCTGAAAGCTTGATATTCCCATTACCTGGATACCAGATACCAAGTGTGGGAGCACCTTTTATGTATCTGAAGATCCTTTTTACAGCAATGAGGTTTGATTTTCTGGGAGCTGATTGACTTCTTGCACAGACACATGTTGCAAACATGATGTCTGGTCTAGATGCAGTTAGGTACAGTAAAGACCCAATCATGCTTCTATAAAGTGTTTGGTCAATCAGCTCATCCTTCTCATCAGACATGACAAGCTTATTTGTTGCCATGGGTGTGCTGCATGGTTTACAATCATTCATATCAAATTTATTCAAAAGTTCTTTAGCATATTTGCTTTGATGAATGAAAGTTCCATTTTGCATTTGCTGAACTTGGAGACCAAGAAAGCATTGTAGCTCACCCATTGCACTCATTTCAAACTCAGCTGTCACGAGTTCCCTAAACTCCTCACACATGTTATTACATGTGCTTCCAAAAATAATGTCATCCACATAAATTTGGACAATCATTAAATCCTTCCCTCTCCATTTTAGAAACAGTGTTTTATCAATGGTACCTCTTTTGAAACCATTTGAGAGTAGGAAGTTGGAAAGAGTTTCATACCAGGCTCTAGGTGCTTGTTTCAGGCCATACAAGGCTTTGTTTAGCCTGTAGACATGATCTGGATAAAATGGATCCTCAAAACCTGGAGGTTGACAAACATACACCTCTTCTTGAATTGTACCATAGAGGAAAGCACTTTTGATATCCATTTGAAACACCTTCATGTTGTGGTTGACAGCAAAGGCCAGGAACAGTCTTATAGCTTCCAATCTTGCTACAGGGGCAAATGTTTCATCATAATCAATCCCCTCTTCCTGTCTGTAACCTTGAACCACAAGCCTGGCTTTATTCTTGACAACAATGCCCTTTTCATCAGTTTTTTTTTAA
The DNA here is from genome assembly GCA_030545235.1 of Helianthus tuberosus. Taxonomy (NCBI): domain Eukaryota; kingdom Viridiplantae; phylum Streptophyta; class Magnoliopsida; order Asterales; family Asteraceae; genus Helianthus; species Helianthus tuberosus. Next base: position 87,260,204 of record CM060369.1, read on the forward strand.
AGACCCACTTTGTGCCGATGGGACTGACATCTTTTGGCAGTGGTACAAGCTCCCATACTTGTTGTCTTTTGAACTGTTGGAGCTCCTCTTGCATGGCTTCTACCTAGCTGTTGTCTTTCAGTGCCTCTTGGTACTTGACTGGCTGATGGAGTGATAGAAAACCAGCAAAAAGACAAATGTTTTGGGTTTGGCTTCTTGTGAGCACCCCTTCATTGATGTTGCCAATGATTTGATCAGGTGGATGAGATCTCAAGTAGATTAAATCTCCTTGGTATGGAATGATGGCATTTGTTGGGGAAGGCTGCAAATGTGTATCATCTGAGCTAACCACTGCTGGTGACTTTGATGATCCAGCAGTGGCTTCAAAAGGTGGTGGAATAGGAGGTAATGACGTGGACACATGCTGACTTTTATCCACTGTTTGGGGACTTTTGTCAGCAGTGTTTGTTGATGTGGAAGCAGTGGTTGATGGGCTGGTCAACAACTATTGTGACACCTGTGTCACTGCGACCATCAAACAAATGCCAAACCAATGAAATATTGTATTTCATACTTGGGATTTGTAAAAATATGTGTATCGTTTGCACATATAATTTCTTGTTCGATTTCAAGCTTTAAATCGCTTTCTGGAAGGTTATACACACACAAATGCGTAAATATAACCAGTTTAATGCAACAAACACTCCGGAATAGTGAAATAGGCTTAACATACCTTAAATAACCTTTACATAACTTAGATATAAGTTTTGTAAGGTTTGGTGTGGTGAAATCAAAGTTTATTCGCTTACAGGGACTAAATTTGACAAACTACGAAAGTATGCCAATTTGAACTGTAACAGACATTCCGGAACATGACCATAAGTTAAACACACCTTAAATATCCTTTACATAGCTTAGAAATAGGCTTTGAGGGGTTCGGTGTGCTAAAATAAACTTTTGTGTCATTCAGGGACTAAAAGTGTCAAAAAGTGCACAAGTTTGCATTTTTGCGCATAACTCACGTTCTGAATACATCCGGACATCCAAAAATTTATGTAAGCATGACTATATTATGCTTTAGTGTTTGGCTTGCCAAAAATCCATTCGTCGCGTCATTTGGATCGTTTTTCGCGCTTATGCGCATTCCGTCGTAATTAAGCGAACATCGCGTTCGTACGGCCAAACGAACCAATGTCCGGCATATTTTTGAGCATGTTTCATGTCCACAATGTTTAGGCATCATTTTAGGGCCTTAAAGTTGGCTTTATGGGCCTTAGAAGTGCCGGAAATGGGTTTAAACACGTGCAGGGACCAAAACTGTAGATTCTGAAACTTGTTTTCTGATCTGAAGAGCTAGGCGGCCCGCGTGAGCCCAAGCTTAAATCTTAGGCGGCCCACGTCAGCCTCTCTGATCAGATAATATCGAACAGTCAGCAGATTCCAGCTGTTTTATTCACATCCACACATTCTCAACTGCACATTCAGCTCATTTAGACCCATTTCTAGCCACCACAACTTTCCGACACTTGTACGGATGCGATTAAGGCACGATATTCGACAAGCGATCCTAACGGTTCGGGTATTCCTATAAATACCCATCCACCCCAACCTCATTTCTCACAAGAATCTGGATTTGAGAGCTCTAAGTTGAAACCATTGTTTCATACCTGAGTTCTTGGATCGAGATTAGCATTCGGGGACCCTTCGTAAGTATTCTTTCGTTCTTTTCTTTATTTTATTGCTTTTAGAGTCAGAAAGTCAAACTTTGTTTGACTTTCAGCGTTGACCAGCTTATGGTCAATGCGAAGTTCGTTTGAACTTCGCAACGTGAGTGTAATCACGTTGGTTATAGTCCCTTGGGACTATGCCTACTGATTACCACGTTGTCTAGGGTCGTAGGGTAAGCGATCTGATAAATCGCTTATACCTTCGAACCCGACCCAGTTTGGTCGATCATTAGGATCCGACCAAATACATTAGGTGACCATAGTGTATAGGGAATAACCTTCCGAGGTTATACCTTATGGTCACATCGTTTAAGTAGTTGTATGATAGGTAGTTTATATGCCTTAGGTAAATTACCAGAATACCCTTTTCATGTATAATTGGTAATTAAGCATATGTAACCTAAACTTTTGTCACATAACTGATTATGTAACATGTTTAGGCATATAACACTTGTCATAGGGCTAGTTAGGCGGTCCGAACGCGTTTCACGCGAACGACGCGTTAAAGTAGCATAAGCTACCTAAACGGGTCGTAATGGGTCGTAAACACTTAGGTTAGGTTTCATTTAGTTTGTAGGCTGTGTTAAACCATATGACACGAGTCTCTATACTCGTTTGGTTTACAAACCCTCATTCTATCTAAATCCTCCGATTTAGGTCCGGTTTATTAACATAGTTACCTATATTAGGTGCCGTTTGATATCCGCGATCTCTAGCATTGTTTGGTTGTCACTTAAGGACTACTGAGCATTCTCAAGTGAGTACATAGACCCCTCTTTTACTGTTTTCCAAACTGTTTTGGGGTGGAACACATGTGCCTACTTGTTACTTTCGTGCTTTCCTGTTTTCACATCATATACCTGCTATGTTCGTTAGTACATTATAGTACATGATTTTATTACATCTTATACCTGCTAATTCTTAAGTCTAAGGCTCTATTTATAGGCACAAGGTTATAAGGAGGTTTTCCTTATTTACAATAACGCCACCTTGCCCTTTTTACTAACTATTACATCATAAAGTCTAGTATTTTTCATTTTCTGCTGCGGTTCTGATTGACGGAGGCGATAGACACATATTGCACTAACAGACTCCCCCTTGGATATTGCCGCAGTCAATCTCATAGCGTCTTGTATTTTCTTTCTCTCTGAGTCTTCTTGAAAATGTGATATTATCAGCAACCACAGACTCCCTCTTTCTCGAACAAAATCCCCGTGGATCTGTCTTCAGGTTTCCGTTGCTCTCTCTCTCGATAGACTCTTCCTTCAGGCTCCCCCTTTCGTCAAGCTTCCGTGCTTTTAGGGATCGACACCTAGCTTTCCATCTACAAGCTCCTACTAACTTTCAGCTTGTCTTTAGACTCCCCCTTAGACTCAGCTTCCGGGATCGTAGTCTGGACTTTTCCTGCAATCACTCATACAACTATAAGTAACAACATTTTAGTCTTCCAGATATCGTAATCTGACAATTCAATCTTCTCAAAATTACTTCTCATGAATTTGGTAGTTTCATCGAATCGTATCGGAAACTAACTCTATAACAATATAAGCATCCAAATCCCCCACAGTTAATCATCCAAGTCCAAATTAATGACCTTGGAGATATCACAAACTGTTTTTGAATTTTTGATTTTAAAACTTCAAGTTTCAAATGAATGAACTTGTTTTATTTTCAGAAACACAATCAGCTTACTTAGATTTTGAAACTTAGCACTCAGACATCGGTTGTCGAAAATAAAGCAGAATTCAAAATCTTTTTGTATTTTCTGAAAATATAAAGCAGTAAAGAAATATGTACAAACATATTTACAGACAATATTTTTGTTTGAGTATGCGTCAGAGGATCATATCAGTTTTTGACAAGTCACAAGTACCGTTGAGCTTAATTTCACTTTAAGAATTAAACAATTCACTTAGATTGTCGATATACTTGTCCACTTAAATTTTCATACAAATTTCAACTGATTCAGGATACGAATTAGGTGTTTTAAGAACTTAAACTCATTCATGTGTCCCACCTCTTGAATATACTCCCGTATCCAGAATCCCAATAATCAGTCTTACAGGTGAGTATACTACAATGATATCTGTATATAAATTAGGTATGCGAGGGCCGAGGGATCTCAGATCGATACTTCCGTATACGCAGAGAGATATCAGCTTCGACTTTTCGGTGTGTCCCCTTTAGAGGATCTTTTTGCTTACAACAGCAGCATTTATCAATTTTATTGTTTCAGCATGCTGAGGGTTTAATGCTGTGTTTCAAGCATTGCAGCAAGTATTAGCCAAGGACTAGGTCAGAACTACCGTTCAGCAGAAGTCCCGGAATAATACCCCAGACATCATTGAGTATAAAGACCTAGTATATCAGATTAAGAGACCTTTCAAACGAGATTTCAGGGGTTACCTATATATCCAAGTAGTGTTCCCCACAAAATAAGTAAGTTTGAAATTATGTTTATATCCCGAAAAAGTTTACTAAATGTATAAAAATCTACCGACACATCCACGGTGAGATCATTTAACACAATTTGACTTTCCATTTCTTTAGCATACTGTAACTGTCTACTGATGTACTATCATTTCCTCTTTTTACGCAAAACTCAAATTTTTGAATTTTATCATGTTTTTGGCTTTTTCAAATTTTCAAATGTTTTTGGATTTTCTAACAACAATATATCTCCCCCTAAAATGCAAAACCAATAAAGAAAATTTGACAACCAATACTGATAGCTTTGTCTCGCCATCCATTTTCTGCTTCAAGTGCTCTGAATTGCAGAAAATATAACGTACCCCCATGATTTACAACACATTGATCTTAACAGTTTGAAAACCATTTTTCAATCTGATGAAAGTAATCATGTTTGTTCAGCCGTGAGGGTTTCGACGTATTCAATCAACATACATTCAAAACAATATAAAAAACAACATATTTTTGGTTTTTCAAATTTTAACAAACTAAAAACATATTTTTGGTTTTTAATTTTTCCAATTTTTAGGATTTTGAAAATATTGTTTATTTATGTACAGAAAACAATCAAACTAAAATCCCTGTTCAACCAAACCAGGGTCCTGCAACCTCTTCCTGTGCCAGGCTGCTCCAACTATCATTCTCACAATCTTCAGCTTCGTTGAGCACCTGCACATCCAAACTTTATCAATCATTTGAATAATTTAGCCCAGGTCTGTTGGACCTTAGGCATCTCAACACAATAATGTTCATTCAATTTCGGAAACTCTTTGTCATTTAAAACATTTTCAATTTTTACTTCAACTTTTTCATCTTTTACCATCGTTACTTGTTTCTTAGCACTCCACATTTGACCTTTCGGAGTACCTCTTTTGTAAAAATTTATCTCTTTTTGAACCTTTTGATCTTGAACAACATTTTTAGGTTTCCAAAACTCTTGAGGTTTTGTCATATCAACAGATGTTCTCCAACTCTGTGTTGTTCTTAATCTGGGTTTGTGAGAATTCCAGGTCTGTCTTGAATCAAACCTGTTCGGGTTTGATTTCCAATTTTGATTTGAAGCAAACTTGTTTGTATTGTACCTCCAAGTTTGTTTCGAATCAAATCTGGTTGACCTTGGTTTCACATCCTCAGATTTATGTTTTTCAACATCAACAGGCTTTGGATTTGGACACTTTCGTGCAACATGTCCAATTTGATCACATTTAAAACACATTTTCTTTGAAACATCCTTGGCCTGTTGTTGTTTCTTTTTCATAGCATCAAACTCTTCATTAGACTGTTGTCCAAATTTGAGTTTTTCCTCTTCTTTCAAGCTTTTCCCTTGAACAAAACTCATCTTTTGTTGCAAATTTGGTTTTTTACTTTGATTCCAATTCCGTTTCTTTTTATAACCCAAACCAGCCTTCATGTTTTTCTTCTTAAAACCTGGTTTGTTATAAAACGATTTATGACCTTTACCAGCAAACTTTGGAATCTCAGACTTCTCAATCTCAACCATTTTAAAAACTTGATCGACCTTCTCTGAAATCACATTCTGAATCGGGAATACAATATCTAAGAATAATTTGTCCGATCCAATCATGGTATAAACCAATCCTTTTGAATCATCATTCAAATTTTTCTCGGATTTTGTGTTTTTTAGATAACCATCATAAAGATTTCCTTCATCTTCATCCTGTGATTTAGACTTACCTTTTATAGACTCATCTTTCAAAACGCTTTCAACAACCTTACTTACCACCTCTGAATCATTAGCATCATCAGATTTGGAGTAAGTCACATCGATACTTTCAGGTAACTGGTCAACTATATTCAAACCCTTTGCCACCTTTTCCTCATCATAAAAAGTATAATTGTTTCTCAATGGTGGTGGTACCTGATGAAATTCTGAACCAATACCCTTTTTGCAATTTTCAGTATCTTTGTCATCTGGTGTGATGTTGAAAATGCGTTCGAGAATGTACGAGGAGTTATGATAACTTTGAAGTTTTGTAACAACCTTTTCTTTTTCAGCCAAGACTTGTTTAAGATTTGCAATTTCATCAACACATTTGTTTAATTCAATTTGCTTTTCTTTAAACTGTCTCTCATACATTTCTTTGGTTGTTAAAGTTTCAGACAATCTTTGATCAAAACTTTTGACTTGGCTCTTCAAAGTATCATAAGCTTCTTGTACTCTGTGACTCGACCATTTTAAAGAATCATACTGTTTTTGTAAATCTTGAAATTTCGATTCTTTTTCAACACAATCGACACATTTTGTAGAACACAGTTGTCTATAAACATCATTATCCTTTTCAAGACCTTGACATTTCTGTGTCAAATTTTCAACTTTTAGTTTCAAAATTTCTTCTTTTTCAATCATTTCTTTACATTTTATTTTGAAAACATTTTCAAGTTTGCTTGTTTCAATATCTTTTGTTTTGATTATATCATCTTTTTCAGTACAGGCTTTGCACATTTCTATGCAATTCCTGCACTTGTTTTCTTTGTTATCAAAGATTTCAACATTCGACAAATCAGAAAATTTTCTAACCTCAGTTTCTTTCAGCACCGATTCTTCTGACTCAGTTTTCTGATCTTCCTCCTTTTCTTCTTTCTGAGCTTCTTCATTCTTCTGCGTTTCTTCAGCTCTCTGTTCCTCTCCAGCAAGCTTTGCAACAGTCTTCACTTCTTCAATCATCTTCTTCTTTTCTTTTCTTCAGTTCTACCACCTTCGGTAAACTTGCTTCAAAAACTTCTTTTAACTTGTTCATCAATTTTGGCAAATAGCTTTTATCAGAAAGCCTTCTTGTGTTGAAAGTGCCTTCACTTGGAAACACATTGGTTACAGCATCAAAATCCACTTTTGATGGATCAACTACTGGATTACCCTGTGGATCCATGTAACACTCTAATTCTTCATTCCATCTCTTGGCTCTTTGTGCTTCCTTAAATGGTTCATACAATTTGCCAATCTCCCATCTTGCACTGTCTCTTCTCCACCAATTATCATGCTCATCATTTGCAACAAATGCATATCCAACTGCATCTTCTTCAGGTAGAACCTCTTGACTCCAGTCATATCCTTCATCGTCATATATAACTGCAAGAGCCCTTGATTTTTCTTCTGGTTGCTTTAATCTTGGTGGTTCAGACTTGTTCTGATGGTAAATCGCCTTTCTGTAGTAATCTTCATTGAATGGATTTTCAGAATCATCAGCAGCATACGCATTTCTGCACTCGCGCTTAAAGTGACCTTTTTGTTTACATTTGAAACATGTCACTTTGGATTTATCAAATCCCAGTTTGGTAGATGGTCCACCAATTGACTTTCTCCCCATGATCTCCATGAACCTCTGTGCCCGACGAACCGCACTGGCCATGCACCATCTGATATCCATTAGTTCCATCTCCTCGGGGTCTAATTGATCATAATCTTCTTTCGTCAAATTGGTATTGCCAATCTTCCCTGCTACAAGGCTTTCATATGATTCAAGTACAGATGCCAAGAAAACCATCTGTTGTTTTGCCGATTCTTCGCTGAAATTCTGCCCATTCTTCAAATCCACTGCGATATTACACTGAAATAAATTCTTTGAGGCAGATTGATCAGAAATTGTTGAAGAAGATCCACTGTGAAAACCACTGTGAAGACTTTCATTGTTCACTGATCTTGAGCTTTCTGCGGAAAATGCTGTTTTTGGAGACCCAGCCTGTGGTGAATTTCCTCTATAGTAAAGCTCCACATTCTGCTGATAAGCTGAATTGTTGACTTTAGATCTCTTTATCTCCAACTCATGGCTTTCAAGTCTTTCAATCAGCAAATCCACTTTCAAATCTTCAGGCTTGATAGTGTTCTTCAACATTAAAGCGAAGTATTGCCACTCTTGATCATTTGGCAATGAATCAAACAATTTATCCACTAGCTCCTCTTCAGAAGGTAAGATGTTGTGTCTGATCAGCTCCATTTTTAGATGTCCGAATCTCTCAATCATTTTACAAATAGACTCATTTTTCATACAATTGAATAAATCAAACTCTTTACGCAACAATTTCTTTTTGTTTTTAACAATTTCATTACTTCCTACACATTTTCTCTCTAACGCTTCCCACAGACTCTTTGAAGTCTTTTCTTGTTCGAGTAATAAAATAATATCCTCTCTTACTGACTGTTTGATCAATGTTATCATTCTATGTTCGGCCACAACATTTTTTATATCTTTTTCTGTAAAATCTTTTGGATCTATTAACTCTCCTCCCTCTTTTACTGGTGCAACATATTCATGTGTCAGTTTTAACCAGCTTTCAGTAGCGAAAGCTTTTACCCAACCCTCAAATCTGTTTTTCCACCAGTGATAATCTTCCACTTTCATTAGCTTTGGTGGCTTCTGTTGGCTTCCGTACATGTTCTCAAACTTCAAATTTTCCGAAATCTCTTTTGAATATTCTTTCATCTCAGATCTTCTATCGGATGATTCGGAATTGAACGCGTTATAGAAAGTATTGTAGAATTCTTCACCACTGCCTGACATCTTCAATTACCTGAATAAACAAACAAACACAATCAGTTTAAATGAACTGTATACGTAAAAGTGTGAGAGCGAAATTGATCTAGGACTCGTGTCGAAGATTCGCGGACTGAACGTTGACCAACTCTGTGAACTTCTAGGACCCGAATCGAATTCAAACGATTTGACCCTTCGAAATCTTTAAACGCAACTTGACCACACAAAATGACTTGACCGATCAAACGTATTGATCAAACCGTGCAAACCGACAAAACTTCAAACCTGTCTAATACAAACTGATTGAATGAGCTGATTGAATTTGAACCTTTGTTTAATATTTGGTCAACACATGTACTGATATATGTCACATATATTGATACTAACACACTTTGGGCCTAGAATTACAACTTGGACTAAGAACTTGTTTGGGCTTTTAGTGATGATGATTGGGCTGCAACTTTGAAATATCAATTAACACTTGAGCTTTGAACATATGTCGATGAAAACAGTGAGCTGACTAACCACAAACACAATTCTTTCGAAATCTTTCAACTTCTGATTTGACCTCAAATGATCACATAATCTGCATCGATATTTGAATTTTGAATATAATAACCAATCACCTTTAATACACCCTCAATATAATTGGACCTCAAAATACCCTTATGTAGAAATCAAGAAATGTGGCAGACAACTTTTTGATATATATAATGAACCGACAAGTTTAATTTTTCATAACAATTCAATTGATTATCATGCACGTGACTACTGTTGATAGCTATTAATAAGACTGACACATGTTGACTAAGTTGCTCGCACAAGTGATAACACAAGACTCTGATTGGAGCGAAATTAGGTTTGAATAAGCAGAACCACTAAGTCTGAATAAGCGGAACCTTTGATGACAAATAAGCGGACCTAAAATGTACAGATGAGCGGACCAGGTATTGTCGAATAAGCGGACCAGATATTGTCGAATGAGCGGACCAGATATTGTCTAATGAGCGGACCAGATATTGTCAAATGAGCGGACCAGATATTGTCGAATGAGCGGACCAGCTAGATGTGTTGTTCAAGCGAACTGGACGAGCGAACCAGCAACCAAAACTGCCATTTTGAGCGAACCAGAATTACTTGTACGTTGGAGCGGACCAGAAACGCGAACCTGCAATTCTGACAGTGAAATCGGACTGAAAATATTAGATTTCTCCTAAACGGTTATGAATTTGGATCTGAAACTTGGTAGGGTTATAGATCAGGTATATACGCACAACATATCAAAAAATCAGACTATTTGGACCATAAAAACCCGTTCAATTTGACGAATTTCAGTAAAAACGTGAAAAATATGAAAAAGATGAAGAAATAGATGAAATCCGATCTGAATCGACTGAAATCTGGTACGAAAACGATGTGTTTGATCAAGCAATCGAGCTCCTAGCTCTGATACCACTTGTAGGACCGGTTTGACTCCGTTTCGATTGCTAACCGACTCGTACGACGTGCGGAATCCGTGCACGAGTGAGACCGAACACACGAACAGTAAAATAAACTATGATTCTTTGATAGATTTGATAGAGTACAAGAACCTGAATCACGTGGACAAGCTTTCTCTCTCTAGAATCTCTCTCTAGATCTCTAGCTCTCCAAATGCTCTAAATGGCAAAAGTCCTAATTCTTAAGTCTAAGGCTCTATTTATAGGCACAAGGTTATAAGGAGGTTTTCCTTATTTACAATAACGCCACCTTGCCCTTTTTACTAACTATTACATCATAAAGTCTAGTATTTTTCATTTTCTGCTACGGTTCTGATTGACGGAGGCGATAGACACATATTGCACTAACATGATACAAGCATGGTGGATACGCCGCTGGTACTTCCTATATATAAGTGTTTGTATGGTATTACATGTCGTAGCGTTATTTGAATCATTTCAGTTTGAGACATAGAACATTTTATACAAATAACATACTTTTCACAAGACATTGATTTATAAACAACTTATTTTATACAAACACATTTTACATGGTTATTCATTTAACCTTACATTTATTTATACATATCATCTGATCTTATCGTTTTTCAAATGATTTACAAGACAAAGCAAATTACAAGGTTCATGACTAAACATTTTCTCAAACATAAGTCATGAATTCTATTTTCACAAAACCTATGTATCTCACAGGCATTTTTATGCTGACGTACCTATTTTCACATGTGTTTTCAGGAGCTGTTGCATAAGATGATCAAGATACACATAGGCAGACTTGGGCTTTAGTGACAATAAAAGATGCAAGACTAGTTAATTATGTTGTATTTCTTTGTTTGTTAAGACATTGTAACACTTTTAATCAATAAAACGAAACTTCAATTGCCATGGATTTGAAACAATTAATTCTGTTACAACACTCCCCGACATTTCCGCCACGTTTTGTATGTTCTACGTGGTCGGGGTGTGACAGAAAAGATGGTATCAGAGCCAATGGTTATAGGGAATTAGGTTATTAGTAATGCTTTGACCTAGTCTATAACCTTCTTAAGACCCTAACGCGAGTTTACTTGCGTTTAGTCATAAAACAATACCGTCACCTATCCTTAGGCGACGACCACAACAAGAATATAAATTTCAAAACCGCTTTGAAAACTAATCATCTGTTCTAGGATGATTGATTACTAGGTTTTGAACCCTCTATTGTAAGGTTTTGAACCCTCTGTTATAAGGTTTTGAACCCCTTTGAGTTTTCAAAATCTCGTTAAGGTTTTGGGTTTTAAATAATGTGAACATGTGCAAACTGGAAGGGTGAACGCCTGTATTTTGGGTTTTCTGTCTAGGCAAGCACTTCGTATACATCTCATCAGAAGCGAGACCAGTTGTGCTTACCTGGGAATTCTTGGAATGAGTGTTCACTTATAGGCGAGCATGTCTTCGCGATACATTATATTGACCCGCTTACTTTGATTAGTCACTGTCTCATTTGTTTGCCTTTGGTAACAAACAAATGGTCACAATATACATACCTTATCATTTTCTTTTGACTATCTTTCCCTTGTTTCCTCCCATGTCTTCTATTTTCTTCATGGTGCCTCTTCATCGCAACAACAATGTCCGAACCAGGTGCTGCAATTGTCCATCAGTTAGGCGCCGTACTACCAGAAGGCCGTTGATTTAGCTATGACCATGACTCGCCTCAGGGATGAAGCTGCAAAAGGGAACTGCTCCTTGGTGAAATCAATGCCATCGTCATCATCCGAACCAAATACCCTGTTTCAAATGTACCCACGGTGGACGATGGAGACATTTGGTTAACATGTGTCGCTTTGCTGTTCAAAGCAAAATAGATGCAAACCCTGATGCTACTTAACCATCAATTTCTGCTTCATATGTCGCCTTGGCATATCTAGCGCCTCAACCACATGAACTTTCTACCTTGTGTATCGACTTAAGCACGCCTAGTGCAAGGGGTCGAAACACCTCTCGTTATACAAACTCCAAAAATCCATGTAGGATCTTTCTATCCTCATAAATAGATCCTTGTGGATGGGTATCATTCATCGGAGTCCTTAATTGAATTCTTTGTATGATTCAATATGTACATCACAATTCAATAAGGACAAAGCCGAATTCCTATTAAAGATCTTTCTATCTTCATAGTTAGATTCTTGCTAATGTTTAAAGTACCAAATGAAATCCATGAAATGGATTCCTAGTGTGCTTTAAATGCATGTACATAATTAACAAAACAAAACTTACAAATTAAAGATCTAGATAAACAATTTTGTGGTTATGTGACTATGTGTTTATGCATCTTGTCTTTCCTTTTAAGCATTTTGTGTTTTTGTATACTCTGGATATTCGCTATCCAAATCCTCATAGAATCTTTCTTATCTTCATATGAAGGATTCGTAGTAGGATATTCAAAAAGGTACTATCTTAAATCCTTAATGGACTTCTACGTTGTAGTTAAGTCCCTTGGATTATAAAGTACTATTCCAAAGTTTAAGGACAACATGTGTTGATAAGTTAAATACATCCTACGTCGATGTAGTTAAATTTTCCCCGTAGGTAGTTTAGTTAAAGAGATCCTACGTCGATCTAAATTAAATAGATTGGTCTGACAATCTAGTTAAATACATCCTACGTCGATGTAGTTAAATTTTCCCCGTAGGTAGTTTAGTTAAAGAGATCCTACGTCGATCTAAATTAAATAGATTGGTCCGACAATCTAGTTAAATACATCCTACGTCGATGTAGTTAAATTTTCCCCGTAGGTAGTTTAGTTAAAGAGATCCTACGTCGATCTAAATTAAATAGATTGGTCCGACAATCTAGTTAAATACATCCTACGTCGATGTAGTTAAATTTTCCCCGTAGGTAGTTTAGTTAAAGAGATCCTACGTCGATCTAAATTAAATAGATTGGTCCGACAATCTAGTTAAATACATCCTACGTCGATGTAGTTAAATTTTCCCCGTAGGTAGTTTAGTTAAAGAGATCCTACGTCGATCTAAATTAAATAGATTGGTCCGACAATCTAGTTAAATACATCCTACGTCGATGTAGTTAAATTTTCCCCGTAGGTAGTTTAGTTAAAGAGATCCTACGTCGATCTAAGTTAAATAGATTGGTTCGACAATCTAGTTAAATATATCATGTGTTTATGTAGTTAAATAGGCCCTCGGGTGGTCTAAATGAAGAGATTGTTCGTTAATCTAATCCTTTGGTGATCTAGTTAAAGAGACTCTATTGCAGTCAAGATTAATTCACCATAGGATTATTCGTTTGATTTTTCCCCATACGCATTATGAAATGAACTGTGCGGACTGTGCAAGGAACTACGTAATTATGGAGGCCTACATAATTATGGAATTCAGTGCATAGGAACAACAGGAAGTTTTATCATGTGTTAAGACCAACAGTGGCAAGAGTAATGATACGGGAGAAGTCTTGGACTTTGACCAATGTCATTTATTCTCACACTACCCAATTCTGATCTCAATCACACACACAATTTCCTATGATGAGTCTTCATAAGAAACGTTCTTCTGTCCGTAGTTCAAAACTCCATGTTTTGTTACTACAATGACTTCACTTTGAGGGTTGACATTTTTGCTAAGAATCCTAACATGGCCCAGAGTTCTACTTAGGGTTCAAGGGGTTCATTCAAAGCGAAAACATCACCGTCGTCCCCACAAGTTTCTCCTAAAATTAAATTTCGGGACGAAATTTCCTAAAGTAGGGGAGACTGTGACACCTGTGTCACTGCGACCATCAAACAAATTCCAAACCAATGAAATATTGTATTTCATACTTGGGATTTGTAAAAATATGTGTATCGTTTGCACATATCATTTCTTGTTCGATTTCAAGCTTTAAATCGCTTTCTGGAAGGTTATACACGCACAAATGCGTAAATATAATCAGTTTAATGCAACAAACACTCCGGAATAGTGAAATAGGCTTAAAATACCTTAAATAACCTTTACATAACTTAGATATAAGTTTTGTAAGGTTTGGTGTGGTGAAATCAAAGTTTATTCGCTTACAGGGACTAAATTTGACAAACTGCGAAAGTATGCAAATTTGAACTGTAACAGACATTCCGGAACATGACCATAATTTAAACACACCTTAAATATCCTTTACATAGCTTAGAAATAGGCTTTGAGGGGTTCGGTGTGCTAAAATAAACTTTTGTGTCATTCAGGGACTAAAAGTGTCAAAAAGTGCACAAGTTTGCATTTTTGCGCATAACTCACGTTCTGAATACATCCGGACATCCAAAAATTTATGTAAGCATGACTATATTATGCTTTAGTGTTTGGCTTGCCAAAAATCCATTCGTCGCGTCATTTGTATCGTTTTTCGCGCTTATGCGCATTCTGTCGTAATTAAACGAACATCGCGTTCGTACGGCCAAACGAACCAATGTCCGGCATATTTTTGAGCATGTTTCATGTCCACAATGTTTAGGCATCATTTTAGGGCCTTAAAGTTGGCTTTATGGGCCTTAGAAGTGCCGGAAATCGGTTTAAACACGTGCAGGGACCAAAACTGTAGATTCTGAAACTTGTTTTCTGATCTGAAGAGCTAGGCGGCCCGCGTGAGCCCAAGCTTAAATCTTAGGCGGCCCGCGTCAGCCTCTCTGATCAGATAATATCGAACAGTCAGCAGATTCCAGCTGTTTTATTCACATCCACACATTCTCAACTGCACATTCAGCTCATTTAGACCCATTTCTAGCCACCACAACTTTCCGACACTTGTACGGATGCGATTAAGGCACGATATTCGACAAGCGATCCTAACGGTTCAGGTATTCCTATAAATACCCATCCACCCCAACCTCATTTCTCACAAGAATCTGGATTTGAGAGCTCTAAGTTGAAACCATTGTTTCATACCTGAGTTCTTGGATCGAGATTAGCATTCGGGGACCCTTCGTAAGTATTCTTTCGTTCTTTTCTTTATTTTATTGCTTTTAGAGTCAGAAAGTCAAACTTTGTTTGACTTTCAGCGTTGACCAGCTTATGGTCAATGCGAAGTTCGTTTGAACTTCGCAACGTGAGTGTAATCACGTTGGTTATAGTCCCTTGGGACTATGCCTACTGATTACCACGTTGTCTAGGGTCGTAGGGTAAGCGATCTGATAAATCGCTTATACCTTCGAACCCGACCCAGTTTGGTCGATCATTAGGATCCGACCAAATACATTAGGTGACCATAGTGTATAGGGAATAACCTTCCGAGGTTATACCTTATGGTCACATCGTTTAAGTAGTTGTATGATAGGTAGTTTATATGCCTTAGGTAAATTACCAGAATACCCTTTTCATGTATAATTGGTAATTAAGCATATGTAACCTAAACTTTTGTCACATAACTGATTATGTAACATGTTTAGGCATATAACACTTGTCATAGGGCTAGTTAGGCGGTCCGAACGCGTTTCACGCGAACGACGCGTTAAAGTAGCATAAGCTACCTAAACGGGTCGTAATGGGTCGTAAACACTTAGGTTAGGTTTCATTTAGTTTGTAGGCTATGTTAAACCATATGACACGAGTCTCTATACTCGTTTGGTTTACAAACCCTCATTCTATCTAAATCCTCCGATTTAGGTCCGGTTTATTAACATAGTTACCTATATTAGGTGCCGTTTGATATCCGCGATCTCTAGCATTGTTTGGTTGTCACTCAAGGACTACTGAGCATTCTCAAGTGAGTACATAGACCCCTCTTTTACTGTTTTCCAAAATGTTTTGGGGTGGAACACATGTGCCTACTTGTTACTTTCGTGCTTTCCTGTTTTCACATCATATACCTGCTATGTTCGTTAGTACATTATAGTACATGATTTTATTACATCTTATACTAGGTGTGCCCATTGTGTGCATTACTTAGTACATCGTTTTACATTACATTACATGCTACGTATGTCTATTTTTGTATACGTAGTATAGGTCACATGCTACGTATGTCTATTGTTATATACGTAGTACAGGTCACATGCTACGTATGTCTATTGTTGTATACGTAGTACAGGTCACATGCTACGTATGTCTATTGTTGTATACTTAGTACAGGTCACATCCTACGTATGTCTATTGTCGCGTACTTAGTACATTTGTTATTCATCACAGGCTTACATTTTGGATACATATTACATGATTTACATTAGACATGAACATTTTACTTTGGTAGTTTGGTTTGAATAAGTGATTAAGTAACGAGGCGTGTGTAATATGATACAAGCATGGTGGATACGCCGCTGGTACTTCCTATATATAAGTGTTTGTATGGTATTACATGTCGTAGCGTTATTTTAATCATTTCAGTTTGAGACATAGAACATTTTATACAAATAACATACTTTTCACAAGACATTGATTTATAAACAACTTATTTTATACAAACACATTTTACATGGTTATTCATTTAACCTTACATTTATTTATACATATCATCTGATCTTATCGTTTTTCAAATGATTTACAAGACAAAGCAAATTACAAGGTTCATGACTAAACATTTTCTCAAACATAAGTCATGAATTCTATTTTCACAAAACCTATGTATCTCACAGGCATTTTTATGCTGACGTACCTATTTTCACATGTGTTTTCAGGAGCTGTTGCATAAGATGATCAAGATACACATAGGCAGACTTGGGCTTTAGTGACAATAAAAGATGCAAGACTAGTTAATTATGTTGTATTTCTTTGTTTGTTAAGACATTGTAACACTTTTAATCAATAAAACGAAACTTCAATTGCCATGGATTTGAAACAATTAATTCTGTTACAACACTCCCCGACATTTCCGCCACGTTTTGTATGTTCTACGTGGTCGGGGTGTGACAACTGTTGAGGTAGTAGTGGTTGAGCTTTGACAGCTGTTTTGAACATCTGTTGCTCTACCCATTGAGACAGACTTTTGTTGAGGAATGATGATCTCATACCCATAGTCTGGTGATGAATCCTCTGATGGACCTGCACTGTTAGTCTTGACAGCAGTATTTTCAAAAGTGAATTTATCAAGATCAAACAGATCAGCAGGATTTGCTGGGATTTTCATTGATGAAAGTTCATTGAACTTTACATTCAAGGTCTCCTCCACTGCCTTGGTCCGTGTATTAAACACTTTGTAGGCCTTGGCAGTGGTTGAGTATCCCAGATGATAACCACAGTCAATTTTGGCTGCAAATTTTGAAATGGAATCTTTTAAGTTCAAAATAAAGCATGGGCAGCCAAATACCTTGAAGTATGAGATCAGTGGTTTGATTTTATACAGAATTTCATAGGCAGTCTTTTTGTGCCTGGGATTTATTAAAACTCTGTTTTGGACATAGCAAGCAGTGTTTACTGCCTCTGCCCAAAAAGTTAATGGCAAACCTGAATCAGCAAGCATGGTTCTGGCAGCCTCAATCAAAGTTCTGTTCTTTCTTTCAACTACCCCATTTTGCTCTGGTGTTCTAGGGATGCTGTACTGACTGACAATCCCTTTCTTCATACAGAAGGCATCCAACTCCTTATTTTTGAATTATGTGCCATTGTCACTCCTGAAGACTTTTACTGGAAGGTCAAATTGCTTTTCAACCTGTGTCACAAAGTCTTGCAAAATGGCTGCAGTCTCATCTTTTGAGTGTAAAAAGAAAGTCCATGTAAACCTAGAAAAGTCATCAATAATAACTAAACAATATCACTTCTTTTTGAGACTCATGACTTGAACTGGGCCAAACAAATCCATGTGCATCATTTGCAAACACTGGGTTGTTTTGGACTCTTCAATGGACTTAAAAGAGCTTTTATGTTGTTTTCCTTTTAAACAGGAAACACAATGCTCAGGACATGAAAACATTTTTTGTGGTAGGCCTCTTACCAAACCATTTTTTGAAATTTCAGTGATTGTCTTAAGATTTATGTGCCCCAGTCTTCTGTGCCAAAGTTCTGTCTCTTTGTTAGAGGCAGCTGAGAACAGACAAGCATCAGCTCTGGGACACTCTTTTGACATATCAACAACATAAACATTGCCACTTCTTTGAGCAACAAGTTTTGTTTGACCATTTTTTATTATTGCTTCAATCTTTTTGACCATTTCTGGTCCAACAATCCTACAACACTCCTTTGTGAAGAATGACCCATACCCCTTGTCACTCATTTGTGAAACACTCAGAAGGTTGAATTTCAGACTGTCTATCAGATTTACATTTTCAAATTTTACATTTCCAGACTGTACTGTACCAGACCCTAGAACTTTCCCTTTACTGTTATTCCCAAAGGATATATCACCCCCTCTATGAATTTTGAAATCTTTGAGTAGGGCTTTACATCCAGTCATGTGCCTGGAGCCTCCACTATCAACATACCAGAGGCTATCTAAGCAGGCAGAAGCTCCCTGCACATGAAGTAAAAGGATTAGTTCATTAGGGTTTCCAAAGCCAATAAGGCTTTGGATGGGGTCTCAACAGTGTCTGGGATGGATGCAGATTGATGGACAGTGGTTAAGTCAGGGGTTTGGACAGTTTTAGGACTGTTTCTTGCTAACCACTGTTGGGGGTCTTGACCAATCACCTGTTGATAACCAAAAGGATGCCTATTCACTTTAGGTTTAGAGGGCCTTTTGTAGGTCTCATAAACGTGTGGAATCCTTTGGTAAGATGGTTGTCCCTTACCTCTTCTGAACTGGTTGGCAGGGGGTGCATCAGTAACCTGAACATCTCTTTTGACAGATGTTTAGTTCAGCTGTTTTGTGACAGCTGTTTGAACTGGCACAAACAGTGGTTGGTTTTTGGTAAATTTGACAGATGATGTTGATGGACTCAAGGATGTTTTAGCAGTGTATTCATTCTTTTTAACATCAAAGTTTTTGAGATACACACATGCTTGAGTTTTGTGGTTTGATTTACCACAAACAATGCAGCTTTCAGCATAAACAATGACACTTGTTTTGTTCAAATCATATGCTTTTAAATGGAAACAATCTTTTGTTAGATGATTCCTTTTCTCACAAAATTCACAAAACAGGTTATTGATCTTTTCTCTCTTCTTTCTCTTTTCAGACTCCTTTGCAACAGAGTTTTTAACCTCTGTTGGGATGTCCTTGAGAGGAATGATTTTAGCTTTTGGAGCTTTAACACCATCAGTGGTTGTAAAGTCCATGGGCTTGAAATTTTCAAGAATATCACACTAATCAGACCATGTGGGTTTAAACTGGTATTTCTCAATCTCCTCAAAAGTAGAGGATCCCATTGGTATGTCAAGTGTGATTTTGTTACCAAGTGTATAAGTGATTCTCACTTCTTGGCCATTCTTGTTTGTGGGAATGTACTCAGTTGTTTCATCAGTGGTTTGAACAGATTTTTCAAAAGCAGTGTTTTCATCATCATGTTTTCTATAACCAACACCAAATTTTACATTGCTTTTAATCTGTTTCTCAAGCATAACCTCATACCCTTTGCATGATTCCACCCGTTTTCACAGGTGATCTGGGTGGACTCCAACTCTGCTCTTCTTTCAGACTGCTGATCTTTTTCTCCTTTTCAGTCAATTTGTTTTTCAGTTCTTTTAAAGATCTTTCAAATTTGACTTCATCAGTTAAGATTTTATCCCTAAGGTTTTCATTTACCTCTTTGATGTTAGCAAAAGCAATAATGCAATTGTCTGAACACAGTTTTTCAAGAACTTGAGGTGATACCTTGGCAGCAGCCATCATGGCACAATCACATTGATGATTTTCTTCATCATCAGCTCTTACTTCTTTCTCACCTGCTTTCTTCTCTTCCTCTTCTTCTTTGTCCTCTTTGGACCAGGGGTCTGTCAGTGGTTCAATCAGGGTTTCTAAATTTTCTCCCAGCAGCAGTTCACCAGCAACTGCATTAACAACTGTTTCAGTCACCTCATCCACTGTTTCAGCACTTAGCTGTTCACCTTCAGTTTCTACCCCCTCTGGTATTGACTCTAATGCCATCAAACAAAATTCATCATTAGAAGGTTCATTAAAAGCATAGAGTGTAAAATTTTCATCACCAAGCTCATCAGGCATGCTGCTCCAGTCAACAAAGCCTTGAGTGAAAAAGCTTTGCTGATCTGGTTCTACCACTGCTGGAGCAGCTGTTTGAGGTGCAACAGGTTGCACTTGTACCTGGGGGACAGGGGTTTGAACATACTGAATTTGTGGAACAGTGGTTTGGACATAATGCACAGGCACAGGGGTTGCAGCATAGTGAGCAGTGTTAACATGGGCTGCAGGGGTATATTGGGTATAGTGAACAGTGCTTTTATTTTGTGGTCTAGGGTTTGAGCTGGGATGAGTAATTATAGGACCAGTAGTTTGACTCCTGCATTCCCTAGCAAAATGACCTAGCCTATTGCACTTGTAACACTTGATTTTAGATTTATCCAACCCCACCCTTAAATTCCCATGTAAACCTGGGAATTTTCTCCCTGTTCTTTTGTAGAATTTGCTTGTTCTTACACTAAGCAAAGCCAATTGATGCAAAATGTCCATCTCTTCTAAGTCAGTGGGATCAAATTCTTGCAAATCATTGAGTTCAAAGCACAAGTTATCTGACATCTGGTTTTCACAATTTGCAGTAAAAGCATAATTTGCAGAGTGAGGATCAGGGTTGTTAAAATTTCCACCAGCAGTTATATCAATGAAGTGATCATAACCCTGATCCTTACCACTGCTACCAGATTCTTCCTGACCCAAAAGAGCTGTGCTACCGAATGAATAATCATCAGCAACTTTGCCAGACTCTTGCAACTTCTTTTTCTAGTTTAACTCCCTTTCATAGGTCAGGAGTCTGCCATGAAGTTGGGTCAGGGTCAGATCTTTGAACTCAGCTGAGTTTCTAGTCACAAATGCAATTGTGTCCCATTTATCAGGTAGTGATCTAAGAAACCTGCTATTTTGTATTGATTTTGGAATTTCAACTTTAACAAGCCTTAGCTCACTGATGAGACAGCTAAAACGTTCAAACTGTTGGGTCAATGATTCACCCTTAATGTGACAGAAGGTTTCATACTGCTGATTCAGAATTTCCCTATTGTTTTCAATAACTTCTCCAGTTCCCCCAAACTGTTCCTTCAATGCATCCCATAGCTCTTTGGCACTGTTACAATGTAAATGCAGATGCTATGATGCTAAATGCTTTGGCATCGAGTATGAACTTTTGAAAATCAGTTTCAGTATAGTTTTCAGTTGGTTTAGGAACGAACTTCTTTGCATCCTCAGAACTTGGCACCATAGGAACATGGGGACCAAAAACAATAGACCTCCAACATCCAGTGTTCTGTTGAGCAAGGATGTGACCCATCCTTCTCTCCCAGATGTTGTATTCATTACGTTTAAGCATGGGTGGTTTAAAAAGCTAGCCAATGTTATTCTTATCATCTTGTGACTGTGATGTCATCCTGGTTGTTTTACAGGCACTAATCAATCAACTTTGATGGTGATTAAACCTTGCTCTATTTTTCAACACAAACGAACAAACTATCAGTATCAACGATTTTGAGCTGAACTATTTATGTCAAAATGATTGTTAAATCAAAATTTGACTGTCCAGGCTCTGATACCAATTGTTGGATCTGAGTTTGGTTTTGATTGTATTTTTCGTTTGAATTAGAATGAAGATGGATGAGTTGTGCAGCGGAATTAAGATGGAAACAAACTTTTCATACAATCAAACGAGAGTATTGCTTTGATCAAACATTTTTTTACAAAGAACTGAAAGATTGAATTTATTTCAATTACGATTACAATGCAATGTTGACTACAAACTCCCCCTCAGCCAGAGCTCAGTGTTTGTTCGTGCAGAGAAGACGATTTTGCAAAGAGCTAATAGAACAGTACAGAGCACTGTTCTATTTATAGGCACTAGCAAACCACTGAGCATCTAAGCTGACGTCACCATGAAAGTGACATCTAACCTCCTAACAAACTCTAACCTCTGATCTATACAAACCCTGCTATTCTAAACTACTGATATTACATTTCATAACATAAAGACATAATAAACTACTGCTGCATCCCTCCACTGATGTGAACTCAGTAGTACTTGTCCGGATCAGCAGAGCTTGACTCAAGGCAGTAGATTGAACAATAGAGCTTTAGTCTTTCATCAGGCCTTTACTAGATCAGCAGTTTGTAGGTCAGCAGTTTGCATGATCAGTAGATAGGAGGTCAGCAGATGTTAAAACCACTTTCAAGGGGAGAGACAAGTATGCAACATCTGCTTATTCTGGATCCACTGCGCTGATCCAGTTTTGGCTTTAATTATCTGTTCCTTTGATAGTGTTCAATCCCAACACTCTCTTTTTCAAGAGGAGTAAGATACAAGGAGATGATGACGGGAAGCTTACCTTTGTTATCTAGGAATGTGTACTTAAAGCCTTTGGGAAGTTCTTTGAGTTCAAGAGATGGGAGATGGCTTGTTTTTGGTTTGTCATTGCGGTCGATGGGCGAAAAGGTTTGTTCAGAAGCGGCTTCCTTTTCAACGATTGGGTCATCTTTTACCTCTGTATCGGGTGTTTCTACCTCATCTTCCAACAAGGGTCGTCATTGCCTATTGGGTATTTCATTAATTTATTGAGATTAACATTTCGTTTGTCGGCCCCAAGTTTAGTGGGAAGATTATGGTGTTTTTGTTTGAGAAAAGCTTGATGGGTTTTTGTGAATGGATGTCCCAACATGAGTGGAGCATCATCTAAGATGATAAAGTCGGTTAACACAACCGTTTGGTGTGTTTAAATAAGAACGTCCTCAACCACTCCCGTAACGTGTTTAGTTATTCGAATAGCCAAGAGGATAGGAATTTTGATTGGTAAGAAATCACCAATACCTAGTCTTTCAAATACATAGCTAGCCATTATATTAACACAAAGATCTTTATCTATTGTAATATTACTAATATAGATGTTTTGAACAAAACATGGTACCGGTTTTATGCTTAATCCAATTTGTTCATCTTGTCTTAGTGAAGTTTGATCTTTAGTTAAAGTAATACTTGTTAATTCTTCGATTTTATTAGTGTTTAACTCTTTTAAAAAGTTAACATGAGAAGGTACCAAACTATGATTTTCAAAAGAAGGTTGTAGAATGTGTATTTCTTGGAGGTTTTGTGGTTCCTCTTCAGGATTTACCTTTGTAGACTTACCTTCCTTATGGCTTGGTTCATCTTCATGCGTCGAGTTTTCTTCGAGTGGTTCCTATTTTTCCGGCTCTCGAGATTTTACCTCTTATATGATTACCTCTTTGGTGAAAATAGTCTCTTCGGTTGCACGAGATTTCTTTATTAAGAGTTCTAGGTTCTTGAGACTTTGTATGAGGCTTTCAGCTTCGGGGATGATTGTGGGCGGTGTCTCATACGTTTCAAACGGTGGGATGTCCCAATCAAAGCTTGATTTTGTGAGCTTAAACATTGGTTGCTCATATGTTGTGTATGAGGTTGATGGTTGAAAGAGGTAACAACTTTGTACCAAATGAGATTCACCACATATAGTACAACATGGTTCCTCATAATCATCGTAATATTAGTAGTCATAATCTCCCATGTTTTAATTCATGAGAGAATCCTAGTGATTGTAGTCTAGACTCGAGAAGGAATCCTAGTTCACTACAATCGAAGCTCTGATACCAACCTATCACACCCTGACTTTTGTGGAAGCGTGTGACTTGATCAATATCATTGCATTCAATTATAATAAACAACTATATGACTAAAATATGATGTTCATCCATTCATAAGTTTTTGAAACATTACAAACATAAGTTGTTTAAGTTGAGTTACTGTAACACCTGTGCCTCCATGGCCATCAAACAAATACCAAACCAATGAAATATTGTATTTCATACTTTGGATTTGTATTAATATGTGTATCATTTGCACATATCAATTTTTTGTTCAATTCCAAACTCTAAATCGCTTTCTAGAAGGTTACACACGCACAGATGCGTAAATATAACCAGTTTAATCCAATGAACACTCCGGAATAGTGAAATAGGCTTAACATACCTTAAATAACCTTTACATAACTTAGATATAAGTTTTGGAAGGTTTGGTGTGGTGAAATCAAAGTTTAATCGCTTACAGGGACTAAAGTTGACAAACTGCGAAAGTATGTCAATTTGAACTGTAACGAACATTCCGGAACATGACCATAAGTTAAACATACCATAAATATCCTTTACATAGCTTAGAAATAGGCTTTGAGGTGTTCGGTATGCTAAAATAAACTTTTGTGTCATTCAGGGACTAAAAGTGTCAAAAAGTGCACAAGTTTGCATTTTCGCGCATAACTTACGTTCTGAATACATCCGGACATCCAAAAATTTATGTAAGCATGACTAAATTATATTTTAGTGTTCGCCATAAGAAAAATCCATTCGTCGCGTCATTTGGATCGTTTTTCGCGCTTGTGCGCATTCCGTCGTAATTAAGCGAACATCGCGTTCGTACGGCCAAACGAACCAACCTCCGGCATATTTTTGAGTATGTTTTGAGTTCCCTATACTTTAACTTCATTTTAGAGCCTTGAAATGAGGTTAACGGGGTTCAAACGCATCGAAAATCGCTTAAAAGGGCTGCAGGGACCATTTCTGCCAATTTTGAAAGTTTGCTGAAACTGGGAGGCAGTGGCGTAGCGCCACTGCATATGGCCTTACCAGTCGCGCTACGCGACTGGCTATTCTGGACAGAAACATGCAGAAACTTCATTTTTTCATTTTCGGGACCAGATTCGATGTATTAGCCGTTGTTTTATCCTCCTCCACATGTTCCAAATTGCCTTGTCATGTTGATAAGGACCAATTTTAGCTTCCATAAGGTTTCAACAAGTGTACGGCCTTGATCGTTTCCCCTTTTCCAAGAAACGATCTTAACGGTTCGGGTATTCCTATAAATACCCATCCACCCCCATGCTTCATAATCACTAGAAACTTAATTTGAGAAACTCTAAGTTGAAACATTAGTTTCATACCTGAGATTTTCGAATCGAGTTTAGCATTCGGGGACCCTTCGTAAGTATTCTTTCGTTCTTTTCCTTATTTTACTGCTTTTCGAGTCCGAAAGTCAAACTTTGTTTGACTTTCAGCGTTGACCAGTAATGGTCAATGCGAAGTTCGTTTGAACTTCGCAACGTGAGTGTAATCACGTTGGTCATAGTCCCTTGGGACTATGCCCACTGATTACCACGTTGTCTAGAGTCGTAGGGTAGGCGATCTAATAAATCGCCTATACCTTCGAACTCGACCCAGTTTGGTCGATCATTAGGATCCGACCAAATACATTAGGTGACCATAGTAGGTAGGGAATAACCTTCCGAGGTTATACCCTATGGTCACATCGTTTAAGTAGTTGTATGATAGGTAGTTTATATGCCTTAGGTAAATTACCAGAATACCCTTTTCATACATAATTGGTAATTAAGCATATGTAACCTAAACTTTTGTCACATAACTGATTATGTAACATGTTTAGGCATATAACACTTGTCATAGGACTAGTTAGACGGTCCGAACGCGTTTCACGCGCACGACGCGTTAAAGTAGCATAAGCTACCTTAATGGGTCGCGATGGGTCCTAAGCTCTTAGGTTAGGTTTCATTTAGTATGTAGGCCTTGTTAAACCATATCATATGAGTTCCAATACTCATTTGGTTTACCAAGCCTCATCCTATCCGATCTCCCGATTTAAGTCCGGTTTATTTATATAGTTTTAGATTGCCGAATGATTCCGTGCTCCCTCTAGCTTTGTTTGGTTGTTGTTCAAGACCTCCAAGCATTCTCAGGCGAGTACATTATTCCCCTCTTTTACTGTTTTCAACTGTTTTGGGGTGACTCATATGTGCTAAATGTTTTCGATGTTATAACGATGGTTTCAAAAACAATTAAGGCGATTTATACAAAACTAATAACGATTTCAATAAAGTGAACAAACTTGTTGGTTGTGTTTACATAACAAATGACATTCATTAGCAATGATCAAGCCGACCAGTATTAGGTTATGGTACCATAGGATCTGACTAATCCCGTTATTTACTACACCCGTGGTTATGTGTGGGTATGGTAGGTAGCGACTGAATCTGTAATTATTAACTTACCCTATGGAGGTTTGTTAATGCGAAAACGAGAAGCGACGAAAACGAGAAGCGACGAGTGATGAGTCACGAAGGTTTGAATGTTATTAGCGAGACGATCACATAAGTAGTTTCACGACCTAAAACGAATTTAACGATTTACGATTGGTTTTCACACGATATTTTAACGATTGGGTTTAACGATTGGGTAAACATTTATACATGATTTACATTTGATCATGCATTTTCACGAAACATAGTATTGATTTAAACCAAGTTTTACTTCAATACTTTGTTTTGTGCGTTTCACTTATGGTTTAGTTGATGCATTTCACTAGCCATACATATCATTTTGGTTACACATTACATGGTTTACATTTGTTGGTTTGGTTTGAGTAAGTGATTAAGTAACGATGCGTGTGTAATATGATACAAGCATGGTGGATACGCCGCTGGTACTTCCTATATATAAGTGTTTGTATGGTATTACATATTGTAGCGTTATTTGAATCATTTCAGTTTGAGACATAGAACATTTTATACAAGTAACATACTTTTCACAAGACATTTATTTACAAACAACTTATCTTATACAAACTCATTTTTACATGGTTATTCATTTAATCATGCATTATTCTCTTATTTATACATATCACCTGAACTTATCATTGTTTTTCCAAATAATTTACTAAAACAAATGTTTTTGAGTTAAGAGTCATGGCTACGAGGTTTTACAAATTATAACCCGCTTGATTTGAGTTGGTTAATTAAGTTGCAATATTATACTCTTTTCAAAACAAAGTTTTTAAATAAAGTATTGCAACATCTAAACTAGCCATGATTTCGACACTCCTACAAAACCTATGTACTCGCCAGCATTTCTTTGCTGACCTCGTTTTCACATATGTTTCAGGTATTGTTGAATAATATCGATTGATAAGATGCATGCTCACATAGGACTGGACAAGGCCTTAGTGACTCAATAACAATGATAGACTATGTTTAATTTGTGTATTTAGATTTCCAGACGATGTAATTATTCAATGTTTAATAAAACGAAACACTTTTTGGTATCCATGGTTATGAAACATTAATTCTGTTGCAACACGCCCCGATGTTTCCGCCGCGTTTGGTTGTTTTACGTGGTCGGGGTGTGACAGAAAAGATGGTATCAGAGCCAATGGTTATAGGGAATTAGGTTATTAGTAATGCTTTGACCTAGTCTATAACCTTCTTAGGACCCTAACGCGAGTTTACTTGCGTTTAGTCATAAAACAATACTGTCACCTATCCTTAGGTGACAACCACAACAAGAACATAAATTTCAAAACCGCTTTGAAAACTAATCATCTGTTCTAGGATGATTGATTACTAGGTTTTGAACCCTCTATTGTAAGGTTTTGAACTCTCTATTATATGGTTTTGAACCTCTTTGAGTTTTCAAAACTTCGTCAAGGTTTTGGGTTTTAAATAATGTGAACACGTGCAAACTGGAAGGGTGAATGCCTGTATTCTGGGTTTTCTGTCTAGGCAAGCACTTCGTATACATCTCATCAGACGCGAGACCAGTTGTGCTTACCTGGGAATTCTTGGGATGAGTGTTCACTTATAGGCGAGCATGTCTTCGCGATACATTATTTTTGACCCATTTACTTTTATCAGTCACCGTCTCATTTGTTTGCCTTAGGTAACAAACAAATGATCGCAATCTTCATGCGTTATCTTTCTGTTTTGATTGTCCAATAATCTTTCACCTGTTTCTCCCTACGCCTTTCTTTTTCTTCAAGAATGTCTCTTCATCACGATGACGCCCAGATATCTGAGCAAGCAGCCAAATTCGCACAGCGAATAGGCGAAGTAGTCCTGAAGACTGTTGAATTAGCTGCTGCCAGGTATCATCTCCAGGATGAAGCCACTCAAAAGTCACCAAGACAGGCAGGACCTAGTCAGGCGACAACACCATCAGCCAAGAAATCAATTGAGGAATCAAAGACCATGGATGAACGATCCCCTAAGAAGTCAAAGAAGCGACAGGCTTCTCAGAACTTCGCCATGGTCGCTCACAATGGTAAAGCTGTCCCCAACCAACCAGCTCAACCCCCTGCTAGGTGTGTATGGCTTTTCCTATGATACCTACATCAAGGAACTATGTACCTTCCAAACTACTCTTGTGATTTCTCTCTTTCAAATGATTGCTCATGATTCCCTCGAAAATTTTAAGTACTCGTTTCACTTTAAGAAACAAAGTACAGAAAATTAAGTGACATTATGAGTGATCGTGCTTTTCGCACATCTGTGCCTTTAAATCCTTGGTTAGATAACTAAGGGTGTTTTCAAATCTCATACCCATTACGTTTTGATTTTTCAACATACACAGTACCAGTATTTCAAAACAATCTTCATGATCTCAAAACATTTCATATAGTTTGAAAACAATTTTTCTAGATGCATTGTCTATGTTATTTCAAAAACATTGGCCATGTTATCAAAACCAACCTTTCAAATTTCAAAACATTTCATATAGTCTGAAGACAATATTAACACAATACATTTTCTTATCAAGTGCATGATTTCGAAAAGCATCATTCATATTTTCAAAAACCTTATACATAATTTCAAAATTCATCTCGCATGATTTTAAAATATTTTTTTTAAATATATCTACCTAATACACCTACTTTATGATTTCAAAAGTATTATATATAAGGTTTCAAAAACGTTAAACACATTTTTTTCTTAAAAGAACCCCATGCACGGTTTTCAAAAATATTTTTCCTCATACATTGACTTAACCTTCAAAATTCTGCTTCATATGTCGCCTTGACATATCAAGCATCTCAACTTCATAAGCATTTTACATCATGTTTTGACCTAAGCACATCCAATGCAGGGTTTCAAAACATCTTCAACTTCTAAAATTCATATGGGATCTTTTTATCTTTACAATTAGATCCTTGTGGATGATTATCGTTCAAATCAGAGTCCTTAATTGGATTCCTTATGTACCTTAATTCGAACACTTCGGTTCCTAGTAATCGAAATCGAATTTTCTTTTTGAATCTTTCTATTTTTATAGTTAGATTCTTGATAATATTTAAAGTGCCAAATGAAATCCACGGATTGGATTCCTAGTATGCTTTAAATACCTGAGTCCAAAGATAACAAATTAAACGATTTTACGATTTTACGATTATACGATGAAACGATTATGCGAGTATGCGATTATGTGTTTATGTGTTCTCCTCTATGTTTTTGTGTGATCCGATTTTCAAATCCTCATAGAATATTTCATATCTTCATATGAGGGATTCATAGTAGGATATTCAAAAGGTACTACCTTAAATCCTTAATGGGCTTCTACGTTGTAGTTAAAGACCCTTGGGATTATATGGTACCACTCCATGATTCATAAGAGATCCTTTTAGTGATCTAGTCAAAAAGATTGATGCACAATTTGGTTAAAAAAAATGACATCTAGTGATGTAGCTGAACAGACTCCTGGATAGTCTATTTAGATCATTTATTGATTTAATTAAAAGGACTATATGGCGGTCTAGTCACACTCATCATAGGTTCATTCATTAGGTTTTCCCCTACACATTATCAAACGCGCTGTGTGGACTATGCAAGGAAGTACGTAATTATGGATGCATACATAACTATGAAATTCCATACGCAGAAACCACAGTAAGATTTAGCATGTGTAAGAACCGATAGTGACAACAATAACAAAATAAGAACGATGTAATGGAGGTACGGTGGACGCACCAATGACGCTTTATATACTTGTATATAAGTATCCCTCTTACATTGCAATTATTATGTTATTAAAGTTACTAGAAGTTCAGAACCCTAACCAGCGTTGTTTTATCTTTTCAACTCCCTGTTTTCAAACTCTCACAAGTTTCCTCTAAATAAATTTCGGGACGAAATTTCCTAAAGTAGGGGAGACTGTAACACCTGTGCCTCCATGGCCATCAAACAAATACCAAACCAATGAAATATTGTATTTCATACTTTGGATTTGTATTAATATGTGTATCATTTGCACATATCAATTTTTTGTTCAATTCCAAACTCTAAATCGCTTTCTGGAAGGTTATACACGCACTGATGCGTAAATATAACCAGTTTAATCCAACGAACACTCCGGAATAGTGAAATAGGCTTAACATACCTTAAATAACCTTTACATAACTTAGATATAAGTTTTGGAAGGTTTGGTGTGGTGAAATCAAAGTTTAATCGCTTACAGGGACTAAAGTTGACAAACTGCGAAAGTATGTCAATTTGAACTGTAACGAACATTCCGGAACATGACCATAAGTTAAACATACCATAAATATCCTTTACATAGCTTAGAAATAGGCTTTGAGGTGTTCGGTATGCTAAAATAAACTTTTGTGTCATTCAGGGACTAAAAGTGTCAAAAAGTGCACAAGTTTGCATTTTCGCGCATAACTTACGTTCTGAATACATCCGGACATCCAAAAATTTATGTAAGCATGACTACATTATATTTTAGTGTTCGCCATAAGAAAAATCCATTCGTCGCGTCATTTGGATCGTTTTTCGCGCTTGTGCGCATTCCGTCGTAATTAAGCGAACATCGCGTTCGTACGGCCAAACGAACCAACCTCCGGCATATTTTTGAGTATGTTTTGAGTTCCCTATACTTTAACTTCATTTTAGAGCCTTGAAATGAGGTTAACGGGGTTCAAACGCATCGAAAATCGCTTAAAAGGGCTGCAGGGACCATTTCTGCCAATTTTGAAAGTTTGCTGAAACTGGGAGGCAGTGGCGTAGCGCCACTGCATATGGCCTTACCAGTCGCGCTACGCGACTGGATATTCTGGACAGAAACATGCAGAAACTTCATTTTTGCATTTTCGGGACCAGATTCGATGTATTAGCCGTTGTTTTATCCTCCTCCACATGTTCCAAATTGCCTTGTCATGTTGATAAGGACCAATTTTAGCTTCCATAAGGTTTCAACAAGTGTACGGCCTTGATCGTTTCCCCTTTTCCAAGAAACGATCTTAACGGTTCGGGTATTCCTATAAATACCCATCCACCCCCATGCTTCATAATCACTAGAAACTTAATTTGAGAAACTCTAAGTTGAAACATTAGTTTCATACCTGAGATTTTCGAATCGAGTTTAGCATTCGGGGACCCTTCGTAAGTATTCTTTTGTTCTTTTCCTTATTTTACTGCTTTTCGAGTCCGAAAGTCAAACTTTGTTTGACTTTCAGCGTTGACCAGTAATGGTCAATGCGAAGTTCGTTTGAACTTCGCAACGTGAGTGTAATCACGTTGGTCATAGTCCCTTGGGACTATGCCCACTGATTACCACGTTGTCTAGAGTCGTAGGGTAGGCGATCTAATAAATCGCCTATACCTTCGAACTCGACCCAGTTTGGTCGATCATTAGGATCCGACCAAATACATTAGGTGACCATAGTAGGTAGGGAATAACCTTCCGAGGTTATACCCTATGGTCACATCGTTTAAGTAGTTGTATGATAGGTAGTTTATATGCCTTAGGTAAATTACCAGAATACCCTTTTCATACATAATTGGTAATTAAGCATATGTAACCTAAACTTTTGTCACATAACTGATTATGTAACATGTTTAGGCATATAACACTTGTCATAGGACTAGTTAGACGGTCCGAACGCGTTTCACGCGCACGACGCGTTAAAGTAGCATAAGCTACCTTAATGGGTCGCGATGGGTCGTAAGCTCTTAGGTTAGGTTTCATTTAGTATGTAGGCCTTGTTAAACCATATTATATGAGTTCCAATACTCATTTGGTTTACCAAGCCTCATCCTATCCGATCTCCCGATTTAAGTCCGGTTTATTTATATAGTTTTAGATTGCCGAATGATTCCGTGCTCCCTCTAGCTTTGTTTGGTTGTTGTTCAAGACCTCCAAGCATTCTCAGGCGAGTACATTATTCCCCTCTTTTACTGTTTTCAACTGTTTTGGGGTGACTCATATGTGCTAAATGTTTTCGATGTTATAACGATGGTTTCAAAAACAATTAAGGCGATTTATACAAAACTAATAACGATTTCAATAAAGTGAACAAACTTGTTGGTTGTGTTTACATAACAAATGACATTCATTAGCAATGATCAAGCCGACCAGTATTAGGTTATGGTACCATAGGATCTGACTAATCCCGTTATTTACTACACCCGTGGTTATGTGTGGGTATGGTAGGTAGCGACTGAATCTGTAATTATTAACTTACCCTATGGAGGTTTGTTAATGCGAAAACGAGAAGCGACGAAAACGAGAAGCGACGAGTGATGAGTCACGAAGGTTTGAATGTTATTAGCGAGACGATCACATAAGTAGTTTCACGACCTAAAACGAATTTAACGATTTACGATTGGTTTTCACACGATATTTTAACGATTGGGTTTAACGATTGGGTAAACATTTATACATGATTTACATTTGATCATGCATTTTCACGAAACATAGTATTGATTTAAACCAAGTTTTACTTCAATACTTTGTTTTGTGCGTTTCACTTATGGTTTAGTTGATGCATTTCACTAGCCATACATATCATTTTGGTTACACATTACATGGTTTACATTTGTTGGTTTGGTTTGAGTAAGTGATTAAGTAACGATGCGTGTGTAATATGATACAAGCATGGTGGATACGCCGCTGGTACTTCCTATATATAAGTGTTTGTATGGTATTACATATTGTAGCGTTATTTGAATCATTTCAGTTTGAGACATAGAACATTTTATACAAGTAACATACTTTTCACAAGACATTTATTTACAAACAACTTATCTTATACAAACTCATTTTTACATGGTTATTCATTTAATCATGCATTATTCTCTTATTTATACATATCACCTGAACTTATCATTGTTTTTCCAAATAATTTACTAAAACAAATGTTTTTGAGTTAAGAGTCATGGCTACGAGGTTTTACAAATTATAACCCGCTTGATTTGAGTTGGTTAATTAAGTTGCAATATTATACTCTTTTCAAAACAAAGTTTTTAAATAAAGTATTGCAACATCTAAACTAGCCATGATTTCGACACTCCTACAAAACCTATGTACTCGCCAGCATTTCTTTGCTGACCTCGTTTTCACATATGTTTCAGGTATTGTTGAATAATATCGATTGATAAGATGCATGCTCACATAGGAATGGACAAGGCCTTAGTGACTCAATAACAATGATAGACTATGTTTAATTTGTGTATTTAGATTTCCAGACGATGTAATTATTCAATGTTTAATAAAACGAAACACTTTTTGGTATCCATGGTTATGAAACATTAATTCTGTTGCAACACGCCCCGATGTTTCCGCCGCGTTTGGTTGTTTTACGTGGTCGGGGTGTGACAGTTACAACCATCCAAAATACTAATAAGTTCCATAAAAGGACTTCTTAACAAAAGACTTTTAAACCAAGGCTTTGCTTCATATATCTTATCCAGGATAAGATATACAAATCAAACCCTTCAAAATAGGATGACATTTAATCTTGAAATTACTTCTTGAAATCTTTCCCAACGCCGCAAGATCCATTTAATTTCCTAAAATACATGTAATTTGAAAACATCAACAAAAGTTGAGCGAGATCATGTGTTTTGTAGGTGAGCTCGTATAAACTTGTAAACATTTGAGAGTATTCCTTGATAACCGGTATGTAAAGCATTTATGAACAGATCATTAATGTTTTGCAAGGACATTAATATATGTGGTGCGTAGGAAGTGCTCAAACCTAGCGAATTTCCTCCAGTCCATCTGTCGCAACCCCCGACCCCTATCTCTTGGGAATGGGCGGCCGTGAACCAGTATCAGTGGTATCGGTATTTATCAGTTTGGCATCGGAATTTACTTCAGGACCGTAGTTAGGAAATATTTTATCAGAGTAAAATACCACATTTTTATAATAATAAATACATGGGAAATTCCCAAGTTTCCATTACAAACATGTTTATAGGGATAAACCATCTTTTATTGACATAAAACATCTTTTTTATTTAGGTAACTTTTATAGCCACTTTTCCAAGCCTTCAGTACTGTCAAGCTGGCTTCTTCTTGGCTTTCACATTTTGTTACCTGAAACGCGTTTAAAAACATTTTCTCAGCAAAAAATACTGGCGAGTGAATCCTAATTTAATCAAGACAGGTTTTATCATTTTACAGCATTAAGGGCAATCCAGCAATTACATTTGTTTACATCTACTTTAATTACCACCCACGGTACTGTCAACCCGACTTGTGGTCATGTTACTATTCACAGTGTAGTAACAAATTTTGTAGACAAAACCCCAACATACCGACGATAATTGTAGAATTTACAAATACTAAATCACTGTGAAATATAATTTAAAACATTTGAGATTTTGTAAAAACAGTTTGCCAAAAAGGTTTACAAAAAGGAGATTACTCACATTGCTAATTTAGGTATTTCCTTTGTGACTTCCTGGTTATAATCTGTTAATTAAACAATGCACACGCGTTAATATAATAACCCAATTTACATTAGTTATTCCCTCCCTGAGACAGAACTCCAACGACTACGTCAGGCAGAGCCTTGACAGGCGTTACGGAGCACTAGATCAATCGGGCAGCGTATCTAATACGTAACCGGGGGTTATGATACTTACATCGAGGCAGATCTTTGCTATTTTAGTGGGTATGATACCTGAATATTATTATTTCTATTCAGAATTAGAGAGAGAATTTTGATATTTGAACGACGGAAAACGAATGCCGATCTCTTCTATATATAGGGTTGTCCAGGGAGTCCCTAGCGCCCTGGGAAAGAAACCACAAGGGCCTTCGCCGCCCCCGAGCTAGGGGTGTAGAGCCTAGCCTTGCTGGGTCGGCCCCATAGCCTCGACACGCCATATGACACGTGGCAGCATCGGGCTCCGCCACCTTTCTGCTCGCTCGCGGCCCGCGACAGATCTTAAGGGGTCTATCGCGCCCCGCCAGAAACCCTTGATTTTTGTTTTTATTTTATTTTTATAAAATTAAAGGTATTTTGGGCCGTCTCTCGTATATGGGGTGTATTTTAGGGCGTATAGGGTTGTTCTAAATATTTTAGGAGGGTTGTTATATCCTCCCAACCTTATTTTAGAACTCGTCGTCGAGGTCTACTAGAACAGGTGTGGATATTTCTTCTGCATCTCTGATTCAAGCTCCCAAGTGTACTCTGGTCCTCTCTTGGAATCCCATTTCACTTTGACAAGAACTAATCTCTTATGTTAGAGATTCTTGACTTTTCTGTCTTCAATCTGTAGAGGCGTCTCTACAAACTTAAGTTTCTCATTGACCTCTATATCCTTAAGAGGTATCACTAACAATTCATCGGCTAAGCACTTTTTGAGATTACATACATGAAATACATCATGTATTCCTGCCATTTCCTCTGGCAGTTGTAGCTGGTAAGCTACTGGTCCTATTTTTCTAATAATCTTAAAAGGTCCAACATACCTGGGGCTTAGCTTTCCCCTTTTGATGAATCTTACCACTCCTTTCCAAGGAGAAACTTTTAATAATACCTTGTCTCCTACTTGAAATTCCAATGGCTTTCTCCTGTTATCAGCATAACTCTTTTGTCGATCGCGTGCTGCTTTTAGTCTTTCCTTGACTTGAATAATTTTGTCCGTTGTTTCCTGTACTATTTCAGGTCCAGACAATTGCTTTTCTCCAATTTCTGCCAAACAGACTGGAGTTCGGCACTTTCGTCCATAAAGTGCTTCAAATGGTGCAGCATTGATACTGGTATGATAGCTGTTATTATAGGAAAATTCTATTAATGGTAAGTGATCGTCCCAATTTCCTCTGAAATCAATTGCGCAAGCTCTAAGCATATCTTCCATTGACTGAATTGTCCTTTCGCTTTGTCCATCCGTTTGAGGATGATAAGCGGTGCTTAGATTTAACTTGGTTCCCATTGCTTTCTGAAAATTAGTCCAAAAATGAGAAGTAAAACGGTTATCTCTATCAGACACAATAGATAAAGGAATTCCATGTAATGAAACTATTTCATTTACATATAACTTGGCTAACTGTTCCATACTGAAAGTTTCCTTCATCGGTAAGAAATGAGCAGACTTGGTTAACCTATCTACAATCACCCAGATTGTATCATTACCTTTTCGTGTCTTGGGTAATTTGGTAACGAAGTCCATTGTTATCAATTCCCATTTCCATAATGGCATTTCTAATTGCTGCAATAAACCTGAATGTTTCTGATGTTCAGCTTTAACCTGTGAACAAGTTAAACACTTGGCAACATAAACTGCTATATCCTTTTTCATTCCTATCCACCAGAAATTCTTTCTTAAGTCTTGATACATCTTATCACTTCCAGGATGTATCGTATACTTAGACTTATGAGCTTCTTCTAATATTCGGTGGCGTAGGTTTCCTTGTTTGAGTATCCAAATTCTTTTCTTATGGAATCTCCATATTCCATCTGTACCTTGTTCTAATTCCTTAATCATTCCTTTCAATTTTTCAGTATCGTCCTTGATTACTGATTCTTGTACTTCTCTAATTTGTTCATTTAAATCTATCTGCAGATTTAGTTTAAGGGAACGTACTCTTTTAGGTTTTTCATGATACTTTCGACTTAAAGCATCAGCTACTACATTAGCTTTTCCTGCATGGTCCTGGATATTACAATCATAATCACTAAGAATTTCCATCCAGCGTCTCTGTCTCATATTTAATTCCTTTTGCCCAAAAACATATCTTAAACTCTTATGATCGGTGAAAATGGTAAACTTACTACCGTAAAGATAGTGTCTCCAAATTTTAAGGGCAAAAATTATGGCTCCTAATTCTAAATCATGGGTTGAATAATTCTCTTTATGATTCTTAAGTTGTCTAGAGGCATAGGCTATAACCTTTTGACGTTGTATCAACACACATCCATAACCTAACTTAGAAGCGTCACAATAGACTACAAAGTCTTCAGTTCCTTCTGGTAACGCTAGTATGGGTGTGTTGGTTAATCTTTGCTTAAGAATTCTAAAGGCTTCTTCTTGTTTTGGTCTCCATTCAAACTTAACAGACTTACAGGTTAATTTTGTTAAGGGAATGGCTATGCAAGAAAAATCTTGGATAAACCGTCTATAATAACCAGCTAGTCCTAGAAAACTTCTTACCTCTGTTGGTGATTCAGGGACATTCCATTTAGTAATTGCCTCAATCTTTGTGGGATCCACATGAATTCCTTCATGATTAACTAAATGTCCAAGAAATTGCACTTCTTCTAACCAAAATTCGCATTTCGAAAATTTAGCGTAAAGCTTTTCTTTTCTCAGCAAATTTAGGAGTGCATGCAGATGCGCTGCATGTTCCTCTTTACTCTTAGAGTAAATGAGAATATCATCTATAAAGATAATTATGAATTTATCCAAATATGGCTTACATATTCGGTTCATCATGTCCATAAATGCGACAGGGGCATTGGTTAAACCAAATGGCATGACGGTAAATTCATAATGGCCATACCTTGTTCTAAAAGTGGTCTTAGGAATTTACTCTTCCAGTACCTTTAATTGATGATATCCTGAACGTATGTCGATTTTTGAAAAGAATCGAGCTCCTTGCAATTGATCAAACAGATGTAACACCCCAAACACGGGTTTGGTAATCAAACCACGTTAATAGTAATGACGGGTAAAATACCGTTAGTGGTAAAAATTGTGAGATCTGTGCCTCTACGACCATCATACAAATACAAAACCAATGAAATCTTGGGTTTCATACTTGGAATTTGTATAAATACATGAGACATTTGCACATGTCAATTCTTGTTCGATTTAAAGCTTTAAATCCCTTTCTGGAAAGTTACACGCAAACTGATGCATAAACGTAATCAATTTAATGCGACAAACACTTCGGAACAGTGACATAGGCTTAACATATCTTAAATAACCTTTACATAACTTAGAAATAAGTTTTGGAGGGTTTGGTGTGTCGAAAACAAGTTTATTCGATCGCAGGGACTATTTGCAACAAACTACGAAAGTATGCCGATTCGTATAGAAATGAACATTCCGGAACATGATCATAAGCTAAATATACTCTAAATATCCTTTACATAGCTTAGAAATAGGCTTTGAGGGGTTCGGTATGCGAAAATATGCTTATTTGATCAACAGGGACTAAAAGCGTCAAAAAGTGCATAAGTTTGCATTTACGCGCATATCTTACGTTCTGAACATATCCGGAAATCCAAATTTTTTTTGTAATCATTAAAATATTTTATTTTAGTGATTGGAATGCAAAAATACCACCTGTCACGTAATTTGGGTCGTACACGCGTTTGTTACAATTTCCATCGTAATTAATCAAAAACCGCAACCGTACAGCCAAACGAACCGACATCCATGACATTTTTGAGCATAATTCAAGTTAAATATACTTTATCTCCATGATGAAGCTTGAAAATGGGCTTGAAGGGTGTTAGAAGTGCCGAAACGCGACAAATCGAGCTCAGGGACTAAAACTGCCAAACTGTGAAAATGCCTGGTCTGCAGGTCCCATACGGACCGTATGGGGTTTTACTTACGGTCCATAAGCTCTTGCCAGCACCACAGAATTCAGAAACTTCCATTCCAGTTGTGGCAACTTGATTTAGTCCCTGTTTTTGCAATCTATGAGCTGGTTTACCTGTTTTGCAAGTTGCCCAATCATGGATTAACAAGTGTATGGCCAAGATTAAGCCTCATAACACTTGGAATGATCTCAATGGAGCTTTATTTTCTATATAAACCCAAGAATTTTCACTCAAACTTGCTCATTCCTTCCATTTCTTCTCTAATCTGCTATTGGGGCTATCCCTTTTTGGTTGAAGGCTCCATTCATCAGTTTTCTTGTTCTTGATCCAAGCTTGGACCCTTTGTAAGTCTCCTTCATGCTTGGTTATGCATTTCAAGCATGAAAGTCAAACAGTGTTTGACTTTCTGCTTTGACCAGGTTATGGTCAACACAAAGTTCGTTTGAACTTTGCAACGTGAGCGTAATCACGATGGTTATAGTCACTTGTGACTATACCTACTGATTACCACGTTGATTAGGTGTAGTGACGAGTCAAAGTTTCGGTCAAAATGCGTATTTATGCGCATTTTGCAATGAAACTATTTTCGGGTATCAAAACACTTTGTTTTGATATCAAACCTGTTTTCTAACTTAGTTAAACATGTTTTAACATGTTTAACTCGTCACTTTTAGTCTAGTGCTTGTTTAGGGTCATAAGTCAAGCGGTCTAAACAACCGTTTAGACCTTCGAACCCGACCCGTTTGGTCGATCGTTAGGATCCGACCAAGCATATTTTGTGACCATAGTTGTATAGGGACTAACCTTCCGAGGTTATACCTTATGGTCACTTAGTTTAATTAGTTGTATGATAGGAAGTTTATATGCCTTAGGTAAATGACCAAAATGTCCTTTTCATGCATAATTTGAATTTAAGCATATGTAACTTAATTTTTGACACTTAAACTGATTATGCAACATATTTAAACATATTAGGGCATATGATACTTGTCATAGGACTAGTTAGGCGTCTCGAAGGCGCATTCGTGCGAACGACGCGTTAAAGTAGCGTAGACTACCTTAACGGGTCATAACGGATTGTAAGCACTTAGGATAGGTTCCGATTTAGAATGTAGGCTTTGTTAAACCATATCTGTAGGATCGGTTTGCCGACCGAAATGAGTCGTTCAGAGGCGTTCTACTCAATATGAAAGGCGGAAACAGACATATCGAGTTCAATTCAGCTAGATATTCACTTTAAATGCCTTTCTGATTAATCTGACAAAGTTTACAGCAAGACGACACTTCGGCAGCACTTCGGCTCCGGAAACACACATACATAACTGACTCAAACGAAATCAAGACATCACTATTTATAGGCTGGCTGATTCTGCTTGAACTTGCTTAAACGGAATCAGTTCAAACGGAATTACTAATTTCAAGCGGAATTAACAAGTTAATTTCGCTTGAAATCACTTGTTGATTTCAAACGAAATTACACCTTTTAATTTCGTTTGAAACTGCCTGTTGACCTATATTTGATAGTTTTCTCGTATTACGTGCCCTGAAATATCTATTCTAATACAAGACTCAATACAAGACGAAGTCGACAGACGCATGCACCAACAGACTCCCCTTCGAATGTTGACGAGTCTTCAGTGTCGAGTCTTCAACGTCTTTAGTCTTTATCAGTCTTTAACTCTTCCTGAAGTATCTGACACTGTAAAGCATCCTTAATCTTCTTTCTCTTTCTTCCAGAATCTCAACCTGGCTCCATGCTCTTCTTGATCAGGTCTCTTGATTCCTTTCAGATCCAAGATCATAACCTGGCTCACACTCTTTCTACATGTTCAAGACCAATTCCTGGCTCTACTATTTCCTACACAAATCTCTACCCAAAAATAAATTTCACAAATTTATAATTTGACAAAATTTATTTTCTGCTTACCACTTGTAGACACAAACACATCATATTCAAGTATAATACAATAAAGATTTAACAATTTTAAACTCTAATGAACCACTTGTAAAATACCCATTTTCTTTCAAACACATCATATTCAAGTATATTTCAAGCAATTCAGAAAGTATTCTCCGGGGACTAGGCCATTGCTTCCGCAAAATCAGAAGTCCCGGGATAATACCCCAGATATCACTGAGTATAAAGACCTAGTATCTCAGAAAGAGGGACCTTTCAAACAAGATTTCGGGGGTTACCCATATATCCGAGAGATGTTCCCCACGATATAAGTAAGTTTGAAATTTAGGTTTATATCTCGTCACAATCTACTAAATGTGTAAAAACCTACTGGCACATCATCAGTGAGATCGTTTATCACATTTTGACTTTCCAATTCTTTAGCATGCTGTGATCGTCCGCTGATGTACTATCATTTCCTCTTTTATCAACAAAACTCATTTTTTATTTTATCATGTTTTTGACATTTTCAAATTTTCAAATGTTTTTGGATTTCAGAAATTCTTACTCCCCCTAAAATTCAAACACATTTAAAAGAAATTTGAAAACAAACTATACAAATAAAGTAACAACTGATATCAAATCACTTCAATTCGCCATCCATTTGGCATAAACAATCAGAACTCCCCTTCACAACAAACTATTTTCCTATTTAGATTTCAAAACACTTAAGTTTGTTTTAATCAAATGGTTTTTCCGGAAAATAAGTTTTGTGTGTCATTTTTACAAACCTGGGGATTCATCATCTTGTTATCTTCAACCACATGTAGGAATATGACAATTTAAAAAAAAAAAATCAATCACCAAACAACACCTGTAGAAAATCAAGTACAACTTAATGTCCCTGATTTACCACTTGTAAGTCGAAATATCACCAGAGTGAATTTCTCAAGAAAGATGCCGATACCTGCTCCACTCATACCAACCTGGGAGCTCCGGCAAGTCATACTTTTTACTTATGAAAAACAGACATCCAAGCTTCACCAAACTTGAATGTTTCCTCTTCAACTTCACTTGGGTAGTAAGATGCCTTCTTTGTTTCATAAAACTCTTTTACCCCTTTGGCCTTTCCCTCGACCATTTTCCCAAAAATATTTCTCACATTTCCATTAAACGCATTCTCAACATCAAATTCTTTCTTCTCAGAATAGAATTGATTTGAAATCTCAACATTTCCAATTTTTCTAAAATTTTCAGCCCTCAATGGTGGAAAATTGACATCATCCACTAGAGGCACTGAATTGTCTTCTTTAACCTCAACATGTGGCTCGTCTGACTTTGTGGAATCAGATTCATCGCCAAGTTTCTCATAAAACTTCTTAACAACCCACATTTGGTTGTCATGTTTAGCTCTCTTTTTATAAAAATTTGTCTTTGAACACTCACCAACTTCATATGTTGAATTTTCAAAAATTTTAAATTTGTCAGTTGGTGGTTCATTTTTATCAACAAATTTTTCTTTGAGTTTTTCAGAGACTTCCTGTTTTGTTATTGTTGCTTGAGAACAGTTCCATGCAATGTGACCAACTTCATTGCATTTGTAACAGGTTCTTGTCTCTTTTCTCTGATAAGCTCCACTCTTCATTCTCTCTTGCTTCTTGGCAAGGAATTCTCTGTTTGATTGCTTCCAGAATGAGCTTTTTGATTCCTCTTCGCAACTTGTCCCTGAAACAAAATTTGTATTTGTTTTAGAAATTTTCTCATTTTTATAATTTTCAGGTGGAATAAAGCCTAAACCTTTCTTCTTGAAATTACCGTTATGGTTTGGTTTCTTTTGAAAACCAGAACCAGAACTGTAACCTTTTTTCTTGTTTAACCGTTGTTGAAATCTTGAAGTGTACTTTTTAGGTTTTTCAGTAAGATTTAAATCTTTTATTTCAGAAATATTAATTTCTGTCATTTTGAAAACCTTTTTGATCTTTTCAATTTGAACACTTCTTATTGGAAATTCTTTATCAGAATATAATTTGTCAGAATCATTCAAAGTATATGCACCTTCAAATGTTTCATCATTCAAATTAGATTTTGATAGCAAAAATTCTTTACTATAAACCCGTTTAAACGACGTCTTTGAACTGTTGACCGATGAATTCGAACTTCCAGACTCAGATTTTGACTCAGACTCCTCATCTTTATCCAACACCTGATCGACCACCTTTTTTATTAACTCGGACTCATGATCAGTGTCGGACGATGTAAAAGTAACATCAATGTTTTCTGGTAAATCATCGGTTATAACTGACTTTAACTTTATATTGACTGCCTTATTGACTTGCTCCT
Organism: Helianthus tuberosus; assembly: GCA_030545235.1. Lineage (NCBI taxonomy): Eukaryota > Viridiplantae > Streptophyta > Magnoliopsida > Asterales > Asteraceae > Helianthus > Helianthus tuberosus. The sequence goes on from CM060369.1 coordinate 87,303,271, forward strand.
CATTTGGTTTTCTGGGAGAATATCCTTCCCAGATCGGAGGCGGACACTTGTTGTAACTAACAATCTGTTTCTTACCAGTATCCTTTTTCTTTGGCTTCTCATCATCTTGAAATACTTCAAAACCTGCAACAGTTGGATAAATTCTATCAATCAAATAATCAGAACTAGAATAACTTTGCAACAATCTTCTAATTCTTTCATTTTTCAATCTTCTCAGTCTCCAACTCTTGCTTTAGCTGAGCACACTCCTCAACGTAATGATTGATAGCTTTCTCTTTGACATCAGTACCGCATTCATCATAGTTAATGCGTCTTCTCTCTCAGAATTCGTCTTTTGAAGACCATTCACTGTTCTAATTAGCACATCATATGACTCTTTCACATAATTGAGATTGAGCAGTAATTGTTCTTTCATCTTGTCAAATTCTCCCAACTTTTCATCTTTCTCTTCGCACTGCTTGCAAGATTCCAAGCATTTAAGACATGGTTTGATAACTTCAACATTCTTCTCCACTTCGATAATCTTTTCAACTTCGACTATCTTCTCAACTTTGATCACCGTCTCAGCTTCAATCACCGGCTCAGCTTCAACCACTATCTCAGCAACTTTAACTTCTTCACTTTGTTCAGACTTCTCTTCCTGAACAACACTCTCACTTGGTACCTTTATCTGTTATTTTTCTGCTCGTCTCTCCTTCAGCTTCTTCACTCTATCTGCAAAATAAAATTCAAAACTTTCAGAAGATAAATGAACTTTTGCAACATTAATATGCATTTCTTCCTCATCATCACTATCATCAGTTGATGATTGATCAAACACTTGTGTCTGTTCTGAACTATCATCTGAAGAAACAAACTCTCCATCTTGATTCTTTTCATCATCACCAAACACTTTCATCCATTCTTTCATCAAATCTGGTTCTTGAACTATCTGTGCAATGAGACCTGCTACTTTTGAATCGGGTGGAATGTATTTGTCCCAACTGAAACCTGCTGCAACTTTTTCATCATCTTGATCAATGATACCATAATAAGCTTTCCTATTTGCATCTTCGATCATTTTTGCATGTGCAGTTTGTGGTTCTTTTTGTTGATACGGTTGATGAGAAACTTGTTGATAAATGGCTTTCCGATAGTAATCATCTTTTCCAAACTGATTCTTTGCTCCACTGGCTTCTTGATTTTTGCATTCTCTCTTAAAATGTCCTTTTTCCCTGCATCGAAAACAAGTAACTTTAGATTTATCAAAACCCAAAGTAGATACATTAGCATCCATAAAATCATTTCTTCCTGTAATCATTTTGAATTTTTAAGCTCTTCTCAAAACACTCGCTAAACACCATTTTATATCCATCAGCTCCATTTCTTCAGCATCAATCTGATCGTAATCCTCTTTTGTCAGCATAGGATTTCCAATCCTTCCAGCAACCAATCCTTCATATGATTCCAACACATTAGTTAGCAAAGACATATGACTTTTGACCACTTCTTCTGAAAAATTTTGACCATTCTGAAGATGCAACGCAATGTTACAATTTAAGACATGACCATTGTCGCTGTTTGAGTTTTGAACTTGATGACTTGAACTTGAAGCTTTTGGATTAACACTCGGATATAAAGAGAATCCACTGCTGCTGCTGTTTGAGTTTTGATTGATTGATTCAGATGAATTATCAACACTGAAAGCAGTTTGGATTTTCGGTCTTGCTTCGAAATTCTGAACACTCCCTTTGTAATACATCTTAACATCTTGTTGTGCATTTGAAGTGTTCATTCTTGCAATCTTTTGTTGTTCTAGATCTTGGCCTTCAATCTTTTCAATGAACTGAGAGATTTTCAAACCATCATATTCACCAGTATTCTTTAGGATCATCAAAAATGTACCCCATTCTTTCTGAGGTAAAGCATCAGCTAGTTTATCAACCCATTCTTCACGATCTTTGTTGATGTTTAACAAGGACATTGACCGAACTAAGTGACAATATCTTTCGATCAACTTCTTTGTATCTTATCCCGGCAAACTCGAAAACAAATCAAATTCTTTCTTTAGCAATGCTTTCTTGCTCTTGATCATTTTCTCACTTCCCTCAAACTTGATACGAAGTGCTTCCCAGATTGAACGTGAAGTCTTATCATGTTGAAGCAATACAAATATGTCTTCTTTGATAGCTTGCTGTAACAAACTGATCATCATATTTTCTGCTTTGTACATGTCTCGTTCTTTGTCTAAAAATTCATAAATCTTCTTCTCAACTCCCAAATCTGTTCGTGGTAAAACATATTTTTTCTCAACACACTCCCAAGATCTCAAAAGATTAGCTTGAACCCAGTTTTCAAATCGATCTTTCCAACCATAATACTCCTCAATGCCCATGAGTTTTGGGGGGTTTTTGCATTGTTCCGGTTTCATTTTCCATGTTCATGTTCTTAGCAATTTCAGCTGGAGTAGTCGGAGATGTAGCAAACGCGTTATAGAATTCCTCTTCCATAATTCGATAAACTTTTTCACAAAACAGACACTTTGAAACGGAATTAACTATTCAAGCGAAATTACCCTCTTCAAACGAAAACACTTGTTGAAGCGAAATTACCAACAAACCAGTTTCAAACAGAATACCAACTCAAACGGAATCACGATTTGAAGCGAAATTACTGATTTCGTTTGAACCTTTCAAACGGAATACCTATTTGAAGCGGAATCACTGATTTCGTATGAAAATTTCAAACGGAATTATGCTGACATCATCATTTCGATCTGATTTTCAAGCGAAATTACAAAATTTATCAGTTTTAGATCGAATTAAGGTCCAATTCTCTCAAGGCTTTGTTAAAACACTGTTTCGCTTATATTGTGTGAAATTCAAACCATTTTAACCCTGAAATCTTGTTCAATTTTGAAAAGAAGGTGTAGAAGTAAGAAAATCTGAAGCAATCAAGCTGAAAATGACAGAACTCCTCATCCTGAGCTCTGATACCACATGTAGGATCGGTTTGCCAACCGAAATGAGTCGTTCAGAGGCGTTCTACTCAATATGAAAGGCGGAAACAGACATATCGAGTTCAATTCAGCTAGATATTCACTTTAAATGCCTTTCTGATTAATCTGACAAAGTTTTACAGCAAGACGACACTTCGGCAGCACTTCGGCTCCGGAAACACACATACATAACTGACTCAAATGAAATCAAGACATCACTATTTATAGGCTGGCTGATTCCGCTTGAACTTGCTCAAACGGAATCAGTTTAAACGGAATTACTAATTTCAAGCGGAATTAACAAGTTAATTTCGCTTGAAATCACTTGTTGATTTCAAACGAAATTACACCTTTTAATTTCGTTTGAAACTGCCTGTTGACCTATATTTGACAGTTTTCTCGTATTACGTGCCCTGAAATATCTATTCTAATACAAGACTCGATACAAGACGAAGTCGACAGACGCATGCACCAACAATATCACATGAGTTCCAATACTCATTTGGTTTACGAGACCTCATTCTACCCGATCTCCTGATTTAGGTGTCGATTTATTAACATAGCGATCCGATTACTAGGTACCACTTGATTTCCTTGGTTTGCCTGAGCTTTGTTAAGTTCATTTAAATCGAGGATACTTTGTATTTCAATGTGAATACATAGTTCCCCTCTTTTACCGCTTTCAATTGTTTTGGGGTGATTCATATGTGCTAAACGATTTCGAGTTTTCTAAAACGAATGCTATGGTTTATATTATACACAACGATTTCAATTATATGAACAAACTTGTTGGGGCATTAGTCGAAAGACAATTGAATGACATTCATTAACTATTTTTAAGCCGACCAGTAGTACGTTATGGTACCATAGGATATTATGATACCATAGGATCTGACAAATCCCGTTATCAGACATTCACCATGCTTATGGGGGTAATGTGGGTAACGACAGAACCTGATGATTGTTAACTTATGTCACACCCCGACCACGTAAAACAACAAATCATGGCGGAAACGTCGGGGGAGTGTTGTAACAGAATCATTGTTTCATAACCATGGATTAAATTGTTTCGTTTTATTAAATTATTGAACTCATTATTTTATTACAAATAAGATAAATGCAAATATTATCTTTCGAGTTTTAATGTCACTAAAAGTCCATCCTATGTATAGCATGCATCAACAATCATCACATAGCAGCACCTGAAACATATGTGAAAATAGGTACGTCAGCATAAAAATGCATGTGAGTAACATAGGTTTTGTGAATTAGATTCATGGCTTTGGTTAACACAAGAAAAAGGTTTTATGTTTACAAAATAATAGCCATGAATCTTTGTAAAAAGTTTGGTTTCGAAAATACATTGTTTTGATAAAAAGGTTTATAGTATATACAGAAATATACTTTGGTTTTGAAAAGATCGGATAAATAGTATATCAAAGTATACTTTTGTTTTGAATTAGTTAAATAGATAAGTAGTATATCAATATATACTTTGGCTAATGAAAATAATAGATTTGGTAGTATATCTTAAGTATACTTTGGTTTAAGAATGGAAGTATCAGTAGTATATCAAATTATACTTTGGTTTGAAAATAGCATATCAACTATGCTTTGGTTTTGAAAGTAGCATATCAACTATGCTTTGGTAGTATATCAAAATATACTTTGGTTTATGATATAACAAAGTCGGTAGTATATCAAACTAAACTTTTGTAAATAGTAGCATATCAAACTATGCTTTGGAAAATAACAAGGTCAATAGTATATTAAAACATATGTTGGATTTTTGTACACAGTATATCAAAAATATACTTTGGATAATATCACATTTGAGAGCACATCAAGCTGTACCTTGGTAGTATATCAAAATATACAAAAGAAACTGTGATTTAGTATTCATTCAAAACTTAGTGTATCAAACTACACTTTGGAGACTATAGAAATACCACAAAGGCAATTTCTATTTGGTTAAAATTTGGTTTCTGACATTCCATACAATAGGAATGGGGTGTCTAGTCCTATAGCGCTATATCGTACTACCAATCGGTTTGGTGAATGTATGAAGAAAGTACAATCCAACAATTAGTTTTAGAATCTTTGAAAATTTGTGTTTAAACCACAGATAATTGTTCAATTCGTCAAAAGATAAGTACTAACATGTATAGTCATATAGTTGAAATCATGAAAATAACAAATAGGCACATATGTTTCACCCCAAAACATTTGAAAGCAGTAAAAGATGGGACTATGTACTCACTTGAGATAGCAAGTATCCTTGATTAAGTGTCCTAACGAAGCTCGGGAAATCAAGGAATCAAGTGGCACCTAGTATGGAATCACTATGTTAAACAATCGGTTCCTAAATCGGGAGATAGGATAGAATGAAGTTCTATAAATCAAATGAGTATTTGAACTCATATGGTATGATTTAATAGAGCTAACATTCCGATTTGAAAGTCTACCTAAGTGCTTTTGACCCGTTTCGACCCATTATGGTAGTATAAGCTACTATAATGCGTCGTTTGCGCAAAACTATGTTCGGATGGTTAGCTATGTGCTATGTCAAGTCTTACATGCCCAATTATACCTAAACATGTTACTAAATCAGATTATATGTCAAAAATATGTTCACATATGTAAATACAGATTTATGCTTCAAAAGGGCGTTTTGGTCATTTCCTATGGGCATACAAGCTACTTAACAAATAACTAACCAATCCTACGTGATCATAAGGTATAACCTCAGAGGTTATTCCTTATGCAACTATGATCGCTAAACATGCTTGGTCGGATCCTAATGATCGACCAAACGGGTCGAGTTCGAAAGTCTAAGCGGTGGTTTAGACCGCTTGACTTACGATTCTAAACAAGCACTAAACTAAAAGTGACGAGTTAAACATGTCAAAATATGTTTAACTAACTTATAAAACTGATTTGGTATCAAAACAACGTGTTTTGACACCTAAAAGTAGTTCCGTTGCAAAATGCGTGCTAAAACGCATTTTGACCGAAACTTTGACTCGTCATTACACCTAGTTAACGTGGTAATCAGTAGGTATAATCACTAAGGATTATAACCATCATGATTACAATCACGTTGCAAAGTTCAAACGAACTTTGCGTTGACCATTGACTGGTCAAAGCTGAAAGTCAAACACTGTTTGACCTTTAAGCTAGGAAAGCAATAAAAGAATGAAGGAAGCTTACAAAGGGTCCTTGCTTGAACTTGATCTTATAATTCTCAGGTATGAAGTTATAAAAACCTCAACTTAGAGAATTTAGATCAAGTGTGAGTTGCAACAAGTGAAATGCTAGGCTATTTATACTTTTCATGAACTCACAAGATCAAAACAAGTGTTTGTGTGGCCATCAAGCACTAAATCCTAGCCATACAAGTGTTAGAGGCCAGCTAATTTACTTGGGGAGGTGCTAACTAGGCTACCACACAAAGAAATTGCAAGAATGGCCCCTGAACTTCAATTTGCTGCACAAAGATGAGATTTCTGTCCAGATCAGGTCGTGGCGTCGCGCCACGGCAGAGCCATGTGGTGGTGGCGCGGCGCCACCATGTGCCAGTTCCCATAAAGTTTTTCCAAAATGGCAGAAATGGTCCCTGCACACCCAAACTCACGTATTTGACATATTTAACCTCCGTTAAGCCATTTTCAAGGCTCTACAAAGTCGTCAAAGTGTAGGGGACCTGAAATATGCCAAGAAATATCATGGATGTTGGTTCGTTCGGTCGTACGGTCACGTTGTTCGGTTATTTACGACGAAACTCGAACGGACGCGAAAACGAACCAAATTAAGCGACGGATGGTATTTTTGCATGCCGATCGCTAAAATAAAAATATTTTAGTGTGTACAAAAATTTTGGATGTCCAGATGTGGTCAAAACGTAAGATATGCGCGAAAATGCAAACTTACGTCGTTTTTGACACTTTTAGTCTCTGTAAGATCAAATAAGCATGTTTTCGCACACCGAACCTGTCAAGGCTTATTTATAAGCTATGTTTAGGTTATATATGGTATTTTTAGCTTATGACCAAGTTCCAGACTGTACGTTGCCATACGAAACGGCAAGCTATTGCAGTTTGACGCAAATAGTCCCTGTGAGCGAATAAACTTGTTTTCGGCATACCAATCCCTTCAAAACTTATTTCTAAGTTATGTAAATGTTATTTAAGGTATATTAAGCCTATTTCACTATACCGAAGTGTTTGTTGCATTAAACTGGTTATATTTATGCATCAGTTCGCGTATAACCTTCCAGAAAGCGATTTAAAGCTGGAAATTGAACAAGAATTGATATGTGCAAATGATACACATATTTATACAAATCCTAAGTATGTAACACAATATTTCATTGGATTTGTATTTGTGTGATGGTCGAAGTGACACAGGTGTCACAGTCTCCCCTACTTTAGAAAATTTCGTCCCGAAATTTAATTTTAGAGGAAACCTGTGAAGACAACTGTGATTGTTTCGCTTTTGAATGAATCCTCCGTTTCCCAAGTAAAACTCTAGGTCACATTTGGATTCTTAGCGAATTTGATAATTTCCAAAATGTTGTCGTTGTTGTTACAGAAGCATGGAGCTTCGAACAACGGATAGGAGAATGTTTCCTATGAAAACTATTATAGGAAACTTGTGTGTGCTCGAAATCAGAGTTGAAGAGTGTTAGAGAGAATAAAAATGGTCAAGGTCCAGGACTTCTAGTAACTCAAATAACGTTACGCTTGCAATGTAATAAGGAACACTTATATATAGGAAGTACCAGCGGTGTATCCACCATGCCTTTTTTACATTGTTCCCGTCTCGTTATTTTCATCACTATAGGTATTTACACATGACAAAACTTGTTGTGGTTTCTTTGCACTGAATTCCATAATTATGCATGCATCCATAATTACGTAATTCCTTGCACAGTCCGCACAGTTCATTTTATAATGTGTAGGGGAAAAATCAATCGAACAAACATGTAATGACTTGACAAGACCACCAAAGGATCTTTTAAACTAGATCAACGAACGATCTTTTTAACTAGATCAACACATGATCTCCTTAACTAGATCGTCATATGATCTCTTTAAATAGACCACTTAAGGGATCTTTTTAACTTTGAATCAAATAATCGTTTTGAAACAGCACTTTGGAATCCAAGGGTCTGACTATTTGCATAGAAATCTCCTTAAGGATTTAAGATAGTACTTGGAGTATCATTCTGAGAATCTAACATATGAAAATACGGAAGATTCTACCAGGACTTAGATAGCGAGCTTTAGAATTACACATAAACACAAAAATCACAAAATTGTGCATTCGTTAATTTAGTTATTAGCTCGTTCGTTAATTTGAATTAATGCATTTAGAGTACACCTGAAATCCAATCACGGATTTTTAGTTGGTACTTTAAATATCCCCAAGAATCTAACGATGAAGATAGGAAGATCTTATAAGGATTTGGAATTTGTCTTTGTCGTATCGTAACATTCGTATTAGAACACATAAGGAATCCAATTAAGGACTTACGATAGTACCTTTAGATATCAAATCAAGGATTTGAAATGGTACTTCAGATATTTGTTTAAGAACTTGTAATTTGCACCTTGTACTTTGTTTCTTTAAAAGAAACGAGTACTTAGGGTTTTTTATGGGAGATCACAAGTGATCATAGAATGAAAGAACCACACGAGTAGTTTGTCTTGCAAGGAACACGGTTCCTTAGTGTCGGTATTGTATGGGTATGTCACATAGACACACAATCATAACAGCTTCGTAAAATAAAATTGGAACAACAATTTTATTTATCTAGTAGCAGAATTGTTTCAAAAGATAACAACAAAGGAAAAAAATACAAGGTCTAATTGTTCACTGCTGCATTGCCATTTGCATATGCCTCGTTTATGTTAAACACTCGTCCACGCGCTGGATTTGCGTTAACAAGTCTTGGGCAATTATTTCGGTAGTGAGTGAGATCACCACAGTTGTAGCACGATCCAGGTGGATATGGTGCTTGAACAGCAGCAGGATTTGAAGCATTCTGGTTTTGGATAACATGACGACATGTATTGACCAAATGTCCCAATCATCCACAGTGGGTACATTTGTGACACGGTGTCTGATTCATATGATAACGATTGCATTTGTTGCACAAGGGTGCAATACCAATATAGTTTTTCCTAGCACGAGGCTGTGCTGGATGGTTTAGTGCAACCTGATCATTCTGAGCAACTACTGCGAAGTTTTGTGAAGCCTTACGCTTCTTCGACTTCTTAGAGGACTCGGTCTGTTTATCCTTTGGTTTTTCTTGTGTTGACTTGTCAGATGGTTTCTGGTCGCCTTTTCGGAAAATTTTACCCTTTCTGATCTGAGATTCAGTCATGGTAGCAGATAGTTCGATGGCTTGTCTGACGGTAGTAGGGTTGCTACCAGTAACAATGTCCTGAATTGGATCAGGAAGGCCATCGATGTACCTTTCAATTGCCTTTTCCAAAGGCGTAACCATGGTAGGACATAACAGACTTAACTCCTCATAACGATCAGTGTAGGCTCGATGTTCACCGCTGTCTTGTTTAAGATCGTCGAATTCCCGTTCCAAAGCCCTGAGCTCATGATGAGGACAGAATTCCTTCATCATTAGAGCCCGAAGCTCTTCCCAGGTTTGTGCCATTGCCACATCGGCACCCCTATCACGCATCACATCGTTCCACCATGTAAGAGCACGCTTCTCGAATGCACTGGATGCAAACTCAACCTTGCGCTCATTTGGACATTGCACATGTCTGAATGTGCTTTCTAAACTTTCGAACCATTGCAGGAGCACGGTTGCTCCTTGAGACCCAGAAAACTTCAAAGGTTTAGCAGAATTGAAGGTTTTGAAACTACAATGAGCATTGTTGTTGTTATTGTTGTTATATATCTGATGGATCTCGGTTACTAGGTTCGGAAGCACTGCAGCCATTTGCTGAGAGACAAGGGCTGCGACTTCTTCGTTGGTTAGAGGTTGTGCATCTCGTTGAGGAGGCATTTTCTAAGAGGAACAAGGGAACATGAGAAACGAGTGAGGTTGACAATTGGAAAATCAAATGGGGTATTGAAAATATCGACAAAACACAAGGAAGGCGATCATTCATTTGTTACCTCGAACAAACAAATGACACGTAGTGACTAATCAAAGTAAATGGGTCAATATAATGTATCACTGAAGACATGCTCGCCTATAAGTGAACACTCACCCCAAGAGTTCCCAGGTAAGAGTGACTGGTCCGATACTGCGGATTTGTACGAACACTCTAGCCTTAGACAGAAAACTCAGGGTACAGGCATTCACCCTTCCAGTTTGCATGTGTTCACATTATTTAGACCCAAACTTTGACGAGATTTCGAGAACTTTGAAGGTTCAAAACCTTATAATAAATCATCCTAGAACAGATGATTAGTTTTAAAAGCAGATTCAAAAATTTTGTGTTCTTGTTGTGGTTGTCACTTAAGGACAAGTGATGGTATTGTTTTAAGATCTAAACATAAGTATCTTGTGTTAGGGTCATAGGAAGGTTATAGTCAAGGTCAAAGCATTACTAATAACCTAATTCCCTATAACCATTGGCTCTGATACCAACTTTTCTGTCACACCCCGACCACGTAAAACAACAAATCATGGCGGAAACATCGGGGAGTGTTGTAACAGAATCATTGTTTCATAACCATGGATTAAATTGTTTCGTTTTATTAAAATATTGAACTCATTGTTTTATTACAAATAAGATAAATGCAAATATTATCTTTCGAGTTTTAATATCACTAAGACACGAGTCCATCCTAGGTATAGCATGCATCAACAATCATCACATAGCAACACATGAAACATATGTGAAAATAGGTACGTCAGCATAAAAATGCCTGTGAGTAACATAGGTTTTGTGAATTAGATTCATGGCTTTGTTTAACACAAGAAAAAGGTTTTATGTTTACAAAATAATAGCCATGAATCTTTGTAAAAAGTTTGGTTTTGAAAATACATTGTTTTGATAAAAAGGTTTGTAGTATATACAGAAATATACTTTGGTTTTGAAAAGATCGGATAAATAGTATATCAAAGTATACTTTAGTTTTGAATTAGTTAAATAGATAAGTAGTATATCAAAATATACTTCGGGTAATGAAAATAATAGATTTGGTAGTATATCTCAAGTATACTTTGGTTTAAGAATGGAAGTATCACTAGTATATCAAATTATACTTTGGTTTGAAAATAGCATATCAACTATGCTTTGGTTTTGAAAGTAGTATATCAACTATGCTTTGGTAGTATATCAAAATATACTTTGGTTTATCATATAACAAAGTCGGTAGTATATCAAACTATACTTTTGTAAATAGTAGCATATCAGTCTATGCTTTGGAAAATAACAAGGTCAATAGTATATTAAAACATATGTTGGATTTTTGTACACAGTATATCAAAAATATACTTTGGATAATATCACATTTGAGAGCACATCAAGCTGTACCTTGGTAGTATATCAAAATATACAAAAGAAACTGTGATTTAGTATTCATTCAAACCTTAGTGTATCAAACTACACTTTGGAGACTATAGAAATACCACAAAGGCAATTTCTATTTGGTTAAAATTTGGTTTCTGACATTCCATACAACAGGAATGGGGTGTCTAGTCCTATAGCGCTATATCGTACTACCAATCGGTTTGGTGAATGTATGAAGAAAGTACAATCCAACAATTAGTTTTAGAATCTTTGAAAATTTGTGTTTAAACCACAGATAATTGTTCAATTCGTCAAAAGATAAGTACTAACATGTATAGTCATATAGTTGAAATCATGAAAATAACAAATAGGCACATATGTTTCACCCCAAAACATTTGAAAGCAGTAAAAGAGGGGACTATGTACTCACTTGAGATAGCAAGTATTCTTGATTAAGTGTCCTAACGAAGCTCGGGAAATCAAGGAATCAAGTGGCACCTAGTATGGAATCACTATGTTAAACAATCGGTTCCTAAATCGGGAGATAGGATAGAATGAAGTTCTATAAATCAAAAGAGTATTTGAACTCATATGGTATGATTTAATAGAGCTAACATTCTGATTTGAAAGTCTACCTAAGTGCTTTTGACCCGTTTCGACCCATTATGGTAGTATAAGCTACTATAATTCATCGTTTCCGCAAAACTATGTTCGGATGGTTAGCTATGTGCTATGTCAAGTCTTACATGCCCAATTATACCTAAACATGTTACTAAATCAGATTATATGTCAAAAATATGTTCACATATGTAAAATACGGATTTATACTTCAAAAGGACGTTTTGGTCATTTCCTATGGGCATACAAGCTACTTAACAAATAACTAACCAGTCCTACGTGATCATAAGGTATACCCTCAGAGGTTATTCCCTATGTAACTATGATCGCTAAACATGCTTGGTCGGATCCTAATGATCGACCAAACGGGTCGAGTTCGAAAGTCTAAGCGGTGGTTTAGACCGCTTGACTTACGACTCTAAACAAGCACTAAACTAAAAGTGACGAGATAAACATGTCAAAACATGTTTAACTAACTTATAAAACTGATTTGGTATCAAAACAAAGTGTTTTGACACCTAAAAGTAGTTCCGTTGCAAAATGCGTGCTAAAACGCATTTTGACCGAAACTTTGACTCGTCACTACACCTAGTTAACGTGGTAATCAGTAGGTATAATCACTAAGGATTATAACAATCGTGATTACAATCACGTTGCAAAGTTCAAATGAACTTTGTGTTGACCATTGACTGGTCAAAGCTGAAAGTCAAAACTGTTTGACTTTTAAGCTAGGAAAGCAATAAAAGAATGAAGGAAGCTTACAAAGGGTCCTTGCTTGAACTTGATCTTATAATTCTCAGGTATGAAGTTATAAAAACCTCAACTTAGAGAATTTAGATCAAGTGTGAGTTGCAACAAGTGAAATGCTAGGCTATTTATACTTGTCATGAACTCACAAGATCAAAACAAGTGTTTGTGTGGCCATCAAGCATTAAATCCTAGCCATACAAGTGTTAGAGGCTAGCTAATTTACTTGGGGAGGTGCTAACTTGGATACCACACAAAGAAATTGCAAGAATGGCCCCCGAACTTCAATCTGCTGCACAAAAATGAGATTTCTGTCCAGATCAGGCCGTGGCGTTACGCCACGGCAGAGCCATGTTGTAGGATCGTATACGGACCTGAATGAGTCTTTCAGAGGAGTGTTAATCAGTTTCAGGTGCGGAAAACAAGAAACTGACTTCGAAACAGCAAGCAATTCACTTTTTATCACCTTTTGTATAGATATCTAACAGATTACATGCAAACGTCACACCGGCAGCACCTCGGTATGGAAATCAAGAACTCCTCTAATGATTTCGCTCCTGCTAACCTATATATAGTGTTCTAATTCCACCCGAAATGACACAGTGACAATAAGAGCGAAATCAGAACTTTAGATTCTGGGCGGAATCACCTTCACATGAAGGTTGGAGCGAAATCAGCCACTAATTTACAATTCTATTTCAAACGTGCATTCTATTTTGTCTTCTTGTGATGTTTAAATTCTGTTTCACGTGCATATGTTGTAGTGATGATGCAAGCACTATGTCACTTGGATGATGTCATCATCAAGAATGATGACATCATTCTTGTTCCGAACCGCAACGAACCCAAGACTCGATATAAGACGAAGACGACAGATGTATACACCAACAGACTCCCCCTCAGATGTTGACGAGTCTTAAGTGTCGAGTCTTTACAATCTTCAGTCTTTATCAGTCTTTGTGCTTCACTCTTTCAATCACCATCAACAGACTCCTCACGAACAATGTGCTGGCAATCCTTCAGTTCTTTAGCATCATTTGCTTCAGAATTGTTGTCTGGCTTTCATAGGATCAATCTTTGCCTGGCTTATGCTTTGTCTACAGAGTCCTCAAATATTGAAACCTGGCTTTTCAAACATAAGCTTCTCAGGATCGATCAACCTGGCTCACACTCAGCCTTTCCTCAAACCTGCACCATCTCTACCTCAAAGTAAATTTTACAATTTTAAACATCATGTATACATCAACTCAAATCCTCACTCAAATCAAACATAAGATTTTATCAATGATAATCCTGATGAGCCACTTGTAAATTAGATTAAAACACATTTGATTACAAAACATAGACTTCCCCTCACAATATGATCATCATGTCTAGCACTTGGAATTTTGAAAATCAGCTCTCCAACACCAGTTGTCGAAAATCTTTTTGACTTTTTCAAAATTTTATGCTAAAACACACTGAAAATCTATTTTGATTGTGAGATATAAAGAAATGCAGTAAAGAAATATTTCCAGACAATATTTTTGTGAGTTTGTGTAAGAGGATCATATCAGTTTCTGAGACATATCACCAACACTGTTAAGCTATATTTCATTTTAAGTTCTAAACAATTCACCTAGATTGTCAGTATACTGGTCCACTTAAATTTTCACACAAAGTTCAACTGTTCCGAGATATGATATTAATGCCTTAAGAACTTAAACTTATTCGCGTGTCCCACTACTTGAATATACTCCCGTATCCAAATCCCAATATTCAGTCTTACAGGTGAATATACCACAGATGATATCCGTAAGGGAATAAATTATAGTACGAAACCGTGAGAGCTCAGGTCAGAACTTCCGTTCAGCAGAGAGATGACGGTTCGACTTTTGGTGTGTCCCCTTTAGAGGATCTTTTGAATTACAACAGCAATGACTATCAATTTTATTGTTTCATCAATTTGCTGAGGGCAGCGCTATATTTCAAGCCAGCGGAAAGTATTCTCCGGGGACTAGGTCAGAATTTCCATTCAGCAGAAGTCCCGGGATAATACCCCAGATATCACTGAGTATAAAGACCTAGTATCTTAGAAAGAAGGACCTTTCAAACAAGATTTCGGGGGTTACCCATATATCCAAGAAGTTGTTCCCCACGATATAAACAAGTTTGATTTTTAGATTTATATCTCGTCACAATCTACTAAATGTGCAAAAACCTACTGGCATATCCGCAATGAGATTGTTTATCACATTTTAACTTTCCATTTCTTTAGCATGTTGTGACAGTCCACTGATGTACTATCATTTCCTCTATTTCACAACAAAACTCATTTTTGATTTTATCATGTTTTTGTATTTTTCAAAATTTCTAATGTTTTTGTATTTTTTGAAATTTTCTTATTCCCCCTAAAATGCAAACACATTTAAAAAATTTGAAAACAAACTTTACAAGAAAATTGACAACCGATATCAAATCGCCTCAATTCGCCATCCACTTGGCATAGACAATCAGAACTCCCCCTTTCAACAAACTATTTTCTCATTATGATTTCAAAACACTTAAGTTTGTTTTAATCAAAATGATTTTTCCGGAAAATAAGTTTTTTTTTTTCTTCACTTGTAGGTTTGATAGAAAACCACTTGTAGGGATTGGTTCATCATCTTGTCCATTCAATCATTCGTATAAGGATTACATCAAGTTCAAACTAATGACCTTGAGTAATCACTTTGTCAGAATCAATCTCTTACCACTTGTAAGTATATCCAAAACATTCAAGCCTATGTAGGAATAAACCTCTACACAAACCATTTTACCAATCAAAATGCCGATTCCTGCTTCGCACGTACCAACCTGGAAGCTCAGGCAATTCACAACCTGTAAAATTTAACACTTTTAAGATTCTTTTACTCAAACATATTTTAATAAAGATGCTGATTCCTGATCCACGATTAAAAACTTGGGATCTCCGGCAAGTCAGGTTTTTCAAGCAAAGAAAATGTCCACCCAAGCCTGACCAGCCTTGGGTGTTCTCAACTTAGACTCAGTTGGGGTGTAAGTTGCTTTCTTCTTAGCATAAAACTCTTTTACCCCTTTAACCTTCTTATCGACCATCTTCCCGAAAATTTTCTTTACATTCCCATTAAATGCTTTCTAAACATCAAAATTATCCTTCTCAGAATAAGACTGATTTGAGATTTCAACCTTCCCAATCTTTTGTTTAAAATTCTCAGTCCTCAATGGTGGAAAGTTCTCATCATCCATTGAAGGAACCGAGTTTTCACTCTTTTTAACTGCAACTTGTGGCTCCTCTGATTTTGTGGAATCAGATTCATCGCCAGATTTTACTTCAGATTTCTTAACAACCCATTTTTGGTTGTCAAGTTTCACACTTCGCCTGTAAAATCTTTTCGAACATTCACCAACTTCATATGTAGAGTTTTTAAACACTTTAAACTTCTCAGTTGGTGGTTCGATTTTATCAACAACAACTTCTTTCAATTTTCCAGAAACTCCCTGTTTTGTGTTGGTTGCTTTAGGACAGTTCCATGCAATGTGACCAACTTCATTGCATCTAAAACAGGTTCTGGTTTCTTTTCTCTGAACTTCATTCTTCTTTTTCTCAGCAAGAAATTCTTGATTTGATTGTCTCCAGAATGAGCTCTTCTTCTCCTCTTCAGCAGACGGACCTGAAACAAATTTTGTATTTTTTTAGAAAATTTTTCATTTTTATAACTTTCAGGTGGAATAAAACCAAGACCTTTCTTTTTGAACTTACTATTATGATTTGGTTTCTTTCGAAATTCCGAACCATAATTGTAACCCATTTTCTTGTTTAACCGCTGTTGAACTCATGAAGTGTATTTTTTAGGTTTTTCAGTAAGATTTAAATCTTTTATTTCAGAAATATTAATTTCTGTCATTTTGAAAACCTTTTTGATCATTTCAAATCGAACACTTCTTATTGGAAACTCTTTATCAAAATATAATTTGTCAGAATCATTCAAAGTATACACAACTTCAAATGTTTCATCATTCAAATTAGATTTTGACAACAAAAACTCTGTACTATAAACCCGTTTTCCCGATGATTTTGAACTCTTTTCGGACGAACTCGAACTTCCGACAGACTGACACGAACTTTCGGACTCGGATTTTAACTCTGACTCCTCATCCCAATCCAACACCTGATCGACCATTCTTTTTATTAATTCGGACTCATGATCTGTATCGGACGCTGTGAACGTGACGTCAATGTTGTCTGGTAATACATCGGTTAACTCGGACTCTAACTTTAGATTAACTGCCTTTTGGACTTGTTCCTCATTCGGTTTTCTAGGAGAATATCCTTCCCAAATTGGAGGCGGACACTTATTATAACAGACACTCTGTTTCTTACCAGTATCCGTTTTCTTCTTTGACTTCTTGTCTTCGTCTTTAAACGCCTCAAAACCTGCAACAGTAGGATAAATTCTATCAATTATATAATCACAACTTGTATAACTTCGCAGCAATCTTCTGATTCTTTCATTCTCAGCTGCTTCACTATCCAACTCTTTCTTCCATTTCGCACATTCTTCAATGTAAAAGTTTATCTCTTTCTGCTTCGACATCATGGTAGCATTTATCATCTTCAAAGCAGCTTCTCTTTCTGTGTTTGTTTTCTGTAAACTAGTCACTGTTCTGTTTAACACATCATATGACTCTTTCAAATTCTTTACATCAAACAGCAACTGTTCTTTCAACTTTTCTAACTCACTAAACCTCTCATCTTTTTCTATACATTGTTTACATGACTCTAAACAAGTAAGACAAGGTTTTGTGACTTCCACTATCTTTTCTATCTCCACTATCTTCTCAACTTCCACTATTTTCTCCACTTCAACTATCTTCTCAATCACTTTGACTTCTTTCAATTCTTTTGCAGCTTTCCTCTCTTTAAGTTTCTTCAATTTATCTGCAAAATAAAAATCACGTCTGTCAGAAGATAAATGAGTTTTTCCAAGATTTATCAGTTCAATTTCTTCATCATCATCACTGCTTTCAGAAGAAACAGATTTTCCATCTTGACTCTCCTCTTTATCCGACATCACATCCATCCACTCCTTCATCAACTCTGGCTTTTGCACAATCTGAGCAATGAAAGCTTTAACATTGGGATGAGCTGGAATATACTTGTCCCAGCTAAAACCATCAGCCACTATCTCGTCATCTTGATCAATGATGCCATAGTAAGCTTTCTTGTTTGCATCCTCGATCATTTTCCATGTGCAGTTTGAGATTCCTTGTGTTGATGCGGTTGATAAGTGATTTGTTCATATATAGACTTTTTATAGTAATCATCTTTTCCAAAAGGATCCTTTGCTCCTCTCGGCTCCTGATTCTTGCACTCTCTTTTGAAATGACCTTTTTCCCTGCATTTAAAACAAGTAACTTTATATTTATCAAAACCTAAAGATGAAAGATGAGCATCCAAAAAGTCATTTCGTCCTGTAATCATTTTGAACTTTTCAGCTCTTTTCAGGACACTAGCTAAACACCATTTGATGTCCATGAGCTTTAATTCTTCTGCATCAATCTGATCGTAATCCTCCTTGGTTAGCATAGGATTTCTGATCTTTCTGGCAATCAATCTTTCATAAGATTCCAATGCAGTAACAAGTAAACTCATATGATTTTTCACCACTTCTTCAGAAAAGTTTTGACCATTTTGAAGATGCAATGCCACATTGCACTGAATCATATGCCCATTACCAACATTTGCACTTTGAACACTTGGAGGATTAACGTTTGAAAACCCACTAGTGTTGAATGAACTTTGACTGCCTGATCTGGATGAATTTCCTGCACTAAACGTGGTTTGGATCTTTGGACTTGCTTCAGTCTTCTCAACATTTCCTTTGTAATATAGCTTGATGTCTTGTTGAGCATTTGAACTATTCATTCTTGCAATTTTTTGTTGTTCTAGATCTTGACCTTCAAGCTTCTCAATGAATTGTGCAATTGATAATCTACTAAACACTCCTGTATTCTTTAGAATCATGAGATATGTACCCCATTCTTTCTGAGGTAAAGCATCAGCTAACTTCTCGACCCACTCTACTGGAGTTTTAGTGATTTTCAACAAAGATATAGTACGCACAAGATGGTAATATCTTTCTATGATACTCTTCGTAGTCTCCCCTGGCATACTCGTGAACAATTTAAATTCTTTTTTCAACAAAGAAGCTTTACTCTGTAGCATCTCGGTACTTCCTTCAAACTTTTTCTTAAGTGCTTCCCAAATTGAAAACGCAGTTCCATTATGCTGAAGCAACACAAATATGTCTTCTTTGACAGCTTGTTGTAACAGACTTATCATCATTTTCTCTCCTTTGTAACATTCCCTCTCCATGTCTGAAAATTCTGATATAATCTTATCAACTCTCATAGCGTTCTGAGGTCTAACATATTCAGTTTCAATGCTTTCCCAAGCTTTCAGATGGTTCGCCTGAACCCAGTTTTCAAATCTTTCTTTCCAGCCATGGTATTCTTCAATATTCATAAGCTTTGGGGGTTTTTGCAACGTTCCAGTTTCATATTCCATGTTCATCTTTTGAACCACAGCAGCTGGAGTAGTCGGAGTAGCAAATGCATTGTAGAATTCAGAATCCATGTTTCAGTATCAAAGAATTTTTCAAACAAGCTTTCAAACTAAACTGGTTCACCTCGTAAAATTTCCTTGTTTAATGTTTCTCAATATTCGATGCACTTTGTTTGAATATTATACTTGCCGACAACTTTTAATGATGATTACTCAATTCCCATTGGACCTTTAATTCCACTAAACCGACAAACTCAATATGTAATCAATCTGATTGGGCCAACACTTTGATAACTTTGGAGCGGAATCAGATTTGATAACTTGGAGCTAAATCAGCAAATATATTGGAGCGGAATTTCAAACTTAGCAGTTTGGAGCGGAATCTGCTAAAAATTTTTTTTAAGCGGAATCTGAGATTATGAGCGGAATTAGAGAAACTTTGGAGCGGAATCAACTATAGAAGCTAATGCTGGAGCGGAATCAGAAACTATCAGTTCGAGCGGAATCACTTCGGACATCATTTTTACCCATTTTAAGTATGAATTTTAACGTGTAACTTTCAAGGGTTTGTCAATAGGTAATTTTACACAATCTGTGAAAAATTGGACTGATTTTGACCGTTAAAAAATGCTGAAATGAAGAAAGAATGGTGTAGAAGACAGAAAAACAATGATATCCAGCTGAATTCAATAGAACTCCTCGTACTTGGCTCTGATACCACTTGTAGGATCGTATACGGACCTGAATGAGTCTTTCAGAGGAGTGTTAATCAGTTTCAGGTGCGGAAAACAAGAAACTGACTTCGAAACAGCAAGCAATTCACTTTTTAACACCTTTTGTATTGATATCTAACAGATTACATGCAAACGTCACACCGGCAGCACCTCGGTATGGAAATCAAGAACTCCTCTAATGATTTCGCTCCTGCTAACCTATATATAGTGTTCTAATTCCGCCCGAAATGACACAGTGACAATAAGAGCGAAATCAGAACTTTAGATTCCGGGCGGAATCACCTTCACATGAAGGTTGGAGCGAAATCAGCAACTAATTTACAATTCTATTTCAAACGTGCATTCTATTTTGTCTTCTTGTGATGTTTAAATTCTGTTTCACGTGCATATGTTGTAGTGATGATGCAAGCACTATGTCACTTGGATGATGTCATCATCAAGAATGATGACATCATTCTTGTTCCGAACCGCAACGAACCCAAGACTCGATATAAGACGAAGACGACAGATGTATGCACCAACACATGTGGTGGTGGCGCAGCGCCACCATGTGCCAGTTCCCATAAAGTTTGACAAAATGGCAGAAATGGTCCCTACACACCCAAACTCGCGTATTTGATGTATTTAACCTCCGTTAAGCCATTTTCAAGGCTCTACAAAGTTATCAAAGTGTAGGGGACCTGAAATATGCCTGGAAATATCACGGATGTCGGTTCGTTTGGTCGTACGGTCACGTTGTTCGGTTATTTACGACGAAACTCGAACGGACGCGAAAACAAACCAAATTAAGCGACGAATGGTATTTTTGCATGCCGATCACTAAAATAAAATTATTTTAGTGTGTACAAAAATTTTGGATGTCCAGATGTGGTCAGAACGTAAGATATGCGCGAAAATGCAAACTTACATCGTTTTTGACACTTTTAGTCCCTGTAAGATCAAATAAGCATGTTTTCGCACACCGAACCTGTCAAGGCTTATTTCTATGCTATGTTTAGGTTATATATGGTATGTTTAGCTTATGACCAAGTTCCGGACTGTACGTTGCCATACGAAATGGCAAGCTTTTGCAGTTTGACGCAAATAGTCCCTGTGAGCGAATAAACTTGTTTTCGGCATACCAAACCCTTCAAAACTTATTTCTAAGTTATGTAAAGGTTATTTAAGGTTTGTTAAGCCTATTTCACTATTCTGGAGTGTTTGTTGCATTAAACTGGTTATATTTACGCATCAGTTCACGTATAACCTTCCAGAAAGCGATTTAAAGCTCGAAATTGAACAAGAATTGATATGTGCAAATGATACACATATTTATACAAATCCTAAGTATGAAACACAATATTTCATTGGATTTTTATTTGTGTGATGGTCGAAGTGACACTGGTGTCACAACTTACCCTTTGGTGGTTTGTTAATACGAGTTGAACGATGGACGAGTCACATAGGTTTGAATGTATTCAATAAAACGACCCAAAAGTTAGTTTTCACAATTTAAACACGAACCACTGGAGCTATTGAACTATGTGAACTCCTTGAACTATTTGAACCATTGGAAATATTTGATCTATGTGAACTATTTGAACTATTTGAACGATTGGAACTATTTGAACTATTTGAACGATTGGAACTATTTGATCTATGTGAACTATTTGAACTATTGGAACTATTGAATGATTGGGTTATGGTAAGTGATTAGGTAACGGGGCGGGTGTAATATGATAAAAGCATGGTGGATACGCCGCTGGTACTTCCTATATATAAGTGCTTTTAACATATTACATGTCGTTGCATTATGTAGATCACTTGGACAATGTTTTCAAAAACGAAGTTACACTACAAGGTTTACTTAAAGATATAAACCATACAATGTTTACTTTCAACGACAATTTACTACTTGGTTTACAAAGGCAAATGTTTTCTGTTAAGATTCATGGCTACAATGGTTTTGGTTTATACGTATATCAACTTGTAAAAAGTTGATAGAAACATACTGCAATATCAAACTCTTTTGATTTCAAGGTACACACTCGACAACTCTCGTAGTTAGACGAGGTATTGCAATATGAACTCAAAGCCATGAATCTGACACACTCACAAAACCTATGTACTCACCGGCATTTTTATGCTGACTTATTTTCACATATGTTTCAGGTACCGCAGTTTGATGATGATTGATGATGATTATGATGCATGCTCACATAGGAATGGACGAGGCCTTAGTGACTTAACAACAATAAAGGACAATATGTTCATATTTTTCTTTTAATATTCGAGACAATGTAATAAACTTAATTCAATAAAACGAAACTTCAATCCATGTGTTGTGAAATAATGATTCTGTCGCTCCGCTCCCCGACGTTTCCGCCGCGGTTTGTTGTTTTAACGCGGTCGGGGTGTGACAGAAGAGTTGGTATCAGAGCTCATGGTTATAGGGAATTAGGTTATTAGTAATGCTTTGACCTAGACTATAACCTTCATAGGACCCTAACGCGAGTTTAATTGCGTTTAGTCTTAAAACAATACCATTGCCTATCTTTGGGTAACAACCATAACAAGAACACGAATTACGAATCCGACTTGAAAACTAATCATCTCTTCTTAGATGATTTATTATAAGGTTTTGAACCTTCAAGGTTTTCAAAATCTCGTCAAAGCTTGGGTCTTATTAATGTGAACACGTGCAATCTGGAAGGGTGGGTGCCTGTATCCTGAGTTTTCTGTCTAAGGCTAGAGTGTTCGTACAAATCCACAGAATCAGACCAGTCACTCTTACCGTGGAACTCTTGGGATGAGTGTCCACTTATAGGCTAAAGCATGTCTTCGCGATACATTATAAGGACCTATTTACTTTGTTCAGCCACTGTGTGTCGTTTGTTTGTTTGTTCGAGGTAACGAACGAATGATCACCTTCCTTATGTTTCGTTGATATCTTCGATACCTCTTTTGTTTATCCAAATGTCAATCTCACTCGTTTATCATGTTTCCTTGTTCTTTTTAGAATATGCCTCCTAGACGTGATCAAACTGAAAATGCTGACCTCGCAGCCACAATCGTTCAACAGATGGCTGCTGTGATTCCGAACCTCATTACCCAGATAAACCAAGCAAATAACAATAACAATGCTCTGTGTAACTTCAAAACATTCAATTCATCTAAGCCATCGAAATTTTCTGGGTCTCAAGGAGCAACTGCACTCCTATAATGGTTCGAGAGTCTATAAAGCACATTCCGACATGTTCAGTGTCCAAATGAGCGAAAGGTTGAATTTGCATCTAGTGTTTTTAATAAACGAGCATTAACATGAGGGAATGGCGTGATGAGAGATAGGGGTGCCGATGTGGCATTAGCTCAAACCTGGGAAGAGCTTCGAACTCTAATGATGAAGGAATTCTGTCCTCGTCATGAAATCAGGGCACTGGAAAGGGAATTCGACGATCTTAAGCAAGATAGTGGTGAGCATCAAGCCTACACGGACTGATATGAGGAACTTAGTCTTTTATGTCCAACCATGGTTACGCCTTTGGATAAGGCAATTGAAAAGTACATTGATGGCTTCCCTGACTCAGTTCAAGACATTGTTACTGGTAGGAACCCTACCACAGTTAGACAGGCCAATGAGCTATCCGCTACCCTGACTGAATCTCAGATCAGGAAGGGTAAACTTTTCCGAAAAAGCAAAAAGAAACCAACCGATGAAACGAAACCAAAGGATAAGCAGACTGAATCCTCCAAGAAGTCAAAGAAGCGTAAGGCTTCCCAGAACTTCGCCATGGTTGCTCAAAACAATCAAGCTATCCCTAACCAACCAGCTCAACCCCCTGCTAAGAAGTCATACAATGGAACTGCACCTTTGTGCAACCAATGTAACCTTCATCATCATGCTAATGTGTAATGCCGCAAATGCCAAAATTATAGACTTGCTGGTCATACAGCTAGGGTTTGCCAAGCCGCAGCTGCACAAAATCAAGTTGATAACAACCCTGCACAAGATCCTTTTCCACCAGGTTCTTGCTACAACTGTGGCGAGATGGGCCATTTCAGAAACAATTGGCCAAAGCTTGCTAATGCAAATCCAGCACGTGGATGAGCATTCGACTAACTGGAAGACGATGCTGTTTAGAAACAATCGAACTTTATGTATTATTTTCTTTTGTTATCCAAGTCTATGAAACAGTTATTTTAGTTTATAAATAAACATTTATTTGCATTACGATGTACGAAAACAAGTGCGGTTACATATATGGACGACATATCCCCTACGTTACCGACACCAAGGAACCGTGTTCCTTGCAAGACAAACTACTTTCGTAGTTCTTCCATTTTTATGATCATTCGCGATCTCCAACGAAATATCCTAAGTACTCGTTTCTTCTACGAAACGAAGTGCAAGGTACAAGTTACAACTCTGGACGAATACCCAAAGTACCACTTTAAAACCTTAATTGGATACCCAAGGGTACTTCCGTAAGTCCTTAATTGGTCTTACGCAATATACACATCATATCATCCTGGCTTCACGATATATTTTTTTTCATAACATATGATTTCAAAAGATTATGCATGTTTTCAAAAACCTCATTCATGTTTTCAAAATCATCTCACGTGGTTTTAAAACATTTTATAAAAATGTTTACCTAATATACTTAGTACATGATTTCAAAAACATTACAAAAGGTTTTCAAAAACATATTTTTAACGATTCCATGCATAAGCTTTCAAAAACAATCTGCCCGTAGGTTGTGTTAACATACGTGGTACGCAATTTTCGAGAACACTCTGCTTCGTATGCTGACTTAGCATGCTTAGCGTAATGATTTCAAGGATCCATTTGCTTCATACGTTGTCTTAACATATCTAGCACCTTGATTTCATAAACACTATACTTCGTTTGTGGTCTTAGCATATCTAGTACAAAGTTCCTAAACTTTTTCCGCTACACGAATTCCAAATCCTTATAGGATCTTCCTATCTTCATAGTTAGACCCTTGTGGATGTTTAAAGCACAAAAATCAAAGTCCTTAATTGGATTCTTTGTGTGCTTTAATACGAATGTTACAATTCAATGAGAACGAAATCGGATCCTTATAAGATCATCCTATCTTTATAGATAGATTCTTGAGGATGTTTAAAGTGCTAGTTGAAGTCCATTGATTTGATTCCTAGTATACTTTGAATGCACATGTATTATTCAACGACAAGTTAATAACAAATTAATAACAAACTAGTAATGAATTGATAACCAAGTGAACAATTGTGTGACTATTACGTGCTTTTGTATTTATGTGTTGACCAAATCAAAGAAACTCTATGGTAATCTAGCCAAGGTTATCACGAGGTTGTTCGACCGATTCTATCCCCTACACATTATAAAATAAACTGTGCGGACTGTGCAAGGAATTGCGTAATTATGGATGCATACATAATTATGGAATTCAGTGCACAGAAACCACAGCAAGTTTTGTCATGTGTCAACATAAACAAGAAACAAAAGTTAACTATATTCATTTCCGTTTCTGATGAAGTACCCACTGAGGAAAAATGAACTAGCTATTCATTTTTCGCTTCTGAAAGAGATATCCACTAGGAAATGAATAATCTATTCGAGAACCATATTTATTTTCGTTTCTAAAGAAGTACCCACTGAGGAAAATGCAACTATCCGTTCATTTTCGCTTTTGAAGAAATATCCACTGAGGAAAATGAATAAATTTATTTTCGTTTCCAAAGAAGTACCCATTGAGGAAAATGAACTATCCGTCCATTTTCACTTCTGAAGAAATATCCACGGAGGAAAATGAATAAATTCATTCCGTTTCTGGTGAAGTATCCACTGAGGAAAATGAATTGATCATTCATTTACGCTTCTAAAGAAATATCCACTGAGGGAATGAATAATCCTGCATTAATTTTGTCATTTTAGTTTCTGATGAAGTATCCACTGAGGAACATGAACCATCTGTTGATTTTCTCTTCTGAAGAAATATCCACTGAGGAAAATGAAAAGATTCATTCCACTTCTGATGAAGTATCCACTGAGGAAAATGAATCATCCATTCATTTTCGCTTCAAAAGAAATATCCATTGGGGAATGAATAACCCTGTATCAATTCTTTCATTTCCACTTCTGACGAAGTATCCACTGAGGAAAATGAATCATCCATTCATTTTCTCTTCTGAAGAAATATCCATCGGGGAAATGAATACTCTTTACGATAATTCTTTCATTTCCACTTCTGACGAAGTAACCACCGAGGAAAATGAATCATCCATTCATTTTCGCTTCCGAAGAAAAATCCATCGGGTAAATGAATATTCTTTGCGACACTTCTTTCATTTCCACTTCTGACAAAGTAACCACTGAGGAAAAATGAATCATCCATTCATTTTCGCTTCCGAAGAAAAATCCATCAGGGAAATGAATATTCTTTGCGACACTTCTTTCATTTCCACTTCTGACAAAATAACCACTGAGGAGAAAATGAATTATCCATTCATTTCCGCTTTTGAAGAAATATCCTTTGGAAATAAATAACCTATTCGTCTTTCATTTCCACATCTAACGAAGAATCCATTGGAGAAAATGAATCATCCATTCATTTTCACTTATGAAGAATATCCACTGGAAAGATGAAATACAAATCCTTACAAGATCTTTCTGTCTTAATAGTTAGATTCTTAAATGATACTCACAGAACTATTGGTTAATTTGGTCTTATCATCTAATCAAATCTCTCGTTCCCACTTCCCGCATTATCTGAGGAAGCATCCACTGGGGAATGACAAAGTTATGCCTTACATGGAAATCTTTGATGAGTTACTCTATGAAAATAGATAAAGGCTCTAGATTCCACGCAAGACAATTGTTTAACACAACGTTACAGACAGACTCCTACGAATAAATTCTGGACGAAATTTCCTAAAGTAGGGGAGACTGTGACATATGTGCCTCTATGACAATCATACAAATACAAAACCAATGAAATCCTGCATTTCATACTTGGGATTTGTATAAATACATGCGACATTTGCACATGTCAATTCTTGTTCGATTTCAAGCTTTAAATCGCTTTTTGGAAAGTTACACGCAAACTGATGCATAAACATAATCAGTTTAACGCGAAAAACACTCCGTAACAGTGACATAGGCTTAACATACCTTAAATAACCACTACTTAACTTAGAAATAAGTTTTGGAGGGTTTGGTGTGTCGAAAACAAGTTTATTCGATCGAAGAGACTATTTGCGACAAACTACAAAAGTATGCCGATTCGTATAGAAACGAACATTCCGGAACATGATCATAAGCTAAACATACTCTAATATCCTTTACATAGCTTAGAAATAGGCTTTGAGGGGTTCGGTATGCGAAAATATGCTTATTTGATCAATAGGGACTAAAAGCGTCAAAAGTGCATAAGTTTGCACTTACGCGCATATCTTACGTTCTGATCATATCTGGACATCCAAAATTTTTTTGTAATCATTAAAATATTTTATTTTAGTGATTGGAATGCAAAAATACCACTCGTCGCGTAATTTGGGTCGTACACGCGTTCGTTACGATTTTCGTCGTAATTAACCGAAAACCGCAACCGTACAGCCAAACAAACCAACATCCATGACATTTTTTAGCATAATTCAAGTTAAATATACTTTAGCTCCATGATTAAGCTTGAAAATGGGCTTGACGGGTGTTAGAAGTGCCGAAACGCGACAAATCAAGCTCAGGGACTAAAACTGCCAAACTGTGAAAATGCCTGGTCTGCAGTGTAAATAGCCTGCCACACCACTGTTCAAGTGATGTGACAGCTCCCACTCGAACAGACACGCTTCAAGACCCCTTTTCTCTCGATTTCCTCGCGATTCCGGTAAGATTTCAACCTAAAACTTGTACTTCTACAATCTACACTCAATTCTACATCATTCTATCTTTTAAAACTCAAATTCTAACCGTGAAATCTGCTGATTTGAGGCGTTTTGAGGTGATGTCACCAAGAGTTCTTATGAACTTCAAGTTGTGGCCTCATTTCACTATAAACGACTCAGATCTGGGTGATTTCCACAAGTTTCGATAACAAATCTCGCCTAAATTTGTGTACCTAGCCAAGGAACTGTGCGATTTCGAGTTAACCACGAGAAACCGTCAAGAACGGCCAGTTCTGATGGAGCGGGGTGATTCCCGGCTGTTAGAGCGGGTCAGAACTGATGGAATTCCAAATGTTAGTGCGAAATTTCACTGTCCCGGTAACTCTACACGTATTCCTTCCGATAAACACTCAGAAACAGTATTTAGAATGCGAAACCGACGTGTTGTCCGCACGGATCACATGTAATCCGCACGGATAACATGTAATCCGCATGGATAACATGTAATCCACATGGATAACATGTCATCTGGACAGAATACATATCAATCCGCACAGATAACCTGTCGACCGTACGGATAACATGTCAATCCGCACGAGTTACACTTGTCCGAACGGATAACATCTCAATCCACACGAGTTACACTTGTTCGAACGGATAACATGTCAATCCGCACGGATAACCTGTCGTCCACACGGATAACACTTACAATCCGCCCGAATCAACACTAACCCGACCGGATAGCCTGTCGTCCGACCGGATGACAGCCATCCGACTCAGATCCATATGCCATCCGATCGGATGAGCCCATCCGAATGGGTGAGCACCATCCGACCAGATGACTGACTTTTAAAAGCTATTCTCGCTTAATCGTACATCGTTTACTATATCCTTCAATAATTAACGCAGACGTACTCGCAACCGATCCAATCAAGTTGTATTCCCGCTAAATACGCACTGTGAGTATACTTGAACCCTTTTTAATCGTATTTTGGGTGTAACATACGTTTCTAGCAAATCGAACTTATCAAACGAATTATTCAATCAATCGAATTATCACTTGCGAATAACTGTTATGCATAGATATACGTGATGCTAGTTGCATATGTGCTAGGGCTCATACTCGCGACGTCCCACCATGACTAGTATAGTACTATTGCGCCCGACGGGGTCTAGTTTGCCATCGCATATTCGAGCATCGAGGACTTA
This sequence comes from Helianthus tuberosus, assembly GCA_030545235.1. Taxonomy (NCBI): domain Eukaryota; kingdom Viridiplantae; phylum Streptophyta; class Magnoliopsida; order Asterales; family Asteraceae; genus Helianthus; species Helianthus tuberosus. The sequence continues at coordinate 87,332,479 of CM060369.1, forward strand.
GTTGGTAGTATCAGCTTTGTGAGTATATATGTCATGTGTTACGTTCTTGCATATGGAAATTCGCTACACTTTTTATCTATTCCGCTATACTTATCAAACCTGTATACTCGCCAATACTTTTGTATTGACAAATATTTTAACGTATGTTGCAGGTTAGATCGCAGACTATATCAAATCAAGCTTGGAAGTCTAGAAACTCAACTAAAATCTAGGTTGTCGGATTTGCATTGTTCGAGAGGACAAGAAATCTGTGATAACTTGTGTGATTGTATTATTTGTTAGTATGGGATAACGAATGTATTAAATATTATCGCAACATAGTTGTTATGGAATTCTCTTGAGCAATCTGATTCGCCTAGTGCCGCGCCCCGATGATTCCGCCATCGGTTGGGGTGTGACAGATTGGTATCAGAGCCATAACTATAGGGAATTAGGCCAGACTCGACCTAGTCCGGGTCGACGTCTTAGAAATCGACCTAGTCTATAGTCTAAGTACCAACAGGCCGACTCGTACGAACCCAGTGGGGTTTGTATCGGGCCTACTTGATACTCTCGCTTGAAATTGCTAAAAGATACCACTTTGTGTGAACACTGCGTACTACAGTTTCACACGAAGGAGCCTTTCCTAAGGCCGGAATACTACTTAGCCTTTCCTAAGGCTGGCACAATGCACATGTTTCAAAAATACTCGCATAACAAAACCGAGTGATCGAGTCGAGATCAGGTGTGAAAACCAAGAACTCTCGATAGGATTGCTCACTCAGCGCATTTTCTAGCACGAGAACTTTTCATCGAGTTAGGAGTGACATCCACATCTTGATGAAAGTCTTCATTTCGAAATCTAGTGGAACTCACGAATTTATTCGAAGAGCATAACCACAATTAGGAACGAAACTGTTAAGTCAGGGGTGAAACCCGTACCTTAATAAGCCGTTCCACTCTCTAAAATGGTTTCAAAAGCTCTCACCAAGGACTCGACTATCACGATAACTCGAGCCATGCGATGACTAGGAAGATGAATGCCATGAGCTGCATCCCAGTGGAAGCATGAGCCCTCTAGGACAACGCGCGTGCACGAACTTGTCAGATATAGCTGGATTACCTTGGGTAGTCGACGCCCAAACACCCGAGGCACTCTATCATAGGAACCGCCGATTTTACAAACGGTTAGAACTTATTTACGTTTTGAAACTTTACGTTTTATCGATTTCTCGATTTAACGATTTTCACTCCCTGCTTTATAAACGCACAATTTGCACAGCCATCGCAATCTAAAACGAAACCCGAATGTTCGCAACAAAACTAATGCATAATCGATCGCCTTCGCTCTCGTTTTCCCACCGCAACGCGTCCTCGCTTATTCTAAATCGACCTGTATGTGTATGATTACAAATTACATCTACATAAATACATATATATATACGTACAAACAACAAGTCGTTGTGTGAGAACTTAGGAATTTCGTGTTTCCTATGTGGCTCCTATGTGATTCGCATTACTATTATACTATCGCACCAAGTTTTGAACGCGCTCAATCGCATCGCAAAGCTCAAAAATCATTATGATCGAATCTCATTCCAAGTCTCTTCCTGTCTAGATGCCTTCCAACAACTCTACCTCGAAACGAGTAGCCAGGAGAAGAGCCAAACGAAGCGCCGATAAGAGGATTGCATCACTTGTGACTAAGGAAGTGGTTAAGCTTATTCCTCAAATTGTCGCTCGAGTGCACTCTCTCAGCCACTCTCGAGCCTCGGAAGACTCCAAGACGGAAGCGCCGCAATCTGCTTTTCTCTACAAACACTTCAAAGCCTGTGACCCGATGGAATTCACAGGTGAAGGAGGTGTATCTCAACTACTCCAGTGGTTCGATTCTATCGAAGTTACCCTTCGTCAAAGTGGGTGTCCCGATAGTTTCCGTACTACTTGTGCTACCGGAGTATTTCAATCACGAGCACTCGACTGGTGGACCGCCGAACGCAACAAACGTGGAATCTCCGCAGCTTACGCTCTCTCTTGGGAAGAGCTGAAGGAGCTCATGAAGAAGGAGTACTATCCTCCTTACGAAATCCAGAAGCTAGAAAACGAATTTTGGGAAATCAAGCAAGTCGAAAGTGACAACGCTGGCTACACCGCAAGGTTCAAACAGCTTAGCATAATCTGCCCAAGTCAAGTCAACACACCAGAAAGAGCCATTTCAAAGTACATTCGTGGCTTGCCTGAGTGTGTGGGTGATTTTGTCAAAGCTGCAAGACCAGCTACCATCGAAGAAACCTACCGCTTAGCGGCAGAAATCAACAACAAACGACTCAGGGAAGGGTTCTTCTCCAAGAATCCTGTCAAGCAAGCTTATCAAGCAATCGCCATTAATCCTTCAGGCGATCCTGTTGACAATTCTCCTGACGAATCTGCTAACGATTCTTCTAACGAATCAACTGACGATTCTTCTGGCGAATCTGCTAACGGTTCTTCTGACAAATCTGCAGACGGATCTTCCGACAACTCGGCCAAAGATTCTGCAAGTGATTTCTCAGACGAATCCTCCAACAACGACACCTCTTCGCAAGACACCGACAAACCCAGCCGCAAACGAAAAACTTCAAGCCCGAACTCATCAACCACCGAACTGCCGCAGCCGAAACCTCTTCAAGCAGTCCCGGTGTTTCTCAAATGAGCTTACACTGGAGCTCATCCTCAGTGTTACTCGTGTACATATCATCATCTAGTTGGGGCTGACTGTCGCTATTGCAAAAACTGCAATCGTTACGGTCACTTCACCCGCAACTGCCGCATCGAACCGCAAACCTGAGTACAACAACAGCAGCTCCAGCAAAGGTCTTCAGCATCAAGTATCTAGCAAGCGTAGGATAAGGTTGTAATGATACGATTTTCGACGTTAATTTCTAAGTTTTGAATCTACTCTATTACTCGATGATGCCACTATGCGTAACATTAACTCTCGTTCTCATGATTTCTCTCTCGCTCTCTAATCGTCGCACTTAGACTAGATTCACACACATACTAAATACTATATCATGAAATAAGGTGTTTTACCCTCACTACACTCTTAGGACGAGGTACGATAAATGTGCAAGGAACGATTAATCACGGGTGCACACGGGATTATTTGGGTCAGTGCACGGAGATCGTAGTAAATTCTAAGGTGCCATAAGTGTTTCGACGAAGTATGACACCAAATCACGGGATCTAAGTAGTAGGGTTCAAGCAAGGTGTGCTTTATCATACTACCGAAGTTCCGTGAAGAAAGTGCCACATGGAGTTTGAACGTTATTAGACCTATTATACTATTGTGATTATTTTCAACACACTACACTCAATCGCAAGGCGTAACAAACCGTATCATCGCGAGACTTGTCGTAAGTCTGCAAACGTAGTGCAATCGCCTCATCGATGGACTCTGGGGAGTCTACCTCGCAGGGCAATTGCATCGACGCAAGACTGGTCGTAAGTCTGTTGCAACAAATCTCATCAAGTACATAAACGCTCACGATATTGTTGAGTGAGGACCTATTCTACCCTCCTCGATAACCGTGATGCGTCGCAACGCAACGTTAAACTTATTCGAAACAAAACTCGACTAATCACAATCGCTCATCATGTGTACATCGCAATCTCTATCGCTTATTATGAGAATCTATATCGCTTGCTGTGTATCAATCTATCGCTATCGCCTACCGTTATCTGAGAATTTGTGTTAAGTTAGCACACATGACCTCGCTTCACGAGACAAAGCTCATATGGTTAGAGCAAGGTGTTTTAGTCATAACGGTGGGCTTTCGTGGAAAAAGGCCATGTGGGGTCTGATTTCATTTAACCTCTATGATGTAAATCAATCGAATCGAACCGCATAAATCGCGCATACCTCCATCGCTTTCAACGCAACAACTGCCGCTTATCGTAATTCAATTATCGTCGCCGTCGTTACTAGTGTTGTGTTTATGTTATTCGCTTAATCACCTAATCGCTTATCGCTTATCGTGTATAATCTACCACTTATTCGCTCGTTTGGTACAACCTATGTGGTAATAACACGCATGACATTGCTTCACGAGGCAAAACTAGCCTGGTTAAACGTGGTGTTTCACCATGTTAGCAAACTCTCGTGGAAACGTGCCATGCGGGTTCAATGTGGAATCTAATCGACATCGCGCTAATCGCTTATCGTCTACCGTTCGACGCCTAACCAGACACGACGCATAAGCATTTCGTGTCACCAGGCTATTCGCGAACGCTGTTATAGCAACGTTCGCAATTCAACTCGCTTGTTTAACCTATTCGATTCTATCTTCAACTTGGTCCGACTTCCTATCGATTGGACCGAGGTAGCGAAATCTATCTGTGTCATATCGGCCCACATGACACCGCCTCACAAAACGGAAGTGATATGGAGAAACATGGTGGATACGCCGTTGGTACTTCCTATATATAAGTGTTTTAACCATATTACCAAACTTTCGTGAGAAAGTGCCAAGTGGGGCTCGATGTTAATTAACGTTTCAACTGTTAAAAACTTATTTTATAAAATTTTTATTAAAACCATTGGACAAGTGAAATTTCCTCACAATGTGGAGGTAACATCGAATCAGCTTAACTCCATAAGCCCAGTTTTTCTTTAAAAACTTTTGCAATATCAGAACGAAATCTTTCTTAAGACGTTGGGTCGACATCGAGTTCAGCATTGAACCCAGGTCCTAGGAGAGTTTCCGTAACCCCAGTTTTCATTCTCGAATTCCTTAAAATGTTTAAAACCTAAACTTTCTTGCAACGTTGGTTAACAATCGACTCAGTTAACCCTACGTTATGAGAAACCTTTCAAAGTTGTTTAAAATTTCAATCGCATCGAACTCACAAATTCTTCACGACTCGAGGTACTCTCGGAACGCCAACTCGTGGGATGCTCCTTTGGTCGTTACGTCGCTTCTCGCTATCGCAATCAATCTCTCTTATTCGAAGCACCCTCGCTTGTCAACTCTTCCCCGATTCACTCGTTGTATCGCTACTTATCCAGGATCAACTCTCAAAGGTCTACCTATTGGATTAATTTCGGGACGAAATTTCCTAAAGTAGGGGAGACTGTAACAACCCGCACTTTTGTGCGTTGTTACTACTCGATATACTCGTTACGCCTAGCACCAGAGATTCGGATCATAATGTAGCTATATCGCATACATCAATATTCGAAGGATAATCTCATATTTTCGAAATACATTATCACTATACTACACCAATCACAAACATTAACACTCACAATGACGTTGGGTGAGGACCTATTCTACCCTCCTCGGTGGCCATGATGTGTCGAAACGCAGACAATTAACGCTAACAAGGACTCTCGGGTGAGTGCTATAGCTCCAGTCGTTGTGACGATGACGACAATACGAATGAATGGTACCCCGTCAGTCTTTGTGGCACTGCACGCAATAACATTCACGATGACATCAAGAAAGGACCTATACTACCCTCCTTGATGGCTGTGAAACGTCGCTAATAATCGCATACTCAAACGAAAACCGATTGTTATATCGAAACTTTGGAATATGGATACGTAAATACGACCCCTAGTGATATATATACGTGTATAATGATAGTATAAATTAAATATGGAAAGCTCGTACTTCGAAAATTATCAAAACGATCGAAACGGAGAGATCCATCGCGTAAGGATAGCCATCCGGACGGATGGGCCATCCGGACGGATAGCAATCCGGACGGATAGCAATCCGGACAGATGGGCAATCCGGACCAGTTACTCCCTTCTCCTCTTTTCGCCTATAAATAGCCTGCCACACCACTGTTCAAGTGATGTGACAGCTCCCACTCGAACAGACACTCTTCAAGACCCCTTTTCTCTCGATTTCCTCGCGATTCCGGTAAGATTTCAACCTAAAACTTGTACTTCTACAATCTACACTCAATTCTACATCACTCTATCTTTTAAAACTCAAATTCTAACCGTGAAATCTGCTGATTTGAGGCGTTTTGAGGTGATGTCACCAAGAGTTCTTATGAACTTCAAGTTGTGGCCTCATTTCACTATAAACGACTCAGATCTGGGTGATTTCCACATGTTTCGATAACAAATCTCGCCTAAATCTGTGTACCTAGCCAAGGAACTGTGCGATTTCGAGTTAACCACGAGAAACCGTCAAGAACTGCCAGTTCTGATGGAGCGGGATGATTCCCGGCCGTTAGAGCGGGTCGAAACTGATGGAATTCCAAATGTTAGTGCGAAATTTCACTGTCCCGGTAACTCTACACGTATTCCTTCCGATAAACACTCAGAAACAGTATTTAGAATGCGAAACAGACGTGTTGTCCGCACGGATCACATGTAATCCGCACGGATAACATGTCATCCGGACGGATACATGTCATTCGGACGGAATACATATCAATCTGCACGGATAACCTGTCGACCGTATGGATAACATGTCAATCCGCACGAGTTACATTTGTCCGAACGGATAACATCTCAATCCACACGAGTTACACTTGTTCGAACGGATAACATGTCAATCCACACGGATAACCTGTCGTCCGCATGGATAACACTTACAATCCGCCCGAGTCAACACTAACCCGACCGGATAGCCTGTCGTCCGACCGGATGACAGCCATCCGACTCAGATCCATATGCCATCCGATCGGATGAGCCCATCCGAATGGGTGAGCACCATCCGACCAGACGACTGACTTTTCAAAGCTATTCTCGCTTAATCGTACATCGTTTACTATATCCTTCAATAATTAACGCAGACGTACTCGCAACCGATCCAATCAAGTTGTATTCCCGCTAAATACGCACTGTGAGTATACTTGAACCCTTTTTAATCGTATTTTGGGTGTAACATACGTTTCTAGCTAATCGAACTTATCAAAAGAATTATTCAATCAATCGAATTATCACTTGCGAATAACTGTTATGCATAGATATACGTGATGCTAGTTTCATATGTGCTAGGGCTCATACTCGCGACGTCCCACCATGACTAGTATAGTACTATTGCGCCCGACGGGGTCTAGTTTGCCATTGCATATTCGAGCATCGAAGACTTAGTTGGTAGTATCAGCTTTGTGAGTATATATGTCGTGTGTTACGTTCTTGCATATGGAAATTCGCTACACTTTTTATCTATTCCGCTATACTTATCAAACCTGTATACTCGCCAATACTTTTGTATTGACAAATATTTTAACGTATGTTGCAGGTTAGATCGCAGACTATATCGAATCAAGCTAGGAAGTCTAGAAACTCAACTAAAATCTAGGTTGTCGGATTTACATTGTTCGAGAGGACAAGAAATCTGTGATAACTTGTGTGATTGTATTATTTGTTAGTATGGGATAACGAATGTATTAAATATTATCGCAAAATAGTTGTTATGGAATTCTCTTGAACAATCTGATTCGCCTAGTGCCGTGCCCCGATGATTCCGCCATCGGTTGGGGTGTGATATGCAGGTCCCATACGAACCGTATGGGGTTTTGCTTATGGTCCGTAAGATCTTGCCAGCACAACAGAATTCAGAAACTTCCATTCCAGTTGTGGCAACTTGATTTAATCCCTGTTTTTGCAATCTATGAGCTGGTTTACCTGTTTTGCAAGTTGCCCAGTCATGGATTAACAAGTGTATTGCTAAGATTAAGCCTCATAACACTTGGAATGATCTCAATGGAGCTTGATTTTCTATATAAACCCAAGAATTTTCACTCAACTTGCTCATTCCTTCAATTTCTTCTCTAATCTGCTATTGGGATTTCCCTTCTTGGTTGAAGGCTCCATTCATCAGTTTTCTTATTCTTGATCCAAGCTTGGACCCTTTGTAAGTCTCCTTCATACTTTGTTATGCATTTCAAGCATGAAAGTCAAACAGTGTTTGGCTTTCTACTTTGACCAGGTTATGGTCAACACAAAGTTCGTTTGAACTTTGCAACGTGAGCGTAATCACGATGGTTATAGTCCCTTGTGACTATACCTACTGATTACCACGTTGATTAGGTGTAGTGACGAGTCAAAGTTTCGGTCAAAATGCGTATTTATGCGCATTTTGCAACGAAACTATTTTCGGGTATCGAAACACTTTGTTTTGATATCAAACCTGTTTTCAAACTTAGTAAAACATGTTTTAACATGTTTAACTCATCACTTTTAGCCTAGTGCTTGTTTAGGGTCGTAAGTCAAGCGGTCTAAACAACTGCTTAGACCTTCGAACCCGACCCGTTGGGTCGATCGTTAGGATCCAACCAAGCATATTTTGCGACCATAGTTGTATTGGGAATAACCTTCCGAGGTTATACCTTATGGTCACTTAGTTTAATTAGTTGTATGATAGGTAGTTTATATGCCTTAGGTAAATGACCAAAATGCCCTTTTCATGCATAATTTGAACTTAAGCATATTTAACTTAATTTTTGACACTTAAACTGATTATGCAACATATTTAAACATGTTAGGGCATATAATACTTGTCATAGGACTAGTTAGGCGTCTCGAACGTGCATTCACGCGAACGACGCGTTAAAGTAGCGTAGACTACCTTAACGGGTCATAACGGGTCGTAAGCAGTTAGGATAGGTTCCAATTTAGAATGTAGGCTTTGTTAAACCATATCACATGAGTTTCAATACTCATTTGGTTTACGAGACCTCATTCTACCCGATCTCCCGATTTAGTTGTCGATTTATTAACATAGTGATCCGATTACTAGGTACCACTTGATTTCCTTGGTTTGCCTGAGCTTTGTTAAGTTCATTTAAATCGAGGATACCATGCAATTCAATGTGAGTACATAGTTCCCCTCTTTTACCGCTTTCAATTGTTTTGGGGTGATTTATATGTGCTAAACGATTTCGAGGTTTCTAAAACGAATGCTATGGTTTATATTAAACACAACGATTTCAATTATATGAACAAACTTGTTGAGGCGTTAGTCGAAAGACAATTGAATGACATTCATTAACTATTTTTAAGCCGACCAGTAGTACGTTATGGTACCATAGGATATTATGATACCATAGGATCTGACAAATCCCGTTATCGGACTTTCACCATGGTTATGGGGGTAATGTGGGTAACGACAGAACCTGCTGATTGTTAACTTACCCTTTGGTGGTTTGTTAATACGAGTTGAACGATGAACGAGTCACATAGGTTTGAATGTATTCAATAAAAGGACCCAAAAGTTAGTTTTCACAATTTGAACACGAACCACTGGAGCTATTGAGCTATGTGAACTCCTTGAACTATTTGAACCATTGGAACTATTTGATCTATGTGAACTATTTGAACTACTTGAACGATTGGAACTATTTGAACTATTTGAACGATTGGAACTATTTGATCTATGTGAACTATTTGAACTATTGGAACTAATTGAACTATTGAACGATTGGGTTATGGTAAGTGATTTGGTAACGGGGCGGGTGTAATGTGGTAAAAGCATGGTGGATACGCCGCTGATACTTCCTATATATAAGTGCTTTTAACACATTACATGTCGATGCGTTATCTAGATCACTTGGACAATGTTTTCAAAAACGAAGTTACACTACAAGGTTACTTAAAGATATAAACCATACAATGTTTACTTTCAACGACGATTTACTACTTGGTTTACAAAGGAAAATGTTTTCTGTTAAGATTCATGGCTACAATGGTTTTGGTTTATACATATATCAACTTGTAAAAAGTTGATAGAAACATACTGCAATATCAAACTCTTTTGATTTCAAGGTACACACTCGACAACTCTCGTAGTTTGACGAGGTATTGCAATATGAACTCAAAGCCATGAATCTGACACACTCACAAAACCTATGTACTCGCCGACATTTTTATGCTGACGTATTTTCACATATGTTTCAGGTACCGTAGTTTGATGATGATTATGATGCTTGCTCACATAGGAATGGACGAGGCCTTAGTGACTTAACAACAATAAAGGACAATATGTTCATATTTTGCTTTTAATATTCAAGACAATGTAATAAACTTAATTCAATAAAACGAAACTGCAATCCATGTGTTGTGAAACAATGATTCTGTCGCTCCACTCCCTAACATTTCCTCCGCGGTTTGTTGTTTTAACGTGGTCGGGGTGTGACAAAAATTAACCCGGTAAATATTAGGAATTTAAATGAATAAACTTGATATTAACTAAAAGAAGGATAAACACCTTAAGGAAAAACAAGGCATATAAAACACCCGAGTTAGCGGGACTTAAAATATAACGGGATATAATTTCCCGAACCCATTAAGTTAACTAGGAATAATCAACCTAGTTAGTCAAGTGAGACTAAAACAATAAAGGAAACGTGAATTAGTTAAACTTTTTATAAAACTTGAAACCTTGAGGGACAAAAAGGGGAAGACATGAAAGATAATTATAATTAAATTAAATTAAAAACCAAAACACACATAAGAGGGTGTGTTTGGTCGACTTTTCCCAGGAGCCAAAAATGGGTTCTACCAAGTGAACCCTAAATCCATAAAATTGATCAAAATCAAGCCAAGAATTTGGGGCTTTGATTAAATTCGTGATCACCTAAGTTAGGGAATTGCAAGGTATGTCGAATTTTGTAATTTAGTGATGTTTTAAATGTATGATAAACACTCATAATCGAAAATTCTGTAATGAATGTTCTATACATGAGTGATATTGGGTTGAATCTAGGTCTAGGAAAAAAACCCTAAATGCAAACTTGTAGGATTGTGCCATAAACTAATGATTAGTCAATGAATCAAGTATGAGCTAAGTGGGTTTTTGACTAAATAGTAAAAATGATGATATGCATATGCTTAGAATCATCATATTTGATTGTTGGAGCAAAATACTTGAATAATTTGTGAGTTTGAGTGAATGCTCATATATGACTTGCAGTGGGTCTTTAATGTTGTGATGAAATTAGTAAGTTTGTTCATGTAAATAGATGAATGAAATCGGGTTATGTACTAGATCATATGAAGAACTTGATTTTATTAAGAGTTCGGATGGATGCGAAATAGTATGATGAAACGGGTCTCACTTATAAAGGAGAAACCTTAGTTCTTGCAAAAATAAATGAATAAACTAGTCATGATAATCGCCTAAACTAGTCAAAGTGTTGGAATATAATAAATTTGGTTAGAACTTTGGTTAAAACATTGGCAAAGAGATAACGCCTACCGGATAATTGAGAAATGCCTAAAATGGTTGACAAACTCGAATGTGCATTATATATACTAATAGGCGTTTGACTTTTTAAAAGTCAAACCGACCATTAATGTAATTGAATGATAATTTTGATAGAAAATACGTAAGATGGAATAGTCATGATCTGCAATGACTAAACTAACCATCTCACGAACTATGATGATAGTTTGACGCTTGACAAGCTAGGTGGGAGCTTGTGGATGAAGTGGGTCAAACGGAGCAAGAACGGAAAGAAAAGTGTGGCGTGGATGCAAGGTAAGTGAATCTTACACTTCTTTTGTGGAATACCTATACATTCTACAAGTTATGAATATGATATAGATATTGTTCGAAATATGGTTTCCGACGCGTAATGATACGGGTCGGAAGAAACATAAATGATAAAGACCATGGTTTACGGTAAAAAGGGCGAAACGGTAAATTAGTCACGTAATGACTAAGAATTTATGAGTTTTCGTTGAGATTACGTTATAGTTTAATCTAATAATAATGATAGGGATATAATGGTAATTAGTCGTGTGTCGAAAAACTTAAGTTAAAGATTAAAAGATACCCTACGGCGTAAGCCGAAATGGGTTAAATAACGTAAATGGTAAATATATATGTATACCATTCAAATACAAATGCAAAATGTTTGGTAGTTTAGGCCAAACGGGTTAAATGGTGATTTTTAGCGCCATTTGACAAATAACGACTAATAAGTGTTGTCAAGTCTAATGCTCACAGGATAAAAACGGCTTACGGAAATTTGCATTTGCTATAAATAAGCGAAGTCATTAATGCAAGGTATTAAAACGGGTCAATACTTGACCCGAGCCAAGTACGCATATTTTGAATTATAGTTAGAAGTAATATGATGGTCAAATATTAGTGAAAGCCCTTCGTCGCAAAATGAAGGACTAAAATTGACCAAAAAGCCCTTGAGGGGTAAATAGGGCAAACAACCTTTAAGAGTTGATTAGAGATAAGTGTTTTGTTAAATTGAGTCCTTGTGATACGTATAAAAATTGAAGATATGATGTAAACTAAAAAGAAGCGTGATCTGAGCTTGAAAATGTAAATACCCTTAATGGGTCAAAATGAATAGATATGCAAAACGGGTTAAGATTTGCATAAGAACCCGCAAATTTGAACCTTGGATATTAGTAAACTGATATAATGTGATTTACATGACATTTTAAAGGTAACTAACAAGTTTGTTTGATCAAATCACAAACGGGTCAAAAGTGTCATAATTGAATTTCAAGCCGAGAGCTTGAAATCTAAAATTTTGTGAATTTAGATGTCGGGTTTTTACTCCGTAAGATGGAGAATTAAATTACGAAAGCGTAGGAAAAATAATCACGTAAATCGGACAAACAGATAAAAAGTTATGAAGGTTTCCGTATTAAAAACGGAAAATAAACAAAATCTGTTGATCAGACCATAAGCTACGGTCCTAGACCGTAGCCTACGGTCCAGAAGTTCTGGTTGAGGTAATATGGTGAACCGTAAGCTACGGTCTGTGAACCGTAGCCTACGGTCGACTTCCAAACAAAATTTTTATTTTGTTTATTTGATGATTTTGAGCTTTCGGGTCCGTTTAGACGGGTTCTAAGGTCTCATATACTAACGTTTGTGATAAATTTACAATGTAGGTGTGTTTGAACTTAGGATGGGTGAAGATCAAGCGATGAACATGAACCGAACATACGTTAAATGAAGCTCCCGCGTTAAATCTTGTTTTGTTATGATAAAAGTGAATTATGTAAACACTTAGCACTATATTTTGAATATTTTAAACATGTATAAATGTTAACTTGACAAAGCTTTTGTAAAGTCGCATTTTAGCATAAAATGCATATTTTATTGTTAAAATCGTGTCATTTAAAGATGGGTGTTACAACAGATCATCGATTTTCGGTAATGGGTACCGATTTTTAATCATGACTTTGTTTAATTCTCGGTAATCAATGCACATACGCATTGACCCATCTTTCTTTTTGACAAACAAGATCGGTGCTCCCCATGGCAATGAACTGGGTTGTATGAATCCTTTCTCCAAAAGTTCATCCAGCTGTTTCTTCAGCTCTTGCATCTCTGCTGGTGCCAAAGGGTAAGGTGCCTTGGCAATCGGTGCTGTTTCTGGTAGCAGGTGAATTCTGAATTTAACTTCCCTATCTGGCGGTAGTCCTGGTAATTCTTCTGGGAACACATCTGAGAATTGAGATACTACGGGAATATTTTTCAATTCTTTTCCTTTAGTGTTAATGATTATGGAAATCATATACACTAGTGATCCTTTTCTTGCATAACTGGCTGTTTTCATTACTGAGATGAATTTCGTGAATCTAGTTGGCTTATCTCCTTTAATTGTAATCTTTTCACCCTTTGGTGAATTTACTTGGATTGACTTTTGATCACATAAAATACTGGCTTTATTGGCTACTAACCAATCCATTCCTAATACAATATCAAATCCATCCAGATTCATTGTATCACACCCCGACCGCGTTAAAACAACAAACCGCGACGGAAACGTCGGGGAGTGTCATAACAGAATCATTATTTCATAACACATGGATTGAAGTTTTGTTTTATTGAATTAAGTTTATTACATTGTCTGGAAATCAAAAGCAAAAATGAACAACTTGTCTTTCATTGTTATTAAGTCACTAAGGCCTCGTCCATTCCTATGTGAGCATGCATCATAATCATCATCAAACATCATCAAACTACGGTACCTGAAACATATGTGAAAATACGTCAGCATAAAAATGCCGGCGAGTACATATGTTTTGTGAGTGTGTCAGATTCATGGCCTTGAGTTCATATTGCAATACCTCGTCCAACTACGAGAGTTGTCGAGTGTGTACCTTGAAAACAAAAGAGTTTGATATTGAAGTATGTTTATATCAACTTTTAAAAGTTGATATATGTATAAACCAAAACCATTGTAGCCATGAATCTTAACTGAAAACATTTGTCCTTGTAAACCAACAATGGAAATCGTTCTCGTAATAAAACTCGTATGGTTTATATCGTTTTAATAAACATCGTTGCATGTCATCGTTTAAAATCGTTCGCCCAAGTGATCTAGATAACGCAACGACATGTAATGTGTTAAAAGCACTTATATATAGGAAGTACCAGCGGCGTATCCACCATGCTTTTATCACATTACACCCGCCCCGTTACCTAATCACTTACCATAATCCAATCGTTCAATAGTTCAAATAGTTCACATAGATCAAATAGCTCCAGTGGTTCAAATAGTTCAAGTAGTTCACATAAATCAAATAGCTCCAGTGGTTCAAATAGTTCAAGTAGTTCACATAAATCAAATAGCTCCAGTGGTTCAAATAGTTCAAGTAGTTCACATAGTTCAACAGTTCCAGTGGTTCAAATAGTTCAAGTAGTTCACATAGTTCAACAGTTCCAGTGGTTCAAATAGTTCACATAGATCATTAGCTCCAGTGGTTCGTGTTTAAATTGTGAAAACTAACTTTTGGGTCGTTATATTGAATACATTCAAACCTTTGTGACTCGTCCTACTTGTTCAACTTGTATTAACAAACCACCAAAGGGTAAGTTAACAAATATCAGGTTCTGTTATTACCCACATTACCCCCATAACCATGGTGAACGTCCGATAACTGGATTTGTCAGATCCTATGGTATCATCATATCCCATGGTACCATAACGTACTACTGGTCGGCTTAAAATAGTTAATGAATGTCATTCAATTTTCTTTCAACCAACGCCCCAACAAGTTTGTTAATCGTTATATTTAATATAAACCATAGCATTCGTTTTAGAAAAAAACTCGAAATCATTTAGCACATATGAATCACCCCAAAACAACTGAAAGCGGTAAAAGAGGGAACTATGTACTCACATTGATTTGCAAAGTATCCTTGATCTAATGAACTTAACAAAAGCTCGGGCAAACCAAGGAAATCAAGTAGTACCTAGTAATCGGATCACTATGTTAATAAGTCGGCATCTAAATTGGGAGATCGGGTAGAATGAGGTCTTGTAAACCAAATGGGTAGTGGAACTCATGTGATATGGTTTAACAAAGCCTACATCCTAAATCGGAACCTATCCTAAGTGCTTGCGACCCGTTAAGGCTGTCTACGCTACTTTAACGCGTCGTTCGCGCGAATGCATGTTCGTGGTGCCTAACTAGTCCTATGACAAGTATTATATGCCCTAACATGTTTAAATATGTTGCATAATCAGTTTAAGTGACAAAAGTTATGTTACATATGCTTAAATTCAAATTATGCATGAAAAGGGCATTTTGGTCATTTACTTAAGGCATATAAACTACCTATCATACAACTAATTAAACTAAGTGACCATAAGGTATAACCTCGAAAGGTTATTCCCTATACAACTATGGTCACAAAACATGCTTGGTCGGATCCTAACGATCGACCAAACAGGTCGGGTTCGAAAGTCTAAGCGGTTGTCAAGACCCGCTTGACTTACGACCCTAAACAAGCACTAGACTAAAAGTGATGAGTTAAACATGTTAAAACATGTTTAACTAAGTTAGAAAACAGGTTTGATATCAAAACAAAGTGTTTTGATACCCAAAAATAGCTTCGTTGCAAAATACGCATATATATGCATTTTGACCGAAACTTTGACTCGTCACTTCGACTAATCGACGTGGTAATCAGTAGGTATAGTCACATGGGACTATAACCATCGTGATTACGCTCACGTTGCGAAGTTCGATTGAACTTTGACTTGACCAATACATGGTCAAAGCAGAAAGGCATAAACAAGCATGAAAGAAGCTTATAAAGGGTCCAAGCTAGGAAGAATTGATCTAAAATACTCAGGTATGAAGCCTTAGCTTCAACTTAGAGCAGATTAAATCAATTTGAGCAAGGAATGAAGATTGAACATGGTGGGTATTTATAGGAAGTCCTGAGTTCTTAGGATCTTTACAAGTGTTTTTGAGCAAATCAAAGCATGATCTCAACCATACACTTGTGGCACATTGTTTCTAATACAATGAGAACTCAAAAACAATCAAATGGTATCCCAAAACCCTGTTAGAAATGCAAGAAAACAGCTGTTGAAGCTAGATTCAATGTTTCTGCCAGCTCCAGCTCTCACGGGCCGCGAAGACAGAGGCTTCAGTCTTCACCCCAGGCGAGAGAAGTTTCAGCAATTGTCAGTTTTAGTCCCTGCATGTCCAAAACATGGATTTAAGGCATTTTTGACGCGTTTAAGCCCCGTTAATCTCATTCCAAGGCTCAATAATGAAGTTAAGGTATAGGGGACATGAAATATACTTGAAAAAAATCTCGGATGTCGGTTCGTTTGGTCGTACGGTTGCGTTATTCGGTTAATTACGATGAAAACTCGAACGGACGCGAAAATGACCCAAATTACACGGAGAGTGGTATTTTGGCATTCCAATCACTAAAATAAAATATTTTAATGATTGCAAAATTTTTGGATGTCCGGATATGTTCAGAACGTAAGATATGCGCGTAAATGCAAACTTATGCACTTTTTGACGCTTTTAGTCCCTCATGATCAAATAAGCATATTTTCGCATACCAAACCCCTCAAAGCCTATTTCTAAGCTATGTATAGGATATTTAGATTATTTTTAGCTTAGGATCATGTTCCGGAATGTTCGTTACTGTACAAATCGGCATACTTTCGCAGTTTGTCACAAATAGTCCCTGTGATCGAATAAACTTGTTTTCGACACACCAAACCCTTCAAAACTTATTTCTAAGTTATGTAAAGGTAATTTATGGTATGTTAAGACTATGTCACTATTCCGGAGTGTTTTTCGTAATTACGTTTACGCATCAGTTCACGTATAACTTTCCAGAAAGCGATTTAAAGCTCGAAGTTGAACAAGAATTGATATGTGCAAATGATACAGGTATTTATACAATTTCCAAGAATGAAACTTAATATTTCATTAGATTTGTATTTATACGATCGTCAAAATGGCACAAATGTCACAGTCTCACTTACTTTAGGAAATTTCGTCCCGAAATTTATTTGAAGGAGTCTGTCTGTATAGCTGTGTTAAACAATCGTCTTGCGTGGAATCTAGAGTCTTTATCTATTTTCATAGAGTAACCCATCAAAGATCTCCACGTAAGGTATAACTTTGTCATTCCCAAGTGGATGCTTCCTCAAAATACGGGAAGTAGGAATGGACTATTATACCTATGATGCTCATCCCTTAATGGATACTTCCATGATTAAAACAGGAAGTATGGATGAGAGATTTGATTAAATGATAAGACCAAACTAACCAAAAATTCTGTGAGCATCCTTTAAGAGTCTAACTATTAAGATAGAAAGATTTGTATTTCATTTCTCCAGTGGGTATTCTTCAGAAGCGAGAATGAATGGATGATTCACTTTCTCCAATGGGTTCTTTGTTAGATGTGAAAATGAAATACGAATAAGTTATTCATTTCCAATGGATATTTCTTCAAAAGCAGAAATGTGTGGATAATTCAATTTCTTCAATGGATACTTTTATCAGAAACGGAAATGAAGGAATGTATAAGCTGTTCATTTCACAGTGGTTACTTCTTCAGAAGCGAAAATGAATTGATGATTCATTTTCCTCAGTGGATACTTAGTCAGAAGTAGAAATGAAGGATTGTTGAATAAGTTATTCATTTCCCTGGTGGATATTTCTTCAGAAGCGAAAATGAATGGATAATTCATTTTTCCTCAGTGGATACTTCGTCAGAAGTGGAAATGAAGGATTGTCGCAAAGAATATTCGTTTCCCCGATGGATATTTCTTTAGAAGCGAAAATGAATGGATAATTCATTTTCCTCAGTGGATACTTCGTCAGAAGTAGAAATGAAAGAATTGATATAGGGTTATTCATTCCCCAATGGATATTTCTTCAGAAGAGAAAATGTATGGATGATTCATTTTCCTCAGTGGATACTTCATCAGAAGTGGAAATTTATTTATTTTCCTCAGTGGATATTTCTTTCAGAAGCGAAAATGAACGGATAGTTCATGTTCTCAGTGGATACTTCATCAGAAACGAAAATGACAAAATTAATGCAGGATTATTCATTCCCTCGGTGGATATTTCTTTAGAAGCGAAAATGAATGATCAATTCATTTTCCTCAGTGGATATTTCACCAGAAACGGAATGAATTTATTCATTTTACTCAGTGGATATTTCTTCAGAAACGAAAATGAACGGATAGTTTATTTTCCTCAGTGGGTACTTCTTTAGAAACGAAAATGAATATGGTTCTCGAATAGATTATTCATTTTCCCAGTGTATATCTCTTTCAGAAGCGAAAAATGAATAGCTAGTTCATTTTTCCTCAGTGGGTACTTCATCAGAAACGGAAATGAATATAGTTAACTTTTGTTCCTTGTTTAAGTTGATACATGACAAAACTTGTTGTGGGTTCTGTGCACTGAATTCCATAATTATGTATGCATCCATAATTATGTAATTCATTGAACAGTCCGCACAGTTTATTTTATAATGTGTAGGGGATAGAATCGGTCGAACACATAACACATAAGCACATAATAGTCACACAATTGTTCACTTAGTTATCAAATCGTTATCGGTTTGTTATTAACTTGTTATTATCTCGTCGTCGATTTGTACGCATGCATTTAAAGTACACAAGGAATCCAATCAATGGACTTTAACTAGTACTTTAAACATCCTCAAAAATCTATCTTATAAAGATAGGATGATCTTACAAGGATTCGGTTTCGTTCACAATGAATCGTAATATTCGTATTAAAGCACACAAAGAATCCACTCAAGGACTTTGATTTTATGCTTTAAATATCCACAAGGATCTAACAAAGAAGATCCTATAAGGATTTGGAATTTGTAGCGGAAAATGTTTAGGAACCTTGTACTAAGTATGCTAAGACCGCATACCAAGTATAGTGTTTCAGAAATCAAGGTGCTAGATATGCTAAGTCAGCATATGAAGCAAGTGGATCCTTGAAATCATTATGCCAAGCATGCTAAGCTAGCATACAAAGCAGGGTGTTCTTGAAAATCGCGTACCATGTATGCTAAGACAACATACGGGCAGTTTGTTTTTGAAAGCTATGCATGGATTCGTTAGAAATATGTTTTTGAAAACCTTTTTGTAATGTTTTTGAAATCATGTAGTAAGTATATTAGGTAAACATTTTTATGAATTGTTTTAAAACCATGTGAGATTATTTTGAAACATGTATGAGGTTTTTGAAAACATGCATAATCTTTTGAAATCACATGCTATGTAAAATATCGTGAAGTCGGGAAGATATGATGTGTATATTGCGTAAGACCAATTAAGGACTTACGAAAGTACCCTTGGGTATCCAAATAAGGATTTAAAGTGGTACTTTGGGTATTCGTCCAGAGTTGTAACTTGCACCTTGTACTTCATTTCTTAGAAGAAACGAGTACTTAGGATTTTCGTTGAAGATCGCGAACGATCATAAAAATGGAAGAACTACGAAAGTAGTTTGTTTTGCAAGGAACACGGTTCCTTGGTGTCGGTTTTGTAGGGATATGTCGTTCATACATGTAACCACATTTGTATATCGTAATGTAAATAAAGATTTATTTATAAACCAAAATAACTATTTCATAGTCATGAATAAAAGGAAATAATACATAAAGTTCGATCGTTTCAAAGCAGCATCGTCTTCCAGTCAGTCGAATGCTCATCCACGTGCTGGATTTGCATTCAAAAGCTTTGGGCAGTTGTTTCTGAAATGGCCCATCTCGCCACAGTTGTAGCAAGAACCTGGTGGAAAACGAGCTTGAACAGGGTTGTTATCAACTTGATTTTGTGCTGTTACAGCTCGGCAAACCCTAGCTGTATGACCAGCAAGTCCACAATTTAAGCATTTGCGGCATTGCACATTAGCATGATGGTGAAGGTTACATTGGTTGCACAGAGGTGCAGTTCCGTTGTATGGCTTCTTAGCATGGGGTTGAGTTGGTTGGTTAGGGACAGCTTGATTGTTTTGAGCAACCATAGAGAAGTTCTGAGAAGCCTTACGCTTCTTTGACTTCTTGGAGGATGCAGTCTGCTTATCCTTTGGTTTCGTTTCGTCGGTTGGTTTCTTGTCGCCTTTTCGGAAAAGTTTACCCTTCCTGATCTGAGATTCAGTCAGGGTAGCGGATAACTCAATGGCCTGTCTAACTGTAGTAGGGTTGCTACCAGTAACAATGTCTTGTACTGAGTCAGGGAGGCCATCAATATACTTTTCAACTGCCTTATCCAAAGGCATAACCATGGTTGGACATAACAGACTTAGTTCCTCATATCGGTCCGTGTAAGCTCGATGCTCACCACTGTCTTGCTTAAGATCGTCGAATTCCCTTTCAAGTGCCCTGATTTCCTGATGAGGACAGAATTCCTTCATCATTAGAGCTCGAAACTCTTCCCAAGTTTGAGCCAATGCCACGTCGGCACCCCTATCTCTCATCACACCATTCCACCATGTTAATGCTCGTTTCTGAAAAACACTAGACGTGAATTCAACCTTTCGCTCATTTGGAAACTAAACACGTCTGAATGTGCTTTCAAGACTCTCGAACCATTGTAGGAGTGCAGTTGCTCCTTGAGACCTAGAAAATTTTAGTGGCTTAGCTGAATTGAATGTTTTGAAATCACATGGAGCATTGTTATTGTTGTTATTGTTATTCTCTTGGTTTACCTGGGTAATACGGTTCGGAATCACAGCAGCCATCTGCTGAATGATTGTGGCTGCGAGGGCAGCATTCTCAGTTTGATCGCGTCTAGGAGGCATTTTCTAAAAAGAACAAGAAAACATGAGAAACGAGTGAGATTGACATTTGAATGGACAAAAGAGGTATCGAAGATATTAATGAAACATAAGGAAGGCGATCATTCATTTGTTACCTCGAACAAACAAACGACGCACAATGGCTGAATAAAGTAAATAGGTCCTTATAATGTATCGTGAAGACATGCTTTAGCCTATAAGTGGACACTCACCCCAAGAGTTCCCATGTAAGAGTGACTGGTCCGATTATGTGGATTTGTACGAACACTCTAGCCTTAGAAAGAAAACTCGGGATACAGGCACCCACCCTTCCAGATTGCACGTGTTCACATTAATAAGACCCAAACTTTGACGAGATTTTGAAAACTTTGAAGGTTCAAAACCTTATAATAAATCATCTAAGAATGGATGATTAGTTTTCAAGTTGGATTCGAAGTCCGTGTTCTTGTTTTGGTTGTCACCTAAAGATAGGCAACGTTATTATTTTAAGACTAAACACAAGATAACTTGTGTTAGGGTCCTAGGAAGGTTATAGTCTAGGTCAAAGCATTACTAATAACCTAATTCCCTATAACCATGAGACCTGATACAAACTCTTATGTCACACCCCGACCACGTTAAAACAACAAACCGCGGCAGAAACGTCGGGGAGTGTCGTAACAGAATCATTGTTTCATAACTCATGGATTGAAGTTTCGTTTTATTGAATTAAGTTTATTACATTGTCTCGAAATCAAAAGCAAAACATGAACAACTTGTCTTTCATTGTTATTAAGTCACTAAGGCCTCGTCCATTCCTATGTGAGCATGCATCATAATCATCATCAAACATCATCAAACTACGGTACCTGAAACATATGTGAAAATACGTCAGCATAAAAATGCCAGCGAGTACATATGTTTTGTGAGTGTGTCAGATTCATGGCCTTGAGTTCATATTGCAATACCTCGTCCATCTACGAGAGTTGTCGAGTGTGTACCTTGAAAACAAAAGAGTTTGATATTGCAATATGTTTCTATCAACTTTTACAAGTTGATATATGTATAAACCAAAACCATTGTAGCCATGAATCTTAACTAAAAACATTTGTCCTTGTAAACCAACATTGGAAATCATTCTCGTAATAAAAATCGTATGGTTTATATCGTTTTAGTAAACATCGTTGCGTGTCATCGTTTAAAATCGTTCGCCCAAGTGATCTAGATAACGCAACGACATGTAATGTGTTAAAAGCACTTATATATAGGAAGTACCAGCGGCGTATCCACCATGCTTTTATCACATTACACCCGCCCCGTTACCTAATCACTTACCATAACCCAATCGTTCAATAGTTCAAATAGTTCACATAGATCAAATAGCTCCAGTGGTTCAAATAGTTCAAGTAGTTCACATAAATCAAATAGCTCCAGTGGTTCAAATAGTTCAAGTAGTTCACATAGTTCAATAGTTCCAGTGGTTCAAATAGTTCAAGTAGTTCACATAGTTCAATTGTCCCAGTGGTTCAAATAGTTCACATAGATCAATAGCTCCAGTGGTTCGTGTTTAAATTGTGAAAACTAACTTTGGGTCGTTATATTGAATACATTCAAACCTTTGTGACTCGTCTTACTTGTTCAACTTGTATTAACAAACCACCAAAGGGTAAGTTAACAAATATCAGGTTCTTTCGTTACCCACATTACCCCCATAACCATGGTGAACGTCCGATAACGGGATTTTTCAGATCCTATGGTATCATAATTTCCCATGGTACCATAACGTACTACTGGTCGGCTTAAAATAGTTAATGAATGTCTTTCAATTGTCTTTCAACCAACACCCCAAAAGTTTGTTCATGTAATTGAAATCATTATATTTAATATAAACCATAGCATTCGTTTTAGAAAAAAAAAACTTGAAATCGTTTAGCACATATGAATCACCCCAAAACAGTTGAAAGCGGTAAAAGAGGGGATCTATGTACTCACATTGATTTGCAAAGTATCCTTGATCTAATGAACTTAACAAAGCTCGGGCAAACCAAGGAAATCATGCAGTACCTGGTAATCGGATCACTATGTTAATAAGTCGGCACCTAAATCGGGAGATCGGGTAGAATGAGGTCTTGTAAACCAAATGAGTATTGGAACTCATGTGATATGGTTTAACAAAACCTACATCCTAAATTGGAACCTATCCTAAGTGCTTACGACCCGTTGCGACCCGTTAAGGCAGTCTACGCTACTTTAACGCGCCGTTCGCGCGAATGCGCGTTCGAGGCGCCTAACTAGTCCTATGGCAAGTATTATATGCCCTAACTTGTTTAAATATGTTGCATAATCAGTTTAAGTGACAAAAGTTAGGTTACATATGCTTAAATTCAAATTATGCATAAAAAGGGCAATTTGGTCATTCACCTAAGGCATATAAACTACCTATCATACAACTAATTAAACTAAGTGACCATAAGGTATAACCTCGGAAGGTTATTCCCTATATAACTATGGTCACAAAACATGCTTGGTCGGATCCTAACGATCGACCAAACGGGTCGGGTTCGAAAGTCAAAGCGGTTGTCAAGACCGCTTGACTTACGACCCTAAACAAGCACTAGACTAAAAGTGACGAGTTAAACATGTTAAAACATGTTTAACTAAGTTAGAAAACAAGTTTGATATCAAAACAAAGTGTTTTGATACCCGAAAATAGCTTCGTTGCAAAATACGCATATATACGCATTTTGACCGAAACTTTGACACGTCACTTCGACTAATCGACGTGGTAATCGGTAGGTATAGTCACATGGGACTATAACCATCGTGATTACGCTCACGTTGCAAAGTTCGATTGAACTTTGACTTGACCAATACATGGTCAAAGCAGAAAGTCAAACACTGTATGACTTTCATGCTTGAAAGGCATAAACAAGCATGAAAGAAGCTTACAAAGGGTCCAAGCTAGGAAGAATTGATCTAAAATACTCAGGTATGTAGCCTTAGCTTCAACTTAGAGCAGATTAAATCAATTTGAGCAAGGAATGAAGCTTGAACATGGTGGGTATTTATAGGAAGTCTTGAGTTCTTAGGATCTTTACAAGTGTTTTTGAGTAAATCAAAGCATGATCTCAACCATACACTTGTGGCATATTGTTTCTAATACAATGGGAACTCAAAAACAATCAAATGGTATCCCAAAACCATGTTAGAAATGCAAGAAAACAGCTGCTGAAGGCAGATTCAATGTTTCTGCCAGCTCCAGCTCTCGCGCGCCACGAAGACAGAGGCTTCAGTCTTCGCCCCAGGCGAGAGAAGTTTCAGCAATTGTCAGTTTTAGTCCCTGGATGTCCAAAACTTGCATTTAAGGCATTTTTTACGCGTTTAAGCCTCGTTAACCTCATTTCAAGGCTCAATAATGAAGTTAAGTTATAGGGGACATGAAATATGCTTGAAAACATCTCAGATGTCGGTTCGTTTGGTCGTACGGTTGCGTTATTCTGTTAATTACGACGAAAACTCAAACGGACGCGAAAACGATCCAAATTACACGACGAGTGGTATTTTTGCATTCCAATCACTAAAATAAAATATTTTAATGATTACAAAAATTTTTGGATGTCCGGATATGTTTAGAACGTAAGATATGCGCGTAAATGCAAACTTATGCACTTTTTGACGCTTTTAGTCCCTCTTGATCAAATAAGCATATTTTCGCATACCAAACCCCTCAAAGCCTATTTCTAATCTATGTAAAGGATATTTAGAGTATTTTTAGCTTATGATCATGTTCCGGAATGTTCGTTACAGTACAAATCGGCATACTTTCGCAGTATATCACAAATAGTCCATGTGATCGAATAAACTTGTTTTCAACACACCAAACCCTTCAAAATTATTTCTAAGTTATGTAAAGGTTATTTAAGGTATGTTAAGCCTATGTCACTATTCCGGAGTGTTTGTCACGTTAAACTGATTATGTTTACGCATCAGTTCGCGTATAACTTTCCAGAAAGCGATTTAAAGCTCGAAGTTGAACAAGAATTAATATGTGCAAATGATACACGTATTTATACAATTTCCAAGAATGAAACTCAATATTTCATTGGATTCATATTTATACGATGGTCGTAATGGCACAAATGTCACACATTGGGCAAATATTAGCAATAAAATTATGGTTTGAAATTTCTATTCTTGCTCTCTGCAAGATTTCAGTAATCTTAATGGATTCTCCATTTGCTGTTTCTACTAGACATTCTTGTTGAAGTTTAGTTAATGGTTGATTGAGAAGTTTGCAAAATTAAGTATTAATAAAACTTTGATTCGCACCAGAGTCAAATAATACTTTAGCAAAAAGATTATTAACTAAAAACGTACCGGCAATCACGTCTGGAATCATCTTTGCTTCTTCGGCTGTCAGAACAAATGCCCTAGCATTCTTAGTAGTTTTGTTGTACATGGCTAGAGCTAGTTTCGGACAGTTTGGCTTGATGTGTCCCTTTTCTCCACAATTGAAGCATACTCCATTACTTGGTTTTTTCGTACAGTCTTCTTCCTTGTGTCCTGGTATTTTGCAGAAATTGCAGTATGTGGAGCATCTTCCTGAATGCTTCTTCTTGCAGGCCTTACAATAAGGTGCAGAAGTAGAACCTACGTTTTTCCCACGGTTGGAATTTCCGTAGCGAAATTCATGGGTAAGTTTCTGTACTAGGTTCTTCCTTTGGTTTGCGTCTTGTGTATGTACTAGTTCATCAGTCAAGGTATTTGCTAGTTCTACAGCTTCTTCTATAGTTTGTGATCTAGCTGCCTTAACTACATGTCTAATCTCACTGATTAATCCCCAAATGTAACGGGAGATTAATACTGGTTCTGGTGAAGCTAGGGTTGGCACCATTCTAGCATATTCGAAGAATACGGTAGTGTAACCCTTACAGTCTACTCCAGTCATTTTAAGGTTTAAGAACTTATTAGCAATCTGTTCATTTTCATTGGGAGGACATAATTTCCTTTCAACCATAGTCTTAAACTCAATCCATTCCATATTGTAGACTCTGTCACTTCCCCTAGACTGGAGAATAGTGTTCCACCATTCTAAAGCAGCATTCTTAAAAAGATTGGAAGCAAACATGATTTTGTCTTCCTCTGCACACTTGCTATTTTTAAGACTGCGTCAGTCTTTTCTATCCAGTGTAGAGCTGCAATGGCTCCTTCATTGCCTGAGAATTCTATTGGTTTACAAGACCAGAATTCTTTATAAGAACAACCATAAGACATGGTTCTTCTTCTTTTCAGAATAGGCAATTGAAGTAACAGTCCATTGTTTACGCTATGACTGGGTTCAGTTGGTGGTCGCTTACTTCCATTATTACTGTTATTATTTTTTGTTTCCTTAACCGTTTTGATAATATATGGCATAGCATCTATAATCCCTTGTGCCACTATGTGTTGGATGGCACTATTATCTATCTGGTTGTCGTTACTATCGTTATTCTGGTTTTCTTGATTCACTTTGTTGTCCATCTGGATTATAAACATTTACCAAGTATTAATATCACGAAACAATATTTAATGCTAATAATCACACAACAACACATTGATCAAAATCGTCATGCATTGCGACATTTACTCTATTTTATAGATATCTATATCTATTACAAACGGTAACTGGAATTTAAAATACAATACTAGTATGCATCAGTAGGTATTGGATTATCTAATTTAGTTGATTATTTTTTTCAACTTACACACACACACACACACACACACACACATATATATATATATATATATATATATATATATATATATATATTATCATTATTATTATTGATAGGGGTTCATCCAGTATTGCATGTTACACTCGTCGTACTTCCAAACGAGCATCTCCCCTATTTGTCTTATCTTTCCACTTTCATCTAACAACTCCTCACCAAAAGTGCGGAGTTCCTGCACGTTCTCGGTACTCATGGGTGGTGCGGGTGCTGGTATCAGATCAGGGTACTGGGGCATCGGTTCTTCGTATGGGTATGGGTTCTCTAAGATTTCCCGAATATATTGGTCGTTATCCCAGTATGGATCTAGAGGGTCAAGGTTAGGATAGGGTGCTACTGGGTTTGGCATGGGTTCCTCTTGTGGGTGGAGTTCTGGGTAATCCCTGTGGTCGTCAAACCATGGGTCATAATCTGGAGGATGGGGTGCTGGGACTCTAGGGATTTCGGTTGGGTCGAAAGCAGGTAATGGAATCTGGTCTCCTGGGTTAGGTTCTATTTCCATGGGTTGAGTTGGGAACAAGGGTAGTGGCTGTGGTGCAATGAATTGTTCTAAGTTTGGGTATGCGGTAGTGGTAGCTAGTATGTGGATATTAGCTAATCGCCTATTGATTATATCCTGGGTCTGGGCATTTATTTCCCTATTTGCAGCTGCTAAAGCTCTCTGTTGTTGTAATTTCCTCATTCTTTTCCTACACTCGTGAGCTCCCCGACTGAACCATCCTCTCTTTTTGGTAGGGAATGGCTCTTCGGATTGCGCTTTGAATATAAAGATCCCCTCTTCTGTGTCAGCTGAATACCCCGAGGGGGTAGGCTGGGAAGAAGTTCCTTCATCTCTAGGAGAACTAGACAATTGACGATAGGCGTCCGATGGTCCTTGATCACTCATACTGTAAACTAACAAATTGTCAAATAACACAAAATGATAATATACAGATATGCAAGTAATCACGTAGATTATTTCCTAATATAAGGGATAAAATTTTGGTGTCAGCGGAACACTTCTGTGACTGAAATCAGTGGCCGTAGCTCTGATACCACTCTCTGTCGCAATCCCCGGCCCCTATCTCTTGGGAACGGGCGGCCGCGAACCAGTATCAGTGTTATCGGTATTTATCAGTTTGGCAGCGGAATTTACTTCAGGACCGTATTTAGGAAATATCTTATCAGAGTAAAATACCACATTTTTATAATAATAAATACATGGGAAATTCCCAAGTTTCCATTACAAACATGTTTATAGGGATAAACCATATTTTATTGAAATAAAACATCTTCTTTATTTAGGTAACTTTTATAGCCACTTTTCCAAGCCTTCAGTACTGTCCAGCTGGCTTCTACTTGGCTTTCACATTTTGTTACCTGAAACGCGTTTAAAAAACATTTTATCAGCAAGAAATACTGGCGAGTGAATCCCAATTTAATCAAGACAGGTTTTATCATTTTACAGCATTGAGGGCAATCCATCAATTACAATTGTTTACATCTACTTTAATTACCACCCACGGTACTGTCAACCCGACTTGTGCTCATGTTACTACTCACAGTGTAGTAACAAATTTTGTGTACAAAACCCCGACATACCGACGATAATTGTAGAATTTACAAATACTAAATCACTGTGATTAAAACATTTGAGGTTTTGTAAAAACAGCTTGCCAAAAAGATTTACAAAAAGGAGATTACTCACATTGCTAATTTAGGTATTTCCTTTGTGACTTCCTGGTTATAATCTATTAATTAAAAAATGCACACGCGTTAGTATAATAACCCAATTTACATTAGGTATACCCTCCCGAGACAGAACTCTAACGACTACGTCAGGCAGAGCCTTGACAGGCGTTACGGAGCACTAGATCAATCGGGCAGCGTATCAAATACGTAACCGGGGGTTATGATACTTACATCGAGGCAGAGCTTCACTATTTTAGTGGGTATAATACCCGAATATTATTATTTCTATTCCGAATTTTAGAGATAATTTTGAGATTTGAATGACGGAAAACGAATGCCGATCTCTTCTATATATAGGGCTGTCCAGGGAGTCCCTGGCGCCCCGCGAAAGAAACCACAACGGCCTTCACGGCTCACGAGCTAGGGATGTAGGGCCTAGCCTTGCTGAGTCGGCCCCATAGCCTCGGCACGCCACATGACACGTGGCAGCACCGGGCTCTGCCACCTTTCTACTCGCTCGCGCCCCGCGACAGATCTTAAGGGGTCTGTCGCGCCCCGCCAGAAACCCTTGATTTTTGTTTTTATTTTATTTTTATAAAATTAAAGGTATTTTGGGCCATTTCTCATATACAGGGTGTATTTTAGGGCGTATAGGATTGTCTAAATATTTTAGGAGGGTTGTTATACCATCCGGCGGGAACGACATAGTCACCACATGCGGCCACACAAGGACCCATGAGTGGGGCTCGCTACACCCGATAGATCTACCACTCCTGCCCCTCGGTCTTAACTAGATTAATGGCACTTAGGAGAGATACGACCCATCCACATGATCTAACAGTTCATTCCTTAGCTAAACCATACCATTGAAACATGTATTTCACCCCCCGAGAGTTATAAATCAGAAAACAGTTATGAGAAAAAGGGGACATGAACTCATAAGTTTGCGTCCGTGATCCCGTGTACCCAAAGTAAGTATCCTTAAGCCGTACTACCACCTACACACATGCTAAGTTTTATTAGACGCTTAGGTCGTGTAACGACTCTTAGCCTTGGTTATTCATTAAGACTTATTTGGAATCTTTGGTATACTTTGAGTTACACGCTTGGTGTATGTTGTTTATATAAATATATAATTCCAAATTATATAAATATTAGTTAAAATAATGATAATTTAACTTAAACTATTTCCATCCAATTATTTTTTAATATTGTTAAAAATAATATATTTTTAACTTGCTTTGTAGTATGGTTCTCACATATATATTTTCCAAGTATAGGCATACTTGTATTTGCGTATTTTGCCAAGTATTGGTAGTGTATGTCGGTATGTATTTATACATATAGGAATACGTATTTTCTTGTATTTATTAAGTATTTTATACTTAATTTTATGTATAATTTTCCGGAATATTATTTTAGTATAATTAAAAATCACCAACTTTATATTCTTGAAATATACATATTTTAAGAGAATTCTTATAGAGAAATATCTATAAATTTTATTTAATAAAAATATGTATACCTTCACATATATACCTTAAAAATAATATATTTTTAAGATTAAAGTTAGAAAAATATACATTTTTAGTTTTCACTAAAATAATATATTTTTGAGTTGTCCTTGAAAATATATATATTTTCTCCACTTCTAAAATAATATATTTTCTACTTTAACAAAATATGATATATTTTAGAGTTAAATGCCATTTTAGTTCCTGTGGTTTGGGCCATTTTGCCAGTTTAGTCCAAAGGTTTCATTTTTAACCTGTGGGTCCAAAAAGGTTTCACAGTTGCCATTTTAGTCCACTGGGTTAACTTCATCCGTTTTTTCTGTTAACGAGAAGGCCAATTCGGTCATTTTATATGACCGAATTGCCCTTTTAGTTAACAGAATTACATACAAAATGACCAAATTGGCCTTTTCGTTAACAGAAAAAACGGATGAAGTTAACCCAGTGGACTAAAATGGCACTGTGAAACTTTTTTGTACCCACAGGTTAAAAATGAAACCTTTGGACTAAACTGGCAAAATGGACCAAACCACAGGGACTAAAATGGCATTTAACTCTATATTTTATAATAATTGGAAAAAATCATATTTTTCCGTTTCTTCGGTTTCAAAAATACCGTTTATCACATTTGTCAAGATACGAATTTATTTCCAGAATATATATATATAGTCCAAATGTCCATTGTCCGATACGTCCAATATTCGGGTATAACTTATATATTTATTTTTCTTTTGATTTTTGTAATATTTCAAATTATTACTTTTAGTATTTTGGTGTGATATATTATTTTCAAGGTTCCTAATTTTTAGTATAACTAATACAAGCAATATATACGTATCACAAAATTTTTGTGACTTCTAAATATATATTTTCCTAAATATATACTTAGTCATTATTATTATTAAAAATCAACCTCCAATACTTGTAATTTTTATAACAAAAATTATGGCAAATTTTATATTCAAAACCAAGATCAAAACCACTTGTAAACACTTGTTTAAGAATATTTTTCTAAGTGTTGAATTTCTACAAAAATTTTGCCATAGTTTCCTTTGAAAATGGAGGTTTTCATGCTTATTAGCATATCATTTTCTTTTCAAAAATTAATCATCAATCATCAACAATTATTTTACAACATACCATAAGCCATAATCATGCACTTTCACAATATGGTATGAACTTGAAATTTGTAAAATCTTGTAGTAATTTAACATGATGTTTAACATGTTTAACTAACACTAAAATCATGATTTTTTACTTCATAAAACTCATTCTTGCAAATTTTTAATCTTCACAACTTGTGACTTACTTTTATAAAAATTAATCTTCTTGAGTTTTTCACGTCTTCCATAAATCAAGTGTTCCATTTAACACTTAAAACATGTTTACTTTCTTTCAAAAATCAAACTATGTTAAATCTTGAAGTAAACTTTATGTTTCTTGAAACTTTTATTTTTGAAATCTTACATTTTTAAGACATATAACTTGTAGGAATCATCATCCTGCACAAAATCAAGCTCATCTTCAAGTTCATACTTCACATAAAGGATGATAAACATAGATTTTTCAAGATTCATCCTCATACTTGCTAGATCATACTTTAAATCATCATCTAGCAAGCTTTATGTGGTGATCTACACCATACATTCAAGAAATCAACAATCAAGTTTATTACATACACTTAAACAACTTAGATCTTCATGATTTCAAGCTTTATTCTTATGTTCATGTTCTTGTTTTGGTGTGATCTTTAGATTATGTTGTTACTACATACTTTAACTACTAAAATCAAGTGTAAAAACAAGATCAAGAGTGCTTACTACTAGCACAAGGGCTAGGGAAGATCAAGATACAAGATGAAGAAGAAACTAGGTGGTTAATAGCTCATTGAGATGGTCCTTCAACTCTCCTTGCTTGCAACCTTCCTAAGTATGCTTGATACACCTTAGATCACCATTAGATTGTATGGAAATGGACTTAAAATGAAGATGTAGAGAAGGGGGTATGTGGCCGTTAGCTTTGAAGGGAGAAGGTGAGTTGTTTTGTGTTTTGAATGTGAGAAGATGATAAGTGTTGAAGTGTTTAATGGTTTTTAACAAGTGACTTCCAACAATATGTTATACAATGGATATTATGTCTAATATCTGTGACAACCCGCACTAAACCAGGTATCCGTACGACTTAACTAATGATTAATTACTGCTTAATTACTGTGCTTGTTTCAACTAGCTGATGAACTGCTACTTGATATCTGATACATGTACTTACTTGCATCATACTTTACTTATCGTCACTACATTATTTACATACTGAACCTTAGTGACAAACATGATGCACAAAAAGCACAGTAGCACAATAGCGGATAACCTATTGAACATGCTGATAAAGCCAGCATCAGGCAGACACTGCCTCTAAGGCCTGTAAGAGCCTGAGATAATTGCTACACTAATGGTGAGTGTAGGGATACAAGGGTTGTAGAACTGCGTCTCTAGGAATAAGTTACAATGACTGGATGTGCCTAAAACGTACTTTAAGAACAAAACTCAGCACTTTACATAACAATTCAGCTTTTAGCTAACTAATAAAGTGCCAAAACATGAGAAAAATATTACTAGACACTTTCCAAAGTGTCAGGAATAAGTTGTGTCACTAAAAATAACAATAACGACACTTTAAAGCTTTATTAAGCGCTTTAACGGATTACTACCCAACCGAACAACCGGACTATACCCGGAACATGAAAATATTGTTAATAACATTGCTTTTCTTTTTCTGAGCCAGTTAGGGTCTCCGTATACCCTAACACCCGCTATAACGCATTACACATTAATAACCGAGTTAACCTCCACACTTAATAACTAATGTCTAACCATTTAGTTAGAAACCAACCGGGTAACCCCACCCCCCCAACCGAACTCGTCCCTAGGGGGGAACACCCCTTTGTACTTATTAATTATTATAATCACCTATGTCTAATATCTTGGTGACATAGTGACCCTTGGATAATGATCATATTATTTTGCCTATAAGTTCAAGATTAAACTCAACATATCATACTTACCACAACAAAAAAAAAAAAATCAAGAACTCTCTCTTTCTCTCTATAAGCTTACGGCCAAGCACCACCAACCCTCCATCCATCATTTTCGGTTCTAATCTTCACATTCCAAGGGTACACAAGTGATAAGGATCGCATATTAGGAAGCTTGGTGCAAGCGGAACGCGAAGGACCTCTCTACTTAGCTTTTATCCACCTCATTTGCGCGTAGATTCTTCCCTAGCCTCGAGCTAGAGGTATAATGCTTAAAACACCTTCTTGAACTAATCTAAAGTGGTTAAAAGGATTTGTATCGGTTAAAACTCGTTAACATGCAAGTTGATGCTTTAAAGTTTACTAAAAACACTAAAAATGGTGGTTAATAGCACATAAGTTGTGTAAATGATGTAGTATTCGAAATGTATGATTATTTAGACCCGATCTATGTTGTGGTAGCTCGGATCACCGTTTAACCCGGTGTAGTCATGTTCATGGATCATGACATAAGGCTATTTTAGAAGTAACAAGGGTTAAAAGGTGAAACTCTACCACACATGAAACTTGAACTTGTGTAAAAGAGTTTTACTTATGAAATTGTGTTTAAAACTAGCAGATCTACGCATCTGCAAGTGGTATTTTCAAAGAACCACGTATCAAAGGAATCATGTACTTTAAAAGATGGATCTTACACTAACAAGCATGATTTTTATAAACCACAAGTGTGTAAACACTTGTGAAAAGAAAAGATCCGACAAAATAACAGTTTTTGTAAAAGATGACGGAAAGTTGTAAAGATAGATTTTCTCTAAAAACGAAGTTTCTGCAAGATCAAATTATCTTATGTGAAGATCTACTAAATTTAAGGGGATTTACACCACAGTTTTTGGGAAAACTACAAGTTCATGTAATTTTTGGCAAATTACACATATGTTGATTAGTTGTTGTAATGAAAGTTGTTCTGATCAAATAAAGAAAATTGTTGAGTTGACTTGATAAAGAAAATGATACGCTTGAAAGTGTGGCCACCTCCAGTTACAGAGGGAACTCTGGCGAAATTTTTCTAAAAACCTAACACTTAGAACCATTTACACTACAAGTGTTAGAATTATTTTTGACATGTTTTCGAAATATGAATTTCGCCATGACTTTATTTACTAAATATTCGGAGGTGGGATTTTCACAAAATTTAACGTGATAAATATATATTTTTCACACACTGTTTATGATTATTTTGTGAAAATACATAGATATTATTTTTTAGAGTAAAAATAATATTTACGAACGATAACGAATCCAAAATAATACGAACGCTTTCACCATAAATATATAAGTTACACCGGTAAGTATATTACCACTCGATTGTTAAAACGTAACTTACGCACTTACGGAAATATTTATGAACGCGTATTTTAACAACGTATTATTGGAGAAAAATTATGTGAAATGAAAATATAATATTTTTGAGAAAAATACTTATATTTTGGAATTGGAAATATATATATATTAAGTGAGACTTAATGATATAATTTGAACGCACATGTATTGAATCCCCCATCCTTGGGAAGGAGATTAACTACCAAGTATATACAGAATGTAAACACGAAATAGTTGTCTAACTATTTCCCAAAGACTTAAACTATAAAGCTAAGGCACGGCCGTCCGTCTAATAGAATTAGCACTTGTAGGTCGTCGCACAGCTGCCTGATTTGGAGTACTTGGTAGAGACGCACCGACTGTGAGTTCATGTCCCCCTTTTCTCTAACTGTTTTCAGTTTTCTTAACTGCGGGGGTGAAATACATGTTACTTTGATTACAAGTACTTTATACACGGTATGGTTAGCGTAAGGAGGTTTACTACTTAGATCATATGAGTGGGTAAGCAGAAACACCGAGGGACGTAAGCGGTAGATCTATCTGGGTGTAGCGAGCCCAACTCTAGGCCCAACAGAACGGACCTCTAAGAGGCCCAGCAGAACGGACCTTGAGTGACTTTGTACCCAACGCGAAATCTGCTTGGTTTGAGTCTTCCTACTTGCACTTCACACATACTAATGGCCTTGCAAACCATTGGTGATCTCTTTTTCCTTACACTGCTACATACCAGGAAACTTTTATACTTACAAGTGTTTTACATACTCACTTACACATGAACTCGCTCAACGTTATTGTTGATTTTTCAACTTACATGTATTTCAGGAAATTAAAGATCTGGCACGGTATGTTATGTTTTCCCGCTGCATAAGGGTTCCAAGGTCATCCCAGTTTAGGAAATGTGACTCTTTCCTGGACAAGTCACAAATCTTAAACTGCGTTTATCTCATGTTGATGTTTATGTTTTTCAAGACAATGTTTTATGTTATGATGTTGTAAGTCTCTAAGACAATGGTATGTTATTCTGGTTTTAAAAACTTAATCAAATGGATGATCTTGCATGATTTTATTTCATATAGCTTTGTTATGGTTAAGCTATGGTATTAAGAAGTCACACCAAAATTAACCACGCTTCCGCAAAGCCAGGGTGTGACAGCTTGGTATCAGAGCTCTGATCATAGCGAACTAGGATTCCTTCTCGAGTCTAGACTATGATCACTAGGGCTCTCACGAAAACATTTTACTGCATACCACTTAAGTCCAGATCCAAAACTTTTTACCAACAAATGTTGAGCACATTTTATTATTTATAGGCTCAGCCTGGAGGGCTGAGGCTCGGTCTGGAGGATCGAGGCTCGGTCTAGGTGACCGAGGTAGTTGAGTACGTTGATTTATTATAGGCTCAGCCTGGAGGGCTGAGGCTCGGTTTGGAGGATCGAGTCTCGGTCTAGGTGACCGAGGTAGTTGGCTAGTGAGGCTAGGAAGAGTAGGCTCAGTCATGAAGGCTGAGGCTCGGTCAAGGGGACCGAGGCTCGATCTAAGAGGTCGAGGTGGAGGATAGAGCAGTCTTAAAGACTGGGAGAAATTGGCTAGTGAGACTAGGAGAATTATTTGATTGGCTTACATGTTTATATGATTATATGATTAATTATCATACGTATATGTGTTTGTGTTACAAACGTCATGCTTTCATCATGTACTAGAAAGATGGACACTACGAATCCCATGGCCATAGTATCAGACGACATAGTTTCATCGAAGCACGAGGTGTACATTTCCGATACTACCGGCACAGACAATGACGACTTTCAGCCCTTTGTGCGCTGCCTGAAGTCGTAGCAGAGCCTACTGATGGCCATCTTATTGGGAAATTGCCACTCGCGGTGATCCCTGCTCCTGTGCCTTTGCCGCTTATCCTGTTGATGATATGCCCCCCGACGTGGCCTCTGACGACGATAACGATCTACTGGAGGAGGACCCATTCGAGGGCAGGGCCCTATTGCTGCTGGTATTAGACTACTGCATGCGGACGCTCCTGTAGGGGAAACTCATGTCCATTCCCCTATCCCAGACTCATTTGAGTTTCTGACATCCGCATCTTCGCACATACAGGGAATGCAGCACCACTCACACGACGCCGACCCTGATATGGCATCATCAGCTGCACCGGATCCCGCCCACAGCTTTGAGTTTGATCACGATATTGAGGTTGATCCTGCTTTTCCACCTGGTTTTGATCCAGACCATGACCTTGAGTTCATACACCTAGACCAGCCCTTGGAGGATCCTGTAACCCCCTGTGTTTGTTGATCCAGCTGATCTTGAGATGGAGTTTTTGATCCGGAGCCGGCCGTGGCCCCTGAGCCAGGCGCTGCTCCTGACCCCGCATTGGAGCATGACCCTGTTCATACCAATGCACCTACTGTTGCTCCTTGATTGATCATCTGCTTGGACGAGAGAAAATTTGGGGTAACTGTGCAAGACAATTTATTATTACGGGGGCCCACGTAATAACGATTTGTAGTGCACAGGAATCCTGGTGGACTCTGTGGGTCAAGCTAATGATAACCAATGCAGCAGGAAATAACTTAAACACGAATGACCAAGGCGATGTAGCCTCGAGTTCATTCTATTACGAGCAACAAGCCAAATTGGCAAGCCTATGTGAAGGCTCAGAAATTTACTCCCCCACTCATACAGTGAGTATATTTGCGTGTGAAATTGGGTGATTACATGATGGCTTATGTTGCTATATACACCTCATAGACAATTGAAACGTTGTCTAACCCGCTTCACACCACTTTGACAAAAGGGAATGTCACCCAGACGTGACACAAACACCAGTACGTTGCCAAGGACAGAAGCCGAGCTGCGAGAACGCATCTCACAGATAAATGCACGACATGAAGCCCTCCGCTCTAAGTACAACGATGGTATTACTGGAAATAACCCTCCAACTGGCTGCACCTATAAACAGTTCCTGAACTGCAAGCCTTTGAACTTTGACGGAACAGGAGGCGCCGTTGCATTTGTTCGTTGGTCCGAAAAGACCGACTCCATTCTAAGAATGAGTAACTGTTCGCCCCAACAGAGTATTACCTATATCTCGGGGATATTTCTAGATGGCACACTCTCTTAATGGAACCTCCAGGTTCAGACCCTTGGCACAGACGCTGCTTATGCACTGAGCTGGGACGAGCTCAAGGAAACGATTGAGAAGAAATGTTGTTTTAGGACTGGAATTTAGAAGCTTGAGGTGGAGTTCAGGAATTTGAAAATGGACGAACCAATAATTCCTGAACTTGTCCAGCGATCGCACGACTTATCTAGGGTCGCCCCCCTACTTAGTCAAACCGGAGTTCAAAAGGACTGAACGATTCATTTGGACACTTGCACCCCAGATCAGGGGTATGGTTACTACCTCAAAGCCCTCAACCATTACAGAAGCTATCAATATGGGTGATCTGTTTATAACATGAGATGTTATGTGTTGATATTGTTGTATACTCTACTTATTATGACCTGACCAACGTAAACCATCTTTTAGAAGATGCCGCCGAGACGTGAGACACACATGCCTACTAATGAGGCAGAACTCCAGCAAATTATCGCTGCTGCCATTGCACAATACGCCGCCTCTCAAGGAGGGACTAGTGGAAGCAACTCTGGCAACACTGGCAACGATAATAATCCACCTCATGGTAATACTAAGTCATTTAGACATACCATGACCTAATTGGATATCCTTAGCAATGATGCTAATGTCGATCGTATGTTATGACGTATGTGCAGGATGCACCTACAAGCAGTTTCTAGACTGCAAACCGGTCAACTTTGATGGCACAGGAGGTGCTGTCGCCTTTGTTCGTTGGGCTGAGAAAACTGAATCTGTTCTTCGCATGAGCAAATGCGCGCTAGATCAGCAAGTCACCTATATCTCAGGGCTGTTTCTAGATGGAGCCCTATCCTGGTGGAATCTACAAGTTCAGACACTAGGCGAAGCTGCTGCCTACGCGCTGACCTGGACCGAACTAAAGGAACTTATGCGCAAAAAGTACTGTTCCCGCGCAGAAATCCAGAGATTGGAGACCGAGTTTTGGCATTTGAAAATGGACGGTCCAAAGATCGCAGAGTACGTTCAAAGGTTCCATGACTTATCGCATGTGGTACCCTACATGGTCACTCCTGAGTTCAAGAGAATTGAACGCTTCATTTGGGGACTAGCTCCTCAAATCATAAGCATGGTAACCTCATCCAAGCCTGCGACCATTACTGAGGCGATTGATTTGAGCGTGGCTCTCACAGAGGAGGCCATTCGCCTGAACAAGTTTGAAGAGATCAAGACGAAGAAGGAAGAGACTCACGTCGAGTCATCAGGAGGTAACAAACGGAAGTTCTCAAACTTCAAGCAGGGCGCCAGTGTGGCGGTTAAGAAAGGAGGATCAGGCACGCCAGCTCAGGTTACAGCTGGTAGTGGAAAGAAAGGTAAAGGATATCAGGGCACCCAGCCCAAGTGTAATACCTGTCAACGCCATCATACTGGCCATTGTAGTGTGAAAGTATGCGAAGCATGTAGAAAGCCGGGCCACTTGAAGGATTCTTGTTGGGCTAGTGCCGGCCGGGGAGGCCAAGGAGGATTTGGGAATAGAAATAATAATCGTGGTGGGAATGGAAATCGCCCACAGGGAAACTATGGAGGTAACGATAACCAAGCGGGCGCCGTGAATCGTAATCAGAGGAATGATCAAGCTGGAAATGGAGGTGGAAACGGGCAAAGACTTGGATGCTATAACTGTGGCGATATCGGGCATTTTAAGAAGAACTGCCCAGAGTTAAACCAAGCCCGTGGAAGAGTGTTCCAAATCGAAGCTAGGGAAGCGCGCCAGGACCCCAATGTTGTTACTGGTACGTTCCCTGTAAATCAACGCTATGCATCCGTTTTATTTGATACTGGTGCCGATTATAGCTTCGTGTCGTTAGAATTTAAGAAAATACTTGGGTTAGCCGCTAATAAGTTAAATATTCCCTACTCAATCGAATTGGCCAATGGGAAGTTAGTAGAAGCCAATGAAGTTATCAGAGGTTGCGTGATCGAATTAGGAGAGCGTGAGTTCGCTCTAGATCTACTACAGTCCAGTTGGGAAGCTTCGACGTGGTGGTAGGAATGGATTGGTTATCAGGCAACAAAGCTGAGATAGTTTGTCACGAAAAGGTTGTTCGTATCCCAACCGATGATGGTGAGACCATTGTTGTTCATGGAGAGAAGCGTGAGACGCCGTTGAGGATTATCAGCTGCTTGAAAGCAAGGAAGTGTTTGCAGAAAGGATGTGTTGCCTTCCTGGCACAAATTGTGGATAAGAAGGCTGCTGAGCCAAGAATCGAAGACATCCCTGTCGTGAGGGAATACCCAGAAGTCTTCCCAGAAGACTTACCGGGACTGCCACCTCAGAGACGAGTAGAGTTCCGCATTGACTTAGTTCCAGGCGCCGCGCCTGTGGCTAAGGCACCTTATAGACTTGCTCCGTCTGAGATGCAGGAACTGTCGACACAGCTTCAAGAGTTGTTAGATAAGGGTTTTATCCGACCAAGCTTCTCGCCTTGGGGAGCTCCGGTCCTGTTTGTCAAAAAGAAGGATGGTAGTTTCCGTATGTGCATCGACTACCGGGAGCTGAACAAGCTGACGATCAAGAATAGATACCCTCTGCCAAGAATCGATGATCTGTTTGATCAACTGCAAGGCTCAAGCTTTTATTCAAAGATCGATCTTCGATCTGGATACCATCAGTTAAGGATACAAGAGGAGAGTATCCCGAAGACAGCCTTCAGAACTCGTTATGGACACTACGAGTTCCTTGTTATGCCGTTTGGGTTAACAAACGCACCTGCAGTGTTTATGGACTTGATGAACAGAGTTTGCAAGCCGTACTTGGACAAGTTCGTGATTGTGTTCATCGACGACATCTTAATTTACTCAAAGACGAAGGCTGAACACGAGCAGCATCTTAGAGCCATTCTAGAGCTGCTGAAGAAAGAACAACTGTATACCAAATTCTCTAAGTGCGAATTTTGGCTACGTGAAGTCCAATTCCTTGGGCACGTGGTAAATGGAGATGGAATCCACGTGGATCCAACCAAGATCGAGGCGATCAAGGATTGGGAAACGCCAAAGACGCCAACCGAGATTCGGCTATTCTTGGGTTTGGCTGGCTATTATCGAAGATTCATTGAGAATTTTTCAAAGATCGCTCAACCATTGACACTCCTCACGCAGAAAGATAAGAAGTTTGATTGGGGAATCAAATAGGAAGAAGCGTTCCAGATACTGAAGGATAAGCTCTGCAATACGCCAATCTTAGCACTACCGGAAGGTACTGACGATTTTGTGGTATACTGCGACGCATCGCATCAAGGATTGGGTTGTGTGTTGATGCAACGCCAAAAGGTTATTGCTTATGCATCGCGTCAGTTGAAAGTGCATGAAAAGAACTATACCACACACGATTTGGAGCTCGGCGCAGTGGTTTTTGCTTTAAAGATCTGGAGACACTACCTTTATGGTACAAAGTGTACAATCTTTACAGATCACAAGAGCCTACAGCACATATTCAACCAGAAAGAGCTGAATATGAGGCAAAGACGATGGGTTGAGTTGCTGAACGATTACGACTGCGAGATAAAGTATCATCCAGGGAAGGCGAACGTGGTCGCCGATGCCCTAAGTCGTAAAGAGAGAATCAAGCCCATAAGGGTTAGAGCTTTAGAAATGATTATACGAACCGATCTTTCCTTGCGCATTCGTGCCGCGCAGAAAGAAGCTCTCAAGGAAGGAAACCTTGGAGAAGAATATCTCCGTGGGATGGAGAAGCTGTTGATACCAAACGAGGAAGGAACATTATGTTTTGAGAAAAGGATTTGGGTTCCCCTGTTTGGTGATTTAAGGAAAGTTATTTTTTATGAAGCTCACAAATCACGGTACTCTATCCATCCTGGAGCGGATAAGATGTACCAGGATCTCAAAGATTATTATTGGTGGCCTAGGATGAAAGGCGATGTTGCTGTTTACGTGAGCAAATGTCTAACGTGCGTTAAGATTAAAGCGGAATACCAGAAGCCTTCAGGACTTCTGCAACAACCTGAGATTCCCAAGTGGAAATGGGAACAAATCTCAATGGATTTTGTTACAAAATTGCCAAGAACGCCAAGAGGCCATGACACTATCTGGGTGATAGTGGATCGATTAACGAAGACAGCACACTTCTTACCTATCAGAGAGAAGGATAATACGAGCAAATTGGCTGAAATTTACATGAGAGAGATCGTTGCACGTCATGGAGTGCCTCTCTTGATCATTTCTGA
This sequence comes from Helianthus tuberosus, assembly GCA_030545235.1. Taxonomy (NCBI): domain Eukaryota; kingdom Viridiplantae; phylum Streptophyta; class Magnoliopsida; order Asterales; family Asteraceae; genus Helianthus; species Helianthus tuberosus. The sequence goes on from CM060369.1 coordinate 87,374,179, forward strand.
TAGAGACGGAATATTTGTGTCAAGGATATGGCAATCCTTCCAAGAAGCGTTTGGATCGCAATTGAATCTGAGCACTGCGTTTCATCCGCAAACTGACGGCCAGAGCGAGCGAACGATACAGACTTTGGAAGACATGCTGAGAGCGTGTGTTATGGATTTGGGCGGTAGCTGGGATAAGCATTTGCCTTTGGTTGAATTTTCATACAACAACAGCTACCACACCAGTATTGGTGTCGCGCCATTCGAAGCCCTTTACGGACGCAAGTGTCGATCACCCTTATGTTGGGCTGACGCAGGTGATAGGCAGCTTGCTGGTCCCGAAATCGTCCAAGAGACGACAGACAAGATCGCGCAGATTCTTAAACGCATCGAAGCAGCTCACCGCAGACAGAAGGCCTATGCGGATCCAAACCGGAAACATGTGGATTTCCAAGTTGGAGAGATGGTGTTATTGAAAGTCTCACCCTGGAAGGGTGTGGCACGCTTCGGGAAGCGTGGGAAGTTAAATCCGCGCTACATTGGTCCCTTCAGGATTCTGGAAAGAATAGGACTAGTAGCATACAAGTTGGACCTACCTGCTGAACTCCATTCTGTTCACGATACATTTCATGTATCCAACCTGAAGAAGAGTCCAACTCAAGTTGACATTGCCATTCCCATCGACGAGATTCATGTTGACGACACGCTCCACTTCGTTGAAGAACCGTTTGAGGTTAGGGATTGGAAAGAAAACAAGACCCGCCGGAGCAGTGTCAAGCTCGTCAAAGTTCGTTGGAATGCCAGACACGGTCCTGAGTACACCTGGGAGCGTGAGGACCGGATGAAAGAGAAATACCCCCACCTTTTTCCTAAGAACCCTGCATCTTCAAGCAGAACTTAAATTTTGGGACGAAATTTATTTAACGGGGGGAGAATGTGACAACCCGCACTAAACCAGGTATCCGTACGACTTAACTAATGAATAATTACTGCTTAATTACTGTGCTTGTTTGAACTAGCTGATGAACTGCTACTTGATATCTGATACATGTACTTACTTGCATCATACTTTACTTATCGTCACTACATTATTTACATACTGAACCTTAGTGACAAACATGATGCACAAAAAGCACAGTAGCACAATAGCGGATAACCTATTGAACATGCTGATAAAGCCAGCATCAGGCAGACACTGCCTCTAAGGCCTGTAAGAGCCTGAGATAATTGCTACACTAATGGTGAGTGTAGGGATACAAGGGTTGTAGAACTGCGTCTCTAGGAATAAGTTACAATGACTGGATGTGCCTAAAACGTACTTTAAGCACAAAACTCAGCACTTTACATAACAATTCAGCTTTTAGCTAACTAATAAAGTGCCAAAACATGAGAAAAATATTACTAGACACTTTCCAAAGTGTCAGGAATAAGTTGTGTCACTAAAAATAACAATAACGACACTTTAAAGCTTTATTAAGCGCTTTAACGGATTACTACCCAACCGAACAACCGGACTATACCCGGAACATGAAAATATTGTTAATAACATTGCTTTTCTTTTTCTGAGCCAGTTAGGGTCTCCGTATACCCTAACACCCGCTATAACGCATTACACATTAATAACCGAGTTAACCTCCACACTTAATAACTAATGTCTAACCATTTAGTTAGAAACCAACCGGGTAACCCCACCCCCCCAACCGAACTCGTCCCTAGGGGGGAACACCCCTTTGTACTTATTAATTATTATAATCACCTATGTCTAATATCTTGGTGACATAGTGACCCTTGGATAATGATCATATTATTTTGCCAATAAGTTCAAGATTAAACTCAACATATCATACTTACCACAACAACAAAAAAAATCAAGAACTCTCTCTTTCTCTCTATAAGCTTACGGCCAAGCACCACCCACCCTCCATCCATCATTTTCGGTTCTAATCTTCACATTCCAAGGGTACACAAGTGATAAGGATCGCATATTAGGAAGCTTGGTGCAAGCGGAACGCGAAGGACCTCTCTACTTAGCTTTTATCCACCTCATTTGCGCGTAGATTCTTCCCTAGCCTCGAGCTAGAGGTATAATGCTTAAAACACCTTCTTGAACTAATCTAAAGTGGTTAAAAGGATTTGTATCGGTTAAAACTCGTTAACATGCAAGTTGATGCTTTAAAGTTTACTAAAAACACTAAAAATGGTGGTTAATAGCACATAAGTTGTGTAAATGATGTAGTATTCGAAATGTATGATTATTTAGACCCGATCTATGTTGTGGTAGCTCGGATCACCGTTTAACCCGGTGTAGTCATGTTCATGGATCATGACATAAGGCTATTTTAGAAGTAACAAGGGTTAAAAGGTGAAACTCTACCACACATGAAACTTGAACTTGTGTAAAAGAGTTTTACTTGTGAAATTGTGTTTAAAACTAGCAGATCTACGCATCTGCAAGTTGTATTTTCAAAGAACCACGTATCAAAGGAATCATGTACTTTAAAAGATGGATCTTACACTAACAAGCATGATTTTTATAAACCACAAGTGTGTAAACACTTGTGAAAAGAAAAGATCCGACAAAATAACAGTTTTTGTAAAAGATGACGGGAAGTTGTAAAGATAGATTTTCTCTAAAAACGAAGTTTCTGCAAGATCAAATTATCTTATGTGAAGATCTACTAAATTTAAGGGGATTTACACCACAGTTTTTGGGAAAACTACAAGTTCATGTAATTTTTGGCAAATTACACATATGTTGATTAGTTGTTGTAATGAAAGTTGTTCTGATCAAATAAAGAAAATTGTTGAGTTGACTTGATAAAGAAAATGATACGCTTGAAAGCGTGGCCACCTCCAGTTACAGAGGGAACTCTGGCGAAATTTTTCTAAAAACCTAACACTTAGAACCATTTACACTACAAATGTTAGAATTATTTTTGACATGTTTTCGAAATATGAATTTCGCCATGACTTTATTTACTAAATATTCGGAGGTGGGATTTTCACAAAATTTAACGTGATAAATATATATTTTTCACACACTGTTTATGATTATTTTGTGAAAATACATAGATATTATTTTTTAGAGTAAAAATAATATTTACGAACGATAACGAATCCAAAATAATACGAACGCTTTCACCATAAATATATAAGTTACACCGGTAAGTATATTACCACTCGATTGTTAAAACGTAACTTACGCACTTACGGAAATATTTATGAACGCGTATTTTAACAACGTATTATTGGAGAAAAATTATGTGAAATGAAAATATAATATTTTTGAGAAAAATACTTATATTTTGGAATTGGAAATATATATATATTAAGTGAGACTTAATGATATAATTTGAACGCACATGTATTGAATCCCCCATCCTTGGGAAGGAGATTAACTACCAAGTATATACAGAATGTAAACACGAAATAGTTGTCTAACTATTTCCCAAAGACTTAAACTATAAAGCTAAGGCACGGCCGTCCGTCTAATAGAATTAGCACTTGTAGGTCGTCGCACAGCTGCCTGATTTGGAGTACTTGGTAGAGACGCACCGACTGTGAGTTCATGTCCCCCTTTTCTCTAACTGTTTTCAGTTTTCTTAACTGCGGGGGTGAAATACATGTTACTTTGATTACAAGTACTTTATACACGGTATGGTTAGCGTAAGGAGGTTTACTACTTAGATCATATGAGTGGGTAAGCAGAAACACCGAGGGACGTAAGCGGTAGATCTATCTGGGTGTAGCGAGCCCAACTCTAGGCCCAACAGAACGGACCTCTAAGAGGCCCAGCAGAACGGACCTTGAGTGACTTTGTACCCAACGCGAAATCTGCTTGGTTTGAGTCTTCCTACTTGCACTTCACACATACTAATGGCCTTGCAAACCATTGGTGATCTCTTTTTCCTTACACTGCTACATACCAGGAAACTTTTATACTTACAAGTGTTTTACATACTCACTTACACATGAACTCGCTCAACATTATTGTTGATTTTTCAACTTACATGTATTTCAGGAAATTAAAGATCTGGCACGGTATGTTATGTTTTCCCGCTGCATAAGGGTTCCAAGGTCATCCCAGTTTAGGAAATGTGACTCTTTCCTGGACAAGTCACAAATCTTAAACTGCGTTTATCTCATGTTGATGTTTATGTTTTTCAAGACAATGTTTTATGTTATGATGTTGTAAGTCTCTAAGACAATGGTATGTTATTCTGGTTTTAAAAACTTAATCAAATGGATGATCTTGCATGATTTTATTTCATATAGCTTTGTTATGGTTAAGCTATGGTATTAAGAAGTCACACCAAAATTAACCACGCTTCCGCAAAGCCAGGGTGTGACAATATCTACTTAACAAGGCAAATAAAATAATCAAGAAAATCAAGGGGTGGGACCCCTTATGTTGACCATCCAAGGGGGGGGTAACTAGTTAGGTTTTTATGTTAGTGAACAAATCTAGTTATATTTCAAGTGTTAGTTTAGGGGTTTAATGTGTTTAAGTGTTTAGAGATGTAATATGATGTTTAGTGGTAATAACTAGCTTCATGATATTAAAGCAATGTTTCTAGTTCAATTTTTGGTGTTTCGGGTACTGTCCGGTTGTTCGTTTAGTTACCGGTTCGTTAAGGTGCTAAATTACGCAGTTTAGTGTGCTATGAGATACCTTTTATGACAGTTTTCAATTCCGACACTTTACAAGTTATTCTGGACAATTAAACCTCATTTCTGTATTATATTTTGGTGTTTAAAAGCTGATTTTTGCTGTTTTATGCAGAATTCTACAGTTAGAGTGTGTTTCGGGCACTTTTTGATGCTTAAATCGTCACTCGGAAGTCAGTTTTATAGTCCCTACTTTTCTACATAGAATCCTAGTGTAAACTTTGGTTCCGGGACTCATTCTGTGTCCTATCAACATGTCTGTCTGAGTACTGAACTCCCGTCAGTACTTCTAGTTTATCTGATTATTGTGCTAGTTTCGTTCGGTGCACTAATTTAACTGTTTCAAGTTGCATTTAACAATCATAAATAACATGCAACATGTAATGTATTTGTATGTCTTTGAAAGTATACAGGAAATCATTCATATCATAAATTCAGCATAAACAACCATATGTTACAAGTTACAGTTCACATTGTACGAAAATACATGGAAAAGTGTCAATTGTCACAGCAACATCATTACTTATAATTCGACCCAGTACTGACATTTGTTATATGTGATTTTAATACATCTAAATTTTATTTTTCATTGATAATTAAAAGAAAAGTATAGACAGTTGTGTTTAATTATTTATTAGACATTGCGGTATAAATTGGTATTCAAGTTAAATAGAGTATTTTTTTGATACCGTAATCTATACAAATGTTAATATCGTAATTTTACCATTACAAATCAACCGATTCCGGCATAACAACATCGATACGGATATCGGTATTGTTGGAACCGGTACATGGTATTCATTTTTATTTTTTTCGATTGATCTAAAACGTGCGTCAATTTCTTTTTGGGCATAGCAAGACTTTATTTTTAGGTTTTTCTCTTTTGTTTGCAATATTAAATACTGGTATCGTAGCGAAACAAACCGATTTCCACCGAATTTCTGTCCTGTAACATGAGAAATCCTACAAATTATAATAATAAATAATTTGATCAGGTTTTATGTTTCAACTTCTTGCAATGTTGTGTCATCAATATCAACTAGTTATAGCTTTCAACCAATCAAATATTTGATATTATATTAAGGATAAATAACAACTAAATTGTTGTGTGCAGTGGAAGCTAAGTGAAAGCAATATAAACAATTTAAAAAGCTTGATTGAACAAGAGTGAGGGTTAAAAATAAGCCACCTACACACCTTAAACAAGACGTAAACGAAAATTAACATAATCGTTACAAACCCTAAATTTGTTGAAGCACAATACCAGAATATACGTGTATCAAAGGTGGTATCAATCTACACATTAAAATTCATAATTTCAACAATGGCAGTTCAATTTCTTTTCGAGTTTCCAATCATATCCATCGAGGGCGAACTCCCTGGGTGAACTTTCTTGTTCCCACCATGTTTAACTCCAACGTTCCTCTTCTCACAATATTGAATGTTATTCTCCTCCCTTTGCTTATTTTTCTCCCTGATACGCTCTTGTTGAGCATTAATGTGGGCGGGGGGGGGGGGGGGCGTCCGCCCCCCGGGATTTTTCGCTCAGTAGTGTTATATATGTAGTTTTCGTATAGAAATTTGTGGGTATATACGTTTCCCCCCCCCCCCCCCCCCCCCGGTTCTATAGAAATTTTTGGGTATATATGTTTTCACCCCCCCGGCCGAAAAATCCAAGCTTCGCCACTGAATGTGGGCAAAGTTGAAACCGATGGATGACATTGTTGCTAAAGTAAATATGATATATATGTATTTGATGTTGTTTTGATGATGAGGAGATGAAGAGTACTATTGTTGCTGCCTTGATATTTAGAGCCAAACTGCTTCCTTTTGGACCCAATAAACCACTGGCTAGCACTTGAAAACACTCCATGGTTAGTTTGGTGGTTTAAGCACTTTGAGCACTTGGTGGTACTATAAAATTATAAGAGCAGCTTTTAAGTTAGGACGAAGCATAAGAGCCATAAATACGTGTGTATACACCTCACTACATTAAAAAAAAGTTAGTAAAGATGGTTATGCATAGTTGGCCCATTTGTTTGGTTAATGAAACTATTTTAAGGCTGTACATGATGGACCCGGTTAATATTCGATTGAATCAAATAAATGGACCGGGTTAGTATTCGATTGAATCAAATAATTTTCAAATAGTTGAAAACTATGAAGTGATTTAATTGAAGTAACCTTACACTAAAATTAACCGTAGAAATTGTACTTAGTTTTTTTCTATTTTATGAATTCTGATTCCAAGTAAAATTATAATCATTTATATATTAGTGAAGGTCCATTATTTGTGGCCTAATGGTAGAGAGACTTGTATTCTCAAATGGAGACTAATGTTCAATCCTCACTTATGTCACTTTGGTGGATTAAACAATAATATATAGAGCCTAGTCCCCCGGCAGAGGTGTCATACTCTATCTAGAGCCCACCCGAGTGTTCGTCCCACCATTTGTTACGTCAGAGAGTTTTGCTCTTGTGGTGACACAACGACTGTTCTTGTGGTGACACAACGACTGTCAAGTGACAGGCGACGGTATGGTTTCCTGGGAAAACGCTCAAGCCAAACTTTGAAGCTAGCGTGGGCTCAGCTGAGACAACAAAGTCTGGCCAAAATGGCACAATAGGGCTCTCCAATTTAGGAAGTGTAGTAGCATAATATAAGAAAGTCGTCGTTCCAAATATATATATATATATATATATATATAGGTACGGGATCAGGAGAAAATGCCCTAAAGTGTGAGAACAGTGAGAACGGATCCTGTCCCAGCACGTGGCACCTGATATAGTGAAGGGCAGAGGGGCTTTTTTGTCCTTTTATATTCTTTTTTTCAATTCGTCTCATAACACCGCTTCATTTTTTTGGCGTTTGGTTAGATTCAACAAATATATGGCGTTTTTATTGTTTTTTTAGATCACATGCATAGTAAATATTTTGGCGTTTAGTAAAATCATTTAGTAATTATAATTTCTTTACCTCTATAGAGTTTTCCAAATTCATTAGGCGTTTTTGTAGATTTCAACAGTTCATATATGTTACCAAGGTAAATTTTTTGGCGTTCATGGCGTTTTTAAATTCATTAGTAATTTAAAAGAGTACAGCTAAGATGAAATCAAACAAAAACTAATAGTCATCTGTGGATGGTATTACATCAGAGATGTAACCATCGCTTTGTTCATCACTCTCCTCGGACTCATCATCATCATCATCATCATCTTGTTCATTGGCGTATAACGCCATAATCTCGTCTCCTTTTTGTTGCATCCTATACTTGAATGTATTCACAACGCTGGATCTAGCATCGTTCGTAGGTGCTAAATCACAGAGTTGTTCAATAAGATGTAGTCTATCTCTGTTCAGCACTTCGCCCATTGTCAATGAATAATCCTCCCCCTGTTGAAAGCTCACCCTCATCGTTCTTGATTGTTCATCCAGAATCCAAGTGGTAACTTTTGGTAGATAAGAATCGTCGTCATCATCATCATCATCATCATCATCATCATCTGGAAATTTTCTCTTTAATCTTCTTATTACCATTCGATTCCTCTAACAATCGTAGGCCACTGGACCCCAAGGGATAGAATATACCTCTGAACGGATTCATCCATACTAAGTATGGCCTTTATTGTTTTGACTTTCACACTTCTCCTGTCAGAGAACTTTAGGACGAAACGTCCCTCTAACCTCTCAAACCTCCATGCAATAACCTGTGCCATTTTTTTGTTGAATTGTATGGCGTTTTATACAATGCGTGGCGTTTTTAGTGAATGTGTGGAGTGTGAAGCTTTTTGTGTTAGCTGTTGTGTGACAACTGGCCCAAACCGGTAATTTCCGTACACACTAATTATTGCTTAATGACTGCAATTATGCCCTTAATTGTCAGCAATAGCTGAACACATAATAAACAAGTGAATTCATGCATGTTGTATACTACAAAATATTGCTTTATGCATAAACGAGAGCGTTGCGTCAGAATAATAGTAAACTCACCGGTAAGACACTATGTGTCGACGGAACTGCAGAAAGCAGCCAGACAATAAAATTGGAGCCTAGGTGTAGGTCCAACAACAAGAATGCATTAAAACCCAAGAGTACATACAAGGGTTTAATTTATATACATTGCGAAAGCAAAATTAAGCACTAAAAAGCACCCGAAACGCACTTTAAGTGCCGAATTTTGTATAATTCAGCTCTAATCAGCATTTAAGCATATAAATATTATGCAGAAATGTCGTTTTATTATCCAGAATATTTCCCTAAGTGTTGGGAATTGAAAGAGTACAAGAAAGGTACTTAAAAGACACTAAAAAGTGTGCTTTAGCACTTTAACGAATCGGTATGCAACCGAACAACCGGACTATACCCGGAACATGAAAATATTATTATTTTCATTATTTATCTTTTTCTGAGCTAGTTAGGGTCCTTGATTTCCCTAACACCCGTTATAACACACTACACGTTAGTAACCGGGTTAATTTCTTAACTTAACCTAACTAACTACCTAATTACTAGTTGAGATCGAACTGGATACCCTCCCCCCCTAATGAGATCGGCCAACAAGGGGTAACCAAGGAAGTACAACTTTTGATTATTATATTGTCTTATGCTTAATATCAAGGGGACACGAAATCCGTTGGACGAAGAACATGAGCTTGTCTATAAATACCACCACTTAACACATAAGTTATTACACATAACATTTCACCAAAACTCTCTCTCTCTCACCCTTGGAGCTCACGGCCAAGACCACCCACCTCCATCCATCCGATTTCAAGTTTAGTTCATCACATTCCAAGGTTATACAAGTGTTACGGGTCACGTATTAGGAGTCTTGGAGCAAACGGAAGGCGAAGGACCTCTCTACTTTGCTTTTATCCACCTCTTTTGCGCTTAGATTCTTCCCTAGCCTCGAGCTAGAGGTATAATGCTTAAAACTTATATTTGAACTTATCTAAAGTGGTTAAAAGGATTTGTGTTGGTTAAATCTCGTTAAAATGCGAAAAGATGCACAAAAGTCTACTAAAAACATGAAAAATAGTGGTTAATAGCACATAAGTTGTGTAAAAGTTGTAGTGTTTGAAATACATGATTATCTAGACCCGATCTATGATGTGGTAGCTCGGATCATCGTTTAACCCGGTTTGGTAAGATCATGGATCTTAACATAAAGCTATTTTAGAAGTAACAAGGGTTAAAAGGTGAAACCCTACCACACATAAACCATGAACTTGTGTAAAAAGGTTTTAACTTGTACAAAAGTGTTTAAAACTAGTAGATCTATGTATCTACAAGTGGTATTTTCAAAGGACCAAGCGTTAAAGAAATCATGTTTTAAAACCGGACCTTACACAAACAAAAGTGGTTTTTGTGAACAAACAAGTGTATGGACACTTGTGTAACAAAAGTTTTAACGAAGAAATAGTTTTCGTAAAAACCGACTAGAAGTTGTAAAACTTCATATTCTTTAAAAATAAAGTTTTTAAGAAGTTAAACTTATTTTTAAAGATAACAAGACTTACTAAATGTGCTAGTAAGTTACTACACATTTTTGTAAATATTCAAGTTCATGAAATTAGTGATTATTGTTGACGGATATTGTTGATAATTGTTGTTGATGATTGTTGACAATTTAAAAGAAAATAAACACACGTTTTGAAAACGTGGGAAACCTCCATTTTTAGGGGAAACTCTGTCAAAATTTTTATAAATTTTGACACTTAGAAAAATATAAGTTTTTGAGAAACTTATTCCCTAAAAATGTGTTTAAAAGTATTACTAAGGTTTCCCTAATTTTTGATGATAAGAAATGGTGATTTCTTGAGGAATGAAAATGGATATTATGTATATATATTTTTGAGAGAAAAATATATATTATTTTATCACCAATTTTTGTGCTAAGTGTATATAGTATGTGTTATACGTGCTAGTGTATTAAGACTTAAAAATACACTGATTACTCATGAGGAGTAGAAATATAAAAATACACATACAACATACAAGATACATAATTCGGGTGCAAAGTGCAAAACACAAAAGACTTATATTTATTTTGGAGAAAATAATATAAGTAAAATACGTGGTTAAAAATATAGAATATTTTTAACACAAGAATATATGCAAAAGAGAGTGACTGTACTTGTGCGACGCAAGTCTAGTGACTAACGTTAAGAAAACGCGTATAGGTTACGACGTTAATTAAGCAAATCCGGTGGAGTTTACGACGCTAGGAACGCAAAGTTGTGAGTTCATGCTCCCCCTTTTCTCTTTAACTGTTTTCAGTTTTTATAACTTCGGGGGTGAAATACATGTACAAAAGTACAATATTTATAAATGGTATGATATAAATACAAGAAGTACACTTGGTGAGAACGAGAACCAAGTGTGACAAAATATAAGAATACAAGAAGTACACTTGGTGAGAACGAGAACCAAGTGTGACGAAATATAAGAATATGAGAAGCGCACTTGGTGAGAACGAGAACCAAGTATGAGGCGCTATGAGAAATGATAACAAGAAACGCGCTTGGTGAGGACGAGAACCAAGTAGGATGCGTTATGAGAAATAGTGTCACGAATAGGGTAAAGAAGCACCATTAATCAACGTATACATTCAGACCGCAGAACAAAAGGTTAGATCTAACGGGTGCCTGGCAGCCACACTACCGATCGGGGCGAGAATCGAGTAGTGCTTTTGTGTCTCAGAATATACCAATTAAATGCCTTAGGTTTGGTGACTTCCTATGACGTGCCACATGTTAATGGCTTTGCAACCCATTAACAATCTGATAATTACAGAAATACTGTATTTACATAAAATTCATACCATACTAAAATTGATATATAACTTGAAGTACGTGGGATACTCAAGAAGATTGATATATAACTTGAAGTACGTGGGATACTCAAGAGAATTGATATATAACTTGAAGTACGTGGGGTACTCAAGAGAATTGATATATAACTTGAAGTACGTGGGGTACTCAAGAGGATTGATATATAACTTGAAGTACGTGGGGTACTCAAGAAAAGCTTGATTTACTCACAACTATGTTTTTATACAAAGTATACAAACGTGAATTACAAAACTGCATGAATTCACACCAACTTTATGTTGACGTTTTTCCAAAAACTCACATGTATTTCAGGTAACTAGGATGGATGTGCGCGTGGTCTTGCTTATGCTCGTGGATGTCACTTGTGTTTAACTTTAAATAAAGTTGTAAACTCTTAAGACAATGTTTTAAGCTGTCTAGCGATGTAAACGCTAAACTTATGTTTTCAAATTATGGCATTTGATGTTATTTTACGAGCATGTAGCATGTTTACTCTTCGTATGCAATGAGAACCTTTCATGATCACACCTCGTGCTTCCGCCGTAGAAAGGGGTGTGACAGATTGGTATCAGAGCTGCGATTGTAGTGAACTAGGATTCCTTCTCGAGTCTAGTCTACAATCTCTAGGATCCATTCACGAAAACAATTTTCAAAGAGTTTTCATTGCATAAAAACGTCCCACGACATCCACTGCCTGAAACTGTCTACATGAGTCTAGAAAAGACACTACGAGACTTAGAGTGCACTTGAGTAGCACTTGTCGTTGACTAGAAATTACTTGCAATTATGTGTGATAATTAGCATGTACTAGAAATAGAATGTCACAAGTATACGTGACTTTATCTGAAAGCGATGGCCCATCTGAAGGAAGAAATACGAGGATGAAACGAACTGTGCGGACTGTGCAAGGAGTTACGTAATTATGGATGCATACATAATTATGGAATTCAGTGCACAGAAATCACAGCAAGTCTTGTCACGTGTGGATTCCCTCAGTGCAAGCCTACTAAGTACTCTGCTAGAGTAATAATTGTTTGATGTCACTTATGTGGTATATATACCTGTGAATATATATGATACTACTGTCTAGTGTGACGATATCAAGCAAATGTCTAACCCTGTTGTGTTATGTTCTGTCAGAACATGGCACCCAGGAAAACTGTGAATGCTCGCAATGACGATCAACCTCCTCCTCCCCCACTGCCCAGAACTGCTGATGAGCTGAACGCTCTGCTAGAGGAAAGGATCTCCGCTGCTATCGCCCAGTACGAGGCGAACCGAACTCAAGACAGTGGAGGACCAAGCAACGCTAGGCGTAATGGGAATGGAGATTCGTCTGGAGGCAATGCAGCTCAAGGCTGCACTTTCAAGCAGTTCCTCGACTGCAAGCCAATGAACTATGACGGCACAGGAGGTGCAGTAGCATTTGTGCGCTGGACGGAGAAGACTGAAGCTACTTTCCGCATGAGCAAGTGTACCGCGGATCAACAAGTCACTTTTGCTACTGGGTTATTCGTTGATGAAGCTCTGACTTGGTGGAACCTGCAAGCCCAAACCTTGGGTGATGACGCCGCTTATGGCCTCACTTGGGAGGAACTGAAGGAAAGGATGAGAGAGAAGTACTGCTCTCGTGCGGAACTCCAAAGGCTGGAAACAGAGTTCTGGCACTTGACTATGGAAGGTGCTGACATCAATGGTTACACTCGAAGGTTCCACGATCTGTCAAGAGTGCTTCCCTACATGGTGACTCCTGAATTTAAGCGTGTGGAATGCTACATTTGGGGACTGGCCTCAGAGTTTCGTGGCATGGTGACGTCGGCCAAACCACAAACGATCACCGAGGCTGTAACTCTGGCTGTCAGCCTCACTGAAGATTGTGTTCGTATGAAGAAGCTATCATTGAACCCCACTGAGAAGACCGAGACGCATGCTGAGTCGTCCGGTGACAAAAAGAGAAAGCATACAAGTTTGAACCAAGCAACTCGTAACAACAAGGGTTTCAGCAAGAAGCGTGACACTAACCCGCCTCAGGAGGCGAAGACCCCTGCAACCAAAGCATACCAAGGCTCCATGCCTAGATGCCAAAAATGTAAGTATCATCATGATGGAGCTTGTCGCATTCCAAGGTGCGACAAATGTGGTAAATTGGGTCATCAGACAGAAGACTGTTGGGGAAAAGGAAAGAACCGAAGTGGAAACGGTGCTGGTAACAAGAATGGTAACGGGAAAGGGCAGAACCAAGGATGCTTCAAGTGTGGAAGCAATGATCATTTCATGAAGAACTGCCCAGAGAGAAACAACGCTCCGGCTCGAGCATTTGTGATTGGAGCAAGAGACGCACGCGAGGACCCTAACGTGGTCACCGGTACGTTTCTCATTAACAATCACTTTGCATCCATATTATTCGACACTGGCGCCGATTATAGCTTCATGTCTGTGGAATTTAAACGCATACTCGGAATAGAATCTAGTAGATTAGAAATTCCTTATTCCATAGAACTAGCCAATGGTAAACTTGTTGAATCGGGCGAAGTTGTCAGAGGCTGCACATTAGAACTTGGCGAACGAAATTTTAGCATCGACCTCCTACCTATTCAATTGGGTAGCTTCGATGTAGTAGTCGGGATGGACTGGTTGTCCAAGAACAAAGCTGAAGTTATTTGCCATGAGAAAATCATTCGCATCCCTTTAGCGAATGGTGAAACTCTCATCGTGCATGGAGAAAAACGAGACGCGCCTCTTCGAATCATCAGTTGTATGAAGGCACAGAAGTGCTTAAGGAAAGGATGTGTTGCTTTCCTAGCACACGTTATAGACAAGAAGGCTGAGGAGCCGAAACTCGAAGACATTCCTGTGGTGAAGGAATTTCCTGATGTGTTCCCTGAAGATCTGCCAGGACTACCTCCGCAACGACAAGTCGAATTCCGTATAGACTTGGTTCCAGGAGCTGCTCCTGTAGCCAAGGCACCCTATCGACTTGCGCCATCCGAGATGCAAGAGTTATCTACACAACTCCAGGAGTTGTTGGATAAGGGATTTATAAGGCCAAGCTTCTCACCCTGGGGAGCCCCAGTATTATTCGTGAAGAAGAAGGATGGAACACTGCGGATGTGTATCGATTACAGGGAACTGAACAAGCTCACAATCAAGAATCGGTATCCGCTACCAAGGATTGATGACCTCTTTGATCAACTGCAAGGATCAAGCTACTATTCCAAGATCGACCTTCGATCTGGATACCATCAGCTGAGAATCCAAGAAGAAAGCGTGCCAAAGACTGCATTCAGAACGCGATATGGGCACTACGAATTTCTTGTGATGCCATTTGGGCTGACGAATGCACCAGCGGTCTTTATGGATCTAATGAACCGCGTATGCAAACCATATCTCGATAAATTCGTGATTGTATTTATCGATGATATCCTGATTTACTCGCAAACGAAAGAAGAGCATGAGCAACATCTCAGAACCATCTTGGAACTACTGAAGAAAGAGAAACTTTATGCAAAGTTCTCGAAATGCGAATTCTGGATTCGCGAAGTACAATTTCTTGGTCACGTTGTGAATGAGAAGGGCATTCATGTGGACCCATCCAAGATTGAAGCGATAAAGAACTGGGAAGCTCCCAAGACCCCAACTGAAGTTCGACAATTTTTGGGCTTAGCGGGCTACTATCGGCGATTCATCGAGAATTTCTCAAAGATAGCTCAACCATTAACGACCCTTACCCAGAAAGACAAGAAGTACGACTGGGGTCACAAACAAGAAGAAGCCTTCCAGTTACTTAAAAACAAGCTATGCGATGCACCGATACTATCATTACCCGAAGGCACTGAAGACTTCGTGGTATACTGCGACGCCTCACGACAAGGCTTGGGTTGCGTGCTCATGCAACGCCAAAAAGTCATCGCTTATGCTTCAAGACAATTGAAGGTTCACGAGAGAAATTATACCACTCACGACCTGGAGCTGGATGCAGTGGTATTCGCCTTGAAGATTTGGCGACATTATTTATATGGTACTCGATGTACAATCTTCACAGATCACAAAAGCTTACAACACATATTTGATCAGAAGGAATTGAATATGCGCCAGCGACGTTGGGTCAAGCTGCTAAACGATTATGACTGTGAGATTAAGTACCATCCTGGAAAGGCGAACGTAGTAGCAGACGCGTTGAGCCGAAAAGAAAGGGTTAAGACCCTAAGGGTTCGAGCATTGGAAATGACGATTCGAACGAACCTCACTGCACGCATTCGGGATGCACAACAAGAAGCTCTTAAAGAAGAGAACCGTAAAGCTGAATACCTACGGGGTATGCTGAAATACATGGTGCCAAACGAAGAGGGAGCCTTATACTTCAAGAAGCGTATTTGGGTTCCACTCTATGGTGGCATACGAGAAGTCATCCTTAATGAAGCCCACAAATCGAGATATTCGATCCATCCAGGATCGGACAAAATGTATCAAGACTTGAAGGAGTACTATTGGTGGCCGAGACTCAAAAGCGACGTTGCTGTCTATGTTGGAAAATGCCTAACCTGTGCTAAGGTTAAGGCAGAATATCAGAAACCGTCCGGCCTACTACAACAACCAGAGATTCCCGTATGGAAGTGGGAACAGATCTCAATGGACTTCATAACAAAATTACCCAGGACCCCGAGAGGGCACGATATGATATGGGTAATCGTTGATCGATTGACGAAGTCTGCGCATTTCCTACCAATCCGAGAAAAGGATAGCACTGGGAAGCTTGCAGAGATATACTTAAGAGAAATTGTGGCACGTCATGGAGTGCCAATCTCAATCATTTCAGACAGAGATGGACGCTTTGTCTCAAGAATCTGGCAATCATTTCAGGAAGCCTTTGGATCTCAGTTAGATCTAAGCACGGCATTCCATCCACAAACAGACGGCCAGAGCGAACGGACTATACAAACGTTAGAAGATATGCTTCGCGCATGCGTCATGGACCTAGGCGGCAGCTGGGATACTCATCTACCTTTAGTTGAGTTTTCCTACAATAACAGCTATCATACAAGCATAAAAGCCGCACCGTTCGAAGCTCTGTATGGCCGCAAATGCCGATCGCCCTTATGTTGGGCAGATGCCGGAGATAAACGTATGGTTGGTCCTGAACTTGTACAAGAGACAACCGACAAGATTGCACAGATCCGAGAGCGCATTAAGGCGGCTCGAGAGCGACAAAAGAGCTACGCTGATCCGAACAGAAAATCGGTAGACTTCAAGGTGGGAGACAAAGTGTTGTTAAAAGTCTCACCATGGAAGGGCGTAGTCAGGTTTGGAAAGCGTGGAAAGCTGAATCCACGATATATCGGACCATTCAGAATACTGAAGAGAATTGGTACCATGGCATACAAGTTGGAGTTACCGGAAGAACTTAATGGAGTACATGATACGTTTCATGTATCCAACCTGAAGAAGAGTCCAACACAAGAAAACGTGAGCATCCCGATGGATGAAGTGCATATTGATGAAGCCCTCCGATTTACAGAGCAACCCGTTGAGGTTACTGACTGGAAAGTCAACAAGACCAGGAGGAGCAGTGTGAAACTTGTCAAAGTACGTTGGAGCTCTAAGCACGGACCCGAGTACACATGGGAACGTGAAGACCAGTTCAAGAAAAAGTATCCCCACCTATTCAAGAAGACTCCAGCGAGAGTGAGTTCAGTCTGAATTTCGGGACGAAATTCTTTTAACGGGGGGAGACTGTGACAACTGGCCCAAACCGGTAATTTCCGTACACACTAATTATTGCTTAATGACTACAATTATGCCCTTAATTGTCAGCAATAGCTGAACACATAATAAACAAGTGAATTCATGCATGTTGTATACTACAAAATATTGCTTTATGCATAAACGAGAGCGTTGCGTCAGAATAATAGTAAACTCACCGGTAAGACACTATGTGTCGACGGAACTGCAGAAAGCAGCCAGACAATAAAATTGGACCCTAGGTGTAGGTCCAACAACAAGAATGCATTAAAACCCAAGAGTACATACAAG
Source organism: Helianthus tuberosus (assembly GCA_030545235.1). Classification (NCBI taxonomy): domain Eukaryota; kingdom Viridiplantae; phylum Streptophyta; class Magnoliopsida; order Asterales; family Asteraceae; genus Helianthus; species Helianthus tuberosus. Next base: position 87,391,690 of record CM060369.1, read on the forward strand.
GGTTTAATTTATATACATTGCGAAAGCAAAATTAAGCACTAAAAAGCACCCGAAACGCACTTTAAGTGCCGAATTTTGTATAATTCAGCTCTAATCAGCATTTAAGCATATAAATATTATGCAGAAATGTCGTTTTATTATCCAGAATATTTCCCTAAGTGTTGGGAATTGAAAGAGTACAAGAAAGGTACTTAAAAGACACTAAAAAGTGTGCTTTAGCACTTTAACGAATCGGTATGCAACCGAACAACCGGACTATACCCGGAACATGAAAATATTATTATTTTCATTATTTATCTTTTTCTGAGCTAGTTAGGGTCCTTGATTTCCCTAACACCCGTTATAACACACTACACGTTAGTAACCGGGTTAATTTCTTAACTTAACCTAACTAACTACCTAATTACTAGTTGAGATCGAACTGGATACCCCCCCCCCCCTAATGAGATCGGCCAACAAGGGGTAACCAAGGAAGTACAACTTTTGATTATTATATTGTCTTATGCTTAATATCAAGGGGACACGAAATCCGTTGGACGAAGAACATGAACTTGTCTATAAATACCACCACTTAACACATAAGTTATTACACATAACATTTCACCAAAACTCTCTCTCTCTCACCCTTGGAGCTCACGGCCAAGACCACCCACCTCCATCCATCCGATTTCAAGTTTAGTTCATCACATTCCAAGGTTATACAAGTGTTACGAGTCACGTATTAGGAGTCTTGGAGCAAACGGAAGGCGAAGGACCTCTCTACTTTGCTTTTATCCACCTCTTTTGCGCTTAGATTCTTCCCTAGCCTCGAGCTAGAGGTATAATGCTTAAAACTTATATTTGAACTTATCTAAAGTGGTTAAAAGGATTTGTGTTGGTTAAATCTCGTTAAAATGCGAAAAGATGCACAAAAGTCTACTAAAAACATGAAAAATAGTGGTTAATAGCACATAAGTTGTGTAAAAGTTGTAGTGTTTGAAATACATGATTATCTAGACCCGATCTATGATGTGGTAGCTCGGATCATCGTTTAACCCGGTTTGGTAAGATCATGGATCTTAACATAAAGCTATTTTAGAAGTAACAAGGGTTAAAAGGTGAAACCCTACCACACATAAACCATGAACTTGTGTAAAAAGGTTTTAACTTGTACAAAAGTGTTTAAAACTAGTAGATCTATGTATCTACAAGTGGTATTTTCAAAGGACCAAGCGTTAAAGAAATCATGTTTTAAAACCGAACCTTACACAAACAAAAGTGGTTTTTGTGAACAAACAAGTGTATGGACACTTGTGTAACAAAAGTTTTAACGAAGAAATAGTTTTCGTAAAAACCGACTAGAAGTTGTAAAACTTCATATTCTTTAAAAATAAAGTTTTTAAGAAGTTAAACTTATTTTTAAAGATAACAAGACTTACTAAATGTGCTAGTAAGTTACTACACATTTTTGTAAATATTCAAGTTCATGAAATTAGTGATTATTGTTGACGGATATTGTTGATAATTGTTGTTGATGATTGTTGACAATTTAAAAGAAAATAAACACACGTTTTGAAAACGTGGGAAACCTCCATTTTTAGGGGAAACTCTGTCAAAATTTTTATAAATTTTGACACTTAGAAAAATATAAGTTTTTGAGAAACTTATTCCCTAAAAATGTGTTTAAAAGTATTACTAAGGTTTCCCTAATTTTTGATGATAAGAAATGGTGATTTCTTGAGGAATGAAAATGGATATTATGTATATATATTTTTGAGAGAAAAATATATATTATTTTATCACCAATTTTTGTGCTAAGTGTATATAGTATGTGTTATACGTGCTAGTGTATTAAGACTTAAAAATACACTGATTACTCATGAGGAGTAGAAATATAAAAATACACATACAACATACAAGATACATAATTCGGGTGCAAAGTGCAAAACACAAAAGAATTATATTTATTTTGGAGAAAATAATATAAGTAAAATACGTGGTTAAAAATATAGAATATTTTTAACACAAGAATATATGCAAAAGAGAGTGACTGGACTTGTGCGACGCAAGTCTAGTGACCAACGTTAAGAAAACGCGTATAGGTTACGACGTTAATTAAGCAAATCCGGTGGAGTTTACGACGCTAGGAACGCAAAGTTGTGAGTTCATGCTCCCCCTTTTCTCTTTAACTGTTTTCAGTTTTTATAACTTCGGGGGTGAAATACATGTACAAAAGTACAATATTTATAAATGGTATGATATAAATACAAGAAGTACACTTGGTGAGAACGAGAACCAAGTGTGACAAAATATAAGAATACAAGAAGTACACTTGGTGAGAACGAGAACCAAGTGTGACGAAATATAAGAATATGAGAAGCGCACTTGGTGAGAACGAGAACCAAGTATGAGGCGCTATGAGAAATGATAACAAGAAACGCGCTTGGTGAGGACGAGAACCAAGTAGGATGCGTTATGAGAAATAGTGTCACGAATAGGGTAAAGAAGCACCATTAATCAACGTATACATTCAGACTGCAGAACAAAAGGTTAGATCTAACGGGTGCCTGGCAGCCACACTACCGATCGGGGCGAGAATCGAGTAGTGCTTTTGTGTCTCAGAATATACCAATTAAATGCCTTAGGTTTGGTGACTTCCTATGACGTGCCACATGTTAATGGCTTTGTAACCCATTAACAATCTGATAATTACAGAAATACTGTATTTACATAAAATTCATACCATACTAAAATTGATATATAACTTGAAGTACGTGGGATACTCAAGAAGATTGATATATAACTTGAAGTACGTGGGATACTCAAGAGAATTGATATATAACTTGAAGTACGTGGGGTACTCAAGAGAATTGATATATAACTTGAAGTACGTGGGGTACTCAAGAGGATTGATATATAACTTGAAGTACGTGGGGTACTCAAGAAAAGCTTGATTTACTCACAACTATGTTTTTATACAAAGTATACAAACGTGAATTACAAAACTGCATGAATTCACACCAACTTTATGTTGACGTTTTTCCAAAAACTCACATGTATTTCAGGTAACTAGGATGGATGTGCGCGTGGTCTTGCTTATGCTCGTGGATGTCACTTATGTTTAACTTTAAATAAAGTGGTAAACTCTTAAGACAATGTTTTAAGCTGTCTAGCGATGTAAACGCTAAACTTATGTTTTCAAATTATGGCATTTGATGTTATTTTACGAGCATGTAGCATGTTTACTCTTCGTATGCAATGAGAACCTTTCATGATCACACCTCGTGCTTCCGCCGTAGAAAGGGGTGTGACATGTTGTACTTATATAATCAGTGTTTTTTTTTTTTTTTTTTGCCTGCCAGGTAGATATATGTGTTTGGCAGTAAAAAATATCAGTAATTTTTTTATATGTATTTTGTGTATCAAATGTTGTGCCATGTAGGATGCATGCCTATAATGTGACAGGTAATTATGGCGTTTTGAAAAGATAAATAAATTCAATTTCCAATATAGAGGCTTTTAATATAATAAATATTAGTAATAATGTTCCCGTCTCTTTATTTTTATTGTTTTCAGTTACTGTTTTGTTCAGTTTCATTTGTTAAGGCTGTGACACTTCCCATCTTATCAAGATTTGGCGTTTTGTTTTTATCGCGTTTAGATACAGATGACACGTTGTTTTATACATTTTTAATGGCGTTTAGCCAGTTATTGTTGTTATTAATAATACGCTGTTAGCATCCGTTTTCACAGTTTTCATACTATTAGGCGTTTTGGTGTTTGTAGTTTTTGGTGTTTTATAAACATTTTTTTGGCAGATATAACGTGTTTTATTAGTAGAGAATTAGATAACAAACAAAAGAAAATGATCCCCTAAAAAAATAAAGACAAAAAATGAAAAAAAAAATTAAAAATGCTAATCTAATTTCTCATCCAAATCTTCGTTGTCATCAGCCTCTTCTTCTTGAATTTGTTTTGGTGTTTTGAACCTTTGAATACCTTAGCTAGATGCCAATTTTCCTACATAATGCCTGTCTTTAGACGAAGCTGATTAGTGGCATCTTGTATTTTGGTGTGATATATTCTTGTTTGGTGACATGTTGTTGAAGATCAACGCCTGCTTGGATGCTATTATAATAATGGAGTCCAAAATAACATTTTACACTAGTATCGATCCCTTCATGCCATCAATATATCCATCAAGAACAAAACTCACATGATGACATATCATTGTCATCAGTCTCTTTTTCTTGAATATTTGTCTATCTCATTCAACAAAAGCTTATAGATGTACCCACCTCAGAGAAGAATCCATTTAGTGAAACCTCATTTAGAACAATACTGGATATAGAAGAAACGAGCTTTGCCATCTGTGGTTTTTTTAACAATTTTTTGGCGTTTTAAAGGGAGTGGTTTCTAGGAAACATCGTGTTTCTTTTTTGGGTGTGATCAATTGAGTGTGCATAGACGTCTCTCTTATAGGATGTTTTTGGCGCGTAGTTTAGTCAGGATTTTATTATAATAAATGATAGTAATAAAGTAACCGTTTTTTCAATTACTGTGTGTATTTACTATTTTGTGCAACTTTATCAGTTTAGGGTGATAGACGTCTCATCTTTCAAGTTTGGCGTTTTTTTAATGGCGTTTTGTATGCAATGACTTTTTTCTAGTTTTTTTTGGCGTTTTGAAACTAAGGGGAGAAATATAGCGTTATATTATCTTAAAAAAAAGATTACACAGAAGAAAACCAAAAAAAAAAAATTAAAACCCCTCGTCTGAAGGTACTTTATCTGAGAAGTATCCATCACTTCCTTCGTCTTCTTCTTCGGAGTCTTCTTCTAGTCTTTCATCTAATTCATCACTTTCACTTTCATTGGCTTCTTGTTGTTGAAGATTCTGAAGCCTCCATTTGAACATGTCCTGCATCAACGCCATTTTTAAGTCTATGTCTGTGTTCAAACACGTGGCGTTGTGCAACTCTTCCATTAACCCAACCCCCTGCTTTGTCATGATGTCTTCAAGAAGGTAGTCTTCCTGCTCTCCGTTGTCACATATATCGGTCACCATGTCTGTTTCCTCATCAAAACACCATGATATTATGGCTGGGTCCGTTTTTTCATCTGCTTTGTGTCACACCCCTTTCTAAGGCGGAAGCACGAGGTGTGATCATGAAAGGTTTTCATTACATACGATTGGTAAACATACTACATGCTCATTAAAATAACTCCAAATGCCAAACATTACATAACTGAAAACGTAGTTTAAGTGTTTACATCACAAGACAGCATATTGTCTGAAAAGTTTACAACTTTATTCAACGATAAACACAAAGAACATCCAAGAGCATGAGTAAGACCGCGCGCACATCCACTTTAGTTACCTGAAATACATGTGAGTTTTTGGAAAATCGTCAACATAATGTTGGTGTGAATTCATGCAATTTGTATTGAACGTTTGTATACTTTGTATGAAAACATGGTATGTAATTCTGTATTTATCAAGCATTTCTTTATGTATCGAGATTGTTAATGGGTTGCAAGGCCATTAACATGTGACACGACATAGGAAGCATCCAAACCATAGGCATTTTTCTAGTTGTCGATTCACGACGGAGACACAAAAGCACTACTTGGTACTAGTTATCACCAAGAGTGTGGCTGCCCGAAAACCCATTAGATCTAACCTTTTGTTCTGCGGTCTTAGTATGTACACGATTAATGGTGCTTCTGGTACCCTATTCGTGACACTATTTCTAGTATCATTCCTCATTTCTTGTATCCATCATACCATAACTCATGTATTTTCCCCAAGTTTAAAAAGTATATAAAAGATTAAAAGTGGGGACATAAACTCACTTTTCTATAAACATTTAGTAACATGTATTTCACCCCCGAAGTTATAAAACTGAAAACAGTTAAAAGAAAAGGGGGAGCATGAACTCACAACTTTGCGTTTCTTGCGCCGTAAACTTCACCGGGTTTGCTTATATAACGTCGTGACCTATACGTGTTTTATTAACGTTAGTCACTAGACTTGTTGATGTGCGTAAAGTGTGATAGGTATTTAAGTATATTTTAAGCCCTTTTTACACGTTAGTCAAGTTTTAAATTTATAAAACATGATAGTTACTAACACCAAACACACATATGGGGAAGTGCACCCATCGTGAGCGTAGTATAGTGTTGGTAAGATACCGAGGTCGTCCAAGGACACAAGAGCTTGTAGTACTGGTTTATCCTCAATGTCTAATCAAATCAAAAGTTAGAAAAAGGTTTTAAATAAGAAAAATAAAAACTAACTAAAATGCTGAAAGATAAAATAAAAGTAAAAACAGATAGACAAGATGAATCACTTGGCTCTGACTCGTGTTTAGTGTAACCTTTGATTATTTCCGCACTTTTGCACTTTTTAAGAGATTATCTTAGTTATTGTAGTAGGCCCCTCTTTTGAAGGTGACGTTACCCTCAACCCAGTAGTTTGAATCAGCAAGGATACAATCCTAAAGGGTCGGATTATTGAAAGATAATTAATTAAGTTATTAATGCATATTATGGTAGGCCCCTCTTTTGAAGGTGACGTTACCCTCGGCTAAGTAGTCTGAGTCAGCAGGGATACAGTCCTAAGTAGCCGGGTTAAAGTATTAATAGTAGCTTACATATGAGGGGATCAAAGAGTTTGGACCCCCGCCATCCAATACCGGTGAGTATTGAAGGAGGTCCTACTAAATTTGACCCAGGTCCTTGCAGGATCTATACACTGAACAAGGCAAGACTATTACCAAACTGTTCCCTTAACCCCCGACCAGGTAGCCAACATACCTCCATATAGACCGTGGAGATATGAATGGTGAAAATCTTTTATTTTATATAGACAGTAAAATAATGCCAAGACACCACGGACAAACGATAAGGAAGAATCACCTTCAACATAAGAAACTAGTTATTAAAGTCATTAATACATAACCAAGTAAAAAGTGCGAAAAGATTAAAAATAAAAAGTATTACACTAGACACTTGTCTTCACCAAGTGATGTAAGAGACTTAGGCAAACATGGCCTTTGATTGTCAAGAACTCTTACAATCAATCTTGGATCCCGAGACGACTCACACACTCTATGATGGGCAATGGATGATGGTGGTGGATGATGGTGTTGTGATGGTGGTGGGTGGTGGGTGAAGTGTGAGAGAGGTGGTGTGCCAAGGGATGGTTTGCAAATGAGCCAAACACCCCTATTTATAGGCTGAACAGCAGCTCGGGCACGACCTCGTGTCCATTGGGCATGGCCCCGTGTCCATCCTCTTCTCTTTCTTCATTAATTGTAGTTTGTCTACATTAGTTGACCACGCCCCCGTGTCCGCTGGGCACGCCCCCGTGTGCAGAAGCATATATGTACTGTCAAGATTTCCCTAGATTCTGTGAATCTTAGAGTTGACCACGGCCCCGTGTCCGCTGGGCACGCCCCCGTGGTGGGTGATAGAAGCTTCTATAGCTTTGACTTTTATGCTGGCACTTGGGCACGCCCCCGTGTTCACTGAGCACGGGGCATGTTCAGCCTTCTGTTCTCTTGTTTTTGCTTGGGAAGATGCTGTCGGGGGGTCGGGCATGCCACGTTTGCTCCTTTTCTTGTATTCATGTTAGATTTAGCTGCCTTTTTGCTTCTTTTGTTAATTTGAGCTCATTTAATCCTGAAAATACAAAAGGAAGAAAAAAACACACTTTTTCCAACACTAGTACTAATAAAGGGTTAGTTTTATGCCACAATTGATGTAATTTATATGCTGCATTTTGTGCACATCAAATACCCCCACACTTGAATCTTTGCTTGTCCTCAAGCAGAACTCTTTATAATGTGGCTTTACACTCCCAAATGGAATGGGTAGAAGAGAAGGTTTTTGGGCTTGTCATAGAGTGTCAGGATTTCCAAGATTCTTTATCAAGTTTTATTTTTATTTGTTTACAATCCTATTCGTCATGATTTATTTAAAACATTACATAAGATAAATTACTTATTAGGGTATAACATGCCTTTTTAAAATTCCATTTATATACAAGTTCACATACCGCACGGGGGATCACTCAACACTCGGCCGAAGATGTATTTTAGTGAATCACTCGAGAGCGGCATGGAACTTATTCCTACCATAGGCTTGCCAAGCAATCAATCCTCCTCCTTTTTAACAATATACCTTTGTAAATATCAAGAGGACTTTTGGGTGAAGGGTTAGGCTTGGGTTAAAGGTAGGTGGTTGGGATAGTGGTTAGTAAAAGGGCGAAAGGCGTAAAAGCGTCGGTTTTCGTAAGACTATTTATTTTTGCAATTTTTATTTTGATGAAGCCATTATTCAAACAAAGTTATTTTTGATAAACTTGTTTGTTTATTTCTCTTTTGCTTCATCATCATCATCATCATTTTTTTGTTTTTTTCTTTTTTTTTTTTGAAAAGTCATACGAAAAACCGAGCTTGTTACTAAAAACAAAGGGTTAAAAATAAAAAGGTTTTGGTGGGTGAAAGGGTGTTTGTTTTTTTTTTTTTTTTTTTTTTTGGGTTAAGAAATGAAAAGGTTTAGGCTCAAAGGGGTTAACTAGGGAGATTTTGGGTAGGTGGTAAAAAAAAAAAATTAATGGTGTAGAAATGAAAAAGGGTTAGTCCTAATGCCTCCATCATTTACTTACTCGGGTTTAAGTTGGTAAGGACCGGGAATGTATCGTCGTGGCAAGTTCTAGAGTCATAAGAACCAAGCGGCTATTCACACAAGAAACGAAAAATGAGCATTTAGTTTAAGGATATGTATTTGTATGCTCAATAAAGGCTCAAAACTCACTTTTGTGGGAATGGGTTTTTTATGTGATAAAGTATATATAATCAAATTTTAACTAAACTTGTCATGCCGTTTCATAATTTTCTTATGTTGGTTCTTTTTATCACGACGCTATCGGTTGTAAATTTGTAAAAATATAACCTTTTTAGAATTTGAAATTCCCAAGTTAAACCTAGACAAGTAAAAAAATGAAAAAAATTTTTGAAAAAAATTTGGGGTGATTAGCGGTTCCAATAGAGTTTTGTGCAAGGCTTGTGATTAGGACTTGCAAGATTCAAAGTTTTAGCATCCCCCCACACTTAAATTACACATTGTCCTCAATGTGTCCCAAAAATAAGTTTTTTGGTTGATTGAATGTGTAAAAAGGTGTGAAAAAGCAAAATTTATGTTACTAGGCGTCTGGACACGGCCCCGTGTCCGATGGACACGACCCCGTGTCGAAGTGCCAGTAACGAAAACTTACAGAAGTTGGACACGGGGGCGTGTCCACTGGGCACGACTCCGTGTCTGGCAAAAGTATGCAGAATTAAACAAATAGCAGGTCTGGGGAAGTGGGCACGGGGACGTGTCGGCTGGACACGACCCCGTGTGGACAATCTGCAAAGGTGAAAAACAGGTTTCTGGTTTCGTTTTTCCTGCTCCGGCTTTAGTAGTACTAATATTTAGTACTCTAAGCCTCGTATGTACCTGTTTTATCAATAAACACTACACCAAACCGTAGCAAGCATCCTAAATTACCATCGTTCAACATCCACATCACAAAGTTAAAAAGAAAAACAAATGCAGAAAATAAAAAGAGTTAAAGGAAAGTAAATTGTTCAACACACGGCACGCAGGCCAGAAATTGTTCATAAGAAAAGGGGGTTAACCTGTGGATCACCAACCGACCGCTCCTGCGTCTACTCCTCCCGCCTAATCCATGTCCTCATCCTCATCTTCATCACCTCCTCCACCGTGCCCTGCTATGTACTCCTGGATATTCCCAATGTCATCTTGGATATCGGAAATGTTTCTCTCGATTGCTCCTACCCGGGTGTACGTGTTGCTCGCCATGTTATAGGTGTTCCTGGTGCACATGAGGTTTTCCTGCAATAAATCATGTAAGCTTTGAAAATTAGGAAAACCGCCTCCTTGTGAGGAGGATTGGACCGGATCACTGTGGGGCTGGTACTGGTACTGATGATGCTGTGGAGCATGAAGGACGAGTGCCTCTTGCGGGTTCCATGCATGCCCTTGGACTCTTTGGAAGCTAACCGACCCGTCTTCGGCTTCATAGATCAAGTTCATGGAGCGGCAGATATGTATGTCCACTCGTCCCGACCATGGGCTCTTTTGGAAAGACCTAGGCATGTTCACGAAGTGCTTGAAGAGACGGTAAATCCACCCCCCGAAGAAGATAGGGGTTGGTGGAGTAGCAAGCCGGTTCCAATGCATGTTGCGGAGCAAGAGGTACGGAACATCGAGGTGTCTGCGGTTATGAATGCAATGAAGGACCACCAAATCTCTCAACCCAATAACGCCACTGCTATCATGCCTTTGGCTAAGAGAGTAAGCGAGGACCCTATGGATGTAACGGTAAAGCGGGTCCCTCAGCTTAGTGCTCTTAGTGCTGCTCGGGTTGTAGTGCCCTTCTCCAATTTGAGCCCAAGTGGCTAGGCGCTCGTTTTCATCCAACTCTCGCACCCCTCCGGTGTTCTCTTCATTAACTGCATCTTCCTCCGGATACAACCCAACTATCGACCCAAATTGTGCCATCGAAATCGAGTACTTAGTCCCCCCACATCGGAATTCCACCCCATCATGGTCAAATTGGTCACACATTGAATTGAACACGAATGTACTATAGAATTCCAGGTTGTACTCGTGGACCGAGTGAAGTCGAGTGGTTAGGGCGACTCTTAGTGGGCCGGTAACGAGGTTGTTAAACCGGTCAAGTTGGTTCACCAATGTTAACAGATCCATGAACACTTGTCTTGGGTATTCTTCTGGTCTGGTTCGAAGCACATCGTATCTTGCTTTAGCGTCTTGCTCAGTTGCATTGAACCTTGTGAATTTCTTTGACATCTGAAAGAATACACCAAAAGTTAGCACGAAACAGTGAAAATTTCGAAGAAAACTGAAAACAGTTAGCTGGACACGGCCCCGTGTTCAGCGGGCACGACCCCATGTCCAGGCGTCTGTTACTCAAAAACTTCATTTTTCGACCCGGTTTCGAAAACTTGAAAATTTTTGGTCCAATAGGTGCGGTTTCCCCCGAAAATGAAACCCCAAGTGCCGTTTTTCCCAAAACAAACCGTTTACCCCTTCGATTTTATCTTTTTCGGTTAAAAAATAAGGGTTTGTGGTTTTTGTGAGAAATCGGGCAAATCTATGAACAATACAAATGGATTTACTTCCTATAACACTAATCTAAACTAATGCTAACAGATTTATGCAAAAATTTGAGGTTCGATCCGTATGAAGTTCAAGAACCCTAGATTTTTCCCCAAATTTTTGATGTTTTAACTACATGCAAATGCTTAATCTAACTACTAATGATGATAGAATCATGCCTTGATGTTGTTAGAAGTAGAGGAGACGTCGAAAATCTGTGGAAAATCGCCTGAACCAGATAGTTTTCGGGGAAAACGGGGCGTGTGGAATGAAGTAACTGTTATGAATTTATCCCGACAGTCACGCGGACATGGCCCCGTGTCCAGTGGACACGGCCTCGTGCCGAGCAATTATATATTTTTTTATGTATATATATATTTTTTAGTGCTCGTGTGAGTGCCCTTGTTTCCCAAAAACTTGGTTAGAAAACTTACCGATTTAGATGTCGACCCGTTCGTTCGTAGCTTACCAGGTATGATGTTGATGCTTTCATTCTTCGACCGTTTGAAGCGAGATTTCTTCCTCTTCATCCTCAATGAATCCTTGATAGAGTTTTAGCCGTTGGCCATTGACTTTGAATGGAATTCCATTCCGAGATTTAATTTCTACTGCACCGAGTGGGAAAATATGGGTGATGGAAAAAGGCCCTGACCACCTAGACTTTAATTTACCAGGAAATAATCGAAGTCGTGATTTAAACAAAAGAACTTGGTCTCCTACTCGAAATTCATTAGGTTTAATGTGTTTATCGTGCAAGTTTTTCATTCTTTCCTTATAAATTTCAGAGTTTGAGTATGCATAATTCCTTAATTCGTCTAATTCATTTAATTGACAAAATCGATTTCTACCAGCAAATTCTAAATCTAAGTTTACATTTTTAATTGCCCAGTAGGCCTTGTGAGCTATTTCTACTGGCAAATGACAGCTTTTTCCATAGACGAGCTTATATGGGGTTGTACCTATTGTTGTTTTATAAGCAGTTCGAAAAGCCCATAAAGCATCATCTAATTTATCGGCCCATTCCTTTTTATTTAACCCTACGGTTTTTTCAAGTATTCGTTTTAAACCTGTATTAGTCACTTCGGCTTGTCCGTTTGTTTGAGGGTGATATGCTGTTGAGACCCGATGATAGACCCCATATCTTGTTAAAAAAATTTCAAGTTGATGGTTGCAAAAATGGGTACCTCTATCACTTATTAACGCTTTAGGTGTTCCAAAACGAGAGAATAATTTTTTCAGAAATCTTACCACGACTCTTCCATCATTTGTTGGAAGTGCCTCGGCCTCGGCCCATTTAGACAAGTAATCTATTGCCACAAGTATATATTTGTTTCCTTTTGACGGTGGGAAAGGTCCCATAAAGTTGAGTCCCCACACATCAAAAATTTCACAAACAAGAATGCCGTTTTGGGGCATTTCGTTTTTGGAAGAAATATTACCTGTTCTTTGGCAAGCATCACATGTCTTTACAAGACTTTGGGCAACTTTATAAATGGTTTGCCAATAAAACCCTGAATCAAATACCTTTCGTGCGGTACTAGCGGCACCATGATGTCCTTCGTATGGACCTTCATGACAATGGCGGAGAATTCTTCGTGCTTTGTTACCATGTACGCATTGTCTGATGAGTTGGTCGGCACACATTTTGAAAAGATAAGGATCTTCCCAAAAATAATGCTTCACATGAGCAAATAATTTTTTTCTTTGATGATGTGGCCAACCTTTTGCAACTATACCGCTAGCTAGGTAGTTAGCATAGTCGGCGTACCGTGGTTCTTATTTGTATTCCACCATTTCTAGGGACTCTGTCGGAAATTTTTCGTTGATTTGCTCGTCTCTGGTTGCCTCCAAAGCTGGGTCTTCTAAGCGCGAAAGATGATCTGTTGCGGTGTTTTCTTCTCCTCTTTTGTCTTTGATTTCAATATCAAATTCTTGGAGGAGTAAAATCCACCGAATCAAACGTGGTTTTGCGTCCTGCTTTTTGAAGAGATATCAAATGGCTGCATGATCTGTATAGACTATAGTTTTAGAAAGAACAAGATAAGAACGAAATTTATCAAAAGCAAATACCACAACTAGTAACTCTTTTTCAGTTGTTGTGTAATTTTCTTGTGCATCGTTAAGTGTTTTACGAGCATAATAAATTGGGTGAAAATGTTTTTCTTTTCTTTGTCCCAAGACAGCTCCAACCCCAAAGTCACTTGCATCACACATGATTTCGAAAGGAAATTTCCAATCAGGCGCTATCATGATAGGTGCATTGACTAGCATTTCCTTTAGGGTTAGAAATGCTTGATTGTAATCCTTGTCAAAGATGAAAGGAGCATCTTTTTCAAGTAATTTTGTTAGAGGCCTTGAAATTTTAGAAAAGTTTTTGATAAACCGCCTATAAAATCCGGCATGCCCTAGGAAACTTCTGATAGCTCTAACGGAGGATGGGGGTGGTAATCGAGAAATAGTGTCTATTTTGGCTCGATCAACCTCCATTCCTTCGCTTGAGATTTTATGACCGATTACTATTCCCTCCGTTACCATGAAATGACATTTTTCCCAATTAAGGGTGAGGTTAGTTTCCTCACATCGGGATAGCATTCGTTCAAGGTTATCGAGGCATTGGTCGTATGAATCCCCAAAGATGGAAAAGTCGTCCATGAAGACTTCCATTGTCTTTTCTATCATGTCATGGAAGATGGCCACCATGCAATGTTGGAAGGTTGCGAGGGCATTACATAGACCAAATGGCATGCGTCGATAAGCAAAAGTTCCATAGGGACATGTGATGGTTGTCTTTTCTTGGTCTTCGGGTGCTATCGGGATTTGAAAGTAACCTGAAAAACCATCCAAGAAACAGTAAAATTTATGACCGGATAATCTTTCTAACATTTGATCAATGAAGGGCAAAGGAAAGTGATCTTTCCTCGTTGCTTCATTTAATCGTCTATAATCTATACATACTCTCCATCCTGTGACGGTTCTTGAATTAATTCATTCTTTTCGTTAGTTATTACCGTCATACATCCTTTCTTTGGAACTACTTGTACGGGAATTACCCAAGGACTATCTGAGATAGGATAAATAAGTCTGGCGTCAAGTAATTTGATGACTTCGTTTTTAACCACTTCTTGAACATTTGGATTTACTCGACGTTGTGGTTGTATTACCGATTTGTAGTCATCATTCATTAAAATTTTGTGCTTGCACATGGAAGGACTTATTCCTTTAATGTCTATAAGCTTCCAAGCAATCGAATTTTTGTGTTTTTTCAAAAGTTTAATTAATTTTTCTTTTTCTAAACTACCTAATTTAGACGAAATAATTATAGGTGATTTACCATCCTTGTCTAGAAAAGCATATTCCAAACCTTTTGGAAGTTCTTTGAGCTCAAGAGGTGGGTCTTTAGGAGACTCCTTATTGGGTTGCTCATTTTGATCAAGAACTTTAAAAGTTTGTTCTATGGCGACCTCTTCTTCAACAAAGTGGTCAATCTTTTCACTTGTATCGGGTGGTTCATCTTCATCTTCAATTAGGGGGTCATTATTGCCGAATGGATATTTCATTGACCGCTCAAGATCGACACTCTTTTTAAATGCCCCTAATTGAATTGATAGATTGTTGTTCTTCCGGTTTTTCAAAGCTTCGTGAGTTTTTACAAAGGGTCGTCCCAACACTAGAGGAGCGTCATCGAGGATGACAAAGTCGGTTGGGATTACCATTTGATTTGTTTGAACCAAGACATCCTCAACTACACCGATTGATTTTATTACTTTCCAATTAGATAGAAAAATGGGTATTTGAAGTGGAGAAAAATCACTAATACTTAATTTTTCGAAAATGTAGTTGGGCATTATGTTAACGCAAAGATCTTTATCAATTGTGACATTACTAATAAATGAATTTTGAAAAAAACATGGAACCGGTGTAATGTTAATTCCAAATGGGTCTTCTTTTATTAGCGAAGTTTGATCACTAGTTAACTTAATACTTACCGTTTCGTCAATTTTAGTGTTAATGTTTAACTCTTTTAAAAACTTAGCATGAGTGGGTACTAAACAATGATTTTCAAAAGAAGGTGACAAGAGACTAATTTCTTCAAAATTAGACTCTTCTTGAATTTTAACATTAACGGACTCACCTTTTTCGTTGTTTAACTCATGTGTCGGTTCTTCACTAATTTGTTCTTCCATTTTTACCTCTTCAACTATCTCTTCTTTATTACAAGTTAATTCTTCTTTTGCGCGGGACTCCTCTTCCCTTGCGCGAGATTCTTTTATGTAGCGTTCGATAGTTTTAAGGTGTTCTAATATCCTATCTGTCACTTCGGTGATAGAGTAAGGATCGGGATTTTCAAAGCTTGAATCCGGTTGTTCGATCCTTTGTTCCTCATAATACCCATATGAAGTAGATGGTTCACACCATTGTTCTTCATTGTAAGCATATAATGGATAAGGGTCACAATTTTGTTCTTCATAATACTCATATGAGGTGGGTTGTTCACGCCATGGTTCCTCATAGTAAGCATACGAAGGTGGTGGCTCATATCTTGGTTCCTCAAAGTATGAGTAAGAAGGCTCATACCTTGGTTCATCAAAATATGTGTATGAGGGAGGAGGTTCATACCTTTGGTCTTCATAGAATGTGTATGAAGTTGATGGCTCGTACCTGGGCTCCTCATAGTAGGTGTATGAAGTGGACGGCTGAAATAAGTTACAATATTGAACCGAGTGAGTGTTACCGCAATTGGTGCAATAGTTATTCCTATAATCATCCTCCTCATAGGTGTAGTTGTAACCTCCTGAGTATTGATCCACAAGAATCACTTAGCAGACCACAACAACGTCTCGAGACTAGAAAATAAAAATGAAAACGGAAACAGAAACAGAGGTTGGACACGGCCCCGTGTTCAGTGGACACGGCCCCGTGTACAGAATCTGTATCTGGGCATTTTAATTAAAGTTACTGATTTCGTTGAGCACAGGGCGTGTTCAGTGAGCACGACCCCGTGTTCAGTCTCTGTATCTGGGTGTTTTTATGAAAAATATGCAGCACGGCCCGTGTTCAGTGAGCACGGCCCGTGTTCAATCTACTGTAAATGCAAAACTAAACTAAAATGCAGAAAAAAGATGCGCGTGTTTTGAAAAAGTTTTGAAAAACTGATTAGGCCGTCGATTTTAAGCTTTCTTAAAATCCTTGTGTCCCCGGAAACGGCGCCAAAA
The DNA here is from genome assembly GCA_030545235.1 of Helianthus tuberosus. NCBI lineage: Eukaryota > Viridiplantae > Streptophyta > Magnoliopsida > Asterales > Asteraceae > Helianthus > Helianthus tuberosus. Next base: position 87,408,074 of record CM060369.1, read on the forward strand.
ACTTGATGTGCGTAAAGTGTGATAGGTATTTAAGTATATTTTAAGCTCTTTTTACACGTTAGTCAAGTTTTAAATTTATAAAACACGATATTTACTAACACCAAACACACATATGGGCAAGTGCACCCATCGTGAGCGTAGTATAGTGTTGGTAAGATGCCGAGGTCGTCCAAGGACACAAGAGCTTTTAGTACCGGTTTATCCTCAACGTTTAATCAAATCAAAAGTTAGAAAAAGGTTTTAAATAAGAAAAATAAAAACAAACTAAAATGCTGAAAAAGAAAATAAAAGTAAAAACAGATAGACAAGATGAATCACTTGGCTCCGACTCGTGTTTAGTGTAACCTTTGATTATTTCCGCACTTTTGCACTTTTTAAGAGATTATCTTAGTTATTGTAGTAGGCCCGTCTTTTGAAGGTGACGTTACCCTCAACCTAGTAGTTTGAGTCAGCAAGGATACAATCCTAAAGGGTCGGATTATTGAAAGATAATTAATTAAGTTATTAATGCATATTATGGTAGGCCCCTCTTTTGAAGGTGACGTTACCCTCGGCTAAGTAGTCTGAGTCAGCAGGGATACAATCCTAAGTAGCCGGGTTAAAGTATTAATAGTAGCATACATATGAGGGGATCAAAGAGTTTGGACCCCCACCATCCAATACCGGTGAGTATTGAAGGAGGTCCTACTAAATTTGACCCAGGTCCTTGCAGGATCTATACATTGAACAAGGCAAGACTCTTACCAAACCGTTCCCTTAACCCCCGACCAGGTAGCCAACATACCTCCATATAGACCGTGGAGATATGAATGGTGAAAATCTTTTATTTTATATAGACAGTAAAATAATGCCAAGACACCACGGACAAACGATAAGGAAGAATCACCTTCAACATAAGAAACTAGTTATTAAAGTCATTAATACATAACCAAGTAAAAAGTGCGAAAAGATTAAAAATAAAAAGTATTACACTAGACACTTGTCTTCACCAAGTGATGTAAGAGACTTAGGCAAACATGGCCTTTGATTGTCAAGAACTCTTACAATCAATCTTGGATCCCGAGACGACTCACACACTCTATGATGGGCAATGGATGATGGTGGTGGATGATGGTGTTGTGATGGTGGTGGGTGGTGGGTGAAGTGTGAGAGAGGTGGTGTGCCAAGGGATGGTTTGCAAATGAGCCAAACACCCCTATTTATAGGCTGAACAGCAGCTCGGGCACGACCTCGTGTCCATTGGGCATGGCCCCGTGTCCATCCTCTTCTCTTTCTTCATTAATTGTAGTTTGTCTACATTAGTTGACCACGCCCCCGTGTCCGCTGGGCACGCCCCCGTGTGCAGAAGCATATATGTACTGTCAAGATTTCCCTAGATTCTGTGAATCTTAGAGTTGACCATGGCCCCGTGTCCGCTGGGCACGCCCCCGTGGTGGGTGATAGAAGCTTCTATAGCTTTGTCATTTATGCTGGCACTTGGGCACGCCCCCGTGTTCACTGAGCACGGGGCGTGTTCAGCCTTCTGTTTTCTTGTTTTTGCTTGAGAAAATGCTGTCGGGGGGTCGGGCATGCCACGTTTGCTCCTTTTCTTGTATTCATGTTAGATTTAGCTGCCTTTTTGCTTCTTTTATTAATTTGAGCTCGTGTAATCCTGAAAATACAAAAGGAAGACAAAAACACACTTTTTCCAACATTAGTACTTAAAAGGGTTAGTTTTATGCCACAATTGTTGTAATTTATATGTTGCATTTTGTGCACATCACTTGTATTGCACAAGTACAAGTCACCATCTTTTATGTATATATTCTTGGTTGTTAAAAATAATTTATATTTTTAACTATGTATCTTACTTATATTATTTTCTCACAAATAAATATAAGTATCTTGTATTTTTCACCCGAATTATGTATTTTGTCCAAAACTTCATTTCATGATCATAACTTGTCCAAGTTACATAATCTTTCAAGTAATATATTTTCATAAATATATTCTCTTGTATTTGTCTAAGCATGTTGTATGTGTATTTTGTATCTTCACTCCTTAGGAGTATTTAGTGTATTTTCTAGTCTTAACACACTATTACATATAATACATACTACATACACTTAGCACAAAATTTGGTGACCAATATATATATATATATATATTTTCGTCAAAAGTATACATACTTAATATCAATTTTTATCTTGAAGAAATCATCATTTCTTAACTTAAAGTTTACACAAAAATTAGGGAAACCTTGGTAAATATTTTTAGGGAATAAGTTTCACCAAAACTTATATTTTCTAAGTGTCAAAATTTATAGAAATTTTGACATAGTTTCCCCTAAAAATGGAGGTTTCCCATGTTTTCAAAACATGTGTTTATTTTCTTTTAATATCATCACAACAATCATCAACTCATTTAACACTTACCGAGTGTCAAAATCAAGTAAGTTATACTACACCATGAACTTGAAGTTTTTGTAAAACTTGTAGTAACTTACCATGTTATTTAGTAGGTTTAGTTACCCTTAAAAACATGGTTATTTGTTTCTAAATCACTTTATTAAAGGATTTGGTCATTTACAACTTGTAAGATGATTTTTCTAAAAATATTTCTTTTGTATTTTTCTTGTTACAATCATGTTCCCAGTCTTGTTTAAACACTAAAAATATTATTAGTTTACTTAGAAATCATGACTTGTAAATATCATAAATAAACTTGGTTTCTTGAGAAAATTATTTTTGTAATCATCTGTTTACAAGGTTTGTATTTTGTTTAAATCATCTTTACATATGAAGACCAATTTCATTATTCAAGTTCATGAAGACATAAAGCATGATGATCTTGGTCTTTCACAAGATCACCACTTTAACTTACTAGATCATGTGTTTAATCACAATCTAGTAGGCTCCATATGATGTCTAACATCACCAACACTAATAATCAATCAACAAGAAGCAACTCAACACATTCAACATGTATTCTTATATTTTTAAGCTTATGTTAAAGTATCATGATCATGTTCTTTTGTGTTCTTCAAGATTAATATTGTTCATCATCTTTCAACCATGAAAATATGAAGTAACAAGTTACAAGGAGCTTACTACTAGCACAAGGGCTAGGGAAGAACTCAAGAAGTTGAGGATGGCAAATGTGATGGTTAGAAGCAAATGGAGAAGGTTCTTCAAGATCTACAAGCTCTAAACCTTCTTATACACCTTGTAGCACCTTATGTAAAGCTTGGAATGGATGAACTTGATTTAATGATGATGGTGGTTGTGGGGGTGGCTCACGGCCGTAGGGAGAGGAGAGAGGAGGAGGTGTGTTGTGTGAAGAAGATGGAGTGAGGATGGTGACATTTATAAGATCTTCCAAGATATCTCATCATATCTAAGTAATATCAAAATAAATCAAAGTGGATCCAAGGAGGTTGTGCAAGATCATGAGATATCTTGGCAAATATTTGGTGGGGGCCACCCCTTTGCAACCGTGAATAATATGGGGGGGGGGGCAAAGTGTAACTTTCAAATCTTTAGTTGTATAAATAAGTAAGCTCTTAAGTATAAAGTTTAAGGACTTGATGTGTTATTATGTTATAAGGGGTGTTATGGTGTTCGGGGACCATAACTAGTTCAGAAACATTAAAACAATGCTTCTAGTAATATTTTCATGTTCCGGGTAATGTCCGGTTGTTCGGTTACCGGTTCGTTAAAGTGCTAAATTGCACCGTTTAGTGTCCTTTAAGTATCCTTTTGTAACCCTTTTAATTCCCAACACTTAGGAGGGTATTCTGGATAATAAAACATGAATTCTGCATAATATTTATATGTTAAAAAGCTGATTATAGCTGGTTTGTGCAGAATTCTGCATTTAAAGTGCGTTTCGGGTGCTTTTTAGTGCATATTCTAGCTTCCGGAAAGTCTATATGTTAACCCTTGTATATACTCTTGGGTTTTAATGTATTTTTGACGTTGGACCTACACCTAGGCTCCAATTCTATTGTCTGACTACTTTCTGCATAATTGTTGACACAATGTGTCTTACCGGTGAGTTTACTAGTATTTCGGACGCAACGCTATCATTAATGCATAAAGCAATATTTGTAGTATAAAACGTGCATGAATTCACATGTATAGTATGTAATCAGACAATTTTGACATTTAAGCACATAATTGTAGTCATTAAGTATTAATTAAATTGTACAGAAATTACCGGTTTGGTGCCAGTTGTCACAGTCTCCCCCCGTTAAAAGAATTTCGTCCCGAAATTCAGGCTGAGCTAACTCTCGTAGGAGTCTTCTTGAACAGGTGGGGGTACTTTTCTTTAAACTGGTCTTCACGTTCCCATGTGTACTCGGGTCCGTGCTTAGAGTTCCAACATTCTTTGACAAGCTTGACACTGCTCCTCCTGGTCTTGTTGACTTTCCAGTCAGTAACCTCAACGGGTTGTTCTATAAATCGGAGGGTGTCGTCAATAGGCACTTCATCCGCAGGGATGATCACTGTTTCTTGGGTTGGACTTTTCTTGAGGTTGGTACATGAAACGTATCATGTACTCCATTAAGTTCTTCTGGTAACTCCAACTTGTACGCCACAGTACCAATTCTTTCCAAAATCTTGAATGGTCTGATGTATCGTGGATTCAGCTTTCCACGTTTTCCAAATCTTACTATGCCCTTCCAAGGTGAGACCTTCAACAGAACTTTGTCTCCCACCTCGAATTCTAATGGTTTTCGTCTTTCATCAGCGTAGCTCTTTTGTCGATCTCGAGCCGCCTTAATGCGCTCTCGGATCTGCATAATCTTGTCGGTTGTCTCTTGCACAAGTTCAGGACCAACCATACGTTTGTCTCTAGCGTCTGCCCAACATAATGGCGAGCGGCACTTGTGGCCATACAGAGCTTCGAACGGAGCGGCTTTTATGCTCGTATGATAACTGTTATTATAGTAAAACTCAACTAAAGGTAGATGAGTATCCCAGCTGCCGCCTAGGTCCATGACATATGCGCGAAGCAAATCTTCCAGTGTTTGTATGGTCCATTCGCTCTGTCCGTCTGTTTGCGGATGGAAGGCCGTGCTTAGTTCTAATTGAGATCCAAAGGCCTCCTGAAAGGATTGCCAGATCCTTGAGAAAAAACGTCCATCTCTGTCTGAAATAAATGAGACAGGCACTCCATGACGTGCCACGATTTCTTTCAAGTACAACTCAGCAAGTTTTCCAGTGCTATCCTTCTCTCGGATCGGTAGGAAATGCACAGATTTCGACAATCGATCAACTATCACCCATATCATATCGTGCCCTCTCGGGGTCCTGGGTAATTTCGTTATGAAATCCATCGAGATTTGCTCCCACTTCCACATGGGTATCTCTGGTTGTTGCAGTAGCCCGGACGGTTTATGATATTTAGCCTTAACCTTAGCACAGGTTAGGCACTTTCCAACATAGATAGCAACGTCGCTCTTGAGTCTCGGCCACCAATAGTAATCCTTCAAGTCTTGATAAATTTTGTCCGATCCTGGATGGATCGAGTATCTCGACTTGTGTGCTTCATCAAGGATGACTTCTCGAATACCGCCATAGAGCGGAACCCAAATGCGCCCTTTAAAGTACAAGGTTCCCTCTTTGTTTGGCACCAAATTCTTCAGCATACCTCGAAGGTATTCAGCTCTACGATTCTCCATTTTAAGGGCTTCTTGTTGTGCGTCACGAATGCGTGTAGTGAGGTTCATTTGAATAGTCATTTCCAATGCTCGAACCCTTAGGGTCTTAACCCTTTCCTTTCGACTTAACGTGTCTGCTACAACGTTTGCCTTTCCAGGATGGTACTTAATCTCACAGTCATAATCGTTCAGCAATTCGACCCAACGTCGTTGACGCATATTTAATTCCTTCTGATCAAATATGTGTTGTAGGCTTTTGTGATCTGTGAAAATTGTACATCAAGTACCATATAAATAGTGTCGCCAGATCTTCAAGGAGAATACCACTGCGCCTAGCTCCAGGTCGTGAGTGGTATAGTTCCTTTCATGTACCTTCAACTGTCTTGAAGCGTAAGCGATGACTTTTTGGCGTTGCATAAGCACACAACCCAAACCTTGACGCGAAGCATCGCAGTATACCACGAAGTCTTCAGTGCCTTCGGGTAAGGATAGTATCGGTGCATCGCATAGCTTATTTTTGAGCAGTTGGAAGGCTTCTTCCTGCTTATCACCCCAGTCGTACTTCTTGTCTTTCTGCGTAAGGGTAGTCAGCGGTTGAGCTATTTTGGAAAAATTCTCAATAAATCATCGGTAGTAGCCCGCTAAGAACAAAAATTGTCGAACTTCAGTTGGTGTTTTGGGGGCTTCCCAATTCTTTATTGCTTCTATCTTGGATGGGTCAACATGAATGCCTTTCTCATTCACAACGTGACCATGAAACTGTACTTCGCGAATCCAAAATTCGCACTTGGAGAATTTCGCATAAATTTTCTCTTTCTTCAGTAGCTCCAAAATGGTTCTGAGGTGTTGCTCGTGCTCTTCTCTCGTTCGCGAGTAAATCAGGATATCATCGATAAATACAATCACGAATTTATCGAGATATGGTTTGCATACGTGGTTCATCAGATCCATAAATACTGCTGGCGCGTTCGTCAGTCCGAATGGCATCACAAGGAACTCGTAATGCCCATAATGCGTTCGGAATGCAGTCTTTGGTATGCTTTCCTCTTGAATCCTTAACTGATGGTATCCAGATCGAAGGTCGATCTTGGAATAGTAGCTCAATCCTTGCAATTGATCAAATAAGTCATCAATCCTCGGTAGTGGGTACCGATTCTTGATCGATACACATCCGCAGTGTTCCATCCTTCTTCTTTACGAACAATACTAGAGCTCCCCAAGGCGAGAAGCTTGGCCATTTGAATCCTTTATCTAACAACTCCTGGAGTTGTGTAGATAATACTTGCATTTCGGATGGTGCAAGCCGATAGGGTGCCTTGGCTACAGGAGCGGCTCCTGGAACCAAGTCTATATGGAATTTGACTTGTCGTTGCGGAGGTAGTCCTGGCAGATCTTCGGGAAAAACATCTGGGAATTCCTTCATCACAGGAATGTCTTCGAGTTTCGGCTCCTCAGCCTTCTTATCTACAACGTGCGCTAGGAAAGCAACACATCCTTTCCTTAAGCACTTCTGTGCCTTCATACAACTGATGATTCGCAGAGGCGCGTCTCGTTTTTCTCCATGTACGATGAGAGTTTCACCATTCGTCAGAGGGATGCGAATGATTTTCTCGTGACAAACAACTTCAGCTTTGTTCTTGGACAACCAGTCCATTCCGACCACTACATCGAAGCCACCCAATTGAATAGGTAAGAGGTCGATGCTAAATCTTCGCTCACCAAGTTCTAATGTGCAACCTCTAACGACTTCGCTCGATTCAACGAGTTTACCATTGGCTAGTTCTATGGAATAAGGAATATCTAATCTACTAGATTCTATTCCAAGCATACGTTTAAATTCCACAGACATGAAGCTATAATCGGCACCAATGTCAAATAGTATGGATGCAAAGTGATTGTTAACGGGAAACGTACCGGTGACCACATTAGGGTCCTCGCGTGCGTTCTTTGCTCCAATCACAAACGCCCGAGCCTGAGCATTGTTTCCCCTTGGGCAATCTTTTATGAAATGATCCTTGCTTCCACAACCAAAGCATCCTTGGTTCTACCCAGCTCAATTACCATTTCGGTTTCCATTGCCATTTCCATTTCCGCCATTGTTCCTATTACCAGCACCGTTGCGGTTTCCATTTCCGTTCCTTCCTTTTCCCCAACAATCCTCAGTATGGTGACCCAGTTTTCCACACTTATCGCATTTTGGAATGCGACAAACTCCTTCATGATGACGCTTGCAGGTGGGCAGAGTGCCCAAGTACCTTTTGGCAGGTGCGTCATTCATGGTTGCAAGAGTTTTTGCCTCCTAAGGCTGGTTGGAGTCTCGTTTCTTGTTGTTGGAACCCTTGTTGTTACGTGCCACTTGATTCAGATTCGCATGCTTCCTTTTCTTATCACCCGACGACTCAGCATGCGTCTCGATCTTCTCGGTAGGGTTCAGCGATAACTTCTTCATACGAACAGCATCTTCAGTAAGGCTGACAGCCAGAGTTACAGCCTCAGTGATCGTTTGAGGTTTGGCCGAAGTTACCATGCTGCGAAACTCTGAGGCCAATCCCCAAATGTAGCGTTCAACGCGCTTAAATTCGGGTGTCACCATGTAGGGGATCACTCTCGACAGATTGTGGAACCTTCGGGTATAACCAGTAATATCAGCACCTTCCATGGTCAAGTGCCAGAACTCAGTCTCCAACCTTTGGAGTTCAGCACGAGAGCAATACTTCTCTCTCATACGTTCCTTTAGCGCATCCCACGTCATGTCGTACGCAGCATCATCACCCAGAGTCTAGACTTTCAAATTCCACCAAGTCAAAGCTTTATCAACAAACAACCCAGTAGCAAAAGTGACTTGTTGATCCGCGGTACACTTGCTCATACGGATAGTGGCATCCATCTTCTCCGTCCAGCGTACAAACGCCACTGCACCTCCAGTGCCATCGTAGTTCAGCGGTTTGCAGTCGAGAAACTGCTTGAAAGTGCAGCCCTAAGCTGTGTTTCCTCCAGATGAATCTCCATTCCCATTACGTCTAGCACTGCTTGGTCCTCCACGTTGTTCGGTGCGGTTCGCCTCGTATTGGGCGATAGCTGCGGAGATCCTTTCCTCCAGTAGGGCGTTCAGTTCTTCAGCAGTCCTTAGTAGAAGAGGTGGAGGGGGTTGATCAGAATCACGAGCATTCACAACTTTCCTAGGTGCCATGTTCTGTAAGAACACAACACAGTAGGGTTAGACATTTGTTTGATATCGTTATACGAGACAGTAGTAGTATAAATTCATAAGCATATACCACATAAGTGATATCAAACAATCCGCCAAACGTATAAATCTATTCATACAACAAGCATGCATAAATAGATAAATACTGATGTGTCATAAGATATTCACCGAGTCTTTACACATATCAGGGTAACTTGTTACGTTATTGTTTGCGAAGTAAACAAAATGTATAAGGGTTACATCTCCCCAAAGTACAAGTTTATTATATGTAAAGGACAAGATATCTTACTTCACATTGGCGGTTCTTGTCTTCATACCCTAAATTATTACTCCAAAAGAGTATTTAATAGGTTGGGGGAGGGGTGAGGGTGTTTATGGTTGACCTTTTCTTGTATTGAAGGAATCTTGTTTGATACGTGACAAGACTTGATGTGGTTTCTGTGCACTGAATTCCATAATTATGTATGCATCCATAATTACGTAACTCCTTGCACAGTCCGCATAGTTCGTTTCATCGTAGGATCACTTCCTTCAGATAGGTAAAGTCTCGAGTACCTGAGATATTCTATTTCTAGTATATGCATATATCAATTATCACACATAGTTGCAAGTAATTTCTAGTCAAAGACAAGTGCTACTCCCGTGCACCCTAAGTCTCGTAGTGTCTTTTCTTGACTCTTTGTAAACAGTTTCAGGTAGTGGATGTCGCTGAAAGTTTTATGCAATGAAAAACTTTTGAAAAATTGTTTTCGTGAAAGGATCCTAGAGATTGTAGTCTAGACTCGAGAAGGAATCCTGGTTCACTACAATCGCAGCTCTGATACCAATCTGTCACACCCCTTTCTAAGGCGGAAGCACGACGTGTGATCATGAAAGGTTTTCATTGCATACGATTGGTAAACATACTACATGCTCATTAAAATAACTCCAAATGCCAAACATTACATAACTGAAAACGTAGTTTAAGTGTTTACATCACAAGACAGCATATTGTCTGAAAAGTTTACAACTTTATTCAACGATAAACACAAACAACATCCAAGAGCATGAGTAAGACCGCGCGCACATCCACTTTAGTTACCTGAAATACATGTAAGTTTTTGGAAAATCGTCAACATAATGTTGGTGTGAATTCATGCAATTTGTATTGAACGTTTGTATACTTTGTATGAAAACATGGTATGTAATTCTGTATGTATCAAGTATTTCTTTATGTATCGAGATTGTTAATGGGTTGCAAGGCCATTAACATGTGACACGACATAGGAAGCATCCAAACAATAGGCATTTTTCTAGTTGTCGATTCACGACGGAGACACAAAAGCACTACTTGGTACTAGTTATCACCAAGAGTGTGGCTGCCCGAAAACCCATTAGATCTAACCTTTTGTTCTGCGGTCTTAGTATGTACACGACCCCTATTCGTGACACTATTTCTAGTATCATTCCTTATTTCTTGTATCCATCATACCATAACTCATGTATTTTCCCCAAGTTTAAAAAGTATATAGAAGATTAAAAGTGCGGACATAAACTCACTTTTCTGTAAACATTTAGTAACATATATTTCACCCCCGAAGTTATAAAACTGAAAACAGTTAAAAGAAAAGGGGGAGCATGAACTCACAACTTTGCGTTTCTTGCATCGTAAACTTCACCGGGTTTGCTTATATAACGTCGTGACCTATACGTGTTTTATTAACGTTAGTCACTAGACTTCTATTGCACAAGTACAAGTCACCATCTTTTATGTATGTATTCTTGGTTGTTAAAAATAATTTATATTTTTAACTATGTATCTTACTTAGATTATTTTCTCACAAATAAATATAAGTATCTTGTATTTTTCACCCGAATTATGTATTTTGTCCAAAACTTCATGTCATGATCATAACTTGTCCAAGTTACATAATCTTTCAAGTAATATATTTTCATAAATATATTCTCTTGTATTTGTCTAAGCATGTTGTATGTGTATTTTGTATCTTCACTCCTTAGGAGTATTTAGTGTATTTTCTAGTCTTAACACACTATTACATATAATACACACTACATACACTTAGCACAAAATTTGGTGATCAATAAATATATATATTTTCCTCAAAAGTATACATACTTAATATCAATTTTTATCTTGAAGAAATCATCATTTCTTAACTTGAAGTTTACACAAAAATTAGGGAAACCTTGGTAAAAAATTTTAGGGAATAAGTTTCACCAAAACTTATATTTTCTAAGTGTCAAAATTTATAGAAATTTTGACATAGTTTCCCCTAAAAATGGAGGTTTCCCATGTTTTCAAAACATGTGTTTATTTTCTTTTAATATCATCACAACAATCATCAACTCATTTAACACTTACCGAGTGTCAAAATCAAGTAAGTTATACTACACCATGAACTTGAAGTTTTTGTAAAACTTGTAGTAACTTACCATGTTATTTAGTAGGTTTAGATACCCTTAAAAACATGGTTATTTGTTTGTAAATCACTTTATTAAAGGATTTGGTCATTTACAACTTGTAAGATAATTTTTCTAAAAATATTTCTTTTGTATTTTTTTTGTTACAATCATGTTCCTAGTCTTGTTTAAACACTAAAAATATTATTAGTTTACTTAGAAACCATGACTTGTAAATCTCATAAATAAACTTGGTTTCTTGAGAAAATTATTTTTGTAATCATCTATTTACAAGATTTGTATTTTGTTTAAATCATCTTTACATATGAAGACCAATTTCATTATTCAAGTTCATGAAGACATAAAGCATGATGATCTTGGTCTTTCACAAGATCACCACTTTAACTTACTAGATCAAGTGTTTAATCACAATCTAGTAGGCTCCATATGATCTCTAACATCACCAACACTAATAATCAATCAACAAGAAGCAACTCGACACATTCAACATGTATTCTTATATTTTTAAGCTTATGTTAAAGTATTATGATCATGTTCTTTTGTGTTCTTCAAGATTAATATTGTTCATCATCTTTCAACCATAAAAATATGAAGTAACAAGTTACAAGGACCTTACTACTAGCACAAGGGCTAGGGAAGAACTCAAGAAGTTGAGGATGTCAAATGTGATGGTTAGAAGCAAATGGAGAAGGTTCTTCAAGATCTACAAGCTCTAAACCTTCTTAAACACCTTCTAGCACCTTATGTAAAGCTTGGAATGGATGAACTTGATTTAATGATGATGGTGGTTGTGGGGGTGGCTCACGGCCGTAGGGAATGGAGAGAGGAGGAGGTGTGTTGTGTGAACAAGATGGAGTGAGGATGGTGACATTTATAAGATCTTCCAAGATGTCTCATCATATCTAAGTAATATCAAAATAAATCAAAGTGGATCCAAGGATATTGTGCAAGATCATGAGATATCTTGGCAAATATTTGGTGGGGGCCACCCCTTCGCAACCGTGAATAATATGGGGGGAGGCAAAGTGTAACTTTCAAATCTTTAGTTATATAAATAAGTAAGCTCTTAAGGATAAAGTTTAAGGACTTGATGTGTTATTATGTTATAAGGGGTGTTATGGTGTTCGGGGACCATAACTAGTTCAGAAACATTAAAACAATGCTTCTAGTAATATTTTGATGTTCCGGGTAATGTCCGGTTGTTCGGTTAGATACCTGTTCGTTAAAGTGCTAAATTGCACCGTTTAGTGTACTTTAAGTATCCTTTTGTAACCCTTTTAATTCCCAACACTTAGGAGGGTATTCTGGATAATAAAACATGAATTCTGCATAATATTTATATGTTAAAAAGCTGATTATAGCTGGTTTGTGCAGAATTCTGCATTTAAAGTGCGTTTCGGGTGCTTTTTAGTGCATATTCTAGCTTTCGGAAAGTCTATATGTTAACCCTTGTATATACTCTAGGGTTTTAATGTATTTTTGACGTTGGACCTACACCTAGGCTCCAATTCTATTGTCTGACTGCTTTCTGCAGAATTGTTAACACAATGTGTCTTACCGGTGAGTTTACTAGTATTTCTGACGCAACGCTATCATTAATGCATAAAGCAATATTTGTAGTATAAAACGTGCATGAATTCACATGTATAGTATGTAATCAGACAATGTTGACATTTAAGCACATAATTGTAGTCATTAAGTATTAATTAAATTGTACGGAAATTACCGGTTTGGTGCCAGTTGTCACACTTTGTTTGGTCCACATTTCCTTGTTAATGTTCTCATAAACTTATGTGTTTCATAACATTCGTTATCCAGAGCGATGCCAAGCGATAGGATACCCCTCTGTACCTCTTCTTCCATCTTCAAAATTGCTTTGATTGTCCTAACATATACCCTTCTTCTGTTGTCAAAACGTATGACGAATCTTCAGATTCTCAGATGTATCTCCATGAAACGATGGTTACCATTTTCGGCGTTTTGGTTAAACTTGACGTTTTTGGTAAAAGACGTTTTTTAGAATGACGGATTGAAGTGATTATGGACGCGATGTTTAACGTCGTTTATATAATGATGTTTTTGGTGCATAATTTAGGAGGGAATTTTCTTCTAATAAATGTTAATAATTGAATTTCAGTTACTGTGTTGTTTCATCTTCCTATAATCTCCAACGTGTTTTATCACTAATTTTTGGCGTTTTGTATTAATGACGTTTTATTTGTTTTGAATGGTGTGTTATCATTTTAGTTGGCGTTTTGAATTTGAGCGCTAAAAGACCCTTTTACCCTTAATGAAGCGCGTCCACTTAATAAAATTGGTGTTATTTACGAAAACGCCACCATGCCAATCTACTCCATAGATTGTTTTGATCGGACGATCCATAACTGTTCTCACTGTTCTCACACTTTTCACCATTTTCTCTAAATACTAACCCTATATAGGAACATGATCAGGAGAAAACGCCTCAAAGTGTGAGAACATTGAGAACGATTCCCAGCCATAAGATCTTAGTGGTTTGTGGCTGAGATTGATGCGGTGGCATTTTTGTAAATACTAGGGGGCCTTGGAAGTACCAGGAGGGGTAAAATAGGAAGATCCAAACAATGGTGCACATGCTAATCACATGTTATTTCCCCGATCATATTTAAACGCCAATAACTTTTTTATACGCGATTATTTAAAAAAAAAAATCACACCATAAAATTCAGCGTTTTTTTATCTTTTCAACGAGTATACTATTGATATATTTTTCAAAAAAAAATGAAGTGGGTTTTTTATGGCGTTTTAAACTTTGTTTTTTTACGTCGTTTTCAACTGGGTTTTTATGGTGTTTTTATGGCGTTTTTCAACCAATTTTTATAGTGTTTTCTGAACTAAGTGTTTTTACGGCGGTTTCAACAGAGTTTTTCATGGCGTTTTTCTGAACTGTGTGTTTTATGGCGTTTTCAACTGGGTATTTTCATAGCGTTTTCCTGAACTGGGTGTTTTTATGGCGTTTGAAACTGAGTTTTTAAGGTATTTTTCTGAACTAGGTGTTTTATAGCGTTTTCGACTCGGTATTTTTCATAGGGTTTTCTAAACTGGGCGTTTTTTTGGCGTTTTTATTTGAACACCCAGTTCATGTTATTTTTTTTAATTTCAAAAGTATAGTAATAATATACTCGTTAGAAAGATAATAAAACACTCGATTTTATGGTGTATTTTTTTTTAAATAATCACGTATAGAAATATTATGAGAGTTTAAAAAAGATGGTAGAATGTGCATGTGAGTGGCATGTGCATGAGGCTTTTGACAATATTACCCTTTGTGTAGTTTAGCACCAACGCCACATGTCAACAGCAAAATCGTTCTAACCGTTTTCACACTTTTTGGCGTTTTCCCTAAATCCCACCACTATATATATATATATATATATATATATATATATAGGACCGCTAAAATGAAAACCACATCTAGTTGTAAGAACCGTGAGAACTACACCGTACGGGGCGAGGTGGACCAAATTTTTTTTTCATAAACGTAGATGCGTGTATTATAAACACATTTGTAAAAAAAAATTCAAAAAAAAATGTTGTGTGTGTAGTTTTGAGCACCACAAGTTTGCGTTTACGGGTACCGTAACGTAGATGCGTGTATTATAAACACATTTGTAAAAAAAAAATTCAAAAAAAAATGTCGTGTGTGTAGTTTTGAGCACCACAAGTTTGCGTTTACGGGTACCGTAAATTTTGTTTAAAATTTACGGTACCCGTAAACACAAACAAAACCACACACATGACATTTTTTTTGAATTTTTTTTTTTACAAATGTGTTTATAATACACGCATCTACGTTTATGAAAAAAAAATTTGGTCCACCTCGCCCCGTACGGTGTAGTTCTCACGTTTCTTACAACTGGAGGTGGTTTTTATTTTAGCGGCCCCCTATATATATATAGGGATGGGTTAAAATGAAAACCATACTCAGTTACAAAAACCGTAGCAACCACTTTTCCACCGTTGATCTTTTTAGATTCATGGTTGAGATTAAAAGTAATTAAAACACATATCTAATTCTTTTTGTCCTATTATATTTTTAATATTTTATTTTCAAAAGGGTAGTTTATTAAATTTTCTATTTTTGTCTTATTTGGTTATTTATATTTTAATATTTTACAAATCAGATTTTTTTTACTTACAAAAATGTTTTTGTCTTATTTGGTTATTAATATTTTACAAATCAGATTTTTTTACAAAAAACACAAATTTTTTATAGATTTTTTTACTAAGCAGATTTTTACGCCCCTGTTTTTAACTTTTTTTACGCCCCGGTTTTAAAACTATTTTACGCCCTGGTTTAAAACTTTTTTTACGTCCCGGTTTTTTAACTTTTTTTACACCCCGGTTTTTAACTTTTTTTACTCCCCTGTTTTTAAAACTTTTTTTATGCCCCAATTTTAAATTTTTTACGCCCCGGTTTTAAATTTTTTTTACGTCAAAATTTTAAACGTTCTTTACGCCCCGGTTTTAAACTTTTTTACCCCCCGGTTTAATTTTTTTTTACGCCAAATTTTTTTATGACTTTACGCCAAAAAAAAATTTACTCTAAACATTTTTTACGCCAAAAATTTTTTTTACGCCAAACATTATTTTACGGAAATGTTTTTTTTATGCCAAACATTTTTTTACGGCAACAAATTTTTTTACACCAACATCAGTATCAAACTCCAAAACCCGACCCGGTTTTGGGTTTACGAAATTTCAGAACCTTAACAAAACGAACTCAACCAAAATCACGAGTCATATATGTCTCAGATAAGTTGATATTTATTACCATCGACTGAAAAATATAAAAACCAAGAACAAAAATCAAAACCATGTGTGAATCTTGAAAAAAAAACAGGGTTTGGCTCAAAGTTTCCAGAAATCGTGGCTGCAAAGTGGGGTTGCGGGTCAAAAACCTACTCTTCACCATCCTTGCCACACCATCGTCATCAACTGTCAGAAAACATGTTTTGAACGTCACTGCCAAGAAAAATGTTTTCCACCAAGCAACAAATTGTAAAACCCCTATGATAAAATACACCAAAATACACAAAAAGAAATCAACACTATACATGAAAAACCCACCAAATCTGAATCAAGCATCATAAAGATATCTCTATGGGTGACATTATCAATTGGTGCTGGATACCCAAGTTGAAGAAGATTGCAATTAGCAGAGAATACGAGGCACAATATTTTATAGTCATCAATGATATTAAATCATTACCCTGGTGGGATGTGAAGGAGTTGTGCAGAATCCGATTGATCAGCTACGAGCTTAATCAGCACAATTAACATGTACTCAGATTCATTAAGAGAGAATCAAGAACAGGGTTTAAACATTGGAAGCCTCAAGAGCCTAAACGCATAGTTTCTAATACCAAGATAGATCCATAAATTTAAAATTTGTTGTCACATTGAAGTATATAAGGCCGAAGGTGTTGAGAGTAATACCATTTCATGAGATGGAACCAGATTTCTACAAGTTTTCAGCTCGTGGTATTATAACGAGAAAACATGGGAGGCAGTGATAGTACTTTGTAAGAATGAGAAGGATTGGAGAACGATTAGGGTTTATGATCCTATGAAGTTGGTGAATTTATCTGCTAAAGACATTGAAAAGTTATTCTTCAACAAGATCTTCTTTGCTCGCATAGATCGTGGACAAGCAATGTAGTTTCAAAGAGTTATCCGTATATGTTTCGCTTACGAGATTCATAAGGTAGAATGTGACCGAGTAATTAGAGAGAGCTAGAGAAGAAGTAAGATAAGAACAAAACAAAGAGATTGGAAAATATTGTTGAACGTACAAAGAAAACATCTATTGCAAGATATAAATATATGAAACCGTCGCTCACCAATCAAAGGCCTAAGAAAAGCTTCGAGGAGCAATGAAGGGACTACAAGAAATGGGTATTTGGAATGAAAGATTAAAGGATTTTGAAAACCAGGACAAGACTGTGGCATCGTCCAAGGGGGAGTCTGTTAGTGCATAATGATTAATGCCTACCTCTTAGTCAAAGTCTGTTTTGTTTATAGGTAGCATACTATGTTTGAGTTTAAAGTTTAATATTGATTGTAATCGACTCATACGCGCGTATGATGGCCAGGAGCGTAGGAGTCATGCGCTTGGATGTCTAATGCCTATATAGGGTGGTATATGCGCATGAGCTAATTTTCTTTCCCTAATTTTGACCCACTCGAATTTCTAAAGTTTTGAGCTTACTCTTTTCGTTCCTTTATCTAAAAAACTAGTTTTACATGCGTATTTTTATTTACGTGTCTGTATAAATTAGAGTTGGTCTACGTTTCGACGTAAACTTTTTTTTGGAAGCAGGTCAGGTCAGATGTAATATGTTTTCGTGTTTATTTAATGTACATTTTCAGTTGGTTTACGTTTCGCTGTAAATTTGGTTCAGAATCGAATGAGGTCAAATATAATAATACGTTCTCATTCGACGATATAAATTTGAGTTACTCTACGTTTCGACCGCTGCACGCGCTAGAGGTAAAATTTCAAAACTTAATGTGAATATGTCGTTTGATTATACGTGTTAGTTTTCCCTTTATATACGTTTTATGCCTTTTTGTACTTTTTATGTTTGAGTCGGGTCATATATAATTACGTTATGATTGTATAGTATAAACTTGGTTATGGACCCGTGTGTTACACGGGTTGAATAAAAAAATATCTCACATAAATAAAACATGACAAATACCATAAAAAATGTTTAAGGCCACCGATAATAAAAAATGTCAATTTCTTTGAAATTTAAAGAAAAAATAAGTTAACACAATTTAAGATGTTAATATATTATAGATAATTAATTACTAACTATCAATATATAAATAAGTTAAAACTTACAACTTAGACAACTTGAATTATGAATAATTTCAAATGGAAAGCTACACATGATAAATCTTCTAGTACACCTAAATCTAAATATTAGCTAGATCACATATTTCATTAATGAGTTTCACTTTGATATCATGTGTTTGTCTTTTGTGCAAGGAATAATAGTGTTTTTTTTAAGTTACCACAAGATTTTTATATTAAGGTTTAAGGATTTTATTCCATTTATTTTTTCTTTAGGTTGCTATACCGAGTGACAGTATGGTAATGAATCAAATTGATACCTATCAAAGCTGAATTCCTATCGCATTGTGAGAGGGATTCCACTATTTATAACCTTAAATTATATTTTTGTTATTGTAAATAACTAAAAAAAAAACTAAACTCATCCCATTAATTTATCCTACCGATCAAATGTAAACTTAAGGAGCTATTTAAATATCTTCTACAATTATGAGATATAACTTACATATATGATTGATCGTAATTTAAAATACTACCATACGTTAAATAGAAATTAGTAACTATATAAAATTAGTTTAAATCCAAAAGTGTATATTCGTTATTCTCTAACCTTCTATAGCTATATTCAACACTAGTTTATATTTATATTATATTATATATATATATATAATATAATAGTATATGTTAATAAAATATAATATAATAATATATATTAATAAAATAATATAAAAATTAGATTAGACCCGTGCGAATTAGATCAATATCCTCATGTTATATATTAATTAATTAATAATATTAGAAGAGTTAACTGCCATTTTCGTCCCTGTGGTTTGGTCACTTTGGCCATTTCAGTCCATTTTTCAAAAATGCGCCATTTTCGTCCCCCACGTTCTGGAAAGGTGTCATTTCAGTCCAAAAATCATAACCCAGTTAAGTCAGTTTGTAAATAAGGACTGATTGTGTAAATTTGTAACATAAAGGACTAATTGTGTAAATTTGAAAAATGGACTGAAATGGCAGTTAACACCACCACCACTAGCCCTGCCACCACCACCACTCCGCTGCCACCACCACCACCACCGCCACCACCGCCACCACAGCCACCACAGCCCTGCCACCACCACCACTCCGCTGCCACCACCATCACTCCGCTGCCACCACCACCGCCACCACCGCCACCACAGCCACCACCGCCACCACAGCCACTGCCACCACCACCACCGCCGCCGCCGCCGGAACCACCACCATCAACGTCATGGCAAGACCCATATTTTCAGACGTTTGTATGTAATATAAAGTCAGAATTTATTGTATTTAATCCGAAAAGTAAACGAGCAAAACAAAGGAACGAGAACGGTATACCGAAACGAAAAGCTTGCGGGTTACGGGGACGTCTAATTGTATTCAATTTTCAGCTGTGAAAACTCGGAGCTTGCTATATCATATGGTGCTATTTTAAGAGACTGTATTCGTCATCAAGTAGCTGCAAAGTAAGCATCTTTAACAATAAGTAGTTCCGTTATCTTTGATCTGGCTATAGTTTTGTAAGCTAACTTCTGTCTTGTTTCACAGATATATTCTGGAGTCAGATCACATTAAACTGTTCTTCAGGTATATACAAGATTCAAGCTTTGATATAGCATCAGATGCAGCAGCAACATTTACAGTTAAGTATGATGAACCCCTTCCCAGTTATAGCTTTATGTTACGGATATCATGGTGAGTGTTTTTTCATCCTTGTTTCAGGAGCTATTGACCAGGCATAAGTCAACTGTTGCTGAATATCTTTCCGAAAATTATGATTGGGTGAGTAATTGACCCACCAGAAACTACGTCTCGAACTTATGTTTAATGTTGACCACTCTTTTATCTGTAATTATAGATTATAGATATAGACACTTGGTTTTTATATTTGTAAATAATCTTTCTTTGGTGTAGTTCTTCCGGGAATACAACTCATTGCTGGAATCTTCCAACTACATCACTAGAAGGAATGCTGTCAGGGTCAGTATATGTTTTTATGATCTTCTCGCATAATTTATTAGTGTGATTAACTGAGAGTCTACAAATCGTCTCAGCTGTTGAGAGCAATGTTATTGGATCGTTCAAACACCTCAGTGATGGTTCGATACGTGTGCTCTTTGGACAACTTGAGAATTGTCATGAATCTTCTTAGGGTATTCATTATTCATTAATGTTTCATTCTTATATTTTTCACGATGGCTATTGACCGTTCTCATCCTCCAGGATTCAAACAAGACCATACAGTTAGAAGCTTTCCATGTGTTCAAGGTAATAATGGATATTGTTATTCATTAATGCTACTTGGATTCACGTTTCATGTAATGGGTTCTCTTTTCCTTTGGACTAGCTTTTTGCCGCTAACCAGAGAAAGCCTCAAGAGATTGTGAAAATATGGGTCTTGCCATGACGTTGATGGTGGTGGTTCCGGTGGCGGCGGTGGTGGTGGTGGTGGCAGTGGCTGTGGTGGCGGTGGTGGTGGCAGCGGAGTGGTGGTGGCAGCGGAGTGGTGGTGGCAGCGGAGTGGTGGTGGTGGCAGGGCTGTGGTGGCTGTGGTGGCGGTGGTGGCGGTGGTGGCGGTGGTGGCGTTGGTGGTGGTGGTGGCAACGGAGTGGTGGTGGTGGCAGGGCTAGTGGTGGTGGTGTTAACTGCCATTTCAGTCCATTTTTCAAATTTACACAATCAGTCCTTTATGTTACAAATTTACACAATCAGTCCTTATTTACAAATTGACTTAACTGGGTTATGATTTTTGGACTGAAACGGCACCTTTCCAGAACGTGGGGGACGAAAATGGCGCATTTTTGAAAAATGGACTGAAATGGCCAAAGTGACCAAACCACAGGGACGAAAATGGCAGTTAACTCATATTAGAATTATTAAATCAATATCCTTTATGTTATTAATAATAATTAATAGCAAAACACCTAAATTAAAGGAGAAAATGACATATAACATTTAGTGGAATCTTTTATTAGTATTGATTCGATATCTTTACATTTTGATTCAACCACGACGCTATTGAGTTAAATCGGATATGTCAAAACGCATGTTTTCATATGGTGAACGCATCACAAAACTTTTGGACTAATCCCTTCAATGGTTGCAATGTACTCACACTGCAACGCGCGCTAGTCTAATTACTAGTATATCAAGGTCGGTTTGTATAGTAAACGATTTCTTCTAAGATTCATAGATACAAAGAAACATTTTTTATATTTTATTATAACATTTTATTATTATTATTATTATTATTATTATAATTATTATTATTATAAAAAAAAGAAAATTAAGAGTAAAATATTATTTTTGTTATTATTTAGACTTCTAATTTTATTAGTATTAATATTATAATTAATTTTAAAAATATTTTGTTTTTCTCTTATAGATTTTAAGATACGGCTAATTTTTTGGAATTTTGAGTATGTCATTACGACGTTCCTATTTTTGTCTGTGTCTTGATATAAACATTTTATTGAAACCGAGTTGTAAATAACAATGTACAAGTAATCGAAACAAAACATACATGTTATCAAAGATACCTCACATTTACAGTTGTAACGTCTTTATTTCTATCTACGCTCGGATAAAATTTTTCTTCAACTCGAACGGGTCAAAGAGAATTGATTTTTTTGTTCTTTAGAGTGACAAACCAAATCAATACCGTCTGAACAACTTCGGTAGCGGTATATATCATCTATTTGAATCATGAGATACATTGAGTGTCGGTACCGTGATAAATTGAACATATACCATCACAACAATAGTAATACCACGTCGATTCTGACCAAACAATATTGTTATCGGCATTGGTACTATCAGAACCGTTACTGATATTCATTTTTATGGTTTACGATTGATGTAAACACATGTGCCAACATATCATGACTTTATTTTTGGGTTTTTATACCGTACCGATACTATGGTGAACCGAACAGACACCGTTCGAATTCCCGCCACAACGTGCGAGGAATTTTGCTAGTTATATATATATATATATATATATATATATATATATAGTGTGGGGTTCATTGGGGAACACCAAAAAAGTGGGGAACCGGGGAACACCCTTGGATTAATTAAATCAATGGTTAAGATTAGATTAGATTTGTAAGGTTTAAAAAACACTGAGGGGCATATTTGGAATTTATGAAAAGTTTTAAATAGGTCGCTCGAGAGTATTGAGTAGCTCGCCAGAGAACTCAACCCTCTGCCACACAACACCCACTGATTCTTTGCTTCCGGCTTCCAAATCAGATCTCTTTCCGGCGGTTTCAGAGATGATCAGAGATGTTAATTCTGATTTCGATCTCGATCTCCTTCCGGCTGTTTGAAAGATGCTTAGATTTGTTAATTCTAATTCGATATTGTTCCGGTGGTTTAAGAGACGATCAGATCTGTTACTTTTGATTCCGATTTTGTTCCAGCGGTTTCAAAAATGAACAGATCTGTTAGTTCTTCCATTGTTCGTGCTTAAGATGATCAGGTCTGTTAATTCTATTCTTAGTGTGTGATTAAGTGATTAGATTCATTCGTATGTTGATATACAGGTATTCACTGACGATGATCTAGATTTTAATTAGTTTTTTGAAGTGAAATTCGTGTTGTGGCTCATTGATCTGAAGTATTCTTGTTAGATCTGAAGTGAATTTTTAACATGTTAATTGATATTTTTATTCTCAACATAGACTACAGTGGCTTTAAATGTTACTCAAGAACCTAACAGATCCTTGAAAGTTCAATTCAAGCTACTTACAAAGTCTCGTACATACAGGTATATTATTTGCTCTTATGTGAATTTAGATTTCAACCTTTTAGTTTTACTTTTGTTTAACTTGTTTATTAATTTGTTTTTTTTATATTATTTGTCATATGAAACAATATTTTTAACACACATACGAATAATTATATTTTAGTTTTAATTTTGTTTAACATTCTATTTTTATCTTAATCGAATATATATTCGATTAAGGTATATTATTTGCTCTTGTGCATCTATTTTAGTTTTACTTTTGTTTAACATGTTAAATAATTATATTTTTAAAGGAGATTGAGACAGTAGTTTGAGTTTCAAATAGATGCATGATTGATTATAGGAATATCATTTCTGTATCTACATTCTATTTTTATCTTAATTGAATATATATATATATCTATTAGAGATTGAGACAGTAGTTTGAGTTTTCAAATAGATGCATGATTGATTATAGGAATATCATTTCGGAAACATTTATATGGATAGATACGTACATGTCTGCATACATATTGATCAGTGTTTGTTTAATTTGAAGTTTTGATGGAGATTATACATATCTGCATACATATTGATCAATGTTTGTTTAAAAGGACTAACTAAATTGTTGATGGATTTACATGTTAAAACCGACCAGTTAAGTGTTTCAATCATTACACCATGTTAAATGTTTAAATTCGCATGATTTTTAGATATAAGAACCTCGTTTATAGATTTGTGACGAATTTTATTATCTTTCATTATTTTTGCAATTGTTCTTTTGATGCACAGAAACCGGAAACATGTGCGGGTGAGCAAAACGCTAATTCGTTGGTTGATTTTTAATCGAAAACAGATGAAGTTGAGGATATGTTGAGAGGTACTTCATTTGCTTTTGTGATTCTGAACAATTCATTGATCAATGAGAATGATTCATATATTTATTGAGCTTTATATTATACTTCCTTGCTTTCCGGGAGAAGAAGAAGCAAGAAGAAAGAATCGACTGCTTACCAGAAAACTTACTCACTAGAAAGAACTGAGCCTCAAAAGCCACACACAACAACATATCATTGCTGCTGCTGCTCTGTTCCTTACACCATCGCCACCTTCGAATTCCCGTCATCGTCGTCGTCGGCCCTGCTGCTCCGCTCGTTTCACCCAGACGACAACAACAGCTGTCGCTACTGCTGGTCGGCCACCACCACCGCCGTAAGATCCTGAACATATGTTATTTGTTCGATTTCTGTGATTTAAGTATGGCTTTACTTTGTGCTTTTGTGTGCTGCTTTTACACATGAAATTATTATGAACTGATCTAGAGTAGGTTATATATCATATGATAGGGAATGAAGGTGTTACTGATGTAGTTATGTATCAAAATTAGGATCTTAGGAGGTTTATATGCAAAGCAATATATGGGATGCAGGAAAGGTTTATATGTGAAACAGATATATATGCACCTCATGTAGTTTTGTACGTAGACGTCTGTCTCGTGCTTTGACTTTTGGGACCAAACGTCTCGGATTAAACCAAGATGATAGGACGAGATCACACCGCATCTTCTTGAATATGAGAATTATTTTGCTAGTGTCGTTGAGGGACATTCAAGAAACATGGTCACATAATGTTCTTTCTTATTTCAGTTTTTAATTTATTTATGGACTAATATCTTTTTTTTTATCATTAGCAGAATCTCGAGGTTGAGAATAAGGGGTTGTCACATGGTTCCATCATCCATGCTTAGTGCATGAATCAAGTCCATCTAAAGCTGCATTAGAGTTAATATATGAAATGGTGGTTCAGGAATCGGGTCAAAATGTGGATTACACCCAGGACTAT
Source organism: Helianthus tuberosus (assembly GCA_030545235.1). NCBI lineage: Eukaryota > Viridiplantae > Streptophyta > Magnoliopsida > Asterales > Asteraceae > Helianthus > Helianthus tuberosus. Next base: position 87,432,783 of record CM060369.1, read on the forward strand.
CTCAGTTGAGCAGCTGCGTACTCATGCTCGTAGGCTCCAGGTATGATAGTTGGCCTCTTGATCATGATATTGTCATGCCTTGTAACTATGATGCTAAATCAAAATTACGTTTTGCTTGCAGATCCCTATTTTGGAAAAGAGTTATGAGAAAGATCATGCAATCGTTGCTAAGGAAGCAATTCAGGAGGCTACCCGAACGGGTCGGACGTTCTTATTGACACAACTGGATAGATGCAGCTTTAAAGGCAACAAAACTATTTATAATAGTGTTTTCTTCTTGTAATTATGTGTATTATGTTTTTATTTGTGTATAAACCTTATGTTATTACAATCTGATCTGAATCATGTGAAGTTTGCATATATAATATTCGATTCGGATTAGTTGTGAAAAGTTTCTAGGGTTAATAAAGCAAGAATTGATCAACTAGGGTTAATATTCGAAGTTAGATAAATATAGATAAATTTGACATGTTAAATGATAGTTTGCATTGATCAACTAGATTCGATTCAACTTTGCTTACCAAATTATATATCGAATTTCAGATTAGAGTTCAAAATATTAAAATAAAGTTTTATGTGGAGTCAATATAGGCTCAATAGGCTCAAAATATTAAAATAAATAAATTTAACATATTAAATGAGCGTTTGCAAAGACCAGTTAAACTCTATTCGACTTTATTTCACCAAACATGTGAAAAAAAAGTTTTGTAGGATAAAAGTTAACATGTTAAATGAGAGTTAACATTGATCAACTAGGTTCGTTTCAACTTTATTTAATGAAATGACCTATTTAATTTCGGATTAGAGTTTAAAATATTAAAATAAAGTTTTGTGTGGAGTCTATACGGGCTCAAGATATTAAAATAAATAAATTTAACATGTTAAATGAGCGTTTACATTAATCAACTAAACTCGATTCGACTTTGTTTGACCAAACATGTTAAAATGAGTTTTGTATGATAAACTTCAACATGTTAAATGAGAGTTAACATTGATCAACTAGGTTCGTTTTAACTTTATTTGACCAAACATGTTAAAATAACTTTTGGACCATAAACTTTAACATCTTAAATGAGAGTTTGCATTGATCAACTAGGTACGAGTCAACTTTTTTTGACCAAGTTCTATATTGAATTTCGGATTATAGTTCGAAATATTAAATTAAAGTTTTGTTTGAAGTCTACGCGGGCTCAAAATGTTTAAAAAATTAATTTAACATGTTAACGAGTGTTGCATTTATCAAGTAAATTAGATTTTATTTTACCAAACATATTAAGACAAGTTTTGTATGATAAACTTTAACATGTTCAAAGAGAGTTTGCATTGATCAACTAGATGCGATTCAACTTTATTTGACCAAATTATATATTGAATTTCATAATAGCGTTTGAAATATTAAATTAAAGTTTTGTTTGTAGTCTATACGGGCTCAAAATGTTAAAATAAATAAATTTAACATGTTAAATAATTGTTTGCATTGATCATTTAAGCTCGATTTGACTTTATTTGACCAAACATATTAAAATAAATTTTGTATAATAAATTTTAACATGTTATTGAATTAATCAACTAGGTTCGAGTCAATATAATTCGTTGAGCTTATATGAGATACAACACATAAAGTTGAAAAATCAAATTATATTTCATATTAATATAAAACATTTTTTTAAATAAACAATAAAATATATTTAACTCGTAGAAGGTTATGAGCTTTCTCGACAATATACCATTGCGAATAATTATAATTAATATGAAATATTTTCTTAACATGTTAAACAAATATTTTTACTAACTGCATACATGTAATCTTATAATATACATCACCTAAATGAAATGCCAAACAACCTATGCAATTTTTCAACTTTACAGTTTGCATCCAGTGTAAGCACAACGAGTTATATTGGTTAACTAATATTTTAGTTTTTATTAATCGCAAGGTACGTCTTGTGTCACCGTGGTTTCCTAGATCACGAGTGATCCGGGTGAGATCAACGCAAACTCTCATTTAACATGGTAAAGTTTATCGTACAAAAATTATTTTAACATGTTTGGTCAAATAAATTCCAATCGAGTTTAGTTGATCAATGTAAACGCTCATTTAACATGTTAAATTTATTTATTTTAATGTTTTAAGCCCGCATAAACTTCACACAAAACTTTATTTTAGTATTTTATACTCTAATCCAAAATTTAATATATAATTTGGTCAAATAAAGTTAAATCGAACCTAGTAGATCAAGGCAAACTCTCATTTACCATTTAACATGATAAAATTTATTGTACAAAACTTATTTTAACATGTTTGGTCAAATAAAGTTGAATCAAGTTTAGTTAATCAACGCAAACTTTTCTTTAACATGTTAAATTAATTTATTTTAATATTTTGAGCCCGCATAAACTACACACAAAACTTTATTTTAATATTTTGGACTCTACGCCGAAATTCAATATATAATTTGGTTAAATAAAGTTGAATCACACCTAGTTGATCAATTTAAACTCTCATTTAACATGTAAAAGTTTATCGTACAAAACTTATCTTAAAATGTTTGGTCAAATAAATTCGAATCGAGTTTAGTTGATCAATGTAAACGCTCTAAATTTAACATGTTAGATTTATTTATTTTAATATTTTTAGCCAGCATAAACTCTACACAAAACTTTATTTTAGTATTTTAAACTCTAATCCAAAAGTTAATTTATAATTTGGTTAAATAAAGTTAAATCGAACCTAGTAGAGATGAAGGTAAACTCTCATTTAACATCATAAAGTTTATTGTACAAAACTTATTTTAACATGTTTGGTCAAATAAAGTCGAATCAAGTTTAGTTGATCAATGCAAACTTTTCTTTAACATGTTAAATTCATTTATTTTAATATTTTTAGCCTGCATTAACTCCATATAGAACTTTATTTTCGTATTTTAAACTTTTATCCAGAATTTAATATATAATTTGATCAAATAAATTTAAATCGAACCTAGTAGAACAAGTCAACCTTTCATCATGTTAAAGTTTATTGTACAAAACTTATCTTAATATGTTTGTTCAAATAAAGTCAAATCTAGTTTAGCTGATCAATGCAAACGTTTTTTTAACATGTTAAATTAATTTATTTTATTATTTTGAGCCCGCATAGACTACACACAAAACTTTATTTAAGTATTTTGAACTCTAGTCCGAAATTCAATATATAATTTGGTTAAATAGAGTTGAATCGCACCTAGTTGATCAACGCAAAATCTCATTTAACATGTTAAAGTTTATCGTACAAAAATTATTTTAACATGCTTGGTCAAATAAATTTCAATCGAGTTTAGTTGATCAATGTAAACGCTCATTTAACATGTTAAATTTATTTATTTTAATATTTTAAGCCCGCATAAACTCCACACAAAACTTTATTTTAGTATTTTATACTCTAATCCAAAATTTAATATATAATTTGGTCAAATAAAGTTAAATCGAACCTAGTAGATCAAGACAAACTCTTATTTAACATGATAAAGTTTATTGTACAAAACTTATTTTAACATGTTTGGTCAAATAAAGTCGAATCAAGTTAAGTTGATCAATGCAAACTTTTCTTTAACATGTTAAATTAATTTATTTTAATATTTTGAGCCCGCATAAACTACACACAAAACTTTGTTTTAATATTTTGGACTCTACGCCGAAATTCAATATAAAATTTGTTTAAATAAAGTTGAATCACACCTAGTTGATCAATTAAAACTCTCATTTAACATGTAAAAGTTTATCGTACAAAACTTATCTTAAAATGTTTGGTCAAATAAATTCGAATCGAGTTTACTTGATCTATGTAAACGCTCTAAATTTAACATGTTAGATTTATTTATTTTAATATTTTTAGCCAGCATAAACTCTACACAAAACTTTTTTTTAGTATTTTAAACTCTAATCCAAAAGTTAATTTATAATTTGGTTAAATAAAGTTAAATCGAACCTAGTAGATCAAGGTAAACTCTCATTTAACATCATAAAGTTTGTTGCACAAAACTTATTTTAACATGTTTGGTCAAATAAAGTCGAATAAAGTTTAGTTGATCAATGCAAACTTTTCTTTAACATGTTAAATTAATTTATTTTAATATTTTTAGCCTGCATTAACTCCATATAAAACTTTATTTTAGTATTTTAAACTTTTATCCAGAATTTAATATATAATTTGGTCAAATAAATCGAACCTAGTAGAACAAGTCAACCTTTCATCATGTTAAAGTTTATTGTACAAAACTTATCTTAATATGTTTGTTCAAATAAAGTCAAATCAAGTTTAGCTGTTCAATGCAAACGTTTTTTTAACATGTTAAATTAATTTATTTTATTATTTTGAGCCCGCATAGACTACACACAAAACTTTATTTAAGTATTTGAACTCTTGGCCGAAATTCAATATATAATTTGGTTAAATAAGGTTGAATCGCACCTAGTTGATCAACGCAAACTCTCATTTAACTTGTTAAAGTTTATCGTACAAAAATTATTTTAACATGTTTGGTCAAATAAATTTCAATCGAGTTTAGTTGATCAATGTAAACGCTTATTTAACATGTTAAATTTATTTATTTTAATATTTTAAGCCCGCATAAACTCCACACAACTTTATTTTAGTATTTTATATTCTAATCCAAAATTTAATATATAATTTGGTCAAATAAAGTTAAACCGAACCTAGTAGATCATGGCAAACTCTTATTTAACATGATAAAGTTTATTGTACAAAACTTATTTTAACATGTTTGGTCAAATAAAGTCGAATCAAGTTTAGTTGATCAATGCAAACGTTTCTTTAACATGTTAAATTAATTTATTTTAATATTTTGAGCCCGCATAAACTACACACAAAACTTTGTTTTAATATTTTGGACTCTACGCCGAAATTCAATATATAATTTGGTTAAAAAAAGTTGAATCACACCTAGTTGATCAATTTAAACTCTCATTTAACATGTAAAAGTTTATCGTACAAAACTTATCTTAAAATGTTTCGTCAAATAAATTCGAATCGAGTTTAGTTGATCTATGTAAACGCTCTAAATTTAACATGTTAGATTTATTTATTTTAATATTTTTAGCCAGCATAAACTCTACACAAAACTTTATTTTAGTATTTTAAACTCTAATCCAAAAGTTAATTTATAATTTGGTTAAATAAAGTTAAATCGAACCTAGTAGATCAAGGTAAACTCTCATTTAACATCATAAAGTTTGTTGTACAAAACTTATTTTAACATGTTTGGTCAAATAAAGTCGAATCAAGTTTAATTGATCAATGCAAACTTTTCTTTAACATGTTAAATTAATTTATTTTAATATTTTTAGCCTGCATTAACTCCATATAAAATTTTATTTTAGTATTTTAAACTTTTATCCAGAATTTAATATATAATTTGGTCAAATAAATCGAACCTAGTAGAACAAGTCAACATTTCATCATGTTAAAGTTTATTGTACAAAACCTATCTTAATATGCTTGTTCAAATAAAGTCAAATTAAGTTTAGCTGATCAATGCAAACGTTTTTTTAACATGTTAAATTAATTTATTTTATTATTTTGAGCCCGCATAGACTACACACAAAACGTTTTTTAACTATTTTGAACTCTTGGCCGAAATTCAATATATAATTTGGTTAAATAAGGTTGAATCGCACCTAGTTGATCAACGCAAACTCTCATTTAACTTGTTAAAGTTTATCGTACAAAAATTATTTTAACATGTTTGGTCAAATAAATTTCAATCTAGTTTAGTTGATCAATGTAAACGCTCATTTAACATGTTAAATTTATTTATTTTAATATTTTAAGCCCGCATAAACTCCACACAACTTTATTTTAGTATTTTATACTCTAATCCAAAATTTAATATATAATTTGGTCAAATAAAGTTAAATCGAACCTAGTAGATCAAGGCAAACTCTTATTTAACATGATAAAGTTTATTGTACAAAACTCATTTTAACATGTTTGGTCAAATAAAGTCGAATCAAGTTTAGTTGATCAATGCAAACTTTTCTTTAACATGTTAAATTAATTTATTTTAATATTTTGAGCCCGCATAAACTACACACAAAACTTTGTTTTAATATTTTGGACTCTACGCCGAAATTCAATATATAATTTGGTTAAATAAAGTTGAATCACACCTAGTTGATCAATTTAAACTCTCATTTAACATGTAAAAGTTTATCGTACAAAACTTATCTTAAAATGTTTCGTCAAATAAATTCGAATCGAGTTTAGTTGATCTATGTAAACGCTCTAAATTTAACATGTTAGATTTTTTTATTTTAATATTTTTAGCCAGCATAAACTCTACACAAAACTTTATTTTAGTATTTTAAACTCTAATCCAAAAGTTAATTTATAATTTGGTTAAATAAAGTTAAATCGAACCTAGTAGATCAAGGTAAACTCTCATTTAACATCATAAAGTTTGTTGTACAAAACTTATTTTAACATGTTTGGTCAAATAAAGTCGAATCAAGTTTTGTTGATCAATGCAAACTTTTCTTTAACATGTTAAATTAATTTATTTTAATATTTTGAGCCCGCATAAACTCCATACAAAACTTTATTTTAGTATTTTAAACTCTTATCCAGAATCTAATATATAATTTGGTCAAATAAATTTAAATCAAACCTAGTAGAACAAGTCAACCTTTCATCATGTTAATGCTTATTGTACAAAACTTATTTTAATATGTTTGTTCAAATAAAGTCAAATTAAGTTTAGTTGATCAATGCAAACGTTTTTTTAACATGTTAAATTAATTTATTTTTTTATTTTGGGCCCGCATAGACTACACACAAGACTTTATTTATGTATTTTGAACTTTAGGCCGAAATTCAATATATAATTTGGTTAAATAAAGTTGAATCGCACCTAGTTGATCAACGGAAACTCTCATTTAACATGTTCAAGTTTATCGTACAAAAATTATTTTAACATGTTTGGTCAAATAATTTTCAATCGAGTTTAGTTGATCAAGGAAAACGCTCATTTAACATGTATCTTTTAGCCTGTTGCTGAAAATTCAACATGTATTCCACGTATCAAAAGTACACTCACCATGCCAGCATTATCCAATCCAGAATTTTGACCCATTTAGTTATGAACAAAACCCAAAAACATCTTAATCGCATCAGTTAGAAGCTGCCCTAAATTAAAAAAAATGAACACAAAGAGGAGGGCACTACATATACCGTATAATTAAATAGGAACTACAACTATCACTCACTACACTCGGCCTTATAAGATTACGGACGCGGTTTGCTAAATATTGGGTTGTCACATGCTAGAGACCTAATAAGCAGTGTCATTAGCCCTCTAATACGAGGGTTCCCAATAGGGGTGCAAACGAGCTGAGATACTTGAGCTCAGCTCGAAAAAATCTTGAATGAGCCGAGCTTAAACAAGCTCGAGCCCGAGCCTAAAAACAAACTCATTTAGTAAACGAGCCCAAGCCCGAACATTGCTAATCGACTAAGGTAACAGAATAAAAACATGCACATAATATGTTAATGACACTTTTCTCAGGTTTTAAGTCAATTAAAATTCAATATTTGACAGAGGTGACATTCTTAAGAAGCATGTCAACAACATCATCTGAAATTATATCAGCTTTTGTCTTTAGATGTTAAATCTTTGCCTTGGTTTCCTTCTTAAGACCTTTCACATTATCACCCGAATCTCCACCAGTCTGTTGGGGATTTCAAATACTTTAGGCAAAACATTTAGTATAATTACTGCTTAGTCTAGGGTGTGCACATATTAATGCATGAACATATTAATCAAATAGTTATACTAGTACAAAGTTAATAAACAAATGATAAATTATAATATTAAGCAATATATGATCCATCAAGACATCTATCTTACTCACTGAAAATGGGCAAAATAATAATAACTCAAGCTAATCATACTTGGTATAAACTAAAAAAAAGCTGCATTAGTTAAATAGTTACCTCTCTTTTTGGTTGGATAAATATCCATTTAACATTACATATATTTTCTATTTATCATTAGTCATACGGTGCTCATAAGCATATTTATTCCCAGACCAATCCCTTTGGTGCATCATCATATTAAACGGATGCGAATGCGATTCAAACGCCTGCACCATCTGTGGCTGCTGCGTGTAAGGCATAGGCACCATGTGAGGCGGATAAGGCATTGGAATTTGCACATTATTCCCATTCCCACTAGACTCCTCTAAACTCTGCGGAACAGGAGTCGACGCAAACAAATGATCCGAAGACGAAGGTCCTTCATTCGACAACCCCTGCATCCGCTTCAAATACAACCTATACTTCTGTAAATGACTAGACGCATTCTCACGTGTCAATCCTTCAACATTCATCAACTGCATAATCGTTTTCAGAACCATGTTTTTCACACCTAAATGCGCCACAACATCCACAAACCGCATGTTCAATTGTGGTGTCCACACTAAACGCGGTCGTTTCGACGTCCTAGACGACGAATCAGGTTCCTCTCCACCACCACCACCACCGCCACCATTGCCGCTGTCAACTCGCCTCAATTTCCTCAAATCCGAACCGTCTCCGGTCAGATCAACCGTTTCCTCACCTTCGATAAACATTTCATTAGCTCTCTCCTCACCAAACGACTTAAAGCCGTTAAACAAACCGTTGGAAAAACCGTTATTGAATGATTTTTTCAGATTTGATAAAGTGTTCTGCGAAGCGCGATTGACGTCAATCATGCTCAGGTTAGGTACTTGCGAGATGCTGAACACCGTTGCTAGCTCCGCCGGAACCAGCGACTGCGACAACGGCATCAGATCATGGACGGTAGGTAACCCTAGCAACCACTCTGAAACTCGATCATCATCGTCGTCGTTGCTGACGTCATAGTTGGTTATTCTCACTTCTTCTCCCATTGATTAATATAACATATTAATCAAACAGTTAGACAATACAGTTAACACTTAACTTTGTTTTAAAATGCGTGCATTAAGCGCGCATAATGATGCATTACTAACAACAACATCAATAAAAACATCAGGCATTTTCAGAGAATTATAATAAACATAAAATCAAATTGCACATACACACACATCAAAGTATATTAACAGCAATTAGAATAATGAAATTACACACAACTAAATCAACTTAAGAGCAAAATCTAGAGGTTAAACTGCAAAGAATCTATGAAAAGAATGAAACGTACATAGAATGTTATTTAAAATGTTATATATAACACATCTCTATATAAATCAAATTTAATTAAAAATTATTAACATGTTAAAACAATTTTTTTTCTAAAAAAGCTACAAAACAGAAACTAATATACATATAATCATAATTTCATATAATCAGGTTAAATTAAATAAAACTTAATTGATATTCGCAAATAAATGATACCTTTAAACTGAGATTTAAGATCTGAAACCCTAGAAACTAATTTTGCATAGATCTCAGTCAAAAGCGACAACAACTAAAGTTTTGTAATAGTTTTTTCGCAAGCAGCTCTGAAAAATATGTAGATTATTAATGTAGATTCAAAAAATCTCAGCCGAAATCTGAAAAATTGAACACGGATGGTGCTAGACCTTCTATTAAATTGCCGTGGTTGTTGCTGGTGGTGTTTAATGTTTGCGTTCGCTGATGCTGGTGGCGTATTGTAGTGGTGGTGGTGGTGGTTTATGGTGGCGGCGTATGACGGTGACTCAGAGAGAAGCTAGGGTTTCAAACTGTGTGGAAGGTTTCTGTTTGAATATGGTGGCGTATTAGATTTTTTTTTTGGACAAAAATGCCCATGTTCCCCTGTTCCCCACTTTTTTAGTGTTCCCCAATGAACCCTCCCCTATATATATATATATATATATATATATATATGTAGTGTGTGTATATGTGTGAGGTTCAATAGGGAACACTAAAAAGCTGGGGACTAGGGAACCATGTATATAACATGTTAAATATATCTTTAAAATTCAATTTAAAAGGTTAAAAAATGTTTTCTAAAAAAAATTTCAGATCTTTTGCTTATAATGATATGTATTACAATAAAAAAAACATTTTTGTAATTTTATTTTCTTTTTAAGAATTATTTTAATCTTTGATTTTTTTTATCAAAAAAGCTTATACATGTATTTATATGCAAATGGTCCGAAAAATAATTTGAAAAAATTATTTTTAACATGTCAATGTTGGTGCATATTTGTGACAACAGCTTTTAGATTTGGTCTTTGGATATCTAGTAATTAGTAAAACGATAAACGATAAATGGTTATCGGGTTTAGCTTTGTAAACCAAACCCATATAGGGTTAAGGGGGACGAATTGGGCCTAGCCCATGTAGGAAACCTAAGCCCAAGTTGCAACCTTGTGTTATATAAACAAGACTTTGCATTTGGGTTTAGGTTAATCAGCCAAAACAGTTTTTGAGAGAGAATTCGTAATAGCATTAGGGCTTGGACGAATTTAGGGTTTTGATTGATTGTAATCGTTGTGATAGATAATCAATAAAAACCCGTTTGATAGTAATTGTTGTTTCTACTTGTTTCTGTGCTAATATGATCTAGAGGATTCCACACTCTAGGTTGGATTGACAATTCTACGAAGATCCGTACAAACTAGGGGACCTACAATTGGTATAAGAGCATTAGGCTCTTGAAGTGGCTCGATTCAGAATTAGTGGCTGTAGAAAACTGAAGAATTTTCGAAAATTTTGAAACTGGAAAATTAGGGTTTTCGAATTTCTTGAGTTTCTGATATATTTCTGCGTTTTTGTTTGTGGTTTGATTAGTCTGCGTATTTAATTTTGCTGTGTTAGTGTTTTTGGTTGCAGGTTTGGTTGATCCTTGAAGAATTTTGGCTGGAAAAACTTGAAGATTCGAAGATTTGTTTTTCGTGTTCTTCATTCAGTTCTTCATTGTTTCTTAAAAATTACTGATAATTTGCTTCGTCGATTGTGCAGGAAACTGTTAAAAGGATCTGGAAAATCTTCAAAAATTTGGAAAAGATTGAATTTCCGAATTTACTGGCGTATTTGTTAACTGGATTGTTGAACAAGTTACTGCGAAATCTGCATATTTAACAATTTCGGAGTCTGGACCTGCGTAATTGACTGGCCTGCGTAGTTAAAATCCAAAGGCGACTTTGGTAATCGTGTTAATTGTCTTCAACGACATTATCACGGTGATCAGCGAAGTTACTAGTCGTCGTAACTGCGAACTGATTACCCGGCATATTTAATCTGAGCGTATATAAGCAGAGAGCTTGTCTGAGCAGAGTAATTGGCTAACCAGCGAAATTAAAAACCTTCCTGAACAGCGAAATTGATCAGCGAATTTGACTGGGTTTATCAGCGTATTTGATAGCGTAATTAAAAGGGGTGGAATTTTATCTGGCTGTCGTAGATAAAAATTCACTGTTTCGCAATTAAAAAAATCCGTAAACAATCTCAGCAAACCGTTTGCACGGCTGGATTCCTTTGATTTTTAGGACAACAAAAATCCTGAATTTGGTGTTTGACATTATATATCATTGGATTCGTAATTTCGAGACGAATCTAACGGTGTAATTTGGTAATCACAGTTTTCGGACACTTTTTGTACGATTTTACTAGTCTGTTACGTTAAAATGTCGAACATGTCCAATTTGAACGAACTTTTGAGGATGGAGCACGAGGTTGGCACAACCAACAAACCGCCTAAGATGATGAAGGTGGGGAACTATCTAACATGGAAAGACAGGTTTCAGTCTTTCATTGAATATCAAGACACAAGGATGTGGATCTGTATTCAAGATGGTTATGCGAACCCAACCCACGATTTTAAAGGCAGACAACGAGTCACTGCCTATGTGAACATGCAAGATGCTGATAAGAAGATGTATGAGGCTGAAAAGAGAACCTTAGCTGCTATCAAGATGTCTTTACCAGATGGCATCAAACATACCTTCAAGAAGTACACTACTTCTAAGGAAATGTGGGATGCACTAGAAAAGAGGTATCAAGGAAATGAAGATGTCAAAAAGAACAAAGTGGATCTACTGAAGAAGCAATTTGCTGTCTTCAAGTGTATGATAAATGAGTCACTTGAAGATACCATCACGAGATACTACCATCTAATGTCAGAAATGGATAATTATGACATAGATAGTTATACTGACATTGAGATCAATGACAAGCTGCTTGATGCATTACCTGCAAAGTGGGATATCTATACTCTCATGATCAAAGGAGAAGCAGATTATAACACAAAAGGACTTGAAGAGGTTGTAGGGAAGCTGAGAGCATACGAGCTCAACATGAAGAAGAAGGAGACAGGATATGATCAAGTTCAAGATCCAGGGATTTACAATGGACATGCATCTTCTTCGTCTCACAAAGCTTCTAGCGATTCTGCTACTGCGTTTCTCATGTGAGAATGAGCAGGTTAATGTGAATGAAGATGTGTGTTTCATAGCTGCTTCAGGAGGATCAACAGGTGCTAAGAGAACATCAGCTACAAATCAGAGCAGCAGTACCAAGTCTATGCCTATGAGTGTGAAGGTTGCTGAAGAACATCTAGCATTTCTCGCCTCATTCATTGCCTCTTACGAGAATTACATTCAGGGGAAGATATCTGATCCAACTACTTTTGATGAAGATTATGATCAGGTTGACCCTGTTGACTTAGAAGAGATGGATCTACAGTGGCAAATGGCCATGATTTCAAGGAGAGTGAAGAGGTTTATGAATAGAACACGAAGGAAGTTCGTGGGGAAGAGTGTTGGTTTTGACAAGACCAAGGTTCGGTGTTTCAACTGTCATAGTTATGGACACTTTTCTAGAGAATGTCAAAGACCAAAGACAGAGTCTTTGGGTCAAAGTTCAAGTAACAAAAATGCATCAAACAACTCTGGCTCAAAAGCTTTGATCTCTACTGCAAGAGAGGGGTCATATGATTGGAGTGTTCATCTAGAAGCTGATGAGAATGTCACTCAGGCATTCATGGCAGAGATTGTACCAGTTGATGATACTGAAGCTAAAGATGAGGATGCTGAAGCAAAAATGGATGGTGAAGTTGACAAGGTGACTGAAGCTGAAGAGGTTATATATGATCAGACTACTGGAGCTGAAGAAGAAAAGCTAAAGTCTGATGATGAATAGGATGCTGAAGAGAAAGATGCTGCATATAGAAAGAAGATAGGTGACCTTGTGGCTCTCATGGCCAACTTAGACAAACAAACTGGAGAGGTAAGTTCTAAATCTGTTTGTTTAAGATGTCGTGAGTTACAGGGTGAGGTTGATAGGTTGTCAACACAAAACTAAAGTCTGGTGAATGAGATGTCGAACATAAAAGAGTCAAACTTTTTTGTAAAAAGAAATGATTCTATGTATTTGAAGAAAATTAAAGGATATGAAAATAAAATTGAAGTTTTAACTTGCAAATTAAGCGAAAAACTTCAAATTATAGACTTAGCTCATGATACGATGAGTGAGAAAACAAAATAGATTTCTAAAAAATGCAAAGAGTTGTTAGAAGCACAACTAAAAATCATTGAATTGGAAAAGAAATTGAATCAATTCAGAGATTCTTCTTTTATAATGAAACACATGATGGGTGGGTAAAAGAAAAGTAATGACAAGACCAGTGTGGGCTTCAAGGGCTTTAATGAAGTCCCACCTCCTCTTAGTCATGACTATTCTTTCTTGCCTGATGAAGATGAGCTCACAGACTTTGTGTCAACATCACCAGGTAGTTTCACATCAACTCAAGGTAACGAGTCTGAAAGTGATGATGCTAACAAGGAAAATAATAGGGAACCTGTTTTGAAAAAGAAAAATTTACCTCCTAAGAATAAAAATCAAACTTTTGTTAAAAAGGCTAATTTTGTTCAGGGAAGTGACATGAAAAACAAAACCACTGTTATTGAAAACGAATCAAATATAGAGTTTGCAAAAAATAAAAACATAGAAAAATATGAATCTAAGCAAACTGAACAAAATCCTTCCAAGGCATCATCATCTAATGAGGGATCTAGTTCAAAGACTTCAGCTAAGAAGTCTTTGGAAAAGAGACCGTGCTTCAAGTGTCATACAAAGGGACATGTAGCTAGCTGTTGTCCTAACAAAAAGACTGAAGCACAAGTTAGTGAGAAAAAGATAGAGAAATCACCAGAGAAGTGTGGTGATAATGTGCAGAAAATGTCCAATTCTCCAAAGAAATGTGCTCCTAAGTAACACGAGGGTGTTGCTGTTGGTGTAGATAAGGCTGAAAAAGGAACTCCACAAGTTCCTCATTTTCAAAGAAATCAACAAAGATTTCATCCTGAATCTACATCAGGCAGATATGACAGACCTAGAAGCAGTTCACCTAGAATGAACAATTTTAATGGAAATTAAAGTAATTTCAGAAGTCAAGGTCAATATCAAAATCGATACCAAAATAATTGTGGTCGAACTTTTTATAATAATGGCTTTAGAAATTATAACAGTCAAGCTTCTTGGAGTCAAAACTCAAGGTACCAAAACCAGAATTTCCAAAGGTCACAAAGTCCAAACTTGCATAGGAACCCTCAGGACCATAGACCTACTGGAAATCAAAAACAAATTCCATCAACAGGTCTAAGATCTAAGACTCCTGTTAGGAGTAATGGATATTGGATGGATATTCCAGTAGTTGGTGAATTTGGACGACCCAAGACCATTAAGGCTTGGGTCCCCCAATCTAACTAATTTCTTGGTTGGTGTGTGCAGGAGCTGCTAAGGAGGATTATCAACTTATGGTATGTTGATAGTGGCTGCTCCAGGCACATGATGGGGGATACGAGATTCTTGACTGAGTTTGAAAATTATGATGGTGGACATGTAAACTTTACTGTTGCTAAAGGTGGTAGGATTACCGGACGAGGAAAGGTGACACATGGGAAGATCACACTGGATAAAGTGAACTATGTTGAGCAGCTTAAACACAATCTGATGAGTGTGTCACAAGTCCGCGACAAGGGTCACTCGGTCCATTTTACCAAGACTGAAGCATTAGTGTTAAAACCGGGTTTGGTGATTCCGGATGATTGGAAAGTGATGAGAGTGCCAAGGAGGAATGACACTTATGTCATGGACATGGGTGCTAAGGATTCTTCTACTGTGGTGGCGTGTTTATTGTCAAAAGCATCTGAGGGTGAATCAATGTTGTGGCACAGACTCATGGCCCACATTCACTATCGCAAAATGAATTACATTTTTAAAAATGAGCTAGTGAAAGGGGTGCCATTGCAGAGGTTTCATGTGGAAGATAAATGTCTTCCATGTCAAAAGGGAAAACAACATAAGAAACCACACAAATAAAAAACAGTAAATTCCATAGATGCCCATTATGAATTACTTCACATGGATTTATTCGGTCCAGTGAACATGAGGAGCATAGGTGGAAAGTACTATTGTTTAGTTGTCAGAGACGATTACTCACGTTATTCATGGTTTTTCTTTTTAGGTACAAAAGATGAGACAACGGAGATACTGATAGATCTTTTTACAAAATTGGACAACGTCCATGAAGCAAAGATCAAGAGGATAAGGAGTGATAGTGGCACGGAGTTCAAGAATCGGATTCTGGATCTCTACTGTCTTCGCAAGGGAATAGAACATCAATATTCTGGTCCTTATACGCCTCAACAGAATGGAGTAGCTAAGAGGAAAAATAGTTTGTTGATTGAAGCCGCTAGGACTATGCTTTCAGATTCAAAGCTTCCAGTTCTTTTCTGGGGAGAAGCTGTGAATACAGCTTGCTACGTCCTAAACAAAGTTTTAACCATTAAACGTTTTAACAAAACTTGTCATGAATTAATGTTTAACGAAAAACCAAACTTGAAAGGCTTTGAACCATTTGGATTACCCTGCACCATTGTGCGAAACAAAGATAAACAATGGTTAGTGAACACCTTGAGAAATAAAGCAGCTATACAAGTACTCGTTCACAATCCCAGTCTTCTCAATCGTAGCATACATACCTGAACTCTCTGCTATGCTTCTCCTTGTCTGAACACCTGCAGTAGGATCTCAAGTATCATGTCAACTGGATGATCTCTATTTGCTCGTGTAGTAGCAACGGTATCCACTTCTAAATTATCACCCAGGTTTGATCCAATTTCCCCCTGAACATTCTGATTCACAAACAGATTAGTGAAATCCTCCCCCTGAATAGGTTCAGACTCACTATCGCTCGAATCATAAACAACAGCACTAGAGGATGTTTCCAGAGCATCTGTCATACAAACACTCGATCTAGGCATGAACTTGCCTTCATCATCTTCACTGATCACTATTTTCTACTGGTACAGGTATACGTGGATGACATCATCTTTGGGTCATTAGACGAAAACATGTGTCAAGAGTTCGAGAAGGTGATGAAGAGCAAGTTTGAAATGAGCGCTATGGGTGAGCTGTCCTACTTTCTGGGATTACAAGTTGATCAGAAGAAGGATGGAATGTTTATACATCAGACAAAGTATGTGTATGACATTTTGTCTTGATTCAAAATGGAGGATTGCTCTACTTTCAATACACCCATCTACGAAAATCACAATCTTGGCCCAGATCATGAAAGTACTGAAGATGTTGATCCGACTCAGTATAGGGCGATGTTCGGTTATGTTATGTACTTGACTGCTTCAAGACCAGACATTATGTTTGCCGTATGTCTGTGTGCCAGATATCAGGCGAATCCAAAGGAGTCACACATGAAGACGGTGAAGCGTATTCTTCGTTACTTGAAGGGGAAACCTAAAGTTGGGTTCTGGTATCCAGCTGATAGTGATGTGAAGTTTGTTGCTTACACTGACTCAGACTTTGGAGGATGCAAGTCTAACAGGAAGTCCACAACAGGTGGTTGTCAGTTCTTTGGAGGCAGGATTGTCTCTTAGCAATGCAAGAAGCAATCTTGTGTGTCTACCTCTACGTGTGAAGCTGAATATATTGTTGTGGGTAGCTGATGTTCTCAGGTTCTCTGGACACAACAGCAGATGTGCGATTACGGTTTGGATTTCACTCGTACTCCTCTTATAATAGACAATAATGCCACAATTTCAATAAAAAATAATCCGTGAAACACATTCGCACAAAACATATTGACATTCATCATCATTTTATACGGGATTGTGCTGAAAAGAAACTAATTGAACTACATCGAGTCGACACACTAGATAACCTGGCAGATCTTTATACTAAATCTTTTGATCGAGCTCGCTTTGAACATTTAGTCGAACTCAATGGGATGAGGAATCCTGAATAACTGGTTTTTCATAAGAATTTTGTAAATATTTTATTGTTTTCTTAAAAATAAAAAATAAAAAAATAGAAAACCACAAAATCCAAAAACAGTGAAAAATGAATAATATAAAAATTAGAACATCAAAAATGAGTTGTCAGTGTGTGAAAAGAAAGAAATGATAGTACATCAGCAAGTTAGACTGTCACACTGAAACTGAATTAAAATGCTTAAGTGTGATAGCAGCTTCGACATATAATGTACCAGTAGGCAAAAAGCATGAAATAATCAAGCCAATGTGATATAAACATAATGAACTATGTATGAGTGGGGAACACATTAGTGGCGTATGGTTTAGTGACCTTAAATCTTGCATTGATAGTTTGCCAAAATCCGAGGTTTTGGGTCTTTATACTGTTATTTCATCCGGGGGTATCATGGTTGTCCTTCTGCTGCATCCAGATATATGCTGACCTAGACACAAGCAGGATATCTTAAAAGAGCTAAAAATGCCAAAAACCCAGAAATTGAAGAAGCTCTCCTAGAGAGTCATTCAAATGTGCAAAATGCATAAATCGTACCAAAAATGGTATTTGATGTGTGCAAAACGTAACATATAAATTACATTAAATGAGGCATAAAACTAACCCTTTTTTAGTACTAATGTTGGAAAAAGTGTGTTTTTGTCTTCCTTTTGAATTTACAGGACCAAATGAGCTTAAACGAGCAAAAGGAACAAATATACAGCCAAAATCAACATAAATACAAAGAAAAGGAATAAACGTGACATGCCCGACCCCTCGGCAGCATCCCCAAAGCAAAAACAAAAAAACAGAAGACTGACCATAGGGCCGTGCCCACTGGACATGGGGGCGTGGTCAGATGCCTGCAGAAAAGACAAAGATGTAGAAGCTTCTACGCCCACCACGGAGGTGTGCCCAGCTCAGCACGGGGCACGGTCAATGCTAAGATACGCAGAATCTTGCAAAATCTTAATAGTACAGATACGTTTCTGCCCACCGGGCCATGCCCGGTGGACACGGGCCGTGTGGAGCCCTCTGCTGATACATGTATTTAATGAAGGAAGAGAAAAGGCTGGCCACGGGGGCGTGCCCGCTAGACACGGGGCTATGGCCAGAGCTCTGTTCAGGCAATAAATAGGGGTGCTTCGCTCACTTCAAAGCCATCCCTTGGCAAACCACTACTCTCCCACTTCACCACCACTCCACCACCACTACACCACCAACACCTACCACCATCATCCATCTTTAGAGTGTGTAGTAGTCTCGGGATCCAAGATTGATAGTAAGAGTTCTTACCAATCAAGGGCCATGTTTGGTTAAGCCTCTTACATCACTTGGTGAAGACAAGTCTTTTATGTATTACTTTTGATTTTTAATCTTTTGACACTTTTTACTTGGTTTTGTATTAATGACTTTAATAACTAGTTTCTTATGTTGAAGGTGAATTTTCTTTATCATTTGTCAGTGGTGTCTTGGCGTTACTTTACTGTCTATATAAAGTAAAAGATTTACACCATTCGTGTCTCTACGTTCTATATAGAGGCATGTTGGCTACCTGGTCGGGGGTTAAGGGAATGGTTTAGTAAGGTTCTTATCTTGTTCAGTGTATAGATCCTTCAAGGACCTGGGTCAAGCTTACTAGGACCTCCTTCAATACCCACTGGTATTGGATGGCGGGGGTGCGAATGGCTTGATCCCCTCATATATAAACTACTATTAATACATTAAACCGGCTACTTGGGATTTTATCCATGCTGACTCAAACCACTTAGCCGAGGGTAACGTCACCTTCAGAAGAGGGGCCTACCACTTTTCGCATTAATAACTTAATTAATTATCTTTCAATATTCCGACCATTTGGGATTGTATCCTTGCTGACTCAAACCACTGGGTTGAGGGTAACGTCACCTTTAGAATAGGGGCCTACTACTATAACTAAGATAATCTCTTAAAAAGTCCGAAAGTGTAAAAATCATCAAAGGATACATTAAAGGCGAGTAGGATCCAAGTGATTCATCTTGTCTATCTGTTTTTATTTTTATTTCTGCATTTTTAGTTCTTATTTTCATGTTTTAAACCTTTTCTCAAAAATTTTAGATTGATTAGACGTTGAGAATAAACCGGTACTAAAAGCTCTTGTGTCCTTCGACGACCTCAGTATCTTACCAACCCTATACTACGCTCATGACGGGTGCACTTGCGCAAGTGTGTGTTTAGTGTTAGTAGAATATCGTGTTTTATAAATTTAAAACTTGATTAATGTGTAAAATGGGCTTAAAATATCAATAAAAACATACCACGCTTTGCACACACCAAGTTTTTGGCGTCGTTGCCGGGGACACAAGGATTTTAAGAAAGCTTAACATCAATGGCCTAATCATTTTTCAAGACCTTTTTAAAACTGCGCACACATTTTTTTCATTTTTCTTAATTTTTGTATTACAGTAGTCTGAACACAGGACCGTGCTCATTGAACACGCCCCGTGCTGCATAAAAATAACAAAACATTTCAAAAATACCCAGATACAGTGTTTGAACATGGGGTCGTGCTCGCTGAACACGCCCCCGTGCTGCACAAAACCAGTTGCATTTTCAAAACGCCCAGATACAGATCCTGACCACGGGGTCGTGCTAACTGAACATGGGGTCGTGGTGAGCCTCTTTTTCCATTTTTTTTTTATTTTGTTTTCTAGTCCCGAGACATTTTTGTGGTCTGGTGAGTGAAGAAGATGATTATGAAGAAGATCCCGAGACATGGGATCAATACTCAGGAGGTTACAATTACTATAGTGAAGAAGATGATTATGAAGAAGAGTATTGTACCATTTACGGTAAGCCTCACTCGGTGCAATACTGTGATCTCTTCGAACCATCCA
This sequence comes from Helianthus tuberosus, assembly GCA_030545235.1. Taxonomy (NCBI): domain Eukaryota; kingdom Viridiplantae; phylum Streptophyta; class Magnoliopsida; order Asterales; family Asteraceae; genus Helianthus; species Helianthus tuberosus. Next base: position 87,452,925 of record CM060369.1, read on the forward strand.
CTTCATATACACACTATGAGGAACCTAGGTACGAACCAACCACTTCGTACACGTATTATGAAGAGCCAAGGTATGAACCTTCTCCTTCATACTCATACTATGAAGAACCCAGGTATGAACCTCCTCCCTCATATTCATACTTTGAAGAACCAAGGTATGAATCATCTCCATGATATACTTACTATGAGGAGCAATGGTGTGAACCACCCACCTCAAATAAGTATTATGACGAACCAAGGTTTGAACTTCCGCACTCAAGCTTTCGGGATACTTATCCCGCTCACTTTGACGAACCACCAACTATCCTCCCCGTAGCAGAAAGAATAATAGAACACCTCAAAACTATCGAACGCTATATAAAAGAATCCCGTGCAAGGGAAGAGGAATCCCACGCAAGGGAAGAGGTAGTTTGTACTAAAGAGGTAATAGTAGAAGAGGTAAAAATGGAAGAACAAGTAAGTGAAAAACCGACGCATGAACCAAACAACGAAAAAGGTAAGTCCGAAAACGCTAATCTTCAAAAAGAATCTAATTTTCAAGAAATTAATCTCTTAACACCTTCTTTCGAAAACCATTGTTTGGTACCTACTCATGCTAAGTTTTTAAAAGAGTTAAACACTAACACTAAAATTGACGAAATAGTAAGCATTAAGTTAACAAATGATCAAACTACGCTAATAAAAGATGATCCATTTTAAATTAGTATTACACCGGTTCTGTGTTTCTTTCAAATTCCTTTATTAGTAATATTACAATCGATAAGGATCTTTGTGTTAATATAATGCCAAACTACATTTTCGAAAAGTTAAGTATTAGTGATTTTTCTCCACTTCAAATAACCATTTTTCTTTCTAATAGGAAAATAATAAAGTCATTGGGAATATTTGAGGATGTGTTAGTCCAAACAAATCAAACGGTAGTCCCAATCGACTTCGTCATTCTAGATGAAGCCCCACTTGTGTTGGGACAACCTTTTGTGAAAACCCATCAAGCTTTGATTAACCGAAAGTAAAACAACCTACCCATTTAATTAGGGGCCTTCAAAAGGTATGTCGATCTTGAACAATCAATGAAATATTCAATCGGCAATGACGACCCCCTAATTGAAGATGAAGATGAACCACTAGATACGGAAGACGAAATCGACCACTTTGTCAAAGAAGAGGTCACCATTGAACAAACCTTTTTTATTCTTGACCAAAATGAGCAACCAAATAAGGAGTCTCCTAAAGACCCACCACTTGAGCTCAAAGAACTCCCAAAAGGTTTGGAATATGCTTTTTTTGACAAGGATGGTAAGCTACCTATAATTATTTCTTCAAAATTAACTAGTTTAGAAAAAGAAAAATTAATCACACTTTTGAAAAAACACAAAAACGCGATCGCATGGAAACTTGTAGATATTAAAGGAATAAGCCCTTCCATGTGCACGCACAAAATTTTAATGAATGATGACTATAAATCGGTAATACAACAACAAAGAAGAGTAAACCCAAACGTTCAAAAGGTGGTTAAAAACGAAGTCATCAAACTACTTGACGCCGAACTAATCTACCCAATTTCCGATAGTCCTTGGGTAAGTCCCGTCTAAGTAGTTCCCAAAAAAGGAGGTATGACGGTAGTCACTAACGAAAAAAATGAATTAATACCAACAAGAACCGTCACCGGATGGAGAGTGTGTATAGATTATCGTCGATTAAATGAGGCAACAAGAAAAGATCATTTTCCCTTACCTTTTATTGGTCAAATGTAAGGACCTGCACGAAAATGTCCCAAACCACTCCGTAAGTAGAAACCAGGTCCCCTAAAACCCTAAATCTCATGAAAAATCAAGAAAATTGAATTTTATTAGCCTGTCGCGGGCCACGTAAGACTAAGGGAAAGTCTACGCGGGGCGCGACAGCTTGAAAGATCTCCGGATAAGCTTTAGGCCACGTGTCTGACACGTGGCAAACCTACACCATGACACTGCAGCCCTAGCCATAGCTAGGGTGGCCCTCGCGGGCCGCGTAGGTGTTCCTTTGAGTTTACGTGGGCCGCGTAGACCCTATTTTTCAGCTATAAAAGGGACGTGCATGGGCATTTCGTCTGTGCTCAAAAAATCAGTTCAAAAGACGTTCTATACTGCTCAATTTCGTGTATTTAGGTGTCAAAACGCTGCTACGATTACAAGGTAATAACTCGATCACTGCTACGATACAATGTCCGATCGATTGAAACCGATCCGATGGATGTTTAAGTGCTGCCTGAATTCGGGCTATACTTTGTCATTCGTCGTGAGGGTTTTGATTTCGTGAATTTATCGTAAATGTTGAATTAAGTTACTAACCTAGTGTCGTTTGCATTGTTATATTTAAACTAGGTTTCCAGGCTAAATCAGTAGGCATATTCTGCCCGTCTAAACTCGCAATGTGAGTCTATTCTACTTTTTTCACCGTTTGTGAGTCATTCTCTTTTTATCAAACTGTTTTCCCAAAATTCTACTTGTTTTCAAGGTTATAATTACAGGGATTAAGTCTTTGTAATCATCAATTACAGCCGGTATGTGGGGGTTTGTATACATTACTTGATAACTGTCACCATTGGACAACGGGTTAGCCAATGGGTGATATGACCATAGTCATAGATACGGTCGAGTGACAAATACCGTTGGGTAGTTGAGTGATATATAAACATTGTAATCGCTCTTAATACTGTAGATTATAACAATGTGTCGTTTTGTACAAACTGAATGACTCGCCAGTATTTACCCGTTGATAAAATCCTTTTAAACATGTTTCAGGTGATTTACTGTGAACCAGGAAAAGTGCCGCGTAGCACTACAGCTTGAAGAAAGTGGCTCAGTAAATAAATAAACATGTTTTTGTAAACCGGGGATTTCCCAGTGAAATTCCTTTATTGTAACTACGGGATTTATCCTGAAACTTGAAATAAAATAATCGGGGGTTTTCAGTTTAAACGATCCTGTTTAAAATTCCGCTGCCTAATTAAACACCAATACCACGGGTTTCTGTCCCGCGGCATCTGGACCGGGTAAAACCGGGCCGGGGGCCGTGACAGAAAAAGGTGGTATCAGAGCCACTGATTTAAGCCAATTAAGTATTTAGAAATACTTAATTTTTCATATTGCCATTCTGTGATTCCGTGAAAATTTAATTTAACAAATAAAATTTTAACTTAAATTTGTGTGTTTCTTCACGTGCGTTAACAGCATGAATGAACTGTCAGAGGCACTCCGAAACTTTACTATCCATACCACCGATATGGATACAACAGGAATCCAATCCGGCTATCATGCAGATACCGAGGAGCCACCAGTATTCCAGGCCCAGCCCCAGGAAAAACCCAAGCTTAAAAAGAGGAGAAGAACCCTGGACTGGAAACGCGGACGAAGGAAGAAGCCAGCTGCACAAAAGGTGAAAAGGACAGTGGATCCAAAGGACAAAGGAAAAGGAAAGGAAATGGGAGAAAGCTCAGGTCAAGCCCAAGAGTTGCAACCTTGGGAAGAATTGGATAGAAAACTTGCAAACTGTGACCTCATCGGACCTGCTGACGAAACCCTTTTCAATTTCCCTGCCCAATCTGAACTTCCAATTAATTTGGAACCTGCTATTCCAGACCCTATTATCAACCCTCAACTTGTTACAGGGCAGCTGGAAGAGTGGTGGACGAGTGACTGGCAATTTCAGAATTTCATGAATAACCCTAATGTTTACTTTCCCCAGTTTGATCCAGAACCTGCACCTTTCCCACCTATGAGCATGGAGAACGTTTCCGAATTACGCCGCTATGGCGAGGAACTGGTGGATGCGGGAAACCGGATTCATGAAGTGGGGGAAAACATCACGTGGAAGTACGACGAGAGGGGGCGTCGTTTCTGAGAAGCCAGTTAACCGAGAGGGAGTGTTTGTATAATAATAATACTAAAATAATATAAAATATATATATATATGTATAATAATAATAATAATAATATAATATTGTATAATAATAATAACTAAAAATAAAACGTTTGTAAATATCAGGTGTGTACGGATGCATAATAATATATAAAAAAGCAGTAAACCAACCGGCAACCGAAATTAACCATGATGAACCGAATAATGAAGAACAATTTCTCAATAGGCAAGATATTGAGAATATAATTGCTCAGGGAATAGCCAATGCTATTCCAGCAATCCTCGCTGCTGCTAGAAATCCTGTTGAACCTTCCCATGCTAACCACAGCAAACGTACCCGCGACGATAATTTTAGCAATAGTGTAAATGGAGGCGGTAATAATAATAATAACGCGGTTCAAGCCCCATTTCTTAAGAGAATGAAAGTGGCAACGACTGGTTGTACTTACAAAGAAGTTCTTGCCTGTAAGCCAGTGGAATTTGCAGGCAATGAAGGGGCAACTGTCGCACTGCGTTGGTTAGAAAAGACCGAAGCTGTAATTAAAATAAGTAAATGTGCGGAGGAAGACCAGGTGATGTATGCATCCCACCTTTTCAAGGAAGAGGCATTGGAGTCGTGGAATACGGTGCTACAAGCTAAAGGAAGTGACGTGGTTTATGCCATGAGTTGGGAATAATTTAAGAGATTGGTGGAAAGAAAATTTTGTCCCGACTATGAAAAGGAACAAATGACGAATAAGTTCCTGAACCACCGGATGGTGGATGTTGACTGTCGAGGGTATACTTCGAAATTCTTCGAGTATGCCAGAATTATACCAACTCTGGCCTCGCCAGAACCGGTGCTTATTTCTCGCTATATTTGGGGTTTAATTAGCGAGATCCGTGATATCGTCAAAGCTGCGAGACCTCGCACGATTGACGATGCGGTCGAATTGGCTAACACCTTGACTGACGGACTGGTACGCACGAGAGAAGAAAACAGGAAAAAAGAATTAGCCCTAAAGATTACCCAAGGGTTCCGTGGGGGTAATATTTTCAAGAAAAAGGGAAATGGGCAATCTTCCACACCTCCATTCTGCAGAAACTGTCGAAAGAAACATTTTGGTAAATGTCAAGAGAAGTGTAATTTCTGCAAGGCACCAGGGCACCGAGAGGAGGAGTGCAGGAAGAAATCAATGATTTGCTTCAACTGCGGAGAAGCTGGAGATTTTAGACCAGAATGCCCTAAACTTGTCAAGCCAGCTGATAACAAGGCCAAACCTGCCGAAGGAACTAATAAGAGGAACGCTAGAGCCTTCCAGCTGACAAAGCAGGAAGCAGATCTGATTCCAGATGTGATAGCTGGTACGTTTCTTGTACATGACGTTTACGCAAAAGTATTATTTGACTCCGGTGCAAACCAAAGTTTTATAAATACTTCATTCTTCAAAGCCCTTAACCTACCCTTAACTAAACTTAGGCAAGTTCTTACGGTAGAAACGGCAGATGGTAATTCTGTTAAAATAGATATGATTTTGCAAGAAGGAAAAATAGAATTCTCAGGCCATAAATTTTCTGCAAACCTGTTACCTATGAATTTAGCTGGATTCGATGTTGTATTAGGAATGGATTGGTTAGTATCCAACCATGCTTGAATCCTTTGTGATAAGAATTCCATAGAAATTCATACACCCGTAGGAGAGGTAATTGTGGTTATAGGAGACAAGCCACGTAAACCCATGAAGTTCATTTCAGTAATGAAAGTTGCTAGTTATGAACGAAAGCAAGGTATAGTGTATATGATTTCGGTAATCATTAACACTAAAGGCAAGGAACTTAAGGAAATCCCAGTAGTCTTAGAATACCCAGATGTATTTCCAGAAGAGTTACCTGGATTACCACCCGATAGGGAAGTAGAGTTTAGAATTCATCTAATTCCTAGAACTACACCAATAGCTAAGGCACCTTATCGGTTAGCACCCACCGAAATGTTAGAATTGAAAAGGCAGTTAGATGAATTATTAAGCAAAGGATTCATACAACCTAGTTCATCCCCGAGGGGAGCACCTGTGTTGTTTGTGAAAAAGAAGGATGGTTCGATGCGGATGTGTATCGATTATAGGGAATTAATTAAGGTTACAATTAAGAATCGATACCCATTACCTAGGATTGACGATCTTTTCGATCAACTTCAAGGAGCTAGGTACTTCTCTAAGATATATTTACGCTCCAGATACCATCAGTTGAAAGTACAGGAAGAAGACATACCTAAAACTGCTTTCAGAACTAGGTACGGTCACTACGAGTTTACAGTCATGCCATTTGGACTAACAAATGCCCCTGCAACATTCATGGACATGATGAATAGGATCTGTAAGCCGTATTTGGATAAATTTGTAATTGTCTTCATCGACGATATACTTATTTATTCCAAAAGTCAGGACGAGCATTGTGAACACCTACATGCACTCTTAACTTTGTTAAGAAAGGAAAAGCTTTACGCCAAATTCTCGAAGTGTGAATTTTGGCTACAGGAGGTGCAATTTTTAGGACACATGGTGAATTACGAAGGCATTCACGTAGATCCCTCCAAGATAGAAGCAATCACCAATTGGAAGGTCCCGCAATCAGCGACCAAAGTTAGAAGTTTTCTAGGATTAGCTGGATACTATAGGCGCTTCATCAAAGACTTTTCTAAGATAGCTGTTCCATTAACTAAGCTCACCTGTAAAACTGTTAAGTTTGAATGGGGACCTAAGCAAGAAGAGGCCTTTAAGATTTTAAAGCAAAGGTTAACAAATGCCCCAATTCTAGCCTTACCAGACGGAACAGAAGATTTTGAAGTCTTCTGCGATGCTTCTAGGTTAGGGTTAGGATGTGTGCTCATGCAACGCAAAAAGGTAATTGGTATGCATCAAGGCAGTTGAAAACGCACGAGGAAAATTATACTACTCACGACTTAGAGTTAGGAGCAATAATTTTTGCCCTTAAAATTTGGAGACATTATCTGTATGGAAGTAAGTTTACTGTCTATACAGATCATAAGAGTTTAAGATACATATTTGGGCAAAAGGAATTAAACATGAAACAAAGAGGATGGATGGAAATTCTAAGTGACTACGACTGTGATATCCTATATCACGAAGGGAAAGTAAATGTAGTAGCAGATGCCCTCAGTCGTAAGTATCATGAAAAGCAACGGCGAGTTCGTGATCTTAGATTAAATCTCCAATTAGATTTAATGGAACAACTGAAGAACGTTCAGGAAATAGCAATCAAGGATGATGCTGAAGGAATGAAAGGAAGAATTAAGGAATTAGAACAGGGAACTGATGGAATCTGGAGATTCCATAAGAAAAGGATTTGGATACCTAAACAAGGAGACTTCAGAAATAAGATTTTAGAGTAAGCCCATAAATCTAGGTATACAATGCACCCTGGTAATAATAAGATGTACTAAGATTTAAGAAATAACTTCTGGTGGATAGGAATGAAAAAGGACATAGCTAGATATGTTTCTAAGTGCCTAACTTGTTCGCAAGTTAAGGCAGAACACCAGAAACCTTCAGGTTTACTTCAACAGTTAGAAATGCCTGTATGGAAATGAGAACTAATAACAATGGACTTTGTTACTAAGTTGCCTAACACCCGGAAAGGTAACGATGCAATCTGGGTGATTGTAGATCGATTAACCAAATCAGCTCATTTCCTGCCAATGAAGGAAACCTTTAGCATGGAAAGATTGGCTAAGTTGTACGTAGATGAGGTAGTATCCTTACATGGAGTCCCACTCTCCATTGTGTCAGATAGGGATAGTCGTTTCACTTCACATTTCTGGACAAGTTTCCAACAAGCAATGGGGACGAGATTGAATCTAAGTACTGCCTACCATCCCCAAACTGATGGACAAAGTGAAAGGACGATCCAAACCCTTGAAGAGATGCTCAGAGCATGTGTCATCGACTTCGGTGGAAACTGGGATGATCATTTACCAACTGGGGTGTCCCAGTTGGCCAGCCTCACCCCTACTCTTCATAGAGACCCGGGTTCAAGTCCAGGCACCGGGAAAATCGGCCACCTTCTTCCCAGAAGGAAACGGACTCAGCTCGGGATGGGGTATTCACCCCCTGGCACCATGAGGCTAGGTTGCTGGTGGAGTGTTATCACTCCAGCGGTTGGGAGGACCGTGGAATATCCCCCCCCCCCCCCCACACCAGCATTAATGCTGCCCCGTTCGAAGCACTGTATGGAAGAAAGTGTCGAACCCCAGTTTGCTGGGCAGAAATAGGAGAAAGTCATTTATCAGGTCCTGAGATTGTACAGGAAACCACCGACAAGATAACTCAAGTCAAGGAAAGACTAAAAACGGCTCGAGATCGCCAGAAGAGTTATGCAGACAATCAATGCAAGCCGTTAAAATTTCAAATCGGAGACAAGGTACTCTTAAAAGTTTCACCATGGAAAGGGGTAGTTCGGTTCGGTAAAAAGGGAAAGCTAAGTCCAAGGTACATAAGACCGTTCGCAGTTACCCAACGAATAGGACCAGTTGCTTATCGCTTACAACTACCAGAAGAGTTAGCCAGAGTACATGATGTGTTTCATGTATCTAATCTCAAGAAGTGTTTGTCTGACGAGTTACTGGTTGTACCTCTTCAAGATATAGAGGTAAATGAAAAGCTAAAATTTGTTGAGAAACCACTTTAAATAGAAGACAGAAAGGTCAAGTTTCTCAAGCACAAAAGATTGGTGCTAGTCAAGGTAAAATGGGATTCAAAAAGAGGACCTGAGTATACATGGGATTTGGAATCGAAAATAAAGCGAAAGTATCCTCACTTGTTCCAGTAAATCTGGAGGACGAGATTTTAAATAAGGTGGGGAGGATGTAAGGACCTGCACGAAAATGTCCCAAAACACTCCGTAAGTAGAAACCAGGACCCCTAAAACCCTAAATCTCATGAAAAATCAAGAAAATTGAATTTTATTAGCCTGTCGCGGGCCGCATAAGACTAAGGGAAAGTCTACGCGGGGCGCGACAGCTTGAAAGATCTCTGGATAAGCTTTAGGCCACGTGTCTGACACGTGGCAAACCTACACCGTGACACGGCAGCCCTAGCCATAGCTAGGGTGGCCCTCGCAGGCCGCGTAGGTGTTCCTTCGAGTTTACGCGGGCCGCGTAGACCCTATTTTTCAGCTATAAAAGGGACGTGCATGGGCATTTCGTCTGTGCTCGAAAAATCAGTTCAAAAGACGTTCTATACTGCTCAATTTCGTGTATTTAGGTGTCAAAACGCTGCTACGATTACAGGGTAATAACTCGATCACTGCTACAATACAATGTCCGGTTGATTGAAACCAATCCGATGGATGTTTAAGTGCTGCCTGAATTCGGGCTATACTTTGTCATTCGTCGTGAGGGTTTTGATTTCGTGAATTTATCGTAAATGTTGAATTAAGTTACTAACCTAGTGTCGTTTGCATTGTTATATTTAAACCAGGTTTCCAGGCTAAATCAGTAGGCATATTCTGCCCGTCTAAACTCGCAATGTAAGTCCATTCTACTTTTTTCACCTTTTGTGAGTCATTCTCTTTTTATCAAACTGTTTTCCCAAAACTCTACTTGTTTTCAAGGTTATAATTACAGAGATTAAGTCTTTGTAATCAACAATTACAGCCAGTATATGGGGTTTTGTATACATTACTTGATAACCGTCACCATTAGACAACGGGTTAGCCAAGGGGTGATATAACCATAGTCACAGATACGGTCGAGTGACAAATACCGTTGGGTAGTTGAGTGATATATAAACATTGTAATCGCTCTTAATACTGTAGATTATAATAATGTGTCGTTTTGTACAAACTGAATGACTCGCTAGTATTTACCCGCTGATAAAATATTTTTAAACATGTTTCAGGTGATTTACTGTGAACCAGGAAAAGTGCCGCGTAGCACTACAGCTTGAAGAAAGTGGCTCAGTAAATAAATAAACATGTTTTTGTAAACCGGGGATTTCCTAGTGAAATTCCTTTATTGTAACTACGGGATTTATCCTGAAACGTGAAATAAAATAATCGGGTGTTTTCAGTTTAAACGATCCTGTTTAAAAATTCCGCTGCCTAATTAAACACCAATACCACGGGTTTCTGTCCCGCGGCATCTGGACCGGGTAAAACCGGGCCGGGGGCCGTGACATCAAATGTTAGAAAGATTATCTGGTCCCAAATTTTATTGTTTTTTAGATGGTTTATCAGGTTACTTTCAAATACCGATAGCTCCCGAAGACCAAGAAAAACCAATGTTCACATGTCCCTACGGAACTTTTGCTTATCGACGCATGCCATTTGGTCTATGTAATGCCCCTGCAACTTTCCAACGTTGCATGGTGGCCATCTTCCATGATATGATAGAAAAGACTATGGAAGTCTTCATGGATGACTTTTCTATCTATGGAGATTCATACGACCAATCTCTCGATAACCTTGAACGAATGCTATCCCGATGTGAGGAAACCAACCTCGCCCTTAATTGGGAAAAATGTCATTTCATGCTAACGGAGGGAATAGTACTCGGTCATAAAATCTCAAGCGAAGGAATGGAGGTTGATCGGGCTAAAGTAGACACCATTTCCCGATTACCACCCCCGTCCTCTGTTAGAATTAACAGAAGTTTCCTATGGCATGCCGGATTTTATAGACGATTTATCAAAGACTTTTCTAAAATCTGAAGACCTTTAAAAAAATTACTTGAAAAAGATGCACCGTTCATCTTTGACAAGGATTGCAATCAAGCATTTTTAACACTAAAAGAGATGCTAGTCAATGCACCAATCATGATAGCACCTATTGGAAATTACCCTTTGAAATCATGTGCGATGCAAGTGACTTTGCAGTTGGAGCTGTCTTGGGACAACGAAAAGATAAGCATTTTCACCCAATATACTACGCTAGTAAAACACTTAACGATGCACAAGCAAATTACACAACGACTGAAAAAGAATTACTAGCTGTAGTATTTTCTTTTGATAAATTTCGTTCTTATCTTGTTCTTTCTAAAACGATAGTTTATACAGACCATGCAGCCATTCGTTATCTCTTTAAAAAACATGATGCCAAACGACGATTAATCAGATGGATTCTACTCCTCCAAGAATTTGACATTGAAATAAAAGACAAAAGAGGAGCAGAAAACACCGTTGCAGATCATCTATCCTGCTTGGAAGATCCAGCTTTGGAGGCAACTAGGGACAAGCTCATCAATGAAAAATTCCCAACAGAGTCCCTAGAAATGGTGGAATACCAAGAAGAACCATGGTATGCCGACTACGCCAACTACCTAGCTAGTGGAATAGTCGCAAAAGGATGGTCACATCATCAAAGAAAAAAAATTCTTTTTGGGAAGATCCTTATCTTTTCAAAATGTGTGCCAACTAGCTTATCCGACGATGCGTACATGGTAGCGAAGCAAGAAAAATACTCCGCCATTGTCATGAAGGACCATACGGAGGACATCATGGTGCTGCTAGTAACGCACGAAAGGTATTTGATTCAGGATTTTATTGGCCAACCATTTACAAAGACTCCCAAAGTCTTATCAAGACATGTGATGCATGCCAACGGTCAGGTAATATTTCTTCCAAAAATGAAATGCCACAAAATGGCATTCTTGTTTGTGAAGTTTTTGATGTGTGGGGATTAGACTTTATGGGACCCATCCCACCGTCAAAAGGAAACAAATATATACTTGTGGCAGTAGATTACTTGTCAAAATGGGCCGAAGCCGAAGCTCTTCCAACAAATGATGGAAGAGTTGTGGTCAGATTCCTGAAACGACTATTTTCTCGTTTCGAAACTTCAAAAGAGTTAAGAAGTGATAGGGGTACCCATTTTTGTAATCATCAACTTAAATTTTTTTTATCAACATATGGGGTCTATCACCGGATCTCAACCGCGTATCACCCTCAAACAAACGGACAAGCCGAAGTGACTAATCGAGGTTTAAAAAGAATACTTGAAAAAACCGTAGGATTAAATAAAAAAGAATGGGCCGATAAATTAGACGACGCTTTATGGGCTTTTCGAACCGCATATAAAACAACCATAGGTACCACCCCATATAAGCTTGTCTATGGAAAAAGTTGTCATTTGCCAGTAGAAATAGCACACAAAGCCTACTGGGCATTAAAAAACGTAAACTTAGACATTGAAATAGCCGGAAAGAATCGATTTTAATTAAATGAATTAGACGAATTAAGGAATCAAGCATACTCTAATTCCGAAATTTATAAGGAAAGAATAAAAAACTTGCATGATAAACATATTAAACCTAATAAATTTAGAGTAGGAGATCAAGTTCTTTTGTTTAATTCACGACTTCGATTATTTCCCAGGAAATTAATATCTAGGTGGTCGAGACGTTTTTCTATCACCCATATTTTCCCCAGGGTGCAATTGAAATTAAATCTCGAAATGGGAATCCATTCAAAGTCAACGGACAACGACTAAAGCATTATCTAGGATTCATTGAGGATGAAGAGGAATAGATCTCGCTACAAGTGGTCGAGGAATAAACTAAGGTTTGCATACTAACGTCATGTCTTGTAGGTAATGGACTTCAGAAAAGCTTCAAAAATCTGTACGATTTGTAAACCAAGTTTCGGGAAACAGGTCACTCACACGGGGCCGTGGTCGGCTACTGTCGGGGATAAAACCCATTTTGTCTTCTCATTTTCATTTCACCACGACCCGTTTCCCCGAAAACTCTCTGGTTCCTCCGAGAATCTCTGCAGATTTTCACGTTTTTCTATCGTTCATCATCATCAAGGTATGATTCTTTCATCTTTTGTAGTTAGTTTAACGATTTGCATGTAATTTAACATCAAAAATTCAAGGAAAAATCTAGGGTTCTTGAACTCGAATCGAACCAAACCCCAAATTTTTGCTTAGATCTGTTAGTATTAGTATAGTTTCATGTTATAGGAAGTAAATCAACTAAAATTGTTCGTAGATTTGCCCGATTTCAAACAGAAACCTCAAACCGTTGTTTTTGAACCGAAAAAGATGAAATGGAAGGGGTAAACGGTTTGTTTTTGGAAAAAACGGCACTTGGGGTTTCATTTTTAGGGAAAATTGCCCCTACTCAACCAAAAAATTTCAAGTTTTCGAAACCGGGTCGGAAAATGGCATTTTTGGGAAACAGAACCCTGACCACGGGGTCGTGGTCAGCGAACACGGGGGCGTGGCCAAGAGAATTCAGTGAACACGGGGTGTGGCCATTGGCCAAGAGGCCGTGTCCAGCCTTCTGTTTTCAGTTTTTTTTGAAAACTTATCGTTTCATGATGATTGTTTTATATTTTCTTTTGAAGAGATGGCCAGCAAGTTCACTAGGTTTAAGCCAAATGAGTGGGAGTACCAAGCCCGCTAAGATATTATGAAAACAAGGCCTGAAGAAACACCAAAACAAGTGTGCCTCGAAACCTTAGAAGTTTTGGGGCAACTAGACCACTTCAACGCACTGGTCACGGGTCCACTAAGGGTGGCCCTCTGCACAAGACTCCATGCGGTTCATGATTATAGAATGGAGTTCTGCAGTTCTTTCGCGTTCAAAGAAAAAGCAGAGCCATTCGACGGAGAAAGAGTTCAGTTTCGATGTGCGGGGTAGGTGCTTTCAATCTCTATCACACAATTTAGAGTGCAAGTGGGTCTATTCACCAAGGAAGAGTCCTGTAGGATCGTATTCGGACCTAAACGAGTCGCTTAGAAGAGTTTATCTCAGTTTGAACGGCGGAAACAAACAAACCGAGTACAATTCAGCAAGTATTCACTATAAACTGTCGATATTATTGATCTGGATAACGTTTACAACCTGACGACACTTCGGCAGCACTTCGTGGCTCACCGGAAGACAACACCTAGAACTATGTGTCTGATTTCGCTCTTACAACCCTATTTATAGGTGAGCAGGTTCGCTCTTATGTACATGACACATAAGCGAAACCTGTCACTTGACAGATAAGCGAAATTACATGTTTGACACATGAGCGAAATCAGAACTTGACATTACGAGCGAAATCAAAAGCTATATACATGAACGAAATCAGCAAATACAATTATAAATGCTTTTGTCTCTTGTGAGGTGATGCAATGATGACATCACTATTATGATGTCATCATCCAAGATGTTGACATCATCCTCTTTCAGATCCGAAACGAGACTGAGACACGACATAAGACGAAGACGACAGATTTGTGCACCAACAGACTCCCCCTCAGATGTTGACGAGTCTTAAGTGTTGAGTCTTCGCATCTTCAGTCTTTATCAGTCCTCTTGAACTCTTTGAAGTGTCTGACGCTGTAAGAATCCTCAAATCTTCTCTCTTTCTCTTTTCATGCATGTCTTCAGACTCTCCCTTGCGATATGCTGGCATTTTTTCAATTTATCAGCATCATCAGCTTTAGGATCGTTGTCTGACTTTCACAATTTTGACTTTTCAGGATCATCACTTTGCTCAAACTTTAAACCTGCATAAACTCTACCTCACAATAAATTTTACAATTTACACGTTTCAAACATATAAACTTGCACTAACTCAGACTCTTCTCCAATAATCCAAACAAAATAATCTTTCAATCTGATGAACCACTTGAAGATTTGACAAAAAATAATCAGTTTTAAACACAAACTCCCCCTCAAATCATACTCATCATGTTTAGCACTCAGAATTTTGAAAATCAGCTTTTCAATACCAGTTGTCAAAAATCTTTTTTTTTATTTTTTAAACTTTATGCTAAAACACACTGAAAATCTTTTTGAATTTTGAATGGAATGAAATGCAGTAAAGAAATATTTACAAACAATATTTTTGTGAGTTTGTGTAAGAGGATCATATCAGTTTTTGAGACAAATCACCAACACCGTTAAGCTTCATTTCATTTTAAGTTCTAAACGATTCACTTAGATTGTCAGTATACTGGTCCACTTAAATTTTCACACAAAGTTCAATTGATCCGAGATACGATGTTAATGTTTTAACGACTTGAACTTATCCATGTGTCCCACTACTTGAATATACTCCCGTATCCAGATCCCAATATTCAGTCTTACAGGTGAGTATACCACAGATGATATCTGTAAGGGAATAAATTATAGTACGAAGCCGTGAGAGCTTAGGTCAGAACTTCCGTTCAGCAGAGAGATGACGACTCGACTTTCGGTGTGTCCCCTTTAGAGGATCTTTTTTATTTCAACAGCAGCGACTATCAATTTTATTGTTTCATCAGCATGCTGAGGGCGAAGCTATGTTTCAAGCTTTTGCGGAAAGCATTATCCGGGGACTAGGTCAGTACTTCCATACAGCAGAAGTCCCGGGATAATACCCCAGATATCATTGAGCATAAAGACCTAGTATCTCAGAATAAGGGACCTTTCAAACAAGATTTCAGGGGTTACCTATATATCCAAGCAGTTTTGTTACCCACAAAATAAGCAAGTTTGATTTTTAGGTTTATATCTCGTCACAATCTACTAAATGTGCAAAAACCTACTGGCATATCCGCAGTGAGATTGTTTATCACATTTTAACATTCCAATTCTTTAGCATGTTGTGCCAGCCCACTGATGTACTATCATTTCCTCTTTTCACAACGAAACTCATTTTTTATTTTATCATGTTTTTGGCTTTTTCAAAATTTTCAAATGTTTTTGGATTTTCTGAAAATTTCTACTCCCCCTAAAATTCAAACACATTTTAGGAAATTTGAAAACAAACTGTACAAAAACTTGACAACCGATATCAAATCGCCTCAATTCGCCATTCACTAGGCATAAACAATCTGAACTCCCCCTTTCACAAACCATTTTCTCATTTAGATTTCAAAACACTTAAGTTTGTTTTAATCAAAATGATTTTTCCGGAAAATGAGTTTGTTTTTACCACTTGTAAGTTTACCACTTGTTTAAGTACGGGGATATGGTTCATCATCTTGTCAGTTTTAGCAACTGTAGTAAATCAAGTACAACTTAATGTCCTTGATTCACTGTTTGCAATCAAGCAACCACTAAACCACTTGTAAGAATAACCACTTGTAGATATAACCAATCAATACCAATTGTAGGAATGAGTCATCTACATTTTACCCATCAAAGTGCCGATTCCTGCTTCGCACTTACCAACCAGGAAGCTCCAGCGTAGTCATTCAACCTGTAAAATTTTAACAATTTTAACGACTTTCATACAAACACTTTAAAATATGAATGATGCCGATTCCTGATCCACGATATAAGCTTGGGATCTCCGGCAAGTCAGGTTTTTCAATGAAAGAAAATATCCACCCAAGCCTGACCAGCCTTGGGTGTTTTCAATTCAGAAGCAGTTGGGGTGTAAGTTGCTTTCTTTGTAGCATAAAACTCTTTTACCCCTTTAACCTTCCCATCGATCATTTTTCCAAAAATTTTCTTTACATTCCCATTAAACGCTTTTTCAACATCAAACTCATTCTTTTCAGAATAGAATTGATTTGAAATTTCAACCTTTCCAACCTTTGATTTAAAATTCTCAGCCCTCAATGGTGGAAAATTCTCATCATCCTTTGAAAGAACTGATTTTTCAACACTCTCATCAAGTTGTGGCTCCTCTGACTTTGTGGAATCAGATTCATCGTCAGATTTTACCTTTGATTTCTTAACAACCCAAGTTTGATCGTCAAGATTTCCCCGTTTCTTGTAAAATCTTTTGGAACACTCACCAACTTCATATGTAGAATTTTTAAACACTTTAAATCGTTCAGTTGGTGGTTCCGTATTATCAACAACTACTTCTTTGAGTTTTTCTGAGACTCCCTGTTTTGTATTGGTTGCTTTGGGACAATTCCATGCAATATGACCAACTTCATTGCATCTGTAACAGGTTCTTGTCTCTTTCCTTTGAAAAGTTCCATTCTTCATCTTTTCAGCAAGAAACTCCTTGTTTGACTGTTTCCAGAATGAGCTCTTTGCTTCTTCTTCATGACTAGTTCCTGCAACATATGTCATTTTTGATTTAAAATCTCGAACATATTTTTCATTTTTATAGTTTTCAGGTGGAATAAAACGAAGTCCTTTCTTTTTGTAGCTATGATTGTGGTTTGATTTCTTTTGAAAACCAGAACCAGAATTGTAACCTTTTTTCTTGTTCAAACGTTGTTGAACTCTTGAAGTGTACTTTTTAGGTTTTTCAGTAAGATTTAAATCTTTTATTTCAGAAATATTAATTTCTGTCATTTTGAAAACCTTTTTGATCATGTCAAAACGAACACTTCTTATTGGAAATTCTTTATCAAAATATAATTTGTCAGAATCATTCAAAGTATACACAACTTCAAATGTTTCATCATCCAAATTAGATTTTGACAATAAAAACTCTTTACTATAAACCCGTTTTCCCGACAATGTTGAACTCCTTTCGGACGAACTCGAACTCCCAACTGACTGACACGAACTTTTGGATTCGGACTTTGACTCTGACTCCTCATCCTTATCCAACACCTGATCGACCACTTGTTTTATCAGTTCTGACTCATGATCTGATAACGTTTACAACCGAGTCAAATCTTAGCTAACATGCGCCAGACAGCGTGGACTCAAATCGGGGATGGTGCATATGATCCAAGTGTCACAAAGAGCTCCCAGTTGAAGGACCCCCTCTATCGCTACATTCGTAGGGTCCTTAGCAACTCTCTAAGTCAAAGGCGTGATAGCACCGGTGTTGTAAACCTGCGTGATCTAACGGTCTTGTACTGCATCCACAACCGTGTTCCTCTTGATGTCCCCCACCTACTCATCCATAACATGCATCTGAATCAGTTGGCTTCCTCCCCGACACCTATCTTCTTTGGGGGATGGTTCTACCGCCTTTTCAGAACTATGTTCAACGAATGCCAAAATCATTCCGTAATGGTCCATGGTCGGGAAAAGTAGATCTCACCCAATGCCGTTCGATGGGGATCATCCATGAAACGGGTGACGGGACAATCCGCTTCCAAACCACTCAAGGACACGTTTGGAACCCGGAAGCAGCCCTTGTTCTCCATGCAAACCCAAATCGTCCTCCTCCTCAGTTTCAAGGCCAGCCGGGTCCCTCCTCCTCTCAAGGGGGTGGGTTTCCTAACTTTCAAAGTTTACATGATCTTTTGCAAGAAAACTTATTGTGCACCCGCAACACTTACAACATGGCTAGCAACACCTATTCCCGGGTCGGAGCAGTGGAGCACAACATCTCCGACATGCAAGATGACATTACCTACATCCGGGAGCATATGGTGTACCAAGGAGGAGACGATGAAGACGAGGACATGGACTGATTTAGAGGCATTGGAGGTGGTGTGATGTTGGAGGCAGTTTCTCAGGTTAACCCTTTTCTATCCCATAAATAATTGACTGGCATGCGTGCCATAGTTTAAACAATTTACTTTCCTTAACACTTTTTATTTTCTACATTTTATTTTCGTTTTATGTGTGATGACGATGGATGACGAACTCTGGTAAGTTTAGGTTGTTTGTTATGTATTGTATGGTGTAGTATTAGCAAAACAGGTACCCAGGAAGCTTGGATGCACTAAGTATTAGTGCTACATAAGCCCGGAAACCCGAACCAAAAGCCAAAAACATGTTTCCATCAAATGCAGACTGTCACCAAGGGGCCTGGGTCAGCGACCACGCCCCCGTGCCCACATCTTTGAACTGCAGCTTTTCTGAACCATGCCCACCACAGGGCCGTGGCCACCAGCCATGCCCCGTGGCCACCTTTTTGTAAGTTTCTGTTACTGGCACTCTGACCACAGGGCCGTGCTCAGCCAGCAAGAGGCCGTGGCCAGGTGCCCAGTAACACCGAACCTTGTTTTCAACACCTTTTACCTTTTTACACATTCAATCAACCTAAAAACTTATTTTTGGGACACATTGAGGACAATGTGTAATTTTAAGTGTGGGGGGATGCTAAAACCTTGAATCTCGCAAGTCCTAATAACAAGCTTTACACAAAACTCTATTGGAACCGCTAATCACCCCAATTTTTTTCAAAAATTTTCATTTTTTTTTACTTGTCTTGGTTTAATTTGGGAATAACAAGTTCTAAAAAGGTTATATTTTTACAAATTTACAAACGATAGCGTCGTGACAAAAAGAACCAAATAAGAAAATTATGAAAAGGCATGGCAAATCTAATTAAAATTTGATTATATATACTTGATCACATTATAAACCCATTCCCACAACAAGTGAGTTTTGAGCCTTTATTAAACATACAAACATATATCTTTAAACTAAATACTCATTTTTCGTTTCTTGTGTGAATAGACGCTTGGTTCTTATGACTCTAGAACTTGCCACGACGATACATTCCCCGTCCTTATCAACTTAAACCCAAGTAAGTAAATGATGGAGACATTAGGACTAACCCATTTTCCTTTCAACACCATTATTTTTCATTTTTTTATCACCTACCCAAAATCCCCCTAGTTAACCCATTTGAGCCTAAACCTTTTCATTTCAAAACCCACAAAACAAACACCCTTTACCCACCAAAACCTTTTTCTTTTCAACCCCTTTAATTTAGTAAAAAGCTACGTTATCTTGTGACGTTTCCTTATAAAAAAATAAAATAAAAAATAAAAGTCTTGCAAAAAAAAAAAAAAAAAACAAACAAACAAACAAGTTCCTCAAAGAAACTTTGTTTGAATATGCATAGTTTGAATAAAAGTCACAAAAACAAAAGGTTTTACGACAACCGACGCTTTTTACGCTTTTCGCCATTTTTACTAACCACTAACCAAAACCACCTACCCTTAGCCCAAGCCTAATCCTTTCCCAAAGTCCTCTTGATATTTACGAAGGTTTATAGTTAAAAATGAGGAGATTTGATTGCTTGGCAAGCATATGGTAGAAGTAAGTTCCATGCCGGTCTCGAGTGTTTCACAAAAATACATCTTCAACCGAGTGTTCAGTGATCTCCCGTGAGGTATGTGAAGTTGTATATAAATGGAATTTTAAAAGAGGCATGTTATGCCTAAATAAGTGATTTTTCTTATAAATTGTTCTAAATGAATCATGACGAATAAGATTGTAAATAAAATAAAAATAAAACCCAATAAAGATCTTGGATTCCCAACACTCAAGACAAGCCCAAAACTTCTCTTCTACCTCTTCCATTTGGGTGTGCAAAGCCACATATTAAAGAGTTCTGCTTGAGGACAAGCAAAGATTCAAGTGTGGGGGTATTTGATGTGTGCAAAATGTAACATATAAATTACATTAAATGAGGCATAAAACTAACCCTTTTTAGTACTAATGTTGGAAAAGTGTGTTTTTGTCTTCCTTTTGAATTTACAGGACCAAATGAGCTTAAACGAGGAAAAGGAACAAATATACAACCAAAACAACATAAATACAAAGAAAAGGAATAAACGTGACATGCCCAACCCCTCGGCAGCATCCCCAAAGCAAAAACAAGGAAACAGAAGACTGGCCACCGGGCCGTGCCCACTGGACACGGGGGCGTGGTCAGATGCTTGCAGAAAAGACAAAGCTGTAGAAGCTTCTACGCCCACCAAGGGGGCGTGCCCAGCTCAACACGAGGCGTAGTCAATGCTAAGATACGCAGAATCTTACAAAATCTTGATAGTACAGTTACGCTTCTGCCCATGGGGCCGTGCACGCTGGACACGGGCCGTGTGGAGCCCTCTGCTGACACATGCATTTAATGAAGGAAGAGAAAAGGCTGGCCACGGGGGCGTGCCCGCTGGACACGGGGCCATGGCCAGAGCTCTGTTCAGGCTATAAATAGGGGTGCTTGGCTCACTTCAAAGGCATCCCTTGGCAAACCACTACTCTCCCACTTCGCCACCACTCCACCACCACTACACCACCAGCACCCACCAACATCATCCATCATCCATCTTTAGAGTGTGTAGTAGTCTTGGGATCCAAGATTGATAGTAACAGTTCTTACCAATCAAAGACCATGTTTGGTTATGCCTCTTACATCACTTGGTGAAGACAAGTCTTTTATGTATTACTTTTGATTTTTAATCTTTCGGCACTTTTTACTTGGTTTTGTATTAATGACTTTAATAACTAGTTTCCTATGTTGAAGGTGAATTTTCTTTATCATTTGTCCGTGGTGTCTTCGCGTTACTTTACTGTCTATATAAAGTAAAAGATTTACACCATTCATGTCTCTACGGTCTATATAGAGGCATGTTGGCTACCTGGTCGGGGGTTAAGGGAATGGTTTAGTAAGGTTCTTGCTTTGTTCAGTGTATAGATCCTACAACGACCTGGGTTAAGCTTACTTGGACCTCCTTCAATACCCACTGGTATTGGATGGCGGGGATGCAAATGGCTTGATCCCCTCATATGTAAACTACTATTAATACATTAAACTGGCTACTTGGGATTGTATCCCTACTGACTCAAACCACTTAGCCAAGGGTAACGTCACCTTCAGAAGAGGGGCCTACCACTTTTCGCATTAATAACTTAATTAATTATCTTTCAATATTCCGACCCTTTGGGATGGTATCCTTACTGACTCAAACCACTGGGTTGAGGGTAACGTCACCTTCAGAAGAGGGGCCTACTACTATAACTAAGATAATCTCTTAAAAAGTCCGAAAGTGCAAAAATCATCAAAGGATACATTAAAGGCGAGTCGGATCCAAGTGATTCATCTTGTCTATCTGTTTTTATTTTTATTTTTATTTTTATTTCTGCATTTTTAGTTTTTATTTTCATGTTTTAAACCTTTTCTCAAAAAATTTAGATTGATTAGACGTTGAGGAGAAATCGGTACTAAAAGCTCTTGTGTCCTTGGACGACCTCGGTATCTTACCAACACTATGCTACGCTCACGATGGGTGCACTTGCCCAAGTGTCTGTTTAGTGTTAGTAGAATATCGTGTTTTATAAATTTAAAAATTGACGAATGTGTAAAATAGGCTAAAAATATCAATAGAAACATATCACGCTTTGCACACACTAGTATTTTCCTTAGCCCTCGTTGGATATTTTGGTCTCTTTGCTGTACGGAAGTACTGACCTGATCACCAATTATCTATCGTTGTAAAACAAAACGGATGAATTCAGTATACTCACCTACTACGAGGAACCTTTGTGCATGCCTTGATTACGGGGGTATGTCCTGAAGTGGGACACACTAGTACCTCAGAATAATATTACCTTAAAGTATCACAAGGTAAAGGAACTTGAAATGTTCATGCATTTTGTTGAGGTGGACAAACATACTGGTAATCGTCTTGGACTACTTTTCACGAAAGATTATATAAAGAATTATCTAATAGTGTGAAAACAGTTTGATTTTCATAATATGATCTTCTTACCGGTGATTCTCACAAAAACAGAGTGTTTATTGCTTTTGTTATTTACTTGCTTTCAGAAAATATAAAAATCCAAAAATAGTGTCTTTTTCGTTTAAAATTCTTAATGTACGGAAAATTGTTATTCTTGGAGGAACTGTTACCGATAGGGGGAGACGGTGTTAGAAAGTGAGTTCAAAATTTTAAAATCATACAGGGTCTTGTGTGTTGGACAAATTTTTACGTGTTGGTGATAAATTGAAATTGCTTAATCTGTGATATAGTTTAACTATCTCTTGAATAATAATAATTTATTTAACTCTGTTGAAAAATTCTTATGGTTTCTCGAGATGTTTGTTTTTGTAACGCCCTGCGTTTTCATACCTTCTATATTTAGAAACCATCGCTTGTAAAGCTATTTTTGGAAACTTCGTCGTCTTGTAATCGTTCTTTCATTAAAAGCGATGTAAAATCCGAGACTTGGATTATAGATAAAACTCGTATTTTGTTAAATTCTTGTTGTACATACTTTACGCATGCTCATACATTCGATTTCATGAAACAATTGACGCTTATTCGAAATTCTTGGAAACTATGTGCTAAACTTGTAAATACATGAAACTTATGCATAAAACGTGTTTCGATCATAAATGAAACTTGAATACGACCTTCATACGCTTAATTATACTTTGATTATGTTCCTCATTCTTGAATTGACCTTAAACTATGCTTAAATGGCAAAACAAGTCCCTAAATCACCCTAAAAGCCCTAAATAGTAAACTATAGGGGCTAAAATGTAATAATTGAAACTTCAGTAAATCACCTCCATACCGGCCGCGTAAACCAAGCCATGGGCTTACGCGGGCCGCCTGGCCATCCCTAGATCAGAAAAGTGTTTCAGCTCGCGACCAGATTCGTTTTTGAGCGGGATTTCCATGTTTAAACCAAGTTTTAGCATTAATTATCCCCCCAAAACAACCCTAATCACCTCCCTATAAGTACCCAAGGTCCTCCAAGCCTTTTTCCACTTTCACAACTCTCTAATCTCTCCAAAATCACTCTCAAGTTCTTGCAAACCAGAAATTCGGGCAGATTCATATCTCTTTACAAAAGTGAGCATAACTTGCTCAAAACTCAACCAAATCACTTGATTCTTCTTCCTACTTGCTTGGATAATCATTGGGTTTGATTCCTTGATCTCTCCTTGGAGAAATCAGACCTGGAATTGACCTAAAAATGTCCATAACTTTCTGTTATGTTTTAAACTCTTTCAAAACTTGTTTAAACTTATCAAACTTGAGTCTAACTCATCTCACACCTATGTCCCAATGCTTACAACCTATCTTATGGTTGGTTAGGCTTAAAAACAAGGTTGAGACATACAAAATCAGAGGTTAAACCTCAAATAAATTCTATTTTGTTTAGGGTTTTTAACCCACAAGTCATGTTCAAGCTTCAAACTTGATATAGGAGTGATTATGGAACAACTCGGGTTATTCCAACATAAAATCCCCACATGATTTGATGATTTCTCATAGATTAGATTGTTTACATTATGGTACTAATCTTAGTTCATGACCCTCCTTGTTTGTTTTTACAACAAGTGTAGTGGTGAACACATACGAGGTGCCTAAATGGAAGCTCGCTCTTCCTACCTCCTACATGACATCCATGACACACTTTGAGGTACCTAAATGAAGATGTAATCTTCTACCTCATGCTTGAAATACTTGAACATTTGGACTTAATAATATACACTATATAACCTAAATAATATCTATGTACATTCGAACCTTTGATGTTGAATTCATGTTCATTTGTCAAAGTAGTAGAACATCATATAAGACCTAAACCTTGTTATGATTCTTATGGGTGTTCAACTCATGAAATCATTATAACCCTTGCGGTTACCAAGTGTCATACAGATGTTATGCGTTGAAGATGATTATTTTGATATCTTATTTTTATGTTGTTTTAAATACCGAATCTCAACTCTAAACATACTTGAACTTTAACCCCTACAAATTCAACCTTCTAACCTCCTCAACTTCGTCACATTGGATAATCGGAAATCATATGCAATATTGTGAGTATACTCGCAACCCCCCTTTTTATGTTTACCACTTTTTGGGGTGTAACATGTTTAACTAATAAACTACACTTAAACTTATTCTTTATGCAATGCACAAAAACAATCCTTATACATGAATACTATGTTGTGATACTTGATGCTTACGTTGACCATACTTATGTGATATGTTTTAGTCATTAGCTTTCACGAGCCTCCATTTGACATGTATAGCGCTATAGGAGTAACGCACCGCCCCCCTTAAACTTGGGTCATGTTGAATTAACTAAACTTTCTTGCATAAACAGAGGATTGGCTAGAAGTATTGCATGCCATGTTAGGTTGATCTCGTATAAACTAAGTTGCCATGTGGATTCGTTTTTAAACTTTTATACTTATACTTATTCATAAACTTGTATACTCGCCTTTGCTTTTGCATTGAATTGTATTTTAAACATGTTACAGGTTGATGATGACGATGCTATGAAAAGAAGTAGCGTTGATGCCTAGATACACATATAGACGTTTAGGTTTAATATGTTGTATAAATTTTTGCTTATGTTGTTATGTACTTCTTTGAACTTGTTGTATTTGAATTTCTTGTAATGTTGACAATTCTACTTATGAAATGAAATCGGTTTATTAAATATTGTCACAAATAGCGTTATGATGTCTCTAGCAATCTTCACACTTCGTCTCATCCCGATGTTTCCGCCATTGGTTGGGGTGTGACAGTTTTATAGTATACAGATTGAAGCAGTATATAGCAGAGAAGTTGTTGTGTTGAGGAGATGAGAGTTTGATTGGATGCATGGTAGAACCTCCTTTCTACATTGCAAACAAAGTTGAAGAGTTTGAAGGTTGCTATGCAAATGCTAAACTGGAGTTTACTCAAGTGCTAAGGTTTTTGAAGATTTGGTGATTCGACGCATCAGCTTGGGGGGGGGGTTGTCTGTTGCTGACAGAAGCTATGAAAGCTGAAGCTATCGAAAGACCAAAGACAATGCAAGATTACATGAAGAATGCAAGATGACTGAAGACAAAGTTGTTTTATGAAGCTATTGTCAAAGGGGAGTTTGTTGGTGCATATTTGTGACAACAGCTTTTAGATTTGGTCTTTGGATATCTTGTAATTAGTAAAACGATAACCGGTTAGCGGGTTTAGCTTTGTATTAGTCAATTAATAGTGTTTGGGCTAAAGCAAACCCATATAGGGTTAAGGGGGACGAATTGGGCCTAGCCCATGTAGGAAACCCTAGCCCAAGTTGCAATCTTGTGTTATATAAACAAGGCTTTGCATTAGGGTTTAGGTTAATCAGCCAAAACAGTTTTTGAGAGAGAATTCGTAATAGCATTAAGGCTTGGACGAATTTAGGGTTTTGATTGACTGTAATCGTTGTGATAGATAATCAATAAAAATCCGTTTGATAGTAATTGTTGTTTCTACTCGTTTCTGTGCTAATATGATCAAGGGGATTCCGCACTCTAGGTTGGATTGACAATTCTGTGAAGATTCGTACGAACCAGGGGACCTACATTAAGTTGAATTTTTTACATGTTAAATGCATGGGTTGCCCACTTCCCCACTTTTTTAATGTTCTCCATTGAACCCTCCCCTGTATATATACGTATAAAGTGTTGACGTTTACCATTTTTTTTAATAAACATCCTTCTTATTGTATATATGTTTCGATAAAAGTTTTGTACAAAATCTAACAGAGCAAATATAATTTGTTTTTAAGCTATCCGAGTGTCCGTATCGTGACTAACAAAATCGATTCTGACCGAGCAACATCATTACCAGTATTGTTATAATTCGAACAAGTACTGACATTTGTTATATGTGATTTTAATACATCTAAATTTTATTTTTCATTGATAATTAAAAGAAAAGTGTACACAGTTGTGTTTAGTTATTTATTAGACATTGCGGTATAAATTGGTATTAAAGTTAAATAGAGTAATCTATACAAATGTTAATATCGTAATTGTACCGTTACAAATCAACCGATTCCGACATAACAATATCGATACGGATATTGGTATTGTTGGAACCGGTACATTGTATTCATTTTTATGCTTTTTAATTGATCTAAAACGTGTGTCAATTTCTTTTTGGGCATAGCAAAACTTTATTTTTAGGTTTTTTTCTTTTGTTTGCTATAGTAAACACTGGTATCATAGCGAAACGAACCGATTTCCACCGAATTTCTGTCATGTAACATGAATTTGATCAGGTTTTATGTTTCAACTTCTTGCAATGTTGTGTCATCAATATCAACTAGTTATAGTTTTCAACCAATCAAATATTTGATATTATATTAAGGATAAATAACAACTAAGTTGTTGTGTGCAGTGGAAGCTAAGTGAAAGCAATATAAACAATTTAAAAAGCTTGATAGAACAAGAGTGAGGGTTAAAAATAACATAATCGTACAAACCCTAATTTTGTTGAAACACAATACTAGAATACATGTGTATAAAAGAGGGTATTAATCTACACATTAAAATTCATAATTTCAACAATGGCAGTTCAATTTCTTTTTGAGTTTCCAACCATATCCATCGAGGGCGAACTCCCTGGGTGAACTTTCTTTTTCCCACCTTGTTTAACTCCAACGTTCCTTTTCTCACAATATTGAATGTTTTTCTCCTCCCTTTGCTTATTTTTCTCCCTGATTCGCTCTTGTTGAGCATTAAGGTGGGCAAAGTTGAAACCGATGGATGACATTGTTGCTAAAGTAAATATGATATATATGTATTTGATGTTGTTTTGATGATGAGGAGATGAAGAGTACTATTTGTTATGGACTAATACCATTGCAAGGTATGGGACTTGTCCCACATCGGTTGTATAGGTAACTGATGTGGAGTTTATATATCAAATGGGCTCTCTCACCTATTAGACTAGTCTTTTGGGTTGTGTTCTCCTGTTTGGTATGTAACATTGGTATCAGAGCCAGAACTCGGAGTGGTGGCCCACGGAGTGGTGGCCTGGAGAGAGCCAGCCGTGACCAACGAGGCTCGGAGTGGTGGCCCATGGAGTGGTGGCCTGGAAAGAGCCAGCCGTGGCCAACATGGCCGTGGCCAACATGGCCGTGGCCAACATGGCCGTTGGCCCTTAAGGAGGGTCGATTGTTATGGACTAATACCATTGCAAGGTATGGGACTTGTTCCACATCGGTTGTATAGGTAACTGATGTGGGGTTTATATATCAAATGCGCTCTCTCACCCATTAGACTAGTCTTTTGGGTTGTGTTCTCCTGTTTGGTATGTAACACTATTGTTGCTGCCTTGGTATTTATAGCCAAACTGCTTACTTTTGGACCCATTAAACCACTGGCTAGCACTTCAAAACACTCCATGGTTAGTTTGGTGGTTTAAGCACTTTTGAGCACTTGGTGGTACTATAAAATTAGAAGAGCAGCTTTTAAGTTAGGACGAAGCATAAGAGCCATAAATATGTGTGTATACACCTCACTACATTAAAAAAAGTTAGTAAAGATGGTTATGCAGAGTTGGCCATTTGTTTGGTTAATGAAACTATTTTAAGGCTGTACATGGACATGGACCGGGTTAATATTCGATTGAATCAAATAATTTTCAAATAGTTGAAAACTATGAAGTGATTTAATTGAAGTAACCTTACACTAAAATTAATCGTAGAAATTGTACTCAATTTTTTCTATTTTATTAATTATGATACTAAGTAAAATTATAATTATTTATATATCAGCGAAGGTCCACTTTTTTTTGCCTAATGGTAGAAAGACTTGTATTCTCCATTGAAGACCAATGTTCAATCCTCACCTATGTCACTTTGGTGGATTAAACAATAATATATAGAGCCTGGTCTCCCTGCAGAGGTGTCATACTCTATCTAGAGCCCACCCGAGTGTTCGTCCCATCGTTTGTTACATCAGAGAGTTTTGCTCTTATGATGACACAACGACTGTCAAGTGACAGGAGGCGGTATGGTTTCCTGGGAAAACGCTAAAGCCAAACTCTGAAGCTAGCGTGGGCCCAGTTAAGACAACAAAGTCTAGCCAAAATGGCGCAATAGGGCTCTACAATTTAGAAAGTGTGGTAGGCTAATATAAGAAAGTCGTCGTTCCAAATATATATGTATATATATATATATATATATATAGGGTAAGGATAGTGTAAAAAGGGCCTAAAGTGTGAGAAGTGTATTATAACACTATATAACACCATATAAACACCGCATAACAATATGTAAGACCATATAATACCATATAACACTATGTAACACTATATATCATTATATAACAAATATAACACTATATATCTATCATAGACATGCTATCAGACAACCTATAGTGTTATATTTGTTATATAATGATATATAGTGTTACAAAGTGTTATATGGTATTATATGGTGTTACATATTGTTATACAGTGTTTATATGGTGTTATATAGTATTATATATAGTGTTATAATACACTTCTCACACTTTGAGCACTTTTTACAGGATCCTGTACCTATATATATAGGTACGGGATCAGGAGAAAACGCCCTAAAGTGTGAGAACGGATCTTGTCCCAACACGTGGCGCGCGATATAGTGAAGGGCGGAGGCGCTTTTTTGTCCTTTTATATTCTTTTTTTCAATTCGTCTCGTAACACCGCTTCATTTTTTTGGCATTAGGTTAGATTCAACAAATACATGACGTTTTTATTGTTTTTTAGATCACATGCATAGTTAATATTTTGGCGTTTAGTAAAATCATTTAGTAATTATAATTTCCTTTCCTTTATGGCGTTTTCCAAATTCATTAGGCGTTTTTGTAGATTTCAACGGTTCATATATGTTACCAAGGTAAATTTCTTAGCGTTCATGGCGGTTTTAAATTCATTAGTAATTTAAAAGAGTACAGCTAAGATGAAATCAAACAAAAATTAATAGCCATCTGTGGATGGTATTACATCAGAGATGTAACCATCGCTTTGTTCATCACTCTCCTAGGACTCATCATCATCATCTTATTCATTGGCGTATAACGCCATAATCTCGTCTCTTATTTGTAGCATCCTATACTTGAATGTATTCACAACGCTGGATCTAGCATCGTTCGTAGGTGCTAAATCACAGAGCTGTTCAATAAGATGCAGTCTATTTGTGTTCAGCACTTCGCCCATTGTCAATGAATAATCATCCCCCTGTTGGAAGCTCACCCTCATCGTTCTTGATTGTTCATCCAGAATTCAAGTGGTAACTTTTGGTAGATCATAGTCGTCACCATCATCATCATCTTCTTGAAATTTTCTTTTTAATCTTCTTATTACCGTTCGATTCCTCTCACAATCGTAGGCGACTAGGACCTCAAGGGCTAGAATATCCCTCTGAACGGATTCATCCATACTAAGTATAGCCTTTATTGTTTTGACTCTCACCCTTCTCCTGTCAGCGAACTTTAGGACGAAACGTCCCTCTGACCTCCCAAACCACCATGCAATAACCTGCGCCATTTTTTGTTGAATTGTATGCCGTTTTATACAATGTGTGGCGTTTTTAGTGAATGCGTGGAGTGTGAAGCTTTTTTGTGTTAGCTGTTGTACTTATATAATGTGCTTTTTTCTTTTTTTTTTTTTTTTTTTTGCGCCAGGTAGATGTATGTTTTTGGCGGTAAAAACTATCAGTAATTGTTTGTATATGTATTTTGTGTATCAAATGTTGTCATGTAGGATGCAGGCCTATAATGTGACAGGTAATTATGGCGTTTTGAAAAGATAAATAAATTCAATTTCCAATATAGAGGCTTTTAATATAATAAATGTTAGTAATATTGTTACCGTCTCTTCATTTTTACTGTTTTCAGTTACTGTTTTGTTCAGTTTCATTTGTTAAGGCTGTGACACTTTCCATCTTATCAGGGTTTGGCATTTTGTTTTTATCGCGTTTAGATACAGATGACACGTTGTTTTATACATTTTTTAATGGCGTTTAGCCAGTTATTGTTGTTATTAATAATACGTTGTTAGCAACCGTTTTCACATTTTTCATACTATTAGGCGTTTTGGTGTTTGTAATTTTTGGCGTTTTATAAACATTTTTTGGCAGATATAATGTGTTTCTTTAGTAGAGAATTAGATAACAAACAAAAGAAAATGATCCCCGAAAAAAATAAAGATAGAAAATGAAAAAAATATATATATATAAAAAATGCTAATGTAATTTCTCATCCAAATCTTCACTGTCCTCAGCCTCTTCTTCTTGAATTTGTTTTGGCGTTTTGAACCTTTGAATACCTTAGCTAGATGCCAATTTTCCTACATAACGCCTGTCTTTAGACGAAGATGATTAGTGGCATCCTTTATTTTGGTGTGATATATTCTTGTTTGGTGACATGTTGTTGAAGATCAACGCCTGCTTGGATGCTATTGTAATAATGGAGTCCAAAATAGTATTTTACACTGGTATCGATCCCTTCATGCCATCAATATATCCATCAAGAACAAAACTCACATGATGACATATCACTGTCATCAGTCCCTTTTTCTTGAATATTTGTCCATCTCATTCAGCAAAAGCTTATAGATGTACCCACCTCAGAGAAGAACCCATTCAGTGAAACTTCATTCAGAACAAAACAATACTGGATATAGAAGAAACGAGCTCTGTGGTTTTTTTTAAAAAAATTTGGCGTTTTAAAGTGGGTGGTTTCTAGGAAACATGGTGTTTTTTTTTTTTGTGTGATCAATTGAGTGTGCATAGACGTCTCTCTTATAGGATTTTTTGGTGCGTAGTTTAGGCAGGATTTTATTATAATAAATGATAGTAATAAAGTAACCGTCTTTTCAGTTACTGTGTGTATTTACTATTTTGTGCAGCTTTATCAGTATAGGGTGATAGACGTCCCATCTTCCAAGTTTGACATTTTTTCTAATGGCGTTTTGTATGCAATGACCAGCTTTTTCTAGTTTTTTGGCGTTTTAAAACTAAGAGGAGAAATATAGCATTTTATTATCCTAAAAATAGATTACACAGAAGAAAACCAAAAAAAAATTAAAACTCCTCGTCAGAAGGTACTTTATCTGAGAAGTACCCATCACTTCCTTCGTCTTCTTCTTTAGAGTCTTCTTCTAGACTTTCATCTAATTCATCACTTTCACTTTAATTGGCTTCTTATTGTTGAAGATTCTGAAGCCTCCATTTTGAACATGTCCTACATCAACACCATTTTTAAGTCCATGTCTGTGTTCAAACATGTGGCGTTGTGCAACTATTCCATGAACCCAACCCCCTGCTTTGTCATGAAGTCTTCAAGCAGGTAGTCTTCCTGCTCGCCGTTGTCACATATATCGGTCACCATGTCTGTTTCCTCATCAAAACACCATGATATTATGACTGCGTCCGTTTTTCCATCTGCTTTGCTTGGTCCAAATTTCCTTGTTAATGCTCTCATAAGCTTATGTGTTTCATAACATTCGTTATCCAGATCGATGCCAAGCGATAGGATACCCCTCTGTACCTCTTCTTCCATCTTCAAAATTGCTTTGATTGTCCTAACATACACCCTTCTTCTGTTGTCAAAACGTATAAAGAATCTTCTGATTCTCAGAGTGTATCTCCATGAAACGATGGTTACCATTTTTGGCGTTTTGGTTAAACTTGGCGTTTTTGGTAAAAGACGTTTTTTAGAATGACGGATTGAAGTGATTATGGACGCGATGTTTAACATCGTTTATATAATGATGTTTTTGGCGCGTAATTTAGGAGAGAATTTTTTCTAATAAATGTTAATAATTGAATTTCAGTTACTGTGTTGCAATGTTGCCTATAACCTCTAACACATTTTATCACTAATTGCGAAAACCGTAGGAACCACTTTTCCACTATTGATCTTTTGAGATTGATGGTTGAGATTAAAAGTAATTATAACACATATCTAATTATTTTTGTCTTATTGTGTTTTTAATATTTTATTGTCATAAGGGTAGTTTAGTAAATTTGCTATTTTTGTCTTATTTGGTTATTTATATTTTAATATTTTACAAATCAGATTTTTTTTTACTTACAAAAATGTTTTTGCCTTATTTGGTTATTAATATTTTACAAATCAGATTTTTTTTACAAAAAACACAA
Organism: Helianthus tuberosus; assembly: GCA_030545235.1. Classification (NCBI taxonomy): domain Eukaryota; kingdom Viridiplantae; phylum Streptophyta; class Magnoliopsida; order Asterales; family Asteraceae; genus Helianthus; species Helianthus tuberosus. The sequence continues at coordinate 87,485,325 of CM060369.1, forward strand.
TTTTTTATAGATTTTTTTACTAGGCAGAATTTTACGCCCCTGTATTTAACTTTTTTTACGCACCGATTTTAAACTTTTTTTACGTCCTGGTTTTTTAACTTTTTTTACGCCCCGGTTTTTAACTTTTTTACTCCCCGGTTTTTAAAACTTTTTTTATGCCCCAGTTTTAAAAAATTTTTACGCCCCGGTTTTAACATTTTTTTACGCCAAAATTTTAAACGTTCTTTAAGCCCCGGTTTTAAACTTTTTTTTACACCAAAATTTTTTTATGCCTTTACGCCAAAAAAAAATTTACTCTAAACATTTTTTATGCCAAAATCATTTTTTTACGCCAATTTTTTTTTTCGCCAAACATTTTTTTACTGAAATTTTTTTTTACGCCAAACATTATTTTACGGCAAAAATTTTTTTTACGCCAACATCAGTATCAAACTCCAAAACCCGACCCGGGTTGGGGTTTACGAAATTTAAGAACCTTAACAAAACGAACTCAACCAAAATCACGACTCATATATGTCTCAGATAAGTTGATATTTATCATCATCGACTGAAAAATATAAAAACCAACAACAAAAATCAAAACCATGTGTGAATCTTGAAAAAAAAACAGGGTTTGGCTCAAAGTTTCCAGAAATCGTGGCTGCAAAGTGGGGTTGCGGGTCAAAAACCTACTCTCCACCATCCTTGCCACGCCATCGTCATCAATTGTCGAAAAAAATGTTTTGAACTATCACTGCCAAGAAAAATGTTTTCCACCAAGCAAGAAATTGTAAAACCCCTATGATAAAATACACCAAAATACACAAAAAGAAATCAGCACTATACATGAAAAACCCACCAAATCTGAATCAAGCATCATAAAGATATCTCTATAGATGACATTATCAATTGGTGCTGGATACCCAAGTTGAAGAAAATTGCAATTAGCAGAGAATATGAGGCACAATATTTCATAGTCATCAACGATATTAAATCATTACCCTAGTGGGATGTGAAGGAGTTGTGCAGAATCCGATTGATCAAGTACGAGCTTAATCAGTACAATCAACATGTACTTAGATTCATCAAGAGATAATCAAGAACAAGGTTTAAACATTGGAAGCCTCAAGAGCCTAAACGCATAGTTTCTAAAACCAAGATAGATCCATAAATTTAGAAGTTTGTTGTCACATTGAAGCATATAAGGCCGAAGGTGTTGAGAGTAATACCATTTCGTGAGATGGAACAAGATTTCTACAAGTTTTCAGCTCGTGGTATTGTAACGAGAAAACAGGGGAGGCAGTGATAGTACTTTGTGAGAATGAGAAGGATTGGAGAACGATTAGGGTTTATGATCCTATGAAGTTGGTGAATTTATCTGCTAAAGACATTGAAAAGTTATTCTTCAACAAGATCTTCTTTGCTCGCATAGATCAAGGACAAGCAATGCAGTTTCAAAGAGTTATCCATATATGTTTCGCTTATGAGATTCATCGGGTGGAATGTGACCGAATAATAATACGTTCTCATTCGACGATATAAATTTGAGTTACTCTACGTTTCGACCGCCACACACGCTAGAGGTAAAATTTCAAAACTTAATGTGAATATGTCGTTTGATTATACGTGTTAGTTTTCCCTTTATATACGTTTTATGCTTTTTTGTACATTTTTATGTTTGAGTCGGGTCATGTATAATTACGTTATGACTGTATAGTATAAACTTCGTTATGGACCCGTGTGTTACACGGGTTGAATAAAAAAATATCTCACATAAATAAAACATGACAAATACCATTAAAAATGTTTAAGGCCACCGATAATAAAAAATGTCAATTTCTTTGAAATTTAAAGAAAAAATAAATAAATTAACACAATTTAAGATGTTAATATATCATAGATAATTAATTGCTAACTATCAATATATAAATAAGTTAAAACTTACAACTTAGACAACTTGAATTATGAATAATTTCAAATGGAAAGCTACACATGATAAATCTTCTAGTACGCCTAAATCTAAATATTAGCTAGATCACATATTTCATTAATGAGTTTCACTTTAATATCATGTGTTTGTCTTTTGTGCAAGGAATAATAGTGTTTTTTTAAGTTACCACAAGATTTTTATATTAAGGTTTAAGGATTTTATTCCATTTATTTTTTTTAGGTTGCTATACTGAGTGACAGTATGGTAATGAATCAAATTGATACGATCAAAGCTGAATTCGTACCGCATTGTGAGAAGGATTCCACTATTTATAACTTTAAATTATATATTTGTTATTGTGAATAACTAAAAAAACTAAACTCATCCCATTAATTTATCCTACCGATCAAATGTAAACTTAAGGAGCTATATAAATATCTTCTACAATAACGAGATATAACCTACATATATGATTGATCGTGATTTAAAATACTACCATACGTTAAATAGAAATTAGTAACTATATAAAATTAGTTTAAATCCAAAAGTGTATATTCATTATTCTCTAACCTTCTATAGCTATATTCAACACTAGTTTATATTTATATTATATTATATATATAATATAATATAATATTATATATTAATAAAATATAATATAATATTATATATTAATAAAATATAATATAATATTATATATTAATAAAATAATATAAAAATTAGATTAGACCCGTGCGAATTAGATCAATATCCTCAAGTTATATATTAATTAATTAATAATATTAGAATTATTAAATCAATATCCTTTATGTTATTAATAATAATTAATAGCAAAACACCTAAATTAAAGGAGAAAATGACATATGACATTTAGTGGAATCTTTTATTAGTACCGATTCGATATCTTTACATTTTGATTCAACCACGATGCTATTGAGTTAAATTGGATATGTCAAAACGCATGTTTTCATATGGTGTATGCATAACAAAACGTTTGGACTAATCCTTTTAATGTCTGCAATGTACTCGCACTACAACACGCACTAGTCTAATTACTAGTATATCAAGGTCGGTTTGTATAGTAAACGATTTCTTCTAAGATTCATAGATACAAAGGAACATTTTTTTTTTATATTTTACTATTGTTATTATAATTATTATTATTATAAAAAAAGAAAAACTAAGAGTAAACTATTGTTTTTGTTATTATTTAGACTTCTAATTTTATTAATATTATTATTATAATTAATTTTAAACATATTTTGTTTTTCTCTTAATGATTTTAAGATACGACTAATTTTTTGGAATTTTGAGTATGTCATTACGATGTTCCTATTTTTGTCTGTGTCTTGATATAAACATTTTATTGAAACCGAGTTATAAATAACAATGTACAAGTAATCGAAACAAAACATACATGTTATCAAAGTTACCTCACATTTACAGTTGTGACGTCTTTATTTCTATCCACGCTCGTATAAAAGTTTTCTTCAACTCGAACTAGTCAAAGAGAATTCATTTTTTTGTTCTTTAGAGTGACAAACCAAATCAATACCGTCTGAACAACTTCGGTAGCGGTATATATCATCTATTTGAATCATGAGATACATTGAGTGTCGGTACCGTGATAAATCGAACATATACCGTCACAACAATACTAATACCACATCGATTCTGACCAAACATTATTATTATCGGCATTGGTACTATCAGAACCGTTACTGATATTCATTTTTATGGTTTACGATTGATGTAAACACATGTGCCAAAATATCATGACTTTATTTTTGGGTTTTTATACCGTACCGATACTATGGTGAACCGAACAGAAACCGTCCGAATTCCTGCCACAACGTGCAGGGAATTTTGCTAGTTATATATATATATATATATATATATATATATATATATATATATATATATAAGGAGAGGATCATGAAGAAACTACATCTAAATGAGAAAATTAACTAAAAAAGCCAAAAAAAAAGCTAAAAAACATACCAATTTTTTTTTTTTTTTTTACAAATAGCGATTTTTTTATCAAAAAAATTTGGGTATGTTTTTTTAGGCTTTTTTAGTTAGTTTCTTGGTTTTCTCATTTAAACTAGTTTTCTCATGATCCATCCCCTATATATATATATATATATAGGGTCAGGATTTAGAGAGAACGGTGAGAACGATTTTGGTGGTGACATGTGGCATTGATGCTAAATTACAATAAGGGGTAATATTGTTAAAAAACCCACTCACATGAACTGGGTGTTCAAATAAAATGCCATAAAAACACCCAATTCAGAAAAACGCCATGAAAATACCCAGTTAAAAACGCCATAAAACACCTAGTTCAGAAAAACGCCATGAAAAAACTCAGTTGTAAACGCCATAAAACACTTAGTTCAGAAAAATGCCATGAAAAAACCTAGTTAAAACGCCATAAAAACACCTAGTTCAGAAAAACGCCACGAAAATACATAGTCTAAAACGCCATAAAACACTCAGTTTAGAAAAACTCCATAAAACCCAGTTAATGTTTTTTAAAAGTATATCAACAGTATACTCGTTGGAAAGATAAAAAACGCTGAATTGTATGGTGTAATTTTTTTCGAAAAATAATCACGTATAAAAAAGTTATTGTCATTTAATGGCATGTGATTAGCATGTGCACCTTTGTTTGGATCTTCCTATTTTACCCCTCCTGGTAGTTCCAAGGCCCCTATTATTTACAAAAATGCCACCGCATCAATCTCAGCCACAAACCACTAAGATCTTGTGGCTGAGAATCGTTCTCACCGTTCTCACACTTTGAGGCGTTCTCTCCTGATCCTGTTCCTATATATATATATATATATATAGAGAGAGAGAGAGAGAGGAAGGTTAACGTACATTACGGCTTAACGTACATCACGTACAACAGGTAATTACGCACGTTCATTTTGAAATCACGCATGTTATAACTCAAAAATCCAAAATGACGCATGTTGAAACACAATAATCACGCATATTGAAAACATTAATAACGCATGTTATAGAACAAATCATGCACGTTGTTGTACGTTAAGTACGTTAAGCCGTAATGTACGATATACTTTTCCTATATATATATATATATAGGGGACCGCTAGAATGAGAACCACCTCGAGTTGTGAGAACCGCGAGAACCACACCGTACGGGGCGAGGTGGACCAAATTTTTTTTTCAAAAACGTAAATGCATGTATTATAAACACATTCGTAAAAAAAAAAAAATTTAAAAAATGCCGTGTGTGTAGTTTTTTACACCACAAGTTTGTGGTTTACGAGTTCCGTAAATTTACGGAACTCGTAAACCACAAACTTGTGGTGTAAAAAACTACACACATGGCATTTTTTTTAAATGTTTTTTTTACGAATGTGTTTATAATACATGCATCTACGTTTTTTGAAAAAAAAAATTTGGTCCACCTCGCCCCGGATCAAGTAGTTCCCGCGGTTCTCACAACTCGAGGTGGTTCTCATTCTAGCGGTCCCCTACATATATATATATATATATATATATATATATATATATATATATATATAAACTAGTCATTTACCCGCGCGATGCGGCGAGAGTGGCGATTTACAATAGGGTACTCGTTTACTGTTAGTTTATCCGTCGGCTCGTGATATATTGTATAGTACTTAAGTTAGTTTTCTTATTCGTGATATGTTGACACTGGTTTTTCTGTTAGTTTATCGATTCTTTGGTGATATACTCGGGTAAACTTTTTTAGCTGTAGCTTCGGCGTGATCTATCCACAAGAAGAGTACAAAACAAGAAAGTAGATGTAATTAAAAACAAGAAGAGTACACTATAAACAAAATACGGGGAGTCTCTTGTATCTCTTCCTGTTTTACCAATACATCCGTTTGCTCAAGACTTTCTTGTATCTTCTCCTCTACTGTACCAGATTTCGACACATAAAAAACAATGTTAGACGCTTACAGGTGTTTTAAAAAAGTAATTAAAAAGTAATTTCTGGAAGCAATTAAGGCACACAATCTACTAACTTACCTTCGTTTTGATACGGGTGCGGTTAATTAATCACTCAACACTTCCTGATAGACAACATTTGATGTGTAAACTCCGCGTTGTTTGAAATCTTTGGCGAGATGTACCAACACCTTCGTATTTTGTCTTGAAATCCATCTAGATAACGCCACATAAAGTTGTCCGTGTGACAATATAGAATCCGGTAGATAAATACCAACATGCGGAATTGCTTGACCTTGAGCTTTATTAATCGTCATGGAAAAGCTAAGTCGAATTGGAAATTGTTTTCTTTTCAGCTTAAATGGGAACATGTCATCTTCAGAAAGGGTTAGTGGGATTCTTGGCAAAAAAACTCTTTTTCCGGCATGTTGACCGACTGCAATTTCCGCATCAATAACATTTCGCATGAAACCTTTACATATCAACCGCGTGCCATTACACATGCCATGTGATGGATCAATATTCCGTAACAATATTACTGGGCATCCAATTTTTAAACGAAGCTTATGAGGCGGCAAAACACTAACATTTAGCGAGTTTAAGAACTCAACCGGATAGAAGTTGTGCTGATCGTCTTCAGCTTCGTCAAAACTGTAATAAACTTTTTCCTCCCCTTGAAAAATTTCAATCATTTGATTATTAATCTCGTCAACACTCTCATTTTTAGTGGACAATATTACTCTAGAGATTATATAATCTGAAGAATATACGATATCTTCAATTGATGGAAAGATGGCATTGATCAATTCTTTTATAGAGTTTTCTCTATTGTTGCACTGAATTGTCATGTCATTGGGTATGCGGATATAGTTTCCTTCGATTGGTTCTTGAGTTCCATCGCCGACTCTTAAAAGAAATTTAGAAAACCATGGATCTTTCAGCGCTCTCATATTTATGGTCAACCGCATCTTCTTAGTCAAAGACCAAAGAGGTGACATTCGTAGGCTGGAGTCTACAATCTGTGCTCGAGTGCCATGTTTAATAACCGGCAACACCTGTCTAAAGTCACCTCCCATAACCATTATCTTCCCACCAAATGGGAGACTAACACCTATAATGTCTTGGAATGTACGATCGACTGCCTCTATCGCTTGTCGTTTAGCCATCGACGCTTCATCCCATATGATTATTTTGGCAGACCGAATCAGTTTAGCGGCCCCACTGTGTTTTTTGATATTGCACATTGAATTATTTTCAAGATTAATAGGAATCTTGAATCTCGAGTGAGCCGTTCTACCTCCTCGCATATTATTAGCCGCAGCACCTGATGAAGCTGTTGCGAGAGCAATAAGACCACGTGACCGAACTTCAGTAAGCAAGGCATTGTACAAAAATGTTTTTCCAGTTCCACCTGGATCATCAATAAAGAAGACGCCTGGAAGATCATTATCAACATGCATCATGATCTCATGAAACACGTTTTTTTGGTCCCGGTTAAGTGAATCTTTGGCACTTAAGTGTTTAGGTTCCAAAACAATCCCATACTCCTCTTGTAACTCACGATAACCTACATCATGTAAGTTAACATCGTCTGTTATCTTAGGATGGTCGAATTCATTGATATTTTTACCCATGGATTGTAGAAAGACACTAATTTTGGTAAGAACCATATTTTGAACTCGTTCCATACTTTGACAGTGTAACCGATGATCTTCCGTCAGTGAATGAAAGTGGTCACTCCATAACTTTCGAATATCTCCAGGTTGGCAAAAAATCATTATGGTCGTAAATAACCTTCTAAGAGCATTGGGAAACTGAAACATAGAGGCTTCTTCAAGACATTGTGATAGATATTCATCGTCTTCTATTAAACCTAACTCAAGAGCTGATTTTTGAAATGTCTCACACCGTTGACCATTAAGTGTGCAAAGATATTCAAAAGAAGTAGGCCCTCTTACATTTGACAAAAGTAGGCATAAGTAGTACCTTTCTCCTTCGGCTGGATTAGCAAAAACAATACGACCTCTTTGTTTTTTACCGCCACGACGATTCCAACAGCGTGTGCTTACATTCTAGATATAGTGTTTTGGAAAATCTTTATACAAATATACCCTTGCTGTTTCATCGATTCTATTTTTCTCAAAAAATGTTGTTAGCATGGTTCTCTTATCCCTTTCCCTATCAACAATATTAGACATTATGTCATCATCTCTAAATCTAACCATCTGATTATTTGTGAGATGAAGTTGTAAGGCTAGAACTAAAGGAAAGATTTGAGAAAGAGAGAAGGAAAAAATGCGCCACATAGCCTCTGGGGGCGATATGTAGCGTGCATCTTGAAAGCTCTTTTTCTCATTAACAACAACCCCTGGCTCACTTTGATCAACTTGAATGACCTGTTTGTCATATCCTTTATAAACATATTTAAAAATATATTTCACAGATTTTATACTTGAGCAAACTTCAACATTGATGTGGCAGTTAAACATCATCAAAAGCCTTGGGTTATATGGGACCACCAATCTATTATCAAGTGTGTTTCCTCGTACGTCCACTTCTATCCCGGTGTCTCTTCTTCGATACAACGGATACGCATCTTCTCCTTGTGTTGTCTGTTCATTAAATTGTCTAGGATAGCGAAAACGACAAATTTTAGGATCACCCTGCATACAAGGACTGCTTAATCGTAAATTGCCGCAAGGGCCGTGAATCATGTGCTTGACAACCATCTCATGCAATTTGGGATGTCTTAGTTTGTTAGGAATTTCAGCACACACAACCTTATCATAATGGTCCGCGTTATTGATCTTGTGTTGCGGGTACATGATAAGGAGAAAATGTGCGTTTGCGGTAAACCATGCTTTTGAAATTCGATGACATAAACGTATGCCTTAACTTCCCCGAGGATATGTTTCATGAAGAGTTGTTCCTTAAGATATTCTAATTTAGCCCGGAACACTCATGAAACAAGGTCTGGACGATCTTGTGTAGTTTGACCAACATGTAAATTATCACATATCTCAAGCCACTTAGGATTATACGTCATTGTAAGGAATATATCAGGCTTGCCATCATCTTGAACTAAATTCATCGCATCTAGAAACCGACGTCGCATGTCGCGAGGCCCTCCGATGAAAGATGCAGGCAACACAATTCTTTTCCCGACTCTGTTTGCATGAACCTCACTAGCATTGACGCAATCCACAAGACCTTGGTACAATTTGGCCTGTATCTTAGCCTGGTTTCTCTCACAAAATTCTAAGCGTGACGTCTCAATTTTTATGTAAACATCTACTACTAACTGTTGTAGCAGTCTACCACCGAACAGAAGCACGTTTTCGGTAGATCGAATCTGGAACTTGTAACAGTAGTGCTCTCGCATAGCCACGGTTGTTCTACCACTTTGTGTGTTAGCCTCTGAATGATGAAGATGTTTTAAAGACAAACAATTAATAAAAATAAAACGCATCAAGATATTTTTATGATCTTCACTTAAAAAGGATAATGAATTGTTGGTACCTTCCATTTCTCCTTCGATGTTGTCATTGTTGCGAACCTCATTGATTGATACTCTGTGACGTGGTATGTTAGCATGCCAACCCGACTCACCATTAGGAAAAAATAGAGGATACAACAATGAATCGTAACAACTGAAGTACGGCTGAATAGTTTGGCTATATTCAGACCTACCAAACACAACAATACTTCGTTTATACGAAGTGATATTGTCATTACCTTCATCCCAAATACCAGGAACCTATATAATCATGAACTATAAGTAATTAAAATAAGAAATACTATTAAATAATTGTAATTAATATAATATAATACATACCTCCGATGTCGTTGGTCGGTTGTACACCCTTTGGTCAAGTTCAACCGAAGCATTCAAAGTGACTCTATAGTTGTCCAGAGGTCCTAGTTCCGCAAGTCTTCTAAATGTATCGACATATGGGTTTGTAGAAAGAACGCGTGCCAAAATCTGAGTAATACGACGATCAAGATTTGGCCATTGGAGTCTGAGATCTAACTCAGCATCAGGATCATAAAAATACAACTGCAGGTACCTAGGGGTTCCATCCCTCGGAACTAATTGGTCGATTTTGTAATATATTCGTCTATGTGCATGAAAAGTATATACACCGTCTCTCATATTGTTCAATGTATCATCCAACGTCACTCCCATTGAGGCAAAAGAAAAATTCGTGTTATAAGCACGAATGTTTTGCCTAAAAATATTTCCAATTTCATCTTGCAATGTGAAATGTCGGTGCAATTCCTCTAGAATTTCTGAATTTGCTAACACAGTTTTCCCACTCATACAACAAAAGGTATCAAATTCAAATTGAAAACATTTTGCTCCACAATCAGGACATGCACACGTTCTTTTAAAACACGATGCTCTCTAGGTACACGATCGTAAACAAAGTTATATGGATCATCTTCTACATTCTCATCTTGGAAGGAAGGTTGATCAACTACTTCACAAAATTGAGGTACAAGTGTACGCGGTTGAATTCAAACACCTAAAAAATCGTTGTCTTAAGTAATGAAGGTTATTAAAGCTATCAAATTCAATAAAGAAATCAATGTTAAATAAATAGAAAACTCGTGATGTTCTGGTAATGACTTCATCAATTACATTGGGGAATATGGTTGTCGGTGTAACATCATCGGTCGGGGTTGATGTAATTTGACTATTGTTTGAAATATGCATTCCATTGTACTCCTTACGTTTCACGGTAGAAATACTTGACACGTTCACATTTGTCATATGGGTAAATTGAGTAATATTAGTGTGTAAACTTCTTAACAGTGTCCGTTCTGCTGATCTATTACTCATTAAAGATAGTGATGAAGCACTTCGGGAGACCTCACCACTCCCAAATTTTGGGACTTTGTTATTTTCTTTGCGTGCAGCATAACATCTTTTGTTATACTCTTTTTGTTTTTCAGCTCTAGTAGATGAACTCGAGCTAGAAGCTTGATTAAGATGGTTTGGTTGTCCATTAGTCATTGTAAATTGTTAAAGTGTCAAATAGCTTGCAAATTAAATAAAAGATAGTTATCATAGATGATGAAATTCTAAAATTATTACAAGATTGGTACACGACACTTAAACAAAATAACATGATTACCAAAAACAAAAAAAAAACAAAATTCATAAAACATTGAATACATAATGATAACATTAAGTGAAAGCCAAACTAAATACATGGTGAAATGACGATCTCCACAAACACCGCACCCTTATAATCACGAAACCAAGTAACTGGATAAAGAATTTCAAAGGGCTTCGTATCCATTTCAATAGTAAAAAGCTTCCCTAATTTAGTCATCACAAGCCAATTACCATTCGTCACGTAATGTGTTATATCGCCCCACAATGACAATGATATTGGGGGGATCGGATGACACGATAAGACCTTAATCCAGTAATCCTCTTTTAGCGTCCATAGGTCAATTGTTATCTCAAACCAGCCAGTCGCAGCAAACATGTGAAGCTCATTTTTTACATTCACTAAAACACCTTGAACAAATCCCGTAGATGGAACAGGTGGAAAGCTTATCTCCTTGAACTGCTCTGAGTTAATATCAAAACAAATCACCACATTGTACCTCCAACCCAACATTCGCAAAGAGTGAAATACAGAGTACCACCACAAAATGTGGCAGGTGACCAATAGAAATTAGGGCTAAGGTACTCTTGTATTGTTAAGAAAGGAATATTTCTCCAAAAGTTTAATTCCCTAGAATAAACATAGCTTTCATATACACCACACCTACGCTTGATATGCAAGACCTTGTAATCATCGGCATCATTAGCATACATACCAACGGCATCAAGATTATTTATATAGATTCCAAGAGAATCAAGTGTTGACAAACGCTTGAAAGTAGTAGTTGTTGGATTCCAAAGAAGTCACTCGTTTGTATGATTCAAGCAAACACACAACAATCCATTCATATATGAAAGTATTGACACATCATTATTTTGGTGGTCGAATGGTAATGTAACTATTGGCCTTGGCCCATAATCATAGGATTGAAAGATGATCGGATGAACAGAGCATGTTAGGTCGTCAATTATGAGAACTCTATGGTTAGATGAAACTAATGAGCGAGAACAATGTACCCTTATGAAATCTCAAGTTGACAGCAACGCATACCATTCCTTACAAACATTCTTAGAACGTCCTATGAACTTCGCTGGCACCCTTGTTAATATCTCAAATATTGTTTCAATAGGAAGGTCAGCCATGGTGATACCTTCGTTTAAGAAAAATAATAACTTTTTAGTTGTCCAACCTATCTAGATTATAGTTTGGTGAAAAATAGGTGTAACCATTACTTGGAAATCAAGTAATATAACATACTTGTTACAACATAATATAATATTAGACAAACTAAAGTATACTACTACAAGTAGGAAGGAAACATAAAGGCAGTTAACCAAAAGCAAATCACAAACACCATCATGGATTTTAATATTCAACAACTAAAGATATAAAAACACCCAATGTTTCTAACATGAACATGGACTTAGGTATAGATCCATAATTTAAATATCTCGTGCCTCGAGCATATCTGGGTCGTACGTAATCCTACTCAGTTCTGTAGACTTCAAAATATTAACTGAAAAAACAATAAAATACAACTTTTATTAAATTACATGAACCATTAAATGTAACTAATTTTTTAGAAAGTTGATGTTTAAAACATAACGTACTATCCGGTAGGTGAACCAACTTGACACGTGATACGTATATGATAGACTTTCGTTGCACCGCTCGAATGGTACATATAACATCGGAAGGCTTCAGGGCGGACAAAAACATTTGTATTGTGTGACCACTGTACACAACAATTTTGGGTTAAAGTTCTTTTAAAATTAGTTTTTTTGTTACATACGATGTAAATATTATGTCTCTAATATGTTAATAAATAATAACTTACGCCTTATCTCGAAGAGAAAGTTGGAAACAACAACGATCTCGTTTACCTTCTATTATCCTCCCAACCACATCTACAATGAAATCAACCAAATTGTATTACACCATATCTAATATCTAAATATATAAACTTTTATATTTTTAATCAAAAAATAAAGACTGGGATTTTATATGTACCAACAATAATTTTTTTAGGTCTTCTGTCATGCTCCAATTTTATAATGGAAGGCACCAACGGATATATACAAGCACCTCTTGGAATTGTAGGCTCCAGGGATAAAAGCTTCGTATATTCATTGATGACGATTTTTTCCTCCGAACAGAACAAGAGGTAATTATGGTACTTTGGGTACTCATGATAGTTGAGATTCTCAATTTGGAAATGATTCAACGAAAAAATGCCACCCATCAATGTAGCATCATTATATAGGTGTATCAAATGTTGTGGAACGATTCCAACAATTTTTTGTCTCTAAAAAAGAACAAATTTTGTGGTGAAAAAACATTAACTGGTATAACATATAGCAAATTAAAATAATGTTCTTACGTTTTGATCAAGAAAAATAACCACTAATCTATTTCCCTCGACGTCATGCCAAATAAACTCGACCATAACAAAGGTTAGATTATACCATGCTCTATCATTTCTCAATGATAAAAATTCGTCGACGGTACAATGACCAGACATATCCTATTAATGTTCAATGTTATTCAAAGAAAAAAAATTACATATATTTAAATTTATATCTGTTTGATTTTTAAGGTCAAGTAGATAAGAGAGGGAGCCAACTAAAATTAAAGTAATACATGATTAAAATTTAAATAACCTTATAATTAAAAAGTTATATTAATACATAATTAAAACCGAAACATCTACATAAATAAAATTCAAACTAATACAAAATAAAAATACATTGAAATAAAAATAACTAACACATTATAGAACATTTAGTAAGGGTAGGGATAGCGTACAAAGTGTCTAAAGTGTGAGAAGTGTAAAAAGTGTTTTAAACCATTAGATCTTTGATCTAATGGGTGAGATCAATAGGGACCAAATTATAAATTGTGTTTTAATTATATGGACTGATTGGAAAATTGTAGGGGTAATAGTGTCTTTGTATATGTTTCAAATTAGGTAACCTCTCCTAAATTCTAGTGATTCACTCCTAAATTCTAGCAATTCAAATTTAACTGCTAAATTCTATCGATCCTAAATTCTAGAAATACAGAAATATGTAAATGCTACAAGAAATGTATAACACTATACATCCATCATATAACACTATATAAACCAAATAACACTATACAACACCATATAACACCATGTAACACTATATAAAAATATATAACACTATACAGTTCTGAATGGTGGTTGCACTACTTGCACTACATAATTAATAATTGATGGTGTTATATAGTGTTTTTTGGTGGTTGCACCACATAATTATATAACACTACAGAATTATATAACACCAAAAACCATTATATAACACCATGTAACACTATATAACACTATATGAAAATATATAACACTATACAGTTCTGAATGGTGGTTGCACTACAGAATTATATAACACTACAAAATTAATAACTGGTGAATGAGATGACACAAATTCGTAGATTAATTCTTAAATTCGAATTCCTATAATAAATGGTGGCGGTTATTTTGGGCAGTTATCTTTTAATCAATTAATTGAAAGAAATAGAAAATTACTAATTCACCCTTTTGAATTAATTTAAATATAGGACACTTGTCATCACCATATTATTTCTCACCCTTCTCACAATATTAGATTAATGTACAGGATCCTCTACCCATTTAGTAAATCACATTAAATATTACTCAAAAACAAAACACCGAATCATAGGAGAATCAATCATTATCATCGTCATTTCGGTGGATCCATTCATCAAGAACGTTTTTTTAAGGTTCCCAATTCATTTCTTCATCCAAGGGTGGTTCGTATTCCGCTCCAGGATCAGTTTCATACCCTTCAGCCCAGTTCGGTACTCCTTGTGTTTGATGGGGGTTTTCCACATGAGGGGGTTTGAAGATGGTGGATGGTTTGGCATTGTAGGAGTGTTTGCCAATGGATGATAATGCCCCTCCCCAATACGTAGTGCCCCAAATTGTAGTTGAGCAAAGGTATAGTCATACACCCAAATCAACTCTTCATCCGTCCAAGTATTTGGATCATTATTCTTGAGGGATTGTGACGGGAGGTGGGTTTGTGACGGGAGGTGGGTTTGTGACGGAAGGTGGGGTTGTCACTGGAGAAGGGTTTGATCGTCCATGACTTGAAGGTCCTTGTGGTTCAACTGGAATTGGATAACCACCACCCATAGCTCTCAATTGATATATGTTTAGAGTGAATAGTGAACTGAAAATACAAATTTGATTTGAAGACGAATTTAAATTAGTCATGCTAAAACAATCATTAGATATTCATGGGGCACCTAATTTGGAGTCGACGTGGTTATTTTAATTTCTCGTCCCTTGTGCTACTTTGATTTAAAAGTACAATTATGATAGAACATGAAATACTAAAATAAATCTATTGGACCGAGAAATAATTGTAAAATAAAACTGCTTAATTAATTCAGTGTAAGGTATTAAATTTGTTTCATACATTACTAATAAAATTGTTTAATTAATTCGATCTGTTTTAGTATTTTGTTTGATCTGTTTCATACATAACTTAAGCTAATCGAATACAACAAAGGTTTTCGTATGTTGTTCGATCTGTTTCATACATTATCAATAAAACTGTACGATCTGTTTAATTAATTAAGTGTAAGTATTTCAATTGGGATGTTGATTATGAATGTGTTTAATATAGCTATATGAGATACGAAAATTTTTAAGTTTATACAAAACATTCTTTTCATTTTGTTTTATCTCAGCTTACAACACAACACTAAAGTATAATATAATTAAACATGTTATACGGGCCTTGGTTTAGTGGGCTGAAAAACAATCCATTATTTTTAAAGAATTTTCTTTAAACCTAAATATTTTAAGAGTTTTTTTTTTTTCTAAAATGGTGTTAATGAAAAAAGTATTTACCAAAATAGTGTTCTTTCAAAAATATTTACCGAAATAGTGTTTACACATAGAAAATGTCACTCTATAGTTTATCATTCCTAATCTTGTTGGGATCAAATCATTAAATAATTATTGGATTAAGTATTTCCTTTTAACTATAAGAATATTGTTTATCTCAATTTTGCCATCACGTTCAAAATATTTTTTTTCGCTGTTTCGATCATTATGAAAAAAAATAAATTTGTAATTACCAATGTTGTATTTAATTAAATATATATAAAAAACAAATATAAACGATAAATAAATATATGTATCATATATAAATATGCATGTATATTTTTATAAAATATAGAAATTATATATTTCGATTCAGATAATCAAGATAATCAGGCTGTTTGAACGGTTTTAAAGAGACCCAAACAACATTTGAGGTCTGTTTATCATATAAAAGTTATATGTTGAGTTGGTTAATAAAATAAAAAGAACTATTATGATCTGTTTATTTGAATTGAATTCCAAATTCGGCTTTTAAAACATTTTCGAACCTATACATTTCACATTAATTTACAGTTTTGAATAGAGCCAAACAATATTTGAGGTATGATCCTGCGATGAATTTCCCATTAATTGACAATTTTTGAAGCTTCGTTTTTTGTTATAAATAACAAAGTATAAATTTTGAGGTCTTCTGAATAACTTACATCATCACAAACAAGTAACAATAAAGAAGGGAAGCTAATGCTGCAAGAAAAGTTGGGAAAGTGAAGGATTGTTATCACATACAAAATAAAACAGTCGATAAGTCTTAACAATTAAAATAGTGTAAGATTTTTACAATCCGTGTATCAAACATTGTTATCACTATGTAAGATTACAACACACATACAAAATAAAACAGTCGAAAAATGTGAGAAATACTTACCACAATGCAGGACCAAGATATTAAAAATAGAGAAATAATGCAAGAATCAAATGTATAGAGGCGAGACCCAGATAAAAATAGTATTCTGAAATGAAAGTAAAATACAATTTGTTAGGAATACAAATATAATAGAAAGTGAGCTTTAAAAGTAAACTTAAGTTAAACTGACACTAACTTACAATTAGACGGTTGAATTGATTTTCTGAATGTTGTTCATTCTATGTAGCAGCAAACTGAAGGTGGGTGTGTAGTGTTAGTAGAAAGTTGGATGGAGTTTATGAAGCTTAACTTGACTATCTAGACTATATATAATGTCAAAAGTAGATGTTGTACTTTTGAAATCTACTTTTCAACCTAACTATATATAATGTCAAAAGTAGATTTTGTACTTTTGACATCTACTTTTCAACCCAGCTATACAGTTGACAAAAGTAGATGTTGTACAGGAAGCATGGTTCTGACCACTGTTCCCTCTTTTCACCACTTTCACCTCTTTTCACCCTTCTGACCACTGTTGACCATTGTTCCCCCTTTTCACCACTGTTCACCTCTTTTCAACCTGTGCACATAACATCGTGAGGATAAGGAGCTGTCAGTTGGGGCTTGTTCAAATATTAGTACAAAACCAACAAGATATTGGTTTCTTGTTTACCAACTAAAAAATTGGTCAAAAATTTATTTTGACTGTTTAGATTTTAAAACAAGTTTAGTTTAGACTTCTAAAACTAAACCAAAAACCAAACATGTAATTCTGTTCGGGTTTATAACGGTTTCAGACTTTTGAAACCGAAAACCAAACCACAAAACCGAATATGTAATTTGCTTCGGTTTTAAACAGTTTTTGGTTAAATTGGTTTAAAACCGAATAACAAACACCCCTATAGTTGGAATAAACGAAACGATACCTTTAGAGAGGCTCGGGTAGAGTTGCCCGTCTGGCATTAGCGCCATCATCACCTGTGGTAACCCGAGCGGCAGTTCATCACCTCTATCTAGTGCCATAAACTCATACATATCCTGTCAAGTTCACAAACAAATGTTATTTCAAGCTACTAATAACAACTTGCAAATAACGCCAACGCATAAAAACATCCAAGTTTAAAAAGCTGTTAAAAAACATTTAACTTTCACAAATTGGTATTAAAACCAGTCCGCTACATTTAACTTTTACTTCCTGAGATGCAAGTAAAAATACATGCAAATAACACCTGATTGTTACCATTCATATATATGAAAAAACTCACGAATCACTTTGCAATTAGTACATACACAGGTTAAAAGGATAAAATATATGGTCTACAAATGTATAACCAAGTATCAGATGAAATACAAAATAGAATGCCTATTATATCATTAAGCACTTAAAACACATAAAGCAACAAAATAAATTTAAAAAACAGATTCCTAGTTGGCGTATTTAAAAGACACGTCCTTTAGAACTAGGAGAGATTAATGATCCATATACTATTGTTTACATAATTCTCTATTTTTCTAACCTTTGAATATCCCATGTGCACTATATATAGTTTACATAAGCATCTCACATGTTCTGTAATAAAAAATAAAAACTCGAATCACATTTAGACTCGCAATATATATCTAGCGGGACATAAAACTCTATGTATCCGAGACATACCCTACATAAAGCATTGAGATGACATATCTAGAAAATAATACAGATAAAGAAAAAACACATTGAAGATGCAAATATCTAGAAAGTAATATTTCTGTTACCTGACTTTTGACTGTGCTCCGACTTGATACGAAGGCAGACCTCAGCTGTTTTGAACTAAATAAAAAAATAATAGTTACTTACAATTTCACAGAAGTTCACCATATGAAGAAGAAACTATAAAAATAACATAGAATAAAGGCTTTAGACTCACAGGATCCAACCATCGTGACTCGATACTTCTCTTCAAAGCCAAGCCTCAACACCCACATCCACTCCTCAAGGTCACCAAGAATGACACTAACTAGAGAAACCAGTTCTTTTTTGTCAGGAGAGATTCCATTCCCAATGGGAATCATCTTCCTAAAAAATGGAACTTGAAGGGTAGGCTATAGGATCCTTAGGCTAGAACCATAGAAAATTTCTTTCTTTTCTGAAGAGGATAACTGATCCTTATTTTTTCTTGTTTGTCCAGTTGTCAGCTTAACAACTTTGACGGACACACCTGCCACACCTGAGAGACTTGCCGCTTTCTGGGCTCTAGACTCAACTGTCAGGACATATCATCCAAAGATTAAAGATTCAGAAGAAGCTTCATCAGCCTCCTACACCATGTCAAGTAAGTATCCACATATATTTGCAAATATTTAATAAAAATGAAATATGAATACTTATCTGTGTTTTGTGCTTGTAGGTGCTGCCAATTCATCATCCAAGTCTGCCTCCTGGTTTGGAATGGGAGATATCGTACGCATCATTTCTCCTAAGTCCATCAAGAAGGAACTGGCCGTAGGCCAAAGCCAACCAGAAGTCAGAGGCACAACCACCAGAGCCAAAGCCAGAAACAAGAGGAAGAAGCCCAACGAGCCTTCTGGTGATGCTCCCCACATTGAGCAACAAATCCATGACTTCATCTTAGAGGTAAGGATCACATATCCTCAATTCTATAACCTGTCTAAGGATCACTGATTCTGACAATCATCCCTGTTGTCTGCAGAAACTTGTAGAGATCCAGGCTATCCAAAGCAAACGCCTAGCTGAGGTAGAAGAGGGTCTTCTAGACCTCCAAACCATGGCTGCTGCTAAGGATAAGAGGATCTCCCACCTGGAAAAGGAGAACAAAGGCCTGGAGAAACCGGTCCTGGTTACTGAGATGAGGGCTAATAAGAAGCTGTTGGAGATCACCGATGATGCCAAACACTCTGCTTCCATTGTGATCCTCAAGACAAAACTCAGGATGGACAGGGAAGCTGCTGATCTCTCCTTTGACAGGGCTGAGTGGGACACTGCTGGCTGGAGGCAAAGGCTTCAGGAGCTCGAGGATGATGAGGAGCCAGAGGAGGTGCTGACCATTGAAGCTAGTGCAAGCGGAACTAAGGATCCTTTGGAGGTGGCAGCAGCTGGTGGTAGTGGTGAAGCCAAGGTGGACGATGCAGCGAAGGTGTAGGCTGCACAAATGGGCGATGATGGAAAATTTAGACGTGGCCGAAGCCCATTTTTTTAGGTTTTGATGGTTTTTGTGGTTTATGATGTTTTTATTTGGAACAATATGGTCTGTACTTAAACAGTAGTTTCTAGGGTTAAGGATCACTGATCCTTCGAACAATAGGGGTAACAAAGGTGGATGGGTCCTTCTGTTTGTGGAGGATGGAGCTTTTGGTGCCCCTCGCCTTTAATTTCTTGCACTTTAACGAACCGTAAGTATGGACACCCTTTGCTAACCCAAGTGGACGAGCCACGTATTGCTGGTAGAAACTTGGGTTAGCAAGTTTGACAACCTTTTAAAAGGGTTTTGATAAATAAATAAAACTTAATCTTTTGACTATGTTTGGTGTTGTTCATTTACCTTTTTCTTGAATATTGTTTTGTTTATTCTTGTTGGTTAACTTCATTTCACATAACTTGGAAATTTGTAAGTTGTTAAAAAGAATACCAAGTGTTTCTCAAAACAAATTCTTCAAAAGGTTGAATATTACATGATCAAGGATCACATATCCTGTTGTCAAAGGTTGAGGGTAACATTAATAAACCAAAAATAAAGTAAGGATAAATAAAGGATCATACTAGTGAATACAAGTTAGGATTCTATATCCTTAAAACTTACAGTTATGTCAATAAGGCATTGAAATCAGTAAAACGTTAGGATCTAGGATCCTTACTTGTTAAGCTTTGTGAACCTGTAATAATATATAACTTGGGACTAAGCCAAACATCAAATAAAAGAATCATTAGTGACTGGGGACAAGCCCAACAAGCTAGGGTCAAGCCCCAATAAACTGGGGTCAAGCCCAACAAACTGGGGACAAGCCCAAATAAACTGGGGACAAGCCCAACAAACTGGGGACAAGCCCAAATAAACTTGAGCTAACGTGAAAACGTTAGAAACCTTAGAATACTGGGGTATGGCCCATCCTGGCGACTATCACAACGTGAGTGACATGAAAATGCCAAAACCTTAGGAACGGATGTATGGTACGTCTACCATTAAACTGAGGATCCTACATATAGCCAACAGCAATGAAATTGTCAGCCCCTAAAGCGGGTATTGGTCCCATTGCCTCAAACTATACTTGGATAATGTGCGCAACTGGCAGGGTGTCAAAACCCAATTCGTGTGAAAGGTGAAGACCTTTAAACCGTAGAAGGTAATGGATACCTCAGACTGGGCACAAGCCAAAAACGTTGGAGAGGTGGCCAACCCCTAGATCCTTTATCACAAATGCAAACAACTCTACAAAACTTAAAACTTGATGAAAATGGATGTTGTGAATCTAACATCCTTTCCTTGTAAAGAATAACATAAACAACTTATGAAAGAAGTAGTAAAATATTACTAGAATGAGGATCATATATCCTCTAAGGATCCTCGGGCATGAACAGGGTATCAAGATATCTAAGGATCCTTTACCCTTCTTACATAAAATACTTCTTTAAATGAACAGCATTCCAAGCTCTTGGTAGGAGATCACCATCCATTGTTAACAAACGATATGCCCCCTTTCCTGCTTCAGCTTCAATTAGATAGGGGCCTTCCCATTTTGGTGCTAGCTTGCTATCAACAGGATTTGTGGTATTTTGGAATGCTTTCCTTAATACCATGTCACCAACTTGAAACTTTCTGACCCTGATATTTTTGTTGTAAGCTCCAGCTACTCTTTGTTGATAGCTAGCCAACCTTATCCTTGCCAAATCCCTGAGTTCTTCTATGGTATCCAGGTCTTAAGTCAGGCTTTCAGCATTTCCTTCAAGATCACGAATGCTTGTTCTTGTAGTGAGGACTACCATTTCTATAGGGATCAACGATTCAACTCCAAAAACTAGGGAGAATGGAGTTTGACCAGTAGCATTCTTTGGAGTTGTTCTATCAGCCCAAAAGACATATGGTAACTCTTCTGCCCATTTTCCTTTCTTGGATCCAAGCTTCTTCTTCAAGTTGTTGATGATGATCTTATTTGATGATTCTGCCTGACCATTAGCTTGTGGGTGGACTGGTGTTGATGTTAACATCCTAATCCCCCAGGTGTCATAAAAGTTAGTAGTTTGGCTCCCAATGAATTGGGATCCATTATCACAAACAATTTCAGAAGGTATTCCAAATCTAGTAACGATATTTCTTTTGGTAAAGGATATAACTTCTTTTTCTCTGACTTGTGCAAAGACTTCTGCTTCTATCCATTTAAAGAAATAATCAGTCATGGCTAACATGAATACTTTCCCTCCTGGTGCCTTTGGAAGCTTGCCAACTATGTCCATTCTCCATCTCATGAATGGCCAAGAAGAGGATATAGGATGAAGAGGCTCTGCTGGTTGATGTAGAATGTTACTGTGTCTTTGGCAAGCATCACATCTCTTTGCATATTCCATAGCATCCTTCTTCATTGTAGGTCAATAATATCCTGTTCTGAGGATCCTTGAAAATAGTGCTCTGCCCCCAGTATGATTCCCACAGTCTCCTTCATGAAAATCCTTTAAAACTTCTTGAATCTCTGGATCCTCAATGCATCTTAAATATGGACCCGCAAGAGACCTTTTATATAAGATGTTATTTAATAATGTGAATTGAGATACCTTAATCTTGAACACTCTAGGATTTTCTCCAACAGGAATTTCTCCATTCTGTATATATGTCAGGATCAGAAGGATCCATGATCCTGAACTTGACTGTGCACCATCACTGGGTACAATTGCAGAATCTTCCACGATCTCCATGGCTACGTGATCCTTAATTGCAGGAGTTAAAACATGGATGATAGGTATCTTCACATCCTCTGGGATCTTCAGTGATGATCCAAGATTAGCTAGAGCATCAGCTTCTGCATTTTCTTCCCTGAGTACCTGTGTTAGACTGAAAAAAGTAAAAGAATCTGCCAGTTTCCTAACTATTTCTAAGTACTTGATTAGCTTTCACCTTTGACAGTGTAAGAACCGTTATAATGATTACTAATTAATAGAGAATATACATACACTTCAAGATACCTGATCCTTATATGCTTGGCTAATTGCAAACCTGCTATCAAGGCCTCATACTCTGCCTCATTATTGGTGGTTTGAAATTCACAAGCAATTGATTGGGGTATAATGTCCTCCTGTGGCGATTTTAGTAGTATTCCTAGTCCAGTTCCTTTGACATTCGAAGCTCCATCTGTGAAGAGTGTCCAAGGATCCTTGGTCTCCTCAATTTGTTGAACTTCCAATTCAGCTTCCCTTTGTAGATCACTGCTGAAATCAGCCACAAAGTCAGCTAAGGCTTGGTACTTGATGGCAGTCCTAGGTTCATACTTAATGTTATATGCACTAAGCTTGAGTTCCCATTTTGCCATCCTTCCTGACATTTCAGGCTTCCTGAGAACATTCTTGATGGGGAAATTAGTTTTGACAATAATAGGATGAGTTTCAAAATAATGCCTGAGTTTAGTAGATGCCATAATTAAGGCAAGAATAAGTTTCTCTAAGTGAGAATACCTGGTCTCAGCGTCAAGTAGACTTTTACTTACATAGTATACCGGATGTTGAGAGCCTTCATGATCCTTAACTAAGACCGCACTTACTGCCTTAGCTGAAACAGCTAAGTATATGGATAATGATTCTCCATTTTCTGGTTTCATTAGAGCTGGTGCTGAGGATGTAATCCTTTAGGGCTTTAAGGGCATTATCATGCTTCTCAGTCCATTTGAACTTTTTATTCTTCCTCAGAATATCATAGATCTCTTTCCACTTTTCTGAGGACTTTGAGATGAATCTGTTCAAGGCTGCGATTCTTCCTGTCAACCTTTGCACATCCTTGGCATTGGCAGGAGACTTGATGTTCACAATGGCCTTGATTTGTTCTGGACTCCCCTCTATTCCTCTCTTGGTCACCATATATCCTAAGAATTTTCCAGCTTTAACTCCAAAATGGCACTTGGAAGGATTCAACTTCTTGTTATATCTGTCAAGGATATTGAATGCTTCTTCCAGATCCTTCAGGTGATCCTTAGCTCTTTTGGATTTGACCATCATATCATCTATGTAGACTTCCATTGTGTGTCCAAGCTGCTCCTTGAACATCATATTCACTAACCTTTTGTATGTGGCACCTACATTTCTTAAACTAAAGGGCATAGCAATATAGCAATATATACCAGTGGGAGTCATGAAGGCTGTGTCCTCTTGGTCAGATGGTTCCATCTGAATTTGTTGGAATCCAGATGAAGCATCTATAAAATTTAACAACTCATGACCCGTCGTAGCATCCACCATGGAGTCAATGTGGGGTAAAGGGAAAGGATACTTGGGACACGCTTTGTTTAAATAAGTAAAATCAACGCATACCCTCCACTTTCCATTCTTTTTCTGAACAACTACCACATTGGCTAGCCATCTTGGATACTTTACTTCTCTAATCATACCTGCCTTTAGCAATTTGTCTACGTCTTCTTGGATAATGGCATTTCTTTCAGGTGCAAATTTCCTCCTTTTTTGGTGTATTGGCTTGAAAGACCTGTCAATACCAAGTTTGTGAGTAATAACATCCTTAGATATACCTGTCATGTCTTCATGTTTCCAAGCAAAGGTAGACTTTCTTCTTCTGAAGAAGGATATCAAATCCTGCTCAATGTTATCCAGGATCCCAGATCCTATAAAAATTTTGGATTCAGGATCCTCCGGGTTTAACAGAATATCCTTGACGTCTTGCTCTTTTGCCTCCTTGATGTCCCTTGGAAGATACTTTAATTGTTATACTTCCCTCGGCTTGGAGGCTGGTTTCATTGAGGAAGTGTAGCAGTTCTTTGCCTCCTGCTGATCACTCTCTATCTTCACCACACCCCACGGAGTTGGGAGCTTGACACATTGATGATATGTTGAGGGGACTACCTTCATATCATGTATCCATGGCATGCCAAGGAAAACATTACAGTAAGATAAGCAAACTGTAACACAGAATTTTTGAACAAAATTCACTTCCTCTATATAGATTGGAAGTTTGATGTCCCCCAATGTATTTTTTTTTCTCCACTGAATCCCACAAGGACAAATGATCTTGGAACAATCTCGGATTCAGGAATATTCATTCTTTTGAGGACATCCAACTGGATTATGTTCACCGAGCTTCCCCCGTCAATAAGGATCCGGCAAACAAAATGGTTAGTGTTTTGGTAAAAAATCACACAAGGATAATGCAACCAAATCTGATTTTGTGAGGTATGATGCTTGGTTAAATGATCAAATGTATGAATAATGAATGAGTTAAATGAATGGTGAACACAAGGATTTATACGAGGAAAAAGCCCTTGATCAACAAATGATCTCCGGCATAAAAAACCTCGGATAGTGAAAACTATCACTATCAAGTATATTGAATAAACAAGTTTACAACTTCGAAAGTATTGAGCTTGATACAATGAGTTCTAGTGTGTGTGTTCGAGAAAGAGAGTAGCAGAAGTGTTGTACGTAAATCAGAGTGCAAAAGTGTTTCTAAAAATAAGCTCAATACCCCTTTAATCTTAGCTAAAAATACCCTAACTAACTATCCGAAAAATCAGCCCATCACTCACGATCACCACTAACGGTCACTAGCTCATGCACATGTTGAAAATATAGAGCATATTCCCCTGGTATCTCAGATGGAATAAGTCTCTTTCGAAACATACCTGCAAAACAAGCCAAAAGGTGATGGAACCAATTGTTAAGTTAGAATAATAATGAGGATCCTGGATCCTTATTCCCGCAACGTCTCCTGAGGATCCTTAATTCAAACTGAACTGAGGATCCGTGATCCATGCTATACTTGAGGATTCGTGATCCATAGGCTATAAAATTCTATCCCTAACAATTGCCCCAAACATGACTAGTTGATATCCAATTAGGTAGTCATGTTTGAACGAAACTCGGACTAGCCGTTACTTGGAGATATAGCCGTTGCGAGGCTGATGTCAGCGAGGGTCATCCCTGCAACAAACAATGATTATAAATAGGATAGAGATAGGAATGAAATTTTGCATTTAAATTCTAGACTTTCTCCCTTTAAATATTCATTCGAAGACCTCAACAGGTATCTCTCTTTCCTTCTCTCTAAATTTTCTTCTTTCGATTCTTTGTTTCTTCAAAATCCCATGGCCAAGATGAATCTCCGATCCTCCCTTGCTAAGGATCCTAAGAAGGAGAGCCCTCTGAAGAGCCAGGGCGTAACCAAAAATCCTTCACTGGAACTTTGTCGCTTCACCGATCCCGAGATTGATCGGATACGTCATTTCTTCCTGGAAGGAACCATCTTTAGATCATTCGACTCTTCGATGAAGAGTGACTGCGTCTCTGATGCCTGGATCACTTTCCCGGCAACCCTTTTTTTTGATAGGATTCACTTATTCCTTCCCTGCCTTAACACAGGGGTTCTTTACACTCACCGGTATGTGCTATATACAAGCCATGCCGATGATTTGGAGAGTCCTTTGCACACTTAAAAACATCATTGAGCAGGAGGGTATTGAAATAGGGATGTCTGAATTGAGTCAGTTGTACAATCTTGTTAGCCATGGTTCTCATCGTTTTCTTTTCAAGTCCAATCTCGGTCAGGCACACCCTGTCACACCTTGACTTTTGCGGAAGCGTGATTTGGTGTGACTTGCTTAATATCATTGCATTCAACCATAACAAACGACTATATGATACAACCAAGGTGTTCATTCATAGATAGTTTCAAAACGTTACAAGCAACATTGTTTTAAAATCCCAAAACACAGACTTCAAGTTCAAAATACAGTACCAGCCAGTTTTAGATCCATAAGGACTTCACACAAAAGACACAAACAAACTAGGTTTCGGGCCGTGTATCTTATCCAAGATAAAATACATAACCCAAACCCTTCGACTTCGGATGACACCTTTTATTAGAGACATGACTTGTAAACTTCAACGCCCGCCAGATCCATACTTAATTTCCTGAAATACATGTATTTTGAAAACATCACCCCCGAACTTATAAAACTGAAAACAATTAAAAGAAAAGGGGGACATTAACTCACTGGTTTGCGTTCTTCGAATCCGCCTGTAACTCAAAGTTTCCTCTTATGTACACGACTACCTACAACGTACTATGGTCTATTAGACGAGCGGGTTGTGCCTTGACTTAGTATTAATTAGTGTCTTTGAGTTACGTTTCAAAGTGTCTTTAATGTTATTCCAAGTATAATTATTTGTTAAAATAAAAAATATTTTAACTTAAATTATATTTATTAAATTTTGGAATAATTGTTAATACAATATATGTTAACTAGATACCCTTCAAGTATTTATACATGTATATCTGTCACACCCTGGCTTTGCGGAAGCGTGGGTTTAATTTGGTGTGACTTCTTAATACCATAGCATAATCACAACAATGCTATATGAAATTAAAACCATGATGTTCATCCATTCAACAAGTTTTAAAAGTTACCACAACCACATTGTTTTGAAAGTCGACACTTAAAACAGATTACAACAACGACATAATTAAAAACTTGTTCACAAGACACAACCAAAAGACTTGAATAAAAACACATTTTAAGACTTGTGACCCGTCCAGGCAAAGATCACATTTCCTAAACTCGGATGACACCATTATTCTTACGCAGCTTGACGACATCGCATACCTTGCCAGATCCCCTAGTTTCCTGAAACACATGTAAGTTGAAAAATCAACATAAAGTTGAGCGAGTTCATGTAAAAGTGAGTATGTATAAACCTTTGTAATATATCTGTATGTATGAAAATCCCTGGTATGTAGCAAATAAGAAAAAAGAGATCACCATTGGGTTGCAAAACCAATGATATGTGTGAAGTGCTGTAGGAAGACTCAAACCTAGCAGATTTTTGCGTCGGGCTCAAAGTCACCCCAAGGTCCGTACAGTGGGCCTGGAGTTGGGCTCGCTACACCCAGATAGATCTACCGCTAATGACCCTCGGTCCTACAATGAGGATTAATGGCCTCTAGTTCCAGCCTACCCACTCACATGATCTAAGTAGTAAACCCTCCTTAAGCTAACCATACCATGTATAAAAGTATCCGTAAC
Organism: Helianthus tuberosus; assembly: GCA_030545235.1. NCBI lineage: Eukaryota > Viridiplantae > Streptophyta > Magnoliopsida > Asterales > Asteraceae > Helianthus > Helianthus tuberosus. The sequence goes on from CM060369.1 coordinate 87,513,308, forward strand.
TACTGTAACATGTATTCCACCCCCGAAGTATAAAAACTGAAAACAGTTAAGAGAAAAGGGGGACATGAACTCACTGAAGTGCGTATCCAGAAACGTCAATCTCCAACTCTATCTGCTGCGTGACGACCTACACGTACTAATTCCTATTAGACGGATGGTCGTGCCTTGGCTTAGGGTTTAACGTTTTGTTGGAGAAATAGTTAGGTAACTATTCCGTATTCACACTTCTTATTTATTTTATAAGTGTATTCCTTCCCAAGGATGGGGGTTTTCAATACATGTATACGTTATATTTCCAAAAATATATTTTTAAGTCTCACTTGAAAATATATTTTAATCACTTGTCTAAAATATTTTAATTCCCAAAAATATACATATTTTTCCCAAAAATATTATATTTTACTTCATACCATTTCCAAAATAATACTTTATCAAAATACACATTTAAGAGTATTTTCCGAAAATACATAAGTTACATTTTAAAGTTTGCGTTGTAATAACAATACCGGTGTAACTTAAATATTTATTTGTGATAGCGTTGGTATTATTTTGGAGTCGTGATTTCATAATATTCCCAGGTTATATTATTTTTATCCTAATAATATATCTAGTTCACAAAATAATCATATAATCACATAAGCGTTTTATTATGAAATATATATTCTAAATATATATTTAATAAGTTTTATTTACGAAAATCCACATCCGACACTTTGTAATTTTTGAAATAAAAATCATGGCGAAGTTTATTTTGAAAACCAAGTTAAAAACACATTTATAAACATTTGTTACAAAATTTTTTCTAAGTGTTATATTTCTGGAAAAATTTCGCCAGAGTTTCCTCTGTGACCGGAGGTGTCCACGCTTACAAGCGTATCATTTTCTTTTCAAAATTCACTCAAACAATTTAACAATCATCAACATACAATATTTAAACATCAAACTTGACAAAACAAGCCTAAATCACAAACTCATAAACTTGAAAGTTTTGTAAAAATATGTAGTAAATCACTAGCGTATTTAGAAGGTTTTGTTATCTTTAAAAATAAAATTAGTTTCTCAAAAAAATTATTTTTAAAGAACTTGGAGTTTTACAACTTCTAGTCAAGATTTCCAAAAAAAATACTTCTTTGTTAAATCTTCTTGTTACACAAGTGTTTACACACTCGTTTATCTACCAAAAATGCTTCTAGTTCATAAAACATCCGGGTTTTAACAAGACTTGCATCTTTCACTTGGTTCTTCCGAAAAACCACTTGTAGATTCTTAGATCCACAAGTGTACAACTTCATTTTACAAGAAAAGTTATGTTTATTCAAGTTCAAGACTTATGAATGGATGGATCCATCATCCTTCAACTTTCTAACTTTTACATCCTACTAGTTCATGCTCTCAAACATGGACTAGTATGTCTAGATGATGATCCATCTTGTCTCTACTAACAACAACGTCAAATAATAACAACCATAAAAGATCTACATGATTTACACACATATTCTCTCTTTATCCACCTTATTCATCTTGTGTTCAAGACTTTAAGTTATGTTCTTTAGAGTTTCTTATCATTTCATCATAAATCATCTATTAACCACCATAAACAAGATCAAGATGATGATTAGAAACACTTACTACTAGCTCAAGGCTAGGGAAGAAACAAGGTGTAAATGTGGTGGATAAAAGAAATCTAGAGAGGTTCTTGCACTTCCGAAAGCACCCGGCTTGTTTGTATAGCTCCTTGCACCTTTGGATGTATGAGAAATGGCTAGAATGGAATTTGATGGTGTGTTTATGGTGGTGATGGTGTTCGGCCGAAGACAAGCAAGGAAGGAAGAGAGAGAGAGCAAGTTGCTAAGTGTGTTGGTGAAATGAAGTTCTTAATCCCATGAGTTTACTTATAATCCAACTCCACTATTAACCATCATATAATGTGTCATCTAGATATCAAACAATTGTGATTATTATAATCAAAGAAGGACAAGGGGTGGGTCACCCCTTGTGACCGTCATTTTGAGGGGGGGGGGGTAAGGGTTGGGTGGTGATGGTTAAATTATAAACTAGTTGAAATCTAATGGTTTAGTTAGTATGTTAAGTGTGTAGTGTAATGTAAGGGGTGTTAGGGTGTTCGGGGACCCTAACTAGCTCAGAAAAGTATAAACAATTTTTTTGGCAAAATTTTTATGTTCCGGGTAAAGTCCGGTTGTTCGGTTGGATGTTAATCCGTTAATGTGTTAAATAAAGATTTAAAGTGTATTTTGTATTATTTTTAGTGACACAATAAATTACCAACACTTTGGAAAGTGTCTAGAATTATTTTACCAAGTTTTTGCACTTTACTAGCTTGGTTAAAAGCTAAATTTTGGTACACTAGTGCAGAATTCTGTACTTTAAGTATGTTTTAGGCACATCCGGGCAACATAACTATCACCTAGTGACGCAGTTTAATGATCCTCACCTCCCTACACTCTCTACCAGTGTAGTACTTTATTCCCGGCTCATACTGGCCTCAATATAGTGTCTGTCTAGGTGCTGGCATTGTCAGCATGTTTACTGGGTTATCCCTTTAGTGTGCTAACTGTGCTTTTGTGCATCAAGGTTGTCACTAATGTTTGTGTGTAAATAACAGAGTGACGGTATAAAATGTGATGCCTGAGTATGTATGTATCAGAAATCAAGAAACAGTTTAACCACAATTGTAAGCAAGCACAGTAATTAAGCACTAATTAAATATTAATTAATTGTACGGATACCTGGTTTTGTGAGGGTTGTCACATTCTCCCCCCGTTAAATAAATTTCGTCCCGAAATTTTAGGCTCTGCTTCTAGTTGCAGGGGTCTTAGGAAATAAATGGGGGTATTTCTCTTTCATACGATCCTCACGTTCCCACGTGAATTCAGGCCCATGTCTTCCATTCCATCGAACTTTGACGAGCTTGACACTGCTCCTGCGAGTTTTGTTAACTTTCCAATCCGTAACCTCGACGGGTTCTTCGGTAAAGTGGAGTGTGTCGTCGATATGAACTTCGTCAGCAGGAATGATCACTGTCTCTTGTGTTGGACTCTTCTTCAAATTTGATACATGAAATGTATCATGAACACCATTAAGTTCAGCAGGTAGGTCCAACTTGTATACTACAAGCCCAATCCTTTGCAGGATTCTGAACGGGCCAATGTAACGCGGATTCAACTTCCCATGCTTTCCAAAGCGTGCCACACCCTTCCAGGGTGAAACCTTTAACAAAACCATATCCCCAACTTGAAACTCTAACGGTTTCTTCCTTCGGTTCGCATAAGCTTTCTGTCTGTCGCGAGCCACCTCGATGCGTTTTCGAATTTATGCAATCTTGTCCGTCGTCTCTTGGACTATCTCGGGACCAACAAGCTGTCTATCACCCGCATCAGCCCAGCATAAGGGTGATCGACATTTGCGTCCATAAAGCGCTTCAAATGGCGCGGCTCCAATACTTGTGTGGTAGCTGTTGTTGCATGAAAACTCGACCAGTGGTAAATGATTATCCCAGCTACCACCTAGGTCCATTACACATGCTCTCAGCATATCTTCCAATGTCTGTATGGTTCGTTCACTTTGGCCATCAGTTTGTGGGTGAAATGCAGTGCTCAGATTCAACTGTGAGCCAAAAGCTTCTTGGAAGGATTGCCAAATCCTTGATACAAATCTCCCATCTCTATCAGAGATAATCGAGAGAGGCATTCCATGACGTGCGACAATCTCTCTCATGTATATTTCCGCAAGTTTACTCGTGTTGTCTTTCTCTTTGATTGGCAAGAAGTGTGCGGACTTGGTCAGACGGTCAACTATTACCCAAATTGTGTCGTGACCTCTGGACGTCTTTGGCAACTTAGTTATGAAGTCCATGGAAATCTGTTCCCATTTCCATCTGGGTATTTCAGGTTGCTGTAGAAGACCTGAGGGCTTCTGGTACTCGGCCTTTACCTTGGCGCACGTTAAACATTTGCTAACATATACTGCAACATCGCCCTTCATCCTAGGTCACCAGTAGAAATCCTTGAGGTCTTGGTACATCTTATCCGCACCGAGATGAATCGAGTACCGAGATTTGTGAGCTTCATAAAAAATAACCTTTCTCAAACCACCAAACAGAGGAACCCAAATCCGTTTCATGAAGCATAAAGTTCCTTCCTCGTTTGGTACCAACTGCTTCTCCATCCCACGGAGATACTCGTCCTCCATATTCCTTTCTTTCAAAGCTTCTCTCTGCGCGACACGAATACGCAAAGAGAGGTCTGTCTGGACAATCATCTCCAAAGCCCTAACCCTTATGGGCTTGATCCTTTCTTTTCGACTCAGGGCATCAGCGACCACATTCGCTTTCCCTGGGTGATATTTGATCTTGCAATGTTGGTGCATGTTTGTGACAACAGCTTATATTTGGTCTTTGGATATCTTGTAATTAGTAAAACGATAAACAGTTAGCGGGTTTAGCTTTGTAATAGTTAGTTGTAATGTTCGGGCTAACTAAACCCAACGAATTGGGTGATGGGGGGCGTTTAGGGCTTGTCCAATTCGCAGTCCATGATGTTTAACCTTGGCCCAAGTAGTAACCTTGTGTTATATAAACAAGGTTAGGCTTTAGGGTTTAGGTTAATCAGCCAAAACAGAATTAGTGAGAATTTCGTGATAGCATCTAGGGCTTGGACGAAATTGAGAGTTGTTTGGGATCTTGATTGATTGTAATCAGTTTGATAGATAATCAATAAAGATCCAGTTTGAAAGTGACTTGCTGTTTCTGTTCTTCTTCTTGTTTCTGTGATATTCTGATCAAGAGGATTCCGCACTCTTGATCGGATTGACAATTCTGTGAAGATCCACACATCAAGGGGACTTACAATTGGTATCAGAGCGTTAGGCTCTTGAAGGCTCGGTTCAGAATTGTTGCTGCAGAAAAGGGTTGATTTTCGGGTTGTTTTGGAAATTTTTGAAAATTTTAAGTTTTTAAGACCTAGGGTTTCGAAATATTGTTGGCTGATTTTCGAAATTTTTGAAGTGTTTGATCTGTTTGCATATTTAAATTTTGCTGTATTATTGTTTTTGGTTGCAGGTTTGGTTGATTCTTGAAGAATTTTGGCTGAAAAGGCTTGAAGATTCGAAGATTGTTCTTCGTGTTCTTCATCAAGTTCATCATTTTTTTTTTTACAAAAGTTGCTGATTTGCTTGTTTGATCTTGCAGGAAATTGATACGAAATCAGGATAAAATCTGCAAAATTCAGAAAAGATTGAATTTCCAAACTTAAAGACCAGCGAAATTAACTGTGCTAGCGAATTTAACTGAACTGCGAAGTTGTTGGCGAAATTAAAATCCAAAGGCGACTTTGGTAACCGTGTAATTGTCCACAGCGAAATTACCACGGTTTTCGGCGACTTTACTGATCGTCGTAATAGCGAAATAGTTCAGCGAACTTGTCAGCAAATTTAATATGTCAGCGAAATAGACCAGCATAATTAAGCAGTACCAGCGAAATTAACAGTTCCAGCGAAATTACCAGTACCAGCGAAATTATCAGCATAATTAAAGTGGTGGAATCTTGGTTGGCAAGCGTCGATAAAATTTGACTGTTTTGCATTTAGAAATTGATCCGTAGCTCGTTTGACAGAACCGTTTGGAACGTTAGATTCCTTGGATTTTTAGGGTAAAAAAAAAAAAAAAGACTCTGGAAAATCCCGAATACGGTTTTCGACATTATATATCATTGGATTTGTCTTTTCGAGACGATTCTAACGGTGTAAGACTCTGGAAAATCCCGAATACGGTTTTCGACATTATATATCATTGGATTTGTCTTTTCGAGACGATTCTAACGGTGTAAGTTAGTAACCACTGTTTTCGGTGATATTTTGTACGGTTTTATCAGTCTGCAACGTTAAAATGTCGAACATGACAAAATTGAATGCACCTAAGATGATGAAGGTGGAGAATTATCTTACATGGAAGGACAACTTCAAATCCTTCATTGAATCTCAGGATGCACGCATGTGGATCTGTATAGAAGATGGGTACACAAACCCAACACACGATTTTGAGGGCAGACCACGTCAAACAGACTATGTGAACATGCAAGAGGATGATAAAAGGAAGTATGAAGCTGAAAAGAGAGCATTGGCTGCAATTAAAATGTCCTTACCTGATAGCATCAAGCATACCTTCAACAAGTACACTAATTCAAAGGATATGTGGGATGCATTACAAAAGCGATATCAGGGAACCTTGAGTGCCACTCAGGCATTCATGGCAGAGATAGTGCCAGTTGATGAGGCTGAAACTACTGTGAGTGATGCTGAATCTGAAGTGAAAAATGCTGAAGCTCAAGAGGAGAATGCTGAAGCAAAAGTGGATGTTGAAGTAGAGAAAGAGAGTGAAGCTGAACATGTTGTTGCTGAAGTAGAGAAAGAGAGTGAAGCTGAACAGGTTGTTGCTGATGAAACCTCAGAAGTGCATGAGAAAGAGGTACAATCTAATTCTGTATGTTTGAGATGTCGTGAACTACAGGGTGCGGTTGACAGATTGACAACACAAAACAAAAGTCTAGTAAGCGAGATGTCGAATGTAAAAGAGTCAAACTTTTTTGCTAAAAGAAATGAATCTACATACTTGAAGAAGATAAGAGGTTATGAAGCTGAAATTGAAGCTTTAACTTGCAAATTGAATGAAAAGCTTCAAGTCATAGACTTAGCTCATGACATGATGGCTGAGAAAACAAAAGAGATTTCTGAAAAATGCAATGAGTTGTCAGATGCACAACTTAAAATTGTTGAACTTGAAAAGAAATTAAGTCAATTCAGAGATTCGTCTTTTGTAATGAAACACATGATGGGTGGGTTAAAGAAGAGTAATGACAAGACCAGTGTGGGCTTCCAGGGCTTTAATGAAGTTCCACCTCCTCTTAGTCATAACTATTCATTCCTGCCTAGTGAAGATGAGCTAGCAGACTTTATGGCATCTGCACCAAGTAGTTTTCCATCCACATCAAATCAAGGTGATGGATCTGAGAGTGATGATGTTAAGAAGAACAATAACAGGGAACCTTTGAAAAGGAAAAATTCACCGCCTAAGAATAAAAATCAAGCTTTTGTTAAAAAGATTAATTTTGTTCAAGGTAGTGATATGAAAAACGAAACTGCTGTTATTGAAAATGAATCAAATGTAGAGTTTGCAAAAAATAAGAGCATAGAAAAATCTGAAATCAAGCAAACTAAACAAGGTTCATCTAAGGGATCATCACCATCTGATAAGGGATCTACCTCAGAGACTCCAGCTAAGAAGTCTTCGAAAAAGAGATCGTGCTTCAAATGTCACGTCAAGGGACATGTAGCAAGCTGCTGTCCTAACAAAAAGAGTGAAGCACAACTTAGTGAAAAACAGAGAGGGAAATTACCAGTGAAGGAAGGTGATAGTGAGGAGAAAGGATCAAATTCTGCTCCTAAGCAACCAGAGAATGTTGCTGTTGGTGTAGATAAGGCTGAAAAAGGAACTCCACAAGTTCCTCGTTTTCAAAGAAATCAACCAAGATTTCAGCCTAGATCTCCACCAGGCAGATTTGACAGACTTAGAAGCAGTTCACCAAAAGTGAACAATTTTAATGGAAATTCAAATAATTTCAGAAGTCAAGGTCAATATCAAAATCGATACCAGAATAATGGTGGTCGAAATTTTTATAACAATGGCTTTAGAAATTATAACTATAATGCTTCTTGGAATCAAAATTCAAGATATCAAAATCAAAATTTCCAAAGGTCAAATAGTCCAAACACATATAGGAACCCTCAGGACCAGAGACCTTATGGAAATCAAAATCAAATTCCATCAGCAGGTCTGAGATCCAAGACTCCAGTTAGGAGTAATGGATATTGGATGGATGTTCCAGTAGTTGGTGAATTTGGACGACCCAAGACCATTAAGGCTTGGGTCCCCCAATCTAACTAATTTCTTAGTTGGTGTATGCAGGAGCTGCTAAGGAGGATTATCAACTTATGTTGATAATGGCTGCTCTAGACACATGAAGGGGGATGTGAGATTGTTGTTATATTTATATTGATTGATTTAAATTGAAGTTCAAAGTGCTGAGTCGACACACTAGATAACCTGGCAGATCTTTATACTAAAGCTTTTGACAGGGCTCGCTTTGAACATTTAGTCGAACTCAACGGGATGAGGAATCCTGAATAACTGGTTTTTCATAAGAATTATGTAAATAGTTTACTGTTTTTCTTAAAATTCAAAAATACAAAAACATTGAAAAATCAAAAACATAAAAAAAAAAATAGAAAATAAAAAATGAGTTATCACTGTGTGAAAAAGAAGAAATGATAGTACATCAGCAAGTTAGACTGTCACACTGAAAATGAATTAAATTGCTTAAGTGTGATAGCAGCTTCATCATATGATGTACCAGTAGACAAAAGCATGAAATAATCAACTTACCAATGTGATATAAACCTAAATAAACTGTGTATGAGTGGGGAACACATCAGTGGTGTATGGTTTAATGACCTTAAATCTTGCGTTGATAGATTGCCAAAATCTGAAGTTTTGGGTCTTTATACTGTTATTTCATCTGGGGATATCAGGGGTGTCCTTCTGCTGCATCCAGATACATGCTGACCTAGGCACACCCAGGATATCTTAAAAGAGCTAAAAATGCCAAATCCCATAAATGAAGAAGCTCTCAAAGAGAGTTATTCAAATGTGCAAAATGCATAAATCGTACCAAAAAATGGTATTTGTCTTAGCCCTCGTTAGATATTTTGGTCTCTCTGCTGTACGGAAGTACTGACCTATTCACCAATTATCTAAACGTTGAAAAACAAAACGGATGACTTCAGTATACTCACCTACTACGATGAATCTTTGTGCATACCTTGATCGCGGGGGTATATCCTGAAGTGGGACACACTAGTATATCAGTATTAAAATTACCTTAATGTATCATATGGTAATGGTACTTGAAATGTTCATGTATTTTGTTTAAGTGGACAAACATACTGGTAATCGTCTTGGACTGCTTTTCACGAAAAATTAAATAAAGAATTATCTAATTGTGTGAAACAGTTTGATTGTGCTGATATGATCTTCTTACCGATGATTCTCACAAAAATAGAGTGTTTATTGCTTTTGTATTTACTTGCTTTCAGAAAAATTTAAAAATCCAAAAATAGTGTCTTTTTCTGTTTAAAATTCTTAACGTACGGAAAACTGTTATTCTTGGAGGAATTGTTACTGATAGGGGGAGACGGTGTTGGAAAGTGAGTTCAAAATTTTTAAATCATGCGGGTTATAGGGTGTGTGATTAAAAAGTTTTGCGTGTTGGTGATAAATTGGAAAATGCTTAATCTGTTATACAGTTTAACAAATCTCTTGAATAATAATAATTTGTTTAACTTATGTTGAAAAATTCTTATGGTTTCTCGAGATGTTTGTTTTATAGTAAACAGATTGAAGCAGTATGTTGCTGAGTAGTTAAAGTGATGAGTTGCTGTGAAGATGAGAGTTTGATTGGATGCATGGTAGAACCTCCTTTCTATATTGCAGACAAAGTGAAGAGTTTGAAGATTGCTATACATATGCTGAACTGGAGTTTACTCAAACGCTAAAGTTTTTGAAGATTTGGTGATTTGGATGCATCAGCTTAGGGGGAGTCTGTTGCTGACAGAAGCTATTGAAGCTGAAGCTATCCAAAGACCAAAGACAGTGCAAGATTACATGAAGATTGCAAGATGACTGAAGACAAGGTTATTTTATGAAGCTATTGTCAAGGGGGAGTTTGTTGGTGCATGTTTGTGACAACAGCTTAGATTTAGTCTTTGGATATCTTGAAATTAGTAAAACGATAAACAGTTAGCGGGTTTAGCTTTGTAATAGTTAGTTGTAATGTTCGGGCTAACTAAACCCAACGAATTGGGTGATGGGGGGCGTTTAGGGCTTGTCCAATTCGCAGTCCATGATGTTTAACCTTGGCCCAAGTAGTAACCTTGTGTTATATAAACAAGGTTAGGCTTTAGGGTTTAGGTTAATCAGCCAAAACAGAATTAGTGAGAATTTCGTGATAGCATCTAGGGCTTGGACGAAATTGAGAGTTGTTAGGGATCTTGATTGATTGTAATCAGTTTGATAGATAATTAATAAAGATCCAGTTTGAAAGTGACTTGCTGTTTCTGTTCTTCTTCTTGTTTCTGTGATATTCTGATCAAGAGGATTCCGCACTCTTGATCGGATTGACAATTCTGTGAAGATCCACACATCAAGGGGACTTACACGCAATCGTAATCATTCAACAGCTCTACCCAGCGTCTTTGCCTCATGTTAAGCTCCTTTTGGTTAAATATGTGCTGTAAGCTCTTGTGATCCGTGAAGATTGTACATCGCGTACCATACAAATAATGTCGCCAGATTTTTAATGCAAATACCACTGCGCCTAGCTCCAAATCGTGCGTGGTATAATTCCTCTCGTGAATCTTCAACTGGCGCGACGCATAAGCTATAACCTTCTGGCGTTGCATCAGCACGCAACCCAAACCTTGACGCGAGGCGTCACAATACACCACGAAGTCATCCGTTCCTTCGGGTAGCGATAAGATCGGTGCGTCACAAAGTTTGTTCTTCAATAACTGAAACGCTTCTTCTTGTTTGTCACTCCATTCGAACTTTTTGTCTTTCTGTGTGAGCGCGGTCAGAGGTTGAGCGATTTTAGAAAAATCCTCAATGAATCTTCGATAATAACCAGCCAAACCCAAGAACTGTCGAATCTCGGTTGGCGTCTTTGGGGTCTCCCAGTCCTTGATCGCCTCGATCTTTGTGGGATCAACATGAATTCCATTTCCATTTACCACATGTCCAAGAAACTGGACTTCGCATAGCCAGAACCCACACTTCGAGAACTTAGCGTACAACTTCTCCTTCTTAAGTAGCTCTAGAATAGCTCTTAAGTGCTGTTCGTGCTCGTCCTTTGTCTTCGAGTAGATCAGAATGTCGTCAATAAATACGATCACAAACTTATCCAAGTACGGCTTGCAGACTCGGTTCATTAGGTCCATGAAAACTGCTGGCGCATTTGTCAGCCCAAACGGCATAACTAGGAACTCGTAATGTCCATAACGAGTCCTAAAGGCCGTCTTCGGGATACTTTCCTCTTGTATCCTAAGTTGATGGTATCCGGATCGAAGATCGATCTTTGAATAAAAGGTTGAGCCTTGCAACTGGTCAAATAGATCATCGATCCTCGGCAAAGGATATCTGTTCTTGATAGTCAACTTATTAAGCTCGCGGTAGTCTATGCACATACGGAAACTACCATCCTTCTTTTTAACAAACAGAACCGGAGCTCCCCAAGGTGAGAAGCTTGGTCTGATGAATCATTTGTCTAATAGCTCCTGGAGTTGTGTTGACAACTCCTGCATCTCCGAAGGCGCAAGTCTATAGGATGCCTTGGCTACAGGCGCGGTGCCTGGAACCAAGTCAATGTGGAACTCGACTTGCCTTTGCGGCGGTAATCCCGGCAAGTCTTCTGGAAAGACTTCAGGGTATTATCTTACAACCGGAATGTCTTCGATCTTTGGTTCAGCAGCTTCCTTATCCATGATGTGTGCCAAGAATGCAACACATCCCTTCTGCAAACACTTTCTAGCTTTCAGACAGCTAATGATTCTTAGAGGCGTATCGTGTTTCTCTCCGTGCACTACGATTGTTTCTTCATCCGTCATAGGGATGCGGATGGTCTTCTTGTGGCAAACAATCTCGGCCTTGTTACTCGACAACCAATCCATTCCCACTACCACGTCGAAGCTCCCCAGCTCGACTGGTAGCAGGTCTAGCGTAAACTCGTGCCCTCCTAGTTCAATCACGCATCCTTAGACAACTTCACTTGTTTCAACTAGTTTCCCATTCGCCAATTCAATCGAGTACGGAACATCTAACTTACTAGCGGTCAATCCAAGTATATTCTTAAATTCTAATGACACGAAGCTATAATCGGCACCAGTATCAAAAAGAACAGATGCAAAACGTTGGTTTATAGGGAACGTACCAGTGACAACGTTCGGATCCTGGCGCGCTTCCCTTGCGCCGATGTTAAAGACTCTTCCCCGTGCTTGGTTCAATTTTGGGCATTCCCTCTTAAAGTGCCCAACATCTCCACAATTAAAGCATCCTGGCCCTTGGCCATTTCCATTCCCAGCTTGAGTGTTGTTTTGGTTGCGATTTCCGTTCCCAGCTTGATTCGCAATGTTCCCACGGTTTCCATTTCCGCCATTATTCCCTTGTGGACGATTTCCATTACCACCACGGTTGTTGTTCCTATTACCAAAACCTCCTTGGCCACCCTGGCCAGCACTAACCCAGCAAGTATCCTTCAAGTGGCCAATTTTCCCACAAGCTTCGCATGTTTTTGGTCCGCACCGGCCAGAATGATGGCGCTGGCATGTGTTACACTTGGGCAGTGTGCCCATATAACCCTTTCCTTTGTTTTCAGCATCGGTTGCAGCTCTAGCCGGTGTGCTTGACCCGCCCTTCTTGCTTACATGGCTGGTTCCTTGCTTGAAATTGGAAAATTTTCGCTTGTTTTCACCAGACGACTTAGCATGTGTTTCTTTCTTCTTTGGTTCAACATTTGGAAACTTGTTCAACCGAATGGCCTCCTCAGTATGCGCCACACTAAGATCGATCGCTTCCGTGATCGTGGCAGGTTTGGACGTGGTAACCATACTTATTATTTGGGGAGCCAATCCCCAGATGAACCTTTCAACACGTTTAAACTCGGGTGTGACCATGTACGACACAACGTGGGATAAATCATGAAATCTTTGAACATATTCTGCAATCTTGGGACCATCCATCCTTAAATGCCAGAACTCAGTCTCTAACCTTTGTATCTCAGCACACGAGCAATACTTTCTTCACATTAACTCTTTTAACTCAGCCCATGTTAACGCATAAGCAGCAGCTTCTCCTAAAGTCTACACTTGTAAGTTCCACCACGATAGGGCTCCATCCAGAAACAGCCCTGAGATGTAAGTCACTTGTTGATCGGGAGCGCATTTGCTCATTCTTAAGACAGAGTCTGTCTTTTCAGCCCACCTAACAAACGCAACGGCACCTCCTGTGCCGTCGAAATTCACGGGCTTGCAGTCGAGAAACTGCTTGTAGGTGCACCCTGAACATACGTTAGAATTTACAAATGGTATTAGCGGGCGTGCTATAAACATCCAAATGTATCGTAATATGTCTCAAACGACTTAACATTACCATGGGGTGGATTGTTATTGCCGTTGTTGTTCGAATTGCTCCCGCTGGTTCCTCCTTGTGAGGTTGCATACTGCGCTATGGTGGCAGCAATGATTCCTTGGAGTTCTGCCTCGCTGGTAGGCATACGTATCTCGCGTCTTGGAGGCATCTTCTAAAAGATGATCGTGTTGGTCAGGTCATAGTAAGTAAACAACATACGTACGTAATATCATTCATCAATCACATAACATCACATGTTATAAATTAATCAAGCACATAACATCTCATGTTATAAAATTAAGACAATCAACCCAACATCACATATAATGAGAATATTGCGATTGCGCTATCATAAATCGAGACCACAATACAATGTTTACCAGATTTATAACTGTATTGTACATCACAAGTGACTAAGGGCAACATCGCCCTTGTCTGAACTAGCTAGTCATATACAACAACCAAAAACTAACTATCAAAAGTCATGACATCAAAATGCGGTCTCCAAAATGCTGTATAGTCGGCAAAATCGTAATCTTCTCACCAAAAGTCTACCTGCATAAAACCAAAAATATGCCTAGGCTGATGGCGGCGGAGGAGGAGGAAAGTGAGAGAATAACAAGCGATGCACATGTAACCAGTCCTCCCCTAAAGCACGACAGACGCGCAGCAAATATGCTATCTGCTGCTCAGAAGTCCAAAAACGAGCGTCTGAATCGGGGGAAAGTGGACGTGGAGGGTGCGGTGCTGCAAATGGTTCCTGACAATGACAAGATGGACGTGGTGCACTCTCCAAAACCTGAATACGACGCGTCAATGCGTCCTGCTGTATCATCAAAGAAATGAGGATGTCCTCCGTAGAGGACCCAACATGGTACGGGTGGTATGGATCAGACAGTGGCATGATAGGGGGCGTAGTCCATAAAAATGGCTCGCTCGACGACATGTAAGATGGTGTAGTGGGTGGTGCAACAGAAGAAAACTGTGACGTGAACGGTAAGGATGATGGCAGCACAAGGGGAACAAAAGTAGGATGAGAAATCTGGGGTATGAACTGGCTGCCTCCTGCCATGAAAGGTGTATGACCAAACGGCTGTCGTGATGAACCCTCCCCAGGACGTGGTGGAGGGATGTCCTGGAGATAGGTGATCGGGAGATCTGTGCGGTGAGCATCTGTGGTGTGTGGGGGAATCAAGGGAATATCAGTGTGTGCCGAAACAGGTGTGACGGGTACCACGTATGATGGATAGTCGTCGTCATCAAGCCACCCATTACGGGTGTCGGCGTAACATGGATCTATATAAGTAGCAAAGGGTGCATGGTCAAACAGTACCGGCACGGGATCAGGAAGTGGTGCCTCAACAACAGGATCAACTATCAAGGGTGGAGCAACAACGGGCAGATCAGCCACGGGTATATCCTCAACAAGAGGTGCATCAGCTGGTGCATCATCATGGACAAGGCCATGCTCTAATGCAAGGTCAGGAGCAACTACGGGCTCTGGGGCCACAGCAGGCTCCAGGTCAGCAAGATCTATATCAAGATCAGCAGGGATGTCAAGCAAAGGATCAATAGGATCTACAGGCGCCTCTAGGGGCTGATCCATGTGAATAAACTCAATGTCGTGGTCAGGGTCGTAATCAGGGGGAAAGATCGGCTCAAAAGCATCATCAACCTCGTGATCGAACTCGTGCGATGGACCGGGAGCAGCTGACATCGCCATGTCAGGGTCAGAAAAGTGAGGCTGTACACCATTGTCGTGCGAAGAAGCAGATGCCACAGACTCCAATGAGTCCGGGACAGGTGAACCAACAGGAAGCTCCTCAAAAGGGGCCTCAGCGATGGGGAGAACAACGTCAGCAGCAATAGGGGCCCCGCCCTCATAGTCAGCCTCAGGCGGATCCTCCTCAAACAAATCGATGTCATCGTCAGAAACGGCATCGAGTGGCATGTCGACAACTGGAAAAGCAGCGAGTGGTATAGGAGCAGGGATCACCGCAAGTGGTAAATCCCCTGCAGGAAGGCCATCAGCAGGCTCAACTCCAACATCGGGCAGCGCGAACGGCTGGAAATCATCGTCGTCCGTGCTGGTGGTGTCTGATGTGTAGACCTCTCGCTCTGAGGGAATCTCGTCATCGGACACTATCGCCATGGGGTCTAGCGTGTCGGACACTCCTGTGTCTGATGATGAAGCCATGACGTATGTAACACAATCACAAATATGCACATATATCAATCATAGAGTCAAATAAACATGTTAGCCGCAATAAAGCAAGCAAGTAATCATCCTAGTCTTCCCAGACTACCCTCCCAGCCTCTCAGACTGACTTCCTAGCCTCTCAGACTAACTCCCTAGTCTCTAAGACCAACCTCCTAGTCTCTAAGACTAAATCCCTGGTCTCTAAGACCAATCCTCACAGTCTCTAAGACTAAACCTCCCTAGTCTCTAAGGCTGATCCTCCCTCAGTCTCTAAGACTGATCCTCCCTCAGTCTCTAAGACTGAAATATATAAATTTTGAAAAAGTGTATTTGTGCCTTTTTGTAAAAATGTTTTGTATCCTGGATCTGGAAGTTTTAGTGTATGCAATGTAAAAATGTTTTCGTGAGAGCCCTAGTGATCATAGTCTAGACTCGAGAAAGAATCCTAGTTCGCTATGATCGATGCTCTGATACCAAGCTGTCACACCCTGGCTTTGCGGAAGCGTGGGTTTAATTTGGTGTGACTTCTTAATACCATAGCATAATCACAACAATGCTATATGAAATTAAAACCATGATGTTCATCCATTCAATAAGTTTTAAAAGTTACAACAACCACATTGTTTTGAAAGTCGACACTTAAAACAGATTACAACAACGACATAATTAAAAACTTGTTCACAAGACACAACCAAAAGACTTGAATAAAAACACAGTTTAAGACTTGTGACCCGTCCAGGCAAAGATCACATTTCCTAAACTCGGATGACACCATTATTCTTACGCAGCTTGACGACATCGCATACCTTGCCAGATCCCCTAGTTTCCTGAAATACATGTAAGTTGAAAAATCAACATAAAGTTGAGCGAGTTCATGTAAAAGTGAGTATGTATAAACCTTTGTAATATGTCTGTATATATGAAAATCCCTGGCATGTAGCAAATAAGGAAAAAGAGATCACCATTGGGTTGCAAAACCAATGATATGTGTGAAGTGCTGTAGGAAGACTCAAACCTAGCAGATTTTTGCGTCGGGCTCAAAGTCACCCCAAGGTCCGTACAGTGGGCCTGGAGTTGGGCTCGCTACACCCAGATAGATCTACCGCTAATGACCCTCGGTCCTACAATAAGGATTAATGGCCTCTAGTTCCAGCCTACCCACTCACATGATCTAAGTAGTAAACCCTCCTTAAGCTAACCATACCATGTATAAAAGTATCCATAATTACTGTAACATATATTCCACCCCCGAAGTATAAAAACTGAAAACAGTTAAGAGAAAAGGGGGACATGAACTCACTGAAGTGCGTATCCAGAAACGTCAATCTCCAACTGTATCTGCTGTGTGACGACCTACACGTACTAATTCCTATTAGACGGATGGCCGTGCCTTGGCTTAGGGTTTAACGTTTTGTTGGAGAAATAGTTAGGTAACTATTCCGTATTCACACTTCTTATTTATTTTATAAGTGTATTCCTTCCCAAGGATGGGGGTTTTTAATACATGTATACGTTATATTTTCGAAAATATATTTTTAAGTCTCACTTGAAAATATATTTTAATCACTAGTCTAAAATATTTTAATTCCCAAAAATATACATATTTTTCCCAAAAATATTATATTTTACTTCATACCATTTTCAAAATAATACTTTATCAAAATACACATTTAAGAGTATTTTCCGAAAATACATAAGTTACATTTTAAAGTTCGCGTTGTAATAACAATACCGGTGTAACTTAAATATTTATTTGTGATAGCGTTGGTATTATTTTGGAGTCGTGATTTCTTAATATTCCCAGGTTATATTATTTTTATCCTAATAATATATCTAGTTCACAAAATAATCATATAATCACACAAGCGTTTTATTATGAAATATATATTCTAAATATATATTTAATAAGTTTTATTTACGAAAATCCACCTCCGACACTTTGTAATTTTTGAAATAAAAATCATGGCGAAGTTTATTTTGAAAACCAAGTTAAAAACACATTTATAAACATTTGTTACAAAATTTTTTCTAAGTGTTATATTTCTGGAAAAATTTCGCCAGAGTTTCCTCTGTAACCGGAGGTGTCCACGCTTACAAGCGTATCATTTTCTTTTCAAAATTCACTCAAACAATTTAACAATCATCAACATACAATATTTAAACATCAAACTTGATAAAACAAGCCTAAATCACAAACTCATGAACTTGAAAGTTTTGTAAAAATATGTAGTAAATCACTAGGGTATTTAGTAGGTTTTGTTATCTTTAAAAATAAAATTAGTTTCTCAAAAAAACTTATTTTTAAAGAACTTGGAGTTTTACAACTTCTAGTCAAGATTTCCAAAAAAAATACTTCTTTGTTAAATCTTCTTGTTACACAAGTGTTTACACACTCGTTTATCTACCAAAAATGCTTCTAGTTCATAAAACATCCGGGTTTTAACAAGACTTGCATCTTTTACTTGGTTCTTCCGAAAAACCACTTGTAGATTCTTAGATCCACAAGTGTACAACTTCATTTTACAAGAAAAGTTATGTTTATTCAAGTTCAAGACTTATGAATGGATGGATCCATCATCCTTCAACTTTCTAACTTTTACATCCTACGAGTTCATGCTCTCAAACATAGACTAGTATTTCTAGATGATGATCCATCTTGTCTCTACTAACAACAACATCAAATAAATAACAACCATACAAGATCTACATGATTTACACACATATTCTGTAACATACGAAACTTTTATAACCGTAATGTAATAAATATCAATTATTTGTAATGTAATAAAAATATCAATTATTTATGTAGGTTCTAGTGAATTCAATACATTCTATGTTCGACTCAACGATTATCGTTTAAACGGTGCATCTTATTTAATAGAGATTATTTAACAATATTGTATATAGTTTTTATAAAATAACTGATTCAGTAAATACTAGAAATTAATTATAACAAATGTTTCTTATACTTAGAATTAGTGCTATTTAAAATTCAAAGAAAACAAAAAGATCATTTAGTATGTTGCATATAACTTAAGGGGGGTCTAGTGAAAATTCAAATGAAATCAATTGCATCTTGATTGTTTCGTAAGTTTTGGAATTCAAAAATTTCAACCGGGATTTTCGCTACAAAAATTGCAAACCGTATCAATTTCCTAATCGTCATTAATTATTAGAATGATATACTTCTCACAAGCTTCCACTCATACGATTTCATATAAATTCGATTGCAAACACCTTCGTCGTCCTCCATTATTGATTAAGAACCGGAGATTTTGACGCATATCGCGAACTCACCACCACATTCTTGTTCCTCTTCTTGCATCTGTAAAAGCCGTCGTTTTTTTTTGTGCTGATGTAATCGTCGCCACATACAACAACATTGCAGCTCATTACGACACCGGTCGCCGTTCCGTCGCACGGTATTTCTAGCTTCACACATCCGCGCCGCCGTGACATCTGCAACTTTATCACTGCCGCCGTCTGCCTCTTGTGTCTGTCGTTTCGCGAAAACTTTGGCAGCCACCGTCGATCAGTTATTCTGGCCATCGCCACTCCCCCCGAGTCTGACCGTCGCCGTAGAACCACCGTCTTCCGCTGATCAGCGTTGATACCACTGCACCGTCCACCACTCGTCACCATTGCCTGCCGCCTTCGGTCACCGTGAACTACCACCACGCTTGGTCGGACATTTGGTTGTCTCCGCTCATTCCAACGGCAACCGGACAACCTTGAGTCGTTATCGCCATTTTGATTTCGGGTTCGTTTTGTCCAGCGATTGAGGTAATCAATCTTCTGTTAATAACTTATGTCCAGTAGACATGTTTTCGATTTTGGGCTCTTAATATTCCGATTCGTTTCCGGCGACTAAAGGATCATATAATTTAAAAGTGTTTTGTAAAACATGATCATACTAAATGCTTAAATGAAATCGAGTTCTGCATGGTTTTATTTATTTATTTTAAAAAAAAAAATTGTCTATTAATTTGTCTCTGTATATATGAGTATGTGGTGTTTGTTTTATTTTCATATAAATGCATGAGTATGTGTTATTGCATGCATGAGTGTGTGTTAAAAAAAAATGCATGTGGGTGCTTGAGATATATGGGTATGAGTTGGAGTAATGTACGTGTAGATTATGTATGTAGGTGTGTGTTATTTTATCATTAATAGTATTTGTATTTATGTATTAGTAAGTATAGTAAATGCATGTGTGTGATATATGTATGGGTATCTATTATGTGTGTATGTGAGAGATGTAATGTGTTATGTACAGGTAGGTGGTGTAGTATCTAAGTGTGCCTTGTTTGTAAATGTGTTAGGAAATTACGAACATCACTAATACGGATATATAGTATTAAACTTGATTCTTATCAATTAGTTTAAAATTAGAATTCTTACTAATTTCGTATGGATATGATATGATAAGTTTGATTAAGAAAAGATAATCTATATTTGGGGTATAAAATAAATAGTTTTTTTTTATAAAGGCTCATTAACCAAGTCCTTAGTCGCCAGGTAAAAATTTAAAGAGCGAACGTATACATTAAATAAATTATAATGGATCTCGTAACGCGATTTAGGTTTGCATAAGTTTTGAAGAGGATTTTATTGTGGATTTTGCTTTGCTTGCTAAACTAAGGTACGGATTCTTTGGTCTTCTCATCAGAGTATTTTTTTTTATGTTTCTATCATGTTCGTTACTTTGAAGTACGAATTTTGTCTATTCCCATCAATCGTCTCATATCCGTATTGTACATTTGATAAGTTTGATTATAACATGCAATATACCGTAGTAATTGTAATCATTGTTGCATGTTCTCGTGAGCATTATGTTCAGTTGCCTGTAAATGGCTTTAGTTTTGTACTCTGTCACCCGAGCATGTTTGGTTTGGTTTGGTTCGGTTCGGTTCGGTTTGGTTTGGTTCGGTTTGGTTTGGTTTGGTTTGGTTTGTGGAGATGGAACAATGGGTGCACGTCGTACTCACCGTCTCATAGGTGCATGGACTAGCTAGCTGTGTACCTGTTTGGTTGTTTAGGCTCGTGGGTGCTTCCGTCTCACGTGACTTGGTTTGTTATTTTTTTTTTGTCACGTATTCTGATATCTGTTTCTGATCTGGTATGTTTATAATGTTGTCTGGTATGCTTTGTAGGTCTGATTATGTTCTGCCTCAGATTATGTTCAGTATTTGTTCAAGTGTCAGTTTTGGTTTTGTGTTCAAAAATTTCTTATTTCTTTCTTTATGTCTTTTCTTTACTTGTACTATTTGATTTTTCCGTTACTGGGCAACCTTTGGCTCAGCCGTAGTTTTCTTTGTTGTGTTTTCTTATTTGTTGACAGGTAATCCGGGAAATGTTGGGAACTAGTGTTGATGAGAGTAAAAATGCGGTTCAAGAATAAAGACTTTTATTTATTTCAACATTTTGAATTAATTAATACTTAGGATTCTTGGTTTGTTTTAAGACTTTGTTATCTTTCGAATTCAACTTTTCTTCGTTAAATGGATTGTGTTTGGTTTTTGATATCTATGATAGTGACACGTCAGCCCTATCCGGGTTGGGGTGTTACAGTTATGGTATCAGAGCCCAGGCTCCTTCCTGTAGAAAACTTTAACATTAATAATTAAACGTGTGAGTTAATGGGTAGACATCCGGTTAGGATATCTCTCTTTCTTCTTCACGTAATTTGAAATTTTCTCCTCTCACACACATATCTCCTTTTAGATGCCTCCTAGAAGAAGTGTGAACAACCGACGTAACGAGAATAACGACATCCCTATTGAGACCCTCATTGCTAACGCTGTCAATACGGCTATCGCGTGTTTGGTTCCTAACTTGTTGCAACAGCTTCAGCAAAATAACAACAACGGACCACTAGGAGGTAATAACAACAACGAACCACAAGGGGGTAATAACAACAACGGCCCTCAAGGCGGAAATGCTAACCCTCCTGTTGCCATTCATGATTGGCTTGATCGCTTCCAAAAGTTAAAGCCAAAATCGTTTTGTACCGCTGCTACTCCCGTCGAGGCGGAAAACTGGATTGCTCATATCGAGAAAAATTTTGAAGTGTTGGGTGTGAATGACGGATTCAAAGTCAGGCTTGCGAGTTACAAATTGGAGGACGATGCTCATAGGTGGTGGAAGACTTTGAAGAATGCTCGTGGAGGAGATAATTATGCAGCCACACTTCCTTGGAATGAGCTTCGTACATTGTTCTATCAGCAGTATTTCACTGATGCTGACCGCAGTGAATATCTAAGAGAGTATTCCTCTATCATGCAGGGGGACGATGAGCCTATTATGGAGTTTAAAACTCGTTTCTGTCGTTTGGTCAATTTTCTGGGTCCGACTGCAGGTACGCTAGAGCAGCAAACCAACACTTTCAAGTGGGCTATATGTGACCGTGATAGGAAGTTTATTCTGAATCTTCGTTTCGCTGATATTAATGAGATTGTTGATGCGGTCAAAAACTTGGATAATGATAAGAAGCATCGCCAGAGGACGTTGGATGATAATCGTAAGCGACCAAGGGAAGATAACCAGAGTAATTCTTCTTTTCAAGGTGGCAATGATCAATCTCGAGACCGTAGGCACCGTTCTGACAGGAATTACGACAATCAGATACAGCAAGACAAACAAAACCTGCCACAATATCGTGACCCTCCTTGTGCCACTTGTGGGAAACCTCATAGCGGGGTTTGTCGCCGAGCGGAACGTCTCTGTTTCAATTGTGGAGATGCAGGTCACCTGGTTAAAGAGTGCCCTAAGTTTAACCCTAGAGCTAATACTAGGGGAAATGCCAGACTTGCTACTAATGATGCAGCTAATACCCCAGGTATGATTTTCGGTTAATTGCATATTAGTTAACGTGATATGCATGCTCTAATTGACACTCTTGCATCAATATGTGATATCACTTCTACTTGCTAAGTACTTGATGACTAGGCCCACTACTTTAGGGTACCCATTAATTATATCTACCTCCTTAAGTGGCGACGTTATCTCTGATGTTTATAAAGATTATCCAGTTTGAACATAGTCCATTATCTGTTCCATAACATCCAATTGGATTTTTTATCTGTTCTCACTATCTGAACAGTTTGCTTGCTCTGATGTTTGATATGTTGATTTTGTCTGATCTCGTAAAAGTCCTCACTAGTTTAAGTTCATGTCTACCTGTCATTTTGTCACTCGGAATTTGCTCTTGTGCGTGGTGTTTTGCTATACAACCATGATACCTGAATTTCGTAGCATATGCATATGTTTAAATTTTGCTCTTTATCCATACTTAGCAATTTCGAGGACGAAATTTTTTTTTAGGAGGGTAGAATTGTAACATACGAAACTTTTATAACCGTAATGTAATAAATATCAATTATTTGTAATGTAATAAATATCAATTATTTATGTAGGTTCTAGTGAATTCAAAACATTCTATGTTCGACTCAACGATTATCGTTTAAACGGTGCATCTTATTTAATAGAGATTATTTAACAATATTGTATATAGTTTTTATAAAATAACTGATTTAGTAAATACTAGAAATTAACTAGTGTTTTTCAATGACGCGCGTTGCGCGAAAGGCATTGGTGTTTTCGACCGACATCATTCTTCAAACGATTCGAGATAAACGATGCGTAACCAGCCATATCCGGCATCGTGGAGTGTATTAAAAAGGGAGCAATTGGACGATTGGATGCTAGACTAGGTGTTTCTTGGAATTTGTTCGGGTCAAAACCACGATTATGAGGATTCATTTTTCGTATTGTGGTTGGATGAGATTTTTTTTTAAAAATAAGATAGAGATGATTATAGAAGAGGTGGAGTAGTTGTGGTAAAAAAGTGAATAAAAGTGTGAGTATTTATAGTTAATAATTTTTTTTTAAACACATAGCTGTTGGCCAACGGCTAAGCCCAAACGGCTACTTGTCTTGGCCAATGAGATTCTGTCATGTCATCTTGATAGCCCCGTCCAACGCCCGGGCTGAAACCCCCGCCCAAGGGGCCACGCCGAAACCCAAGCCCACCCGGGGTGGTGACTTGGGCGTTTGTACCCAACCCACGCCACAACCCCCGCCCCCAGGCTGAAACCTCCGCCCAAGGGGCCACGCCGAAACCCAAGCCCACCCGGGGTGGTGACTTGGGCGTTTGTACCCAACCCACGCCACAACCCCGCCCCATACCCCATATTCTAACCCGGGCTGAAACCCCCGCCCAAGGGGCCACGCAGAAACCTAAGCCCACTCGGGGTGGTGACTTAAGCGCCTGGGGTGGTGACTTGGGCGTTTATACCCAACCCACGCCACAACCCCGCCCCATACCCCATGTCATAATATACCCTAAATTCAATTCACTATTCATTTCGTTTGTTTTTTTTTATCATATATGAATATGAATTATAACAAATGTTTCTTATACTTAGAATTAGTGCTATTTAAAATTCAAAGAAAACAAAAAGATCATTTAGTATGTTGCATATAACTTAAGGGGGTCTAGTGAAAATTCAAATGAAATCAATTGCATCTTGATTGTTTCGTAAGTTTTGGAATTCAAAAATTTCAACCGGGATTTTCGCTACAAAAATTGCAAACCGTATCAATTTCGTAATCGTCATTAATTATTAGAATGATATACTTCTCACAAGCTTCTACTCATACGATTTCATATAAATTCGATTGCAAACACCTTCGTCGTCCTCCATTATTGATTAAGAACCGGAGATTTTGACGCATATCGCGAACTCACCACCACATTCTTGTTCCTCTTCTTGCATCTGTAAAAGCCGTCGTTTTTTTTTGTGCTGATGTAAACCATAATCGTCGCCACATACAACAACATTGCAGCTCATTACGACACCGGTCGCCGTTCCGTCGCACCGTATTTCTAGCTTCACACATCCGCGCCGCCGTGACATCTGCAACTTTATCACTGCCGCCGTCTGCCTCTTGTGTCTGTCGTTTCGCGAAAACTTTGTCAGCCACCGTCGATCAGTTATTCTGGCCATCGCCACTCCCCCCGAGTCTGACCGTCGCCGTAGAACCACCGTCTTCCGCTGATCAGCGTTGATACCACTGCACCGTCCACCACTCGTCACCATTGCCTGCCGCCTTCGGTCACCGTGAACTACCACCACGCTTGGTCGGACATTTGGTTGTCTCCGCTCATTCCAACGGCAACCGGACAACCTTGAGTCGTTATCGCCATTTTGATTTCGGGTTCGTTTTGTCCAGCGATTGAGGTAATCAATCTTCTGTTAATAACTTATGTCCAGTAGACATGTTTTCGATTTTGGGCTCTTAATATTCCGATTCGTTTCCGGCGACTAAAGGATCATATAATTTAAAAGTGTTTTGTAAAACATGATCATACTAAATGCTTAAATGAAATCGAGTTCTGCATGGTTTTATTTATTTATTTTAAAAAAAAAATTGTCTATTAATTTGTCTCTGTATATATGAGTATGTGGTGTTTGTTTTATTTTCATATAAATGCATGAGTATGTGTTATTGCATGCATGAGTGTGTGTTAAAAAAAAATGCATGTGGGTGCTTGAGATATATGGGTATGAGTTGGAGTAATGTACGTGTAGATTATGTATGTAGGTGTGTGTTATTTTATCATTAATAGTATTTGTATTTATGTATTAGTAAGTATAGTAAATGCATGTGTGTGATATATGTATGGGTATCTATTATGTGTGTATGTGAGAGATGTAATGTGTTATGTACAGGTAGGTGGTGTAGTATCTAAGTGTGCCTTGTTTGTAAATGTGTTAGGAAATTACGAACATCACTAATACGGATATATAGTATTAAACTTGATTCTTATCAATTAGTTTAAAATTAGAATTCTTACTAATTTCGTATGGATATGATATGATAAGTTTGATTAAGAAAAGATAATCTATATTTGGGGTATAAAATAAATAGTTTTTTTTTATAAAGGCTCATTAACCAAGTCCTTAGTCGCCAGGTAAAAATTTAAAGAGCGAACGTATACATTAAATAAATTATAATGGATCTCGTAACGCGATTTAGGTTTGCATAAGTTTTGAAGAGGATTTTATTGTGGATTTTGCTTTGCTTGCTAAACTAAGGTACGGATTCTTTGGTCTTCTCATCAGAGTATTTTTTTTTATGTTTCTATCATGTTCGTTACTTTGAAGTACGAATTTTGTCTATTCCCATCAATCGTCTCATATCCGTATTGTACATTTGATAAGTTTGATTATAACATGCAATATACCGTAGTAATTGTAATCATTGTTGCATGTTCTCGTGAGCATTATGTTCAGTTGCCTGTAAATGGCTTTAGTTTTGTACTCTGTCACCCGAGCATGTTTGGTTTGGTTCGGTTCGGTTTGGTTTGGTTTGGTTCGGTTTGGTTTGGTTTGGTTTGGTTTGGTTTGTGGAGATGGAACAATGGGTGCACGTCGTACTCACCGTCTCATAGGTGCATGGACTAGCTAGCAGTGTACCTGTTTGGTTGTTTAGGCTCGTGGGTGCTTCCGTCTCACGTGACTTGGTTTGTTATTATTTTTTTTTGTCACGTATTCTGATATCTGTTTCTGATCTGGTATGTTTATAATGTTGTCTGGTATGCTTTGTAGGTCTGATTATGTTCTGCCTCAGATTATGTTCAGTATTTGTTCAAGTGTCAGTTTTGGTTTTGTGTTCAAAAATTTCTTATTTCTTTCTTTATGTCTTTTCTTTACTTATACTATTTGATTTTTCCGTTACTGGGCAACATTTGGCTCAGCCGTAGTTTTCTTTGTTGTGTTTTCTTATTTGTTGACAGGTAATCCGGGAAATGTTGGGAACTAGTGTTGATGAGAGTAAAAATGCGGTTCAAGAATAAAGACTTTTATTTATTTCAACATTTTGAATTAATTAATACTTAGGATTCTTGGTTTGTTTTAAGACTTTGTTATCTTTCGAATTCAACTTTTCTTCATTAAATGGATTGTGTTTGGTTTTTGATATCTATGATAGTGACACGTCAGCCCTATCCGGGTTGGGGTGTTACATATTCTTCTTAGCGATAATATATTCAGCCGAGTATATCGGCTGAAATATTGGGATTAATATTATTATTTGATTTGGTGTATATTTGTATTTGTATTTGTATTGTATATCTGTTTCCTTATTTTCTGATGTACCAATCCCTATTTAAAAGGTTCTTTGTTTTCAATGGAATGATACAGAAAATTTACACCACAGAAACTTTCATGGTATCAGAGCAATTCTGATACCCATCTCTTCCGCAGCCTTTTCTTTTCTTTCTTCTCGGATACGTCCGATACGTCATCACGATGACTACTGAAAAAGAGAACATTGAACAGCCTCCAAAGCCCCAGCCCCTACATCCCGCATACTCTGTTACAAATATACAGAGTAAGATCCGAACCCTAGACGTCACCAATGTTACGTATTCTCAATGGATACGGCTGTTTAAATTACATGCCGTCGCATACAAGGTGATGAATCACATCGATGGTACTGCTCCTCCAGCATCAACATCTGCTGATCATGAGGCCTGGAAGGAATTAGATGCGCTTGTCCTTCAATGGATATTCAGCACGATTTCCGATGACCTTCTTAAACGAGTTATGGACAGCAACACAGTTACGGCTCATGCTGCGTGGTCCAAACTCGAGAAAATTTATCTCAGTAATAAGAAGGCACGTGCTGCGTCTTTGGAAACCAAGTTCTGTAATCTGACTTTGTCGGCGTGTTCCTCCGTTGAAGACTACTGTCAGCGGCTGACTGACCTTGCAAACCAACTAGCCGATGTCGATGTCACTATCACTGAGTCCCGTCTTGTTCTTCAACTGGTAAGGGGTTTACCAGCCGAGTATAACACCACGGCTGCCCTTATTAATCAGCAAGGCGTTGATTGGGATCAAGCCGTTAGTATGCTGAACGATGAAGTACTGCGTCTGGAAGCACAAAAGGGAGCTCATTCTACCGTTTTAGCCGCCACCTCTGCGCAAAGAATTCCTCAAAACCACCAGCCGGTTCAGCCATCTGACAACACTGCCTCTTCCTCTCGTGGCCGGGGACGGGGCCGTGGGTCCTGGAACCGCCGCGGTGGCAGGGGACGCGGCAGCAGCAACCGTCAGCCCTATTCTTCCTGGTCCGGACAACAACAACAGCAATCTGGCTACTCTCAGCAACCCGGTTTTCCTAACTGGGCCTGGTGGACTCCTCCACCATGCCCCTATCCGACCCAGCAGCAGTGGCGGCCCAACAACAGCCCAGTTCAGCAGCCGCAAGCCCAGTCTCAGGCCCATTTTTCAGGTTTTCCTCAGCAGCAGTTTAGCGGCTTCAGTCCTTCACCCCAAGGCGTCTACAATGCTTTGAGTCCAGCAGATCTCAGCGCCGCGTTCAACAATATGCAGATGAATCAGCCCTCTTCTTCTTGGGCTTCGGACCTCATGGATACAGGGGCAGAGTCTCATGTTACTAATGAGCAAGGTAAAGTTCTTATCCCACATTCTACTCCTGTTTGCAGTAAATTATTGGTAGGCAATGGCCATTTTTTACCAATACACGGATCGGGAACGGGCTTCCATAACTTACCCAACCGAACCTATGTCCTACCCAATGTCCTTTATAGCCCACAAGTTATTAAAAACCTTATTTCTGTCAGACGTTTTACTCGTGATAATCAAGTTTCTGTTGAATTTGACCCTTTTGGTTTTTCATTGAAGGATCTCAAAACTAGGAAGCTTCTGTCCCGTCACAACAGCACCGGAGACCTTTACCCTTTCACTCAGCCGCAACTACCTCCTCAAGCTACTTTTCTTGCTTCTACCAGTCTTCCCTGGCATGATCGCTTAGGTCACCCGGGGGCTCAAGTTTTAGAACTTTTAAGTCGTAATTTGAATTTTTCATGTAATAAGAGTAAAAACTCACATGTTTGCAATTCTTGTCAACTTTCAAATAGTAAACGATTGCCTTTTCACTCCTCTAACACTTTTACGTTTGCACCATTTGATATAATCCATTGCGACTTATGGACATCTCCTATCACGTGTAAAACAGGATACAAATATTATATGGTTCTAATTGATAATTTTTCCCACTTTTACAATACAAATACAAATATACACCAAATCAAATAATAATATTAATCCCAATATTTCAGCCGATATACTCGGCTGAATATATTATCGCTAAGAATTCTCTCTTTATCCACCTTATTCCTCTTGTGTTCAAGACTTTAAGTTATGTTCTTTAGAGTTTCTTATCATTTCATCATAAATCATCTATTAACCACCATAAACAAGATCAAGATGATGATTAGAAACACTTACTACTAGCTCAAGGCTAGGGAAGAAACAAGGTGTAAATGTGGTAGATAAAAGAAATCTAGAGAGGTTCTTGCACTTCCGAAAGCACCCGGCTTGTTTGTATAGCTCCTTGCACCTTTGGATGTATGAGAAATGGCTAGAATGGAATTTGATGGTGTGTGTATGGTGGTGATGGTGTTCGGCCGAAAACAAGCAAGGAAGGAAGAGAGAGAGCAAGTTGCTAAGTGTGTTGGTGAAATGAAGTTCTTAATCCCATGAGTTTACTTATAATCCAACTCCACTATTAACCATCATATAATGTGTCATCTAGATATCAAACAATTGTGATTATTATAATCAAAGAAGGACAAGGGGTGGGTCACCCCTTGTGATCGTCATTTTGAGGGGGGGGGGGGGGGTAAGGGTTGGGTGGTGATGGTTAAGTTATAAACTAGTTGAAATCTAATGGTTTAGTTAGTATGTTAAGTGTGTAGTGTAATGTAAGGGGTGTTAGGGTGTTCGGGGACCCTAACTAGCTCAGAAAAGTATAAACAATGTTTTTGGCAAAATTTTTATGTTTCGGGTAAAGTCCGGTTGTTCGGTTGGATGTTAATCCGTTAATGTGTTAAATAAAGATTTAAAGTGTCTTTTGTATTATTTTTAGTGACACAATAAATTACCAACACTTTGGAAAGTGTCTAGAATTATTTTACCAAGTTTTTGCACTTTACTAGCTTGGTTAAAAGCTAAATTTTGGTACACTAGTGCAGAATTCTGCACTTTAAGTATGTTTTAGGCACATCCGGGCAACATAACTATCACCTAGTGACGCAGTTTAATGATCCTCACCTCCCTACACACTCTACCAGTGTAGTACTTTATTCCCGGCTCATACTGGCCTCAATATAGTGTCTGTCTAGGTGCTGGCATTGTCAGCATGTTTACTGGGTTATCCGTTTAGTGTGCTAACTGTGCTTTTGTGCATCAAGGTTGTCACTAATGTTTGTGTGTAAATAACAGAGTGACAGTATAAAATGTGATGCATGAGTATGTATGTATCAGAAATCAAGAAGCAGTTTAACCACAATTGTAAGCAAGCACAGTAATTAAGCACTAATTAAATATTAATTAATTGTACGGATACCTGGTTTTGTGAGGGTTGTCACAATATCCTTCCCAAGGATGGGTGTATTTGTCTTCGTACTCTTATACTTGTATATTTTTGCCATGTATAGGTGTCGTATTCCGGTATGTATTTATACGTACGAGAATACCTATTTTTATTGTGTTTATTAAGTATCCTTATACTTGATTTTGTATTATCTTTTCCGGAATAATATCTCTAGTAAAAATACATTAATATATATTTCGAAAATATATATTTTAAATATTTATAAATTTCATACAAGTCTCAAAAATAATATATTTTCAAGTCTAACTTGGAAAATATATATATAAACTTATTTTTTTCCCAAAAATAATATATTTGATGTTTGTTTGAGAAAATATATATTTCTTCCAAAAATAATATATCTTCTATTATTTCCAAGATAGTATATTTTTATTCACCAAAAATAACATATTTTCTTCTAGTAAAAAGTATGATATAAATTTGTAGTAATCATGAAAATCCCATTTTCATTCCCTTGATGTCCAAAATATTATTTACAAAAGTATACACGTGAATAATATTTCTGGAATATTTTGTGAGTTATATTCCTTTGTTCGGTTTTACCGGTATTTTGGGTATTCTTTGTATATTTATTCCTTGGAATTTTGGTAATATTTTGGATTGTAATTTCTTGGTATTTGATGAGTTATATTATTTCAAATCCTAAAATAATATAACTAATACACATAATACACAAATAATCACACACATGGTGCCTTAAAAATATATATTTCCTAAATACATATTTGTCACTTTTATTTGTAAAAATCAACCTCCAATATTTATAATTTTTTTGTAACAAAAATTATGGAAAAGTTTATGTAAAAATTCATGGTTTAAAGCACACTTGTAATTATTTGTTTAGAAATAATTTTCTAAGTGTTTAATTTTTAGAAAAATTTTGCCATAGTTTCCCCTAAAAATGGAGGTTTCCATACCTTGAAGGTATATCATTTTCTTTTGAAAATCATCACAATCAATCCACAATCAACAACACTTACCAACCTTGCCATTAACAAGCATAATCTACTACTTCATGAACTTGAATGTTTGTAAAAAATTTTAGTAACTTACTAGTGTATTTAGTGAGTCTTGTTATCCTTTAAAGTGTGATTGATTCTTTAAAAACATTATTTTCAAAAAATGTTTCTTTATGAATTTTTCTTGTTACACACATGTTTCTACGCCTTATTAACCACCAAAAATAAGGTTTATTTGTTTAAGAACCAAGATTTAGTGAAATTTGTATTTTTAACTTGGATTCTTGGAAAATCACTCTTGAAGTTTTAGATCTACAAGACTTACATTTGAGTTTAATCATTATTTCACAAGAACACATTATATTCTTTCAAGTTCATGCTTTATGTTAGGGTGATTCATTAAACTCTAATATGTTCATCCTCTCATCTTGCTAGATTATGTTTTTAATCATGATCTAGCAAGATCATATGATGATCTTCATTATTTTCATAAGCAAACAATGATCAACAAGTAAATCAACACATAAACAACATGATTTCTTCATGATTTCTTATAATTTTAAGCTTATGTTCATGTTTCATCTTCTTGTTTCTTAGTGTTCTTCAAGTTAATCATTATGAACCATCTTTTAACCACTTGAAATAGATGTAAAATGGAGTGATTAGTGTTCTTACCACTAGCTCAAGGCTAGGGATGATCAAGAGAAGAAAACAAGTGGATAAAAGCAAATAGAGAAGGTCCTTTAGCTTCCGAAAGCTCCAAGCTTCCTAATACACCTTCTTACACCTTTGTACATATGTGGAATGGATGGAGGATGAATGAAAAATGGTGGTTGTAAGTGTGTGTTCTTGGCCGTGAGTTGAAGGGAGGAGGAAGAAGGAGTTTGTTGGTGTTGTGATGAACAATGATGGTTTAAGTCCTAAAGGTTATACTTATAATACTTCCACAATTTTAGTCTATTGGGTTTTATGTTTAGTAAAGTATAAACAAGATCCATTAAAGAATTGAAATAAATCCTTTAGGTGGGTCCCTTGTTGGGGCCGTAGGTATGGGGGGGGGGGTGTAGACTAGGTTTCAACTAGTTAGTTAGATAATGGTTAGAATTCAAGTATTCTAGTTAGGTATTTAGTTACTAGTTGCTATGTGATGTGTTATGATGTTCGGAAACCATAACTAGCTTGGAAATGTTAAAACAATGTTTCTAGTGAAAATTTGGTGTATCAGGTAGTGTCCGGTTGTTCGGTTGGTTACCGGTTCGTTAAGGTGCTAAACTGTGCAGTTTAGTATGCTTTATGTACCATTTTATGACAGTTTCGATTCCCGACACTTAGGAAAGCATTCAGGACCATTTAACCATATTTTTGCATGATATAAATGTGTTTAAATGCTGAATTTGCTGATTTTCTGCAGAATTCTGCAGTTTAAGTGAGTTTTAGGCACTTTCCGGCACTTAAACTATCTCTAGGAAGGCAGTTTTATGATCCTTACTTTCCTACACACTGTACTAGTGTAATACTTGGTTTCTGGCTCATTCTGTGTCTCAATACAATGTCTGTCTATCTACTGAACTCTGTCAGCATTTTTCTGATTTGTCTGATAACTGTGCTGCCGGAGTTTCGTGCATCATTCTAATCAACAAAGTTTGTATACAGTAATGATATGTCGTTTGCAATATATAATGCACATGTATGTATATGGTACTAATCAGAAAACAATTCAAGTAATTAATTGCAATTTAGCACAGTCATTAAGCACTAATCATTATTTAATAATTGTACGGATACCCGAAATTTTGACAGTTGTCACATTCTCCCCCTGTTAAGAAAAATTTTGTCCTCGAAATTTATACTACCTTCACTCCTTAGGGTTACATTATGCGTGTAAGGATATGAATAATACTGAGGTAGATAACCACAAATCCGAATCGAAACTTATTCGAATCAGGTGAATCCAAGGACATATTACAACAATCAGAACCCAACGGTTAAAAGGTATGTGTTTCAGAATTTTGCCGTCAAGGGATACGAGACGTATAGATGTACAATCTAGTGTAACTTAGTTAACAGGGGTTTAACAAAAGAGCAGTTTTGACCAATAGAATTCCAAACGATCGTTCACAGTATGCAAATGAGTTCTAGAAACAATAACATCCGCTAGATGAACTCAAAATCAACAACTCGAATATAGTAGTAACATGACAATGATTTGTCAACTTTCAAACAAATACGTGGTTAAGATTAGTGTGTTGACATTCTTGAATTGCTAAAGTACGTCGAAATGAAACACAATCGGATCTGGTGTATCATTGTCTTAATTTGTAGTTGCATTAAGAATGTTTAAATAACAAGTTAAACGAAAGTATGTGTAGTTTTGTGTGAAACGGTTGACCATGATTAGCACAAGCTACAAGTTTACACTGACACCACAAGGTGTCGTAATGACATAATTCAATCATAGCGGTGACCGAACAAGTTCACCGTGTTTGAAATCAAATGAAAGTGTAATGAAGAAATCCTGGAAATTTGATTCAAACGGCATCGTAGGATTTTTCAATTGAATAGAGAACACAAAAGAACTACTGTTTTCGATCGAAGATGAAAAGCAATAAATACTGCAAGGCATTCGATCGATAATGAAAGAACCGTTAGGAGGTACACTGGAATATAAAATGAATTTATGTACCGTTGTCTTAGCACACGATTCTGTTAAGACTGCTTTAATCTTGATAAAACAGAACGTATTTAGAGCAGTTAATAAATAAACAATTAAATCCGTGTATGAAATACGTAAACGAGATTAGCGCAAGCTTCAATCTTATGAAAGCATCACCACAAGGTGTTGAAATCAACGAATGATTTAACGGAGACGTAGATCAAACAAGTCTACTACGACTCGAAGCAAAGGAAACGCTTGCTAAAATGAATTTGAGTATGATGCTCTCAATACGTCATATGGTATTTTGAATTGAATATGCGAAATGGACAAGTTCAAACAATCGAACTTGGTTTTAGTGCAAACTGACAATAACGCATGTATCGACAAGGGAATTTTCTGCATGGTTACATAGATACCATGTATGTAACTGGAAAGAAATGAAATTTCAAGAAAGTGTGTTGACTTGATAGCAAAGGAGCCAACAATTACAATAATGTAGGTCATTCAAATCATAAATCAAAAATTAGCTTTAGCAAATAATATTTGAACTTTGATGAAGCGCTTATTCGAAACGAAACCACATGCATAACAAATGGTGCATGCGTAACATATGAATTTCCAAGAAATGAAACAATGAGTATTTGCTAAAATGAAGAAATGATCAAGTACCGAAGCAAATGAGTGTTCTCTCTAGTGAAGAAAATTGACGTGGTGCAACTACCATTAAGAGGAGTAGACATGCAAACATCTACTCGCTAGAAGCAAAATGGAAATTTCAATGTAAGAATTTTGAGTGTTTCACCTGTTCGGTTAACTAGAATAGCATATACGACAGAATAATGGTGTTTGCTCGAGTTAATAGACGTGGTTTTTACGAGATAATCTCTAATGGACTTTGAAATAAGTCCCCGAGAGTCCTAAATACCTGTTTCCTAGATTCTCAAAGTTTTGTACTCTGGGTATAACTGTTTTGTGCCTCGTGTAGAAAACATAATATTAGCACATGTTTAAAACAAGTTGTTGACTCACTGTACTTTGGTATACTTTCTCCCTAAATTCGCAGCCAGCGATAACCTAAATGAAGATCGATCTTGGAATAGCATCTCGACCCTGAAGTTGGTCAAATAAATCAGCAATCCTTGGCAAGGGACACCAATTCTTGATGGTTAACTTGTTCAGCTCACGGTAGTCGATACACGCTTGAAAGCTACCATCCTTCTTTTGACGAACAGCACTGGAGCTTCCCAAGGCGAAAAGCTTGCCTTATAAATCCCCTATCTGGAAGCTTCTGAAGCTGCGTTGAAAAATCTTGTATCTCAGAAAGTGCAAGTCGATAGGGTGCCTTGGCTACAGATGCGGCGCCTGGAAACAAGTCAATGCGAAATTCGACTTGTCGTTGAGGAGGTAACCCTGGCGTGTCTTCGGGGAAGACTTCAGGATATTCCTTTACCTCAGGGATATCTTCTATCTTTGGTTCTTCGGCTCCCTTATCAACAACATGAGCCAAGACGGCAACACATCCTTTGCACAAAAACTTCCGTGCCTTCAAACGGCAGATAATCTGGAGGGGCGTATCCTGCTTCTTCTCATGAATCACGATCGTTTCTTCGTTCGCCATCGGGATGCGGATAACAATCTCCGCTCGATTGCTCGACAACCAATCCATCCCAATTACAACGTTGAAGCTTCCCATTGGTTAGTTTTATCAAGCACGGGATATCTAACTTACTTGCTACTAAACCAAGTGTATTCTTAAACTCTAAAGATACGAAGCTAAAATTGGCAACAGCATCAAGCAGCACAGTTGCATAACGTTGACTAATATAGAACGTACCGATGACCACGTTTGTATCCTGGCGTGCTTCCCTAGCTCCGCTGTTGAGCTTTTATCCACGTGCCTGATTGTTTTTAGGGCAATATTTTCTGAAATGCCTTTTGTCTCCAAAGTTAAAACAACCCGGAGCACGTTTTTTAGCATCACTCTTTCTGCCTTGATAGTCGTTGTTGTCGTTGTTTCCTCCGTGATTTCCGTTACCATCTTGACCTCCATTTCCACATTCAGTGCCTTGCCTACACGTCTCCTTGACATGCCCCCTCTTGCCACAGTTATCACATTTCCCATATTTACATCGCCTGACATGGTAACGTCGACAATTGTCGCACTTAGGTAGGATACCTTTGTACTCTTTCCCCTTTTTGGCTTTGTTCTTGTTATTCGCTCGAGTACCCTTCTTAAGATTGGTGAACGTCCTTTTGTTATCTCCGGATGGCTCCATATGAGTCTCCTTTTTCTCCTCCGAGGTGGAAAATTTTCCCAGCCTAACCGCTTCTTCAGTGAGTGCCACACTTGTGTCGATAGCATCGGTAATTATTGGAGGCTTCGATGTTGTCACCATGCTAAGAATCTGAGGTGCCAATCCCCAGATGAAGCGTTCGATCCGTTTAAACTCTGGTTCCACCAGAGATGGAACAACTCCCGATAAATCGTGAAATCTCTGCACATACTCAGCTATCTTTGAACCTTCCATTTTCAAGTTCCAGAATTCAGTTTCCAACTTCTGGACTTCTTCCCTTGAGCAATATCTCTTACGCATCAGCTCTTTCAGTTCGTCCCATGTCAAAGCATACGCAGCAGCCTCGCCCAACGACTGGACCTGAAGGTTCCACCATGACAGAGCCCTATCTAGAAATAGTCGAGATATGTACATGACGTGTTGCTCTGGAGTACATTTGCTCAATCGCAAAACAGAATCCGTCTTCTCAGCCCAGCGCACGAAGGCTACAGCACCCCCAGTACCGTCAAAATCCAGGGGCTTGCAGCTCAAGAACTGCTTGTAGGTGCAGCCTACGACATAAGCAACATCATTCACATAAGGCATTAGCAAAGCACACTTGGAAATGTCCAAACGTTTTGTAATGTGTCTTAAGTGACGAGACATTACCGTTAGGTGGGTTATTTCCTGAGGTACCTCCGCTATGTTCGGAGTGAAGGGCCTCGTGCTGTGCAATGGCCTGTGAGATGCGCTCTTGTAATTCCTCCTCTGTCGTCGGCAGAGGGTTGTTGGTATCGGTGTTTCTTCGAGGCGACATTTTCTAAGAAGAAGATCAGGTAGGTCAGGTCTTATTAAGGACACCAGCACATAAGCATCTACTTAACGAATAAGACCTAGGAGGTGTATTCACATATGTATATAAGCAATCGTTATAGCAAGCAACCATATAACATCACAATTATAGCACAAACATGTAAATGGGAGCATGCTTAATGAGAACATAACAAGCAAGCACGTAACATCACAATCATAACACAAATATGTACATCAACAACGTGCTTAATGAGAACATGACGATTGAGCTTTCATTAATCATCGACCACAAAGTATTGTTACATGTTTTACAAAGTGTGTCATATAGAAAGGAACACAGGGTCACACTACCCTTGTCCAACAAGTCTACCAATCTACAAAAGTCATACAATCAAGAGTGGTCTCCAAAAGACTTCACACGCTCAGCTCAATAGTGGTGCTCTCATCACAGGTAATGCATCTGCATAAAACCAAAAACCTATTGTACTGATGGCGGAGGAGGAGGAGGGAGGAAAATCAAACTGAGAATATGTGCGAGATCCTCCTCGAGCTTGTGCACATGTCGAAGCAAATAACGGACCTGCTGCTCAATAGTAAGAAATCGAGCATCAAACTCTGGAAAAGGAGTAAGAGGTGCAGGTGGACGTGCAAAAGGAGGCGGTGAGGAATGACGGGGAACAGAAGTAGACTGACAAGGGCACGGTAAAGGACGCGCTGTCGACTCAAGCTCCAAGACTCTGCGAATCATAACCTCAAGTCGAAACTGAAGCGAGTAAAGTATCTCATCCGGTGTATAGCCAACATAATGCGTGGGATAGTAGGGGTCTGAGGTCGGCATGGAATACGATGGGGACCATCAGGATGGCTCATCAGGTGGCAAAGAAGTAAAAGGAGTAAACGGTGCAGACTGGGGAATGTGTGGAAAAGCTGCTGAAACATGAGGATCATGACTAGGTTGCTGGCCAGAAATGCCTTCCCCTGGACGGGGTGCTGGTATATCCTGTAAGAAGACGATAGGTAAATCAACACGATGAACATTGGACTCCACAGGGTGAAAAGGAGCAACATCAGCGGGTGCGGGTGCAGGTGGAGGAATAAGTGGCTCAGCGACAGGAGGATCAATAGGTGCAGGAACTGGATCAGGTATGAGGGGTGCAATGTCAGGTAATCCAAAAGGAATCGGGTCATGATCAGGTAAGGGCTCAGGATCAGCAGGTGCAACATCGGGCAGATCAGCAGGAACAAAATCTAGCTCAAGACCAGGCTCGGGATCGTGTGGAGGAGACGGTGCAGCTGACATGGCCGTATCATCATTAGAATCAGTAGCATAGCATCGTAATCCAACTGCCTGCAAGGCTGAAGACGTCACATACTCAAAGGAATCTGAGACAGTGTGTAAACTAGAGTCAGAGGAAATCTCAATAACAGGGATCTCGAGAAGTGGAATAGAAACAACGTCCTCGTCTAACTCTCCATCACCATGAGCATCATTAGGGGGACCATCAACAAACAACTCAACGTCATCATCAAACAGATCATCAAAAGGCCAACCCTCAGGCGGAATAGCCACAGGAGGAACAGGATTGAGGATCGGGGCCATAACATGCTCACCATCGGGATGACCAATGATGAGATGATCATGGACTGGAATGGGAACAACAAAAGGATCCTCATCTGGAATGCCATCAGCAGTCGGTAAATCATCTCCCAAGTCAGGAGATGCGAACGGCTGAAGGTCGTCATCATCGTCTGATAGCATATCTGGGTCGCTCTCAGTGTCGGATGTAGGTATCTCGGGCTCTGGTGCGATCTCGTCAACGGACACAATATCCATTGGGTCATCAGTATCGGACAATCCACTCTCGGATGAAGACATAATGTCTGTAACAGAACAATCATAACATATGCACATATATTAACCACTAGCATTTAGCATGCAATCAAAGACAATGTATCACGAAATCATGTATCCTTCCAAGTCTCCCAGACTAAACCACCTAGTCTCCCAGACTAACCACCTAGTCTCCCAGATTATACCACCTAGTCTCCTAGACTAACCACCTAGTCTCCCAGACTGAACCACCCAGTCTCCCAGACTGAACCACCCAGTCTCTCAGACTGAACCACCCAGTCTCTCAGACTGAACCACCCAGTCTCTCAGACTGAACCACAAACATAAACCTTGAAATGTGTTTCGTGTCTTTCCTTTGTAAAAATTGTTTTGTTACTTGGATCTGGGCATTTCGTGTATGCAATGAAAACATGTTGTAAAAATATTATCGTGAGAGAGCCCTAGTGATTGTAGTCTAGACTCGAAAAAGAATCCTAGTTCGCTACAATCGAAGCTCTGATACCAAACTGTCACACCCTGACTTTTGCGGAAGCGTGATTTGGTGTGACTTGCTTAATATCATTGCATTCAACCATAACAAACGACTATATGATACAACCAAGGTGTTCATTCATAGATAGTTTCAAAACGTTACAAGCAACATTGTTTTAAAATCCCAAAACACAGACTTCAAGTTCAAAATACAGTACCAGCCAATTTTAGATCCATAAGGACTTCACACAAAAGACACAAACAAACTAGGTTTCGGGCCATGTATCTTATCCAAGATAAAATACATAACCCAAACCCTTCGACTTCGGATGACACCTTTTATTAGAGACATGACTTGTAAACTTCAACGCCCGCCAGACCCATACTTAATTTCCTGAAATACATGTAGTTTGAAAACATCAACAAAAGTTGAGCGAGTTCATGTGTTTAGTATGTGTGCACGAATAAACTTTGGAAATATTTGTAAGTATGTTTGTATGTACTTGAAAACCGGTATGAAAGTAACAAGGAAACAAATCAATTAATGTGTAGCTAATACATTAATATTTGTGACGTGATGCAGGAAAACTCAAACCTAGCAGATTTTGTCTCCGGCAATAAGAAATAGTCACCACATGGTCCACTCGGCGGACGCACAGGTGGGGCTCGCTACACCCAAATAGATCTATCACTCATGTCCCTCGGTCCAACAATGAGGATTAATGGTCTTAAGCGTTATACCCACCACTCACATGATCAAGCAGTACCTTTCCTTAGCTAACCATACCACATATAAACGTTTGTAAACAGTTTGTAACATGTACTTCACCCCCGAAGTTATAAAACTGAAAACAGTTAAAACAAAAGGGGGACATGAACTCACTGGTTTGCGTTCTTCGAATCCGTCTGTAACTCAAAGTTTCCTCTGGTGTACACGACTACCTACAACGTACTATGGTCTATTAGACGAGCGGGTCGTGCCTTGACTTAGTATTAATTAGTGTCTTTGAGTTACGTTTCAAAGTGTCTTTAATGTTATTCCAAGTATAATTATTTGTTAAAATAATAAATATTTTAACTTAAATTATATTTATTAAATTTTAGAATAATTGTTAATACAATATATGTTAACTTGATACCCTTCAAGTATTTATACCAGTATATCCTTCCCAAGGATGGGTGTATTTGTCTTCGTACTCTTATACTTGTATATTTTTGCCATGTATAGGTGTCGTATTCTGGTGTGTATTTATACGTACGAGAATACGTATTTTTATTGTGTTTATTAAGTATCCTTATACTTGATTTTGTATTATCTTTTCCGGAATAATATCTCTAGTAAAAACACATTAATATATATTTCCAAAATATATATTTTAAGAAATATTACTTAGAAGAATTATTTATAATTTTTCCCTTGGCAAAAATATTTCTAAATTTCATACAAGTCTCAAAAATAATATATTTTCAAGTCTAATTGGAAAATATATATAAACTTATTTTTTTCCCAAAAATAATATATTTGATGTTTGTTTGAGAAAATATATATTTCTTCCATAAATAATATATCTTCTATTAATTCCAAGATAATATATTTTTATTCACCAAAAATAACATATTTTCTTCTAGTAAAAAATATGATATAAATTTGTAGTAATCATGAAAATCCCATTTTCATTCCCTTGATGTCCAAAATATTATTTACCAAATTATACACATGAATAATATTTTCGGAATATTTTGTGAGTTATATTTCTTCGTTTAGTTTTACCGGTATTTTGGGTATTCTTTGTATATTTATTCCTTGGAATTTTGGTAATATTTTGGATTGTAATTTCTTGGTATTTGATGAGTTATATTATTTCAAATCCTAAAATAATATAACTAATACACATAATATACAAATAATCACACACATGGTGCCATAAAAATATATATTTCCTAAATACATATTTAGTCACTTTTATTTGTAAAAATCAACCTCCAATATTTATAATTTTTTTGTAACAAAAATTGTGGCAAAATTTATGTAAAAATTCATGGTTTAAAGCACACTTGTAATTATTTGTTTAGAAATAATTTTCTATGTGTTTAATTTTTAGAAAATTTTTGCCATAGTTTCCCCTAAAAATGGAGGTTTCCATACCTTGAAGGTATATCATTTTCTTTTGTAAATCATCACAATCAATCCACAATCAACAATACTTACCAACCTTGCCATTAACAAGCATAATCTACTACTTCATGAACTTGAATGTTTGTAAAAATTTGTAGTAACTTACTAGTGTATTTAGGGAGTCTTGTTATCCTTTAAATTGTGATTGATTCTTTAAAAACAGTATTTTTAAAGAAAATAGATCTTCACAACTTGTGGTCACATTTTCTGAAAATGTTTCTTTATGAATTTTTCTTGTTTCACACATGTTTCTACGCCTTATTAACCACCAAAAATAAGGTTTTTTTGTTTAAGAACCAAGATTTAGTGAAACTTGTATTTTTAACTTGGTTTCTTGGAAAATCACTCTTGAAGTTTTAGATCTACAAGACTTACATTTGAGTTTAATCATTATTTCACAAGAACACATTATATTCTTTCAAGTTCATGCTTTATGTTAGGATGATTCATTAAACTCTAA
Source organism: Helianthus tuberosus (assembly GCA_030545235.1). Classification (NCBI taxonomy): domain Eukaryota; kingdom Viridiplantae; phylum Streptophyta; class Magnoliopsida; order Asterales; family Asteraceae; genus Helianthus; species Helianthus tuberosus. The sequence continues at coordinate 87,554,907 of CM060369.1, forward strand.
TATGTTCATCCTCTCATCTTGCTAGATTATGTTTTTAATCATGATCTAGCAAGATCATATGATGATCTTCATCATTTTCATAAGCAAACAATGATCAACAAGTAAATCAACACATAAACAACATGATTACTTCATGATTTCTTATAATTTTAAGCTTATGTTCATGTTTCATTTTCTTGTTTCTTAGTGTTCTTCAAGTTAATCATTATGAACCATCTTTTAACCACTTGAAATAGATGTAAAATGGAGTGATTAGTGTTCTTACCACTAGCTCAAGGATAGGGATGATCAAGAGAAGAAAACAAGTGGATAAAAGCAAATAGAGAAGGTCCTTTAGCTTCCGAAAGCTCCAAGCTTCCTAATACACCTTCTTACACCTTTGTACATATGTGGAATGGATGGAAGATGAATGAAAAATGGTGGTTGTAAGTGTGTGTTCTTGGCCGTGAGTTGAAGGGAGGAGGAAGAAGAAGGAGTTTGTTGGTGTTGTGATGAAGAATGATGGTTTAAGTCCTAAAGGTTATACTTATAATACTTCCACAATTTTAGTCTATTGGGTTTTATGTTTAGTAAAGTATAAACAAGATCCATTAAAGAATTGAAACAAATCCTTTAGGTGGGTCCCTTGTTTGGGCCGTAGGTATAGGGGGGAGGGGGGTGTAGACTAGGTTTCAACTAGTTAGTTAGACAATGGTTAGAATTCAAGTATTCTAGTTAGGTATTTAGTTACTAGTTGCTATGTGATGTGTTATGATGTTCGGGAACCATAACTAGCTTGGAAATGTTAAAACAATGTTTCTAGTGAAAATTTGGTATTTTAGGTAGTGTCCGTTTGTTCGGTTGGTTACCGGTTCGTTAAGGTGCTAAATTGTGTAGTTTAGTGTGCTTTATGTACCCTTTTATGACAGTTTCGTTTCCCGGCACTTAGGAAAGCATTCAGGACCATTTAACCATATTTCTGCATGATATAAATGTGTTTAAATGCCGAATTTACTGATTTTCTTCAGAATTCTGTAGTTTAAGTGAGTTTTAGGCACTTTCCGGCACTTAAACTATCTCTAGGAAGGCAGTTTTGTGATCCTTACTTTCCTACACACTATACTAGTGTAATACTTGGTTTCTGGCTCATTCTGTGTCTCAATACAATGTCTGTCTAACTACTGAACTCTGTCAGCATTTTTCTGATTTGTCTGATAACTGTGCTGCCGGAGTTTCGTGTATCATTCTAATCAACAAAGTTTGTATAGAGTAATGATATGGCGTTTGCAATATATAATGCATATGTATGTATATGGTACTTATCAGAAAACAATTCAAGTAATTAATTGCAATTTAGCACAGTCATTAAGCACTAATCATTATTTAATAACTGTACGGATACCTGAAATTTTGACAGTTGTCACACACCCAATTCTGAAAACCACCAAAAATGATTCCAACTGGAGAAACTAGTTCTTCTTTGTAAGGAGGGACTCCTTCCCAAATGGGAATCACCTCCCCAAAAAGTGGATCACCCAGGGTAGGATATGGGATCCTTGGACAAGGATCATAGTAGGATTCTTCTTTTCTGCTAAGGATAACTGATCCTTCTTTTTGTTTCTGTTGTGCAGCTATCTCACTTTCTCACATTCAAGAATCTCCTGTCACAAAAGAGAGGATTGCTGCTTTCTGGAAGCTTGACCCTGCTATAAGAACATTTCAACCCAAAACAAATGATTCTCAAGAAATCTCCTCCGGTTCCTACACAATGTCAGGTAAGTATCCATATCTATGTGTAAATAAATGTTTAAATGAATATAAGCTATGAATACTTATCTGTGTTTTGTATTTGTAGGTGTTGGAAAATCCTCAAAGTCTGCTTCCAGGTATAGCGTGAGTGATCTTCAAGAGTATGCCTCTTCTCGCTCCATCAAGAAAGATCTGGCTGCTAGCCCAAGCGTTCCGAATCCCAAGAGCATGAGCACAAAGGGCAAGGGTGCCAAAAAGAGAGAGATTGCTGGACCTACTGAAGGGCTCCCTCTCATTCAGCATCAGTTTGAGGAATACGTCTCCGAGGTAAGGATCTTGTATCCTGATTGTTAACTTTCTTTGTGCAGAAACTTGCCGAGGTCCAAATGCTCCTTGATCAACACGTGGATGAAGCTGAGCAGCAAAAGCTGGACTTCCAGCAGATGTTCCTTGCTAAAGACAAGAAGATTTCTTCCCTTGAGAAGGATATCAACCTGCTGCAGAAGGAATTGGTCCTGACCCAGATCACAGCCCAGAAGGAGAAGGCAGAGGTCATGGATGGGGCTAAGCTTTCTGCCACTATTTCCATGCTGAAGATTAAGCTGCAAATGGCTAAGGAGGCTGAGGATCCTTCCTTTGATAGGTCTGGATGGGACCAGGAGGCTTGGAAGCAGAGGTTGGCTGAGCAGGATGATGAGGAAGAATCTGAAGGGGCAGCAGCTAATGGAGCCGGGAGCAGTGGATTGAAGGATCCTGAGGTGGCAGCAGGTGGTGATGGTGAAAAGGTGGTGGAGGCGGCGAAGGTTTAGATTGCATCAATGGGCGATGAAGGACATTTTTAGACGCAGGCGGAGCCCATTTTTTTAAGGTTTAGTGGTTTTATTTGATGGTGTTTTGATGCTAAACAATTATGGTCTGTAATAACTAAACAATAGCTATTAGGGTTAAGGATCAGTGGTCCTTGGAACAATAGGTAGGATGATAGTTGGTGGAAGGATCCTCTGTTTGGGGGATGAAGCCACTATTATTCTGTCGTCTTTACTTTCCTGCACTTTAAGACTTGTTAATATGGACACCCTTTACCTACCCCAGCGGACGGGCCACGTATTGCTGGTAGATGCTCGGGGTAGGTAATTTTGACAACCTTTAAAGGGTTTAACTTTGATAAATAAATATAACCTTTAACTTTTGGCTATCTTGGTGTTGTTTATTTTGTGTATATTTACCATTCAATTGTTATTGTACAACTTTTCAGATTTACAAGTTATTAGTGAAGGTATAAAAATCAGTTTATGTCTAAAAATTCAGGATATGATCAAGGATCAAATATCCTTTAGTCATAAAGTTTAAATAGTGAGACAATTTTAGGATTATATATCCTGTTGTCAAAGAATAGGGTATGATTGATAAACCAAGAATAAAATTAAAGTAAACAAGGATCATACCAGAGAATCCAAGTTAGGATCCTATATCCTTAATGCATATAATTGTAATAATCATAAGACAAACCCTTGTAGAAAGTTAGGATCCAGGATCCTTAACTGTTTAGCTTTGGAATCCTGAAATGAGACATAACTTGGGACTAAGCCAATCTGTAAAAGAAAGAGTTAGTATCTGGGGACAAGCCTAACGATCTGGGTACAAGCCCAATAAACTGGGGACAAGCCCAAAAAACTGGGGACAAGCCCAAAAGACTGGGGACAAACCCAAAAGACTGGGGACAAGCCCAAAGGATCTTGTGTAAACTGGAGTATGGCCCTTACTAGCGACTATCCAAACTTAGTGACATGAAGATGCCAAAACCTTAGCTAACGTGAAAACGTTAGAAACCTTAGGAACGGATGTATGGTACGTTTACTGTTATACTTAGGATCCTAAATACAGCCAGTACAATGAAATTATCAGCCCCTAAAGCGGGTACTGGTCCCATTGCCTTTAACTGCACGAGGATAATCGTGCGCAACTGGCGAAGGTGTAAGAACCTGATTCATAGAAGGTAGTAGATACCTTAAACTGGGGACAAGCCCGAAAAAATAGGGACGAGCCCAAAAAACTGGGGATAAACCCATAAAACTTAGGAGACTTCTGTGGATACTTGATCCTTTGTCAAAGATGCACCCACTTCTGCAAAACTCATAACTTAGTGAAAAAGGATAAAGGATCCTGGATCCTTCCCCTTGTAATCAAATAATTTAAAGGATTAGGTAAATTAAGATCAAATCATTACCAGAATGAGGATCATATATCCTCTAAGGATCCTTAACGTATACCAGATATGAAGATGACCAAGGATCCTGGATCCTTCTTACATGAAGTATCTCTTTAGATGGACAACATTCCAAGCTCTTGGTAATAGATCCCCTTCCATTGTTAATAAACGGAATGCCCCCTTTCCTACCCCAGCTTCAATAAGATAGGGGCCTTCCCACTTTGGAGCTAGCTTGCCATCAGCAGGATTTGTGGTATTTTGGAATGCCTTTCTCAACACCATATCACCAACTTGAAATTTCCTAATCCTGACATTCTTGTTATAAGCTCCAGCCATCCTTTGTTAATAGCTAGCCAATCTTATACTTGCTAAATCCCTGAGTTCTTCTATGGTATCCAAATCTTGAAACAAGTTTTCAGCATTTCCTTCAGGATCACGGATGCTTGTTCTTGCAGTAGGGACTACCATCTCTGTAGGGATCACTAATTCAGCTCCAAACACTAAAGAAAATGGAGTTTGACCAGTAGCATTCTTGGGAGTTGTTCTATCAGCCCATAGTACATATGGTAGCTCTTCTGCCCATTTCCCCTTTTTGGATCCAAGCTTCTTCTTCAAGTTGTTGATGATGATCTTGTTAGATGATTATGTTTGACCATTAGCTTGTGGGTGGACTGGTGTTGAAGTTATCATCTTAATCCCCTAGCTGTCACAAAAGTTAATAGTTCTATTCCCAATAAATTGGGATCCATTATCACAAACAATTTCAGAAGGTATGCCAAATTTAGTAATGATGTTTCTTTTGATAAAGGATATAACTTCCTTTTCTCTGACTTGTGCAAAGGCTTTAGCTTCTATCCACTTGGAAAAGTAATCAGTCATAGCAAGCATAAACACTTTTCCTCCTGGTGCTTTTGGAAGTTTTCCAACTATATCCATTCACCATCGCATGAATGGCCAAGAAGAGGATATAGGATGCAGGAGCTCCGCTGGTTGATGAAGGATATTGCTATGTCTTTGACAAGCATCACATTTCTTTGCATAATCCACATCATCCTTCTTCATAGTAGGCCAATAGTATCATGTCCTAAGGATCCTTGAGAACAGTGCTCTGCCCCCAGTGTGGTTTCCACAATCTCCTTCATGAAAATCCTTAAGAACTTCTTGGATTTCTAGATCCTCGATGCACCTTAGATATGGACCTGCAAGAGATCGTTTATATAACATGTTATTTAGTATTGTAAATTGAGATACCTTGACTTTGAAAGCTCTAGGATTTTCTCCGGTAGCGATCTCTCCATGTTGTATATATCTTAGGATTGGAAGGATCCAGGATCCTGAATGTGATTGTGCACCATCACTAGGTATGATTGCAGAATCCTACACTATTTCCATAGCTGTATGATCCTCAATAGCAGGAGCCAAGATGTGGATGATGGGAATCTTAATATCCTCTGGAATCTTCAATGATGATCCAAGGTTGGCTAATGCATCAGCTTCTGCATTTTCTTCCCTGAGTACCTATTTCAAACTAAAAGAAGCAAAAGAGTCTGCCAATTTCTTGACTATCTCTAGATATTTGATTAGTCTTTCACCTTTAACAGCATAAGAACCATTAAAGTGGTTAGTGATTAATAAAGAATCTACATGTACCTCAAGATACCTGATCCTCATATGCTTGGCAATTTGCAAACCAGCTATTAAGGCTTCATATTCAGCCTCATTGTTAGTAGTTTGAAACTCACAAGCAATTGAGTGGGGTATTATGTCCCCCTGTGGTGATTTTAGTAGTATGCCTAGTCCAGTTCCTTTTACATTAGAGGCTCCATCTATGAAGAGTGTCCAAGGATCCTTAGTCTCTTCAAGCTGTTGAACTTCCAATTCAGCTTCCCTTTTGTAGATCACTACTGAAATCAGCCACAAAGTCAGCCAAGGCCTGAGATTTAATGGCAGTTCTTGGTTCATATCTGATATCATAAGCACTAAGCTTGACTGCCCATTTTGCCATCCTTCCTGACATTTCAGGTTTCCTGAGAACATTCTTGATTGGAAAGTTAGTTTTAATAATAATAGCAAGAGTTTCAAAATAATGGCGTAGTTTAGTAGATGCCATGATTAAAGCAAGGATAAGTTTTTCTAAATGAGAATACATGGATTCAGCATCAAGCAAACTTTTACTTACATAATATACAGGATGTTATGTACCTTCATGATCCTTAACAAGGACTACACTTACTACCTTAGAGGAGACTACCAAATATGTAACACCCCAAAAACGGGTTTGGTAATCAAACCACGTTAATAGTGACGAAGGGTAAAATACCGTTAGTGGTAAAAATTAACCTGGTAAATATTAGGATTTAAATAAATAAACTTGATGTTAATTTAAAGGGAGATAAATACTTTGAGAAAACAGAGTATATAGAAGGCCCGAGTTAACAAGACTTAAAATATAACGGGTTATAACTTCCCGAACCTATTAAGTTAACCAAGGATAATTAACCTAGTTACTAGTATGTGCCTAAGTGATAAATGGTAAGTTGTAGCTTCAATTGATCAAGATAAAACATGAGGGACTAATATTTGCCAAGTGGCGAAACTTGTTTTAATTAAAAACAAGTAATAACACACAACACACACACTAAGAGTGTGTGTGTGTGTACGTGTTCGACCAGGAGACCAAAAGAAAAGGGGATGAACCCTAGTTCAACAAATCCCCAAATTGAAGAGTAATTCTTGACCCAAATTGAAGCACAAATACAAATAAACGATTACCAAGTCAAGGGGATCGTAAGGTATGTCGAATTTCTAACATTCATGAAGTTGTGAAAATTAGTTAACTTTGCATGATGCGATCTATGTATGAATCATAGAAGTTATGGTTGAATTTGAGATGTATGATTGCTTAGGAACAAACCCTAAGCGAAGATTTAGAACACATTACTATGATTTGGATGTTTGGTTGGATTACCACACTTAGCTAAGTGGGTTTTATTGTTATGACGAAATTGATGATAAGACTATGTTTAGAATCATCATGCATGATAATGAATGGAAGGTATTTGATTAAACCATGAAATTGGGTACATGATCATACTTTCATGAAAGGGGTTTAGTATATTATGATGAAATTAGTGATTTAGGTTCATATAAATAGGTGTTTGGAATCATGATGTCTACTAATTAATATGTAGAACTTGATTATATTGATGTTCGGATGAATGTCTAATGCTATGATGAAACGGGTTTTACATGTAGATGGTAACCTTTAGTTCTTGCATAACAAATGAATAATTAGCTTTGATAATAGAAGGCTAAGTTAAATTGGTGTTAATAATAGCATGAACTTAGACTTGGAAAGTAGTTAAAACGAAGGCATAAGAATAATGCATATCGGATACTTGACAAAGTGCTTAAATGAATTGTTGAGTTTCATAAAATAATCACTTATGCTAATAGGCTGTTTGACCTTTAAAAGCAAACTGTCAAACTGACCAAAATGAAATCAAATGGTAAATTTTGATGTAAAGTCCGTAAGATGGAATAGTCATAATTAATGATGACTAATCTAACCGTCTTACGAATTATGATGGTAGTTTGACGGTTGACAAGCTAGGTGGAGGCATGGAAAGGAAGCGAGTCAAACGAATCAAGTGTGAAGGAAAAGCGCGCTTCAGATGCAAGGTAAGTGGAACTTACACCCTTTTTATAGCATACGTGCTTGTTCAAAAGTTAAATTATATGATAATGATAATATCCAAGGTATGGTTCCTGACGCGAATTGATACGGGTCGGAACATACCAAAATGATGAAAAACCATTACTATTGGTAAAAGGGTGAAAAAACGCAAAATAGTCATTGAAGTGACATATCTAAAACAAGTTTTGAATGGCTACTTTATAAGTAAGCCTAAGAGAGTAAAGAGGGTAAACCGGTGATTTTAATCACGTATGTATGATAAAAGTCAAAGCTTTAAACGACGCCAAGGGACATAAACTATGTTGGATTAAACGCATAAGAAATGGGTTAGGGCGACATAACTAAATGGTTAGAATCCAAGGATAATTATTTAATAAAATGGTGGGTAAACACCATTTAATATTAAGCGCAAAACATTTGGTAGTTTAGACCAACCGGGTCAAATGATAATATTGATACCATTTGACAATTTATGACTAAAAAGTGTATGTCGAGTCTTATGCTCGCAGGATGAATGGTTTATGAATTAGCAAGGCTATGAATTAGCATATTATAGAGACACGGTCTTAAACGGGTCCACACGTTGACCCGAGCCAGGTACGCATAAACAATTTATAGTTAAACGTGCGATTTTGGTCAAAATTTGGTGTAAGTCCTTTGTCGTAAATTGAAGGACTAAAGTTGACCAAAACGCCCATGGTGGGTAAATCGGGTAAACAACCTTTGGGGATTGTTTAAGTACATGTAATATGATCATGCTAGATATAGACGGACATAAAAGTTATCGGTATAAGCCTTTTGTGGATCAAATGCCTAAGTTTGGGTTTTTCCGTAACATGACTAACAAAAGGGTAAAATTGGGATTATGGGTCCCTTATGTTAGATCCACCACAAAAATAGTTGTGGTGGAATATAAGTAGCAATTTATATATGGGAAAGCGAAGTGGGAAAAGAGAAGAGCGGATTTGATGCTTTAATGCGCGTAACTTGGGTGTTCGCCGCTTAATTCACAAAAGTTATGAATCCAAGATAGAGATTTTGAGTTAAATACTTTGGTTTATGATTTATGATTAACTAGAAACAGGTTTAGAGGTTTTAAATACAAACGGGCCAAAATATTGATTTTGACTAATAAGCCGAATGCTTAAAGATTTAGAATTTATTTAGTTTGAATGTTGAATTTTAACTCCACAAGATGGAGAATTAAATTACGAACGCGTAGGAAAAAGAATCGCGTAAAACGGATCAATAACGAAGAAGTTATGGTCGTTTCCGTAAAACTGGCATAGCTGAAAATGCAGGTCCCAGCTGCAGACCTGCTGAAAAAGTGCCTCCCCCGCGCCACACGAGGGAGCAACATGGCGCTGGTGCGTGGCGCGACGGAACCCAGTTTCGTCGAAAAATTTGTATTTTCATCAGTTCCGCTTCTCGGACTCGTTTAAATACGTTCTAAGTTACGTATGACTTATCCAACTCATGTTTTATGAGTTTCAGGTATAATTTAAGCCCCGGAGGACGATCAAACACAACGAAGAACCGAACACGATCAAGAAATAAGCTTCCGCACTATGTATCGTTGTTATGTTAAATGACGAACTCACACATGTTATGTTGTATACTTTTAATTCTGTAAAAGTTTAATGAACCCGTATTTTCAATGTATTTATAATCATAACTACCCGTTTATCTTCGTAAACTATACGAAAACCGTTAAATAATAATAAGGGTGTTACAAAATATAAGGATAATATATCCCCTTTTCTGGTTTCATTAATGCTGGAGCTGAGGATAGGTAATCCTTAAGGGCCTTGAGAGCATTCTCATGCTTTTCAGTCCACTTAAATTTTTTGTTCTTTTTCAGAATATCATAGAATTCCTTGCATTTCTCTGATGACTTTGAGATGAACCTGTTCAAGGCTGTGATCCTTCCTGTCAATCTTTGCACATCCTTGGCATTGGCAGGAGATTTGATGTTCACTATCGCCTTGATTTGCTCTGGACTTGCCTCTATCCCTCTTTTCGTCACCATGTAGCCTAGAAACTTGCCAGCTTTTACACCAAAGTGGCACTTGGAAGGATTCAATTTCATATTGTATCTATCAAGGATATCAAATGCTTCTTCCAAATCTCTAAGGTGATCCTCAGCTCTCTTGGACTTAACCACCATGTCATCAATATATACTTCCATTGTGTGTCCAATTTGTTCTTTAAACATCATATTAACTAGCCTTTGGTAGGTAGCACCTGCATTTCTTAGTCCAAATGGCATAGCAATATAACAATAGATACCAGTAGGGGTCATAAAGGCTGTATCCTCTTGATCAGATGGTTCCATCTGAATTTGTTGGAATCCAGATGAAGCATCCATGAAAGTCAACAACTCATGACCCGCGGTAGCATCCACCATGGAGTCAATGTGGGGTAATGGGAAAGGATCCTTGGGACATGCCTTATTTAAATCAGTAAAATCGACACATACCCTCCACTTCCCATTTTTCTTTTGAACAACAACCACATTGGCTAACCATCTTGGATACTTAACCTCTCTAATCATACCTGCTCTGAGCAGTTTATCAACCTCCTCCTGGATAATGACATTCCTTTCAGGTGCAAACTTTCTCCTCTTTTGATGTATGGGTTTGAATGACCTGTCAATGCCAAGTTTATGAGTAATTATATCTTTAGAAATACCTGTCATATCCTCATGCTTCCAGGCAAAGGTAGCTTTTCTCCTCTTTAGGAAGGATACTAGATCTTGTTCAATGTCATTGTGGATCCCGGATCCTATGAAAACTTTGGATTCAGGATCCTGAGGATCCATCAGTATATCCTTCACATCTTGTTCTCTTGCCTCCAGGACATCTCTTGGAGGACACTTTAATTGCTATTGCTCCCTAGGTCTTGAGGCTGGCTTCATTGACGAAGTGTAACAATTTTTGGCCTCTTGTTGATCACTTTCTATCTTCACCACACCCCATGGAGTAGGGAGTTTCACACATTGATGATACGTAGATGGAACTGCTTTCATGTCATGTATCCATAGCCTGCCAAAGATAACATTGCAACAAGATAAGCAATCTATGACACAAAACTTCTGAAAACAATTAACTCCCTCTATGTAAATGGGAAGTTTAATGTCCCCCAATGTGTTCTTGGTTTCTCCACTGAATCCTACAAGAACCGATGATCTTGGGACGATTTCTGATTCAGGGATATTTATCTTCTTGAGGACATCAAGTTGAATGATGTTCACTGAGCTTCCTCCATCTATGAGAATCCTGCGAACAAAATGGTTAGATATAAACAAAGTAATAACAAGACCGTCATGATGAGGATCCCGAATGTCCACACGATCGTCCTCATCAAAGGATATGACTTTATCCTGGGAAAGGATCAAGGTTCGAATGGGTCTATCCCCATTATCCATCTTTGTTTCTTTAGCATGCCTCTTGGCTGCTGAAAAGGAAGTGCCACATATGTCTAATCCACCAGAAATGAAGTTGATAATTTGTGCATCAGCTGGAGGAGCAGGAGCTCTTTCTGGAATTTTTTCAGGATCCTGGATTCTTGACTTTTTTCTTCCAAATAGCTCCTTCAAATGCCCTTTGCTCAACAAGTAACCAATCTCTTTCCTGAGTGCTATGCATTCATCAGTGAGATGACCGAAATCTTCATGATATGCACACCATTTGGATTTGTCTTTTGTAGCAGCTGGCTTATCACTCTTTCTGTGCCATCTTGCTTTTTCACCTAGATTCTGCATGGTAAGGATTAGTTCATTGTTATCAACAGCAAAACAATAATCAGAAATGGGTGGATAATCTTCATCATCCTCTTCTTGCTCCACTGCATGCACATTTTGATTATCAGACTTGTTGTATGATTTGGACTTAATGTTCCTGAAATAGGATCCTTGCTTTTCCTGCTTAGAGGATCCTGACAGTCTCTCATGGATCCTTTTATCATCCTCTAAACGGATGAATCTAAGGGCCCTGGTTCTTACTTCATCAAGATTCCTGCAAGGGGTCATGACAAGATCATCATAGAATTGTGAATCCTTAAGTAAACCCATTTTGAAAGCTTCTACAGCCGTAGCTATATCCAAGTTAGGAATTTCTAAGGATTCTCTACTGAATTTGGTTATATAATCCCTAAGTGATTCATTTTGACCTTGTGTTACCCTATATAGATCACTAGTTAATCGTTCAAATCTCCTACTGCATGAGAATTGGCTATTAAACAAATTAACTAGATTAGCAAATGAAGTAATAGAGTAGGGAGGAAGACTTAGCAGTCATTTAAGAGCTGATCCTGTCAGTGTGGATCCAAAACCCTTGCAGAGACATGCTTCTTTCAACCTTTCAGGAATGGGATTGATCTCCATTCTCTCTCTGTATTGAGCCACGTGCTCTTCCGGATCAGTTGAGCCATCATACAGCTTCATATTTGGTGTTTGAAACCTCTTTGGTATTTCTGCATCACAAATAGGTGGTGCAAAATGAGATATCCTATGACTTCCATCTGGGATTTCAGGAATGGGTTTAACTATTCCTGGAACACTGGATATCATATCCTTGAGTTTTTGCAATTCTCTAGCCATAGCTTGGTTGATTCCTGGTTCCAGCACAAAGCCATGGTTAGTATTATAAGTAGTATTTAAAGTGTTACCACCTGATGGATTTGAGGTCGGGATTCCTGATTTGAATCCAAATTGATGTTATTCTAGTATGATCGAGGGACCAGATGAAGCAATAGTTTGCATAGGGATGAAGTCTCCCAAGTGAATCTCTGAACTTCTGGGTTGTGCATTCCTTAAGGATCCTTGGTCCTGAAAGATATTAGATCCTTGATGCACCAAAACCGGGGGTCTTGGTGGATAATCCATGGATCCGTGAGCCTGGAGTGAGGATCCTTGAACCTGAGGTGAGGATCCTTGAACCTGAGATGAGGATCCTTGAACCTGAGGTGAGGATCCTTGAACCTGAGATGAGGATCCTTGAACCTGAGATGAGGATCCTTGAACTGTCTGCGTTCCCATATATCCTCCAGAACTAAAGAAGGATCCTTGATGCTAGAAGGAAGATCCTTGAGGCTGAAGAGAGGATCCTGAAGGCTGAAAGTAGGATCCTTGAGCCTGTGTCATTGTCGATGATCCATATTGCATACTTGATGATCCACCCTGATGCTGGACACCTGATGCTATGGAATGTTGGACAGTTGTGCGTGGAGTATCGAAATTCAGTGATCTTGGCACCAATGGGGAGTGATCCTCCGCTGATCTCTTCAATTTCTTGATTTCATCAATTTCTCGAAGGATCCTGTCATTAGTTTTGTCCTGCTGCTGCATGTAATCCTTCATCTGCAAAATCAAAGAATAAAGATCGTTGTTAGTAGGATCAGAAGTAACAGCAGTAGTTGATTTTGAGAAAACGGGGGTTGGCTTCTTCGCAGCATTCTCAACATTCTTCTGGGATCCAGAAGAGATAGGAGGCAAAGGTGGAATGCTCTGTGAAGAGGTAATCACCGACATGGAGCTTGAAGTGTTCTTCATGTGAGAAGCCATGTAGTTGAAGGTAATGAACAGAAATGAATGAAATAAACGAAATTTCTCAACAATGAAGCACCAATTGCCCCATGGAAGGCGCCAAACTGTTTTGGTCAAAAATCGCACAAGGATAATGCAACCAAATCTGATTTTGTGAGGTATGATGCTTGGTTAAATGATCAAATGTATGAACAATGAATGAGTTAAATGAATGGTGAACACAATGATTTATACGAGGAAAAAGCCCTTGATCAACAAATGATCTCCTGCATAAAAAACCTCGGATAGTGAAAACTATCACTATCAAGTATATTGAATAAACAAGTTTACAACTTCAGAAGTATTGATCTTGATACAATGAGTTCTAGTGTGTGTGTTCGAGAAAGAGAGTAGCAGAAGTGTTATACGTAAATCAGAGTGCAAAAGTGTTTCTAAAAATAAGCTCAATACCCCTTTAATGTTAGCTAAAAATATCCTAACTAACTATCCGAAAAATCAGCCCATCACCCACGATCACCACTAACGGTCACTAGCTCATGCACATGTTGAAAATATAGAGCATATTCCCCTGGTATCTCGGATGGAATAAGTCTCCTTCGAGACATACCTGCAAAACAACCCAAAAGGTGATGGAAACAATTGTTAAGTTAGAATAATAATGAGGATCCTGGATCCTTATTCCCGCAGCGTCTCCTGAGGATCCTTAATTCAAACTGAACTGAGGATCCATGATCCATGCTAAACATGAGGATCGGTGATCCATAGGCTATAAAATTCTATCCCTAACAGTTAGAAATAAATAATGTAATGACTAAACCATCATGATGAGGATCCTGTATGTCTACGCGGTCATCCTCATCAAAGGATATCACTTTCTGCTGGGTAAGAATGGAAGTTCGAACAGGTCTGTCCCCATTCTCCATCTTTGCTTCCTTATCATGTCTCTTAGCTGCTGAGAATGAAGTTCCACAGATATCAGAACTCCCGGAGAAGAAGTGAATGATTTGAGCATCAGCTGGTGGAGGAGGAGCCTTTTCAGGAACTTTCTCAGAATCCTGGATCCTTGACTTTTTCCTTCCAAGCAACTCCTTCAAGTATCCTTTGCTCAAAAGATAACCTATCTCCTTCCTTAATGCTATGCACTCATCTATGAGATGACCAAAATCCTCATGATAAGCACACCATTTCGATTTATCTTTGGTAGCAGCCAGTTTGTCACTCTTCCTTGGCCACCTAGCCTTGTCACCTAAATTCTGCATAGCAAGGATTATTTCACTATTATCAACAGAAAAACAATATTCAGAAATAGGAGGATAATCCTCATCATCTTCCTCTTGTTCCACAACATGCACATTCTGGTTATCATGCTTGGTGTATGGTTTGGATTGGTTATTCTTGAAATAGGATCCTTGCTTGTCTTGTTTTGAGGATCCTGACAACCTTTCATGGATCCTTTTGTCATCCTCTAAATGGATGAACCTTAAGGCCACATTCCTTACTTCATCTAGGTTCCTGTAAGGTGTCATAACAAGATCATCATAGAATTGAGAATCTTTCAATACTCCCATTTTTAAAGCTTCAACAGCAGTGGCAATATCCAAGTTAGGGATTTCTAAGGATTCTCTACTAAATTTATTTACATAATCTCTTAATGATTCATTATGACCTTGGGTGATCCTATATAAGTCACTAGTCAACCTTTCAAATGTTCTACTACACGAGAACTGATTATTGAACAAGTTAACTAAATGAGAAAATGAAGTAATTCAGTAAGGATGAAGACTTAGTAGCCATTTCAAAGCTGATCCAGTTAGTGTGGATCCAAAACCCTTGCATGGACAGGCTTCCTTTAACCTTTCTGGAATGGGGTTGATCTGCATTATATCCCTGTATTGTGCCACATGTTCCTCTGGATCGGTGTTACCATCATACAGTTTCATAATAGGGGTTTGGAACCGTTTTGGTATCTCAGCATTACATATGGGTGGTGCAAGGCGAGACACACTATGACTTCCATCCGGGAACTCAGGAATGGGTTTAACCACTCCCGTGACACTGGATATGATATCCTTGAGCTTTTGTAGCTCCTTAGCCATGGCTTGATTGATTCTTGGTTCCTGCATTAAACCATGATTAGTGCCAAAAGATGTATTGAAACTGTTACCTCCTGATTGGTTTGGAATTGGTATCCTAGAAGTGTGTCCGAAACAAGGCATGTCTGGTGTAAGCGTGGGACCAGATGAAGCAATAGTTTGCATGGGGATAAAGTCTCCCAAATGAACTTCAGAACTTCTGGGTGGTTGACTCCTTAAGGATCCTTGATCCTAGAAGATGTTGGATCCAGGATACATCGGTGCTGAAGGCCTTGGAGGATATTCCATGGATCCTTGAACCTGGGATGAGGATCCTTGATGCTGAGAGTAGGATCCTTGAGCTGAAAGCATCCCCATGTATCCTCCTGAACTGATGAAGGATCCTTGATACTGATAAGAGGATCCTTGAGGCTGGAAATAGGACCCTTGGGTGCTAGTGATCCATACTGCAAGTGATCCAACGATACTGAACACCTGATGCTTTGGAATGCTTGATTGTTGACGGTGGAGCAGTAAAATCCAACGACCTGGGCTTCAAGGGGGAGTGATCCTCTGCTGATTTCTTCTGTTTCTTGATTTCATCAATTTCACGAAGGATCCTTCCATTAGTTTCATCCTGCTGTTGCATGTATCCTTTCATATGCAAAATCAAAGTATAGAGATCACTGTTAGTAGGTGTAGAGGAAGAAACAGCAGTTGGTTTTGTGAAAATGGGGGTTGTCTTCCTTGAGAAGCCATGTGGTTAATGGTAATGCACAGAAATAAATGAAATGAACAAAATTTTCAGAATTGAAACACCAATTGCCCCACGGTGGGCACCAAACTGTTTTGGTCAAAAATCACAAGGATAATGTAACCAAATCTGATTTTTGTGAGGTTGAGTGCATAGTGTAATGAATGAATGTATGAACGAATATGAAATGTAATCAATGATGAACACAGAGATTTATACGAGAAAAAAGCCCTTGAACAATGAATGATCTCCGGCATAAAAAACCTCGAGTGATGGAAACTACCAATAACCAAATGTATAGCAAAAAATAGCAATAACTCTAGTACAACTTCGGAAGATAACAAGCTCGATACAATGATTTGCTAAAGTGTGTGTGTTTCGCGATTGAGTATCAGAGTGTTCGGGTACTAGCTGTGTTTCTATTATGAGCTTATTATCCCCTTATAAAATTAGAAATATCTAGTTAACAAACTATCCGCAATCCATGCAAGCTTCACACGTTCTCCCTTAACAGTCATAACACCTTTTGCACGTGCTATAATTAGCATATTCCTCTGATATTCCCGTGTTGACTCAGTTCACATCAAATAATACCTGCAAACGTAAACTAAATACACAAGGAACAATTCTTAAAAAACATAGACATTAATAAGGATCCTTGATCCTCAGATTCCCTGCGTTATCCGTGATTCAGGTTCAATCTCAGGATAGATGATCCTTAGCATAAAATCCATGCCCTAACAATTATCAAATCACTCTTCAACATTGAAGAAACCTTCATTCTCTTAATTTCCCTCATAACCGTCATCATACCTATTTTTATTATACACATTGTTTGAGTATTCGTCGTCACTTGTGTAATAGGTAGAAACACTCGCTCAACCTAGTGATTGGTATCTGGGAACATGTTGGCTCATGTGATCCTTCCTGAAGAACAGATGATACAAAGCCAAAACTGTTCTGCAACAACTGATCTTCATAACAGTGTTTTGAACGCTATTCCCTCCAATGGCAAAGACAGTTAACATCTGCTGATCTCTAAAGTCTGATATATATAAAGCTCTGATGAAGTGTAAAGTCTGTTGAAGACCAATCCTCTAAAGAAGTCAAAGAACTGCTGGAAGTCAAAGGACTGATCAACCTTTGTGGAAAGCACTGCTAAAGCTTCATTAGTGGTTGAGCCCATTAGCAGATTGAATCATCAGTAGTTTAATAATTAGTGTTTAATGTAACAGTGTTTTAGAATAGCAGTGTTTAGAGTTTGTTAAGATTGTTAGCTGTCACTGTCTAGTTGACGTCAGTCAAGATACCACAGTGTTTAGGATTGTATTATAAATAAACAAAGCCTGTACTGTTCTATTAGCTCACTCACACACACTTGCATTTTGTACGAACTAGCAATTGTGAGCTCAGGCTGAGGGGGAGATAGTAGTTCATGCATGCATAGTTGAATCATTGTGTAAAACAATCTTTTGATTAAAAGCATATATGATGAAAGTTGTTCTTCCATTGTTTGTGTTATAAAGTTTTCTTCATTTCGGCTGCAAATTATTCATCTGTTTATCTTCTTCCATCTTACATTTCTTAAAACAAACACAAACAATCAAACTCAGATCCTAACAATTGGTATCTGAGCATAGGTTAGTTAAATTCGTTTTAACAATCAATTTGACATAAAAGATCAGCTCAATTTCATTGATACGGTGTTGTTCGTATTGTTGAAAAACAGAGTATAAGCTAAATCACATTCAAAGTTGATTATTCAAAAACTTTGTAAAACAACCAAAATGTCTTCACAATCACAAGATCCTCACAACACCTGCACATTGTACAAGCCACCTATGCTTGTCAGTTCTGAATACAATATCTGGCAACGTAGGATGGGCCATGTGTTAGCACAGCAAAACACCAGTTGCTGGAAGTCTGTCATCTTTGGACCTCATGTTCCAATGGTGCCAAGTGTAGAAGATCCCAAGGTCCAAGTACCTAAAAGTCCTAAAAATTACTCTGAGCAGGATTTTTAGAAGATTGATATAGATGCTAAGGCATTCAGTATAATGGCCACATCACTACCTAATGACATATATGCTAGCCTGTTACATTATAACAGTGCAAAAGGGCTATCGGATGCACTCAAAGAGCAATTTGGTGGGACAGAAGAGGTTATTGAAAATAGCAGAGAGGTGTTAAACCAACAATATGAAATGTTTTGTCATGTTTAGGGAGAGTCATTGACCTAGCAGTTTCAAAGGTTCAGTTGTCTTATCAGTGAGCTAAAACTGGTTAATGTTGAATATGCTAAATCTACCTTAAATAGTAGGTTCCTTAGATCATTACCAGAAAAGTGGGACATTATAGCCTTTTTGACCAGAAATTATGTGGGGTTCAAGGATTTAAGTCTGACCCAACTTCATGGTAGGCTTCTCACATATGAGAGAGAGTTTAACCAGAAAAAGAAGTTGCATGAATCTAGAAAAGTGGCTGATGATTACACTTTTGGTAACACAACACTTTTGGGTCAAGAAGAGTCATCTGGTGGTAGTAAGGACCAGAGTTATGATCACTCTATTGACATAACTGCAGGTGGAGCCTTCAACTCTGAGCCTTACTCACCCAATTATGTTTTCACAGCTAATTGAGAAAACCAGATCTCTGATAACTTATCATTTGAACTGAATGACCTTCAACATTTTGATCCCACAGATCTAGAAGAGATGGACATTTTGCATCAGCTTCCTTTGTTGAGTGTTAGAACAAGCAAGTTTTATAAAAGAACTGGTAGGAAGTTTCCAGGATTTCATGGGAATTTAAAGGTGGGGTTGGATAAGTCAAAAATCAAGTGCTACAAGTGTAATACACTTGGTCACTTTGCTAGGGAATGTAGGAGTCAAAACAGTGGACCAATTATTACTCACCCTAGTCCAAGACCTCAAAACACTTAAATCACTGTACACTATTCCCAATATACCCCTGCTCATCATATGCAAAACACAGCCCATTTTGCACATCCTGTAAACACTGTTCCTGTGCAGTATGTCCAAACCACTGTTCCACGGATTTAGTATGTTCAAGCCCCTGCACCTCAGGTTCAAGTGCAACCTGCACCACAACAAGCTACACAAACATCTGTTCTAGCAGAGGCTAGTCAACAGAGTTTCTTTACACATGGCTTTGTTGATTGGAGTAGCTTACCTGAGGACTTAACTGATGAAATGCTCTAATTGATTTGTCACCTGATGAATTTTGTTTCATGGCAAGAGAGACAATACCTAAAGGGCAAGAATCTGAGGAAGTGTAGTCCAGATTTGAAGTGGTTGAAAAAGTTACTGAAACAATGGCTACAGCAGATATTGTTGGTGAACAGATGTTAGAAGAGAAGGAAGCTGAACCTCTGTTGGAACCTCTTGCTGATCCATGGGATGCTAGTGTCTGTGATGGTGAATGTGACTGTCCCATGATGGCTGCTGCTAAAGTATCAACTCAGATCTTAAAATATTTGTGCTCAGAAAAATGCATTATTGCTTTTGCTAACATAAAAGAGGTGAATGAAAACCTTAGAAAAAAGATCTTAAAAGATGAAGTGCAATTTGAGAAAACTTTTAAAGAGTTGAAAAACAAATTGTTTGACAAAGAAAGTGAAATCAGCAGCTTAAAACATGAACACAACATAACCAAAGACCAACTCCAAACTATGGTAGAAAAATACCAGAGTTGAAAAAAGGAGCTTGAGTCCACCCAAATCACTTGTGAAAAATGGGTGGAGTCTTGTAAAGGTTATGAACTGATGTTGGAAAAGCAGATCAAGAGCAATGTGAAGTTTGGCATAGGCTTTAGAAAACATGACCAAACTTCTGAAAACACTGTTGAAATTGAATCTGGCTTGGTTGAAGTGATTCCAACAAACATGGCTGGTCAAGAGATAAAAGTCACTGATAAAAATGGAAACAAAATCATTTTAGAAAAACAAGAGGGGTCATCAACCTTTGAAGAGATAGAAAAATATCAATTCAAACCCACTTGGTCTGATGAATGTGACATCCTTGAAAACTATAAGCCAATGTATTTTTCCATAATTGAGGGTGTCAAAGCACCCAAGGCGAAAATCATTCCTCAGAAAGACATCCCAACAGAGGTTAAAAACTCTGTTGAAAAGTAAGTTGAAAAGAGGAAGAGAAGAGAAAAGGTTAAGAACCTGTTTTCTGATATTTGTGAGAAAAGAAACCATGCTACACAATACTGTTTTCTTTTAAAAGCTTATGATATAAACAAAACCAGTGTCATTGAGTCTGCACCTAAGTGCACAATTTGTGGAAAAAACAACCATTTAACACAACAGTGTGTGTATCTCAAAACTTTTGAGGTTAAGAGAAAAGAGTATGCATAAAAAACACTTGAGTGTCCACAAAAACCAACCATAAAAAACAAACAGACTTTTGTGCCTGTCCAAACAACTGTTACAAAATAGTTGAACAAAACTTCTGATCCCAGAGAGGTTCAAGTGACAGATGCACCCCCTGCAAACCAGTTCCCAAGAGGACATGGTCAACCATTATACCAAAAGGCCCCTCATGGTTATGAAGCCTACAAAAGGCCATCTAAACCCAATGTGAATAGGCACCCTTTGTAGGATCGTTTGTAGACCCGAACGAGTCGTTCAGAGGAGTTTTAATCAGTTACAGGTGCGGAAAACAAGTAACTGACGTAGAAACAGCTAGCAATTCACTTAAATCACACTTTTGATTGATCTAACTGCTATTACAATCAGTCTTCACACTGGCAGCACTTCGTTATGGAATACAAGGACCTCGATACCTGATTTCGCTCAGAGTGGCCTATATATAGGCACATGATTTCGCTCGTAATGACACAAGATCATCTGGAGCGGAATTAGACACATGTGATTCCGCTCGAAAATGTCCACATGACATTTCAGGCGGAATCAGCCTCAGGAGCGAAATCAGCCACTAAACAACCTAAACTTTGACATTTTCTCGTACAACATGCCCTGATCTAACAATCCTAGTCTAAGACACGATATAAGACGAAGTCGACAGATGTATGCACCAACAGACTCCCCCTCAGATGTTGACGAGTCTGACTGTGTCGAGTCTTCGCATCTTCAGTCTTGATCAGTCTCTGGGCTTCTTGTTCTCTAACAGCAACAACAGACTCCCCCTAACAATGTGCTGACATTCCTCTAGTTCTTCAGCATCATCTGCTTCAGGATCGTACTCTTGATCAATCAAACTGGCTTTCTATCACTCAGCTATGTTCCTACATGATCTCTTCCTCAAAGTAAATTTTACACATTTACATGTTTCAAGTAATGAGGCATGCACTAACTCAGACTCTCTCTCAACACACACATGATGAACCACTTTGTAACATTAAGTTTCAAACATTTTAGATTAAAACCATAGACTCCACCTCACCACATTGTCATCATGTCTAACACTTGGAATTTTGAAAATCAGCTTTCCAACATCAGTTGTCGAAAATCTTTTTGAGTTTTTTAAAAGTTTATGCTAAAAACACTAAAAATCTTTTTGGATTTTGAAATATTAAGAAATGCAGTAAAGAAATATTTACCGACAATTTTTTTTTTTTTTGAATTTTATCATGTTTTTGGCTTTTTCAAATTTTCTAATGTTTTTGGATTTTGAAATTTTCTACTCCCCCTAAAATGCAAACACATTAAAGGAAATTTGAAAACAAACTATACAAGAAAATTGACAACCGATATCAAATCGCCTCAATTCGCCATCCACTTGGCATAGACAATCAAAACTCCCCCTTTCAACAAACTATTTTCTCATTATGATTTCAAAGCACTTAAGTTTGTTTTAATCAAAATGATTTTTCTGGAAAATAAGTTTGTTTTTACCACTTGTAAGTTTGATAGAAAACCACTTGTAGGGATTGGTTCATCATCTTGTCCATTCAATCATTCGTATAAGGATTACATCAAGTTCAAACTAATGACCTTGAGTAATCACTTTGTCAGAATCAATCTCTTACCACTTGTAAGTATATCCAAAACATTTAATCACTTGTAGGAATAAACATCTACACAAATACATGTTACCAATCAAGATGCCGATTCCTGCTTCACTCTTACCTACCTGGAAGCTCCGGCAATTCACAATCTGTAAAATTTAACAAACTTTAAGATTCATTTACACAATCAATTTTTAAGAAAAATGCCGATTCCTGATCCACGATTACAAACTTAGGATCTCCGGCAAGTCAGGTTTTTCTAAGCAAAGAAAATGTCCACCCAAGCCTGACCAACCTTGGGTGTTTTCAATTCAGATTCAGTTGGAGTATAAGTTGCCTTCTTTGTAGCATAAAAATCTTTAACCCCTTTAACCTTCCCATCGATCATCTTTCCAAAAATTTTCTTTACATTCCCATTAAAAGCTTTCTCAACATCAAAATTATCCTTCTCAGAATAAAACTGATTTGAGATTTCAACCTTCCCAATTTTTCGTTTAAAATTTTCAGTTCTCAATGGTGGAAAGTTCTCATCATCCATTGAAGGAACTAAGTTTTCATCACTCTCATCAAATTCTGGTTCCTCTGATTTTGTGGAATCAGATTCATCGCCAGATTTTACACTTGACTTTTTAACAACCCACTTCTGGTTGTCAAGCTTCACACTTCGCCAGTAAAAACTTTTAGAACATTCACCAACTTCATATGTTGAATTTTTGAAAACTTTAAATTTCTCAGTTGGTGGTTCAGCTTTATCAACAACAACTTCTTTCAGTTTTCTAGAAACTCCCTGTTTTATCTTAGTTGATTTTGGACAGTTCCATGCAATGTGACCAACTTCATTGCATCTAAAACAGGTTCTAGTCTTTCTCCTCTGATGAGCTTCAATCTTCTTTTCAGCAAAAAATTCTTGATTTGTTTGTCTCCAAAATGAGCTCTTCTTTTCTTCTTCAGCAGACGGACCTGAAACAAATTTTGTATTTTTAGAAATTTTCTCATTTTTATAATTTTCTGGTGGTATAAAACCAAGACCTTTCTTTTTGAATTTACCATTATAGTTTGGTTTCTTTTGAAAACCAGAACCAGAATTGTAATTCATTTTCTTGTTTAAACGCTGTTGAACTCTTGAAGTGTATTTTTTAGATTTTCCAGTAAGATTGAAATCTTTTATTTTAGAAATATTGATTTCGGTCATTTTGAAAACCTTTTTAATCATGTCAAAACGAACACTTCTTATTGGAAACTCTTTATCAAAATATAATTTGTCAGAATCACTCAAAGTATAGGCAACTTCAAATGTTTCGTCATTCAAATTAGATTTTGACAACAAAAATTCTTTACTATAAACCCGTTTTCCCGATGATTTTGAACTCTTTTCAGACGAACTCGAACTTCCGACAGACTGACACGAACTTTCGGACTCGGATTTTAACTCTGACTCCTCATCCCTATCCAACACCTGATCGACCATTCTTTTTATTAATTCGGACTCATGATCTGTGTCAGACGCTGTGAACGTGACGTCAATGTTGTCTGGTAATACATCGGTTAACTCGGACTCTAACTTTAGATTAACTGCCTTTTGGACTTGTTCCTCATTCGGTTTTCTAGGTGAATACCCTTCCCAAATCGGAGGTGGACACTTATTATAACAGACACCCTGTTTCTTACTAGTATCCTTCTTCTTCAACTTCTTTTGATCTTCGTTAAACGCTTCAAAACCTTCAACCGTTGGATAAATTCTATCAATTATGTAATCACAACTTGTATAACTTCGCAGCAATCTTCTGATTCTTTCATTTTCAGCTTTCTCAGTTTCCAATTCTTGCTTCCATTTTGCACATTCTTCAATATAAAAATTTATCTCTTTCTGCTTTGACATCATGGTAGCATTCAACATCTACAAAGCTTTCTCTCTTTCAGAGTTAGTCTTTTCCAGACTATTCACAGTTCTGTTCAATACATCATATGACTCTTTCAAATTTTTTACATCAAACAACAATTGTTCTTTCAACTTTTCTAACTCACTAAACCTCTCATCTTTTTCTATACATTGTTTACATGACTCTAAACAAGTAAGACAAGGTTTTGTGACTTCAACTATCTTTTCTATCTCCACCATCTTCTCAACTTCCACTATTTTCTCCACTTCAACTATCTTCTCAATCACTTTGACTTCTTTCAATTCTTTTGCAGCTTTTCTCTCTTTAAGTTTCTTCAATTTATCTGCAAAATAGAAATCAAATCTGTCAGAAGATAAATGAGTTTTTCAAAGGTTTATCTGTTCAATTTCTTCATCATCATCACTGCTTTCAGAAAAAACAGATTTTCCATCTTGACTCTCCTCATCATTCGACATCACAGCCATCCACTCCTTCATCAACTCTGGCTTTTGTACAATCTGAGCAATAAAAGCTTTGACATTGGGATCAGCTGGAATAAATTTGTCCCAGCTAAAACCGTCAGCCACTATCTCGTCATCTTGATCAATGATGCCATAGTAAGCTTTCTTGTTTGCATCCTCGATCATTTTTCCATGTGCAGTTTGAGATTCCTTGTGTTGATGCGGTTGATAAGTGATTTGTTGATATATAGACTTTTTATAGTAATCATCTTTTCCAAAAGGATCCTTTGCTCCTCTTGGCTCCTGATTCTTGTACTCTCTTTTGAAATGACCTTTTTCCCTGCATTTAAAACAAGTAACTTTAGATTTATCAAAACCTAAAGATGAAAGATGAGCATCCAAAAAAAATCATTTCGTCCTGTAATCATTTTAAACTTTTCAGCTCTTCTTAGAACACTCGCCAAAGCCCATTTTATATCCATAAGTTCCAACTCTTCTGCATCTATTTGGTCATAATCTTCCTTTCTTAGCATCGGGTTGCCAATCTTTCCGGCTATCAAACCTTCATAAGATTCCAAAGCAGTAACCAATAGGCCCATATGATTTTTCACAACTTCTTCAGAAAAGTTTTGACCATTTTGAAGATGCAATGCCACATTGCACTGAATCATATGCTCATTACCAACACTCGCACTTTGAACACTTGGAGGATTAACACTTGAAAATCCACTAGTGTTAACTGAACTTTGAATGCCTATTCCAGATTGATTTCCTGCACTAAATGCAGTTTGGATCTTTGGACTTGCTTCAGCAGTTTGAATATTTCCTTTGTAGTACAGTTTGACGTCTTGTTGATGACTTGAGCTGTTCATTCTTGCAATCTTCTGCTGTTCAAGATCTTGTGCCTCAAGTTTTTTGATAAACTGCCCGATCGACAACCTACTAAACTGTCCGGAATTTTTCAGAATCATGAGATATGTGCCCCATTCCTTTTGTGGTAAAGCGTCAGCAAGCTTTTCAACCCATTCTGCTGGGGTTTTGGTAATCTTCAACTGGGACATGGTACGCACAAGATGACAGTATCTCTCAATGAGAGTCTTTGTAGTCTCGCCAGGCATGCTCGTAAACAACTCAAACTCCTTTTTCAGTAAAGCTGCTTTACTTTGTAACATCTCTGTACTTCCTTCAAACTTCTTCTCAAGAGCTTTCCAGATCGAAAACGCATTTCCATCATGCTAAAGCAAAACAAATATATCCTCTTTGATAGCTTGCTGCAACAGACTTATCATCATTTTCTCTCCTTTATAACTTTCTCTCTCTAAGTCTGAAAACTCTGAGATAATTTTATCAACATTCATAGCAGTCTGTGGTCTGATGTATGCTGTTTCAATACTTACCCAAGCTCTTAGATGGTTTGCCTGAACCCAATTCTCAAAACGATTTTTCCATCCATGATACTCTTCAATTCCCATAAGTTTTGGGGGTTTTTGCAACATTCCAGTTTCATTTTCTGCGTTCATGTTTTGAGCGATGGTAGTCGGAGTAATCGGGGTTGAAGCAAACGCGTTGTAGAATTCAGAATCCATGTTTCGGTATCGAAGAATTTCTCAAACAAGCTTTCAAACTAACTGGTTCACCTCGTAAAACACCTGTATCACCTGTAGACACACAAACAAACAAAACACAATCAGTTTAAAGACTTATCAATTAACAGAATAAGACTTGTACTCGAACTGGTGAATATTCTATGTGGACTAAAGGTTGACAAACTGTGCGGACTGCTATGACCCGGATCAAAATCAAACGACCTTTTCCAAAGACCTAGCTAAACCACACGACCTTGAACGAGTTTGAATTCAAACGGACTGAACCACCTCTTCTTTGATTTTATGCGAAAAAGGGTCAACCAAAGTCAAACTTTTAATAAACTGCCAAAGTATGGGTGACTTGACAATCGGACTTCAAACACTTCACATGTTTACTTTAATGAGCCGTCAATTTTTAAAGCATGCAATTTATAATTGGACCAAAAACCCACTAATCAAAATGTTGATTGGACCGAGATGTGTTTCAAACGTCTTGGGCAGATACTACTGATCACGTGAACTAACACATGCAATATTTCCTTTGACCAATGAATATAACAAGCCGACAACACACTTCACTTAGCCGACAACATCAACTTTTATTTAAATCTGATTGGATCCCAATGTATGTAGTGGACTGATGTAATTTATTTATCACATGTAAACCTTGAATAAAGCAATCATGTGACCGACTGACACATTAAAGCTGATAACAACACATACAATCTGACTTGGTCTGTTTGAAGCAGAATCACAAACAGTTTGTCTGAAGCGAAATCACAGATTTGTCAATCTGGAGCGGAATCAGAAGTATGACAGTCAGAAGCTGAATCACAAGTATGGCAGTCTGGAGCGGAATCAGAAAACTTCTGGAGCGAAATCAACCAATAAAGCTAATCTGGAGCGAAATCAGCAAAGACTTTTGAGCGAAATCAGAGTTTGGTAGCCTGGAGCGGAATCAACAATTTCAAGCTGAATCAGAAAAAGTTCTTTCGAGCGGAATCACTTCTCGAGTCCATTTCACCCACTTTTAGTCCGAATTTTAACTTGTAACTTTCAAGGGTTTGTTAACATATAATTTTACACAAGCTGTAAAAAATTGGAACGATTTTGACCGTGAAATCTTCCTGAACTGATGAAAGAAGGTGTAGAAGATAGAAAATGCTATGAAATCCAGCTATAATCTCTGCAGAACTCCTCCTCCTGAGCTCTGATACCACTTGTAGGATCGTTTGTAGACCCGAACGAGTCGTTCAGAGGAGTTTTAATCAGTTACAGGTGCGGAAAACAAGTAACTGATGTAGAAACAGCTAGCAATTCACACTTTTGATTGATCTAACTGCTATTACAATCAGTCTTCACACCGGCAGCATTTCGGTATGGAATACAAGGACCTCGATACCTGATTTCGCTCAGAGTGGCCTATATATAGGCACATGATTTCGCTCGTAATGACACAAGATCATCTGGAGCGGAATTAGACACATGTGATTCCGCTCGAAAATGTCCACATGACATTTCGGGCGGAATCAGCCTCAGGAGCGAAATCAGCCACTAAACAACCTAAACTTTGACATTTTCTCGTACAACATGCCCTGATCTAACAATCCTAGTCTAAGACTCGATATAAGACGAAGTCGACAGATGTATGCATGCCCTAATCTAAACAAGTCTATACAAGACTCGATACAAGATGAAGACGACAGATGTATGCACCAACACCCTTATGGTTATCATCATCTGACAGGAGATGGTCCACAACAGTGGTTACAAAAATATGTTCAAAAATATGTTCAAAACCCTGATCTAACCACTGTTCATACTCCTGAACTTGAGGCTGACCTATCTGTGACCCCATCCAAAGCCATCTTGGCTTTGGAGATCCACCTGAACTAATTTGTTACTTGTTGTGCAGGGAACTTCTGCATGCTTAGATGTAGAGCAATGTGGTATGTAGATAGTGGAGGCTCCAAGCACATGACAGGATGTAGAGCCCTACTTAAAGATTTCAAAAAATATGGAGGGGTGATATATCGTTTGGTAACAATTCAAAAGGGAAGGTATTGGGGTCAGGGACAGTGTAGGCTGGGAAACTCAAGTTTGAAAATGTCAATCTTATTTGCAGTCTTAAATTTAACCTCCTTAGTGCTTCACAAATGAGTGATAAGGGCTATAGGTCATTCTTCACTAAGGAAACTTGTAAGATTGTTAGGCCAGAAGTGGTTAAAAAGATTGAAGAAATCATAGCCGGGAGTAAAACACAACTTGTTGCTCATAGGAGTGGCAATGTGTATGTGGTTGATATGTTGAAAGATAACCCAATGTCTGATGCTTGTCAGTTCTCAGCTGCCTCTACCAAAGAGACAGCTATCACCACACTCTCAAAACATGGCCTTATAAGAGGTCTTCCACAAAAAGTTTTTACTTGTTCTGAGCATTGTGTTTCATGTCTAAAAGGTAAACAACATAAAAGCCCTTACAAGTCCATTGAAGAGTCCAAAACAACTAAGTGCTTACAAATGTTGCACATGGATTTGTTTGGCCCAGTAAAAATCATGAGTTTGAAAAAGAAAAAGATATTGTTTGGTCATTGTTGATGATTTTTCTAGGTTTACATAGACTTAATTTTTACATTCTAAGGATGAGACTGCAGGTATCTTGCAAGACTTTGTTAAACAGGTTGAAAAGCAATTTGGCTTGCCAGTAAAAGTCTTTACAAGTGACAATGGAACAGAGTTTAGAAACAAGGAGTTGGATGAGTTCTGTGTGGTAAAAGGGATTGTAAGGCAGTACAGCATCCCAAGAACACTAAAACAAAATGGGGCGGTTGAAAGGAAAAACAAAACTTTGATTAAGGCTGCCAGAACAATGCTTGCAGACTCAGGTTTACCCTTAACTTTTTGGGCAGAGGTTGTAAACACTGCTTGTTATGTGCATAACAGAGTTTTAATCAAACCCTGTTATGCATCAAAAGACTGCCTATGAAACTCTATTCAAGATCAAAAGACTGATCTCCTATTTCAAAATCTTTGGCTGCCCATGTTTTATCCTAAACTTAAAAGATTCAATTTCAAAATTTGCAACCAAAGTGGATTGTGGTTACCATCTGGGATACTCAACCACTGCCAAGGACTAGGTGTGTGGAAGAGACTTTGAATGTGAAGTTCATTGAACTTTCATCACTGAAAATCCCAGCAAACCCTGCTGAACTGTTTGACCTTGATAAATTTACATTTGAAGATGTGTCTGTCAAGACTAACCCTGCAGGTACCCCATAATCTTTCCCACAAGACTATGGATGTGATATTGTGATTCCACAATACAAAGTCACCACCACCATCAGTGAAGCAAATGTTCAAAACAGTTGTCAAAACTCTGCCACTGCTGAATCAAAAGTTGTTGATCAAAACTCTGCCACTCATCATCTCAATCCTCTATTGATAAAAATCCATCTACAATGGATAAAAATCAACATTGTGCCACACCCATTCCTCCTATTCCTCCACCTCCATTCCAAACAAATGTTGGTTCTTCAAAACTGCCAACAGATGTTAGCTCAGATGATTCACATCTGCAGCCTTCACCTCTCAATGCCATTGTTCCATACAAGGGGGAATCTAGTCTTTCTTAAATCTTATCCACCTGATCAAATTATTGGCAACATCAATGAAGGAGTTCTCACAAGAAGTCAATCCCAAAACATTTGTCTTTTTGCAGGCTTTCTATCTCTCCATCAACTAGTTAAGTACCAAGAGGCACTGAAAGTCATTAGTTGGGTAGAAGCCATGCAAGAAGAGCTCCAACAGTTCAAAAGACAAAAAGTATGGGAACTTGTACCATTGCAAGAGGATGTAAGTCCAATTGGCACAAAGTGGGTCTTCAAGAACAAAACTGATGAAAGGGGCATTGTTGTAAAAAACAAAGCTAGGCTTATGGTTCAAGGTTATAGACAAGAAGAAGGCATAGACTATGATGAAACATTTGCTCCTGTATCAAGACTTGAAGCCATCAGACTGTTCTTAGCCTTTGCTGTCAACCACAACATCAAGGTGTATCAAATGGATATAAAGTGTGCTTTCCTATATGGCAAAATACAGGAAGAGGTATAGGTCTGCCAACCTCCTGGTTTTGAAGATCCTTTCTATCCTGATCATGTCTACAAGCTTAACAAAGCTTTGTATGGCTTGAAACAAGCACCAAGGGCCTGGTATGAAACTCTTTCCACTTTTCTAATCTCCATAGGCTTTACAAGAGGTAAAATTGATAAAAAAAACTGTTTTAAATAGAGAGGAAAAGATTTGATGATTGTCCAAATTTATGTTGATGACATCATCTTTGGAAGCACATGTACCTCCATGTGTGAAGAGTTTAGGAGACTTATGACAGCAGAGTTTGAAATGAGTGCCATGGGTGAACTACAATGCTTTCTTGGTCTCCAAGTTAAGCAATTGCAAAATGGAACTTTCATTCATCAAAGCAAATATGTAAAAGATCTTTTAAACAAATTTGACATGAATGATTGTAAACCATGTAGTACACCCATGGCAACAAAAAAGCTTGTCATTGTTGATGAAAAGGATGACTTGGTTGAACAAAATTTATATAGAAGCATGATTGGGTCTTTATTGTACCTAACGGCATCAAGGCCAGACATCATGTTTGCAACATGTGTTTGTGTCAGATCCCAGTCAGCACCTAGGAAGTCTAATCTCATTGCTGTGAAAAGAATATTCAGATATATAAAAGGTGCTCCCACACTTGGTATCTGGTATCCTGCTAATGGGAATGTCAAGCTTTCAGGTTATTCAGAGAGTGATTTTGCTGGATGCAACACCACAAGCGAGTCTACATCAGGAGGGTGTCAATTCCTAGGCAATTACTTAGTGTCTTGGCAAAGCAAAAAAAAACAGCTGTTTCCACATCCACTGCTGAAGCTGAATATATTGCTGCTGCAGGCTGTACAACCCAACTGTTGTGGCTTCAAAACCAGTTACTGGATTTTGGTATAACTGCTCTAAAGACTCCTCTCATGTTGGATAGTCAAGCAGCTGAAAATATCATCAAAAATACAGTATCCCATTTAACCACCAGACACATTGACATCAGACATCACTTTGTGAGGGATTGCTATGAAAAAGGTTTGATTGCTCTGCTCATGTTCCAACAAAAGATCAACTGGCAGATGTGCTAACAAAAGCATTAGACACATCTACGTTTGAAAGTCTGATCTCAAGAATTGGCATGCTTAACTTGGATTAGAAGGCAAAAACTTCTTTTCCTTGAATAAAAGCATTAAAATGTTTTCACAAAATCAAAAATTCATCCTTAAAAATAGCTTAGAATGAAAATTTTTCACAAATCCTTAAAAGTCTGTCCATATCCATTGATTGTTTTAAACCTCTGATTGGTTGAAAATTCACCCACTACTGAAACACAATCTCTGTTTTCATTTCCTTTGTTGACCACTGATTGACCAAACAACTGTTGGTTTCAACATCTGATGTCTATCCACTGATAGACTAAAATCAACCACTGTTTTCATATACACTGTACTCAACCACTGTTGTTGCCCAATAGTGGTTTCCAAACAACTGGCATCCACTTTTTCATCAGAGGTTGCCATGTGGGCAGATGTTAACCGTCCGATCTTTAAAACCGCTGCCACGTCAGCATTCACTTTTTCCCTTTTATAAAACCCTTATTTAATTCCCAAACAGAGCTTTTACTCGCCGTATCGAATTCAAAATTCTCCAAAACGGTTTCCATATTCTTCTTCACTTCTTCTTCACTTCTTCTTCAACCTCTCGTAATTTCTAAACTCTGATCATGGCTCTGATCATTAAGCACCCTCATAACTACCTCTGCACTTTCAAGAAAACCGATAAAAACACCGACTTTCACTCAGTAATTGACATCCTGTCATCATCAAAATAAAAAACATTTCTTACTGCCGATGCACCAATTTACCAAGATACACTCCGCGATTTTTGGGCAAATGCCACCATTAAAGAACAAAACAATGAGCCATTCGGTATAACTTCCAAAGTCGGAGGTGAATTGGTTTCAATAACCCCAACTTGCATATCCACAACATTTCAAATAAACGACTTGGTAGGTAAAACTTCTGTTCCGAAAAATGAGTTTCAAACAGAGCTAATTGAGAGGGGATATGATGGACAGTTGAATAAAGCTACAATGTTTAAACCAAATTTTCCACCCCAATGAAATTCCTGTTCCATACCCTCATAACCTGTTTCTCAAATAAAACCACTGCTTTTAATGAAATACCTTTGAAAATTCATTACTTGGGGTTTGCAATTTTGACAAACACTGATTATAACTACTCCCAAGCACTGTTTACTAATTTCGTTAACAATTTAAAAAAAATGTTGCTTTTCTAATGTTCCCTAGACTATTAAGCTACTACCTGCAAAAACATGTTTCACAAAAAGCTTTTGAGCAAGGTGCAACTTTTAAAAATAATAGCCTATCATCAGAAACTTTTACTCACCTTATGGGCAAAGAGTCAAATGTTTCCAAAACAAAAGCAAAGAGGTCTGAGAAAATTTTAGATGCGTCCACATCTACTCCTGTAAAAACCCGTTTAGGATCCTTCAATGATATCGATCTTGACTTGTGAAGGTGCGGAATACAATCACAAGTTGATTCAAGAACAAATAAGTAAATAACAATAATATGATCAAAACACAAACCAGAGATCTTGCATTTAAATCTAAACGATGACTGATACAAGACTCTAATTCTCGGCTCCCTTGTGTCGCAACTCACAATCTGACCAACAACCTCAACCAAGAGGTTAAGATTTGTTTAAATACAAAACAACCGGGCTAAATCCTAGGCCCATTGCGACATCAAGTTTACTAGCCCAACCCTTACAAAATCGACCCAAACAAATAAACTAAACAACTACATAATCAACCCTTAAACTATGCTAACCTACATGAATAAACCTTCAAGTTCCAACAATCTCCCCCTAGGTTTATACATGCAGGTTCTTGACACTTCAACTTTCACGATCACCTTGCAACCGATCCTTAAGACCACCAAAACCCTTTGTACGAATATGAATGGCTGATGCAACAGCAGCAGTCCAAGCTTTTGCAATTTCTTCATATTTTTCAGTAGCTCTAATTTGATGACTAGCTAACACTTCCAAATCTTCAAGAGCAACATTCAGCAAATCAATTTGATCCACCAAGCGAAAACACACATCATCATCACAAACAATCACCGCCTGCCCTAATCGCTCGTCATAAGACCAAAAATGCAAGGACTTCAGAGCACCCTATGGAATCTTTTTCACCAATGGAATCACCTTCTCTTTGTCAGTTACAGGCCAGCGCACAATCTTCATTCGCTTGTTCGTGTATGGATCTCTAATGCCTTTAGCTGGTTTAACAGTGGACTCTGCAGTACGCATTGAAGGAAAACCCTTAAGAACCTCCCTCTTCAACCTCTCGAAAAACATATATCCAGCTCCTCCAGGCTTATCATCTACATAAGGTGCTTTAGACAAGTTTGTCAAATCCACCTTAGTAAACGACTGAAACTGGCCTGAATGTTTGTACCACTCAACAGGTCCAACTTTTCTTTTTATCCACCATCTTTTACGATCATGATCATAACCCCAGCTAACTACACCAGAACGATTTCCAACCTTATCATAGAGAGTTTCACCAACATCCATTAAATGATGAGTTGCATGAGCATCATCATCATCTGGATTTAGATTCCGATTTTTCATAATTACAAACTCTCTTTTCTTCTTGATTCTTTCAGCCTTCTCTTTGTCTGCAAAAGGATGAATAACTCTTTTAAAGTATTGTTCCATAGCAGCACTTCTTTCAGCATCATCCTTTTCAAAGGCCTTTTTCCTGTTTTCAACATCAGTTGGATCAGAGAACTCCTGTCCAAATTTCTTCTCTAACTTTCCACGTAAGTCATAAGCCATGTTAAACAACAAACTAACATCTCCTTGAAGCTGCTCAATCTGTTGATCTTTCTTCACAATCGTATCTTCAAGTTGGATAATCTTCGCATCTTTATGAATTGAATCTTGCTCTAGTACAACCATTCTTTTCTTCATATCTCTCATGCTGATAAACTCAACTTCATCACTAGAATCATCATCAAACGGCATTCTAAATGGCTCTTCTGGTCTTTTACCACTCGAACTACTAGGTACATCAGGAACAATTCTAGAAGGACCTGTAGATTCAGAAATACCAAGTGACACAGTATCAACAACAGGATCTGTATCCACATTTGTAACCTGAATATCAGCAACAGTGGTCTCCAAAACATTTCCTTGAGAGTCAATGTTGGAATCAAATATATCTTCAGTAAAGGTGGTAGTGTCATCAATACTTCTCTCAAAATCAAAATCATATAAACCGTCATCATCTTCAGCAATAGTCATGGATTGATCTTTGTGTTGTTCAACATACATACCGAGTCGAGGATCCCTCCTTTTCTGCTTCAATGGCATGGAATCAGAATCCTTTGTGTCTTCACTAGGCTTTTCACTTGACACTGAAAGATCAGAAGGAGGATTTCCCATCTTATCAGTTACAGATTTTAACAACAAAGCCAAACTTTCAGCTGTAATCACAGGTGGAACAGTAGAAACAATAGTATCAACTTCAGCTTCAGGAGGAAGCTCTTCATCTTCCCCAGAATCACACATAATCTCAATGCCTTCATCGTCAGAGTCAATTGTTAAAATCTCTGTCTCAGGCTCATCTTCGGTACCCATTTGGATATCATGTTCTTCAGCAACTATAGCATTTGCAGGCATACTATGCACTGGAACAGGTCGTACTAGTATTGGATTTGCACTAACATCTTCCGTCTCTGCAAACTGACCAAACTTCTCCAATGGAATCAAACCTTCAAACTTCTTTTCAGTACCCTTCTTTGTAGTAAGAGCACCAAAACATGATGGACCCATAGGCTTCAATTCCAACGTATTACCAGATCTCTTCAATTCTGGATAACGATCATTCAGAATCATCTGCAAGAACCTCGGATACATGAGAAACTTATCCTTTCGAAGTCCAATTGCATTTCTCTTCATCGCTTCCAAGATATATCTTGAATAGTTGAACGACTCATTGGTAATCACACATATCAAAGCGGCAGACTGAGTGGTATTCAACTGATCAGTTCCCCCTCTATTTTCTGTCATGCACAAAAGAAACATGTGCAGCAATAGACGCCAATACGGATGCACAAACTTCTTTATCAGGGGTGGAAACTTCCCTTCGTAGCTTAAACGAGGTAGAATTGCTTCCACTGTTCCAGCTGGAAGTTCTATAGGATCTGTTTCCTGATCATTAAATCTCAACGCTTCTCTAATCATCTGCTCAGTCACTATAACTTTCATCTTTTGAATCTCAGTAACTATAGCTCCTTTTCCTTCAACAACTTTGACTTTAGCACTCTTCCAAAACTCTTGAATAAGCTCTTCATAAACAACCGGATTCTCACTAAGAGCATGAACAATCCGGCAGTTATTTAGACCTTTCATCAGTGACGTGTACAGCTGCTTGTATTTCTCTGGTGGAGGTGCCAAGTATCCTACTTGATTGTGAGAAGATATAAACTTCAAGTCCATTTTCTGCACAAAACACAAATTAATTAAAATTTCCAACCTTTGACATAACAGTGTTCAGATAAGATAATAAAAATTAATAATTAACACTGTTACTGTTGACTCGAGACCATGAGTCGAAACTGAAAGGTCTCGAGTCGAGACCACTTGTCATTGAGTCGCAACCATGAGTCGCAACTAATAGACTTCAAGTCGAAACCATGAGTCGCAATCTTGATATTGCGACTCGTAACCACTGGTCTCGAGTCCTTGTGTTGTTTGAGTCGCAACCACACAATCATATGAACTTCATCTTAGTGTTCTTGATTGCAAGTCGGAATCTTCAAATCTTCATCTTAGAGTTCTTGATTGCAAGTCGGAATCTTCAAATCTTCATCGGAGCTTCTTCAAATATTCATAATTTTCTGCAAAAACTTGAATAATAATATCATAATACCTTGATTATCAATGAGTCGAAACCGCAGATTGCGAGTCGTAATCGGAGACAAGTCAGAATCTTCAGAGATCACCGGAGTCTTGAGAGAGAATGAGAGGGTCTCGAGTGAGAAGTGAGATCTCGACTCGAGACCTGTGCTTTATATTCCAAAACCCAAATGAAATGGGCCGGACCTTTGACCTTTTGGACCATAACCAAATTTTTTAAACTTAACCGACTTAAAGGAGTTCATTTGATTTATTAATTAATAATACAATCCCTTTAATAAATCAGTTTTAATTTTAATGATTTACTTATACCTTCTGAGCATATTTACAAAAACAAAACCTAAAATAAAAACAAATAATAAAAACAATTATTTACAAAAATAAAATAGGAAATAAACAAAATTGCTCAGGGATCAAATCACAAGGTTTCGGGCTTGACTTCACTTATCAACACTGATCTACTACCGAAAGATCTAGACGATTGCCAGTATATTTGTCCACCTAAACTCATCTTCCTAGACCTTTTCCATATAACTGCCTGTAACAAATTTCATCATGTTTTGATTTCTTAACAATGAACACCCAAACAAATACTAATCAAATCTCGGAATTACAGACAGCACACCCTATCATGTAAGTAGCTTCCCTACCACATATTTCACAAGTCCAATCCAGATCTCTGAAATCTTAACTGGGAATAGATTGAGAAGAGAACAGAATAGATCTTAAGCAGAGAAGGTATAATATACAAGATCAAATGAGTTTTTCTCAATTTGACATAGGTTTATAGGGTTTCTTTTGGGCACTAGAGGGCCTCTTTCGGGTGTTTAATTGATCTACAAAACGACAACGTACAGCTAGGTCAGCATGTATCTGGATGCAGCAGAAGCTGACGTTGCCTAGCACCTCCAGGTCAGCATATATCTGGATGCAGCAAAGGAGATACACGACTTTTTCAGAGAAGATTTCAGAGTCAGACCAAAATTGTGTGTATCAGGATAACATACAGACATTCAAATAGAAATGAGCTAATTCCAAGTGATTTTCTTTTCTGAGGTCATGTACTAATTTAGTTCTTAACAAAACAGTCAATGTTTCTAGTCATAAGAATAGAGCCTACCAGCATATCAGTACTAGAGTCAAACTATTTCGATACTTGTGTGTATCAGGACAACATACAGACATTCAAATAGAAATGAGCTAATTCCAAGTGATTTTCTTTTCTGAGGTCATGTACTAATTTAGTTCTTAACAAAACAGTCAATGTTTCTAGTCATAAGAATAGAGCCTACCAGCATATCAGTACTAGAGTCAAACTATTTCGATACTGGTTTTACATGAGTCAGCCCTTAACCATGATGTGAAAATTTATTTCATTTCCCCGTCATGTAATACCTCTTTTTGTCTTTTTCTATTTTTTTAATGTTTTTGTATTTTTCAAAATTTCTCCCCCTAAATTTTAGCATAAATAAAAACTACCTAAGAATAGAAAACTTTATGAACAAATTTACCTACGAAAAACAAAAACATGCTCAGTCAGTAAAGCGGATCATTTTCAGAAAATCCACAAGCACTTTGAATTTTGAGCTGCTGACAGGTTTGGTGAACAAATCGGCAGCATTTGCATCTGTGTCGATTTGCTCAAGTGTAATAAGACCTCTGTCGAAGCAATCTCGAATAAAATGAACTTTTATGTCTATGTGCTTGGTTTTGGAGTGAAAACAGGATTTCTAACAATTTGTATTGCAGCATCATTATCGCAGTAAATAGTAGTGTTGAGATAAGTCAAACCGTAGTCCTGCAATTGATGTTGCATCCACACCACTTGAGAGCAAGATGCAGAAGCGGCAACATACTCAGCTTCAGCTGTAGAAATCGCCACCGTTTGTTGTTTCTTGCATTGCCAAGAAATGAGCCTGTCACCCAGAAACTGACATCCAGCTGATGTAGATTTCCTGTCACTATCAGTACCTCCAAAATTGCTATCAGAAAAAGCAAACAATTCAAAATTGGAATCCCTCGGATACCACAGACCAAACCTAGGTCGGCCTTTAAGGTACCGAAAGATTCGTTTAACAGCAGTAAGATGAGAAGTTTTAGGATTAGCCTGATATCTTGCACAGTTGCAGACAGCAAACATAATATCCGGACGACTAGCTGTCAGATACATCAACGATCCGATCGTAGACCTATACTGACGTTGATCCACAGAAGATCCTTCTTCATCTTCAGTCAATAACGGTCTCTCTGCCATTGGTGTTTCAGCAGGCTTTGCGTCCGAAAACTTAAATTTTGCTAGCACGTCATCCACATACTTCCCTTGATGGATAAGAATCCCTTGAGAATTCTGCTTGACTTGTAAACCCAAAAACAGTGTCATTTCTCCAAGAGCACTCATTTCAAATTTCTTCTTCATAACTCTCTCAAACTCCTTGCAAAGTTCCTCACTTGTAGAACCGAAAATAATATCATCAACATAGATTTGAACTAAGATCTGATCCTTGCCCACTTTCTTGATAAAAAAGAGTCTGGTCTATCGTGCCACGTGTATACCCATGAGCCAGAAGATGTTCAGTTAGTGTGGCATACCAAGCACGTGGTGCTTGGTGTAATCCATACAATGCCTTATCTAGCTTGTAGGCATATTCTGGATGATCTAGATGCACGAAACCTGGTGGCTGCTCAACAAAGATTTCTTCCTTCACATCCCCATAGAGAAACGCTGTCTTGATGTCCATCTGATACACAGTGAACCCCATATATGACGCGTAAGCTAAGAAGATCCGGATGGCTTCAAGTCGGGCAACCGGAGCATATACTTCATCATAATCCAAGCCTTCTATTTGTCGAAATCCCTGAACCACCAGCCTTGCTTTATTTCGAACAATAACCCCTGCAGAATCTTGCTTGTTTCGAAAAACCCATCTAGTTCCAAGTTTGCGCTTTCCCTGTGGCAACTTGACAAGTTTCCATACTCCAAGCTTCTCAAACTGGTTCAGCTCTTCATGCATAGCATCTACCCAGCCTGGTTCCTGCAAAGCTATATCAACAGTTTTAGGTTCGATTTGAGAAATATAGCAAGAATATAAACAAGTATTGATGGTTCCTGATTGGCTCCTAGTTAAAACTCCTGCATTTACAGGACCAATCACATTCTCTATAGGATGATTCCGTTGAACACTTGTGGGTATTGCCAGGTCAGGTACGGTCTCGTCTTCAGTGGTGGTGTTGCTAGACTCCCCCTCATTAGATGCTACAGTATTATGAACGAATGGAGTGGTAATAATGCAATCTTCAGGAATTTGTTCAGGAAATAGTGCAGATCCGGAACCATTAGATGCAGAACCACTATTTGAAGCACCTTCAGGGGATTGATGGGACGTTTGTTGACACGTAGGATGCTGCGTAAACACCATTCCTGGCGGATCAAGGGTATGATGTCTGACGCTTCCTTCTGTCTGTTCTTCATCTTCAGTATCCTCAAAAGACAGTGGTTGTTTTGGAATAGACACACCTGCATCTGAAAAATCACTTGACAAAATGTTAAATGACTTAAACAATTCAGCATAATCATATAACCAATCTGGTCCAACTCTAGCGTCCGTAGCATTTTCCTCGAGCCATTCAATGTTGCACGACTCGACGACCTTTTTAGTTACCTTGTTGTATACTCTATAGGCTGACCCTTTAGCATATCCAACAAAGTAACATTCGTCCCCTTTGACCTCAAACTTTCCATTAGAGTCCATAAGTAGTAACACACATGGACAACCAAAGATGCGAAAGTGTGAAACCGAAGGTTTACGTCCTTCCAGAATCTCATATGGAGTTTTCATATGTCGTTTGTTTACTAAAGCATGATTCTGGACGTAACAAGCCGTGCTAACAGCTTCAGCCCAAAAGAAACTAGGAAGCTTCGAGTCAGCCAGCATAGTTCGTGCAGCCTCGATAAGAGTACGATTTCTTCTTTCAGCTACTCCATTCTGTTGAGGAGTCCGTGGTGCACTATACTGACGATCAATTCCCTTATCAGTGCAGAATGTGTCCAAAGTAACGTTCTTGAATTCTGTCCCATTATCAGATCGAATAACCTTCACCTTAGCACTCGCTTGATTTTCAGCCAGAGTGATAAATTGTTTCACCAAGACTGCAGTTTCATTCTTGTGACTGAGAAAATATACCCAGGTGTAGCGCGAATAATCATCGACGATTACAAGACAATAAGCTTTCTTGCCAATACTCAACACATTCACTGGACCAAAAAGATCCATGTGAAGTAGTTCAAGCACGGCCTTCGTCGAGGGTGCTGGTTTAGCCTTATGAGGTTTTCGATGAGCTTTTCCTTTTGCACAAGCAACACACTTTTCAACCAACATGAAATCTTTTATCGGAAGATCACGTACTAATTGACCTTTTGCCAGTCGGTTCAAATTCTTCATGTTCACATGCCCAAGGCGACGATGCCACAGTAGACCATCATGTTCTGAAATCTTCGAAAATAGGCAAGTAATTTCTTCACACGGTTTCTTGTTCATATCAATCACATAAGCGTTTCCTCGTCTCTCTGCTGACATTAAGAACCAGTCTTCTGGAATGACAATTCCAGGTTTAAGAACATGACATCCTTTCTTTGTAAAGTGAACTGAATTCCCTCGATCACAAATCTGAGAAATGCTCAACAGATTGTGTTTCAGTTCTGGAACATAATTAACATTTTCGAAGCTTAAAACGCCGTTTCGTACAGTTCCTTTCAACGTGATTCTGCCTGAATCTCCTCCCGCAAATGAGACATATCCACCATTAAATTCTTTGACATTTTCCAGTTGGGATAAGTCTCCTGTCATGTGCCTGGAACAGCCACTATCCATGTACCAGAGGCGCACGGTAGTCCTCCACAGCTGTTCCTGCACGATTAGCGGGATTAGTTAGATTTAGGAACCCAGCCCATAGTGGATCTAGGTTTTCCTTGTGCATCAATATAAGTCACTCTCTGCCACACTAAGTTTTCTTTATTTAAAAACTTTGAAGCATTTTGAAAGACAGAGTTTCGATGACATGTATGAGATGGATTGGATTGCTTGGCCTTAGCTTTAGGTTTCCAATGCTTGTTTGACCAGTTAGAATTGTAATTACCAAAAGCATTATGT
The DNA here is from genome assembly GCA_030545235.1 of Helianthus tuberosus. Lineage (NCBI taxonomy): Eukaryota > Viridiplantae > Streptophyta > Magnoliopsida > Asterales > Asteraceae > Helianthus > Helianthus tuberosus. The sequence continues at coordinate 87,596,040 of CM060369.1, forward strand.
TGAGATCTTCGAAAATCATTTTGTTGTTTTTGATTTTTGCGTTTGGCTGCATTCCAATCCTGATCAGAAGGTTTAGTCTTGCGAAAGTTGTTTTTCATTGTCTTAGTCTTTTCAGTCGTCATTGACTCTGAACAACGATATCGGTTAGACATGACCTTCTGATCTTGCACTGACTTTTTCTTGTACGATGCCCTTGGGAGTTGAACACAATTTCTGGCAATGTGACCAGCGATGCCACAGTTAAAACATGTTTGACGCTTCAATTTGTGAGTATTTTGAAAGCTTTTGCACGATTTGCTTGATTTTGAATGATTTGACGTTTTAGTTTTCTGAACATGTTGTGCTTGTGGTTGTTCTGAGCATTTTGGAGGTTTTTCTTCTAATGACTTCTCACTTATATCAATATCCTTTTCTTTGTTACTCAATTTCGGTTCAATATTTGAACATGGAGAAGTTTCATCAATATGCCTTTTCTCAATGCATATGTCATGTGAAACTAATTCAGGTTCATTATCTGAACGTGTAGAAGTCTCATCAATATGCATTTCCTCAACACATTTATCATGTGAAAACGATTCAGGTTCAATTTCTACTACAGTTTCCAATGGGATCCCACTAGATTCAACATTAGGGACACCCACTGAGACAGGTTCAGAAGAAGAATCAGGATACTCTTGAGTTTCTTGAGAAGTCGTTTCAGTGGTTTCACTGAATGCATCCTGAGGGACCTCACCTGTAATATTTTCATTAACTGAGACGTTAGAAGCATTAGAATCACACACATTAACTGAAAAACAATCATCACCACACTTATTGTTCAAATTATCAACACAAACATCATCAGTTTTGCCTAAAACAACAGGCTCACAAGACGAAACATAAGCAGAAAACGACGCAAATAAAGAACGACTAAAAGCAATGTCAGATTCAGTTGGTTCAGAATAAGGTTCAAAATAAGGTTCAGAAATATTTGAAATAACGACTGGTTCACTCCCATGAACATGTCCACACTTTACTTCAGAAATATCATCTGCACATGAAGATGAAACGTTAGGATCAATTGAGCCTTTGGAAACAAAATTTAATGGAGTAGACTTCTGTTTCTCAACTTGTCTGTCATGAGAAGACGACTTGTTGGTTTTGGAACCATAAGTCATGTTGCTCTCATTTATCATCTCCTCCTCAGTCATTGGCATATAAGTGTAATTATCATTATATGGAGGAGGAGTCTGATTATAACCCAAACCACGCCCTTTCTTTTCTTTGTACGCAAGTTGTTGATCACACAAATTTTTTACTAGTTTGCTGGAAGAATCAAATTTCTTGATATTAAGCTCATTAATTTGATATTTGTCTCTGATATCTTCCAGTTCCTTAGTCACTGCGCACAGTTTTTCCTGAACATATAAGAGTTGAGATGATTTTATACTTACTTCATCCTTGAGTTTGATGATGTCTTTTCGCTGAGCTTCGATCTTTTCTTTGAAAAGTTTTTCGTTTTTCGATAAAGTAAAGTTTTTATTTTTTATGTCTTGATAATCTTGAATTAGCTCAGCGTTGTGCATTCTATAAACTTCAACTCTTTATCTACATTCAGGAGTACAGAAAGCAGAAAGTACCTCTTCTTTGGTTAGACCTTTAACAGGAGCTGAGAGAATTTGAGTCATGAAAGCAAAGTTTTCAGCTGCAGTCTCCTCCTCTTGTGCAGATACTTGATCATTTGAGGTCATAAAAGCAATATTATTTGAAGCAGCTTGATTTTCTGGAGCAGAAATGTTCAGACGCTCAATCTCTGAATTCCAATCAAAGTTGATGTTGGGCTGAACCACCAGGGCTTGAGCTAATCCTTGTGGCTGAGGACTTCCAGTAGCAGCAGCATCTGTTATACTGGCAGTGGTCACAAGAGCTCTTTCTCGATTAGGTGTTGCGGGCTGTGCAGGAGTTTGTTCTCTATTTATCAGAGGTTTTGTGCAATTTCGAGCATAGTGTCCTTCCTCATGATAGTTATAACAGCGCAAGTTAAAGGGCACCTTAGCAGCTCCATTCCAATCAGTGCCCCACCTGTTTTTACCTGTTCTTTTAATAAACTTTTGTGCCCTAAAAGCAGCCATTGCCATCTGCCAGGTGATGTCCATTTCTTCAACGTCATCAGGATGAATCTGAGATAGGTCATCGCCACACCATTTTGGAGGATCAATTTTTCCTGCAACGAAAGCGTTCAAACAATTGATAACGGAGGCTGCGATATCCAAATTTTCCTTTGACTGTTTAGTAAAGAAAGCTATCATCTCATTGTTCGCAGTGGAGGCGGAAGCTGCAGAAGAAGCGTTCGCAGCAGAAGCGGGAGCAGCATTAGGAACTGATGGAGCAACTTGAGCAGAAGACCCAGAGTAGTAAATGTTTGCTGGACTAGGAGCCGCTTTAACAGATGCAGCATTGCTAAACATTTGAAAACCTCCTTGAGACAAGAGGGCTGCATTGTTGTTTGACGAAGATGGTGCAACAGTGAATCCTGCAGCTAACATACTGTTTTTATGATTGGTCTCTCTTTGCTTATCATCCAATTCACATGCTTTGATATGAGAGATCATTTCAGATAAACTGCACCTAGCAAGATCTTTTGTTTTCTTGATCATAGCCACATGATGATCCCAGCTTTTAGGTAATGCATTTAAAAGTTGCCTATTTGTTGATGCATTTGAAGTAGGAATCTCTTCCATCTGCATTTGTGTGACTAAGGTGGTGTTTGTTTTTTATCAAAAAGAGCTTTCTGCCTCTTCTGTCTGCACCGTGCAGACGCGGGAAGAGGTGGAGCCTCAAAAGAGTGTTTGTTTTTTTTTTTTGAGAAGTGCTTCCTGCCTCTCCCCAGCCTCTTCATGAGGAAGTGATAAAACAAAGCTTCTCCAAGAAGAGCTTTACCTCTTCTTGGCACCACCTCCACCTCCACCCCTGCTCCGCCACCCACCACCACCCCTGCTCCGCCACCACCACCTCTGCTCCGCCACCGCCACCCCTGCTCCGCCACCACCACCTCTGCTCCTGCTCCGCCACCACCAAAACACCCCAAAATCGATCAAAGTTCAGCGACAAAACACCCCACCTCTGCTCCTGCTCCTGCTCCGCCGCCACCACCACCTCTGCTCCTGCTCCGCCGCCACCACCACCTCTGCTCCTGCTCCTGCTCCAAACGAAACCCTAAATCGACCACCACCCCTAATTCCGCCACCACCAAAACACCCCAAACCCTAAATCGATGGCAAACAAACCCCAAACGAAACCCTAAATCGACCGCCACCACCACCGGTCGACCTCATGTTCAGGTACGGTGGTTGTGATGATGGCGGTGGAGGTGTGAAGGCGGTGGAGGTGTGATGGTGACGGTGGTTGTGATGGTGGTGGTGGTGGTGGTGGTGGTGGCGGTGGTGAAGTGGTAGAGAGAGAGTAGAGAGAGAGTGGAGGTGCAGATGTGTGGTGTGTGTTTTTAGAAGAAGAGGTTTTATATAAAAAAAAAACAAACCCTCTTCTCCTTGCAGACTGAAGACATTTGGTCCACCTCTTCTCCTGCAGATGCCTGCAGATGTGGCCTACAGCAGAAGAGGTTTTCAAGAAGAAAAAACAAACACCACCTAACTTGACGAACCTCTGAATCTGATTATCAACAGTCTCCCCATAGATGTGATTGAAGTTATTGAAGTTCTGTCTGAGCAAGTTCCTTCGACTTTCTTTCATGTCTTCATTCCCTTCGTAAACGTCAATCAACGATTCCCAAAGCTCCTTAGCAGATTTGCAAGTGCGAAAGCCAATAGCAATATCAGGGCCCAATCCCATGGTTAAATAGGACAGTGCTCTTTCATCTTCCTCAATTATACTGAAATCTTCTTCAGTATATTCACTCTTTGCTTTCTTTACTTTTAGTCCGGGTTCGGTAGGACTGTCAGTCATAATCTCCCTTGGACCTCTTAAGATGCTTCTCCATATCTTTGAGTCCTTGACCTTCACATGCTGTTCAAAACGCCATTTCCATTCTGGAAAATCATTTGCATCGGTTAACCTAGGAATGCGTGTAGTGGTTCCAACCTTTGAGTCCAGTTCTTGTTGTTTGTTAAGGGCAGCCAGATCAGTGTTATTTGTCGACATGATTAATTAATCAGTTAATTAATTAATTAAATTTTAAGTCCAAATAGTCAACAGGTCAAAAGTCCGTGATCAGTGTCGTTGCGAGTCTAAACAGCTGTGGTTGCGAGTGGAGACTTATTGATGATTGCGAGTCGAAACCAAAGCAGGATGAGCCGAAACTGATGATGGTTGCGAGTCGAAACCAAACAGGATGAGCCGAAACTGATGATGGTTGCGAGTCGAAACCAAACAGGATGAACCGAAACTGATGATGGTTGCGAGTCGAAATCAAACAGGATGAGCCGAAACTGATGATGGTTGCGAGTCGAAATCAAACAGGATGAGCCGAAACTGATGATGGTTGCGAGTCGAAACCTGCAAAACAGATAAGAGATAAGATCTGTTGACTCGCAATCCCTATTTTTCAGCACTTTCAAAAATTCAAAGATATCGTAATCTTTGAATCTGTTGAACACCAACTTTCCGAAAATTCAGCAAACACCTTTTCTGAAATCAACAAACCAAAATCAGTAATTTTTTTAATGATTCGATCAAGAACAGATTGAGTATTTCAATAATTTTCACTGCAAAAACAAGCAACAAAACTGGATCAGTAGCAAAACAGGTTCATGAATCTGAATGATATCAAAACCGAGCCTTGAAAGACTTCAATGGCTCTGATACCAATTGTAAAACCCGTTTAGGATCCTTCAATGATATCGATCTTGACTTGTGAAGGTGCGGAATACAATCACAAGTTGATTCAAGAACAAATAAGTAAATAACAATAATATGATCAAAACACAAACCAGAGATCTTGCATTCAAAGCTAAACGATGACTGATACAAGACTCTAATTCTCGGCTCCCTTGTGTCGCAACTCACAATCTGACCAACAACCTCAACCAAGAGGTTAAGATTTGTTTAAATACAAAACAACCGGGCTAAATCCTAGGCCCATTGCGACATCAAGTTTACTAGCCCAACCCTTACAAAATCGACCCAAACAAATAAACTAAACAACTACATAATCAACCCTTAAACTATGCTAACCTACATGAATAAACCTTCAAGTTCCAACAACTCCTCAAACCTCTGTTGCTGAGCCCACTGCTCTTTGTGATTACAACACTACAACCACTGCCGTGAAGCCCCCACCAACAAAACCCAAAAAGACCAAATCGAAATCCAAAAAGCCCACCAAACCCACAAAGATGGGTCCTCTGGAAGATGAGATCCCAGAGGTTAACCCTGTGACAACACAAATGTCACTAGAAACCACTGTTGCTACTTCCTCACAACATGTGGAAAGATCTCAACCCTTAAACCAAACTCCTCATGATTCCTCACAAAAGAAACATGTTGTATTCACAGGGACACCACAATATGATGCCATAGCCTCATTTGAGAGTATTCTTAAAAGCCCTTCTCCTGAGGTAATGTCTCTTTCTACACCAATCCCTTCATCCCCTATTCCACCAACCTTTGTACCACTGTTTGAAGCTATTGGCATTCAGACTCATAGTAGCCCCTCTCACCAACACATTAGTGAGAGTATAACTTCAACATTGGCTATGTTTGAACCTATTCAAATAGCTATCCCACAAACAGTTGAGGAGGCTACACCTCTTGAATTTCACGCAATTCTTACAGGTATTTCAAGTGGAGAAACTACTACAAATGTCAAATCCACTGATTTACATTTGGACAGCAGTTTCATTTCTAAGACTCCCTTGAAGGCAACCACTGCTGTGGCTACTAAGGTAACCACTGCTGCAGAGGGAAGTCCCCAGAACCAATAAAAGGGGCATCTGCTACTGATGATTTAGAGTCTACTCCTATCACCAAGATAGATATAACTACCTCTGGTGGGAATTCAGGTGATCCTATTAAATTAGGTGATGAATTAAAATACAAGGATTTGACTGAGAGAATGTCATCTGTTGAAAACACTGTTGGAGAAATGAAAGCTCTGATGAAACAACTGTTGGATACTTCTAAAAGTCAGCCTAGTCACCAGCAAATTACCCAAGAGTTATGGAATTCAGTGCAACCAATACTTGCTGCTCAAAGGGAATTGGCTGAACTTTAACATAATTCACACATGGAACTGATTAGAGTTATCATGGAGGCTAGGTACAAGGATACTCTGGCATATATAAGGGGTATCAAAGAATCCCTTGCAAAACTAACTGGCACCTCCCCTGCACCTGTGTTTGAAAAAGAAGATCAAGATGATGCCAAAAAGGGGGAGAAAGATTCAATGAGAAAGCTGGATGTTGACCCCAAAGCTAAACCAAAAAGTCATCAAAAACAAAAGCCAGGGTCTGCCAAAGATTCTTCTGCAAAATCCTCTGAAAAATCTGATGTTGGAAAGAAAAAGGGAATTGATGAGACCCTTAATATTCAAACAGATGAAGAGATTTTGGCAAAGCAGAAGAGAAAAGATACAGCAGATAGCAAGGCAGATGTTTGGAAGAAGAGAAAAGGAAGATAAGATGAAAAGAGAAAATATTGGCACTTCTAATAGAAGAAAATCTTTTAGAAACAACGGACCACCAATTGCCACATTTCCCAAAAACCACTACTGCTTCTAAAAAGCCTCAAACCACTGCTACAACTAAACCCAAACCCTCACCTCAAAAACCACCACAAAAGAAGCAGAAAACTTCATCACCACCACCATCTTCCACAAAACCAATAGTTGTTGATGCTACAAAAGCATTAGCAGATGTTAGACCATCAGTTGTTGAGACACCAAGGGTTTCAACAGCTGTTAGCCAAACCACTGCCTCCATTCATTTTGACACACCAACACAACTACCACCAACACCCCAAAATTCCCTTCACAATCAACCTTCTCACCTAAACCACCTTCTCCATCTAAAACTCCTCCTCCCCCCAAATCAACCTTCAAGTACGAATTCAGGTCCTGACAATTCCTTGTCTCCTATCTCCGCGAAACATACAGGCGTTCGGTGTTTTCGTCCGTAGAGTGCTTCAAATGGTGCAGCATTAATGCTTGTATGAAAACTATTATTGTAAGAGAATTCTATTAATGCTAAGTGATCGTCCCAATTTCCTCCAAAGTCTGTCACACAGGCTCTTAGCATGTCTTCTAAAGTCGGAATCGTCCTTTCACTTTATCCATCTGTTTGAGGGTGATAAGTTGTACTTAGATTTAATCAGGTTCCCATAGCTTTTTGGAAACTTGTCCCAGAATGAGAAGTAAAACGACTATCTCGGTCAGACACAATAGATAAAGGGATTCCATGTAATGAGACTATTTCATCCACATACAGCTTAGCTAATCGTTCCATACTGAAAGTTTCCTTCATTGGTAAGAAATGTGCAGACTTAATTAATCTATCCACAATCACACAGGTTGTGTTGTTACCTTTTCGTATCTTGGGTAATTTGGTAACAAAGTCCATTGTTATCAGTTCCCATTTCCAAACTGGCATTTCCAATTGCTGAAGTAAACCTGAAGGTTTCTGATGTTCAACTTTAACTGTGAGCAAGTTAAACATTTAGAAACATAGCATGCTATGTCCCCTTTCCTTCATATCCACCAAAAAAATTTCTTTAGATCATGATACATCTTATTACTTCTAGGATGCATTGTATACTTGGATTTATGAGCTTCTTCTAAAATTCGGTTTCGTAGATTTCCTTGGATAGGTACCCAAATTCTTTTCTTATGAAATTTCCAAATTCCATCCGTTCCTTTTTCTAATTCTTTCATCATTCCTTGTAATCCTTCAGCATCATTCTTGATTGTTGCTTCCTGTATCTCTCTCACTTATTCTATGAGGTCTATTTGCAGGTTTAATCTGAGCATGTACCCTTTTTGGCTTCTCATAATACTCTCAACCTAAAGCATCAGCTACTACGTTAGCTTTTCCTGTGTGATATTGGATGTCACAATCGTAGTCACTGAGGATCTCCATCCAATGTCTTTATCTCATGTTCAATTCTTTTTGCCCAAAAATATATCTTAAAATTTTATGATCTGTGAAGATGGTGAACCTACTACCGTAAAGATAATGTCACCAAATTTTGAGGGCAAAAACTATCGCCCCTAATTTTAGATCATGTGTTGTGTAGTTTTCTTCATGCTTCTTTAGTTGTCTAGAGGCATAAGCAATCACTTTCTGATGTTGCATCAGCACACATCCAAATCCTAATTTTGATGCATCACAGTATACTACTAAATCTTCAGTTCCTTCTAATAAAGCAAGTATTGGTGCATTAGTTAGTCTTTGCTTCAAAATCTTGAAAGCTTCCTCCTGTTTTGGTCCCCATCCAAAGTTAACTGATTTGCATGTTAACTTGGTTAATGGAATATCTATTCTAGAAAAATCTTGAATAAAGTGTCTATAGTATCCTGCCAATTCAAGAAAACTTCTTACTTCCATTGGTGAATTAGGGACTTTCCATTTGGTAATTGCCTCGATCTTTGTAGGATCCATATGAATTCCTTCATGATTAATTAAGTGTCCAAGAAATTGTACCTCTTGCAACCAGAATTCACATTTTGAGAATTTAGCATAAAGATTTTCCTTTCTCAACAATGTCAGAAGTACTTGTAAATGCTCGGCATGCTCTTCCTTACTCTTGGAATAAATAAGTATATCGTCTATGAAGACAATTACATATTTATCCAGGTATGGTTTACAATACCTGTTCATCATGTCCATAAATGCAACTGGAGCAATTGTCAAACCGAATGGCATGACTATAAACTCATAATGACCATATCTAGTTCTGAAAGCAGTCTTAGGAATGTCTTATTCCTTTACTTTTAATTGATGGTAACCTGAGCGTAAATCAATATTTGAAAAGAATCAAGCTCCTTGAAGTTGATTGAATAGATCATCGATTCTCGGTAGTGGGTACCAATTTTTAATCTTAATCTTACTCAATTCTCGGTAGTCAATACACATGCGCATCGATCCATCTTTCTTCTTAAAGAATAACACATGTGCTCCCAAAGGCAATGAGCTAGGTTGTATGAAACCTTTTTTCCAATAGTCCGTCTAGTTGCTTCTTCAATTCCAGCATCTCCGTAGGCGCTCGGTGATAGGGTGCTTTTGCAATCGATGCAGTTCCTTGTATTAGGTGAATTCTAAATTCAACCTCGCGATCAGGCAGTAGTCCAGGTAGTTCTTCTGGGACAACATTTTAGAAATTGGATACTACAGAAATACCCTTTAATTCTTTTCCTTTAGTGCTAATGATCGCAGAGATCGTATACAATATTCCTCCTTTTCATGCGTAGCTTGCAGCTTTCATCACAAAGATGACTGTTGTTGATTTTGTCGGCTAGTCTCCCTGGATTGTGATCCTTTCTCCTATTGGTGTACAAACTTCTACAGAATTTTGATCACACTAGATTCGCGCATGATTGGCTACCAACTAATCCATTCCTAACACAATATCGAATCCGGCAAGATTCATTGGTAACGGTTTAGCTGTGAATTTATGTCCTAATAATTCTATCTTTCCTTTCTGAAGGATTTCGCTTATATTGATAGAATTTCCATTTGTTGTCTCCACCATATAGTCTTGGCGAAGTTTAGTTAAAGGTTGATTGAGTAATTGATTGAAAGTGGTATTTATAAAACTTTGGTTTACACAAGAGTCAAATAATACTTTAGCATAAACATCATGAATAAGAAACGTACCGGTAATCACATCAAGAATCAACTCGGCTTCTTGGGTTGTCTGTACGAAGGCTCTTACATTCTTCTTGGGTCCTTCGGTTGTCTTTACCCTGTTGTTAGGTGTTGTAGCTAGTTTTGGGCAGTTTGGTCAGATATGGCCTGCCTCTCCGCAGTTGAAGCATATTTTAGCATTAATTTTCCATCTACACTCTTCTTCCTTATGTCTCGGTATCTTTCAGAAGTTGTAGTATACCATACATTTTCCTGAATGCTTCCTTTTACCGAACTTATAGAAAAGTGATGAAGAGGAAGGAACTGCTCCTTTTCTATGGTACGAATCACTAGAACGTAGTTCTTGGGTAATCCTTTGGGCTAAATCCTTTTTCTGATTTTCTTCCCTTGTGCGTATTAATCTGTCAACGTGTTAGCAAGTTCCACTTCTTCTTCAATTGTCTAGATGCCTTGAACATATCTCTAATTTCACTAACTAATCCCCAGATGTAATGAGAGTTTGATACCGGTTCTGGCGAAGCCAGTGCTAGTACTATTCTTGCATATTCAAAGAATTTGGTAGTGAAATAACGATAATTTACCCCAAGCATCTTATGGTTTAGGAATTTATTAGCTATCTGTTCCTTTTCATGAGGATGATAAAATTTCCTTTATATTATTTCCTTAAATTCATTCCATTCAATATTATAAACCATGTCACTCCCTTTTGATTAAGGAATGGTATTCCACCACTTTAACGCTTAATCCTTGAAAAAGATAGAAGTATACATTATCATATCTTCTTCAGCATGCTTACTAATTTTTAAAACTGCTTCAGTCTTCTCTAACCAGCGTAAGGCTAAAATGGCTCCTTCATTACCAAAAAATTCAATTGGTTTACAGGACAAGAACTCTTTATAAGAACAACCATAGGCGATGGTCTTCTTTCGTTTAGGAAATAGAGCTTGGACAAGAATGACATTATCTCAATTGATGTTGTTACTAGGCTTAGTGTGAGTACGTTTACTACCTAAAATAGTGTTATTGTTTACAGACGTAGGTTTCTTAATAGCTTCAATAATAAATGGCATGGCATCAATTATTCCTTGGGCTACTACATGCTCTATAGCACTTTTATCCATGTGATTTTCGTTATCATTATTAGCCTGAACTTCCTGATTTACTTCATTCGACATCTGATTTGCAAACATTATCAAGTATTAATATTATAGAATAACTAAAACAAAAACAAATATTCAAACACATTTAATCAAAACCGTCGAAAATTGCGACGTTTTTACTCTTTTATATATACATATATATTGCATCAATATTAAATACAAACAATAATCATATACGTCAGTATTTTAGTTTATACTATGCGTCGATATATATGTGTGTGTGTGTGTGTATTAGGTTTGGTCCTGTCTTCAGACTTCCAGACGATATTTTCTCCTATAGCACGGATCTTGTTTCCTTCATCTATGAGTTCTTCGTCGTAGTGACGAAGTTCTGCTACGTATTCAGGGTTTATTGGAGGAAACACCGCAGGTACTGGTTCGTTGTAGGGGAGGTATGGATTGGGATCATTTATCATATTCTGGAATGCCCAATCGTTTGTCCACCACTGCTCCATCGCATCTGGTGCTGGCGTAGGTATCCGTGGGATTTGCCTTGGGTTAAATGCGGGTATTGGTTGTTGATTCATTTGGATAGGTTCTAGGTAGAGTGGAATTGGTCAGGGTCTGCTAGTAGGTTTAAGTTTATTTCGTTTTCGGTGGGTTGGTATAGGTCACAGTTTGCTAGTCTACGGTCTAGTTCTTCCCATAGTGGTTTAATAACGGGTATTTGGGCTGGACCTTCTAGTAGTGTTATTGTGGCCACTTGGTTTTTCTTCTTCCGTATTTTCTCTTTTTTTCCTTTATTAAACCAACCCCTTTTCTAAGGTGGCTGGGTTTCTGTTGGTTGTGCTTGGAAAATGAAAGATCTTTCCGCATCTGCTTCGTATCCTGAGATAGCTCCGGATGGCCCTTCGTCAATCTCCGAATTAGATATATGTTGGAAAGCATCGGACACATTTTCATAACTCATACTGCGGACTCAGAAATTATAAAAAAAATGATATAAAAATCATATTATATATATTGAAATTTATTTTCATAGAATAATACGTAAGTTATTTTATATTAATTTCCTAACATTAATGTTTAAGTTTAGGTATCAAAAGAACACCTAAATAGCTTAAACCAGTGGCTCTGATATCATCTTCTGTCACAACCCTCGACCGCACCCCTGGGCGGGAGCTGTGAAGCCAGCTACAGGTGGTATCGGTGTTTATTAAATTTGCAGCGGAAAATATCATAAAGATCGTAGTTAGAAAATAATTTCAGAGTTTGTAAAACACCAAAGTTTAATATTAAACAAATGGGGTAAAACCCATATTACAATTGAATGTTTTTATAGGGATAACCCTAATTGATAAACATAAATTTCTTCTTTTTTTTTCAGGTAATCATAGCCACTTTATTTAAGCCTTCTTTGCTCCATAACATGTTTCTATTACCTTCACAGTAAGTTACCTGAAACGTGTTTGAAAACATTTTATCAGTAAAAAATACTGGTGAGTTCATTCACTTGTATAAAAAGACACATTGTTATATTTTATAGCATCAAGAGTGATTAAATTTTTTATACCTATCAAATACTCAATCAGTATTTGTCACATGGTGGTAGTTTCGATGTGACAGTGGTCATATCACTCATTTGCTAACTTTCTTCCAATAGTGAAGATTATCAAGTAGTGTATACAAAACCCCACATACAGGCAGTAATTTCAGAATACAAAAACTTAATCACTATAAGTATAACTGAAAACATTTAGGGTTTTGAAATGCATTTGGTAAAAAGAAAGAATGACCCACTTTGTAGATTTAGGGTTTAAGATTAAAGCTTCCTTGTGCTAATCCTGAGTTCCTAATAAAATAAATATAATGCAACACGTGTCAGTGCATCAACTCAATTCAAACTTTAACGACACATCACGAGATCAAAACCCCAACGTAGTTAACAAAGTATAGCCTTATTCAGGCAACACTTTAGCATCCGTTGCTGGGTTTCAGATCGATCAGACAGGTTATCGAATCAGTGATTAGGGGTTAAAACACTTACAACGAGGCAGTGTTTCACAGAATTATGGGTGTAGTTCAAGAAAGTAACAGAACGAGAGAGAGAGAGAGAGAGAGAGATTTTGAAATTTGATCTAAAAGGTGGACATACTTCAGTCCCAAGCCGTTGCATTTATAGTTCCACCTGGCACCCCCCGTGCATCGTAACAGGTTAGGGGGCACCTCCCGCGTGTCTCCTGAGACACCTATTTTGCCTAGACAGGCTTCGTTGCACGTATAGCCTTGCCACACGTCGCGCTCAAGTCACACGTGTCCTCGAACTCCCCCACGTCTCGCGGACGATTTATGGGTATCCCCTGCGTGCCTCTTGAGAGTCCAGTTCCTAGTTTCTTTGTTTTTCACACGGGTTCGCACCGTACAAGTCCGTGGTTTCAATCATGGGTCCTTATAAGGTGTTTTGGGAGATGTTACATGCTGTTGCATGTCACGAATTTCAAAAATGCCGGAATTTCAATATATTCTGATGAAATTTTTATTCCCCTTCATTTTTGCGAATTCTGACTTCTCTAATCTCATCACTGAATCCCCCCTCAAACTTGGCAATTCAGTCCTTTCTTTTCTCTGAAAAACTCCACTATGCGGAAAATTTGTCATTTTGGTCCACAAAAGTGTGTTTTTCATCAAAGCGGATTTTTCGATTTGGCCTATTAATAGTCTGATAACCCAGATGATAAACAATCTGCATTGAAATCATGTCTACCCCACTATCTTCATAACTCTGTGATCGCATCATATATGTTCTCTGAAGCCCCCGATAGTGTCCCCGAACAACCTGTATTTGTCGATAAAATCTCTTTTTTCAATCACCAAAGTTTTTCTAGACACTCGTGTTAGTGCATACGTCTGTCGACTTCGTCTTGTATTGAGTCTTGTATTGTATTAGATAGATTAGGGCACGTAAAATGAGAAAAGTGTGTTTGTGGGTAATTTCACACGAAATTACACATAGGTAATTCCGTACGAAATTAGATAGTAAATTCGCATGAAATTAGATTTCGCATGAAATCTAATTCCGCTTGAGCTGGTCCGTGCAAAATTAGCTTGCCTATAAATACCTGATGTGTCTGTGTCATTTGGCACGAAATTATCTTTCCGGTTTGAGAGCCGAAGTGCTGCCGAAGTGTCTACTCGCTGTAATTCTTTGTCAAATCAATCAAAAGACAGTTTAAAGTGAATATCTAGCTGAATTGAACCTGATACGTTTGTTTCCGCCTCTCGTATTGAGAAAAACTCTTTTGATCGACTCGTTCGGGTCAGAAAACGATCCTACAACTCGTCTCGTCATTGCGATCAAAAAATGCCTTTTTTAGGAATTTGACTCATTATTGTGAATGGAGTAGGTCCATTCATGCAAATGAGATGATTTTTAGAACGAGTGACCTATGAATGACTGCACATATCCCTTCGTGCGAATGGGATGTCTTTTGCACGAATGGGAATGTCGCTTCGTGCGAATAGTGTCATCTTCGCGTGAGTGGTTCTGTTGTTCAAACATTTCTGATCACATTTTTCGATCTAAAATCTTTATTTCTGCAAATTTCATGATGATACTTCACAGATATGAATGAAAATCAATTCTGAATCTAATGTTATCTTCAATTTCAAAATCCATCTGTGAATTGACCTTCAATTTGTTGTTTTACGTCTAAAACCCCCTAAAAACCCATAATTCATGAGCGTAGGTGATTCAATCAACTGTTAGATCGACTGAATCAGTACTGTAGCTCTGATACCAATGGAGAGTTCAGGATCCGGCGGGAATAGATGGAAGTTTGGCTCGGATTGAACTAATTCAATAGAATATTATAACTAAGAATGGAGTAGAAGCTGAATAGTTAGCCATAAGTTGAATGCTTCATTCATACCCAAAGAGTTTACATCTTTTACAAGCTGGCGAAATTCTGGAGAAATTTCGCCAGCGTTTGCCCTCTGGGAACCAAAAACTTTACCCAAGCTCTCACTCACATCTCCTATTTATAGGCTAACACATCTATACGAGCGTAGCTTCGTACGAATGGGCTTCTCCCATTCGTGCAAATGGGCTAGTGTCCCTTTGTGCGAAGGGCTCCTTCACATGATGGGAACTTTTCGTTACGATTCCCTTTTTTTCTAACTTTCATCTATACAATATTCAACACACGCTCTAACTAGCTTATTTGCACAGTGACGGACACACAAAATATGCACTAACACCTTGACAACATTCAGTAAACCCATCAAACGGTCTCTCTCATCCAACAAGTGCTGATTAGACATCATGGTTTATCGTGAATCTTAATAGTGTGTTTGCCAACGACGCCTTATTTCCTTCATACGCCTAACTTAGGAAACAACGTCACCAATACTACCGTTCATCATCTGTGTGGTATCAACCCCCTTCATATATGCTACTTCGGTTGGTGAAAAGCATGATCGACCCAATGCTTCACTATCTCCGGATACACCAACCTGGATAACTCGATTATCCTCCATCTGGGCACAAATTTCTTATGTTTAGCGTCTGAATTCCACATTATAGAAGGAAGATACAAGCCATCAAATACTTCTTCTTCTTCTGCCATACCGTCCTCAGTTGACCCCACAGCATCAGTGTGGCTTGAATTCTTTCCTAGTGAGAACTCCAATGCTCACATGCTACTCATTGGAACTTCCAAAGCTTGACTTTTCTGACCAGCGGAAGATAATTGTTCCTAAAGACTACTACTTTTTGGTGCACCACCAAACTCAAAGATAGGGTCAGGTTGAGACATAGATACTGGTTCAGCAGTCATAGCAATTGATTTAGTCATCAGCGGGCAGTTGGTATAACCCCAATAGGAATGTTGGAGGCCATAGGACTAGAAGTTCAAGAAGCAACCACTATAGAAATAAGGTCAATTAATGGTTGGCTAACAGTTGTCCAAGTGGTATTATCAATTGTAGGCATCACTAAGTTGTAGTCATCTCTACTGGCGGCTCAACATACTCCCCCGCCGATTCACTTCGTTCGGTACTTATGGTTAGATTCCAGTAAGATAAATCTTTTTTGCCAACTCAACAAGGAACATGCATTAACATAGAAAATAAAGGATTGTCGAACTACTGTAACACTGTTTTCTTTTTAACTCATAAGCTGAAAGTACCATTGCCAGTTTACTCTTTTTCAATATGGGAGACCCTGAGGTCCCTATTATGATGATAGTAGCAGCCGACCTGGTAACGGAAGGCATAATAGATACCTCAACAGCTGAGGTCGACACATCTGTACAAGAGAAGACAGAGGGTTTTCTTGAGGCGTTTCCACTAGCTGTTCCCTTTATCTTGATAACGTTGCTTGTATGGGTACGCTTGGGAACCCAGAAATTCGGACGATCAGTTGGTGGTAATAGAAAATTATCTGCATGGACACTCAAAATGCCTGCCTCCTCATCCGCCAACGCGCGATCGGCAGGCCTTAGAGCTGTAGCTTTTTCGGGATCCAGGAAATCAATCAGAAATCACTCAGATGTCACAACAAAACCTGTTAAGACACCTACTTAGATTATGACAACAAAAACACTTGTATTACTACTTACCACGATCGACGCGGGAAAATGACGAATATGCCTATTTGTTTTTCCAAACACAGCTCATCCCAACCAACACCAAAGCACCTTCCGGAATGACAATACATTCTGTTGGTAGCGCACATAACGCTTTATAAAAAGCATTTTCCAAGTACGAGTTTGTGTGTGGTGCCACATCTTCCATTAATTCCTTAGCTTATAGTACTTGAATTATCATATCCCTCAGGATCACAACAGAGTCAACGTAGAAGAATTTCTTGCTCCAATCTTTGTCCTTCGAGCCTGACGGTACAAATAGCATACATGACACCGTCGTATCTCGCCTATCAAATATTAAGAACTCTTTTGTGTGCACCAGACTGTAAAGGCCCTAAACACTTTGGGTTCCGGTATACACCCTACACTCAAACAAGCATACTCAAAATGTCAAACTTTTCCTAGGCCCAAGGGATACACTTGGGAAATGTGGATACGATAATGATCCAATACTTCTTTAAAAAACTTTGTAATCGGTAGGAGGAAGTTGCAGAATCTCAAAAACTCGCTGAAAAAGGTTATTTTCCCCTCTTTCAATGAAAATGCCACATCCATCTCACCCAGTAACACCGGATTCCACTCCGGCGATATCCCATACTTCTTCAACAAGCTATCGTATGATGATTTGGACCATTTAGAATGAGTGTCCACCACGTTGGTCTCCGACTTGTTACTTTTTGCTCTTTTAGGATCCATTTCTTAACCTAGGGTTTAGAGGATGAGGAAGAAGAATGAAAAGCGGGAAATGAGAACATTTTGCCTCCTCACCTCCTTTATAATCGATCATTACCGTACCATACGTTGCCTTTTTGAATTTCGAGATGATGTCCACTTACATTAGGACACGTGCCACCTCGGGGTGTTCACAATTATCACTTACATCAACGTGTGCCTGGTACGCGCCACCAGTTCTGTAACTAGATATTTTCTTTTACCATTTTTAGTCTGATTTTATTCATGTTATTCTAAACACCAGACTTGGAGGACACGACGAGGTATGACCCGGTTCGCATGACCCGAACCGGTCAACACCTATTTTGACCATACTAAACTTCTAAGGTTATTCTTAAATATTCTATTACATTCAAATAGATATCATTAAATAACCGAATCTCCTAAACATTGGAAGACCTACATAATTGCATATTTCTCGGGTACAATCCCAATTACAATTTCTAAATAACGGAAAACCCTAACCAGCGATCACTATAAATATACGAGACCAGATCAAAGGTAAGACATTTGCTATCTCTCAATACTTTCTCTCTCAACACAATTTACTCTCACAAATCAAATATTTATTCTCATGTCGGAGGGTGGTCATAAAGATAACTACATTCTTATAATGAGTCCTAATGGTGTCTTGTTTTGTTTTGCATACCATAGCTCTAATTGTTTCAAGACGTAAATCCGTAGTAGTTGGTTACTTGGTTGAAAAGGAACCACACATATGCATGTTATTATATTGATATATCATGGGTTAATCAGTGATGAAAAGTAGAAAATAGTGATAAACTTGGTAATATGTATAAAAAATGTGAGCCTTATATATAACGATTCATGACCATCATTCATACGACAATGCTTAGTTAATTTGAATCCATAAAATAATGGACCCGACCCCATAATCTTTGCTGCCCAAACACCCAGGACCATGATTACAAACAAAATCATGCCATTAATCAATATTATAATTTGGATGAGTTATAATATAATTTTGGAAAGTTTTTATATTTTGGAAATTCATGCAATGTTGTGTTATCTTTTTTTGAAAAATAATGTTGTCTCCTCTATACTACTTTGGTTAGGCCACTCGTAGTGGACCTTTTCAATTCTTGTTCACGCAAGAAGACGCTTCAAAAACCATTACTTTTTGAAAAATAATGTTGTGTCCTCTATACTACTTTGATTATGGCGTTAAATAGGCATGATGGTGGGACAACGTTTTCTTAAGGGGTGTGATAAATACACTTAAGATATGGATTAATATACCAATTAGCCAAACTTGTTAACGATTAAGTACTTTATTATATTATTTTATTATAAAGTCAAAAGTAATAATTATGTTTTTTATGTTACTTTTTTATAAAACTTTTGTTACTTTTTTTTATATTTTGTTATACTATTATTAGTATTAATATCAATATTAATAAATAAATAATCAAGTCACTTTATTATAAACACGAAAGTGAAAAAGTTCATTATAAATAAATAAATAACGAGTCCCTAATAAAAAAGTAAACGTGCAAACATTAAAACAATTAATCACCTAGATCGACAAAACCACTTTCACGACGATAAAGTTGGGTATATAGAAACTTGAAATAAACTTGAAAAGTTGACTGAAATGGTGCTAACTTGTGGGAAAAATTAAAAAAAAAAATTGACTTTGGGGTGTATTTAACAATACCCTTTGTTAATCACACCTTTTTTTTTGAACGTCCAACTTAAGCAACGCCGGGTACTCCGTACGCGGCACCCATTGGCCGAAAGGTAGCCCAATGGCAGCCCAACCTACACGCACGGAGCCCCTAGCCCACCAAGCCACCAGTTTCGGGGAAAACCCGACCCTTTACCCGCCCGAGGGCACGACAACGAAGAACCGGTAAAACCCAGAGGGATCAAGAATCGAACTCAAGACCAAAGGTCAGGAGTCTTCCCTCATTTCGCATGACCAATGAGCCATAAGCCCAGGGTTCCTTAATCACACCTATTGAAACAATATACTTTTAGGAAGAGGCAATAATGAGACCATATATTACCATTGAATGGGACGTGAAACAATAGGATCCTTGATCCTTCTCCCTCTTGGGGTTTCCATTATATAGAAATTTACAGCAAATTAGGGATGACTACAATGTAATATGGAAACAATAATAATTACAAAATTGTGTCTACAAATAGGTTATCTATTACACCTCCGCAGTCGAAGTCGGAGGTGAACCGGCAGAGACTGGATCTAAAATCTTCAAAAAGCACCTGTGGCAAGCCTTTTGTGAATATGTCAGCAATCTGTTAACGAGATGGGATGTGGAGAACACGTACCTGACCTTTCTGAACGTTTTCCCGAACAAAGTGTATGTCGAGTTCGATGTGTTTGGTGCGTTGACTGAACTGGGTTGCCTGATAAATAGATCGCGCTGACATTGTCACAGTAAACAAGGGTAGCAGTGGATAAAGGTCGCTGAAGTTCGAGAAGAAGGTTTCGAAGCCAACAAACTTCGGCAACAACGTTGGCAACGCCACGGTATTCAGCCTCCACACTAGAACGAGATATCGTTGCTTGCCGTTTGGAAGACCAAGAAATCAGATTATCACCATAATAAACACAGAAACCACTAGTGGAATGGCGTGTGTCTGGGCAACCTGCCCAAATCAGCATCAGTATAGGCGATTAAAGTCGGGTCCTTAGAAGGACCGAGTGTGAGGACGAAACTAGTAGTACCGCGAATGTACCAGATTATTCGCTTCAGAGCATTCCAGTGATTGGTTTTAGGTGCATGCATGTGGATACAAATTTGTTGGACAGCATAACTAATGTCTGGCCTGGTGAAGGTCAGATACTGAAGAGCACCTGCGAGGCTGCGATATAGAGTTGGTCGTGGAAGTCAGTGCCAGAGTCCAAACTAAACTTTGAATGAGTGTCAACAGGTGTTTGTACTGGGTTACATGATGACATGCCTGCTCGTTCAATGATTTCCTGTGCATACGCCTGTTGTGAGAGGAACATTGTGCTTTTATGTCATTTAACTGAGATGCCAAGGAAGAAGCTGAGGGGCCCGAGGTCTTTCATAGCAAACTCGGTCGCTAGATGAGACATAAGAGTGGCTCGTAAGGTGTCTGAAGAGGTGATGAGAATGATGTCATCTACGTAGAGAAGTAGATATGCAACCTGCGAACCCTGGTGAAAAGTGAAAAGAGACGCATCACATTTACTCTGCACAAACCCCAACGTCAGTGCAAAATTGTTGAACCATTGATACCATGCCCGTGGTGCCTGTTTTAACCCATATAAAGACTTCTTAAGTCGACAGACGTGATCCGGGAAATCTTTATTATGAAACCCCAAAGGTTGATACATGTACACGGTCTCATGTAAGTGACCGTGCAAAAATGCATTTGTAATGTCCAGCTGATGTATTTGCCAATTCTGTGACAAGGCAATGGAAAGAACCGTACGTATGGTGGCAGGCTTAACAACTGGACTAAAAGTTTCCCCACAATCAATACCAACCTGCTGAAGGAGACCGTCACAAACTAGCCTCGCCTTGTACCGTTCCAAAGACCCATAAGATTTGAACTTGTGTTTAAATCACCACATGCTTCGAATGACACTCATGTTTCGCAACCTCGGTGTTAATTCCCATGTCTCGTTCTTAATAAGAGCATGGTATTCATCAGTCATGGCTTTATGCCAAACCGGTATGGACAAGGCATCGGTCGGGTTTTTGGGAATAGGGACAATGGTTGAGGCGTTAAGGTTTAGGCGGGTTTTGGGTTTGGTGATGCAATCTATGGCGCGTGTGCGCATGGTGCGGGTGGTTGGTGGGACGATTTGGGATGGGTGAGGATTGGTCGGGTCTGAAGGTGTCGGGTGGGGTAAGGGGTCGGCTTGTGAGGGCAGCGATTGGTTAAGCACGGTGTGTTGTTGGGCCGGTAAGGTTGTAGGAGTAGTTGGGTGGGCCGGTTGGTGTCTTTGTGGGATATGGGCCGAAGGGGTATTGGGTGGGGTGGTTTGGGCCGAGGGTAAAGGGGAGGTAGTATGTTGGGCCAGTGAGGTGGTAGGCATTGGTTGGTGCTGGGCGGTGGGGTGTTGTGCGGTGTGTGGTTGGGTCGACATGGGGCTAGAGGGCAGGTGGGAACACCGAGAGGAATTCGTAAGATGGAGGCGGGTGAATGGTGTTAGCAAATGGGAAGGTTTTTTCGTCAAAGGACACATGTCGAGATATAATGAGTTGTTTTGTTTTGAAGTTAAAACATTTATAACCGCGATGTGTGGACGGGTAACCCAAGAAAACGCAAGGTGTAGATCGAGGGTCGAGTTTGTGAATGGTGGTGGTGGGGGTCAATGGATAACATAGGCACCCGAAGACACGTAGGTGGTCGTAGGACGATGTGCGGTGGTATAGGAGTTCTATGGGTGTTTTGTTTTGAAGGTGTTTGACAGGTAGGATGTTTAGTATGTAAGTGGCGGTTTCAAGGGAATGATGCCAAAAGATGTTGGGTAGGGAGGCATGGGTGAGGATGGTGCGGATCATATTATTTATGGTTCTAATCATCTGTTCCGCTTTTCCATTTTAAGACGATGTGTGTGGACACGAACGTCTAAACAGAATGCCATGTGAGGAAAAGAAGGTTTGAAACGAGGAGTTTATATATTCGGTGCCGTTATCATATTGAAAAGTTTTAATGGGTCGTTCAAATTGAGTTGTGGTTTGTTTATGGAATTGACAAAAAATGGTGTAAACTTGTGATTTGGTTGACAAGGGGTAGGTCCATAAAAAATTAGTAACGCCATTAACAAACAATATGTAATATCTATGACCATTGGAACTCAAAATGGGAGAAGTCCATAAATCACTATGAATAAGATCAAATGGAAAGAAAATACGAGTGTCAGAACTAGCAAACGGTATTCTAATACAATTTGCCAATTACACAAGATTGACAAATGTCTTTATTTAAACTTGGAAAAGTAACAAAATTAGATGACTTTAACGACTGTAAAGGTGCACGGCCAGGACGTCCAAGATGTTGGTGCCATAGACTAGCAGTGACAGTAGCAAAAGTGGAAGGAAAGGTGGTGGTTCCGGGCCCGAGCACAAGTGGGTATAGGTCACCGCTGCTGTTGCACCGGAGGATAGGGATCCGACTCTTGTAGTCCTTCACAAGAAAACCAAAGGGGTCAAATTCGACAGAAACAGAGTTGTCAGTTGTGAACCGATGAACTGAGATTAAGTTTTTAAGTAATTTAGTTGCATAAAGGACGTTTTTAAGTACAAGTGGGGGGAATGGTGGTGGTAGTCTTTGGTTGCCATGTCCAAGAACCGGGATGGTGAAGCCATCACTGACAATTAATTGTTGTCCCATGCTTTTATCAGAAAAAGAATCAAAATTAACAGAGGTGTTAGACATGTTACTTGTTGCACCAGTGTCCATGTAACCAGTGGGTTCCTGTGGCTGAGTAAGAGAGATAGCTTGGAGAGCCTGATCTATGTCAGTGGGTGTGTAGGTGGTGTGGTGAGCCTGGCTTGGTTTTGACCCGAGAATCCCTGCTCCATTTGAATTGTTGGTGGGCCGAGGGTTGGAGGTGGGGTAGGGGCAAGGATGAGGGGCCCAATAGGTCGGGTATGTGGGATGGTTAGGCGGGTTGTGCCAAGGGCTGTAGGATGGTGGCCAGTAGGTCTGATAAGTGTTGGGCCATGGAGTGTAACCAGGCTGTCCGTGTCCCCAAGGCTGTTTGCCTCATCCCCGACCGCGGCCGCGAGATCTACCAGGTCTCCGGGAGCGGTTATAAGTGGGCTCGGTGGTATGTTGGGAGGAGGAGGGGCGAGTGGAATTTGTTAAGGCGGTACCAGCGGTTTTGGCGGCCTGTAGGGCTTGTTCTTGTTTCCGTGACTCGATAATGCATAGCTTGGAACGAGCCGTAGCGAACTACGGTAGTGGGTCCTGGCCTTGAAGAACGGTCTCGATTCCTTCGTATTGTTCCGTGAGACCTACTATGAGTTGTAGGACAAGTGCATCATTATCGACGGGATGACCCACACTGGCCAACTGATCAGATAGAACCTTCACTTCCTGAGAATCTGCAGATACGTTAGCAAAGTTTTCAAGGCGGGTATTGGTGAATCGGTGGCGGAGGTGGAGAGCACAGGCACTCTTGTTGTCTTGGAACAGGTTTTCGAGAGTGGTCCATTCTTGATGTGCGGTAGTACCAGGTTTGATGATGGTGTGGACGAGGTCTTGAGAGATTGTTCCATAATTCCATTGAAGGACTGTGGAATCAAGTCGCTCCCAGACTTCGTTAGTGGTAGAGGATTAGTCGGTAGAGGTCTTGTCTTTGTCGGTAGAGGTCTTGTCTTTGTCATTTATGGCGGGTGGTAGGCCTGGTAGGAGGTGATCATACACTTGAAATGATTTGCAGTGGAGTTTAAAAAGTTCTGACCAGGTAGAGCAGTTGTCGGTTTCCATCTCAAGGGTGACAGGGATGGAGGTTTTGATATTAGAGACCGTGACGGCCGGGTGTAGTTTGTTATCCATAAGGAAGAGGGGTATGGAGAAGTGAAGCAGACGAAAAACCAGTGGGTTAGGGAGGGAGAGGGCGGCAGCTGAAAACCACAAGAAGAAGAGGAGGAGATCGGCGGCTGTAAGAGGGAAAATTAGGGTTCCTGGTCTAGTAATACCATGAAACAATAGGATCCTTGATCCTTTTCCCTCTTAGGGTTTCCATTATATAGAAATTTACAATCCTGTACATTAGGGATGATTACAATGTAACATGGACACAATAATAATTACAAAATTATGTTTACTATTAGGCTGTTTGACATTAAATATTTATTTATTTTCTTTAATTTCCTATAAATCACAGACAAACTCAATCTACATTTCTCAATATTACAACTTATTCCAAAAGTATATCAAATAGTTAAAAAAATGGAAAATTATTCATCGTCATAACTAGTGAGGATAGTATGTGATGAAACAGTGGTTAACCAAGGGAGGTTAATTCACTGGTCTCGTCAAGTAGGGTTAATCCCTTCTTTCTGAGGATCGAGTTCTCCTATAACAATAACTACCATACAAGCATTCAGGCTGCGCCTTTCGAGGCATTATATGGTAGGAAATGCAGGACGCCTATTTGTTGGGCAGAGGTAGGAGAAGCTCAGTTAACAGGACCTGATATAGTCCTGGAGACGACAGACAAGATTGTGCAGATAAGAGATCGTCTCAAAGATACCAGAGATAGGCAGAAAAGCTACGCAGACTTAAGGCGTAAACCTCTAAAGTTTGAGGTTGGTGACAAAGTGTTGCTTAAAGTATCACCTTGGAAAGGAGTGATGCGTTTTGGTAAGAAAGGCAAATTAAGCCCAAGGTATATAGGACCATTCGAGATCATCGAATGTGTTGGATCAGTGGCTTATAAGTTAAACTTACCTGAAGAGCTCAATGGAATCCATAATGTATTCCACATCTGCAATCTGAAGAAATGTCTAGCTGATGAATCGCTAGTCATACCACACACAGATATGCACATAGATGAGAGCTTGAAATTTGTGGAAAAACCTTTGTCGATTGAGGATCGACAGGTTAAGAAGCTTCGAAGGAAGCATGTGCCAATTGTCAAGGTTAAATGGGATGCCCGCAGAGGTCCCGAGTACACGTGGGAGGTAGAGTCCACAATGAAAGAAAAGTACCCTCATTTATTTCAGTAAATCTCGAGGTCGAGATTTCTTTTAAGGGGGTGAGGATGTAACACCTCGTAAATTTATGTCCAATAAAATTTAGACACGTGTCACGTAAGGCAAACACGTCATAAACTCGGATCAAGTTAAAGATGTATGGCAGGATTTAAAAAGTGTCGACATGTTAATTAATACCTCTGAACGACCTCATTATAAATCCCAAGACCCTAATCTATATTATAAACATCTGATATATTCAAGTCTGATTATTTTGATAATGTATAATTCAAATTGGCACAAGAAATGGATCCTATGTTTCATACGACAAATTCTTTCAAAAGCACTCATCAATAATGTCCAAAGACCCACATGTGCATGGCAACACATGCAAGGGCATGCAAACACCTGAATACGTGGTCCCTACGTTGAGAAGAAAGCATGAGATTCGGAATGGTAAAGATTGCATGGCCAAAGCTTGAAATTTTTCTAGTTTTTTGTCTTCTGGTCATCGGATACGGACCGTATGGCCTTAGGCTTACCGTCGCTGGCAGCAGAAAATGGACAGTTGCCTGTTCAGCCTGTTGCACCGCCTTAGGAGAGTGGTTTTCGAATTCAGGGGCTTTGCAGCTAGTTTTTGGCATTATAGGGACACATGGTCACATCTGGGATCAGTCCTAGACTTAGTTGTAAGGATCTCATGCAATTTTGTTCACTATATAAAGACTTGAAGTTGCAACTTGGGACTTGCTCATTCAAGCTCACTTGAAGGTTTTCTCTGAAGCTTCTCTGGACTTCAACAAGTGTCCTTAGGATCCAAAATCGTGCTTAGGACCTTTGTAAGTGTCCTTAACTTCCTAAATTCAGTTTTAATTAGTTTAATGACCATAAGTCAAACTTATCGTAATTAAAGTTTGACTTCATGATTAATCACTAATGCTCCGGTCATTAGTTAAATTAAGAGTAACTTTGAGTTGGTAATTATGTGGGTAATAAACCCTTAAAAGGGCACCCTTTGATTCCCACTCTAACCAGGTCAATTGTCGGGTCAAACTTAATCTTAAAAAGTCAACAGAAAGCTTATTTTCAAATTAATGCATAATTAGAAATGTAGAACCCATGCAACCTGTTTTATCATTAATATAACTTGGTAATAAAGGTAAGAACATGTCTAAACATGTTCAACCCGACAATTTTCACTTTAGGCTCGGTTCGGAACCGAAAGTCGCATAATTTGACTTTTGCTTTGACTTTCAGTTCTGACCCAATGTAGCATGTTTTAGAAATGCCTTAGAGTCTTATTTGGACCAGGTTTCATGTTAGTATAACCCTCTGTGATTATACAACTTGGTTCATTAGTTATCCGATTCATATGCATGTTTCCGTTAAATGCTTAAATATTGACTATTATGCCCATATGACCTTAAAATGTGATTTTTGAAAATATAAAAAGAATAGAAACCTTAGTTACTGATTATTAGACTTGTCCCAAAAATTTGACATCAATTTGAGGTCTAGATTAGGAGTTATGCTCATTAGCGTAAATGAAAAGCTTTTTATTAATTAAACGGCGTAATTAGCATATAGCCTATCTAAACCCGATTTTTAATACCAAACTTTTACCTACTGATATAAAATAATATTTTGAGATTTTTGAAGATTTTTATTTAATTTTAGGGTGAGCATAACATAGAGTTCTAAGCTTGATTCGGTAATTGCCGGTTTTGCCCTTTTGGGCTATAAAATGAGTTTTACAAATTATTTTGATACCAAACCTTTTTCTACTGATCTAATATGATAAATAAAATATTTTGATCCTTCTGGAATAATAAAAATATCAGCTTTCCTTTAAAAACCCGGAATTAGCTCAAAATCGCCTTTTTAAGCGTTTCTAACGCATAGTATGTATTAAAACTATTTTAAACATATAAGGTTTGATGCCTACTGATATTTTCAGTAAAATTTTATATATTAACAGTAAGCAAAAGTTTTAAACTCATATTTCCAGTTTTGACCTTTTAGGCCTTTGTGAAATTACCAAAATACCCCTAAGGTGCATAGTTTGGTTATAAATGATAAAATTCACATATAGGTAATACCCTACTGTTATAACTTATAAAATTAAGTATTTTTACTGATTATATCAGACCTGTAAGTCAGATTATTATTTAAACTCTTTTATAACCTTTAAAATGACCAAAATGCCCCTACAGGGCGTAGTTTGAGTCTAAATCCATTTCGGGCATAATAGAAGATATCTTACTGATGTCACAACATATTTAAGGCATATTAACTTAGGAAACCGGTATATGACTCATATGGTTACCTGTTACGCATCTTGCGCGTTCGGTTTGATTTATGTAACTAGTTTGCATAAATTAACCGAAACGGGTCAAACCTTATCATTTTTGTCTCAAAATCTAGAATGTGTTTAGCTTACCCATATTATACAAGTCTTCAAACTTGTCGGGTCTAAAACACATTCTATTCCGGTCTTCGCTTAATCATGCATTTGAACCGTATCTTTCTTTAAAACTAACCGGTCTAAGTTTAAGCTTAATTAAAGACCCGTTAGGAATCTAATAGGTTATTAAAAACCTTTGTTCCAGAGTAGGAGACCCGATAAAAGCAACGTGCATTTGCTGTTTGTGATAAATACTTGCACAGGTAAATACTTTTAACTTATTTTCCCTATACGGGCTTGGGGTACGGTATATAAATTACCGCTTGGTCGGGCATTGAATTTTTAATTGTATGAAGATTAATTTATTGAAATGTCCCGTTTAAATTGTTTTGTTTGCTTAAAGCCTTTGGGGGGTTAATGACCATGTCCCGGATATCCTTGGCATCATTTTACGAAATGGCCACGACCTTAGCACGCGGGTGTAGGCGTACACCCGCTAGTGCATAAATAAATAATAAGGTATAACCGCCGGTTTCGGGAATAACCCGCCGCGGGACTATATCATGTGGTGTGTCTATTAATCTTTAACCCGGCGTCAATCCGGGCTACTGAAGGTATAACGAACATGTAATTCTTTTACAAGTTTATATATAAATAATTATCCCAAGTTATAAAAATATTTTGTGCCTCGTGCATTCAAATCAATTTTCTAAATCTTTTCAAAATGAGTCAGTTAATTGTATTTACCAGTGTAAACTGACGTATTTTCCCAAAAAGGTTAAGTGCAGGTACTACTCGAAGTAGGCTGGCCTCTCCTTAGCATCAATAAGAGTCTCGCAAGCTTGGGATGCATTTAAGTCTGATGAACTACGTTTCCTTTTTATTTGATCAGCCTATGGATCTGTTTCAACTATTATTGTGATACTTAATATTACAATTTTATTCGGTTGAAATAAATCTATCTTTTGCTTCCGCTGTGCATTTAAAATTGTGTTGTTTGACTATGATGATATCAACTACGTCACGATACTCCCCACCGGGCCCACCGGTAATACGTGGAAATATCGGGGTGTGACAGGTTGGTATCAGAGCCAACACTGAGTGAATTAAACACTAGTCTTTTGTGTTTAATCTCAGTTACACAGTTGCACATTCCTCGATTCTCGAGTCTAGACAAAGAACTTAGGATTTATCCAAATTTGTTTTATTTCTAACTTTGTCTTTTATATTTTCTTGTTGTATACTTTGTTTGTTTTGACAGGTTGAACAAGATGCCACCAAGAGTGAGAGGGAGAGGAAGAGGCAAGGGGCCACTCGTCGCCCCGAATGATCATGAGGCCGGGCCTTCGCACCGGCGAACACCATCAGATTCACATAATCAGAGTCCTCAAGATAACTGTAGGACCTATATTGAACCAGCAAGGCACTCAGTTTCGCTGAGCTCCTCCCCTTCTTTTCAACACTCCTTTGGGCCTCATTTTGAAAATGAGCCCCATAATTCCCACCAATCTTACATTCCTCTCCAGGGCCACAACTCACCTTTTGATGACCCAACGCCCTTTTTCCAGAGCCGGTTCAACCCGGTAAACTACCTTGGAGAACCAGTGGGTTTTAACCCACTAGGACCCGAAGACCATTTCTCGGGTGATCATGCAATGGACATAGACGAGGACACCGATCCTGCAGAGCCACCGTCCGGAACCCCTAACCATCCCATCGAAATTTTGGATGGGTCACCTTTCGTGGGATCACCTTATAATGGTCCCGACAGCTATGAAGAAAGGTTCCGACAGATCGACTGGGTGTTTACTCCCAGTTACCACAACTCACCACAGCAGCAGCAGCAGGATCCCTCCGAGGATTCTCGTTTTGTCGCGGTCACTCCGCCACCACCACCAGCTCAGCAACAGCCTCCGGAGCCACCGAGGTGAAGGAGAAAAACTGTACGGATGTCCGTGCGTATCAGCACCCCTCAACTTTCAAGTGGCAGCCGCTACTCGGCACTCCAAGAAGAACCGCAGATGGGTGGGCCTTCAAACCCCGTCTCGGAAGTAAACTATGCGCCTGTCGCGCCACCACCGTTGGGCTTTGGCGACCCTATACCTACATACACCGGTGCGGCGGCGTATAATCCCTTTGAGCAGCCGATCCACACAAACTACAACTATGCCGAGGCCGACCCTTACCTGGTAGCAGCGGCAAACTACAATGCCCATCATCCGGAAGGATCCTTTGGGATCCCATATCAAGCTGGATACCCACACTATGGGTACCCACCATATAGGTATCAGCAACCGCCGCCTCCTCAACCTCCGTTTTATCAGCAACCCCCGCAGCCGCCAGTGATGTCACCACCGCAGCATCAAGAGATTCTTCAAAGGATAAATGAAGTGCGGCAGGAGGTGCGGGAAGACCGTAGGCAAAACCGTGGGATGTTCAAGGGTCTGGTGAACTTAATCAAGGGAAAAAGCAAGAAGGATCATTAAATCCTTTATTTGTTTGTTTATTTTAGTGTTGTAATCATGTCCCTGCGTGGACATTTGTTTCTATATTCTGCCCCTGCGTGGGCATGTCTTTTTGTATTCTGCCCCTGCGTGGGCATGTCTTTTTGTATTCTGCCCCTGCGTGGGCATGTCTTTCTGTTGACCCCTGCGTGGGTATGTTTGTTAGTTTAGCTCATGCGTGGGCGTGTTATTTCTGTAGAAGTCCCGCTTAGGGCAAACATGTATTAGTTTAAAAAATTTAATGGAATGGTTAGTTTAAATTTTCATTTTTAAATTATATGCATAAATATAATATGTGAAATAAATGAAAATAACATTCATTTTACAAACCTACCATTTTAATAAAATAATAAGAATCTTAAAAGGTAAAACCTAGCCACATGTCATTCTAATTATGGCCAAGATGGTAAAACCTATTTAAAAGATTTAAAACCTTGTTAACATCTTTAAGCATGTTAACATTCCTGGCAAAAATGTGATACGATAAAATCGCATAAGTCATCCTTATATTAGAACTTTTAAATTTCTTTTATTAAATTAAAACATCCATTAGGGATATAATGCCTACGGGCTATACTCATTGTCATATAAGACAAAAGACAGTCGTGGTCTTCGACCCCCTGTTAAGAAGAGGTAATGAATTATAATTAAAACCTCAATACCATGACCTTATAAGATCATGATTAAAGATTTAAAACCGTCCACGTGACTAGGCCTTTTTGCCATTAATATATTTTAATTCTAACTAAGGATTATTATAAATTCCTGAATATATATGCCTAACAAATTAATCAAAATGGTTCTTAAATACGATGATTAATAAATCATCTAGAATGATAAAACTGTTATAGACCTCTGAATAATTTAAAATCATTATTTTATGTAGCAAACAAGCTACATGGCCGGGTCAGACGAAGCCAACAGTCACCCCAGAGAAAATCATGACACCTTCAGAGTCAACGTAGCAGGAGCAGAATTACAAGCATTAATAGATAATGCTGTTACGCGAGCTTTGGACAGGCAGTTCAATGAATCCAGTGGTCCCCATGTAAGGACCCAGTCTGTGCCACACTCTAAACCACCATCTAGAACTCACACCGCTCACAAAAGTGATTCTCATCACTCAACGAACCAGAGGAATGTTCCATCTAAGAGAATTGTGCTGAACCAAGAACCACGTGCTAAAGGTTGCACCTATAAATACTTTGTTTCCTACAAACCCAGGGATTTCACCGGGGAAAAGGGAGCAGTTGATTGCATGTCATGGTTAGACGAGATGGACACTGTGGTAGATATTAGTTGTTGCGCTAATAAGGATGTAGTAAAGTTTGTATCCCAGTCGTTCAAGGGTGAGGCACCAGCCTGGTGGAGATCTTTGATCCAGGCCACTAGGAAAATCCCATTGTACAATCTGTCTTGGGAACAGTTTGTGACATTGATTAAGGAGAATTACTGCCCTCAGTATGAGGTTGAAAAGATTGAAGCTGATTTCTTGTCATTGGTTATGAAAAATCTAGATTGTCAAGCCTACCTTACAAGCTTCAACACCATGTCAAGACTGGTTCCGTATCTGGTGACTCCATAACCCAAAAGGATAGCTCGTTTCATTGGGGGTTTGGCGCCAGAAATCAAGGCAGTGTGAAGGCCTCTAGACCAGCTACTTTTTGGTCTGCAGCTGATATATCATTGTCCCTTACTCTGGACGCGATCAGGCAGAGATCGCTGAGGAACACTGATACTGAGAAGAGGAAGCGTGAGGATGACAACTCACGATGTTCAGACAAGAAGCATAAGGGAAACAATGACCACAAGAAGAGTTCTGGAACTAAAAAGGATGGTCATCAATCGGGTGATAAGCCCAAGTGTAAGGTCTGTAAGAAGCACCACTTTGGGAGGTGCAGATTTGAATCGAAATCCCAATCGCTGCCAAGGCCTTGTGGGATTTGTAAATCTTCTGAGCACAAGACATTGGACTGTAAGAAAATCAAGGATGCGACGTGCTATAGCTGCCACGAGAAAGAGCATATTAAGTCCAACTGCCCAAAGTTTGCAAAGAAGGCTGAAGAAGGAAAAAAGACCAATGCTAGGGTCTTCCAGATGAACACACAAGAGGCAATCCAGAATGATAACGTCATAATAGGTACTTTCCTTATTAATGACATTTATGCAAGAGTGTTATTTGATTCTGGAGCAGATAAGTCATTTGTTGATGATAAGTTTTGTAAGTTGTTAAACCTACCTATTAGAACCCTAAGCATAAAATATGAGATTGAATTAGCTGATGGCACCAGAGAAACCGCATCAACCGTGTTAGATGGATGTTTCATATCCATTAGGAACCACTCTTTTCCTTTGTCCTTACTTCCTTTGAAGTTAGCCGGTTTCGATATAGTTATAGGCATGGACTGGTTATCTCATAACCATGCTCAGATTGTTTGCAACAAGAAGCAAGTGGTGATCAAGACTCCGTCTGGTGAACCACTTACCATTCAGGGAGATACCCAGTATGGACTGCCTGAGCAAGTGTCTATGCTCAAGGCATCTAGGTGTTTGAAGAAGGTTTGTGTCATCTACATGGCATAAGTGACTATTGATGAGCAGAAGCCTAAGATCGAAGATATCCCTGTCATTTCTGAATATCCTGAAGTATTCCGTGAAGAACTACCTGGTTTGCCACCCGATAGGCAAGTAGAATTCAGAATTGACATTATTCCAGGAACAACACCTGTTGCAAGGGCACCTTACAGGTTGGCACCAACAGAGATGAAAGAGTTGAGGACCCAGTTAGATGAATTGTTGGCAAAAGGTTTCATTAGACCTAGCTCGTCTCCATGGGGAGCACTAATCCTGTTTGTGAAGAAGAAGGATGGGTCGATGCGTCTATGCATCGATTATCGCGAGCTTAACAAGGTCACTATCAAGAATAGATATCCATTGCCCAGGATCGACGATTTGTTCGATCAATTGCAAGGGGCAAGTTACTTCTCGAAGATCGACTTGAGGTCAGGCTATCATCAGCTGAAGGTTAAAGATGAAGATGTACACAAGACTGCCTTTAGGACTCGTTATGGTCATTACGAGTTCTTAGTGATGCCTTTTGGGCTCACTAATGCACCAGCAGCGTTCATGGATCTCATGAACCGTGTCTGCAAGCCATATTTGGACAAATTTGTTATCGTCTTCATTGACGACATTTTGATTTACTCAAATAATCAGGCCGACCATGAGAAGCATCTTTGATGCATTTTGGAACTACTTCAGCAGGAGAAGCTCTATGCCAAGTTTTTGAAATGTGAATTCTGGCTTCGTGAAGTCCAATTCCTTGGACATGTTGTTAGTGAGCGTGGTATCCAAGTAGATCCCGCTAAAGTTGAAGCTGTGTATGAATTGGCAAGAGCCAAAGACACCCACTGAGATTCGTAGTTTTCTAGGTCTGGCAGGATATTATAGGCGCTTTATTGAAAACTTCTCAAGAATTGCAGCACCCCTGACTTTACTAACTCGAAAGAATAGCAAGTTTGACTGGGGGCCTAAGCAGCAAGAATCTTTTGATATTTTGAAACAGAAGTTAAGCAACGCTCCAGTACTGACATTGCCAGATGGAATTGATGAATTTGTAGTTTATTGTGATGCATCGCACACAGGTATGGGATGTGTGCTTGTGCAGAAAGGCAAAGTTGTTGCTTATGCTTCTCGACAGTTAAAGGTGCATGAAAAGAATTACACCACCCATGACTTGGAATTGGGCGCCGTTGTATTTGCACTAAAACTGTGGAGACATTACTTGTATGGAACTAAGTGTCTGATCTATTCTGATCACAAGAGCCTTCAACACTTGTTTAATCAGAAGGACTTGAATATGAGGCAGCGACGATGGATGGAAACTTTAAATGACTATGATTGTGAAATCCGATACCATCCAGGCAAGGCGAATGTGGTCGCCGATGCCTTAAGTAGAAAGGAACGAAGGAAACCCATTAGAATCAATGCCAAGAGCATTGAATTAAAGAATAGTTTCAATGAAAGGTTGTTAGCTGCACAGAAAGAAGCTGTGCTAGAAGCTAACTATCCTGATGAAAAGCTAGGAGTAACTGAAGAGCAGTTATCCTATGGCAAAGACAGAATCCTAAGGTTAAATGGACGAATATGGGTTCCAGTTTATGGAGGACTTCGGGATGTTATCCTCCGGAAGCCCATAGTTCTAAATACTCCGTTCATCCTGGAGCTAACAAGATGTACCAGGATCTGAAGGTGAACTATTGGTGGATAGGCTTGAAGAAGTCTATAGCTACCTATGTAGCCAAATGTTTGACGTGCGCTCAAGTCAAAGCTGAACATCAAAAGCCGTCAGGATTACTACAACAGCCTGAACTTCCCATCTGGAAGTGGGAGATGGTGACAATGGATTTTATCACCAAGTTGCCAAAGACAAAGAAAGGAAATGATACTATATGGGTGATAGTAGATAGACTGACTAAGTCAGCACATTTCCTACCCATTAAGGAGACTTATAGCTCCGATATGTTAGCCCAATTGTACGTAGATAAGATTGTATCTCTGCATGGCGTACCAGTGTGTATTATCTCTGACAGAGATACTAGATACACATCACATTTTTGGAAAAGTTTCCAACAATCTTTGGGCACGCGTTTAAATTTTAGTACGGCTTACCATCCTCAGACGGACGGGCAGAGTGAGCGTAGCATCCAAACTTTGGAAGACATGCTTCGTGCATGTGTGATTGACTTTGGTGGTAGTTGGGATAACCACCTGCCATTGATCGAGTTCTCCTATAACAATAGCTACCATACAAGCATTCAGGCTACGCCTTTCGAGGCATTATATGGTAGGAAATGCAGGACGCCTATTTGTTGGGCAGAGGTAGGAGAAGCTCAGTTAACAGGACCTGATATAGTACTGGAGATGACAGACAAGATTGTGCAGATAAGAGATCGTCTCAAAGCTGCCAGAGATAGGCAGAAAAGCTACGCAGACTTAAGCCGTAAACCTCTAAAGTTTGAGGTTGGTCACAAAGTGTTGCTTAATGTATCACCCTGGAAAGGAGTGATGCATTTTGGTAAGAAAGGCAAATTAAGCCCAAGGTATATAGGACCATTCGAGATCATCGAATGTGTTGGATCAGTGGCTTATAAGTTAAACTTACCTGAAGAGCTCAATGGAATCCATAATGTATTCCACATCTGCAATCTGAAGAAATGTCTAGCTGATGAATCGCTAGTCATACCACACACAGATGTGCACATAGATGAGAGCTTGAAATTTGTGGAAAAACCTTTGTCGATCGAGGATCGACAGGTTAAGAAGCTTCGAAGGAAACATGTGCCAATTGTCAAGGTTAAATGGGATGCCCGTAGAGGTCCCGAGTACACGTGGGAGGTAGAGTCCACAATGAAAGAAAAGTACCCTCATTTATTTCAGTAAATCTCGAGGTCGATATTTCTTTTAAGGGGGTGAGGATGTAACACCTCGTAAATTTATGTCCAATAAAATTTAGAGACGTGTCACGTAAGGCAAACACGTCATAAACTCGGATCAAGTTAAAGATGTATGGCAGGATTTAAAAAGTGTCGACATGTTAATTAATACCTCTGAACGACCTCATTATAAATCCCAAGACCCTAATCTATATTATAAACATCTGATATATTCAAGTCCGATTATTTTGATAATGTATAATTCAAATTGGCACAAGAAATGGATCCTATGTTTCATACGACAAATTCTTTCAAAAGCACTCATCAATAATGTCCAAAGACCCACATGTGCATGGCAACACATGCAAGGGCATGCAAACACCTGAATACGTGGTCCCTACGTTGAGAAGAAAGCATGAGATTCGGAATGGTAAAGATTGCATGGCCAAAGCTTGAAAGTTTTCAAGTTTTTTGTCTTCTGGTCATCGGATACGGACCGTATGGCCTTAGGCTTACCGTCGCTGGCAGCAGAAAATGGACAGTTGCCTGTTCAGCCTGTTGCACCGCCTTAGGATAGTGGTTTTTGAATTCAGGGGCTTTGCAACTGGTTTTTAGCATTATAGGGACACATGGTCACATCTGGGATCAGTCCTAGACTTAGTTGTAAGGATCTCATGCAATTTTGTTCACTATATAAAGACTTGAAGTTGCAACTTGGGACTTGCTCATTCAAGCTCACTTGAAGGTTTTCTCTGAAGCTTCTCTGGACTTCAACAAGTGTCCTTAGGATCAAAAATTTTGCTTAGGACCTTTGTAAGTGTCCTTAACTTCCTAAATTCAGTTTTAATTAGTTTAATGATCATAAGTCAAACTTATCGTAATTAAAGTTTGACTTCGTGATTAATCACTAATGGTCCAGTCATTAGTTAAATTAAGAGTAGCTTTGAGTTGGTAATTATGTGGGTAATAAACCCTTAAAAGGGTACCCTTTGATTCCCACTCTAACCAGGTCAATTGTCGGGTCAAACTTAATCTTAAAAAGTCAAGAGAAAGCTTATTTTCAAATTAATGCATAATTAGCAATGTAGAACCCATGCAACCTGTTTTATCATTAATATAACTTGGTAATTAAGGTAAGAACATGTCTAAACATGTTCAACCCGGCAATTTTCAGTTTAGGCTCGGTTTGGAGCCGAAAGTCGCATAATTTGACTTTTGCTTTGACTTCCAGTTCTGACCCAATGTAGCATGTTTTAGAAATGCCTTAGAGTCTTATTTGGACCAGGTTTCATGTTAGTATAACCCTCTGTGATTATACAACTTGGTTCATTAGTTATCCGATTCATATGCATGTTTCCGTTAAATGCTTAAATATTGACTATTATGCCCATATGACCTTAAAATGTGATTTTTGAAAATAAAAAAGAATAGAAACCTTAGTTACTGATTATTAGACTTGTCCATAAATTTGACATCAATTTGAGGTCTAGATTAGGAATTATGCTCATTAGCGTAAATGAAAAGCTTTTTAATAATTAAACGGCGTAATTAGCATATAGCATATCTAAACCCGATTTTTAATACCAAACTTTTATCTACTGATATAAAATAATATTTTGGGATTTTTGAAGATTTTTATTTAATTTTAGGGTGAGCATAACATAGAGTTATAAACTTGATTCGGTAATTGTCGGTTTTGCCCTTTTGGGCTATAAAATGAGTTTTACAAATTTTTTTGATACCAATCCTTTTTCTACTTATCTAATATGATAAATAAAATATTTTTGAGCCTTCTGGAATAATTAAAATATCAGCTTTCCTTTAAAAACCCGGAATTAGCTCAAAATCGCCTTTTTAAGCGTTTCTAACGCATAGTATGCATTAAAACTATTTTAAACATATAAGGTTTGATGCCGACTGATATTTTCATAAAAATTTTATATATTAACAGTAAGCAAAAGTTTTAAACTCAGATTTCCAGTTTTGACCTTTTAGGCCTTTGTGAAATTACCAAAATACCCCTAAGGTGCATAGTTTGGTTATAAATGATAAAATTCACATATAGCTAATACCCTACTGTTATAACTTATAAAATTAAGTATTTTTACTGATTATATCAGACCTGTAAGTCAGATTATTATTTAAATTCTTTTATAACCTTTAAAATGACCAAAATGCCCCTAAAGGGCATAGTTTGAGTTTAAATCCATTTCGGGCATAATAGAAGATATCTTACTGATGTCACAACATATTTAAGGCATATTAACTTAGGAAACCGGTATATGACTCATATGGTTACCTGTTACGCATCTTGCGCGTTCGGTTTGGTTTATGTAACTAGTTTGCATAAATTAACCGAAACGGGTCAAACCTTATCATTTTTGTCTCAAAATCCAGAATGTGTTTAGCTTACCCATATTATACAAGTCTTCAAACTTGTCGGGTCTAAAACACATTCTATTCCAGTCTTCGCTTAATCGTGCGTTTGAACCGTATCTTTCTTTAAAACTAACCGGTCTAATTTAGGCTTAATTAAAGGCCCGTTTGGAATCTAATAGGTTATTAAAAACCTTTGTTCCAGACTAGGAGACCCGGTAAAAGCTATGTGCATTTGCTGTTTGTGATAAATACTTGCACAGGTAAATACTTTTAACTTATTTTCCCTATACGGGCTTGGGGTACGGTATATAAATTACCGCTTGGTCGGGCATTGAATTTTTAATTGGATGAAGATTAATTTATTGAAATGTCCCGTTTAAATTGTTTTGTTTGCTAAAAGCCTTTGGGGGGTTAATGACCATGTCCCGGATATCCTTGGCATCATTTTACGAAATGGCCACGACCTTAGCACGCGGGTGTAGGCGTACACCCGCTAGTGCATAAATAAATAACAAGGTATAACCGCCGGTTTCGGGAATAACCCGCCGCGGGACTATATCATGCGGTGTGTCTATTAATCTTTAACCCGGCGTCAATCCGGGCTACTGAACGTATAACGAACATGTAATTCTTTTACAAGTTTATATATAAATAATTATCCCAAGTTATAAAAATATTTTGTGCCTCGTGCATTCAAATCAATTTTCTAAATCTTTTCAAAATGAGTCAGTTAATTGTATTTACCAGTGTAAAATGACGTATTTTCCCAAAAAGGTTAAGTGCAGGTACTACTCGAAATAGGCTGGCCTCTCCTTAGCATCAATAAGAGTCTCGCAAGCTTGGGATGCATTTAAGTCTGATGAACTATGTTTCCTTTTTATTTGATCCGCCTGTGGATCTGTTTCAACTATTATTGTGATACTTAATATTACAATTTTATTCAGTTGAAATAAATCTATCTTTTGCTTCCGTTGTGTATTTAAAATTGTGTTGTTTGACTATGATGATATCAACTACGTCACGATACTCCCCACCGGTAATACGTGGAAATATCGGGGTGTGACAGTGATAGTAGTAGTAGTGAGAGAGTTGATAAGCGATACCTCAAACCTGGTTTGGGATGGGTATTTATAGCCGAGGAGTGAAGGAGGATAATTGAGTGGCTAGACTAACAACGCGCAACCCTTATGCAGGTGTGTCAGCCTTTTTGGTCATGGAGGTGCAGCCACATCCTACTGCGATGTCAGTCTGTTGCTTACGTGTGGGCTGACTGGCAACTGTCAGTGGCGCCACTTGCTCTGTGGTGTTAGTTCCACTTTCCTCGTGGGCATGATGCA
This sequence comes from Helianthus tuberosus, assembly GCA_030545235.1. Lineage (NCBI taxonomy): Eukaryota > Viridiplantae > Streptophyta > Magnoliopsida > Asterales > Asteraceae > Helianthus > Helianthus tuberosus. Next base: position 87,635,040 of record CM060369.1, read on the forward strand.
GTACGGGGCCGCATCGCTGCTCACGGTAACTGCTGTTGTTTCCGCATCCTTGCTCTGGTCAAGACATGTGCGGGATGCATTGCTAGGCCGCATCGCCACTTGTGGTGACTACTGTTACCTAGATCCATTTTCGTGATGAAAATGTTCATAGGATGCGGTGCTAAGCCGCATCGCTATGTGTAACACCCATTTTCAAACACAAGGTAAGTCTTCCCATCACTTAACCGATTGGATTCGACCGTTGTGTTCACGCGTGCCTGCATGGACACAGATAAGCTCTTGCCGGTGGGGGGGGGTTTGATAAGGGTAATGGTCACTCGCGGCCATGTTGGTGCGAGATCTAGGACCATACCCCTTCAAGTCCCCCCAGTCTAGTGGTGTTTCCTCATGCAAGTTGCATGTGGGAGGAATACTGGACTATGAGGTCGAGTGGGTACTTTCGAAGTTGGAGAAGATTCTAGGCTAGACCGGTGGCTCCTGCTTCAAGTAAATCAAGTCGGGGATCTGGTAGAGTCGTGTGACATCTCTTCCGTACCGGTGAGTATTTTCCGTCTGATGCGAAATTCTCAGTCAAGAATTTTGATCCGGTAGTGTGGTCTACCTTTTTCTAATGTCATCAGGATTGGCAGCCACCTGTTGGTGTGCCGAACCAACCTTTGAGATGGTGACTGAAGATGTCAGTCTCCACGACTCTAGGTGTAACCTTTGCGTTCGCGGATGCAATGTGTTAAGTGCCTTGCTGTTTGGACATGTAACGATGATCCCTACTTTGTGGGATGTTCGTGTTCTTCCAGTTTATCTCTCAAGTAACCGCACATCCTTTGTGGTTACCTCATTGCCGCATATCATTGGCCATGTTTTGTTGAACAATGTGTGGGATTTTGCGTTATTGTTGGCCGTGTTTGGTCGAACAATGTGAATACTTGTATTGGACTATGGGCAAATAAACATGGTCGTAGGCATGTTAGTACCCACCATTGTTTATTCTATACAGTCCATAGGTGGGTAAAAAAAGTCATAAGCAGACTTGTTACCACTATTGCCTGGCTTGTATCTTAAGGAGATCACCGCTGATGGTTAGGAATCTGGGTGAAACTCATCCGCATTAGTTCTGTAGCCAATTTCCTTCACGCGGAGTGGTAGAGCAGTTTTCCTTAAAGTAGCTTTGCTCATCCGTGTGATGACTTAGTCGTGGCTCTTCCGTAGCTACCATTCGCATAGTTACGTTTAGTCGCAGCGAGTCATGAGTGTCTGCGGTTTGTAGCAAAAGACTCGCTTTAAAAGATTGTTACGCTTGGATGTAGCTCTTGAAGGATCAGGAGTCTGGGTTGCTGATGTGCGGTCGCTCACCACGCATATCCTTTTCCCTATGGAGAAGCTGTTTGCGTTCCCTCTGTGGTTGTGAACCAGACATGAGGGATTTGAAGCTTGAAGAAGCTTTAAGGTAATGCGGTTTTCCTGTTCCTAAGAAGCGGTTTTCACAGTCCAAAGAACAACGCTGGTTCTGAGTATCAGACACACCTGTGCGGGCTCGTGTGTGTCATCTCCGCATATTCCACGTGTGGCAGTGGATATATGAAGGTATTGGTTACCCCCCTTTACATAGTGTGTGTATATATATATATATATTCCTTTTTGAGGGGTATGTAAAAAACGACATGTGGTATGGGTTGTGGTGCGGAATACCAGAGAAACTGCATGCCACTTACTTGAATATTGTCGTTTCTTTTTTGCTTGTTGTACACATGGTAGACCGCACGTGTGGGTTGGTAGAAGTTGGTGGGATTTGCCTGGTATGTGCTGAAATGAAAGGACGTTTGCACTGCCCAAGGTAATTAATGCACTGTAGCAGGAGTGTAAAAGTCCCTTTTATCAGGCGCGTGGACAGCCATGCACGCATGGTAACCGTCAGAGAAACTATCGTTGTACACGTGGCAACGCGTAACTCGTTCCTTTTGTGTACGTCGTTTTAGTTTCTGTGATGCATTTATTGCGATGAGTATAAAAAGGGAAACCGTTTGGGGTTTCCCCTCACTTGTTCAAATTCTCAAAAAAATTTCCGATGAGAGAAAGTTTGTTCCTTCGTCTTCTCCGATCAAACTCTTTGATTTTCCGGTGAGATTTCTTCTGAGTTTCTCAATTCATCCGTTATTTTCTTTCTTCTTCTTCTTCTTCTTCTCAATGGCTAAACCATCGAACCCACATTCTACTTCGGCTGAAAACCCTGAACCATCGTCCCCGGTGGCGGCGGAGGAGGAGGAAGTTGAGGTTAATGCTCCGGGCAAGAGTTTGCCGGTTCTGAGGTGGTCAAGGTCATCGTTCGCGATGCTTATGAGGGATATCCAGATGCCTCCGGAGTATGGGGCCACCTATCCCCAAGAAGGTGACACCGCCGGTGATGCACCGACGGGATACGTCACCATGTTCTCTGATTTCATTGGAGATTGTAATCTCTGGTTGCCTCTGACTAATATTGTGGCTGAGGTTTTGGAGTATTATAAACTCCACGTTTCTCAACTTAGCCCATTAGGGATGATACGAGTTCGAAACTTCGAGTACACCTTTCGTGCTCTTGGTATAGAGCCAATCGTCAGAGATTTCCGGCGATTTTATCAGTTGTCTGTGTCACTGGGCTTCTTCTCTTTACGTCAACGGGAGGGGACCCCCAAGTTGATTGTCCCTCCGAAGGGTATAACAAAGTGGAAGACAAAGTTCTTCTACGTTAAAGCTGCTGCTATTGCTGCCATGTTGCAGTTTCGAAACGTGACAGGGACGATCATAACCGAGAACATTAGTGTCCCCAGAGCAGATATGGTGGACTGGTTTCCAAATCAGCGGATCATTGGTTGGTTTAAGCTGGATAATAGGCAGCTGTGGATGCTGCGAATGATGTTGGGCAGGATTAGCAGGAAAGCAAGGCCCGTGTTGCGGGAAAAAAGTGGTGGTAAGTGCCTCTTTCTTAGTACGGGTTCTTTTTACTTTCCTGTTGTTGCTTAATGATGTTGTACATGGTTTATCAGAGGATGTCCCGCTGTGGAGAATGTTTTGTCCTGACTTCAAGGGTGAGGTCGTGGTAATTTCCGGTGTGGGTGAAGGGTTCAACCACACCATTCGTGATAATTTCTGGTTGCCTGAACGGGACGCACTGAAGGTAGAGTTGCCGCAAGGCAAAGGTATACTGATTTATTTCTCCTTTATTGTTTTTAAGCAACTTGACCCTGATGAGTGTTTGTTGATGAACGAAACGCAGGGGATCTTGGGGCCTTGGGGGACCCTACTGCAGCGGGTGTTCCCAAATAGCCCGTGCAGAAGATGGGCGATAAATGGTTGCGTAAACCGAAGAAACCGCATTAGGCGATTGTTGTTCCACCTTTGGTGCCAGAGGTGGCAGGTACCTCTCGCACTCGTTTACGCAAAATACAACGATTACGTAGTAGTGTCTGACACCCTTGAGGGTTTGGGTGTTCCAGGTGGTGCTACGGGTGGATCACCAGTGGGTGCCATGCCCGTTAATGATAAGAAGAGGAAAGGAGATGCCCCTGTTGCCGGTGGGCATAAAGCTCCTAAGTTAGGAAGGACTCGGACAACCGCTATCCCGAAACCAAAACCTGTGGTTACAGCTGGTAAGTTGATATATGTTATGTAAGTGTTGCTGTCTCAGTTGTAACTGATAGATATTTTTTGTTTTGTGTAGAAACCCGGGAAGAACCGGTCTCTTTGTTTGCCACCCCTCCTCCATCTCAAAAAGCGGTGGACGTGGAAGTCCAGAAGGAGGATTGGAGAAGTCCTTCGATTGAAGTGGTTACTCCACCATCTGTTCATGCGGAGGACGCCGCGAAGAAACCCGTGGGTGAAACTATTGTTGATACGTTGGATTCTTCCAACAACTTGATTGACCCGCATTACGCTAGAGTTCAAGGGGGTGAGAAGCCGAAATCCCCTGTTGCTGAGAAGCCGAGGTCCCCCAATGTCGAGAAGCCATCCGGTTCGGCTGCCGCGGGCACGGGGGTTGAAGATCAACCTTCCATTCAGCCTGGATAGACTGAATTGGAGTTTTGTTACTGGTCTTATTCGGTAGATCGGGGCCTTGACTACCACCGTCCCCCTTGGAATATTATGCAGGGGGATGACGTTTCGAATGATCCCTGTGCATGTAGGGAAATTTTGGGGGGTTTGGGCACCCCTTTTGAGACTGGTCGGGCCCGTGGTTTGCCTCGTGAAAACCATATAAATCAGCTATCTTCCATGCTTGTTGGAAGTTCCATAATTGCAAATGCAATTATGGAAGACTATCATGTCTTGGCTCGCAGAGAGGAGGAAACCATTCGGCTGCGGGCTGAAGCTGAAGCGATGGTGAAGGCTGCTCGAGAGGGTGTAGAGCAGTTGAAAAAAGATAAAGCTGCTTTTGAGAACTTGGAGCAGACTGAGACTTGGGCTGCAACTGCTGGCCTTAAACAGGTTCGTTCTCTTACAAAACTGCTTTCTGGTGAGCGCAAGGCTTGGAGGGAAGCTTGTGCTAGAGAGAATGAAAAACTGTTTCGTGTTCGTCAGGAGTTGACCAACCTCAAGGCTGCGAACGCTGCTTTGTAGAAGGAGAAGGTCGCAGCTGAAGCGGCTTTAAAGGAGGCGGAGACGCATGGTGCAACCGCGTTGAAAGAGGCGGAGGTGCGTGCTTCCAAGGTGCTTGAAGAGGTAGATGCTGACTGCATCAAGCTGAACAAAGTTGTGAAGGAACTAAAGGTATAAATTGTCGCTACTTGAGTTATTTCCTTGTTTCATAGGTGTAAATGATTGTCTGCTTATAGTTGTCTGCGCTTGTTGTTGATAGGTGGAAGTGCAGAACCGGGTGACCATCCTTGAAGGGGTGACTGCTCGCGCTACTGAGGCTGAGGGGCGGGCGAGGGAAGCTGCGGAGGGCAGAGATGGTTTGACTACCTCTCTGAATCAACTTAAGGCAGATCATGATTGAATGCGTGACCACGGTATTGGGCATGTAAGTACCCGGTGCCCCTTTTGTTTTGTGTTTTGCCTTTGGTAATGTTGTCACTTGTATTTTACAGATTGTAGGAACCATTCTTGACGCGCCTGAGAACGCGACTGCTGTTAATGAGCTTAAGGAGCGTGCACGGCAGGCTGGGTTTAAGGCTGGTTACAACAAGTGCCTTACCCATGTGAACCCCTTTTTTAAGAGCAGATTTACTGATGAAAGATCTGGGTTCCATGGCGTAGATACTGAAGCTGCTTATGCCACAGCGGTTGATGCATACAACAACTTGTCCATTTCCGCCATTGAAGATATTGAGAAATGTTTGGAAGCGGAAGATTATGTCGACCATTTGCGGCTATTGTTTGACCGACCAGAGGAGGAAGATGAAGCCGCTGGTGGTGTGAAGAATGATGCGGGTACCAGTGGTACAAAAGCATATTAGGTTGGCCTGCGTGCCTTGTTTGACTTCCTTTTTTATGTAAATGGTTGAAAAACTCATGTATTAATTCCTTGCACCGCATAGATGTAGAAATCTTTTGGATATAAAATTTATCCTTTTGCTCAACGTATACAAGTGTTTTCACTATTTGCTTTCGAATGTATAGGAGGTAATGTTTTTATAAGGCCAATGTTTAAGGCCTTTGTAAATAACATTAGGTCCAAGATTGTCCTTTGCATGTCCAGGTGATATGCAAGTTTGTGTGCCTCAAAGTGTATAAGTAAAGGATATTTGCTTTTGTCTTTGTGTGAGCGCGAGTGAAATAGTGTTTATTTAAGGCCAATGTTTCAGGCACATGTAAATAACACTAAGTCATAGTTTGCCATTTGCATGTCTAGGTGATATGCAAGTAAATGAATGACTCTGTTGGTAGAGTACACTATCTTTGTTGTATAAGTAATAGTCAATTCCCGGTTTTATCCCGTTAGGGCCTAGGAATTGTTTTTAGGTTCTTGGAACCCATGTGTATGCATCCGGCCGGATACATATTGACGTTTTTCCTTTGATGGCCTATTACTATATTTGTGTATGGTCACCATTTTGTGGGGGTATCGCGAATGAAGATTCCCTAATTTATTTTTGCAGATACCGCAAAGTGGAACACGCATTTGTAATAGGAAAGATAAACAATATTGCATTGAATTATTCATTTATATATTGACAAATGGCCTGCGGGCCAATAGGTTACATAGAAAATGTAAATGTAGCTTACATGTAACAGCATCGAAGCTGTTGTGCATTCCATGTTCTCGCGATAAGGTCTCCTTCTAATGTTTGCAGTTTGTATGCACCTTTGCCCAAAACCTCTTTGATGAGGTAGGGCCCTTCCCATTTAGGGGCTAGTTTCCCTGGGCATTCTGCGTTAGATACCTCGTTGTCGTGAAGGACATAATCTCCTGGATTGAATGTGTAGATGCGGACGCGCGCGTTGTAGTATTTTTCAAGTTTTGTTTTGTACTTGGCCTCGTTGATTGTGGCGTTTTCATGTCTTTCTTCCAAGAGGTCCAAGTCAAGCTTGCGCTCGTCGCTGTTGTCAATTTTGTTGAGGGCCAACATTCGAGGTGAAGGGAGACCTATTTCCACGAGGATCACCGCCTCAGAGCCATAGACTAGGCTGAAGGGTGTCTCACCGTGGCTTGTCTTCAGGTTAGTCCTATGAGCCCATAGGATACGTGGGAGTTCATCTACCCAGCCGCGTCTGGCTGTTCCCAACTGTGCCTTTATGCCTTTGACTAAACTTTTATTGATGCTTTCAACTTGGCCATTCCCTTGCGGATGCGCCACTGAGGAGAAGACGTGTTCAATGTTTAGTTCCTTTAGCCAGTTTTGGAAATCATCGACAGCGAAGTTGGTGCCGTTATCGGTTACGATGCACATTGGTAGACCGAAATGACAGATGATGTGTTCCCAAACAAACTTCTTTGTTATCATAGCGGTGGTAGAGGCTAGCGGTTTTGCTTCTACCCATTTAGTGAAGTAGTCCACGGCCACTATGATAAATTTCACCGCACCTGGTGCGTCTGGAAAGGGTCCCACCACGTCGATTACCCATTTTTTAAAGGGCCATGCGGTGGTAACAGGGATCAGGTTGTTCTTTGGGCGTAATGTTTTTGGTGCGTGTCGTTGACAATTAAAACACTTGCGCAAGACCTTGACTGCATCCAGGTGCATGCCGGGCCAGTAATACCCAGCATTCACAATTTTGGCCACTACCATGTGCGGGCCCGCGTGTATACCACATATTCCTTCGTGTATCTCTCTGATCAGATATGTGGCATCTTGAGGGTCAACGCATTATAGGAGTGCCCCAGGTATGATTTGCAGTATAAGATACCGTCCCCCATCTGATAGTGGCACGCCTTGTATTGTAGCTTACGTGCCTCTACTTTACTTTCGGGGGTAATACCTAATTGCAAGTATGCAATTATTGGTGTCATCCAGGACGTTGCACCATATTGGATGACGTTAACCTGGCGCAGAGGTACTGAGGGATTTTGTAGGATCTCGATACATATCTCCTTTGGAAGATGTTAGAAGCTGGTGGATGCGAGTTTTGAAAGTGCATCTACAGGTTTGTTTTCACTCCTATTGATATGGCGAATATTGAAGGAGGTGAATCGGAATTTTAGTTGCATGGCTTGCTCAAGGTAGAGGATCATGATATCCCCCTTTGCGGCGTAGTCGCCACGGACTTGCCCTGCAACCAGTAATGAGTCGACGTGTGCTTCCAAGTGTTGGACGCCGAGCTTGACTGCCAAGCGCAGCCCTGCTAGTAAAGCCTCATACTCCGCCTCGTTATTTGTACTTTTGAAATCGAGGCGGATGACATAAGTAAGCTCTTGACCATCAGTGCTTATGAGTCTCAGACCTGCACCTGCACCATCCTCGTTGGACGCACCATCGGTAAATAGTGCCCAGATGTCTAATGAGGACGGTGGAGGTGTAGGGTTTTGTTCGTCTTCGCATTCCTGAATGCGATTCGCCGGTACTTCTGCAGCGAAGTCAGCTAAAACCTGGCCTTTGATTGCTGGATGCGGTTTGTAAATCAATGTGTGCGCGCCCAGTTCAATGGCCCATTTTGCTAGTCTCCCAGAGATTTCGGGCTTGGAGAGGATTTGCCCGATCCTGTAGTTGGTTAACACAGTGATGACGTGATCTGCAAAGTAACGGCGTAGCCGTCTAGATGCATGTACCAGTGCAAGTACCAACTTCTCCATGATGGAGTATCTTGTCTCTGGATCATTGAGCATTTTGCTGACATAATAGATCGGTGTTTGAACTCCCTCCCGCTCCACTATGAGTACCGCGCCCACCGCGTTGTCTGCGGTGGACAAGTACAGGATGAGTGGTTCTTTCTTGCGCGGTGCAGTGAGAGTTGGGAGTTGGATCAAACACTCTTTCATCTCCCGGAAAGCGTTTTCTACCTCTGCGGTCCATTGGAACTGTTCCTTTTTTAAGCAGTTGCGCAGAGTACTGATAAAGGGGTAAGATTTAGCCGCGTGGTTAGCTAGGAATCTGTTCAATGCGGCTAGCCGGCCGGCTAGTCGTTGCATTTCCTTCATCGTGGAAGGAGATGGCATGAGCTCGATCGTCTAGACTTTTTCCGGGTTGACCTTGAATCCGTCTTTTGTGACGATGAATCCAAGGAACTTGCCTTCTTCCATTCCAAACGAGCATTTCCCTGGATTGAGCTTCATGTTGACGCTTCGCAAAGTTTGGAATGTTCTTTCGATATCTGTGAGCATGGTATCCTCTTCCATACTCAAGACGACTAGGTCGTCCATGTAAATTTCGACACTTTTGCTGATTTGATTACCAAAAGTGTCGTTCATCAGTTTTTGATAAGTTGTGCCCGCGTTGTGCAACCCAAACAGCATTTTTGTATAACAGTAATTCCCCGTAGGGGTGCGGAATGTCGTTTTGTCTTCGTTTTTGATTGCCATCTATACTTGGTGATATCCCTTATAACAATCGAGGAATCACTTCCATCGGAATGGGGCAAGGTTATCGACTTTCTCGTCGATCTCCGAAAGTGCGTAGCAGTCTTTGGGGCAGGCTTTGTTGAGATCTTTGTAGTCGACGCACATGCGCCAGCCCCCGGTCGCTTTTTTCTACCATGACTGGGTTGGAGAGCCAAGTCTGGTATTTGACCTCCCGCAGGATGCTTGCGGAGAGCAGTTCTTTGACCTGCTCGTTCATCGCCTCGTTCTTTGCGGATCCAAGGTGGCGTTGGCCTTGGATCACCGGCTTGATACCTGGTAGGGTATTCAAGAAACGCTGCGCTACTTCGCGTGGTACACCTGTCATGTCGGCGGGTGTCCATGCGAAGATGTCTTGATTCCTGAAGAGGAGTTGCTTCAGGCGCGCTCTGGTGCTGTTAGACAAGGCATGACCCAATGTCACCGTCTGTTCGGGGTACCTTGCGTTAAGTACCCATTTTTCTAGTTCGGTGCTGGGGGTAAGCCTTGCCTTCTTGGTCGGACGTAGTTCGTCCATGGACATTACCTCTCTGCAGGCATAAATTATTGCGACCCCCGTCTTGGTTGGGAATCCGATGGCAGAGTGGGGGACGGACGTAAACATGTTAAAATCGCCCTATGATTCCCGCCTGAGAAGTACATCGTATCGGGAGGTGTGGGGTAAAACCATGAAGTTTACCTCCTCAGTCCGCGTGTGCTTACCGTTGGTAAGGCGCACGGGGAATGTGATTTGGCCTTGGGGGAACATTGTTTCCCCCGCGAATCTGGCCAACGGGTAGTCCACCGGCTGCAACCGATCTTTATATTCTTGATCGAATTGGTTGAAGCACTACTCATAGATGATGTCAGAAGTACTGCCCAGGCCGATAAATAGACGCTCCATGCAGTAATGAGCTAGGTAGCCAGTGATTACGACGGTGCGCCTGTCGCGCGGTGCGCCTCGGACTTTGGGGAAAACGACCTGTTCGTCTTTCCAGTCATTGTCCCCTCTTCTTGCCGCCTTTCACGGACTTCCACGGCCCCCATGGATCATGTGGGTTATGGCCACATACATGGCCTTTTTGCCAGAGGAGGTGCCCTCGTCGTGGGGGGTGATGCGCTTGGTTTGCTTCTGAACGGCTGACAACAGGTGTTGCAGCTTCCCCTCTTTTAGGGCTCGTTCGATCTCCAACCGGAGACTGATGCAGTTGTTGGTTGAGTGGCCCGAGTCCTTATGGTACTCGCAGTAAAGAGTCAGATCTTGGTTCTTCTTGGACTTCATCGGTTGGGCCGGTCGTAAGAATTGTGCGTCCATAAGGAGGACGTCTCTTGGCGACTTGTTGATCTCGGTCCAATTGTGGTCCCGAGATTCCTTCTTGGATGCCTGTTGTTCTCATTGGGCATTGATCGTTGCCCTTGCGTCGGGCTGGTATCCGACGGGACATATGGTTTGGAATCGTTGCCAAGATCCCATGTGTCCCGGTTGCGCTTGTTGTTGCGTTTGGTGTCTTGGCGGGGAGGATTGACCTTCCGTCTAGGGCTGCATTTTGTCAGTGTGCGGTTTGAGAGACCGCTGCGTCTGGGCGTACATCTTGACCGCCGCCATGACGTCGTTCCATTTTTCTGGCAAGCCCTCTTTTCCTGAGATGGTCATGACCATTTCGTCGTCTTTGATGGCTCGGATGAAATGGTTGCGGGCCATCTCATCTGCTACCCCGCCAATCTCGAGGCACTCTTTGTTGTGATGGATAACGAAAGATTCCAAGCTTTTGTTTTCTCCACGCCAGATGTTCATGACATCCATTGAATCGCGTTTTTTGACGTCGTTGTTGGCTAAAATGAGCAAGAAATTTTACTTGCAACTGCTCAAATGAAGGCAGCGATCCGACTGGCAAAGAATCAAACCAGCCCTCGTTAATCCAGTGAGGGTCTGGGTGGAAAAAATGGCACCACGTGGCTTCGTCTCAATTGCCCATGCACCCAGCGCCGGTAAAAACATTCATATGGTCGTCCGGTTCGGATGAACCATTGTATTTCCAAATCGTGGGTGGGAGTTTCTTTGTGGTGAGTTTAGCATGGGTGATCTCCAATATGAATTTGGAGTTTTCGGCCACGGACCTTGGCTTGTAGGGATGGGCTTGGTTGCGCTTTACAACGTGGACGTATGTGGTGCAGGGTTGAGTGGGAGGAATGTAGTTGTACCCTCCTGGTCGGCTATTAGCCGAGTGGGATTCCCCGCATTATGTACGGTTGTCTTGGTCGGTGCGATCATACCCCTCGTTGTGGGGTTGTGGTCCCAGATGACTATGGATGCCGGAGCCGCGGTAGGCTGTTGATTGCGGCTGATTTTTGCCATGTGGGCCCAGGCAGCTATGTACTGGGCCCCTACGGCGGGACCCATATGTGGAGACGTCCTCTTCGAGCGTGCGGGTGCAGCAATAGGAGGATTCGCGTTCTTCGCCCCTATCTCGGGAGGCTGGGTTTGTGGGGGCCCTGTCCTCGTATTGCAAGATACGAGCCGAAGGTGTGTTTGGTGCTGGGGTGGGTCCTCCAGGTATTTGCGCTTCTGCGCAAGCTCTGTTGTAGGCTGTGGTAAGGATAGTCTGATGTTGGTGATACCAGGCATGGAGATCCATGCCCGGGGGTATCACAGAAGCGTACTGTGAGAAATCTGGTGTGAACATGGGGGGAGCGACCCCTTGTGTGGATGTGCCAATGTGGCCAGTTTGTTGGGCTAGGGGAGTAGCCCCCGTAGGTCCCGGGTTTGCGGGGTTGAGGTTATCCCCGGTAGCATTGTTTTGACGATCAGACATGATCTTCAAGAAAGAAAGAGATGTGAAAGAAGTGCTAAGAGTAGCGGTGGGTGCCAATGATGAAACAATGGTTAACCAAGGGAGGTTAATTCACTGGTCTCGTCAAGTAGGGTTAATCCCTTCTTTCCGAGGATCGATGGCTGGATCGTCCGCTAATCTGTCTCCTGCACAAAGAAAAACACACCGTGACTCGTAATAAGGAGGATGGGTGGGTGGTGCTCCTTGTTACCACTCTCCGGCGTAAGAATCAGTAATTTTCTTGGGAAGCAAAGTGTGTTATAGTAGTAGTAGTGAGAGAGTTGATAAGCGATACCTCAAACCTGGTTTGGGATGGGTATTTATAGCCGAGGGGTGAAGGAGGATAATTGAGTGGCTAGACTGACAACGCGCAGCCCTTATGCAGGTGTGTCAGGCTTGTCGGTCATGGAGCTGAAGCCACGTCCTACTGCGGTGTCAGTCTGTTGCTTACGTGTGGGCTGATAGGCAACTGTCATTGGCGCCACTTGCTCTGTGGTGTCAGTTCCACTTGCCTCGTGGGCAGGATGCAGTGCGGGGCCGCATCGCTGCTCGCGGTAACTGCTGTTGTTTCCGCGTCCTTGCTCTGGTCAAGACATGTGCGGGATGCGGTGCAAGGCCGCATCGCCACTTGTGGTGACTGCTATTACCTAGATCCCTTGTCGTGACGAAAATATTCATAGGATGCGGTGCTAAACCGCATCGCTATATGTAACACCCATTTTCATACACAAGGTAAGTTTTCCCATCACTTAACCGATTAGATTCGACCGCTGTGTTCGCACGTGCCCGCACGGACACAGATAAGCTCTTGCCGGTAGGGGGTTTTTGATAAGGGTAATGGTCACTCGCGGCCATGTTGGTGCGAGATCTGGGACCATACCCCTTCAGTATGTCTTCGGATTCGTATGAGATCGACGAGGCAATCAAAAGTTAATAAACTTTTTTTTGATGTTTTAATGTTAATGAAAAATGTCATCAAGTTTTTATTTTGTTTTATCTTTATTTAAAATATTGGAACAAAAATAAAGGTAAAATAAAAAAATGGGTAATGATTGAAGGAACATTATCATGAATTAACCATTAAACATACATTTGGCTATAAAGAATGACGATGAGTCGACGTTGATGTAGTAAAAAATGCCCCAAAAGCATTAACCATTATCCATGGTCTAATGGTTAATGCCCCTTAAGGGGCATTTTTCGTCACATAAGCATCATAACGTCCCTTCAAAAAATACGTAATGGTTAATGTATATTTCATTCAATACTTTCCATTCGTTTCTTCTCTTTAGACATTATTCTAGAAATGTCCCTCCCTCATATAACGCCCAGGAGGATGATGCTGGAGGCGTTATGAAACTCTTTCACGTCCCTATAATACCCATTACGTATGGCCTTACACATGGTCTAATTGTGATTATTACGATATTTACATCTTAAAGAACGTTTTTTAGAAAATTGAAGTGTAAGTTATGATTTATGTTTTAATAAAGGAACACGAATTACAAGCTTTATTTAAAGGATGAAGTGTGTGTATGAATGTTAACAGAAAGTAAATCAATGGAGGGAGAATTGAGCAAATCTTTATTGAAGGTGGGAAAATTATTATAGAGAGAGATGGGAAAAAGAGAACAACCACATAACAAATTCAAGCATGCTCACATACACCTTACATTCTCCCTGTAAATACATAAAGTAAAATTGGGTCACACCAAGCTGATGTTGCAATCCAGCTTTTATTCTTCTAAGTAGCCAGGTTTTTTACTAAGGGTTGTTTGACAACTTCTGAATGGTTAAGTTCTGAACCATTAAGTATTGAACCAGTAAAAGGTCTGAACCATTAAGACCCAGTATAATGCTTAACCGTTCAGAGGTAAATGTCTGACCAATTGAGATTAGACGTCTTAACCATTCAGACTCAATATAATGCTTAATCATTCAGAGGCAAAGGTCTGAACCATTCAGACATCTGATCGCGAAACAAACAGTCTGAACCATTAAGTGCTGAACCAGTAAGAAGTCTAAACCATTAAGGATCACATTAAGAGGTAAAGAAACAGCCCCTAACAATGTTGCTCCTTCTTAATGGATCTTGGCCCATAGTTGAAGTCTGTGTTGTTGAGCCCAGTTGATCCATTTGCTTCATAACAAAGAAACTCAAATTCAATGTGAAATTCTTCGTAAAATAGAAACTTTTTGAAAACTAAAGCGTACACATTTTGAAGCGTAACTAAAAATGGCTTTTAAGAAACTTTTCTTTAAACAATTATTAACTGATCAATGCTGAACTTATCATAAGTGACAAATTGTGTATCAGCAGCAATTGTTCATCACTGACAACTTAATTGACAGTATCATTTAAGATCAGTGATATACTTGTAATAAGTGACAATTTATACATCAATGGCAACTTAGTTAACAATAAAAATTAAGGGGGTGGGTTGACAATTTTTGACTTAATGAACATATTAGGGAACATTAGAGAGATACTATCGAGCTACCAACTATCGTACAAAAAACCTCTCTCTCGATGGCCAGGTCTTGATTGCTTAATAGGTCTGTGATTGATCGCTGCTATCTTGTATAGTTGAGCTTGATCGGTACGAATCCTATTAACCTTTTAAAGATTTGTGTTATCGGTTGGGGTGGGTATGGGTGAAAATCGTCAAGGTGTGCTTAAATTCTTTGTCAGCAATCTGCCAGATAGGTGCAGTTCAAAGGAAGTAGGGGATTTTTCAGCAAGTTTGGGGAAGTAGTGGGTGTGTATGTGGCTAGAAAGATAGATAAGAATGGTAATAGGTTTGGTTTCATCAGTTCAATGGGGTTAGGGATAAGAGGGAGATGGAACTGAATATGAAGGATGTGAAGATGGGAAGTTTCAAACTTAAAGTAAATGTGGTAAGATTTTCTGTGGAGAACAAGGAAGTCCCTCGTCAGCCGGAGAAGCACAACAACTGCTCGTTTGGTTCCAATGGAGGTTTTAGGGGCGGTAGTCAGTTTCAGACAAACAGGCCTTTTATCCCAAATCTGTTGGGGACTGCCTACAGAGATTCTCTGGTGGGTAGTTCAAAGGGTGTAAATCATGAAGAGTTGGTGGTTGAAGTGTCTTGTTATGTTAAGCCTATTGAGGAACGGTTTGATAGGAGTTTGATAGTGAGGACTGTAGACCTCCAAACTCTTGTTAAACTAGATAAGCTTTTGGCGACTAACGACGGACCTAAGGTATCGTTCAAGTACGTGTGAGATTTCTACATGCTTTTGATCTTTGAGAGTTCGGAAGATATGACACGTTTTAAAGATTACAATCTGAATCTCAAAGATTGGTTCTCGTGGGTAAAGGTATGGAAACGTCAGACTCTACCTTTCGAACGCATTGCTTGGCTTAAAATAACGGGAGTGCCGTTACATTTGGTGGATGTTGAAGTTTATGACTCTGTTAGGAGATTATTCGGCAAAGTGGTTCATGCCTCATCGATGACAAAGGAAGTTAACGATCTTACTTTTGATCTTATTACAGTTCTAGTCGAGGATGGTGAAAGAATTTGCAAATCGGTTATGTTAAAATGGAATGACAAGAAATTTAAGGTTTGGGTTGCGGAAGAATTGGGAGATTGGGTCCCGGACTGTATTAGCGACATAGATGCTTAGGAAGAGAAGGAGGAAAGGAGTTTTGAGATGGGAGAGGAGGCCGAAAATAATATCCCTTTTTCTCCGATAGTGTTTGGCCAGACGCCGGAGTCGGTTGAAGGTGAGGCCGGAAGTCTTAGCGGTGATAAGGATTCGAAGGGTCAAGAAGGTGAAGAGTTGGGGGTGTCTCTTGGTAGTTGCATGGGAAAGGAAGTCAGTGGGGATGAGTCGGTTCAGGTTCCCATAGAGGAGGTAGATAGTCCCGAGATATTGAAAGAGGGGGAGATTTTTAATGGTTTTAATTCAAAGGATAATGATGCTTCCACAGGTAAAGAAAGTGGGCCTACGTGTGCGGACAAGGCCCAGAGGAAACAATCCATCAACAAGCATAAAGCCCAACCTCATGTGTTTGTTAGCTCCACTGGGAAGCCCAATTTTAAGAAACGTAGAAGAATTGACGACCCTTTTAACTTTTTTAACGTGAGGGAACCTTCTGGTAACAGTGTGGAAGAAAATGTGTTCCCTTTGGATTTGAATGTCAGGGTGACGGATGATTTCGCTGCTCATCTGAACCAGGAGAAAGGGGCCGAAGTAGGGGATCAGGGGGAGATTGGCAAGGAAGCGGGTTTAGCCTCTTATGTGGATGGTATTGCCAAAGTGGATGGGTTAATCAGTGAAGCTGAGAACACAATAAAGATGGGTAGAGAGGTGGGAGTTGACCTAGCAAATCACCAAAACTTAGTGGTGGAAATGATCAGGGATGAAGGTTTTCAGTTAGGTAAGTCATGAATTTCATGTCTATCAACATTAGGGGTTTGGGGTCATCCTTGAAGGCTGGGTGAATTAAAGGATTGAGGAAGGAACATAAAATTTCCTTTTTAGCTATCCAAGAGTCTCAATTGGGTGAGGTCAGTTCTGATTTGGGGAGGAAATGATTTTGCTTTTGATTTCGTGGGAGCATCTGGTAGATCAGGTGGTATGGTTTGTATCTGGGACCCCATGATTTTTCGGATGCAGGATGTGTCTAAGCAAAGGAATTTTATCCGGATCAGTGTTATTTTGGCTGGGAGCAACCAAGTTTTCAACGTTCTTAATATTAATGCCCCACAGAGAGTGTCTGAGAAAAAAGGGTTATGGGAGAATATTACGGGGGTTATTAATTCAGGGTCGGGTCAGTGGGTCCTTTTCGGAGATTTTAATGCGGTTAGACATCCTGAAGAAAGAATGAATTCTGTGTTTAACAGGAAGTGTGCTTTAGACTTCAATGATTTTATTGACAGGACTAGGTTGGTGGAGTATTGTATGAAAGGTCGGCAGTTCACCTTCCTTGCTCCGAATTCCAACAAACTGAGCAAAATCGATAGGGTGTTGGTGTGTAGAAACTTTTTTGATGGCTGGCCAGAAGCGTATCTTAGAGCTTTACCAAGGATTCACTCGGATCATAGCTCGGTTATTCTTGTGGTTAATCGGAACAATTTTGGCGCTAAACCCTTCAGGTTCTTCAACTCGTGGCTTGAGAGGGCTGGTTTTGAAGGAGTGGTGGAGAGCGCTGTGGTTTCGTATGTGAAAATGGGGAATTGGCTAGATGTCATTCTTTTGAACAAGCCGAGGCACATTAGAAATCAAATTAAAATACGGAGAAATGATATGCTGAAAAAAGATAAAGAAGACATGGAAAGTGTGAATTCAGGAACGTGATCAATTCCTTCTCCGCTGAATGCGTACAAATATATATTATGTGTGGAATCCAAATACGTGTGTGGATCAGACACTCCGATGTAATTATCAATGTTTTTTTATTACTGAATATGACAGTACAATAACGCGAAAACAAACGAGCAGAGCTTCGCCTCAAAGTTGCTCAAAGTTATAAATGACAAAGACATATCTCCTATTTATAGAAGTGTGCCTTCGTACGAAGGCTTGTATGGATTGTGGTACCCGCAGAAAATCCACAGTCATCCTGAGTTAACATCTTGCCGTTTTGGATTACTTGACAAATTTCAAGATTTCAAGGTCTTTCCTTTACACATCACTGACGTCACATTCATGTTTTTACAATTTGATTTACGTAGTGTCGTGTGTGGTTTATCTGAATGATAAATGTTTTTATGAGATGTGTAATACTTGGTTGTTATGTGTGTAGTATTATGCATAGTTCATCTAATAATTAATAACAAGGTCTTTCGCCATAAATTGTCGTCGACGAAAAAGGGGTTTTTCGTCACCCTTGGTCCCGACGAAGAATGGTCTTTCGTCGAGCATGTCTTTCGCCGAAAAGGGGCCTCGGCCTAGAGAGGTTTGCGACCTATCCCCTTTTATATTATAACCTCTTGTAATTAGTTACGTAAAACACAAAAACCCTAAGGTCCTCTCCCCACTCTCTTTGCGACGGCAGTTAGAGAATCTCAAAGCGTTGTCATTCCGGTTTATCTAAACACTTTAGAATCATGGGTTTGGGTTGATCAACTTGAACGGGTAATTTAACATACCGAGCAAATCAAAGGTGAGTTCATTCCTCTTGAGCATACGTCTCGGTGGTTGGGACAGTCATTAGGTATCCCTGAGAGGGATAGGTTTGGGTAAATCAATTGGGTATTCCTGAGAGGAATACGTCTTGTGGGTAAAATCTGAAATGTTGGATAATACACTCATCCTATCACCCTTAAGTCCTATCTTGTTTGTTACCTAAGAGGTAACGGAGTATTAGTTGGTAGCGCTATCTAGGTTTGTCACCCTCACCCCGTACCTGAGAGGACGGGTGTGAACTAATGACTCAGTCATGCCCAATGCTTTGATAGGAGCACTGGGGAACGGGAAAAATAAATCTGGAGCCGTCTTGTATTCGGGGTATTATCAACATTATTATCAATGAACTGATCTAAACACTTGGTAAGTAACGTTTTCGTAAAACTATGAACTCACCAGCGTTGTCTGATACACTTGTTGCATGATCGCAGGTCGTTAGGTACTTTGGATGAGGAACTTGCTATCTAGATGGCTAGAGTGGTCATGGGTCGTGTCGCTTGGATTTACAAGACTTGTTTACTGATTTCGCATATATTGGTTTTTTGAAACATTTGAACAGTGTTTCACTATTTGCTTCCGCTGACACTATTTAACTTGGAATATGTTTTATAAATGCTTTATTTAATGAATGAGAATTTCGTTAAACATCTTATGGTTAGTTCAATGTGATTGCTGGCTAGATCCTGGTACGTCACACGCCTAGCGGGGCTACCGCATGTGGTATTTTGGGGGTGTGACATTTTGGTATCAGAGCCACTGGTTATAGTGAACTAGATTTTAAAACGTTTTTATAAAACCAGACTATAACCGAACAGTTTCGAAATCGACCATGAGACTCAGCTCCAGATTGCAAGGTTCGTCTCTCGTTTACTTATTGCATAGTATATTTAGTATACACTTATGTACAATGTTGCATGCGATTGCACACACTTAACATTTCAGACTGAATTCATGTGTATTTACCTGAGTTATGTGATTGATAGAGTCACAGTGCGATATCCCGTTAGATTTTCGTGGTTCATATTTGTGGTGTTCTGTCTTGATGCGAGAATTTGAGGAACCTTTTAGCATGAGTTGGGAGGAGCTGAGATAAACATGCAAATCGCATTCCTATTATGGGTGCACACATAATAGTAACGTGGGGTGCATGTGAGTCCCAATGAGACCTAACGAGTGTGAAAGGGGTCCCGCTCTATTGTTTGATGTAAACTTGGTAGTCTATAGAAATCATCGTGAGGTTTGACTACTACCTTATCCCGACTCTTAACCTATTCCCTTTTCTTATATAGAATCATGAGTGGACGAGGCCATGGACGTGGTCACATTGCGATGACTCAGGCTGAGTTGACAAATTTGATTAACACCCGTGTAGCCGAGGCTTTGGCAGCCTATCAAGCTGGTACGACATGTGCCAATTACCCTTTATTCTTGTGTCGCGTACACAACTCTTACTCGTGTGCTGTATTTCTTTTCATCTTTTGGTCAGCAAGCTAATCCGAATCAAAACCATCCGCCTGCTTGTACGTTTAAGACGTTCATGGATTGTAGGCCACAGACGTTCAGTGGGACAGAAGGGGTTGTGGGGCTACTACATTGGTTTGAGAAGGCAGAGTCGGTGTTCACGATGTGTAACTGTCCTGCTGGGGACAGGGTGAAGTATGCCACGGGCACACTCGAGGATGGTGCCTTGACCTGGTGGAATGCCCAAGTCCGGATGCTGGGCATTGAGATGGTGAATGCCACTACTTGGGACAATTTTAAGGAGCTGATGCGTGAAGAATACTATCCTCGTGACGAGATTCAGAAACTCGAGAACGAATATTATGATCTGAAAATGGTGGGGTCTGAGATTGAGGCATATACAAAACGGTCTCATGAGTTAGCTAATATGTGCCCTAACTTATCACGACCCCCAAACAGAAGAATCGAACTGTACATCAAAGGATTGGTTCCACAGGTTAAGGGCTTGGTTACTGCAGCGAACCTCAACAACTTAGCTCCGATCATTCATTTAGCACACAAGATCACAGATCAGGAGGTGGAGCGTGGCTCGCTACCTCCGCGTGTTTCTACTACTGCTACAACTGTTGCAACTACTACTCATACTGCTGACAGCAAACGTAAGTGGAATGAGGTGGATAAGGCGTCCAACTCGAATCAGTCACAGAAGAAGCCAGACAACAGTGTTCACCGCAGTTTTAGCCAGTCATCTTCTGTGAATCAGAATCAGAGCAACAACTCGAATCAAGGCTCATACGCAGGGAAGCAGCCTAAGTGTAACAAGTGCAACTTTCATCATCGTGGGCCGTGCACCCGAGTCTGTCATTGGTGCAACAAAGTGGGCCACATGGCTAGAGATTGTAGGGTCTCACTTCCAAGACAGCAGCAGTAGCAACCCCCACAGCAGCAGCAGCCACAGCAACAAGAGAGGCAGCAGCCTCAACAGAATCAGGGAAATTGTAAGGGGTGCTTTCAGTGTGGTGACGACGGTCATTTCAGACGGGATTGCCCTCAGCTTAATCAGAATGCTGGCAACAACAACAAAGCTGGGAATAACAACAATGGGAACAATGGTGGGAACGGTGCGTGTGGGAGAGTGTTTACCATTGGCGCTGGGGAAGCTCGCAATGATGGCAATGTTGTGACCGGTACGTATTCTATGAACGATCTATTTGCTTCTGTTTTATTCGACTCTGGTGCCGATTGGAGTTATGTGTCTTTGGGGTTCAGCCGTCAGTTAGGGTTGACTCCCACACCTCTTGTAAATAAGCATGTAGTAGAATTAGCTGATGGTAAATCGATTGAAGCATCACATGTCCTTTTTGGTTGTAAACTTGATCTCATGGGTCAAGTGTTCGACATTGACCTACTCCCAGTTACCCTTGGAAGTTTTGATGTGGTCGTTGGCATGGATTGGTTGTCTAAGCATCAAGCGGAAATTCTCTATACAGAGAAAATCGTGCGTATCCCTCTCCCCAGTGGTGAATCTTTGTCGGTTCAAGGTCATCGTAGTGGTGCCATGGTCGACATCATCTCGGCCATGAAAGCCCAGAAGTGTCTACGAAAGGGCTACCCTACTATTTTAGCGTTTATTACCGACACTCAGTCTGAAGAGAGGAAGATCGAGGACCTTCCAGTTGTTCGTGAGTTTCCTGATGTGTTTCCTGATGTGTTTCCTGAAGAGTTACCTGGTTTACCACCACATCGTCAGGTGGAATTTCAGATTGACCTTACACCAGGAGCAGCTCCGATTGCCCGTGCTCCATATCATCTTGAACCGGGAGAGTTGCAAGAGCTATCAAATCAACTTCAAGAACTGTTGGATAGAGGTTTTATCTGACCCAGTTCTTCGCCTTGGGGAGCCCCAGTTTTGTTTGTGAAGAAGAAGGACGGATCTTTTCGTATGTGTATTGATTATCGGGAACTCAACAAAGTGACAGTCAAGAATTGTTACCCTTTACCTCGTATTGACGACTTGTTTGACCAGTTGCAAGGGTCAAGTTTTTACTCAAAAATCGACTTAAGGTCGGGCTACCATCAGATGAGAGTCCAAGAGGAGGATATTCCTAAAATGGCTTTTCAAACGCGATATGGACATTATGAGTTTTTGGTTATGCCATTCGGGTTGACAAACGCACCAGCAGTCTTCATGGACCTTATGAATCGTGTGTGCAAGCCGTATCTTGACGACTTCGTTATTGTGTTTATTGATGACATCTTGATCTACTCAAAGAGCAAGGAGGATCACGAGCGGCACTTGCGTCTTATTTTGGAGCTCCTGAGGAAGGAGCCACTCTACGCGAAATTTTCTAAGTGTGACTTCTGGATTCGAGAGGTACACTTCCTTGGTCACATCATGAACGAATCGGGGATTCACGTGGATCCTGCAAAAATCGATGCTATCAGAAATTGGGGCGGCACCGAAGAATCCTTTGGAGGTGCGACAATTTCATGGTCTCGCTGGGTACTACCGAAGATTTATTAAGGATTTCTTGAAGATCGCTCAACCTCTTACTTCGTTGACACAGAAAGGCATTGTATACTCTTGGGGAACGAAACAAGAAGATGCTTTCCAACTTTTGAAACAGAAACTCTGCAGTGCACCGATCTTGTCTCTACCTAAAGGAACCGAGGATTTTGTGGTATATTGCGATGCTTCTATTCAGGGTCTCAGTTGCGTGTTGATGCAACGCGAGAAGGTGATAGCCTATGCTTCTCGACAACTGAAGGTACACAAGAAGAATTACACAGCTCGCGACTTGGAACTAGGAGCTGTGGTTTTCGCATTGAAGATTTGGAGGCATTATCTGTACGGTACCAAATGCACTATCTACACCGATCACAGGAGCCTCCAGCATATTTTCGACCAGAAGGAATTGAATATGCGACAGTGTCATTGGGTAGAACTCTTAAACGAATATGATTGTGCCATCAAGTATCACCCAGGTAAAGCCAACATTGTAGCTGATGCCCTTAGTCGGAAGGAAACGAAACCCAAGCGTGTCCGCGCTTTGCAGCTCACTATTCACTCAAACCTTCCTGATCAAATTCGTTTAGCTCAGGCTGAAGCATTGAAGGAGGAAAACATTAAAGCAGAGTATTTACGGGGCATGGAGAAACGACTCGTGGAAAGATCTGACGGCATATATTATTTTATGGAACAGATATGGGTTCCTTTGTTTGGAAATCTTAGGGAACTTGTGATGGACGAAGCGCACAAGTCTCGATACTCTGTTCACCCAGGTTCAGATAAGATGTATCAGGACCTCAAAGTCTTGTACTGGTGGCCGAAGATGAAAGCTAACATCACGACGTATGTGAATAAGTGTTTGACTTGTGCGAAGGTCAAGGTAGAGTATTAGAAACCCTCAGGCATGCTGCAACAACCAGAGATACCCATGTGGAAGTGGGAGCAGATTGCTACGGATTTTGTCACAGGTTTGCCAAGAACTCAAAACGGAAATGATACCATCTGGGTGATCGTTGACCGCCTCACGAAATCTGCACACTTCCTTGCGATCAAGGAAACTGATAAGTTCTCTCAACTTACTGCTGTGTATCTGAAGGAAGTGGTATCTAGACACGGGGTGCCAACCTCTATTATCTCTGATCGCGATCCGCGTTTTATATCTGATTTGTGGCAATCCATGCATAAATCATTCGGCTCACATCTCGACATGAGCACTACTTATCACCCACAGACGGATGGCCAAAGCGAACGAACCATCCAAACACTTGAAGACATGCTGCGAGCATGTGTGATCGATTTTGGTAAAGGCTGGGAGAAACACTTGCCGCTGATCGAGTTCTCCTACAACAATAGTTACCACACTAGCATCCAGGCAGCCCCATTTGAAGCGTTGTACGGCCAAAAATGTCGTTCTCCTCTATGCTGGGCTGAGGTGGGTGACAGCCAAGTCACAGGTCCGGAACTTGTTCTTGAAACTTCGGAAAAGATTGTCCAGATCAGAAACCGTATGGCGGCGGCCCCGACCGTCAGAAAAGTTACACTGACAAGCATAGGAAACCCTTGGAGTTCGCTTTGGGAAGCGCGGCAAGCTTAATCCACGCTATGTTGGGCCATTCAAGGTTTTGGAGCGTATTGGTAAAGTGGCGTACAAACTCGAGTTACCTGCTGAGTTGGGTAACGTGCATGATGTGTTCCATGTTTCGTAACTGAAGAAGTGTTTGTCTGATGAAACACTGGTGGGACCGTTTCAAGAGCTGAAAATCGACGACAAATTGCAGTTTGTCGAAGAACCAACAGAAATTATGGATCGGGAAGTCAAGGTTCGTAAGCATAGTCAAATCCCAATCGTGAGAGTTCGTTGGAACTCAAGACGTGGACCGGAGTTCATGTGGGAGCGCGAGGATCAAATGAAGCTCAAGTACCCTCACTTATTCCCAACTAACAAATCTAAATCTGATGTAGCTGGCGAATTTCAGGGCGAAATTCCCTTTCAAGTTGGGGATGATGTGGTACCCGCAGAAAATCCACAGTCATCCTGAGTTAACATCTTGCCGTTTTGGATTACTTGACAAATTTCGGGACGAAATTTCTTTCAAGTTAGGGATGATGTGACAACCCGAGATTTCAAGGTCTTTCCTTTACACGTCACTGACGTCACATTCCTGTTTTTACAATTTGATTTACGTAGTGTCGTGTGTGGTTTATCTGAATGATAAATGTTTTTATGAGATGTGTAATACTTGGTTGTTATGTGTGTAGTATTATGCATAGTTCATCTAATAATTAATAACAAGGTCTTTCGCCATAAATTTTCCTCGACGAAAAAGGGGTTTTTCGTCACACTTGGTCCCGACGAAGAATGGTCTTTCGTCGAGTACGTCTTTCGCCGAAAAGGGGTCTCGGCCCAGAGAGTTTTGGGGCCCATCCCCTTTTATATTATAACCTCTTGTAATCAGTTACGTAAAACACAAAAACCATAAGGTCCTCTCCCTACTCTCTATGCGACGGCAGTTAGAGAATCTCGAAGCGTTGTCATTTAGGTTTATCTAAACACTTTAGAATCACGGGTTTGGGTTGATTAACTTGAACGGGTAATTTAACATACCGAGCAAATCAAAGGTGAGTTCATTCCTCTTGAGCATGCGTCCCGATGGTTGGGACAGTCATTGGGTATCCCTGAGAGGGATAGGTTTGGGCAAATCAATTGGGTATTCCTGAGAGGAATACGTCTTGTGGGTAAAATATGGAATGTTGGATAATACACTCATCCTATCACCCTTAAGTCCCATCTTTTTTGTTACCTGAGAGGTAACGGAGTATTAGTTGGTAGCGCTATCTAGGTTTGGCACCCTCACCCCGTACCTGAGAGGACGGGTGTGAACTAATGACTCAGTCATGCCCAATGCTTTGATAGGAGCATTGGGGAATGGGCAAAATAAATCTGGAGCCGTCTTGTATTCAGGGTATTATCAACATTATTATCAATGAACTGATCTAAACACTTGGTAACTAACGTTTTCGTAAAACTATGAACTCACCAGCGTTGTCTAATACACTTGTTGCATGCTCGCAGGTCGTTAGGTACTTTGGATGAGGAACTTGCTATCTGGATGGTTGGAGTGGTCATGGGTCATGTCGCTTGGATTTACAAGACTTGTTTACTGATTTCGCATATATTGGTTTTTTGAAACATTTGAACAGTTTTTCACTATTTGCTTCCACTGATACTATTTAACTTGGAATATGTTTTATAAATTCTTTATTTAATGAATGAGAATTTCGTTAAACATCTTATGGTTAGTTCAATGTGATTGGTGGCTAGATCCTGGTACGTCACACGCCTAGCGGGGCTACCGCATGTGGTATTTTGGGGGTGTGACATGGATGCCTTCGTACGAAGCTAGTAACTTCGTATGAAGCTGCTAAAGCTTCACTTCATACTCTCTTCAGTTCAGCACCAGTCTTGTATCATTCGTTTCAGCTACGTTACGTGATTGACGCAAGCGATATACATATGCACTCACATACTCCCCTTGGATATTGCTGTGATTAATCTCTTAGCTTTCTATCTTTCTCTGGGTCTTTTAGTAATGCTGACATATTTAGCAACACAGACTCCCCAATCTCTAACAAAATCCCCGTGGATCTGCTTCTATCTTCAGCTTTTGCTCTTTCTATCGTTTGATTCTATCTTCAGGCTCCCCCTTTCGTTAAGCTTCCGTGCTTTAGGATCGACACCTGGTTCTACAAGCTCTTCCAGAATCGTTATCTAGCTCTTTGAATGCAAGCTCCCCCTTGCTTCGAGCTCGTCTTCAGACTCCCTCTTAAGCTCAGCTATCGTGATCGTAGTCTGGCTCTTTCATCTGAAACATCTCAACCAATTTGCAAGATATTTGACAAATAAAGATCAACATCCTAGCTCTAAACATATAACATGAATAAGCTGGAGCATTTCAAATATGTAACAGCACAGGAGATCGTTTGTTCACAGAAATCTGGATTTTATATTTAACAGTGAAGGCATTTTAAATTTCCAGAATCGATGACCTGGCTTCAAATATTTTTGGTTCGAGAACCTTGCTCTATTGCACAACTGTAACAATATGTAATCATCCAGGATTACCCGACTCTACTCCCCCTATCAAAAAGCTTTATAAATTTGAGAGTTTAAGTATCCAAAACTTCATATATGATCATCCAAGTCCAAATTAATGACCTTGGAGATCTCACAAACTGTTTTTGATTTTTCAATTTAAAACTTCAAGTTTCAAATTAATGAACTTGTTTATTTTCAGAAACATGTTCAGCATACTTAGATCTTGAAACTCGGCTCTCAGACATCGGTTGTCAAAAATAAAGCAGAAACAAAATCTTTTTGTATTTTTCTGAAATACAAAGCAGTAAAGAGATATTTACAGACAATATTTTTGTTTGAGTTCGCGTAAGAGGATCATATCAATTTATGATAAATCACTAGCACCGTTGAGCTTTAAACACTTTAAGTTCTAAACGATTCACTTAGATTGTCAGTATATTGATCCACTTAAATTTTCACATAAAGTTCAACTGATTCGAGATACGAGATTTAGTGTTTTAAGGACTTAACTTATTCGGGTGTTCCACCTCAGAATATACTCCCGTATCAAGATTCCATAGATTCAGTCTTACATGTGAATATACTATATTAATATCTGTACTCTGGGTTAGTGCGAGACCTTGAGAACTCAGGTATGAACTACCGTTCAGTCAAAGAGATGAAGGCTTGACTTTAGGTGTGTCCCACTTAGGGATCTTCTTTACAACTGCACTTTATATATATATCTTACGATATTTTCTCAATTTTTATGCAGAGGGTAAGCTTTTAAAGAGTGTAAAGTATTATACGAGGTCTAGGCCATTGCTTCCGCAATATCAGAAGACCAGGTATAATACCCCGGATATCAAACAGTATAAAAACCTAGTATCTCAGAATCAGGCAATCTCTCAAAGAAGATTTCGGGGGATACCCATATATCCGAGAGATGTTCCCCACGATATAAGTAAGCTATTGATATTTAGGTTTATATCTCGAAATCAATCTACTAAGCATGTAAAAATCTACTAGCATATCATCAGTGAGACCGTTTATCACATTTAACTTTCCATTTCTTTAACGTACTATGATCGTCTACTGATATACTATCATTTCCTCTTTTTACACAAAACTCTTTTTCATTTTCTATTATTTTTGGCTTTTTCAAATTTTCAAATGTTTTTGTGTTTTCTGAAATTTTCTTACTCCCCCTAAAATTCAAAACATTTAAGAAAATTTGACAACCCGATGTAGATAGCTTTGTCTCGCCATCCATTTTCTGCTTAGACATGCTCTATCTTGCATAAAGCACCCCCATGATTTACAACACACTAATTTTTAACAATGTTAAAACCATTTTCAATTGTGAAATAATCATGTTTGTTCAGCCGTGAGGGTTTCGGCGTATTCAATTAACATATTTTCGAAATTTTTGATCTTTGACAAAATTTAAAAACACAAACATTTTTTTCATTTTTCAATTTTTAACAAAGTAAAAACATATTTTTTGTTTTTAAATTTTTCTAATTTTTAGGGTTTTTAATATGGTTTATTTATATACAGAAACAAACAAACTCCCTGTATTTAGATGCAGGGACCAGAAGCCTCCTCTCGTGCCAGGCTGCTCCTCTGTTCATTCTACCATTCATCCATCATCGGGAGCACCTGCACATTCAAATAATTCGATCATTTGAGCAACGCAACCCAAGCCTGCTTTGACTTAGGTAGCTGAATGTGTATCTTTTTAGTTAAAACTGGATAGGTTCGTTCATTCTTTTCAAACACATTCTCTTTAATGTTCTCATCAACACAAACTTTTTGTCGTTTGACCACCCAGATTTGCCATTTTGAAACATTCCTTTGATAAAATCTTTCATTTTGAATGTTTTGTTTTGGCAAAATAACTTTTGGTTTCCAAAATTGATTTGGTTTTGTTGCATCAACCGTTGTTTTCCAACTTTGTGTTGTTTGAAATCTGGGTGTCACTGATTTCCAAGTTTGTTGTGATTCAGCTTTTGACATTTTCGGTTTCTAAGTTTGTTTTGATTCAAACTTAGTAGATTTCTGATTCACAACATCAAACTTCTTTTTCTCAACACTAACAGGTTTAAATTTTGGACATTTTTTACTGAGATGTACAATTTGATCACACTTAAAGCATGTTCTTTTGGAAACATATTTGACCTGTTGTTGTTGTTGTTTCTTCTGAGCATAGAACTCTTCATTAGACTGTCATCTAAATTGGAGTTTTTTCTCTTCCTCAGAAATTGTTCCGTGAACAAAGTTCGTCTTTTTCTGATAATTTTTCTTTTCAAAATGTTTCTGATTGTGTTTCTTCTTATAACCCAACCCTCATGTTTTTCTTCTTGTAACTAGGTTTGTTATAAAAACTTTTCTTGCTCTTTCCAGCAAATTTTGAAATTTCAGATTTCTGAATTTCTACCAATTTGAACACTTTATCAATCTTATCTGAAATCACATTCTGAATCGGGACTTCAACATCTGAGAATAATTTGTCCAATCCAATCATGGTATAAACCAATCCTGTCGAATCATCATTCGCATCTTTCTTAGATTTTGAATTTTGAAGATAACTTTCATGAAAACTTCCCTCATGTTCATCTTGTGACTCAGACTTATTTGTTTTGGTAGACTCCTCTGCAAAACACTTTCAACAACCTTACCTACCACCTCTGAATCACTGAGATCATCAGATTTGGTGTAAGTCACATCGATGTTGTCAGGTAATTGGTCAACCATGTTTATGGCTTTTTCCACCTTTTCAGCATCATAGAATGTATAATTATCCTCCAACGGTGGTGGAACCTGATGGTATTCTAACTCAATTCCCTTTTTGTTCTTTTCAGACTCTTTACCATCCGGTGTGATGTTGAAAATACATTCCAAAATATATGAAGAAGCATGATAACTTTGAAGTTTATTAACTGATTTTTCTTTTTCAGCCAGTTCTTGTTTTAGTTTAGCAACTTCATCAATGTAGTTATTTAGAACTTTTTGTTTTCCTTCATATCTGGCTTCAAGAAATCTAGTTGTTTCTTGACATGCTAACAATCTATTATCCAAACTTGTGACTTTACTTTTCAAAATTTCATAAGCTTCTTTTACTGTGTGATATGACAATTTCATTCCATCATATTCCTTTTGCAACTCTTGAATAGTTTTATCTTTTGGAATACATTCGTTGCACTCAGCTAAACGTTTTTGTTTTAAAACTTCGTTGTCTCTTTAAAGAATTTCACATTTATGTGTTAGCTTTTCATTTTCCTGTTTCAAAAACTTTTCATTTTCCAACATTTCATTACATTTTACTTTGAAAATCTTTTCTATTTTAGTAAACTCAGTGTCTCTGGATCTTAGACTGTTATCTTTTTCAGTACAAGCTTTGCACGTTTCCATGCACTTCTTGCAATGTTTATCAGTTTTAGGATCAGATTTATCTCACATTTCAGAAGATTCAGATTGAGTTTTTACCTCAGCATTAGGCACCGTAGCTTCTTCTGCCTTCTGATATTCCATCTCTCGTTGTTTCTCTGCAACAGATTCCTCTCCTTTTGCGTCAGCTTTCTTCACCTGCTGTTCTCCAGCAACAGCTTCCTCTGCAGTGCTCTTCACCTCCTTAACCATCTTCAGAATCTCAACCACAATTTCCTAAACTGTCTTCTTCTTCTCCAAGCTTGCATAGATCACCTTGTTAATTTCTTCATCTACCTTCTCTCGGTAGTGTGGAATTTCTCTAAGCCCTCGACACCAAACACCAATAGTTGGAATTGAAGCAACTAATGCTTCAAAATCAACCTCTTCTGGATCAACTGTTGGATTACCTTTCGGATTAACATAACACTCTCTATCAACATCCCATCTTTTTGCCCACCTTGCTTCTTTGTAAGCATCGTATACCTTATCCAAATAAGCTCGTGCATGCTCTTCCTCTCGGCTTCTTTTCAACTCAGCCATCAATACCCATTTCTGTTCTTTTCTCTCTTCTCTCTCATCTTTAATATAGTCATTCAAATTAAACCCTTCATCATCATGAATTCTCCATTTGTTATCATCTTGAATCAAACTAGATTCACTACTACCATCACCAAGAGTCAACATAGCTTGTTTCTTCTCTTTAGATGATCCTTCTTCAATCTGTTTTCTTGCCGGTTGCTCATTATTGTGATGATAGATAGCTTTCTTATAGTAATCATCATGAAAAGGATTCACACTATCATCAGCTTTGTTGTTTGTGAATTCCTGTTTGAAGTGCCCCTTTTGTTTACATTTAAAACATGTAACTTTTGCTTTATCGAAACCTATCTTCATGTCAGGGCCTTCCAAACATTTCCTACCAGTGATCTCCATGAACCGTTGAGCCCTCCTGATCACTCTTGCCATGCACCAACGAATATCCATGAGCTCCATCTCTTCCGGATCAACTTGATCATAATCTTCCTTTGTCATTTTTAGATTGCCTATCTTTCCTGCAATCAGACCTTCATATGACCCTAGAATAGAAGCTAAGAAACTCATGTGCTGCCTAGCGAAATCAGTGTTCAAATGCGGAGAATCTTTCCAGTCTTGATTTGGATTGGATTTGGATGATGAGTGATATCCTAGATCATAACTTGGAAACTTGTTGTTTGAAGAATCACCAGACTTATCTGCACTGAATGTTGTTCTGATTTTTGGAGATTCATTGTTCTGCAGCATACCTCTTCGGTAGTACAGATCAACATTCTGCTGATATCTAGAACTGGACATTTTATTTTGTTTCTGTAACAATAGATAATGTCCCTCTAGTTTTTCAATCAGACCATCCAGTGTAAACTCGTCAAACTTGGCATCATTCTTGAGAACAATCACAAACGTTTTCCAATCATAAACGTTTGGTAGTGCTTCAATCAATTTATCAACAATCTCTTCTCGATCTTTGTAGATTCCAAACCTCTCCAGCTCAATCTTCAGATGACAGAATCTTTCAATCATTTGTCGAACAGTCTCGTCCTTCATATAGCCGAATAGATCAAACTCCTTTTTTAGCAAAGAATTTAATTTTTTCTTGATATCTTTACCCCCTTCAGCTTTCAGCTTTAAAGCTTCCCACATTGACTTTGATGTTTCACCATGCTGAAGCAGAGAAAGAATATCCTCTCTAACCGATTGTTGTAATAATGTTACCATTTTTAGTTCATCAGAATGTTTTTCTCTCTCGAGTTTTGAATATTCTAGAATTGGAAGTAATACATTTGATTAGTTACAGGTTGTTTATATCCGTAAATCATCATAACCCAACTTTCATAGGCATAAGCCTTCACCCAATTTTCAAATCTCGTGCTCCACCAATGATAATCTTTTATATTCATTAGTTTAGGTGGCCTTTGGTGATTTCCGTAAACATTATCACAGTTTATGTTATCAGTTATGGTTCTTGAAATGCTTTTCGGTGTAACGGTTGTTGTTTCTGGTGTTTTGGAAGTGAACGCATTATAGAACGTGTTGCAAAACTCTACAGTCATGATTCTGATCTTTGAACAACCTGCAAACAAGCAAACACTTGATCAAATCTAAAAATCAAATGAGATATACACTCCGTTCGTACGAAGCCAGACTATTAAAAAATTTACACTTGTTCACGTGGGTTCGTATGAAGCTGTGTTTTAAGGCTTTGTACGAAGCTACTACAGTGGCTTCGTAAAACAATTATCAACAAAACTCAAATTTCTTCATGGGTTCGTACGAAGCTCGGCTGCGATGAACAATTTCATGTTTTTCACTGATTTGAATCTGATTTTGTTCGAATTTTGATCTGAAAATTTGTAGGATTGATTAAAACTAGTTTTCACACATTATATCAAAAATCTAGCCAATTTTAACCATGAAAACTCTGTAAATCTGAGTTTAAAGTTCAAAGAAAATGAGAATAAGATGAGTAGAGGTAGAAGGTAATGAAGAAGATGAAATCAGCTCTGAATCTGATGTAGAAGCATGAATCTTCGTGTCTTCAATCCTTGCAATCAAGCACCTACTCTGATACCACTTGTGAATTCAGGATCATGATCGATTCCTTCCCGTTGAATGCGTACAAACACGTATAATGTGTGGAATCCAAATATGTGTGTGGATCAGACACTCCGATGTAATTATCAATGTTTTCTATTACTGAATATGACACTACAATAACGCGAAAACAAACGAGCAGAGCTTCGCCTCAAAGTTGCTCAAAGTTATAAATGACAAAGACATATCTCCTATTTATAGAAGTGTGCCTTCGTACGAAGGCTTGTATGGCTGCCTTGGTATGAAGCTAGTGGCTTCGTACAAAGCTGCTAAAGCTTCACTTCATACTCTCTTCAGTTCAGCACCGGTCTTGTATCATTCGTTTCAGCTACGTTACGTGATTGACGTAAGCGATAGACATATGCACTAACCGAAAGGGATAAGGAAGAATTGGTGAATTTGGACAAACTGTGTGAAGTAAGAGACCTTAGTGAAGAGGAATTATGGATCAAGGAGGAATGCCTTAAGAATATTCGGGAGAGGGAGCGTTTGGCAGCCTTAGATATTAAGCAAAAATCTAGATGGAGATGGGCGGTGGAAGGAGACGAAAATTCCGCTTTTTTTCATAGACTTTGTAATAACATGAAGAGAAAAAATGGTATACCGGGGCTGAATATTGGGGGTTCTTGGGTATCCAATCCGAAGGTAATTAAGAAAGAGGTTCTATGGTTCTTTAGGAAGCACTTCTCGGAGAAAGTGAGCAACAGGTGTCGCAACCCCCGGCCCCTATCTCTGGGAACGGGCGGTCGCGAACCAGTATCAGTGGTATCGGTGTTTATCAATTTAGCAGCGGAATTTACATCAGGTTCGTAGTTAGGAAATAGTTTATCAGAGTAAAACACCATATTTTTATAATAATAAATACATAGGAAATTCCCAAGTTTCCATTACAAACATATTTATAGGGATAAACCCTAATTTATTGAAATAAAACATCTTCTTTATTTAGGTAACTTTTATAGCCGCTTTTCCAAGCCTTCAGTGCTGTCCAGCTGGCTTCTAATTGGCTTTCACATTTTGTTACCTGAAACGCGTTTAAAAACATTTTATCAGCAAGAAATACTGGCGAGTGAATCCTAGTTTATTCAAGACAGGTTTTATCATTTTACAGTATTGATGGCAATCCAGCAATTACATTTGTTTACATCTACTTTAATTACCACCCACGGCACCGTCAATCCTGACTTGTGGAAATGTTACTACTCACAGTGTAGTAACAAATTTTGTATACAAAACCCCAACATACCGATGATAATTTTAGAATTACAAATACTCAATCACTGTGAAATATAATTTAAACAATTGAGGTTTTGTAAAAACAGTTTACAAAAAGGTTTCACAACACGAGGATTACTCACATTGCTAACTTAGGTATTTCCTTGTGACTTCCTGGTTATAATCTATTAATTTAAACAATGCACACACGTTAGTATAATAACCCAATATTTACATTAGTTATACCCTCCCCCTAGACAGAACTCCAATGACTAAGTCAGGCAGAGCCTCGACATGCGTTACGGAGCACTAGATCAATCTGGCAACGTATCTAATACGTAACCGGGGTTATAATACTTACAACGAGGTAGAGCTTCTCTAATTAGGGGGTATTATACACGATATTATTTCTACTACTTCAGAATTTGAGAGAGAGTTTAATTTTGAACGACGAAAACTGAAATCTCAAATCCGCTATTTATAGGGCTGGAACAGGGGTCTCTCGCGCCCCGCGACAGACACACAGGGGTGTGTCGTGCCCAACGAGCTAGGTATAATAGGGCGTAGCTTGGCTGAGTCAAGGTCCTAGCCACGTCGAGTCACAGGCAACGTGTCGGAACCGGGTTGAGCCTGGTGGCACTAGGTCGCGCCACGCGACAGATTTAGTCTAGGGGGTCGCGGCTCGCGAGCGCCCCTTAGACTTTGTTTTATTTGATTTTTGTAAAAATTAAGGTATTTCGGGGTCATTTTTCGTATACGGGTTGTTATAAGTATTTTGGGAGAGTTGTTATATCCTCCCCCACCTTGTTTTAGAACTCGTCCTCGAGGTCTTACTGGAACAGGTGTGGATATTTTCACTGTATCTCTGATTCAAGCTCCCAAGTGTATTCTGGTCCTCTCTTGGAATCCCATCTTACTTTGACTAGGATTAATCTCTTGTGTTTGAGATTCTTGATCTTTCTGTCTTCAATCTGTAGGGGTCTTTCTACAAATTTAAGTTTCTCATTTACCTCTATGTCCTTAAGAGGTACTACTCTGGCAGTTGTAGCTGGTACGCTACATGTCCTATTCTTCTAATAATCTCAAAGGGTCCATTGTACCTGGGTCTTAGCTTTCCCCTTTTGATGAATCTGACTATCCCTTTCGATGGAGAAACTTTTAATAATACTTTATCTCCTACTAGAAATTCCAATGGCTTTCCCCTGTTATAAGCATAACTCTTTTGTCGATCGCGTGCTGCTTTTAGTCTTTCCTTGACTTGAATAATCTTGTCTGTTGTTTCTTGTACTATCTCTGGTCCAGACAATTGCTTTTCTCCAATTTCAGCCCAACAGACTGGGGTTCGACACTTTCGTCCATAAAGTGCTTCGAATGGTGCAGCATTGATACTAGTATGATAGTTGTTATTATAGGAAAATTCTATTAATGGTAAATGATTGTCCCGATTTCCTCCGAAATCAATTACACAAGCTCTAAGCATATCTTCCATTGTCTGAATTGTTCTTTCGCTTTGTCCATCCATTTGAGGATGATAAGCGGTGCTTAAACTTAACTTGGTACCCATTGCTTTTTGGAAACTAGTCCAAAAATGAGAAGTAAAGCGGCTATCTCTATCAGATACAATAGATAAAGGAATTTCATGTAATGAAACTATTTCATTTACATACAACTTGGCTAACTGTTCCATATTGAAAGTTTCCTTCATCGGTAAGAAATGAGCAGACTTGGTTAGCCTGTCTACAATCACCCAAATTGTGTCATTACCTTTTCGTGTCTTGGGTAATTTGGTAACAAAATCCATTGTTATCAATTCTCATTTCCATATTGGCATTTCTAATTGCTACAACAAACCTGAGGGTTTCTGATGTTCAGCTTTAACTTATGAACAGGTTAGACACTTGGCAACATAAGCTGCTATATCCTTTTTCATTCCAATCCACCAAAAATTCTTTCTTAAGTCTTGATACATTTTATCACTACCAGGATGTATCGTATACTTAGACTTATGGGCTTCTTCTAATATTCGGTGGCGTAGGTTTTCTTGTTTAGGTATCCAAATTCTTTTCTTATGGAATCTCCAAATTCCATCTGTTCCTTGTTCTAATTCCTTAATCATTCCTTTCAATTTTTCAGTATCGTCCTTGATTACTAATTCTTGTACTTCTCTAATTTGCTCATTTAAATCTATCTGCATATTTAATTTGAGAGAACGTACTTTTCTGGGGTTTTCATGATACTTTCGACTTAAAGCATCGGCTACTACGTTAGCCTTTCCTGCATGATACTGGATACTACAATCATAATCACTAAGGATTTCCATCCGGCGTCTCTGTCTCATATTTAACTCCTTTTGCCCAAAAACATATCTTAAACTCTTATGATCGGTGAAAATGGTAAACTTACTACCGTAAAGGTAATATCTCCAAATTTTAAGGGCAAAAATTATGGCTCCTAATTCTAAATCATGGGTTGAATAATTTTCTTCATGATTCTTAAGTTGTCTAGAGGCATAGGCTATAACCTTTTGACGTTGCATCAACACACATCCATAACCTAATTTAGAAGCATCACAATAGACTACAAATTCTTCAGTTCCAATTGGTAATGCTAGTATGGGTGTGTTGGTTAATCTTTGCTTAAAAATTCTAAAGGCTTCTTCCTGTTTTGGTCCCCATTCAAACTTAACAGATTTACAGGTCAGTTTTGTTAACGGAATGGCTATTCTAGAAAAATCTAGGATAAACCGTCTATAATAACCTGCCAGTCCTAGAAAACTTCTCACCTCAGTTGGTGATTCAGGGTTTTTGAATTTCGTAATTGCCTCGATTTTTGTGGGATCCACATGAATTCCTTCATGATTAACTAAATGTCCAAGGAATTGTACTTCTTCTAACCAAAATTCTTATTTCAAAAATTTAGCATAAAGCTTTTCTTTTCTTAGCAAATTTAAGAGTGTATGTAGATGCGCTGCATGTTCCTCTTTATTCTTGGAGTAAATTAGAATATCATCTATAAAGACAATTATGAATTTATCCAGATATGGTTTACATATTCTGTTCATCATGTCCATAAATGCGCTGGGGCATTGGTTAGACCAAATGGAATGACTGTAAATTCATAATGGCCATACCTTGTTCTGAATGCAGTTTTAGGAATGTCCTCTTCCTGTACCTTCAATTGATGATATCCTGAGCGTAAATCGATCTTAGAAAAGAATCGAGCTCCTTGTAATTGATCAAACAGATCATCGATTCTCGGTAATGGGTATCGATTTTTAATCGTGACTTTGGTCAATTCTCGGTAATCAATGCACATACGCATTGATCCGTCCTTCTTCTTGACAAACAAGATTGGTGCTCCCCATGGCGACGAACTGGGTTGGATGAATCCTTTTTCCAGAAGTTCGTCCAACTGTTTCTTTAATTCTTGCATTTCTGCTGGTGCCAAACGGTAAGGTGCCTTAGCAATTGGTGCTGTCCCTGGCAGTAGGTGAATTCTAAATTCAACTTCCCTGTCCGGCGGTAGTCCTGGTAATTCTTCTAGAAAAACATCTGAGAATTGAGATACTACGGGAATATCTTTCAATTCCTTTCCTTTAGTGTTAATGATTATGGAAATCATATACACTAGGGATCCTTTTCTTGCAAAACTGGCTGTTTTCATCACAGAGATGAATTTCGTGGATCGAGATGGCTTATTTCCTTTAATTGTGATCTTTTCACCTTTTGGTGAATTTACTTGTATTGACTTTTGATCACATAGAATACTGGCTTTATTGGCTACTAACCAATCCATTCCTAATACAATATCAAATCCAGCCAGATTCATTGGGTAAAGATTGGCAATAAAATTATGGTTTGAAATTTCTATTCTTGCTCCCTACAAGATTTCAGTGATCTTAATAGATTCTCCATTTGCTGTCTCTACTAGACATTCTTGTTGAAGTTTAGTTCATGGTTGATTGAGAAGTTTGCAAAATGAAGTATTAATAAAACTTTGGTTCGCACCAGAGTCAAATAATACTTTAGCAAAAACATCATTAACTAAAAACGTACCGGCAATTACGTCCGGAATCATCTTGGCTTCTTTGGCTGTCAGAACAAATGCTCTAGCATTCTTAGTAGTCTTGTTGTTCATGGCTAGAGCTAGTTATGGACAGTTCGGCTTGATATGCCCCTTTTCTCCACAATTGAAGCACACTCCATTACTGGGTTTCTTCCTACAATCTTCTTCCTTGTGTCCTGGTATCTTGCAGAAGTTGCAGTATGTGGAGCATCTTCCTGAATGCTTCTTCTTGCAGGCCTTACAATAAGGTGCAGAAGTAGAACCTACGTTCTTCCCATGGTTGGAATTACCGTAGCGAAATTCTTGGGTAAGCTTATGGACTAGGTTCTTCCTCTGGTTTTCTTCTTGCGTACATACTAGTTCATCAGTCAAGGTATTTGCTAGTTCTACAGCTTCTTCTATGGTTTGTGATCTAGCTATCTTGACTACATGTCTAATCTCACTGATTAATCCCCAGATGTAATGGGAGATTAATACTGGTTCTGGTGAAGCTAGGGTTGGCACTATTCTGGCATATTCGAAGAATACAGTAGTGTAATCCTTACAATCAACTCCAGTCATTCTAAGGTTTAAGAACTTATTAGCAATTTGTTCTTTTCATTGGGAGGACAGAATTTCCTTTCAACCATATTCTTAAACTCAGTCCATTCCATATTATAGACTCTGTCATTTCCCCAAGACTGGAGAATAGTGTTCCACCATTCTAGAGCTGAATTCTTAAAAAGATTAGAAGCAAACATGATTTTATCTTCCTCTGCGCACTTGCTTATTTTCACGACTGCCTCAGTCTTTTCTATCCAACGTAGAGCTGCAATGGCTCCTTCATTGCCCGAGAATTCTATTGGTTTGCAGACCAGAATTCTTTGTAAGAACAACCATAAGACATGGTTCTTCTTCTTTTTGGAATAGGCAATTGAAGTATTGGTCCATTGTTTATGTTGTGACTGGGTTCAGTAGGTGGTCGTTTACTTCCATTATTACTTTTATTGTTTTCTGCTTCCTTAACCGTTTTGATAATATATGGCATAGCGTCTATAATCCCTTGTGCCACTATGTGATGGATGGCTATTATCTATCTGGTTGCCGTTATTATCGTTATTCAAGTTTTCTTGATTCACTTCATTGTCCATCTGGATTATAAACAATTACCAAGTATTAATATCACAGAGCAATATTTAATGCGAACGATCACAGAAACAAACACATTGATCAAAATCGTCGTGCATTGCGACATTTACTCTATTTTATATGCATCTATTACAAACTGTAACTGGAATTTTAAATACACTATTAATTATGCATCAGTAAGTATTAG
This sequence comes from Helianthus tuberosus, assembly GCA_030545235.1. Lineage (NCBI taxonomy): Eukaryota > Viridiplantae > Streptophyta > Magnoliopsida > Asterales > Asteraceae > Helianthus > Helianthus tuberosus. Next base: position 87,673,671 of record CM060369.1, read on the forward strand.
ACTATCTATTTTAGTTTAGTTTAGTTTTTTTTCAAACTACTCACATGTATATAAATATATATATATATATATATATATATTGTGACTAGGGGTTCATCTAGTATTGCATATTGCGCACGTCGTACTTCCAAACGAGCCTCTCCCCTATTTGTCTTATTCTTTCACCTTCATCTAATAACTCCTCACCAAAAGTGCGGAGTTCCTACACGTTTTCGGTACTCAGGGGTGGTGCTGGTGCTGGTATTCGGTCAGGGTACTAGGGCATCGGTTCTTCATAGGGGTATGGGTTCTCTAGGATTTCCCGAATATACTGGTCATTATCCCAATATGGATCTAGAGGGTCAAGGTTGGGATATGGTGGTACTGGGTTTGGTATGAGTTCCTCCTGTGGGTAGAGTTCTCGATAATCCCTATGATCATCCTCCCATGGGTCATAAACTAGAGGAGTTGGTGTTGGGACTCTAGGGATTTCGTTTGGGTCGAAGGCGGGTATGGGAACCTGGTTTCCTGGGTTAGATTCTATTTCCATGGGTTGAGTTGGGAACAAGGGTAGTGGCTGTGGTGTAATGATTTGTTCTAAGTTTGGGTATGCGGCAGTGGTAGCTAGTATGTGAAAGTTAGCCAATTGCCTATTAACTATGTCTTCGATCTGGGCATTCATCTCCCTATTTGCTGCTGGTAAAGCTCGTTGCTTCTGTAACTTTCTCATTCTTTTCCTACGCTCGTGTGCTCCCCGACTGAACCATCCTCTCTTTTTGGTAGGGAATGGCTCTTCGGATTGTGCCTTAAATATGAAAATCCCCTATTCTGTGTCAGCTGAATACCCCGAGGGGGTAGGCTGGGAAGAAGTTCCATTCTCTCTAGAAGAACTAGACAATTGACAATAGGCGTCCGATGGTCCTTGATCACTCATACTGTAAACTAACAGATTGTCAAATAACACAAAACAATAATACACAGACGTGCACATAATTATTTCCTAACAGAATTGACAATTTCATTGTCAGCAGAACACTTCTGTGGCTGAAATTAGTGGTTGTAGCTCTGATACCACCTCCTGTCGCAACCCCCGGCCCCTATCTTTGGGAACGGGTGGCCGCGAACCAGTATCAGTGGTATCGGTGTTTATCAATTTGGCAACGGAATTTACATCAGGACTGTAGTTAGGAAATAGTTTATCAGAGTAAAACACCATATTTTTATAATAATAAATACATGGAAAATTCCCAAGTTTCCATTACAAATATATTTATAGGGATAAACCCTAATTTATTGAAATAAAACATCTTCTTTATTTAGGTAACTTTTATAGCCACTTTTCCAAGCCTTCAGTGCTGTCCAGCTGGCTTCTAATTGGCTTTCACATTTTGTTACCTGAAACGCGTTTAAAAACATTTTATCAGCAAGAAATACTGGCGAGTGAATCCTAGTTTAATCAATACAGGTTTTATCATTTTACAGTATTGAGGGCAATCCAGCAATTACATTTGTTTACATCTACTTTAATTACCACCCACGGCACTATCAATCCTGACTTGTGGAAATGTTACTACTCACAGTGTAGTAACAAATTTTGTATACAAGACCCCAACATACTGACGATAATTGTAGAATTACAAATACTCAATCACTGTGAAATATAATTTAAACAATTGAGTTTTTGTAAAAACAGTTTACAAAAAGGTTTCACAACAAGAGGATTACTCACATTGCTAATTTAGGTATTTCCTTGTGACTTCCTGGTTATAATCTATTAATTTAAACAATGCACATGCGTTAGTATAATAACCCAATATTTACATTAATTATACCCTCCCCGAGACAGAACTCCAACGATTGTCAGGCAGAGCTTCGACATGCGTTACGAAGCACTAGATCAATCGGGCAGCGTATCTAATACGTAACAGGGGGTTATAATACTTACAACAAGGCAGAGCTTCGCTAATTAGGGGGTATTATACCCGATATTATTTCTACTACTTCAGAATTTAAGAGAGAAAGTTTAATTTTGAACGACGAAACTGAAATCTCGAATTCGCTATTTATAGGGCTGGAACAGGGGTCTCTCGCGCCCCGCGATAGACACACAGGGGTGTGTCGCGCCCCGCAAGCTAGGTATAATAGGGCGTAGCTTGGCTGAGTCAAGGACCTAGCCATGTCGAGTCACAGGTCACGTGTCAGAACCGGGTTGAGCCTGGTGGCACTAGGTCGAGCCCCGCGACAGAGTTAGTCTAGGGGGTTGCGGCCCGCGAGCGCCCCTTTGACTTTGTTTTATTTGATTTTTGTAAAAATTAAGGTATTTCGGGGTCGTTTTTCGTATACGGGGTGTTATAAGTATTTTGGGAGAGTTGTTATAACAGGCCAGTCTTAACTTGCCCTAATATCAAATGGCTATCGGATGTTGACTCCATCGGGTTATCGGGGCAGTTCACGGTCAAGGAAATTAACGATGCAGTTTTTTATTGTGGTGGGGACAAGATCCCTGGGACAGATGGTTTCAACTTTAGATTTTTGAAGCATTTTTGGAAGTTTTCCGAAGAGGATTTTAAAGTTATTATGGCTTACTTTTATGAATCGGGGACAATAGACAGGGGGTGCAGTTCTTCGTTTATTTCGCTTGTTCCAAAAATAACCGACCCGATTGGCTTAAAGGATTACCGTCCGATTAATTTGATTGTGTTGATTAGTAAAGTTATTTCGAAGATCTTAGCAAACCGACTGAGAAAGGTGATTGGGAATGTGGTTTCGGAATCTTAATCGGCGTTTTTAAGAGATAGATTTATTCTTGATAGCCCTATGATTCTGAGTGAGGTTTGGTCGTGGCTTAAGAAAGCGGGAAGAAAAGCGTTTATTTTTAAAATCAACTTCGAAAAAGCTTACGATAATGTCAACTGAGGATTTCTTTTGGCGATGTTGAATCAGATGGGCTTCCCTCCTTTATGTTGTAAGTGGGTTAAAGGGGTGCTCACCTCCGCTAGCTCCCCTGTCTTGGTTAACGGGTCTCCAACGTTCGAGTTTCATTGCCAAAAAGGTATGCGTCAAGGTGACCCTTTATCCCGGTTTCTTTTTCTTTTAGTTTTGGAAGCTTTATCATGTATTGTGTCGAAAGCTTGTGAGTCGGGGAGTTTCAAGGGGACAAAGTTACCTAATGGGGGTCCGGTTGTGTCGCATCTCCTTTATGCAGACGATGCCTTGATTGTGGGGGAATGGGAGGAAGATAATTTAAAGGTGGTAGCAAGAGTGCTTCGGGTTTTCAATGCGTGTTCAGGTCTGAAAATAAACTTTCATAAATCTAATTTATTTGGGGTGGGTATAGATGATGCTGAATTAGTTCGTTTGGCGACGGTTGTGGGTTCAATAAAGGGGAAACCCCTTTTAATTATTTGGAGATTCCCTTGGGAGCTAATATGAACCGCGTTAAGAATTGGGACCCTATTGTTAAGATATTCAAAAACAGGTTGGCTTCTTGGAAAGCCAATTTTCTGTTTATTGGTGGTTGGGTTGTCCTTATCAAATCAGTTTTAGAGAGTCTTCCCATTTATTATTTTTCTATTTTTAAAGACCCGGTTAAAGTGTTGGATAAGTTGGAGTCGCTCATGAGGAACTTTTTTTGGTGGGGCTTGGAGGATATTAGGAAAACACATTGGGTTGCTTGGGAAAAAGTGGCGCGTCCTAAAAAGTGAGGCGGGTTAGGTATTTGTAAACTTAAAAAGGTGAACGAGGCTTATATTGCTAAATGGGTGTGTAGATTTAAAATGGAAGAAGACAGTTTGTGGAGGAGAGTGGTGTTAGCCTGTCATGGTAGGAAGAGAAGTTGGTCGTCTCTGCCTTGCAACCCGGCGGTTCGGGTGTTTGGAAGAATATTATGAATATGGAGGCTAAATTATGGATTAAAGGTAAAAGATTTAATAGCCACATCAAAGGGGTTTTGGGGAACGGATGCAGCATTCGGTTTTGGATTGACCTGTGGTTGGGAGATATTCCCCTTATGTTTAAATGGCGAAGACTTTTTGCGTTAGAAAAATATAAAGAATGCTGGGTTAAGGACCGAATTCCGTCATCGAGCGAAGTTCTTATTCAGAAGTGTTATTGGTCGAGTGAGCCGACGTCATCGGCGGAAGTGTTGGAGCTGGATGATTTTGTGGATTCGCTGAACGGAGTGGTCATCTCGGCTGGTAAGGATAAATGGGTATGGTCTCTTGATAGTTCGGGTAAGTTTTCCACGTATTCTTTTAAGAGTCTGGATTCGGAAATTATAAATGAAGAGGTCAAGTTCTCGGTGAAAGGGTGTGGGTTCCAAATGCAGAATTTTTATATGGAGGTCGGTGCTCGATCGTATCCCAACTAGAGAAGCGCTTGAAAAGAGAAATATCTCAGTTGGTTCGGTTCTTTGTGCTCTTTGTGGGGATGGGGTTGAAACGGTGGACCATTTATTTTCAGCTTGTAACACTTCTATGGGGGTGTGGAATCGGCTAAGTGAGTGGGTAAAAATTCCGCCTATCTTCGCCTTTTCTTTCCTAGATCTTCTTGAAGTTCATTAAGGAGTTGTCAGGGATTTTAAAGATAAGGATATTGTCCGAGGTCTTGTTATGGTGACGTGCTGAGCAATTTGGAAAGCGAGGAACGCTAAGGTTTTTTCAAACTGGAGAGGTGATAGTGATGAAATTTTTGGGGAAGTTAGGTCTCTAGGTTTCTTTTGGTTAAAAGGTAGATCCAAACACCGTAATATTGTTTGGAGAGATTGGTGTAATTATCCTTCGTATATGTTGTAGTTGGTGGTTTGGTGCGGTCCTGTTTTTCAAGCCGGCCTTGTTTTAATAAAATTTGCTTTTCAAAAAAAAAAAAGATGGTGGGTTGACTTCAATTGGTAAAGACTTCAGAGTTAAGGGTTGTTTCCCTTGAGGTTAAGGGTTCGAACTCCGCTGAAGACGGATTTGATGTAATTTAAGCCGTTTAATAAAAAAACAGTAGCTGTCCATGGCTTTCTAGCTTAGTGGCATCTTGGTGGTGGGATAAGGCTTTGAGACCAATAGGTCCTGGATTCGATTCTCACAAAGGGGGATTTTCCCATATTTATTGGGTTTCCTCCTGAATTGGTGTATAGACATTATGTCTAGTGGAGATGGATATGATCGGGTGGTTCCGCTGGTGGCACGATGATACTCCAGTGGTCCGTCAGTGATCCAAATTTGCCGTTAAAAAATAAAATAAAAAAACAGTAGCAATTAAGATCAGTGACAACTATGTTAACCGACAATATAAAAAAGAGTTGATAATATCTTTATAATATTATTGGTTAACAAACTGAAGTTACCACTGAAAAATTCTCGTTGATGTAACCATCAATGGTTAGGGTGAGAGGGGCACTCCTCTCTTAGAGGAGTCCCCTCTCTTACGCACGGCCAATCAGCACGCGCCACGTCAACTCCTCTCTTAACTCCCCTCACACCCTCAATTTGATGGTGGCACTCCTCTCTTAGGGGACTTGCTTTTTTCTTTTCTTTTTTTGTTTTTTTATTTGTTGTAATTATGCATGTTTATAAATTAAACAAATATTAATAAAATTTAATAAAAGACATTTCATTAAATTAAAAATAAAAATTACCTTCAAACTAGAAAAATAAAAAAACAAACTACTCGTCGTCGGAACTCACTTCAAGGTGAGGTAGATCTAAACGTCCGAGATGCTCAACGAGATCGTGTTTTAGTCTCCAATGCGTTTCTTCGTCAATAAGCTCGCTATAAGCTGTATCATCGAAGACGGGTTCGACTGGAGGATCTTGAATGTGTACCGGTGCTATCGCCCTTCCGTCATCTTTTATAATCATGTTATGTAAAATAATGCACGTATACACGATGGACCTTATCTTTTTCACCGTTTTGGAACACATTGGACGATTTAGTATTCCCCACTTCGCCTTTAACACACCAAACGCCCGTTCCACATCTTTTCTTGCGGCCTCGTGTTGCCTCTTGAACTTTTTTTCATTCAGGATGTGAGGATATGGAAAAGACTTCACAAACACGGACCAGCTAGGGTAGATCCCATCAGTAAGATAATACCCGCGTTTGTATAAGTGGTCGTTCACCTGAAATGGACAATTTGGCGTCGTTCCGTTTCGTTGAGTAAGAAATAACGGAGATTGTTGGAGCACGTTGATGTCGTTTTGTGAACCCGCGGGGCCACAAAAAGCATGCCAAACCCACAAATCTTGAGACGCCACCACCTCTAACATAACTGTCGGGTATTGATGATCGCCTCTCATATATTGTCCACGCAATTCTGTGGGGCACATTCTCCAGACGAAGTGTGTACAATCCAGACTACCCAACATACCAGGTAGGTGATGTCTCTCCTCATGAGCCTGATACAATAGCGCAACGTCGTGGCTCGTTGGTCTACGTAAGAATTCACCGGCATACATTGTACAGACCGTCTCGCAGAAATATTCAAGGCACTCACGAGAGGTCCTTTCAGCCATATTTAAATACTCGTCGTTTTCGTCTGGTGGGTTACCGGTTGCAAGTTGTTTAATCGCAGAAGTAACCTTTTGCAACGCCGTGAAACTTTTCTTCATTCTCCCGTCCAAGCCCTCTTGAAACCACTCGTTATTCGCTTCCACGTCACTAACAATTTTTAGGAACAAAGACTTGGACATACGAAACCTCTGACGAAAAATATCGGCATTAAATTTTGGATTTTCGACAAAATAATCGGCCATGAGTGTTTCGTGGCCTCCCACACGATCTCGACGGACAATTTTTTTTTACTAGACGATGCCGTGTCTAGTAGCTCCGCTTGTTGGATGAGATTTTGGAAGAAAATTAAACTACCATCGCTTGACGATGAATCTTCATCGTCGGGAAAGTTGGGCAGGGGAGAAAAAAACGGGAACTTGGAATCAATTTTTTTTAAAGATTGGTTAAAAAAATTAGATGAGTTGAATGGGTGAGAGTTGTTTTGGGTTTGAAAAATAAAAAGATTAAAGAGGTAGCATTTATAGGGGTTAAGAATTTTTTTTTTTTTTTTTTAAATGTATAACGGCTATATAGCCGTTTAAACCTCGATCCCCTCATCGGTGAATACACACCGATCCTGCCCCCCGATTTCGCTCCCCGCGGTGATGGCGGCGGTGTTCCCGCTCGGGGACTTGGGTCACCGCAGGCCTCCCCGAGAAGTGCCCCGTATACCCTTACAACCCAATTGTCAAACTCTTTCACGATTAGTTGCAATGCTTCACGTCAATCATAATGATGGTTCAGCCCTATCTAAAAGAATTCATGTGGTTTGTTCAACACACCATTTTCTCAACTTGTTTTCACATAAAAGAACATAACTTTTTTTTTTCAAATTTTTTCTCTAATCTTATCCAATTATTGATTTTGTATACTCATTAAACACTTTAATGTGAAACAACCATAATTCAAAAGGCTGTCAAAAATTGAACTACGAAACCTACACGCTTGTCTATAGTTAAGTTTTGTTTAACGGCCAACCAAAGTTTTATTTATAAATCTAGCAAGGCGCTAGCGCCAAAGTTTACTTCCACAAAAAAAAAAAAGAAACATACAATGCACACCAAATATAAACCAACATGTCTATGGTTAAGTGTCAACTGTGTGTTTTAAGGGTTTTTTTTACGATGGACGAGATCAACGATTTGGTGGTTGAAATACATTATAAGAACTCAATAACCCCCTATTTTCTAAATATTAACAACAATTATTAATAATTTTATATGATGAGCAAAGTGAATCTACATGAAAATAATAAAGGGAGATGATCAAATAGAAAGTTTAGTTTCGCTAGAAAGAATACGAAAAAATAGGATTATTACATCTGACAAAATTTAAAAACAAAGTGGAAAGATATTTTAGTCAATTTTATCCAATCTTCTCCTTTTTCTCTCCCTATAACTTCAAAACCCACCATTTTCAAAACCCACCATCTTCAACCTTTTCTTCACTTTCTATCTCAATAATCACTATATTATAGTGCAATTTTCGTCACCAATCAATAATTCAAACACCCAATCAACGTGTTCTTCAACTTTTTTTGAAGAAAACTAGTTTAATTTCATACAAATATCTCATTTTCCCCCCTTGATTTTGAAGCGAATCACTCAATTCGTTCGATTCGATCACTGATAAGTGTTTCTAGCATTCAAATTTCGTTAATCGTTAAAGAAATCTGAAGAAATCAGCTACAATCTATGTAAGAAAATTTTGAATTCCATTTTTACGATCTGGATTTTTGAATTGGGTCATTGCGTTTTACAAATGAATGAAAAGACACTTTTTTTTTGTATTTTCAGTTCATTGCGTTTTAAAAACAACGTCCATTGCGTTTTAGGAAAAAGACATTTCTTTAGTCCATTGCATTTTAGGTAAAACACATTTTCTATCCATTGCGTTTTAGAAATTTCTTTTTATTTTTAGGCCATTGTGTTTTACAAAAAAGAAATTTTTTTTTGTGTTTTTCAGCCATTGTGTTTTAGAAACAAGACATTTCTTTCTGTTTTTTGTCAATCGCTTTTTAGGCGCTAAACATCCTATAGCGGGAAGCTCCCGCTTGGCTACATTATTCGCTATAACTCATTTTCTCTATTCCTCAGTTCCTCATAAACACACACTGTTAACAAATTATGCATCTCTTTGTTGGATTTGGATTATGAAGAAACCATTGGGTTCCCAGTTAGTATATTTGTAACCATTTGAATTCAATTTTTTAACTTCGTTAAAAATATTTCGTCAACTCTTGTCAAATGACCAAAATGCCTTAAACCCGAGCTGTGACATCCACAAACCACCATCAACCTCCTTTGTAACTACCACAAGATCATGAGCAACCACCAGCATCCCCCCCCCCCCCCCCCGGGTCAACCACACCCACCATTGTCACCGCTAACAACTACAACTATCACCGTAGCCATCAACTGCCACGACCGTCGCCACTCGAAAACCCAAACTCCACCATCACCGATCTAAAAGAAAGGTAAAAAATTGGACTCAATGGTTACAAATTTACCAACTAGGTACTCAGAGGGTTAAAAATTACAATTTTGGACTCAGGTTGTTAAAACCATCAAAACATAAGGACTTGAAAAAGGTATTTACTCTATAATATAAATAGTGGAGTGTACTCGTGTTTTGTGGTGGGGCGAACCGAGTTTTACATTATATTATATTATTACAATAACCAAAGGTCAAATGGTGTCAATATATAAAAAGAAAAACTAATTGTGAGGTAGTTTTAATAACATGTGCGTATGTGCTTTGATTACTTGTACATTACTACTTAGGAATTGGTTTCAAATAAAAATTATATCCAGAAGTAGATAAATAGGCACGTTACAACGACATACTCAAAATTTTATCAAAGATTATATTATGAAAGTTATAAGAGAAAAATGAAATATGTCCAAAAGTAAGTAACGATTCAGTTTGGTTGTGTTTTAATATTCAACAGTTGGTTCGGTTTTCAATAATAATAAATTGTTACTAATGGTTTGGCTCACAATTTGATTTAAAAGTCGGGCTGTGAACACCCCTAATAGTTCTTATTGAAGCATGATAGGCCTTATATGTCATATTAGATCGTAAAGGGTTAGACCATATTATAGTGAGTCATGGTAGGTCATCAATGAGCTTTGATGGTTCATACGTGTCTTAGTTGGGTCTATAAGGGTCTTAAGAATAATCATAGCTTTTAATAAACCATGATGGGTCTTTATATGTAGTGTAGGTTGAAAAGGGTTATATTCCGTTGTAGTGAATCATGTTGGTCGTAATGAGCTACCATGGTTCATACATGTCTAAGTGGGGTGTAATGGGTCATAACTAATCATCATATATCCTCTTGATGGGGCATGTTGGGTTTAAATATGCCATGTTGGGTCATAAAAGGTTAGATTGTGTTTCAATGAGTCATGTTATATCATAATGACCAATAATAGATTCTAAATGACAACCAATTAACAATATTGGCCATATTAACCATCATGGATCAATATTGACCAATATAGGCCAAACATGTCTTCATAAGTTATATAGTAGATCATAATTCACCATTATTGATATTAATTGAGCAAAATTGACCATCGTTGGCCATTATTATTTATTAATATTTACCCTCACTGACTATTATTAATCATAATTGAATCGTTAGACGATATTTACATTGGTTGACCATTGGCAAATAGTTTTCTTTCAAATAAACCTATTTCACTTCTAACTCTATACTATTGTTCCTTGTGAGACTCCAACCCTTGACCTAGGAGTGTAAACGAGCCAATCATAGCCCGAGCTTGCTTAGGCTCGAACTCGACTCATTTAATTTAACTTTTGAAAGCTTGAGCTTATTGTATTGCTTTGAGATTTGTTTTAAAAGTTCGAACTCAACTTGTTTATTATTTTTTAACTAATGTTTATAAGCTATAACATAATATATATTATTTTGTTATATCAATTATAGATAATGATAATGATAATGATAATGATAATAATAATAATAATAATACAAATTACATAAATAATAGGCTTATTTAAACTCATGAGCCCTTTTGAGCTCGATAAGTGAAGCTTAAGCTTGAATTCATTTACTTGATGGTACGAGTGTTAAAAAAAATCGTTGAAACTGCTTGAACTGCTCAAATCGAGCCAAGTTAGCCAGTTTGGCCGTGTTAAGAGAACCACGGCTCAATTTAAGATAATCAGATTGATAATCCGGTTTTGAGGATTAAGTTCACGGTTGTTGGTTTGAAGTAGACCGTATAACATTGTTTTGGTAATTAACTTTTATATGTTAAATGACACTAAAACATTTAATTAGTTTTAATGAATGCAATATATCGTAACATTTATTAGTACAAAATAAAAATACAAATTGACTTATATAAATTAAAGTACTAAATTATAAAAAGATAAATCTAATATAAAAGGAAATTAATAATATAATTTTAATTGTAAATAAACATATTATATAAATTAAATCTAAATTGGCTAATTATAATTACAATCTAAATTGGCTAATTGGTTTATAATAACTGTTGTCCAGTGGCAGAGGTTGACTAAAAGTTTCGAGGGGGCGTAAAGTGATGGGACCAAAAAAATTTTTTCCTATCGTTATGTTTCGGGTCGGGTTGGCTATTCGATTCAAGTTGGGTCAAATAATAATAGTTCCAAATAAAACAAAGTGTATATTTACCAAACTACCCATCATTTATTTACAAAGTTTATAAATATTTAAAATATATAATTTAGGAAAAATAATCGGGAGGGTGATCCTATATAATTTTAAAATTTTCGGACGAAAAATCGAAACTTATACACTTCTAACCGAAACATCGGGGTGGGCGGGTGCCGTCCCTATAAGTCTCTAACTTGAGTAAATTACTTCGTGAGTCCTTGTGTTTCAATGGTTTTAACCATTTGAGTCTAAAATCAAAATGTTTAACGTCCTGAGTCCCTAGACACTTTTTTTATAACCATTTGAGTCCTTTTGAGTCCAAATTTTAACCTTTTGAGTCCAATTTTTTTTTAACAAAATTGGACTCAAACCGTTATAAAATGAACAAAATTGGACTCAAAACGTTATAAAATAAATGGCTAGGGACTCAGAACGTTAAACTTTTTGATTTTGGACTCAAGTGGTTAAAACCACTATAACACAAAGACTCAAAAAGTAATTTACTCCTCTAACTTATTTACCCTTATTTGAAGATGTGTATACCAGCGGCAATTTCATATTGAAATATTTAGTTTCTCTCTTTTCATCCTCAAACCCTTTACCTTCAAAATTTTAGGTGTTGTTTGTTTTTGAAGAGGTAAAAGGTCTGCAGTCTGCGGACCATATCTGCAGGCATCTGCAGGAGAAGATGTGGACCAAATGTCTGCAGTCTGAAAGGAGAAGAGTGTTTGTTTTTTTTACTTCTACAAAAACCTATTTCTCTTCTCACAACACACACAACACAGTACACTCCTCTCTGCCTTCATCCCCACCAAAATCACAGTCCACCACCACCGTCCCACCCCCACTGCCGAGATCCGTCCACCACCACCGTCCCACCCCCACTGCCGACATCCTTCCACCACCACCTACCCTTTAACTTTCTCTCTCTAAACAAAACAGCTCAACATCAGATCTGTACCATCTAAACCATCAGATCTGACAAAACAACTCAACATCAGAGGTGGTGTTGCGGTGTTGGTGGAGGTGGTTATGATGTGGTGATGGTGGTGGAGGTGGTGCGTTAGGGTTTCGGGCGGAACTGAACATCTACCTCCTCGGTCTCTCTCTCTCTCTTGCACCTCTCTCTCCGCCTCTCTGTACCGTCGCCGCCGCCACCAAATGGGGGTGATGGTGGCCGGCAGTTCATTGATTTGAAGGGAGAAGGTGGGGTGTGCTTTGTCGACGGAATGAACCGCCGGAGAACCAAATGACCGGAAGCCGAGATGGGTGAGGGGGTTTTGTCGGTGGGGGAGATGGGTGAACGTGGGGGTGGAGGTGGTGGCGGAGATGTGGTGGTGGAGATGATGCAGAGAAGTGGTGGTGGTGGTCTGTTTTGAATGGCAGAGAGAAGAGGTTTGAATACTTGGGTTCATGTCTGCTTGGGGAAGAGGTGGGGAAGAGGTTTTTGGTGAGAAGCTCTTCAAGAAAACAAACAAGCTGCTAGACCCAAAGGTCTACGCGTGTCTGCGCGACGCAGACATAAGTGGCTAGAAGAGCTTTTCTTCAAAAAACAAACAGCACCTTAGTTTCCCTCCTATCACTCTTAAACATCATACCCAATTCATCCTCAAACCGCACAATAAACCTAATTTCCGGTGATCGTTATGTGGTTCAGTCGCCAGAAGGGTTCAATCGCGGTGATCTTCGGTTCAATAGCCAGAAGTTGTTTGGGTTCAATCGGCGTGTAAGAATGGTTCCATTGCCCTGGTTAGTTACCGTTCTTCGATTGATTAAGCAGACAAACAGATGTGGTTCTGAAATGTTTTTTTGACAAATTACTCTATGTAACAATTTGCGTAAATTCTTGCCTACAGTTCCTGTTTCCAGATTTACCTAACTTACATCTGCCGGTCATTATCACCACCACTTTTCTTCTTTTATGCCAGCAAACCCTAATGAGCTATTATCGGTGCCATTCACGGAGGGGGAGAGAGAAACTGTCAGACTCCAAATAAAAAACCGGTCGTTGCACGCCTGCACCCCCAAGTCGCCACTGCACCGCAAACACTGCAAAGGTTCCGGCCATCCCTGTTCCTCGCCTTGGTCTCTTTCCTCTTAGGGCAATACACCCAAACAAATAGAGGGAGATGCGAGAGCAGCCAGAGATATGGGTTAAAGTGATGCCGGATAAGTCATTTTGGGTTCCGGGCAAAGGGTTCAACGAGAGAGTGGGTGTACTTCGACAAGGTTCCAGCAACCATCTTGTCGCGTGCCGTACATTATTCGACAATGCAAAACATGGCAAGTATAGTAACGATGTTCGTTTCTTTGATTGCGCCCAAGGGCTCAATCGGAGCGTCAGACGGCGGCGATGATTTACTGAAGATCGTTTTCTTTTAGGGAACATGATGATTGAGTCGATCATCGGATTCGAGATTAAGCAGGTAATACCTTACATTCTTCGGTTATCCCTACCAGCAAAATCAGAAGCAGATCATTTAGTGAAATATTTCTAGGTCTATCCTTTCTACACATAATTCTTTGGCTAGATTTGAGATTTTAAAGCACTACACTCTATGTATCAGTTTATGAGCCCTAAAATATGTTATTTGCAGCTACTCATTTAGATTGTTGTTGAAAAAATGGTGATGTTTAGTCTTAAAGCTGATGTTGGGCGTGCATCTTTGCTTTTATGCTTGATGTTTTCAACAAGTTTATGTTAGGCTTTCTTTTGGTGTAAAATCCCTTTGGTGAATCGAGTTTGTGTGACTGAATTTTAGTGTTGATAGAATGCGAATAAATATTGAATATTTGAATTAAATATTTTTCAATCATAAAAGAAGATAGTTCACAGTATTTGAAAGTTTCAAACTGATATGAATTATTTTTGCGTGGTGTATACATAAGATTTGTCAGGCACAACACTATGGGTATGTTTGGCATGGAGATTTTAGAAGCTTTTAGGAGCTTCTAGCTTTAACCTTTTAAGAAAAAGCTCATACTTAATAAAAAAGCCTTATTTATTTGAAGGAGCTTGAAGCTTTTAGGTTAGGAGCTTGAATTTTTTGATTGAACGCTCCTACTGGTAGCGTTTAGAAGGAGCTACAAGCTTTTAATGAAAAATGACTATTTTAACCTCAAAAGATAATGAACTTTTTAATGCACAAACTTTATAAATTTTTTGTTATGTCCATTTTGGTCATTTAATACATTTTATTAAAAGCTCCAGCTACTCTGCCAAACACCAAATATATCTAAAAAGCTACTAGCTACCGGCTAAAGCTATCAGCCACCAGCAACCATATTCCAGCCACCATCTACTTTTGCCAAACATACCCTATGTGTTGGTTTAGAATGTTATACTTGTAGTAATTTTATTATTTATGGTAAGTATTTTAGCAGCTTCTCGCCATTTTCTAATTTTTGAAAGTCAACTTTATTGTTATGTTTGATAGGAGAATAGGCGGACTAAGCACCCATGGTTACTTTATGAGGGCCAAGCTGCCATGCTATATAATTATCTTCGAGCTCTTGATTGTCAATTCAGAGGTGGCGACACAAGGACATCCTTTGGTTCAGCTTCGGTGGCTCGTTTTTAACCTAAGCAACCGAATAATCTTAACTACAATCAGCTTCTGAAGGTACTTATATTAGATTTTATGTTGTGGCATTAGATGAAATTGTTTGGTTTTAGTTGTTTTTTAGACCTTTTTAAGTCATCAATTATTATTAGTTGCATGTAATTAGGTTCTTTGGGTAGGGTTTTGGTGTGTCTTTTATAGACGTTCATTTTATTTGTTGGGTTTAAAGACTTTATTGCACTTCCGTTGTTCTTCTCTTAGTTTTGTTTTTTTCAAAACCTATAGGTTAGTGTCTCTATTTGTAGCAACATTATAAGGATTTCATACCAATAACTGTCTTAAGTAGTAGTAGAAACTTTAAGTAATAATTGTTTGTGTTTGTGTTAGTAACATAGCAGTGATTGTTTTAGGGTGGCGGTGGCGCAACCATTTGGCAGCGTTATGTTCTGCTCCCCTACGGAGGCGATTTAGGATACCTGATGTGAAAAAAAAAGGTTATGGTGTGCGATGGATGTTGTACACGATATGGCGTCCACGGTTTTTATTTTTGGATTTTCTATTTACGTTTGGCTTTGGTGGGATAGCACTTCTAGCCATCGACTCCCACTGGTCGACGTTAAAATAATAGAAGGAATTTCACTGCACCGACTTCTATTGCTAAGCATTAATTGACTGATGAACAAAACGCCAATCGACATGCTATTCGTTGACTGGCTGAAAAGGGAACAATAAGAAGCCATTGGTAACAAATCTTCAATTATACTACATTGCGACTGTGAATTTATCTGAACTTTGTGAATTAAATTGTTGTGTAAAGTGTTAGTTTTTAAGAAAGCCTTAGAATCATGGTATTGAAATAAGTAAGTGGCGGTGTTATAATTATTACTATTGCAAAGATGATGATGCTATTGGCTAAAAAACTAGACTATTTTCTAGGCCATTTTAAAAAAAGTAGACCATTTTCATTGCATAATCATCTACCTTGGGCAAAAGGCTTGCGCAAAAGATTCTATCACTGAACAATGTACCAAACTGTGGAGAGAACTAAAAATACTTTGAAATTCCTTCAGCAAATTATTGAATGACAAATACCCGATTGGTTAATAATTGCGTTGATGTTTCGGTTTCAGTTTTATAAATAATAGGTTTGCCAGTCGCGAAGCCCGGGTGGAAACCACTAGTTATCTATAAATGGTGAAATTCCGTGTCTAGTGATCATTTTATTATTCTCCTGTTAATTGTGCATACAAACACATGCCGGTTCAATCGCCACTTTATTGTTCTTCCATCATTATTTATACATAAAAAGTGATGTGATCATGTTAATATATGATTATGATGATATGAGGATGAAAATGATGCTAATATAGTTATTTACAATGATATTCACTTCTACGTTTTCAATAAGCTTGTTTAGTGCATAATTTTTGGTTTTATTTGAATGATTGTAAATTATTAATGGGCGTTCCATGTTTGATAGTGATATAGCTCTTTGTATCTGCCATTTCTTGTTAAACTGCTTTGCTAGTATTATTTATAAGCTTTAGGTTTGATTTTCCTTTTAAATAAGTATTCGTAAAGACCTATTATTTTAATTTATTTTGATTGAAATTTGGATTTTGGATTTTGAAGAAACCATTAGGTGTTGGCAGTACTAAACCTCAAAACAACTACTTGCTATTATCTTGATTCCTTACGGCCTAGAAGTGTCGATGAGCAGTTGAGGGAAATTATTGATATGTAAGTAATACAAATTATCATAATAGATGATAAAAGAGTTGGAATATACTTTGATATAATTTTGATTTTTGGTGTGTGCAAAGCGTGATATGTTTTTTTTTTTTTTGATATTTTAAGCCCATTTTACACATTAATCAAGTTTTAAATTTATAAAACACGATATTCTACTAACACTAAACACACACTTGGGCAAGTGCACCCATCGTGAGCGTAGTATAGCGTTGGTAAGATACCGAGGTCGTCCAAGGACACAAGAGCTTTTAGTACCGGTTTATCCTCAACGTCTAATCAATCTAAAATTTTTTTGCGAAAATGTTTGAAACATGAAAATAAAAACTAAAAATACAGAAATAAAATAAAATAAAATAAAATAAAAAAAGATAGACAAGATGAATCACTTGGATCCGACTCGTCTTTAATGTATCCTTTGATGATTTTTGCACTTCCGGACTTTTTAAGAGATTATCTTAGTTATAGTAGTAGGCTCCTCTTTTGAAGGTGACGTTATCCTCAACCCAGTGGTTTGAGTCAGCAAGGATACAATCCCAAAGGGTCGGAGTATTGAAAGATAACTAATTATGTTATTAATGCGAAAAGTGGTAGGCCCATCTTTTGAAGGTGACGTTACCCTCGGCTAAGTGGTTTGAGTCAACAGGGATACAATCCCAAGTAGCCGGTTTAATGTATTAATAGTAGTTTACATGTGAGGGCATCAAGCTATTCACACCCCCGCCATCCAATACCAGTGGGTATTGAAGGAGGTTCTAATAAGCTTGACCCAGGTCATTGCAGGATCTATACATTGAACAAGGCAAGAACCTTACTAAACCATTCTCTTAACCCCTGACCAGGTAGCCAACATGCCTCTATATAGACCGTAGAGACATGAATGGTGTAAATATTTTACTTTATATAGACAGTAAAGTAACGCCAAGACACCACGGAAAAATGATAAAGAAAATTCACATTCAACATAAGAAACTAGTTATTAAAGTCATTAATACAAAACCAAATAAAAAGTACTAAAAGATTAAAAATCAAAAGTAATACATAAAAGACTTGTCTTCACCAAGTGATGTAAGAGGCTTAACCAAACATGGCCTTTGATTGGCAAGAACCCTTACTATCAATCTTGGATCCCGAGACTACTACACACTCTAAAGATGGATGATGGATAATGGTGGTGGGTGTTGGTGGTGTAGTGGTGGTGGAGTGGTGGCAAAGTGGGAGAGTAGTGGTTTGCCAATGGATGCTTTGAAGTGAGCCAAGCACCCCTATTTATAGCCTGCACAGAACTCTAGCCACGGCCCCGTGTCCAGCAGGCACACCCCCGTGGCCAGCCTTTTCTCTTCCTTCATTAAATGCACGTGTCAGCAGAGGGCTCCACACGGCCCGTGTTCAGCGGGCACGGCCCCGTGGGCAGAAGTGTATCCAAATGGAAGAGGTAGAAGAGAAGTTTTGGGCTTGTCTTGAGTGTCAGGAATCTAGGATCTTTATTGGGTTTTATTTTTATTTTATTTACAATCCTATTCGTCATGATTTATTTAGAACAATTTTGAACAATTTATAAGTAAAATTACTTATTTGGGCATGACATGCCTCTTTAAGATTCCAGTTATATACAAGTTCACATACGTCACGGGAGATCACTCAACACTCGGCCGAAGATATTTTTGTGAAACACTCGAGACCGGCATGGAACTTACTCCTACCATATGCTTGCCAAGCAATCAAACCTCCTCCTTTTTAACTATAAACCTTCGTAAATATCAAGAGGACTTTGGGAAAGGGTTAGTCTTGGGCTAAGGGTAGGTGGTTTTGGTTAGTGGTTAGTAAAAATGACTAAAAGCGTAAAAAATGTCGGTTGTCGTAGAACTTTTTGTTTATGTGACTTTTATTCAAACTAAGCATATTCAAACAAAGTTTCTTTGAGGAACTTATTTGTTTATTGCAAGACTTTCATTTTTTTAAAGAAACGTCACAAGATAACTGAGCTTTTTACTAAAACAAAGGGGTTGAAAAGAAAAAGGTTTTGGTGGGTAAAGGGTGTTTGTTTTGTGGGTTTTGAAATGAAAAGGTTTAGGCTCAAAGGGGCTAACTAGGGGGGTTTTGGGTAGGTGATGAAAAAAATGAAAAATAATGGTGTTGAAAGGAAAATGAGTTAGTCCTAATGCCTCTATCATTTACTTACTTGGGTTCAAGTTGATAAGGACCGGGAATGTATCCTTTTGGCAAGTTCTAGAGTCGTAAGAACCAAGCGGCTATTCACACAAGAAACGAAAAATGAGCATTTAGTTTAAAGATATATGCATGTATGCTCAATAAATGCTCAAAACGCACTTGTTATGGGAATGAGTTTATAATGTGATCAAGTATATATATAATCAAATTTTAATTAGATTTGTCATGCCTTTTCATAATTTTCTTATTTGGTTCTTTTTATCACGACGCTATCGGTTGTAAATTTGTAAAAAATATAACCTTTTATGTTACTGGTTAGCTGAACACGAGGTGTGGTGGGCTGAGCACGGCCTTGTGGTCAGACTACCAGTAACAAAAAGTTACAGAAGGTTGACCACGGGGCGTGCCCAGTGAACATGGCCCGTGGTCAGTTACTTGTTAGAAAAATTTTCTGCAGAACCCTGGGCACGAGGGTGTGTTGGGTGGCCACGGCCCCGTGCTACACATGCTGAAATGATGGAAAAGTTGACGGAAGGCTCTATTTTCATGCATGGTGTGTGGTTTTAACGTCCCTTTGGCAATATCCACCTTTTCGAGTGTGATTTATTCCTGAAAAGTAAGACTAAACTAGAAAACATAAAAGTTAAACTAATCTAAAACTAAGGATAGTTCCGCGGAATGCCTCCGTGGTGCACCACGTTTATAAGGGTCCTTGGCTAGACCCACCTTATCGGGTGGTTCTGGCTCGTCTTCAATTAGGGGGTCGTCATTGCCAATTGGATATTTCATTGATTGGTCAAGATCGACATATTTTTGTCGGCTCCTAATTGAATGGGTAGGTTGTTTTGCTTTCGGCTAATCAATCTTTGTGGGTTTTCACAAAAGGTCGTCCCAACACGAGTGGAGCGTCATCAAGAATGACGAAGTCGGTTGGGACTACCGTTTGATTTGTTTGGACTAACACATCCTCAACTATTCCCATTGATTTTATTATTTTCCGATTAGAAAGAAAAATGGGTATTTGAAGTGGAGAAAAATCACTAATACTTAACTTTTAGAAAATGTAGTTTGGCATTATATTAACACAAAGATCTTTATCGATTGTAATGTTACTAATAAAGGAATTATGAAAGAGACACAGAACCAGTGTAATGTTAATTTCAAATGGATCATCTTTTATTAGTGTAGTTTGATCATTTGTTAACTTAATGCTTACCATTTTGTCAATTTTAGTGTTAGTGTTTAACTCTTTTAAAAACTTAGCATGAGTAGGTACCAAACAATGGTTTTCGAAAGAAGGTGTTAAGAGATTAATTTCTTGAAAATTAGACTCTTTTTGAAGATTAACGTTTTCGGACTTACCTTTTTCGTCGTTTGGTTCATGCGTGGGTTTTTCACTTACTTGTTCTTCCATTTTTACCTCTTCCACTATTACCTCTTTAGTACAAACTACCTATTCCCTTGCACGAGATTCCTCTTCTCTTGCGCGGGATTCTTTTATATAGCGTTCGATAGTTTTGAGGTGTTCTATTATTCTTTCGGCTACTGGGAGGATAGTTGGTGGTTCGTCAAAGTGAGCGGGATAAGTATCCCAAAAGCTTGACTGCGGAAGTTTAACCCTTGGTTCTTCATAATACTCATATGAGGTAGGTGGTTCGCACCATTGTTCCTTATAGTAAGTATATGATGGAGATGATTCATACCTTGGTTCTTCAAAGTATGAATATGAGGGAGGAGGTTCATACCTGGGTTCTTTATAGTACGTGTATGAAGGAGAAGGTTCATACCTTGGCTTCTCACAGTACGTGTATGAAGTGGTTGGCTCGTACCTAGGTTCCTCATAGTGTGTATATGAAGTGGATGGTTCGAAGAGGTCACAGTATTGTACTGAGTGAGGCTTACCGCAAATGGTACAATACTCTTCTTCATAATCATCCTCTTTGTAGTAGTAATTGTAACCTCCTGAGTATTGATCCATAAGAATCACTCAGCAGACCACTAAAGAATCTCATGACCAGAAAACAAAATAAAAATGGAAACAGAGGCTCACCACGGCCCCGTGGTCAGTGAGCACGACCCGTGGTCAGGATCTGTATCTGGGCGTTTAAAAAAATTATTACTGGTTTGGTTCAGCACGGGGGCGTGTTCAGTGAGCATGACCCCGTGTTCAGACTCTATATCTGGGTGTTTTGTTATTTTTATGCAGCACGGGGGCGTGTTCAGTGAGCACGGCCCCGTGTTCAGACTACTGTAATGCAAAAGGTTCCTAAAAATGTAAAAATGTGTGTGCAGTTTTAAAAAAAGGTTTTAAAAATGATTAGGCCATCGATTTTAAGCTTTCTTAAAATCCTTGTGTCCCGGCAACGGTGCCAAAAACTTGGTGTGTGCAAAGCGTGATATGTTTTTATTGATATTTTAAGCCCATTTTACACATTAATCAAGTTTTAAATTTATAAAACACGATATTCTACTAACACTAAACACACACTTAGGCAAGTGCACCCATCGTGAGCATAGTATAGCGTTAGTAAGATACCGAGGTCGTCCAAGGACACAATAGCTTTTAGTACCGGTTTATTCTCAACGTCTAATGAATCTAAATTTTTTTTGCGAAAATGTTTGAAACATGAAAATAAAAACTAAAAATACATAAATAAAATAAAATAAAAACAGATAGACAAGATGAATCACTTGGATCCTACTCGTCTTTAATGTATCCTTTGATGATTTTTGCAATTTCAGACTTTTTAAGAGATTATCTTAGTTATAGTAGTAGGCCCATCTTTTGAAGGCGACGTTACCCTCAACCCAGTGGTTTGAGTCAGCAAGGATACAATCCCAAAGAGTCGGAATATTGAAAGATAATTAATTAAGTTATTAATGCGAAAAGTGGTAGGCCCCTCTTTTGAAGGTGACGTTACCCTCGGCTAAGTGGTTTGAGTCAGCAGGGATATCGGATACAATCCCAAGTAGCCGGTTTAATGTATTAATAGTAGTTTACATATGAGGGCATCAAGCTATTCGCACCCCGCCATCTAATACAAGTGGGTATTGAAGAAGGTCCTAATAAGCTTGACCCAGGTCATTGCAGGATCTATACACTGAACAAGGCAAGAACCTTACTAAACCATTCCCTTAACCCCCGACCAGGTAGCCAACATGCCTCTATATAGATCGTAGAGACATGAATGGTGTAAATCTTTTACTTTATATAGACAGTAAAGTAACGCCAAGACACCACAGACAAATGATAAAGAAAATTCACCTTCAACATAAGAAACTAGTTATTAAAGTCATTAATACAAAACCAAATAAAAAGTGTCAAAATATTAAAAATCAAAAGTAATACATAAAAGACTTGTCTTCACCAAGTGATGTAAGAGGCTTAACCAAACATGGCCTTTGATTGGCAAGAACTCTTACTATCAATCTTGGGTCCCGAGACTACTATACACTCTAAAGATGGATGATGTATGATGGTGGTGGGTGTTGGTGGTGTAGTGGTGGTGGAGTGGTGGCAAAGTGGGAGAGTAGTGGTTTGCCAAGGGATGCCTTTGAAGTGATCCAAGCACCCCTATTTATAGCCTGCACAGAACTCTGGCCACGGCCCCGTGTCCAGCAGGCACGCCCCCATGGCTAGCCTTTTCTCTTTCTTCAACGACCCGTGTTCAGCAGGCACGACCCCGTGGGCAGAAGCGTGTCTGTACTATCAAGATTTTGCAAGATTCTGCGTATCTTAGCATTGACCATGGCCCATGCTGAGCTGGGCACGCCCCCGTGGTGGGCGTAGAAGCTTATACAGGGTTGTCTTTTCTGCAGGCTGCTGACCACGCCCTCGTGTCCAATGGACACGACCCCGTGGTCAGTCTTCTGTTTCTTTGTTTTTGCTTTGGGGATGCTGCCGAGGGATCGGGCATGTCATGTTTATTCCTTTTCTTTGTATTTATGTTGGTTTTTGCTGTATATTTGTTCATTTTGCTCATTTAAGCTCATTTGGTCCTGTAAATTCAAAAGGAAGATAAAAACACACTTTTTCCAACAGTAGTACTAAAAAAGGGTTAGTTTTATGCCTCATTTGATGTAATTTATATGTTACATTTTGCACACATCAATTTTTTATAGGGCAATGGCCGTGTATGCTTCACGAAGCGGTGCCAACATAAGGGTTAAACTCATCTGGATTAACGCTAGTGTAAGCACTAAATCCCTTATTTAAATTGTGGTTGTAATGATATTGTAAATGTTGAAACCCTTTAGTTTTAACTTAAATCGCAATGGTTTCACATTTCTTGATATTTTTAATTGTGTAGTGTCCACGTCAGTCAGGGGGTACTAAATGCGGCTACTATGTGATGAAGTTCATGAAGGAGATAGCTTACGAAGGAATTGAAATACTTGACAATGATAATGTAAGTTTAGGCATATTTTAGTCTGTATATTAGAGAAAAAGAAAGCCTAAGTTTCCTAGAAATCTAGGAAGCAATAGGGATGTAACATGTGGCTTTTAGTTTTTTTATTCAAAAGGGCATGATGGAAATTGGATTATTAATTTAATTTTGGAATATTATATATCTTAAACTAACTATCCAGATATTTATGGAAACGTATATCTCTTGACAATTTCAAATCATTACGATTTCAAAAGGGCATTTACTTTAAATTACGAAGTTCATCACAATGTGTTTTATCAGCTACTGGTTGATATGATTTTTGGCATTCTTGATGTTGTGTTTTATCAATTACCGGGTTCATCACAATGTGTTATACCAGTTATGATTCATGAATGACATGTTCTTTTGTATTTTATCTACTGTTTCATCACAATGTGTTTTATCAGTTACTGGTTTCATCACAATGTGTTTTATCAGTTACTTACTGGTTCATCACAATGTGTTTTATCTGTTACTGTTTCATCACAATGTGTTTTATCAGTTACTTGTTGATATGATTTTGGCATTCTTGATGTTGTGTTTTGGCAGTCAGTCACTAGTTTGTCACATTGTGTTTTATTGCTAAAACACACAACTATGAACACATCTAGATCTGATTTATCGTTATTTTTTGTATGATTTGGTGTTTTCAAATGTGAGGGATTACAGAGAGAGAGAAAAAAAATTACGACATTTTTGGAGGTGGTTTTATGATTGGTAGTTATTTCCTTATTTAAAACAACTCAAATGACACATTTACCCTCAATAAATTAAATTAGCATATTTTAAAGACACGTATATTACCAAAATGATCTCAACCATTAAACACACTCATCTGATGGCCCAGATCGCTTCCTAGATTTTCTAGGAAAAACACACTTTCTGCAGGATCCCCACTCTGTACTTATATATCCAAACAAATGCTTAAATTCATATATTAGGATTAAATTCTGATTTTTAAGATTTATTTTATTTAATTGTTGTCTCAGGTTGAGAATGAAGTAGAAGAATACTTGGCTGCGGATATGGATGGCATTCGCGAAGATTGGTCGACTTATGCGTTTACCTCTATTTTTAAGTGACAAATCGTATTTTAGGTGTTGACTATGTATTGAAGAAACTGTTTTTTTTTTTTTTTTTGTTAACGTTAAAATCTTTGTAGTATACTTGACAAATGATTATGTAATGGATTGTTATGGTATATATATATATATGTGTGTGTGTGTGTGTGTGTGTTTATTTTATGAAAAATATTTATTGTTGTTATTATACATGTATCCAGGGCAAATTAGTAATTCTATAAAAAATTAAATAATTAAAAGCATGACACCCGTAAATGAATGTCATACGTATGTATCATAAATGCTTGTCATGAACGTGTGTCATTAAAAAGCGCCAAGTGTCATGAATGTGTGTCATTAGGCTATGGGGTATACTTTCACACCCCTTAACTATACGTAGGCATCACATCACCTACTTGATCCTCTTTCACTTCACCTCACAACAAGGAAATGGTTTAACCCCCCCCCCCCCCCGCCATTAACGCCCCTTAAATTAATTAAAATACATATATATAACATGTTTTGTGTGTGTGTAAATTTTGCAATGTTTGATTCCCTCCATCTCTCTCCAAGTTAACTTCTTAACATGTGAAGCTTTTAATGCCTCTTAACATCCTTCAGGAGCGGTATAAAAAGTGTTAACGGATGCCAACTAGGATTAACACCTATGGAGGTTAGAGTATACCAAGTGGTCTTAAAAGCTGTCATAAAACGGTGGGGGTATCCACACATCCCCTCAAAAGTATCTACACATCCTCCTAACCCAATACACCCCCCATTGCCCAATACACCTGAAAATGACGCACCCATATGCCCATCATAGCCCAATACGATTGAAAATTGACACACCCATCTAATTAATGCCAATCATTGGGATGTACATATGGAACTTTATTTAAATTGATGGATGTTTTAGTATAGGGGAAGTTGTGAAATATTTATATAAGAAAATTAATAGATTTTTAATAAAATGTTTTTATAAAAAATGTGTTACTACTATAAAATGTTATGTTTTTATTAGAAGAAAATATCATCGTTTTTTAATAAAAAATCTGCATATGTTTTTTTACTAAGTATTATTATTAAAAACTTCATATTTTTATGAAATGAATTGTGTATATTATAAAATGTCAAATTTTTATAAGTATTATTAAATGTCAATTTTTTTATAAAACGAATTGTATATATTATAATAAAGTTTTTTATTTATTAATTATTATTATGTCCTTAATTGTGAAATATTTTAAATGTTAAATTTTTATTAAATGTGTATTATTATAAAATTTTATTAAATGAGTATTATTATGTCTTTAATTGTCAAATTTTTAAACGTCAAATTTTATTAAATGAGTATATTATAACATTTTATTAAATGTCAATTTTTTTTATTTCATAAGTATTATTATGTCTTTAATTGTTTTTCACTTGTCATTTAGTAACCATAACGCAACAAGAAACGTAATTCAAAATGTAATTAAACATCAGTTTATATAAATACACAAAACATGCCACTTTCATACAAAATGTAACGACTAAACTTTAAACCCTAAACCCTAAGTCGCTAATTGTTACATATTCTTAAATTCTTGCACAGGAAAACGATGGGTGTAACACCCAAACACCAAGACAGGCCGACTGTCTTAAAATTGTGTACCGAACCCTAGGGGTTTCTGCTTCCCATCTACCACATTTCAATGGCACAAGGTAGGAGGAGGTTGGAGCAGTGGAGTCGGGATTTCCTTTATCAACCACCGTCCAGTCTTCCGCACCCCCTAGGGATGTTGAGTGTAGTAGCATTCGCGTTGGTGGAAGGCCATGAGAACACTAATGAACGCCTCTCTTGGAAGGACATGCAACAGGGTAGACCGCGTTGGCTAGCGTCACTAGGAGCTGAGGACGCCCCAGGTTACTCCGATCACACATAATCCTAGATCGGAGTTCTAGTGCATGAATCTGAAATACGAACGCATTTAAGCATTTGAATCTGAAATATGAACACAGTGTACTTCTCCATAAGGATTACGCTACCACCACCGTCAAAACAACGACTTTCGATATCCTGTTAATAAAAAATACAATTATAACATTAGACTTGGCATTCGAAAATATATTGTAAAAAAAAAAACAAATCCAAGCACCACCACAACCACCACCCACCACGGCACCACCATAGCCCACCACCACCCTTAACCACCTCATCCACCTCCACAGCTGACCCACCACCATCACCACAGCCGACCCACCACTACCGACCCACCACCACCACCACAGCCGACCCACCACCACCCCAGCCGACCCACCACCACCACAGCCGACCCCCCCACCACCACCACCACAGCCGACCCACCACGACTACCACCACCCATCATCAAACCCTAACCACCGTCAATCCCCACCACCGTCAAACCCCACCACCGAAAACAACAACCACAACCCCAATACCACCACAAACGGCCAAAATAAAACCAAAAAATAAAATAAAAGATTGAAGATTAATCAATAAAATATGGAATACAAACTAACCTTGAATATTCCGAGTATAGAGAGATACGAAAGCGAGAACTATACGAGAGACAAAGAATTTGTGCGTTTGTGTGCACTTCTGGATCGTCATCGTGTGGTCCAGAGTTCGTCTTGTGAAATCCGGAGCATTTAGCTTGATACGAGAGAGGGAGAGAGTATACGAGAGAGAGCGTTTGTGTGTGTTTTTTTGGTGTTTGGTG
Organism: Helianthus tuberosus; assembly: GCA_030545235.1. Taxonomy (NCBI): domain Eukaryota; kingdom Viridiplantae; phylum Streptophyta; class Magnoliopsida; order Asterales; family Asteraceae; genus Helianthus; species Helianthus tuberosus. The sequence continues at coordinate 87,700,557 of CM060369.1, forward strand.
TGTATGTTTGATTTTTTTCGATCTATTCCCCCCTTTAGTGAAACTGAAAAAAGGTGTTTATCCACCAGGGGAGGCGTATGGGTCAATGAGGATCGTATAGAGTGTCCACCAGGGGAGATGTATTAGGAAATGAGCACCGTATAGGTGCTTGTATACGCGTCTCCTTGCCCTATACGATGCGTATGGTTCTTATTTTTTTTTAAATCTTGTGATGTAATTAAGGGTTTTTATATTATAAAACACTCTAATTAACATTTTTTTATAAAAAAAAATTGTTTTGTACACTATATTTGATGGATGTTACACCTATGACAAGTTAATAAATTCTTTTCGTTGAGTTCTATTACTACCTAGTAACGCCCTACCCTGTGTAATACGAGACATGTACATTGTCTTCCATTCCATAGCTTCTATACAGTATATACTCCAAAGTCCATTTGGTACTGGCATTGGGGAATAATCCGTTAACTTAACCATCATGAAACGGCCACCTTCGACATAAGCGATCGATAAAATGGAATGGTTCGGGTAAACCTCCGGACCATCGAACATCGGGAAGTAAGTTTGACAAACACCATTGCTTAAATGTTGAACAATCACACCAAATTTTTGAGCCACCAACAACCCTGTGTAGGGCAACAACATCCAGCATGCCTTTGGTGCAGGTTCCACATTCAACCAATTTATCGATCGATACACTTCGTTATACCATCCCGGATCCAAAGAGTTGAGTATATGCCACCACCGCTCTTTGTTAATGAACATCTCATCGAGTAGCTGTTGGCGGACCCACTTCCACTCTTTCTGCTCCAACCCCAAACCCATAGTTATGGATCGAAACCCACAGTTACCGTCCGGTTGGGCATCTTGATATGTGTTATGTATCTCCGATACATAGATAGAAGCCGATCCTTAAAACGATTGATCATGTTTTTGTATCTATAATTGGCAAATACATAGAGGAAAAAGTGAGATAAAAACCAAGCGGGTCAGGATGGGTTAAAATCACTTAATTAAGTAAAAAAGTCAAACAATTCTAAAAAATAAAAAATTCAAAATAATTTAAAAAAATTCTAAAAATTCTAAAAAACAAAAATTCTAAAAATGTCAAAAAACTCTAAAAAATCAAAAAATTCAAATTAATTTAAAAAATTCAAAAAAATTCTAAAAATTCAAAAAATAAAAGAAAACTTAAAAATGTTAAAAAAATTGAAAAAGAATTCTAAAAATATGTATGTACGTACGTATGTACCTGTGCCCCGCCAACAGTAGAAACTCTTAATCTAGAATCGGAATTGTATTTTTTGCTTTACTTTTCTTTGAACGACTACGTCGCACAACTGACTTTTGAGTGTCGTCGTTCCTCTGTGATTGGGGTTGTTTATCTTTACGTCTCGCAAGCTCCTCATTCTTTTGCTGTTTTGCTTTCGTAGTTGGGCGGCCCCGGGTATCTTGTTGTACCTCAGGCGGTTGATAGTCAGACATACTTGGATGCACCACCGCTTTTATCTTCGATAACATACTTTTTAACACTATAGATGGTTGCGCCTGTAGTTGTTGTGTGACTCTATCCATTTCCGCCTGAAGATTACAATCGACTTGATTAAGTTTTTCTGTCAAAAAATCAAGTTTTGTCCAGAATTTGTCTATCGCGGCAATTTGTGTTTCAAGAATCATAGTTAAAACATGAAGTATAATAATGATTATTTATTGTATGGATCGAAGTATATGTTATAGTTGTTATATTACCTGTACTTTCCCACCACTCCATCTGACAAGCACATGGCAACCCACAACTCGTAAAAAGCTGGTGGCTACAAGTCCCCCATGCTACCCTCAATGCATGTAGCTTTTTCCTCTTGACAAGCAACAACTTTAAGGCTTTTTGGGAAACATTACCGCGTAGGTTATCAAAAAACAGTATTCTGTGGTCCCCCATTTGCACGGACTTGCTCTCCTGAAAACTAAGTTTTATTTTTATGTGTTGTGACTCTACATCTTTTTCAACAAGCCACACAAGTCTATGGAGCGAGTTGTTTGGCCCTTTAATGTATCTCTTAAACTTAGAATGCTGGCTGTTAACTCTGTTGGTTGTATGTTGACCAAAATTGGGGATTGTGTTAGTCCAAGCTGAAACGAACTTTTCTTTATAAATTTTCAGCCAGGCATTATACAAATTGGGCACAACTTCTGAAAAAAATAGAATACAACGATTTGTAATGTTTGTATGTATATATGTATGGATGAGTGTATGTAAACTAATATAATATGTACCTGATCGACCGTTGTTAGTCAGTCGCGTGTAAAGCAGCTCAAAGTTATAATTGTATAGCGTCAGAGTGGGAGAACTACACAGTCAAGACCAAGAAAGCTTGAATATTTTCCAGCCTTCATCCGTAAATTTTGCCCGACAGTGTTTTAGAATATTCTGTGAGATGTGCCACCTACATAGCAATTTGGAAGCTTTTGGGGATACTTTATCGCAAGCATTCATCAAAGCTTGATCCCTATCTATTACAATTGCACGTGGCTCCATACAATCTACCAACAATTCTTTGAGCTTCTCCAGGACCCGTAAGAAGATATCTTGTTTTTCTTTAGATACAAACACATGAGCCACACAAAACGACTTGTGTGTCGATGTCACACCCACAACTTGAATAAACGGAAGCTTATAGTCATTCGTTTTGTAGGTAGCATCAATCATCAACACATGTGGGAATGCACGCTACATGTTGTACGAGTACCGATGAACGAAAAAAACCTCCTCGACCGCGTTTGTGGAGGGATTTACCCTGGTGAAATAAACGTACCTTTCTTCTTGCAACATGTTCTCCAATATCTGCATTGCAGTTCGATCGTCGTACATTTTGAGTTTAATATTTTTTTTATCATATTTTGTATGTCTTGTAGAATGCACACGTTGTGTGGGTTTTGTTTTCTTATGGTTAAATGTATATTCGTAGGCTCCATGGTTTGCAGATAAAGTCTCTCCACCAGTGATTCTTCGTCCGGGGTCAGCCTTCTAGCAAACTCGTAGCTCTCGAGAAATTCTGCAGGCTCACGGTTATGATTGTTTTTCTTCTCCACAAGGCTCCAATTACCACTACTTGCATCCAGTTTCCCTATCATACTAAAAGGACATCCAACCTTTTTGCTACCAGAACGCCGAACTGTTGCTTTAGTTTTGGGTTCGCCTCCACGATCGCATTGCAATCATATCTTCATTTTCCTTGCTGACGAACCTTCGCCTTTTGTTATCGTTCGTTGGGTCACAATGACGTAACCTTTCGCAACTTCTCTTTTGTAAACCCAATTCTTCAACTCTTCAAGTGACCCAAATACCTAAAACAACGGTACATTAGATTTATGTATGTTGGTTGAATTAAATAGAAATTCACATAAATGAAATTACTATATTAATTTGTCGAAAAAATAATTAAAAAATTTGGGTTGAACATCGGGTTCAGATTAATATGTATGACACATTTTCGGGTTTGTATGAAATTTAGGGTCGGGTTTGTATCAAATTTCGGGTCGGTCTGATCGAGTAAATATGTATGAAAAAATTTTCAGGTTTGTATGAAATTTCGGGTCATACATTTTCTAGTTTTAATCAGTATACATGGCTCACTTAGAACCATGTTCCCTTTCCTTCGCTGCACTTGTATTGTTTCTTTTTTAATATATGAAACATATAATTTCTGTATAAGAGAATTAAGAATCAAGATTATAAACGGGTTAGACACTTGTCCCAGTGGAAGGGACGAGTGCACGTAATTGAGAGGTCTCGAGTTCGATCCGCGCAGACACCGGTTTGGGCTGGTATTTGGCATTTTTGGGGATTTTTTATTTATGAAACATATCATTTCTGTATTAGAGAATTAAGAATCATGATTATGAACGGGTTAGACACTTGTCCCAGTGGAAGGGACGGGTGCACGTATCTGAGAGGTCTGGAGTTCGATCAGCGTAGATACCGGTTTGGGGCCGGTTTTTGGCATTTTTTGGGATTATTTATTTATTTATTTATATATATTAATTCCTTTTCTTTTTAAAAAAGAAAAAGAAATAACAGATTTTATTTTGAGTCAACAATTTCAATTCCTTTTTAAAACAATAGTTTTCTTTTACTTTGTACTCATTTCTTTGATGAAATTTCGGGTCGGGTTCGGGTTTGTATGAAATTTCGGGTCGGGTTCGGGTTACGGTCAGGCCGGGTCGGGTCGGGCTAATATGTATGACATAATTTTCGGGTTTGTATGAAATTTCGGGTCGGGTTCGGGTTCGGGTTAAGGTCGGGTCGGGTCATACATTTTCTAGTTTTCTCATATCTAATAAAAAATATATATAATGAATAACACGTATACAAAATCATTTTTTCATTCTAAAATTATATAAACATTATATAACACGAATAACACGTAATTGACAGTTATGTCATACCTTTTTTTGTTTTTTTCTCGTCATTAGAACTTTCCTCGTTAGCACCTTCCTCGTCATCAACACCTTCCTCGTTAGCAGCTTCATCGTCGTCAACACCTTCCTCATCGTCGTGACCATATTTCTCAAAGTGAATTACACCTTTCTCGATTTCGTTATCATTTTCCTCAAAGTCCTTAGCACATTCCTCGACTTCGTTATCATTTTCCTCAAAGTCCTTAGCACCTTCGTCGTACTATGACTTGTGTTGGTTTTCCGTATACGAAAGGTAAGTCCCGTATTCGTGTCGCGGAAAACATTGGGCCATGTAAGATGGTTCTGCCTCATATACGAACACCTGGTTCAAATCAGGCAACACGGGACGCACTCCCCTACCATCACAACGGGGCACGGACACAACCTCCTCCTCACCTCGATCAACGCAGGATAACCAAACGCTTTCGGAGACGTATGACTAGTTCGAATCTTCGCCAAAAACATAACCAATGTCCCAAAACGACATCTTTATGCTTCACAGTTTCAACTGACGTTTTTATTTGAGAAGAGTAAAATGCACGGATAGTCCCTGTGGTTTTGCAAAGTTTCAGCTATAGTCCCCAGCTTTTGGAAATTACACTCATAGTCCCTGTGGTTTATGACTTTGTTTCTCGGATAGTCCCTAGAGTGGATGGGGGTTAGTTTTCTCTGTTAAGTCCATGTGAAATTACAAAATTACCCTTAATGATATAATACAAAAAAAGTAGAAATTATACTTCATCTTCAACCTCTATCCACCACCATCACCCTCCACCCACCACCGACAGCCTCCTCAAACCTGCACCATCACCGCCACCATCCTCTACCATTTAACACTAAATAGTATACAACTTTTTCAGCCTAAAATCTGCAACTGAAACAACTTTTTCAACCTAAAACAGTAAACAACATAGGTTTACCTTGTCACCGGAAATTTTCTCAGAACCACCACCTCCACCATGGCTACCAGCCTCCACCCTGAAACAACCGGCCATATCTACCAACCTCCACCTTGAAACCCACCACCGTTGCACCACCTCCAACCTAAACCCTCCACCGTCGCACCACCTCTAACCTAAACCCACCATCGCCTTCACTCGACCACCAGAACCACCACCTCGTTCTTCTCCGTCATCTCCTTCATCTTCACCTGCAAACACCCCTCACCACCACCACATTCATCTGCAAACACCCTCACCACCACCACATTCATTCGACCACCACAACCAACGCCTTCACTCGCCCACCACAACCATCGTATCAAACCCCTAAATTTAAACCCACATCAAATTAATTCCAATCGTTGTAATTCAAAATCAAAGTATCAAACCCCAAAATTCAAACCCAAAATTGAAGCCCTGAAACCCCCCATATTCAAACTTGGTTTCAGATCTCGACAAACCGGTGGTGCAGGGTTGCTAGATTTGTGTTGGTAGTGGTGATGACTACGGCGGAGCTGCTGATTGTTGGATTTGAAGCAGGCGGTCGTGGTGTGGGGTTGGTCATGGTGGTGTGGGGTAGGTGGTGGCTGGTGGTGTTGTGGGGGGGTGGGTGGTGGTGGTGCTGGTGGCGGCAGGTGGTGATGGGAGTTTACCAGAGAGAGAGAGAGAGAGCTATGGTGGAAAAAAATCTGGTCTATGTTTATATATATATGTGTGTATGTGAATTATTTTTTATATTTTAATAAAAGCAAGGGTAATTTTGTAATTTCACATGGACTTAACAGAGAAAACTAACCCCCATCCACTCTAGGGACTATCCGAGAAACAAAGTCATAAACCACAGGGACTATGAGTGTAATTTCCAAAAGCTGGGGACTATAGCTGAAACTTTGCAAAACCACAGGGACTATCCGTGCATTTTACTCATTTGAGAATTTTCATCAGTATTTTGTGAGTTTTGAACATTTGAATGAAATAGTTCCCGTAAGATTAGATAAATAACATTTTCTCGGTCGATAAGTCGGGTATAGGTTAATAAGCGTGTATACGGGTCACCTTTTCAGACTTTGCAGTCTGAACTCCCTGCATGTCAGTATTTATACCTTAAATTCATCAAAAATCGTACCTGTACGCCGCTCATAGGGCAATGAAAGACGTATAAGGTTTAATGCTTCAACTACCACAATCATATACGCCGCTCATAGGGAAATGAGAGGCGTATAAATTCACTTTTTCTAACACATTTAACGCTATCATGTCGCAACCCCCGACCCCTGCCTCGGGAGGCGGGCGGCCGCGGCCTACTCAGAGATGGTGGTATCAGTGTTTATCATTATTTGGCAGCGGAATTTTCATCAGGACCATAGTTAGGAAATATTTTATCAGAGTAAACTCCACATCTTATATTAATAAACATAATGGGATAAAACCCATGTTTTCATTAAAAACATGTTTATAGGGATAAACCCTAATTTATTGAATAAAACATCTTTCTTTATTAGGTAACTTTTATAGCCACATTTTTCCAAGCCTTCAGTGCTCTCCAGCTGGCTTCTATTTTGGCTTTCACATTTTGTTACCTGAAACGCGTTTAAAAACATTTTGTCAGTGGGAAATAATGGTGAGTGAATCCCAATTTAATCAAGACAGATTTTATCCTTGTACAGTATTGAGGGCAATCAGCAATTACATTTGTTTATTATTCTACCTTAATTACCACCAACGGTATTGTCGACCCGACTTGTGGTCATGTTACTACTCATAGTGTAGTAACAAATTTTGTATACAAAACCCCAACATACCAACGATAATTGTAGAATTACAAATACTCAATCACTATTTAATTTAAATGTAAAGCATTGAGATTTTGTAAAATAGTTTGCAAAAAGGTTTACAAAAAGGAGATTACTCACATTGCTAGTTTAGACTTTTCCTGGTGTTTTTCCTGGTTATAATCTATTAATTAAACAATGCACACGCGTTAGTATAATAACCCAATATTTACATTAGCTATACCCTCCCCGAGACAGAACTCCAATGACTACGTCGGGCAGAACCACGACAGCCGTTACGGAGCACTAAATCAATCGGGCAGCGTATCTAATACGTAACCGGGGGTTATAATACTTACAACGAGGCAGAACTTCACTAATTAAGGGGGTATAATGCCCGAGAATTACTTCTACACTACAGAAATTTTGAGAGAGAATTGTGGGAAATGAGCGACAACAACTGAATACTGAAGGCCCTTATTTATAGGTCTGTTCGATCACTTTCTCGCGCCCCGCGTAAGCCGATGGTAAGGCCTTCGTGGCCCGCGACGTAGAGTATGTAGGCCCTAGCCTTGATTGGTCACACGCATAGACTCGACACGAACTCGACACGTGGCAGCTCAGGGTGTCGCCCTGACCTTGAGCTGTCGCGCCCCGCGTAGCCCGAAGACAAGGTCTTCGCAGCCTGCGAGCGCCCTAATTTCTTGTTTTTATTTGAATTTTATAAGATTAAAGGTATTAGGGACAGGTTCTCGTATACGGGGTGTGCTTTAAGACATATAGGGATGTTATAAATATATTAGGGATGTCATAAATATTTTAGGGATGTCGGGAATATTTTAGGAGGGTTGTTATATCCTCCACACCTTGTTTTAGAACTCGTCCTCGAGGTCTACTGGAACAGGTGTGGATATTTCCTCTGCATTTCAGATTCAAGCTCCCATGTATACCCTGGTCCTCTCTTGGAATCCCATTTTACTTTGACTAGAACTAATCTCTTGTGTTTGAGATTCTTGACTTTCCTGTCTTCGATCTGTAGAGGTTTTTCTACAAACTTAAGCTTTTCATTTACCTCTATATCCTTAAGAGGTACCACTAATGATTCATCGGCTAAACACTTTTTGAGATTGCATACATGAAATACATCATGTATTCCTGTCATTTCCTCTGGCAGTTGTAGCTGATAAGCTACTGGTCCTATTCTTCTGATAATTTTAAAGGGTCCAACATACCTGGGGCTTAGCTTTCCCCTTTTGATGAATCTGACAACTCCTTTCTAAGGAGAAACATTTAACAAGACCTTGTCTCCTACCTGAAATTCCAACGGCTTTCGCCTGTTATCAGCATAACTCTTCTGTCGATAGCGTACTGCTTTCATTCTTTCCTTGACTTGAATGATTTTGTCTGTTGTTTCTTGCACTACTTCTGGTCCAGATAGTTGTTTTTCTCCAATTTCTGCCCAACAAACTGGAGTTCGGCACTTTTGTCCATAAGGTGCTTCGAAAGGTGCATCATTGATGCTGGTATGATAGTTTTTATTGTAAGAAAATTCTATTAATGGTAAATGATAGTCCCAATTTCCTCCGAAATCAATTACACAAGCTCTAAGCATATCTTTCATTGTTTGAATTTTCCTTTCACTTTGTCCATCCGTTTGAGGATGATAAGTTGTGCTTAGATTTAGCTTGGTTCCCATTGCTTTTTGGAAACTTGTCCAAAAATGAGAGGTAAAACGGCTATCTCTATCAGAAACAATTGATAAAGGAATACCATCTAATGAAACTATTTCATTTACATACAATTTGGCTAACTATTCCATACTGAAAGTTTCCTTCATTGTTAGGAAATGAGCAGATTTAGTTAATCTATCTACAGTCACCCAGATTGTATCATTACATTTTCGTGTTTTGGGTAATTTGGTAACAAAGTCCATTGTTATCAATTCCCATTTCCATACAGGCATTTCCAATTGCTGTAACAAACCTGAGGGTTTCTGATGTTCAACTTTGACCTGTGAACAGGTTAGACACTTGGCAACATAAGCTGCTATATCCTTTTTCATTCCTATCCACCAGAAATTCTTTCTTAAGTCTTGATACATCTTATCATTTCCAGGATGCATCGTATACTTAGACTTATGGGCTTCTTCTAATATACGGTGGCTTAGGTTTCCTAATTTAGGTATCCACATTTTTTTCTTATGGAATCTCCAAATTCCATCCGTTCCTTGTTCTAATTCCTTAATCATTCCTTTCAATTTCTCAGTATCGTCCTTGATTACTGATTCTTGTGTTTTCTAATCTGGTCATTTAAATCTACTTGTAGATTTAATTTAAGAGAGCGTACTCTTTTTGGCTTTTCGTGATACTTTCGACTTAAAGCATCGGCTACTACGTTAGCCTTTCCTTCATGATACTGGAGATTATAATCATAATCGCTAAGAAATTCCATCCAGCATCTCTGTCTCATATTCAATTCTTTTTGCCCAAAAATGTACCTTAAACTCTTATGATCAGTGAAGACAACAAATTTATTTCCATATAAATAGTGTCTCCAAATCTTAAGGGCAAAAATTATGGCTCCTAATTCTAAATCATGGGTTGTATAATTTTCTTCATGATTCATAAGTTGTCTAGAAGCGTAGGCTATCACCTACTGGCGTTGCATTAACACACATCCATAACCTAACTTAGAAGCGTCACAATAGACTTCAAAGTCTTCCGTTCCTTTTGGTAACGCTAGTATGGGTGCGTTGGTTAATCTTTGCTTAAGAATTCTAAAGGCTTCTTCTTGTTTTGGTCTCCATTCAAACTTAACAGATTTACAGGTTAGCTTAGTCAAGGGAATGACTATTCTGGAAAAATCTCGGATAAATCGTCTATAATAACCAGCCAATCCTAGAAAACTTCTAACCTCTGTTGGTGAATCAGGGACTTTCCATTTAGTAATTGCCTCAATCTTTGTGGAATCCACATGAATTTCTTCATGGTTAACTAAATGTCCAAGAAATTGAACTTTTTCTAACCAAAATTCACATTTCGAAAATTTAACATAAAGCGTTTCTTTTCTCAGTAAATTTAAAAGTATATGCAGATGCGCTGCATGTTCCTCTTGACTCTTAGAGTAAATTAGAATATCATCTATAAAGACAATTATGAATTTATCCAAATATGGCTTACATATTCGGTTCATCATGTCCATAAATGCGGCTAGGGCATTGGTTAAACCAAATGGCATGACAATAAATTCATAATGGCCATACCTTGTTCTGAAAGTGGTTTTAGGAATTTCCTCTTCCTATACCTTTACTTGATGATATCATGAGCGTAAGTCGATTTTAGAAAAGAATCGAGCTCCTTGCAATTGATCGAATAGATCATCGATTCTTGGTAATGGGTACCAATTTTTAATCGTGACCTTATTCAATTCACGTAATCAATGCACATACGCATTGATCCGTCTTTCTTTTTAACGAACAAGATCGGTGCTCCCCATGGTGATGAACTTGGCTGTATGAATCCTTTCTCTAACAGTTCGTCTAACTGTTTCTTTAATTCTTGCATTTCTGCAGGTGCCAAATGGTAAGGTACTTTGGCAATTGGTGCTGTTCCTGGTAGCAGATGAATTCTGAATTCGACTTCTCTGTCTGGCGGTAGTCCTGGTAATTCTTCTGGGAATACATCTGAAAATTTAGATACTACAGGGATATCTTTTAATTCTTTTCCTTTAGTGTGAATGGTTATGGAAATCATATACACTAGTGACCCTTTTCTTGCACTGCTTGCAGTTTTCATCACAGAGATGAATTTTGTGTGTCTAGTTGGCTTATCTCCTTTAATTGTGATCTTTTCACCATTTGGTGACTTTACTTGGATTGACTTTTGATCACAAAGAATACTGGCTTTATTGGCTACTAACCAATCCATTCCTAATACGATGTCAAATCCCGCTAGATTCATTAGGTAAAGATTTGCAATAAACTTTTGATTTAACATTTCTATTCTTGCTCCCTGCAAGAGTTCAGAAATCTTAATGGTTACTCCATTTGTTGTTTCTACCAAACATTCTTGTTGTAGTTTAGTTAATGGTTGGTTGATAAGTTTGCAAAATGAAGTATTAATAAAACTTTGGTTCGCACCAGAGTCAAATAATACTTTAGCAAAAACTTCATTAACTAAAAACGTACCGGCAATCACGTCCGGGATCATCTTTGCTTCTTCTGTAGTCAAAACAAATGCCCCAGCATTCTTAGTAGTCTTGTTGTTCATGGCTAGAGCTAGTTTCGGACAATTTGGCTTGATATGTCCATTTTCTCCACAGTTGAAGCATACCCCATTACTAGGTTTCTTCCTACAATCTTCCTCCTTGTGTCCTGGTATCTTGCAGTAGTTGCAGTAGGTTGAGCATCTTCCAGAATGCTTCTTCTTACAGGCTTTACAGTAAGGTGTAGAGGTAGAACCTATATTTTTCCCACGGTTGGAATTACCGTAGCAAAATTCCTGGGTAAGTCTTTGAGCTAGGTTCCTCCTCTGGTTTTCTTCTTGGGTACGCACTAGTTCATCAGTCAAGGTGTTTGCTAGTTCTACAGCTTCTTCTATAGTTGGTGGTCTAGCTGCCTTGACTACATGTCTAATTTCACCGATTAATCCCCAGATGTAACGGGAGATTAATACTGGTTCTGGTGATGCTAGGGTTGGCACTATTCTAGCATATTCAAAGAATGTAGTAGTGTAACCCTTACTATCTACTCCAGTCATTCTAAGGTTTAAGAATTTAATAGCAATCTGCTCCTTTTTATTAGGAGGACAGAATTTCCTTTCCACCATATTCTTAAACTCAGTCCATTCCATATTATATGTTTTGTCACTTTCCCTAGCCTGGAGGATAGTGTTCCACCATTCTAGAGCTGCATTTTTAAACAGATTGGAAGCAAACATTATCTTATCCTCTTCTGCACACTTGCTTATTTTTAAGACTGCTTCCGTCTTTTCTATCCAGCGTAGAGCTGCAATGGCTCCTTCATTGCCCAAGAATTCCATTGGTTTACAGGACCAGAATTCTTTATAAGAACAACCGTAAGACATGGTTCTTATTCTTTTTGGAATGGGCACTTGAAGTATTGGTCCATTGTTTACACTGTGATCAGGTTCAGTATGTGTTCGCTTACTTCCGCTATTACTGTTATTATTATCCGCTTCTCTAACATGTTGGATAATAGATGGCAGAGCATCTCTAATTCCTTGGGTTACTATGTGTCGAATGGCACTGTTATATATCTGGTTTTCCTTATTCTGGTTTTCCCGATTTGAATCGTTGGCCATCTAGATTTTAAACATTTACCAAGTATTAATATCACGAAACAATATTGAGTGCGAATAATCACACGACAACACATTGATCCAAAATCGTCGTCATTGCGACCTTTACTCTATTTTATATTATGCATCTATATCTATTACAAACTATAACTGGAAATGAAAATACAATACTAGTATGCATCAATAATTATAAGATTATCTATTCTAGTTTGGAAAAAAAAAATTCAAACATACACACATATATTATTATTATTATTATTATTATTATTATTATTATTATTATTATTATTACTATCACTACTGATAGGGGTTCATCCAATATTGCATGTTGCGCTCGTCATATTTCTAGACGAGTTTTTCCCCTATCTGTCTCATCATCTCACTCCCTTCTAATATCTCCTCACCAAAGGTGCGGAGTTCCTGTATGTTCTCAGTACTCATGGGTGGGGCTGGGACTGGTATTGGGTCAGGAAACAGGGGCATTGGTTCTTCCTGTGGGTAGAGGTTCTCTAGAATCTCCCTGATATATTGGTCATTATCAAAATAGGAGTCTAGAGGGTCAAGGTCTGGGTAGGGTCCTACTAGATCTTGCATGGGCTCCTCTATTGGGATTGGGTAACATTTCTGGTAATCCCCGTGGTCGTCAAACCATGGGTCATAGTCTAAGGGATGGGGTGCTGGTATTCTAGGGATTTCAGCTGGGTTTAGGTCAGGTAGTGGGTTCTGGTCAGCTGGGTCAATCTCTACTTCCATGGATTGTGTTGGGAACAACTGCAGTGGCTGTGGTGCTATGAGTTGTTCTAGGTTAGGGTCAGCGGCTGTGGTTGCTAGTATGTGGAAGTTTGCCAGTCTCCTATTAATTATATCCTGTTTTTGAGCGTTCATTTCCCTATTTGCGGCTGCTAAAGCTCGTTGCTGCTGAAGTTTTCTCATCCTCTTTCTACGCTCATGAGCTCCTCTGCTGAACCATCCTTTCTTCTTGTGAGGGAAAGGCTCTTCAGATTGTGCTTTAAACACGAAAATCCCTTCTTCGGTGTCAGCCGAATACCCCGAGGGGGTAGGCTGCGAAGAGGTTCCTTCGTCCCTAGGAGAGTTAGACAGTTGACGGTAAGCATCCGAAGGTCCTTGATTACTCATACTGTAAACTAACAAATTGTCAAATAACACAAAATAATAATCTACACGTATGCACATAGTTTCATTTATTATTTCCTAACAAAATTTATAATTTCAATGTCAGCAGAACACCTCTTTGGCTGAAATCAGTCGCTAAGCTTTGATACCACCTTCGGTCGCAACCCCCGACCCCTGCATCGGGAGGCGGGCGGCCGCGGCCTACTCAGAGATGGTGGTATCGGTGTTTATCATTATTTGGCAGTGGAATTTTCATCAGGACCGTAGTTAGGAAATATTTTATCAGAGTAAACACCACATTTTATATTAATAAACATAATGGGATATAACCCATGTTTTCATTACAAACATGTTTATAGGGATAAACCCTAATTTATTGAATAAAACATCTTTCTTTATTAGGTAACTTTTATAACCACATTTTTCCAAGCCTTCAGTGCTCTCCAGCTGGCTTCTATTTTGGCTTTCACATTTTGTTATCTGAAAAGCGTTTAAAAACATTTTGTCAGTGGGAAATACTGGTGAGTGATCCCAATTTAATCAAGACAGATTTTATCCTTGTACAGTATTGAGGGCAATCAGCAATTACATTTGTTTATTATTCTACCTTAATTACCACCCACGGTACTGTCGACCCGACTTGTGGTCATGTTACTACTCACAGTGTAGTAATAAATTTTGTATACAAAACCCCAACATACCGACAATAATTGTAGAATTACAAATACTCAATCACTGTTTAATTTAAATGTAAAGTATTGAGGTTTTGTAAAACAGTTTACAAAAAGGTTTACAAAAAGTAGATTACTCACATTGCTAGTTTAGACTTTTCATGGTGTTTTTCCTGGTTATAATCTATTAATTAAACAATGCACGCGCGTTTGTATAATAACCCAATATTTACATTAGTTATACCCTCCCTGAGACAGAACTCCAACGACTACGTCGGGCAGAACCCCGACAGCCGTTACGGAGCACTAGATCAATCGGGCAGCGTATCTAATACGTAACCGGGGGTTATAATACTTACAACAAGGCAGAACTTCGTTAATTAGGGGGTATAATGCCCGGGAATTACTTCTACACTACGGAAATTTTGAGAGAGAATCGTGGGAAATGAGCGACGACAACTGAAGACTGAAGGCCCTTATTTATAGGTCTGTTTGACCACTTTCTTGCGCCCCGCGTAAGCCTAGAGTATGTAGGCCCTAGCCTTGATTGGTCACATGCATAGACTCGACACGAACTCGACACGTGGCAGATCAAGGTGTCGCCCTGACCTTGAGCTATCGCGCCTCGCGAGCGCCCTAATTTCTTGTTTTTATTTGATTGTTAAAAAATTAAATTAGGGACCGGTTCTCGTATACGGGGTGTGCTTTAAGACATATAGGGATGTTATAAATATATTAGGGATGTCAGAAATATTTTAGAGATGTCGGGAATATTTTAGGAGGGTTGTTATATATCACACCATATACACCCCTCATAGCCTTATACAGTGCCTCTGGGGGGATGTGCACTTAAAAAGTGGGGATGTATCAATACCCTCACCCGTCATAAAATGAGTGTCATGAATGCGTGTCATGAATGCGTGTCGCAACCCCCGATCCCTATCTGTCCCAGGAACGGGTGGACGCGAACCAGGTTTGGTGGTATCCGTATGTTTAATCATTTTGGCAGCAGAAATTTCATCAGGACCATAGTTAGGAAATATTTTATCAGAGTAAAACCACCATATTTAATAATCACATGGGTAAAACCCAAGTTTCTTATTACAACATGTTTATAGGGATAAACTCTATTTTATTTCAATAAAACATATATTCATTTTAGGTAACTTTATAGCCACTTCTTAAGCCTTCAGTGCTGTCCCAGCTGGCTTCTATTTGGCTTTCACATTTTGTTACCTGAAACGTGTTTAAAACATTTTATCAGTGGGAAATACTGGTGAGTGAATCCCAGTTTAATCAAAACAGTTTTATCAGTCTACAGTATTGAGGGCGGTCGCGCAATTACATTTGTTTCCAAGTCATATCAATTACCACCCACGATACTGTCAACCCTACTTGTGGTTATGTTACTCCTCGCAAGGCAATAACAAATTTTGTATACAAAACCCCAACATACCGATGATAATTGTATCCTTACAAATACTCAATAACTGTTTAATATATAATTAATTAAGTGAGGTTTTGTAAAAACAATTTACAAAAAGGAGATTACTCACAAAAAAGTTTACACAAAAAGAAGGATTACTCACATTGCGGTCTTAGATTTCCTTTAAGGGTTTCCTGGTGATTATCTATAGTTTATACAAATGCACACGTGTTAGTATAATAACCAATTTTAACATTAGTAATACCCTCCCCAAGACGGTATTCCAACGACTACGTCGGCCAGAACCACGACAGCCGTTACGGAACCCTAGATCAATCGGGCAGTGTATCTAATACGTATCCAGGGGTTATAATACTTACAACGGAGCAGAACTTCGTTAATTAGGGGGGTATTATGCTTGAAAATTATGCCTACTATTCAGAAATTCGTTGAGAGAGAAAGAGACTGAGCGATTTGAGACTGAAGCCCGAGCTCCCCCTTTATAGGGCCACATTTCAAGTTTCTCGCGGCCCACGTAAGCCGAAGGATATCCCTTCGTGGCCCGCGACGTAGGTTAGTAGGGCCTAGCTTTGAGGTGTCACCGTTCTAGCTTCGCCACGTGTCGATACGTGGCGGCTTCCGGAGGAGGGCGGTTGGCCAGGCTTGTCAAGCCCCGCGTAAAGTGTAGCCAAGGGCTACGCGGCCCGCGAGTGCCCCTAAAATTTTGTTTTTAATTAATTTTTATAAAAATAAAGGTATTCGGGCTCGGTTTTCACCTACGGGGTGTATTTTAGGTCATATTGGGACATGTTAAATATATTAGGGTGTCAGAAAAATTTCAGGAGGATTGTTATATCCTCCTCACCTTGTTTTAGAACTCGTCCTCGAGGTCTACTGGAACAAGTGTGGATACTTCCTTTGCATCTCTGATTCAAGCTCCCTTGTGTATTCTGGTCCTCTTTTGGAGTCCCATTTCACTTTGACCAGAACTAATCTCTTGTGCTTGAGGTTCTTGACTTTCCTGTCTTCAATTTGTAGAGGCCTTTCTACAAATTTTAACTGTTCATTTACCTCTATATCTTTAAGAGGTATTACCTGTGATTCATTAGCTAAGCATTTCTTGAGATTAGATACATGAAATACATCATGTATTCCTGTCATTTCCTCTGGCAGTTGTAGCTGATAGGCTGCAGGTCCTATTCTTCTAATAATCTCAAAAGGTCCAACATACCTGGGGCTTAGCTTTCCCCTTTTGATGAATCTTACCACTCCTTTCCAAGGAGAGACTTTTAATCACACTTTATCTCCTACCTGAAATTCCAACGGTTTTCGCCTATTATCTGCATAACTCTTTTGTCTATCATGTGCTGCCTTCAGTCGTTCCTTGACTTGAATAATCTTGTCTGTTGTTTCTTGTACAATCTCAGGTCCAGATAGTTGTTTTTCCCTAATTTCTGCCCAACAGACTGGGGTTCGGCACTTTCGTCCATAAAGTGCTTCGAATGGTGCAGCATTGATACTTGTGTGATAACTATTATTATAAGAAAATTCTATCAATGGTAAGTGATCGTCCCAATTACCTCCGAAATCAATTACACAAGCTCTAAGCATGTCCTCCATTGTCTGAATTGTCCTTTCGCTTTGTCCATCCGTTTGAGGATGATAAGATGTGCTTAGATTTAACTTGGTTCCCATGGCTATCTGGAAACTTGTCCAAAAATGAGAGGTAAAACGACTATCCCTATCAGACACAATTGATAAAGGAATCCCATGTAATGAAACTATTTCATTTACATATAATTTAGCTAACTGTTCCATACCGAATATTTCCTTCATTGGTAGGAAATGTGCTGACTTAGTTAGCCTGTCTACAATCACCCAGATTGTATCATTACCTTTCCTGGTTTTGGGTAATTTGGTAACAAAATCCATTGTTATCAATTCCCATTTCCACACTGGCATTTCTAACTGCTGTAATAAACCTGAGGGTTTCTGGTGTTCAGCTTTAACTTGTGAACAAGTTAAACACTTAGAAACATAAGCTGCTATATCCTTCTTTATTCCTATCCATCAGAAATTCTTTCTTAAATCCTGATACATTTTATTACTTCAAGGATGCATCGTATACTTAGACTTATGGGCTTCTTCTAATATACGGTGACGTAGGTTTCCTAGTTTAGGTATCCACATTCTTTGCTTATGGAATCTCCAAATTCCATCTGCTCCTGGTTCTAATTCCTTAATCATTCCTTTTAACTTTTCAGTATCATCCTTGATTACTGATTCTTGTGCTTTTCTAATCTGCTCATTTAAATCTACTTGCAGATTTAATTTAAGAGAACGTATCCTTTTTGGCTTTTCATGGTATTTTCGACTTAAAGCATCAGCAACTACATTTGCTTTTCCTGCATGATACTAGATATCACAATCATAATCACTAAGTAATTCCATCCAGCGTCTTTGTCTCATATTCAACTCCTTTTGCCTGAAAACATACCTTAAACTCTTATGGTCAGTAAGAATAGTAAACTTACTACCATAAAGGTAATGTCTCCAAATCTTAAGGGCAAAAATTATAGCTCCTAATTCTAAATCATGGGTTGAATAATTCTCTTCATGATTCTTAAGTTGTCTAGATGTGTAAGCTATAACCTTTTAACGTTGCATCAACACACATCCATAACCTAACTTAGAAGAGTCACAATAGATTACAAAATCTTCAGTTCCTTCTGGTAACGCTAGTATGGGTGCGTTGGTTAATCTTTGCTTAAGAATTCTAAATGCTTCTTCTTGTTTAAATCCCCATTCAAACTTAACAGATTTACAGGTTAGCTTAGTTAAGGGAATGGCTATTCTAGAAAAATCTCAAATAAATCTTCTATAATAACCGGCTAATCCTAAGAAACTTCTAACCTCGGTTGGTGACTCAGGGGTTTTCCATTTAGTAATTGCCTCGATCTTGGTGGGATCTACATGAATTCCTTCATGATTGACTAGATGTCCAAGAAACTGTACCTGTTCTAACCAAAATTCGCACTTTGAAAACTTGGCATAAAGCTTTTCTTTTCTTAATAAACTTAAAAGTGCGTGCAAATGTTGTGCATATTCTTCTTTATTCTTAGAGTAAATGAGAATATCATCTATAAAGACAATTATGAATTTATCCAAATATGGCTTACATATTCGGTTCATCATGTTCATAAATGCAGCTGGGGCATTGGTTAAACCAAATGGCATGACAGTAAATTCATAATGACCATACCTTGTTCGGAAGGCAGTTTTAGGAATGTCTTCTTCCTGTACCTTTAATTGATGATATCCTGACCTTAAATCGATTTTAGAGAAAAATCGAGCTCCTTGCAATTGATCGAACAGATCATCGATTCTTGGTAATGGGTACCAATTCTTAATTGTGACTTTGTTCAATTCACGGTAATCAATGCACATACGCATTGATCCGTCCTTCTTTTTAACAAATAAAATCGGTGCTCCCCACGGGGATGAACTTGGCTGTATGAATCCTTTCTCCAACAATTCATCTAACTGTTTCTTTAGTTCTTGCATTTCTGCGGGTGCCAATCGGTAAGGTGCTTTGGCAATTGGTGTTGTCCCTAGTAACAGGTGAATTCAACTTCTCTGTCTGGCGGTAGTCCTGGTAATTCTTCTGGAAATACATCTGAAAACTGAGATACTACAGGGATATCTTTTAGTTCTTTTCTTTTAGTGTTAATGATTATAGAAATCAGATATACTAATGACCCTTTTCTTATAACTTGCCGTTTTCATCACAGAGATGAATTTCGTGGATCTAGATGGTTTATCTCCTTTAATTGTGATCTTTTCACCCCTTGGTGAATCTATTTGAATTGACTTTTGATCACATAAAATACTGGCTTTATTGGCTATTAACCAATCCATTCCTAATACAATATCAAATCCTGCCAGATTCATTGGGTAAAGATTTGAACTAAACTTTTGATTTAAGAATTCTATTCTTGCTCCCTGCAAGATTTCAGAAATCCTAACAGTTTCTCCATTCGCTGTATCTACTAAACATTCTTGTGGAAGTTTAGTTAATGGTTGATCGAGTAATTTGCAAAATGAAGTATTAATAAAACTTTGGTTCACACCAGAGTCAAATAATACTTTAGCAAAAACATCATTAACTAGAAACGTACCGGCTATCACATCCGGGATCATCTTTGCTTCTTATGCAGTTAGGACAAATGCTCTAGCATTTTTCTTAGGTGCTTCAATTATCTTAGCAAAATTTTAATTACAGGTTTCTTATAGTAATGTAAGGGGAATTCTTATACTTTTGATGGCATCCCAACTTTAAAGAGTTACTGCCTTCATCTTGTCACACAAATTACGAGAGTGATGATTAAACGAAATAATGTTTGTCATCAGAGTTTATAGATATACATATCTATATAATCATATATTTCATGTACACCTTATTCATAAGGTTAATATATGTAACAGATTTACGTAAAAAAATATATAGGTCAGACATCGCTGGAGTAATTTTATTAACATATACCCCATCTTACCCGGACAAGCTGGAGTGTTCACCGCATCATATCTAGTCTTGCCGGAGAGGTATTTATTACTGTATATCATATACTTAGAATTCTTTCTTAAATCACAATTTTGGAAAATTCATTATTCATTATAGCTGGTATCAAGAAACATGGAAATTAGTATTCTCATGATAGATCATATTCTAGAATCGAGTAATACAAATAAACTAGAAATAGCAGTGGCCAATTGTTATTGCTTATTTATCATATTTGCACCATTCTAGTCATCATCCTCACAACATACTAACATCCATCACAATTTATCTATACAAATAATTAGCTTATTTTGAAGCTTATACTAAGGCATTAAAATTTCTTGTGTTACTATGTGTTGGATAGCATTGTTATTTCTTAGGTTTTCATTATTATGATTATTCTGGTTTTTCTGATTTACTTCAGTGTTCATCTGAATATTTATCGGGTATCACAGACAAATATTTAGTACAAGCATTTAGATACCATCATACAAACAGATTGATTAAAATGGTGTGCATTACGACTTATATATATATGTATCTATTAAAAACTACAACTGGAATTCAAAATATACTAGTGGTTATGCATCCGTAACTTTATTTTAGTCTATCTAGATAGTAGAAGTATTATACTCAACATGCTATTATGTAAGGTTTATTCTATCTCTTGTCTCTACTAAGTTATTATCTAATAGGCGAAATTCTTTTAAAGTTTCTGGCTCATAAGTGATATGGGTGCTGGTACTAGGTCAGGGTGTTTGTTTATAAGGGTATGGGTAAATTTTTTTTTCTGGTTGAGATCTAACTTTTATTGGTTGGTCCTGGTTTGGCGGTTCCACGATCTAATATAAGTTAGCATTTACTACTGTAGTGGATAACATATGGAGATTTGCCCATTGTTTATCTAATTCTTCTTCCCATGGGGGTTTATTGCCTGTTCCCTGAGTTTGTGCATTTATTTCCTTATTGATTATTACTCCCTTTTGTTGTGACTTCTATATTTCCTTTATCTTCTCACGACTTTTTCTAATAATCCAACTTCTCTTGTTAGTGGTAAATGGTTTCTCAGACTGTGCCTTACGAATAAATATTCCTTCTTCAGTATCTGCTGAGTATCCTGAGGGAATTGGTTGAAATGATGTTCCCTTATCGTTTGATGAACTATCTAATTGACGATAGATGTCCGAAATTCTTTGCTTACCCATACTGTAGACTAACAATTAGTCAAATAACATATAACAATAACATACAAATATGCACGTATTTCAGTATTTTTTTCCTAACAGACTGAATTTTGGTGTCAGCAGAACACTTCTGTGGCTGAATCAGTGGCTTAGCTCTGATACCACCTTCTGTCGCAACCCCCGATCCCTATATGTCCCGGGAACGGGCAGACGCGAACCAGTTTTAGTGGTATCCGTATGTTTAATCATTTTGGCAGCGGAAATTTCATCAGGACCGTAGTTAGGAAATATTTTATCAGAGTAAAACCACCATATTTAATAATCACATGGGTAAAACCCAAGTTTCTTATTACAACATGTTTATAGGGATAAACCCTATTTTATTTCAATAAAACATCTATTCATTTTAGGTAACTTTATAGCCACTTCTTAAGCCTTCAGTGCTATCCCAGCTGGCTTCTATTTGGCTTTCACATTTTGTTACCTGAAACGTGTTTAAAACATTTTGTCAGTGGGAAATACTGGTGAGTGAATCCCAGTTTAATCAAAATAGTTTTATCAGTCTACAGTATTGAGGGCGGTCGCGCAATTACATTTGTTTCCAAGTCATATCAATTACCACCCACGGTACTGTCAACCCGACTTGTGGTCATGTTACTCCTCGCAAGGCAGTAACAAATTTTGTATACAAAACCCCAACATACCGACGATAATTGTATCCTTACAAATACTCAATAACTGTTTAATATATAATTAATTAAGTGAGGTTTTGTAAAAACAATTTACAAAAAGGAGATTACTCACAAAAAAGTTTACACAAAAAGAAGGATTACTCACATTGCGGTCTTAGATTTCCTTTAAGGGTTTCCTGGTGATTATCTATAATTTATACAAATGCACACGTGTTAGTATAATAACCCATTTTAACATTAGTAATACCCTCCCCGAGACGGTATTCCAACGACTACGTCAGGCAGAACCAAGACAGCCGTTACGGAACCCTAGATCAATCGGGCAGCGTATCTAATACGTATCCATGGGTTATAACACTTACCACGGAGCAGAACTTCATTAATTAGGGGGGTATTATGCTTGAAAATTATGCCTACTATTCAGAATTTCGTTGAGAGAGAAAGAGACTGAGCGATTTGAGACTGAAGCCCGAGCTCCCCCTTTATAGGGCCACATTTCGAGTTTCTCGCGGCCCGCGTAAGCCGAAGGGAATCCCTTCGCGGCCCGCGACGTAGGTTAGTAGGGCCTAGCTTTGAGGTGTCACCGTTCTAGCTTTGCCACGTGTCGACACGTGGCGGCTTCCGGAGGAGGGCGGGTGGCCAGGCTTGTCGCGCCCCGCGTAAAGTGTAGCCAAGGGCTACGTGGCTCGCGAGTGCCCCTAAAATTTTGTTTTTAATTGATTTTTATAAAAATAAAGGTATTCGGGCTCGGTTTTCACCTACGGGGTGTATTTTAGGTCATATTGGGACATGTTAAATATATTAGGGTGTGATGTAGGGTAAAATCCACATATTTGTCCCGTGTAAAGTGTATAATTTATGTATAGGTTTTATTTGTTTTTATTTAGATTTTAGTGTATATTATATTATTTTGTGTTTAGCCAGGTACTGGTGCAAATGAAGCAAAAACGAGTAGTATGAAAATAACCAGCCAGTTGGTCAGAGTGAAGTGCCAGGGACCGAATTAAAATTGCCGCTATTTTCCTTGATTGGGCTGACCACTATCTCTATATTATTATTAGAATATACTGGGCATCATCACAAAAGGCAGCCATATTGGTGGATTATTATTATTACGAAGAGATATGTCATCAGGCAACAAAAGAAATATAAAAGTTGCATTCAAGAATTCATATACTGAAGACCAAAATTAAATAAAGGTGAACATATGACAGATGGTGAGGTCACGAAAATGGCAAGAAGTTCATGCAATTAAAAGAGAATGCAATTACAAATCACATTAACGAATCATTAGAATAACCGTTGTGCCATCGCCTATCAATTAACTAGGTGGGCTGGGCCCAATGCACATTCTTAGAGACCCGCAAAATGTTTGAAGTCGGCCCAGGTCGTGAATTGGTTTTACACTAGAATTATGACACCATAAAAGGGGACGCACAAAGATACATAGGGGGGAGAAGCATATAGGGTGTGTTCCCGAGTTAAAAAATCCATCCCCTTCCCTCCCCTCCCCTCCCCTCCATGTCTTTCCAAATTGGAAAGACTATTTTCAGGCAAAAAAAACCCCATTTTCCCTCCCCTCCCCTCCCCCTGTTAAGTGGATCTCTGGAACACAGCAATAGGGGACGGCTGTTAGGAGCCGACGAAGAACAGAAGGAACGATTTGGAGCAGGGGTTCAAACGGTTCAAGTTCCGCAATTCAAGATTCGATTTCGGGTTTGCAAATAATTAATTTATTGGTTCGATATACTTTTTGTTTATTGAATTCATGACTATGATTTATTATTTGAAGACTTGTATTGCATTCTTGGTTATGATTTATTATTTGAAGACTTGTATTGCATTCTTGGTTATGATTCTTGGCTAAACCTTTGTTACTACCTAGGTTAAGATGAACATTTAATAAAGTTTGGATTTCTTTTCGTTTATTATCGTGTGTATGGGTTTTTCTTAAAAAGTAAAGAACTTTGGAATCTTTAACTTAGTGCATATGCGTATCTAGTTTTGATTATTGATTGTTTATTCGTTTCACATGAACCTTGGTGAATGTCTTTCATAGGATAGGTTTGTGTTGATTGTTCGAGTCTTTGCGGGTTCGGGTAGTCTTTGGGTGAATTGGCCAATAACCTTAGAAACGGTAAATAAAATATATTTAGAACTTGATATTCTGCTAATCTTGTCGCTGAGAGGCTCGAGGTTATTAATAGGTCTCGGTTTGATATATAGCTAGGATTAGGTTTTGAGAGAAATCGGTCTTAGTTCCCTAATCTTATTCGTGTCTATTAAACTAAATTAAAATCCATAGTTGCCTTAGACTTTCGCGCTGAGAGGTAGATTGTCAGATTAAGGCACTTTTAAAGAAGTTAGAGGACTGAGAGGAAGTCTAACCAACCGGTAGTCATAACAGCCCTGTAGAGTCTCACAGGTTTCTTCCTGAGAAGGGTCGGGAGGTCTTAGTAGGGATTTCTTAGGGTTTAGCACACAAAGATCCCGGTTCCATACCACTTTAGTTTCGAATAGAAATCCATTCCTAGTTAAATAGGATTCCAGCCTAGGTAGTCGTTTATCATCTCGGAGTAAAACCTTCGTCCAAAGTCGCATCTAGTTAATTTAGTTAATTAGTTTAAGTTTAATTGTAATTTTAGGATTGTTAGGAAACCCCCCAAAACAATAAAAACAGTTAAGTACAGTTAGGTCAGTTAAGTTAGTCGAGTCTAGTCAACGTAGTCAGTAGAGTCTCGTGGGTTCGATACCCGGACTTACTTAGGTTATACTACATTGACCGGTACACTTGCCGGTTGTGTGGTCTAAATTAGAGAGTCTTAGTTTTATAAATTTAAAATTTAGGTGTCTAATTTAGGGTTAATTTAGTTTATATTTATTTGACCACTTTTAGCACATTAAGTTTTTTGCGCCGTTGCCGGGGACTCTTGGCGATTGCGTTTATTAGCTTTGATTACACTTAACTGTTAAATCTGTGCTACTTGTATAGTTGTGTAATTTTTTTGTTTTTTTTAGTTAGTTTTTTGTTATTCTCTCTACCTTGTTCTGCTCTCTCTACCTTGTTCTGCTCTTTCTACTCTCTTAATGGCAGGTGATCCAATTGACGTAGATATCTCTGATGATGAGACTTATCCCACTGAACCAATATGGGATTTGTCAGATGAAGAGTATGAGGAAAGTGAAGATGACTTGTTTTGGGAGAGAGAATTTGCGGATGAGTTAGAGGGTTTTCCTGTAGATAAAGAAGTAGGTACGTTTGATCCGGAGGGTGACCTTGCATACTTAGAAGCTTTACTTGCAGGAAACCCAATGACGGACATCAAAAAAAAAAAGTGGTGGTGGAAGAGGAAGACCATCACAGCTGGCCCGTGGTACTGATAACGAATGCGAGTAAAAATTTAAAACCACGGGAGGAGGCAATGAGAAGAACACCTGGGATCGTGATTCGGTGGCTACTGCCAGGTAAATTCAAATTTTGGTGTTTTAACCCGGTTAAATATTTAAAATTCTTTTATAATTCCACTACAAAATTTTTAAATGTTTATGAGGACCGGGTGGAATTAAATGGGTTGGACCGGGTTCAAGTTAAGGAAAAGCCTCCTGATTAAATTCAAGTGTGGGGAGGTTTTGTAGAGTTTGTATAGAGGCATACTTTTTGTATATTGAGTCTTAGTTAGTAGTTTTTGAGTCATTTTTTTTCGAGTCGGTACTGCTTTGGTTTTTGCTTGTTTTTGTTTATGCAGGTTTGAATCGTACCACCCGTACTCAATCTCCATTCTGGTGATTTTGGAGCTGCTTTTCAAATTTCAAGTAATTTACCGAGTGTACTAGTCATAGTCAAAGCTGATCGCGACCAAAATGCTATACGATCGAGCTGGATTGGACGAGAGTTATGGAGCATACACGTTATAAAACCAGCTAAGTCCTTTCCAATTTTGCCCGTTTTTTTTTATTTCTTATTTATTTTAGTTTTTGAGTCAGTTTCCGTCTCTGCATTGGGGACAATGCAAATCTTAAGTGTGGGGATGGGTGCTTTTTTTTAGGTTAGTTTGAGTAAAAAAAATTTAAAAAAATACAAAAAAAATTAAAAATCCAAAAAAAAAATTTGAAAAAATCAGAAAATGTCTTTTGAATAAAGAAGTTTGCAAAATTAATATGGAAAATGATAGAAAAGATGAATTTTTGCTTGGGTTTAAATAATAATAATATGAGATTATAATAAATCGAGCTTGCGTCTAGTTGGGGATATGTGGATAGGCCCGTGTTTGGTTTTAAGTCCCTTTGAGCTAATACACCTTAATTGTCGGTCTGCTAGTGGGTTTTCGCCTGGGAAATATGGGAAATCAAAATTGTCGATAATAGTATAAGGGACACTGTTATAAGTTAAAACTGTTAGAGTTTGTGATCATGCGAAAAAAAAATAATAAAATAATGAGATAGAAACTAAATGAAAGTAGTGCATTCCTATGTAGTCTGGGTTGGGGATAGTGACTTTACAACCGGATTGCCGCTAGGGTGTATGAAATCGACTGTGCAAAGAAAAGAAAAAATGTTCCGAAGCTTAAGTAATCCGAGTTGGGGATAGCGACTCTACAGCCGGATTGCCTCTTGGTTAGGGAAAGCATCGTCTATGCTCATTAGAAAAAAAAAAAAAAAAAAAAAAGCGGAAAAAAAATTGGAAAAAGAAAAAGTTGATTGTAAACTCTCTTGGTTTTGATATAAGACGGTTGGGAATTGGTCCAGTGATCGTTCCTTTAGTCCTATAAGCTTGAGGTGGGAGTAGGTGGACCGTAGATTCTAGTGTGAGGCCCTAGGTAGATTGACCGCACTTAAATTAAACTTACATGATAAGGGCTTAGGATTGGATTCGGGTTTAAGGGGACAAATATATTCGCAATCGCGGCTAACGCAAGCTTTGTTTTTAATAAGATATGAATAATTTTTGACCCAATTGATTATTCATCTCTGATTCCGTTGCATAATTCTTTTTCGGGGACGAAAAAAGGTTAAGTGTGGGGATATTTAATGTAGGGTAAAATCCACATATTTGTCCCGTGTAAAGTGTATAATTTATGTATAGGTTTTATTTGTTTTTATTTAGATTTTAGTGTATATTATATTATTTTGTGTTTTGCCAGGTACTGGTGCAAATGAAACAAAAACGAGTAGTATGAAAATAACCAGCCAGTTGGGCAGAGTGAAGTGCCAGGGACCGAATTAAAATTGCCGCTATTTTCCTTGATTGGGCTGACCACTATCTCTATATTATTATTAGAATATACTGGGCATCATCACAAAAGGCAGCCATATTGGTGGATTATTATTATTACGAAGAGATATGTCATCAGGCAACAAAAGAAATATAAAAGTTGCATTCAAGAATTCATATACTGAAGACCAAAATTAAATAAAGGTGAACATATGACAGATGGTGAGGTCACGAAAATGGCAAGAAGTTCATGCAATTAAAAGAGAATGCAATTACAAATCACATTAACGAATCATTATAATAACCGTTGTGCCATCGCCTATCAATTAACTAGGTGGGCTGGGCCCAATGCACATTCTTAGAGACCCGCAAAATGTTTGAAGTCGGCCCAGGTCGTGAATTGGTTTTACACTAGAATTATGACACCATAAAAGGGGACGCACAAAGATACATAGGGGGGAGAAGCATATAGGGGACGGCTGTTAGGAGCGGACGAAGAACAGAAGGAACGATTTGGAGCAGGGGTTCAAACGGTTCAAGTTCCGCAATTCAAGATTCGATTTCGGGTTTGCAAATAATTAATTTATTGGTTCGATATACTTTTTGTTTATTGAATTCATGACTATGATTTATTATTTGAAGACTTGTATTGCATTCTTGGTTATGATTCTTGGCTAAACCTTTGTTACTACCTAGGTTAAGATGAACATTTAATAAAGTTTGGATTTCTTTTCGTTTATTATCGTGTGTATGGGTTTTTCTTAAAAAGTAAAGAACTTTGGAATCTTTAACTTAGTGCATATGCGTATCTAGTTTTGATTATTGATTGTTTATTCGTTTCACATGAACCTTGGTGAATGTCTTTCATAGGATAGGTTTGTGTTGATTGTTCGAGTCTTTGCGGGTTCGGGTAGTCTTTGGGTGAATTGGCCAATAACCTTAGAAACGGTAAATAAAATATATTTAGAACTTGATATTCTGCTAATCTTGTCGCTAAGAGGCTCGAGGTTATTAATAGGTCTCGGTTTGATATATAGCTAGGATTAGGTTTTGAGAGAAATCGGTCTTAGTTCCCTAATCTTATTCGTGTCTATTAAACTAAATTAAAATCCATAGTTGCCTTAGACTTTCGCGCTGAGAGGTAGATTGTCAGATTAAGGCACTTTTAAAGAAGTTAGAGGACTGAGAGGAAGTCTAACCAACCGGTAGTCATAACAGCCCTGTAGAGTCTCACAGGTTTCTTCCTGAGAAAGGTCGGGAGGTCTTAGTAGGGATTTCTTAGGGTTTAGCACACAAAGATCCCGGTTCCATACCACTTTAGTTTCGAATAGAAATCCATTCCTAGTTAAATAGGATTCCAGCCTAGGTAGTCGTTTATCATCTCTGAGTAAAACCTTCGTCCAAAGTCGCATCTAGTTAATTTAGTTAATTAGTTTAAGTTTAATTGTAATTTTAGGATTGTTAGGAAACCCCCCAAAACAATAAAAACAGTTAAGTACAGTTAGGTCAGTTAAGTTAGTCGAGTCTAGTCAACGTAGTCAGTAGAGTCTCGTGGGTTCGATACTCGGACTTACTTAGGTTATACTACATTGACCGGTACACTTGCCGGTTGTGTGGTCTAAATTAGAGAGTCTTAGTTTTATAAATTTAAAATTTAGGTGTCTAATTTAGGGTTAATTTAGTTTATATTTATTTGACCACTTTTAGCACATCAGGGTGTCAGAAAAATTTCAGGAGGGTTGTTATAATGCGTGTCATTAAATGTGTCATAAATGTGTGTCGTTAAATGTGTCATAAATGTGTGTCATAAAAACACTCACAAATGCATGTCATGTTAATTTTATGACTCCTCAATCAACGACACGCTTTTGCGTGTCATAATTACCGTTTTATGACACACAATGTGTGTCAAGAAATGTGTATTTTCTAGTAGTGGCATCTGGGTTTTCGAATTTTTTTTTCAAAAATATAGCAATAGTATACTCGTTTTAAAGATAAAAAACACTCATTTTTTGGTGAAATATTTTTAAAAAAATAATGTCGTATGTAAGAGTTATCAACGTTTAAAAAACAGGGGGAATTGTAGGAGAGAGAGAAACTATTACTTTGGATTGACTAGATTACCCCTACACAAACTCACGCACCTCCTTTTTTATCAATTATACTCATTTAATCCAAGCCCTTGATTAATAAATTGATGGTCAAGATTACTTCCTAGCCAAAATAAACTTTCTATTATATCTTGACCCCAATAATAAAAGTTTTAAAAAACACATATTTACAATTTAAGGGATATTTTAGATCTAAACAACACTACATCGGAAACTTGAATTTGATTTGCAAATGATAGATTGCATGCATTGGTAAACACATGATTCTGGTCTAGCAGAATTCTTTTATTCGAATATTGCTTCAGCTTGTTTCCTGCTTGGCACATTATTAAAAGTTCTGGAGCCGAACAGGGTTCATTTGGAGGCTGCTGCAATACAGGGTTCTGGTTGCATCTAATCTCATGGCTCGGGGTGTTTTGGTTAATTCGGGCTGCTGCACTGATTGTTCAGGTGTCCAAGAATAGGTGGAGCATGCTTTTTTGGAGTGTCTGTTTGCCAAGGTGGTGTGGAAAAGGATTTCTTTATGGGCGAAGTGGGATTTTACGGGTTTCACGTGCCTTGATCAAATGTTTTCTCAGATTATATATGACAATGTTGGGATTAGGAAAATGGTTCTGCTCAGTATGATGTATACATCCATTTGGCTGCTTTGGAAAGACAGGAACGTCAAGGTTTTTCGGGGAAACAAACGATCAGTTAACAAGGTGTGTGATGAGATTGTTTCATCCTTGTTTAACTATATTATTTATAGGTCGAAACACAAACACACCGATTGGAGGTGGGCAATGTGGTGCAATGACCCGCTTAACTGTGCTTAATCTTCTGTTTTATTTTCCTTTCTCTTGTTTGTGAGCTTCTGTGTGTTACTGTTTCCAGTGTTTCGTATCGCTGGAGGATTTTTTGTTTTGAGCTTCTATAATATTATACCGTTCTAAAAAAATTGAATGGTAATATAATAATGGGTTCTGATGGGGAATGTTACTTTGTGGAAAAAAAAAGTCTTGCCTCCTTTATTACATCTTATGAGAATTGCATTAAAGGCAAAATATGTGATATGTGATCCTAAAGGCACTGGATGAAGACTATAATAATATTTATCATGATGATTTAGAAGAGATGGACATTCAATGGCAAATGGCTATGATATTGAGAATGGATAAGGGATTAACCGTATAAGTAGGAAGTTTGTAGGAAAGAAGGTTGGTTTTGACAAGTCAAAGGTGAAGTTCTACAACTGTCGGAGATGGACACTTTACAAGGGAATGCCATAAACCTAAGGTTGAATCTCCTTCAGGCTACACCAAGCAAAGCTCTTCATATGAGGGTTCCCAAGGACATAGTGGAAACTCAAAAGCTTTAAGTACTGTCAACTCAACTGGATGGATCTTATGATTTGAGTCTACATCTAGAAGAAGCTGGGTCGATTACTTAGGCTTTTATGGCTAAGATTTTTGTTATGAAGGATGAAGATGTAGATCCTATGGAAGTAGAAAAGAAGGAAATAATAGAGAAGACAATTGAGGTAGAAAATACATATTTCACAACTTTCGTGGTAGATGTTGATGAGCTTACATGAGAGTTACACTTAAAATCAGAATCTGTAAGTAATGTTTGCCATATTTTGCACTGAATTGCATGTAAACTAAACAGGTTGTTGGAGCATAATAAAATTCAGCCAGCTCACTTAGAAAAACTAAAAGAAGCAAAGAGGGTATTGACTACACTTAGACTTTTAGTCCTGTGGTCAAACCTGCTACTATTTGTCTAGTTTTTTCGGTCGCTTTCTCTCGAGGATGGTCTATTCGTCAAGTTGATGTCAACAATGCGTTCTTACATGGGGATCTTTTTGAGACTGTGTATATGACCCAACCCTTAGACTTTGTTGACTCATTTAGACCGCATTATGTTTCTCGCCTGTAGAAGGCTCTTAGAGTTTGGTTTTCCAAGCTATCCACCGATCTGCTTGCTAATGGTTTTACCTAGTGTCTTTCAGATCTCTCTCTTTGTTTACAGTCGGGATTTGATACTATGTTATGTCGTGATCTATGTTGATGACATCATTATTATTGGGAGCTCTTCTGATTTTGTTACTGGCTTGATTAGGCGCTTACATTCTCAGTTTGCGCTCAACGATTTGGGACATTTATCATATTTTTTGGGTATTCAGGCCACAGTTTTTGAGGATGTTTTACACTTATCTCAGCAACGCTACTTACTCATGTTTTGTTATGGTAGAAAACTTTCTCGGCACACTTGTGATCCTTTGTCTGACTCTATTATGTATCGGAGTATTGTTGTTACATTACAATATCTTGTGTTGACACGAATAGAGATTGCTTATGCGGTCAGTAAGGTGTCATAGTTTCTTCAGACACCTACACTTGCACCTACTGATCGACACTGGGTTGCTGTTAAGCGGATTTTGCGGTATCTTAAGGGTACCATATCTCATTGGTTATGTATATGTTGGTCTAGTTGTGTTGATTTACATGTTTAAAGTGATGCTGACTGGGCTGGATGTCCCAATGATCCATGATCCACCACAGGTTATTGTGTCTTTCTTGGGCCAAACCTTATCAATTGGAGTTCCAAGAAACAACATACAGTAGCTAGGTCGAGTACTGAGGTTGAGTACCAAGCGCTTGATCATACAGCTGTGGATTTAAGTTTGATTACATATATATTACACGAGTTATATATCACGATGACTTGTCCACCTTTTATTTGGTGTGATAATATTGGAGCTACATATCTTGCAGTTAACCCGATGTTTCATCAACCCACCAAAGACTTGGAGATTGACATCCATTTTGTTCGTGACATGGGTTTGACGGGTATTTTACATGTTCGGGTATGTTTCCACTACACTTCAGATTGTAGATCTTTTGACCAAAGGATTGTCTAGTGTTCGTTCTGACAGTTTGCGGTCCAAGCTTCATGTAAATGTTCCTCGTTCAGGTTGAAAGGGCATATTAGAGTGTAGTATATATGTATATATAGTTGTGCAGCTTGTATCTAAACAATTGGTTATGTGAGTGAGTTTCTTATGGTTAATTTGAGTTGGTTACACTCTCCTATATACAAAGAGTTGCTTGTACATGTTTAGTTACTAATTCTTGATATGAGTTTGAGAGTAGTTGAACCTAATACTTGTCTTTATGTGGTTTAAAGACTAATAATAATGTCACAAAAATGAAAAAAAAAGATAAAGATTAAACCATGTAAACATGAAACCACAAAGTTTATATTATTCAGGAATTAATTTAATACATTCAAATTACTATATATAACATTTCAGGTAGGATGTTAGCTACAGTGGTATTGACGTGTCAGCTTACAATTGGTGTACAGTTAATATAGCATAAGGTACAACGTAGGGATGCACGACATAATATAATATGTGCACGGCGGAAAACTAAGATGAAGATGAAGAGATAGAGTTTACAAATTTCATTACATGGGAAAGAAAGAGAAAGCTGGAGAGACGAATGGAAATCTTGTAATCTGATTTTATCCGGTTTCGCCACCACCGGAAATCGAATCTGAGACGCCTACAAGATACCGGATATGAAATCGCTTCAGATATATCTTGCTACCCCGTCACAGGGGCGAAGGTTAATTGGTGCCCTGGGGTGCACCCGCCCACCCCAATGTTTCGGTTAGAAGTGTATAGGTTTCTATTTTTCGTCCGGAAATTTTAAAAATTATATAGGATCGTCTCCCCCCAATTATTTTTCGTAAATATTTATGCAATATATAAATTAAAGTAAAGTTTGTTACAACTTTGTATATAAGTGATGGGTAGTTTTTTAAATATATTTTAACTCTTATTTGTCTAACCCTAGATTACCCACTACACAATAAACTTAATCGCAAGTTTTTCATGTGTAAGAACGTGTCATTTGAATGAATGAATTTTTTTAGTTTTATGGTGTAAAGGTTCAGGAGGGATTATTCCCTCGGGGGATTGGGAGGCCGGTGCGGGTGTGAAACTCCAGGGGGGTGTCGTTAATAGTGATGCAGAGTTTATTAGTAGTATGGCTCTTAAAAGAGCGAACTGTGCAGTCGAGCTGATGAGGTGCCTTAAACGCCTACGGGACCCTCAGAGCGAGCTCCTCTTACTTCGTTCTTGTATGGGTGTTGCTAAATTACTGTTTGCTCTTCGAACGTGTCAACCTTCTTTGGTCGGGGGAGTTGTCTCTGTTTTTGATGAAGTCCTCCGGGGAGCATTAGAGGATATTGTTGTTTGTGGGGGTGCCTTTTTTGGAGATCTCCAGTGGAGGTTGGCTTCTCTCCCGACCCGGTTCGGAGGCTTAGGGATTTGTACGGCCGATGATGCCTCTTCATATGCTTTCGTGGCATCAAGGGCCAAATCTTGGGGTTTACAAGACCACATACTCCGAGAATGTGGTGGGGATGTTTTAGACTCCGATTACAGGAGTGCGTTGGACCTTTTGCATAGTTCTCTTCCCGACCTTGATATTCGCGGTTTCTACATTAAAGACACCGCCCCTCCTAAATCCCAGAAAATTCTGGCGAATGCCTTATATGGCGAAATTGTCAAAAGGTTTGAAGAGAAGTTCGTTTTATCCCCTCGGCAAAGAGCTGTGTTTGAATGTCTACGTGCCCCACATGCTCAGGATTTTCTGTCTGTCGCACCTATTGAAGGCTTGGGGCAACACATGTCGGCTGTGGAATACCGTGCTATCCTTAGATACCCAGTTGACGAGCCATGTCCGGTATGCCGCAAAGCGTGTTTGGATTCTTTCGGCGAGCACGCGATCCACTGTAAAGAGCTACCGGGGTTTAAATATCGGCATGATTAGGTGAGAGATGTGTTATGTGATGTTCTTAAGCGGGCCGCGATCTCTGCCAAAAAGGAGGCTCCAGTAAATTTCCTGACTGACCCCTTAGAGTGGAGGTCCACTTTACGCCCGGCGGACATCCTTGTGTTTGGATGGGAAGGGGAAACACGCTTGTGTAGATCTAACTGGAGTCTCCCCCCTTGTCGGGCTCAAGGACAAGGGCTTTGTCGTAGGGCAAGCGGTGCTCAAGGCAGAGGCAAGCAAAGTGGCAAAACATGAGAAAGCCTGCCTGGAGAATCAACATGTGTTTGTCCCGTTTGCGTTTGATACCTTTGGTGGTCTCGCTCCTGACGCTGTGCGGCTTTTGAATCGGGTTCAAAAAGTCGTTAATAGTAATTCTTCGTCGCTAAAGGTTTCAAACTTTGTATTTAGTAGAATTGGTTTTTCTATTCAAAAAGGGGTTGCGGCGCAACTTGTTGCCCGACTACCTACCATTGCTTTGTAATTGCCCTTTTTCGTGTGGAATGATATTGACGTGTTTACACCAAAAAAAAAAAAATTTGGAACTATTATTATTTGACCTGACCCGAATCGATAGCCGACCCTACCCGACCTGAAACATAACGATAGGAAAAAAAAGAGTTAATTGCCAAAAGCGTCCCTAAGGTTTGGGCACGTTTGCCATTGTCGTCCAAAATGATACTTTTGTACCAAATTGCCCCCAATGTTTGTAACTTTTTGTCATTTTCATCCAAACCACTAACTTAGTTTATTTTTTCTGTTAAGTTGAGGATATTTGGATGAAACTGGCAAATATAAAACCACATGGACGATTTTGGCAATTTACTCAAACCCTTTTTAATTTCTTTTATTTAATTATTTTTGTTACATATATAATAAAAAAGAATATAAATGGAGTTTTTAGGAAAAAAAAATAAATAGTTTTGTCACATAATTTTTATAAATTTTCATCCAAATCACTAACTCAGTATATTTTTTCTGTTAAAGTGAAGGATGTTTTAAATTTTATAAATTAAGACAAAAATTAATTTACAGCTTCTTTATATAAATCAGTTTTATAAAGAGAAAACGTCATTGGTGTGCAACACATAACAATCGATTACAATTTTAGTATTTATCAGTTGTAGAGATAGGAAAAAGTTGTAAAACGTTACATATTTTTAAATGTGTTGAGCACCTACGAAATATGTTGGTAGAAATAAAATATTTATTTAATTACTATTATGAAGGTAACTAACTAATACTTATTCTGAGTGGCTTGAGTAAAGAAACTTTTGGTTCATAGCATTATAATTACAATTTGGTGGGTAATTTAAGGTTTGGTAACGATACGTTGTTTGATACGGGGGGAGGGGGGCACCGGCTTCTGTTTTTCCTTAGGAGTGAATTTAAAATAGTAGAAGATGAATTATAAATTTGGTACATATGATAAGATTTTTTTTATTTGACATTTTTCAATAAGGTCACCAGCATTTTAGTTTTATAAAATTTAGAGGTTTAAGTAGATTTTATTTTTATAAAACTTATCTATATAAAAAAAATTAGAAATTAATCTCTGTCTTACTTTATAAACATCCTTCGACTTAATAAAAATATTAACTTACTTAGTGGTTGGATGAATATTTATAAAAATTATGTGACAAAGCTATTATTTTTTCATATAAAAATTGCATGTATATTCTTTTTTATTATATATGTAACAAAATTAATTAAATAAAAGAAATTTAAAAGAGTTTGAGTAAATTATCAAAATCGTCCCTGTGGTTTTATATTTGTCAGTTTCATCCAAATATCCTCAACTTAACAGAAAAAATAAACTAAGTTAATGGTTTGGATGAAAATGGCAAAAAGTTACAAACGTTGGGGGCAATTTAGAACAAAAGTGTCATTTTGGACGAAAATGACAAACTTGCCCAAACCTCAGGGACGATTTTGGCAATTAACTCGAAAAAAAAATTGGGTCCCATCACTTTACGCCCCCTCGAAACTTTTGGTTAAGCTCCGCCACTGCCCCGTCAGAAAACGACAGTAATCGCCGGAATACCTTAACCGGAAAATAGACACATCATTGCATGTTGTCTAAATCTCCGCCCCGCAATCGACTGAGAAGATGACTCCCTCTCCACTTCCCCCACCCCAGATTTCAGATCTCAAAACCCAGAAACGTTGGTGATGGTGGCTGGAGTGTAGCCGTGTGGAACGACTTTCGTTAACGCCGGTAAACTTCCCACTGTACGGAACGTTTTTGTTGAGCTGATTGTTTGTAACTAAGATCAAGAGTTTGAAGGAAGTCCAATAAACTCACCAAACATGGTTGTTATTTTACCGGATATAAAGTTCCGACTTATGGATAAAAACCAAAGGTTTCGATAATGTCGTCGAAATGGTCCTGGGGATTTGGAATGGTATTTTAATTCTGCGAGTTTTTAATTTCAAAAGATATCAAAAAGTCAAAGATATATATATATATTTTTTTGAAATGTATACTTCATT
This sequence comes from Helianthus tuberosus, assembly GCA_030545235.1. Classification (NCBI taxonomy): domain Eukaryota; kingdom Viridiplantae; phylum Streptophyta; class Magnoliopsida; order Asterales; family Asteraceae; genus Helianthus; species Helianthus tuberosus. The sequence continues at coordinate 87,737,353 of CM060369.1, forward strand.
AACAGCAAGACGACCCAAACCGGGCCGACCAAACACAACTACAAACCGAGAACAATTACATATTTACAAAGGAAACCCATTCTTCCCAACCTATCCCTTTATGTTTCGATCTATTAGAAAACCAAAGAAACCCCAAAACTTTTATCTCGCTGATAATGCTATCAATCTTAACCGGGCAATTAGAAAAGATCAGTTTATTCCTGGCTTTCCACAGACTCCAGCAAGCTATAATAATAATGCCCTGAACCGCGTCTTTCTTTTTCTCCGAAACCCTAAGGTCCGAATGAACGCCAAAAAGATCTTTAAGAGAAAAAGCGAAGATGCTAGGAATTTTACACCATTTGCTAATACCGTTCCAAACGTTAGCGGCAACAAAGCAACCAATGAAAACGTGCTCGGAAGTTTCATCGGCACAGTTGCAGATACGGCATGTAGCCTCCCCGACAAGAACATTCCTTTTTTTAAGGCAACACCAGTTGGGATTCTATCCATTTCCAGTCTCCACGCGTGAATATTACATTTGTTTGTTGTGCCTTTTAAAAGGGCAATTTGTTTGTTGTTGCTGGTCAAATGATTGTGGGCGGTTTGGTTTGATTAGGGCAGATTTAATAGAAATCAGTTATGGGCTGGGGATGATTTTGGACTGAAATTGTAAAAACGACCCAATCTTTGATTAAATAGTTATAACATATGTGTTATGTGTGTTTAGTTAGTAAAATTCCCGATTGGTAGATAATTATGTGTACATTTCCGTTTGTTTTTTGTTAAAATTCGGTTTGCCCCGCCGCGAAGCGCGGGAGGAACCCACTAGTTCAAATCAAAACAAATTAAAAAACAAGTGTAATCTACTGGGTTGGAGACAATACATATATGGCATACCCACGAATCTCAAAAAAAATAAAAAAAAATAAATAAATAAAAAATCCCACAAAACAAAACAAAACATGAAATTGACACCAGCTCATTAAAGTGACAGAGAAGAAAAGACAAAAAAACCGGACCTCACACAAATCAATTGGCCATTTGGCCGCTTGAGAAGTTTTCATACTTTAGAATTCTATATTATCTCATGGAACGGTAGAGAAATTTTCATATTTTAGAATTCTATATTATCTCATGGAACTCATTTTCTTCCATGAAAACTACAGAAACTATATAAAAACGTCGAATCATTTGAAAAAAATTGCATATTTTAGAATTCTATATTATTTGGTCCAATATACGATTAATAAAATAAGTAGGTTTTATCTAACTAAAATTGTTTGACTATATAGTATACGATTAATTAAACAAGTAGTTACCTAACTAAAGAACGATTAGTGGATCAAAATTTGTAGACGTCCTGATTCATCAAGTTGTATGTTTCATATAGAGAAAAAATTGAACGTTATGCAAACAACAAATATGATAGTGACACCCATTAAAAAGAATTCTTATTTTTTTTCTACTATTATATATATACAAAAGAAAAAAGGTAGCAATATTCGAATCATAGATAGCATAAATTTTTAGAAAATATATAAAATCAAGTTGTTTAGTGGCAGCTTAAACCAAAATGGATTGCAACACCAAACCTCATGCAGTTCTTATGCCATTCCCAGCACAAGGCCATGTAATCCCTTTCATGAAGCTTGCAAAGCTTCTACACTCCCATGGCTTTCACATCACCTTTGTCAACACCGAATTCAATCACCGGCGTCTCGTTCGTGCCCAAGGCCCCGAATCAGTCAAGGGCTTGCCTGATTTTCGGTTCAAGACCATCCCTGACGGTATGCCACACTCGGACCAAGACGCCACTCAGGACGTGCCCATGCTTTGTGACATGATTAGAAAGACTTGTTTGGGTCCGTTCAAAGAATTGTTGTGTCGACTGAACTCGACGGATGGAGTTCCGCCGGTCAGCTGTGTTATCGGAGATGGTGTCATGACCTTTGCAATAAAAGCTGCCATGGATTTAGGGATTCCAGAGGTTCAGTTTTGGACATTTCCGGCATGTGCTTTGATGTGTTTTTTGCATTATAGAGAGTTCATCAAAAGGGGCATTGTTCCCTTTAAAGGTATACATATGCATAATTTAGGCTACACAGATGGTGTTTGGGATTTCTTTTAACTTATGACTTATCACTTCTAAGAAGTCATAAGTGAGAAGTAAGAATTTCTTACTTCTCAGAGAGTGTTTGGGATTCCTTTTTGCCATAAAAGTCCTTTCAGAGGATGTTTGTGATTACTTTTAACTTCTAAGAAGTTAATAAATTAAAAGTTGGTGCAAAATAAGGAAACCCAAACACCCACATATAACTGTTAAGACTAGTGGGTATGGAGAGCCTCATCCCCAAGGGGATGGGCCGCCACGTCACCGCCACGTAGGAGTGGCTTGAAGAGGATTGACCTAGGGGGGTGGGGGATGAACCCATTTATATATATATATATATATATATGTATGTATGTATGTATGTATAGCTGTGTGTGTGTGTTAGGAGAGAGGAGAAAGGCCCGTCGTGAACGGCTGGTGGGAGCCGAAGTTGCCGAGCCGGAGGAGTGGGGGGCGGTGTGGGGGACCGGCGCCGGGCCAAACCGGGCCTCAGCCGGCCCCCATACCCATTAGTCTAAAAGATTTTAAGTCACTGTAGAGCTGTTTAGAGCGGCTTGTTAAAAGCTCGAATAGGTTTTACCTTAGTTAAGCGAGTTCGAGCCCGACCTTCACTTTTCGAGTTCGAATACGCTTGTGACCCCTAAGGCCACATGGGGCACCTCATGGGTTTGCAAATGCGGGTAAGGTACCACACGGTAAAACTGACGCCACCCCCAACGGGTAGGCCATGCGGTTTCCGTGCATGGGTAGATCTTTCCGCATTAGAAAGTGTAAAGGTATGAGGGTTGGGGTGTTTAACATAGTGTGTGTGATTGATGAGTACTGTAAAAGAGTGGAGTCCATTGTTCTAGGGTTTGTATATATATATAATTCTCATATTTACAAAACATAAATTCCTTGGTTATATATGTTATTATAACCGACTACTTACCTTTATTATTGGGTATGGCTTTTAAAAAAATATAATAAGTTTTTTATCATGCTATCTCTTATTATTGATAACTCTTTATCTATACATCCGTTAGTTCTGTTTATTTGCATGCTATTTGTTTTGGAGTCGGGGGTCTCTCTGGAAGCAGTCTCTCTATCCCCAAGAAATAGGGGTAAGGCGTGCCTACATCTTACCATTCCCAGACACTGCCAATAGCTTTGCTATGTGTGTGATTTAGTGGGTATGATTGATTGATTGATTTGTTTCAGTTATCATGGTTTTCTTAATTGTGGATTCAGTTGGCTTAATTATGTTTTTTCTAAATGTCACTAGATCCAAATTAAAGATCAGCTTGATACCGGTATCGAAAATGTTCGGTACAGTACCAGTATCGGTATTTGCGTGTAAATTTCGGTAAAATACCCGTGCCGTACCGAAAGTACCGGTACCGAAAACTCCAAGAAGTGGGTACCAAAAAATCAGTATAAGAAATTCGGTACCCGTTCGGTACCGATACCAAGTCCCAAATACTCATCCCTAATCCAAACTATATTAGCTGTTTATCAAAAATATTAAAACAAATCTACTAAGTTTTCATTTTCTTTGGTTGTTTCAATTAAGTTTTGATTATGGTCTAAATATTCTGTTTTTTGCCTTTGGGTTTGGTGTTTTTCGGTATACCGTATAAGAATTTATTTCTAAAGTTTCTATGATTCGTACATGTAAATATGAGCACTAATTAAATATATGAAATTGCTTGTAGATGATAACTATCTAACGGATGGCACATTAGAAAAATCAATAGACTGGATTCCGGGAATGAGTAATCTTCGTTATAAAGATATTCCAAGCTTCATTAGAACAACAGATCCAAACGATATCATGTTTAATATCGCAATGGAGGAAGCTGAAAATAACTTGACTGCACCTGCAATCATCATGAACACGTTTGATGCATTGGAACACAAAGTAATAGAAGCGATCGCTTCAAAATTCGGTTATCCGAACATACATACAATAGGCCCTCTTCCTTTACTAGCCAGATATGTACCGGACGATAGTCCGGTGCAATCACTCAACTCGAGTCTATGGATGCCAGACCCGAGTTGCTTAAAATGGCTAGACGAGAAGGAAGAAGGGAGTGTAATCTATGTGAATTATGGTAGCATAACTACCATGACTGATCAACACTTTGTCGAATTCGCGTGGGGCTTGGCACGCAGTATGCAACCGTTTTTATGGGTGGTTCGCCCAGATGTGACCATGGGGAATTCGGCAGTGTTGCCCGGAGAACTCTTGGAAGAGATCAAGGATAGAGGAATGTTGGTGAGTTGGTGTGCTCAAGAAAAGGTTTTGGCCCACCGTTCGGTTGGTGCGTTTTTATCGCACTGTGGATGGAACTCGACAACTGAAAGCATACTCGAAGGTGTCCCGTTGATCTGTTGGCCGTTCTTTTCCGACCAACTAACAAATTGTCGATTCGCTTGCACCGAATGGGGGATTGGGATGGAAATTAATCATGATGTGAAAAGAAAGGAAGTGGAAGTTCTTGTTAGGGAGATGATGCAAGGGGAGAAAGGGAAGGAAATGAGAAGAAACGCTAGAGAATGGAAAAGAAAAGCAAAAGAAGCTACTGAAATTGGTGGTATATCATATAATAATTTCCAGAGATTTGTCAAAGAGGCCCTTCATTACCATACTTGATTCCTGAAGAATGAAGATTTGACTAATACTTATGTATTTCATTTATGTATGGTTTTCCAATATTTGAATTATTATTCAATCCACATATACTTCAAGGAAACAATTAGTGGCTCTAGGGGGAGGGGTGGTGATCACTCATCACTCACAATATTCAATCAAGTTCCGCCATTTCATCACAGGGGCGGATTTAGAGGGGTTTACCGGGTTCCCAGGAACCCAGTCGATTTGGAAAAAAAAACGTTTTTTTGTAGTGTAAACCTTGTATGATTTGGAAAAGAACGTTTTTTTGTAGTGTAAACCTTGTATGATTTGGAAAAAGGAACCCAGTGAAAAAACTGGCTCGATCCGCCACTGTTTCATCAACCATTATTCCATCACTCACAACCTTTTTAGTGGAAATGTCCATCACTCACAACACCCAACAATAAACCCTCACACTCCCTCACATCTTCCATTTATCACGCTTGAAATATATCACGGGAATTAAAATTCACGTGTTAAAGGCAGTGGCTTGTTTGATTATTTCACGCGTGGAAACAAAGTATCACGGGGAAACAAACTCCCACCCCGCCTGCCCTTATGTAGAGGTTTAGAGGATGAGACGAATGATGCATGATTCAAAGCTGTCATTCATTTTAGTGTCTCACTTGTAATATATTAAGGGCGTTAACGCTTTAGTTAGTTCTCACCTCATCACTAAATATTTCGGTTAATGGAAATGTTTAACAAATCGGTTTGGTTAATTCTGGTTTTCAGTTATTGGTTAAATGTACTCAATTCTTCGATAACTAGTTGACCACTGGGCTTATTTTTGGGCTTGTCTTAATTGGATTAGGTTTTTATATTTGGGCTTTACAAAAATGAAAAGGTTTCGACAAATCGAATACTGTTATAAAATACAGATGTATCTCCTCCTGATCCTTCTCACATATTGTTATATTTTTATTATATCTTGACTTTATCATTGTATGTATATATGTATATGTATAGGGTAAGGTTCATTTGAGAATCACCCTTATTGCGAGAACCACGAGAAGCAATGTGAACACAAAAAAGTACCTAAAAATTCCAAAAAACCCACAAATTTTTTTTAAATATTTTTCTAATAAAAATCGCTATATTTTGTTACAAAAAAAACGCTTTTTTTTCGAGTAACAGTTATGGATACACATGTGCATATGTATCATTTCTTGGACAAATTCCATAATATATTACCAGTAGTAGAAAAATGCACTACACTACCATATGTAATACACTACTTTTTTAGATTACCAATATTGGAAATGCACATGTGCATCTATATGTATCAACATTAAATAAGGTGTTTTGGTACAAAAGTTTGTGATTTTAAATAAGGTGTTTCGGTTTGGTTAATTTTGGTTTTCAGTTATTGGTTAAATATACTCAATTCTTCGATAACTAGTTGACCACTGGGCTTATTTTTGGGCTTGTCTTAATTGGATTAGGTTTTTATATTTGGGCTTTACAAAAATGAAAAGATTTCAACAAACCGAATACTGTTATAAAATACAGATATATCTCCTCCTGATCCTTCTCACATATTTTTATATTTTTGTTATATCTTGATTTTATCACTTATATATATATATATATATATATATTAGATGGATCACATACACACAAAATAGGGTGTGTGTTATTTTATATCTGGATTCTTAGAAAAAAAAAAGGTTTTAGATCTATTTTTTAGAACAAGAATGATGAAGAAGATGCAATTTTGGTTTATCATAAAGAGTATAAATTATTTTTTTAGTGATTCAATCTTGCAAAATATTATTCAAAGTCATATGAGATATACTGAGTAGGATATTGAAATCGATAATCAACATTTGGTTTCTCGTAGTTCATTAGAACGTAAACATGCTTTTAGATCTAGACTTTTTTAACTAGGAAAAAAGAGTACAGCGTGACGGTTTTTGCCTTAGTACTGTAACTACAAAACACAAATTAGTTTGACAATCACTGCCGTCATGAATTACCGATTAAATGTGAATGTGTGATGAAGATATCGACTTGTTTTGGTTGCTGTTGAAACCCGTATCGGACTGCGCCGTGATGAAACCCCTTTTTTCCAGACTTTCTTCGTCGTTGAACGTCGAAGTCATGCACGTTTTGTTTGCAATCGCTTGATGTTATTGATCTTTGATTTTTGATCTCCGGTGACCCCCGTGTGACAAGCATTATCGTTGACCACCACCGACTTTTCCAGTCGCACTACCCACTGGTGAGTTTTCTGTAGCAGTTACAGTCAACACCCGTTCAAATCTGATAGAGCTCAATTCTAGAGAGACTAGAGGGAGAAACGAGAGAGAGAGAAGGTTCTTGAAATTAAGCTAACTAAAGCAGCTAGCCCTAACTGTATTATAACGACTATCTTAACTGATTCTTACAACAATTACAATAATGTCACACCCCAACGGATGGCGGAAACATCGGGGTGAGGCACTGAGCGAAACAGATTGTCCAAGAGGTTCCATAACAATTACGATTACCAATTATTTAAGCATCACGTCCCATACCATGACATAAAAAGTAACACAGTTATTACAGACAAGTAGTTCTCAAAGACAAATAAAAGCTGTTCCGACAACTCATAAAATGATTGTTTGTTTCTAGACTCTTCCTAACTTGATTCCACAAAAGCTAGCAAGCATCCTAGCATCTCAAACACCTGTCACATACGTTAAAATAGAGGTCAATACACGTAGTGTAAAGGTGAGCATACAAGTTTAATAGTATAATAGTAGCGAAAGCGAGTTAACCCATAACCAGCATGTAACATGTATAATGTGAAGCAAGTAGGTTATCGACAATGAAATATGCACAAACGTGACTGCGAGTTGTAGAATGCGCAACACATAACACCACTACGACACGTGAAGAAAGGCCCTTAACAACCCCTATCCACGACAGGTGCTGAGTCCAAACTATAGTACTATCGTTGCTAAGGTGTCAGGCAACAATCACTGCGTAAACATAACATACAAGCATTCATCGAGTAACACGTATATCATGCGGTAACGGTTAGCATATAAAAGTGTTTGCGTTGTGTGATCGATGTGATTTAGTATAAGTAACGTATGTAACACCCAAAAGTGCTTAAAGCAAAAAGGGATCGAGTATACTCACAGAAAGTGCTTAATAAATAAACACCGTCATGGATTGAAGGGAGCGCTGGAGAGTTAGCCTGGTTACAGAACGATAGCATAAGCGAAGAACAGTGCGTAAAACGGTGCGAGTGAACAGGACGACGGATTGTCATCCGGACGGATGGCCTTTCGATCGGAGGGTGATCCGTTTGGGATTGATGTGTTTGTGTATGATGGCTTTGAAGTTTTCGCAGTAGCATTTTGAAAACAGAGAAGTATCTCTACCCTTCAGGTCGTCTGGTCGAACGTTCGTTCGGTTGGATGGTGATCCGTCCAGCGAGATATCTCATGGAGAACACGTTCACAGCAGGATGGTCATTCGATCGGATGGTCGTCCAATCGTATGGCCATTCGCTGAATACTGATATGTATTGAAAATGTTAAAATGTTCAAGTGTTGGGATCACAAATCATCCGATAAGATTGTTGTTCAATGGGATGGCAATCCGATCGGACGGTAGTCCGTTGGGTGACTTGCTCGTTTTGAAATTTGTTAAGTTTGAAAGTTTGCGGTTTCATCGAGACGGTATGACAACGTGTTAAACAACGGGAATTCCCTCAAGTCCAAGTTATCCGATCGGACGGGAATCACCCCATTCTGACCAGTTAACTGTTCTTGACGGTTGTTCATGTTCAACCCGCTATGTCGGTTATCTCGTTGATAGGAATCAGATCTCAGACCGACACATCAATAGAGAATGAGTGAAAGGCCTGAATGAGCTCCGATTCTATCGGTTTTGAGTGCATGAGTGTAAAAGAGTTGAAAGAAAAGTTATGAAAACATATTTCTATCCTTCTATTCTTGAAAATGTTTAGATTTATGCGAAATCAGTGTTTAAACATGTTGAAATCTCTTAGATCTGAGTTGTTCTTGGTGGAATGAGGTCGAATCTTGAAGTTCATAAGAACCCCATGATGACATCACCCTAGAACACCTCAAATCAGCCGATTTCATGGTTAAAAGTCAAGATTTGATGGTGAAAAAGATGAGGAAGTGAGTGTAGATGATAGATGTACAAGATTTGGGTTGAAAACATACAAGAATCACGAGGAATCGAGAGAAATAAAGCCAAAAGTGAGCTGGTCGCACAAGAGTTGTCACATCACTGTTCAAGTGATGTGACAGGTGCTATTTATAGATGCCAAAAGAGGAAAGGCAGTGTAGTGTAGGATCGGAGGACAGTCCGATCGGATGGCCATCCGATCAGATGGTCATCCGGACGGATGACCATTCGATCGAATGGTCATTCGGTCGAATGTCTCCGACGAGTTGCGTTTCGATGTTTCATTTTGTGCGTTGAGCGTTGTGATGTGTTGCGAGTAAGCGATGCGATAATATCACCCATTAGTTACACAAATAACCTAATTACTAAACACCATAAATATAATCCTTGAATCTCGAGTTTGCGATGAGATTGCGTTGTGATAGAGTTGCGATTGTGTTTGCGATTAATCACCTCAAGATAAACATAACATGCACAAGTAACCCATAATAGCACACACACGTAAAACAATATCCATAATGTAGGATCGTGTTTCGACCTGAACGAGTCGTTCAGAGGAGTTTTCGTCAATTACAGGTGCGGAAAACAAGTAATCAACGTAGAAACAACTAGCAAATCTCTTTAAACACCTTTCTGTATTGATTTATAACAGTTTACATCCAAATCTCGATCCGGCAGCACTTCGGTACGAGTTAAAAAGTCTGGTCTTATGGTTCGCTTATGTGCACCTATTTATAGGTGATGAGGTTCCCTTCAAGAGACATGTCCGAATAAGCGGACCTGACACATAAGCGGACCTCCTATGTCCATATAAGCTAACCTGACAAATAAGCGGACCTCCTATGTCCATATAAGCTAACCTGACAAATAAGCGGACCTCCTATGTCCATATAAGCGGACCTATCAGTTTAGACCTATACGCTATCCTATTTTCTCGTAAAACGTGCCCTGATCTAACAATCTAAAACTAAGACTCGATACAAGACGAAGTCGACAGATGTAGTGCACCAACAGACTCCCCCTCAGATGTTGACGAGTCGACTATCGAGTCACAACAATGCTGTGTCTTCACTTCTTCATTCTTGATCAGTCTCTGGGCTTTTCTCTCTCTATCTTCTTCAATATTCTCCTCTTGACTTTGAAAATCTTCAGACTCCCCCTAACGATTTGCTGGCATTCCTTTGTTCTTCAGGAACATCTGCTTCAGAATCTTTGTCTGACTTTCACAGCAATTCATTTTCAGAATCGAAACTTGGCTATTTCTGCACATTCTTAACCCAGAAATGAATTTCTAAATTTAACAATTTAAATGTACCATCATTCTGATATAATCAGATGACTCCCTTTCATAAACATAAGCATCAACAATCACTCTCCCTCAGATCACAAACTCATGATGAACCACTTGTTGATTTAAAAAAAATACAATTTGACATTTTAAAACACACTCTCCCTCACAACAATGTCATCATGTTTAGCACTTGGAATTTTGAACATCAGCTTTCCAACATCAGTTATCGAAAATCTTTTTGACTTTTTCAAAAGTTTATGCTAAAACACACTCAAAATCTTTTTGGATTTTTGAAAGTAAAGAAATGCAGTAAAGAAATATTTACAGACACTATTTTTGTGAGTTTGTGTAAGAGGGTCATATCAGTTTTTGACAAGTCACAAGTACCGTTGAGCTTAGTTACACATTAAGAATTAAACAATTCACTTAGATTGCCAATATACTGATCCACTTAAATTTTCACACAAATTTCAACTGATTCAGGATATGAGTTAGGTGTTTTAAGAACTTAAACTCATTCATGTGTCCCACCTCTTGAATATACTCCCGTATCCAGATCCCAATATTCAGTCTTACAGGTGAGTATACCACAGATGATATCTGTAAGGGTTATATTACGAGGGCCGTGAGAGCTCAGGTCGATCTTTCGATACGCAGAGAGATGACGGCTTCGACTTTTGGTGGGTCCCCTTTAGAGGATCTTTTGAATTACAACAGCAATGACTATCAATTTTATTGTTTCATCAATTTGCTGAGGGCTGCGCTATATTTTAAGCAAGCAGAAAGTATTCTCCGGGGACTAGGCCATTGCTTCCGCAAAATCAGAAGTCCCGGGATAATACCCCATATATCACTGAGTATAAAGACCTAGTATCTCAGAAAGAGGGACCTTTCAAACGAGATTTCAGGGGTTACCTATATATCCAAGTAGTGTTCCCCACGAAATAAGCAAGTTTGAATTTATGTTTATATCCCGAAAAAGTTTACTAAATGTGTAAAAACCTATCGGCATATCATCAGTGAGACTGTTTAACGCTATTTAAACATTACAATTCTTTAGCATACTGTGACTATCTACTGATGTACTATCATTTCCTCTTCTTTGACAACAAAACTCATTTTTTTAATTTTATCATGTTTTTGTCTTTTTCAAATTTTCAAATGTTTTTGGATTTTCTGAAATCTTCTACTCCCCCTAAAATGCAAACACATTTTAGGAAATTTGAAGACTACTAGACTCTTGACCCACTTGAAACATAACATGAACTATACAAAAACTTGACAACTGACATCAAATCACTTCAATTCGCCATTCACTTGGCATAAACAATCAGAACTCCCCCTATCACAAATCATTTTCTCATTTAGATTTCAAAACACTTAAGTTTGTTTTAATCAAAATGATTTTTCCGGAAAATGAGTTTGTTTTTTACCACTTGTAAGTTTACCACTTGTTTAAGTACGGGGATATGGTTCATCATCTTGTCAGTTTTATCAACTGTAGTAAATCAAGTACAACTTAATGTCCTTGATTCACTGTTTGCAATCAAACAACCTCTAAACCACTTGTAAGAATAACCACTTGTAAGTATATCCAAACATATAACCTCATGTAGAAATAAAACATCTACACAAACCATTTTACCAATCAAGATGCCAATTCCTGCTTCACACTTACCAACCTGGAAGCTCCGGCAATTCCTCAATCTGTAAAAATTTAGACAATTTTAAAATTTTTCACAAAAACAAGTTTAACAAGAATGATGCCGATTCCTGATCCACGATTACAAACTTGGGATCTCCGGCAAGTCAGATTTTTCAGTTTGGAAAAACTTTCCCCCAAGGCTGACCATCCTTGGGAGATTCTGGAACACATCTGTCCCACCAGCACTTTGATTTGTAGAACTCTTTAGCACCTTTCACTTTTCCTGCAACCATCTTACCAAAAATATGTTTAACATTTCCATTAAACACCTTTTCAGCATCAAATTCTTTCTTATCAGCAAAGAATTGATCTGAAATCTCAACCCTACCTTTTGATTTCAAATAATCTTTTGTCAATGACGGAAAGTTTTCTTCGTTCATCTCAGGAACGGAATTATCAACCTTTTTCTCAACACATGACTCCTCTGATTTTATGGAATCAAATTCATTGTCAGAATTACTCTCAGATTTAACCACCCACTTTTGTTTACTCAAATCACCTTTTCTTTTGTAAAATCTTTTTGAACTTTCTCCTTCCTCAGAAGTAGAATTTTCAAACTTTTTAACATTTTTCACATATTGTTCCTTCTTATCAACACAAGTTTTTCTCAAAACAGAGTTAGAAGAAACTTCCTGTTTTTGGTAGTTGGTCTTGGGACAATTCCAAGCTATATGTCTAACTTCTTGGCATTTGAAACAGGTTCTTCTGTCAACTCTTTCAGCAAACCTTCTCACATTCTTCTTTACTTCAGCAAGAAACTCTTGATTCGACTGCTTCCAGAACGGTTTCTTCTGTTCATCTTCTGAACTTCCTCCTGAAACAAATTTTGTTTTTGGTTTATAAGTTTTCTGATTTTTATAATTTTCTGAAGAATTGAAACCAAGACCTTTCTTTTTGAGATTACCATTATGGTTTGATTTCTTTTGAAAACCATAACCAGAACCGTAACCTTTTTTTCTTGTTCAATCTCTGTTGAACTCTTGAAATGTATTTTTTAGGTTTTTCAACAAGATTTAAATCTTTTATTTCAGAAATATTAATTTCTGTTAATTTGAAAACCTGTTTGATCATTTCAGTTTTTACACTTCTTATTGGAAATTCCTCATCAGAATATAATTTGTCTGAATCAAACAAAGTATATGCCACTTTGATTGACCCGTCATTCAAATTAGATTTTGATAACAGGAATTCTCTATTATAAACCCTGTTAACCGGTGAACTCGAACTCTTTTCTGACGAACTCGGACTTTCAGACTCAGACTCCGGTTTAGACTCTTCATCCGTATCCAACACCTGATCAACAACTTTCTTTAATAACTCAGACTCATGATCAGTGTCAGACGCTGTGAATGTAACATCAATATTGTCTGGTAATTCATCAATGATTGCAGACTTTAACTTGATGTTTAGAGCCTTAGTTAAACGCTCCTCATTTGGCTTTCTGGGAGAATAAGTTTCATGGATCGGGGGCGGACATCTGTTATACTTGACACTTGGTTTCTTACCAGTATCAGTATCTTCAGTCTTTTTCTCCTTGAATGCCTCCAAACCTGCAACAGTAGGATAAACACGATCAATCAAGTAATCACAAGTAGTGTAACTCAACAGTAATCGTTTAATCCTTTCACTCTCAATCTTCTCAAGTTCCACTTCTTTCTTCAGCTTAGCACAATCTTCGATGTATTCATTAATAACACTTTGTTTTGTCATCAAAGTTGCACTCATTTTGTCATTTGCTTTTTCAAATTCTGAATTCGTTCTTTTCAAACTGTCAACTGTCCTGTTCAATACATCGTATGACTCTTTCACATATTTCACATCAGACAGTAGATCTTCTTTAATCTTCTCTAAATCATCAATCTTTTTATCTTTTTCTTCACAAACTTTTCAAGACTCTGAACATTTCTCACAAGGCTTCGTGACTTCAACTACCTTCTCAATTATCTTTTCAACTTCGACAGTCTTTTCAACTTCAACAATCTTTTCGACAATCTTTTCTATTTCAACAATCTTCTCAACTTCTACAAGTTTTTCAACCACTTTCTCCACTTCAACGATTTTCTCAACTACTTTCTCAGTCACTTGTTCAACATTTGCTTCTCCAGCTTCTGTCTTTGTCTTTTCATCAGCTTGCATTTTTGCTGCTTCCAGCTCTTTCCTCAATCTTGCCATCTTCTTCTGGTACAACATCTCCATTTTATCTGCAAAAAACAAATTAAAACTAGTTAGATCAATGCCTTTTCTAGCTTTGTTGAGATGTTCTTCCTCATCATCGGTATCCACATCGCTTCCAAGATCAGGAAATATCGGGATTCTTTTCTCACTAGCCTCTTCACCTAGTATTCTAGCAACAAAGCCTAAATCAGATGGAATGTATTTATCCCAACTAAATCCCTCTGCAACTTTTTCATCATCTTGATGAATCAGTAAAGCTTTCTTCTTTCCATCATTAGTAGCATGAGCATGTGCAATTTGAGGTTGTTGAGTAGTCTGGTGGAAGATTGATTTCTGATAATAATTGTTTCTATCTTGATTCCCGGTAACTTCTTTACTTTTGCACTCTCGTTTAAAATGACCTTTTCCTTTACAACGGAAACAGGTAACCTTTGATTTATCAAATCCCAATTGAGAGGTAGCCATTCCTCGAAATTCATCCCTACCAGTAATCTCTTGAAACTTTTCAGCTCTCCTCCAAGCACTTGCTAAGCACCATTTGATATCCATTACTTCAAGTTCTTCAGCATCAATTTGGTCGTAATCTTCTTTGGTAAGCATCGGATTGCCAATCTTCCCATCGATCAAACTTTCATAAGATTCTAACATAGTAACCAGTGATGCCATGTGCTGCTTGGCAACTTCTGGAGACAGATTCTGACCATTTTGAATGTTTAATGTAACATTGCACTGGAGATGTGTTGAATTTTGTCGTTGAGAAGTTGATGTTGCGCTATTTGGATCAAAACTTGAAAATGACGAAGAAAATCCATCACTTTGAGTCGCATTACTAATCTTTGTTCCAGATGAGCTGTCAGCACTAAAACCAGTTTGAATCTTTGGACTATGGCTGGGAGTGGCCTCAAACTTGTTACCTCTGTAATACAAACTGACATCTTGTTTTGCATTTGGATTCGTCATTATAGCAGTCTTTTGAATATCCAGCTCTTGTTCCTCAATCTTCTGGATAAACTGTGACAAGTTCATACTCTCAGTCTTCCTCATGAGTTTCACAATCATCAAATAAGTTCCCCACTTCAGTTGGGGTAATGCCTCTGCTAACCTATCAACCCACTCATCATCATCTTTCTGAATATCCAATCTTTTCATTTCTAGAACCAGATGACAGTATCTATCTATCATTTCCTTTGTGGTTTCATGATCAAATGCAGTAAATATGTCAAACGACTTCTTCAATAAGGCCTTTTTGTTTTTGATCATATCAGCACTTCCTCGGAATTTCTGAAGTAAAGCTTCCCAAATTGATCTAGCAGTTCCATTATGTTGAAGTAAGACAAAGATGTCTTCTTTAACTGCTTGCTGTAAAATGCTGATCATCATCTTCTCACTAGTGTATTTCAACTTATCAGCTTCAGTAAAATCATTAAAACCCTTTTCCAAACCACGTTCATTCTTTGGTTTCTCGTAATCTTTCAGTAAAGAACACCAAGCATCGAATCTGTAAGCCTGAACCCAATTCTCAAAACGGTTTTTCCAACCCTGAAAATCTTCGATATACATCAACTTTGGTGGTTTCTGATGCGTTCCCGTTTCATTCTCACTGTATAAATTTTCAGTAGCAGTAACCGGAGCGACTGGTGTGGCAAACGCGTTGTAGAATTCCTCTTCCATGCTTCAGTAATCAGAAGATATTTCGGGAAAAACCTGAACGATCAAACACACAATCAGTTTAAACGGATTTATCAATTAACTGAAACAAACTAATACTCGAACTGATGAATATTTTGTGCGGACTGAAGATTAACAAACTGTGTGGACTGAAGGTTGACACACTGTGCGAACTGCTATGACCCGGAACAATTTTAAACGACCCTTTCCAATGACCTTGCTAAAACACACAACCTTGAACGAGTTTGAATTCAAACAAACTAAAAAAAACATCTCTTGTGAACTGATTTGCCGTCAACAATGATTGGGCCTCAAATGAGAGTCATGTGGGCTGTCAATTAAAGTCAACAGTTTTTCATTGGACCTCAATTTTAATTCAAAGATTATGATTGGGCCTTTAATCCACTAATCCAAAACCTTGATTGAGTCAAACTAATCTTAATATCACTTGAAGTTGAAGCTGAATGGACCGCAATATCAATACAATTATTAACTGACCGACAATCACTTTCTTCAACTCAATGTTATTGGACCTTTATATTAAAGTGGCCGACATCTGATTGTTACAATATTAAATCACATGAACTGACACTATGTTGAAGTTTTAACCGAGTATGATTGGACCAAAAGAGCGAAACCACTGAACTGACTAATAAGATGAACCAAGATGTTTAGAAAAGCGGATCTAATGATGACCGAATAAGCGAATCTACTGATATTGTCACTAAAAGCGGATCTATCAAATTAAGTGATACTGAAGCGGATCTGAATGTTCTTATAAGCGGACTTGATGATTTGTCAAATAAGCGAACCAGATTGTTCTTTGAAGCGAACCAGATTGTTCTTTGAAGCGGACCTACATGCAATTCGGAGCGAACCTGATGCAATTTGGAGCGGACCTGATGCACTTTGGAGCGGACCTGATGCAATTTGGAGCGGACCTATACACAATACGTCCCTAAAAGCGGATCTAACAAGCGAATCTATGTGATGTTCATAAAAGCGAATCCTATTCACGAGCAGTTTTGACCCATTTTTAATGTGAATTTTAACATCAAACTTTCCAGGGTTTGTCTATATTCAATTACGCACAATCCGTGAGATTTTGAGCTGATTTTGACCGGTGAAACTATCTGAACTGAATAAAGAAGGTGTAGAAGTAAGAAAACTTGATGAATTCCAGCTATTCTCTGCAGAACTCCTCCTCCTGAAGCTCTGATACCACTTGTAGGATCGTGTTTCGACCTGAACGAGTCGTTCAGAGGAGTTTTCGTCAATTACAGGTGCGGAAAACAAGTAATCAACGTAGAAACAGCTAGCAAATCTCTTTAAACACCTTTCTGTATTGATTTATAACAGTTTACATCCAAATCTCGATCCGGCAGCACTTCGGTACGAGTTAAAAGGTCTGGTCTTATGGTTCGCTTATGTGCACCTATTTATAGGTGATGAGGTTCCCTTCAAGAGATATGTCCGAATAAGCAGACCTGACACATAAGCGGATCTCCTATGTCCATATAAGCTAACCTGACAAATAAGCGGACCTCCTATGTCCATATAAGCTAACCTGACAAATAAGCGGACCTCCTATGTCCATATAAGCGGACCTATCAGTTTAGACCTATACGCTATCCTATTTTCTCGTAAAACGTGCCCTGATCTAACAATCTAAAACTAAGACTCGATACAAGACGAATTCGACAGATGTAGTGCACCAACACATAACCTATCATTCGAGTTGCGATGCGATAGCGATGCGATTAGCGACAAGTCGATTAGCGATTAAACTGTGATTTATTAACATGTACTCCACATAATACAACTAAAGTAACTTAAATTAGAGTATCGATTACAAGTCGAGAAGTACAATCAATAATTAAGCAAGGAGTGACAGATCGCAATTAGCAATATTTTCTTCCTTTGACTTTGACTTATACTTTGACTTTGACCTCGAAACGCGGGTTGTTACAGCCTCCCCTACTTTAGGAAATTTCCTCCCGAAATTTAAGGCGCAGGCGTAACAAACAGTTGTGGGTACTTTGCCTTCATGTCACTTTCGAGCTCCCAGGTGAACTCGGCGCCGCGTTTGCCTTCCCAGCGAACCTTCACATTGGGAATGTGTGAGCGTCGGAGTACCTTGGTTTCTAGGCCCATGATCTCGACAGGCTTCTCCACGAAGTGTAATGTTTCGTCCACTTGTAGATTCTCAAGAGGGACATGTAAATCCTGGTCGGCTAGACACTTTTTGAGGTTCGAAACGTGGAAATTCGGGTGGACGTTACTAAGTTCCTCTGGTAGTTCGAGTCTATAGGCCACCTTGCCAATCCTTTCCAAAATTTTAAAGGGTCCAACATATCGAGGCGCGAGCTTTCCTTTATTTCCGAATCTGATTACCCCCTTCCAAGGTGCAACCTTTAGGAGTACGTGATCGCCAACGTCAAATTCAAGGGGCTTGCGGCGTCTATCGGCGTAACTCTTTTGTCGACTCCGAGCTTTCAGCAGATTGTCTCAAATTTGGAGGATCTTGTAAGTCGTTTCTTGCAGTAACTAAGGACCGGTAATTTGCGCATCCCCGATCTCGTGCCATACAATAGGCGATCGACATTTTCTTCCGTATAATGCCTCAAATGGTGCCATTTGGATGCTAGAGTGATAACTGTTATTGTACGAGAATTTGACTAAAGGTAAATGCGAATCCCAATTACCACCAAAATCTATAACACACGAGCGAAGCATGTCTTCGAGGGTACGAATCGTGCATTCAGTCTGACCTTCGGTATGGGGATGGAATATGGTACTAAGATTGAGAGTAGTACCGAGAGCAGATTGAAACATTTCCCAAAGACGCGAGGTAAATCGACCATCGCGGTCAGAGATGATGTCACGAGGTGTCCAGTGTCGACAAATAACTCCGTCGGTGTAGATTCGTGCTAATCGTTCCACCTTATAGTCTTCCCATATTTGTAGAAAGTGAGCAGATTTAGTAAGACGATCAACGATAACCCTGATGCTGTCGTGATCTACACACATCCTCCAACTGCCATCTTTCTTTTTAACCAATACTACAAGAGCT
This sequence comes from Helianthus tuberosus, assembly GCA_030545235.1. NCBI lineage: Eukaryota > Viridiplantae > Streptophyta > Magnoliopsida > Asterales > Asteraceae > Helianthus > Helianthus tuberosus. The sequence continues at coordinate 87,756,165 of CM060369.1, forward strand.
GCAAAAGAACCCTGGCTACTTCTTACCACTCCTATATCTAACAACTCTTGGGTCATTTTTTCAATTATATCTTTCTGTAAGGACTGATATCTATAAGATCTCAAATTAATTGGCTTGTTCTCATTGTTCAAAACTATCCTATGATCGTATTGTCTTTTTGGAGGTAGCATGTTAGGAACTTGAAATACATCATTATATTCCTCTAACAACACCTGCAGATTTTATTAAACACCGGATCTAACATTGTGGAACCAAACACATCTTGTGCTTCAGCTTGTAACAATTCTAACCCAAACATTTGTGACTGAACTACCCCTGCCCCATGATTAACTAGACTAAACATCTTTTCAACAGAACATAAGCTCATACCATTTTTTTCAATGCCCTTAAGTGTGTAAGGGCCTGTTTGTTTACATCTGAATGGCTTCATTCAGAGCCTACCTCTGAATCGGTCAGAGGTTTGGCTGTTTGGTTTACAAAAACTTCCCCTCTGAATGAAATCATTCAGCTCTGAACCATTCAGCACATAAAAGTAGCTGAATGAAAATTGTGACTTGATTACCCCTCGTGACTTGATTACCATCGTTATCATCAGTCATCATTAAACCTCAACCGGAACCTCCACTGTCATCATTAAACCTCAACCGAAACAAAAGAGAAGAAAAGGGGACCTCGTTCTTACCAGAATTTCGTCAAACAGGAGCACTACCGCCACCGCCACGGCGGCGCAGCCGAAGTCTTCGGAGCTCGATGTCGCTTGCCGGCTTTCCTTCTCACTCGAGCTCTCTCTCGTTCTCTTTCCTCGTTTCATCGTAGCACCACCACCAGACGGTGGTGGTGGTGGTGGTCGGCCATTGAGGGGGAAGAGAGTGGGGTTGAGAGGTGTGTGGCTGATGTTGTAGTTCTGAGGTTTTGAAGGAGAGTGAAGATGATGATGCTTTGTCTGTGTTTAGTGTTTCTTGAAGATAATGTATTTATTGTGAAAAGGAACAAATAAAGGAAGAAACCCACTCTTTTATAGAACCATGAGAAACCCCACTCTTTTATAATCAATTAGGTATTTAATTTTGTTGAGAGGGGTAAAAATGTCATTTTACACAGTCATTCAGATGTGTAACCAAACAGCACTTTACTGGTTCAGCACTTACTGGTTCAGAGCCTCTTACCCATTCAGACCTCTTATTCATTCAGCACTTATTGATTCAGATGTTGCCAAACAGCCCCTAAGTCTTCCCTTGTACTTTAAATTGCATGGTCATGTCAGTGAAATTCCAATTAATATTCCCCAATGTAGCCAACCATTGCACACCTAGTACTATATCATAATTTTCTAATGGTAACACTAAAACTTTTGCATTAAACCAAACCCCTTGCATCATCCACTTAAAGTTACTACACTTTTAACCACACTTTAACCGATTACCATTCGCAACAGTTACTTTCATTGGCTTAACAGGTTGTAAAGAGCATTGTACTTTGTTTATTAACTTGGCATCAATAAAATTATGAGTCAATCCAGAGTCAACCAATATATTGAACTTCCTAGTTCCCATTGAGCCATTAACTTTCATGGTAGAGTAGGATGGTATACCTGTCAGAGCATGTATAGAGATATGAGGTTCAGCTTTTTCAATTGTTTCTCCTCCCTCTCACCCAGGTCAACCATGAACATCATAGCAATTTTGCGTAGACTACATTCTTGTATCTGTGAAAGAAAGTTGACGATTTCTTCTCTTCTCTTCATATTCTCCCTTACCCGTAAAATATTGGTTTCCAACATCTCTTTGCATGACCGATCATCCTCGACTTGTTCCTGAATCCTCTTTTTCAAAGCTTGTTTAATACTTGATTGAGAACATGAAGCAGAGGAGGATGTTGGGGAGTCTGCCTTTTTTATGATAAGAAATGAGTGGTGTTGTGATGATCAGTTAAAAGGAATAACTCCATATAAAAACAAAAAACATTGTGAACTGAACATTATTGATTTATATATTATTATTATCGAGGATATATACTACTGTTCTTTCTTTATATAATCGCATGTTCATGTTTAATAATTTTCTTTGTTATGTCTTATTACGATTTTAACATGATAAAAAGTGTTACTTCTAAACAAAAAAAGTAACTAAACCGATTTATATAAAACACTGTGAACTGAACATTATTGATTTATATTAAAAACCTATATATAAAGGAGAACAAAAAGTAATTAAAATCTATGTGACTCAATAATGACTTCTAACATAAATACCATCACTTACCACCCCAACTACCTAATAAATTTACTATTTTTTATATGATGCTAGAGATACCAATCTTCCAAATTAAGACACCAAAACAAACACACAAAATCGCACCAAACCATCAAACAACACAAAGTGTCTTCTGAATTACAGAACATTGCGATCAAAAAAATCTCCTGTCAACTCGCACGTTGACAGAAATAAGCACTGATGTCAACTCTTCTCACCTGATTCTTGATGTGCAGGGAAGAGTTCTTGATGGAACAAAGAAAAATCAAGACATGTGGGAACAACTCCTTGAAGAATCCCAACGAATATCCATGAGCTCCATCTCTTCTGGGTCTACTTAATCGTAATCTTCTTTAGTCATGTTTGGATTACCGATCTTTCCTGCAATTAAACATTCATAAGATTCCAGAACAGAAGCTAAGAAACTCATGTGTTGTTTAGCGAAATCAGTGTTCAAATGAGGAGAATCTTTCCAATTCTGGTTTTGATTTGATTTGGCTGATGAAGAAGAAGATGAATGATAACCTGAATCATAGCTCGGAGATTTGTTGTTTAATGATTCACCAGCATTGTCAGTATTGAAGGCTTTACCAAATTTTGGTGACTAATTGTTCAACAGCATACTTCTTCGGTAATACAAATCAACATTTTGCTGATAAATCGAATTGGTCATTTTGTTTTGTTTTTGCAACTCTAAATCATGACCTTCGATTTTTTCAATCAAGCCATCCAACGTGATCTCATCAAACTTAGCATCATTCTTCAGAACAATCACAAACATTTTCCAGTCATCAATATGCGGCAATGCCTCAATTAGTTTATCAACAATCTCTTCTCTGTCTTTGTTTATTCCAAACCTTTCTAACTCAATCTTTAGATGACAAAATCTTTCAATCATTTGTCTAACTGTTTCGTCCTTCATGCTCCCGAACAGATCAAATTCCTTTTTCAGTAGTGACATTTTGTTCTTCTTGATATCTTTACCGCCTTTGGCTTTCAGCTTTAAAGCTTCCCACATCGACTTGGAGGTTTCACCATGTTGAAGTAAAAACAAGATATCCTCTCTAACCGATTGTTGCAATAATGTTACCATTTTTAGTTCATTAGAATGGTTAGTTTTATCAATTTCTGAAAATTATGGAATCGTAAGTAATACATTTTGATCGTTCACGGGTTTTTTATATCCGAATGTCAACATAATCCAACTCTCATAGGCATACGCCTTCACCCAGTTCTCAAATCTAGTGCTCCACCAATGATAATCTTCTATGTTCATGAGTTTCGCTGGACGCTGATGATTTCCGTACACACTATCATATTTCAAACTCTCTGAAATAGCACTCGAAACCGTTTTAGTTGTAACCGGGGTTGGCTCAGTTGTTGTTTCGGATGTAAACGCGTTGTAAAACATGTTGTAGAATTCTTTAGCCATGATTACCTGCAAACACACAAACACTTGATCAAACTTTTAAAAACAAACAATAAAAAGTATTTGGTCCGGATGTACTTGTCCGGATGAACAAATCCGGATGAGGTTTGGTCCCAATGGGTTTTGTCGGAATGAACTTTTGGTCCGGATGAGCTATAGGTCCGGATGGACAACTTTCCGGATGGACTTTTCCAAATGGGCTTTATCCGGATGAACAACAAATAAGCCTATACGTCCGGATGAACAAGTCTATCTGTCCTGATGGACAATGACACCAGTAAACTCAGTTCCGAAGTTCATGATTTTTACTGATTTGAGTATGATTTTGTTTGAATTTTGATCTGAAACTTTGTAGGATTGTTCAAAAACGTTTTTTCACACAACATATCCAAAATTTGGTCAATTTTAACTGTGAAAATGTTGTAGATCTTAGATTTAAGTTCAAAGAAGAAAAAGTATAGAAGATGAGTAGAAGAAGATACAAATTTGTCTCTGAATCTGATGAAGTTGTTGAATCTTCGTGTCTTCAATCTGTGCAATCAAACACCCGCTCTGATACCACTTGTGAATTCAGGATCTAGATCGATTCCTTTAACGTTGAATGCGTACGAACACGTGAAATGTGTGGAATCCAATCACGTGTGTGGAGAGAACACGAGTATGTAATTATAAACTGATTTCAATCGATAATCTGACAAGTACAAAACCGAGAAATCAAACGGACAGAGTTTCCCCACTCTAGTCTCAAAAGTTACAAATGACAAGACCCTACTCTCCTATTTATAGGCATTGCACATCCGGATGAACTAGGTTGGCGGATGGCCTCCATCCGAACGGATGGGCTTCCATCCGGACGGATGGATTCTTGGATGAACAAAGTTTGCATTCATTCAGATGGACCTTGTGTCCATCCGTCCGAATGGACTTTACACTTTATCATCTTGTCGTTTAGCTCCGGTCTTGTATCATCTGTTTAATCTATGATATGTGATTGACGTAAGTGATAGACATGTGCACTCACATTAGGGTATTAAATAGAGTCTAATTAGTTTATTACTTTAGTGGGTATTGATTTTGGATGGTAAAAATGCCACTAGTTCACTCGTCGGTTCATTATCGGGTGTTATACGAAAGGTGTAATGTCGTATCGGGAGCGATGGTTTTAATTCACCATCAATGCTATGATATTTATTTAAGGCATTTACGACACCAAAATATCACTAACTAGTTCGCTAGCCTTTTGGTTTAGGCAATTGGATGGTAAAAAATATAATTTGTTCGCCTATCGGCTCAAATTTGTACAATGTGTGAAAGTCATGGCGTAACACCGGGAGTTTATGTTTTGGGTATCCCATTGATATCCCTAAGCCTGTTTATGATGTAAAACATTATTTACGAGTCCTACGAACATTAAAATGCTGAAATTTAGCGTTGCGGACAATTTATTTTTGTTACGGCTTGGCGTAGAACGGACACTTTATAGATATACAATTTTCCGGAAAGTTTATATGTTTTATCATTTGGTGCCCCCTAATTAGAGGTTTTTAATTGTATTTCAATGATCGTAAGCCTTCATTTCATTTGTTGCTCGTTCGGAAAGTTTTCAGAACTAGCTGGCATGAATAGTGTGCTCCGGTGAATAGTGTTTTCAGCATTTCGCCAACATATTTAGACATAGTTTGCAGTTTTCTCGCGACGCGAGAAATGTAACGACATTATTTGACATATTTAACCATGTCCTATGATTTTTAGACTTTACGCTACCGAATCATGCATTAATTAAGTCGTAACGAACGCAATTAAATGTATAAATTAAGCTGTTAAGTTGTACGAAATTACCATTATTTTTGCTGGTTGTCACATTCTCCCTCTTAAAAGAATTTCATACCTAAATTCAAGTTGCGTTACCGGTTGCAGGTTGTAACGACTCACACCAAAATGTCCTAAAAACGTTCTGTAAGTATAAACCCGGACCCCTGATGTAACCACCCTCATTAAAAGTCCTATTTATTTTATTATTTTATCTAAAAGGAAACCCTAATTAAGACACCCAAGTGATTCTACACAAACCCTAAAAATTATCAGAACAATCAGAATCAGGATCAGGGCCCCTAAAACTCAGGGGGGGGGGGTATTCCCTACTCAACGATTATCCATATAACTCGTTGTATAAATCGAATTATTCAATTCCGTTGACTCAGCAGGCCTAGTCCCACGCGTGGCAAGCCTATAAGTAATTCGTGTCCCTTACGGACCGTAAGGGTGGAGTATTACGGTCCGTAAGCATGTCCAATTTTATGTATAAATAGCAGCGTTTGGCACTTGATTTCTGGCGTTCGTTCGACGAAGAAATTCGTTATACACTTCGAGTTATAGCAAAAACAGCCTCAAAAACACTAATTAGTAGGGGGTGCTGCTACGATACAGGGTATTAACTCGATCGCTATTACGATTCATTTTCCGATTGATCAATATATCCAATGGATGTTTAAGTGCTGCCCACATTAGGGTTATACTTTGTCGTTCGTCGTTAATTCGATGGATGTTTAAGTATCGTACTTTGTCGTTCGTCGTTAATTCGATGGATGTTTAAGTATCGCACTTTGTCGTTCGTTGTGAGAATTTGATCTCGTGAGTTATCGTAAATGTTGTATTAAGTTACCTACCTAGTTCGTATGCACTAGGCTACAAGGCTAAATCAATAGGCTAAGCTCTGCCTGTATAAATCTGCAATATATCAAGGCTTATCTGTAGATTAAACTTTGTCGTATGAATCTGCATGATTATAATGTGAGTCATTCTCTTTTTATCAAATTACTTTTGAAATCATGTTTATTTTCAAAGATTATAATTACAGTGATTAAGTTTATGTAATCACCCAAGTTACAGCCGGTATGTGGGGTTTTGTATACATAACTTGATAACCGTCACTATTGGACAACGAGTTAGCCAATGAGTGATATGACCATAGTCACAGACACCATCGGGCAAAGAGGCTATCGATGGATGTTCGAGTGACAAGTACTGTGGGTAGTTGGTTTGATATCTGGAAACATTGTAATCTCTCTTAATACTGTAATTGATAACACTGTTTCTAGTTATACTTTGCAGTGATTAAGTCTTTGCCAATCTTTAAGAAGCAAATGTAAAAACTCTTAATGCTGTAAATTATAGCAAATGTGTTTTAAGTAAAATGAATGAACTCACTCAGTATTTCCCGCTGACAAAACCTTTTTAAAACGCGTTTCAGGTAATTACAGTAGATTGGAGTAAGAGATGGATACGGCACTGAAAGGCATCAAGAAGTGGCTTATTTTATTAATTAAATCAAATTAAGAAATATGGTTTTATGTAATCAAAATTTATCTTTATTAAAGCTACCATTGTAAAACATGGGTTTATCCCATCTATTTAATAAATAAAATCCGGTGTTTTCTAAACTCTGATATTTTTCCTAACTCATGGTCCTGATGAAATTTCCGCTGCAACGTTTTCAAAATAATCACCGGTACCACTGGGCTGTTCGCGACTCCCGATTCCGTCCAGGGTGGGTCGGGGGCCGTGACAGAAGGTGGTATCAGAGCCACTGCTTGAAGCCAATAAATGTTGTAATAATAATACCTAAGTTCATATAAAAGAGTTAGGAGATTGCTATTAACTGGTAGCACACATGATAGTATTTAGACTTGAACTTAAGAAAATATGCTTTAGTATCAGCTTCAAGATAAGCTAAGTACTTATGTGAATAAATTATGATGTGTTTTGATATACCATAAGAATGGTAATTAGAATATTGCAAGATATGAAAAATAAGCAAGAATTAATAGTAATTATTGCTTATTGATATTACTTGGTCTAGAATAAGATATGTTATGGGAATACAAGTTTCCTTGATTTGGATAAAAGCCCTAATAAAAGAGGCACTTTTGAAAAGATACTATTTATGGGAAATAGAAAATTTTTCCGACAAGACTGGGTATGGTGTAACAGACTCTCCAGTTTGTCCGAATATACTGAGGTTACCGCTCCGGCGCGAATCGGATAAGACGGGATATATAATATGTCAAACAAGTGACAAGATTTCCCTAAATAGTATCATGACCTGATATCTGACTTGTTTTTGGAAATATAAATCTGTTAAATACATTGACCTGATAGATGATATGTTTATTACAGCATGTGAAATATGTGATTATATAGATATGTATATCTATAAGGTATAAGGATTGACAATTTGAAATAAAACACAAGCATATGTGTCTAGATTTCTTTATTAGGAATCTCTTTTCCGATATCAAACATTATTTCGTTTGATTATCTGCCTAGTAACTCGAGCGACAATAATAACAATAGAAACCCATTAAGTTGGGATACCATCAAAAGTGTAAAGAATTTCTAACGCATTACCATAAATTTTTAACACAAGTAAGAAGCATGTAAAGTTGTGATAAGGTACAAGAAAACACATGAAAATTTAATTATAAGTCCACAGAAGTTGAAGTATATTACACACAACTTTCGAGGCAAGACCTTTTGAAAATATAAATTGGGCACGATGACACCAATGTTAAAATTCCGTCAGTAAGAAGAACTACTAATCAAAAAGAGGCACTTTGCCACATGATCCTACAAAATGAATATCTCTAAGGTACGCTAGAACAGGATTTCACAAACATCCGTGCACAGTCTAATCAAAGTCATAATTATTATCACTGCAAAAGGAGTCACATACCTTTGCAAATTCCCTATTTCATTTTATTCACATTCCCTGGTAATGTCACTTAACAACAGTTATTACACGAAATTCCAGATAAAAGTTTTATATTTCTTTCGAATGAAATTCTGATTTTTTCATATAATAAATTAACTTTCGTGTTTTTACTTCCCCTAATAGTCATTATACCATGAGGATTTCTTCCATAATAGCGAATATTGATCTATTTTATTTCTTGGTAAATTTCCACGTTACACATGCATTGTTTATTATGCATTTGGTTCATTTGATTTATAAAAGACCACTGGAGGGCTTCATTCCGATTTGTTATTTTATCCAAACTAAAATATCATTCCGCTTTTTGTACTGTGAACCGCATTATTGCAAAACGATAACTCTTTGATATTGAGTCAATGAATTTCTTGAAAAACTTAATTTTCTTTGACATACATAGTTTCTATTGTGACCATGTCCGAACTTTCTTGTTAAAACTTGTTTTGTTTAAATCAAGTTCAAACTATTTATTCATTTCAAAATCCCATATGATGGATGGAAGCTATCATATTCAAATTAATACAAACAAGAATTTCATTTCTGAACCATAATAGGCTTGTTTAAATCTTTGACACCACTGAATCATTTCTTTGATCACGATCACCTTGTACTGACGTTTTCACAAAATTTAAAGCTTGCCTAATCTCGTTTATATATATCATATACGGATTTAATGATTTATATATATTTATAAAAGTCATCTTAACAAAAATCATGTGCTAAGATAATGATACACAAATTCTTGTCATATTTCAGTGTATCTCTTAATGATTCTTACAACATCAATCAAGCATTTCGTGATAATTATTGTTTTAACATCTTCAAATCGAAAAACATTATATAAAATTTATTATATATGGAAACTTATATAAGTGATTATCTAATTTACAAAATAGTATTACTATATTTTTAAAACCAATGGGGTGAAGAATTTATATTCTATAATAAAATTTTAGGTATACTCTCATTTAAGTTTACGTTCAGTTATTTATTATTGATAATTAATATTAGTTTATTATTAATAATAAATTAATAACAAAAGTGTTAATATTATTTTTAGATACCAGGGTTATTATCAGGGGCAGATATTGAATAGCCTAGCCTTAGTTAGGCATGGACTGATCACCTATGCTTAAACAAGGGAGCACTAACCAATATCCAACCATGATAATAACTAGTTAATAAATATAAATTAAGTCATCAAACTCATTTAGCAAATTTAAAAATTATATATAAAAATATTTTATTTTGTACTGTAAGGAGAGGACATATTTTCATAAAACAATACAAGAATAAGAGGGACGAATAAAATTATATATAAATTACATGTTTTGTGGTAACTATGTACTGTAACACTTTGGTAAGAAAATAACCATATAATAATAATATGGTAACTATCAAATTAAGTTGGGTTAAAGGAACATTATACTCAATTTTCACTTATTTACAACATTTGTAAATACATTCACAACGTTATATGATTTCAAAATGAAAATAAGTAATCACATAGAATCGACTCATTAAGTGATATATATTTACAAAATATTTTACAAATACTTTTGTACAATAAATATTTTTACACCTTTTATTTACAATTTTCATTTAACGTTATAAATAATCATGAATTCTTTTACAAAATAACAATAGTAAAATATTTTGTAATGTAATAACTTCATTACGGTGTTTTATAGTAAATATAAGTTATTTTACATAGTATAGTAAAATACTAAAATAACATTTATTTAAAAAGTGATTGACCATTTACATATAATAAAAATACGTAACAAATAATATATATTACATAGTATTTATATTTGATATGTAAAATACGGTTCAGACAGGAACACAAAAAATATATATTACATTTGTTTTACAAATATAAAATAATGGTTAGTCATGCCAAAACAACCTGTTCTTACTATATTTCGATCTCTAGAACATAGTATGAAAAATATGATTACTAATAGTATACTATCACATTGTTTCACAATTAAAATAACTTGAAACTCTAAAATAATGATACACTAACTCTATAGTCTTTTGGTGTATCTTTGCAATTCACTCATCTCAACACTTTGATTTTCTCATATCATAATTATTTGACAAATCATTTTTCATGCTTTAATTTTATTTTGAACCTGTCAATTCTAAGTCTTCCTCAGTTACCAATCAAAGTAAGTTTTCTTTTTGACAAAGAATTTTATTAAATTCTAAAAGTCATTCACATTCATTCTAAATATCTATTGATTATATATCTTTTGACTTGAACCTAGTCACTTTGGAAATCATATCATTTCATTTCATCCATTTATCATCGATTTCTTGAACTAATTCAGTTGAACCATTGAATCCTACTTATAATACAACTCGTATTCACAAAATTCGATATTTTAAATCTATATCATCTACCCTAATATTATTTTTATTTTTGACATAAGTCTAAAAGAAATATCATAACCCAAATACACTTGGGAGCTGGAATCTGAAATGAAGAAAAAGTATCCTCAATTATTCCAGTAAATCTCGAGGACGAGATTTTTATTAAGGTGGGGAGAATGTAACGACTCACACCAAAATGTCCTAAAAACGTTCTGTAAGTATAAACCCGGACCCCTGATGTAACAACCCTCATTAAAAGTCCTATTTATTTTATTATTTTATCTAAAAGGAAACCCTAATTAAGACACCCAAGTGATTCTACACAAACCCTAAAAATTATCAGAACAATCAGAATCAGGATCAGGGCCCCTAAAACTCAGGGGGGTATTCCCTACTCAACGATTATCCATATAACTCGTTGTATAAATCGAATTATTCAATTCCGTTGACTCAGCAGGCCTAGTCCCACGCATGGCAAGCCTATAAGTAATTCGTGTCCCTTACGGACCGTAAGGGTGGAGTATTACGGTCCGTAAGCATGTCCAATTTTATGTATAAATAGCAGCGTTTGGCACTTGATTTCTGGCGTTCGTTCGACGAAGAAATTCGTTATACACTTCGAGTTATAGCAAAAACAGCCTCAAAAACACTAATTAGTAGGGGGTGCTGCTACGATACAGGGTATTAACTCGATCGCTATTACGATTCATTTTCCGATTGATCAATATATCCAATGGATGTTTAAGTGCTGCCCACATTAGGGTTATACTTTGTCGTTCGTCGTTAATTCGATGGATGTTTAAGTATCGTACTTTGTCGTTCGTCGTTAATTCGATGGATGTTTAAGTATCGCACTTTGTCGTTCGTTGTGAGAATTTGATCTCGTGAGTTATCGTAAATGCTGTATTAAGTTACCTACCTAGTTCGTATGCACTAGACTACAAGGCTAAATCAATAGGCTAAGCTCTGCCTGTATAAATCTGCAATATATCAAGGCTTATCTGTAGATTAAACTTTACCGTATGAATCTGCATGATTATAATGTGAGTCATTCTCTTTTTATCAAATTACTTTTGAAATCATGTTTATTTTCAAAGATTATAATTACAGTGATTAAGTTTATGTAATCACCCAAGTTACAGCCGGTATGTGGGGTTTTGTATACATAACTTGATAACCGTCACTATTGGACAACGAGTTAGCCAATGAGTGATATGACCATAGTCACAGACACCATCGGGCAAAGAGGCTATCGATGGATGTTCGAGTGACAAGTACTGTGGGTAGTTGGTTTGATATCTGGAAACATTGTAATCTCTCTTAATACTGTAATTGATAACACTGTTTTCTAGTTATACTTTGCAGTGATTAAGTCTTTGCCAATCTTTAAGAAGCAAATGTAAAAACTCTTAATGCTGTAAATTATAGCAAATGTGGTTTTAAGTAAAATGAATGAACTCACTCAGTATTTCCCGCTGACAAAACCTTTTTAAAACGCGTTTCAGGTAATTACAGTAGATTGGAGTAAGAGATGGATACGGCACTGAAAGGCATCAAGAAGTGGCTTATTTTATTAATTAAATCAAATTAAGAAATATGGTTTTATGTAATCAAAATTTATCTTTATTAAAGCTACCATTGTAAAACATGGGTTTATCCCATCTATTTAATAAATAAAATCCGCTGTTTTCTAAACTCTGATATTTTTCCTAACTCACGGTCCTGATGAAAATTTCCGCTGCAACGTTTTCAAAATAATCACCGGTACCACTGGGCTGTTCGCGACTCCCGATTCCGTCCAGGGTGGGTCGGGGGCCGTGACACAGGTTAACCTTGGAACAAATGTGGGTACTTGCACTTGATTTGATCTTCATGTTCCCACGTATACTCGGGACCGTGATGTGGGTTCCAAAGAACTTTAACCAGTTTAACATTATTTCTCCGCGTCTTGTGGACCTTCCAGTCCGTAACCTCAACAGGTTCTTCAGTAAATTGGAGTTTGTCATTAATGTGTATCTCGTTCGTTAGGATGACCACTATCTCTTGAGTAGGGCTTTTCTTTAAATACGACACATGGAACGTGTCGTGTACACTATTAAGCTCTTCTGGTAGCTTTAACTTGTAGGCTACGGTCCAATCTTTTCTAATATCTCAAAGGGTCCAATATGTCACACCCCAAAAATGTCGCAGCGAAAATACAAACGTGGCAGTGATGGAGGTTCTTATCCATAAAAGTATTTGTGGTCGATGCTATAGTTATTTTGGACATTTTGTTAGTTTAAAAACATAGTTTTTAAGATTACCACATTCATCACGAACAAGTCATAGTTTGTTTGACCCTTAGGGGTCTAATTACACACGGTCCCAAGTCCAAACATTATTTTAATACATAAGCATCACACAACCACATGACAAAGCAAGCCAAAATTCTCCAAAGCCGAACTCATGTACCTGAAGAACACGTAAAAATCAAGTGTTAACACAAAGGAGGGTGAGTTCACATATAATTCCGTAACAATTTGTTTAAGGAAAACTTTCTTAATACAACCCTTTAATGATTTAAAAACATTCACATATGTTTAAGAAAGACCATATTATTTCCCTTGTAAAATGTCAGGGTAGAAATCATCAGAATTGGCACTACCACCGTATTCCGTATGAAAACTATGTTCCATGATTTAATTTTGATATTATATTTTAGTTATAACTTCATATTCGTAAGATTGCAAGACGTTACGAGCTATGTATAACATTGAGGTTTTAATCCATGTTAGACAATTAAAGAATTTATTCGCCGCTATGTAGATCGGAGCGATCGATCACGACGGGGTAGTCAACCCAATAGATCTATCAACAATCCCACGTGTTCCCATACTTAAGTGATTAAAAACAACTATAATGCATCTTGTGCTCTTTTCTGAATTCACTAATTCATATAAGCTACTGAATAACAATTTAACATCGGTGGTTGTACAAGTTTCGTCCGATTCCTAGAAGCTGAGTTGAGCTCGTACTAGTCCACTTTAATCTATTTTACGTCTGTTTTACTCAAAACTCCGTAATCCTTTTAGTCGTTTCTCCCCAAAACATATTTATTTCAATCAAAATCCCGTTTCTACCCGAAACATATTTATATCAATAAAACTTGTATTTCTCGAAAACAGTTTAAGTCATACACCTTTCCAAATCCAAGTTTTTCCATAAAACACATCATAATAATCCAATAAATCGTATTTTCCATGAAAACAATTTTATAATTCAAAAGCATATTTTACACAAAAACATATACTTTTCTTTCATAACAACATGTTTTTCTCCAAAAACATTATGTAAAACAGTAAAAATGGTGCTTAGTGATACTCACTAAAACACATTTATTCAAAATCATGTTTCGCACTAAACATTTAATTATCCTTTTTAAAGGCGTGTTCTTCCCCCAAAATAGTATATAAAACAGTAAAAAGAGGGGTTTCTATGACACTCACCTTTGGGTGCGTTTTTAATATCGCAATCCCTCAGATCAAATCCACATATCCTAATTTAGATAGCAATAATTTAATAACTAATTGTTCTACAAAAAATCAAGCTTCTCCAATACTTAGAATTTTCACATATATTTGAGGTTTTTACGAAAAGTCTTTGTTTTTATTTATGTTTGCCTAAGTAGCCTAAGAAGGAATGTGATGATGACATGTGGCACTCCTAATATATAGGAATGAAGGGCATTTTTGGTCCTTATAAATAGGAGTGAAAATGACATGTGTCACCCTTTTTGTGTTTTTTTTTAAATACAACAAAAAAAATCTAGTACAAAAAAACTAGCACAAAAAATCTAGTACAAAAAAAATCTAGCACAAAAAATCTAGTACAAAAAAATATAGCACAAAAAATGTAGTACAAAAAAAATAGCACAAAAAAATTTAGTACAAAAAAATATAGCGCGAAAAAATTCAGCAAAAAAATGTAGTACAAAAAAATCCAGCACAAAAAATTGAGAAAAAAAATTAAGACAAAAAAATTTAGCACAAAAATATAGTAAAAAAATCCAGCACAAAAAAATGTTATACAACATAAAAATACAACACATTTTAGTGGGTTTTTTTAGTCTTCATATTTTATATAACAATATGGTACTCAAATTAAAGATATAAAAACGCTCGATTTTACGGTGAAATTTTTATGAAAAAATAATGTCGAATAAAAAGTTATGAACGTTTAAAAAATGGGGGTGAAATATGCATGTGCCTTGCATTTGGAGAGAGAGTCCATAAATAGGATTTTCCCAAGATACCCTTGCACTCCTCCTTCCTCCTACACTTTCATCTTAACCATTGATTTGAAAAATGAATGGTTAAGATTTCTTGTCATCCTTCCTAGGCAAAATAAACGTTTTATTTGATTTTACTCCTATATATATGTGTTTGTGTGTGTATATTTATATACATATACATATTAAGATTTTCACGATTTGAACGATTTTGTTGGTGACTCTTTATTATGTCTACTTATTCACAATATATATCTATGAGTTGCGCTTCGTAATATACATGCATAAGTATGGACATATTTGGTATTTATATATATATATATATATATATAGGGTAAGGATATATAGAAAACCACTTTTATTGAGAAAACCCGGGAAACTCAAAGCTCCCGACTTTTTTTTTTTTTGAAAAAAATACCACACGTAATATACATGTTTTTAAGAGTTTTGGGCAAAAAAAATCGAAAAAGCGCCGAGTAGATATTTTTAAAAAAATAAACAAGTTTTGGTGTAACATATGTTACACCCAAACTTGTTTATTTTTTTTTAAATATCTACTCGGCGCTTTTTCGATTTTTTTTGCCCAAAACTCTTAAAAATATGTATATTACGTGTGGTAATTTTTTCAAAAAAAAAAAGTCGGGAGCTTTGAGTTTCCCGGGTTTTCTCAATAAAAGTGGTTTTCATTTTATCTTTAGCCTATATATATATATATATATATATATATAGGGGAAGGTTCAAATGAAAACCACTAGTTATTGTGAAAACTCGAAAACTAATTAAAAAAGCCAAAAAAAACATACCAATTTTTTTTTTTTTTGCAAACCAATTTTCGCAGGTTTTTCTATATAAAGAAAAATTTAAAAAAAAAAAAAAAAATTTGTGTAGTGCACATGTGTAATACTACATATGTGTATGTGTACTACAAAAAAAAAAAAATTTTTTTG
Source organism: Helianthus tuberosus (assembly GCA_030545235.1). NCBI lineage: Eukaryota > Viridiplantae > Streptophyta > Magnoliopsida > Asterales > Asteraceae > Helianthus > Helianthus tuberosus. The sequence continues at coordinate 87,772,207 of CM060369.1, forward strand.
AAAAAAATTTTTTTGAAAAAAAGTTTTTTTTTATATATAAAAACCAGCGATTTTTATAAAAAAAATTGAAAAAAAAAATTTGTGTGTTTTTTAGACTTTTTTTAGTTAGTTTTCGAGTTTTCACAATAAAAGTGGTTTTCATTTGAACCATCCTCTATATATATATATCGTAATTCACGTAATACGTTATTTCACACATCTATATCATACTTAAACACTTAATATACCAAATAACTCATCAAGTTAATTCAAGCATCATTTTTCATGTTCATCACAAATTTTCACACATAACGCAATTTCTGATCTAGTTTACCATTTCTACCGCACAAACGCTTAAACATAGCATCATTTCATATTATTATGAAATCACTTATCAAATCACATTACACATACTCATACTCACATATCAATCTATAATATAAGTTAAAAATACTTATATTTATCACAAAATATCAGTTTATAATCAGATTCAAAACAGTTTTGCAAAAATCACTTTAAAAGCCGATTGTTACCGTTTTTAACGCATAGTTTCGTACCGAACTCTACCGTAACCATCCCAAATTATATTGACTTGATATTTTAACATAAGACATGTTATATATTGATCAAAACAATAATTTTACTCATGATAATGCAGGTCTCATGAATGACACAAAAATCATGCAAATTTCACCCGAATTACTACTTTTCAAGCTACATGTACTACATGCAAAGCAACCAAGTTTATGACATAATTTTTGTAACTTCAAAATACATCATATAACTTTATTTTACATGTTTATATTCTGATTTGTATGAATATTTATCATACCATAACAATTCCATTTTTTTATGATCGTTAAATCATCCAACAAGTCTATGTACAAGCACTTTATGCACATTTACTTCACAATCATCATACAAGATTAATCAACCTTATTCTTACATTTATTATAACATATTACTTATCCATATTTACATTCTTGATCAATCATTCAACAATCATTGAAAATCATTAAACACATGCATCATATACTAACATTTAAGAACATGCATCAACTTACAAATTTACATACTCGCATACAAATTTTCGGCCATATGCATGTATGTATATAAATTTCCAAAATTCCATTTTACTTGTATTTACTTCAAATCACAAGACGTTATCACATCTTTCATAAAAATTCCATTTTACTTGTATTTACTTCAAATCGCAAAACAAGAACTTTAAGCGTTTTAACTAATTTTTCTTCACGAATATGATTAAAGATAGGGTTTTAATCATAACAGAATATTTTTAGGATTTTAACGTTATCCAGACAGTCACCGACGTTCGTTTCACATTTCATTTGTTACGTGATAAGCGTTTAACTTACTGTTGCCAACGTAACTTTTAACAATGTTTGAGTTTATCAAACTTTCAAATACCTAGAAATTAATATTATATTTAATAATTTAGTGCCTATATATAATCATAACACGTGTCACACTAGTACTTTACCAGCTCAGAATAGCCGGGTGTCACAGTCTCCCCTTGTTTAGGAAATTTTGTCCTCGAAATTTTACTTTACAGGTTGTGTTTCCGCACTTTGTGGAAATAGTAAGAATGGTTTTGTTAATTATGGTCATATAGTTTCTACGGGAAACTCTGATTCTTATGAAGAATCCTCGTAGACCTTTATTAACTAATCCAATTCTCCCTAAACTTTCGTCTCAGCGCTCTACACCTTCTACAAGGTTCATCGTTTACGTGCACCTAATCAGAAAGGGTAAGGTCAGTGTTCCACCATCTCAGGTTTGACATATGTTGAACCACATATATAAGTTGTCCAATACCTGTGTTGGTGCACAATGTCTAAAGCCTGCGTCTTAAGTCTAGGTCATAATGTATAGGGGTCTTAGTGTCAAATATGTAAAGTTAAGGGGTTTTAATGTAATTTCGCTTGTAATGTGTACTGTCTAATTTCGCATGGAATTACTTTAAGTAATTTCGTTTGAAGTGGCTTGTCATGTTTCATGCGGAATTAGAAGGCTATATATATGTGTGTAGTCTTTCTCATTTGGCACGGAATTATGAACAGTGTCACGAAGTGCTGCCGAATTCCTCCTGTGTAATCAAGTTGATATTTGAATGAGAAGACTGTTTTAAAGTGAACTCTCTGTTTTCTACTCAATTCTGTACTGATTCTAAGCTGTTTGTTTGATTCCACCTCTCAAACAGTGTGTATTGCCTCTGAATGACTCACTTGGTCGGTAAAACGATCCTACAATTGGTATCAGAGCCAGTTATGAGCCAATACACTTGAATCAGTGCCTTTTTATACACTTTTTTGGATTTCTGGACATTTTAACGGACAAAATGGACTGAGTTTCTGATATTATGTGTAAAACTGTGTTTTAACAAACCCTTGAGAGAATCAGATCAAAATTCGAAGTAAAAGTGACAAAAAATGGGCCAAACATTAATTCCGCTTAAACAAACCAGTTATTTCGTTTGAAAAGTCTGAGGTTCTTTCACACGGAATCACTAATTCCGTTTAAAAAGTTGAAGTAATTTCAAGCGAAATTACTAATTCCGTTCGAGTTGTAATCCCGTTTGGCTATTTTCGCTTCAAAACTCTAATTCCGCGTGAAATCTCACTTAATTTCGCTTAAAGACGTAATTCCGTTTGAAAAAAAACCTAATATCGTTTGAAAGGTAATCTCGCTTGAAGCTAATTTCGTGTGAGTATGGTCTGATTCCGTTTAAAAGTCCATTCTGTACGTAATTTTGTTTGAAGTCTAATTTCGTGTGAACCTAATTTCGTTTGAAAAGTTCTATTTTCAAAATTTGAAAAATTTTTCGGTAAACTGATTTCTTAAAATGGACAATCAAGATTTTTATAACTTCTTTGCCGGCGGTGGGATGACAGCAACACAAAACCCAGCCAGTATAGTACAAAACGTTAATATGGAGAATGAGTTAGGGACGATGCAGAAACCACCTAAACTGATGAATATCGATGAGTATTCGGGTTGGTCTGGAAGGTTTAAGACATGGGTTCAAGCAAACCACTTTGAGTGCTGGATGAAGATCGAATCGAAATATGTTCTTCCTAAAGATGGTTTGGGTCTTGAGAAGTCTATTGGCAGTTTGACACAAGCTGAACAAGAAGATTTTAAGGCAGAAAAGAAGATGATGAGTATTCTTCAACAGGCGATTAAAGAGGATATCTTGGTGTTGTTGCAGCATGAGGATAATTCACAATCTATTTGGCAGTCGCTGCAAGTAAAGTTTCAAGGGAGTGTGTCCATGATCAAAAGCAAAAAGGCTTTGATAAAGAAACAATTTGACATCCTCACTGGTATGAAAGGTGAAACTACAAAACAATTGATTGAAAGATACTGCCATCTAGTTGTGGAGATGAAGAGATTGGAAATAACCAAGACTAATGAGGAGTGGATCGATAAATTGGCAGATGCATTGCCATACGATGAATGGGGTACTTATTTGCTGGTGATGAAGAACAATTCAAATTATGTTAATTTGAATCTTAGTGGTTTCATAGAGAAGATCGAAGCACATGAGTTAGAGTTAACAAAGATTAAACAGATGAATTCTGCAAATGTTCCACAGGATGTTTCACTATATTACAAAGGCAGTTCTCCGGCAACAACGAATCTAAGCCCGAAGATTCAAACAGCTTTCGGTGTAAATTTCAACATCTGGAGCTTCGTCTAGTACTTCAAGCAACAACAAGCCTTCACCGTTTGCAAGTTATGAGCCGAATCCCAAGACATCAGAACAAATGTCTCCACAAAGCTCTTCAAGCTCGAACAATCAGGGATATGTTTCTGGGATACAGCGTAACATTGCAGTAAACATCAAAAATGGACAAGAGTTTACAGAAGCAGCTACAAAGCAACACATAGCACTGTTAGCTTCCATTCTTGAGTCATATGAGAGTTTGGTAGCTGGGAGGATCGGTAATCCAGATATGACAAAGGAGGATTACGACCAAATCGATCCAGAGGAGTTAGAATTGATTGATATCAAGTGGGGGATGGCTAGTTTGGTTAGAAGAGCCCAAAGGTTTATGGAAATTACGGGCCGAAACAGTTTGTCAGGTTCGGATCAAAAGCTTGGTTTTGATAAGTCCAAAGTGACTTGTTTCAGGTGTAAAGAGAAGGGTCATTTTAAGCGGGAGTGTCCGAATAGAGAGGTCAATAACCATCAGAATCCTTTTACCAACGATTACTACAGACATGCGATCTATCACAAGACAAATCAACAACCTGTCATTCAAAGACCTCAGATCAAGAACAAGCCGGAAAAAGCTCTCATAGTTAATCAAGATGATGAAAAGGTAGCTGAAGGTTTCAGTTAGGATACGTATATCCCGGGCAGTAAAAGTAGAGCAATGATGGCTGAGATTATAGAGGTATCGGAGAGTGTTGTTGAAACAGAGGTTGTTAGTGAAGATGTGTCTGAAGAAAGTTCGGTTGATCTCGAAGAAATTGCTGCAGAAGTCTACTATTATCAGTCCGAACAGGAGGTTTTAGCTAGTTCTTTAAAATCAATTATGCCTCCTAATGTGTTTAATTCTTTTGCAGGTTATTTCAGTGAGCCAACAACAGGATCTTGCCCACAGTATGATGTTGAGAAGGCTCCGGTTGAAGAAATAATTGATGTCTCCAAAGAAATGACTAAAGAAACACTGAAAGAGATTGTTGACAAAGCCTTAATGGCAAAGCTGAAAGAGGTAGACACAGAATCTGTAAAACCAGAGTCTGTTGATACTGAGTCGGTCAAAACAGAGTTAGGTCAAAAGGAGTCTGATGGGAAATCCGAAAGTCAGGAGGTCAAAACCGAAGGAGTGTCTGAGTCAGAGTCTGATAATGTCGGTAAACAGGATGTTGATTTTGAGCAAGAGGAAAAGATTGTTGAAAAGATTGATTCAATCTCTGAAACTTCATGCAAAAACTGTTCAAAACCATGCATGGAATGTCTTGAAAAAGACAAAAGGTTTCAGGAATTGAAACAATACACTGATGAGGTTAAATTTGACCTAAGTGAAGTAAAAGAAGCTTATGACAAGTTGGCTAAATCTATCAAAATGATTCAAAAAGAGAGTCTTGAAAACGACAAAGCCACAAAATTGTTAAAATCAACAGTTTTTTATAAACAAGTGGAAATCAACTTTCATTTGGACACGATTGCTTCATTAAAAAAGAATTGGAGTTAACAAAAATTGAGAATAAAAGAATTGATAAGAAGTTGATGAGTTATGTTGCATCTTCATATGTAATTGAACAGATTGTCCCACAACAACCAAATGCAACACCTGTCTTTAACAGTGTTCCACCCCCAATGTGGAATCATTACACTCAAAAATATCCAGATGGGGTGGAAGCTTCTTTAAATCTCAAACTGAAAACCATTGAGAATGAGTTACCTGAAAGTATTGATGTTACATTCTCTCCGTCCGACACTGACAATGAGTCACAGGTTATCAAGACTGTTGTTGACCAAGTGTTAGACGAAGAGAGTGATAACTCGGAGTTTGAAATTGTGAAAACTCATTTTGAGAACTCCATGTCTGAGTCTGAAGAAGATGGTAACTTCTTAGACAGATTCATACCAAAATCAGACAAAGTCACAAATGATGATCCGATCATTGTGGTTTACACAATGATTGGAACTGACAAGCTTTATTCTGATTTTGAGTATCCGCTCCAAAATGCTAAAATTGAGAATTTTGAAAAGGTGTTTAAATTGGTCGAAATTGATATTTCTGAGGTGAGCAACAAAGTGTTCTTTTCAAAACCCAAAAAGTCTTTTGTTAAGTCACAACCTAACAACTCGGGAAAGAAAGAGTGGGAGGGAAATGGTGGTAACAACAAGAGAAATGGAAACAATTTTAAAAACAAAGGGATTGGATTTGAAAAGAAAATGGCCAAGAAGAATGTTAAGCCAAAGGAAACAATGAGTGATTTTTTTGTTGTTGGTCCAAGTGTTGATGCTGAAAAAGAGTATATTTTTAGTCAAAAAGCCATTGATGATTTCAATGCAGCGAAGAAGCTGAAACAAGAGTCGTACAAATCAACTTTTGTCGAATATGACAAAAGAGTTTGTTATCGCTGCAATGAGATTGGTCATATGGCCAAACAATGCATGAAAGTCTTTGAAAAACCTGTTTTGCAAAAACCCCGACCTAAAACTCCAACTGACAACAAGGGTAAAAAACCAATGATTTCACCGGTTCGTATTTTGAAGAGAGGTGAATCTCTGAAGCCCGAAGAAAAGTCAAAATCAACTTTTGAGGTTGGCAAATCTTCGAAAGTCAAAAAGGCTTCAAAGATTTATCCAAAAATGAAAGTTTTTGACAATCAATCATGGGTTGCAAAACCAAAACCGTCAGTTGAAGAGAAAAAGATGGAAAGTGTTTTGAAAACGGAACCAAAGATTTTTAAAGATAATGTGGAAAAGCTTGAATTTGAACTTGATAAGTTGCTTGAGGAATTTCCTCCAATCAAGGAGGGAAAGTCAAAGCCAAAATCTAAACCTGTGATTCCAAATGTCATTTTTAGTATTCTGAAAGTTGAAGTGGATTGTGATCTTGTGTTTCGTAGTGTTTCAACTGTTAAGAAATCTTGGGCCTCATTATTTGAATAAATTGTCTGTGATGTTTGCAGGGGCTTCCGAAGTCGTTCATCTCGAAGTGGATAATGGACAGTGGAGTGTCAAGACACATGACCGGAATGCTAGCATTGCTTTATGACGTTAAATCTTTAAACGGAGGATACGTGGGATTTGCTGGGAATCAGGGAGGAAGGATTGTTGGTCAAGGGACTCTAACGAATGGAGTCATTTCGTTTGATAAAGTGAACTATATAATTGAACTTGAAAACAATCTGCTGAGTATTTCGCAGATCTGTGACAAATCATTTACTGTCCACTTTACTAAAAACAAATGTTTAGTCTTAAAACCTGGTTTCAAAATTCCGGAAGAAATGGTGTTGTTGCGAGCTCCACGAGAAAATGATCTGTACATTCTTGATATGAGTGTCGCAACAACAACAGATTATTAAAAACAGTGTTTTGTGTCAAAAACAAAGGCTACTGAAAAAGAGTCGAAAATGTGGCATCGAAAGATGGGCCACATTCATGTTAGACAAATGAACTTTCTTGTACACAATGATTTAGTTGAAGGTGTGAATCTTAAAAGTTTTCATTTAAATGATGATTGTGTAGAATGCAAGAAAGGAAAGCAGACAAAGAAGTCACACCCGCAGAAGTTGTTGAATTCAATTAGAGTACCGCTCGAGAGACTGCACATGGATCTCTTTGGGCCGGTTAATGTGAAAAGCATCAGTGGAGATTTATACTATTTGGTAGTTACTGATGACTTCACCAGATTTTCTTGGGTGGTGTGTCTAGAAAGGAAAGATCAAACGTTTGAGTCACTGAAGATCTTATTCAAAAAGATGGAAATGATGTATAAGCTGCCGATCAGGAGAATACGAAGTGATAATGGAACAGAGTTCAAGAATAATCAAATGCTCGAGTTATGTAACGAGAAAGGGATTCTTCATGAATTCAGTGCACCATACACTCCACAGCAGAACGGTGTAGCTGAAAGAAAGAATCGCACCTTGACCGAAACTGCTCGAACAATGCTCGCCGATTCCAAGTTACCTATATTTTTCTGGAGTGAAGCAGTTGCTGCAGCATGCTATACTCTAAACCGAGTGCTCACTGTGAAGAAATATAAGAAAACGTGTTTTGAACTTTTACACCGATATAAACCAAATTTAAAGTTTTTAGAACCTTTTGGATCTCCTTGTACCTTCATAGATCCAGATGGAAAATTTGGTGCTAAAAGTAATGATGGTTTCTTTGTAGGTTACGCGAGCCCGCTCAAGAGGGTGTTTGTACCGTGCCTGTGGAAGGTAATTCAGGTTCTGCATGTGGATTGTCAGAAACATACTGCGCCACCGCAACTTCCCAGACAAAGATTCCTGTTCGATTATGATAAACTCTGGGAGTCTTTCCAGTTGCCGATCGAGCCGAGTGAAGAGGAACTTGCTTACTTATACCAACAGCAACAAACAATGGCACAAGATCAGGTTCCAAGACCATTGGTAGTTTCTCAGCCCAGCTGGGGTACAAACGATCACGAAGCAGGTCCAAGTGGAACGACACATGAAGACCCAGTAGAACCAGCTCCTACATTTGATCATTCTGACGACTCAGAATCGGAAGACGGTCCGATTTTTGACGAGGAACCAAATGTTGCATCGACAGAAGCTGTGGATCACACCGGTGATCAAGACATTACGAACCTGGAATCGGAAGTAAATGTGCCTGACACTACAATGCTGAGAACCTTGTCTTATCATCCTTCAGAGTAGATTATTGGCGATCTTCGTAGTGGAGTGAAAACAAGAGATCAAATCAATAGAGCACTTACTTGTTTTTATACATCTGTTGCTCCTTTACAGGAGGAATTCTCACTTAAATGTTTTATCTCGCAGATTGAACCCAGAACATATAAGGAAGCTTTGACTGAAGACAGCTGGGTGAACGCTATGCAGGAAGAGCTGCAGCAGTTCGAGAACCTGGGTGTTTGGAGATTAGTTGATCTTCCTGAGAATCAAAAGCTTATAAAGACAAAGTGGGTATTCAAGAGCAAAAGAGATGATAGAGGTGTCGTTTTTTGAAATAAAGCACGATTGGTAGTACAAGGATTCAGTCAGCAAGAAGGTATTGACTATGATGAGGTTTATGCGCCTGTTGCTAGACTTGAGGCGATTAGGATCTTCCTGGCGTTTGCGTCCTGGAAAGGATTCAAAGTCTACCAGCTTGATGTGAAATCTGCATTCCTGTATGGAAAAATTAAAGAAGAAGTGTATGTGGGACAATCGCCGGGTTTCACTGATCCACAACACATGAACAAAGTTTATCTTCTGGATAAAGCGCTTTACGGACTACACCAGGCCCCGAGAGCCTGGTATGAGACACTTTCCCAACATCTGCTGACCAACGGGTTCACCAGAGGGACAGTTGATAGCACTCTGTTTACAAAGGAAGTTGTAGGCCATCTTTTAATCGTGCAGATCTACGTCGATGATATCATTTTTGGTTCGACGAATGACGACTTGTGTAAAGAATTTGAGAAAGTTATGAAAAAGAAGTTCGAGATGAGTTCGATGGGGGAGATGAAGTTCTTCCTAGGGCTGCAGGTGGAGCAAATGCCTGAAGGAATCTTCATTCATCAAACAAAATATGTGAATGATGTTCTGGAGAAGTTTAGCATGGCTCAATCTAGTCCAGCATCAACCCCCTTAGCTCAGAATCACGGGATTTGCCCAGATGAGAGTGGAGACAAAGTGGAAGAGACGTTGTATCGGTCGATAATTGGATCCTTGATGTATCTTACTGCTTCCCGCCCGGACATCATGTATCCGACGTGTTTATGCGCTCGTTATCAGTCAAGCCCACGTCAGTCACACTTGACGATCGTAAAACGCATCTTACGGTATTTGAAAGGCTGCCCAAGCATCGGCTTGTGGTATCCTAAGTCTGGCGATTTCTCTCTCTCAGGGTTTGCTGATTCGGACTTTGGTAGTTGCAAGCAAAATGCTAAGTCCACCACTGCTGGGTGTCAGTTTTTTGGAACTCGACTTGTCACCTGGCAGTGCAAGAAACAAACCTTAGTAGCGCTCTCTACGTGCGAGGCAGAATACATTTCGGCCTCGAGCTGTTGCTCTCAGATCCTTTGGATCCAACAGCAGATGCGAGACTTTGGTTTGCAGTTCTTGGATACACCGATATTCATGGACAATGAAGCAGCGATTAACATAACGAAAAACCCGGTTCACCACTCGAAAACTAAACATATTGAAATTCGGCATCACTTCATCCGTGATTGCTACGAGAAGAAGTTGATCCGAATAGAACATATACACACCGATGAACAGAAGGCTGATTTCTACACTAAACCTTTTGATAGAAAAAGATTTAATTATCTTTTGAAATCAAACGGGATGAAAAATCAGTTTTCTGGGAGGGTAATTGAGTGTGAAGCTGAGGAGGACGGCGATCTGATGTGATCCACGTTATGTTGTCAAGTTTTTGTACAGTTTATTTTCTGCTTTTGATAAAATCAAAAACACAAAAATATGTTTTTGTTTTTAGGGGGAGAAAGTTTGCAGAAACATACAAAAACATGATAAAATTTCAAAATCCAAAAACATTTGAATAAGTAAAAATGAGTTTGTGTAAAAAGGGGAAATGATAGTACATCAGCTAGACAGTGCAGTACGCTAAAGAAATGAAAAGTAAAAATGTGTTAAGCAGTCTTGCAGATGATATGCCGATAGGTTTTTACACATTTAGTAAGTTTGTTCGGGATATAAACATAAAATTTCTTGCTTTTATGTGGGGAACATCTCTCAGATATATGGGTAACCCCCGAAATCTTGTTTGAAAGGTCCCTCTTTCTGAGATACTAGGTCTTTATGCTTAGTGATATCTGCGGTATTATCCCGGGACTTCTGATTTTGTAGAAGCAATGGCCTAGTCCCCGGAGAATACTTTACGCTGCTTAAAATAAAAGCCCCCCCTCAGCATAAAAAATGATGAAACATTGAAAAATGCTAATCATGTGCTGTTGGAAAAAAGATTCTCTAAAGGGAACCCACCAAAAGTCGAAGCCGTCAACTCTCTGCTGAACGGAAGTTCTGACCTGAGCTCTCACGGCCTTCGCATTTAACCCCTTACAGATATCATCTAGGTATACTCACCTGTAAGACTGAATATTGGGATCTGGATACGGGAGTATATTCTGAGGTGGTACACGCATAAAAGTTAAGCCTTAAAACACTAAATCCGTATCCTGAACAGATTGAACTTTGTGTGAAAATTTAAAGTGGACCAGTATATCGACAATCATTGTGAACTGTTTAATACTGAAAATGTAATCAAAGCTTAACGGTGCTTGTATCTCGTCGGCAGCTGATATGATCCTCTAACACGCTCTCAAAAATATTGTGTGTACAGTTTATTGCTTATCATATTTCAAAATCCAAAAAGATTTGCATTTCATCTTATTTTCGACAATGAACGTTGGGGAACAGATGATCAAAGCCTTATGTGCTAAACATGTTTGGATTATGAGGGTTGGGTAAGCAGAAGATTGTTGAAAAAGTGATTGGTAATTGCTTGAAAGTTTTAAAGTTCATTAACTTGAACTTAAATTGTTTCAGAAAGTCAGCAAACTTCATAAAATGGTCAACCAAGGTCATTAACTTGGACTTGGTAGGTTGAACAGTTGACCAAGGTCATTAACTTGGACTTGGTAAACTGGGTGTGTCGGTAAAATCTGAAAATGTTAAAAATTTAAAAAAAATTTGAATCTAATTTCGCTTGAAATCATTAATTCCGTTTGAAATGTGTTTCCATTTAAAAGTAATTCCGCTTGAAACTCATTTGTGCTTATTCCACGCGGAATTACCCCATCTATAAATAGGGGTGTAATTCCGTTTGAGCTTATTATTCATCTGATTTCGTTTCAAAGATCAGTCAAGGCGAATTCAAACGGAATTCCAAACCCTCGTTTCACAACCGTTACTCTGCCCGATTTCTGTCTGTATCTTGATTATAGTTGGTTAACTCAACTATTATCATGGGAAAGGTAGGAGATCTTGTCGATTTTGCACAGATTTGATCTGTTTTCATGATTGTCGGCGACGAACATGAGAGAAAACATAGAACTAGGGCTTGTATGTGAATAAAATTGACCGATTAACACTTTATTGAACTCGGAATATGATTTTGATCATGATTGGGGTTTCAATTTGTCTGATATAAGTGTTGTCGGCAGTTCAGGTTTTTAGATCTTAGATCTAGGGTGTTTCTGTGGACAAAAATAAATGAAAAATACATCTGTGTGCTCGGAATTTGATAATGAACAAACCCAGTTAATCAATTTCATCATCAGAAAGTTTTTTGAAAATTTGTTCATAATTTCGTTTGAAACATGTAATTCCGTTTCAAGTTGTTAATTCCGGTTCAGATGTAATTCCGTTTCAAGATGTTAATTCCGGTTCAGATGTAATTTCGTTTCATCATGTGATTCCGTTTGAACTATGACATTCCATTTTAAATTGTAATTCCGTTTGTATAGTGATTCCGTTTGAAAACTGTTTTTGATTGAAAATTATTCTAAGTGTTTGATTTGTTTGTATGTTGGTGTTTTCAGGCTTCGAATGTGCTGTTTGATCCTTTGCACAACACTTGTTGTGTGTACGATAAGGAGATACCAAAAATGGCCGGATTCACAGAAATTCTGGAGTTCATGGAAAGATTGCCGATCCAGAAAGCCTTGACAAACCAACACTTAGTTTTCAAATCTCACATTAAGCGTTTTTGGGAGAATGCAACATATGATGAGGAGAACAAGACAATTAACTCTGTGGTGAAAGTAAATGGCAAAGATAAACCAATCATTATCATTGAAAAGCTTGTACGTGAAGTGATTAACTTTCCAGATGAAGAGAATTCTCCTACTAAGTTTCCGGAGAAAATGGTAAAGGGATGTATGTTGAGAATGGGCTACAATGGTGATCTGAACAAGGCGAACTATTTGAAAGCTTGTTTTCCAAGGGTGTACAAGTTCCTTATTCATTCAGTAGTGAATGCTCTCAATCATAGGAAAGGTGGTTATGATGCTATGCGCGATTATCAAATGAATATGGTGGTTGCTCTTGTGTTGAACAAAAAGTATAACTTTTCACACATTGTGTTTCATTACATGGTTGAAAATATCACGTTGAAAAGCAAGACTTGGGTTTATCCCAGATTTGTGCAGATGATTTTAGACCATGCATATCCTGAATTGGAAAGAGACGAAAAGAATGATTTGTTGGTACAGTACCATATGGATAATGAATCGTTGAAGCAGTTGGCTAGATATCATCCAAAACATCCAGAACCAAAGACAAAAGTTGAATTTTTTGGTTTCATTAAAGACAAAAACTATCAAGATCCAGATCCAGTCAATCATCAAAACTAGAGGAATGAAGAAGAGATGAAAGAAGCAGGTTATGCTGATGAATTGAAAATTCTTGAAAGTTTCAAAGATACAAGGAATGAATGGTTTGTGAAATAGGAGAAAAAGAAGAAAAGCAGAAAAGCCACTCCAAAAGTTCAAGAAGAGGAAGGTTCTTCATCGCAACCAAAGAAACGTCAAAAGAAGAGTGTGGAAACTATGCTTGTCGATGAACCAGATGAAGAAGAACCAGAAACGAATGTTGAAGGAAATCAGGATTCTGACATGGAAGATGTGTTGAAAAACATTGATTATGGATTTGAGACAGAAAAAGTAACTTATGAAGGAGTTGGTGTAGATGAAGATAAGAGTTCTTCTAGTTCTGAATCTGAGGTAGATGAGACAGAGCGTATGAGGAGAATTCAAGCTGAAATTGCGAAAGAGAAAGAGTTAAGAATGAAAAAGAGACAGGAGAAGAATGATGATGATGTGTATGTTCCATCTCCTGAGGATTTGATAGAGTCTCAAACGCCTCCATCGGGTGGTAGAAAGAAAGCTAGTGCTAGGAAGAGTGTTGTATCTCCAAGAGAAGCAAGACAAAAGTTAATTCTTAGGCTGCCTAAACGTACTCCAAAAACAAAACAACATACACAAAATCCATCACCACCATCTGAATCATCTCCACCTAAATTACCACATCAATCACCTCCAAAACAACCTACACCACCTCGTTCACCACATCTATCACCATTACATCAAACACCACCTTATGTATCACCTCCACACCAAACACCTATTCAAGAACAACCTGCTCTTACTTCTCAACAAATTTTTCAAACACCACCACCCACTCAACCACGAGTACAAATAACACACGGATCTTCTGGTTTTAAAGATTTTCCTCCTGTTCCAGGGAATATCATCGGTCTTGATGAGATTGGAGATTTCGAATTTGCAAATGATAAGCAAGTAAAGAATTTGGAAAAGAAGATGGATGGTGTGTTGGTTAAGAATAAAAGATTGGTAGATCGTGAAAAGATACTAGAGATGTGTGTTAAGAAAGTTGAATCTGAGAACAAGTCTTTGCTGAAGAAAGTCAAAGCAGATCAGACCGAGATAGATATAATGAAAGTGAAAATTGCTGAGCTAGAAGAAGAGAAAGCACGACGTGATGAGCAAAATAAATATTTTGAGTTGAAAAACAAAGAATTGGAAGCTATCAAGGCACAGAAAGAACACGAGTTGTACATGATAAACAAAGTGTTAGAGAGTATGCTTGGAAAATCTGTTGAACAGAAGTTCGATGAAATAAAGATTAAGGAAGTTAGAGCTCAGCGTCAAGCTGAAATTGATGCTCAGATGAAAGATAAGGGTAAAATTTTTGAAGATGTTTCTAAGAAGGAAATTGTTCCAGCTATTGTTTCTGTATCACCTATTCCAAATCCTCTTCCTATTTCGTCAGTTTCTGGTATATTCGATATTGATGTTGACATTGATGATATTCATGGTGTTGATGAAGAGGATGATGATGAAGAGGATAATGATGAAGATAACAAAGATGATGCAGATGATGTATTTTCTGCAAGCAGTAATAGTGACGATGGAAATGATGATGACGATCAGGGTACTTCTGGTGTTAAATTTCTGAAGCATCAAATGAACAAAATGTTGATGATTATATGCATGATGATGCAAATGAAGAAGTAGAGGATGCTACAAGAGAGGGGGAGAATGTGGATGATCAGAATGTCGATGAAGTTGAGAAGTTGATTCTTCGTATTGAGCCTGAGGTAGAGGAAGGTGAAATCAGGCACACGTATACGATGGCTGAGATTATTGAGCTGACGAAAATTGATAATCCTGATTTCAAGTTTGATTTTGAGGATGAATTGAATGCGTTTGATATCAACCAACAACCTGACTATGAGTACAAGTATGTTGAAGAGGCAGATGTCTATGATAGGGTTGAGGTTGAGGATTGTTCTGATGAAGAAAATGTGAATAAAGATACTTCAGACTTTCCTACTCTTGTTGAGTTTTTCAGTCAAGAGAACAGAGATGAACTGAGGAGAAAGGTTGCTGAAATCTTGAAAGATAAGAATTTTGATGGTACGACAAAAGATCCACAGAAGGAAGAAAGAAAGAAGTGGTTTCGTAAAGATACTGAAAGGAAGTTCAAACGTCCTTTGAAGTTTTACAAGAGAGATAGAGATGTATCACTTGGTGATATCATCAGCTGGGGATTCTTACCACAGGTAAACGCTTATGCAATTAGAAGAGAATATGGTGTGCAATACTTTGAACGTCTTTATGATATTATGTCCCTACCCTGGTGGGATGTGGAAGAGCTTGCCAAAGTCAGAACGTTGGACTATCCAATC
The DNA here is from genome assembly GCA_030545235.1 of Helianthus tuberosus. Classification (NCBI taxonomy): domain Eukaryota; kingdom Viridiplantae; phylum Streptophyta; class Magnoliopsida; order Asterales; family Asteraceae; genus Helianthus; species Helianthus tuberosus. Next base: position 87,787,601 of record CM060369.1, read on the forward strand.
AGAAAGAACGATGTGCCTATGTGGGGTTTGATAAAGTATAAATCATTGAAAATTTTCATGCACTGGAAGCCTCATTACCCTAAGAAAGTTAAGAGGGTAGATCCAGTGACAGGAGTTGAAGAGACAGTTTTACATGTGAAGAAGCCTAGAGTGATCAAGAATATCCCTGTGCCAAAAATGGAACAAGATTTTTATAAAGGTTTTATATGTTGGGAGTACAGCTGTATGTCGACTGAAGCTGTAATCACTTACAGGGCTGAAAATGAAGTTAGAGAAATCTTTGTGTATGATCCTCTGTGGCTGGTGAACTGCTCTGCTAAAGACATATAATGTTTGTTTGTGAACAAGATATGGTTTAAAGCTAAAGATATTGAACAAGCGATGCAATTTCAGAAGGTTGTATCTATCTGTTTTCAGAAAGGAATTAATGCTGAAAGTGAATGGAATTCTAAGTGGCGAAAGATTGAAGAAGAAGAAGAAGAGAAGTTAAAGGCTGAGAAAAAACGTAAAGCACGTGAAAACAGAGATAACATGCTACGGCATACTGTTGTTCAACGGATGGCTGCTGAAGAAAAGAAGAGAGTTGATGAAAACGAGAAGCTTAGGAAGCAGTTGCTGAGAAAGCCTAAGCAAAGGGAAGAACATTTCAAGTCGCTGTGAAGAAAACGTTGAAGACTAGACTAAAGACTTCGGCTATATCCAAGGGGGAGTTTGTTGGTGCACAATGTCTAAAGCCTGCGTCTTAAGTCTAGGTCATAATGTATAGGGGTCTTAGTGTCAAATATGTAAAGTTAAGGGGTTTTAATGTAATTTCGCTTGTAATGTGTACTATCTAATTCCGCACGGAATTACTTTAAGTAATTTCGTTTGAAGTGGCTTGTCATGTTTCATGTGGAATTAGAAGGCTATATATATGTGCGTTGTCTTTCTCATTTGGCACGGAATTATGAACAGTGTCACGAAGTGCTGCCGAATTCCTGCTGTGTAATCAAGTTGATATTTGAATGAGAAGATTGTTTTAAAGTGAACTCTCTGTTTTCTACTTAATTCTGTACTGATTCTAAGCTGTTTGTTTGATTCCGCCTCTCAAACAGTGTGTATTGCCTCTGATTGACTCACTTGGTCGTTAAAACGATCCTACAACCTGAGGTAGTCTCAGTCTACAAGCGATTGATCCAACTCGAGATGGGCTCTCGAAAGTATCTAATCTCATGAGTTCGGTTTCTTCCCCTTTCATATTTAATTAGAACCTCTTCTCCCTACAAATTGTATAGTCCTTCCTATGCACTTTCAGTTGTCTGGATGCATAGGCTGTCACTTTGTCCTTCGCACAACGTGCAACTACGGCCCAAACATGACGCATCGCAGTATACAACTAAAATTTTCACATCTCTCAGGAAGAGATTGAATATGTGCACCATACAATTTTCTTCAGCAATCACAAAGCTTCTTCTTACATCCTCGTCCAAGCATATCTTCTATTCTTATGAATTGTCCATGATGTTGGTCACGAAAAGTAAGCTTTTGACTCTAAAGTCTATACTTAAGGAAATTTGTTACCAAATTCCTCGTCCTTAATTACTTTTCAGACATCCTTTTCCGAACAAAGATGTGTCAAATTGTAACACTCCAAAAATATAAAATTATATATATACATATATAAACATAATTTGGTCATAACCAAGGGTAACGTAACTAGGAATAATTAACCTTGTTAGTTAATTGTTTGAAAACAATAAAGAAACATGAACTAGTAAACCTTTTTATAAAAATTGGAAATAAGGGACTAAAAGGAGCAAGTTATTAAAGTTGTTTTAATTAAAACAAATAAAAACCAAAAACACATGTGTGTTTTGGTCGATCTATCCAGGAGAACAAAAGGGGGTTCTCTTCGAAACCCTAAACTCACAAAACTCATCAAAATCAAAGGGAAATCGAGCTATAAATCAGGGCTTTAACTAAATTCGTGATCACCCAAGTTAGGAGATCACAGGGTATGTCAAATTTTGATGTTTGGTGATATTTTGAATTTATGATGAACACTCATAAACGAAATTCTAGAGTGAATGTTGAAGGTGTTAGTGAAATTAACATGAGTACAAGTCTAGGAACAAACCCTAGATGTAAACTTGTTGAATTAGTGCCATAAGCCTAGTGATTGAAGGATTAACCTTGTATGTGCTAGTGGGTTTTATGAAAATATGATGAACACTTGATAGTTTGTTATTTTGGACATTTTGTTATTTTAAAAACATAGTTTTTAAGATTACCACATTCATCATGAACAAGTCATAGTTTGTTTGCCCCTTAGGGGTCTTATTACACACGGTCCTGTATAAACAATATTTTAATACATAAGCATCACACAACCACATGACAACGCAAGCCAAAATTCTCCGAAACCGAACTCATCTACATGAAGAACACGTAAAAATCAAGTGTCAACACAAAGGAGGGTGAGTTCACATATAATTTCGTAACAATTTGTTTAAGGAAAATTTTCTTAATACAGCCCTTTAATAATTTAAAAACATTCACATATGTTTAAGAAAGACCATTTTATTTCCCTTGTAAAATGTCAGGGTAGAAATCATCAGAATTAGCACTACCACCATATTCCGTATGAAAACTATATTCCATGATTTAATTTTGATATTAAATTTTAGTTATAACTTCAGTTTCGTAAGTTTGCAAGACGTTACAAGCTATGTATAACAATTGCGGTTTTAATCCATGCTAGACATTTAAAGAATTTATTCACCGTTATGTAGATCGGAGCGACCAATCATGACGGGGTAGTCAACCCAATAGATCTATCAACAAACCCACGGGTTCCCGTACTTAAGTGATTAAAAACAGCTATAATGCATCTTGTGCCCTTTCCTGAATTCACTAATACATATAACTTACTAAATAACAATTTAACATCGGTGGTTGTACAAGTTTCAGCCGCTTCCTTGAAGCTGAGTTGAACTCGTACTATTCCACTTTAATTTATTTTACACCGGTTTTACTCAAAACACCGTAATCATTTTACCCGTTTCTCCCCAAAACATATTTATTTCAATCAAAATCCCGTTTCTACCCGAAACATATTTATATCAATAAAACTTGTTTTTCTTGAAAACAATTTAAGTCATACACCTTTCCAAATCCATGTTTTTTCATAAAACACATCATAATAATCCAATAAATCGTATTTTCCGTGAAAACACATTTTATAATTCAAAAGCATATTTTACACAAAAACATATAATTTTTTTCATAACGACATGTTTTTCTCCAAAAAAAATTACGTAAAACAGTAAAAATGGTGCTTAGTGATACTCACTAAAACACATTTATTCAAAATCATGTTTCGCACTAAAACATTTAATTATCCTTTTTAAAGGTGTGTTCTTCCCCCAAAACAGTATATAAAAGAGTAAAGAGAGGGGTTTCTGTGACACTCACCTTTGGACGCGTTTTTAATATCGCAATCCCTCAGATCAAATTCACATATCCTGATTTAGATAGGAATAATTTAATAACTATTTGTTCTACAAACAATCAAGCTTCTCCAATACTTAGAATTTTTACATATCTTTGAGGTTTTTACGAAAAGTCTTTGTATTTAATTATGTTGGCATTTATATATATATATATATATAGGTACGGGATCAGGAGAAAACGCTGAAAAGTGTGAGAACGGTGAGAACGGATCCTGGCTGGCCACGTGGTATAGCACTCTAAATTATGTGCACGGGTATGATTGTCATTGTCCACATCCTGCTAAATAATGGCGTTATGATTCAGTTCCAAAAAAATAAATAGAAATGGCGTTTTCATCGTTATGCTAGTTTTACATGGCGTTTTTTTAAAGTATTTTTTTAATGGCATTTATGTTTGAATGGCGTTCTATTGATATCCAACAGATATGGCGTTTTTGTGTTTTTTACTTGTTTTAATTTAGTTTTTTTAATGTTGTTTATGTTTAAATGGTTACTATTTGTTAAGTATTCAAATCATGGCGTTTTCATTTATTTAAAATCACACAACGAAACATGTAGATGTAATAATCTAAAAAGCAAAAAACATTGTTAACATTAAAATTATACAATCGTGGCGTTTAAGCTATTCTACATAATCTTCCATCCTTTGTTCTATTCTCTTGTCCACTGTTTCATACATTTCACGTACCCCCCCCCCCTAAATCCAAGAATTTTCTTACAGATTTTATCAATCGTGTTCTGGTTTCATTTACGCTATGAAGCAGGATTTTTACAATGTATTTCATCCTCAGTTCATTTAGTTGTCTCTACTGTAGTTGATTTGGGGCATCTTCTTTTGCCAAACCACTTCTCCAACCAGCTATATCCCCCATGTATGTTTCCATATGCCTCATTGCAAAAACCCCATAGTCAGCCACATTAGACATTGTCCTCCAATCCATCTTTTGTCTGACAATCTCCGCCGACTTCATGATCTTACGCTTCGGGTGTTTTTTAAGACGCAAGTAGTTTGCAAAAGCACCGTGCTGCAGTTTCACATTTTTTGCATATATTAGTTTGGCGTTTTGTCAACATAGTTCCTATATACGAAGTTTTTAAGATACTTACCAATTTTTCCACCCATCCAACATACTTTTTTTAATGTTGATTTATCCTCGTTAGCGCTGTTATCCAATACATCAACTCTTTCGTGTTTTATGTTGAAGCAGACAACATAGAAATGTCTTGCCCATTTTATTGGCACGAAGACCAGTTCATAATCTTTGATGTTTTTATCTTTCTGGTCTCCTTTGAAACGGGCATTTTTCAAAACCGTTTCCATGTTTCTATTGAATTCTTTGTATCGAAAACTGTCTTTCGTTGTTTCGTCGTATGCGGGATGATTCTGTAATATTCAGTACCACATTTTAAACAACAAAACAATGTCCTAATATAATTTCATCAATTAAATATAGCAAAAGAGTTTCCAGCACTATTTCTGTGCAAAATAACCTTGAGGGTGATTCTGGAGCCTTGTATCTTTCTTCATAGTTCATGATATGCGCCCAACATAGAATAATGCTGATGTGTGCATGAAATCTTGGTTTCATGCTCTCACAAAGAACCCTCATGAGTGTAAACTGTCCTCCCATCTTGAACACGACAGTCCTAAAAAAACATCATTTGGCATTTTAGTTATACAAACTCATTCTATTATAAGACATGGCGTTTTGAGCGTTTTTACATGCATTATCCAAGCAAACGGGATAAATGGAAAGTTTGGTGTTTTATTTGAGAGAAGTGTACATACTCGTAGTCACCGCATCTAGTGAAGATGTATGTGGCAACGTTGGTTTCATGGGTCTTCCTTGGTTCATGTATAACCACTTGCCTCCTTACATAAGGTGACAAACATGCCCTGCTCAATTTTGTATCTCTCTTGTCCTTTTCACCCACATTCTTTTTGTTTATATTTTCATCTTCTTCATCATCTTGATTAGCTTCTTCATCACCAGGCAGCTCTTCAGGGTTTAAAATTGTATTTTCTTGCATCAACTTTGTAATGTCTGGAGTTTTGTCCTCATCACCCTTCTCCTGCACATCTGACCTGTTTAGCGTTTTTGGTGGTGATGTGTTGATGGCGTTTTCATCTTTGGGTTTATTGGTGTCTCTTCCTCTTCAAAGGTTTGCAAGAGGTTCTTCCCAGATGTAGATGGTGGCTCCTCACATGGTGTTTTATCAAACACTGTACCTTGTTGGTCAACACTTTTGTTCACCATCTCCCCTTTAATTTTTTCTAGTTCAGTGATGAACGCCTGACTATATTGTGTTTCTGTTAGGGGGATGTTTGGTGTCTTATCAAATACAGGCATTTTTGGGGTCTCTTCAGCAGGTTGCGGATGTTTTTTTATTGCTTTAATCACTTCATCCACCATCTTTGAATTATCTAGACCTTCTTGTATATCAATCATTTGTTTTAGATCTAGTCCAGGCAGCTCCAAAACCTCAACAATATTCCTTTTAATTATTTTTCCCCATTGTATCTGTATATATGATATTCAAGTGTCTTGAAATCACAATTCCATCTCTCAATATTGTTTTCATTTATATCTTCATCTGATAATATAGTATCCTCATCATCATATATGGGGGCTGTTGTAGCTGTTGAGGGTTCGGCGTTTTGTTCTCCGGCCATATCCCTTTCTCTTTCTACTCCTGTATCCCCTTATCCTTCCCCTTCCCCTTCGCCTTCTCCATCTCCATCCCCTTCCCCTTCCTCTTCTCCTTTTCCTTCCCCTTCCCCTTTTCCTTCTCCTTCTCCTTCATTTTCAACTTCATTGGCGTTTTCATCAACTGTTTCCACTTCAATGGCATCTTCTATTCCAGCTATCTCATTCTCCCCTTCTCCTTCATTTTCACCTCCTCCTTCTCCTTCATTTTCAACTTCATTGGCGTTTTCATAATTTGTTTCGACTTCAATGGCGTTTTCTATCCCAGCCTTCTCCTTCTCCCCTTCTTCTTCATTTTCACCTCCTAGTACCACCTCATTTTCAACCTCACCTTCATTTTTTACCTTTTTATCTTTCAGCTGGCACTTCTTTGGCGTTTTCATCAACAAATTTTGAGATGTTCTCCAACAATGTCAGACATTGTGAGTATTTAATGTGTACTAGGAGGTTGTTTGGATATTCAGTCTTTGACTGTTTTAACAATATGCTCATTTTATTGTAACAATCTTCTAATTCTTTGTATGCCCCATCCAATTTATCAGCCATTTCCTGTTAAATTAAAAAAAGGGATTTTATTAATCATGGCATTTTGTGGTTTTTATTAAATTTATTATTTGAAGAACATACCTCTTTAGTTTTATTGTTTTGTTCTTCTTCATCAGCAAAAATATTGTCATACAGTGTTACTCCTCTGACCAGAGCATGGTTCCCGGATGCAGAAACTTTAAACATCATTTCCCAGCTTTCTCTATCCTCATTCACCATCCTTTGAAGGGAAGCCTCTTCATCCTCATTATCTTCATTCTCATTCTCATCATTGATGTGCATGGCGTTTTGCACATCAGGGTGGAGCCTAGCATAATCATAATGATCATCATGATCAAAACCATCATCATCGTCAAACTCATAGTCATCCTTATGAGCATGGTCATCAACATTGTCAACATCATCTTTATCTTCATTCTCAACATCATCACCATCGCTTCATCATCAATAACAACCTGCATTTTTTTGTTTTTTTGGGGTGTGCCTTACATAGCCTTTTTAATTGTTTTCCTTTTTACTTCATTACCAACAAGGCGTTTTGCCATTGCACTCTCAAACAAGTCAAGAGTATCTGTTGTAACCCACTCAATTGGGTATCCTTCTTTTCGGTCCCATTTTTTCTATTGCAAGCATCGTTCACCAAGGCAAGCTGTAACAAAATAGATTTTTCAAATGATAGATGTTTTTGGTGTTTTAATGACGCACAAATGATATATGTTATATATGGAAATTTTATTCTTACCGCAAGTATGATCAATGGACCTGTGTAATGCTTTGTTGGAGACCATGCGGTTTTGGCGTGTTGCAAGCATTGGATGATATAACCACACCAGTTCATTTGGTTTATTTGAACGTTTGGTTTAACGTTGTACAAGAACTGTTTATTGAAGACTGCATTATCACTTGCATGCCCCATTATAGTGAAGAATGCTACAAGGAAATTTAGGCAGGAGTTTCTCCCAAAGCTATGCATCACAGGCAAAATGTCATCAAAGTAGAGTTTCACACTTGGTCTGTTAACCCAGTCAAACGCATCGAACTATGTTGTCCACTCAGCCACCACCTGGTCTTTAGTTGTTGGTCTTTTTTTATGTTCACAAGCACTCTTCCATTTGGTATACCCATTAAAGAGTTTATCAATATTTCATTCATATGTACGGTATGGTTGCCAATGTTTAGGTTGTTTGTCTTTTCATTGTAATTTTCAACCAACCAGTACCCAAGCATTATCGGTACGGTGTCTATTTTCAACTTTAGTGTAGCACCAAACCCCATTTGCTCTACTGCCTGTCTTTGATTTTGGTTTAGATTCTAAACCAACCAGTCAAGTTTGTAGGTTTTACTCTTGACAAAACCCTAGCCCCACTGAACTCATGATATGGTTCTTCCTCAACCTCAACATTCTGACTTAATGTCTTCCTCTTATTGGTGTTCTGGGTCTTGCCAGTGTGCACATTTATTCTCAATCTCAACCTCTCTTCCCTATAAAAATGATTTCACGGAGTTTTATTTTATTGCATTTAATAACATAAATGATACATGTTTTTCATAAGTCAATCACAGATGATACATGTTGAATAAGACAATAACAATGATACATGGTGTTTTATAACACAGATCATACATGTTTTGGCATTTAGTAACAAAGCTATCAAACGATACATGTTTTGGCGTTTAGTAACACACGAATTGTGACAATTGTGTTCTGTAATCGATGTACAATGTAAAACAATGTTGATTATTAATAAAACAATGTGCTTTGGTGTTATTATATGTGTTTTGGTGTTATTATGTGTGTATTTGTGTTTGATGATTTTACAATTTGATTCGACTCCGATTTCAAGCTTTAAATCGCTTTCTGGAAGGTTATACTCAAACTGGTGCGTAAACGCAGTCAGTTTAACGCGAAAAACACTCCGAAATAGTGACATAGGCTTAACATACCTTAAATAACCTTTACATAACTTAGAAGTTTTGAATGGTTTGGTGTGTTGAAAACAAGTCTATTCGATCGCAGGTACTATTTGTGTCAAATTGCGAAACTATACCGATTTGTATAGTAACTAACATTCCAGAACTTGATCATAAGTTAAACATACCCTAAATATCCTTTACATAGCTTAGAAATAGACTTTGAAGGGTTCAGTATGCTAAAAATAAACATTATTGATCAATAGGGACTAAAACGTCAAAAAGTGAATAAGTTTGCATTTTCGCGCATATCTTACGTTCTGAATATATCCGGACATACAAAAATTTATGTAATCATTAAAATATTTTATTTTAGTGATTGGCATGATAAAATTCCATTCGTCGTGTAATTTGGATCGTTTTTGCATTCGTTACGATTTCCGTCGTAATTAACCGAATAACGCAACCGTACAACCAAACGAACCGACATCCGAGATATTTTTGAGCACATTTCTAGTTCTCTATACTTTAACTTCATTTTAGAGCCTTAAAATGGGGTTAACGGGGCTTAAAAGTGCCAAAAATCAAGTTTTACAAGTGCAGGGACCATTTTTGAAATTTCTGGCAGATACATTGAACTTGGTCCATTTTTGAGGTTTTAATGGTTTTAACCCAAGGTTTTGCACTCTATGGGCTGAAATTTGATGGTTTTAAGTATTCCCATGGTTTTGAAAACCATGTGCCCAAGTGGAGGGCCAAGATCGAAGCACGAAATGCGAGAAACGATCCTAACGGTTCTCCGAAATCTATATATACCCAAGCTCTCACTCCATTTTCCTCACACCTTGATTCATTTTGCTCTAAGTTGAGGTTTAAACACTTCATACCTGAGTAAACTTGGATCAAACTTTCTAGCGTGGACCCTCTGTAAGCATTCTTTCTTGCTTTTATGCGTTTTAAGGGTAAAAGTCAAACAGTGTTTGACTTTCTGCTTTGACCAGGTTATGGTCAACACAAAGTTCGTTTGAACTTTGAAATGTGAACGTAATCACGATGGTTATAGTCCCGAGTGACTATACCTACCGATTACCACGTTGACTAGGCGTAGTGACGAGTCGTAGTTTCGGTCAAAATGCGTATTCATGCGTATTTTGTAACCAAACTACTCTTGGGTATCAAAACACTTTATTTTGATATCAAAACCTATTTTCTAACTTAACTAAACATGTTTTAACATGTTTAGCTCGTCACTTTTAGTTTAGTGCTTGTGTAGAGTCGTAAGTCAAGCGGTCTAAACAACCGCTTAGACTTTAGAACTAGACCCGTTTGGTCGATCTTTAGGATCCGACCAAGCATGTTTAGTGACCATAGTTGTATAGGGAATAACCTTCCGAGGTTATACCTTATGGTCACTTAGGTTTAATTAGTTGTATGATAGGAAGTTTATATGCCTTAGGTAAATGACCAAAATGCCCTTTTTCATGCATAATTGAATTTTAAGCATATGTAACCTAAACTTTTGTCACTTAACTGATTATGCAACATATTTAAACATGTTTAGGCATATAATACTTGTCATAGGACTAGTTAAACGTCTCGAACGCGCATTCGCGCGAACGACGCGTTAAAGTAGCGTAAGCTACCTTAATGGATCGTAACGGGTCGAAAGAACTTAGGTTAGGTTCCGTTTTAGAATATAGGCTTTGTTAAACCATATCATATGAGTTCCAATACACATTTGGTTTACGAGAGCTCATTCTATCCGATCTTCCGATTTAGGTGTCGATTTATTAACCTAGTAATCCGATTATTAGGTGCTACTTGATTTCCGTGTTTTGCTTGAGTTTGTTGAATTCTTTGGATTGAGAATACTTTGCACTTCAAATGTGAGTACATAGTTCCCCTATTTTACTGTTTTCGATTGTTTTGGGGTGATTCACATGTGCTAAATGTTTTCGAGATTTTAACGATGGTTTTAAAAACGATTGATATGGTTTATATAAAACTAATAATGATTTCAATAATGTGAACAAACTTGTTGGACGTATTTACATAACGAATGACATTCATTAACATTGATCAAGCCGACCAATATTAGGTTATGGTACCATAGGATCTGACGAATCCCGTTGTCAGACTGCACCCATGGTTATATGTGGGGGTTATGTGGGTAACGACTGAATCTATGATTGTTAACTTACCCTTTGGTGGTTTGTTAATGCGAGAAGCGAGATAGTCGAGTCACGAAGGTTTGGATGTTGTTATCGAGATGACCAAAAGTAGTTTTCATAATTAAAACGAGTTAAACGATTTCGAAACGACTTAAACGAGTTAAACGAGATGGATGAACGATTGGTTTTTGGTTAGTGTTTAGATAACGGGATGGGTGTAATGAGATGAAAACATGGTAGATACGCCGCTGGTACTTCTTATATATAAGGGTTTTCATCATATTACATACCGTGGCGTCATTTAGTTCACTTGCGTAAACGATGTTAAAACGATGTCACATAACGATGTTTTCAAGAATATATAAACCATACGAGTTTTATTAACGAGTTTTTACGAGATGTTTTGCAATTCGATTTAATTAAACAAATGTTTTGGGGTTAAGAATCATGGCTACGAGATTTTATAAGTTATATTCATCTTGATTTAAGATGGTAAATTATGCTGCAAATTTATGCACTTTTCAAAACAAGGTTTTTAATAAGGTATTGCAACATGTAAACTAGCCATGAATCAGACACTCTTATAAAACCTATGTGCTCGCCAGCATTTCTTTGCTGACTTTGTTTTTACATATGTTTCAGGTGGTGATTGAATGATGTTGAATGCTAGGATGCATGTTCACATAGGATCTGGACGAGGCCTTAGTGACATAATAACAATGATAGTCGATATGTAACTTGTTTGTTTAACTTTAAGACAATGTTAATGTTTAATATTATCAATAAAACGAAACTTTTGTATCCATGGTTGTGAAACAATAATTCTGTTACAACACTCCCCGACGTTTCCGCCGCGGTTTCTTTGTTTTAACGCGGTCGGGGTGTGACACGAATGATATATGTTTTTCAATAAGACAATCACATATGATTCATGGCGTTTAATAACACAAATTATATATGTAAAATTTCGTTCTCATACATTTTAACATTGTTAAACAAACGATAGAAATTTTGGCATTTTGGTAACAAAGTATCAAAGTGTATTACAACATAATGAAAAGTAACAATCTGTACCATGTTCTCGTGTTGTCTTCTTTCGTTGCTCGTTGGGTTTTGGGTTATTGTTAAAATTAGAATGCCAAAAGCAGCGTAAACAAGCACAATGTAAATCGAAGTTAACTCACTATGTTTTTTGCCTCTGGATCTGGTTTGATCTTTCGACGCTATAGTATTTGTTGTTTTGCGTTTTCTAGGGTTTTTGTGTTTTACGTTGGTTTTGGGGAGGTTTCTCTGGAAGTATATATGTTTCGGTCACGTTTGATGTGTTTTGTAGATGAACATTTACCTTTTTGCCCTTATTGAAACGCGCCCACTTTAAAAAGTTTAAGTTATTTACGAAAACTCCACCGCGCCATCTAGTCCATAGATTGTTTTGATCTGACGATCCATAATCGGTCTCACTGTTCTCACACTTCCCCCTGTTTTCTCTAAATCCTGACCCTATATATATATAGGTACGGGTGTCACATCCAAACCGATGGCGGAAACATCGGGGCACGGCACTGAGCGAAACAGATTGTCCAAGAGAAATCCATAACCACTAAAATTACCGGATATTTTAACATCATGTCCCATACCATAATATATCAGATAAAAAGAGTTAATACAGACATTGTTTTCTCAAAGACAAATAAAAGGCTGTTCCGACAACTTAGATTTAAATTGTTTGTTTCTAGACTCATCCTACTTGAATTCCACATAGCAAGCATCCTAGCATCTCAAACATCTGTTGAATACGTTAAAATAAAGGTCAATACACATAGTGTAAAGGTGAGCATACAAGTTTAATAGTATAATAGTAGCGAAAGCGAGTTTACGCATAACCAGCATGTAACTTGTATAATGTGAAGCAAGTAGGTTATCGACAAAGAAATATGCACAGACGTGACTGCGAGTTGTAGAATGAGCAACACATATCACCACTGTGATACATGAAGAAAAGCCCTTAACAACCCCTGTCCACGACAGGTGCTGAGTTCAAACTATAGTACTATCGTTGCTAAGGTGTCAGGCAACAATCACTGTGTAAACATAACATACAAGCATTCATAGAGTAACACGTATAGCATGCACTAATGGTTAGTTTATAAAATGTGTTTGTGTTATGTGATCGTTGTGATTTAGTATAAGTAATGTATGTAACACCCAAAAGTGCTAAAAGAAAAAAGGGATCGAGTATACTCACAGATTGTGTTTAGTAAATAAACACTCTCTTGGATTGAAGGGAGCGCTGAGATATTAGCCTGAACAAAATGATTGCGTAAGCGATAAATGGTGCGTAAAATGATGCGAAGTGATGGTGTGACGAAGGGTCATCCGGTCAGATGGCCATTCGGTCGGTTTGCCTTTCGTTTGGGATGTATGTGTTTGTGTATGATATCTTTGAAGTTTTCGTTAGGCATTCTAAAAACAGAGAAGTATCTCTACCCTTCAGGTTGTTCGATCGAACGGCCGTCCGATCGGATGGTCGTTCGGTCGGATGGCGATCCATCCAAGTGAGACATTTCATGGAGAACAAGTCCACAGCAGAATGGTCATTTGACCGGATGGTCATCCGATCAGATGGTCATTCACTAGTTTTGGTTATGCTTTGAAAATGTTGTAAAAGTTTAAGTGTTGAAGACCAATGTCATCCGATCGGACGACAGTCCATTTGGTGACTTGCTCGTTTTGGAATTTGTTAAGTTTGAAAGTTTGTGGTTTGATCGAGACGGTATGACAACGTGTTAAACAACGGGATTTCCCTCAAGTCCAAGTTAACCGATCGGACGGAAATCACCCCATTCTGACCAGTTAACTGTTCTTGACGGTTGTCCATGTTCAACCCACTAGTCGGTCATCTCGTTGATAGGAATCAGACGTCAGACTGACACATCACTAGAGAATGAGTGGAAGGCCTGAATGAGCCCCGATTCTATCGGTTCTGAGTGCATGAGTGTAAAAGAGTTTAAAGAAAGTGATGAAAACATCTTTCAATCCTTCTAATCTTGAAAATGTTTAGATTTATGCGAAAATTAGTGTTTAAACATGTTGAAATCTCTTAGATCTGGGTTGTTCATGGTGGAATGAGGTCAAATCTTGAAGTTCATAAGAACCCCATGATGACATCATCCTAGAACACCTCACATCAGTCGATTTCATGGTTAAAAGTGAAGATTTGATGGTGAAAAAGATGATGAAGTGTGTGTAGATGATCGATGTACAAGATTTGGGTTGAAAACTTACAAGAGTCGCGAGAAATCGAGAGAAAATAGGGCTGGAACGTGCTGGTCGGATGAGAGAGCTGTCACATCAAGAACAGTGATGTGACAGGGCTATTTATAGATTGCCAAAAGAGGAAAGCCGGTGCAGTGTGCAAATCGAGTGGCACTAGGATGGCCATCCGGACGGATGACCATTCGATCGAATTGTCATTCGATCGGATGGGCGGTGTGAGTTGGTTTTCGACCTTTTATTTCGTGCATTGAGCGTTGCGATGCGTTTCGAGTAAGCGACATTAGTTACACAAATAACCTAACTACTAAATAACATAAATAAAATCCACGAATCTCGAGTTTGCGATTGTCACACCCCGACCGCGTAAAACAACAAATCGCGGCGGAATCGTCGGGGAGTGTTGTAACAGAATCATTGTTTCAAAACACACGGAAATTTGAAGTTTCGTTTTATTAAACATTAAATATTTACATCGTCTGGAAATCTAAATAAACAAGTTAAACGTAGTCTATCATTGTTATTAAGTCACTAAGGCCTCGTCCAGTCCTATGTGAGCATGCATCCTAGCAATCAACATCATTCAACAACACCTGAAACATATGTGAAAACAAAGTAAGCAAAGAAATGCTTGCGAGTACATAGGTTTTTGAGAGTGTTGGATTCATGGCTAGTTTACATGTTGCAATACTTAATTAAAAACCTTGTTTTGAAAAGTATTGTATTGCGACATAATTCACCAACTCAAATCAAGTTGGTTATAATTTATAAAATCTCGTAGCCATGATTCTTATCCCAAAACATTTATTTAATAAAATTCTCGTTAATAATTCTAGTTAATAAAACTCGTTAATAAATCTTGTTAATAAAACTCGTTAATAAATCTCGTTAATAAAACTCGTTAATAAATCTCGTTAATAAAACTCGTTAATAAATCTCGTTAATAAAACTCGTATGGTTTATATCATTTCGAAAACCTTGTTTGTGTGACATCGTTTCAAATCGTTTACTCGAGTGAACTAAATAACGCCACGGTATGTAATACGATGAAAACATATATATACAGGAAGTACCAGCGGCGTATCCACCATGCTTTCATCACATTACACCCGTCCCGTTATCTAAACACTAACCAAAAACCAATCGTTTACCCAAATCATTTAATTCGTTAAAAATCGCTTTAGTCGTTTAAATCATTCTCGTTTTAAATCGTGAAAACTACTTTTGATTATCTCGCTAATAACATCCAAACCTTCGTGACTCGACTATCTCGCCTATCGCTTCTCGCATTAATAAACCACCAAAGGGTAAATTAACAATCACAGATTCAGTCGTTACCCACTTAACCCACACATAACCATGGGTGCAGTCTGATAATGGGATTTGTCAGATCCTATGGTACCATAACCTAATACTGGTCGGTTCGGCCAAAACTAATGGATATTATTCGTTATTTAAATACAACCAACAAGTTTTTTTACTATATCGAAATCGTTATTAATTTAATATAAACCATTTTAATCGTTTTTGAAACCATTGTTATAATATCGAAAATCGTTTTGAAAAGCATCGTTAAAACCTTGAAAACATTTAGCACATATGAATCACCCCAAAACAATTGAAAATAGTAAAATAGGGGAACTATGTACTCACCTGAGAATGATTAGAGGTCTTGAACAACAACCAAGCAAAGCTAGAGGGAGCACGGAATCAATCGGCAATCTAATAACTATATAAATAAACCGGACCTAAGTCGGAAGATCGGATAGGATGAGGTTTTGTAAACCAAATGAGTATTGGAACTCATATGACATGGTTTAACAAAGCCTACATTCTAAATCGAAACCTAACCTAAGTGCTTTCGACCCATTGCGACCCATTAAGGTAGCTTACGCTACTTTAACGTGTCGTTCGCGCAAAAGCGCTTTCGAGATGTCTAACTAGTCCTATGACAAGTATTATATGCCAAAACATGTTTAAATATGTTACATAATCAGTTATGTGACAAAAGTTTGTGTTACATATGCTTAATTACCAATTATGCATGAAAAGGGCATTTTGGTCATTTACCTAAGGCATATAAACTACCTATCATACAACTAATTAAACCTAAGTGACCATAAGGTATAACCTCGGAAGGTTATTCCCTATGCAACTATGGTCACTAAACATCTTTGGTCGGATCCTAATGATCGACCAAACGGGTCGTGTTCGAAAGTCTAAGCGGGTGTTTAGTCCGCTTGACTTACGACTCTACACAAGCACTAATCTAAAAAGTGACGAGTTAAACATGTTAAAACATGTTTAATGAATTTAGAAAATAGATTTGGTATCAAAACAAACGGTTTTGATACCTATAAGTAGTTTGGTTACAAAACACGCAAGAATGCGCATTTTGGACGAAACTACGACTCGTCACTACACCTAGATAACGTGGTAATCAGTAGGTATAGTCACTAGGGACTATAACCATCGTGATTACGCTCACGTTATGAAGTTCAAATGAAATTCGCATTGACCATAAACTGGTCAAGGCAGAAAGTCAAACGTAGTTTGACTTTCAGACTCGAAAAGCGATAAAAGAACGAAAGAATACTTACAAAAGGTCCCCGCAAGCTATGATCCGATTTACTCTCAGGTATGAATGATAAACTTCAACTTAGAGAGCCAAAATCAGATCATTGTGGGTTTTGAAAGTGAAAGGAGATGGGTATATATAGGAAAACTAGAACCGTTAGGATCGTTCATCGTAAAACGAGCTTCGATCTCATCCGTACACATGTGCCCATGGTTTTGTGAAACCCTGGGAGCCCATAGTGTCATTAAAACCATGTGCAAATGAGGGAAACAGCTGGAACAAGCTGGAATTTAGATTTTTCATTTTGGTCCCTTCCTAAGATAACTATGGCAGAATGACAATTTTGGTCCCTGAACTTTAGAATCTTGCATTTTGGCTCATTTTTGACACGTTTAAGCCCCGTTAACCTCATTTCAAGGCTCTAAAATGAAATTAAAGTATAGGGAACTCAAAACATGCTCAAAAATATCTCGGATGTCGGTTCGTTTGGTCGTACGGTTGCGTTGTTCGGTTAATTACGACGGAAGTCGTAACGAACGCAAAAACGATCCAAATTACGCGACGAATGGAACTTTATCATGCCAATCACTAAAATAAAATATTTTAATGATTAAATAAATTTTTGGATGTCAGGATGTATTCAGAACGTAAGATATGCGCGAAAATGCAAACTTATGCACTTTTGACGCTTTTAGTCCCTGAATGACCAAAAAGTTTATTTTAGCACACCGAACCCCTCAAAGCCTATTTATAAGCTATGTAAAGGATATTTAGGGTATGTTTAACTTATGTTCATGTTCCAGAATGTTCGTTACAGTACAAATTGGCATACTTTCGTAGTTTGTCGAAATTAGTCCCTGTAAGCGAATAAATTTGATTTCGACACACCAAACCTTCCAAAACTTATTTCTAAGTTATGTAAAGGTTATTTAAGGTATGTTAAGCCTATGTCACTGTTCCGGAGTGTTTGTCTCATTAAAATGATTACGTTTACGCACCAGTTCGCGTATAACTTTCCAGAAAGCGATTTAGAGCTCGAAATCGAATGACAATTGATATGTGCAAATGATACACATATTTATACAAATCCCAAGTATGAAATACAATATTTCGTTGATTTGGTATTTGTTTGATGGTCGTGGAGGCACAGATGTCACAGCGATCAGATTGCGTTGCAATAGATTTGCGATTGCGTTTGCGATTAATCACCTCAACATAAACATAACATGCACAAGTAACACCTAATAACACACACGTAAAACAATATCTATAACCTATAATTCGAGTTGCAATGCGATAGCGATGCGATTAGTGATAAGTCGATTAGGGATTAAACTGCGATTTATTAACATGTACTCCACATGATACAACTAAAGCAACTTAAAATAGAGTATCGATACAAATCGAGAAGTACAATTCAATAATTAAGCAGGGGGTTACAGATCGCAATTAGCAATCTTTTCTTCCTTTGACTTTGACTTGTACTTTGACTTTCAAACGTCGGGTTGTTACAGCCTCCCCTACTTTAGGAAATTCCGTCCCGAAATTTAAGGCGCAGGCGTAACAAACAGTTGTGGATACTTTGCCTTCATGTCGCTTTCGAGTTCCCAGGTGAACTCGGCGCCGCGTTTGCCTTCCCAGTGAACCTTCACAATGGGAATGCGTGAGCGTCGGAGTACCTTGGTTTCTCGGCCCATGATCTCGACAGGCTTTTCCACGAAGTGTAATGTTTCGTCCACTTGTAGATCCTCAAGAGGGACATGTAATTCCTGGTCGGCTAGACACTTTTTGAGGTTCGAAATGTGGAAAGTCGGGTGGACATTACTAAGTTCCTCCGGTAGTTCGAGTCTGTAGGCCACTTTGCCAATCCTTTCCAGAATTTCAAAGGGTACAACATAGCGAGGCACGAGCTTTCCTTTCTTGTCGAATCTAATCACCCTCTTCCAAGGTGTAACCTTTAGGAGTACGTGATCGCCAACGTCAAATTCAAGGGGCTTGCGGTGTCTATCGGCGTAACTTTTCTAACGACTCCGAGCTTTCAGCAGATTGTCTCGAATTTGGTGGATTTTGTCAGTCGTTTCTTGCAACAGCTCAGGACCGGTAATTTGCGCATCCCCGATCTCGTGCCATACAATAGGCGATCAACATTTTCTTCTGTATAATGCCTCAAATGGTGCCATTTGGATGCTAGAGTGATAACTGTTATTGTACGAGAATTCAACTAAAAGTAAATGTGAATCCCAATTACCACCGAAATCGTCTTCGAAGGTATAAATCGTGCGTTCAGTCTGACCGTCGGTCTGGGGATGGAATGCGGTACTAAGATTGAGAGTAGTACCGAGAGCAGATTGAAATGTTTCCCAAAGACGCGAGGTGAATCGACAAATAATCTTGTCGGTGTAGATTCGTGCTAATCGTTCTACCTTATAGTCTTCCCGTATCGGTAAAAAGTGAGAGGATGTGGTAAGACGGTCAACGATAACCCAGATGCTGTCGTGACCTGATCTCGTGCGTGGAAGTTTCGTTATGAAATCCATCGCTATACTCTCCTATTTCTACATAGGGATTTCGGGTTGCACGAGTAATCCAGAGGGGCGTTGATGTTCAGCCTTGACTTTCGAACAAGTTAGGCATTTCAAAACGTAGATAGCGATATCCTTCTTCATGCTCGGCCACCAGTACTTGTAGCGCATGTCCTGGTACATCTAATCGGCATCGGGATGAATGGAATACCGCGATTTGTGGGCTTCGTCTAGCAGAATCTGTTGTAAGTTGGTACGCTTGGGAATCTAAATTCGGTCTAGATAATGAAATATACCATTCGATTTATTCACCAATTGTTCGCCGTTATTGATGATCCTTTCCTTCTTCAAAGTGCGTTCGGTAAAACAAGCATGTTGGGCGTCATAGATAAGAGCTTCGAGATTGTGCTGGGCTTGTGTATTTCGAATGCTATGCAAATAGCTTCGTCGACTGAGTGCATCGGCAACGACGTTTGCTTTGCCTGGATGGTAACGAATCTCACAGTCGTAATCGTTGAGGAGTTCAACCCATCGACGTTGGCGCATATTCCGCTCTTTCTGGTTAAAGATGTGTTGTAGGCTCTTGTGGTCGGTGAAGACCGTACACTTGGTACCGTAAAGGTAGTGTCGCCAAATCTTCAATGCAAAAACAACTGTACCAAGCTCGAGATCATGGGTTGTATAGTTCTTCTCGTGGATCTTGAGCTGTCGAGAGGCGTACGCGATAACCTTGTCCTGTTGCATCAGAACACAACCGAGACCGAGGTTCGAGGCATCGCAGTAGACTACGAAGTCGTCGTTTTCGTCAGGTAGCAAGAGCACGGGAGCGTTGCAAAGCATAGCTTTGAGAGTTTGAAAGGCTTCCTCTTGTTCGGCTCCCCAAACAAAAGGTTTATCTTTGGGCGTAAGCGAGGTAAGCGGGACAGCGATCTTCGAGAAATCAGTGATGAATCAGCGATAGTAACCCGCCAATCCGAGAAAAGAACGAACTTCGGATGGGTTCCTGGGTGTAACCCAACTCTTAACAGCTTCGATCTTCGCGGGATCAACGTGAATTCCTTGACTATTAACGATGTGACCAAGGAATTGAACCTCCTCGAGCCAGAATTCAAACTTGGAGAATTTGGCATAGAGACAGTTTCCCTGGAGTAGTTCAAAAACCAAACGAAGATGTTTTGCATGTTGAGTTCAGCTTTCGTGTGAGTTCGTGTTAGTTTCTTAGCTAATCTAGTTATTCGTTATTTGCATTCTTAGGATTTTTAGAAACCCCCCCCCCCAATAAATAAACAAATAGTTATGTCCGTGTCAGTCTTAGTCTAGATAGAGTCTTAGCGTAACCAGTAGAGTCTCTTGGGTTCGATACTCGGACTTCCTTAGGCTATACTACATTGATCGGTACACTTGCCGATTGTGTGGTTTAGGGTTTAGAGAGTCTTAGTTTTATAAATTTAAAACTTAGAGAGTCTAGTTTAGGGTTTAATTTAGTTAATTTAGTTAACCCATTTTCAGCACATCAAGTTTTTGGCGCCGTTGCCGGGGATTCTTTGGCGATTGCGTTGACTACTTTGTTTGGACTTGTTTGACATATTACGTGCTATTTGTGTTTGTTGAGTCGTAGGAGTCTAAAAATTTTAAAAAATCAAAAAAAAATATTTGCTTTAGTGTCTTTTCTAGGTTAGCGAGTCAGTGTTAGAGTCTTTTCGTTGTTCGTAGTTGGTGGATGCCCCATACGCGCTCGCAGGGACCGCCGCCGCTTCTGTTTACAGTCAAGTCGTCCGTTTCGTCTTCTTCGTCTTCTTCAGTTCCGCAGTCCACTCCCGCTTTTGATTTCACACCGAAGCCATGACCACACGTTTCCCCACCACCCTCCCGTTCTCGTACACCTAGTCCTCCACCAGCCATGGCGAACCGCACAATTTACCAGCAGGCTACCACCGGTTTCACCGGTGCTACTTCACCCATCACCCTTCCAAACATCGCAAATGATAGGTCCTAGCAGATTCCTTCTTACATCATGACCGCCATCACTAATTCATGCCAGTTCCATGGTCGAGACGACGAGGATGCTCCCGCCCACATAAATCGCATCACTCGTCTTTGTGGCACCTACTCCATAGAGGGTGTCAATCTAGATGCTAGGTACTTACAGGTCTTCCCATTTTCACTCGCTGGACGTGCAGCCGTCTGGTTTGATTCTCAGCCCGCAGGCACTTTCACTACTTGGGCTGGTCTTCGCGATGCTTTTATAGCAAAATACTTCCCGCCAACCAAGGCATCTCTCCTTCGTGATCAGATTCACTCTTTCCGTATGGAGCCTGATGAGCCATATCACTTAGCTTGGGAGCGTTTTCAGATGCTTCTCTCTCGTTGTTCGCAGCATGGTTTGTCTGATTGGGCGTTAGTTGAGAAGTTTTACAATGGTCTTACTCCTGAGATTAGAGCTCGTTTCGATACTTCAGCAGGAGGTCAGCTTATGGGAAAGAAGACGGTGACTGAGTGCAATGATTTGTTTGAGAGTTTCGCACATTCTGATATGGATTACAGCACTATCAGCAGGACTTCCATTCCTGTTACTACCACATCGGCCGGTCGAGGGGTAAACCAAGTTAGCTTGGATCCATCGGTAGCTGCTGTAGTCGAGAGTGTGAGGAAAGATTTGAGGCAAGAGATGAGGAGAGAGTTGGATGAGATTAAGAAGAAAGTTGATAGGTGTGAGGTTTGTAGGGGAGGTCACGATACACTCGATTGTCCCACACTTACGTTAGAGCAGGTAGAGTACATAGCAGGTCAGTCTAGGGGTCTATTTAGTAATAATAATAATAGTTTTAACCCCAACTGGCAGGGTAGTGGTAGTAGTTTTCGCCCTTCTGGCAATCCCCCTGGTTTCCCATCTGGTCAGTATCAAAATAGGGGGCCGGGTCTTTATACAAGTAGTGGTTCGGGTCATTATAGCGGTTCAGGAGGTTAGTTTGCGAGTGGAGGGTCGAATCAAGAGGGTCAAGGTAGTGGAAAAGGTTCAGAGGGAAATTTGAGTATGATAGAGGAGATGTTAGCTCAGATAATGACACATAGTCAGTCGAATCAGAAATTCCAAACTGAATTTATTCAAACTCAAGATCAAATTAATAAGAGTCATGATCTGCAGCTTAAAAATCAAGAGTCCACTCTTTTAGATCTTAAGAGAACAGTAGGGGATATATCTAGGCAGTTGAAAGAATACCCTTCTGGTCAGTTTTCAGGTACTACTCATCCAGTCAATCATTCTGTGAAAGCTATTACAACCCGTAGTGGGAAGAGTTTGGAAGAAGTTGTGAGAGAGAGAGAGTTGAGGAAGAGAAAGATGATGAAGTTGATGAGGTGATTGAGATGGAGGCTCCAGGCAAGGTGCACATGAGGCTAGACCCAGCAAGTACCGCACACGCCGAGAAGTCGCCAGTAGAGAAGAAAGTGGAGAAGCAGCCGACGAAGGTTCGGCCACCGCCAGTGATTGATATTTCTCGCCTTCCGTTTCCCGCTCGTGCTAGGCAGCAGTTATATTCTAGGGAGTATGAGAAATTTCTTGAGATGTTCACCCAGCTGAAGGTGAATCTTCCGTTCATAGAGGCTTTGAGATCTATGCCCAAATACGCTAAGTTCCTTAAAGATTTTCTTAAGCGTAAGGATAGAGTAGGTGAGTGTTCTAGTACTCCATTGAATGGAGAGTGTTCTGCTGTGATCTTAAATAAACTTCCTGAGAAACTTACCGATCCGGGCATATTCACGATCCCTTGTTTGTTTGGTGGTGATGTTAAAAACCACGCGTTGGCAGACCTTGATGCTAGTATTAATTTGATGCCATATTCATTTTACGAAAAACTAGGCCTTGGTGATTTGAAGCCAACTCATATGACCCTCTCGTTAGCCGCTAAGACAGTTAAGTATCCTAGAGGGATAGTAGAGAATTTGTTGGTGAAAGTTGATAAGTTTGTTTTTCCGGCTGATTTTGTAGTGCTAGATATGGAGGCCGATGATAAAGTTCCGTTGATTTTAGGGCGCCCGTTCTTGAACACGGCTAAAGCGCTTATAGATGTCTTCTTAGGCACAATTACACTTAGAGCGGGCGACGAGTCGGTAGTTTTTGAGGTGAATAATGCGAGAGGTTTGAGTGCGAGAGTCGAGGCGATAGCTTTAGTGAAGGAGGGTGAGAAGAATGACAGAGACGAGAAAGAGGTGTTAAGTGAGCCGAGTCTAGAAAAGGTGTTAAAACCCAAGTGTGGGGATCCACCTGATATGAGGGTTGAGGAGTTGGAAGAGAGAATGAATAGGTTAGAATCTAAGTTAGCGACACTGAGTAGGGCTCAGTGTGGGGATAGGTATAGAGATGATACATTTAGATTCAAACCGCCTGATGACGAGTCGAGGGAGTATGAGAGATTTAGGAGTGATGCGGGAAATATTAGAGATGGTGGTGCTATGGCCCGTAAGAGTTGGTGTGGAGGTGAGTTCCGCTTATATGATCCTCCGTAATTTTGTAAACATTTGTGACTTACTTGTAGAGTTTGTATTTTGAGTCGTAGTTTGTGTCGTGTCGTTAGTTAGGTTGTTAGTGTCGTTTGCGTCGGTTCGTATTTTTGCGTCTTTTGTGTGTCGTAAAAGTTTTTGCAGGTACACACTCCTTCACGAAGGTCGACTTCAGCAGACGAGCATTGCCCAGGTACATTTACTGTTCAAAACGACGAAATACGGGGCTGGGGGCATTTTGGGAATTAATTAAAAGTTGAAAACAGCAATCTGCTGTTGCTGTCGATTATTTTGCTGCTGTTTGCTGTCCAGGCGGCCCGCATCAACTAATCATACATACTTACGCGGGCCGCATGGACTAAATGAAAGTTTGAAACCCTTGGACACTCGCGGGCCGCATCAACTTACCTTAAACATCCAAGCGGGCCGCGTGAGTCTTCTATTTCGATGAACAGCAGTTTTGGCCCAAAATTGTTTCACAAATCACCATCCATTCATCCATCAACCATTAAACCACCATTTCCATCATCATCACCATTTATATCATCACCATCGTTGCTGGTTCGAGTCGTCGTACACGGGATTTGTGCTTGCATTATGCTTTTATATTTTTGTACCATGCGTCTAAGTCAGTAGTTTTTGAGTCAGTTATTCGTGTAGAGTCGGTATTGCTTTGGTGTTTGCTTGTTTTTGTTTTGCAGGTTTGAATATGTACCACCCGTACTCAATCTCCATTCGGGTGAATTTGGAGCTGTTGATCAGATTCAAAGCATTTATCAAACATACCATAGTTAGTGTCAAAAGCCGATCGCGAATGAAATGCTATACGATCGAGCTGGATTGGACGAGAGATTTGAAGCATACGCGTGATTATAAAACCAGCTAAGTCCTTTCCGATTTGCCCTTGTGTCTTTTATTTCTTATTTTTTTTTTAGATTTTTGAGTCGGTTTCCATCCTACATTGAGGGCAATGTAGAGTTTAAGTGTGGGGATGGGAAACTATCGTTTAGTGTCTAGTTAGTAGAGTCTTGAGTCATAAAATATAAAAAATACAAAAAAAAATTTTAAAAATTTTAAAAAAATTAAAAAAAAATTAAAAAAAAAATTGAAAAAATTAGAAAAATGTCTTTTGAAATAAGAAGTTTGCAAAATAAAAAACGGAAAATGATAAAAAAAAGTCGGGTTTTTGTTCGGCTTCAAATAATAATAATATTAGAATAAATAATCGTGCTTGTATCTAGTTTGGGATGTGCGGGTAGGCTCGGTTCGGTTCTAGGTTCCTTTGATCTTAAAATTACCTGATTGTCGGTTTACTAGTGGGTTCTCATCTAGGGAGAGTGGGGAAATTGAAACCGCCAAAAATAGTATAAGGGATGCCGTTATAAGCTAAGATCGTTAGAGTTTTTGGTCATTATCTCGTTGAAAAAGAAAAAAATAATAATAAAAAGTGAGCTAGAAACTAAATGAAAGTAGCACAGGTCTATGTAATCCGAGTTGGGGATAGCGACTCTACAGCCGGAATGCCTCTGGGATGTGTGAAATCGACTTGCCGAATAAAAGTACCGAAACCTAAGTAATCTGTGGTTGGGGATAGCGACTCTACAGCCGGAATACCTCTTGGTTAGGGAAAGCATCGTCTAGACTCACGAATGAAAGAAAAAAAAAAGGAAGCAAAGCAAAGAAAAAAAAATAGATTTGATTTTAAACTCTTTGGATCTTGGTATAAGGCGGTTAGGAAATAACCCAGTGGTTGTTCCTTTTGTCCTATAAGCTTGAGGGGGGATTAGGTGGACTTGCAATTCTTAGTGTGAGACCCTAGGTAGATTGACCGCACTTGAACTAAACTTGCATGATAAGGGCTTGGAACCGGGTTGGGTTTAAGAGGATCAAAATACTTGCAATCGCGGCTAACACGAGTTTCGGTTTTAATAAAATAACTTATACTTTGGCCCGTTCGATTATCCCGACTATGATTCCGTTTGCATAATTCTTTTTCGAGGACCAAAAAAAGAGTAAGTGTGGGGATATTTGATGTATTCTAAAATACATCTTTATTCGCGTCCGTTTTAGTCGTTAGATATTTCGTTTGTGTCCGTTTTTAGCGTAGAATGTACATACTATTGATAGTTAGTGTTTTTCAGGTATTTGGAGCTGAAACGTGAAAAAACAAGTAAAATATGACAAGGGAAAGTGTCGGGTCAAGAACCGGAAGCTCGTGAACGAAAATAAGTTGAAAAAGCAGATCTGGAGAGCCCAGGCGGGCCGCGTGAACTATTAGGACACTCATAGGCGGGCCGCTTGAACTTACCATCATATGTGATGCGGGCCGCGAGGAAGGTTATTACGTGAAACCGACATTAACAGCAAACGGCTGTTAGGGTTTCTTGGTTATTTATTATCATGATCAACAACAGCCGAGGAGGATCATCATAACACGAATTAAGACGAATTTTGGACATTCTTGGACGACTTTGGAGGCTGATTTAAGTGTTCTGAAGGTTCGGGATTGCGAGGAATCATCGGGGAACATTCGGGAGCACACGGGATCGAAGTTTACGGGTTCTAATATCTTGTTTCTTCGTTTTTCGTTTATCTTTGATTGTTTAATGATGAATTCAGTTTATACATTGTTTGATACTTTGTTTTTGACAATGATTTGCGGCTAAACTTTTCGTACTACCTAGACATGGTTGAATGATTGCATATGTTTTGATTATTCTTGGATTTTTGAATGCTATGGATAGTTTATAAATTGTAAACGGTTTGTTCTATCAGTTAGATGTGTTTGCGTGCTTGATATTGTTTAATTATTGATTATTGCTTCGCATGAATCTTGGTGACGGTCTTTATCACATAATAGAGTCTTGCTAGGTTTTAGATTTTGGTGACTGTCTATATCAAGTAATAAATCTTGAATCTTTAGGGTTAAATTGGCCAATAAACCTTAGAAGTAATAATTGGTATTTTTATAAAATCAAGTGTTCTACTAATCATCAATAGCTGTAAGGTGCGAGATTATTGCTAGGTCTAAGTGATTAAACCGCAAGGTGGGTCCTTCTTAGGAAGTTAACCTTTTGGCTGATGTCTAGCAAGTCTAGCTGAGAAAACAAACCTATCCTAGGTTTAGGTCTCGTAAGGGAGTGAGCCTTGTAGGATACTTTTATAAACCATTAGATGTCTTGTAAAGGAGTCTAAAAACCGGTAATTTAACAACCTTTAGGGGATCTTAGCGTGCTCTTGAGAAGGATTAGGGGTCCTTAGATTTCCCGAGAGGTGAGAATTTTAAGATCCCGGTTCCATAGCAGACAACTTCCAATTATAATCATAACTAAAAGCAATCAGGATTCCTGTCTAGGTAGTTCCTTCATCATCCTTGAGTTCAGCTTTCGTGTGAGTTCGTGTTAGTTTCTTAGCTAATCTAGTTATTCGTTATTTGCATTCTTAGGATTTTTAGAAAACCCCCCCCAATAAATAAACAAATAGTTATGTCCGTGTCAGTCTTAGTCTAGATAGAGTCTTAGCGTAACTAGTAGAGTCTCTTGGGTTCGATACTCGGACTTCCTTAGGCTATACTACATTGATCGGTACACTTGCCGATTGTGTGGTTTAGGGTTTAGAGAGTCTTAGTTTTATAAATTTAAAACTTAGAGAGTCTAGTTTAGGGTTTAATTTAGTTAATTTAGTTAACCCATTTTCAGCACATCATTTACGCATTTCGGAAGGAGCGAGACGATAAGGCGCTCTAGCAACAGGATTTCCTCCAGGAATGAGGTCGATTCGAAAATCGATATCACGAGTGGGAGGTAAACCATGTAAATCATCGGGAAATACTTGAGGAAAATCACGAACCACATGCACCTTGTCTATTGCCTTAACTTCCTTTTCCTCTGCTACTACGATATGTGCCAAGAAAGCTTGGTATTCCTTGCGGAGATACTTGCCAGCTTGGACACACGACATGAGTTGTAACTTCTTCGAAGAGACTTCACCATAAACACACAATTAGTCGCCGTTTGCGAGAGAGAAGCGGATCATTTTATCGAAGCAAACAATTTCAGCATGATTCTCCAGAATGAAATCCATACCTACTATAACATCAAAGCTACCAAGTTGCATCGGGATAAGATTGAACGGGAAAACGTGACTGTTGAGTTCGAGAGTACAGTCACGCAGAACGGAAATAACAGTGACGGTTCTTCCAGTGGCAACTTCTGCGTCGAATGTTGATGGGAGGTTAACACGTTTACGGTTTAGGAGCCTTTCGAATTCGAACGATACAAAACCGTTATCGGCTCCAGTATCAAACAAACACGAAGCATATATACCATTTACGAGAAATGTACCATTAACAACGTTGTTGTCTGTCTGATCCAGACGGGCGTTGATATTGAAGACTCGCCCACGGGTGCGCTGGCTGCTGCTGCTGCTGTGGCTCTTGCTTCACCACTCTGTTTGGGCAGACGTTTGCGAAGTGGTTGGGATCACCACACACAAAGCAGGCTCTTGCATGAGCAGCGGGAGCAGGAGCTGCTTGGTGGCCTTGCGGAGCTGGTAGAGCAGGAGCTTGAACTGGGGCCGGAGCTTGGCGAGGACCGGTACAGCAGTTAGCGGTGAAGTGGCTGTACAGGTTGCAGTGAACACAAAACGGGCATGCGATTCCAACCGGGTGATGATAAGTACAAGTAGGGAAGAGCGGGTGTGGGCCAGTATATGCACACTTGGCTGGCGGTGCATTGGCCACAGGCGTCGCTACTTGGCAGTTCTGAGGTTGCGGTTGGGCTGGTATGGCTTGAAGTGTAGTGGCAGTTACTGCACAGTTCTTGTTGCTGGAGTTGCTGTTCTTTCTCTTGCGGCATGAGGACCTTGAAGATTGCGATGCGGCGGTTTCAGCGGTAACTTGGTGCAGATTCTTGGAGGCTTTATCAAAGTAACCAGCCCTAACTCGCTTGTCGTTGATCTCAGCAGCGAGCAGGAAGGTTTCCTCAATAGTTGTCATCTTCGCAGCTTGAACGAAGTCAGCAACACAATCCGGCAGAGCACGGATATACTTCTTGATCGTTATCTTGGGAGTAGTAACTTGACCCGGACATATGATACTCAGCTGCTTAAAGCGAGCAGTTAAACTAGCGTTGTCACCACCATCTTGTTTGATATGCCAGAACTCGTCCTCCAGCTTCTTGAGCTTGTGGGGAAGGCAGAACTCCTTCATCATGATGTCCTTCAACTCATCCCACGTTAGCCCATAGGCTGCATCATTCCCTCGTTTGTTTCTCTCGGTAGTCCACCAATCCAGAGCCCTGGATTGGAAGACGCCGGTGGCGTTAACAGTGCGAAGGTTTTCTGGATAGCCGCTTTAGCACAGGGTGACTTCGATCAAATCAAACCATTGAAACATGGCCGTAGGCCCGTCTTCTCTGGTAAATTCTTTGGGACCGTAGGCTTTGAACTGCTTGAAGCTAAAAGTGGCTTTGGGTGAGTCTGTCCTGGATTCTTCAGAGGACTTGCTAGCGTTTTCGTTAAGCTCTCTAACAATTTGCGGAATGACTTTCGCCATCTGCTTTGCGACTAGTTCAGCGATGCATTTGTCCACATGGTTACGGCATGCGGAGCGAGCGGTGTGTGATCCAAATGACAACATTGTTGTGACACCCGGCTTTTCAGGCCGTACCGTACAAGTGAAAAATGTGTTGTGAATAGGTAACAAGGCTGTATTTGAATGGTTATGATATTTATATGTGAAATTTAATGAGTTGGTAAAATTAAACTTTGACAAAAATTATGTTGGCAACGGTAAGATAAACGCTTATCGCGTAACGGTTAAAATGTGGAACGAACGTCGGTGACCACCCGATCAGTGTTAAAATCCTAAAAATAGTCTGTTATGATTAGAATAATTATTTTAATTATATTCGTGAGGATAAATAAATTAAAATGCTAAGAAACTCTATTTTACGAGTTTAAGCGCGTACCGCGCGATGCAGCGCGTGTACCGACAAAATACTGTCACCACAGCCTGTCAAGGTAACTGATAATCATTTAAGTAATAATTTGATAAGTTTATCACTATATAATGATAAAAACAAATAAAAACGCTTAAATTCCTATTTTTGCGATTTTAAGCGCGTACCGCGCAGCACAGCGCGCATACTGCCAAATACCGACAACGTAGCCAGTCCAGGCAAACAAAATATTGTTCAGTAATATTTTGGTGGGTTTATTTTTATAGAGTGTTAAAAATAATTTAAAACGCACTAAAACGGGATTAAAACGCTAGATAAAATACCCGATATCCAGTAAAATACCAGTTTTAATCTATATTGTATATATATGTATGTGTATATTATGCATGCATGAGAGGAAGGGGCCAAATGGTGGCTCATGGAAGCCCACTCTCTCACCTTATTTTGCATGTAGGACACTTGTAGATCTTGTAAGAATATAAGACTTGATTTAGCTTTTCAAACACTCCATAACTTACCATTTTCAAGAAACTCAATCATCTCACTCTCTCTCATGAAACCTCACGGCCGAAACCACCATTTCCATCTCCATTTTTGAATTTCAAACCTTGTTCTTGAGAAATAAAGCCATTCCAAGTTAGTTTCAAGCTCATTTGAAGGTGCAAGGGCGGTTTCAAGGTGAATACCAAGAAGAACAAGCTCCGTATCACCAAAAATCTTGTCAAAACCTACTAAAATCTTGAAAGGTATAAACTTGTTTTTAAAACCATGTTCTTGATTTCTAGAGATAATGATGATGGAAGGTTTCTCTTAGTCTTGAAATTATTCACAAACTTAAAAACTAAAATAAATGAGTTTTTGGAATAAAATAAAAATGGATGTGTATATGTATGTATATGTGGCTGTACATATGCATGTGTGTATGTTAGAGTATGAGTTTTGATTTTGGTTTGATCTTGTTTGATAATATGTTGAAAAGTGATGTGCATGTAATCTTGTAAAGTTCTAAAGGGGTTTTAATCATGTGAATGAACATGTAAAAGTAAAAGTTTGGATTCATATGAGTGTATGTATATGAGCCGTGTATGTATGTATAAATAAGCATGTATGTAATATTTTGATGATTAAAAGTCTTAGATAAGTAAGAATGTGCATGTCTTGCATTTATGTTAAATGATTAAGATGATAATATATGAAAAATATGATGTTCTTGGATGTTTGAATATGAGTAAAATGCATGATAGATATGATTTAATTCATGCATGTTGGTGATGATATGATATGGGTGCATTAGATGCACATATTTGGACATGCATGTTGAAAGATGATCAAGAAATGATGATTTGAACATGATTTAATAAATATGATATTTAATCTGGCCCTAAACACTAAAAATATGATTATTTTTAAGTTTTAAGTGATATAAAACTTTGTCATAAAGTTTGCTAGTCTTGCATGTTGTACTTGATGCTTTAGAAGTTGCAAAATACGTGAAATCGCATGATTTATGTGACTTACACAAAAAATACACTAATATGATTATAACCACTATTCTAATCAGTAAATAACATGTAATGTGTTAAAATATCAAGTCGTTTCGAGTTGGGATGATTATAGTAACGTTTAATGCAAAACTATGCGTTAAAACGGTCAAAAATCGGCTTTTCTAACGATTTTTATGAAACTGATTTAGATCAGTAAGTAAAATGATATTTTTAGTCTAAAAATAAGTATTTTAACTAATTTTAAGTTTACTTGGTGTTTGGTTGGTCATACGTGACTTTCGACGCCCGAAACCGTTACCGAATCGCTAAAATACGCATTTTTCAATGTACACTAGTATAGTTAAAATTTTGGGTAAACCTTATGTGTTAAAATGTGTTATGTGATTTAAACATTATAATGTGAAAGTATGTTAAGTTTTTAACATGATTTTGGAAATTTAGATTATGCATGTATATTTGTGCGTTTTGTGCGGTAGAAACGGTAAAAATCGCGTTAAATGTGTAATTTGTTTGTCGAGCATGAAATTTGATACATATGAGATGTTTTATGTATATTTGCTTTAAAAATGACAAATTAGATAGGTTAACAAGATTCCGCGTGTTTCGCTGTTAAATTATGTGAATGTTTATGTATATATATTACGACGCGCAAATCGTAGATATATTGCGTATAAACGGGAGAGTTAACGGATTTACACAATAATGGTCACCAATAAAATCGTTCAAGTCGCAAAATCATAAAAATATATATAAATGGACTCATATATATATATATATATATTAACGTGTCAACATAATAAAAAATGATAACTTTTCGAGAAAATCTCAAAGTTATGTGATAATTCTAAGAAAACAGAGAAACTTAGGATTTTTGTGTTATTTATATTGATTTAAAATCGTTCCTATATATAATAGGACGTGTAGAAATCAATCTCTAGGATTGCGCTATTTAAAATACGCACCCAAAGGTGAGTGTCACTAAACCCCTCTTTTTACTGCTTTGTATATATTTTGGGGGTAGAAGACGTCAATAAAAGGGTTTAATAATGTTTTCGAAATAAAACATACCTTTTAATATAAAATATATATTTTCGTTGAAAATATATGAAATTTGATAAGTCATACGTTTCGAAGTAAAACGTTTTTGATGAATGAATATTGAAAGTACGGTATTTCCTAAGCGAAACACGACCGTACGGTTGGGGACGAATTCCGGACTGGGTCTCAATAATAGAGTGACAGGGGAATTCGTACAACATCGTGTATTAAATTGTCATATTAGTAGGATATATATATTGTACGTGAGGCAGACATCATATGGTTCATTGAGATAGGACCCTGCGCCCATGATGTCGTTTAATCATTTAAGTAATGTACGCGAGGAATTGTTGGTAGATCTATCGGGTTGACAACCCCGTCATGACCGGTCGCCCCGTGTCAAGTCAAACGACGAATTTAAATTATGTTTATTGTCTAGCTTTGATTATCCCTGCATGGTTAATATATAGTTCGTATCGTCTAGCTAACATACGAGTCTGAAAGTTGACGCAATAATTTAATATACAAAACCTGGGCAATATATATATTACAGTTGTCGGATTGATGAACCGACGGAAGGTCCATGGATTTTAATAAGGAAGTAAAATGGACTTTCTAAAATTATATGGATGTTTTCAAATAAACACCTAATCTGAAAGTTTTCCTTGGAATGATATTGTTTGTATGTGAATATGTGAACTCACCTTGCTTTGTGTTGACACTTGATTTTAACGTGTTCTACAGGTACTTGAGTTCGGCTTTGGGAATTATGGTGTATCTTGTGGTTGTTGATGCATGTTTTGTTACTTAAAATGTTGGACAGACTTTTAAAACTTTCTGGGACGAATGTAATAAGATCTGTAAGGATCTAAACAACTTAACTATGACGTGGTTGTGTCATGTTTTAAAACGAAATGTTTAAAACTTAGGTTTTAAATAAGATAATATGTCCAACAATTTAATGCATCGATCATCAAGATATAAATGGGCACCAACTTCCATCTCCACTACGTTTTATATTCCGCTGCGACGTTTTTGGGGTGTGACAGAAGTTGGTATCAGAGCCAATGGTTGTTAGCAAACTAGATGTTTTCGGAGGAAAACACTAGACTTCATCCGAAGAATTTTGAGATTTAAAGTCCAAAATTCTCAAAGCCAAGATTTTTAAATAAATGTGGAAATTTTATCATGTATGAAAACCCTTATGTGTTTATGTGCATACGTGATTTTCTGTTTATTTAGGCCTTATGTGTTACTATTCACGTTGATCACACACTTACTTTGTACGGTTACGATGTGTCACGTCTCGGCCTTTAGAGCCATTAGTAGTCCTGCTCACTGATACTGTCGAGCCTACACTTGAGATTCTTTCACCCGTCGTTACAGAATCGTCTATTCCGTTATTCGAGTCACGTGTTTTGCTACACCTCTTTTAGTCTACACTCGTCATAGGAAGAGGACTTGACACGTTGGGGAGATCGCATCGACTTCGAGAGCTGCGACAGCGTCCACTAAGAAGAAGCAGAAAGGGTTTTGGGTCAATCGCTCTCACTGCGATCGACAGTTTACCACGTTACGCGGAGACTTAGAGGAACAGATGGACTGGTATGATGAACTAGAAGAGCTTGTTAGGAAGATGTTGGACTTCCAGGGATCGAAGCGTTAGTTGTTGGTTGTTTCTGTTGTTTGTTTTGTATGTTTCATTTGATGAACCCTATTTATGTCTTGTATGCCAAACTTTCAGATATTTAGGAGGAAATTTCATATAGGCTTGTTGAGGGTGTTGATGTAGACATGCCAAATTTTGATTAGTCTTCATACTAAAAACAAGCTTTTTAATTTCTGATATAAATATCAAATGGGTTCTTTTGGTTTAAGAATTGTTCTCATTAATACGTGGATATTATACATGCGCAATGTATGGTCCACTAGAATTTAATGATTGAACTATTTTGGATATCGTCTTATATTGATATTATGTTGTAACAATAGAAACGACGAAATGTCATCAAAAGCGAGACAAGGTTCTGGATTACCTATTACCCCAAAAGAGTTGGCACAACACATAGCCCAACACGTTAATACTGCCATAGAACAGCGCGATGCTAACCAAAATAATGGCCAGGAACATGGACGCGATGCTCATGGGCATGGTTTTGGTGGGACACAGATCGGAGACCCTTCAGGTGATATAATGATCGGAAAGTTTTAGTAGTTCCTGTGTTATGATATGATCGGAGCGTAATCCTGATTTTTCATTAACTTTGTGAACAGTACATAGATGTACACATAAAACAATCCAGGATTGTAACCCAAGATCATTTACTGGTGCCCTATGCAATGACATGGCAACGGTATGCGTAATGTCGGGCCGTCACAGCGGATCGACCATTCAAATAATTCCGCATTCCGAGCCTAGATATGGGGATTCGCGAAAGCAAAAGTCTGAGAGTTCGAGAAAGGAAACTGATGAGAAGCATGATAGGAAACGCAGTTCGAGGAAGGCGTATGTAGCCAGTTCTAGAAAGGATAATGCCAGGGGTAGAGCGTTTGAGCTAAACGCTGGGAAGGCACGAGACGATCTTGCTGTTGTTACCAGTATGTTTCGAATCAAAAACCAATCTATGTTCATACTTTTAATACCAAAGCTGACTTGAGTTTTGTTCGAAAAACTTTGGACCATTTTTGTGTTCACCTACAGGTAAGCTGAGTATAAAGTGCCCGATAGAACTAGCAATTGGTAAGTTGATGGAAATTAATGAGGTCACTTGCGGTTGTAGTATTTATTTAGGTGATCGTAGTTCTAGTATTGGTATATTTCCACTGGAGCTAGGAAGCCTTGACTAGATGCGAGGATGGACTGATTATCCAAGAACGAAGCAGGGACTATCGCTGGAAGAAGCTAGCTAGGATATCTCATCCTGATGACGGTAGAGAGGTGGTAGTTGTTCACGAAGACCGACCGAGTCGAGTGTCGAGTTTCGAGTGTCGAGTGTTGATGGTTGAGAGTCGTTAGTGTTGTTAGGATGCTCAATTTGTTGCGAAAAGGCTGTCCTGCGTTCTTTATTAACGTGGTGAATATGAAGGACAAATGTAGGAATATCAGAGAGATTCCTATTGCTCGCAAATATCCAGAAGTTTTCCTAAAAAGACTTACCTGGATTGCCCCCTGCGAGACAGGTCGAATTCCGAATCGATCTGGCACCCGGTGCTGCACCCATTTACAAAAATCTCCTTATAGATTAAGCACTGTTAGAAATGAAAGAAATATCGAATCAGCTTCAACAGCTACTAGACAAGGGTTTCATTCGATTAAGCTTCTCGCTTTAAGGTGCATCTGTTTTGTTGTGAGAAAGAAGGATGGATCCTTCAGGGTGAGTGATGATTTCAAAGAGCTGAACAAGTTGACTATCAAGAATCGGTACCCTTTACCGATAATTGACGATATGTTCAATCAAACTACAAGGATGCAACTACTACACGAAGATTGATCTACAGCCAGGATATCATCAGTTGAAGGTTGCTGACGAAGATATTCCGGGGATTTTATTAAGGAAGTAAAATGGACTTTCTAAAATTATATGGATGTTTTCAAATAAACACCTAATCTGAAAGTTTTCCTTGGAATGATATTGTTTGTATGTGAATATGTGAACTCACCTTACTTTGTGTTGACATTTGATTTTAATGTGTTCTACAGGTACTTGATTCGGCTTCGGGAATTATGGCGTATCTTGTGGTTGTTGATGCATGTTTTGTTACTTAAAATGTTGGACTGACTTTTAAAACTTTCTGGGACGAATGTAATAAGATCTGTAAGGATCAAAACAACTTAACTATGTCGTGGTTGTGTCATGTTTTAAAACGAAACGTTTAAAACTTACGTTTTAAATAAGATAATATGTCCAACAATTTAATGCATCGATCATCAAGATATAAATGGGCACCAACTTCCGTCTCCACTACGTTTTATATTCCGCTGCGATGTTTTTGGGGTGTGACAATTGTCTGCAACCAGACATCACCATGGGACTCAGACACAATTTCGATTACCCCTAGTATAGTCTAGCGATTTCTCCAAAAGCTACTTTATATAAAGCACAGGAACACACCAAATCACAAAAATCACGTAGGCACATAATTCACAGAAGCACGTAATAACATAAGCACATAGTCCACGGAAGCACATAGTCCACATAAACGCATCTTCAACTATATTTTGCACGTATTGGCCTACATATATTGCACGTATTCACCTATCTTTCACAGCATCGAAAAGCGACCGAGTATTGCGAGTGCGAATAGCGAGTAGCGAGTACACATAGAGTAGAATAGCGAGTAGTATAGCATGCGATTTGTCGGCGTTTTGAGGTAAATGTGTGGCGCGAGTTGTGTGTGTTGATCAAAGCGAACAGCGAAAAGCGAGTAAATCACCAAAATCGAACATATAAACACATGAAATCACATAAAAATACATAAAATTCACATAAAATCGATAAATTTTCAGAGTCAGCGGTGGCGAAATTCAAAATCGAAACACATAAAATCGAGAAGGGATTGTCTTGGCTTGATAGACGTTGACTACCCAAAGTGGTTCGACTATTCTCAAGGACGTCAAGTACGCGCTTTGGCCTAATAGACTATGCTCTATCACCGGCATGCGGTGAATGGCAGGCATCCTTTCGGTTATTCACGCAACTCGAGTCGTTGGAATCCATCGAGACTTTGGTGAGAGTTTTGTAAAAGCAAAATAGAGAGTGGAACGAGTCATCAAGGTTTGGGTTTCACCCCTAACTTAACGACTCTATCCCTGTTTGCGTGATAGAATCACGAGATAGATAAGGAGAATCGCGTCGAAGTATGGATTTCACTCCTGATTCAGTGCAAATTCTCGTGTTTATAGTAAAATGCGTGTCGAATGAGCGATTTGGTCGAGAGTTTGCTGTTTTCACACCTAATCTCAACAAGATCATCCGTTTGTGTGTGTAGCCAGCCTTAGGAAAGGCTGTTCTTGCGCGGAATTGTAGCATGCGATGTTCGCGCAAGAGTGTAGTGTACGGCGAGTTCGAGTGAGAATATCAAGTAAGTTCGTGCAAAACCCACACCGGGTATGCACAAGTCGGTCTGTTGGTACTTAACTATAGACTAGGTCGTTTCTAAGACATCGACCCGGACTAGGTCGAGTCTTGCCTAGTTCCCTATAGTTATGACTCTGATACCAATTTGTCACACCCCAACCGATGGCGTAAACATCGAGGCGCGGAACTGAGCGAAACAGATTGTCCAAGAGAAATCCATAACAACTAAAATTACCGGATATTTTAACATCATGTCCCATACCATAATATATCAGATAAAAACAGTTAATTCAGACATTGTTTTCTCACAGACAAATAAAAGGCTGTTCTGACAACTCATATTTAAATTGTTTGTTTCTAGACTCATCCTATTTGAATTCCACATAGCAAGCATCCTAGAATCTCAAACACCTGTTACATACGTTAAAATAGAGGTCAATACACATAGTGTAAAGGTGAGCATACAAGTTTAATGGTATAATAGTAGCGAAAGAGAGTTTACGCATAACCAGTAGAACGATAGCTTAAGCGATAAATG
Source organism: Helianthus tuberosus (assembly GCA_030545235.1). Lineage (NCBI taxonomy): Eukaryota > Viridiplantae > Streptophyta > Magnoliopsida > Asterales > Asteraceae > Helianthus > Helianthus tuberosus. The sequence continues at coordinate 87,825,420 of CM060369.1, forward strand.
GTGCGTAAAACGATGCGAAGTGATGGTGTGACGAAGGGCCATCCGAACGGATGGTCATCTGGTCGGATGGCCATTCGGTCGGTTTGCCTTTCGTTTGGGATGTATGTGTTTGTTTATGATGGCTTTGAAGATTTCGTTGTGGCATTCTGAAAACAGAGAAGTATCTCTACCCTTCAGGTCGTTCGATCGAACGGTCATCCGGTCGGATGGCGATCCGTCTAAGTGAGACATTTCATGGAGAACAAGTCCACAGCAGAATGGTCATTCGACCGGATGGTCATCCGGTCGAATGACCATTCGTTGGTTTTGGTTATGCTTTGAAAATGTTGTAAAAGTTTAAGTGTTGAAGACCAATGTCATCCCATCAGATTGTCGTTCGATCGGATGGCAATCCGATCGGACGGCAGTCCGTTTGGTGACTTGCTCATTTTGGAATTTGTTAAGTTTGAAAGTTTATGGTTTGATCGAGATGGTATGACAACGTGTTAAACAACTGGAATTCCCTCAAGTCCAAGTTATCTGATCGGACGGGATTCACCCCATTCTGACCAGTTAACTGTTCTTGACGGTTATCCATGTTCAACCCGCTAGTCGGTCATCTCGTTGATAGGAATCAGATCTCAGACTGACTCATCACTAGAGAATGAGCGGAAGGCCTGAATGAGCCCCGATTCTATCGGTTTTGAGTGCATGAGTGTAAAAGAGTTGAAAGAAAGTTATGGAAACATCTTTCAATCCTTCTAATCTTGAAAATGTTTAGATTTATGTGAAAATTAGTGTTTAAACATTTTGAAATCTCTTAGATCTGGGTTGTTCTTGGTGGAATGAGGTCAAATCTTGAAGTTCATAAGAACCCCATGATGATATCATCCTAGAACACCTCAAATCAGCCGATTTCTTGGTTAAAAGTGAAGATTTGATGGTGAAAAGGATGAAGAAGTGTGTGTAGATGATAGATGTACAAGATTTGGGTTGAAAACTTACAAGAATCGCGAGAAATCGAGAGAAAAGAGGGCTGGAACGTGCTGGTCGGATGAGAGAGTTGTCACATCATGAACAGTGATGTGACAGGGCTATTATAGATTGCCAAAAGAGGAAAGTCGGTGCAGTGTGCGAATTGAGTGGCGGTTCGATCGGATGGCCATCCGATCGGATGGTCATCCGGATGGATGACCATTCCATCGAATGGTCATTCGATCGGATGGACGATGTGAGTTGGTTTTCGACCTTTCATTTCGTGCGTTGAGCGTTGCGATGCGTTTCGAGTAAGCGATGCGATAGTATTACCCATTAGTTACACAAATAACCTAACTACTAAATAACATAAATAAAATCCTTGAATCTCGAGTTTGCGATGAGATTGCGTTGCGATAGATTTGCGATTGCGTTTGCGATTAATCACCTCAACATAAACATAACATGCACAAGTAACACCTAATAGCACACACACGTAATACAATATCCATAACCTATAGTTCGAGTTGCGATGCGATTAGTGATAAGTCGATTAGCGATTAAACTTAAAATAGAGTATCGATACAAGTCGAGAAGTACAATTCAATAATTAAGCAGGGAGTGACAGATCGCAATTAGCAATTTTTTCTTCCTTTGACTTTGACTTGTACTTTGACTTTCAAAAGTCGGGTTGTTACAACGGGATCAGGAGAAAACGCCCTAAAGTGTCTGAGGGGTTTTTTTTGTCTTTTCAATCTTCTTTTTTTTCCCGATTGCGTGTGTCACATGCTGCTTCATTTTTGGCGTCTAAGATAATTTTGGCGTTAACTAGATTCATTAATTACTTGGCGTTTTACTGTTTTTTGGATTTGTCTCGTTGAATTAATTCTTTTTGTGTCACATAGTTAATTTTTTGGCGTTATGTCGTTTCCCATGTCATTTTTTTGGCGTTCGTGGCGTTTGTTAATAATTGATTACCATTGATTAATATTTTATAAGATTACAATAATACGAAATCAAAATAAACTAATAGTCTTCTGTGGATGGGATAACATCAGAGTTGTACCCATCGCTTTGTTCCTCACTTTCTTCAGATTCATCATCATATTTTAGATTGCGTATAACGCCATCATCTCGTCTCTTCTTTGCCGCAGCCTATACTTGAATATCATTGCAACCCTGGATCTTGCACCGTCGAAGGTGCTAAATCAAGAGTTGTTCAAGTAGATATAGCCTCTCTATCTTCAACATTTCCTCCATCGGCAATGAATATTTCACCCCGTGTTGATAAGTCTCTTCAACCGTTCCTGCTTCTTCATGCACCACCCAACTGCTAACTGTTGGTAGAGGAGTATCATCAATATCATCATCATCGTCATCATCATCATCATCATCTTCTACCGGAAATTTTCTCTCTAATCTTCTTATTACCGTTCGAGTTCTTTCACAATCATTGGCCATTGGAACCCCAAGGGCCAGAATATCCCTCTGAACCCCTTCAGCCATACCAAGTATGGCATTGATTATCCTGACCTTCACACTTCTCCTATCAGAGAACTTTAGGATGAATCGTCTCTCTGACCTTTCAAATCTCCATGCAATAATCTTAGCCATTTTTTTAAGTTTTTGGCGTTATGGACAATATGTGGCGTTTTAGACAATGTTTGGTGTGTTAAGTTGTGTTCTCATGTTCTACTTTTATAATGACCTTTTTCCCCGCGTAGTGACCGGTAATTATGGCGTTTTAAAAAGATAAATAAATTCAATTCCCCAAGTAGTTAGCTTTTAATATAATAAATGTTAGTAATTATGTTTCCGTCGCTTCATTTTACTATTTGCAATTAATGTGTTTTGTTTCAGATTCATCTGTTTATGGCTGTAACACGTCCCACCTTTACGGCTGTAATTATGGCGTTTTGTTTTCAAATGGTGTTTAGATAAAGATGGCACTTTTGTTTTGTTCTCTTGCACATTGTTTTAACCTTTTTTTAGATTTATTATAACAGTACCTGTCCAAAGTAATTTTATGGCATGATGGCGTTTCATAAGCATTTGCCCGTTTGGCGTTTTATTATATTTTTATTAGAGAATTAGTGTATTGTTATTCTTAGCTGAAAATTACATAAAAAACAACAGAAAAAGAAAATTAAAAAAAAACAAATAAAAGCAATTTATGATCCAAATCTTCACTGTCATCGGTCTCTTTCTTCTTTTGAAACTACAAGAAGTGTCACAAATAAATGACTTTTTGGGTTTGGCGTGGTTTTTTTTCTTGTCCGTGTGTTGAAGTGGGTTTGTGGATGTTGGAGACATAGATCGAATCCGTGTGGGTGGATGCTATTTGCCAGTCATCTTCATTATTATCATCGAGGCCAAAGTAGCATTTACACTGAGATCGGTCTCTTCTCCTCATCCAAACCTTCTTCAAGAACAAAGAAGTCAAAATGACATATAGGTGTCATCAGTCCCTTTTTCTTGAAATTTGTCCATCTCATGCAACAAAATCTTACTCCCCTCACCTAACAAACCATTCAGCAAAACTTCATGCAAAACATTACTGAGTATCAAAGAAAAGATGTTTTCCATCATTGATTTCTCTCAACTTTTGACGTTTTTCAGTGAGTGGTATTTAGGAACCATTGTGTTTTGTGTGTTTTTTTGGTGTGATCAACGGAAGGTGCTGAGACGTTTATATTTATAGGATTTTTTTGGTGCGTAATTTAGGCGGGATATTATTATAACAATAAATGCAATTAACAATTATCCGGATGTAAGGCTTGGCGTTTACATATTATGGCATTTTACGTTTTATCGCGTTTTTGTAGGCTAAGAGCTTAACTAAAACACAGAAAAAACTACGCAGTAATAAAATTGGCGTTTTGTATTTACTTGGCGTTTTATATTTTCAATGGCGTTTTATGTAAGAAAGGATGTTTTACCTTTTTTACCCTTAATGAAGCGCGTCCACGTAATAAAATATATATTATTTACGAAAATGCCAACGCGCTATATATATATATATATATATAAGTATGTATGTATATTCATATAGATATTAAGATTTTCGCGATTTGAACGATTTTGTTGATGACTCTTTATTATGTCTACCTATTCACAATATATATCTACGAGTTGCGCTTCGTAATATACATGCATAAGTATGGACATATATCGTAACTCACGTAATACGTTATTTCACACATATATATCATACTTAAACACTTAATATACCAAATAACTCATCAAGTTAATTCAAGCATCATTTTTCATGTTCATCACAAATTTTCACACATAACGCGCTTTTCTGATCTAGTTTCCCGTTTCTACCGCGCTTAAACATAGCATCGTTTCATATTATCATGAAATCACTTAACAAATCACATTACACACACTCATATTCGCATATCAATCTATAACACAGAAAGTTCACTCTTTAACATCCCGTTTTCACGTGCGTTGAAATATGCGTATTTACCATTTTGGTAGCGTTTTTTGGCGTCGGAAGTCACGTATGACCAACCAAGCACCAAAAATACTTAATAAAAGCTAAATACTTATATTTATCACAAAATATCAGTTTATAATCAGATTCAAAACAGTTTTGCAAAAATAACTTTAAAAGCCGATTTTTACTGTGTTTAACGCATAGTTTCGTACTGAACTTTACCGTAACCATCCCAAATTATCTTGACTTGATATTTTAACATAATACATGTTATCTACTGATCAAAATGATAATTTTACTCATGATAATGCAGGTCTCATGAATAACACAAAAATCATGCAAATTTCACCCGAATTACTACTTTTCAAGCTACATGTACTACATGCAAAGCTACCAAGTTTATGACATAATTTTTATAACCTCAAAATACATCATATAACTTTATTTTACATGTTTGTATTCTGATTTGTATGAATATTTATCATACGCATAACAATTCCATTTTATTGTGATCGTTAAATCATCCTACAACTCTATGTACAAGCACTTTATGCACATTTACTTCACAATCATCATACAAGATTAATCAACCTTATTCTTACATTTATTATAACATACGACTTATCCATATTTACATTCTTGATCAATCATTTAACAATCATTGAAAATCATCAAACACATGCATCATATACTAACATTTAAGAACATGCATCAACTTACAAATTTATTTACTCACATACAAATTTTCGGCCATATGCATGTATGTATATAAATTTCCAAAATTCCATTTTACTTGTATTTACTTCAAATCATAAGACTTTGTTATGACATCTTTCATAAAAATTCCATTTTTATTTAAACATCCACACTTTTTAAGATCAAAAGCATTGTTTAATCAAAATTCAATCTTTAACATACATGCATGTGGGTATTCGGCCATGTACACACATATATCAACGTTATTTCAAATCAAATCCAAGATTCAATTATTCCTTAATAACTATAACACCTTAGCACATAACCTTGTTCATTCAAACAATCACATTACAAGATACCTTTCAAACAAAATTTAAAATACAAACACTAGTCGCATATACTAGTCACATATACATACATTCTGCCATATTCATACACACATTCCTTCACATTTTTATTTTTATAAAAATCATTTGTTGGTTTGATTTCAAGAATAGTGAAAATCCAAGTATTCGAGAATCATGCTCATCATCATCATCATCATCAAGTGAGTTTAAAAAGAAGTAAAATATTATACCTTTCAAGAATCAAAGTGGGTTTTATGATGAGAATCTTGATGAAAAACAAGCTTATTCCTTCTTGAATCACCTTGAAATCAACTTTTGATCTTCGAAATAACCCGAAACTAGCTTGAAATAGCCATGATTTTTATGAAACAAGTTTGAAAAAGTGAAGTGGGTGTGTTCTTGGGTGTTCTCGGCCGTAGGGTATCAAGAAGAAGAAGATGAAATGTTTTGAAAAGGTGGATCTTGGAAGTTGTTTAAAGTGTGTCGGTGATAAAGTAATGATTAGTTCTTACAAGAAATCAACACATGGCACAAGTAGGCTTTGGTGTGCACCTCAAGTGCCGCCACCTTTGCCCTCTCTCTCACTTTCTCTCTCTTAGTAATACATATATACACATATACATGCAATACACAGGTATTTAACTGGTTACGGGGTATTTTATTTCGCGTTTTAAGGAGTTTAAGATTATTTTTAGTATTCTATAAAAATAAACTCACCAAAATATTATTAAATTATATTTCATTCACCTAAACTGGCTGCGTCGTCTGCTTTTCGCAGTATACGCACTGTATTGCGCAGTACGCGCTTCAATCCGCAAAACAAAAACTTTAAGCGTTTTAACTAATTTTTCTTCACGAATATGATTAAAAATAGGGTTTTAATCATAACGGAATATTTTTAGGATTTTAACGTTATCCGGACAGTTGCCGACTTTCGTTTCGCATTTCGTTCGTTACGCGATAAGCGTTTAACTTAGTGTTGCCAACGTCATTTTTAACAAAGTTTGAGTTTATCAAAATTTCAAATACCTCAAATTAATATCATATTTAATAATTTAGTGTCTATATATAATCATAACACATGTCACACTAGTACAGTACCAGCTCAGAATAGTCGAGTGCCACACAATATACTGTGGGTTCAACTTCCCACGCTTACCGAATCTGACTACGCTCTTCCAAGGCGAGACTTTCATTAAAACCTTGTCTCTGGCCTCGAAGAATAATGGTTTTCGTCATTTGTCGGCGTAGCTCTTTTTTCTATCACGAGCCGCCTTGATACGGTCTTGTATCTGAAAAATTTTGTCCGTAATCTCCTTGACTAACTCCAGAACAATGAGTTGTTTATCTTCGGTCTCCGCACAACATATCGGTGACCGACATTTTTGTCAACACAAAGCTTCAAACGGGGCGGCCTGGATGCTAGTGTGATAACTGTTATTATATGAGAACTCCACTAAAGGAAAGTGAGTATCCCAATTTCCACCCAAATTCATTACACAATCACGTAGCATATCCTCCAAAGTTTGTATCGTCTGCTCACTTTGGCCGTCCGTTTGAGGGTGAAAGGCCATGCTAAGATCCAATCATGATCTAAAGGCCTTCTGGAATGACTGCCAAATTCTTGACACGAACCAACCGTCGCGGTCCGATATGATAGAAAGAGGCACTCCGTATCAATTTTGACAATATACATATATGTATATATTCAAAAAAAAACCCTCTTAAAAACGTGCGATTAGAAGTTAAAAAAAATAGAGAAAATGTGTGGTTAAAATGTTTCTCAAGTTTTCTCAAATAGAATGTTTTTCTTTTAGAATCCTCACCCTTGATTATATATTCATTTAAATCTTTTAGGCGGGTTACAAGTTAGTCTGAATAAGGAACCTAAGTTATTAATAAAATATCTAATTAACTAAAAAAGGAAATATGATTTAGAAAAGGAAAAAATAACTATTAAAATCATAAAATAAATGATAGAGCAAATATGGTTTAATAAAAGAAAAAAAATAAAAATATGTTAAAAAGTGAAAAGCAAATATAATAATTAATTATTACACTAATAAAATAATAAATAATTAAAAAAACTATATATTATTATAAAATTAAAATTACTATTTATGGACCTTCGTATTAATTCTTAAGCCCAACATATTCATGTTCATGTTTAAACTAATTTGCGTTATCTCAGTTACGTCCATTTACATTTATTCATCTTGTTCACTTTTATTCGATTGTTTATATTCATTTGATAATTTGTTAAGTTTAAGTTACTTACACATGCATGTGATGTTCGTATTCGACTATTCGTTCCCTGCGTTTACATGCCTTGGCCATACTATACACTACTAGCTAATTAATATATGATAGTAAGAAAAGGGAATGAACAGTAGGTGTTACGGTGGTTGGGCTTGATTGGGCCTTTTGGCGGTGCCATCCATCCTCGTCACCAAACGAAACACGCGTACGGTGACAAGGATGTAACCTTTCAAACACTCACACTTCCCAGAATCAATATGATAGAGAGAACCCTAGGAGAGAGGAGCTCTGTTAGAGAGAGAGACAAAGATAAGAGATGAGAGGGAGAACTGATAGCAATATCGATCCGATAAAAACGCCACAATTTAAAATGATTTTTACTCCTATCAAGAACCATCTATGAGAAAGATAAAACGACACCAGAGTAGCGGCGCCGATCGGCCATGACTTCCGGCTTGCTACTGGGCGTTATTGCGGTGATCGGCCATGACTTCCGGCCTTCCGAGTTCCCTATCCATATTAGTGTGATGCCTTGACATCTTGAAAACGTTGCTCCATTACAGGAACAGGTATGTTTGATTTTGTTGAAATTAGTTTGGGTTATGCATATTGAGCAATTACCTTGCTATCTGTTTGATTTTCTTGCAATTAATTTGTTTTAGTTATTGAACCTATACTGATTTGTATTTTATTGTTCATGGGAACTTTAGGTTTAGAAGGAAAATTAGGAGTGGATTCCTTGGTGAACTTTATTTGGGTATAATCTTAACCTTGGGAACTTAATTACATGTATTATGTATCAGCGTGTGTTTTATGTTTATAATCTTCTCATTTGATGATTTGGGGCATGAACTTGTGGTTGTTGAAGGTTATGGTGGTGGTCTGCGATGGTGACCACTGGCGACGGAGATGCCTCGAAACAGTTACTATTATTACTATCTGTTATGAATAGTGCCAGACATCTTATCTACATCTATCTGCCATCTGTTGATTACACCATATGGGTTATTTGGTACTTGAATATAGAGAGAGATGCATATGTAATTTGAGAGAAACATAGTCCAAGATTGACAATCGGGACTGTTATAGGGAGAGATGCAAATGTCTATAGAGACTTAGAGAGAAAGGAGAGTCTGAGAGGGAGTGAGGGCTGACCACCGCCCCAATGGCGGAGCACAACGCCACCTGATTCCGGCGCGTCTACGAGTTAAAGCTCACAAAGCAACTTGAATTGAAGATAACACGGAATAAGGTAAAGATTACTTTAACCATCGACATTCAGAGTCTTTTGCATACAATCTGAGTTAATAACTGAAGAATTCGTTCAAAGGGTAATGGATAAAAAGAGGTTGTCCGATATCTCTTTTCAATTACTTAAACCAATGCTAATTACAAGTGTTGCTTTTTCTTTTAACAGGTGAACCTGCAAGACAGCACCACGCAATTTCATTAAACAACACCATGTTGAAACTATGAAATGAGTGAGTTATTCTCCAAGCCAGAAAGGCAGAATATAAAGCTTTTCTTACGCATTTTAATGCCAATAAGGGGGGTGAGTCAAATAAAATAGCCCATATTTTTTATATTTTTTATGCAAGCAACTGAAACAGACCAAATTGGGTTGTGTTGAGAATCAAGCATTTTGGTCCATATTTGAATTTTTAGCAACAAGTAATGCATTATTTTTTATAATGATCATTAATATATTTAAATGAAAGATACTGGATTTATGCATTAAAGATAGATTAGGGACCCTTTCAACCTTTTAACGCAATAGATGCCAACATGGGTGATGAGTCAAATAGCAGATGTGGGTTGAAAGGGGTCAGGTTTTTATGCAAGAAACTGGAACGGGTCAGATCGGGTTGGGAATCAAATATTTCGGTCCATTTTTTAATTTGTAAGCAACAAATAATGCACCAGTTATGATAATAATCAAGATATTGTTGATTCCATGTATCATTGGTTCTAATAGGTGGTACGATAATTGAAAGGCTGGAATCACAGTGACCTAAATTGATGAGGCTGGTTTGAAATGAAGGATTTCCACTTAGGAAAGCCGAGCATGCATTCTACTTGGACTGGCGCTCTCCACTCTTTCAGAATCAACAAGTTGGGTCTTGCCAACACCACCCAGGTATAATCTGTCACATGTTGAGAACTAGAGGTGGAAAATTAGGCTATGCACATAGGGTGGAATGAGTTGGTACAAAATGGGTGACCTTTTGATGCAGGGAAAACATACTGGTGTATGTTGTCCTACTTATTGGCCAAAAAAGCATTTTTTTTATTTTAGTAAAAAATGATATCAAAATCAGTGGCTTTTGTGCAAGGGAATATGGCGGGTAAGGCCGGGTTTGCCCAAAAAACTTGCTGTAAAAAGTTCATCTTTTTTTAACAAAAAGATTTATTCAGACAATGGGCAAACAAAATTGGGTCAAAATGGACTTCTTTATCTGGCGAAAATTTGACAGGTCGTGTTAAATTTAAATTAATGAGTATTGTTTCATGATTTGGATCTATATTTGGCGTGGCAACCGCAATGTCAATGTGAATTCAGTTTCCCGTTTTTGTATAACATCTGGGTAATCTTTTGCAGCAGTAACGAGTTTCAACTTCTGAGCCTCAAATGAGCTGCCTATCCCAGTTGTCACGATCTCATCTTACTAGGTATTTTATGTACTTAAAACATTATAAAATGTTATTGTATTCGTAAGTTATGTATTCGTAACAGTTTAATTTAATAGATTTGTACAATAGTTGTTTTTTTCTTGAATTTTACAAGTGCCTATACCGCCATGAACCATAGTGAACTGAATCGAACTCCCGTTAAACCCCAGGCGCAACGCGCCGGGTTGATACCGCTAGTTTCAATATAAAAGATATCGAACAATTTGGCAAAATTACAGTTTATAATAATAATAATATAATAAAAGGTGATATAATATTCAAGGATAAGGAAATGGCCGAATCGGGATTATCCAATAGGCGATAATACCAACGTTGGCGTAGCCCCAACCTCATCCGTCGGCCTTGGCCTACAACTCCTGGATTTTCAGCATATTAATTGGCGACCATTTTTTATCAAACACAATTGAATTCAAGCATATTTGATTAAAAATGTCCACTGCAACTTTTGTGGATATTATCTTAGCCATTATCCTACCTCCTCTTGGTGTTTTCTTAAAGTTTGGCTGCAAGGTATATCTATCTATCTATCTCATCCTATTTCTTAAGTTATATACACTTTAAGCAAAACTACACAATTTGAAACAATATAATATGTGTCAGCAACATTATAAACCCTTAAAACTCATATATCCGAATTTTTCAACAGTTGATTTCACTATCTGATATCCGAAATTTCATTCTGATAGTGAAATGGATATCCGAATTCCTAAAACCAACCAAAAAGTAGTCAAATACAAATTTATTACATTACAAATCATAAATAGCGAAAAATACAATATCATTTAAACACAAAAAAAGTCTCAGGAAATTCAAAAGGCCCAAAAAATAGATGAACTTTATAAATAATAAGTAATAAATATAATTTAAAATTAATTAATTAATTAAAATATATCAGACATTTGGAATATATGATTTCTTTTAGTTACTATCTGTATCCAAAATTTCATATATCCAAAGTTTTGATAATTTTTTTTTTTTTTTTTGAGTTTGGAGTTTCTGGCTATTCTAATCTTTTTGCACAACCCTACTAAGATCATGTGTAGTGAATAACACCCCCTATCCTTGGACGCTTTTCGTCATGTGACAGTCCAGTCAGCAAGGTGCATTATTAGGTGTTTTTCTAAAATGGGTGTAGTGAGGATGTGGGTATTATGTTAAAAATGGTGTAAAGAATTAAATAAAAAAAACTAACCAAAAAAGGGGATTGGCCAAGAAAAAGATGGATGCATGTGATTGGCCAACAATTTGCCATTTTAGCGTGATTCAAAACACGCTGTAGGGGCTTTTTTTGCGAAATCATGCTCAATCACACCCAAGGGGGTGGGGGAGCGTTTTTGGGCGTGTTTGGGGGCTTTTTTTTTTAAATCACGCCCACCACGGACGGTCTAACCGGCTTACAAATGCATTTAATACAAAACTAATTTTAAGTAAAATAAATCACATAAAAAACACTAGTATTATATTTTGATTTAAAAATCATAGCTATATATATATATATAGGGTTAGGTTCATGAGTGAACATTAGTGTATTTGGGAACTGAGTGAACAAATCTTGGCCATTGATTTACACACGTGGATGGCTAGGATTTCATCATCAAATCGTAAAATACACTAGTGTATTTCATCATCAAATCCTAGCTATCGATCTACACACATGTATGGCCAGAATTAATTCGCTCAGTTTGCAAATTACGCTAATGTTCACTCTTCAACCTAATCATATATATATATATATAAAAGCTAGGGAAACCCTAAAAGAAATCAAACAATTTTGTATATCTTTTAACATGTCTATGCACTTCAAATAACTATCGATGGAAACCGGAGTCTTATTTACATTCGTCTTCGTTGGGGAAATTTTGTAAATAGCGGATAATCAGAGAGGCGTGTGATCACTTTCAGATCAAATTATTTTGATGTTTCTCCCGAATAATTCAATCGGATACAACTCAGAATTCGAGAATAAAAACTAGTATGTGTATTAAAAATTCGTATGAATCAGAGAGAACGTAACCAAAAATAGCGATTTCGAATTACGAGATTAGGGTCTGGTAACGGCCATGAGGCAGTTATCTCTGTTTTAATTCAAATTGCTTCTTTTAGAACCATTTTTTTAATCTAGAAATTAATGTTAATTTTCTAATTTGACCCAGCCAAGGGCTCTGCCCCTTGAACCTCGCCAGGGGGTGCCAACCCCTTGGACCTTGCTCCCAGGGGTGTTGTCCCCGGACCTCCATTCGAGGCCATTGGCGCAGCTTTCAAAGGGCCGGGGGGCGCCCGACCCCCCGAACTTTTCGCTCAGTAATGTTATGTACATACGTTTCGCATAGAATTTTTTAGGTATATACGTTTTCGGTCCCCCGGTTTTATAAAAAAAAATTTACTTATATAGAATTTTTAGGTCCGGTGACTTCCGACCCCCCGGTGGAAATTTTCAAGCTTCGCCACTGTTCGGGGCATCGCCCAAACACCCAGAATTATAACAACTCGAACAAGCGTGCACTCCCGCACCTCCTAACTTGTTCGATTTGTATTATAATTCATTTTGGTCACCATATCAATCCCAATTACACTACAATGTGTAAGAAATTTTGAATATACAAACTTAAAAAAAGGTGAGGATACTGAACTGAGTATCCGTATAATAATATAACGTTGGTTTTGAATGAATTGTAGGTGGAGTTCTGGATTTGTGTGCTTCTAACCTTGTTCGGGTGGATCCCGGGTATCTTATATGCGGTCTATGTAATCACCAAGTGAAGTCACAATGAATGAAATAAGAAAAGGTAATCTTTAAACATTATTAGGCCTATTTGCGATTATTTTAACTTTTGAATACAGATTATCTATGTGAGGAGATAAATGTGAAATGTGGTATGAAAAACTAAAAATAATTTATAGGTTCACGACACGAAACTAATAGTTTATACCCACCCGTAAAAGGAACTAGATTGTCCATTTTCATAGATACATAACGCAACATAGAGTACCGATAGTATTGATATACTTTTAACTGCACCTAATAGTGTGCAATTTCCTACTCTTTTTTTAGGTTAAAATCAGTATTTAACTGTAAAAATATTACCACAAAGCAACTTGTTTAAAAAACAAAATGTGAATAACAAAGCAACTTGTTTTCACGACTCAAACACGTGATCTATTATAGGTCACATGACAACAACATTACCGTTGCTAAAAGACTTAAATATGATACACTAAATTATTTAAATTATGTAAAAAAAGACACCGTCAAAATTTTTTTACTTTCAGAATAATGAGGGAATTCTTCATAATAGATATAATTAAAATAAACATTTTATTGTTATATACAGTTGCAGAGTTGTGGATCGATTAGTTGCATTCATTTGACATAATTATGATATATGGTATGACCTTTTACTCCCACTCATGATTCTGTTGGTATTGTTTTCAACAGGTGGTGGACACCAAGGGTTGGATAAGAGACTATGGTTTTATTGATTGCTTTTGGATTCTTATTTATTTGAACTATTTAAGTAATACTTGTCGAGATTAAATTTATTGTAATCGACTCACTTTATTGCAGAAGTTTATTTATGAAATAAATATTGGACGTGAAATAGATCTAATCTAATGAATGAGAAATATGTCGTAACCTCTTCTTGAAATGGTATAGTTTGATATGAACAGATTTGTTCAAAGATAAAACTATCACACATTAATCACTTTAAAATTGTGTTTTCAGAAAACATTGGCTTACAATTCTACCATCTAGGCCTGAGGGTAAACAAGTCGTTTCCACGTTACACGAGTTTTAAGTGCATACGGATAGGTGTGGTAATTTCCAACCGAGCATGAAGCAAAACACGAATATGACACGAAAATAGTAAAGTTTTGGTTTGGCATATTTTATAGATGTTTAGTTAAAAACAGGTCAACCCACTAACATGTAACTAAACAGGTCAACCCACTGACATGTTTAACTCATTTTTCACAGTCCAACAACCCGATTAACACGTTTACAACTTGTTTATTGTCCACCAACCCAGTTGATGCGCTCAAATAAATGAGCTAAACAAGTAGTTTTAGGGTTGCATGGTTTTAGGTATGAGTTGTGTTGGAATTGAACAATTCAACCCACCACTGACCACCCCGTCAATCCACCAACCCGACACGATTGACAACCATAATTGCGATGGAGATGATTCATGGACCATTTCCCTCTCCATGTCGGATAGCAACAAGAACCCCCACAAGCCCCCCTCTGAGCCCTCTCACATACTTCACCTTCTCCTGACCGTGTTGGTCTGTAGCCACGCAGATCCACCCCCACAAACTTTGTCGTCCTTTGCTTCTCTTTTCCACCTCAGGATCAGCTCACCCACAGACAAGTCGAGAACCCCCGATTGTGGATACCTATTCAGGTAAGCCTAAGCCCACACAAATATTTTCTACTTCTATCCAAATCACCAATGAACAAGCTTTATCATTATTGCTATGTGAAACCCACATTGGCAGAACACTAAAGTGGTTTTCTTACTTTACTGGCGGTGATTGAACCTTGATTTTCGATAGTGACCATCTTTGTCAATCACCTTGATTTTCGATAGTGACCATCTTTGTCCATTTAGTGGCGCCATTGTGGGCAGAATAAGGTATTAGTAGGTCAATTTTCCGTTTAAAAGAAGTCATCAGTTGTGTTCTTTCATCTTGCAGCGACATTAGAAACTCAACCGTTTACCTATATGGCTATATGCCAGCGAATGTCAAAGGTTTTGGACATTCTGTGCATCCTTATTTAGCTGTTCTTGTTTGAAAATACTTCTGCATCCGCGTATATTACACACATTGCATATATAATATTTATGGTTTTTTGTTTCATGCAGATATCGGTATTTAATCACACACATTATTGAGTCTCTTAACTTGTCTTAAAATTCTAATCAAAGCATACTCCAAAAAGACCACACTGGCTTCAAAAATCAAGCAATATGTGGTGAATTCTAGCGGTTTGGCTGACTGGTATCGACTATTCATTGATATGTTGAGTTGACTCGATGTGCACATTGACATTCACTGATTCTAAAATTAAAACCCCACCCTATTATATACAATGCATGGCACATGAATTGAAACATAAATACCCAAATAGATACACTGTTGAAAAACAACATACAAGAGTTGTTTTCATAGATGGAAGTTGCTGTGACTGAATTCAACCATTTGTTCTTCAAAAGAATAACCCCTTCTTTTTCACCTTCTTTTTCTCAAGAGCCTGCAACACTTCCATGTTAGCTATAGTAGGGGTGCTAAACGGGTCGTTTTCCACAGGTTTGTAAACCTGGAAACTACGCGTCTAACCCAATTTTGAATTTACAACAAAATATACAAATGTGCTATGTGCATTACACAATTACGTGTATAATCTTACTCTTGTTCTAGTTTATGATTGCAAGATCATGTATATAACTAAAAAAATTGAAGTGGGACCATAGTTGTTAATAGCGGCTATAGCGACCGCTATAGCGCGCTATGTAGCCTTGCGACCAAGTGTCGCTATATGGGTTTTAGCGACGAATAGCGAAGTTAGCGACAGTTAGGTATTTTTTTTAGTTTTTTACCTCTCGTTTGGACCATTTTTTAATACAAAAAAACTGCACAATCTGCGTAAAAAAGCAGAAGGTTAAATTGTGCAAAAACTGGAGATGCATTCGTGTCCGCAGGGCACACACGAGTTCAATTAAATTCCAGTTCAGAAACTCATTTTTTTGCACCCCCCCCCCCCCCTGCGCGCGGGTAGGACTTGTGGTAAAACATGTCATACAGCTACAATGGAGTAGTAAAGACTTTACCTTACAATCAACCACTAACTTTGTTCACACACCAATGTGGGACAAAGTATTTATCACCTTTTGAGACTTTCATTCACACCCAACATATAAGTCCTAAACATTTGCTACTAACTATTAGTTTTTGTTAAATATACATGTAAAATAGCATATATACAAGGGTATTTTGATGTAATATACATATAAAAAATTTCAGAAATCTTTTTCTAGTGTAATCGCTATTTATAAAATAGCCGTCGCTATTTGTCGCTAATCGCTACGTAGCCTATAGGTGCCTTGTCGCTATTTGTCGCTATTCGCTATCAACAACTACGAGTGGGACTTACCCGTTTGATAAAGTATCTCATCGTAAGAACGATCATATCCCTTGAACTGCAAAAGTTATAAAAATTTGCTTACACAAATGATTGATTAACCAACAGAAAGGAATCCACATAAACTCCCACAATAACCATTAGCATGTAGAATCACAATAATATCCCTCAAAATGATATGCATTATTAGAGGCAGACAATTTCAACTTTATTTTATTATTGATAACGGTTGGTTCGGGTTTCACTTTCACCTATTAAACCAACACGAAATCCTTCAACCTTACATGATTGGCATGCCTACTCTTTCTTGGACAAGGAAAAAAGTCCTCAGAAATAGAAAAACTTGTAATATATAAAAGATTACCCCTTAATAGCAGCTGATTCTGGCTCCATTCGAAGCTTTATCTCATCACCATCACTTCCCAAACCATAAATAAAAAACTCCATGGGATTTCCATATTGAACAAATACCTGAAAATGTCAATTAAACTCTGGAATTAACTGAAAAATAACCAAGTTTTGATGTATATGAAATCTTCCCTTTATAAAAGGTCACAGGGAACTGTAATACACAAATTCAAAACTACAAACGTGTACCATTTTAGGAAAAATGAAAGTAAGAGCGTCTTAAATTAAAAGGGGAGGAAAGCATACTATTGTGGTTGGAGAGAACTTTTCGTTTACAGGAGTGCTACCACCCTTTATGTTAATTCCATCTTTTTTTATAACTAACGTAACTGGCTCCCATATGTCAAGATATCCCGTCTGTACATTAACAGAGAGAAAACAAATCAAATTGTTTAAGGCAACTCCTCATGATTTAACAAACAGAAATGCTACTACTAGAGGTAGAAATTTCAACCGATTTCCTTAGTAATAGGTTCGTTCGGTTCATATCTTATTCTCAAACGAATCAGATGATTTTGAAAGTCGTGCAAAGTGTATTTTAATGCATAAAACCACCTACATTGTTTCTTCAAAAAATTAACTGTTACTGATATAGTATAACTTTGTAATCTTTTTTACACATAAAATGTTCCTAAAGATATCAATAATATACTTTTCAGTAACAGTTAATGATACGTAAAGAAAGTATTACCCATAAGGACAATCTGTGTTCAGCATAACCAGTCTGAAGAGCTTTTCTGATATGGTCATGCATATCAGGATCTGTAAAAACAAGGAAAAACGGGTAGTTCGTTACAGCTTCTAGGAGGAAAAGACAGCACATGATATAAATCCAATATTAAATACAGTAATTTCAGGGGTGATATATGATAACGGTTGTAACTAAACAAACTAAAAACCATGTAAACCAACATCTGGAGGCAAGAAAGAACCAATAAGAAGAGCTTACCACATACAATTTTTCTATTCTCATTGGCAAAAACCTTTACAAGTTCACCCTGAAATGTAGTTCAAAGTTCAAACACAATCTTTATATAGAGCATCATGGATTTGAAATTTTGTATCAGATAAAAGCTAAAATAATCCAGATCTAATACAAGCAGGCGTGACTATGTATATCACACCATCTATATCAAGCATGAAATACATTGACTGTCGGGTAAGTTAAAACACCTTTCTCTTTCGATTATCAATGGGCTGGACTTCAATTGCAAGGTATGTGTCGACATCATCAGCAGTAATGAGATACGTTGGTTGCTTCGCACCTGTTTCACAATTGCTCTAATCAGAATGAATATGAATATAATAAACGAACAAACACGTAAGACCACGAGGAATACCCTCTATATAGTTGACAGACCCATCTTCCATATGCCGTACCCACTGCAAAATATATATATATATATATAAATAACATAAATAAGAATACTAGAAAGGATAAATAAAAGAAGAACAAAGAAATGTAACTGAACTTAAACACACACATAAACATGTGTATATATATATAAAGTTTTAAATACAATAGTCCTTAACGTGCGATGCCTACGATATTAAATCATGCATGTTATAAAATTCAAACCCTAATCACGCATGAACAAAATATAACATCCGTGATTAGGGGTTTACCCCATGCGTGATTACATGATTTGTTCATGCGTGATTATGTGGTTTTGTTCATGCGCAATTAGGGTTTGAATTTTATAACATGCGTGATTTAATATCATACGCATCGCACGTTAAGGACTATTGTACGTTAACCTTCCCCTATATATCTATATAGGGTAGGGTTATATATAACATGAGCAGCACCTCAAAATTACAACTTGTAGTTCCATTACGGGAGTATCCACTCGCTAGAAGTTCTCGGCCTGGGAAAGCTTCCCCTGAAATTTGGAGAGACTCCACTGTAGGTAATGGATCATCATCTGCAGCTGAACAATGCAACAGAACAGTCAAACTCTGATCAACTTATGCTAAACGCCAATAAGCCAGAGTAGAGTAGTAGACACTAGCATTATTACTAGAGTTGTCAAAATGGCCTGTTCAGACAAGTAACGAGATGGGTCGGGTCAGATTGGTTGATATGAA
Organism: Helianthus tuberosus; assembly: GCA_030545235.1. Taxonomy (NCBI): domain Eukaryota; kingdom Viridiplantae; phylum Streptophyta; class Magnoliopsida; order Asterales; family Asteraceae; genus Helianthus; species Helianthus tuberosus. The sequence continues at coordinate 87,844,450 of CM060369.1, forward strand.
ATACTTGTCCAAAATATTGAACTTATTATATTAATAATTCGTGTGTTATACAATCTATATCCTATTAAACTAATTCATTTTATCCTACCCATTTGACACAATAGAAATAAACGATAATCCGCATCTACCCATTCATAAGTAACACGTTGAATTATCACCTTCAGAGTAAGAAGAACCAGGTTCTTCAAGTACTGGAGTTAAATATGGCGAATACGAGTTAGGATCTTCAAGTGTGGTTGCATATGGCGTGTTCTTGGAATTCCAATTTGCAAATGGTTCTCCATCGTTTCCTTCATCACGGTTTCCCGCCATGTCTAAATTTTCAACATCATTACTGCTAACTGGATCGCTAAATGTAACTTGTTTATTGGTAGTTTCCTCATTTTTACTTGTTAGATATGAATTATCCTGATTTCTAGTAACATGTGCATTTGTCCCTAGAGAATGATCACTTCTGCAAAACGTAACTACTATTATTAAAGATTATATACCAAACAGAATCCAGTTGTTATGATATTCGATAATGTTCTGACCTGTTCATGAGAGGTGAATAACTCCCTGAAGCGGGTCCCAAATTTTCTGCAGCACCACCTGAGTGACCTGCTACATCCCAGCCTCTTGCGGTCAGATGGTCAGGTGAATTTTGTACTTGTCCATCTGGGTATGTGTGTTGTGAGACCAATTCAAGCCCGTCTTTGTTCTATACCATAAAAAGAAAATTTCTAAGAATTTTCCAAGATGTTGGTTTAGTAAAGTAAAATTCTGAACGATTTGATATTGTTAACCTACCCCATATAAATGCAATGGTGATTGTGCGTAACTTGAGGGGTTCACATCAGAACGCCAGGCTGCTAGCTGATATTGAGACTCTTTTAGTTTTGTCTGGAAGACCCACAAGAGACTAGTCATTCATTCACACAGATATTAACAGCAAGAAAAATAAAAAGTCAGATTATATTTGTCGGTCAAGTCTAGAGGTGGCAGAATGAATTGGTCAAGTGATGGGTCAAAAGTCAAAACTGCTAATTTTTGGTATTGGTTGAAATTTGAAACAGATTTGGTCATGTTGGGTCGATCCAAAACAGTTGGTGTTTAATTTTTATAAACAATGTGTGTTAATATGATTTTAAAATATGTATGATTACAACAATAATCCAACTTTTTGAACAAGCGAATGCATTAAAATACACAACAAAACTTTCTGGTTTTACCCATTTGGCATAAATCGCTGCATTCATAAGTGAACGGGATGAAACTGCAACCTCTAGACTCAAGTCACTAGACACGCAAACAGAACATACCTCTACACCTATGAGCTTCTCTTGTAGATGTCTAAAAAGAACCTATACAATTCAGAAAATTTTCAAAAATTATATATCAGGTAGAAGAATATTGGGCAATAAAGAACACTGACCACACTCCTTGAAAGGATAACTGCATAGAATAATCAACAATGGCAAAAAAACTATCTGTTTACAATATGGAAGAAAAAAAGCAGTTCTTTCTTTCCATACAAACCTTGACATTACTAACAATGGACTGGGCATCAGCAACTGGTGGCTGAAGAGAATATTCAGCAAGAAGAGGCATCAAAGATTGTACGAATGTAGATCTTTCTTCTTCTGCATCCTGAAAACATGATAATCAGACATTCAGACCTTCATATACAACAAACAAATTAAACATGCGGAGAATATATTTTGTACAAAACTAAGACCTGTATTCAACAAAGAGTACGTACCTGTAATGCATATGTTAGGCGTATATTTTCTTCAATAATGTCTTGTCTATAGGACAGAGCTTTAGATTCTGCATCAACAAGGTCCTTTTGCTGCTGATCGAAGGCCTACAGCAAGCATTATAACTTTTAGTACACCGTATAGTAAGGAAAGAGGACATGAGAAATGTAAAAAAAATAGCTTGCTGACCAAACGCATATAAGCAATTCTCTTCTCCAAAGCAATCTTCTCACTGTGTATTTGTGCTTCCTGTAAACCATAGCATTTGTAGTATTACTACCATGAAAGTAAACCAAATATGTTGATTTGACCCGTTTGAGATAAAACACAAGTATCGACTCATTTACAAGGGAACGAGTCAAAAGTTGCTATATCTAGTACAAACCTACAAGAGCATATGAAAGTGTCCTTACCTTGATTGAATAGTCAGCAACACGCTTTCTCAACAGTAAAATCTCTTGCTCCTGATCTCGAGTGTCAATTACAACCTTTGCAAATATATATTGCGGACATACTTTATAACTAAAAGAGTTCTTTTTAAAAAAAAACTTTAAAAAAACAGTAATAAATAGATGGTTTAAGGGGATGTCAGCATTTGGTACCTCAGAAGTTGACACAAGCCCATGTCCAGACACATTGAACTGCGGATCATATTCCCGTGCTGGTTGATACCTAGTGTGTGTGTGTGTGAGTGAAGAATTTATTATTTTCGATATAGGTAAATTATATAACATCTTATACTCGATCCATTGATTTGTGTCGGAAACCTAAAATACCTTGAAGGAGAAAATGATGATGTGGATGCCGAAGAGAACATGCCCCCATTATTTGTCATTGTGTGACCGCAAGGAACCATCGTAACTGCTTCATTAACCTTTTGGGTCTCTCTAAAATCTTTATTGAGGACTATTGGACTCTTTGTTGGAGGTAAATAGCTATTATCATTCCAATGACCAGCGGGGTGACTATTTTCAGCCTTTAATTCTCTGGATTTCTGCCATAAAATTAACACTCATTCGTCTACAAGAAAAAGAATTTGCAGAGCTCAAAAGTATGCAGTATGGCACCCCGTATATCCGGATTCAACAGTACATGTAGAAAATCGTATCATTATAAACAAGGTTCATACTTGAATGAAGTTACTTAGCATAAAATACAGTTTACACTAAAGGAAACCCTAGCGGACCGCAACCGGTGCTGCTAATATTATGTAATGATTATTAACGCGCAAAAAGGCAGTTTTTAATCAGAACTCTATGATTGGTGCTATTAATACTTTGTAATGATTATTATTGATGTGGAAAAGGGCAGTTTAACAAAAAACCTGTGACTAGTTGTCCATTTATACCTGCTTACCATCTGCATGCCTTAAGAAAAAAAACTTAAGCACATGTTTATATTTTGTTTCTTAAATGTTGTTATACTCTATACAGATTTTATATATATTCAAATAAGTCAATATGATTGAAGATAAATTTACGAATGGAAAATGACCCATCAACGTAATTTTTTCTTCATTTTCTATGCCTCAAGTGTTGAGATTAGACTTACTGATGTTTTACATTTGTATAAAATACAAATCCTCTTACCGATCTTAGCATACAACGAATTCTGGTATTCTTTGTAAAAGTGATGTTGTTGAAGAATACAACTTTCAGAATGGTAATAATACCGGTAAGAAAAAATAAAGAAAGGTAGCTGTAGGCTCATTTTCCTATTGAAATTATTAAAGCTCAAGGTCACACCCATGACAATCATAAGTTCAATCTAATGACAAGGAATGACGTCAATATGCATAGCAACGGTAAGAGGAAATATGGCCTTAAAGTTCCTAGAAAATAGAATAATGGCATTTAATTACTAATAAGTCGAAATTACAAGTTCACAAATCTGGATTCTGATTCAAACAGGACTTAATTACCACACTTATGTAGTAATGTGTGATGAAAAATGTATATCATAAGTTTGATAGCTTTGATAGTGTTGTGTTACAATATAAAGAAGTCAACCTTAATATTAAAAATATACAACTGGCAAAAAATAATAAGGCTGCATGCTAAAAGAAAAGAGAGAACACGTACATAGTCTTCGAGTTCCTGATCCCTCTTTTGAAGCTCAGACCTCAACCTTTGATTCTCTTCCATTTGATGAGAAATAAAACATGATGAAAATATGAGTCGGAACCAGAAGGTAAGGGTGAGAACAATTAACAAATCAATTAGACAAATAATATTACCAAAGTGCATAGTGATAGTGTTACAAGAAATTTTGTTGACTAGCAAAATGACTAAGTTTTCCTCTCATATCATTTAAGTTACTTAACTGTTGGGAAATTTGTACTTTCTCACAACTACTTTTTACCTTCCATCTATATCATTTCCAAAAGTATGGCAAGCAATTTTGGTGACTAGCAAAATGACTAAGTTTGTATCATTTATTCATTTTCAAAATATTAACAATGTCATCTTGCCAGTGATGATCACTAGCATCTTGCCACTGATCTTAGTTGCCAATGATTATTCATTTCGAAATCATACTAGTCTTGATCTAGTGTGCACTTCACATTTCCTACCTCGTATCAATGTTTATTTTCTCATTTGGTCTTTAAGTAAATCCTGATTACCCAAAATACTAAAATCACCAACAATTTGTAAAAATGAGCATCATAAACTGACATGCGAATGTGTGCCACTATGCACTGAATAGTAGAACCATTGATTAAATTCTTTTTCCTTCTTTCTTAATTCATTCAAAAATTGGATTCATGAGGATGGACTTAGGGCTCTAAACCTTATGTAATCTTCTTTTCCCATCAAAGGTTTATCAAAGACTAAGCCAATCAAGAAACAGTTAGGCTTATAATTTAATCACTGATTCTTCGTTTTGTATAATATGATCCACACAAGAAAGACAATACCATGTTGGTTGGGCTTCTATACACAAGAAGAGTCATGTAACACCCCAATAATCATGTCACACTTAAAACAACATTTTTCAAGTAAAGATCATCAAACAGCAAAGCAATCATAACTCATTACATATTCCTCTCATTCGGCTAATTTAAGAGGCTGTTTGGCAACATCTGAATGGTTAAGTGCTGAACTAGTAAGAGGTCTGAACCATTAAGTGCTGAACCAGTAAGAGGTCTGAACCATTAAGAGCTTGTATAATGCTTAACCGTTCAGAGGCAAATGTCTGACCAATTCATATTAGAGGTCTTAACCATTCAGACTTTGCATAAATCTTAACCATTCAGACATCTGCTCGTGAAACAAACAGTCTGAACCATTTAGTGCTGAACCAGTAAGAAGTCTGAACCATTAAGAGCCTCATTAAGAGGTAAACAAACAGCCCCTAACTCATTCTCCACAATAAAAATTGCATGCAATATCCTAGAATCACTCATAAACCCTGACTTCATATGAAATCAACACATAAACCAAACCACAAAATTAGACTAATATCAACCAACCATGACCTAATTTATAATTATCAGCATGATTATATATTACAACAGCCAATCACTGAACCTCTATATAATCATATATCATGATACAATAAATAATTATCATCGTTATAAATATAAATATATACATCAAATCAATGATCTACCACAGCAAAGCAAATAAAAATAAAAACACCTGTTGTTTAATAGTCGCCTCAGCAGCTTCAACCGCTTTCATAACCTGAAACAATCCATCACTCTTATTCACGCCATTGATATTATCCACGTCACTTCTACAGCCATTAACACCATCACCAACACTCAAATTCGCTAACTGTTCCGTCAAATTGCTTCCGTCATCAAACCTAACGCCATTTTCCATCTTAATTCGCTAATTTCAACTGATCTGCAGTGTAATAGCACTTGAATTTCAACTAACAGTCGTGTAAACAAAAGATTTTGTGAAAAAAATGAGAAATTGAACCGTTTACCGTTGAATTTGCGGATATGTACAGAGAATTTTGGAAGAATTTGGGGGAAACTGAAGCAGTGGACTCGTTTGACTTGTAACTTTGATTGTCAATCCCTAAAGAAAAAGAGAAGGCTGGTTAGCGATTCCATTGCGAATTTGGGTGAATAGCATAAGCAAAAGCCGTGTTTATGGGGTACTAGTGTTTGCATACGTACAAACGAAAAAAATAGGTTTTTTTTTTTTTTCATATTTCCGGTTTTTTTTTCATATTTTCTCTAAAAATCTATTAAATTGCATATTTACCCAAGCCTAAAATAAAATTGCATATTTTCACTCTATCAACTAGGGTGAGTATCAAATAGAAAGTTTATTTTGGCTAGTAAGGATAGAAAGCAATAAAATTATGACATGTGGCAAAATTTAAAAATAAAGAGGAAGGGTATTTTAGTCAATCGTATTCTTTCTTCTTCATTCTTCTCCCAAGTAACTTCAAAACTCATCATTTTCAAAACCCACCATCTTCAACCATTTCTTCACTTTCTATCTCAATAATCACTACATTATAGTGCGATTTTCGTCACCAATCAATGATTCAAACACCCGATCAACGTGTTATTCAGCCTTTTTGAAGAAAACCAGTTTAATTTCATACAATATCTCATTTTTTTTCTCGTGATTTTGAAGATAATCATTTGATCTGTTCGATTCGATCGCTGATAAGTGTTTCTATCATTCAAATTTCGTCAATCGTTGAAGCAGTCGGTTTTGATCCATGTAAGAAATTCTTTAATTTCATTTTTACGATCTGGGTTTTTTTATTTAGTCATTGCGTTTTACGATCTTAGCGGGGGTCCGGGGGCAGCGCCCCTGGGAGCAGGGTCCAAGGGGCAGAGCCCTTGAAAAAAAAAATTCGATTAAGTTGCTTTAATAAAAATGCATCAGAAAATTTAATTTTCTGTAAATTGCCTCTGGGAAACTGCATTCATAGACAGTTTTTGATCTCCTACTTCCTAGTTCAGACAATTCACAGACAAAACTATTGTCCTGGTTCAATGCGTTTTAGAGAGAACACTTTCTTTGGTGTTTTTAGGTCATTGCGTTTAAGAACTAAGACATTTTTATGTGTTTTCTGGCCATTACGTTTTAGAAAAACACATTTTTGAAGTGTTTTTAGTCATTGCGTTTTAGGTAAAAACACATTTTTAGGTGTTTTCAGTCCATTGCGTTTTTTAGAGAACACTTTCTTTTGTTTTTTTAGGCCATTGCGTTTTAGAAATAAGACATTTTTAAGTGTTTTCTGGCCATTGCGTTTTATAAATAAGACATTTCTTTGTGTTTTTTGTGCATTGTGTTTTAGGTAAAACACATTTTTATGTGTTTTCAGTCCATTGCGTTTTAGAAAACAGACATTTTAAGTGTTTTCAGACCATTTCGTTTTAGAAATAAGACATTTCTTTGTGATTTTGGTGCATTGCGTTTTAGGTAAAACACATTTTTATGTGTTTTCAGTCCATTACGTTTTAGAAAGTACATTTTCTTTTGTGTTTTTAGGCTATTGCGTTTTAGAAATAAGGCATTTCTTTGTGTTTTCTGGCCATTGCGTTTTACAAATAAGACATTTCATTGTGTTTTTGGCGCATTGCGTTTTAGAAAAATGTCATTTTTTAGGTTTTTTTTTCCATTGCGTTTTACGCAACTGGGTTTTCAAAAAAAAAATTCGAAAATATAGCAATAGTATACGCGTTTTAAAGATAAAAAATGCTCGTTTTTTTGGTGCAATTTTTATATAAAAAAATAATGTCGTATGAAAGAGTTATTAACGTTTAAAAAATGGGGGGATTGGAGGAGAGAGAAACTACTGCCTTGGATTGACTAAAATGCCCCTAGACAAACCCACGAGCCTCATTTTTTTTCTTCAATTTCACTCATTTAATCTTAGCCCTTGATTAAATAAATGGATGGTCAAGATTACTTCCTAGGCTTCCTACTCAAATAAACTTGCTATTATATCTTAACCCCTATTAACTAATAAAATTGCATATTTACCTATTTTAATTTAATTTATTAAAATTAAATTATATAATGACTATTTTGCCCTTAATTTTAATAAACTTTAGAAAACTGCGTATTTACCCATATTTTAGTAGTTTTTGCCTTTTTTTGCTACTTACGTCTTTTACTAAGTTTTTTTTTTCGTTATTTTTCCTCACGAGCTAGAATAACAATCATAATACGAGCGACGATCAATATAATTATCTGTCACACCCCTTTCTAAGGCGAAAGCAGGAGGTGTGATCATGAAAGGTTTTCATTGCATACGATTGGTAAACATACTACATGCTCATAAAAATAACTTCAAACACCATTAACATTTCACAACGGAAAACATAATTTAAGTGTTTACATCACGAGACAACACATTGTCTGAAAGTTTACAACTTTATTTAAGGATAAACATAAACGACATCCAAGAGCATGAGTAAGACCGCGCGCACATCCACTTTTAGTTACCTGAAATACATGTGAGTTTTGGAAAAACGTCAACATAATGTTGGTGTGAATTCATGCAATTTTTTTATTTCACGCTAGTATACTTTGTATGAAAACGTGATATGTGTCTTGTAAAAATAAAGTATTCTTGTGTAAATAAAGCATTCTTGTATAAATAAAGTATTCTTGTGGTATGAACCAGATAAAGTATTCTTGTGTACGAACCTCGTACAAATAAAGTATTCTTGTGGTATGAACTATAAAGCATTCTTGTATGTATCAGGGTTGTTAATGGGTTGCAAGGCCATTAACATGTGACACGACATAGGAAGTCACCAAACCATAGGCATTTTTCTAGTTGTCGATTCACGACGGAGACACAAAAGCACTACTCGGTACTAATTTTCACCGAGAGTGTGGCTGCCCGGACACCCGTTAGATCTAACCTTTTGTTCTGCGGTCTAGGTATGTACACGATTAATGGTGCTTATGGTACCCTATTCGTGACACGATTTCTCGTATCATTCCTCAACACGCATCATACTTGGTACTAGTTATCACCAAGAGTGCTTCTTGTTTTTGTATCATACCATTTATAAACATTGTAACATTTGTAACATGTATTTCACCCCCGAAGTTATAAAACTGAAAACAGTTAAAAGAAAAGGGGGAGCATGAACTCACAACTTTGCGTTCCTGCGTCGTAAACTTCACCGGATTTGCTTGTCTAGCGTCGTGACCTAAACGTGTTTTATTAACGTTAGTCACTAGACTTGTATCGCACAAGTACAAGTCCCTATCTTTTGTATATGTTTTCTTGTGTTAAAAATAATTTATATTTTTAACTATGTATTTTACTTATATTATTTTCTCAAAAATAAATATAAGTATCTTGTATTTTTCACCCGAATTATGTATTTTGTTCACAACTTCATTTCATGTTCATAACTTGTCCAAGTTATATAATCTATCAAGTAATATATTTTCATAAATATATTCTCTTGTATTTGCCTAAGTCTGTTGTATGTGTATTTTTGTATCTTCACTCCTTAGGAGTATTTAGTGTATTTTCGAGTCCTAATACACTATTACATGTAATACATACTACATACACTTAGCACAAAATTTGGTGATAAATAAATATATATATTTTTCTCAAAAATATACATACTTAATATCAATTTTAATCTTGAAGAAATCGTTATTTCTTAACACAAAAATTAGGGAAACCTTGGTAAATGTTTTTAGACACATTTTTAGGGAATAAGTTTCTTAAAAACTTATATTTTTCTAAGTGTCAAAATTTATAGAAATTTTGACAGAGTTTCCCCTAAAAATAGAGGTTTCCCATGTTTTCAAAACATGTGTTTATTTTCTTTTAAATCATCATCAAACATCAACAACTTATCAAGTGCCAAAATCAAGTAAATCACACCACATCATGAACTCGAAGTTTTGTAAAAACTTGTAGTAACTTACCATGTTATTTAGTAGGTTTAGTTACCCCTAAAAACATGGTTGTTTGTTTGTAAATCACATTATTAAAAGATTTGGTCCTTTACAACTTGTAGTCACATTTTACAAAAATGTTTATTTGTAACATATTCTTGTTTCTCTAGTATCTTTACACTCATTTTATCACCAAAAGTAGTGTATGTTTAAGTAAAACCAAGATCTTCTAAAAATTATATTTTAAACTTGGTTCTTTTAGAAAAACCCTTCATACATCTTAGGTTTACAAGATTACTAGCTTGCTTTGTTTAATATTTTTCCAAGAAATCATTCATTTATCAAGTTCATGTCTTAACTAGAAGATGATTATTTCATGTTGTTACATAATCATCCTCCCACTTGCTAGATTAAGTGTTTAAACATCATCTAGCAAGCTTCATGTGATGGTTAACATCATTAACTCAAGAAATCAACAAGCAAGTAACATACACTCACTAAACAACATTATTTTAGCAAGATTCCATCATGTATCATCTTATATTTCAAGTTTCATGTGTATGTCTTTTAGTGTTCTTATGATAATCAACATGTTATATCTTTTAACCACTCAAAATATGAAGTAAACAAGGTCAAGAGAGCCTTACCACTAGCTTCAAGCTAGGGAAGAATACTAGAACTTGAAGATGACAAAATGGTTGGATAAAAGCAAACGAAGAAGGTCTTTCAAGATCCGAGTCCACCAACCCTTCTAATACGGCTCCTTACACCTTGAGTGAAGCTTGGAATGCTTGAACTAAAAATGAAAGATGGTGGTATGTGGAGTAGGGTGTTCGGCCGAAAGCTTTGTGAGGGAAAGGAGAAGAGGTGTTTGATGGTGTGTGAAAGATCTTGATCCTTATGCTTTTCTTATAGACCATGTTAAAGTTTTAACCAAAGTATAATATGCTGGTCAAGTACTAGACATAATCTCACCTCAAATCTCACAAGATTACATAATCTTTTAACAAGATCAAATAAGGATCCTTATGGGGGCCACCATGACCGTCCACTTTGAGAAAAGGGGGGGGGGGGGCAAAGTGTAATTTTCATTCCCTAATTCCATAAGTAAGTAAGCTTTCAAGTGTAAGGTTTAGGGACCTAGTGTGTTATTATGTTATAAGGGGTGTTATGGTGTTCGGGGACCATAACTAGCTCAGAAACATTAAAACAATGCTTCTAATAATATTTTGATGTTCCGGGTTATGTCCGGTTATTCGGTTAAATACCGATTCGTTAAAGTGCTAAATTGCACCGTTTAGTGTCCTTTAAGTATCCTTTCAATTCCCGACACTTGGGGAAGTATTCTGGATGATAAATCATGAATTCTGCATAATATATCAAGGTTAAAATGCTGAATTATGGCTGATTATAGCTGAATTTAATAAAATTCTGCACTTAAAGTGAGTTTCGGGTGCTTTTTAGTGCGTATTTTAGCTTTCGGAATGTCTATATGTTAACCCTTGTATGTACTCTTGGGTTTTAATGTATTCTTGTCATTGGAGCTACACCTAGGCCCCAACTCTATTGTCTGACTGTTTTTTGCAGATTTGTTGACATATTGTGTCTTACCGGTGAGTTTACTAGTATTTCTGACGCAACGCTGTTCATTAACGCATAAAGTAATTCTTGTAGTATAAAACGTGCATGAATTCACTTGTATAGTATGAAATCTGACAATGTTGACGTTTAAGCATATAATTGCAGTCATTAAATAATAATTAAAGTGTACGGAAATTACCGGTTTGGTGCCAGTTGTCACATTATCATCTTCCATCTTGATTGTAATGATAAGAAAAGGCTGGTTAGCGATTCCATTGCGAATTTGGATGAATAGCATAAGCAAAAGTCGTGTTTAAGGGGTACAAGTGTTTGCGTACGTACAAACGGAAATAAGAGTTATTTACATTTTTGGTCCCTGTGGTTTGTCAAAAACACTATTTCAGTCCATTAGTTTAAAAAAATGTCATTTCAGTCCCTGTGGTTTCGCTTTCGTAACTATTTCAGTCCACTCACTTAACACCGTCTGTTTATTCTGTTAAGTTTTGATTAAATGACGAATTTGCCCCTGTAAAAAACTAATATACAAAATTATAAAAACTTGGAAACAATTAAAGGTGGGTCCCACTTTACAAAGTTGCAAAATCCCCCCCCCCCCCCACACACACACACATTTTTTCCGGTCATCTTCTCTAGCATCTCATGTTTTCTGGTCATCTTCTCAGGTGACCCCATGTTATTTAGATATTAGCCCATTGGACCATATGAAACCCCAAAGTTAAAATGAATGAATGGTGCACAAAAGAATACCCCATCCGAAAAAAACATGACATTGGGTATTCCCGAAGTTTGACATTTGCAGGTGAGTTTCTTCTGTTGTTCATTCTTGATGTATTTAAATGTGTTTTTTGAAGTTGCAAAAATTCAATATTGGCAGTTGAAGAAATCGGAATCTTGCTTATCTTTGGATTGATTAGATGTTATTGGTTCAAAGATTCTAGTTTCAGAGTCTTTTGATCTGTTTTTTCCTCTACAACCACTCGGTTGAACTCTAGGGTTTAAGCACAGTCACTCTCCACCGCATAACAAAAACCACCATCAAGATGGCCCCGCTGCCCGATCGTTTTTCCGGTCAACCTCCATCATAACGCACCTGCCAAAATCTCCTCAGAGGCCAAATGCAAATCTGGTCCTTCTCCGTTTCGATTCTCTCGACTAAACCCCTTTCTCATCGTTTTTTACAGTTGTGTGACGGGGATGGTGGTGGTGTGTGGCGGAGGTGTGTGGCGGTGGTTGTGTGTGGCGGAGGTGGGTGGTAACGGGTGTGGTTTGGTGGTGGGGGTTGTATGTTTTGTGTGTTTCTGCAGAGAGAGAGAGAGATAAAGTATGGTGATTAAACAATATTTTAACAATTTATTCTCTTTCTTTCTTGGTTTAACAATTTAGCCCTTTATTTATTTGAATTTTAACTTTAATAACAGGGGCATTATGGTCATTTCATATAAAACTAACAGAATAATTGGATGGGGTTGACGAATGTGACTAAAATAGTTACGAAAATGAAACCATGGGAACTGAAATAGCAATTTTTAAACTAATGGACTGAAATAGTGATTTTTGCCAAGTCACAAAGACGAAAACGTAATTAACAATTAAATTTCTTTAAGCAACACCACAATTCGGACTAACCAAGGAAATGAATGGATTCCACAAACATTAAACTCACACACTAAGGGGGCTGTTTGGCAACTTCTGAATAGGCAAGTGCTGAACAAGAGGTCTGAACTACGAGAGAAGCGAAAGAACTATTAATATGCCTTATCATCCCTTGTTCTAATAGTTCATTGGTCATTTGTTCAATGACATATTTTTGTAACAAAGGATATCTATAGGGTCTTAAATTGATTCCATTTGTACCTTCCCTTAGTGGTATTTTATAGTCAAACTTATCTCTTAAGGGATTAAGGGATGTAAGGACTAAAAGTCACTAAACACATCATTGTACTCTTGTTATAACTCTTGGAGATCAGCAGGTACCTTTTCAGTAACTTTTGGTACAGGCATAGGGGTGAGCAGAAAATCGAAATAACCGAACCGAAACAAAAGCCGATGGTTCGGTTTTCGGATAACCACTTTCAATAACCGAAAATAACTGAACCGATAAGTTGTAATAGTTGGTCAAATCCATATATTTTTATGTTTAAATTTAAGTTTAAGTGTTTATCCCGTGCTACAAAGAATTACCAGTTTTATTCTTGATTGTTAAATATTAATAATAAGAACATTAGCATGTTTATTTAGCATTGAAATGATTTATCCATTGTTTACAAGAAATAACGAAATTTAACATAAAAATTAAATGATTTTCAAAGTATTATAAAAAAAACGTATTAATAAAAACTTTGAAGAAAAATTAAAATAGATTAGAAGGTTAGGTTTATGTGAACAATATTAATTAAAAAGACTAAATAGATTACATTTAAGAAAGATTCTTAAACTTTGAATTATACTTTCTATTTTTGAATCTTATGTAATTTGTTTAAAAAACCGAACTAACCGTTGCTAAAATCGAAATAACCTAAACCGAACAGCTTTAAAAACTAAACTTTCAGTTACGGTTTCGGTTTTACCCAAAAGCCGAATCGTGCACACCCCTAGGCAGAATGACTATAGTAGGAGTTTCACTCCCCTATTCAACACAAGCTTGGATCATAGAGAGTTCTGTCCTTTGGACCTCTGTCCTCTACAAACAACCTTTGGACATATTTGTTAAGTTCTTGCCACTACTACCCCTCAGAACTACTTTCTGCCCCTGATACTTGAACTTAATTGTCTTATCTTGAAAGTTCATTTGAATGGTACCCAACTTAGAAAACCATTGCACTCCTAAAACTAGATCACACCCTCCCAAGGGCATAACATACACATCAGTAACAAACACCAACCCTTTCATCTTCCATGTGAAATTAACTGTCATTGTATCACATATCTCCTGTTATCCATTAGCAACCTTTACTAACATAGGACTTCTTGAAACTGTAGTCTCTTTAACCAAGGCTGCATCAATAAAATTGCATCAAGATCTGCAAATCTTGTTTCGCATAGCGGCCTGTAATCAGTTTGGTAAATGTTACTACCCTCTATCGCATCCACTGATATTTGAGCAAGTTCAATCTCATTAAAGACGTACGAATTGCATATGATGCATTTGGTAATTAGTATCTACCAAAGCAACTCGACCTTTTAGAAATGCAGCCAATTTCAAGGCAGTGTTATCAGGAACGGTTTCACATCAAAGTTCCTAAATGAACTTTGGCACCAATTTCAACAACAAACAAACTGTCGACTCTACAGGAGGTCCTTAAGAGGAACAAGTTCATCAAAATTCTAATACTCATTTTATTGAAAAAAGGAAGAAGAGATTAAGTCATAGCTGCTGCATTCTTTTTATCTTCTTCAATCTGCTGGAGCTCTGCCAGTCTTTCAGCCCAAGCTCTATCCCTGGCTACAGCAGCCATTTGTCTTTCTATCTTCGCATTTTTCTTCTTCCTGTTCGCTTCCTGCAACTGAGCCTTTCGTTTCTTCTTTTCAGCCTGCGCAACATCAAAATCCGATGCACATGAATACTAAATTCAGATTTAGCAAAATAGATGGGTCAAATATACGCACCTTTTTTTAATATGAAACACATTTTGTTCAAAATTTTAGACCTTTAGATTATTACATATTAGTGTGTCAAATATGACTACCAAAATTACATTATTTTCAATTAAAAAATTTTGTGTTATAAATAAATTGTTTTAGAAAGTTTTATGAATTAGAAACATAATTGGGGGGCTTTCGGCCCGTTTTTGTTTCTATCCTCCGTCTTTATTTAGCTGCCTAGATATGTTCAAGGTGAGAAAGGAGTTTGATTTGGAGGCATACACATAAATTTGCTATTAGTGGTGACTGAAAGCAACTAATATGTGTTGTAATGCAAAGGGTAAATTCATAGAATATGTGCCAAGACAATTAAAGGAAATGAAAGGAGATACCTACAAATGAACTTGAATTACCTACCGACTGTGATATTCACCGTCAAGATGCGGATACATTATCTATATGAAGTTAAGTATATGATCTATACACAGTACATGAGCTTAAAGTATTTGTTTGACCTAAAGGGATTAAGTGTGTGCAAGTGATAAGAATGCTGGAATAAGCTTTAGATGGAACCGGTGAAAGATTACTCATGAAGATACATGATTCTGGTACCTTTAAATGGATTTCAGTTGACTGAGACTCGAGGAACACTGTAGGATGGACATGTCAGATAAACAGAGAACTTCCTTAAAAAAGTAAACGGGTCGTGAAATTTTAAATAACTAATGTGTTTATACATAATGTCACAATGGGATATTCTATTTATAAATGGAAAGATGGCTTAGAAAAAGAAACTATATAAACTAAGAAACAAGATAAACTCAAATCGCTAATTGATTTAAGTTGCATATTCTAAATCTAAAAAGGTCAAATACGTTGAAAGTCACCTGAATGTATTCTTAAATCTTAATACATAAACGTCATAGGCTCCAAAATAACTTTACTCATAAGGATGAAACTATTACAAAAATAACACAACCTTCTGTACACCATCTTACTGTACTTCAGCAAGCATAAAAGATAAATGCAGAATCTTTGTCAAGTAACTAATGAGGCTATGTAGCTATCTAATGCATTAAGTAAAAAAAAAAACCATTGACAACAATCAGACATGTTGTGCAGTTCCTGACTGACTTCATTTGTGGCCGAATTGTACAAATAAAGGCCAAATGTTTTCTGTTATATACACTTCCCTAAATAATATTGTATGAAAACGACATCCACTTGATTTCTTGTGCGCTAAAAACTAAGTTAATTAAAGGATATAAGACTAAGACGTAAGCTTTGCTCATCAAAAGTGTGAGTAATCACTCCAAGTTAGCATTTATCCCACGAAATTGCGCGTTAGTTGAGGATAGGATAATTTCAGAAAAACCTAATGAACTCTTACTGTTAACATAACAAAATCCCTTAACTTGTTAAAATTTTAATAAAATGACCTTTCTTAAAATGTTTTTCAATGGGATAGCTATTTTTTGCATAATTAATTGTTTTAAGTTTTAACTTGTTAAAAGGTGACAAAGTTCCTTTTATGAACCTTTTCATTAACTTTTATCAAGTTAGAATATATATATAATCATGCAGTTAAAAAAAAGTACAGTCCTTATTTGCACAAAAAGTGAAATCCCATAGGTGTTCTGAAATTTGTAAAATGACTATGGTTAGTTATGGAATAAAGTAAAACCAAGCGAGAGACTCATACCAATATGAAGGCCTTGCGCAGTCTTATCCGCTTTTTTTCATTTCTACGTTTGACACTTCCAACATTTGGTTGATTTGAAGGTATTGGTTCACCAGGAACATGCTTAACCCACGCATAAGGCCCTGCATTTTCCAACAAACAATGATATTTCATATACTTTACGATCTTGCAAACCAAATTTACATGATGAAAATAACAAAATAAAATGACCTGCCGTGTTTTCTGATTTGAGCAACAGGATATTCGGTGTGCATTTTCAAGATGATTATAGTAACTTTCAAGAATCAAAATATTTACAACAACGGATTGAAGTCATGGATGGTTATGTCTTATGTGATTGAGTAATTCTACATTTACCTGTAAAATGATGAAGGGTATGTGAGGTCCCCAATTACATTCAAGGTTTAAAAGAACGGGAACGAGTTTCGAGGCGTTTTCCCTTCGCCTCACGAGGCGTAAGGCCGAGGCGGTATTAATAAATAAATACAAAAATTATATATATTATAAAAATAATAATACTAATTAATTTCATCATCAGATTCATCAAAATCATCAAAAACACACTAAAAAAGACATGAAATGCTTGAAATTGACACAAAAAGTCAAAAACACCAAAAACAACTATCAAAATCCCCTGAGGCGCATATACATTAAAAACACCATGAGGCGCGCCTCAGATTCGTTTTTTGGTCGTTTCGCCTCGAGGCGCGCCTTGAGGTGCACACCTCAAACGTTTTTTAAAACCATGATTACATTTAAGCAAATACTAGAACAAATTAAGTTTATGGTCCAATCCTATCATCTAAGTAGTTAATGCGGTAAGATATCGGATATCGGTCAAGGACCGATATAAGATATTTGAGATATCGGTTATCGCGGTGGGATATCAGTAACTTTAATATCATGCTAAATTTATATATATATATATATATATATATAGAGGCCGGTTATCATACAAATGCCCTTATCGTACATTACGTACGCTACAATCTCAGCCGTCCGATCATCTTCCCGCATTGAATTCGCATGTTGTTTTTTTGTACCACATGCGAAATTGTTACAAAAAAACATGCTATTTCATCAAAATTATCACATGCGAAATTGGTACAAAAAAACATGCGAATTCATAAAAAATTATCACATGCGAAATTGGTACAAAAAAACATGCGAATTCATAAAAAATTATCACATGCGAAATTGTTATAAAAAAAACATGCTATTTCATCAAAATTATCACATGCGAAATTGGTACAAAAAAACATGCGAATTCATCAAAAATTATCACATGCGAAATTGTTATAAAAAAAACAACATGCGATTTTAAAATGCGGGAAGATGATTTGACGGCTGAGATTGAAGCGTACGTAATGAACGATAAGCAATATTGTACAGTACTCTTTACCTATATATATATATATAGCAATTTAACACAAACAATTCAGTATACTCTCCTATCACTAACAAATTAACCTTTTTTCAACTTGCAAAACACTACCAGTTGTAGCAAGTAGGAACTAACTAAGACTTAAAACACTAACCTTTATCAGTAACAACTAACAATTAAGACATAAAACACAAATAGCAGCAATAAGAAAAAAAGACGAAGAGTAGAACTAAGTAGAAAGGTACTGACATCGGGAACATCGGTGATATATCGGTCAAATATCAGTCAATATCGCAGTTATTATCGGTACCGATATCCTGACCAATATTTTACACTGATATCTCGGCAAGGGACCGATAACCGATGTATCACTGATATATTGGGATATTAACTACGTAGGCAAAAACTAGAACAAATTGTATCTGGCAAAGACTATTATTCTAAGAGTGTAAAAAGGTGGAGAAATGACCTGAAGGCTTCAAGGTAGCCCTTTTCCTTCGGGGCTTATCAAGGGGCCTTCTCTTAGGGAAGCGGGTATCAGTCAGGGTCTGTATTAACCTTGCTGATGCAGGTCTCCATAACAGGTGGCTCTGGTGAATTGAGCCAAAATGCGAATGCAGCTCATTGTTGTACAACGGGGTTCGAGAATTAATTAGGGCTCTTGATACAGGTCGGATTATGGATCTTATCGCCCCGAAAACCATGATTGCTTAACTGTCTCATCAATCCACACAAAACTAGAGTGTCAGTAAAATCGAACATGAAGATATTATAACAAAAAAGTAAGCCGTAAACAAGTATTTCATGAAAGCAGAGGGAGAACAACTTACAACTGGTAGATAGATAGATCCACGGCGACGAAGAGGAAGAGGAGGATGGCGTGTTGATGCGTCGATGGGAAAAATACCCTAGGGCTAAAACTGTCTTTTGAATAAAGATAATGTATTAGTCACCATTTTAGTGTTTTTTTTTTTTTTTTTTTTTTTTTTTTTTTTTTTTTTTTTATTATTTGGAACGACAACTTTTAATAAAAACGCTCCCTAGCAAGCCGCTAGGAACAGGTCAAGACGGCACATTACAAATCGAAATCCAACCAACTCTTCCAATCTAAGTTACAAATATTAGAACGATTTTTAATCCGCAAATAGCTTAATGACATAATTTCGCCAAAGATCTTCTCCGGTTTCATTTGCTCGTTTTCGAAGATCGTTTTATTCCTAGCCTTCCAAATGCACCATAGAGCTACCATCATAACAACATTTATCACCTTTTTTTCCTTTGGGCCTGTTGGCCCATGCAACCAAGCCTGAAGAACAGATGATTGGAAAAGCCAAAACTGGTTCTTTAACAGTTGATCACAATAAGCAGAGCATGTTCTATTCTTCTCCCAATGACAGTGATTTGCTATCAGCTGATGGTTTCTAAGAACTGATCTTCTCAACAACTGTTAAGCCAAAGAACTGCTGAAGACATAAAGACTGAGGCTCTAACGACTGTTGATTCTCAAGTACTGTTGAAGAACAAAGCACTGCTGACTCAAGGTCTGATCACCCTTTGAAGAAAGCACTGATCACTCAACATCAGTGCTTAGGCTCAACAGTGGAAGCAGCATCAGTGTTTGTATTATCAGTGTCTATTGTAATCAGTGTTTAGATATATCAGTTGTTAGAGGTTGTTAGGTTGTTAGATGTCACTGTCTAGGTGATGTCAGCTTAGATGCTCAGTGGTTAGATTTGTACTATAAATAGAACAGTACCTGTACTGTTCTATTAGCTCTTGACACACACTCTCATTCTGTACGAACTAACTATGAGCTCAGGCTAAAGGGGAGATTAGTTGCATGCATGCATGCATAGTTGATATTTGTAATTGATACAATCATTCGACTAATGGAAATCATGTTTGCTTAAAGCTTTTCTTCTGTGATTGTGTTTACATAGTTTGATTATCATTTCCGCTGTAATTACATCTCTGTTCTTTCATCTTATATCATTCACAATTTAACAAACAAACACAATCTAAGAAACTCAGATCCTAACAGGGCCGATCTACTAACCTGGTTATGAATGTCCATTACGTCTTTTGTCGACAACTGAGTGATCGTAGGAAGTTTGCACCACACTCCGACACGATGCCAAATCATAACAAGATGAAAATAAATGAGTTGCCGAATCCATTCTATCGCCACAAAGTTATAATTATCAATATGATGATAGTTAATTTTTCTCGGAGCCCAATGATTCCACACTATACCAATTGCAGGCTTGTTGCTATCATCCTTCAACATCTCCTTTTTCACATAAGCTATCGAGAACTCGGAATTGCCTTCGATGTTCCAGACCCACTCATCATCTCTAGATTTTAAAATTTGTACCCGTTCAAAAGACCTAGCAGATGCGAAAGCTCAGCATATAGTTCCCCCGAGCTGGCTGCCTCTTCCAATTCCAGTCAAAACTCACCACTTAACGCAAACGATTGCACCTTTCAGCAACTTTACATCCTTTCTCTGATTAAATCGCATACATGGCTGGAAAAACTTGCCTTAACGGTTTGTTTTGCAACCAGGGGTCGATCCAAAAGCGCACTTTTTGGCCACTGCCAACCTTACCTTTTATAACTTTCTCCAAATCAGTGTTAAAAGCGATTGTGAAATTCTCCAGCCTCGCTATCGCGCCCCATGTACCGGTTATTTGCTTATTATATGGGACCCTGGGCCACGTTCTCGGAGTCACATGAATGATGTCAATGAACCTACGCCATAGATCTTTTTCTTGCACTCTAAACTTCCACCACCACTTCATTAATAAGGCCACGTTCGAGATTTTGAGTGGACAAAGACCCAAACCACCATCCTTTTTATCCCTTGTTATATCTTCGCACGCTACCTAACAAGTTTTTTTTACTGTTTTTGCTATGGGTGATTTTCCGCTTATATATCCTGAATAATATTCTGACTATGTTCCTCTTGTTGTGGTCAGGATACCGGATCAGGATATTGGTAACATCCTGATGCAGTATCCTGGTAGTGACTAATTAAGTCACGTGCAGATTGATGAAGCAAGTTTATAACGTTCAAGTGGACTTCTTCTCCCAAAGACTCGGGCCAATCTGTTGGAATATGGACGTTGAAGCCGGAAGACGTGGACTACAACGTTCACAAAGGGAATATTCGTTATATCCCGGAATTGTAGGCTAGTTAGTTAGTTTTGTTTTACTATAAATAGGATTGATCGGATCAGATAAGAAGACACACAATCTCTCGCGCACTCTTGCTCTCTAGCTGCAATCACTCACAATACACTTACACTTGTATTCAAATCACATTGTAACACCTAGTTGATCCGCATCATATCCTGCACTGTATCCTGATATTCGAAGTAATAAGAAGAACAAGGCAGCTGCGATTGTCAGCTCCCGAGGTTTTGTGCCGGCGATCTAGATTGATCAAGGGCTTTCCTCGTACATCCCGTGTCAACCTTTACATTTTTGCTCATTGTTTGATTGTTGATACAGCTCGATACCCTGAGCCGTATCCTGAAAACTGTTTTTTATTAACAACTTAACCAGCATATTTTTCACAAACACCTCTAGCACACTACCTCACTTAACTAATTTGATCACTTAATTGCTTCGGTAATTTTTGACCAAAACAGTTTTACGACCGACCCCAAATGAAATCCCTTCTTTTGGCTTCCAAAATCCCGATAACCTTGGCCGATGCTTTATACAGCGAAAAATAGTAAGACGAAAAACTCTCTAGGACCGATTTGAGGATAGTAAGGCTACCTCTTACCGATAACGAAGAGGCTTTTAACTAGCCAATCTTTGATAAAAAACATCTATGACTTTTTGCCTATTTTGAATACAGTTCATATTGGCACCAACCATGAGCCCGAGGTAAGCCTTGCCCAATCTACAATTCATCTTGTTTGCCATCGACATAGCTACCGCTTCATTGATCCCAACCCCAATAAGTCTAGACTTGTGATAATTTAAACCCGAAGTGATATTAAAACACCTTAATAATATAAGTAGGTTGGAATCGTGTTTTTTAGATAAGTAAAAGTTAAGTTGTGATATAAATATTCATTAATTTTTTGTGTAACTATACTGAATTCCGATCTTTGAAATACAAGATTTTGTTAAACAAGACAACAAATGATGTCTTTTTATACCAAAGTTTACTTCAATATGTTTTAGCATAAAATTTGAGTAGGGGTGACAAAATGAACCGATGACTAAATCGAAACCCAAAAAATTATGGGACAAGTATTCAGGTATAAATGCACTATTATGAGATTAGTTTCTAAAGTTTTCATGGGTATAAGACATGTACGATATTAGTTGATACCCAGCTCGATTACCTGTTTACCCGAACCATACCCATAAACATTCTAAACTCCTTTGCCCTTGATAATACAACAATTTAGTAATTCAATAACATTGTAATTCAATAATATTATTTTTTGGAAAACATTGATGTATTCATTCTTTTTCTCAAATATTGAAAGATAACATGATTATTTTTCAAAACCCTAAAAATCACTTTCTTCTGCCTCCTCATTCTGCTTGAAGCTAGGGGTGTTCATGAGCCGAGCCGATTCGAGCGAGGGTCTGCTCGTGCTCGGATTGAATTACAACCGATCTGATCCGATCAGATCGAATTTGCAAAACCGAGCACAAAAGTGATACTCGTGCTCGGATTGAATTTGAATCGAGCGGATCGTTTTCACTCGGTTTTTCTCAGCACCAAAATTAAAACATGTGTAGCAACACAAAAAAAAAAACTAAAATCAAGACTATTACAAGGCTGCATTCAACAAAAACAAATCCTAAGTTAATTAAAACATGTCCAACACCTTACTAACAATCGAACATGAGTAAATATTAGATCCTCAACAATCAAACATGAGCAACATCGTGGCAGGAGGTAGGAGATTGTACCTCTACTTATTTGAAGTAGCCGGCTGTCGCAACCCCCGATCCCATATCCCGGGGAACGGGCGGCCGCGAGCCAGTTTCGGTGGTATAGTGTATTGTCTAATTTGGCAGCGGAATTTTTCATCAGGACCGTAGTTAGGAAATATTTTATCAGAGTAAAATACCACATTTCCATAATATTAAACATACGGGATAAACCCAAGTTCATAGTATACACGTTTTCATAGGAATACATCCTATTTTATTTAATAAAAACATCTATTTTATTTTAGGTAACTTTATTGCACTTTTCCAAGCCTTCAGTGCTGTCCAGCTGGCATTCATTTGGCTTTCACAATTTGTTACCTGAAACGCGTTTTAAAAACTTTTGTCAGTGGGAAATACTGGTGAGTGAATCCTAGTTTAATCAAGTTTAAATAAAATCCCATTGTACAGTATTGAGGGCGATCTCGCAATTACATTTGTTTCCAAGTAATATCAATTAACATCCATGGTACTGTCAGACCTGACTTGTGGAAATGTTACTCCTTGACCAGGTGGTAACAAATTTTGTATACAAAACCCCAACATACCCATGATAATTGTATTCTTAAAATACCCAATAACTGCTTAATACACATTTAATTGTATGAGGTTTTGTAAAAACAGTTCACAAAAAGGTTTACAAAAAGCGGATCAACTCACATTGCTGTCTTAGATTTTCCGTAAGGGTTTCCTCGTGACAATCTATAATTTACACAAATGCACACGCGTTAGTATAATAACCCATTTTAACATTAGTAATACCCTCCCCGAGATGGCATTCCAACGACTACATCGGGCAGAACCACGACAGCCGTTACGGAACCCTAGATTAATCGGGCAGCGTATCTAATACGTATCCAGGGGTTATAATACTTACAACGGAGCAGAACTTCGCTAATTAGGGGGTATAATACTAGTATAATATGCCTATTATTCAGATTTGAGAGAAAGATTTCGAATTTGAACGGTTTCGACTGAAGATCCGATGGCCTCTTTATATAGGGCCTCACTTCAAC
Organism: Helianthus tuberosus; assembly: GCA_030545235.1. Taxonomy (NCBI): domain Eukaryota; kingdom Viridiplantae; phylum Streptophyta; class Magnoliopsida; order Asterales; family Asteraceae; genus Helianthus; species Helianthus tuberosus. Next base: position 87,868,296 of record CM060369.1, read on the forward strand.
TTTTACGCGGCTTGCGTAAATGTTAATAAGGGTCTACGTGGCCCGCGTTGAAGCTGGTCAACGTCGTAGCTTGGCTGGGTCAGCTTATAGGTCTGCCGGGTGTTGGGCCAGGTGGAGGCCCAGGGTCGTGCCAGGTTTTAAGTTGACGCGGCCCGCATCAGGGTTGGGGTGGGGCTTACGCAGCCCGCCTCAGCCCAAAATTTCAATTTTTAATTATTTTTAATACTATTTGGGGTATTCGGGGTCCGTTTTCTCGTATGGGGTGTATTTTGGGACATATTGGGATATTTTAAAATATATTAGGGTGTCAGAAATTATTCAAGGGTGTCGGTTTATTTAGGATTGTTACATCCTCCCCACCTTGTTTTAGAGCTCGTCCTCGAGATCTACTGGAACAAGTGTGGATATTTCCTTTGCATTTCAGATTCAAGCTCCCATGTGTACTCAGGTCCTCTTTTGGAGTCCCACTTCACTTTGACCAGAACTAATCTCTTATGCTTGAGATTCTTGACTTTCCTGTCTTCAATCTGTAGAGGCCTTTCTACAAACTTGAGTTGTTCATTTACCTCTATATCCTTAAGAGGTACTATTAGTGATTTATCAGCTAAACACTTCTTGAGATTTGATACATGAAATACATCATGTATTCCTGTCATTTCCTCTGGCAGTTGTAGCTGATAGGCTACAGGTCCTATTTTTCTAATAATATCAAAAGGTCCAATATACCTGGGACTTAGCTTTCCCCGTTTGATGAATCTTACTACTCCTTTCCAAGGAGAGACTTTTAATAATACTTTATCTCCTACTTGAAATTCCAATGGTTTTCGTCTGTTATCAGTATAACTCTTTTGTCTGTCACGTGCTGCTTTCAGTCGTTCTTTGACTTGAATGATTTTGTCTGTTGTTTCTTGCACTATCTCAGGTCCAGATAGTTGCTTCTCCCCAATTTCTGCCCAACAGACTGGGGTTCGGCACTTTCGTCCATAAAGTGCTTCGAATGGTGCAGCATTGATACTTGTGTGATAACTATTATTATAAGAAAATTCTATTAAAGGTAAATGATCGTCCCAATTACCTCCGAAATCAATTACACAAGCTCTAAGCATGTCTTCCATTGTTTGAATTGTCCTTTCGCTTTGTCCGTCCGTTTGAGGATGATAAGCTGTGCTTAGATTTAACTTGGTTCCCATTGCCTTTTGAAAACTTGACCAAAAATGAGAGGTAAAGCGGCTATCTCTATCAGAAACAATTGATAAAGGTATTCCATGTAAAGAAACTATTTCATTTACATATAATTTAGCTAACTGTTCCATACTGAAAGTTTCCTTCATTGGTAGGAAATGAGCTGACTTGGTTAGCCTATCTACAATCACCCAGATTGTATCGTTACCTTTCTTTGTTTTGGGTAATTTAGTAACAAAATCCATTGTTATTAATTCCCATTTCCACACTGGCATTTCTAATTGTTGTAGCAATCCTGAGGGTTTCTGATGTTCAGCTTTAACTTGAGAACAAGTTAAACATTTAGAAACATAGGCTGCTATGTCCTTTTTCATTCCTATCCACCAGAAATTTTTCCTTAAATCCTGGTACATTTTATCATTTCCTGGGTGCATCGTATACTTAGATTTATGGGCTTCTTCTAATATACGATGACGTAGGTTTCCTAATTTAGGTATCCACATTCTCTTCTTATGGAATCTCCAAATTCCATATGTTCCTTGTTCTAATTCCTTTAGCATACCTTTTAATTTTTCAGTATCATCCTTGATTACTGATTCTTGTGCTTTTCTGATTTGATCATTTAAATCTACTTGTAGATTTAATTTAACCCTTTTTGGCTTTTCATGATACTTTCGGCTTAAAGCATCTGCCACTATATTTGCTTTTCCTTCATGATACTGGATATTACAATCATAATCACTAAGCATCTCCATCCAGCGTCTTTGTCTCATATTCAATTCTTTTTGCCCGAAAATATACCTTAAACTCTTATGATAAGTGAATATGGTAAACTTACTACCATAAAGATAATGTCTCCAAATCTTAAGAGCAAAAATTATAGCTCCTAACTCTAGATCATGGGTTGAATAATTCTCTTCATGATTCTTAAGTTGTCTAGATGCATAAGCTATAACTTTTTGGCGTTGCATCAACACACATCCATAACCTAACTTTGAAGCGTCACAAAAAACTACTAAATCTTCAGTTCCTTCTGGTAATGCTTATATGGGTGCGTGGGTTAATCTTTGCTTAAGAATTCTAAAGGCTTCTTCTTGCTTTGATCCCCATTCAAAATTAATGGATTTACAGGTTAACTTAGTTAAAGGAATGGCGATTCTAGAGAAATCTTGAATAAATCTTCTATAATAACCGGCCAATCCTAAGAAACTTCTAACCTCGGTTGGTGACTCAGGTGTTTTCCATTTAGTTATCGCCTCGATTTTTGTGGGATCCACATGAATTCCTTCATGGTTTACTAAGTGTCCAAGAAACTGTACTTGTTCTAACCAAAACTCGCACTTTGAAAATTTAGCATAAAGCTTTTCTTTTCTTAATAGACTTAGGAGTGCGTGCAAATGCTTTGCATGTTCCTCTTTACTTTTAGAATAAATTAGAATATCATCTATGAAGACAATTATGAATTTATCCAAATATGGATTACATATTCGGTTCATCATGTCCATAAATGCGGCTGGGGCATTGGTTAAACCAAATGGCATGACAGTAAATTCATAATGGCCATACCTCGTTCTAAATGCGGTTTTAGGAATGTCCTCTTCCTGTACTTTTAATTGATGATATCCTGATCTTAAATCGATTTTAGAGAAAAATCGAGCTCCTTGCAGTTGGTCGAACAGATCATCGATCCTTGGTAATGGGTACCGGTTCTTGATCGTGACCTTGTTTAATTCACGGTAGTCAATGCACATACGCATTGATCCGTCCTTCCTTTTAACAAATAAAATCGGTGCTCCCCACGGTGATGAGCTTGGCTTTATAAATCCTTTTTCCAATAATTCGTCTAATTGTTTCTTTAGTTCCTGCATTTCTGCGGGTGCCAAACGGTAGGGTGCTTTGGCAATCGGTGCTGTTCCTGGCAGTAGATGGATTCTGAATTCAACTTCTATGTCTGGAGGTAGACCTGGTAATTCTTCTGGGAATACATCTGAAAATTGAGACACTACTGGAATGTCTTTTAGTTCTTTTCCTTTAGTGTTAGTGATTATAGAAATCAAATACACTATAGATCCTTTTCTTATATAGCTTGCAGTTTTCATCACAGAGATGAATTTCGTGGATCTAGATGGTTTATCTCCTTTAATTGTGATCTTTTTACCATTTGGTGAATTTACTTGGATTGACTTTTGATTACATAAAATACTGGCTTTATTGGCTATTAACCAATCCATTCCTAAAACGACATCAAATCCTGCCAGATTCATTGGGTAAAGGTTTGCAATAAACTTTTGGTTTAAAAATTCTATTCTTGCTCCCTGCAAGGTTTCAGAAATCCTAACGGTTTCTCCATTAGCTGTCTCTACTAGATATTCTTGTGGTAGTTTAGTTAATGACTGATTTAGAAGTTTGCAAAATGAAGTATTAATGAAACTTTGGTTTGCACCAGAGTCAAATAATACTTTAGCAAAAACATCATTAACTAAAAACGTACCGGCTATCACGTCTGGAATCATCTTGGCTTCATCTGCAGTTAGAACGAATGCTCTAGCATTTTTAGTGTTCCTGTTGTTCACAGCTGGAGCCAATTTCGGACAATTCGGCTTGATGTGACCTTTTTCTCCACAGTTGAAGCACAGTCCATTACTGGATTTTCTCCTGCAATCTTCTTCCTTGTGTCCTGGCATCTTGCAGAAATTGCAAAGAGTGGAGCATTTTCCCGAATGCTTTTTCTTGCAGACCTTGCAGAATGGTGCAGAGGTAGAACCCATATTCCTACGATTGTAATTCCCAGAACGGAATTCTTGGGTAAGTCTTTGGGTTAGGTTTCTCCTCTGGTCTTCTTCCCTAGTACGGATTAACTCATCTGTCAAGGTGTTTGCTAATTCTACAGCTTCTTCTATAGTTTGAGGTCTAGCTGCCTTGACTACATGTCTAATTTCTCCAATTAATCCCCATATGTAACGGGAAATTAATACCGGTTCAGGTGATGCAAGGGTTGGTACGATTCTAGCATATTCAAAGAATGTGGTAGTATAACCCTTACTATCTACCCCGGTCATCCTTAAGTTTAGAAACTTATTTGTTATCTGTTCCTTTTCATTGGGAGGGAAGAATTTCCTTTCTACCATATTTTTAAATTCCTCCCATTCCATGTTATATATCCTATCACTTCCTTTTGATTGGATGACAGTGTTCCACCATTCTAAGGCTGAGTTTTTAAAAAGATTAGAAGCAAACATTATTTTGTCTTCTTCAGCACACTTGCTTATTTTTAAAACAGGCTCAGTCTTTTCTATCCATCGTAGAGCTGCAATGGGTCCTTCATTTCCCGAGAATTCTATTGGTTTGCAGGACCATAATTCTTTGTAAGAACAACCATAAGGCATGGTTCTTCTTCTTTTGGGAATGGGCGCTTGAAGTACAAGGCCATTGTTGACGCTGTGTTCTGGTTCAATTGGTCGCTTACTGCTATGTTTACTTTTATTATTCGCTTCTTGAATCGTTTGAATAATAAATGGCATTGCATCTATAATTACTTGTGCCACTATGTGTTGAACGACACTATTATCCATTTGGTTTCCATTGTTATTGATGCTCGGATTCTCATTCACCAAGTTAATGTTACTCTGGTTATCATTATTCGGATTTCCTTGATTTCCTTCGTCGGCCATCTGAATTTTAAACATTTACCCCGTATTAATATCACAAAATAATATTTAATATCGTAATTCACATGACACGCAATTTAGCCAAAAGTGTCGATCATTGCGACTTTACTCTAATCATCTACTATGCATCTATTACACACTAGTACTAAAATTAAAAATTACAATACCAACTAAAATAAATAATAGTATGTCACACCCTCAAAATCCACACGCGGAGTATTACCGCGAGGCGTGTGACGACCAGGATCTTAGCCACTAATTATTTTGAACCGTTTAGTTATTATTACAAATAATGGTATAATTAGCGACCAATTTTAAATTTTCCAAAACATAGTTTGAGTTTGCAGCGGAAAGGAGAGAAGAACACATCGTAATTTAAAACCACAAGTTGTTCATATGAAACTTACGAACCATGCACTCCATCCGATTGCAACGTCCGTCCAAAGTTGTGCCGAGCAACCTGCAAAGCATGCAGTAGAGTGTCAACATAACGTTGGCGAGTTCACGTGTTTGTAGTTTTCCAGTTTTTAATTCCAAAAACTTGTTTTAACCAGTTAATTTATCCGTTTATACATGCCATGGGGAGCTACCCCATAAGTGAGCGACTAAACTGTTTTTACAATACCGAATACTATTCATCCGTACGTTTCCGTAGAGTGCCCCGTTCGTCAATGTTCTATCATCATTGACGGTTTTGCCAGAGTACATTAGTTCACGCCCGATCCCATACGCGGGCACGGTGTGAGGTTGGTGAGACCTAAATAGCGCTATCAACTAATAACCCGTTCGCCCGACCCCGGCGACTAATCGGTATTAAGTAGTAGGGACTTGAGTGATAGAGTTTCGTTTAGTGTTGCTCGTTGCATTTCCGTACAAACAGTAATTAACTAAGAGTCCCGCATAAGGGGAGAGAAAAGTAGTTTGTATCCCTCACAAGGGGATAGCGTTGTTACCCGTATCCCACACAAGGAGATAGAAATACCGTATCCCGCACAAGGAGATAGTAAGCAATCCCAAACCAGGAAAAGTGTTTTGTTCCGTTTCCCAACCACCGGGAACGCATGCTTTAAGTAAAAAGTAGTGAACTCACCTTTGCTTTGCTCGGTAGACAATTTACTTGGGTTATGTTGGTCAACCATACCCTATTATGGTTATTAAATATTTATTAGGTTCGTATGCAAGAAATGTCACGTATAAATTACACATATAAATTACACGTATCTAACACATAGCACGTAAGTCATACTAGCCTACACGGTATCGAGCCTATCCTAGCATATGAACAGTTAAACAGTAGCAGCACATAGTCCAGTTAAGCAATGGAAAATAACACACAGTCCAGAACATGTTATCACATAGTGCGGCCCAATAACGGAGTCAAGCAGCCCAGTCGAGACCAGGTGGCCTTGACTCGAGGTCACGAGGTCTCGAGTCGCAACCAAGAGGTTCTGGGTTGCAAATGGGAGGTCTCGAGTGACGCATGCACGAATTGAAAACTAGAGTTCTCGAGTCAGTTCTCGAGTCGAGACCAGGTGATCTCGAGTCGCAACCAAGTTGGTCTCGAGTAGTCGTTTAATGGTCTCGAGTCGAGACCACGTGATCTCGACTCGCAACCACTGATGCAAGCACAGGTGGAGGCCTTCTAGAATATTCTCCAAATTTTGTACTATCCAACCAGATTTCATGAGTATGTACTGTCCAATCAAAATTCACTAACATGTTTTCAACATCCTACTCTAATAAAATCAGATCAATCAACAGGTTTTTCAATTATTCATTACATATTCAAATTGTTCATCATACCAATACATATATTCCCAGTCATAACATTAATACAAAGTCTCAATCAAATAAGTAAATTATCCCAACATGCAGGTCTTAGCCGAACAGCTTGTTACTTATACAGTCTAATGTTTCAACCATACCCTTACCAACCTTATTTACCCTACTTATGTCATAATCAACAAGATGTAACACTTAGTTTAAAATCAAAACTCTTCAACATCAAGACAGTGAACCATATTTGTCAAGAACCACAAGAACACCCCAAAATAGTCAACGAGTCACATATCACCACCACAACATCTACAACCACTTATGGTCAGCCTTTTAAAAACATCATCCTAGTCTAGCATTCATTCATTGAAATATCACAATTTGACACATTTTTGTACAGCAACACATTAAGTCCTCTTTTCAAATCCATATTCCAAAACAGTTTATACTCAACCATATTAACTCATGCCTTTTCATCAGTAATGCAAATATTAATAATAATACACTAGACAAAAGTTATAATTGGCAGATCATTAAAGAAGATCATGTACACATGGACTAATATTTATAAGCAATTGCAAAAAGAACCGAATAAAAATCCAAACACTAACATCTTTACTTACATACGGCTGTGCACCATCAGATTTATCCAACAAAATTACTTAATCATATTAGGTACGTTAATCATCCTTTCTAATATTCAGAACAATCAGATATTTATACAAGATTGAAAGCCACAAATAGCCAAAAATAAAACTAACCGACATGGTAGGCACCCTGCCGTAGTGACACCCCACCGGACCCCATTGTTGTCTCGGTTGTGAGTCACCACCACTGCTCCGCGGCGTCACCGATTGCCATTATCGTCACCATCATCATCAGAAACGGCTGGATTCAGTTGAGAGATGGAGGGTAGTGTGTGTAACAGAGGGAGGAGGGGGATGTGCGTGTGTGTGGTTGCTGAAGAGGAATGAACGACAGGTGGAGTCGCCGGAAAACGGCTCCGGTTGCCGAAGAATTTGATCGAGAATCGGAGGGAGATTAGGGGTGTTTGTCGGCTGCTGTAGGTGCACATTAGGGTTTTTTTTGAATGAGGGTTTAGATATTATAAAGGGTTTATAGAAGGTAGGGTTTCAGATTTAGGGAGTTGGGTTGGGCTTGGGCCCGAGTGTGTGGAACTTGGTTCGGGTCACCCATTTAACGGTTCGTTTTTCTCATCGCGAGCTATTATTATTTTAATTAAAAATAATAATAATATCAATAATAATTACAAGTATTACTAAAATACCCTTTTTCTTGACAACGAGAGTACAGGTTGTCACATAGTAGGCATCCGTACACACATATTTTATAATTTTATTTTATTATTACTATTACCGTCTCCACCATCACATTCACGGATATGGATTCATCCAAAAATCCATATTGCGCTCGTCATACTTCCAGACGAGTCGCTCTCCCACCTGTCTCATCCGTTCACTATTTTCTAAAATTTCCTCACCAAATGTCCTAAGTTCTTGTACGTTTTCTACACTCATTGGGGGTGCAGGTTCTAGGACTGGGTTTGGAATCCGGGGTGCGGGTTCCTGATATGGGGGTGTAGGTGCCTGGAATCGATAAGGATCTTCTAAAATCTCCCTAATGTATTCATCGTGGTAATAGGGATCTAAAGGATCAAATCCTGGGTAGGCTCCTAAGTTCTGCATGGGTGTGTCTTCATGTATCGGGTAGCGTTGCACATAGTCCCTAACGTCATCCCACCAGGGGTCATAATTTGGGTCTAAGGGGTTTGGTGCAGGTACCCTAGGTATTTCCTCTGGGTTGAAGTCATGCATCTCTACTTGGTTTTCAGGGTTTTCTATCTCCATCGGTTGGAGATCGCCTTAATCTACCGCCCGACAGAGGCAGCGGAGAATTCAAAATTTATCAGCGAGATCGCCTTAGCTCCCCTGGAAAAGGCGAAACTACCATCAAATGTCGGGAAATTCAATGGCATGACAGATCCGGACGATCACCGTCGTGTATTCACCAGGTCAGGTCTGGTAGGAGGTTGGACCTTTCCAATGTGGTGTCACTTTTTGGTCCAAACTCTCACAGGTGTGGCGCGACTATGGTTCGATAACTTCGCAGTCGGGAAGATAACGTCGCCGGTGGATTTAAGAGAAAAATTCCTAGTGCATTTTAGCCAGCAGCGAAGGTCTATCAGAGACACCGCTGACGTGATGAATATTTGGAGGCGCGATGATGAGAGCCTAGAGGACTTCATAACGCGTTACAACAAGGAAGTACTGGATATTGGTGACGTTCACGAGCATTTGATACGAGCATAGTTCAAGTATGCCGTCCGCTGCGATGACACGATCAAAGTTCTGTCGGGAACGAAAGTGCTACCCAAGAGCTGGGAAAAGCTGATGGCTGCAGCCAAAGTATACGCCTAGACAGAACGAAACATCAGAACCAACAGACCACCGCCACCGCACAATCGTCCACAAGATATGAGCGGGAGCAGTGGAAAAAAGTTCAAAATGAATTGGAAGGACTCAACCTCGGGAACATATTCATCTGAAGACGCGCGAGCGACCATAAACAAACTCGCAGCACAGAGGGAAACAAAGCAAGAGAATAGAGAGCGACAGTGGACCCCCCTAAGGAAAACTCCGGCGGAGGTGCTCAGCACAGAGGACTATCTGTTCAAAACCCCTCCGCCAATGAAGAACAAGAGGGGTCAAGATCCGAATCAGTATTGTGACTACCACAAGGATAATGGTCACACCACAAACAATTGTATATCCCTCCGCACCGAGATCGAAAAAGCGCTCAAAAGTGGTGAACTCACCCACTTACTGCAGAACGTGCGGAAGGATATAAAACAAATTACTCACGGCGATGAAGGCCTGAGTAAGAAAGCTAAAAACTAAACGGCGCAAGAAGCAAGTAGCATACAATAGCCTCTTCACATGTTGGTCAAGTTCTTTAACTTACTAATACATGGCTTAGAACTATAGTATGAGTAAGTTAAGTCCCCTTTAATTATCCTAAACAACTTTGTACTACGGCCTCTGAGCCTTATCATTAATCAAAGAAAAGTTAGTTCTATTATTTATGTGTTTATTACAAAGTGCATGCAATTCCTTTTGGTAAGCGCAAAAACATTATGGTAACCGTAACACAAGTCTCATGAACGGTCAGTGATCACACGCATCGCGCAAGGCCCAGCCTTACGTTCACACATGAGCTTTATACCACCTTTATTCGCCTTACCTAATCAAAGCAATTGTACTCATGCAAAAAAATGTAATTCAAACACATTTCATACTAGTTACTGGCGCATCACACGCCTTAACAAAAAATTATAAACATACACGGCAGTGTATAAAAAAAGTTACTTGCGCCATAACACATTAACAAACAGGGATCCATGTCCCAAACCTAAGTTAAATATCCATTGTTCATACAACCAAAACAAAGAAAACCTAAGCTAGGTCTTCATTCTCATCATCTTCTTTTTCCGGGAAAACCTCTCTCAGCTGCGCCACGTAGTCTTCAGACTGCAGCGCGACAGTATGAGATCCATAACTGGAAGCTGTAGAGTATTAAATCGAGTCTTTGCAGCAGCAAGAGTAGCTTCAGTATCAACACCATGAGTAGTAGACCTACTAGTGTCCCAGTCAACCTTTAAAGCGTTAACCACATGATGGGAACACTCTGCATACCCCTGGGCATACCCATCATTCCGCGCAGCAACCAGCAGATGCGCAAGCGTTTTGTCTAGTTCTTCAAAATTAAGAACTAAGTCGGCAACCTGTACAAAAGTAAAAGAAAAATAAGGAAACGCACAAAGATCTCCAAATATTATCAAAGATAGATGAACTTACGCTTGCGATTCCACGTTCTTTCAACCACAACATGTCACTTTTCAGTGGTTCAAGCTCACTCTCCGCCGTTGCCCATGCAGTCTCAGAGTTTTCCAACTTTTCTTCAGTTTCGGCAAGCCGGCGGGAAGTCTCAGCCTTCTCAGTCCGTTCAAGCTCCAAATCCTTTTTGGCGGACTCAACTTCTGCCTTAAGTTGTTCCTGCTCAGATAATAAAGAAGTAAGTTCTTCTATCTCCTTATCTTTAAGGGCAAGGGTAGCGCAGGTCCGTACCTCTCTTTGTTCACTTATTTCCCTATGAGAGCATGCTTCATCACGCGCTGCTTCAGCTTAAGCCTTTTCTTGTTTTAATTTCTCAATCTCTGCATCTTGTTTTTTCAACTTCTCAACTTCAGCTTTAAGATTGTTAATAACATTGCGGAGACCCATCTTCTCATTATTGTCTTTCTCGCAAATTTCCCTCCAATTTTTGCGCTCCTTAGAAAGAAGAGCAGCTTCAGCCTCCACTTTTCTCTTCCAACCAGCAACAGACCATTCCTCAGTCTTTTGGTCGTTCTCAAACTTGGCCCGATCAACTTCCAATTTAGCCCTCAATAGGGCAGCTCGGGCCTCATCCTCAGCAACTTTCTTATTGGATGCTTCAAAAGCAGCCCATTCCTTATGCATACTACGCCTTTCACGCACTATACGATGCGTAGTGGATATATAAGTAGCAGCTTCTTCAAGGTAGGCATGATAAGTCTGCTCATGAGGACGCCCTTCTTGGAACTTAATCTCCCCAGGAGGAAAGGTTCCCTGCAACCAATCACGGCACACATGCCAATCAGAAAAGTATCCCTTTTTTTCAATTTCCACACCAGCGCATGAACCTCATCCGCCTGTTTCTCCGAATAACACCTATAATAATAATCCCCCGGAGTTTCATCCAGGCGAATAGGAGAATTTTCATCAACTTGAATAAAAGAACCCCGGTCTCCATCAGGATTCCTCTCAATGTTCTCAGGCACAGAACCAAAAGCCGCAGAAGGAGAAGTTGATACAGGAATTTCTTGAGCAGATTTTCCTTTCTCGGGCCCCGCGCCACAACTTCAGGAGACTTTGGATACCCAACATCAACACCCGCAGCCCCCGGGCTAACAATCTTCTCCGATTCCACCACAACTTCAACAGGTTTTTCAACCTCAGGGTTCCCTGCATTAGCAGCCCTTTCCGCCTCATCTTCACCAGTGGCTTTAGTACTTTCTAGCTGTTCGTTGATCGGGGCACGAGGGGTGAAGACGGAAGATCCTCATTAATCGCGGATGATGGCTCCGCATGCACAAGAGAAGATGGCTTTTTCTACAAAAACAAAAATATGTATTACAAAACATATAATGCATATAGAAAGAAAACAAAGAAGATGCTCACTTGGAGGAGGTTTTGCAATAAAAGCATCAAGATTACCCCTTCTGGTAATCCTTTTCTTCTGAACCTTCTTGGCAGGCTGCCCCTCAGCCTCAGAATCAACCTGTTTTCTTTTTCCCGCTTTAGTCTTCAACAAAAGCTCCGAGCTCGACTCTAAATCAATTGGATCCTCGGGATTTGAAGGAGGAATGTCCGCAGGATCCCAAGGTTCCGCCTTTGGTTTCTTCACACCTATAGGCGCAAGACCCTCCAACGAGTCAGATACCACCACATAATCACACCAGGAGTCAGAGGAATGGCACGTACCTTTCTTCTCTCCTCTAACATTTTTTGCTTTGGATGATTGAGCTTTCTCCGCATCATTTTTTCTCGGCGCAATAGTAGCAGTTGGCGCACGTTTTTTCTTTTCAGGGCCTATGCCCAGGTTATACAACTCACCTACTGGGAGAAGCAGAAATTTGCAAGGGTTATCCAACGCACAAAAGCAGCAAAAAATAGTATTGTAATTATAGTAATATTACCAGTGCCAATTGCGGGTTGCGTAGATAAATCTTTATCCCGCGGAAGAACAAAATTCTTGACATCTGATGATACCAAAGCTCCTCATCAGCCCTTTTTGGCACAGTGGTTATCCTCCCACCTTCTCTCTGAAAACCAACAACATATAAAGAGACAACTGCAAAAAGGGGAAAAAAGGCAAATTCAAAAAAAAGAAGAGAGGGAGAAGAAAAGAGATCCAGAATCTTATTGCTATCACCCTCCATGTACACTGGCTTGTCTTCTCGATTCATCCGCCAGCAAAGACTCATAGCAGCACCAACCAGGGCCTTTTTCGGTAGAGCAATCGACGGAACATCCTTTATGTCCTGGTACCAAGCCTCCGAATAAGGAGTCTGTATCGTCTCCGTTGCAACCTCCTCTTTAACCCTGAAAACCATCTTCATCGGGATCACTCCAGCTTTAATAAAGAAGAATTTTGGCTTCCAATCGTGAAAAGATTTGGGGCGCTCAACAAGATTTTCTTTGCTGAAGCACGCTGAATAAATGAATAAAAGCCCTGTGAACAATGCATTTGATGGAATACTCGAAAGCGATTGACTGTCGGCTCAATCTGCATTCCTCGGCAGGCAAACTCAAAATGACGGACCCGAACCATCCCATTAGGGTGCATTTGAGAATGGTGTAACTTGTAATACGAAAGAATTTCGAGGAAAAATTTTGTCACAGGCAATCGAAAATTGCCTGCAGAAAAGAAATCCCAAAACAAGGTAATATACCCGGCCGGAGCATCCGCCGCCGTCTGGCCCTCGTAAGGGTATCGAGCGTCCCAACTATCAGGAAACTTGAAGTTTCGAACCATACCGTCGAAGGTTTCCCTAGGCCACTTCAATGGTGGAAGATCAGAAGCCATTTCTTCAGATGAATCTTCGTGATGTTCTCCAGTTGACATAAAGGGGAAAGTTATAGATTTCTTCAAGGAAGTGACAGGGAAGACGAAGAAGAGGGGTTTTCAAATGGCAATACTAACAAAAATAAGCAATCGAGGGATTTATATACCCACCGCCATAAATGACCTAGATAACTGCAATAACACCTTTTTCGGAGAAAACACGGTTATCTAAGTATCAGGGGCGAGTGGGAATAGCAATAACGCAAGTTTATGCGCTTGGGATCCACGATCCACGATCGACAACGTACAACTGACAAGAGACAGCCTGTCATACTTCAACAGTCATCACTGCATCCTTTCACCTGCCAAGAGTCAAGATTTTCAAAATCGAAATCATGAGCAAGAAAAATCTTCCCCAAGAAGATTTCCAACATTTTCGCACCAAAAACTCCACATCAAAAATCACCCACCTCTCATAGTCCAGTGCTCCACTTATTTGCATAAGAGCAACACTAGATTGGGGGGACTTGAAAGGGTAAAGTCCCAAAAACCTTACTCAGGTGCTTGAGACCATACCACAACCTCGTCAACAAGCTCTCTTTAGAACGAACCTTGCGCGGCCGCGCACTGGTTCTAAAAGAGAACTTAAAAAGAAAAACAGTATTCAACATCCGCGCTCCAAAAGGGAACCAACAAATCCTTGCGCAGGCTCTCATGCAACAGATAGGATAAAATCTTAACAAAACCTCCGCGTAAATATCATCCAGACTTGGATAAAAGCAACTTTCTGTTACAACAGAATTAGCATGAGGAAGAGCCACATAGGATTACAGCTGTATCCTTCTAGAAGGCTTTATCATGCACAACCATTCGGTTATAACCGAACGGCCACGTGACATAATCCTAGGCATTCCCCTAAGTCACGATGATGGCACCAAATTGAAGGAAGATCCACACTTGTCCACTTTCCACGTGGCATCACCCCAGTCGTTGATCATGACCACGATCTGTGTGTATACACACCCGTTTGTGATTAACGGTTGGAGAAATAACCGCTTACGGATATGTACTTTCCGTTAAGTTTTCCATCAACAAACTTTCCCGCCCAAACTTCGGCTATAAATAGAGGATAATTCAGGTATGATTTCTTAAGTTACTCTCACTTCACTTTACTATTTTCTTCTTCTTCTTCTTCATCAAAACCCTGCACTTATTCTCACGCCGGAGGGTGGTCACGGAGAGAACCCCCATTCTCCCCGTGGTGAGTCTAACGGTTGTTTGTTTTGCAGTTGTTGTTCGAAGAAGAAGATTAATTACCCCTGAATCAAACGAGAAGAGTTAACCCTAATTCATGAAAGTTAGCGAAATCAACACATAACGATATCGAAACCTCGTGAATTTATCGTCACTTATTCTTGAAAGTATAATTAAACATTACAAGTCCTCGGGATCATTAAAAGGTCACTCAGAGGTAAGAATTAACATGTTGACACGTTTAACCCCTTTGTCTTGTAAACTTTCAATTTCTTTCACAAACGGCTTCATACGTTTCATAATTTATTTTTTTAAGAATACAAACATCGCGTAAGGTTATTGAAAAGCATAATTTTCACATGTTGACACTTTTGGTCCTTCCACATACATCTTTTCTTTGTTTGTCAACTTTAATCCCTCGAAATCAATTCATTACACGATTAGGGTTTATGACACGTGTCATTATTATATTGGACATGATTTTGCGAGGTGTTACATCCTCACCCCCTTAAAAGAAATCTCGACCTCGAGATTTACTGAAATAAATGAGGGTATTTCTGTCGCATCGTGGATTCAACTTCCCACGTATATTCTGGGCCTCTACGGGCATCCCATTTTACTTTTACGATTGGCACATGTTTCCTCTGAAGCCTTTTAACCTGTCGATCCTCGATCGACAAAGGCTTTTAAAAAAACTTCAAGCTTTCGTCAATCTGCACATCCTTATGAGACATTGCTAGCGATTCATCGGCTAGACATTTCTTTAAATTGCAAATGTGGAACACATTGTGTATTCCACTAAGTTCTTCAGGTAGATTCAGCTTATAGGCTACGGTCCTGACACATGCGATGTTCTCGAATGGTCCAATATATCTTGGGCTCAGCTTGCCCTTCTTACCAAATCTCATCACTCTTTTCTAGAGTGACACTTTAAGTAATACTTTATCGCCTACCTCGAATTTTAGAGGTTTGCGCCTCTTATCTGCGTAGCTCTTCTGCCTATCCCTGGCAGCTTTTAGATGATCACGGATTTGAACAATCTTATCTGTCGTCTTGAGGACTATCTCAGGTCCTGATAGTTGGGTTTCTCCAACTTCCGCCCAACAAACTGGTGTTCTGCACTTCCTTCCATATAAGGCCTCAAAAGGCGCGGCTTGGATGCTCGAATGATAACTGTTGTTGTATGAAATTTCAATCAAAGGAAGATGGTCATCCCAACTTCCACCCAAGTCAATAACACAAGCCCGTAGCATGTCTTCTAGTGTTTGAATCGTACGCTCACTTTGTCCATCCGTCTGAGGATGATAAGCAGTACTGAAATTCAAACGAGTGCCTAGAGATTGCTGAAAGCTTTTCCAAAAATGAGATGTGTATCTAGTATCCCTATTTGAGATAATAGATACTGGCACCCCATGGAGAGATACAATTTCATCCACATACAGCTGGGCTAGTTTATCGGAGCTATGCGTCTCTTTAATGGGTATGAAATGAGCTGACTTTGTCACTCTGTCAACTATAACCCATATTGTATCATTTCCATGTTTTGTCCTTGGTAACTTGATGATAAAATCCATAGTTACCATTTCCCACTTCCAAGTGGGAAGTTCAGGCTGTTGCAGTAAACCTGACTGCTTTTGATGCTCGGCTTTAACTTGTGCACATGTCAGACATTTAGCCACATAAGTGGCTATGGATTTCTTCAAACCTATCCACCAGTAATCTGCCTTCAGATCTTGGTACATTTTTGTCGCTGCCCGGATGAACCGAATATTTAGAATTATGAGCTTCTCGGAGGATTTCATCTCTAAGTCCTCCACGAATTGGAACCCAGATTCGTCCATTCAATCTAAGGATCCCATCATTCCCAGGCGATAACTGATCAACAGTTGCACCTAATCTTTCTACTGGGAAGTTGTATTCCATTATCTGTGCTGACAATAGTTTCTCGTTTAAACTGTTCTTTAGTTCAATGCTTTTAGCATTGATCCTAATAGGTTTGACCCTTTCTTTCCTGCTTAGTGCATCAGCAACCACATTCGCTTTGCCCGGGTGATAGCGAATCTCACAATCATAATCGTTCAATGTTTCCATCCAACGACGTTGCCTCATATTGAGATCTTTGTGGTTAAACAAATGTTAAAGGCTTTTATAATCTGAATAGATTACACACTTGGTTCCATAAAGGTAATGCCTCCAAATCTTTAGTGCAAATACAACGGCACCCAACTCCAAATCATGGGTGGTGTAGTTCTTTTCGTGCACCTTAAGTTGACGTGATGCATAGGCAATCACCTTGCCTTTCTGCATAAGCACACAACCCATACCAGTGTGCGATGCGTCGCAATAAACAACAAACTCTTCTATCCCTTCTGGAAATGTTAACACAGGAGCATTGCTTAATTTTTGCTTAAAAATCTCAAAAGATTCTTGTTGTTTGGGACCCCAATCAAACTTTATATTCTTGCGAGTTAAAGAAGTTAAAGGTGCAGCAATTTTTGAAAAGTTTTCGATGAAACGCCTGTAGTAACCTGCCAAACCTAAGAAACTGTGAATTTCTGTAGGTGTCTTAGGCGCTTTCCAATTCATAATTGCTTCAATTTTAGCGGGATCCACCTGAGTTTAGGCTCGGTTCGCAACCGAAAGTCGCAAAAGTTAACTTTTGCTTTGACTTTCAGTTCTGATCCGAATTAGCTTAGTTTCTTTATGCCTTAAGGTTCCTTTGTGACCATATTACATGTTAGTATAACCCTCTGAGGTTATAATACATGGTCCCTTAGTAATCTGAGTTTATTACATGTTTCCGTTATTATGCTTAAACTTTGACCATTATGCCCTTATGTTATAAAAACGAGATTTTTGAATATGTAAACATGCAAACAACTTAGTTACTGATATATAAACATGTCAAAATTATTTTGACATAATTTTCTAGTCTCAAACTAAAGATATGTAAGATATCGTAAAATTGAACTTTTTATTAATTAAACTACGCTTTTATGCATAAATCATGTTTAGACCCAAATTTTGGCACCAAACTCATTACCTACTATTATGATATTAATTTTAAGGTTTTTTGGAATATTGGGTCAGATTATAAACTGACCATATCATTGAGTTCTTGTGTAAATTCGATAAATGACGATAATGCCCTTTTTGTTAATAAAATGAGGTTTACATATGATTAACATGCCAAAGCTTTTCCTACTGATTTTATATGAAAAATAAAATATTTTAGACATTTAAGGCTGATTAAGATCTCAGAATTTCATACACATCGCAAATATCGTCAATTGTCGACTTTTACGCTAATTAGGTGCATAGTATGGTTTAAAACCATATTTAGCACCCAAGACTTGATACTTACTAAATTTATAAATAAATTTTAATACTTTTACAGTAAGTACAATTCATGAACTCAGACTTCCAAATTTGCCCTTAAAAGCATATGTGAAATGACCAAAATGCCCCTATGATGCATAGTTTGGCCATAAATGGTAAACCACACACATGTATGATATCCTACTGATATAACCTTATAAAATAAATATTTTTACAGATTATTTTAGACCAGAACATCAGTTTATGTTTAAACTTCTTTTATAAATCCTAAAATGACCAAAATGCCCTTACGGGACTTAATTTGGTTTTAAAATCTTTTTGGGTATAATTGTTGATATCCTACTGATATCATAACATATTTAGAGCATAATAACTTATGGAACTTTTACATGACTCATCCGGACCCGTTATGCATATAGGCGTTCGGTACGGTTTATGTAACTAGTTTGCATAAATTAGCCGAAACGGGTCAAACCTTATCATTTTAACTTCAAATTCCAGAATGTAATTAGTTTACCCATATAATACAAGTCTCCATACTTGTCGGGTCTAAATTACATTTCCAATTCGATCATCGCTTAATCTAGCGTTTCGTACCGTAAACCTTTCTTTAAACTAATCGGTCTAAGTTTGTAACTTAAATAAGACCCGTTAGTAATCTAATAGGTTAATATAACCTTCGTTCCATATTAGGAGCCTAGTAAAAGATACTTGCCCTTGTTTGAGTAGATTGTACGGCTGAGAATACTAAACTTGCATTTTAAGCTCAGGTAAATATTTTTAACTTATTTTCCCTTATACGGGCTTAGGATACGATAAATTATTACCGCTTGGTTGGGTGTGGAATATTTAATCGATTAGTGGTTAATTCATTGACATAACCCATTTTAAACTGTGCTATAAACTGTGTACATTTGACTATGATGATATCAACTACGTCACGATACTCCCCACCGGGCCCACCGGTAATATGTGGAAATATTGGGGTGTGACAGGTTAACACCTCATAAAATCATACCCAACGATTTGTTGACACGTGTACTAAACCTTAATGATGTCAAACGTTGACTGTTAGAGACTAATTTTGTGAAAAATCAAAAACTTTGAATGTGGAAGGACTGAAAGTGTTAACATGCTTAAACTAAGCCTCTGAATAACAAAACACGGTATTTATAATTATAATTGAGCCACTTGTTGATCGAAATGAACCGTTTACGTAATTAATTAAAAGTTTGCGCGACGAAGGGTTAAAAGCGTCAACATGTTTAATTATACCTCTGAGTGACCTTTTAATGAACCCGGAGCATTATAATATCTGATTGTATTCTGAGGAATACATAATATTGGCCATATAGGGCTTTAATGCCGATAAATGATTATACGCACTAGTTTGTGCGTTAAAAGGGTTAAAAGTGTCAACATGTTAATTCTTACCTCTGAGTGACCTTTTAACGAACCCGAATCATCGTGACGTTTGATAATACTCTCAAGAATGCCTAATATGGATAAAATAGGGCTTCGACGCAATAAAATGATAATGCATGCAAATTTGTGCGTTAGAAGGACCAAAAGCGTCAACGTCTAAAACTACACCTTAGAATGATCATTTAAGCAAACTGGAGCACCGTAATATTCGGTCATACCTTCGGGAAGTGTCTAATACTGGCCATATAAGGTTTTTATGCCATTTCGCGATAATGCGCGCAAGTTCGCAATTAAGGGGTTAAAAGCGTCAACGCGCAAAACTACACTTTAGGGTGATCTTTTAAAAGAACTGGAAACTCCGTTATGCTCAGTCATACCCTCGGATGTGCCTAATATGAGCTGTTTAAGGCTTAGATGCCGTAGAACTACGCCTTTGAGAGGCCTTTTAATCAGACCAGGAACTCCGCAACGCTCGGTTAAACTCCCGAGTGTGCGGTGTGCCTAAGGTTGGCCGTTAGAGGTTTCATACCTTATATCAACATTACATATATGATACAAGAACATGAGGTACCTAATATGTAAAAAATAAAACTTAATTTGAGCATAAACCATAACAGGGATCAAAGCTGCCAAAGCAGCAAAGTTTGAGCTGGGCCAGACCAGAGTCGCGGGCCGCGACCGTGGGCTGGTCTGCCTTCGCGGGCCGCCTGAACGACCAGAACAGCAGCAACATGTGCTGTTTATTTTTTTATTTGTTTTTCAATTCTTGTGCTCCACACATAGATTTCTAAACCATTTTAACCAATCTAGGGGCTTGTATACTGATTTTAAACCTGCCATAACACTTGTAATCATCTCATGATCCCCTCAAACACTTGGCATGATCATAGAGATTCTTGAAAACTATAAATAGGTGTTGAATTTTCATAATTCACTTGCACCTTTCCATACTATCTTCATCTATCTCTCAACCTGGAAGTTCCTAAGTTAAATAGGAGCATCCTCTGAGTTCTTTTCAGTCCCCTGGACCATTTGTAAGTGTCCTTTCATGGCTAGTTTTTTTTATTTGGATTTAAAGGCCGACAATTCAAGCGTTTACAATAAACGCTTTGACTTTTACTATACGCCCAAACAGAACAAAACCTCAGCACCAACAGACCACCGCCACTTCACAATCATCCACAAGATATGAGCGGGAGCAATAGAAAAAAGTTCAAAAAGAATTGGAGGGACTCGGCCTTTGGAACGTACTCATCTGAAGACGCGCGAGCAACCATAAACAAGCTCGTAGCACAGAGAGAAACAAAGCAAGAGAATAGAGAACGACAGTGGACCCCCCTAACGAAAACTCCGGCGGAGGTGCTCAGCACATAAGACTATCAGTTTAAAGCCCCTCCGCCAATGAAGAACAAGAGGGGTCAAGATCCGAATTAGTATTGTGACTACCACAAGGATAATGGTCACACTACAAACAATTGTATATCTCTCCGCACCGAGAATGAAAAAGCGCTCAAAAGTGGTGAACTCACCCACTTACTGCAGAACGTGCGGAAGGATATAAAGCAAATTACTCGCGGTGATGAAGGCCCGAGTAAGAAAGCAAAAACCTAAGCGACGCAAGAAGTAAGTAACATACAATAGTCTCTTCACATGTTGGTCAAGTTCTTTAACTTACCAATCCATGGCGTAGAACTATAGTATGAGTAAGTTAAGTTCCATTTAATTATCCTAAACGGACGACTTTGTACTACGGCCTCTGAGCCTTATCATTAATCAAAGCTAAGTTAGTTCTATTATTTTTGTGTTTATTACAAAGTGCATGCAATTCCTTTTGGTAAGCGCAAAAACATTATGGTAACTATAACACAAGTCTCATGAATGGTCAGTGATCACACGCATCGCGCAAGGCCCAGCCTTACGTTCACACATGAGCTTTATACCACCTTTATTCGCCTTACCTAGTCAAAGAAATTGTACTCATGCAAAATATTGTAAGTCAAACACACTTCATACTAGTTACTGGCACATCACACGCCTTAACAGAAAATTATAAACATGCCCGGCAGTGTATAAAATAAAGTTACTTGCGCCACAGTGCATTAACAAGCAGGGATCCGCATCCCAAACCTAAAGTTAACTATCAATTGTTTATACAAAGAAAGGAAAACCTAAGCTAGGTCTTCGTCTTCACCTTCTTCCCTGTCTGGGAAAATTTCTCTCAATCGCGTCATGAACTCGTCAGAATGTAGCGCAACATTGATAAGATCCATGACCGGAAGCTATAAAGTATTAAATCGTGTCTTTGCAGCAGCGAGAGCAGCTTCAGTATCAACACCATGAGTAGCAGACTTACTAGTGTCCTAGTCAACTTTTAAAGCGTTAACCACATGGTGAGAACACTCCGCATACCCTTGGGCATACCCATCATTCCGCGCAGCAAACAGTAGATGCACAACCATCTTGTCTAGTTCTTCAGAATTAAGAACTGACTCAGTAACCTACACAAAAAGGAAAAGAAGAATAAAAAGACGCACCAACATCGCCAAATATTACCAGAGATAGATAAACTTATGCTTGCAATCCCGTGCTCTTTAAACCACAACATATCACTCTTCAACGGTTCAAGCTCACTCTCCGCCGTTGCCCGCGTAGTCTCGGAGTTCTCCAACTTATCTTCAGTATCAGTAAGGTGGCGGGAAGTTTCAGCCTGTTTAGTCCGTTCAAGCTCCAAATCCTTTTTGGCAGACTCAATTTCCGCCTTAAGTTGTTCCTGCTCAGATAATAAAGAAATAAGTTCTTCTATCTCCTTATCTCTAAGAGCAAGGGTAGCGCAGGTATGTACCTCTCTTTGTTCACTTATTTCCCTATGAGAGCGCGCCTCATCACGAGCTGCTTCAGCCTCAGCTTTTTCTTGCTTCAATTTCTCAATCTCCGCATCTTGTTTTTTCAACTTCTCAACTTCAGCTTTAAGATTGTTGATAACATTACGGAGACCCATCTTCTCAGCATTATCTTTCTCGCAAATCTCTCTCCAATTTTTGCGCTCCTTGGAAAGAAGGGCAGCCTCAGCCTCTGCTTTTCTCTTCCATTCCGCAACCGACCATTCTTCAGTTTTTCGGTCATGATCAAACTTGGCCCGGTCAGCCTCCAACGTAGCTTTCAACTGGGCTACTCGGGCCTCATCTTCAGAAATTTTTTTCTTGGACTCCTCATAAGCAGCCCATTCTTTGTGCATACTACGCCACTCACGCACTATGCGATGGGTAGTAGACGTATAAGAAGCAGCTTCTTCAAGATAAGCATGATAGGTCTGCTTATGAGGACGCCCTTCATGGAACTTAATCTCCCCAGGAGGAAAGGTTCCCTGTAACCAATCACGGCACACACGCCAATCAGAAAAAGTATCCCCTTTCTTCAACTTCCACACCGGCGCATGAACCTCATCCGCTTGTTTCTCCAAATAGCATTTATAATAATAATCCCTCGGAGTTTAATCCGGGCGGATAGGAGAATTTTCATCAGCTTGAATAAAAGAACCCTAGTCTCCACCAGGATTCCTCTCAATGTTCTCAGGCGCAGAACCAAAAGTCGTAGAAGGAGAAGTTGCTACAGGAATTTCTTGAGCAGATTTTCCTTTCTCCGGGCCCCGCGCCACAACTTCAGGAGACTTTGGATGCCCAGCATCAACGCCCGCAGCCTCCGGGCTAATAACCTTCTCTGTTTCCACCACAACTTCAACAGGTTCTTCAACCTCAGGGTTCCCTGCCTCAGCAGCCCTCTCCGCCTCATCTTCACCAGTGGCTTTCGTACCTTCTAGCTGCTCGTTGATAGGGGCGCGAGGAGGGGAAGGCGGAAGATCCTCATTAACTGCGGATGATGGCTCCGCATGCACATGAGAACTTGGTTTTTCTACAAAATAAAGAACAAATTACAAACATGCGATGCGCATAGAAAGCAAATAAAGAAAAGGCTGACCTAGAGGAGGTTTCGCAATAAAGGCATCAAGATTGCCCTTTATGGTGATCTTCTTTCTTTGAACCTTCTTAGCAGGTTGCCCTCCGGTCTCAACATCAGCCTGTTTTCTTTTTCTCGCCTTTGGCTTCAACAAAGGCTCCGGACTTGACTCTAAGTCAATTGGGTCATCAGGATTTGAGGGGGGGGGGATATTAGCAGTATCCCGAGGTTCCGCCTTTGGTGTCCTCACAACTGAAGGCGCAAGACCCTCCAACGAGTCAGATACCACCACATAATCACACCAGGAGTTAGAGGAATGGCGCGTACCTTTCTTCTCTCCTCCAACATTTTTGACCTTGGATGATTGAGCTTTCTCTGCATCATTTTTTCGCGGCGCAGCTGTAGCAGTTGGCGCACGTTTTTTCTTCTCAGGGCCTATGCTCAGGTTAGTCAGCTCACCTACTCAAGCAACAACACCACAATATTACCCATGCGTAAAAGAATGGTACCGTAATATAAAAACAA
Source organism: Helianthus tuberosus (assembly GCA_030545235.1). Classification (NCBI taxonomy): domain Eukaryota; kingdom Viridiplantae; phylum Streptophyta; class Magnoliopsida; order Asterales; family Asteraceae; genus Helianthus; species Helianthus tuberosus. The sequence continues at coordinate 87,892,085 of CM060369.1, forward strand.
AAATAAATACTTACCAGCGCCACTTGGGGATTGCGCGACCAAATCTTCATCGCGCGGGAAAACAAATTTCTTGGCAATTTGAAGATACCACAGCTCCTCATCAGCCCATTTTGGAATGGTGCCCATCTTCCCACCTTCCCTCTCAAACGCAACAACATATAGAGAAACAACTACAAGGAGAGCAAGGGGCAAACTCAAAAAAAAAAAAAAAAAAAGAAGAAGAGAAGAGAGGAGGAAGAGATCTAGAATCTTTCTGTTACCACCCTCCATATACACCGGTTTGTCTTCTCTATTCATCTGCCAACAGAGGCTCATACCAGCACCAACCAGGCTTTCTCTGGCAAAGCAATCGACGGAACATCCTTTAGATCTTGGTACCAATTCTCTGAATGAGGAGTTTGTATCGTCTCCGTCGCAGCCTCCTCTTTATCCCTGAAAACCATCTTCATCGGAATCACTCCGACTTTAATAAAGAAGAATTTTTGCTTCCAATTGTGAAAAGATTTCGGGGGTTGCAGCAAGATCTTTTTTGCAGAAGCCCGTTGGACAAACGAGTAGAACCCCTGGGAACAGTGCATCTGGTGAAACACCCGGAAACGAGTAACCATCGGCTCAATATGCATTGTACGACAGATAAACTCAAAATAACGAACCCTTTCCATCCCAATAGGGTGCAATTGGGAGATATGAAACTTGTAATAAGAAAGAATGTCAAGAAAGAACTTCGTTGCAGGCAATCGAAAATTGCCTAGCGAGAAAAAAAATCCCAAAACAGAGTAATATATCCGGCCGGAGCATCCGCTGCCATCTGACCCTCATCAGGGTATCGAGCGTCCCAACTATCAGGAAATTTGAAGTTTCGAACCAAACCATCAAAGGTTTCCCTAGGCCACTTCAATGGTGGAAGACCAAAAGCCATTTCTTCAGCAGAATCTTCATGATGTTCTCCAGTTGACATAGAGGGGAAAATTACAAATTTTTTTCAAAAAAGTGACAGGGAAGACGAAGAAGAAAGGGTTTTCAAATGGCAATATTGACAAAAATAGGCAATCGAAAGATTTATATACCCACCACCATAAATGGCATAGATAACTGCAATAACACCTTTTTCGGGGTAGATAAGGTTATCTAAGCATCGAAGGCGAGTGGGAATAGCAATGACGCGTGTCCACGCTCGCGTGAGAACCACGATCGACGACGTACAACTGACAAGAGACAGCCTGTCATACGTCAACAGTCATCACTGCACCTTTTCACCTGCCAAAGGCCAAGATTTTCAAAATCGAAATCATGAGTAAATAAAATCTTCTCCAAGAAGGTTTCCAACATTTTCGTGCCAAAAACCCCACAACAAAAAAGCACCCATCTCTCATAGTCCAGTGCTCCACTTATTTGCATAAGAGCAACACTAGACTGGGGGGACTTGAAGGGGTAAGGTCCCAAAAACCTTGCACAGGTGCTTGAGACCATACCACAAATTAGCTCTTTTTAGAATGAACCTTGCGCGGCGGCGCACTGGTTCTAAAAGAGAACATAAAAAGAAAACAGTTTTAAACATACGCGCGCCAAAAGGAAACTAACAAATCCTTGCGCCAGCTCTCATACAATAGATAGGATAAAATCCTAACAAAACCTCTGCATGAATATCATCCAGACTTGGATAAAAGTAACTTCTCTGCTACCTCAGAATTAGCATGAAGAAGAGTCACATAGGATTACAGCTGTATCCTTCTAGAAGTCTTTATCGTGCACAACCATTCGGTTATAACTGAATGGCCACGTGGCATCATCCCAGGCTTCCTCAAAGTCACGATGATGGCACCAAATTAAAGGGAGATCCACACTTGCCCACTTTCCATGTGGCATCACCCCAGCAGTTGATCACGATCACGATCCGTGTGTACACACTCCTTAGTGATTAACGAACGATGAAATAACCGCTTACGGAAAAGCACTTTCTGTCAAGTTTTCCATCAACAAACTTTCCCGCCCAAACTTCGGCTATATAAAGGATAATTCAAGTATAATTTTCCAAGTTACACACTGTGACAACCCTCAAAATTACAGGTATCCGTACAATTAATTAATTTTAATTATGTGCTTAATGACTGTGCTTGATTACAACTGACAATTTAAACTGCTTTATGATTTTTGTATCATACATACATATGCATCATATTTTATACAGTCACTCCATTTATTATACACAAACTTTAGTGACATACTTGATGCACAAAGCACAGTTAGCACACTGAGCGGATAACCCATAAACATGCTGACAATGCTAGCACATAGACAGACAATGTTTTGAGGCCAGTATGAGCCAGAGACAGGGTACTACACTAGTATGGAGTGTAGGGAAGTGAGGACCATAAAACTGCGTCACTAGGTGATAGTTAAAGTACCGGGAAGTGCCTAAAACCCACTAATAATGCAGAATTCTGCATTATTTATCAGAAATTCAGCATTTAATATGCTAGCAATGTGCCAAAAATATGGCAGAATGGTCCTGTACGCTTTCCTAAGTGTCGGGAATTAATTGTGTTACAAAAAGACACATAAAAGACACTATAAGGAATAATTAAGCACTTTAACGAAACGGTTTCTAACCGAATAACCGGACATTACCCGGAACACCAAAATTTTGCCAAATACATTGTTTAACTATTTCTTGGCTAGTTATGGTTCCCGTACACCATAACACCCACTAAAATATCCACTAACTAACATATGAAATCATATACTTGGAATTCAACTTACATTTACCAACTTCCATCAAGATGTTACAATTAACCCCCCCCCCCCATGCCCATTTTCGGTCACAAGAGGACCCACAAAAATCCCCACCATACTTCCAAGATTTAATTTCATATTTTATTGGATTGTTACTTAATGGGGTGAACAAAATATGTAGTAGGAGGATTATAAGTATGGAACCTTAAGATCACAATCATTCCATATCTTCTCAAAATCAACACCATCACTCCCTCACTCTCTCCCTCTCCTCTCGGCTCACTATAACCGCCACCACCACCACCTTAACACCACCATCTTCATCCATTTTCAAACTTGATTCAAGTATAAAAAGGTGTCTTGAGAAGATGGAAGCTTGAGGAACTTGAAGGAACTTCATACATTGCTTGCAATCACCACTTTTCATCATCTTTTTCACTAGAAATCTTCCCTAGCCTTTGAGCTAGTTGTAAGTTCCTTGGTTAACCCTTGTTACTTCTCTTTTTGTGGTTAAAATTTGTAGTATGCTGTTTATATCAAGAACACTAAGAACATGAACTAAAAGATTCAAACATAAAGAATGAACATAAAGTTTACATGAGGATGAAATGTTGTAGTATGATGTTGTTGTGAATATATTGTTGATTTCTTGTTGATTCTTGGTAAAGTGATGTTAATCATCATATGAGACTTGTTAAATAATGATGAAAACCATGATTTAACAAGAGTAGGAGGTGATTATGAGCTACATAAAATAATCATCCTCTAAGTTTAAACATGAACTTGAAAGAAATTGATTTTCTTGAAATATAAGTGAACAAAGTAAGTTGATGATCATGTAGATCCGAGTTTTACAAAAGACTTTTCTAAATAAACCAAGTTCAAGAATCGATTTTTGGAAAATCATGACTTTTACATACACTTACACCATTTTAGGAAATAAAATAAGTGTGAAAACATTTTATTTACAAGAAGAGTTCAAAAGGTTAATTTTTGTAAAAATTGTTTACAAGTTGTAAAAACTTAACTCTTTTAAGAAAATGATTTTTAAAGAAGTGAATGCACTTTGAAAGGTAACTAAGACCACTAGACGCATTACCAAGTTACTACTTGTTTTCGGGATGTATCAAGTTCATGATTAATAGGAAGCGCATATAGTTTTTACTCTTGGTAATGTAAAATTATTTGAGGATTGATTGTTGATTGATTTTGAAAAGAAAATGATATGCTTAATAGCATGGAAACCTCTGTTTACAAAGGAAACTATGGCGAAATTTTCTAAAAATCCCAAGACTTAGAAATTATTTTCTAACAAGTGTTTACAAATGTGTTTTAACTTGGTTCTTCGAAAGTAAACTTCGCCATAAGTTTTGTTACAAAATTTCAAAGTGTCGGAGGTGGGTTTTCATAAATAAAAGCGGATAAATATATATTTAGAGTATATATTTTATACTAAACGCTTGTGTGAGTATTTGTTCGATTTGAGAACTAGTTATATTATTTTAAGGCAAAGTAATATAACTTATCAAAACCCCATCACATTTATAACCCCAGAATAATACCAAAAATTTCAAGGAATAAATATTTAAGTTACATACTCATTATTGTGGAACCGAACGCAAAAACGTAACTTACGAAATATTCCGGAAAATACTTTTACAAATATATTTTTGGGTAAATATTATTTTGGGATACAAGGAGTGAAAATATATTATCTTTGGGAAAGATATATTTTGGGAATACATTATTTTCGACAAATAAGTTATTATATATTTTTTTTAAAGTGGGACTTAGGAATATATAATGTCAAGACTCTAATCACAAAATACCCCCATCTTTGGGCAGGAAATACGCATATAAAATACTTGAGAAATATGGGTACGAAATAGTTGCCTAACTATTATTCCAAAACCCTAAAAACAAAACCTAAGTTAAAATAATAATTATTATTTTAACAAGAAGTTATAACTTGGAATAATATCAAAGTAACGTAACTCAAAAACCCTCATACTAAGCAAAGGCACGGCCCGTTCGTCTAATAGACGTTAGTACGCTGTAGGTAGTCGTGTTTGCGGAGGAGACTTGGGTTACACAGACTGAAGACGCAATACAGTGAGTTCATGTCCCCCTTTTCTTTTAACTGTTTTCAGTTTTATACTTCGGGGGTGGAATACATGTTACAATTATTACAGACATTTTATACATGGTATGGTTAGCCTAAGGAGGGTTTACGACTAGATCATGTGAAGGGTGGGCACAACACTTAAAGGCCATTAATCCTCGTCGTAGGACCGAGGGACATGAGTGATAGATCTATTTGGGTGTAGCGAGCCCACACCCATGAGGCCGGGGCAGCCCATAGAGGTGACTATGTCTTCCAGCCGGAAGCCCGGTAGAAATTTGCTAGGTTTAAGTTCTTCCTGCACCTTTTCACACATACCAGTGGCTTTGCAACCCATTGGTGATCTATTTTTCCTTATTGCTACATACCAGGGACATTTATACATACAGACTTACTTTAACGGTTTATACACACAGACATATACATGAACTCGCTCAACTTTTGTTGATTTTTCAAACTACATGTATTTCAGGGAATTGATCGGATCTGGCAAGTGTCTGCATATGTGTCAAGCTGCGTACTAAACAAAGATGTCATCCAGGGTTGTAGGGTTTGGGAGGTGTAACCCTTTCCTGGACGGGTCACACGTCTCCAAACCTCGTTTTATTTAAAGTCTTTTGTTGAGTCCTTGTGAACTCATTTTAAACAAGTCATGGTTGTAACTTATTTTGGGTTGACATTTCAAGACAAGCATGTTATGGTATTTTCTAAACTGTATTAATGGATGAACATCTCGTGTTTTTAATCATATAGCATTGTTATGATTGTTGCTATGGTATTAAGAAGTCACACCAAAATAATCCACGCTTCCGCAAAAACCAGGGTGTGACACACACACACACTTCACTTACTATTACTTCTTCTTCTTCATCAAACCCTGTACTTATTCTCACGCCGGAGGATGGTCACGAAGAGAACCCCCATTCTCCCCGTGGCGAGTCTAACGGCTGTTTGTTTTGCAGTTGTTGTTCGAGGAAGAAGATCATTCACCCCTGAATCGAACGAGAAGATCTAACCCTTTTATGCAGATTCAAACCCCCTGGTTCAATTGATTTCGGTTAATTAAACCAGTGTTTCTTCAAATCGAATATGGTTAAATGGCATAATCCCATTTTAATCAGTGTTGCTTGATAACAATAAACATTGGGGGTTAACGACCGTGTCCTGGATATCCTCGGCTCATTTAAAATTATAAATGGCCACGACTTAAGCACGAGGTGTAGACATACACCTGACAGTTGCGTATGTAAAAGATATACTCACTTGTTGGGGTAACCCGCCGTGGGATTATATTAGCGGTGTGTCGATTAATCTTGTTCGGCTTTTATCCCGGCCCTAAATGTATGACAAACATGTGAATCTGATACAAGATTATCGTTATATAATTGTCCCAAGTTATAAAAGAATATTTTTGCCTTGTGCATTTAAATCAATTTTATAAACATTTTTCAAATGAGTCGGTTAATTGTATTTACAAGTGTAAACTGACGTATTTTCAAAAGACTAAGTGACAGGTACTACTTGTAATTGGCTGGAAGCTTCTGGGCGTTAAGTATAGGATCTTTCAAGTCCGTAATGCCTTATGTCTGTTGAACATGTTGTATATTTGATTTAGATTCGCCGGTGGATTTAATATTACAAGCTCTTATGTGTTTATCATTTCAGTACTTTTTAACATTTGAGTTTGTAATAATATTTTATATTCCAAGACTTCCGTTGTGCTATTCTGTGTATATTTGACTATGACGATATCAATCTTACATCACGATACTCCCCACTAGGCCCACCGGGCTGAGCTGTAAATACCGGGGTGTGACAGGTTGGTATCAGAGCCAACGTTTGAGTGAATTAAACACTTGCCTTTAGTGTTTAATCTCAAATGACACAATAGCATATTCCTCAGACCTTCTGAGTCTAGACTTAACGTAGGAATGCTCTCATCCCTATTAAGTAAACATTGTTTTCGATTTTATGTGTTTTAAATATGTCGCCAGGCAAAGAAGCCGTTGATGGAAATTCTCCACATCCGAAGCCTAGAAATGCCAAGCTTCGTACCACGGCAAGGATAAGCGTGCAACCAGTTGGAGGAAAGACCTTTATGGACCTATTCCCAAAATCAAACCTATTTAAACTCTTAACCAGACTTTGGAGTCTAGACCAGAAGGTCCCTGAGGCTCCCATATTGAAGATGATACATGTGGATGCTATTAATCCCTATTTCCTATCTCTGAGTTTTGGAATTCCAAACTTGGACTATACCAGACAAAACCCAATCCGTGATCCATGCCATTTCTTTAACCATTGAATCCTTGGATTCTATTTCTACAACGGATTCTGATTTGAAATGTTTACTTTATTCACTAAGATCTTCAGAGTCGCTACTGTGTACGATAAATAAAGAAGAAGAAACAATCAGAATAAAGCAAGGAAGACATTAGAAAACCCTTCTTCCATCATATTTCAGTTTTTCCCTTTAAGTCCCTGTATGGGCATTTGATTATTAAAGTCCTTTGTGGACATATTATTTCATCATAGTCCTTGTGGACCTACCTCTCCTGATAAGCCTCTGAATATACGTTTATGTATTATAGTCCCTTTGAGGACATTATATTTCAATATAGTCCTTTCGAGGACATTATATTTCAATAATAGTCCCTTCGTGGGCATCATACTTCAAAATAGTCCTTTCATGGACATTATACTCCATTATAGTCCTTACATGGACGTGTTATTTCAATTAAATCTTTTTGTAAACATGTTATTTCATTAAAAATATTTTATAGACATGTTATGTCATCAAAGTCCCCTGGCGAATATTATAATTCGTCATAGTTCTCTCGAGGACATATCGTTTCACTATAGTCCAGTGTTGACTTATCTTATAGTCCCTATCTGGACTTATATTTTCCTTTTAGTTCCCACATGGACTAGTATCGCTTCAAAGTCCCTATTAAGACCTATCTTTTCTGTATAGTCCCTGTGCGGATGTTGGTTTATTATAATTCCCTAATGAACATATTTTTAATTTAAGTCCATGTGAGGGCATCTGTTCAGCAAAGTCCTTTGTACGCATGTTGTACCAATATAGTCCTTTTTATGGACACGTTATTTCATTAAAATCCCTTTGGGGATATGTTATTTTTAAATAGTCCTTCCGTGGACACGAGATTTCATTATAGTCCCTTAGTGGACATGATATTTCATTATAACCCCTTTGTAGACATGACATTTCATTTCATTATAGTCCCTTCATGGGGAAACTGTTTCAATATTGTCCCTATGTGGACTTATAATATTTTATAGTCCTTATACGTACTTATATTTTCCTTTTAGTCCTCTGTGGACAAATAGGATACTGAAAGTCCTGATAAAGGCACTATTGTAGATTTCTTAATGATTTATGGAAAGTTTTGAAAATTTTATACATGTATTCATTTCGTCCTTTACCAAACAATAGTATCAATTTTATTCGAACTTTATCGATCTGCTAAATAATTTTAAAAGATCTTCTTAATGGTATAACCTAGCCAATATGTCAATACAGACATGCTATGATGGTAAAACCCTCTTAACACAATTAATCCTTGTTAACATCTAAGAACATGTTAACACTCCTGGCAGTGTTACTTGAGAAACCACATCAGCCGTCAAGGTATTTGGACTATGTCCAAGCCTTAAAGCCTATATGATCGAATTAGATCATGGCAAGTATCATAAATATGATGATCATAATATAAAGATCCATTAGTGGAGAAGTGCCTACGGGCTAAACTTGTTGTCCAATAAGACAACGACAGTTGTGGTCTACGACCCCCTGTCTAAAAATGTTGGACTATGTCCAAGCTTCATAGTCTAAAAAGATCAATATGATCATGACTTATATCATCTAATACGCTGATCACGTTATTTAGCATCCTTTAGTGATGTTTCGCCTACGGGCTATATGCTATATTGTCCATTAGTGACATTGACAAGTGTGACCGTTATGGTTTACCGTCCAAGGTGATGGGCAATGCCCAAACCTTATAGTCTATAAGATCGATAAGATCATTACTAATATCCTCAATTACGATAATTACATATATATGCATAAACATCCATTAGTGATGTCCATTGATTGGCCTATGTGGCAAAATAAATTGTCTTTCAAGCAATGACAGAGGTAGTCTATGACTCTCTGCCCAAAGGTAAAGAACTATGTTCAAACCTTAAAATCCCTGATCAAATAAGATTGCGGCTTATATATTAATGTCCTCTGTGACAGGCCTTTTTATGCCATATTCTATATGTCCCTTGCAACAAGGCCTTCGTGCCTTATGGCTATTAATGTCCTTCATGACAAGCCTATTTACTACATTTATATGTCCTTCATGACGAAATTATGTTTCATATTTTAAAAGTCCTTGTGACGAGCCGCAGAGCTATACAAAATTGTCAATATGACAAGTACAGTTTTAACATTGATCCTTGTCTAAAAGGTAATGGACTCGGCCCAAACCCTAAATGCCATTGATGGTCCTCTTGTGACCTAGGCTAAATGTAATTGATATACATACAAATAACATTCATTAGGAATGTTCATAACCTATTAGCCTATATGGTTTAATGATACCATGGCTAGTGTATGTTAGGTCGTCAGGATGATGACTAGCTATTGTTATGCAACTAAGCAATTGTTTAATTTGATGTTTAGTACCAAGCTTCGAGTATGGCAAACTCGGATCAGACAAACAACAGTCGCGATACTAATGATGCGACAAATGCTAATGATGCAACAAATGTGAACCTCAATGTTAATGGAGTTAATCTCCAAGCTGTGATTGACGCAACTGTTAGAAAGGCTATGAGAAAGGTCATGAAAAGGTTCAAAGAGCCGAATGCTACTTGCTCTAAAACACATTCCTCTGCTCATGAGAAGAGCTTTATTCATACTTCGAATGTGAAGAATAAACCAAACAAGATGATATATAGCAAGGAACCCTGTTCCTCTAAATGATGTACTTAAAAGTACTTTGTCTCTTGCAAGTCAAGAGACTTCAATGGCGAAAAATGGGCCATTGATTGCATGAAATTGTTGGGTGAAATAGAAACCATTATGTGTATCAGCGGTTATGCTGGGAAGGATATTGTGAGGTATGTATCACAGTCATTCAATGGCGATGCCCTTAGTTGATGAGGACATTAATAAAGTCCACAGGAAAGATATCCTCATACAATATGGGATGGTCCAAGTTTATAGACCTTATCAGAAAAACCTGTTGTATGCGACACGAAATGGAAGAGGTGGAACAAGAATTTTCTGACTCTCACCATGAAGGATCTAGACTGTCGACAATATGTTACAGACTTTAATTCATTGTCTTGGAAAGTGCCCTATTCGGTTAACCCAGAATCTAAGCGTAATGCACTAAAAAATTGGTGGTTTAGCATCGAAAATAAAAAGGGCACATAAAGGCTTCAAAGCTTGCTTCTTATAAATCCACTATGGATCTATCTCAGCCACTCACACTAGGTGGGTTAAGAAGTAAGTCAGTCAAAACTGAGATTGATGGAGAAAGGAAAAGAAAGAAGGATAACTCCCAGAAATCCAAGAAAAAAGGGAAGTCCGGATTCAATAGGAACCAACAAAAGTACAATAAGAAGCCTGTATGCAAGACCTGCAATAAAAGACACTGGGGACAGTGTCGAATGGAACAAAAGCCAAAGCAGTGTGGCGTCTGTAAAAGAACCGGTCATCAACCCACAAATGTAGGAACATAAAGAATGCAGCCTGTTTCGGCTTTGGCGTTAAGGGCCACATCAGAACTAACTGCCCTAAAACTGTCAAAGATGGTATAGCTAAGTATACAAAGACTAAGGATGGAGGTGCTTAAACCCTCCAGATGAATGCCAAGAGGCGGTTCATATTAATAATGACACCAGGTACATCCCTTATTGTGAATCTATTGCTAAGAATTCTGTTTTGATTCAGGTACTACTAAGTCTTCCATATATCATAAGGTTAGCAAACTTTTAGAATTCTTCCCCTAAGAACTCCTGATATTAAGTATAAGGTAAAACTTACCGACGAAAATCATAGGAACCATTTCTTCTATTCTTGTCGGAAATCTTCATTCATAAAATCTGGAGTACTCTATCTCCAGATAGAGTACGACAATATATGTTATTTTATTTTGTTATCTCATTGATTTCTATCAACTGCAAATGCCAGACTAAGCTTGATAAAAGCGCCATATGGGGATTGGTGTATCCTAGTGTGTCCCATAAATTACTTCCATGCCTGATCAGTATGGAGGTTTAATGCATGGAACCACTGAGATATCCCAATGGTCATATTGTACTAAAGTCAGCTAATGGTATTCAAGAAGATATCCAGTATAGAAATGTCCAAATAAGTGTCACTAGTTAAGGCATCTATGCTTTCATAAAGAAAATGTGTCATTTATATGGTACGGATAATGATAGATGAACTGAAGCCTGAGATTCAGAATATCTCTGTCATCTCTGTGAATCTCGATTGTCCTCTTCGTAGAACTACCCCGTTTATCTCTTGAGAGGCAAGTAGAGTTAAGATTAATATCCCACTTAGGGCTGGATCTATTGAAAACCTCCATATCGGTTAGTACCAACGGAAATGGAATAACTAAGAGCCAATTAGATAAGCTTTTAGAGAAGGTTTTGTTTTGGTCAAAAATTACCTAAGTAATTAAGTGATCAAATTAGTTAAGTGAGGTAGTGTGCTAGAAGTATTTGTGAAAAATATGTTGGTTAAGTTGTTAATAAAAACAGTTTTCAGGATACAGCTCAGGATATCGAGCTGTATCTACAATCAAACAATGAGCTGAAAAGTAAAGAGTGACATAGGATGTACGAGAAAGCTTTTGATCAATCTAGATCGCCGACACAAAACCTCGGGAGCTGACAATCGCAGCTGCCTTGTTCTTCTTATTGCTTCAAATATCAGGATACAGTGCAAGATATGATACGGATGAACTAAGTGTTACAATGCGATTCTAGTACAAGTGTAAGTGTTTTGTGAGTGATTGCAGCTAGTAGAGAGCAAGAGTGTACGAGAAATTGTGTGTGTTCTATCTGATCCGACCAATCCTATATATAGCAAGAGAAAATAACTAACTATGTTAAAAATCCGGGATACTGAGAATATTCTCCTATTATTCTGGGATACTGAGAATATTCCCTTATGAACGTTGGGGGGCTGTTTCAAATCGTTCTCCACGAGCATATTAACTATAAATCCGGGATTTAAGCTCCTATAGCCGTTACAACATTAATAGCATTGACCAGCATCCGTAACTCCCATAAAATACGCCTTTCTTCAATGCTGACCGTTACAAGAGCTATTCTTCCGCCATCAACATCCTTATCCTAACCAATTTGAGCGGGTCTTCAGGATGACTTGGTCCTCATGAACGTTAGTCCCTTGTAACCAACGTTTACAAGCAAATTGTTTGTAATAGTCAGGATACTGCCTCAGGATGTTACCAATATCCTGGTCCGGTATCCTGGTCGTAATCAGCTATCATAAAATCAAGATATAGTGTCAGGATATGGGCTCAAAATTTCACCCATAACAGTTGTCCCCAAAAATATAACTGTTGGATATCCTGATTCCAACGGATATATTTTTTAGTCATTCCAACATGTCTGGTAAGGATATCTGTTTCGAACATTCCTTGAGGAGCTTGACAGCTACCCCAAGCCTGTCCTAATGAAAAAAGGAGCCATCTGTTGCCACCAGCTATAAGCCCTCTGCTGCTGCTGCCGAAGGTTTCTCTTATGATGACCTTGGCTTCATGGAATCCATCGAGCCCATGACCTCCTTCCCTAATAAGGTAAATATCCAGATCCTGTATCCCGTACACATATACTGAACCTGTATTCTGGTTAGTTTGTCTTTAATGATACATGTATTTTGTAGAGTCTAAATCATCTGGTCGTCCTTCACTTAGAACAATTATGATGGCCAAAGGTGGAGGGATCCTGAGTTTCAGGATGAAGCCCTTGGTCATCAATTCGTATGCTTTATTTTGAATATAATAGTTGGAGGTGGATGGATTCTTGGTTTGAAATGAAACCTTCAACTGTTAAGTGAATATGGTAGAAAACTAACTGTGCTTTTGGTGGATGGGTCTCAGTTTGAGATGAAACCAAAAGCACAATCTTTTGATATGTTAATAATATAACCTTTTTATGACCTTATCTATCATTGTCCTTTTTCAATTCTTGTTATGCATTGCTTAGTTTGAATACAATTTCAATGCTCCAAACTTAGTGTAATATTTCAAATGTCCTAACCCAATATCATGAAAATATCTTGATCAGGATACTCGCAAATATCCTATTAGAACTTTTGTCAAATAGGGTTTTTACAACTCAAACAATTTAGATTAAGTTTTTAAAGAAAAAGGATAGTTCATTTTTATTTTGCAAAGCTTGTTTTGATAACTGTTGTTTGATTTGAACATAGTTTCAATTTTCAATCTAAGTGTCATATCTCAAACATTCCAACCGAATATCCAGAAGTATATCCTGAGAATATATCCAGATCAGGATACTCATAAATATTATATTCAATCTTTTGTTAAACGCAGTTTCAAAAATTTAGACAATTTAGATAAGGTTAAAAGGAGAAAGGAAAGATCATACCAGAAATAGAGTACAACCCTACTCTTAAACTTTAATCCTCTTACAACCTTTCCTCTGAAGATGTCCCCAGTCTGGGGTGCTTTGTGAACTAGGCCCAAGCCTGATCCTCCGAGCTTTTCACTATGCCTTAGTAGGAATGTCCCCTGTGTATAATATCTTTGAACACTTAGGAATTTTCTGTACATCAATTGCAATAGTTTGTATAACTTTCGTATCACAGGGGATAAACCCTAAAGTATCCTGGAGATAAATCCTTAAAATTCTGGGGATAAACCCATAGGTATTCTGGGGATAAACCCTAATTTTCATGCGCTACAGGCGGGAGTGTATAAACTTTAAGACTTAGAAAGGTGAAAACCTTTAAACCTTAGAGAGTATGAAAATACCCTTTCGTGAGAGAGGGTGATTAATCCTTATATACCTTAAGGATCCAGGATATAGCCAACAATAACGAAATTGTCAGCCACTTTTACATGGACTGGTCCCGCTACCTTGAACTATTCCCAGATAACTTGCGTTCCAGGCAGGGTGTTTAAACCCAATTCGAGAGAAAGGTGAATACCTTTAAACCTTTGAAGGGATCAGGATCCATTAAACGTGAGAGAGGGGGCCAATCCTCTAATCTTTCGATCCCGAGTATATATCCTGGAGCTATATCCCGAAGCATATTCTGCAAAACACCTTCAAACTAAGCTAACACCCCTCCGATGCTTAAGTCAGTATTGGGTTCAAAAAGAGTAAATAAAATTAGATGAATTTAAGAGAGACAGAATTCATACCATCCTGAGTTAGAAATTAACTTCTAAACTCACTTGAAGTAAGCTTTAAGGTGTATAGCATTCCAGGATCTTGGCAATATATCCCCCTCCGTGGTCTTGAGTCGGTATGCTCCCTTTCCGGATTCTGATTCAATTTCATAAGGTCCTTCCCATTTTGGGGCTAACTTCCCATCAGCAGGATTGGTTGTATTCTGAAAAGCTTTCCTTAACACCCAATCTCCAACTTGAAATCTCCTTATCCTTAAATTCTTATTATATAACTTGGCTATCCTCTGCTGATATGTTGCCATCCTTAGCTTTGCTGCATCCCTCGTCTCATCAATAGTGTCTAGCTCTTGACATAAGACTTCAGGATTTGATTCAGGATCCCGTAGGCTTGATCTAGCTGTAGGTATCACCATTTCTGTTGGGATCACTGCTTCTGCCCCAAATACTAATGAGAATGGGGTTTGTCCAGTAGCATTCTTCACAGTCGCTCTATCAGCCCATAGGACAAATGGTAGTTCCTCGGCCCATTTTCCTTTTTTGGCACCCAACCTCTTTTTTAAGTTGTTGACGATTATCTTGTTCGAGGATTCTGCTTGTCCATTAGCTTGAGGATGCACTGGTGTCGATGTAATCATTTTGATTCCCCAACTTTTACAAAAATATGTAGTTCTTTTGCCGATAAATTGGGATACATTATCACAAATTATCTCGGCCGGTATCCCGAATCTTGTCAGGATATTCCTCTTTATGAAGGATACCACTTCTTGATCTCTAATTTGGACAAAGGCTTCTGCTTCAACCCACTTGGAGAAATAATCCATCATTGCCAACATGAAAACCTTTCCTCCTAGAACCTTTGGAAGCTTTCCCACTATATCCATACCCCATTTCATAAACGACCAAGGGGATACGATAGGATATAATGGTTCTGCAGGCTGATGGAGGATGTTGCCGTGTCTTTGACATGCATCACATTTCTAAGCATACTCTGCGACATCCTTTCTCATGGTCGGCCAGCAATATCCTGTTCTCAACACCTTCGAGAACAGAGATCTGCCCCCAGTATGGTTGCCACAGTCTCCTTCGTGTATATCCTGAAGTACCTCCTTGGTTTCAGGATCTTCCAAGCACCTTAGGTACGGACCTGCAAGGGATTTCTTATACAAAATATTATTTATAATAGTAAAACGAGATACCTTCATCCTAAAAGCCTTAGGATTTGCATCTTTTGGGATATCTCCTTCTTGTAGATACTTCACAATTGGAGTCATCCAGGACTCAGGATCCTTCTCAGGATATCCATCACCAGGATCCTGGATACATGCTACTTCTTTATCCTGAGATTTGAAATGTTCCATTGTAGGATACAAGATGTGTGCTATTGGTATCTGAGTTCCCTCCGGTATCCTGACAGTAGATCCTAAGTTTGCTAGAGCGTCAGCTTCAACATTCTTTTCTCTTGGTACCTGTTCAAGTGTAAAAATTTCAAAATATCCTGCTAATTTTTTAACAATTTCAAGATATTCAGCTAACTTTTCACCTTTTACTGCATTAGATCCATTGAAATGGTTAGTAATGAATAGGGAATCAACATATACTTGTAAACATCTAATATTCATATTTTTAGCCAATTCTAATCCTGCTATTAGAGCTTCATACTCAGCTTCATTATTGGTAGCAGAAAATTCACATTTAATAGCCTGGGGTAATATGTCCCCCTGTGGCGATTTTAGTAGTATCCCTAATCCTACACCTCTTATGTTGGATGCCCCATCAGTATGTAATATCCAAAATTCTGAACTTTCACCTAGTTGTTGTACTTCTAGGTCGGCTTTATCTTGAATATCACTACTAAAATCAGCCACAAAGTCTGCTAGAGCCTGAGACTTTATAGCATTTCTAGGTTCATATACTAGATCATAGGCACTTAACTTATTGACCATTTAGCCATTCTACCCGACATCTCAGGTTTCCTAAGCACATTTTTAACAGGATAATTAGTTTTAACATGAATCCTATGTGTCTCAAAATAATGTCTAAGCTTAGTTGATGCCATAACTAGGGCTAATATCAATTTCTCTAAGTGTGAATATCTAGTTTCATCATCTAATAAACTTTTACTAACATAATAGACAAGATACTGCTGACCTTTATGATCCTTTACCAGAACGGCACTTACTGCATTCCCTGATACTACGAGATACAAGGATAATGGTTCACCATCCTCGGGCTTCATCAACAGAGGTGCAGTTGAAAGATATTGCTTTAATTCTTGTAGGGCTGCTTCATGCTTTTCTCCCCATTCGAATTTCTTATTCTTCTTCAGGATATTGTAGAATTCCTTGCATTTCTCTGAGGATCTTGATATAAACCTGTTTAATGCCGCTACTCGTCCTGTTAATCTTTGCACATCTTTCATGTTGGATGGTGACTTGAGATCCAGGATAGCTTTGATCTGTTCCGGGCTTGCTTCTATCCCCCTTTTAGTCACCATGTATCCCAAAAACTTTCCTGCCCCCACTCCGAAATGGCAGTTGGCAGGATTCAGCTTCATATTATATTGATCCAGGATATCAAATGCCCCTTCAATATCTTGGAGATGATCCTCATCCTTCTTGGATTTTACCACCATATCATCGATGTATACCTCCATGGTGTCCCCCAGTTTGTCTTTAAACATCATGTTCACCAGTCTTTGATATATTGCACCTGCATTTTTCAAACCGAAATGCATGGCAGTATAATAATAAATACCTATTGGTGTCATGAAAGCAGTATCCTCCTGGTTCGAAGGTTCCATTTGTATTTGCTGGAATCCTGAGGATGCATCCATGAAGGTTAACATTTCATAACCGGCAGTAGCATCCACCATTGAGTCGATATAAGGCAGGGGAAATGGGTCTTTAGGACACGCTTTGTTCAAGTCTGTGTAATCTACACAAACTCTCCATTTCCCATTTTTCTTTTGCACTACAACTACATTTGCTAGCCATTTGGGAAATTTGACTTCCCTAATCATCTTGCTCTTTAATAATCTTTCAACCTCTTCTTGAATGATCGCATTTCTTTTAGGAGCAAACTTCCTTCTCTTTTGTTGAATGGGCTTGAAAGACATGTCAATCCCAAGTTTATGAGTTATAATATCTTTCGATATACCTGTCATATCTTCGTGTTTCCATGAAAATGTGGATATCCTGCATTTCAAAAAGTTGTAAGCTAATCCTCAATATCCTGAGGGATATTGGCCCCTACAAGCACCGAGATATCTGGATTATCCTGATCTAGGATAATTTTCTTAACATCCTGCTCCGAAGCTTCCACGATATCCTGGGCTTGTATCCTTAATTGCTATCCTGCCCGGGATTTTCTTGAGGCCTTCATTGAAGAGGAGTAGCACTCCTTCGCCTCTTGTTGGTCACTTTCAACTTTGACTAACCCCAAGGAGTAGGGATCTTGACACATTGATGATAGGTGGAAGGTACAGCTTTCATATCGTGAATCCACGGCCTGCCCAATATAATATTATAGCAGGATAATGAATCCATGACACAAAACCGTTGCATCGAGTTTACTCCTTCAACATATACGGGCATTTTTATCTCCCCAACAGTATTCTTTGCTTCTCCACTAAACCCTATAAGCACAGTGGACTTTGAGGTAATCTCCATCTCGGGGATGTTCATTCTCTTCAGGGTTTCCAATTAGATGATGTTGACCGAGCTGCCATTGTCCACCAATATCCTGCGTACAAAATGGTTAGCAATATATAAAGTAATTACCAAACCATCATGGTGAGGATCTGGATGTTATTCCGGTCGTCACTGTCGAATGTTATCATTTTGTCGTTTGTAAGTGTTGTCATCCTTGTTGGTTTGTCTCCTCTTTTTGACTTAGCCTCCATGGCATGCCTTTTAGCTGCAGAATAAGATGTTTCGCATATATCGGATCCTCCTGAAATAAAGTTAATTATCTTGGCATCTGAAGGAGGTGATGCTGCTCGTTCAGGATCCTTGTCAGTATCCTGAACCTTATTCTTCTTCCTGCCCAGAAGATCTTTCAAATACCCCTTGCTTAATAGGTAGCTTATTTCCTTCCTTAGGGCTATGCAATCTTCCGTCACATGTCCAAAATCCTCATGGAAGGCACACCATTTGGATTTATCTTTCCAATCGGCCTTTTGCTGGTTCTTCCTAGGCCACCTCGCTTTGTCTCCTAAACCCTGCATAGCATACATTAGTTAAGGTATATTAACAGAAAAACAATATTCTGACAACTCGGGATACTCCTCAGGATCCTCTTCTTCGATAGCATTCACTTTCTTGCTGTCATTCCTGCCATATGGCTTAGAGCGATATGGTTTGTATGAGGATTCCGACTTCCTGTTAGTTGATTCGTATATTGAGGATGAATTCATCCTCTCTTGCATTTTCTTGTCATCTTTAAGCCTGATATATCTCAAAGCCCTGTTTCGAGCTTCGTCCAAGTTCCTGCAAGGATTCATCAGAAGATCCTGATAAAACTGGGAATCCTTTTGTTGTCCCATCTTGAATGCTTGGACTGCTATAGCAACATCAAGGCATGGGATGTCCAAGGATTCCCTACTGAATTTGTTCACATAATCCCTTAGGGATTGTTGAGGTCCCTGTATTATCCTGTAGAGGTCACTTGTTAGCTTTTCAAAGCTTCTACTGCAAGAAAACTGACTATTAAACAAATTAACTAAATGAGAAAATGATGTAATTGAATGAGGTGGAACATTTAGAAGCCATTTCAAGGCTGATCCTGTTAAAGTAGAGCCGAAGCCCTTGTACAAGCATGCTTCTTTAAGATCCGGCGGGATAGGGTTAATCTCCATCCTCTCCCTATACTGGGCAATATGCTCCTCAGGATCCATCGTCCCATCATACAGCTTCATGTTGGGAGTCTGGAATCTCTTCGGGATTTCTGCATCATAAATGGGGTGAGCAAAGCGGGATATGTTGTGACTATCCCGGGATACTTCCGGTATATGCTGCACTATTCCAGGCACACTTGATATCATATCCTTCAACTTTTGAAGCTCTCTGGTTATCACTGATGTCACACCTGTATCCTTCAATGATCTAAGATTATTAGTAACAGGGATATTGGTGTTAACAGACAAGTTACCAGTTTGGCGATTCTGGCCATATCCTGGAGCGTATCCTGGATCCCTCACAGTCGACATCCTAGCCGTTAAGGGTATCTCCGGAATATTACTCTGAGAGCGGCTCGGTATGATATTGCCCTGATTATCCTCAGTATATACTGCTGAACTAAAGTTCAGCGTCCTGGGCTGCAAAGGGGTGACGGTATCCTCAGCAGGTTTCTTGGAGTTGGACTTCAAGAGTTGTATCTCTCTCATTATCATCTGGTTAGTTTCCTGCTGTTGCTTCATCTGATCCTGTATATTATCAAACAAAGTTAAAATTTCATCATTAGAAACCATAACAGGAGTTCTCCTTGGAACACCAGATCTGTTGACATTCTGGGCAGGAAGAGTGTCTCGGGATATTTGGCTTTCATTTCTCTTTAAAGGAGCTTGAACTTGTGGAGGAGGAGGAAGCACCGAACCAGTTGTAGCAGAGGTTGTAGTAGGCATTAAGGAAGAGCTCATGTTTGATATTGAAGCCACTGAAATCAGTTGTGTAAAAAGTTTTTGAAAACAGAAAACCAAGTAATGATTTTAGCAAGGTTTTTAGTAAAAATAGCACCACTCGCCCCACGGTGGGCGCCAAATTGTTTTGGTCAAAAATTACCTAAGTAATTAAGTGATCAAATTAGTTAAGTGAGTTAGTGTGCTAGAAGTATTTGTGAAAAATATGTTGGTTAAGTTGTTAATAAAAACAGTTTTCACGATACGGCTCAGGATATCGAGCTGTATCTATAATCAAATAATGAGCTGAAAAGTAAAGAGTGACAAGGGATGTACGAGGAAAGCCCTTGATCAATCTAGATCGCCGACACAAAACCTCGGGAGCTGACAATCGTAGCTGCCTTGTTCTTCTTATTGCCTCAAATATCAGGATACAGTGCAGGATATGATACGGATCAACTAAGTGTTACAATGTGATTCGAGTACAAGTGTAAGTGTTTTGTGAGTGGTTGCAGCTAGTAGAGAGCAAGAGTGTACGAGAAATTGTGTGTGTTCTATCTGATCCGACCAATCCTATATATAGCAAGGGAAAATAACTAACTATGCTAAAAATCCGGGATACTGAGAATATTCCCCTATTATTCCGGGATACTGAGAATATTCCCTTCTGAACGTTGGGGGGCTGTTTCAACTCGTTCTCCAGGTGCATATTAACTATAAATCTAGGATTTAAGCTCCTATAGTCGTTACAACATTAATAGCATTGACCAGCATCCGTAACTCCCATAAAATACGCCTTTCTTCAATGCTGACCGTTACAAGAGCTATTCTTCCGCCATCAACGTCCTTATCCTAACCAATTTGAGCGGGTCTTCAGGATGACTTGGTCCTCATGAACGTTAGTCCCTTGTAACTAACGTTTACAATCAAATTGTTAGTAATAGTCAGGATACTGCCTCAGGATGTTACCAATATCCTGGTCGTAATCAACTATCATAAAATCAAGATATAGTGTCAGGATATGGGCTCAGAATTTCACCCATAACAGGTTTTATAAAGCCTAATTCATAATTCTGAGAGCTCTGGTATTATTAATTAAGAAAGACGGTTCATTATGCTTATGCATT
Source organism: Helianthus tuberosus (assembly GCA_030545235.1). Lineage (NCBI taxonomy): Eukaryota > Viridiplantae > Streptophyta > Magnoliopsida > Asterales > Asteraceae > Helianthus > Helianthus tuberosus. The sequence goes on from CM060369.1 coordinate 87,913,115, forward strand.
GATTACCGCAACCCTATTTAGGCAACAATTAAGAATCGCCATCAGCTGCCCAGGATCGTCGATTTGTTCGACTAACCGTGAGGTTAGCTATTTTTTAAAGATTGGATTAAGCAGTAGTTGGAATGACTATCTCACCTTAAATAAGTTTTCCTATAATTAATAGTTAGTATATAAGCATCAAGGCTGCTCCTTTGGAGACCTTGTATGGAAGAAAACGTCAAAACGCCCGTTCAATGGGTAGAAGATTGGGAAAGTCCGATTATTAGGACGTGAAATTACCCTGGAGACAACGGATAAGATTATTCAAATATGTGATCGTTTGAAAGCTGCCAGTAATCGGCAGAAAAATCAATGCTGATGAGAGTCGCAAACCTCTTGAGTTCTCAATAAGGAACAAGATTCAACAGAAAGTATCACCCTAGAAAGGTGTACTGCATTTTGATGTAACAGAAAAGTTAAACTCTAAATATATAGGACCATTCGAGAAAAATCGAATATATCAAGATCGGTAGCCTATATGCTAAAACTTACCTAAGGAACTTGATGGTTTTCACAATGTGTTCCATACTAGTGATTTAAGGATATGTCTCACCGATAAGTCAATAGCATTATCACATAATGATATGCAGATTAATGAAAACTTATGGTTTGATGAGAAACCAGTATCGATTAAGGATCGACAGGATTAGAAGCTCCGAAAGAAAACATGTACCTATTATAAAGGTCAACTAGGGTGCCCATAGAGGCCCCAAATATGTTGTGGAAGTTAAGTCCATTATACGACAGAAAGTACTTCCATCTATTGAGCAAATCTCGAGCTCGAGATTTCTTTTAAGGGGTGAGGATGCAACACCTCGTAAAATCATGCCCAACAATTTGTTGACACGCGTACTAAACCTTAATGAAGTCAAACGTTGACTGTTAGGGACTAATTTTACGAAAAATCAAAAACTTTGAATGTGGAAGGACTGAAAGTATTAACATGCTTAAACTAAGCCTCTGAATAACAAAACACAGTATTTATAATTATAATTGAGCCACTTGTTGATTGAAAGGAACCGTTTACGTAATTAATTAAAAGTTTGCGCGACGAAGGGTTAAAAGCGTCAACATGTTTAATTATACATCTGAGTGACCTTTTAACGAACCCGGAGCATTATAATATCTGATTGTATTATGAGGAATACATAATATTGGCCATATAGGGCTTTAATGCCGATAAATGATTATACGCACTAGTTTGTGCGTTAAAAGGGTTAAAAGTGTCAACATGTTAATTCTTACCTCTGAGTGACCTTTTAACGAACCCAAAGCATCATGACGTTTGATAATACTCTCGAGAATGCCTAATATGGATAACATAGGGCTTCGAGGCAATAAAATGACAATGCGCGCAAATTTGCACGTTAGAGGGACCAAAAGCTTCAACGTCTAAAACTACACCTTAGAATGATCATTTAAGAAAACTGGAGCGCCGTAATATTCGGTCATACCTTCGGGAAGTGTCTAATACTGGCCATATAAGGTTTTTATGCCATTTCATGATAATGTGCGCAAGTTCGCAATTAAGGGGTTAAAAGCGTCAACGCGCAAAACTACACTTTAGGGTGATCTTTTAAAAGAATTGGAAACTCCGTTATGCTCAGTCATTCCCCTGGATGTGCCTAATATGAGCCGTTTAAGGCTTAGATGCCATAGAACGAAAATACGCATAAATTTGTGCGACAAGGGACTAAAAACGACAACAAGCGAAACTACGCCTTTGAGAGGCCTTTTAATCAGACCAGGAACTACGCAATGCTTGGTTAAACTCCCGAGTGTGCCTAAGGTTGTCCGTTAGAGGTTTCATACCTTATATCAACATTACATATATGATACAAGAACATGAGGTACCTAATATGTCAAAAATAAAACTTAATTTGAGCATAAAACATAACAGGGATCAAAGCTGCCAAAGCAGCAAAGTTTGAGCTGGGCCGGACCAGAGTCGCGGGTTGCGACCGTGGGCTTGTCAGCCTTCGCGGGCCGCCTGAACGACCAGAACAGCAGCAACATGTGCTGTTTTATTATTTTTTTATTTTATTTGTTTTTCAATCCTTGTGCTCCACACATAGATTTCTAAACCATTTTAACCAATCTAGGGGCTTGTGTACTGATTTTTAAACCTGCCATAACACTTGTAATCATCTCATGATCCCCTCAAACACTTGGCATGATCATAGAGATTCTTGAAAACTATAAATAGGTGTTGAATTTTCATAATTCACTTGCACCTTTCCACGCTATCTTCATCTATCTCTCAACCTGGAAGTTCCTAAGTTAAATAGGAGCATCCTCTGAGTTCTTTTCAGTCCCTTGGACCATTTGTAAGTGTCCTTTCGTGGTTAGTTCGTTCTATTTGGCTTAAAAGGCCGAAAAGTCAAGCGTTTACGATAAACGCTTTGACTTTTAGTTAGACCATAAACGGTCAAGCCATTGTTCGCAACGAATATGGCTACGTGATCGTAATTAGGTAGGTGTAAAACCCTCAAAAGGGCACCTCCTAAGAGTCATGTTTGCTTGGTCAATTGACGAGTCAACGTAATATTGTTTTAAAAAGTCAACGGGCCAGTTTTCGAAATAATTGCGATATGAGTTTAGAAATGTTATAAAATACGTTTTATCACTTAAACAACTTGGTAATAATTATTAGAACATGTGTAAACATGTTTGGCTCGTCAATTCCAGTTTTAGGGTCGGTTCGCAACCGAAAGTCGCGAAGTTTGACTTCTGCGTTGACTTTCGATTATGAACCGAATTAGATTAGTTTATTACTGATTTTAGGTTCCGTTATGACCGTAATATAATGTAACATAATCCCATAAGGTTAGATTACCCGATCACACTAGAAATATGAGTTTTTGCGCATGTTCCGTTAATATGCCGTATTTTGACTATTATGCCCTTATAGTTTAAAATGAGAAATTTTAATATATGGTCACATAGATAAGTTAGTTACTGATATATAAACATGTCTAAGTTAATTTGACATTATTTTCTTGTCTCAAAATGATGTTATGCAAGATATCGTAAAATTTAACTTTTTTTATAATTAAATTACGCTTTTGTGTATAAATCATGTTTAAACCTAAATTTTGGCACCAAATCATTACCTACTATTATGATATTATTTTTAGGGATTTTTGGAATGTTGGGTCAGATTAGATACTGACCATATCATTGAGTTCTCGTATAAATTATATAATTGACGATAATGCCCCTTTTGCTAATAAATTGTGTTTTGCATATAATTAGCATGTCAAACCTTTTCCTACTGGCTTAATATCTAAAATAAAATATTTTAACCATTCAAGGCTGGTCAAAATCTCAGAATTACATAAACATCGCAAATATCGTCAATTATCGATTTTTACGCTAATTAGGTGCATAGTATGGTTTAAAACTATATTTAGCACCCAAGACTTGTTACCTACTGGGTTTATAATTTTTTTTTTAATATTTTTACAGTAGGTATAAGTCATGAACTCAGACTTCCAATTTTGTCCTTAAAAACATATGTGAAATGACCAAAATGCCCCTACGGAGCATAGTTTGGCCTTAAATGGTAAACCACACATATGTATGATATCCTACTATTATAACATTATAAAATAAATATTTTTACAAAATGTTTTAGACCAGAACATCAATTTACGTTTAAACCTGTTTTATAAATCTTAAAATGACCAAAATGCCCTTACGGGACTTAATTTAGTTTGAAAATCTTTTTGGGCATAATTGCTGATATCCTACTGATATCATAACATAATTAAAGTATAATAACTTATGGAACTTATACATGACCCATCCGGTTACCCGTTATGCATATATGCGTTCGGTACGGTTTATGTAACTAGTTTGCATAAATTAGCCCAAACAGGTCAAATCATATCATTTAAACTTCAAATTCCAGAATGTATTTAGTTTACCCATATAATACAAGTCTCCATGCTTGTCGAGTCTAAATTACATTCCAATCCGGTCATCGCTTAATCTAGTGTTTCGTACCGTAAACCTTTCTTTAAACTAACCGGTCTAAGTTTACAACTTAAATAAAACCCGTTAGTAATCTAATAGGTTAATAAAACCTTCGTTCCAGATTAGGAGCCCCGGTAAAAGCTACTTGCACTAGTTTGAATAGATCATACGGCTGAGTAGACAAATCTTGCATTTTAAGCTCAGGTAAATACTTTTAACTTATTTTCCCTTATACGGGCTTGGGATACGGTAAAATATTACCGCTTGGTCGGGTGTAAACACATTTAATCGAATATGGTTAAATGGCATAATCCCGTTTTAATCAGTGTTGCTTGATAACAATAAACATTGGGGGTTAACGACCGTGTCCTGGATATCCTCGGCTCATTTAAAATTGTAAATGGCCACGACTTAAGCACGAGGTGTAGGCATACACCTGACAGTTGCGTATGTAAAAGATATACTCACTTGTTGGGGTAACCCGCCGTGGGATTATATTAGTGGTGTGTCGATTAATTTTGTTCGGCTTTTATCCCGGCCCTAAATGTATGACAAACATGTGAATCTGATACAAGATTATCGTTATATAATTGTCCCAAGTTATAAAAGAATATTTGTGCCTTGTGCATTTAAATCAATTTTATAAACATTTTTCAAATGTGTAGGTTAATTGCATTTACCAGTGTAAACCGACGTATTTTCAAAACACTAAGTGACAGGTACTACTCGTAATTGGCTGGAAGCTTCTGGGCGTTAAGTAGAGGATCTTGCAAGTCCGTAATGCCTTATGTCTGTTGAACATGTTGTGTATTTGATTTAGATCCGCATGTGGATTTAATATTACAAGCTCGTATGTATTTATCATTTCAGTACTTTCCGACATTTGAGTTTGTAATAATATTTTATATTCCAAGACTTCCGCTGTGATATTCTGTGTATGTTTGACTATGACGATATCAATCTTACATCACGATACTCCCTACTTGGCCCACCAGGCTGAGCTGTAAATATCGGGGTGTGATAAATTCGTACCTTGCTTACTTACTCATACTTGTGCATTCAAGCTCTTTTAAACCCTTGTTATGTTATACACGAATCTCGTAAACATATGTACAACTTACAAGCAAACGTCGTATACACATGATCGCTATGTATCACACACATGCTCATACGCGTTTGACACGTACTTTCATGTTTCGGTTAAATGAAATACCTTGGTTTATACCAAATTACGTGATAATTATACTTGAATTATCATAAAGAACCTTATAATAGACAACATACCAAAGTCTAGGGATCAAAAGTGACAAAAATCAAATAAATTCCTTGGCTGCATAGCGTCGCGCCCCGCGACTGGTGGAGGAGGATTCCTCCATGGGCCACCACAGGCACCAATCCGCAGAATGTTATATTTCAGCTCCCTATTGGTCTGAATTATGTTAGTTTGGGCATTTAACTCACCTAATTGCATTAATAACTCACCAAACTCAAACCCTAGAAGCTCAATATCACACCCCGACCACGTAAAACAACAAATCGTGGCGGAAACGTCGGGGAGTTGTTGTAACGGAATTATCGTTTCATAACCATGGATACAAAAGAGTTTCGTTTTATTTATTCATTAAGTAAATTACATTGTTTTAGCATGAAACAAACAAGTTATATATCGACCATCATTGTTATTATGTCACTAAGGTCTCGTCCAGATCCTATGTGACTCATAAATCCTAGCAATCAACATCAAGCAACATCACCTGAAACATATGTAAAAACAAAGTCAGCAAAGAAATGCAGGCGAGCACATAGTTTTTGTGTGAGTGTCAGATTCATGGCTCGTTTACATGTTGAAATATCTCGTACAACTTCGTTAATCGATATTAGAAACCTTGTTTTGTAAAATGTTTGTAGTGTAAAATGAATAACCAAGTCAAAACGGACTGGTTATAATTTATAAACCTCGATGCCATGAATCTTAACCCAAAACATTTGTTTATGTAAACCAAATCATAAATCGTTCTCGTAATAAAACTCGTATGGTTTATATAGTTTCGTAAACATCGTTGTGTGACATCGTTTAACTCGTTCTCGTTATAGATCGTCGTTCAATTATTTAAATCATTCATAATCGTTCAATCATTCAAAATCGTTCCCGTTTTAATTGTGAAAACTATTTTTGGTCGTCTCGCTAATAACATTCAAACCTTCGTGACTCGTCCATCGTTCAACTCGTATTAACAAACCACCAAAGGGTAAGTTAACAATCACAGATTCAGTCGTTACCCACCTAACCCACACATAACCATGGGTGCAGTCTGATAACGGGATTTGTCAGATCCTATGGTACCATAACCTAATACTGGTCGGTTCGGCCAAAATTAATGAATGTCGTTCGTTATGTAACTACAACCAACAAGTTCGTTCACATTGTCGAAATCGTTATTAATATAGTATAAACCATCTTAATCGTTTTTGCAATCATCGTTAAAATATTGAAATCGTTTTGATACATATGAATCACCCCAAAACAATCGAAAACAGTAAAATAGGGGAACTATGTACTCACATAGTTACCACAAAACATGTAAAAAGTGGGGATCTATGTACTCACCTTTGGGTGCGTTTTTATATGTTAACACAATCCCTCAAATTGTTTATTCGTCCTAAATTAAACAAGAATAATTTAATAATAAAAAAACCTGCAAAATAGGTAAGTTTCTCCGATACTTAGAATTTTCACATAACTTTGAGATTTTTCTCAAAAAGTTATTATTTTTTATTATATTGATGTATTTGTATATATATATAATCAAACGTAACATAAAATAAATATCGTAATACACATAATCTTGTCAAGTATTATCATGTCATCATACACATATTATAAAACACTTAACACATTGTAACAAATAAAATTTACCCATGAACAACCCATTATAGTGTATGTCGAAAAACACTTATTTTAGCGATTCGGTAACATTTTTGGGCGTCGGAAGTCACGTATGACTAACCAAACACCAAGTAAACTTAATATAAGTTAAAATACTTATTTTTATACCAAAAATATCAGTTTACTTACTGATCTAAAACAGTTTTATAAAAATACTCCGAAAAGCCGATTTTTAACCGTTTTACCGCATAGTTTTGCATCAAACGTTACCCTAACCATCCCAAATCGAAACGACTTGATATTTTAACATAAACCATGTTATTTACTGAATAAAATAGTGGTTATACTCATGATAGTGCAGGTCTCACATAAAGCACATAAATCATGCAAATTTCACATATTTTACCACTTTTTAAGCTATATGTACAACATGCAAAGCTATCAAGCCTATGTCAAAGTTTCATGCCATTATAATATACCAAATAATGTTATTTTTAGTGTTTATAATCTGTTCTAAAACATTTTTGTCATACAATCATTTTTTTTATCATTTCTTGAGCTTTAAATCAACATGTATTCTCATGTACAAGTGCATAAAGCATACTATCATATCATCAACATTTCATATTAATCTAAATGCATCAAATATGCAACTTATTCATGTTTATTTGCAGATGTATTTGAACATTTATCATATCATGCATAGATCATTAAACACTTGCATTTTAACTATCATTCAAGAACAAGCAACAACTTAAACAAGTACTTATCAAGAAATCAAACTTCAAAACTCTTACACCCATACATATATGTACGGTTTATATACACACATAAAATTCACCATTTTTATTTGTATCAAGACCCATTTCATTTTAGATTCAAAGTTTGTGAAAATTCCAAGATTCAAGAGAAACTTCAAATCATCAAGAACAACCAAGAATCAAGAGTATGATTTAAACATAAACTTTATACCTTCAAGATTCAAGTAAGTTGTTGGATGAGGTTTTGATGATATGCAGCTTGAAATCACTTGAAAGCACCTTGGAAACTCCTTTGGATTTTCACACCAACTTAAAATGGAGATGGATCTTGAAGAACAAAGTTGCAAAGATGAATATGGTGAAGGTGATGGTGGTTCCGGTTATGGGAGGAGAGAGGAGAAGGGGTTGAGTGATCTTGTTGAGTGAGAAATGATCTTTGGAAGATTATGTAGAGATATGGAGGTGTAGCATGCATTTACAAGTGTCCTAAACAATCTAGCAAAGATCAAAAGAAATAAAATCAAGATCTTGGAAATATTAGGTGGGGTCCCCTTATTGTAACCGTGAATTTCAAGGGGGGAGGGGGTAAAGTGTAAGTTTGTTTGGTAAATTAGATAAAAACAGGTATTTAACTGAATACCGGGTATTTTATCTAGCGTTTAAATCCCGGTTTATGGCGTTCTAGATTATTTTTATTATTCTATAAAAATAAACTCGCCAAAATATTACTGAAATAAATTTCAGTTGCCGAGACTGGCTGTGTTGTCTACGTTTTGCAGTAGAAGCACTGTGTTACGCAGTAACACGCGGTACGCGCTTACACTTGAAAATAACGTTTTTAAGCGTTTTAATTTATTTTTCAACACGAGCCTGATTAAAAATAAAATCTTAATCATAACAGAATATTTTTGGGATTTAAATATTATCCGGGCGGTCACCAACGTTCGTTTCGCAGTTTTGTCGCAATTAGTTCTAAAGTTCGAACAAACATGTTTTTGCCATACCGAATCCTTCGAAACTTATTTCTAAGTTATGTAAAAGGTATTTAGGGTATGTTTGGCTTATGTCACAGTTCTGGAGTGTACGTCGTGTTAAACTGATTGCGTTTACGCACCAGTTTGCGTATAACCTTCCAGAAAGTGATTTAAAGCTTGAAATCGAAATCGAATCAAATTGTAAAATCATTAAACACAATAACACATAAAATAACACCAAAGCACATTGTTTTATTGATAATTGACATTGTTTTACATTATACGATGATTACAGAACACAGTTGTCACAGTCTCCCCTACTTTAGGAAATTTCGTCCCGAAATTTTATTTAGAGGAAACTTGTGAAAAAAAATGCGGATATTTTATCTTCATCTGGTCCTCACGTTCCCAAGTAAACTCGGGGCCACGTTTGGATTCCCAGCGAACTTTGACCAATCGAATCCGTTTGTTCTTCAATTGTTTGAATGTACGGTCCACTATCTCCACAGGTTTCTCGACAAAGTGCATTGTTTCATCGATTTGAATCTCGTCGAGAGGAATGTGAAGATCAGCATCAGCTAAACACTTTCGCAAATTGGACACGTGAAAAGTCGGGTGAATATTTCCAAGCTCTGGAGGTAGCTCTAGTCGATAGGCAACCTTTCCAATTCTTTCAACAATCTTAAATGGTCCAACATATCGGGGTGCAAGTTTTCCTTTCTTTCCAAATCTCACCACTCCCTTCCAAGGTGACACCTTGAGTAGGACACGGTCTTCGATTTGAAATTCCAAGGGCTCGCGTCGCATATCCGCATAACTCTTTTGACGGCTTTGAGCTGTCTCAAGATTATCGCGGATTTTCTTGATTTTGTCTGTTGTTTCCAGAATGAGCTCAGGTCCAGTAAGCTGAGCTTCACCGATCTCATTCCAACAGACAGGTGAACGACATTTTCGACCGTAGATTGCTTCGAATGGTGCCATATTAATACTAGCATGATAATTGTTGTTGTAAGAGAACTCGATCAGTGGAAGATGAGAATCCCAATTACCACCAAAGTCTATCACGCATGCCCTAAGCATATCCTCCAAAGTTTGAATCGTTCTCTCAGATTGTCCATCTGTTTAGGGATGATAAGCAGTGCTTAGATTCAGTTGGGTTCCCAACGCAGATTGCATGGTCTTCCAAAAATGAGATGAAAACCGAGCATCACGATCGGAAATGATATCCAAAGGAACACCATGTCGTGATACAATCTCATCAACATAAATCTTTGCAAGTTTATCAGCAGATAGATCCTCGCGAATCGGTATAAAATGAGCTGATTTCGTTAATCGATCGATAACAACCCAAATAACATTGTAACCTTTAGATGTACGCGGTAACTTAGTGATGAGATCCATTGCAATGTTCTCCCACTTCCAAACCAGTATCTCTGGTTGTACAAGCAAACCAGAAGGTCGTTGATGTTCAGCCTTGACTTTGAGACAAGTTAGGCATTTCGATACATACAAGGCAACATCCTTCTTCATACTAGGCCACCAGAACTGAGTACGAAGATCCTTGTACATTTTTTATCAGCACCAGGATGGATAGAATATCGAGACTTGTGAGATTCGTCCATTACCAAGGTGCGAAGATCGTCTTGTTTCCTAATCCACAAACGATCCTTGAAATATAGCAACCCATCGTCCTTCGTTTCGAGTTTAAGTTCGAGTTGAAGTGGTAGCTCATATTTCAATAAGCCTTTTATCACACAAGATCGTTGAGCTTGAAGGACACGAGATTGAATATCAGTTAGAGTTCGAACAGAATAAAGCTTGACTCGTTCCATTCGACTAAGCACATTAGCTATGACATTCGCCTTACCAGGATGGTAGCGGATCTCGCAATCATAATCGTTTAAGAGTTCAACCCAACGTCGTTGCCTCATGTTCAGCTCCTTCTGATTGAGAATATGCTGGAGACTTTTGTGGTCTGTGAAAACCACACACTTCGTTCCATAGAGGTAGTGTCTCCAGATTTTAAGTGCGAAAACCACAGCTCCTAATTCAAGATCATGAGTCGTATAGTTCTTCTCATGAATTTTCAGCTGTCTAGACGCATAAGCTATGACTTTACCTCGTTGCATAAGAACGCAACCAAGTCCTAGATTCGACGCGTCACAATAGACAACAAAATCATCGTTTCCCTCAGGTAGAGATAAAACAGGAGCATCACAGAGCTTCCGTTTCAGCGTTTGGAACGCTTCTTCTTGCTTAGGTCTCCACTCAAAAGGCTTATTTTTCTGAGTAAAAGCAGTGAGTGGAACCGCGATCTTTGAGAAATTAGAAATGAATCGACGATAATAACCAGCAAGACCAAGAAATGATCAAATCTCTGTAGGTGTCGTCGGTGTATGCCAATCCTTAATAGCAACTATTTTGGATGGATCTACATGAATACCCTTCTCGTTGACTATATGACCCAAAAAATGAACTTCTCTAAGACAAAATTCACACTTGGAGAATTTAGCAAAAAGTTGTTCCTTCTTCAGAAGTTCCAAAGTCAAACGAAGGTGTTGCTCGTGGTCGGCTCGAGACTTCGAATAAATGAGAATATCGTCGATGAACACAATGATGAACTTATCTAAATAAGGTTTACAAACCCTATTCATTAAGTCCATGAAGATAGCTGGGGCATTCGTTAAACCAAAAGGCATGACAGTGAACTCGTAATGCCCATATCTTGTACGGAAAGCAGTTTTGGGAATATCTTCTTCGAGTACACGAAGTTGATGATACCCAAATCGCAGATCGATCTTGGAAAAGCATGAAGCACCTTGCAGCTGGTCGAAGAGATCATCAATTCGAGGTAGGGGATATCGATTCTTGATGGTAAGCTTATTAAGCTCACGATAATCGATACACATTCGAAAAGATCCATCTTTCTTTTTCACAAAGAGGACAGGAGCTCCCCAAGGCGAAAAGCTCGGACGGATGAATCCTTTATCAGACAACTCTTGAAGCTGTTTTGATAACTCTTGCATCTCCGACGGTGCAAGACGATAAGGTGCTTTCGCAATTGGGTTGGCATTGGGTACAAGCTCAATATGAAACTCGACTTGACGAACTGGAGGCAAACCAGGCAGTTCATCGGGAAACACCTCTGGATAATCCCGAACAATTGGAATATCCTGAATACTCTTGCTCCTGCCTTTCTCCTCGGTGACATGTGCCAGGAAAGCAACATATCCTTTTCGCAAATAACTTTGGGCCTTTGTACACGACATAAGCTTCAAACCTCCAGATGGCTTCTCGCCACGAACTTCCAGAACATCGCCAGACGGAAGAGGAATACGAACAATCTTATCGAAACAAACCACCTCAGCATGATGTTTGGTTAGCCAATCCATCCCCACGATAATATCGAAACTCCCAAGTTGCATATATGTGAGGTCAATGGGAAAAAGATGGTTATCAAGGTTTAACTGACAATCACGAATAACAGAATTGAGAACAAGAGGTTTACCAGTAGCAACTTCGACAAATAAGGATTTCCTCAGTTTAGTTCTAGGTATCGCAAGCAAAGGTTCAAAAGATAATGAAACAAAACTTCTATCAGCACCAGAATAAAAAAGAATAGATGCAGGTCGATTGTTAACAAGAAACGTACCATTGACAACGAGGTTGTCAGCTCGAGCCTCGTTTGCATTCAGATTGAATGCTCGTCCACGAGCGGGATTCTGACGTGATTGTCGTGGTCACGCAAATTTAATCCCAATAACAACTATAGACAGTGGTAAATGGGTATCGAACTCAGGGAGTATGTGGAAAGTGTGTTGTTTTTATAGCCTTGCAATTAAACTACAATTAACCTAATTTGCAAAAAATAAAGATCAATGATTTGGATTGTTGTTTTAGAAAACTAAATTAATAACTAATTGCAAATCAAAAGTTGCTTGTAAAACAGATTAGGAGAAGACAATGACCATCTTAGGATTCAGTTTCTTTAAATAATTATGTGAAATTTCAACTAGAAAGAGTTACATAGACATAACTCGTGCATAAATAATTGAAGTGATAAAAGGGAACAAAGTACTCGGATTATATAAACGCGAGGTTGTTTCCCGATGATCAATTAATCAATAACCAACCCTAACCCTTCCCGTGATATCTCGATTGCCAACGGCACCAAGAACGTACGATTGAGACTAGAAATTGCACTATCAATTAACAAGCTACAAACAATTATGCATACACCATGATAAACAAGCAACACAAGTTATCATTCTAGAAATTCAGAAATAAACACACAAAAGTTCAAGAGAAACCTTCACCTAAGATGATCACCGAAAGTTTTAGCCACACATAGCTTGGTGAATCATCATAGCAATCAATTCGATGTTCATACAAATCGAAATCACCAACCGAATGTTAGAAATTTTCTAAAACCAAGCAAGAACAGCCAAATTCGCCCCTCCAGTGTTCTCTAACCGACCAATGATGAGAATAGATGAAAAGACACCATAAAACTGAATAAATGATGGCAGTTACAAGTTTTCCGCAGCTTTCACCGTAACTTACGGTACCACCGTAAGTTACGGTGGCTTAAAATGGTTTACGGTGGATTTAAACTGAGTTACGACATCAATTTTTGTCAGAGTCTACCGTAAATTACGGTTCCACCGTAAGTTACGGTAGGCTTCAGCAATCAATTTTTGTTTTCTTCATAACTTTCTCATTTCAACTCCGTTTTCTTCAACGTTTTCGCCTACGTTCTCGTAATTTCATCCTCTATCATGTTATATTCTTAATTCTTCAATTCCAAAATTTTATTTTTTTCATTTATTCTCCGTCTTTCAATCTACAATCCAGTCGTGTCTATTCGAAGCTTTATTTCCATACTTTTAAGCTCTAAATGTACCTGAAACACAAGCAACCGTAGTTATCTAATTCAAGACAATTACATGATCAAATGAGGGATTCACTCGTCTTTTAACACACTTAAGGGTTATCCCATGGACCACCCGTCACATCCCCACACTTAACCGTTGCTTGCCCCAAGCAACCCATCAATTCAAGTTCTCAACAAGTGATCAATACAAATCAAGCAAAAAACTTGCAATCCTTTTACTAACCCCTTTTTAACACCCAAAACAATGCACCCCTCACTATGTCTCTCCTCTCGGTAACAAGTAAGCACTAGCAATATGAGCTAGACACACAAAGACTAACGGGCGGTTGCACAATTATAGGCTTGTACCTAAATCGATCCGTCTCCTAACAAGTGCCAAACATGAATGCAAATCAAAGGGACTTTCAAGGCTGTAACGTGGCTAGGTGTATGGGTAGGAAATGGAATATATATGAAGTAACGAAAATTTAACCCGGTCTTTTTATTACACAATGAAACAAACAATAAACATGACATAACTTCTATATACAAGACAACTCAACATCACTTTTTTTTTCTTTTTCATTGCTTTTTTCTTTTTCTTTTTTTTTTCATTGCTTTTTTTTTTCTCTTTTTTTTTTTCCTTTTTTTTTTAGCATAGAGAAACATTCAACAAAACATATCTAAACACAACTATAACAACTACTAACACTATAAGACCGGGTCAAATTTGGGTAAGTTTTTAAGTAAGTAGCTAGGGGTAACAAATGATAGGCTTTTAGGCACAAAATTGGGCAACTAAATGTCCAAACCCCCGCCCCTCTCGCAACCATGCTCATATATATAACTTATGAGGTCCAACCCCCAAATCCCACACTCACACACACTAAAGACGAGGCTACCTAGATGCCCTTATCCTTTTCGCATTCATGTCTAACTAAGGACTCAAATCGCATTCAAGCACAAGTTCTAATGCACCCCCACCCGTTGCCACTCTCATCAAAGACAAGCATTATTTATATACAAGTGTGGCTTCAACTCTCACCAAGAATAAAGGTAATTAAGGGCTGCCAGTGCATCATTCGGGTGTAGTCCAGGGTGTTCAAATTCTCACAATGTTTTGCTTGATTTAAAAATTTTTCAAAAACTTCAAAATTTCCCCCCATCCCCACACTTGGGATACATTGACCCCAATGTATGGTTTTGGGAAGAGTTGATCGCTAAAACCCTTCAACATTAACAAAAGCTTTAAATCTCAAACCCCAAATTTTTTTTTATCATAAAGCAAACGAACTAACTACCAATATTTCAAATCTAAAGAACATAACAAGACTAAGGAAAGAGTACATTGACCTGGTGAAGTTTGCCACAACAGATGTTGTAGATAATCCGACTTCCTATCACCACCTTCACCCAAATATCCGCACATCTTCCCCACACTTGAATGTCGCCATGGCCCTGAAACATAGAAAGATAAAAACAACAAGATCAATATAAAACCCCGGGTTGCCTCCCGAGCAGCGCTAAGTTTCGAGTCTTCAGCCAGACCGTGCCACCACCATTTATGGTGGCTCAAAGAATCGGTTCCTATCACCTCCCCCACTGTAGCTTGTCATTGGGAAAAATGCATCCGTCTCATTTTGACTCGGTGGGTAATCAAATACACTCCTGCTTGAACCCATATGTGTTTCTTCACGGTTCGGTGGGTGCTTTTTTCTCATTCTTTGAAACACATTTTTCATACAATCACTAGACTCACCACCCTTCCTCTTAATGGACTCATAACTAATCACTCTAGTTTGAACATCAAAGTACAACCTACGGTTCTTTTCGGTCATGGTAATAATCTTGTCTCTACAATTAATTTGAGCATTTGCTGTGTATAGAAACGGTCGACCTAAGATTACCCTTTGTTGTGCTGCCATGTTGGTAGAAGCATAGTCCAGAACTAGAAAATCCACCGGGTATTCAAACTCTCCCAACTGAATCTTAACATTCCTAACCATTCCCCGTGGACGCCTCCAACTTCCATCCGCCAAGCTCACCATGGTGTCTACACCTTCAAGTGGACCAAAGTCGTACATATCGTATAGATCGCTTGGTAGCACACTCATGCTTGCCCCGTAGTCCAACAATGCGTGAGGGATTTTTAATTTTCCCACACGGATAGGCACGATTGGCGCCTCATACTCTTTATTATTCTCGACTTCGGCATCTTTTTCCAAACCTGCATTCACTTGATACGAAGAAGTTAGCAATGTTTCATTAAATTTAGTATTTGGAACGGTGCTTACCACATTGATGTTAATGCTTTTTGTGTTCTTGGGATTTATCACCGTGTCACTTGGTAATTGACCTTTTGCTTTCTTCAATATCGCCACATCACTCGCAAGTTGACCCATTTGAGTGGTCAACGATTGGATAGCTTTATCACGGATTTCATCTTTTTGCATACGAACCTCATCCAGTTGATTTCTTCGTTGCATCTCCATTTGCATACCTTTCAACATCTCCATGACCTCATTTCCACCCGAAGAGCCTTGACCCAAAGACCCACCATGCACTTGACCCGTTTGATATTGCCTTTGAAATCCTTGGTTTCCTTGGAAGTTCGGGTTGACTTGATTTAACGGATTCCCGTATCTAAAGTTTGGGTGATTTCGTAAACCGGGGTGGTAAGTATTCCCGTATCTAAAGTTCGGGTGATTTCGTAAACCGGGGTGGTAAGTATTGGAATTCATGTTGTAATTTCTACCACCCCCTCCTTGCCCTTGCAAAGCATTCACCTCCTCATATTGCCCTTCCACTCCTTGGCAATTTTCAGCCGCATGCCCTATCTCATTACAAATTGCACAAACATCATAAATTTGATTAGAAGTTTGAACATTACCATCATCTATTGCGTGCACTTGAGGTCGGGCAATGGCCGGTCGCGCTCTCCTCGATGCTTGAGCCTTTCTCTTTGATGTAATTGCCATATTCTCCAAGAACTCCCAATCGTCATTCTCATAGTTTGTGCCAAAAGTCCCACCGGTAATGGACATTAAATCTCGAGCATCCTCGGCACTCAACCCCTCGTGGAAGGCATTCATCAACTCCCAAAGTTCAATCCCATGGTGAGGGCAATTTTTAATCATCATATTGAAACGTTCAAATGCCTTATGGAACATCTCACCATGTTGTTGTTGGAAGCTCCTCAATCCTTTTCTAGCATCATTGGTCTTTTGAGCGGTGTAAAATTCGTCTAAGAAAATTTGTTGCATCTCCGCCCAAGTATATATAGATGCTGAAGGCAAAGTGTAGAACCACTTCTTTGCCTTATCCTCCAAAGAAAATTGAAATAGTACCAACTTGATATCATCGGCCGAAAAACCTTGACTCCCAAGAGTATTGCAAATTGAGTCATAGGCCTCTAAGTGGAAATACGGCTCCTCCGTTGCTAGCCCTTTGTACTTCGGCAAACTTTGCAAAGAATTTGTTCTCACTTTAAAGGTTCTTCCTTCATTGTTGTGAGGGATAACCACCGGTGAAGGGTTTTGAGTAATTATCGGCCTGAAATGTGCTTCTATTCCCCGTGCATGTTCCCTAAGATGCCTTCTTGGAACACCCAATCGACCCCTTGGACGAATAGGACCCATTGGTCTTGGTATATGCCCTTGTGGTACGAATGGTTGTTGAAATTGTTGTTGGGGCACCTGTGGGTGTTGAATCGGCCTTTGAAATTGTGGTTGTACATGTTGTGGCCGAACTTGTTGCAATGGGATAGGGCGTTGCATTGGTGGCCCTTGTGGTCTTGGCCGAATATGTTGCGGTATGAGTTGTTGTTGTTGAAACCCACCAACATTTGACATTCTTTGAGTTTGACCAGGCACATAAGTCAACTCCCCTTGTTCTCCATCACCTTCATAAACATATCCCTCTTCCTCATAACCCTCGAAGTCTTCGTATCCTTCCTCGTATCCATCTCCTCCTATACCCGAAGTTTACCCAAATGGAATGGTCGAATATTGAAAACCCGACTGGTTTGATGGTCTAAATGTAGAGGTAGTATGGACAACAGTTGAACCTTGTGGTACTGTATAAGTTGAGGATGATTGCCCTGAAGCTGGGAAGAAGTGAGTGAGTGGTGGAATCGTAGTAGATGGGCTAAAGGTAAGACTGGGTTCGACTTGAGTAGTGATTGGTTGTGTTGTATTGGTTGGTGTAGTATCGTGAAGTGGAGTAGGCATTGTGGTGATGTTTGGAATAGTGGTGTTTGGTAATGGTTGTGTGGAAGTAGGTATAAAAGATGAGGTCGTTTGACCCGTTGTGGGTGGTACTTGTGTTTCTTCCATGATGTTTCTTGGTGTAATGGGTGAAGTAGGTGAACCAATGATTCTGTTTTCGCGTAGTAAAACTCGGTTTTGCCTTAGCGTTCTTTCGATTTCCGGATCAAATGACAATGGTGAAGCTTTGTGAGAGCCTCTAGTATGCATGCACCTGTAGAACCTGCACACTAAACACACCAGTGTAAACCCGAAAATAACAAAGCAAAACTAACAAACTGACACACGTTGCGCACTACTCCCCGGCAACGGCCCCAAAATTTTTCGTGATTGTCGTGGTCACGCAAATTTAATCCCAATAACAACTATAGACAGTGGTAAATGGGTATCGAACTCAGGGAGTATGTGGAAAGTGTGTTGTTTTTATAGCCTTGCAATTAAACTACAATTAACCTAATTTGCAAAAAATAAAGATCAATGATTTGGATTGTTGTTTTAGAAAACTAAATTAATAACTAATTGCAAATCAAAAGTTGGTTGTAAAACAGATTAGGAGAAGACAATGACCATCTTAGGATTCAGTTTCTTTAAACAATTGTGTGAAATTTCAACTAGAAAGAGTTACATAGATATAACTCATGCATAAATAATTGAAGTGATAAAAGGGAACAAAGTACTCGGATTATATAAACGCGAGGTTGTTTCCCGATGATCAATTAATCAATAACCAACCCTAACCCTTCCCGTGATATCTCGATTGCCAACGGCACCAAGAACGTACGATTGAGACTAGAAATTGCACTATCAATTAACAAGCTACAAACAATTATGCATACACCATGATAAACAAGCAACACAAGTTATCATTCTAGAAATTCAGAAATAAACACACAAAAGTTCAAGAGAAACCTTCACCTAAGATGATCACCGAAAGTTTTAGCCACACATAGCTTGGTGAATCATCATAGCAATCAATTCGATGTTCATACAAATCGAAATCACCAACCGAATGTTAGAAATTGTCTAAAACCAAGCAAGAACAGCCAAATTCGCCCCTCCGGTGTTCTCTAACCGACCAATGATGAGAATAGATGAAAAGACACCATAAAACTGAATAAATGATGGCAGTTACAAGTTTTCCGCAGCTTTCACCGTAACTTACGGTACCACCGTAAGTTACGGTGGCTTAAAATGGTTTACGGTGGATTTAAACTGAGTTACGGCATCAATTTTTGTCAGAGTCTACCGTAAATTACGGTTCCACCGTAAGTTACGGTAGGCTTCAGCAATCAATTTTTGTTTTCTTCATAACTTTCTCGTTTCAACTCCGTTTTCTTCAACGTTTTCGCCTACGTTCTCGTAATTTCATCCTCTATCATGTTATCTTCTTAATTCTTCAATTCCAAAATTTTATTTTTTTCATTTATTCTCCGTCTTTCAATCTACAATCCAGTCGTGTCTATTCGAAGCTTTATTTCCATACTTTTAAGCTCTAAATGTACCTGAAACACAAGCAACCGTAGTTATCTAATTCAAGACAATTACATGATCAAATGAGGGATTCACTCGTCTTTTAACACACTTAAGGGTTGTCCCATGGACCACCCGTCAGATTCGCATTCGCGTTGACATTCACGTTCGGATTCGCATTTGAATTCGCCAACCTCGGACAGTTGTTGCGGAAGTGACCAAACTCTCCACAATTGAAACATGAACCCGGTGGGAATCTAGCACCATTCCCCTGAACTGGAGCTTGATTCTGAACAATCTGATTCTGACCCAAACGACAGATGTTGGCCAGATGCCCAAGCTTACCACACGTTGTGCATTGCCTATAAGCTTGTTGTGCAACATGATGACCGTTGCAGCGAGCACAATGAGGTGCGGTACCAGCATACGCTTTCTTCGCAGGCGGTTGAGCTGGTGGGTTCTGAGCAGTAACTGCAAAGTTCTGAGCACCCTTTCGCTTTCTCGACTTCTTCGACGACTCACCTTTCTTACCCTTACCCTTTTCCTTGACAGATTCGTTCGACTTCTTCTTATCACCCTTGCAGGTAAGTTTACCCTTCCTAACTTGCGACTCAGTCAGGGTAGCAGATAAATCGATCGCGTAACGAACAGTAATAGGATTAACGCCAGTCACAATATCCTGTATGGAATCGGGTAACCAATCGATGTACCTCTCTATCGCTTTCTCCAACGTGGTAACCATAGTAGGACACAAAAGACTGAGTTCCTCAAATCGATCCGTATACGCACGGTGTTCTCCCCCATCTTGCTTTAGATCGTCAAACTCTCATTCCAAAGCTCAAATTTCGTGACGGGGACAAAACTCTTTCATCATGAGAGCTCGAAGCTCTTCCCATGTTTGTGCCAATGCCACTTCGGCACCCCTATCGCGCATCACTCCGTTCCACCATGTAAGAGCACGCTTCTCAAACACACTTGATGAAAATTCAACCTTTCGCCCATCCGGACATTGCACATGTCTGAATGTGCTCTTGATACTTTCGAACCATTGAAGGAGTGCAGTTGCTCCTTGTGACCCAGAAAACTTTAGCGGCTTAGCAGAATTGAAATTCTTGAAATTACATTGTGCATTGTTATTACTATTGTTGTTGTATAGCTCGTGGATTTGGGTCACAATGCCTGGAAGCACAGTAGCCATTTGCTGAGAGACAAGGGCTGCGACTTCTTCGGCAGTAAAAGATTGTGCATCACGTCGAGGAGGCATTGTCTAACAAGGAAATATGAGAAACGAGTGAGGTCGACAATTTGGAAAAACAAAAGAGGTATTGAAAATATCGACGAAACATAAGGAAGGCGATCATTTGTTCGTTACATCGAACAAACAAACGACATGCAGTGACTAATCAAAGTAATGAATCAAAATAATGTATCGCGAAGACATGCTCGCCTATAAGTGAACACTCACCCCAAGAGTTCCCAGGTAAGAGTGACTGGTCTGATTATGTGGATTTGTACGAACACTCTAGCCTTAGACAGAAAACTCAGGGTACATGCATTCACTCTTCCAGTTTGCATGTGTTCACATTATTTAGACCCAAACTTTGACGAGATTTTGAAAACTCAGAAGGCACAAAGCCAAAAATGAGTCAAACTGGAAGGGTTCAAAACCTTACAACAGAGGGTTCAAAACCTAGTAATCAATCATCCTAGAACGGATGATTAATTTTCGAAGCAGATTCAGATTTTGTGTCCTCGTTGTGGTTATCACCTATAGGTAGGTGACGGTTTTGTTTTTAAAAAATCTAAACGCATTTCAACTTGCGTTGGGGTCCTAGAAAGTTATAGTCTAGGTCAAAACATTACAAATAACCTAATTCCCTATTACCATTGGCTCTGATACCAACTCTTCTATCACACCCCGACCACGTAAAACAACAAATCGTGGCGGAAACGTCGGGGAGTGTTGTAACAGAATTATCGTTTCATAACCATGGATACAAAAGAGTTTCGTTTTATTTATTCATTAAGTAAATTACATTGTTTTAGCATGAAACAAACAAGTTATATATCGACCATCATTGTTATTATGTCACTAAGGTCTCGTCCAGATCCTATGTGACTCATATATCCTAGCAATCAACATCAAGCAACATCACCTGAAACATATGTAAAAACAAAGTCAGCAAAGAAATGCTGGCGAGCACATAGTTTTTGTGTGAGTGTCAGATTCATGGCTCGTTTACATGTTGAAATATCTCGTACAACTTCGTTTATGGATATTAGAAACCTTGTTTTGTAAAATGTTTGTAGTGTAAAATGAATAACCAAGTCAAAATGGACTGGTTATAATTTATAAACCTCGATGCCATGAATCTTAACCCAAAACATTTGTTTATGTAAACCAAATCATAAATCGTTCTCGTAATAAAACTCGTATGGTTTATATAGTTTCGTAAACATCGTTGTATGACATCGTTTAACTCGTTCTCGTTATAGATCGTCGTTCAATTGTTTAAATCATTCATAATCGTTCAATCGTTCAAAATTGTTCTCGTTTTAATTGTGAAAACTATTTTTGGTCGTCTCGCTAATAACATTTTGATGATATGCAGCTTGAAATCATTTGAAAGCACCTTGGAAACTCCTTTGGGTCTTCACACCAACTTGAAATGGAGATGGATCTTGAAGAACAAAGTTGCAAAGATGAATATGGTGAAGGTGATGGTGGTTACGGTTATGGGAGGAGAGAGGAGAAGGGGTTGAGTGATCTTGTTGAGTGAGAAATGATATTTGGAAGATTATGTAGAGATATGGAGGTGTAGCATGCATTTACAAGTGTCCTAAACAATCTAGCAAAGATCAAAAGAAATAAAATCAAGATCTTGGAAATATTAGGTGGGGTCCCCTTATTGTAACCGTGAATTTCAAGGGGGGAGGGGGTAAAGTGTAAGTTTGTTTGGTAAATTAGATAAAAACAGGTGTTTAACTGGATACCGAGTATTTTATCTAGCGTTTAAATCCCGGTTTATGGCGTTCTAAATTATTTTTATTATTCTATAAAAATAAACTCGCCAAAATATTACTGAAATAAATTTCAGTTGCCGAGACTGGTTGCGTTGTCTGCGTTTTGCAGTAGAAGCACAGTGTTACGCAGTAACATGCGGTACGCGCTTACACTTGAAAATCACGTTTTTAAGCGTTTTAATTTATTTTTCAACACGAACCTGATTAAAAATAAAATCTTAACCATAACAGAATATTTTTGGGATTTAAATATTATCCGGGCGGTCACCAACGTTCGTTTCGCAGTTTTGTCGCAATTAGTTCTAAAGTTCGAACAAACATGTTTTTGCCATACCGAATCCTCCGAAACTTATTTCTAAGTTATGTAAAAGGTATTTAGGGTATGTTTGGCTTATGTCACAGTTCCGGAGTGTACGTCGCGTTAAACTGATTGCGTTTACGCACCAGTTTGTGTACAACCTTCCAGAAAGTGATTTAAAGCTTGAAATCGGAATCGAATCAAATTGTAAAATCATAAACACAATAACACATACAATAACACCAAAGCACATTGTTTTATTGATAATCGACATTGTTTTACATTATACGATGATTACAGAACACAGTTGTCACACTCAACTATAAAACCAACCTCTTCCACACAGTTTTACCACTTTACAAACAATTTAATCCTCTCGAATTCACTCTCAAACACATCTAAATTCTCAGATTATAATCAGAAAGTTCAAGACTTTCTAAGTGAGTTCTAGCTTACTTTTACTTCACTTTTCTACTTTTTCCATAGTTTTTCCATGGAAAACCAAGATGGAACATCACCATATTTGAGGTTAAAAGTGTAAGAAACTTTCTGTTTTGAATAAAATCTTTATAAACTTTCTTTAAACTTATGTTTTCTTCAAGCAAACTTGTGTTCTTATGCCATTAATCAAATCCATGATAAGTGAGCTTAACCAAGGTTGTTTCACACAAATTCAGAGGTGTTATTTGCCTCTAGACTTTCTGTTTTGTAAAGGGGTTTTAACTCACAAGTGTTGTAACCTCCCAAGCTTGTTCTTGTAACAAGACTTGTGTTTGGTGTGTGTGTGTGTGTGTGATTACTTGGAGGCCTTGGCTATCCTACTTTCAAGCCACCGCCTCACTTGATGATTTCCTTTTAGGTTGTATGTATATTTCTTTCTCATTTCATTCATGACCATCCGAGTTGTCCTTGTGACAACTTGTGCATTGGTGAATCTTACGAAAGATGTTTTAAAGGAAGGTTATCCTCCTACCTCCATGCATGACTTCTATGAACTTCCATGACAAACATATTGGACTTATTACATATTACATAACTATATAATATATATTAAATATATATAAACATAACCAAACCTTTGATAATAATCAAGTGATTATTTGTCTTGGTAATAGGTTATATTATCTAAGGACTTAAAACTCTCGTTACGATTCTAATGGGTATCTTAACCCATGAAATCACTTTAACCAATACGGGATTCATAGTGTCAAAAAACGAGTGTTTAAGTCTAGATGATTACCTTCTCACATACATACTTTTGTGTACTTTAAATTCCTAATTCCGAATCTAAACATTCCTTAAACTCCAACACCGAACACATTCATTCTCCTATCCTCATTAACTCGTCAATACTTGGATAATCAGAGGACTTAGCAAATATGTGAGTACACTTGACCCTTTTTGCTTTAACACACTTTGGGTGCAACATGTTTTACTTGTTAAAATGCACGATTCACACAAATATGCTCTATTCACTCAATCCATTATACATGATTTGTTATGCTTAGGTCCATGCTAGAATTCATGCTACTTGTTAACCCACCTTAACAATTATAGCACTATAGGAGTAGCACACCACCCGATGGGGTTTTGCTAAGTATTATTCTTTACAGTCTCGATTACTTCGGTACCGAGGGATGCTTATTATTCATAACTAGTCTCGTCATTTTGTGGCGAGGGACACTTATAATTCTTGTGGACACTTGGGTTTGACTTTTAGTTATGCATGCTAGATCACCCTGTATATCAAATTGTTATGTTGGATTGAGAAATACTTTTTATACCTATTCCATGTGTCTAAAACTAGTGTACTCGCCAATACGTTGTATTGAACTATGCTTTTAAAACATGTTGCAGGTTATTGATGATGTTGATGATGCATGGAACTTAGTAGGATGCCTAGAAACACATTTTAAATTTTGTATATTGATTGTATTGTAATTCATTTATTTCGAGTTGTTGTATTTGATTTCAATCCATGTAATTGACTCTTAGAAATGAAATGAAATTCATTATTTAAATACTTGTCGCAAATATTAGTGTTATGAAGTCTCGAGCAATCTAGTTCGTCTCACTCCGTTGTTTCCGCCATCGGATGGGGTGTGACAGATTGGTATCAGAGCCATAACTATAGGGAATTAGGAAAATTGTTATGCTTTTGACCTAGTCTATAGTTAAGTACCATACTCGACCATACTTGATTTATGTGCTAATTCTTGTGATGCTTTATGTACTCATACTTGTTTTTACTATTTCAAACACGCGGCTTTCCTAAGGCTTTTTACCTAATTATGCTAAACTCCAAAATACTCATATTGTACAAATGAGACGACTTCACAAAAATAGGCGTGAAACCCACAATTTGGTGAACGACTCTCAATCCACTTATTCTTTTTACACAAAATTCACCATCAAGTTAGGAGTGAAATCCTCACCTTGGTGGAGAATTTCCATTTTAAATCTAGTGGACCCTCGTCAAACGCGTAGGAATTAACTTTCTTGACCCGACAAGTACTAACCACACTTAGGGTACGATGTTGTCAAGTTAGGGGTGAAACCCGCACCTTGTTAACTAGTCCCACTCCTTGATTTTCAAAAATCCCGCCAAGTCTGGAATTTTCAATTGATTTGGAACATGTAGTAACCGGAAGGGTGAATATCGTTAACCGAAATTTTGGCGAGAGGATTCCACCTATTAGGCCAAATCATGCTTCCCAAATTCAAAAGAACTTTCGACCACTTCGGTTTAGTCAAAGTTCCGTTTCGGAACAATCCAAGTTTTAATCATACCTTTATTTTACTATTATCGATTTTATGCCTAACACAATGCAACCTTCTCTTTTCAAATTCAAATTATACCCAAGATTTTTACACACGCATCATACTAAATCTTTTCATACACTTATACGTTATTTACATGCATGACATCAAAAAAAAAAAAAAAAAACCGTCACCAACTAGATTTATATTCATCGAAATCTCAAAATGAAGACATATCATCAAGATAGGAGTGAATTCCTTACCTTGACGATTAGCTCCGCTCCTTCCTCCTTAAAACAACCTCACCAATGGGTTAGGGGTGATTCCCTACCTCCGTGATCGTTACAAACTTTCCTTTTTAAGAAACTTGTTATGCAAACCACACGATCAAGTTTTATACCTAAATCGTTCACCTTTTTATCAAAATCCCTATTTATGCAAATTTCAAAATTCATTGTTTTATCGAAACGTATTTCTTACCCTACAACCTATTTTACATAAATCACATATGCAAAATTCCTAATCATACCTCAAAACGTTTTACTACCCGATTGTCAATACCAAATGAAATGCCACCTATCGACTTAATCGGGCTAATGAACCTCTTGCCCACGAATTTCATACTCGACTTAATCACTAAATACACTCGCATTATATCATCATACTTAAGACTTTTGTTTTTAAACAGAAATTCAACCAAATTTTCTCGCATGCTTATAAAATCTTGTAGATATTTTAAGTTCATTTTGCTAAAACCCGTTTCAAAATCAATACATCATTTTGCCAAAACTCCTTCCAAAGTCACTAAGTTCAAGTTTGCTAAAATCCTTTTCAAGGAACAAAGCTTTCGCAAACATTTCTAAAATACAACTATACATAGTGTGATACGAAATAATTTAATAAAGCAAACTTTTCGCTTTCAAAAACCTTTTTCATACACCGCTCAATACACCGTTTAAATTTCAAAAAAAAGAAAAAAAAACACGTGAGCAAGGAAACTTCATGAGCACCGACAAACTTCGATTTACGTAAATTCTTTTGAAACAAGAGTAGCTTTTTCATTTTTACAAAATACACGCAAAATCAATGGATACTTTACATCCATTTGACATTCGCAAACTTGATTTCACATTTCAAACCCAAACTATTTTGGTTCGATAAACACAACGCTTTATTCAAACAACTATACATGCATATCACCGTACACGTTTTAGTCGATATTTCACGACAATCACACATATATCATTCGGCTTACAAACCCAAAACTTCCTGATCATTTTATATACCTAAAATTCATTGTATTCAATTCATACCATGCACACAATCGTTGTTATTTATGCCTATACTTATATTCATACGTATACACATAATCATATTCATATTCATACATTTTATATTCATACTTAAGCACATATTCATATTCATACTCATACATTTTATGTTCATACTTATATACATATTCATACTCATACTATTACTTATATTCATGCGCGTGCTTACATTCATACCCATATTCATACATTCATACCTATACGCGAGCGTAACCCGAGGGGTTCACTTACGTTGGTCTCATATATACTTAAACATAAACATGCTTGTATACTACATTCTTATACGCACACATTTCATTTTCAAGTTAATATATACCCTGATTCATACACAACTAGTACAAACTATGCAGATCATACGACGATCAGTATAATCGTGGGTGCACACGGGATTATAGTGATAGGCGCATGAAAACAATAGGGTGTACTACTTTGTATGGTAAGACACGGAACGTAACATAACACCGAATAACGAAATGGATGTAACATGGTTAAAACATGGTGGATACGCCGCTAGTACTTCCTATATATAAGTGTCTTCACCATGTTACCAAACTTTCGTAAAACATGCCATGAGAAATTTGGTGTTTTGCAGACTTTATTTAAGACCCGATACACAAACTTTAATAACTCACAAATGCATTGCTAACGCACGATGTCCGATTATCCATGACGAAACCTCATTCTTAACATATCATATTCGTTTTATATCCAATTCTCATAACATCTATATCCTCGCATTCATCTACTAAATCGACCATTCACTCTCATACCCCCATTATTCCCAGTTATTCTTCATCTTTCATGCAAACCTCATTTACAATCAATCGATCTAAACGTTCGAATCCTAAAATACTTTCTTGTTTAAAAAAAAACTATCTACCATTTTTATTTATACACAAAACACACCTAGTTAGCCGTTACCTCCAAAACCATTTTATTTAAAATACCTAACTTTTTTGTTCCTCACCAATAGACAATTCGCTACAAACATGTGATTTAATGATACCTTTCGAAACCAACAAAACTTTCTTACAACCTATGGAGCGACCACATTTTTCATCAAAATGCATATCGTTTTATACGAAAACCTTTTCTTAAGATATCATATTTTAAAATACCTCTCCATTTCGAGTTATTCAAACTTGTTTAAACTCACTATGCCTATACACACATACACGTTTACTTATGCTTAATGCCTCAAATCATCTCATTCAAACAAACTCATTTTACAAAACCTATCCTTTCGTTCCTCAAACAATTTCATGCATTTTCAACACGCCTCAAACTTCCAAGTCTCGACTTTAGTCAACAATTCTTTTTAGCCAAACGCTTTTCTCCAAAGTCTACCTCCTGAATAAATTTTGGGACGAAATTTCCTAAACGAGGGGAGACTGTAACACCTCGCGTTTTGAAACTTACGTTAATTAGAAAGATTGTTTACACTCCTATTTTTAGAAACTTATATCCGTAACGTATTGGTATTGCATTCCTGTTTTGTAATTCGTATCTTGATCATAACAAAATTTCCTTATTCATACCAATTCGTACCTTGCTTACTTACTCATACTTGTGCATTCAAGCTCATTTAAACCCTTGTTACGTTATACACGAATCTCGTAAACATATGTACAAATTACAAGCAAACGTCCTATACACATGATCGCTACGTATCACACACATGCTCATACGCGTTTGGCACGTACTTTCATGTTTCGGTTAAATGAAATACCTTGGTTTATACCAAATTACGTGATAATTATACTTGAATTATCATAAAGTACCTTATAATAGACAACATACCAAAGTCTAGGGATCAAAAGTGGCAAAAATCAAATAAATTCCTCGGTTGCATAGCGTCGCGCCCCGCGACGGGTGGAGGAGGATTCCTCCATAGGCCGCCACTGGCACCAATCCGCAGAATGTTATATTTCAGCTCCCTATTGGTTCGAATTGTGTTAGTTTGGGCATTTAACTAACCTAAATGCATTAATAACTCACCAAACTCGAACCCTAGAAGCTCAACTATAAAACCAACCTCTTCTAGATACTTTTACCACTTTACAAACACTTTAATCCTCTCAAACACATCTAAATTCTCAGATTATAATCAGAAAGTTCAAGACTTTCTAAGTGAGTTCTAGCTCACTTTTTCTTCACTTTTCTACTTTTTCTTTCTTCTTAACACTTGGAACACCTCTAGGAGTGTTTCCATAGGTTTTCTATGCAAAACCAAGATGGAAGATCACCATATTTGAGGTTAAAAGTGTAAGAAACTTTCTGTTTTGAATAAAATCTTTATAAACTTTCTTTAAACTTATGTTTTCTTCAAGCAAACTTGTGTTCTTATGCCATTAATCAAATCCATGATTAGTGAGCTTAACCAAGGTTGTTTCACACAAATTCGGAGGTGTTATTTGCCTCTAAACTTTCTATTTTGTAAAGGGGTTTTAACCCACAATTGTTGTAACCTCCCAAGCTTGTTCTTGTAACAAGACTTGTGTTTGGTGTGTGTGTGTGATTACTTGGAGCCTAGGCTATCCTACTTTCAATCCACCGCCTCACTTGATGATGTCCTTTTAGGTTGTATGTATATTTCTTTCCCATTTCATTCATGACCATCCGAGTTGTCCTTGTGACAACTTGTGCGTTGGTGAATCTTACGAAAGATGTTTTAAAGGAAGGTTATCCTCCTACCTCCATGCATGACTTCTATGAACTTCCATGAAAAATATATTGGACTTATTACATATTACATAACTATATAATATATATTAAATATATATAAACATAACCAAACCCTTGATAATAATCAAGTGATTATTTGTCATGGTAATAGGTTATATTATCTAAGGACTTAAAACTCTCGTTACGATTTTAATGGGTGTCTTAACCCATGAAATCACTTTAACCCATACGGGATTCGTAGTGTCAAAAAACGAGTGTTTAAATCTAGATGATTACCTTCTCACATACATACTTTTGTGTACTTTAAATTCCTAATTCCGAATCTAAACATTCCTTAAACTCCAACACCGAACACATTCATTCTTCTATCCTCATTATCTCGTCAATACTTGGATAATCAGAAGACTTAGCAATTTTGTGAGTATAACTGACCCTTTCGCTTTAACACACTTTGGGTGCAACATGTTTTACTTGTTAAAATGCATGATTCACACAAATATGCTTTATTCTCTCAATCCGTTAAACATGATTTGTTATGCTTAGGTCCATGCTAGAATTCAGGCTACTTGTTAAACCACCTTAACAATTATAGCGCTATAGGAGTAGCACACCACCTAACGGGGTTTTGTTAAGTATTATTCTTTACGGTCTCGATTACTTCGGTATCGAGGGATGCTTATTATTCATAACTAGTCTCGTCACTTTGTGGCGAGGGACACTTATAATTCTTATGGACACTCGGGTTTGACTTTTAGTTATGCATGCTAGATTACCATGTTGGATTGAGAAATTCTTTTTATACCTATGCCTTGTGTCTAAAACTAGTGTAGTCGCCAATACGTTGTATTGAACTATGCTTTTAAAACATGTTGCAGGTTATTGATGATGTTGATGATGCATGGAACTTAGTAGGATGCCTAGAAACACATTTTATATTTTGTATATTGATTGTATTGTAAATTCTTTTATTTCAGCTGTTGTATTTGATTTCAATCCATGTAATTGACTCTTAGAAATGAAATGAAATTCATATTTTAAATACTTGTCACAAATATTAGTGTTATGAAGTCTCGAGCAATCTATTTCGTCTCACTTTGATGTTTTCGCCATCGGTTAGGGTGTGACAAGTTGGGCTAGTATGTTTCTTGGGCTTTTAATTTTCCTTGGGCTACTTATCTATATAACTATATATATATATATATATATATATATATCTTTAAAATAATATATATATATATATATATATTAATTGTTTCATAAAAATAATTCGAGCGAAACCGAGCGATCGATGAGCGAGCAGACCTTTGCTCATGCTTGGCTCGTTTTCAAATCGAACCGAGCTGACCGACTCATTTACAAACTGAGCGGGAATCGAACGATCATTTTTCGAGAGATCGTCGAGCAGTTTGGACAGCCCTACTTGAAGCCTCCATAATCAAGTCAATACCAGGTAAGCAAATCTTCTTTTAGTAGTTTTTAATCCTTTGTTAATCAAAATAGGTTTGGTTCTTTTGATGCATTGGATCCGGTTATCCTGCTTTTCTACATCTGGAACGATTCGATCTCTTTCAAGTACTCCTAAAATATACATTTTAGAAGATTTACATGTCATAATATGCGATAGAGATATAGAGAGAGAGATGTGAGAGTAGAGGCTAAATTCTACCATCGTCGTTGTCGTCGCCGTCATCATTACCAAAACCCGGGTAATTCTATTCTTGATGTAAATGGGTTTGTATTCTTTATCTCGTGTTAATCACATAGCACTTTTAGGTTTCTTCTCTAAGCTTTATCTTTTGAATTTGTTTATATGTTTTGTTTTT
This sequence comes from Helianthus tuberosus, assembly GCA_030545235.1. Taxonomy (NCBI): domain Eukaryota; kingdom Viridiplantae; phylum Streptophyta; class Magnoliopsida; order Asterales; family Asteraceae; genus Helianthus; species Helianthus tuberosus. The sequence continues at coordinate 87,944,283 of CM060369.1, forward strand.
TTCTTCAAGTTTAGATATACAGTTGTATGTAGATTCATTGGATATGATTTATATCTATACAATGGTTGTTTTATGTACATGTTTTGGGTTTGATGTTTTTTACTTTTTTTTTTAAATTGAAATGTTTGAAGACGCACATCAAGTGTTTAATGAAATGATTCAACAAAACTGACTTTTATTACCCATGTTTTTATAACAACCTCTAAAGATCTTACCGTCAAGGTTGTTAGCGTTCAATCACACACTGAAAGGAGGAACCATGTGCCTTTAAAGCGGTTCAGTCAACCAAGGGTATGATCTCTTAAACATATAACTATGCTGATGGAATGTGAAACATGATCTCTTAAATAAAGTTGAGTTTTTCATCTTGGAGTCATGGATTGCACCAAAGCCTATCCTAAAATTTGTTTACACATGCTAAAAATTTAAATTTGATGCATGTACAAGTGTATGGGTGCTATATAACTTCTTTTAATTTTCATTAATAGAGGAAAATGGGGAATGTCATGGTGGGTAACGGGTTAAAATTGGTATTTTTGTACAGATTGAAACAGTCTTCGTCAGACTGGAGTGTGTAGAGATGTTTTTTTGTTTTTTTTAAAGTTTACTTGAATATTGGTTTAAATTATATACTTAAGAAGATGTTTTATTTATTGAATGTAATTATGTTAAGCCCGAAGGAGATTGAGAGGTTGCAAATGGACATTAAAAACACAAATCTTTTAGGATATGACTAGACCGAGGATAAATGAAAACAAATATAAGTTGGGTCTTATATTTTCATATTGGTTATGTTGGCTTTTTAAGGTGGCCCTTATATTTATTATATTGGTTGCTGCAGTTTCTGATGTAACTCCCTGCTTTTTCGTACTTTCCTTAATTAGAAAGATCGTCTTGTGTTTCTATTTTTTTGGAATCTTGTATTCTTGTATTTCATCATTTCGTTGTATCATTGTAAAAACCGAGACTTGGATCATAAATAAAATTCGTATTTCTTTAAATTCATGTTTTACATATTCATACATGTTCATAGAATTGAATTCATTATACATGTGATACCTTATTCGTAATTCTTGCAAAATGTGTTAAACTTACAAATACTTGTCATACATACTCAATCCATGCGTATACGATACTTAAAATCAATCTATATGCTTAATCATACTTGTTTTTATACTAATGTTACCTAAAACACCCTTATACTATGCCTTCTATTCATAAAATACATCAAAAACATAACTAGGTTAAACTATAGGGACTTAACTTGCCAAAAATCAACAAGTTTCACCAGCCTTGATGGCTCGCCCCGCGACCGGACATGGGCATCCCTCTCGCTCCTCGCCAGAGAGCAGGATCCGCAGATTACAATTCCCAGCTCGTGTATTGGGCGGTTTTGTGGTTGTTTATATATGTTTTCTTCATTTAATGACCACCTAACTTAACCTAATCACTTCCTATAAAACCCAACTCTTTTCCACACTTCTCCCACTTTACAAACTCACTAATCTCACTCTCTAATCACTCCAAATCAGTTGAAAAATAGCAGCAAAACGCAGATTCATATCAAGCTGCAAAAGTGAGTCTAAACTCACTTATCTTCCATCTTTTTCACTTCTTCTTGCTTCTTAGCACTTGGAACACCTCTAGGAATGTTTCCATAGGTTTTCCATGGAAAACCAAGGATGGAATATCACCACATTGAGGTTAAAAGTGCAAGAACTTTCTGTTTGAAACAAAAACTTTGTTAAACATTCTTAAACTCATGTTTTAACCATACATTTCTATGTCCTTATGCCACTAATCAAGTCTATGATTAAGTGTACTTAAAAACAAGGTTGTTATATACAAATTCAGAGGCTTTACTCCTCTAAACTTTCTCTTTTTAAAAGGGTTTTAACCCAAAAGTGTTGAACAAGACTTGAACTTGTGTATGTGTGATTACTTGGAAAGCTTGGGCTATCCTACTTACAATCCACACCTCACTTGATGATTTCCTCTTAGTTAGTATGTATATTTCATTTCTTTATTGTTCTTTCATGACCATCCTTGTTGTCCTTGTGACAACTTGTGCATTGGTGAATCCAAGAAAGAGGTTTTAAAAGGAAGGTTATCCAACTACCTCTATGAATGACTTCTATGATAATACTTATTGGACTATAATCATACTATATACTATATAACATATATAAAATATAATAACCAAACCCATGATGGTGGTCAAGTGATTATTCATCATGGAACTAGGTTATATCATCTAAGAACTTAGTTTTCTCGTCACGATTCTAGGGCGTTGACCCATGAAATCATTTTAAACCCTATAGGTTTTCATAGTGTCAAGAACGAGTACTAAGTCTAGATGATTATTTTCTTGTATATATACTTTTGCTATACTTTTCATTCCGAATTCCTAATCCTCCATTATCATCCAAATACTCATACACCTACGTTTTCTCGTGTAGAAGGACTTGGTGTTCCATCCTCAAACAACCAACAACTCGTCACAGAATAACAAGTGGAAGCTTGCAAAACCGTGAGTACACTTGACCCGTTTTACTTTTAAAACACTTTGGGTTGTAACATTTAATTTACAAACTTCACTATCACACACTTAAACATGCTTTATATTCTCAATCCTATATACATGCTACTTGTTTACTTAGGTTCATGCTAGATTATACATGCTTTATGTCATTAACTTTGCTAAGCCTCAACTTAACATACATAGCGCTATGGGAGTAGCAGGCCGGCCGTCGGGGTCTTCTTAAGTCTTTATTTATTCTTGAACGGTCTCGTCACTTTTGTGGTAAGGGATGCTAAATACTAGTGGACACTTGGGTTTGACATATTGTGATGCATGCTAGTTACCTTGTTTACAAATTGCCATGTGGATTGGAGAAAATGCTTTTATACTTATGCTATATTTATATAAACCTTGTGTACTCGCTAATGCTTTCGCATTGGAACTTTATTTTAAACATGTTACAGGTTGATGATGATCGTATGAATCTAGTAGGGATGACTAGAAACACGTTCAAGAAATTACTAGATTTGATTTATTATGTTATATTGAACTCGTTATATTGTATTTTGTTTGTTGTAATTTGAATTTCATGTAATGTATTTGACAATTTGAGTTATGCAATGAAAACGGTTTTGATTTAAATATTTTCACAATAAGCGTTATGTGTGATGAGCAATCTATCTTCGTCTCACTCCGATGTTTCCGCCATCGGTTGGGGTGTGATAGATTAGTATCAGAGCCATAACTATAGGGAATTAGGTAGAATTGCCATGATTCGACCTAGTCTATAGTAGGTACCTTATTTCGACCATTCTTGTTGCTTGTTAAAATGTTTATTCTTCCTACTTTGCTTCTTTCTCTTCTTTTTGGTCTTAATACTTACATTATGTCGTTCCTAAGACATTTTACACAATACACTTGAAGACTTGAAGACACTCGTAATACAAGCGAGATGAGTTTACCAAAATAGGCGTGAAACCCACAATTTGATGAACGACTCTCACCCTGCTTATTCTTTATTTTGCAGGAAATTACACCATTAAGTTAGGGGTGAAATCCACATCTTAATGGTAAATTTCCAATTAGAAATCTAGTGGACCCTCGTCAACGTGTCGAAATTTAATTTTGACCCGACGAGTACCAACCAAATTAGGGTACGAAATCGTCAAGTTAGGTGTGAAACCCGCATCTTGTCGATTAAGTCCCATTCCTCGATTTTCAATCTTGCCAAAGTTTTGATTGTTTAAATTGATTAGAGACGTGTAGTAACTGGGATGGTAAGATACCATTAATCACTTCTCGACGAGAGTATCTTACCTATAGGCCAAAGCACGTTTCTCTAATTTGAAAGGACTTTTGATTCACTTTGGAATAGTCGACGTTTCTAAACCCGAAATAATCCTATGTTTTACGAGCCTCTCTAATGCTATCTCAATTTATATGTGATTTTATACTTGTTACCTCGTTCATTTCAAAACCGTTACACGATTCGCGCGTCCCTCACAATAAAAAACAATAATAATTCTCGTGAACAAACTAAATTTATACTCTTTTTACGCATACATACATGTTTATGCTTTATGAATACTTGTTGAATTCGTGCTAATTAAGTGAACCATACGTGATATGTCATGCTTACGTTCTTATACATGCAAAACTTATTCTGAATTTATGATCAAGTCTCATACTTTCCTTCTCAATCGATTCTTTAGATGTCGTCCAACGCTTTGTCGAAGAAGACCAAGTCAAAGAAGGAATCCACCTCTAACTCCAAATCGAAGAAGGATTCAACCTCCACCACCAACTCTGACACGATGTCAAAAAAGGACTGTATGAAGTTTATGGCCAAGCGAATGGCTAAGGTCATACCAGACATCGTCAGCAAGCTTTAGACCAACCCCGATTCACCCCATGGTTCTGTCGATTCGAAGGTGGAAACGCCTAAATCGACGTTCCAGTTCAAACAGTTCATGGCCTCTAAGCCTCTAGAGTTTACTGGCAAGGATGGTGCCACATCCATGATGAACTGGTTCGACGCAATCGAACTCACCTTTCTTCAAAGCGTGTGTCCCGATGACCTGCGAACCCTGAACGCGACATGGGTATTCCGTTCGTGGGCACTCAAATGGTTGACCTCCGAGCGTAACAAACGGGGGAATGACGAAGCCCATGCCTTGTCTTGGGATGAACTAAAGCAACTCATGAATGATCAATTCTGTCCTCCCCACGAGCTTCGGAAACCCGAAAACGAGTTTTGGAATTTGAAGCTAGTTGGGAGTGACAATGATGCAAACAACTTAGTGTTATTTGCCCAGGACAGGTCGACACCGTCCCCAAAACCATAGCCAAGTTCATTCGTTCCCTTCCACCCGCTTTGATGAACCATGTAGCTTCTGCTTGCCCCAAAACCATTGAGGATGCCTTTTGTATATCCGCTGAGCTTAACAATAACTGCATTCTTCATAGAACCTACGACAAGGTTTCGACGAAGAGTGCGCACCAAGCAACCACCGATACCACCACCACCATTGAACCCTCACCATCCCACTCGACCAAGAAAAACAAAGGCAAGAAGCGAAAGGCTTCAAGCCAAAATTGTGCGGTCATCACTCCGCCAAACCCTCAGTCTATACAAGTAGTAGCTGTCGTTACCCCCACAACCCTCGAACCACAAAGAAGAAACTACAATGGGACGTGGCCCAAGTGTAGCCAATGCTCTTACCATCACCCTAATGGCACCCCATGTCACAAATGCGCAACCTGTAATAGGGTTGGGCATTTCGCCGATTGCTGTCGCTATAACCCAAAGCTTGCCCAAGATTAGGCAATTGTTGCAAAACCCTGTTCCCACCCAAGCTCAACCCCAAGCTGCTCCTGTGCGAGTATGTTTCAAATATGGCGACCTTAACCATCTCTCCAACGCTTGCCCTCAGCGTAACCAACCTCAGCAGCAACCAGCGCAACAGCAGCAGCAGCAACCTCAATAACCAGCTCGAGGCAGAGCGTTCCTTCTCACCACCGCTCAGGGTCAGAATGCTAAAGACATCATTACTGGTACGTTTATCGTAAACCATGTTTATGCTTCATGTTTATTTGATACTGCCGCCGATAAAAGTTTTGTATCTATAGAATTTGAACCTTTGCTTATGTGTAAATGCTCTAAGTTACCAAGATCATTCGCAATCGAAGTCGTAAATGATAAATCTGTCGCTGTCGATTCCGTTCTTTCTAAGTGTTCCTTAATTCTTAACGATCATACGTTTCGCATTGACCTCATACCTATGCAAATGGGCAGCTTCGACGTCATAGTAGGTATGGACTGGCTTAGGCGAGTTCGTGCTGAAGTTGTTTGTTTGAAAAAGTTCATTCGCCTTCCTCTTCCGATTGGTGATTCTCTACACGTCTATGGTAAGAAACCTTCTCAAGGTCTCAAGCTTATGTCATGTACTCAAGCGAAGAAATACTTGCGCAAGGGTACCTTCGCATTTCTTGCCCACATTGTGGAAAAAAGGATAAAGGCCCAAGCATGAGTGATGTTCCTGTTGTACATGAGTTTCCTGATGTGTTTCCCGATGATCTTCCTGGTCCGCCTCCTGCTCGTTCTGTTGATTTTCTAATCGATTTAGTGCCTGGCGCTACGCCTGTCGTTAAGTCTCCTTATCGTTTAGCACCCTCTGAGATGCAAGAGCTTTTGAGCCAACTTCAAGAGCTTCTTGATAAAGGATTTATACACCCTAGTACTTCTCCTTGGGGCGCTCCCGTTCTGTTCGTCAAAAAGAAAGATGGATCCTTTCGGATGTGCATTGAATATCGTGAGCTCAACAAGCTTACTGTCAAAAACCGATATCCCCTTCCTCATATTGATCTCTTCGATCAACTACAAGGTACGACTTGTTTTTCTAGATCGATCTTCATTCTGGCTATCATCAACTTCGAGTCCTCGAAGAAGATATACCCAAAACCACCTTTCGAACACGTTATGGTCATTATGAGTTCGTGGTCAGCCCTTTGGTTTGACCAACGCACCTGCTGTTTTCATGGATATGATGAACCGCGTGTGCAAAACATACTTAGACCGCTTCGTGATTGTCTTCATCGATGATATCCTCATCTATTCCAAGACACAAGAAAAGCATGAGCGACACTTACGTCTTATCCTTCAGCTTCTACGCGCTGAACGTCTCTACGCCAAATTCTCTAAATGTGAATTTTGGTTGAAAGAAGTTCAATTCCTTGGTCATACCGTCAATGAACTTGGTATTCACGTTGACCCTGCTAAAATCAAAGCTGTGAAGAACTAGATTGCACCTAAGTCTCCGTCAGAAATTCGTTCGTTCCTTGGTCTAGCTGGATACTATCGTTATTTCATTTCTAACTTCTCGAAATATCCGTTCCTCTTAAATCCTTGACTAAAAAAGAGAAACCTTTTGTTTGGGGTCCTGAACAAGAGGAATCTTTCCAAACGCTCAAGGACATGCTTTGCAATGCTCTTATTCTCACGCTTCCCGATGGTAACGACGACTTCGTCGTGTATTGCGATGCTTCAAACCTTGGCCTTGGTTGTGTCCTTATGCAACGAGACAAGGTTATCGCTTACGCGTCGAGGCAACTCAAAATACATGAGAAGAACTACACTACGCACGACCTTGAACTTGATGCTGTTGTTTTCGCCCTGAAGATTTGGTGACACTACCTTTATGGTACTAAGTGTGTGGTCTTCACCGATCATAAGAGCCTTCAACACATCTTCAACCAAAAGGAACTGAACATGCGTCAACGTCGTTGGGTAGAGTTGTTAAACGACTACGACTGCGAAATTCGCTACCATCCAGTAAAAGCGAATGTAGTGGCTGACGCACTTAGTCGTAAGACTCGTGTTAAGGGTATTGGTTGTCTCTAACTCGTTGACGATCTTCAAAACCACATTCGTGAAGCTCAATTGTAACACCCCGAAAATATAAAGCTTTATATTAGAATTATAAAGTACAAAATAAACAAGAACAAACTAACTAGGACTAAACAACCCAGTTAGTTACAAGTCTTGTAGTGATTTATAAGTGGGTTAAAACACTCAAAATATGAACTAAAGGAAATTAGAGGGACCAAAAGTGTTTAAATTGAAACTAATTATAATAAAAACATATTTTAAACACAAAACACACACTGGTGTGTGTGCTGGGTTCGATCAAACACAGAGGGGGCGACCAGAACTTCTCCAAAACCCTAGTTCATGCTATTTGATCAAAATTGAAGACCAAATTCAGTCCCAAAACAAAATCCGAACATAGATTAATGATCACCTCAGTGAAGGGATCATAAGGTATGTAAATTTTGTATAAAATTTCCATTTAAATTTCTGGATGAACATAGGAAATTCGAATTTGATGTTGCATGAGTGTTGTATGGATAAAATTGGAGTGATATGATGTCTAGGGATAAACCCTAGTCGATTTCTTGTTAAAATTTTGCTTAATACTTGTGAGATTCATAATCACCGTTGTAGGTGATTAATGGGTTTTGTAGAAACATGATAAACACTAGGATTATGATTCTTGTTCTAGTGTAATCTGAGTTTTATGAAGTAATTTCTGAAATGTTGATGTTAAAATTTATGTAAATTGCCTAATTGATGTAAATCTGGGCTAAATAAAAAGTTATGAACTTGATGATAGATTGTGAGAAATTATGCCCTTATGGTGTTTGTGAAAATGTCTAAAAGAAGACTTAAAACTGGAAATTTGAGCTAAAACACGTGTTTATAGAATTATGGCGAACTATGCATTATATGTCAAGCAAAAGAGTTCTAAACGGGTTGTGGTTGAACTCTATAGGAAAGGAAACCGGAGCGTCAAGTGGACAAGCCGGTGGTGACGCGCGATTGAAGGGTGTGCTTTGAAGGTACGTGACTTTAGTCCCATTACATTATGCATAAACGTTTGGAATTAGTGTGTTAATGGTTTCAGAGTGTAGTGTACGCGTTTGATGTGTCATGGATGTGGTGAAGCTGACTAGACAATCAAACGGGTCAAAATATCGGTTAGAAATGGTATGGCTTGTCATTAAAGTGAGGATTTTCACTCGACAACCAATCGGGTCAAAACTATGTCCTCAAAATGATCTTGTGGGTGTAGAGACTCGGAAGTCTGATATTGTGCTAATGCTAGATAGCAATAAACCAATGAATGATATACTAAGCTAAGTTTATAAATCCGTGATATCTGGTCAAACGGTAGAAACTAGTTGCAAGAGTTGCACAAGTGGCATGCTTGAATTGTTAGAAAACAAGCATGAAATCTTAACGCGAGTGTAAAACCATGTAATGGTACAGTTACGCCAAGAACTACAAGCCCAGGGAATGGGTAAATAAGTCTAGAATGTCAAGTATTAGAGCAATGAATAATATGTACATATAGTTAATGGGTCGGATAATGGAAACAAGGATTTTGTGAATTGTACATTCGTAAACCGGGTTTCTTTAAGTGAAACTTACATGGTTAAATCCGTAAATTTAATACGGGCACGTAGGAAAAAGAATCGGCTAAAACGGACATGTAAATCGAAAGTTATGCTAGTTTAAAGTTTGACATTGAAAATTTATATTTCTGGGCAGATATGTAGCTCCATTTAACGAACCTATTGTCAAAATGAGTCCCTTGCGTTACGTGACACCATACCACATTCACCTTCGCGTCACGCGAGGATCTTAGCGGGCCGCGAAAGCTTAGACCCGATCTGTCGCGGGGCGCGATAGACCCAATTTGTTGAAATTCTTGTTTGTTTTCGTTGTTTGGCAATAGAACTCATATATACTTGATATTATGATTGTCAAACTAACATTTGATGTGGTTTTGACCATAGGTAAGGCTCGTTTTGTTACGGATGTCGATCAAGCAAGGAAATCAAGAACCGAACACAAGTTTTTGAAGCTTCCGCATTAACCTAATTATGTTTAAATAATGTTGTATTGTAAACATTTCTAAATGTTGGATGTTTTTAATCTAGCTAATTGACTATGTTAAAACGTTTTGACAAAGTACATCTTAGCCGTTAACTAAGTTTTTGTTAATTATGCATTTTGTTTTCGAAAGTCTGTACTTTATGATAAAATAATGGAATTATAAGACAAGTGTTACAAGTTGGTAATAAGAGCTTAAGATTGTTAACAAGTGTGTTCGGTTCAAGCTTGATCAATCATCCGGTAAGAATTAATTATTTTAGTAGATCTTATCATATGTGAGAAAAAGGGATGTGAATTAATGTGCACAGGAAGAGTGTGTTAACACACTCAAACCCGGAAAGCGCACTAAACGAGAACGGTTAAAGCAAGTTGCGAACTTGGCTAAAACTGAAGCAAATAAAATATATGTTATAGATGAAATGTTTAACGATTGGTGTAAACATTTCAGTTTCAAAGATGACGGAAAAGGGTAATGATGATGCGGTGTCGATAGTCACCGAGCAAATGAAAGAGGTGATTGCCGAGGAGGTAGGAAAGGCAATCGAGAACAGCCTATCCGGTTTTATTGATAAGATCCAAAATACGGTACTGTCGGTAGTCGAAGAACGGATCAAGAAGTTGGAAGATAGTACCAAAGCGACAAAGGAAAAATCTGGAGAGCGTAAGGGTTGCTCATACAAGGAATTTATGGCATGTAAACCACCACTTTATAATGGGGAGGTGGATCCGATAATATGCCAATGATGGCTAAGTGATATTGAGGGGGTGTTTGAGAGAACCCACTACGACGCAAACGACTTCGTAGCTTATGCTACGGGTCAGCTAAGAGGTCAAGCAAAAGATTGGTGGGATAACAAGAAAAAGGAATTTGGAAGTGAAGCGACAAGGGCGATGACATGGGACGAGTTTAAGTATCATTCCTTAAACACCATAGTCCCAAGGCAATTATTAACCGAATCAAGGAGGAATTTATTCAGCTAAGGCAAAAAGGTGAATCTATTGATAAGATCACGGGGATCTTTCTTGACAAACTGAGATTCTGTGACGAATTGGTGACGTCCGAAGAACAGAAAGTATAAAATTACTATAATATGCTAAGTGCAGAGTATCGGGAGTTCGTGACTCCTTTAAAATATGAAACTCTTACCGAGATCATAAACACGGCTCGGGAAAGAGAAATTGAACTGAAAAAGCAAATCGAGAGAGGTGAACGAAGGGCGCAGACTGTTAATCCAAGCCCTACAAAGAAAGCATGAACCATGGAGTCGTCAAAGAAACAGGAAGGGAAAGGCGGATCGCTGAGTTGTAAGGTATGCGGGAAAGGGCACAAGGGTGAATGCCGGTTCAAAGATAAGCCTTGTCCTATATGTGGGAAGACAGGGCACACGGCTGCATTATGCCCAGGGAAAGTGTCGGTTTGTTATAAATGCTACCAACCGGGTCATAAGAAATCTGAATGCCTGGAGTTAGTCGGGAAGAAGGATGGAAAGGACTCAGAAATAGAAACTCCAAAAGCAAAGGCAAGATCCTTCCAGTTAATCCCAGCCGAGGCGAAGGTGGAACCCGATGTGGTCTTAGGTATATTCGCCATAAATTCAGTTCCTGCACATGTATTATTTGATACGGGTGCAAATAAATCCTTTATTTCACATGGATTTATTTGGCATCCTTCATTCGAATTAACAAAATTACCTATGCCTTTAGAAGTAGAAATAGGTGACAACAAAAGTTTTATCGTGTGTGACGTGTGTCAAGATTGTAAGATGAGTATCGACGGTGAAGAATACTCAATAGACCTCATCCCGATGTCGATGGGAGAGTTCCAAGTAGTGGTCGGGATTGATTAGTTATCCCGACATCACGCGAAGGTCATGTGTTTCCGCAAGGAGATAAAATTAACGTCTCCAAGTGGAAAACACGTTACCATCTATGGCGAGAAAGGGGGTAATCCCGTTATATGATCAATGTTAAAGGCCAACAAACTTATGAGGCGCGGATGTAAAGCGTTCATGATTTATGCAAATGAACCCAAGGAAGAATTGTTGAAGATTGAAGACGTACCGGTGGTACGAGAGTATACAGATGTGTTTCCGGAAGACTTGCCAGGGGTACCGCCTGAACGGGAGGTAGAATTCGGAATCGAATTGATTCCGGGTGCGAAACCCGTAGCCAAAGCACCGTATAGGCTCGCGCCATCAGAACTACAAGAACTAATGTCTCAGATTCAAGACCTGCTCGATAAGGGGTTTATTAGACTGATTGTGTCTCCTTGGGGTGCACCGGTGCTATTCGTGAAAAAGAAAGATGGGAGCATGCGCATGTGTATCGATTACCGGGAGTTAAATAAACTCACGGTGAAAAATCGATACCCGCTCCCAAGAATTAATGATTTATTTGACCAGCTACAAGGCGCGAGTTGGTTCTCAAAGATTGACCTTAGGTCGGGTTATCATCAGTTGAAGGTCAAGGAGGAAGATGTACCGAAGACGACCTTTCGTACATGGTACGGACATTACGAATTCCTTGTGATGTCTTTCGGGTTAACCAATGCACCTGCGGCTTTCATGGACCTCATGAACCGGATTTGCAAACCGATGTTGGATAAGTCGGAGACAATGTTCATCGTCGACATCCTAGTATATTCAAAGAATGAAACCGAGCACGCAAGTCATTTACGAGAAGTGTTGGAAACGCTAAGAATAGAGAAATTATACGCAAAATTCTCGAAATGTGCTTTCTGGTTATGAGAAGTGCAATTTCTCGGGCACATTATTAGTGCGAACAGGTTGTTGGTAGACCCGTCAAAAATAGAAGCAGAGGCGAGATGGAATCCACCGAAGAATCCTTTGGAAATCAGAAGCTTTTTGGGGCTCGCGGGATATTATAGGAGATTCATACAAGATTTCTCCAAGATTGCCGTGCTGTTAACCAAATTAACTCGTAAAGATGAAAAGTTTATTTGGGGCGAAGATCAAGAAAAAGCATTCCAAACGCTTAAAGAAAGATTGACCCACTCTCCGGTATTGACATTGCCGGATTGAGTTGATGATATGGTAGTTTACTCGGATGCGTCACATTCGGGTCTTGGGTGCGTTCTGATGCAACGCGGCAAGGTTATAGCCTATGCCTCGAGACAACTAAAGACTCATGAAAATAATTACCCGACACACGACCTCGAGTTGGAGGTGGTGGTATTTGCCTTAAAGATATGGAGGCATTATTTGTATGGAGTAAAATGCACTATCTTTACCGACCATAAAAGTTTGAAATATTTATTCGACTAGAAGGAATTAAACATGAGACAAAGGCGGTGGTTAGAAACAGTCAAGGATTTCGATTGTGATATACATTACCATCCCGGGAAAGCTAATGTGGTGGCGGATGCGTTGAGCCGAAAGGTGGACTATACTCCAATCCGAGTACGATCGATGCAATTAACGGTGACATCGGGTCTAATTGAACAAGTCCGAAAATCTCAAGTTGAAGCAATGAAAGAGGAAAACTTGAAGAAAGAAAGAATGGTGGGCCAGTTGAAAGAATTGGTGGATGGTAACAACGGGTTAAAGACTCGTTTCGGAAGGGTATGGGTCCCAAATTCGTGTGGAGTCAAGGCGCTCCTACTTGACGAAGCTCATAAATCCCTTTATTCTATCCATCCGGGGGCAACCAAGATGTATAACGATTTAAAGCAAAACTATTGGTGGCCCGGAATGAAAAGAGATGTTGTAAAGTATGTGGAGAAATGTTTGACCTGTTTACAAGTTAAAGCAGAGCACCAAAAGCCATACGGTAAGCTACAACCATTGGACATCCCAGTTTGGAAATGGGAGCAAATCACAATGGATTTGTGAACCAAACTGCCCAAAACCAACCGCGGATACGATGCTATATGGGTAGTTGTGGATAGATTGACTAAAAGTGCTCACTTTATTCCGATTCGTGAGACTTATACATCTGAAAAGATGTCAGAGGTGTATACCAATGAAATAGTAGCACGCCACGGAGTACGATATCCATCGTATCCGACAGAGATACTCAGTTTACTTTGAACTTTTGGCGCGAATTCCAAGAGCGAATGGGAACCAAATTATTCATTAGCACAGCGTACCATCCACAAACAGATGGACAGAGTGAAAGAACAATACAGACGTTGGAAGATATGTTACGGGCATGTATTATTGACTTCGGGGGTAGTTGGGATGTCTATCTACCGTTGGTCGAATTTTCATATAATAACAGTTACCACGCAAGCATCGGTATGGCTCCGTACGAGATGCTTTATGGTAGAAAATGCCGAACCCCAGTGTGTTGGGATGAGGTTGGTCCACGTGAGCTTACACATAAGGATGTAGTCCGGATCATGAATGAGAAGATTGATTTGGTCCGAGCCCATTTGAAAGCGGATCAGGATCGACAAAAATCGTATGTAGACAAAAGAAGAAGACCAATTGAGTTTCAAGTCGGTGACAAAGTTATGTTAAAGGTATCTCCATGGAAGGGGATTATTCGGTTTAGAAAAAGGGGAAAGTTAAGCCCGAGGTTCATTGGGCCATTTAGAATCATCAAACGAGTTGGTAAGGTAGCATACCGTCTCAAACTGCCCGAGGAGTTGAGTGGGATACATAGCACGTTCCACGTATCACATCTCCGAAAATGTCTAGCCGACGAAACAGCTTACATCCACTATGATGACATTGAAGTGGATAATAGACTTAACTACGTGGTGAGGCCGATTGCGATTCTAGATCGTAAAGTGAAAAGCTTGAGGAACAAAGTGATTAATCAAGTAAAGGTCAAATGGGAGCACATGAAGGGTTCGGATACCGCATGGGAGTCCGAAGAGGAGATGCAATGGCTCTACCCTACATTATTCGGTACGTACTATGGTTTCGAGGACGAAACCCTTTTAAGGGGGGTGGAGTTGTAACACCCCAAAAATATAAAGCTTTATATTAGAATTATAAAGTACTAAATAAACAAGAACAAACTAACTAGGACTAAACAACCCAGTTAGTTACAAGTCTTGTAGTGACTTATAAGTGGGTTAAAACACTCAAAATATGAACTAAAGGAAATTAGAGGGACCAAAAGTGTTTCAATTGAAACTAATTATAATAAAAACATATTTTAAACACAAAACACACACTGGTGTGTGTGCTGGGTTCGATCAAACACAGAGGGGCGACCAGAACTTCTCCAAAACCCTAGTTCATGCTATTTGATCAAAATTGAAGACCAAATTCAGTCCCAAATCAAAATCCGAACATAGATTAATGATCACCTCAGTGAAGGGATCATAAGGTATGTAAATTTTGTAGAAAATTTCCATTTAAATTTCTGGATGAACATAGGAAATTCGAATTTGATGTTGCATGAGTGTTGTATGGATAAAATTGGAGTGATATGATGTCTAGGGATAAACCTTAGTCGATTTCTTGTTAAAATTTTGCTTAATACTTGTGAGATTCATAATCACCATTGTAGGTGATTAATGGGTTTGGTAGAAAATGATAAACACTAGGATTATGATTCTTGTTCTAGTGTAATCTGAGTTTTATGAAGTAATTTCTAAAATGTTGATGTTAAAATTTATGTTAATTTCCTAATTGATGTTAATCTGGGCTAAATAAAAAGTTATGAACTTGATGATAGATTGTGAGAAATTATGCCCTTAAGGTGTTTATGAAAATGTCTAAAAGAAGACTTAAAACTGGAAATTTGAGCTAAAACACGTGTTTATAGAATTATGGAAAACTATGCGTTATATGTTAAGCAAAAGAGTTCTAAACGGGTTGTGGTTGAACTCTATAGGAAAGGAAACCGGAGCGTCAAGTGGACAAGCCGGTGGTGACACGCGATTGAAGGGTGTGCTTTGAAGGTACGTGACTTTAGTCCCGTTACATTATGCATAAACGTTTGGAATTAGTGTGTTAATGGTGTCATAGTGTAGTGTACGCGTTTGATGTGTCATGGAAGTGGCGAAGCTCACTCGACAATCAAACGGGTCAAAATATCGGTTAGATATGGTCTGGCTTGTCATTAAAGTGAGGATTTTCACTCGACAACCAAACGGGTCAAAACTATGTCCTCAAAATGATCTTGTGTGTGTAGAGACTCGGAAGTCTCATATTGTGCTAATGCTAGATAGCAATAAACCAATGAATGATTATACTAAGCTAAGTTTATGAATCCATGATATCGGGTCAAACGGTAGAAACTAGTTGCAAGAGTTGCACAAGTGGCATGCTTGAATTTTTAGAAAACAAGCATGAAATCTTAACGCGAGCGTAAAACCATGTAATGGTACAGTTACGCCAAGAACTACAAGCCCGGGGAATGGGTAAATAAGTCTAGAATGTCAAGTATTAGAGCAATGAATAATATGTACATATAGTTAATGGGTCGGATAATCGAAACAAGGATTTTGTGAACCGTACATTCGTATTCCAGGTTTTGTTAAGTGAAACTTACATGGTTAAATCCGTAAATTTAATACGGGCACATAGGAAAAAGAATCGGCTAAAACGGACATGTAAATCGAAAGTTATGCTAGTTTAAAGTTTGACATTGAAAATTTATATTGCTGGGCAGATATGCAGCTCCATTTAATGAACCTACTGTCAAAATGAGGCCCTCGCGTTACGCGACGCCATACCACATTCACCGTCGTGTCACGCGACGTTCGTCGCGGGCCGCGAAAGCTTAGACCCGATCTGTCGCGTGGCGCGACAAACCCAATTTGTTGAAATTCTTGTTTGTTTTTGTTGTTTGGCAATAGAACTCATATATACTTGATATTATGATTGTCAAAACTAACATTTCATGTGATTTTGACCATAGGTAAGGCTCGTTTTGTTACGGATGTCGATCAAGCAAGGAAATCAAGAACCGAACACAAGTTTTTGAAACTTCCGCATTAACTTAATTATGTTTAAACAATGTTGTCTTGTAAGCATTACTAAATGTTGGATGTTTTTAATCTAGCTAGTTGACTATGTTAAAATGTTTTGACAAAGTACATCTTAGCCGTTAACTAAGTTTTTGCTAATTATGTATTTTGTTTTCGAAAGTCCGTATTTTATGATAAAATAATGGAATTATAAGACGAGTGTTACATCAATATGCCTCTATTAATGAAGGTAGCCTCTCATATGAGATACGAGGTGGTGTTGAAGAAGATCTTGTGTCTAAATCCGATGGTATTCTATACTATCTCAATCGCATCTGGATTCCTAATCGTGATAACCTTCGAGACTTTCTGATGAAGGAGGCACACAAATATAGATATTCTATTCATCCTGTTGCTGATAAGATGTATCAAGACATGCATACGTCCTTTTGGTGGCCTGGAATGAAGAAAAATATCACCACTTACGTTGCAAAATGTCTCACTTGTTCGAAGGTTAAAGCTGAACACCAACGTCCCTCTGGCTTGCTCGAACAACCAGAAATTCTTGTCTGGAAATGGGAGAGCATTGCAATGGACTTTATCACCAAGCTTCCTCATACTTCGTCTGGTCATGATAGTATTTGGGTGATCGTTGATCGATTGACCAAATCCTCTCATTTTCTCTCCATTCGTGAAGCTTTCAAAGTCGAGAAATTGGCTCGGATCTACACCGATGAAATCATTTGCCATCATGGTATCCCCATTGACATCATTTGTGATCGTGATGGTCGCTTTACGTCTCATCTTTGGCAAACTTTTCAATCCGCTATGGGTATTCTTCTTAACCTTAGCACCGCTTTCCATTCTCAGTCTGATGGACAAACCGAGCGTACTATCCAAACTTTAGAGGATATGATTCGTTCATGCTTCATCGATTTTGGTGGCAACTGGGATATGCACTTGCCTTTGATTGAATTCTCGTACAATAACAATTATCACGCGAGTATTCAAATGGCACCCTTCGAGGCATTGTATGGTCGTAAGTGACGTTCGCCTATTTGTTGGCACGAGATCGGAGAAGCTCAAATCACTGGTCCCGAGCTTATACAAGAGACGACGGACAAGATTCTACAGGTTTGAGACAATTTTCTGAAAGCCAGGAACCGACAAAAGAGTTATGCTGACAAGCGTCGTAAACCCTTGTAATTCGAGATAGGTGATTTTGTACTTCTCAAGGTATCCCCTTGGAAGGGAGCAGTTCTCTTTGGTAAGAAAGGGAAACTCGCACTTCTCTACGTGGGTCCTTTCAATATTCTCGAGAGGATTGGCAAGGTTGCATATCGACTGGACCTACCTGAAGAACTCAATAACGTTCATCCTGTCTTCCACATCTCAAACTTAAAAAAGTGTCTAGCTGAAGAAGGACTTTAAGTTCCACTCAAAGATCTTCAAATCAACGAGACCTTACACTTTTGGGAGAAACCCGTCGAAATCATGGATGAGGAGTCAAGCAATTGAGGTGCAGTCGAATTCCTATCGTCAAGGTTCGATGGGAAGGAAAACGTGGCGCTGAGTTTACATGGGAACTTGAAAGTGATATGAAGACTAAGTACCCACAACTTTTCGTTACTTCTTCCTAAATTTCGGGATGAAATTTCCTAAAGGAGGGGAGAATGTATCGCCCTGATTTTTCGTACTTTCCTTAATTAGAAAGATCGTCTTGTGTTTCTATTTTTTTTAATCTTGTATTCTTGTATTTCATCATTTCGTTGTATCATTGTAAAAACCGAGACTTGGATCATAAATAAAATTCGTATTTCTTTAAATTCATGTTTTACATATTCATACATGTTCATAGAATTGAATTCATTATACATGTGATACCTTATTCGTAATTCTTGCAAAATGTGTTAAACTTACAAATACTTGTCATACATACTCAATCCATGCGTATACGATACTTAAAATCAATCTATATGCTTAATCATACTTGTTTTTATACTAATGTTACCTAAAACACCCTTATACTATGCCTTCTATTCATAAAATACATCAAAAACATAACTAGGTTAAACTATAGGGACTTAACTTGCCAAAAATCAACAAGTTTCACCAGCCTTGATGGCTCGCCCCGCGACCGGACATGGGCATCCCTCTCGCTCCTCGCCAGAGAGCAGGATCCGCAGATTACAATTCCCAGCTCGTGTATTGGGCGGTTTTGTGGTTGTTTATATATGTTTTCTTCATTTAATGACCACCTAACTAAACCTAATCACTTCCTATAAAACCCAACCCTTTTCCACACTTCTCCCACTTTACAAACTCACTAATCTCACTCTCTAATCACTCCAAATCAGTTGCAAAACAGTAGCAAAAGGCATATTCGTATCAAGTTGCAAAAGTGAGTCTAAACTCACTTATCTTCCATCTGTTTCACTTCTTTTTGCTTCTTAGCACTTGGAACACCTCTAGGAATGTTTCCATAGGTTTTCCATGGGAAACCAAGGATGGAACATCACCACATTGAGGTTAATAGTGCAAGAACTTTCTGTTTGAAACAAAAACTTTGTTAAACATTCTTAAACTCATGTTTTAACCATACATGTCTATGTCCTTATGCCACTAATCAAGTCTATGATTAAGTGTGCTTAAAAACAAGGTTGTTATATACAAATTCAGAGGTTTTACTCCTCTAAACTTTCTCTTTTTAAAAGGGTTTTAACCCACAAGTGTTGAACAAGACTTGAACTTGTGTATGTGTGATTACTTGGAAAGCTTGGGCTATCCTACTTACAATCCACACCTCACTTGAAGATTTCCTCTTAGTTTGTATGTATATTTCATTTCTTTATTGTTCATTCATGACCATCCTTGTTGTCCTTGTGACAACTTGTGCATTGGTGAATCCAAGAAAGAGGTTTTAAAAGGAAGGTTATCCTCCTACCTCTATGCATGACTTATCTGATAATACTTGTTGGACTATAATCATACTGTATTCTATATAACATATATAAAATATAATAACCAAACCCATGATGGTGGTCAAGTGATTATTCGTCATGGAACTAGGTTATATCATCTAAGAACTTAGTTTTCTCGTCACGATTCTAATGGGTGTTGACCCATGAAATCATTTTAAACCCTATAGGTTTTCATAGTGTCAAGAACGAGTACTAAGTCTAGATGATTATTTTCTTGTATATATACTTTTGCTATACTTTTCATTCCGAATTCCTAATCCTCCGTTATCATCCGAGAAAATGATTTATTCTTGAACAGTCTCGATACTTTTGTGGCGAGGGATGCTAAATACTAGTGGACACTTGGGTTTGACATATTGTGATGCATGCTAGTTACCTTGTTTACAAATTGCCATGTGGATTCGAGAAAATGATTTGATACTTATGCTATATTTATACAAACCTTGTGTACTCGCCAATGCTTTCGCATTGACACTTTTTTTTTAAACATGTTACAGGTTGATGATGATGATCGTATGAATCTAGTAGGGATGACTAGAAACACGCTCAAGAAATTACTAGATTTTATTTATTATGTTATGTTGAACTCGTTGTATTGTCTTTTGTTTGTTGTAATTTGAATTTCATGTAATGTATTTGACAATTTGAGTTATGCAATGAAAATGGTTTTGATTTAAATATTGTCACAATTAGCGTTATATGTGATGAGCAATCTATCTTTGTCTCACTCTGATGTTTCCGCCATCGGTTGGGGTGTGACATCTGATGGAAGTTTTCCTTCAGGTCTTCCCAAATAGAATATGTTTGGTTTTTTATGTTATCTCTTTTTGTGAGAACATGGAACTTTGTTACATATAATTGAAGTTTATATATGTTTAAAGAAATATACTAGGCCAAATTGAGCAATGGATCGACTTCTGTTTGTTAAGCTTGACGCACATATTAGAGGATGGCACCTACAAAATATGTTAGTAGTCCATTTCTTCTTTTTCTTTGATATCCTTTATTCGTTTTGTATATTAGATGTAGCTATTCATTTGTATTGTTCTTTTTGTATATGTGATTGCCTTTCACATATCAGCTTCATCGTCGTAGCTCACTTCCACGTGATATTTTTCTCTAAAGCTTTAAGATATGTAGCTTTTGTTATCTTTGCATCAACTATGGTCATCACTCATCTAATTTAATTTGTTTAAAGATTCTGCAATTTTGGTGTTGTTAGTATTACCAGATACAAATTGTTCATGAACAATTTATCTTGACATAATTTTTACAAAAAAGGAAAAATATGCTGAATAATGGTCATGCTCTTAGTGATTACTACACTTTTACTTTCACATATTATATTTAGGGAGGTTACATTTATGGTGGAATAGTGCCTTATTCATGGATATTCCTTTTTATTTTTGTACTATCACTTATTAAAAAAATAATCCCCAAAATTTAATATGGTTAAATCCGTGTATACTTCATGGCGAATTGTTGGATTGGTTGGGAAATCCTAGGAACAAGTATCACAAGACTCCCATAATGTAAGATTTATGTAACTCATTTTTATATTCATAAGTGTTATTTCCAATACTTTGTTTATTATTATTTTTTATGTGTTTTCACTTTTAAATGATTGGTACTATTATGAAATATTGTTATTAGGTAGGTTTTTAAATGATCGATCAAAAATCTCAGAAACAAAAGGCTTGTGATGAACACCCTACAGTCTAACACTTTAGTTGAAATATGTATGCATGCTGATTTATGTGTTACCCTGAATTGAAAGCTTATGTTTGTTTATTGAAATTCTACATGTGCATAACATACTTTTGCTAAAGTTTGAGGAAGAACCATAGATTCTAATCTGTTCATCCGTTAATTTCCTTCACAAAGATGCTCCAATCGACTTCACATGTATGTTTTTGGTGTTTCCCTCTTTTTATCATGTTTTTAAAACTATAATCATTTAATATTGTACGTGTGGTTTCTTAAATCATGTACATATTCAAAACCCTAATTTGATTGATCTTTTGAAGATCGCCCCTTTTTTCAATCGATTTTAGATTTCAGCAGGTACATTTTCATTCCTGAATTGATCATATACATTAGACTTTATTTTGTAAGAATCTAAAATATGAATTGTTTTCTGGCTTAATCGATTGTGGGTTAGTGGGTGTTCAGATAGAATTGATGAAACGTTAAGGATTATAAAAGATTCATGAGCATTATAAAATTGAAACTTTTTTAGTAGCAGTGTCAAATATATGAAGCTTTTTTGAACAGTGAGATTGTTTTTTCAGCATTTGATGACTCACCTTTGGTTGCTATCAAGGTAATGTACTTGGCTTCTCTTTTAACTTCACTTCTGTCAATTACATAATTTTTTATATGTACATTATATTAATGTTATTATTAACCTGTCAATTATACATTTATTAGTTTTGTTTTATAACACTTAACTTTAGAAAATGGGCATCCTTCCATGATGTTGATAAGATAATACATGGCCCCTTAGTTGGTTTATTGTGTTGCTTCTTCATGCTCATATCGTACCATTTTTAGTTAAAATCGGTGCTTAGTAATTTACTTTGTTTGTGTTATTCTGTGACAAATTTTTAAATGCTTAAAACATGGTATAATTGAAAATTCATGTGAAGAAACATGATTCACATCATGTCATTTCATCAATAGTTTAAACTTAAAACCTAATTTTGATATAGATACAACTTGTTTTCAAAATAGAAATGGAAAAACTACATTAATTGTAATTAAAAAATGGGACGAAAACATGCATTTTGTTAACAAAGAATGTTTTGTAAAAGGAAAGCGTGGCCCATTTCAGAAGTTCATTTGTTGTGGAGAAAAGGAACACCTCTAAAGTTCCCCACAAGATATATTCTAACTCGCTTTGTTATTACTTTAAATGATCTTACCCCTAAACTAAAGGTAACACGAATTCTCTATTACTGGAAAATCTATGTTTTTTTAATATTTATCATTGTTTTAATAATTTGGTGTTTATTTTTATGTTTTAGGAGAAGCTTCCACTAACTTATTCATGACTAAGACCATATCAAAGATGTTTAGTAAACGGCAAGTATGAAATTTCAAATGCAGAGAAGCTAAGATTAGAGCATCGCCAGCGATAGATACAAGTTTTCTTATACGTAGTTGTTAAAAACCTTAAAAAGTGCATCTTAAATCGCTTTATTATTACTTTAAATGATCTTACCCCTTAACTAAATGTAAAACGAATTCTCTATTACTAGAAAATCTATGTTTTTTTCATATTTATCATTGTTTTAACAATTTGGAGATTTTTTTTTTTTTTTTTTTAGGAGAAGCTTCCATTAGCTTATTCATGACTAAGAACATACATGTGACGGTCGTACTTTCTGAAGTTAGAATCGTTCACTTCTCTCGATTGTTTCATTTATGTTTCATTTACGTTTTATTTTGTCACGTCGTATAATTTAGTCAAATACACTTAAACGCGTATATATAATCACCTAACTTGAGACAAAAATATATATGCATTTACGTGATTCATTCGGAATATGTGTAACGAAATCTATTCGGAAACCTGAAACCCGACCCAAGTGCTTGCGACCCACAACAACCCAAACCGTCCAACCCTACACCAATCAAATGCGACCCAACTTCACTCTAAACCCAAACCACCACCCCTTTTAGCTTGTGGCCCAAGTCGAGTGAGGCCCAAGTTGGGTTCAGCCCAAGTACACATTGCAAACCCAAACCGCCCTAACACGTCCCCTTTTTATTATGCACGGTTGCATGTTATGATCATAAGTTTTCCTCTAAATCTTCAACCCTAATTTACGATCTAAAAAACCTGCTCCTCCTCAGCCTCTCTACTGTTGACGAAGACAGGAGCACAAGGGCTTTAAAGACTTCAGTTTTAAGGCTCAATCAACTCTATTCATCGCTAGGTATCACATCTTAGGTTTTTTGTTTATATTTTTATGAGCTCATGCATGATTTTGGTTATTAATCTTTCGTTATCTTGGCTGACTTTCTAGATTTATTGATGATTCTTGATGTTCTTTGATGATTATACGTAGTATAGGGTGCTAGGATTCATTCTTGTTTGGGTTATGATCGTTAATAGGTTATATAGTTACTAGGGTTTGAATCTAGTATGATTTGGTGTTGAATCTTGATAACTCCGTTCATCTTTGATGAATTAGATGATGTGTAGTGATAATAACATGCTGTAAATATTGAGTATGTGTCCTTGGTTGCTAGGGAGGTGATTAAAATCATAAAAGTCCTTTTGGGAGTCGGGTAACAAAACTGAATATGTCCAGAAAGTTACAGCCGACTTGTGTCGACTGTAATTGGGTCAAATTTTAACAAAAATCAATGTTTTTTTAAGTCTATAACGTAATTCCAGGAAATACCTTTCAAACCCAACTAGAATTGTATTTTTTCGACAAAATTTGAAATTTTAAATGAATTTTTCTGTAATAAAGGTACAGGTTGCGTTTTCTGGCAGAAATTGTAGCCTATTACGAACATAATAACTTGGTGTAGAAATTGAGTTAATACCTGGAAATTTTACTGTAGGTAGTTCCAGGTGAAGAAACACGAAACTAATCAGGTGATTATCTTGTGGTATATGCCTCAACAAATAAGGTTAATCTTCTTTGCCTCGCCTGAGCTGTGATGATGAGCTTCCTGCAAAACACTAAACACCCCATTTGTCACACCCCGACCACGTAAAGCAACTAGACGTGGCGGAAACGTCGGGGAGTGTTGTAACAGAATCATTGTTTCATAACCATGGAATAAATAAATTCTGTTTTATTGAATAAATTAACTCATTGTTTTAATACAATCAAATAAGTACAACTATGATCTTCCAAGTTTTAAAGTTGCTAAGGCACGAGTCCATCCTAAATGTAGCATGTATCAACAATCATTGCAAAGCAGTACCTGAAACATATGTAAAAATAGGTACGTCAGCATAAAAATGCCAGTGAGATACATAGGTTTTGTGAAAATAGGATTCATGACTTATAAGTTTAGAAAAAGTTGTTGTTTAGCAAAAGTCAGTCATGAACCTTGTAAGTTGATTTGTTTTGTAAATCGTTTGAAAAACAATAAGATCAGATGATACGTATAAATAAATGTAAGGTTAAATGAATAACCATGTAAAATGAGTTTGTATAAGATAAGTTGCTTGTAAAATAATATTTTGATAAAAAGGCTTATAGTATATGTGAAAATATACTTTGGATTTTAAGAGAATCGAATGAGTAATATATTAAAATATATTTCAGTTCCAATATTGTTGACCCAAGTGTACTAAATAACACCACGGCATGTAATGCAATGAAAACACTTATATATAAGAAGTACCAGCGGCGTATCTACCATGTTTTCATCACATTACACCCGTCCCGTTATCTAAACGCTAACCAAAACCCAATCGATAGATAGATAGTACATTAAATATACCTTCGTTGTTTAAAATAATAGTTTTAAGTAGTATATTACAAGTATACTTTAGATTTATAAATAACATATTAAACTATGTTTTGGTTTCATATATAACATATCATAATATGCTTTGGATGTGATAAATAACATATTAAACTATGTTTTAGTTTTGTAAATAACATATCAAAGTATGCTTTGGATGATTAACAAAATATATGTTGGTTTTGTACTATATCACACATGGGAGTATATCAAACTATACTTTAAAAGTGTGATTTAAGAATTCATTCAGACCTAGTGCATCAGAATACACCTTTGAGACTATAGGGATACCACAAAGGAAATCCCTATTTGGATGGAGAAACAAATTGGTTTCAGACATTCCATGACAACAGGAATGGGGTGTCAAATCCTATAGCGCTATATCATACTAACAACCGGTCTGGTGAACATAAAATAAGTACAATTCAACAATTTATTTTATGTTCTTTGAGAAATCAATGTTTAAACCATAGATAGTCATTTAGTTTGTCAAATGATAAGTAATAACATGTATAATCAATTATACTTTGAAATCATGAAAATAACAGATAGGTACACATGCTTCACCCCAAAACAGTTTGAAAACGGTAAAAGAGGGGAACTATGTACTCACCTGAGATTGATCAGAAGTCCTAAGATAACCACCAAGCAATGCTAGAGATCACGGAATCAAACGGCACCTAATATAGGTAACTATGTTAATTAACCGGACCTAAATCGGAGGATCGGATAGAATGAGGGCTTGTAAACCAAATGAGTATGGGAACTCATGTAATATGGTTTAACAAAGCCTTCATACTAAAACGGAACCTAACCTAAGTGCTTTCGACCCATCGCGACCCATTAAGGTAGCTTATGCTACGTTAACGCGTCATGCGCGCAAAAGCGCACTCGAGACGTCTAACTAGCCCTATGACAAATGTTATATGCCTAAACATGTTACATAATCAGTTATGTGGCAAAAGTTTAGGTTACATATGCTTAATTACCAATTATACATGAAAAGGGTATTCTGGTAATTTACCTAAGGCATATAAACTACCTATCATACAACTACTCAAACGATGTGACCATAGGGTATAACCTCGGAAGGTTATTCCCTATATGCTATGGTCACCTATTGTATTTGGTCGGATCCTAATGATCGACCAACTGGGTCGGATCCTAGACAACGTGGTAATCAGTAGGCATAGTCACAAGGGACTATAACCATCGTGATTACAATCACGTTGCGAAGTTCAAACGAACTTCGCATTGACCATAAACTGGTCAACGCAGAAAGTCAAACAAAGTTTGACTTTCGGACTCGAAAAACAATAAAAGAACGAAGGAATACTTACGAAGGGTCCCCGAATGCTAATCGTGATCCAAGTAGCTCAGGTATGAAACAATGGTTTCAACTTAGAGCTTCTAAGATCAGATTCTTGTGGGTTTAGAAGTTGGGGGATGTGGGTATTTATAGGATTTCCCGAACCGTTAGGATCGTTTCTTGGAAAATGTGATCGAATCTCGTGCGTACACTTGTTGGAAAGTTGTGGTAACTAAAAATGGCCTCTTATGAGCTGAAAGGGCAAATCTGAGTGTGTGGTTGTGAGTTAATCAGCTGAAATCTGCTGACTAATCGATCTTATCTGGTCTGGGAGGCTGACGCAGCCCGTGTCAGGATACACAAAAACTCAGGCGGGCCGCATGGCCTTGTCTGATCAGAAATAAGTTTGAAAAATGACAGTTTCAGTCCCTGTTGGTGTTTTAAGGCTCATTTCGACACGTTTAAGGCCCGTTAAGCCAACGTTAAGGCCCTAAAATGATGCCTAAACATTTTGGACATGAAACATGCTCAAAAATATGTCGGATGTTGGTTCGTTTGGTCGTACGAACGCGATGTTCGCTTAATTACGACGGAATGCGCACAAGCGCGAAAAACGATCCAAAATGCGTGACGAATGGATTCTTCTTATGCCAAACACTAAAATAAAATATTTTAGTGCTTACATAAATTTTTGGATGTCCGGATGTATTCAGAACGTAAGTTATGCGCGAAAATGCAAACTTGTGCACTTTTTGACGCTTTTAGTCCCTGAATGACCCAAAAGTTTATTTTAGCACACCGAACCCCTCAAAGCCTATTTCTAAGCTATGTGAAGGATATTTATGGTATTTTTAACTTATGTTCATGTTCCAGAATGTTTGTTACAGTTCAAATTGGCATACTTTTGCAGTTTGTCAAGTTTAGTCCCTGTAAGCGAATTAACTTGTTTTTGCCATACCAAAGCCTTCAAAACTTATTTCTAAGTTATGTAAAGGTTATTTAAGGTATGTTAAGCCTATTTCACTATTCCGGAGTGTTTTTTGGATTAAACTGGTTATATTTACGCATCAGAGCGCGTATAACCCTCCAGAAAGCGATTTAAAGCTTAAAATCGAACAAGAGTTGATATGTGCAAACGATACACATATTTTTACAAATCCCAAGTATGAAATAAAATATTTCATTGGTTTTGCATTTGTTTGATGGTTGGAGTGACACAGGTGTCACACCATTAAGCTCGTTAAGAGGAGGGGAATAGGGGGGGTTCTCCTCTTAACCACTCTCCGGCGTGAGAATAAGTATGTGTGTTGATGATTAAGTATGTAATTGGTGGTAAGAGAGCAAGGAAGAGGACCCTTAAACCTATGGGAGAAGGTCTCTATTTATAGCCGGAGTGATGTGGAAGGAGATGGGATGATGGGCCTTGGGCCTTGAGGTCGACAACAAGGAATATCCATCTTGTCTCCTCTGCCACGACCATTGGTGATTCTAGGCGAGAGGAGAGCTGGCGCATGTTGATTGGATCCACATGGTCTGACCGTTGTCCTTGTTGTCTCCTCTGTCATCAATGGCTAAGTGGAGATCTTGGTGCAGCTGTCGGCGCATATTAATTGGTGCCACATAAGCATCCTTGTGTACCTTCTTGTCTCTTGTACGATTTGTCAATCGTGGAGCACTATCGGATACACTTGTTGAGTGCTTATTGGTCTGTTGTTCTGCCAATTGTACCCTTGTACTTGTCCTTAGGTTAGATGTGTTTCTGTCCCTCGCGCGGCCCTCAGGAAAGTCCCATTTAGCCGGCGCAAGGTCTAGTAAGTGAATGTTTTCATCCAAAAAGCCAAATGTGAAGTTTGGTCTTATGTTTGCCTTGACCCCCAGCGCGACCTAGGTTAGACTTGTTTAGTTGGTGCAAGGTTGGGGAAGCTACCAGATTAATGTGTTAAGAGTATGGTCTCGCGCGCGACCTGGCTGGTCGGCGCAGATTTGGGACCATACCCCTTCAAGTCCCCCTAGTCTAGTGCTGCTTCCATGCGCAAGTTGCGAGTGGGTGGAGCTCTGGACTTAGAAAAATAAGAAGTTTAAACCTGATTTTGTCTGGCTCTTCATGAAGCATCTAAAATAGCTGGCGCGCGTAAAACATGACACGCAGCATGCGGCACAACTGCCCATCTGGCGCGCGTGTGGTGTGTTACTATGTAAGCGGCGCAACTATGTTCTTTAACTTTGAAGTGTCCAGCTAGGCTGTGCAAGACCCTGGCTTGTTGTTGAAGCTATCTTTGCAAATTTACGCAGGAAAATATTGAAATTTGAAAAAACACTGATAGCTGGTGCAAGTTGGTGATGAAAGAGACGCTTGATGTGACTACTGTTATGATGACAAATGGTTTGTCACCTTATCAGTTGCGGCGGTTCGCCTGCTATCAGGCGAGTGAGTCCTACACGCGCGTGGTAACCGTCA
Source organism: Helianthus tuberosus (assembly GCA_030545235.1). Classification (NCBI taxonomy): domain Eukaryota; kingdom Viridiplantae; phylum Streptophyta; class Magnoliopsida; order Asterales; family Asteraceae; genus Helianthus; species Helianthus tuberosus. The sequence goes on from CM060369.1 coordinate 87,972,895, forward strand.
CTCCATAAATCCCCTCTGGCGTGTCGTTGCCCGATTGGATACGCGCTCGGTAAATTCGGCACATTTACCCATTGCATTAAATGCGATGGGTATAAATAGGCAACGATGAGGGGGTTGAATACTACTGTTTCTTCAAATCCCTTCTTCTTCTCTCTTCTTACCATCAATCTCTCCATTGAAGTTCTTTGGATCTTTAAATCTTCATTTGTGCTCCTTCAAATCTTCAAGTTTCATCAGCAAATCTTCAAATCTTGGAGTGTACAAAGATGTCTGGTGGTGAAGATATCGTTGTTGTGGAAGAAGCCGGTGGTCTACCACCGCTGAAATAGGATGAAGGCTTGTTCGAACAAGTCGTCTGAGGCTACCAGCTTCTACCACAGTGGGATGCTAGATACCCCAGTCGTGGTCAAACTGCTGTAGATGCACCATCCGGTTATATCACGTTGTTCGCCGATTTCTTCTCCGAAGGGAATTTCCGGTTGCCGGTGAGACATTTTCTAGGTATGGTGTGTGTGAGGCACTTTGAATTCGTCTGTCGTTCCCAAGGACAAAAACCAACTGTAGAAAAATTTAGGGTCTTCTACCAACTGCAGAACAATATGATTTTCTTTTCCTTCGCACTGCGCAATACGAAGAAGATCTTGATCAGCCCTCCTAAAAGCTTCCATGATTGGAAGATGAAGTTCTTTTATATGCACGCGGAAGTAATTCCCATGGCGATGCAATTCAGAAAGATGGGACCAATCCCGAAGGAGGATGTGGAGATTCCCCGTGGCGCAGCATCGTATGAGGGTCTTCTGGCGCTGCCGAATCGAGTGTTTGGTGAGCAAATACTGGTCGGTTCATGGATGAGCGGTAAGTGGCCCGAAGACAGTGAAAATGTTCCTGTCCTGCTTCTTGAGGCCGAAGGTAAACTTTACTTCTCAATTTCTTCATGGAAGAAACTCTTATGTAAGTTCTTTAATTATTGCTGACTTCTTTTTCTTGATTGTAGAGGTTGCACTTTATCAGGGTGCTTTCCTCACCTTTGCTGGAGTTATGGGTACAAGGCCCTTGCGCGATGGGGAAGAGTTCTGGTCGGAGCAGATTCACCCTAATTTTATGTACACGCGGCTCGAAGCATTCGTTGTCCCTCCCCCCGCAACTGAAGGTGCACGCATCCCCAATCCTAGGCCTTGTAGGGCTGTAACTTCTGCTGGGAAAGAGAATGTCTATCTTTCCAGCGAGGAGTCAGTAGATTCTTCAGAATGTAAGTTAAGTCCTTCCCGTCACTTATTTGCAGGTGTGCAGCGCAACTTGGGTGTTGACCCCAATGAGAAGAAGCCTAAGAGGGTTTCAAAGAAGAAGCCTGCGGCTACTGGGGGTGCAGGTGTTAAGAAGATGATGGTAGCTGGCACGACCTCTGATGCCGGATCACAGAAAGGTACTCCTCGATTCAGAAAAAGTAAGCTAGAAGACTTTGTTTATGTAGCTGATTCCTTAGAGACCTTGCATGTTATAGGTGGGAAGCCACAAGGTGGCGCCACGACCACGGTGCGAGGGTCCGGAAGCGCGGGCTCGAAAGGCCCGGATTCTGGTGTAACTCCCCTTTCTGATCATGAAGAAGAAGAAGCTGGAGATGACCCTGAAGTTGAAAAGCTGACAGGAAAATGCCTCACACGGAGACAGCTGCCACTACTCCCCCTGCTTATAAGGTTGCGACTGGCAAGCCTATAGGGAAGAAGGGGAGTTTGAGGATCCATTACTCTGATGTCTCACCGGGTAAGTGTGTTCGCTTCTTTATTCTCTGTTTTTGCCCTAGTTATTTGTTAACATCCTTTCTCCATTTCAGAGGTAGTCGCGAAGAAACCAGAAGTGGAGATGAAGAAAACACCGGTGCGGCCGAAGTTCAAAATTATCCCCCCCCAAGACCATTGCTGTTGAAGGGAAGTCTGGGGAGGTAAGAAGACGGTTGAAAAACAAACCTATGATGCTAAGGCTGGGAAGACTTCGGAGGTGACGAACGGTCCGTAGATTGTTAAAGCTACAGATGTTGAACAACTGAAATGGTCAAAACTTCAACCGGGGGGGGGGGGGGGGTCTGCTGGTGGTGTTCATGTGGAGGGTCTTGTAAAAGACGTTGCTACTGGTGGTGGAGATCCTGGTGGGTTAGTCATGGATGCCAAGAAAGGTGCTCCAGGGAAAAAGCCAAGGCAACTGTTGCCGATCCGTGAAGAGGATACGTTGGGCGATATATACTATAAAACGTATGACGGAAGTCGCGCAAACGAACCTCATGCTCCTATCGGGAACTTGAAACAGAGTGATACCTTTGTTGATTTCGAGGCTTGCAATGAGTGATACATGGGAGCTTTTCCTCCGGCAGAAGTGCGTCGCCAGAAGGAACGAGGGCATGATAACCTGTACCGATCATATGTTTTGGGCCAAGCAAACGTTTCTTCTGCCGATCATCAGATCCTTCGCGAATGACGAACAATGCATCTAGAGCGCGCTGCCTGGGAGAAACACCGTGAGCGATTGGCTGCTAAAGCCAAACTCTTCAAGCAGGCACATATTAAACTCCAAGAGGATAGAGCTTCTTTTGATAAGGAGAAGAAGTCTGAAGAATGGGGGCTTCATGGCTTAAAGAATAAACTCCAGGACAGTGAGGATACCCTTGCTAAGGAACATCGTGAATGGCGCATGGCCTGCGACAATTAGAACAAGAAGATGTATGCGGCGCATACGAAGATTACCAATCTTGAAGCACAGGTCGAAGGCTTGAAGAAATCTAAGGCAGATTTCAAAGCCAAGTATGAAGAAGCCAAATCCCATAGGGAGCGTGTTGAGGTTCTTCACGCTAGCTCCCTTACTATTTATGTATTCAACTAAGTTAAAAAACTTCTAACATGCTTGTCTTTTCTGATGAAATTCTAGGTTGAGTTGGTAGCGCAGATCATTAGCAAGGATTGAAATCTGGCTGGAAAGGATGCGGAAATCACCGAGTTGAAGCGTAGGCTGCGCGAGGCGCAAGAAGGTCTAGATGCTGAGAAGCAAAAGACGGAATCCTTGGAGATTGACCTTGAGGCGGAAAGGGTCAAGGCCGAGACCGCTGAGGAGGTGCGCAAGGTCAGCATTGCGGCCTTGAACGTGGCCCAAGAAAATTACACTGAAGTGCAATCAACGGTTGAACCTCTGGTCTCGGACTTGGAATGGATACAACAGCACGGGGTTGCGCATGTAAGTACCGCTTCTTTCTTCTTTGCCTTAGATTCTTACAGCTTTTGTTTACATTTTTATACCCTTTGACCAGATTGTTAATTCCATTTTGAATGCCACCGAACTTGTCAAAGCTGTGGCAGTGCTGACAATGGCTGTGCGAGCTGCGGGCCACCGGGCTGGATATGTGGAATGCACCATGCATGTTGAAGAAGCACTTAAACAAAAAATTGGTATGCGCCACTATTTCGTCGGTGATCAAGCGGAAGAGATGTTGGTCCAAGCTGAGGAGAACTATGATAACCTCTCTTTACCGGTGATGGATCTGGTTACAGACGCCCTAAAACATGATGACTTTCTGCCGCGCTTGCGATCTATTTTCGAGACTCCAGAGACAGTTGAATTATCAGATGAGGAGGTCGAAGCAGGTGACGACGAAGGCGCAGAGTAAAGGGTATATGTAGCATTTAGGATTTCTGTTTTTCAGGCTTTTGCTACCTTGTAGATTTTCCTTTTTTTGTGCGTAACCCTTGCGCTGTTGCGCTTGTTAATGAAACAGGCTTTTTTGTCTCTGTTGTCAAATTATAATTATTGCATGTGTCCGCAATTTTGTGAAAGGAGCACGAATGAATGAATGATTACATATATGAATCACCCCAAAACATTTGAAAAGCTTAAAAGTGGGGAGCTATATACTCACTTGGGATTTCATGTAGGTATTGTTCAAATGAATAAACAAAGCTCAAAGGATCAAGAGTTCAAGTGTTGAAGTGGTTTCTAGTGTATCGGATAATTACATGTTAGTGTCGAAACTTGAAAATGGGAGATTGGATAGAATTAAGTCTTATAAACCAAATGAGTGTTGGGACTCATATAATATGGCTTAGTAAACTTAACATTCTGATTTGGAATGGATCCTAAGTGCTTTTGACCCGTTATGACTCGTTAAGGTAGTTTACGCTACTTTAATGTGTCATTTGCGTAAATGTGTGATCGGATGGTCAAACATGTCCTATGATAAGTCTTAAATGCCAAAACATGTTTAATAAAGTGGTAACATCAGTTTATATGTCAAAAAGTTGGTTATATATGCTTAAAATAGATTTATGCGCAAAAAAGGCATTTTGGTCATTTTTAAAGAACATAAGAAAGACTTATCATAATACTAACCAAACGACGTGACCATAAGGTATAACATCAGTGGGTTATTCCCTATACAACTGTGGTCACAAATATATGTTTGGTCGGATCCAAAGATCTACCAAATGGGTCGGATTCGAAAGTCAAAGCAGTAGTCAAGACCGCCCGACTTACGACCCTAAATAAGCACCAAACTAGAAGTGACGAGTTAGACATGTCAAAACATGTCTAACTAAGTTATAAAACTGATTTGGTATCAAAACTTGATGTTTTGATACCCGAAAATAGTTCCGTCGTAAAATGCACAAAATGTGCATTTTTGACCGAAACTTTGACTCGTCACTTCGACTAGTAAATGTGGTAATCAGAAGGTGCAATCGCAATGGATTATAACATTCATGATTACGATCACGTTGAAAAGTTCAATTGAACTTTGACTTGACCAATTATGGTCAAAACCGAAAGTCAAACAGAAAGTCAAATGTTTGACTTTTAGCTCAAAATAAGCTAAAATAATGAACAAGTCTAGGAAAGAACAATTACTTGAGTTCTATGATGGCAAGAATACTCAGTAGGAGGCCTCCAACGGGAAGCAAACTCCAAAATAGAGCAGATAGAGAAGAAGTGTCCAAAGCATGGGCCAAACATGAAAGAGGATTAAAACAAGTGTCCAAAGCAGATTAAACTTTGGGGAATACTCAAACTTGGGCTCCAAGAACATCAAAACCAGCTGCTGATCGAAAAACTGGTGCTGGGCATGGTTTATGGACCACAAAGGGTCCTGCCATACGGTCCATATGGGTTGGGCAAGGGCAGCACTTTCTATTTTTGGCAGTTTTGGCCCCTGGACTTGTTTCGTCGCGTTTTGTCATTTCTAACACCTGTTAACCTAATTTTTAAGCTCTATAAGGATGTTAAAGCATATGTTACTTGAATTATGCCCAAAATTGTCATGGATGTCGGTTCGTTCGGTTGTACAATTGCGTTTTTCACTTAATTACGACAAACGCTTTATCAAACATGAAAACGACTGAAATTTCGCAACGAATGATATTTTTGCATTCTTATCAATAAAATACAAGATTTTAATGATTACAAAAATTTTTGGATGTGTGTACGTTCTTGGTATTTAAAAATACGAGAATCGGCAGACTTTCGCAGTTTGTCGCAAATATTCCCTTAGCTCGAATAAGCATGTTTTTGCCAAACCAAACCCCTCAAAACTTATTTCTAAGTTATGTAAAGGGTATTTAGGGTATGTTTAGCTTATGTCCTTGTTCCAGAGTGTACGTCGCGCTAAACTGATTACGTTTACATAACAGTTTACGATTTCACTTCTAGAAAAGGTTTGAGTGAACGAAATTGTACAAGGACTAAAACGTGCAAATGTCACATGTAAATATACAGTCCCAGAAAATAAACACAAAATTTCATTGGATTCAAAATTGTTTGGGATTGTACAATGGTTGAAAAGGTGCAAATGTCACAGTCTCCCCTACTTTAGGAAATTTCGTCCCGAAATTTATTCGAAAGAGACCGTAGAGTGTTTGTTTGGAATAATTGAAAGATAAGTAAAGTGCTAGATTCCAAAGATGTGGAGCATCATTTGGTGTTGGGAATTATGGGGGATTCAAAGTGTGAATGGGGATATTTAAAGTATCACAAGGTATTTAAACCTTTAGAACTTGTGAATTTTTAAAAGTGTCATCAAGTGTACAATATTGTTTTGTATGGCACTATGTTATACTAAGCTCTTAGTGTAAATCCTAAGCAAACAAAGGGGTGTACATTCAAGCCTGGCCATATGTACACGGTTTCTAACGTCCCACGAGGTACATCTCATGTACCATGAGCATCTCATGCATAGGAGACGGGTTAACATACCTATGGCATCAAGATCGTCACCTTTAACACCATAATATACTCCCGATCGGCTCGATTAGAGTTAATGAATGTACTCGCCTTGGTCAGTGCATTCAATAAACACATAATAACAAATAATCACATAAAGGTCCAAGATAACATAAAATCTTCAAGTGATCCGAGTAACGTTCTGATGAATAACACAATAAGAACACTTATATATAGGAAGTATCAGCGGCGGCGTATCCACCATGTTCTTATTGCATCATACCCATCCCGTTACCTAATCACTCTAGATTTTATACCACCGTACTTAACAAGGCTTACTATGATTCTAATGCGTCGAACATCATAATTATGTGTGAAACCATAATTAATTGTTTCGTCACATGGTCCACATATCTTGTTAAGTGAGGGAAACAAATAATAAGGTTGAAGTAACATCTAAATCAAATAGCACAACATCTATTGAACCAAAACGTGTTTCATACAAGCAATGGTAGCACCACTTGTTCCGCATTCAGGAAAATCACTAGCAGGTATTTCATTCTAGTACAAATGTTAATATATGTTTCACACTAACCAAACTGGTAGTATGCATCATATACTAAGCATGGACTGTCATAAACAATGTAAGCATGTCGTGAAAATGATTTCAAATCATGTGCCAGGTATGCTAGGTCAACATACGAAGCAAAATGTATTTGAAAATCGTGTACTAGGTATGCTAGGTCAACATACGAAGAAAAATGTATTTGAAATCATGTACTATACATACTAGATAAACAAACCATGTATGTAATGTCATGAAAACAAAAGAAGTAGTGATAGGCACATAGTATTTCTAGAGATCATGCTGCAGAGATTGTATGAACGCACTAGTGTGCAAATCATAATTTGCTAAACTACGAGATTTAGTTCCTAATAATAAAGAACAGAATCCTCGAAGTCGGTATGTAGTTGTATATTACACATAGTGTAATCACATTGGAATTCGTAAATGGAATACGAATAACAAGAATGAAGAAAACTTCTTGAAATTTATATTATCATTACAAATATAGTTGAAATATGTTCATAGTTTTTGGATGATAAACAGGAAATGTAGAGGTTCAAATGATCATAAGTGCTTGATCATCAGCTCGAACCGCATTCACATTGAACATTCGTCCATTAGCATTAGCGAGCTTAGGGCAGTTTCGCTTGAAGTGATTTAAATCACCACAATTGAAACATGCTCTAGCTGGATAGCGAGGGCGAGTTTGAGTAGGGGCAGTTTGGTTTTGGATTCGACAGGTCGCAGCTAGATGGCCAAAATAACCACAAATTGTGCACTGGCGGCATGGAGAATTAGTTTGGTAGTGATAGTTGCAATGATTGCACCGAGGTTGTTTCCCACGATAAAACCCCCTAACGGGTACTGAGTTTAGTGGAATTAGTGCAGCAATCATGAAATTCCTTGAAGCTTTACGCTTCTTAGAATTTTTGGAATGTTTGGCTTTTGTTTCCTTTAGGTTCTCCTTAGTAGTTTGTTACTTGTCTCCCTTTCGAAAAAGTTTCCCTTTTCTAACATGGGAGTCGGTTAGGGTAGCGGCTAGTTCGATAGCCTCCCTAAGCGTTGCGGGCTTGCTACCAGTGACAATATCTTGAACGGGATCAGGTAGGCCATCAATATATTTTTAATGGCCAGATCCATAGGTGTGACCATAGTGAAGTGAAAATCTTGGTTTGGTATTTGTTCAAAGTCTTGTTCTTGTATTTAGGAAAAATAGTGTTGTGGATTTTGTTTTGAAATAAGAAATGCTTGAAAACAAACATTTGTTATATTTTTGGATGAGAAAATACAAACCAAGTTAATGGTTTGTGTTATAAATTTTTTACCTTTTAAAAATTTATTATTTTTAAGATAAAAATGTTTTTAATTGAATTTTTAAAATAAAGAAATTTTGTGTACAAAAATTTGAAAAATTCTCATCTAATTGATAAAAATTTTGAAATTATGAAAGACAAAAGATAGTGTTTGAAAATGAAATAAGATTACAAAGTTTCGTGAAACGAAATGAAATTTGTTTCAAATGTTTTGAATAAAAACATATCACCGAAGGTAATATGATGGAGTAGTGTCACAAAGGTTGTAGTGTTTAGAAATTGTTCGACATGTTCAAGGTGGATGGGTTTTCATAATATTTTGGGAAGACATGCTTTAGCCTATAAGTGGACACTCACCCTAAGAGTTCCCAGGTAAGAGTGACTGGTCCGAAAATGCGGATTTGTACGAACACTCCAGCCTTAGACAGAAAACTCGGGGTACAGACATCCACCTTTCCAGATTGCACGTGTTCACATTATTATAACCCAAGATTTCGATGAAAATGTTTGAGAAAAACATTTTGAGAAACCTTTCGATAAAATGTTTGAGAAAAACATTTTGAGGAACACCTTATGGCATAAAGCCTAAGGGTTTAGGATAAATCATCTAAGGTTAGATGATTTGTAAATCATAGAGTAGTTGTGGCAAGAATAAGGATGAGGATGAGGATTAGGATAGAGATCCTAAGTCTACTCATGTTTGGGTCCCTAGGAAGGTTATAGACTAGGTTAAAGGCATTCTAATAACCTAATTCCCTATAACCAGTGCTCTGATACCAACCTGTAACACCCCAATCGCGTAATATAACAACACGCGGCGGAAATATCAGGGAGTCACGTTACAAATTGATCACAACCACTGGTACTAAATTGTTTCATTATTGTTAACATTTTTTTACAATATAATGAATACATGTAATTGTCTTTTGTTTAAAGATATCTTCAAACACCCTAACATCTTTAACCTTGAATAGACGCAGCAGAAAAACGAGCCCTTAAAAAAATTTCTTTCTTTACTAAATACATTGCTTACGTAAAGACTCAGTAACAAAATGTTTAACATTTACTCAATGAATCAACAACATTCATAATGAAAATATTACTACATGTGTTACATAATCCAATCTAGATGACCGTTCTTCCCGTACAATCCTTGCTCTTTGACACGATCTACGCCCGCTTATGTTCGTTAGTAATAGAGACAAACCATATAATTCCTGTGGACATCATTTACAACTTAACCATTAGTCATCGACAACATCATACAACAGTATTAGCATATAATTAAAAATCGTATAACATTCAACAATATAAACTTAATCCATTTGATATCTCTTGTTCCGAGTTCAACTTCAATACTTCACGAACCTGATGTTCTCTTGCCTGTATTACATTCCAATCTCAAGACAAATCATTAGTATTCGTCAATGACCAAACATAATAAACCATTCCTTCATACATTTATAATATCTCGCATTCACACATGTTTACATTCCTAATCCCCACGTGCATACAAACATATACCTCTACACATATACGCACACATTCATACACGCACCCATACACACAAGCTATCGCTTACCATTACTATACACATAAACCTATAAATCTTGTCAAAATCACAACTTTCCATAATATAAAATTTTATACTCACCATCTTGCATACCCATTCGTTCCTAAGTTTGATTACATATAGATTACCTTCACTGACACGAAGGTAAAATCCATTCTTTCACTATCTGGAGGCTCATAACCTTACTTATGTTCTAAACCGGCTTTAAAATAAGTTAAGAGACATTGAAATCATTCAAAACATCGAGTCCGGTTGCATAAACGAACAAGAAAACAACAAATGCCAGTTTGTGGCTTCCTCGTGGGGCGCGACAGATACAGCCCCCTCGGCTGTCGCAGGGCGCGACGCCTGTTGCGTTGCGCGACCAAGATAGGTGTTCGGCATCGCGTGACGTGACTCCCTACTTTCGACAGACTATTTGATTTTGCTACTGCACAGTTTGCCCAGCTATGAATTCTCCAAATTCTCAACTAAAAGTCGCATAACTTTTGATATAGACATCCGTTTTGTGTAATTCCTGTTCCTACGCGTTTGTAATATAATTACGGATCCATTTATCACCCCGGGTCGCATCAAGAGCTGATTTATAAGAAAACGGCTTATAAATCCTTTATACCATTATTCAACCCGTTTAATCTTACTAATTTACCTTTGTTATAAATAACTCCTTCGTTACACTAACATAACACTTACCTTAATATACTCATTCATTACATAATCCTTGCATACTTTTCCACACTCATAGATATTAAAATTCTACATACATACTAAGAAGTGAGCCGGGATCACTTACCTCGTGCGTCCAAGTTTGTGCATAGCTTCCTTATTTCCTCTTGATCCATTAGCCTTCCATACTTGAGTCCATGTCTATTGGGGTTCCTATCCTTTCAAGTCAATACATCCACATCATAGTTAGTATGCATGTTCGTTCATATCACATCCGTTTCTAACTCTTAGCTACCTAGACTTCCATTAGTCAACATTAATACGCATACGACATGAACCGACAACCACATTGTTCAACATTCTCTTAATCAAATTTATTATCATACATATAATTTTCCTAACACATATACATGATTCCTAAAAATCTCATAAACACATTCAAAATTCTAATCATGCCACTCGCATATTCGTTGACTTTTCAGAAAGTCAACGGTCATGCTTACTTATTTCCAACTTATGAACACACACATTTATCTTGATATGATAGATTATTGTAGTCACGGCATACACATTTCACTTTCACATTATGTGGTACATACAACTACATGATCACTTGATTTCATACCCGATGTTCACAAAATCATTTTTACACATAGTAACGCTTTCATGATCCTACATTTGACAACTACATACCCAGTTAGCCAATTTAATGTAATCGTAACATCATACTTAACTAGTAGTCCGCAACTTCTACACTTAGTACACACTCATTCTAAATTATCATTAAGCCACTAATCCGACTCATGGTGTGCACCACCATTCAAGCATAGGGTACTAGTTCCTAAAGCATACTTTTACCGAATCACATCATCAACTAACTACCCACATCTCTTTCATCCAAAACACGTATCTCATGCTAACTTAACTATCAAATACAACATTATCACATTCTAGGCCAAATTATCAAATTCTTGCATACAATTTCACTTTCTAACTTCACCTAGTCATTTCATCAAACACTTGGCATGCGTACTAACATCTAAATACAATGTACAAGTATTTTATGCTTTAACTTTCCACTTCTTGCATTCATCTCATCATCACTACTAAAATCAAATAAATTTCATACCATACTTCAACTAGCTAACATATGTATGCATCTCATACTACATAATTCATCAAGTTAGCACAAAGATTAGACATGGATGATTCACCCATGTCACCATTCTTACTACTACTAGTGGGTTTCATCCCAAAATGTCAATTTACTCAATGTCTTGCACAATTCATCTTTCATGTGATGATTCTAACATATATTCCTACCTAATTTCATGAAATTTCCTAGATTAATCATAAACCCACTTTATTCAAGATTACCAAATCATAAAATACAACTTACCATGTATTTATCTTGTATAGATGGTTGGGAATCTAGCTCATGCAGCCATCAAACCTTCATTTTCTCTTCCAATTTGGGGAATTTTGTGATTTTTAGGGTTTGTTCTTCCCTCCCTGATCAAACTGTCGCCCACACACACCTCTCTAATGTGTGTGTGTTTTTTTTAAGTTTATGTAATTTCATCTTTCAAGTTTCCCAAGTTTGGCCCCCTCAAGATTCACCATATTCCCATACTTGTCACAACTTCTTTTCTTTAAATAAAACACTTTCCCATTTATCCTCTTTTAACCCTTGTAATTTGTTTGTTAATTGTTAGTCACAAAATTTCATTCCTAATATTTAACTTGTATCTATAACTAAGTTAACTAACTTAGTTACCTTAGTTTTGGGGCGTTACATGTCTAAGGCCCGGATGCATTGCTATGTGTAGCATGCTTGAATAATCAAATCCCGAAACATATGTAAAAATGAGAGTCAACATAAAAGCTAGCGAGTACATATGTTTTGTTAGCCAAATAAATCGCAAAAAGTTTGGTATTGCAATACTTTGACAACTACGAGAGTTGTCAATTGAAAATATAATATTTGAATCCAAGGAATGGCAAAAGGGATTAGCATTGCAATACAATATCTTAATTGCGAAACTTGTGACAAAAGAGTTTTGTACATGACAATATGATTATTACTAGGTAATTTTAATGCCATTGAAGATTGTACTTCGATCTTTGTTACCACATTGAAATCGGTCATAACTTGTGTGAGTATTATTAGAAATCAAGTCAATGATTTATAATAATACTTTGGATATCCTTCTAAGAATCTAACATATGAAAATATGGAAGATTTTACAAGGATTTGGATAATTGAACATTAAATAAACTAAACACATAAATCCTAAAATGATTCGGATAACGCTACAAGAGTAATACAATAATAACACTTATATATAGGAAGTACCAGCGGCGTATCCACCATGTTCTTATGATATTACACTTGTTTTGTTATCTAAATCACTACTAAATCACTACTAATCATATAAACACATAATCATCAACTTGGTCATCAACTTGTAAACACGCATTAAAGTACACAATGAATCCAATCAAGGGCTTCAATTTAGTACTTTAAACATCCTACAAGAATCTAACTATAAAGATAGATAGATACTATAAGGACCCGGTTTTGGTTAACAAGATCACATTGGTAGCATATCAAACTATGCTTTGGTAGTATATCAGACTATACTTTGGTTCGTGATTTGGTAGTATATCAAACTATACTTTGGTAAATAATATCACATTGGTAGCATATCAAACTATGCTTTGGTAGTCTATCAAACTATGCTTTAGTTTGTGATTTGGTAGTATAACAAACTATACTTTGGTTTAGGAAATAACATAATCGGTAGTATATCAAACTATACTTTTGTTAACAGTATCACATTGGTAGCATATCAAACTATGTTTTGGTAGTATATGGAAATATACTTTGGTTTGTGATTTGATAGTATATCAAACTATACTTTGGTTTAGGAAATCAATAAAGGATAATACACAAAAAGCACTTAGTAAACACATATATGCTATACATTTGAGAAAAAAATGATTACATATATGAATCACCCCAAAACATTTGAAAAGCTTAAAAGTGGGGAGCTATATACTCACTTGGGATTTCATATAGGTATTGTTCAAATGAATAAACAAAGCTCAAAGGATCAAGAGTTCAAGTGTTGAAGTGGTTTCTAGTGTATCGGATAATTACATGTTAGTGTCGAAACTTGAAAATGGGAGATTGGATAGAATTAAGTCTTATAAACCAAATGAGTGTTGGGACTCATATAATATGGCTTAGTAAACTTAACATTCTGATTTGGAATGGATCCTAAGTGCTTTTGACCCGTTATGACTCGTTAAGGTAGTTTACGCTACTTTAATGTGTCATTTGCGTAAATGTGTGATCGGATGGTCAAACATGTCCTATGATAAGTCTTAAATGCCAAAACATGTTTAATAAAGTTGTAACATCAGTTTATATGTCAAAAATTTGGTTACATATGCCTAAAATGGATTTATGCGCAAAAAGGGCATTTTGGTCATTTTTTAAAGAACATAAGAAAGACTTATCATAACACTAACCAAACGACGTGACCATAAGGTATAACCTCAGTAGGTTAATTCCTATACAACTATGGTCACAAATATATGTTTGGTCAGATCCAAAGATCGACCAAACGGGTCGGATTCGAAAGTAAAAGCGGTGGTCAAGACTGCCCGACTTACGACCCTAAATAAGCACTAAACTAGAAGTGACAAGTTAGACATGTCAAAACATGTCTAACTAAGTTATAAAACTGATTTGGTATCAAAACTTGATGTTTTGATACCCGAAAATAGTTACGTCGTAAAATGCACAAAATGTGCATTTTTGACCGAAACTTTGACTCGTCACTTCAACTAGTAAACGTGGTAATCAGAAGGTGCAATCACAAGGGATTATAACCTTCGTGATTACAGTCATGTTGAAAAGTTCAATTGAAATTTAACTTGACAAATTATGGTCAAAACCGAAAGTCAAACAGAAAGTCAATTGTTTGACTTTTAGCTCAAAATAAGCTAAAATAATGAACAAGACTTGGAAAGAACAGTTACTTGTGTTCTAGGATGGCAAGAATACTCAGTAGGAGGCCTCCAATGGGAAGCAAACTCCAAAATAGAGCAGATAGAGAAGAAGATTGAAAATGAGCAAGTTGTGAAGTTGAGAAATTTTGCTATTTATAGCAATTGGAGGTGAATATGATGATGTCACATGTCCTAAACAGAAAGAGGATTAAAAACAAGTGTCCAAAGCAGATTAAACCTTGGGGAATACTCAAACTTGGCCTCCAAGAACATCAAAACCAGCTGCTGATCGAAAAACTGGTGCTGGGCATGGTCTACGGACCGCGAGGGGTCTTGCCATACGGTCCGTATGGGTTGGGCAAGGGCAGCACTTTCCATTTTTGGCAGTTTTGGCCCCTGGACTTGTTCCATCGCTTTTTGTCATTTCTAACACCCGTTAACCTAACTTTTAAACTCTATTAGGATGTTAAAGCATATGTGACTTGAATTATGCCCAAAAATGTCGTGGATGTCGGTTCGCTCGGTTATACGGTTGTGTTTTTCGCTAAATTACGACGAACGCTTTAACGAACACGAAAACAAGCGAAATTTTGCAACGATAGTCCCTGAGCTCGAATAAGCTTGTTTTTGCCATACCAAACCCCTCAAAACTTATTTATAAGTTAGGTAAAAGGTATTTATGGTATGTTTAGCTTATGTCCTTGTTCCAGAGTGTACGTCACGCTAAACTGATTACGTTTACGTAACAGTTTACGATTTCACTTCCAGAAAAGGTTTGAGTGAAAGAAATTGTACAAGGACTAAAACGTGCAAATGTCACATGTTAATATACAATCCCGGAAATGAAACACAAGATTTCATTGGATTCGAAATTGTTCGGGATTGTACAATGGTTGAAAAGGCGCAAATGTCACAGTCTCCCCTACTTTAGGAATTTCGTCCCGAGATTTATTCGAAGGAGACCGTAGAGTGTTTGTTAGGAAATTACCCACTGCTTGAGGAAGTTTGGCCTTCTCCAATGGCGCGAGTGCGATCTCGCGAATAAACTTTGACTTTTCGGCTGCTGCTGCAGGTCTGTAGACCAAGGTGTAATCATGTTCAGCAGACGGGTTGTAAGCTATGCGCGCCCGTGGATTGTAAGCTTCATGATCCTTTTGGAGTTTTCTAAAAATTGTGGAGTCTTCTTACTTGTATGTCGAGTCCTCTTGTTCAGTGGTGTAACCCCACTCGTTGTTTATATTACGTGGACCTAACCGGTTGCTCAACGGAGGCTTACATTGATTGGGACTTTGCGTATCAGGAGGCCAGAGTTTCTCCTTCAGGTAGCCCTAAGAGCGCAAAGATGTTTTATGGTGCTGGCGCTGACGGGCCAGTGGCGTGACTTGTTAGGGTAACTGTATGGGTAGTGCGGACACCACTCGCGCGGATGCCCAGAACATTTGTATCTTCTCCCTCCTTGGACTCGTCATTAGGTAGGATTTGGACATGCACGACACCACACCCGCTTGAGAGCGTGTCCCAAGGCCAAAGTACGGGATTTCCTAATCAGCCATTGATCAAGATAAACGAGCACAGCTCAGAAAAAAGAAGATGAAAAAAGTGATTGTAAAAATCGGTGGGCGCCAATAAAGAAACATAAAACTAATCAGGTGATTAGCTTGTGGTATGTGCCTATAAGGTTAATCTTCTTTGCCTCGCCTGAGCTGTGATGATGAGCTTCCTGCAAAACACTAAACACCCTGTTATGCTCGTTAAGAGGAGGGGAATAGGGGGTTCTCCTCTTAACCACTCTCTAGCGTGAGAATAAGTATGTGTGTTGATGATTAAGTATGTAATTGGTGGTAAGAGAGCAAGGAAGAGGACCCTTAAACCCATGGGAGAAGGTCTCCATTTATAGCCGGAGTGATGTGGAAGGAGATGGGCTGATGGGCCTTGGGCCTCGAGGTCGACAACAAGGAATATCCATCTTGTCTCCTCTGCCACGATCGTTGGTGCTTCTGGGCAAGAGGAGAGTTGGCGCATGTTGATTGGATATACGTGGCCAGACCGTTGTCCTTGTTGTCTGCTCGGTCATCAGCGGCTGAGTGGAGATCATGGTGCGGCTGTCGGCGCACGCTGATTGGTGCCACGTAAGCGTCCTTGTGTACCTTCTTGTCTCTTGTACGATTTGTCGATCATGGAGCACTATCGGATACACTTGTTGAGCGCTTATTGGTTCGTTGTTCTACCACTTGTACCCTTGTACTTATTCTTAAATTAGCTGCGTTTCCGTCCCTCGCGCGGCCATCAGGAAAGTCCCATGAAGGCGGCGCAAGGTCTAGTAAGTGAACGTTTTCATCCAAGAAGCCAAGTGTGAAGTTTGGTCTTATGCTTGCCTTGACCCCGCGCGACCTAGGTTAGACCTATTTAGTCGGCGCAAGGTTGGGGAAGCTACCAGATTAACGTGTTAAGGGTATGGTCTCGCGCGCGACCTGGCTGGTCCACACAGATTTAGGACCATACCACTTCACCAGGTGATAGTGAAAATCTCCCACTGAAATTTTGTTAAAAGAGTTAACGCGAATTTTTAAATGAATTTTTTCGTAAACTGACATCAGAATGTTAAGAATCAGACCTATGTGTGATAGATGATTCTTAGCGAATTTTCTGTAAGTAGTTGGGTTATGAGAAAAATCTAGAAGTATTCTTGAACTAAATGACATGTCATGCTAAAATATCATAATTTTTCAAGTCCGCTTAGTATTTTAAATAAATTCCATAAAACTGCCTAAAATCTGATGTGAACTGCAATGTGCTGAAACTGATTGTAAATGCTTTGAATATACATACATGTTACCACAAGGTGTTAAATGTTATTAAGAATCTTAATGAGTTTCTATGAATGTATTTCATATAATGAGATAATCACATGCACCAACTTACACGAAAGGGTAATTGATTGTCAAACGTGATTGCATGGCTATGTTTTAGAATACGTGTAGGTTACGTGAGTCTAAACTAAATAAAACGATATCAGGACGAGGTTGACCACTCCTGTTACCTTACACACTTATTTTTTGCCGATCAAACTAAGGTGAGTTCACAACCTTTTCTAAAATCATGCGTCCCTGGTTTAGGACAACACTTTTTACGGTAGCCCTGGTTGGGGCTACACACGCGTTCCTAGTTTGGGAACACAAAACATACTATCCACTGGAGGTGGACTAATACACTTAAACTAAACGAACACTCTATCTAGAAGTCCCTACATTTTTACCAATTAGTATGTCAGGTTAGCAGGCAGGGTATTAGTTGATAGCTTTATTAGGTTTGACAAACCTCACACCATGCTGGAAGCCGGGCGTGAACTATTGACCTTCTCTTTTACATTAATGTTGATAGACGTTAATGAGGGCATAAAACGAAACGTTAGCATTCAGTACACAGTTTAGTTACTTGATGAGCGTTAGCTACCCAAGTTATACATAAAACAAATCATTTGTAAACTTACGTTTACACTTTTTTCTTAACTAAAATTTGTGAATTCATCAACTTTATTGTTGACACATTAGTGCATGCTTTGCAGGTCTTTAGGTACAACATGGACAGACAATTACAACCGTTGGAGTGGTGTCGTTTGATAAATTTTATGTTTTAATTATTTCTTAAACTTGTGGTTTTTTTAAACCTTGTCGGGATTTTTAACTTTGTTTCCGCTGCTACTTAAACTATGTTTTGGACATTTAAAACTTGATCACTAACCATGTTGTTAGTGATGTTTTATAATTTTAAATATTTGGTTCAACATGATTAGTGGCTAGATTCTGGTCAGTCGCACGCCTCGCGGTAAAACCCCGCATGTGGAATTTCAGGGTGTGACAATACCAAAGGTGTTTAGTAAATGGAAAATATGAAATCACAAATGCAGAGAAGCTAATATTAGAGCATCGTCAGCGATAGATACAAGTTTTCTTTTACGTAGTTGTTAAAAACCTATAAATTGCTTCTTAACCAATCGTGCATGTAAAATACGACTCATATGAGGGAAATGCAAGAAAGAGGATGGAAGCTAAAGTGGTTTATAAAAATTAAAGCAAATGGTACTTTTGTTTATACTGGGAAAGTATTGGGAGGCAAGAGAACAATTTAAGTCGGATTCAGATCCCCGAACAATTTTTTTCAGATCATACATTAGACTGATGAGATGCTTTCATCTCAAAAGACGTTTACAAGGGCAATAAATCAGGTTGCAATTAGGTAAAGCTTGTATCTTTTTGTTTTTTGTTGTGATTCTCACTTTTTTAAAATAGGGGAATCTTTGATGTAGTATGCAATGGTTTTATTTTTGGTTCTAAATAGATGGTTGTGGTTGGTGTTTTTACAAGAGCTTCATCTGATGTATTACAAAGGATGTTAAATTGAAGTTCTTTAAATATTTTGTTACATCACTTTGCCTATTTTCATTGTTTGTTAAAAAATGGATGATGTGTTTGAAGATTTAGTTAATTGTTTGTTTTGTCTATATAACAACTTTATTAGGCAAGCTATATACATGTGTTAACTAAGTTTGAATCACCGCAACACGTTTTGCTCATAAAAGTGAAATCCATCAAGATGTAATGTAATGCTAAAGAACTATACATGATGGATTAAAACATCTCTTGAGGTTTGTATTATATCTCATGTTCACTACATTCATATATTTTTCTTTATTCTTTAGGTACTCTATGTTATATATACTACAATTAGGAACTTTTGTTAACATGGACTTTGAATGAGTAAGATTCTTCAAACTGCAGTGAAGAGTAATATTATGTAGGCATGTGGGTAGGTGAAAAACCTTGCGTTTATGGTTTATGTTGGACCTACAAAAGAACAGATGATATCCAAAAGCCAAAGCAAGGTCCATTGATCAACTGATAAGCAAAAGATTGAACCAGTCTCTCTCCAAAGAAAGTGAATCTTGAACACCTATTCAGAACATCCGTTCAAGAGCATGGCTAAAATCTAATGAAGACTTGGAACCGCTGTTCAAGAGTACCAACATTTGTTGAAGGCTAGCATCTGTTGAAAACCAAAGCCCTAATCAAGCCAAAGGTCTGATGAAGAAGACCAAACATCTGTTAGGCCAAACAGGTGTTTGGAAAACTGTAACAGAGGATAGCTTAGATAGTGGTTTCTCAATGTAACAGTATTTATTTCATTAGTTTTTAGGATAACCTAGAACAGATGATAAGATTTGCTCAGATGTTTGCAAACATCTGAGAATCTTGTCTGTTAGGACTGTTAGATGTCACTATCAGGGTGACGTCAGCCAATCACTGAACAGAGCTTTCGTACTTGTATAAATAGATCACACCTGTTAGTGATCTATTAATCATACACATCACATTTTCTCTTGTATGAACCGATTTGTTTGTATGATCAGCTGAGGGGGAGTCTGTAGAGTCAATCGAGTTGTAAAACATTTGAATCTTTGATGATTAATGAAAAACAATCATTGATGATGATTTCCAGTTTGTGAATATTATTGTGATAATCAATACTTGTTTGCAAACAAAGAAACTTAGTTTTTAACACTTGGTATTAGAGCTTGTTCATGTTTAAACTTGATTTCACAATCAGTTTAACACAAAAAGATCAGTTCTTCAAAGATCTAATTTCAGTTCGTAGCTCAGAGTTGTTTAGTGAAGAACTGATAAAGTGTCTCTCACAGACTCTGTTTCTTTAAAAGAACTTGAGAAAATTGCACAAAATGATCCCCACAACCCAGGCTTCAGCATAAACCACCTATGCTTGTCAGATCTGAATTTAATACCTGGCAACGTGGGATGGAACATATGCTATCTCAACAAAATACAGGGTGTTGGAGATCTGTGGTTTTTGGACCACATGTCCCAGTGGTACCAAATACCAAAAACCCACTTGTATTTGAGCCAAAGAAGCCTGAAAACTACCCAGAGCAAGATTATCAAAAATTTGAGTTGGATGCGAAAGCCGTTAGCATTGTGGCTCTTGCATTGCCGAATGATATCTATGCCGACCTGTTGCATTGTAATAGTGCTAAAGAGCTGTGGGATGCATTGAAAGAGTAGTTTGGTGGTACAGAGGAAGTTCTCGAGAACACTCAAGAGATCCTTAACCAACAATATGAGATTTTCACACATGTCAAGGGAGAAACCCTTACATAGCAATTTGAAAGTTTTTCATGCTTAATCAGTGAGCTAAAGTTGGTGAACAAAGAATTCACAAAATCAACTTTAAGTAACCAATTTCTGAGGTCTTTACCTGATAAATGGGATACAATAGCCATAGTGATGAGAACAAATCCAGATTTCAAAGATATGACACCGACCCAGCTTCATGGAAAGCTCTTGACGTTCGAAAGAGAGCTTGTCCAGATAAAAGAAGCTTCAGGAAACTGGAAAAGTGTTCAACGAACATGTATTCGGTAACACGGCACTTCTAGGTCGGGAAGGATCATCAACGGGAATGATAAATGACCAGAGTTATGATCACTTTATTGCTATATCAACAGGAATCAACTATTGTCAACATTCCTCAAACTATGCTTTTACTGCTAGTGGTGATAGTCATAATCTCGATAATCTGTCGTTTGTTTTTTGATGATCTTAAGCACATTGATCCTATTGATCTTGAGGAAATGAATATTCTGCACCAGGTAGCTCTATTAAATGTGAGAGCAAACACTGTTTACAAGAAAACTGGTATGAGTTGTCCAGGACTTAATGGGAGATCTAGGGTTGGGTTGGACAAATCCATGATAGAGTGTTTTAAATGTAACTAGCTAGGTCATTTTCCTAGGGAATGTAGGAGTCAAAACTCTTCACCTGTCATTACCTATCCAAATCAAAGACCTCATGCTAACTATCAGACACATTTTATCAAAATACCCAAATTATCCCTACATCAAGTGTTCAAACCACAACCTATTTGCAAGTCCTACATATGTGCAATATATCCAAGCACCACTTCTGTGACAACCCTCACTAAACCAGGTATCCGTACGACTTAATTAATAATTAATTACCGCTTAATTACTGTGCTTGCTTGAACTTGTGAATAAACTGCTACTTGAATACTGATACATGTACTTACCTGCATCATACTTTACTTACTGTCACTACATTATTTACATGACTGAACCTTAGTGACAAACATGATGCACAAAAAGCACAGTAGCACTATAACGGATAACCTATTGAACATGCTGATAAAGCCAGCATCAGGCAAACACTGCCTCTAAGGCCTGTATGAGCCAGAAATATTTTGCTACACTAGTGGTGAGTGTAGGGATACAAGGGTTGTAGAACTGCGTCTCTAGGAATAAGTCACAATGACTGGATGTGCCTAAAACGTACTCTAAGCACAAAATTCAGCACTTTACATAATAATTCAGCTTTTAGCTAACTTATAAAGTGCCAAAAACATGAGAAAAATATTACTAGACACTTTCCAAAGTGTCAGAAATGAGTTGTGTCACTAAAAAGGGTATTAACGACACTTTAAGCTTTGTTAAGCACTTTAACGGATTACTATCCAACCGAACAACCGGACTATACCCGAAACATGAAAATATTGTTATTTTCATTATTTATCTTTTTCTGAGCCAGTTAGGGTCCCTGATTACCCTAACACCCACTGTAACGCGTGACACACTAATAACTGGGTTAAACACTTAACTTAACTTAGTTAACCTAACTAAGTAACCAACTAATGGTTAGAAGCCAACTAAAGACCCCCCCCCCCCCATTGAAATCGGCCCCATCAAGGGGAGACAAGCCTTGATTGCTTTTTATTATTTTAATCAAGGTGTTTAAAATCTAGTAGGCACATGATCCATTGGATTAAAACTCCATAATTGTCTATAAGTATCACTATATGCACATAAGGAAATCACTCCACACTTCACCACAAACTCTCTCCTCTCTTGCTCTCCACACTCACGGCCGAACACCCCCCTTGGCCCTCCATCCATTTTCGAGTTCGATCTTCATATTCCAAGGTTACACAAACATCAAGGGTCACGTATTAGGAAGCTTGGTGCACTCGGAGCTCGAAGGACCTCTTTCCCTAGCTTTTATCCACCTCGTTTGCGCGTAGATTCTTCCCTAGCCTCGAGCTAGTGGTATGATGTTTAAATCCCTAACTTGAACTATTCTAATGTGGTTAATACGATTTGTAACGGTTAAAACTCGAAATCTCACAAGATGATACTTTAAAGCCTACTAAAAATGCTAAAGTGTTGGATAAAAGCTCACTAGTTGTGTAAATGTTGTAGTAATTAAAATTCGTGATTATTTAGACCCGATCTATGTTGTGGTAGCTCGGATCACCACTTAACCCGGTTTGGTCATGATCACGAATCATGACATAAGGTTGTTTTGAATAGAACAAGGGTTAAAGGGTGAAACTCTACCACACACAAATCATGAACTTGTGTAAAAGTGTTTTAGCTTGTACAATAGTGTTTAAAACTAGCAGATCTACGTATCTGCAAGTGGTATTTTCAAAGGACCAAGCGTTAAAGAAATCATACTTTAAAAGACGGACCTTACACTAACAAGAATGGTTTTTAGAACACATAAGTGTGTAAACACTTGTGTAACATAAAGTTTCGACAAAATAACTATTTTTGTAAAAGTTGACGAGAAGTTGTAAAGACGGAACTTCCATAAAAACGAGGTTTTCACAGAATCGGATTATTTTATATAAAGATCCGCTAAAAGTAATGAGATTTACTTCACAGATTGGATAAATTACAAGTTCATGAAGTTTATGCGATTTAAATACATATTTTGACTAGTTTGTGATTTGAACATTGTTTTGGTTGATTGAGAAAATTGTTGGTTGATTTGTAAAAGAAAATGAGACGCTTGAAAGCGTGGCCACCTCCAGTTACAGAGGAAACTCTGGCGAAATTTTTCTAAAACCTAACACTTAGAAATATTTTCACTATAAGTGTTAGAAAGACATTTTGACTTGTTTTCAAAATATAAGTTTCGCCACGACTATATTTACAAAATATCAGAGGTGGGATTTCACAAAATAAAACGTGATACATAAATATATTTAGTATATATTTTTCACAACATCACTTGTATAAGTGTTTATGATTATTTTGTGAACTACGTAAATATTATTTTTAGAGTAAAAATAATATTACTAAGTATTATTTTGGGGAAAATCACATGTATGAAAATATAATATTTTTGAGAAGAATATTCATATTTTGAAGTGGAAATAAAATATATTAAGTGAGACTTAATAGTGAAATCTGAATGTTACGAACACACATGTATTAAATCCCCCATCCTTGGGAAGGAAAATAACTACCAAGTATACAGATTGTAAACACGAAATAGTTGCCTAACTATTTCCCAAAAACTTAAACCATAAAGCTAAGGCACGGCCGTCCGTCTAATAGAGTTAGCACGTGTAGGTCGTCATACAGCTGATTGATTTGGAGGCATACTTGGTAGAGACGCACCACTGTAAGTTCATGTCCCCCTTTTCTCTAACTGTTTTCAGTTTTCTTAACTGCGGGGGTGAAATACATGTTACTTTGTTTACAAGTACTTTATACATGGTATGGTTAGCGTAAGGAGGTTTACTACTTAGATCATGTGAGTGGGTAGGCAGAAACTGGAGGCCATTAATCCTCATTGTAGGACCGAGGGACGTAAGCGGTAGATCTATCTGGGTGTAGCGAGCCCAACTCTAGGCCCAACAGAACGGACCTCAGGGAGGCCCAACAGAACGGACCTTGGAGTGACTTTGTACCCAACACTAAATCTGCTAGGTTTGAATCTTCCTACTTGCACTTCACACATACTAATGGCCTTGCAAACCATTGGTGATCTCTTTCCTTATTTGCTACATACCAAGACTATTTTTATACTCACAAAGGTTTACTTACTCACTTACACATGAACTCGCTCAACATTATTGTTGATTTTTCAACTTACATGTATTTCAGGAAACTAAAGATCTGGCGCGGTATGTTATGTTTTCCCGCTGCATAAGGGTTCCAAGGTCATCCCAGTTTAGGAAATGTGACTCTTTCCTGGACAAGTCACAAATCTTAAACTGCGTTTATTTCATGTCGGTGTTTATGTTATTCAAGACAATGTTTTATGTTATGAGGTTGTAAATCTCTAAGACAATGTTGTGTTACTCTGGTTTTAAAACTTAATCAAATGGATGATCTTGCATGATTTTATTTCATATAGCTTTGTTATGGTTAAGCTATGGTATTAAGAAGTCACACCAAAATAACCACGCTTCCGCAAAGCCAGGGTGTGACAGCTTGGTATCAGAGCTCTGATCATAGCGAACTAGGATTCTTTCTCGAGTCTAGACTATGATCACTAGGGCTCTCACGAAAACATTTTTACTGCATACCACTTAAGTCCAGATCCAAAACTTTTTACAAACAAATGTTGAGCACATTTTATTATTTATAGGCTCAGTCTAGAAGGGCTGAGGCTCGGTCTGAGAGGCCGAGGCTCGGTCTGAGAGATCGAGGTAGTTGGCTAGTTGGACTAGGAAGAGTAGGCTCAGTCTTGGAGGCTGAGGCTCGGTATTGGAGACCGAGGCTCGGTCTGAGAGATCGAGGTAGTTGGCTAGTTGGACTAGGAAGAGTAGGCTCAGTCTTGGAGGCTGAGGCTCGGTATTGGAGACTGAGGCTCGGTCTGAGAGATCGAGGTAGTTGGCTAGTTGGACTAGGAAGAGTAGGCTCAGTCTTGGAAGCTGAGGCTCGGTATTGGAGACCGAGGCTCGATCTGAGAGGTCGAGGTAGATGATAGAGCAGTCTTAGAGACTGGGAGAAATTGGCTAGTGGGACTAGGAGAATGATTTGAATGCTTACTTGGTGACTTATGTGATTATTTGATTGTATGATTGACTGTTTGTGCATGTTGTGTTTATGTTACAGACATTATGGACACCTCTGGCACTGGTGATTCAGACACCACAGGACCTAGACCTATAGCATCGGACGACCTAGAGTCTTCTGAGCGTGAGGTTCACACATCCGACGTTACGAGCACGGACGAGGATGATTTCCAGCCCTTCGCTTTACCTGATGGTGCTGATGAGCTCGCTGATGGCCCTTTGGCCGGGGACCTACCACTTGTAGTGATCCCTGCTCCCATACCGTTGGCTTCATATCCTGCTTACGATTTGCTCCTCAACGCTGACGATGATGACGACGTCGACCTGT
Source organism: Helianthus tuberosus (assembly GCA_030545235.1). NCBI lineage: Eukaryota > Viridiplantae > Streptophyta > Magnoliopsida > Asterales > Asteraceae > Helianthus > Helianthus tuberosus. The sequence continues at coordinate 87,998,448 of CM060369.1, forward strand.
ATGATGACGAGCCCTTAGAGGACGAGGTTCAGGGCGAGGCCCTTCTTGCTGCTGGTGATCTTTTGATGATCGCAGATGCTCCTGCCGAGGAGTCACCTGCTCACTCACCGGTCCCAGACTCTTTCGAGTCTGTGGCCTCCGCACCTTCACACACCCAGAGTGCGCAGCACTTCTCATATGGATCAGATCCCGACCAGGCATCCTCTGTTGCCCCAATTCCTAGTTTTACTTTCGACCACGATGATTTGGAGGATTCCGATCCTGTCTTTTCCCCAGGATTCGACTCAGATGAGGATATAGAGTTTATACCTATGGATCAGCCTATGGAGGATCCAGTCGACCCATTTGACCCAGTTGATCCCATCGACCCTGAGTTTGATTTTGAGATGGCCTTCGTTGATCCCGAGCAGCCACTAGACCCTGCTCCTGACCCAGTACTTGAGCATGACCCAGTTCATGCTGACGCACCTATTATTGAGCCTGTCATTGCTGACCCACCTATTGATGATCCCCCTATAGATGCTCCATTGTTGGAGGGCGATCATGTCTTTGTTGCTGATCATGTTGATCCCCCACTCATTGCTGATGCACCAGTTGACCCTCTTGTTGTACCTCACCATGATCCTATGCCAGCCCAGTTTGATCGTGCGCTTTTTGAGGCACGGATCGACCCCCGAGACGAGCACGCCCAGTGTGGGTGGATTCCGGCTGATGACGAGGTCCCACCTTTTCCCCCACAGATCCCTGATACACGTCACATTGATACTTCCTTTTCATTTCCTCAGTTTACACCTCCAGCACGAGCTGGAGAAGGTTCTTCGGCACACCCTTTTGGGCATGTACCAGTATCTATCCCTACTATACCACCATCTGCTACTTTTCCCACTGTTTCTCCATTTCATGTGGCACCTTTTGATCCCACCAGTGAGCCGTTCCTTTGGGCACCACACTCTGCTATGCCACCTACTGACCCCTACCATTCTTTCCACATGGGGTATACTATTGAGGACGTTTTGATGTCTTTTGTCGCCCAGCACGAGGCACACACACAGCGCATTCAGGAGCTTGAGAGAGCTCAGCCGCCGCCGTGTCCGTGCCAGGGTCAGACCCACTCTCCGTTGCAGCCCTCTCGACCTGTACCACCAGACTATGCTGCACGCCTTTTTGCCCTGGAGCAGCAGGTTGCTTCATTCTTACGCACCCAGAGAGCCATGGAGGAGGACTGGCTCCAATTGCGCCGCTTGTTTTACACTCACTTTCCCCCTCCTCCACCGCCATCCGTGTAGAGCTCTTCAGTACCGTATGGGTAGACGCTGGTGAGAAGACGGCGATTGCCTTTGACTGCACAGCATTTTTGGAGACTACATTTGATTCTGAATTTTGTTGACATGTATTTGATGTATTGACACTGATTCGATATAGTTTTTGGACTAGGGTGATGTAGCCCTTAGTCGACCGATGTTGTATGACACTGTGATGTACTTGTACGCTTATTATGTGGTCTCGATATATGGCAATCGCAGTATTCTCACCATACTTGATGCTTGATTTGGTTATTTGTATTTTAGGACATGGGATGTTGTGTGATTGATATGATTATAACATGAGATGTTATGTACTATTACTATCGTTATATACATACGCTATATGATGACCTGACTTATGTATTATAACTATGGCCTGACCGACGTAAACACATCTTTTAGAAGATGCCGCCAAGACGTCAAACGCCGTTGCCTACCAATGAGGCAGAACTCCAGCAAATTATCGCTGCTGCCATTGCACAATACGCCACCTCTCAAGGAGGGACTAGTGGAAGCAACTCTGGCAACACTGGCAACAACAATAATCCACCTCATGGATGCACCTACAAGCAGTTTCTAGACTGCAAACCGGTCAACTTTGATGGCACAGGAGGTGCTGTCGCCTTTGTTCGTTGGGCCGAGAAAACTGAATCTGTTCTTCGCATGAGCAAATGCGCACCAGACCAGCAAGTCACCTATATCTCAGGGCTATTCTTGGATGGAGCCCTCTCTTGGTGGAATTTGCAAGTACAGACACTTGGTGAAGCTGCTGCCTACGCGCTAACCTGGACCGAACTGAAGGAACTTATGCGCAAGAAGTACTGCTCTCGCGCTGAAATCCAAAGATTGGAAACCGAGTTCTAGCATTTGAAAATGGATGGTCCAAAGATCGCAGAATACGTTCAAAGGTTCCATGACTTATCACATGTGGTACCCTACATGGTCACTCCGGAGTTCAAGAGGACTGAACGTTTCATTTGGGGATTAGCTCCTCAAGTCATAAGCATGGTAACCTCATCCAAGCCTGCGACAATTACTGAGGCGATTGATTTGAGCGTGGCTCTCACAGAAGAGGCTATCCGCCTGAACAAGTTTGATGAGATCAAGACGAAGAAGGAAGAGACTCACGTTGAGTCATCAGGAAGTAACAAACGGAAGTTCTCGAACTTCAAGCAAGGCGCCAGTGTGGTGGCTAAGAAAGGAGGATCAAATGCGCCAGCTCAGGTTACAGCTGGTAGTGGGAAGAAAGGAAAGGGATACATGGGCACCCAACCTAAGTGCAACAACTGCCAACTCCACCATTCTGGTCGATGCGGGCCAAAAGTATGCGAAGCGTGTGGGAAACGTGTCCACTTGAAGGACACTTGTTGGGCCACTGCTGGCCAGGGAGGCCAGGGAGGATTCGGAAACAGAAATAACAACCGGGGTGGGAATGGAAATCGCCCACAAGGAAACCATGGAGGTAACGAGAATCGAGGCAACAATGCTAACCAAGCGGGCGCCGTGAATCGTAATCAGAGGAATGATCAAGCTGGTGGAAACGGGCAAAGACTTGGATGCTTTAACTGTGGCGATATTGGGCATTTTAAGAAGAACTGCCCAGAGTTAAACCAGGCCCGTGGAAGAGTGTTCCAAATCGAAGCAAGGGAACGCGCCAGGACCCCAATGTTGTTACTGGTACGTTCCCTGTAAATCAACGCTATGCATCCGTTTTATTTGATACTGGTGCCGATTATAGCTTCGTGTCGTTAGAATTTAAGAATATGCTTGGTTTAGCCGCTAATAAGTTAGATATTCCGTACTCAATCGAATTGGCTAATGGGAAGTTAGTAGAAGCCAACGAAGTTATCAGAGGCTGTGTGATCGAATTGGGAGAGCGCGAGTTTGCTTTGGATCTACTACCAGTCCAGTTGGGAAGCTTCGACGTGGTGGTAGGAATGGATTGGTTATCAGGCAACAAGGCTGAGATAGTTTGTCACGAAAAGATTGTTCGTATCCAAACCGAAGATGGCGAAACAATTGTGGTTCACGGAGAGAAGTGTGATACGCCGTTAAGAATTATCAGCTGCCTGAAAGCGCGAAAGTGTTTGCAGAAGGGATGTGTTGCCTTCCTGGCACACATTGTGGATAAGAAGGCTGCTGAGCCAAGAATCGAAGACATCCCTGTAGTGAGGGAATACCCAGAAGTCTTCCCAGAAGACTTACCTGGACTGTCACCTCAGAGGCAAGTAGAGTTTCACATTGACTTAGTTCCAGGCGCCGCGCCTGTGGCTAAGGCACCGTATAGACTTGCTCCGTCTGAGATGCAGGAACTGTCGACACAACTTCAAGAGCTGTTAGACAAGGGTTTTATCCGACCAAGCTTCTCGCCTTGGGGAGCTCCGGTCCTGTTTGTCAAGAAGAAGGACGGTAGTTTTCGTATGTGCATCGACTACCGGGAGCTGAACAAGCTGACGATCAAGAATAGATATCCTCTGCCAAGGATTGATGATCTGTTTGACCAACTGCAAGGTTCAAGCTTTTATTCAAAGATAGATCTTCGATCTGGATACCATCAGTTAAGGATACAAGAGGAGAGTATCCCGAAGACAGCCTTCAGAACTCGTTATGGACACTACGAGTTCCTTGTTATGCCGTTTGGTTTGACAAACGCACCTGCAGTCTTTATGGACTTGATGAACAGAGTTTGCAAGCCGTACTTGGACAAGTTCGTGATTGTGTTTATCGACGATATCTTGATCTATTCAAGAACAAAGGCCGAGCACGAACAACATCTAAGAGCCATTTTGGAGCTGCTGAAGAAGGAACAGTTGTATGCCAAGTTCTCTAAGTGCGAGTTTTGGCTACGTGAAGTCCAATTTCTTGGACATGTGGTTAATGGAAATGGAATCCATGTTGATCCCACAAAGATCGAAGCGATCAAGAATTGGGAAACGCCAAAGACGCCAACCGAGATTCGACAATTCTTGGGTTTGGCTGGCTACTATCGAAGGTTCATCGAGGATTTTTCAAAAATCGCTCAACCATTGACGCTCCTCACGCAAAAAGATAAGAAGTTTGATTGGGGAATCAAACAGGAAGAAGCGTTCCAGATATTGAAGGATAAGCTCTGCAATGCGCCAATCTTAGCACTACCGGAAGGTACAGATGATTTTGTGGTATACTGTGACGCCTCACGTCAAGGATTGGGTTGTGTGTTGATGCAACGCCAAAAGGTTATTGCTTACGCATCGCGTCAACTGAAAGTGCACGAAAAGAACTATACCACACATGATTTGGAACTTGGCGCAGTGATATTTGCATTAAAGATCTGGAGACACTACCTTTTATGGTACAAAGTGTACAATCTTTACAGATCACAAGAGCCTACAACACATATTCAACCAGAAGGAGTTGAATATGAGGCAAAGACGATGGGTTGAGTTGCTGAACGATTACGACTGCGAGATAAAGTATCACCCAGGGAAGGCGAATGTGGTCGCCGATGCCCTAAGTCGGAAGGAGAGGATCAAGCCCATAAGGGTTAGGGCTTTAGAAATGATTATCCAGACCGATCTTTCCCTGCGCATTCGTGCCGCGCAGAAAGAAGCTCTCAAGGAAGGAAACCTTGGAGAAGAATATCTCCGTGGGATGGAGAAGCTACTGGTACCAAACGAGGAAGGAACGTTATGCTTCGAGAAAAGGATTTGGGTTCCTTTGTTTGGAGGTTTAAGGAGGGTTATTTTCGATGAAGCTCACAAGTCACGGTACTCTATCCATCCGGGAGCGGATAAGATGTACCAAGATCTCAAAGATTATTATTGGTGGCCTAGGATGAAAGGCGATGTTGCTGTGTATGTGAGCAAATGTTTAACATGTGCTAAGGTTAAGGCCGAATACCAGAAGCCTTCAGGACTTCTGCAACAACCCGAGATCCCCAAGTGGAAATGGGAACAAATCTCCATGGATTTTATTACGAAATTGCCAAGAACGCCGAGAGGCCATGACACTATTTGGGTGATAGTGGATCGATTAACGAAGTCAGCACACTTCTTACCTATCAGAGAGAAGGATAATACGAGCAAGTTGGCCGAAGTATACATGAGAGAGATCGTCGCACGTCATGGAGTGCCTCTCTCGATCATCTCTGATAGAGACGGAAGGTTTGTGTCAAGGATATGGCAATCCTTCCAAGAAGCCTTTGGCTCACAATTAAATCTGAGCACTGCGTTTCATCCGCAAACTGACGGTCAGAGCGAGCGAACGATACAGACTTTGGAAGATATGCTGAGAGCGTGTGTTATGGATTTGGGCGGTAGCTGGGATAAACATTTGCCTTTGGTCGAATTTTCATACAACAACAGCTACCACACCAGTATTGGTGTCGCGCCATTTGAAGCCCTTTACGGACGCAAGTGCCGATCACCACTATGTTGGGCTGACGCAGGTGATAGGCAACTTGCTGGTCCCGAAATCGTCCAAGAGACGACAGACAAGATTGCGCAGATTCTTAAACGCATCGAAGCAGCTCGCCACAGACAGAAGGCCTATGCGGATCCAAACCGGAAACATGTGGAATTCCAAGTTGGAGAAATGGTGTTATTGAAAGTTTCACCCTGGAAGGGTGTGGCACGCTTCGGAAAGCGTGGGAAGTTAAATCCGCGCTACATTGGTCCTTTCAGAGTTTTGGAAAGAATAGGACTAGTAGCATACAAGTTGGACCTACCTGCTGAACTCCATTCAGTCCACGATACGTTTCATGTATCCAACCTGAAGAAAAGTCCAACTCAAGATGACATAGCCATTCCCATCGACGAGATCCATGTTGACGACACGCTCCATTTCGTTGAAGAACCGGTGGAGGTTACGGATTGGAAAGTAAACAAGACCCGCCGGAGCAGTGTCAAGCTCGTCAAAGTTCGTTGGAATGCCAGACACGGTCCTGAGTACACCTGGGAGCGTGAGGACCGGATGAAAGAGAAATACCCCCACCTTTTTCCTAAGAACCCTGCATCTACAAGCAGAACTTAAATTTCGGGACGAAATTTATTTAACGGGGGGAGAATGTGACAACCCTCACTAAACCAGGTATCCGTACGACTTAATTAATAATTAATTACCGCTTAATTATTGTGCTTGCTTGAACTTGTGAATAAACTGCTACTTGAATACTGATACATGTACTTACCTGCATCATACTTTACTTACTGTCACTACATTATTTACATGACTGAACCTTAGTGACAAACATGATGCACAAAAAGCACAGTAGCACTATAACGGATAACCTATTGAACATGCTGATAAAGCCAGCATCAGGCAAACACTGCCTCTAAGGCCTGTATGAGCCAGAAATATTTTGCTACACTAGTGGTGAGTGTAGGGATACAAGGGTTGTAGAACTGCGTCTCTAGGAATAAGTCACAATGACTGGATGTGCCTAAAACGTACTCTAAGCACAAAATTCAGCACTTTACATAATAATTCAGCTTTTAGCTAACTTATAAAGTGCCAAAAACATGAGAAAAATATTACTAGACACTTTCCAAAGTGTCAGAAATGAGTTGTGTCACTAAAAAGGGTATTAACGACACTTTAAGCTTTGTTAAGCACTTTAACGGATTACTATCCAACCGAACAACCGGACTATACCCGAAACATGAAAATATTGTTATTTTCATTATTTATCTTTTTCTGAGCCAGTTAGGGTCCCTGATTACCCTAACACCCACTGTAACGCGTGACGCACTAATAACTGGGTTAAACACTTAACTTAACTTAGTTAACCTAACTAAGTAACCAACTAATGGTTAGAAGCCAACTAAAGACCCCCCCCCCCATTGAAATCGGTCCCATCAAGGGGAGACAAGCCTTGATTTCTTTTTATTATTTTAATCAAGGTGTTTAAAATCTAGTAGGCACATGATCCATTGGATTAAAACTCCATAATTGTCTATAAGTATCACTATATGCACATAAGGAAATAACTCCACACTTCACCACAAACTCTCTCCTCTCTTGCTCTCCACACTCACGGCCGAACACCCCCCTTGGCCCTCCATCCATTTTCGAGTTCGATCTTCATATTCCAAGGTTACACAAACATCAAGGGTCACGTATTAGGAAGCTTGGTGCACTCGGAGCTCGAAGGACCTCTTTCCCTAGCTTTTATCCACCTCGTTTGCGCGTAGATTCTTCCCTAGCCTCGAGCTAGTGGTATGATGTTTAAATCCCTAACTTGAACTATTCTAATGTGGTTAATACAATTTGTAACGGTTAAAACTCGAAATCTCACAAGATGATACTTTAAAGCCTACTAAAAATGCTAAAGTGTTGGATAAAAGCTCACTAGTTGTGTAAATGTTGTAGTAATTAAAATTCGTGATTATTTAGACCCGATCTATGTTGTGGTAGCTCGGATCACCACTTAACCCGGTTTGGTCATGATCACGAATCATGACATAAGGTTGTTTTGAATAGAACAAGGGTTAAAGGGTGAAACTCTACCACACACAAATCATGAACTTGTGTAAAAGTGTTTTAGCTTGTACAATAGTGTTTAAAACTAGCAGATCTACGTATCTGCAAGTGGTATTTTCAAAGGACCAAGCGTTAAAGAAATCATACTTTAAAAGACGGACCTTACACTAACAAGAATGGTTTTTAGAACACATAAGTGTGTAAACACTTGTGTAACATAAAGTTTCGACAAAATAACTATTTTTGTAAAAGTTGACGAGAAGTTGTAAAGACGGAACTTCCATAAAAACGAGGTTTTCACAGAATCGGATTATTTTATATAAAGATCCGCTAAAAGTAATGAGATTTACTTCACAGATTGGATAAATTACAAGTTCATGAAGTTTATGCGATTTAAATACATATTTTGACTAGTTTGTGATTTGAACATTGTTTTGGTTGATTGAGAAAATTGTTGGTTGATTTGTAAAAGAAAATGAGACGCTTGAAAGCGTGGCCACCTCCAGTTACAGAGGAAACTCTGGCGAAATTTTTCTAAAACCTAACACTTAGAAATATTTTCACTATAAGTGTTAGAAAGACATTTTGACTTGTTTTCAAAATATAAGTTTCGCCACGACTATATTTACAAAATATCGGAGGTGGGATTTCACAAAATAAAACGTGATACATAAATATATTTAGTATATATTTTTCACAACATCACTTGTATAAGTGTTTATGATTATTTTGTGAACTACGTAAATATTATTTTTAGAGTAAAAATAATATTACTAATTATTATTTTGGGGAAAATCACATGTATGAAAATATAATATTTTTGAGAAGAATTTTCATATTTTGAAGTGGAAATAAAATATATTAAGTGAGACTTAATAGTGAAATCTGAATGTTACGAACACACATGTATTAAATCCCCCATCCCTGGGAAGGAAAATAACTACCAAGTATACAGAATGTAAACACGAAATAGTTGCCTAACTATTTCCCAAAAACTTAAACCATAAAGCTAAGGCACGGCCGTCCGTCTAATAGAGTTAGCACGTGTAGGTCGTCATACAGCTGATTGATTTGGAGGCATACTTGGTAGAGACGCACCACTGTGAGTTCATGTCCCCCTTTTCTCTAACTGTTTTCAGTTTTCTTAACTACGGGGGTGAAATACGTGTTACTTTGTTTACAAGTACTTTATACATGGTATGGTTAGCGTAAGGAGGTTTACTACTTAGATCATGTGAGTGGGTAGGCAGAAACTGGAGGCCATTAATCCTCATTGTAGGACCGAGGGACGTAAGCGGTAGATCTATCTGGGTGTAGCGAGCCCAACTCTAGGCCCAACAGAACGGACCTCAGGGAGGCCCAACAGAACGGACCTTGGAGTGACTTTGTACCCAACGCTAAATCTGCTAGGTTTGAGTCTTCCTACTTGCACTTCACACATACTAATGGCCTTGCAAACCATTGGTGATCTCTTTCCTTATTTGCTACATACCAAGACTATTTTTATACTCACAAAGGTTTACTTACTCACTTACACATGAACTCGCTCAACATTATTGTTGATTTTTCAACTTACATGTATTTCAGGAAACTAAAGATCTGGCGCGGTATGTTATGTTTTCCCGCTGCATAAGGGTTCCAAGGTCATCCCAGTTTAGGAAATGTGACTCTTTCCTGGACAAGTCACAAATCTTAAACTGCGTTTATTTCATGTCGGTGTTTATGTTATTCAAGACAATCTTTTATGTTATGAGGTTGTAAATCTCTAAGACAATGTTGTGTTACTCTGGTTTTAAAACTTAATCAAATGGATGATCTTGCATGATTTTATTTCATATAGCTTTGTTATGGTTAAGCTATGGTATTAAGAAGTCACACCAAAATAACCACGCTTCCGCAAAGCCAGGGTGTGACAACTTCCTCAAGTTTAGTATGTCCAAATGCCCATATCACATGTTCCAGCACCCCAAACTGTTCATACTCCTGCTCCTGCAGCAGTTGAGCCAAATCAACAAAGTCTTTTCACACAATGCTATGTTGATTGGAGCAGTTTACCTAAAAATTTAACTGATGAAAACCTTGCTTTAATAGCAAGTGATAGTGATGAACATGCAAACTTCTGTTTTATGGTTTTTGATCATACCTCAGGTGAAGAAACTCAAGAAAATGATACCTCTTCTGGTGAAAGCTCGGTTGGTGAAACTATTGAGAGCCCAAGACAAACATCTGTTTGTGAAGAGGGTGATGCAGAAGGATCCAAAAACTGTCCAAAAAATACCACTAATCTCATCAATGTTAATCATCTGATGGTTGTTGTCTCTGTATCACCTCTAGTTCTAAAAGAAGTGTGTTCAGACAAGTGCATCATATCATTTGCTAACATTAAGGAGGTAAATGAAAACCTTTGTGAAAAGGTCCAAGTTAGTGAAATTATCTTAGAAAAACTAAATTCGAGATAAATTCGAGAGTTCCACTAGATTGAAAGGAGATTTTCGTCGAGATATGGATGTCACTCCTGGCTCGAAAGAAGTTTCTCGTGCTAGAATAATGCGCTGAGTGAGCGACCTATCGAGAGTTCCTGGTTTTCACACCTCATCTCGACACGATCACTCGTTGATGTAATGCGAGTATCGTAAAACATGTGTATTGTGTTAGCCTTAGGAAAGGCAAATAGAATTAAGCCTTAGGAAAGGCTAATAGTATTAAGCCTTAGGAAAGGCTTTGCTTGTGCGAAGTTGTAGTACGCGATGTTCGCACAAGGATGTAGTTTTAGCGAGTTCGAATGAGAGCAGCAAATAGGCCCGTTCAAATCCCACTGGGTTCGCACGAAGTCAGCCCGTTGGTACTTAGACTATAGACTAGGTGATTGCTAAGACTTCAACCCGGACTAGGTCAAATGTCTTACCTAATTCTCTATAGTTATGGCTCTGATACCAATCTGTCACACCCCAACCGATGGCGGAATCATCGGGGCGCGGCACTAGGCGAATCAGATTGCTCAGGAGAATTCATAACAACTATTTTGCGACAATAATTAATGCGTTCATTATCCCATACTAATAAACAATCATAATCACATACGTCGTCACATATTACATGTTCTCTCGAACAATACAAATCCGACAACCTAGATTTTAGTTGAGTTTCTAGACTTCCTAGCTTGGTTTGAAATAGCCTGCGATCTAACCTGCAACATACGTTAAAATAATGTCAATACAAAAGTATTGGCGAGTATACAGGTTTGATATGTAATAGCATAATAGACTAAAAGTGTTGCGAATTCCTACATACATAAACGGGATACACGACATATATACTCACAAAACCGATACTACCAGCTAAGTCCTCGATGCTCGAATACGCGATGGCAAACTAGACCCCGTCGGGCGCAATAGTACTATACTAGTCATGGTGGGACGTCGCGAGTATAAGTCCTAGCACATATGTAACTAGCATCACGTACAACTATGCAAGTAAGTCATTCGCAAGTGATAAATAGTTTAAGCATTTGATATGATTTGATTCGATAGCAACGTATGTTACACCTAAAAGTGCAAAAGCACAAAGGGTTCAAGTATACTCACAGTGCGTGTTCAGCAAGTAAACACAGCTTGATTGGATGGATTGAGAGCGCATCTGTTATTAGTCTGAGTACAAATTGATAGCGTAAGGTTGAACAGTGCGTTAAGCGGTGGCGGTTGAACCAAGTGTCGGGTGGTAATCCGATCGGGTGGCAATCCGATCGGATGGTCACTCGATCGGATGTCAATCCGTTCGGGTGGTAATCCGGTCGGATGGCCACTCGGTCGGATTGACACTCGTTGAGAATGATGTGTTTGTGTATGATGGCTTGTCCTTTAAAGTTTTCGTTGTAGCATTTTGAAAACAGGGAGGTATCTCTACCCTTCAGGTCGTTCGATCGAACGGCGGTCCGATCGGGCGGTGATCCGATCAGTAGGACACCAAGTGGGGGACAAGTAGGTTTGTCACTCGATCGGGTGGCAATCCGATCGGGTGGTAATCCGTTAGAAATTGAACATGTTGAAAATTGTTTAAGTGTTGAAGTTCCAAACATCACATGGTCGGGTGGTCGCTCGATCGGATGGCAATCCGATCGGTCGGCAATCCGTTCGATGTTCAAACTCTTGAAAGTGTGAAATAAAATTTAAGTGTGGGGCCAAGTGCAAGCCGATCGAGCAGTTGTCCGATCGGGCGGCAATCTGATCGGGTGGTAGCCCAATCGGACGGCAGTCCGTTCCGATGGCCTGATCGTCTTAATACTTGGTAGTTTTGATAGGTTTGCGGTGTTGATCGAGACGGGGTGATAACGTGCTAACCAACAGAGACCCCATCTTGATCCAAGTGACCCGTTCGGACAGGAATCACCCTGGCCCGACCAGTTAACCTGTTCGAGACGGTTGTCCATGTTTAACCCGAAATCGGTAGTCTCTCTGATAGAAACTAGATCTTGAACAGACATGTCACTAGAAGGAGTAGAAGGTCAGAACGAGCTCCGACTCTATCGGTTTCGAGTACATTGAGTGTAAAAGAGTTGAAAGAAGGTTGGAAAACCATCTTTCAATCCTTTTAACCATGAAAATGTTTAGATTTGTGCGAAAACTTTGTTTAATCTTATGGAAATCCTTCAGATCTGAGTTATTCATGGTGGAATGATGCCAAAACTTGAAGTTCATATGAACTTCATGATGACATCACCCTAGAACACCTCAAATCCGTTGATTTCACGGTTAAAAGTTGAGATTCAAAAGAGAGAAAGGTGGACGAGTGCGTGTAGATCATAGAAGTACAAGATTTAGGTTGAAAACTTACAAGAATCGCGAAAAATCGAGAGAAAAGAGCCCCAAAGCATGCTGGTCGAGTGGGAGCTGTCACATCACTGTTCAAGTGATGTGACAAGGGCTATTTATAGGTGAAGAGGAAAGGAGGTGATAGAGTGTCACAGATCGGGTGGGTCACCGATCGGGTGACTGTCCGATCGGGTGGCAATCCGATCGGGTGGCAACCCGATCGGGTGACCGTCCGATAGAGCTGTCACTCGATCGAGTGGTTCCGATGGTCAATGTTTCGGCATTTCGTTTCGATCGTTAAGCATTGCGATAGTTTGGTTACACATTTTCATATATATATTTATTATAATTAATCACAGAAGGTCGTATATACGTATCCACACTTTCAAATGTATGGTACGATAATCGAGTTGCGCATGATTACGGGTGCGATTTCGAGTTTGCGATGCGTTGTGCCACAATGACTGACGGGGTACCACTCACTCGTATTGTCATCATCGTCACGATGACCGATGGGGTAGTACTCACGCGAAAAGTCATCGTTAGCATTAATGTTTGCGTCGAGACACATCACGGCTATCTAGGAGGGTAGAATAGGTCCTCACTCAATGACATCGTGAGTGTTAGTGTATGCGATGTGATGCGTTATAGAGATAAAATATGCGAAATATGCGAATATACTGCGAAATAGCGATGTATGCGATATAGTTACATTATGATCCGAATCTCTGGTGCTAGGCGTAACGAGTGTAGTGAGTAGTAACAACGCACGAACGTGCGGGTTGTTACATTACAAAGTTCAAACTAACTTCGTGTTGACCATAGACTGGTCAAAGCAGAAAGTAAAACATTGTTTGACTTTTACGCTTAAAACGCATAAAAACACGAAAGAATACTTACAAAGGGTCCAAGCTAGAAGAAATTGATCTAAATACTCAGGTATGAAGCATAAAGCTTCAACTTAGAGCATAAAATTAGATCAAGGTGTGAGGAAAATGGAATGAGAGCTTGGGTATTTATAGATTTCAGAGAACCGTTAGGATCGTTTCTCGCAAATCGTGCTTTGATCTTGACCTTACAAGTGGGCACATGGTTTTCAAAACCATGGGAATACTTAAAACCATCACATTCCAGCCCATAGAGTGCAAAACCTTGGGTTAAAACCATCAAAACCTCAAAAATGGACAAAGTTCAATGTATCTGCCAGAAATTTCAAAAACGGTCCCTACACTTGTAAAACTTGATTTTTTTGGCACTTTTAAGCCCCGTTAACCCCATTTCAAGGCTCTAAAATAAAGTTAAAGTATAGGGAACTTGAAATGTGCTCAAAAATATCTCGGATGTCGGTTCGTTTGGTCGTACGGTTGCGTTGTTCGGTTAATTACGACGGAAATCGTAACGAACGCAAAAACGATCCAAATTACGCGACGAATGGAATTTTATCATGCCAATCACTAAAATAAAATATTTTAATGATCACATAAATTTTTGGAAGTCTAGATATATTCAGAACGTAAGATATGCGCGAAAATGCAAACTTATGCACTTTTTGACGCTTTTAGTCCTTATTGATCAAGAAAGTTTATTTTTGCGCACCAAACACCTCAAAGCCTATTTTTAAGCTATGTAAAGGATATTTAGGGCATATTTAACTTTTGATCAAGTTTTGGAATGTTCGTTACAATACGAATCGGCATACTTTCACAGTTTGTCGAAATTAGTCCCTATAAGCGAATAAACTTGATTTCGGCATACCAAACTATCCAAAACTTATTTCTAAGTTATGTAAAGGATATTTAAGGTATGTTAAGCCTATGTCACTGTTCTGAGGTGTTTGTTGCATTAAATTGGTTATATTTACGCATCAGATCGCGTATAACCTTCTAGAAAGCGATTTAAAGCTCGAAATCGAACATGAATTGATATGTGCAAACGATACACCTATTTATACAAATCCCAAGTATGAAATAAAATATTTCATTGATTTGGTATTTATTTGATGGTCGCAGAGGCACAGGTGTCACAGGTTACACTACCATATTCTTTGAATATGCTAGAATAGTGCCAACCCTAGCTTCACCAGAACCAGTATTAATCTCCCGTTATATTTAGGGATTAATTAGTGAGATTAGACATGTAGTCAAGGCAGCTAGACCACAAACTATAGAAGAAGCCGTATGTAACGCCCTAACACGTTTTAACCAAATTTTGACGCAGCGGAAAATACATACTAAAAATTTCTTTATAAGTTATTCTTTCTTTCACTTAAATACATTAATCCCTTTTCATAAATTAATTAAAAACTAACATACGTATATCGAATTAAGTGACCACATACACACCCAAGTACAACCCATGTCTTGACTCGATCTTCAACCGCTTACACATCTTGAACAAACATTCATAAACCTGTACAACCTGCAGTCACCACAACCAATTACTTCATTAGCAACCAGTGACATAAAATATATATTTTAAAACGTGCATAATCAAGCATCAACATCTCTTATTCTCGTTCATATAAGTCCATTCGTCCATCCATTCGGACACTCTCGTACGACTTCCATACTTAACCTTCACTTTCCATTATTAGTATACCTGCACTTTCATTTCATTCTTAACAGAAAACAATTAGCATCATTATACTTTCCTATTCACTTTCGACTTCTTTTTCCGTAAACTTACCTATTTACTTCCATTGTTTAATACTTTCACATGTATCACAATAATGATCATAGTACAATATATTTTACATCTAAAGTGTAAGTCCGGGATTTACTTACATTACTCGTCCGTATTTGTATTCGCTTACTTGAGTCTTCTTGTCCCGTTAGCCTTCCACGCTCCCATCCATCTTGACATGATTCCTATACTTTCATGTCATTACATTAACATCCTTATTAGCATACATGATTATTCATATGAACGATCATATCAAGTTCATATCTCACATATGTATTCCATTAGCCGATTCAAACAAGCATATAGCATACTCAACATCATCATAACACAACCTTCACATATTATTGTCATTTAGACATTTCATCAAACACGTGGCGTGCGTACTACTTCCTAGGCACCATGTACAACTAGTTTATGCATAATCTTCCTAGTTCATTCATATTTCATCAAATCTTCTTATTAATCAACAAGTATCATTAGCACATAAACATCAAGCATAGCATCAACATATTTCTCCTAATTCATCTAACAAGAATTCATCATACCCACATAATACATCAATCTTTCCACAAGACTTGGACATAGATGGTGATTCTAGTCATCATCTTCACCATAACTAACGGGTTTCACCTCTAATCATCAAATTAGCACTAACCATACGTAACCGATGTTCTATACGAGGGTTCTAACCCTTGTACATGATTAATTTCATATTAACTCACGGATTAGAACATAACCCACTTCACCCATGATCACCAATCTTAAATTTAAGACATACCTTATGATCCCCTCGTGATAGTGATCATTTATCCATGCTCGGTTATGATTTTAGACTTCATTCCACCCTTCAATTTGAAGATTTATCAAGAACTAGGGTTTGAACCCTTGTTCTTCTTCTTCCTGATCGTCTCACACACACACGAAGTGTGTGTGTGTGTGTGTGGGTTTTCCTTTATTTAATAAATCATGTTTCCTTTTTAACGGTTTTGGTCCCTAAACTTCGTTTCAATTAATAAAGAGACTAACACTCATTATCTTGTTACTTATATATACATGTCACCACTCGGTAAATTATTCCTAGTCAACTTTTATTTACGGGTCACTTTTACCCCAAACGGTAATTTACCCGTTCCTTTATATTAACTGGGTTTAAATTATCAAACCCCATTTTTGGGGTGTTACAAGTCTACCCCCCTTAAAAGAGGTTTCGTCCCCGAAACCTTGCTCATACCCACGGGACCATAATCCTTTACCTACCGGTTACTACCATTCCTTCTAATTAACACACATTTCAAAAATATATATCTTTAGATTTCAAATTCTTGCCTCTTGATGGTTGCTTAGTGATGATCATTACTACATGTTTATTCATTCATTCCATACACAATACGCACCATGGCAAGAATTTACTCACACCTTATAGAAAGGCTTCATTCATGAACAAATATAACCGTACATCCTATCCTTACTTTCTTAAATCGAGCATAATACTTCCATGCATTCATTGATCATAACGACTCGATTATGTCTACTTTTATTCATAAATCATGTTAGACATGCCACTCTTGCTTTTATCGCACAAATACTCATTACAACAGTCCATACTGTCACATATCCTTTTCATTTCCTTGACCCATTAGTAACAGGTCGATATGCATACTTCTTCAAACTTGTAATAATACATACATTCGTATGATCCGTTTACAACGAATCTAATACCTTTATCTCGTCTTTTAAAAATTATATTCCATTCATACAATGTATAACCTTTAATTCTTGTTTCGTTAACACAATAAAACTACTATTTCATAGTCACACATACTTGCTTAGCTCTAAAGTTAGCATCGTTCTACGTCTGTTAATGTTACATGCTACTGGATATACTCATATACGTACATTCACATGTATGTTCATACATACAAGCTTTATTCCTTTGCGCGCATTTAATCCCATTTAATACATACGTACATGCGTATATATATATATGTACACGCATACATCTATTTACACACACCCGAAAACATACTTGCAACAATAACACACCTATACGTACCTGTTTACATGCTTACTTATCATTACATAATGCACACACTCATACATACGTTCATATATTTATTACATACATTCATACCATCCCTATCTCTCTCCATACATACGCACGTTCATACGTATCTTCATGCCTTCATACATTCCTACTTCTATACGTACATACACTCCTACATTTCTTCATACATGCATACATTCATAGCTACCTTCTTACCTTAATACATTCATACATACATACACATACTTACATACATTCCTACACCTCTACGTACATGCGTACATTCATACATACCCTTCATGGACGATAATTCATTCTGCCTGCATACGTACATTTACATGTATATTCATATATTACTTTACAAATCATTTCATTCGTGATTTCTCATGCGTTACTTACTATTCACACATATAAGCGTTACTGAATACTTTAGAACTGAACTAAGATTTCATTCCTTTATTGACCTCTAACCAAATTGACTTCATTCGTCTGTAAAATGAGCTCTCATCGTGAGCATCCTTTCAACACATCTACTACTATCATCAGCCCAAGAATTCCATCATTCTCATTTATAACATTAATGGTTATCACAATTCCTTTCATACTTGCATTCAACTTTGTGTTCATTCACCCATAGTTCCTTCACAAATTCCCGATTTGCATTAGCATTACACTGTACATGGGTCAAATAATATAATTTGTAAGACCTAAGCTTACGTAATTACAATTTATAAGGACCTTCGCCTTTTATATACATAATGTTCATAAACTTTCATACAATGTTTATTACATTTCAATACTTTAGGTTTGATAACATATTCATACTCATAAAACCCTTGCAAGGTTCATAATTGGTTCAATTCGTAACATAACGTAACTTTACCCTCTCTGAGATAAACTTCAATTCCTCATGCATCCAATGTTCTCATACCTGCATTACATTGTCTTCTCAACGGAAACACGATTAATAACGTTAATACTCAAACGTATCTAAATCGTACATACGTACATGCTTTCATACGTGCATACATACATACATCCATTTATACATATCTACATATGTGCATACATTAATACCTACCTTCATACGTACTTACATTCATTCATTCATACTTACATACATTCATACATACTTGCATACATTCGTACATACTTACATAAGTGCATATCCTTCATTGGGAATAACGGGGGTTCGGGGGCAGCGCCCCCGAGAGAAGCGGGGTCCAAGGGGCGGCAGCCCCTGGCGGGGTCCAAGGGGCAGAGCCCCTGGCTGGGGTATTTTATTCTGGACAATAGTCCTTTATCAAAAATGCATCAAAAACTTAATTTCGGCCCATTTGGGAGCTTTACGAATCATTGGGTCGAAAATCGATGTACCGGGACGCGTTGCGGATCATTCGGAGGTGCAAAACTAAGAAATCGGAGAAGTGGGCTAGACAGCCCGTCGGCGACGGGGTGGGTACCCGTCGGCGACGGCCTCTTAAAATGCCCGTCGCCCAAATTGTCCCGTATCCAATCAGTTAAGCCGTCGCCCATTTTTGTGATTTTGAGAGCCCGTCGGTGACGGGGTGGGAACCCGTCGGCGACGCCCTGCAGAAAACCCACTTTTCTGCAGTTCCGTTCCGTCGTTCGTACGCACTAAAACGCGCATAACTTTTGAACCGTTTACCCGTTTAACCTCCCGTTTCTTCCTACATGCTTGTAAATTAACATTCTATCATACGTACGTAAAATCCCACCTCCGGATTAAGAAAATTCTTAACTTACAAGCTTTCGGCTTAATATTCATTTAAGAATTATTCGACCCGTTCATGCATTTATCAAACAAACACGTTTGTTTGATCCCCATTTCTCATGAACTCCATAATTTCAAGGTTGTCTATCATACTAGGTTCATATAACGGGTTTATATACGTTCTTAAACCCATTTTCGCTCATATGCTTATTTTGACCCGTTAAGGGTATTTAAGTCTATTTTAAGCACGGATCACCTTCATTCGCTTCTAGCTTCATATTTTCACATTTCTTATCAATTGATTTCCCACCACAACTACATTTGTGGTGGATCTAATGTGGTGATCTATCTAATCCGAGTTTTACCCTTCGGATCCTCCTATTACGGCAAAACCCAAACGCTTATACCTTTTACCTTTACACTTTTCAAATGACTTACTCGATCATAATACTTGTTCCCAAATAGCCCATAAGGGTTGTTTACCCCCTTTGTCATTTGAGGGCGTTTTGGTAAACAAATGCTCCGGTTCTTACGACAAAGGACCTTAATACATAATTGACCAAAAGTCACACTTTTTAACTACAATCTTATTCGTACATACCTGGCTTGGATCAAGCTGTGACCCGTTTAATACTTCATTAAGTAAGTTGCTAATTAATAGCATCGAAATTTCCATACGCTATTCACCCTGTGAGGATAAAACTCAACAAACATTCATTAGTCATCATCGTCAAATGATCCTATCATCATTAATTGACCCATTTGGTCTAAACGCCCCAAACCTTTTACATTTCAAATAAAATGGTATCGATTTACCATTTCGCTCATTTGACTCATTGCGGATTTTCACCGTATGGTCATAATCTTTAAACCTTTCTTCCATACATTTAACCTATCATCGCTTACGCCATAGGGTATTCTTTAAACTTTATTTTCATTCATCCATGAAACTAAATTACCGTTTTACCCTTATTACTTATCATGGCATACATCATAACAAAATCTTTTAAAACTCATTATACTTTCATCATTCCATGACCAAATTACCCTTTTACCCTTTTTTACCATCAAATATGGTTTACTTCCAGTTTTAACTTGTTCCGACCCGTATTGATTTGTTTCGGAACATCTTATTTCAAAATCTCTTTTCGAATAGTAACATCTCTTATTTCTAGTCAAATACATAAGTAGTTGTACTAATTTAAATGCCGTAAGCTTTACTTACCTTCCATCCAACTACGCTTTTCCGCGTACTTGATTCGTTTACTGTTTACGGCTCAAGCCTTTCATTCTTCTTTTCTTCCTTCTTCATAAGTTTGATCCGTATCCATCTACGGATCGAAACCTTCATTCATACCTTCCATTCTTTTCATTCCATTCCATTTGCGTTTGAATTCATTCACGAATTCAAACCTTTCCTTCCTTTCATTCCATTCCGGTTTGAATTCATTCCCGAATCCAAACCTTTCATTCATACTTTACATTCTCTCATGTTTCGAATCCGTCTCGCGGATTCTAACATAGCATTCATACTTTAACTTCTTTCATACTTCGAATCCGTCTCGCGGATTCTAACATAGCATTCATATTTTTAACTTCTTTCATGTTTCGAATCCGTCTCGCGGATTCTAGCATAGCATTCATACTTTCATTCCTGAAAGTCTTACATTTCTCTTCACCCTCACGTCCACCTACTACTTAATTCTAACGGACATACCTGTAACAATTATCACGGTCTCACGAACTTCATACGTTTCTTGTGTACTGGCCAGGTACACAATCCACATACTAGTTTCGTGCCTTCGTGTAATCGCCACCTTATTTCCGAAGAATTAAGTTTCGGCACGTGTAACATTTTCAAAACTTCATTGCCATGTCACTATTATATTTCATTTATGATTTTCCTTCGCTTGCTTAATCATACCACGTCATACGCCTACACGCTGAATTTACGTACCTGGGGTTCATTTTCCTGACATATCACACACCTTAGCTTTCGTACTAGCCCGTGACTGCGAAACATCCTCATTATCCATCAAGCTCACCTTTCAATATTCATTATTATTAGTAACCTCACGCATACTTACTTATTTTAAATCTTACCTTTCGGCCTTGATCGAGTCTTGGATTGTACGGGTCATTAATCACAAGAGCACACAGGTTTGAGTTCAAGTACTCACTCATTTGTACTTGATTTCGCTCAAACCTAGGCTCTGATACCAACTTGTAACGCCCTAACACGTTTTAACCAAATTTTGACGCAGCGGAAAATACATACTAAAAATTTCTTTATAAGTTATTCTTTCTTTCACTTAAATACATTAATCCCTTTTCATAAATTAATTAAAAACTAACATACGTATATCGAATTAAGTGACCACATACACACCCAAGTACAACCCATGTCTTGACTCGATCTTCAACCGCTTACACATCTTGAACAAACATTCATAAACCTGTACAACCTGCAGTCACCACAACCAATTACTTCATTAGCAACCAGTGACATAAAATATATATTTTAAAACGTGCATAATCAAGCATCAACATCTCTTATTCTCGTTCATATAAGTCCATTCTTCCATCCATTCGGACACTCTCGTACGACTTCCATACTTAACCTTCACTTTCCATTATTAGTATACCTGCACTTTCATTTCATTCTTAACAGAAAACAATTAGCATCATTATACTTTCCTATTCACTTTCGACTTCTTTTTTCGTAAACTTACCTATTTACTTCCATTGTTTAATACTTTCACATGTATCACAATAATGATCATAGTACAATATATTTTACATCTAAAGTGTAAGTCCGGGATTTACTTACATTACTCGTCCGTATTTGTATTCGCTTACTTGAGTCTTCTTGTCCCGTTAGCCTTCCACGCTCCCATCCATCTTGACATGATTCCTATACTTTCATGTCATTACATTAACATCCTTATTAGCATACATGATTATTCATATGAACGATCATATCAAGTTCATATCTCACATATGTATTCCATTAGCCGATTCAAACAAGCATATAGCATACTCAACATCATCATAACACAACCTTCACATATTATTGTCATTTAGACATTTCATCAAACACGTGGCGTGCGTACTACTTCCTAGGCACCATGTACAACTAGTTTATGCATAATCTTCCTAGTTCATTCATATTTCATCAAATCTTCTTATTAATCAACAAGTATCATTAGCACATAAACATCAAGCATAGCATCAACATATTTCTCCTAATTCATCTAACAAGAATTCATCATACCCACATAATACATCAATCTTTCCACAAGACTTGGACATAGATGGTGATTCTAGTCATCATCTTCACCATAACTAACGGGTTTCACCTCTAATCATCAAATTAGCACTAACCATACGTAACCGATGTTCTATACGAGGGTTCTAACCCTTGTACATGATTAATTTCATATTAACTCACGGATTAGAACATAACCCACTTCACCCATGATCACCAATCTTAAATTTAAGACATACCTTATGATCCCCTCGTGATAGTGATCATTTATCCATGCTCGGTTATGATTTTAGACTTCATCCCACCCTTCAATTTGAAGATTTATCAAGAACTAGGGTTTGAACCCTTGTTCTTCTTCTTCCTGATCGTCTCACACACACACGAAGTGTGAGTGTGTGTGTGGGTTTTCCTTTATTTAATAAATCATGTTTCCTTTTTAACGGTTTTGGTCCCTAAACTTCGTTTCAATTAATAAAGAGACTAACACTCATTATCTTGTTACTTATATATACATGTCACCACTCGGTAAATTATTCCTAGTCAACTTTTATTTACGGGTCACTTTTACCCCCAAACGGTAATTTACCCGTTCCTTTATATTAACTGGGTTTAAATTATCAAACCCCATTTTTGGGGTGTTACACCGTAGAACTAGCCAATACCTTGACTGATGAACTAGTACGTACACAATAAGAAAACCAAAGGAAGAACGTAGCCCAAAAGCTTACCCAAGAATTTCGCTACGGTAATTCCAACCATGGGAAAAAAATAGGCTCTACCTCTACACCTTACTGTAAGGCCTGCAAGAAGAAGCATTCAGGGAGATGTTCTACATACTGCAACTTTTGCAAGATACTGGGACATAAGGAAGAAGATTGCAGGAAGAAACCCAGTAATGGAGTATGCTTCAATTGTGGAGAAAAGGGGAATATCAAGCCAAGTTACCCGAAACTAACTACAGCCATGAACAACAAGACAACTAAGAATGCTAGAGAATGTGTTCTGACTGCAGAAGAAGCACAGGTGATTCCGGACGTGATCGCCAGTACGTTTTTAGTTAATGATGTTTTTGCTAAAGTATTATTTGACTCTGGTGCGAACCAAAGTTTTATTAATACTTCATTTTGCAAACTTCTCAATCAACCATTAACTAAACTTCAACAAGAATGCTTAGTAGAGGCGGCAATTGGAGAATCCATTAAGATTACTGAAATCTTGCAGGGAGCAAGAATAGAAATTTTAAACCAAAATTTCATTGCCAATCTTTACCCAATGAATCTGGCAGGATTTGATATTGTATTAGGAATGGATTGGTTAGTAGCCAATAAAGCCAGTATTCTATGTGATTAAAAGTCAATTCAAGTAAATTCACCAAAGGGTGAAAAGATCACAATTAAAGGAGGTAAGCCAACTCGATCCACAAAATTCATCTCTGTGATGAAAACAGCAAGTTGTGCAAGAAAAGGATCATTAGTGTATATGATTTCCATAATCATTAACACTAAAGGAAAGGAATTGAAAGATATTCCCGTAGTATCTTGATGCATGTGAAGTGTTATATATATTTAGGTGTATATTTTAAGCCCTTTAACACTTTTTAGCCAAGTTTTAAATTTATAAAACACGATATTTACTAACACTAAACACACATATGGGCAAGTGCACCCATCGTGAGCGTAGTATAGTGTTGGCAAGATACCGAGGTCGTCCAAGGACACAAGAGCTTTTAGTACCGGTTTATCCTCAACGTCTAATCAAATCAAAAAGTTTAGAAAAATGTTTTAAGCTAAGAAAAATAAAAACTAACTAAAATGCTGAAAATAAAAAATAAAAAGAAAAAACAGATAGACAAGATGAATCACTTGGTTCCGACTCTTGTATAGTGTAACCTTTGATTATTTCCGCACTTTTGCACTTATTTAAGAGATTATCTTAGTTATTGCAGTAGGCCCCTCTTTTGAAGGTGACGTTACCCTCAACCCAGTAGTTTGAGTCAGCAAGGATACAATCCTAAAGGGTCGGATTATTGAAAGATAATGAATTAAGTTATTAATGCAAATTATGGTAGGGCCCTCTTTTGGAGGTGACGTTACCCTCGACTAAGTAGTCAGAGTCAGCAGGGATACAGTCCTAAATAGCCGGGTTATAGTATTAATAGTAGTTAACTTATGAGGGGATCAAAGAGTTTGGACCCCCGCCATCCAATACCGTTAAGTATTGAAGGAGGTCCTGCTAAATTTGACCCACGTCCATTGCAGGACCTCTAAACGCTGAACAATGGCAAGACTCTTACCAAACCGTTCCCTTAACCCCCGACCAGGTAGCCAACATACCTCCATATAGACCGTGGAGATATGAATGGTGAAAATCTTTTATTTGATATAGACAGTAAAATAATGCCAAGACACCACGGACAAATGATAAGGAAGAATCACCTTCAACATAAGAAACTAGTTATTAAAGTCATTAATACAAAACCAAGTAAAAAGTGCGAAAAGATTAGAAATAAAAAGTATTACACTAGACACTTGTCTTCACCAAGTGATGTAAGAGACTTAGGCAAACATGGCCTTGATTATCAAGAACTCTTACGATCAATCTTGGATCCCGAGATGACTCACACACTCTATGATGGACAATGGATGATGGTGGTGGATGATGGTGTTATGGTGGTGGTGGGTGGTGGGTGAAGTGTGAGAGAGGTGGTGTGCCAAGGGATGGTTTGAGCTTGAGCCAAGCACTCCTATTTATAGGCTGAACAGAGGCTCGGGCACGGCCCCGTGTCCAGTGGGCACGGCCCCGTGTCCACATCCTTCTCTTTCTTCATTTAATGCAGCTTGTCTTATTAGTTGACCATGCCCCCGTGTCCGCTGAGCACGGCCCCGTGTGCAGAAGAATCTTTGTACTATGAAGATTTGCCTAGATTGTACGAATCTTATAGTTGACCACGGCCCCGTGTCCGCTGAGCACGGCCCCGTGGTGGACAATAGAAGCTTCTACAACTTTGTCTTTTCTGCTGACACTTGGGCACGCCCCCGTGCTGGCTGAGCACGGGGCGTGTTCAGTCTTCTGTCCTCTTGTTTTGCTTGGGAAGATGCTGTCGTGGGGTTGGGCATATCACGTCTTGTTCCTTTTCTTGTATTTATGTTAGATTTTGATGTTTTTTTGCTTCTTTTGTTAATTTGAGCTCATTTAATCCTGAAAATACAAAAGGAAGACAAAAGCATACTTTTTCCAACATTAGTACTAAAAAAGGGTTAGTTTTATGCCACAATTGATGTAATTTATATGTTGTGTTTTGCACACATCAAATACCCCCACACTTGAATCTTTGCTTGTCCTCAAGCAAAACTCTTTATAATGTGGCTTTACACTCCCAAATGGAATGGGTAGAGAAGAAGGTTTTTGGGCTTGTCATAGATTGTCGGGATTTCCAAGATTCTTTATTAAGTTTTATTTTTATTTATTTACAATCTTATTCGTCATGATTTATTTAAAACTTTTCATAAGATAAATTACTTATTAGGGCATAACATGCCTCTTTAAAATTCTATTTATATACAAGTTCACATACCTCACGGGGATCACTCAACACTCGGCCGAAAATGTATTTTTGTGGATCACTCGAGAGCGGCATGGAACTTACTCCTACCATAAGCTTGCCAAGCAATCAATCCTCCTCCTTTTTAGCTTATATACCTTTGTAAATATCAAGAGGACTTTGTGGGTGAAGGGTTAGGCTTGGGTTAAAGGTAGGTGGTTGGGTTAGTGGTTAGTAGAAAAAGGGCGAAAAGCGTAACAAGCGTCGGTTTTCGTAAGACTTTTTATTTTTGTAACTTTTATTTTGATGAAGCTATTATTCAAACAAAGTTATTTTTGATGAACTTGTTTGTTTATTTTCTTTTGCTTCATCATCAACACACATATAATTTTTTTTTTTTTTTTGAAAAGTCATACGAAAAACCGAGCTAGTTACTAAAACAAAGGGTTGAAAATGAAAAAGGTTTTGGTGGGTAAAAGGGTGTTTGGTTTGGGTTATGAAATGAAAAGGTTTAGGCTCAAAGGGGCTAACTAGGGGGATTTTGGGAAGGTGGTAAAAAAAAGAAAAATAATGGTGTAGAAATAAAAAGGGTTAGTCCTAATGCCTCTGTCATTTACTTACTCGGGTTTAAGTTGGTAAGGACTGGGAATGTATCGTCATGGCAAGTTCTAGAGTCGTAAGAACCAAGCGGCTATTCACACAAGAAACGAAAAATGAGCATTTAGTTTAATGATATGTAATTGTATGCTCAATAAAGGCTCAAAACTCACTTTTGTGGGAATGGGTTTTTTTATGTGGTCAAGTATATATAATCAAATTTTAACTAAGCTTGTCATGCCTTTTCATAATTTTCTTATGTTGGTTCTTTTTATCACGACGCTATCGGTTGTAAATTCGTAAAAATATAACCTTTTTAGAACTTGAAATTCCCGAGTTAAACCTAGACAAGCAAAAAAAATGAAAAATTTTGAAAAAATTTGGGGTGATTAGCGGTTCCAATAGAGTTTTGTGTAAGGCTTGTATTTAGGACTTGCAAGATTCAAGGTTTTAGCATCCCCCCCCCCCCCACACTTAAATTACACATTGTCCTCAATGTGTCCCAAAAATAAGTTTTTAGGTTGATTGAATGTGTAAAAGGTGTGAAAAAGCAAAAATTTTGTGTTACTGGGCGCTGAACACGGCCCCGTGTTGTCCGGGCACGGCCCCGTGTTCAAGTGCCAGTAACAAAATTAAATCAAGAGAAACAGAAGCCTGGACATGGGGGCGTGTTGGGTGAACACGGCCCGTGTCCAGTTACCTGAACTGGGTCTTTTCTGCAGACTGTGCAGCACGGGGCCGTGTTGGGCGGACACGGCCCGTGCCGAACTTACTGTAAATGAAGAAAATCGTCGGACGGCTCTGTTTTCCTGCATGGGGCTGGTTCAAGTTTCTCTTGTATCCTTTGCCATCTCAAGTGTGTTTTATTCATTTCAACACCACCCAAACACCAAATTAACTAAAACCATCATTCATTAAGTCATAGAGAGAATTACATATTAGTCCTAAACACTAGATAGTTAGGTCAAAGAGACACAAGAAATCTAAACCAAGAAGTTCTAGCCTTATTTTATAAGCAAAATTTCCGAAAAGGTAGATCTTTCGGTTAAATGTGGCTATGGCAACTTCTCTTTCCGGGTATGGGTTCCTCATACGTCGGGGAGCCATTCTTCGATCTCCCTAGGGAGAAGAAAGGCGGGCTCATTAGCATTGGTTTGAGGAGGTGCAACTTCCACCGGGATTTCTTGGAGTTCTTCAAGAGGGGGTTCCGCCGGAATGTCGTCCCAACCGGTAGGATTGTGGATTCCAAGTGCTAGGTTCCAATCCTCTTGAGGGAGGATTGGTTCCATGGGAGGTGTTACAAGAATGTTTAACCTCTGGTGCAAGAGGTTTATTTCTTGAAAATTGTTTTCCAACCCCACCGAGAGATAATTTATACGGTCTATGAGGACCTCTTCCACCGAAGTCATCTCGTCAAGGGCTTCACTTAGCGCCATTACGTATCTTACGAGAGTTGCTTCAATCGATGGCCTCCTTTCCCGTCGACTGTTTCTTGAGTGCGCAGAAGAGGTTCCACTGTTTTGGCTAGACATTCTACGAAAACAAACCAAAAAAATAGTTTGTTTTAATGAAACAGTACCACGGACACGGCCCCGTGCTCAATGAGCACGGCCCCGTGTTCAACTTTCTGCAGATTTTTAGAACAAGGAACCTTGGAGTTTCAAATTATTTTCCCAACTTATGAAGCCTTTTTGAGCAGAAATAACTTAAAACAATGTTGTGTAACTTATTTTTAACAAGATTCCTTGAACAAAAACATCAACAATCATCACAATGAAGCTTGAAATCAAGCTTCAACGGAGGTGTTGTTGCAAGAAAGGTGAAGAAGAAGGCAATGGATAAAAGAGGAAAGGACAAGATGTTTGTTGGAACCTTCTTTTAGAACTTACCTAGGATGGTAGGTTAAAAAATCCTTTCAAATCTCTGTCCCTGGATGGTCCAAATGTGCAGGATTCTTGGCTGCATTTATAGAAAACGACAGCATGCTGGACACGGCCCCGTGTCGGCTGGACACGGCCCCGTGTGCAGGCAAGATCCTGACACGTTTTGTCCGTATTCTGACAAAAGTCAGAAGGGAATCTTTTGGTGGACACGGGGGCGTGTTGACCTGGGCACGGCCCTGTGTCGGAAGGCTGTTTTATGAAGTGTGTCTATTTTTAAGGAACTTTTCCGGATCGGGCGGTTCCTTGCTGGATGGAACAACCCCAAAGTGCCTAAGATACCGTAATTGCTCTAGATTGAGACGAGAACGCAAGAGGTTGTCGGCGAGGGTGATTCCTATGCTATAAGTAGGTGGACAAGTCCAACCCTTTTCCGGGCTCTCGTTAAAGAAGGTGTATGTCGAATCGCTCAGGTCTATGTATGCATCAAACGAAGTTGATGGGGAGTCCTTCACGGCACAATCGACACAGGGACGACTATCGCTCAAGTCCTCACTAGAGTTAGGAGTATCTTCGGAAACAATGAAGTTGTTTGAATGCGGTTCCAACCCTTCTTCTTGGCTATTGTCTTGGAAAAGATCTTTGAAATCTTTCCTAAGTTCTTTTAACCAATCAGTAATTAGATCTTCTAGTTGAAATAATTCATCGAGAAGCATTTCTCCTAGAAAATCCGGTTGGGAGCATTCGAGGGAGAGATAGGGATTATTTTTACTTTCGCCCCTCTTAAGGATACTAGGAAACGATGGGTCTATATAGTGGGGTTTATAATTTAGAAAATAACATCCTAATTCCTTATGGTTACCACCACATAATTGACACCACATAGTACCATAAGAGTGCCGAAAGTAAAAAGTATCAGTATCACTCATGTTTGTGTCAGAAATTACCAACTGTCGGGATCTTACGGTTCTGTTTTCAGTAAATGAAACTTGGGCACGGGGGCGTGTTGAGTGGGCACGGCCCCGTGTTCAGCTTACTGTCTGACTTAAAACAGGATTGCCAGTTCCAATAATTGGGCACGGGGCGTGTTCAGCGGGCACGGCCCGTGCTGAGTTCTGCAGAAGCTGAAAAATCAAAAAAAATCCTAAAAAAAATGAAAAATAAGAAAAAACGATTAGGCCGTTGATTCCTAACTTTCTTAAAATCCTTGTGTCCCCGGCAGCGGCGCCAAAAACTTGATGCGTGTGAAGAGTTATATATATTTAGGTGTATATTTTAAGCCCTTTAACACTTTTTAGCCAAGTTTTAAATTTATAAAACACAATATTTACTAACACTAAACACACATATGGGCAAGTGCACCCATCGTGAGCGTAGTATAGTGTTGGCAAGATACCGAGGTCGTCCAAGGACACAAGAGCTTTTAGTACCGGTTTATCCTCAACGTCTAATCAAATCAAAAAGTTTAGAAAAATGTTTTAAGCTAAGAAAAATAAAAACTAACTAAAATGCTGAAAATAAAAAATAAAAAGAAAAAACAGATAGACAAGATGAATCACTTGGTTCCGACTCGTGTATAGTGTAACCTTTGATTATTTCCACACTTTTGCACTTATTTAAGAGATTATCTTAGTTATTGCAGTAGGCCCCTCTTTTGAAGGTGACGTTACCCTCAACCCAGTAGTTTGAGTCAGCAAGGATACAATCCTAAAGGGTCGGATTATTGAAATATAATGAATTAAGTTATTAATGCAAATTATGGTAGGCCCCTCTTTTGGAGGTGACGTTACCCTCGACTAAGTAGTCTGAGTCAGCAGGGATACAGTCCTAAATAGCCGGGTTATAGTATTAATAGTAGTTAACTTATGAGGGGATCAAAGAGTTTGGACCCCCGCCATCCAATACCGTTAAGTATTGAAGGAGGTCCTACTAAATTTGACACAGGTCCATTGCAGGACCTCTAAACGCTGAACAATGGCAAGACTCTTACCAAACCGTTCCCTTAACCCCCGACCAGGTAGCCAACATACCTCCATATAGACCGTGGAGATATGAATGGTGAAAATCTTTTATTTTATATAGACAGTAAAATAATGCCAAGACACCACGGACAAACGATAAGGAAGAATCACCTTCAACATAAGAAACTAGTTATTAAAGTCATTAATACAAAACCAAGTAAAAAGTGCGAAAAGATTAGAAATAAAAAGTATTACACTAGACACCTGTCTTCACCAAGTGATGTAAGAGACTTAGACAAACATGGCCTTGATTGTCAAGAACTCTTACGATCAATCTTGGATCCCGAGACGACTCACACACTCTATGATGGACAATGGATGATGGTGGTGGATGATGGCGTTATGGTGGTGGTGGGTGGTGGGTGAAGTGTGAGAGAGGTGGTGTGCCAAGGGATGGTTTGAGCTTGAGCCAAGCACTCATATTTATAGGCTGAACAGAGGCTCGGGCACGGCCCCGTGTCCACATCCTTCTCTTTCTTCATTTAATGCAGCTTGTCTTATTAGTTGACCACGCCCCCGTGTCCGCTGAGCACGACCCCGTGTGCAGAAGAATCTTTGTACTATGAAGATTTGCCTAGATTGTGCGAATCTTATAGTTGACCATGGCCCCGTGTCCGCTGAGCACGGCCCCGTGGTGGGCAATAGAATCTTCTACAACTTTGTCTTTTCTGCTGACACTTGGGCACGCCCCCGTGCTGGCTGAGCACGGGGCGTGTTCAGTCTTCTGTCCTCTTGTTTTGCTTGGGAAGATGCTGTCGTGGGGTCGGGCATGTCACGTCTTGTTCCTTTTCTTGTATTTATGTTAGATTTTGATGTCTTTTTGCTTCTTTTGTTAATTTGAGCTCATTTAATCCTGAAAATACAAAAGGAAGACAAAAGCACACTTTTTCCAACATTAGTACTAAAAAAGGGTTAGTTTTATGCCACAATTGATGTAATTTATATGTTGCATTTTGCACACATCATATCTCAATTCTCAGATGTTTTCCCAGAAGAATTACCTGGACTACCACCAAATAGGGAAGTTGAATTCAGAATTCACCTGCTACCAGGAACAACACCGATTTCCAAGGTACCTTACCGTTTAGCACTAGCAGAGATGCAAGAACTGAAGAAACAGTTAGATGAACTTCTGGAGAAGGGATTCATACAGCCTAGTTCATCACCGTGGGGAGCACCAATCTTGTTTGTCAAGAAAAAGGACGGGTCAATGTGTATGTGCATTGATTACCGAGAGTTGAACAAAGTCACGATTAAAAATCGGTACCCATTACCGAGAATCGATGATTTGTTTGATCAATTGCAAGGAGCTCGATTCTTTTCCAAGATCGATTTACATTTAGGACTTCATCAATTAAAGGTACAGGAAGAGGACATTCCTAAGACCGCTTTTAGAACAAGGTATGGCCATTATGAATTTACCGTCATGCCATTTGGTCTAACCAATACCCCAGCCACATTTATGGACATGATGAACAGAATATGCAAACCATATCTGGATAAATTCATAATTGTCTTTATAGATGATATTCTCATTTACTCTAAGAGTAAAGAGGAACATGCAACGCATTTGCATGCACTCCTTACATTATTGAGAAAGGAAAAGCTTTACGCTAAATTCTCAAAGTGTGAGTTTTGATTAGAAGAAGTGCAATTTCTTGGACATTTAGTTAATCATGAAGGAATTCATATGGATCCCACAAAGATCGAGGCAATTACTAAATGGAAAGTCCCTGAATCACCAACGGAGGTGAGAAGTTTTCTAGGACTGGCTGGTTATTATAGACGGTTTATCCGAGATTTTTCTAGAATGGCCATTCCTTTAACAAAACTGACCTGTAAATCAGTTAAGTTTGAATGGGGACCAAAACAGGAAGAAGCCTTTAGAATTCTTAAGCAAAGATTAACTAACGCACCCATACTAGCATTACCAGAAGGAACTAAAGACTTTGTAGTCTATTGCGACACCTCTAAATTAGGTTATGGATGTGTGTTGATGCAACGTCAAAAAGTTATAGCCTATGTCTCTAGACAACTTAAGAATCATGAAGAGAACTATATAACCCATGATCTAGAATTAGGAGCCATAATTTTTGCCCTTAAAATTTGGAGACATTACCTTTACGGTAGTAAGTTTACCATTTTCACCGATCGTAAGAGTTTAAGATATGTTTTTGGGCAAAAAGAGTTAAATATGAGACAGAGACGCTGGATGGAAATTCCTAGCGACTATGATTGTAATATCCAGTGTCATGCAGGAAAGGCTAATGTAGTAGCAGATGCTTTAAGTCGAAAGTATCATGAAAAGCCAAAAAGAGTACGTTCTCTTAAATTAAATCTGCAGATAGATTTAAATAATCGGATTAGAGAAGTACAAGAATCAGTAACCAAGGATGATACTGAAAAATTGAAAGGAATAATTAAGGAATTAGAACAAGGAACAGATGGAATTTGGAGATCCATAAGAAAAGAATTTGGATACCTAAACAAGGAAACCTACGCCACCGAATTTTAGAAGTAGCCCATAAGTCTAAGTGCACGATACATCCTGGAAGTGATAAAATGTATCAAGAATTAAGAAAGAATTTCTGGTGGATAGGAATGAAAAAGGATATAGCAGCTTATGTTGCCAAGTGTCTAACCTATTCACAGGTTAAAGCTGAACATTAGAAACCCTCGGGTTTATTACAGCAGTTAGAAATGCCTATATGGAAATGGGAATTGATAACAATGGATTTTGTTACCAAATTACCCAAGACACGAAAGGGTAATGATACAATCTGGGTGATTGTAGATAGATTAACAAGGTCTGCTCATTTCTTACCGATGAAGGAAACTTTCAGTATGGAACAGTTAGCCAAGTTATATGTAAATGAAATAGTTTCATTACATGGAATTCCTTTATCAATTGTTTCTGATAGAGATAGCCGTTCTACTTCTCATTTTTTGACTAGTTTCCAAAAAGCAATGGGAACCAAGTTAAATCTAAGCACAGCTTATCATCCTCAAACGGACGGACAAAGCGAAAGGACGATTCAGACAATGGAAGATATGCTTAGAGCTTGTGTAATTGATTTCGGAGGAAATTGGGACGATCATTTACCATTAATAGAATTTTCTTATAATAACAGCTATCATACCAGCATCAATGCTGCACCATTCGAAACACTTTATGGACGAAAGTGCCGAACTCCAGTCTGTTGGGCAGAAATTGGAGAGAAGCAACTCTCTGGACCCGAGATAGTACAAGAAACAACATACAAGATTATTCAAGTCAAGGATAGACTAAAAGCAGCAAGCGATCGTCAGAAGAGTTATGCTGATAACAGGCGAAAACTGTTGGAATTTCAAGTAGGAGATAAAGTATTACTAAAAGTTTCTCCATGGAAAGGAGTAATCAGATTCATCAAAAGAGGAAAGCTAAGCCCCAGGTATATTGGACCTTTTGAGATTATTAGAAGGTTAGGACCTGTAGCTTACCACCTACAACTGCCAGAGGAAATAGCAGGAATACATGATGTGTTTCATGTATGTAATCTCAAGAAGTGCTTAGCAAATGAATCATTAGTAGTACATCTTAAGGATATAGAGGTAAATGAGAAGCTTAAGTTTGTAGAGAAGCCTCTACAGAAGGAAGACAGAAAGATCAAGAATCTCAAACACAAGAGATTGGTTCTAGTCAAAGTGAAATGGGATTCCAAGAGAGGACCAGAGTACACATGGGAGCTCGAATCAGAGATGCAGAGAAAATATCCACACCTATTCCAATAGACCTCGAGGACGAGTTCTAAAATAAGGTGGGGAGGATATGACAACCCTCCTTGTTAGTGCATACGTCTGTCGACTTCGTCTTGTATTAGAATAGATAGATCAGGGCACATAAAACGAGAAAACATGTTAAAAGGTTGATTTCGCACGAAATAGACAACAGCTATTTCGCACGAAATCACATGGCTATTTCGCACGAAATCACTATTTCGTGTGAAACTGATTTCGTTTGTACTGTTTCGTGCGAAATACCCCAGCCTATATATACCTGATGTGTCTTGTCATTTGTAACTTTCCGGTTTGAGAGCCGAAGTGCTGCCGAAGTGTCTACTCGCTGTAAAACGTTGTCAAATCAATCAAAAGACAGTTTAAAGTGAATTACAAGCTGAATCAACTTGATACGTTTGTTTCCGCCTCTCATATTGAGCAAAAACTCTTCTGAACGACTCATTTGGTCGTGCAAACGATCCTTCAAGTGGTATCAGAGCTCAGGAGGAAGAGTTCTTACCGATTCAGCTTAAAATTCTGATTTCTACACTTTTTTTTTTCAAAATTAACAAGTTTTGACGGTTAAAATGGTTTGAATTTCACACATTATATGCGAAACTGTGTTTTAACAAAGCCTTGAAAGAATCAGACATTAAAACAGCTTAAAACTTGATCAATTTTGTGAAAAACTGTCCGAATTGCTGACGTCATCGTCATTTCGCACGAAACAGCGTCTTCATTTCGCACCAAATTGGTATTTCGTTTGACTATTTCGCACGAAATCAGTCATTTCGTGTGAAAATCTTTATTTCGTGTGAACTCATTTCGTTTGAAGTTGTTTTGTAGGTTATTTCGTTTGTAAAAGTCATTTCACACCAAAGTGTATTTCGCTTGAGTTGATTTCGTTTGAAAGTATCTGTTTTTGTGAAACTTGTTACCGAATCATGGAAGAGGAATTTTATAACGCGTTTGCTACTGCCCTGACTACTCCAACTACCTTTACTCAGAGTCTGAACATGGAAAATGAGACTGGAACTTTGCAAAAACCCCCGAAACTAATGGGAATTGAGGAGTATTATGGTTGGAAAGATCGGTTTGAAAACTGGGTTCAAGCAATTCATTTGAGATCTTGGGAGTGTATTGAGAAAAAGTATGTTAAACCTCGTACAGATATGGGAGTTATCAAAACTATTTCTGAATTTTCAGACAAAGAAAGAGATATGTATAAAGTAGAAAAGATGATGATCAGTTTACTCCAGCAAGCTATTAAATAAGACATCTTCATATTACTTCAAGATGATAATACTTCACGTTCAATTTAGGAAGCACTTCGAGTTAAATTTGAGGGAAGTGAAAAGATGATTCGGAATAAGAAATCATTGTTAAAGAAAGAATTTGATCTATTTTCAAGTTTGCCGGGTGAAAATACCAAGAAACTGATTGAAAGATATTGTCACTTAGTTCGTTCAATGTCTTTGTTAGAAATAACTAAAGAACGAGAAGAATGGGTCGATAAATTGGCCGATGCTTTACCTCAAAAAGAGTGGGGTACATTTTTTATGATATTAAATAATACTGGAGAATATGATGGCTTGACAATTTCTCAATTTATCGAAAAGATTGAAGGACAAGATCTTGAGCAGCAAAAGATTGTTAGGATGAACAATCCAAGTAATCAACAAGACATCAAGATGTACTACAAAGGAATGTTCAGGAAGTTGAATCGAGTCCGAAAGTCCAAACTGCTTTCAGTGCTGAAAACTCATCTGGATCAGTCAATCAAAGTCCAAACAGCAGCAGTGGATTTTCTTCATACCCGAATGTTAATCCGAATAGTTCAACTTCAAGTCATCAGTTTCAAAGCTCAAACAAAAGTAATGGTCATGTTTTACATTGCAACATTGCATTGCATCTTCAGAACGGTCAAAAATTCTCTGAAGAAGTTGCTAAAAGCCACATGTCATTACTTGCTACAGTGTTAGAATCATATGAGGGATTGGTTGCAGGAAGGATCGGAAATCCTATGCTGACGAAAGAGGATTACGATCAGATAGATGCGGAAGAAATGGAACTTATGGATATCAAATGGTGTTTAGCGAGTGTTTTAAGAAGAGCTGAAAAATTTAAAATGATTACAGGAAGAGATGATTTTAGGGATGCTAATGTTTCTACTTTGGGTTTTGATAAATCTAAAGTTACTTGTTTTCGATGCAGGGAGAAAGGACATTTCAAGAGGGAATGTAAAAATCGAGAAGCAAGTGGATCACAAAATCCGTTTGGAAATAATGATTATTATCGGAAAGCCATATATCAACAAGTTGCTCATCAGCCGCATCAACAAAAAGAACCACAAACTGCACATGCTAAAATGATCGAAGAAGCAAATAAAAAGGCTTATTTTGGCATAATTGATCAAGATGATGAAAAAGTAGCAGAGGGTTTCAGTTGGGACAAATACATACCACCTGATTCAAAAGTAGTAGCTCTCATTGCACAAATAATTCAAGAGCCAGATTTGATGACGGAATGGATAAAAGCATTTGCCAGTGATGAGAAAAGTCAAGATGAAGAGTTTGTTTCTTCAGACGATAGTTTAGAAAAGACCCAAATGTTTGATCAATCATCATCTGACAGTAGTGATGATGAAGAAGAGACACAAATAAACATTGGAAAATCTATGTTATCTCCTGAAAGTTTTCAATTCATTTTGCAGATAGATTGAAAAAGCTGAAGGAAAGACGAGCAGCAAAAGAACAGAAAAAAGGTGAAAAGTGAGAGTGTTGCTCAGGAAAATATTTCTGAACAAAGTGAAGAAGTTAAAGTTGCTGAACAAATGATTGAAGCTGAGAAGATAATAGAAGTTGAAAAGATAGTCGAAGTTGAAAAGATTGTTGAAGTCACTAAACCGTGTCTAAAGTGTTTGGAACCTTGCAAACATTGCGAAGAAAAAGATGAGAAGCTTAGTGAACTTGATAAAATGAAAGAAAAATTGTTGTTTGACGTTAAATACGTGAAAGAGTCGTATGATGTCTTGAACAGAACAGTGAACAGTCTGCAAAAGACGAATTTTGAAAGAGAATATGCTTTAACCATGATGAATGCAGTGATGATGACTAAGCAGAAGGCTATCAATCATTATATTGAAGAGTGTGCAAAATTGAAGCAAGAGTTGGAAACTGAAAAGATAGAGAATGAAAGAATCAGACGATTGTTACAGAGTTATTCTAGTTCTGATTATCTGATTGATAGAATTTATCCAACTGTTGCAGGTTTTGAAGCATTTCAAGATGAGAAGCCAAAAAAGAAGGATACTGGTAAGAAACAAAGTGCAAATTATAATAAGTGTCCGCCTCCAATCTAGGAAGGTTATTCTCCCAGAAAACCAAATGAGGAGCAAGTCAAAAAGGCAGTCAATATAAAGTTAAAGTCTGAAACAACTGATGATTTACCAGAAAACATTGACGTCATGTTCACATCGTCTGACACCGATCATGAGTCTGAGTTAATAAAGAAAGTGGTCGATCAGGTGTTGGATAAAGATGAGGAGTCAGAGTCAAAGTCTGAATCCAAGAGTTCGAGTTCATCAGTTGACAGTCCAAAATCGTCGGTTAAAAGAGTTTACAATAAAGAATTCCTGTTATCAAAATCTAATTTGAATGGCGAACCAATCAAAGTGGCATATACTTTGAATGATTCAGACAAATTATATTCTGATGAGGAATTTCCAATAAGAGGTGTTAAAACTGAAATGATTAACAAGGTTTTCAAACTAACAGAAATCAATATTTCTGAAATAAAGGATGTTAATATTTCTAAAAAACCTAATCCTTACACCTCAAGAGTTCAACAACGTTTAAACAAGAAAAAGGGTTACAGTTCTGGTTCAGGTTATCAAAAGAAACCAAACCATAACAGTAACTACAAAAGAAAAGGTCTCGGTTTTATTCCACCGAAAAATCATAAAAATGAGAAAAATTATAAACCAAAAACTGTATTTGTTTCAGGGACAAGTTCGGAAGAAGAACAAAAGAGCTCATTCTGGAAGCAGTCAAACAAAGATTTCTTTGCAGAAAAACAAAAATTTGAAAAGAATGGAGTTTATCAGAGAAAAGAGACAAGAACCTGTTACAGATGTCAAGAAGTTGGTCACATAGCCTGGAACTGTCCAATGGCTACCAACACAAAACAAGAAGTTGTTTCTAAACTTAAAGAAAAGATTATTGATAAAACCGAACCACCAACTGAAAAATTCAAAGTTTTCAAAAACTCAACATATGAGGTTGGTGAATGTTCGAAAATATTTTATAAAAGAAGAGTGAATCTTGACAACCAAAAATGGGTTGCTAAGAAAACAGATGTTAAATCTGGCAATGAATCTGATTCCACAAAGTCAGAGGAGCCACAAATTGTTCAAACAGAAGAAAATTTAGTTCCTCAAATGGATGATGTCAACTTTCCACCATTGTGGGCTGAAAATTTTAAACAAAAAGTTGGAAAAGTTGAGATTTCGAATCAATTCTATTCTGAGAAGAAAGAATTTGATGTCGAAAAGGTTTTTAATGGAAATGTGAAAAAGATTTTGGGAAGATGGTCGATGGAAAGGTAAAAGGGGTAAAAAAAATTTATGAAACAAAGAAGGCAACTTACACCCCGAGTGAAACTGAAGAGGTAACATCCAAGTTTGGTCAGGCTTGGATGTCTGTTTTTCATATGTGAAAAGTATGACTTGCCGGAGCTTCCAGGTTGGTAAGTGTGAAGCAGGTATCGGCATCTTTCTTGAGAAATTCACGAAAGTGATTTCGATTTACAAGTGGTAAATCAGGGGCATTAAGTTGTACTTGATTTTCTACAAGTGGTATTTGTTGATTGATCTTAAAACTGTTATATTTTTCAAAAGGTTGAGGTTGATAAAACTAGGTGATGAATTGATCCCCTAACCTACAAGTGGTTTTGTGAAATTTAACAAAACTTATTTTCCGGAAAAACCATTTTGATTAAAACAAACTTAAGTGTTTTGAAATCTTAATGGGAAAATAGTTTGTTGTCAGGGGGAGTTCTGATTGTTTATGCCAAGTGGATAGCGATTTGAAGCAATTTACAACAGTTGTCACTTTATTTGTACAGTTTGTTTTCAATTTTTTTTTAAATGGTTTTGAATTTTAGGGGGAGTAAGAAATTTCAGAAAATCCAAAAACATTTGAAATTTGAAAAAGCCAAAAACATGATAAAATCAAAAAGAGTTTTGTTGTAAAAAGAGGAAATGATAGTACATCAGTGGACAATCACAGCATGCTAAATATTTGGAAAGTTAAAATGTGATAAACGGTCTCACTGATGATGTGCCAGTAGGTTTTTGCACATTTAGTAGATTGTGTCGAGATATAAATCTAAATTTCAAACTTACTTATCTCGTGGGGAACATCTCTCGGATATATGGGTAACCCCCGAAATCTTGTTTGAAAGGTCCCTCTTTCTGAGATACTAGGTCTTTATACTCAGTGATATATGGGGTATTATCCCGGGACTTCTGATTTTGCGGAAGCAATGGCCTAGTCCCCGTATAATACTTTTTGCTTGCTTGAAATATAGCACCCCCTCAGCATAAAAAATGATGAAACATTGCAAAATGCTAATCATGTGCTGTTGAAGAAAAGATTCTCTAAAGGGAACACACCTAAAGTCGAAGCCATCATCTCTCTGATTTTGCGGAAGCAATAGCCTGAGCTCTCATGGCCCTCGCATTTAACCCTTTACAGATATCATCTAGGTATATTCACCTGTAAGACTGAATATTGGGATCTGGATACGGGAGTATATTCTGAGGTGGGACACGCGAATAAGTTTAAGTCTCTAAAACATTAATCTCGTATCTCGAAACAGTTGAACTTTGTGTGAAAATTTAAGTGGATCAGTATACTGACAATCTAAGTGAATTGTTTAGAACTTAAAATGTTTAAAGCTTAATGGTGTTGGTGATTTGTCTTAAAAACTGATATGATCCTCTTACACAAACTCACAAAAATATTGTTTGTAAATATTTTCTTATAGCATGTTAACACACTGAAAAATTTTCAAAAATCCAAAAAGATTTTTAGAGTGTTTTAGCATAAATTTTGAAAATTACAAAAAGATTTTTGACAACTGATGTTGGAGAGCTGATTTTCAAAATTCCAAGTGCTAAACATGATGAACAAAAGGTTTGGAAGAGTGTGTTTGAAATGTTTGAGATGAAAATTATTTGAAAAGAAAAATGGTATTTCTACAAGTGGTTCATCAGAAATTAATATTGTAAAATCATTTATTGTTTGATTAATACCTGCAAGTGGTATATAAATTTGTCAAATTTTAAATTTGTGAAATTTATTGTGAGGTAGAGATTTGTGCAGGAAACAGTAGTGTGTAAGAGCCAGTAACAGATCTTGAAATAAAAGAAGATAGAGCCAAGTTCAGATCCAGATGTTCATACAAGCTGATGATGCTGATGAACTTAAGGAATCAAGAGATCTGATCAAGAGAATTAGAAAGAGATTAGAGCTAGGTCGAGATTCTGGAGATGAAGAGAAGAGAAAGAGAAAGGAATCAAGAGATCTGATAAAGACTGAAGATTGAAGACTCGACACTGAAGACTTCGTCAACATCCGAGGGGGAGTCTGTTAGTGCATACGTCTGTCGACTTCGTCTTGTATCGAGTCTTGTATTAGAATAGATAGATCAGGGCACGTAAAACGAGAAAACATGTTAAAAGGTTGATTTCGCACGAACACAAACAAGAAATTGCGTTCGTTTATTAAACAAATTAAACAAACGAACACAAACAAGAAATTGCGTTTGTTTAGTTAAATGAACAAACATGAACAGAGGGTGCATTCGTTCATTTATGTTCGTAAACGTTCTGTAACGTGTTCGTTTGTGTTCGGTAGTTCATTAGTGTTTTCATTTTTTATATTTTATTTAAATACTTCAAAATTCCAACAAATAAAATATTTAATAAGTATCAATGTATTATATATTTTGTTCATGAACGTTTGTTTGTGTTCGTTTGTTACCATTTGTGTTCATGAACATTAGTTTGTGCTCATTTGTGTTTATCATCGTTCGTTTTCATTCGTTGCCTAAAATTAACAAACAAACACAAACGAACACGAACAAGTTCATTTCCTTAACAAACAAACAAACACGAACATAAAATCTCGTTCGGTAAGCATTCATGAACAGTTCATGAACATATATATTTCTTAACAAACGAACACGAACAAGGACTTGTTTGTGTTGGTTCGGTTTGTTTGCAGCCCTAGGTCGGTCTATGCCCCACTACACTCAATCCGCCCCCGATGGTCACTGTACCTTTTATAGGTTAGTGCCAAACGTGGTGACCAGGGGCGCATGATTTAAAGGGCGGGGAGGGGCGCCCGACCCCCCGAACTTTTCGGTCAATAGTGTTATATATGTGCGTTTCGTATAGGATTTTGTAGGTATATACATTTTCGACCCCCCAGTTTTATAAAAAAAATTAGGTATATACGTTTTCGACCCCCCGGTTT
This sequence comes from Helianthus tuberosus, assembly GCA_030545235.1. Lineage (NCBI taxonomy): Eukaryota > Viridiplantae > Streptophyta > Magnoliopsida > Asterales > Asteraceae > Helianthus > Helianthus tuberosus. The sequence goes on from CM060369.1 coordinate 88,040,084, forward strand.
TAAATATTTTTTATTTATATAGCCCAAATAAAATGTTTAATTAGCCCAAATCATTATATTTGGTAGAATACTAGAATGTATATTATATAACCCAAATCAAATTATTATATAGCCCAACTTAAAAGCCCACCCTATCAAAAAAAGAAATAAAAACCCAAATTTGATTTAGATAGAAATTAGAGTTTGAAATTTAGCGTGATTTGTTAAATTGTTTTGTTATTAGATTATGCTAAGGGGAAGAATAAAATGATAACTTCTTATTTAGTATTTGAGAACGTTTTTTATTTGATATTAATGTTTGACCCGACCCGACTCGAATTGAATCACCGACGTCCGACCCCAACATACACCTCGAAACTACACGATAGAAGAAAAAAATTTAGGTCCCTTACCTTCTGATCCCTAAACTTTTTTTTCAAGCTTCGTCACTTGTGGTGACAACTATTTTCTTTCGTTGAAGTTTACTACAATGGGTTCCCAAAATTAGCCCATCATGTTGTCACTTAGGCCCAAAAATCAGCCAATCATGTCCCTACTTGTGCTTATATACTTTTTATGGCATTTACATTCATTTCTTCATTCTTATTCGTATCCCTTCAATTTAACTAATATTTATATTATTTTTGTAAAAACTTTTCACATCACATTCCCCATTTAATCTTTATTTATGTAACTCCTGAGGTCATTGTACCTTTTATAGGTTAGCACCAAATTTGGATTAGCATTGGACACAATTGTTGTGTGACGTATACATATGTTACGGGAGTTGCATTTATTTCTTCATCCTTATTCTTATCTCTATAATTTAATTAATATTTATATTTATCTCTAAAATTTATATATTTTTTATCAACTTTTCACATCACATTCCCAATTTAATCTGTATGTAATTCAATAATATTTTTTATTTCTTTTATATTATATTTTCTCTATTTTAGGGAATGAGACTAGTAACTAGAGTTGTAAATGAACCAAATATTCAGCGAACAGTTTTTAGTTGTACAACGGGAAGTTCGTTTATTTAATAAGACAATGAACACGAACAAGAACAAGGGTCGCGTTCTTTCATTGTGAACATTTGGTAACGTGTTCGTTTATGTTTGATTGTTTATTAAGATTTTTAATTTAAATACTTCAAAATTTCCGCTAATAAAATATATATTAGATATAGTGTATTACGTATTACGGTTATTCCTTACTTCTTAGAAACCCTAGTTAAAAACTATCGTTCTCATTCCAAACAGATGCGAAACAACTACGCCCTTGCTCCCACTCGAGTTTCTAGGGTTTTTGCGCTAGTGTTCTTCATCGTTCCCAATACAAAGATACGGGTGTTTTGTGTTCGTTTATATTGTTGAATGCTTGTTTGTGTTTGTTTGCCTTATTTGTGTCCGTTTGTGCTCATGAATGTTCGTTTGTGTTCGCTTTTATTTGGTACCCAAAATTAACGAACATGAACACGTTATCTCCTTAACAAACAAACATGAACAAAAGATCTCGTACCCAAAATTAACGAACATGAACACGTTATTTCCTTAACAAACAAACATGAACAAAAGATCTTGTTCGGTAAGTGTTCATGAACACATTATTTTTTTAACAAATGAACACGAAAAAGAACAAGTTTGTGTTCGTTCGGTTTATTTGTAGCCCTACTAGTGACTAATAGCTTATATGTAGCCCGAAGGTACCACGAAGGTATTTTCTCTAGATTATATAGAGGATTAGAGGAAGCAAGAACATTTTCCTCTATATTGATTTACAAATTTGTTTTCCCTCACTAAATTATTATTCAGTTTCTTTTCATTGGTTGATTGGTATAAGATGATGCACATAATTGGTCGATTGATATAATGTGGTACATATGGACCACATCATATACAAGGGTTAATCTATCTATACTATATAATAAAAGAAACCAATAAAAGAACACTTGTCATTATTCTAGACCATCTAATATTACTTAATTGTAGATAACTATTATTTAATTTAAATTATTAAAGTTAATATATGTTTCAAATATTTAAGAAATTACAGATAAAGTTCCATAAATTATCTTATTATTTATTTATATTAATTACTAGGTTATTATTCTAGACTATCTATTCTTACTTAATTGTAGATAATTATTATGTATTTAAATATCATGGGAAAAATAATCATTTTACAAAAAGTTAACTAAAAATGTTAACGTCAGTTACTTGAAAAAATGAAATTCGTGATAAACCTTGCAAAGTTGGCTTACTGAAATTAATAATGATTAAAGACAAAATATGTAAAAATAAGTCAAAGTTAAAAAACGTTCGACATTTACAAGCTAATACTCCAAAATAAAAGGAGCTTTCACCATTAATTAAAAATTAATTTCACATCTAACTATTAAATTATAATATTGTTTTTTAATATATATCTTTTAAATTATGATATTGTGGTTATTATATACATAGGGTGAGAGTTGACTAAAAAGTCTATTTTTCCTACAAAGTGTACAAAGTCACAAAACACCACAATTTCAGTCATAAAACACACTCAAAACCCACAAATAACAAAGTGAAGATTACTAAAACGTCATATTCATGGGTTTTGTGTTGTGTTTTGGATGATAAGACTTTGATTTTCGAATGACTAACATTAATGTGTTTTATGTTGATTATCATGTTGTGTTTTATATTCATACTTCTACGAGGGTGTGTTTGAAGTTTTTATGGAATGTTAGGGTTTGGATATTGTGTTTTAGTGATCTTTACTCTTTTATTTGTAGGTTTTGAGTGTGTTTTATGGCTGAAATTTTGGTGTTTTATGACTTTGTACACTTTGAATGAAAAATGGACTTTGTAGCCGAACCCCACCCTGATAAGAAACAATATACTATAAAGTGATAAATCTATATCATAAGAAACAATATACTATAAAGTGATAAATCTATATCTATACTATATAATAAAAGAAAACCAATAAAAGGTCATTTGTCATTATTCTAGACCATCTAATATTACTTAATTGTAGATAATTATTATTTAATTTAAATTATTAAATTTAATATATGTTTCAAACATTTAAGAAATTACGGATAAAGTTCCATAAATTATCTTATTATTTATTTATATTAATTACTAGGTTATTATTCTAGACTATCTACTCTTAGTTAATTGTAGATAATTATTATTTAATTTAAATTATTAAATTTAATATTTGTTTCAAACATTTAAGAAATTACGGATAAAGTTTCATAAATTATCTTATTATATATTTATATTAATTACTAGGTTAGAAATTATATCTTAATAGTTGAAACAAATATTGAACATTTTCATAACGAGGGTGGAGGGAACAATTTTTTTGCTTAACAAATAATTTATTTATTTAATATATTTAAAATACAAGAAGAATAATAACTACATTTATCATACTAATAAATTTATCAAAAAACAACCATCATTTTAAGATGCAACTCAAGTCCATATATTTAAATTTTAAAGTTATATATCTTAATAATTACCGATAATTTATACTTATCTAATTAATTTAAATATTATTTTGTAGCTATAAGTTTATCTAATTGGCTAATTGCTATATGCCTAATCTAAACATTTTAACAATATTTTTAGAACTAATAAATTAAGAGCACTATTATTTAAATAAAATTGGGTTCACGTCGTGAGAAAGTCGATGATACAGTTTGGCTTCTAATTGATAGTTCAAATGCTTTCATATTTATAAACTTAACAAACATCACAAGTTTTGATCATACATAAAATAAAATTTTGTTCGGATATCAGAAAAGTGTCTTAAAATATCATTCTATAATTGTTAAATCTTCGTTATTAACTATTTGATATTTTATTTACTTAACCCGTGTAATACACGGGGTTATAACCTAGTAACATAATAAAAAATTACCATTTAACCATCCATTAATCATATTTTTATTATTTTGTTTTAGTCTTTTTATTTGCTTTTATACGTAAGTTTTTTTCGACTTAGTTATTTTTTTATGAATTTTTACGATGATGTTTACGTTTTGGTTTAGATTTTGCGAATTAACACTCTGCAATGCGCGTGTATGGGTCAATTTTTTTACGCCTATTTTTTACGGTTTAATAGCTCTGTCGCAACAGGCGGGTTGTAAATCAACTTTGTATATTTATATGTTTTATGTTTCGATCTAAAATTTTACAAGTTAACACGTCATAATTCGCATGCGTGGTTCAACATTTTTGCATTTACATTTTGCTTTGTTTAACGGTCCCGATCAAAACATTAGTCCTAAATACTAGTTTCACATATGCTACAAAATTTCAACTTTTAATCCCTTTAGTGATATGAATAAAAAAAATGATATCTACTTAAAGGATTCAAGGAGACAAATGAATGCCTAGTATGTCTAAGAACAAACTCACATCCATAAAAAAATGATTATCTGAAGTATATATTCTATATAGAATCAACATCACTCTCAACTCATATCTTTGTTAGTAAAATGCATATCTGACTAATTAGTTAGATCTACAAATTCCGTAACTAATGATTTGAATTCGTAGAGTAATTTGTGAGACTACATTTGATTATCCTATCGTTTGCAATAGGGTGTGGTTAAATACACCTTTTTTTACTTTTCATACCCCTTTCTAGAATTCCATCCCTTTAGAAATTCATTCCTCACATTTATATATACTCTAATTTGTAACATATATAGACATTAGGTGCTTGTACTGTCTGCATAATCAATTTTCTTGGCATATTGAACTTGTACGTTTCTTTGTTTTTATTGTACTCTCTCAAAACACAATTGCTCCTCAAGAGAGACAGAGAGGGGAAGTTCAGATGAAATAGGGGAGAAAGCAAGAGATGGAAAGAGTCCGGAGGCAAGGGCAGAGCTATGTAGAGGAGTACGGGTTCCTAGGAACTCATTCGGTTTCAAAATATTAGTAGAAAGGTATATAGAAATAATAAAGTGAACCCATAAATATATTACGAGGTGAACCCATAACAAAAATCTCAAGTGGCGCGCTGGTTTGGTAGCCGTTTTACATACAACCGAACATAGGTTTGAATCTTGCTCATGGTGTGTTTTTTTGGAACATCTTTTATAATTTTATAACCCGCAGCCCACTCGAGCTCAAAGGTTACTTAATGCTTAATGCTATTCAATTAGTAAGGATAAGCACCAATTTGTTGATGTCTTTCAACAAAATAGCATGCTTAATGCTATCCAACAAGAGCAAAATCAGGCTCATAATGAAAATCACCATAGTTGACTCAATCCCCTTCATAGCTCTCCATGATTCAATCAAGTCCTCCCCTAATTTTGAGCAGAATTAGGCGATATTTGAGGTAACTATCTTTCATTTTTTGTTTCTAACTCGGTTACTTAAATTTGATATGAGTTTGTTACTTGTGATATGTGGTTTTTATAGGATAGTTATTTGATATGAACTTTTGGTTTTTAGCAATTTTAGTTCTTTTTTCTTTAAAGTTGAATTTTTGGGTTAATGCTAATGGAATTTCGATATGAAATTGGGTCTTTATTATGATCCATGACCCGACCCGGCTCGAAAATTTTAACGTATGGTTTTGAAAATTTAACTACCCGAAAAAGTGAACCCATAAGAAAAAAAATCCTAGATCCGCCACTGATGGGGTATGGTATTAAACCCAACCCGAACGACCGGACATATCCGTTACTTATAGCCTTTTATTATAATATTTATTATTATTGCGTACTAACCCGCGAAGCCTAGCGCGTTGTAGTTTACACTACACTAGGTTGTGGGCTTGTAGAGATAACCCCTAACTGGGCCTGGCCCATTGAGGTTAGGGGAGGCCCATATCTCCTATATAAAGAGGTGTTCACCTCATTATTAGGGCACAAGATATGGAGCCGCCACACTTTTGTAGCTGGAAATAGGGGATTCTTCTCCTACCGGCCATCTCTACATCCCCTTTTTTCTCTCTACTTCTTTGCAGATCTAGGTTCAAGAGAAAGAACAAGGTGTGATCCTCCATCCACTCAAAGAAAGCGGTCCAATCATCCCGGCGGTGATTCCGTGTTTCAACATTGACGCCCACCGTATCTAAATCTAGATCCAAAAAATCACACCTCGTTTTTTTCTCTACCCGGCTCCCGATCTTGTTCTTCACACATGTTTTTATAGAATCTATTTCCAGATCTGTTCGATGGGGGCTCAAAAAGAAGACTTGTGGATAAAAAGATTAGTGGTCTCTGCAGTTCAAAAGCTTTTTACTTACGGGACCTGTATGTGGTTTCAATCTTCAACAACCAGATGAGCTTTTATCTAGGTTTGATGAGCAATTTTTGGAAAAAAGCCTTCTTCAGATCTGGTACACAATATTTTTATTATTATGATAATAATGAAAACAAGTAACAGTCGTTTCACAATCTTGTGTCAAACATTGTGAGGTGGTACAAGATATGTTACATGAAGCACAATTCACACACATTTTTCAAAAAAATAAATAAAATAAAGAAAAAAAAGAAAAAAGGAAAGAAGGAATACGCTTCTTTACAGCTGTAAACAACTAGAAAATCTTCTGACATATATGGTACACATTTTTGTCTTCATCCGGAAAATGAGAGCATCACCTCTCTCTTCTTCATTACCAAATAGGAGCATCACATTTTTTGTCATCACCCTTAAAAAAACCTCTAAAGCAACCATATTTTCTAAACGGGTTTTTGTTAAGTGTCGAATTGTTTTACATACAATACGCAGCTGCGGGAGCACAACAAGCCTGCTAGTCCCACTCCGCCGTCGCGCGAGGGCACTTCGTCTGCCGGACACAACCCGCCGCCGCGCGAGTGCACCACCCGCCTGCGAGACAAAATCCGTCGCCGCCGGACAAACTCCGCCACCCGCAAGTGCACCCCGCGCGGTGAATAAACTTCGCGACGCGCGACCCTAACCCACGCCTTACACCTCGCGCATGGTGAACAAGCTACGCCACCGACATGCTACTCACCCCACGCATGGTGAACAAGCTCCACCGACATACCTTACACCTCACGCGTAATGAACAGGCTCCACCACCTCACGCGCACCAGACATGCTACCAACCCATGCTCTAAGAAGACATGGGCTCGACTTCCGCACGACCTACCGGAGCATGAGTTTACCCCAACATAACGTACTCCGATTGGCGCGCAACCACCAGCGCATGACTGTTTCCTCCACTGTGCACACCATTCGCCACAAGGCTCGTCGGGGTGTGAGGCATGGTTCGCCGGAGTGCTTGACCGTCGCCGCGCAGCCCATTTCGTGGTTGATATTTAAAGGTTGATATTGTGAAAAGAAGATTAAAGCTTTAAGACTACTACAGACTACTTTATTCGAATGGGATAAAATGATTACTTTTTGTATTTAAAACTGTTGACATCCACATGCTTTAGACTACACAATTTCATATTTTCCAAGTTTGGTCCTTGAACTTTGAGTTAACTGCGACTTTCGTTTGACCCTATAGTGCTTAGCACAACATCCACAGTAGCCATGCTTGTGTTTTAAGAGCTATCTATATCACTTGGAACCAAAATTTCTAGTGAATTAATTGATTTAGCACAACATCCACAGTAGCCATGCTTGTGTTTTAAGAGCTATCTATATCACTTGGAACCAAAATTTCTAGTGAATTAATTGATTTATGGCTTGTGTGACTGGATTCGTTAATTGAATAAAATATACAGTTACTTTTATTAAGTCACACACTACAAGTGTGTCTTTTAAAATAAATTATTCAATTAACAAAACATTAACACGCCATGATGTCTTGGTTTGCAAAAACAATTTGACAATTATCTCAACTAAGATTGTATTTACAAATATATGTCGGTCAACCTCTTAAACAAAAAAAAAAGCATGAACACAAGACTTCATCCCAGATCAGGCATGCGTACGACCGTCATGATCAAGCAACCATGAGATATTCGTATTATGTACGATATACTTTATATAATTGTCATATTCGTTGCTAAATTGCATATACTTTTTAGTGCATTACGACTAGTATTATTTAGCACGCCTTACTTTCACCCTAAAAGGGGTGTGATTAAGAAAACCGTCGTGCACGACCAACAAATAACCACTTCTGCGTGGCAGCTTCTCTGCCGCAGGAGTCAGCTCTACCATTCGTTTGTGGAGGTTTAAAGGGGCTAATTTGAACTTGTTTTTATTTAGTTCACATGTCTGCTTTTTTAATCTTAATCTTGCTCCATAACTTTCAATTTATGGCTCAAGCACATTATTACATGCTACAAGAGTTGGTGTACGACTTTTAAATAAGCATTTGGGCACATATCATTTTAGCTAATATATGGACAATGTTCATATGTACTCGGCTTTGAACACTTGAATTATTTAGTAAGGCATTGTTACACGCTTTCCCCGATAAAACAAACCGGCTAACGTCTCGCAAATGAAATTATTCGACATGGCTAGTAGTTCATCGTTTTAACGAGTATTAACCTTGCGATATTTCCGGCGCACACTAGTATCATTGCTTATTATCATTCAAGTTCAATGCTACTGACATTTTTTAGCAGCTGCAATAAACAAAAGGACTACCATAGTCCAACACCATTCTAAAGTTCGAAGTTGCTTTCACATATTGTGAAGTGTGGATGCATAACATGCACTCCTCCTAAGGACAAAGTTTCGGTACAGTGTGTTCCATATGTCACTTTTTATTACAATATATCTTGTCAACTTATTTTAAGTTCGAGAAATACTAATATACGACTGGGCATCTCATGATACACCAGCATTTGATAATGAATTTTGCAGGATTGGGTGACGCATTACATACGAGCACGTAAGTCGCCACGCGCGCATGCTCTCTTACTTACGAGCGAGCACACATGCGCCATACGCGCATGCTCCTCTACATACGAGCACGTAATTCGCCATGCGCGCATGCTCTTTTACATACGAGCACGTAAGGCGCCACGCGCGCATGCTCCCTTACTTACGAGCGAGCACACATGCGCCATACGCGCATGCTCCTCTACATACGAGCACGTAAGTCGCCACGCGCGCATGCTCCTTTACTTACGAGCGAGCACACATGCGCCATACGCACATGCTCCTCTACATACGAGCACGTAAGTCGCCATACGCGCATGCTCTTTTACATACGAGCACGTAAGTCGCCACGAGCGCATGCTCCCTTACTTACGAGCGAGCACACATGCGCCATACGCGCATGCTCCTCTACATACGAGCACGTAAGTCGCCATACGTGCATGCTCTTTTACATACGAGCACGTAAGTCGCCACGCGCGCATGCTCCTTTACTTATGAGCGAGCACACATGCGCCATACGCGCATGCTCCTCTACATACTAGCACGTAAGTCGCCATGCGCGCATGCTCTTTTACATACGCACACATACGAGCACGTAAGTCGCCATACGCGCATGCTCTTTTACATACGAGTACGTAAGTCGCCACGCGCGCATGCTCCTCTACATACGAGCACGTAAGTCGCCACGCGCGCATGCTCTATACGCGCATGCTCATCTACTTACGAGCACGTAAGTCACCACGCGCGCATGCTCCTTTACTTACGAGCACATAAGTCGCCATACGCGCATGCTCCTCTACATACGAGAACGTAAGTCGCCACGCACGCATGCTCCATTACTTATGAGCACGTAAGTCGCCATGCGCGCAAGCTCTTTTACATACCAGCATGTCGGTCTCCATACGAGTCTGGTGTTCTACATACGATCACCTCAGTCTCCATGCGAGCCTGACGCTCCACACATGAGCACGTAGGCCGCTATACGCGCATGCTCCTTTAGATATGGGCACGCCAGTCTCTAGGCGAGCTTGCTGCTACACATGCAAGCATGATAATCTCCATGCGGCCTTGCTGCCTTTACATACGAGTGTGTATGTCGCCCGCGCGCGCATGCTTAGCCATATATGAAAACGCTTACAAAACGTAAACTGTGCTACAAATGCACGCACCACTTTGGGTATACGCAAAAACACATTGGCTAAAATAAAGTTTCGTTTACACCTACAATCTTCAAGACAAGCCACACCTCCTTGCCTCACGCTACATTGTTGTTGTGGCACAGCGGAGGATTAGCATAGGCTCGGGTTTCCACTTCATTATCCTGACGCAACTGTATGCCAATTCTCATTCGCGATAACCTGACTCAAAGTGGATTAACACGTGCAAATATTGTAGACAACAGTTTACAAAGATTTAAACACCAAGTATGCGTATTCCATAAGGTTAAACACGCGCGCACCTTACGTTAACCAATAGAAGTCACACCAAAGGGTGAATATTTTACAGTAGCCACACGACTGTGTGAGCACCGCTAAAGCTGGGCCACACTCGAAAATCATCCGAAGGGAAGACACTCATCTAGTCCAGAATTCCACCCACTTGCCATCCGCGCGCGGGAGCAACACTGGACTAGGGGGACCTGAAGGGGTATGGTCCCAAATGCTACATCAGTCATACGCACGTTGGGCCCTAACCACACTCAACCGCCAAAACTCAGCCAGTTCCAAGACTCGTGCACAAGACCTAACCACGTACGCGCAACCTTAACAAGCTCATGGTAATGCGCCAGTACAAATGGCAACTGACTGCAACCAATCAGCATGCGCCAGGTTTGCCCAACCAATTTCCACGATGAACAATCGTGGGATATTCACTGTTCCATTATCTCTACTCACAGCTGAAGACAGACGCAACAAGCATGGCCAGCAACTTTCCCACACCCGGACGACAGGTAAGCCTAAAACTCAATTTTTACTTTCGTGCACCCCTAACAAGTCTAGTACTCCTCCCACGCGTGCACGCGGGATCAGCACTAGACTGGGGGACATGATGGGGTATGGTATTAAACCCAACCCGAACGACCGGACATGTCCGTTACTTATCGCCTTTTATTATAATATTTATTATTATTGCGTACTAACCCGCGAAGCCTAGCGCGTTGTAGTTTACACTACACTAGGTTGTGGGTTTGTAGAGATAACCCCTAACTGGGCCTGACCCATTGAGGTTAGGGGAGGCCCATATCTCCTATATAAAGAGGTGTTCACCTCATTATTAGGGCACAAGATATGGAGCCGCCACACTTTTGTAGCTGGAAATAGGGGATTCTTCTCCTATTGGCCATCTCTACATCCCCTTTTTTCTCTCTACTTCTTTGCAGATCTAGGTTCAAGAGAAAGAACAAGGTGTGATCCTCCATCCACTCAAAGAAAGCGGTCCAATCATCCCGGCGGTGATTCTGTGTTTCAACAGCCACTGACTGGAGGAAGGAGACGACGTAAAGGACGAGGCCGACCACCGTTGTTAGGGGGTGGCTTGGCGTTGGCATCATCGTCATCCACACGCTTGGGTTGGCTGTATTCCGACGAACCTAGGGTTCTGCCGTGACTTCTGGCGGTGGTGGATAGGGTCAAATCAACCACCAAACCTGGCGGCGGCTAGGGTTTCGTGGTGTAAGGAGTTGCTGTTGAGATTCATTCAGATCCCACTCAGGCAGATCTTTATTGAGTTTCTTGAGAGGTAAATGTCTGATTATATCTGTACGTGAGATGTAAAATATGTTAGAATCTAGATCCCCAATTTTGCATTTGAAAATCCCTAATTTTTAGATTTTGAATCTGAAACTAAAAATTGTTGATAAATTAGTCGTATATTTGTTTCTGTGTTCATGAATCATGTTATTGTTGTGGAAAGTAGTTAATTTGGGGTATACATGATGTGTTCATGAATTTGATGAAGTGTACCTACTTTTTACCTATAATTTTGGTCATAAGATTATAATTGTTCATCTTCAATGGGCAAAGGGACTCAATTCTGCATATTTTAATATTTTAGCCATTATTGTGTTCTTAATTGTGCCTACTATTCATATAGGTGATCATTTAAATCCTTATATTTCATAACTTGAAAGATAGTTGTCAATAGCGGCCGGTTTATAGCGACAAATAGCACTTTTCTGTATTTTTTTATTTTATTTTTAGAGATACATAGCGATGTCCATTAGGGTTTTTCTGTTTCACGATTGAAAAAAGAAGCGTATTTAGATGAAATATACATGTAAAATTTGCGTATTTTGATAAAGTATACATGTAAAAATATCTTAAATTTTCTATTACTTTATTGCTAAACATGAAATAGTGGGCGCTATTTCATCGCTATCATTACGTAGCATATAGGTAGATTGTCGCTATCGTCCGCCATTAGCTATTGACAACTATGACTTGAAAAGTAGCAGAATCATGTTTAACTAAATTGCCTTTGAAAACAAGGGTGAGATGACCTCTGGTTTCAATAGTCAGTGTCAGACTCCATTTTTTCGTTATAATTATATATGATCAAAGTAGTGTAGTTCAAGAAACAATTATCATATTAAACTGTCGCGTTACTTACTTAGGAGCTTTCTTTTTTCTTTGATTGTCATTGCAGGTAATCTAAACTAAAGAAAACATGAGCGGAGAAGAACATCATAACACCCAGGACAAAGGGCTTCTTTCTAATTTAGAACATGCTGCTGTTGGATACGCACAAAACCATCAACAGCATGGTGGAGCGTACCCTCCACAACAAGGGTATCCCCCGCAAGGATACCCACCTCAACATGGGTATCCCCCTCAAGGATACCCTCCATAACAAGGGTAACCCCTCAAGGATTCCCACCGCAACAAGGGTATCCCCCACAAGGATACCCACCACAACAAGGGCACTCTGCTCCACATAGTTCAGGAGGTAAGTTGTTTTCATCAACATCATACTTCCGTTTTTCTCAGGTTTCATATTTTACATTGTCATGCCAGTTCACAGGTTAAATATAGGGTAAATTTCATTTTACATCCTTTAAGTTTTAGCAAAATTTCAGGCGTTGTCCTTTAACCAACGAAATTACAATGGATGTTCTTTATGTTTTAATTTCTTTACAGCAGATGTCCTTTATATTTTAATTTTTCAGATAACTTATAATGTTCAAACTTATAAAGAAAACTCAACACATGGTATTTCTTAATTTTCTAATAAATCAAACAGACGATGTTAACTCGAAATTTATAACACTTAATTGAAATGAATAACACAACCGACTGATTGTGGACTGAAAAGGAAAACTTGACGATAAACAAAAACTGAAATAACATAAATGGGGAGCGGTGGCTGGTGCTGCAAACGGGTCATAGCGGGTCATGGGGAATTGGATAATACAATTCACTGAATTGACCGTCAGCTGCTGATTTCTTCTTGGTGCTAACATCCAAGGAGATGAATTGACCCGTTTATGTAACAAAAAACACATCAAAACATGTTTGCATGTTGGATTGATATTGAACGTAGTTGTCATCATTTCTTTGGGTGATTTTTTAAAAAGTGGAATCTTGTGGTGAAGAAAAAGAAACGGAAAAAGAAAAAGAAAGCTCACCCGATACTGGATCCAACTGAAGTTTGAAGCTTTTCAGGAAGACGGTCGTGGTAATAAGTTCACTGGATACTGTTATTTATCCTTTTTCTAAAATTTGAGTCCCGAATATTTTTTTAACAGTCATATCTGCTTGATATTCACCCGTTGTATTGTTGATTTGCGTTTACAAGTATGTATGTTATTTTTGCTTGATCCGCCAAGTCTCAATGAAATCAATTAAGAGAATATATGTAAAGTGTTCATTATATTACCACTTGGTGATACTACAAATTAATCATGGTAATATATGTGAAATTGGAACCAAAACTGTATATATTTGACTTTTATGTCAGATTATAGGATTTTTACAATTGATGGACTTAGGATATAACACGTCCAAATGTCCAATACGATACGAAAACTTAAATACATGGCTTTAATATAGAGTCATGGGTTTGGTTTGCAAGAAAGACTCAAAGAGATAAACTTGAAAAGTAATTGTGTGTCGAACTAATGAAGAAGTATAACAGTTATTAGTGGAAATTATTATTTTGATACTCAATTGCTCACAGGCATTCTTATTTCTCATTTCTTATTTCAACTCAATTCATGGTATAATCTATTTCTTTATTATAGATTAACAAAAGACCTAATGGTGATTGATGTTGGCTCTAAGCTTTTGAAAGCAGGCTTTACAATTCCAGATCATGGTAATATTTAAAATGCCCTTTGAATCTCAATGTCTTAAGTTTGAACTTCATATTGGCTGTTGTATAATATGTTTTTGTTGTTTTACGGTTATGTAATTTGTTGTCTAATGTGTTTGATGTATGGGACAGGTTATTCCAACTCAACTGAAAGGCATGAATGATTTAGGTTTACTTTGATAACTTTATGTGAAATTATAATTGAGTAGATGTGTATATATGTTTCGTCAAGTATAAGCAACGTAAAAAGGCTTAATTTTGTTAAGCACGCTTTGTATGGGCATATCCAGATTCTCACGCTTTGTATAACCAACTTCCAGCATTTAAGTCAGATGATATTGCAATTTCTTTTCCTACCATTATCATTGTATGATGTTAAATTCCAGGTTGCATTTTTTCATCAAGTGTTTTAAGAAAGGCAAATTTGGGTGATCAATCAAAAACGTAATTTGAGTATAGAGCACGTGTGTGCTTCCCCTTTTTGCTCTACCACACACACCTCTTATAAGTTTATAGAACGATTTGGCTTAGCACGGCGTAGTGCGCGGGACACATGTCTCTATCTTGTATTTGCCTGGCTTCTTTCTCTTCTATTTCACTAAAGTGTAGGTGTTCAGAGCTGATATAAATCCAGGTGCTGTGATGAGTTAAGTCACATTCGGTTCCCAAATTGCTTCTCTAACGCAAAGAAACTACCCATGACGAAGTTAGAATGTTCGTTTGATATCATACGTTGGTGATGTTTCTGCTTTTGTAGCCCGCGGCGCAACGCGTGCGGGTCACTTTTCTAGTTAGTATAGAAATCACAACCAATACTCTTTTTTCTTCTAAATTTATAAACTCTAAATCTGCAACTTGGTTGGGTCGGGTCTTGTTGCTTCACGCCCGTATAGCCCCTTCGTAGAGAATTAATAGGGAGATTAGTAGGTAAACTTTTAATTCTGTACATCGTCAAGAACAATGGCTTCAAGTTCCTCACTTTTTAATGGAATCAAATTTAGTCGATTAGTAGGTAAACTTTTAATTCTGTGTTGGTGTAGAATTGTATACTAATAAAACATAAAGTGAATGAACAGTACATTTGTTTTTAAGTTTTTTTTTATATGTGGTATTTAGTGGTTTTTTACATGTGTTATGGGTTTTTACATGTGTTATGTGGTTCTTTTATATATCTTAGACCGTGGCGTATGGTGGGGCGTGGGTTGGGGGCATGGTGCGACACGTGGAGTATGTGGCACCCAAGACCGAAAGCCAATTTCAAAGGGGTATGGTGGGGCGTGGCTGGGGAGGCGTGAAAAAAAAACCAATTTCAAAGGGCTAGTGCTCTTGGCCAAAGAGGTTCCGCCATGTCATGTTCGTAGCCCCGCCCAACGCCCGGGCTGAAACCCCCGCCTAAGGGGCCACGCCGAAACCCAAGCTCACCCGGGGTGGTGACGTGGGCGTTTGTACCTAACCCCCGCCCCATACCCCATAGTCTTATGTAACTTGCGTTTGTTTTTTATCGATGTAATTCACGTGTCAGTATTTTTTGATCATATCAAGATTTTTTCTCTATGGGTTGCTGTAATGAGTGTAAGTGACGTAACAAAATAAACCGATACCGATCAAATTCCCGCTGTGTTGGTATATTTTTAGTCATATCATGATTTTTTTTCTCTATTGGTTGCTATAACGAGTGTGAGTACCGTAATTAAACGAACTGATACCCACCCACCGCGCAACGCGCGGATTTAATAAGTATACTAATAAAACATAAAGTGAATGAACAGTACATTTGTTTTTAAGTTTTTTTTTTATATGTGGTATTTAGTGGTTTTTTACATGTGTTATGGGTTTTTACATGTGTTATGTGGTTCTTTTATATATCTTAGACCGTGGCGTATGGTGGGGCGTGGGTTGGGGGCATGGTGCGACACGTGGAGTATGTGGCACCCAAGACCGAAAGCCAATTTCAAAGGGGTATGGTGGGGCGTGGCTGGGGAGGCGTGAAAAAAAAACCAATTTCAAAGGGCTAGTGCTCTTGGCCAAAGAGGTTCCGCCATGTCATGTTCGTAGCCCCGCCCAACGCCCGGGCTGAAACCCCCGCCTAAGGGGCCACGCCGAAACCCAAGCTCACCCGGGGTGGTGACGTGGGCGTTTGTACCTAACCCCCGCCCCATACCCCATAGTCTTATGTAACTTGCGTTTGTTTTTTATCGATGTAATTCACGTGTCAGTATTTTTTGATCATATCAAGATTTTTTCTCTATGGGTTGCTGTAATGAGTGTAAGTGACGTAACAAAATAAACCGATACCGATCAAATTCCCGCTGTGTTGGTATATTTTTAGTCATATCATGATTTTTTTTCTCTATTGGTTGCTATAACGAGTGTGAGTACCGTAATTAAACGAACTGATACCCACCCACCGCGCAACGCGCGGATTTAATAACACTAGTTAGTAGAGAAATTGGAGGAGTTACAGAGTAGCTATACATTGTTAACTAAAGGAAGCTTTAATATTGATTTACAATGAATAATGAAGCATGCACACCTTCACAGCAGAAACAACCTCACTTATGTGATCTCCAATATAATCTTTACCAGTCCCTTTGAACGAGATTTCTGTGCTTACAATATAAGACCAAGATAGGTGTTGTTAAAAAGTTTTAAGAATAATCCAACTCCATGTTAAAATAATAAGAGTCTTGGTTATATAATTTAATTATCTTTATCGAATTGTTTAAAAAAAAACTTAAATAGATGTAATCTATAAAAATGCTTTAAAATAAAAGGTTTAATTATATTTATCTCAAAACTTGGGGGGGGGGGGGGGGGGAGTACAACCAGTAAAAATTAGATAAAGGGGGTGCATTTAGCAAGTCAAACAAACAATTCTTTACTTCAAATCTTCCAAAGTGCTTGTGAAACATTTTTAGTTTTAGAAACACAATCCTACTATTTCGACTGGTAATCTGGACATTGACCGTTGACTTATTTTACAACATAGACTTTATCCTTCAATCTCCTCTTTATGTCGACCGGTGTACTATCAAGTGATGTCATCGTAGAATGCATTGCCCTAGTATGACCAATATGTATAGTATAAGCATAAAACTTATATGTCTAAGTTGACCAAAACAGCCAATGAGCTAGAGCTCAATTGGCAATGGAGGGGAAGTGAAGATTTGGGTTTTTCAAGTTCGAATCCGATCCCAACAAGGTTTTACTGCAGTGTGCCTTTGGGCGACGGGTTTTCCCCGGAAATGGAGATGTTGGGCTTCGGCTACCCAGCGTTGATTGCGATCACGGGCGTATGTGATCATCTTTTGCCATGGGTTACCCTGGCTAGCCGGGCTTTGATTCGTTGGCTGTTAGAAAAAGAAGTTTACCAAAACACTTGAGACATATTTTTGTCTAAGTTGGCCATATAGCATGACACTCACCTTGTAAATAGAAAGTGACTTAGCCATATTTTTGGCTAATTTGTCTCATATATAGTCAAATACTCATCTTCTACGTACAAGACATATTTTTATTTAAGTTGGCCATATAGCCTGAAACTCACCTTGTATTTAAATAGAGGGTGAGCATAAATACACTTCTAAGTTGGCTAACATAGATAGTGAAACAGGCACGTTTTTGGTTCAAGCTAGCCATGTAGCATGACAATCACTTTGTAAATATAGAGTGAGCATGAAACCACCTGGACATATTTTTGCCCAAGTTGACTAACATGCATAGTTAGACACCTTATAATGTTTTCCAAAGCTGCCTTAGTAGAACTAACCTAAGCTACCAACCAAAATACGAACAATGCACAAAACTCTCTTAGAACTATATACAATTATTTTCTAACCTATCGCCAACAAACATTGGCAGATCTTGACCTTAGTTTTCGGTAAAATTAAAGGGGTGGGGGTGGGGGGCTCACAGTACATATAATATTTACACTACGAAACAAAACAACTTATTTATTAATACATATAAAAAAGAAAGTTGCATACCCGGCGCCGGCACCATGATAATTTATTATTTTTTTTAAATTGTCGAACAAGTATTATGTAAATACATATAAAAGAAAGTTATATACCCGGCACCATGATAATTTATTATTTTTTAAAATTGACGAACAAGTATTATATAAGTTACCAATAGCTGTTGACATGCAGATGACAAATGTTCTTTGAATGATTTTGTTAATACATATGGTTACCAAAGAGCTTGTAGCCTGACGTTATCAAGAAGCGTAGCAAGATGTAATATCAAATTGATTTGATACAATCGCTAAAAAGCATTAAAACAAGTGCAACCACAACCACCGTCATGAACACTCATGGCAAGCAAAGAGCTTTGTTGCACCATTCACCAAGATCATCGACGTATTTTTGAGACAAAACAGGCATCAAGGACGATATATAAGCTTTTAAAAGCTCATAAACTTTATAAAAGTAAAAAAAAAAACACCCACAAAACCCTTATAAAAAACTCAGAAAGGTTCATATCCATTATGCTATCTTTTTTTTCTGGCAGGCCAAACATGTCCTTGGGTGTTAACATTAAAACTTGTCCAAGCACTAATTGCAATGAAACCAACCTTCGACCACACAGATTTCCAACTTCCTAGATTTTTTCCTAATACAAAGGCTGCTGTTCCATTATGAAAAAAAGAACCCAACATTGATATACAAAACCCCAACTCAAAAACCAAAACAAAACAAAATCCCATCGCGGATTATCAGTACTTGTTTCAAGCATGCAAGCCGTTGCTATTTCCGTTGCTATGGATGCCATTGATCCCGTTTCCATACCTATGTGGTGATCCTGCTGACATAACATTGGTGAATCCGTTGGCCTTTGTACCGACACTTTTCTTTAGCAGCACATCTAACTGCCCGCTAGCTGCCGCTATAAGCCCTGCAACCATTTTAGTTTTTGTAAGATATCCAAATTCTAAAATCATTCAGCAACTGAGATAACATATGTCAATTCATTTTATGTTTCATCATTGATGGGTCCAATTGTGAAAAAAAGTTAAAAAGGGATTAAATTTTAAAGAAAACGAGTCGAATGTGTTAAAGATATGCAAAACTTAACTTCTAAATTCAAATGCAGAATATGAAAAGTTTTTTAACACACATTCAACCAATCCGGCCTTGTTACGGCCCATACTAAAAGATCACATGTTTCAACCCAAACCGGCCCACCGCCATTTATCATGTAACTGCGCTATACAATAATGGTACCTAAGAAAAGTGCAGAAGGTTTTCCTGGCCTGGACTTAAACTCAGGATGAAACTGAACGCCAACGAAATAAGGGTGACTACCAAGTTCAATGATCTGCAAATCAAAAACAAAAAGAACGTGTAACCAAATACCAATTGGAAAATCAAATACCAACTTGCATACGCCGACCAAATAAGAAGATCGCTAAGGAAGCCAAAAGCCAACCTGCATACGCCGACCGCTTTCATCCTTGCCTATAAAACTCAGACCAGCCTTTTCTAGCTGCGACACCATGTCGGGATTCACCTGAATCAAATTTGAAGTATATTAAAAGTCTGCATGGCTGTATAAAAAAAATACTAATACTAGCTACTAAGGATGTTGATGATCCAGTTTCGGTCGGTTGACAAAGTCTAGACCAAACCGCTAACTACTTGATAAAAAACGACAAACTAAACCGGCCGTGTTGAGTGGGTCAGGCTGGTTTTACCAGCTTGTGTGTCAAATAGACAGACCATTATACCGGTTTGGCGGTTTGAACTGTTTTTTTTAAATCATTAGTTTGTATTAAAATGACAAAGATGCTTCATTAATTTAGAACACATACATAGCTAATTACCCAAAAATGATATATATACACCTCCTATATATATACATACATATATATAATGAATGTTAGAACATCTAGTTCGGTTACACAGCCGGATCCAAATTTCAAAACGTACCGAACCATTGAAACTGTCAAAACCAAAACCATTTGGATATCAAACCAGCAGACTTGCTTCGGGTTGGGAAGTTCGGGCAGTTTTAAGAGTTTAAACAACCTACTAGCTAGGAAAAAGCCATACCTCATATCGATGACGATGCCTTTCATCTATGAACCTCTGATTACCATACCTAAAATCCAACAAAATCCATTACAACAAGATCCAAAATCCTTGAAAAACTTCTCTTTTTTTATAAAATCCTCCAAAAATGATGTGATATTGTATGCTTACAGCTGTGAAGCTTTAGAGTTCGTGACTTGAAAGTACGTCCTCCTAGATCCAAGCCGCATAGTACCGCCCATGTGAGTTTTCGAACCCTGTTAAAATTGTGTATCAAAACCATACCAGTGGACTAACTGAAAACGTGTACTAAAATTCAAGAAAGTCATACAAAGTAACAAAACAAACCTCGGGCATAAATACAACACATGGGTTTTTAGTATTTTGATCAAACTCGGTGCTGTTTGCATCTTTAAGACCAAGAACAGATCGTGCATACTCGATAACAGCAGTTTGCATTCCTAAACAAATACCGAGATACGGGATATTGTTTTCACGCGCATATTTTGCTGCAATGATTTTCCCTTCCACGCCCCTGTCACCAAAACCGCCCGGAACAAGAACGCCATCCGCAGACTGCACAACGTATCGTCTAGTCAAAAAAATGTTTACTAATATCTACCCACTTATTCATCAATGGGTCATATTTTGGGTTATGTTTTTCTCTAACGGGCCAAACAGGTAATATAAAAACATTGACTAACCTTCAAAGAATCCCAAGCGGCGCTGTGAACATCAGGATTCTGTAACAAGAAAACACCCATCATGATCGATCAATATAAAAACTTAGATAACACGGTTAGAGAGGGAACAGAGATATCTACTTCAATGGCGGTTGCATCTTCAAGATCACTAGCAGACACCCAAACGATGACTAATTTTCTTCTGCAAGCGACAGATGCATGCAACAAAGCCTGAAAAGAGTATACTACCATTTTTAGAAAATGTATATTAACTAAAATAAAAGACATGTGTGTGATGTAACACCTTTAGTACAGAAAGGTATGAATCTGAAAGACCTGTGTACTTCCCCACCATGGCAATTCTAATCTGTATGAATAGGTAAACAAAAAACATTAGCAAAAAATAATTAAAAAAAAAACTTTTGTTAAAACGTCTTCGCTTGAAATTACCGGCTCATTAAGCTTGTCACAAACTTGTGCCCTAGCCGTCCATTCTCCCAACACGGGTTTAGATGTGATACTGTACAATAAATTTTTTTTTTGAAAGTTTTGTATTTTATTGGATGATTAAAATCGGGTAACGATGATAATGATGTAATAAAACGATTAAGAGGACTCACCAAGGATAATCCAACACCTTCAATATCGCCTCGTGAGCTTTTTGGTCCTAAAGAGAAAACAAAAGTAACGCTAAGTTGCATATTTCATATTGAATAAACATGACTAAAGTTCAATGGTACGCAGGTTTTACATACACGTAAGAGTAGAGGTATATGCCATATGTTGGAAACATCGTATAGAGTGACTATGTTCTCCTCCTGAAAGAAAGTAAAAAAGTCATTTAGAAACTAAAAGATAGATTTTAAAATCTTGAGTTTCTGTATATTTTTTATTTATCGTGTTACCGGGACATGACAAAATCTTGAGAGTTTCTCCTTCACATTTGTATCCAATTCCTGCATATGTAGTGCTAAAAAGGTGAACAATAGAAAGGATTGGTGTCATACTGCTATCGCTAGAGGTGGCAAAAAAGGTGGTCATAGCAGGTCGACCCAAAACATTTTCTTATCAAAATAAGATAAAATATATTATATCATTTCAACAATAATTTTGGAATAAAATTTAAAAGGTTTTATACATCTAAAAGACACATTGAGTGACTTTCGAGTTTCGACCCATTTGACCTGTTGAGAAACGTAACCCCAACCAACCCATTAATAAGCAAGTAGGTCGAATTTGCCAACTCTAGCTATCGTAAAAGCAAGAGAACTGATGGAGAATTTGAGACCGTTGTGCTGCGACAAGCTAATATGTTTGGAGTCAATCCCAAGCTTCTTAATCCCCGAACACTGTGTTGGGTTGGTTTTGTTTTCTGAAAATAAAGTGGAATTATTTTTACAAAATTAGATGTTATAAGTTTTTTTTTAAAACCTCAAAGAAATTCTGCGTAAACTCACTTGTTCACCAACAACGTTTAGAACAGGCACAAGGCTGACATGTATCAAGCAAAAGTTTCCAGCACCTAGATGAACGGCACAGATTTAACGACACAAAAATGATAGTTGTCGAAAAAATCCAGACACTATGCAGATTACTTACCAACACGGTATGAGAATTGACCGAGAGCCTCAATAAATGGCATTGATTCAATATCCCCTACATGAAGATGTGATTTGTCGGATCAAAAACCCAAAGTACATATACATACACAAACATATGATACCCAATAATTACCTATAGTACCGCCCAATTCAATAACGCACACATCAGGTGGGCCTTCTTTTCCATCTACGGGTATCGCAGCCACTCGTTCGATCCAATCTTGAATGGCATCGGTGATGTGGGGAACAACCTGAACCGTTTTCCCAAGATAATCCCCCTTCCTCTCCTTGTCAATGACCGACTACATCCAATAATTAGAAGCAATCAGTCGACAATAAAAAGTATCACTATCATCTCAAATGTTAAAAACTTAACGGTGCAACCGTGTTACCTGGTAAATCTTTCCGGTAGTGATATTATTATCACGCGTCAACTTGACATCCAGAAACCGCTCATAGTTTCCTAGGTCCAAGTCCACCTTCAAACAGAAACATGAATCCATTCATCACGCGACTATTTATGATTAACGCTATGAAGTAAAATTAATTATTCAAAAATTGAGATGCTACTTACTTCTCCCCCATCATCCAATACAAAAACTTCTCCATGCTCGAAAGGAGACATTGTTCCCGCATCTTTATTTAAATATGGATCTGCAAGAAAAACATGTCAAACAAATAACAAAAATGAAATCATACGGTAACTACAGAACTCGTAAGTTGAAGATGGATTGTGAATGTTCTTTATAATGCTAACTCAGTTTGACCATTTTCAAACCAAAGATAAGATAAATTATAACATTTGATATGTATAAAAGAACAAGAAGTAAAAGAAACCCACTCGTAGCACAGAAACGCTTGAAAAATTAGCTAATCAAAACAACAAATAATAATCTAGTCATACGGATTCAAATTAAAAAAAGACCTTTGACCAAATGAAAAATCCATCAAATAGGAAAGGAGAATAGCATCTGATATGTATAAAAGAACAAGAACTAAAAACTTGAGAAATTAGCTAACCAAAACTACAAACCACAATCTAGTCAATCTTGTATCTAATTATAAAAAAAAAAAAAATCCCCTTTTGAACTAAATTGAAAAATACAAGACATAACAACCAACCAACAATGACCATTTCTTTGTCATAAAAATTAACTACTAAACAAATAAAAAAGAGAGGATGACTGGACACCAAAACAAAACCCTCCCATTAATCTAAATTATCCATTTATCCATAGGGGAAAAAACAATGAAAGCTTTTTATTCGGTCCGCCCCACCGAACTTTGCAACTATTGCACTATTCCATCTTGTGATAACTCATAATTGCAACATTTCCTATCTTCTTCACCAATCTTCAATCTATACATAATTACATATCCATTATCCGATTAAGACGCAACATATTATACTAAAGAATTAACAAAATGTCAAATCTATTTGTTCTAGCAGCTGCATATAGCTCAATAACATGATACGATTCAAAGAAACACAAACCGATTTTGATCGAAGTGACACGAAGACCACACGCCTGAAGAAGAACACCAATACTGCTTGCAGTCACTCCTTTCCCAAGCCCACTAACAACTCCTCCAGTCACAAGAACATACTTCATCTCTTCTTTCACAGCTTCCCCTGCTAATTACACCATTTATCAACAAAATAATCAATTAATCAAACAAATTTAACAAATTAATCAACAAGTAATCACAAACCCCTGTTTCCCCCCTAACATTTATGATTCAAAAATCACCACAAAAACATACTCATACCCCCCCCCCCCCCCCCCCCCCCCCCCACACACACACACAAATCAAACAAAAACCTTACGAAAACTGGAAAAAAAAAAAACACTTAACAAGAATCAACCAAGTTCCCTGCTTTACACATACCCATTACATCATTCGATCCTCTTAACACAAACATGACATACCCGCATGAAAAAAGATTCATAAAACCCAACAAACAAGAGCAAGAACAACAATTAATAATATTAAAAGAAACTTAACAAGAATCAACCAAGGCCCCTGCTTTACACATACCCATTACATCATTCTATCCTCTTAACACAAACAACAAACACCCACATGCAAAAGATTCATAAAACCCAACAAACAACATCAAGAACAACAAAAGGAGCTAAAAGAAGCCAAAGTTGAGAAGTTTTAAAGGATTAGAAGAATACCCTTTTGTGTATGAATGAGAATATGAGTGAGCAATGAGTTATACGAAGAAGAAGAATGTGAGCGGTGAGGGTGAAAGGGGTGCAGAAAGAAAGAGTTGTGAGAAGAATGAAGGAAAGTTGTGGCGGCTATATAGGGAAAGAGGAGGACTCTGCTAAAACCCCTATTTTCTTTACCCGGGACTCTGCCGTTGGCTCTGCCTCCCCCACCACACCCGTGACCCTACTAACATTTCACATCACCTAAACCCTTTTCACATTTGTACGTTGTTTCGCATTGTATCATATTACATTACATCATATTACGTGTCGTATCATATCATATTATATCATAATATATTATGTAGCAAATTACATTACATCATATTGCGTGTCGTATCATATCGTATTAAATATATATAATAATCTTCCTACACTAATAAATGAAATTTTTTTCTGAACACGTATCACTTCCTAATACTTTCTTACCTTATTTTCCTATTTATCTCTCATGTTAAATAATAATAATTTTAAACATCATTACATAAGAATAAATATTTAGATAAGGATAAACATTTGTTTTATTATGATCATATTAAACAACAACAACAACAACAATAATAATAATAATAATAATAATAATAATAATAATAATAATAATAATAATAATAATTTTAAACAAAAAATTAGTAATAATAATTTTAAACAAAAAATTAGATAAAAATAAATATTTGTTTTTCTATAAATAATTCTAAACAAAAATTTAGTTAAGCATAAACATTTGTTTTTATTATGAGTAGATATAATATACTTTGGAGTTCGGTGATTGAAATTATGGTAAATTAGGAATCAAAGGTTCCCGTTTGATATATACTTAATAATTATATTATTGTTTTTTTCACTATAATTAAATAATTATTCTAGGTCGGGCATATGCTACTATCAAATTTTAAGTGTTTTTAGACGCATTGCTATAATGGTAGTCGCACTGTTATAAATGGTTTAAACTCATCATTTATCGCACATTGCATCAACATGTAGAAAGAAAACCATTTTTAAAGATAACAATTCTATACTCCATTCAAAGATAATTTAATTCTCGAGTTTACGGTATAATTCATAAAATGATGAAATATATAAAAACGTGGGGATCAATCTCCACCTTTTTGTACCGTAAACTCTTTTGAATATAAATTTAAGATGAGTATTTTATAAATGAAATAAACAAATAAGCATGAAGGTGCATAAAACTAACTAAAATAATTGTATCTCATAATTTGAATGTATCATAAAAACGAGATTCAACCCCATGTAATACATTTGTTTTTTACATAATAAATAAAAGCAAAGTAAAATGTTATAATAAGTAAATGGTACATCAAAGTTCATTTTTAAAAGATAAATTTTGATGATTGTATGTGTTAACATAAAACATTATATTTTATTCAACACGTACAATATACGAGTTTTTTAAAGATATATCTTTTTTATTATGTATTATATAAAATTACATTTATGCAAAATAAAAAACAAAGTTAAATGTTATAATAAGTAAATTGTACGTTCATTTATAAAAGATAAATCTTGATTACTATTTGTTTTAACATATTACATTATATTTTTTTATTACGTGCAATATACGAGTTTTTTTAAAAGATATATCTTTTTTTATTATATATAAAATTACATTTATGCAAAATAAAAAAAAAACAAAGTAAAATGTTACAATAAGTAAATAGTACATCAATGTTCATTTTTAAAAGATAAATCTTGATTACCATTTGTGTTAACATATGACATTATATTTATTCAACACGTGCAATATACGAGCTTTTTTAAAAGGTATATCCCTTTTTATTATTTATTTTACAAAATTACATTTATGCAACCCGTGTAATACACGGGATTTAAACCTAGTATATTATGTAGCAAATTAGAGGCTAGTCCACTTGATAGAGATAGTTATCCAGGGAGATCTCATGTTCAACACTTGAGAAAGGAGAGTATTTTAAATTATTGGTTTAAGATAGTGTCACACCCCGACCGCGTAAAATAACAAACCGCGACGGAAACGTCAGGGAGTGGAGTGGCAGAATTATTGTTTCACAACCATGGTATTTAAAGTTTCGTTTTATTTATTAACAAAGTGGTTACATTGTCTTAAAACAAGGAAAACAAAGAGTACATAACGTAATTTAAACTAGTCTTGCATCTTTTATTGTCACTAAGGCCCAAGTCCGCCTAAGTATATCTTGAATAACCCTATGCATCAGCTCCTGAAAACACATGTGAAAATAGGTACGTCAGCATAAAAATGCCTGTGAGATACATAGGTTTATTGATTTAGGATTCATGACTTGTAGTTGAAAGAAATGTTTAACAAAAAGTTAGTCATGAATCTTATTAAAAGTGTTTTCTTTTATAAATCATACGAAAAATCGATAAGGAATTCAGATGTTATAAAAGAAAGATGCGAGGTTAAATGAATAACCAAGTAAAAAGGATTTGCATAAATTATGTCATTTATGTGAGGTGTATCATGTTTTTGTGTAATTTGAAGTGGTTTAAGTAACGTTACAATATGTAATATCATAAAAGCACTTATATATATGAAGTACCAGCGGCGTATCCACCATGCTTTTATCATATTACACGTCGCCTCGTTATTTAAGTCACTTTACCAAAATAATCCACCAAAATGTATTGTTTAAACCAATGTAAAAATGTTCATGTATAATCAAATGTTATGTATGGCAAATAAAAAGTATCTACTCAAACCATGTGTAAAATGTACAAAACAATTTATTTGAATAAATCATAGTTTAAATCAAAAGTTATGTTTTGTAAAATCAATGCTTTATTGATACAAACATTTATGCGGTAATGTTAAAACACATACATTCAAGCCTTGCGACTGTGGAGACAAACCCTTAAACAAATTAAAGGTTTATCAGAATTTATGAATATCGGATTTAGTCATTTCCTACTTCCAAACAAACCTAGGAAGCCAGAAATGGGAGTTGTCAATTCCTATGGTACCACTACTTACTACCGAGCGGCGTGATCAATGTTAATGAACATATATTTGTCCCGTTAAACAAACCAAATGCCATACCAAATGTAAACATGTTATGTGTAAACAATGTACTAAGTATGCAAAATGAACATACATAGCAAAAATGTGATGTAAATCAATGTGTACATATGCTGAAATAAACATATGAAACAAATGTGTTTATGAAATCAATGTACTAGCATGTTAATTAAACATACATAGCATAAAAATGGATGAAATCATGTACTATACGTGTATTAATGATCATAGTAAGCATATGTTATAAAAAAACATGAAAAGCACGAAAGTAACATGTAGGCACATGTGTTTCACCCCAAAATGTTTGAAAACAGTAAAAGAGGGGACTATGTACTCACTTGATAATGCTCAATAGTCTTTGAATAACAACCAAGTAAAGCTAGAAGGATCACGGAATCAATCGGCACCTAATATAGGTAACTACGTTAATAAAGCGGACCTAAATCGGAAGATCGGATAAAATGAAGTTTCGTAAACCAAATCAGTATAGGAACTCATGTAATATGGTTTAACAAGGCCTACATTCTAAATCGGAACCTATCCTAAGTGCTTACGACCAATTACGACTCGTTTAGGTAGCTTACGCTACTTTAACGCGTCGTTCGCGTAAAACGCGTTTGAACCGCCTAACTAGTCCTATGACAAGTATTATATGCCTTAACATGTCTAATAATGTTGCCTAATCAGTTTAGATGTCAAAATTTAGGTTACATATGCTTAAAATGAAATTATGCGTAAAAAGGGCATTTTCATCATTTTCCTAAGGCATATAAACTACCTATCATACAACTAACTAAACGAAGTGACCATAAGGTATAACCTCAGAAGGTTACTCCCTATACAACTATGGTCACAAAGTGTGTTTGGTCGGATCCTAATGATCGACTAAACGGGTCGGGTTCGAAAGTCTAAGCGGTTGTTTAGACTGTTTATCCTACGACCCTATACAAGCACTAGACTAAAAGTGACGAGTTAAATATGTTAAAACATGTTTAACTAAGTAAGAAAACAAGTTTGATATCAAAACAAAGGGTTTTGATACCCAAGAATAGTTTGGTTGCAAAATACGCATAAATACGCATTTTGACCGAAGCTATGACTCGTCAGTACACCTAATCAACGTGGTAATCAGTAGGTATAGTCACAAAGGACTATGACCATCGTGATTACGCTCACGTTGCGAAGTTCAAACGAACTTCATGTTGACCATTGACTGGTCAAAGCAGAAAGTCAAACACTGTTTGACTTTCGTGCTTAAAAACGCATAAAAGCATGAAAGAAACTTACAAAAGGTCCAAGCAATGAAGAATTTGATCTAAAATACTTAGGTATGAAGCTAAGGCTTCAACTTAGAGTAGAAATCAGATCAAATGTGGGGAAAGCAAGTGAATCATGGTGGGTATATATAGGATTTGGACAACAGTTAGGATCGTTTCTTGGATTACAAGCTTCAATCTCAACCATCCAAGTGTAACCCACTGTTTTAGCATTCTATGGGTACCCAAAACCAGCTCAAAGTTTGAACAAACCATGTACAAAAGCCAGAAACCAGCTGCTGTTTGTGAAAAACTGGTTTTTGCAGATCTGGGGAGCTCTCGGGCCCCGCGTAGGCTAGAGCCCACTCTTACGCGGCCCGCGACCTCCATGTTTCACAGAAACAGTTTCAAAAGTTACAGCTTTGGTCCCTGCATGCATATAAGGCCCTTTTTGACACGGTTAAGGCCCGTTAAGCCATTTTCAAGGCTCTACCATGATGCCAAAATGTAGGGGACATGAAATATGCTTGAAAATATGTCGGATGTCGGTTCGTTTGGTCGTACGGTCACTGAAGGGGTAAGGTCCCAAAAACCTCGTAATAAATACTTGGGACCATACCACAACCTTATCTTTCAGCCCTTTTTCGACCTTGCGCGGCCGCACACTAGTCCTACAAAGAAGGCTTAGGAGAAAGATAACAGACAACACTTGCGCGCTGAAAGGGAAATCATAAATCCTTGCGCCTTCCTCCATAAACAAAGGATGGAAATCCTAAGCTAAACACTTCCGCTTAATAATACCAAGACTTGGGTATTATTTACTCAACTGGTGCCACACGATAAGGAGTCACACCGGATTATGGCAATAACCTTCTAGAAGAACTCAATCGTGCACCACTAGATGGTTATAACCGTCTAGACACGTGTCATCATCTCAGGTCTCCCTGAAATCACGATGATGGCATGGAATTGGAGAGAAACCTCCACTCGACCACTTTCCACGTGGCAATTCCCCAGCCGTGGATCTAAATAGTGATCCGTGTGCATTCACGACAGATCAAGATGATTAATGGAAGGAAAAGTAACCGCTTACGGGGTTAGCATCTTCTATTAATACTTCACCAATGAGTTTTCCCGCCCAAACTCCCGGCTATACATATAAGAGTAATTCAGGTATGAATCTCAAGTTACACACACTTCGTCAATACTTCTTCTTTTTCTTCATAAACATATACTTATTCTCACGCCGGAGTCGGGTCACGGAGAAAACCTCCATTTTCCCCGTGACGAGGCTAACGGTGTTCTGTTTTGCAATGTTCACCGGAGAAGAAGACCTGTCCCATCAAATCAAACGAGAGAGAACCACCCTTTTTATGCAGATCCAAACCCCCTAGATAATTTGATTCCGGTCATTTATCTAGTGTTTCTTCATTGGCGCCCACCGTTTTTTCTGTTTCATCCATTTTCTATCGTTTTTTGATTCACTCCGATTAATTCCATTTGTACATGGAAGAAACTTCATCTCATCGGCAAACCGGCCCTCAGCCGAATTTTGTTAACAACATCCAGGTTGAAGGTATTCCAGAGGAAGCCTCGGATGACAACGAGGTGCAATCCAATCGTCTAAACGAACCTATCACCCCAGGGGTACAGCCAGAGATCCCTGTACACTCAATTCTGCCCCAGGAGAAACCCCAATCTCCTGGTATGTCAGATCTCAGGGGGAACTAAATGCAGTATACATACAGTTGTGTGCTCAAACTGCTCCCCAAACTCAATCACGAAGGCCAGGATCTCGGGCTCATGCTTCCCAACGTGAGGGCCCATCTCACGAAAACACAGAGGTTTACTCTAGATCTACATCGAGATACGAGTATACCCAGTCAGAAAGTCATCAAAGAGAGCATCGAGATGAGTTACACCCTCACCGGAGACAATCAGTTCACACCAGGTTGGGTTCTTAGCGAAACACTCACACCAGTGAAGGTGATCCAACTTACCGTGTAGGCGAAAGTGCCAGCGTGTTTAGTCGGCTACAACCAAATTACAACAAGTGTAGACCCCGTGCGGTTTACAATCCCGAAGCTGAGCACAATTACGAACTGATTTACCGTCCTGCGGAGGCAGCGGAGAATTCAAAATTTATTACTGAAATAGCTCTGGCTCTGCTAGAGAAAGCAAAGCTGCCATCTAACGTAGGCAAGTTCAACGGATTGACAGATCTTGACGATCATCTGAGAGTTTTCACAAGCGCAGGGCTAGTAGGAGGCTGGACTCTACCATTATGGTGCCACCTTTTCGTACAAACCCTTACTGGCGCTGCAAGAATCTGGTTCGATAACTTGCCCATTGGAAAAATCACGTCATGGAAAGATCTACGCGAAAAATTTCTGACCCATTTTAGCCAACAAAGGCGATCTATCCGCGACACAACGGATATGATGAACATCTGGCGTCACGACGATGAAATTCTGGAAGGCTTTATCACCCGATATAACAAAGAAGTACTTGAGATTGGGGGCGTCCATGAGCAGCTTATTCGCGCCCAATTCAAATATGCAGTCAGGTGCGACGATATGATAAAAGTCCTGTCTGGGACAGAAGGACTCCCGAAAAGCTGGGAAAGAGTGATGGCAGCGGCTAAGGTTTACGCCCAAACTGAAAAGAATCTCACTACCAACAGGCCTCCACCACCGCACAACCGACCCTCAGATTTAGGCTCAGGTAGCGGAAAGAGATTTAAGAAAGGTTGGCGTGATTCTAGCTCAGGGAACTATTCACCCGTGGATGCTCGAGCGACAATCAATAAACTGTCCGCACAGAGAGAAGCCAAACAAGAGAACAGGGAGAGACAATGGACTCCCTTAACCAAAACTCCTGCGGAAGTTTTACGCACCAAGGATTATCAGTTTAAGCCTCCAATACCCATGAAGAATAAACGTAGACAAGACCCAGCTCAGTATTGTGATTACCACAAGGACAGTGGTCATACCACCAATAATTGCATTTCCTTGCGCACCGAAATAGAAAAGGCCTTTAAAAGTGGTGAGCTCACTCACCTACTACAAAACGTGCGCAAGGAAATAAAACAGATGACTCGAGGCGAAGAAGGCTCAAGCAAGAAAGCGAAAAATTAAGAAGTAACTCTATGACATCCCCGCGGAATGACACAGTTTATCAAGTTAAGGCGAGAAATAGAGTAAGTTAAGTCTCGTATATTTATATTAATAGACTTTGTAACGGCCTCTGCGCCTTATCCCGAAATAAACAACAAAGTTTCTATTATTCTTGTGTTTCTTTTTACAAAGTGCATGCAATTTCTTTTGGTAAGCGCAAAAACACTATGGTAAATACAATACAAGTCTCATGAACGGTCAGTGATTACATCACACAAGACCATTGATGTGTGCAAAATGCAACATATAAATTACATCAATTATGGCATAAAACTAACCCCTTTTTAGTACTAATGTTGGAAAAAATGTGTTTTTGTCTTCCTTTTGTATTTTCAGGATTAAATGAGTTCAAATTAACAAAAGAAGCAAAAAGGCAGCTAAATCTAACATAAATACAAGAAAAGGAACAAACGTGGCATGCCTGACCTCCTCGACAGCATCTTCCCAAGCAAAAAAAGAGAACAGAAGGCTGAACACGCCCCGTGCTCAGTGAACACGGGGGCGTGCCCAAGTGCCAGCATAAAAGACAAAGCTATAGAAGCTTCTATCGCCCACCACGGGGCCGTGCTCAGCGGACATGGGGCCGTGGTCAACTATAAGATTCGCAGAATCTAGGCAAATCTTGATAGTACAGATATGCTTCTGCACACGGGGGCGTGCCCAGCGGACACGGGGGCGTGGTCAACTAATGCAGACAAGAGCAATTAATGAAGAAAGAGAAGGAGAATGGACACAGGGCCGTGCCCGAGCTGCTGTTCAGGCTATAAATAGGGTGCTTGGCTCATTTGCAAACCATCCCTTGGCACACCACCTCTCTCACACTTCACCCACCACCCACCACCATCACAACACCACCATCACAACACCATCATCCACCACTATCATCCATTGTCCATCATAGAGTGTGTGACTCGTCTCGGGATCCAAGATTGATCGTAAGAGTTCTTGACAATCAAAGGCCATGTTTGCCTAAGTCTCTTACATCACTTGGTGAAGAAAAGTGTCTAGTGTAATACTTTTTATTTTTAATCTTTTCGCACTTTTTACTTGGTTATGTATTAATGACTTTAATAACTAGTTTCTTATGTTGAAGGTGATTCTTCCTTATCGTTTGTCCGTGGTGTCTTGGCATTATTTTACTGTCTATATAAAATAAAAGATTTTCACCATTCATATCTCCACGGTCTATATGGAGGTATGTTGGCTACCTGGTCGGGGGTTAAGGGAATGGTTTGGTAAGAGTCTTGCCTTGTTCAGTGTATAGATCCTGAAAGGACCTGGGTCAAATTTAGTAGGACCTCCTTCAATACCCACCGGTATTGGATGGCAGGGGTCCAAACTCTTTGATCCCCTCATATGTAAGCTACTATTAATACTTTAACCCAGCTACTTAGGACTGTATCCCTGCTGACTCAGACTACTTAGCCGAGGGTAACGTCACCTTCAAAAGAGGGGCCTACCATAATATGCATTAATAACTTAATTAATTATCTTTCAATAATCCGACCCTTTAGGATTGTATCCTTGCTGACTCAAACTACTGGGTTGAGGGTAACGTCACCTTCAAAAGAGGGGCCTACTACAATAACTAAGATAATCTCTTAAAAAGTGCAAAAGTGCGGAAATAATCAAAGGTTACACTAAACACGAGTCGGAGCCAAGTGATTCATCTTGTCTATCTGTTTTTACTTTTATTTTATTTTTCAACATTTTAGTTAGTTTTTATTTTTCTAGTTTAAAACCTTTTTCTAAACTTTTGATTTGATTAGACGTTGAGGATAAACCGGTGCTAAAAGCTCTTGTTGGGACTGAACCCTACCAAAGGAACAGATAATTAAAGCCAAAACTGGATCAGAGTAGTGGATCCAGAATAAGCAGATGTTATGCATACAAGTCTCTCCCCTTGAAAGTGGTTTCAACATCTGCTGACCTCCTATCTACTGATCGTACAAACTGCTGACCTACAAACTGCTGATCAAGTAAAAGCCTGATGGAAGACTAAAGCTCTGCTGTTCAATCTACTGCCTTGAGTCAAGCTCTGCTGATCCGGACAAGTACTGATAGGTTCATATCAGTGGAAGGATGCAGCAGTATTTTAGATGTCTTAATGTAATGTAATGAAATGTAATAACAGTAGTTTAGCATAGCAGAGGTTGTATAGATCAGAGGTTAGAGTTTGTTAGGAGGTTAGATGTCACTTTCATGGTGACGTCAGCTTAGATGCTTCAGTGGTTTGCTCGTGCCTATAAATAGAACAGTGCTCTGTACTGTTCTATTAGCTCTTTGCAAAATCTTCTTCCTGCACGAACAAACACTGTGAGCTCAGGCTGAGGGGGAGTTTGTATTCACACATTGCATTGTAATCGTTATTGAAATAAATTCAATCTTTCGGTTCTTTGTGGAAAATGTTTGATTAAAGCAATTCTCTCGTTTGATTGTGTGCAAAGTTTGTTTCCATCTTAATTCCGCTGCACAATTCATCCATCTTCATCTTAATTCAAACGTAAAACACAATCATAACCAAACTCAGATCCTAACAATTGGTATCAGAGATTAGACAGTCAAATTTGATTTAACAATCATTTTGACGTAAATAGTTCAGCTCATAAAAGTTGATACTGATAGTGTGTTCGTTTGTGTTGAAAAACAGAGTAAGGTTTAATCACCATGAAAGTTGATTAATCAGTGCCTGTAAAACAACCAGGATGACGTCACAATCACAAGATGATAAGAATAACATTGGCTCGCTTTTTAAACCACCCATGCTTAAACGTAATGAATACAACATCTGGGAGAGAAGGATGGGTCACATCCTTGCTCAACAGAACACTGGATGTTGGAGGTCTGTTGTTTTTGGTCCCCATGTTCCGATGGTGCCAAGTGCTGAGGATGCAAAGAAGTTCGTACCTAAACCATCTGAAAACTATACTGAAACTGATTTTCAAAAGTTCGAACTCGATGCCAAAGCATTTAGCATCATAGCATCAACATTACCAAATGAGATCTATGTTGGACTGTTACATTGTAACAGTGCCAAAGAGTTATGGGATGCTCTGAAGGAACAGTTTGGGGGAACATAAGAAGTCATTGAAAACAATAGGGAAATTCTGAATCAGCAGTATGAAACATTTTGTCACATCAAGGGTGAATCATTGACTCAGCAATTTGAGAGATTCAGTTGTCTCATTAGTGAACTAAGGCTTGTTAAAGTAACATTTCCAAATTCAACTCAAAATAGCAGGTTCCTTAGGCCACTACCAGAAAAATGGGACACCATTGCATTTGTTACTAGAAACTCTGCTGAGTTTAAAGATCTGACCCTGACCCAACTTCATGGTAGACTCCTGACCTATGAAAGGGAGTTAAACTAGAAAAAGAAGTTGCAAGAGTCTGGCAAAATTACTGATGATTATTCATTCGGTAGCACAGCTCTTTTTGGTCAGGAAGAATCTGGTAGCAGTGGTAAGGATCAGGGTTATGATCATTTTATTGATATAACTGCTGGTGGAAATTTTAACAACCCTGATCCTCACTCTGCAAATTATGCTTTTACTGCAAATTGTGATAACCAGATGTCAGATAACTTGTGCTTTGAACTCAATGATTTGCAACACTTTGATCCCACTGACTTAGAAGAGATGGACATCTTGCATCAATTGGCGTTGCTTAGTGTAAGAACAAGCAAATTCTACAAAAGAACAGGGAGAAAATTCCCAGGGTTACATGGAAATTTAAGGGTGGGGTTGGATAAATCAAAAATCAAGTGTTACAAGTGCAATAGGCTAGGTCATTTTGCTAGGGAATGCAGGAGTCAAACTACTGGTCCTATAATCACTCATCCCAGCTCAAACCCTAGACCACAAAATCAAAGCACTGTTCACTATACCCAATATACCCCTGCAGCCCATGTTAACACTACTCACTATGCTGCAACCCCTGTGCCTGTGCATTATGTCCAAACCACTATTCCACAAATTCAGTATGTTCAAACCCCTGTCCCTCAGGCACAAGTGCAACCTGTTGCACCTCAAACAGCTGCTCCAGCAGTGGTACAACCAGATCAGCAAAGCTTCTTCACTCAAGGCTTTGTTGACTGGAGCAGCATGCCTGATGAGCTTGGTGATGAAAATTTTACACTCTATGCTTTTAATGAACCTTCTAATGATGAATTTTGTTTGATGGTATTAGAGTCAATACCAGAGGGGGTAGAAACTAAAGGTGAACAACTAAGTGCTGAAACAGTGGATGAGGTGACTGAAGCAGTGATTACTGCAGATGCTGGTGAACTGCTGCTGGGAGAAAATTCAGAAACCCTGATTGAACCACTGACAGACCCCTGGTCTAAAGAAGACAAGGAAGAAGAGGAAGAAAAGAGAGCAGGTGAGAAAGAAGTTAGAGCTCATGATGAAGAAAATCATCAATGTGATTGTGCCATGATGGCTGCTGCCAAGGTATCACCTCAAGTTCTTGAAAAACTATGTTCAGACAAGTGCATTATTGCATTTGCTAACATCAAAGAGGTAAATGAAAACCTTAGGGATAAAATCTTAACTGATGAAGTCAAATTTGAAAAGTCATTAAAAGAGCTTAGAAACAAATTGGCTGAAAAGGATAAAGAGATCAGCAGTCTCAAAGAAGAGCAAAGCATAACCAAAACTCAACTCCAAACTATGGTAGAAAAATACCAAGTTTGCAAAAAGGAGTTAGAGTCCACCCAAATCACATGTGAGAAATGGGTGGAATCCTGCAAAGGATATGAGGTAATGCTTGAAAAACAGATTAAAAGCAATGTGAAGTTTGGTGTTGGTTATAGAAAACATGATGATGAAAACACTGCTTTTGAAAAATCTGTTCAAACCAATGATGTAACCACAGAATTCATTCCCACAAACAAGAATGGCCAAGAAGTGAAAATCACTGATAAACTTGGTAACAAAATCACACTTGACAGACCAGTGGGATCCTCTACTTTTGAGGAGATTGAGAAATACCAGTTTAAACCCACATGGTCTGATGAGTGTGACATTCTTGAAAATTTCAAGCCCATGGACTTTACAACCACTGATGGTGTTAAAGCTCCAAAAGCAAAAGTCATTCCTCTTAAAGACATCCCAACAGAGGTTAAAAACTCTGTTGCAAAGGAGTCTGAAAAGAGAAAGAAGAGAGAAAAGATCAATAACTTGTTTTATGAATTTTGTGAAAAGAGAAACCATCTAACAAAAGACTGTTTTCATCTAAAAGCATATGATCTAAACAAAACAAATGTCATTGTTCCTGCTGAGAGCTGCACCATTTGTGGTAAAACAAACCACAAAACTCAAGAATGTGTGTATCTCAAAAACTTTGATGTGAAAAAGAATGAGTACACAGCTAAAACATCCTTGAGTCCATCAACATCATCTGTCAAATTCACCAAGAACCAACCACTGTTTGTGCCAGTTCAAACAGCTGTCACAAAACAGCTGAACCAAACATCTGTCAAAAGAGATGTTCAGGTTACTGATGCACCCCCTGCCAATCAATACAGAAGAGGTAAGGAACAACACTCTTACCAAAGGATTCCACATGTTTATGAGACCTACAAAAGGCCCTCTAAACCTAAAGTGAACAGACATCCTTTTGAGTACCAACAGGTGATTGGGCAAAACCCACAATAGTGGTTAGAAAGAAACAGTCCTAAAACTGTCCAAACCCCTGACCTAACCACTGTCCATCAATCTGCATCCATCCCAGACACTATTGAGACCCCATCCAAAGCCTTATTGGATTTGGAAACCCTAATGAACTAATCCTTTTACTTCATGTGCAGGGAGCTTCTGCATGCTTAGATAGCCTTTGGTATGTAGATAGTGGAGGCTCCAGGCACATAACAGGATGTAAAGCCCTACTCAAAGATTTCAAAATTCATGGAGGGGGTGATATATCCTTTGGGAATAATAGTAAAGGGAAAGTTCTGGGGTCTGGTACAGTGCAGTCTGGAAATGTAAAATTTGAAAATGTCAATCTGATAGACAATCTGAAATTCAACCTCCTGAGTGTTTCACAAATGAGTGATAAGGGGTATGGGTCATTCTTCACAAAGGAGTATTGTAGGATTGTTGGACCAGAAATGGTTGAAAAGATTGAAGCAATAATGAAAACTGGAAAAACAAAACTTGTTGCTCAAAGAAGTGGCAATGTTTATGTTGTTGATATGTCAAAAGAGTGTCCCAGAGCTGATGCCTGTCTGTTCTCAGCTGCCTCTAACTGTCACACCCTGGCTTTGCGGAAGCGTGGTTAATTTGGTGTGACTTCTTAATACCATAGCTTAACCATAACAAAGCTATATGAAATAAAATCATGCAAGATCATCCATTTGATTAAGTTTTAAAACCAGAGTAACATACCATTGTCTTAGAGACTTACAACATCGTAACATAAAACATTGTCTTTAAAAACATAATCATTAACATGAAATAAACGCAGTTTAAGATTTGTGACTCGTCCAGGAAAAAGTCACATTTCCTAAACCCGGATGACCTCGGAACCCATATGCAGCGGGAAAACATAACATACCGCGCCAGATCTTTAATTTCCTGAAATACATGTAAGTTGAAAAATCAACAATAATGTTGAGCGAGTTCATGTGTAAGTGAGTAAGTAAACCTTTGTGAGTATAAAAATAGTCTTGGTATGTAGCAAATAAGGGAATTGAGATCACCAATGGTTTGCAAGGCCACTGATATATGTGAAGTGCAAATAGGGAGACTCAAACCTAGCAGATTTCGCCACGGCATTAGTATGTGGACAAAGTCACCCCAAGGTCCGTTTCTAGTTTGGCCTGGGGCTGGGCTCGCTACACCCAGATAGATCTACCGCTCCTGTCCCTCGGTCCCGTTATGAGGACTAATGGCCTCATATTGCTCCTACCCACTCACATGATCTAAGTAGTAAACCTCCTTACGCTAACCATACCGTGTATAAAGTACTTGTAATCAAAGTAACATGTATTTCACCCCCGCAGTTAAGAAAACTGAAAACAGTTAGAGAAAAGGGGGACATGAACTCACAGTGGTGCGTCTCTACCAAGTATGCCTCCAAATCGATCAGCTGTATGCCGACCTACACGTGCTAACTCTATTAGACGGACGGCCGTGCCTTAGCTTTATGGTTTAAGTTTTTGGGAAATAGTTAGGCAACTATTTCGTGTTTATTTTCTGTATATACTTGGTAGTCAATTTTCCTTCCCAAGGATGGGGGATGTAATACATGTGTGTTCGTAACATTCAGATTTCACTATTAAGTCTCACTTAATATATTTTATTTCCTAACTCCAAAATATAAATATTCTTCCCAAAAATATTACATTTTAATACATGTGATTTTCCCAAAATAATACTTAGTAATATTATTTTTACTCTAAAAATAATATTTACGTAGTTCACAAAATAATCATAAACACTTATACAAGTGATGTTGTGAAAAATATACACTAGATATATATATGTATCACGTTTTATTTTGTGAAATCCCACCTCCGATGTTTTGTAAATATAGTCGTGGCGAAACTTATATTTTGAAAACAAGTCAAAATGTATTTCTAACACTTATGGTGAAAATATTTCTAAGTGTTAGGCTTTTGGAAAAATTTCGCCAGAGTTTCCTCTGTAACTGGAGGTGGCCACGCTTTCAAGCGTATCATTTTCTTTTACAATCAACCAACAATTTTCTCGTTCAACCAAAACAATGTTCAAATCACAAACTAGTCAAAATATGTATATAAATCGCATAAATTTCACGAACTTGTGATTTATCCAAACTGTGAAGTAAATCTCATTACTTTTAGTGGATCTTTATATGAAACTATCCGATTTTGTAAAAACCTCGTTTTTATGGAAGTTCCGTCTTTACAACTTCTCGTCAACTTTTACAAAAATAGTTATTTTGTCGAAACTTTGTGTTACACATGTGTTTACACACTTGTGTGTTCTAAAAACCATTCGTGTTAGTGTAAGATCCATTTTTAGAAAACATGATTTCTTTGACGCTTGGTCCTTTGAAAATACCACTTGCAGATACGTAGATCTGCTAGTTTTAAACACTATTCCACAAGTAAAACATTTTTACACAAGTTCATGATTCGCGTGTGGTAGAGTTTCACCCTTTAACCCTTGTTCTATTCAAAACAACCTTATGTCATGATTCGTGATCATGACCAAACCGGGTTAAGTGATGATCCGAGCTACCACAACATAGATCGGGTCTAAATAATCACAAATTTCAATTACTACAACATTTACACAACTAGTGAGCTTTTAACCATCATTTTTCATGTTTTTAGTAGACTTTAATGCACCATTTTGTAAGATTTCGAGTTTTAATCATTACACCACATATTAACCGCTTTAGATTAGTTCAATATAGGGATTTAAACAACATACCACTAGCTCAAGGCTAGGGAAGAATCTATGCGAAAAACGCGTGGATAAAAGCAAGATAAAGAGGTCCTTCGCCTTCCGATTGCACCAAGCTTCCTAATATGCGACCCTTAACACTTGTAGATGCTTGGAACTTGCAAGATCAAACTCGAAAATGGGTGGGTGTGTGGGTGTGGGTTCGGCCGAGAGCCAAAGGGAGAGAGAGAGAGTAGTGTTCTTGTGTTGTTGTGACAAATGAACTTATGTGCATTCTCAAGTTACTTATAGACAATTGTGGGATTAATAACCAATGGATCACATGTCATTTAGATATTAGACATTGTGATTAAAATAATCAAAAGAAATCAAAGGGTGTCCCCTCTAGTTTGGGGCCGGTTAGCAAGGGGGGGGGGGGTCTTGGTCCATTTCCAAGTATTAGTTAGTTACTAGTTAGGTTAAGTTAGTTAGTTAGGTACTTAACTTGGTTAGTTGCGTGTAGTGTTTTATAGCGGGTGTTAGGGTATTCGGGGACCCTAACTGGCTCAGAAAAAAATAAATAATGAAAATGACAACATTTTCATGTTTCGGGTATAGTCCGGTTGTTCGGTTGGATAGTAATCCGTTAAAGTGCTTAACAAAGCTTTAAAGTGTCGTTAATACCCTTTTTAGTGACACAACTCATTTCTGACACTTTGGAAAGTGTCTAGTAATATTTTTCTCAAGTTTTGGCACTTTATTAGTTAGCTAAAAGCTGAATTATTATGTAAAGTGCTGAGTTTTGTACTTAGAGTACGTTTTAGGCACATCCAGTCATTGTGACTTATTCCTAGAGACGCAGTTCTACAACCCTTATATCCCTACACTCACCACTAGTGTAGCAAAATATTTCAGGCTCTTACAGGCCTTAGAGGCAGTGTCTGCCTGATGCTGGCTTATCAGCATGTTCAATAGGTTATCCGTTATAGTGCTACTGTGCTTTTTGTGCATCATGTTTGTCACTAAGGTTCAGCATGTAAATAATGTAGTGACAGCAAGTAAAGTATGATGCAAGTAAGTACATGTATCAGTATTCAAGTAGCAGTTTATTCCCAAGTTCAAGCAAGCACAGTAATTAAGCAATAATTAATTATTAATTAAGTCGTACGGATACCTGGTTTAGTGAGGGTTGTCACATTCTCCCCCCGTTAAATAAATTTCGTCCCGAAATTTTAAGTTCTGCTTGTAGATGCAGGGTTCTTAGGAAATAAGTGGGGGTACTTCTCTTTCATCCGGTCCTCACGCTCCCAGGTGTATTCAGGACCATGTCTGGCATTCCAACGAACTTTGACGAGCTTGACACTGCTCCGGCGGGTCTTGTTTACTTTCCAATCCGTAACCTCCACCGGTTCTTCAACGAAATGGAGCGTGTCGTCAACATGGATCTCGTCGATGGGAATGGCAATGTCATCTTGAGTTGGACTTTTCTTCAGGTTGGATACATGAAATGTATCGTGAACAGAATGGAGTTCAGCAGGTAGGTCCAACTTGTATGCTACTAGTCCTATTCTTTCCAAAACTCTGAAAGGACCAATGTAGCGCGGATTTAACTTCCCACGCTTTCCGAAGCGTGCCACACCCTTCCAGGGTGAAACTTTCAATAACACCATTTCTCCAACTTGGAATTCCACATGTTTCCGGTTTGGATCCGCATAGGCCTTCTGTCTGTGGCGAGCTGCTTCGATGCGTTTTAGAATCTGCGCAATCTTGTCTGTCGTCTCTTGGACGATTTCGGGACCAGCAAGCTGCCTATCACCTGCGTCAGCCCAACATAAGGGTGATCGGCACTTGCGTCCGTAAAGGGCTTCAAATGGCGCGACACCAATACTGGTGTGGTAGCTGTTGTTGTATGAAAATTCGACCAAAGGCAAATGCTTGTCCCAGCTACCGCCCAAATCCATAACACACGCTCTGAGCATGTCTTCCAAAGTCTGTATCGTTCGCTCGCTTTGACCGTCAGTTTATGGATGAAACGCAGTGCTCAGATTTAATTGTGAGCCAAAGGCTTCTTGGAAAGATTGCCATATCCTTGACACAAACCTTCCGTGTCTATCCGAGATGATCGAGAGAGGCACTCCATGACGTGCGACGATCTCTCTCATGTATATTTCAGCTAATTTGCTCGTATTATCCTTCTCTCTGATAGGTAAGAAGTGTGCTGACTTCGTTAATCAATCCACTATCACCCAGATAGTGTCATGGCCTCTTGGCGTTCTTGGCTATTTTGTAACAAAATCCATTGAGATTTGTTCCCATTTCCACTTGGGAATCTCAGGTTGTTGCAGAAGTCCTAAAGGCTTCTGGTATTCGGCTTTAACCTTAGCGCACGTTAGACATTTGCTCACATAAACAGCAACATCGCCTTTCATCCTAGGCCACCAATAATAATCTTTGAGATCTTGGTACATCTTATCCGCTCCAGGGTGGATAGAGTACCGCGACTTGTGAGCTTCATCGAAAATAACCTTCCTCAAACCTCCAAACAAAGGAACCCAAATCCTTTTCTCAAAACATAGCGTTCCTTCCTCGTTTGGTACCAAAAGCTTCTCCATCCCACGGAGATATTCTTCTTCAAGGTTTCCTTCCTTGAGAGCTTCTTTCTGCGCGGCGCGAATGCGCAAGGAAAGATCGGTTCGGATAATCATTTCTAAAGCCCTAACCCTTATGGGCTTGATCCTCTCCTTCCGACTTAGGGCATCGGCGACTACATTCGCCTTCCCTGGATGATACTTTATCTCGCAGTCGTAATCGTTTAGCGACTCAACCCATCGTCTTTGTCTCATATTCAACTCCTTCTGGTTGAATATGTGTTGTAGGCTCTTGTGATCTGTAAAAATTGTACAC
The DNA here is from genome assembly GCA_030545235.1 of Helianthus tuberosus. Classification (NCBI taxonomy): domain Eukaryota; kingdom Viridiplantae; phylum Streptophyta; class Magnoliopsida; order Asterales; family Asteraceae; genus Helianthus; species Helianthus tuberosus. The sequence goes on from CM060369.1 coordinate 88,083,487, forward strand.
TTCGTACCATAAAGGTAGTGTCTCCAGATCTTTAATGCAAATACCACTGCGCCAAGTTCCAAATCATGTGTGGTATAGTTCTTTTCGTGCACTTTCAATTGACGCGATGCGTAAGCAATAACCTTTTGGCGTTGCATCAACACGCAACCCAATCCTTGACGCGAAGCGTCACAGTATACCACGAAATCATCTGTACCTTCCGGTAGTGCTAAGATTGGCGCGTTGCAGAGCTTATCCTTCAATATCTGGAATGCTTCCTCCTGTTTGATTTCCCAATCAAATTTCTTATCTTTCTGCGTGAGGAGCGTCAATGGTTGAGCGATCTTCGAAAAGTCCTCAATGAACCTTCGATAGTAGCCAGCCAAACCCAAGAATTGTCGAATCTCGGTTGGCGTCTTTGGCGTTTCCCAATTCTTGATCGCTTCGATTTTTGTGGGATCAACATGGATTCCATTTCCATTAACCATATGTCCAAGAAATTGGACTTCACGTAGCCAAAACTCGCACTTAGAGAACTTGGCATACAACTGTTCTTTCTTCAGCAGCTCCAAAATAGCTCTTAGATGCTGTTCGTGCTCGGCCTTTGTTCTTGAATAAATCAAGATGTCGTCGATAAACACAATCACGAACTTGTCCAAGTACGGCTTGCAAACTCTATTCATCAAGTCCATAAAGACTGCAGGTGCGTTTGTCAAACCAGGCATAACAAGGAACTCGTAGTGTCCATAACGAGTCCTGAAGGCTGTCTTTGGGATACTTTCCTCTTGTATCCTTAACTGATGGTATCCAGATCGAAGATCGATCTTTGAATAAAAGCTTGAGCCTTGCAGTTGATCGAATAGACCATCGATTCTTGGCAGAGGATATCTATTCTTGATCGTCAGCTTGTTCAATTCTCTGTAGTCGATGCACATACGAAAACTACCGTCCTTCTTCTTGACAAACAGAACCGGAGCTCCCCAAGGCGAGAAGCTTGGTCGGATAAATCCCTTGTCTAACAACTCTTGAAGTTGTGTCGACAGTTCCTGCATTTCAGACGGAGCAAGTCTATAAGGTGCTTTAGCCACGGGCGCGGCGCCTGGAACTAAATCGATGTGAAACTCTACTTGTCTCTGAGGTGACAGTCCAGGTAAGTCCTCTGGGAAGACTTCTGGATATTCCCTCACGACAGGGATGTCTTCGATTTTCGGCTCAGCAGCCTTTTTATCCACAATGTGTGCCAGGAAGGCAACACATCCCTTCTGCAAACACTTTCGCGCTTTCAGGCAGCTGATAATCCTTAACGGCGTATCACGCTTCTCTCCGTGAACCACAATTGTTTCGCCATCTTCGGTTGGGATACGAACGATCTTTTCGTGACAAACTATCTCAGCCTTGTTGCCTGATAACCAATCCATTCCTACCACCACGTCGAAGCTTCCCAACTGGACTGGTAGTAGGTCCAAAGCAAACTCACGCTCTCCCAATTCGATCACACAGCCTCTGATAACTTCATTGGCTTCTACTAACTTCCCATTGGCCAATTCGATTGAGTAGGGAATATCTAACTTATTAGCGGCTAAACCAAGCATATTCTTAAACTCTAACGACACGAAGCTATAATCGGCACCAGTATCAAATAAAACGGATTCATAGCGCTGGTTTACAGGGAACGTACCAGTAACAACATTGGGGTCCTGGCGCGCTTCCCTTGCTTCGATTTGGAACACTCTTCCACGGGCTTGGTTTAACTCTGGGCAGTTCTTCTTAAAATGACCAATATCACCGCAGTTAAAGCATCCAAGTCTTTGCCCGTTTCCACCTCCATTTCCAGCTTGGTTGTTGTTTTGGTTTGCATTTCCCGCTTGATTCGCAAAGCTGCCTCGACTCCCGTTTCCTCCATTGTTTCCTTGTGAGCGATTACCACCACGATTATTATTCCTATTCCCAAATCCTCCTTGGCCTCCCCGGCCAGCACTAGCCCAACAAGAATCCTTCAAGTGGCCCGGCTTTCCACATGCTTCACATACTTTCACACTACAATGGCCAGTATGATGGCGTTGACAGGTATTACACTTGGGCTGGGTGCCCTGATATCCTTTTCCTTTCTTTCCACTACCAGCTGTAACCTGAGCTGGCGTGCCTGATCCTCCTTTCTTAACTGCCACACTAGCGCCCTGCTTGAAGTTTGAGAACTTCCGTTTGTTACCTCCTGATGACTCGACGTGAGTCTCTTTCTTCTTAAGCTCAGCATCATCAAACTTGTTCAGGCGAATGGCCTCCTCTGTGAGAGCCACGCTCAAATCGATCGCCTCAGTAATGGTCGCAGGCTTGGATGAGGTCACCATGCTTATGATTTGAGGAGCTAATCCCCAAATGAAACGTTCAATCCGCTTGAACTCCGGAGTGACCATGTAGGGTACCACATGCGATAAGTCATGGAACCTTTGAACGTATTCTGCGATCTTCGGACCGTCCATTTTCAAGTGCCAGAACTCGGTTTCCAATCTTTGGATTTCCGCGCGAGAGCAGTACTTTTTGCGCATAAGTTCCTTCAGTTCGGTCCAGGTTAGCGCGTAGGCAGCAGCTTCACCAAGTGTCTGTACTTGCAGATTCCACCAAGAGAGGGCTCCATCCAAGAATAGCCCTGAGATATAGGTGACTTGCTGATCTAGCGCGCATTTGCTCATGCGAAGAACAGATTCAGTCTTTTCGGCCCAACGAACAAAGGCGACAGCACCTCCTGTGCCATCAAAGTTGACCGGCTTGCAGTCTAGAAACTGCTTGTAGGTGCATCCTGCACATACGTTATAACATACGATTGGCATTAGCATCATTGCTAAAGATATCCAATTAGGTCATGGTATGTCTAAATGACTTAGTATTACCATGAGGTGGATTATTGTTGTTGCCGGTGTTGCCAGAGTTGCTTCCACTAGTCCCTCCTTGAGAGGCGGCGTATTGTGCAATGGCAGCAGCGATAATTTGCTGGAGTTCTGCCTCATTAGTAGGCATGTGTGTCTCACGTCTCGGCGGCATCTTCTAAAAGATGTGTTTACGTCGGTCAGGCCATAGTTATAATACATAAGTCAGGTCATAATTTAGCGTATGTATATAACGATAGTAATAGTACATAACATCTCATGTTATAATCATATCAATCACACAACATCCCATGTCACAAACATCAATCACACAACATCCCATGTCCTAAAATACAAATAACCAAATCAAGCATCAAGTATGATGAGAATACTGCGATTGCCATATATCGAGACCACATAGTAAGCGTACAAGTACATCACAGTGTCATACAACATCAGTCGACTAAGGGCTACATCACCCTAGTCCAAAAACTATATCGAATCAGTGTCAATACATCAAATACATGTCAACAAAAATCAGAATCATAATGTAGTCTCCAAAAATGCTGTGCAGTCAAAAGCATTCGCCGTCTTCTCACCAATGTCTACCTATACGGTACTGAAGAGCTCTACACGGATGGCGGTGGAGGAGGGGGAAAGTGAGTGTAAAACAAGCGGCGCAAATGGAGCCAGTCCTCCTCCATGGCTCTCTGGGTATGCAAGAATGAAGCAACCTGCTGCTCCAGGGCAAAAAGGCGTGCAGCATAGTCTGGTGGTAAAGGTCGAGAGGGCTGTAACGGAGAGTGGGTCTGACCCTGGCACTGACACGGCGGCGTCTGAGCTCTCTCAAGCTCCTGAATGCGCTGTGTGTGTGCCTCGTGCTGGGCGACAAAAGACATCAAAACGTCCTCAATAGTATACCCCATGTGGAAAGAATGGTAGGGGTCAGTCGGTGGCATAGCAGAGTGTGGTGCCCAAAGGAACGGCTCACTGGTGGGATCAAAAGGTGCCACATGAAATGGTGAAACAGTGGGAAAAATAGCAGACGGTGGTATAGCAGAGATAGATACCGGTACATGTCCAAAAGGGTGAGCCGAAGAACCTTCTCCAGCTCGTGCTGGAGGTGTAAACTGAGGAAATGAAAAAGAAGTATCAATGTGACGGGTATCAGGGATCTGAGGAGGAATATGTGGAACCTCGTCATCAGCAGGAATCCACCCACACTGGGCGTGCTCGTCTCGGGGGTCGATCCGTGCCTCAAAAAGCGCACGATCAAACTGGGCTGGCATAGGATCATGGTGAGGTACAACAAGAGGGTCAACTAGTGCATCAGCAATGAGTGGGGGATCAACATGATCAGCAGCAAAGACATGATCGCCCTCCAACAACGGAGCATCTATAGGGTGATCATCAATAGGTGGGTCAGCAATGACAGGCTCAAAAATAGGTGCGTCAGCATGAACTGGGTCATGCTCAAGTACTGGGTCAGGAGCAGGGTCTAGTGGCTGCTCGGGCTCATCAAAGGCCATCTCAAAATCAAACTCGGGATCGATGGGATCAACTGGGTCGACTGGATCCTCCATAGGCTGATCCATGGGTATAAACTCTATATCCTCATCTGGGTCGAATCCTGGGGGAAAGTCAGGATCGGAATCCTCCATATCATCGTGGTCGAAAGTAAAACTCGGAATAGGGGCAACAGAGGATGCCTGGTCGGGATCTGATCCATGAGAAAAGTGCTGCGCACTCTGAGTGTGTGAAGGTGCGGAAGCCACAGACTCGAAAGAGTCTGGGACCGGTGAGTGAGCAGGTGACTCCTCGGCGGGAGCATCTGCGATCATCAAGAGATCACCAGCAGCAAGAAGGGCCTCGCCCTGAACATTGTCCTCTAAGGGCTCGTCATCAAAAAGATCGACGTCGTCGTCATCATCGGCGTCGAGAAGCAAATCATAGGCAGGATAAACAGCTAAGGGTATGGGAGCAGGGATCTCCACTAACGGTAGGTCCCCGGCCAAAGGGCCATCAGCGAGCTCATCAGCACCATCAGGTAAAGCGAAGGGCTGGAAATCATCCTCGTCCGTGCTAGTAACGTCGGATGTGTGGACCTCGCGCTCAGAAGACTCTAGGTCGTTCGATACTATAGGTCTAGGTCCTGTGGTGTCTGAATCACCAGTGCCAGAGGTGTCCATGGTGTCTGTAACATAAACACAAACATGCACAAACAGTCAATCATACAATCAGATAATCACATAAGTCACCAAGTAAGCATTCAAATAGTTCTCCTAGTCCCACTAGCCTCCCAGCCTCTCAGACTGCTCTTCCTAGTCCCACTAGCCAATTTCTCCTAGTCCCACTAGCCAACTCTCCCAGCCTCTCAGACTGCTCTTCCTAGTCCCACTAGCCAATTTCTCCTAGTCCCACTAGCCAACTCTCCCAGCCTCTCAGACTGCTCTTCCTAGTCCCACTAGCCAATTCTCCTAGTCCCACTAGCCAACTACCTCGATCTCTCAGACCGAGCCTCGGCCTCTCAGACCGAGCCTCAGCCTTTCTAGACTGAGCCTATAAATAATAAAATGTGCTCAACATTTGTTTGGAAAAAGTTTTGGGTCTGGACTTAAGTGGTATGCAGTAAAAATGTTTTCGTGAGAGCCCTAGTGATCATAGTCTAGACTCGAGAAAGAATCCTAGTTCGCTATGATCAAGGCTCTGATACCAAGCTGTCACACCCTGGCTTTGCGGAAGCGTGGTTAATTTGGTGTGACTTCTTAATACCATAGCTTAACCATAACAAAGCTATATGAAATAAAATCATGCAAGATCATCCATTTGATTAAGTTTTAAAACCAGAGTAACATACCATTGTCTTAGAGACTTACAACATCGTAACATAAAACATTGTCTTTAAAAACATAACCATTAACATGAAATAAACGCAGTTTAAGATTTGTGACTCGTCCAGGAAAAAGTCACATTTCCTAAACCCGGATGACCTCGGAACCCATATGCAGCGGGAAAACATAACATACCGCGCCAGATCTTTAATTTCCTGAAATACATGTAAGTTGAAAAATCAACAATAATGTTGAGCGAGTTCATGTGTAAGTGAGTAAGTAAACCTTTGTGAGTATAAAAATAGTCTTGGTATGTAGCAAATAAGGGAATTGAGATCACCAATGGTTTGCAAGGCCACTGATATATGTGAAGTGCAAATAGGGAGACTCAAACCTAGCAGATTTCGCCACGGCATTAGTATGTGGACAAAGTCACCCCAAGGTCCGTTTCTAGTTTGGCCTGGGGCTGGGCTCGCTACACCCAGATAGATCTACCGCTCCTGTCCCTCGGTCCCGTTATGAGGACTAATGGCCTCATATTGCTCCTACCCACTCACATGATCTAAGTAGTAAACCTCCTTACGCTAACCATACCGTGTATAAAGTACTTGTAATCAAAGTAACATGTATTTCACCCCCGCAGTTAAGAAAACTGAAAACAGTTAGAGAAAAGGGGGACATGAACTCACAGTGGTGCGTCTCTACCAAGTATGCCTCCAAATCGATCAGCTGTATGACGACCTACACGTGCTAACTCTATTAGACGGACGACCGTGCCTTAGCTTTATGGTTTAAGTTTTTGGGAAATAGTTAGGCAACTATTTCGTGTTTATTTTCTGTATATACTTGGTAGTCAATTTTCCTTCCCAAGGATGGGGGATGTAATACATGTGTGTTCGTAACATTCAGATTTCACTATTAAGTCTCACTTAATATATTTTATTTCCTAACTCCAAAATATAAATATTCTTCCCAAAAATATTACATTTTAATACATGTGATTTTCCCAAAATAATACTTAGTAATATTATTTTTACTCTAAAAATAATATTTACGTAGTTCACAAAATAATCATAAACACTTATACAAGCGATGTTGTGAAAAATATACACTAGATATATATATGTATCACGTTTTATTTTGTGAAATCCCACCTCCGATGTTTTGTAAATATAGTCGTGGCGAAACTTATATTTTGAAAACAAGTCAAAATGTATTTCTAACACTTATGGTGAAAATATTTCTAAGTGTTCGGCTTTTGGAAAAATTTCGCCAGAGTTTCCTCTGTAACTGGAGGTGGCCACGCTTTCAAGCGTATCATTTTCTTTTACAATCAACCAACAATTTTCTCGTTCAACCAAAACAATGTTCAAATCATAAACTAGTCAAAATATGTATATAAATCGCATAAATTTCACGAACTTGTGATTTATCCAAACTGTGAAGTAAATCTCATTACTTTTAGTGGATCTTTATATGAAACTATCCGATTTTGTAAAAACCTCGTTTTTATGGAAGTTCCGTCTTTACAACTTCTCGTCAACTTTTACAAAAATAGTTATTTTGTCGAAACTTTGTGTTACACATGTGTTTACACACTTGTGTGTTCTAAAAACCATTCGTGTTAGTGTAAGATCCATTTTTAGAAAACATGATTTCTTTGACGCTTGGTCCTTTGAAAATACCACTTGCAGATACGTAGATCTGCTAGTTTTAAACACTATTCCACAAGTAAAACATTTTTACACAAGTTCATGATTCGCGTGTGGTAGAGTTTCACCCTTTAACCCTTGTTCTATTCAAAACAACCTTATGTCATGATTCGTGATCATGACCAAACCGGGTTAAGTGATGATCCGAGCTACCACAACATAGATCGGGTCTAAATAATCACAAATTTCAATTACTACAACATTTACACAACTAGTGAGCTTTTAACCATCATTTTTCATGTTTTTAGTAGATGTTAATGCACCATTTTGTAAGATTTCGAGTTTTAATCATTACACCACATATTAACCGCTTTAGATTAGTTCAATATAGGGATTTAAACAACATACCACTAGCTCAAGGCTAGGGAAGAATCTATGCGAAAAACGCGTGGATAAAAGCAAGATAAAGAGGTCCTTCGCCTTCCGATTGCACCAAGCTTCCTAATATGCGACCCTTAACACTTGTAGATGCTTGGAACTTGCAAGATCAAACTCGAAAATGGGTGGGTGTGTGGGTGTGGGTTCGGCCGAGAGCCAAAGGGAGAGAGAGAGAGTAGTGTTCTTGTGTTGTTGTGACAAATGAACTTATGTGCATTCTCAAGTTACTTATAGACAATTGTGGGATTAATAACCAATGGATCACATGTCATTTAGATATTAGACATTGTGATTAAAATAATCAAAAGAAATCAAAGGGTGTCCCCTCTAGTTTGGGGCCGGTTAGCAAGGGGGGGGGGGTCTTGGTCCATTTCCAAGTATTAGTTAGTTACTAGTTAGGTTAAGTTAGTTAGTTAGGTACTTAACTTGGTTAGTTGCGTGTAGTGTTTTATAGCGGGTGTTAGGGTATTCGGGGACCCTAACTGGCTCAGAAAAAAATAAATAATGAAAATGACAACATTTTCATGTTTCGGGTATAGTCCGGTTGTTCGGTTGGATAGTAATCCGTTAAAGTGCTTAACAAAGCTTTAAAGTGTCGTTAATACCCTTTTTAGTGACACAACTCATTTCTGACACTTTGGAAAGTGTCTAGTAATATTTTTCTCAAGTTTTGGCACTTTATTAGTTAGCTAAAAGCTGAATTATTATGTAAAGTGCTGAGTTTTGTACTTAGAGTACGTTTTAGGCACATCCAGTCATTGTGACTTATTCCTAGAGACGCAGTTCTACAACCCTTATATCCCTACACTCACCACTAGTGTAGCAAAATATTTCAGGCTCTTACAGGCCTTAGAGGCAGTGTCTGCCTGATGCTGGCTTATCAGCATGTTCAATAGGTTATCCGTTATAGTGCTACTGTGCTTTTTGTGCATCATGTTTGTCACTAAGGTTCAGCATGTAAATAATGTAGTGACAGCAAGTAAAGTATGATGCAAGTAAGTACATGTATCAGTATTCAAGTAGCAGTTTATTCCCAAGTTCAAGCAAACACAATAATTAAGCAATAATTAATTATTAATTAAGTCGTACGGATACCTGGTTTAGTGAGGGTTGTCACACTAACAAAGAGACATAACTTTGGCACAGGAGACTGGGGCACACAAATCTCAAGACAATCACTGAAATTTCAAAAAATGGCATTGTAAGAGGCTTGCCACAAAAACTGTTTTCATGTCCTGAGCATTGTGTTTCCTGTTTAAAAGGAAAACAGCATAAAAGCTCCTTTAAGTCCATTGAAGAGTCCAAAACAACCCAGTGTTTGCAAATGCTGCACATGGATTTGTTTGGCCCAGTTCAAGTCATGAGTCTCAAAAAGAAGAGATATTGTTTGGTTATTATTGATGACTTCTCTAGGTTTACATGGACTTTCTTTTTACACTCAAAAGATGAGACTGCAGGCATTTTGCAAGACTTTGTGACACAGGTTGAAAAGCAATTTGACCTTCCAGTAAAAGTCTTCAGGAGTGACAATGGCACAGAATTCAAAAATAAGGAGTTGGATGCCTTCTGTGTGAAGAAAGGGATTGTAAGGCAGTACAGCATCCCTAGAACACCAGAGCAAAATGGGGTAGTTGAGAGAAAGAATAGGACACTGATTGAAGCTGCTAGGACCATGCTTGCTGACTCAGGTTTGCCTTTGACTTTTTGGGCAGAGGCAGTAAACACTGCTTGCTATGTCCAAAACAGAGTTTTAATAAACCCCAGGCACAAAAAGACTGCCTATGAAATTCTATATAAAATCAAACCACTGATCTCATACTTCAAGGTATTTGGCTGCCCATGCTTTATTTTAAACTTAAAAGATTCCATCTCAAAATTTGCAGCCAAAGTTGACTGTGGTTATCATCTGGGATACTCAACCACTGCCAAGGCCTACAAAGTGTTTAATACACGGACCAAAGCAGTGGAGGAGACCTTGAATGTAAAGTTCAATGAACTTTCATCAATGAAAATCCCAGCAAATCCTGCAGATTTGTTTGATCTTGATAAATTCACTTTTGAAAACACTGCTGTCAAGACTAACAGTGCAGGTCCATCAGAGGAATCATCACCAGACTATGGGTATGAGATCATCATTCCTCAACAAAAGCCTGTTTCAATGGGAAAAGCATCAGTTGTACAAAACAGCTGTCAAAGCTCAACCACTGCTACATCAACAGTTGTTGACCAAAGTAGCCCCTTAACCATTGCTTCCACATCATCAAACATTGCTAATAAAAGTCCCCAAACAATGGATAAAAGTCAGCATGTGTCCACACCATTACCTCCTATTCCACCACCTTTTGAAGCCACTGCTGGATCATCAAAGTCACCAGCAGTGGTTAGCTCAGATGATACACATTTGCAGCCTTCACCAACAAATGCCATCATACCATACCAAGGAGATTTAATCTTCTTGAGATCTCATCCACCTGATCAAATCATTGGTAACATCAATGAAGGGGGTGCTCACAAGAAGCCAAACCCAAAACATTTGTCTTTTTGCTGGTTTTCTATCACTTCATCAGCCAGTCAAGTACCAAGAGGCACTGAAAGACAACAGCTGGGTAGAAGCCATGCAAGAAGAGCTCCAACAATTTAAAAGACAACAAGTATGGGAGCTTGTACCACTGCCAAAAGATGTCAGCCCCATCGACACAAAGTGGGTCTTCAAAAACAAAACTGATGAAAGGGGCATTGTTGTCAAGAATAAAGCTAGGCTTGTGGTTCAAGGTTACAGACAGGAAGAGGGGATTGATTATGATGAAACATTTTCCCCTGTAGCAAGATTGGAAGCTATAAGACTGTTCCTGGCCTTTGTTGTCAACCACAACATGAAGGTCTTCCAAATGGATATCAAAAGTGCTTTCCTCTATGGTACAATTTAAGAAGAGGTGTATGTCTGTCAACCTCCAGGTTTCGAGGATCCATTTTATCCAGATCATGTCTACAGGCTAAACAAAGCCTTGTATGGCCTGAAACAAGCACCTAGGGCCTGGTATGAAACTCTTTCCACCTTTCTACTCTCAAATGGTTTCAAAAGAGGTACCATTGATAAAACACTGTTTCTAAAATGGAGAGGAAAGGATTTAATGATTGTCCAAATTTATGTGGATGATATTATTTTTGGAAGCACATGTAATAAAATGTGTGAAGAGTTTAGGGAACTCATGACAGCTGAGTTTGAAATGAGTGCAATGGGTGAGCTGCAATGCTTTCTTGGTCTCCAAGTTCAGCAAATGCAAAATGGAACTTTCATTCATCAAAGTAAATATGCTAAAGAACTTTTAAATAAATTTGATATGAATGATTGTAAATCATGCAACACACCCATGGCAACAAATAAGCTTGTCATGTCTGATGAAAAGGATGAGCTGATTGACCAAACACTTTATAGAAGCATGATTGGGTCTTTACTGTACCTAACTGCATCTAGACCAGACATCATGTTTGCAACATGTGTCTGTGCAAGAAGTCAATCAGCTCCCAGAAAATCAAACCTCATTGCTGTAAAAAGGATCTTCATATACATAAAAGGTGCTCCCACACTTGGTATCTGGTATCCAGCTAATGGGAATATCAAGCTTTTAGGCTTTTCAGACAGTGACTTTGCTGGATGTAACACCATAAGGAAGTCCACTTCAGGAGGGTGCCAGTTTCTAGGCGATTGCTTGGTCTCTTGGCAAAGCAAAAAGCAAGCAGTTGTTTCAACATCCAATGCTGAAGCTGAATACATTGCTGCTGCAAGCTGTACATCCCAACTCCTGTGGCTTCAAAATCAGTTGCTGGATTTTGGTATCACTGCCTTAAAGACACCACTCATGTTGGATAGCCAGGCAGCAGAAAATATCATAAAAAATCCAGTTTCCCATTCAACCACCAAGCACATCGACATCAGACATCACTTTGTGAGGGATTGCTATGAAAAAGGTTTGATTTCTCTGCATCATGTTCCAACTAAAGACCAGCTGGCAGATGTGCTCACAAAAGCATTAGATACATCTACCTTTGAAAGCTTGGTCTCTAGGATTGGCATGCTAAACATGGAATAACAAGCAAAATCTTGTTTTTCTATGAATAAAAGCATTAAAATGTTTTCAGAAAATCAAAAATCCATCCTTAAAAATAGCTAAAAATGAAGTTTTCATTAAAATCCTTAAAAGTCTACCATAATCACTACTTGTTCAAAAGTCTGCTCTACTTCAAAGTCTGTCCACTGCTGAAAGCCATCCCCTGTTTTCTTATTTCCTTGATAAACTCTGTTGTTAAAAAACAGTGTCTTATCCACTGATATGCTATCGACTGATAGTGAAAATCATCCACTGCTTTCATTTGTTACCGTTGTAACCACTGCCTTCATCAGTATCTTTCATAAAAGTACTGTCCTTCATTTCATCAGAGGTTAGCATGTGGGCAGTACATAGTGGCCAGACCTTTTATAACCGCTGCCACATCAGCATTCACTTTTTCCCTATAAAACCCTCATTCAAAACCCAAAACAGGGTTTTACTGTCGAATTGAATTCTTAAAAATTCTCTTCTCAAAGCAGTTTTTCTTCAAATTCCCTCACAACCTTCTTTGATCATCATCTCCAAAATGACAAAATCAAAGTCATCTGCAAAACCCACTTCCAAATCATCATCAAAAGAAGCCTCTCAAAAGGCAAAACCCACTGAAATTCCACACAAACCGTCTCACAACCTTCTGGGTCTTCTCACAAAACCCGGCACCACTGATATTTTTGACTCCATCATTGATATCATGTCTGCATCAAAGTATAAAACTTTGTTAACAGCAGATGCACCAATTTACTTGGCGACCCAAAGAGAGTTCTGGAAGAATGTAACCCTTGACAAACAAGGTGAAACTGTCATAGCCATTAACTATTCTCTAAAGGGTAAAGCTGTCAAGATTACACCACAATCCATCTCGAAGGTCTTTCAACTCGACGATCAGGAAGGTAAAACTTCTTTTCCCAAAAACGAGTTAAAAATGATTTTCCGGAAAGAGGGTATAATGCAGAAGTAAAAAAGGACACCTTACAAAAAGGTTTCTTCCCTTCTGCAACAAGATTTTTATTTCATACCCTCCTAATGTGTGTATCAAACAAAACAACTGCTTTCAATGAAATACCATTAAAAATTCAAAACCTGGGATTTGCTATTCTTCAAGGAGAAAACTTTAATTATTCTCAGGAAATTTTTAATGATCTTGTTAAAAATGTTGAAACAAAGGCATTCTTACTATTTCCAAGATTTCTAAGTTATTATTTTGAAAAGAAACTTGGTAAGAATGATCCTTCTATAATAAAACAAGGTGAATCTCTTCAAATGCACAACTTAACTGCTGAAACTTTTACAAGAATGTCAACACCTTGCAAAACACAAGTAGAGGTGCCTGAGCAGAATTTAGCAGCTACCACTGCTCCTCAGGTATCTGCTGCTGAGCCCACTGCTCAAGGTGATCAAAGTAGCAAAACAACTGCTTTGAAACCCACAGCTTTAATCACCAAAAAGCCAAACAAAAAGAAAACTCAAAAACCCCCAAACCTATCAAAAAGGCAACTCTAGAGGATGAGATACTAGAGCAACTGCCTGTGACAAAACAAAAGTCACAAGAAACCACTGCTGCTACTTCCTCACAGCAGTTGGTACAAATATCTCAACCCATAACCGAAACTCCTCCTGCTTCTTCTCAAATAGAACAGGTTGTACACATAGGGACTCCACAATATGATGCTCTGGAATCACTCGCTTCCATCATCCACAGCCCAATGCCCAGGGAAAATTCTCTTCTTACACCAAACCTCACCTCCACAATTCCCCCACCAACTAAACTTTTGTTGTATGCTATTGATTTGAACCAGGCACAAACCAGTCCTTCTCAATCACCTATCAATGAGAATATACTTCAACAAATGACTGGCTCTGATGCATCAATCATAGTTAACCCACCAACAAAGCCTGAGGAGGTTACACCCCTTGAGTTACAAGTAACTCTTGGTGGTAGTCCAAGTGAAGCAGCCACTACAAGTGTTGAACCCACTGGTTTACATTTGGACAGTGGTTACATCAATAAGACTTCCTTGGAGGCAATTCCTTCCATAGCACCTCTGACATCTACCAGTGGATTTGTTTTGACCACTGGCAACATCAAAAGATTGTCAAGTGTTGAAGGAAGAAGACCCTAGTACCAAGAAAAAAGGGCATCAGTGGTTACTGTTTGGAGTACACTCCCTACCTCAACCACTGATAAAACCACTGCTAGTGGGAAATCAGATGATCCTATTAAATTGGGTGATGGTTTAAACTATCTGGATTTGACGGACCGAGTTGACAAACTAGATATAGCTGTTGCAGATATCAAAGACATGCTACAACAGTTGTTGACAGTACAAAAGATGCAATCCACTGTTGTTCCACCTCAAGCACCTGCTCCACCACAAGCACCTGCTGCAAATGAGCTGATCAGCAACATGCAATACATGTACAAGAGCTGAGAAACACAATGGAGTCTAGGTTTAAGAACACACAAGCAGACATCAAGGCACTCAAGGCCCACATATTGAAAACCACTAGCACTGCTCCTCCAACTGTTCTCTTCATTGATCAATTACCCCCAGATAATGCCAAAAAAGGGGAGAAAATTAAAGAATGGAAGAAAAAGGGAGTAGATGATGGTCTCTACATAGAACCAGAAAAGGAGAATATGACTAAGCAGATACCTTTGCCAGATGGTAGCAAAAAGGTTGGTGTTACCCAAAATGCACTTGATGAAGCTATAGCAAGTGTAAAAAGGGACAGAGAGGCAAAGGATATGTCAAGGTGGAATGAGGAGAAAAGAGCTTACATGGAGCTGAATGCGCAGGGTTGTTCTGAGCCAAAGGATGTTAAAAATGCTAAGCCAAAAAGAAATCCCACTAGAAAAGTGAGGGAACCCAAGTCCACACCATCTAGACTCACAAAGCATACTCCAAAACCACCATCCAAAAGCCCCCAACATCAAACCTCCATCCAATTAGCTGTTGTAACTCCTGCTGGTACTTCAGAGGTTTCAACATCTGTTATCACTTCAACACACACCACTTCAACACACACCACAACCACTGTCTTACCACCACCATCATCACCACCAAAAACAACATCACCACCATCGCCTCCTGCCAAAAAGCAGAAGACAACAGATGTTAGTCAATCACAAATCACTGCCACTCAAATCACCACCACTGATCCACCCAAAACATCATCTGCCTCTCCTAAAATAAAAAGGAGAAGGATTTTCATACCAGATGATGATTCACCACCACCACCACCACCAACATCTTCAAAATCTCTATCACTTGTTACAATACCCAAACCTGTTCCTCTCTCATCAGCTAAAATTCAAAAGCCCTTAGCTCCTGCAGGTGTTAAATTTCCTCTTGAACTCATAGCAGTCAGAGAACAAATAAAATCCTTTTACCATGAGGATGATCCTGCTAAAAGGAGTTTGCCATCTGTTGAAGGATATCCAAGGCCAAATAATATTGAAGAATATCTGAAAGTCAAAGCTAAACAAGCAGATGATATCTCAAAAAGAAATTCACAAGGGAAATCTGATAGAGAAATTCAGCAGAACTATCAATACTTGCTCACACAAGTCAGATCTTTGGAACAATTTGCAAAGAATGTGTGCCAGCAAGTATCAGAAAAGGCAGATGAATCCCTGAGAAAATATTATGTTGAAAACATTATGGCCCACAAGAAATACAAAGGAGAAAAACACATGTATAAGGATTGGACCATTCCTGAGCTGGAAAGTGAAGCAGCCAGGATTCAAGACATGATCAAGAATAAAGTGAAACATACTCCTCTAGATTGGGCTAAGTTCAAAAAGAATGTACCTGATAAAAAGGTAGAGCTGAGGAGAATGAAAGAGGAATTAGCTGCTGCTGATTATGGGTCTTTGAATCAAGTATTGAGATGGAAAGAAGATAGAGTCAGGGCTACCTACAAAAGCTTGGAGAAATTAAGAAAGAAAGATCCTACTGCTCCACAAAAGCCTGACTATCCTGAAGTAGAGGTTTCAAAGAGACCATCAAAACTGCAAATCAGGAGAGCCACTGCTCCAGCTGGTGCAGCCATCTATAAAAGAAGGCAGCAAAAACAGTTGGGTACTGAAACAGTGGATGAATTAATCGCAGGAGATGAGTTTGTAAAAGAAGGTATTAAAGAAATGATAGCTGAAACTCTTGGCCTGAATCAACCTGCAAGCACTGCTCAAATAGTCATCACAAGGCCAGCTTCACCAAACTCCTCATCCAATAAAAATCTCCCAAGAAACCCACCAGGCTCAAAAGTACTAAAGTGGGAAACTGACAAACAGACCCATGTACTGACAATGTTCAGGTCTAGTGGAGAAGTGAAGAAAATATCAAGGGAACAAGCACTTGGCCTAAGTCTTGAAGATATGCAGGATCTCCTTGATCTTCCACTTAGTAGGGATGAAGATGACACAGATGCCCTAGACTTTGAGTTACAACTTAAAGGTCAGATAAGGGAACTGTTGATGAGGTAATAAAGTTCCACAATAATGAAGGGTTTTGGCATTATCTGTTCCAGGGGGAGATTGTTGGGATTGAACCCTACCAAAGGAACAGATAATTAAAGCCAAAACTGGATCAGAGCAGTGGATCCAGAATAAGCAGATGTTATGCATACAAGTCTCTCCCCTTGAAAGTGGTTTCAACATCTGCCGACCTCCTATCTACTGATCGTACAAACTGCTGACCTACAAATTGCTGATCAAGTAAAAGCCTGATGGAAGACTAAAGCTCTGCTGTTCAATCTACTGCTTTGAGTCAAGCTATGCTGATCCGGACAAGTACTGCTGGGTTCATATCAGTGGAAGGATGCAGCAGTAGTTTAGATGTCTTAATGTAATGAAATGTAATAACAGTAGTTTAGCGTAGCAGAGGTTTTATAGATCAGAGGTTAGAGTTTGTTAGGAGGTTAGATGTCACTTTCATGGTGACGTCAGCTTAGATGCTTTAGTGGTTTGCTCGTGCCTATAAATAGAACAGTGCTCTGTACTGTTCTATTAGCTCTTTGCAAAATCTTCTTCCTGCATGAACAAACACTGTGAGCTCAGGCTGAGGGGGAGTTTGTATTCAGACATTGCATTGTAATCGTTATTGAAATAAATTCAATCTTTCGGTTCTTTGTGGAAAATGTTTGATTAAAGCAATTCTCTCGTTTGATTGTGTGCAAAGTATGTTTCCATTTTAATTCCGCTGCACAATTCATCCATCTTCATCTTAATTCAAACGTAAAACACAATCAAAACCAAACTCAGATCCTAACAGCTCTTGTGTCCTTGGACGACCTCGGTATCTTGCCAACACTATACTACGCTCATGATGGGTGCACTTGCCCATATGTGTGTTTGGTGTTAGTAAAATATCATGTTTTATAAATTTAAAACTTGACTAACGTGTAAAAAGGGCTTAAAATATACTTAAACTTATATACACACTCGCACACATCAAGTTTTTGGCGCCGTTGCCGGGGACACAAGGATTTTAAGAAAGTTAGGAATCAACGGCCTAATCGTTTTTCTTATTTTTCTATTTTTTTTAGGAATTTTTTTAATTTTTTTGCAGTTTCTGCAGAGCTCAGCACGGGCCGTGCCTGGTCGGACACGGGCCATGCTCAGCATTGTCACTGGCAGTTTTTATTTTCCGAGTTACAGAGGGTTGAGCACGGGGCCGTGTCGGTGCAACACGGGGCCGTGTCCAGCTCCCCAGTAACAGGGATCCGGAAAACAATCACTGTATCTCCGACCACGGGCCGTGTTCACCTGAGCACTGGGCCGTGGTGAACCTTCTAACCAACGTTCTTTTCTGTTTTTATTGCAGGACTTGGAACCCAAGCGCCACATTTGAACTTCCTACGTAGTGTATGAGCTCCAGTTCTAGTAGAGACATAAAAGAACCTCTAGAAGAACCCGAACGCTTTCTTAGAAAAAGACTTAAAGCTAAAAACCAAGAGAAAGTTTCGGGGGACCCACTTCCAATGGCGGACCAACGTACCCTCATGGATTACCTACGACCCACTGTAGGTAATCTCGGCGCCGCTATCAATGCACCGATTGTCGAAGCCAATAACTTCGAACTTCGGCCACATTTGATACAAATGCTTCAAAACTCCGCAACCTTCCATGGGCTTGAGGACGAGGATCCCCATCTACATATTACTAATTTCTTAGAAATATGTGATACCTTTCAGATCAATGGAGCATCAAACGACGCCATCTGCCTTCGGATGTTTCCATTTTCACTAAAAGACCGAGCTAAGGCTTGGCTTAATACCCTCCCAGTTGGCTCGGTAAACACCTGGGATGAACTAGCCCAAAAGTTTCTATATAAGTATTTCTTTCCTGCTAAAATGAATAAATTAATGACTGAAATTAATACATATTCACAAGAAGATAGGGAATCCTTATATGAAACTTGGGAAAGGTTCAAGGAGCTACTAAGAAAGTGTCCTAATCACGGTCTTGCGGTATGGCAATAAGTATCCACTTTCTACAATGGGTTGTTGCCACACACAAGACAAACACTTGATTCTAGCTCCGCGGGACTTCTAGGTAATCGTCGCCCAAATGAGATATATAATCAAATTGAGGAAATTGCTCAAACAAATTTTCAGTGGCACACTCCCCGAGGCAATAAATCTATTGCCCCGGGCGCCCATAAGGTTGATGAAAGCACTTCTTTAGAAGCCCAAATCGAGGCCCTTTCTTCAAAAATCAAAAAGTTAGAAATGGCAAAAACAGCCTCGGTTATGGCTTGTGAGGGGTGTGGTGGGCCACATGAAATTTCGAGTTGTATGAAAGAAGTTGATGATCAAATGGAAACGGTAAACTACATTGATAATAGACCTAGACCGTCGGGTCCTCCAACGGGTACCTACAACCAAGGATGGCGTAACCACCCTAACCTTGGTTGGAGAGATCCCGACAATTGTAGTAACCAACAAAACCAACGAACTAACTTTCAATAACCACAAAATTTTTCTCAACAACAAGGTGGACGAGAAAGGCTTGAAGATACTGTATCTCGCCTCATCTCCGACACCGAAAAGAAAAACTCGGATCGATTTCAGCAATTGGAATCGAATTTTAGAAATCAACAAGCTAGCATTCAAAACATTGAAAAACAATTAAATCAAATAGCTCAAAATTTCTCCGAGAGACCACAAGGCGCGTTACCAAGTAATACCGAGACCAACCCAAAGGCGCAAGTACATCTCATAACATTGAGGAACCGTATCGTGGGTCCCGAAGAGGCTCCACTTCCACCAACTGAAAGAAGCCAATCTAGCCAAACCACAACTCCACCCGCGCCGCAACAGGAGAAGGCTTCTTCACCAGTTCAAGAGCCTACTAAGACTCCTCCGGTTCCATACTCCGGTCGGTTAATTCGTCAAAAGACCGATGAGCAATTCGCAAAGTTCGAAAATTTACTAAAACAATTGCATGTTAATATTCCATTTATCGAAGTCCTAACCCAAATGCCTAAATATTCAAAATTTATGAGGGACTTCCTCACCCATAAAAGGAAAATTGAATCACTGCAATTAGTTAACTTAGGCGAAGAATGCTCACCACGGGGCCGTGCTCAGCGGACACGGGGCCGTGGTCAACTATAAGATTCGCAGAATCCAGGCAAATCTTGATAGTACAGATATGCTTCTGCACACGGGGGCGTGCCCAGCGGACACGGGGGAGTGGTCAACTACTGCAGACAAGAGCAATTAATGAAGAAAGAGAAGGAGGATGGACACGGGGCCGTGCCCAATGGACACAGGGCCATGCCCGAGTTGCTGTTCAGGCTATAAATAGGGGTGCTTGGCTCATTTGCAAACCATCCCTTGGCACACCACCTCTCTCACACTTCACCCACCACCCACCACCATCACAACACCATCATCCACCACCATCATCCATTGTCCATCATAGAGTGTGTGAGTCGTCTCGGGATCCAAGATTGATCGAAAGAGTTCTTGACAATCAAAGGCCATGTTTGCCTAAGTCTCTTACATCACTTGGTGAAGACAAGTGTCTAGTGTAATACTTTTTATTTTTAATCTTTTCACACTTTTTACTTGGTTATGTATTAATGACTTTAATAACTAGTTTCTTATGTTGAAGGTGATTCTTCCTTATCGTTTGTCCGTGGTGTCTTGGAATTATTTTACTGTCTATATAAAATAAAATATTTTCACCATTCATATCTCCACGGTCTATATGGAGGTATGTTGGCTACCTGGTCGGGGGTTAAGGGAACGGTTTGGTAAGAGTCTTGCCTTGTTCAGTGTATAGATCCTGCAAGGACCTGGGTCAAATTTAGTAGGACCTCCTTCAATACCCACCGGTATTGGATTGCGGGGGTCCAAACTCTTTGATCCCCTCATATGTAAGCTACTATTAATACTTTAACCCGGCTACTTAGGACTGTATCCCTGCTGACTCAGACTACTTAGCCGAGGGTAATGTCACCTTCAAAAGAGGGGCCTACCATAATATGCATTAATAACTTAATTAATTATCTTTCAATAATCCGACCCTTTAGGATTGTATCCTTGCTGACTCAAACTACTGAGTTGAGGGTAACGTCACCTTCAAAAGAGGGGCCTACTACAATAACTAAGATAATCTCTTAAAAAGTGCAAAAGTGCAGAAATAATCAAAGGTTACACTAAACACGAGTCGGAGCCAAGTGATTCATCTTGTCTATCTGGTTTTACTTTTATTTTATTTTTCATCATTTTAGTTAGTTTTTATTTTTCTAGTTTAAAACCTTTTTCTAAACTTTTGATTTGATTAGACGTTGAGGATAAACCGGTACTAAAAGCTCTTGTGTCCTTGGACAACCTCGGTATCTTGCCAACACTATACTACGCTCACGATGGGTGCACTTGCCTATATGTGTGTTTGGTGTTAGTAAAATATCGTGTTTTATAAATTTAAAACTTGACTAACGTGTAAAAAGGGCTTAAAATATACTTAAACTTATATACACACTCACACACATCAAGTTTTTGGCGCCGTTGCCGGGGACACAAGGATTTTAAGAAAGTTAGGAATCAACGGCCTAATCGTTTTTCTTATTTTTCTATTTTTTTAGGATTTTTTTTAATTTTTTTTTAATTTTTTTCAGTTTCTGCAGAGCTCAGCACGGGCCGTGCCTGGTCGGACACGGGCGGTGCCCACCATTGTCACTGGCAGTTTTTATTTTCTGAGTTACAGAGGGTTGAGCACGGGGCCGTGTCGGTGCAACACGGGGCCGTGTCCAGCTCCCGAGTAACAGGGATCCGGAAAACAATCACTGTATCTCCGACCACGGGCCATGTTCACCTGAGCACGGGGCCGTGGTGAACCTTCTAACCAACGTTCTTTTCTGTTTTTATTGCAGGACTTGGAACCCAGGCGCCACATTTGAACTTCCTGCGTAGTGTATGAGCTCCAGTTCTAGTAGAGACATAAAAGAACCTCTAGAAGAACCCGAACGCTTTCTCAGAAAAAGACTTAAAGCTAAAAACCAAGAGAAAGTTTCGGGGGACCCACTTCCAATGGCAGACCAACGTACCCTTATGGATTACCTACGACCCACTGTAAGTAATCTCGGCGCCGCTATCAATGCACCGAATGTCGAAGCCAGTAACTTTGAACTTCAGCCATATTTGATACAAATGCTTCAAACTCCGCAACTTTCCATGGGTTTGCGGATGAGGATCCCCATCTACATATTACTAATTTCTTAGAAATATGTGATACCTTTCGGATCAATGGAGCATCAAACGACGCCATCCGCCTTCGGATGTTTCCATTTTCACTAAAAGACTGAGCTAAGGCTTGGCTTAATACCCTCCCAGTTGGCTCGGTAAACACCTGGGATGAACTATCCCAAAAGTTTCTATATAAGTATTTCCTTCCTTCTAAAACGGCTAAATTAATGACTGGAATTAATACATATTTACAAGAAGATGGGGAATCCTTATATGAAACTTGGGAAAGGTTCAAGGAGCTACTAAGAAAGTGTCCTCATCACGGTCTTGCGGTATGGCAACAAGTATCCACTTTCTACAATGGGTTGTTGCCACACACACGACAAACACTTGATTCTACAATGGGTTGTTGCCACACTCCCCGAGGCAATAAATCTATTGCCCCGGGCGCCCATAAGGTTGATGAAAGCACTTCTTTAGAAGCCCAAATCGAGGCCCTTTCTTCAAAAATCAAAAAGTTAGAAATGGCAAAAACAGCCTCGGTTATGGCTTGTGAGGGGTGTGGTGGGCCACATGAAATTTCGAGTTGTATGAAAGAAGTTGATGATCAAACGGAAACGGTAAACTACATTGATAATAGACCTAGACCGTCGGGTCCTCCAACGGGTACCTACAACCAAGGATGGCGTAACCACCCTAACCTTGGTTGGAGAGATCCCGAAAATTGTAGTAACCAACAAAACCAACGAACTAACTTTCAACAACCACAAAATTTTTCTCAACAACAAGGTGGACGAGAAAGGCTTGAAGATACTGTATCTCGCCTCAACTCCGACACCGAAAAGAAAAACTCGGATCGATTTCAGCAATTGGAATCGAATTTTAGAAATCAACAAGCTAGCATTCAAAACATTGAAAAACAATTAAATCAAATAGCTCAAAATTTCTCCGAGAGACCACAAGGCGCGTTACCAAGTAATACCGAGACCAACCCAAAGGCGCAAGTACATCTCATAACATTGAGGAACCGTACTGTGGGTCCTGAAGAGGCCCCACTTCCACCAACTGAAAGAAGCCAATCTAGCCAAACTACAACTCCACCCGCGCCCCAACAAGAGAAGGCTTCTTCACTAGTTCAAGAGCCTACTAAGACTCCTCCGGTTCCATACCCCGGTCGGTTAATTCGTCAAAAGACCGATGAGCAATTCGCAAAGTTCAAAACTTTACTAAAACAATTGCATGTTAATATTCCATTTATCGAAGTCCTAACCCAAATGCCTAAATATTCAAAATTTATGAGGGACTTCCTCACTCATAAAAGGAAAATTGAATCAGTGCAATTAGTTAACTTAGGCGAAGAATGCTTCGCCCTACTTGTAACATCTGTGCTTGTAATCATTGTGAACAGTTCAGTTATCAATAAAACAAAGCTATTAGATCCCAATGTTTGTTTGGTTATGTTTTACATTTTTCATGTTTTGACTTTTGTTCAATTTCAAACTCTATATCGCTTTCTGGAGAGTTATGCGCAAACTCGTGCGTAAACTTAATCAGTTTAACACGACAAATACTCTGCAACATCAACATATAGTTAACATACCTTAAATAACCCTTACATAACTTAGAAATAAGTTTTGAAGGCTTTGGTATGGCAGAAACAAGTTAATTCGTTTACAGGGACTAAACTTGACAAACTGCGAAAGTATGCCAATTTAAATTATAACGAACATTCCAGAACATGACCATAGGTTAAACATACCACAAATATCCTTTACATAGCTTAGAAATAGGCTTTGAGGGGTACGGTGTGCTAAAATAAACTTTTGGGTCATTCAGGGACTAAAAGCGTCAAAAAGTGCATAAGTTTGCACTTTCACGCATAACTTACGTTCTGAATTTATGTAAGCACTAAAATTTAGGGACATCCAAAAATTTATGTAAGCACTAAAATATTTTATTTTAGTGTTTGGCATGATAAAAATCCTTTCGTCGCGCCATTTGGATCGTTTTTCGCGCTTATGCGCATTCCGTCGTAATTAAGCGAACATCGCGATCGTACGACCAAACGAACCAACGGTTCCAAGAATCCTATAAATACCCACCTCCATTCTTTCCAAAAACCCACAAATCTGATCTAAAAGCTCTAAGTTGAAGCCATTACTTCATACCTGAGCTATTCGATCAAGATTTACTAGCGGGGACCCTTCGTAAGTGTTCCTTCGTTCTTTTATCGCTTTTCTAGTCCGAAAGTCAAACTATGTTTGACTTTCTGCGTTGACCAGTTTATGGTCAACACGAAGTTCGTTTGAACTTCCTAACGTGAACGTAATCACGATGGTTATAGTCCCTAGTGACTATACCTACTGATTTCCACGTTATCTAGACTCAGTGACGAGTCGTAGTTTCGGCCAAAATGCGTGTTATTGCGTATTTTGTAACCAAACTACTCTTAGGTATCAAAACCGTTTGTTTTGATACCAAACCTATTTTCTAAACTTAGTTAAGCATGTTTTAACATGCTTAGCTCGTCACTTTTAGTTAGTGCTTGTCTAGGGTCGTAAGGTAAGCGATCTAAACAATCGCTTGTACTTTCGAACCCGACCCGTTTGGTCGATCATTAGGATCCGAACAAACACATTAGGTGACCATAGTATATAGGGAATAACCTTTCGAGGTTATACCTTATGGTCACGAGGTTTAGTTAGTTGTATGATAGGTGGTTTATATGCCTTAGGTAAATTACCAAAATGCCCTTTTTACGCCAAAATTCATTTTAAGCATATGTAACATATCTTTTGGTATCTAAACTGATTTGGTAACAATATTAGACATGCTAAGTCATATTTTACTTATCATAGGACTAGTTAGGCATTCCGAACGCGTTTTACGCGAACGACGCGTTAAAGTAGCATAAGCTACCTAAACGGGTCGTAATGGGTTGTAAGCACTTAGGTTAGGTTTCATTTAGTATGTAGGCTTTTTTTAAACCATATTACGTGAGTTCCCCTACTCATTTGGTTTACGAACCCTCATTCTATCCAATCCTCCGATTTAGGTCCGGTATATTAACATAGTTACCTATATTAGGTGCCGTTTGATATCAGTGATCTCTAGCATTGTTTGGTTGTTACTCAAGGACTACTAAGCAATCTCAAGTGAGTACATAGACCCCTCTTTTACTATTTTCCAAACTGTTTTGGGGTGGAACACATGTGCCTACTTGTTACTTTCATGCTTTCCATGTTTTCATATCATATGCTTATTATGTTCATTAGGACCCTTATAGTACATGATATCATTGTGTTTATGCTATGTATGTCCATTGTGTGCATACTTAGTACATCGTTTTACATCACATTTTATGCTATGTATGTCCATTATGTGCATACTTAGTACATTGTTTTACATTACATTTCATGCTATGTATGTCCATTGTGTGCATACTTAGTACATCGTCTTACATCACATTTCATGCTATGTATGTCCATTGTGTGCATACTTAGTATATTGTTTTACATTACATTTCACGCTATGTATGTTCATTTGATTACATACTTAGTGCATTGTTTTCACATGCTTACATTTTTGGTATGACATTTGGTTTGTTCAAATGGGACAATATACATTCATTAACATTGATCACGCCGCTCGTTAGTAGGTAATGGTACCATAGGAATTGATAACTCCCGTTCCTGAACCCTAGGTTTGTTTGGGTGGAAGGAATGACCGAATTCGATAAACATAACACAGATAAACCTTTAATTTGTTTAAAGGTCTATCACCACAGTCACAAGGCTTGGATGTATGCATTATAACATTACCGCATAGATGTTTGTATCAGTATAGCATGCATTTGTTCCACAAAACATAACTTTGATTTAAACTATGTTTAATTCGATACCCTGTTTTTGTGCATTTTACCTATGGTTTAGTTGATGTATTTCACTTGCCATACATGATATTTTTGGATACACAATTCATGATTTACATTAAACATAAACATTTGACATTGATATACACCCTTAGTGATTTACATTAGACATGGACATTTTGATATGGTTTACACAATAACACTTGACAATTGATTTATACATGAACAATTTACATGGTGGTTGGTTTGGGTAAGTGATTTGAGTAACGAGGCGTGTGTAATACGATACAAACATGGTGGATACGCCGCTGGTACTTCCTATATATAAGTGCTTGTATGATATTACATGTCGTAGCGTTACTTAAATTATTTCAATATTTGACATATTACATTTTACATAAACAATTTATTTTTCACAAGACATTGTATTACAAAACAGTTTATATTATCCAACTCATTTTACTCGGTTATTTTATTTAACCATACACCATTCTTTTATATAGTCTGATTTCTTATCGAGTTTTCATACGATTTATAAAAGAAAACATTTAACAAGATTCATGACTAATTTTTATTAAACCTTTCTTTTAAAACCCAAGTCATGAATCCTATTTTCACTAAACCTATGTATCTCACAGGCATTTTTATGCTGACGTACCTATTTTCACATGTGTTTTCAGGAACTGTTGCTTAGGATGATGATCGGGACACTAGGGCGGACCTGTGCCTTAGAGACTTAAAATGAAGATAGACTTAGTTTAATTATGTTCTGAACTCTTTATTACCTGTTTAAAGATAATGTAACACTCTTGTTTGATAAATAAATTATAACTTTGTATGCCATGGTTGTGAAACAATTAATTCTGTTACAACACTCCCTGACATTTCCGCCACGATTTGATGTTCTACGTGGTCGGGGTGTGACAGAAGAGTTGGTATCAGAGCCAATGGTTATAGGGAATTAGGTTATTAGTAATGCTTTGACCTAGACTATAACCTTCCTAGGACCTTAACGCAAGATGATTTGTGTTTAGATTTTAAAACATGCACTTCACCTATCCTTAGGTGATAACCACAACGGGAACATCAAGTTCGAATCCGCTTTGAAAATTAATCATATGTTTTTGGATGACTGATTACTAGGTTTTGAACCCTCTATTGTAAGGTTTTGAACCCTCTGTTATATGGTTTTGAACCCCTTTGAGTTTTCAAAATCTCGCCAAGGTTTTGGGTTTTAAATAATGTTAACACGTGCAATCTGGAAGAGTGAATGCCTGTACCCTGGGTTTTCTGTCTAAGGCTAGAGTGTTTGTACAAATCCACATAATCGGACCAGTCACTCTTACCTGGGAACTCTTGGGGTTAGTGTTCACTTATAGTCGAGCATGTCTTCGCGATACATTATTTTTGACCCATTTACGTTGATTAGCCACTGTGTGTCGCTTGTTTGCTTTGCGATGCGGACGAATAACCACCATCTTTGCTTTTGTTGATTTTGTTTCATCTCATTCTCTTCATCCAATCATCTCACTCGTTTCCTTTCATGTTTTCCTCTTTTAGAATGCCTCCCCGACGTTTCCGCCATGATTTGATGTTCTACGTGGTCTACGCGAAAACCAGATAGCGACTGCCGAACTGGCAAAAATCATTGCGCAGCAAATGGCTGCTGCATTCCCATACCTCTTTGCTCAATGGAACCAAGCCAACAACAACAACAATGCTCCATGCAATTTCAAGAATTTTAACTCGGCTAAACCACTCAAGTTTAGTGGTTCTGAGGGAGCAACTGGGCTTCTTCAATGGTTCGAGAGCATTGAGAATACTTTCCATCACGTGCAGTGTCCTGACAATCTCAAGGTCGAGTTTTCTTCGAGTGTGTTCCAGAAGAGGGCTCTTACGTGGTGGAACGGTGTTATGAGAGATCGTGGTGCAGAAGTTGCTCTAGCACAGACATGGGCTGAACTTAGGGCCGTTATGATGAGGGAGTTCTGTCCTTGTCATGAACAGCAAGCTTTGGAGAGAGAGTTTGATGACTTGAAACAAGACAGTGGCGAGCACAGGGCGTATACTGATAGGTTTGAGGAGTTGAGTCTGCTTTGCCCAACAATGGTTACCTCACTCGACAAGGCTATCGAAAGGTACATCGACGGTCTACCTGAATCAGTACAAGACATCATTACTGGTAGTAACCCTACCACACTCCGTCAGGCGATCGAGTTAGCAGCGACATTGACTGAGTCGCAGGTTCGAAAGGGAAAGCTGCACAAAAAGGGTGACAAGGGTAAGAAGCAAGCGTCTGACAAAGAAGATAGCAAGAAAGGTTAAAACAAGAAGGGAAAGGATTCTGGTTCCTCAAGGGGGTCAAGGAAGCGTAAGGCTTCCCAAAATTTTGCTGTCACTGCCCAAGCTAACCAGGCAGCTCCCAACCAACCCGCACAGCCTCCAGCGAAGAAACCTTATGCAGGAAATGCACCTTTGTGCAATAGATGCAACAGTCACCATCAGCCGTAATTTCCGTGCTGTTTCTGTACTAACTGTGGGAAGTTAGGTCATCTTGCTGCCACCTGCCGCATTCCTGCTAATCAGAATCGGGCAGTTCAGAACCCGGCTCAACAAATTGCTCAGCCTCTTGCTCAGCAACAGGGTCAAGCTGCACAACCACCCGCCAGGTTCCTGTTACAACTGTGGGGATCTGACCCACTACCGTAATCAGTGTCCAAGATTGGTGAATGCTAACCCAAATCAGAATCAGGCTCAGGCTCGAGGTCGAGTCTTCAACATGAATGCTCAGGAGGCACAAGCAGACAATGAAGTGGTGAACGGTACGTTCTTTATTAATAATCAGCCTGCATCTGTTCTTTTTGATTCGGGTGCCGACAAGAGTTTTGTGTCATTGTCTTTTGAGCCAATGCTTCGCGTGTCTAGAACGAAACTAGGAAAACCTTTGACAATAGAGGTTGCTAGTGGTGAACCCATTGTTCTTGATTCTGTTCTTCGCAACTGCCAGTTGAACCTTAACGACCATCCCTTTCCTATTGACCTCACGCCTATGCAACTTGGAAGCTTCGACGTTATTGTGGGTATGGATTGGTTAGCCAAGCATCGCGCAGAGGTAGTTTGTTTTGAGAAGATTGTTCGTGTGCCGCTTTCGACAGGCGAGATCCTACAGGTTCGTGGTGAGAAACCTGCTGGTGGTCTCAAACTCATGTCTTGTTTTAAAGCTCGGAAGTATCTGGGAAAGAACTATGTGGCCTTTTTGGCACACGTTGTAGCAGATAAGGGTAAAGGTAAATCTATTCAAGATATTCCTGTTGTTCAGGATTATTCTGAAGTATTCCCTGAAGAGTTACCTGGTCTACATCCAGCACGCCAAGTCGAGTTCCGTATTGATCTCGTACCTGGTGCAAATCCCATTGCCAGATCTCCATATCGTCTTGCACCATCTGAGAAGCAAGAGTTGTCTAAGCAGCTTCAGGAGCTCTCTGACAAAGGTTTTATCCGTCCTAGCTTTTCACCTTGGGGTGCTCCCGTTCTTTTTGTCAAGAAGAAGGATGGATCTTTCAGGATGTGTATCGATTATCGTGAGCTTAACAAGCTTACCATCAATAATCGATATCCCCTACCTCGCATCGATGATCTCTTTGATCAGTTACAGGGCGCTTCTTATTTTTCAAAGATTGATCTGCGATCTGGATATCATCAACTTCGTGTGCATGAAGAAGACATTCCCAAGACAGCGTTCCGCACTCGTTATGGGCATTACGAGTTCACAGTCTTGCCATTCGGTTTGACTAATGCTCCTGCTGTTTTCATGGACTTAATGAATAGGGTCTGCAAGCCTTATTTGGACCAGTTCGTCATTGTTTTTATTGACGACATCTTGATTTATTCTAAGACGCGAGCTGATCACGAGCAACATCTTCGTCTTATTTTGGAACTCCTAAAGAAAGAACAACTTTTCGCCAAATTCTCCAAGTGTGAATTCTGGCTTAAAGAAGTTCAATTTTTAGGACATATTGTCAACGAACAAGGTATTCATGTAGATCCCTCCAAGATCAGTGCGATCAAGGATTGGGATACGCCTACTACTCCTACTGAGGTTCGTTCTTTTCTTGGTCTAGCGGGTTATTACCGCCGCTTCATTAAAAACTTCTCAAAGATTGCAGTTCCTCTAACTGCTCTAACTCAGAAGAACAAACCCTTTGATTGGGGATTCAAACAAGAGGAAGCTTTTCAAAATCTAAAGCAAAAACTTTGCGATGCACCTGTTCTGACTTTGCCTGATGGCAATGATGATTTTGTAGTTTATTGCGATGCATCTAAATTGGGTCCTGGCTGTGTTCTGATGCAAAGGAATAAAGTCATAGCCTACGCATCAAGACAGTTGAAGATACATGAGAAAAACTACACCACTTATGATCTTGAGTTGGGTGCAGTTGTCTTCGCTCTTAAGATCTGGAGACACTATTTGTACGGTACAAAATGTGTGGTTTTCACGGACCACAAAAGTCTTCAGCATATCTTCAATCAGAAAGAACTCAACATGAGGCAACGACGTTGGGTTGAGCTTCTAAACGACTGTGACTGCGAAATTCGCTATCATCCTGGTAAGGCAAATGTCGTAGCCGATGCATTGAGTCATAAGGAACGTACTAAGCTTCATTGTGTTCGTGTTCAATCCGATATTCAAGCTTGATCCGATATCCAAGCCGACATTTCTCAGGCTCAACAATCTTGTGTTTCACAAGGTTTGATGGATAAGGAATTTCCCTATCACATAACACCTGATCTTGAACTGAAGGACAATGGATCGTATTACTTCATGGACCATTTGTGGGTCCCAAGCCAAGATGATCTTCGTACCTTGCTTATGGATGAAGCCCATAAGTCTCGTTATTCTGTTCATCCTGGCTCAGATAAGATGTATAAGGATCTTCGTATTCAGTATTGGTGGCCTGGTATGAAGAAAGACATTGCCTTATATGTATCAAAATGCCTTACTTGTCTTAAAGTTAAGGCTGAACATCAACGTCCTTCTTGTTTATTGGTGCAACCAGAGATCCCAGTTTGGAAATGGGAAAACATTACTATGGATCTCATTACCAAACTTCCGCGCACTAAGAAAGGTCATGATACCATCTGGGTAGTTGTTGATCGTCTTACTAAGTCAGCACATTTCTTGCCAATCTGTGAGGATTTTTCTGCTGACAAACTTGCTAAAATCTATGTGGATGAGATTGTAGCTCGACATGGTGTTCCTTTGAACATCATTTCTGACAGAGATGCTCGTTTCACTTCTCATTTTTGGAGAACCATGCAATCTGCTATGGGGACCCAACTTAATCTGAGCACAGCTTATCATCCGCAAACAGATGGTCAATCTGAAAGAACAATCCAGACTCTGGAGGATATGCTTAGAGCTTGTGTGATCGATTTTGGTGGTAGTTGGGATTCACATCTTCCGTTGATTGAATTCTCCTACAACAACAGTTATCACTCCAGTATCAACATGGCTCCTTTCGAGGCTCTCTATGGTCGAAAATGTCGTTTACCAGTCTGCTGGAATGAGATCGGTGAGGCTCAGTTTACTGGTCCTGCCCTCATTTTAGAGACAACTGATAAGATTAAGAAAGTTCGTGATAACCTTCAGATAGCTAGAAGCCGTCAAAAGAATTACGCGGACCCAAAACGCAAGTCCTTGGATTTTCAAGTCAGTGATCGCGTATTACTTAAGGTCTCACCTTGGAAAGGTGTGATCAGATTTGGAAAGAAAGGAAAACTTGCACCTAGATACGTTGGACCATTCAAGATCGTCGAAAGAATCGGTAAGGTAGGCTACAGACTTGAGTTACCTCCTGAACTTGGAAATGTTCATCCAACATTTCACGTGTCCAATCTCAAGAAGTGTTTAGCTAATGAGAACCTCCACATACCGCTTGACGAAATTCGTGTTGATAAAACACTGAAATTTGTTGAGAAGCCAGTGGAAATCATGGAACGTGAAGTCAAGTGGCTCAAACGCAAGCGCATTCCATTGGTCAAATTTCGCTGGGAATCTAAACATG
This sequence comes from Helianthus tuberosus, assembly GCA_030545235.1. NCBI lineage: Eukaryota > Viridiplantae > Streptophyta > Magnoliopsida > Asterales > Asteraceae > Helianthus > Helianthus tuberosus. The sequence continues at coordinate 88,114,995 of CM060369.1, forward strand.
GACCTGAGTTTACTTGGGAACGTGAAGATCAAATGAAGGCGAAGTACCCACATCTTTTCCCACGAGTTTCCTCTAAATAAATTTTGGGACGAAATTTCCACAAGTAGGGGAGACTGTAACATCTGTGCTTGTAATCATTGTGAACAGTTCAGTTATCAATAAAACAAAGCTATTTGATCCCAATGTTTGTTTGGTTATTTTTTACATTTTTCATGTTTTGACTTTTGTTCAATTTCAAACTCTATATCGCTTTCTGGAGAGTTATAAGCAAAATCATGCGTAAACTTAATCAGTTTAACACGAAAAATACTCCGGAACATCAACATATACTTAACATACCTTAAATAACCCTTACATAACTTAGAAATAAGTTTTGAAGGATTTGGTATGGCAGAAACAAGTTAATTCGCTTACAGGGACTAAACTTGACAAACTGCGAAAGTATGCCAATTTAAACTATAACAAACATTCCAGAACATGACCATAAGTTAAACATACCATAAATATCCTTTACATAGCTTAGAAATAGGCTTTGAGGGGTTCGGTGTGCTAAAATAAACTTTTGGGTCATTCAGGGACTAAAAGCGTAAAAAAGTGCATAAGTTTGCACTTTCGCGCATAACTTACGTTCTGAATACATCCGGACATCCAAAAATTTATGTAAGCACTAAAATATTTTATTTTAGTGTTTGGCATGAGAAAAATCCTTTCGTCGCGCCATTTGGATCGTTTTTCGCGCTTATGCGCATTCTGTCGTAATTAAGCGAACATCGCGATCGTATGACCAAACGAACCAACATCTGACATATTTTTGAGCATGTTTCATGTCCACAATGTTTAGGCATCATTTTAGGGCCTTAAAGTTAGCTTAAGGGGTCTTAAACGTGTCGGAAATGAGCTTAAACCTCAACAGGGACCAAAATTGTCATTTTGCAAAGTTTGTTTCTGATCAGAAGGACCAGGTGGCCCGCGTAAACTCCTGGTGTCTCCTTACGTGGCCCGCGTCAGGCTCCCTAATCAGAATAATCAGTTTTAACAGCTGATTACAGCTGTTAACCACTCAAAACTCACCCACACTTGCCCTTTGCTGCTCATGAGGGGCCATTTTGAGTTACCATAAGGTTGTAACAAGTGTAGGGACAAGATCAAAGCACGTTATTCGATAAACGATCCTAACGGTTCCAAGAATCCTATAAATACCCACCTCCATTCTTTCCAAAAATCCACAAATCTGATCTAAAAGCTCTAAGTTGAAGCCATTACTTCATACCCGAGCTATTCGATCAAGATTTACTAGCGGGGACCCTTCGTAAGTGTTCCTTCGTTCTTTTATCGCTTTTCTAGTCCAAAAGTCAAACTATGTTTGACTTTCTACGTTGACCAGTTTATGTTCAACACGAAGTTCGTTTGAACTTCCTAACGTGAGCGTAATCACGATGGTTATAGTCCCTAGTGACTATACCTACTGATTTCCACGTTATCTAGACTCAGTGACGAGTCGTAGTTTCGGCCAAAATGCGTGTTATTGCGTATTTTGTAACCAAACTACTCTTAAGTATCAAAATCGTTTGTTTTGATACCAAACTTGTTTTCTAAACTTAGTTAAGCATGTTTTAACATGCTTAGCTCGTCACTTTTAGTTAGTGCTTGTCTAGGGTCGTAAGGTAAGCGATCTAAACAATCGCTTGTACTTTCGAACCCGACCCGTTTGGTCGATCATTAGGATCCGACCAAACACATTAGGTGACCATAGTATATAGGGAATAACCTTTCGAGGTTATACCTTATGGTCACGACGTTTAGTTAGTTGTATGATAGGTGGTTTATATGCCTTAGGTAAATTACTAAAATGCTCTTTTTACGCCAAAATTCATTTTAAGCATATGTAACATATATTTTGGTAACATATATTTTGGTATCTAAACTGATTTGGTAACAATATTAGACATGTTAAGGCATATTTTACTTATCATAGGACTAGTTAGGCATTCCGAACGCGTTTTACGCGAACGACGCGTTAAAGTAGCATAAGCTACCTAAACGGGTCGTAATGGGTCGTAAGCACTTAGGTTAGGTTTCATTTAGTATGTAGGCTTTTTTAAACCATATTACATGAGTTCCCCTACTCATTTGGTTTACGAACCCTCATTCTATCCAATCCTCTGATTTAGGTCCGGTATATTAACATAATTACCTATATTAGGTGCCGTTTGATATCCGTGATCTCTAGCATTGTTTGGTTGTTACTCAAGGACTACTAAGCAATCTCAAGTGAGTACATAGACCCCTCTTTTACTGTTTTCCAAAGTGTTTTGGGGTGGAACACATGTGCCTACTTGTTACTTTCATGCTTTCCATGTTTTCATATCATATGCTTATTATGTTCATTAATACCCTTATAGTACATGATTTCACTGTGTTTATGCTATGTATGTCCATTGTGTGCATACTTAGTACATCGTTTTACATCACATTTTATGCTATGTATGTCCATTGTGTGCATACTTAGTACATTGTTTTACATTACATTTCATGCTATGTATGTCCATTGTGTGCATACTTAGTACATTGTTTTACATTACATTTCACGCTATGTATGTTCATTTGATTACATACTTAGTGCATTGTTTTCACATGCTTACATTTTTGGTATGACATTTGGTTTGTTCAAATGGGACAATATACATTCATTAACATTGATCACGCCGCTCGTTAGTAGGTAATGGTACCATAGGAATTGACAACTCCCGTTCCTGAACCCTAGGTTTGTTTGGGTGGAAGGAATGACCGAATTCGATAAACATAACACAGATAAACCTTTAATTTGTTTAAAGGTCTATCACCACAGTCACAAGTCTTGGATGTATGCATTATAACATTACCGCATAGATGTTTGTATCAGTATAGCATGCATTTGTTCCACAAAACATAACTTTGATTTAAACTATGTTTAATTCGATACCCTGTTTTTGTGCATTTTACCTATGGTTTAGTTGATGTATTTCACTTGCCATACATGATATTTTTGGATACACAATTCATGATTTACATTAAACATAAACATTTGACATTGATATACACCCTTAGTGATTTACATTAGACATGGACATTTTGATATGGTTTACACAATAACACTTGACAATTGATTTATACATGAACAATTTACATGGTGGTTGGTTTGGGTAAGTGATTTGAGTAACGAGGCGTGTGTAATACGATACAAACATGGTGGATACGCCGCTGGTACTTCCTATATATAAGTGCTTGTATTATATTACATGTCGTAGCGTTACTTAAATTATTTCAATATTTGACATATTACATTTTACATAAACAATTTATTTTTCACAAGACATTGTATTACAAAACAGTTTATATTATCCAACTCATTTTACTCGGTTATTTTATTTAACCATACACCATTCTTTTATATAGTCTGATTTCTTATCGAGTTTTCATACGATTTATAAAAGAAAACATTTAACAAGATTCATGACTAATTTTTATGAAACCTTTCTTTTAAAACCCAAGTCATGAATCCTATTTTCACTAAACCTATGTATCTCACAGGCATTTTTATGCTGATGTACCTATTTTCACATGTGTTTTCAGGAGCTGTTGCTTAGGATGATGATCGGGACACTAGGGCGGACCTGTGCCTTAGAGACTTAAAATGAAGATAGACTTAGTTTAATTATGTTCAGAACTCTTTATTTCTTGTTTAAAGACAATGTAACACTCTTGTTTGATAAATAAATTATAACTTTGTATGCCATGGTTGTGAAACAATTAATTCTGTTACAACACTCCCCGATGTTTCCGCCACGATTTGATGTTCTACGTGGTCGGGGTGTGATACTACTACTCAACAAACTGCCACAAAAAATAATTGATCCTGGAAGCTTCACGATTCCTTGCTCGATTGGGGAATCCCCCATTCGCAATGCACTAGCCGATCTTGTGGCTAGCATCAACCTCATGCCTGCATCAATGTTCAGATGACTCGGCCTAGGAAAAACGAGCCCTACAAAGATGAGCATACAACTTGCCGACAGATCCGTCAAATATCCACAAGGTGTCGCTGAAAATCTATTGGTCAAAGTCGACAATTTCGTCTTCCCGGCCGACTTTGTCATACTAGACATGGAAGAAGACACCAAAGTCCCTCTCATCCTAGGGAGGCCATTTCTAGCCACTGGCCAAGCAGTAGTAGACATGAATGACGGAACACTAACATTGAAGTTTGGGGACGAGGAAGTGAAGTTTGGAGTCCGAAAAAGAGTTGAAGACGAAGATCCGGTCAATTACATGAAGGTCATAGACTCAAGCTTGGATGACGCTCTCTGACGGTGTAGCATGGGATGCAAAACATCCCACTTAGGTAACATATGACCAGGCTTTGGTCTAGCCAAGGACCCTTATAAACGTGGCGCACCACGGAGGCATTCTGCGGAACTATCCTTAGTTTAGTTTAGATTAATTTTTATGTTTTCTAGTTTAGTTTTAATTTTCAGGAATAAAACACACTTGGGATGGCAAAGGATAACAAGGGAAACTTGGACCAGCACCCCATGCACGAAAAGAGGGCCATCCGACAAAATTTTCTTCATTACAGCAAGTTCAGCACGGGCCATGTCCGCCTAACACGACCCCGTGTTGCACAGTCTGCAGAAAATGCCCAGTTCAGGTAAACTGGACACGGGCCGTGTTCACCCAACACGCCCCCGTGTCCAGGCTTCTGTTTCTTTTTACAACTTTTTGTTACTGGCGACTGAACACGGGGCCGTGCCCGGACACCATGGGGCCGTGTCCAGACGCCCAGTAACATAAAATTTTGCTTTTTAACACCTTTTTACACATTCAATCAACCAAAAAACTTATTTTTGGGACACATTGAGGACAATGTGTAATTTAAGTGTAGGGGGGATCCTTAAACTTTGAATCTTGCAAGTCCTAATTACAAGCCTTACACAAAACTCTATTGGAACCGCTAATCACCCCAATTTTTTTCAAAATTTTTTCATTTTTTTACTTGTCTAGGTTTAACTCGGGAATTTCAAATTCTAAAAAGGTTATATTTTTACAAATTTACAACCGATAGCGTCGTGATAAAAAGAACCAACATAAGAAAATTATGAAACGGCATGACAAGCTTAGTTAAAATTTGATTATATATACTTGATCACATAAAAACCCATTCCCACAAAAGTGAGTTTTGAGCCTTTATTGAGCATACAAATACATATCTTTAAACTAAATGCTCATTTTTCGTTTCTTGTGTGAATAGCCGCTTGGTTCTTACAACTCTAGAACTTGCCACGACGATACATTCCCGGTCCTTACCAACTTAAACCTGAGTAAGTAAATGATGGAGGCATTAGGACTAACCCTTTTTATTTCTACACCATTATTTTTTTTACCATCTACCCAAAATCCCCCTAGTTAACCCCTTTGAGCCTAAACCTTTTCATTTCTTAACCCAAACCAAACACCATTTCACCCACCAAAACCTTTTTATTTTTAACCCTTTATTTTAGTAACAAACCCGGATTTTCGTATGACTTTTCAAAAAAAAAAATTTGTTGATGATGAAGCAAAAGAAGAAAATAAACAAACAAGTTCATCAAAAATAACTTTGTTTGAAAAAAAGGCTTCATCAAAATAAAAATTGCAAAAATAAAAAGTCATACGAAAACCGACGCTTTTACGCTTTTCGCCCTTTTCTACTAACCACTAACCCAACCACCTACCCTTTAACCCAAGCCTAACCCTTCATCCAAAAGTCCTCTTGATATTTACAAAGGTATATAGTTAAAAAGGAGGAGGATTGATTGTTTGGCAAGCCTATGGTAGGAGTAAGTTCCATGCCGCTCTCGAGTGATTCACTAAAATACATCTTCGGCCGAGTGTTGAGTGATCCCCCGTGAGGTATGTGAACTTGTATATAAATAGAATTTTAAAGAGGCATGTTATGCCCTAATAAGTAATTTATCTTATGAAAAGTTTTAAATAAAGCATGATGAATAGGATTGTAAATAAATAAAAATAAACTTAATAAAGAATATTGGAAATCCCGACACTCTATGACAAGCCCAAAAACCTTCTCTTCTACCCATTCCATTTGGGAGTGTAAAGCCACATTATAAAGAGTTTTGCTTGAGGACAAGCAAAGATTCAAGTGTGGGGGTATTTGATGTGTTCAAAATGCAACATATAAATTACATCAATTGTGGCATAAAACTAACCATTTTTTAGTACTAATGTTGGAAAAAGTGTGTTTTTGTCTTCCTTTTGTATTTTCAGGATTAAATGAGCTCAAATTAACAAAAGAAGCAAAAAGGCAGCTAAATCTAACATAAATACAAGAAAAGGAACAAACGTGGCATGCCTGACCTCCCCGACATCATCTTCCCAAGCAAAACAAGAGAACAGAAGGCTGAACACGCCCCGTGCTCAGTGAACACGGGGGCGTGCCCAAGTGCCAGCATAAAAGACAAAGCTATAGAAGCTTCTATCGCCCACCACGGGGCCGTGTTCAGCGGACACGGGGCCGTGGTCAACTATAAGATTCGCAGAATCCAGGCAAATCTTGATAGTACAGATATGCTTCTGCACACGGGGGCGTGCCCAGCGGACACGGGGGCGTGGTCAACTAATGCAGACAAGAGCAATTAATGAAGAAAGAGAAGGATGATGGACACGGGGTCGTGCCCAATGGACACGGGGCCGTGCCCGAGCTGCTGTTCAGGCTATAAATAGGGGTGCTTGGCTCATTTGCAAACCATCCCTTGGCACACCACCTCTCTCACACTTCTCCCACCACCCACCACCATCACAACACCATCATCCACCACCATCATCCATTATCCATCAAAGAGTGTGTGAGTCATCTCGGGATCCAAGATTGATCGTAAGAGTTCTTGACAATCAAAGGCCATGTTTGCCTAAGTCTCTTACATCACTTGGTGAAGACAAGTGTCTAGTGTAATACTTTTTATTTTTAATCTTTTCGCACTTTTTACTTGGTTATGTATTAATGACTTTAATAACTAGTTTCTTATGTTGAAGGTGATTCTTCCTTATCGTTTGTCCGTGGTGTCTTGGCATTATTTTACTGTCTATATAAAATAAAATATTTTCACCATTCATATCTCCACGGTCTATATGGAGGTATGTTGGCTACCTGGTCGGGGGTTAAGGGAACGGTTTGGTAAGAGTCTTTCCTTGTTCAATGTATAGATCCTGCAAGGACCTGTGTCAAATTTAGTAGGACCTCCTTCAATACCCACCGGTATTGGATGGCGGGGGTCCAAACTCTTTGATCCCCTCATATGTAAGCTACTATTAATACTTTAACCCGGCTACTTAGGACTGTATCCCTGCTGACTCAGACTACTTAGCCGAGGGTAACGCCACCTTCAAATGAGGGGCCTACCATAATATGCATTAATAACTTAATTAATTATCTTTCAATAATTTGACCCTTTAGGATTGTATCCTTGCTGACTCAAACTACTGGGTTGAGGGTAACGTCACCTTCAAAAGAGGGGTCTACTACAATAATTAAGATAATCTCTTAAAAAGTGCAAAAGTGCGGAAATAATCAAAGGTTACACTAAACACGAGTCGGAGCCAAGTGATTCATCTTGTCTATCTGTTTTTACTTTTATTTTATTTTTCTGCATTTTAGTTAGTTTTTATTTTTCTAGTTTAAAACCTTTTTCTAAACTTTTGATTTGATTAGACGTTGAGGATAAACCGGTACTAAAAGCTCTTGTGTCCTTGGACGACCTCGGTATCTTGCCAACACAATACTACGCTCACGATGGGTGCACTTGCCCATATGTGTGTTTGGTGTTAGTAAAATATCGTGTTTTATAAATTTAAAACTTGACTAACGTGTAAAAAGGGCTTAAAATATACTTAAACTTATATACACACTAGCACACATCAACCATACGTTCACACATGAGCTTTATACCAACTTCATTCGCCTTACCTGATCAAAGTAATTGTACCCATGCAAAATATTGTAAAATAAAAAACATGTCATACTATTCCTGGCATACAAATACGCCTTAAAAAACTATCAAACACGACAGTGTTTTAGTGTACGTACTTGCGCAGCAGCGCATCAACAAAAAAGGGGATACACATCCCAAATATTACAGAAAATTGTTCAAAACAATTAAAAAACAAATTCTATGATAAATCTTCGCCTTCATCAGGAAAGATTTCCTTCAGTTGCGCCACGTGATCTTCAGATTGCAACGCAACATTTATAGGTCCATAATGGGAAGCTGCAAATTGTTGAATTCTGTTTTTAAAGCTACAAGCGCAGCGCCTGTGTTAACACCATAAGTAGCGGATTTGGTAATATCCCAATCAACCTTCAGAGCGTTATTCACATGATGAGAACACTCTGCATAGCCTTGGGAATATCCATCATTTCACGTGGCAACCACCAAACGCGCAACACTCTTATCCAGTTCTTCAGAATTTAACACTGATTCAGCGACCTACAAGAACAAAAGATAAATAAAAGAAAGACGCAAAGCATTCCCACAAAAGGAAAAAGTAACTTACACAGGCAATCCCACGCTCTTTCAACCACAGCATATCGCTTTTCAACGGTTCCAACTCGCTCTTTATTGTTGCCCGCGCCGTTTCAGAAGCCTCCAGTTTTTCTTTAGTCTCAGTCAGACGGCGTGAGGTTTCAGTTTTCTCGGAACGCGCAAGTTCCAGGTCTTTCTTGAGTTGTTCCTGATCAGAAAGCAAAGCAGTGAGTTCTTCTAACTCTTTATCTCTAAGTGCAAGGGTGGCGCAAGCTTGTACCTCTCGTTGTTCACTCCGCTCCCTGTGCGAGCGCGCCTCATCCCGCGCAGCTTCAGCATCAGCCTTCTCTTTCTTTAACTTCTCAATCTCCGTGTCCTGTGTTTTCAATTTCTCAACCTCAGCCTTGAGATTATTGATAACATTACGGAGATTCATCTTCTCGGAGTTAACTTTTTCATATATTTTCTTCCAGTTCTTGCGCTCCTCGGAAAGAAGAGCAGCTTCAGCTTCCGCTTTTCTCTTCCAGCCCGCGATGGACCATTCTTCCGTTTTCTGATCAGCTTCAAACTTGGCCTGATCAGCTTCCAGCTTAGCCTTCAACTGGGCAATCCGGTTTTCATCATCAGCAAGTTTCTTCTGGGACACCTTGAAAGCATCCCACTCTTTATGCATACTATGCCACTCACGCACTATGCGATGAGTGGTCGATCCATGAGAAGCAGCTCCCTCAAGGTAGGCGTGATAAGTTTGCTCATGAAGACGATTTTCCAGAAATTTAATCTCCCCTGGTGTAAATATCCCTTGCAACCAGTCCCGACACACACACCAATCTGAGAAAGTGTCACCCTTCTTCAGGTTCCAAACAGGGACATGAGTGTCAGAAGCATCTTTTTCCGAATAAGTTCTATAGTAATAATCCCCTAGAGTCTCATCTGGGCAGATTGGGGAATTCCTGCCAGCATCTGAAAATGCTCCTTGATCTTCAGAAACCTTCTCTATGTTTTCAGGCATGGAACCAGAAACCTTAGAAGGGGACGTTGTAACTGGGATTTCTTCAGCAGTTTTCCCTTTCTCGAACCCATGAGCAGCAAATTCAGGGGCTTGTGGGTCACCAACACCATCCACAACCCCTGGGCTAACAACTTTTTCGGCTTCCGCAACAACATCAACGGACTTGTCAGCCTCAACAACCTTCTCCACACCACCCTCTGGAACCTCAGTAGTCTTTAACTGATCAACAATAGTAGCACGCGGAGGAGAGGAGGGAGTTTTTCGTTAACCACAGGCAGCGGCTCTGTGAGAACAGGAGAAGAGGGAATTTCTAGAAAAAACAAAGTTTATAAATATTCGATGCGCATAAAAAGAAGAAAACAAGATGACACTTACTAGGTGCAGACTCCGAAATAAAGGCGTCCAGATTGCCTTTCCTGGTAATTTTCTTCCTCTGGATCTTCTTTGAAGGCTGACCTTCAGCCTCAGCACCAGTCTGTTTTCTTTTACCCGCTTTCTTTCGCTCCAAGTGCTCAGGGCTGGATTCCAAATCAATGGGATCATCTGGGTTGGACGGAGGGATGTCAGCAGCATCTTTCGGTTCAGGTTTAGGCCTTCTAACAATAACTGCAGGCGCAAGACCCTTCAATGAATCAGAAACCACTACATAATCACACCAGGAGTCAGGAGAATTGTGTGTACCTTTCTTCTCTCCCCCAACATTTTTGACATTGGAGGATTGAGTTTTCTCAGCATCACTCTTTTTAGGCGCAACAGTAGCAGTTGTCGCGCGCTTCTTCTCAGGGCCTATGCCCAAGTTCGACAATTCGCCTACGGACAAAGCGCAAAGTACAATTTATTTGAATGCGCAAGAATAGCAGAAAAAAATTAAAAAGATAATAGCTTACCAGCACCAGCAGCAGGCTGAAAAGACAGATCCGCATCCCGCGGAAGAACAAAATTCTTCACAATTCGATGATACCAAAGCTCTTCATCAGGTTTCTTCTAAATGGTACCCATTTTTCCGTCTTCTCTCTTAAATGCAACGACATACAACGAAACAACTGTAGGGGAAGAATAGCAAGTTAAAAAAAAAAAATAAATAAGAGGGGTAAAAAAGGGCAAACCCCCAATCTTACCTTTACCATCCTCCGTATACACCGGTTTGTCTTCCCGGTCCATCCCCCAATTCAAACTCATACTATCACCAACAAGGGCTTTCTCCGACAATGCAATCGACGGAACGTCTTTCATATCTTGGTACCAACTTTCGTCAACAGGAGTTTGAATGGTTTCAGTAGGAACATCTTCTTTTCCTCTAAAGATCATCCTCATCGGAACGACACCGGCCTTGATAAAGAAAAATTTCTGCTTCTAATCATGGAAGGATTTGGGGGGTTGCAGCAAAATCTTCTTCGCTGACGCTCTCTGGACGAACGAATAAAACCCTTGGGTACAATGCATTTGGTGAAAAACCCTAAATCGAGGAACCGTCGGTTCAATATGCATTGTCCGACACACAAATTCTAAGTGCCGAACCCTAACCATGCCAATAGGGTGCAGTTGGGAGATGTGAAACTTATAATACCCAAGAATTTCTAGAAAAAATTTTGTTACAGGAAAACGAAAGTTTCCTTCACAAAAGAAATCCCAAAAGAGAGTGATATATACAACCGGAGCACCTGCCGCTGTCTGACCCTCCTCAGGGTACAGGGCACCCCAGTTCTCCGGGAATCTAAGGTTTTGAACCAAGCCATCGAAAGTTGCCCTAGGCCACTTTAACGGTGGAAGTTCAGCAGACATTTCTTCAGACAAGTCTTCCTGATGTTCTCCGGTTGACATAAGAGGAAGAAATGACAAATTCTTTCTTAATGGATAACGAAGACAGGAAGGGGAAAAGTTTTCAACAAAGTAATGATTAACAAAAATGGACAACTCGAACAAACTTATATACTCACCGCCATAAATAGCATTGGTAACTGCCACAACACCTTTTTCGTGATATCACAGTTACCTAAGCGACAAGGGCGAGTGGGAATCAACACAAACGCGAGCTCACACACGTGTGTAAAGCACGGTCAGTAATGTGCACCTGACAGTGACAGCCTGTCACACAGTCCTTACTGTACCGTCCCCAACCAAAGTCAAAGATTTTCAGAATCACCATAGAAGCAAAGTAAATCTTCTCATAGAAGATTCCCTACTTTCGCTCCAAAAGCATTTCTCTCATAAAGTCCAGTGCTCCACTTATTTGCATAAGAGCAACACTAGACTGGGGGACTTGAAGGGGTAAGGTCCCAAAAACCTCGTAATAAATACTTGGGACCATACCACAACCTTATCTTTCAGCCCTTATTCGACCTTGCGCGGCCGCACACTGGTCCTACAAAGAAGGCTCAGGAGAAAGATAACAGACAACACTTGCGCGCTGAAAGGGAAATCATAAATCCTTGCGCCTTCCTCCATAAACAAAGGATGGAAATCCTAAGTTAAACACTTCCGCTTAATAATACCCAGACTTGGGTATTATTTACTCAACTGGTGCCGCACGATAAGGAGTCACACCGGATTATGGCAATAACCTTCTAGAAGAACTCAATCGTGCACCACTAGACGGTTATAACCGTCTAGACACGTGTCATCATCTCAGGCCTCCCTGAAATCACGATGATGGCATGGAATTGGAGAGAAATCTCCACTCGACCACTTTCCACATGGCAATTCCCCAGCTGTGGATCTGAATAGCGATCCGTGTGCATTCACGACAGATCAAGATGATTAACGGAAGGAAAAGTAACCGCTTACGGGGTTAGCGTCTTCCGTTAATACTTCACCAACGAGTTTTCCCGCCCAAACTCCCATCTATAAATATAAGAGTAATTCAGGTATGAATCTCAAGTTACACACACTTCGTCAATACTTCTTCTTCTTCTTCATAAACACATACTTATTCTCACGCCAGAGTCGGGTCACGGAGAAAACCTCCATTTTCCCCATGACGAGGCTAACAGTGTTCTGTTTTGCAGTGTTCACCAGAGAAGAAGACCCATCCCATCAAATCAAACGAGACAGAACCACCCTTTTTATGCAGATCCAAACCCCCTAGATAATTTTATTCCGGTCATTTATCTAGTGTTTCTTCAGTCACGTTATTCGGTATATTACGATGAAACACGAACGAACGTGAAAAATGATCCAAATTACGTGACGAATGGAATTTTATCATGCCAATCACTAAAATAAAGTATTTTAATGATTAAAAAATTTTTGGATGTCCGGATATGTTCAGAACGTAAGATATGCGCGTAAATGCAAACTTATGCACTTTTTGACACTTTTTGTCCATGTCTGATCAAAAAAGTTTATTTTAGCATACCGAACCCCTCAAAGCCTATTTCTAAGCTATGTAAAGGATACTTAAGGTATGTTTAGCTTATGATCAAGTTCCAGAATGTTCGTTACTATACGAATCGGCATACTTTCGTAGTTTGTCGCAAATAGTCCCTTCGATCGAATAAACTTGATTTTGCCATACCAAAGCCTTCAAAACTTATTTCTAAGTTATGTAAAGGTTATTTAAGGTATGTTAAGCATATATTGATGTTCCGGAGTGTTTGTCGCGTTAAACTGATTACGTTTACGCATCAGTTTGCGTATAACTTTCCAGAAAGCGATATAGAGTTTGAAATTGAACAAAAATCGAAACGAGCAAAATGTCAAACATAAATAAACAAATATTGGGTCCAAATCACATTGTTTTATTGATAATTGAACAGATTAGAGTTTGTACAATGATTACAAGCACATATGTCACAATCTCCCCTACTTGTGGAAATTTCGTCCCGAAATTTATTTAGAGGAAACTTGTGAGAATAGATGAGGATATTTCGCTTTCATTTGATCTTCACGTTCCCAAGTAAATTCTGGTCCACGTTTAGATTCCCAGCGAACTTTGACAAGTGGAATGCGCTTGCGTTTGAGCCATTTAACTTCACGTTCCATGATTTCCACCGGTTTCTCAACGAAATGCATTGTGTCATCAACACGAATTTCTTCAAGGGGTATGTGGAGGTTCTCATCAGCTAAACACTTCTTGAGATTGGACACGTGAAAGGTTGGATGAACATTTCCAAGTTCAGGAGGTAACTCAAGTCTGTAGGCTACCTTTCCGATTCATTCGACGATCTTGAATGGTCCAACATATCTAGGTGCAAGTTTTCCTGTCTTTCCAAATCTGATCACACCTTTCCAAGGTGAAACCTTAAGTAGAACGCGATCACCGACTTGAAATTCCAAGGGCTTGAATCGTCGATCCGCGTAACTCTTTTGACGGCTTCTAGCTGTCTGAAGGTTATCGCGAACTTTCTTAACCTTATCTGTTGTCTCTAGAATGAGGTCAGGTCCTGTAACACCTGTGTCTCCACGGCCATCAAACAAATACCAAGCCAATGAAATATTGTATTTCATAATTTGGACTTGTATAAATATGTGTATCTTTTGCACATATCAACTCTTGTTCGATTTCAAGCTCTAAATCGCTTTCTGGAAGGTTATACACGCTCTGATGCGTAAATATAACCAGTTTAACGCAACGAACACTCTGGAATAGTGAAATAGGCTTAACATACCTTAAATAACCTTTACATAACTTAGAAATAAGTTTTGAAGGCTTTGGTATGGCAAAATCAAGTTAAATCGCTTACAGGGACTAAAGTTGACAAACTGCGAAAGTATGCCAATTTGAACTGTAACAGACATTCCGGAACATGACCATAAGTTAAACACACCTTAGATATCCTTTATATAGCTTAGAAATAGGCTTTGAGGGGTTCGGTGTGCTAAAATAAACTTTTGGGTCATTCAGGGACTAAAAGTGTCAAAAAGTGCACAAGTTTGCACTTTCGCGCATAACTTACGTTCTGAATACATCCGGACACCCAAAAATTTATGTAAGCATGACTACATTATATTTTAGTGTTCGCCATAAGAAAAATCCATTCGTTTCGTCTTTTGGATCGTTTTTCGCGCTTATGCGCATTCCGTCGTAATTAAGCGAACATCGCGTTCGTACGACCAAACGAACCATCATCCGACATATTTTTGAGCATGTTTCATGTCCACAATGTTTAGGCAACATTTTAGGGCCTTAAAGTTGGCTTTACGGGCCTTGGAAGTGCCGGAAATGGGCTTAAACACGTGCAGGGACCTAAACTGCCATTTTTGAAACTTGTGTGCAGATCAGAGGCCCCAAGCGGCCCGCATTGTGTTTGCCTGAATCTAAAGCGGGCCGCATGGCACCTTCAGACCAGATTCAATGTTTGTTTTGCATCTTGCAGCTGATTAAACCCCATCCACATGTTTTAAACTTGCCTAATCAGCAAGATAAGATCAAGATTTAGCCACCATAACATTTGGACAAGTGTACGGCCATGATCGTTTCCCCTTTCCCAAGAAACGATCTCAACGGTGGACCGAATACTATAAATACCCCACCCCCCTTTGTTCAAAATCACTAGAAATTCACTTTGAGAAACTCTAAGTTGAAACATTTGTTTCATACCTGAGATTTTCGAATTGAGTTTAGCATTCGGGGACCCTGGGTTAGTATTCTTTCGTTCTTTTCCTTATTTTACTGCTTTTCGAGTCAGAAAGTCAAACTTTGTTTGACTTTCAGCGTTGACCAGTAATGGTCAATGCGAAGTTTGTTTGAACTTCGCAACGTGAGTGTAATCACGTTGGTCATAGTCCCTTGGGACTATGCCCACTGATTACCACGTTGTCTAGAGTGGTAGGGTAGGCGATCTAATAAATCGCCTATACCTTCGAACTCGACCCATTTGGTCGATCATTAGGATCCGACCAAATACATTAGGTGACCATAGTAGGTAGGGAATAACCTTCCGAGGTTATACCCTATGGTCACATCGTTTAAGTAGTTGTATGATAGGTAGTTTATATGCCTTAGGTAAATTACCAGAATACCCTTTTCATGTATAATTGGTAATTAAGCATATGTAACCTAAACTTTTGTCACATAACTGATTATGTAACATGTTTAGGCATATAACACTTGTCATAGGGCTAGTTAGGCGGTCCGAACGCGTTTCACGCGAACGACGCGTTAAAGTAGCATAAGCTTCCTAAACGGGTCGTAATGGGTCGATAAGACTTAGGTTAAGTTTCATTTAGTATGTAGGCTTTGTTAAACCATATCATATGAGTTCCTACACTCATTTGGTTTACAAACCCTAATGCTACCCAATCTTCCGATTTAGGTCCGGTTAATTAACATAGTTACCTACTTAGGTGCCGTTTGATTTCCGTGATCTATAGCATTACTTGGTGGTCATCTTTAGACAACTGAGCAATCTCAAGTGAGTACATAGACCCCTCTTTTACTGTTTTCCAAACTGTTTTGGGGTGGAACACATGTGCCTACTTGTTACTTTCGTGCTTTCCTGTTTTCACATCATATACTGGTTATGTTCATTAGTACACTATTAGTACATTGTTTTACATTACATTTTGTTGCATATGCTCATCCAGTATATGAACACTTTGACATATTACCCAATACATTTGACAATTGATTTGACATAGACATTTCGGCATAGACATTTTAACATGATTGACATTTGATCATGCATTTCCCACAAAACATAACCTTGATTTAAACCAAGTTTTACTTCAATACTTTGTTTTTGTGCATATGGTTTAGTTGAGACCTTTCACTTGCCATACATGACATATTTGACATAGACATTTGACATGGATATTTGACATAGACATTTGACATGGATATTTGACATGATTTACATCTTGACATGAACATTTTACATTGTTTAGTTTGGTTTGATTAAGTGATTAAGTAACGATGCGTGTGTAATATGATACAAGCATGGTGGATACGCCGCTGGTACTTCCTATATATAAGTGTTTGTATGGTATTACATGTCGTAACGTTATTCGAATCATTTCAGTTTGAGACATAGAACATTTTATACAAATAACATATTTTTCACAAGACATTGATTTACAAACAACTTATCTAATACAAACTCATTTTATATGGTTATTCATTTAACCATACATTATTCTCTTATTTATACGTATCATTTGATCTTATCGTTTTTCAAATGATTTACAAGACAAAGCAAATAACAAGGTTCATGACTAAACATTTTCTCAAACATAAGTCATGAAACCTATTTTCACAAAACCTATGTATCTCACCGGCATTTTTATGCTGACGTACCATATTTTCACATGTGTTTTTCAGGAACTGTTGCATAAGATGATCAAGATACACATAGGCAGACTTGGGCTTTAGTGACAATAAAAGATGCAAGACTAGTTAATTATGTTGTATTTCTTTGTTTGTTAAGACATTGTAACACTTTTAATCAATAAAACGAAACTTCAATTGCCATGGATTTGAAACAATTAATTCTGTTACAACACTCCCCGACGTTTCCGCCATGTTTTGTATGTTCTACGTGGTCGGGGTGTGACAGAAAAGATGGTATCAGAGCTAATGGTTATAGGGAATTAGGTTATTAGTAATGCTTTGACCTAGTCTATAACCTTCTTAGGACCCTAACGCGAGTTTACTTGCGTTTAGTCATAAAACAATACCGTCACCTATCCTTAGGCGACGACCACAACAAGAACATAAATTTCAAAACCGCTTTGAAAACTAATCATCTGTTCTAGGATGATTGATTACATGGTTTTGAACCCTCTATTGTAATGTTTTGAACCCTCTGTTATACGGTTTTGAACCCCTTTGAGTTTTCAAAATCTCGTCAAGGTTTTGGGTTTTTAATAATGTGAACACGTGCAAACTGGAAGGGTGAATGCCTGTATTCTGGGTTTTCTGTCTAGGCAAGCACTTCGTATACATCTCATCAGACGCGAGACCAGTTGTGCTTACCTGGGAATTCTTGGGATGAGTGTTCACTTATAGGCGAGCATGTCTTCGCGATACATTATATTGACCCGTTTACTTTGATTAGTCACTGTCTCATTTGTTTGCCTTTGGTAACAAACAAATGGTCACAATCTACATGCCTTGTCATTTTCTATTGACTATCTTTAGCTTGTTTCCTTCTATGTCTTCCATTTTCTTCATTTTGCCTCTTCATCGCAACAAGACTCGAGTGTCCGGACCAGGTGCTACAATTGCCCAACAAATAGGCGTCGTACTCCAGAAGACCGTTGATTTAGCTATCACCATGACTCATCTCAGGGATGAAGCCGTGCAAGGGAACCGCTCCTTGGAGAAATCAATGCAACCGTCATCATCCAAATTAAATACCTTGTTTCAAATGTACCCACGGTGGACGATGGAGACATTTGGTTAACATGTGCCGCTTTGCAATCCAAAGCAAAGCTGTTACAAATCCTGCTGCTACTCAACCTTCAAACTCTGCTTCATATGTCGCTTGGCATATCTGGCGCCTCAACCTCATGAACTTTCTACCTTGTGTGTCGACGTAAGCACGCCTAGTGCAAGGTGTCGAAGCATCTCTCGTTACACAAATCCCAAAAATCCATGAAGGATCTTTCTATCCTCATAATCAGATCCTTGTGGATAAATATCACTCAAATCGGAGCCCTTAATTGAATTATTCGTATGCCTTAATACGTACATTACGATTCAATAAGGACAAAGCCGAATTCTTATTAAGATCTTCCTATCTTCATAGTTAGATTCTAATGATTTAAGTGCCGCATGGAATCCACGGATTGGATTCCTGGCGTGCTTTAAATATCCGCGTCCAAAGATAACAAATTAATAAACAAGTTAAACAACTATGTGATTTTGTGCTTATGTGTTTTCTTATACATTTTGTGTTTCTATGTGATCCATCCAAATCCTCGAAGAATCTTCCATATCTTTGTGCAAGAGATTCATAGTAGGATACCCAAAGGTACTACTTAAATCCTTAATGGACTTCTACGTTGTAGTTAAAGTCCCTTGGATTATAATGTACTACTTCATAATTAGACCCCTTTAGTGGTCTAGTTAAACAGATTGATCCAAAAATCTGGTTAGGGATATCATGTGATGATATAGCTGAAAGGACTCCTTAGTGGCCTAATTAAGAAGATCCTCTGTTGATCTAATTAAAAGGACCCTATGGTAGTCTAGTTACTCTCATCTCAAGTTTGATATCTTTCCCCACAACATTACAAAACGAACTGTGCGGACTGTGCAAGGAATTACGTAATTATGGATGCATACATAATTATGAAATTTAGTGCACGGAAATCACAGCAAGTTCTATCATGTATCTAGAGTTAACCCTATTCATTTCCAATTCTGATGAAGCATCCGTTGAGGAAAAATGAACTAGCTATTCATTTTTCACTTCTGAAGAATATCCGTTGAGGAAATGAATATCCGTTGTTTATCTTTTCATTTCCATTCTAAAGAATAACCGTTGAGAAAAATGAATTATCCATTCATTTTCATTCTGAAGAATATCCGTTGAGGAAATGAATATCCGTTGTTTATCTTTTCATTTCCATTCTGAAGAATAACCGTTGAGAAAAATGAATTATCCATTCATTTTCGTTCTGAAGAATATCCGTTGAGGAAATGAATATCCGTTGTTTATCTTTTCATTTCCATTCTGAAGAATAACCGTTGAGAAAAATGAATTATCCATTCATTTTCGTTCTGAAGAATATCCGTTGAGGAAATGAATATCCGTTGTGTAGTCTTTCATTTCCATTCTGAAGAATAACCGTTGAGGAAAATGAATTATCCATTCATTTTCGTTCTGAAGAATATCCGTTGAGGAAATGAATATCCGTTGCGTAATCTTTCATTTCCAACTCTGAGGAAATAACCGTTGAAAATGACCCCGTTAGTTCATTTTCGTTTCTGAAGATTTATCCGTTGAGGAAATGAATATCCGTTGTGTAGTCTTTCATTTCCAACTCTGAGGAAATAACCGTTGAAAATGACCCCGTTAGTTCATTTTCGTTTCTGAAGATTTATCCGTTGAGGAAATGAATATCCGTTGTGTAGTCTTTCATTTCCAACTCTGAGGAAATAACCGTTGAAAATGACTCCGTTAGTTCATTTTCGTTTCTGAAGATTTATCCGTTGGGGAAATGAATATCCGTTTGTCTGTCCTTCATTTCCGTACCTGAGGAAACAACCGTTGAAAATGACTCCGTTATTTCATTTTCGTTTCTGAAGATTATCCGTTGAGGAAATGAATATCCGTTGATTTTTCTTTCATTTCAAATTCTGAAGAACAAACCGTTGAGGAAAATGACCCCGTTTGTTCATTTTCGTTCTGAAGAATATCCGTTGAGAGAAATGAATATCCGTGGATTATTCCTTCATTCTCATTTCTGACGAAGAATCCGTTGAGAAAGAATGAATCATCCATTCATTCTCACTTCTGAAGAATATTCGTTGAGGGAAATCTATATCCGTTTAGTTAATTCCTTATTTTCCATTTCCGAAGAACCCGTTGAAGAAAATGACTCTGTTCGTTCATTTTCGCTTCTGAAAAATATCCGTTGAGGAAAATAATCAGATTTTGCTTTACATATCTTTGATGACTATTTGACACAAAGTCATAGACAGACTCCTACGAATAAATTTCGGGACAAAATTTCCTAAAGTAGGGGAGACTGTAACACCTGTGTCTCCACGGCCATCAAACAAATACCAAGCCAATGAAATATTGTATTTCATAATTTGGACTTGTATAAATATGTGTATCTTTTGCACATATCAACTCTTGTTCGATTTCAAGCTCTAAATCGCTTTCTGGAAGGTTATACACGCTCTGATGCGTAAATATAACCAGTTTAACGCAACGAACACTCTGGAATAGTGAAATAGGCTTAACATACCTTAAATAACCTTTACATAACTTAGAAATAAGTTTTGAAGGCTTTGGTATGGCAAAATCAAGTTAAATCGCTTACAGGGACTAAAGTTGACAAACTGCGAAAGTATGCCAATTTGAACTGTAACAGACATTCCGGAACATGACCATAAGTTAAACACACCTTAGATATCCTTTATATAGCTTAGAAATAGGCTTTGAGGGGTTCGGTGTGCTAAAATAAACTTTTGGGTCATTCAGGGACTAAAAGTGTCAAAAAGTGCACAAGTTTGCACTTTCGCGCATAACTTACGTTCTGAATACATCCGGACACCCAAAAATTTATGTAAGCATGACTACATTATATTTTAGTGTTCGCCATAAGAAAAATCCATTCGTTTCGTCTTTTGGATCGTTTTTCGCGCTTATGCGCATTCCGTCGTAATTAAGCGAACATCGCGTTCGTACGACCAAACGAACCATCATCCGACATATTTTTGAGCATTTTTCATGTCCACAATGTTTAGGCAACATTTTAGGGCCTTAAAGTTGGCTTTACGGGCCTTGGAAGTGCCGGAAATGGGCTTAAACACGTGCAGGGACCTAAACTGCCATTTTTGAAACTTGTGTGCAGATCAGAGGCCCCAAGCGGCCCGCATTGTGTTTGCCTGAATCTAAAGCGGGCCGCATGGCACCTTCAGACCAGATTCAATGTTTGTTTTGCATCTTGCAGCTGATTAAACCCCATCCACATGTTTTAAACTTGCCTAATCAGCAAGATAAGATCAAGATTTAGCCACCATAACATTTGGACAAGTGTACGGCCATGATCGTTTCCCCTTTTCCAAGAAACGATCTCAACGGTGGACCGAATACTATAAATACCCCACCCCCCTTTGTTCAAAATCACTAGAAATTCACTTTGAGAAACTCTAAGTTGAAACATTTGTTTCATACCTGAGATTTTCGAATTGAGTTTAGCATTCGGGGACCCTGGGTTAGTATTCTTTCGTTCTTTTCCTTATTTTACTGCTTTTCGAGTCAGAAAGTCAAACTTTGTTTGACTTTCAGCGTTGACCAGTAATGGTCAATGCGAAGTTCGTTTGAACTTCGCAACGTGAGTGTAATCACGTTGGTCATAGTCCCTTGGGACTATGCCCACTGATTACCACGTTGTCTAGAGTGGTAGGGTAGGCGATCTAATAAATCGCCTATACCTTCGAACTCGACCCATTTGGTCGATCATTAGGATCCGACCAAATACATTAGGTGACCATAGTAGGTAGGGAATAACCTTCCGAGGTTATACCCTATGGTCACATCGTTTAAGTAGTTGTATGATAGGTAGTTTATATGCCTTAGGTAAATTACCAGAATACCCTTTTCATGTATAATTGGTAATTAAGCATATGTAACCTAAACTTTTGTCACATAACTGATTATGTAACATGTTTAGGCATATAACACTTGTCATAGGGCTAGTTAGGCGGTCCGAACGCGTTTCACGCGAACGACGCGTTAAAGTAGCATAAGCTTCCTAAACGGGTCGTAATGGGTCGATAAGACTTAGGTTAAGTTTCATTTAGTATGTAGGCTTTGTTAAACCATATCATATGAGTTCCTACACTCATTTGGTTTACAAACCCTAATGCTACCCAATCTTCCGATTTAGGTCCGGTTAATTAACATAGTTACCTACTTAGGTGCCGTTTGATTTCCGTGATCTATAGCATTACTTGGTGGTCATCTTTAGACAACTGAGCAATCTCAAGTGAGTACATAGACCCCTCTTTTACTGTTTTCCAAACTGTTTTGGGGTGGAACACATGTGCCTACTTGTTACTTTCGTGCTTTCCTGTTTTCACATCATATACTGGTTATGTTCATTAGTACACTATTAGTACATTGTTTTACATTACATTTTGTTGCATATGCTCATCCAGTATATGAACACTTTGACATATTACCCAATACATTTGACAATTGATTTGACATAGACATTTCGGCATAGACATTTTAACATGATTGACATTTGATCATGCATTTCCCACAAAACATAACCTTGATTTAAACCAAGTTTTACTTCAATACTTTGTTTTTGTGCATATGGTTTAGTTGAGACCTTTCACTTGCCATACATGACATATTTGACATAGACATTTGACATGGATATTTGACATAGACATTTGACATGGATATTTGACATAGACATTTTGACATGATTTACATCTTGACATGAACATTTTACATTGTTTAGTTTGGTTTGATTAAGTGATTAAGTAACGATGCGTGTGTAATATGATACAAGCATGGTGGATACGCCGCTGGTACTTCCTATATATAAGTGTTTGTATGGTATTACATGTCGTAACGTTATTCGAATCATTTCAGTTTGAGACATAGAACATTTTATACAAATAACATATTTTTCACAAGACATTGATTTACAAACAACTTATCTAATACAAACTCATTTTATATGGTTATTCATTTAACCATACATTATTCTCTTATTTATACGTATCATTTGATCTTATCGTTTTTCAAATGATTTACAAGACAAAGCAAATAACAAGGTTCATGACTAAACATTTTCTCAAACATAAGTCATGAAACCTATTTTCACAAAACCTATGTATCTCACCGGCATTTTTATGCTGACGTACCATATTTTCACATGTGTTTTTCAGGAACTGTTGCATAAGATGATCAAGATACACATAGGCAGACTTGGGCTTTAGTGACAATAAAAGATGCAAGACTAGTTAATTATGTTGTATTTCTTTGTTTGTTAAGACATTGTAACACTTTTAATCAATAAAACGAAACTTCAATTGCCATGGATTTGAAACAATTAATTCTGTTACAACACTCCCCGACGTTTCCGCCATGTTTTGTATGTTCTACGTGGTCGGGGTGTGACAGGTCCAGTAAGCTGAACCTCACCGATCTCATTCCAGCAGACTGGTGAACAACATTTTCGACCATATAAAGCTTCGAAAGGAGCCATGTTGATGCTGGAGTGATAACTATTGTTGTAGGAGAATTCAATTAACGGAAGATACGAATCCCAACTACCACCAAAATCGATCACACAAGCTCTAAGCATATCCTCCAATGTCTGGATTGTTCTTTCAGATTGACCATCCGTTTGCGGATGATAAGCTGTGCTCAAATTAACTTGGGTTCCCATAGCAGATTGCATGGTTCTCCAAAAGCGAGATGAGAATCGAGCATCTCTGTCAGATATAATGTTCAAAGGAACGCCATGACGGGATACAATCTCATCCACATAGATTTTACCAAGCTTGTCAGCAGATAGATCCTCACGGATCGGCAAGAAATGTGCTGATTTTGTAAGACGATCAACAACTACCCAGATAGCGTTATGACCTCTCTTAGTGTGCGGAAGTTTGGTAATAAGATCCATAGCAATGTTTTCCCATTTCTAAACTGGAATCTCTGTTTTCTCCAATAATCCAGAGGGATGTTGATGTTCAGCCTTAACCTTAAGACAAGTAAGGCATTTGGACACGTATAAGGCAATGTCTTTCTTAATACCGGGCCACCAAAACTGGGTACGAAGATCCTTATACATTTTGTCTGCACCAAGATGAATAGAATAACGAGATTTATGAGCTTCATCCATAAGCAAGGTGCGAAGATTGTCTTGACTTGGGACCCACAAACGGTCCATGAAATAATACAATCCGTTGTCTTTTAGCTAGAGATCAGGCTTAATATGAAATGGTAATTGTTTACCCATCAAATCTTGTGAAACACAAGTATGTTGAGCCTGAGAAATTCGGGTTTGAATATCAGATCGAATTCGAACACAATGAAGCTTAACATGCTCTTTACGACTCAATGCATCGGCTACGACATTCGCCTTACCAGGATGGTAGCGAATTTCGCAGTCATAGTCGTTTAGAAGTTCAACCCAACGTCGTTGCCTCATGTTGAGTTTTTTCTGATTGAAGATATGCTGAAGACTTTTGTGGTCAGTGAAAACCACACATTTAGTACCATACAAATAGTGTCTCCAGATTTTGAGAGCGAATACAACTGCACCTAACTCAAGATCATGAGTCGTGTAGTTCTTCTCGTGAATTTTCAACTATCTCGATGCATAAGCTATGACTTTGTTTCTTTGCATGAGAACACAGCCAAGACCTAATTTGGATGCATCACAGTATACAATCATTGCCCTCAGGTAAAGATAGAATAGGTGCATCACAAAGTTTCTGTTTCAAGGTCTGAAATGCTTCTTCCTGTTTAGATCCCTATTCAAAGGGTTTATTCTTCTGAGTTAGTGCAGTAAGAGGAACTGCAATCGTTGAGAAGTTTTTAATGAAGCGACGGTAATAACCCGTAAGACCAAGAAATGAACGAACCTCGGTTGAAGTAGTAGGCCTTCTAACAATAACTGCAGGCGCAAGACCCTCCAATGAATCTGAAACCACCACATAATCACACCAGGAGTCAGGAGAATTGCGCGTACCTTTCTTCTCTCCCCCAACATTTTTGACCTTGGAGGATTGAGTTTTCTCAGCATCACTCTTTTTAGGCGTAACAGTAGCAGTTGTCGCGCGCTTCTTCTCAGGGCCTATGCCCAAGTTCGACAATTCGCCTACTGACAAAGCGCAGAGTACAATTTATTTGAATGTGCAAGAATAACAGACAAAAATTAAAAAGATAATAGCTTACCAGCACCAGCAGCAGGCTGAAAAGACAGATCCGCATCCCGCGGAAGAACAAAATTCTTCACAATTCGATGATACCAAAGCTCTTCATCAGGTTTCTTCTGAATGGTACCCATTTTTCCGCCTTCTCTCTTAAATGCAACGACATACAACGAAACAACTACAGGGGAAGAATAGCAAGTTCAAAAAAAAAAAGAGGGGTAAAAAAGGGCAAACCCCCAATCTTACCTTTACCATCCTCCTTATATACCGGTTTGTCTTCCTGGTCCATCCTCCAATTCAAACTCAAACTAGCACCAACAAGGGCTTTCTCCGACAACGCAATCGATGGAACGTTTTTCAAATCTTGGTACCAACTTTCACCAACAGGAGTTTGAATGGTTTCAGTAGGAACATCTTCTTTTCCTGTAAAGATCATCCTCATCGGAACGACACTGGCCTTGATAAAGAAAAATTTCTGCTTCCAATCATGGAAGGATTTGGGGGGTTGCAGCAAAATCTTCTTCGCCGACGCTCTCTGGACGAACGAATAAAACCCTTGGGTACAGTGCATTTGGTGAAAAACCCTAAATCGAGGAACCGTCGGTTCAATATGCATTGTCCGACACACAAATTCGAAGTGCCGAACCCTAACCATGCCAATAGGGTGCAGTTGGGAGATGTGAAACGTATAATACCCAAGAATTTCTAGAAAAATTTTTGTTACAGGCAAACGAAAGTTTCCTTCACAAAAGAAATCCCAAAAGAGAGTGATATATCCAGCCGGAGCATCTGCCGCTGTCTGACCCTCCTCAGGGTACAGGGCACCCCAGTTCTCCGGGAATCTAAGGTTTTGAACCAAGCCATCGAAAGTTGCCCTAGGCCACTTTAACGGTGGAAGTTCAGCAGGCATTTCTTCAGATAAGTCTTCGTGATGTTCTCCGGTTGACATAAGAGGAAGAAATGACAAATTCTTTCTTAACGGATAACGAAGTCAGGAAGGGGAAAAGTTTTCAACAAAGTAATGATTAACAAAAATGGGCAACTCAAACAAACTTATATACTCACCGCCATAAATAGCATTGGTAACTGCCACAACACCTTTTTCGAGATATCACAGTTACCTAAGCGACAGAGGCGAGTGGGAATCAACACAAACGCGAGCTCACGCGCGTGTGTTAATCACGTCAGTAATGTGCACCTGACAGTGACAGCCTGTCACACAGTCCTTACTGTACCGTCCCCACCCAAAGTCAAAGATTTTCAGAATCACCATAATAAGCAAAGTAAATATTGTCATAGAAGATTCCCTACTTTTGCGCCAAAAGCATTTCTCTCATAAAGTCCAGTGCTCCACTTATTTGCATAAGAGCAACACTAGACTGGGGGGACTTGAAGGGGTAAGGTCCCGAAAACCTCATAATAAATACTTAGGACCATACCACAACCTTATCTTTCAGCCCTTTTTCGACCTTGCGCGGCCGCACACTGGTCCTACAAAGAAGGCTCAGGAGAAAGATAACAGACAACACTTGCGCGCTGAAAGGGAAATCATAAATCCTTGCGCCTTCCTCCATAAACAAAGGATGGAAATCCTAAGTTAAACACTTCCGCTTAATAATACCCAGACTTGGGTATTATTTACTCAACTGGTGCCACACGATAAGGAGTCACACCGGATTATGGCAATAACCTTCTAGAAGAACTCAATCGTGCACCACTAGACGGTTATAACCGTCTAGACACGTGTCATCATCTTAGGCCTCCCTGAAATCACGATGATGGCATGGAATTGGAGAGAAACCTCCACTCGACCACTTTCCACGTGGCAATTCCCCAACCGTGGATCTGAATAGCGATCCGTGTGCATTCACGATAGATCAAGATGATTAACGGAAGGAAAAGTAACCGCTTACGGGGTTAGCATCTTCCGTTAATACTTCACCAACGAGTTTTCCCGCCCAAACTCCCAGCTATAAATATAAGAGTAATTCAGGTATGAATCTCAAGTTACACACACTTCGTCAATACTTCTTCTTCTTCTTCTTCTTCTTCTTCATAAACACATACTTATTCTCATGCCGGAGTCGGGTCACGGAGAAAACCTCCATTTTCCCCGTGACGAGGCTAACGGTGTTCTGTTTTGCAGTGTTCACCGGAGAAGAAGACCTATCCCATCAAATCAAACGAGAGAGAACCACCCTTTTTATGCAAATCCAAACCCCCTAGATAATTTGATTCCGGTCATTTATCTAGTGTTTCTTCAGTCACGTTATTCGGTTTATTACGACGAAACACGAACGGACGTGAAAAACGATCCAAATTACGCGACGAATGGAATTTTATCATGCCAATCACTAAAATAAAATATTTTAATGATTACAAAAAATTTTGGACGTCCGGATATGTTCAGAACGTAAGATATGCGCGTAAATGCAAACTTATGCACTTTTTGACACTTTTAGTCCCTGTTTGATCAAAAAAGTTTATTTTAGCATACCGAACCCCTCAAAGATTATTTCTAAGCTATGTAAAGGATAATTAAGGTATGTTTAGCTTATGATCAAGTTCCGGAATGTTTGTTACTATACGAATCGGCATACTTTCGTAGTTTGTCGCAAATAGTCCCTTCGATCGAATAAACTTGATTTTGCCATACCAAAGCCTTCAAAACTTATTTCTAAGTTATGTAAAGGTTATTTAAGGTATGTTAAGAATATATTGATGTTCCGAAGTGTTTGTCGCGTTAAACTGATTACGTTTACGCATTAGTTTGCGTATAACTTTCTAGAAAGCGATATAGACTTTGAAATTGAACAAAAATCGAAACGAGCAAAATGTCAAACATAAATAAACAAACATTGGGTCCAAATCACATTGTTTTATTGATAATTGAACAGATTAGAGTTTGTACAATGATTACAAGCACAGATGTCACAGTCTCCTCTACTTGTGGAAATTTCGTCCCGAAATTTGTTTAGAGGAAACTTGTGAGAATAGATGAGGATATTTCGCTTTCATTTGATCTTCACGTTCCCAAGTAAATTCTAGTACATGTTTAGATTCCCAGCGAACTTTGACAAGTGGAATGCGCTTGCGTTTGAGCTATTTGACTTCACGTTCCATGATTTCCACCGGTTTCTCAACGAAATGCATTATGTCATCAACACGAATTTCATCAAGGGGTATGTGGAGGTTCTCATTAGCTAAACACTTCTTGAGATTGGACACGTGAAAGGTTGGATGAACATTTCCAAGTTCTGGAGGTAACTCAAGTCTGTAGGCTACCTTTCCGATTCATTCGACGATCTTGAATGGTCCAACATATCTAGGTGCAAGTTTTCCTGTCTTTCCAAATCTGATCACACCTTTCCAAGGTGAAACCTTAAGTAGAACGCGATCACCGACTTGAAATTCCAAGGGCTTGAATCGTCGATCCGCGTAACTCTTTTGACGGCTTCTAGCTGTCTGAAGGTTATCGTGAACTTTCTTAACCTTATCTGTTGTCTCTAGAATGAGGTCGGGTCCAGTATGCTGAGCCTCACCGATCTCATTCCAGTAGACTGGTGAACGACATTTTTGACCATATAAAGGTTCGAAAGGAGCCATGTTGATGCTGGAGTGATAACTATTGTTGTAGGAGAATTCAATCAACGGAACATACGAATCCCAACTACCACCAAAATCGATCACACAAGCTCTAAGAATATCCTCCAATGTCTGGATTGTTCTTTTAGATTGACCATCCGTTTACGGATGATAAGATGTGCTCAAATTAAGTTGGGTTCCCATAGCAGATTGCATGGTTCTCCAAAAGCGAGATGAGAATCGAGCATCTCTGTCAGATATAATGTTCAAAGGAATGCCATGACGGGATACAATCTCATCCACATAGATTTTAGCAAGCTTGTCAGCAGATAGATCCTCACGGATCGGCAAGAAATGTGCTGATTTTGTAAGACGATCAACAACTACCCAGATAGCGTCATGACCTCTCTTAGTGTGCGAAAGTTTGGTAATAAGATCCATAGCAATGTTTTCCCATTTCCAAACTGGAATCTCTGGTTTCTCCAATAATCCAGAGGGATGTTGATGTTCAGCCTTAACCTTAAGACAAGTAAGGCATTTGGACACGTATAAGGCAATGTCTTTCTTCATACCGGGCCACCAAAACTGGGTGCGAAGATCCTTATACATTTTGTCTGCACCAGGATGAATAGAACAACGAGACTTATGAGCTTCATCCATAAGCAAGGTGCGAAGATTGTCTTGACTTGGGACCCACAAACGGTCCATGATAAAATACAATCCATTGTCTTTTAGCTTGAGATCAGGCTTAATATGAAATGGTAATTCTTTACCCATCAAATCTTGTGAAACACAAGTATGTTGAGCCTGAGAAATTCAGGTTTGAATATCAGATCAAATTCGAACACAATGAAGCTTAACATGCTCTTTTTGACTCAATGCATCGGCTACGACATTCGCCTTACCAGGATGGCAGCGAATTTTGCAGTCATAGTCGTTTAGAAGTTCAACCCAACATCGTTGCCTCATGTTGAGTTCTTTCCGATTGAAGATATGCTGAAGACTTTTGTGGTCAGTGAAAACCACACATTTAGTACCATACAAATAGTGTCTCTAGATTTTGAGAGCGAATACAACTGCACCTAACTCAAGATCATGAGTCGTGTAGTTCTTCTCATGAATTTTCAACTGTCTCGATGCATAAGCTATGACTTTGTTTCTTTGCATGAGAACACAGCCAATACCTAATTTGGATGCATCACAGTATACGACAAAATCATCATTGCCCTCAGGTAAAGATAGAATAGGTGCATCACAAAGTTTCTGTTTCAAGGTCTGAAATGCTTCTTCCTGTTTAGATCCTGTTGGTGCATACGTCTGTCGACTTCGTCTTGTATCGAGTCTTGCATTGTTCATGGCACGAAGATCGAGAAAACAAGTCAAAAATGTAATTCCACTTGAAAGTGGTAATTCCGCTTGAAAAGAGCTAATTCCGTTTGAGTGCTATTTCCGCTTGAAGCTGCTGATTTCGTTTGAATGGTAATTTCGCTTGTAATGTGTTTCGGCTTGAGTCATGTTCAAGCGGAATTAGAAGTCTATAAATAGGGTTAGATCAGGTTCATTTTAAACGGGATTAGAAAGTGTGTTTCCGACGGCTAAGCTTTGTCGAAGTGTCTACAGACTTGTAATTGTTACCAGATTAATCAGAAAGACAGTTAAAAGTGATATTCTTGCTGAATTCAACTCAATATGTCTGTTTCCGCCTTTCATATTGAGTAGAACACCTCGGAACGACTCATTTCGGGTCCATACACGATCCTACATGTGGTATCAGAGCTCAGGAGGAGGAGTTCTGCCAATTTTAGCTTGATTTCATCTCATTTTCTTACATCTACACCTTCTTTTATCAATTGAACAAGTTTTAACGGTTAAAATGGCCTGATTTTTTCACAAAATAAGCGAAATTGTGTTTTAACAAACCCTTGAGAGAATCAGATCAAAATTCAAAGTAAAAATGACAATAATGGGTAAAACAGTTAATTCCGTTTGAACGAGTACCCTAATTCCGCTTGAAAATTTGAAACGGAATTAGTGATTCCACTTGAAAACCTATTTCCGTTTGGTGATTCCGCTTCAAATTGGTAATTCCGCTTGAAAGTTTCAAGCGAAATTAGTTATTTCGTTTCAAGTTTGTGATTCCGTTTGAAAGAGTAGTGTTTTCAAGCGAAATTAGATATTCCGATTGAAAGGGTATTTCGCTTGAAGTTGGAATTCCGTTTGAAACTGTTTGAGTCTTAATTCCATTTGAAGTTGTTGTTTCAGGTTAATCTCGCTTGAAGGTAATTTCGCTTGGGGAGTAATTTCGTTTGAAGAAGTAATCTCATTTGAAAGTTACTGTTTTGTGAAAAAGTTTATCGGATCATGGAAGAGGAATTTTATAACGCGTTTGCTTCAACCCCGATTACTCTGGCTGCCATTGCTCAAAACATGAACGCAGAAAACAAAACTGGAACGATGCAAAAACCCCCGAAACTTATGGGAATTGAAGAGTACCATGGTTGGAAAAATCGTTTTGAGAATTGGGTTCAGGCAAACCATCTGAGAGCTTGGGAAAGCATTGAAACAAAATACGTTAGACCACAGACCTCTTTGAATGTTGATAAAATTATCTCAGAATTTTCAGACAAAGAGATAGATAGTTATAAAGGAGAAAAAATGATGATTAGTCTTTTGCAACAAGCTGTCAAAGAGGATATCTTTGTATTGCTTCAGCATGATGGTAGTGCTTATTCAATATGGGAGGCACATAAGACGAAATTCGAAGGAAGTACATAAATGATCAATAGCAAAAAATCATTGTTGAAGAAAGAATTTGAGTTGTTTACAAGTATGCTGGGTGAATCTACAAAGACTCTCATTGAGAGATATTGTCATCTTGTACGTACCATGTCTCAGTTGAAAATTACTAAAACTCCAGCAGAATGGGTTGAGAAGTTAGCGGATGCTTTACCTCAGAAAGAATGGGGTACATATCTCATGATTTTAAAGAATACAGGAGAGTTTAGTAGATTATCAATTGCACAATTCATCGAGAAACTTGAGGGACAAGATCTTGAACAACAAAAAATTGCAAGAATGAATAGTTCAAATGTTCAACAAGACATCAAGTTATATTACAAAGGAAATGTTGAGAAGTTTGAAGCAAGTCCAAAGATCCAAACTGCTTTTAGTGCAGGGAATTCATCTGGATCAGTCAGTCAAAGTTCAATCAACACTAGTGGATTTTCAAATGTTAATCCTCCAAATGTTCAAAGTGCAAATGTTGGTAATGGACATATGATTCAATGCAATGTTGCATTGCATCTTCAAAATGGTCAAAATTTTTCTGAAGAAGTTGTTAAAAGTCATATGGCATTACTGGTTACTGCTTTGGAATCTTATGAAGGATTGATTGCTGGAAGAATTGGTAATCCTATGCTAACCAAGGAAGATTATGACCAAATTGATGCAGAGGAATTGGAGCTTATGGATATAAAGTGGTGCTTCGCAAGTGTTCTGAGGAGAGCTGAGAAATTCAAAATGATTACAGGAAGAAATGATTTCTTGGATGCACATGTTTCTACTTTAGGTTTTGATAAATCTAAAGTTACTTGTTTTCGATGCAGGGAGAAAGGTCATTTCAAAAGAGAATGCAAAAATCAAGAAGCAAATGGAGCAAAGAATCCGTTTGGTGGTCATGATTACTATCGAAAAGCCATATATCAACAAGTTGCTCATCAACCGCATCAACAAAAAGATTCACAAACTACTCATGGGAAAATGACCGAAGATGCAAACAAGAAAGCTTATTATGGTATCATTGATCAAGACGATGAGAAAATGGCTCCAGGATTTAGCTGGGATAAGTTTGTAGATGAGAATAGAGAGTTTAAAGCTTTCATTGCTCAAATTATTCAAAAGCCAGAGTTGATGAAACAATGGATAGCAGTGTTATCTGATGAAGAAGAAAGTCAAGATGAAGAATCTGTTTCTTCTGAAAACAGTTCAACAGATACTAGTGATGATTATTTTGGTCAAAAATTACCGAAGCAATTAAGTGATCAAATTAGTTAAGTGAGGTAGTGTGCTAGATATATGTGTGAAAAATATGTTTTCCAAGTTAATTGTAAAAACAGTTTCAGGATACGGCTCAGGATATAGAGCTGTATTTGTGATCAAACAATGAGAGAAAAAGTAAAGGTTGACAAGTGATGTACGAGGAAAGCCCTTGATTAATCTAGATCGCCGACACAAAACCTCGGGAGCTGATAATCGCAGCTGCCCTTTTCTTCTATTACTTCAAATATCAGGATACAGTGCAGGATGTGATGCGGATCAACTAGGTGTTACAATGTAATTCGAATACAAGTGTTTGTGTATAGTGTTTGCAATGAGCTAGAGAGCAAAAGTGTTCGAAAGTGTGTGTGAAAGTTGCGTGCCTTAATCTGATCCGCCCCCATCTATTTATAGTAAAAGAAATGCAACAAACTATACTAAATAACTGGGATCCGGTGAATATTCCCCACTCGAACGTTGTAGACCTGGTCTTTCGGGTTCAACGTCTCTCACATAAAAGATACGCCCGATTCTTGAGGAGAAGAAGTCCATCTGACCATTAGTAATCCACAGCATCTAACCTGCACGTGGTTAATTTAGTTATCCCCAGGATATCGCCCAGGATGTTAGCAATATCCTAATCCAGTATCCTGATCACAAGCAAAAAACCAAAAGCAGGATATTAGTCAGGATATGTACGCTCAGAAAATGACCCATAACAATTATCCCCAAATATATCTGTTGGTATACCAATCCAACAGATATATTTTAAAAATTCCATCTCGTAAATCAAGGCAATTAAAACGAAACGATGGTTGAGGTGACATTGTGCCATTTTCAATGCAATATTTACCCTTTACCCCCTATATTCAGCTTATAATTAGCTGAGATATTTCTTCTTGTTATCATTACTCTCCAAGCGATTCTCAGGTAACCATCCTTCCCTTCATTCTCTGTTCTTTATCTGCAACGGCTGCCAAAACTTATTCCCAAACCGGTGAATCATCCGAGACCTTCATTCAGCAGAATCTTCTCAAAAATCCCGAGAAGGAAGTCTGTGCCTTTGATAACGCAGACATTGCGGCTTTGAGAGCTTTTGGTGCTTTCCCCGATAACACGGTCTTTAGATCATTCGATCGGTCAATTCGATCGGATGTTTCTTCTACTGATTGGGTCTGCTTCCCAGCATACCCTTTCTCGCTAGGTCTTCGATACCCTTTTCCCGAATTTATGATGCAATTCTTCCGGACCACCGGTATCTCCTTTGCTCAGACCATGCCCATGGTCTGGAGGGTATTAATTGTACTCAACCAAATTAAAAATCTTCACTGTCCCGACCTTTGTATCGAAGATCTGCCAATCGCTTACCGCCTTCGATCTCATGGTTCTAGCCGGTTTTTTCTTTTTTCGACTTCCAACAAATCCCTTATTCTTAAAGCCACCAAAAACGAAGACGGATGGCAACGCAAGTTCTTCTTCGTCAAACGAGACTCCATTGATGAGGGTGCTAGCCTTCCGGTGGAGTGGTTAACCACCGGTAGGATCATTAATGTTCCCATTTACCTTTAGAACTTTATCTTTTGCTAATATCCTCCTTTTTGATCCCTTTGCAGTAAATTTCAAGGAAGTAGCTCCCCCTACTGCGGAATCAGAGAAAAGAATCAAAACTTTTTACCAAGTACCTGCAAGTGACAGGAGTTTTACCACACATATCCCGAGTTCCAGTCAATACTCATCATCTGAAATGTCTGGTAAGGATTACTTTAAAATAATTAATTAGCACAATATAATATAATGAAGGGTAATAAAGATGTAAAACTTTTCCCTTTACGCAGCACCAGCCAAGATCCCTGAAGTCTTTGACCTCGACGAGCTGGACAGTTATTCTGATCAGGTTCAAATCAAGAAGGAACCTAGTCCCAAGGCCACGGCCTCATCCAAACCCAGCAGTTCCAAGGCCATCGTCATTCCCAAACCTTCGCCGGCTACCAGGCCCCGGAATTTATCCAGGAATAGAGTGTAACCCTATTCTCAAACTTCAATCCTTTTGCAACTTTTCCAACGAAGATGTCCCCTGTCTGAGACACTTAGTGTACTAGGTCCAAGCTTTATCCTTTGAGCTTTACACAATTGCCTCAGTAGGAATGTCCCCTGTGCATAATGTCCTCGAATACTTAGAAATTTCATGGAAATCAGTTCCAATTGTATAGACAATTTTTTGTGTTACAGGGGTAAAACCCAAAATATACTGGAGATAAATCCTTCGTATCCCGGGGGAAATCCCAAATTTTCGTGCGCTACAGGCGGGAGTGTATAAACTCCAAGACTTAGAAAGGTTAAAACCTTTAAACCTTAGAGAGTATGAAATACCCTTTCGTGAGATAGGGTGATCAATCCTCATATATCTTTAGGATTCAGGATATAGCCAATAGTAACGAAATTGTCAGCCACTTTTACATGAACTGGTCCCGCCACCTTGAACTATTCCCGAATAACTTGCGCTCCAGGCGGGGTGTTTAAACCCAATTCGGAAGAAAGGTGAATACCTTTAAACCCGTGAAGGGATCAGGATCCCTTATACGTGAGAGAGGGGGCCAATCCTCTAATCTTCCGAAGTATCCTGAGTGTGTATCCTGGTGCTATATCCCAAAGCATATACTGCAAAACGTCTTCAAACTAAGGTGGGTGTTAGCTTGGCTAACACCCCTCCGATGCTTAAGTCAGTATTGGGTTTCAAAGAATAAATCAAATCAAACATATTTAAAAGAGATAGAATTCATACCATCCTGAGTTAGAAATTAAATTCTAAACTCACTTGAAATAAAGCTTAAGGTGTATAGCATTCCAAGATCTCGGTAGCATATTCCCCTCCATATTCTTGAGTCGGTATGCACCTTTTCCTGATTCTGATTCAACTTCATATGGTCCTTCCCATTTTGGAGCCAGCTTTCCATCAGCAGGATTAGTAGTATTCTGAAAAGCCTTTCTTAACACCCAATCTCCAACTTTGAACCTTCTAGTCCTTATATTCTTGTTGTATGCTCTAGATATCCTTTGTTGATATGCTGCCATTCTTAGCCGTGCTGCATCTCTTGTCTCATCAATAGTATCCAACTCCTAGCATAGGACTTCAGGATTCTGCTCAGGATTCCTGAGGTTGGATCTTGCTGTAGGTATCACCATTTCCGTCGGGATCACCGCTTTTGCTCCAAACACTAAGGAAAATGGGGTTTGACCAGTTGCATTTTTTACCGTCGTTCTATCAGCCCACAAAACAAAGGGTAGTTTTTCTGCCCATCTTCCTTTCTTGGCCCCTAATCTCTTCTTTAAGTTGTTGACAATTATCTTGTTTGAGGATTCAGCTTGTCCATTTGCTTGAGGATGTAATGGAGTGGATGTGATCATTTTGATTCCCCAACTCTTGCAAAAGTCAGTAGTCCTCTTGCTTATAAACTGAGATCCATTGTCACAAATGATTTCAGCTGGTACTCCAAACCTAGTCAGGATATTCCTCTTTATAAAGGATACTACTTCTTGGTCTCTGACTTGAACAAATGCTTCTACTTCAACCCACTTGGAGAAATAATCCGTCATTGCCAACATGAAAACCTTTCCTCCTGGAGCCTTTGGAAGCTTTCCCACTATATCCATACCCCACTTCATAAACGGCCAAGGGGAAACAATAGGATACAGCGGTTCAGCAGGCTGATGTAATATGTTACTATGTCTTTGACATGCATCACATCTTCGAGCATATTCTGTGGCATCTTTCCTCATCGTCGGCCAATAATATCCTGTCCTTAATATTTTTGAGAATAAGGACCTGCCCCCAGTATGGTTGCCACAATCCCCTTCATGTATATCCTGAAGTTCTTCTCTGGTTTCGGGATCCTCCAAGCACCTCAGATATGGTCCTGCAAGAGATTTCTTATACAAAACATCATTTATAATAGTGAATCGTGATACCTTCATTCTAAAGGCTTTAGGATTCTCATTCTTTGGGATGTGTCCTTCCCTGAGATATCTCATGATTGGAGCCGTCCAAGACTTAGGATCCTCCTTAGGATACTCCTCATCAGGATCTAGAATATTTATTACTTCCTTATCCTGAGGATTCGTCGCAGGATACAGGATATGTAATATTGGTATTCGGGTCCCTTCCGGTATCCTGACCGATGATCCCAGATTTGCTAAGGCATTAGCTTCAGTATTATCCTCTCTTGGTACCTGTTCAAGTGTAAAAATATTGAAATATCCTGCTAATTTTTTGAGAATTTCGAGATACTCGATTAACTTCTCTCCTTTAACTGCATAGGTTCCATTAAAATGATTAGTGATTAACAAGGAGTCAACATATACTTGCAAATTCTTGATATTCATATTTTTGGCCAACTCTAATCCTGCAATTAAAGCCTCATATTCTGCCTCATTATTAGTAGCAGGAAATTCACACCTAATAGCCTGGGGTAATATGCCCCCCTGTGGAGATTTTAGTAGTATACCTAAACCTACACCTCTTACGTTAGATGCACCATCAGTATATAATGTCCAGCATTCTAGGTTTTCTCCTAGCTGCTGTACTTCTAAATCTACTTCATTTTGAATGTCACTACTGAAATCAGCCACAAAGTCAGCTAAAGCCTGAGACTTTATGGCATTTCTAGGCTCATATACTAAGTCATAAGCACTCAATTTTGCTGACCACTTGGCCATCCTACCTGACATCTCTGGTTTCCTAAGCATGTTTTTAACAGGATAATTGGTTTTAACATGAATCCTATGTGTCTCAAAGTAATGTCTAAGCTTCGTTGATGCCATAACTAATGCTAGTATCAACTTTTCTAAATGAGAATATCTAGTTTCAGCATCTAATAAACTTTTACTAACATAATAGACATGATATTGCTGACCTTCATGGTCCTTTATAAGAACGGCACTTACAGCATTCCCTGATACAGTGAGGTATAGGGATAGTGGTTCACCATTTTCAGGCTTCATCAATAGAGGTGCAGTTGAGAGATATCGCTTCAAATCCTGCAAGGTTGCTTCATGCTTTGCTCCCCACTCGAACTTCTTATTCTTCTTGAGGATATCATAAAATTCCTTGCATTTTTCCGAGGATCTTGAAATAAATCTGTTCAATGCTGCTACTCGGTCTGTTAACCGTTGAACATCCTTCATATTCGAAGGTGATTTTATATCCAGGATAGCTCTAATCTGCTCCGGGCTCGCCTCTATGCCTCTTTTCGTCACCACATATCCTAGAAACTTTCCTGCCCCCACTTCGAAATGGCACTTAGCAGGATTCAGTTTCATGTTATACTGATCCAGGATATCAAATGCTCCCTTGATATCCTGAAGGTGATCCTCAGCCTTTTTAGATTTCACCACCATATCATCAATATATACCTCCATGGTGTCCCCCAGCTTATCTTTAAACATCATGGTTACCAACCTCTGGTATGTTGCACCTGCATTTTTCAAACCAAAGGGCATAGCAGTATAACAATATATACATGTTCGTGTCATGAAGGCAGTATCCTCCTGGTCCGAAGGCTCCATTTGAATCTGCTGAAATCCTGAGGATGCATCCATGAAGGTTAACATCTCATGCCCGGCAATAGCATCCACCATTGCATCAATATGGGGAAGAGGAAATGGGTCTTTAGGACAAGCCTTGTTCAAGTCCATGTAATCTACACAGACTCTCCATTTCCCATTTTTCTTCTGTACCACGACTACATTTGCCAGCCATCTTGGAAACTTGACTTCTCTGATCATTTTGGACTTCAACAATCTTTCAAGTTCCTCTTGTATGATTGTATTTCGTTCAGGAGCAAACTTCCTTCTTTTTTGCTGAACAGGCTTGAACGATCTGTCAATTCCAAGCTTGTGAGTAATAATGTCTTTGGATATGCCTGTCATATCCTCCTGCTTCCATGCAAATGTTGACATCCTGCACTTCAAAAAGTTAGTTAATTGTTCTTCAATGTCCTAAGGGATATTGGTTCTTACGAGCACCGAGATATCAGGATTATCCTGATCTAGGATAACTTTCTTCATATCCTGCTCTGAAGCCTCCATGATATCCTGGGCCCGCATCTTTAATTGCTATGCTGGATTAGGCTTGGTTGAGGATTTCATTGAGGATGAGTAGCATTCATTCGCCTCCTGCTGATCACTATCAACTTTGACGACCCCCCAAGGGGTAGGGATCTTGATGCACTGGTGATAAGTCGATGGCACAACCTTCATGTCATGGATCCATGGCCTGCCTAGTATGATGTTATAGCAGGATAGGGAGTCCATCACACAGAAGCGTTGTATCGAGTTGACCCCTTCAACATATACTGGTAACTTTATCTCTCCTACGGTATTCCTAGCTTCTCCACTGAAACCAACGAGCACAGTGGACTTTGAAGTAATATCCATCGGAGTTACATTCACCCTCTTCAATGTTTCCAGCTGGATTATGTTAACGGAGCTACCATTGTCCACCAATATCCTGCGTACAAAATGGTTAGCAACATATAATGTTTTTACGAGAGCATCGTGGTGAGGATCCTGGACAGTATCCCTGTCATCACTATCAAAAGTGATCACTTTTTCGGTTGTAAGGGTAGTCATCCTAGCTGGTTTGTTCCCCCTTTCAGTCTTAGCTTCCTTTGCATGTCTCTTGGCCGCAAAATACGAAGTCCCACAAATGTCGGATCCTCCTGAAATAAAGTTAATTATTTTGGCATCTGCTGGGGGTGATGCTGCTCGTTCAGGATCCTTCTCAGGATCCTGCCCTTTATTCTTTTTTCTTCCCAGCAAATCCTTCAGATACCCCTTGCTTAACAGGTAACTTATCTCTTTCCTTAGAGAAATGCAATCCTCGGTCACATGTCTGAAATCTTCATGGAAGGCACACCATTTGGATTTATCCTTCCAATCAGCTTTCTGTTGATTCTTTCGAGGCCACCTAGCTTTGTCTCCTAAACCCTGCATAGCATACATTAACTCGGGTATATTAACAGAAAAGCAGTATTCAGATAATTCAGGATATTCTTCAGGATCCTCATCTTCAACAGCATTCACTTTCTTGTTATCATTTCTACCATATGGCTTGGAGCGATATGGTTTATACGAGGATTCTGATTTCCTGTTGGTCGATTCGTAGGTTAAGGTAGAATTCATCCTCTGTTGCATCTTTTTGTTATCTTCCAAGCGGATATATCTCAAAGCCCTGTTACGAGCTTCGTCGAGATTCCTGCAGGGATTCATCACAAGATCATGATAAAACTGAGAATCCTTTTGTAACCCCATCTTAAAAGCCTGCACAGCTGTTGCAACATCAAGATGTGGGATATCCAAGGATTCTCGACTAAACTTGTTCACATAATCCCTCAAGGATTCCTGAGGTCCTTGAGTTATCCTGTAAAGATCACTGGTTAGTTTCTCAAAACTCCGACTGCAAGAAAACTGACTATTAAATAAATTAACCAAATGAGCAAACGAAGTAATTGAGTGAGGAGGAACATTTAACAGCCATTTTAAGGCTGATCCTGTCAAGGTAGAACTGAAACCCTTGCATAGGCATGCTTCCTTGAGTTCCGAAAGGATAGGGTTAATCTCCATTCTTTCTCTATACTGGGCAATATGCTCTTCAGGATCCGTAGTCCCATCATACAGTTTCATGTTGGGGTCTGAAATCTTTTTGGGATTTCAGCATCACAGATAGGATATGCAAAGCGGGATATCCTGTGGCTGTCTTGAGATACTTCCGGAATTGGTTGGACCACTCCAGGTACACTGGATATCATGTCCTTCAATTTCTGAAGCTCCCTAGTAAATGTTGACATCATACCTGCATCCTGCAAAGACCCATTGTTGTTAGTAGCAAGAATATTATTATTTGACACGTTACCGGTCTGAGGATTTTGGCCATATGCTGAAGCATATCCTGAGCTCCTCACAGTTGACATCCTGACCGAGGAGGGTATCTCAGGGGTATGATTCTGAGAATGGCTTGGGACGATGTTCCCCCGGTTATCCTCAATGTAAACTGCAGAACTGAAGTTCAAAGCCCTAGGCTGTATAGGAGTGACAGTTTCTTCAGCAGGTCTACTTGGGCCGGATTTCAAGAGTTGTATTTCTCTCATCAGCATCCGATTCGTTTCCTGCTGCTGCCTCATATGTTCCTGTACACTACCAAACAAATTCAAAATTTCATCATTAGATGCCAAAACAGGACCGGATCCCTGGGTACTGGGAGCGGGGATAACATCCCGAGCTACATGACTTTCAGCTCCGTGTGATGAAGCTTGCATTCTTGGAGGAGGGGGTGGAAGCACCGAACCAATTGTTGCAGAGGTTGTAGTAGACATGGTGGAAGAGCTCATGTTTGATCTCGAGGCCATTGAAAACAATTTAAAAAAAAGTTTTGACAATAGAAAACCGAGTAATGATTTTACTAATGTTTTTAGCAAAAACAGCACCACTTGCCCCACGGTGGGCGCCAAATTGTTTTGGTAAAAAATTACCGAAGCAATTAAGTGATCAAATTAGTTAAGTGAGGTAGTGTGCTAGAAATATGTGTGAAAAATATGTTTTCCAAGTTAATTGTAAAAACAGTTTCAGGATACAGCTCAGGATATAGAGCTGTATCTGTGATCAAACAATGAGCGAAAAAGTAAAGGTTGACACGTGATGTACGAGGAAAGCCCTTGATCAATCTAGATCGCCGGCACAAAACCTTGGGAGCTGACAATCGCATCTGCCTTGTTCTTCTATTACTTCAAATATCAGGATACAGTGCAGGATGTGATGCGGATCAACTAGGTGTTACAATGTAATTCGAATACAAGTGTTTGTGTATAGTGTTTGCAATGAGCTAGAGAGCAAAACTGTTCGAAAGTGTGTGTGAAAGTTGCGTGCCTTAATCTGATCCGCCCCCATCTATTTATAGTAAAAGAAATGCAACAAACTATCCTAAATAACCGGGATCTGGCGAATATTCCCCACTCGAACGTTGTAGACCTGGTCTTTCGGGTTCAACGTCTCTCACATAACAGATACGCCCGAGTCTTGAGGAGAAGAAGTCCATCTGACCGTTAGTAACCCACAACATCTAACCTGCACGTGGTTAATTTAGTTAACCCCAGGATATCGCCGAGGATGTTAGCAATATCCTAATCCAGTATCCTGATCACAATCAAAAAACCAAAAGCAGGATATTAGTCAGGATATGTACGCTCAGAAAATGACCCATAACAATGATGATGAAGAAGTTGAACAGATAAACATTGGAAAAACTCATCTATCTTCTGACAGTTTGAATTTTATTTTGCAGATAAATTGAAGA
Organism: Helianthus tuberosus; assembly: GCA_030545235.1. Taxonomy (NCBI): domain Eukaryota; kingdom Viridiplantae; phylum Streptophyta; class Magnoliopsida; order Asterales; family Asteraceae; genus Helianthus; species Helianthus tuberosus. The sequence goes on from CM060369.1 coordinate 88,157,048, forward strand.
AACTTAAAGAGAGAAAAGCTGCAAAAGAAATGAAAGAAGTTAAGATTGTTGAGAAGATAGTTGAAGTGGAGATTGGAAAGATTGTTGAAGTCACAAAACCTTGTCTTACATGTTTGGAACCTTGCAAACAATGTGAAGATAAAGATGAAAGGTTTAGTGAACTTGAAAAGTTGAAAGAGAAGTTGCTGTTTGATGTCAAGAATGTGAAAGAGTCGTACGATGTATTGAACAAAACTGTGAATAATTTGCAGAAGACAAACTCTGAAAGAGAAGATGCTTTGACAATGATGAATGCAACAATGATGTCCAAGCAAAAAGAGATCAATTACTACATTGAAGAGTGTGCTAAGTTGAAGCAGGAGTTGGAAATTGAAAAAGTTGAAAATGAAAGAATCAGAGGATTACTGAAAAGTTATTCAAGTTCTGATTATTTAATTGACAGAATTTATCCAACTGTTGCAGGTTTTGAAGTGTTTGAAGACAAAAAGCCGAAGAAAAAGGATACTGGTAAGAAACAGAGTGTTTGTTATAACAAGTGTCCGCCTCCAATTTGGAAAGGGTATTCGTCTAGAAAACCGAATGAGGAACAAGTAAAAAAGGCAGTCAATATAAAGTTGGAGTCCGAGATAACCGATGTATTACCAGACAATATTGACATTACATTCACAGCGTCCGGCATAGATCATGAGTCTGAGTTAATAAAAAGGATGGTCGATCAGGTGTTATAAAAGGATGAGGAGTCCGAGTCAATGTCAGAGTCAAGGAGTTCGAGTTCGTCTGTTAGGAGTTCAAAATCGTCGGGAAAACGGGTGTATAGTAAAGAATTTTTTTTGTCAAAATCTAATTTGAATGAAGAAACATTTGAAGTTGCATATACTTTGAATGATCCTGACAAATTATATTTTGATAAAGAATTTCCAATAAGAGGTGTTAAACTTGAATTGATCAAAAAGGTTTTCAAATTGACAGAAATTAATATTTCTGAAATAAAAGATGGAAATTTTTCTACAAAACCTAGACCTTACACCTCAAGAATAAAACAAAAATTAAATAAGAAAATGGGTTACAGTTCTGGTTCAGGTTATCGAAAGAAACCAAACCATAACGGTAATTTCAAAAGGAAAGGTCTTGGATTTATTCCACCAGAAAATTATAAAAATGAGAAAATTTCTAAAAATACAAAATTTGTGTCAGGAACTTCTGCTGAGGACGAAAAGAAGAGCTCATTCTGGAGACAGTCAAATCAGGAATTTCTTGCTGAAAAGAAGAAAACCGAAGCTTATCAGAGAAAAGAGACTAGAACTTGTTATAGATGTCAAGAAGTTGGTCACATCGCCAGGAACTGTCCAAAAGCAACCAACACAAAACAGGGAGTCTCGGAAAAACTCAAAGAAATTGTTGTTGATAAAACTGAACCACCAACTGAAAAATTTAAAGTGTTTAAAAATTCTACATATGAAGTTGGTGAGTGTTCAAAAAGATTTTACAAGAAGAGGGGAAATCTTGACAACCAAGCTTGGGTTGTTAAGAAATCAGATGTAAAATCTAGCGATGAATCTGATTCCACAGAGTCAGATGAGCCACAATTTGAGGTTAAAAAGGAAAACTCAGTACCTCTAATGGATCATGTTCATTTTCCACCATTAAGGGCTGAGAATTTTAAATCAAAGGTTGGTAAAGTTGAAATCTCAAATCAATTTTATTCTGAAAAGAATGATTTTGGTGTTGAAAAAGCTTTTAATGGGAATGTTAAAAAGATGTTTGAGAAAATGGTCGAGGGAAAGGCCAAAGGGGTAAAGGATTTTTATAAAACAAAGAAAGCAACTTTTTACCCAAGTGAAAATGAGAAGGAAATATCCAAGTTTAGTCAGGCTTGGATGGAAGTTTTTCACAAGTAAAATCCTGACTTGCCGGAGCTCCCAAGTTTATAATCGTGGAGCAGGAATCGGCATCATTCTCAATAAAGTTTATTTTTGTGAATGAATCTTAAAAATTGTTAAATTTTACAGGTTGTGGATAGTGCCGGAACTCCCAGGTTGGTAAGTGAGGAGTAGGTATCGGCATGTTTCTTGAGAATTTCATTCATAAGATATTTGAATTTTCAAGATTAATCAGGGACATTAAATTGTACTTGATTTATCTTTCTTACAATTGGTTAAAGAATATATGGGGTTCATTTCATTAAAAAGAGGAAAGAAACAAAATGATGATCTTACCCCTAACCTACAAGTGGTAAAATCAACAAAACTTATTTTCCGGAAAAATCATTTTGGTTAAAACAAACATAAGTGTTTTGAAATCATTATGAGAAAATAGTTTGTTGAAAGGGGGAGTTCTGATTGTTTATGCTAAGTGGATGGCGATTTGAAGTGATTCGATATCAGTTGTCAATTTATTTGTATAGTTTGTTTTCAAATTTTCTTTAAATGTGTTTGCATTTTAGGGGGAGTAAGAAATTTATGAAAATCCAAAAACATTAGAAAATTGAAAAAGGCAAAAACATGATAAAATCAAAAATGAGTTTTGGTGTCAAAGAAGAGGAAATGATAGTACATCAGTAGACAGTTACAGTATGCTAAAGAAATGTAATGATTAAAATAGCATTAAACGGTCTCATTGATGATATGCCGATAGGTTTTTACACATTTAGTAAGCTTTTTCGGGATATAAACTTAAAGTCAAACTTGGTTATTTCATGGGGAACACTTCTTGGATATATAGGTAACCCCTGAAATTTCGTTTGAAAGGTCCCTCTTTCTGAGATACTAGGTCTTTATGCTCAGTGATATCTGGGGTATTATCCCGGGACTTCTGATTTTGCGGAAGCAATGGCCTAGTCCCCAGAGAATACTTTACGCTTGCTTGAAATAAAAGCCTGCCCTCAGCATAAAAAATGATAAAACATTAAAAAATGCAAATCATGTGCTGTTGTAAAAAAGATCCTCTAAAGGGGACACACCAAAAGTCGAGCCGTCATCTCTCTGCTGAACGGAAGTTCTAACCTGAGCTCTCACGGTCTCGCAATTTAACCTCTTACAGATATCATCTGTGGTATACTCACCTGTAAGACTGAATATTGGGATCTGGATACGAGAGTATATTCAAGAGGTGGGACACATGAATGAGTTTAAGTCCTTAATACACCTAATTCATATCCTAAATCAGTTGAAATTTGTGTGAAAATTTAAGTGGATCAGTATATCGGCAATCTAAGTGAATTGTTTAATTCTTAATGTGTAACTAAGCTCAACGGTACTTGTGACTTGTCAAAAACTGATATGATCCTCTTACACAAACTCACAAAAAATATTATCTGTAAATATTTCTTTACTGCATTCTTATTCTATTCAAAAATACAAAAAGATTTTAAGTGTGTTTTAGCATAAATTTTGAAAAATTCAAAAATATTTTCGACAACTGATGTTGGAGAGCTGATTTTCAAAATTCCAAGTGCTAAACATGATGAGCATGTGGTGAAGGGGAGTGTGTGTCTAAATGAGAAAATATTTTGACAAATTTGCCTACAAGTGGTTCATCTGAAGTTATTAACATTAATAAATCATTCTGGTTTATTTTGAGAGGAAGTTTGGATAGATAAATTTGTAAATTGTTAAATTTGAAAATTTACTTTTGGGTAGAGGATGTGCAGGATAGCCTGGATTCTGAAGTCTGAAGTCTGTGATAGACAAATTGTGATCAACATCCGAGGGTAGATTGTTCGAGGAGAGTCTGTTGATGCTGAAGAGGAGAAATAGATAAAGTTTGAGGATGATTTCACTGTCAGATACTTTGAAGAGAATCCCGAAGACTGATAAAGACTGAAGACGTTGAAGACTCGACACTTAAGACTCATCAACATCCGAGGGGGAGTCTGTTGGTGCATACGTCTGTCGACTTCGTCTTGTATCGAGTCTTGCATTGTTCATGGCATGAAGATCGAGAAAACAAGTCAAAAATGTAATTCCGCTTGAAAGTGGTAATTCCGCTTGAAAAGAGCTAATTCCGTTTGAGTGCTAATTCCGCTTGAAGCTGCTGATTTCGTTTGAATGGTAATTTCGCTTGTAATGTGTTTCCGCTTGAGTCATGTTCAAGCAGAATTAAAAGTCTATAAATAGGGTTAGATCAGGTTCATTTTAAACGGGATTAGAAAGTGTGTTTCCGACGGCGAAGCTTTGTCGAAGTGTCTACAGACTTGTAATTGTTACCAGATTAATCAGAAAGACAATTAAAAGTGATATTCTTGCTGAATTCAACTCAATATGTCTGTTTCTGCCTTTCATATTGAGTAGAATGCCTCTGAACGAATCATTTCGGGTCCGTACACGATCCTACAGATCCCTATTCAAAGGGTTTATTCTTCTGAGTTAGTGCAGTAAGAGGAACTGCAATCGTTGAGAAGTTTTCAATGAAGCGACAGTAATAACCCGCAAGACCAAGAAATGAATGAACCTCGGTTGGAGTAGTAGGCGTATCCCAATCCTTAATCTCACTGATTTTGGCGGGATCTACATGAATACCTTGTTCTTGACGATATGTCCCAAAAATTGAACTTCCTTAAGCCAAAATTCGCACTTGGAGAATTTGGCGAAAAGTTGTTCTTTCTTCAGGAGTTCCAGAGTAAGACGGATATGTTGTTCATGATCGGCTCGAGTCTTAGAATAAATCAAGATGTCATCGATGAAACGATGATGAACTTTTCCAAATAAGGCTTACAAACCCTATTCATCAAGTCCATGAAAACAGCAGGAGCATTAGTTAAACCGAATGGCATAACAGTGAACTCAAAATGCCCATATCTTGTGCGGAAAGCAGTCTTGGGAATATCTTCTTCAAGCACACGAAGTTGATGATACCTAGAATGTAGATCAATCTTTGAAAACCAAGTAGCACCCTGCATCTGATCAAAGAGATCATCAATGCGAGGTAGGGGATATCGGTTCTTAGTGGTAAGCTTGTTAAGCTCACGATAATCGATGCACATTATGAAAGATCCATCCTTCTTCTTGACAAAAAGAACGGGAGAACCCCAAGGTGAAAAGCTAGGACGAATAAATCCTTTGTCAGAAAGCTCTTGAAGCTGCTTAGATAACTCTTGCATCTCAGACGGTGCAAGACGATACGGAGATCTAACGATAGGATTAGTACCAGGTACAAGATCAACACGAAACTCGACTTGGCGTGCTGGGGGTAAACCAGGTAATTCTTCTGGAAACACTTCTGGATAATCCCGAACAACAGGGATATCTTGGATAGACTTACCTTTACCTTTCTCCTCTACGACATGTGCCAAGAAGGCAATATAGTTCTTGCGTAGATACTTTCGAGCTTGAGTACAAGACATGAGTTTGAGACTACTAGCAGGTTTCTCACCACGAACCTCTAAGATCTTACCAGTCGAAAGAGGTATACGGACAATCTTCTCAAAGCAAACTACCTCTACGTGATACTTGGCTAACCAATCCATTCCCACTATAATGTCGAAACTTCCAAGTTGCATCGGTGTGAGGTCGATAGGAAAAAGATGGTCATTAAGGTTCAACTGGCAATTTCAAAGAACAGAATCAAGAACAATGGGTTCACCACTAGCAACTTCTACTGTCAAAGGCTTTCCTAGTTTCGTTCTAGACATGCGAAGCAAATGTTCAAAAGATAATGACACAAAACTCTTATCGACACCCGAATCAAAAAGAACAGATGCAGGCTGATTGTTAACAAAGAACGTACCATTGACCACCTCGTTGTCTACCCGCGCCTCGTTTGCATTCATGTTAAAGACTCGACCACGAGCCTGAGCCTGATTTGCATTGGCCAACCTTGGACACTGATTTCATGCACCCCCTCTATTTTTTATCATTCCATTCCCTCTCTCACCCTTCGTCACCACCCACGACCACCACCATCCAACGTCGCCGCCACCACCACCCGCCACCGCTGACCACCGCCACCGATTGCCACTACCCAACGTCGCCGCCACCGCCACCCACCACCGTTAAACGACTGCCGCCACCCACCTTCGTCACCGCCACCACTGACTACCATCGCAATCCACCTCCATCGACCGCCACCACCACCGACCATAACCACTACTGCCACCGATCACCGCCACCCACCGCCGATTATATTCCTTCATCTTTTCCTGTTTGTCAAACAAATGTCGATCGCCTACGTAAACAGTCTAGGTCGTGTCAAGTAGCTTGTAATAGGGGTTTAAAGTGTAAAAGTTAAGTTAATGTGTGTATGTAACCATTTCGCACGAAATGGAGTTTGCCATTTCATGCGGAATGAACATGTCATTTCATGCGGAATGGATCTCCTATAAATAGGGGTGTTGGGTTTTCCATTTGAAACGGTTCGGTGAAAGTTGTAACGAAGTGCTGTCAAATTCTCTGCGTGTATTAACGTCAAAAATCAATGGAAAACCAGTTTAAAGTGTATTTCTCTGCTTCTACTCACATTCTAACACCGATTCTCAGTTACTAGATTCTTTTCGCCTCTCTAGTGACTTAGATTTGACTCAGACCGACTCATTTAGGTCGAATATCAATCCTACAAGTGGTATCAGAGCTCAGGATGAGTCAAATCGGCTGAATCAGTGATTTGAATGGTTTAGAACTTTCTACTTCTACTCATTCTTGGATTTTTGAACATTTCCACGGACAAAATGGACTGAGATTTGGATGTAACGTGTAAAACACCATTTTAATCAATCCTTCAAAGTTTCAGACCTTAATTCGGACTAAAATTAATCAAAAAGTGTCTAAAACTTCATTTCGTGTGAAAATGTACCATTTCGTATGAAAATTGTGTTCATTCCGTACGAAATGAACCATTTCGTGTGAAGTTTTACCATTTCGCTTGAAAATCATCCATTTCGCACGAATTGGATCTTTTTTACTCATTTCGCACGAAATGACAATTCATTTCGCTTGAAACATCATTTCGTTTGAAATCATTTCATTTGAGACAGTCCATTTCGTTTGAGGTTCATTCCGTTTGAAAATCCATTTCGTGTAGAAGTCATTTCGTTTGAAAGTGTCAGTTTTCAAAACTTAAAAATTTTCCGAAAATTTTTTCGAAGTATAAAATGGATAACCAAGAATTTTATAACATGTTTTCCGGAGGGGGAATGACAGCAGTTCAAACACCAGCGAGTATCATTCAGAACGTAAACATGGAAAACGAGCTTGGTACAATGCAAAAGCCACCAAAATTAATGAACATTGACGAATATTCAGGGTGGTCAGAGAGGTTTAAAACATGGGTACATGCAAATCATTTTGAGTGTTGGATGAAAATTGAGTCAAGGTATGTACCTCCGATGAATGGAGCGGGTATTGAGAAAGCACTTCATCAGTTAACTCCGATTGAGCAGGATAGTTTTAAAGCCGAGAAGAAAATGATGAGTATCTTGCAACAAGCAATCAAAGAAGATATTTTAGTTTTGCTACCAAATCATAGTGATTCACAGTCTATCTGGAATTCAGTAAAAGCCAAGTTTCTTGGAAGTGTTTCGATGATAAAGAGCAAGACGACATTTCTGAAAAAGGAATTTGATATTTTCACTGCTATGAAGGGTGAGTCAACAAAAGAGTTGATCGAGAGATATTGTCATTTGGTTGTAGAAATGAAGCGTTTGAGCATTGAGAAAACAGATGAAGAATGGGTTAACAAGCTGGCAGATGCTTTACCGTATGATGAGTGGGGCACATATTTGTTGGTTCTGAAAAATAACTTGGAATATGTTGGTTTCAATCTAAGCACATTCATCGAGAAAATTGAATCACATGAGCTTGAACTTAAAAAGATCTGAAAAATGAAATCTGCTAATGTACAACAAGATGTTCAGTTGTACTACAAAGGAAGCTCATCGGTAACATCTACCCCAAGTCCAAAAATTCAGACAGCATTTAGTGCTAAGCCTACATCTGGAGTTTCTCAAAGCACACCAAGCAACAGTCATTCACCGTCTACAAGCTTCGAACCAAATCCTAAGGTTCAAGAACATGTGTCTCCTCAAAGTTCATCAAGTTCAAATAATCAGAGTTACGTTTCTGGGATACAGTGCAATATAGCTGAAGAATTACAGAAAAAATGGTCAAGATTTTACAGAAGCAGCTGCAAAGCAACATATCGTACTATTAGCTTCCGTTCTTGAATCATATGAGAGTCTAGTTGCTAGAAGGATCGGTAATCCAGATATGACAAATGAGGATTACGATCAAATTAAACCTGAAGAATTAGAGCTTATTGATATCAAATGGGGAATGGCGAGCTTAGTGAGGAGAGCACAAAGATTTATGGAAATAATCGGATGAAACAGTCTCTCAGGACCTGATCAAAAGCTTGGATTTGATAAAGCGAAAATAACTTTCTTCAAATGCAAAAAAAAGGGCATTTCAAACGTGAGTGTCCAAACATGGAAGTAAACAATCATCAGAATCCATTCACAAATGACTACTACCGACAAGCAATCTATCACAAAACTAGTCAACAACCTTTCAACTCAAGACCTCAAATTGAAAACAAACCAAAAAAAGCTCTTTTGGTTAATCAGGATGATGAGAAGATGCCGGAAGGGTTTAGTTGGGATAAATATGTTCCTGGTGGTGAGGGTCTTGCTATGATGGCGGAGATTGATGAAGAGCCAGAATGTGTTGTTGAAACTGAGGAAGTCAGAGAAGTGATGAGTGAAGAGAGTCTGGCAGAGCTTGAAGAGGCAGCAGCAGAAGTTTATTATTATCAATCAGAACAGGAGATTATTGCTAACTCTTTTAAATCTATAATGCCTCCTAACATGTTTGATTCTTTTGCAGGATTCTTCAGCGATCCAACTACTGGTTTTTGTCCACAATATGATGTTGAAAAAGCTTCGGTTGAAGAAATCATAGATGCTTCTAAAGAGATGAATGAAGAAACTCTGAAGGAGATAGCTGACAAGGCGCTGATGGTCAAGCTGAAAGATGTAGACAAAACTCAGGAGTCAATGTCTGTCGAAATGGAGTTAGTCAAAACGGAGTCTGTCGAAACGGAGTCTGTCAAAATGGAGTCTGTCGAAACAGAGTCAATCGAAAATGAGTCAGTCGAAAAGGAGTCCTAGTTCAAATCAGAAAATCTGGATATCAAATCAGGAGAAAAATCAGAGTCAGAGTCTGACGGGTTTGGTAAACCAGAAATTAAAACTGATAAAGAAGAAAAGGTTTTTAAAAAGATTGATCCAATTCCTGAAACACCATACGAAAACTGTTTAAAATCCTGCATGGATTGTCTTGAAAAATACAAACAGTTTCAAGAATTGAAGAAATATACTGACGAAGTAAAATTTGATCTTAATGATGTGAAAGAAGCTTATGAAACTTTATCACGTTCAATTAAAATGATTCAAAAGGAAAGTATAGAAAATGATAAAGCCACTAAGCTTTTCAAAGAAACTGTCATGGAAAAACTGATGGAGATAAACATTCATCTGGACACAATCGCATCTTTGAAAAAGGAACTTGAATTGATGCGTATTGAAAAAGAAAGAGTTGATAAGAAATTGATCAGTTATATTGCTTCATCTTATGTGATTGATCAAATTCTTCCTCAACTACCTGATACTAAACCTGCTTTCAAAAATGTTCCACCCCCAATGTGGAATCATTATACACAAAAATATCCAGATGGGGTGGAAGCAGCTTTGAATCTCAAGTTGAGAACTCTAGAAAATGAGTTACCTAAAAGCATTGATGTTACATTTTCTCCATCTGACACTGACAACGAGTCACAAGTGATTAAAACTATTATTGACCAAGTGTTGGATGAAGAAAGTGATAACTCTGATTTCAGAACGGTCAAAACTCATTTGGAGAATTCCAATTCTGATTCTGAAGATGATGGAATTTTTTTGGACAAATTCATCCCAAAATCAGATAAAGTTGTGGATGATGATTCGATCATTGTGGTTTACACAATGACCGGAACTGACAAACTCTATACTGATTTTGAGTATCCAATTCAGAATGCAAAATTGGAAAATGTTGAAAAAGTGTTCAAACTTGTGGAAATTGATATTTCGGAAGTTAACAACAACGCATTTCTATCAAAACCGAAAAAATCTTTTGTGAAACAACCAAACAACCCGGGAAAGAAAGAATGGATGGGTAACAATGGTAATAACAAACGACATGGTAACAATTTCAAAAAGAAAGGTGTCGGTTTTGAGAAGAAAATGGCTAAAAAGGAGATTAAGCCAAAAAAAAAAGTTAAGTGATGTATTTGTTGCGGGTAAGAACACAGTTGCTGAAAAAGATTATATCTTTAGTCAGAAAGCAATTGACGATTTCAATGCAGCAAAAGAGTTGAAAGATGAGACCAACAGATCCACTTTTGTCGAATATGACAAAAGAATTTGTTATCGCTGCAATGAAATTGGTCATATGGCCAAACAGTGTGTTAAAAAGATTGAAAAACCAGTTTTCCAGAAACCCAAACCTAAAACTTCAAATGATGTTAAAGGAAAAACACTGATGATTTCCCCCGTGCGTATTCTGTAACGCGGTGAATCTTTGAAGTCCGAAGACAAGCCAAAATCAACCTTTGAGATTGGTGAATCTTCAAAATCTCTAAAGACTTCAAAGATTTATTCTAAAACAAAAACTTTTCAAAACCAATCATGGGTGGAAAAACCTAAACAATCGTTTGAAGAAAAGAAAATGGAAAAGGTCTTAAAATCTGAATCAAAAGTTTTTGCAACCGATGTTGAAGAACTTGAATTTGAATTGGATAAATTGATTGAGGAATTCCCACCAATCAAGGAGGGAGATCTAAAATCAAAATCTATACCTGAAGTTCCAAACGTTGTCTTCAACATTCCAAAAGTTGACGTAGATTATGATCTTGTATTTAGTAGTGTTCCAAATGTGAAGAAATCTTGGGCATCATTGTTTGAGTGAATGTTTTTTTATGTGAGCAGGGGCTTCCGAGGTCGATAATCTCCAAGTGGATCATAGATAGTGGTGCCTCGAGGCATATGACTGGGATGTTAGCACTACTCTATGATGTCAAATCAATTAATGGAGGATATGTTGGCTTTGCGGGAACTCAGGGAGGAAGAATAGTTGGTGAAGGAATTCTTACCAATGGAGTTGTAACGTTTGATAAAGTGAACTACATTGTTGAACTTGAAAACAATCTATTGAGCATATCGCAGATTTGTGACAAGTCGTTCACAGTTTATTTTACAAAAAAATGAGTGTTTGATCATTAAACCAGGTTTTAAAATTCCAGAAGATTTGGTGTTGATGCGCGCTCCTCGTGAAAACGATTTATATGTCCTAGACATGAGCGTCGCAACAACATCAGACAAAAAGAAACAATGTTTTGTGACTAAAACAAAAGCAACTGAAAACGAATCAAGAATGTGGCATCGTAAGATGGGTCACATTCATGTGAGAAAAATGAATTTCTTAGTTCACAATGATCTTGTTGAAGGTGTTAATTTGAAAACTTTCCATATGAATGATGATTGTGTAGAATGCAAGAAGGGTAAGCAAACAAAGAAGTCACACCCAAAGAAGCTCTTGAACTCCATCAGACTACCACTCGAACGACTCCATATGGATATATTCAGACCGGTAAATGTGAAGAGCGTTAGTGGAGATCTGTATTGTTTAGTCGTTACTGACGACTTTTCAAGATTCTCCTGGGTGATGTGTCTTGAAAGAAAAGATCAAACATTTGATTCGTTGATGATTTTATTCAAAAAGATGGAGACGCTGTACAAATTGCCGATCAGAAGAATTCAAAGCGACAACGGAACAGAGTTTAAAAACCACCGTATGCTTGAATTTTGCAATGACAAAGGCATTCTTCATGAATTCAGCGCACCGTATACTCCACAACAAAACGGTGTTGCAGAATGAAAGAATCGCACACTGATCGAAACAGCTCGAACTATGCTAGCTGATTCCAAATTGCCGATATTCTTTTGGAGTGAAGCAGTTGCTGCAGCATGTTACACGCTAAATCGTGTTCTTATAGTAAAGAAGTACAAGAAAACCTGCTTCGAATTACTTCATACCTATAAACCAAATCTGAAATTCTTAGAACCTTTTGGATCACCATGTACATTTATTGATCCAGAGGTAAATTTGGTGCAAAAGTTAACGAAGGTTTTTTTGTAGGTTATGCAAGCCCACTGAAGAGAGTATTTGTTCCATGCTGGGGGAAGATTATACAAGTTCAGCATGTCGACTGTCAACGGTTTACTGCTCCGGAACAACTTCCCGAAAACATATTGCTTTTTGATTACGTAAAACTCTGGGAGTCTTTCCAGTTGCCGACTGAACCAAGTGAGGAGGAACTAGTATTATTATACCAATATCAGCAATCTATGTCACAAGAACAAGTGCCAAGACCGTTGGTAGTTTCTCAGCCCACCATGGGTGCAAATGATCACGAGGCCAGTCCAAGTGGAACGACACACGAAACCCCAGAACCAGCTCCATCATTTGATCAATTTGACGACTCAGAATCGGAACCCGATCCGATTTTTGACGAGGAACCAAATGTTGCAACTTCAGAAGTTGTGGATCACACGGGTGATCAGGATATCACAAACTTGCAATCGGAAGTGAGCGTTCCAGACACATTCATGCCGAGAATTTTGTCTTATCATCCTTCAGAACAAATCATTGGAGATCTTCAAAGTGGAGTGAAAACACGCGATTAAATTAACAAAGGGCTTACATGTTTTTATACATCTATCGCTCCTTTACAAGTAGACTTCTCATTGAAATGTTTTATCTCGCAGGTGGAACCGAGAACATACAAAGAAGCATTGACCGAGGAAAGCTGGGTAAATGCGATGCAGGAGGAGCTACTGCAGTTTGAGAAACTTGGAGTGTGGAGATTGGTGGATCTCCCGGAAGATCAAAAGCTGATCAAGACCAAGTGGGTCTTCAAGTGTTAACGGGATAATAGAGGGGTGATTGTGAGAAATAAAGCACGTTTGGTAGTCCAAAGTTTTAGTCAGCTAGAAGGCATCGACTTTACAGAAGTGTATGCGCCTGTTGCTCGACTCGAGGCAATTAGAATCTTCCTGGCATTCGCGTCTTGGAAAGGATTCAAGGTCTACCAATTGGATGTTAAATCTGCATTCCTTTACGGAAAGATCAAAGAAAAAGTGTACGTCGGACAACCACCGGGTTTTACTGATCCAGTGCACAAAGACAAAGTCTATCTACTCGACAAAGCGCTTTACAGATTACACCAGGCCCCGAGAGCCTGGTACGAGACGCTTTCCCAATATTTGCTGAACAACGGGTTCATCAGAGGGACTGTCGATAGCACTGTGTTTACAAAAGAGGTTGCAGGACATCTACTCATCGTGCAAATTTACGTTGACGAGATAATCTTTGGATCGACGAACGACGAATTTTGCAAAGAGTTCGAGAAGGTTATGAAGAAAAAGTTTGAAATGAGTTCGATGGGGGAGATGAAGTTCTTCCTAGGGCTTCAGGTTGAGCAAATGCCCGAAGGAATCTTCATACACCAGACAAAATACGTGAATGATGTGCTTGACAAGTTCAATATGTCTGAATCATCTCCAATCTCAACCCCCCTGGCTCAAAATCATGGGATATGTCCAGACAAAAGCGGTGAAAAAGTGGATGAAACGCACTATCGGTCGATCATTGGTTCATTAATGTATCTAACAGCGTCACGCCCGGACATCATGTATCCAACTTGCCTATGCGCCCGATATCAGTCAAGCCCGAGACAGTCACACATGATGATTGTGAAAAGAATTTTACGGTATCTTAAAGGTTGCCTAAGCACCGGCTTGTGGTATCCTAAATCTGGTGACTTTTCTCTTACTGGTTATGCTGATTCTGACTTCGGGAGCTGTAAGCTTAATGCAAAGTCCACAACTGCTGGTTGTCAGTTCTTCGAAACTCGACTTGTTACTTGGCAATGCAAGAAACAAACCACAGTCGCTCTCTCAACATGTGAGGCTGAATACGTTTCGGCCTCCAGCTGTTGCTCTCAAATCTTTTGGATCCAACAGCAGATGAGGGACTATGGTTTGCAGTTCTTAGACACGCCAATCTTTGTGGACAATGAGGCAGCAATAAATATAACTAAAAATCCGGTTCATCACTCTAAAACGAAACATATTGAGATTCGACATCATTTCATCCGTGATTGCTACGAGAAGAAATTGATTCGAATTGATCATATACACATCGATGATCAGAGAGCTGATTTTTACACAAAACCCTTTGATAAAACAAGATTTAACTATCTTTTAAATTGAATGGGTTGAAAATTTTGTTTTCTGGGAAGGTAATAGAGTGTGAAGTCGAGGAGGACGGCGATCAGAAGTGATCTACGTGTAAGATCGAGAATCGATCTAAACGAGTCTATCAGAAGAGTTCTAATCCATATCAAAGGCAGAATTCAATGATACAGGCATGATTACAGCTTGATTCACTCTTTAATTGTCTTGTTTATTGATTTTAAACAAATACAGATCAAATGACACGTCGGCAGCACTTCGGTACCAGAATTAGGAACTGTTACAAATGAAACGAAATGGCATATATATATAGGCCATGCATTTCGCACGAAATGGTACAAGTTCATTTCGTACGAAATGAATCAAGTCCATTTCGCACGAAATGGCCGTTATGTGTGAAATGTGTTTCATACCATTTTTCTATTTTCCTCGTATTTCATGCCCTGATCCATCATTCTTTTTACAAGACTCGATACAAGACGAAGTCGACATACATATGCACCAACAGACTCCCCCTTGGATGTCGACGAGTCTTCAGTGCGACAAAACTTTGGTATGTCAACTCTTCAGTCTTGATCAGTCTTCTTGCTTTTTTCCAAAGTATCTGACATTGTAAGCTTCCTTCAATCTTTTCTCATCTTCTCTCTCTCTTTTCCATAATCTAAACCCTGGCTCTATCTTCTCTTGATTCCTTAAGTTCTTCAGTATCAACAGCTTGCGAGAACCTCAGGATCGTACTTGGCTCTACTAACTTCAGAATCCCCTTTGCTAGCAGACTCCCCCTTAAGTTGATCCGGGATTGTAATCTGACATAGCTCTTGTTTTAGAAACATGACCTGGCTCTCACTCTGCTCAGGTTTGACACAGGGACCTGCACAAATCTCTACCCAACAATAAATCTCACAGATTTGACAATTTTACAAATTTATAAACCACTTGCAGGTATCGTCCAAAATGATTTAACATTTAAAAAACTTTGATGACCACTTGAAAGAATATCATTCAAAATTTGGTTTCAATTCAAAGAACCATTTAATCTTTTCAAAATCAATTTTCATTTCAAACACACTCTCCCAACCTGTTGTTCATCATGTTTAGCATTTGGAATTTTGAAAATCAGCTTTTCATCATCAGTTGTCGAAAATCTTTTTGGATTTTTCAAAATTTTATGCTAAAACACACTAAGAATCTTTTTGGATTTTTGATTTTAATGAAAAGCTCTAAAGAAATATTTACAAACAATATTTTTGCGAGTTTGTGTAAGAGGATCATATCAATTTATGAGACAAATCACTAGCACCGTTAAGCTTTAAACATTTTAAGTTCTAAACGATTCACTTAGATTGTCAGTATACTGATCCACTTAAATTTTCACACAAAGTTCAATTGCATCGAGATATGAGATTAATGTTTTAGAAACTTAAACTTATTCGCGTGTCCCATCTCAGAATATACTCCCGTATCCAGACTCCTATATTCAGTTTTACAGGTGAATGTACACTAGTGATATCTGTAAGGGGTTAAATGCGAGACCATGAGAGCTCAGGCTATTGCTTTCGCAAAATCAGAGAGATGATGGTTCGCTTTACAGTGGGTTCCCTTTAGAGAATCTTTTCTTCAACAGCACATGATTAGCATTTTTCAATGTTTCATCATTTTTATGCTGAGGGTGGGCTTTAAGATTAAAGCAAAGCAAAGTATTATACGAGGACTAGGCTATTGCTCCCGCAAAATCAGAAGTCCTGGTACAATACCCCAGATATCACCACGCACAAAGACCTAGTATGTCAGAAATAGAAAGCCATCCAAACAAGATTTCGAGGGTTACCCATATATCCGAGAGATGTTCCCCACGAACTAAGCGAGTATGATATTTAGGTTTATATCTCGAACACAATCTACTAAATGTGTAAAAACCTACTGGCATATCATCAGTGAGACCGTTTATCACATTTTAACTTTCCAATTCTTTAGCATGCCGTGAATGTCCACTGATGTACTATTATTTCCTCTTTTTCACAACAAAACTCATTTTCATTTTATCATGTTTTTGACTTTTTCAAATTTTTTCAATGTTTTTTATTTTCTGAAATTCTTACTCCCCCTAAAATTCAAAACCATTTAAAGAAAAAATTTGAAAACAAACTGTACAAATAAAGTGACAACTCTTGTGAATTGCTTCAAATCGCCATCCACTTGGCATAAACAATCAGAACTCCCCCTGACAACAAACTATTTTCCCATTATGATTTCAAAACACTTAAGTTTGTTTTAATCAAATGATTTTTTCGGAAAATAAGTTTTGTTGATTTTACCACATGTAAGATCGGGGTTATGATCATCACTTTTGTTTTCCAATCATTTGTATGAAAGTTAAATCAAGTTCAACTTAATGACCTTGATTAACCACTTGTAGGTAAAAACCTCTTTTTCAATCACTTGTAGGTCAAAATTTCACAGATGTGAATTTCTTAAGAAAGATGCCGATTCATGCTCCACGATTACCAACTTGGGAACTCCGGCAAGTCAGGATTTTAACTAGAGAATGTTGTCACCCAAGCCTGACCAGCCTTGGGTGATTCCGAGTTCTTTTCACTCGGTCTCCATCTCTTTGATTCATAAAATTCTTTTGCTCATTTTACCTTTCCGTCAACCATCTTCCCAAAAATATATTTCACGTTTCCATTAAATGCCTTTTTAGCATCAAATTCTTCCTTACCAGAGAAGAATTGATCTGAAATCTCAATATTTCCAACTTTTAATTTCAAGTTTTCTTTTGAAAATGGTGGAAAGTTTTCATTGTTCATTTCTGGAACGGAATTCTTATCACTTTTCTCAACAAATGACTCCTCTGACTTTGACGAGTCAGATTCATAGTCAGAACTAGTTTCAGCTTTAAAAACCCATTTTTGTTTGTTTAAATCAACTTTTCTTTTATAAAAATGTTTCGAACTTTCACCAGTTTCGAAAGTCGAATTTTTGAACACTTTGAATTTTTCTGTTGGTTGTTCTATTTTATCAACACATTTCTTTTTCAAATATGAGTCAGAAGTAACTCCCTATTTTGTGTTGTTGGACATTGGGCAATTCCAAGCAATGTGTCCAACTTCTTGACATTTGAAACATGTTCTTCTTTCAACCCTCTCCTCAGATTCTTTTTCCTTTCGGCAAGAAACTCTTTGTTTGACTGTCTCCAGAATGGTTTCTTCTCTTCATCTACTGAACTTGTACCTGAAACAAATTTAGTTTTTGGTTTATGAGTTTTCTCATTTTTTATGATTTTCTGGTGGAATAAACCCTAAACCTTTCTTTCTGAAATTACTGTTATGGTTTGGTTTCTTTTTAAAACTTGAACCAGAACTGTAACCTTTTTTCTTGTTCAATCTTTGTTGAACTCTTGAAATGTATTTTTTAGGTTTTTCAGCAAGATTTAAATATTTTATTTCAGAAAAATTAATTTCCGTTAATTTGAAAACCTATTTGATCATTTCAGTTTTGACACTTCTTATTGGAAATTCTTCATCAGAAAATAATTTGTCAGAACCATTCAAAGTATATGCTACTTTAAATGTTTCGTCTTTCAAAATATTTTTTGACATCAGAAATTCTTTATTGTAAATCCGTTTGATCGGTGAATTCGGACTCTTGTCTGATGAACTCGAACTTTCAGATTTAGACTCCGACTTTGACTCTTCATCCATATCCAACACCTGATCGACCACTTTCTTTAATAACTCAGACTCATGATCAGTGTCAGACGCTGTGAATGTGACATCAATGTTGTCTGGTAACTCATCAATGGTTTCAGACTTTAACTTTATGTTGAGTGCCTTATTTAAACGTTCCTCATTTGGCTTTCTGGGAGAATAACTTTCCCAGATCGGAGGCGGGCACTTGTTATACTTGACACTTTGTTTCTTACCAGTATCCTCTTCCGTCTTTTTATCTTGAAAAGCTTCAAGACCTGCAACAGTATGAAAAACTCTGTCAATCAAATAATCACAGGTTGTATAACTCAACAACAATCATTTGATTTTTTCACTTTCAATCTTTTCGAGTTCTAAATCCTGCTTTAGTTTTGCACAATCTTCAATATACTTATTTATGACCTTCTGCTTCGTCATTAAAGTTGAACTCATCATCGTTTGAGCAGCTCCCATTTCCAGGTTTGTTTTGTTCAAACTATCAATTGTTTTGTTTAGCACATCATACGATTCTTTTACGTACTTAACATCAAACATCAACTTTTCTTTCAACTCTTCTAATTCACGATACTTCTTGTCTTTCTCCTCACAATCTTTGCAAGGTTTTAAGCATTTCAGACAAGGTTTCGTGACCTAAAAAATTGTTAGGATCTGAGTTTAGTTTTGATTGTGTTTTACGTTTGAATTAAGATGAACAATGAATGAGTAGTGCAGCGGAAAATAATGGAAACAAACTTTTCACAATCAAACAGGAGAATTGCTTTCAACACACATTTTCAACAATGAATCGAATGATTGAATTTATTTCATTCAACGATTACACTTGCATGTATGTAACAAACTCCCCCTCAGCCTGAGCTCACTGTGATTTGTTCGTGCAGGAAGAAGATGGTGAAGAGCTAATAGAACAGTACAGGGTACTGTTCTATTTATAGGCACAGATAAACCACTGTGGCATCTTTGTTGACGTCACCATGAAAGTGACATCTAACCTCCTAATAAACTCTAACCTCTGATCTATACAAGTATTTCTATGCTAACAACTGTTATTACAATTCATTACATAAAGACAAACTAAACTACTGCTAAAGCCTTCCACTGATGTGAACCCAGCAGCACTTGATATAACCCAGCAGTGCTTGATTCAAGGCAGTAGATTGAACAGCAGGGCTTTAGTCTTCATCAGTCTTTGACTTGATCAACAGTTGTACCGATCAGTAGATAGGAGGTCAGCAGATGTTGAAACCACTTTCAAGGGGAGAGACTTGTTGTCACACCCCGACCACGTGAGACAACGAAACGTGGTGGAAACGTCGGGGAGTGTTGTAACAGAATTAATGTTTCACAACCATGGAAAATTTAAAGTTTCATTTTATTCATCAAACAAGCGAGTTACATTGTCTTTAAACAAGAAACAAAGAGTACATAACATAAATTAACTAGTTCTTGTCTCGTTTTAAGTCACTAAGGCACAGGTCCGCCTAAGTATGTCTTGATAAGTCCTATGCATCATCTCTAGAAAACACATGTGAAAATAGGTACGTCAGCATAAAAATGCCTGTGAGATACATAGGTTTTGAGAAAATAGGATTCATGACTTATGTTTGAGAAAATGTTTAGTCATGAACCTTGTAATTTGCTTTGTCTTGTAAATCATTTGAAAAACGATAAGATCAGATGATATGTATAAATAAGAGAATAATGTATGGTTAAATGAATAACCATGTAAGATGAGTTTGTATAAGATAAGTTGTTTGTAAATCAATGTCTTGTGAAAAGTATGTTATTTGTATAAAATGTTATATGTCTCAAACTAAAATGATTCAAATAACGCTACGATATGTAATACCATACAAACACTTATATATAGGAAGTACCAGCGGCGTATCCACCATGCTTGTGTCATATTACACACACCTCGTTACTTAATCACTTACTCAAACCAAACTACCAAAGTAAAATGTTCATGTCTAATGTAAATCATGTAATGTGTATCCAAAATGTAAGCATATGATGCATAACAATGTACTAAGTATGCAACAAAGGACATACATAGCATATAGTGTAATGTATAACAATGTACTAAGTATGCACACAATGGGCATACATAGCATAAAATGTAATGTAAAACAATGTACTAAGTATGCACACAATGGGCATACATAGCATGTAATGTAAGGCAATGTACTAAGTACGCACACAATGGGCATACATAGCATGTAATGTAAGGCAATGTACTAAGTACGCACACAATGGGGATACATAGCATAAAATGTAAGGCAATGTACTAAGTACGCACACAATGGGCATACATAGCATGTAATGTAAGGCAATGTACTAAGTACGCACACAATGGGCATACATAGCATGTAATGTAAGGCAATGTACTAAGTACGCACACAATGGGCATACATAACATAAAATGTAATGAAATCATGTACTATAAATGTACTAATGAACATAGCAGGTATATGATGTGAAAGCATGAAAGTAACAAGTAGGCACATGTGTTTCACCCCAAAACAGTTTGAAAACAGTAAAAGAGGGGTCTATGTACTCACTTGAGATTGCTCAGAAGTCCTAAGATAACCACCAAGCAATGCTAGAGATCACAGAATCAAATGGCACCTAATATAGGTAACTATGTTAATAAACCGGACCTATGTCGGAGGATCGGATAGAATGAGGGCTCGTAAACCAAATGGGTATGGGAACTCATGTAGTATGGTTTAACAAAGCCTACATACTAAATGAAACCTAGCCTAAGTGCTTACGACCCATCGCGACCCGTTTAGGTAGCTTATGCTACGTTAACGCGTCGTTCGCGTAAAACGCTTTTGGAAAGCCTAACTAGTCCTATGATAAGTAAAATATGCCTTAACATGTTTAGTATTGTTACCATATCAGTTTAGATACCAAAAGTTATGTTACATATGCTTAAAATGAATTTTGGCATAAAAAGGGCATTTTGGTAATTTACCTAAGGCATATAAACTACCTATCATACAACTACTCAAACGATGTGACAATAAGGTATAACCTCGAAAGGTTATTCCCTATATACTATGGTCACCTAATGTGTTTGGTCGAATCCTAATGGTCGACCAAACGGGTCGGGTTCGAAAGTATAAGCGATTGTTTAGATCGCTTACCTTACGACCCTAGACAACGTGGTAATCAGTAAGCATAGTCACAAGGGACTATAACCATCGTGATTACGCTCACGTTGCGAAGTTCAAACGAACTTCGCATTGACCATAAACTGGTCAATGCAGAAAGTCAAACAAAGTTTGACTTTCGGACTCGAAAAGCAATAAAAGAACGAAGGAATACTTATGAAGGGTCCAAGAATGGAAGGTTTGAATTCGAACACTCTCAGGTATGAAGTGTTAAACACAACAACTTAGAGAGCAAGTTCAGATTCAAAGGTGTGAGTTGAGAGTGAAGTGGGTGTTGGGTATTTATAGGTTTTCCCGAACCGTTAGGGTCGTTTCTTGGAAACCGTGATCGAATCTAAGGCGTACACTTGTTGGAAAGTTGTGGTAACTAAAAATGGCCCCTCATGAACTGAAAGGGCAAGTGTGAGTGTGTGGTTGGGAGCTTAACAGCTGTAATCTGCTGATTAATTGATCTTATCTGATCTGGGAGTCTGACGTGGGCCGCGTAAAGGATAGCCCTGGTTTTACGCGGGCCGCCTGAAGTCCTAATCAGAAACCAAGTTTCAAAAATGACAGTTTTGGTCCCTGTTGTGTTTTAAGGCCATTTCCGGCACTTCTAAGGCCCGTCAAGCCAACTTTAAGGCCCTAAAATGATACCTAAACATTGTGGACATAAAACATGCTCAAAAATATGTCGGATGTTGGTTCGTTTGGTCGTACGATTGCGTTGTTCGGTTAATTACGACGGAATGCGCATAAGCGCGAAAAACGATCCAAATGACGCGACGAATGGATTTTTCTTATGCCAAACACTAAAATAAAATGTTTTAGTGCCTACATAAATTTTTGGATGTCTGGATGTATTCAGAACGTAAGTTATGCGCGAAAGTGCAAACTTGTGAACTTTTTGACGCTTTTAGTCCCTGAATGACCCAAAAGTTTATTTTAGAACACCGAACCCCTCAAAGCCTATTTCTAAGCTATATAAAGGATATTTAAGGTGTGTTTAACTTATGGTCATGTTCCAGAATGTCTGTTACAGTTCAAATTGGCATACTTTCGCAGTTTGTCAACTTTAGTCCCTATAAGCGATTTAACTTGATTTTGCCATACCAAAGCCTTCAAAACTTATTTCTAAGTTATGTAAAGGTTATTTAAGGTATGTTAAGTCTATTTCACTATTCTGGAGTGTTCGTTGCATTAAAATGGTTATAATTACGCATCAGTGCGCGTATAACCTTCCAGAAAGCGATTTAGAGCTTGTAATCGAACAAGAATTGATATGTGCAAAAGATACACATATTTATATAGATCCCAAGTATGAAATACAATATTTCATTGGCTTGGTATTTTTTTGATGGTCGCAGCGACCCAGGTGTCACAGTCTCCCCTACTTTAGGAAATTTCGTCCCGAAATTTATTCGTAGGAGTCTATCTGTGACTTTGTGTCAAATAACCACCAAAGATATGCAAGGCAATATCCTGTCATTTCCTTAATGGAGACTCTTCAGAAATGGAAATGAAGGAAGAATCAGGGATATTCATTTCCCTTCGATGGAAAATTTTCAGAAACGAAAAATGCACAGAGTGAGTCATTTTCCTTAATGGGTATCCTTTAGAAACGAGAATGCACGGAATGAGTCATTTTCCATAATTTCTTCAGTAACGAAAATGAACGGAATGAGTCATTTTCCACAATTTCTTCAGTAATGAAAATGAACGGAATGAGTCATTTTCCACAATTTCTTCAGATACGAAAATGAACGGAATGAGTCATTTTCCACAATTTCTTCAGAAACGAAAATGAACGGAATGAGTCATTTTCCACAATTTCTTCAGATACGAAAATGAACGGAATGAGTCATTTTCCACAATTTCTTCAGAAACGAAAATGAACGGAATGAGTCATTTTCCACAATTTCTTCAGATACGAAAATGAACGGAATGAGTCATTTTCCACAATTTCTTCAGAAACGAAAAAGAACGGAATGAGTCATTTTCCACAATTTCTTCAGAAACGAAAATGAACGGAATGAGTCATCTCTAGACACATGACAAAACTTGCTGTGGTTTATGTGCACTAAATTCCATAATTATGTATGCATCCATAATTACGTAATTCCTTGCACAGTCCGCACAGTATGTTTTGTAATGTTTTGGGGAAGAATATCAAACTTGTGATGAGGGTGACTAGACTACCATAGGGTCCTTTTAATTAGATCGACAGATGATCTTTTTAACTAGGCCACCAAGGAGTCCTTTCAGCTATATCATCACATGATATTCCTAACTAGATTTTTGGATAAATCTGTTTAACTAGACCACTCAAGGGGTCTAATTATGGAATAGTACAATATAATCCAAGGGTCTTTACTATTACGTAAAAGCCCATTCAGGATTTAATATAGTACCTTTGGATATCCTACTATGAATCCCTTATACGAAGATATGGAAGATTCTACGAGGATTTGGATAACAAAAACTTGGATTACACCAAAAACATAAAAGGGAACACATAAGCACATAATCACATAGTTGTTTAACTTGGTTATTAATTTGTTATTAACTTGCTATTGATTGAATATGGATATTCAAGGTACACCAGGAAACCAGTCGATGGACTTCAATGTCCTCTGGGATCTATCTGAAAAGATAGAAAGATCTCCCAAAAATTCGATTTTGTTTTCAAAGAAACGTAATATTCGAATTAAGGAACACAACATTTTTAGGATTTTCGGAAATACCCTTAGGTACCCTATTAATGATTTATAGAGGTACTTTGGGTATTCGTCCAGTGTTGTAACTTGCGCCTTGTACTTCGTTTCCTTGGGAGAAATGGGTACTTAGGAATTTCGTGGACAACGCAAGAGATCATAAAATAGAAAAAAAACTTGGGGGTAGTTTGCCTTTCAAGAAATACGATTCCTTGATTGTCGGTATTGTAGGGGATATGTTGTTTATACATACAACCACATAAATACATTACAATGTAAATAAAAGATTTATTTATAAACAATGATAACAACTGTTTCATGGACCTTGACAACAAAAGAAAATAATACATAAGACGTGATGATTTCTAAAGGGTGTTGTCTTCTAGTCGGTCAGATGCTCATCCCTGTGCTGGATTTGCATTAGCAAGCATTGGGCAATTTCTTCGGAAATGACCCATCTCGCCACAATTGTAGCAAGAACCTGGTGGAAAGCGAGCTTGAGCAGGATTGTTGTCAGCTTGATTTGGTACAACTGCTGCTACGCAAACTTTTGCTGTATGACCTTTACGTCCACAAATTTGGCATTCGCGGCACTTCACACTAGCATGATGATGAAGGTTACATTGGTTGCACAAGGGTGAAGTTCCATTGTATGGCTTCCTAGCAGGGGGTTGAGCAGGTTGGTTGGGGACGGCTTGATCATTGTGAGTAACCATGGCGAAGTTCTGAGAAGCCTTTCGCTTCTTTGACTTCTTAGGGGATCCAGTCTGTTCATCCATGGTCTTTGATTCCTCGATTGGTTTCGATTCCTCGACCGGTTTCTTGTCACCCTTTCGGAAAAGCTTACGTTTCCTGATCTGAGATTCAGTCAAGGTTGCAGATAGCTCAATGGCCTGCCTAACCGTAGTGGGGTTACTACTAGTAACAATGTCCTGAACAGAGTCAGGGAGACCATCAATGTATTTTTCAATCGCCTTATCCAAAGGCGTAACCATGGTGGGACACAACAGGCTCAGCTCCTCATATCGATCAGTGTATGCTCGATGTTCACCGCTGTCTTGCTTAAGATCGTCGAATTCCCTTTCCAAGGCTCTGATCTCGTGATGAGGACAGAATTCCTTCATCATCAGTGCTCGAAGTTCTTCCCACGTTTGAGCCAGTGCCACTTCGGCACCCCTATCTCTCATAACACCGTTCCACCATGTCAAAGCTCGTTTCTCAAAGACACTAGATACGAAATCTACCTTTCGCTCATTTGGACATTGAACATGTCTGAAGGTGCTCTCTAGACTCTCGAACCATTGCAGAAGTGCAGTCGCTCCTTGAGACCCAGAAAACTTTGATGGTTTAGCCGAGTTGAACGTCTTGAAGTTGCAGGGGGCATTATTGTTATTGAGGGCTTGGTTACATTGGGCAACGATGTTCGGGATTGCAGCAGTTATTTGCTGTGTAATGACAGCTGCCAGATCTTCAATAGATACCGGATTTTCGCGTCGTGGAGGCATTCTAAAAAGGGGAAACAAGAGAGAAAACAAATGAAATGGCATGGGGTAAGAATAGGATGTTACAATTACCGACCAAAATCATGGGTGATGGTCATTTGTTTGAACCACGAAGCAAACAAACGACACACAAAGGCTGAATCAAAGCAAATAGATCCTCATAATGTATCACGAAGACATGCTCACCTATAAGTGGACACTCACCCCAAGAGTTCCCAGGTAAGAGTGACTGGTCTGATTATGTGGATTTGTACGAACACTCTAGCCTTAGACAGAAAACTCAGGGTACAGGCATTCACTCTTCCAGTTTGCACGTGTTCACACTATTTAGGACCCAAAACTTTGACGAGAGTTTTGAAAATTCAAAGGGATTCAAAACCTTATAACAGAGGGTTCAAAACCTAGTAATCAATCATCCTAGAACAGATGATTAGTTTTCAAAGCGGTTTTGAAATTTATGTTCTTGTTGTGGTTGTCGCCTAAGGATAGGTAACGGTATTGTTTTATGACTAAACGCAAGTAAACTCGCGTTAGGGTCCTAGGAAGGTTATAGACTAGGTCAAAGTATTACTAATAACCTAATTCCCTATAACCATTGGCTCTGATACCATCTTTTCTGTCACACCCCGACCACCTGAGACAACGAAACATGGCGGAAACGTCGGGGAGTGTTGTAACAGAATTAATGTTTCACAACCATGGAAAATTTAAAGTTTCGTTTTATTCATCAAACAAGCGAGTTACATTGTCTTTAAACAAGAAACAAAGAGTACATAACATAAATTAACTAGTTCTTGTCTCATTTTAAGTCACTAAGGCACAAGTCCGCCTAAGTATGTCTTGATAAGTCCTATGCATCATCTCCTGAAAACACATGTGAAAATAGGTGTAGGATCGAGTTGCGACCTGAATGAGTCGTTCGGAAGAGCTCTAGTCCGTTTCAGAGGCGGAAACAAAGAAACGGACGTGAAAACAGCTTGAGTTACACTTTAAACCTCTTGTATATTGATTTTACAGCTATTACATTCAAGAGAAATACCGGCAGCACTTCGGTATCAAATCTGGAAATCCTTCCAAATGAATAGCTCTCATGCCTATTTATAGTGTTCCTGGTTTCTATTGAAAACACACATGTCAGCTTTAATAGAAACCTTTCAATAGAAACCTACAAGTTCCACTTTCAATAGAAACCTCTAAGTTCCACTTTCAATAGAAACCTACATATTTGACTTTATGCACAAACAGAACCGCAATAAGTCCAAGACTCGATATAAGACGAAGACGACAGATGAATGCACCAACAGACTCCCCCTCAGATGTTGACGAGTCTTAAGTGTCGAGTCTTCGCATCTTCAGTCTTTGTCAGTCTTCGAGCTTCTCTTCGAAGTATTTTCTATTGTAAGCATCCTCAAACAATCTCTTACTCTTTCTCGTAATCTTCAGGATCTGAATTTGACTCTACTATCTTCAGATTCCCTCTCGATGTCTTCAGACTCCCCCTTTCACTAGGCTGGGATCGTAGTCTGGAATTCACAAGATCATAACCTGGTACTCATCCTGCTCTGGATCAAAACCTGGCCAACCTGCATAAACTCTACCCAAAAATAAATTTTCTGATAACCATTTGTGGATAGGATTTTCAAATCTAATTTACCACTTGCAGGAATAACGTTTATATTGCAAAACCTTTTCTCATTTCATTTCAACAATTCTCAAACACTTTCACCCAAACCATTTGTTCATCATGTTTAGCACTCGGAATTTTGAAAATCAGCTCTCCAAAATCAGTTATCGAAAATCTTTTTGAATTTTTACAAAATTTATGCTAAAACACACTTAAAATCTTTTTGGATTTTCTGAAAGAAAATAACTGACACTACTTGAAGAATCAAGAAAATGCAGAAATGAAATATTTACAAACAATATTTTTGTGAGTTCGTGCAAGAGGATCATATCAGTTTATGAGACAAATCACCAACACCGTTAAGCTTCATTACATTTTAAGTTTTAAACGATTCACTTAGATTGTCAGTATGTTTGTCCACTTAAATTTTCACACAAACTTCAAATGCTTCGAGATACGAAATTAATGTCTTAAGAACTTAAACTCAATCGCGTGTCCCACCTCAGAATATACTCCCGTATCCAGATCCCAATATTCAGTCTTACAGGTGAGTATACTACAATGATATCTGTACATAAATTAGGTAATGCGAGGGCCGAGGGATCTCAGGTCGATACTTCCGTATACGCAGAGAGATATCAGCTTCGACTTTTCGGTATGTCCCCTTTAGAGGATCTTTTAGCTACAACAGCAGCGACTATCAATTTTATTGTTTCATCTGCATGCTGAGGGTTTATGCTATGTTTCAAGCATTGCAGAAAGTATTAGCCAAGGACTAGGTCAGAACTACCGTTCAGCAGAAGTCCCGGAATAATACCCCAGACATCATTGAGTATAAAGACCTAGTATATCAGAATATGAGACCTTTCAAACGAGATTTCGGGGGTTACCCATATATCCGAGAGATGTTTCCCCACGATATAAGCAAGTTTGAAATTTAGGTTTATATCTCGTCACAATCTACTAAATGTGCAAAAACCTACTGACACATCATCAGTGAGACCGTTTATTACTTTTTAACTTTCCAATTCTTTAGCATGTTGTGATCGTCCACTGATGTACTATCATTTCCTCTTATATGCAACAAAACTCATTTTTCATTTTATCATGTTTTTGGCTTTTTCAAATTTTCTAATGTTTTTGGATTTTCTAAAATTTCTTACTCCCCCTAAAATGCAAACACATTTTAGGAAATTTGAAAACCAACTGTACAACAACGTGACAACTGATATCGAATCACTTCAATTCGCCATCCACTTGGCATAAACAATCAGAACTTCCCCTCACAACAAACTATTTTCCCATTGATTTCAAAACACTTAAGTTTGTTTTAATCAAATGGTTTTTCCGGAAAATAAGTTTTGTTGACTGATTTTAACCATTTGTGGGTTAGGGGATAAATTCATCATTTTGTTTCTCAACCACTTGTAGAAAATCAGATACAACTTAATGTCCCTGATTTACCACTTTTAAGATCAATCCAAACAATCATTTTCAACCAATCATCATCTGTTGGTTGAATTCTCAAGGTGCCGATTCCTACTCCTCGCTTACAAACCTGGGAGTTCCGGCAAGTCCTGCAAAACTTCTCAAAAACACATTATACAAACATGTTAAAGAATGATGCCGATTCATGATCCACGATTACCAACTTGGGATCTCCGGCAAGTCAGGTTTTTACTCTTTGAAAAATATATCCACCCAAGCCTGACCTTCCTTGGGTGTAACAACCTCTTCATCATCTTTTCTTTCAACTAACCTGTGACCTCCTCTTTTGGCAGCGTAAAATTCTTTAACACCTTTGGCCTTACCATTAATCATTTTGCCAAAAATGTGTTTCACAGTTCCGTTGAAAGCTTTATCAACATCAAATTTCTTCTTGTCAGAATAAAATTGATTTGAAATTTCAACTTTCCCAACTCTCTTTTTAAAATTTTCAGCACTCAAAGGTGGAAAATTCACATCATCCACTTTTGGAACTGATTTTTCAACCTTTTCTTTAACAATTTTTGGATCCTCTGATTTTGTGGAATCAGATTCATCACCAGAACTGTTTCCTGAACCCTTAACAACCCATTTTTGATTTATCAGATTTTCTTTTCTTTTAACCACATTCTTTGAACATTCTCCCTTCTCAAAGATTGAATTTTCAAAGCCTGTGAACTTTCGGGTTGAAAGTTCAGTTTTCTCAACAACTTTCTCTTTCAGTTTACCAGATACTTCCTGTTTTGGTTTGAATGTTTTCGGACAATTTCTAGCGACATGACCAGCAATCTTGCACTGAAAACATGTTCTGGTTTCTATCTTCTTTGGAACATGATTTTTCTTCAACTCTTCTTGCTTCTTGGCAAGGAATTCTTGATTTGTCTGCTTTCTGAATGCTTGTTCTTTCTCAGCATCTAAAAAATTTCCTGAAACAAACATAGTTTTTGGTTTAGAAAATTTTTCATTTTTATAATTTTTCGGTTGATTAAATCCTAATCCTTTCTTTTTGAAATTACGATTATGGTTTGGTTTCTTTTGGAAACTATAACCACAATTGTAACCCATTTTCTTGTTAATTCTTTGTTGCACTCTTGAAGTGTATTGTTTAGGTTTTCCGATAAGATTTAAATCTTTTATTTCAGAAATATTAATTTCTGTAATTTTGAAAACCTTTTGAATCATTTCAAATCGAACACTTCTTATTGGAAAAGCTTCATCAGAATATAATTTGTCAGAATCTTTCAAAGTATATGCCACTTTGAATGATTCATCATTCAAATTAGATTTTGATATCAAAAACTCTTTATCATAAACCCGTTTCTCCTTTTTGACTGTTGACTTTGTCATATCAGACTCAGACTTTGACTCGGATTTGGACTCCGGTTTTGACTCCTCACAATCATCTTTATCTAACACCTGATCGACCACACTTTTTATCAACTTTGACTCATGATCAGTATCAGACGATGTGTATGTGACATCAATATTTTCTGGCAAGTTATCCGACGTCCCAGACTCCCATTGTAAGTTTATTGCCTTTTCGACTCTTTCTGAATTTGGATTTCGAGGTAAAAATCCATTTTCGACCGGGGGCGGACATCTAGTATAGACCACACTTGGTTTCTTACCAGAAATCTTCACTTCATCTTTTGTCACAGATTTCTTTTCTTCGGACGTCTTCACTTCTTCAAACGTCTTCAATTCTTCCACAACTGGATAAATCCTGTCAACAACAAAAGTAGAACATGAGTAACTTTCTAATAACTTGTTGACTCTTTCAGTTTCTATCTTTTGTGTTGCCAACTTCAACTCCAGATCAGCACATTTCTTTATGTGAAAGTTGACATCATCCATCTGTCTCAGGTATGCTTTCTTCAGCGTATTCATTGCCACAACTTGTTCACCGTTTGAATCAGTATACTTGTTAATTTCTCTGTTCATTGTATCATAGGATTCTTTCAATCTGTTTATATTGTGCAGCAACTCATTGTTCTGTTTGATTAAAGAATCACAATTCATGCAATTTTCAGGAACTTTGACAGGTTCTGCATCAACTTTGACTTCAAATTCAGGAACCTCTTTAACTGTTCGGTTTGATTGTAAAAATTCAGCTCTTCTCTTTTTCTCAGCTTTGGCTTCAGCTTTTAATCTCTCTTCCTCTTCTTCAAGCTTTCTCCGTCTTGCTTCAGCAGCTTCCATGACTTTTCTGCACTTTTCAGCACATTTCAAATCATAAGCATTTGCAATGAAAGCGTTAACATTTGAAGTGTTTTTGGACATCTCTTTGGCCATAAATTCTTGATCTGGGCAAAAATTGTCCCAACTGAAACTTTCAGCCAGTTTTTCATCATCTTGTTCTGCCAAACACACTTTTCTGTTTGTTGGAACATATTTATCCCAACTGAATCCACCATCCTTTCCCAGACAAGCTTTCTTTGAATCTTTAATCTCCATCATTCCATGTGCAGTTTGTGCCTGATGCAGTGCTGGTGGTGTAATTTGATGATAAATCGCCTTTTTGTGATAATCGTTGTTTCCAAAAGGATTCTGGGCTCCAGTAGCTTCACGATTCTTGCACTCTCTCTTAAAATGCCCATTTTCCCTGCAACGAAAACATGTAACTTTAGATTTATCAAAGCCTAAATTTGGAACACTTGCATCAAGAAAATCATTTCTTCCCGTAATTTGTTTAAACTTCTCAGCTCTTCTCATTACACTGGCCATGCACCATTTAATATCCATCAATTCCATTTCCTCAGCATCGATTTGATCGTAATCCTCTTTCGTGAGCATTGGATTACCGATCCTTCCGGCCACAAAACTACTATAGGACTCTAACACCATTCCCAACAAAGACATTTGATTTTTGGCAACTTCTTCAGAATAATCTTGATCACTTTCAAGATTTAATACAATATTGCATTGAAGTTTTCTTCCATTCTTTGTTGCAGAAATGTTTGGATCGAATGATGAAAATCTAGTGTTGCTTGATCCCTGGGATGATTTCTTTTCAGAAGAATCTTTCACACTGTAAGCCGTTTCAATTTTTGGAGAATAATTTGACTTTTCGTTGACACCACCTTTGCAATACAAACTGATATCTTGTTCTCCATCGTAGTTCTTCATCCTGGCAATCTTCCTTTGTTCCATCTCTTGAGCTTCCAGGTGTTTGATGAAATCTCCCAATGTCATATTTTTGTAATCTTTTCTGTTGGATCTCAGCATCATCAGAAACGTTCCCCAAGTTTCATGAGGTAGCGCATCTGCAAGTTTTTCAATCAATTCATCAGTATCTTTTTTAATACCAAGTTTTGTCATATTTCTCACCAAGTTACAATATCTATCAATTATTTGCTTGGTGTTTTCAGATTTTAATCCCCGAAACAGATCAAACTCTTTCTTCATGAGAGACATTTTATTTTTGAGCATATCATCACTTCCAACAAATTTTGCTTCCAATTCTGTCCAGATTGAATAAGCAGTTCCATCATGTTGAAGCAGTATCAAGATATCTTCTTTTATTGCTTGCTGAAGCAGACTCACCATCAATTTCTCATCCCTATATTTCTTTTTATCTTCAGTACTCATTTGTCTAATTGTTTGCTGAACATTATTCGTTGTGGGTCTAACATATGGTTCTTCAGTGTGTTCCCAAGCATCCAAATGATAAGCTTCAACCCAATTTCCAAACCGTTCAGACCACCCATTGTAATCATCAATATCCATGAGTTTGGGTGGTTTCTGTGATGTCCCCGTTTCATTCTCAAGCAATGTACTCTGAGTAATTGATATAGGACTAGCAAACGCATTATAAAACTCATTCTCCATGTTTCGTTTTTCAAAATTCACAAACAAACTTCAATAGAAACCTGATTAACCTTCAATAGAAACCTGATTAACCTTCAATAGAAACCTGATTCACCTTCAATAGAAACCTGATTCACCTTCAATAGAAACCTGATTCACCTTCAATAGAAACCTGATTAACCTTCAATAGAAACCTCTGATTTCAAACGAAACCTAGACCAGTTTCAATAGAAACCTCTGATTTCAAACGAAACCTAGACCAGTTTCAATAGAAACCTGACTTTTTCAAAAGAAAGCTGGATGATGTCAGCAAATGTCGAACGAATTTCAATATAAACCACCGAAAAAATCAAGTTTTAGATCGATTTTAATGATGAAACTTTCCAGAATTCGTTAAAACATGATTGCGCATAATATGTGTGAATTTGAACCGATTTTAACCGTGAAATCCTGTTCGATTGAAGAAAGAAGGTGTAGAAACGAGAAATTTCAATGAAAATCAGCTGTAATCTGCAAAACTCTTCCAATCGGCTCTGATACCACTTGTAGGATCGAGTTGCGACCTGAATGAGTCGTTCGGAAGAGCTCTAGTCCGTTTCAGAGGCGGAAACAAAGAAACGGACGTGAAAACAGCTTGAGTTACACTTTAAACCTCTTGTATATTGATTTTACAGCTATTACATTCAAGAGAAATACCGGCAGCACTTCGGTATCAAATATGGAAATCCTTCCAAATGAATAGCTCTCATGCCTATTTATAGTGTTCCTGGTTTCTATTGAAAACACACATGTCAGCTTCAATAGAAACCTTTCAATAGAAACCTACAAGTTCCACTTTCAATAGAAACCTCTAAGTTCCACTTTCAATAGAAACCTACATATTTGACTTTATGCACAAACAGAACCGCAATAAGTCCAAGACTCGATATAAGACGAAGACGACAGATGAATGCACCAACAATAGGTACGTCAGCATAAAAATGCCTGTGAGATACATAGGTTTTGAGAAAATAGGATTCATGACTTATGTTTGAGAAAATGTTTAGTCATGAACCTTGTAATTTGCTTTGTCTTGTAAATCATTTGAAAAACGATAAGATCAGATGATATGTATAAATAAGAGAATAATGTATGGTTAAATGAATAACCATGTAAGATAAGTTTGTATAAGATAAGTTGTTTGTAAATCAATGTCTTGTGAAAAGTATGTTATTTGTATAAAATGTTATATGTCTCAAACTGAAATGATTCAAATAACGCTACGATATGTAATACCATACAAACACTTATATATAGGAAGTACCAGCGGCGTATCCACCATGCTTGTGTCATATTACACACACCTCGCTACTTAATCACTTACTCAAACCAAACTACCAAAGTAAAATGTTCATGTCTAATGTAAATCATGTAATGTGTATCCAAAATGTAAGCATATGATGAATAACAATGTACTAAGTATGCAACAAAGGACATACATAGCATATCGTGTAATGTATAACAATGTACTAAGTACGCACACAATGGGCATACATAGCATAAAATGTAATGTAAAACAATGTACTAAGTATGCACACAATGGGCATA
The DNA here is from genome assembly GCA_030545235.1 of Helianthus tuberosus. Classification (NCBI taxonomy): domain Eukaryota; kingdom Viridiplantae; phylum Streptophyta; class Magnoliopsida; order Asterales; family Asteraceae; genus Helianthus; species Helianthus tuberosus. The sequence goes on from CM060369.1 coordinate 88,190,907, forward strand.
CATAGCATGTAATGTAAGGCAATGTACTAAGTACGCACACAATGGGCATACATAGCATGTAATGTAAGGCAATGTACTAAGTACGCACACAATGGGCATACATAGCATAAAATGTAATGAAATCATGTACTATAAATGTACTAATGAACATAGCAGGTATATGATGTGAAAGCATGAAAGTAACAAGTAGGCACATGTGTTTCACCCCAAACAGTTTGAAAACAGTAAAAGAGGGGTCTATGTACTCACATGAGATTGCTCAGAAGTCCTAAGATAACCACCAAGCAATGCTAGAGATCACGGAATCAAATGGCACCTAATATAGGTAACTATGTTAATAAACCGGACCTATGTCGGAGGATCGGATAGAATGAGGGCTCGTAAACCAAATGAGTATGGGAACTCATGTAGTATGGTTTAACAAAGCCTACATACTAAATGAAACCTAGCCTAAGTGCTTACGACCCATCGCGACCCGTTTAGGTAGCTTATGCTACTTTAACGCGTCGTTTGCGTAAAACGCGTTTGGAAAGCCTAACTAGTCCTATGATAAGTAAAATATGCCTTAACATGTCTAATATTGTTACCATATCAGTTTAGATACCAAAAGTTATGTTACATATGCTTAAAATGAATTTTGGCGTATAAAGGGCATTTTGGTAATTTACCTAAGGCATATAAACTACCTATCATACAACTACTCAAACGATGTGACCATAAGGTATAACCTCGGAAGGTTATTCCCTATATACTATGGTCACCTAATGTGTTTGGTCGGATCCTAATGATCGACCAAACGGGTCGGGTTCGAAAGTATAAGCGATTGTTTAGATCGCTTACCTTACGACCCTAGACAACGTGGTAATCAGTAGGCATAGTCACAAGGGACTATAACCATCGTGATTACGCTCACGTTGCGAAGTTCAAACGAACTTCGCATTGACCATAAACTGGTCAATGCAGAAAGTCAAACAAAGTTTGACTTTCGGACTCGAAAAGCAATAAAAGAATGAAGGAATACTTACGAAGGGTCCAAGAATGGAAGGTTTGAATTCGAACACTCTCAGGTATGAAGTGTTAAACACAACAACTTAGAGAGCAAGTTCAGATTCAAAGGTGTGAGTTGAGAGTGAAGTGGGTGTTGGGTATTTATAGGATTTCCCAAACCGTTAGGATCGTTTCTTGGAAACCGTGATCGAATCTAAGGCGTTACACTTGTTGGAAATTTGTGGTAACTAAAAATTGCCCCTCATGAACTGAAAGGGCAAGTGTGAGTGTGTGGTTGGGAGCTTAACAGCTGTAATCTGCTGATTAATTGATCTTATCTGATCTGGGAGTCTGACGCGGACCGCGTAAAGGATAGCGCTGGTTTTACGCTGGCCGCCTGAAGTCCTGATCAGAAACCAAGTTTCAAAAATGACAGTTTTGGTCCCTGTTGTGTTTTAAGGCCATTTCCGGCACTTCTAAGGCCCGTCAAGCCAACTTTAAGGCCCTAAAATGATACCTAAACATTGTGGACATGAAACATGCTCAAAAATATGTCGGATGTTGGTTCGTTTGGTCGTACGATTGCGTTGTTCGGTTAATTACGACGGAATGCGCATAAGCGCGAAAAACGATCCAAATGACGCGACGAATGGATTTTTCTTATGCCAAACACTAAAATAAAATGTTTTAGTGCTTACAAAAATTTTTGGATGTCCGGATGTATTCAGAACGTAAGTTATGCGCGAAAGTGCAAACTTGTGCACTTTTTGACGCTTTTAGTCCCTGAATGACCCAAAAGTTTATTTTAGCACACCGAACCCCTCAAAGCCTATTTATAAGCTATATAAAGGATATTTAAGGTGTGTTTAACTTATGTTCATGTTCCAGAATGTCTGTTACAGTTCAAATTGGCATACTTTCACAGTTTGTCAACTTTAGTCCCTGTAAGCGATTTAACTTGATTTTGCCATACCAAAGCCTTCAAAACTTATTTCTAAGTTATGTAAAGGTTATTTAAGGTATGTTAAGCCTATTTCACTATTCCGGAGTGTTCGTTGCATTAAACTGGTTATATTTACGCATCAGTGCGCGTATAACCTTCCAGAAAGCGATTTAGAGCTTGTAATCGAACAAGAATTAATATGTGCAAAAGATACACATATTTATACAGATCCCAAGTATGAAATAAAATATTTCATTGGCTTGGTATTTGTTTGATGGTCGCAGTGACCCAGGTGTCACACTTGTATACACAACATCTGCTTATTCTGGATCCACTGCTCTGATCCAGTTTTGGATTTAATTATCTATTCCTCTGATAGGGTTCAATCCCAACAATCTCCCCCTGGAACAGATAATTCCAAAACCCTTCATTATTGGTAGATCTTTATTGCCTCATCAACAGTTCCCTTATTTGCCCTTTGAGTTGTAACTCAAAAGCTAAGGCATCTGTGTCATCATCATCCCTGCACAGTGGAAGATCAAGGAGATCCTGCAAATCTTCAAGACTTAGGCCAAGTGCTTGTTCCCTTATTATTTTCTTCACTTCTCCACTAGACTTGAACACTGTCAGTACATGGGTCTGTTTGTCAGTTTTCCACTTTATTACTTTTGAGTCTGGTGGGTTTCTTGGGAGATTTTTATTAGATGAGGAGTTTGGTGATGCAGGCCTTGTGATGACTGTCTGAGCAGTGCTTGCAGGTTGATTTAGGCCAAGAGTTTCAGGTATCATTATCTTAATGCCTTCTTTTACAAGGTCATCTCCTGCCAATAATTATGCCACTGTTTCAGTATCCAATTGTTGTTGTCTTCTTTTATAGATGGCAGCACCAGCTGGAGCAGTGGCTCTCCTGATTTGTAGCTTTGGTGGTCTTGTTGAAACCTTGCTTCAGGGTAGTTAGGTTTTCGTGGAACTTTCGGATCTTTCTTCCTTAATTCCTCTAACCTTTTGTAGGTGGTCCTGACTTTGTCTTCTTTCCATCTTGACACTTGATTTTTAGACCCATAATCAGCAGCAACTAATTCCTCTTTCATTCTCTTCAGCTCCAATGTCTTTTCAGGCACATTCTTTTTGTACTTTGACCAATCAGGAGGAGTGTGTTTGACCTTATTTTTATCATTTCCTGAATCCTGGCTGCTTCCTTTTCAAGCTCAGGAATGGTCCACTCTTTGTACATATATTTTCCCCCTTATATTTCTTGGTAGCTGTTTTGGTCAAAAATTACCGAAGCAATTAAGTGATCAAATTAGTTAAGTGAGGTAGTGTGCTAAAAAGTGTGTTGAAAATATGCTGGTTAAGTTGTTTGGAAAAACAGTATTCAAGATACGGCTCAGGATATTGAGTTGTATCTACGATCAAACAATGAGCAAAAAGTAAAGGGGGTGACACGAGATATACGAGGAAAGCCCTTGATCAATCTAGATCGCCGGCATAAAACCTCGGGAGCTGAGAATCGCAGCTGCCTTGTTCTTCTTATTGCTTTGAACTTCAGGATACAGTGCAGGATATTGACCAGATCGCTAAGTGTTACAATGCTTTTGTGCGAAAGTGAAAAATTGCTAGAGAGCGAGTGTAAGAGTGTAGTGAGTGTTGATGTGATGTCCTATTCGATCTTATATACCCACCTATTTATAGTAACGAATTACAAACGAAAATTCCTATAAATATGGGATGCTCCGAATATTCCATTGTAAACGTTGTAGACCGAGTAATGCGGCTTCAAAGTCTTTATTTGAACGACTTGGACCGAGTCTTCCGCGGAATGAGTCCTTGTGAACGTTACTAGCTTCTAACCCACGTACCTGCACATAATCCGTTAGTGATCCTGAGGATACCATTCAGGATGTTACCAATATCCTGAATCAGCATCCCGGATGTGAACAAATATCATATAACCAAGATATAACCCAAGATATTTCTCAGGATATAGGCTCAGAATTTTACCCATAAAAATTGTCCCCAAAAATGTTACCGTTTAGTATCATGCACTAACGGTTACATTTTTCACAGAGATCGAGGTAATTAAGAGATAAGACCAATGATGTGACCGTTTGCAACTTACTCAGCCTATATTTACTCATTGCACCCTATATCTTCTCATCCTCATCTCTTTTTTAATCACCATCGATAAGGAAATAAGGTAAACATTCTCTCTCTAATCTTCATCTTCATCCTCCTTTTTCGGTCAAAAATTCAGGCGATCAAATGCCGAGACACACAAGATCCAGTTCTGGTGATTCAGCTCCCACATTCATCCAGCAGAATCTTCTCCAAGAACCGAAGAAAGAAATATGTTCTTTTGATAGTGCCCACTTGTCGGCTTTGAAATCCTCCGGTATCTTTCCGAAAGGAACGGTATTCCGGCCGTTCGACCGGGAAATCCGGTTGGATATGGTTTCCAATGAGTGGTTGTGCTTTAGTGCCTTTCCCTTCACCTTAGGGTTACAGTTCCCCTTTCCAGACTTCATCACCGAATTCTTCAAGATTACAAAAATCTCTTTCAGTCAAACAATGCCAATGCTTTGGCGTGTTCTGTCCGTTCTTGATCAGATCAAGAAAAACCATATCCCTGATCTTTCTGTTCATGATCTCCCCCTAGCTTACCGGCTTAGATGTCATGGATCATGTAGATTTTTGTTTTATTCCACCTCCGGCGACCCGCTGATACTTCGTGCCACCAGGAACGAAGATAATTGGCAATCTAAGTTCTTCTTTGTAAAAAGAGACTCAATCCCTGGTGGAACGGAATATCCGGTGAAATGGTTGAAAAAGGGTAGGATTTAGGGTTTAAGGATGATCCTGCCTCTTATCCTGTTCCATATCCTGAACTGATTAACTTTCTTTTTTCTGTTGTGCATGCAGCTGATTTCAGGAAGATTGCACCTCCCCTTGCTGATTCAAAGAAAAGAATTGACGCCATCAGACTCCTTCCAGAGGCTGAAAGAAGTTTCAACCCATCTCCACCATCTCCAAGCCCCCTTTCTAGTGCAAACATGTCCGGTAAGGATCCTGCAAAATATCCTGTATATACATGTTTTTATTTGATGTACTTAGGAGAAAATTTACTCCCTGTATGCAGACTCCAGCAAGGTTCCTGTCTACCTAGACCTTGAAGAACTTGACAGCTACCCTACTCCAGTCATGGTCAAGAAAGAGACCTCTGCTGCCACCAGCTCCAAGCCGCTCCCGGCTCCTAAGGCCAATCCGAGGACTCGTGCCTCCACAGCAAAAAAAGAGGAAAGCTCCTGAAATCAGTGCTCCAGGTCCAGAAGGGTTCTCCTACGATGAACTCAGCTTTTCTGACTCCTTGGAGCCGATGACCTCCTTTCTCAACAAGGTAGTATCCTGATACATATCATGCATATATATCCTGATAGGATATCCTGGTTAATAAATATTAACTTATACCTGAACTTGATGTGCAGGGCCTCCAGCATTTGCTCCACCTGTACAACGATGCCTGTGGTACTGCTGCACTCTATGAAGCCAGGATCAAGCAGCTTAAAAGCACCGTTGACGACCAAGGTGCCATTGCTGAAGCAAAGACCCGACACTACGAGGGCATGCTGAAGAAGGTCACCCAAGATGCTGAGCTCAAACTTGCCACCGTCCAAATGGATCATGAACATGCCATGGTTTCTTTCAGGGAAGGGATCAAAGCCTCTGCTATCGTCTCCCTGCTACAAGCTCGCATCAAGATGGCCTACGAGGCCAAGGAGACAGGCCTTGCATGCCCATCTTGGCCGGTTGAATCCTGGTGGCCAAGCTAAAGGAGCTCGGAGGCAAAGCTGTGCCACCCCCTGCTGAAGCTGGGGAATCCTCTAAGACAGCAGAGGTGGTAGACAAGGCTGGAGATAAGAAGGATGCTGGAGAGGATGCTGGAGAGGATGCTGGGACAGATACTGGTGAGGATGTTGCGCAAGATGCTGAAGCTGGAAAGGCAGAGAAGGTTGGAGAAGATGCCGCTGTGTGAGGGCATTCAGGTGGGCAATGATGGATATATGTTCCAAGGCCGGAGCCCACCTTTTTAAATTTGAATGTTGGTCTGTAATCCCCAAAACAATTTACTTTTTCCGCACTTTACTTTTCTGCACCTGAACAATTTACATTTCCTGCATGCTTTTTGAACAATACAACAGTTGGAGGTGGATGGGTCTCGGTTTGAGATGAAACCTTCAACTGTTGGGTAAACATGTTTAAAAACTACTTGTGCTTTTGGCGGATGGATCTCGGTTTGAGATGAAACTAAAAGCACAAACTTTTGCTATGTTAATAATATAACTTCTCTTTTGGCCTTACTATTATTGTTATTAGTGTACATATTTCACTTATGAAAACTGTTTTGTTTGAACATTCTTGGGAATATTATGGGAACACATTCTGAAAATATCCTGACGAGTATCCTAAAAGATATCCTGGTCAGGATATTGTCATATAACTTTGAAACTTAAGTCATTTGAAAAAAGGAAAGATCATACCAAAGACTCTTAGAGAGTCAATTCCAATCTTCCACCTTAGGAATGTCCCCAGTGCATACTTACAAACTTGGATCCATCCTTTGAATAGCATAATGTATGTCCCCTGTGTACGACACAGAAATGCAAATGTATTCAAACTTTGGCTTGAATAAATTCCGAACACCCCGAGGCAAAACCCTTGATATCCTGGAATAAATCCTCAGCATACTGGGGATAAACCCTTAATATCCTGGGGATAAACCATTAATACCCTGGGGATAAACCCTGATATCCTGGGGATAAACCCTGATATCCTGGGGATAAACCTTTAATTTCATGCGCTACAGGCGAGAGTGTATAAACTCCAAATCTTAGAAAGGTGAAAACCTTTAAACCTTAGAGAGTATGAAAATACCCTTTCGTGAGAGAGGGTGATCAATCCTCATATACCTTCAGGATCCAGGATATAGCCAACAGTAACGAAATTGTCAGCCACTTTTACATGAACTGGTCCCGCTACCTTGAACCATACCTAGATAACTTGCGCTCCAGGCGAGGTGTTTAAACCCAATTCGAAAGAAAGGTGAATACCTTTAAACATTTGAAGGGATCAGGATCCCTTAAACGTGAGAGAGGGTGCCAATCCTCTAATCTTTCGAGTTATCCTGAATGTATATCCTAGAGATATATCCTGAAACATATGCTGCAAAACAACTGGCTAACACCCCTCTGATGCTTAAGTCAGTATTGGGTTCAAGATAATAAACAAATATATTTAAAAGAGATAGAATACATACCCTTTTGAGATAGAAATTAAATTCTATTCTTACTTGAAATAGAGCTTTAAGTGGATTGCATTCCAGGATCTCGGTAGCATATCCCCTTCCATATTCTTGAGTCGATATGCTCCTTTCCCTGCTTCTGACTCAACTTCATATGGTCCTTCCCATTTTGGAGCTAGCTTGCCATCGGCAGGATTAGTGGTATTTTGAAAAGCCTTCCTTAGCACCCAATCACCAACTCGAAATCTCCTAGTCCTTATATTCTTGTTGTATGCTCTGGATATTCTTTGTTGATATGCTGCCATCCTTAGCCTTGCTGCATCCCTTTTTTTCATCTATAGTATCCAAATCTCGACATAAGACTTCAGGATTCTGTTCAGGATCCTGTAGGATAGATCTTGCAGTAGGTATCACCATTTCCGTTGGAATCACTGCTTCTGCTCCAAATACCAAGGAAAATGGGGTTTGGCCGGTTGCATTCTTTACCGTTGTCCTATCAGCCCACAAAACAAAGGGTAACTCTTCTGCCCATCTTCCTTTTTTGGCTCCAAGTCTCTTCTTTAAGTTATTAACAATTATCTTGTTCGAGGATTCAGCTTGTCCATTCGCTTGAGGATGTACCGGAGTAGACGTGATCATTTTGATTCCCCAACTCTTGCAAAAGTCAGTAGTCCGCTTGCTTATAAACTGGGACCCATTATCACAAATGATTTCAGCTGGTACCCCAAACCTGGTCAGGATATTCCTCTTTATGAAGGATACTACTTCTTGGTCTCTAACTTGAACAAATGCTTCAGCTTCAACCCACTTAGAGAAATAATCCGTCATTGCTAGCATAAAGACTTTTCCTCCCGGAGCTTTTGGTAACTTCCCTACTATATCCATCCCCCATTTCATGAATGGCCAAGGGGAAGTTACAGGATATAGTGGTTCAGCTGGTTGATGTAGTATGTTACTATGCCTTTGACATGCATCACACCTTCGAGCATATTCTGTAGCATATTTCCTCATCGTTGGCCAATAATAACCTGTCCTTAATATTTTCGAGAACAATAATCTGCCCCCAGTGTAGTTACCACAATCCCCTTCATGTATATCCTGAAGTACTTCTTTGGCTTCAGGATCCTCCAAGCACCTCAAATACGGTCCTGCAAGAGATTTCTTGTATAAAACATTATTTATAATAGTGAATCGTGATACCTTCATCCTAAATGCCTTAGGATTTTCATCTCCGGGGATGTGTCCTTCCTTGAGATATCTCATGATTGGAGCCATCCAGGATTTAGGATCATTTTCAGGATACTCTGCTCCAGGATCCTGAATACCCACTACCTCTTTATCCTGAAGATTCGTTGCAGGATATAAGATATGTAATATTGGTATTTGGGTCCCTTCTGGTATCCTGATCGATGATCCCAAATTTGCTAAGGCATCTGCTTCAGCATTATCCTCCCTTGGTACATGTTCAAGTGTAAAAACATCGAAATATCCTGCTAATTTTTTGAGAATATCGAGATATTCGATTAATTTCTCACCCTTAACTGCATAGGATCCATTAAAATGGTTAGTAATTAACAAGGAGTCAACATATACTTGCAAATTCTTGATACTCATACTCTTAGCCAACTCTAATCCTGCAATTAAAGCCTCATACTCTGCTTCATTATTAGTAGCAGGGAATTCACACCTAATAGCCTGGGGTAATATGTCCCCCTGTGGCGATTTTAGTAGTATTCCCAATCCTACTCCTCGTACATTAGATGCACCATCAGTATATAACGTCCAGGATCCTGAGGATTCTCCTAACTGTTGGACTTCTAGGTCTACCTCATCCTGAATGTCACTACTGAAATCAGCCACAAAGTCAGCTAAAGCCTGAGACTTTATGGCATTTCTAGGTTCATATACTAAATCATAAGCACTCAATTTTACTGACCACTTGGCCATCCTGCCTGACATCTCTGGTTTCCTAAGCCCATTTTTGACAGGATAATTTGTTTTAACATGAATCCTATGTGTCTCAAAGTAATGTCTAAGCTTTGTTGATGCCATAACTAATGCTAGTATCAACTTTTCTAAATGAGAATACCTAGTTTCAGCATTTAACAAACTTTTACTAACATAATAAACAGGATATTGCTGACCTTCATGATCCTTTATAAGGACGGCACTTACAGTATTCCCTGATACTGCGAGGTATAGGGACAGTGGTTCACCATCTTCAGGCTTCATTAGTAGAGGTGCAGTTGAAAGATATTTCTTCAAATCCTGCAGGGCTGCTTCATGCTTCTCACCCCATTCGAATTTCTTGTTCTTCTTCAGGATATCATAAAACTCTTTGCATTTCTCTGAGGATCTTGAAATAAATATGTTTAATGCTTCCACTCGCCCTGTTAATCGTTGGACATCCTTCATATTTGAGGGTGATTTAATATCCAAGATGGCTTTAATTTGCTCCGGGCTCGCCTCTATTCCCCTTTTGGTCACCATATATCCTAGAAATTTTCCTGCCCCCACTCCGAAATGACACTTAGCAGGATTTAGCTTCATGTTATATTGATCCAGGATATCAAATGCTCCTTTAATATCCTGGAGGTGATCCTGAGCTTTCCTTGATTTTACCACCATATCGTCAATGTATACCTCCATGGTGTCCCCCAGCTTGTCTTTGAACATCATGTTTACCAATCTCTGGTATGTTGCACCTGCATTTTTCAAACCAAAAGGCATGGCCGTATAACAATAAATACCTGTTGGTGTCATGAAGGCAATATCCTCCTGGTCAGAAGGCTCCATTTGAATCTGCTAGAATCCTGAGGATGCGTCCATGAAGGTCAACATTTCATGCCCGGCAGTAGCATCCACCATTGCATCAATGTGAGGAAGAGGAAATGGGTCTTTAGGACAAGCCTTGTTCAGGTCTGTATAGTCTACACAGACTCTCCATTTCCCATTTTTCTTCTGTACCAGGACTACGTTTGCTAGCCATCTTGGAAACTTGACTTCTCTGATCATCCTGGACTTCAACAATCTTTCCACTTCCTCTCACCACCTTCCGTTTATCACACCAAAAAAACACACAAAAAATACAGTGGTTCCTAAAAAAGTACAACTCAATGTAAAACGCCAAAAAATACAACGATGGCAAACATCTTTTCTTTGATACTCAATAATGTTCTACATGAAGTTTCGCTGAATGATTTGTTTGGTGAGTGGAGTAAGATTTTGCTGCATGAGATGGACAAAATTCAAGAAAGAGGGACTGATGACACCCATATATCATTTTGTCTTCTTTGTTCTTGAAGAAGGTTTGGATAATTAGAAGAGACCTATCCTAGTGTAAATGCTACTTTGGCCTTGATGATTATAATGAAGACGACGGGCAGATAACATCCACCCACACGGAGTCGATCTATGTCTCCAACATCCACAAAGACACTTCAACACATGAACAAAGAAAATAAACCACGTCAAACCCAAAACGCCATTTATTTGTGACAGTTCTTGTAGTTTCAAAAGAAGTAAGAAACTGATGACACTGAAGATTTAGATCATAAATTGCTTCTACTTGTTTTTTTTTATAATTTTGTTTATCTGTTGTTTGTTATGTAATTTCACCTAAGAAACAACAAAGTACATTAATCCTATTATGAAAAATATAATAAAAAGCCAAACGGGCAAATGCTTGTAAAACGCCATCATGCCATTAAATGCCCCCAAAACTACCAAACTATAATAAAATTACTTTGAACAAGTACTATTATAATAAATTAAAAAAAAGCTTAAAACAATGTGCAAAGAAAATAAAACAAAAAAGTCCCATCATTATCTAAACGCCATTTGAAAACAAAACGCCATAATTACAACCGTCGAGATTAGACGTGTTACACCATAAAAACAGATGAATCTGAAAACAAAACACGGTAACTGCAAAACAGTAAAATGAAACGACGGAAACATAATTACTAACATTTATTATATTGAAAGCCAAATACTTGGGGAATTGAATTTATTTATCTTTTTCAAAACACCATAATTACCTGTCATACGCGGGAAAAAAAGTCAATATAAAAGAAGATCATGAGAACACTGTCACACCCCTTTCTACGGCGGAAGCACGAGGTGTGATCATGAAAGGTTCTCATTGCATACGAAGAGTAAACATGCTACATGCTCGTAAAATAACATCAAATACCATAATTTGAAAACATAAGTTTAGCGTTTACATCGCTAGACAGCTTAAAACATTGTCTTAAGAGTTTACAACTTTATTTAAAGTTAAACACAAGCGACATCCACGAGCATAAGCAAGACCACGCGCATATCCATCCTAGTTACCTGAAATACATGTGAGTTTTTGGAAAAACGTCAACATAAAGTTGGTGTGAATTCATGCAGTTTTGTATTTCACGTTTGTATACTTTGTATAAAAACATAGTTGTGAATAAATCAAGTTTTTCTCGAGTACTCCATGTACTTCAAGTTATATATCAATCCTCTTGAGTACCCCACGTACTTCAAGTTATATATCAATCCTCTTGAGTACCCCACGTACTTCAGGTTATATATCAATCCTTTTGAGTACCCCACGTACTTCAAGTTATATATCAATTTTAGAATGGTATGAATTTTATGTAAATACAGTATTTCTGTAATTATCAGATTGTTAATGGGTTGCAAAGCCATTAACATGTGGCACGACATAGGAAGTCACCAAACCTAAGGCATTTAATTGGTATATTCTGAGACACAAAAGCACTACTCGATTCTCGCCCCGACCGAGTGTGTGGCTGCCAGGCACCCGTTAGATCTAACCTTTTGTTCTGCGGTCTAAGTATGTACACGATTAATGGTGCTTCTGTACCCTATTCGTGACACTATTTCTCATAACGCATCCTACTTGGTTCTCGTTCTCACCAAGCGCGTTTCTTGTTATCATTTCTCATAGGGCCTCATACTTGGTTCTCGTTCTCACCAAGTGCGCTTCTCATATTCTTATATTTCATCACACTTGGTTCTCGTTCTCACCAAGTGTACTTCTTGTATTCTTATATTTCGTCACACTTGGTTCTCATTCTCACCAAGTGTACTTCTTGCATTTATATCATACCAATTATAAATTTTGTACATTTGTACATGTATTTCACTCCCGAAGTTATAAAAACTGAAAACAGTTAAAGAGAAAAGGGGGAGCATGAACTCACAACTTTGCGTTCCTAGCGTCGTAAACTCCACCGGATTTGCTTACTTAACGTCGTAACCTATACGCGTTTTCTTAACGTTAGCACTAGACTTGCGTCGCACAAGTACAGTCACTCTCTTTTGTATATATTTTCTTGTGTTAAAAATATTCTTATATTTTTAACTATGTATCTTACTTATATTATTTTCTCTAAAATAAATATAAGTCTTTTGTGTTTTGCACTTTGCACCCGAATTATGTATTTTGTATTTTGTATGTTGTATGTGTATTTTTATATTTCTACTCCTCATGAGTAATTAGTGTATTTTTTAAGTCTTAATACACTAGCACGTATTACACATTCTATATACACTTAGCACAAAAGTTGGTGATCAAATAATATATATTTTTCTTTCAAAAATATATACTTAATCTCCATTTTTATTCTTGAAAAATCACCATTTCTCATCACCAAAAATTAGGGAAACCTTGGTAATACTTTTAAATACATTTTTAGGGAATAAGTTTCTCAAAAACTTATATTTTTCTAAGTGTCAAAATTTATAAAAATTTTGACAGAGTTTCCCCTAAAAATGGAGGTTTCCCACGTTTTCAAAACGTGTGTTTATTTTCTTTTAAATCATTATCAATCATCAACAACAATTATCAACAATACTCATCAGCAATAATCACTAGTTTCTCCATTTCATGAACTTGAATATTTACAAAAATGTGTAGTAACTTACTAGCACATTTAGTGAGTCTTGTTATCTTTAAAAATAAGTTTAATTTCTTAAAAACTTCCTTTTTAAAGAATATGAAGTTTTACAACTTCTAGTCGGTTTTTACGAAAATTATTTCTTTGTTAAAACTTTTGTTACACAAGTATCCATACACTTGTTTGTTCACAAAAACCACTTTTGTTTGTGTAAGATCCGGTTTAGAACATGTGATTTCTTGGACACTTGGTCCTTTGAAAATACCGCTTGTAGATACGTAGATCTACTAGTTTTAAACACTATTTCACAAGTTAAATTGCTTTTACACAAGTTCATGATGTGTGTGGTAGAGTTTCATCATTTAACCTAGATCTACTAGTTTTAAACACTATTTCACAAGTTAAATTGCTTTTACACAAGTTCATGATGTGTGTGGTAGAGTTTCATCATTTAACCTTTGTTACTCTTAAACAAGCTTTATGTCATAATCCAAGATCATGACTAAACCGGGTTAAATGATGATCCGAGCTACCATATCATAGATCGGGTCTAAATAATCACAACTTTCAATTACTACAACATTTACACAACTTATGTGCTATTAACCACCATTTTTCATGCCTTTAGTAGACTTTTAAGCATCATATTGCATGTTAACGAGTTTTAACCGACAAAAATCCTTTTAACCACTTTAGAATAGTTTAAATATGAGTTCTAAGTGTTATACCTCTAGCTCAAGGCTAGGGAAGGATCTTGACGGAAATGGCGTGGATAAAAGCTAGAGAATGAGGTCCTTCGCGTTCCGTTTGCTCCAAGACTCCTAATATGCGACCCTTAACACTTGTGTGATGTTGGAATGATGATGATCAAACTCGAAAAATTGATGGATATAGGGATGCTTGGCCGTGAACAACTAGAGGGAGAGAGAGGAGTTTGGTTTTTGTTTAAGTGTGGTGAATGATCTCATGTGCTATTCTTCCAACTTATAGGCAATTAGGATGTGCTTTATCCAAAGGTCCATATGTAGTCTTGATACTAAACATAGTGATTAAAATAATCAAGGTTGTACAAGGGGTGTCCCCCTTAGTTTGGGGCCGGTTAGAGAAAGGGGGGGGGGGTCTAGTTCGGTTCCAAGTATTAGTTAGACATTAGTTATGTTAAACCAAGTTAGTTAGGTGATTAACTTGGTTAGTTATGTTTAGTGAGATACAATGGGTGTTAGGGTATTCAGGGCCCCTAACTGGCTTAGAAAAAAGATAAATAATGTTATTAACAATATTTTCATGTTCCGGGTATAGTCCGGTTGTTCGGTTACATACCGATTCGTTAAAGTGCTAAATTGCACCTTTTAGTGTTTAATAGGTATCTTTTTGTAACACTATCGATTCCCAACCCTTAGGGAAACATTCTGGATAATAAAACGACATTTCTGCATAATATTTATATGTCTAAATGCTGAATTATTGCTGATTTGTATAAATTCTGCACTTAAAGTGCGTTTCGGGTGCTTTTTAGTGCTTATTTTTGCTTCCGGAGAGTATATGTATAAACCCTTGTATGTACTCTTGGGTTTTAATGCTCTTTTGTCGTCGGACCTACACCTAGGCCTCAATTTTATTGTCTGACTGCTTTCTGCAGTTCCGTTGACACGTAGTGTCTTACCGGTGAGTTTACTATTGACGCAATGCTCTCGTTTATGCATAAAGCAATATTTTGTAGTATACAACATGCATGAATTCACTTGTTTAATCATGTGTTCAGACATTGCTGACACTTAAACTCATAATTGCAGTCATTAAGCAATAATTATAGTGTACGGAAATTACCGGTTTGTGCCAGTTATCACAGTCTCCCCCCGTTAAAAGAATTTCGTCCCGAAATTCAGACTGAACTCACTCTCGCTGGAGTCTTCTTGAATAGGTGGGGATACTTTTTCTTGAACTGGTCCTCACGTTCCCATGTGTACTCGGGTCCGTGCTTAGAGCTCCAACGTACTTTGACAAGCTTCACACTGCTCCTCCTGGTCTTGTTGACTTTCCAGTCAGTAACCTCAACGGGTTGCTCTGTAAATCGGAGGGCTTCGTCAATATGCACTTCATCCATCGGGATGATCACGTTTTCTTGTGTTGGACTCTTCTTCAGGTTGGATACATGAAACGTATCATGTACTCCATTAAGTTCTTCCGGTAACTCCAACTTGTATGCCACGGTACCAATTCTCTTCAAAATTCTGAATGGTCTGATGTATCGTGGATTCAGCTTTCCACGCTTTCCAAACCTGACTACGCCCTTCCATGGTGAGACTTTTAACAACACTTTGTCTCCCACCTTGAAATCTACCGATTTTCTATTTGGATCAGCGTAGCTCTTTTGTCGCTCTCGAGCCGCCCTAATGCGCTCTCGGATCTGCGCAATCTTGTCGGTTGTCTCTTGTATAAGTTCAGGACCAACCATACGTTTATCTCCGGCATCTGCCCTACATAAGGGCGATCGGCATTTGCGGCCATACAGAGCTTCGAACGGCGCGGCTTTTATGCTCGTATGATAACTGTTATTGTTGGAAAACTCAACTAGAGGTAGATGAGTATCCCAGCTGCCGCCTAGGTCCATGACACATGCGCGAAGCATATCTTCTAACGTTTGTATAGTCCGTTCGCTCTGGCCGTCTGTTTGCGGATGGAATGCCGTGCTCAGATCTAACTGGGATCCAAAGGCTTCCTGAAATGATTGCCAGATTCTTGAGACAAAGCGTCCATCTCTGTCTGAAATGATTGAGATTGGCACTCCATGACGTGCCACAATTTCTCTTAAGTATATCTCTGCCAGCTTTCCAGTGCTATCCTTCTCTCGGATTGGTAGGAAATGCGCAGACTTCGTCAATCGATCAACTATTACCCATATCATATCGTGCCCTCTCGGGGTCCTGGGTAATTTCGTTATGAAGTCCATCGAGATTTGTTCCCACTTCCACACGGGAATCTCTGGTTGTTGTAGTAGGCCGGACGGTTTCTGATATTCTGCCTTAACCTTGGCACAGGTTAGGCATTTTCCAACATACACAGCAACGTCGCTTTTGAGTCTCGGCCACCAATAGTACTCCTTCAAGTCTTGATACATCTTGTCTGACCCTGGGTGGATCGAATATCTCGATTTGTGAGCTTCATTAAGGATGACTTCTCGTATGCCACCATAGAGTGGAACCCAAATACGTTTCTTAAAGTACAAGGCTCCCTCTTCGTTTGGCACCATGTATTTCAGCATACCCCGTAGGTATTCAGCTTTACGGTTTTCTTCTTTAAGAGCTTCTTGTTGTGCATCTCGAATGCGTGCTGTGAGGTTCGTTCGAATCGTCATTTCCAGTGCTCGAACCCTCAGGGTCTTAACCCTTTCTTTTCGGCTTAACGCGTCCGCTACAACGTTCGCCTTTCCAGGATGGTACTTAATCTCACAGTCATAATCATTCAGCAGTTCGACCCAACGTCGCTGGCGCATATTCAATTCCTTCTGATCAAATATGTGTTGCAAGCTTTTGTGATCTGTGAAGATTGTACATCGAGTACCATATAGATAATGTCGCCAAATCTTCAAGGCGAATACCACTGCACCTAGCTCCAGGTCGTGAGTGGTATAATTTCTCTCGTGAACCTTCAGTTGTCTTGAAGCGTAAGCGATGACTTTTTGGCGTTGCATGAGCACGCAACCCAAGCCTTGTCGTGAGGCGTCGCAGTATACCACGAAGTCTTCAGTGCCTTCGGGTAATGATAGTATCGGTGCATCGCATAGCTTGCTCTTAAGTAACTGGAAGGCTTCTTCTTGTTTGTGACCCCAGTCGTACTTCTTGTCTTTCTGGGTAAGGGTCGTTAGCGGTTGAGCTATCTTTGAGAAATTCTCGATGAATCGCCGATAATAGCCCGCTAGGCCCAAAAATTGTCGAACTTCAGTTGGGGTCTTGGGAGCTTCCCAATTCTTTATCGCTTCTATCTTGGACGGGTCTACATGAATGCCCTTCTCATTCACCACGTGACCAAGAAATTGTACTTCGCGAATCCAGAATTCGCATTTCGAGAATTTTGCATAAAGCTTCTCTTTCTTTAGTAGTTCCAAGATGGTTCTAAGATGTTGCTCGTGCTCTTCTTTCGTTCGCGAATAAATCAGGATATCATCGATAAATACAATCACGAATTTATCGAGGTATGGTTTGCATACGCGGTTCATTAGATCCATAAAGACCGCTGGTGCATTCGTCAGCCCAAACGGCATCACAAGAAATTCGTAGTGCCCATATCGCGTTCTGAATGCAGTCTTTGGCACGCTTTCATCTTGGATTCTCAGCTGATGGTATCCAGATCGAAGGTCGATCTTGGAATAGTAGCTTGATCCTTGCAGTTGATCAAATAAGTCATCAATCCTCGGTAGCGGATACCGATTCTTGATTGTGAGCTTGTTCAGTTCCCTGTAATCGATACACATCCGCAGTGATCCATCCTTCTTCTTCACGAATAATACTGGAGCTCCCCAGGGTGAGAAGCTTGGCCTTATGAATCCTTTATCCAACAACTCCTGAAGTTGTGTAGATAATTCTTGCATTTCGGATGGTGCAAGTCGATAGGGTGCCTTGGCTACAGGAGCAGCTCCTGGAACCAAGTCTATACGGAATTCGACTTGTCGTTGCGGAGGTAGTCCTGGCAGATCTTCAGGGAACACATCAGGAAATTCCTTCACCACAGGAATGTCTTCGAGTTTCGGCTCCTCAGCCTTCTTGTCTATAACGTGTGCTAGGAAAGCAACACATCCTTTCCTTAGGCACTTCTGTGCCTTCATACAACTGATGATTCGTAGAGGCGCGTTTCGTCTTTCTCCATGCACGATGAGAGCTTCACCATTCGTTAAAGGGATGCGAATGATTTTCTCGTGGCAAATAACTTCCGCTTTGTTCTTGGACAACCAGTCCATTCCGACTACTACATCGAAGCTACCCAATTGAATAGGTAAGAGGTCGATGCTAAAATTTCGTTCGCCAAGTTCTAGTGTGCAGCCTCTGACAACTTCGCTCGATTCAACAAGTTTACCATTGGCTAGTTCTATGGAATAAGGAATTTCTAATCTACTAGATTCTATTCCAAGTATGCGTTTAAATTCCACAGACATGAAGCTATAATCGGCGCCAGTGTCGAATAATATGGATGCAAAGTGATTGTTAATGAGAAACGTACCGGTGACCACGTTAGGGTCCTCGCGTGCGTCTCTTGCTCCAATCACAAATGCTCGAGCCGGAGCATTGTTTCTCTCTGGGCAGTTCTTCATGAAATGATCATTGCTTCCACACTTGAAGCATCCTTGGTTCTGCCCTTTCCCGTTACCATTCTTGTTACCAGCACCGTTTCCACTTCGGTTCTTTCCTTTTCCCCAACAGTCTTCTGTTTGATGACCCAATTTACCACATTTGTCGCACCTTGGAATGCGACAAGCTCCATCATGATGATACTTACATTTTTGGCATCTAGGCATGGAGCCTTGGTATGCTTTGGTTGCATGGGTTTTCGTCTCCTGATGCGGATTAGTGTCGCGCTTCTTGTTGAAACCCTTGTTGTTGCGAGTAGCTTGGTTCAAACTTGTATGCTTTCTCTTTTTGTCACCGGACGACTCAGCATGTGTCTCGGTCTTTTCTGTTGGGTTTAGTGATAACTTCTTCATACGAACACAATCTTCAGTAAGGCTGACAGCCAGAGTTACAGCCTCGGTGATCGTTTGAGGTTTGGCCGACGTCACCATGCCACGGAATTCTGAGGCCAGTCCCCAAATGTAGCGTTCAACACGCTTAAATTCCGGAGTCACCATGTAGGGAAGCACTCTCGACAGGTCGTGGAACCTTCGAGTGTAACCATTGATGTCAGCACCTTCCATAGTCAAGTGCCAGAACTCTGTTTCCAGCCTTTGGAGTTCCGCACGAGAGCAGTACTTCTCTCTCATTCTTTCCTTCAGTTCCTCCCAAGTTAGGCCATAAGCGGCATCATCGCCCAAGGTTTGGACTTGCAGGTTCCACCAAGTTAGAGCTTCATCGACAAACAACCCAGTAGCAAAGGTGACTTGTTGATCCGCGGTACACTTGCTCATGCGGATAGTAGCTTCAGTCTTCTCTGTCCAGCGCACAAATGCTACTGCACCTCCTGTGCCGTCATAGTTCGTCGGCTTGCAGTCGAGGAACTGCTTGAAAGTGCAGCCTGGAATTGATTCAACCAATTCACATGTGAGCAATTGAAGAAATAATGAAACAAAGACCGTTCATAAATTTCCTCATGCTTAGCACAGTGTCTTAAGGTTACCTTGAGCTGCATTGCCTCCAGACGAATCTCCATTCCCATTACGCCTAGCGTTGCTTGGTCCTCCACTGTCCTGAGTTCGGTTCGCCTCGTACTAGGCGATAGCAGCGGAGATCCTTTCCTCCAGTAGAGCGTTCAGCTCGTCAGCAGTTCTTGGCAGTGGGGGAGGAGGAGGTTGATCGTCATTGCGAGCATTCACAGTTTTCCTGGGTGCCATGTTCTGACAGAACATAACACAACAGGGTTAGACATTTGTTTGATATCGTCACACTTGATAGTAGTATCATATATATTCACAGGTATATATACCACATAAGTGACATCAAACCATTATTACTCTAGCAGAGTACTTAGTAGGCTTGCACTGAGGGAATCTATACGTGACAAGACTTGCTGTGATTTTTGTGCACTGAATTCCATAATTATGTATGCATCCATAATTACGTAACTCCTTGCACAGTCCACACGGTTCGTTTCATCCTCGTATTTCTTCCTTCAGATGGGCCATTGCTTACAGGTAAAGTCACATATACTTGTGACATTCTACTTCTAGTACATGCTAATTATCACACATAATTGCAAGTAGTTTCTAGTCAACGACAAGTGCTACTCAAGTGCACTCTAAGTCTCGTAGTGTCTTTTCTAGACTCGTGTAGACAGTTTCAGGTAGTGGATGTCGCGGGACGTTTTATGCAATGAAAACTCTTTGAAAATTGTTTTCGTGAATGGATCCTAGAGATTGTAGACTAGACTCGAGAAGGAATCCTGGTTCACTACAATCGTAGCTCTGATACCAATCTGTCACACCCCTTTCTACGGCGGAAGCACGAGGTGTGATCATGAAAGGTTCTCATTGCATACGAAGAGTAAACATGCTACATGCTCGTAAAATAACATCAAATACCATAATTTGAAAACATAAGTTTAGCGTTTACATCGCTAGACAGCTTAAAACATTGTCTTAAGAGTTTACAACTTTATTTAAAGTTAAACACAAGCGACATCCACGAGCATAAGCAAGACCACGCGCATATCCATCCTAGTTACCTGAAATACATGTGAGTTTTTTGGAAAAACGTCAACATAAAGTTGGTGTGAATTCATGCAGTTTTGTATTTCACGTTTGTATACTTTGTATAAAAACATAGTTGTGAATAAATCAAGTTTTTCTCGAGTACTCCATGTACTTCAAGTTATATATCAATCCTCTTGAGTACCCCACGTACTTCAAGTTATATATCAATCCTCTTGAGTACCCCACGTACTTCAAGTTATATATCAATTTTAGAATGGTATGAATTTTATGTAAATACAGTATTTCTGTAATTATCAGATTGTTAATGGGTTGCAAAGCCATTAACATGTGGCACGACATAGGAAGTCACCAAACCTAAGGCATTTAATTGGTATATTCTGAGACACAAAAGCACTACTCGATTCTCACCCCGACCGAGTGTGTGGCTGCCAGGCACCCGTTAGATCTAACCTTTTGTTCTGCGGTCTAAGTATGTACACGATTAATGGTGCTTCTGTACCCTATTCGTGACACTATTTCTCATAACGCATCCTACTTGGTTCTCGTTCTCACCAAGCGCGTTTCTTGTTATCATTTCTCATAGCGCCTCATACTTGGTTCTCGTTCTCACCAAGTGCGCTTCTCATATTCTTATATTTCATCACACTTGGTTCTCGTTCTCACCAAGTGTACTTCTTGTATTCTTATATTTCGTCACACTTGGTTCTCGTTCTCACCAAGTGTACTTCTTGCATTTATATCATACCAATTATAAATTTTGTACATTTGTACATGTATTTCACCCCCGAAGTTATAAAAACTGAAAACAGTTAAAGAGAAAAGGGGGAGCATGAACTCACAACTTTGCGTTCCTAGCGTCGTAAACTCCACCGGATTTGCTTACTTAACGTCGTAACCTATACGCGTTTTCTTAACGTTAGCACTAGACTTGCGTCGCACAAGTACAGTCACTCTCTTTTGTATATATTTTCTTGTGTTAAAAATATTCTTATATTTTTAACTACGTATCTTACTTATATTATTTTCTCTAAAATAAATATAAGTCTTTTGTGTTTTGCACTTTGCACCCGAATTATGTATTTTGTATGTTGTATGTGTATTTTTATATTTCTACTCCTCATGAGTAATTAGTGTATTTTTTAAGTCTTAATACACTAGCACGTATTACACATTCTATATACACTTAGCACAAAAGTTGGTGATCAAATAATATATATTTTTCTTTCAAAAATATATACTTAATCTCCATTTTTATTCTTGAAAAATCACCATTTCTCATCACCAAAAATTAGGGAAACCTTGGTAATACTTTTAAATACATTTTTAGGGAATAAGTTTCTTAAAAACTTATATTTTTCTAAGTGTCAAAATTTATAAAAATTTTGACAGAGTTTCCCCTAAAAATGGAGGTTTCCCACGTTTTCAAAACGTGTGTTTATTTTCTTTTAAATCATTATCAATCATCAACAACAATTATCAACAATACTCATCAGCAATAATCACTAGTTTCTCCATTTCATGAACTTGAATATTTACAAAAATGTGTAGTAACTTACTAGCACATTTAGTGAGTCTTGTTATCTTTAAAAATAAGTTTAATTTCTTAAAAACTTCCTTTTTAAAGAATATGAAGTTTTACAACTTCTAGTCGGTTTTTACGAAAATTATTTCTTTGTTAAAACTTTTGTTACACAAGTATCCATACACTTGTTTGTTCACAAAAACCACTTTTGTTTGTGTAAGATCCGGTTTAGAACATGTGATTTCTTGGACACTTGGTCCTTTGAAAATACCGCTTGTAGATACGTAGATCTACTAGTTTTAAACACTATTTCACAAGTTAAATTGCTTTTACACAAGTTCATGATGTGTGTGGTAGAGTTTCATCATTTAACCTAGATCTACTAGTTTTAAACACTATTTCACAAGTTAAATTGCTTTTACACAAGTTCATGATGTGTGTGGTAGAGTTTCATCATTTAACCTTTGTTACTCTTAAACAAGCTTTATGTCATAATCCAAGATCATGACTAAACCGGGTTAAATGATGATCCGAGCTACCATATCATAGATCGGGTCTAAATAATCACAACTTTCAATTACTACAACATTTACACAACTTATGTGCTATTAACCACCATTTTTCATGCCTTTAGTAGACTTTTAAGCATCATATTGCATGTTAACGAGTTTTAACCGACAAAAATCCTTTTAACCACTTTAGAATAGTTTAAATACGAGTTCTAAGTGTTATACCTCTAGCTCAAGGCTAGGGAAGGATCTTGACGGAAATGGCGTGGATAAAAGCTAGAGAATGAGGTCCTTCGCGTTCCGTTTGCTCCAAGACTCCTAATATGCGACCCTTAACACTTGTGTGATGTTGGAATGATGATGATCAAACTCGAAAAATTGATGGATATAGGGATGCTTGGCCGTGAACAACTAGAGGGAGAGAGAGGAGTTTGGTTTTTGTTTAAGTGTGGTGAATGATCTCATGTGCTATTCTTCCAACTTATAGGCAATTAGGATGTGCTTTATCCAAAGGTCCATATGTAGTCTTGATACTAAACATAGTGATTAAAATAATCAAGGTTGTACAAGGGGTGTCCCCCTTAGTTTGGGGCCGGTTAGAGAAAGGGGGGGGGGGTCTAGTTCGGTTCCAAGTATTAGTTAGACATTAGTTATGTTAAACCAAGTTAGTTAGGTGATTAACTTGGTTAGTTATGTTTAGTGAGATACAATGGGTGTTAGGGTATTCAGGGCCCCTAACTGGCTTAGAAAAAAGATAAATAATGTTATTAACAATATTTTCATGTTCCGGGTATAGTCCGGTTGTTCGGTTACATACCGATTCGTTAAAGTGCTAAATTGCACCTTTTAGTGTTTAATAAGTATCTTTTTGTAACACTATCGATTCCCAACCCTTAGGGAAACATTCTGGATAATAAAACGACATTTCTGCATAATATTTATATGTCTAAATGCTGAATTATTGCTGATTTGTATAAATTCTGCACTTAAAGTGCGTTTCGGGTGCTTTTTAGTGCTTATTTTTGCTTCCGGAGAGTATATGTATAAACCCTTGTATGTACTCTTGGGTTTTAATGCTCTTTTGTCGTCGGACCTACACCTAGGCCTCAATTTTATTGTCTGACTGCTTTCTGCAGTTCCGTTGACACGTAGTGTCTTACCGGTGAGTTTACTATTGACGCAACGCTCTCGTTTATGCATAAAGCAATATTTTGTAGTATACAACATGCATGAATTCACTTGTTTAATCATGTGTTCAGACATTGCTGACACTTAAACTCATAATTGCAGTCATTAAGCAATAATTATAGTGTACGGAAATTACCGGTTTGTGCCAGTTGTCACAAACACAACCTCAAACACGCCAAAAACATTGACTAAAAATGCCACATATTGTCCAAAACGCCAAAAACTTCAAAAATGGCTATGGTTATTGTATGGAGGTTTGAAAGAAAAGAGAAACGATTCATCATAAAGTTCTCTGATAGGAGAAGGGTGAAGGTAAGGACAATCAAAGCCATGCTTGGTATGAATTAAGGGATTCAGAGGGATATCCTGGCCCTTGGGGTTCCAATGGCCAACGATTGTGAAAGAACCCGAACTGTAATAAAAAGATTGAAGAGAAAATTTCCGGCAGAATATGATGATGAAGATGATGATGATAATGATATTGACGATACTCCTCTACCAACACTTAGCAGTTAGGTGATGCATGAAGAAGCAGGAACGGTTGAAGTGACTTATCCACACGGGGTGCAATATTCATTGCCAATGTAGGAAATGTTGAAGACAGGGAAGCTATCTCTAATTGAACAACTCTGTGATTTAGCACATTCAAACGATCCATTTCAGGGTTGCAATGATATTCAAGAATAGGCTGCAACAAAGAAGAGACGAGCTAATGGCGTTATACGCCAATCTAAAATTTGATGATGATGAATCTGAAGAAAGTGATGAACAAAGCGATGGGTACATCTCTGATGTAATCCTATCCACGGAAGACTATTAGTTTATTTTGATTTCGTGTTATTGTAATTTTATAAAATATTAATCTATGTTAATCAATTATTAACAAAAGGCCCAGAACGCAAAAAAAAATGACTTGGAAAATGCCATAACGCCAAAAAAAAAATAACTACGTGACACAAAAAGAATTAATTCAACGAGAAGAAATCTGGGAAAAACAGTAAAACGCCAAGTAATTAATGATTCTAGTTAACGCCAAAATTATCTTGCATGCCAAAATGAAGCAGCATGTCACACGCGAAAATCGGGAAAGAAGAAGAATATTGAAAAGACAAAAAAACCCCTCGGCTGATCATGTCCCACGCCATGTGTTGGGCCAGGATGCGTTCTCACCATTCTCACACTTTTGGGCGTTTTATCCAGATCCAGTACCTATATATATATATGTATATAGGGAGGAGTTCATGCGAGAACCACCCTTATTGCGAGAACCAATGTGAACACAACCTAAAATAGCTAAAAAAACCTAACCCCCACCCCCCCCCCCCCCCAAATAAAAAACCTAACCCCCCCCCCCCCAAGCTAAATGCTAAAAACTAAAACCCCCAAAAAACCTAAAAAAAACCTAACCCCCCTCCCCCACCCCCCCAAAAACCTAACCCCTCCCCTCCAAGCTAAAATGCTAAAAACTAAACCCCCAAAAAACCTAAAAAAATCTAAAAAAATATAAATTTTTTTAATATTTTTTATGCTCAAATCGCTACTTTTAGTGGTCAAAAGAATTTTTTTTTTTTTTTTAATTTTTTTAATTTTTTTTGCTTCGAAAAGTAGCGATTTTTATATAGGGAGAAGATCATGCGAGAACCACCTTTTATTGCGAGAACCGCGAGAACCAATGTGAACACAACAAAAAATGCCTAAAAATAGCTAAAAATCACACAAAAATTTTTTTTTTGAATTTTTTAATATTTTTTATAAAAAAATCGCTACTTTTCGAAGCAAAAAAAAAATATTTTAATTTTTTTTTAAATTTTTTTTTTTGGATTCGAAAAGTAGCGATTTTAACATAAAAAATATAAAAAAATTCAAAAAAAAATTTTAGATTTTTTTTTTATTTTTTTAGATTTTTTTAAGATTTTTTTAGGTTTTTTGGGGGTTTAGTTTTTAGCATTTTAGCGGGGGGGGTTTAGGTTTTTGGGGGGGTGGGGGAGGGGGGTTTAGGTTTGGGGAGGGGGTGGGGGTTAGGTTTTTTTAGGTATTTTTAGCTATTTTAGGTTGTGTTCACATTGGTTCTCGCGGTTCTCACAATAAAGGTGGTTCTCGCATGAGCTCATCCCTATATATATATATATATATAATATAAGGGCCAGGATCATTTCAGAACCATAAATATTTACAGAACTCGCAGAACTCCTAATAAACAATATTTTTATTTATATATTTTTATGTTTAGGATAATTTTATCATTTATTATGTGTATTTTTACGATTACATACATGTTAAGAGTAATTTTATCATTTTTTATATGTAATTTTATAATTACACATATGTACACTAGTTTTTTTACATATATGTAATTAGTTATGACACATATATATAATTTTGGCAATTAAACATATGTAAACTACTTTTAACATGTATGTAATCAAAGAAATACATATAATAGATGATAAAAAGATCCTAAATACGAAAACTTATATATAAAATGATTGTTTATTAGGAGTTCTGAAAGTTCTGTAATTATTTAGAGTTCTGAAATGAACTCAACCCTATATAATTGAAGGAGTATAACCCACAAGACACTCAAGTTATATAAACCCCCATAACCCCCATTTCTTACATATTTGCCATATCTATGGGGTTATGGGCTTGACCACTACACATGCTCTTACAATTTTATAACGGGTTATGGGCTTGACCACTACACATGCTCTTACAATTTTATAACGATATATTCTATAGCCGACAAATATCTTAAAGATAATTACATTCGAATTTTTAACTGCAAGGGTAAATACATAATTATGATAATTAAAACTTTCATCGTTGTCTTATATTCTTCGTAGGTGTGAACTTTATACTTGTAGCAACATAAAGCTTCAGTAGCAACACATCAACATCAATAACAACAACCTTTTGGTAGGATTACCATTTGACATGAATGTGTTGTTCTTGTCAGTTTTGTACAACTAGACCTTTATTTCCCAACAAAGAACAATTGCTTATGATAATGGATGCTTCACCACTAAACAAAACTTGCAAAATGTTAGAAACTAAAGAATCTTGACCCTTGAGCCCTCATTCTTCACTTCTTGCAAAAAAATAATAAATAAATCTAAATTTATCACTCTCTTGGTGTAGGTGTCACACGTTTTTCTCTTGAATTGAAAGAATGAACATTTCTTATATTTATTCAACTATAATTATCCAGTGAATTATCTTTCTAGAATTCTTGATGGAACGTGAATTGAAAGAATGACCATTTCAAAAATTTGTCAACAAAAATTATCCATTGAAATATCTTTTTTTCTAGAATTCTCGTGCGTGATAAATTGACCTTTATCCTATACCTGCTTATAATATATAACTTTTAATTTTTACCATATATACTGAATTTAAAATGTCACGACATTTAATTAATATTGTACATTTTTACAGAGTTTACAAGTAAAAGTTTATGTATCCAACTATGTTTTAGGTTGGCTTTTAATCATGTAACACTCATTTGACCTCAAGCAATTTATTGTTCAGTTTTATATCACATATAAGGCTACAGGGTGTGGTCATGACCCTCATGACCACTATGACACTTCATGTCAGTGTCATGTCACCCACCTCTAATCCACAATCTAAAACCACTACCCTAAGGGTGTGGTCATGACCCAAACCACTATCCTTTTATTTATTTTAATTTATCTTTATCTAAAGAAAAAGAAAATAATTACTTGAAAACGGGAAAGGAGAACCATGGTTGCCAAGGTTTAATCCATGCAAACCATGGTGGATTAGGGAAGGGGGTGATATAGCCTACCATTAATGTTCCTACGTGGCGAATCATGTCCCAACCATGACCCATACACCCTTTAGCCTAAAATAGACATTTGCAAAAGAAAACACAAATTATACATTACAACAATATGTTTATCCCGTGGTGGATCCAAAAATATTTACCAATGAGTTTCCTTTGATAGATCTCACTATTTTTTCTAAATTATACAAGGTTTTCACTAATTTTTATCTATTTTTTTTTTCCAATTCAAGTAGGTTATTGTGAACCTACAAAACGGGGTGGATTGGCCAATGTGTTTATCTATAAATAAATTATATTACAATGCTACCATCTCTTAAAAGTTGTGGTAGGTGAAAGTTTTATTTAAGGCTATACATTACCGTTTTAAAAGTTGTGGTAGTTGAAAGTTTTATTTAAGAATACATTTAAAAGTCATTATAAGTATAAAGTATCGACATATTTGGATGATATTATTGAGGAAATGTACACGTGGTGCAGAGTAGAGTAGGATCCTAGGGCGTGGTTTGATCCACTTCTTGGGTCTCACCGTCATCATCTACGAGGATTATGAAGATTTGGTCCCTCACGTACGATTTCTCCTCGTGGTGTGGCCCACTTTCTGACACACGTCGATCAAACGTGGCTACCAAAATCTGAAAAGTTGATGGGTCCACTTTAACGGCCAACCGCCCACTTCCTGTTTTTTCTCGTTAAAAAGATACCTTTTTTATATTTTAGTTGATTTTTCTTGGTAAATAATATGTGGGTTCGGTGTTTAAAGAGGTTTGGAAAGGGCATGATGAATTCCCTCGGTCTACGGATTGTTTTCTTAGTAAAGATATTTAACATTGTTGTTTGTTAAGAAGCCTCTTTGGGAGAATTAGAAGGATTTTAATGTTAATCTAATGTAATTTGTTTTCCGTTTTGATTTTGGAGTTGTTTGTTTTCAGCCCCTTGCTGGCTCTTTATATTTATATATAAAGTGATTGTGCCGTTCAAAAAAAAAAAAACATTGTTGTTTGTATGTATTTCAAGTTTTACTCTGTGAATTATCGCTAGTATGAGAGTTGAAATGGTTGTAATTAATTTATTATATGATGTCCTGACGCTTAGGTAGAAGAGAGAGTGAGTGAGAGATGGAGATGTTGCGCTAAGAGAGCAAGTTTGCAGTTTATGACCACAGAGTGTGCGTGACAAAGGAAGCTAATTTTTGGGAGACTTAGAGGTGAGAGACATGTGTGGGCCTATAATAAAGGAAATATAAGTTGTGTTCTTCATTGACGTTGATGCAAGTGTGTTATAATTTTTGTTATATTTTTTACTCGTAGATCAAGCTTTAAATTTATAAAACACGATACAATACTAATACTCTACATACATTAGGGCAAGTGCACCAATCGTAGACGTAGTATAGTGATGGTAAGATACCGAGGTCGTTCAAGGACACAAGAGCTTTTAATACCGGCTTATCGTTAACGTCTAATCAAACCAAATTTTGATAAAAGTTTTGATAGTTTTAAAAGATAAACTAGAAATAGAGACGTAAATGAAAGGAAAAACAAATGAGTAAATTACAAAAAAAAACCGTCATTTATGTTTACACCGTATTGCAAACTATGTTCTTTATCTTCAAAAAGTACAAAAAAACATACTCGATGTTTGCAGGTCCTTGCACGTTATGTTCTTTAGCTCTAACTCAGTCAATTTTCATAGTTAAATCTGACCAAGTAGACCTTACATAAGGGTATTTTGATCATTTTACTCTAAATAATAAAATAAATACTCATAATAATAATAAATAAATAAATAAATAAATAAATTGTTTTAAAAAAATTATATATATACACACACATAAACCCCCCTCTCTCTATATATCACAACACAAACATGTTGTCTCTCTCTTTAACTGTCGGACCACCACCACCCACCTGCCACCACGTCCATACACCACACCGAACCACTGCGAAAATATTTCCTCCGATATTAACTAAGTAAATGCATTTTCTTAAGAAATGTTGTGTTCTGATGTAAGCTCCGAAGGCTTGAAATTGTTGAATTGTGGATTTATCATGTATTTAGATTTGAAAACAATTTAGTGTTAGAGATTTGAAAACAAGTTATTAGTGGTAGCGGTGGGGGAGATTTGACAATGAAAATGGTTGTGGTGGTGGATGGGTGGTGGGTGTGTAAGAGAGAAATAGAGGAGAGGAGAGAGATCTGAATGCATTTTTGAAAAAAATGGCTATAAGTTTTTATGTGTTATTTTTAATAAAATTGTTTTATATAAATACATGGCAAAAGGTCTAAGTTGCTCTTAAATGTGGTCTATTTGGTCAGATTTAACCACAAAAACTAACTGAGTCAGGGCTAAAGGACATAACGTGTAAGGGTTTGCAAACATCGGGTACGTTTTTGTACTTTTTGAAGATAAAGGACATAGCTTGCAATTTTGTGTAAACATAAAGACAGTTTTTGTAATTTATTCAAAAGAAACAGACAATAAGGAATCACTTGGTTTCAACTACTCTTTTATATATCATTTGATGATTTCCTCAATTTGGGCTTTTTAAGAGATTATCTTAGTTATAGTGGCATACCCCTCTTGTAAAGGTGAAGCTGCCCTCAACCATATTGGCCTGAGTCAGCAGGGATATAGTCCCGCAAGGTCGTATTATTGAAAGATAATTTAATAAGTTATTAATGCGAAAAGGGGTAGGCTCCTTTTGTGAAGGCGACACTACCATCAGTCATATTGGTCCGAGTTAGCAGGAATACAGTCACGCAAGGCCGGATAACGTTTAAATAGTAGTTTATTTATAAGGGGTTCAATCCGTTCTTACTTCCCCCAATTTAATGTTATCTGCCTCAAGGGAAGTCCTAATAAGCTTGAACCAAGTACTCGCAGGATCTATACACTGAACGAGGCAAGAACTTTACCCAAACACCCTTCTAACCCCCTTCCAGATAGTTAACGTGCTTTATATAGACCGTAACGACACGAATGAGTGAATCAACGAAACATGAAACAATGTTTAACCAAAATTTACTTTCAATATAAAAAACTAGTTATTAAAGTCATTAATACATGCCCAATTAAAAAGTCGACAAATATTAGAAATCAAAAGTAATACATAAAATATTTGTCTTCACTAAGTGATGTAAGAGATTAGCCAAGCATGACCTTTGTTTGACAAGAACTCTTACAATCGATCTTGGATCTCGAGACTAGTACACACTCTAAAAGATGAAATATGGATAATGGTGGTGGGTGTTGGTGTTGTAGTGGTGGTGGACTGATGGCAAGTGTGAGAGAAGTGGTTTGCCAAGGGATGCTTTTCTCTTGAACCAATCACCTCTATTTATACCTGAAAACAGAGGGCAGGCATGACCCCGTTCCCACCTCGCACGACCCCATGGTCTTCTCTTTCTCTCCCTTCATTAACTGCAGATGTCAGGTCTTGTACCAACACGCCCCGTGGTGTCATAGCATGGCCCCGTGGTTAGTGTACATCTTGTACTATCACAGATTCTGCTAACCCTAGAGTTGACCACGGCCCGTGTTAGGTTAGCACGACCCCATGTTGGTTTGTCTTTTGCTAATGTCTTTTTTTGTCGCAACCCCCGACCCCTTGCCCCGGGAGGCGGGCGGCCGTGAGCACTCAGAGCTGGTGGTATCAGTGTTTATTTAATTTGGCAGCGAAAAGTTTCATCAGGATCGTAGTTAGGAAATATTTTATCAGAGTAATACACCTCATTTTATAAATAATAAACACATGGGCAAAACCCAAGTTTTCATTCATAATATGTTTATAGGGATAAACCCTATTTTATTGAAACAAAACTTCTTTATTTAGGTAACTTTTATGACCACTTTTCTAAGCCTTCAGTGCTCTCCAGCTGGCTTTTATTTGGCTTTCACATTTTGTTACCTGAAACACGTTTAAAACATTTTGTCAGTGGGAAATACTGGTGAGTTCACCCCAATTTAATCAAAACACTTTTATCATTTTACAGTATTGAGGGCATCCACAATTACATTTGTTTACATCTACCAAATTACCACCCGGGGTACTGTCAATCCTGACTTGTGGTCATGTTACTATTCTCAGTATTAGTAACAAGTAATGTATACAAAACCTCAACATACCGACAATAATTGTAGAATTACAAATACTCAATCACTGTTAATTATACTTTAAAATAGTTGAGATTTTGTAAAAACAGTTTACAAAAACGAATGTACTCACATTGCTGTTTTAGATAATTCCTGGTGACTTCCTGGTTATAATCTATTAAATTAAACAATGCACACGTGTTAGTAAAATAACCCAGTTTACATTAGCTATACCCCCCTCCCGAGACGGAACTCCAACGACCTAGTCAGGCAAAGCCTCGACATGCGTTACGGGGCACTAGATCAATCGGGCAGAGTAACTAATACGTAACCAGGGGTTATAATACTTACAACGAGGCAGAGCTTCGCTTTTTAGTGGGTATTATACCCGAGCAGAATTTCTATTATATAGAATTTGGGAGAGATATCGAAAATTTGAACGGAAATCAACTGAACATCGATTCTCTATTTATAGAGCTGGAATAGGGGGTTCTCGCGCCCGTGAGAGAAACACAAAGGGCCTTCACGGCCCGCGAGCCGTCTAGACTAGGCCCTAGCTTGGCTGAGTCAGGGGTCTAGCCACGTCGAGTCAGCTGCCACGTGGCGGAACCAGGTTGCATCTGGTGGCTAGCTGTCGCGGCCCGTGACAGCTTTTGATGTCTATGTCGCGCCCCGCGAGCGGACGATGAAACTTGTTTTATTTGATTTTTGTTAAATTAAAGGTATTTCGGGGTCGTTTCTCGTATACGGGGTGTATTTTAAGATGTATAGGGATACTTAAAGGGTTGTGATATATTTTTAGGAGGGTTGTTATATCCTCCCCACCTTGTTTTAGAACTCGACCTCGAGGTCTACTGGAACAGGTGTGGATATTTTCAATAATACCTTGTCTCCTACCTGAAATTCCAATGGTTTCCGTCTATTATCAGCATAACTCTTCTGACGATCGCGTGCGGTTTTTAGTCTTTCCTTGACTTGAATAATCTTGTCCGTTGTTTCTTGTACTCTTTCTGGTCTAGTTAATTGCTTTTCTCCAATTTCTGCCCAACAAACCGGAGTTCGGCACTTTCGTCCATAAAGTGCTTTAAATGGTGCAGCATTGATGCTGGTATGATAGTTGTTATTGTAAGAAAATTCTATTAATGGTAAATGATCGCCCCAATTTCCTCCGAAATCAATTACACAAGCTCTAAGCATATCCTCCATTGTTGGATTATCCTTTCGCTTTGCCCGTCCGTTTGAGGATGATAGGTTGTGCTTATATTTAACTTGGTTCCCATTGCTTTTTGGAAACTGGTCCAAAAATGAGAAGTAAAACGACTATCTCTATCAGAAATAATCGATAAAGGAATTCCATGTAATGAAACTATTTCATTTACATATAACTTGGTTAACTGCTCCATACTTTAAAGTTTCCTTTATAGGTAAGAAATGAGCAGATTTGGTTAATCTGTCTACAATCACCCAGATTGTATCATTACCTTGTCTCGTCTTGGGTAATTTAGTAACAACGTCCATTGTTATCAATTCCCATTTCTATACAGGCATTTCCAATTGCTGCAGTAAACCTGAGGGTTTCTGATGTTCAGCTTTAACCTGTGAAAAGGTTAGACATTTAGCAACATAGGCTGCTATATCCTTTTTCATTCCTATCCACCAGAAATTATTTCTTAAGTCTTGATACATTTTATCACTACCGGGATGTATTGTATATTTAGACTTATGGGCTTCTTGTAAAATTTGGTGGCGTAGGTTTCCTTGTTTGGGTATCCAGATTCTTTTCTTATGGAATCTCCAAATTCCATCTATTCCTTGTTCTAATTCCTTAATCATTCCTTTTAATTTTTCAGTATCGTCCTTGATTACTGATTCTTGCATTTCTCTAATTTTCTCGTTTAAATCTACCTGTAGATTTATTTTGAGAGAACGTACTTGTCTTGGCTTTTCATGATACTTCCGACTTAAAGCATCAACTACTTCATTAGCCTTTCCTGCACGATACTGGATAACACAAACATAATCCCTAAGAATCTCCATCCAGCGTCTCTGTCTCATATTTAACTCTTTTTGCCCAAAGATGTACCTTAAACTCTTATGATCTGTGAAGACTACAAATTTATTTCCGTATAAATAGTGTCTCCAAATCTTAAGGGCAAAAATTATAGCTCCTAACTCTAGATCATGGGTCGTATAATTCTCTTCATGATTCTTAAGTTGTCTAGAGGCATAGGCTATAAGCTTTTGACGCTACATCAACACACATCCATAACCTAATTTAGAAGCATCACAATAGACTACTAATTCTTCAGTTCCTTCTAGTAATGCTAGTATGGGTGTGTTGGTTAACTTATGCTTCAAAATTCTAAAAGCTTCCTCCTGTTTTGGTCCCCATTCAAACTTAATTGATTTGCAGGTCAATTTCCTTAACTGAATGGCTATTCTAGAAAAATCCTGAATAAAACGTCTATAATAGCCTGCTAGTCCAAGAAAACTTCTCACCTCCGTTGGTGATTCAGGGACTTTCCATTTAGTAATCGCCTCGATCTTTGTGGGATCCACATGAATTCCGTCACGATTAACTAGGTGTCTAAGGAATTGTACTTCTTGTCACATTTTGAAAATTTAGCGTAAAGCTTTTCTTTTCTCAGCAAATTTAAAAGCATATGCAGATGTTCTGCATGTTCATCTTTACTCTTAGAGTAAATAAGAATATCATCTATAAAGACAACTATGAATTTATCCAGATATGGTTTACATATTCTGTTCATCATGTCCATAAATGCGGCAGGGGCATTGGTTAAACCAAATGGCATGACTGTAAATTCATAATGACCATACCTCGTTCTGAAAGCAGTTTTAGGAATGTCCTCTTCCTGTACTTTCAGTTGATAATATCCTGAGCGTAAATGGATCTTAGAAAAGAATCGAGCTCCTTGCAGTTGATCGAACAGATCATCGATTCTTGGTAATGGGTACCGATTTTTAATCATAACCTTGTTCAATTCGTGGTAATCAATGCACATACGCATCAATCCGTCCTTCTTCTTGACAAACAAGATTGGTGCTCCCCATGGCGATGAACTAGGCTGTATGAAACCTTTTTCCAGAAGTTCGTCCAATTGATTCTTCAGTTCCTGCATCTCTGCTGGTGCTAAACGATAAGGTGCCTTGGCAATCGGTGCTGTCCTTAGTAGTAGGTGAATTCTGAATTCAACCTCTCTATCAGGTGGTAGTCCGGGTAGTTCTTCGGGAAAAAACATCTGATAATTGAGATACTATGGGAATATCTTTCAATTCTTTTCCTTTAGTGTTAATGATTATAGAAATCATATACACTAAGGATCCTTTCCTTGCATAACTTGCTGTTTTCATCACAGAGATGAACTTTGTAGACCTTGTTGGCTTATCTCCTTTAATTGTGATCTTTTCACCCTTTGGTGAACTTACTTGTATGAACTTTTGATCATATAGAATGCTGGCATGATTGGCTACCAACCAATCCATTCCTAATACGATGTCAAATCCAGCCAGATTCATTGGGTAAAGGTTAGCAAATCATGATTTAAGATTTTTATTCTTGCTCCCTGCAAGATTTTAGTAATCTTAATGGATTCTCCATTTGTCGTTTATACTACACATTCCTGTGGGAGTTTAGTTAATGGTTGATTGAGAATTTTGCAAAACAAAGTATTAATAAAACTTTGGTTTGCACCAGAGTCAAATAATACTTTAGCAAAAATATCATTAACTAAAAACGTACCGGCAATAACATCCGGGATCATCTTGGCTTCTTCGGCTATCAAAACAAATGCTCTAGCGTTCTTGGTAGTCTTGCTGTTCATGGCTGGAGCTAGTTTTGGACAATTCGGCTTGATATGCCCTTTTTCTCCACAGTTGAAGCATATCCCATTACTAGGTTTCTTCCTACAGTCTTCTTCCTTGTGTCCGGATCTTTTGTAGAAGTCACAGTATATCGAGAATTTTCCTAAATGCTTCTTCTTGCAGGACTTACAGTAAGGTGCAGAGGTAGAACCTATACCTTTCCCACGATAGTGATTTCCATAATGAAATTCTTGGGTAAGTTTCTGAGCTAGGTTTTTTCTCTGATTCTCTTCTTGCATACGTACTAACTTGTCAGTCAAGGTATTGGCAATTCCAGTGCTTCTTCTATGGTTTGTGGCCTAGCTGCCTTGACCACATGTCTAATCTCACTAATTAATCCCCAGAGGCAATGAGAAATTAATACAGGTTTTGGTGAAGCTAAGGTTGGCACTATTCTAGCGTATTCGAAGAATATGGTGGTATAACCCTTGCAGTCTATTCCAGTCATCCTAAGATTTAGGAACTTATTATCAATTTGTTCTTTTTCGTTGGGAGGACATAATTTCCTTTTGACCATTTCCTTAAAGTCGGTCCATTCCATGTTATAGGTTCTGTCACTTCCTTTAGACTGGAGAATAGTATTCCACCATTCTAAGGCTGCATTCTTAAAAAGACTGGAAGCAAACATGATTTTATCTTCTTCTGCACACTTGCTTATTTTTAAGACTGCTTCTGTCTTTTCTATCCAGCGTAGAGCTGTAATGGCTCCTTCATTTCCTGAGAATTCTATTGGTTTGCAAGACCAGAATTCTTTGTAAGAACAACCATATGACGTGGTTCTTCTCCTTTTTGGAATTGGTAATTGGAGTAGCGGTCCATTATTCACGCTGTGACTTGGTTCACTAGGGGTTCGTTTACTTCCACTTTTATTATTTTCTGCTTCTTTAACAATCTTAATAATATACGGCATAGCATCTCTAATTTCTTGTGCTACTATGTGTTGGATGGAACTGTTATTTATTTGGTTATCATTATTTTGGTTTTCCTGATTTTCTTCGTTGTCCATCTGGATTTACAAACAATTATCAGGTATTAATATCACATGATAAGATTTAATAAAAACAACCAAACAAATAGATTGATCAAACTAGTCAAGCATTACGACATTACTCTTTTTCACACACACACACACACACACACACACATATATATATATATATCTTACAATCTAAGACTAAAATGTAAACACACTATTAGTTATGCGTCAATAGGTATAGGCTATCTATTTTAGTTGATTTTTTTAACTACACGCATTTATATATCTATATATACATTATGACTATGGATTAAATTGCATCTCCCGCTCGTCGTATTTCCACACGAGCTTCTCTCCTATCTGTTTCATCCTCTCTCCTTCATCCAATCAACTCCTCACCATACAGGTGGAGTTCCTGCACGTTCTCGTCACTCATGGGTTGTGACACCTCGCAAAATTTTGTCCAATACAGTGGTGACACGTGTCATAAACCCTGATCGTGATTTGAGATAACTTAAGAGACTAAAACTGTCAAACAGTGTAAAGATGTCACGAGAAGGACCAGAAGCATCAACATGCCAAACTTGTGCCTCTGAATGACTTTATATAATGTTCGTATTCAAATTGAATAAATTGTCGGACACAAGAAGCCGCTTGTGCTTAAAAATCAAGAGTTACGAAGCACAGGGGTTAAAAGTGTCAACATGTTAATTCTTACCTCTGAGTGACCTTTTAACGTTCCCAAAGCTTTGTAATGTGTTAATATATTCTCTTGAATATCTGATAAAGGTTCCATAATGATCCGGTTCAAAATTGTGATGTAAATTGAAGTTCCCAAGAATAGGGGTTAAAAGTGTAATTATTACAATTCTATTTCAATATGGCCAAGACTTACAAATGCATGGCTACACTCCCTAGAACACCCCTGACCTGATTCCACTGACCATGCATACTGGAAATGTCAGATTTTCGAGTAATAAGAGTGCAGGGACTGAACATGCAACAAAACAAAACAATTTGAAAACGCTTCCCCTCACGTGGCGCGCCAGGTCTAGCCTGGTCTGGCGCGTGGCGCGACGAAGACTGGTTTCTAGCCAGAACTGGCAGCTACCCAGCTCTGCAACCTGAAATCTGTTCTGGATTCTCTGCAACCTGTAAACGTAAACAGCAGCATGCAACTGGTTTCTAAAAACCACTAAACACATGTATGCATCAGATTTCACCTGGGGGACACTTGCCTTGATCCTAGAACACTTGAAATCCTATATAAAGGCCTCTTTCCCTCACTTGTTCATTCACACTTCAAGAATTTCTCAAAACAAACTCTCAAAACAAGTTCTCTGGAGCAACCTGGTCTTTAAGGAGGCTCTATTAGTTCAAACTTTCGTGCTAAGGACCTTTGTAAGTATACTTAGCTTCTGTAATTAAGGTTTTATTAGTTTAATGACCGAAAGTCAAAGTTAGCGTAATTCTGCTTTGACTTTGTGTTTAATCACTAACGGTCTAGCCATTGTTCGAATTGAAAGTGGCTATGAGTTGGTAATTATGTAGGTAATAAACCCTTAAAAGGGCACCTACTGATTATCACTTTTACTTGGTCAATTGTCGGGTCAAACTTATTAATAAAAAGTCAAACGGGTCAGTTTTTACAAATTAATTCATAACTGATAATGCATAGGTTATGGAACATGTTTTAACACTTAAATAACATGGTAAATAATATAAGAACATGTCTAAGCATGTTCAACCCGACAATTCTGAGTTTAGGCTCGGTTCGAAACCGAAAGTCGCAAAAGTAGACTTTTGCTTTGACTTTCAGTTCTGACCTGATTTAGCTTAGTTTAGATATGCCTTAGAGTTCCTTTAGGACCACATTATAGGTTAGTATAACCCTCTGAGGTTATACAACTTGGTTCCATAGAAATCCTAGTTCATTGCATGTTTCCGTTAAATGCTTAAAAGTTGACCATTATGCCCTTTTGATGTTAAAACGAGATTTTTGAAAATGTGAGAGGACAAAAACCTTTATTACTGATATTTAAGTATGTCCTAAAAGTTTGACATCAGATTATGGTCTAAAATGAAAGTTATGCGCGATATCGTAAAATGAAAGCTTTTTATTAATTAAGTGGCAATTTTGGCATAAATCATATTTAAACTCAACTTTTGACACCAAACTTGCCAGCTACTATTAAGATATTATATTTAGAGATTTTTGGGAATTTTTGTTAAATTTTAAACTGATCATAACATAGAGTTCTTGCATAGTCTCGGTAATTGACGGTTATGCCCTTTTTGCTAATAAAATGAGTTTTTTCACATCCTTTACATATCAAACCTTTTTCTAATGATTTATACATAAAATAAATCATTTTAAACAGTAGAGGCTGATCAAAATCTTAGATTTCCTTAATTAACCCGAATATCGTCAAATACCGACTTTTATGCGATTTAGGCACATAGTTTGGTTTAAAACCATATTTAGCACCTAAGACTTGTTACCTACTGATGTTATGAATAAATTTCTATACCTTAACAGTAAGTAAAAGTTTTGAACTCAGATTTCCAAATTTAACCCTTATAGCATATGTGAAATGACCAAAATGCCCCTACGGTGCATAGTTTGGCCATAAATGATAAATTTCACATATACATAATATCTTATTGATATAACTTATTAAAATAAATATTTTTACTGATTATTTTAGACCAGAACCTCAGATTACTATTTAACCTCTTTTATAACCTTTAAAATGACCAAAATACCCTTACGGGGCTTAAATTGGTTTTAAATTCGTTTTGGGCATAATGGAAGGTATCCTACTGATATCATAACATATTTTAAGCATGTTCACTTGTGGAACCTGTAAATGACTTATTTGGTTACCCGTTATGCTTATTCACGTTCGGTACGGTTTATGTAACTAGTTTGCATAAGTTAACCGAAACGGGTCAAACCTTATCATTTTTACTTCAAAATCCAAAATGTGTTTAGGTTACCCATTTAATACAAGTCTTCATACTTGTCGGGTCTAAATCACATTCTAATCCGGTCTTCGCTTAATTGTGCGTTGTGAACCGTAAACATTTCATTAAAACTAACCGGTCTAAGTTTAAACTTAAGTAAGACCCGTTAGGAATCTAATAGGTTATTAAAACCTTCGTTCCAGATCTAGGAGCCCAGTAAAAGATATTTGCACTTGCTGATTGTTATACGGCTGGGATTAAAATTATATTTTGCCCAGGTAAATACTTTTAACTTATTTTCCGTTATACGGGCTTGGGATACGGTATTATAATAATACCGCTTGGTCGGGTATGTAGTTATTTAAATCGGCTTGTGATTAATACATTTACATAACCCGTTTTAATCTGTTTTGTTTGGTGCAATGCCTTTGGGGGGTTAATGACCATGTCTTGGATATCCTCGGCTCATTTATTAGAAATGACCATGTCTATTTGGTCATTCGGGGGCAATCGTCCAAAAAAAAGTATGGGGAAGCTCTGGGTGACTTTGGCGATTTCGTGAAAACCCTAGATCGTTCCATCCATACCTGATCTTGATTGATTTTCTTTAGCATCTAAGGAGGTTTGATTTCTTCTCTGGTAAGGAATCCCTTAATCGTTCCTTAGGTTCTAACCAATTGAAGTCAGATTAGGTTTTCGATTTTAGGGTTTTGTTTCTCTTGTTCTTGGTTTTTTACGATTGTCTAAGGGGTGTGAGCAACCGGTTCGTTACATAACTTCTTTAGGGTTTCGGTAGTCCTGCTCCATCCGTTGCTGTTTGATGTGCGATCAGATTATACTTCTTCTGATCCAATCGTGTCTTGGGGTTATCATCAGGGGTTACGCAAACACCTGCTCAAACCTTATCTAGGTTTTGGCTGGTTTGTAGTTTACATTCTGTGCTATGGCTGTTGATAAGGAAGAACAAAATAAGGATAATTCAAACGTGTTTGCGAGAAAGATCAGAAGTATTGATGGGAAACCTTTTGAGCCAAGACAATTGTCACAAATTCCTACGGTTTCAGAAGTGGGTAATAAGAAGGTTCGGTTCATGTTACCGCTGAATGATACTGACTACGTTCTTGGCTGTTCTGATTCCCCAGATGAGGATTATGCAGTGGTTTTTGATAAGCGAAAGGTATCATTTGTGCTTCCGCTAAATGATGTCAGTCCTGCTCGTGTGCGAAAGCAGGAACAGGGTGATAATGCTCGAGTCCAACAACAATTGTATGCTGCTGTGGTCCTAAACAAACAGGTAGAGCAGGGAGGTTCTAAGCGGGCTAGTAATCCAAATCAGAATCAAAATGAGGATGAAAGCGCTAGGAAGGCCAATGATGCGGCTAAGCAAGTTCCGAAAGTCAATTTTCGAACGCTAAACTCAGATGCCTCTTTGGATGGTGTGGATGTAGTGTTACCGATTGACTCTGTTCGCCAGGTTAACAACAGGTTAGCTAACACTCTTTATGGTTATTTCCTGGGGGATAGAATTGCATATCCAGTAGTTGAATATTTTGTGAGAACAAATTGGAAGAAACATGGTCTTCTGAAAATGATGATGAATTCAAATGGGTTCTTTTTCTTCAAGTTTGAAGATAGAAAGGGAATGGACGCTGTTCTTGAAGGGGGACCTTGGATGGTCCATAACAAACTTATGTTTCTCAACATTTGGTCCCCTACAAACACCCTTAAAAAAGAAGAGTCTAAAAAGGTTGCAGTTTGGGTGAAATTGCATGACGTCCCTCTAGTGGCGTATTATGATGATGGTTTAAGCATGATGGCTTCAAAAATTGGGTCTCCTGTGCGGCTGGATTCGTATACTATTGATATGTGTAATGAGGCTTGGGGACGAAGCAGCTATGCTAGGGCTCTCATTGAAATATCGGCTGATCAGGATTTGAAAGGCACTATAACCATGGCTATTCCTGAATTGGATGGAAACAAATATGTTACAGAGACTATTCGGGTTGAGTATGAATGGGAACCTCTGAGATGTGCTCACTGTTGTGTGTTTGGGCATGACTCTGAGGAATCCCCTAAACGTATTGGCTCAACATCCAAACCTCCTACTAACAGGCCAAAAGTAGACGAGGATGGTTTCACTGAAGTTCAGGTTAAGAAGAGTGCAAAGAAGAATGGCTTTCAAGTTAATAACCAGAAGCCTAAATTTGAGTATAGACCGGTGGATAGGAAGAAAAAGGCCGTTACTACTCAGTAGGTTTCTACTTCCCATAAAATACAAACTCATAATCCGTTTTCTACTCTTGATTATGTTGGGGGACATGGTGGTTCAATTCAAGGGAGAAATAAAGGGGGTAGACAGATTCATGTGGATTTAGATGAGGAAGGGGTTGAAGTTGTCTATGATGAAACCAATGAGTCTATGACTTCGGGTACATATCCTTCGTCTTCTAGAGCAGGGGCAAGCACCTCTTCCACAAAGTTCTCCAATGGTTAGATTATATTTGGTTTGTCTAAAGGGGCTGTCGTTTCGTGGCAACTTCATTTTTGATGATGGAGGTTGAAGATTTTGGTTATGTATTGTTTTTGCATGCTAGATATCTTTGCATGGTGTATAGTAGGCTAGGTTGATGTGATGTCATAGGTACTTTTATGTTTGTTGGCTTACATATATGGGGCATGTCCTGTATATGAACTAGTGTGGAACTCATCCTCACTACTTGTACTTATTTGTGGTTGTTATAATAGATTCACCGGGGTAACCCTTTACCCAAAAAAAAAAAAAAAGAAATGGCCACGGCTTAACCACGGGGTGTAGGCATACACCTGACAGTTGCATACGTATAAACGGTATCTCACTCTCTTGTGGGCTTATACTTGTGGTGTCTCTATTAATCTAATCCGGCTCTTCTAACCGGGTCCCGAATGGACGACAAACATGTAAAACTGTATACAAGATTATTTTAAATAATTGTCCCAAGTTATAAAAGAATTTTGTGCCTTGTGCACTTAAATCAGTTTCTTAAATGTTTTCAAAAAGAGTCAGTTAATTGTAATTACCAGTGCAAACTGACGTATTTTTCAAAAGGTTAAGTGCAGGTACTAAGCGAAATGGGCTGGAACTCCTGAGTGATTAAATAAAGAGTCTTGCAAGCTTTTATCACTTTAAGTCTGTTGAACAATATTTCTTTTATTTTGATCCGCCTGTGGTTCCATCTTACTTTCCGTTGTGTAATATTTTATGTTACTTAAACTCGGTTTGTATAAATTACTTTTAGACTTCCGCTGTGCATTTAAATTGTG
The DNA here is from genome assembly GCA_030545235.1 of Helianthus tuberosus. Lineage (NCBI taxonomy): Eukaryota > Viridiplantae > Streptophyta > Magnoliopsida > Asterales > Asteraceae > Helianthus > Helianthus tuberosus. The sequence continues at coordinate 88,233,635 of CM060369.1, forward strand.
ATTATTGTCTATGATGATATCAACTACGTCGCGATACTCCCCACCGGGCCCACCGGTAATACGTGGAAATATTGGGGTGTGACAGGTTGGTATCAGAGCCAACGTTGAGTGAATTAAACACTAGCCTTTTGTGTTTAATCTCAATGACACAGTTTGCACATTCCTTGACTTTCGAGTCTAGTCAAATGACTTAGGACTAATCCTAATCTTATTGTTTTCTTTTGTTGGTTTCCTTTGTTTGTTTTGGCAGGTACAAACGACAATGCCACAACGATTCAGAGGAAGAGGTGGATGAGGCAAGGCGCCAATCACTGCTCCTAATGACCACGAGGCCGGACCTTCTCACCGGCGAACTCCTTCAGCAACTTTAAGCTCAAGTCCCCACGAGGATTGGAGGACTTACCTGGAGCCTGCGAGACGCTCTGTCTCGCTCAGTTCCTCACCATCATACCACGACTCATTCGGGCTCCACCAGAACAACGAGTTCGACCACTCACACCACTCCTTCATCCCGTTGCAACAATCGGGATCACACCGGGCTTTTCAAGACCCAACCCCGTACTTTCAAAGCAGGTTCAATCCTATGAACCAAATCCCAGAACCCGAGGGTCCAAACCCTTTGGGGCCAGACGACCACTATCCTGAGATGTAGGATATGGAGATGGATGAAGATCCGGATCCGGAGATGCCATCTGGGACGCCGACGCATCCCATCGAGATTTCTGACGGATCATCTTTTCATGGTTCGCCATACCGGGGCCCACACAGTTTCCAAGAAAGGTGGGCCACTTACCCTTGGGAGTTTACCTCCCCTTTTAACCCACCTCAACAGCAGCAGCAGGATCCCTCTGAGGATTCGCGTTTCCAGGCGGTGATGCCACCGCCACCACTGCCGCCAGAGCAGCAGCCGCCTTCAGAACCACCGAGGCGAAGGAGAACAGGTGCACGGATGTCCATGCGAGGGGGTTTCCACTTCAGCATCCCCCAACATGTCACACCCCGACCACGTAAAACAACAAACCGTGGCTGAAACGTCGGGGAATGTTGTAACAGAATTATTGTTTCAAACCATGGATACAAAGAGTTTCGTTTTATTAAATATTAAACATTGTCTTAAGTTAAACAAACCAGTCAAACATAGTCTATTATCGTTATTAAATCACTAAGGCCTCATCCGGTCCTAAGTGAGCATGCATCCTATTCGCAATCAACATTAAGCAACATCACCTAAAACATATGTAAAAACAAAGTCAGCAAAGAAATGCTGGCGAGTACATAGGTTTTGTGAGAGTGTCAGATTCATGGCTCGTTTGCATGTCGAAATAACTCGTACAACTTCGTTAATCGACATTAGAAAACCTTGTTTTGTAAAATGTTTGTATCGTAAAATGAATAACCAAATCAAAACAGTTTGGTTATAATTTATAAACCTCGATGCCATGAATCTTAACCCAAAACATTTGTTTTCGTAAACCAAATCGTAAATCGTTCTCGTAATAAAACTCGTATGGTTTATATAGTTTCGTAAACATCGTTGTGTGACATCGTTTAACTCGTTCTCGTTATAGATCATCGTTCATTTGTTTAAATCGTTCATAATAGTTCAAAAATCGTACAATCGTTTAATATCGTTCTCGTTCCCAATCGTTCTCGTTTTAATTACGAAAACTACTTTTGGTCGTCTCGCTAATAACATTCAAACCTTTGTGACTCGTTCATCGTTCCACTCGTTCTCGTATTAACAAACCACCAAAGGGTAAGTTAACAATCATCAAATTCAGTCATTACCCACTTAACCCACACATAACCATGGGTCCAGTCTGTTAACGAGATTTGTCGGATCCTATGGTAACATAACCTAATACTGGTCGGTTTGGCCGAAATTAATGAATGTCATTCGTTATGTAATTACAACCAACAAGCTCGTTCACATTATCGAAATCGTTCTTAGTTTAGTATAAACCATCTCAATCGTTTTGAAACCATCGTTAAAATATCGAAATCGTTTTGATACATATGAATCACCCCAAAACAATCGAAAATAGTAAAAAGAGAGGATATATGTACTCACCTTCGGGTGTGTTTTTAAATGTTAACACAATACCTCAAATTGTTTATCCACCATGAATTAAATAAGAATGATTTTAATAATCAAAACCCACACTTTGACAAGCAAAATACTACTTATGTCATTTCTGTTTTAATATATATGAAACTGGACTGTTTTCGGACATTTAAATAAAATGGTTAGCTTATTCAAAAAATTCCCAAATTTTTACAGAACGTCTCACACGAACCAAATATTATTGTGTAAAAATATCGGGGTCCAATTCATTATCAGTATTTTATAGAAAATCGTTTACGGGACTGCAATCAGATTTGTTACTTTCTAATTGCAGTCTACGGAATAATTCGGTTAAAATTCCTCGTACGTCCGATTTACGAAATTCCAGTTGGAGGGTCACAAATACATCAGTGATCATCTATGGTATAAATTTCAGGGGCTGGTTCTACTCAGGTTTCAAGTTATGACTGAAAACGTATCGCCTATTTACTGCAGTAAAAACACAGCTCTAGCTGCTGTTACGAAATGGGTCTTTAAAAATAGTAAACGACCTCGAAAAATTACGATTCTAGTGCCATTTGATCAGATTTTCGAAAATACACAATTTAGGCTCCAGAAAATCAGTTTTTCGATCTGTTATGGTCCGGTTACAGCCAGTTGAAGTCGGCTGGAAATGTAAATCAGCAGGCTGTTTCCAGCTTAAATGTTACTAAAACGCATACATACGATCACCATAACTTTCGAACAACGATTAACAACTGGTCATAAGTTATTTACAGCAAGTTATATTTCATTTAACTCAGATTCATCATGTATCATCACCTTTCATCTCATGATCTTGATGTAAAGCTTTTAGGTTTAAACTTTAAGTTCTTGTTCTTTGGTGTTTAACATAAGCATCATACTACAAATTTTAGCCATAAATGAGATGATCAAAGGTTAAACAAGAGCTTACTACTAGCACTAGGCTAGGGTAGAATTCAAGTGCAAAGATGATGAGAAAAAGACTAGAACAAAGCTCCTTTGCAAGCCCTTCAAGATGCAACCTCCATGGATCAATTTTGAAGCTTTGAATGGAACTTGTTAATGGAAAAGATGAGTGTTGAAAGTGATGGTGAGGGTTTTCGGTTTTGGGGAGAGCTGAATGAGAGAGAGAGTAGAGTGATGAGGGAGGTGAAAGACATGGAATGATTGATGTAAGAGATGGCCATGCTTTATAAGATGTCTTCCAAATGTTTTAGTCACTTCCACAAGCAAGACATGCAATGTAATCTATTCAAAATATATGAGGTATGGAAGGTTGATATGGTGGGTCCATGGAGACCAAAAATTCAGTTATATGGGGGGGGGGGGGGGGGGTTTATTTGCAAAATTTGTAACTAGAATGCAATGATAAGTTAGAAGTAAGTAACTTGATGTAATATATTAGTTATAAGGTTTTTAGTGGGTGTTATGACCAACGGGGATCATGACTAGCCAAAAATAATAAAACAATGTGTGTGGCAAAAATTTAGTGTCCCGGGTAATGTCCGGTTGTCCGGTTAAACACCGTTCCGTTAAAGTGTTTAACTGGGTACCGGGTATTTTATCTAGCGTTCAAATCCCGATTTATGGCGTTCTAAATTATTTTTATTTTTCTATAAAAATAAACTCGCCAAAATATTGCTGAAATAAATTTCAGTTGCCAAGACTAGCTGCGCTGTCCTTGTTTTGCAGTAGAAGCACTGTGTTGCGCGGAAACACGCGGTACGCGCTTTAAACTTGAAAAATAACGTTTTTAAGTGTTTTGATTTATTTTTCAACACGAACCTGATAAAAATAAAATTTTAATCATGACAGTATATTTTCAGGATTTAGATATTATCCGGGCGGTCACCAACGTTCGTTTCGCAGTTTTGTCGTAAATAGTTCTTTAGTTCAAATAAACATGTTTTCGCCATACCGAATCCTTCAAAACTTATTTCTAAGTTATGTAAAGGATATTTAGGGTATGTTTGGCTTATGTCACAGTTCCGGAGTGTATGTCGCGTTAAACTGATTGCGTTTACGCACCAGTTTGCGTATAACCTTCCAGAAAGTGATTTAAAGCTTGAAATCGGAATCGAATCAAATTGTAAAATCATTAAACACAATTGAACATATAATAACACGAAAACACATATAATAACACTAAAGCACATCGTTTTATTGATAACCAACATTGTTTTACATTGTACATCGATCACAGAGCACAGTTGTCACAGTCTCCCCTAATTTAGGAAATTTCGTCCCGAAATTTTATTTAGAGGATTCTTGTGAAAACAAATGCGGATATTTCGCCTTCATCTGGTCCTTACGTTCCCAAGTAAACTCGGGGCCACGTTTAGATTCCCAGCGAACTTTGACCAAATGAATCCGTTTGTTCTTCAACTGTTTGTATGTACGTTCCACTATCTCCACAGGTTTCTCGACAAAGTGCATCGTTTCATCAATTTGAATCTCGTCGAGAGGAATGTGAAGATCAGCGTCCGCTAAACACTTTCGCAAATTGGACACGTGAAAAGTCGGATGAACATTTCCTAGCTCTGGAGGCAGCTCTAGTGGATAGGCAACCTTTCCAATTCTTTCGACAATCTTAAATGGTCCAACATATCGTGGTTCAAGTTTTCCTTTCTTTCCAAATCTCACCACTCCCTTCCAAGGTGATACCTTGAGCAGGACACGGTCTCCGATTTGAAATTCCATGGGCTTGCGTCCCAAATCTGCATAACTCTTTTGACGGCTTCTAGCGGTCACAAGATTATCGTGGATTTTCTTGATTTTGTCTGTTGTTTCCAGAATGAGCTCGGGTCCAGTAAGCTGAGCTTCACCGATCTCATTCCAACAGACGGGTGAACGACATTTTCGACCGTAGAGAGCTTCGAATGGTGCCATCTTAATGCCAGCATGATAACTATTATTGTATGAGAACTCGATCAATGGCAGATGAGAATCCCAATTACCACCAAAGTCTATGACGCATGCTCTAAGCATATCCTCCAAAGTTTGAATCGTCCTCTCAGATTGACCATCTGTTTGGGGATGATAAGCAGTGCTTAGATATAGTTGGGTTCCCAAAGCAGATTGCATGGTCTTCCAAAAATGAGATGAAAATCGAGCATCACGATCGGAAATGATATCCAAAGGAACACCATGTCGTGATACAATCTCGTCTACATAGATCTTGGCAAGCTTCTCAGCAGAGAAATCCTCACGGATTGGTAAGAAGTGAGCAGATTTTGTCAAACGATCAACTACAACCCAAATAGCATCGTGACCTTTAGACGTACGCGGTAACTTAGTAATGAGATCCATTGCAATGTTCTCCCACTTCCAAACCAGTATCTCTGGTTGTACAAGCAAACCAGAAGGTCGTTGATGTTCGGCCTTGACTTTGAGACAAGTTAGGCATTTTGATACATACAAGGCAACATCCTTCTTCATACCAGGCCACCAATACTGAGTACGAAGATCCTTGTACATTTTATCAGCACCAGGATGGATAGAATATCGAGACTTGTGAGATTCGTCCATTACTAAGGTGCGAAGATCGTCCTGATTCGGAATCCACAAACGATTCTCAAAATAGAGTAAACCATCGTCTTTCCTTTCGAGTTTAAGCTCAAGTTGAAGCGGTAGCTCATATTTCAATAAGTCTTTGATCACACAAGATTGTTGAGTTTGAAGAACACGCGATTGAATATCAGATAGAGTTCAAACAGAATGAAGCTTGACTCGTTCCTTTCGACTACGACGTTCGCCTTACCAGGATGGTAGCGGATCTCGCAATCATAATCGTTTAAGAGTTCAACCCAACGTCGTTGCCTCATGTTCAGCTCCTTCTGATTGAGAATATGCTGGAGACTTTTGTGGTCTGTGAAAACCACACACTTCGTTCCATAGAGGTAGTGTCTCCAGATTTTAAGCGCAAAAACCACAGCTCCTAACTCAAGATCATGAGTCGTATAGTTCTTCTCGTGAATTTTCAGCTGTCTTGACGCATAAGCTATCACTTTACCTGGTTGCATAAGAACGCAACCAAGTCCTAGATTCGACGCGTCACAATAGACAACAAAATCATCGTTTCCCTCAGGTAGAGATAGAACAGGAGCATTACAGAGCTTCCGTTCAGCGTTTGGAATGCTTCTTCTTGCTTAGGTCCCCACTCAAAAGGCTTATTCTTCTGAGTCAAACCAGTGAGTGGAACCGCGATCTTTGAGAAATTAGAAATGAATCGACGATAATAGCCAGCTAGGCCAAGAAAAGAACGAACTTCTGTAGGCGTCGTCGGTGTATTCCAATCCTTAATTGCAACAATCTTGGATGGATCTACATGAATACCCTGCTCATTGACAATATGACCCAAGAACTGAACTTCTTTAAGCCAGAATTCACACTTGGAGAATTTAGCAAAAAGTTGTTCCTTCTTCAGGAGTTCTAATGTCAAACGAAGGTGTTGCTCGTGCTCTGCTTGAGACTTTGAATAAATGAGAATATCGTCGATAAACACAATGATGAACTTATCTAAATAAGGTTTACAAACCCTATTCATTAAGTCCATGAAGATAGCTGGGGCATTTGTCAAACCAAAAGGCATGACCGTGAACTCGTAATGCCCATATCTTGTACGGAAAGCAGTTTTGGGAATGTCTTCTGTTGATGCACAGAATGTCTGTTGACTTCATCTACATCAAGTCTTAAGTCAAGATATATTAAGATTGGAATTTGAAAGTCAAGATTAGGGTTTATAATGTTAATTTCGCTTATGTGTACATAGGATAGTTGGGATTTCGCTCTTAGGGTCAACAGGTGATTTCGCTTATGCTTACTCATGGGGTTTCGCTTATATGGCTGCCATATGAGCGAAATCAGTTACAAGTGATTCCGCTTATATGGTCATGCCATATAAGCGAAATCAGTCCAACTATAAATACTTCTCATGTGTTCATTAGTAGGAGACATTGGAGCGAAATCAGGTCATTGCATTTGTGACCAAACTCTGTCAAATCGATCTCAGAAAGCAATAAACGTAAAGGAATTGAATAGGAAAGCTGTTGTTACGTTACGTATTCTGATTCCGCCTTTATACGTAATGATGAACTGCCTTGACTGATCGTTTAGGGTCACGACACGGTCCAACAAGTGGTATCAGAGCTTCAGGACGAGGAGTTCATACTACTACAGCTGATTCGACATTATTCTCTCATTTCTACTCACTTTCTCTTTTATTTTTTTTCGAATTAAACTAGTTCCTACGGACCGAATGATTTGAATTTCAAGTATATTGAGCAAAATTATCTTTTAAACAATTCGTAATAGTATCGTATCTTTCTGGAAGCAAGGAGAGCCAATAGATGGGATCCAGACCGAGAGTGTTATCTTGATGAGTATGGAAATATTGCAATTGATGATAGTACACTTGATATTGAAGCCATAATCCAGCAATACAAAGAAGATGATGAGTATTGGCAACACAAATGGTGGGGAACTCCAACAGAGAAAATGAAAGAAGAAGAGAAAGAGAGAAGAGAAAGAAGAGATCGAGAAAGCAAAGAAAGTTGATACTGGAGTAATTGACACAACGCAGGAGTTGACTGCTGAAAATCTTGGAAGAATGGCTGACAAAGTGCTAGCTGCTAAGGCACTTGAGGTAGACTCTAACTCCGTGTCTGAGTCAAAAAGCCAGGTCAGTTCAGAGGTGTCAACAAATGTGTCAGGTAAGAAAATCGATGGAAATGCTGATTGCAAAAATTGCAACAAAGAGTGCAAATTTTGTAGCACAGTCACGTATCTCAACGGGAAGAAAGTTGATGATCTGACAGCAAAGGTCAGAAACGTTGAGAACCAGATTCTTGATCGTGACAAAACAATTAAAGCTTCAACGGAACGGATAAGAGAATTAACTAGACAAATTGAAAATGATAAAATTGATCATGACAAAATTAAACAAGAAAATGAAAAGTTGATTCTTGAAAACCGTCAGATTTCTGAAAAATTTGAAAAACTCAAAAGCACAATGAAAGATTGTGATGATCGAAATGGTAAAACTTTTAAAGAAAATGAACATTTAAGAGCAGTGCTTAGAGTAAAAGAAGAATCAATCAACCAACAACTGGATGAAATCGCTAAATTGAAACTTAAAGTTCAAGAGGTTGTTATCGAAAACGAGCGAATCTAGTTGAAGCTTAACAGTTACAGCTCCGCAAGCTTTGTTTTGCAACATATCATTCCCAAACCCATAGGGAAAGACAAAGCAGGCGAAGATGTGTATTGTGATGGAACTGGGGTGGGGTTTCATCAAGTTCCACCACCTGTTCTTGATAATTACACTAAAAAGCAGTCTGGGTTTGTTGAAATTGAGGAAGAAAGTGAAGTTAAACTTCCAGAGAACATTGATGTCACGTTCACAACTTTCAATGACGATAGTGTCCAAAATGATATTGTAAAAGGTGTTGTTGAAAATGTGTTAAAAATGGATAGTGACACTACTGAGGAAGATGGGTGTTTTTTGGACAAGTACATTCAGAAATCAAAATCCAAAAACAACATAAGTGATGAATCGGGTCTTGTGATGTACAAGATGGCTGGATCTGATAAGTTGTATTCGGATTCTGAGTTTCCCATTGAGAATGTTAATATGAACAAATTGACAAATGTTTTCAAGTTGGTTGAAGTTGAGTTGTCAGAAGTGAACAAGTTCAGTCAAACAAAGAGAAAAATGAGTTTTGAGAAAGATAAATCGTACTACAAGAAATCTGTTAATCCATCACGTTTTTATAATAATAATCGAAACAATTGGTCGGGTGGTTATCAGGGTGGTTGGAATTATCAGAGAAGAAATGTTCAAAACAAGAGGTTTGCTGAAAAGAAGGTGTTTGTGAACAGTTCAAGTTCACTTACTGATGAAGAGAAAGAAATTTTTTCAAAATCGAATGAAGAGTTCTTTGAGAAAAGAACTTCAGATGTAACCAAGTTGGTCACATTGCACGAAAGTGTACCAATGTGAAGCCTAAGACTGAAACTGTGAAGACTCAACAGAAGAAAGTTGATGTGAAGGGTAAAGCACCAATCGTTGTTGAGAAAAAGAATGAGAAAAATGACAACATTCAAGTGAAAAATGAACCCATAAAGAAAATGGTAACTAAAAATGACAAATTTTACAAACGGGTTGCATTATCTCAACAAGTTTGGAAACCAAAAACAGAAGAAAATTTCAACTTCTGAAGTGAAAAAGACTGAAGAATCAATTTCGGTTGATTATGATGTAAATTTTCCACCTTTGAAAGCTGAAAATTTCAATATTCAAATTGCGAGAGTCAAGGTTACACCTAAGGCTGATGAGGCCTGGGTGGACACCATGTTCAACTAAGTAGTTTGAATGGCCGGAGCTTCCTGGTTCGCGAAGCATGAATCGGCATCTTTCTTGAAGTTGTTTAAGTCATAGTTTGTTTTGTGCAGGATCTTCCAAGAGCTATTTCAAGATGGATCATGGATAGTGGGGTATCTCGACATATGACAGGAAAGACCGCATTGCTGTATGATGTGAGAAATATCAATGGTGGTTATGTGGGATTTGCAGGTCATGAAGGTGGTAGAATTGTTGGTGAAGGAACGTTATCCAATGGGATTGTGACGTTTGAGAGAGTTAACTACATCACTGAGCTGGAGAACAATCTGCTTAGTATCTCGCAGATTTGTGACAACATGTATACTACTCACTTCACTGATAAAGAATGTTTGATCTTGAAACCAGGTTTTGTTGTTCCTGAAGAATGGATTATCATGAGGGCACCTAGAGTGAATGATTTATATGTGTTAGATATGAGTGTAGCAACTACAACTACTGGTCAAGCACATTGTTTTGTGTCTAGAGCAACTGAGAAAGAATCAAGATTGTGGCACCGAAAGATGGGGCATATACATCTTAGAAAAATGAATCATTTGGTGCATAATGATTTGGTTTTGGGTGTTAATATCAAAGGTTTTCATCTGGAAGGGGAGTGCATTAGCTGTGTCAAAGGCAAGCAGAAGAAAAAGTCACACCCTACAAAGCAAGTCAATTCAGTTTCGAGACCGCTGGAAAGACTTCACATGGATTTGTTTGGTCCTGTGAATGTCAAAAGTATTACAGGAGATTATTATTGTTTGGTCGTTACTGATGATTATTCCAGATTTTCATGGGTTTCTTTCTTGAAGACGAAAGATGAAACATTTGACAGTTTGATGGGGCTGTTCAGGAAGATTGAGAATTTGTACCAAAGGCGTATCAAGAGAATTCGAAGTGATAATGGTACTGAATTCAAGAACAGCAAGATGGAAGAATTTTGTGATGAAAGAGGTATTTTGCATGAGTTTAGTGCTCCGTACACTCCGCAGCAGAATGGAGTCGCAGAACGTAAAAACCGGACACTAATCGAGACGGCTAGAACTATGCTCGCAGATTCAAAGTTACCGATAAATTTTTGGGCTGAAGCTGTTTCTGCCGCATGCTATACGCTCAACAGGGTTCTCACTGTCAAGAAGTTCAACAAAACATGCTTTGAGCTAATCAATAACCGCAAACCGAATTTGAAGTATCTAGAACCGTTCGGGTCACCCTGTACGGTTATAGAGCCTCATGGAAAGTTTGGTCCGAAGAGCATTGAGGGAATTTTTGTTGGTTATGCAAATCCGTTGCGACGTGTCTTCGTTCCAAGTGAGAAGCGGATTATTGAAGCTGCAAATGTTGAATGTCAAGGTTATACTATGCCGCCGCAGAATCCTGGTGATTCATGGCGTTATCATTATGACAAACTGTGGGATTCGTTTGACATGAGAGAAGAATTAGAGAATGATGAAGATTTCTTTGATGAGTTGGATATTTTGCGTGAACACGAGTCACAGCTAAGGTTCCCAGCTGAGTATTCGAGGAGACCACGGGAAACTTCAAATGACGATGAAGCAGGTCCAAGTAATGCTGGTGAACATGATGATGTCCAACAGAATGAAGTTGCTCAGGATAATCAGTCGGTTCAGAATGATAATCTAGAAGCTGAAAACATGCCAGTTTTTTATCATGGTGATTCAGATTCTGAGGGGGAGCAAATTCAGATTTCAAGTCAAACAAACCAAGTTGGTGAACAAGATGCAGAGCAGAATGTTACTAATCTGGAGGGAAATGTAGATGTTCCAAGCGAAGTGATGCCGCGAACTTTTTCATATCATCCAGAGGAGTTGATCATAGGAGAATTGCAGACAGGCGTTCGCACTCGAAATCAGATTGATAAAGGGCTTACATGTTTTTATACAAAAGTTGCTCCTTTGCAAACTGAATTCTCATTGAGTTGTTTTATCTCGCAGGTTGAGCCAAGAACTTACAAAGAGGCGCTTACTGAAGACTCTTGGGTCAATGCAATGCAGGAGGAACTTAGTCAATTCGAGAAATTGGGAGTGTGGAAGTTAGTTCATTTGCCGGATGGTCAGAGGAAAATTGACACCAAGTGGGTGTTCAAGTGTAAGAGGGACGATAGAGGAGTTGTTGTAAGGAACAAAGCTCGACTCGTTGTTCAGGGCTTTAGTCAACAGGAGGGGATTGATTTTACCGAAGTCTATGCTCCTGTAGCTCGACTAGAAGCAATCAGAATTTTTCTTGCATTTGCGTCTTGGAAGAACTTCAAAGTATATCAGTTAGATGTAAAATCGGCTTTTCTCTACGGGAAGGTTAAAGAGGAGGTTTATGTCGGTCAGCCACCGGGCTTCACCGATCCAATCCATAAAAACAAGGTCTACTTATTGGACAAAGCGCTGTATGGTTTACACCAGGCCCCGAGAGCTTGGTACGAGACTTTGTCTCAACACCTACTAGCCAACAAGTTCATTCGTGGAAAAGTGGATGCCACTCTCTTCACTAAAGAGGTCGATGGTCATCTTCTGATAGTTCAGATTTATGTGGACGATATAATCTTTGGGTCGACAAATGAAAATCTATGCAAAGATTTTGAATCAGTGATGAAGCAAAAGTTTGAAATGTCATCAATGGGGGAGATGAAATTCTTTCTGGGTTTACAAGTTGAACAACTTCCTGAGGGAATTTTCATTCATCAGTCAAAGTACGTTCATGATATTCTAGAGAAATTTGGGATGTCAAGTTCTACTCCAGCTGCTACCCCACTTGCAACAAATCATGGGATTCACCCAGATCTCACCGGAGACAGGGCTGATGAAACATTTTACCGTTCCATGATAGGTTCTTTAATGTACCTAACTGCTTCACGTCCTGATATCATGTACCCAACGTGCCTCGCAGCAAGATTTCAGTCTAACCCATGAGCATTACATATGATCATTGTTAAGAGGATATTGCGCTACCTGAAAGGAACTCCTTCATTGGGGTTGTGGTATCCTAGACAAGGCGACTTTACGCTCGAAGGGTATTCCGATTCGGATTTCGGATGCTGCAAAGTCAATTCAAAATCAACAACTGCAGGATGCCAGTTCTTTGGTCCTAGATTGGTTACCTGGCAGTGTAAGAAACAAACGTCTGTGGCGTTATCAACTTGTGAAGCGGAGTATGTTTCTGCTAGCAGTTGCTGCTCTCAGATCTTGTGGATACAGCAACAGATGCGCGACTACGGTTTGCAGTTTCTTAACACACCTCTTTTTGTTGATAATGAGGCTGCTATAAATATAACAAAGAATCCAGTACATCACGCTAAAACTAAACACATAGAAATTCGTCATCACTTTATTCGTGATTGCTTTGAGAAAAAGTTGATACGAATTGAGAAAATCCACACTGACGAACAGAAAGCTGATTTACATACCAAAGCTTTTGATAAAAATCGGTTTAAATATTTGTTAAAACTAAATGGTATGAAGCTTCTTTCAGTGTCGGATGGTATAATTGGCGTTGATGAGAGTACTGTTGCGGATGAAGACGAGAAACAATCTGCAATGGTTTGTCGAATTTTTACTTGTTTTGGTATTTAGGGGGAGTAGATGTTTGTACATAGTTATGTTTTCAGAAAATACAAAAACAGTAAAAATGCAAAAATACAAAAACATGATAAAATGAAAAAGAGCTTGTGTATATAGGGAAAATGATAGTACATCGGCTAGACGATTACAGTATGCTAAAGATTTGTAAAGTATAAATGAGTTAAACAGTCTCACTGATGATGTGTCGAAAGGTTTTCGCACATTTAGTAGATTTATTCGGGATATAAACCTAAAATTCAAACTGGTGAATTTCGTGGGGAACACTACTTGGATATATAGGTAACCCCTGAAATCTCGTTTGAAAGGTCTCTTAATCTGATATACTAGGTCTTTGTACTCAATGATGTCTGGGGTATTATTCCGGGACTTCTGCTGAACGGTGGTTCTGACCTAGTCCCTGAATAATGCTTGCTGCAATGCTTGAAACACAGCATTAAACCCTCAGCATGCTGATGAAATAATAAAATTGATAGTCGCTGCTGTTGTAAGCCAAAAAATCCTCTAAAGGGGACATACCGTAAAGTCGAAGCTGATATCTCTCTGCGTATACGGAAGTATCGACCTGAGATCCCTCGGCCCTCGCATACCTAAATTATATACAGATATCATTGTAGTATACTCACCTGTAAGACTGATTATTGGGATTCTGGATACGGGAGTATATTCAAGAGGTGGGACACATGAATGATCTAAGTTCATAATTCATCTAAATCGTATCCTGAGAATTTAAGATGGATCAGTATATCGACAATCGAGGTGAATTGTTTAAGTCTGAGTATGTAATTGAAGCTTAACGGTACTTGTAATTTGTCTGATAAGCTGATATGATTCCCTGACACGCTCGTCAAAAATATGTTTGTAAATAGTTTACTTTGTTTACTTTCTGCAATTTAAGTTTTCTGTATTTCATTTCTTAGTTTAGAACACTTTGATAAAATCCAAAAAGATTTTATTTTCTGCTTTATTTTCTGACAAACCAAAGTGGAGAGTTGATTGTTGGATTCTCAGATGATTGAAGCAGATGCAGGAGATTCTGGACTGAAGAATGAGGAGAGCTTATCTTTGAAGAAGTTTGATTGTTTGAAAAGTAAAAAACAAGTTCATTAATTTGATACTTGTTATTTTCAGAAAATGTTTAAAATTGTTGTTTTAAAATCAGTATTGATTCGTCAAAAGATCAACCAAGGTCATTAATTTGGACTTGTAGATTAATCAAGTAATCAGGGTCATTAACTTGGACCTGAATACTTGAGTGGATTGTTAAAACTGATTGAGTTTGTGAGTTATGTTTGAAAGATAGAATTGTAATGTTTATTGGTTGAGTAACAGGTTTGGACTTCATTATTCCCAATGGAAGCTAATTGTCAAAGCTTGAACCAGATACCTCAGATTCTAGCATATTGAGAGGGGGAGTCTGTGAAAGGGGGAGTCTGGATCAACAGTCAAAGGGAAGATAGAAGTTAGAGACAGGTTGTGCTTCTGAAGCTTGTGAAGACAGAGAGTTAGAGAAAAGACTAAGACTGAAGACTCGGATCTGAAGACTTCGTCAACATCCAAGGGGGAGTCTGTTGATGCACAGAATGTCTGTTGACTTCATCTACATCAAGTCTTAAGTCAAGATATATTAAGATTGGAATTTGAAAGTCAAGATTAGGGTTTATAATGTTAATTTCGCTTATGTGTACATAGGATAGTTGGGATTTCGCTCTTAGGGTCAACAGGTGATTTCGCTTATGCTTACTCATGGGGTTTCGCTTATATGGCTGCCATATGAGCGAAATCAGTTACAAGTGATTCCGCTTATATGGTCATGCCATATAAGCGAAATCAGTCCAACTATAAATACTTCTCATGTGTTCATTAGTAGGAGACATTGGAGCGAAATCAGGTCATTGCATTTGTAACCAAACTCTGTCAAATCGATCTCAGAAAGCAATAAACGTAAAGGAATTGAATAGGAAAGCTGTTGTTACGTTACGTATTCTGATTCCGCCTTTATACGTAATGATGAACTACCTTGACTGATCGTTTAGGGTCACGACACGGTCCAACATCTTCTTCGAGGATACGAAGTTGATGATACCCAGAACGCAGATCGATCTTGGAAAAGCGTGAAGCACCTTGCAGCTGGTCGAAGAGATCATCAATTCTAGGTAGGGGATATCAATTCTTGATGGTAAGCTTATTAAGCTCACGATAATCGATACACATTCGAAAAGATCCATCTTTCTTTTTCACAAAGAGGACAGGAGCTCCCCAAGGCGAAAAGCTCGGACGGATGAATCCTTTATCAGACAATTCTTGAAGCTGTTTCGATAACTCTTGCATCTCTGACGGTGCAAGATGATAAGGTGCTTTCGCAACCGGGTTGGCATTGGGTACAAGGTCAATATGAAACTCAACTTGACGAGCTGGAGGCAAACCAGGCAGTTCATCGGGAAACACCTCTGGATAATCCCGAACAATTGGAATATCCTGAATACTCTTGCTCTTGCTTTTCTCCTCGGTGACATGTGCCAGGAAAGCAACATATCCTTTTTGCAAATAGCTTTGGGCCTTTTTACACGACATAAGCTTCAAACCACCAGATGGTTTTTCACCACGAACTTCCAGAATATCGCCAGACGGAAGAGGAATACAAACATTCTTATCAAAACAAACCACTTCAGCATGATGTTTGGTTAACCAATCCATCCCCACGATAATATCGAAACTCCCAAGTTGCATCGGCGTGAGGTCAATGGGAATAAGATGGTTATCAAGGTTTAACTGACAATCACGGATAACAAAATCAAGAATAAGAGGTTTACCAGTAGCAACTTCGACAGATAAGGGTTTCCTCAGTTTAGTTCTAGGTATCGCAAGCAAAGGTTCAAAAGACAATGAAACAAAACTTCTATCGGCACCAGAATAAAAAAGAATGGATGCAGGTCGATTGTTAACAAGAAACGTACCATTGACGACGAGGTTGTCAGCTCGCGCCTCATTTGCATTCAGATTGAATACTCGTCCACGAGCAGGATTCGCATTCGCATTGACATTGACATTCACGTTCGGATTTGCATTTGCATTTGTATTTTCCAACCTCGGACAGTTGTTGCGGAAGTGATCATACTCTTCACAATTGAAACATGAACCCGGTGGGAATCTAGCAGCATTCCCCTGAACTGGAGCTTGATTCTGAACAATCTAATTTTGACCCAAACGACAGACGTTGGCCAGATGCCCAAGCTTACCACACGTTGTGCATTGCCTGCAAGCTTGTTGTGCAACATGATGACCGTTGCAGCGAGCACAATGAGGTGCGGTACCAGCGTACGCTTTCTTCACAGGCGGTTGAGCCGGTAGGTTCTGAGGGTTCTGAGCATTTTGTGCAGGTACTGCAAAGTTTTGAGCACCCTTTCGCTTTCTCGACTTCTTCGAAGACTCATCCTTCTTACCCTTACCCTTTTCCTTGTCTTTAGCAGAATCAATTGACTTCTTCTTATCACCCTTGCAGGTCAGTTTACCCTTTCTGACTTGCGACTTAGTCAGGGTAGCAGATAACTCGATCGCTTGACGAATAGTAGCAGGATTAACGCCAGTCACAATATCTTGTATGGAATCGGGTAAACCATCGATATACCTCTCTATCGGTTTCTCCAACGGGGTAACCATAGTAGGACACAAAAGACTGAGCTCCTCAAATCGATCCGTGTACGCATGGTGTTCTCCTCCATCTTGCTTCAGATCGTCAAACTCTCGTTCCAAAGCTCGAATTTCGTGACGGGGACAGAACTCTCTCATCATGAGAGCTCGAAGCTCTTCCCATGTCTGTGCCAATGCCACTTCGGCACCCCTATCGCGCATCACTCCGTTCCACCATGTAAGAGCACGCTTCTCAAACACACTTGATGCAAATTCAACCTTACGCCCATTCGGACATTGCACATGTCTGAATGTGTTCTCGATACTTTCAAACCATTGAAGGAGTGCAGTTGCTTCTTGTGACCCAGAAAACTTTAGCGGCTTAGCAGAATTGAAACTCTTGAAATTACATTGTGCATTGTTATTATTGTTGTTGTATAGCTCGTGGATTTGGGTCACAACGCCTGGAAGCACAGCAGCCATTTGCTGAGTGTCAAGGGCTGCAATTTCTTCAGCAGTAAAAGATTGTGCATCACGTCGAGGAGGCATTGTCTAACAAGGAAATATGAGAAACGAGTGAGGTTGATAATTAGGAAAAACAAAAGAGGCATTGAAAATATCGACGGAACGTAAGGAAGGCGATCATTTGTTCATTACCTCGAATAAACAAACGATACGCAGGGACTAATCAAAGTAATGAGTTAAAATAATGTATCGCGAAGATATGCTCGCCTATAAGTGATCACTCACCCCAAGAGTTCCCAGGTAAGAGTGACTGGTCCGATTATGTGGATTTGTACGAACACTCTAGCCTTAGACAGAAAACTCAGGATACAGGCATTCACTCTTCCAGTTTGCACGTGTTCACATTATTTAAACCCAAACTTTGACGAGATTTTGAAAACTCAAAAGGCACTAAGCCAAAAATGAGTCAAACTGGGAGGGTTCAAAACCTTACAACAGAGGGTTCAAAACCTAGTAATCAATCATCCTAGAACGGATGATTAATTTTCGAAGCAGATTCGGATTTTGTTTTTTTTTTTGTTTTTTTTTTAAATTCTAAACACAAATCAACTTGCGTTGGGGTCCTAGAAAGTTATAGTCTAGGTCAAAATTTTACTAATAACCTAATTCCCTATAACCATTAGCTCTGATACCAACTCTTCTGTCACACCCCGACCACGTAAAACAACAAACCGTGGCGAAAACCTCGGGGAGTGTTGTAACAGAATTATTGTTTTAAACCATGGATACAAAGAGTTTCGTTTTATTAAATATTAAACATTGTCTTAAGTTAAACAAACCAGTCAAACATAGTCTATTATCGTTATTAAATCACTAAGGCCACATCCGGTCCTAAGTGAGCATGCATCCTATTCGCAATCAACATTAAGCAACATCACCTGAAACATATGTAAAAACAAAGTCAGCAAAGAAATGCTGGCGAGTACATAGGTTTTGTGAGAGTGTCAGATTCATGGCTCGTTTACATGTCGAAATAACTCGTACAACTTCGTTAATCGACATTAGAAAACCTTGTTTTGTAAAATGTTTGTATCGTAAAATGAATAACCAAATCAAAACAGTTTGGTTATAATTTATAAACCTCGATGCCATGAATCTTAACCCAAAACATTTGTTTTCGTAAACCAAATCGTAAATCGTTCTCGTAATAAAACTCGTATGGTTTATATAGTTTCGTAAACATCGTTGTGTGACATCGTTTAACTCATTCTCGTTATAGATCATCGTTCATTTGTTTAAATCGTTCATAATAGTTCAAAAATCGTACAATCATTTAATATCGTTCTCGTTCCCAATCGTTCTCGTTTTAATTGTGAAAACTACTTTTGGTCGTCTCGCTAATAACATTCAAACCTTTGTGACTCGTTCATCGTTCCACTCGTTCTCGTATTAACAAACCACCAAAGGGTAAGTTAACAATCATCAAATTCAGTCGTTACCCACTTAACCCACACATAACCATGGGTCCAGTCTGATAACGGGATTTGTCGGATCCTATGGTACCATAACCTAATACTGGTCGGTTTGGCCAAAATTAATGAATGTCATTCGTTATGTAATTACAACCAACAAGCTCGTTCACATTATCGAAATCATTATTAGTTTAGTATAAACCATCTCAATCGTTTTGAAACCATCGTTAAAATATCGAAATCGTTTTGATACATATGAATCACCCCAAAACAATCGAAAATAGTAAAAAGAGGGGATCTATGTACTCACCTTCGGGTGCGTTTTTAAATGTTAACACAATCCCTCAAATTGTTTATCTGCCTTAAATTAAATAAGAATGATTTTAATAATCAAAACCCACACTTTGACAAGCAAAATACTACTTATGTCATTTCTATTTTAATATATATGAAACTGGACTGTTTTCGGACATTTAAATAAAATGGTTAGCTTATTCCAAAAATTCCCAAATTTTTACAGAACGTCTCACACGAACCATATATTATTGTGTAAAAATATCGGGGTCCAATTCATTATCAGTATTTTATAGAAAATCGTTTACGGGACTGCAATCAGATTTGTTACTTTCTAATTGCAGTCTACGGAATAATTCGGTTAAAATTCCTCGTACGTCCGATTTACGAAATTCCAGTTGGAGGGTCACAAATACATCAGTGATCATCTATGGTATAAATTTCAGGGGCTGGTTCTACTTTGGTTTCAAGTTATGACTGAAAACGTATCGCCTATTTACTGCAGTAAAAACACAGCTCTAGCTGCTGTTACGAAATGGGTCTTTAAAAATAGTAAACGACCTCGAAAAATTACGATTCTAGTGCCATTTGATCAGTTTTTCGAAAATACACAATTTAGGCTCCAGAAAATCAGTTTTTCGATCTGTTATTGTCCAGTTACAGCCAGTTGAAGTCGGCTGGAAATGTAAATCAGCAGGCTGTTTCCAGCTTAAATGTTACTAAAACGCATACATACGATCACCATAACTTTCAAACAACGATTAACAACTGGTCATAAGTTATTTACATCAAGTTATATTTCATTTAACTCAGATTCATCATGTATCATCACCTTTCACCTAGCCAAAAATAATAAAACAATGTGTGTGGCAAAAATTTAGTGTCCCGGGTAATGTCCGGTTGTCCGGTTAAACACCGTTCCGTTAAAGTGTTTAACTGGGTACCAGTATTTTATCTAGCGTTCAAATCCCGATTTATGGCGTTCTAAATTATTTTTATTATTCTATAAAAATAAACTCGCCAAAATATTGCTGAAATAAATTTCAGTTGCCAAGACTGGCTGCGTTGTCCGTGTTTTGCAGTAGAAGCACTGTGTTGCGCGGAAACACGCGGTACGCGCTTTAAACTTGAAAAATAACGTTTTTAAGCGTTTTGATTTATTTTTCAACACGAACCTGATAAAAATAAAATTTTAATCATGACAGTATATTTTCAGGATTTAGATATTATCCGGGCGGTCACCAACGTTCGTTTCGCAGTTTTGTCGTAAATAGTTCTTTAGTTCAAATAAACATGTTTTCGCTATACCGAATCCTTCGAAACTTATTTCAAAGTTATGTAAAGGATATTTAGGGTATGTTTGGATTATGTCACAGTTTCGGAGTGTACGTCGCGTTAAACTGATTGCGTTTACGCACCAGTTTGCGTATAACCTTCAAGAAAGTGATTTAAAGCTTGAAATCAGAATCGAATCAAATTGTAAAATCATTAAACACAATTGCACATATAATAACACCAAAACACATATAATAACACTAAAGCACATCGTTTTATTGATAACCAACATTGTTTTACATTGTACATCGATCACAGAGCATAGTTGTCACACAACACTCCAGTGGCAGCCACTACCCGCCACTGTATGAGGACCCGCAGATGGGTGGGCCTTCAAACCCAGTTTCAGAGGTCCACTCAGCTCCGGTTGCACCACCACCACCAATGGGTTATGATAACCCAATTCCTTCTTACGCCGGTGCAGTAGCGTATAACCCTTTTGAGCAGCCAGCTTATCCTGGCTACAACTACTACAATGCCCCCGCCGTTGACCCGTATCTCGAGGCGGCCAACTACAATGCTCTTCACCCTGAAGGACCTTTCACCGCTTCATACCAATCTGGGTGCCAAGCATATGGGTATCAATACCCGCCACCTCCTCAACCTCCGCAGCAGCAACCACCGCAGCCGCCACTGATCCAGCCACCGCAGCAACAAGAAATCCTTTAGAGGTTGAACCAGGTGGAACAGGAGGTACAAGATGAGCGTAGAAGCCGCTGGGGTCTGCTTAAGGGTTTGATCTGATCAAGTGGAAGAAGAAGAGGGAATATTGAAATCTCTTATTTATTTGTTTTGTAATTTTTAAATTGCAATCAAGTCCCTGCGTGGACATTTTATTTATGTATTTGGTCCCTGCGTGGACTTGTCATTCTATTTCCGTCCCTGCGAGGACAATGTTATTGTTTAAAAGTCCCGTTTAGGGCAAATATGTACTTCTCTTTATTTATGGAATTTTCTAATTTAAAATTTTCATTTGTCATTATATGTATGAATATAATATATGAAATAAATCAAAATATCGTTCCTTTTTATAATTAATCTGCCAATAAATATTAAAAGAAAATCTTGAAGGTATAACCTAGCCTATATGTCATTTTAAGACATGGCCCAGATGGTAAAACCTTTTTAAGATTCAATTCCTTGATAACATCTGAAAACATGTTAGCACTCCTGACAAATGTGATTCGATAAAATCACACAAGTCATCCTTATATTGGATTTTTCCAATTTCTTTTTCCTATTTAATTAAAATTAGTGATGAAGTGCCTACGAGCCATAATAATTGTCAAATGAGACAAAAGACAGTTGTAGTCTACGACTCCCTGTCAAGAAAAGGTAATGAACTATGTTCAAACCTTAAAGCCCCGATCTTACGAGATCAAGGCTTATGAGTTAAAAATGTCCTTGTGACTAGGCCTTTTGTGCCACTCTGATATCTTGAATGAATTATAACTAGGGATAAATTGTAATGAAAACCCTAAATGAATATGACTAACAAAATAACCAATATGGTTTATATTTTCCATGGTTAATGAATTGTCAATGACAATACCATAACAAGACTTCTGAATAAATTATTGTCATCATTTTTATTGTAGCAATCAAGCTACATGGCTGAATCAGAAGAAGTTAATAGTCACCCTCGAGAGAATAATGATACCACTAGGATTAATGTAGCTGGTGCAGATCTGCAAGCCATGATTGATAATGCTGTCACACGAGCTATGGACAGACAGTTTAAAGAATCTAGTGGTACTCGTAGCAGGACCCTATCTGTAGCTCATTCAAAGCCACCATCTAAGTCGCACGCATCACACAAAGATGATTCCCATCACTCATCAAATCAAAAGAGTGTCCCATCTAAGAATATTGTGCTCAGTCGAGAGCCACGTGTTAAGACATGTTCTTACAAGTATTTTGTCTCCTGCAAGCCCAGGGACTTCACAGGGGAGAAAGGAGCCATTGACTGCATGACGTGGCTCGATGAGATGGATACAGTGGTTGATATTAGTGGTTGTGCCGAACATGACATTGTGAAGTTTTTTTTCACAATCTTTTAAAGGCAAAGCTTTAGCTTGGTGGAGGTCCCTAATCCAAGCTACAGGAAAGATCCACTTTACAACATGTCTTGAGATCAGTTTGTGACGTTGATCAAAGATAATTTCTGTCCTCAGCATGAGGTGGAAAGGATTGAAACTGACTTTTTGACCTTAGTCATGAAGAATTAGATTGTCAAGCATACCTTACAAGTTTCAACACCATGTCCAGATTGGTTCCCTACTTGGTCACATCGGAACCAAAACGTATAGCTCATTTTATTGGAGGTCTAGCTCCAGAAATCAAAGCAAGTGTGAAAGCATCTAGACCTACCACATTCAGGTCAGTGGTTGATTTGTCGTTATCACTTACTCTCGATGCGGTCAGGCAGAGATCGCTAAAGAATTTCGAGGAAGGAAAAAGGAAACGTGAGGAGGAGAACTCACGCCGATCTGATAAGAAACATAAGGGGAACTCTGATCACAAGAAGAGTTCGGGGTTTAAAAAGGATGACCAGCAGTCGGGTGAGAAACCCAAATGGAAGACCTGCTAGAAGCGTCATTTCAGGAAAATGACTCGAGTCAAGATCGCAGTCATAGTCAAAGCCTAACGGGTGTGGGATCTGCAAGTCCAAGGAGCATAAGACATTGGATTGCAAAAAGATGAAGGATGCAACCTGTTACGGTTGCAACGAGAAAGGGCACATTAAGACAAATTGCCCCAAGTTTGCGAAGAAGCCTGAAGAGGCTAAGAAGACCAATGCTCGGGCCTTTCTTATCAATGATGTTTATGCTAGAGTATTGTTTGATTCGGGTGCAGACAGGTCTTTTGTAGATAATAAATTTTGTAAGTTATTAAATCTGCCTGTTAAAACTCTAAGCATAAAGTATGAGGTAGAATTAGCCGATGATACTATAGAGACTGCCGCAACAGTTCTAGATGGATGTTTTATATCCATTAGGAATCACTCGTTTCCGTTGGCTGTCACACCCCGACCACGTAAAACAACAAATCGTGGCGGAAACATCAGGGAGTGTTGTAACAGAATCATTGTTTCACAACACATGGAATTTAGAATATTGTTTTATTACATAAAAAGTTACATTGTCTTGGAATTTGATCAACAAACAGTACAATTGCCGTTCATGTTTTTATAATTACTAAGTCCCATGTCCATCCTATGTAAAGAAATCAACAGTCGTCACGAAATAAAACCTGAAACATAAGTGAAAGTAAATACGTCAGCATAAAATGCCTGTGAGTAACATAGGTTTTGTGAATTAGATTCATGGCTTTGGATCATATAAGAAAAGATTATATGTTTATAAAAGTAGCCATGAATCCTTGATAAAAGTTTGGTTTCTAGAACACTTTGCATTGATATAAAAGTTGTAGTATACATAAAAATATACCTTGGTTTTAAGAAAGTCGGATAAGTAATATATTAAAATATATTTTAGTTTCAAAACAGTTAAACAGATAGTATATCAAATATAATTTAGTTGTTAAAATAATAGTTTTTGGTAGTATATCATAAGTATACTTTGGTTTTGTAAATAACATATTAACTATGTTTTAGTAAATAACCAAATATATATTGGATTTGTACATGGTATATAAAATTATACTTTAGTAAATAATATCATGTTGGTAGTATGTCGGAACATACCTAAATCGTGGTTTGGTAATATATCAAACTATATTTTAGTAAACAATAACATATCAAATTATGCTTTAGTAAATAGTATCACGTTGGTAGTATATCGAAATATACCATAAATCGCGATTTAGAAATACATTCAAACCTTAGTGCATCAAACTACACTTTAGAGACTATAGAAATACCACAAAGGCAAATTCTATTTGGTTAAAATTCGGTTTCTGACATTCCATACAACAGGAATGGGGTGTCTAGTCCTATAGCGCTATATCGTACTACCAATCGGCTTGATCATTGTTAATGAATGTATAAGTAAACATATGGCAAACAAATAGTCGTAACAAACTTTGAAAATCAGTGTTTAAACCATGGATAATAGTTCAATTCGTCAAAAGATAGTTCTATGCATGCGTAATCATATAGTCAAAATCATGAAAATAGTGTATCGGCACATATGTATCACCCCAAAACATTTGAAAACAGTAAAATATGGGACTATGTACTCACCTTTGGGTGCATTTTTATATGTTAACACAATCCCTCAAATTGTTTATTCGTCCTAAATTAAATAAGAACGATTTAATAATAAAAAACCCACAAAAATACATAAGTTTCTCTGATACTTAGAATTTTCACATAACTTTGAGATCTTCTCGAAAAGTTATTATTTTTGATTATATTGGTGTATTTATGTATATATGAGTTCATATACATATTTTAAGAACTTTGCGACTTGAACGATTTTATTGGTGACTCTCATCATGTTATAAGCAATATATCTACGATTTGCGTGTCGTAATATATATACTCAAACGTAACATACTAATAATAGCGTAATACACATAATCTTGTGAAGTATTAACATGTCATCATACACATATTATAAAACACATAACACATTGTAACACATAAAATTTACCCATGAACAACCATTATAGTGTATGTTGAAAAACACGTATTTTAGCGATTCGGTAACGTTTTTGGGCGCCGGAAGTCACGTATGACTAACCAAACACCAAGTAAACTTAATATAAGTTAAAATACTTATTTTTATATTAAAAATATTAGTTTGCTTACTGATCTAAAACAGTTTTATAAAAATTCTCCGAAAAGCCGATTTTTAACCGTTTTACCTCATAGTTTTGCATCAAACGTTACCCTAACCATCCTAAATCGAAAGCACTTGATATTTTAACATAACCCATGTTATTTACAGAATAAAATAGTGGTTATACTCATGATAGTTCAGGTCTCACATAAAACACATAAATCATGCAAATTTCACATATTTTACCACTTTTTAAGCTATATGTACAATATGCAAAGCTATCAAACCTATGTCAAAGTTTCATGCCATTATAATATACCAAATAATGTTATTTTTATTGTTTATAATCTGTTCTAAAACATTTTTGTCATACAATGATTTTTTTATCATTTCTTGAGCTTTAAATCAACATGTATTCTTATGTTCAAGTGCCTAAAGCACACTATCATATCAACATCATTTTATATGAATCTAAATGCATCAAATATGCAACTTATTCATGTTTATTTGCTGATGTATTTGAACATTTATCATATCATGCATAAATCATCAAACCCTTGCATTTTAACTATCATTCAAGAACAAGCAACAACTTAAAAATTCTCAAATATGTCTAATAAATTTTTAGCCATTTACATGTCAAAATACTAGAATTATTCCAAAGTATAACTCATGATTTAATCACTTCTTTATATCTCTAATTTACTAGTACATAATCTTGTTCATGCAAGCAAATATCCTAAACAAGTGTTTATCAAGAAATCAAACTCAAAACTCATACACCCATATATATATATATATATGTACAGTTTATATACACCCATATACATCACCATTTTTATTTTTGTATCAAGACCCATTTCTTTTTAGATTTCAAGTTTGTGAAAATTCCAAGATTCAAGAGAAACTTCAAATCATCAAGAACAACCAAGAATCAAGAGTATGATTTAAACATAAATGTCATACCTTCAAGATTTAAGTAAGTTTTTGGATGAGATTTTGATGATATGGAGCTTGAAATCACTTGAAAGCACATTGGAAACTCCTTTGGACATTCACACTAACTTGAATCTAGCTTGGATTGGAGTTGGATCTTCAAGAACAAAGTTGCAAAATGAAGATGGGAGTGATGGTAGGGTGTTACGGTTTTGGAGGAGGAAGAGGGAGGAGATGGAGTGAAGTGTTGATGGTGGTGGTGATATATAGGCCAAGATCTTCTAGTGAATGTCCATAGATCACAAAATCTTATAATATCTTGATGCATCCAAGAAAGATCAATTAGGATTTATGCAAGATCATGGAAATATTGTGATGGGGTCACATAAGGTGACCGTGAATATTAAGGGAGGAGGGGTCCATGTGTAAATTTTGATGGTAAGAATAGATAAAAACATGTATTTAACTGGATACCGGGTATTTTATCTAGCGTTTAAGTCCCGGTTTATGGAGTTTTAAATTATTTTTATTTTTCTATAAAAATAAACTCGCCAAAATATTACTGAAATAAATTTCAGTTGCCGAGACTGGCTACGTTGTCCGTGTTTTGCAGTATAAGCACTGTGTTGCGCAGTAACAAGCGGTACGCGCTTTAAACTTGAAAAATAATGTTTTTAAGCGTTTTAATTTATTTTTCAACACGAACATGATTAAAAATAAATTTTTAATCATAACAGAATATTTTTGGAATTTAAATATTATCCGGGTGGACACCAACGTTCGTTTCGCAGTTTTTGTCGTAGATAGTTCTAAAGTTCGAATAAACATGTTTTTGCCATACCGAATCCTTCGAAACTTATTTCTAAGTTATGTAAAGGGTATTTAGGGTATGTTTGGCTTATGTCACAGTTTCGGAGTGTACGCCGCGTTAAACTGATTATGTTTACGTAACGGTTTATGATTTCACTTCCAGAACAGGTTTGAGAGTTCGAAATTTAACAATGATTGAAAACGTACTAATGTCACAAATAATTAAACAAATATTGAAATTAAGACACCATATTTTATTAAATACAAGGTTGTTGATCGGAGTGTCGAGCTTCGGTCAAAGATAATATTTATATACCCAAATTACCCTTAACAAATAGTTAGCGGTAGCAAGGGGTCGAACCACGAAGAGTATGTGGTTTGTGTGTGGATTTGATTGAATTAGAACAATTGTCACAGTTTATGAAGCTTGCTATGATATTCTTGCATTTTTGTTTTGTTGGAAGATGTGAATTTAAACTAGGTGAATTGGTTTAATTGAATAACAACTACTAATTAACAATTGCAATAAAGATTGATTACTAAACAATAATAAGAAAAAGGATTCACACCCGGTTTTGGTAATTGCCAACCTAAGGTTTCTACACGTTTTTAGATTCAACTCAATTGCATACGATTAGCGGATTTAGTGTACCGTGACTTAGGTGCCAATAACTATCAACGTCCCGAAGAACGGACAAGAATGCACTTTCTAATCAACACGATAATGCACAATTACATATAACCATTTCGTAAAGTCATAACTTTTAACATCGTTCGACAATTTACGAATTCGCAACAAATGTAACACTATTATCAATGGTTTCAAAAATCAAACACAATTTGTCACAAAGTTGAAGCAATAAACAATTCGAAACCCTAAATTAAACAACCACCTACGCCGGGGTGAAACCGAGATGATTAGCCACTCATGGTTGAAGAAGCTTGATCACCGGATGATTGGAACTTGATGGAGATCATCTTGAAGTTTGAAGGATGGAGGAATGGTGGATGATTAGGGTTTTGGTGAATGATGATGATGGTGGAAGGATTAGGGTTTGTGGATGATTGATTGGTGAGATGGTGATGATCTTCGATTCTTGATGATTCGGATTGTGTCGTGAATAGTGATGGAAAAGAGATGAATGAATGGGTGAATGTGGCTCCAAGATACAAGATTCAAACTCTCTAGAACATGTAACTCCCGAATTCAATGCAAAAGAGCCAATGAAAATCGATTTTTGCTAAAAAATCCCAACAATTTGCGTCAGCCAGAACCGCTGCCCGTCGCCGACGGGTTCTCCTAATCGCGATTTCGTCCGACGTGTTAAATGGCTGGATACGACCTTCTTTAGCCGACGGGCAATTCTAGAGCCCGTCCGGGACGGCCTCAAGCCCGTCGGTGATGGCCTCTTCAATACCAATTTTCCATTTTTTCCGTCTCGCACTCCCGTGTGATCCGTAACGCGTTCCGGTGCTCCGGTTTTCGACCCGGTGACTCGTAAAGCTCCCGAAAAGCTCCTTAAACTTCATCAAACCTGCAAAACACATTTTTGATTAAAAGTAGGCTATCCGAAATTAAAACTTACGTAAAAACATCAAGGTATACGATAACAAGCACCGATTTTCAACCACGTATCACATCCCCACACTTGTCTTTTGCTTGCCCTCAAGCAAATATGTTTTTCACTTTCATGTGGGTCGAAAAACGAATACACTTCCCATTCCCGAGGCAAAGGTTAAGGTCTATTGTCATACAAAAGTTCAAACCTTTTACAATTTTCACATATTTACTGGTCAAGTGAATAATCACATATAATAATGGTTATCCAAGATTAACCCGCCCGTAAAACTAACAATTCATGCACATCCCTCACAATGTTCTCTCCACTCGGCTTATAATTTGGCTAATGTGTATAATGTATTAGCACCTCAATCAAATAGTCGCTCAAAACCGATTAGAACACGTACCCGCATAGGCTTGCAACTCAATCATTCTCCACCACCGATCACGAATACTAAGCACAAGTCATAAGGTCTTTATAAGGGTTGTAACGGGGCTAGGCTAAGGGTAGGAAATAGGATATTTAGAGTGGCTAAGGTGATGAAAATTCAATTTTTATTACAAAACAATTACTCTAAACACGACTAACTACCAACATCAAACTAGAAGGCAACAATTTTTCGCCTTTTATTCCACAAACTAAAAACACATATTTTTGTTCTTTTCTCAATGATTTTCTATTCTTTTTCGCAACATTTTCCGATTATCTCTATTTTTATGCAAACAAACAATTCACAGCTATACAAACTTAACTCCTATAATCGAATTTCCATCACACGGGTTTAAAAGAAAAAAGGTTTAAGGTTATGGGCTAAAGGATGGTCAAACGAAAGGATTAGGCTCAACATTGGCTACTAGGGAATAACTTTCGGGTAAGGATATAGAAATGGTGTAAAAGGAAAAGGTTTAACTAATGCCTTAATCATTCTCGTGCTTGTATTCGGTCTATGGTCTCGAACGTATCCAAAGTTGCAAGTTCTACAATACGCGACTAATGGTCCACTCAAACAAAGAAACATGTATATGTAAATCTGTAATATAAAAGTGGCTCAAAAACTCACGTATAAGGGTATGATATGTGATATGCATAGAATGCTAGTTCCTTAGGCGAATTATTCCCAAATAACCACACGCTAAATACCCGTTATGCTTATTAATTTGAACTTGACCATGACAAAAGACCACATGGTTGTGCCATCGCTCGTTGACTTAGTTACTTGTGCTTTTAAGATCGCTTTTGAAACAAGAATTTTTTGAAATTTTTTTTGAAATTTTCCCCCATCCCCACACTTGAGGTAAACATTGTCCTCAATGTGTAGTATTTAAATGAACGGGTCAAAATCGAAAACTTTTACTACTCCCCCATCCCCACACTTGAGGTAAACATTGTCCTCAATGTGTAAGAACTAGAGTTTTAAAACGCACAAGGGATGTGACACGGCTAACCTTCCCAAAATTTCACCCCGGAAAAATAAAATACAAAATACAATCCACTTATTACTAAACTAAGAATCAAGGTAAACAGGAAACGCATGCACCTGATTTTTGTCGCTTGATGCCCATATATTCTTCTTCTCTTCATAAAAACGGTTGTCTCTCGAACATCATGTACCTACAAATTCTAACCCTTGTGTAGAAGCATGCTTATCACAACCATTGAAATTTGTTAGGTGGTTAGTTCTACCATTTTTATAAAAGTGTTACCAAATCATGCGTTAAATTACCTTGATTTTTGTGGAAAAATAAGTTACAACAATAACAAGCCTAACCCACTTTTGTAGGAATCATGCGTTAAATTTCCATCACACACACAACGTTCATTTAACTAGGCAAAAATAAATAATAACGAAAAAGAAATAAAGAAACTAAAGTATACAACAACAACAACACAAAACATACCTTGCCTTCACCGCTGATATCTCTCGTTGGGATCAACTGGCGGGTTTGGCTAGTATGGATAACCAGTGAGGGCTTCAAACATC
This sequence comes from Helianthus tuberosus, assembly GCA_030545235.1. Taxonomy (NCBI): domain Eukaryota; kingdom Viridiplantae; phylum Streptophyta; class Magnoliopsida; order Asterales; family Asteraceae; genus Helianthus; species Helianthus tuberosus. Next base: position 88,263,922 of record CM060369.1, read on the forward strand.
TCCAGTAGTTATCAAGTGGGCTCGGCTCTCCTTGAGGTGGTGGCTGATAGGGTATCAGAATGAAGCTGGAGCCTACGGCTTCGGGCCAGTGAGGAGATAGGTCGGATGGGACGCGTGGAATGGGGAGGTTGGAGTAGTCGGTCCACCCCGAGTGCTCGACATAAGGAAGGCCGGCCTCATAGTCTCTTCAATGTCTCTCCTGATCGTGGAGAATTTTGGCATTATTAATAGCCGTTTCCTGTGAGACATACATGGCACTCCATCGGTTATCTTCCAATGTGTTCCGCTCGTGCCGCGCTTTTTCCTCCCTTTCTTCCCATGCCCGTCTTCGGGCCATATCTTCTTCTTGCAATTGCAACAAGCGTTCCATGTGAGATCTTTGAAGCGCTTGTTGCTCTTCCATACGTTTCTCCATCCTCTCACGATTGGATGCTTGGGAGGCCCACTGTTCTCGTGTGTAGGCCCCGTGCATCTCTTCCCAGTTCTCTCTCCTCCTATTATATTCTCGACCCTCGCCTATACATGCCGAGATGTTATCATAACACGCTTGTTGCCCGCGGTTAAAATTTCTGAACGACGGCCCTTGTCTTTTTTTCACAAAACCTGCCACATCTGCATTAATCTCCCTGTGTAGCCTGATGTACCTCTGTTGTGGTCCCCGTGGACCAGAAGGCTCATCCTCGTCTTCTTCATCAATCATCTCTTCATCTCCCCCAGCTCCTTGCTGTGTATCTGGATAAACAAAGTCATATCTGTGACCCAATTTGTCGGTCACCAAATACTTGTTTCCCAACAGATTCACATCTATTTTCCAATTTTTCCTCATTGTTGCTATGTTGAATTCTTCCAGAGGTTTGGATACCCAAAGTGATTCCGGAGGCAAACAATTCTGTTGGACAATCATAGCACTTATGAGGCGTGCATATGGAATAAAACGCCTTTGAGATGCCTCCTGGGTGATCCATGTATTCATCATGACTATATGTCTCCATGACAAAGTAGGGGTCCCGTACAACAAAGAATGGACAACCCTGCAATCACTTGCTCTCACTCCTCCTCGATCACCGAATCTCACCATCACATTCTCTAGGGAAATTTCTTGAAGAATTTTCCCCTCGATCGTCATTTGAGTTCTTTTAGCCTCTCCCCCATCACTGTATGGTAAAATAACCGTTGTCATCTGCTCCGGATCACCATCATTCATATGATTATCCAAAAATTGTTGCATGGTTGGATAGTCATATGCTTGCACCCCAAAAGGGTCAAAGCGCGTGATGCAATTAATTGTTTCGAAGGACATCGTCATTGCCCCTCGGCTTGTCTTACCAACCAATTTCCACTGGGCGGGAGGACCATCCTTATTCATGAACCTCAACGTTGACAACCATTCGCACACCTCCGCCAAATACACCTGCGAAGTGTTGTCTTCACGCCAATCGAGCACTCTCTCCCATCCTTGACGCTCGAACATTTACACAATTCTAATTTGCCTAAACTCTTGCACATTCACAACCCTCTCACATATAATCCTTTCCGGTACCGAAGTGTTCACACCATTGACCATCTTCCACTTCCAAAGTTTAGCCTCCATCTTCCTATCTTGATACGCTGAATAAGGTTTGTTCTTCTCATCATCCCATACTTGAGCGCTTTTACTATCCCTGAATTTCTCCCACGCCCAATCCTGCCTATAGAGTCTTGCATCACCCTCTTCTACGGAGCTTAGTTGCTCCCACTTCTTCGGTATTAAACCGGAAGAAGATCCCACTCCCGATGATGAGCCTTGCCATGTAGTCTTTTGCTTCTTTCTACCTCCAGCCATAACTACAAACACAAAACAACAAAGCATCAATATAAGCCCCAACCTTCAATAATTCTCAAACTTTGAACATGATGCGTGATGTTGACATTTTAATTAACAAGTGAATGTAAAATCGCCTCTTTAAACTTCTAAAGTCGCTCATTTTATCATAAACCTATCAATCATACTTGTTAACTCATAATTTCTTGTATGTTTAACAAAGTTCAACATCACCTTCATGTTCAATCATGTAAATAACAAGTGTAATCACTTCACTAAGGTTATAACATGTTCAAATTCCATCCAAAACAATCAATCATACTTAAACTCATGCTAGACAACATACATTGTTTAAACAACCTACTCTTAAACTAAAAAGTCTAAAATTTCGGAAGAAAAACAACTAACATATGATAATCAAGCTTAAATTTAATAGAAATCCATACCTTTGATGTTGTTAAACCAGAAGAACTAGGAAAAAGATGTAAAGCAAGCAACTTGATGAACACCCTTTCAAAGACCTGAAATTACACGCCCAGCAATCTTGCAAACTAGCAAGAATTGATGAAAACCGTGATGGGGGTTTTGTTCCTCTCGAAAAATCACGCAAAATGGACCAAAAAATCAGGTGATTTGGTTTAGAATTGAAGAAGTTATGAGAGCTTGAAGGTTTTAGGGTTCTTAGAGTTTTGGAGAAGATGAAGTGAGAGAGAAAGGATGGCAGCGATTTGTATGGCCTTGGTGTGATTTAGGTTTAGTGAAACAGAACTTGGGTGGGATATGTGGTCACAAATAGCTTTCGGTGAAGTTTGGTTAGGTTGGAATGTGTTTGGGTTCGACTTTATACACAAACAAACAACTGGCGCCGCAGACATAACGACAACCCGTCACCGACGGGCAAGAGAAAACGGATGTTTGGCCGATGGCTTATCCGTCTGTCTACGGGTGGAAGGTGCCGACGGGCTTATTGAGGACCCGTCCTGGACGGGCTATACCCCGTCGCCGACGGGTTACGTTTTTTTAAATTTTTTGAAAAATAGGGAGAAATTTATGTACTTTTTGTAAAGGGAAACAAAATTCCTAAAAATTCTTAAAAATCTTTTTGTATTTTTTTTATAAGTTAAAATTTGAAAATGCGAAAAACCGTTAACGCCCCTACCACCCCTCAAAAAGTCGTGTATTGTCCTCAATGCACATAACAAAGTCTAAAAACATACCTTACGTCTTCAAGACTCGTTCGGGATATCCGGACTTCACACAATCAAACGGGGTTAGTATGAAATGAAAACAATTATATCCAATGCACTCAAACAATTAAATAATTATACGTAACTTTACACAAAACGTTACCGGTCCTTTTACCTCATAAATCGGGATGCTTACCACGAAGCTCACCGATTCCTTATTTTCATCCAACTTTTCGTTACCATCGAGAAACGGTTTTAGCCGATGACCATTTACCATTTGCCGTGACCCATCCTTCGGGTCCTCGATAGTAACATCACCCAATTGTCCAACCCGGGTGATCACATAGGGTCCCATCCATTTGCTTCGGAGTTTTCCGGGAAAGAATTTGAGCTTCGAATTGTAGAGCCACACCTTTTGCCCAATCTCGAACTCTTTCTTCCTCAACTTGGCATCGTGCGCCTTTTTCATCCCGTCCTTGTACTTAGACGCGCATTCATATGCCATTTCCCCTAGCTCCTCCAACTTGCATAGCTTGAGTTTCCGTTCCTTACCTGCATCATCATATTGAACATTAACCTCTTTAATAGCCCATAATGATTTATGCACCAGTTCAACCGGCAAATGACAATTTTTACCTTAAACCAACCAGTAGGGTGTAGTGCCAATGGGTGTCTTATGTGCCGTACGGTAGGCCCATAAAGCATCGTTCAATTTGATTGACCAATCCTTACGGTCCGCCCGCACGGTCTTTTGCAAAATCTCTTTGATTTTCCTATTTGACACCTCAACTTGCCCACTTGTTTGCGGGTGATAGGGGGTAGCAATTCTATGGTCAACACCAAACCGTTTTAAAAGTTTTCCAAACCGAAAATTTTTAAAATGAGATCCTCCATCACTTATGATGACACGAGGAATCCCAAACCTTGAGAAAATATTGGTTTGAACAAAATTACAAACTACGGAGTGGTCGTTTGTCTTGGTGGCTATTGCTTCGACCCACTTTGACACATAGTCAACGGCCACCAAGATATACAAATTGCCATAAGAATTGGGGAATTGGCCCATGAAATCAATACCCCACACATCGAAAATGTCGACTATGAGGATTGGTTGCATGGGCATCTCACCCCTTTTTGAAATACCCCCTAATTTCTGGCACTTTACACAATTCTTGGAAAACTCATTTGCATCTTTAAAAATAGTTGGCCAATAAAGACCACTATTCAACACTTTATGACCCGTTTTGTGGCCACTAAAATGGCCACCACATGCAAACGAATGTAGATGCTGCAACACGCTAGGAATTTCCTCGTCATCTATGCATCTTCTAATCACTTGATCCGCACACTCTTTCCACAAGTGCGGTTCTTCCAACCGGTAATACTTGATTTGAGACATGAAATGTTGCCTCTTCCGTCTATCCCAATGTGCCGGTAAGTCACCTGTAACAAGATAATTCACAATGTTAGCATACCACGGTTACTTATCCAATTTCATAATATGCTCATCGGGAAACGACTCATTGATCTCTAACGATTTAGGATCCTCATCAACCATCAACCGGGATAAGTGGTCCGCTACCACATTCTCGATACCCTTTTTATCCCGTATCTCCAAATCAAACTCTTGGAGCAACAACACCCATCAGATCAACCTCGGTTTTGCATCTTTCTTCTCCATGAGGTACCTAACTGCAGTGTGATCAGAATAAATAATCACTTTACTACCCCATATGTATAACCGAAATTTATCCAATGCATATACCACCGCGAGTAGCTCTTTTTCGGTAGTGGTGTAATTCAATTGTGCATCCGAAAGAGTCTTACTCGTGTAGTATATAGCAACGGGTTTCTTGTCAACCCGTTGTCCCAACACGGCCCCCACCGCATAATCACTTGCATCGCACATAATTTCAAAGGGTAAAGACCAATTTGGCGATTGCAAGATTGGGGCCTCAACTAACTTTTCTTTTAATTTGTTAAAAGCGTTTTGACAATTTTCATTAAAATCAAACGGTTGGTCTTTTAACAACAAATTACATAAAGGCTTGGTTATGTCACTAAAACCCTTAATAAACCGTTGATAAAAACCCGCATGACCTAGAAATGACCTAACACCTTTAACACTCATGGGATATGGCAAAGTAGATATAACTTGCACCTTTGCACGATCAACCTCTATCCCACAACTCGACACCACGTGCCCCAACATGATTCCCTCTTGAACCATAAAATGGCTCTTTTCCCAACTTAAGACCAAACTAGTTTCGACACACCTTTTTAGTACTTTATCTAGTTGGTCCAAACAAGCCTCAAATGATGACCCAAAAATCGAGAAATCATCCATGAAGATTTCCAAAGACTTCCCCACCATATCTGAGAAGATACTCATCATGCACCATTGGAAGGTGGCGGGGGCGTTACATAGTCCAAACGGCATTCGCCTAAATGCGAAGGTGCCGTAGGGATAAGTAAACGTGGTCTTTGATTGATCTTCTGGATGGATGGAAATTTGATTATAACCAGAATAGCCATCTAAAAAGCAATAAAATTGTTGCCCTGATAATTTCTCAACAATTTGATCAATGAACGGTAAAGGAAAATGATCTTTGGAAGTTGCGGTATTCAACATCCTATAATCAATACAAATTCGCCACCCGGTTACCGGCCGAGTGGCTACCTCTTCACCTGCGTCATTTTTGACGACTTGTATACCCGCTTTCTTTGGAACCGTCTGCGTTGGGCTCACCCATTGGCTATCCGATCGGGTTAATAATACCCGCATCAAGCCATTTCAGCACTTCCTTTTTCACCACCTCCCGCATATTCGGATTCAATCTCCGTTGTGCATCTCAAACAGGAATCTCATTTTTTTCCGTGATGATTTTGTGCATCACCACCGAGGGACTAATACCCTTCAAATCAGCAATGGTCCATCCAATCACCGCCCGATTGGTGACCAAAACACCCATCAATTTATCCTCTTTCTCCTCGGTTAAGTTTGATGCAAAGATAACCGGGAGTGTGTTGCCTTCACCAACATAAGCATACTTGAGATGCTTAGGCAACGCCTTCAATTCAACCTCCGGAGGCTCTACTAACGACGGCTTCAACTTGGTATCAATGCTCTCCGGTAAATTCTCAACTTGGTGCGTCCATGTCGGTTTTCCCTCTCTAACCGCAAGCACCTCCAAACTTTTCACCTACTCGTCTATGCTCTTATCCATTTCCACCTGTGACCTGTCAAACATATAACAATCCTCCATTGTGTTTTCCCCATCCACGACTGTGTCGCAAAGAGGTACACATGTGTCAACAATGTCCGCCATATAGCATTCATCATCAACTGGAGGTTTCATAAGTCCGGAAAAAACATGCAACCTCAACCTTCGGTTTCCAAATGTCATGTCAACCGTTCTCGTTTTGCAATCAATTTGAGAATTTACGGTTGCTAAGAACGGTCGACCCAAAATCACCGTGGGTTGCTTGGTTGGGTCCTTAGCCACATAATCAAGTACCAAAAAGTCCACCGGATAGTAAAAATCCTCGATTTTTACTATCACATCCGAAACAATTCCACGGGGTAGTTTGGGTGTCAAATCGGCTAACACCACGGTGGTGTTTGACGACTGAAGTGGACCAAACTCGTATTGGTCATACAAACTACCCGGTAGAATGCTCATGCTAGCACCAAGATCTAGAAGTGCCTGATTGATTTTAAAGTCGCCTATTTGAATTGAAATGATAGGCGCACCCGGATCTTGGAGCTTAGGTGGAAGTGCACCCGAAAGAATCAAACTCACATTCTCGGTTAAATCTATTTTTTTGGAAATTTATGCGTTCGCTTCTGGGTACACAATTCTTTCAAGTACTTAGCATAAGACGGTACTTGTTTGATTGCATCCAAAAGAGGTAAATTGATTTTTACTTGTTTGAAAATTTCCAACAACTCTTCTTATTGTGGACCTCTTTTGTTTACAACCTTCTTCACGGGTCCCTTCAATGGTTCGGGATAAGGGGCGGTATTAGCCTCCACACCCTTTTCCTTAGCCTTAGGGATGGGTATGGTCACAACGGGAGTGTTATTATTCTTTGTCAAATCATTTTTATTTTGACCCGTTTGACCATCCTCGTTCTCATCCTCACTAGCATCTTCCTCCACCCCTTCAACAAACTGGGGTGATGGTGTTTTGACACCATTATCTACGACTCGACCACTACGTAAAGTAATTTTATTAATTGGTACCTCACGTGTGTTCCTTGAGCTTGACCCTTGATGCTTAGGGTTCACCGGGGTGTCACTTGGAAGCTTTCCCATGCTTCCCCTTATTTGAGCCATCTCCTCCGCGAGTTGGCCCACTTGCTTTGCCAATGCCTCATGTGCTTTGTCCCGAATCTCGTTTATCTTCTTTATCTCCTTAACGTCATTGTGAGATTCTTTTTGCATATTTAACAAAGCATCCATTTTGGCACTCAAGTCATCACCACCGGTTTGATTGTTCGACCCGCTTCCATTACCGCCTTGATTGTTGTAATTCCTTTGGTACCCACCATGGTAGTTGTTGTCCCGACTTTGGTACCCTTGATTTTAATTACGTTGGTAACCCCCTTGGTTACCACCTTGGCGATTTTGATATGATGACCCGCTTTGATTACCCGGTTGGAAGTTCAGGTTATTTGATTTGCGACATTCCCATATCGGAAGTTGGGATGGTTTCTTAATCCAGGGTGGTAAGTGTTCGAATTCATATCATTATTTTTTCTATCCCCGAACACTTGATTGACTTCCTTGGTGTACTCACCCAGCCCCGTTGGACATTGATTAGTCCTATGGCCAATATCCCCACAATCCTCACACACCGCGAATTGGACCGCATTCACCTCTTTCTTTTTCATACGAGCCATTTCCCGTTCTAAAGTGGAAATCCGATCCTTAGAATCAAGATCAGGTAGTGATCGGGAAACGGGATGTTTCTTGGCTCTATCGGCCGATTCCTTTTCCTTTGACCGTTTGCTCATCCGCTTAAGAAATTCCCAGTCGTCATCTTCATGATTGCTCAAAAGAGTCCCGTTGCTCGTCGACTCGAGGTGATTCCATGTCGTGTCATCTAAACCACGTACAACGCACTTCACCAATTCCTACTTTTCTATTTGGTGATGTGGGCATCTCCGCATCAATTCTTTGAATCGAGGGAACGCTTCATGTAACGGTTCACTCGATAGTTTCTGAAACAACCTTATTTCATCCCTAGCGTCGTCGGTCTTCGCCATCGAATAGTATTTGTCTAAAAAGACTTGTTGCATCTCACCCCATGTCCGGATGCTATTAGCCGGAAGTGTGAGAAACCATTGCTTTGCCTTGTCTTTCAACGAAAATTGGAACAAGCGAAGTTTGACCTCCTCTAATGCGAAGTTGTGCCCCCCAATAGTGTTACAAATGGACGAAAACTCCGCCAAGTGCGTGTACGGCTCATTATTAGACCTCCCATTAAAATGGGGAAGTATATTAATGTAATGAGGTTTACAATCAAACATTCTCCTTTCGCACACTATCGGAGAGTCATTATCGGTAACTACCGGTCGAAAACGGTCATTCACTCCCCGTGGAGGTTGTTGATGACATTGTGGACCGTTAACCTCTTGATCAACCGGCCTTCGGTTGTCCCTTCGATCACCCCTTCTATCCCCACCTTGATTCCTACCTTGATTACCTCTTTGATTTCCTCCTCCCACAAAACGAGGAATCCGATTAGGGTTGACATTGTTGTTGTTGTTGTTGTAAAACCCATCATCTCGGTTTCTTTGGTTATTGTTTCGTGGTTGGCGGTTATTTTCGTAACCATCATTCCTCCTATTCCTATTCCCATACCCGTAGTCATCATTCCCCACATAGTTGGGGTTTTGATAGCCAAACTCCTCATCTTCAAATCTTCGTGCATTGTAAATATTACCCTGATTCACATATCCCCAATCTTCGTCATCGCTAGCCCGATCATCATAATATCCTCAATCATCCGAATTTTCCGTATGCACACTCACATGTTCCGGCGATTGATAACCGGGAACACTATACGGTTCGTCATCGGGGATGGCGTTCCTCAAATCGTCTATATTGAAGAAGGGGTCTTCGTTCGCGGGATTGCCATGATCTCGATTACCTCGACGGTCGGAATTGACATTCCGGTCATCGAGATTGACGGGTAAAGAAGTTTGTCGATGAAGGTTTTGTTGTTGGGGCGTTCTTTGGGTGTTGTTGGGATTTTGGTTTTGAAAAGGTGGTGTGGGTGGCCCGTTATTGTTGTTACCACCCGGTCGCTCTTGAGGCATAGGTTGAATGTTTTGGGCGGGATTGAAGTTGCTTCGGTATTGGAATTGGTTCGGGTTTTGATTTTGGTTGAGGTTTTGGTTGGAGTTTTGGTTCGCCATTGAATCGGTTTCAATGATCGGTGTGAATTGTGTTGTTTGGTTGGTTTGATTAGAAGCAAGTGTTGCTTGTAACTGGCTTACTAAGTTTCTTCTTGCTACTCTTTCTATTTCCGGTTCGTAGACTAAAGGTGAAGTCCTCCCGGAGTTCCGCGTATGCATACACTACCTGTAACCTGCACAAGTAACACACTTGCGTAACAAGGAAAAAAGACAAAGTGCAAAAAGAAACAAAATAAATTTAACAGATAATCACAAAATTCAAACAATAATCCAAACACAAAGCGCACGCACTCCCCGGCAACGGCGCCAAAATTTGATCGGAGTGTCGCGCTCCGGTCAAAGATAATATTTATATACCCAAATTACCCTTAACAAATAGTTAGCGGTAGCAAGGGGTCGAACCATGAAGAGTATGTGGTTTGTGTGTGGATTTGATTGAATTAGAACAATTGTCATAGTTTATGAAGCTTGCTATGATATTCTTGCATTTTTGTTTTGTTGGAAGATGTGAATTTAAACTAAGTGAATTGGTTTAATTAAATAACAACTACTAATTAACAATTGAAATAAAGATTGATTACCAAAAAATAATAAGAAAAAGGATTCACACCCGGTTTCGGTAATTGCCAACCTAAGGTTTCTACACGTTTTTACATTCAACTCAATTGCATACGATTAGCGGATTTAGTGTACCGTGACTTAGGTGCCAATAACTATCAACTTCCCGAAGAACGGACAAGAATGCACTTTATAATAAACACAAGTAAAACCTAACCACGATAATGCACAATTACATATAACCATTTCGTAAAGTCATAACTTTTAACATCGTTCGACAATTTACGAATTCACAACAAATGTAACACTATTATCAATGGTTTCAAAAATCAAACATAATTTGTCACAAAGTTGAAGCAATAAACAATTCGAAACCCTAAATTAAACAACTACCTACGCCGGGGTGAAACCGAGATGATTAGCCGCTCATGGTTGAAGAAGCTTGATCACCGGATGATTGGAACTTGATGGAGATCATCTTGAAGTTTGAAGGATGGAGGAATGGTGGATGATTAGGGTTTTGGTGAATGATGATGATGGTGGAAGGATTAGGGTTTGTGGATGATTGATTGGTGAGATGGTGATGATCTTCGATTCTTGATGATTCGGATTGTGTCGTGAATAGTGATGGAATAGAGATGAATGAATGGGTGAATGTGGCTCCAAGATACAAGATTCAAACTCTCCAAAACATGTAACTCCCGAATTCAATGCAAAAGAGCCAATGAAAATCGATTTTTGCTAAAAAATCCCAACAATTTGTGTCAGCCAGAACGCTGCCCGTCGCCGACGGGTCTGACCCCATCGCCGACGGGTTCTCCTGATCGCGATTTCGTCCGACGGGTTAAATGGCTGGATACGACCTTCTTTAGCCGACGGGAAATTCTAGAGCCCGTCCGGGACGGCCTCAAGCCCGTCGGTGATGGCCTCTTCAATACCAATTTTCCATTTTTTCCGTCTCGCACTCCCGTGTGATCCGTAACGCGTTCTGGTGCTCCGGTTTTCGACCCGGTGACTCGTAAAGCTCCCGAAAAGCTCCTTAAACTTCATCAAACCTGCAAAACACATTTTTGATTAAAAGTTGGCTATCAGAAATTTAAACTTACATAAAAACAACAAGTTATTCGATAACAAGCACCGGTTTTCAACCACGTATCAGTTGTTCAGAACAGTACAAGGGTTAAAATACACAGATGTCACAGTCTCCCCTACTTTTGGAAATTTCGTCCCAAAATTTAATTAGAGGAAACTTCTGAAGGAAACTGTGATGGTTTTGCTTTCGAATGAATCCCTCGAACCCTAAGTAAAACTCTGGGCCATGTTTGGATTCTTAGCGAATTTGTCAACCGTCAAAGTGAAGTCCTTGTAGTAACAAATCATGGAGTTTCGAACTATGGACAGAAGAACGTTTCTTATGAAGACTGTCATAGGAACTTGTGTGTGTTTGAAATCGGAATTGGAGAGTGAAAAATAAAATGACATTGGTCAAGGTTTAGGACTTCTAGTAACATAAATAACGCTACGTTCGCAATGTAATAAGGAACACTTATATATAGGAAGTACCAGCGGCGCATCCACCATGCCCTTTTCTACATTGTTCCCGTTTCGTTATTCTCATCACTATAGGTCTTACACATGACAAAACTTGCTATGGTTTCTGTGCACCGAATTCCATAATTATGTATGCATCCATAATTACGCAATTCCTTTCACAGTCCGCACAGTTCATTTCACAATGCGTAGGGGAAAATCAATCGAATAAACATGAAGTGATTTGACTAGACCACCAAAGGATCTTTTTAACTAGATCAACGAACTATCTTTTTAACTAGATCAACACATGATCTCCTTAACTAGACCGTCGTACGATCTCCTTAAATAGACCACTTATGGGATCTTTTCTGCTATATCATCACATGATATTTCTAACCAGAATTTTGAATCAATCGTTTAACTAGACCACTCAAGGGGTCCAATTATAGAGTAGTACTTCATAATCCAAGGGTCTTAACTATTACGTAGAAGCCCATTAAGGATTTAAGGTAGTACCTTTGGATATCCTACTATGAATCCCTCATATGGAGATATGGAAGATTCTATGAGGATTTGGATAATGAATATTTGGATAACACAAAAACACAAGACATAAAAGAAATCGCACAGGCACATAATCACATAATTGTATCAGTTTTGTAAAATAATCTTTAAACAACAAATTTTATTTATATATAACAACTGAATTGTTCCAAACGTCAAAGGATAACAAACAAAGAAATACAAAAGACTAATTGTTCACTGCTACATTGTCGTTCGCGTTTGCCTCGTTTATGTTGAACACTCGTCCACGCACTGGGTTTGCGTTAACAAGTCTTGGGCAATTATTTCGGTAGTGAGTAAGGTCACCACAGTTATAACACGACCCGGGTGGGAACTGTGCTTGAGCAACAACAAGATTTGCAGCAGCTTGGTTAGCATAACGGCAGGTATTGACCAAATGTCCCAATCACCCACAGTGGGTACATTTGTGACACTGTACTTGCTCCAGATGATGACGGTTGCATTTGTTGCACAGAGGTGCAGTACTAACATAGTTTTTCTTTGTACGAGGTTGTGCTGGCTGATTTGGTGCAACATGGTTGTTATGAGCAGTTATTGCACAGTTTTGTGAAGCCTTGCGCTTCTTCTTCTTGGATGTCTCGGCCTGTTTATCTTTTGGTTCTTCCTGTGCAGACTTTTCAGATGGTTTCGGGTCTCCCTTTCGAAAAAGCTTACCTTTCCTAATCTGGGATTCAGTCAGGGTAGCAGACAATTCAATGGCCTATCTGACGGTAGTAGGGTTGCTGCCAGTAACGATATCTTGAACTAAGTCAGGAAGACCATCAATGTACTTTTCAATCGCCTTCTCCACAGGCGTAACCATAGCAGGACATAACAGGCTCAGCTCCTCATAACGATCAATATAGGCTCGATGTTCACCACTGTCTTGCTTCAAATTGTCGAATTCTCTTTCCAACTCTCTAAGCTCATGACGAGGACATAACTCCTTCATCATTAGAGCTCGAAGCTCCTCCCAAGTTTGAGCTAGTGCCACATCGGCACCCCTATCACGCATCACCCCGTTCCACCATGTAAGAGCATGCTTCTCAAACACACCGGATGCAAACTCAACCTTACGCCCATTCGGACATTGCACATGCCTGAATGTGCTCTCTAAACTTTTAAACCGTTTCAGGAGCGCGGTTGCTCCTTGAGTCCTAGAAAACTTCAAAGGTTTAGCAGAGTTGAATGTCTTAAAGTTGCACGGAACAGGTGTGTTGTTGTTGTTGTTTGCTTGGTTTAACCGGGTAACTAGGTTCGGGAGTACAACAACGATTTGCTGAGTGATCAAGGCTGCCATTGCGGCGTCTTGAGTTTGATCACGTCGAGGAGGCATCTAAAAGAAAGGGAACACAAGGAAATGTTTGAAATTGACATAGAACAATCAAAAGGAGTATTGAAAACATTGACAAAACGAAGGAAGATGCTCATTTGTTCGTTACTTAAAACAAATGAACAACACAATGACTAATCAAAGTAAATAGGTCTACATAATGCATAATGAAGACATGCTTTAGCCTATAAGTGGACACTCACCCCAAGAGTTCCCAGGTAAGAGTGACTGGTCCGATTATGTGGATTTGTACGAACACTCTAGCCTTAGACAGAAAACTCAGGGTACAGGCACCCACCCTTCCGGATTGCACGTGTTCACATTATTAAGACTCAAACTTTGACGAGATTTGAAAATTTTAAAGGCGTAAAGCCTAAAAACTAATCATCTAAGGATAGATGATCAATTTTCAAATGAAATTGAGATTTATGTACTTGTTTTGGTAATCACCTAAGGATAGGTGATAGTATTGTTTTAAGATCTAAACACAAGGTAACTTGTGTTAGGGTCCTAGGAAGGTTATAGTCTAGGTCAAAATTTTACTAATAACCTAATTCCCTATAACCATGAGCTTTGATACCAACTCTTCTGTCACACCCCGACCACGTAAAACAACAAATCGTGGTGGAAACGTCGGGGAGTGTTGTAACAGAATCATTGTTTCACAACACATGGAATTTAGAATATTGTTTTATTACATAAAAAGTTACATTGTCTTGGAATTTGATCAACAAACAGTACAATTTCCGTTCATGTTTTTATAATTACTAAGTCCCATGTCCATCCTATGTAAAGCAATCAACAGTCGTCACGAAATAAAACCTGAAACATATGTGAAAGTAAATACGTCAGCATAAAAATGCTTGTGAGTAACATAGGTTTTGTGAATTAGATTCATGGCTTTGGATTATATAAGAAAATATTATATGTTTATAAAAGTAGCCATGAATCCTTGATAAAAGTTTGGTTTCTGGAACACTTTGTATTGATATAAAAGTTTTAGTATACATAAAAATATACCTTGGTTTTAAAAAAGTCGGATAAGTAATATATTAAAATATATTTTAGTTTCAAAACAGTTAAACATATAGTATATCAAATATACTTTAGTTGTTAAAATAATAGTTTTCGGTAGTATATCAGAAGTATACTTTGGTTTTGTAAATAACATATCAACTATATTTTAGTAAATAACCAAATATATATTGGATTTGTACATAGTATATCAAATTATACTTTAGTAAATAATATCATGTTGGTAGTATGTCGGAACATACCTAAATCGTGGTTTGGTAATATATCAAACTATATTTTAGTAAACAATAGCATTTCAAATTATGCTTTAGTAAATAGTATCACGTTAGTAGTATATCGAAATATACCATAAATCGCGATTTAGCAATACATTCAAACCTTAGTGCATCAAACTACACTTTAGAGACTATAGAAATACCACAAAGGCAAATTCTATTTGGTTAAAATTCGGTTTCTGACATTCCATACAATAGGAATGGGGTGTCTAGTCCTATAGCGCTATATCGTACTACCAATCGGCTTGATCATTGTTAATGAATGTGTAAGTAAACATATGAGCAAACAAATAGTCGTAACAAACTTTGAAAATCAGTGTTTAAACAATGGATAATAGTTCAATTCGTCAAAAGATAGTTCTATGCATGCGTAATCATATAGTCGAAATCATGAAAATAGTGTATCGGCACATATGTATCACCCCAAAACATTTGAAAACAGTAAAATAGGGGACTATGTACTCACCTTTGGGTGCATTTTTATATGTTAACACAATCCCTCAAATTGTTTATTCGTCCTAAATTAAGTAAGAACGATTTAATAATAAAAAACCCACAAAAATACATAAGTTTCTCCGATACTTAGAATTTTCACATAACTTTGAGATCTTCTCGAAAAGTTATTATTTTTTATTATATTGGTGTATTTATGTATATATGAGTTCATATACATATTTTAAGAACTTTGCGACTTGAACGATTTTATTGGTGACTCTCATCATGTTATAGGCAATATATCTACGATTTGCGCGTCGTAATATATATACTCAAACGTAACATACTAATAATAGCGTAATACACATAATCTTGTCAAGTATTAAAATGTCATCATACACATATTATAAAACACATAACACATTGTAACACATAAAATTTACCCATGAACAACCCATTATAGTGTATGTTGAAAAACACGTATTTTAGCGATTCGGTAACGTTTTTGGGCGCCAGAAGTCACGTATGACTAACCAAACACCAAGTAAACTTAATATAAGTTAAAATACTTATTTTTATATAAAAAATATCAGTTTAATTACTGATCTAAAACAGTTTTATAAAAATTCTCCGAAAAGCCGATTTTTAACCGTTTTACCGCATAGTTTTGCGTCAAACGTTACCCTAACCATCCCAAATTGAAACGACTTGATATTTTAACATAACCCATGTTATTTACTGAATAAAATAGTGGTTATGCTCATGATAGTGCAGGTCTCACATAAAGCACATAAATCATGCAAATTTCACATATTTTACCACTTTTTAAGCTATACGTACAATATGCAAAGCTATCAAATCTATGTCAAAGTTTCATGCCATTTTAATATACCAAATAATGTTATTTTTAGTGTTTATAATCTGTTCTAAAACATTTTTGTCCTACAATGATTTTTTTTATCATTTCTTGAGCTTTAAATCAACATGTATTCTTATGTATTAGTGCCTAAAGCACACTATCATATCAACATCATTTTATATGAATCTAAATGCATCAAATATGCAACTTATTCATGTTTATTTGCTGATCTATTTGAACATTTATCATATCATGCATAAATCATCAAACCCTTGCATTTTAACTATCATTCAAGAACAAGCAACAACTTAAAAATTCTCGAATATGTCTAATAAATTTTTAGCCATTTACATATCAAAATACTAGCATTATTCCAAAGTATAACTCATGATTTAATCACTTCTTTATATCTCTAATATACTAGTACATAATCCTGTTCATGCAAACAAATATCCTAAACAAGTGTTTATCAAGAAATCAAACTCAAAACTCATACACCCATATATATATATATATATGTACGGTTTATATACACCCATATACAGCACCATTTTTATTTTTGTATCAAGACCCATTTCTTTTTAGATTTCAAGTTTGTGAAAATTCCCAGATTCAAGAGAAACTTCAAATCATCAAGAACAACCAAGAATCAAGAGTATGATTTAAACATAAATGTTATACCTTCAAGATTCAAGTAAGTTTTTTGGATGAGATTTCGATGATATGGAGCTTCAAATCACTTGAAAGCACCTTGGAAACTCCTTTGGACATTCACATCAACTTGAATCTAGCTTGGATTGGAGTTGGATCTACAAGAACAAAGTTGCAAAATGAAGATGGGAGTGATGGTGGGGTGTTATGGTTTTGGAGAGAGGAAGAAGGAGGAGATGGAGTGAAGTGTTGATGGTGGTGGTGATATATAGGCCAAGATCTTCTAGTGAATCTCCATTGATCACAAAATCTTATAATATCTTGATGCATCCAAGAAAGATCAATTAGGATTTATGCAAGATCTTGGAAATATTGTGGTGGGGTCACATAAGGTGACCGTGAATATTAAGGGGGGAGGGGGTCCATGTGTAAATTTTGATGGTAAGAATAGATAAAAATAGGTATTTAACTGGATACCGGGTATTTTATTTAGCGTTTAAGTCCCGGTTTATGACGTTCTAAATTATTTTTATTTTTCTATAAAAATAAACTCACTAAAATATTACTGAAATAAATTTCAGTTGCCGAGACTGGCTGCGTTGTCCGTGTTTTGCAGTATAAGCACTGTGTTGCGGAGTAACACGAGGTACGCGCTTTAAACTTGAAAAATAATGTTTTTAAGTGTTTTAATTTATTTTTCAACACGAACATGATTAAAAATAAAATTTTAATCATAACAGAATATTTTTGGAATTTAAATATTATCCGGGCGGTCACCAACGTTCGTTTCGCAGTTTTTGTCGTAGATAGTTCTAAAGTTCGAATAAACATGTTTTTGACATACCGAATCCTTCGAAACTTATTTCTAAGTTATGTAAAGGGTATTTAGGGTATGTTTGGCTTATGTCACAGTTTCGGAGTGTATGTCGCGTTAAACTGATTATGTTTACGTAACGGTTTATGATTTCACTTCCAGACCAGGTTTGAGAGTTCAGAATTTAACAATGATTGAAAACGTACTAATGTCACAAATAATTAAACAAATATTGAAATTAAAATACCATATTTTATTAAATACAAGGTTGTTCAGAACAGTACAAGGGTTAAAATACACAGATGTCACATTGTCCTTGCTTCTGTTGAAATTAGCAATTTGACATAGTAATAGGCATGGATTGGTTATCTCGTAACCAAGCCCAAATTGTATGCGATAAGAAGCAAGTGGTAATCAAGACTCCCTATGGTGAGCCGTTAACAATTCAAGGAGATACTCAATACGGGTTACCTAAGCAAGTGTCCATGCTTAAGGCGTCAAGGTGTTTGAAGAAAGGACGTGTCATTTATATGGCACAAGTAACCGTTGATGAGCCAAAACCTAAGATTGAAGACATTCCCTTTATTTTTGAATATCCAAAAGTATTCCCTGAAGAACTACCTGGTTTACCCCCAGATAGGCAAGTGGAGTTCAGAATCGATATCATTCCTGGAGCTGCACCAATTGCAAGAGCACCTTATCGGTTGGCACCAACTGAGATGAAAGAGTTAAGGACTCAGTTGGATGATTTCTTGGCAAAGGGTTTTATTCGACCTAGCTCGTCCCCTTGGGGAGCACCGATTCTGTTTGTGAAAAAAGGATGGCTTGATGCGTCTATGCATCGATTATCGCAAGCTGAATAAAGTGACAATCAAGAACAAGTATCCGTTACCCAGGATCGACGATCTGTTCGATCAACTGCAAGGGGCAAGTATTTCTCCAAGATCGATCTAAGGTCAGGATACCATCAACTAAAGGTCAGAGACGAAGATGTGCATAAGACTGCATTCAGAACTCGATATGGTCACTACGAGTTCTTAGTGATGCCTTTCGGGCTCACTAATGCACCTGCAGTGTTCATGGATCTCATGAATCGCGTTTGCAAGCCGTACTTAGACAATTTTGTCATCGTCCTCATTGATGACATTCTTATTTATTCAAAGAAATAATCCAATCATCAAAGACATCTCCGGGTCGGCATTCCAATATGGGTCTAATGGGTTGAGGTTGGTGTATAGGGCTATGGTGTTTAGAATTGGGTCTCCCTGTGGGTAGAGTTCCTGGCAATCCCTATGGTCATCATTCCATGGATCATATGCTAAAGGATTAGGTGCTGGGACTCTAGGTATCTCATAAGGATTAAAAGCTTAGATGGGAAACTCGTTTCCTGGGTTAGGCTCTATTTCCATTGGATGAGTTGGGAACAGTGGCAATGGTTGTGGTGCAATGATTTGGTCAAGGTTTGGGTCGGCTACAGTGGTGGCTAATATATGGAAGTTGGCCAAACGTCTATTAACTAAGTCTTGGGTCTGGGCATTGACTTGTCTATCAGTTGCTGCTAAAGCCCTTTGTTGCTGCAACTTTCTCATTCGTTTCCTACGCTCATGTGCTCCCCGACTGAACCATCCTCTATTTTTCGTAGTGAATGGTTCTTCGGATTGTGCCTTAAATATGAAGATCCCCTCTTCTGTATCAGCTGAATACCCCGAAGGAGTAGGCTGGGATGAAGTTCCTTCACTTTTAGGAGAACTATCTAGATGACGGTAGGCGTCAGATGGTCCTTGATCACTCATACTGTAAACTAACAGATTGTCAAATAACACAAAACAATAATATACAGATATTCACGTAATCACATAGATTATTTCCTAACAGAATTGACAAATTTTGATGTCAGCAGAACACTTCTGCGGCTCAAATCAGTGGCTGTAGCTCTGATACCACATTCTGTCGCAACCCCGACCCCTTGCCCCGGAAGGCGGGCGGCCGCGAGCACTCATAGCTGGTGGTATCGGTGTTTATTTAATTTGGCAGCGGAAAGTTTCATCAGGACCGTAGATAGGAAATATTTTATCAGAGTAAAACACTTCATTTTATAAATAATAAACACATGGGAAAACCTAAGTTTCCATTCATAATATGTTTATAGGGATAAACCCTATTTTATTGAAATAAAACTTCTTCTTTATTTAGGTAACTTTTATATCCACTTTTCCAAGCCTTCAGTGCTCTCCAGCTGGCTTTTATTTGGCTTTCACACTTTGTTACCTGAA
Source organism: Helianthus tuberosus (assembly GCA_030545235.1). Classification (NCBI taxonomy): domain Eukaryota; kingdom Viridiplantae; phylum Streptophyta; class Magnoliopsida; order Asterales; family Asteraceae; genus Helianthus; species Helianthus tuberosus. The sequence continues at coordinate 88,283,666 of CM060369.1, forward strand.
ACCTGTTTAAAACATTTTGTCAGTGGGAAATACTTGTGAGTGCATCCCAATTTAATCAAAACACTTTTATCATTTTACAGTATTGAGGGCATCCGCAATTACATTTGTTTACATCTATCAAATTACCACCCATGGTACTGTCAATCCTGACTTGTGGTTATTTTACTATTCTCAGTATTAGTAACAAGTAATGTATACAAAACCCCAACATACTGACAGTAATTGTAGAATTACAAATACTCAATCACTGTTAATTATACTTTAAAATAGTTGAGATTTTGTAAAAACAGTTTACAAAAATGAATGTACTCACATTGTTGTTTTAGAGAATTCCTGGTGACTTCCTGATTATAATCTATTAAATTAAACAATGCACACGTGTTAGTAAAATAACCCAATTTACATTAGCTATACCCCCTCCCGAGACAGAACTCCAACGACTGAGTCAGGCAAAGCCTTGACATGCGTTACGGAGCACTAGATCAATCGGGCAGAGTAACTAATACATAACCAGGGGTTATAATACTTACAACGAGGTAGAGCTTCGGTTTTTAGTAGGTATTATACCCGAGCAGAATTTTTATTATATAGAATTTGAGAGAGAGATCGAAAATTTGAACAGAAATCAATTGAACGTCGATTCTCTATTTATAGGGCTGGAACAGGGGGTTCTCGCGCACCGTGAGAGAAACACAAAGGGCCTTCGCGGCCCGCGAGCCGTCTAGACTAGGCCCAAGCTTGGCTGAGTCAGGGGTCTAGCCACGTCGAGTCAGCTGCCACGTGGCGGCACCGGGCTGCGTCTGGTGGCCAGCTGTTGCGGCCCGCGACAGCATCTGCTGTCTATCTCGCGCCCCACGAACGGACGTTGAAACTTGTTTTATTTGATTTTTGTTAAATTAAAGGTATTTCGGGGTCGTTTCTCGTATACGGGGTGTATTTTAAGATGTATAGGGATACTTTAAGGGTTGTGAAAAATTTTTAGGAGGGTTGTTATATTTTCTGCAGGGAATCTTGTGTCACATAAATTAAGTTTAAAAACATGACAACATTGTCTTAAAACATAGAAATTCAAATACGAGTACAACCCATGCAACTTGTTTAAAAGTTCACAAAGACTTGACCAATGACATTAAGTAAAAACCAGGATTTGGAAGACGTGTCTCGTCCAAGAATAAGACACACTGACCAAACCCTAAGACCATGGATGACATCTTTTATTCTTAACGCAACTTGAAACATCCAACGCCCGCCAGATCCACTAGTAATTCCCTGAAATACATGTATTTTGAAAACATCAACAAAATTCGAGCGAGTTCATGTGTGTGTTTGTGAATAAACCTTTGAAATCATTGAAAGTAAGTTTGAAAACTCCTGGTATGAAAGCAACAAGGAAAACAGATCAATTAATGTGTAGCTAATACATTAATATTTGTGACGTGATGCAGGAAAACTCAAACCTAGCAGATTTGTCTCCGGGAAGAAGGCATAGTCACCACATGGGCCACCCTAGTCCGCATGGGTGTGGGCTCGCTACACCCAAATAGATCTATCACTCATGTCCCTCGGTCCTACTACGAGGATTAATGGTCTTAAGCGTTGTACCCACCGCTCACATGATCGAGCAGTACCCTCCCTTGGCTAACCATACCATATAAAATGTTTGTAAACAGTTTGTAACATGTACTTCACCCCCGAAGTTATAAAACCGAAAATAGTTAGAGAAAATGGGGTCATGAACTCACAGATTTGCGTCTTCAATCACCATAACTCTAGCTCTTCGGATAAACACGACTACCTATAACGTACTAATGTCTATTAGACGAACGGGCCGTGCCTTGACTTAGTATTAATGTCTTTGAGTTACGATTCTTTTAGTGTCTTCGATATTATTCCAAATTTTATAATCATTTGTTAAAATAATTAATATTTTAACTAAATTTATATTTATTAAATTTTTGGAATAATAATATGTTTTTGGCTTTATACACTTCGGGTATTTACACATGTATATCCTTCCCAAGGATGGGGGTATCTTTCACTTGTATATTTTGCCTTATATCAGGGTCGTATTCCGGTGTGTATTTATACGTACGAGAATACGTATTTTTATTGAATTCATTAAGTATTCTTTATACTTAATTTCATATTAATTATTCCGGAATATTATCTTTAATAGGGATTAAATATATATGTTCAAAATATATATTTAAGGGATATCACTTAGAAAAATTATTTATAATTTTTCTTTGGGCAAAAATATTTGTAATTTCTCATAAGTTTTAAAATTAATATATTTTCAAGTCCAATTTAGAAAATATATTCAAACTCATTTTTCCCAAAAATGACATACTTCATATTTGTTTGAGAAAATGTATCTTTCATCCATAAATATTGTATTTCATGTTTGTGCAAGAAAATATATATTTCTTAAAAAATAATATATTTTCTTAAAACTTCAAGAAAAATATATATTTCATATTTGCCAAAAATAATATATTTTCCTTGTCAAAATATGATATATTTTTGTAGTATTGTAAAAATCATATTTTTACTTCCTTGGTGTCCAAAATAGTATTTACCAAAATGTTCTTTGTGAATAAATTCCGGAATATTTTGTATGTCTTATTCCGTAGTTCGGTTTCATCAATATTTTGTGTAAATGTGTATATTCATTTGTTGGAATTTTGGTAATATTTTGGATGGAAATTCTTGGTATTTTTGTTTGTTATATTATTTCAAGTCCTAAAATAATATAACTAATACACAAAATATACAAATAATCACACACATGTGACTTCTAAATATATATTTTCCTAATACATATTTAGTCACTTTTATTTACGAAAACCAACCTCCAATAATTATATTTTTGTATCAAAAATTATGGCAAAGCTTTTGTAGCAAACTCATGGTTTAAAATACACTTGTAAATATTTGTTTAAAAATATTTTTCTAAGCGTTTATAGTTTTAGAAAAATTTTACATAGTTTCCCCTAAAAATGGAGGTTTCCATGCTTTCAAGCATATCATTTTCTTTTGTAAAAATCAACACAATCAATTCACAATCAACAACAAACAACCTTAACTTACCAATTTGCCAAAAATCATGCATTTTCTACCACTTCATGAACTTGAATATTTGTAAAAATTTGTAGTAACTTACTAGGGTTCTTAGTAAGTCTTGTTACCCTTTAAAATGTGATTAGTTATTTAAAAACTTCATTTTTAAAGAAGTTAGATGTTTACAACTTCTTGTCACATTTTCTAAAAATGTTTCTTTATGAAATCTTCTTGTTACACAAGTGTTTCTACACTTGTTTAACCATTAAAAATAAGATTTGTTTATGTAAGAACCAAGATTTAATAAAACTCATATTTTTAACTTGGTTTCTTTGAAAGATCATTCATAAATCTTTAGATCTACATGATTAACATCTTACTTTGTTCATTATTTTTCAAGAAAACAAAGTATTCTTTCAAGTTCATGATCTTTATGTGGATGATCTATCATCCTACAACATTTCTACTTTCACATCTTGCTAGATTATGTTTTTAATCATGATCTAGCAAGAGCTTATGATGATCAACATTATTCCTACAAACAATCAATGATCAACAAGCATAACAACTCATATTCATCAAGATTACTTCATTAAACAAGCTTATGCTTATGTTTACTTCTTATGTTCTTTAGTGTTCTTCATGTTTTTGTTTATGATTCTTCTTTAACCACTAAAAATGAAAGTAAAATGGATAGATCAAGACTCTTACCACTATCACAAGGCTAGGGATGATTCAAGAGTAGAAATCAAGAGGATAAAAACAAACAATAGAGGTTCTTCAAGCTTCAAGGCCACCAAGCTTCCTTGTATGATCTCTAACACCCTTCTATATATGTAGATTGTATGAAGATGAATGATTGAAGATGGTTGTGTGGGGGATGAGGTTCGGCCGAGAACACAAGGGAGGAGAGGAGGGAGCTTGTGTGTTTTTAAGTGTGTGTAGAAATGATATGGTGATCCCTCATGTTCTTTTATAATCCATTTTCATCTTCTAACTCTTGTGTAATATGCTTATAATTAGGGGACACAATCTAGTTTTTAATTGAAATAAAATCAACTAAGTGGGGCCATGTGTTGGCCGTAAATAAGTGGGGGGGGGGGGGGGTAGTAGATTAGGGGTTAACTAGGTTGATTACAATCTAGTTCAATTCTAATTGTTAGTTACATGTTTTGGTTATTAGATATTTTTAGGAGGTGTTATGGTGTTCGGGGACCATAACTAGCTTGGAAATGTTAAAACAGTGCTTCTAGTGTAAATTTGGTGTTTCGGGTAGTGTCCGGTTGTTCAGTTGGTTACTGATTCGTTAAAGTGCTAAACTACGCAGTTTAGGGTGCTTTATGTATCTTTTTGTGACACTATTGATTCTCGACACTTAGGAAAGCATTCAGGACCATTTTACCATATTTCTGCATTATATTAGTGTGTTAAATTGCTGAATTTTGCTGAATTCAGCACTTTGGGTGAGTTTTAGGCACTTTCCGGCACTTAAACTATCACTAAAAAGGCAGTTTTTTGATCCTTACTTTCCTATACACTACACTAGTGTCATACTTAGATTATGGCTCTTTCTGTATCTAAATGTACTGTCTATCTATGTGCTGAGTTCTGTCAGCACTTTCCTAATCTATCAGATAACTGTGCTAACTATACTTAATGCATCATTCAAGGCAATATAGCTTTCATGCAATATTGGTATGACATTAAACAACGTATGATGCACATGCATGTATAAAGCAGAAATCAGAAAGCTATTAATTGAAATTCAGCACAGTCATTAATCACTAATCATGATTATTTAATCTTACGGATACCTGGATTTTTGACAGTTGTCACATCATGACTATGCATGGCCCCATGCCTGGTGGGCACGACCCCGTGCCTAAGTTTCTATTTTTGTTATTTTGTTCTTTTGGATGTGGATGGGGGTTCGGCATGTCGTGTCATGACGTCTGCGTATATATGCATATTTTTACAATAAATTTTACACACGAACTTGGTTTTAATATTTATAAAAATGATTTATACACACACACAAAAGGATAAGTATACCCTATCGTATATGTAGCAAAATAAAGGTAAAAACCAGATATCGATCCACGGACGCGGGCGGACGCAAAGGTACTAAATTGTTGTCATTTATTTACCGGTAAAAAGATAGGTGAATTTATTTTAAATTAAAATTATCTAAAACTATATTTAAGACATAATAGACTCCAAATATAAAAATATATATTATCTTGTTTCGCAAACAACCTAAGCATGTTATCTCCATCGGACATTTCACAAAAGCATTTGATCAATCTTCCAATTATAAAAACAATTAGTATCCCTTTCGGGAATCCTAACATGAAAATCCTTCGGAAAGTTAACGCAATTAACACACTTTAACCACCTAAAATCATTCATTAACGAGCTATTGATATACTTTCATGCGAATCTTCTAAAGATAAGTTAGTCATCCATTAAGAGTTTTCTAACCTCACTTATCAAGGAAAGCAATATCGATAACACAATACAACCACCAAGACAAGCATAAAGTAGATCATATCACAAACTATTCCATTTTGCAAGTCTTGAATATTGTTAGGCCTTTGGATCAGGATCTGTTCATCTCGAACCGTGGATGAATCGATCACGATCAATGTGCGGAATCCATTGATTGTGTCTAGGAATCAACAATAGCAGAATTCAACGTTTAAACACCTCTGATTATCTATTAGATTGTATGAAAGTACAGAGCACCGGTAGAGAATCAGTGTGACATAGTTTCAGTACAGGAACAGCCAAAACTCTATCTAACACTAACCCATGCTGGGTATTTATAGGCAACAACAGGGAGGCCATTAAGTGTCGTTCGATCGAGTGGCTGTCCGATCGGGTGGCTGTCCGATCAAGGGGTCATCCGATCGGGTGGCCATCCGATCGGATGACATCAGTCAACCTTCGGACGTCACTTTTTACATCACATCACCGTTCCCTGTGTTGTCGTTACACACAAACATACAAAATACACACAAAAGACATGTACAATACAAACTAAGACTCCATGCTGACGGAAGCTACAGACATATGAACTAACAGACTCCCCATTAGATGTAGTTGCAGTCCTTCCAGCATAGTCTTCAATCTTTCCTCTTACGTCTTCGTTCCTTTGCCCTCTGTCTCCTTTGTTTTGCGTTTTTCTTCTAACATTTTTCGCCTAAGCAGTCTTCCTTCTTCAATCCACCATTTCCTGTACACTGGATCACCGTCTCACTTTCTATCCCATTTAGGAATCTTGTTCTCTTCCTTTTCGATCGGTGTTTGATCCGTTGGAGGCGGTCTCTTCCATTTGTACTTCTTCAGAAATTCATCAATCTATAGATCTCTCCATTTGGACTTCCAGTACCTCCCAGAGTTGATGTCTTTCGCGAAGCATACATCTACGATCTTCTTATATTGCATAGCTTGCACTTTATCACGTTTCTCATACACTATCTTGTTGTAGAACAAGCAATCAATATGTTTCTTCGAGTAATTTACTAGCCACATCGGGTCTAGCACACATATCCTTCTTGATTCACCCTTTGACTTATCAATCAAGGAAATCACCGCTTCCGCTGTGCTTTCATTGTATAACCATCCTTCAAAATCTTCATGGAAGTCTTGCTCCATAGCACGTAGCGGCATGTTCTTTAGGCATCTTGGCGGTTTGATATCAAGAGTAATATCCTTCTCACCATTCTCCAACATAGTGACAATCTGCTTCGGGAATTGAGGCTTCCAATCAGGATATCTTGCTTTAGATTGTTGCTTCACATAATCCCATAAGTGTTGGTCGTGTTGCTTTACTTCCAAACCATAGTAAAATTGCTTTATGTTCTTCGTTTGGACCAACTCATCAATGTCCCGCCACGGGAGGGTCTTGATATCTGACAAGAATTTGAAATACTACACCCCTTGCTCCCGTATAATGGCGTACACTTGTAAGTCTTCCAGATAGCCCCATGACAAGATGTCTCCCCATGAAATATCTTTGTCATGTGTAAAGAACTGTAGTGGCCTTATGTACTTTCTTTCCTTTGGCATGACTTTAAACCACTTCTTTCTTTCTTCAGCAAGATTTTCTCGAGGAATGGTTTTTGGAACACCTTCCGTTGTTATCTTTTCAACAATCTTTCTCCTGACTTCATCTTCATTTTGATCTTTAAACATCTCAGCGAGTGAAGGAAACGTTTTGTTAACACCAGAGTAATGAAAATCCATTTCTTCATTAGATGAATCGGAGGCATCTTCAACAAGTACATCATTATACTTGTCAGCTTCTTGGGCGTATTTGAATTCATATTCTCTTTCAGGTGACGGAGGGATCTCATCTTCTATATCGAATTTGAACTTCCCGTCATCTAAGCCTAATTCTTCTAACATCTCTGCTCTTGACCTCGGCACCTCTAGCTCCCCCTCAAAGCGAGCATGTAAATAAATGACAGTAGGTTGTGTGAGGTATATCTGGTCTGCATGTTATTTCCCAGACGAAGAAGACTCTTGTTGTTGATCATCATCCTGTTCATTGATCTCATCGTTCATCAGATCATCAATCTTTTCTTGAACTGCATGATTCACAATAAGTAAACCAGAAGAACCTTGGTCTTTGTCGTCGTCTTAATCTATGAACTTATCCCATGATGGATCATAGTTTTCAACTTCATCAAGAATATCATCCAAGTTTTCATTTTCTTCCTCTTCTTCTTCTACTTCATCCTCTTCCTCTACTTTCCATTTTAATAGCAACTTTTCAGGATCTTTTTCTTTTCTCCTTCTTTGCTCTACTTGCACTCGGCGAATAACATCTTCAGGATTGTAAAAGAGAGGAAAAGACTGACCAAGAACAAAGCTTTGATCAAGATCAGCTTCAATATCTACCATCTCAACATCAACTTGACTCGAAGAACCACCAGCTGTGACAACTGTACTCTGTAATCGATGTACGATGTAAAACAATGATGATTATTAATAAAACAATGTGATTTGGTGCTACTATATGTGTTTTGATGTTATTATGTGTGTATTTGTGTTTGGTGAATTTTCAATTAGATTCGACTCCAATTTCAAGCTTCAAATCGCTTTCTGGAAGGTTATACGCAAACTGGTGCGTAAACGCAGTCAGTATAACGCGAAAAACACTCCGGAATAGTGACATAGGCTTAACATACCTTAAATAACCTCCACATAACTTATAAATAAGTTTTGAATGGTTTGTTGTGTTGAAATCAACTTTGTTCGATCGTAGTGACTATTTATGTCAAACTGCAAAACTATACTGACTTATATAGTAACGAACACTCCGGAACTTGATCATAAGTTAAACATACCCTAAATATCCTTTACATAGCTTAGAAATAGGCTTTGAGGGGTTCGGTATGCTAAAACAAACTTTATTGGTCATTCAGGGACTAAAAGCGTCAAAAAGTGCACAAGTTTGCATTTTCGCGCATATCTTACGTTCTGAATATAACCGGACATCCAAAAATTTATGTAATCATTAAAATATTTTATTTTAGTGATTGGCATGATAAAATTCCATTCGTCGCTTATTTTGGATCGTTTTTGCGTTCGTTACGACTTCCGTCGTAATTAACCGAACAACGCAACCGTACGACCAAACAAACCGACATCCGAGATATTTTTGAGCATTTTTTGAGTTCCCTATACTTTAACTTCATTTTAGAGCCTTGAAATGAGGTTAACGGGGCTTAAACGTGTAAAAAATGAGCCGAAATGCAAGTTTCTGATGTGTAGGGACCTGTTTTGACATTCTGTGAAACTTCCTTACACGGGCCGCGTAAGGATTGACTATATGTTATGCGGGCCATGTGGCCTTGTCAGACAGAATGTTCAGAAATAGCAATCTGGGCTAAATTCAGGGGTTTTAATGTAATATTTGCAATACCTGAAGCTGGTTTTCGGCCCCCATTGTATTCTAATACCATTAACCCAAATGTATGGCCAAGATCACTCCCTCAAACCACTTGGAATCATCCTATTGATCCTAACTTACTATAAATAGCAACCCCCACTTCACTTCATTCTCACTCTTGATCTGAAATCAGCTCTAAGTTGGGGTGTTTACACTTCATACCTGAGCTATTTTAGATCAAACATCCTTCTTGGACCCTTTGTAAGTCCTCTTCTTGCTTGTTCTTAAGTTTCAAGCATGAAAGTCAAACAAGTTTGACTTTCAGCTTTGACCAAAGTTCCATTGAACTTTGCAACGTCTGCGTAATCACGATGGTTATAGTCCTTTGTGACTATACCTACTGATTACCACGTTGACTAGGCGTAGTGACGAGTCGTAGTTTCGGCCAAAATGCGTGTTTATGCGTATTTTGTAACCAAACTACTCTAGGGTATCAAAACCATTTGTTTTGATATCAAAACCTGTTTTCTAACTTAACTAAACATGTTCTAGCATGTTTAGCTCATCACTTTTAGTTTAGTGCTTGTGTAGAGTTGTAAGTCAAGCGGACTAAACACCCACTTAGACTTTCGAACTCGACCCGTTTGGTCGATCATTAGGATCCGACCAAACATGTTTAGTGACCATAGTTGTATAGGGAATAACCTTTCGAGGTTATACCTTATGGTCACCTAGTTTAATGTAGTTGTATGATAAGTTGTCTATATGCCTTAGGTAAATGACCAAAATGCCCTTTTCATGCATAATTGGTAATTAAGCATATGTAACATAAAATTTTGTCACGTAACTGATTATGCAACATATTTAAACATATTTAGGCATATAACACTTGTCATAGGACTAGTTAGACGTCTTGAATGCGCCTTTGCGCGCACGACGCGTTAAAGTAGCGTAAGCTACCTTAATGGGTCGCAACGGGTCGAAAGCACTTAGGTTAGGTTCCGATTTAGGATGTAGGATTTGTTAAACCATATCACATGAGTTCCAACACTCATTTCGTTTACAAGACCTCATTCTGTCCGATCTTCCGATTTAGGCGTCTATTGTTTGACTAGTGATTCGATTACTAGGTGCGGTTTGATTTCTCTGGTTTGCTCGAGTTTGTTGAAGTTCTATTGATTGAGGATACTTTGCACTCTAAGTGAGTACATATTTCCCCTATTTTACTGTTTTCAATTGTTTTGGGGTGATTCATATGTACTAAATATTTTCAAGGTTTTAACGATGGTTTTCAAAACGATTTTCGATATTATGACGATGATTTCAAAAACGATTAAGATGGTTTATACTAAACTAATAACGATTTCAATAAAGTGAATGAACTAGTTGGTTGTAATTACATAACGAATGTCATTCATTAGCATTGATCAAGCCGACCAGTATTAGGTTATGGTACCATAGGATCTGACAAATCCCATTATCGTACTGCACCCATGGTTATGTGTGGGTTAGGTGGGTAATGACTGAATCTGAATGTCAATTTACCTTTTGGTGGTTTATTAATACGAGAAGCGAGGTAGTCGAGTCACGAAGGTTTGAATGTTATTAGCGAGGCGACCATAAATAGTTTTCACACTTAAAACGAGGATGATTTAAACGATTTAAACGAATTAACGATTTGGGAACGATTCATACGAGATTAAACGAATTGGATAAACGATTGGTTTTTGGTTAAGTGTTTAGATAACGGAACGGGTGTAATATGATGAAAACATGGTAGATACGCCGCTGGTCCTTCTTATATATAAGTGTTTTCATCGTATTACATACCGTAGCGTTATTTAGTTCACTTGTGTAAATGATTTTGAAACGATGTCACACAAACGAGGTTTTTGAAATAATATAAACCATACGAGTTTTAATAATGAGATTTATTAACGAGTTTTATTAACGATTTAATACGAGATGTTTTACAATTTGCTTTACTAAAACAAATGTTTTTGGGTTAAGAATCATGGCTACGAGGTTTTATAAACTATAACCCGCTTGATTTAAGTTGGTTAATTAAGTTGCAATATTATACTCTTTTCAAAACAAGGTTTTTAACAAAGTATTGCAACATTTAAACTAGCCATGAATCCGACACTCCTATAAAACCTATGTACTCGCCAGCATTTCTTTGCTGACTTTGTTTTTACATATGTTTCAGGTATTGATGCTTGATGATGATTACTAGGATGCATGAGTCACATATGATCTGGACGAGGCCTTAGTGACATAATAACATTATTAGTCGATATGTAACTTGTGTGTTTTGTGTTAAGACAATGTTAATGTTTAATATTATCAATAAAACGAAACACTTTTTTGTATCAATGGTTATGAAACGATAATTCTGCCACGATACTCTCCGACGTTTCCGCCGTGGTTTTGTTGTTTTAACGTGGTCGGGGTGTGACAGAAGAGTTGGTATCAGAGCCAATGGTTATAGGGAATTAGGTTATTAGTAATGCTTTGACCTAGACTATAACTTTTAGGACCCTAACGCAAAGTTTCTTTGCGTTTAGATTTTAAAAACAAAACCGTCACCTATCCTTAGGTGATAACTACAACGAGAACACAATTTTCGAATCCGCTTTGAAAACTAATCATCTGTTCTAGGATGATTGATTACTAGGTTTTGAACCCTTTGTTGTAAGGTTTTGAACCCTTTAAGTTTTCAAAATCTCGTCAAAGTTTGGGTCTAAATAATGTGAACACGTGCAAACTAGAAGAGTGAATGCCTGTACCCTGAGTTTTCTGTCTAAGGCTAGAGTGTTCGTACAAATCCACATAATCAGACCAGTCACTCTTACCTGGGAACTCTTGGGGTGAGTGTTCACTTATAGGCGAGCATGTCTTCGGCGATACATTATATTGACCCATTTACTTTGATTAGTCACTACGTGTCGTTTGTTTGTTCGAGGTAACGAACAAATGATCGCCTTCCTTGTGTTTTGTCGATACCTCTTTTGCTTTTCCTAATTATCAACCTCACTCGTTTCTCATATCTCGTTGTTAGACCATGCCTCCTCGACGTGAAGCACAATCGTTTACTATTGAAGAAATCGCAGCCCTGGTCTCTCAGCAAGTGGCTGATGTGCTTCCCGGTGTTGTGACCCAAGTCCATGAGATATACAACAACAACAATAACAACAACAATAATGCACAATGTAATTTCAAGAATTTCAATTCTGCTAAGCCTCTAAAGTTTTCTGGGTCGCAAGGAGCAACTGCGCTCCTGCAGTGGTTCGAGAGTATCGAGAGCACATTCAGACATGTGCAGTGTCCGAATGCGCGTAAGGTTGAATTTACTTCAAGCGTGTTGGAGAAGTGAGCGCTTACCTGGTGGAATGGTATTATGCGCGATAGGGGTTCCGAAGTGGCGTTGGCACAAACATGGGAAGAGCTTCGGGCTCTCATGATGAAGGAGTTTTGTCCTCGTCATGAAATTCGAGCTTTGGAACGAGAGTTTGACGATTTAAAGCAAGATGGGGCTGAGCACCGTGCGTACATGGATCGTTTTGAGGAAGTCAGTCTATTGTGTCCCACCATGGTTACCCCACCAGAGAAAGCAATCGAGAGATATATCGATGGTTTACCCGATTCTATGCTGGATATTGTGACCGGTGTTAATCCTACTACCCTTCGTCAAGCGATCGAGTTGTCTGCTACCCTGACTGAGACTCAAGTCAGGAAGGGTAAACTCACCCGCAAGGGTGATAAAAAGAAGGCGACTGATTCTGGGAAGGACAAGAAAAAGGGTAAGGGTAAAGAAGGTGAATCGTCAAAGAAATCGAGGAAGTGAAAGGGTGCCCATAATTTTGCTGTTACGGCACAGACTAATCAGAACCCACCGGCTCAACCTCCTATGAAGAAGGCGTATGCTGGTACCGTACCTCATTGTGCTCGCTGCAACGGTCATCATGTTGCACAGCAAGCTTGTAAGCAGTGCACGACGTGTGGTAAACTTGGGCATTTGGCCAATGTTTGTCGTTTAGGACAAAATCAAGTTGCCCAGGTTCAAGCTCCGGTACAAGGGAATGCTGCTAGATTCCCACCAGGTTCATGTTACAATTGTGGAGAGTTTGGTCACTTCCGCAACAACTGTCCAAATGCGAATGCTAATGCAAACCCAAATGTGAACGTCAACGCCATCGTGAATCCTGCTCGAGGGCGAGCATACAATTTGAATGCAAATGGAGCGAGGGCTGAGAACGAGGTGGTGAATGGTACGTTTCTTGTTAATAATCGACCTGCATCTGTTCTCTTTGATTCTGGTGCCGATAGAAGTTTTGTTTCGTTATCTTTTGAACCTTTGCTTGCGATACCTAGAACTAAGTTGAGGAAACCCTTATCAGTCGAAGTTGCTACTGGTAAACCTCTTGTTCTCGATTCTGTTATTCGTTGTTGTCAGTTAAACCTTGATAACCATCTTTTTCCTATTGACCTCACGCCGATGCAACTTGGGAGCTTCGACGTTATCATTGGAATGGATTGGTTAACCAAACACCATGCTGAGGTAGTTTGCTTCGATAAGATTGTTCGTATCCCTTTGTCTTCTGGCGAGATTCTAGAAGTTCGTGGTGAGAAACCTTCAGGTGGACTGAAGCTTATGTCGTGTATGGAAGCTCAGAGGTATTTAAGAAAAAGATATGTTGCTTTTCTAGCACATGTCACCGAGGAGAAAGGCAAGAGCAAGAGTATTCAGGATATTCCGATTGTTCAGGATTATCCAGAGGTGTTTCCTTATGAACTGCCTAGTTTGCCTCCAGTTCGTCAAGTCGAATTTCATATTGACCTTGTACCCAATGCCAACCCGATCGCGAAAGCACCTTATCGTCTTGCACCATCAGAGATGCAAGAGTTATCGAAACAGCTTCAAGAGTTATCTAATAAAGGATTCATCCGTCCGAGTTATTCACCTTGGGGAGCTCCTGTCCTCTTCGTGAAAAAGAAAGATGGGTCTTTTCGAATGTGTATCGATTATCGTGAGCTTAATAAGCTTACCACCAAGAATCGATATCCCCTACCTCGAATTGATGATCTCTTTTACCAGCTGCAAGGTGCTTCGTGTTTTTCTAAGATTGATCTGCGTTCTGGGTATCATCAACATCGTGTTCTCGAAGAAGATATTCCCAAAACTGCTTTCCGCACGAGATATGGGCATTACGAGTTCACTGTCATGCCTTTTGGTTTGACGAATGCCCAGCTATCTTTATGGACTTAATGAATAGGGTCTGTAAACCTTATTTAGACAAGTTCATTATTGTGTTCATCGACGATATTCTCATTTATTCGAAGACTCGAGCCGATCACGAGCAACACCTTCGCTTAACGTTGGAACTCCTTAAGAAGGAACAACTTTTTGCTAAATTCTCCAAGTGTGAATTCTGGCTTAAAGAAGTTCAGTTTCTGGGTCACATAGTCAACGAGCGGGGTATTCATGTGGATCCATCCAAGATTGTTGCTATTAAGGATTGGAGTACGCCGACGACACCTACAGAGATTCGATCTTTTCTTGGTCTTGCTGGTTGTTATCGTCGATTCATTTCTAATTTCTCGAAGATTGCGGTTCCACTCACTGCTTTAACTCAAAATAATAACCCTTTTGAGTGGGGACCTATGCAAGAAGAAGCATTCCAAACGCTAAAGCAGAAGTTATGTAATGCTCCTGTTCTATCTCTGCCCGAGGGAAGCGATGATTTCGTTGTCTATTGCGATGCGTCCAACTTAGGCCTTGGTTGTGTCCTCATGTAACGAGGTAAGGTTATAGCATATGCATCTAGACAATTGAAAGTTCACGAGAAGAATTATACGACTCATGTTCTTGAGTTAGGAGCTATGGTTTTCGCGCTTAAAATTTGGAGACACTACCCTATGGAACGAAGTGTGTGGTTTTCACAGACCACAAAAGTCTCCAGCATATTCTTAATCAGAAGGAGCTGAACATGAGGCAACAACGTTGGGTTGAACTCTTGAACGATTACGATTGCGAGAGTCGCTACCATCCTGGTAAGGCGAATATCGTAGCCGATGCGCTTAGTCGAAAAGAGTGAGTCAAGCTTCACTCTGTCCGAGCTCTATCCGACATCCAATCTCATGTCCTTCAAGCTCAACGATCCTGTGTGATCAAAGGTTTATTGAAAGATGAGCTACCGCTTCAACTTGAGCTTAAGCTCGAAAGGAAAGACGATGGTTTACTCTACTTCAAGGATCATTTGTGGATTCCGAAACAAGACGATCTTCGCACCCTAGTGATGGACGAATCTCACAAGTCTCGATATTCTATCCATCCTGGTGCTGATAAAATGTACAAGGATTTTCGTACTCAGTACTGGTGGCCTGGTATGAAGAAGGATGTTGCCATGTATGTATCAAAATGCCTAACTTGTCTCAAAGTCAAGACTGAACATCAACGACCTTCTGGTTTGCTTGTACAACCAGAGATACCGGTTTGGAAGTGGGAGAACATTGCAATGGATCTCATCACTAAGTTACCGCGTACGTCTAAATGTCATGATGCTATTTGGGTTGTTATTGATCGATTAACGAAATCAGCTCATTTTATTCCGATTCACGAGGATCTATCTGCTGATAAACTTGCAAAGATTTATGTTGATGAGATTATATCACGACATGGTGTTCCTTTGGATATCATTTCTGATCGTGATGCTCGATTTTCATCGCATTTTTGGAAGACCATGCAATCTGCTTTGGGAACCCAACTGAATCTAAGCACTGCTTATCATCCCCAAACAGATGGTCAATCTGAAAGGACGATTCAAACTTTGGAGGATATGCTTAGAGCATGCGTGATAGACTTTGGTGGTAATTGGGATTCTCATCTGCCATTGATCGAGTTCTATTACAACAATAGTTATCATGCTAGCATTAAAATGGCACCATTCGAAGCTCTCTACGGTCGAAAATGTTGTTCACCTGTCTATTGGAATGAGACCGGTGAAGCTCAGCTTACTGGACCTGAGCTCGTTCTGGAAACAACAGACAAAATTAAGAAAATTCGCGATAATCTTGTGACAGCTAGATGCCGTCAAAAGAGTTATGCGGATTTACGACGCAAGCCCTTAGAATTTCAAGTCGGAGACCGTGTCCTACTCAAGGTGTCACCTTGGAAGGGAGTGGTGTGATTTGGAAGGAAAGGAAAACTTGCACCTCGATATGTGGGACCATTTAAGATTGTGGAAAGAATTGGGAAGGTTGCCTATCGATTAGAGCTACCTCCAGAGCTTGGAAATATTCACCCGACTTTTCACGTGTCCAATTTGCGAAAGTGTTTAGCTGACGCTGATCTTCACATTCCTCTCGACGAGATCCGAATCGATGAAACGATGCACTTTGTCGAGAAACCAGTGGAGATCGTGGACCGTACTTTCAAACAGTTGAAGAACAAACGGATTCATTTGGTTAAAGTTCGTTGGGAGTCCAAATGTGGCCCAGAGTTTACTTGGGAACGTGAGGACCAAATGAAGGCAAAATATCCGCATTTTTTTTCACAAGCTTCCTCTAAATAAAATTTCGGGACGAAATTTCCTGAAGTAGGGGAGGCTGTGACAACTGTACTCTGTAATCGATGTACGATGTAAAACAATGATGATTATTAATAAAACAATGTGATTTGGTGTTACTATATGTGTTTTGATGTTATTATGTGTGTATTTGTGTTTGGTGAATTTTCAATTAGATTCGACTCCAATTTCAAGCTTCAAATCGCTTTCTGGAAGGTTATACGCAAACTGGTGCGTAAACGCAGTCTGTATAATGCGAAAAACACTCCGGAATAGTGATATAGGCTTAACATACCTTAAATAACCTCCACATAACTTAGAAATAAGTTTTGAATGGTTTGGTGTGTTGAAATCAACTTTGTTCGATCGCAGGGACTATTTGTGTCAAACGACAAAACTATACTGACTTGTATAGTAACAAACACTCTGGAACTTGATCATATGTTAAACATACCCTAAATATCGTTTACATAGCTTATAAATAGGCTTTGAGGGGTTCGGTATGCTAAAACAAACTTTATTGGTCATTCAGGGACTAAAAGCGTAAAAAAGTGCACAAGTTTGCATTTTATCGCATATCTTACGTTCGGAATATAACCGGACATCCAAAAATTTATGTAATCATTAAAATATTTTATTTTAGTGATTGGCATGATAAAATTCCATTCGTCGCTTATTTTGGATCGTTTTTGCGTTCGTTACGACTTGCGTCGTAATTAACCGAACAACGCAACCGTACGACCAAACGAACCGACATCCGAGATATTTTTGAGCATGTTTTGAGTTCCCTATACTTTAACTTCATTTTAGAGCCTTGAAATGAGGTTAATGGGGCTTAAACGTGTAAAAAATGAGCCGAAATGCAAGTTTCTGATGTGCAGGGACCTGTTTTGACATTCTGTGAAACTTCCTTACACGGGCCGTGTAAGGATTGACTATATGTTACGCGGGCCGCGTGGCCTTGTCAGACAGAATGTTCAGAAACAACAATCTGGGCTAAATTCAGGGGTTTTAATGTAATATTTGCAATACCTGGAGCTGGTTTTCGGCCCCCATTGTATTCTAATACCATTAACCCAAATGTATGGCCAAGATCACTCCCTCAAACCACTTGGAATCATCCTATTGATCCTAACTTACTATAAATAGCAACCCCCACTTCACTTCATTCTCACACTTGATCTGAAATCAGCTCTAAGTTGGGGTGTTTACACTTCATACCTGAGCTATTTTAGATCAAACATCCTTCTTAGACCCTTTGTAAGTCCTCTTCTTGCTTGTTCTTAAGTTTCAAGCATGAAAGTCAAACAAGTTTGACTTTCAGCTTTGACCAGTCAATGGTCAACACAAAGTTCCGTTGAACTTTGCAACGTGAGCGTAATCACGATGGTTATAGTCCCTTGTGACTATACCTACTGATTACCACGTTGACTAGGCGTAGTGACGAGTCGTAGTTTCGGCCAAAATGCGTGTTTATGCGTATTTTGTAACCAAACTACTCTAGGGTATCAAAACTGTTTGTTTTGATATCAAAACCTGTTTTCTAACTTAACTAAACATGTTCTAGCATGTTTAGCTCGTCACTTTTAGTTTAGTGCTTGTGTAGAGTCGTAAGTCAAGCGGACTAAACACCCGCTTAGACTTTCGAACTCGACCCGTTTGGTCGATCATTAGGATCCGACCAAACATGTTTAGTGACCATAGTTGTATAGGGAATAACCTTTTGAGGTTATACCTTATGGTCACCTAGTTTAATGTAGTTGTATGATAAGTAGTCTATATGCCTTAGGTAAATGACCAAAATGCCCTTTTCATGCATAATTGGTAATTAAGCATATGTAACATAAACTTTTTTCACGTAACTGATTATGCAACATATTTAAACATATTTAGGCATATAACACTTGTCATAGGACTAGTTAGACGTCTTGAATGCGCCTTTGCGTGCACGACAAGTTAAAGTAGCGTAAGCTACCTTAATGGGTCGCAACGGGTCGAAAGCACTTAGGTTAGGTTCCGATTTAGGATGTAGGCTTTATTAAACCATATCACATGAGTTCCAACACTCATTTGGTTTACAAGACCTCATTCTGTCCGATCTTCCGATTTAGGCGTCTATTGTTTGACTAGTGATTCGATTACTAGGTGTGACAATTGTGCTCTGTGATCGATGTATAATGTAAAACAATGTTGGTTATCAATAAAATGATGTGTTTAGGTGTTATTATATGTGTTTTGGTGTTAATGTATGTGCAATTGTGTTTAATGATTTTACAATTTGATTCGATTCTGATTTCAAGCTTTAAATCACTTTCTGGAAGGTTATACGCAAACTGGTGCTTAAACGCAATCAGTTTAACGTGACATACACTCCGGAACTGTGACGTAAGCCAAACATACCCTAAATATCCATTACATAACTTAGAAATAAGTTTCGAAGGATTTGGTATGGCGAAAACACGTTTATTTGAACTAAAGAACTAATTACGACAAAACTGTGAAACGAACGTTGGTGACCGCCCGGATAATATCTAAATGTAACACCTCGAAATTTCACGTCCTATAATGTATTGACACGTGTCATAAGTTTGAACGTGTGAAAGAATACTCTAGAGGGACTAAAGTTGACAAACATGGAAAGTATGTGATTATAGGGGTTCAAAATGTCAACAATGGATAAATATACTTTACAATAACCCTACATACTGTTTATACCTTCAAACGAATAAATCATGGATCATACGAAGCTAAATATGAAAGAAAGTGAGAGATTGCAAACCACAGGGGTTAAATGTGTCAACATGATTAAAGAATACCTCTGAGTGACCTTTTAAGCAAACCCGAAGCTTTGTAACGATTAAATATGCTCACTTGAATGCGTGATAAAAATTTCACCAAGTTTCGTTATCGTATGAGAAAGTTATGATAAAATTCGTGTGCGAGGGGTTAAAAGCGTCAACGTTGAAATCTATGACTTTTCGGGTAATCAAAAGTTAACCAAGGACTTAACAAAGTTGGTATAAGTCTTGAAGCCCTTAGAATTCAATTTAGAGGGCCCAAAGTGCAAGAAATAAAGGTAAAAAATCAAGTTTGGAAGTCCAGGGGTCAAAACTGTCAACATTTGAAAGTTTCTTTGTGCTGGCCAAGGGCTTGCGCACCTCAAGACCAAAAGCCTTATGGTGCGCAAGCAAGTCCCAGATGCAACAACTCGTTTTTGTTGCCTGTTCAGCCCTTGTAAACGTCATGTACTACCCTTTAACACTTCATGGGCGCCCCCTAACTGACTCCTAGGCTCTAGGGACATCTGTTGATGATCCATGACCTTTGGTAGCATGATTTGTCAACAATCTATGAGATTAAGATCACTATAAAAGGCCATTCATGTGGCAACATTCTTGCATTCATTCCATCTGCATTTTTGGAGACTTCCTGGAGCTCTAGAGCAGACCCTAATCATCCTTAGTCTTAATTAAGACCTTGGTAAGTATCCTTAATCTTTCTTAGTTAAGTTTTTCTTAGTTTTAGCTTAAAAGTCAAACCGTCGTAATTAACGGTTGACTTAGTGATTAATCACTAATGGTCCAGTGATTAGTCGAGTTAAGAGTAGTTATAAGTTGGTAATTATGTGGGCAATAAACCCTTAAAAGGGCACCCTCTGATTCCCACTCTAACTAGGTCAAATGTCGGGTCAAACTTGTTATTAAAAAGTCAACAGGATCCTAATTTGCGATTTAAAACATAATTAACAATGTAGAAGCTTAGCAACCTGTTTTATTACTCATATAACTTGGTAATTAGTATAAGAACATGTCTAAACATGTTCAACCCGACAATTTCCTGTTTAGACCCAGTTCGGAACCGAAAGTCGCAAAACTTTGACTTTTGCTTTGACTTCAGTTCTGACCCGTTTTGGTATGATTTAGAAATACCTAAGAGCTTCATTTGGACCAGGTTACATGCTAGTATAACCCTCTGTGATTATACACCATGGTTCACTAGTTAACCAATTAATACGCATGATTCCGTTAATTGCTCATATGTTGACCATTATGCCCTTTTCACTTTAAAACGTGATTTGTTAAAATATAAAAGTGAAGAAACCTTAGTTACTGATATATAAACTTGTATGCAAAGTTTGACATCAGTTTGAGGTGTAGATTGAGAATTATGCTCATTAGCGTAATTAAGAAGCTTTATGTTAATAAAACGGCGTAATTAGCGTATAGCCTAGTTAAGCCTACTTTTTGATATCAAACTTATTACCCACTGATGTAATATATTATTTTGGGATTTTTGAAGATTTTTAATTAATTTTAGGCTGAGCATAACTTATAGTCGTAGGCTTAATCCGGTAATTGTCGGTTTTGCCCTTACGGGCTATAAAATGAGTTTTACATATCTAATTGACTCCAAACCTTTTGCTACTGATCACATATGATAAATAAATTATTTTAATCCATCTGGAATAATAAAAATATCAGCTTATGTATGGAACCCGGAAATGGCCTCTAATCGCCTTATTAAGCGTTTTTAACGCATAGTATGTACAAAAACTATTTTAAACATACAAGGGTTGATACCTACTGATATTTTGCGCAAATTATAATAATTTAACAGTAAGCAAAAGTTGTTTAACTCAGACTTCAGTTTTGAGCTTTACGGCTTATGTGAAATTACCAAAATGCCCCTACGGTGCATAGTTTGGCTATAATTGATAAATTTCACATATATACTTTACCCTACTGTTATAACTTAGTAAAATGAGTATTTTTGCTGATTATATCAGACATGTAACTCAGGTTAATACTTAAACTCTTTTATAACATTGTAAATGACCAAACTACCCTTACAAGGCATAGTTTGTGTTTAAATACGTTTCGGGCATAATAAAAGACATCTTACTGAGGTCACAACATATTTGAAGCATATTAACTTAGGAAACCTGTATATGGCTCTAATAATTACTCGTTACGCTTATTACGCGTTCGGTTTGGTTTATGTAACTAGTTTACATAAATTAGCCAAAACGGGTCAAACCTTATCGGTTTTATCTCAAAATCCTGAATGTGTATAATACACCCATATTAAACAAGTCTTCATACTTGTCGGGTCTAAAACACATTCTATCCGGTCATCGCTTAATCGTGCGTACAAACCGTATCTTTGAAACTAACCGGTCTAAGCTTTAGCTTAATTAAAGACCCGTTAGGATTCTAATAGGTTATTATAAACCTTCGTTCCAGATTAGGAGTACCAGTAAAAGCTACTTGCATTTTCTTATTGTGATTATTACATTGCTCAGGTAAATACTTTTAACTTATTTTCCCTATACGGGCTTGGGTTACGGTATATAGAATACCGCTTGATCGGGCATCAAATCTTCCATCGTTGGGTGGTTAATTGAATAATTTGATCGGCTCGTTTAAACAGTCTTGTTTACTTAAAGCCTTTGGGGGGTTAATGACCATGTCCCGGATATCCTTGGCATCATTTTACGAAATGTCAACGACTTAAGCGCGGGGTGTAGGCGTACACCCGTCAGTGCACAAAAGAATAATGTGGTGTGTCTATTGATCTTTAACCCGGACATGATCCGGGCTACTGAACGCACAAGGAACATGTAATTCGTTCACAAGATTATATATTTAAATAATTCTCCCAAGTTAAATAAAATGTTTATGCCACGTGCATCCAAATCAATTTTTAATCATTTTCCAAAATGAGTCAGTTGATTATATTTACCAGTGTAAACTGACGTATTTTCCCAAAACGATTAAATACAGGTACTAAGCGTAATTGGCTGAGATTTCTCCTTAGCATCAATAGAAGTCTCGCAAGCTTAAGATGCCTAAAGTCTGTTGAACTATTGTTTCCATTTTATTTTCGATCCGTCTGTGGATAAACAATCGACAGTTGTGATATTTGATATTACAATATTATATTCGGTTGAATTATATCTTACATTTGCTTCCGCTGTGCATATTAAATATTGTGTTGTTTGACTATTATGTTGCCAACCACGTCATGATACTCCCCACCGGGCCCACCGGTGACACGTGGAAATCGGGGTGTGACAATAAATCCAAAAAATATTCTGTTATGATTAAAATCTTATTTTAATCAGGTTCTTGTTGAAAAATAAATTAAAACGTTTAAAAACGTTATTTTTCAAGTTTAAACGTGTACCGCGTGTTTCTGCGCGACACAGTGTTTCTTCTGCAAAACGCAGACAACGCAGCCATTCTTGGCAACTGAAATTTATTTCAGTAATATTTTGGCGAGTTTATTTTTATAGAATAATAAAAATAAATTAGAACGCCATAAATCGGGATTTGAACGCTAGATAAAATACCCGGTACATAATTAAACACTTTAACGGAACGGTGTTTAACCGGACTACCGGACATTACCCGGAACAAAAAAAAATATGGTCAAACATATTGTTTTTACTCTCCTGAGCTAGTTAGGGTCCCCGAATACCCTAACCCACCTTATATTATTACACACATACTAATACCCTAACTACATACTTAAAACTTAACCAACTAGTAACTATATCATCACGATCCAACCAATACCCCCCCCCCCTTGTGGAACCGGTTGGAACTAGAGGGGACACCCCCACAATTCTTTCCTATATTTTATTGATATGCTAGTAGATTAGGGAACATAAGGTATGTTGGTTAATAATGAATATTAGTTTATATAAAGACCCAAGAGTTAACCCATTACATTCACAAACTCAAAACACCTAGCAAGCTCTCTATCTCCCTCTTGTTTGTGTTCGGCTGAAGACCAACCACCACCATACAACCACCATCAATTTTTGTTCTAGCCATTTTTCATACACTCAAAGGTGCAAGGAGCCTTACAAGTAATCTTGGTGCTTTCGGAAGCTCAAGGACCGGTCTCGTCTTCTTTTATCCGCCACTTTTCTACACTCGAACTCCCCTCGCCTTGTGCTAGTGGTAAGCACTTAGATCCTTGCATTTTACATGATTGTTGAGTGGTTAATGATGTTTAAGGATAAAAAAGTTAGAAAGTCTAAAAGATTTAAACAAGTCTTGAACATTTTCTAACATATGGTAAAGTAGTGTTAAAATGATGAATGAAATATGATATTGCATGATAAATCTGAAATATATAAGTGATAATCTGCTGTAAATATTATTGTGCTAAACATGTTAACGGAATCAATCGAACTCACTTTATAATGTTAAAAGACTGAAAACAACTTGCTGATTTGCTTTTCCAGCCGCCTTTAACTGGCTGTAACCATACCGTAACTTAACGAAAAATGTATTTTCTTAAGTCTATAATGTGTTATTATAAAATACGGTTCTAATGACACCAGAATCATAATTTTTGGACTCCGTTTACTATTTTTAAAGCGTCTTTTCGTAACAGCAGCTGGAGCTGCATTTTTCTGCTGAAAATATGCGTCCTATTTTCAGTCATAACTTAAATTCTGTGTAGGGTTAGATCATGAAATTTATACTGTAGTTGACCACTGATGTATTTGTAATTCTCCCACTAGAATTTCATAAATCGGACTCACGATGAATTTTTAATGAATTATTTCGTAAACTGCAATCAGAAAGTAATAAATCTGATTGCAGTCGGGAAAATGAATTTTTATAAAATATTGGTAATGAACTAGACCCCGATATTTTTACACAATAAAATTTGGACCGTTGAAGACGTTTTGTAAAAATTTGAGAATTTTTGGAATAAGTTAACCATTTTATTTAAATGTCCGAAAACAGTCCAGTTTCGTATATATTTAAACAGAAATAACATAAGTAGCATTTTGCATGTCGAAGCATGGGTTTGGATTATTAAAATCATTATTATCTAATTTAGGGCGGATAAACAATTCAAGGGATTGTGTTAACAATTAAAAACACACCCGAAGGTGAGTACACAGTCCGCTATTTTACTATTTTCAATTGTTTTGGGGTGATTTATATGTATCTAAACGATTTCGATGTTTTAACGATGGTTTCAAAACGAGTAGGATGGTTTATACCAAACCAATAACGATTTCGATAATGTGAACAAGCCTGTGGTTGTAGTTACATAACGAATGACATTCATTAATTTCGGCCAAACCGACCTGTATTAGGTTATGGTACCATAGGATCCGACAAATCCCGTTATTAGACCGGGCCCATGGTTATGTGTGGGTTAGGTGGGTAGCGACCGAATCTGATGATTGTTAACTTACCCTTTGGAGGTTTGTTAATGCGAAAACGAGTTGAACAATATACGAGTCACACAGGTTTGAATGTTATTAGCGAGACGACCAAAAGTAGTTTCACGATTCAAAACGCGAATGATTTAAACGACTTAAGCGATTATTAATGAATTAAACGATTTGGGCAAACAATTGGAAGTGATGTCACACAAACGAGGTTTACGAAACGATATAAACCAAACGAGTATTATTACGAGAATGATTTACGATTTGGTTTACGAAAACAAATGTTTTGGGTTAAGATTAATGGCATCGAGGTTTATAAATTATTACCAATCTGTTTTGATTTGGTTATCCATTTTACGATACAAACATTTTACAAAACAAGGTTTTCTAATAACCATTAACGAGGTTGTACAAATTATTTCAACATATAAACGAGCCATGAATCCGAAACTCTCACAAAACCTATGTACTCGCCAGTATTTCTTTGCTGACTTTGTTTTTCATATGTTTCAGGTGTAGTTGCTTCTTGTTGATTGCAAGTAGGATGCATGCTCACTTAGGACCAGACAAGGCCTTAGTGATTTAATAACGATAATAGGTTGTGTTTGACTTGTTTGTTTAACTTAAGACAATGTTTAATATGTAATAAAACGAAACTCTTTGCATCCATGGTTTGAAACAATAATTCTGTTACAACACTCCTCGACGTTTCCGCCATGGTTTGTTGTTTTACGTGGTCGGGGTGTGACAGAAGAGTTGGTATCAGAGCCAATGGTTATAGGGAATTAGGTTATTAGTAAAATTTTGACCTAGACTATAACTTTCTAGGACCCCAGCGCAAGTTGATTTGCGTTTAGAATTTTTTTTTAAAACAAAACCGTCACCTACCCTTAGGTGATAGTTTGACTCATTTTTGGCTTAGTGCCTTTTGAGTTTCAAAATCTCGTCAAAGTCTGGGTTTAGATAATGTGAACACGTGCAAACTGGAAGAGTGAATGCCTGTACCCTGAGTTTTCTGTCTAAGGCTAGAGTGTTCGTACAAATCCACATAATCGGACTAGTCACTCTTACCTGGGAACTCTTGGGGTGAGTGTTCACTTATAGGCGAGCATGTCTTCACGATACATTATTTTGATTCATTACTTTGATTAGTCACTGCGTGTCGTTTGTTTGTTCGAGGTAACGAACAAATGATCGCCTTCCTTATGATTCGTCGATATTTTCAATACCTCTTTTGTTCCTCCTAAATTTCAACCTCACTCGTTTCTCATATTTCCTTGTTAGACAATGCCTCCTCGACGTGATGCACAATCTTTTACTGCTGAAGAACTCACAACCCTTGTCACTCAGCAAATGGTTGCTGTGCTTCCAGGTGTTGTGACCCAAATCCACGAGCTGTACAACAACAACAACAACAATAACAATGCACCGTGTAACTTCAAGAGTTTCAATTCTGTTAAGCCGTTAAAGTTTTCTGGGTCACAAGGAGCGACTGCACTCCTTCAATGGTTTGAAAGTATCGAGAACACATTCAAACATGTGCAATGTCCGAATGGGCGTAAGGTGGAATTTGCATCAAGTGTGTTCGAGAAGCATGCTCTTACTTGGTGGAACGGAGTGATGCGCGACAGGGGTGCCGAAGTGGCGTTGGCGCAAACATGGGAAGAGCTTCGAGCTCTCATGATGAGAGAGTTCTGCCCCCGTCACTAAATTCGAGCTTTGGAACGAGAGTTTGACGATCTGAAACAAGACGGGGGAGAACACCGTGCGTATACGAATCGATTTGAGGAGCTCAGTCTCTTGTGTCCTACTATGGTTACCCCATTGGAGAAAGCGATAGAGAGGTATATCGATGGTCTACCCGATTCCATACAAGATATTGTGACTGGCGTCAATCCTGCTACTGTTCATCAAGCGATCGAGTTATCTGCTACCCTGACTGAGTCGCAAGTCAGGAAGGGTAAACTTACCTGCAAGGGTGATAAGAAGAAGTCAACTGATTCTGCTAAAGACAAGGAAAAGGGTAAGGGTAAGAAGGGTGAATCTTCGAAGAAGTCGAGAAAACGAAAGGGTGCTCAGAACTTTGCAGTAACTGCACAAAATGCTCAGAACCCTCAGAACCCACCAGCTCAACAACCAGCGAAGAAAGCTTATGCTGGTACCGCACCTCATTGTGCTCGCTGAAACGGTCATCATGTTGCACAACAAGCCTGTAGGCAATGCACAACGTGTGGTAAGCTTGGGCATCTGGCCAACGTCTGTCATTCAGGTCAGAATCAGATTGTTCAGAATCAAGCTGCTCAGGTTCAAGCCCCAGTTCAGGGGAATGCTGCTAGATTCCCACCGGGTTCATGCTTCAATTGTGGAGAGTATGGTCACTTCCGCAACAACTGTCCGAGGTTGGCAAATGCAAAATGCAAATCAAAACGTGAATGTCAATGTCAATGCAAATGCGATCCCGCTCGTGGACGAGTATTCAATCTAAATGCAAACAAGGCGCGAGCTGACAACCTCGTCATCAATGGTACGTTTCTTGTTAACAATCGACCTGCATCCATTCTTTTTTATTCTGGTGCCGATAGAAGTTTTGTTTCGCTATCTTTTGAGCCTTTGCTTGCGATACCTAGAACTAAACTGAGGAAACCCTTATATGTCGAAGTTTCTACTGGTAAACCTCTTGTGATCGATTCTGTTATTCGTGATTGTCAGTTAAACCTTGATAACCATCTTTTTCCCATTGACCTCACACCGATGCAACTTAGGAGTTTCGATATTATCGTGGGGATGGATTGGTTAACCAAACATCATGCTGAGGTGGTTTGTTTCGATAAGATTGTTCGTATTCCTCTTCCGTCTGGCGATGTTCTGGAAGTTCATGGAGAGAAACCATCTGGTGGATTGAAGCTTATGTCGTGTATGAAGGCCCAAAGATATTTTCAAAAAGGATATGTTGCTTTCCTGGCACATGTCACCAAGGAGAAAGACAAGAGCAAGAATATTCAGGATATTCCGATTGTTTGGGATTATCCGGAGGTGTTTCCCGATGAACTGCCTGGTTTGCCTCCAGTTCGTCAAGTCGAGTTTCATATTGACCTTGTACCCAATGCCAACCCGATTGCAAAGGCTCCTTATCGTCTTGCACCGTCGAAGATGCAATAATTATCGAAACAGCTTCAAGAGTTGTCTGATAAAGTATTCATCCGTCCGAGCTTTTCGCCTTGGGGAGCTCCTGTTCTCTTTTTGAAAAAGAAAGATGGATCTTTTCGAATGTGTATCGATTATCATGAGCTTAAGAAGCTTACCATCAAGAATCGATATCCCCTACCTAGAATTGATGATCTCTTCGACCAGCTGCAAGGTGCTTCATGTTTTTCCAAGATCGACCTGCGTTCTGGGTATCATCAACTTCGAGTGTTCGAAGAAGATATCCCCAAAACTGCTTTCCGTATAAGATATGGGCACTATGAGTTCACTATCATGCCCTTTGGTTTGACAAATGCCCCAGCTATCTTCATGGACTTAATGAATAGGGTTTGTAAACCTTATTTAGGTAAGTTCATCATTGTGTTCATCGACGATATTCTCATTTATTCAAAGTCTCAAGCAGAGCACGAGCAACACCTTCGTTTGACATTGGAACTCCTAAAGAAGGAACTTTTTGCTAAATTCTCCAAGTGTGAATTCTGGCTTAAAGAAGTTCAGTTCTTGGGTCATATTATCAATAAGCAGGGTATTCACGTAGATCCATCCAAGATTGTTGCAATTAGGGATTGGAATACACCGACGACACCTACAGAAGTTCATTCTTTTCTTGGTCTTGCTGGTTATTATCATCGATTCATTTCTAATTTCTCAAAGATCGCGGTTCCACTCACTGCTTTGACTCAGAAAAATAAGCCTTTTGAGTGGGGACCTAAACAAGAAGAAGCGTTCCAAACGCTGAAACGGAAGCTCTGTGATGCTCCTGTTCTATCTCTACCTGATGGAAACGATGATTTTGTTGTCTATTGTGACGCGTCGAATCTAGGAATTGGTTGCGTTCTTATGCAACGAGGAAAAGTCATCGCTTATGCATCTAGATAGCTGAAAATTCACGAGAAGAACTATATGACTCATGATCTTGAGTTAGGAGCTGTGGTTTTTGCGCTTAAAATCTGGAGACACTACCTCTATGGAACGAAGTGTGTGGTTTTCACAGACCACAAAAGTCTCCAGCATATTCTCAATCAGAAGGAACTGAACATGAGGCAACGACGTTGGGTTGAACTCTTAAACGATTATGATTGCGAGATCCGCTACCATCCTGGTAAGGCGAATGTCATGGCCGATGCGCTTAGCCGAAAGGAATGGGTCAAGCTTCATTCTGTTCGAACTCTATCTGATATTCAATCTCGTGTTCTTCAAACTCAACGATCTTGTGTGATCAAAGACTTATTGAAATATGAACTACCGCTTCAACTTGAGCTTAAACTCGAATGGAAAGACGATGGTTACTCTATTTTGAGAATCGTTTGTGGATTACGAATCAGGACGATCTTCGCACCTTGGTAATGGACGATTCTCACAAGTCTCGATATTCTATCCATCCTGGTGCTGATAAAATGTACAAGGATCTTCGTACTCACTATTGGTAGCCTGGTATGAAGAAGGATGTTGCCTTGTATGTATCGAAATGCCTAACTTGTCTCAAAGTCAAGGCCGAACATCAACGACCTTCTGGTTTGCTTGTACAACCAGAGATACCGGTTTGGAAATGGGAGAACATTGCAATGGATCTTATTACCAAGTTACCGCATACGTCTAAAGGTCACGATGCTATTTGGGTTGTAGTTGATCGTTTGACAAAATCAGCTCACTTCTTACCAATCCATGAGGATTTCTCTGCTGAGAAGCTTGCCAAGATCTATGTAGACGAAATTTTATCACGACATGGTGTGCCTCTAGATATCATTTCCGATCGTGATGCTCGATTTTCATCTCATTTCTGGAAGACCATGCAATCTGCTTTGGGAACCCAACTGAATCTAAGCACTGCTTATCATCCCCAAATAGATGGTCAATCTAAGAGGACGATTCAAACCTTGGAGGATATGCTTAGAGCATGCGTGATAGACTTTGGTGGTAATTGGGATTCTCATTTGCCATTAATCGAGTTCTCATACAATAATAGTTATCATGCTAGCATTAAGATGGCACCATTCGAAGCTCTCTACGGTCGAAAATGTCGTTCACCTGTCTGTTGGAATGAGATCGGTGAAGCTTAGCTTATTGGACCTGAGCTCATTCTGGAAACAACAGACAAAATCAAGAAAATCCGCGATAATCTTGTGACCGCTAGAAGCCATCAAAAGAGTTATGCAGATTTGGATCGCAAGCCCATGGAATTTCAAATCGGAGACCGTGTCCTACTCAAGGTTTCACCTTGGAAGGGAGTGGTGAGACTTGGAAAGAAAGGAAAACTTGCACCACGATATGTTGGACCATTTAAGATTGTTGGAAGAATTGGAAAGGTTGCCTATCGCCTAGAGCTACCTCCAGAGCTTGGAAATGTTCTTCCGACTTTTCACGTGTCCAATTTACGAAAGTGTTTAGCTGATGCTGATCTTCACATCCCTCTCGACGAGATTCAAATCGATGAAACGATGCACTTTGTCGAGAAACCTGTGGAGATAGTGGAACGTGCATACAAACAGTTGAAGAACAAACAGATTCATTTGGTGAAAGTTCGCTGGGAATCCAAACGTGGCCCCGAGTTTACTTGGGAACGTAAGGACCAGATGAAGGAGAAATATCCACATTTGTTTTCACAAGATTCCTCTAAATAAAATTTCGGGACGAAATTTCCTGAAGTAGGGGAGACTGTGACAACTGTGCTCTATGATCGATGTATAATGTAAAACAATGTTGGTTATCAATAAAACGATGTGTTTAGGTGTTATTATATGTGTTTTGGTGTTAATGTATGTGCAATTGTGTTTAATTATTTTACAATTTGATTCGATTCCGATTTCAAGCTTTAAATCACTTTCTGGAAGGTTATACGCAAACTGGTGCTTAAACGCAATCAGTTTAACGTGACATACACTCCGGAACTGTGACGTAAGCCAAAAATACCCTAAATATCCCTTACATAACTTAGAAATAAGTTTCGAAGGATTCGGTATGGCGAAAACACGTTTATTTGAACTAAAGAACTAATTACGACAAAACTGCGAAACGAACGTTGGTGACCGCCCGGATAATATCTAAATCCCAAAAATATTCTGTTATGATTAAAATCTTATTTTAATCAGTATCGTGTTGAAAAATAAATTAAAACGCTTAAAAACGTTATTTTTCAAGTTTAAACGCGTACCGCGTGTTTCTGCGCGACACAGTGTTTCTACTGCAAAACGCAGACAACGCAGCCAGTCTTGGCAACTGAAATTTATTTCAGTAATATTGTGGTGAGTTTATTTTTATAGAATAATAAAAATAAATTAGAACGCTATAAATCGGGATTTGAACGCTAGATAAAATACCCGGTACATAATTAAACACTTTAACGGAACGGTGTTTAACCGGACTACCGGACATTACCCGGAACAAAAAAAATATGGTCAAACATATTGCTTTTACTTTCCTGAGCTAGTTAGGGTTCCCGAATACCCTAACCCACCTTATATTATTACACACATACTAATACCCTAACTACATACTTAAAACTTAACCAACTAGTAACTATATCATCACAATCCAACCAATACCCCCCCCCCCCTTGTGGAACCGGTTGGAACTAGAGGGGACACCCCCACAATTCTTTCCTATATTTTATTGATATGCTAGTGGATTAGGGAACATAAGGTATGTTGGTTAATAATGAATATTAGTTTATATAAAGACCCAAGAGTTAACCCATTACATTCACAAACTCAAAACACCAAGCAAGCTCTCTCTCTCCCTCTTGTTTGTGTTCGGCTGAAGACCAACCACCACCATACAACCACCATCAATTTTTTGTTCTAGCCATTTTTCATACACTCAAAGGTGCAAGGAGCCCTACAAGTAATCTTGCTGCTTTCGGAAGCTCAAGGACCGCTCTCGTCTTCTTTTATCCGCCACTTTTCTACACTCGAACTCCCCTAGCCTTGTGCTAGTGGTAAGAACTTAGATCCTTGCATTTTACATGATTGTTGAGTGGTTAATGATGTTTAAGGATCAAAAAGTTAGAAAGTCTAAAAGATTTAAACAAGTATTGAACATCTTCTAACATATGGTAAAGTAGTGTTAAAATGATGAATGAAATATGATATTGCATGATAAATCTAAAATATATAAGTGATAATCTGCTGTAAATATTATTGTAATCGCTAAACATGTTAACGGAATCAATCGAACACACTTTATAATGTTAAAAGACTGAAAACAGCTTGCTGATTTGCTTTTCCAGCCGCCTTTAACTGGCTGTAACCGGACCGTAACTTAACGAAAAATGTATTTTCTTAAGTCTATAATGTGTTATTATAAAATATGGTTCTAATGACACCGGAATCATAATTTTTGGACTCCGTTTACTATTTTTAAAGCGTCTTTTCGTAACAGCAGCCGGAGCTGCATTTTTCTGCTGAAAATATGCATCCTGTTTTCAGTCATAACTTAAATTCTGTGTAGGGTTAGATCATGAAATTTATACTGTAGTTGACCACTGATGTATTTGTAATTCTCCCACTAGAATTTCATAAATCGGACTCACAATGAATTTTTAATGAATTATTTCGTAAACTGCAATCAGAAAGTAATAAATCTGATTCCAGTTGGGAAAATGAATTTTTATAAAATATTGGTATTGAACTAGACCCCGATATTTTTACACAATAAAATTTGGATCGTTTAAGACGTTTTGTAAAAATTTGGCAATTTTTGGAATAAGTTAACCATTTTATTTAAATGTCCGAAACAGTCCAGTTTCGTAGATATTTAAACAGAAATAACATAAGTAGCATTTTGCATGTCGAAGCTTGGGTTTGGATTATTAAAATCATTGTTATCTAATTTAGGGCGGATAAACAATTCAAGGGATTGTGTTAACAATTAAAAACGCACCCGAAGGTGAGTACATAGTCCCCTATTTTACTATTTTCAATTGTTTTGGGGTGATTTATATGTATCTAAACGATTTCGATGTTTTAACGATGGTTTCAAAACGAGTAAGATGGTTTATACCAAACTAATAACGATTTTGATAATGTGAACAAGCTTGTGGTTGTAGTTACATAACGAATGACATTCATTAATTTTGGCCAAACCGACCAGTATTAGGTTATGGTACCATAGGATCCGACAAATCCCGTTATCAGACCGGGCCCATGGTTATGTGTGGGTTAGGTGGGTAGCGACCGAATCTGATGATTGTTAACTTACCCTTTGGAGGTTTGTTAATGCGAAAACGAGTTGAACAATATACGAGTCACACAGGTTTGAATGTTATTAGCGAGACGACCAAAAGTAGTTTCATGATTCAAAACGCGAATGATTTAAACGACTAAAGCGATTATTAACGAATTAAACGATTTGGGCAAACAATTGGAAGCGATGTCACACAAACGAGGTTTATGAAACGATATAAACCATACGAGTATTATTACGAGAATGATTTACGATTTGGTTTACGAAAACAAATGTTTTGGGTTAAGATTCATGGCATCGAGGTTTATAAATTATAACCAATCTGTTTTGATTTGGTTATCCATTTTACGATACAAACATTTTACAAAACAAGGTTTTCTAATAACCATTAACGAGGTTGTACAAATTATTTCAACATATAAACGAGCCTTGAATCTGACACTCTCACAAAACCTATGTACTCGCCAACATTTCTTTACTGACTTTGTTTTTACATATGTTTCAGGTGAAGTTGCTTAGTGTTGATTGCAAGTAGGATGCATGCTCACTTAGGACCAGACATGGCCTTAGTGATTTAATAACGATAATAGGCTGTGTTTGACTTGTTTGTTTAACTTAAGATAATGTTTAATATGTAATAAAACGAAACTCTTTGCATCCATGTTTTGAAACAATAATTCTGTTACAACACTCCCCGACGTTTCCGCCACGGTTTGTTGTTTTACGTGGTCGGGGTGTGACACTAGGTGCTGTTTGATTTCTCTGGTTTGCTCGAGTTTGTTGAAGTTCTATTGATTGAGGATACTTTGCACTCCAAGTGAGTACATAGTTCCCCTATTTTACTATTTTCAATTGTTTTGGGGTGATTCATATGTACTAAATGTTTTCAAGGTTTTAACGATGGTTTTCAAAATGATTTTCGATATTATGACGATGATTTCAAAAACGATTAAGATGGTTTATACTAAACTAATAACGATTTCAATAAAGTGAATGAACTAGTTGGTTGTAATTACATAACGAATGGCATTCATTAGCATTGATCAAGCCGACCAGTATTAGGTTATGGTACCATAGGATCTGACAAATCCCATTATCATACTGCACCCATGGTTATGTGTGGGTTAGGTGGGTAATGACTGAATCTGAATGTTAATTTACCCTTTGGTGGTTTATTAATACGAGAAGCGAGGTAATCGAGTCACGAAGGTTTGAATGTTATTAGCGAGGTGACCATAAATAGTTTTCACACTTAAAACGAGGATGATTTAAACTATTTAAATGAATTAACGATTTGGGAACGATTCATACGAGATTAAACGAATTGGATAAACGATTGGTTTTTGGTTAAGTGTTTAGATAACGGAACGGGTGTAATATTATGAAAACATGGTAGATACTCAGCTGGTACTTCTTATATATAAGTGTTTTCATCGTATTACATACCGTAGTGTTATTTAGTTCCCTTGTGTAAACGATTTTGAAACGATGTCACACAAACGAGGTTTTCGAAATAATATAAACCGTATGAGTTTTATTAACGAGATTTATTAACGAGTTTTATTAACGATTTAATACGAGATGTTTTACAATTTGCTTTACTAAAACAAATTTTTTTGGGTTAAGAATCATGGCTACGAGGTTTTATAAACTATAACCCGCTTGATTTAAGTTGGTTAATTAAGTTACAATATTATACTCTTTTCAAAACAAGGTTTTTAACAAAGTATTGCAACATTTAAACTAGCCATGAATCTGACACTCCTATAAAACCTATGTACTTGCCAGCATTTCTTTGCTGACTTTGTTTTTACATATGTTTCAGGTATTGATGCTTGATGATGATTACTAGGATGCATGAGTCACATAGGATCTGGACGAGGCCTTAGTGACATAATAACAATATTAGTTGATATGTAACTTGTTTGTTTTGTGTTAAGACAATGTTAATGTTTAATATTATCAATAAAACGAAACACTTTTTTGTATCAATGGTTATGAGACGATAATTCTGCCACGACACTCCCCGACGTTTCCGCCGTGGTTTTGTTGTTTTAACGCGGTCGGGGTGTGACACCAGCTTCTTGAGTCTCTTCTATAACACTTTTCTTACGTTGAGTTGCTTCTTCAGCCAACCTTCTTTCTCTTTCAACTCTACGCTCTTCAGCCTTTTTGATTTCAATATTTTGGAAGACAGAATGAACATCTATACCCAAGTAATTTTCCATGACAGTGTAAAGCATGTTGAGCTGATCATCTTTCATGACTTTATCAGCCTTCATCGCTTCCATCTCCAACTTCATCACTTTGAATTCATTCGCTGATGCTTCATGTAGTTCATTTATCAATTAGCTTTGCGACTTGTTTATATCATTCATCTTCATTTGCTTCACATTCATATCATAAATCT
This sequence comes from Helianthus tuberosus, assembly GCA_030545235.1. Classification (NCBI taxonomy): domain Eukaryota; kingdom Viridiplantae; phylum Streptophyta; class Magnoliopsida; order Asterales; family Asteraceae; genus Helianthus; species Helianthus tuberosus. The sequence goes on from CM060369.1 coordinate 88,319,191, forward strand.
CTTGTTGCATAACATCAAAGAGCTTTGCATTATCCTCAACATCACCTTCCATCTTCTTTATCTTTTTCTGATGATTTAGCATGACGGTCTTTATCTTTTCATTTTCTTTTATCAGCTCTTCAAGCTTTTTCTTTGACACGTCATGTTCAGCTTCAGCTTTGGCCTTTTCTTTCTCAAGATCACCAACTTTCTTCTTCAATTCTTTCACAGCTTCATTGTTGAACATATCAAAATCATCATCAAGATTGTCATCTTTATATATTCCAGTAGCATGAGGAAGATCTTTAAGAATATCAGGAAGAACTGTTTGCTTTGGCTTTGAAGATTCAGGAATTTCCAGATTTACTGGAGGTGGTGGTGGTGGAATAGTACTGACTTCAACATAGTCATCGTTTCTAACTTTCTGTTGAACTTCAACTACAGGCACTTCAACATTTTGAACTTCAGGCTCTTTGGGAACTTCAACACTTTGTATCTTTTCTGCTTCATGAACCTTTGAAGTTGTAACATGTTTTTAACTCTTGCCACCTTGATCTTTAGGTAATGAAGCACTACATTTCTTTGCTCTGACATTCCTAGGAATAACTCCTGTCTGAACAGCCTTTCGCTTTGTTCTCAGCTTCTTTTGTTCATCAACTGATGGAGTATAGGTAATGTCTTCTTCATCAAATCCTTTCTTTTTCTTTGTCGGTTTCTTTTTCAACTGAGCTTTTCCACGACCAAGTGTTGACAAATCAAGCTCTATCTCAGTCTCTGTAGACTCATCATCTACATCCTTACTTGAATCATCACGAGCAACACCTTCAGGCTCAGTAACTTTGACATTTTCACCTTGAGCACTTGAACTTTGATCTTTCTGAGTTGCAGCATCTGTGTGTTGAATATATTGCTCAAACGTCATTTTGCTAGATCAATGCCTTCCTGTGAAATACTTGATGGATCTAACAATGGCTCATCTATCAACTTATAATGTGGCTCCTTTGAAGACCCTGCAAAACAAACATTGAAGATTTCATTAGAATAATTTAACAATTTAAATTTCTAATTCTTCTTATGACTCCCCCTTTCACTATACCCTTAACAACAATCTTTGGAACTGGCTCCTTAGGAATAGGTACAACAGGGGACGTCTTGGGAGTTCTCTTTCTCTTGCCATCTTTCACAAACAACCAACGAGTTTTCTTCTCAACCATTACACTCATCTTTTCATCTTCATTATCAGAATTAATGTTTTCATGTCTCCAAGCATCATTCTCTGGAGCAACATATGCTGGATTATTAATTCTGTATATCATTCTTTTAACTCTTGGTTCAGGTCCTTTGGTCAATCTACTAATAGTTTCTGCTGTCATGTTCCCTAGACCTAAAACGTCATCATCATCCTTCTCAAGGTCCTTGAACTTATCATCAATCATCATGTGACACCTGTGTCACTGCGACCATCAAACAAATACCAAACCAATGAAATATTGTATTTCATACTTTGGACTTGTATAAATATGTGTATCTTTTGCACATATCAACTCTTGTTCGATTTCAAGCTCTAAATCGCTTTCTGGAAGGTTATACGCGCACTAATGCGTAAATATAACCAGGTTAATGCAACAAACACTCCGGAATAGTGACATAGGCTTAACATACCCTAAATAATCTCTACATAACTTAGAAATAAGTTTTGGAAGGTTTGGTATGGCAAAAGCAAGTTAATTCGCTTACAGGGACTAAACTTGACAAACTGCGAAAGTATGCCAATTTGAACTGTAACAGACATTCCGGAACATGACCATAAGTTAAACATACCATAAATATCCTTTACATAGCTTAGAAATAGGCTTTGAGGTGTTCGGTATGCTAAAATAAACTTTTGGGTCATTCAGGGACTAAAAGCGTCAAAAAGTGCACAAGTTTGCATTTTCGCGCATAACTTACGTTCTGAATACATCCAGACATCCAAAAATTTATCTAAGCACTAAAACATTTTATTTTAGTGTTTGGCATAAGAAAAATCAATTTGTCGCGTCATTTGGATCGTTTTTCGCGCTTATGCGCATTCCGTCGTAATTAACCGAACATCGCGATCGTACGGCCAAACAAACCAACACCCGACATATTTTTGAGCATGTTTCATGTCCACAATGATTAGGCATCATTTTAGGGCCTTAAAGTTGGCTTTACGGGCCTTAGAAGTGTCGGGAATGGCCTTTAACACATGCAGGGACCAAAACTGTCATTTCTGAAACTTATTTCTGATCAGACAAGGCCATGCGGCCCGCGTAAGGTTTGTGTGCATCCTTACGCAGCCCGCGTCAGAGTCCCAGAACAGATAATATTGATTAGTCAGCTGATCACAGCTGTTTAATTCACAACCACAAGCCCACACTTGACCTTTCAGCTCATTAAGGGTCATTTTTAGTCACCACAACTTTCCAACAAATGTACGCACGAGATTCGATCACATTTTCCAAGAAACGATCCTAACGGTTCGGGAAATCCTATAAATACCCCACCCCCATTTGCTTCTAAACCCACTAGAATCTGATTTGAGGAGCTCTAAGTTGAAACGTTTGTTTCATACCTGAGCTGCTTGAATCACGATTAGCATTCGTGGACCCTTCGTAAGTATTCTTTCGTTCTTTTATTGCTTTTCGAGTCCGAAAGTCAAACTTTGTTTGACTTTCTGCGTTGACCAGTTTATGGTCAATGCGAAGTTCGTTTAAACTTCGCAACGTGATTGTAATCACGATGGTTATAGTCCTTTGTGACTATGCCTACTGATTACCACGTTGTCTAGGGCGTAAGGGTAAGCGATCTGATAAATCGCTTATACCTTCGAACCCGACCCATTTGGTCGATCATTAGGATCCGACCAAACACATTAGGTGACCATAGTATATAGGGAATAACCATCCGAGGTTATACCTTATGGTCGCTTCGTTTAAGTAGTTGTATGATAGGTAGTTTATATGCCTTAGGTAAATTACCAAAATACCCCTTTGATGCCAAAATTCGTTTTAAACATATGTAACATAACTTTTGACATCTAAACTAATTTAACAACCATATTAGACATGTTAAGGCATATTTTACTTATCATAGGACTAGTTAGGCGTTCCGAATGCGTTTTACGCGAACGACGCGTTAAAGTAGCATAAGCTACCTAAACGGGTCGTAATGGGTCACAAACACTTAGGTTAAGTTTCGTTTTAGTATGTGGGCTTTGTCAAACCATATTACATGAGTCTCCATACTCGTTTGGTTTACGAACCCTCATTCTATCCGATCCTCCGATATTAGGTCCGGTTTATTAACATAGTTACCTATATTAGGTGCCGTTTGATTCCGTGATCTCTAGCATTGCTTGGTGGTTATCTTAGGACTTCTGAACAATCTCAAGTGAGTACATAGACCCCTCTTTTACTGTTTTCCAAACATTTTGGGGTGAAACACATGTGCCTACTTGTTACTTTCATGCTTTCACATCATATACCTGCTAAGTTCATTTGTACATTTATAGTACATGATTTCATTACATTTTATGCTATGTATGCCCATTGTGTGCGTACTTAGTACATTGCCTTACATTACATGCTATGTATGCCCATTGTGTGCGTACTTAGTACATTGCCTTACATTACATGCTATGTATGCCCATTGTGTGCGTACTTAGTACATTGTCTTACATTACATGCTATGTATGCCCATTGTGTGCGTACTTAGTACATTGCCTTACATTACATGCTATGTATGCCCATTGTGTGCGTACTTAATACATTGTTTCACATTACATGCTATGTATGCCCATTGTGTGCGTACTTAGTACATTGTTATACAATACACTATATGCTATGTATGTCCTTTGTTGCATACTTAGCACATTATTATTCATCATATGCTTACATTTTGGATACACATTACACGATTCACATTAGACATGAACATTTTACTTTGGTAGTTTGGTTTGAATAAGTGATTAAGTAACGAGGCGCGTGTAATATGATACAAGCATGGTGGATACGCCGCTGGTACTTCCTATATATAAGTGTTTGTATGGTATTACATCGTAGCGTTATTTGAATCATTTCAGTTTGAGACATATAACATTTTATACAAATAACATACTTTTCACAAGACATTGTTTTACAAACAACTTATCTTATACAAACTCATTTTACATGGTTATTCATTTAACCATACATTATTCTCTTATTTATACATATCATCTGATCTTATCGTTTTTCAAATGATTTACAAGACAAAGCAAATTACAAGGTTCATGACTAAACATTTTCTCAAACATAAGTCATGAATTCTATTTTCACAAAACCTATGTATCTCACAGGCATTTTTATGCTGACGTACCTATTTTCACATGTGTTTTCAGGAGATGAGGCACAGGACTTATCAAAACATACTTAGGCGGACCTGTGCCTTAGTGACTTAAAACGAGATAAGAACTAGTTAATTTATGTTATGTACTCTTTGTTTCTTGTTTAAAACAATGTAAACTCTCGTGTTTGATAAATAAAACAAAACTTCAATTGACATGGGTTTGAAACAATTAATTTTGTTACAACACTCCCCGACGTTTCCGCCACGTTTGGTTGTTCCACGTGGTCGGGGTGTGACAGAAAAGATGGTATCAGAGCCAATGGTTATAGGGAATTAGGTTATTAGTAATGTTTTGACCTAGTCTATAACCTTCTTAGGACCCTAACGCGAGTTTACTTGCGTTTAGTCATAAAACAATACTGTCGCCTATCCTTAGGTGACGACCATAACAAGAACATAAATTTCAAAACTGCTTTGAAAACTAATCATCTGTTCTAGGATGATTGATTACTAGGTTTTGAACCCTCTATTGTAAGGTTTTGAACCCTCTGTTATATGGTTTTGAACCCCTTTGAATTTTCAAAAATCTCGTCAAGGTTTTGGGTTTTAAATAATGTGAACACGTGCAAACTGGAAGGGTGAATGCCTGTATTATGGGTTTTCTGTCTAGGCAAGCACTTCATATATATCTCATCAGACGCGAGACCAGTTGTGCTTACCTGGGAATTCTTGGGATGAGTGTTCACTTATAGGCGAGCATGTCTTCGCGATACATTATTTTTGACCTATTTACTTTGATTAATCACCGGGGTCGTTTGTTGCTTTGTAGTAACAAACAAATGACCACTATCCTTGCTTTCATCAGATTTGTTCATCTCATTCTTTTCGTCTAATTCTCTCACTCGTTTCCTTTCATGTTTCCTCTTTTAGAATGCCTCCTCGACGTGAAAATCCGGTATCTATTGAAGAGCTGGCAGCTGTCATTACACAACAAATGACTGCTGCAATCCCGAACATCGTTGCTCAATGTCACCAAGCTCTCAACAACAATAATGCCCCCTGCAACTTCAAGACGTTCAACTCGGCTAAGCCATCAAAGTTTTCTGGGTCTCAAGGAGCGACTGCACTTCTGCAATGGTTCGAGAGTTTAGAGAGCACTTTCAAACATGTTCAATGTCCAAACGAGCGAAAGGTAGACTTTGCATCCAATGTCTTTGAGAAACGAGCTTTGACATGGTGGAACGGTGTGGTGAGAGATAGGGGTGCCGAAGTGGCACTGGCTCAAACGTGGGAAGAACTTCGAGCACTGATGATGAAGGAATTCTGCCCTCGTCACGAGATCAGGGCCTTGGAAAGGGAATTCGACGATCTTAAGCAAGACAGCGGTGAACATCGAGCCTACACTGATCGATATGAGGAGCTGAGCCTGTTGTGTCCTACCATGGTTACGCCTTTGGATAAGGCGATCCAAAAATACATTGATGGTCTCCCTGACTCAGTTCAGGACATTGTTACTGGTAGTAACCCCACTACGGTTAGGCAGGCCATTGAGCTAGCTGCAACCTTGATTGAATCTCAGATCAGGAAACGTAAGCTTTTCCGAAAGGGTGACAAGAAACCGGTTGAGGAATCGAAACAAATCGAGGAATCAAAGACCATGGATAAACAGACTGGATCCCTTAAGAAGTCAAAGAAGCGAAAGGCTTCTCAGAACTTCGCCATGGTTACTCACAATGATCAAGCCGTCCCCAATCAACCTGCTCAACCCCCTACTAGGAGGCTATACAATGGAACTTCACCCTTGTGCAACCAATGTAACCTTCATCATCATGCTAATGTGAAGTGCCGCGAATGCCAAATTTGTGGACGTAAAGGTCATACAGCAAAGGTTTGCGTAGCAGCAGTTGCACCAAATCAAGCTGACAACAATCCTGCTCAAGCTCGCTTTCCACCAGGTTCTTGCTACAATTGTGGCGAGATGGGTCATTTCCGAAGAAATTGCCCAAAGCTTGCTAATGCTAATCCGGCACAGTGATGAGCATCTGACCGACTAGAAGACAACACCCTTTAGAAATAATCATGTCTTGTGTATTATTTTCTTTTGTTGTCAAGGTCCATGAAACAGTTGTTATCATTGTTTATAAATAAATCTTTTATTTACATTGCAATGTATTTATGAGGTTGTATGTATAAAGAACATATCCCTTACAATACCGACAATTAAGGAATCGTATTCCTTGAAAAGCAAACTACCACCCAATTTTTTTTCCATTTTATGATATCTTGCGTTTCCATGAAGTTCCTAAGTACTCGTTTCTTCTAAGGAAAACGAAGTACAAGGCGCAAGTTACAACACTGGACGAATACCCAAAGTACCACTATAAATCCTTAATAGGGTACCTAAGGGTATTTCCATAAATCCAAAAATTGATGTGTTCCTTAATTCGAATATTACGTTTCTTTGGAAACAAAAATCGAATTTTTGGAAGATCTCCCTATCTTTTTAGATAGATCCCAGAGGACATTGAAGTCCATCTACTTGTTTCCATATCCATTTTCAATCGATAACAAGTTAATAACAAATTAAACAACTATGTGATTATGTGCTTATGTGTTCCCTTTTATGTTTTTGGTGTAATCCAAGTTTTTGTTATCCAAATCCTCGTAGAATTTTCCATATCACTCGTATAAGGGATTCATAGTAGGATATCCAAAGGTACTATATTAAATCTTCAATGGGCTTTTACGTAATAGTAAAGACCCTTGGATTATATTGTACTATTCCATAATTAGACCCTTGAGTGGTCTAGTTAAACAGATTGATCCAAAAATCTGGTTAGGAATATCAGGTGATGATACAGCTGAAAGGACTCTTTGGTGGCCTAATTAAAAGGATCATTTGTCGATCTAATTAAAAGGACCCTATGGTAGTCTAGTCACACTCATCACATGTTTGATTTTCCTCCCCTTCACATTACAAAACAAATTGTGCGGACTTTTGCAAGGAATTGCGTAATTATGGATGCATACATAATTATGAAATTCAGTGCACAGAAACCACAGCAAGTTTTGTCGTGTATCTAGAGGTAACCCTATTCATTTTTGTTTCTGAAGAAATTGTGGAAAATGACTCGTTCCGTTCATTTTCGTTTCTGAAGAAATCGTGGAAAATGACTCATTCCGTTCATTTTCGTTACTGAAGAAATTATGGAAAATGACTCATTCCGTTCATTTTCGTTTCTGAAGAAATTGTGGAAAATGACTCATTCCGTTCATTTTCGTTTCTGAAGAAATTGTGGAAACTGACTCATTCCGTTCATTTTCGTTACTGAAGAAATTATGGAAAATGACTCATTCCGTTCATTTTCGTTTCTGAAGAATACCCATTAAGGAAAATGACTCATTCCGTGCATTTTCGTTTCTAAAGGATACCCATTAAGGAAAATGACTCATTCTGTGCATTTTTCGTTTCTGAAAATTATCCATCGAAGGGAAATGAATATCCCTGATTTTTCCTTCATTTCCATTTCTGAAAAAATGTCCGTTAAAGAGAAATAACAGGATTATGCCTTGCTTATCTTTGATTGTTACTTAACTCTAAGCCACAGATAGACTCCTACGAATTAATTTCGGGACGAAATTTCCTAAAGTAGGGGAGACTGTGACACCTGTGTCACTGCGACCATCAAAAAAATACCAAACCAATGAAATATTGTATTTCATACTTTGGACTTGTATAAATATGTGTATCTTTTGCACATATCAACTCTTGTTTGATTTCAAGCTCTAAATCGCTTTCTGGAAGGTTATACGCGCACTAATGCGTAAATATAACCAGGTTAATGCAACAAACACTCCGGAATAGTGACATAGGCTTAACATACCCTAAATAACCTCTACATAACTTAGAAATAAGTTTTGGAAGGTTTGGTATGGCAAAAACAAGTTAATTTGCTTACAGGGACTAAACTTGACAAACTGCGAAAGTATGCCAATTTGAACTGTAACAGACATTCCGGAACATGACCATAAGTTAAACATACCATAAATATCCTTTACATAGCTTAGAAATAGGCTTTGAGGTGTTCGGTATGCTAAAATAAACTTTTGGGTCATTCAGGGACTAAAAGCGTCAAAAAGTGCACAAGTTTGCATTTTCGCGCATAACTTACGTTCTGAATACATCCGGACATCCAAAATTTATCTAAGCACTAAAACATTTTATTTTAGTGTTTGGCATAAGAAAAATCAATTTGTCGCGTCATTTGGATCGTTTTTCGCGCTTATGCGCATTCCGTCGTAATTAACCGAACATCGCGATCGTACGGCCAAACAAACCAACACCCGACATATTTTTGAGCATGTTTCATGTCCACAATGATTAGGCATCATTTTAGGGCCTTAAAGTTGGCTTTACGGGCCTTAGAAGTGTCGGGAATGGCCTTTAACACATGCAGGGACCAAAACTGTCATTTCTGAAACTTATTTCTGATCAGACAAGGCCATGCGGCCCGCGTAAGGTTTATGTGCATCCTTACGCGGCCCGCGTCAGAGTCCCAGAACAGATAATATCGATTAGTTAGCTGATCACAGCTGTTTAATTCACAACCACAAGCCCACACTTGACCTTTCAGCTCATTAAGGGTCATTTTTAGTCACCACAACTTTCCAACAAATGTACGCACGAGATTCGATCACATTTTCCAAGAAACGATCCTAACGGTTCGGGAAATCCTATAAATACCCCACCCCCATTTGCTTCTAAACCCACTAGAATCTGATTTGAGGAGCTCTAAGTTGAAACCATTATTTCATACCTGAGCTACTTGAATCACGATTAGCATTCGGGGACCCTTCGTAAGTATTCTTTCATTCTTTTATTGCTTTTTGAGTCCGAAAGTGAAACTTTGTTTGACTTTCTGCGTTGACCAGTTTATGGTCAATGATAAGTTCGTTTGAACTTCGCAACGTGATTGTAATCACGATGGTTATAGTCCTTTGTGACTATGCCTACTGATTACCACGTTGTCTAGGGTCGTAAGGGTAAGCGATCTGATAAATCGCTTATACCTTCGAACCCGACCCATTTGGTCGATCATTAGGATCTGACCAAACACATTAGGTGACCATAGTATATAGGGAATAACCCTCTGAGGTTATACCTTATGGTCGCTTCGTTTAAGTAGTTGTATGATAGGTAGTTTGTATGCCTTAGGTAAATTACCAAAATACCCCTTTGATGCCAAAATTCGTTTTAAACATATGTAACATAACTTTTGACATCTAAACTGATTTAACAACCATATTAGACATGTTAAGGCATATTTTACTTGTCATAGGACTAGTTAGGCGTTCCGAATGCGTTTTACGCGAACGACGCGTTAAAGTAGCATAAGCTACCTAAACGGGTCGTAATGGGTCACAAACACTTAGGTTAAGTTTCGTTTTAGTATGTGGGCTTTGTCAAACCATATTACACGAGTCTCCATACTCGTTTGGTTTACGAACCCTCATTCTATCCGATCCTCCGATATTAGGTCCGGTTTATTAACATAGTTACCTATATTAGGTGCCGTTTGATTCCGTGATCTCTAGCATTGCTTGGTGGTTATCTTAGGACTTCTGAGCAATCTCAAGTGAGTACATAGACCCCTCTTTTACTGTTTTCCAAACATTTTGGGGTGAAACACATGTGCCTACTTGTTACTTTCATGCTTTCACATCATATACCTGCTATGTTCATTAGTACATTTATAGTACATGATTTCATTACATTTTATGCTATGTATGCCCATTGTGTGCGTACTTAGTACATTGCCTTACATTACATGCTATGTATGCCCATTGTGTGCGTACTTAGTACATTGCCTTACATTACATGCTATGTATGCCCATTGTGTGCGTACTTAGTACATTGCCTTACATTACATGCTATGTATGCCCATTGTGTGCGTACTTAATACATTGTTTCACATTACATGCTATGTATGCCCATTGTGTGCGTACTTAGTACATTGTTGTACAATACACTATATGCTATGTATGTCCTTTGTTGCATACTTAGCACATTGTTATTCATCATATGCTTACATTTTGGATACACATTACACGATTCACATTAGACATGAACATTTTACTTTGGTAGTTTGGTTTGAATAAGTGATTAAGTAACGAGGCGCGTGTAATATGATACAAGCATGGTGGATACGCCGCTGGTACTTCCTATATATAAGTGTTTGTATGGTATTACATATCGTAGCGTTATTTGAATCATTTCAGTTTGAGACATATAACATTTTATACAAATAACATACTTTTCCCAAGACATTGTTTTATAAACAACTTATCTTATACAAACTCATTTTACATGGTTATTCATTTAACCATACATTATTCTCTTATTTATACATATCATCTGATCTTATCGTTTTTCAAATGATTTACAAGACAAAGCAAATTACAAGGTTCATGACTAAACATTTTCTCAAACATAAGTCATGAATTCTATTATCACAAAACCTATGTATCTCACAGGCATTTTTATGCTGACGTACCTATTTTCACATGTGTTTTCAGGAGATGAAGCATAGGACTTATCAAGACATACTTAGGCGGACCTGTGCCTTAGTGACTTAAAACGAGACAAGAACTAGTTAATTTATGTTATGTACTCTTTGTTTCTTGTTTAAAACAACGTAAACTCTCGTGTTTGATAAATAAAACAAAACTTCAGTTGCCATGGGTTTGAAACAATTAATTCTGTTACAACACTCCCCGACGTTTTCGCCACGTTTAGTTGTTCCACGTGGTCGGGGTGTGACACATCATCTGTATGAACCGAGGATACATGATGTACTTTGAATTTCCAGCTTTCACATTCTCAACCATGTAGTTAAATATCACTTTTGATACGTTGTATGGCCTGTTGAGCACCAGACTGGTGATTATGTTCATGATATAATCAGATGTTTCATCGTAAGCTCCTTTCCTATGTGATAATGTGTCACACCCCCAAAATCCACCCGCGGAGTACCACCGCTTGGAGGCGTGACATGACCAGGATCAAGCCACCAATCATATTGAACATAAGTAAAATAGTAAAAGTCATACAACAATACGATAGGTGTTTCCATAACCAAATATAGACAAGTGTGCAGCGGAAGCATTTAATGTAAACCCAACATAAGTTATAAGTTCAAATATCGTCTACGATCCGTATCCCACAACGACCTGCTCCTTCCTGTGCAAGCTCCATATGTACCTAAGGTCCTGCAAGGCATGTAACAGAGAATCAACAACTAGTTGAGCGAGTTCACAGTAAATAAGTTCGTAATTGTAAGTTTGTTTCGTAACATGTGGCGCTACTAGGCCGATCGTATGTTCTATTAGTGGGGGCTTCCCATGTTGCATATACACTAGACTATTTGTAACCATAAGTGTTCTTCACAACCGAGAACAGTAGTACGTACATAGTTTGCGTAGGCTTTACGTAAGTGTCCTTCACAACCGAGGACAGTATTGAGTATAAGTTCACGTAGGTTTTACGTGAGTATCCTTCACAACCGAGGATAGTATTGAGTATAAGTTCACGTAGGTTTTACGTGAGTATCCTTCACAACCGAGGATAGTATTGAGTATAAGTTCACGTAGGTTTTACGTGAGTATCCTTCACAACCGAGGATAGCGAGTAGCATAAGTATACGTAGGTTTTACGTATGTGTCCTTCACAACCGAGGACAATGGTATGGTAGTCTAGTATCAGTGTATGTACGAATCTATTCAACCTTATTCCTTCCATCCCATTCCCCAAACCCTGGGAATCCCATGCCTTAGTAAGGGTGTGAACTCACCTTGTTTGCTCGGTATGCTAGGTATGTGCTCAAAGTAAGTCAATCACGTCCTAAAGTATGCACGTATGTGAAATCAGTTTGCGTCCAAGTTATGCACGTATAAACATGTAGCACGTAATCACAATCATATACAAGATGGCTACACTTAACAGCAGTCAAATATTCCAGTTAACACTTAACATAATTAACTCAAGTTACTGCACAGATCAGCTATTCGGCGAAACACGCATGTTGGCGAAACACAGATAATGACGAAACACATATAATGGCGAAACACATTCTGTTTCGTCGAGGTGTCCCCTGGCGAAACAGAACTTCTGATTCGTCGACTACTCTTGGCGAAACACATTCTGTTTCGCCGAGAGTTCTGTTTCGTCGAACAGTTCAGTTTCGCAGACATCAGTTACAGCAGAGCGAAAAACACATAAACCCTAACAGCCGTAAAACAGCAATTCCTCATCATACAGAAATCGTTCAACACAGAAATCATTCAATCCTCGCTCAATATAATGAGTCTTATGTTACCAACCATTAATCTATGCATCACAACCGAAACATCAATGAACCAGGGATCATATCATCATCTTCATCAATAAAATCATGTAATCATCACAAAACAACACTCATAAAATCCATACTCTATGCATACCCGCTAACATGCATAATCATTGAGAGGTTCATGAAACCCTAAGTATTCATCATACACATACACTCCTATAATCCAGAAATCAAGCATAAACACAACATGTATAAAGAAATCAAGGGACAAAGAAACCGATTTAGACAAGCACGCACTAACCGAGATATTCGGGATGAACAAGGGAGGATTCGAGAGAGAAAGATGATGGTTGATGATGGGTATCGCCTTTTCAAAAGAGAGAGTTCTAGGGTTTCTATTTTTGATAAAAGTGTGAAACAGGAAGTCGGTTTCACTTAATATCCACGAATTACCGTTCTGGGCCCTTAATGGGCTTTGCGAATCAATGGGCCGACGAAACACATCAGTTTCGTCGTGAGGTGATATGGCGAAACACACTGTTTCGTCGAGTTGCTTGATGGCGAAACACACCAGTTTCGTCGGAATGTATATGGCGAAACAGTCTGTTTCGTCAGGTCCTTCCATGTTTTAAACAGTTTAAGTTTTCAACAGGTGTTTCATGATATACAGCCAAACACAAAATCATGCAACCACAATTGTTCATTATAAATTAACGTATACAGTTACAAGTTAAACAAGTCAAACAACTACACAGTCAAAGTCAACGTGCACTAAATGCGAAAAAAAAGAAAGTCGGAAACTCGAGTTGTCACATAATGCATGTACTACACAGTGGATCATGAACTTGTATGGTTTACTAAACATTTTTTTACCCATTTTCCCATTAAAGTGCCCTGTAAATCCCATCCTGCACCATAAATCTTTGCAAAGACGTTCTGGAATAATGGTGGGATCATCATCAGAATCACCTAATTCTAACACTCTTCTAAGATCACCAACGTTGAACTTTATTTCTAAATCAACATCCTGTCCATTTTCATCTTTCTTTCTCACTGCAGAGTAGATCATCTTTTCATTCTCTTCATACCTTGCTGAACTCCAAAATCGTCTCACATGAGATTCATAAAGTATAGTCTTGTCGGTTAGGGCCTTAGCAATCTTGTTTTCTCTCAAAAATTTTGCTACAACTTCGAATATAGTCTTGTCTGTATACTGTGTTTCCAACAGACAATAGATGTTGTGAGTTTTCTCCCAATCTGACGCTGTTCCCTGCAAAAATATTTATTATTAACATTTGCACAGTATTCGAGACAAATATGACAAATGACAAAAATTTTCTAACTCTGGAGTTCTCACAATGCATAGTACTATCCGATCGGATTGCCACCCGATCGGATTGCCATCTTATGCAATGAGAAGTCAACATAAGTCAACAACATGTGAATCGGATGCCCACTCGATCGAATTGCCACCCGATCGAGTTGCCACTCGATTCATGTGACAAGAAAAAGAACCTTTGACTTAGTCAACATTTAGAACGAATGCCATGGATCGGATGACCACCCGATCGAGTTGCCACTCGATCGAGTTGTCACTCGTTCCTTGACATATTGAAAACTTTCGAATTTTTGTCGTTTTGTGATTGGGATCGGATGGCCACCCGATCGGGTTGCCACCTGATCGAGTTACCACTCGATTCATGACAAGGTTAAACAATTTCAAGACAAAATGATATGAATCGGATGACCACCCGATCGAGTTGCCACTTGATCGAGTTGCCACTCGATCTAGTTGCCACTCGATCGAGTTGCCACTCGATCTAGTTGCCACTCGATCGAGTTGCCACTCGATTCATGACACACATGATCATTAAATGCAAGTATTTTGGAATGAATTGCCACCCAATCGGATTGCCACCTGATCGGGTTGCCACTCGATTCAAGACACTTAGTGAATAGTGAAAGGCACACAAAGCGAGAAATGCTATGAATCGAATGACCACTCGATCGGATTGCCACCCGATCGAGTTACCACTCGATCATCTTGACAGTGAATGAAAAATTAAAGTCCTTTGGAACGGATTGCCACCTGATCGAGTTGCCACCCGATCGGGTTGCCATTTTTCCCAAAAGCAACTTTTAACAGGTAAAGGCACAAATTTCAAGATGCAATGTCAAAACATTTTACCAGATTAAGCACAATTATCAAGACATCAAATACTTAGAAAATTCAACATATCATCATGCATTGGATCGGGTGGTTACCCGATCGAGTTGCCACTCGATCGAGTTACCACTCGATTCAGCAGACATGAAGAACAATCATGAACACCAAAATTTTCTAAGGCAAAACAACAAATTGAACAAAGATCTACGTAGAGAATCTAAAGACGGTCAAATCCCTATGTTCATCTTGTTCTAACTCGGCCTAATCAAGGTTTAATTTGACAAAAACCCTATCGACTGCCGACTCATTCTAAACATCGAATCTCCTAGATCTAACATGTTAATGCACAAATTGAGACGGTAAACTTGTAGATCTGTCAGTCGTGATCAAAACATCATGCTCAGATTTCATCAAATCATCCTAAAAATGTCTAGATCTGAGATCTAAGGTCCGAACAGATTACGCACCAAGAACAGCCATCAAAACTTCAAAAATTAACAGTTAAGGATCATGAAAACTTACCTTTCCCATTGCGAAGGTTGTGCTAACCAACAATCCAATGAATTTGTGAAAGGAAAAAGTGAGAATCAAGATCAGAAAGTGTGAGAGTGTGAGAGAGAATAGGATGGTCGCCCGGTCGAGTGAAAGGTTTGACTGAAGCATTGACCTCCTGTTTATAGTGACCATGAATCGGATGGCCGTCCGATTGGATTGCCACCCGATCGGATTGCCACCCGATCAGATTGCTGCCCGATCCAAACACATCTCATTTTGACTTTTGACATTTAGACCTTTTCTCGTTTTATCAGATTTTGTCCAGTTTTAGATATCCACTTAAGTATCTAGGTCCAAGTTAATGACCCTAGGTACTTAATTCGCCGACCAAGTACAAGTTAATAACCTTGGTTGACCCGAAACGAATCAAACTGACATTTTTGTTCAATTTCTCAAACACATTTTTCTGAAAATTGTTCAAGTATCAATTTAATGAACTTGTTTTGACATTTGAATTTCTCAATTTTCAGATTAGCTCCCAACCCAGTTGTCCAGCTCAGAATCTTTCCTGCTCCGCTTCTCTTCTCAGAATCTGAAGATCCGCTTTCCACATCGGTTTGTCACAAAACTAAAGCAGAAATGTAAAATCTTTTTGGAATTTTAAGACAGATTAAACTAGAAAACTATGAAATCTTTTTGTGTTTTTGTAAAGCTAAACAGAAATGAAATGAAATACAGTAAATGTAAAGCAGTAAATGAAACTATTTACAGACATATTTTTGGTGAGTGTGTTAGGGGATCATATCGGCTACCGACAAGCTACTAGTACCGTTAAGCTTGATTACATACTAAGAATTAAACAATTCACTTAGATTGCTGATATACTGATCCATCTTAAATTTTTACACAAATTTCAATTTATCAGGATACGAATTTAGTGTTTTAAGATCTTAACTTATACGCGTGTCCCACCTCAGAATATACTCACGTATCCAGACTCCTATATTCAGTCTTACAGGTGAATGTACACTAATGATATTTGTAAACGGGTAATACGAGACCATGAAAGCTCAGGTTAGAACTTCCGTTCAGACAAAGAGATGATGGCTCGACTTTAGGTGTGTCCCGTTTACGGATCTTTTCTTCAACAACACATGATTAGCATTTTTCAATGTTTCATCCTTTTTTATGCTGAGGGGAGGCTTTAAAATTAAAGCAGTGCAGAGTATTATACGAGGACTAGGCTATTGCTCCCGCAAAATCAGAAGTCCTGGTATAATACCCCAGATATCATCACTTATAAAGACCTAGTATGTCAGAAATAGAAAGCCCTTCAAACAAGATTTCAGGGGTTACCTATATATCCGAGAGATGTTCCCCACGTAAAAGCAAGTTGTGATTTAGGTTTATATCCCGAAAAATCTACTAAGTGTGCAAAAACCTATCAGCGAGACTGCTTAATGCTTTTAAAAATTTACATATCTTTAGCATACTGTAATTGTCTAGCTGATGTACTGTCATTTCCCCTTTTTACACAAACTCTTTTTTGGTTTTTCTAATATTTTTGGATTTTGAAAATATCTCATGTTTTTGGATTTTTGGATTTTTTAATGTTTTTGTATTTTCTGAAAATGTTATCTATCTCCCCCTAATTACCAAAACAACTAAAAATGCGACAAACTAAAGCAGTCTGCTTCTCAACATCATCTGCCTCGGTTTCTTCATCAACGCCAATGATTTTCTCCGTATCCGAAAATAATTTCATACCATTTAGTTTTAAAAGATATTGAAAACGAGCTTTATCGAAAGCTTTGGTATGTAAATCTGCCTTTTGTTCGTCGGTGTGGATTTTATCAATTCGTAACAACTTCTTTTCATAACAATCTCTTATGAAGTGATGACGAATTTCTATATGTTTCGTTTTAGCTTGATGTACCGGATTCTTTGTTATGTTAATTGCTGCCTCATTAACAAAAAAAATAGGTGAGGTAAGAAATTGCAAACCGTAGTCATGCATCTGTTGCTGGATCCACAGGATCTGCGAGCAGAAACATACTCTGCTTCACATGTAGACAAAGAAACAGAGGTTTGCTTCTTACATTGCCACGTGACCAATCGGGGTCCGAAAAATTGGCAACCTGAAATCGGGGTCCGAAAAATCGCCAATGATTTAGCATTAACTTTGCAGAAACCGAAGTCTGAATCAGAGTACCCCTCAAGCGTGAAGTCACCATCCTTTGGATACCACAACCCCAGTGTTGGAGTTCCTTTCAGGTAGCGTAATATCCTTTTGACGATCGACATATGCGAAGCTCTGGGACTTGATTGAAATGGGGCCGCGAGGCAGGTTAGATACATAATATCAGGCCTTGATGTCGTCAAATACATCAGCGATCCGATTATGGAGCGGTATAACCTTTCATCGACCTTTTCTCTGGTGAGATCAGGGTTTATCCCATGATTCGTTGCTAATGGGGTGGACATTGGAATTGTTCCCGACATCCCGAATTTCTCCAGAATATCATGAATATACTTTGTCTGATGTATGAACGTTCCCTCGGGTAGTTGATCGACCTGGAGCCCTAAGAAGAACTTCATCTCACCCATTGAAGACATTTCAAACTTCTGCTTCATTACTTTCTCAAAATCTTTGTAGAGTTCTACATTTGTCAACCCGAAAATAATGTCATCCACGTAAATTTGGACTATCAGAAGATGGTCGTCAACTTCTTTTGTGAAGAGAGTGGCGTCTAGCTTACCTCGGATGAAGTTGTTGGCTAGCAGATGTTGAGAGAGCGTCTTGTACCAGGCTCTCGGGGCCTGATGCAAGCCGTACAATGCCTTGTCCAAGAGGTAAACCTTATCTTTGTGGATCGGGTCGGTAAACCCGGTGGCTGTCCGACATATACCTCCTCTTTCACCTTGCCATAGATAAATGCCGACTTTACATCTAGCTGATACACTTTGATTCCTTTCCATGAAGCAAACGCTAGGAAAATTCTGATAGCTTCAAGTCGAGCAACCGGAGTATACACTTCAGTGAAATCTATCCCCTCCTGCTGACTGAAACCCTGGACTACGAGTCGAGCTTTGTTGCGAACAATAACTCCTCTATCGTCTCTCTTACACTTAAAAACCCACTTCATGTTTATTTTCCTATGACCATCAGGAAAGTCCACCAGCTTCCATACACCAAGTTTCTCAAACTGACTTAGCTCCTCCTGCATTGCATTGACCCAAGAATCTTCTGTCAGTGCTTCCTTATAGGTTCTCGGCTCAATCTGCGAAATGAAACAACTGAGTGAAAATTCAGTTTGTAATGGAGCAACTTCAGTATAAAAACAAGTAAGGCCATGGTCAATTTGTCTTCTGGTGTGAACGCCTGATTGTAGCTCTCCTATTATCAACTCTTCTGGATGGTATGAAAGAGTCCTTGGCATCACCTCGCCTGGAACATCCACCTCGCTTTCCAAATTCATAGTATTCTGATCTGCGACTTCTTCATTGACAGGAATTGTCTGATCTAAAGATTGGATTTGCTCCCCCTCAGACTCTGAATCACCACGATCAAATGTTGGCCTTTCATCAGAATCTTGATTATCATCATTGACAGCCGTCTGATTTTCAGGAGCAGGTTCACATTCCGAAGTTGTCGGAGTTTGCTGAACTCATCATAATTTCCAGTGTGACTTGGACCAGCTTCATCATCATTGGAAGTTTGTCGTTGACGTGTAGAAGACCTTTCTGGAAACCTTTCCTCAGATGCTTCATATTCTCGTAGAATATCCAAATCATCAAAGAACTCTGGCTCTTCATCTAACTCGAATGAATCCCATAGATTATCGTAGTTGAATCGCCATGAGTCTGCGGGTTTCTGTGGAGGCATTGTATAACCTTGACATTCAACGTGCTGTGCTTCGATGATCCTCTTCATACTTAGAACAAAAACTCCTTTAAGTGGACTAGCATACCCCACAAAAATTCCTTTAATGCACTTTGAACCAAATTTGCCATCAGGATCTAGAAGTGTGCAGGGTGACCCGAACGACTCTAAATACTCGAGATTAGGCTTGCGATTGTTGATCAACTCGAAACAAGTTTTGTTGTGCTTCTTCACAGTAAGAACCCTATTGAGAGTATAGCAAGCGGCTGCTACGGCTTCTGCCCAGAAATTTATCGGTAACTTGGAGTCAGCAAGCATCGTCCTCGCTGTTTCGATCAGTGTTCTATTCTTTCTTTCTACCACTCCATTCTGTTGCGGAGTATAAGGTGCGCTGAACTCTTGCAGTATACCTCTTCGATCACAAAATTCTTCCATCTTGTTATTCTTGAATTTTGTACCATTGTCGCTTCTAATTCTGCGAATTCAAGTTCGGTACAAATTCTCTATTTTTCTGAATAGTCTCAGCAAACTCTCAAATGTTTCATCTTTCGACTTCAAGAACGTCACCCATGAAAACCTTGAATAGTCGTCAGTTACCACCAGACAATAAAGATCTCCCGTTATGCTTTTGACATTAATAGGTCCAAAGAGATCCATGTGTAGTCTCTCCAGCGGTCTCGTGACTGAGTTCATCTTCTTACCAGGATGGGATTTCTTTCGTTGTTTTCCTTTCATGCAACTAATATACTCCCCCTCAAGATGAAAACTCTTTAAGTGAACACCATTTACCAAATCATTATGCACCAGGTGATTCATCTTTCTTAGGTGAATGTGGCCCATTTTTCGGTGCCACAACTACGACTCTTTTTCAGTGGCTCTTAACATGAAGCAATGAGTTTGACCCATGGTAGTCGTGGATATGCTTATATCCAACACGTACAGATCATTAACTCGTGGCGCTCTCATGATGATCCACTCCTCGGGGATGACAAACCTCGGCTTCAAGATCAGACATTCTTTATCCGTGAAGTGTGTCGAATACATTCTATCAAAAATTTGAGATATGCTTAGAAGATTATTCTCCAGCTCGGCAATGTAATTGACTCTTTCAAACGTTATAACACTGTTTGACAATGTTCCTTCACCAATGATACGACCTCCCTGATTACTTGCAAAACCAACATAACCACTGTTAAATCCTCTAACATCGTACAACAGGGTTTTTCTCCCCGTCATGTGCCTGGATGCTCCGCTATCCATAATCCAACGTGAGATAGATCTCGGGAGCTCCTGTACATTTCAAAACATTCAGTTAGATTTTGAAGCAACCCAAGCCTCAAACGACTCAGGTAGCTTGACATCTAGGCGTGTGGTTTTGGTATACATTGGTGGAAAATTCTTGTCATTCAATTTCAAGCTTTCTTCAGATCCAGCCTCAACCTCTTTGTATAAGAAAAATTCATCTTTCTGAGGTTAACCAGATGACTGGTCTTTCTTCGGAACATACTTCTTCCCTGATGGGGTCGAAGTTTGTTTTTCCAACTTCTCAAAATAATCCAAAGGTACATACATCTAAACCGATTTGGTTGAAGATGATGATTTTTCAGAATCAGAAACCTTTGGTTTATCAACATTTGACTTCTTTTCTTCAGACTTTGGCTTCCAAGTTTGTTGTGAAGAAGAGACTCTTTTATAAAATTTGTCAGTTTTCTTTACCGATTCGGTTTTCTTTACTGATTCTTTTACATATTCAGTTTTAACTTTGACATTTTCTTTCTTCAAGATCTTTTTCTCAACAAACATTGGAGCCTTTCCTTTGACATCGTCTTTCTTCTTTGGGCTCTCAACAACCACAGACTTAGGCTTCGAGATGGTGCAATTTCATGCAATGTGTCCAACTTGATTGCATTTGAAGCATGTGCGGGTGTCAACTACCCGACTTGTGCCTTCAGTATGAGGCTGTGAGGCCTTCTTCTCAAAAAATTCTTCATTTGATAGTGAAAAAAATTCAGATTCTTGCTCGGAATGTGAACTCGAGCTTTTCACAAACTCTTTCTTTTCAAACTTTTTGCTTTGAAAATTCCTTTTCTGATGATTCTTACCACCCTGATAACCTCCCGACCATCTGTTTTGGTTGTTGTTATTAAAATGTGGGGTTATAGCAGGTTTCTTGTAGTAAGATTTATCTTTTTCAAAATTCAGTTGTCTTTTGGACCTTTTCAAACCTTCGATTTCAGAAACATCGATTTCTACCAATTTGAACACATTTTTCAACTTGTCGACATTCACATTTTCAAGTGGAAATTCAAGATCCGAATACAACTTATCTGACCCAGACATCTTGTACATCACAAGAGTAGGTTCTTCACTTAAGTTGTTTTTGGATTTTGATTTTGATTTCGGAATGTAGTTATCCAAAAAGCATTCTTCGTCCTTAGTCGAATCACTGTCAGATTTTAAAACGTTTTCAACCATAATTTTTACGACTTCGGACTGAACACTGTCTTCATCAGATGATGAAGTGAATGTGACATCGATTTTTCTGGAAGTTTTACATCATTTGTTTCATCATCATTAACCAACCCAGACATTTTCTTTGAAAAGTTGTTTGACAATGGCGGTGAAACTTGATGATAACCAACACCGGTTCCATCTGACTATACATCTTCGCCGGCTTTGTTCTTCCTAATGGGTTTGGGAACTATGCGTTGAAGGACAAAGCTTACGGAGTTGTAACTGTTCAACTCCAATGTGATTCTTTCATTTTCAATCTTAGCTTCCTGAAACTGAAGCTTAAGATTTGCAATCTCATCTAACTGCTGGTTGATTTGTTTTTCTTTTGCCTGAAGAACTCCAGACAATTGAATGTTTTCTTTGAAAGTTTTACCATTTCTCTCGTCAGAATCTTTAACAGTTCTTTTCAACTTTTCAAATTTTTCAGAGATGTTTCTGTTTTCATGAATAAATTTTTTGTTTTCTTTCTTAAACCGTTCTACGTCAGTTTTATCTTTTTCAATTATTTCAGTTAACTCTCTGATTCTTTCGTTAGACGCTCGTACCAGTTTATCTCGATTTAAGATCTGATCTTCAACCATTTTGACTTTTGCAGTTAGTTCTTCAGTCTTTTTGACTGTGAGATATGCATTAGTGCTGCAAATCTTGCAATCTTTCATGCAATTTTTGCAATCACTTTCCTTTTTACCCTTTTCGGTCTTACCTGACTCATTTGTTGAACTACTACCACTGACCTCGTTCTTTGACTCAGATGCAGAATTAGAATCTACCTCTAATTCTTTTGCCATGAGAACTTTATCTGCCATCTTGGTCAGATTCTCTGCAGTCATTTCTTTGGTAGTGTCGATTATCCCATCATCGACTTTCCTGGACTTTAATTCTTCTTCTTCAGCTTGCCTTGCCCATTCTCTCTATCTCTCCTTTTCCTGTTGTGCTATTTGTTCAATGTGAGTTTCAACAATGAGTGTTAACGGTTTAACAATTATATTGCCCTTTGGGTCCAGATAGCACTCACGTTCAGCATCCCATCTATTTGCCTTTTTCGCCTCTTTCCATTCTTGGTAGTTTTTATCTTTCCTGTTTTGAGCTAACATCTTTCTATTAACATATTTCTCCTCTTCAGTTCGGTTGTCTTTGAATGGTTTGATCTTTACCATGAAAGCATGCCCTACATAATCATCTTCCGGTAAAAATTCAATCCAGTCGAAGCCCTCATCATTCTGAATTACAGCTAATGCCCTGGACTTCTCCTTAGGAGTTTCTTCTATCTGTTTCATTCTCGGCGGCTCCTCATGATTTTTGTGATAAACAACCTTTTTGTAATAGTCATCGTGAAATGGATTTGCTGTTTCATGAGAAGCTGCATTCCTGCATTCTCTTTTAAAGTGCCCTTTCTGTTTGCACTTAAAGCAGGTAACCTTTGACTTGTCGAAGCCCAGCTTCGTTGATGGTCCACCGATTGAGTTTCTCCCGGTTATCTCCATGAACCTCTAAGCACGTCGGATAACGCTGGCCATGCACCATCTTATGTCAATCAATTCCATTTTCTCGGGATCGATTTGATCATAATCCTCTTTGGTTAAGTTCGTGTTTCCGATCTTCCCAGCAACTAAACTTTCATAGGATTCCAGGATTGAAGCTAAAAATACCATATGTTGCTTAGCTATTTCTTCGTTAAAGTTTTATGCATTGTTGAGATTCACAGCTATGTTACACTGGAAGACATTTTTCGGAATGTTCTGCTGCTGCTGACTTTCTGAACTTGTTGAAGATGACCCTCCATGAAAATCACTGCTTGGAGCAGAATTGCTGCTTTGTTTTTCCTGATTCGTCATGCTTGAACTCTCTACTGAAAACGCAGTTTTTGGTGTCGCAGTCTTAGGTATCATGCTACCCCTATAATACAAATCAATGTTTTGCTGGTACGGAGTACTGTTGACTTTATTCATCTTCTTGATCTCAAGTTCATGGCTTTCAAACCTCTCTATTAGCCAATCAACAGTCATATCTGACACCTTCATTGTGTTTTTCAACACCAGTGCGTAGTACTGCCAATCCTTTTCGTCTGGTAAGGATTCTAGCAACTTTTCAACTAATTCTTCTTCTGTGAAAGTTAACCCATATCGAACAAGCTCCAACTTTAGATGACAGAAACGTTCAATCATCTTCATCACTGACTCATTTCTCATGCAGGCAAACAAATCAAATTCTTTCTTCAGTAATCGTTTCTTGTTCTTGACAATATCAGTTCCCCCAACACATTTCTTCTCCAATTTCGCCCACAAATCTTTTGCATTTGTATAACTGATCAAGGATATGATATCATCTCTCACCGATTGATGCAATAATGCTATACATTTTTGTTCGGCTATAAATGATTCTTGTTCAATATCAATAAGATTTTCATAATCACTTCTTCCAATATTGAAACCACTTTTCAAACATTTCCAGCTCTGGTATGCAAATGCTTTCAACTAGTCTTCGAATCGGCTCACCCACCTGTTGCAATCTTCGATTGCCATGAGCTTGGGCGGTTTGTTGTAAGTGTCGTAAGCATTGTCTACGCTTAACGAATCAGCAATAGCTTTCTTCGGGTTTGGAGTTGTATTGGAAGTATTTATCATGGCATCCCCGGTACTATATGCAAACACGTCACTGAATGGATTAAGAAATTCTTCTCCCATTGTTGAGTACCTAAAAAGTTTTCAAACACAAGGGATTAGGCTTACGGTGCGCAAGCCTGGTCAAAATTTCACTATAAATAGCAGACATTAGCAATCGAAGTTTGGCACTTGAACGACGTAAATTCTCGTTACGTAGACTGAGATATCGCAGAAACACTTCTAAAAACACACACGATTCACAAATCGTCACCGCAATACAGGGTAATAACTCGATCGCTGATACGATTCAATGTCCGATCGATTAAACTATCCAATGGATGTTTAAGTGCTGCCCACATTAGGGTTATGCTTTGTCATTCGTCGTTAATTCGATGGATGTTTAAGTATCGCACTTTGTCATTCGTTGTGAGGGTTTGATCTCGTGAGTTATCGTAAATGTTGTATTAAGTTACTAACCGAATTGTGTGCCTGTTATTAAATTTAGGTTAAAAAGGCTAATCAGTAGGCTAGGCTCTGCTCAAATTAAATCTGCAATGTGAGTCATTCTCTTTTTATCAAATTACTTTCAAAAGCATGTTTATTTTCAAAGTTATAATTACAGGGATTAAGCCTTTGTAATCACCAAATTACAGCCGGTATGTGCGGTTTTGTATACATTACTTGATAATCGTCACCATTGGGGCAGCCAATGGGGGATATGACCATAGTCACAGATCCGGTCGAGTGACAAATACCGTGGGTAGTTGGTTTGATATCAGAAACATTGTAATCGCTCTTAATACTGTAAATTATAAAAAAACGGGTCGTTTTAGTAAATAGAATGATTCACTCAGTATTTCCCGCTGACAAAACCTTTTTCAAACATGTTTCAGGTGATCTGTTGTGATTCAAGAAAAGTGCCGAGAAGCACTACAAGCTTAAGGAAGTGGTTCAATATAAAATAAAGAAACATGTTTTGTAAAATAAAAGATTTCTTCGTGAAATCAAATGATTGTAAATTACCGGGGTTTTATCCAGAGTTGTGAAATAAAATAATCGGGAAATATTTCAGTTTTAAAAGATCCTAATAATAAACTTCAGCTGTTAAACTCAATTAATTAAATACCACGGGATTTCTGTCCCACGGCTCCTGAAACGGGTCAAACCGGGTCGGGGGCCGTGATAGAAAAAGGTGGTATCAGAGCCACTGATTTAAGCCTATTAAGTATTTAGAAAATACTTAAATTTTTCTAACTGTCATTTTGTGATTATGTGTTTTATTATCTGACTAATTGTGTACAGTATGGGTAGATCTTTATATGCTAGCCAAGGTAGCAATTCCTTAAATAATTTGACCCAAGTTTTAGCACCTTTATTATCTACAGTCTAGAAACCTTATTCGGTAAATAAATAAATTTACAAATAAAACCTAGTGTGTTTTAATTTTCAGTTGTTTTGTAGTTACACAGTCTGGAATAATATTTAAAGGTTTTCTATAAAAAAAATTTGTTATAATGGTGTGTATTTTGCATAACAGCATGAGTGACTTGTCTGATGCCCTTCAGAATTTAAATCTCTATCCAATAAGAATAGAGGTTTCCAGAGATTTCAATAGGTATATACCAGACATAGAAGAACCTATAAAATTCAACGCTTCACCTCTCGAGAAACCCAAGCCTAAGAAAATAGAAATTGAGGAAAGCTCTAGGCAAATTGAGGGGTTACCATCTCAGGAAGAGCTAGATTTTAAATTGGCAAGCTATAATATTATTAAGCCTGTTAATGAAAATGTTTTTATTAACTCTCTTGAAACACAACTACCAATGAACTTAGAACCAGTTATTCCAAACCCTTCAATCCACTCGCAAATAGACGAATGGTTGACTAATGAAATACAGTTCCAAAACAATCCCTATAAGCTTTTTCCTCAGTTCAATCCAGAACCTTTACCAAATCCACCAATGAGTAACGAGAATATGGTTGAACTCCGCCATTTTGGCGAAGAACTAATGGATGCTGGGAATAAGATCCAAGAGATTGGGGGACGGATCTCCTGGAAATACGATGAGAGGGAACGCCGTTACTAGAATATCATTTGACAAAGGATAGGGGATTTATGGAACTGTGGTTGTGTAATAGTAATAGTAAATATCAGTCTGTAAAATAACTACAAATAAAACTTTGTAGGATAAATATGTGTATTGATGCATACTATTAAATATAAATCGAAATCGAGAAATTGATAGTTTTGACTATATGTGTTTTGTGAAATTTATATGATTGTTTTATTGTTATTTATTTGATACTAATAAAAATTTAAATATAATTATCAGATGGAAAACGCTAATAATGAACCTGTTAATGAGGTTAATCAATCTGAGCAACAACCAGGGGATCAATATATGACTAGGCAGGATATGGAAAATATCATTGCTCAAGGGATAGCTAATGCTATTCCAGCAATTGTTGCTGCTGTTAAAAATCCAATCGAACCACAACAAATCGTTCCTAGCAAACGTATTTCTGAAGATAACTTCAGTAATAGCGTAAACGGAGGCAATGATCATGTTAATCATGATAATGAACCACGGCAAGCTCCGCTCCCTAAGAAAATGAAAGCTGCAACACCTGGTTGCACTTATAAAGAATTTCTTGCGTGTAAACCCACTGAGTTTGCAGGCAATGAAGGAGCAACTGCGGCACTGCGTTGGTTAGAGAAAACCGAGGCAGTAATTGCCATAAGTAAATGTGCTGAGGATGATCAGGTCATGTACGCGTCAAACCTTTTCAAAGAAGGGGCACTAGAATGGTAGAACACGGTGCTACAGGCTAAAGGAAGAAATAGGGCTTATGCCATGACCTGGGAAGAATTTAAGATTCTTGTAGAAAGAAAATTCTGTCCCGAATATGAAAGAGATCAAATGGCAAAATAAGTTCTTAAACCATAGAATGATGGGTGTAGATTGTCGCGGTTATACCTCGACATTCTTTGAATATGCTAGAGTGGTACCAACACTGGCTTCGCCAGAACCGGTACTCATTTCTCGCTATATTTGGGGATTAATTGGTGAAATCCGCAATATCGTTAAAGCTGCTAGACCTAGCACTATTGACGATGCGGTGGAATTAGCTAACACTCTAACTGACGAACTGGTACGCACGCAAGATGAAAACAGGAAGAAGGAATTAGCTCAGAAAATTACCCAAGGATTTCGTACGGGTAATAATAACAGCTTCAAGAGAAGAGGAACAGGGCAATCTCCAACTCCCTCATTCTGCAGGAAATGCAAAAAGAAACATTATGGAAGATGCGATATAACCTGCAATTTTTGCAAAACTGTAGGACATCGTGAAGAAAACTGCAGAAAGAAATCCATAATTTGTTATAATTGTGGAGAAGCAGGACATTTCAAAACAGAATGTCCTAAATTGGTTAAACCAGCAGACAACAAAGCCAAGACGGCCGATGGAGCTACCAAGAAGAATGTTCGAGCATTCCAGCTAACTAATCAGGAAGCCGAGATGATTCCAAATGTGATAGCTGGTACGTTCTTAGTTCACAACGTATACGCAAAAGTATTATTTGACTCTGGTGCAAACCAAAGTTTTATAAATACTTTATTCTGTCAAGCTCTTAAGTTACCTTTAACCAAACTTAGGCAGATCTTTACACTCGAAACGACAGATGGAAATTCTGTCAAAATAGATAAGGTTTTGCAAAAAGAGAATATAGAACTTTTAGTTCATAAATTTTATGCAAACCTATTGCCAATAAATTTATCTGAATTCGATGTCGTGTTAGGAATGGATTGGTTAGTAGCCAACCATGCTCAAATCCTTTGTGATAAAAATTCTGTAGAAATTCAGGCACCTACCGGAGAAGTAATCATGATTACAGGAGATAAACCACGTAAACCCATGAAGTTCATATCAGTAATGAAAGTTGCTAGTTATGAACGAAAGCAAGGAATAGTATATATGATTTCAGTAATCATTAATACTAAGGGTAAAGAACTTAAGGAGATTCCTGTAGTCTCAGAATACCCAGAGGTATTCCCAGAAGAATTACTAGGATTACCACCAGATAGGGAGGTAGAATTTAGAATTCATCTAATTCCCGAAACTATACCGATAGCCAAGGCACCCTATCGGTTAGCACCCACAGAAATGTTAGAACTGAAAAAGCAATTAGATGAATTACTAAGTAAAGGTTTCATACAACCTAGTTCATCCCCGTGGGGAGCACCAGTATTGTTTGTTAAGAAAAAGGATGGTTCAATGAGAATGTGTATTGATTATAGAGAATTGAATAAAGTTATAATTAAGAATCGATACCCATTACCTAGGATTGATGATCTTTTCGATCAACTTCAAGGAGCTAGGTATTTTTCTAAGATCGACTTACGCTCCGGATATCATCAATTGAAGGTACAAGAAGAAGACATACCTAAGACTGCTTTCAGAACTAGGTATGGTCATTACGAGTTTACAGTCATGCCCTTCGGATTAACGAATGCACCTGCAGCATTCATGGACATGATGAATAGGATATGTAAACCGTACTTGGATAAATTTGTAATTGTCTTTATAGATGATACACTTATTTATTCCAAAAGTCAGGACGAACATTTTCAGCACTTGCATGTAATCTTAACTTTGTTAAGAAAAGAAAAGCTGTACGCCAAATTCTCGAAGTATGAAATTTGGTTGCAAGAAGTACAATTCTTAGGACACATGGTAAATCACGAAGGTATTCATGTAGATCCTGCTAAGATAGAGACAATTACCAAATGGAAGGTTCCACAATCCGCAATGGAAATTAGAAGTTTTATAGGTTTAGCTGGATATTATAGACGGTTTATTAAGGATTTTTCCAAGATAGCTGTACCATTAACTAAGTTAACCTGTAAAGCAGTTAAGTTTGAATGGGGACCTAAACAAGAAGAAGCCTTTAGGATCTTGAAACAGAAATTAACCAATACTCCAATCTTAGCCTTACCAGAAGGAACTGAAGATTTTGAAGTATATTGTGATGCTTCAAAACTAGGATTTGGATGTGTGCTAATGCAACGCAAGAAGGTAATTGCGTATGCCTCAAGACAATTGAAAAAGCACGAAGAAAACTATACGACTCATGACTTAGAATTAGGAGCCGTAATTTTTGCCCTGAAGATTTGGAGGCATTATCTGTACGGAAGTAAATTTACTGTCTATACAGATCATAAAAGTTTAAAATATATATTTGGGCAAAAAGAGTTAAATATGAGACAAAGGAGATGGATGGAAATCCTAAGTGATTACGACTGTGATATTCAATATCATGAAGGAAAGGCAAATGTAGTTGCAGATGCCTTAAGTCGTAAATACAATGAAAAACAAAGAAGAGTTCGTGCTCTCAGATTAAATCTATAGTTAGATTTAATGGAACAAATAAAGAATGTTCAGGAAACAGCAATCAAGGATGATGCTGAAGGAATGAAGGGACGAATAAAAGAATTAGAGCAAGGAGCTGATGGAATTTGGAGATTCCACAAAAGCAGAATATGGGTACCTAAGCAGGGAGAATTAAGAAATAAGATTTTAGAAGAAGCCCATAAATCTAGGTATACCATGCACCCTGGAAACAATAAGATGTACCAAGATTTAAGAAAGAATTTTTGGTGGATAGGCATGAAGAAGGATATAGCTCGATATGTTTCTAAGTGTCTTACTTGTTCACAAGTTAAGGCAGAACATCAGAAACCTTCAGGTCTACTACAACAACTAGAAATTCCTGTATGGAAATGAGAACTTATAACAATGGATTTTGTTACTAAGTTACCCAAAACCAGAAAAGGTAATGATGCGATTTGGGTAAATGTAGATCGATTAACCAAATCAGCTCACTTTCTACCAATGAAAGAAACCTTTAGTATGGAAAGATTGGCAAAGTTGTACGTAGATGAAATAGTATCCTTACATGGAGTTCCACTCTCCATTGTTTCGGATAGGGATAGTCGTTTTACTTCTCATTTCTGGAAAAGTTTCCAAGAAGCTATGGGAACTCGACTAAATTTAAGCACTGCATATCATCCACAACCAGACGGGCAAAGTGAAAGGACGATCCAAACTCTAGAAGACATGCTTCGAGCATGTGTAATAGATTTTGGTGGCAATTGGGACAACCATTTACCATTAATTGATTTCTCCTATAACAATAGTTATCATTCAAGTATTGAAACTGCCCCATTCGAAGCACTGTATGGAAGAAAGTGCAGAACTCCAGTTTGTTGGGCAGAAATAGGAGAAAATCAATTGTCAGGTCCTGAGATAGTGCAAGAAACAACCGACAAGATTACTCAAATCAAGGAAAGGCTGAAGACGGCTCGAGATCGCCAGAAGAGTTATGCAGACAATAGATGCAAGCCATTAGAATTCCAAGTTGGAGACAGAGTACTGTTGAAAGTTTCCCCTTGGAAAGGAGTAGTCCGATTTGGTAAGAAAGGAAAGCTAAGTCCCAGATACGTAGGACCATTTCCAGTGATCCAACGTATAGGACCAGTTGCTTATTGTTTACAACTACCAGAAGAGTTAGTTGGAGTACATGATGTATTTCATGTATCCAACCTCAAGAAATGTCTATCAGACGAATCTTTGGTAGTACCTCTCCAAGATATAGAGGTAAACGAAAAGTTAAAATTTGTAGAGAAACCTCTTCAGATAGAAGACAGAAAAGTGAAATTTCTTAAACACAAACGACTAGTGCTAGTTAAAGTCAAGTGGGATTCAAAGAGAGGACCCGAATACACTTGGGAAATGGAATCAGAAATGAAGCAAAAGTATCCTCAATTATTCCAGTAAATCTCGAGGACGAGATTTTCATTAAGGTGGGGAGAATGTAACAACTCTCATTAAAAGTCCTATTTATTTAATTAATTTATCCAATAGGAAACCCTAATTGAGACACCCAAGTGATTCTGCACAAACCCTAAAATTTTCAGAACAATCAGAATCAGGATCAGGGCCCCTAAAACTCAGGGGGGTAAAAACCTAGTTACGATTATCTAAATAAAACGCTGTCAAATTTGAATTTTACGAAGTTGTCAACTCAGCTAGGCTAGTCCCAGACGTCGCCACCCATTGGTCATTAGGTGTCCCTTGTGCACCGCAAGGGATTAGGCTTACGGTGCGCAAGCCTGGTCAAAATTTCACTATAAATAGCAGACATTGGCAATCAAAGTTTGGCACTTGAACGACGTAAATTCTCGTTACGTAGACTGAGATATCGCAGAAACACTTCTAAAAACACACACGATTCACAAATCGTCACCGCAATACAGGGTAATAACTCGATCGCTGATAGGATTCAATGTCCGATTGATTAAACTATCCAATGGATGTTTAAGTGCTGCCCACATTAGGGTTATGCTTTGTCATTCGTCGTTAATTCGATGGATGTTTAAGTATCGCACTTTGTCATTCGTTGTGAGGGTTTGATCTCGTGAGTTATCGTAAATGCTGTATTAAGTTACTAACCGAATTGTGTGCCTGTTATTAAATTTAGGTTAAAAAGGCTAATCAGTAGGCTAGGCTCTGCTCAAATTAAATCTGCAATGTGAGTCATTCTCTTTTTATCAAATTACTTTCCAAAAGCATGTTTATTTTCAAAGTTATAATTACAGGGATTAAGTCTTTGTAATCACCAAATTACAGCCGGTATGTGGGGTTTTGTATACATTACTTGATAATCGTCACCATCGGGGCAACCAATGGGGGATATGACCATAGTCACAGATCTGGTCGAGTGACAAATACCGTGGGTAGTTGGTTTGATATCAAAAACATTGTAATCGCTCTTAATACTGTAAATTATAACAAACGGGTCGTTTTAGTAAATAGAATGATTCACTCAGTATTTCCCGCTGACAAAACCTTTTTCAAACATGTTTCAGGTGATCTGTTGTGATTCAAGAAAAGTGCCGAGAAGCACTACAAGCTTAAGGAAGTGGTTCAATATAAAATAAAGAAACATGTTTTGTAAAATAAAAGATTTCTTCGTGAAATCAAATGATTGTAAATTACCGGGGTTTTATCCCGAGTTGTGAAATAAAATAATCGGGAAATATTTCAGTTTTAAAAGATCCTGATAATAAACTTCCGCTGTTAAATTCAATTAATTAAATACCACGGGATTTCTGTCCCGCGCCTCCTGAAACGGGTCAAACCGGGTCGGGGGCCGTGACAAGAAAACAAGTGAAATGTTATCGGATAATTAAAATAGAACAACACATAGAAATTGCGATCATTTGTTTGTTACCTAAGGCAAACAAATGGGACGGTGATTAATCAAAGTAAACAGGTCATGTTAATGTATCACCGAAGACATGCTCGCCTATAAGTGAATACTCACCCCAAGAGTTCCCTGGTAAGAGTGACTGGTCCGATACTGAGGATTTGTATGAACACTCTAGCCTTAGACAGAAAACTCAGGGTACAGGCATTCACCCTTCTAGTTTGCACGTGTTCACATTATAAGACCCAAACTTTGACGAGATTTCGAAAACTTAGAGGGTTCAAAACCTAGTAATCAATCATGCTAGAACAGATGATTGGTTTTCGAAGCGGATTCAGAATTTGTGTTCTTGTTGTGGTTGTCACCTAAGGATAAGTGACGGTATTATTTTAAGATCTAAACACAAGAATCTTGTGTTAGGGTCCTAGGAAGGTTATAGACTAGGTCAAAGCATTAATAATAACCTAATTCCCTATAACCATGAGCTCTGATACCAACTTTTCTGTCACACCCCGACCGCGTAAAACAACCAATCGCGGCGGAATCGTCGGGGAGTGTTGTAACAGAATCATTGTTTCAAAACCCATGGAAATTAAAGTTTCGTTTTATTAAACATTGAATATTTACATCGTCTGGAAATCTAAATAAACAATTTAAACATAGTCTATCATTGATATTAAGTCACTAAGGCCTCGTCCAGTCCTATGTGAGCATGCATCCTAGCAATCAACATCATTCAATAACCTGAAACATATGTGAAAACAACGTCAGCAAAGAAATGCTGGCGAGTACATAGGTTTTTGATAGTGTCGGATTCATGGCTAGTTTACATGTTGCAATACTTAATTAAAAACCTTGTTTTGAAAAGTGTAGTATTGCGACATAATTAACCAACTCAAAGTAAGTCGGTTATAATTTGTAAAATCTCGTAGCCATGATTCTTAACTCGAAAACATTTTGTTTTAGAAAACCAATTTGTAAAACATCTCGTATTAAATCATTAATAAAACTCGTTAATAAATCTCGTTAATAAAACTCGTTAATAAATCTCGTTAATAAAACTCGTTAATAAATCTCGTTAATAAAACTCGTTAATAAATCTCGTTAATAAAACTCGTTAATAAATCTCGTTAATAAAACTCGTTAATAAATCTCGTTAATAAAACTCGTTAATAAATCTCGTTAATAAAACTCGTATGGTTTATATCATTTCGAAAACCTCGTTTGTGTGACATCGTTTCAAAATCGTTTACCCAAGTGAACTAAATAACGCCACGGTATGTAATACGATGAAAACACTTATATATAGGAAGTACCAGCGGCGTATTCACCATGCTTTCATCACATTACACCCGTCCCGTTATCTAAACACTAACTGAAAACCAATCGTTTACCCAAATCGTTTAATTCGTTAAAAATCGCTTTAGTCGTTTAAATCATTCTCGTCTTAAATTGTGAAAACTACTTTTGATTGTCTCGCTAATAATATCCAAACCTTCGTGACTCGACTATCTCGCCTATAGCTTCTCGCATTAATAAACCACCAAAGGGTAAATTAACAATCACAAATTTAGTCGTTACCCACCTAAGCCACACATAATCATGGGTGCAGTTTGATATCGGGATTTGTCAGATCCTATGGTATCATAACCTAATACTGGTCGGTTCGGCCAAAACTAATAGATATTATTCGTTATGTAAATACAACCAACAAGTTTGTTTACTATATTGAAATCGTTATTAATTTAATATAAACCATTTTAATCGTTTTTGAAACCATTGTTATAATATCGAAAATCGTTTTGAAAACCATCGTTAAAACCTTGAAAACATTTAGCACATATGAATCACCCCAAAACAATTGAAAACAGTAAAATAGGGGAACTATGTACTCACCTGAGAATGCTTAGAGGTCTTGAACAACAACCAAGCAAAGCTAGAGGGAGCACGGAATCAATCGGCAACCTAATAACTATATAATTAAACCGGACCTAAGTCGGAAGATCGGATAGGATGAGGTTTTGTAAACCAAATGAGTATTGGAACTCATATGACATGGTTTAACAAAGTCTACATCCTAAATCGAAGCCTAACCTAAGTGCTTTCGACCCATTGTGACCCATTAAGGTAGCTTAAGCTACTTTAACATGTCGTTCGCGCAAAAGCGCGTTCGAGACGTCTAACTAGTCCTATGACAAGTATTATATGCCTAAACATGATTAAATATGTTGCATAATCAATAAAGTGACAAAAGTTTGTGTTACATATGCTTAATTACCAATTATGCATGAAAAGGGCATTTTGGTCATTTACCTAAGGCATATAAACTACCTATCATACAACTAATTAAACCTAAGTGACCATAAGGTATAACCTCGGAA
Source organism: Helianthus tuberosus (assembly GCA_030545235.1). Classification (NCBI taxonomy): domain Eukaryota; kingdom Viridiplantae; phylum Streptophyta; class Magnoliopsida; order Asterales; family Asteraceae; genus Helianthus; species Helianthus tuberosus. The sequence goes on from CM060369.1 coordinate 88,354,183, forward strand.
GGTTATTCTCTATGCAACTATGGTCACTAAACATGTTTGGTCGGATCCTAATGACCGACCAAACGGGTCGTGTTCGAAAGTCTAAGCGGGTGTTTAGTCCGCTTGACTTAAGACTCTACACAAGCACTAATCTAAAAAGTGACGAGTTAAACATGTTAAAACATGTTTAACGAATTTAGAAAATAGATTTGGTATCAAAACAAACAGTTTTGATACCTATAAGTAGTTTGGTTACAAAACACGCAAGAATGCGCATTTTGGCCGAAACTACGACTCGTCACTACACCTAGATAATGTGGTAATCAGTAGGTATAGTCACTAGGGACTATAACCATCGTGATTACACTCACGTTATGAAGTTCAAATGAACTTCACATTGACCATAAACTGGTCAATGCAGAAAGTCAAACGCAGTCTGACTTTCAGACTCGAAAAGCTATAAAAGAACGAAAGAATACTTAAAAAAGGTCCCCGCAAGCTTTGATCCGATTTACTCTCAGGTATGAAGCATAAACTTCAACTTAGAGAGCCAAAATCAGATCAATGAGGGTTTTGCAAGTGAAAGGGGATCGCTATTTATAGGAAAACTAGAACCGTTAGGATCGTTCATCGTAAAACGAGCTTCGATCACATCCGTACACATGTGCCCATGGTTTTGTGAAACCATGGGAGCCCATAGTTTCATTAAAACCATGTGCAAATGAGGGGAACAGCTGGAACAAGCTGGAATGTTGATTTTTCATTTTGGGGTCTTCCTAAGATAACTATGGCAGAATGACAATTTTGGTCCCTGAACTTCAGAATCTTGCATTTTGGCTCATTTTTGACACGTTTAAGCGCCGTTAACCTCATTTCAAGGCTCTAAAATGAAGTTAAAGTATAGGGAACTCAAAAAATGCTCAAAAATATATCGGATTTCGGTTCGTTTGGTCGTACGGTTGCGTTGTTCGGTTAATTACGACGGAAGTCGTAACGAACGCAAAAACGATCCAAATTACGCGACGAATGGAATTTTATCATGCCAATCACTAAAATAAAATATTTTAATGATTACATAAATTTTTGGATGTCCGGATGTATTCAGAACGTAAGATATGCGCGAAAATGCAAACTTATGCACTTTTGACGCTTCTAGTCCCTAAATGACCAAAAAGTTTATTTTAGCACACCGAACCCCTCAAAGCCTATTTCTAAACAATGTAACGGATATTTAGGGTATGTTTAACTTATGGTCATGTTCCAGAATGTTCGTTACAGTACAAATCGACATACTTTCGCAGTTTGTCGAAATTAGTCCCTATAAGCGAATAAACTTGATTTCGCCACACCAAACCCTCCAAAACTTATTTCTAAGTTATGTAAAGGTTATTTAAGGTATGTTAAGCCTATGTCACTGTACCAAAGTGTTTGTTGCATTAAACTGGTTATATTTGCGCATCAGTGCGCGTATAACCCTCCAGAAAGCGATTTAGAGCCCGAAATCGAACAAGAGTTGATAACTGCAAATGATACACATATTTATACAAATCCAAAGTATGAAACACAACATTTCATTGATTTGGTATTTGTTCGATGGCCGTGGAGGCACAGATGTCACACCGTAGGTCGGGCAATGCTCGACAGCAAGCCCTGTCCTCCTGGACGGTGGGTCTCATTCAACGGTCGGTCGTCGTTCGCCATGGTGCCTCCCTTATCGTCCCCTGATCTCTCAATCTCAGAAAGTATCACCGGTTCGTCAATCGCAGCTACAATACATTATGCAACGACACGGGACCATTCTCGAAGCCTCCTACTTCTCCTTAGGTTATGTTCTGGTTGGTCAGCCGGCTCAGCAATAGCGCGCACGGGGGTTGAGGACCTCAACCTACAATAAAAGGATAAGTATGATGCGGAAAAAGAATATATTATTATTACATTATTAAAAAATTTAATTAAACTTTAGCATGAATGAATTAAAAGAAATAATAAATCAATCGGTTCGATTCCGAACAAATAAATAAATAAATAAATAATCAACCAAACAAATATATATTAACAAATAAATAAAAAATAAGAACATATGCACAAGTATTCACAAGCATGTACACCGGTAAAAAAATGACTCGAATTGTTCCGAAAGCTTGTCGCATCCCCGAAAACAGCGCCAAAAACTTGACGTGAGCGTATATATACGTATTTTTACAATGAATTTTACACACGAACTTGGTTTTAATATTTATAAAAATGATTTATACCTTAACATTAAAACACACACAAAAGGACAAGTGTACCCTATCGTATATGTAGCAAACTATGAATAAGAACCAGATGTCGATCCACCGATGTGGGCGGACGCAAAAGTATTAAATCGTTGTCATTTATTTACCGGTAAAAAGATAGGTGAATTGATTTTAAACGAAAATTATCTAAAAGTATATTTAAGACATAATTGACTCCAAATACAAAAATATATATTATCTTGTTTCGCAAAAAAAACTAAGCATGTTATCTACATCGAAAATGTCACAAAAGCACTTGATCAATCTTGCAATTATAAAAACAATTAGTATCCCTTTCGGGAATCCTAACATGATAATCCTTCGGAAAGTTAACGCGATAAACACACTTTAACCACCTAAAATCATTCATTAGCGAGTATTGATATACTTTCATGCGAATCTTCTAAAGATAAGTTAGTCATCCGTTAAGAGTTTTCTAACCTCACTTATCAAGGAAAGCAATACTGATAACACAATGCAACCACCAAGACAAGCATAAAGTATATCATATCACAAACTATTACATTTTGCAAGTCTTGAACATAAATTTACTAAGAAAGCAATTTTAACCAAAATTACCAAACAAATATCATCAACCATATCAAGAACTTGCAATAACACCATTTAACCCGTTAAAGCCCTTACGTGTAATTGATTAAAATCAGATTTATCTTTTATTAAACCAATACCCATTTCTAGTTTCATGGTGTAAACATATTAACAAGCTAATAGTTTACTAACAAATGATTAATCAAGGATTATTTTAAAAATCTTAACTAAATAGTCATTAATCATCCAAGATAAACAACCACAATCAAGAATCCAACATCAATGAAACAAGTTTTCCATTTGATCGTCATGATTCAAACAAGAAAAAGTTGCCAAAGTTTCATACAAATAAGATTACAAACTAGAGATTGTTCATGAAACAAGTTTCTTAATGCTATTACAATAATACATAAACATCAGCTACAATGCTTGAAAATAAGCTCAACATACATGTTAAGAACAAGAAACCAAACCTTAAAAATCCATGGATATGATGGATTGGATGAAAGATAGGCTTCTTGCAATCTTGAGGCTTTAAATCGATCAAAGCAGATAGCTCTTGGACCCAAGAAATCGCCTAGAAACTTGGAAAAATACCCAATATTTTAATCAGTAGCGAATGCTCTGTTTTATAAGGAATTTTCATATATGCACGGTCGTGCACTTTATGTGTACATCCGTGCACTTTATGTGCACGCCCGTGCACCAACAATTGTCGCGTGATGTCACTGCTTTAGTGGGTCAGACAAGTGGATGATTGGACGGGTTGGTCTCAGATGTGCACAGTCATGCACTTCATGTGCACGATAGTTCATGGTCTTAAAATCACAGGTTTTTGAGGTTCTGATAGTGTATGGGAGTGCACTTGGTTGCACGGTCATGCGTCTTCGAGAAGTCAGCTGCACTAGCTTTTGCACTGTGACACCCGACTATTTAGGTTGTACCGTACAAATGTAACACGTGTCGTGAATGAATAAAAGGATGTATTTGTCTAATATTAATGTTTATGAGTGATATTTTATGTGTTGGTAAATCCAAACTTTAATAAAAATTATGTTGGCAATAATAAGATAAACGCTTATCGCGTAACGAACAAAATGCGAAACGAACGTCGGTGACCGCCCGATCAATGTTGAAATCCTAAAAATAATCTGTTATGATTAGAATGGTAATTTTAATCATGTCCCGAAGGAAAAATAAATTAAAACTCTACGAAACTCTATTTTTCGAGTTTAAGCGTGTACCGCGCGACACTGTGTGTATCAGACAAAATACTGTCAACGCAGCCACTCAAGGCAACTGATAATTATGTTAGTAATATTTTGGCGAGTTTATTTTTATAGAGCGTTAAAAATAATTTAAAATGCACTAAAACGGGATTAAAACGCTAGATAAAATATCTGGTATCCAGTAAAATACCAGTTTTTGGTCTAGATTATATATATATATGTATATGTATATATACGAAATGTATGTGTGTATGGGCAAGCGGTGGTGGCTAGGGAGGAGGTTCCTTCTTCTCTCTCTTCCACTTGGAAGTCTTGGAATACACCAAGAATTGCTTGTACCTTTTATGTAATCTTCTAGTATCTTGCCAAATCCAAGATATGATTTCAAAATCAAACAAACTCTCTCTCTCTAACATAGCTCGGCCGAACACCCCTTACACACCACCATTTTCAAAATTTCAATTTTGTTCTTGAAGATCCAAGCTCATTCCAAAGTGTTTTACAAGTCCATTTGAAGGTTTAAGGTAATTTCAAGGTGTTTTAAGCAACAATCAAGCTCCATATCATCAATCTTTACTAAAAACCCATCAAAATCTTGAAGGTATAAAACTCACTTTAAAAACCTTGTTCTTGATTCTTAATGATTTTGATGATGATGGAAGTTTCTCTTGTTATTGGATTTAAACACTAACTTGAAACTAATAATAAATGGGTTTTCAAAGAAAGTAAAAAATGGATGTATGTGTATATGTATGTATAGCTGTGAGTGTGTGTCTACATGTGTATTTGAGTTGAGTTTTGATTTTGATTGATTCTTGTTTGATTTGATTCTTGAAAGTGAAATGCATGCATGATCAAAAGGTGACTTATAAAAGTTCATATGATTAAAAGATTAACATGATAAAGTGAGTTTTTGATTGTATATATGCACATGTGTGTGTACCTTGAATGTATATGTATTTATGTATGTATGTATGTATACATGAGTATTTTTGTTAGTTGGTGTATAAATGAAAGAATGTTGCTAGCATTTAAGTCAAATGATTAGATGATGAACATGTCTTTGATTATTTAGAACAAATACATGTCATATGCATTCAAGTTCATGCAAGTTGATGATGATGTAAATTGAATGCATTAGATGCTTGTACTTAAGCATGCATGTGGATGTATGATCATGAAATGATGATTTGAATTTGATTTGATAAAAATAAATTTTAATCAGGCCCTAAACACTAAAACAATAATATTTTAAGTGTTAAAATAGTATAAAACTTTGTCATAAAGTTTACTAGCCTTGCATGTTGTACATGGTGCTTTAAGGGTTGTAAAATACTTGAAATCGCATGATTTATGTGACTTACATAAAAACTGCACTAATCTGATTATAACCATCATTTTAATTATTAAATAACATGTATTATGTTAAAATATCAAGTCGTTACGAGTTGGGATGGTTATGGTAACGTTTAACGCAAAACTATGCGGTAAAACGGTAAAAAATTTGGCTTTTCGAAGGATTTTTATAAAACTATTTTAGATCAGTAAGTAAACTGATATTTTTAATATAAATATAAGTATTTGAACTTATATTAAGTTTACTTGGTGTTTGGTTAGTCATACGTGACCTCCGACGCCCGAAAACGTTACCGAATCACTAGAATACGCGTTTTACAATGTACACTAGCATTGGTTTTTTTATGGGTGAACCTTATGTGTTAAAATGTGTTATGTGAATTAAATATGTGTATATGATAATATGTTAAGTTTTGACATGATAGAGGGAATTTAGACTATGCATGTACACTTGTGCACTTAAAGCGGTAGAATCGATAAAAATCACGTTAAATGTGTAACTTGTTTATCGAGTATGAAAATTGATACATATGTTAACTTGATAAGTTATTTCTTGTATACATGCTTTAAAAATGATAAAAGAAATAAGTTAATGAGATTTTGCGTGTTATGATATTAAGTTTATGGTTACGTTTATGTATATATATTACGACACCCAAATCATAGATATATTACGTATAAACGGGAGTGTTAAGGATTTACATGATAAGGGTCACTAATAAAATCGTTTAAGTCTCAAAATATTATATATATATATATATATATGAACTCAAAGTTATGTGAAAATTCTAAGATACGGAAAAACTTAGGAATTTTGTGATATATATATATATATATATATATATATATATATATATATATATATATATATGTATGTATATATTGATAAATTGTTCCAACGTATATTAGGACGTGTAGAAATCAAATTGTGGGATTGCGCTATTTATAATATGCACCCAAAGGTGAGTGTCACTAAACCCACTCTTTTTACTGTTTTGTATATGTTTTGGGGGAAGAACACGCCACAAAAAGGATTTAATAATGTTTTTGAATAAAACATACCTTTGATATATAAAATGTATATTTTCATAGAAACGGTTTTTGTGAATAAATATGTTTCAGGGAGAAACGGGGATTAATACGATGTTTCAGAGAAAACTACCGTGTAGAGTTAAAATTTGCTTAAATCTATAGTTGGGACGAATTTGCTTGATCTCAAGAGAGTAAGTATCGGCATAGTCTTACATTTCGGTGGGGATTTCAGGGAATTCGTACAACATCATATATTAAATTTATCATTATTAGTAGGATATATATATATATATATATATATATTGTTCATGACGCATGCATTATAGATGGCCTCGATATGGTCCATGCGCAAGTAATGTCGTTTAATCATTTAAGTATTGCATACGAGGAATTGTTGGTAGATCTATCGGGTTGACAATCCTGTCGTGACCGGTCGCCCCGTGTCAAGTTAAATGACGAATTGATATTGTGTTTATAGTCTAGCATTGATTATACCTTCATTGTTAATATATAGTTAGTAATGTCTTGCTAACTTATGAGTCCGAACATTTGATTCTATCAATTTAATATGTAAATTCGAGAAGATGTCTATGGTCGGAAGGTTCTACGGAAATGCTTGCGACGGCTGACCCTTGAATTTTTATAAGGAAATGAATTAATTTTCTTAAAAATTATATGTATGTTTTAATAATAAACACATAATTAGAAATTTTTTCCTTAGGATCAAATTATTTAAGTTTGAATATATGAACTCACCCTCCTTTGTGTTGACACTTGATTTTAACGTGTTCTTCAGGTACTTGAGTTCGGCTTTGGGAATTATGGCGTATCTTGTGGTTGTTGATGCATGTTTGGTTTGATAATGTGTTGGACAAACTTTTAAAAGTATTTGGTATAAATGTAGTAAGATCCATAAGGATCAAAACAACTTAATTATGGTGTGGTTGTGACGAAATTTAAGACTCTATGTTTTAAAATTTAAGTTTTAATTAAGTTAAAATGTCCAACATTATGATGCATCGTTCAGCAAGATATTAATGGGCACCAACTTCCGTCACCACTACGTTTTATATTCCGCTACGACGTTTTTGGGGTGTTAAAGAAGTTGGTATCAGAGCCAATGGTTGTTAGCGAACTAGATGTTTTCTGGGAAAAATCTAGACTTCAACCAAAGAATTTTGAGATTAAAAGTCCAAAATTCGCGAAGCCAAAATTTTTAAATAAACATGAAAATTTTATCATGTATGAAAACCATTGCGTGTTTATGTGCGTAAGTGATTATCTGTTTATTTGGGCCTTATGTGTTATTTTTCATTTGAACACACACTTACTTTGTACGGTTATATATGTCACAAATGTCGCACGAGCACGAGGTCATCAAGATTCATGACTCAGGTAGCGAGCCAGAATTCGAGACTTCACCCAGATCCATTCTACCAGAGATACCCCTCACGACTCCACAGATGGTTGGTATGGCCGAATTCGCTTCGTCATTCCATGTTGATCCTGCTATTTTCGCCAGCCAGGTAGACCCCCGTTATGCTTTCACAAGTAACGAATGGATAGACGACGATGATGATGTTCCTCACTCGATTCACGAGATGGGACAATCGTCAGGCACTGTACCAGTTATCGATGACGTGGATAGAGGTGTCCCTATGATCGAAGGATCTTTCAGTATCGCACCAGTGGTGGATGCCACTATCATTACGGCTCAACCATTAGAGCCATCAGTCATCCCACCTGTTGCTGTTGTCGAGCCTATTACTGAGATCCCCCCACCCGTTATTACTGAGTCATCCTTACCACGGATCGAGTCACGCGCTCCTACTACACCTCTCTTGGTTTATTATCGACGTAGGAAAGAGGACTAGACCTGTTGGAGAGATCGCATCGATGTCACGTGCTGAGACAGCATCTGCTTCTAAGAAGCAGAAAGGAGTATGGGTTGATCGATGTTTTCATTGCAACCGACAGTTCTCCACTCTGCGCGGAGACCTGGACTCAACTAGGGATCAGAAGAAGGATCTTGAGGGACAGATGGACTGGTACGACGAGTTGAAGGATCGAGACGACAGTGCAATGGATCAGATGCACTGGAGAATAGCACAGCTAGAGGAGCTTGTTAGGAGGATGTTGGACTTCTTGGGTCTGAAGCATTAGTTGTTTGTTGTTTTGTTGGTAGTTTTGTATGTCTCTTTCGATAAACCCTTTGTGGCTTGCATGCCAGATTTTTGGATATTTAGTAGGAATTTTTATATGAACTTATTGTGGGTGTTGATGTAGACATGCAAAAATTTGGTTAGTCATGTACTAAAAACAAGTTTTATAATTTCTGTAATGGATATCAGATGGGTTACTTTTGGTTTAAAAATTGTTCTCATTATTATGTGGATATTATACATGCGCAATGTTGGGTCCACTGGTATTTAATGATTGAATTATTTTTGGATATCGTCTTATGTTGTTATTATTGTTGTAATAATAGAAATGACAAAATGCCGCCAAAAGCGAGACAGGGTCCTGGACTACCTACCACACCAGAAGAGTTGGCACAAATCATAGCCCAACACGTTAATACTGCAATGGAACAGTGCGATGCTAACCAGAATAATGGCCAGGGACGTGGACGTGGTACTCATGGGCATGGTTTTGGTGGAGCATAGATCGGAAACCCTCAAGGTAATATAATGATCGGAAAGTTTTAGTAGTTCATGTGTTATGATATAATCAGTGTGTATTCCTGATTTTCATTAACCTTGTGAACAGTGCACAGATGTACGTATAAAACATAACAGGGCTACAACCCACGATCATTTACCAGTGCCGAAGGACCCCTTGATATCACCAGATGGATTGAGAAGATGGAATCTGTCATGGTAATCAGTGGTTGTGCTGCTGATCAGCGGGTTAGGTATGCTTCTTGTTCTTTTATTGATGAAGCTTTATCCTGGTGGAATGCACAAGTTCAAATAATGGGTGAAGACGCTGCCTATGGTCTAACCTGGAATGAACAAAAAGAGATGCTCCTAAAGGAATACTGCCCGCGTAGTGAGATGCAGAAGATTGAGACCGACTTCTGGAATTTGACCATGGAAGGCCTGAATGTCAGAGCTTACACATCTCGGTTCAACGATTTGGCAAGGTTGGTTCCATGGATGGTCACTCCTGAGTATGTTAAGATAGAGAGGTACATTTGGGTGCTATCGCCACGAATTCGTAGCATGGTCACATCAGCGAAACCGACTACCTATCTAGAAGCTACAACTCTAGCGAAATCGTTAGCGATGACGCTGCTCGTAAAGGTAGCCTTAACAAGAAGGACGAAATCGGGAAGTCGTCGAGCAAGGCCAATGGAGACGGGAAATCTGAGCGATCGGAGCGATCTGAGCCTAGATTTGGAGATTCGTAGAAGCGCAAGTCCGAGAGCTCAAAGAAGGAGACTAATGAGAAGCGTGATAGGAAACACAGCTCGGGGAAGGCGTATGTAGCAAAATCTAGTGGTTCCAGAAGGGATAGTGCCAGGGATGGCAGGAGTAGTTCTGAGAAAAAGACTCACGGTGATGAGTAGAGAAAGTGTGGTAGGTGTGGTCGAATTGGGCATGTTACCCGTGAGTGCTATGCTAAGAGTACTTCAGAGGGAGTGAAGCTAGATGGATGCTTCAAGTGCGGTGAACAAGGACATTTAAAGAGAGATTGTCTAAAAGCAAAGGGTCAGAATTCCAGAGGCAGAGCGTTCGAGCTAAATGCTGGTAAGGCACGTGACAATCCTGCTGTTGTTACCGATACATTCTTGATCAATAACCATTCTGCATTCGTACTCTTTGATACTGGGGCTAACTTGAGTTTTGTTTCTAAAAACTTTGAACCATTTATGTGTTCTCCAACAAGTAAGCTAAGTAAAAAGTGCTCGATAAAACTAGCAAATGGTAAATTGATAGAGACTAGTGAAGTCGTTCGTGGTTGTAGTATTCAGTTAGACGATCATAGTTTTAGTACCGATTTATTGCCAGTGGAGCTGGGTAGTTTGATGTAGTTGTGGGGATGGATTGGCTACCCAAGAATAAAGCTGAGATTATTTGCTCGGAAAAGCAAGTGAGGATACCTCGTCCTGGTGGCGGTGAAGCTATAGTCATTCAGGGAGACCGATCGAGTCTAGTGTCGAGTGTTGTTAGTGTTATGAAGATGCTTAAGATGTTGCGTAAGGGTTATCCTGTGTTCTTAATTAACGTAGTGGATACGAAGGCTGAAGGTAGGAAGATCGAAGAGATTCCTATAGTTCGTGATTATCCGGAAGTTTTTCCTGAAGACTTACCTAGATTGCCCCCTGCAAGACAGATCGAGTTTAATATTGATTTGGTGCCTGGTGCTGCACCAATTGAAAAATCTCCTTATAGATTGACACCGTCAGAGATGAAAGAATTGTCAAATCAGCTTCAAGAGCTACTAGACAAAGGTTTTATTCGACCAAGCTTTTCGCCTTGGGGTGCACCTGTCTTGTTTGTGAAGAAGAAGGATGGATCCTTCAGGATGTGCATTGACTATAGAGAGCTGAACAAGTTGACTATCAAGAATCGGTACCCTCTACCGATAATTGACGATTTGTTTGATCACCTACAGGGATCCAGCTACCACCAAAAGATCGACCTGCGTTCAGGATATCATCAGTTGAAGGTTGCTGATGAAGATATTCCGAAGACAGCTTTTCGAACACGAATGGCCATTACGAGTTTTTAGTCATGCCTTTTGGCTTAACTAATGCGCCAGTTATGTTCATGGATCTCATGAACAGGGTATGTAAACCCTATTTGGATAAATTCATGATAATATTCATCGACGATATACTTATCTATTCGCGAACCAAAGAAGATCATGATCAACTATTGGGATTGAACCCTACCAAAGGAACAGTTGATTAAAGCCAAAACTAGATCAGAGCAGTGGATCCAGAATAAGCAGATGCTGTATTCCAACTTTCCCCTTGAAAGTGGTTCTAACAACTGATGGCCTTTATCCACTGTTCGTATACAACTGCCGTTCTACAAACAATTGATCAAGTATAAAGACTGATGAAGACTAAAGCCCTGATGATCAATCTACTGTTATGGGTCAAACACTACTGAAGATACAAAGCACTGCTGGAGTCACAACAGTGGAAGGAGAAAGCAGTAGTTTAGTCTAATTCCTTTGTATTGTAATGTAATCAGCAGTTAGCAAATAGTTGTTATATTAGATCAGTAGTTACAGGTTGTTAGGAGGTTAGATGTCACTTTCATGGTGACGTCAGCCAAGATACTTCAGTGGTTTGCTCGTGCCTATAAATAGAACAGTACCCTGTACCGTTCTATTAGCTCTTTCACCACTTGTCTTCCTGCACGAACAATTCATTGTGAGCTCAGGCTGAGGGGGAGTTTGTGATACATGCATGCAATTGTAATTGATGTTTGAAATAAATTCAATCATTCTGTTCAATGATAAACTTGTGTGTTGAAAGCAATTCTCCTGTTTGATTGTGTATGAAAGTTTATTTACATATTTAGTTTCCGCTGCAATTACTTGTTCATCTTCATTATTATCAAATGAAAAACACAATCTTACGAAACTCAGATTCTAACAATTGGTATCAAAGCTCGGACAGTCAAATTTGATCTAACATTCATTTTGACATAAATAGTTCAGCTCATAATTGTTGATACTGTTAAATTGTTTGTTTCGTTGAAAAACAGAGTAAGGTTTAATCCCCATCAAAGTTGATTAATCAGTGCCTGTAAAACAATTAGGATGACATCACAATCACAAGATGTTAACAATAACATCGGTTCTCTCTTCAAACCACCCATGCTGAAGCGAAATGAGTAGAACATCTGGCAGAGAAGGATGGTGTGACAACTGTGTTCTGTAATCGATGTATGATGCAAAACAATGATGCTTATTAATAAAACAATGTGCTTTGGTGTTACTATGTGTGTTTTGGTATTATTATGTGTGTAATTGTGTTTGGTGATTTTACAATTTGATTCGATTCCAATTTCAAGCCTTAAATCGTTTTCTGGAAGGTTATACGCAAACTGGTGCATAAACGCAGTCAGTATAACGCGACAAACACTCCAGAATAGTTACATAGGCTAAACATACCTTAAATAACCTTTACATAACTTAGAAATAAGTTTTGAAGGCTTTGGTATGGCAAAATCAAGTTAATTCGCTTACACGGACTAAATTTGACAAACTGCGAAAGTATGCCAATTTGAACTGTAACGAACATTCTGGAACATGACCATAAGTTAAACATACCCTAAATATCCTTTACATAGCTTAGAAATAGGCTTTAAGGGATTCGGTGTGCTAAAATAAACTTTTGGGTCATTCAGGGACTAAAAGCATCAAAAAGTGCACAAGTTTGCATTTTCGCGCATATCTTACGTTCTGAATACATCCGGACATCCAAAAATTTATGTAAGCATTAAAATATTTTATTTTAGTGTTTGGCATAAGAAAAATCCATTCGTCGCGCAATTTGGATCGTTTTTCGCGCTTATGCGCATTCCGTCGTAATTAACCGAACAACGCAACCGTACGGCCAAACGAACTGACATCCGGCATATTTCTGAGCATATTTCATGTTCCCCATACTTTAACATCCTTATGGAGTTTAAAAATGGGTTTGACGGGTGTTAGAAGTGCCAAAACACGACGATACGCGCACAGGGGCCTATTCTTCCATTTTTGAAACTTGGCTGGTCTGCACAAGGCTTACGGACCGTAAGCCCTTAGCCATATGGTCCGTAAGGACCTCCCGGAATAGAAAAACCAGATTAACCAGCTGTTAACAGCTGTTAAGCACTCATAACCCAATTGCACATGGTTTTGGACAATACTAGGGGCTCAAGTGGTTTTGTAAAACCATGGGCTTGAGGTGTATGGATGAGATTGAAGCACGTTATTCGAGGAATGATCTTAACAGTTTTAGAAATCCTATAAATACCCCATGATCTCAACCCCAAAAACCCACACCTTTGAAATCTGAATTTGTTCTCTAAGTTGATGTGTTTAACACTTCATACCTGAGAATATTCGGATTCAAAACTTCCATTCTTGGACCCGTTGTAAGTGTTCTTTCGTTCTTTTCATTAGTTTTAGCGTTAAAGTCAAACTGCGTTTGACTTTCTGCATTGACCAGTTTATGGTCAATGTGAAGTTCGTTTGAACTTCATAACTGAGAGTAATCACGATGGTTATAGTCCTTAGTGACTATACCTACTGATAACCACGTTATCTAGGCTCAGTGACGAGTCGTAGTTTCGGCCAAAATGCGCATTTACGTGTATTTTGTTACCAAACTACTCTAGGATATCAAAACCGTTTGTTTTGATATCAAAACCTATTTTCAAACCTTGTTAAACATGTTCTAACATGTTTAGCTCGTCACTTTTAGTTTTGTGCTTGTCTAGGGTCGTAAAGGTAAGCGATCTAAACAATCGCTTATACTTTCGAACCCGACCCGTTTGGTCGATCATTAGGATCCAACCAAACACACTAGGTGACCATAGTATTTAGGGAATAACCTTCCAAGGTTATACCTTATGGTCACTTCGTTTAAGTAGTTTTATGATAAGTAGTTTATATGCCTTGGGCTTATTACCAAAATGCCCTTTTTATGCCAAATTTACTTTAAAACATATGTAACATAATTTTTGATATCTAAACTGATTTGGCAACAATATTAGACATGTTAAGGCATATTTTACCTATCATAGGGCTAGTTAGGCGTTCTGAATGCGTTTTTCGCGAATGACGCGTTAAAGTAGCATAAGCTACCTTAATGGGCCGCGATGGGTCGTAAGCACTTAGGTTAGGTTTCATTTAGGATGTAGGCCTTGTTAAACCATATCACATGAGTTCCAACACTCATTTGGTTTACAAGACCTCATTCTGTCCGATCTTCCGATTTAGGCGTCTATTGTTTGACTAGTGAATTCAATTACTAGTGCTGCTTGATTTCTCTGGTTCACTCGAGTTTGTTGAAGTACGATTGATTGAGGATACCTTGCACTACATGTGAGTACATAGTTCCCCTATTTTACTGTTTTCAAATGTTTTGGGGTGATTCATATGTACATAATGTTTTCAAGGTGTTAACGATGATTTCAAAAACAATTAAAACGATTTATACTAAACTAATAACGATTTCGATAATGTGAATGAACTTGTTGGTTGTAGTTACATAACGAATGACATTAATTAATTTTGGCCGAACTGGCCAGTATTAGGTTATGGTACCATAGGATCTGACAAATCCCGTTACTGCATTACACCCATGGTTATGTGTGGGTGTTGTGGGTAACAACTGAATCTGTAATTATTAACTTACCCTTTGGGGGTTTGTTAATACGAGAAGCGAGGAACGAGGTAGTCGAGTCACGAAGGTTTGAATGTTATTAACGAGACGACCATATATAAGTTTTCACAATTAAAACGAGGATGATTTAAACGATTTAAACGAGTAAACGATTTGGAAATGATTTGGAAACGATGTTAAACGATTTGGGTAAACGATTGGTTTTTGGTTAGTGTTTAGATAATGGGACAGGTGTAATATGGTGAAAACATGGTAGATATGCCGCTGGTACTTCTTATATATAAGTGTTTTCAACATATTACATACCGTGGCGTTATTTAGTTCACTTGGGTAAACAATATTGAAACGATGTCACTCAACGATGTTTTCGAAATAATATACGAGTTTTATTAACGAGTTTATACGAGATGTTTTACAAGATGGTTTTCTAAAACAAAAGCTTTTGGGTTAAGAATCATGGCTACGAGGTTTTATAAATTATAACCCGCTTGATTTGAGTTGGTTAATTAAGTTGCAATGTTATACTCTTTTCAAAACAAGGTTTTCAAGGTATTGCAATATATGTAAACAAGCCATGATTCCGATACTCTTATAAAACCTATGTACTCGCCAGCATTTCTTTGCTGACTTTGTTTTTACATATGTTTCAGGTATTGTTGCTTGATTGACGTTCTAGGATGCATGCGTCACATAGGATCTGGACGAGGCCTTAGTGACATAAAACAATGATAGTCGATATAAAACTTGTTTGTTATGTGTTAAAACAATAAAATGAAACACTTTTTGTATCCATGGTTATGAAACGATAATTCTGTTACAACACTCCCCGACGTTTCCGCCACGCTTTGTTGTTTTACGTGGTCGGGGTGTGACACATGGGACACATCCTTGCTCAACAGAATACCGGATGTTGGAAGTCGGTTACCTTTGGACCACATGTTCCAATGGTGCCGAGTGCTGAGGATCCAAAGAAATATGAACCTAAGAAAGTTGAAAACTATACCGAACTGGACTTTCAGAAATTTGAACTGGATGCCAAGGCATTTAGCATTGTTGCATCTGTATTACCCAATGAAATCTATGCTAGACTGTTACACTGTAACAGTGCCAAGGAATTATGGGATGCACTGAAAGAACAGTTTGGGGGGACTAAAGAGGTTATTGAAAACAACAGGGAAATTTTAAACCAACAGTATGAAACCTTTTGTCACATGAAGGGTGAAACATTAACCCAGCAGTTTGAGCGATTTAGCTGTCTCATAAGTGAACTTAAACTTGTTAATTCTGAATTTCCAAAATCAACCGTTAATAGCTGGTTTTTTAGATCACTTCCTGATAAATGGGACACCATTGCTTTTGTGACAAGAAATTCTGTTGGGTTCAAAGATCTGACAATAACCCAACTTCATGGTAGACTCCTGACCTATGAAAGGGAGTTAAACCAGAAAAAGAAGTTGCAAGAGTCTGGCAAAGTTGCAGATGACTACTCATTTGGCAACGCAACTCTTCTGGGTCAAGAAGAGTCTGGAAGCAGTAAGGATCAGAGTTATGATCATTTTATTGACATAACTACTGGTGCAAACTTCAACTCTGATCCTCACTCATCCAATTTTGCTTTCACAGCAAATGGAGAAAGCCAGAACTCTGATAATCTATGCTTTGAACTCAATGACTTACAGCATTTTGATCCAACTGATCTTGAAGAAATGGACATTTTGCATCAACTGGCATTGCTAAGTGTAAGAACTAGCAAATTTTACAAAAGGACAGGGAGAAAATTCCCAGGGTTACATGGGAATCTAAAAGTGGGGTTGGATAAATCCAAGATCAAGTGCTATAAGTGTAATAGGCTAGGTCATTTTGCTAGGGAATGCAGGAGTCAAACCACTGGTCCAATTATTACACATCCCAGCTCAAACCCTAGACCACAAAACCACCAAAGAACTGTGCACTATGCCCAATATACCCCTGCTGCCCATGTTAACACTGCTCACTATGCACATCCTGCAACCCCTGTTCCTGTGCATTATGTTCAAAACACTGTTCCCCAAATTCAGTATGTCCAAGCCCCTGCTCCCCAGGTTCAGGTGCAACAAGTTGCACCTCAACAAACTACACCAACAGTGGTTCAACCAGACCAACAAGGCTTGTTCACACAAGGGCTGGTTGACTGGAGTAGTTTACCTGAGGAGCTAGGAGATGAAAATTTTGCACTGTATGCTCAAAGCACTGCTTCTGGTAATGATATTTGTTTTGTAGCTTTGGAGACCATACAGGATGGGCTGGAAGCTAAAGAAGAACATTCAAGTGCTGAAATAGTGGACAAAATTCTTGAAGCAGTGGTTACTACTGTTGCTGAGGAAGTACTGTTGGGAGAAAGTTCAAAACCCCTGTTGGAACCACTGTCCGACCCCTGGTCCAAAGAAGAAGAAGAAGAGAAGAAAGAAGGTGAGAAGGAAGAGAGAGCTGAAGAAGAAAGTGATCATCCATGTGATTGTACCATGATGGCTGAACCAAGGTATCACCTCAGTTCTTAAAAATATGTGTTCAGACAAATGCGTTATAGCATTTGCTAACATCAAAGAGGTGAATGAAAACCTTAGGGATAGGTTGTTAACTTCTGAAGTTCAATTTGAAAAGTCATTAAACGAACTTAAAAACAAGTTGAATGAAAAAGAAAGTGAGATCTGCAGCTTAAAACAAGAGAAGAGCATAACCAAGGACCAACTCCAAACAATGATAGAAAATTATCAAGGTTGCAAAAAGGAGTTGAAAGCCACCCAGATTACTTGTGAAAAGGGGGTGGAATCCTGTAAAGGTTAAGAGATCATGCTTGAAAAACAGCTTGAAAGTAATGTAAAATTTGGTGGTTTAGAAAAAATGACCAAGTTGAAAACAATGCTGCAAATCAAGCTGGTTCTGTTGAAATCATACCAACCAACAAGAATGGCCAAGAAGTTAAAATAACTGACAAACTTGGTAACAAAATCACTCTGGAAAGATCTGTGGGGTCCTCAACTTTTGAGGAACTTGAGAAGTACCAATTTAAACCCACATGGTCTGATGAGTGTGACATTCTTGAAAATTTTAAGCCCATGGACTTCACAACCACTGATGGTGTAAAAGCTCCTAAAGCAAAGGTCATTCCTCTCAAAGACATCCCAACAGTGGTTCAAAACTCTGTTGCAAAGGAGTCTGAGAAGAAGAAAAGAAAAGATCAAAATCCTGTTTTGTGATTTCTGTGAAAAGAAGAATCATCTAACAAAAGACTGTTTTCATCTAAAAGCATATGATATCAACAAAACAAGTGTTATTGTACCTGCTCAGAGCTGCACCATCTGTGGTAAATCAAACCACAAAACTCAGGAATGTGTGTATCTCAAATCATTTGATGTAAAAAAGAATGAGTACAGTGCAAAAACATCCTTGAGTTCATCAAATCCATCTGTCAAATTCACCAAGAATCAACCATTGTTTGTGCCAGTTCAAACAACTGTTACCAAACAGCTGAACCAAACCTCTATTAAAAGAGATGTTCAGGTGACTGATGCACCCCCTGCAAACCAATACCGAAGAGGTAAAGATCAACCACCATACCCAAGGGTCCCGCATGTTTATGAAGCCTACAAAAGGCCTTCTAAACCAAGAGTGAACATGCATCCCTTTGGGTATCAACAGCTAATAGGGCAAGACCCACAACAGTGGTTAGAGAAAAACAGTTCCAAAACTATCCAAACCCCTGACCTAACCATTGTCCATCCACCTGAACTTAACCTAGACACTGTTGAGACCCCAACCAAAGACTTATTGGCTTTGGAGACCCTAATGAACTAACCTTTTACTTGATGTGCAGGGAGCTTCTGTATGCTTAAATAGTCTTTGGTATGTAGATAGTGGAGGCTACAGGCACATGACAGGATTTAGAGCCTTACTCAAGGATTTCAAAACTCATGGAGGGGGTGATATATCCTTTGGTAATAATAGTAAAGGGAAGGTTATGGGGTCTGGTACAGTTCAGTCTGGTAATGTTAAGTTTGAAAATGTCAATCTGATAGACAATCTAAAATTCAACCTCCTAAGTGTCTCTCAAATGAGTGATAAGGGCTATGGCTCATTCTTTACAAAGGAGTGTTGTAGGATTGTTGGACCAGAAATGGTTGAAAAGATTGAAGAAATAATAAAAAATGGAAAAACCCAACTTGTTGCTCAAAGGAGTGGCAATGTCTATATGGTGGATATGTCAAAAGAGAGCCCCTGGAGTGATGCATGTCTGTTCTCAGCTGCCTCTAACAAAGAGACAGAATTATGGCACAGGAGATTGGGGCACACAAATCTCAAGACTATCACTGCTTTGTCAAAGCAAGGGTTAGTAAGAGGTTTACCTCAAAAACTGTTCACCTGTCCTGAGCATTGTGTTTCCTGCCTAAAAGGAAAACAACATAAAAGCTCATATAAATCAATTGAAGAGTCCAAAACAACCAAGTGCTTGCAAATACTTCATATGGATCTGTTTGGCCCAGTTAAAGTCATGAGTTTTAGGAAGAAAAAATATTGTTTGGTTATTGTTGATGACTTTTCTAGGTTTACATGGACTTACTTTTTACACTCCAAAGATGAGACTGCAGGCATTTTGCAAGACTTTGTAACACAGGTTGAAAAGCAGTTTGACTTGCCAGTAAAAGTCTTCAGGAGTGACAATGGCACAGAGTTCAGAAATAAGGAGTTGGATGATTTCTGTGGGTCAAAAGGAATTGTAAGGCAGTACAACATTCCAAGAACACCAGAGCAAAATGGGGTTGTTGAAAGAAAGAAAGAACAGAACATTGATTGAGGCTGCCAGAACTATGCTTGCTGATTCAGGTTTGCCTTTAACTTTCTGGGCAGAGGCAGTAAACACTGCTTGCTATGTCCAGAACAGAGTTTTAATCAACCCTATACATCAAAAGACTGCATATGAACTGTTGTATAAAATAAAGCCATTGATTTCATATTTCAAAGTTTTTGGCTGCCGATGTTTCATTTTAAACTTAAAAGATTCTATCTCAAAGTTTGCAGCCAAAATTGATTGTGGTTATCATTTGGGATACTCAACCACAGCTAAGGCCTACAAAGTGTTTAACACAAGGACCAAAACAGTGGAAGAGACTTTGAATGTAAAGTTCAATGAACTTTCATCAATGAAAATCCCTACAAATCCTGCAGAATTATTTGATCTTGATAAATTCACATTTGAAAATGTTTCTGTCAAGACTAACAATGCAGGTCCATCAGAAAATCCTTCATCAGACTATGGATATAAAGTCATCATTCCACAACAAAAGTCTGCATCAAATGGTAGAGCAGCAAATGTTCAAAACAGCTGTCAAAGCTCAACCACTGCTACCTCAACAGTTGTTGACCAAAGTAGCCCATCAACCACTGTTGACAAAAGCCATCAAACAGTGGATAAAATTCAACATGTTTTTTACACCTGTTCCTCCTATTCCTGTACCTCCATTTGAAGCCACTGCTGGATCATCAAAGTCACCAGCAGTGGTTAGCTCAGATGATTCACATCTGCAGCCTTCACCATTATATGCCATTGTTCCATACATAGGATATCTAATCTTCTTGAAGTCTCATCCACTTGACCAAATCATTGGCAACATCAGTGAAGGGGTGCTAACCAGAAGCCAATCCTAAAACATCTGTCTTTTTGTTGGTTTCCTATCTCTCCATCAACCAGTCAAGTACCAAGAGGCACTAAAAGACAATAGCCGGGTAGAAGCCATGCAAGAGGAGCTCCAACAGTTTAAAAGACAAAAAGTATGGGAACTTGTACCACTGCCAGAGGGTGTAAGTCCTATTGGCACAAAGTGGGTCTTCAAAAATAAAACTGATGAAAGGGGTATTGTTGTCAAGAATAAAGCTAGGCTTGTGGTTCAAGGTTTCAGACAGGAAGAGGGCATTGACTATGATGAAACATTTTCCCCTGTAGCCAGATTGGAAGCTATCAGACTGTTCTTGGCCTTTGCTATCAACCATAACATCAAGGTGTATCAAATGGATATCAAATGTGCCTTCCTCTATGGTAAGATTCAAGAAGAGGTATATGTTTGTCAACCTCCAGGCTTTGAGGATCCATTTAATCTAAATCATGTCTACAAGCTAAATAAAGCTTTGTATGGACTAAAACAAGCACCTAGAGCATGGTATGAAACTCTTTCCACCTTTCTACTTTCCATTGGTTTCACAAGAGGTAAAATAGACAAAACACTATTTTTAAAATGGAGAGGGAAAGACTTGATGATTGTCCAGATTTTTGTGATGACATCATTTTTTGAAGCACATGTTCAAAAATGTGTGAAGAGTTTAGGCAACTCATGACAACTGAGTTTGGGATGAGTGCAATGGGTGAACTCCAGTGCTTTATTGGTCTTCAAGTAAGGCAACTGCAAAATGGCACTTTATCCATCAAGGAAAATATGCCAAAGAACTTTTAAATAAATTTGAGATGGATGATTGTAAGCCATGCAGTACACCCATTGCAACCAATAAAATTGTCATGTCTGATGAAAAGGATGATTTGGTTGATCAAACTCTATATAGAAGCATGATTGGGTCTTTATTGTACCTAACTGCATCTATGTGACAACCCTCACTAAACCAGGTATCCGTACGACTTAATTAATAATTAATTACTGCTTAATTACTGTGCTTACTTGAAATTGTGGATAAACTGCTACTTGAATACTGATACATGTACTTACTTGCATCATACTTTACTTGCTGTCACTTCATGTTTTGCTTACAGCACCTTTGTGACAACCTTGATGCACCAAAAGCACAGTAGCACAATGAACGGATAACCTATTAAATGTGCTGTCATAACTAGCACCAGGCAGGTACTGCCTCTAAGGCCTGTAAGAGCCTGAGATAGTTTGCTACACTAGTGGTGAGTGTAGGGATATAAGGGTTGTAGAACTGCGTCACTAGGAATAAGTTACAGTGACCGGATGTGCCTAAAACGTACTCTAAGTACAAAATTCAGCATTTTAACACAAAAATTCAGCATTTAGCTACTTAATAAAGTGCCAAAGCATGAGAAAAACATTACTAGACACTTTCCAAAGTGTCGGGAATAAGTTGTGTCACTAAAGGTAATAATAACGACACTTTAAAGCTTTGTTAAGCACTTTAACGGATCTCTATCCAACCAAACAACCGGATTTTACACGGAACATAAAAATATGAGTTAAATGCCATTTTAGTCCCTGTGGTTTGGGCCATTTTGCCAGTTTAGTCCAAAGGTTTCATTTTTAACATCTGGATCCAAAAAGGTTTCATCGTTATCATTTTGGTCCAACTGACTTAACTCCATCCATATGTGTTAAGTCTGCCAAGGGCATTTTAGTCATTTTATTATTCTTTTTATTAACCCTTGATTCTTTATTGTTTTCCCTCTCATTTTGGCGCCCCTTCACCCTGTATATAATCATAACCAGAACTTGAAACCCTAAATTCCTAATTAGCATAGTTCGAGCAAATCATCTCTCCTACCTACCTTCAATCTTCATCAATGGTGCAATGTCTATATGGTGCCCATACTGTAATTCGATCTTGATAGTCTATGAGTTGCAGTTTCTTTCTTCGATTCCAACGAAACCGATTCAAATTTATCAACAAACTCTGAAGACCACCATGTATTATTACTAGAAGACCTTTGCTCTGAGCTCCTTAATCAACCATGTGTCTCTTCCATATCTACCAAAAATGAATCACATTACCAACTCAACTGTAAAAGACCCTTTTAGCTCTATATTGAAATAACAGCTCATTTACTAAAGAACAATTTCATTTTGCACATTCTAGGAGGGCTCATATGACCTGCAAATAAGAAACAAGAGCAGTTAACCTTCCATCAGTTATACTAACGAAAAGATATATTAATTAAAAGATAAAAATCTTAAATCACAACACACTAGATCTATCCAGAGTCCTAGGTGGAACTAATAACTTCAAATAGGAATATCATTAATCCCTAATATTTTCTAACTACCGGTCCTGTTCGATAGATTTAACATCACTGCAACATTAACAGGGCTAATTACATTACATAATTGGGCAATTAAAGCATTTTCTATAAAACCTAAAGCACATTAAAGATAAAAACATAATGAGATCTTCCGATCACTAATCAAAAGTTCCACCAACAAGTATTAACATCATATAACAAAACTCACAAATTAAAGCCTTCAAGTTCAATTACCAGGAAGAAATCTGTCATATGTACTGTTGCTCATAGATTATTGTATGGCACCACATGGACATTGCATATGAAGATTGAAGGTAGGAAGGAGAGATGATTTGCTCGAACTATGTTAATTAGGAATTTAGGGTTTCAGGTTCTGGTCATATACAGGGTGAAAGGGCGCTAAATGAGAGGGAAAACAACAAAGAATAAGGGGTTAATAAAAAGAAAAATGAAATGACTAAAATGCCATTGGCAGACTTAACACATATGGATGGAGTTAAGTCGGTTGGACCAAAATGGCAACGATAAAACCTTTTTGGATCCAGATGTTAAAAATGAAACCTTTGGACTAAACTGTCAAAATGGCTCAAACCACAAGGACTAAAATGGCATTTAACTCTAAAAATATTGCCATTTACATTGTTTCTCTTTTTCTAAGCCAGTTAGGGTCCCCGAGTACCCTAACACCCGTCACAACTTACTACACATTAGTAACCGGGTTAATCCCTAAACTAACTTAACTTAACTTAACTAATGTCCTAACTATTGGTTGAAATTGAACCAAGGACCCCCCCTCTAACCGAATTCGGTCCCCTTGGGGGACACCCCTTGTACTTTGATGATTAATGTAATCATCCTTGTTCCATATCAAGATAACATAGAGACTCTTGGTTAATGACCATACTAATTGTCTATAAGTTCAACACTTAACACATTATCACAACTCACCACAAAACTCTCTCTCCCTCTCCTTGCTAAACTCACGGCCGAACACCCCCTCTACCATCCATCATTTTTCGATTCCATTCAAGATATTCCAAGATCATACAAGGGTTAAGGATCACGTATAAGGAAGCTTGGTGCACTCGGATTGCGAAGGACCTCGCTACATTGCTTTTATCCACTCATTTTGCGACTAGAATCTTCCCTAGCCTCGAGCTAGTAGTAAGTTGCTTGAAACACATTCTTGATCCATTCTAAAGTGGTTAAAAAGAACTTTGTCGGTTAAAATCTATGAACATACAAAATGATGTGAAAAAGTCTACTAAAAATGCTAAAGATGATGGTTAAAAGCTAGATTGTTGTGTAAATCATGTAGGATTTGTTCTGTGTAATTATTTAGTGCCAATTTATGTTGTGGTATCTCGGATCATTGTTTAACCCGGATTGGTCATGATCATGGATCATGACATAGAGCTTGTTTAAGTGTAACAAGGGTTAAGTGATGAAACTCTACCACACGAGAAACTTGAACTTGTGTAAAAACGATTTTACTTACGAAATAGTGTTTAAAACTAGTAGATCTACGGATCTACAAGCGATATTTTCAAAGGACCACTTGTCAAGAGAAAACATACTTTTAAAGACGGATCTTACATAAACAAAAGTGCTTTTGTAAACACACAAGTGTGTAGACACTTGTGTAACACAAAGTTTTGACAAAAGAACTATTTCTGTAAATGTTAACAAGAAGTTGTGGAAATTTATTTTCTTTAAAAACAAGACTTTTACGAAACCGGATTGATTTATACAAAAGATCCACTAAAAGTAATGGGATTTACTTCATATTTTAGATAAACCACAAGTTCATGTATTTTTACGATTTACATCTATTTCGACTAGTTTGATGGTTTGAATAATGTTTATTGATTGAATGAGAAAATTGTTGGCTTGATTTGTAAAAGAAAATGATACGCTTGAAAGCGTGGCCACCTCCAGTTACAGAGGAAACTCTGGCGAAATTTTTCCAAAAACCTAACACTTAGAAATATTTTCACTACAAGTGTTAGAAATACATTTTAACGTGTTTTCGAATTATAGATTTCGCCATGACTTTATTACAAGATTTCTAATTATCGGAGGTGGGATTTTCACAAAATAAAAACTTGCTAAGATATATATTTAGTATATATTTAGTAGTAACACTTGTGAATTTTTATGATTATTTTGTGAACTATACAAATATTATTTTTAGGGTAAAAATAATATTACCAAATGATAACGATTCCAAAATAATACGAACGCACATGTATAAATCCCCCATCCTTGGGAAGGAAAATAATTACCAAGTATTTACAAAAAAATATAAACACGAAATAGTTGTCTAACTATTTCCCAAAAACTTAAACCTTAAGCCAAGGCACGGCCGTCCGTCCAATAGACTTAGTACATGTAGGTCATTGCACAGCTGCTTGATCAAGAGATATACTTGGTAGAGACGCACCACTGTGAGTTCATGTCCCCCTTTTCTCTAACTGTTTTCAGTTTTCTAAACTGCGGGGGTGAAATACATGTTACTATGATTACGAATATTTCTTACATGGTATGGTTAGCGTAAGGAGGGTTATTATTTAGATCATGTGAGTGGGTAGGCGGAAACTTGGGACTATTAATCCTCATAGTAGGACCGAGGGGCAGGAGCGGTAGATCTATCTGGGTGTAGCGAGCCCAGCCCCAGGCCCAAACAGTACGGACCTCGGGGTAACTTTGTACCCAACGCATAAATCTGTTAGGTTTGAGTCTTCCTACTTGCACTTCACACATATCAATGGCCTTACAAACCATTGGTGATCACTTTTTCCTTATTTGCTACATACCAGGATTTCTATACATACAAAGGTTTATTTACTCACTTACACATGAACTCGCTCAACATTATTGTTGATTTTTCAACTTACATGTATTTCAGGGAATTAAAGATCTGGCGCGGTATGTTGTGTCTTCCCGCTGCACATGGGTTCCAAGGTCATCCCGGGTTAGGAAATGTGACTTTTTCCTGGACGAGTCACAATTCTTAAACTGAGTTTTATTCATGTTGATGTTTATGTCTTTCAAAACAATGTTTTATGTTATGATGGTGTAGTTCCAAGACAATGTTATGTTACTTTGGTTTTAAAACTTAAATTAATGGATGATCTTGCATGGTTTTTATTTCATATAGCTTGTTCTGATTAAGCTATGGTATTAAGAAGTCACACCAAATTAACCACGCTTCCGCAAAGCCAGGGTATGACAGCTTGGTATCAGAGCTCTGATCATAGCGAACTAGGATTCCTTCTCGAGTCTAGACTATGATCACTAGGGCTCTCACGAAAACATTTTTACACTGCATACCACTCAAGTCCAGATCCAAAACTTTTTACAAACAAATGTTGAGCACATTTATTTATTATTTATAGGCTCAGTCTGAGAGGCTGAGGCTCGGTCTGGAGGACCGAGGCTCGGTCTAGGAAACCGAGGTAGTTTCCTAGTAGGACTAGGGAGAGCAGTCTGAGAGGCTGGGAGAATAGGCTAGTGGGACTAGGAAGAGCAGTCTAAGAGGCTGGGAGAATTTGGCTAGTAGGACTAGGAAGAGCAGTCTGAGAGGCTGGGAGGCTAGTGGGACTAGGAGAATTATTTGATTGCTTACTTGGTGACTAATGTGCTTATCTGATTGTATGATTGATTATTTGTACATATTTGTGTTTGTGTTACAGACACCATGGACTCACCCGGCACAGGTGATTCGGACACCACGGGCCCTAGACCCATAGTATCAGACGACTTAGAGTCTTCAGAGCACGAGGTCCACACATCAGATGTTACCAGCACAGACGAGGACAACTTTCAGCCCTTTGCGCTGCCCGACGCTGTCGATGAGCCTGCTGATGGTCCTTTTGCTGGGTACCTACCACTCGTAGAGATCCCTGCTCCCATACCTTTGGCCGTTTATCCTGCTTACGATATGCTTCTCGACGCCGACGTTGACGACGACGTCGATCTGTTTGATGATGTGCCCCTGGAGGACGATGTTGAGGGCGAGGCCCTTCTAGCTGACGGTGGTCTTTTGTTACTCGCAGACGCTCCAGCTGAGGAGTCACCTGCACACTCACCCGCTCCAGGCTCCTTCGAGTCTGTGGCCTCCGCACCGTCACACACTCGGAGCGCACAGCACTATTCACACGGTTCAGATCCTGACAGGGCATCATCTGCTGCCTCTACTCCTAGATTTGCTTTCGATCACGACCTCGATGAGGATTCAGACCCTGTTTTTCCCCTTGGATACGACCCGGACCAGGAGATAGAGTTCATCCACTTGGATCAGCCTATGGTTGACCCAGTAGACCCAGTTGACCCTGCATTCGCTGATCATGCAGATTTTGATATGGAGTTCATTGATCCCGAGCAGCTACTGGACCCTGCTCCTGACCCAGCGCTTGAGCATGACCCTACTCATGCTGGCATACCTATTGATCCTGTGATTGCTGACCCACCCATTGGTGATCACCCTGCTGATGCACCACTACTGGAGGGTGACCATGTTATTGCTGCTGATCATGTTGATCCCCCACTTATCGCTGATATACCTGCTGACCCTCTTGATGCACCCCACCTTGACCCTATGCCTGTACAGTTTGATCGAGCACTTTTTGAGGCACAGATTGACCCACGAGACGAGCACGCCCAGCATGGGTGGATTCCTGCGGATGATGAGCTCCCACCTATTCCTCCTCATACCACCGATGCACGTCATGTTGATTTCTCTTTTTCATTTGCACAGTACACACCTCCAGCTCGACCTGGAGAGGGTTCCTCGGCTCGTCCCTTTGGACATGTGCCGACATATATTCCAGCTATGCCACAGTCTTCATCTGCTATTCCCCCTGTACCACCATTCTTTGTGCCACCTTTTGATCCAGCCAGCGAGCCGTTTCTCTGGACGTCACCTTCTGTTATGCCATCGACCGACGCCTACCATCCTTTCCATATGGGGTATACTATTGAGGACGTTCTGATGTTGTTTATTGTCCAGCAGGAGGCACTCACACAGCATATTCAAGAGCTTGAGAGAGCTCAGCCGCCGCCGTGCCAGTGTCAGGGTCAGACCCACCCTGCTTCTTCGCAGCACCCTCGACCATTGTTACCTGACTATGCTGCACGCCTTTTGGCACTTGAGCAGCAGGTTGCTTCTTGGTTGCGTACCCAGAGAGCCATGGAGGAGGACTGGCTCCATTTGCAACGTTTGTTCTACACCCATTTTCCCCCTCCTCCACCACCATCAGTTTAGGGCATCCTTAGTACAGCATGGGTAGACGCTGGTGAGAAGACGGCGATTGTTTTGACTGCACAGCATTTTTGGAGACTGCATTTTGATTCTGACTTTTGTGACATGTATATGGGTGTATTGACACTGGTTTGATATTCTTTTGGACTAGGGTGATGTAGCCCTTAGTCGATGATGATGTATGACACTATTATGTACCTGTACACTTACTATGTGGTCTCGATATATGGCAATCGCAGTATTCTCATCATATATGATGTTTTGATTGATTATTTATGTTTTTTAACATGGGATGTTGTGTGATTGATATGATTATAACATGAGATGTTATGTACTGTTACTATCATAATAAAGCGTACGTATTATAACATGGGATCTTTATT
Source organism: Helianthus tuberosus (assembly GCA_030545235.1). Lineage (NCBI taxonomy): Eukaryota > Viridiplantae > Streptophyta > Magnoliopsida > Asterales > Asteraceae > Helianthus > Helianthus tuberosus. The sequence continues at coordinate 88,382,626 of CM060369.1, forward strand.
GTGGCCTGACCGACGTAAACCCATCTTTTAGAAGATGCCGCCTAGACGTCAAACGCCGATGCCTACCAATGAGGCAGAACTCCAACAAGTCATCGCTGCTGCCATCGCGCAATACGCCGCCTCGCAAGGAGGACCCAGCGGAAGCAGCTCAAACAACAATGGCAACAACAATCCACCTCATGGTAATACTAAGTCATTAAGACATACCATGATCTAATTGGATATCTCTAGCAAAGATGCTAATGCCATTCATATGTTGTAACGTATGTGCAGGGTGCACCTACAAGCAGTTTTTAGACTGCAAGCCTGTCAACTTTGATGGCACCGGAGGTGCTGTCGCTTTTGTTCGATGGGCCGAGAAGACTGAATCTGTTCTCCGCATGAGCAAATGTGCACCAGACCAGCAAGTCACCTACATTTCTGGGCTATTTCTGGATGGAGCCCTATCTTGGTGGAATTTGCAAGTACAGACACTTGGTGAAGCTGCTGCCTACGCACTAACATGGACCGAACTGAAGGAACTGATGCGCAAGAAGTATTGTTCTCGCGCTGAATTCAAGCGGATTGAACGCTTCATTTGGGGGTTAGCTCCTCAAATCATAAGCATGGTGACCTCCTCCAAGCCTGCAACGATTAGTGAGGCAATCGATTTGAGCGTAGCTCTCACTGAGGAGGCTATCCGCCTGAACAAGTTTGGTGAGGTGGAGACAAAGAAGAAAGAGACTCACGTCGAGTCATCCGGAGGTAACAAACGAAAGTTCTCGAACTTCAAACAAGGCATTAGTGGTGTTGTTAAGAAAGGAGAGCCAAACGCGCCAGCTCAGGTTACAGCTGGTGGTGGAAAGAAAGGAAAAGGATATATGGGCACCCAGCCCAAGTGCAACACCTGCCAGCGTCACCATTCTGGCCGATGTGGTTTGAAGGTATGTGAAGCGTGTGGGAAACCTGGCCACTTGAAGGATTCTTGTTGGGCCACTATTGGCCAGGGAGGCCAAGGAGGATTTGGAAACAGAAACAATAACCGGGGTGGAATTGGAAATCGCCCACAAGGAAACAATGGAGGTAATGGGAATCGAGGCAACAATGTGAATCAAGCAGGCGCTGTGAATCATAACCAAAGGAATAACCAAGCTGGAAATGGAGGTAGAAACGGGCAAAGACCTGGATGCTTTAACTGTGGTGATATCGGGCACTTTATGAGGAACTGCCCAGAGTTGAACCAAGCCCGCGGAAGAGTGTTCCATATCGAAGCGAGGGAAGCGCGCCAGGACCCCAATGTCGTTACTGGTACGTTCCCTGTAAACCAACGCTATGCATCCGTTTTATTTGATACTGGTGCCGACTATAGCTTCGTATCGTTAGAATTTAAGAACATTCTTGGTTTAGCCGCTAGTAAGTTAGATATTCCCTATTCAATCGAATTGGCTAATGGGAAGTTAGTAGAAGCCAATGAAGTGATCAGAGGTTGTGCAATCGAGTTGGGAGAACGTGAGTTTACTTTGGATCTACTACCAGTCCAGCTGGGGAGCTTTGACGTGGTAGTAGGAATGGATTGGTTATCAAGCAACAAGGCAGAAATTGTTTGTCACAAAAAGGTCGTTCGTATCCCGACCGAAGATGGCGAAACAATTGTGGTTCATGGCGAAAAGCGCGATACGCCATTAAGAATTACCAGCTGCCTCAAAGCGCGAAAGTGTCTACAGAAGGGATGTGCTGCCTTCCTGGCACACATTGTAGACAAGAAAGCTGCAGAACCGAAGATCGAAGACATCCCTGTCGTGAGGGAGTATCCGGAAGTCTTCCCAGAGGACTTGCCTGGACTGCCGCCTCAGAGGCAAGTGGAGTTTCACATCGATTTAGTCCCAGGCGCCGCGCCTGTGGCTAAGGCACCTTATAGACTTGCCCCGTCTGAGATGCAAGAATTGTCGACACAACTTCAAGAGTTGTTAAACAAGGGATTTACCCGACCAAGCTTCTCGCCTTGGGGAGCTCCGGTCCTGTTTGTCAAAAAGAAGGACGGTAGTTTTCGAATGTGCATAGACTACCGGGAGCTGAACAAGCTGACGATCAAGAATAGATATCCTCTGCCAAGAATTGATGATCTGTTTGATCAACTGCAAGGTTCAAGTTTTTACTCAAAGATCGATTTGCGATCTGGATACCATTAGTTAAGGATACAAGAGGAGAGTATCCCGAAGACAGCCTTCAGGACTCGTTACGGACACTACGAGTTCCTTGTTATGCCGTTTGGATTGACAAACGCACCTGCAGTCTTTATGGATTTGATGAATAGAGTTTGCAAGCCGTACTTGGACAAGTTCGTGATTGTGTTTATCGACGACATCTTGATTTATTCAAGGACAAAGGCTGAGCACGAACAGCATCTAAGAGCTATTTTGGAGCTGCTGAAGAAAGAACAGCTGTATGCCAAATTCTCTAAGTGCGAATTTTGGCTACGTGAAGTCCAATTTCTTGGACATGTGGTGAATGGAGATGGAATCCATGTGGATCCAACCAAGATCGAAGCGATCAAGAATTGGGAAACGCCAAAGACGCCAACCGAGATTCGACAATTCTTGGGTTTGGCTGGCTACTATCGAATGTTCATTGAGGATTTTTCGAAGATCGCTCAACCATTGACGCTCCTCGCCCAGAAAGATAAGAAGTTTGATTGGGGAATCAAACAGGAAGAAGAGTTTCAGCTGTTGAAGGATAAGCTCTGCAATGCGCCAATCCTAGCACTACCTGAAGGTATTGACGATTTCGTGGTATACTGTGACGCCTCGCGTCAAGGATTGGGTTGCGTGTTGATGCAACGCCAGAAGGTTATTGCTTACGCATCACATCAGTTGAAGGTTCATGAGAAGAACTATACCACGCATGATTTGGAGCTAGGCGCAGTGATATTTGCTTTAAAGATCTGGAGACACTACCTATATGGTACGAAATGTACAATTTTTACAGATCATAGGAGCCTACAACACATATTCAACCAGAAGGAGTTGAATATGAGACAAAGACGATGGGTTAAGTTGTTAAATGATTACGATTGCGAGATAAAGTATCATCCAGGGAAGGCGAATGTGGTTGCCGACGCCCTGAGTCGAAAAGAGAGGATCAAGCCCATAAGGGTTAGGGCTTTAGAAATGATTATCCAAACCGATCTTTCCTTGCGCATTCGTGCCGCGCAGAAAGAAGCTCTTAAGGAAAGAAATCTTGAAGAAGAATATCTCCGTGGGATGGAGAAGTTATTGGTGCCAAACGAGGAAGGAACGTTATGTTTTGAGAAAAGGATTTGGGTTCCTCTGTTTGGTGGTTTAAGGAAAGTTGTTTTTGATGAAGCTCACAAATCGCGGTACTCTATCCATCCAGGAGCGGATAAGATGTACCAAGATCTCAAGAATTACTATTGGTGGCCAAGGATGAAGGGCGATGTTGCTGTTTATGTGAGCAAGTGTCTAACGTGTGCTAAGGTGAAAGCAGAATACCAGAAGCCTTTAGGACTTCTGCAACAACCTGAGATTCCCAGATGGAAATGGGAACAAATCTCCATGGATTTTATTACAAAGTTTCCAAGAACGCCAAGAGGCCATGACACTATCTGGGTAATAGTTGATCGCTTAACGAAGTCAGCGCACTTCTTACCTATCAAGGAGAAGGATAATACCAGCAAACTGGCAGAAATATACATGAGAGAGATCGTCGCACGTCATGGAGTGCCTCTCTCGATCATCTCTGATAGAGACGGAAGGTTTGTGTCAAGGATATGGCAATCCTTCCAAGAAGCTTTTGGCTCACAATTAAATCTGAGCACTGCATTTCACCCTCAGACCGACGGTCAAAGCGAGCGGACTATTCGGACCTTGGAAGATATGCTGAGAGCATGTGTTATGGATTTGGGCGGTAGCTGGGATAAGCATTTGCCACTGGTCGAATTTTCATACAACAACAGCTACCACACCAGTATTGGAGCCGCGCCATTCGAAGCTCTTTACGGACGCAAGTGTCGATCACCCCTATGCTGGGCTGACGCAGGTGATAGACAACTTGTTGGTCCCGAAATCGTACAAGAGACGACAGACAAGATTGCGCAGATTCGAAAACGCATCGAAGCAGCTCGCGAAAGACAGAAAGCCTATGCAGATCCAAACCGGAAACATTTGGAGTTCCAAGTTGGAGATATGGTTTTATTGAAAGTTTCACCCTGGAAGGGTGTGGCACGCTTCGGAAAGCGTGGGAAGTTAAATCCGCGCAACATTGGTCCTTTCAGAATTTTGGAAAGAATAGGACTAGTAGCATACAAGCTGGACTTACCTGCCGAGCTGAATGGAGTTCACGATACATTTCATGTGTCCAACTTGAAGAAAAGTCCAACTCAAGATACCATTGCCATTCCCACCGACGAGATTCATGTTGACGACACGCTCCATTTCGTCGAAGAACCGGTGGAGGTTACGGATTGGAAAGTAAACAAGACCCGTCGGAGCAGTGTCAAGCTCGTCAAAGTTCGTTGGAATGCCAGACATGGTCCTGAATACACCTGGGAGCGTGAGGACCGGATGAAAGAGAAATACCCCCACCTATTTCCTAAGAACCCTGCATCTACAAGCAGAACTTAAATTTCGGGACGAAATTTTTCTAACGGGGGGAGAATGTGACAACCCTCACTAAACCAGGTATCCGTACGACTTAATTAATAATTAATTACTGCTTAATTACTGTGCTTACTTGAAATTGTGGATAAACTGCTACTTGAATACTGATACATGTACTTACTTGCATCATACTTTACTTGCTGTCACTCCATGTTTTGCTTACAGCACCTTTGTGACAACCTTGATGCACCAAAAGCACAGTAGCACAATGAACGGATAACCTATTAAATGTGTTGTCATAACTAGCACCAGGCAGGTACTGCCTCTAAGGCCTGTAAGAGCCTGAGATAGTTTGCTACACTAGTGGTGAGTGTAGGGATATAAGGGTTGTAGAACTGCGTCACTAGGAATAAGTTACAGTGACCGGATGTGCCTAAAACGTACTCTAAGTACAAAATTCAGCATTTTAACACAAAAATTCAGCATTTAGCTACTTAATAAAGTGCCAAAGCATGAGAAAAACATTACTAGACACTTTCCAAAGTGTCGGGAATAAGTTGTGTCACTAAAGGTAATAATAACGACACTTTAAAGCTTTGTTAAGCACTTTAACGGATCTCTATCCAACCGAACAACCGGATTTTACCCGGAACATAAAAATATTGCCATTTACATTGTTTCTCTTTTTCTAAGCCAGTTAGGGTCCCCGAGTACCCTAACACCCGTCACAACTTACTACACATTAGTAACCGGGTTAATCCCTAAACTAACTTAACTTAACTTAACTAATGTCCTAACTATTGGTTGAAATTGAACCAAGGACCCCCCCCCCCCCCCTAACCGAATTCGGTCCCCTTGGGGGACACCCCTTGTACTTTGATGATTAATTTAATCATCCTTGTTCCATATCAAGATAACATAGAGACTCTTGGTTAATGACCATACTAATTGTCTATAAGTTCAACACTTAACACATTATCACAACTCACCACAAAACTATCTCTCCCTCTCCTTGCTAAACTCACGGCCGAACACCCCCTCTACCATCCATCATTTTTCGATTCCATTCAAGACATTCCAAGACCATACAAGGGTTAAGGATCGCGTATAAGGAAGCTTGGTGCACTCGGATTGCGAAGGACCTCGCTACATTGCTTTTATCCACTCATTTTGCGACTAGAATCTTCCCTAGCCTCGAGCTAGTAGTAAGTTGCTTGAAACACATTCTTGATCCATTCTAAAGTGGTTAAAAAGAACTTTGTCGGTTAAAATCTATGAACATACAAAATGATGTGAAAAAGTCTACTAAAAATGCTAAAGATGATGGTTAAAAGCTAGATTGTTGTGTAAATCATGTAGGATTTGTTCTGTGTAATTATTTAGTGCCAATTTATGTTGTGGTAGCTCGGATCATTGTTTAACCCGGATTGGTCATGATCATGGATCATGACATAGAGCTTGTTTAAGTGTAACAAGGGTTAAGTGATGAAACTCTACCACACGAGAAACTTGAACTTGTGTAAAAACGATTTAACTTACGAAATAGTGTTTAAAACTAGTAGATCTACGGATCTACAAGCGGTATTTTCAAAGGACCATGTGTCAAGAGAAAACATACCTTTAAAGACGGATCTTACATAAACAAAAGTGCTTTTGTAAACACACAAGTGTGTAGACACTTGTGTAACACAAAGTTTTGACAAAAGAACTATTTTTGTAAATGTTAACAAGAAGTTGTGGAAATTTATTTTCTTTAAAAACAAGACTTTTACGAAACCGGATTGATTTATACAAAAGATCCACTAAAAGTAATGGGATTTACTTCATATTTTAGATAAACCACAAGTTCATGTATTTTTACGATTTACATCTATTTCGACTAGTTTGATGGTTTGAATAATGTTTATTGATTGAATGAGAAAATTGTTGGCTTGATTTGTAAAAGAAAATGATACGCTTGAAAGCGTGGCCACCTCCAGTTACAGAGGAAACTCTGGCGAAATTTTTCCAAAAACCTAACACTTAGAAATATTTTCACTACAAGTGTTAGAAATACATTTTTAACGTGTTTTCGAATTATAGATTTCGCCATGACTTTATTACAAGATTTCTAATTATCGGAGGTGGGATTTTCACAAAATAAAAACTTGCTAATATATATATTTAGTATATATTTAGTAGTAACACTTGTGAATTTTTATGATTATTTTGTGAACTATACAAATATTATTTTTAGGGTAAAAATAATATTACCAAATGATAACGATTCCAAAATAATACGAACGCACATGTATAAATCCCCCATCCTTGGGAAGGAGAATAATTACCAAGTATTTACAAAAAAATATAAACACGAAATAGTTGTCTAACTTTTTCCCAAAAACTTAAACCTTAAGCCAAGGCACGGCCGTCCGTCTAATAGACTTAGTACATGTAGGTCGTTGCACAGCTGCTTGATCAGGAGATATACTTGGAAGAGACGCACCACTGTGAGTTCATGTCCCCCTTTTCTCTAACTGTTTTCAGTTTTCTAAACTGCGGGGGTGAAATACATGTTACTATGATTACGAATATTTCTTACATGGTATGGTTAGCGTAAGGAGGGTTATTATTTAGATCATGTGAGTGGGTAGGCGGAAACTTGGGACTATTAATCCTCATAGTAGGACCGAGGGGCAGGAGCGGTAGATCTATCTGGGTGTAGCGAGCCCAGCCCCAGGCCCAAACAGTACGGACCTCGGGGTGACTTTGTACCCAACGCATAAATCTGCTAGGTTTGAGTCTTCCTACTTGCACTTCACACATATCAATGGCCTTGCAAACCATTGGTGATCTCTTTTTCCTTATTTGCTACATACCAGGATTTCTATACATACAAAGGTTTATTTACTCACTTACACATGAACTCGCTCAACATTATTGTTGATTTTTCAACTTACATGTATTTCAGGGAATTAAAGATCTGGCGCAGTATGTTGTGTCTTCCCGCTGCACATGGGTTCCAAGGTCATCCCGGTTTAGGAAATGTGACTTTTTCCTGGATGAGTCACAATTCTTAAACTGCGTTTTATTCATGTTGATGTTTATGTCTTTCAAAACAATGTTTTATGTTATGATGGTGTAGTTCCAAGACAATGTTATGTTACTTTGGTTTTAAAACTTAAATTAATGGATGATCTTGCATGGTTTTTATTTCATATAGCTTGTTGTGATTAAGCTATGGTATTAAGAAGTCACACCAAATTAACCACGCTTCCGCAAAGCCAGGGTGTGACAGCTTGGTATCAGAGCTCTGATCATAGCGAACTAGGATTCCTTCTCGAGTCTAGACTATGATCACTAGGGCTCTCACGAAAACATTTTTACACTGCATACCACTCAAGTCCAGATCCAAAACTTTTTACAAACAAATGTTGAGCACATTTATTTATTATTTATAGGCTCAGTCTGAGAAGCTGAGGCTCGGTCTGGAGGACCGAGGCTCGGTCTAGGAAACCGAGGTAGTTTCCTAGTAGGACTAGGGAGAGCAGTCTGAGAGGCTGGGAGAATAGGCTAGTGGGACTAGGAAGAGCAGTCTGAGAGGCTGGGAGAATTTGGCTAGTAGGACTAGGAAGAGCAGTCTGAGAGGCTGGGAGGCTAGTGGGACTAGGAGAATTATTTGATTGCTTACTTGGTGACTAATGTGATTATCTGATTGTATGATTGATTATTTGTACATATTTGTGTTTGTGTTACAGACACCATGGACTCGCCCGGCACAGGTGATTCGGACACCACGGGCCCTAGACCCATAGTATCAGATGACTTAGAGTCTTCAGAGCACGAGGTCCACACATCAGATGTTACCAGCACAGACGAGGACGACTTTCAGCCCTTTGCGCTGCCCGACGCTGTCGATGAGCCCGCTGATGGTCCTTTTGCTGGGTACCTACCACTCATAGAGATCCCTGCTCCCATACCTTTGGTCGTTTATCCTGCTTACGATTTGCTCCTCGACGCCGACGTTGACGACGACGTCGATCTGTTTGATGATGAGCCCCTGGAGGACGATGTTGAGGGCGAGGCCCTTCTAGCTGACGGTGGTCTTTTGTTACTCGCAGACGCTCCAGCTGAGGAGTCACCTGCACACTCACCCGCTCCAGGCTCCTTCGAGTCTGTGGCCTCCGCACCGTCACACACTCGGAGCGCACAGCACTATTCACACGGTTCAGATCCTGACAGGGCATCATCTGCTGCCTCTACTCCTAGATTTGCTTTCGATCACGACCTCGATGAGGATTCAGACCCTGTTTTTCCCCTTGGATACGACCCGGACCAGGAGATAGAGTTCATCCACTTGGATCAGCCTATGGTTGACCCAGTAGACCCAGTTGACCCTGCATTCGCTGATCATGCAGATTTTGATATGGAGTTCATTGATCCCAAGCAGCTACTGGACCCTGCTCCTGACCCAGCGCTTGAGCATGACCCTGCTCATGCTGGCATACCTATTGATCCTGTGATTGCTGACCCACCCATTGGTGATCACCCTGCTGATGCACCACTACTGGAGGGTGACCATGTTATTGCTGCTGATCATGTTGATCCCCCACTTATCGCTGATATACCTGCTGACCCTCTTGATGCACCCCACCTTGACCCTATGCCTATACAGTTTGATCGAGCACTTTTTGAGGCACAGATTGACCCACGAGACGAGCACGCCCAGCATGGGTGGATTCCTGCGGATGATGAGCTCCCACCTATTCCTCCTCATACCACCGATGCACGTCATGTTGATTTCTCTTTTTCATTTGCACAGTACACACCTCCAGCTCGACCTGGAGAGGGTTCCTCGGCTCGTCCCATTGGACATGTGCCGACATATATTCCAGCTATGCCACAGTCTTCATCTGCTATTCCCCCTGTACCACCATTCTTTGTGCCACCTTTTGATCCAGCCAGCGAGCCGTTTCTCTGGACGTCACCTTCTGTTATGCCATCGACCGACCCCTACCATCCTTTCCATATGGGGTATACTATTGAGGACGTTCTGATGTCGTTTATTGTCCAGCAGGAGGCACTCACACGGCGTATTCAGGAGCTTGAGAGAGCTCAGCCGCCGCCGTGCCAGTGTCAGGGTCAGACCTACCCTGCTTCTTCGCAGCACCCTCGACCATTGTTACCTGACTATGCTGCACGCCTTTTGGCACTTGAGCAGCAGGTTGCTTCTTGGTTGCGTACCCAGAGAGCCATGGAGGAGGACTGGCTCCATTTGCGACGTTTGTTCTACACCCATTTTCCCCCTCCTCCACCACCATCAGTTTAGGGCATCCTTAGTACAGTATGGGTAGACGCTGGTGAGAAGACGGCGATTGTTTTGACTGCACAGCATTTTTGGAGACTGCATTTTGATTCTGACTTTTGTGACATGTATATGGATGTATTGACACTGGTTTGATATTCTTTTGGACTAGGGTGATGTAGCCCTTAGTCGATGATGATGTATGACATTATTATGTACCTGTACACTTACTATGTGGTCTCGATATATGGCAATCGCAGTATTCTCATCATATGTGATTGATTATTTGGTAGCAGAAAATATTATCAAGAATCTAGTTCCCATTCAACCACCAAGCACATTGATATCAGACATCACTTTGTGAGGAATTGCTATGAAAAAGGTTTGATTTCTCTGCATCATGTTCCAACTAAAGATCAACTGGCAGATGTGCTAACAAAAGCATTAGACACATCCACCTTTGAAAACTTGATCTCTATGATTGGCATGTTGAACATGGAATAACAAGGAAAATCTTGTTTTTCTATGAATAAAAACATTAAAATGTTTTCAGAAAATCAAAAACTCATCCTTAAAAATAGCTAAAAATGAAATTTTCATTAAATCCTTAAAAGTCTGCCATAACCACTGATTTGGTTCAAACATATGTTTTGATAATGTTGACCACTGCTGAAAGTCAACCACCGTTTTCTTCATTTCCTTGGTAATCACTACTGTTCAAAATCAGTGTTTTCATCCACTGATAGGCTATCCACTGATAGTTGAAAATCAGCCACTGTTCTCATTATAACCGTTGCAACCACTGATACTTGTTCCATCAGTGGTTTCCTTAACAACTGTCTTCCATTCATCATCAGTGGTTGACACGTGGTCAGTACTTATTGGTCAGATCTTTTCTAACCACTGCCACGTCAGCATTCTCTTTTTCCCTTTATAAAACCCTGACCAAACCCCCAAACAGTGGTTTTCACTGTCGAATCGAATTCAAAAATTCCTTTCTCAAAGCAGTTACCATCCTTTTCTCTCAAATCACTCACCGTCTTCTTCCTCTCATACTCACAAATTCACTCAAATGGCCACCGATCTTCCATACAAAGCTCCACACAATTATCTGGGTCTACTTGTAAAACCCACTCACACCACCACTTTCGACTCCGTCATTGACGCTCTTTCGTCGTCAAAGTACAAAACTTTGTTGACCTATGATGCTCCAGTTTACAAGAAAACCCAGCAAGAGTTTTGGAAGAATGCTAAGCTTGATTCTATTGATAAAACACCAATAGCCATTACTTCTTCAATAAAGGGTATTTCTGTCACAATAACACCTCAATCCATTTCAAAGGTATTTGAACTCGATGATCTTCAAGGTAAAACTTATTTCCCTAAAATCGAGTATCAAACAGATTTTATTGAGAGGGGGTATGCTGAGGAAATGAAAAAAGAAACTTTACAGAAGGGCAGTTTTCCTCCTGCAACAAGATTTTTATTCCATACCCTCTTGGTGTGTGTTTCAAATAAGACCACTGCTTTCAATGAAATTCCATTGAAGATTCAATACTTGGGTTATGCTATTTTGAATAACGAAAATTTTAATTACTCCCAGGAAATCTTCAATGATTTGGTCAAAAATGTTGATAAAAAATCATTTTTACTGTTTCCATGGTTCTTAAGGTTTTATTTTCAAAAGAAATATGCAAAGGATAATGCTCATGTGCTTATCTAGGGTGAACCTTTTCAAATAAATGGCCTAACACCTGAAACATTCACAAGGCTATCAAAAGTTTCTAAAACAAAAGCAGAGGTTCCTGAGTAGAATTTAGCAGCTACCACTGCCCCTCAGGTATCTGCTGCTGAGCCCACTGCTCAAGGTGATTACAGCAGCAAAACAACTACTGTGAAACCCCCACCTAAAACCACAAAAAGACCAAAACAAAAGAAACCACAAAAGCCCCCAAACCTACAAAAAAAGGCAACTCTGGAAGATGAGATCCCAGAGCAAATGCCAGTGACAACACAAAAGTCACCATAAACCACTACTGCTACTTCCTCACAGCAGTTGGTAGAAAGATCTCAACCTGAGCCTCAAACTCCTCCTACTTCTTCTCAAAAAGAACAGGTTGTAAGAACAGGGACACCACAATATGATGCTCTGGAATCACTTAATTCCATCATCCACAGCCCACTGCCCGGGGAAAATTCTCTTTCCACCCCAATCCTCACTGCCATAATTCCACCACAAACAAAACTTTTATTGGATGCACTTGATATAGCTCAGACAGAAATTAGTTCCTCTCAACCACCTATCACTGAGAGCATGCCACCACAAGTTACTGAGTCTGAGCTCCCTATCTTTGCTAACCCACCAACAACTGAGGAGGTTACACCCCTTGAGTTACATGTAACTCTTGGTGGTAGTTCAAGTGAAGCAGCTACTACAAGTGTTGAACCCACTGGTTTACACTTGGACAATAGTTTCATCAATCAGACTTCCTTGAAGGCAATTTCTTCTTTGGGAACTCGAGTGTTTCCAGTATTTACTAGTTCACTTAAAAGGGTTACTCCTACTGAAGGAAGAAGTCCCTAGTACCAAGACAAAGGGGCATCAACGGATGATTTTTGGGATACTTTCCCTCATTCAACCACTGTTACAACCACTGCCAGTGGGAAATCATATGATCCCGTTAAGTTAGGTGATGGTTTAATGTACCGAGAATTGACGGCTAGAGTTGACAAACTTGATACATATGTTGCAGAAATCAAAGACATGCTGCAACAGTTGTTGAAAGCACAAAAGGTACCATCCACTGCTGCTCCAGATCAAGCACCTGCACCACCACCTGCTCCTACTGCCAATGAGCTCTGGAGTTTATTTCAACCTATGCTCATAAAACAAAGACAATTTGTTGATCAGCAACATGAAATTCAAGTTCAAAAGATCAGAAATATCATGGAAGCTAGGTTTAAAGACACACAAGCAGATATAAAGGCAATTAAGGCCCATCTATTGAACACCACTGGCACTGCTCCTCCCTCTATCATCTTTGTGGACAACCCACCACCAGCTGATGCCAGAAAGGGGGAGAAAATGAAGCAGTTGAAGAAAAAGGGATATGAAGATGGTCTTTACATTGCACCTGATAATTCCAGCATGCTTGCAGACATCCCTAAGCCAGATGGGTCTAAAAAGGTTGATGTGACCTTAAATGCCATTGCTGATGAAAAAGTAAAGGTGAAAAAGGATAGGGAGGCAAAGGGCAAGTCAAGGTTTGAAGAGGAGAGGAAAATGTTTATGGCAATGGAAGTTCAGGGTGTTTCAGAGCCTAAGGATGAAGGTCGCATCAAACCTCCAAACAAACAGCTGTTGTAACACCTGTTGTATCAACAATTGTTGATACTTCAGTGGTTTCAGCAGTTGTTAACCCAACAACCACCACTTCAACTACAACCACTGCTCCCACTTCAACCACTGCCTCACCAAAAATATCATCACCACCAAAAACATCCTCACCACTAAAACAGCCTCCTGCCAAAAAGCAGAAGACAACTGATGACACATCATCAGTTGTAATGACAACAGTGGTTGAAACACCAGTTGTTTCAATAGCTGTTAGTCAGCCACCTTCCGCTTCAATCACCACCACTCAAATCACCTCTTCACAACCCTCCAAAACACCACCAACCTCTCGTAAACCAAAAAGGAGAAGGATAATCTTGGAAGATGAAGATTCTTCACCACCACCAGCATCTTCACAACCATTGTCACTTGCTACTATTCCAAACCCTGTTCCACTCTCTTCAGCATGAGTCTTTAATCCAAACACTGCTATTGTTTCTGTAGCTGTCCAGTATCCTTTAGAGCTTATAGCAGTAAGAGAAGAAATCAAATCTTTCTACTCTAAAGATGACCCTGCTAAAAGAAACTTGCCATCTCTTCATGGATATCCAAGACCTAACAACATTGAAGAATACTTGAAATTAAAAGGTCAACAAGCAGAGGATATCTCAAAAAGAAGCTCACAAGGAAAATCTGACTAGGAGATTCAAAGATATTATCAATTTTTGCTTACTCAAGTCAGTACTTTGGAAAGGTTTTCAAAGAATCTCTGTCAGCAACTATCAGAAAGAGATGATGAAACCTTGAGAAAAGATTATATTGAGCACATTATGGCATTCAAGAGATACAAGGGAGAAAAAGCTCAGTATAAAGAATGGACAGTTGGTGAGCTCAAAGAGGAGTTAGAAAGGATTGAAAAAATGAACAAAGACAAAGTTAACATACTCCTCCTGTTTGGGCAAATTACATGAAAAATGTACCTGATAAAGTGTTAAAGTTGAAAAGAATGAAAGAGGAACTTATTGCTGCTAACTTTGGGTCAAGGAATCAGGTGACAAGATGGAAAGAAGAAAAAGTTATGGCCTCTTACCATAAGCTGGAAGAGTTAAGAAAGAAGAATCCAAATGTTCCACAAAAGCCTGTTTACCTTGAAGCAGAGGTTTCAACTAGACCACAAAAACTGCAAGTTAGGAAATCCACTGCTCCACCTGGTGCCATCCTTTATCAAAGAAGGAGGCAAAAATAGATGGATGCTGAAATAGCAGAGGATATAGCAGCAGGGGATGATATTATAAAATCGGTCCTCAAGCAGATGATAGCTGAAAATCCTGAGCATGCTAAAGCTCAAAGCACTGATCAACCAGTTATCACCAGGCCACCATCTCCAAACTCATCTTCAATAAAACCTCTCCAAAGAAACCCACTGGATTCAAAAATACTAAAGTGGAAATCTGACAAACAGACCCACATATTGACTCTCATCAAATCCAGTTGTGAAGTGAAGAAAATATCAAGGGAACAAGCACTGGGCCTGGGTGTTGAAGATCTGCAAGATCTCCTTGATCTTACACTGTACAGGGATGAGGATGACACAGATTCCTTGGACTTTGAATTACAATTCAAAGGGCAAGTCAGGGAATTGTTGATGAGGCAATAAAGATCCTTAATAATGAAGAGTTTTGGCATCATCTGTTCCAGGGGAGATTGTTGGGATTGAACCCTACCAAAGGAACAGTTGATTAAAGCCAAAACTGGATCAGAGCAGTGGATCCAGAATAAGCAGATGCTGTATTCCAACTTTCCCCTTGAAAGTGGTTCTAACAACTTATGGCCTTTATCCACTGTTTGTATACAACTGATGTTCTACAAACAACTAATCAAGTATAAAGACTGACGAAGACTAAAGCCTTGATGATCAATCAACTGTTATGGGTCAAGCACTACTGAAGATACAAAGCACTGCTGGAGTCACAACAGTGGAAGGAGAAAGCAGTAGTTTAGTCTAATTCCTTTGTATTGTAATGTAATCAGTAGTTAGCAAATAGTTTTTATATTAGATCAGTAGTTACAGGTTGTTAGGAGGTTAGGTGTCACTTTCATGGCGACGTCAGCCAAGATGCTTCAGTGGTTTGCTCGTGCCTATAAATAGAACAGTACTCTGTACTGTTCTATTAGCTCATTCACCACTTGTCTTCCTGCACGAACAATTCATTGTGAGCTCAGGCTGAGGGGGAGTTTGTGATACATGCATGCAATTGTAATTGATGTTTAAAATAAATTCAATCATTCGGTTCAATGATAAACTTGTGTGTTGAAAACAATTCTCCTGTTTGATTGTGTATGAAAGTTTGTTTCCATATTTAGTTTCCGTTGTAATTACTTGTTCATCTTCATTATTATCAAACGAAAAACACAATCATAAGAAACTCAGATCCTTACAGCAACATCTGAAGTTGATTTTGGAGCTACTTAAGGAAGAGAAGTTGTATGCCAAGTTCTCTAAATGGGAATTTTGGATTCGAGAAGTTCATTTTCTCGGACACGTCATAAATGAGAAAGGTATACACGTGGATCCGTCGAAGATAGAAACGATTAAGAATTGGGAAGCGCCAAAGACTCCGTCAGAGGTGCGACAATTCTTAGGACTTGCTAGGTATTATCGGAGATTCATAGAGAATTTCTCCAGATTAGCGCCACCTTTGACGCTATTGACCCAGAAGGAGAAGAAGTTTGATTGGATGGAAAACTAGGAGGAAGCTCTTCAGCTATTGAAGGAGAAGTTGTGTAGTGCACCTATTCTTTCCCTTCCTGAGGGAAATGATGATTTCATTGTGTATTGTGATGCGTCACGTTTGGGCCTCGGACGCGCTAATGCAGAAGGACAAAGTGATAGCCTATGCATCCAGAAAATTGAAAGTGCACGAGAAGAATTACACGACACATGATTTGGAGTTAGGAGCTGTTGTGTTTGCCTTGAAGATCTGGAGACATTGCTTCTATGGCACGAATTGTACGATATACACGGACCATAAGAGCCTCTAGCATGTCTTTGATCAGAAGGAGCTCAACATGCGACAGCGGCATTGGGTAGAGTTACTCAACGATTATGAGTGTGATATCCGTTATCACCCTGTAAAAGCCAATGTTGTTGCTGATGCACTTAATAGGAAGGAACGGGAGAAGCCTCTATGTAACACCTGTGCCTTCACGGCCATCAAACAAATACCAAAGCAATGAAATATTGTATTTCATACTTGGTATTTGTAAAAATATGTGTATCATTTGCACATATCAATTCTTGTTCAATTTCAAACTCTAAATCACTTTCTGGAAGGTTATACGCGCACCGATGCGTAAATATAACCAGTTTAATGCAACAAACACTCCGGAATAGTGACATTGGCTTAACATACCTTAAATAACCTTTACATAACTTAGAAATAAGTTTTTGAAGGCTTTGGTATGGCAAAATCAAGTTTAATCGCTTACAGGGACTAAAGTTGACAAACTGCGAAAGTATGCCAATTTGAACTGTAACAGACCTTCCGGAACATGACCATAAGTTAAACATGCCATAAATATCCTTTGCATAGCTTAGAAATAGGCTTTGAGGTGTTCGGTATGCTAAAATAAACTTTTGTGTCATTCAGGGACTAAAAGTGTCAAAAAGTGCACAAGTTTGCATTTTCGAGCATAACATACGTTCTGAATACATCCGGACATCTAAAAATTTATGTAAGCATGACTACATTATATTTTAGTGTTCGCCTTAAGAAAAATCCATTCGTCGCGTCATTTGGATCGTTTTTCGTGCTTGTGCGCATTCCGTCGTAATTAAGCGAACATCGCGTTCGTACGGCTAAACGAACCGACATCCGAGATATTTTTGAACAAATTTTAAGTTCCCTATACTTTAACTTCATTTTAGAGCTTTGAAATGGGGTTAACGGGCCTTAAACGTGTCAAAAATGGCCTAAATACAGTTCAGGGACCAAAAGTGTAATTCTGCCAAAGTTCACCCATACGATGCGTATGGTATATATACCATACGATGCGTATGGGGTCTCCAGACCAGATGCAGAGTACTTAACAGCCTGTTTTCAGCTGTTTTGCACTCCCTAACCCCTTGCCAAGTGTCCAATCCTTATGGTGGTGAGCATTTTGAGGCACCATAACTTCCCGACAAGTGTACGGCCTTGATCGTGCCCTCCTTTCCATGAAACGATCCTAACGGTGGACCGAATACTATAAATACCCATCCACCCACAACCCCAAAACCCACAAATCTGATTAAGAAAGCTCTAAGTTGGAACCTTCGTTTCATACCTGAGCTATTTTGATCTGGGTTAGCATTCGGGGACCCTTCGTAAGTATTCTTTCATTCTTTTCCTTATTTTTACTGCTTTTCGAGTCAGAAAGTCAAACTTTGTTTGACTTTCAGCATTGACCAGTAATGGTCAATGCGAAGTTCGTTTGAACTTCGCAACGTGATTGTAATCACGATGGTTATAGTCCCTTGGGACTATGCCTACTGATTACCACGTTGTCTAGGGTCGTAGGGTAAGCGATCTGATAAATCGCTTATACCTCGAACCCGACCCAGTTTGGTCGATCATTAGGATCCGACCAAATACATTAGGTGACCATAGTAGGTAGGGAATAACCTTCCGAGGTTATACCCTATGGTCACATCGTTTAAATAGTTGTATGATAGGTAGTTTATATGCCTTAGGTAAATTACCAGAATACCCTTTTCATGTATAATTGGTAATTAAGCATATGTAACCTAAACTTTTGTCACATAACTGATTATGTAACATGTTTAGGCATATAACACTTGTCATAGGACTAGTTAGGCGGTCCGAACGCGTTACACGCGAACGACGCGTTAAAGTAGCATAAGCTTCCTAAACGGGTCGTAATGGGTCGTAGACACTTAGGTTACGTTTCATTTAGTATGTAGGCTTTGTTAAACCATATCATATGAGTTCCTACACTCATTTGGTTTACAAACCCTAATGCTACCCAATCTTCCGATTTAGGTCCGGTTAATTAACATAGTTACCTATATTAGGTGCCGTTTGATTTCCGTGATCTCTAGCTTTGTTTGGTTGTTACTCAAGGACTACTGAGCAATCTCAAGTGAGTACATAGACCCCTCTTTTACTGTTTTCAAACTGTTTTGGGGTGAAACACATGTGCCTACTTGTTACTTTCATGCTTTCCTGTTTTCAAATCATATACTTGCTATGTTCATTAGTACATTATAGTACATGATTTCATTACATTTCCGCTATGTATGTTGACTGATAGCATGCTAGCACATTGATTTACATGACTTTTCTGCTTTGTATGTTAACTTAGCATACTTAGTACATCATTTTACATTGCATCTCTGTTGCATATGTTTACTCAGCATATGGACACATTGTTTTACATTGCATTTCTGTTGCATATGTTTACTCAGCATATGGACACATTGTTTTACATTGCATTTCTGTTGCATATGTTTACTCAGCATATGGACACATTGTTTTACATTGCATTTCTGTTGCATATGTTTACTCAGCATATGGACACATTGTTTTACAGCTCTACCTTGTATGTTTACTCTAGCATACTAGGTACATTATCTTCATAAAACATGCTTACATTTTGGTATGACATTTGGTTTGTTTAACGGGTCTATATAACATTCATTAACATTTGCTACGCCGCTCGGGAGTAAGTAGTGGTACCATAGGACTTGACAAATCCCATTCCTGACATCCCGGGTTTGTTTGGATGTAAGGAATGACTGAATCCGAATACAATTCTTTTGATAACCTTGACTGAAAGGGTTATCCGACTGTCTCAAGGCTTGAATGTTTGCGTTTAACATACTGCATAAGTGTTCATATTCAGTATAGCATGCATATGTCTTACAAAACATAACTTTGATTTAAACCGAGTTTTACTTCGATACTATGTTCTTGTGCATATGGTTTAGTTGATACCTTTCACTAGCCATACATATCATTTTGGTTATACATTACTTGACTACTTTTGGACTATCAACATTTGACATGGTTTATACAAGGACTTTTGACTATTGGTTTAAACATAGACATATTACATTGTTTGGTTTGGTTTGATTAAGTGATTAAGTAACGATGCGTGTGTAATATGATACAAGCATGGTGGATACGCCGCTGGTACTTCCTATATATAAATGTTTGTATGGTATTACATATCGTAGCGTTATTTGAATCATTTCAGTTTGATACATATAACATTTTATACAAATAACATACTTTTCACAAGACATTGTTTTACAAAACAACTTATCTTTTACAAACTCATTGTACATGGTTATTCATTTAACCATACATTATTTTCTTATTTATACATATCATCTGATCTTATCGTTTTTCAAATGATTTACAAGACAAATCAAATTACAAGGTTCATGACTAAACATTTTCTCAAACATAAGTCATGACACTTTTTTTCACAAAACCTATGTATCTCACCGGCATTTTTATGCTGACGTACCATATTTTCACATGTGTTTTTCAGGAACTGTTGCATAAGATGATCAAGATATACATAGACAGACTTGGGCTTTAGTGACAATAAAAGATGCAAGACTAGTTAATTATGTTGTATTTCTTTGTTTGTTAAAGACATTGTAACACTTTTAATCAATAAAACGAAACTTCAATATCCATGGTTATGAAACATTAATTCTGTTGCAACACGCCCCGATGTTTCCGCCGCGATTTGTTGTTCTACGCGGTCGGGGTGTGACAGAAAAGATGGTATCAGAGCCAATGGTTATAGGGAATTAGGTTATTAGTAATGCTTTGACCTAGTCTATAACCTTCTTAGGACCCTAACGCGAGTTTACTTGCGTTTAGTCATAAAACAATACCGTCACCTATCCTTAGGCGACGATCACAACAAGAACATAAATTTCAGAACCGCTTTGAAAACTAATCATCTGTTCTAGGATGATTGATTACTAGGTTTTGAACCCTCTATTGTAAGGTTTTGAACTCTCTGTTATATGGTTTTGAATCCCTTTGAATTTTCAAAATCTCGTCAAGGTTTTGGGTTTTAAATAATGTGAACACGTGCAAACTGGAAGGGTGAATGCCTGTATTCTGGGTTTTCTGTCTAGGCAAGCACTTCGTATACATCTCATCAGACGCGAGACCAGTTGTGCTTACCTGGGAATTCTTGGGATGAGTGTTCACTTATAGGCGAGCATGTCTTCAGTGATACATTAATAAGACCTGTTTACCTTGATTAGTCACCGTCTCATTTGTTTGCCCTAAGTAACAAACAAATGATCGCAATTTTCATTCGTTACCATTCGGTATTGATTTTTCCAATAACCTTTCACTTGCTTCTTCCTCTGTCTTTCATTTTCTTTTAGAATGTCTATTCCTCTCAGCACTGGTCAAATGCCCGAGCGAACAGCCAAATTTGTCCAGCAAATTGGCGAAGTGATTCAGAGAACTGTGGATTTAGGCATTTCCATGGCTCGTCTCAACAATGAAGTCTCTCGTCTCGACAATGAAGCCACTCAAGAGCCACTGAAGGAAGTAGAAGTCAAGACTGCACCAAAGTCAAGGAAGCGTAAGGCTTCAAGGAAACCCGCTACGGTTACACCTAATCAAGCGGGACCTAGCCATGTGGCAAGGCCACCAGCTAGGAAGCCGTACTTTGGAACTTCACCTTTGTGCAACCAATGTAGCCTTCATCATCATACTAATGTGAAGTGCCGCAATTGCCAAAATTGTGGACTTATAGGTCATACGGCAAGGGTGTGCCCAACTACAGCTGTACCAAATCAAACAAGACCCATCCGGGTGACAGCACCACCAGCCAAGAAACCAATCGGGGAATCAAAGACCATGGATGAACGATCGCCTAAGAAGTCAAAGAAGCGAAAGGCTCCTCAAAACTTCGCCGTGGTCGCTCACAATGGTCGAGCCGTTCCCAACCAACCAGCTCAGCCACCTGCAAAGAAAGCATATGCCGGTACTGCACCTCATTGTGCACGTTGCAACGGTCATCACGCGTTACAACAAGTCTGCTGGCAATGCACGACGTGTGGTAAACTTGGGCATTTGGCCAAAGTTTGTCGTTTGGGACAAAATCAGGCTGCTCAGGTTCAAGCTCCGGTTCAAGGGAACGCTGCGAAATTCCCACTGGGTTCATGTTTCAACTGCGGAGAGATTGGTCACTTCCGCCACAACTGCCCAAAGCTTGCTAATGCAAATCCAACCCTTGGATGAGCATTCGGCTGAACAAAGGATATTGCTGTCTTATGCCTTTGTTTCTTTTGTTCTCGTGTTTTGTGAAACAATATGTCTTGTTCATAAATAAAAGTTGTTGTTCACAATTCTGATATACAAGTATAATTACATGTGTGTATGACTTTTCCTATGATACCTACATCAAGGAACTATATTCCTTACAAACTACTTTTGTGATTCTCTCTTTCAAATGATCGCTCATGTTTCCCTCGAACATTCTAAGTACTCGTTTCATTCTAAGAAACAAAGTACAGAAGATAAAGTGACATTATGAGTGATCATGCTTCTGCACATCAGTGCCTTTGAATCCTTGGTTAGATAACTAAGGGTGTTTTCAAATCTCTTACCCATTACGTTTTAATTTTTCAACATACACAGTACAAGTATTTCAAAACAATCTTCATGATCTCAAAATATTTCATATAGTTTGAAAACAATTTTTTTTCTAGATACATTGTCTATGTTATTTCAAAAACATTGGCCATGTTATCAAAACCAACCTTTTTAATTTCAAAATATTTCATATAATCTGAAGACAATATTAACACAGTACATTTTCTCATCAAGTGCATGATTTCGAAAAGCATCATTCATGTTTTCCAAAAACCTTATACATAATTTCAAAAATTCATTCCGCATGATTTTAAAACATTTTTATAAATATACCTACCTAGTACATCTACTTTATGATATCAAAAGTATTATATATAAGGTTTCAAAAACACTAAACATATTTTTCTTAAAAGAACCCCATGCACAGTTTTCAAAAATATCTTTCTCATACATTTACTTAACTTTCAAATTCTACTTCATATGTCGCCTTGACATATCTAGCATCTCAACCTCATAAGCATTTTACTTCATGTTTGGACTTAAGCACATCCCGTGCAAGAATTCAAAGCATCTTCAACTTCTACAATCCATATGGGATCTTTTTATCTCCATAATTAGACCCTTGTGGATGATCATGATTAAAATCAGAGTCCTTAATTGGATTCTTTATGTACCTTAATTCGAACATTTCGAGTTCTAGTAATCGAAATCGAATTTTCTTTTTGAATCTTTCTATCTTTATAGTTGGATTCTCGAAAATGTTTAAAGTACCAAATGAAATCCACAAGATGGATTCCTAGTGTGCTTTAAATACATGTACTCTGTTAGCAGAACAAACTTCTAGTTAGCAATTTTGTGGTTATGTGACTATGTGTTTATTCATCTTATGTTTTCTTTCATGCATTTTTGTGTTTTTAATACTCTGGATATTCGTTATCCAAATCCTCGCAGGATCTTTCATATCTTCATATGAGAGATTCGTAGCAGGATATTCAAAGGTACTACCTTAAATCCTTAATGGGCTTCTATGTAATAGTTAAGACCCTTGGATTTATATAGTACCACTCCAGACCCTTTTTAGTGGTCTAGTCTAAAGGATTGATTCACAATTTGGTTAAAGAATGACATCTAGTGATGTAGCTGGACAGACTCCTTGATAGTCTATTTAGATCATTTATTGATCTAGTCTACGGGACTCTATGGCGGTCTAGTCACACTCATCACAGGATTGCTCATTTGGTTTTACCCTACGCATTATAAAATAGACTGTGTGAACTGTGCAAGGAATTGTCTAATTATGGAGGCCTACATAATTATGAAATTTAGTGCATAGAAACCCAGTAAGGTTTATTATGTGTAAGAACCGATAGTGACAACAATAACAAAATGAGAACGATGTAATGGAGGTACGGTGGACGCACCAATGACGCTTCGTATACTTGTATATAAGTATCCCTCTTACATTGCAAGCATAATGTTATTAAAGTTACTAGAAGTTCAGAACCCTAACCAATGTTGTTCGATCTTTTCAACTTCATGCTTTCAAGCTCTCACAAGTTTCCTCTAAATAAATTTCGGGACGAAATTTCCTAAAGTAGGGGAGACTGTAACACCTGTGCCTTCACGGCCATCAAACAAATACCAAAGCAATGAAATATTGTATTTCATACTTGGTATTTGTAAAAATATGTGTATCATTTGCACATATCAATTCTTGTTCAATTTCAAACTCTAAATCACTTTCTGGAAGGTTATACGCGCACCGATGCGTAAATATAACCAGTTTAATGCAACAAACACTCCGGAATAGTGACATTGGCTTAACATACCTTAAATAACCTTTACATAACTTAGAAATAAGTTTTTGAAGGCTTTGGTATGGCAAAATCAAGTTTAATCGCTTACAGGGACTAAAGTTGACAAACTGCGAAAGTATGCCAATTTGAACTGTAACAGACCTTCCGGAACCTGACCATAAGTTAAACATGCCATAAATATCCTTTGCATAGCTTAGAAATAGGCTTTGAGGTGTTCGGTATGCTAAAATAAACTTTTGTGTCATTCAGGGACTAAAAGTGTCAAAAAGTGCACAAGTTTGCATTTTCGAGCATAACATACGTTCTGAATACATCCGGACATCTAAAAATTTATGTAAGCATGACTACATTATATTTTAGTGTTCGCCTTAAGAAAAATCCATTCGTCGCGTCATTTGGATCGTTTTTCGCGCTTGTGCGCATTCCGTCGTAATTAAGCGAACATCGCGTTCGTACGGCTAAACGAACCGACATCCGAGATATTTTTGAACACATTTTAAGTTCCCTATACTTTAACTTCATTTTAGAGCTTTGAAATGGGGTTAACGGGCCTTAAACGTGTCAAAAATGGCCTAAATACAGTTCAGGGACCAAAAGTGTAATTCTGCCAAAGTTCACCCATACGATGCGTATGGTATATATACCATACGATGCGTATGGGGTCTCCAGACCAGATGCAGAGTACTTAACAGCCTGTTTTCAGCTGTTTTGCACTCCCTAACCCCTTGCCAAGTGTCCAATCCTTATGGTGGTGAGCATTTTGAGGCACCATAACTTCCCGACAAGTGTACGGCCTTGATCGTGCCCTCCTTTCCATGAAACGATCCTAACGGTGGACCGAATACTATAAATACCCATCCACCCACAACCCCAAAACCCACAAATCTGATTAAGAAAGCTCTAAGTTGGAACCTTCGTTTCATACCTGAGCTATTTTGATCTGGGTTAGCATTCGGGGACCCTTCGTAAGTATTCTTTCATTCTTTTCCTTATTTTTACTGCTTTTCGAGTCAGAAAGTCAAACTTTGTTTGACTTTCAGCATTGACCAGTAATGGTCAATGCGAAGTTCGTTTGAACTTCGCAACGTGATTGTAATCACGATGGTTATAGTCCCTTGGGACTATGCCTACTGATTACCACGTTGTCTAGGGTCGTAGGGTAAGCGATCTGATAAATCGCTTATACCTCGAACCCGACCCAGTTTGGTCGATCATTAGGATCCGACCAAATACATTAGGTGACCATAGTAGGTAGGGAATAACCTTCCGAGGTTATACCCTATGGTCACATCGTTTAAATAGTTGTATGATAGGTAGTTTATATGCCTTAGGTAAATTACCAGAATACCCTTTTCATGTATAATTGGTAATTAAGCATATGTAACCTAAACTTTTGTCACATAACTGATTATGTAACATGTTTAGGCATATAACACTTGTCATAGGACTAGTTAGGCGGTCCGAACGCGTTACACGCGAACGACGCGTTAAAGTAGCATAAGCTTCCTAAACGGGTCGTAATGGGTCGTAGACACTTAGGTTACGTTTCATTTAGTATGTAGGCTTTGTTAAACCATATCATATGAGTTCCTACACTCATTTGGTTTACAAACCCTAATGCTACCCAATCTTCCGATTTAGGTCCGGTTAATTAACATAGTTACCTATATTAGGTGCCGTTTGATTTCCGTGATCTCTAGCTTTGTTTGGTTGTTACTCAAGGACTACTGAGCAATCTCAAGTGAGTACATAGACCCCTCTTTTACTGTTTTCAAACTGTTTTGGGGTGAAACACATGTGCCTACTTGTTACTTTCATGCTTTCCTGTTTTCAAATCATATACTTGCTATGTTCATTAGTACATTATAGTACATGATTTCATTACATTTCCGCTATGTATGTTGACTGATAGCATGCTAGCACATTGATTTACATGACTTTTCTGCTTTGTATGTTAACTTAGCATACTTAGTACATCATTTTACATTGCATCTCTGTTGCATATGTTTACTCAGCATATGGACACATTGTTTTACATTGCATTTCTGTTGCATATGTTTACTCAGCATATGGACACATTGTTTTACATTGCATTTCTGTTGCATATGTTTACTCAGCATATGGACACATTGTTTTACATTGCATTTCTGTTGCATATGTTTACTCAGCATATGGACACATTGTTTTACAGCTCTACCTTGTATGTTTACTCTAGCATACTAGGTACATTATCTTCATAAAACATGCTTACATTTTGGTATGACATTTGGTTTGTTTAACGGGTCTATATAACATTCATTAACATTTGCTACGCCGCTCGGGAGTAAGTAGTGGTACCATAGGACTTGACAAATCCCATTCCTGACATCCCGGGTTTGTTTGGATGTAAGGAATGACTGAATCCGAATACAATTCTTTTGATAACCTTGACTGAAAGGGTTATCCGACTGTCTCAAGGCTTGAATGTTTGCGTTTAACATACTGCATAAGTGTTCATATTCAGTATAGCATGCATATGTCTTACAAAACATAACTTTGATTTAAACCGAGTTTTACTTCGATACTATGTTCTTGTGCATATGGTTTAGTTGATACCTTTCACTAGCCATACATATCATTTTGGTTATACATTACTTGACTACTTTTGGACTATCAACATTTGACATGGTTTATACAAGGACTTTTGACTATTGGTTTAAACATAGACATATTACATTGTTTGGTTTGGTTTGATTAAGTGATTAAGTAACGATGCGTGTGTAATATGATACAAGCATGGTGGATACGCCGCTGGTACTTCCTATATATAAATGTTTGTATGGTATTACATATCGTAGCGTTATTTGAATCATTTCAGTTTGATACATATAACATTTTATACAAATAACATACTTTTCACAAGACATTGTTTTACAAAACAACTTATCTTTTACAAACTCATTGTACATGGTTATTCATTTAACCATACATTATTTTCTTATTTATACATATCATCTGATCTTATCGTTTTTCAAATGATTTACAAGACAAATCAAATTACAAGGTTCATGACTAAACATTTTCTCAAACATAAGTCATGACACTTTTTTTCACAAAACCTATGTATCTCACCGGCATTTTTATGCTGACGTACCATATTTTCACATGTGTTTTTCAGGAACTGTTGCATAAGATGATCAAGATATACATAGACAGACTTGGGCTTTAGTGACAATAAAAGATGCAAGACTAGTTAATTATGTTGTATTTCTTTGTTTGTTAAAGACATTGTAACACTTTTAATCAATAAAACGAAACTTCAATATCCATGGTTATGAAACATTAATTCTGTTGCAACACGCCCCGATGTTTCCGCCGCGATTTGTTGTTCTACGCGGTCGGGGTGTGACACTCTACGTGTGTGTGCTTTGGGTTTGACCATACAGACGAGTTTGACCAATCGAATTCGTAATGCACAACGAGAAGCTTTAAAGGATGAGAACCTGAGAAGAGAAGGTTTGAGACGTTTAGAGTGTGAACTGATATCAAAAGCTGATGAAGTGATGTACTTCATAAACCGGATTTGGGTTCCGCTTAGAGGTAACCTACATGAACTGGTTATGAACGAAGCTCATAAATCCAGATATTCTATTCACCCAGGTTCTACCGAGATGTATCAGGACATTAAAGAGCTATACTGGTGGCCGCATATGAAGAAAGATATTGCGGTGTACATAAGTAAATGTCTGACATGCTCGAAGTTTAGGGCTGAACATCAGAAGTCGTCTGGGCTCCTGCAGCAATAAGAGATTCCTAAGTGGAAACAGGAACTTCTTACAATGGACTTTATTACCAAGTTACCTCGTACGTCGCGTGGACATGATACGATATGGGTAATTGTGGATCGATTTACAAAGTCTGCTTATTTCCTAGCGCTTAAGGAAATAGACAATACAGAGAAGATATTGCAGTTGTACCTTAACGAGATTGTAGCTCGTCATGGAGTACCAGTGTCAATTATCTTAGATAGAGACGGACGCTTTGACTCCTGGATTTGGCGATTTCTTCAAGATTCGTTGGGTTCTCGTTTGGACATGAGTACTGCGTATCATCCTCAAATGTATGGTTAGATCAAAAGAACCATTTAGATGCTAGAGGATATCTTGAGAGCGTGTGCGATCTATTTCAGTGGAAGTTGGGATACTCATTTGCCTTTGGCTGAGTTTTCTTACAACAATAGTTATCACGCTAGTTTCAAGGCCACTCCGTTTGAAGCCTTGTATGGAAGGAAGTGTCGATCACCATTTTGTTGGGCTGAATTCGGCGAGAAGCAATTGACCGGACCCGAGCTTATTCAGGAAACCACTGACAAGGTTGTCCAGATCAAGGGAAGGTTGAAAGCTGCCGCATATCGATAGAAGAGTTACGCAGACAACCGGAGGAAACCGTTGGAGGTTCAGGTTGGTGATCGAGTTATATTGAAGGTGTCACCTTGGAAAGGCGTTGTGAGATTTGGGAAAAGGGGGAAAACTGAGCCCGCGTTATATAGGTCCTTTCGAAATCGCATCTCCAGTTGGATCAGTCGCGTATAGGCTCAAGCTGCCACAGGAGTTGAATGGAGTTCATGACGTGTTTCATGTCTCCAAATTTGAAAAAGTGTCTGTCGGATGAGACACTAATTATACCCCCTGGAGAGGTTCATGTAGACGATAAACTGAGATTTATCGAAGAACCAGTAGAGGTTCTAGATTGGAAAATTCAGAAACTTAGGAGGAGTAGGATTAAGTTGGTCAAGGTTCGCTGGGATTCTAAACGTGAACCCGAGTTCACCTTGGAACGACAGGACCAGATGCAACGGAAATATCCACATCTCTTCCCACCTAGAGTGAAAACGAAACGTGTAGAGTAGAATTTCGGGGACGAAATTTCCTAAACAGGGGGAGACTGTGACTCCCAGCTATTTAGGTTGTACCGTACAAATGTAACACGTGTCGTGAATGAATAAAAGGTTGTATTTGACTGATATTAATATTTATGTGTGATATTTGATGTGTTGGTAAATCCAAACTTTGATAAAAATTATGTTGGCAATAATAAGATAAACGCTTATCGCGTAACGAACAAAATGCGAAACGAATGGTAATTTTAATCATGTCCGGATGGAAAAATAAATTAAAACTCTAAGAAACTCTATTTATAGAGTTTAAGCGTATACCGCGAGACACTGAGCGTATCTGACAAAATACTGTCAACGCAGCCACTCAAGGTAACTGATAATTATTTCAGTAATATTTTGGCGAGTTTATTTTTATAGAGC
The DNA here is from genome assembly GCA_030545235.1 of Helianthus tuberosus. NCBI lineage: Eukaryota > Viridiplantae > Streptophyta > Magnoliopsida > Asterales > Asteraceae > Helianthus > Helianthus tuberosus. Next base: position 88,411,591 of record CM060369.1, read on the forward strand.
GTAAAAAATAATTTAAAACGCACTAAAATGGGGTTAAAACGCTAGATAAAATATCTGGTATCCAGTAAAATACCAGTTTTTGGTCTAGATTATATATGTATATGTATATATACGAAATGTATGTGTGTATGGGCAAGAGGTGGCGGCTAGGGAGGAGGTTCCTTCTTCTCTCTCTTCCACTTGGAAGTCTTGGAATACACCATGAAATGATTGTGCCTTTTATGTAATATTCCAATATCTTGCCAAATCCAAGATATGATTTCAAAATCAAACAAACTCTCTCTCTCTATCTCTCTCTAACATAGCGAACACCCCTTACACACCACCAATTTCAAAATTTCAATTTTGGTCTTGAAGATCCAAGCTCATTCCAAAGTGTTTAAAAGTCCATTTGAAGGTTTAAAGGTGATTTCAAGGTGTTTTAAGCAACAATCAAGCTCCATATCATCAATCTTTACTAAAAACCCATCAAAATCTTGAAGGTATAAAACTCACTTTAAAAACCTTGTTCTTGATTCTAAATGATTTGATGATGATGATGATGATGGAAGTTTCTCTTGTTCTTAGATTTAAACACTAACTTGAAAACTAATAACAAATGGGTTTTCAAAGAAAGTAAAAAATGGATGTATGTGTATATGTATGTATAGCCGTGAGTGTGTGTATACATGTGTATTTGAGTTGAGTTTTGATTACGATTGATTCTTCTTTGATTTGATTCTTGAAAGTGAAATGCATGCATGATCAAAAGGTGACTTATAAAAGTTCATATAATTAAAATATGAACATGATAACGTGAGTTTTTGGATGTATATATGCACATGTGTGTGTGCCGTGAATGTATATGTATGTATGTATACATGAGTATTTTTGTTAGTTGGTGTATAAGTGAAAGAATGTTGCTAGCATTTAAGTCAAATAATTAGATGATGATGTGAATTGAATGCATTAGATACTTGTACTTAAGCATGCATGTGGATGTATGATCATGAAATGATGATTTGATAAAAATAAATTTTAATCAGGCCCTAAACACTCAAAATAATAATATTTGAAGTGTTAAGATAGTATAAAACTTTGTCATAAAGTTTACAAGCTTTGAATGTTGTACTTGGTGATTTAAGTGTTGTAAAATACGTGAAATCGTATGATTTATATGACTTACATAAAAACTGCACTAATCTGATTATAATCATCATTTTAATCAGTAAATAACATGTATTATGTTAAAATATCAAGTCGTTATTAGTTGAGATGGTTATGGTAACGTTTAACGCAAAACTATGCGGTAAAACGGTTAAAAAATCGGCTTTTCGAAAGATTTTTATAAAAATGTTTTAGATTAGTAAGTAACTGATATTTGTTAATATAAATATAAGTATTTTAACTTATATTAAGTTTACATGGTGTTTGGTTAGTCATACGTGACTCCCGACGCCCGAAAACGTTACCGAATCACTAGAATAAACGTTTTACAATGTACACTAGCATGGGTTATTTATGGGTGAACCTTATGTATTAAAATGTGTTATGTGACTTAAATATGTGTATAATATGTTAAGTGTTGACATGATAACGGGAATTTAGACTAAGCATGTACACTTGTGCGCTTAAAGCGGTAGAATCGGTAAAAATCGCGTTAAATGTGTAACTTGTTTGCCGAGCATGACAATTGATACATATCTTAACTTGATAATATATGTGCTTTAAAAATGATAAAATAGATAAGTTAATGAGATTTCGCGTGTTATGATATTAAGTTTATGTGTACGTTTATGTATATATATTACGACACGCAAATCGTAGATATATTACGTATAAACGGGGTGTTAAGGATTTACATGATAAGGGTCACCAATAAAATCGTTCAAGTCACAAAATCTTAATATATATATATATATATATATATATGTAGGCTAAAGATAAATAGAAAACCACTTTTATTGAGAAAACCCGGGAAACTCTAAGCTCCCGACTTTTTTTTTTTTTTGAAAAAATTACCACACGTAATATACATGTTTTTAAGAGTTTTGGGCAAAAAAAATCGAAAAAGCGCCGAAGGATTATTTTAAAAAAAAATAAACAAATTTCAGCAACTTTGTTGTGTAACACGTGTTAGGCAAAAAATGCTAAAACTTGTTTATTTTTTAAAAAAAAATCCCTTCGGCGCTTTTTGTTTTTTTGGCCCAAAACTCTTAAAAACATGTATATTACATGTGTTATTTTTTTCAAAAAAAAAATGTCTGGAGCTTTGAGTTTCCCGGGTTTTCTCAATAAAAGTGGTTTTCTATATATATATATATATATATATATATATATATATTAACATGCCAACATAATAAAAAATAATGACTTTTTTGAGAAAATCTAAAATTTATGTGAAAATTTTAAGATACGGAGAAACTTATGAATTTTGTGATAATATATATATATATACGGGATGGATCATGAGAAAACTAGTTTAAATGAGAAAACCAAAAAACTAACTAAAAGAGCCTAAAAAACGTACCAAATATTTTAATTTTTTTTTTATTTTTATAAAAATATCGCAGGTTTTATGCCTGGAAAAAAATTTAAAAAGAAAATAATAATTTTTTTTTTTGTATTTCACATGTGCACTATTACAAATATAGTGCACATGTGTAGTACACATATAATGCACATGTGCAGCACAACAATTTTTTTTTTCTTTTTTTAAAATTTTTTTTTATATATAAAAACTAGCGATTTTTTTATAGAAAATGTGAAAAAAAAATTGGTATGTTTTTTAGCTTTTTTTAGGTTTTTTTAGTTACTTTTTTAGTTTTCTCATTTATATGTAGTTTTCTCATGATCCTCTCCCGATATATATATATATATATATATATATATATATATTAACGTGCCAACATAATAAAAAATAATGACTTTTTGAGAAAATCTAAAATTTATGTGAAAATTCTAAGATACGGAGAAACTTATGAATTTTGTGATATATATATTGATTGATAAATCGTTCATACGTATATTAGGACGTGTAGAAATCAATTGTGGGATTGCGCTATTTATAATACGCATCCAAAGGTGAGTGTCACTAAACCCCATCGTTTTACTGTTTTGTATATGTTTTTGGGGGAAGAACACGCCTTAAAAAGGATTTAGTAATGTTTTTGAATAAAACATACCTTTGATATATAAAATGTATAATTTCATAGAAAATATACGGATTTGTTATATATATATATATAGGGTAAGGTTCATGCGAGAAGCACCCTTATTGTGAGAACCAATGTGAACACAACCTAAAATAGCTAAAAAAAACCTAAAAAACCTAAACCCCACCTCCCCCCCCCCCCCCCCCAAAAAAAAAAAAAAAACCTAACCCCCCAAGCTAAATGCTAAAAACTAATACCCCCCAAAAAACCTAAAAAAAAACCTACCCCCCCCCCCCCAAAAAAAAAAAACCTAAACCCCCCTCCCCCACCCCCCAAAAACCTAAACACCCCCCCCCCCCCACCCAAGCTAAAATGCTAAAAACTAAACCCCCAAAAAACCTAAAAAAATCTAAAAAAAAATTAATTTTTTTTAATATTTTTTATGTTAAAATCGCTACTTTTAGTAGCAAAAAAAAAAATTTTAATAAAAAAATTTTTAAAAATTTTTTTGGCTTCGAAAAGTAGCGATTTTTTATAAAAAATATTAAAAAAAAATTCTGTGTGATTTTTAGCTATTTTTATGCATTTTTGGTTGTGTTCACATTGGTTCTCGCGGTTCTCGCAATAAGAGGTGGTTCCTAACGAATCTTTGTCCTATATATATATATATATATATATATATATATATATATATATGTTTCGGGGAGAAACGAGGATTAATACGATGTTTCAGAGAAAACTACCGTGTAGATTTAAAATTTGCTTAAATCTGGGATGAATTTGCTTGATCTCAAGAGAGTAAGTATCGGCATAGGCTTACATTTCGGTGGGGATTTCGGAGAATTCGTACAACATCATATATTAAATTTATCATTATTAGTAGGATATATATATTGTTCATGAGGCAGATATTATAGATGGCCTCGATATGGGCTATGTGCAAGTAATGTCATTTAATCATTTAAGTATTGCACGCGAGGAATTGTTGGTAGATCTATCAGGTTGACAACCCCGTCATGACCGGTCGCCCCGTGTCAAGTCAAACGACGAATTGATATTCTGTTTATAGTCTAGCATTGATTATACCTTCATTGTTAATGTATAGTTCGTAATGTCTTGCTAACTTACGAGTCCGAACATTTGATTCTATCAATTTAATATGTAAATTCGGGAAGATGTCTATGGTCGGAAGGCTCTACAGAAACGCTTGCGACGGCTAACCCTTGAATTTTTACAAGGAAATGAATTAACTTTCTTAAAAATTATATGGATGTTTTAATAATAAACACATAATTAGAAAGTTTTTCCTTGAATTAAATTATTTAAATTTGAATATGTGAACTCACCCTCCTTTGTGTTAACACTTGATTTTAATGTGTTCTTCAGGTACTTGAGTTCGGCTTCGGGAATTATGGCGTATCTTGTGATTGTTGATGCATGTTTGGTTTGATAATGTGTTGGACAAACTTTTAAAACTATTTGGGACAAATGTAATAAGATCCATAAGGATCAAAACAACTTAATTATGGTGTGGTTGTGACGAACTTTAAGACTCTATGTTTTAAAATCTATGTTTTAATTAAGTTAAAATGTCCAACATTATGATGCATCGCTCAGCAAGATATTAATGGGCACCAACTTCCGTCACCACTACGTTTTATATTCAGATGCGACGTTTTTGGGGTGTGACCTGCACTCCCCATGCTTTCGGCATCGTAAGTTATGCACGGTCGTGTAGATGAAGCGCACGACCGTGCATCAGCTGTAACTTCAACAGAATCTGCAGAATTCATCCGTAAAGCTCTTAAATCCCTCATTTTCTCCAAATTTGTCTTTGGCACACTATTTAAGACCTAAGAATGCAAAAGTACCTGATTAAGTACCTAAACAACGAAGTTTTGGTAAAAAACGCGTAAAACGGAAGTATAATGGGGGACTTAAACAGGTATAATTTAGGGAATATCATGTCAATCCTTGTTCTTAGTATTTGTGTTGGTTTCTGCTGTTAATTTGTTCCTTTTATTCGTTTAAGCTCTTTTGATTCTGTAAATTAAAAGTAAACAAATGAACATGGTTTTTCCAACATTAGTACCGAAAAAAGGGTCGATTTTATGCCTTGTTTGATGTAATTTATATGTTGCATTTTGCGTTCATCAAATACCCCCACACTTGAATCTTTGCTTGTCCTTAAGCAAAACTCTATAATATGGCTTACACACCCAAACAGAATTGGTAGAAGAGAAGTTTTGGGTCTATCTTTAGAGTGTCGGGAATCCAAGTTCTAAATTTATTTTCTTTTTATTTTATTTACAATCTTATTCGTCATGATTTATTTAAAACACATTTTAAGAAAAATTCTCTGTTTTGGGCATAACATGCCTTTCTAAAATTCTATTAAGTTAGATACAAATTTACACACCTCACAAGTGGTCACTCAACAGTCGGCCAAAGATGTTTAAGTGAAAGTGCTCGGACTAGGTGTGGAGCTTACTCCTACTATAGGCTTGACAAACAATCAAACCTCCTCCTTTTTGACGATTAATCCTCGTAAATATCAAGAGGGCTTTTAAAATGGGTAGGTTTTTGTCACACCCCCAAAATACCACATGCGGAAACACCGTAGGACGTGTGACGTACCAGGATCCAACCACTAATCACATGGAACTATAGCAAGATATTAAATAAAAGTTTCCATTTATTTCATAAAGTAATTTCAAAACACAACTTAAAATCCATACGTTCAGCAGAAGCATAATGTAAACCGTTATTCAAATGTTCCAAAACAAAAGTACGAAACCAATGAACATGTATCCAAGAGACTCGACCCATGACCACTTCAGCACTCCCAGATAGCAAGTTCCATAACCATGACTCTAACGACCTGCAAGCATGCAGGTAAGTGTGTGTCAGACGACGCTGGTGAGTTCAAAGTTTGTTATCACATTTAGTTACCAAATATAAGTTTAAAGCTTTTCATAAATACGATGTTGTTAATAACTCGATTACCGCAGATGGCTCCAGATTATTTGCCCTTCCCTAATACTCTATCAAACATTGGTCGAGTGGTTAAGGTAATTAGTTCACGACCGTCCTCCCCAGTACGGTGTGAGAGTGCCAAACCTAATAGCGCTTTCAACTAATAACCCCGTTGCCTCCCCGGCAACTAATTCGGTATATGATGGGACTTAAATGATAGATAAGAGTGTATTAACCAACATCCCAAGTTTAACATTCCAATTAAACCCGTTTACCCGACATTCCTCCCTGGAATACTTACCAGATGTCCCTCCCCGGGACACATGCTTGAAAGAGAGCAGTGAACTCACCTTGGATTGCTCGGTAATGTAAATTTCTTGTTCACAAATGATCTACCAACCACGTCCTAACATGGTTATTAATACCAATCAGCTTTTGTTTATTAATTGACCACGTATTCATCAAGTAACATCACATAGCACATATCGGGCAACACATGGCATCATAAATCATTCAGCACACAAAGACTATCATACCAGTTCATAAACAAACATTACGTATCAGGCTAAGCTTCAAATTCACAACGTACGGCCCAGACATTCAGGCCTATCCCTCAACGGCCCAAGGCCTTGTGCTACCCGAAGGGTCTTATGCGATCCAGACGGCCTTGTGCGACTAGGGTAAGCTTGTGCGATTCCCACTGGGCCGTGGCCCAACATTCATTCATTCAGCCCACCTGACTAGTGCGATTGGTTCATGTTGTGCGATTGCATACCTTGTGTGATCCATAACAACTTGTGCGACCAGGTTTGCTTAACCAGATTGATACCCCCTCCCCCCTCTTGTGCGATTGACCAAATGACCACTTAAGTTTGTAACCGTCCTAACTTTTAGGATCTAATATTGTTTTGAAACCGTTTTCTTTTGCAACCCTAAACACTTCTATCTTTACAACATAATCAAGAATGTGTTTCATGGTTTACTTAGCACTCTAATCATTCCCTTTAACAGTTTTATAAGCATGATTCATGTTCAAACAATCAATCAACATGGTTATTCTAACAGTTATTCATCACCATTAACAAGGAGTTTATCACATACATGATCTAAATCGATTACAACATTTAAAGTTCACGAAATCATAACAACTAACACTAACTTGATTCGACACATGCTAACCATCGAATTCTCCTATAAACAACCCTAGATTCTTAGTAACATCTCATAGTCTGAACGGTTCACCTACTTCATCATAAACTTTCATTATCATGTTCTAACTCTAATCAATAATTACGCATATAGTCAATCACAACAACAAGCATTCAACTAAGGAGATTATAACTACCCGAGTGATTATGTATTGCTAACAAGAGCAACGGGCTTCGAAGAAGAAGAAATGAGCTTCGATAGGATGGGTTGCCGTCGAGTTCGAAGAGAGGGAGAAGAGAGAGTTAGGGTTTGCACTTATGTTTTTGTGTGATGATAATGATTGGGCTTTACACACAAATCATGTGTGTATTTCCATCATGTGGGCCGAACCCAGCTTTCGGGTTTCATTGGGTCGGGGGCTAGTCCACAACAAAGGGGAGTTGTGCGACCAAGTTATATATACTTATACGTCACACATAACTATGTAACATTCAAACTCGTAACATTCTATTTAAATTAAACACATCACTAGATCACAGAACGTTCATACATGCTACATTAAAATACAAATGAAGGGTTCTAAAATACGAGTTGTCACATCATCCCCAACTTGAAACAAATTTCGTCCCGGAATTTGATAAGCAGTATCATAGGAGTGAAGTGATATCAGGATAAGTAGATCAAGATGGTTGTGGATTTTCCTCGGGTGCCACATCATCCCCAACTTGAAAGGGAATTTCGTCCCGAAATTCACTCGTTGTGTCAGGATTAGATTGGTCAGTTGGGAATAGTTGAGGATACTTGAGTTTCATCTGATCTTCACGCTCCCACGTGAACTCTGGTCCACGTCTTGAGTTCCAACGAACTCTCACGATTGGAATTCGACTGTGTTTACGGACCTTGACTTTCCGATCCATGATTTCAGTCGGTTCTTCGACAAACTGCAACTTGTTGTCGATTTTTAGCTCTTGAAATGGTACCACAAGTGTTTCATCGAACAAACACTTCTTTAGTTGCGAAACATGGAAGACATCATGAACGTTACCCAACTCAGCAGGTAACTCGAGCTTGTAAGCCACTTTACCAATTCGTTCCAGAATTTTGAATGGCCCAACATAATGTGGATTAAGCTTACCGCGCTTCCCAAATCGTACCACACCCTTCCAGGGTGAGACTTTCAACATAACGCGATCGCCTACAGTGAACTCCAATGGCTTCCTACACTTGTCTGCGTAGCTTTTCTGATGGTCACGCACTACCGCCACACGGTTCCTGATCTGGACAATCTTCTCTGAAGTTTCAAGCATAAGTTCTACACCTGTGATCTGGCTGTCACCCTCCTCAGCCCAACAGAGAGGACAATGGCATTTCTGTCCGTACAATGCTTCGAACGGGGCTGCCTGGATGCTAGTATGGTAACTGTTGTTATAGGATAACTCTATCAACGACAAATGTTTCTCCCAACCTTTACCAAAATCCATTACACATGCCTGCAGCATGTCTACAAGTGTCTGGATAGTTCGGTCACTCTGACCATCCGTCTGTGGGTGAGCCAAATGATTTATGCATCGACTGCCATAAATCGGATATGAAACGCGGGTCATGATCAGAGATAATAGAGGTTGGCACCCCGTGTCTAGAAACCACTTCTTTAAGATAAACAGTAGCAAGTTGTGAGAACTTATTAGTTTCCTTGATTGCTAAGAAGTGCGCTGACTTCGTAAGGCGGTCAACGATCACCCAAATGGTATCATTTCCGTTTTGAGTTCTTGGCAAACCAGTGACGAAATCCATGGCAATTTGCTCTCATTTCCACATGGGTATCTCTGGTTGCTGAAGCAATCCAGACAGTTTCTGGTATTCCACTTTAACTTTAGCACAAGTCAAACAGTTACTCACATACGTCGCTATGTGAGCTTTCATCTTCGGCCACCAATACACGACTTTTAGATTCTGATACATCTTATCAGAACCTGGGTGAACAGAGTAGCGGGATTTGTGTGCTTCGTCCATCACAATCTCTCTAAGGCTTCCATACAAAGGAACCCATATCCGTTCCATAAAATAACGAATACCGTCAGATCTTTCTACAAGTTGTTTCTCCATACCCCGCAAGTACTCTGCTTTAAGGTTTTCTTCTTTTAGTGCTTTAGCTTGAGCAGAACGGATCTGGTCAGGTAAATTAGAATGGATGGTGAGCTGCAAGGCACGGACACATTTGGGTTTCGTCTCCTTTCGACTAAGGGCATCAGCTACTACGTCAACCTTACCTGGATGATACTTGATTACACGGTCATAGTCATTTAAGAGTTCTACCAAGCCACGCTGTCGCATATTTAATTCCTTCTGGTCAAAGATATGCTGAAGGCTCTTGTGGTCGGTATAAATAGTGCATTTAGTACCGTACAAGTAATGCCTCCAGATTTTGAGCGCAAACACCACAGCTCCCAACTCGAAGTTGTGAGTCGTGTAATTCTTCTCATGAACCTTCAACTACCTAGAAGCGTAAGCTATCACCTTTTTGCGTTGCATTAGCACACAGCCGAGGCCTTGAATAGAGACATCGCAATATATCACAAAATCCTCGGTACCTTCGTGTCACAGCCCGACCACGTAAAACAACAAGACGTGGCGGAAACGTTGGGGAGTGTTGTAACAGAATCATTGTTTCGTAACCATGGAATAAATAATTTTGTTTTATTGAATAAATGAACTCATTGTTTTAATACAATCAAATAAGTACAACTATGATCTTCCAAGTTTTAAAGTTGCTAAGGCATGAGTCCATCCTAAATGTAGCATGTATCAACAATCATCTCAAGACAGCACCTGAAACATGTGTAAAAATAGGTACGTCAGCATAAAAATGCCTGTGAGATACATAGGTTTTGTGAATATAGGATTCATGACTTATAAGTTTAGAAAGAGTTGTTCAACAAAAGTCAGTCATGATCCTTGTAAAATGTTTTGTTTTATAAATCATTCGAAAAGTGATGATAAAGTAGATGATACGTAAAAGAGTAATGTAAGGTTAATTGAATAACCAAGTAAAAATGAATTTGTATAAGATAAGTTGTTGTAAAACAATGTCTTATGAAAAGTATGTTATCTGTATAAAATGTTATATGGCTTAAATTGAAATGATTCAAATAACGCTACGATATGTAATACCATACAAACACTTATATATAGGAAGTACCAGCGGCGTATCCACCCTGCTTGTATCATATTACACACGCCTCGTTACTTAAGTCACTTACTCAAACCAAACCACCAATATAGAATGTTCATGATAAACCAATAGTCCAATGTTATTGTATAACTCAAGTTAAATGTAAACCATGTAATGTGTAAACAAAAGTTATGTATGGTAAGTAAAATGAGATTTCTTAAACCACAAGTAAAAATGTACAAAATAAAGTGTTTGAATAAATCAAAAGTTATGCTTTGTAAAATAATGTAAGGTTAAACGAATAACCTTATAGTAGCATATTAAAAGTATACTTTGGATTTGTAAATAACATATTAAAAATATGTTTTGGTTTGTTGATAAAATATATATGTTGGTTCTGTACAATACCACACATGAGAGTATATCCAACTATAATTTTGGGAGTATATCAAAATATACTTTAAATGTGTGATTTAAGAATTCATTCAGACCTAGTGCATCAAACTACACCTTTGAGACTATAAGGATACCACAAAGGCAATCCCTATTTGGATGGAGAAACAAATTGGTTTCAGACATTCCATGACAACATGAATGGGGTGTCTAATCCTATAGCGCTATATCATACTAACAATCGGTCTGGTGAACATAAAATAAGTACAATTCAACATTTTTATTTTATGTTCTTTAAGAAATCAGTGTTTAAACCATAGGTAGTCATTTAGTTTGTCAAAAGATAAGTAATAACATGTATAATCAATTATACTTTCAAATCATGAAAATAACACATAGGTACACATGCTTCACCCCAAAACAGTTTGGAAAACAGTAAAATAGGGGAACTATATACTCACTTGAGATTGCTCAGAAGTCCTAAGATAACCACCAAGCAATGCTAGAGATCTCGGAATCAAACGACACCTAATATAGGTAACTATGTTAATAAACCGGACCTATATCGAAGGATCGGATAGAATGAGGGCTCGTAAACCAAATGAGTATGGGAACTCATGTAGTATGGTTTAACAAAACCTACATACTAAATGAAACCTAGCCTAAGTGCTTTCGACCCATTACGACCCGTTTAGGTAGCTTATGCTACTTTAACGCGTCGTTCGCGTGAAACGCGTTCGGACCGCCTAACTAGTCCTATGACAAGTAACGTATGCCTTAACATGTCTAATATTGTTGTCAAATCAGTTTAGATGTCAAAAGTTATGTTACATATGTTTAAAATGAATATTGGCATCAAAGGGGTATTTTGGTAATTTACCTAAGGCATATAAACTACCTATCATACAACTACTTAAACGAAGTGACCATAAGGTATAACCTCGGAAGGTTATTCCCTATATACTATGGTCACCTAAAGTGTTTGGTCGGATCCTAATGATCGACCAAATGGGTCGGGTTCGAAGGTATAAGCGATTTATTAGATCGCTTACCCTTACGACCCTAGACAACGTGGTAATCAGTAGGCATAGTCACAAGGGACTATAACCATCGTGATTACGCTCACGTTGCGAAGTTCAAACGAACTTCGCATTGACCATAAACTGGTCAATGCAGAAAGTCAAACAAAGTTTGACTTTTAACGCTAAAACGCATAAAAGAACGAAGGAACACTTATAAAGGGTCCCCGCAAGATTGATAATCCAAGTATTCTCAGGTATGAGGTGATGAAACACCCCAACTTAGAGAATTCTTAGATTTCAAGTGGGTTTTGTAATGGGGATGGATGTGTATTTATAGTAAATCGACAACCGTTAGGATCGTTTATCGAATAACGTGCCTTGATCTCACCCGTACACTTGTCGGAATGTTATGGTAGCTCATTTTGCCCCCACCACCAGTTATTGACAAGTGGCATTGGCCTTTGGGGTGTTTAAGGGCTGGAAACAGGCTGTTTAAACAAGTTTTTGCTGTCTGACCCCTGCTTGCGCACCGTAAGGTTTTAAGTGTTGAGGTGCGCAAGCACCTGCAGACCAGAAAGTTTGAAAATGGCAGAACAGGCCCCTGAAGCTCCAAACTTGCTATTTGATGCATTTTTGACACGTTTAAGCCCTGTTAACCCCATTTCAAAGCTCTAAAATGAAGTTAAAGTATAGGGAACTTAAAATGTGCTCAAAAATATCTCGGATGTCGGTTCGTTTGGCCGTACGATTGCGTTGTTCGGTTAATTAAGACGGAATGCGCATAAGCGCGAAAAACGATCCAAATGGCGTTACGAATGGATTTTTCTTATGCCAAACACTAAAATAAAATATTTTAGTGCTTATATAAATTTTTGGATGTCCGGATGTATTCAGAACGTAGGTTATGCGCAAAAATGCAAACTTATGCACTTTTTGACACTTTTAGTCCCTGAATGACCCAAAAGTTTATTTTAGCACACTGAACCCCTCAAAGCCTATTTCTAAGCTATATAAAGGATATTTAAGGTGTGTTTAACTTATGGTCATGTTCCAGAATGTCTGTTACAGTTCAAATTGGCATACTTTCGCAGTTTGTCAAGTTTAGTCCCTGTAAGTGAAAAAAAATTTTGTTTTTGCCATACCAAAGCCTTTAAAACTTATTTCTAAGTTATGTAAAGGTTATTTAAGGTATTTTAAGCCTATCTCACTATTCCGGAGTGTTCGTTGGATTAAACTGGTTATATTTACACATCAGAGCGCGTATAACCCTCCAGAAAGCGATTTAAAGCATAAAATTGAACAAGAGTTGATATGTGCAAACGATACACATATTTTTACAAATCCCAAGTATGAAATACAATATTTAATTGGTTTGGCATTTGTTTGATAGTTGAAGTGACACAGGTGTCACAGTCTCCCCTACTTTAGGAAATTTCATCCCGAAATTTAATTCTAGAGGAAACTTGTGAAGACAGCTGTGACGGTTTCGCCTTCTAATAGATCCACTGAACCCTTAAGTAAAACTCTGGGCCATGTTAGGACTCTTAGCGAATTTGTTAACCCTCAAAGTGAATTCCTTATAATAGTAAAACATGGAATTTTGAACTACTGACAGAATAACGTTTCTTATGAAGACTTATCATAGGAAACTTGGTGTGTGATTGAGATCAGAATTGGGGAGTGTAAGATAAAATGACATCGGTCAAGGTCCAAGACTTCTCCCGTATCATTATTCTTGTCACTATAGGTCTTAACACATGACAAAGCTTCCTGTGGTTTCTGTGCAGTGAATTCCATAATTACGAAATTCCTTGCACAGTCCGCACAGTTCATTTCATAATGCGTAGAGGAAAAGTCAATTGAATAAACATGAAGCGACTCGACTAGACCAGACCACCAAAGGGTCCTTTCAATTAGATCAACGAACGAGCTTTTTAACTAGATCAACACATGATCTTCTTAACTAGATCATCGTATGATCTCCTTAAATAGACCACTTAAGGGATCTTTTTAATTATATCATCACATGATATTTCTAATCAGATTTTCAAAATCAATCTGTTTAACCAGACCATTCAAGAGGTTCAATTATAGAATAGTACTTTATAACCCAAGGGACTTAACTACAATGTTGAAGTCCATTAAGGATTTAAGATAGTATCTTTGGATATCCTATTATGAATCTCTCGTATGAGATATGGAAGATTCTATGAGGATTTGGATGGATCACATACAACCATAAAACATGTAAGAAAAACACATATGCATATAATTAGTTAACTTGATTCTTTAATTTGTTGTCTTTGAGCATGGATAATTAAAGCACATCAGGAATCCAATCCATGGATTTCATTTGGCACTTTAAGCATTTTCAAGGATCCATCTATAAAGATAGAAGGATTTTCAATAAGAGTTTGGCTTTGTTTCTTAAAAGAAACAAGTGTTAAAGGTTCTTAGGGAGATCACAAGTGATCATAAAATGACAGAACCACACGAGTAGTTTGTCTTTGGGTTGACATCATAAGGTTGCATCAAGCATTCACACAAACGCATAAATTTTGCAGAAATAAAAAAAACAACAAATCTTTATTTATGTAACAACCGAATTGTCTTGAAGTGTCAAAAGATAACAACCAATGAAATACAAAACACTAATTGTTCACTGCTGCATCATTGTTCATGTTTGCCTCATTGATGTTAAACACTCGTCCACACGCTGGAGGTATGTTAACAAGTCTTGGGCAATTGTTCGTGTAGTGGGTAAGGTCACCACAGTTATAACATGACCCCGGAGGGAACCGTGCTTGAACAGCAGCAGGGTTTGCAGCAGCTTGATTTGCATAACGACAAACATTGATCAAATGTCCCAACCGCCCACAGTGGATACATTTGTGACACTGCTCTTGCTCTAGATGATGACGGTTGCACTTGTTGCACAAAGGTGCGGTACCAACATAGTTTTGCCTTTTGCGAGGTTGTGTTGGCTGGTTTGGTGCAACCTGTTTGTCTTGAACAGTTACAGCGTAGTTTTGAGAGGCTTTGCGCTTCTTCTTCTTGGACACCTCAGCATTTTCTTCCTTTGGTTCCACATGAGCAGTCTTGTCAGATGGTCTTAAGTCGCCCTTCCGAAACAGCTTGTGCTTCCTGATATGGGATTCAGTCAGAGTGCCAGCCAGTTCAATGGCTTGTCTGACAGTAGTAGGGTTGCTGCCAGTAACGATATCCTAAACTACGTCAGGAAGACCATCAATGTATTTCTCAATCGCCTTATCCAGAGGCGTAACCATAGTAGGGCATAACAAGCTCAATTCCTCATAGCGGTCAGTATAGGCTCGATGTTCCCCACTGTCTTGCTTCAAATCATCAAATTCCCTTTCTAGAGCCCTTAGCTCATGACGAGGACAGAATTCCTTCATCATAAGAGCCCTAAGCTCAGCCCAAGTCTGTGCTAATGCAACCTCAGCACCGCGGTCTCTTATAACCCCGTTCCACCACGTAAGAGCCCTCTTCTGAAACACACTCGAAGAAAACTGGACCTTGCGATTTTCAGGACACTGAACGTGACGGAAAGTATTCTCAATGCTCTCGAACCATTGAAGAAGCCCAGTTGCTCCCTCAGAACCACTAAACTTGAGCGGTTTAGCCGAGTTAAAATTCTTGAAATTGCATGGAGCATTGTTGTTGTTGATGGCTTGAATCATTTGAGCATAAAGATTTGGGAAGGCAGCAGCCATTTGCTGCGCGATGATTTCTGCCAGTTCGGCATTCGCCATCTGATTGTCGCGTCGAGGAGGCATTCTAAAAGAGGAAACATGAAAGGAAACGAGTGAGAGAATTAGACGAAAAGAATGAGATGAAACAAATCTGATGAAAGCAAGGATAGTGGTCATTTGTTTGTTACTACAAAGCAACAAACGACCCCGGTGATTAATCAAAGTAAATAGGTCAAAAATAATGTATCGCGAAGACATGCTCGCCTATAAGTGGACACTCACCCCAAGAGTTCCCAGGTAAGAGTGACTGGTCCGATAATGTGGATTTGTACGAACACTCTAGCCTTAGATAGAAAACTCAGGGTACAGGCACCCACCCTTACAGTTTGCACGTGTTCACATTATTTAGACCAACTTTAACGGGATTTGAAAACTTAGAGGGTTCAAAACCATATAATAAATCATCCTAGAACAGATGATTAGTTTTCAAAGCGGGATAGAAATTTATGTTCTTATTGTGGTTGTCACCTACGAATAAGTGACGGTATTGTTTTAAAACTAAACACAAGAAAACTTGTGTTAGGGTCCTAGGAAGGTTATAGTCTAGGTCAAAGCATTACTAATAACCTAATTCCCTATAACCATTGGCTCTGATACCAACTTTTCTGTCACACCCTGACCACGTAAAACAACAAGACGTGGCGGAAACGTCGGGGAATGTTGTAATAGAATCATTGTTTCGTAACCATGGAATAAATAATTTTGTTTTATTGAATAAATGAACTCATTGTTTTAATACAATCAAATAAGTACAACTATGATATTCACAGTTTTAAAGTTGCTAAGGCATGAGTCCATCCTAAATGTAGCATGTATCAACAATCATCTCAAGAAAGCACCTGAAACATGTGTAAAAATATGTACGTCAGCATAAAAATGCCTGTGAGATACATAGGTTTTGTGAATATAGGATTCATGGCTTATAAGTTAAGAAAGAGTTGTTCAACAAAAGTCAGTCATGATCCTTGTAAAATGTTTTGTTTTATAAATCATTCGAAAAGTGATGATAAAGGAGATGATACGTAAAAGAGTAATGTAAGGTTAATTGAATAACCAAGTAAAAATGAATTTGTATAAGATAAGTTGTTGTAAAACAATGTCTTATGAAAAGTATGTTATTTGTATAAAATGTTATATGACTTAAATTGAAATGATTTAAATAACGCTACGATATGTAATACCATACAAACACTTATATATAGGAAGTACCAGCGGCGTATCCACCCTGCTTGTATCATATTACACACGCCTCGTTACTTAAGTCACTTACTCAAACCAAACCACCAATATAGAATGTTCATGTTTAAACCAATAGTCCAATGTTATTGTATAACTCAAGTTAAATGTAAACCATGTAATGTGTAAACAAAAGTTATGTATGGTAAGTAAAATGAGATTTCTTAAACCACAAGTAAAAATGTACAAAACAAAGTGTTTGAATAAATCAAAAGTTATGCTTTGTAAAATAATGTAAGGTTAAACGAATAACCTTATATAGCATATTAAAAGTATACTTTGGATTTGTAAATAACATATTAAAAATATGTTTTGGTTTGTTGATAAAATATATATGTTGGTTCTGTACAATACCACACATGAGAGTATATCAAACTATACTTTTGGGAGTATATCAAAATATACTTTAAATGTGTGATTTAAGAATTCATTCAGACCTAGTGCATCAAACTACACCTTTGAGACTATAAGGATACCACAAAGGCAATCCCTATTTGGATGGAGAAACAAATTGGTTTCAGACATTCCATGACAACAGGAATGGGGTGTCTAATCCTATAGCGCTATATCATACTAACAATCGGTCTGGTGAACATAAAATAAGTACAATTCAACATTTTTATTTTATGTTCTTTGAGAAATCAATGTTTAAACCATAGGTAGTCATTTAGTTTGTCAAAAGATAAGTAATAACATGTATAATCAATTATACTTTCAAATCATGAAAATAACACATAGGTACACATGCTTCACCCCAAAACAGTTTGGAAAACAGTAAAATAGGGGAACTATGTACTCACTTGAGATTGCTCAGAAGTCCTAAGATAACCACCAAGCAATGCTAGAGATCTCGGAATCAAACGGCAACTAATATAGGTAACTATGTTAATAAACCGGACCTATATCGGAGGATCGGATAGAATGAGGGCTCGTAAACCAAATGAGTATGGGAACTCATGTAGTATGGTTTAACAAAGCCTACATACTAAATGAAACCTAGCCTAAGTGCTTTCGACCCATTACGACCCGTTTAGGTAGCTTATGCTACTTTAACGCGTCGTTCGCGTGAAACGCGTTCGGACAGCCTAACTAGTCCTATGACAAGTAACATATGCCTTAACATGTCTAATATTGTTGTTAAATCAGTTTAGATGTCAAAAGTTATGTTACATATGTTTAAAATGAATATTGGCATCAAAGGGGTATTTTGGTAATTTACCTAAGGCATATAAACTACCTATCATACAACTACTTAAACGAAGTGACCATAAGGTATAACCTTGGAAGGTTATTCCCTATATACTATGGTCACCTAAAGTGTTTGGTCGGATCCTAATGATCGACCAAATGGGTCGGGTTCGAAGGTGTAAGCGATTTATTAGATCGCTTACCCTTACGACCCTAGACAACGTGGTAATCAGTAGACATAGTCACAAGGGACTATAACCATCGTGATTACGCTCACGTTGCGAAGTTCAAACGAACTTCACATTGACCATAAACTGGTCAATGCAGAAAGTCAAACAAAGTTTGACTTTTAACGCTAAAACGCATAAGAGAACGAAGGAACACTTACAAAGGGTCCCCGCAAGATTGATAATCCAAGTATTCTCAGGTATGAGGTGATGAAACACCCCAACTTAGAGAATTCTCAGATTTCAAGTGGGTTTTGCAATGGGGATGGATGGGTATTTATAGTAAATCGACAACCGTTAGGATCGTTTATCGAATAACGTGCCTTGATCTCACCCGTACACTTGTCGGAATGTTATGGTAGCTCATTTTGCCCCCACCACCAGTTATTGACAAGTGGCATTGGCCTTTGGGGTGTTTAAGGGCTGGAAACAGGCTGTTTAAACAAGTTTTTGCTTTCTGACCCCTGCTTGCGCACCGTAAGGTTTTAAGTATTGAGGTGCGCAAGCACCTGCAGACCAGAAAGTTTGAAAATGGCAGAACAGGCCCCTGAAGCTCCAAACTTGCTATTTGATGCATTTTTGACACGTTTAAGCCCCGTTAACCCCATTTCAAAACTCTAAAATGAAGTTAAAGTATAGGGAACTTAAAATGTGCTCAAAAATATCTTGGATGTCGGTTCGTTTGGCCGTACGATTGCGTTGTTCGGTTAATTACGACGGAATGTGCATAAGCGCGAAAAACGATCCAAATGGCGTGACGAATGGATTTTTCTTATGCCAAACACTAAAATAAAATATTTTAGTGCTTATATAAATTTTTGGATGTCCGGATGTATTCAGAACGTAAGTTATGCGCAAAAATGCAAACTTATGAACTTTTTGACACTTTTAGTCCCTGAATGACCCAAAAGTTTATTTTAGCACACTGAACCCCTCAAAGCCTATTTCTAAGCTATATAAAGGATATTTAAGGCGTGTTTAACTTATGGTCATGTTCCAGAATGTCTGTTACAGTTCAAATTGGCATACTTTCGCAGTTTGTCAAGTTTAGTCCCTGTAAGCGAATTAACTTGTTTTTGCCATACCAAAGCCTTTAAAACTTATTTCTAATTTATGTAAAGGTTATTTAAGGTATTTTAAGCCTATCTCACTATTCCGGAGTGTTCGTTGGATTAAACTGGTTATATTTACGCATCAGAGCGCGTATAACCCTCCGGAAAGCGATTTAAAGCTTAAAATCGAACAAGAGTTGATATGTGCAAACGATACACATATTTTTACAAATCCCAAGTATGAAATACAATATTTCATTGGTTTGGAATTTGTTTGATAGTTGAAGTGACACATGTGTCACAGTCTCCCCTACTTTAGGAAATTTCGTCCCGAAATTTAATTCTAGAGGAAACTTGTGAAGACAGCTGTGACGGTTTCGCCTTCTAATAGATCCATTGAACCCTTAAGTAAAACTCTGGGCCATGTTAGGACTCTTAGCGAATTTGTTAACCCTCAAAGTGAATTCCTTGTAATAGTAAAACATGGAATTTTGAACTACGGACAGAAGAACGTTTCTTATGAAGACTTATCATAGGAAACTTGGTGTGTGATTAAGATCAGAATTGGGGAGTGTAAGATAAAATGACATCGGTCAAGGTCCATGACTTCTCCCGTATCATTATTCTTGTCACTATAGGTCTTAACACATGACAAAGCTTCCTGTGGTTTCTGTGCACTGAATTCCATAATTATGTAGGCCTCCATAATTACGAAATTCCTTGCACAGTCCGCACAGTTCATTTCATAATGCGTAGAGGAAAAGTCAATTGAATAAACATGAAGCGACTCGACTAGACCAACAAAGGGTCCTTTCAATTAGATCAACGAACGAGCCTTTTAACTAGATCACCCCATGATATTCTTAACTAGATCGTCGTATGGTCTCCTTAAATAGACCACTTAAGGGATCTTTTTAATTATATCATCACATGATATTTCTAATCAGATTTTCAAAATCAATCTGTTTAACCAGACCATTCAAGAGGTCCAATTATAGAATAGTACTTTATAACCCAAGGGACTTAACTACAATGTTGAAGTCCATTAAGGATTTAAGATATATCTTTGGATATCCTATTATGAATCTCTCGTATGAGATATGGAAGATTCTATGAGGATTTGGATGGATCACATACAACCACAAAACATGTAAGAAAAACACATATGCACATAATTAGTTAACATGATTCTTTAATTTGTTATCTTTGAGCATGGATAATTAAAGCACATCAGGAATCCAATCCATGGATTTCATTTGGCACTTTAAGCATTTTCAAGGATCCATCTATAAAGATAGAAGGATTTTCAATAAGAGTTTGGCTTTGTTTCTTAAAAGAAACGAGTGTTAAAGGTTCTTAGGGAGATCACAAGTGATCATAAAATGACAGAACCACACGAGTAGTTTGTCTTTGGGTTGACATCATAAGGTTGCATGAAGCATTCACACAAACGCATAAATTTTGCAGAAATAAAAAAAAACAACAAATCTTTATTTATCTAACAACCGAATTGTCTTGAAGTGTCAAAAGATAACAACCAAGGAAATACAAAACACTAATTGTTCATTGCTGCATCATTGTTCATGTTTGCCTCATTGATGTTAAACACTCGTCCACGCGCTGGAGGTATGTTAACAAGTCTTGGGCAATTGTTCCTGTAGTGGGTAAGGTCACCACAGTTATAACATGACCCCGGAGGGAACCGTGCTTGAACAGCAGCAGGGTTTACAGCAGCTTAATTTGCATAACGACAAACATTGATCAAATGTCCCAACCGCCCACAATGGATACATTTGTGACACTGCTCTTGCCTAGATGATGACGGTTGCACTTGTTGCAGAAAGGTGCGGTACCAACATAGTTTTGCCTTTTGCGAGGTTGTGCTGGCTGGTTTGGTGCAACCTGTTTGTCTTGAGCAGTTACAGCGTAGTTTTGAGAGGCTTTGCGCTTCTTCTTCTTGGACACCTCAGCATTTTCTTCCTTTGGTTCCACATGAGCAGTCTTGTCAGATGGTCTTAAGTCGCCCTTCCGAAACAGCTTGCGCTTCCTGATATGGGATTCAGTCAGAGTGGCAGCCAATTCAATGGCTTGTCTGACAGTAGTAGGGTTGCTGCCAGTAACGATATCCTGAACTACGTCAGGAAGACCATCAATGTATTTCTCAATCGCCTTACCCAGAGGCGTAACCATAGTAGGGCATAACAAGCTCAATTCCTCATAGCGGTCAGTATAGGCTCGATGTTCCACGTGTATCCCCGATTCGTTCACATTGTGGCTAAGGAAGTGCACCTCTCAAATCCAGAAGTCACACTTAGAGAATTTCTCGTAAAGTTGCTCCTTCCTCAGAAGCTCCAAGATAACACGCAAGTGTCGCTCATGGTCCTCCTTGCTCTTAGAATAGATCAGGATGTCATCGATAAACAGGATGACAAAATCGCCGAGATAAGGTTTGCGCACTCGGTTCATGAGATCCATGAATACCGCTGGGGCGTTGGTTAACCCAAATGGCATGACCAGGAACTCGTAATGGCCATACCGTGTTCGAAAAGCCGTCTTAGGAACATCCTCCTCTCGGACTCTCATCTGATGATAACCCGATCTTAAGTCAATCTTCGAGTAGAAACTTGACCCTTGCAACTAGGCAAATAGATCATCGATGCGCGGTTAGGGGTATCGGTTCTTGACAGTCACCTTGTTGAGTTCCCGATAGTCGATGCACATACGAAATGATCCATCCTTCTTCTCCACGAATAGGACTGGGGTTCCCCAAGGAGAGGAACTTGGTCGAATAAAGCACCTATCCAATAGTTCTTGAAGCTGATTAGACAGTTCTTGCAACTCCCCCGGTGCAAGACGATAAGGAGCACGAGCGATCGGGGCTGCTCCTGGCGTAAGATCAATCTGAAATTCCACTTGACGATGTGGATGTAAACCCGGAAGTTCTTCAGGGAACACGTCAGGAAATTCACGAACAACAGGTAAATCTTCAATTCTCCTTTCCTTATATTGGGTGTCAGTGATGAGAGCTAGAATAGCAGTAGCCCTTTCGTAAACATTTATGGGCTTTCATTACCAAAATGATGCTAACCAATGCACCACTTTGATGACCTTGAACTGATAGAGATTCTCCGCTGGGGAGAGGGATACGTACGATTTTCTCTTTACAAAGTATGTCAGCACGGTGCTTGGACAACCAGTCCATACCAACCACTACGTCAAAATTACCGAAGGTAACAGGAAAGAGGTCAATATCAAACACTTGACCCACAAGATCGAGTTTACATCCCGTAATGATGTGTGAGGCTTCAATCGTCTTACCATCGGCTAATTCTACTACATGCTTAGCTTCTATAGGTGTTGGAGTTAACCCTAATCGTTGACTGAACTCTAAGGACACATAACTCCAATCAGCACCGGAATCAAATAACACAAAAGCAAAGAGATTGTTCACAGAAAACGTACCAGTCACGACATTGTTGTCATTCCAAGCATCACCAGCACCAATCGTGAATACCCTTCCACGAGCACCATTGCCCCCATTGTTGTCATTGTTGTTGTTCCCAACATTGTTATTGTTATTCTGACGGTTGTTGTTATCGTTGGCATTTTGATTCAGCTGAGGGCAATCCCGTTTAATGTGACCCTCATCCCCACACTGGAAACACCCATTCCTATTGCCTTGGTTCTGATGGGGCTGCTGCCTTTGCTGTTGCTGATGCTGCGGTTGTTGCTGCTGATTCTACTGCTGCTGTTGCTTTGGGAACGGAGCTCTACAGTCCTTTGCCATAAGGTCCACCTTATCACACCTATGGCACGCTCGGACACACGGTCCACGATGATGATAACCACACTTGTTGCACTTTGGCTGCCTTCTAGTGTAGTAGCCTTGGCTTGTGTTGCTGCTCTGACATTGGTTAACAGAGGAGGACTGACTGAAACTATGATTATTGCTGTTATCTGGCCTTTTCTGGGACGGATTCGAGTTGGACACCTTGTCCGTATCATTCCACTTGCGCTTGTTATCACTAGCAGGGGTAGTAGTAGTAGTAGGAGTAGCAGAAACACGAGGCGGTAGCAAACCACGCTCGACCTCTTGGTCGGTAATCTTGTGTGCTAAACGAATGATCTGAGGTAGGTTGTTAAGATTTTCAGCAATAACCAAACTCTTAACTTGCGGTGCTAAGCCCTTGATGTACAATTCGATTCTTCGAGGTGGTGGTCGTGATAAGTTAGGGCACATGTTTGCTAGCTCATGAGATCGTTTCGTGTAAGCCTCGATCTCGGACCCCTCCAACTTTAGATTGTAGTATTCGTTCTCGAGTTTCTGAATCTCGTCACGAGGACAGTACTCCTCCCGCATCAACTCCTTGAAATCATCCCAAGTAGTTGCATTAGCCATTTTAATGCCCAACATCTGCACTTGGGCGTTCCACTAAGTTAAGGCACCATCCTCCAAGGTGCCTGTAGCATACTTCACCCGGTCACCCACGTGACAGTTACACATAGCGAATACTGACTCGGCTTTCTCAAACCAGCGAAGTAGCCCCATAACTCCTTCAATCCCACTTAATATCTGTGGCTTACAATCCATGAACGTCTTAAACGTGCAAACAGGCGGATTGTTTTGATTCTGATTCACTTGTTGACCTAAGGATGAAAGAAAATTCAACATACGAGTAAGAGTTGAGCATGCGTCACAAGAATATAGGGTATTTGGCACATATCGTACCAGCCTGATAAGCCGCCTGGGCTTCAGCCACACGAGTGTTGATCAAGTCGGTTAATTCAGCCTGGGTCGTATTAATGTTGCCACGTCCACCGCCGCGGCCACCACCACGTCCACCACGTCCACTCATGATTCTATATAAGATAAGGGAAAAGGTTAAGGGTCGGAATTGAGTAGGAGTCATACATCACAATGACTTCTACAGAACACTCGGCTTTCAAAAGTACGAAACCAATGAAAATGTATCCAAGAGACTCGACCCATGACCACTCCAGCACTCCCAGATAGCAAGTTCCATAACCATGACTCTAACGACCTGCAAGCATGCAGACAAGTGTTTGTCAGATGACGCTGGTGAGTTAAAAGTTTGTTATCATGTTTAGTTACCAAGTATAAGTTTAAAGCTTTTCAGAAATACGATGTTGTTAATAACTCGATTACCGCGGATGGCTCCAGATTATTTTCCCTTTCCCAATGCTCTATCAAACATTGGTCGAGTGGTTAAGGTAATTACTTCACGACTGTCCTCCCCAGTACGGTGTGAGGGTGCCAAACCTAATAGCGTTGTCAACTAATAACCCCCTTGCCTCCCCGACAACTAATTCGGTATATGATGGGACTTAAATGATAGATATGAGTGTATTAACCAACATCCCAAGTTTAACATTCCAGTTAAACCTGTTTACCCGACATTCCTCCCTGGAATATTTACCAGATGTCCCTCCCCGGGATGCATGCTTGAAAGAGAGTAGTGAACTCACCTTGGATTGCTCGGTAATGTAAATTACTTGTTCACAATTGATCTACCAACCACGTCCTAACATGGTTATTAATACCAATCAGCTTTTGTTTATTAATCAACCACATATTCATCAAGTAACATTACATAGCACGTATCGGGCAACACATGGCATCATAAATCATTCAGCACACAAAGATTATCATACCAGTTCATAAACATACATTACGTATCAGGCTAAACATCAAATTCACAACGTACAGCCCAGACATTCAGGCCCATCCCTCAACGGCCCAAGGCTTTGTGTGACCCGAAGGGTCTTGTGCGATCCGGACGGCCTTGTGCGACTCGATTGGCCTTGTGCGACTAAGGTAAGCTTGTGCGATTCCCACTAGGCCTTGGCCCAAAATTCATTCATTCAGCCCACCTAATTTGTGTGATTGGTTCGTGTTGTGTGATTGCACACCTTGTGCGACCCGTAACAACTTGTGCAACCAGGTTTGCTTAACCAAATTGATACCCCCTCCCCCCTCTTGTGCGATTGACCAAATGACCACCTAGGTTTGTAACCGTCCTAACTTTTAGGAACTAATATTGTTTTGAAACCGTTTCCTTTTGCAACCCTAAACACTTCCATCTTTACAACATAATCAAGAATGTGTTTCATGCTTTACTTAGCACTCTAATCATTCCCTTTAACAGTTTCATGAGCATGATTCATGTTCAAACAATCAATCAACATGGTTATTCTAACAGTTATTCATCACCATTAACAAGGAGTTTATCACATACATGATCTAAATGGATTACATCATTTAAAGTTCAGGAAGTCATAACAACTAACACTAACTTGATTCGACACATGCTAATCATCGAATTCTCTTATAAACAGCCCTAGATTCTTAGTAACATCTCATAGTCTGAATGGTTCACCTACTTCATCATAAACTTTCATTATCATGTTCTAACTCTAATCAATAATTACGCATATAGTCAATCACAACAACAAGCATTCAGCTAAGGAGATGATAACTAACCGAGTGATTATGTATTGCTAACAAGAGCAACGGGCTTCGAAGAAGAGGAAGTGAGCTTCGATAGGATGGGTTGCCGTCGAGTTCGAAGAGAGGGAGAAGAGAGAGTTAGGGTTTGCACTTATGTTTTTGTGTGATGATAATGATTGGGGTTTACACACAAATCATGTGTGTATTTCCATCATGTGGGCCGAACCCAGTTTTCGGGTTTCATTGGGCCGTGGGCTAGTCCACAACAAAGGGGAGTTGTGCGACCAAGTTATATATACTTATACGTCACACATAACTATATAACATTCAAACTCGTAACATTCTATTTAAAATAAACACATCACTAGATCACAGAACATTCATACAGGTTACATTAAAATACAAATGATGGGTTCTAAAATACGAGTTGTCACAGTTTTGGTTAGGGTAGGTGTTTTAGGTAAAATAATGAAAAGTGTAAAAAGTGTCGGTTCGAGGAATATTGTTTTGTGGCTTAGAAAAAAACTTTAGCCAATGCTTTTTTTACCAAAGTTGAAACTAAGACATACTTGTAATTTTACAACCGAACTTTTTACAAAAAGAAAGGGTGTAAATAAAAAATTTTGTGGATGTGGGTGGTTGTTTTTTTTTTCGCAAAAGTTTATATTTGTGTGGGTTTAGAAACGAAAGGGTTAAGGCTCAAAGAGGTTTAACTAAGGGGATATTTTTGGTAAGGGATGAAAAGAAAAACAAAGGTTTAGAATGAAAAATGGGTTATAGTCCTAATGCCTCCGTCATTTACTAACTTTTATTTATGCCGGTAATCACTGGGAACGCCTTGTTTTGCCAAGTTCTAGATTTGTAAGAACCAAACGGGCTATTCACACAAGAAATGAAAAATTGAGCAATTGGTACACATATGTATTTGTATGCTTGGTAAAGGCTCAAAACTCACTTTTTTTGTGGGAAAAAGGGTATAGTGTAAAAGTGTATATATAATCAAATTTTACAAAGATATGTTATGCCCGTTTTTATAATTTCTTTATTGGTTCTTTTTATCACGACGCTGTCAGATGTAAATTAGTAAAAAAAACAATCTTTAGAACTTATTTTTCCCAAACTAAACCATGATAAGTAAAAAAATAAAAATAAAATTACCAATAATATTTGTTGTGATTAGCGGTTTTACAAGGCGAGTTTTGTGTAAGGCTTGTTTTTAGGACAAAAGATTCAAGATTTTAACATCCCCCCAAACTTAAATTACACATTGTCCTCAATATTTCCCAAATAGGATTTGTTTGGATTAAATGTGCAAAACGTGGGGGTAAAAATAACAATTTTTAGGTTATTTTTCACTAGGCACGGGGGCGTGCCTGGTGGACACGGCTCTGTGGCTAAAGTGCCAGTAACAAGGTGTAACAGAAAACCTACAATATGGTGGACATGGGGGCGTGCTTGGTGGGTACAGCCCGTGCCACCTTCTCCACAGAGAAATCTTTACATCAGACATTTGGGCACGGGGGCGTGCCTGGTGGGCACGGCCCTGTGCTGCAGACTCGGCTTTGCAGTTTTTAACGCGGGAGGCTCTAGTTTACGTGCATGGGCCGTTTTTTCATAGTTTTTCACACCATTCTTCATGTTACAAATACCACCCTTTTATTTAGAATATCCATCCATTACATACTAAAAGAAAAGCAAAAAAGTACATAATTTTAAAGTCCAATGATATATTAGCCTCCTAATGATAAGAAATAAAAACCCTTGAAAAGTTGTCCCTAGAATAGTCGAAACAACAAAAACCCCGGGGTGGTTGTCACAACCCCCGCCCCCTATCTGTCCCGGGAACGGGCGGCCGCGAGACTAGTTTTGGTGGTATCGGTGTTTATCATTTTGGCAGCGGAAATAACATCAGGACCGTAGTTAGGAAATATTTTATCAGAGTAAATACCATGCTTTTATAATATTAAACATATTGGGATAAAACCCAAGTTTTCATTACAAACATTTTCTTAGGGAAAATCCCTATTTTTATTGAATAAAACATCTTCTTTTAATTAGGTAACTTTTATAGCCACTATTTTCCAATCCTTCAGTGCTGTCCAGCTAGCTTCTAGTTGGCTTTCAACATTTTGTTACCGGAAACACATTTAAAAACATTTTGTCAGTGGGAAATACTGGTGAGTGAATCCCAGTTTAATCAAGAAGAGTTTTATCCTTTAACAGTATTGAGAGCTATTACAATGTTTACATCTACACAATTACTCATTCAGTACTGTCAATCCTGACTGGTGGGTCATATTACACATTGGCTAACTCTTTGTCCAATGGTAACGTGTTCCACATTTTGTATACAAAACCCCAACATACCAGCAGTAATTGAAGAATTACTAAGACTCAATCACTGATTAATCACATTGTAAAATATTGAAGGTTTTGTAAAAACATTTTACAAATAGGAGATTGCTTACATTGCTGTCTTAGGTTTCCTTTAAGGGTTTCCTGGTAGCTATCTATTGATTACACAAATGTACATGTGTTAGTATAATAACCCAATATTTACAGTAACACCCTCCTCGAGACGGCATTCCAACGACTACGTCGGGCAGAACCATGACAACCATTACGGAACCCAGGATCAATCGGGCAACGTATCTAATACGTAACTAGGGTTATGATACTTACAACGGAGCAGAAATTCATTATTTAGGGGGGGGGGGTATTATGCCCGAGAATTACTTCTACACTTAAGAAATTCGAGATAAAGAAAGGAAATGAGCTACCGGAGACTAAAGTCGGTGCCCTCAATTTATAGGGCCTGAATTCGAGTTTTACGTGGCCCGCGTAAGACGTAGCCAAGGGCTACGTGGCCCGTGACCTAGGGTGGGTAGGCCCTAGCTCATCCGGGTCAACATCCTAGCTTCGACGCATGACTGCCACGTGGCAGCCAGGGTCTTGCCTCGTTGATGATCGCTCGCGGCCCGCGTAGGAGGTAGTCAAAGGCTACGCACCCCGCGACAGCCTTAATTTTCTTGTTTTTATTTAATTTTAATAATATTAAAGATATTCGGTGCCCGTTTCGCATACGGGGTGTATTTGGAGACATATAAAGGTATTTTAAAATATATTAGGGTGTCAGAAAAATTCAGGAGGGTTGTTATATCCTCCCCACCTTGTTTTAGAGCTCGTCCTTGAGATCTACTGGAAGAAATGCGGGTATTTCCTTTGCATTTCTAATTCAAGCTCCCATGTGTACTCTGGTCCTCTTTTGGAGTCTCATTTCACTTTGACCAGAACTAATCTCTTGTGCTTGAGGTTCTTAACTTTCCTGTCTTCAATCTGTAGAGGCTTCTCTACAAACTTTAACTGTTCATTTACCTCTATATCCTTAAGAGGCACCATCAGTGATTCACCAGTTAAACATTTCTTGAGGTTAGATACATGAAATACATCATGTATTCCTGCCATTTCCTCTGGCAGTTGTAGCTGATAGGCTACAGGTCCTATTTTTCTAATAATTTCAAAAGGTCCAACATACCTGGGGCTTAGCTTTCCCCTTTTTTATGAATCTTACCACTCCTTTCCAAGGAGAGACTTTCAATAACACTTTATCTCCTACTTGAAATTCCAATGGCTTTCACCTGTTATCAGCATAACTCTTTTGTCGATCACGTGCTGCTTTTAGTCGTTCCTTGACTTGAATGATTTTGTCTGTTGTTTCTTGTACTATCTCAGGTCCAGATATTTGCTTTTCACCAATTTCTGCCCAACAGACTGGTGTTCGGCACTTTCGTCCATAAAGTGCTTCGAATGGTGCAGCATTGATACTTGTATGATAACTGTTATTATAAGAAAATCCTATAAATGGTAAGTAATCATCCCAATTACCTCCGAAATCAACTACACAAGCTCTAAGCATATCCTCCAGTGTTTGAATTATTCTTTCACTTTGTCCATCCGTTTGAGGATGATAAGCGGTGCTTAGATTCAACTTGGTTCCCATTGCTTTTTGAAAACTTGTCCAAAAATGAGAGGTAAAACGACTATCTCTGTCAGAAACAATTGATAGAGGAATTCCAATGAAACTATTTCATTTACATTTAATTTAGCTAATTGTTCCATACTGAAAATTTCTTTCATTGGTAGGAAATGAGCTGACTTAGTTAATCTATCTACAATCACCCAGATTGTATCATTACCTTTTCTTGTTTTGGGTAATTTGGTAACAAAATCCATTGTTATCAATTTCCATTTCCAAACTGGCATTTCTAACTGTTGCAATAAACCTGAGGGTTTCTGATGTTCAGCTTTGACTTGTGAACAGGTTAAACACTTTGCAACATAGGCTGCTATATCCTTTTTCATTCCTATCCACCAAAAATTCTTCCTTAAGTCTTGATACATCTTATTACTTCCTGTTATGGGTGAAATTCAGAGCCTATATCCTGGTCAATATTTTAAGCTATATCTTAATTGTATGATATGTGTTTAAACCCGGGATGCTCATTCAGGATATTGGTAACATCCTGAATGGTATCCTGAGGATCACTAACGGATTGTGTGCAGGAGTATGAGTCCAAGCTCGCAACATTCATGAAGATCCTTTCTCCGGGAGACTCGGTCCAAGTTGTTCGAATGAAGACGTTGAAGCCGCTTTACTCGGTCCACAATGTTAATAATGGAATATTCGGGAGTATCCCCCGTTTGTAGGAATTTTAGTTTGTATGTCATGGCTAAAAATAGATGGATAAATCAGATCGAATAGGACATCACAACTACATTCACTACTCTCTCACACTTACTCTCTCGCAATTTTCACTTTCACAAAAAGCATTGTAACACTTAGCGATCTGATCAATATCCTGCACTGTATCCTGAAATTTGAAGTAATAGAAGAACAAGGCAGCTGCGATTGTCAGCTCCCGAGGTTTTGTGCCGGTGATCTAGATTGATCAAGGGCTTTCCTCGTATATCTCGTGTCACCCCCTTTACTTTTTGCTCATAGTTTGATCGTAAATACAGTTCAATATCCTGAGCCGTATCCTGAAAACTGTTTTTACAATCAACTTAAATCAGCATATTTTCAACACATTTTCTTAGCACACTACCTCACATAACTAATTTGATCACTTAATTGATTCGGTAATTTTTTAACAAAACAATTTGGCGCCCACCGTGGGGCAAGTGGTGCTATCATTACTGAAAACTCTTGTGAATCGTTACTTGGTTTTCTATTCTCAAAACTTTTTGCCACACTATTTACAATGGCCTCGAGATCAAACATGAGCTCTTCCACCATGTCCGCTACAACCTCTGCTACTACTGGTCCGGTGCTTCCACCACCCCCTCCAAGGATCCAAGCTTCTTCACAACTTCAGGATATTATCCCTACTCGGAGCATTCACTGATCTGCTCCTGTTTTGGCTTCTAATGATGAAATTCTAACCTTATTTGTAAGTGTACAGGAACAGATGAGGTAGCAACAGGAAACAAACCAAATGCTGATAAGAGAAATACAACTCTTGAAATCCAGCTCGAGCAGGCCCGCTGAGGATACTGTCACTCCCTTACAACCCAGAACTTTAAACTTCAGTTAGGCAGTATATACTGAGGATAACAGGGGAAATATTGTGCCTAGCCATTCCCAGAATAATACTCCTGAAATACCCTCCTCGGACAGGATGTCAACTGTGAGGAGCTCAGGATATGCTTCAGGATATGGCCAGAATCCTCAGACTGGTAACGTGTCAAATAATAATAATATTCTTGCTACTAATAATAGTGGATCTTTGCAGGATGCAGGTATAACGTCAGCATTTACTAGGGAGCTCCAGAAATTGAAGGACATGATATCCAGTGTACCTGGGGTGGTCCAGCCAATTCCGGAAGTGTCCCAAGATAGCCACAGGATATCTCGGTTCGCACATCCTATTTATGATGCTGAAATCCCAAAAAGATTTCAAACTCCCAATATGAAGCTCTATGACGGAACTACAGATCCTGAAGAGCATATTGCCCAATATAGGGAAAGAATGGAGATTAACCCTATCCCTCCGGAGCTCAAGGAAGCATGCCTATGCAAGGGTTTTGGTTCTACTTTAACGGGATCGGCCTTAAAATGGCTTTTGAATGTTCCTCCTCATTCGATTACATCATTTGCTCACCTAGTGAATTTATTTAATAGTCAATTTTCTTGCAGTCGAATTTTTGAAAAACTAATAAGTGATCTCTACAGGATAACTCAAGGACCTCAGGAATCCTTAAGAGATTATGTGAACAAGTTTAGCCGAGAGTCCTTAGATATTCCACATCTTGATGTTGCAACAGCAGTGCAAGCTTTCAAGATGGGGCTGCAAAAAGATTCTTAATTTTACCAAGATCTTGTAATGAACCCATGCAGGAACTAGGATGAAGCTCGAAACAGGGCCCTAAGATATATTCGACTGGAGGATGACAAAACGATGCAAGAAAGGATGCACTCGTCCACCACTTATGAGTCGACTAATAGAAAGTCAGAATTATCATTTAAACCATATCGCTCTAAGCCGTATGGTAGAAGTGACAACAAGAAAGTGAATGTTGTTGAAGACGAGGATCCTGAAGAATATCCTGAGTTATCTGAATATTGCTTTTCTGTTAACATACCTGAATTAATGTATGCTATGCAGGGTTTAGGAGACAAAGCTAGGTGGCCTCGAAAGAATCAACAAAAAGCTGATTGGAAGGATAAGTCCAAATGGTGTGCCTTCCATGAAGATTTCGGACATGTGACTGAGGATTACATTGCTCTAAGAAAAGAAATAAGTTATCTTCTAAACAAGGGATATCTGAAGGATCTCCTAGGAAGAAAAAAGAATAAGGGTCAGGATACTGAGAAGGATCCTGAACGAGGAGCATCACCTCCTGCAGATGCCAAGATAATCAACTTTATTTCAGGAGGATCCGACATTTGTGGGACTTCGTATTCTGCAGCCAAGAGGCATGCGAAGGAAGCTAAGGCCGAAAGGGGAGATAAACCAGCCAGGATGGCTACCCTCACAACTGATAAAGTGATCACTTTTGACGCTGATGACAGGGATACTGTCCAGGATCCTTACCATGATGCTCTGGTAATAACGTTATATGTGGCTAACCATTTTGTACGCAGGATATTGGTGGATAATGGCAGCTCCGTCAACATAATCCAACTAGAAACTTTGAAAAGAATGAATGTATCTTCAATGGATATTGTTTTGGTCAAAAATTACCGAAGCAATTATGTGATTAAATTAGTTAAGTGAGGTAGTGTGCTAGAAATGAGTGTCGAAAATATGTTAATCAAATTAATTGTAAAAACAGTTTCAGGATACGGCTCAGGATATAGAGTTGTATCTATGATCAAACGATGAGCGAAAAACGTAAAGGGGTGACACGAGATGTACGAGGAAAGCCCTTGATCAATCTAGATCGCCGGCACAAAATCTCGGGAGCTGACAATCGCAGCTGCCTTGTTCTTCTATTACTTCAAATATAGGATACAGTGCAGGATGTGATGCAGATCAACTAAGTGTTACAATGTGATTCGAGTACAAGTGTTTGTGTGTAGTGGTTGCCAGTAGCTTGAGAGTAAAGTGTGCGAATGAAAAAGTGTGTGCCTTAACTGATCCGATCCATCTATTTATAGTAAAAGAAATGCAACAAACTACCCTATTAAACCGGGATCCGGCTATCATATTCCCCACTTGAACATTGTAGACCTGGTCTTTCGGGTTCAACGTCTCTCAAATAACTGGTTTGGCCGAGTCTCAAGGAGAAGAAGTCCATCTGACCGTTAGTGACCTACAGCTTCTTACCTGCACGTGGATTATTTAGTTAACACCAGGATATCGCACCAGGATGTTACCAATATCCTGATCCGGTATCCTGGTCACAAGTAAACAATCATAAGCAGAATATTAGTCAGGATATATATGCTCAGAAAATGACCCATAACAATTGTCCCCAAAAATATACCTATTGGAATTCTGAGTTCAAACAGATATATTTTTAATTTCTATCACCTGGTTCGAGGCAATTAAATCGAGATGACGGTCAAGATTACACTATACAACTTGCAACGCGCTTTTAACTCGATGGACATCTACAATGCTCCTATATCTTCTCTCTTCCTGTTTGAAAAGCAGATATCTCCAACAGAGTCTCCAGGTAATTCCTTACTTCTTATTCATTTTCTGTCAATCTCTTTTCCTCCACTTGCAATGGCTACTAGAACTTTTTCTCAAACCGGCGAATCATCTGAGACCTTCATCCAGCATAATCTTCTCAAAAATCCCGAGAAGGATGTCTGTACTTTTAATAACACAGACATTGCGGCATTGAGGGCTTCTGATGCTTTCCCCGATGGCACGATCTTCAGACCATTTGATCGATCAATTCGATCAGACGTTTCTTCTGCTGATTGGATCTGCTTCCCGGCATACCCTTTCTCGCTAGGTCTTCGGTACCCCTTTCCCGAATTCATGATGCAATTCTTCCGTACTACCGGTATTTCCTTTGCCCAAACCATGCCCATGGTTTGGAGGGTATTAATCGTACTCAACCAAATTAAAAACCTCCACTATCCTGACCTTCGCATCGAAGATATGCCAATCGCTTACCGCCTCCGATCCCATGGTTCTAGTCGGTTTTTGCTTTTTTCAACTTCCAACAAACCCCTTATTCTTAAAGCCACCAAAAACGAAGACGGATGGCAACGCAAGTTCTTCTTCGTCAAACGAGACTCCATTGATGAGGGTGCTAGCCTTCCGGTGGAGTGGTTAACCACCGGTAGGATCATGAATGTCCCCATGTAACTCTTAGACTTCTATTTTTTTTGCTAATATCTTCTTATTTGATCCTTTTGCAGTGAATTTTAAGGAAGTAGCTCCCCCTTCTGCGGAATCAGAAAAAAGAATCAAAGCAGTTTACCAATTCCATGAAAGTGATAGGAGTTTTACCACACATATCCCGAGTTTCAGTCAATACTCATCATCCGAAATGTCTAGTAAGGGTTACTTTTAAAATAAATAATTAGTGCAATATAATATAATGAAGCGTAAAAAAGATGTAGGACTTTTCTCTTTATGCAGCACCAGTCAAGATCCCTGAAGTTTTCGACCTTGATGAGCTGGACAGTTATTCTGATCAGGTCCAGATCAAGAAGGAACCTAGCCCCAAGGCCACAGCCTCAAGCCCAGCAGCTCCAAGGCCATCATCATTCCCAAACCTTCGCCAGCTACCAAGCCCCGGAGTTCAAGTTCTCGTAAAAGGAAAGAGCCTGATTCTCCCGTTATCTCTAATACATTCCCCTATGAGAATCACGGGTGCATTGAAGCAAGTGGATTTATGACTTCTTTTCTCAACCAGGTCAGTATCCTTGATCCATATCCTGCACCTTATATCACTTATAAGTATTTATTAAAACCAATACATGTCCTCTTACTTTGCAGGGTCTTGAACGTCTGGTTCATCTATATCAAGAATCCTGTGGGCTCAACAAGACGCTTGAATCCAAGTTAAAGAAAGCCGAGGTTACCATCTCCGAGCAGGGCATGATTGCAGCCGCCAAGTCTCGGCACTACGAGGAGAAGTTCAAGGCTATGACCCAAGAACACTAGGCCGCCCTCAGCAAAGCTGCTCTCCAGGCCCAAGCCGATCTTGATGCTGCCCACGCTAAACACGAACGGGATATGGTCAGCTACCGGGAAAGCCTCAAAAGTTCCGTCGTCACTTCCCTTCTCCAGGCCAGGATAAAGATGGCCCATGAAGCCAAAGCACTAGGCTTCGAATGCCCTTCTTGGGACATCGATGC
This sequence comes from Helianthus tuberosus, assembly GCA_030545235.1. Classification (NCBI taxonomy): domain Eukaryota; kingdom Viridiplantae; phylum Streptophyta; class Magnoliopsida; order Asterales; family Asteraceae; genus Helianthus; species Helianthus tuberosus. Next base: position 88,447,208 of record CM060369.1, read on the forward strand.
CTGGGAAACAAAGCTAAAGAGTCTCGGCGGCACTTCTGCTAAACCTGCAGCTGAAGGATCTTCAAAGGCAGTCGAAAAACCAACTGATGCTGAGAAGGATGCTGAGGTTGATCCCGAGACGGATGCTGCTGAAAATACCATGAACGAAGAAGGCGCTGCCTCCTAAAACTTATTTCCCTTAAATTTGAGAGTTATGCTTATGTTTGAACAATTTTACTTCTTGTCCTAAGAATAGTTTTTATTTCTGCATTAAAACAACTTGATAGCCGAAGGTGGATGGATCCTAGGTTTTAGGATGAAGACTTCGGTCATCAACTGGTATTATAATTTCATCTTTCAATTGGCTTACTATTGTTCTCTAATGCATTTCTTAGTGCAGATTTTTGCAAAATATCCTGATCAATATACTCAGTGATATATTATAAAAACTTTTATTAAATAGAATCTCTAAAAATTCAATCAACTTTAGATAAAACTTCTAAAGAATAAAAGATAGTCCATTTTCTAAAACATGTTTTGATAATGCTTGTTTAATCAGAGTTTTTATTTTCAATCAAGTATCACTTCCCAAATATTTCAATCAAATATTCCGAAACGTATCCCAAAAACACATTCTGAAGACATATCCTAAAGATATGTTGTTTTAAGGATATTTTGAGCCTTAATCAGAGTTAAATAATTCATGTAAGATTCACAAAGGAAAGATCATACCAGGAATTGAGTGTAACACTAATATCAAACTGCAAGCCCTTTTGCAACTTCTCCCACTAAGATGTCCCCAGTCCGAGACACTTAGCCCAATTTTGATCTTTTAAGCTTCACACAATCGCTTTAGAAGGAATGTCCCCTGTGCATGAAGTCTTTAAATACTTAGAAAATTTTTGAACATTGGTTCCAACTGTTTAGACAATTCTTGTGTTATAGGGGTAAAACCCAAAAATATACTGGAGATAAATCCTTGGTATCCTGGGGAAAATCCCAAATTTTCATGCGCTACAGGCGGGAGTGTATAAACTCCGAGACTTAGAACGGTGAAAACCTTTAAACCTTAGAGAGTATGAAAATACCCTTTCGTGAGAGAGGGTGATCAATCCTCATATACCTTTAGGATTCAGGATATAGCCAATTGTAACGAAATTGTCAGCCACTTTTACATGAACTGGTCCCGCCACCTTGAACTATTCCCGAATAACTTGCGCTCCAGGCGGGGTGTTTGAACCCAAATCGGAAGAAAGGTGAATACTTTTAAACCTGTGAAGGGATCAGGATCCCTTAGACGTGAGAGAGGGGGCCAATCCTCTAATCATCCGAAGTATCCTGAATGTGTATCCTGGTGCTACATCCCGAAGCATATACTGCAAAACAATCGTAAGCTAAGGTGGGTGTTAGCATGGCTAACACCCCTCCGATGCTTAAGTCAGTAATGTGTTCAAACAGTAAATAATATCAAAATTTAATAAAAGAGACAGAATCCATACCATCCTGAGTTAGAATTTAAATTCCATACTCACTTAAAATAGAGTTTTAGATGTATAGCATTCCAGGATCTCGGTAGCATATCTCCCTCCATATTCTTGAGTCGGTATGCTCCTTTTCCTGATTCTGATTCAACCCCATAGGGTCCTTCCCATTTTGGAGCCAACTTTCTGTGACAACCCTCACTAAACCAGGTATCCGTACGACTTAATTAATAATTAATTACTGCTTAATTACTGTGCTTACTTGAACTTGTGGATAAACTGTTACTTGAATGCTGATACATGTACTTACTTGCATCATACTTTACTTGCTGTCACTCCATGTTTTGCTTACAGCACCTTTGTGACAACCTTGATGCACCAAAAGCACAGTAGCACAATGAACGGATAACCTATTAAACGTGCTGTCATAACTAGCACCAGGCAGGTACTGCCTCTAAGGCCAGTAAGGGCCTGAGATAGTTTGCTACACTAGTGGTGAGTGTAGGGATATAAGGGTTGTAGAACTGCGTCACTAGGAATCAGATTACAGTGACCGGATGTGCCTAAAACGTACTTTAAGTACAAAAATTCAGCATTAAGCTACCTAATAAAGTGCCAAAACATGAGAAAAATGTTACTAGACACTTCCAAAGTGTCGGGAATAAGTTGTGTCACTAAAAATAATAATAACGACACTTTAAAGCTTTGTTAAGCACTTTAATGAATAACTATCCAACCGAACAACCGGACTTTACCCGGAACATAAAAATATTGCCATATACATTGTTTATCTTTTTCTGAGCCAGTTAGGGTCCCCGAATACCCTAACACCCGCTATAATGCACAACACACTATTAACCGAGTTAACCTCCAACTTAACTTAACTAAATGGCTAACTAATGGTTGAAATCTAACTAGGAGAACCCCCCCCCCCCCCTTAACCGAACTCGTCCCCTAGGGGGACACCCTTGTCCTATTTATGATTAAAATAATCACTCTTGTCTAATATCAATTAGACATATGATCCAATGGTTAATGATCTTGAGTTTTGTCTATAAGAACCAAGCTTAAACCAACATAACCTTCACACACTCAACTTACCAACACACACTCTCTCCCTCTCTCTTTGGTTCTCGGCCGAGAGCACCCCACAACCATCCATCCATTTTCGGTTTTGATCTTGCAAGTTCCAAGGGTATACAAGTGTTAAGGATCTCACATAAGGAAGCTTGGTGCATTCGGAACGTGAAGGACCTCACCCCATTGCTTTTATCCACGCATTTTTTGACTAGTTTCTTCCCTAGCCTCGAGCTAGTAGTAAGTGGCTTTAAACGCCCTCTCGATCTATTTTAAAGCGGTTAAAATAATATATGACGGTTAAAACTCATGAACTTACAAGATGATATGTAAAAGTCTACTAAAATGTTAAAAATGTTGGTTAATAGCACAAGGGTTGTGTAAATCTTGTAAGATTTGTTTTGTGTGATTATTTAGTGCCGATCTATGATGTGGTAGCTCGGATCATCATCTAACCCGGATTAGTCATGATCAAGAATCATGGCATAGAGTTTGTTTAAGTGTGCAAAGGGTTAAATGATGAAACTCTACCACACACTAAACATGAACTTGTGTAAAATCGACTTTACTTACGAAATAGTGTTTAAAACTAGTAGATCTACGGATCTACAAACGGTATTTTCAAAGGACCACGTGTCAAGAGAAAACATACTTTTAAAGACGGATCTTTCATAAACAAGAATGATTTTGTAAACACACAAGTGTGTAGACACTTGTGTAACACAAAAATTTTGACAAAGGAACTATTATTGTAAGTGTTGACAGGAAGTTGTAAAGATGTAACTTCTTTAAAAACGAGACTTTCAAGTAACCGAATTGATCTATACAAAGATCCACTATAAATAATGGAAAGATACTACATATTTTGGAAAAACCACAAGTTCATGTATTTCTGCGATTATATCTATTTTAACTAGTTGAATATTGTTTATTGTTGATTGAGGAAATTGTTGATTTGGATTTTAAAAGAAAATGATACGCTTGAAAGCGTGGCCACCTCCAGTTACAGGGGAAACTCAGGCGAAATTTTTCCAAAAACCTAACACTTGAAAATATTTTCATCACAAGTGTTAGAAATACATTTTTAACTTGTTTTCAAGGACGCAAATTTCGCCATGATTCTGTTTACAAAATTTCTAAGTGTCGGAGGTGGGATTTTCACAAAATAAAACCTGAAATATATATATTTAGAATATATGTTTTTCATAACAACACTTGTGAATTTCTATGATTATTTTGAGAACTATACAAATATTATTTTTAGGGTAAAAAAAATAATATTACCGAATGTTAACGATTCCAAAAATAATACAAACACCTTCATAATAAATAATAAGTTACAACGGTATAATTACTACCACCTGATCTTTAAAACGTAACTTACGCATTTTAAGAAAATATTTATGAGCGCGTATTTTTGTCAAAGTATTATTTTGGGAAGAATATTTATATTTTGAAGTAAGAAATAAAATATATTAAGTGAGACTTAATAATGTATTTCGAATTTTACGAACACGCATGTATTAAATCCCCCATCCTTGGGAAGGAGAATAATTACCAAGTATTTACAAAAAAATATAAACACGAAATAGTTGTCTAACTATTTCCTAAAAACTTAAACCTTAAGATAAGGCACGGCCGTCCGTCTAATAGATTTAGTACGTGTAGGTCGTCGCACAGCTGCTTGATCAGGAGAGATACTTGGTAGAGACGCACCACTGTGAGTTCATGTCCCCCTTTTCTCTAACTGTTTTCAGTTTTCTAAACTGCGGGGGTGAAATACATGTTACTATGATTACGAATAATTCTTACATGGTATGGTTAGCGTAAGGAGGGTTATTATTCAGATCATGTGAGTGGGTAGGCGGAAACTTGAGGCCATTAATCCACAGGGTAGGACCGAGGGGCAGGAGCGGTAGATCTATCTGGGTGTAGCGAGCCCAGCCCCAGGCCCAAACAGAACGGACCTCGGGGTGACTTTGTACCCAACGCATAAATCTGCTAGGTTTGAGTCTTCCTACTTGCACTTCACACATATCAATGGCCTTGCAAACCATTGGTGATCTCTTTTTCCTTATTTGCTACATACCAGGGTTTTTATACATACAAAGGTTTATTTACTCACTTACACATGAACTCGCTCAACATTATTGTTGATTTTTCAACTTACATGTATTTCAGGGAATTAAAAGGATCTGGCGCGGTATGACACGTTTTCCCGCTGCATTAGTCTCGAGGTCATCCGAGTTTAAGGGATGTGACTTTTTCCTGGACGAGTCCCAGTTCTTAAACTGTGTTTATTTCTTGTTGGTGTTGTGTCTTTTGAACACTGTTTATGTTTGTTAGGATGTGATATCCGTTAAGACAATGTTGTGGTTCTTTACTCTTCAAACTTATTTTAATGGATGATCTTGCATGGTTTTTATTTCATATAGCTTGTTATGGTTAAGCTATGGTATTAAGAAGTCACACCAAAATAACCACGCTTCCGCAAAGCCAGGGTGTGACAGCTTGGTATCAGAGCTCTGATCATAGCGAACTAGGATTCCTTCTCGAGTCTAGACTATGATCACTAGGGCTCTCACGAAAACATTTTTACACTGCATACCACTCAAGTCCAGATCCAAAACTTTTTACAAACAAATGTTGAGCACATTTATTTATTATTTATAGGCTCAGTCTGGGAGGCTGAGGCTCGGTCTGGAAGACCGAGGCTCGGTCTGGAAGACCGAGGTAGTTGTCTAGTGGTACTAGGGAGTCAGTCTGAGAGGCTGGGAGAATTTGGTTAATGGGACTAGGAAGAGCAGTCTGAGAGGCTGGGAGGCTAGTGGGACTAGGAGAATTATTTGATTGCTTACTTGGTGACTAATGTGCTTATCTGATTGTATGATTGATTACTTGTACATATTTGTGTTTGTGTTACAGACACCATGGACTCGCCCGGCACAGGAGATTCGGACACCACGGGCCCTAGACCCATAGTATCAGACGACTTAGAGTCTTCAAAGCACGAGGTCCACACATCAGATGTTACCAGCACAGACAAGGACGACTTTCAGCCCTTTGCGCTGCCCGACGCTGTCGATGAGCCCGCTGATGGCCCTTTTGCTGGGTACCTACCACTCGTAGAGATCCCTGCTCCCATACCTTTGGCCGTTTATCCTCCTTACGATATGCTCCTCGACGCCGACGTTGACGACGGCGTCGATCTGTTTGATGATGAGCCCCTGGAGGACGATGTTGAGGGCGAGGCCCTTCTAGCTGACGGTGGTCTTTTGTTACTCGCAAATGCTCCAGCTGAGGAGTCACCTGCACACTCACCCGCTCCAGACTCCTTCGAGTCTGTGGCCTCCGCAACCGTCACACACTCGGAGCGCACAACACTATTCACACGGATCAGATCCTGACAGGGCATCATCTGCTGTCTCTGCTCCTAGATTTGCTTTCGATCACGACCTCGATGAGGATTCAGACCCTGTTTTTCCCCCTGGATTTGACCCGGACCAGGAGAGAGAGTTCATCCACTTTGATCAGCCTATGGTTGACCCAGTAGACCCAGTTGACCCTGCATTCGCTGATCATGCAGATTTTGATATGGAGTTCGTTGATCCCGAGCTTGCCATGGCCCTTGAGCCAGTAGCTGCTCATGACCCAGTGTTTGAGCATGACCCTGTTCATGCTGGCATGCCCATTGATCCCGTGATTGCTGACCTACCCATTGATGATCACCCTGCTGATGCACCACTACTGGAGGGTGACCATGTTATTGCTGCTGATCATGTTGATCCCCCACTTATCGCTGATATACCTGCTGACCCTCTTGTTGCACCCCACCTTGACCCTATGCCTGTACAGTTTGATCAAGCACTTTTTGAGGCACAGATTGACCCACGAGATGAGCACGCCCAGCATGGGTGGATTCCTGCGGATGATGAGCTTCCACCTATTCCTCCTCATACCACCGATGCACGTCACGTTGATTTCTCTTTTTCATTTGCACAGTACACACCTCCAGCTCGACCTGGAGAGGGTTCCTCGGCTCATCCCTTTGGACATGTGCCGACATCTATTCCAGTTATGCCACAGTCTTCATCTGCTATTCCCCCTGCACCACCATTCTTTGTGCCACCTTTTGATCCAGCCAGCGAGCCGTTTCTCTGGACGTCACCGTCTGTTATGCCACCGACCGACCCCTACCATCCTTCCATATGGGGTATTCTATTGAGGACGTTCTGATGACGTTTGTTGTCCAGCAGGAGGCACTCACACGGCGTATTCAGGAGCTTGAGAGAGCTCAGCCACCGCCGTGCCAGTGTCAGGGTCAGACCCACCCTGCTTCTTCGCAGCACCCTCGACCATTGTTACCTGACTATGCTGCACGCCTTTTGGCACTTGAGCAGCAGGTTGCTTCTTGGTTGCGTACCCAGAGAGCCATGGAGGAGGACTGGCTCCATTTGCGACGTTTGTTCTACACCCATTTTCCCCATCCTCCACCACCATCAGTTTAGGGCATCTTTAGTACAGCATGGGTGGACGTTGGTGAGAAGACGGCGATTGCTCTGACCACACAACATTTTTGGAGACTGCATTCTGATTCTGACTTTTGTTGATCATGTATATGGGATGTATTGACACTGATTTGATATTCTTTTGGACTGGGGTGATGTAGCCCTTAGTCGATGATGATGTATGACACTATTATGTACTTGTACACTCTACCATGTGGTCCCGATTTTGGCAATGCAATCGCAGTATTATCATCATATGTGATGTTTTGATTGATTATTTATGTCTTATAACATGGGATGTTGTGTGATTAAGATGATTATAACATGAGATGTTATGTACTATTACTATCATTATATACGTACGCTTTATTATGACCGACGTGAACCCATCTTTTAGAAGATGCCGCCGAGACGTCAAACGCCGATGCCTACCAATGAGGCAGAACTCCAACAAGTCATCGCTGCTGCCATCGCGCAATACGCCGCCTCGCAAGGAGGACCCAGCGGAAGCAGCTCAAACAACAATGGCAACAACAATCCACCTCATGGTAATACTAAGTCATTAAGACATACCATGATCTAATTGGATATCTCTAGCAAGGATGCTAATGCCATTCATATGTTGTAACGTATGTGCAGGGTGCACCTATAAGCAGTTTCTAGACTGCAAGCCTGTCAACTTTGATGGCACCGGAGGTGCTGTCGCTTTTGTTCGTTGGGCCGAGAAGACTGAATCTGTTCTCCGCATGAGCAAATGTGCACCAGACCAGCAAGTCACCTACATTTCTGGGCTATTTTTTTATGGAGCCCTATCTTGGTGGAATTTGCAAGTGCAGACACTTGGTGAAGCTGCTGCCTACGCACTAACATGGACCGAACTGAAGGAACTAATGCGCAAAAAGTAATGTTCTCGCGCTGAAATCCAAAGATTGGAAACTGAGTTCTGGCATTTGAAGATGGAAGGTCCGAAGATCGCGGAATATGTTCAGAGGTTTCACGACCTGTCGCATGTGGTACCCTATATGGTCACTCCAGAATTCAAGCGGATTGAACGCTTCATTTGGGGATTAGCTCCTCAAATCATAAGCATGGTGACCTCCTCCAAGCCTGCAACAATTACTGAGGCAATCGATTTGAGCGTGGCTCTCACTGAGGAGGCTATCCGCCTGAACAAGTTCGATGAGATCGAGACAAAGAAGAAAGAGACTCACCTCGAGTCATCCGGAGGTAACAAACGAAAGTTCTCGAACTTCAAACAAGGCACTAGTGGTGTTGTTAAGAAAGGAGAGCCAAACGCGCCAGCTCAGGTTACAGCTGGTGGTGGAAAGAAAGGAAAGGGATATATGGGCACCCAGCTCAAGTGCACCAGCGTCATCATTCTGGCCGATGTGGTTTGAAGGTATGTGAAGCGTGTGGGAAACCTGGCCACTTGAAGGATTCTTGTTGGGCCACTGTTGGCCAGGGAGGCCAAGGAGGATTTGGAAACAGAAACAATAACCGGGGTGGAATTGGAAATCGCCCACAAGGGAACAATGGAAGTAATGGAAATCGAGGCAACAATGTGAATCAAGCGGGCGCTGTGAATCATAACCAAAGGAATAACCAAGCTAGAAATGGAGGTGGAAACGGGCAAAGACCTGGATGCTTTAACTGTGGTGATATCGGGCACTTTAAGAGGAACTGCCCAGAGTTGAACCAAGCCCGTGGAAGAGTGTTCAATATCGAAGCGAGGGAAGCGCGCCAGGATCCCAATGTCGTTACTGGTACGTTCCCTGTAAACCAACGTTATGCATCCGTTTTATTTGATACTGGTGCCGACTATAGCTTCGTATCGTTAGAATTTAAGAATATGCTTGGGTTAGCCGCTAGTAAGTTAGATATTCCCTACTCAATCGAACTGGCTAATGGGAAGTTAGTAGAAGCCAATGAAGTGATCAGAGGTTGTGCAATCGAGTTGGGAGAACGTGAGTTTACTTTGGATCTACTACCAGTCCAGCTGGGGAGCTTTGACGTGGTAGTAGGAATGGATTGGTTATCAAGCAACAAGGTAGAAATTGTTTGTCACGAAAAGGTCGTTCGTATCCCGACCGAAGATGGCGAAACAATTGTGGTACATGGAAAAAAGCGCGATACGCCATTAAGAATTATCAGCTGCCTCAAAGCGCGAAAGTGTTTGCAAAAGGGGTGTGCTGCCTTCCTGGCACACATTGTAGACAAGAAAGCTGCAGAACCGAAGATCGAAGACATCCCTGTCGTGAGGGAGTATCCGGAAGTCTTCCCGGAGGACTTGCCTGGACTGCCGCCTCAGAGGCAAGTGGAGTTTCACATCGATTTAATCCCAGGCGCCGCGCCTGTGGCTAAGGCACCTTATAGACTTGCCCCGTCTGAGATGCAAGAATTGTCGACACAACTTCAAGAGTTGTTAGACAAGGGATTTATCCGACCAAGCTTCTCGCCTTGGGGAGCTCCGGTCCTGTTTGTTAAAAAGAAGGACGGTAGTTTTCGAATGTGCATAGACTACCGGGAGCTGAACAAGCTGACGATCAAGAATAGATATCCTCTGCCAAGAATTGATGATCTGTTTGATCAACTGCAAGGTTCAAGCTTTTACTCAAAGATCGATTTGCGATCTGGATACCATCAGTTAAGGATATAAGAGGAGAGTATCCCGAAGACAGCATTCAGAACTCGTTATGGACACTACGAGTTCCTTGTTATGCCGTTTGGGTTGACAAACGCACCTGCAGTCTTTATGGATTTGATGAATAGAGTTTGCAAGCTGTACTTGGACAAGTTCGTGATTGTGTTTATCGACGACATCTTGATTTATTCAAGGACAAAGGCTGAGCACGAACAGCATCTAAGAGCTATTTTGGAGCTGCTGAAGAAAGAACAGCTGTATGCCAAATTCTCTAAGTGCGGATTTTGGCTACATGAAGTCCAATTTCTTGGACATGTGGTAAATGGAGATGGAATCCATGTGGATCCAACCAAGATCGAAGCGATCAAGAATTGGGAAACGCCAAAGACGCCAACCGAGATTCGATAATTCTTGGGTTTGGCTGGCTACTATCGAAGGTTCATTGAGGTTTTTTTGAAGATCGCTCAACCATTGACGCTCCTCACCCAGAAAGATAAGAAGTTTGATTGGGGAATCAAACAGGAAGAAGCGTTTCAGCTGTTGAAGGATAAGCTCTGCAATGCGCCAATCCTAGCACTACCGGAAGGTACTGACGATTTCGTGGTATACTGTGACGCCTCGCATCAAGGATTGGGTTGCGTGTTGATGCAACGCCAGAAGGTTATTGCTTACGCATCACGTCAGTTGAAGGTACATGAAAAGAACTATACCACGCACGATTTGGAGCTAGGCGCAGTGATATTTGCTTTAAAGATCTGGAGACACTACCTATACGGTACGAAATGTACAATTTTTACAGATCATAAGAGCCTACAACACATATTCAACTAGAAGGAGTTGAATATGAGACAAAGACGATGGGTTGAGTTGTTAAATGATTACGATTGCAAGATAAAGTATCATCCAGGGAAGGCGAATGTGGTTGCCAACGCCCTAAGTCGAAAAGAGAGGATCAAGCCTATAAGGGTTAGGGCTTTAGAAATGATTATCCAAACCGATCTTTCCTTGCGCATTCGTGCCGCGCAGAAAGAAGCTCTTAAGGAAAGAAATCTTGAAGAAGAATATCTCCGTGGGATGGAGAAGCTATTGGTGCCAAACAAGGAAGGAACGTTATGTTTTGAGAAAAGGATTTGGGTTCCTCTGTTTGGTGGTTTAAGGAAAGTTGTTTTTGATGAAGCTCACAAATCGCGGTACTCTATCCATCCAGGAGCGGATAAGATGTACCAAGATCTCAAGGATTACTATTGGTGGCCTAGGATGAAGGGCGATGTTGCTGTCTATGTGAGCAAGTGTCTAACGTATGCTAAGGTGAAAGCGGAATACCAGAAGCCTTCAGGACTTCTGCAACAATCTGAGATTCCCAAGTGGAAATGGGAACAAATCTCCATGGATTTTATTACAAAGTTTCCAAGAACACCAAGAGGTCATGACACTATTTGGGTGATAGTTGACCGCCTAACAAAGTCCGCACACTTTCTGCCAATCAAAGAGAAGGATAACACCAGCAAACTGGTAGAAATATACATGCGAGAGATCGTCGCACGTCATGGAGTGCCACTCTCGATCATCTCTGATAGAGATGGACGTTTCATATCAAGGATTTGGCAATCCTTCCAAGAAGCTTTTGGCTCACAATTAAATCTGAGCACTGCATTTCACCCTCAAACCGACAGTCAAAGCGAGCGGACTATTCAGACCTTGGAAGATATGCTGAGAGCATGTGTTATGGATTTGGGCGGTAGCTGGGATAAGCATTTGCCACTGGTCGAATTTTCATACAACAACAGCTACCACACCAGTATTGGAGCCGCGCCATTTGAAGCTCTTTACGGACGCAAGTGTCGATCACCTCTATGCTGGGCTGACACAGGTGATAGGCAGCTTGTTGGTCCCGAAATCGTCCAAGAGACGACAGACAAGATTGCGCAGATTCAAAAACGCATCGAAGCGGCTCGCGAAAGACAGAAAGCCTATGCAGATCCAAACCGGAAACATTTGGAATTCCAAGTTGGAGATATGGTTTTATTGAAAGTTTCACCCTGGAAGGGTGTGGCACGCTTCGGAAAGTGTGGGAAGTTGAATCCGCGTTACATTGGCCCTTTCAGAATTTTGGAAAGAATAGGGCTAGTAGCATACAAGCTGGACTTACCTGCTGAACAGAATGGAGTTCACGATACATTTCATGTATCCAACCTGAAGAAAAGTCCAACTCAAGATACCGTTGTCATTCCCACCGACGAGATTCATGTTGACGATACGCTCCATTTCGTTGAAGAACCTGTTGAGGTTACGGATTGGAAAGTAAACAAGACCCGCCGGAGCAGTGTCAAGCTCGTCAAGGTTCGTTGGAATGCCAGACATGGTCCTGAATACACCTGGGAGCGTGAGGACCGGATGAAAGAGAAATACCCCCACCTATTTCCCAAGAACCCTGCTTCTAGAAGCAGAACTTAAAATTTCGGGACGAAATTTTTCTAACGGGGGGAGAATGTGACAACCCTCACTAAACCAGGTATCTGTACGACTTAATTAATAATTAATTGCTGCTTAATTACTGTGCTTACTTGAACTTGTGGATAAACTGTTACTTGAATGCTGATACATGTACTTACTTGCATCATACTTTACTTGTTGTCACTCCATGTTTTGCTTACAGCACCTTTGTGACAACCTTGATGCACCAAAAGCACAGTAGCACAATGAACGGATAACCTATTAAACGTGTTGTCATAACTAGCACCAGGCAGGTACTGCCTCTAAGGCCTGTAAGGGCCTGAGATAGTTTGCTACACTAGTGGTGAGTGTAGGGATATAAGGGTTGTAGAACTGCGTCACTAGGAATGAGATTACAGTGACCGAATGTGCCTAAAACATACTTTAAGTACAAAAATTCAGCATTAAGCTACCTAATAAAGTGCCAAAACATGAGAAAAATGTTACTAGACACTTCCAAAGTGTCGGGAATAAGTTGTGTCACTAAAAATAATAATAACGACACTTTAAAGCTTTGTTAAGCACTTTAACGAATCACTATCCAACCGAACAACCGGACTTTACCCGGAACATAAAAATATTGCCATATACATTGTTTATCTTTTTCTGAGCCAGTTAGGGTCCCCGAATACCCTAACACCCGCTATAATGCACAACACACTATTAACCGAGTTAACCTCCAACTTAACTTCACTAAATGGCTAACTAATGGTTGAAATCTAACTAGGAGACCCCCCCCCCCTCAACCGAACTCGTCCCCTAGGGGGACACCCTTGTCCTATTTATGATTAAAATAATCACTCTTGTCTAATATCAATTAGACATATGATCCAATGGTTAATGATCTTGAGTTTTGTCTATAAGAACCAAGCTTAAACCAACATAACCTTCACACACTCAACTTACCAACACACACTCTCTCCCTCTCTCTTTGGTTCTCGGCCGAGAGCACCCCACAACCATCCATCCATTTTCGGTTTTGATCTTGCAAGTTCCAAGGGTATACAAGTGTTAAGGATCTCACATAAGGAAGCTTGGTGCATTCGGAACGTGAAGGACCTCACCCCATTGCTTTTATCCACGCATTTTTCGACTAGTTTCTTCCCTAGCCTCGAGCTAGTAGTAAGTGGCTTTAAACGCCCTCTCGATCTATTTTAAAGTGGTTAAAATAATATATGACGGTTAAAACTCATGAACTTACAAGATGATATGTAAAAGTCTACTAAAATGTTAAAAATGTTGGTTAATAGCACAAGGGTTGTGTAAATCTTGTAAGATTTGTTTTGTGTGATTATTTAGTGCCGATCTATGATGTGGTAGCTCGGATCATCATCTAACCCAGATTAGTCATGATCAAGAATCATGGCATAGAGTTTGTTTAAGTGTGCAAAGGGTTAAATGATGAAACTCTACCACACACTAAACATGAACTTGTGTAAAATCGACTTTACTTACGAAATAGTGTTTAAAACTAGTAGATCTACGGATCTACAAACGGTATTTTCAAAGGACCACGTGTCAAGAGAAAACATACTTTTAAAGACGGATCTTTCATAAACAAGAATGATTTTGTAAACACACAAGTGTGTAGACACTTGTGTAACACAAAAATTTTGACAAAGGAACTATTTTTGTAAATGTTGACAGGAAGTTGTAAAGATGTAACTTCTTTAAAAACGAGACTTTCAAGTAACCGAATTGATCTATACAAAGATCCACTATAAATAATGGAAAGATACTACATATTTTGGAAAAACCACAAGTTCATGTATTTCTGCGATTATATCTATTTTAACTAGTTGAATATTGTTTATTGTTGATTTAGATTTTAAAAGAAAATGATACGCTTGAAAGCGTGGCCACCTCCAGTTACAGGGGAAACTCTGGCGAAATTTTTCCAAAAACCTAACACTTGAAAATATTTTCATCACAAGTTTAGAAATACATTTTTAACTTGTTTTCAAGGACGCAAATTTCGCCATGATTCTGTTTACAAAATTTCTAAGTGTCGGAGGTGGGATTTTCACAAAATAAAACCTGAAATATATATATTTAGAATATATGTTTTTCATAACAACACTTGTGAATTTCTATGATTATTTTGAGAACTATACAAATATTATGTTTAGGGTAAAATAATAATATTACCGAATGTTAACGATTCCAAAAATAATACAAACACCTTCATAATAAATAATAAGTTACAACGGTATAATTATTACCACCTGATCTTTAAAACGTAACTTACGCATTTTAAGAAAATATTTATGAGCGCGTATTTTTGTCAAAGTATTATTTTGGGAAGAATATTTATATTTTGAAGTAAGAAATAAAATATATTAAGTGAGACTTAATAATGTATTTCGAATTTTACGAACACGCATGTATTAAATCCCCCATCCTTGGGAAGGAGAATAATTACCAAGTATTTACAAAAAAATATAAACACGAAATAGTTGTCTAACTATTTCCTAAAAACTTAAACCTTAAGCTAAGGCACGGCCGTCCGTCTAATAGATTTAGTACGTGTAGGTCGTCGCACAGCTGCTTGATCAGGAGAGCTACTTGGTAGAGACGCACCACTGTGAGTTCATGTCCCCCTTTTCTCTAACTGTTTTCAGTTTTCTAAATTGCGGGGGTGAAATACATGTTACTATGATTACGAATAATTCTTACATGGTATGGTTAGCGTAAGGAGGGTTATTATTCAGATCATATGAGTGGGTAGGCGGAAACTTGAGGCCATTAATCCTCAGGGTAGGACCGAGGGGCAGGAGCGGTAGATCTATCTGGGTGTAGCGAGCCCAGCCCCAGGCCCAAACAGAACGGACCTCGGGGTGACTTTGTACCCAACGCATAAATCTGCTAGGTTTGAGTCTTCCTACTTGCACTTCACACATATCAATGGCCTTGCAAACCATTGGTGATCTCTTTTTCCTTATTTGCTACATACCAGGGTTTTTATACATACAAAGGTTTATTTACTCACTTACACATGAACTCGCTCAACATTATTGTTGATTTTTCAACTTACACGTATTTCAGGGAATTAAAAGGATCTGGCGCGGTATGACACGTTTTCCCGCTGCATTAGTCTCGAGGTCATCCGAGTTTAAGGGATGTGACTTTTTCCTGGACGAGTCCCAGTTCTTAAACTGTGTTTATTTCTTGTTGGTGCTGTGTCTTTTGAACACTGTTTATGTTTGTTAGGATGTGATATCCGTTAAGACAATGTTGTGGTTCTTTACTCTTCAAACTTATTTTAATGGATGATCTTGCATGGTTTTTATTTCATATAGCTTGTTATGGTTAAGCTATGGTATTAAGAAGTCACACCAAAATAACCACGCTTCCGCAAAGCCAGGGTGTGACACTTTCCATCAGCAGGATTAGTAGTATTCTAAAAAGCCTTTCTCAATACCCAATCTCCAACTTGAAATCTTCTAGTCCTTATATTCTTGTTATACGCTTTAGATATCCTCTGTTGATATGCTGCCATCCTTAGCCTTGCAGCGTCTCTTGTCTCATCAATAGTATCCAGTTCCTGGCACAGGATTTCAGGATTCTGCTCAGGATCCCTAAGGTTGGATCTCGCTGTAGGTATCACCATTTCTGTCGGGATCACCGCTTCTGCTCCAAACACTAAGGAAAACGGGGTTTGGCCAGTTGCACTCTTCACGGTTGTCCTATCAGCCCACAAAACAAAGGGTAATTCTTTTGCCCATCTTCCTTTCTTAGCCCCTAGTCTCTTTTTTAAGTTGTTGACAATTATCTTGTTCGAGGATTCTGCTTGTCCATTTGCTTGAGGATGTACCGGAGTAGACGTGATCATTTTAATTCCCCAACTCTTGCAAAAGTCAGTAGTCCTTTTACTTATAAATTGAGATCCATTGTCACAAATTATCTCAGCTGGTACTCCAAACCTAGCCAGGATATTCCTTTTTATGAAGGATACCACTTCTTGATCTCTAACCTGAACAAATGCTTCTACTTCAACCCACTTGGAGAAATAATCCGTCATTGCCAACATGAAAACCTTTCCTCCTGGATCCTTTGGAAGCTTTCCCACTATATCCATCCCCCATTTCATAAACGGCCAAGGGGAAACAATAGGATACAGTGGTTCAGCAGGCTGATGTAATATATTACTATGTCTTTGACATGCGTCACATCTTCGAGCATATTCTGCAGCATCTTTTCTCATCGTCGGCCAATAATATCCCGTCCTTAATACTTTTGAGAATAACGACCTGCCCCCAGTATGGTTACCGCAATCCCCTTTGTGTATATCCTGAAGCACGTCTTTGGTTTCGAGATCCTCCAAGCACCTCAGATATGGTCCTGCAAGAGATTTCTTATACAAAACATTATTTATAATAGTGAATCGTGATACCTTCCTTCTAACGGCCATAGGATTCTCATTCTTTGGGATGTGTCCTTCCTTGAGATATCTCATGATTGGAGCCGTCCAGGACTTAGGATCCTCCTCGGGATACTCGTCATCAGGATCCTAAATACTTATTACTTCCTTATCCTGAGGATTCGTCACAGGATATAGGATATGTAATATTGGTATTCGGGTTCCTTCCGGTATCCAGACCGATGATCCCAGATTTGCCAAGGCATCAGCTTCAGCATTATCCTCTCTTGGTACCTGTTCAAGTGTAAAAATATCGAAATATCCTGCTAATTTTTTGAGAATTTCGAGATACTCGATTAACTTCTCTCCTTTAACTGCATAGGTTCCATTAAAATGATTAGTGATTAACAAAGAGTCAACATATACTTGCAAATTCTTGATACTCATATTTTTAGCCAACTCTAATCCTGCAATCAAAGCTTCATATTCTGCCTCATTATTAGTAGCAGGAAATTAACACCTAATAGCCTGGGGTAATATGTCCCCCTGTGGCGATTTTAGTAGTATAACTAGACCGACACTTCTTACATTAGATGCACCATCAGTATACAATGTCCAGCATTCTAAGTTTTCTCCTAGCTGCTGTACTTCTAGGTCTACTTCATTTTGAACGTCACTACTGAAATCAGCCACAAAGTCAGCTAAAGCCTGAGATTTTATGGCATTTCTAGGTTCATACACTAAGTCATAAGCAATTAATTTCACTGACCACTTGGCCATCCTGCCTGACATCTCGGGTTTCCTAAGCACATTCTTAACAGGATACTTGGTTTTAACGTGAATCCTATGCGTCTCAAAATAATGTCTAAGTTTTGTTGATGCCATAACTAGGGCTAATATCAGTTTTTCTAGATGAGAATATCTAGTTTCAGCATCTAATAAACTTTTACTAACGTAATAGACGGGATACTGCTGACATTCATAATCCTTTATAAGGACAGCACTTACTGCATTCCCTGACACTGCAAGATACAGGGATAATGGTTCGCCATCCTCAGGCTTCATCAATAAGGGTGCGGTTGAAAGATACTGCTTCAAATCCTGTAAGGCTGCTTCATGCTTTGCTCCCTATTCGAACTTCTTATTCTTCTTGAGGATATCGTAGAATTCCTTGCACTTTTCCGAGGATTTTGAAATAAATCTGTTCAACGCTGCTACTCGGCCTGTTAACCGTTGAACATCTTTCATATTTGAAGGTGATTTTATATCCATGATAGCTTTAATCTGCTCCGGGCTTGCCTCTATCCCTCTTTTGGTCACCATATATCCTAAAAACTTTCCTGCCCCCACTCCGAAATGGCACTTAGCAGGATTCCGTTTCATGTTATATTGATCCAGGATATCAAACGCTCCCTTAATATCCTGGAGGTGATCCTCAGCCTTTTTAGATTTCACCACCATATCATCAATATATACCTCCATGGTGTCTTTAAACATCATGTATACCAACCTCTGGTATAAAGCACCTGCATTTTTCAAACCAAAGGGCATAGCAGTATAACAATAAATACTTGTGGTGTCATGAAAGCAGTATCCTCCTTATCAGAGGGTTCCATTTGGATTTGCTGAAATCCTGAAGAGGCATCCATGAAGGTTAACATCTCGTGGCCGGTGGTAGCATCTACCATTGAATCAATATGAGGTAGAGGGAACGGGTCTTTCAGACAGGCTTTGTTTAAGTCTGTGTAGTCTACACAAACTCTCCATTTCCCATTTTTCTTTTGTACCACGACTACATTCGCAAGCCATTTAGGAAACTTCACTTCTTTGATCATCTTGCTCCTTAGTAGTCTTTCAACTTCCTCTTGGATTATCACATTTCGCTCCGGAGCAAATTTCCTTCTCTTTTGTTGGACCGGCTTGAATGACCTGTCAATACCGAGCTTATGTGTTATAATATCCTTGGAAATACCTGTCATATCTTCGTGCTTCCATGCGAATGTTGACATCCTGCATTTCAAAAAATTAGTCAATTGATTTTCAATATCCTGAGGGATATTGGTTCCTACGAGCACTGAGATATCCGGATTATCCTGATCCAGGATAACTTTCTTTACATCCTGCTCCGAAGCTTCCATGATATCCTGGGCCCGCATCTTTAATTGCTATGCTGCATTAGGCTTGGTTGAGGATTTCATTGAGGATGAGTAGCATTCCTTCGCCTCCTGTTGATCACTATCAACCTTGACAACCCCCCCAAGGGGTAGGGATCTTGATGCACTGATGATAAGTCGATGGCACAGCCTTCATATCATGGATCCATGGCCTGCCTAGTATGATGTTATAGCAGGATAGGGAGTCCATCACACAGAAACGTTGTATCGAGTTGACCCCTTCAACATATACTGGTAACTTTATCTCCCCTACGGTATTCCTAGCATCCCCACTGAAGCCAACGAGCACGATGGATTTCGAAGTAATGTCCATCGGAGATAC
Source organism: Helianthus tuberosus (assembly GCA_030545235.1). NCBI lineage: Eukaryota > Viridiplantae > Streptophyta > Magnoliopsida > Asterales > Asteraceae > Helianthus > Helianthus tuberosus. The sequence goes on from CM060369.1 coordinate 88,466,243, forward strand.
ATTCATCCTCTTCAATGTTTCCAGCTGAATTATGTTGACAGAGCTGCCATTATCCACTAATATCCTGCGCACAAAATGGTTAGCAACATATAATGTTATTACGAGGGCATCATGGTGAGGATCCTGGACAGTATCCCTGTCATCACTGACGAAAGTGATCACTTTGTCAGTTGTGAGGGTAGTCATTCTGGCTGGTTTGTCTCCCCTTTCAGTCTTAGCCTCCTTTGCATGTCTCTTGGCCGCAGAATACGAAGTCCCACAAATGTCGGATCCTCCTGAAATAAAGTTAATTATTTTGGCATCTGCTGGGGGTAATGCTGCTCGTTCAGGATCCTTGTCGGGATCCTGCCCTTTATTTTTCTTTCTTCCCAGCAAATCCTTCAGATTTCCCTTGCTCAATAGGTAGCTTATTTCTTTCCTTAGAGCAATGCAATCCTCAGTCACATGTCCGAAATCTTCATGGAAGGCACACCATTTGGATTTATCCTTCCAATCAGCTTTTTTGTTGATTCTTTCGAGGCCACCTAGCTTTGTCTCCTAAACCCTGCATAGCATACATTAACTCAGGTATATTAACAGAAAAGCAATATTCAGATAATTCAGGATATTCTTCAGGATCCTCGTCTTCAACAGCATTCACTTTCTTGTTGTCATTTCTGCCATATGGCTTGGAGCGATACGGTTTATACGAGGATTCTGATTTCCTGTTGGTTGATTCGTAGGTTGAGGTAGAATTCATCCTCTCTTGCATCTTTTTGTCATCTTCCAAGCGGATATATCTCAAGGCCCTGTTACGAGCTTCGTCGAGATTCATGCAGGGATTCATTACAAGATCCTGATAAAACTGAGAATCTTTTTGTAATCCCATCTTAGAAGCCTGCACAGCTGTTGCAACATCAAGATGTGGGATATCCAAGGATTCCCGACTAAACTTGTTCACATAATCCCTCAAGGATTCCTGAGGTCCTTGAGTTATCCTGTAAAGATCGCTAGTTAGTTTCTCAAAACTCCGGCTGCAAGAAAACTGACTATTAAATAAATTAACCAAATGAGCAAACGAAGTAATTGAGTGAGGAGGAACATTTAACAGCCATTTTAAGGCTGATCCTGTCAAGGTAGAACCGAAACCCTTGCACAAGCATGCTTCCTTGAGCTCCAGAGGGAGAGGGTTAATCTCCATTCTTTCTCTATATTGGCAATATGCTCTTCAGGATCCGTAGTCCCATCATACAGTTTCATGTTGGGGGTTTGAAATCTCTTTGGGATTTCAGCATCACAGATAGGATATGCAAAGCGGGATATCCTGTGGCTGTCTTGGGACACTTTCGGAATTGGCTGGACCACTCCAGGTACATTGGATATCATATCCTTCAATTTCTGAAGCTCCCTAGTAAATGTTGACGTCATACCTACATCCTGCAAAGACCCATTATTGTTAGTAGCAAGAATATTATTATTTGACACGTTACCGGTCTGAGGATTTTGGCCATATCCTGAGCTCCTCACAGTTGACATCATGACCGAGGAGGGTATCTCAGGAGTATGATTCTGAGAATGGCTTGGCACGATATTCCCCCGGTTATCCTCAGTGTAAACTGCAGAACTGGAGTTCAAAGCCCTAGGCTGCAAAGGAGTGACAGTTTCTCAGCAGGTCTACTTGGGCCGGATTTCAAGAGTTGTGTCTCTCTCATCAGCACCCGATTAGTTTCCTGCTGCTGCCTCATCTGTTCCTGTACACTACCAAACAAATTCAGAATTTCATCATTAGAAGCCAAAACAGGACCAGATCCCTGGGTACTGGGAGCGGGGATAACATCCCGAGCCACATGACTCTCAGTTCCGTGTGAAGAAGCTTGCATTCTTGGAGGAGGAGGTGGAAGCACCGAACCAATTGTTATAGAGGTTGTAGCAGACAAGGTGGAAGAGCTCATGTTTGATCTCGAGGCCATTGAAAACAATGTAGCAAAAAGTTTTGATAATAGAAAACCGAGTAATGATTTTACTAAAGTTTTTAGTAAAAATAGCACCACTTGCCCCACGGTGGGCGCCAAATTTTTTTGGTCAAAAATTACCGAAGCAATTATGTAATCAAATTAGTTAAGTGAGGTAGTGTGCTAGAAATGAGTGTCGAAAATATGTTAATCAAATTAATTGTAAAAACAGTTTCAGGATACGGCTCAGGATATAGAGCTGTATCTATGATCAAACGATGAGCAAAAAAAGTAAAGGGGTGACACGAGATGTACGAGGAAAGCCCTTGATCAATCTAGATCGCCGGCACAAAACCTCGGGAGCTGACAATCGCAGCTGCCTTATTCTTCTATTACTTCAAATATCAGGATACAGGGCAGGATGTGATGCGAATCAACTAAGTGTTACAATGTGATTCGAGTACAAGTGTTTGTGTGTAGTGGTTGCCAGTAGCTTGAGAGTAAAGTGTGCGAATGAAAAAGTGTGTTCCTTAACTGATCTGATCCATCTATTTATAGTAAAAGAAATGCAACAAACTACCTTATTAAACCGGGATCCGGCGGATATTCCCCACTTGAAAGTTGTAGACCTGGTCTTTCGGGTTCAACGTCTCTCAAATAACTGGTTTGCCCGAGTCTTAAGGAGAACAAGTCCATCTGACCGTTAGTGACCTACAGCTTCTTACCTGCACGTGGATTATTTAGTTAACACCAGGATATCGCACCAGGATGTTACCAATATCCTGATCCGGTATCCTGGTCACAAGTAAACAATCAAAAGCAGAATATTAGTCAGGATATATATGCTCAGAAAATGACCCATAACAGATATCACTTCGAAATCCACCGTGCTTGTTGGGTTCAGTGGAGAGGCAAGGAACACAGTGGGAGAGATCAAGTTACCAGTATATGTTGAAGGGGTCAACTCAATACAATGTTTCTGTGTGATGGACTCCCTATCCTGCTATAACATCATATTAGGCAGGCCGTGGATCCATGATATGAAGGCTTTGCCATCAACTTATCATCAATGCATCAAGATCCCTACCCCTTGGGGGGTTGTTAAGGTTGATAGTGATCAACAGGAGGCAAAGGAATGTTACTCATCCTCAATGAAATCCTCAACCAAGCCTAATGCGGCATAGCAATTAAAGATGCGGGCCCAAGATATCGTGGAGGCTTCAGAGCAGGATGTAAAGAAAATTATCCTGGATCAGGATAATCCAGATATCTCGGTGCTCGTAGGAACCAATATCTCTCAGGATATTGAAGAACAATTAACTAACTTTTTGAAATGCAGGATGTCGACGTTCGCATGGAAGCATGAGGATATGACAGGCATTTCCAAAGATGTTATAACACATAAGATCGGTATTGACAAATCATTCAAACCTATCCAACAAAAGAGAAGAAAGTTTGCTCCAGAGCGAAATGTGATCATTCAGGAAGAAGTAGAGAGGCTATTGAAATCTAAAATGACCAGAGAAGTCAAGTTTCCAAGATGGCTAGCAAATGTAGTAGTGGTACAGAAGAAGAATGGGAAATGGAGAGTCTGTGTAGATTACACAGACTTGAATAAAGCTTGTCCCAAAGACCCATTCCCTCTTCCTCATATTGATGCAACGGTGGATGCTACTGTCGGCCATGAGATATTAACATTCATGGATGCATCCTCAGGATTTCAGCAGATCCAAATGGAACCTTCAGACCAGGAGGATACTGCCTTCATGACACCAACAGGTATTTATTGTTATACTGTTATTCCTTTTGGTTTGAAGAATGCAGGTGCAACATACCAGATATTGGTGAACATGATGTTTAAAGAGAAGCTGGGGGACACCATGGAGGTATACATCGACGATATGGTGGTAAAATCAAAGAAGGCTGAAGATCACCTCCAGGATATTAAGGGAGCATTTGATATCCTGGATCAGTATAACATGAAACTAAATCCTGCTAAGTGCCATTTTGGAGTGGGGGCAGGAAAGTTTCTAGGATACATGGTGACTAAAAGAGGAATAGAGGCGAGCCCGGAGCAGATTAAAGCTATCTTGGATATCAAATCACCTTCGAATATGAAGGATGTCCAACGATTAACAGGGCGAGTAGCAGCATTAAACAGATTTATTTCAAGATCTTCGGAAAAGTGCAAGGAATTTTATAATATCCTGAAGAAAAACAAGAAGTTCGAATGGAAAGAAAAGCATGAAGCAGCTCTGCAGGATTTGAAGCAGTATCTCTCAACTGCACCTCTATTGATGAAGCCTGAGAATGGTGAACCACTGTCCCTATACTTCGCAGTATCAGGAAATGCTGTAAGTGCCGTCCTTTTAAAGGATCATGAAGGTCAGCAATATCATGTCTATTATGTTAGTAAAAGTTTATTAGATGCTGAAACTAGATATTCACATTTAGAAAAGTTAATATTGTCTCTAGTTATGGCATCGACAAAGCTTAGACATTACTTTGAGACACATAGGATACATGTTAAAACCAATTATCCCGTTAAAAATGTGCTTAGGAAACCTGAGATGTCAGGCAGGATGGCTAAGTGGTCAGTGAAATTAAGTGCTTAGACTTAGTATACGAACCCAGAAATGCCATAAAATCACAGGCTCTAGCTGACTTTGTGGCTGATTTCAGTAGTGACATTCAGGATGAAGTAGACCTAGAAGTCCAACAGTTAGGAGAATCCTCAGGATCCTGGACATTATATACCGATGGAGCATCTAATGTTAGAGGAGTAGGATTGGGAATACTACTAAAATCGCCACAGGGGGACATATTACCCCAGGCTATTAGGTGTGAGTTTCCTGCTACTAATAATGAAGCAGAATATGAGGCTTTAATTGCAGGATTAGAGTTGGCTAAGAATATGAATATCAAGAATTTGCAAGTATATGTTGATTCCTTGTTAATCACTAATCATTTTAATGGATCCTATGCAGTAAAAGGTGAAAAGTTAATCAAGTACCTCGATCTTCTCAAAAAATTAGCAGGATATTTCGATGTTTTTACACTTGAACAGGTACCAAGAGAAGATAATGCTGAAGCGGATGCCTTGGCAAACTTAGGATCATCAGTCAGGATACCAGAGGGAACCTAAATATCGATACTTCATATCCTGTATCCTGCTGTGGATCCCTTCAAAGCTCAGGATAAAGAGGTAACAAGCATCCAGGATCCTGGTCATGATCCTGATAAGGATGATGAATCCTGGATGACTCCAATCATAAGATATCTCAAGGAAGGATACATCCCTAATGACGAAAATCCTAAGGCATTCAGGATGAAGGTATCGCGATTCACCATTATAAATAATGTTTTATATAAGAAATCTCTTGCAGGACCATACCTGAGATGCTTGAAGGATCCTGAAACTAAGGAAGTGCTCCAAGATATACATGAAGGGGATTGTGGCAACCACACTGGGGGCAGGTCATTATTCTCAAAAGTATTAAGAACAGGATACTATTGGCCGACAATGAAAAAAGATGCTACAGAATATGCTCGAAGATGTGATGCATGTCAAAGGCACAGTAACATACTACATCAACCAGCTGAACCACTATATCCTATAGCTTCCCCTTGGCCATTTATGAAATAGGGGATGGATATAGTAGGGAAATTACCAAAAGCTCTGGGAGGAAAAGTCTTTATGCTGGCAATGACTGATTATTTCTCTAAGTGGGTGGAGGCTGAAGCATTTGTTCAAGTTAGAGACCAAGAAGTAGTATCCTTCATAAAGAGGAATATCCTGACCAGGTTTGGAGTACCAGCTGAAATTACTTGTGACAACGGATCCCAGTTTATAAGCAAGAGGACTACTGACTTTTGCAAGAGTTGGGGAATCAAAATGATCACGTCTACTCCGGTACATCCTTAAGCAAATGCACAAGCTGAATCCTCAAACAAGATAATTGTCAACAACTTGAAGAAAAGACTAGGAGCTAAGAAAGGAAGATGGGCAGAAGAACTACCCTTTGTCTTGTGGGCTGATAGAACAACGGTAAAAAATACAACTAGCCAGACTCTGTTTTCCTTGGTATTTGGAGCAGAAGCAGTGATCCCAACAGAAATTGTGATACCTACGGCAAGATCTATCCTCCAGGATCCTGAGCAGAATCCTGAAGTTATGTGCCAAGAATTAGACACTGTGGATAAGACAAGAGATGCAACAAAGCTAAGGATGGCAGCATATCAACAGAGGATATCCTGAGCATACAACAAGAATATAAGGACTAGGAGGTTTCAAGTTGGGGATTGGGTGTTAAGAAAAGCTTTTCAGAATACTACTAATCATGCCGATGGAAAAGTAGCTCCAAAATGGGAAGGACCCTATGAGATTGAATCAGAAGCAGGAAAAAGGAGCATATCAACTCAAGAATATGGAAGGGGATATGCTACCAAGATCCTGGAATGCTATACATCTAAAGCTCTATTTCAAGTGAGTTTAGAATTTAATTTCTAACTCAGGATGGTATGAATTCTATCTCTTTTCAATATATTTGAGTTTATTTATTCTTTCGAACCCAATACTGACTTAAGCATCGGAGGGGTGTTAGCCAAACTAACACTCACCTTAGTTTAAGGTTGTTTTGCAGGATATACTCCAGGATATACACTCATAATAACTCGAAAGATTAGAGGATTAGCCCCCTCTCTCACGATTAAGGGATCCTGATCCCTTCACAGGTTTAAAGGTATTCACCTTTCTCTCGAATTGGGTTTAAACACCCCGCCTGGAGCGCAAGTTATCCAGGGATAGTTCAAGATTGCGGGACCAGTCCATGTAAAAGTGGCTGACAATTTCGTTATTGTTGGCTATATCCTGGATCCTTAAGGTATATGAGGATTGATCACCCTCTCTCACGAAAGGGTATTTTCATACTCTCTAAGGTTTGAAGGTTTTTGCCTTTCTAAGTCTTGGAGTTTATACACTCCCGCCTGTAGCGCATGAAAATCAGGGTTTATCCCCAGGATATTAAGGGTTTATCCCCATGATATTAAGGGTTTATCCCCAGGATATTAAGGGTTTATCCCAGGATATTCAGGATTTATTCGGTAAAGCTAAAGTACGACTATGTTTACATTCCTAAGTCTTCAAGTATGCTGAACACAGGGGACATACATCATACAATTTAAAGGATGAATTCAAATTTATAAATCTGCACTGGGGACATTCCTATGATGGAAAATTGGAATTGACTCTTTGGGAATCTCTGGTATGATCTCTCTTTTTTATTTGGATAACTTGAGTTTTATACATTATATGTCAGTATCCTGAGCAGGATATATCTCAGGATACTCTTACAATGTGTCCCCAAGAATGTTCAAACAAAACTGTTTTCATAAATAAAATTCATGTAGTAAAGGTATAACAACATAAATAAAGCCAAAAGGAAAGTTATATTATTAACATATCAAAAGTTGTGCTTTTGGTTTCACCTCAAACCAAGGTCCATCCACCAAAAGCACGATCAGTCCCATATCATATGTACTTAACAGTTGAAGGTTTTGTCTCAAACTAAGACCCATCCACCTCCAACTGTTATATTGTCCAAAAGTAAAGCATACTAACATTGATGACCAAGGGCTTCGTCCTGAAACTCAGGATCCCTCCACCTTTGGCCATCATATTGTTTAAATGTAGGAAAAGTAAAGTGCAGAAAAAGTAAATTGTTTTGGAGTTACAGACCAACGATCAAATTTAAAAAGTGGGCTCCGGCCTAGGCATCAATATCCATCATCGCCCACTTGAATGCCCTCACACAGCGGCATCTTCTCCAACCTTCTCCGTCTTCTCAGCCTCAGCATCCTGAGCAGCATCCTCGCCAGCATCCGTCCCAGCATCCTTATTTTATCCAGCCTTGTCCACCAGCTCTGCTGACTTAGAGGATTCGCCAGTTTCAGCAGGAAGGGGCACGGCTTTGCCTCCAAGTTCCTTCAGCTTCGCCACCCAGGATTCAACCGGCCAGGATAGGCACTCAAGGCCTGTCTCCTTGGCCTCATAGGCCATCTTAATGTGAGCTTGTAGCAGAGAAACGATGGCAGAGGCTTTGATCCCTTCCCGGAAAGAGACCATGGCCTGTTCATGCTCCATTTGGACGATAGCGAAACTTAAATATGTGAAACTTATTCATAAAATGTCTTTTGAACGTATATGAAACTTAAATACAACATTCATACACTTAATTATACTTGGATTATGTTCCTCATACTTAATTTACCTTTATACTATGCTTATATGTCAAAAATAGCCCCTAAAACACTTAAAACCCTAAATAACAAACTTCAGGGACCAAATTGCAATTAAATGAAACTTCAGCCTCCCCCCCTTGATTCCAGCCACGAAGACCACCCCTAAAGTCTTCTCTGGCCGCAAGCCAACCCCCAGAATAGCCCCCTCCATTCTGCTCGCGATTTTGAGCGGGATAATGGGTTTAACTTGAGTTTAAACTCATTTTTAGCATTAAATACCCAACTACAAACCACCCTAACCCTTCCCTATAAATACCACACCTCTTCCAAGCTTTATACACTTTTCAAACACCTCTAAATCACTCTCAAACACCCTCAATCAGCTGCAAATTTTGAGTCTTGGACAGATTCGACACAAGTTCTTCAAACAAGCATAACTTCTTTGTTTCTTGTCCGTTTTAGCTCATTCTTTTTCCTATGTGCTTGGATTGACCTTGGCTTCGATTCCATGGGTTTTTCACAGTAAATAATTCCCTGGAACTCCGAAAAAAGGCTCCAAAGTTCAATGTTCATTTCTGATTTCATCTAATCTTTACTAAACTTGTTCAACTTGAGTCTAACTCATCTCAAACCTATGTCCTTATGCTTATAACCACTTCTATGGTTAGTTAGGCTTAAAAACAAGGTTGAGAAATTTAAAATCAGAGGTTAAACCTCATATACATTCTGTTTTGTTTAGGGTTTTTAACCCACAAGTAATGTTTAAGTCCAAGACTTAATGTAGGTGTGATTATGGACTAACTTGGGTTGTTCAACATAAAATCCCCACATTGCTTGATGATTTCTTATAGTGTAGTTGTTCATATTCTTATATTATTCATACTTCATGACCCTCCTTTTATGTTCTTACATCAAGTGTACTGGTGAACACTTAGAGGTAGGGCTGTAAACGAACCGAACGTTCAGCGAACAGTTCGTGAACCGTTCGGCGGGAAGTTCATTTATGTTCGTTCGTTTAATAAACGAATGAACATGAACAAGAAATTTCATTCAATTAGTTAAATGAACGAACATGAACAGAGGTCTTGTTCGTTCGATTGTGTTCGTGAACATTCGGTAAGGAGTTCGTGAACGTGTTCGTGAACATTCGTTGATTTGCGTTCGTTTATGTTTGTATGTTTGTGTTTTAATTGAAGATCTTTGTACTCTCTTATATTTTATTTGTACTTTTTATATTATTAAACTTTTATTTTTTTATTTCCTTAACAATTAAACTAGGAAACCCACTTTCACCTTGTTTATGCATCATTTCCCTTTCATTTCTCATTATTTACATCCACGAATACAATCGACCTCCATTCCACAATAAGGAATTCAAGTTCGAGTGCTACTCTCTGGGCCAAATTTATTTGTGTTCGTGAACCGTTCGCGAACACGCTCATTTTCTTAATGAACGAACACGAACATAAACTCTCGTTCGGTAAGTGTTCATGAACCGTTCATGAACACATTTATTCCTTAACAAACGAACACGAACAAGGCCTTGTTCGTGTTCGTTCGGTTCGTTTACAGCCCTACTTAGAGGTACCTAAATGGAAGACTTCTCTTCCTACCTCCTACATGATTTCCATGAAACTTAGAGGTACCTAAATGAAGATTCAATTTTCTACCTCATGCTTGGCTATTGGTCATATTAATATAACATTATATAATACTATTATATTACCCAAATAATCGAACCTTTGATGATGAATTAGTGTTCATATGTCAAGGTACTAGGTTATATCATCTTAGACTTTGATAAGTTGTCACGATTCTAATGGAAATACACTTTTAAAACATGTTGCAGGTTTAGCGATGACTTTGATGATGCATGGAATCTAGTAGGATGCATAGATACAGTACTCTTATTGTATTGTATTTCATTATTCATGTTGTTGTATTTGTTTCAAATCCTTGTAATTGACTCTTTAGAAATGGAATGAAATTTATTATTTTAAATACTTGTCACAATTATTAGTGTTATGATGTCTCGGGGAATCTACTTCATCTCACTCCGATGTTTCCGCCATCGGTTGGGGTGTGACAGGAAGCATAGTAGAATAGTTCAATCAAAAGTTCATGTTTCAAGATTATTTAAAGAACCCAACACACGGGTTCAGACGTCCACTACACATCCCTAAGCATGCAAGCTCCTGAGTCACTGAGTACCTGCAAAGCATGCAGTAGAGTGTCAACACAAAGTTGGTGAGTTCACGAGTTTGTCCAGTTTTAATTCCAAAAACTTATTTCAATAGTTAATTTACTCATTTATATCATGCGATGGGGAGCTACCCCATATGTAAGCTACTAAACTGTGTTATATCGAATCCTTACGATCGTACATTTTCGTAGAGTGCCCCGTTTGCCAATGTCTATCATCATTGACGGTTGCCAGAGTCTATTAGTTCATGCCCGTCCTCCTCCAGAGGCATGGTGTGATGTTGGTGAGACCTAAATAGCGCTATCAACTAATAACCCGTTCGCCAGGCCCCATCGACTAATCGTTATCATAAGTAGGGACTTGAGTGATAGAGTTTCGTTTAGTCTCGCTTGTTGCATCTAATATAAATAGTAATTAACTGTATGTCCCGCACAAGGGGAGAAAAGTAAGTTTGTACCCCACACAATGAAGTAGCATTGTTTGTTCTGTTTCCCAACCACCGGGAACACATGCTTTTAGTAAAAGTTGTGAACTCACCTCAGTTTGCTCGGCAGACAGTTTACTTGGTCGGGTGAGCTGGTCAACCACGTCCTAATATGGTTACCAGTATAGGTGAGGTTTGGGTACAAATAAGTCACGTATATCCTACATGTTTCTAACACATAGCATGGATACCATACTAACATTATTGGGCCTGTCCTATCATACAAACAGTTGCACAGTAGCAGCATCACATAGTCCAATTTAAACAGTAGCAGGAACACACAGCCCAAAACATGTCATCACTTAATGCGGCCCAATAACTCAGTCAAGCAGCCCAGTCGAGACCAGGTGGTCTCGACTCGAGATCATGCGGTCTCGAGTCGCAACCAGAAGTCTCGAGTAGTGCATAAATGAGTCGCAACCTTGGAGGTCACGAGTCCAATCTCGAGTCGAGATCAGGAGATCTCGAGTCGCAACCATGCGGTCTCAACTCCTTGAGGTGTGTTGGTTGATCTCGAGTTGTTAACCTGGTGATGGAACCCTTCTAGAACATTTCCCAGCTTTTTGTACTATCCAATCAAATTGCATAAACATGTTCCATCCTATCATACACTATCAGAATGGATCAAAACAACATTTTTCAAATATTCAACACTCATTCATACAATTCATCATTAGGGTTTTCAAGATTCATAAAACAGATTTATTCAAAACACCCTATTTCTAGCATCTCACATCTATTTGGTGAACAATTTATGAATCATTATCAGCCTCTAATGACTAGTCTACTAGCATGCATTCAAAACAAGAATCACATAAACATGTGATCTTGCAAAACAATATTCGTCTTACATTTTCTAGCACGAATCAATTAGTTATGAACATACTAAGCTACCCTTATCCAAATTGTTTCTCAATTTGCATCTTTTAACAAGGAAGAACAGGGTTAAATATATAAACAATTTGCACCTCATCAATCATTCAAGACAAACAACACTCAACATGCATATTGTCATCAAACAAACACCTTTATTTAGTATTTTCATCTATTTTGCAAAGAGACAACTAACCTGTTGGGGATCGAGAGTGTGAAGGTGAGTACGTTTGATGAAAGGGAATCCTCGAGTGAAGAACACGAGCCGATCCAAGGGCCTTCAATGCTTCCGGTTGGATCCGAGAGGGGGAGATGGTTTTGCAAGGGTTTAAGGTTTTGTCTAGAGAGAGAAAGTATGAAGTGAGAGAGAGAGTATGGAGAGAATGAGGGAATGTTTGGGAATTGTGTGAAATGATGGGTGTCCAAGACAAAAGGAATGTTGGCCGGATTTTTAGGGGTTTTATACCCACCATGATGGTGCACCCTAAAAGGTTTCGAGTGGGCCTAAGGGAGGATTGGGCTAGGTTATGTGGGTGAGCAGCCCGCTTGCTTGCGGGTCAGTAGGTCTCGAGTCGAGACCGGGGTGGTCTCGAATCGGAATTATTTGTTTCGGCTCACTCTTATACACATACATAGTATATATATTTATTTACACATTGAAAAGTCATATAACGCATATGACACAAGATCACATAATGCATAGAAACGAATAACAGGTTTTCATTTAATAATAATATATAACACTATCATACAATAGAGCTTTTCCAGGAAAATCCGAAGTGTCACAAGGAGCAACATCTTCCATATCTTTTTCGAAATCGAAAGTGAATTTGTCTTCATCATTCAACCCAAGAGCTTCTTTCATAGACTCCCTCGTCCAATTCTCAACTACCTCTCCTTCTTCAACATCATATCTTAAGAATATAACTTTAGGAGTAGATGAATGTTTAGTACCTGATGACGATTCCCCCTGAGGACGATCTTCTTCCTTTTCTTCATTATGAGTATCCAGCAGGATGTCTAGATCTTGATGATTGCCTGATCGGTTCACAACTATCGCACCACCATTACCATCATCATCATTACCATCATCATGATAATCATCAATACCTTTGAACAACTCATCAATGTCTTCTTCCTCATCATCCTCATCCTCTTTGTTGTCATCTATATCATCTTTCTTTTCCTTACGACGCTTTAACTCATTTCGCCTCTTTGTCTCTGCTATGCTGTAAGGAACATCTGTTGCCTCGCCTACAAGTAAGAACTGTTGGGCAAGGACAATAGCCATTTTAGTGTTAAATTCAAAATTCCTTGTTTGTTGTTCCTTTTGGCTCGAAGACTCCATAACTTCTTCAACTATTACTTCTTCAACCGCTATACCTTTGCCTTTGTCTTTTTCAGCTTCAGCGGCTTCGGCAGCGTCTCTTTGTTGTCTTTCCATCCTCCGAGCCTCAGCTCTTCGGATTCCAATTTTGTCGTAAGCTGGATGCACATTAATACCAAGTCTATCTTCAATCACAGCATATTACATCTCTAGCTGTTTAGACTTGTTTTCTTTATTTGCCCTCAAATCTGCTATATCTTTCTACATAATCCCGTTCGCTGCACTCATCGTCACATGAGAATCATTAAAATCAATGTTTCTAGTCAGCAGCTCATCAATCATATCGTTTAGAGCGTTTTTGCTGGCTTCAACATCTAAAATCTTTTCATTCATAGCAAGGATTTCATTTTTCAATACGACATTTTCAGTTTCAACTTGTTTTAGCTTTTCTATCGTTGCTTCAAGCTTTGCATCAGATTCAGCTTTAGCTTTTTCTAACTCTGCAACCTTCTTAGATGTTTCATCAACTTTCTCGTTATTGAAGAATGGAATACATCCAATATCATCTAATCGTGTTGGACCACCATCAAGGTTAGATGGAACTTCTGGAAAGCTTTGACTCGAACCTTGTGGCATTGGAGTTGTAGTTTTCTTTGTTTGGAGCCTGGTTCTTCAACAATCTTTGGTGGCTGATGCGAAGTTGAAAGATGAACTTCTTTTTGAGCCGGAATTGGTTCTTGTATTGGAGAAGTAGGAGGTGTAGCCATGCGAAATTCACTTTGTACTGGAACCTCTACCTCAATGTTTTCAACTCTTTCAGCAGGAATTTGTTCAGGAATACTAGATGTATCTTTTACAACTTTCACCGTAGTCTTCCTGATTTTGATCCTCCTTGGAATTTCACTGGTAAGTTGAGCTTTACGCTTCATCGATCCTCTACCCTTCTTTTGTGACACCCGGCTTTTCAGGCCGTACCGTACAATTGTAACACATGTTGTGAATAGATAAAAGGCCATATTTGACTGATTATGACGTTTATATGTGAAATTTAACGAGTTAATAAAATTAAACTTTGATAAAAATTATGTTGGCAACGATAAGATAAACGCTTGTCACATAACGATTAAAATGCGAAACGAACGTCGGTGACCACCCGATCAGTGTTAAAATCCTAAAAATAGACTGTTATGATTAGAATAATAATTTTAATCATATTCGTAAGGAAAAATAAATTAAAACGCTAGGAAACTCTATTTTTCGAGTTTGAGCGCGTACCTCGCGATGCAGCGCGTATACCGACAAAATACTGTCAACATAGCCTGTCAAGGCAACTGATAATCATTTAAATAATAATTTTATGAGTTTATTACTTTATAATGATAAAAATAAATAAAAACGCATAAATCCCTATTTTTGCGATTTTTAGTGCATACTGCGCAGCACAGCGCGCATACTGCCAAATACCGGCATCGTAGCCAGACCAGATAAATAAAATATTGTTCATTAATATTTTGGTAAGTTTATTTTTATAGAGTGTTAAAAATAATTTAAAACGCACTAAAACGGGATTAAAACGCTAGAAAAAATACCCGGTATACAGTAAAATACCAGTTTTTACTCTATATTACATATATATATATATATAATTCGTATATATGTGTGTATTGAGAATGGTGGCAGCCATGCAACCATCTCTCTCTCCTCTCTCTTGCTCCTAATGGTCTAATTTGGAGGTGCATGATGACACTCCCTCAAAACTCCCAACATCTTCCACCTTTTCAAGAATTATGTCTCTAAAATCACTCAAACACTCCCTCTCTCCAAAATTCAGCCGAAAATCCCCATATCACCTCCATAATTTCGAAATTTCTCACAAGTTCATGAAGATCAAAGTTCATTCCAAGAGGGTTTTAAGGTGTTTTGAGTATCCGAAAGTGTTTTCTTGGTGAAACAAGCTTCTAACCATCAAGAATCTTGTTAAAACCCACTAATAATCTTGAAGGTAAAAACTTATTTTTAAAAATCACATTCATAATTTTTAGTGATGATAGAGATATTATATAGTTTCTCTTGAACGTGGAATGAATCACAAACTTGAATCAAACAAAGAATGATGTTTTAATCAAAGTAAAAATGGGTGTGTATATGTGTGTGCACATGGCCAATTGTGTGTGTATATGTGTGTAAGTTGTATTTTGGTTTTTGATGAAAAGTTCTTGATTTGTTTGCTTTCTTGAAAAACATAATGATTGAAGGAATTTTTGGTTATCATGCAAGAAGATTCCAAAATGATTAGATATTTTAAAGTGATATATTGAAAAAGTAATTTCTTAGAAGTATGTGTGTATATGTAATCCGTATATGTGTATGTATATATGTATGCATGCATGTAAAAGTGTTGTATAATATTAAATGTGAAAGATCTAAGTATGAATGAGCATTAATGATTTGAAGGATTTAAGTGTTATGTAAAATATATGAAAGAAAATGATGATATTGAAGTTTTGATGCATATTGAGGTCATGTTAGATGATAAAGTTATGATATGAGTGCATTAGATGCATATACATGAACATGCATGATGATTTAAGCATGATTTGATAAAAATGAGTTTTGATCATAAAATAAACACTAAACATATGAATATTTGAAGTGTTAAATGGTATAAAACCTTGTCATAAGGTTTACTAGCTTTGCATGTTATACATGAGGCTTAGAAACTTGTAAAATAGGTGAAATAATGTGTTTTGTGTATGATTTAGTAAAAATCAGTTTTTAGCAGATTATAAACACTAAAATAAAGTTATTTTAAAGTGTTTAGTGATATATAACTTTGTTCTAATGTTTGCTAGCTTTGCATGTTGTACTTGGTGCTTTATGTGTTGTAAAATACGTGAAATCGCATGATTTATGTGACTTACACAAAAACTGCACTAATCTGATTATAACCACTATTTTAATAAGTAAATAAAATGTATTGTGTTAAAATATCAAGTCGTTTCGAGTTGGGATGATTATAGTAACGTTTAACGCAAAACTATGCGTTAAAACGGTCAAAAATCGACTTTTCAAATGATTTTTGAAAAACTGATTTAGATCAGTAAATAAACTGATTTTTTTATTTAAAAACAAGTATTTTAAATAATTTTAAGTTTACTTGGTATTTGGTTGGTCATACGTGCCTTCCGACGCCCGAAAACGTTACCGAATCACTAAAATACGCATTTTTCAATGAACACTAGTATGGGTTATTTTTGGGTGAATGTTATGTGTTAAAATGTGTTATGTGACTTAAACATGTGAATGTGATAATATGTTAAGTGTTAACTTGATAGAGGGAAATTTAGACTATGCATGTATACTTGTACATTTTGTGCGGTAGAAACGGTAAAAATTGCGTTAAATGTATAACTTGTATGTCGAGCATGAAATTTGATACATATAAGATATTTTATGTATATTTGCTTTAAAAATGACAAAATAGATAAGTTAACAAGATTTCACGTGTTACGGTGTTAAATTATGTGAACGTTTATGTATATATATTACGACGCGCAAATCATAGATATATTGCGTATAAACGGGAGAGTTAACGGATTTACAAAATAGCGGTCACCAATAAAATCGTTCAAGTCGCAAAATCATAGAAATATATATATATATATATATATATATATATATATATATATATATATATATATATATATATATATATATATATATATGGACTCGTATATATATTAATGTGCCAACATAATAAAAAATAATAACTTTTCGAGAAAATCTCAAAGTTATGTGACAATTCTTAGAAACAGAGAAACTTTGGATTTTGTGTTATGTATATTGATTTAAAATCATTCCTATATATATAATAGGACGTGTAGAAATCAATCTCTAAGATTGCGCTATTTAAAATACGCACATAAAGGTGGGTGTCACTAAACCCCTCTTTTTACTGTTTTGTATATATTTTGGGGGTAGAACACGTCGTTAAAAGGGTTTAATAATGTTTTCGAAATAAAACATACATTTTAATATAAAATATATATTTTCGCTGAAAATATATGAGATTTGATAAGTCATATGTTTCGAAGTAAAACGTTTTTGATGAATAAATGTGGGACATTGGTATGGTACGGTGTTTCCGAGGCGAAACAGACCGTAAAGTTTGGACGGATGCCGACCTAAGTTTCGAGTGATGGAGATTCAGGGGATTCGTGCAACTACGTGTATTAAATTGTCATATTAGTAGGATATATATATATATTGTACGTGAGGCAGACTTCATATTCTTCTTGGAGAAAAAACCCTGCGCCCATGATGTCGTTTAATCAGTTAAGTATTGTACGCCAGGAATTGTTGGTAGATCTATCGGGTTGACAACCCCATCGTGACCGGTCACTCCGTGTCTATGTCAAATGACGAATTAATATTTTGTTCATTGTCTAGTTTTGATTATCCCTGCATGGTTAATATATAGTTCGTATCGTCTAGCTAACATACGAGTCTGAAAATTGACGCAATAATTTAATATACAAAACTTGGGAAGTATTACTGTTGTCGGAGTAATGAACCGACGGAAGGCCTATTGGTACACTTTATGTGGACGCGACTCGGTTCGGTTCAACTCGGTTCGGTTCGACTTGGTTCGACTCGGTTAGGTTCGGCTCAAGTCCGACGTCGCGACATTCCTCCGTCGTGCGCCCCAGAGTTCGACACGCGAAGCACGAAGAGCCGCGAACCGTCCCGCAGACACATCATCCATGACATCACCATGATGCCATCATGATGATGTCATGATGATCTCATGAGAAGACTTTACATTTACATAAAATGAACATGACGAAGGTTACATGAAAGCAACATGATGAAGGTTCAACCTTCACCATGAACATATATGACGAAGGTTGAATGCCATATATGACGAAGGTTAGACCTTAGTCACACATAACCTTCGTCTGACAAGGTTCGTCAAGTGGACAGTATATATAGCACAGATGTTATCAGTTTTAGTCATGAGATTATGAGATTATTGTGAGACTCCACGAGAGCTGAGAGACTTGTGAGAGTTTATTGTACAAGCATTGTGTGTATATGTTTGTGAATGTTCTCATCCATTTAATCGAAGTTAATCTTTGGTTATTTGTTGTTATTTATCTACTTTGTTCGGTTTGCACCGTCACGGGGATTCCGCACCCGTGATCGTGTTTGTGATAAACAGGGAATAGGTTTTCATATCGGATCCTTCGAGAAAAACGGACCTACAAGTGGTATCAGAGCTTTGGCTCTTTTCCTTGTTTAAAACCAAACATTGTGTTGTTTGAAACAAGTTTGTTCTTAACTGTTTTCAGTTTTTCTTCTTGAGATATTTATATTTTCTGGAAAATATCTTGAAAAATCAGTGCAAACCTTGTTGTTCTGTTTGTTCACGTTGAAAAACCGGGTTTTTTAGTGAAAGTTTTAAGCAAAATTTGTTGTTCGGAAGATTCTTCAGTGATAAAAAATTTAAACCTTCAAAGTGTTCTTCATGACATCCACTTTTTGATCTTTTGAGAAGTAACTGTGCATATTGTTTGAGAATTAAAAATTATTATTTGTTTGAAAATTTGGGTTTTTCAAGGTATGATGGGCATGGGGTAGTTTGAAAAATTGGTGCCGTGTGTCAGACATAGGATAAGGTCTCTTTAAAAATCACACCAAACTCACCAACTCCAGATCTTATCCCAAAACAACTCAAACTTCGCCACTCACCTCAACCTTCCTCACCACAAACTTCGCTACTTACCTCAACCTTCCTCACCTCAACCTTCGTCACACTCACCTCAACCTTCCTCACCTCAACCTTCCTCACATCAACCTTCCTCACACTCACTTAACCTTCGCCACTCACCTCAACCTTCCTCACATCAACCTTCCTCACACTCACTTAACCTTCGCCACTCACCTCAACCTCCCTCACCTCAACCTTCCTCACCACAAACTTCGCCACTCACCTCAGTCTTCCTCACATCAACCTTACTCACACTCACTTAACCTTCGTCACACTCACCTCAACCTTCCTTACCACAACCTTCCTCACCTCAACCTTCCTCACATCAACCTTCCTCACACTCACTTAACCTTCACCTTAGTCAAACAAGCATTAAGTTTCGTCGGTCATTTAGTTCACAGAAGTTAATCGGTTTCATCAAAAAGATTTTCATCGAAACTTGTCAAATTGTTTAACAGAAGCTTTGCAAAACTAATTTAACAGTTTGTTTTCAAGTGTGTAACCAGGTTATCACTTTCATACATAGATCATGAGTTGTACTAGCCCTTCGGATTGGAGCATGGAACCGAGACGAGGTGAAGATCAGACTTCGGCAGCCGTTTGGTTAAGGAATGTCATGCCTCAACAATCTATCAGTGCAAATCAATGGGCATTGTGACGAATCAGAATCAAAGCATTCAAAATATTCTGTTAAGTGAAAGCGAAACGGGAAGCAATAATCGTCCGCCAAAGTTAAATCACATGAACGAATATCCGACATGGAAAGTTCGTTTCCACACGTACGTTCTAGGGCAAAATACCGAAGTATGGACGTGCTTCATTTCGCCGTATAATCAAGATCTAGAAGAAGCAGGTTCAAGTGCGGCGACATTGGCGAATATGCTAGAAGATGACAAGAAAGCGTATGATCTAGAGAAGAAGGCGTTTGCTATTCTCACGCAAGCACTCCACAAAAACATCTATCATCAATTCTCTTATTGTACGAGCATGAAAGCACTATGGGATGCCTTGGTAGCAAGAGGTGAAGGAAATGCAGCGACAAGAAAGACACGTCATGATCTGTTGAAAAAGGAATTCGAATCATTTCATTTCTTAGAGAATGAAACCCTAAATAATATGACTACTCGTTTTTATCATTTGATTAGTGAAATGTGTTCTTATAATGTTCGTGCAACTCAACAGGAAATGGTTGCAAGGTTTGCTGATGCTCTACCTCCAAAGTGGAACCCATTCATTGAGCTTCTACAGCATACGGGCGTTCTAGATGCTGTCAATATCTATGAATTCATTCGGAAGTTGGAACACAAGAATGATGAAGAAATTCGGAAAGCTAAATGAATTCCTGTTCCTCAAAATACCGAAATGTACCTTGCAGGTTTTAACTCTTTAGCTAGTTCCAGTTCAATTCAGCAACCGAAGCTACAGATGGCGTTTATGATGAATACAAGCTCTTTTCCGTTTCCACAATCAGCTCCACCTGAGGTTTTTGATCCAAGTGCTTATCATCCGCCAGCACATATGATTGCTCAAGCTCATGCTTTCTCAAAACCTCAATTAGATGCAAGTGCGTTGCTACCTAAACCCCAACCTCCACCACAAGTTCCTCCCACTCAACCTCAATTTGATCCAAATGCATATATTCCAACACCATCACAAGCCCAACCACAACCTCAATCCAAACAGCCACAAGCAAACTTATCCAAAGTCAATGTGGAAACTGCAAGGGAAACCATGGAACTTCTTAACACCATGGTCAATGACTACTGCGGACTAGTCGCAAGTCAGATTGGCAATATTAATTTGACCAACGAAGACTATCAGCAGATAGACAGGGATGAAATGGAGTTGATGGATATCAAGTGGGCGTTTGCGAGCGCGGTTAGACGAGCCAAGGATTATATGAGGAGAACCGGGAAGACTAGCTTGGAAAGCAAGCGGGATACGAAGTACGGTTTTGATAAGGATGTCGTGACGTGTTTCAATTGCGGTGAAAAGGGTCACTTCAAACGTGAATGCACGCGACCGAGCAAACAAGGCAACCAAAATCCCTTCCAAAATCAAACAAGTACTTCAAATCAAGCTAACAACGAAAGAGGGATAGTAGCTGATAACAACCAAACAAACCAGTCAGGGCCATCTAATACTAATCGAGCATTAGTGGTACAAGCCGATGAGGGATGTGATTGGTCTGTACAGTTTGGAGGAGGAACTGCATGTTACGCTAAAATCATCAGTCACATCAAGCATGTGCACAAGGAAGAATTTTCTGAATCAGATGATAGTTCGGGATACAGTGGCAGTTCGGATGAAGAATCAGATGTGAATGAGAGAACTGATTCTGAAGGTGATAGTTTGATTGATGCTGAGGAGATAAAGTGTCACAAATATGTCTTGGTCAAGAAAGTTGATGCTACATCAGAAGAAATGGAGAAGATTCTCACTGAAGATGGATCTTTCTCTTCTCAGACTGCCTTCATGGCTAATGTCACAGCTTCTACAAGTCAGGTAAAATCTGAAAATCCTAGCATATGTAGTGATTGTGCTGAATTGAAACATGAATCTGAAAAGGTTCATAGTCACAATCAGAGTTTGGTTATTGAACTGTCAAAATGCAAAGAGGCAAACATGGCCTTAGCTCGTAGTGAAAATGATTTTAAATCTGTAATTGAAACCTTAAAGAAAAGTGTTTCCGAATTGACCAAAACTGTTTTCAATAAGCAAATTGGTATTAACAATTACATTAATATTATCGAGGAAACTAAGAAAGAGCTAGCCGAGGCGAAATGTGAGCATGAAGCGATCAAGCTCAAGTTGGAGAGTTACTCAAACTCCCGATATGTGCTTGATCACATCATTGACGTTCAACAACTAAAGGGTAATGTTAAAGGCGTTGGGTATAAGTCGTGTCCGCCTCCTTTGAGACACAACTATACCAAGATGCCAGATGAGGAGGAAATGCCGCGTTTTGAGCCAACTGTACCTCTTGATTATGAGGAAGTTACAAATGGCTTAGGGTTCAAAACGGACAATTACTCAAACTCCCGATATGTGCTTGATCACATCATTGACGTTCAACAACTAAAGGGTAATGTTAAAGGCGTTGGGTATAAGTCGTGTCCGCCTCCTTTGAGACACAACTATACCAAGATGCCAGATGAGGAGGAAATGCCGTGTTTTGAGCCAACTGTACCTCTTGATTATGAGGAAGTTACAAATGGCTTAGGGTTCAAAACGGACAATTCATCGGAGGGCTCATCTGATAGCAAGGAAAAGTCATCACGTGCTTCAAATCAAAGCCCTCTAACCATTGAGGACTATGATTCTTCGGATGATGAATCAGATGTGAGTGATGAGGATAAATATCTTGACGATAGAAAAGGAGTAGAAGTGCCTTTTGAGAATCACATTCTGTGTGATCCTCCTACTCCTGCTGTGCATTCAACTGCTAAACAAGAGATAGATCCTATCACTGAGACAGTGTCTACCATTAAAAGTGATAACGTGTTGTATACTTTGGTCGGTGATAGTAAAATTTATTCAGACAAAGATTTTCCAATAAAAAACGTCAATCAATCCTTGATTGATAAAGTGTTTGAAGATAATACACCTAAGTTTTTGGGAAAAGCGATCCCGAGAGTTTCAGTAACTCAGTGTGATCCTATTCCAAAAGCTGAAGTGAGGAAACAATTTGGAAACCAAAAATTACCGACTAAGCAACAACCTATCGCCTTTAAGGGTAAACAACAACAACGAGCTCAAAAGCCTAAGGCTTTACACCCAAAGGTTGAATCAAAAGGAGCTCGTTACAAGAAGAAAGCAAAAGACGTTAAGTTTGTGGCCTCCAAAGGTACTGATAAAGTGGAGACTTTTGAAAATAAGTCAAATACCGATTTTGTTCAAAAAGTCAACATTTTGAAACGTAATAGTGATAACAATTACACCCAACACACAAATGGGTGTGAAGCTAGTACCTCTGGGTCTACAACTTCAACGTCAGGCCATTGAACAGAATCTCCTAAGTTTGTTGAAAGGAGATCTTGTTTCAAATGTGGGGAGGTTGGACACATTATCAAAAACTGCACAAACTCTCCAAAAGCAAATTTTGTAGAAAGAGCCCCTTCTGAACAAGGTCACCAACAACGTCGTCCTATGTTACCAAAAACTGACAAACGCACTGTTAAAGAACAGGAAACAAAACAACGACATCAAAATGTGAAGGTGATCGAAAAGGCTTTAAAACCAAAAACTGTTAAAAGGAAACCAATTTTGTCACAATCGTTAAAACAGGAAATTTCTAAATCTGTAAATAATACACAATCCGGTAAACGGAAACAAGCTTGGAAACCGAAAACAGGTGAGAATTCAAGGGGAGGCTTGCAATTTAAGGACCTTCAAGAAATTAAAATTACATTTCTTGATTCTCAGGGGCAACCCAAGTCTATGAAGGCTTAGGTCCCCCTCTCCAACTAATCTCTGAGTGGGTGTGCAGGATGTTCCAGGAGGAACTATCGATAGTCATCGGATTGTTGATAGTGGAGTGTCCATGCACAAGATCGGCGACAAAGAAATTGTTGCCTTTGATGGAGAGAAAAAGAAAAGAAGACAGAATTGACTGTCGAAAGAAATTGAAAACCTTCGACAAAATGAAAATCATACCAAAGTTTGATTGTTCAAAGCTTTAATCGGGTCCCCAGGATAGATTCAATCAAAATGTACGCACCTGCAGCACGTCTGATGTTCAAAGTCAACAGGATGAACGTGCAGTGTACATTTCTTTGCTATGTGATTGAAGAAAATGTGTTTGTTGAACAAACCAACCGGTGTGCGGATGCCTTGGTATGGATTGAACAACCGCACACTACTTCTGAAAGAGAAAGACAAAGACCTTCGCTGGTGCAATGTGTAAGGCCAGCCGGACCCAAAGGTTTATGATCTTGTTGCTGTGAAGAGATTTATCAGTAGCTACAAAATCGACTTTGAAATCCACACCGGGTGGATATCCAGTTTGGGAGAGCACTCAGATTCCTTGCAATGCATGAAACAGTTGCAGGATACAGTTTTGATTTTCTTATATCTCCTTTACTCGTCGATATTTAAGCTGCTTTAAGAATTATTATCATCTCGTACAGCACTCTTTGACCAGACACGTTGATCTCGAATATCACCTCACACATGATTGTTTCAATATGAAACTCGTCAATGTTGTCATGGTCCACACCGCTTACCGAGGTGCCAACTCATTTTCCCAAAATTCGATAAAATCATTTCTGATTAAATTAATTTTGGTAAACGGCATTGAGGTAAAACATGAGTTAACCGACATCGAGAAATCCTTTTTGTAAATATCTTTGTGTCTTTTAAATTTATCTTAGTTTGTTGATTTTAGGGGGAGTAAATCCAAAATTTGAAAATTCAAAAACATCAAAAAATGTCAAAAACCCAAAAACATGGCAAAACAAAAATGAGTTTCCTGGCGAAAAAAAAAAGAGAAAATGATAGTACATCAGTGGTCTGTCGAAACCTCCTTGAAATGAACTTAAAATGAAAAATGTTAAGCAGCTCTATATAAGATGTATCAGTAGGCTCACAATCATTTTAAAGTGTTCAGGGTGATATAAACTTAAATCGACTGAAGACCAGGTGGGAACCACACATTGGCATATGGTCTTAGTACCGAAATTTTGTTTGAGAGATTGCCGAGGTTCTGAGATATTCGGTCTTTATGCTGTCTTATCATCTGGGTTTCATGGTTGTATCTGTTACCGAAAAATAACGGAGACGAACTCTAGATCTTCCATGATACCATACATACGTGTACATATTGCATATGACCTCAATAAGTGATCAACAATCACATGTCCAAACAAAATAAGTGATAAATTATCACAGCTTTTTTCCGGGAGTCAAGTTCGTCTCTTTGTTGTACGTTAGTACTGACCTGTTCATGGACTTGCTCCTGTGCCCTCATGCATATGAAAATCAAGTTCCTCATCAATAAGTGATTCTATCACATAGGGCTTGTTTTCAAATCAAAATAAGTGAGTTTCTCACATCTTTTATACGGTCAAACGGATGATAAATGGTATACTCACCGATAAGATGAACTCTCATGCATACCTTGATACGAGAATGTGTCGTGTGTGGATGAACACCGGTCGGTAAGTATAAATCATACCTTAACGTATCCCCTCGCCATGATCACATATGATAAGTTTGAGCTTATGTGGACAACAATACCGATAATCGCTATAGGATGTTTATCTAATTGTTAACTAAAAGAACAAAAGGAGCGTTTTGGCATGACCTTACACTGATATGATTCTCTTACCCTCGAAACTCGCGAAAAGATTGTTCGTAAATATTTGCTGACTGCTTTCATTTATGCATCTTTGTATATATTTATTTATTGCTTTCCGTCTTTACATTTGAAAAATGAATAATTCCAAAAATATTTTAGGTGTGTTTTAAAATAAACTTTATAAAAGCCAAAAAGATTTTGCTTCTAGTTTATTTTTCATTGACCGATGTTGGAACTCGAGTCTATCCTACCCAAAATCCTGATTGTAAGCCGGAAAACAATTGAACCTTCATAAACTGTCGAAGTTAACAAGTTTTGAAAGTTAAAGGATTACAATTGATCATTTTCTAAACTTTCAAACTGTTGTCGGTCGGTGTTTAATTGAGATTTGATCTCATATGTGTCGTTTGTTTAATTTGTCTAAATTCCAAGCGGTTGTTCTCATTACGTATTTAACTTTCTTGTATGTGTAGATGCGACATAAGAATCAGCTAAAGGCGAAGAGAACGAGTCAGATGACAAGCCGTAAAGTAAAGACACGACGTTGATGCAATCAGAAGATCAAGATGATCAGGTTGTAGTTGATCACTCATCAACACCACAAGGATCTAAATTTTTGAAGCTCAAAAGATTCACGAGCATCATTCAAGGGGGAGTTTGTTGATACACTCCCTGATTGTGTCACGTGAAGACCTTTTAAAGATCCAACAATGTGAAGAACGAACCATCACGAGTAGCGTCCAAGGGGGAGTATGTTGGTACACTTTATGTGGACGCGACTCGGTTCGGTTCGACTCGGTTCGGTTCGACTTGGTTCGACTCGGTTAGGTTCGGCTCAAGTCCGACGTCACGACATTCCTCTGTCGTGCGCCCCAGAGTTCAACACGCGAAGCAGGAAGAGCCGCGAATCGTCCCGTAGACACATCATCCATGACATAACCATGATGACATCATGATGATCTCATGAGAAGACTTTACATTTACATAAAATGAACATGACGAAGGTTACATGAAAGCAACATGATGACGGTTCAACCTTCACCATGAACATATATGACGAAGGTTGAATGCCATATATGACGAAGGTTAGACCTTCGTCACACATAACCTTCGTCTGACAAGGTTCGTCAAGTGGACAGTATATATAGCACAGATGTTATCAGTTTTAGTCATGATATTATGAGATTATTGTGAGACTCCACGAGAGCTGAGAGACTTGTGAGAGTTTATTTTACAAGCATTGTGTGTATATGTTTGTGAATGTTCTCATCCATTTAATCAAAGTTAATATTTGGTTACTTGCTGTTATTTATCTACTTTGTTCGGTTTGCACCGTCACGGGGATTCCGCACCCGTGATCGTGTTTGTGATAAACAGGGTATAGGTTTTCGTATCGGATCCTCCGAGAAAAACGGACCTACAAGGCCCATGGATTTTACTAAGGAAGCAAAATGGACTTTCTAAAATTACTTGGAGGTTTTCAAATAAACACCTAATCAGAAAGTTTTCCTTGGAATAAAATTTATTAGTAAACGAATAAGCGAACTCACCTTCCTTTGTGTTGACACTTGATTTTTAACGTGTTCTACAGGTACTTGAGTTCGGCTTCGGGAATTATGGCGTATCTTGTGGTTGTTGATGCATGTTTTGTTACTTAAAATGTTGGACTGACTTTTAAAACTTGCTGGGACGAATGTAATAAGATCCATGAGGATCAAAACAACTTAACTATGTCGTGGTTGTGTCGTGTCTTTAAATGTAATGTTTAAATAACTTACATCTAAAATATACTAAAATGTCCAACAATTAATTGCATCGATCGACAAGATATAAATGGGCACCAGCTTCCGTCACCACTACGTTTTATATTCCGCTGCGACGTTTTTGGGGTGTGACAGAAGTTGGTATCAGAGCCATTGGTTGTTAGCGAACTAGATGTTTTCGGAGGAAAACACTAGACTTCAACCGGAGAATTTTGAAATATAAAATCCGAAATTCTCGAAGCCAAGAATTTTAAATAAACATAGAGAAATTTTATCATATATGAAAACCCTTATGTGTTTATATTTATACGTGATTTTCTGTTTATTTGAGCCTTATGTTTTACTATTCATATTGATCACAAACTTACTTTGTACGGATATGATATGTCACGTCTCGGCCTATAGAGCCATTAGTAGACTTGCTCATTGATATTGTCGAGCCTACACTTGAGATTCTTTCGCCCGTCGTTACAGAATCGTTTGTTCTGTTATTCGAGTCACGTGTTTTGCTACACCTCTTTTAAGTCTGCACTCGCCATAGGAAGAGGACTTGACCCGTTGGAGAGATCGCATCCGACTTCGACAGTTGAGACAGCATCCGCTTTGAAGAAGCAGAAGGAGATTTGGGTCAATTGCTCTCTGTGATCATCAGTTCGCCACGTTACGCGGAGGCATAGAGACGATGAAGGACTCAGAGGGACAGATGGACTAGTATGATGAACTAGAAGAGCTTGTTAGGAAGATGTTGAACTTCCCGAGATTGAAGCGTTAGTTGTTGTTTGTTTCGTATGTCTCATTTGATGAACCCTATTTATGGCTTGCATGCCAAATTTTCTGATATTTAGGAGGAAATTTCATATAGACTTGTTGCGGGTGTTGATGTAGACACTCCGAATTCTGATTAGTCTTAGTACTAAAAACAAGTTTTGTAAATTTCCGATATAAATCAAATGAGTTCCTTTTTGGTTTAAAAATTGTTCTCATTAATACGTGGATATTATACATGCGCAATGTATGGTCCACTAGCATTTAATGATCGAACTATTTTGGATATCGTCTTATGTTGATATTATGTTGTAATAATAGAAACGACGAAATGCCACCAAAAGTGAGACAGGGTTCTGGACTACCTATTACCCCAGAAGAGTTGGCACAACTCATAGCCCAACACGTTAATACTGCCATGGAACAGCGCGATGCTAACCAAAATATTGGCCAGGAACGTGGAGTGATGCTCGTGGGCATGGTTTTGGTGGGACACAGAATTGGAAACCCTTCAGGTGATATAATGATCGGAAAGTTTTAATAGTTCCTGTGTTATGATATAATCGAAGTGTAAATCTGATTTTTTTAACTTTATGAACAATACTTAGACGTACACATAAAACAATCCAGGGCTGTGACCCAAGATCATTTACTGGTACCCTATGCAATGACGTGGCAACGGTATACGTGATGTCGGGCTGTCTTAGCGGATCGACTATTCAAATAATTCCGCATTCTGAGCCTAGATCTAGGGATTCACTAAAGCGAAAGTCTGAGAGAGTTCGAGGAAGGATATCGATGAGAAGCGTGGTGAGGAACGCAGATTGGAGAGAGCGTGTGTAGCTAACCCTAGAGAGTCGGGAAAGGATAATGCCAGGGATGGCAGGAGTAGTTTTGAGAAGGAGACTCACGAGGATGAGTGGAGAAAGTGCGCCAGATGTGGTCAGACTGGACATATGACTCGCGAGTGCTGTGCTAAGAGTACATTGGATGGAGTTACACTCGAGGGATGCTACGAGTGTGGTGAGCAAGGACACTTCAAGAGAGATTGTCTGAAAATGAAGGGTTAGGATGCCAGGGGTAGAACGTTCGAGCTAAACACTGGGATGGCACAAGATGATCTTGCTATTGCTACCGGTATGTTTCAAATCAAAAACAAATCTATATTCATACTCTTAATACCAAAGCTGACTTGAGTTTTGTTCGAAAAACTTTGAACCATCTTTGTGTTCACCTACAAGTAAGCTGAGTATGAAGTGCCCGATAGAACTAGCAATTGGTAAGTTGATAGAAACTAGTGAGGTCGCTTATGGTTGTAGTATTTAGTTAGGTGATCGTAGTTTCTAGTGTTGGTATATTTCCAGTGGAGCTGGGGAGCCTTGACGCGGATGTGTGAATGGACTAATTATCCAAGGACAAAGTGGGGACTATCGCATGAAGCTAGCAAGGATATCTCGTCCTGATGATGATAGAAAGGTGGTAGTTGTTCATGGAAATCGACCGAGTCGAGTGTTGAGTATTGATAGTTGAGAGTTGTCAGTTTTGTGAGGATGCTCAGGTGGTTGTAAAAGGGGCTATCCTCCGTTCTTAGTCAACGGGGTGGATACGAAATCCGAATGTAGGAATACCGGAGAGATTCCTATTGTTCGCAATTATCCAGAAGTTTTCCTAAAAAGACTTACCTGGATTTCCCCCTGCGAGACATATCGAATTCCGAATCAAACTGGTACCCGGTGCTACACCCAATTGCACAATCTCCTGATAGATTAAGCACCGTCTGGGAATGATAGAAGTGTCAAGTCAGTTTCAAGAGCTGTTGGACAAGGGTTTCATTCGATCAAGCTTTTCAATTTGAGGCGCATCTATTTTGTTGAGAGAAAGAAGGATGGATCCTTCAGGATGTGAGAGGATTTCAGAGAGCTGAACAAGTTGGCTATCAAAGAATTGGTACCCTTAACCGAGGATTGATGATTTGTTCGATCAAGCTACCGGGATCCAGTTGCTACATGAAGATCGATCTACGATTGGGATACTATGAGTTGAAGGTTGCTGACAAAGATATGCTGAGGACTGCTTTTCGAACACGATATGGCCATTTACGAGTTATTAGTCATGCCTTTGACCAAATTAATGCGCCATTTATAATCATAAATCTCATAAAAAGGGTATGGAAGCCCTAATCGGATGAATTCGTGATAATATTCATCGACGACATACTTGCCTATGTGCAAACCAAGGAGAAACATGAGTAACACTTGAAGTTAACTATGGAGTTAGTGAAAAATGTGGAGCGCCAAAGACCCCGTCGGGAGTACGATGATCCATATGACTAGCTAGATGCTACCGGAGATTTATTAAGAATTTCCCTAAATTAGTGCAGCCTTCGACACTAATAACCCTAAAAGGAAAAGGGAAATTGATTGGACAGCAAGATAGTAGGAAGCTTTTCAGACCTTTGAAAGAAAAGTTGGGAGCGTGTACGATGGATTTCGAAGAAAGTTAGTTTACTCACATGCCCTTGGCAGAGTTATCTTACAATAATAATTAACACGCTAGTATTCAGGTTGCTCCGTGGAAGTGTTGATCGCCACTTTGTTGAGCTAACATGATAAAGGACAATTAACTAGACCTTAGTTTATCTAGGAAACCAGCGATAGGATTTGCCTGGATCGAGGGAAGGTTAAAAGTAGCCAATTGATCAATAGAAGGTTACATGGACAATTGAAGGAAATTATTGCGATTCCAGATTGAAGATTTGGTTATGTTAAAGGAGTTATCTTGCAAAAATGCTATTAGGTTTAGCAGAGAAAAGAAGAGTTGAGCCACAATGATTAGGTCCTTCCAAGAGCCCATCTTGAGTTGGGTCAGTCGCTTATAGACTCAAGTTGCCATAAGGATGGAGTAGTATACATGATGTAATGTGTGGGTTCAGTCGAGAAAGTGTATAATGGATAATACACTGATTATGTTCTTTATAGAGATTTGTTTGGAAGATAAATGGAAGTTTATCGAAGCACCGTAGAAGCAGTACGTATAGCTAGAAGAGTTATGCTAATAACCGGACAGGCGATTACAGCATTCTAATTGTGTATGCGATTTATTGATTCGGCGATTTGTGGATATCCGAAATGAATGCAAGAAGGAAGGAAGACAAGTTTATGAGACTTGATTCTTTCGGGAGCCCATCTCGAGTTGGATCAATCGGGTGTAAACTCAGACTATCTTAGATATGGGTAATGTATATGTAAATATACGTATGTCAAACCTAAGATGGTGAAACATTGACTTAATCTTCTTGATTAAGTGTTTGTAAATGTTGAACCTTGGAAAGGGTGGAGAGCGTTGAGACGCGAGATTAGGAATTTAGGATGTGTGTAATATAGGTCTATGAAGATTCCTTGTAAGAATCAGAGATTCCCGTGGAAACTATAAGACTATATTCATTAAACATGTTTTCACTGTTTTCGTCTAGTGCGAAAACAAAACTTATAAAGTAAAAATTTCGGGGACGAAATTTCCTAAACAGGGGGAGACTGTGACACCCGGCTTTTCAGGCCGTACCGTACAATTGTAAC
This sequence comes from Helianthus tuberosus, assembly GCA_030545235.1. Classification (NCBI taxonomy): domain Eukaryota; kingdom Viridiplantae; phylum Streptophyta; class Magnoliopsida; order Asterales; family Asteraceae; genus Helianthus; species Helianthus tuberosus. The sequence continues at coordinate 88,497,472 of CM060369.1, forward strand.
ACGTGTTGTGAATAGATAAAAGGTCATATTTGACTGATTATGATGTTTATATGTGAAATTTTATGAGTTGATAAAATTAAACTTTGATAAAAATTATGTTGGCAACGATAAGATAAACGCTTGTCACATAACGATTAAAATACGAAACGAACGTCGGTGACCACCCGATCAGTTTTAAAATCCTAAAAATAGTTTGTTATGATTAGAATAATAATTTTAATCATATTCGTAAGGAAAAATAAATTAAAACGCTAGGAAACTCTATTTTTCGAGTTTGAGCGCGTACCGCGCGATGCATCGCGTATACCGACAAAATACTGTCAACACATCCTGTCAAGGCAAGTGATAATCATTTTAATAATAATTTGATGAGTTTGTTACTTTAGAATGATAAAAATAAATAAGAACGTATAAAACCCTATTTTTGCGATTTTTAGCGCATACTTCGCAGCACAGCGCATACTGCCAAATACCGGCATCGTAGCCAGACCAGACAAATAATATATTGTTCAGTAATATTTTGGTGAGTTTATTTTTATAGAGTGTTAAAAATATTTTAAAACGCACTAAAACGAGATTAAAACGCTAGATAAAATACCCGGTATCCAGTTTTTACTCTATATTACCTATATATATATATATATATATATATAATTCTTCGTATATATGTGTGTATTGAGAATGGTGGCAGCCATGCAACCATCTCACTCTCCTCTCTCTTGCTCCTAATGGTCTAATTTGGAGGTGCATGATGACACTCCCTCAAAACTCGCAACATATTCCCCCTTTTCAAGAATTATGTCTCTAAAATCACTCAAACACTCCCTCTCTCCAAAATTCAGCCGAAAATCCCCATATCACCTCCATAATTTCGAAATTTCTCACAAGTTCATGAAGACCAAAGTTCATTCCAAGAGGGTTTTAAGGTGTTTTAAGTATCCGAAAGTGTTTTCTTGGTGAAACAAGCTTCTAACCATCAAGAATCTTGTTAAAACCCACTAATAATCTTGAAGGTATAAACTTATTTTTTTAAATCACATTCATAATTTTTAGTGATGATAGAGATATTATATAGTTTCTCTTGAACTTGGAATGAATCACAAACTTGAATTAAACAAAGAATGATGTTTTAATCAAAGTAAAAATGGGTGTGTATATGTGTGTGCACATGGCCGATTATGTGTGTATATGTGTGTAAGTTGTATTTTGGTTTTGGATGAAAAGTTCTTGATTTGTTTGCTTTCTTGAAAAACATAATGATTGAAGGAATTTTTTGTTATCACGCAAGAAGATTCCAAAATGATTAGAGATTTTAAAGTGATATATTGAAAAAGTAATTTCTTGGAAGTATGTGTGTATATGTAATCCGTATATGTGTATGTATATATGTATGCATGCATGTAAAAGTGTTGTATAATCTTAAATGTGAAAGATCTAAGTATGAATGGGCATGAATGATTTGAAGGATTTAAGTGTTATGTAAAATATTTGAAAGAAAATGACGATATGGAAGTTTTGATGCATATTGAGGTCATGTTAGATGATAAAGTTATGATATGAGTGCATTAGATGCACATACATGAACATGCATGATGATTTAAGCATGATTTGATAAAAATGAGTTTTGATCAGAAAATAAACACTAAACATATGAATATTTGAAGTGTTAAATGGTATAAAACCTTGTCATAAGGTTTACTAGTTTTACATGTTATACATGAGGCTTAGAAACTTGAAAAATAGGTGAAATAATGTGTTTTGTGTATGATTTAGTAAAAATCAGTTTTGAGCAGATTATAAACACTAAAATAAAGTTATTTTAAAGTGTTTAGTGATATATAACTTTGTTCTAATGTTTGCTAGCTTTGCATGTTGTACTTGGTGCTTTATGTCTTGTAAAATACGTGAAATCGCATGATTTATGTGACTTACACAAAAACTACACTAATCTGAATATAACCACTATTTTAATCAGTAAATAACATGTATTTTGTTAAAATATCAAGTCGTTTCGAGTTGGGATGATTATAGTAACGTTTAACGCAAAACTATGCGTTAAAACGGTCAAAAATCGGCTTTTCGAATGATTTTTGTAAAACTGATTTAGATCAGTAAATAAACTGATGTTTTTAGTTTAAAAACAATTATTTTAACTAATTTTAAGTTTACTTGGTGTTTGGTTGGTCATACGTGCCTTCCGACACCCGAAAACGTTACCGAATCACTAAAATACGCATTTTTCGATGAACACTAGTATGGGTTATTTTTGGGTGAATCTTATGTGTTAAAATGTGTTATGTGACTTAAACATGTGAATGTGATAATATGTTAAGTGTTAACTTGATAGAGGGAAATTTAGACTATGCATGTATACTTGTACGTTTTGTGCGGTAGAAACGGTAAAAATTGCGTTAAATGTATAACTTGTTTGTCAAGCATGAAATTTGATACATATAAGATATTTTACGTATATTTGCTTTAAAAATGACAAAATAGATAGGTTAACAAGATTTCGCGTGTTACGGTGTTAAATTATCTGAACGTTTATGTATATATATTACGACGCGCAAATCATAGATATATTGCGTATAAACTGGAGAGTTAACGGATTTACACAATAACGGTCACCAATAAAAACGTTCAAGTCGCAAAATCATAAATATATATTTATATGGACTCATATATATATTAACGTGCAAAATAATAACTTTTCGAGAAAATCTCAAAGTTATGTGACAATTCTAAGAAACAGAGAAACTTAGGATTTTATGTTATGTATATTGATTTAAAATCATTCCTATATATATAATAGGACGTGTAGAAATCAATCTCTGAGATTGCGCTATTTAAAATACGCACCCAAAGGTGAGTGTCACTAAACCCCTCTTTTTACTGTTTTGTATATATTTTGGGGGTAGAACACGTCGTTAAAAGGGTTTAATAATGTTTTCGAAATAAAACATACCTTTTAATATAAAATAAATATTTTCGCTGAAAATATATGAGATTTGATAAGTTATATGTTTCGAAGTAAAACGTTTTTGATGAATAAATGTGGGACACTGGGATGGTACGGTGTTTCCGAGGCGAAACAGACCGTAAAGTTGGGACGGATGCCGGCCTGAGTTTCGAGTGATGGAGATTCAGGGGATTCGTGCAACTACGTGTATTAAATTGTCATAGTAGTAGGATATATATATATTATACGTGAGGCAGACATCATATTATTCTTCGAGAAAGAACCCTGTGCCCATGATGTCGTTTAATCAGTTAAGTATTGTACGCGAGGAATTGTTGGTAGATCTATCGGGTTGACAACCCCGTCGTGACCGGTCACTCCGTGTCAATGTCAAACGATGAATTAATATTCTATTCATTGTCTAGTTTTGATTATCCATGCATGGTTAATATATAGTTCGTATCGTCTAGCTAACATACGAGTCTGAAAATTGACGCAATAATTTAATATACAAAACCTGGGAAGTATTACTATTGTCGGAGTAATGAACCGACGGAAGGCCCGTGGAGTTTACTAAGGAAGTAAAATGGACTTTCTAAAATTACTTGGAGGTTTTCAAATAAACACCTAATCATAAAGTTTTCCTTGGAATAAAATTTGTTAGTAAACGAATAAGTGAACTCACCTTCCTTTGTGTTGACACTTGATTTTTAACGTGTTCTACAGGTACTTGAGTTCGGCTTCGGGAATTATGGCGTATCTTGTGGTTGTTGATGCATGTTTGGTTACTTAAAATGTTGGACTGACTTTTAAAACTTGCTGGTAATATGATCCGTGAGGATCAAAACAACTTAACTATGTCGTGGTTGTGTCGTGTCTTTAAACGTAATGTTCAAATAACTTACATCTAAAATATACTAAAATGTCCAACAATTAATTGCATCGATCGACAAGATATAAATGGGCACCAGCTTCCGTCACCACTACGTTTTATATTCCGCTGCGACGTTTTTGGGGTGTGACATCTTTAACTTTCCTGTATCTTCAGCCGAAGGCTCATACGTAGCATCTTCATTGTCAGAATTATTTTTCTTTCTAGAAGTCCCTGCTACTCTGCCTTTCTTTCCATTAAATCATGTTTTTGGTGCCATCTCTGTAAGATCTATATCACTCTCCGTTTCACTGGAGTCAGTGTCCACTTCACCTACAACAAACATTTCTTTAACAGCTTCTACATTCTCACCAAGTTTCTCACCACCAGCCTGTTCAACATTTCTAGCATCCGTAGCAGCTGCAATATTTTCAAATTCATCAACTGTTAGTTCAACGTCACCACCTGCAACATTAACATTTCCAGTTTGAACTATTTCATCAGGCTCATCAATCAGATGTGGTGGTGATTTCTTCTTCGAAGTTCTCTTTGGTGTTGCTTTTGGTGTTGTAGCTTTTGGAGTTCTTGGAGTTGGAGTTTTCCTTTTCTTCTTCTCCTCAAGTTTAACCCACCATTTTGTCTTCCTAGGTTCATACATCTTCATCTTCTCTGTTTTCGATCTAGAATCACTGTTATTATGCCTCCACTTATCATCTGTTGGAGCTTGATAATCAGATTTCCCGATAGCAGCAAACTTCCTTTTCAACTTAGGCTCTATTGGTTGACTCCTGTATACAATCAACCTCTTCAAGGTTTCATTATCCATATGATCTAACTTCAACTCATCATCATCTACTTTTGGTAAGTTAGGAATTTGATCATCTAACAGCATCTGAACAAATCTTAGATATTGCAGAAATATTTCGCCTTTAATGTTATCCAACATATGATTGAATATCATTTGTGAGATGTTGTATGGAATGTATAGTATCAAACATGTGATGGTGTTCATGATATAATCAGCAGACTCATCGTATGCACCCTTCATGTGGCCCAAAGCATGTATAACTGAATGAACTAGAAATTTGTACGGCTTTGACAACTTTGACTTGGTGTATGCAGGATCGTTCACAAAACCCATATAACCCATTCTAAACCACAAACCCTTACACAACCTCTCTGGAACATGTATTGGATCTTCGTCTTTGTTGTTCAGTTCCAAAGCCCTTCTAATATCGCCAACAGTTATCTTCACAGCAACATTGATGTCTTTGTCGTTTTCGTCTTTCATTTTAACTGCGGAATGTATCGCTTTATCATCTTCAACGTAGCGTGCAGAGTTCTAGAATGTCGCGACGTGAGATCGATAACAACTATGAGTATCAGTCAACGCTTTGTGTATCCGGGTTTCCTCGATAAACGATAAAATTTCAACGAACGGGCCCATCTTTAACAACGTCTTGTCTAATGTGCCATAGATATTATGTTTATGATTAAAATCTAAACTTTTAGCCTGCACATATAACACATGCCATAAGATAGTGCACGTAAATCGAGAAAATGTTGACTTTGAAAATTTGACTAACACTTAGAAAAATTACAACACTCATTATTTCATCAGGATAGACAATGTACGGATGGACACATATCCTAATGGATATCAAATTAGTTGATCCAGATGAACAATCTCCGAATGGGAATGATTCGGATGAACAATACAATCAGCGGATGGCCAACTCCGGATGGCCAATCTCTAGATGAACATTTTTTTCGGATGAACAACAAACATCATATGAACACCATAACATATCAAACATAACAATTGTTAGCAAATTTTAAAACACCCACTATTCAAATCATAAAGCCTATCCGTCCGGATGGCTTCATCCGAACCTTCATCTGGATGAACAAACTTTTCATCATTCAAGAATCAATAATCAAAACTTTTGTTAAAAATTATCAAATCGATGATTGATTTATGTGATGCAAGAGCCGATAAGACTTAATCCAATATGAATTTTATGATAAACACCTTGAAACTCCCTAGATCTAAGATAAAGTGCCGACAGTTCATTCAGATCAAAATTGAGCGAGTTAGAGGAAAATGAATGGATTTCTACCTTAACCATCTTAGATTTTGTGCAAATCGACACCCTCAGGTAAAAATTTGGGCAGAGTAATGTTTAAATTTTGCTTCAAATGTTGAGAGAAAAAGTATTTTCTCTCGGATGAACAATGTTACGAATGAGCTTTTTGAACCCAGATGGACTATTTATACCCACAGTCCATCCGTCCTGATGGACTTTTAGCTTCATTCGGTCGGATGGACAAAGTCCATTCCTCTGGATGGACCTTGTACATATCAAAATTTTCAAACATTTTCAAAATATTATCAGATTTTAACATCCACTCAAGTATACAGGTCCAAGTTAATGACCCTATTTACTCGATTTGTCGACCAAGTCCAAGTTAATGACCTTGGTTGACCCGATTTATGAACCATCTAATGTTTTTGTTCAAAAATTTTCAATTTCTCAAAAATTACAAGTTTCATCTTAATGAACTTGTTCAACTTTTCAAGTTTCCCAACGTTTTCAGATTAGCTCCTACCCAGTCTGTTCAAGATCTGCTCTGCATCTCAGACTCTGAAAATCAGCTTTCTAACACTGGTTTGTCGAAAATAAATCAGAAATAAAATCTTTTTGTATTTTACAAACTTTATATTAAAACACACTAAAATTATTTTTGGGTTTAATCTGAAAATGAAACATCAAACTATTTACAGACATATTTTTGTGAGTTGTGTTAGAGGCTCATATCAGCTACCAACAAGTCACTAGCACCATTGAGCTTATAAACACTTTAAGTTTTAAACTATTCACCTAGATCGTTAGTATATTAATCCATTTAAATTCTCACACAAAGTTCAATTGATTTGAGATATGAGATTAACGTTTTAAACGCTTAACTTATTCGTGTGTCCCTCCTCAGATTATACTCTCATATCAAGATTCCCTAAATTCAGTCTTACAGGTGAATATACTTTATTGATATATGTTCTCTGGGTAGTGCGAGACCTTGAGAGCTCAGGTTAGAACTTTCGTTCAGTCAAAGAGATGAAGGCTCGACTTTAGGTGTGTTCCACTTAGGGATCTTCTTTACAACTGCACTTGATTTATATCTTTCGATATTTTCTCAATTTTTATGCAAAGGGAAAGCTTTTTAAAGCGCATAAAGTATTATACGAGGTCTAGGCCATTGCTGACGCAAAATCAGAATACCAGGTATAATACCCCAGATATCAAACAGTATAAAGACCTAGTATCTGAGAATCAGGCAACCTCTAAAACGAGATTTACCCATATATCCGAGAGATGTTCCCCACGAGATAAGCAAGATATTGATTTTATGTTTATATCCCGAATTCAATATACTAAATGTGCAAAAACCTACTGGCACATCATCAGTGAAACCGTTTAACGCTTTTCAACTTTCCAATTCTTTAGCGTACTGTGACAGTCTAGCTGATGTAGTATCATTTCCTCTTTTTACACCAACTCTTTTTGTCTTTTTCTATGTTTTTTCCCTTTTTTGTATTTTTAAATGTTTTTTTATTTTTTTATTTTTAAATGTTTTTATATTTTTTACTACAATTTTCTCCCCCTAAAAAACCAAAATATTTAAAGAAAGATTGACAAATCAATGCAGATTGCTTCTCAACATCCTCTGCTTTGGATTCTCCATCAACGCCAACTATGTCTCCCCCTGACGACAAAAGCCGCATACCGTTTAGTTTCAAAAGATATTTTAAACATGATTGATCAAACGGTTTTGTGTGTAAGTCATCCTTTTGTTCGTCGGTGTGGATTTTTACAATTCTAATCAACTTCTTTTCGTAACAATCATGAATGAAGTGATGTCAAATTTCAATGTGTTTAGTTTTAGCATGACGAACAGGGTTTTTGGTGATGTTAATTGTAGCCTCATTATCTACAAAGATAGGCGAGTTAAGAAATTGTAGACCATAGTCTCTCATCTGCTGTTGAATCCACAATAACTGTGAACAACAGCTGCTAGCCGAGACGTACTCAGTTTCGCATGTAGAGAGAGTGACCGTGGTCTGTTTCTTATACTGCCACATTACCAGACGAGTTCTGAAAAAATGGCAGCCAGCCGTTGTAGACTTCGCATTGATTTTGTAGCGGTCGTAATCTGAATCAGAGTAGCCCTCAAGATTGAAATCACTATCTTTAGGATACCACACGCCTAAACTCAGAGTTCCTTTCAAGTAACGCAAAATCCGCTTGACGATGATCAAATGAGAAGCCCTCGGACTTGATTGGTAGCGTGCCGTGACGCATGTTGGGTACATTATATCAGGTCTCAGTGCGGTTAGGTACATGAGTGAGCCAATCATCGACCGGTACAAGGTATCGTCAACCTTATCTCCCGCGAGATCCGGATGTATACCATGATTAAGGCCAATGGAGTAGACATTGCAGAGGTTCCTGTCATGCGGAATTTCTCCAACACATCGTGAACATACTTCGTTTGATGAATGAAAATCCCTCCTGGCAGCTGATCGACTTGCAAACCTAGGAAAAAATTCATCTCTCCTGTTGAACTCATCTCGAATTTCAGCTTCGTGACCCTTTCAAACTCTTTGCACATATCATCATTTGTAAACCCAAAAATAATGTCGTCTACATATATTTAAACTATCAGAAGATGACCACCAGCTTCCCGTGTAAAGAGAGTTGCATCTACCTTCCCGCGTGTGAAGCCGTTCGTCAACAGGTGCTGAGATAGTGTCTCATACCAGGCTCTCGGGGCCTGGTGCAACCCGTATAAGGCTTTGTCTAGGAGGTAGACATTATCCTTGTGGATATGATCAGTAAAGCCAGGTGGCTGACCAACGTACACCTCTTCTTTCACTTTTCCATATAAGAATGTTGATTTGACATCTAGTTGATACACCTTGAAACCCTTCCACGATGCAAACGCGAGAAAGATTCTAATCGCCACTAGCCTAGAAACAGGAGCATACACTTCAGTAAAATCAATTCCCTCTTACTGGCTAAAACCCTGAATGACTAGGCGAGCTTTGTTGCGCACAACCACTCCTCTATCGTCTCTTTTGCACTTGAATACCCACTTTGTATTTATCTTTCCGTGGTCGTTGGGTAAATCTATTAGCTTCCAAACCCCAAGCTTCTCAAATTGACCAAGTTTTTCTTGCATCACATTGACCTACGATTCCTCAGTCAGTGCTTTCTTGTTAGTCTTAGGCTCTACCTGCGAAATAAAGCACTTGAGAGAAAAATCATTTTGCAAAGGAGCAATTTTAGAATAAAAATACGAAATAAAGCACTTGAGAGAAAAATCATTTTGCAAAGGAGCAATTTTAGAATAAAAACACGAAAGGTCCTGATCAATTTGGAGTCTTGTTCGAACACCGGCTTGAAGCTCTCCAATGATAAACTCTTTGGGATGATAGGAAAGTGTCTGTAGCATCACCTCATCAGGAGCTATCACTTCGTTCTCTAAGTTTGTAACATTCTGCTCCACACCTTGAGTGACTTCGTCTGTCTGATCATCAAGTTGGATCTGCTCCCCCTCAGACTCAGTATCTCCCTGATCAAACGTGGGACTGTCTGAATCTGAATTATTTTTGTTGTCGAACACCATGGCCTAAGCATTTTCTACTGGAGCACCTGTTTCTGTGATTAGAGTTTGAGCATCGTTCTGAGTGTGACTGGGACCAGCTTCCGAATCATTAGCACCACCTGATGGATCATAAGTAACCACCATAAGTCTTGGCACTTGTTCTTTTAAGGACGACAAATGTTGCTGATATAGCTTTACTAATTCATCATCTGACAGTTCCTCTGGAAGCTCAAACGAATTCCACAACCCCTCATAGTCAAACATCCATGCAGCACCAAGTTTTTGTGTAGGCATTGTATACCCCAAGCAGTTAACATGTTAAGCTTCACTTATACGTTTGAGACTTGGTAGATATACTCATCTGAGTGGACTAGCATATCCAACAAAGAATCCTTCCAAACATTTCACCTCGAATTTTCCATCTGGATCTATAACTGTGCACGGTGAACCAAAAGGTTCAAGATATTCCAGATTTGGCTTCCGGTTGTTTAGCAACTCAAAACATATCTTGTTGTGTGGTTTGACAGTCAACACTCAGTTTAGAGTGTAGCATGTAGAGGCTACTGCTTTGCTCCAGAAGCTCACAGGGAGCTTTGAATCAGCCAACATAGGGTGAGCAGCCTCAATCAGCGTTCGATTCTTTCGTTCTACCACTCCATTCTGTTGCGGTGTGTACGGGGCACTAAATTCGTGCAAAATACCCTTTTCTTCACAAAATTCTGCCATTCTTCTGTTTTTGAAATTTGTACCATTGTCGCTTCTGATTTGTCTGATCGGAACTTAGTACAGATTCTCCAGCTTCCTGAACAGCATCATCAATCTCTTGAAAAACTCATCTTTCGTCTCCAAAAACAGTACCCAAAAAAATCTCGAGTAATCATCCGTTACAACGAGGCAATATAGATCTCCTGATATGCTTTTACATTTACGGGACCAAAAAGATCCATGTGTAGCCTCTCCAGTGGCATCTTGATCGAGTTTAGAAGTTTCCTCGGGTGTGACTTTTTGGTTTGTTTCCCCTTTTTGCAACTGATGCACTCGTCACCCGGATGAAAATTCTTTGGATTGACACCCTCCACCAGATTGTTATGAATGAGCTGATTCATTTTCCATAAATGAATATGAGCCATTTTTCGGTGCCACAAAATTGATTCCTTTTCAGTCGCCTTAGACACAAAGCACTGCGGTTTGTTATCTCTCGGGGTCGCGACACTCATGTCGAGGACATAAAGGTCGTTCTCTCGCGGTGCCCGAATCAAAACCCACTCTTCATGGATAACAAATCCCAGTTTGAGTATCAGACATTCTTGGTCATTAAAGTGTGCGGTAAACATTTTGTCACAAATCTGCGAGATACTTAGCAGATTGTTCTCTAATTTGGCGATGTAGTTTACATTCTCGAATGACACTTTTCTATTAGACAAACCGACTATCCTTCCTCCGTGGTTTCCCGCGAATCCAACATAACCACCTCAGATTGATCGAGCATCATATAACAGGGCAAGCATCCTTGTCATGTGCCTAGAAGCTCCGCTATCCATTATCCGTTTTGAAATTGATCTCATAAGCTCCTGCACAGATCAAGTATGATTAATTGAATGAAGCAACCCAAGCCTCTTTCGACTCGGGTAGCTTGATGCGAATAGTGGAAAGGATTGGAAAGTTCTTATCGTTTAACTCCAAAACATTTTTTGTTTCAACATCAACCTTTTTTTATCAAATCAGGTTTTGGAACATTAGGTTGAACAACTTTTGGAACATACTTCTTGACCTGTGGGGTCGAAGAAGTTTGTTTTTTCTTATCACTAACTGAAACTTAAGGAACATACTTTCCTAACTTTGTAGTTGGAGAAGTTTGTCTCTTTCTAGTTTCAGTAACAGAAACCGTCGGAGCATTCTTCTTGACTTGTGAAGTCGAAGAAGATTGTTTTGATTTTGAAGTAATCGATGTTTTAACTTGAGATTTTGGCTTCCATGTCTGTTGGTTCTGATTATCTTTCTTTATTTTTGAAATTGATTCTTTGATTTCATTTTTCTTTGAAGTTTCACCAGTTTCTTTAGTTTTGAAAACTTGTTTTGCTGGTTGAACGTTGATTTTAGAATCATTTTCTTTTGTTGCAATTTTTTTCTCCACAAACATGTTAGCTTTTCCTTTAACATCGTTAGGTTTCTGCTTGTTTTCAACAACAGTCTTAGGCATAATGTTGGTACACTTTCGTGCAATATGTCCAACTTCATTACATTTGAAACAAGTTCGGTTGTCTTGAACCTGACTTGTGCCCTCAGACTGTTTTTGTGATTCCTTTTTAGAAAATAATTCCTTGTTTGATTTCGTGAAAATTTCGGACTCTTGATCAATGAGAGAATTCGAACTTTTATCAAATTCAGTTATCTTCACATATTTTGATTTCTAAAAACTTCTTTTCTGATTTGACTTACCACCCTAACACCGGTTACCACCATTTTGAGTTTTATTTTGAGATCGTGGTTTAGGTTTGTTGTAATATGTTTTAGCTTTCAGAAATCTTTTCGAACTTGACAACTTTTCAACTTCTGAAACATCAACTTCAACCAATTGAAAACATTCTCAATTTTATCCAAATTAATGTTTTGAATTGGAAAATCTTGATCCGAATACAACTTATCCGATCCATTCATCTGGTACATCACCAGAGTAGGTTCGTCATCTACGTTGTGTTTGGTTTTAGGAATGTAATTATTCATGAAGCACTCGTCATATTCAAAACATTCATTGGGATTGTCACTTTCACTTTTTAAGACATCATTTACCACATTTTTTACCGATTCTGAATCAATTTTTTCTTCATCTGAAGATTTTTCAAAAGTGACATCTAGGTTTTCTGGTAACTTGCCAATCTCAATTTTAATTTTTATGTTTAAAGCTTTGTCCACACCCAAATTTTTCCTCGAAAAATCACCATTTACGGGTGGTGGAAGGCGGTTATACCCAATACCGCTTCCATTGCTATACACATCTTCACCGTCTTTGTTCTTTCCAATTGGTTTTGGAATCACATAATCAAGAACAAAGCTAGATGAATAATATCTTTTTAGCTTCAAATTGATACTCTCATTTTCGATTTTAGCCTCTTCAAGTTGAAGTTTTAATTTTGCAATTTCATCAAGAAACATGTTAATTGATTTTTCTTTTTCTTCAAGAGTGTTTTGCAGTCTGTTATTTAAATCTCATCTTTGATAATCACGTTCTTCTGCTTCAAAACCAACTCTTTTAAGTTCATCATATGCTTCTTTAATTGTTCTAAATTCGAAAGTGAGCGTTTCATTTGTCTTTTGAAATCTTGCAACTTCTGATTCACCCTTTGCTCACATTTTCTTCTAAAAGATCAATTTTATCTTTGGAACCTTTGATTAATTTATCTTTTAGAGCAAGTTCGTCTTTCAACGAATCAATTTTCTAATTTGTTTCTTTCAAAAGATTTTTTGTTTGAGTGAATTCATCATTTTTAGATTTCAAAGCATCCTCCTTTTTAGTACAGATTTTGCACATTTTCATGCAATGCCTTCACTTCTCATCAAGGGACTTACCATTCTACACATTCTCATTTAAAGTCCTGACCTGTTTCGATGACTCGGTAGACATGGTAGAAGATTCTACCTAATTTTGTTTGGCAGCTAAATTTTTATCAGTCATCTTCTTTAGGTTTTCAGCTGTAAGTTCCTGCTTCACATCGATAATCTCTGGTACATGCTTTGCAGGATTCAACTTTGCTTCTTTCTCGGCTTTCTCTCTCCTTATAGTAGCTAATACATCTTTGTATTCTTCCTCGATAGTCGGGACCATTTTGACCAGTGCATCAAAGTCGATTGTTGTTGGATCAGTTGCAATATTTCCTTCTGGATCCAAATAGCACTGTCGCTCATCATCCCACCTGTTCGACTCTTTTGCTTCTCTATAGATCATTTCAATCTCATCAAGCTTCTTCCGAGCAATATCTTCTTCTCTGTTATACATATACTTAGCAACCAACGCGGAACCCTCGTCAAGAATATATTTGCTCCAGTTAAACCCCTCATCTTCCTGTGTGACAATCAACGCCCTGGTTTTGTCTTTTGACGATGATCCCTCTTCAATCTGTGGACGGTTGATTTTCGGAGGTTGTTCCTTATTGCGATGGTGAATTGCCTTCTTATTGTAATCCTCATGGAATGGGTTGTCACTGTCGTTCACATCTTGATTTTGATATTCTCGTTTGAAATGCCCCTTTCGGTATTAGGACCACCCACACACTGTCTTCCCGTGATCTCCATAAATCTTTGTGCTTTACGGATTACACTAGGCCATACACCAGCGGATATCTATTAACTCCATTTTCTCTGGGTCTATTTGATCATAGTCCTCTTTTGTCATATTTGGGTTGCCAATCTTTCCTGCAACCAGACTTTCATAACTCTCTAGGATAGATGCCAAGAATACCATTTGTTGTTTTGCCTTTTCTGCACTGAGACTTTGTGAGTTGTTAAGTTTCATGGCAATATTACATCGGACAACATTTGGGTTAGGGTTGTTTTGACTCTGCTGTGTTTTGGGTGCAGACTGTAATTGTGTGTTTGAGTTTGATCCTGAGTAACCGAAACCACTGCTTCCTGAAGATCCACCACTTGAATTGCTGTTCGGTGACTCATTTGAATTTCCGACACTGAAGGTCGTCCCGGTCTTCGGTGATTGAACATTTGGTTTAAGTAAAACGGTAATATAGATTCACGTTCTGTTGATAGTTAGAAGTATTTGACTTGTTCTTTTTTCTGATTTCCAATTCATGCCCCTCTAACTTCTCAATCAGTGTATCCAGACTAACCATACTCAGATTTAGATTATTTTTCAGAATCAACATGTAATACTTCCAATCATCCTCGTTCGGCAGTACATCGATCAGCTTTTCGTTGATCTCTTCATCAGTCTTTGTAATATCAAACCAATCCAACTCTACTTTCAAATGGCAGAACCATTCAATCATCTGTTTTACACCTACACCTTTCATACAACTGAAATAGTCAAATCCCTTTTTCAATAACGATTTTCGGTTTTTAACTATTTCGTCTCCACCAGTACATTTCTTTTTCAAAGATTCCCACACCCATTTTGTCATATTGTCATATCGAAGCAACGATATAATATCGTCTTTGACTGATTAATGGATTAGAGTGATCCCTCTTTGTTCAGCAGCAAAATTATCTTGATCGGTTTTTCCCAAAGCGGTAAATGGGATTCTTTCTCCTTGTGGAGTTATTGGAAGAGTATACCCGGTTTCTAAATATTTCCAACCCTCGTACGCATATGTCTTCAACCAATTGATAAACCTCGGAGCCCACCTATTGTAGTCCTTGATGTTCATAAGCTTAGGAGGCTTTTGGTAAGTTCCATACGCATTGTCGACATTTAGTGTTTCAGAAATGACACTTGAAACATTCTTTGGGTTGGAAGTAGACGCCGGTGCCGATGTAGTGAAGGCATCGTAAAACTCATTATAGAATTCGTCCGACATGATTACTATCTTTGAAAATACCTGTAAAAGTCAAAGAAAGTCAAACACGTTTGAAAACAAAGTAAACACTCTACTAATCCGAATGGCCGTTATCCAGATGAGTAGATTCACGGATGGACTTTATCCGGATGTACTGTTCCAGATGGACAAGATCTCCGGATGGACAGTTTCTGGAAGTACAATTCTCCGGATGAGCAAGTCTCCGGATGAACAACTTTCGGCTAAACACTAAAAGTCTATCCGACCGAATGGACTTAGAAATCTACGGATGAGCAAAAAACCTTGAACAATTTCACAACCTAGAAACAAGTCTATTCGTCCAGATGAGTGATGATGTTAGCAAATAAAGTTTCGTGGTTCATGGTTTTTCCAGATTTTAATGAGTTTTAGTCCAAATTATGATCTAAAACTTTGAAGGATTGTTTAACCACTGATTTTACACATTATATAAAAAATTCAGCTGATTTTGTCCATGAATTCATTGTCAAATTTGAGTTTTTGTATGAGAAAGTCAAGAAAAATGAGAAGCGAGTAGAAGAATGAGAATTGTGAATCCAAATCGTCTTGGATCTGATGTAGAACTCTGGTATCTTGTGATAATCTTCTCCAAATCCGGCCTCCAAGCTCTTATACCACTTGTGAGGACCGTGTTGGGTTTCAAACGCTCCGATCGGATCTTAACACCTACTAACGTGTGTGGAATCCATGAAAGTAGTAGTAGAGAGAATCACACAGACACCGTGCAATGATTGTTTCATTCAATTGAAAGCAAGTACAAGTTCCTGGAAACAATCGAACAGAGCTTCGCCTCTGATTGAAAAAGTTCTATCTAAGAAAGACCCAACAACCCTATTTATATAGGAGGTCCATCCGCCCGAAAGCACTAATGCCCATCCGTCCGGATGGACTATTACAACTTGCATACCCTATCTTTCGGGCTGGATTTCCTATAATACATACTATAAATATTACAAAGACACAAAACAAGATAAACAAAGACTCAATACAGACGGAAGCTACAGACATAGTGCATTCATAAATAATTAAATATTCATTAATTCCATGTTAAAGGTTTCATATAACAAATAATCCAAATGAAATGAATACATAAAAGACATTGTACAAAGTAGATAATCAATTATAAGTCCATTTCTTGTTACTAAGGCTCAAATCTTATGTGGATCAACTCTTCATTTATGTTCACTTGTATCATGTGTAAAAAGTAATTTTGGGGTCAATAAAGGTTGGTGAGTGAATCTTATTATTTTTATGAAAATGAAAAGTTTCTTTTTGTATATAGAAAATGTGCATATAACCAAATATAATTCAATGTGTTGTATGTAAATGTATCAAACCTCAAGCAACCAATCAGCAAATATTGTAATGAATCCAATGAATGTATATATGTTGCACTGGATAACGATGTGCAATCTTAAACAATAATCAACTCAACTGTATGTAAATATGCATGGTATTATGGTGTGCTGGTTTGTATTGCAAGATTCGAGCTCAATCAAATGGAGTTGATCTCGTGTGTTGGCAACGTAGGGTTCCGCTCATGGTAATGGGGAATGGACGAGCAAATGGATCCATACGTAACTGTCTAATAATCAAATCAATTGTATGTAAATTGTGCACGATATTATGGTGTGCTGGTTTGTATTGCAAGATCTAAGCCCAATCAAACGGAGCTGACTTCGTGTGTTGGCAACGTTAAGTTTCGCTCATACGTAATTGGGAACAGACGAGCCTATGATGATGTAATGTCTAAAATGAATGTAATGCACGAAATGATAACCAAACAATTAACGCATAACATATAAACTTCACAAGATGGTAATTGCATGTATCTAAATTATGAAAATGTAATAATGTGGCACATGATACACCCCAAAACTTGTAATGAAAAGGGGGAAATGAAGGATCAACTCATAGGTTGCGTTCCATTAATCCTTAGTAAAAAAATGCACAAGAATAAGGAGCAAATCCAAATGACAAGCGTGATTTAAAACCTAGACAAACGAATGCAACAAGGAAAGGGTAAACGTTATGCTAGGAATAGCTAAATAAACGAACACGATATGTAAGACTTGTTGGGCCTAACGAGCCTCTACAAGGCTACGCCAAGCCTAAAGGCGAGCCCAAACAAGGCTACCTAAACGAGCCAAATGCTCCTTAACTAAGAACCTAAACTAAACTAAGAAAGTAATAAATAAATGAATAACAAAAAGGAAAGGAAAATTACCTCAAAGAAAATTTACAAAATGAGAAGATCTTGAAGGCAGCACCTCCTTGTCGACAACAAAAATAAAAACTACTACGCATAACACCCAAAGAGGTATTGCATTTGTGGAACCACCAAATTTGGTTATTCCACTTGTTTATACTCAAACTAGGTGTTGCAAGCTATAAGGAACCAAGAAAGGGTATTTATATGTGTGAAAGGGAGCACAAAATGCTATTTGGGGAGATGTGGGACGAATTTAAAATGGGTTTTCGCGTCTTACAAATCAGCAACAAACACTAAACTTGTTTTCGCGATTCACATTTCGTTATAACTCCGTTTCGCGCACGGTTTTCACCTACCGTCATTATTTTCAGAGTACTATCATATGGAAGAAAGTAATCTAACATTCATGGTGTCAGAATTGGGTTTAAACCTTGGATCTTGATGCGGGTGAAGGGTTACATTCTCAAACTTGTGTTTATGATTCCCGTTACGCTTGGGCTCAGTTTTATGCACCATTTGAACCTACTTGCTCCTTAGTATACCAAGTTTATCTTGGGGCTTTGAACGGACCAGAATGATAGCTCAAGGATGTAGAAAAGTTGGCAAGAAAGTCACCCGAAATTCATCTTATGACAAAACTAAGATTGCAACACGTAGAGCTTTTTTTTCTTGTTATCATTTACATCTAAACCCTCCAAAACACAATGTCCTATCTTAAGGCATGTATATAATAAAGCTTAGATGATAAGAAGGTCAGGACATGAGTGTTAGGTGTGTTCACGAAGTCCCCAAAGTTTTTGATCAACTTAAGGAAACCTTAGTCTTAGACCTTGAGAGATGGATGGCTGCTTCAAAATACATGGAATTGAATTTATAAACTTGTATAAAACATGTATAAACTAGATGTGATAGCACATATGATCAAAACATAGAATCTGAGACATTCTATTGCTTAACCATTGAATAAAAATACATGGAATATGAAAATGTATCGTGTTACAAAAACGGGCCGGGTTTTAGGATTCGTTTTCTACAGATGTTACAGGTCTAATCAATTAGAAACACGCTAAATTTACACTGGAGGGGCAGAATTGGCATTTTTGAAAAACAACAGAAAAGAATTGGGGAACTTCAAATCGTCTCCCGTCGTTAGTACTGCCACCGTCGAAGCCCTAGCGGAAGTCTGCTGCAAATCTGGTTGCCGGTGACTAGTACCACCATTATATATATATATATATATATATAGGTAGAGGATCCTGTAAAAAAGGCCTAAAGTGTGAGAAGGGTAAGAAAGAATCTCAGCCATTAGATCTTTTGATCTAATGGTTGAGATCAATAGGGACCAAATTGTAAAATATTTTCATTAATTTGGACTGATTTGAAATATCTAGGGGCAATATAGTCTTTTAAAACCACTAGAAATTAGGTAATGCACATGTAACTTCCCCCGTCTTTTTTAAACGTCAATAACTTTTTATAGGTAACTTTTTTTTAAAAAATTACACCATAATAACGAGCGTTTTTTTATCTTTAATATGAGTACCATATTGCTATACTTATATAGAGAAAAAAATATGTTTCGATCAGATGTTTAGTCAATGAATGGTGTTATATACTTGCTGAATGGTGTTATATACTTGCTGAATTGTTTATATACTTACTGAATGGTGTTATATGCTTGCTGAATGGTGTTATATGCTTGTTGAATGGTGTTATATACTTGCTGAATGGTTTATATACTTACTGAATGGTGTTATATGCTTGCTGAATGGTGTTATATACTTACGGAATGGTGTTATATACTTGTTGAATGCTGAATGGTGTTATATACTTGCTGTATGGTGTTATATACTTACTGAATGGTGTTATATACTTGCTGAATGCTGAATGGTGTTATATACTTGCTGAATGTTGTTATATACTTGCTGAATGGTGTTATATACTTACTGAATGGTGTTATATACTTGCTGAATGGTGTTATATACTTCCTATAATTAAGGTGACGGTTATGGGAAGTTTTTAATTAATTGAATTAATGATAAAATTACTTGTTTACCCTTTTCAATTAATTTAGATCTAATGGCTAAGATTCTTTCTTACCTTTCTCACACTTTTGGTCTTTTTTTACAATAACCTTACCCTATATATATATTTATGTCAGTCCCCTTTTCTGATCATGTTCGAATGATTCAACTTTCTTCAAGATCGTAGAGACGGGTGTTTGTGAAGTATATAAACAATCAAAGAATAAAAATAGAGACAGTGAGAGTGAGAGTGAGATTTCTTCAATAATTAAATCTTAAAAAATGAATGAATCATTCTATGAACATAAGAATTAATCTTTGTTTGACGGAATCAAACAAAGAAGAAGGGGTCGATCCGAGAATAAACTCGAATCTTGAATGTTACCCCCTGGGCCAAACCAGGGGGTAAACTCACATACAGACTCTATATAGAAAATTTAACTTCAAAGACACACATAATTACTACGGATGAATTATGTATTTATAGAGAATGCATGTGTTCTATCTCAATTGTGATTGGTTGAAAGGGTTGAGAAGAATATTGGTTTGTGTGCCCATCCATTATTTAATGTGGCTTATCTTTCTTTTTGCACCAACTTACTTATTTTTTGGTGGTGTAGTGGATTTATTTTGTTGTGTTCACATTGGTTCTCACGGTTCTCGCAATAAAGATGGTTTATCGCATGAACCATACCCTATATATATATATATATATAATAATTTACATATATATTATTCATGAGGGATGAGGAGGTAATGTCATATGACATTCTTTAAAAGCTTTGCTATAATTAATTAGATTCATTAAGGCCTTTACATTATTTATAATATGTTTAAACGATTAGCACTATTAAAAAGCCATCGAACATAAACAAACCGAAAAACAATGATCATAATTAATTTTTGATAGCTTGACTAGGTGATGCTTAACACATGTCTTAAGTATTATTGTATATTAATTAATTTTAAAAAAATGAACTATAAATAGTTAAAGACCGGTATATTACATGAGTTATATAAAAAATTAAATAAGTAATAGTAAAGATTTAAAAATTATAAAATAATATAATTTAATATATATTTTTAATGGTGTTGTTTTTTCAATTATTTTTAATATAAGAAATATAATATGATTGGCAGAAAAAAATATTTACTTCATATAATTGTAATGTGACGCAACAAGTTATTTATTAAGGCTCAGTCGTCTATATGGATATCCTGATTGTCTATTTGGACACCCTTTGACTTTTATATGACTCGTATACGTCTATACGTTTCATATAGACACAAAAGTCAAAATTCAAATACGCAGATGTCAATTCTTGTTTGGTGGTTGAACCTATACGGGTCATATAGGTCTATATTGGTCGTAAAAACCTCTTGTATAGGCCTATACTACTCGTATTGAATGATTTGTTTTTCTTTTTTTTTACAGTTTTTATACAATAATCTATAGTTCTGACAAAATTTAACAAAAATATTATTTATTTTTTAATTTAATACATTCTTAAAAAATTATCGTGTATTATAGGTTTGGTATAGTACAGTATAGTACAGTATAGTATAGTTGTAACACCTCGTAAAATTGTATCGAATAATATAATTACACGTGTCCACTCTCAAATATGCCTAATAATTTGGACGAGAGGAACTAATATTTTCAAATTTTGAAACTCTGAATATGGAGGGACTAAAGGTGTCAACAGACCAATTAATGGCCTCTGAGTGACCCTTTGCGGACCGTAAGTCTTTAAACTTACGGACCGTAAGCAGGAGTTATAATTTTTCTGTATAGCGGATATGGAACGCAAAGCTTTATAGCTTACGGTCCGTAAGGGATTAGAAAACTGTGTGCGCCTACTTGGCTTACGGACCGTAAGCCAGAAGGCCATACGGTCCGTAAGGGACTGCCAATGATAGAATTTTGTTTGGAGGCCAAGTTTCTCTGCCATGGTACCACCTCTCGCGAATTTGCCACTCCTCTTCAGCTTGTGCCACCTCCCTTAACACCTGGAATGATCCTAGATCACTCCTTACACTTGTCTTGATCTACTTGCAACTTCTTGCACTATAAATTGGCACCATATGTTGAGTTCTTTCCTTGCACCTTTCTCATTTCACTCTCTACTCCATCTAGAAGTTCTTAATCTTAAAGGAGCATCCCCTGACTTCTAAATATTCTAAGGATCACAACTAAGTGTTCCTTTCAAGCTCTTTTTATTTTATTGGCCTTTATTAGCCGAAAGTCAAGCTAATTGACTTTTGCTTTGACTTTCGGTTTAGACCATTAAGGTCCAACCATTGTCCTAATCAAACATGGCTACATGATTGTAATAAGGTAGGTGTTAATCCCCCATTAGGGCACCTCCTGGAAATCACGTTAAGTTGGTCAAATGACGGGTCAAAGTTATGTTTAATAAAAAGTCAAACGGCAGATTTTTGAAAAACTTATAAAATGAAGTTGCAAACTTTTACCTCATGTTTTTAACATCATATCAGTAGGTAACTAATATTAGAACACTTATAAACATGTTCAGCCCATCATTTCCAATTTATGCGTCGGTTCGCAACCGAAAGTCGAGCAGTTTGACTTCTACTTTGATTTTTTATTCTGACCCGATTTAGCAACTTTAGCTATTGATTCTAAGTTGGATTATGATCATATTATAGTGTAGAATAACACTCTGTGGTTAGACTACCCTGATCATAATCAATTCTTAACTTTTTATGCAAGTTCATATAATATGCCTAATAATGACCAAAATGCTCTTTTTATGCATAACTTGGTTTTATCAATGATGAACATAATTTTCATAACCTACTGATATGGTAATATAATTAACATGCTTTGGCATAATGAACTTGTTCATAACACAATTTTTTATGCAAGTTCATGAATTATACCATATTTTGACTAAAATGTCGTTATGGTGCATAGTTTGGTTTTAAACCATAAAGATCGTATAAATTTGATAACCTACTGATGTTATAATATAATTTAAATATTTTGGCATATGGAACTTGTTTATAGCTCATGCGATCACCCGATATCGCCTATGCGCGTACGGTTAGTTTATGTAACTAGTTTACGTAAGTTTACCAAAACGGGTCAATTGTTTTCAAATTCATTTCAATTTCTAAAATGTATATTGTTTACCCATATTATACAAGTCTAAGTACTTGTGGGGATTAAACTACATATTATCCGGTCATCGCTTAATTTAGCGTATCGTATAGTTTTCGTTAATTTATGTTTACTGGTCCAAGTCTATGACTTGAATAAGATCCGTTAACATTCTTATTGGTTATTATACCATTCATTCCAGACTAAGGCATTCCAGTAGATTGCAACTAAGCTTAGTTAATTGATATATGGTCTGAAGTTATATTATATCTTGCATTGTAAGGTTATTTAAGGCAGGTAAATACTCTTAACATATTTTCCCTGTACGGGTTTAGGATACGGTATATTATTAATGCATGGTCGAGTATGGGATCGATGACCTATGTGTCTCGAATTCAAATAACCCGTTTTAATTCATTTTACTTGAACTAAGTCATTGGGGGTTAATACGACCGTGTACTAGATATCCTCTGCTCATTTAATTGCAAGTGGCCACGACCTAATCACGGGGTGTAGGCATAAACCTGACAGATGCTAATGCTATATTAAAATGATTTTTATAACCCAATACAGGTTTGCCCAATAAGGGTATTCCCAATAAGGGAATTAATGTGGTGTGTCGGATAATCATGTCTAGGCATAGTTTTCGGGCCCCGTTTGAATTGTCAAGCTTGTAAAACTGATAACATGAGAAATAGTTTATCTCAGGTTATTTATAAAAATATATAAGTACCATTATGTAAACTAACGTATCTTCAAAAGACTAAGTGACAGGTTGCAAGGTTACGAAATAGGCTGGAAGTGCCCAGTAATGCTTAAGAGGAATTTACAACTCCTTGCATTTGAAGCCTAGTAGTCTGTTATTTCATCTTTATGTTATTTACGATCCGTCTGTGGATATTTTGATATGATATCCGTCGGTATATTATTTTGGACATTTGGACATTTATATTTGCAATAGTATTTTAAATCCTAGACTTCCATTGTACTATTTGTGTATTTGATATCAATCTCATCACGTACTCCATCCGGGTCTACCGGGAAATATCAGAGTGTGACAGGTTGGTATCAGAGCCAACGTTTGAGTGAATTAAACACTAGATTTTTGTGTTTAATCTCAAACATCATAATAGCATAATCCTTAGACTTTCTGAGTCTATGCATTGACCTAGGATTAATCTCATCCTTATTAAGTTACATATATATATATATATATATATTGTTTTTTTATTTTTGACAGGATATAACATGCCGCCAAGATTTAGAGGCAAGGACAAGGAACCAATGCGAGGAGGTCCATCGGGACATGCACCCTCGCTAACTCATAGCTCGGATCATCAACAATATTCAGGTGATTCTTACCCATCTCAATCTGCGAGACATTCTTTTTCTCATAACTCATCACCTTCCCACCATTCTCACCATTCGTATCATTATCACCATTCCCACCAATCCCACCATTCATATTCATATTCCTTTCATGGATCATTTGATCCAAACCAGTACATCAACACTCCACCAACTGCCCAAAAACCAGTTGGACCAGCCAAACGAACCGGGTGAAGATTCTGATCTAGAAATGCCACCATCTGGGTCACATATGCACCTGATTGAGATTTTCGGTGGTTCTGCATCTTATGTAGGATCACCATATCCGGGTCCTAATGAATGGGACCAATATTTCAACCAGTTTACATTCGTTAATACACCTTTGTATCAACCTCTGACGCCACCAGTGCCACCTTCACCAGAGGACGTGCAATTGGAGCCTGTGGAGCAATTATAGTCGCCACCACAACCAAGGAAGAAACGTGGAGCAGACATGTTTGTGCGTATGGGACAACGGTCGGGCTCGCTTCCACCATTACCCCAAACTTACCCTACTATTCCTGAGGAGCCTCAAATGTTGTACCAGTGGTTGACCCAACTCCTCAAACATTTGTTCAACCACCACCATCGGGTTTTGATAACCCAATTCCGATGTATCCAGATACTATTGGGTACTATCCTTTTAAACCTACTACTCCTACAGATTTTAACTATCAGGCGCTAACGTACGACCCTTATATGCAGGCGGTCGTATATAATGCTCTTTACCCATCTCTTTTCCCTCCCACATATCCAACTATTGGATATCTGAATTATGGATACCAGTATCCTGGTGTGCCTCAGCCACAACTGCGACCACCGCCACAAATGGAGGCCCGTAATCAGGCCTTAGAAAGAGCGGAGCAACTTCAGTGACGTGCTGAAAAGACTGAGAAGAAGACAAACAAGATCTTCAAAAAGCTTAACCAAATGTTCAATGGAAAGAAAGACGAGTGAAGACTTTATTTTATTTTGTATTGTAATTCATTTAAAATTCCAAAAGTCCCTGCGTGGACAAGTCTTTCTTTTAGTCCCTTCGTGGACAAGCATTTTAGTTTTTATTTCAAAAGTCCTTTTTGGACAAGTATTGTAATATTTCATCTTTTAATGGAAACTTTAATTTATCTATTATATATTACATCCTTTTTTAAGCGACCGTCTCGATTTTATTCAGATTTTATCGATCTGCTGATTATTAAAAAGGGATTTTTACATATTTCCACCTCCTAAGAAGCTTTATTACATATTTCCCCTTCCTAAAGAAGCCTCGTTACATATTTCCCCTTCCTAAAGAAGCCTTATTGTATATTTCCCCAATCCCTAAATTTAATTACACATTTCACCTTCTTAAACCCCATATATTACATATTTATCTATTTTATTAAAATACTCTTATAGAATTACTATTTCACCCTTTATGAGTTTATTAAATGATTAATTCAAGCCCATTCAAGTTTGGTTGATCGTTAAACTTAGATTTTGGGTAAAAAAAAACAATTGTCACTGTATATTTAAGATAAAGAAGGGCAGATAACAATTACCCTTAATGAGTTTATTAAATGATTAATTCAAGCCCATTCAAGTTTGGTTGATCGTTAAACTTAGATCTTGGGTAAAAAAAACAATTGTCACTGTATATTTAAGATAAGGAAGGGCAGATAACAAATAATATATTATTTACTGAAAATAATTTAACCAAAAAAGAAATTCAAGCATATGATCTTTCATTTATAGAGCAAAAACAGAATCAGGCTACTTATAACATAGAACACATACCTCGGGTATAAATATCACACAAGGGGTTTTATTATTGAGATCAAACTCAGTGTTGTATGCATTTTTAAGAAAAATCATATGTTTAAAATTTTTTGTTAAATTCTTTTCTATCAATAATATATTATTTGTTATTTGTCTTTCTATTAGATATATAGTTACAATTGTTTTTTTTTTTACCAAAATTCTAATTCTAACTGTAAATAAAAACCAAACTAGAACGAGCTTGAAGTATTCAAAGTTAGACACGAGTTTCGTTTTGTTCGTGCTATTTATTATTCGTGTGTTTTGATTATCATAGGTTCATAGATTTCAAATGAAATACAAAATCAAAAGTACAAAAGGCTAAAAAAATGAAAATGGTTTTGGTAATTGATTCAATAAATAAATAAATTTGAAAAATATGTAAATGATTCAAAATTTAATGAAATCGGAAAATATGTAATTGATTTTATTTGAATGGGAAATATGTAATTAGTCATTTAATAAACTCATTAAGGGTAAAATAGTAATTCTATAAGAGTATTTTAATGAAATGGATAAATATGTAATATATGAGGTTTAGGAAGGTGAATTATGTAATTAAATTTAGGGATTTGGGAAATATGTAATAAGGCTTCTTTATGAAGGGGAAATATGTAATTAAATTATGGGTTGGGGAAATATATAATAAAGCTTCTTAGGAGGGGGAAATATGTAAAAATCCATATTCAAAAAGATCTTCTTAATGGCTTGATTAGCCCAAATGGCAAGCCTACATGATAGGCAATGAGAAATGAAAGTGTGGTAATGAGGAATCGTACTAGCCAAAGAGGTGGAGGGCATATGCCCAAACCTTATTTCTATAGTCCAATGAGACTATGGATTATCAAAGCATTAAGATATTCATTCTATATTAACATTCAGTGTAATGTTAGTATTCCTGGCAATGTGACAATGAGGAATCACATTGACCAATAGGTGGAGGACATCTGTCCAAACCTTATCGCCTATGTGATCGATTGAGATCCTAGCTATTATTAATCATCAAATTTGATGATCATGATATTTAACATTCAATGTAATGTTAAATGGATTGCCTATGAGCTATATTTCAATGTCCATCGAGACAAGCCTATGAGTTATATTTTATTGTCCATCGAAACAAGTCTATGAGCTGTATTTTATTGTCCCTCGAGACAAGTCTATGAGCTATATTTTGTTGTCCATTGAGACGATGACAGTTGTAACCACATGGTACACTGTCCAAATAGGGTGGAGGACATATGTCCAAACCCTATAGCCACATGATCCTATGAGATCGGGGCTCATATTATTATTAAATCATTGAGACATGACTTCAACGATCATCCTATTTAAACATTCATAGAAGTGTTAAAATTTTAATTAAGGTAGTGTGACAATGATCACATTTACCAAAATAGGTGGAGAACATATGTCCAAGCCTTATAGCCCTTATAATCCATAGAGATCACGGCTAATATTGTGAAGTCATCAAATTCGATGACCATGAATTATTGCACTAAGCAATCATTGTTTCTGACCTATAGTCTAAGTTATGGATAATACAAATTCGGATGGAGCTAACAGTGGACAAAATGATGATATAAATAATGTCCACGTTGACGAAGGAGTTAACCTTCAAGCTATGATAGCCGCAGAAGTCGGCAAGGCTATGAATAATTTCATAGCAAACTTTAAAGGTTCGAGTTCGACTCAACCTAAATCTCATTCCATTCTACATTCTTCTGCTCATAAGAAAGAGAGCTCACATTATTCTTCAATTGCGAAGAGCAAGCCAAAATAGATTATCAAAGAGAAGTCCCGTTCTTCTAAAGACGGGTGTACGTATAAATATTTTCTTTATTGTAAGCCCCGTGATTTTAATGGAGAAAAAGGGGCTATAGATGCCATGAAGTGGCTAGATGAGATGGAGACAGTGGTGGATATCAACGGGTGTGCTGAAAAAGATATAGTGAAGTACATCTCCCAGTCGTTCAAGGGCGATGCCCTGACCTGGTGGAAGCACTGATACAATCTACAAGGAAGTTGTCCCTGTATAATCCCGAATGGACCAAGTTTCTAGACCTGATAAAAGAGACGTAATGTCCACCTCACGAAGTGGAGAAGGTGGAGTCATGTTTTCTGACTCTGGCCATGAATAATCTTGACTATCGGACGTATGTGTCCGACTTTAATTCGTTGTCAAGATTGGTTCCCTATTTGATTACTACAGATTCAAAACGCATTGCACGTTTCATAGGTGGGCTCTCAGGTGAAATAAAGGGCATGGTCAAGGCTTCAGATCCTACCACCTATAGGTCTGCTATGGACCTATCCCTTTCTCTTACTCCAGATGAAGTGAGATTGAAGTATTTCTAATCTGAGGTTGACGGAAAGAGAAAGAGGGAGGATGATCACTCCCAGAAGTCAAAGAAAGGGAAATTTGGGTTCAATAAGAACCAACAAAGGTCTGATAAGAGGCCTGTTTGTAAGACCTGCAACAGACGACACTAGGGGCAGTGTCAGACGTACCAAAAGCCGAAGCAGCGTGGTATCTTCGAAAGAACTGGTCATCAGTCCCATGAGTATAGGGACTTGAAGAATGTGGTCTGCTTTGGATGTGGTGAGAAAGGCCACGTTAAGACCAACTGTCCAAAGTGTACTACTGATGGTACTGCTAAGCCTGGAGAGGCAGAGAAAGGAAATGCCTGAGCCTTCAAGCTAACTGCAAGGGAAGCAGTTAATTACACAAATGTCATAACGGGTACGTTCCTCATTAGCGATATCTTTGCTAGAGTTCTTTTCGATTCTAAAGCAGATAAATCTTTTGTTGACCATAAGTTTAGTAAACTACTAAACCTACCTATAAGAACTCTAGATATAGCATATGAAATAGAATTGGTAGACGGTACCTTAGAAATCGCTTCTTCTATTCTTGATGGATTCTTTATATCCATCAAGAATCATTATATTCCTATATCTCTTTTGCCAATGAATTTGGCGGGATTCGATGTAGTCTTACACATGGATTGGTTATCCTATAACCAAGCCCGTATTGCTTGCGATAAGAAACTCATCGAAGTTAAAACCCCATCTGGTGAAATACTCACCATCCACGGAGATCTACACTATGGATTGCCTGAGAAGGTGTCACTACTCAAGGCATCCAAATGCTTGAAGAGCGGATGTGTCATTTACATGGCACAAGTGACGACTGATGAGCCGAAACCACGGATGGAAGATATTCTAGTCATCTCTGAATATCCAGACGTATTTCCTGAAGATCTACCCGGTCTACCCCCGGTGAAACAAGTTGAATTCAGAATTGAAATTTTACTTGGAGCTGCTCCAGTGGTAAGAGCTCCATATCGGTTAGCACCTACAGAGATGAAGGGGTTAAAGACCCAACTAGATGAGCTTTTGGAGAAAGGCTTCATTCAGCCTAGTTCTTCACCTTGGGGAGCTCCTATATTATTCGTGAAAAAGAAGGACGGTTCAATGCGGATGTGCATTGACTACCGTAAGCTGAACAAGATAATGATCAAGAATCATTATCCATTGCCTAGGATCGATTATTTGTTTGATCAACTTCAAGGGGCTGGTTACTTTTCCAAGATCGAAATGAGATGGGGATACCATCAACTGAAGGTTAGGAGTGAAGATGTTCCAAAGACTGCCTTCAGGACAAAGATACGACCACTACGAATTCCTAGTGATGCCTTTTGGGCTCACAAATGCACATGCAGCATTCATGGACCTCATGAATAGAGTCTGCAAGCCGTATCTAGATAAGTTTGTCATTGTCTTTATAGATGACATACTTATCTATTCTAGTAATCAAGCTGATCACGAAAAACATCTTCGGTGCATTCTAGAGTTGTTGAAGCAGGAGAAGCTGTATGCTAAGTTCTCTAAATGCGAATTCTGGCTTAGAGAAGTCCAGTTTCTTGGACATATGATTAGCGAGCATGGTATTCAGGTGGATCCTGCTAAGATAGAAACCATCATGAAATGGGAAGCACCAAAGACACCATCTGAGATACGTAGCTTCTTAGGATTGGCTGGGTATTATAGAAGATTCATAGAGAACTTCTCAAGAATAGCCACTCCTCTGACTACCCTGATCCGTAAAAATGTCAAGTTTGACTGGGGTCCCAAGTAGCAAGAATCCTTTGAGATTCTTAAGCATAAACTGAGCAATGCTCCAGTTCTAACTCTACCTAAGGGTATTGAGGATTTTGTTGTTTATTGTGATGCCTCGCACACCGGAATGGGTTGTGTCCTTATGCAGCGAGTTAAAGTGATCGTGTATGCATCACGACAACTTCAGGTACATGAAAGAAATTACACCACCCACGATTTGGAGTTGGGTGCTGTTGTATTTGAACTAAAGTTGTGGAGACACTACTTATATGGCACAAAGTGTATCATATACACTGACCATAAAAGTCTCCAGCATCTGTTTAACCAAAAAGATTTGAATATGTGACAACGCCACTGGATGGAGACTCTGAATGACTATGATTGAGAGATTCACTACCATCCCAGCAAGGCAAATGTGGTTGACGATGCGTTGAGTCGTAAGGAAAGGGTTAAGCCGATTCGGATTAACGCCAAGAGTATCGAACTCACGATTTGCTTGAATGAGAAGCTACTGGATGCTCAAAAGCAAGCCTTGTTAGAGGGTAATATTTCTAGTGAAGGATTGGGTGGAACTGTTAATCAGTTGTCACCTGGAAAAGATGAAATCATGAGATTGAATGATCGAATCTGGGTTCCTATCTTCGGAGGAATCAGAGATCTGATCCTCCAAGAAGTGCATAATTCTAAATATTCCGTTCATCCTAGAGGTGACAAAATGTACCAGGATTTGAGAAGGAATTATTGGTGGATGGGTATGAAGAAATCCATAGCCACCTATGTAGCTAAGTGTCTGACGTGTTCACAAGTTAAAGCTGAATACCAAAAACCATCAGGACTTCTATAACAGCTTGAGATTCCCACGTGAAAGCGGGAAATGGTAACTATGGATTTAATTACCAAATTACCCAAGACCAAATGTGGTAATGACACGATTTGGGTCATTGTTGATAGACTGACAAAGTCATCCCATTTCTTACCAATTAAGGAAACTTATAGTTCCGATAAATTGGCTAAGTTGTATGTGGATGAGATTGTATCCTTGCATGGCGTACCAGTATGTATTGTATCTGATAAAGATAGTAGATACACATCTCACTTCTGGAAAAGTTTCCAGCAATCATTAGGCACGAGATTAAACTTCACGGCTTACCATCTCTAGACTGATGGACAGAGTGAGGGACTATTCAAACATTAGAATACATGCCTAGCGCATGCATGATTAATTTGGGTGGTAGTTGGGATGATCACCTACCCCTAATTGAATTCTCCTATAACAACAGTTATCATACAAGTATCAAGACCGCTCCTTTTGAAGCCTTGTATGGGAGAAAATGTAGAACGGACGTTTGTTGGGCTGAGGTTGGGGAAGCCCAACTATCTGGACCAGAGATTGTCCTAGAGACCACGAAGAAGATTATTCAAATCCGTAATCATGTCAAAGCTGTCCGAGATAGGCA
Organism: Helianthus tuberosus; assembly: GCA_030545235.1. Lineage (NCBI taxonomy): Eukaryota > Viridiplantae > Streptophyta > Magnoliopsida > Asterales > Asteraceae > Helianthus > Helianthus tuberosus. Next base: position 88,528,616 of record CM060369.1, read on the forward strand.
GAAAAGTTATGCAGACAAAAGGCGTAAACCTCTTAAGTTCCAAGTAGGGGACAAGGTCTTACTAAAAGTAGGGGTGTGCAAAAAACCGAATTAACCAAACCATAACCGAATTAACCGAAAAAACTGAACCAAATAAAAAACTGGTGGGTCGGTTAATGGTTTTTTTTTTTTTTGAAAACCGAAAGTAGCGGGTCGGTTATGGTTATCATTTTTTCCTTATCCACCATAACTGAACTGAACCGACATGTAATAAATCTTTGTAGGATTTAGGACTTTTCACCATTCTTTTAATATTTGATGTTTCCAACTTGAAATTGACTTCGATTTGCTCCCTTTGAATAATTTAAATTTTAAATGAAGGCTTTGTATCGAGCCGGTATGGGTTTTTTATATCATTTTGTGGTTTTGGTTGATTGTTTATTTGAATTTATGAAATGTATCATATCACTTTATTTGAATATTCAATAATAATTGGTATTAATACTATAAATTATATGTATTTTTTAATACTATGTAATACTAACATATACAAATTTGCAATAACAATTTATTACACGTTAAAAAAATTAAGCTATTTTTAGCTAAGCTAAATACACGGTTAACCACCCATAACCGACCCGCTATAACCATCAAAACCAAATAACCATAACCACCATAACCAATTGGTTATGGTTATCCAATAACTGACATCGCAGTTATGGTTTTTTTTTCATCAAAATTGACCCAAACCGACCCATGCACACCCCTAACTGAAAGCATCACCCAGGAAGCGCGTAATGTGTTTTGGAAAGAAGGGCAAGTTAAGCCCGAGATATATTGGACCATTCTAGATAACCGAATGTGTCGGTTCAGTCGCCTATAAGCTTAAAATACCTAAGGAGCTAAGAGGAATTCATGATGTGTTCCACATCTGTAACTTAAAGAAATGTCTAGCCGATGAGTCGCTAACAATGGCACATCATGATGTGCAAATCAATGAGAACCTGAGGTTTGTTGAGAAACCCATTTCGATCGAGGATCGACAGGTTAAGAAGGTTCGAAGGAAATTGATACCTATTGTAAAGATCAAATGCCACGGCCATCGTGGACCCGAGTACACATGGGGGGTTGTGTCCAGTATGTGAAAAAAGTACCCCCCATTTTTTTAAATAAAATCTCGAGATCGATATTTATTTTAAGGGGATGAGGATGTAACACCTCGTAAAATTTTATCAAATAATATAATGATATGTGCCCACTCTCAAATATGCCTAATAATTTGGACAAGAGGGACTAATATTGTCAAATTTTGAAACTTTGAATGTGGAGGGACTAAAGGTGTCAACATGCCAATTAATGGCCTCTGAATGACCCTTTGCAGACCGTAAGCCTTTATACTTACGGACCACAAGCATGAGTTATATTTTTCTATATAGTGGATACGGACCTTAAAGCTTTATAGCTTACGGCCCGTAAGGGATTTGAAAACTATGTGCGCCTACTTGGCTTAGGGACCATAAGCCAGAAGGCCATACAGTCCGTAAAGGACTGCCAGTGACAGAATTTTGTTTGGAGGCCAAGTTTCTCTGCCATGGTGCCACGTTTGGTGAATTTTCCACTCCTCTTCAGCTTGTGCCACCTCCATTAACACCTGTAATGATCCTAGATCACTCCTTACACCTGTCTTGATCTCCATTCAACTTCTTGCACTATAAATAGGCACTATATGTTGAGTTCTTTCCTTGCATCTTTCTCATTTCACTACTCTCTACTCTATCTGGAAGTTCCTTATCTTAAAGGAGCATCCCCTGAGTTTTAAATATTCTAAGGATCACAAGTAAGTGTTCCTTTCCAACTCTTTGCATTTTATAGGCCTTTATTATCAAAAGTCAAGCAAATTGACTTTTTCTTTGACTTTCGATTTAGACCATTAAGGTCCAGCCATTGTTCGAATCAAACATGGCTAGGTGATTGTAATAAGTTAGGTGTTAATCCCTCAACAGGGCACCTCCTGGAAATCACGTTAAGTTGGTCAAATGACGGGTCAAAGTTATGTTTAATAAAAAGTCAAACGGCAGATTTTTGGAAAACTTATAAAATAAAGTTGTAAACTTTTAACTCATGTTTTTAACATCATATCAGTTAGTAACTAATATTAGAACATTTATAAACGTGTTCAGCCCGTCATTTCCAGTTTATGCGTCGGTTCGCAACCGAAAGTCAAGCAGTTTGACCTCTATTTTGACTTTCGATTCTGACCCGATTTACCAACTTTAGCTATTTATGCTAAGTTGGATTATGATCATATTATAGTGTAGAATAACTCTCTGTGGTTATACTACCTGATCATAATCAATTCTTGAGTTTTTATGCAAGTTCTTATAATATGCCTAATAATGACCAAAATGCCCTTTTTGTGCATAACTTGGTTTTTATCAATGATGATCATATAATTTTCATAACCTACTGATATGGTAATATAATTAACATGTTTTGGCATAATGAACTTGTTCATAACTGATGGAATGGGTTTTGAATGGTGTTTAACATGTTTAAATGGTTAACTTTGTGAGTTCTTATGTATTATATGTGTTCAATTGAATAACTATGAGAAGTTGATGTTTTTTAGGTTAAACATGAAGATTGGGCATGTCTTGGGGAAAACAAATGGTGTGGAATTGAAGATTTTATAATATGGAATGATAGGGGTTGAATTACCAAGATGTGGGCGAAAACGGAGAGGGAAACAGACTTAAAACAAAGAAGTTAAGAAGAAACCAGTTTTTGGGTGAATCTGCCCACCATAAGTTACGTCCAGCCAACCATAAGTTATGGCTGAACAACAAGAGACTAGAAGTTGCCCGCCGTAACTTACGGTCAGCAAGCCGTAGCTTACGGTGGGACTCAGGTTGCAACACGGGTTTGACTTTTTGGAAGGTATAAAAGTTATTTTTTCAAACCCAAAACAAACGCACACTTTTGGGGACGAACTTAGGTGATCCAAAGAGCTATTTTGGGCATTATTCCACCTCTCATCATCACATCTTTCACCAAATCAAAGATCGAGAACATGAATTCAACCGTTTCTCAAGCTTTTGAAGATCATTTGACCGAGATGAGCGGCCAATCTTTTTATGGTTTCCTTCGAATGGAGGATTCTTGTAAGTGAACCAATGTTATGTGTTTGAACTTTTGTTAGAATCAGGTAATCTAAGCATTTGATGCTTTTTACCCGTTGATTTGATTTAATTGATTTGTAAACGATTGGTTTTGCTTATATCTTAATCCGAACTCATTCAATTCTCAAGATTTCTAGTAATTGGGATACATTTTGTAAGGGTTAGGGTTAGTAATTGCAATTGGTAATTCATATGATAACCTTCCATTGTTTTACAATAGAAGTAAGTAGTCTTTGGGTAATCACAATCAGTTAATCAGATTATTCAATTATGTCTATGTGATTATAAACAATCAAACACGTAACTGAAGTTTATTTTGAATCTGAAATCCAGAGGAACAATTGTTTCTCCAACGGTTTACAACTTCATTTTTAGTAATTCGTTAGTTAAATCAAACAACAAACAACTGAGTTTATATTTTTACGAGTAGTTAATTAGTACTTAATTCATAACGCTTTCCACCAGACTCCCCTGGATTGATACCCTGCTTACCCTAGCTACCTAGGTTAATTAGGTTTTTGCATGACCCGTTCGACAGTCATCAAAATGGCGCCGTTGCCGGGGAGTCGTGCGTAAAGTGTTCTGTTTTAAGTGTTTTAGAAAAAATAGTTAAAAAACCCAAAAAAAGTGTTTATCTATTCTTGTTCAGAATTACGCGTGGTCTTGTGTTTGTGCTTGTGCAGGTGACTTTGTCCAGGCATGCATCATACTCGGAAATCCGGGAAGTCTTCACCACTAGTCTTTGATCCAGAAATCGAGAGGACAGTTCGGCAAACACGAGTTTTGCACCAAGAAAACAAACTTCTGAAATCTCCAACACTGACATCTGAACCAATGGAGAATTCAACAAATCCAGATAAGCAAACTACAAACCCAATTCTCACCAACTCCTACTCAACCTTCACCAAATAAGTTCATACCATCTGAATCTCCACCTAACCTTCCACCACTCAACTTCCACCAATGCCTCCGCTATCATTCCCCAATCTAGATAACCTACCACCACCATTACCAAACCAATCATCATCTTCCCAACATCCACCCTTCACTCAAACATCTACTGCTCAGTACTATTCACCGTATGTAAGGATAATACCCGATGAGAACATCATCCCACCTAACCAAAGTCAACCTGTTAACCAATCAACCTAAATTCCTCTACCAAATCAGCCTTCACATTATTAAGCGCCTCAACAGCAACAGTTCTCAGTCAGAACTTCTATTTTTTATCAAACGTATGATTCTAGGGAATTTGGAGATGGATATGAAGAGTTCGTCAGTTATGTAAAGAATCAAAGTGATCGACAAGTGTTGAATACGGGGGATGCTGAAAGATGCAACACGATGTTTGGAATTGCTAAAAGAGGGAACCAAGAGCCAGCTGGTTATCAACAATACGGTTATCCACCCGATCCAGTTAACCAACAAGGCTATGTAATATTGATGAACATCGCAATGCCACCACCGGTTCAACAAATACCGATGCAGCCAAGACCACTTCCGAGGACTATAATCCCACCGGTCAATCATGGGTTAGCCACCGAAGAACTGTATCTGCACATAGCAGCGTACGATGCTCGTTGCAATACTATCAGGGGCCAAGGATTTACACCTGATGATGTGAAATTGGTACTTTTCCAATTCACACTAGAAGACAAGGCACAACAATGTTTTCATACTTTGCCTTCGGCTTCCATCTTTACATGGCCCGATATGCAACAGTTGTTTTTGGACGAATTTTACACTCCGCAAAGGACCAGTGATGCTCGTAGGGATATTCAGAATTTCCAACAGCAATCAAGTGAGTTATTTCATGAAGCCTTCAACCGATTTAAAATGTTTTTGAAAAATTGCCCACATCATGGTATACAAATATGGGAGTTACTTAATGCTTTCCACAAGGGGTTGACACCGGAGGATGCCCGTGATCTCAGTTCTATATCGAATGGCACATTCGGTACAAACTATGAGCACATTGATTTGGATTACCTGGAGAAAATGGCGAGCACTTCAAAGCGAAAAGCTCAATATTTGAGAAGAGCTCGACATGCAATGGTGTGGGTAGTAGAGAACACACCGGATATGGGGGGACAAATGCTTATGTGTGGGCATTGTGGAGATCTGGGGCACATAGCTGATCAGTGCCCTAGCATCGTAGGTGTGTCTGATGAAGTGAATATGTTGCAGGGAAATGGGGATAAATACCCAGATTTTCAAGGTGGTAACCATTTTTTCCAGCTCCGTAATCAGACAAACTATCAAAGGGGGCCAATTTTGTTGTCAAAGAGGCTATCAGCAAGGTAATGGTCTGGGAAATAACGAGATCATGGAAATGCTGAAGACTATGCAGCAAGAAATGCAAAAGAGAAATCAATTGGATGAAGCAAGAAGACAAAAGGATGAGATTCATGAAAAAGTCATCCAATCACTGACAACGCAGATGGGGCAACTAGCGAGTGAAGTAGCCATGATGAAGCGGCAGAAAGGACAGTTGTCGAGTGATATAATAACCCTCCAAAATATTTCCAACGCCCCTAATATATTTAAAGTATCCCTATATGTCTTAAAATACACCCCGTATGTGAAACCGAGCCCAAAATACTTGATATATTTAAAAATTAAATAAAAACAAATTATGTGGGGCTCTCGCGGGCCGCGATGGCTTTGCCTTCGGCTTACGCGGGGCGTGACAGATCGAACCTCAGGCAAAACCCTGATGTACCACATGGCACAACACCCGGATAGGCTATACGTGTGATGAATAAAAGCTAGGCCCTATATCCCTACATCGCGGGCCGCGAAGCCCTTAACTGATTCCTTCGCGGGGCGCAAGGAACCCGAGATCAGACCCTATAAATAGGATCGATCGGATTTCACTTTCCGTTGTTCATTTCACACAACTCTCTCTCAATTTCTGTAGTGTAAGCATTATACCCGGGTATTATACCCACTAAAGTAGTGAAGCTTTGCCTCGTTGTAAGTATTTTAACCCCCGGTTATGTATTAGATACGCTGCCCGATTGATCCAGGGTTCCATAACGGCTGTCGTGGTTCTTCTCGACGTAGTCATTGGAATGCCGTCTCGGGGAGGGTATTACTAATGTAAATATTGGGTTATTATACTAACACATGTGCATTTGTGTAATTAATAGATAATCACCAGGGAACCCCTATCATTTGTAATAATAATAGTAATATAATAATAAATATATATATATATATAATAAGTGTGTATGTCTGAAAAATAATAATATATATGTCGTAGTATAGACCACCTAGTGGTTAGTGATGCATTTTAGTATTGTATTTTTATTCCAGTGATATTGTAATAATTATAGATGCATATTATAAGATAGAGTAAGTCGCAATGCTCGACGATTTTGATCAACATGCTTGCCGTGTGATTGTTTGAATTGGATATTGTCCTATGATATTAATACTTGGTAATTGTTTAAAATCCAGATGGCCGACGCAGCAAATCCAGAAAACCAGAATAATGAAAATCAAGTAAATAACAGTGAAATCCAACACCTTGTAACTCAAGGAATTAGAGATGCTATGCCAGCCATTATCCAAAATGTTAGGGATGCAGAAAATAATGATAAAAGTGGTAATGGAAGTAAACGAACCCATACAGAACCTAGTCACAGCATGCACAATGGACCCATACTTCAAGTGCCCATTCCCAAAAGAAGAAGAACCATGTCTTATGGTTGTTCTTATAAAGAATTCTGGTCTTGTAAACCAATAGAATTCTCAGGCAACGAAGGGGCCATTGCAGCTCTACGCTGGATAGAAAAGACTGAGGCAGTCTTAAAAATAAGCAAGTGCGTAGAAGAAGATAAGATAACGTTTGCCTCCAATCTGTTTAAGAATTCAGCACTTGAATGGTGGAACACTATCCTCCCGTCTAGGAAAAGTGATAGAGTTTATAATATGGAATGGGAGGAATTTAAGAACATAGTGGAAAGAAAATTTTGTCCTCTCAATGAAAAATAACAGATAGCAAATAAATTCTCGAACCAGTATTAATCTCCCGTTATATCTGGAGTAGATAGTAAGGGTTACACTACGTTATTCTTTGAATATGCTAGGATAGTGCCAACCCTTGCATCACCTGAACCAGTATTAATCTCCCGTTATATCTGGGGATTAATTAGTGAAATTAGGCATGTAGTCAAGGCAGCTAGACCTCAAACTATAGAAGAAACCTTAGAACTGGCAAACGCCTTGACTGATGAATTAGTGCGTACACAAGAAGAGGACCAGAGGAGAAACCTAGCTCAAAAGCTTACCCAGGAATTCCGTTCTGGAAATTCCAACCATGGGAAAAATGTAGGTTCTACTTCTACAGCCTACTACAAGTATTGCAAAAGGAAGCATTCTGGAAGATGCTCTATATATTGCAATTTTTGCAAAATATCTGTACACAAGGAGGAAGACTGCAGGAAGAAGCCTAACAACAGGATATGCTACAACTGTGGAGAACAAGGTCATATCAAGCCAAACTGCCCGAAACTAGCTCCAGCCCTGAACAACAAGACTACTAAAAATGCTAGAGCATTTGTTCTGGCTGCAGAAGAAGCAAAAATGATCCCGGATGTGATCGCCGGTACGTTTTTAGTTACTGATGTTTTTGCTAAAGTATTATTTGACTCTGGTGCAAACCAAAGTTTTATTAATACTTCATTTTGCGAACTTCTCAATCGACCATTAACTAAACTCCTATGAGAATGTCTAGTAGAGACAGCAAATGGAGAAACCATTAAGATTTCTGAAATCTTGCAGGGAGCAAAAATAGAATTTTTAAATCAAAAATTTATTGCAAACCTTTACCCAATGAATCTGGCCGGATTTGATGTTGTATTAGGAATGGATTGGTTAATAGCCAATAAAGCCAGTATTTTATGTGATCAAAAGTCAATCCAAGTAAATTCACCAAGAGGTGAAAATATCACAATTAAAGTAGATAAGCCCTCTAGATCCACAAAATTCATCTCTGTGATGAAAATAACCAGTTACGTAAGAAAAGGATCATTAGTGTATTTGATTTCCATAATCATTAACACTAAAGGAAAAGAATTAAAGGATATTCCAGTAGTATCCCGATTTTCAGATATATCTCCAGGGGAATTACCAGGGCTACCGCCAGACAGGGAAGTCGAATTCAGAATCCACCTGCTACCAGGAACAGTACCAATTGCCAAAGCACCTTACCGTTTGGCACCCGCAGAAATGCAGGAACTGAAGAAACAGTTAGACGAATTGTTGGAGAAAGGATTCGTATAGCCAAGCTCATCACCATGGGGAGCACTGATCTTATTCGTCAAGAAGAAGGACAGATCAATGCGTATGTGTATTGATTACCGTGAATTGAACAAAGTCACGATTAAAAATCGGTATCCATTACCGAGAATCGATGATATGTTCGATCAATTGCAAGGAGCTCGATTTTTCTCTAAAATCGACTTACGATCAGGATATCATCAATTAAAGGTACAGGAAGAGGACATTCCTAAGACCGCTTTTAGAACGAGGTATGGCCATTATGGATTTACTGTCATGCCATTTGGTTTAACCAATGCACCCATATTAGCGTTACCTGAAGGAACAGAAGACTTTGTAGTCTATTGTGATGTTTCTAAATTAGGTTATGGATGTGTGTTGATGCAACGTCAAAAGGTTATAGCCTACGCCTCTAGACAACTTAAGAATCATGAAGAAAATTATTCAACCCATGATTTAGAATTAGGAGCTATAATTTTTGCCCTTAAAATTTGGAGACATTACCTTTATGGTAGTAAGTTTACCATTTTCACTAATCATAGGAGTTTAAGGTATGTCTTCGGACAAAAGGAACTGAATATGAGACAAAGACGCTGGATGGAAATACTTAGTGATTATGATTGCAATATCCAGTACCATGCAGGAAAGGCAAATGTAGTAGCTGATGCTTTAAGTAGAATGTATCATGAAAAACCGAAAAGAGTGCGTTCTCTTAAGTTAAATCTGCAAGTAGATTTAAATGAACAGATTAGAAAAGTAAAAGAATCAGTGATCAAGGATGATACTGAGAAATTGAAAGGAATGATTAAGGAACTAGAACAAGGAACAGATGGAATTTGGAGATTCCATAAGAAAAGGATGTGGATACCTAAATTAGGAAACCTACGCCACCGTCTATTAGAAGAAGCCCATAAATCTAAGTATACGATGCATCCTGGAAGTGATAAAATGTATCAAGACTTAAGACAGAATTTCTGGTGGATAGGAATGAAAAAAGATATAGCAGCATATGTTGCAAAGTGTTTAACCTGTTCACAAGTTAAAGCTGAACACCAGAAACCCTCAGGTTTATTGCAACAGTTAGAAATGCCAGTTTGGAAATGGGAATTGATAACAATGGATTTTGTTACTAAATTACCCAAGACAAGAAAAGGTAATGATACAATCTGGCTGATCGTAGACAGGTTAACTAAGTCAGCTCATTTCCTACCCATGAAGGAAACTTTCAGTATGGAACAGTTAGCTAAATTGTATGTAAATGAAAGTTTCATTACATGGAATTCCTTTATCAATTGTTTCTGACAGAGATAGCCGTTTTACCTCTCATTTTTGGACAAGTTTCCAAAGAGCAATGGGAACCAAGCTAAATCTAAGCACAGCTTACCATCCTCAAACGGACGGACAAAGAGAAAGAACAATTCATACAATGGAAGATATGCTTAGAGCTTGTGTAATTGACTTCGAAGGTAATTGGGACGATCACTTACCATTAATAGAATTTTCTTATAATAACAGTTATCACACAAGTGCCGAACGCCAGTCTGTTGGGCAGAAATTGGAGTAAAGCAACTATCCGGACCTGAGATAGTACAAGAAACAACCGACAAAATCATTCAAGTTAAGGAACGATTGAAAGCATCCCGTGATCGACAGAAGAGTTATGCAAATAACAGATGAAAGCCATTGGAATTTCAAGTAGGTGACAAAGTGTTATTAAAAGTCTCTCCTTGGAAAGGAGTGGTAAGATTCATCAAAAGAGGAAAAATAAGCCCCATGTATGTTGGACCTTTTGAGATTATTAAAAGAATAGGACCTGTAGCATATCAGCTACAACTGCCAGAGGCAGGAATACATGATGTATTTCATATATCCAATCTCAAAAAATGCTTAGCCGATGAATCACTGGTAGTACCTCTTAAGGATATAGAGGTAAATGAGCAGTTAAAATTTGTAGAGAAGCCTCTACAGATTGAAGACAGGAAAGTCAAGAACCTCAAACACAAGAGATTAGTTCTGGTCAAAGTAAAATAGGACTCCAAGAGAGGACCAGAATACACTTGGGAGCTTGAATCAGAAATGCAAAGGAAATATCCACACTTATTCCAGTGTACCTCGAGGACGAGTTCTAAAACAAGGTGGGGAGGATATAACAACCCACCAAAATATTTCCAACGCCCCTAATATATTTAAAGTACCCCTATATGTCTTAAAATACACTCGGTATGCGAAAACCGAGCCCAAAATACTTGATATATTTAAAAATTAAATAAAAACAAATTTTGTGGAGCTCTCGCGGGCCGCGAAGGCTTTGCCTTCAGCTTACGCGGGGCGCGACAGATCGAACCTCAGGCGAAACCCTGGTGTGCCACGTGGTACAACACCCGGATAGGCTATATGTGTGACGAATCAAAGCTAGGCCCTATATCTCTATGTCGCGGGCCGCGAAGCCCTTAACTGATTCCTTTGCGGGGTGCGAGGAACCCGAGATCAGACCCTATAAATAGGATCAATCGGATTTCACTTTCTGTCGTTCATTTCACACAACTCTCTCTCAATTTTTGTAGTGTAAGCATTATGCCCGGGTATTATACCCACTAAAGTAGTGAAGCTTTGCCTCGTTGTAAGTATTTTAACCCCCGGTTACATATTAGATACGCTACTCGATTGATCCAGGGTTCCGTAACGGTTGTCGTGGTTCTGCCCGACGTAGTCGTTGGAATGTCGTCTCGGGGAGGGTATTACTAATGTAAATATTGGGTTATTATACTAACACATGTGCATTTGTGTAATTAATAGATAATTACCAGGGAATCCTCAAAGAAAACCCTAAGACAGCAATGTGAGTAATCTCCTTTTTGTAAACTGTTTTTACAAAACCTTAAATAATTTACAATGTGATTAGCAGTGATTGAGTCTTTGTAATTCTTCAATTACTGCCGGTATGTTGGGGTTTTGTATACAAAATGTGGAACACGTTACCATTGGACAACGAGATAGCCAATGTGTAATATGACCCACCAGTCAGGATTGACAGTACTGAATGAGTAATTGTGTACAAATAAACATTGTAATCGCTCTCAATACTGTTAAAGGATAAAACTCTTCTTGATTAAACTGGGATTCACTCACCAGTATTTCCCACTGACAAAATGTTTTAAACGCATTTCAGGTAACAAAATGTGAAAGCCAAATAGAAGCCAACTGGACAGCACTGAAGGCTTGGAAAAGTGGCTATAAAAGTTACCTGAATAAAGAGATGTTTTTATTAAATAAAATGGGGTTTATCCCTATAAAAATGTGTGTACTGAAAACTTGGGAATTTCTCACGTGTTTAATATTATAAAAGTGTGGGACTTACTCTGATAAAGTATTTCCTAACTACGGTCTTGATGTAATTTCCGCTGCCAAAATGATAAACACCGATACCACTAAATCTGGTCTCGCGGCCGTCCGTTCCCGGGATAGATAGGGGACGGGGGTTGCGACAAGTGACACTCAAACCAACCCAAGAGTGTAAAGAACGTACCAATCAGTGGGGTAAGCTTCGTTCCTAAAAATGATTTAAATGATAAATCTTTAACTTCTTTTATTTCTCAAATGATTGCGGGTGTAACTGAAATAAGTGAGGGAAGCAGTGGAGGTGATGCAGGGGAACCGGTTATCCCAATCCAAGTTGGGAAATTCAAGATTCACCAAGCCCTATTGGATTATGTAGAGGGGATGAGTGTGCTGCCCGGTAGCCTGTATAACCAGTATGACTTTGGTCCTCTGCACGCAGTTGATAGCATGACGGTGTTTGCTGACGCAAGTTAGAAACAACCTCGGGGGGCTGTAAAGGACGTGATGATTCAACTTGGTGAATTCTACTACCTAGTAGACTTTATGGTGACATATTACGCACCAGCAAACACATACGAGCAGCCACAGGTAATATTGGGTCGTCCGTTTTTACATACAGCCAATGCTCAAATTGACTGCAGACGGGGAGTAGTCACAACTAGTTATGAAAAGTAAGCTATTCTTTGATGTATTTTCAAAATTAATTACTTATGATATTACTGATGATTTGAATCATACGGTTGCTACTAATGAATCTGTTTCATGTGTGAACACGGGCACGTTATACGAGAAGTGTGTTAAGTTTGACAGGTTGAAGATTGAAAACAATGTTGGTCAAGCTAAGAAGGCGGACGTGAGAAGGAGGATGGATGAAAGAAAACCACCCGATGGTGGAATTAGAAGGGGTAATGAAGTTGAATTTGACCCCAATTGGCGTGCAGTTGCGAACCTCCCACAAAACTGGATGGAGTTATATGTAGAGAAGTGGGGAGGCAAGTAGGTATCAGAACCACCCTGAGCACATTAGGCTGAAGACCTATAAACTTAGCGCTCTTGGGAGGCAACCTGAGGATGTAGTTTATTGATTGTTTGCTCTGTTTTGGTGTGTGTTTGTGTTTTGGCAGGTTATTACGGTGCAATCCTCATGGATGCCATGATTCAAGTGTGGGGATGTTTGGCAACATCCCCGGTGAGATATCAAAGAATCCAAGAGATGCTTACGTTCCTGTTAGATTGCAGCAGTCGCTCTACTATCGACGCATACTAATTGACTAATCAGGTCCATGTGTCTCTCTATCCTGCATTTGGTTTTTATTTAGGTATTTGGTGTTGTGAACTTTTGTGTTGGGAGTGGTTTTATTTGTTGAGTCGAGTAGGTCGTTAGCCGTTTATGGTTTGTTAGGTGGTATCTCTAGAGTTTAGACTATAAATTGCACCATACATTGGGGACTACGTATCCCAAGTGTGGGGATGCGGTAACTTGAGAGAAGGTTGGTAGGATTGATGAATTCAAATGCTTGAATGGTTGAAAATTGGCAAAAATTGAAATAATTTGAAAATTTTGAAAATGTTTCGTAAAGATTTTTGCACAAAATGGAAAATGATAGGTATAATCAGATTGTTGGTTTTCAATCAGGCAAATTGGATTTAAATAATCCCAGATTTGTCAATTTGGCCGATAATAATCCCAACTCAGTTATTGGCCAATAATTATCCAAACTGGTCCACTTTTGGCAGATAATAGTCCATCGTTAAAAATAGCTTAACGGAGTTAAGCTTTTTTCCGAATTACAAACTGATGTTTTATGGATTTTGATCAGAACGAGGATACGAGTCGATTTATGTAAAACTTACCTCGAAATGATGCTTCAAACGGCTTGATTTTTGTTAATTAGAAGTTTAAACACTCGAATTGAAGCACCGTTTTTGTCGTTTGGGGCAGTATTTCGTTGTAAATTTTACATCAACAACTCGTATCCTCATTCTAATCAAAAGCTCTAAAACATCAGTTTGTAATTCGGAAAAAAACTTAACTCTGTTAAGCTATATTTAACGCAGACTATTATCAGCCAAAAGTGGATCAGTTCGGATTATTATCGGCCAATAACTGAGTTGAGATTATTATCAGCCAAACTGAGAAAGCTGAGATTATTTAAATCCAATGTGTCATCAATTATTATATATATGAGATAATAAAACGGTTGAAAATGCGTCTAATTTAGGATATATGGGTAGGCCCAGCCGGTTGAAAGGTTCCTTAGGATTGATATAAAATACTTAAATATTAGGAATCGTGTGGATTCTCACCTTAGGAGCTATAGCAAAGCCGAAACTGTAGAGAGTATAAAGGATTATGCTATAAATAAAAAGCTTATAAGTATTCCGATTAAATGGCACATCTGTTTTTTTTATGAAAATAAATCCGAAACAAGGTGGCGCCGAAAAAATTCCATCTATCCATTATTTTGAGCTAGTTGTGTATTGACAAAGCCTATGGTATCGCCACGGGGATGGTGACTCGTGTGGTACATACCCTCTTGGTGGAGTTAGAAAAAAAAATATGTGAAACTTATGGCATTAACCACTAGGATGGTGACTCGGGTGGGGTATGTTCGCTAAGTTGATCGTATACAAAAGTATGTGAAGCTCATATCCATCATCCATTATCGGTTATAAATTTAATCAGAAATATATAAAAGCTTGTTATATAAGATAGTAATCTTATAAGCTTGAAATGGGATTAGGTAGCGGTATGGTTTTTGAGTGTGAGACCCATAGATGAATAATGCAATTAAACTTAATGGATTATGAATAAGGGCTTGGAAACCGGTGGTTGGGTTTAAGTGGATCATATACCTAAAATCTTAGTTAATGCGTGATTAGACTTGTTAATAAGATAACTAAACAAATTGAGAGCCAGTGATTTGATTGTGATTCCATTGCAAGTAATTTTTTGGGACGAAAAAAGATAAGTGTGGGGATGTGATGGAGAGGGTGAAATTCGGGTGTTAACGTGTTTTATCTTATGTGTTTTATAGTGTTTTAAGTGATTACATGCTTTGAATGTGATAACTACGAGTATTTGTGGTCTTACAGGATAATCGCTTAATTCGGTGAAGTTAGGATACTCGGAGATGAAGCGGAACACCCGAAGATGATAATCATAGCTAAAGAAATTGTTCGGGATGAGTTATAGCTTAGAAGATAGCTTAAAAGCATGAACAATGTAAAATAATAAAGTTCGGAGGCTGAATTGTCATTTTATGAAAGTGGAATTGTGAAGGAAATGAGATGTGCAAAAACCCACCACAAGCTACGGTCCAGTGAAATAAAAGAACAGCAAGTGTAGACCATAACCTACGGTCATCAGACCATAGGCTATGGCAGAGAGAAGCTGGCAGCATGTTTTGACTGTTCAACTAGCGGACACTCTTGGAACAGCTGATCATACAGATGGAAAGACTTCTTTCAGATAAAAAGGGTTTAAAAGGGATGGTAAAACCCTAACTCGATTGGGATACCTTTTGGACGAAATTGGGGATACAAGAACACCATTGCGCATCAATATTCACTCAACAACATCATATTTGTTGGGTATTTCACATGTTTATCAAAGTATTTTATCCGTATAAAATAAAAACGCAGCGGAAAATTATTATTTAAAACATGTTACTTACAAGACATAAAACTCATTTTATATGTAAAACCCAATCCCGGATCCATATACGAACATGCATGATATCAAAATAAAACACAACCATAGAGTGTTTAGAATACTACCTTCCTAGGAGTAAAGGATATGAAGATGATGATGCTTCTTAAATGGTTGCCTTCAAGAGTAGAAGACCTCAAGCTTGTATACCCCAAGCTTCCAACAAACATCTTATGTTTAGCTAGGATTTTACACTTGCAACTCACTTGAAAATCCCCTCTCAAAAAACATCATATGGCCGAAAATTAGAGGGCCTTTTCTAGAGTTCTTGCACTCGAAAAACACTTGAGAAAAACTCTCTTGTATAACCATCTCATGGCCGATTTCTCTAGAGCTCTTTTACTTGATTTTGAAGTTTAAAAGAACTTCTCTAATGACACATACTTGGCCGATTTCTAGAGAGCAAAAGGAAGTCTTCTCAAGTTCATCATCTTCTTAATTTTGTCATACAAAATTATATAAAACAAGTGAGAGAAATTGCCTCCCCATTTGACCAATGCATGAACCTCTAACCATGCAAAAATGCATGTATTTCAATTGGACCATTCTCTTGCCCAACCAAGTTGCCACTAACACATGCAAATGCATGGTTTGTGTTTGGCTAAAACTTTTAGGGAATAACACCAGGGGGCGGCCCACCCTTTATTTATAAAAAAAAAATCTTTTATAAAATAATTTTAAGTCTTGACTAATTTTATAACTTTTATAAAATTATAACATCACATGTTATAAGACTTTATACAACTTTTATTAAGTTATTTAACCCATTAAATAACAAAATAAAATACTCTCTCAAAATAAATTATCCATATAATTTATTAGTTTGTCAAGTGAAATTATTTAGAAAACCAATTTCTAAATATTGTAAGTGTTAATATTTATTTGTTTGATCATATCACAAATAAATTTTCTAAGTGTTTGTCTAGCTTGTATTTGGGTATGACTCGACTTGGATCATAACGTACTAGCCACATCAATTTAATATGTGTCTTGGGCATACAAAGTCCAACAATCTCCCACTAGCACAAGATACATAGAAGATTGATGCAAGCAGTAAATGACGCCTAACTATGGTTTACTACCCCCAATACATATGACTATATTTGCCATTCAATAACATCATCCCTTTCAAGTCCCTTACTTGAACATGATTTAGGTGAATCTATCATTTATCCTTTCGTTACAGATGTCATGTTAAATCCAGAGACATAGAGTGATCACTCTCTATTGATTTAACTTTAGCAGGCCTTAGACATCTTGCTCTCAACGAATAAGAGGAACAAATCCCGTCTTGACTACATACGTCTCTCACAATCACCTTGTACCACACCTGAGCTTAGCCTTATGTACTGTCATATTACTAACAGCGAAGAAATAAGTCAAGGTACAATATTTGGTGAATATCAAGACCCAATATGTATCTCAGGTCTGAGGATACTATGATATTCTCCTTTACTCAAATTTACTTATGATCAATCACAGATGATTCCATGCAGTAATATTTGAGAGCGAGTCAGTCCAATATTTGTATCCCACAAATATCTATGAACCTTGGCAGCAACACTTTGCTCTATATCCATATATAATGAACATCCACCAATCCAAATTCATAATAGTCTTACATTCATATTTGTTCCCACAAGTATGATCGACTACGGACATTTAGAATAAGTAACTTATTCACGGATTTAAACATGCTAAAATGGAACATAACTCAACATACCATAAAGAGTTATAATAACAATTGTTCCAATATCCAATTACAAAATAGATCAAATCCAATCACTAGAATATCGAAGTCCTAAGGCACAAGTATGATCCTTTCATGCTTTTCCTGTACAAGGATCTTCGTGAGTGGATCCGCAATATTTTGATCAGTATGAACTTTGCGAATACATTCCTTTCCCTTTTTCAACTTCATCCCTTATGTATTTGAAACTCTGCTTAATGTGCCCAGTCTTTTGATGTACACGAGGTTCCGTGATTTACGCAATCACACCATCGTTATCACAAAGATTACTAGGGGTCCTGAATGGTAGGGACTACCCCTAGATCGGCAATAATTCAAGTGGCAGATCCATATGAATTTTCTCAATCAATGAAGCGGCGATGTATTCTGATTCTGTAGTGGACAATGCTACCCTGATTGTGATCGAGAGCCATCTCGATTAGTTTGGAAACTCGTATCCATGTAACCCTTTACAACGAATTCCGAAACTCGCATCCCTGTAACCTTTTACAACGAGTTCTTTTCCACCAGATCTATATATTAGAAATACATCCTTAGTCCTTCTGAGGTATTTCAATATATTTATAACAGTCACCCAATGATCGTTACTCGCTGGTATCTTCTTGTCATGCTTAAGGCGCATAACTTGTCCGATCTAATGCATACCATTACATACATAATTAATCCTATAGCAGTCGCATATGGGATTCCTTTCATTCTTTCTTGCTCATCCTTTGAGCTTGGACATTGAAACGCTTTCAATATTGTCCTCTCTTGAATAGGTACCAAACCTTTCATAGAGTTTTCTATCTTGAACTTTTCAAGACTTTGTCAATGTATGCACTTTTGTTTAAACCTATCTAGCGCCTTGACCTATCCTTATAGATCTTTATTCCTAAATATAGGCGACTTCACCGAAATCCTTAATGGAAAAACAACTTCCAAACCAGGCTTTTACACCTTCCATGGCTGGAATGTCATTTCCAAATAGTAGAAAGTAATAATGCTATACTAAGAAAGTAATATTGCTCCCACTAGCTTTCTTATACACACAAGCTTCATCGACGTTCTTGATGAATCCGAAATTCTCAATTTCTTCATCAAAACGGTGATTCCAACTTCTAGATGCTTGTTCCAATCCATAGATTGATTTCTTTAACTTGCATACTTTGTCAGGATGTTTTGGATCGACAAAACTTTCAGGCTTAACTATATAGACATCTTCCTCAAGATATCTATTAAGGAAAGCCGTTTTGTCATCCATTTGCCAAATCTCATAATTACATTATGCAGGTATGGCAAATAATATCCTTATTGACTTTAGCATCGCCACAGGCGAAAAGGTCTCGTCCTAATCAACCACTTGAGTTTAAGTGAAACATTTTGCTATAAGTCTCGCTTTACAAGTATCCAAGTTACCATGCATATATGTTTTCTTCCTGAAAACCCACTTACTTCCAACTGCTTTGGAGTTAAGAGGTGCTACAACCAATTCCCCTACTTGGTTGTTATACATAGACTGCATCTTTACGTTCATGGCTTCAAGCCATTTGTCACAATTGAATTTTGACATTGCATCATGGTATGTGGTTGATTCACCTGAATCTACCACGTAGCATCCATCTATGAAAAATCCATATCTTTCAGGTGGACTACTAATTCTACCAGATCTGCGAACGCTTTGTGTGTGTTGATCAACCACTTGATCGTTTTTCAACAACCTTTTGTTGAGCGCTAGTTTTAACCAAACGTGTATCGGCTTGTGGTTCTTGATCCATATCAAGTTCCACTTGTTCTAATAATTCCTTCCACAAGGAACTTAGCTTCCAAGAACTCAGCCTTTCGAGCAACAAATACCTTTTGCTCTGTTGGATCGTAGAAATAGTATCCTATACCATCTTTAGGATATCCTACAAAGATACACTTAGTGGATCGTACTTCTAATTTGTTTGGGGTGTATTGCTTCACATAAGCTTCACAACCCATACCTTTAAATAGGATAATGATGGAACCCTTCCATGCCATATTTCAAAAGGTGTCTTATCCACTTTCTTGGTTGGACCATACGGGCCACGGAGAGCAAAGCGTAACCCCAAAGTGATAGAGATAAGGCGCTCCTAGCCATCATAGATCGAACCATATCCAAATAGAGTTTGATTCCTCCTCTATCGAAACGAAGAACTTTGATTGAGTTAATTTTGTACTTCACCTTTTGAAGACTTTGAACATTTCAAAACTTCAACTTTGTGTCTTAGCAAGTACACATAACCATAACTACTATAGTTGTCGGTAAAATAATGAAGTATCTTTCACCATTCCTAGTTATTGGCTTAAAAGGATCACATATATCCAAATGTATGATACCTAATAAATCTTTTGCCCTTTCCCACTAAAGTGTTTCTTAGTCATTTTACCTTTTAAAGTTGATTCACATATATCAAATAAACCATTTCATTTGTTTCCAAAAGACCATTCTTTTGAAGTGTTTGTATGCGATTCTTTTTATATGACCAAGGCGATAATGCCAAAGATAGGTCTTACTCAAATCCGTTTTTGAGTTTCTTGGTGATTGCTTGGTACATTAAACTATCAAATGATGTATTATTATGAACCAATTCATAAATAGCATTTGAAAGCATAGCTTTAAAGTAAAACATGTCATTCATCGAGATATAAATGTCATTGTTTGTAAACTTTAAATCAAAACCATATTGTCTTATAAGGAAAACTTGAATAATGTTCCTAGTCAAACTAGGAGCATTCAAGACATTTTAAAACAATTTCCAAACCATTTGGAAGTTTCAAAACATAGTCTCCTTTCTTGTAATGTTTATTTCTTTTGAACCTTTTGTAACGAATTGCAAACATGAGTTCCACATCCGGTATCTAATACCCATGTGTTAGAAGAAATAACATTAAGGTCAATATGTATCATTAAGATTGTACCTGAGGTTTGCCTAGCATCCCTCTTGTTTTTCAACTCTTTGAGATAGGTTGGACAATTCCTATTTAAATGCCCTATCTCACCACACTCAAAGCATGGATCGTTCATGGAAACCTTTGCCTTCTTCTCTTTTGGTTTCGGTGGTTTCGCTTTAGTCTTTCTAATCATTTCCCTTTGAATTACCCGTTTCCATTTTCAACATTTGCTTTGGTGTCGGGGTGATGCCCTTTCTAGTTGCCACCCTCATTGATCGTTAGAATGGATAAAACCCTTTTATCCATATTGAGCCTTTCGAGGTGATCAATGTGGCTTTTCATCTTAAAGACATAAGATGAGTCCGATTGGGTTTCCTCTATTCGACATGCATGAAGCGCTCGAACCATTTCGAAGCGTTCTACCCTTAGGAACATTTCCTACAATTGGTTAATCATGATGTTCAAAATCCTTTTGAATCTGGGGAAACTTAATTCCTAACATGAGGCAAGAGGCTTACATAGTATCCTCGATATACTTAATCCAATCGTTATAGGCATCCTCATCTTCCATAAGAGGTTCATCGGGATTAGAATCGTTTTCAATGATAGGTTACGGACGGTTTGGGTAATATTGTTAGCGGCCATCTACAAAATTTTACAACATTCAATTTTAGTATTTTCGATATTATTATATTTTAATCATTAATACCCTTTTGTGTCTCATAGACAATTAATAATTAAAATCTAGAATCCAACATTACATTTAAATATTGGTTAGGTGACCTTTATCCCTCTATTTAAATTAACAAGGTAGTCAACGTTTGACAATTGCAACCCTTTGCAACTTCTAGTCATATGGGATCGGTTAAACATCTTTATGTTTAGTTGGCATGTTTAATCCCATCAACACCTTTTGTTCCCCATGCTTCAGTGACCCTAAGTTCATGGTTTCCAAATCAAGTCGTCCAACTTACACATACGTGTGAGTTTATACACATAAGTGGTTAGGTGACCTTTATCCCACAAATATGGTAAACCCACCTCGAATATACAAGTTCTCTCAAATGTGGTTAGGTGACCTTTATCCCACAAAAGAGTTCCCAAGTGATTCGAGTGTTGTATAAAAGGATGGTGTTTGACTTGTTTTATAAAAGGGATTTTGAGTTTTCAAAAATTCTAGTTTAGAAAACATTATGTACCATACATTTGCATGCATTCAAATCCTTGGTACTTTTGTGAAAACAAATTTTCAAGGTTCTTTTTAATAAAACCCATTTCATTATAAAAATCATTAATTTTTAATAACCTTTTATTAACCAATTTTAATGATCTTTAAAGAACCATTTTTAAGCTTGTTGTTGATTATTAGTTTGTTAAGCATGCATATCCAAATATCATCCAAACAATAAAATAAGCAACCACACAAGCACAACATACTTAACAATAGGTGCATAACCATAGCCAACTATTTTGACCACACTTGTTAGCCGAAACAAGTGTGCCAAAAGGTCCTTCCTAAAGGGTGAAAAATGACACAAGCGATGTGTCGTTGAACTCCCACTTGATCCCGCATCCAAATGCTTCAAGTCTCCCTTTTGTGTTGTGATTTCTCCACTTTCTTTGAGCTTCCAAAATGTACTTTAATTCAGCTCCAAACTCCTTTGGACTTCAAAAATGTGTTTTGGTTATCAGGTTAAAATCCCGTTGAGAACGATGAAGTTCTTTGGACCGAATATTATGGTCCAAACCAAAACCGCATTTTTGTGTGCATCTTCTTTTACAAAATATATCCTAATACATTTTTTCTAGTAAAATAAAATGCACCTAATCTATTTATTTTACATACCAAATGAAAATAAATAAATTACATATCTTACAAATGGAAGAACAAAATAATAATTATTACAACCCATTGAATAATTAATAAAATAAATCACAACACAATCATTCAACATATTCACACAAGGTCATGGCTAGGTTATGAACACCAAAAATATATATATCCAAATATATAAAATTCAAGAAGCAAAATGGTTCCCTTTTACAACCTACAATATTTCGGTCAAGAATTAAAAAACCGAAAAATGTGGGTTTTTGTCCAAACAAAATAATCATCCAAATGAAATAATTTTTCAAGATTCATTTATGCATGTAATAATATAATCTTGAAAAACAAAGGGATAACCATGGTGAAAAATTTCGGCCATAGGGTTTAACCAAACCCGAAACCCGAAAATTTCATATCCTATAAGCATGCATTCATATAAGCGACTCTGATACCACTGTTGGGTATTTCACATGTTTATCAAAGAATTTTATCCGTATAAAATAAAAACGCAGCGGAAAATTATTATTTAAAACATGTTACTTACAAGATATAAAACTCATTTTATATGTAAAACCCAATTCCAGATCCATATACGAACATGCATGCTATCAAAATAAAACACAACCATAGAGTGTTTAGAATACTACCTTCCTAGGAGTAAAGGATATGAAGATGATGATGCTTCTTAAATGGTTGCCTTCAAGAGTAGAAGACCTTAAGCTTGTATACCCCAATCTTCCAACAAACATCTTATGTTTAGCTAGGATTTTACACTTGCAACTCACTTGAAAAATCCCCTCTCAAAAAACATCATATGGCCGAAAATTAGAGGGCCTTTTCTAGAGTTCTTGCACTCGAAAAACACTTGAGAAAAACTCTCTTGTATAACCATCTCATGGCCGATTTCTCTAGAGCTCTTTTACTTGATTTTGAAGTTTAAAAGAACTTCTCTAATGGCACATACTTGGCCGATTTCTAGAGAGCAAAAGGAAGTCTTCTCAAGTTCATCATCTTCTTAATTTTGTCATACAAAATTATATAAAACAAGTGAGAGAAATTGTCTCCCCATTTGACCAATGCATGAACCTCTAACCATGCAAAAATGCATGTATTTCAATTGGACCATTCTCTTGCCCAACCAAGTTGCCACTAACACATGCAAATGCATGGTTTGTGTTTGGCCAAAACTTTTAGGGAAGAACACCAGGGGTGGCCCACCCTTTATTTATAAAAAAAAATTCTTTTATAAAATAATTTTAAGTCTTGACTAATTTTATAACTTTTATAAAATTATAACATCACATGTTATAAGACTTTATACAACTTTTATTAAGTTATTTAACCCATTAAATAACAAAATAAAATACTCTCTCAAAATAAATTATCCATATAATTTATTAGTTTGTCAAGTGCAGTTATTTAGAAAACCAATTTCTAAATATTGTAAGTGTTAATATTTATTTGTTTGATCATATCACAAATAAATTTTCTAAGTGTTTGTCTAGCTTGTATTTGGGTATGACTCGACTTGGATCATAACGTACTAGCCACATCAATTTAATATGTGTCTTGGGCATACAGAGTCCAACAATATTTCCTCTCAAATCAATCGTTCGGAAGATGATTTTAAACATATATCACGCTTTTGACGATCAATCGAACGAGATGAGCGGCTAATCACCTAGTGGTTTCCTCCGGGTGGAGGATTCTTGTAAGTAAATGGATTTTATGTGTTTGAACTTATTTGTGAATTTGGTAATCTAAGCATTCGATGCTTTTTACCGTTTGATTTGATTGGCTAGTTGTAAATGATTGGTTTTATTTAAACTTTAGTTCTGATTCATTCAATTCCCGAGAGTTCTAGTAATTGGGATATATTTGATAGGGATTAGGGTTGGTAATTTCAATTGATTGTTCATATGATAACCTTTCGTTGTTTTGTAACCAAAGTATGTAGTCTTTGAATAATCACTACTTGTTAATTGAATTGCACAATCATGTCTATGTGATTGTCACAACTGTGACAACTCGTATTTCAGAACCTATCTTTGTGTTAATGTAACGTATGTGAATCCTATGTGATTATATGAACTTTGATGATCAATGGAATATTATGTTATTATGTTATCTGATTATGTGAATGCATGTATGTATGTAATATTATCACACAAAAATAAACCGATCACACAACACTTGGCCGATCGCACAAGCCCATTAGGGTCACACTTGTTGTACTCGAAACCCATAAAGGGCAGCCCATTAGGAGGGTTCGGCCCACTCCATCAACTCGCATAACACATTGGGTGTTAGTATAAATCCCACACTTCACCAAATCACACAAAGTTTAGCAAACCCTACTCTCTTTCTCTCCTCTCAAACTCGACGGCAGCCACATCCCATCTCTCTCGAAGCTTTATCGTTCGGATCAACCCTCGTTCCATTCTTTAACCGGTTAGTGTATACTTTTGATTTAATGATTGATGATGTGTTGGCTTATATGTTTTACATGATGATTTAGAGATGGTATGCGTTTGTTTGTAATGAAAATTGATGAATTATGATGTTCATGAAATCGGTTCATATTGTGTAGCATGTTTTGAATTATGTAGAGTTGTTGATTATGTGTTAATGATCTAGAACCGATTGAATGATAACCGGCTGTGATATGTTCCTGTTCGAATGAATTATGGGGGGGGGGTTATGTTAGTATGCATACTAGTGATTAAGGATATGAATCAGGTTAATATGGTTAAGTGTTAGGATTATTTTTCATGTTTTGATTTTGTTTAGGGTTCATAAGAATTAATGTTAAAACCCTTGTTTGATCGATTTATTTGTATGAATGGAAACTGTTAGTTGTTGATTGATATCTGCATAAATGGAAACAATATAACTGATTGCCATGATTTCGAATATTAAACAACCAATCGCACAAGTTTGTCGGTCGCACAAGATCAAGTCACACAAGACTTGATCTGATCGCACAAGCTCCCAATCGCACAAGATAGGTACAATTGTTTAAACTCACAGTATAAGTTAGTTATGCATGATCGCACAAGACCTGGTGGATCGCACAAGATGGTGCCGATCGCACAAGGCTTGGGCCTCACACAAACAACCGAATAGCATTACTGTTGGGCCTCAAAGCCAAAGTCCAGTCGCACAAGATCGTCCAGTCGCACAAGCTGAACTGGACCGCACAAGACTAAAACAAACTGAATTGGGCCGCACAAGATCGACGTGTTGTATTGTTGGGCTGTGTATATATGTTTGGGCCGGGCTTATGTGGATCGCACAACATGTTGTGGATCGCACAAGGCTGTGCTGAACAGATAACATGTTGGGCCAGGGTATTTTATTGGGCTTCCAACTGAGTCGCACAAGTTGGGCATTGTGTGGACTTGACTGTTAAGTGATTACGTGTTTTCCATGATCATTGTGTGATTGTAACCTGATAGTTTATGTGTAAACATACGTGCCTTATTTGAACCTAGACCTGACTTGTATGGTAACCATGTTAGGACGTGGTTGACCCTAGCAGCTCGATTGACCTTTCGTTTATCTACCGAGCTAACCTAAGGTGAATTCACACTTTCTACAAAGCATGGGATTCCCAGGGGTTGGGAATGGGTTAAGGAATATGGATTCCTCGTCCTTCTTGGGTAGGACAGTATGGGTTAAGGAATATTATTTCCTCGTCCTCATGGACATTTAAACTTCACTAGACCAAAACTCTATCACGAAGTCCCTCCTTTTTATATCGACTTAATCTCCGGGCCAATGGCGAGCGGGTCATTAGTTAGATAGCGCTATTTAGGTCTGACAAGCCTCACACCGTGCCGCAGAGGACGGGCGTGAACTAATGGATCTGGGCACGTCAATGATGATAGACATTGACGCTAAGGGCACATAAACATGACTAAAGTCAGTGGTCGATATGGTAACGAGTCTAGTAGTATATACATGGGGTAGCCCCCACGGCCGAAGAGCCAGATAATTAAACATGGGGTAGCCCCCATGACTGAATAGCCAGAGTAAAATGGGATTTAAACAGAACACGTTTTCAACTATGGGGTAACCCCCACGGCAGGATGCCAGCTAAAGGAAACCGTTTTTGGAACAACTTAAAACAAACACCCAACTGTGAACTCGCTCAACGTTGTTGTTGACTCGTTACTACATGCTTTGCAGGTCAATAGGTTTAGCAGGAGCTTGCATGGGGAAGAGTCATTGTGGAGCATGGACATTGAGTGTTCATGATGAACTTAAACATTATTGACTTATGCTATGGTTTTAGACATTATGCTTCCGCTTACAACTTCAACTATGTTTTGTTTGGACACCAATTGTATTGTGTTGGATTTTATTATTATTTACATGCTTGTTCAATATGATTGGTGGCTTGATCCTGGTCAGTCACGCCTCCAAGCGGTGATACTCCGCAGGTAGATTTTGGGGGTGTGACAACAACCGAAGGCATAATTGAAGTTTGTTTTGAATCTAAAATCTGGAGGAACCATTGTTTTCTCCTATTGTCACAACTTTGTTTTAGTAATTTGTAGTTTAATCAAACTCTTAAACAACCAAAGTTTACATTTTGCAAGTAGTTAATCAATACTTAATTCATAACGCTTTCCACCAGACTCCTCTGGATTCGATACCCTGCTTACCCTAGCTATCTAGGTTAATTAGGTTTTTGCATGACCCTTACGACAGTCATCAATAACATAAGTTTTTATAAAAGTTCATGAATTATGCCATATATCGACTAAAATGACCTTATGGTGCATAGTTTGGTTTTAAACCATAAAGATCATATAAATTTGATAACCTACTGATGTTATAACATAATTAAACTATTTTGACATATTGAACTTGTTTATAGATCATCCGATCACGCGATATCGCTTATGCGCGTATGGTTAGCTTATGTAACTAGTTTACGTAAGTTTACCAAAACGGGTCAGTTCTTTTCAATTTTTTTTTCAAATTTATTTCAATTTTCAGAATGTATATTGTTTACCCATATTATACAAGTCTTAGTACTTGTGGAGATTAAACTACATTCTATCCGGTTATCGTTTAATCTAGTGTATCGTACCGTTTTAGTTAATTTAAGTTAACCTGTCCAAATCTATGACTTGAATAAGACCCGTCAACATTCTAATTGGTTATTATACCATTCATTCCAGACTACGGCATTCCAGTAGATTGCAACCAAGCTTAGTTAATTGATATATTAGATGAGCTTATATTATATCTTGCATTGTAAGGTTATTTAAGCTAGGTAAATACTCTTAACCTATTTTCCATATACGAGCTTGGGATACGGTATATTATTAGCGCATGGTTGGGTATGGGATCGATGACCTATGTGTCTAGAATTCAAATAACCCATTTTAATTCGTTTTGCTTGAACTAAGTCATTGGGGGTTACTACGACCGTGTCCTGGATATTGTCGGCTCATTTAATTCCAAGTGGCCACGACCTAAGCACGAGGTGTAGGCATACACCTGATAGATGCTAATGCTATATTAAAATGATTTTTATAACCCAATACAGGTTTGCCCAATAAGGGTATTCCTAATAAGGGAATTAAAGTAGTGTGTCGGTTAATCATGTTTCGGCATAGTTTCCGGGCCCCGTATGAATTGTCAAGCTTGTAAAACTGATAACATGAGAAATAGTTTATCCCAAGTTATTTATAAAAATATATGTACCATTGTGTACATGAAAATGATTTTCAAAATGTTTTCAAAATTTGTCGGTTATTTGTATTTACCAGTGTAAACTGACGTATCTTCAAAAGACTAAGTGACAGGTTACAAGGTTACGAAATAGGTTGGAAGTGCCCGGTAATGCTTAAGAGGAATTTGCAACTCTTTGCATTTGAAGCTTAGTAATCTGTTATTTCATCTTTATGTTATTTACGATCCGCCTGCGAATCTTTTGATACGATATCCGTTTGTATATTTATTTGAACATTCAGACATTTATATTTGTAATAGTATTTTAAATCCATGACTTCCGCTGTGCTATTTGTGTATTTGATATCAATCTCGTCACGTACCCCATCCGGGCCCACCAGGAAATATCAGGGTGTGACAATAGTATAGTATAGTATGAGTCTTGTGTATATACCTATTGATGTAGAGTAGTTCTCGTATATGCTTAGAGTTGTAATATATGTGTATTGTATAGTGTAGGTGTAGTATCGTATACATGTAGTATATGTATCATATGTTATAGGATAGGGTAATATTGGTCATGTACATGCCTTGTATAGACCTATAGGTGTAGTATAGGTTTCGTATAGTATGGTATATGTGTAGTCTAGTATAGACATATATGAGGCCCATACGAATGGGACCTATACGGCCAATATAGACCTATGCAAGGAATATAGGTCCAGACCTATACAATCAATATAGACCTATATAGGTCCAGCCGACTAGACATGATCTGACACATCACTTTTAGTTGGAAATTGAAAAAGTTAGACGACTTATATAGGTTTATACGGGTCATGTATATAGGGTGTCGAAATAAGGGGAAGGGTGTCTAAATAATACGACCCTTTATTAAATAAGCTACAAATAAATAGGTAATGGTTAATCAGCGAAGACAAAACCTTTAAACAACTGGGTTTGAGAAGGGACGTTATGGGTTCAAGTCTCACGGACGACAGAGATTAAAATAAATTTACCATTCAAAAAGAATAATAATAATAATAATAATAATAATAATAATAATAATAATAATAATAATAAGCTACAGATAAATATAGATATTGATTATTTATTAAAAGTTAAATATGGTAAGCTATTATAAGTAATTCAAAATCTAACTACTAAAAAATTACAATAAACTCCAATAATAGAAGTAAATGTGTTAGATTTTTGCCGACTTCAACTTCTTAGCTGGTTCTGAAGATATAATCGCTAATAATTGAACTTTAATTAGATTTTTTTTTCGTTTACAAAAAAATTAATAAATATTCATCAAAACTGATTCTTGATTTGGGATTTATATGATAAAAAAATAAATTATCTCACATATTATCTTCTAATTAAAGTTATCCAGATCATGCTTTTTTAGTAATTACAATATATGTTTTCAATGATTCATCGTGGTGGTTAAATGGTCCATTAGGGGAGTGGGGGTGGTATCACTTGCAAAAATTTTATCACTCATAAACATCCAATCAAGTTTCGTCATGTCATCAACCATTTTTCCATCACTCACATCATTTTTTAATGGCAATGGTCATCACTCACAACACCCAACAATAAACCCTCACACCCCCTCACATCCATTTATCACTCACACCCCCATCACTCATTGATTTTATCACGGACTCATGGCTTTCACTCGTGAATGTTGTTGGTGGCGGTGGAAGTTTTGTTTGTTCCACGCGTGAAACATCTCTATCACGGGGAAAATATTCCTCACCTCAGTCCCCTTAGCAAAGACAAAATCTTTAAATAATTTAGAGCATTCACAATCTGTACCCTAAATTCCCTAAATTCTGGGAGCTTTTTATATTGTGAGTAGAGAAGAAAGAAAATGTTACTATTTGAGAAGATATTATTCTATAGCTCTATAATTATTTAATATATTTTGAAAGTGATTATGGGTGAGAAGAGAGAAAATGTAATAATAAAAGTATGAGAAAAGGGTATTACTTAATTGATAGGGGAGAGAAAATATAGTTGTTTTTAGTGAAATTATAGGGTAAAAATGATTGATGGGATGTGAATGCTCTTAAAAAGGGAGAGGTCTTAGGTTAAGTCTCACACACGATATGATTAAAAGAAATTTGCCTTAAAAGATGCTCTCTTGTAGAGTGTATTTATCCTAAAAAGAATCTAAGTTTTTTTTTTTTTTGAACGGCGATTGACTCCAACAGTCGAGAGGATCACACCCACATTGCATGGGTCCCTAGTCCCCCTCGGGCGAGGCATCCGAGGTTGACCATAGGCGCTCCACGAGAAAATTTCAAGCCGACAGCCACTTGACTGCCGTTGCAGCCTCCGCACTCAAGAGCCGGAGTAACCGCACTGTAATAGAAAACTCGTGTGCGGCTCAAGACTCGAACCCGGGCTATTACGCACTCAAGGCTCTTATCCATCATTGCCATGACCCCTCAACCAAGGTTGGGGTCATTTACCCCCAAATGCAACAGGTGGGGATCGAACCCGGGTCTCCAAGGAAACCCAAAGTTCTTTCCACCACTCCACTAAGATTTAATACTGAACTTTTTCTTAAATGGCAAATTTGGATCACTAACGGACCACTGGAGTATCATCGTGCCACCAGCGAAACCACCTGATCATATTCATCTCCACTAGGCAATAATGTCTATACACTAATTTAAGAGGAACCCCCCCCCCCCCCCCCCTCACTTGTGAAAATCGAATTCATAACCTAATGTTCCCTAAGGCTTATCTCACCTCAATCTAAATTGTTTTTGTTTATTCATTACGTATACGATATATGTATTGGGGATATTAACTCAAAACATAATATAAAACATATTCTTTAGTCAATGTTCTATTTTTAAAGTAGTTGCATGAATCTTGTTTAAGTTTTTTTTTTTCTAGTTAAATGCCATTTTAGTACATGTGGTTTAGGCCATTTTGCCAGTTTGGTCTAAATGTTTGAAACGTTGCCATTTTAATCTAAATAGTTTCAAACGTTGTCATTTTAGTACACTAGGTTAACTTCATCTATTTTTCTGTTAACTGGAAGAGCAATTCAGTCATTTTTTATGTTGTTCGGCTAACTAGAAGGGCAATTCGGTCATTTTAGTTAACTCAATGGACTAAAATGGCAACGTTGCAAACTATTTGGACTATAATGGCAACGTTTCAAACATTTGGACTAAACTGGCAAAATGGCCCAAACCACAAGGATTAAAATGGAATTTAACTCTTTTTTTTAGTAAATTACTAAAATCGTCACTGAGGTTTAGTCATGTTTGTTAGTTTCATTCAAAAAATCTTTTTTTGTACCATATGTCATTTTTTGGTTTTTTTTTGTCATTTTCATCCAAACGTCTAATTTGCTTTATTTTTAATATCAAACATTTGGATGGAAATGGTAAAAAAATCCCAAATATCAGTGACAATTTTGGCAAAAAAAAGTTAGACACTTGGATGAAAATAACAAAAAAAAAATCTCAAAAGTGAATGACAATTTGGTACAAAAAAGTTGTTTTGGATGAAATTGGTAAACCTCACGGACCACTAGTTTAAAAACAATTTGTAAGATTTAAACTTCCGATTATCAATCGTTGATTGGATGTAATGTATTGAAATTAATATTTGTTTTACACGAGCTGGCGTAAACTCGCACGTTGCGGTGGGATGCCAAGGGATGTCAATTATGAAAGTTTTATTATTACGATGAGGCGTTGCGGAGGGATGTTGATTATGAATGTTTTTAGGATCAGCATATGAGATGTGCAAAATGTAAAACACCACCTTCTAACCTACAACACCACACGAAAGACTTTTATTTCAAAAAATTATTTTGATCGTAAGACTATGTGTAATGAGGTGTGAATTCCCCATTCACACCATCTAACGTCTCTAAAAATTGTTTTAAGCCATGTCATAAAACAATTTTAGTTGAAAGTCTTTTTTATGAATAAAAGTAATTACTCTATCAGCAATTATCAGAGAACCATTTCATAACAAATGCATCGTCTGTACATGTATGTATGAAGTACGAACCGATCAATAAATACATATCCAATGTGCACAAACAGGCATGATATATTTATATAATATTGTAGAACACATACAAACAAGCCTAAAAACAAAATGTTAGATTTGTCTCTAGATGTTTTAAAGAATATGTTTCCACAAATATCTTTGATTGAAAAATCCAAAAAACAAAACAAGATTTTGAAGTTTTTTTGAATTGACATGTCATTTCTCCAAAGCTATCATTACGGATCTAAAATTGTTTACCATAGATTTGCCTTTTGATGTATTGTTTGGAGCTTTTGTTTTTTCATAAATTTACCTTTCCATGTGTTTTTTTTACATTTTTTTAATTAGGGATTGGATACTGATTTATAATACACCAGTAGTTTTTATTTTATCACCGTTTATGTTATACTGTTATGAAGACACCGAAATGACGAGACTAATATTGATCAATTCAATAAATTATGAGGTCTTGAGTTCAAGCCTCATAAAAAAATCCGTTGTTCAAAAAGAAATAAATAAACAGCAGATTTGTTTGGAGCCCATCTACAAACTAATAAGATTAAGGGTATTGAGATTGAAAGTTCATTTTGACAAATGTGACGATAAATGATTGGCGTAGGTGAAAATAAAAAAAATATTTCTAAATAAAATGTTTTAATATAGCGTTGTAGGCTGGTGGTTTGGAAAAATAAAAAGAATGCTTTGCATGAACGTAATAGTTTTAGCATACGATATAGTGATACCAAATACATCCATAATCAACATCGCGCTGTAATACGCAAGTTGCATTAACTCGTTAACTATAAGTAGAAAGTGTAGTTCGAGACTTGTTAATTACAGAAAACAAAATAAATTTGAATTAGATATTTAACCATTCATTAACAAAATAAAGCTAATCTTTGACAAAAATAAAGTTTCATGAACAATAATATACATAGGGTCAGGATTTAGAGAAAACGACAAAAAGTGTGAGAACGCTTATGGATCGTCCGATCAAAACAATCTATGAACTAGATTGGCGCGGTAGCGTTTTCGTAAATAACATCAATTTTATTACATTGACGCGCTTCGTTAAGGGTAAAAAAGGTAAAACATCATTTCTCACATAAAACACCATTGAAAAATAAAACGCCAATTTTATCACTGCGTACTTTTTTCTATGTTTTTATTTAAGCTCCCTGGCTATAAAAATGGCATAAAATATGAAACGCCATAATATATAACGCCAAAGCTTACATCCGGAAAATGTTAATTACATTTTTTTGTTATAAAAATAATATACTGCCTAAACTACGCGCAAAAAAAAATCTATAAATAGAAACGTCTCACCACCTTCCGTTTATCACACAAAAAAAACACAGTGGTTCCTAAAAAAATACAACTCAATGTAAAACGGCAAAAAATACAACGATGGCAAACATCTTTTCTTTGATACTCAGTAATGTTCTACATGAAGTTTCGCTGAATGATTTGTTACGTGAGTGTAGTAAAATTTTGCTGCATTAGATGGACAAAATTCAAAAAAGAGAGACTAATGACATACATATGTCATTCTGTCATCTTTATTCTTGAAGAAGGTTTGGATGATTGGAAAAGACCTATCCCAGTGTAAATGCTACTTTGGCCTCGATGATTATAATGAAGATGAAGGGCAAATAGCATCCACCCACAAAGGGTTGATCTATGTCTCCAACATCCACAAAGACACTTCAACACATGAACAAAAAAAAACCACGTCAAACCCAAAACGCCATTTATTTGTGACAGTTCTTGTAGTTTCAAAAGAAAAAAGAGACCGTTGACACTGAAGGTTTAGATGATAAATTGATTCTATTTTGTTTTTTTTTTTAATTTGCTTTATCTGTTGTTTGTTTTGTAATTTCAGTTAATAAACAACAAAAGTACATTAATACTATAATGAAGAATATAATAAAACGCCAAAATGAGCAAATGCTTGTAAAACGCCACCATGCCATAAAACGCCTCCAAAAAACTATCAAACTATTATAAAATTACTTTGAACAACTACTGTTATAAAAAAAACGTGAAACAATGTGCAAAGAATATAAAACAAAAAAAAGTTCAATCGTTATCTAAACGCTATTGGAAAACAAAACGCCATGATTACAGCCATCAAGATTAGACGTGTTACACCATAAAAACAGTTGAGTCTGAAAACAAAATACGGTAACTTAAAAAACAGTTAAATGAAACGACGGAAAACATAATTACTAACATTTATTATATTGAAAGCAAAATACTTGGGGAATTAAATTTATTTATCTTTTTCAAAACGCCATAATTACCTGTCATGCGCGGGAAAAAAAGTCAATATAAAAGAAGACCATGAGAAGACAAGCTCAAACACGCCAAAAACATTGACTAAAACGCCACATATTGTCCAAAACGTCAAAAACTTAAAAAATGGCAAAGGTTATTGCATGGAGGTTTGAAAGGAAAGAGAAACGATTCATCATAAAGTTCTCTTATAGGAGAACGGTAAAGGTAAGGACAATCAAAGCCATGCTTGGAATGAATGGAGGAGTTCAGGGGGATATCCTGGCCCTTGGGGTTCCAATGGCCAACGATTGTGAAAGAACCCGAACTGTAATAAAAAGACTGAAGTGAAAATTTCCGGAAGAAGATGATGATGATGATATTGACGATACTCCTCAACCAAAACTTAACAGTTGGGTGATGCATGAGAAAGAAGGAACGCTTGAAGTGACTTGTAAAAACGGGGTACAATATTCATTGCCAATGGAAGAAATGTTGAAGACAGGGTTGCTATCTATCACTGAACAACTTTGTGATTTAGCACCTTCAAACGTTCCAAAATCCAAGGATGCAGTGATATTCAAGAATAGGCTGCAACAAAGAAGAGACGAGTTAATGGCGTTATACGCAAATCTAAAATTTGATGATGATGAATCTGAAGAAAGTGATGAACAAAGCGATGGGTACATCTTTGATGTAATCCCACCCACGAAAGACTATTAGTTTATTTTGATTTCGTATTATTGTAATTTTATAAAATATTAATCTATGGTAATCAATTATTAACAAAAAGACCCAAAACACCAAAAAATGACATGGAAAAAGCCATAACGCCAAAAAAATTAATTATGTTACACAAAAAGAATTCATTCAACGAGAAGAAATCTGAGAAAAACAGTAAAACGCCAAATGATTAATGATTCTAGATAACGCCAAAATTATCTTGCAGGCAAAAAATAAAGCAGCATGTCAAATGCGAAAATCGGGAAAGGAGAAGAATACTAAAAAGAAAAAAAAAACCACTCGGACCCTGATCATGTCTCGCGCCACGTGTTGGGCCAGGTTGCGTTCTCACCGTTCTCACACTTTTGAGCGTTTTCTCCTGATCCCGTTTCAATATACATAGATATATCTTAATCATAATCATCACTGGTGCTCTAGTAGTGGTCATGGATATCTAAGTTTTACCTATAGTGGGTCCGGGTGATTTTTCTTTTTCAGGTCTCAAATTCGAGTCTGGGTGATAGGGGTTTCTCATTGTGGAGGTTAAATTAGGGATCTATTATACGAGGGGGCTCTCTAGCGCGGACTCGGTTAAAACAACGTATGCTAGACCTTCTGACATTCGCGAATAATTCACACCTTAAAAAAAATGTATCTTAATCATGATAAAATATATCGTATAACATAAACAATGTTAACTACTACGAAATGGATAATTTATTAGAATCGTAGAGTAGAGGGAAGGGAGTGAAGATTTTGATTAATCGGATGGTGATGTAGGGTTTACTTGTCTTGGTATGAAAATGACCCCTCAACCGTGCACATGATCTTCTCCACGCCTCACCAACCATAATCGAGTATATTGACTTCCCAACTTTTTTTGTAAAACATTATTAATGCCAAAACATACGTATTATTACAATACTATTGGAATGTCTCAGCGCTCAGTCACGAAAATTTTATTAGTGTTAGTTCGGTTAGTTACATATGGCGAGTGTTAAAAGAAAACCTAAAATATAAAGTCGTGATATATTTTTTTTCTCGTGTTGGTTTGATTCGTTACGATATTTGCACTCGATATAACAAGTTAAAAAGAAAAATCAAAATTAAATGAGTTAAATTTATATATTATTTAAAGTATACGGAGTGAAATTGAACATAAAAAATTACTATTCATAGTTCATCAAAAGTGATAGGTATAGTGGGACTTTTGGCGCTTCGCGACGTGTTTTTGATCGGTATCGATTTGATTCATTATTGTATCGGTACGATACAGTCAATCAGTCGGTATAGCAACCGAATGAGATAAAAACGAATATTGATTCAAATACAACTCCGTTTCCTGATGCCGATATCAATCTTATTCGATCAGAATTAGTTCGATTGGCCCACTTCACCGGTAGGGATTGTTGGGATTGAACCCTACCAGATGAACAGTTGATTAAAGCCAAAACTGGATCAGAGCAGTGGATCCAACATAAGTACTGTTGTATACAAGTCTCTCCCCTTGAAAGTGATTCTAACAACGGATGGCCTTATCTACTGTCCGTATACAAGTGCTGTTCTACAAACAACTGCTGATCATGTATAAAGACTGATGAAGACTGAAGACCTGTTCATAAATCTGTTGTTATGGGTCAAGCACTGCTGATGATACAAGTACTGCTGGAGTCACAACAGTGGAAGGAGAAAGCAGTAGTTTAGTCTTTCCTTTGTAATGTATTGTTATCAGTAGTTAGCTAAGCGGTGTTTGTATTAGATCAGTAGTTAGAGTTTCTTAGGAGGTTAGATGTCACTTTCATGGTGACGTCAGCCAAGATGCTTCAGTGGTTTGCTTGTGCCTATAAATAGAACAGTACCCTGTACTGCTCTATTGGCTCTTTCACCACTTGTCTTCTTGTACGAACAATCTCTGTGAGCTCAGGCTGAGGGGGAGTTTGTGATACATGCATGCATTGTAATCATTGCTTGAAATAAATTCAATCTTTCGGTTCTATGTTAAAATGTGTGTTGAAAGCATTTCTCCTATTTGATTGTGTGTGAAAGTTTGTTTCTAGTTACAATTCCGCTGCAATTACTTGTTCATCTTCATTTTAATCAAACGTAAAACACAGTCAATTCAAACTCAGATCCTAACAATTGGAATCAGAGCTAGGACAGTCAAATTTGATCTAACAATCATTTTGACGTAAAAGTTCAGCTCACAATCGTTGATACTTATTATTGTTCGTTTCGTTGAAAAACAGAGCAAGGTTTAATCACGAACAAAGTTGATTAATCAGTGTATGTAAAACAACCAAGATGACGTCACAAGCACAAGATTCTAGCAATAGCATCGGTTTACTCTTCAAACCACCCATGCTGAAGCGCAATGAGTACAACATCTGGCAGAGAAGGATGGGTCACATCCTTGCTCAACAGAATACTGGAAGTTGGAAGTCGGTTATCTTTGGACCACATGTTCCAATGGTGCCGAGTGCTGAGGTGTAAGGACCTGTAAAAATGTCCAAAAACGACCCGTAAGGGAAAACCCGGACCCCTGAAACCCTAATCCTCATGAAAAACCAAGAAAATAAGAAAATTTGATTTCTGGCGGGCTGCGTAAACCATAAGGCAAGGTTACGCGGGCCGCAAGAGGACATCTGGCAACCGGGATGCGCTACAGGCCACGTGTCATCCACGTGGCAAACCTACATGTGACACGCTAGCCCTACACGTAGACTAGGGGTCCTCGCAGGCCGCGTAAAGTTTAAGTTAAGGTTTACGCGGGCCGCGTAAAACCTAAAAATCAGCTATAAGTAGCCTGTGCATGGGACTTGCTTCTGTGTTCGAAATCTCAGTCTCAAAACGTCCATATTCTGCTGAAAACGAGTTTTACGGTGTCAAGACGCTGCTACGAATACAGGGTATTAACTCGATCACTGCTACGATACAATGTCCGATCGATTGAAACCGATCCGATGGATGTTTAAGTGCTGCCCGTATTTGGGCTATACTTTGTCATTCGTCGTGGGGGTTTTGATTTCGTGAGTTTATCGTAAAGAGTTGTATTAAGTTACTGACCTAGTTTCGTGTGCATTGTTATTTAAATTAGGTTATCAGGCTTATCAGTAGGCTAAACTCTGCCCAATTAAACCTGCAAAGCGAGTCATTCTCTTTTTCTCAAAAATGTTTTACAATACTCAAATGTTTTCTTGTTATATATTACAGGGATTAAGTCTTGGTTATCTTGAATCACTGGCAAGTGGGGTATTGTGCACATTACTAATTTCTCACGGTTAGGTAAACAAACCTAACTGTGATAATCATCACTACTTGGGTGAAAGGACCCAATAGTGGTATGACCATCGTCACCAGGGCGTGACACGGCGCCAGATAAAAATAAGATAGTAGCCATTGTAATCGCTCTTATGCTGTAATTTATAACTAATGTGTCGTTTTATTTAACCTGAATGACTCGCCAGTATTTCCCCACTGATAAAATATTTTTAAACATGTTTCAGGTGATTTACTGTAAATCAAGGAAAAAGTGATACGGAGCACTAACATGCTTGAAGGGGTGGCTCAGTAAAATAAATAAACATGTTTTGTAAAACAGGGAATTTCCTCGTGAAATTCCTCTATTGTAAATTTCAGGGTTTGCCCCAAATTGTGAAATAAAATAATTGGGCATTTTCAAGTTTTAAAAGATCCTGTTAAACTTCCGCTGTCAAATCAAAAAATAAATACCACGGTTTTCTGTACCGCGGCTCCTGGACCGGGTCACACCAGGACGGGGGCCGTGACAGAAAAATGTGGTATCAGAGCCACTGATTTAAGCCAATTAAGTATTTAGAAATACTTAATTTTCTGATTGTCATTCTGTGATTCTGTGAAAATTTAACTTAAAATAAATAAAATTTTAACTTAAATTTGTGTGTGTTTCTTCATGTGTATTATCAGCATGAATGAACTGTCGGAGGCACTCCGAAACATTTCTATCCATAGCACAGATATGGATACCACATGAAACCCATCTGGCAGATACGGAAGAACCACTAACTTTCTAGGCCCAGGAGAAACCAAAGCCGAAAAAAAGGAGGAGTATTTTGGATTGGAAACGCGGGCTTAGGAAGAAGCCAGCTGCCCAAAAGATTAAAAATACTGAGAATCCAAAGGATCAAGGCAAAGGAAAAGAGATCGGGGAAAGTTCAGGGCAAGCCCAGGAAATGCCACCGTGGGAGGAGCTGGATCGCAAACTAGCAAATAGCGACCTCATCGGACCTGCCGATGAAAACCTCTTCAATTACCCAGCTGAATCACAACTTCCAGTTAATTTGGAACCTGCTATCCCAGATCCTATTGTCAACCCCCGACCCCTACAAGGAGAGCTGGAAGAATGGTGGACAACCGGCTGGCAATTTCAGAATCTCCTGAATAACCCTAACACCTATTTCCCCCAGTTTGACCCTGAGCCTGCACCAAACCCACCGATGAGCACCGAGAACTTGGTTGAACTCAACCACTATGGCGAGGAGCTGGTGGACGCAGGAAATAGAATCCGGGAAGTGAGGGAGAGGATATCATGGAAATACGACGAGAGGGAACGTCGTTTCTGAAGTGCTAGCTGACGGGGATCATATGTGGTTGTGTGTTTAATAATAATAAATATTAATAAAAATATAATCATGTAAAATAACTTAAAATAAAACTTTTGTAATATAACTGGTGTGTATGGATGCATACTAATATATAAAATATGAACGTCGCAAAGTCGACAATTTTGGCTATACATGTTGACATGATTATGTGTGATTGTTTTATTATGACTGGTTATTATTTTGTGTAACATCCCGAAAATATAAAACTTTATATTAGAGTTATAAAGTATAAATAAACAAGAATTTATTTAACTAGGGAATTATAACCTAGTTAACTAGAAGTCTAGAAATAACTTGAAATAGGGTTAGAATGACCAAACTATATGTTAAACAAAAGTTGAGGGGCTCATGTTGTAAAAATTGAAACTTGTATTATTGATTTTTAATTAAAAACAAAACCAAACACCCCATTTGGGGATGTCTGGTCGATCAGAAGCAAGAGAAGGGCGACCCCCATTCTCCAAAACCCTAGTATTCACAAAAACCACAAATTGAAGGCTCAAATCAAGTTCAAATCAAAATCTGAATATGGATTAGTGGTCTCCTTGTTGTAGGGATCATAAGGTATGTAAATTTCGGTATTTTTGATTCATCTCAAGTTCTAGACAAATCATGAAAAGTTGAAATTGAGCTTGATTGTGTCATGCATGAATGAAATTGGAAGAGATATAAGGTTTAGGGACAAACCCTAGATGAATTCTTGTCAAAATCTTGCATGATGATTGTAAGGTTCATAATCACTATAGTGGGTGATTACCAAGTTAGTAGAACTTGATAAACACTAGGACTAAGACTTTTGATTTAGTGTAAACTGAAATTAAGTGATAATCTCTGAAATATTTCGGTTGAAAATATGTATATATTTGCCTAATTGAAGTTGATTTAGACAAGTTAACAAGTTATAAACTTGGTAATAATCATGTGAAAATTTGACCCACTAGGTGTTTGTTGAAATGCCTAAGTGGGGAATTAATATGTTGAAAATCGAATAAAAACGCATAATTGACTATTGTGGCCATTTATGTGTTTATAATGACGAAAAGGGTTCTAAATGTAAGTTGAATTGAACTCTTTAGGCCAAGCATCCGGATCTTCAAGCGGACAAGCCGGAGGAGGAGATACGCGCTTGAAGGGTGTGCTCTAAAGGTACGTGACTTTAGTCTCGTTAAATTACGCATATATGGTTGACTTTAGTGTATAGACAGAATCGTAGTGTAAAGGATGCGTTTGACGTGTTCTAAAGTGGCGTAGTTCACTTGAACATCAAACGGGTCAAAATAAAGACTTGAGATTGGGTTTGACTTGTTAATAAAGTGATGCTTTTCACTAGATAGTCAAACGGGTTGAATAGATACCATAAAAGGAAACATGACAATAGCGATATGATGGTTTCGTAAGTTGTTAAGTGTTGGATTGCACTACGCTTATGAACCTAGCTATGATACTTTAAGTTGTGAATCCAGGATATTGGAATAATAAATGAGGGTATGTTGAAAAGGCCGTTTAAAACGGAATGTTGAATTCCGAGGAAACGAGCTTTTAGTTCCAAGGGAACACAAAGCCATGAATAGCGCAAACACACCAAGATGTACAAGCCCGGGAACTTGGGTAATGGCATCTAAAAGGTCTTAGAATAAACAAACTGGAAATATACACTTATAGTTGGAATGGGTCGAATAAATAATAGTATAGAAACTTTTAGCCGTATGATCGGTGAATCAATTGTTGGTATGATATTCAAAACGAACATGTCCGTAATGAATTTACAGACATACAGGAAAGAAATAGTCTAAAACGGTATGCGGATTAGGGCGAAATCAACAAAATAGTCAAATGGCAAAATCACAGAGTCCACCGTAAATTACGGTCTACACCGTAATTTACGGTGGAAAACAAAAACGTTACGGTGGTTCACCCCTGTGTTACGGCAGACCAGAATCATCCAGGGTCTACCGTAACTTACGGTAGACACCGTAAGTTACGGTGGAGCCCAGAAAACTTGTATTTTATTTATCACTTTTCGATGACGGAATTCGTTTATATGTATTGTATTAATGTCAAAACTAATGTTTTTAGTGGTTTGACCCTAGGTATGTATGAGGTCCTTCAGGATGGTGATCAAGTACGTTGTCAAGAACCGAACACGCATTTTGAATCTTCCGCACCAAACTTAACTTTGTCTAGACTTTAATCATATTGTAAACGTTTTGTCAATCGTGTTTTGAATCCTTTAAACTAGTTGTTAGTTGACTAGCAAGGGTTAACTTTAAATTTGTTATGCACTATTGATGTATTGCAAAATACATCTTTTATTCGTGTACAGTTTGTATAGTTTTCGTTTTATTTAGTTTGATTTTTCGTTAGAATATGCATACTATTGATAAAATCGTGTTTTGCAGGTATTGATGCTTAAATATGCGGGAAACCGAGTAAAACGAGTCAAAATATTGAAATGACAAGTCTTGGAGCATGTTGGAAAGGTCGAGGAGTTTAAATAGAGTTAAAAAGCTGAAAAATCACTCTCTGGCACCCCATCATCCACTAAGTAAGTCTGTGGCACCCGGCGAGAGACTGAAGGTAGTTCATGAGAAAATAAAAACAAGGTGGCACCCCGCCACCCATTCCTTCAGTAGGTGGCGCCCTGCCAGAAGCTTGTAGCTGCCAATTTATGCGAAAATTAAAAGGGTTTGTTATGGAAAGTCATATAAATACATCTTAAACTTGGAAAAGAAACCCTAATTCGAATTTGGGACTTCTTGGGCGACTTATTGAGCATTCTTGGAGCACTTTTGGAGATCTTGAAGCATAGGAATCATCGATACGAGTTCGGGGAAGAAGACTTGAAGATCTAATCGGGTTTTCTAGTTCTTTGTTACAACTTTTCTTACGAAACTTGTTATGATGAATTCGTGTTTAGACATCTTTGAATTGTTTTCACGTTTTAACATGCTTGGCTAAATTTATAAACCACCTAGACTTGATGAATGGATTAATATAAAGTTTTTACCGTTTTCGTTATTTGCATGATTATTATGGATTGATTGTGTTTAGTAAGAGGTTTGATTTAATGATTTGATGTATATGCATGCTTTGAGTTGGTTTATTGTTATTATTTGCTTCATATGATTCTTAGTGACGGTCTATATCACAACATAGAGTCATATTAGGGTTTAGGATTTCGGTGAGTGTCTATATCACGTAAGAAAACCTTAACTCTTTAGGGAGAATTGCGCAATAACCCCTAGAAGTAATTGGTAATAATTTGCTAAGTCATAGTGTTCTACTAGTCCTAATACCTGGAAAGTGAGGGGCTATTGGTAGGTCTTACCCGGCGAATTTCTTTAGATAGTCCTTGGAAAAGGTCATGTCTTGGTTTACCTGTCGGTCTTATTAGTCTATCAAGTCAAATTAATTACTTCAAACTACCCTAGATCTAGGATTGGAAAAGAATAGGTCAACATTAGGGTACTTACACAATAATTAGACAACTGGAAAGGCGTCTAATAACCGGTAGGATTAACGGCCTAGGTAGTTCCACAGGTTTCTCCTTGAGAAGGGTCGAGGGGCTTAGATGGTTCTTAATAGGTTTAGTACTTTAAGATCCCGGTTCCATAACTCATGCATTTAACTTAATCGGTAATCTCTTAAAAACGATCCAGGATTCTTGTCTAGGTGGTCTCGTTCTCATATAAGGAAAGTCCTCAGTCTTCGTTCGTCTTTAGTCTAGCTTTAGTCTACTTAGTAGTTTAATATAGATTTCTTTAGTTTTCCGTAACCCCCCCCCCCAAACAAATAAACAAGTTAAGTCGTGTCTGTCAGCGTCTGTCAGAGTCTATTTTACGTGATTTATAGAGTCTCGTGGTTCGATATCCGGACTTCCTAGGTTTATACTACATTGATCGGTACACTTGCCGATTGTGTGGTTTAGGTCGAGTCTAGAATTAAAGCTTTTTAGTGTCTAGCTTAGAGAGTCTAATATAGTTGAATTTTTATAGTCTGTTTAGCACACATCAAGTTTTTGGCGCCGTTGCCGGGGATTCTTGGTAATTGCGTTCATTAGCTTTGATAGATTTACTTGACAAATACGTGCTATGTGTTTACTTTGTTTTGTGTCTTTTATTTTCATCTTGAGTCATAGTAACTATTGTTTGCTTTTCTTGTGTTCAGGTTTTTGCTCGTTGTGGATGCCACATCTGCTCTCGCACGGACCACCATCACCAGTCAAGCAGTCATCATCTCAACTGGGCCAAGGCCCACAGGTTACTTCTACATCTTCATCTTGTTTCCCCAATTTCGATTCCACCCCGTTACCCACCCCACCTCCTACACCACCACCTTCGCCAAACCATTCACCTAAAACCTCACCTAAGGTTTCCCCACCCGATAGCCCTACTTCTAGTACCTATAGCAATCCAGAAAACGTAGAACCAATGGCCAACAATAGGCAAACCGTTCACCAACAAGCCACCCAGAATTTCACCGGCCTTGCTTCACCCATCACCGTTCCACCCATCGTTAGTGAGAACTCATGGCAGATTCCATCTTATGCCATGCATGCTATAACCA
Source organism: Helianthus tuberosus (assembly GCA_030545235.1). Taxonomy (NCBI): domain Eukaryota; kingdom Viridiplantae; phylum Streptophyta; class Magnoliopsida; order Asterales; family Asteraceae; genus Helianthus; species Helianthus tuberosus. The sequence continues at coordinate 88,572,513 of CM060369.1, forward strand.
ATAGTATCCAATTCCATGGCCGAGACGATGAGGATGCCCCAACCCACATTAACCGTTTCTCCCGCATCCTAGCTACTTTTAGCCTTCACGGTGCACCCAACGATGCCACCTACCTACAGCTTTTCCCAATTTCATTAGCCGGCCGTGCGGCTACTTGGTTGGACTCTCAACCAACCGGTACCTTTACCACTTGGGCGGGGCTTCGTCAAGCCTTTTTGAACAAATATTTCCCGCCCGCTAAAGCCTCACGTCTTAGAGACCAAATCCACTCCTTTCGCATGGAGCCCGACGAGCCTTATTACCTTGCTTGGGAGCGTTTCCAAAACCTTTGTGCTCGTTGCTCCCAACATGGTCTTTCCGATTGGGCTCTATGTGAGAAATTCTATAACGGTCTCACCCAAGAGACTCGTGATAGGTTCGACACTAATGCGGGGGGGGGGGGCATATGATTGGTATTCTTACAGTTGCTGAATGTTTAGAGCGTTTTGAGGCATTTGCTCAGTCACAATCCCAATCACGATCCGATCAGCGGTATCAAAGTGGTAATTCAAATACCACTACTAGTGCACCCGCCCGTGGGGTGAACCATGTCACCATGGACCCTAGTTTGGCCGCTGTGTTGGAAAACATTACTCGAGAGCTCAAGGAGATTAGAGCCAAGGTTGATAAGTGTGAGTTTTGCCGAGGGGGTCACGACACGAGTGCGTGTCCATTGCTAGTTGGTGAGGAGCAAGTTGATTTCGTAGGAGGAGGTTTCGGTAGAGGTCAATCTAGCGGTCTTGGTAATAATAATAATCTTGGGTCGGGTTGGCGAAGTAATAATAATAACTTTAATAATAATAACAATTTTCGCTCAAATGGACCCCCTGGTTTTCAAATAGCTCAAAATCCAAATAGAGGTCTAGGTTCACTCTTTGGTGGGGGTTCAAATGGGCAAGTCACAGATGGGGGGTCAAATAATCAGGTTCAAACAGGTCAGGGTTCAAGTTTTGATTTAGGGGGCAGCATAGAAAGAATGGAGGCTATGATGAGCCAGCTAGTTGTTAGGGATCAAACCACCCAAAAGAAACTTAGCGAACATGACCTTATGCTTAAGAATCACCAAGCTGCTTTCCAAGACCTTCAAAGGGTTGTGGGTGATATGTCTAGGAAGTTAGAAGAGAGATTACCCGGTTAGTTTGCGGGTAACACCCAACCTAACCCGAATGCTCATGTAAAGGCCATTACCACTCGTAGTGGCAAAACAGTAGGGGACCCGAGCATAGAGGAGAGAGTAGTTGATGAGGATGGAGATATTGTAGATGAAGAGATAGAGATGGAGGCTCCCGGCAAAGTGCAAAATAGGTTGCGCCCAGCAAGTACCGCACAGCCCGAGGAGTCTTAAGTTGAGAAAACGCCTATAGACGTTAGACCTTCACCTTTAGTAAACCATTCGTATATCCCGTTTCCCTCACGTCTTAAGAACAAAAAATATTCAAGGGAATACGGGCAATTTCTAGACATCTTCAAGCAATTGAAGATTAATCTTCCGTTTATCGAGGCACTCCAATCGATGCCTAAATACGCAAAATTCTTGAAAGATCTTCTTAGGAATAAGGAGAAGTTAGGGGAGTTGTCGAATGTCCCATTGCATGGAGGGTGTTCGGCCGTTGTCTCAAATCAGCTTCTTGAAAAGCTTACCGATCCCGGTGTGTTCACTATTCCTTGTCTTTTCGGTAGTAACACCAATACTAAAGCTTTAGCCGACCTAGGAGCTAGCATCAATTTGATGCCATTTTCCCTTTATGAGAAGCTAGACCTAGGAGAGCTTGCACCTACCCGAATGACATTATCCTTAGCCGATCGGTCCGTGAAACACCCGGAGGGCATAGTTGAAAATTTGCTTGTTAAGGTTGACAAGTTCGTTTTTCCCGCCGATTTCGTCATTCTTGACATGGAAGCCGATGAAAACATACCGTTAATTTTAGGACGCCCGTTCTTGAACACCGCTAAAGCTCTCATAGATGTCTTTTTAGGCACCATCACACTTAGAGCGGGCGAAGAATAGGTAGTTTTTAAGGTTATGAATTCGAGGGGGTCAAGTGATAAAGTGGAGGCGGTATCATTAGTAGGGGAGTGTGAGAAGGATGAGAGAGATGAGGAGAAGGTGGTGAGTGGTCCGAGTCTAGAAGAAGTAATAGGACTCAAGTGTGGGGACCCACCTGATAGGAGAGTGGAGGAATTAGAAACGAGAATGGTGCGTTTAGAATCTAAGCTAGAGATACTAAGCAAAGCTCAGCGTGGGGATAGAGTTCGATATGACGAGTCTAGATTCAAACCGCCAGATGAGGAGTTGAGAGGTTATGAGAGAGATAAGGGTGTTTGGGTTGATTCGGGCAATAAGTATAATGGTGCTACAGCCCGTGAGTGTGTGTTTGGAGGTGAGCTGCACCTCTATGATCCCCCATAAGTATGTGAGAAGTTGTTACTCAGTTGTAGAGTCTGTACCGTTTATATCATAGTTATTTATTTATTTTTTTTCGTAATTTTTAGTAGCTAACGGTCGTTTTTGTTAGTTTTTTCGGGTCCTTGTTTGTGTTTTGAGTCATTTGCAGGAGTGCAGTACCGAGGATTTGCATAAATTTACAAGAGAAATAAGGTTCCAAGTAAGTTTTAAGTGTTAGAAAAATTTTCGGTTGGTTTTTGGATGGTTTGGGGAAAACTAAAAATTTTTCTAAGGCATTGGACTCAAAATTTAGCAAACATTATGTTGAAAATGCTCACTGGTGGCCGCCACCCAGTGAATAGCACAAACATCTCGCAGCCGCCAGCACGTCACTTTCGATTTCCGAAATATACAAGGCGGTGGCCGGCTGCCACCCACAACCTTATGTTCTGGCGGCCCGCCATAAACCATGTCTGCAGCCCACGAACAGAAAACACCAACTTTGTATTTTTCGAAAATATATACCGTGGTAGTGGGCCGCCACCTACCTCTTCATCTTGTAGCGGGCCGCCAGGCACCTCATCTGCAGCTGATATTTTTTTTAAAAACAATTTAAACCATTCCCTCTTCCCCACTCATAAGGCTATAGGGTGTGGGGGTCATGGTTGGGTCATGATTTGCCACATAGGCCCATTATTCATGCCCTATACCACCCCCCTAATTAAATCATGTTTTTTCGCGTGGATTAAACCACGGCAACCACGTCCCCCTTTTTTCCATTATTCACGCAAACCCTAACCCCAACATCAAGAAGAAATTTTCAATTCAGAATCTGCGATCGTCTGCTCCACAGGTACTTTTTTCTATATGTATTTTTCTTTTGATAGGAATAGCAATCTTTTAATTCACAGCAGCAAAATTTTTGATCGTAATATGCAATTGCATGCTTGTTTACTGTGCATTTTTTTCATCGTAATCTGCAATTTTTTTTTATCGGTGATTTTGTTTATTGAGGCTTTGATGATAGTGAAACAAAAATATGTTATGTATTTAAATAATCTTCAGGAATCGAGGAAGTAAAACATAGAGTGAATTCACTGACAAATTTTAGGGTCCACTATCAATTATTTATGTATACGAATGATGAAAAATATGTATATTAAATCTTCTAAATGTTAGCTTTGTCAAATATGCATTAACAATGGCAAAGCTTGACTATACAGACGGGGTCGAAAATGTATAAATCTAAAAATTTCTATAGAACCGTGGGTCGAAAACGTATATACCCAAAAATTTTCGAGCGAAAAGTTCGGGGGGTCGGGCTCCCCCGACCACTTCTTTTCTGATCCGCATTATACCTGTATGCCCAGTACCTGTTCCATATAAAGTTTTATAGGAAACTTTTGATACAACAGCTTTGTGATGTTACTGTGAATCTTTTGAATGTGTAAGGTAATTTGGTTTTACCTAAAAGCACAAGTGCACATCATTTTTTAAACAGAGTGATTTTCTTATTTTATCTTGTTGGTGCTTCTTTGTGTGTTTATGTAAGTGCATTATATTTCAATGAAAGTAAGACCAAAGTAATATTGTCATGCATATTGATTGACGTTCGTTTGTTTATGATTTATGCAATTATGTTTATATGTGTGTCATTAAGCTATAGTTAATACTACCATGGATCCAAGCAACCCGAACAACACAAACAACCCAAACAACCCGCCACAAACCTCGTGGACGACACCCGTTGATCCGATGTGGGCGACTCCACAATTTTCATTTGCAAGCTACAATCAAGTTCCTAATGCGTTCAACCAACTCCCTCAAACCCCAACTCCTAACGCGTTCACGCAACTCTCTCAAACCCCGAATCCTAACGCGTTCACGCAACTCCCTCAAACCCCGCAACCTACTAGTTTGTTTCAACTTCAACAAATCCAAATTCAACAACAATATCAGCAACAACTTAAAACGCTCCAACAAAGCCAAAGTCGGCCAATTCATACGAAAGTCCAATCGCAACCGACACCCGATACCCCTTCATTAGACGATTTGGATGACATTGTCATTGTACCCGAAACCTAACCTCAAAGTTCTAAGAAAACATCTACAAAAAAGCGTTCAAAGAGGCCGGAACAAGATAATTTAACCACCGGTAGAGGTCAAACTTGGACATCGATCGAGTAGTTTTTTTTCTTAATTTATAATATGTAGTTTAAATTTGGATGTTATTTTTTTTTATTAATTTGAATATACAATGTAATCGAAGAATTTACATCAAGATAATTGGTAAACGGGCAACAAGTTGCGCCGCTACCCCTTTTTGAATAGCAAAACTAAGCCTTTTAAAAACTACGTTCATAGATCTCGGAGTCATAACATTACTAAAAATGATGGAATCGAACCCTAGACTTCAAGTATAAAATACAACGCGCTTACCAACTGAGCTATTGTAAGTAAATATTAATTTTATTTGTTGTTTATTTAAAATAAATAAAGTAAATATTAATTTGAATGTTATATAGTTTTACTAGGTTATAACCCCGTGTATTACACGGGTTTAATAAATAAATTTTATATACTAAATAATAAAACATTATCTTTTTAAAAGCCTCCTTTATTGCACGGGTTGAAGAAATGTAATTTTATATATTAAATAATAAAATAAGTTATATCTATAAGAACCATATGTAACCAACTGGGGTAGCCCAGTTGGCCACCGACACCCACCTCTTCCCAGAGGTACCGGGTTCGAGTCTTGGGAGTGGCATATGACGTCCAGGGTAAGAACTCGGCAAGGGGAATTCACCGTGGAGCTAGCTTGGTTGGGTAGCGGCTCCCGGAGTGGGATCACTCCGGCGGTTGGGAGGACCGTGCACTATCCCCCTCCCCCTATAAGAACCATATGTGTTGTACGGATTGAATAAATGTAATATTATATACCAAATAATTTTTTTTTTATCTTTAAAACCATTTTATTACACGGGTCGAATAAATGTAATATTGTTTACCAAATAATAAAAAAAGTTATATTTTTAAAAACCTCAGTGTATTACATGGGTTGAATAAATATGATTTTATATACCAAATAATAAAAAATATATATATTTAAAAAAACTAACGGATTTTTTTATATTTAAAGTAGGATAAGATTGAATAATAATCTGAACTAACGGATTTTTTTATATTTAAAGTATGATAAAATTGAATATTAATCTTTATTTATTTAGTTAATATAAGATTGAAAAATCATATGATTAAATAGGTGGGAGGTTGTATGATGATAAATCGGTTAACCGTACTGAATGATAAAGATAATAGTTATTGTTGAACAAATTAATTAATCGAATTTAACAGAAACATTTGTGATGTTAGGTGGATTTTTTTTTAATTATTTGAAAGTTAATATCAACTTTGGAATTCGTATGAATTCTTATTAGATTTGATTAAATATTATTGATAATAAAAATTTGTCTTAGATTAGATTTTAGATTTGATTAAATATTATTAATAATAAAAATTTGTATTAATTTAGATTAAATATTATTATTATTAGTATTATTAATAATTTTAATCAATTAAATGAGAGAATGACAAGTGTCTCAAAACAGATTTATTTTATTATATAGTATAGATCACTAAAATTTATTTAATTTTATTTGTTGTTTATTTAAAATAAAAAAAATATATTTCACATAAAAAAGGGGTGGACAGTGGTTTGGGTCATGACCACACCCTTAGGATAGTGATTTTGGATGGTGAATTAGAGGGCGATGACATGGCGCTGACGTGGAGGATCATTGTGGTCCTATAGCCTAATCGTATACATCTTCCCCACTCATAACCGTAAACCCTACAAATCACCTTCACACCGCCGATAACTCCCTGTTCCCCTTACCCCTCTGCCGATAACCCTCACCCTTCTCACCTTTACGAAAACCACCCCCTTCTTCCACTGATACACCACCGAAACCCCCCCTGTTCACCTACAACCCACCGCCGATACCTTTCCCCACCATAATTCCTCCATTACACTTCCAATTTCTTCAAAAATCCCACCATTTATGATGATTCCACTACCCCTGTGACGGATTTTCTTCCACAAACAAAACCCCCATAAACAAATCATCATCCGGCCGATATATATCACCGATTTGGGACCTACATATCACGAAAGTCTGACTTTTTCTTGCACTCTTCATCGGTTCAGGTATGATTCCGCGTATTATGTTCTTGTTTGCTTGATTAGAGTCGGCTGTAAGTCTGTTTGGTGTCGATCCCGTCCTCGTTAGGTCTCGTCGATTCTATATGTCGAGTAGAGTTTTGTCGGGTCGGCTATTGGTCTTGAATGTCGAGTATTTGTGGTCAGTCCAGTAGTCTTGTTGAGTTAATCGTTTGAGCCGGTTTATCGTATGTTGAGTCTGTTGGTTCGTTTCAGGTTAGTGTCGGGTCAAATGTGAGTCTTTTGTTCGAGTCAAGTTGATGAGTTGTCGAGTAGTACAGGTTGGGTCAGTTGAGCTTCGTAGAGTAAGTCGAGTCGTTTTAGTTATCGAATTTGTTGGTTTGATGGTTATTGGGTCAGTCATGTTGTTTGGTTAGAGTCATGTTCGAGTCGCTAATCCGTGAGTTGTCTTGGTTCAGTTTGGTTGAGTTAGTGAGTTGCGTCTTTGTGTGGTTTGGCGTGTCGTTTTGGTCTTATGTTTTAATGTGGGTCGGTTTGCACGTCTTGTGTGTCAAGTCCATAATTGGTTGCATTTGCTTGGATAGGTTGCGGATGGGATAGGTTTGGGTTCACGTAGCTTCTTGAAATGGAATTTGCTTTTTGTTTCAAAGTACATAGGCCTTGGGTGGTGTCGGTCTGGGATGGTAAATGTAGTTGATTGGGATTGGGATTGGTTTTGGTAGTCGGGTTGTGTTGACATTGGTTGCTTGATAGTTTAATGGGTTGGTATGATACATTGACTTGAAGTTTCGATTTTGCGCATGAAAAGTTAATTTTTGCTTTAAAAAAGAAACCTCCTTTCACTAGGCGGAATCTTTCGATGATCAAATTTCTTTTCATAACAACTACAAGGTAATTATTTTAAAGCGCGAATTGGACTTCAATGTCATGTCTCGGCACTTTGGCTCTTAATTGGGACAATTAAAAGTGCCGATGGGGGTAGTGTACATTGAGTCTACTTTAATGTAGTTTTTAGTTTTGTTTGGGTTTACTTGCACGTACAAGTGGTTTAAGCTCGCCCGTACTCAATCTCCATTCGGGCGAGTTTAACTACCACTTAGCAATTGTAAAAAGTAACTTGCTTGTGTTGGAATTAGCCGCGAATGAAATGCTATACGGCTATTCTTTATTTTTTCGAAAAAAAATTATAAAAAAATTCAAAAATAAAAAAAAAAAAAATAAAAAAAAATTTAAAAATACCAAAAAATAGTTTGTTATTACTGACTGTCTGCTTGTTTTGTCTTGAAATTTATCTGTTTTACAGGCATGGCTAGTAGTTCTCGCCGAGGAAAGGTAGGAAGACAGGAAAGGGTCAGGCTGGTGAGGATGCGAGAGTTGATCCGGAGCTTCCAGTTCAGGCAGTTGGAGAGAGCAGTGGTGCAGCTGGGCAGCAGCAGGAGAAGTGTGGGGATGGCACGAGGATGCAGAGCAGCAGCTGACGATTATATCTTTTGCTGATTATTTTTATTTTATGCTGTTTTGATCCTCACTTTTGGTCTGTACTGATATTTACACACTTTAAACAGGTTGGTTAGGGATGGCTGGGTTGGTTGATGTGATGAAACTGATGAACTGCTGATGATTTTGATATATATATATATATATGATGATATGTTTTGGTAGTTTGTTTGTTTCAGATAGGTTGGTTGTGTTAGCCGCTTTCATTCGCGTGTTCGAGGGTAGGAGTTGTTTGCTGAGCGCGTATCGAATTGGAGGGCTTATGTGGAAACGACTGGCACTTTGACAGTCTCACTCACATACTCAGCTAAGTCGTTTCGTTTTTTTTGTTGTATTTTTTTATTTATTTCGTTTGCAGTTTTTTTTAGGTAGTTGTTGAGTCGTATTTTCGTTCTTGCATTAGGGACAATGCAATCTCTAAGTGTGGGGATGTGATACTTGTAAATAATCGAGTCTTAAAATTGAAAAATAAAAAAAAATTAATTAAGAAATTTTGAAAAATAAAAAAAATTGAAAAATCAGAAAATGTCTTTCGAATAAAAAAAGAAGTTTGCAAATTAAAACGGAAAATGATAGAAAAGATGAATGTGTATTCGGGTTCGAATAATAATGATATGAGATTATAATAAATCGAGCTTGCGTCTAGTTAGGGATATGTGGATAGGCCCGGGTTTGGTTTTAAGTCCCTTTGAGTTAATATACCTTAATTGTCGGTCTGCTAGTGAGTTTTCATCTGGGAGACATGGGAAATTAAAACTGCCAATAAGAGTATAAGGGGTACCGTTATAAGTTAAAACCGTTAGAGTTTGTGATCTTGCAAAAAAAAAAAAAAAAAAAGAATAAAAAGTGAGCTAGAAACTAAATGAAAGTAATGCATTCCTATGTAGTCTGAGCTGGGGATAGCGACTCTACAGCAAGATTACCGCTAGGGTGTGTGAAATCGACCGTGCAAAGAAAAAAAAAAAGTACCGAAACCTAAGTAATCTGTGGTTGGGGATAGCGACTCTACAGCCGGATTGCCACTTGGTTAGGGAAAGCATCGTCTAGTCTCACGGGGGAAAAAAAATAGAAAAAGAAAAAAAAAATTTGAGTGTAAACTCTCTTGGTTTGATATAAGACGGTTAGGAATTGGTCCAGTGATCGTTCTTTTAGCCCTATAAGCTTGAGGTGTGAGTAGGTGGACCGTTGATTCTAGCGTGAGGCCCTAGGTAGACTGACCACACTTAAATTAAAATCACATGATAAGGGCTTAGGACCGGATTTGGGTTTAAGGGGACAAGTATATTCGCAATCGCGACTAACGCAAGTCTTGGTTTTAATAAAATATACCTATGCTTTTGACCCGAGTAACTGTTCGTCTCTGATTCCGTTGCATAATTCTTTTTCGAGGACACGAAAAAAGAGTAAGTGTGGGGATGTTTGATGTATTGCAAAATACATCTTTTATTCGTGTACAGTTTGTATAGTTTTTGTTTTATTTAGTTTGATTTTTCGTTAGAATATGCATACTATTGATAAAATCGTGTTTTGCAGGTATTGATGCTTAAATATGTGGGAAACCGAGTAAAACGAGTCAAAATATTGAAATGACAAGTCTTGGAGCATGTTGGAAAGGTCGAGGAGTTTAAATAGAGTTAAAAAGCTGAAAAATCACTCTCTGGCACCCCATCAGCCACTAAGTAAGTCTGTGGCACCCGGCGAGAGACTGAAGGTAGTTCATGAGAAAAAAAAAACAAGGTGGCACCCCGCCACCCATTCCTTCAGTAGGTGGCGCCCTGCCAGAAGCTTGTAGCTGCCAATTTATGCGAAAATTAAAAGGGTTTGTTATGGAAAGTCATATAAATACATCTTAAACTTGGAAAAGAAACCCTAATTCGAATTTGGGACTTCTTGGGCGACTTATTGAGCATTCTTGGAGCACTTTTGGAGATCTTGAAGCATAGGAATCATCGATACGAGTTCGGGGAAGAAGACTTGAAGATCTAATCGGGTTTTCTAGTTCTTTGTTACAACTTTTCTTACGAAACTTGTTATGATGAATTCGTGTTTAGACATCTTTGAATTGTTTTCACGTTTTAACATGCTTGGCTAAATTTATAAACCACCTAGACTTGATGAATGGATTAATATAAAGTTTTTACCGTTTTCGTTATTTGCATGATTATTATGGATTGATTGTGTTTAGTAAGAGGTTTGATTTAATGATTTGATGTATATGCATGCTTTGAGTTGGTTTATTGTTATTATTTGCTTCATATGATTCTTAGTGACGGTCTATATCACAACATAGAGTCATATTAGGGTTTAGGATTTCGGTGAGTGTCTATATCACGTAAGAAAACCTTAACTCTTTAGGGAGAATTGCGCAATAACCCCTAGAAGTAATTGGTAATAATTTGCTAAACCATAGTGTTCTACTAGTCCTAATACCTGGAAAGTGAGGGGCTATTGGTAGGTCTTACCCGGCGAATTTCTTTAGATAGTCCTTGGAAAAGGTCATGTCTTGGTTTACCTGTCGGTCTTATTAGTCTATCAAGTCAAATTAATTACTTCAAACTACCCTAGATCTAGGATTGGAAAAGAATAGGTCAACATTAGGGTACTTACACAATACTTAGACAACTGGAAAGACGTCTAATAACCGGTAGGATTAACGGCCTAGGTAGTTCCACAGGTTTCTCCTTGAGAAGGGTCGAGGGGCTTAGATGGTTCTTAATAGGTTTAGTACTTTAAGATCCCGGTTCCATAACTCATGCATTTAACTTAATCGGTAATCTCTTAAAAACGATCCAGGATTCTTGTCTAGGTGGTCTCGTTCTCATATAAGGAAAGTCCTCAGTCTTCGTTCGTCTTTAGTCTAGCTTTAGTCTACTTAGTAGTTTAATATAGATTTCTTTAGTTTTCCGTAACCCCCCCCCCCCCCAAAACAAATAAACAAGTTAAGTCGTGTCTGTCAGCGTCTGTCAGAGTCTAGTTTACGTGATTTATAGAGTCTCGTGGTTCGATATCCGGACTTCCTAGGTTTATACTACATTGATCGGTACACTTGCCGATTGTGTGGTTTAGGTCGAGTCTAGAATTAAAGCTTTTTAGTGTCTAGCTTAGAGAGTCTAATATAGTTGAATTTTTATAGTCTGTTTAGCTCACATCAACTATCTTGGATTTGTTTGGTACTATCACAAATGTGTATGGTTTTAAACACGAAAGTTTTTGTAAACTCTGATAAGTATAAAGTTCATATAATTATTAGTTAAATTCCGTCCAGTATTAAGGGTGTTACAAGTTGGTATCAAAGCTTAAGGTTGTCAACAAAGTGTTCGGTTCAAGCTTGATCAAGCATCCGGTAAGAATTAATTGTTCTAAGAAGTGTTACTAAGTATAAAAAGGGAATGATGAATAGATATGCATGGGAAGAGCGTGTTAATACACTCAAACCCGGAAAGTGCATTAAATAAGAGCGGTAAAAACAAGTTATGAACTTGAATAAACCGAAGTAAATAAACCATATGCTATAGATGAAATGTTTAACGCTTGATGTAAACATTTCAGTTAAAGATGACGGATAAAGGTAATGATAATGCGGTGCCAAGAGTCACCGAGCAAACGAGAGAAGTGATTGCTGAAGAGGTAGGGAAGGCAATCGAAAACAGTCTGTCGGGTTTCATCGACAAAATCCAAAACACGGTATTATCAGTGGTGGAAGAAAGAATCAAGAAATTGGAGGATAATACCAATTTAGCAAAGGAGAAGTCGGGAGGACGAAAATCTTGTTCTTATAAAGAGTTCATGGTGTGCAAACCGCCAATTTACAATGGGGAGGTTGACCCAATAATATGCCAGCAGTGGCTAAGCGATATGGATGGAGTATTCGAAAGGACTCATTGTGATCCAGACGACTACGTAGCCTATGGCACGGGTCAGTTAAGGGGTCAAGCGAAAGACTGGTGGGATAACAAGAAGAAAGAAATTGGAAGCGAAGCGGCTAAAGCTATGACATGGGACGAGTTTAAGACGCCGTTTCTTAAACATCACAGTCCCAAGGCAGTCATTAACAAGATCAAGGAAGAATTCATGCAGCTTCGACACAAGGGTGAATCTATTGATAAAATCACGGGAATGTTCATGGATAAGATGAAGTTTTGTGATGAATTGATAACGAATGAGGAGCAGAAAATATATTATTATTATTATAATATGTTGAGCGCTGAGTATAGGGAGTTTATGACTCCTTCAAAGTATGAGACTCTCACCGAGATTATAAACGTTGCTCGGGAACGGGAGATAGAGTTGAAGAAACAGATTGAAAGAGGTGAAAGAAGGGCGCAGATAGTCAATACAAGCCCAACGAAAAAGGCGCGCACAACAGAATCCTCAAAGAAACAAGAAGGGAAAAGCGGGTCATCAAACTGCAAGATATGCGGGAAGGGGCACAAAGTTGAGTGCCGGTTCAAGGATAAACCGTGTCCTATATGTGGGAAAACGGGGCACACGGCCGCATTGTGCCCGGGGAAGGTGTCGGTGTGTTACAAATGCTACCAACCGGGTCACAAGAAATCTGAGTGCCTAGAGTTGATCGGAAAGAAAGATGGCAAGAATACACACACTGAGACACCAAGAGCAAAGGCAAGATCTTTCCTGGTTAACAGCAGTGGAGGCAAAAACAGAGCCCGATGTGGTCTCAGGTATATTTGCCATAAATTCAATTCCTGCACATGTGTTATTTGATACGGGTGCGAATAAATCTTTTGTTTCACATGGATTTATTCGACATCCTTCTTTTGTACTAACAAAATTGCCTATGCCATTAGAAGTAGAAATAGGTGATAACAAAAGTTTCCTTGTGTGTGATGTATGTCGAGATTGTAAGATAAACATTGACGATGAAGAATATTCAATAGACTTGATTCCTATGTCGATGGGGGAATTCCAAGTAGTAGTCGGGATGGATTGGCTATCCCGATACCATGCGAGAGTCGTATGTTTCCGCAAGGAGATAAAACTAACATCTCCAAGTGGAAAATCTGTTACCATATACGGCGAAAAGAGGGGTAATCCCGTTATGTGTTCAATGCTAAAAGCTCGCAAGCTCATGAGGCAGGGTTGTAGGGCATTCATGATATACGCGAATGAACCAGACAAGAGATCACTAGAGATTGAAGATGTACCGGTGGTACGCGAATATGCCGATGTATTTCCGGAGGACCTACCGGGAATACCGCCAGAACGGGAGGTAGAGTTCGGGATCGAATTGGTTCCGGGCGCGAAACCTGTGGCCAAGGCACCGTATCGACTCGCGCCATCAGAATTACAAGAATTGATGTCACAAATTCAAGATCTGTTAGACAAAGGGTTTATCCGGCCTAGTGTGTCTCCGTGGGGCGCACCGGTGCTATTTGTGAAAAAGAAGGATGGGAGCATGCGCACGTGTATCGATTACAGGGAGTTAAATAAACTTACGGTGAAGAATCGATACCCACTCCCAAGAATCGACGATTTATTTGATCAGTTGCAAGGCGCAAGTTGGTTCTCCAAGATCGACCTTAGATCGGGATACCATCAGTTGAAAGTCAAGGAGGAAGATATACCGACGACGGCTTTCCGTACACGGTATGGACATTACGAGTTCCTTGTGATGTCCTTCGGGTTAACTAATGCACCCGCGACTTTCATGGACCTCATGAACCGGGTCTGTAAGCCTATGCTAGATAAGTCGGTAATAGTGTTCATTGATGACATCTTGATATATTCGAAGAATGAAGCGGAACACACAAATCATTTGCGTGAAGTATTAGAGACGCTCAGAAAAGAGAAATTGTACGCAAAGTTCTCGAAATGTGCTTTCTGGTTGCGAGAAGTACAATTTCTCGGGCACATCATTAGTGCAAACGGGGTGTTAGTAGACCCGTCAAAGATAGAAGCAGTGGCGAGATGGGATCCATCGAAAAAGTTGAAAGTTGAGATGCGCACATCATTAGTGCAAACGGGGTGTTAGTGGTCTCCTTGTTGTAGGGATCATAAGGTATGTAAATTTCGGTATTTTCGATTCATCTCAAGTTCTAGACAAATCATGAAAAGTTGAAATTGAGCTTGATTGTGTCATGCATGAATGAAATTGGAAGAGATATAAGGTTTAGGGATAAACCCTAGATGAATTCTTGTCAAAATCTTGCATGATGATTGTAAGGTTCATAATCACTATAGTGGGTGATTACCAAGTTAGTAGAACTTGATAAACACTAGGACTAAGACTTTTGATTTAGTGTAAACTGAAATTAAGTGACAGTCTCTGAAATATTTCGGTTGAAAATATGTATAAATTTTCCTAATTGAAGTTGATTTAGACAAGTTAACAAGTCATAAACTTGGTAATAATCATGTGAAAATTTGACCCACTAGGTGTTTGTTGAAATGCCTAAGTGGGGAATTAATATGTTGAAAATCGAATAAAAACGCATAATTGACTATTGTGACCATTTATGTGTTTATAATGACGAAAAGGGTTCTAAATGTAAGTTGAATTGAACTCTTTAGGCCAAGCATCCGGATCTTCAAGCGGACAAGCCGGAGGAGGAGATACGCGCTTGAATGGTGTGCTCTAAAGGTACGTGACTTTAGTCTCGTTAAATTACGCATATATGGTTGAGTTTAGTGTATAGACAGAATCGTAGTGTAAAGGATGCGTTTGACGTGTTCTAAAGTGGCGTAGTTCACTTGAACATCAAACGGGTCAAAATAAAGACTTGGGATTGGGTTTGACTTGTTAATAAAGTGATGGTTTTCACTAGATAGTCAAACGGGTTGAATAGATACCATAAAAGGAAACATGACAATAGCGATATGATGGTTTCGTAAGTTGTTAAGTGTTGGATTGCACTACGCTTATGAACCTAGCTATGATACTTTAAGTTGTGAATCCAGGATATTGGAATAATAAATGAGGGTATGTTGAAAAGGCCGTTTAAAACGGAATGTTGAATTCCGAGGAAACGAGCTTTTAGTTCCAAGGGAACACAAAGCCATGAATAGCGCAAACACACCAAGATGTACAAGCCCGGGAACTTGGGTAATGGCATCTAAAAGGTCTTAGAATAAACAAACTGGAAATATACACTTATAGTTGGAATGGGTAGAATAAATAATAGTATAGAAACTTTTAGCCGTATGATCGGTGAATCAATTGTTGGTATGATATTCAAAACGAACATGTCCGTAATGAATTTACAGACATACAGGAAATAAATAGTCTAAAACGGTATGCAGATTTGGGCGAAATCAACAAAATAGTCAAATGGCAAAATCACAGAGTCCACCGTAAATTACGGTGGAAAACAAAAACGTTTCGGTGGTTCACCCCTGTGTTACGGCAGACCAGAATCATCCAGGGTCTACCGTAACTTACGGTAGACACCGTAAGTTACGGTGGAGCCCAGAAAACTTGTATTTTATTTATCACTTTTCGATGACGGAATTCGTTTATATGTATTGTATTAATGTCAAAACTAATGTTTTTAGTGGTTTGACCCTAGGTATGGATTAGGTCCTTCCGGATGGTGATCAAGTACGTTGTTAGGTACCGAACACGCATTTTGAAGCTTCCACACCAAACTTAACTTTGTCTAGACTTTAATCATATTGTAAACGTTTTGTCAATCGTGTTTTGAATCCTTTAAACTAGTTGTTAGTTGACTAGCAAGGGTTAACTTTAAATTTGTTATGCACTATCTTGGATTTGTTTGGTACTATCACAAATGTGTATGGTTTTAAACACGAAAGTTTTTGTAAACTCTGATAAGTATAAAGTTCATATAATTATTAGTTAAATTCTGTCCAGTATTAAGGGTGTTACATTTTGTGGCAATAATTTATACATTTATATATTGAAAATTATCAGATGGAACCCGTCGCCAATGAGCCAGTTAACGAAGTTAACCAATCTGAGCAAAACAATGAGGATCACTTTCTTAATTGGCAAGATATAGAAAATATTGTTGCTCAAGGAATAGCCAATGCTATTCCAGCAATCCTTGCTGCTGCCCAAAATCCAGTTGAACCTCCACCATCTACTCCCAGCAAACGTACTCGTGATGACAACTTCAGTAATAGTGTAAATGGAGGCAGCAACAATAATAATAATGATAATGATGTGATGCAAGCCCCATTTCTTAAGAAAATGAAAACTGCAACGCCTGGTTGCACATACAAGGAATTTCTTGCCTGTAAACCAATCGAATTTGTAGGCAATGAAGGGGCAACTGCTGCACTGCATTGGTTATAGAAAACCGAAGCAGTAATTAAAATAAGTAAATGTACCGAGGAAGACAAGGTCATGTACGCGTCACATCTTTTTAAAGAAGGGGCACTAGAATGGTGGAATACAGTACTACAAGCCAAGGGAAGTGATGTGGCTTATGCCATGAATTGGGAAGAATTTAAAAGACTAGTGGAAAGGAAATTCTATCCCGAATATGAAAAGGAACAAATGACAAATAAGTTCCTAAACCACCGGATAGTGGATGTTGATTGTCGAGGGTATACTTCGACATTCTTCGAGTATGCTAGAGTAGTACCTACCCTGGCTTCGCCAGAACTGGTACTTATTTCTCGCTATATTTGGGGTTTAATTAGCGAGATTCGTGATATCGTCAAAGCCGCAAGACCCCGCACGATTGACGATGCGGTGGAGTTAGCCAACACCTTGATCGACGGACTGGTACGTACGCGAGAAGAAAACCAAAAGAAGGAAGTGGCCCAAAAGATTTCCCAAGGATTCCGTGTGGGTAATAATAGTAGTAATTTCAAGAAAAAGGGAACCGGGCAATCTTTCACTGCTCCATTTTGCAGTACCTGTAAAAGGAAGCATTTTGGAAAATGTAAGGGGTATTGTAACTTCTGCAAGATTCCGGGGCATCAAGAAGAAGATTGCAGGAGGAAGAAATCAACAATCTGCTTCAACTGTGGAGAAGCTGGACATTTTAGACTAGACTCCCCTAAATTGGTCAAACCAGCTGACAACAAAGCCAAACCTGCAGAAGGAACTACCAAGAAAAACGTAAGAGCCTTCCAGTTGACTACCCAGGAAGCAGAGCTAATCCCCGATGTGATAGCTGGTACGTTCCTAGTTCACGACGTTTATGCAAAAGTATTATTTGACTCTGGTGCAAACCAAAGTTTTATAAATTCTTCATTCTGCCAAGCTCTTAACCTACCCTTAACTAACCTTAGACAAATTTTTACGGTAGAAATGGCAGATGGGAATTTTGTTAACATAGATAAGGTTTCGCAAGAAGGAAAGATAGAACTCTTAGGCCATAAATTTTCTGCAAACCTGTTACCTATGAAGTTAGCTGGATTCGATGTTGTGTTAGGAATGGTTTGGTTAGTAGCCAACCATGCTCGAATCCTCTGTGATAAAAATTCCTTAGAAATTCATACACCCACAGGAGAAATAGTGGTGATTACAGGAGATAAGCCACGTAAGCCAATGAAATTCATTTCAGTAATGAAAGTGGCCAGTTATTCAAGAAAACAAGGAATAGTGTATATGATTTCGGTAATCATTAACACTAAAGGTAAGGAACTTAAGGAAATTCCAGTAGTATCAAAATACCCGGATGTATTCCCAGAAGAACTACCTGGATTACCACCCAATAGGGAAGTAGAATTTAGAATTCATCTAATTTCTGGAACTGCACCAATAGCTAAGGCACCTTATCGGTTAGCACCCACCGTAATGTTAGAATTGAAAAAGCAGTTAGATGAATTATTAAGCAAAGGATTCATACAACCTAGTTCATCCCCGTGCGGAGCACCAGTGTTGTTCGTGAAAAAGAAAGATGGTTCGATGCGAATGTGTATCGATTATAGGGAATTGAATAAAGTTACAATTAAGAATCGATACCCATTACCTAGGATTGATGATCTGTTCGATGAACTTCAGGGAGCTAGATATTTTTCTAAGATAGATTTACGCTCCGGATACCATCGGTTGAAAGTACAAGAGGAAGACATACCTAAAACTGCCTTCAGAACTGGGTATGGTCACTACGAGTTTACTGTCATGCCATTTGGGTTAACAAATGATCCTGCAGCATTTATGGACATGATGAATAGGATCTGTAAGCTGTATTTGGATAAATTTATAATTGTCTTCATTGACGATATACTTATTTATTCCAAAAGCCAGGAAGAGCATTATGAGCATTTGCATGCCCTCTTAACTTTGTTAAGAAAAGAAAAGCTTTATGCCAAATTCTTGAAGTGTGAATTTTGGTTACAGGAGGTGCAATTTTTAGGACATATGGTGAATCACGAAGGGATACACGTAGATCCTTCTAAGATAGAAGCAATCCTAAAATGGAAAGTCCCACAGTCAGCCACGGAAGTTTGAAGTTTTCTAGGATTAGCTGGTTACTATAGGCGTTTCATCAAGGATTTTTCTAAGATAGATGTGCCATTAACTAAGCTAACCTGTAAAGCAGTTAAGTTTGAATGGGGACCCAAGCAAGAAGAGGCTTTTAGAATTTTGAAACAACGATTAACAAATGCTCCTATTCTAGCCTTGCCAGAAGGAATAGAAAATTTTGAAGTTTATTGCGATGCTTCTAAGTTAGGATTAGGATGTGTGCTGATGCAACGCAAGAAGGTAATTACGTACGCTTAAAGGCAATTGAAAAAGCACGAAGAAAACTATACGACTCATGATTTAGAGTTAGGAGCCATAATTTTTGCCCTTAAAATTTGGCGACATTATCTGTACGGAAGTAAGTTCACTTTCTATACAGATCATAAGAGTTTAAGATACATATTTGGGCAAAAGGAATTAAACATGAGGTAAAGAAGATGGATGGAAATTCTAAGTGACTACGACTGTGATATTCAATATCACGAAGGAAAAGGAAATGTAGTTGCAGATGCCTTAAGTCGTAAGTATCATGAGAAACAATGACGAATCCGTGCTCTTAGATTAAGTTTACAATTAGACTTAATGGAACAACTGAAGAATATTCAGGAAACAGCAATCAAGGATGATGCTGAGGGAATGAAGGGACGGATAAAAGAATTAGAACAAGGAAATGATGGAATTTGGAGATTCCACAAGAAAAGAATTTGGGTTCCTAAGCAAGGAGACTTAAGAAATAAAATTTTAGAGGGGGCCCATAAATCTAGGTATGCCATGCATCCTGGTAATAATAAGATGTACCAAGATTTAAGAAATAATTTCTGGTGGATAGGAATGAAAAAAGGACATAGCTAGATATGTATCTAAGTGTCTAACTTGTTCGCAAGTTAAAGCAGAACACCAGAAACCCCCAGGTCTACTTCAATAATTAAAAATGCCTGTATGGAAATGGGAACTCATAACAATGGACTTTGTTACTAAGTTACCCAAAACCAGAAAAGGTAACGATGCGATTTGGGTAATTGTGGATCGATTAACCAAATCAGCTCATTTTCTACCCATGAAGGAAACCTTTAGCATGGAAAGACTAGCCAAGTTATATGTAGATGAGGTAGTATCCTTACATGGAGTCCCACTCTCCATCGTATCCGATAGGGATAGTCGGTTCACTTCACATTTCTGGACAAGTTTCCAAGAAGCAATGGGGACCCGACTAAATTTAAGTACAACCTACCATCCCGAAACAGACAGACAAAGTGAAAGGACTATCCAAACCCTGGAAGACATGCTTAGAGCATGTGTTATAGATTTTGGTAGAAACTGGGACGACCACCTACCTTTAATTGAATTCTCCTATAACAATAGTTATCATGTAAGCATCGAAACTGCCCCATTCGAAGCACTGTATGGACGGAAGTGTCGAACTCCAGTTTGTTGGGCAGAAATAGGAGAAAGTCAATTATCAAGTCCCGAGCTTGTGCAAGAAACCACCGACAAGATCACTCAAATAAAGGAAAGACTAAAAACGGCTCGAGATCGCCAGAAAAGTTATGCAGACAATCGACGTAAGCCATTAGAATTTCAAGTTGGAGACAAGGTACTATTAAAAGTTTATCCCTGGAAGGGAGAAGTTCGGTTCGGTAAGAAAGGAAAACTGAGTCCAAGATACCTAGGACCATTCCCAGTAATTTAACGAATAGGACCAGTTGCTTATCGCTTACAACTGCCAAAAGAGCTAGCTGGAGTACATGACGTATTTCATGTATCTAACCTTAAGAAATGTCTATCTGACGAGTCACTGGTAGTACCTCTTCAAGACATAGAGGTAAATGAAAAATTGAAGTTCGTAGAGAAACCGCTCCAAATAGAAGACAGAAAGGTCAAGTTTCTTAAACACAAAATATTGGTACTTGTCAAAGTCAAGTGCGATTCGAAAAGAGGACCTGAATACACCTGGGAGCTGGAATAGGAAATGAAGAGAAAATATGTTGGGGTTGAATCCTACTAGAGGAACAGATAATGAAAGCCAAAACCGGATCATGACAGTGGATTCACAATAATCAGCTGTTTACATTAAGCTTTCCCCTTGACAGTGAATCAAACATCTGACATGCTCCAAGTACTGCCCTTATCAACAACTGCTGATCCTATAAACCACTGTGAAACCAAAGCACTGATGAAGTTTAAAGGCTGAAGCTCAATCTACTGCTGGAATCCAAGTACTGCTGAAGAGTTAAAGCACTGCCCATTCAAGGCCTGATCACCCTTTGAAGAAAGCACTGTTGCTCATACAACAGTGGTTGATTACGTCAGCGGAATGAAGAGTCCGTGTTTATATATCAGTGTTTAGAATGTAATCAATGTCTGTATGATCAGTAGTTGTAGAACAGTAGATAGAGTTTGTTAGTTTGTTAGATGTCACTTTCATGGTGACATCAGCTGAGATGCCTCAGTGGTTTGGTTTGTCTATAAATGGAGCAGTACTCTGTACTGTTACATTTGATTCATTTTGAGTGAGTTACTCTCCTCAATTCAATCCTTTCATCTTGTACAATCCAACCTTGGAGTATCAGGCTGAGGGGGAGCTTAGATAGTAAGCATGCTTAGTAATCTTTTGATTGACTTTGTAATCTTTCAACTAATGCAAATCATGTGTTTATCAAAACTATTCTCTTCCTTGATTGTGGTTATAAAGTTTGTTGTTCATTTCCGCTGCACTTTACATTGCTTCATATTCATTCATTGTTCAAATCATACAAACAAACACAATCATGAGAGCCTCCGATTGTAACAATTGGTATCAGAGCCTGGACAGTCAAATTCGATCTAACAATCAATTTGACATAATAGTTCGGCTCAAAATTCATCGATACTAAGGTTGGTTGTATTTAGTTGAAAAACAGAGTAACGAGTAAATCATGATCAAAATGGTTATTCAAAAAACTCTGTAAATCAATCAAGATGTCATATGACATACAAATCTCACACAACAAGTGATTTCATGCACAAGACACTCATGGTTTCTAGATCTGAAAACATATCTGTTGAACAATGAGATTATTTCTTATTTTCAAAATTGATTTCAACTATTGTTATGAAATTTGTGATGTCTTCATTATATCAGATGCAAAAGTATGAACCTCAGATTAACAAAACCTATGTTCATAAAAACATTGGTATTTTGCTAACATAAAAAGAGGGAAAGTAAAACTTTAGTCATTTGATCCTATGTGTTGAAAAACAGGTTGAGATCCTCAAAAGGAACAAATCAACTTTGTTAAAAATACACTAAGAAAATCAGGGGTCAACATAGTCCGTATCATATGTAATGTGAGATGGGTTGAAAACTTGTGCAAAAACGACCAATTCTCTTAAAACATTACTATAAATTGATTCTGGATTGGGTATTCCTTCAATAAAGACCTCCCAGTAAGTAATTCATTACTTATCAAAGGGAAGGGTAAAAAGGGATGAAGAAAATTCACAAAAACTCAGAAGTGTGTTTATCTCAAAACTTTTGAAGTCGGAAGAAAAGAGTATAAACATAAAACACTTAAGAGTCAAAGCTTGGGGTAATAATGGTCATTAAGCAACTGTTTGTGATCATTTGGTTCAGGAAAGTTCAGGTGACAATAGTGTTCCCGGTGAATGAACTTCAAAGAGGATAAGACAAATTTTCAAAATCATTACATGATAACGAGATCTATAACAGGATCTTCAAAACTCATGTGTCCTCATGTTTGCATTCAACTGACAAGAAAATGGTACCAAACAGTGGTCAATATGTATTCAAAGTCTCCTACCACTGCTGTCTAACCACTGACCATTTTCATAACCTTGAGAATGATATGATTACGCAATTTATTAAAAATATACCAGATCCTTTTGACTCTTTTCTCAGAAAAACCTTTACCCATTTTTTTTTCAAAGGTTTTTCTCAAATAACCAGGATATATTATTCATTTTTTTGGAATAATATATTTTGAACTTTTGCTTATTTTTGTTGGCAATAGTTTCAATTTCTTGTCAGGATATGGTACCTTATTTTTTATTGGTATTTTTGTCCTCATAACTGGGTCAAAAGGAAATGGTGCATTTGTCAAGGTCATGCCATACTCAGGGTTGTTTTAAACACTAATCAAAGGTTGATTGCTAAACAATGTTTAAACTACTGGGGCACTCATGTTTTAATTTTCATATCAAACGAAAATGAGTTGCCTTAGCAAAAAGTTCTCACCATCCAGGGTACCAAACCACTGTCAGTAATTCGTAAGAATTTCAAAAGGAAATTGACATGTGGCAAAACCTTGAATGAAAATTTCTTTAAAAAGTTGCTGAAAATGAACTTTCAAACCATTGTCATTATTTTAACCCTAACCACTGCTTTGCTCATACGTCTGTTTACTAAATACTGTCCACAGCTGAAAGTCATCCACTGATCCATCATTTCTCCTGGCAAACACTGATGCTCAAAATCAGTGTTTTAACCACTGATGTACTATCTACTGATACTAAAAATCATCCACTGATGTCACATTATTACCGTTGTAATCACTGATGTTTGCTTCATCAGTGGTTTTCAAAACAACTATCCTCTGCTTTTCATCTATATCCTCAGAGGTTGACACGTGGTCAGTTTTTAGCCTTCAGATCATAATAACCGCTGCCACATCAGCGATCACATTTTCCCTAAATAAAACCCTGATCAAAACCCCAAACAGGGTTTTACACTGTCGAATTGAATTCCAAAGTTCTCTTCTCAAAGCAGTTTCCAACCTTTCTTCCAAAATCACTCTCCGACTCTTCTTCATCAAAATGACGAAGTCAAAATCAAAATCTAAACCAAAATCACCATCATCTTCAAAAGAGGTCGCTCAAACGGCCGAAGAAACCATTGAAATCCCATACAAATCACCGCACAACCACTTGGGTCTCCTCACAAAACCCTCAAACAATCGCACCTTCGATTCCGTCATCGACACACTATCTGAATCAAAGTACAAAACTTTGTTGACAGTAGACGCTCCCATTTACTTGCAAACCCAGAGAGAGTTCTGGAAAAATGCTAAGCTTGAAAAACAAGACGGAAAAGTAGTAGCCATTAACTCCTCGATACAGGGTAAAGCGATTCAAATCACTCCGCAATCAATCTCTGAAGTCTTCAAACTCGATGATCAGAAAGGTAAAACTTCTTTTGATAAAAACGAGTTAAAAGCTGATTTTCTGAAAAGGGGATATGCAGAACAATCAAAGGTAGATACCTTACAAAAAGGTTACTTCCCGTCTGCACCCAGATTTTTATTCCACACACTTTTGTCGTGTGTTTCAAATAAAACAACAGCTTTTAACGAAATACCATTGAAGATTCAATGCCTGGGCTATGCCATTTTAAATAATAAAGATTACAACTATTCCCAGGAAATCTTCAATGACTTGGTAAAGAATGTTGATAGCAAAGCATTTTTACTCTTTCCAAGGTTTCTAAGCTACTATTTTAAACAAAAAATTGAAAAAGAAAATGAAAATGTGCCAAAACAAGGTGTTTATTTTCAAATAAAAAGTTTAACACCTGAAACATTCACTAGAATGTTGGCACCAATAAAAACAAAAGCAGAGGTGTCCGAGCAGAATTTAGCAGTTACCACTGCTCCTCAAACATCTGCTGCTGAGCCCACTGCTCCAGGTGATCATAGCAGCACTACCACTGCTTTGAAACCCACACCTGCCACCACCAAAAAGACCAAAAAGAAAACATCCAGAAAACCCCCCAAACCCAAAACAAAGGCAACTCTGGAAGATGAGATCCCAGAGCAAATGCCAGTGACAACACAAATGTCACCACAAACCACTGCTGCTACTTCCTCACAGCAGTTGGTAGAAAGATCTCCACCTTTGCCTAAAACTCCTCCTGCATCCTCACAAAAGGATCAGGTTGTAAGCACAGGGACCCCACAATATGAAGCTCTGGATTCAATCGGATCCATCTTCCTCAGTCCTGATCCCAAGGACATGTCTCTTTCAACTCCCATACCCTCACCAATAATATTACCACAATCCATGCTACCTTTGTTGCATGCAGTTGATATAGCTCAGACAAAAACCAGTTCCTCTCAATCACCCATCAAAGAGAGTACACTCCAACAAGTGACTGGGTCTGATGCTTATACCTCTGCTATCCCAGCAACAACTGAGGAGGTTACACCCCCTGAGTTACAAGTAACTCTTGGTGGTAGTTCAAGTGGAGCAGCAACTACAACTGATGGATCAACAGATCTTCAGTTGGACAGTTGTTTCATCAGTCAGACTACCTTGAAGGCAATTTCTTCCATAGCACCATCGGTAACCACCAGTGAGTTGATTCTAACCACTGGTACCATCAAAGGTTTATCAAGTGCTGAAGAAAGAAGTCCCCAGTACCAAGAACAAGGGGCATCAATTGGTGATTTTTGGGATTCAGTTCCTAAGTCACACATTGATACAACCACTGCTGGTGGGGATTCAGATGATCCCATTAAAATGGGTGATGATTCAAAATATCAGGAATTGACGGGCAGAGTTGAAAAACTTGAAACCTCGGTTGCTGAAATAAAGGATATGGTGCAAGAGATTCTGAAAGCTCAAAAAGCACAATCCACTGCTGTTCCACCTCAAGCACCTGCTCCATCACAAGCATTTGCTGCAAATGAGCTCTGGAATATTTTCCAGCCCTTACTTGAACAACAAAAACAGATGGCTGATCAGCAGCATGAAATACATGTATAACCCCCTTGCAGACATCAAGGCTATAAAGGCCAGCATACAAAAGACTGCCCATGGTGAAAAAGTTCCCTCCACTATCCTTTTTATGGATAACCCCCTTGCAGATAATGCCAAAAAGGGGGAGAATGTCAAGAAGATGAAGAAAAAGGGAATTGAAGATGGTCTGTATGTTGAACCAGAGCAAGGAAAACAGCCATCTAAAATCTCAAAAGATTCAACATCTGAAACTTCCATCCAAACAACTGATACAGCAGTGGTTACAAAAACTACTGTCAGTAGCCAAACAGCTGCCATCTCTTCAACACACACCACTCCATCACACACCATCAAAACCACCGCCCTCACATCATCGTTATTACCTCCTGCCATAAAGCAGAAGACATCAGATGTTACAACATCTGCTGTAATGACAACAGTGATTGAAACACCAGTTGTTTCAACCACTGTCAGTCAATCACAATCACAAACCACTGCTACTCATATCACCACCACTGATCCACCCAAGACATCATCTTCCTCTCCTACAATAAAAAAGGAGAAGGGTTTTCATTCCTGATGATGTGTCACCAACACCTTCAACCCCTGCTCAAAAGCAGAAGACAACTACTGACACATCAGTAGTTGTAATGACAACAGATGTTGAGACACCAGTTGTTTCAATAGCTGTTAGTCAGCCATCCACCACTGTTTTCACAAATCTCACATCACAACCAGCAAAGCTCTACACCAGAAAAAGAAAACTTACTCAGCCAGATGAGGACCAATATGATCCCACTGCTGCAAGATATCCGTTGGAACTAGAAGCTATAAAAAATGAGATGAGGCAATTCTACACTGATGATGATCCTTCAAACAGAAAATTCTCTTCACTCGTTGGCTTCATGGTTCCAGAAGACATGGATGAATATCTTGAGCTCAAAACAAGACAGGCTAAGATAAGAGCCAAAGTTGAATGTAAAGGTCAAGGTGATGAAGCCATTGCTGAAAGATTGGAACTTCTGCTCACAAAAGTCAAACTAATAAAAGATTTTGCACAAGAGCTGAGCAAAGAAAAGGCAGAACAACGAAAAGAGATGAGAAGAAAACTTCTTGCATACATAATTATCCTGCTGAAGAAAACCAATTTGAAGAATGGCCAATAGTAGCTTTAAAGCATGAAGCTGATAGGATTGATAGAATCAAGAATGATCCTAAAAAGAAGAAAAATGCTCCAAATTGGAGCAAATACAAAAAGCTCATCACTGACCTAACAACTGAGTACAAAAGAAAGAAACTGGAGTTGGTGGATGCAAAAGTGGATACTGCCAATGCCATATCAAAATGGTCAAAGCAGCAAACTGATGAAGCCTATGAAAGGCTAAAGAAAAGGAAGATAACTGTTTCAGGCACTTCAAAGAAGCATGAACAAATGATGAAGCTTGAACAGCAGATAGAAAACCTCAAAACACTGTTCAGGTCAACAAGAAATCCTACTCTTGTGTCAAACCAAGAAGAAGGAGAAAAGCTGACTAGTGAAGAGGAAAAGGAAGTTGAGTACTTCACAGAAACCATCATGAAAATGGGTCTAAAAGAAGAGAACTCAGAAAAACGTCAAAACCTTTTTAAGAAGATGTTAACTAAGCCTGCATCACCAAATACTTCAGAAGTTTCAGACATTGAGCGAGATCAACAAAAGAGACAGGAGCAGATAGAAAAGGAGACTGCAGAAGATATAGCTGCAGCAAACAATGTTATTGAAATGGCCTTCAAACGAATGTCTGAAAGTCTGTAAGTTTTCACAAGGCCAACTTCTCCAAACTCATCAGTGAATAAATCTCTCCCAAGAAACCCATTGGGTTTAAAAGTACTAAAGTGGATGTCTGATCAAAAGACCCACGTATTGACCCTGGTCAGATCCAATGGCGAAGTGAAGTACATATCAAGGAAAGAAGTACTAGGCCTTAGTGTTGAAGATTTGCAGGATCTCCTTGAACTTTCACTGTGCAGGGATGAGGATGACACAAGTTCCAAAGAATTTGAAGAAGAATTTAAAAGAAAAGCAAGGGAACTTCTGATGAGGAATAAAGATCCAGAATAATGAAGGGTTTTGGCATTATCTGTTCCAGGGAGAGATTGTTGGGGTTGAACCCTACTAGAGGAACAGATAATGAAAGCCAAAACCGAATCATGACAGTGGATTCACAATAATCAGCTGTTTACATTAAGCTTTCCCCTTGACAGTGAATCAAACATCTGACATGCTCCAAGTACTGCCCTTATCAACAACTGCTGATCCTATAAACCACTATGAAACCAAAGCACTGATGAAGTTTAAAGGCTGAAGCTCAATCTACTGCTGGAATCCAAGTACTGCTGAAGAGTTAAAGCACTGCCCATTCAAGGCCTGATCACCCTTTGAAGAAAGCACTGTTGCTCATACAACAGTGGTTGATTACGTCAGTGGAATGAAGAGTCAGTGTTTATATATCAGTGTTTAGAATGTAATCAATGTCTGTATGATCAGTAGTTGTAGAACAGTAGATAGAGTTTGTTAGTTTGTTAGATGTCACTTTCATAGTGACGTCAGCTGAGATGCCTCAGTGGTTTGGTTTGTCTATAAATGGAGCAGTACTCTGTACTGTTACATTTGATTCATTTTGAGTGAGTTACTTTCCTCAATTCAATCCTTTCATCTTGTACAATCCAACCTTGGAGTATCAGGCTGAGGGGGAGCTTAGATAGTAAGCATGCTTAGTAATCTTTTGATTGACTTTGTAATCTTTCAACTAATGCAAATCATGTGTTTATCAAAACTATTCTCTTCCTTGATTGTGGTTATAAAGTTTGTTGTTCATTTCCGCTGCACTTTACATTGCTTCATATTCATTCATTGTTCAAATCATACAAACAAACACAATCATGAGAGCCTCCGATCGTAACAAAATATCCTCACCTATTTCAGTAAATCTCGAGGACGAGATTTTAAATAAGGTGGGGAGGATGTAAGGACCTGCAAAAATGTCCAAAAACGACCCGTAAGGGAAAACCCGGACCCCTGAAACCCTAATCCTCATGAAAAACCAAGAAAATAAGAAAAATTGATTTCTGGCGGGCCGCGTAAACCATAAGGCAAGGTTACGCGGGCTGCGAGAGAACATTTGGCAACCGGGATGCGCTACAGGCCACGTGTTATCCACGTGGCAAACCTAAATGTGACACGCTAGCCCTACACGTAGACTAGGGGTCCTCGCGGGCCGCGTAAAGTTTAAGTTAAGGTTTACGCGGGCCGCGTAAAACCTAAAAATCAGCTATAGTGCATGGGACTTGCTTCTGTGTTCGAAATCTCAGTCTCAAAACGTCCATATTATGCTGAAAACGAGTTTTACGGTGTCAAGACGCTGCTACGAATTCAGGGTATTAACTCGATCACTGCTACAATACAATGTCCGATCGATTGAAACCGATCCGATGGATGTTTAAGTGCTGCCCGTATTTGGGCTATACTTTGTCATTCGTCGTGAGGGTTTTGATTTCGTGAGTTTATCGTAAAGAGTTGTATTAAGTTACTGACCTAGTTTCGTGTGCATTGTTATTTAAATTAGGTTATCAGGCTTATCAGTAGGCTAAACTCAGCCCAATTAAACCTGCAAAGTGAGTCATTCTCTTTTTTTCAAAAATGTTTTACAATACTCAAATGTTTCTAGTTATATATTACAGGGATTAAGTCTTGGTTATCTTGAATCACTGGCAATTGGGGTATTGTGCACATTACTAATTTCTCACGGTTAGGTAAACAAACCTAACTGTGATAATCATCACTACTTGGGTGAAAGGACCCAATAGTGGTATGACCATCGTCACCATGGTGTGACACGGCGCCAGATAAAAATAAGATAGTAGCCATTGTAATCGCTCTTATGCTGTAATTTGTAACTAATGTGTCGTTTTATTTAACTTGAATGACTCGCCAGTATTTCCCCGCTGATAAAATATTTTTAAACATGTTTCAGGTGATTTACTGTGAATCAAGGAAAAAGTGCTACGGAGCACTAACAAGCTTGAAGGGGTGGCTTAGTAAAACAAATAAACATGTTTTGTAAAACAGGGAATTTCCTCGTGAAATTCCTCTATTGTAAATTTCGGGGTTTGCCCCAAATTGTGAAATAAAATAATTGGGCATTTTCAAGTTTTAAAAGATCCTGTTAAACTTCCACTGTCAAATCAAATAATAAATACCACGGGTTTTCTATACCGCGGCTCCTGGACCGGGTCACACAAGGATGGGGGCCGTGACATGAGGATTCAAAGAAGTTCGAACCTAAAAAACCTGAAAACTATACTGAAACTGATTTTCAAAAGTTTGAACTGGATGCCAAGGAATTTAGCATCGTTGCATCTGCCTTGCCCAATGAAATCTATGTTGGACTGTTATATTGTAACAATGCCAATGAATTATGGGATGCACTTAAGGAACAATTTGGGGGAACTTAATAAGTTATTGAAAATAACAGGGAAATTCTGAATCAGCAGTATGAAACGTTTTGCCATGTTAAGGGTGAAACATTAACCCAACAGTTTGAGAGATTCAGTTATCTCATTAGTTAGCTAAGTCTAGTTGATGTTAAATTTACAAATTCAACTCAAAACAGAAGGTTTCTTAGATCACTACCTGAAAAATGGGACACCATTGCATTTGTGACCAGAAACTCTATTGAGTTCAAAGATCTGACACTGACCCAACTTCATGGTAGACTCTTGACCTATGAAAGGGAGTTAAACTAGAAAAAGAAGTTGCAAGAGTCTGGCAAAGTTGCAAATGATTACACATTTGGCAACACAGCTCTTCTGGGTCAGGAAGAGTCTGGCAGCAGTAAGGATCAGAGTTTGATCATTTTATTGACATAACTGCTGGTGTAAACTTCAACTCTGATACTCACTCATCCAACTTTGCTTTCACAGCAAATGGAGAAAGCCAGATCTCTGATAATCTGTGCTTTGAACTCAATGACTTACAGCATTTTGATCCACCGACTTAGAAGAAATGGACATTTTGCATCAATTGGTTTTGCTTAGTGTAAGAACAAGCAAATTCTATAAAAGAACAGGGAGAAAATTCCCAGGGTTGCATGGGAATTTAAAAGTGGGGTTGGATAAGTCAAAAATCAAGTGCTATAAGTGCAATAGGCTAGCTCATTTTGCTAGGGGATGTAGGAGTCAAACCACTGGTCCAATTATCACTCATCCCAGCTCGAACCCTAGACCACAAAACCAAAGCACTGTGCACTATGCCCAATATACCCCTGCAGCCTATGTTAACACTACTCACTATGCTGCAACCCCTGTTCCTATGCATTATGTTCAAACCACTGTTCCACAAATTCAGTATGTTCATGCCCCTGTCCCTCAGGCTCAAGTGCAACCAGTTGCACCTCAACAAGCTGCTCCAACAGTGGTTCAACCAGATCAACAAAGTTTTTTCACCCAAGGCTTTGTTGACTGGAGCAATATGCCTGATGAGCTTGGTGATGAAAATTTTGCACTCTATGCTTCTAATGATGCTCCTAATGATGAATTTTTTTATGGCATTAGAGTCAATACCAGAAGGGCTGAAAGCTGAAGGTGAACATCTAAGTGCTGAAACAGTGGATGAAGTTGCTGAAGCAGTGGTTACTGCAGTTGCTGGTGAAATACTGCTGGGAGAAAATTCAGAACCCCTGATAGAACCACTGTTTGACCCCTGGTCCAAAGAAGAAAAAGAAGAGAAGAAAGAAGGTGAGAAAGAAGAGAGAGCTGATGAAGAAAGTGATCATCAATGTGACTGTGCCATGATGGTTGCAGCTAAGGTATCATCTCAGGTTCTTGAAAATCTGTGTTCAGACAAATGCATCATAGCATTTGCTAACATAAAAGAGGTGAATGAAAACCTTAGGGATAGAGTGTTGAATGATGAGGTCAAATTTAAGAAGTCTTTAAAAGAACTTAAAATCAAATTGGCTGAAAAAGATAAAGAAATCTGTAGTCTAAAAGAAGAGCAAAGCATTACCAAAAACTAACTCCAAACTATGATAGAAAAATATCAAGTTTGCAAAAAGGGGTTGGAGTCCACCCAAATCACTTGTGAAAAATGGGTGGAATATTGCAAAGGCTATGAAGTAATGCTTGAAAAACAGATCAAAAGCAATGTAAAATTTGGTGTAGGTTTTAGAAAGCATGACCAAGTTGAAAACAATGCTGTAAATGAATCTGGTTCAGTTGAAATCATTCCCACAAACAAGAATGGCCAAGAAATCAAAATAACTCATAAAAATGGCAACAAAATCACACTTGAAAGATCATTGGACTCTTCAACCTATGAAGAGATTGAGGAATACCAATTTAAACCAAGATGGTCTGATGAGTGTGACATTCTTGAAAACTTTAAGCCCATGGACTTCACAACCACTGATGGTGTAAAATCTCCTAAAGCAAAGGTCATTCCTCTCAAAGACATCCCAACAGTAGTTCAAAACTCTGTTGCAAAGGAGTCTGAAAAGAGGAAGAAAAGAGAAAAGATCAAAAACCTATTTTGTGATTTCTGTGAAAAGAAGAATCATCTAACAAAAGACAGTTTTCATCTAAAAGCATATGATATCAACAAAACAAGTGTCATTGGGCCTGCCGAAAGCTGCACCATCTGTGGTAAATCAAACCACAAAACTCAAGAATGTGTGTATCTCAAATCCTTTGATGTAAAAAATAATGAGTGCACTGCAAAAACATCCTTGAGTTCATCAAATTCATCTGTCAAATTCACCAAAAACCAACCACTGTTTGTGCCAGTTCAAACAGCTGTTACCAAACAGCTGAACCAAACCTTTGTTAAAAGAGATGTTTAGGTGACTGATGCACCCCCTGCCAACCAATACAGAATAGGTAAGGGACAACCACCATACCAAAGGATCCCACATGTTTATGAGACTTACAAAAAGCCTTCTAAACCAAGAGTGAACAGGCATCCTTTTGGGTATCAGCAGATAATTGGGCAAGACCCCCAACAGTGGTTAGAGAAAAACAATGCTAAAACTGTCCAAACCCCTGAGCTAACCACTGTCCATCCACCTGAACTTAACCTAGACACTGTTGAGACCCCATCCAAAGCCTTATTGGCTTTGGAGACCCTAATGAACTAACCTTTTACTACATGTGTAGGGAGCTTCTGCATGCTTAGATAGTCTTTGGTATGTAGATAGTGGAGGCTCCAGGCACATGACAGGATGTAGAGCCCTTCTCAAAGATTTCAAAACTCATGGAGGGGGTGATATATCCTTTGGTAATAATACTAAAGGGAAGGTTCTGGGGTCTGGTACAGTTCAGTCTGGTAAAGTTAAGTTTGAAAATGTCAATCTAATAGACAATCTAAAATTCAACCTCTTAAGTGTCTCTCAAATGAGTGATAAGGGCTATGGCTCATTCTTTGCAAAAGAGTGTTGTAGGATTGTTGGACCAGAAATGGTTGAAAAGATTGAAGCAATAATAAAAAATGGAAAAACCCAACTTGTTGCTCAAAGAAGTGGCAATGTTTATGTGGTGGATATGTCAAAAGAGAGCCCCAGCACCGATGCCTGTCTGTTCTCAACTGCCTCTAACAAAGAGACAAAATTATGGCACAGGAGATTGGGGCACACAAATCTCAAGACAATCACTGCTATTTCAAAACAGGGGTTAGTAAGAGGTTTACCTCAAAAATTGTTCACCTGTCCTGAGCAATGTGTTTCCTACCTAAAAGGAAAACAACATAAAAGCTCATACAAATCAATTGAAGAGTCCAAAACAACCAAGTGCTTGCAAATGCTTCACATGGATTTGTTTGGTCCAGTAAAAGTCACGAGTCTTGGGAAGAAAAGAAATTGTTTGGTTATTGTTGATGACTTTTCTAGATTTACATGGACTTATTTTTTACACTCCAAAGATGAGACTGCAGGCATTCTACAAGATTTTGTTACACAGATTGAAATGCAGGTTGACTTGCCAGTAAAAGTCTTCAGGAGTGATAATGGCACAGAGTTCAGAAACAAGGAGTTAGATGATTTCTGTGTGTCAAAAGGAATTGTAAGGCGGTACAGCATTCCAAGAACACCAGAACAAAATGGGGCTGTTGAAAGAAAGAACAGGACTTTGATTGAGGCTGCCAGAACCATGCTTGTTGATTCAGGTTTGCCATTAACTTTTTGGGCAGAGGCAGTAAACACTGCTTGCTATGTTCAAAACAGAGTTTTAATCAACCCAGGCATCAAAAGACTGCATATGAACTGCTGTATAAAATAAAGCCATTAATTTCATATTTCAAAGTTTTTGGCTGCCCATGTTACATTTTAAACTTAAAAGATTCTATCTCAAAGTTTGCAGCCAAAAATGATTGTGGTTATCATCTGGGATACTCAACCACTGCTAAGGCCTACAAAGTGTTTAACACAAGGACCAAAACAGTGGAAGAGACCTTGAATGTAAAGTTCAATGAACTTTCATCATTGAAAATCCCAGCAAACCCTGCAGAATTATTTGATCTTGATAAATTCACATTTGAAAGTGTTGCTGTCAAGCCTAACAATGCAGGTCCATCAGAAAATCCTCCATCAAACTATGGATATGAAGTCATCATTCCTCAACGAAATTCTGCTTCAATGGGAAGAGCAACAGATGTTCAAAACAGCTGGCAAAGCTCATCCACTGCTACCTCAACAGTTGTTGACCAAAGTAGCCCATCCTCATCAACCACTGTTGATAAAAGCCATCGTACAGTGGATAAAAGTCAACAAGTTTTCTCACCTATTCCTCCTATTCCTCCACCTCCATTTGAAGCCACTGCTGGATCATCAAAGTCACCAGCAGTGGTTAGCTCAGATGATTCACATCTGCAGCCCTCACTATTAAATGCCATTGTTCCATACAAAGGAGATCTAATCTTCTTGAAGTCTCATCCACCTGACCAAATCATTGGCAACATCAGTGAAGGGGTGCTCACAAGAAGTCAATCCCAAAACATCTGTCTTTTTGTTGGTTTCCTATCTCTCCATCAGCCAGTCAAGTACAAAGAGGCACTAAAAGACAACAGCTGGGTAGAAGCCATGCAAGAGGAGCTCCAACAGTTCAAAAGACAACAAGTATGGGAACTTGTACCACTGCCAGAGGGTGTAAGCCCTATTGGCACAAAGTGGGTCTTCAAAAACAAAACTGATGAAAGGGGTATAGTTGTTAAGAATAAAGCTAGGCTTGTGGTTCAAGGGTTCAGACAGGAAGAGGGCATTGACTATGATGAAACATTTGCCCCTGTAGCAAGACTTGAAGCTATCAGATTATTCCTGGCCTTTGTTGTCAACCACAACATCAAGGTGTATCAAATGGATATCAAATGTGCTTTCCTCTATGGTAAGATTCAAGAAGAGGTATATGTTTGTCAACCTCCAGGCTTTGAGGATCCATTTAATCAAAATCATGTCTATAAGCTAAATAAAGCTTTGTATGGCCTGAAACAAGCACCAAGAGCCTGGTATGAAACTCTTTCCACCTTTTACTTCCATTGGTTTCACAAGAGGTAAAATAGACAAAACACTGTTTTTAAAATGGAGAGGAAAGGATTTGATGATTGTCCAGATTTATGTAGATGACATCATCTTTGGAAGCACATGCAATAAAATGTGTGAAGAGTTTAGGACATGACAGCTGAGTTTGAAATGAGTGCAATGGGTGAACTCCAGTGTTTTCTTGGTCTCCAAGTAAGGCAACTGCAAAATGGCACTTTTATCCATCAAGGCAAATATGCCAAAGAACTTTTAAAGAAATTTGAGATGGATGATTGTAAACCATGCAGTACACCCATTGCAACCAATAAAATTGTCATGTCTGATGAAAAGGATGATTTGGTTAATCAAACTTTATATAGAAGCATGATTGGGTCTTTATTGTACCTAACTGCATCTAGGCCAGACATCATGTTTGCAACATGTGTTTGTGCAAGATCCCAATTAGCCTCTAGAAAGTCAAACTTAATTGCTGTAAAAAGGATATTCAGATACCTAAAAGGTGCTCCCACACTTGGTATCTGGTATCCAGCTGATGGAAATATCAAGCTTTCAGGTTTCTTAGATAGTGACTTTGCTGGATGTGACAAGACAAGGAAGTCCACTTCATGAGGGTGCCAATTCCTAGGCAGTTGCTTAGTGTATTGATAAAGCAAAAAGCAAGCAGTTGTTTCCACATTCACTGCTGATGCAGAATATATATCCGCTGCAAGTTGTACAGCCCAACTGCTTTGGCTTCAAAATCAATTACTGGATTTTGGTATCAGTGCCCTAAAGACACCTCTCATGTTGGACAGTCAGGCATCAGAAAATATCATCAAAAATCCAGTATCCCATTCAACCACCAAGCTCATTGATATCAGACATCACTTTGTGAGGGATTTCTATGAAAAAGGTTTGATTTCTCTGCACCATGTTCCAACTAAAGATCAGCTGGTAGATGTGCTAACAAAAGCATTAAACACATCCACCTTTGAAAGCTTGATCTCTAGGATTGGCATGCTGATCATGGAATAACAAAAAAATCCTGTTTTTCTATGAATAAAAGCATTAAAATGTTTTCAGAAAATTAAAAATCCATCCTTAAAAATAGCTAAAAATGAGTTTTTCATTAAATCCTTAAAAGTCTGCCATAACCACTGTTTTGTTCAAACATTTGTTCTACTAAAAGACGTCCACTGCTGAAAGTTAACCCCTGTTCTCTCATTTCCTTGGTAATCACTGTTGTTCAAAATCAGTGTTTTCATCCCCTGATAGGCTATCCACTGATAGTGAAAATCACCCACTTCTTTCATTATAACCATTGCAACCACTGATATTGCTCCATCAGTGGTTTCCTAAAACAGCTGTCCTCCATTATTCATCAGGGGTTGGCACGTGGACAGTACATAGCGGTCAGATCTTTTGTAACCGCTGCCACATCAGCATTCACTTTTTCCCCTTTATAAAACCCTGATCAAACAGGGTTTTCACTGTCGAATCGAATTCAAAAATTCCTTTCTCAAAGCAGTTTCCATCTTTCTCTCTCAAATCCCTCCTCGTCTTCTTCATCTTGCAACCTACTCATGTCTTCTTCTGCTCCCAAATCACCATCTTCATCTTCTAAAAAATCCACTCAAATGGCCACCGAACCCATTGAAATTCCATACAAAGCTCCCCACAACTACTTGGGTCTACTCACAAAACCCAGTCATACCGAAACCTACAATTCCATCATAGACGCT
The DNA here is from genome assembly GCA_030545235.1 of Helianthus tuberosus. Lineage (NCBI taxonomy): Eukaryota > Viridiplantae > Streptophyta > Magnoliopsida > Asterales > Asteraceae > Helianthus > Helianthus tuberosus. The sequence continues at coordinate 88,609,036 of CM060369.1, forward strand.
CTTTCGTCTTCAAAGTACAAAACTTTGTTGACCGCCGATGCTCCGATTTTTCTAGCAACCCAGAGAGAGTTTTGGAAAAATGCCACACTTGAGTCTCAAGATGGCACGGTAATAGCCATAAATTCCTCAATAAAGGGAATAGCAGTTCAAATCACACCACAATCCATTTCAGAAGTATTTGAACTCGATGATCAGCAAGGTAAAACTTATTTTCCCAAAATCGAGTATCAAACAGATTTTATTGAGAGGGGGTATGTTGAGGAAATGAAAAAGGACACCTTACAAAAAGGTAGTTTTCCTCCTGCAACAAGATTTTTATTCCATACCCTCTTGATGTGTGTTTCAAATAAGGCCACTGCTTTTAATGAAATACCATTAAAGATCCAATACCTGGGTTATGCCATTTTACATTAAGAAAATTTTAACTACTCCCAGGAGATCTTTGATGATTTGGTCAAAAATGTTGATAAAAAATCATTTTTACTGTTTCCAAGGTTCTTGAGCTTTTATTTTCAAAAGAAATTTGCAAAGGATAATGCTCATGTGCTTATCCAGGGTGAACCTTTTCAAATAAATGGCCTTACATCTGAAACATTTACAAGGCTAGCAAAAGTTTCCAAAACAAAAGCAGGGGTTCCTGAGCAGAATTTAGCTGCTACCACTACTCCTCAGGTATCTGCTGCTGAGCCCACTGCTCTAGGTGATCACAACAGCAAAACAACTGCTGTGAAAGCCACACCTAAAACCACCAGAAAACCAAAACAAAAGAAAACTCAAAAGGCCCCCAAACCCAAAATAAAGGTAACTCTGGAAGATGAGATCCCAGAGCAACTGCCAGTGACAACACAAAAGTCACTAGAAACCCCTGCTGCTACTTCCTCACAGCAGTTGGTAAAAAGATCTCAACCCATGCCTCAAACTCCTCCTGCTTCTTCTAAAAAAGAACAGGTTGTACACATAGGGACACCATAATATGATGCTCTAGAATCACTTGATTCTATCATCCACAGCCCAATGCCCGGGGCAAATTCGCTTTCTACACCCATACTCACTTTGTAATGACCATAAATTTAAAATCATTATTCTAGAAATAAAAGAATAAATAATAATTTAGAATAAACTAAACATTTATCTTATGATCCATCCTTCTGTATATCAACCAAAACTATTATTATTATTTATATCCAATAGGAAACTCTAATTAAGACACCCAAGTGATTCTGCATAATCCCTAAAATTTTCAGAACATTTGGAAGCAGGATTAGGGCCCCTAAAACTTAAGGGGGGTAAACCCTAACTAACGATTATCTCTAAAATGCGTTGTCTAAATTGAGAATTCACGAAACGTCGACTCCGCAGGCCTATACTAGTGACAAGCCTACCCTACTCTACGTTGGTACCCCAGGCGAGTCGCGACAGACCCAGGGACATCTTCCGCGACACGCGGGAGATGTCAATTTCAGGTATAAATACAGGGGCCTGGGACTTGATTCCTGGCTTTAGTTCGACGTAAAAATTCACAAAATACACCGAGTTATGCTCTGTTTACCACAATCAACACACACGGATCACTAATCGACGCCACAATCAGGGTATTAACTCGATCGCTATTACGATTCATTGTCCGATTGATCAATATACCCAATGGATGTTTAAGTGCTGCTCAAATTTGGGTTATGCTTTGTCATTAGTCGTGATTCCGATGGATGTTTAAGTAATTTCACTTTGTCATTAGTTGTGATTCCGATGGATGTTTAAGTGTTTGCACTTTGTCATTCGTTGTGAATCCGATGGATGTTTAAGTGATTTCACTTTGTCATTAGTTGTGAATCCGATGGATGTTTAAGTATCGCACTTTGTCATTCGTTGTGAGGATTTTAATCTCGTGAGTTATCGTAAATGCTGTTAAAGTTACTAACCTAGTTTGTGTGCATATTATTTAAATTAGGTTAAAAGACTAATCAGTAGTCTAAACTCTGCCCGTATAAATCTGAAATATTATCACAAGGTAGCATCACTTTGGAATTATTAAGGTACGGATCCTTACCCTCACTCCTTATTGCTTCATATTCAAATTGTTATAAACCCATTAAATTCATATATCTTTTAAAACTCCTCACGTCTTTGATTATCGATTCAGTTGACAGTCCGTTGAATTCCTATTCTAATCACAACTTTGGATTTAGCTTTCATGTCATGCGATAGTATTATGTTATTTGTACTCATTATCGCATGTTCCAATATATGTTACGTCTTGTTATGAAAAATATTTTGATAAGTTATGTAAATAAGACCATTTGTACTCTGATACCCTGAGTGTCACTTCTCGTGGAGTGTCCCACGAGCATGTTGTTGCGGCATCGACATCATGTGCTCCATCCGTGACGGAGAGATCAGTTCACGGCGTCCCTAGGTACAAGTGAGGTACAAAGCTACTAGGAGGCGTATGGATCGATCCTAGGATTTAAGTTAAGGAGGTGGATAGCGGGTATGCCAACTTGCCATCTCGTGTGATAATTATGCAGGAGTAGCTACCTGTGTATTGTCACGTTTTAAGTTTGGCTCATGGGTACATCCGTATGATATGATTATGAAATTACGTTACTTGCATCATATCATTTTAACATAAAGTTTCATCTGAATAACATTTCATATAAAGCATTATTTGTTATTTGAGCCTATTATTCCGTACTGTGCATTTGGCTCATTCCGTAAACTTTTTGTATTTACAGGTTCACAGGTTACTTCGGGCGGGGTAAAGAGAGAAGAATAAAGCCTAGGAATAAATCTGAAGATGTTAGTTAATCAAGTCGAATGTCTCCGTTTGTATATTAACCTTAAGTTTAGTTGTAATGTGGTTGTATCTTTATCAAATAAATAAATGGAATTATGACTTTTGTTTATGATACCACTGTTATTGTGACACGTCAGCCCTTCTGGGTTGGGGTGTTACAGCTATGGTATCAGAGCAAAGGCTCTTTCCTGTAGAAAACTTGAAGATAGTAATTAAAACCTGTGAGGAATGGGTAGATATCTATGATAGGATTCAACTTGGTCTCTTATTTTGTTTAACTCCTATGTCTATTCTTCTAGATGCCTCCTCGTCGTCCGCTACGTAGGAGTACGCGTACTAACCATGTACGTAACAACACTTCTTCGAATGAGACTCCAGTTGATCCAAACGTAATTAATGCTATCAACCAGGCTGTTGCCGGGTTGCTTCCAAACCTTGTTGCTCAAACAGCTGAGGCCGTTATTCAACAAACTCGTCATCCAGAACGTAATAACACGAATCAAATCTCTAGTGAAGAAATTCGTGAGAATACCACGAACCATACTACCTATAGTATAGACATATGGATCGCTAAATTCCAAAAACAAAAGCCGAAGTCCTTTAGTCATGCTACTAATCCAGTCGAAGCAAGAAACTGGATAGCTGATGTTGAAAAGATCTTCGGAGTTCTTGGAGTTCCGGAGCAATACAAAGTTAGATTGGCTACCTACAAATTTGAAGATGACGCACAAACTTGGTGGGAAGGATATAAGCAGGTCAAAGGAGGGGATGATTTTGACACTAATCTTTCATGGGTCGACTTTCGTACCATCTTTTACGACAAGTATTTTTCTACCGCTGATAAAGAAGCTTATATCAGGGAGCATGCAGTGATTCGACAGGGGAGTGATGAACCAGCCTCTGAGTTCATTACTTGATTTTCAAAGTTGGCTAATATTGTAGGAGACATTGCAGGATCAGCAGAAGCCCAGGCAGAAAAATGCAAGTGGGCAGTCAATGATCGAATTCGGAAGTCGATCATGTACATGAAATTTAAGGATATCACCGAAGTTGCTGATGCAATCAAAACTTTTGAGTTCGAGAGAAAAGAATTTTTATCTCGAACTGGGGATAATAAGAAGAGAAATAGGGAAGGACAATTTAAGCAGGAAATCGGCCAATCATCCACTACGCCACAGCATCAAGACCGCAAAGTGCAAGGAAATCAAAACTCTGGAAATCAGGCACGTCCATGGCAACCTAGACTGCAAAACCCGAGGCCTGCTCAAAACCAAATTTAGTTGTATGCAGAACCTATTAGAGCTCAACCACTGAATCAACATATAAACCCGAATCAGATTACATATCCTTTATGTAATACTTGTGGTAAGCGACATCAGGGCGTATGTCGCCGAGGTACAGGAGCATGCTTTAGATGTGGCCAAACTGGACACATGATCAAGGAGTGTACAAAGAAAGACACTAAGAAGAATAACCGACCAAACGTTGCACCACCCAATGTTGGAGGAAGAATTTTCGCACTTTCTGCTACTGATGCTGCTAATGCCACAGGTACTGTGTCGGGAACCCTTCAGCTTGGTAAACAGAGTATCTATGTGTTATTCGATACAGGAGCGACCCATTCTTTAGTATCCCACTCGTTTACTAAGTACCTTCCGATAAGACCAACTCTCTTAAATCATACTTTAACCATTTCCACTCCCATGGAAAATTCATCCGTAATCACTTACGTATATAAAGATTGTCCGATCCGTATTGAATCTATTGTGTGTAAGGCAGACCTATTTCCAATACATATGTGTGACTTTGATGTTATTTTAGGGATAGATTGGTTGTCTCGACATCGCGTAACTATAGATTGTCATTTCCACCGTGTTATTTTCGGTAATCTTCATCATCCTGATATTATATATCAGGGAACTCAAGTTCAGAAATCTCTTAAAATTATCTCCGCATTCAAAGCTCGAAAATTCATATCAAACGGTTGTGCTGGATTCCTGGCATCGATTAAGGATACTTCTACTAGTATTAATAGTATCGATAGCCACTCCATTGTTCGTGAATATCCTGATGTATTTCCGGATGAACTACCGGGATTACCACCTGACCGTCAGGTAGAATTCACCATCGACTTGATCCCTGGCGCCGAGCCTATTTCTAAAGCTCCATATCGTATGGCCCCAATGGAACTGAAGGAGTTGAAGGAACAATTGCAAGAATTGTTAGATCTGGGATTCATAAGACCCAGTGTTTCACCTTGGGGTGCTCCGGTCTTATTTGTGAAAAAGAAAGACGGTAGTATGCGTTTATGTATTGACTACCGAGAGCTGAACAAGATTACTATTCGTAATCAGTATCCTCTGCCTCGCATTGATGATCTCTTTGATCAACTTCAGGGGGCTCAGTTCTTCTCAAAAATCGACCTGAGGTCCGGGTACCATCAGCTAAAGATCAAAAATGATGATGTTCCCAAGACCGCCTTTCGTACTCGTTATGGTCATTACGAATTCTTGGTTATGCCCTTTGGGCTAACTAACGCACCCGCAGTCTTCATGGATTTGATGAATCGCGTATTTCACAAATTCCTAGATAAATTCGTTATTGTTTTTATCGATGACATTCTGGTATATTCCAAGAGTCGTGAAGAACATGAAGCACATCTACATGCAGTACTTGGAACCTTACGGCATGAGAAGTTGTACGCTAAGTTTTCCAAATGTGACTTTTGGCTTAGCCAAGTGGCATTTCTAGGTCATGTCATATCAGCAGAGGGAATTATGGTAGACCCAACAAAGGTTGAAGCTATTACAAAATGGCCAAGACCTACCTCTGTTACCGAAATACGAAGTTTCTTGGGTCTTGCTGGCTATTACCGAATATTTGTTGAAAGATTCTCGGTAATTGCTTTACCACTCACAAAACTCCTAAGGAAAGGGGTGAAGTACTCATGGAATGAGGAACACGAGAAAAGTTTTGAAGAATTGAAGAAACGACTCGTATCCTCCCCGATACTCGCTCTCCCTTCTGGATCAGGAGGTTACCAAGTCTATAGTGATGCCTCAAAGAAAGGATTAGGTTGTGTGCTAATGCAACATGGGAAGGTTATCGCTTATGCCTCCCGTCAGTTAAAGCCTTATGAAGTTAACTACCCTACACATGATTTAGAACTAGCCGCAGTCGTCTTTGCACTTAAGATTTGGCGACACTATCTGTATGGTGAAAGTTGTGACATTTTTACCGACCATAAGAGCCTCAAGTACATATTCACCCAGAAAGAGCTAAATATGAGGCAAAGAAGGTGGTTAGAACTTTTAAAAGATTATGACGCAAATATTCAATACCATCCAGGAAAAGCCAATGTTGTAGCTGACGCGTTGAGCCGAAAGAATTCCGGGACTATATCTTGCTTACAAATTCAGCCTCGTATTAGGAGGGATCTCGAAAGAATGAACATTTGGCTTCAGGTTAGTAAATCTGATGGATATCTAGCTAGAATGCAGATTGAACCCGACCTCATATCACGGATCAAAGATGCACAGAAGCAAGATGGAGAACTTTGGGCAATTGTGCAAAATCTTGAGGTGGGTAAGCAATCTGAATTTTGTATAGACCATCATGGGGTGATTTGGTGCGGTAAAAGACTTTGTGTACCCGATGACTCCACCCTTCATAAGTCATTGTTAGCCGAAGCTCACAGCTCACCATTTTCAATTCACCCAGGATCTACCAAGATGTATCGAGACTTAAGACAGAACTTCTGGTGGAATGGCATGAAGGAAGACGTTGCTCGATACGTAAGTAAATGCCTCACTTGCCAACAAGTGAAAATTGAACACAAACGAGCAAGCGGTCTGTTGCAGCCATTGGATATTCCCATATGGAAGTGGGATGAGATCACAATGGATTTTGTTACCGGTTTGCCTAAGACTTTCAAGAAGAATGATGTTGTATGGGTTGTTGTCGATAGATTGTCGAAGTCAGCACATTTTCTACCAATTCAGCAAGGATTTTCGGATAATAAGTTATCCGAAATATTTCTTCAAGAAATTATTCGACTCCATGGCACACCATCTTCCATTGTTTCCGATAGAGACCCACGTTTCACCTCACGATTTTGGAAAGGTTTTCAGGCAGCTTGGGGTACACGACTGAAGTTTAGTACGGCTTTCCATCCACAAACAGATGGGCAGTCGGAACACACGATTCAGACCTTGGAAGACATGCTCCGAGCATGTGCACTTGAATGGTCTGGAAACTGGGATGGATATCTATGTCTTGTTGAGTTCGCTTACAACAATAGTTGGCAAGCAAGTATTGGCATGGCACCTTTTGAGCTTTTGTATGGTCAGAAATGTCGAGCACCGATATGCTGGGATGAAGTTGGAGAAAAGATTATTGAAGGGCCAGAACTAGTTCAGATTACAAATGAAAAAGTCACTATGGCACGAGAAAAACTGAAAGAAGCTCAGAGCAGATAAAAGAGCTATGCAGATCAAGATAGACGACCACTCGAATTTAAAATTGGCGACCACGTATTCTTAAAGGTATCACCTTGGCGTGGCGTTCGTAGATTTGGAATTAAAGGGAAGCTTAGTCCCCGTTTCATCGGTCCGTTTGAAATCCTTGAAAGAATTGGAGAAGTGTCATATCGACTGGCTTTACCGCCTCAGCTCTCTCACGTTCATAACGTTTTTCATGTCTCCTCGTTAAGAGGATATAATTATCATCCACTCCATGTCATTAGTTATCCGTTAATTACAATTCACGAAGATTTGTCCTACGAAGAGGAACCAGAAGCCATCTTAGATCGACAAGAAAGGGTTATGCGTAGGAAAGTAATTCCGTTTGTTAAAATCCTCTGGAAAAATCACTCTGAACACGAAGCAACATGGGAATCTGAAGAATCAATTCGCTCTCTATACCCTAATCTAGTCTAGTAATAGAATTTTAGTCGAGGTAACAGTAAATCTTCGCTCTCTATACCCTAATCTAGTCTAGTAATAGAATTTTAGTCGAGGTAACAGTAAATCTTGCTCTTTGATATATGTTCATTTGTTTCTATTTTATGGTCATTCATGCTTTACCTTATGTGAATATATCTTAGTTATGATTAAGCATGTTTATGTAGGAGATATCAGTACCAATAGTCACTCTTGTTATCTGTAAGTCTATGTTAATTTTCTGCATGATTAAATATGTTATTAAGATACGTAGTGGAAGAACCATTAGGACATGGTAGTAAGGTAATTGATAATTATGGTCATGAACGTAATTATGAATTTCAGATACACATATGTGTTTAGGAGATTCTTGTTATATAAGTTAGTAACTCTGCTATGAAAGTTCCGTTTCCGTTACTTATGCGATATGTTATATTCTTATTTGAAAAATTTCGAGGACGAAATTTCTTTTAAGGGGGTAATAGTTGTAATGACCATAAATTTAAAATCATTATTCTAGAAATAAAAGAATAAATAATAATTTAGAATAAACTAAACATTTATCTTATGATCCATCCTTCTGTATATCAACCAAAACTATTATTATTATTTATATCCAATAGGAAACCCTAATTAAGACACCCAAGTGATTCTGCATAATCCCTAAAATTTTCAGAACATTTGGAATCAGGATTAGGGCCCCTAAAACTTAAGGGGGGTAAACCCTAACTAACGATTATCTCTAAAATGCGTTGTCTAAATTGAGAATTCACGAAACGTCGACTCAGCAGGCCTATACTAGTGACAAGCCTACCCTACTCTACGTTGGTACCCCAGGCGAGTCGCGACAGACCCAGGGACATCTTCCGCGACACGCGGGAGATGTCAATTTCAGGTATAAATACAGGGGCCTGGGACTTGATTCCTGGCTTTAGTTCGACGTAAAAATTCACAAAATACACCGAGTTATGCTCTGTTTACCACAATCAACACACACGGATCACTAATCGACGCCACAATAAGGGTATTAACTCGATCGCTATTACGATTCATTGTCCGATTGATCAATATACCCAATGGATGTTTAAGTGCTGCTCAAATTTGGGTTATGCTTTGTCATTAGTCGTGATTCCGATGGATGTTTAAGTAATTTCACTTTGTCATTAGTTGTGATTCCGATGGATGTTTAAGTGTTTGCACTTTGTCATTCGTTGTGAATCCGATGGATGTTTAAGTGATTTCACTTTGTCATTAGTTGTGAATCCGATGGATGTTTAAGTATCGCACTTTGTCATTCGTTGTGAGGATTTTAATCTCGTGAGTTATCGTAAATGCTGTATTAAGTTACTAACCTAGTTTGTGTGCATATTATTTAAATTAGGTTAAAAGACTAATCAGTAGTCTAAACTCTGCCCGTATAAATCTGAAATATTATCACAAGGTAGCATCACTTTGGAATTATTAAGGTACGGATCCTTACCCTCACTCCTTATTGCTTCATATTCAAATTGTTATAAACCCATTAAATTCATATATCTTTTAAAACTCCTCACGTCTTTGATTATCGATTCAGTTGACAGTCCGTTGAATTCCTATTCTAATCACAACTTTGGATTTAGCTTTCATGTCATGCGATAGTATTATGTTAGTTGTACTCATTATCGCATGTTCCAATATATGTTACGTCTTGTTATGAAAAATATTTTGATAAGTTATGTAAATAAGACCATTTGTACTCTGATACCCTGAGTGTCACTTCTCGTGGAGTGTCCCACGAGCATGTTGTTGCGGCATCGACATCATGTGCTCCATCCGTGACGGAGAGATCAGTTCACGGCGTCCCTAGGTACAAGTGAGGTACAAAGCTACTAGGAGGCGTATGGATCGATCCTAGGATTTAAGTTAAGGAGGTGGATAGCGGGTATGCCAACTCGCCATCTCGTGTGATAATTATGCAGGAGTAGCTACCTGTGTATTGTCACGTTTTAAGTTTGGCTCATGGGTACATCCGTATGATATGATTATGAAATTACGTTACTTGCATCATATCATTTTAACATAAAGTTTCATCTGAATAACATTTCATATAAAGCATTATTTGTTATTTGAGCCTATTATTCCGTACTGAGCATTTGGCTCATTCCGTAAACTTTTTGTATTTACAGGTTCACAGGTTACTTCGGGCGGGGTAAAGAGAGAAGAATAAAGCCTTGGAATAAATCTGAAGATGTTAGTTAATCAAGTCGAATGTCTCCGTTTGTATATTAACCTTAAGTTTAGTTGTCATGTGGTTGTATCTTTATCAAATAAATAAATGGAATTATGACTTTTGTTTATGATACCACTGTTATTGTGACACGTCAGCCCTTCTGGGTTGGGGTGTTACACACTTCCACAATTCCCCTACAAAGAAAACTTTTGTTGGATTCTCTTGATTTGAACCAGACACAAACCAGTCCTTCCCAATCACCCGTAAATGAGAATATACCCCAACAAGTGACTGGGTCTGGTGTTTCAATCATTGCTAACCCACCAACAACACCTGAGGAGGTTACACCCCTTGAGTTACAAGTAACTCTTGGTGGTAGTTCAAGTGAAGCAGCTACTACAAGTGCTGAACCCACTGGTTTGCACTTGGACAGTGGTTTCATCAATAAGACTTCCTTGAAGGCAATTTCTTCTCTGGGAACATTTGTGTATCCAGTGTTCACTGGTTCACTAAAAAGTGTTTCTCATTTTGAAGGAAGAAGTCCCCAGCACCAAGAAAAAGGGGCACCAGTGGATGATTTTTGGGATACATTTCCTCAATCAACCACTGTTACAACCACTGCTAGTGGGAAATCAGATGATCCCAATAAGTTGGGTTATGGTTTAATGTACCGAGAATTGAAGGGTAGAATTGACAAACTTGATACATCTGTTGCAAAAATCAAAGAAATGCTGCAACAGTTGTTGAAAGTTCAAAAGGTACCAACCACTGCTGCTCCAGCTCAAGCACCTGCATCACCACCTGCACCTGCTGCAAATGAGCTCTGGAATTTATTTCAACCTATGCTCATCCAACAAAGAGAAATTGTTGATCAGCAACATGAGATACAAGTTCAAAAGATCAGGAATATGATGGAAGCTAGGTTTATGGATACTTAGGCAGATATTAAAGCAATCAAGGCATATTTGTTGAAAACCACTGGCACTGCTCCTCCCTCTATCATCTTTGTGGACAACCCACCACCAGCTGATGCCAAAAAGGGGGAGAAAATAAAGAAGTGGAAGAAAAAGGGATATGAAGATGGGTTGTACATTGCACCAGACAAATCAAGCATGCTTGCAGACATCCCTAGGCCAGATGGTACTAAAAAGGTTGATGTGACCTTAAATGCCATTGCTGATGAAAAAGGTGAAAAAGGATAGGGAGGCAAAGGATAAAGCAAGGTTTGAACAGGAGAAAAGAGTTTTTATGGAAATGAATGAGCATGGTACTTCTGAGCCAAAGGATGAAGAAAATCCTGAGCAGAAAAGAAAGCAGCCCACTAGAAAAGTGGGGCAACCCAAGTCCACACCATCCAGATCCACAAAACATTCTTCCAAACCTTCCAAAAGCTCCACACATCAAACCTCCAAACCAACAGCTGTTGTAACACATGTTGTATCAACAACTGTTGGTACTTCAGTGGTTTCAGTAGTTGTTAACCCAACAACCACCATTCCAACTACAACAACTGCTCCCACTTCAACCACTGCCACACCAAATATACCATCACCACCAAAAACATCCTCACCACCAAAACAGCCTCCTGCCAAAAAGCAGAAGACAGCTGATGACACATCATCAGTTGTAATGACAACAGTGATTGAAACACCAGTTGTTTCAACAGCTGTTAGTCAGCCACCCTCCACTTCAAACACCACCACTCAAATCACCACTTCATAACTATCCAAAACACCACCAGCCTCTCATAAACCAAAAAGGAGAAGGATAATCTTACAAGATGATGATTCTTCTCCACCACCAGCATCTTCAAAATCATTGTCACTTGTTACTATCCCAAACCCTGTTCCACTCTCTTCAGCACAAGTCTTTAACCCAACCACTGCCATTATATCTGCAGCTGTTCAGTATCCTCTAAAGCTTGCAGCTGTCAGAGAAGAAATAAAGTCTTTTTACTCAGAAGATGATCCTGATAAAAGGAGCTTGCCATCTGTTGAAGGATATCCAAGACTTAACAATATTGAAGGATACTTGAAAGTGAAAGGTTAACAAGCAGAGGATATCTCCAAAAGAAATTCAAAGGGTAAATCTGACAAGGAAATCCAAAGATACTACCAATTTCTTCTTACTCAAGTCAATACTTTGGAAATGTTTTCAAAGAATCTTTGTCAGCAACTGTCAGAAAGAGCTGATGAGACCCTAAGGAAAGATTATATTGAGCACATTCTGTCCTTCAAAAGGTACAAAGGTGACAAAGCTCAATATAAAGAATGGACAGTGGGTGAGCTCAAAGAGGAGTTAGAAAGGATTGAAAAAATGAACAAAGATAAAGTCAAACATACTCCTCCTATTTGGGCAAATTACAAGAAGAATGTGCCTGATAAAGTGTTAAAGCTGAAGAGAATGAAAGAGGAACTCATCACTACTGATTTTGGGTCTAGAAATCAAGTGACTGGGTGGAAAGAAGAAAAGGTGATTGCATCTTATCAAAAGCTGGAAGAACTGAGGAAGAAAAATCCAAATGTTCCACAAAAACCAGTTTATCCTGAAGCAGAGGTTTCAACAAGACCACCAAAGCTGCAAGTCAGGAAAGCCACTGCTCCACCTGGTGCCTTCATTTATCAAAGAAGGAGACAACAACAGATGGAAGAAGAAACACCAGAGGATGTAGCTGCTAGTGATGATATTATATATTCAGTCATTAAGCAGTTGATAGCTGAAAAGTATGATCTTGCTCAAGCTCAAAGCACTGCTCAGCCAGTCATCACCAGGCCACCTTCTCCCAACTCATCTGCAATAAAGCCTCTCGCAAGAAACCCACTGGACTCAAAAGTACTAAAGTGGAAATCTGACAAACAGACCCACGTATTGACTCTGATCAAGTCCAGTGGTGAAGTGAAGAAAATATCAAGGGAACAAGCACTAGGCCTGGGTGTTGAAGATCTGCAAGATCTCCTTGATCTTACACTGTATAGGGATGAGGATGACACAGACTCCTTAGACTTTGAATTGCAATTTAAAGGACAAGTCAGGGAGCTGTTGATGAGGCAATAAAGTTCCACAATAATGAAGAGTTTTGGCATCATCTGTTCTAAGGGGAGATTGTTGGGATTGAACCCTACCAGAGGAACAGTTGATTAAAGCCATAACTGGATCAGAGCAGTGGATCCAACATAAGTACTGCTGTATACAAGTCTCTCCCCTTGAAAGTGATTCTAACAACTGATGGCCTTATCTACTGTCCGTATACAAGTGTTGTTCTACAAACAACTGCTGATCATGTATAAAAACTGATGAAGACTGAAGACCTGTTGATAAATCTACTATTATGGGTCAAGCACTGCTGATGATACAAGTACTGCTGGAGTCACAATAGTGGAAGGAGAAAGCAGTAGTTTAGTCTTTCCTTTGTAATGTATTGTTATCAGTAGTTAGCTAAGCAGTGTTTGTATTAGATCAGTAGTTAGAGTTTGTTAAGAGGTTAGATGTCACTTTCATGGTGACGTCAGCCAAGATGCTTCAGTGGTTTGCTCATGCCTATAAATAGAACAGTACCCTGTACTGTTCTATTGGCTCTTTCACCACTTGTCTTCTTGTATGAACAATCTCTGTGAGCTCAGGCTGAGGGGGAGTTTGTGATACATGCATGCATTGTAATCGTTGCTTGAAATAAATTCAATCTTTCGGTTCTATGTTAAAATGTGTGTTGAAAGCATTTCTCCTATTTGATTATGTGTGAAAGTTTGTTTCCAGTTACAATTCCGCTACAATTACTTGTTCATCTTCATTTTAATCAAACGTAAAACACAATCAATTCAAACTCAGATCCTAACAGGGATGTCAAGTGACGAGGTATGACCTGGATTGGCTAACCCGACCCGGTCATTACCTATTATTTTATTACAATCACTTAAGGGTAAATTACTTTTTGAGTCCCTGTGTTTATGTGTTTTAACCACTTGATTCCAAAATCAAAATGTTTAACGCTCTGAGTCCCTATAACCACTTTTCTTAACCATTTGAGTCCAAATTTCTAACATTGTTAGAATTATTCTGTTAACTTTTATTAAATGACCAAACTACCCTTGTATATAAAAAAAACCATTTATTATTATTAAAACTAATATTAAACATATAAGCATATGTCATCCACTCTCTCTCTCACTCTGTCTAATCACTTCTCTCTCTTATCTTTCTCTCTCAAAAAAATAACCACCACCATCACCACCCCACCCCACCACAACCACCACCATCACCGCCACACCAGCACCGCAGCACCACCACCTCCACCTCCACCAACACCGCAGCACCACCACCATTGTACCCCCTCCACCACAGCTGCACCAGATCGGAAAACTCCACCACCGCTGCAACTCCCTCCACCACCGCTACAACTCCCGTAACGCATACTTGAAATTGCAATTCGATCTTCCCCATTCACCCAAATTTGGCTCAATTTCACCAGTGTATGACGCTTAATTCAAAACCCTAGAAGAACCGATTTCCCCCTTTCTCTCTGTGTGGTATCTTGAATGTATCTTCTCTTCTTACAAAAATACTTTTAATATTATGGGTCTTGTACAGTGATGGCGTGTAGCGTTATATGTTTTTATGTATATTTAAAGCCCTTTTTAACACTTTAGTCAAGTTTTAAATTTATAAAACACGATATTTTACTAACACTAAACACACATATGGGCAAGTGCAACCCATCGTGAGCGTAGTATAGCGTTGGTAAGATACCGAGGTCATCCAAGGACACAGGAGCTTTTAGTACCGGTTTATCCTCAACGTCTAATCAAATCAAAAATCTTGAAAAAGTTTTAAACATGAAAATAAAAACTAAAAATGCTGAAAAATAAAATAAAATAAAAACAGATAGACAAAATGAATCACTTGGATCCGACCCGCCTTTAGTGTAACCTTTGATGATTTCCACATTTTTGCACTTTTTAAGAGATTATCATAGTTATAGTAGTAAGCCTTAGTTATAGTAGTAAGCCCCTCTTTTGAAGGTGACGTTACCCTCAACCCAGTAGTTTGAGTCAGCAAGGATACAATCCTAAAGGGTTGGATTATTGAAAGATAATTAATTAAGTTATTAATGCGTAATGTGGTAGGCCCCTCTTTTGAAGGTGACGTTACCCTCGGCTAAGTGGTTTGAGTCAGCAGGGATACAATCCCAAATAGCCGGGTTAATGTATTAATAGTAGTTTACATATGAGGGGATCAAGCCATTCGCACCCCCGCCATCCAATACCAGTGGGTATTGAAGGAGGTCCTAGTAAGCTTGACCCAGGTCCTTACAGGATCTATACACTGAATAAGGCAAGAACCTTACCAAACCATTCCCTTAACCCCTGACCAGGTAGCCAACATATCTCCATATAGACCGTGGAGATATGAATGGTGAAAATCTTTTATTTTATATAGACAGTAAAATAACGCCAAGACACCACGGACAAATGATAAGGAAGTTTCACCTTCAACATAAGAAACTAGTTATTAAAGTCATTAATACAAAACCAAATAAAAAGTGCGATAAGATTAAAAAACAAAAGTATTACACTAAATGCTTGTCTTCACCAAGTGATGTAAGAGACTTAGGCAAACATGGCATTTGATTGTCAAGAACTCTTACTATCAATCTTGGATCCCGAGACTACTACACACACTCTATGATGGATGATGGATGATGGTGGTGGATGTGGGTTGTGATGGTGGTGGAGTGTGGGTGAAGTGGGAGAGAGGTGGTTTGCCAAGAGATGCCTTTGAAATGAACCAAGCACCCCTATTTATAGCCTGCACAGAAGCCCAGACACGGCCCCGTGTCCATCCACTTTCTCTTTCTTCATTAATTGCAATTTGTCTGCATTAGCTCCACATGCCCCGTGTCCGCTGGGCATGGCCCCGTGTGCAGAAGCGTATCTGTACTATCAAGATTTGCTTGGATTCTGCAAATTTTAGCGTTGACCACAACCGTGTTGAGCTGAGCACGCCCCCGTGTTGGGAAATAGAAGCTTCTATGCTTTTGTCCTTTTTGCAGACACCTGGCCACGCCCCCGTGTCCGATGGGCACGGGGTCGTGGTCAGCATTCTGTTTACTTGTTTTTGCTTGGGAAGATGCTGTCGAGGGGTCGTGCATGCCACATTTATTCCTTTTCTTGTAATTATGTTAGAATTAGCTGCATTTTTGCTTCTTTTGTTCATTTACGCTCATTTAATCCTGAAAATACAAAAGGAAGACAAAAGCACACTTTTTCCAACATTAGTACAAAAAAAGGGTTAGTTTTATGCCTCATTTGATGTAATTTATATGTTGCATTTTACACACATCAACAATATAATCAAATTATCGACCTTTTTTTTCAAAGTTTCATCAGAGATATAGATTTTTTGTGAGTTTGGCCTGTGAATTATTAAGGCTAACTGAATGGATTTTTCAGCATGCTTATCACTTTACACATTATTAAGGATACCTGAATATAATTATTAAACATTGTTTTGGTCTAGTGTCAGATGAGAATGAGATTGAGATTGACCATCATTCATCAAGAATTATTCTTTATTTGATGTTTTATATTGAGATTTGACGATGCGGGTATTTGGCTTTCCTGAAATATATTCTAGCAGTTACGGTAATCGGTGAAAAAGAATATCAATCGCTTTCACCAACTTGTTTTAATTTTGGGGGATTATATATTCTTTTTCTTTTTGAGTCCCTGTGTTTTAGAGGGGTAATTTGGTCATTTAACAAAACTTAACAACAAAATTCTAAGTGGGTTAGAAATTTGGGCTCAAATGGTTAAAGAAAATGCTTATGGGGACTCAGGTCGTTAAACATTTGCTTTTGGACTCAACTAGTTAAAACCCATAAAACACAGGGACTCAAAAGTAATTTACCCAGTACTTAATTATACATGTTTATTCTAGAATGTTCCATTCTGCATGGATAAACCACGTAACCGAATCCCTAAACTTTTGGGAAGATCATGCAAATCCCTAACTTATCGGAGTCCATCCTAAGTTAGGAAAAACCCTAATGGTAAACTATAAATAGAGGTAAACATCAAAGGTATGGATTCATTCTGCTCTCGTTTACTCTCTCTCTCTACTCATACTTTCTTACTCCCAAACCGAGACTTATTCTCACGCTGGAGGGTGGTTACAGGTATAACCCCATTCCTGTAATGAGTCATAACGGTGTTCTATTTTGCAGTCAGCTATTCGGATCGCCAAAGAGTTGAAGTCCTAGCCGGAGCTTACCTATAAGGTCAGTGTTTCTTCATTGGCGCCATCCGTGGGACCTTTTGGTAACAACATCAAGATTAAACCCAATGGCAAGCGATCAGAACACGGCAATAACACCATATCAAGCAATGATAACCAGCAACCCGTTGTTGGTAACGAGTTATGTGGCCACTACCATGCCGGCCTCACCCGCTATAACCAGGTCTCTTGACCTGGAGTTTGAAGCAGAAGCACCACCACTGGGGTTTGCGAACGCCTCTGCTACTCATTCGAGGACGACAATAATAGACCCTCTTTCATACACCTCTTGGCAGCTACGACTAGTGGTACCAACCACAACATCAATGACAAGTGCACAGACTATACGTCATAGCACTATGCCCGTTATCACATCCGCGGGCCCAAGTGTCACTACACAGCAGATGAGCATAGCTCAATACTACCAGCCGCCGGCCACATATGCCATGCCATCGCTATACTCGACGGCACTTACTGCAGCATTGTCCACACCACCCCATCAGCCAGTGATCATGCCCGCTTGAGTTATGAATGCCCCGGTCACACCTGGGAACCAAGCTTATTTTCCAGGATACTACTCTTCTCCTCCTTATGGGTACATGCCTCCATACAAAAACTAGACGTATTCACCTCAGATGATAGCACAAAGTTATGCCCAACAGCCATACGCGGCCTACATGCCACCTTGGTGGACCTTTCCAATGTCACAACCGACTTACGATAAATCCGCGCCTACAACAGTGCCAGTTTACGACAGAGGAAACGCATCAAGACCTCTCTTTTGTTAAAACGGGGGTCACAGCTCCACACTCAATATCACCACGGCCCAACCCCCTATCACTCAGGGAACTAGCCAGGGCGGGGCAACTCAACCAGTACAACCCGTTAACGTGGAAGATGACGACCTCACCAGGCCTTATAAACCTGTGGACGCCACTTTCAAGTCCAAGTTTACAAGGAGAATAGCTGAGGCCCCGATTAAAGAAAAACCCAAGATGCCTCAGACAGTGGGCAAATATGATGGTTTAGGCGACCCTGATGACCACCTCAACCTGTTCAAGAGTGCCGGAGAGGTAGCCTGCTAGCCCATGCCTCTTTGGTGCAAGATGTTCGTCCAAACACTTGTAGGGGCAGCACGAGTATGGTGGGATAGTCTACCTATTGGGGAAATCGATAGTTTCGAAGACTTAGAGTCCAAATTCACGTTGCAATTCAGTCAAAAAAGACGACACACAAAGGATCGAAACGAACTCCTTCACATTCGTCGGCGAGACAATGAAACAGTGGAGAGTTTTATCGTTAGATTTAATAAAGAGAGCCTGGCGATCCCAGGCATCACAAACGATCTGGCCTGCGGTGCTTTCCTACAAGGAGTAAACGATGATGAGTTATAAGGACACTCTATGGAAGGGGTGGCGTGCCCTCCACCATAGATGAAATCCTGAGGATAGCCAAGGTGTACGTTACACAAGAAAAAACTGTGGCAGCTAGTCACGCGGCTAACAGAAAAAAGGAAGCCCAGAAAAACCAAGACGATAGAGAGCAACAAAACTCTAAGGACAAAGGTAGAGGAGATAGGTACCAAAAAAGTGACAGATCAGACTCGCGATACGACAAATCCAAGAGTTCATATTCAAGAAACGAATCCTCCTCCAAGCTAAGGTCTGATTACCCTAATTTAAGTAAAACGCCGGCAGAAATCCTGGCCTCCGAAAACCTAAAATTTAACCCTCCCAAGCCATTAAAGGAAGCTCCCAACAAAGACACCAGTAAATACTGTGAACATCACAAGGGCAACGGCCATGATACCAACGATTGCTATCCGTTGAAGAAGCAAATTGAATACTTTGTAAAGGCGGGTAAGTTGGGTCACTTGGTTCGAGACATAAAGCAGGGCCCACCCCCCAACAAAGAGGATACTGACAAAGGGGCGGGCAAGAGACAGCGGGAGCTAAATACTATATACGCCGATAAAGGAAAGGGAGCGAAACGGAGTTTCTCCACACGTGAACCCTGGATGCCGGCAACCATGACAGTTGAACCACGCGTAGAGGATTTACACCTCACCACTGACCCCCTAATCATATCCGCCGCAGTAGGCGGCTATAATATGAGAAGAATCCTAGTAGACACCGGGAGTTCTGAAGACATAATCTATGAGCACTGTTTCAACAGGATGCAACCAGAAGACATAAAATTACTCGAGTCGGTACACGCCCCCATTAAGGGGTTCACCGGAGAAAAGGTTGATCCAATCGGCCAAATTACCTTTCCAGTAACATTCGGACACGCCCCCCGGGAAAGGACCATACTCCTCATGTTTCTTGTGGTACGTGCTGAATCTTACCACAATGTAATCATTGGAAGGTTCACCCTGGGAAAACTAGACGCTTTAGTTTCCACAACACGTGGGTCCATGAAGTTCCCTACCCCGCGGGGGATTGCAACGGTATACCGGGACAAGCTGGGAGAGGTTTTGGATACTAAGAGATGCCGTCAAGGACCTACCAGGGCCATTGGCCCAGAAAGGTGGGTTTTAAGCACACGCCATCCTGAGCAAACAGTTACAATAGGAGATAGTCTCTCTCCCGAAGTTAAGAACAATTTGAAGCAATTGCTAAGGAGAAACGCTGATATCTTCGCCTTTGAACACCCAGACATAACTGGGATCCCCTGGGATAACGCAGAACACAAGTTAGCCATGCTCCCAGGCATCAAGCAAGTCGCCCAGGGAAAGCATAGCATGGCCCCTGATCGAAAGACAGCGGTAGTGAAAGAAGTACGAAAGCTGGTCGAAGCTGGAATCCTCAGGGAAACTAAATATCATACATGGGTATCAAACCCCGTGATGGTTTAAAAGCCAGATGGCACATGGCGGATGTGCATTGACTTCAAAGATTTGAACAAGGCTTGCCCTAAAGATGCTTATCCGCTGCCAGAAATGGATTTCAAAGTTGACTCTCTGGTCCCTTATAGGTACAAGTGTTTCTTAGATGCCTATAAAGATTACCACCATATCAAAATGTCAAGAGGAGACAAAGAAAAAACGGCGTTTCACACCGACGTAGGCATCTTCTACTATACCAAAATGCCTTTTGGTCTACGAAACGTCGGGGCCACTTATTAACGTCTCATAGACAAGGCTGTTGAGAATCAAATTGGCAGAAACTTGGAAGTGTATGTCGACTACTTAGTGATCAAGAGCAGAGAGGAAAAAAAATGCTCAAAGACATCGAAGAAACCTTCCAAAAGCTGAGAGAATACAACATCAAGCTCAACCCCAAGAAGTGTTCCTTCGGGGTAGAAGAAGGCAAGTTTCTGGGGGGTAGTGGTCACCCGGGACGGTTTTAAAGCTAACCCGGAAAAGATAGCCGCAATAACGAGAATGCCCTCCCCCAGGACTTTAAAAGAGGCACAAGCATTAAATGGGCGTCTAGTGGCCATAAACATATTCTTGGCAAGACACGCCGAGAGGTCTCTGCCGTTTATAAAAACGTTGAAAAATTTCCTTAACAAGAAAAACTTCAAGTGGACAAGCGAAGCAGAAGAGGCCCTGCAAGACATGAAGCGGTTCATCGAAAAGCTACCCATGTTGACAACGCCATACTCAGAAGAACTCTTAAAGATGTATTTGGCAGCAGCCCACAACGCTGTAAGCGCGGTACTCATGGTAGAAAGGGATGGCAAACAAACCCCCGTATATTACATTAACCGGGTACTAGAGGGACCCGAAACGCGATATCCAACACTTGAAAAACTGGTACTTGCTTTGGTCCACGCTACACGGCGTCTCCGAAGATACTTTCAAGGGCACCGAGTACAAGTCTTAACGAATTATCCCCTATAGCAAATCTTACACAAACCAGAAATTTCTGGAAGATTGGCCAAATGGGTGATTTAGTTGGGAGCCCTAGATATTGAATATAGAAAGCGAACAGCAATCACGGGGCAAGTGATCGCCGATTTCTTAGCTGAGATTCTTGATGGAGAAATAATACAAGACCTCGTGATCAAAGACACACTCGAGTCCAGCACAGCCAGGCAAACCTAGAAGTTATACACTGATGGATCTTCTAGTGGGAAAGGGTCCGGAGCGGGCCTCATGCTGATAGGTCCAGATGAAATAAGGTTAATGTACGCCATGCAGTTTGATTTTGAATGCTCCAATAAAGAAGCAGAGTACGAAGCGCTGCTAGCGGGCCGGAGAATGGCCCAGTCTATGGGAGCAACAAGGTGAACGAGACCTATGAAGCCAAGGATGAAACGATGGCAAAATACTTGGCTAAGACCAAGGAGCTCATAGCTTCTTTCGACAGTGTGACACTTAATCATGTCCATAGAGGAAAAAATCAAATAGCTGACACCCTGACCAAGCTGGCCACCTCGGGCATGGAAAAGGAAGTAAAGGTGGAAATGCTACAAGCACCTTCCATAAAACCCCGGGAAGTGTCCGCAATCACAGCAGAAGAGCCCTGCTGGTACACTCCGATTCTAAAGTTCCTCACAAAAGGGGAATTACCCTCCGCCAGGGGAGAAGCCCAGAAGATACAAACCAAGGCATTGCAATATGAAGTAAACAACGGCGTCTTATACAGGAAGTCATATTTGGGACCACTACTACGCTGTGTATCCCCGACGGAAGAAAAGTACTTGATCCAGGAAATACATGCTGGTATATGCGGCATCCACGCCGGACCCCGGGCAGTTGTTGTCAAAATTCAAAACGCCGGATACTATTGGCCCGGGATGCACGAAGACGCGGTAGATGAACTCCGAAAATGCCGCAATTGTCAAAAGTTTGCTCCTCATATGCTCCGCCCTAAAAACAACTTAATTCCTGTTACGGCGGCCTGGCCTTTTCAAAAATGGGCAGTTGATATCGTTGGGCCATTCCCACTGGCCCCCGGAAAGCTAAAGTACCTAATTGTGGCAATCGATTATTTTACCAAGTGGGTTGAAGCAAAACCCTTGGCAAAAATCACTGCTAAAAACGCCAAGAAATTCTTGTGGGAACACATAGTGTGCCGATTTGGACTGCCGTTATACCTTGTGAGCGACAATGGAACGCAATTCACAGACAGGGTCTTGCAAGATTGGTGTGCAGAGCTTCAGATTCAGCAAATCTTTACATCGGTCGCACATCTCTAGGGAAACGGCCAAGTGGAGCGGGCAAATAGGAGTTTGCTTGATGGAATTAAAAGAAGGTTGGGCTATGAGGGAAGTTCTTGGGTAGAAGAATTACCAAATGTCCTCTGGGCACATCAAACAATGCCCAAGACAAGCAACAATGAAACCCCCTTCAGCCTAACCTACGGCGCAGAGGCAATGATACCCACAGAAGTTGGATTACCATCGCTGAGGCGCCTTACTACTAATGATGACAACGACAGGATCCTCTGGGAAGGCCTGGACCTCCTGGAAGAACGGCACGAGGCAGCCGCCATAAGCGAGGCAAAGTACAAGAAAACTTTAGAGAAATACTACAACCAAAGCGTGGCTCAGCAAACTTTCAAGGAAGGCGAGTACGTCATGCGAGACAATGAGGCCAGTAGAGCGGAGCCCTCAGGCAAACTGGGACCCAACTGGGAAGGTCCCTACATCGTCCAAGAAGACTTGGGCAAAGGGGCCTACCACCTATCCCGGCTCGATGGCACAGCGGTTCCACGCAGCTGGAACGCCGCTCAGTTGAAGAAATGTTACATGTAAATTCCCGCCCCTAACAGTGGGATTGGTTATTTTCCTTCTATGAACAAGTGTAATTCATCATTAACGATGTCTCTTTTTACTTTGAGTTATTGAGTTAATAAAATTCGCTTTTTTATTATTCTCTCTCATTACCTACATGCACAATATCAATTACCATCGCATTTATGCTGCATTTTACGGTATAAAAAATTACCATCGCATTCAAACTGCATATAACGGTAAAAAGTATCCTAGACGCAAATATTTTTCATATATAATTCAGAGGATCAAAACTATACAACGCTAAGAGTGGGTATCTTGGTAATAGATACATTAACCACTACAAAAAAAGATAGGTATTTTGGTAATAAATACATACAACTATCTTACAAAAACCAAGTACTTGTCCCTGTTGCTAAACACCAACATATGGGAACCAAAAAACAAACATGTTCTAAATATCTAAACATCAGAGAACATTGCTCTCATCTCTGCAGGGGTGTACAATGCTTCACCATAGTACTCCAAAGGATGAGGATCGACGATTAGGTTGTCAACATTCACCTCATCTACCGGAGAAGCTGACACCCTCCGATCATCAACCAGGCTTGCACATCGACGGCCACTGCGGCGTCGTTCATACACCATCCTACAATGTTGAACATGCTCGGAGGGAAAAGCTTGCATCAGGGTATCGGCTGATAAAGGAACCACACTTGTTTTAGCGAATGGCCCTCATTTTCAATACTTTTGCAAGACCGGCTTACCCGGGGCACAGTATCACAGGAGTTTATCTCCCTACCTCTAATCATCTCTTCCGTCACCAGAACTTGAAGATGAACCACAACATCAGCAGCATCCAAACGTCGAAGTACATTGGATATTTTCTGTTTACGGCACTTTCTCCCCATTTTTTCAATTACCAAATTTGGCAAAATATGACTTAATTTATAAGAGTTTAAGGGGCCTGACAACAATGACGATAGCAAAATTAATAAGAAGACATCATTACATGTCAAATCACCACACTTAAGCAAACGGCAGCGTCATCATCATAATCGCATTAATTATCTGTCAGAAAATCAAGTGCTTACACGCACCCCAAACAAAACAGTGTTTTACAAAATATCTAAGGAACAGTGTACATAACAAAAAATAAAAACACTCATTCCTCTTTTGACTCCTCCGCCACGTCCAGCATCTGGCGTAAGGAGTCCACGCCATCTTCGGCCACCTTGTCCATCAGCTCTCCATACGCGGGCAGCGGATCATTACAAGCCGCCTCAAGAGAATCCACCATCTCTGCCTGCAGTTTGCCTTTGTTCTCTAGGAATGCGGGAGTAATCTTATTAGTTCACTGACAATCAAAGTAGCCATGGTAAACGCCATCATGATGCCCTGATTGATTGGCAGCAGCAGAAAGGCGGTCCAAAAGAGTCACAAAGGACTCTGACTGGCGTAGATACTCAAACGCCCCAACCAGGCAATTGGTTATCAACCAATTCCTGTCACCTTGTAATCCAACCAGACGGCTGGTGAGGCTATCCACCTCGGAAATTCGATTGCTCTAACGCACCTTCCGCCTCTTTAAGGCATGCCTGGTGGGTGGTGGAAGATTAAACAAGTTTGTTCTTCTCGGAGATAAGGGAGTCACACAGTTGTTGGAGTTTCCTAAGCTGTTCCTCCCGCTTCTCTAATTCAAGCTGTTTGGCTTGAGCCTTGGCGTTGGATGCCTCTAACTCCACAGTTAGCCATTGATACCGCTCCTGCATCTGAGACACAAAATCAGTGTCAATATGGAACTTTTCCATCTTAGCAGACAACTCAGATCTCACCTTTTGAGCCTCAGTGATGGCTTTCCGTTCCAACTCCTCCTGAACGGTTTTAGCATGAGCAAGGACACGATCCTTCTCCGCTATTTCTCAGGCCCACAGTATCCTCTCTTCAGCAAGATTGGCTGTCAAACGCCTCAGGTCCTCCTTTGCCTTGTTTTTCTCAGAGAAAAACCAACTCTCCCTTAGACCAGCAGCTTGGAGTTGGCTTTCCAAGCGGTACTTTTCATCCATCAGCTCTTGGATAGCAACCCGCGCCTGGTGGAGCTCATTGTGTCACAACCCTCAATAAAACCGACACCCTCATAATTTTTCCGACACCCTAGAATATTTTAACATGTCCCAAAATACACCCCATACGCGAAAACGGGCCTCAAATACATTAATTAGTATTAAAATTAATTAAAACTGAAAATGTAAGTTGAGGCGGGCCGCGTAGACCCACCCCAACTCTTACGCGGGTGGTATCAAGGTTGAAACCTGATTTCTATGATTTTTAAGTTTAGGCGGGCCGCGTAAGAGTTTCCGTTAGTTAACGCGGGCCGCGAGAGATCAAGAACGCAGCAACACCACAGGCCGACACGTGTCAGTATCGTGGCGGACCTACCTGATGATCCGGACAAGCTAGTCCATTGACTAGCTTTGACGCGGGCCGCGTAAGCCCTGGGCTTATGTTACGCGGGCCGCGAGAGACCCAGGTTCAGCAACTATAAATAGAACGCATCGGATTTCAATTCAAATCGTTCACTTTCTTTCTGTATCTCAACTTTCTGAAATAGTAGGCTTAATATTCGAGTATTATACCCCCTAATTAGCGAGGTTCTGCTCCGTTGTAAGTATTATAACCCCAGTTTCATATTAGATACGCTGCCCGATTGATTTAGGGTCCCGTAACAACTGTCTTGGTTCTGCCCGACGTAGTTGTTGGAATACCGTCTCGGGGAGGGTATCATTAATATTATCAAAGGGTTATTATACTAACCTATGTACATTTGTGTAAATTATAGATTAATCCCAGTAAACCCTTACGCGAAGTCTAAGATATCAATGTGAGTTTATCCAATTTTTGTTAAACTTTTGTAATATTTTACAAAACCTTAAATGTTTTACAATGTGATTAAGCGGTGATTGAGTCTTTGTAGTTCTTCAATTACTGTCGGTATGTTGGGGTTTTGTATACAAAATTTACTACACTGTGAGTAGTAAGTCAGGATGACAACACGTTACCATTGGACGAAGAGTTAGCCAATGTGTAATATGACCCAAAAGTCAGGATTGACAGTACTGAATGAGTAATTGTGTAGAAATAAACAATGTGATCGCTCTCAATATGGTGTTAATAGATAAAATGTTTCTTAATTAAACTGGGATTCACTCACCAGTATTTCCTACTGACAAATGTTTTTAAAACGCGTTTCAGGTACACAATGTGACAGCCAATTAGTAAAAAGCCAGCTGGAGAGCACTGAAGGCTTGGAAAAAATGTGGATATAAAAGTTACCTAAAAGACGATGTTTTAAATTCAATAAAATTGGGTTTATCCCTATAAACATATTGTAATAAGAAACTTGGGTTTTACCCATGTGATTATTAATATCAAATGTGGTAGTTTTACTCTGATAAACATTTCCTAACTACGGTCCTGATGTAATTTCCGCTGCCAAATTAACCAACTGATACCACCGAAATTCTGAGTTCGCGTCCGCCTGTTCCCGGGACGGATAATGGATCGGGGGTTGCGACAGAAGGTGGTATCAGAGCGTAGCCACTGGTCTAAGCCAAAGAAGTGTTCTGCTGAGACTTAAATTCTAAATTTTGTGTTAGGAAATAATTTATGTGATTATGTGTTTTGTGTTATTTGACTATTTGTTAGTTTACAGTATGAGTGATCAAGGACCCTCAGACATGTGTCGTCAGTTGTCTGATTCACCTAGGAGTGAAGGTACCTCTTCACCGCCTGCCCTTTCTGGGTATTCTGCTGATCAGGAAGAAGGGATGTTTGCCTTTAAAGCTCAATCAGAAGAGCCATTCTCTCATAAAAAGAGAGGATGGTTCATTAAGGAAGCATTTGCACGTAGGAAAAGAATGCGAAAGTTGCAACAGCAAAGAGTTCTAGCAGCCGCTAAGCGAAAATCAGATGCCCATACACAGGATATGCTTAATAGAAGCCTAGCCAATTTCCATATCCTAGCTACAACTGCTGCTGACCCAAGTCTGTAACAACTAGTAACCCCACAACCCTTACCTTTAATTCCCACTCAACCGATGGAGGTAGAAATGCATGAGTTTAACCCTGAGGAGATACCTAGGATACCAGCCCCTAATCCTCTAGATCTAAATTATGATCCATGGTTTGATGATCTTAGGGATTATGTGCCACGCTATCACTTAAACGAAGAAACCTTGCCGAACTTAGCAGCGTATCCAGGTTTGGACCCACTAGATCCCTATTTTGACAACGATGAATACATTAGGGAGATTTTGGAGAATCCATACCCTCGGGAGAATCCAGTACCTCAGTACCCAGAGCCAATACCAGTACCTGCACCCTAATGAGTGCAGAGAATTTGCAAGAACTCCGAAATTTTGGAGAAGAAATCATAGAAAGTAGCGAGAGGATGAGATATGTAGGAGAGCAACTCGTATGGAAATACGATGAGTGCCAGATGGATTTCGGGGGAAATCCATATCCATGAAGGAGATGGTAAAGTTGGTAATAATAATAAAATAAATAAAATATGTGTATCGTAGTATAGACCACTTTGTAGTTAACGAGGCATAGTAACATTGTAATTTTTTTATTTATTTCCTGTTTTAGTGTGTATTTGACGCATACTATATAGAAAAGAGTAAAGTCGCAATGCACGACGTTTTTGACCAATATGTGTATTATGTGGTTGTTACTTAAACTATTTAATTATTCTATTAATGATTGGTAAATGTTTAAAATTCAGATGGCTGAAGAAGGAAATCTAGGAAATCTGAATAATGATAATCAGAGTAACATTAACTTGGTTAATTAGAATCCAAGCATCAATAACAATGGAAATCAAGTGGATAACAGTGTTATCCAACACATAGTCACACAAGGAATAATAGATGCAATGCCATATATTATTCAAACGGTTAGGGAAGCCGATAATAAGAGTAAACATGATAGCAAGTGACCCTCTGAACCCGAAAATAGCGTGAACAATGGACCTGTACTTCAAATGTCCATTCCCAAAAGGAGAAGAACCGTGTCTTACAGTTGTTCTTATACAGAATTCTGGTCTTGTAAACCACTGGAATTCTCGGGCAACGAATGGGCCATTGCAACCCTACGCTGGATAGAGAAGACTGAGGCAGTCTTAAGAATAATCAAGTGTGCTGAAGAAGATAAGATAATGTTTGCTTCTAATTTATTTAAGAATTCAGCACTAGAATGGTGGAACACTATCCTCCAATCAAGAGGAAGTGATAGAACTTACAATATGGAATGGGAGGAATTTAAGGACAAGGTAGAAAGGAAATTATGCCCACCCAATGAGAAGGAACAAATAGCAAACAAATTCCTAAACCTTAGGATGACGGGTGTGGATAGTAAGGGATACACTAAATTATTCTTTGAATATGCTAGAATAGTGCCAACCCTTGCTTCACTTGAACCAGTATTGATCTCCCGTTATATCTGGGGATTAATTGGAGAAATAAGACACGTAGTCAAGGCAGCTAGACCTCAAACCATAGAAGAAGCTGTAGAACTAGCAAATACCTTGACAGATGAATTAGCCCGTACCCGAGAAGAGGATCAAAGGAGGAACCTAACCCAGAAGCTCACACAAGAATTTCGTTCTGGAAATTTTAATCGTGGGAAAATATAGGTTCTACCTCTACACCTTACTGTAAGAATTGCAAAAGAAAGCATTCAGGAAGATGCCCCATATACTGTAACTTTTGCAAAATATTAGGACACAAGGAAGAAGACAGTAGGAAGAAAGCTAACAACAGGATATGTTACAACTGCGGAGAACAAGGTCATATCAAGCCTAATTGCCCGAAATTAGCTCCAGCTACAAACAACAAGAATATTAAAAATGCTAGAGCATTTGTTCTAACTACAGATGAAGCCAAGATGATTCCAGATGTCATAGCTGGTACGTTTTTAGTTAATGATATATTTGCTAAAGTGTTATTTGACTCTGGTGCAAACCAAAGTTTTATTAATACATCATTTTGCAAATTTCTAAATCAGTCATTAACTAAACTACCACAAGAATGTCTAGTAGAGACAGCTAATGGAAAAACCGTTAGGATTTCTGAAATCTTGCATGGAGCAAGCATAGAAATTTTAAATCAGAAATTTATTGCAAATCTTTACCCCATGAATCTGGCAGGATTCGATGTTGTTTTAGGAATGGATTGGTTAATAGCCAATAAAGCTAGTATTTTATGTGATCAAAAGTCAATTCAAGTAAATTCACCAAAAGGTAAAACAATCACAATTAAAGGAGATAAACCATCTAGATCCACAAAATTCATCTCTGTGATGAAAACGGCAAGTTATATAAGAAAAGGTTCTATAGTGTATTTGATTTCCATAATCACTAACACTAAAGGAAAAGAACTAAAAGATATTCCAGTAGTATCTCAGTTTTCAGATGTATTTCCAGAATAATTGCCAGGACAACCTCCAGATAGAGAAGTTGAATTCAGAATCCATTTAATAGCAGGAACAGCACCGATTGCCAAAGCACCTTACCGTTTGGCACCCGCAGAAATGCAGGAATTAAAGAAACAATTAGACGAATTGTTGGAGAAAGGATTTATACAGCCAAGTTCGTCGCCATGGGGAGCACCAATTTTATTTGTTAAAAAGAAGGACGGTTCGATGCGTATGTGCATTGACTACCGTGAATTAAACAAGGTTACGATTAAAAATCGGTACCCATTACCAAGAATCGATTATCTGTTCGATCAACTACAAGGAGCTCGATTTTTCTCTAAAATCGATTTAAGGTCAGGATATCATCAATTAAAGGTACAGGAAGAGGACATTCCTAAGACCGCTTTCAGAACAAGGTATGGCCATTATGAATTTACTGCCATGCCATTTGGTTTAACTAATGCCCCAACCGCATTTATGGATATGATGAACCGAATATGTAAGCCATATTTGGATAAATTCATAATCGTCTTCATAGATGATATTCTCATTTATTCTAAGAATAAAGAGGATCATGCAAAGCATTTGCACGCACTTTTAAGTTTATTAAGAAAGGAAAAGCTTTACGCTAAATTTTCCAAGTGCGAATTTTGGTTAGAACATGTACAGTTTCTTGGACACCTAGTCAATCATGGAGGAATTCATGTGGATCCAACAAAAATCGAGACAATTATCAAATGGAAAACCCCTTAATCACCAACTGAGGTTAGAAGCTTCTTAGGATTGGCCGGTTATTATAGAAGATTTATTCAAGATTTTTCTAGAATAGCCATTCCCTTAACTAAGCTAACCTGTAAATCTGTTAAGTTTGAATGGGGATTAAAACAAGAAGAAGCATTTATAATTCTTAAGCATAAATTAACCCATACACCCATATTAGCGTTACCAGAAGGAACTGAAGACTTCGTAGTCTATTGTGATGCTTCTAAATTAGGTTATGGATGTGTGTTGATGCAACGCCAAAATGTTATAGCTTACGCATCTAGACAACTTAAGAATCATGAAGAGAATTATTCAACCCATGATTTAGAGTTAGGAGCTATAATTTTTGCTCTTAAGATTTGGAGACATTACCTTTACGGTAGTAAGTTTACCATATTCACTTATCATAAGAGTTTAAGGTATGTTTTCAAGCAAAAGGAGTTGAATATGAGACAAAGACGCTGGATGGAGATGCTTAGTGATTATGATTGTGATATCCAGTATCATGAAGGAAAAGCAAATGTAGTGGCAGATGCTTTAAGCCAAAAGTATCATGAAAAGCCAAAAAGGGTATGTTCTCTTAAATTAAATCTACAAGTAGATTTAAATGATCAGATAAGAGAAGCACACGAATCAGTAATCAAGGATGATACTGAAAAATTAAAAGGTATGTTAAAAGAGTTAGATCAAGGAACCGATGGAATTTGGAGATTCCATGAAAAGAGAATGTGGATACCTAAATTAGGAAACCTGCGTCATCGTATATTAGAAGAAGCCCATAAATCTAAATATATGATGCATCCAGGAAATGATAAGATGTATCAAGATTTAAGAAAGAATTTCTGGTGGATAGGAATGAAAAAGGACATAGCAGCCTATGTTTCTAAATGTTTAACTTGTTCACAAGTTAAAGCTGAACACCAGAAACCCTCAGGATTTCTACAATAATTAGAAATGCCAGTATGGAAATGGGAATTGATAACAATGGATTTTGTTACCAAATTACCCAAAACAAAGAAAGGCAATGATACAATCTGGGTGATTGTAGATAGGCTAACCAAGTCAGCTCATTTCCTACCAATGAAGGAAACTTTCAGCATGGAACAGCTAGCCAAATTATATGTAAATGAAATAGTTTCATTACATGGAATTCCTTTATCAATTGTTTCTGATAGGGATAGCCGATTTACCTCTCATTTTTTGTCAAGTTTCCAAAAGGCAATGGGAACCAAGTTAAATCTGAGCACAGCTTATCATCCTCAAACGGATGGACAAAGCAAGAGAACAATTCAGACAATTGAAGACATGCTTAGAGCTTGTGTAATTGATTTCGGAGGTAATTGGGATAATCATTTACCTTTAATAGAATTTTCTTATAATAATAGTTATCACACAAGTATCAATGTTGCACCATTTGAAGCACTTTATGGACGAAAGTTCCGAACCCCAGTCTGTTGGGCATAAATTAGGGAAAAGCAACTATCTGGACCTGAGATAGTGCAAGAAACAACCGACAAGATCATTCAAGTCAAGGAACAACTGAAAGCAGCACGTGATCGACAGAAGAGCTATGCTGATAACCGATGCAAACCCTTGGAATTTCAAGTAGGAGATAACGTATTATTAAAAGTTTCTCCTTGGAAAGGAGTAGTAAGATTCATCAAACGGGGAAAGCTAAGTCCCAGGTATATTGGACCTTTTAAGATTATTAGAAGAATAGGACCTGTAGCCTATCAGCTACAACTGCCAGAGGAAATGGCAGGAATACATGATGTATTTTATATATCTAATCTCAAAAAGTGTTTAGCTAATGAATCACTGATAGTACCTCTTAAGGATATAGAGGTAAATGAACAACTCAAGTTTATAGAAAGGCCTCTACAAATTGAAGACAGGAAAGTCAAGAATCTCAAGCACAAGAGATTAGTTCTGGTCAAAGTGAAGTGGGACTCCAAAAGAGGACCTGAGTACACATGGGAACTTGAATCTGAAATGCAAAGGAAATATCCGCACTTGTTCTAGTAGATCTCGAGGACGAGCTCTAAAACAAGGTGGGGAGGATGTCACAACCCTCAATAAAACCGACACCCTCATAATTTTTCTGACACCCTAGAATATTTTAACATGTCCCAAAATACACCCCATACGCGAAAACGGGCCTCAAATATATTAATTAGTATTAAAATTAATTAAAAACTGAAAATGTAAGTTGAGGCGGGCCGCGTAGACCCACCCCAACTCTTACGCGGGCGGTATCAAGGTTGAAACCTGATTCCTGTGATTTTTAAGTTTAGGCGGGCCGCGTAAGAGTTTCCGTTAGTTAACGTGCGCCGCGAGAGATCAAGAAAGCTGCAACACCACAGGCCGACACGTGTCAGTATCGTGGCGGACCTACCTGATGATCCAGACAAACTAGTCCGTTGACTAGCTTTGACGCGGGCAGCGTAAGCCCTTGGCTTATGTTACGCGGGTCGCGAGAGACCCAGGTTCAGCAACTATAAATAGAACGCATCGGATTTCAATTCAAATCGTTCACTTTCTTTCTGTATCTCAACTTTCTGAAATAGTACGCTTAATATTCGAGTGTTATACCCCCTAATAAGCGAGGTTCTGCTCCGTTTTAAGTATTATAACACCAGTTTCATATTAGATACGTTGCCCGATTGATTTAGGGTTCCGTAACAATTGTCGTGGTTCTGCCCGACGTAGTTGTTGGAATACCGTCTCGGGGAGGGTATCATTAATATTATCAAAGGGTTATTATACTAACCTATGTACATTTGTGTAAATTATAGATTAATCCCAGGAAACCCTTACGCAAAGTCTAAGATAGCAATGTGAGTTTATCCAATTTTTGTTAAACTTTTGTAATATTTTACAAAACCTTAAATGTTTTACAATGTGATTAAGCGGTGATTGAGTCTTTGTAGTTCTTCAATTACTGCCGGTATGTTGGGGTTTTGTATACAAAATTTACTACAATGTGAGTAGTAAGTCGGGATGACAACACGTTACCATTGGACGAAGAGTTAACCAATGTGTAATATGACCCACAAGTCAGGATTGACAGTACTGAATGAGTAATTGTGTAGAAATAAACAATGTGATCGCTCTCAATACTGTGTTAATTGATAAAATGTTTCTTGATTAAACTGGGATTCACTCACCAGTATTTCCCACTGATAAATGTTTTTAAAATGTGTTTCAGGTTACACAATGTGACAGCCAATTAGTAAAAAGCCAGCTGGAGAGCATTGAAGGCTTGGGAAAAATGTGGCTATAAAAGTTACCTAAAAGACGATGTTTTAAATTCAATAAAATAGGGTTTATCCCTATAAACATATTGTAATAAGAAACTTGGGTTTTACCCATGTGATTATTAATATCAAATGTGGTGGTTTTACTCTGATAAACATTTCCTAACTACGGTCCTAATGTAATTTCCGCTGCCAAATTAACCAACTGATACCACCGAAATTCTGAGTTCGCGTCCGCCCGTTCCTGGGACAGATAAGGGATCGGGGGTTGTGACACATTGTTATCATGCATCCACCGGCGTCGGATTTCTGCCAGTCTCCGGGGCTGACTGATGGCGTCCACCATCATGGTGTTCATCAAATTCTCATTATTTAAACCCTCCACATAGGCTGACTCAGCCGGGGGATATGCCCGCTCAACCCAGTGATGCACCAGTGGGGGGAAGATCAACTTGGACGACTTCGCTATTGGTCCTGAGCATTTGGGTCCCAGCAA
This sequence comes from Helianthus tuberosus, assembly GCA_030545235.1. NCBI lineage: Eukaryota > Viridiplantae > Streptophyta > Magnoliopsida > Asterales > Asteraceae > Helianthus > Helianthus tuberosus. Next base: position 88,642,925 of record CM060369.1, read on the forward strand.
ATGGTGGGCAGATAAAGATCATCACCCAAACGGGCTCCATCATCAACAACACCGCTGCTGGATCCCCCAGCATCGTTAACGGCGGTATCTCTGGCACTGGTTGACTCACAGGCAGCGGACGCTGTAGGCATTTCCTTCTCAAATACAGAAAAAACGCCGATAGGAGAGTGAAACAGGGACTTAGGGGTGGCACTTGAAGATAGCGGTGTAGCAATTAGACTGGGTGTAACTACAGTTGTCGTAAACACCGGTGGCGACATAGAAGGGCTAACGGCAGCAGCACTCGCCTGAGATATAAGGTCTGCAAGACTTGGTCCGCCAACAGCGGAAGACACAACATCCCCAGATGTCAAGGGCATAGAGGACACACCCTCAACTTGGACCTCAGTAATAGAACCTGTGTCAAATTAGGTATTCAGCACAACAGTATAAAAAGTTAACGCTTACATCCATGAATAAAGTTGGACTGCGGGCGGGTTGGACTCACCAAATCAGCAGCAGCGGATGAAACGGCAACGCCCCCTGGGGGCACAGAAACGCTAACCGCAACATGAGAAGTAGCTGCCCCTACGACCATGTATTTCCTCCCAGTAACCTTCACCCAGATTGGTTTTTTCGTCTCTGCATCGGAAACACTACTTCCTCCGCTGGGGGAGGCTGAGAAATATAAGCAGATGGATCCGCCAGTACGGCAGGCAGCAGAAACTGCTCAAGGTGAATCTTTAACATGTCGGGTTCCTGCTCCACTATCACGCGGTCCGCGGTCCTTAAAGCAGTGTTTCGAGGGGGATCCACGAAATCAAACAAGCTCCACTTGCCTATTTGACAATTACACATGTTAATACAAATACAATTAGCGGAATAAACTCAAAGAAAAAAGCAACTTACCTTCATAATCCCTTTGGAAGGAAGGATACAACCTGATGTCACGCCATAGCAAACTCATCCCCGCCATTACCAGGGCCCCCTCCGGGATCACTGTACACTCGGAAGGCTGCTGACACAATCTCTTATGCAGAACATTTTGAACATCAGCATCAGCAGGGGGGCCGTCATCCTTGAACTTGTCCTTGGCTCCTATTTCCCTCCACTGCATCTCCCCCGGGATAACACCGACGTCAATATAGAAGAACTTCTTTTTCCATTCCTTATCCCTCGAACTGGTAGGATGTCCCACAAGCAAGACACGCAACTGTCTCGCCTATCAAAGGTGAAAAAGGGGGATTTCCAAACAAGAATGAAGAAAGCCCTAAAAACGGTAATTTTAGGGATGTGACCCAGGGCTATGCAAGCAAACCCAAAGTGGCGAAGTTTTACCAGCCCTAAAGGATGGAATTGGGAGATGTGAATGGGATATTTGTCAAGAACGGCCTTGAAAAACTTGGTGACTGGCAACCGGAAATTGCAAAATTCGTAAAAATCACTAAACAGAGTGATTTTGCCCTCTTTCAAAGGAAACGTCGTATCTGTCTTTAACGGCAGCACCGGATTCCACTCTGGCCTAGTATCGTACTCTTGTACAAGATTATTGAAGGACATAGGTCCCCATTTGCAATACAATGCATCGGAACCTGTTTAGGCAGAAGAAGATTCGCCAGTTTTGGAAGCCATTTTTGAAATCAAGAAATGAAAGATGTATAGCTGTTGTGAACAAAGATGGAAATAGAATTCCAAACCCTAAACGGGAAACCTATTTACAAGGGATGACAACCCTTCGAAATCAAAAAGGCAAACGGATGGGAACGCGTGTCAAGACAGGGAAAGTACAACTGTCATACTAATGATGACCTAACTGTCACATCTTTTCCCATCGCCGTCATTTTTCAAAAAATAAACGTAACGGTACCCCACTCGAGAAATTTACAGGATTTTGACTTTTCCTTTTTTAGTCCAATCTCATGAACTTTATTTCATAACTTCGGACTGGGGAGACATGACGAGGTATGACCCGGATCGGCTAACCCGACCCGGCCATTACCTATTATTTTATTACAAATACTTAATTACACATGTTTATTCTAGAATGTTCCATTCTGCATGGATAAACCACGTAGTCGAATCCCTAAACTTTTGGGAAGATCATGCAAATCCCTAACTTATCGGAGTCCATCCTAAGTTAGAAAAAACCCTAATAGTAAACTATAAATAGAGGTAAACATCAAAGGTATGGATTCATTCTGCTCTCGTTTACTCTCTCTCTCTCTCTACTCATACTTTCTTACTCCCAAACCGAGACTTATTCTCACGCCGGAGGGTGGTTACAGGAATAACCCCATTCTTGTAACGAGTCCTAACGGTATTCTGTTTTGCAATCAGCTGTTCGGATCGCCAAAGAGTTGAAGTCCTAGCCGGAGCTTACCTATAAGGTCACTGTTTCTTCATCAAGAAAATCATAATAACGAATGCAGTACCGATATTATTCAGGCAGTATCGGTTTGGTTTCCTACGGTAGAACCAAAATTGAATTATATTTGACGTGTTCACTTTTGAATAAAATATTTAGCAAAACATTGATTAAAATAAGCACATCGCAACTGTAAAATCAGATATTATAAAATAATGAAAAGGTTTAACGGACGAAAATAGTACACAATGTCACTTAAAAAATAGTGAGGCATATCTAATGACATGTACATTTTTTATTCGATCACTTGTATAGTGCTATTTACAACTAGATTGTGAAGAAATATAACATCGGTATTTAGATAAAATTAGGCACGCCACAGAGGTACACTCAGAATTATATAAAACATTGTATCTTAAAAGTTAGAAAAATAATATATACCCAAAGTCATTAAAATAAGGGATACCGGATTTAAAGAACCCCAACTTTCACCATTTGGCTGATAACACTCCCGACTAATAACTAGTACCACGCCACTCCCACTTTCAGCTTGTTTTCCTATATAACTTCCAAACTAACTGAATTCTAACTCAGTTAGCTGACGTTAGATGTCACATTACTAAACAAGTGTCTATCAGATGCCACACCATCAAAAAGCAACGTCAAATGGCACGTCAACAAAAAATGTTGTAACACCCAACTAACAGCGCAAATGTTGAGGCGTCACGGATAGATTATTCAATAGCATAAGACAAGTTTTGTACTTAACGTTTCAAAATCATGCATGTTATGTCATTTAGCCCTAACATAGTTAGATTTTTTGGTTAAATCTGATCATGTGCCTTGCACATGAGGGTATTCTTGTCATTTCACCTCCCCAAAGACTCTTGAGTAAATAATGTATATCCAAAGACTGATTGTGTAAAAAGTAAAAGAATAAAATATTAATAAATTATCACTGCATTCTCTTTTTCCCTCTCTATCACACACTCTCTACTTTCTCTCTCTCTCCCTCTAAAAATTAACCTCTTTAACTCTCTCTCTCTCTAAATACCTCACCCCTCTCCCATCCTCTTACATTACTAATCCGACGTACCTCTTCCGGCCACCACAATCCGCCGCAAGAGAAAGATGTAGTTTCTGCTACGGCAACAGGGGGCTGAAGGGTTCTAGTTCCTTTATTATGTGCAGCGTTATCTATTGGTGTCTGGATGCTACTAGATGGGCTGGATATCGGCATTTGATATGGATGGTGGTCTGAAAGATCTTCATAGATATAAATGTATTTTAGTTAATGCTTTGAAATTGTTTAGTGAGAAGGTGTCAAGGTGATTATGTGGTAATGAGATTATATTTGTTATTGTTTAATGCAATTGAGCTCTCAAAAATTCCAATTTCTATAAACATATGAGCTCACTAGTGAGTTTGCATAGGGATTAGAACCAGAATTCCATATTTGAGCAAGCTTAGTGCGGCAGAGATATGAAGTGGTCGCAGGTCGGTTGATGGCAGCGAATTTCTGGTTTGCATTGGTTTGTGTTGGTGGTGATGGGGGTGCGGGGAAGGATGGTTGTTGAACAGTGGTCTATTTCAGAGTGTGTAGGTGGTGGTGGTGGTTGGGGTGGGTGGTGGTGGTGGTGAAAAGTTGGAGAAAGAGATGAGAAAGATAAAAAAAGTATTTAATTATTTTAAATAAATTGGTAAAAAGACTAAAATACCCTTTGGGTAACTAAATTTAACCAAAAAATCTAACTAGGTTAGGGCTAAAGGACATAACGTGCATGATTTTGAAACGTTAAGTACAAAACTTGTCAACTTTTGCGCCAAAGGACACCGCCTGAAATTTAATGTAAACATAAAGGACAAAACTTGTAATTTACTCAAATTGAAATATGTATTAAATTCAAATTAAGTATCCAAACAAACCAAAAGAAACAACTTGTTCACAAAACAAAACATAATCCGTATTATATTTAACTAGGTCCAAAAGCATCCTAAGCATGGTAAAATCTTGAAAATAGATTCAAACATGATTACCTCAAACATGTATAAAATCAAGTGTTAACATATGTATATGGTAAAATGATAAAACAATTCATATGGAATAGTATTGAATCTACCAATTTGTAATACAAGACATGACAAAACAAATGTATGTACACTTAAACCTTAGTTAACTGGCATGGAACCCGAATGTTCCCAAACAAACAAATGGTATGGTCGGTTTCTATCATTCCCAAATGAAACTCACCAAACAGAAAAACCAAGGAGTGAGAATGGGTTGTCAATCCTATAGTGCTATAATATACAACCTTTCGGCTTGGTGACAATTAATAATGTACTTGGTATTGGAAAGGGGTAACTTCGTAGAAATGTAACCAACTTTTACAAGTGTTCCAATTAAGTCATTGAAACTTTTTTTGTCTCTATAAAATAATTCAAGTTTCATTTGATGTTCTAATACTATGTAATTATCAGGTTACCAGGTTAGTAATGATGATGTGTCAGGTTTTATTATCTTTTTTGATTTTTAATATGATGTGGAAAATAAAATTAATGACATGGATTTTTCTTTAAAAAAATGAAGAAACATTTTTTATTCTAAAATTAACAAAATGTATAATGTTACGATTCAATTTTTTAACGCTGTTCATGTCGCCTAGGGTTTTGGGAGGATATTGCTTTTTTCACGAATAGAAAACAAAAATTATGTAAATAATATCCACCTAATATGTTTTTACGAATAGGATATTGCTGTTCATGTCGCCTAGGATTTTAAAATGTTTTTATTATATAATTCCACCAAATAAAATAATAATATCCACATAAGCATTAAAAAGAAAATAAAAAATAAAAGAAAAATATGGTAACCTGATGACCTGGTAATTACATAGTATTAGAACACAAAATTAAAGTTTAGTGACTTTAGAGAGACAAAAAAAGTTTGGATGACTTAATTGAGACACTTGACAAACTTAGTTACATTTTAGTGACATTTTCCCTATTGGAAATAGTAAACCAAACATGTTCACATAAATAGCAACTAGAATTCATACAAGCCAAAAACTAACTAAATTGTATTTGGTAATGGTAATGGAAAAACTAGTATTTGTATTGTAACACTCCAAAAAGTTAAATGTGAAAAAAAGGATTATGTAACTCACCTTACCTAGCAAAACAACCACACAAGCCGTAAGAAATGAAGATGTTGGGAGAATTCTCAAAATATTACCCTATCAAGTTCACATGATAGAGTTCAGCTGGTATGTCTAGAACGTGCCAGAATTATAGAAAATTGGGGCTTCTATAAGGAATTAGAGGGTTTTAAGTTTGAAATATACATAATTGATTAATTAATAATAATATTGAATAAAATTATTATCAATTATTTAGTTAAAAAATTATTTATGATAAAAGGTATATTAAAAATAATCTAAATATTAAAAAAAAACTCCATAAAATGTCACATGGCAGTTTTTCCTACACCCTCAAACATTCTAATTAAAAAATATTTATTTTATTTTAGTTTTAAAAAATATTTATTTTATTTTAGTTTAAAGATTAAAGATAATACCGAATTCAAACCAAAATTCTTCGATACTAGATATTATATTCTAATTTTAAATTTCCTAATATTTTTAAGCTTATGAATATAAGATATATTATAAAACATATATCATTTAAACAAGTGATAATTATCCAGCTACTGACTGGTTATCTTGTTTTATTTTGTTTTGTTTTGAGTAATAAAAAGTTTATAAACAAAAAAATAGGTATCCTAAAGTCTATGATAAATTTTAGAGCATTAGCATTCATATCCCTTCATCTCCATTTCTATAATTAAACTAAAAATCACTATATTTTCTTTTTACTTTTCAATTAAATAATAAATTTTCTACCTTTATCATTACCTTTCTCTCTTCTCCACTCACAACCACTTTAAAAAAATATTGAAAAAATATATCGGTGAACAATGTTCCCCAAAATATACAGATGAACAATAACATTTTCTTTCCCGTCATCTCAAAACCACTTTTTATAATATCCAGAACTCACTCGCATAAAAATGCAGAATGAGATGTAAATGCGCTCACACCCGTTCCATCAAATCTACCCTATAGTTACATTATAAACTACATTTCCTCTCTTCTTTCAACTAAATATTACTTTTTTATACATTTGTCATCATCTTTTCTATCTTTTCCGTTCACGTTTACTTTCAAAATATATTAAAAAATTATAGAGAATGAACGTGTCTCTCAAAATATACAGATAAATATTAACATTTTCTCTATCATCTATTCACAACCACTTTTAAAAATATAAAACCACCCTCACAAAATTTGATGGAAGGGTGTGAATATAAAAAAGTAATATCTATACTAATAAAAGATTCCAATAAATCTCATGTGACATTTTCTCCTTTAATGTAAGTTTTTTGTTATTAACTATTATTATTAATATAATATAATATAATATAATAACATAAAGGATATTGATTTGATAATTCTTTTATTATTAATTAATTAATATATAACATAAGGATATTGATCAAATTTGTACGGGTCTAATCTAATTCTAATATCATTTTATTAATATATGTAATATAAATATAAAGTATTGTTGAATATAGCTACAGAAGGTTGGTTGGAGGATTAACGAATATACACTTTTAAATTTAAATTAATTTTATATAGTTACTAAATTCTGTTTAACTTATGGTTGTAATTTAATTTACGATCAATCATATACATAAGTTAATTCTGATTATTGTAGAAAGTATTTAAATAGCTTCTTAAGTTTACATTTGATCGATGGGATAAATTAATAAGATGAGTTTAGTTTTTTAGTTATTAACAATAACAAATATATAATTTAAATTTATAAATAGTGGAATCCCTTGTATAATGCAGCAGGAATTCAGCTTCGATCGGTAGCAGTTTGATTCGTTACGATACCGTCACTCGGTATAACAAGCTAACGAAAAAACAAATGGAATAAAATCCTTAAACCTTAGTATAAAAATCTTGTGGTAATTTAATTATTTTTTTACAATTCCTTGCACAAAAAACAAAACATGATATCAAAGTGAAACTCATTAATGAAATAAGTGTTCTAGCTAATATTAAGAGTTAGGGGCTGTTTGACAACTTCTGAATGGGTAAGTGCTGAACCAGTAAGATGTCTGAACCATTAAGTGCTGAACCAGTAAATGGCCTGAACCATTAAGAGCCAGTATAATGCTTAACTGTTCAGAGGCAAATGTCTGACCAATTCAGATAAGAGGTCTTAACCATTCAGACTCAGTATAATGCTTAACCATTCAGAGACAAATGTCTGAATCATTCTGACATCTGCTCGCGAAACAAACAGTCTGAGCCATTAAGTGCTGAACCAGTAAAAGGTCTGAACCGTTAAGAGCCTCATTAAGAGCTAAACAAACAGCCCCTTAGACGTACTAGCAAATTTATCATGTGTAGCTTCCATTTCAAATTATTTATAATTCAAGTTGTCTAAATTGTAAGTTTTAACTTATGTTTATAATGATAAATGCAAGTAATTATCTATGATATATTAGCATCTTAAATTGTGTTAATTTATTTCATTTTTCTTTAAATTTCAAAGAAATTGATATTTTTCTGATTACGGATGGTCTTAAGCATTTTTTTATGGTATTTGTTATCTTTTACGTACGTGAGATATTTTTTATATTCAACTCGTATAACATACGGGGTCCATAACCTAGTTAATAGGATATAATTAAATGAATAATTAGGCACAACACAACGAACTTGTTAAACGACTATTAAGTAACTTACGCATAATTTGTAAGTGGGTAATCATTTAATTTATAATGAGGAAAAATAAATAATTAATTAATTGTTTTTGAAGTGTGAGGATTAATCAACTGTTTTTGAAGTGTGAGGATTAATTTCATTTGAAACAATAAATATAAATGTCAAATAAAGTGTACAATTCATTTACCAAATGAAATACAAGTTATTGCTTAATTATGTTAAATAAATGAGTGTTGAATTTATAAAAATTAATTTGTTCAAAAATATGGAGCTTTTGATATAAATTTTTTGTCATGTAAACTCACTTTTTGATGGTCATTGGTTTATATGATAGATACTAGATTATTAGACCCGTGTATTACACGGGTTTAAAATAGAAATTATATAATTTTACAATTTTTACATAAATTGACATAACTATATTTTTTTACTTTGGACAATGTCACATATAGTTGGTCATGTGTAAAAACTACTTTTTTATAAATAAACCAACCTTACATAGTGAATGTCCTTGACTTTTATTTATTGGATTGACAAAAGATACGACGAGAAGAATTTGTCTCCTTTTCAATATTTACAGAGTCATTTTATCTGAGGGTATTAATTGAAATCTAGAGATAAGCCTTTGAGCGCCAATTTTACTTCCAAATAAGATTTGTGCCTCAATAACCCGATAGCCATTGATTGGACCTGTAGTCGGGTTCCATTGTGTAAACCATATCTTTTAATCAATATTTCTTAATGACGTTATTAGAACATCGACCTTTAGTAATTATCTATGGTTTAGCAAGCCTAAAAGTTTAAGTCCATTAAGGACATTCGATGAGTGTAGATTTGCCTCAAAATTATAAAGATACTTTGACTCTTATAAACTAACATAACTTAGATATTCTTTTTCTTCGCCAGGAAATAATGATAGAAAGGATCGGATGGGTCATAAATGAGGATATTCTTTGGTATATCTATTAGGGCTGGCATATCGTGTATACCCGTACACGATAAGACACGAACACGAAATGGGTATACCTGTACACGACACGAAAATTTATCGTGTACCTGTAACCCAAACATGAACACGAATCTGTTTATACCTGGTATACACAATAATACACGATAATACACGATAGTAGCTGTTTAGAAACACATATTAGACAACCTTTTAGCGAAACAAAAGTCGACGAAAGTTCATAAAAGTCTTAAAATAAAACATAAATCCATGCTCCTTAACAAATTTAAGACAAAAACACATAGAATTATAATCAAAACATATATTGAAAACAATATCAAGTCCCAAACTTCCAAGTTCCAATTGGTCTTTCTTCTCAAATCTTCAATTCCAAACAATCAAACCTACACACAAAATAAGTATAGTCAATAAGTCATATTAATCATGGAACGGATGAACTTAAAAAGTCAACAAACTCAACATATCATTTGAACGAAAGGTCTATTTGTGCGAAGGGTTAGACAACAAAAATCAACAAATAACCAGCCTTCGTATGAAGGGTCACTTCGTCTGAAGTGCAAGTCAAATTAGTCAACCATGAGAACCCTTCGTGCGAAGGGTCTCTTCGTCTGAATCATCATCTTCTCATGTTCCAACGAGATGAACAGTCCAGTTTAATCATTGAAATTTTTTTGTTGCTTTTGTTCAAATTGATAGTTACAATACCTCTTACAAGTGCCGATTTGTCCAAAAACATGTTTAATTTTAAGTTTTGTCCATTAGATTGTCCTAAATCTGAGACTTTATGCCTGACATGTGCGAATCGTTCAAAACACAGTCCTATTCAAACAATCTAAGGATCTATTATTGCTCTGTCGTGTGGTAATGTAAATAACATATTAAGAACAGACGCACATTACTGAGTGTTACATAAATCGAATAGAAAGATAAACATGAATCGTAAACGGCGGTTGTCGGAGGAGTATACATACCCGTTAGGGCCGGCGACGGGTGATGGCCGGGCCGCCGGCGTGAAAGGGAAGGCTGGCGACGGGCGGTGACGGCCGGTGACGGACTCGGAGTCGGAGGAATCGGCTGTGTTGTTGAGACTTGAGAAGTTGAGAGTTGAGAGAAGAGAATGAGTGACGGCTGGAAAAGTGGAAAGAAAGAATTAGGGTTAAGGCATAAATCAATGGACTATATATATTATATATATTTTATTTAATTTTAAAAATAATCAGGTACTAACAGGTACTTAACAGGTAAACAGGTATTATACCTGTTTAGACACGAAAATTAACAGGTAATTTCGTGTCTACCTGTTTAGTACACGAAACCTGTTAAGGTCTTACCTGTTACCTGTTAAAGTCGTGTAGGTACGTATCGTGTATTCGTGTCTATAACACTTTTATTTAGATTTTTTTTTTGCTTCACAAACCCAAAAAAAATGTATCATAAAATTTTAATGACGTGATATATTAATTATAAAATTATATAAATTTATATACAATTAACTTTGCGATATAACAACAAATTTTTTTTATAATAATTAATTAATGGTTATAAAGTTTTTGATTTTGATATATTCATATTAATTAATGAATTAATTTAATATTAACATATTAAAAAAATAAAATGGCCGTTTGCTTAAGAATAAAAATCAAAACAAAATGAATCAACGGATAAGCATCGAATTAACGTTTTTCTTTATTAATTTCATTAGTTTGTTATGAAAATAATAAGTAATTTAATACATATTTTTAATAATTATGTAAGCAAATCTATTTGAGGAATAAGGAGGTATTGCCATGTGGCATTATTTGTAGTCTTTTATTAGTATTAGATTTATTTAAGTGTAGTTATCCTTTAAAAGAACAATTTCATGTATAATTTGTTTTAGATTTAAGAGCGTGCATGATCATCTGTTTGTTTAATTTCGTGGTTTTTTTTATTGTTGTCAAATACCAATGTTATACAAGCTTTCGATTTTACAACTTGGTATGTCTCTTTGATGGATATTAATTGAATTTACGTTCACAACCCGTGATTAAGGTTATAAAAAGTTTATAACTTTTTTATAGCCAAGACACTTAATATGTACTTTTTTGTATGATTTTAGTTATGTATTAATCATAATGGTTTTTAATAAAAGTAACTTTCTCGAGCCCGGGAAGAAATCCCGGGTGATAACCTAGTTATGTTAAATAAATGAGTGTTGAATTTATAAAAGTTAATTTGTTCAAAATAATTCCTTTTTTTCTTTTTTTATATGAATAAAAGGATAAATGTTTAGATATGTTTTAGTTTTATAAAACTAAAGATAAATTTATTTTATAAAACTGAAAATATCAAATTCTGAAATTAACTTTTTTAATATATATATTTTAAAACAGATTATTTTATTCATTATATATTCCAAAATTTAGTTTATACAAAAAATATATAACTATTATGCCAAACCATTATCTAGAAGTTGAAAAATAGTTATGATATCAGTTTTAAATTTAAATCCTGATTTTTGGTACAAACTTATATGAATTAGTTTTACAACTTAGTTTAACTTGATTTAATTTTTTATTAACTAACTTTAATTTATAATTCAAATCACTTATACAAATGGATTTGTAATTATAATTACACACAATAAACATATCTAATTCTAATAAAATGTCACATGTCATTTTCTTCTTCAATTCATTAATAATACTATTATTATTAAAATTAATTAATATAAAACAATAAAAGATACATGTGGTATATTTCCTTAACAATATAAACACACCCTTTTACGAATCAATCATAAACAAGCGATCATACTATCTGTATAATATCTCACAAATATTATTACTAATAATGTTGCATCCAATACCTTTTTATTTAATCTGCATACAAATGTTTTATAGTTTACTTGGATATTGATTATTTACTTTAATTATCTAAAATATATTAATTATTTAGTAACAATTTTGCCTATAATAAACAATTAGAAATAATGTTATGTGATAAAACCTCCTTATCTTTTAAAAGGATTCTTTTTACAATATGTTTAAAATATCTATTAATATAATTAATTTTTAATATAATAATAATAATAATAATAATAATAATAATAATAATAATAATAATAATAATAATAAAGAATAGGTTAATTCAATGCTTGAAAACCAATTTACTTCCATGCAATGAAAACATATTTAATGTTATTATTTGGTTAAGCATATATGTTTTTTAACATTTTTTTTGTTTTTAGGGTGATCAGGTTTTATGAGGTACTCGTATCTGGAAGTAATATTGCACTAGAACGTTCCCTAGATTTCGGTTAATAATGCTAGATAAAAGGATTTCATTTAAACTGAAAAGAAGACAGTTTTCACTCATCGTATATTTTGCCATGGCGTTAAATAAAAGCTAAGGGCCATAACTATGTAAACCTGGTTTGTTTCTAAAAGAATTGGTTTTTACATATTACCAACTATATGTCACGTTGCCTAGGGTAAAAAATTCACTTCTATGTTTATGCAATGGAATTCGACTACAGGTCCTATCACTGGGTGATCAGGTTATATGAGGCACTCATATCTGGAAGTAATATTGGCACTTGAACGTTTATCCCTAGATTTCTGTTAATAGAGCCAGATAAAGGGATTTTATATAAATTGAAAAGAAGACAGTTTCCACCCACCATGTATTTTGTCATGACGATAAATAAAAGTTAAGGACAATTACTATGTAAAGTTGGATTGTTTCTAAAATAATTGATTTTTACACTTTACAAACTATATGTCATGTTGTCTAGGGTAAAAAAAAATCACTTCTATAAATTTATGAAGACATATACATGACATAATTTATATCCTTAAACCCGAGTAATACACGGGTCTAATAACCTACTTATGTCGTGTTGTCTAGGGTAAAAAATTCACATCTATAAATTTATGAAGACATGTACATGACATAATTTATATCTGTAAGCCTGTATAATACATGGGTCTAATAACCTACAACTGAAATATAAAAAGAACAAATCTTAACAACTTTTACTTTAACATATTCAAACATAATAAATATAAAGAAAAATGGAAAATTATAACTAAGAGAAAAAAGTAAATGGACTTGGCCGGGGTCGAACTTATAACCGGCGACCCGGCAGTTGGACCGGGAAACCGGCCGGTCGGATCGGTTTTTTTAAGGGTTGGACCGGTTTTTTATATATCTTTTCAGATTCAACCCTATTAATTTTTATAATATTTACGATATCTTCCGGTTACATCCAATCGGACCGGTCAGGCCATTGAACCGGTAAAAAGACCGGTTCAACGTCCGATCCAGTTCTGAAAACATTAGGAGAGAGGCAACCAGCCAAGTCCTTTTGTGTTGAACAAAACAGGTTTTAAATATATTAAACCATTTCAACGTTTCCTTTCTTCTCCCCATTAAACTCGTAATGAAACCCGAATTTCTAAAGTCACCAATTAATCATGCACAGTGACGAGGTATGACCCAGATCGGCTAACCCGACCCGGTCATCACCTACTATTTTATTATAAATATTTAATTACATATGTTTATTCAGGAATGTTCTATTCTGCATGGATAAACCACGTAACCGAATCCCCAACCTTTTGGGGAAGATCATGCGAAATCCCTAACTTATCGGAGCCTATCCTAAGTTAAGGGAAACCCTAATGGTAAACTATAAATAGAGGTAAACATCTAAGGTATGATAATCTTTCTCTCGTTTACTCTTTCTCTCTCTACATTCATACTTTCTTTCTCCCAAACCGAGACTTATTCTCATGCCGGTGGGTAGTTACATGAATAACCCCATTCCTGTAACGAGTCCTAACGCTGTTTTGTTTTGCAATCAGCTGTTCGGATCGCCAAAGAGTCGAAGTCCTAGCTAGAGCTTACCCATAAGGTCAGCGTTTCTTCATTGGCGCCATCCGTGGGACCTTTCGGTAACAACAGCAAGACTGAACCCAATGGCAAGCGATCAGAACACGACAATAACACCAAGTCAGGCAATGATAACCGGCAACCCGTTGCTGGAGACAAGCCCTGTTACCACCATATCAGTTTCACCTTCTGTAACCAGGTCTCTAGACCTAGAATTCGAAGCAGAAGCACCACCACCAGGTTTCGCGGTCACCTCTGTTGTATCTTCTGGGACGACAACAGTAGACCCTTTTCCATATACCTCCTTACAGCTCCGGTCAGTAGCAGCAACCACAACAGGCACCAATACCTCTACTCCAGCATCAATCATGAGTGCACAGACTATATGTCATAGCACCATGCCGGTTATCACGTCCGCAAGTCCGAATATTATTACACCGCCCATGAGCATGGCTCAATACTATCAGCCCTCAGTCACATACGCCATGCCGCCTCTATACTCGGCAGCCCTAACAGCGGCGTTGTCCACTCCACCGCACCAGCCAGTTGTCATGCCCGCAGGGATCATGAATGCCCCGGTTACGCCAGGGAATCAAGCCTACTTCCCAGGATACTACTATGCACCCCCATACGGGTATTTACCCCCCATATAATTCCCAATCATACACTCCACAGAAGGCGGCACAAAGTTATGCTCAGCAGTCGCTATACGCGGCTTATATGCCAACTTGGTAGACCTTTCCAACATCCCAGCCGGCTTAAAGTCAGGCCCCGCCAACGGCGGAACCTGTGTATGACAGAGGAAACACATCTAGGCCTCGTTTTTCTTTAAGCGGGGGCCCCAGCTCTACACTGAACATCACCCCGGCTCAACCCCCTGTTGCCCAGGGAACCAGTCAGGGCAGAGCAACCCCAGCAGTTCAGCCCACTAACATTGAAGAAGACGATCTCACCAGAACTTACAAACCAGTGGACGCTACTTTCAAGTCTAAGTTCACCAGAAGAATAGCTGAAGCTCCAATTAAGGAAAAACCCAAGATGCCTCAAACTGTGGGCAAGTACGATGGTCGAGGCACCCCGATGACCATCTCAACCTGTTCAAGAGCGCTGGGGAAGTAGCCTGTTGGCCCATGCCCCTCTGGTGTAAGATGTTTGTCCAAACGCTGGTAGGAGTAGCACGGGTCTAGTTGGATAGTCTGCCTGTTGGGGAAATTGATAGCTTTGAAGATCTAGAGGCCAAGTTCACGTTGCAATTTAGCCTACAGAGAAGGCACACAAAGGATCGAAACGAACTCCTCCACATTCGTCAGCGAGACAATGAAACAGTGGAGAGTTTCATCGTTAGATTCAACAAAGAAAGTCTAGAAATCCCAGGTGTCACAAACGACCTAGCGTGTGGAGCTTTCCTACAAGGGGTAAATGATGACGAGTTACTAAGAACACTCTATGGGAGGGACGGTGTACCTCCCACCATAAACAAAATCCTGAGGATAGCCAAAGTATACGTTACACAAGAAATGTTAGGATCTGAGTTTCTTATGATTGTGCTTTTGTTTGAGAATTACGAAGATGAATAAGTAATTGCAGCGGAAACTAAATGGAAACAAACTTTCATACACAATCAAACAGGAGAATTGCTTTCAACACACATGTTTAACATTGAACCGAATGATTAAATTTATTTCAATCTTCAATTACAACTGCATGCATGTATTACAAACTCCCCCTCAGCCTGAGCTCACAACGGTTTGTTCGTACAAGAAGACAAGTGATGAAAGAGCTAATAGAACAGTACAGGGTACTGTTCTATTTATAGGCACGAGCAAACCACTGAAGCATCTTGGCTGACGTCACCATGAAAGTGACATCTAACCTCCTAACAATCTGTAACTACTGATCTAATACAACTACTGCTATTACAAACAACTGATAACAATACAATACAAAGACAAGCTAAACTACTACTTCTCATTCCACTGTTGTGACTCCAGCAGTACTTTACATCTTCAGCAGTGCTTGACCCAGATCAGTAGATTGAGCATCAGTGTCTTTCTTCAACAGTCTTTAGGTCTTCATCAGTAGTTGAGTGATCAGTTGTTGTAAACGAGCAGTAGATAGAGGTCATCAGTTGTTTAGCCACTTTCAAGGGGAGAGAATTGAATACAAACATCTGCTTATTCTGGATCCACTGCTCTGATCCAGTTTTGGCTTTATCAATTGTTCCTTTGTTAGGGTTTAATCCTAACAATCTCCCCCTGGAACAGATGATGCCAAAACCCTTCATTATTCTGGATCTTTATTGCCTCATCAAAAATTCCCTAACTTGGCCTTTGAATTGTAATTCAAAGTCCATGGAACTTGTGTCATCCTCCTCCCTACACAGTGGAAGCTCAAGGAGATCTTGAAGATCCTCTTCACCCAGGCCAAGGGCTTGTTCCCTTGATATGTGCTTCACTTCACCATTGGATCTGAGCAATGTCAATATGTGGGTCTGGTTATCAGACTTCCACTTTAGTATTTTTGAATACTTTGGGTTTCTTGGGAGAGGTTTATATGTGGATGAGTTTGGAGATGGTGGCCTGGTGATAACTGCCTGAGCAGTGCTTTGAGCTTTAACAAGTTCAGGATTTTCAGCTATCATCTGCTAGAGGACTGATTTTATAATGTCATCCCCTGCTGCTATATCCTCTGCTATTTCTGCATCCATCTATTGTTGTTTCCTTCTTTGATAAAGGATGGCACCAGGTGGAGCAGTGGATTTCCTGACTTGCTGTTTTTGTGGTTTAGCTGGAACCACTGCTTCAGGTTAAACATGCTTTTGTGGAACGGTAGGATTCTTCTTTCTCAACTCTTCCAATTTTTTGTAAGAGGCCATCACTTTATCCTCTGACCATCTTGTCACCTGATTCCTTGACCCAAAATCTGCTGTTATCAGCTCTTCCTTCATCCTCTTCAGCTTTAAAGTCTTTCTGGTACATTTTTCTTGTACTTTGTCCAAAGAGGATGAGTATGTTTTATTTTTTCTTTGTTCATCTTTTCAATTCTTTCTAACTCCTCTTTGAGCTCACCAACTGTCCATTCTTTATATTGAGCTTTTTCTCCCTTGTATTTCTTGAATGCCATAATGTGCTCAATATAGTCTTTTCTCAAGGTTTCATCATCTCTTTCTGAGAGCTTTTGACACAAATCTTTTGAAAACTGCTCCAAAGTTCTGACTTATGTGAGCAAATATTGATAGTATCTTTGATTCTCTTTGTCTGATTTACCTTTCGTATTTCTTTTAGAGATATCCTCTGCTTGTTGACCTTTTAACTTTAAATATTCTTCAATGTTGTTAGGCCTGGGATATCCTTCAAGAGATGATAAGTTCCTTTTTGCAGGATCATCTTTAGAGTAGAAGGATTTTATCTCCTCTCTAACTGCTGGAAGGTCTAATGGATATTGAACAGCTGCAGGAACAATGGCAGTGTTTGGATTTTGAATTTTTACTGAAGAAAGTGGAACAGGGTTAGGAATTGTAATAAGGGTCAGTGATTGTGAGGAATTTGGAGGTGGTGAAGAATCATCATCTTTCAAGATTATCCTTCTCCTTTTTGGTTTAGGAGAGGTTGGTGGTGTTTTGGTGGGTTGAGTGGTGGTGATTTGAATGGTGGTGATTGAAGTGGTAGGTGGCTGACTAACAGCTGTTGAAACAACTGGTGTTTCAACCACTGTTGTCATTATAACAGATGATGTGTCATCAGCTGTCTTCTGCTTTTTGGCAGGAGGCTTTTGTGGTGGTAATGAAATTTTTGGTGGGGCAGTGGTTGAAGTGGGAGCAGTGGTTGAAGTATGTGTTGAAGTGGTGGTTGTTGGGTTAACAACTGCTGAAACCACTGAAGTACCAACAGTTGTTAATACAACAGGTGTTTTAAAAGCTGTTGGTTTGGAGGTTTGATGTGAAGAGGTTTTGGGAGTTTGGGAAGCCTGTTTTGTGAGTCTGGAAGGTGTGGATTTGGGTTGCCTCACTTTTCTAGTGGGCTGTCTTCTTTGTGGCTTAGGATTTTCTTCTTGTTCATCCTTAGGCTCTGAAGTACCCTGATCTTCCATCTCCATAAAAACTTTCTTTTCCTCCTCAAACCTTGACTTTCCCTTTGCCTCCATATCCTTTTTCAGCCTTGTCTTTTCATCGGCTAAGGCATTTAAGGTTACATCAACCTTTTTCGAACCATCTGGTTTAGGGATGTTTGCAAGCATACTAGATTTATCTGGTGCAATGTACAGACCATCTTCATATCCCTTTTTCTTTAGCTGTTTTATTTCCCCCCCCCCCTTTTGGCATCAACTGGTGGAGGATTATCAACAAAAATTATAGGCGAAGCAGAACGAGTGGTTTTCAGCAAGTGGGCCTTGATTGCCTTTATGTCTGCTTGTGTATCCAAGAACCTAGCTTCCATCATATTTCTGATCTTTTGAACTTGTATTTCATGTTGCTGATCAGCATATGTTCTTTGTTGGTAAAACAGAGGTTGAAATAGACTCCAAAGCTCAGTGGCAGTGGGAGAAAATGATGGAGCAGCTGGTTGAGTTGGTGCAGCAGTTGGTGGTACCTTTTGTGCTTTCAACAACTGTTGCAGCATGTGTTTGATTTCTGCAACATATGTATCAAGTTTATTAACTCTCTCCGTCAATTCTTGGTACATTAAACCATCACCCAACTTAATGGGATCATCTGATTTCCCACTGGCAGTGGTTGTATAAGTGGTTGACTTAGGGAAAGTATTCCAGAAATCATCCACTGATGCCCCTTTGTCTTGGTACTGGGGACTTCTATCTTCAAAAGAGGTTGCCATTCTAAGCTCTCCAGTGAATATTGGATATCCACCAGTGGGCATGAAGGTTCCCAAAGAAGATATTGCCTTCAAGGAAGTCTTATGGATGAAACTACTGTCCAAGTGTAAATCAGTGGGTTCAACACTTGTAGTAGCTGCTTCACTTGAACTACCACCAAGAGTTACTTGTAACTCAAGGGGTGTAACCTCCTCAACTATTGGTGGGTTGACAGAGATTGAGACACCAGACTCAGTCACTTTCTGTGGCATAATTTCATTGACAGGTGATTGAGATGAACTGATTTTTGTCTGGGCTAAATCAACTGCATCCAATAGGGGCATTATTGATGGTGGAATTGTGGCAGTGAGTGTGGGTGTGGAAAGAGAATTTGCCCTGGGCAGTGGGCTGTGGATGATAGAATCAAGTGATTCTAGAGCATCATAATTTGGTGTCCCTGTTCTTACAACCTGTTCGTTTTTAGAAGAAGCAGGAGGAGTTTGAGGCTCAGGTTGAGATCTTTCTTCCAACTGTTGTGAGGAAGTAGTAGCAGTGGTTTCTGGTGACTTTTGTGTTGTCACTGGCAGTTGCTCTGGGATCTCATCTTCCAGAGTTGCCTTTTTTGTAGGTTTGGGGGGGCTTTTAGGATTTTTTCTGTTTTGGTCTTTTTGTGGATTTAGGTGTGGGTTTCACAACAGTTCTTTTGCTGTTGTGATCACCTTGAGCAGTGGGCTCAGCAGCAGGTGCCTGAGGAGCAGTGGTAGCTGCTAAAGTCTGCTCAGGAGCCTCTGCTTGTGTTTTGGAAACTTTTGATAGCCTTGTAAATGTTTCAGGTGTTAGGCCATTTATTTGACAAGGTTCACCCTGGATAAGCACATGAGCATTATCCTTTGCAAATTTCTTTTGAAAATAAAAGCTTAAGAACATTGGAAATAGTAAAAAGGATTTTTTATTAACATTTTTGACCAAATCATTGAAGATCTCCTGGGAGTAGTTAAAATTTTCTTCATTCAAAATAGCATAACCCAGGTATTGGATCTTCAATGGTATTTCATTGAAAGCAGTGGTCTTATTGGAAACACACATCAAGAGGGTATGGAATAAAAATCTTGTTGCAGGAGGAAAACTACCTTTTTGTAAAGTGTCCTTTTTCATCTCCACCTCATACCCTCTTTCTAGAAAATCTGTTTGATACTCTGTTTTCGGGAAAGAAGTTTTACCTTGAAGATCATCCAGTTCAAAAAACCTCGGACAGAGTTTGTGGTTTAATTTTAACTGGTACACCCTTTATCGAAAAAGTGATGGCTATGGGCGTTTTATCTTGAGATTCAAGTTTCGCATTCTTCCAAAATTCTCGCTGGGTTGCCAGGTAAACTAGAGCATCAGAAGTCAACAAAGTTTTGTACTTTGAGGATGAAAGAGCATCAATGACTAAATCGAAGATGGTGGTATGACTTGGTTTTGTCAATAGACCCAAGTAATTGTGAGGAGCTTTGAATAGAATTTCCTTGGCGGTTTTAGGGTGGTTGCGAGAGGAAGAAGATGATGATTGAGTTGAGAGAAATGGAAGGTAACTGCTTTTGAGAAAGGAACTTTGAATTCGATTCGACGGTGAAAAACCCTGTTTGGGGTTTTGATCAGGGTTTTATAAAGGGAAAAAGTTAATGCTAATGTGGCAGCGGTTACAAAAGATCTGACCGACAAGTACTGACCACGTGTCAACCACTGATGATGAATGGAAAACAGTTGTTAAGGAAACCACTGATGGAACAAGTATCAGTGGTTGCAACGGCTATAATGAGAACAGTGGCTGAATTTCAACTATCAGTGGGTTAAAACACTGATTTTGAACAACAGTGATTAACAAGGAAATGAGAAAAACAGTGGTTGACATTCAGTAGTGGACAATATTATCAAAACAGATGTTTGAACCAAAAACAGTGGTTATGGCAGACTTTTAAGGATTTAATGAAAATTTCATTTTTAGCTATTTTTAAGGATGGAATTTTGATTTTCTGAAAACATTTTAATGCTTTCATTCATAGAAAAACAAGAATTTTTTTGTTATTCCATGTTCAGCATGCCAATCCTAGAGATCAAGCTTTCAAAGGTGGATGTGTCTAATGCTTTTGTTAGCACATCTGCCAGCTAATCTTTAGTTGGAACATGGTGTAGAGAAATCTAACCTTTTTCATAGCAATCCCTCACAAAGTGATGTCTGATATCAATGTGCTTGGTGGTTGAATGGGATACTGGATTTTTGATGATATTTTCTGATGCCTGACTGTCCAACATGAGAGGTGTCTCTAGGGCAGTGATACCAAAATCCAGCAGTTAATTTTGAAGCCAAAACAGTTGGACTGTACAGGTTGCAGCAGCTATATACTCTGCCTCAGCAGTGGATATGGAAACAGCTGCTTGCTTTTTGCTTTGCCAAGATACTAAGCAACTGCCTAGGAATTGGCACCCTCCTAAAGTGGACTTCCTTGTTTTGTCACATCCAGCAAAGTCACTATCTGAGAAACCTGAAAGCTTGATATTTCCATCAGCTGGATACCAGATACCAAGTGTGGGAGCACCTTTTAGGTATCTGAATATCCTTTTTGCAGCAATAAGGTTTGACTTTCTAGGGGCTGATTGGGATCTTGCACAAACACATGTTGCAAACATGATGTCTGGCCTAGATGCAGTCAGGTACAATAAAGACCCAATCATGCTTCTATATAGAGTTTAATCAACCAAATCATCCTTTTCATCAGACATGACTATTTTTGTGGTTGCAATGGGTGTACTGCATGGTTTACAATCATCCATCTCAAATTTCTTTAAAAGTTCTTTGGCATATTTGCCTTGATGGATGAAAGTGCCTTTTTGCAATTGCCTTACTTGGAGACCAAGAAAGCACTGGAGTTCACCCATTACACTCATCTCAAACTTAGCTGTCATGAGTTGTCTGAACTCTTCACACATTTTAGTACATGTGTTTCCAAAAATGATGTCATCCACATAAATCTGGACAATCATCAAGTCTTTCCCTCTCCATTTTAAAAACATTGTTTTTTCTATTTTACCTCTTGTGAAACCAATGGAAAGTAGAAAGGTGGAAAAAGTTTCATACTAGGCTCTAGGTGCTTGTTTTAGTCCATACAAAGCTTTATTTAGCTTGTAGACATGATTTGGATTAAATGGATCCTCAAAGCCTGGAGGTTGACAAACATATACTTCTTCTTGAATCTTACCATAGAGGAAGGCACATTTGATATCCATTTGATACACCTTTATGTTGTGGTTGACAACAAAGGCCAAGAACAGTCTGATAGCTTCCAATCTGGCTACAGGGGCAAATGTTTCATCATAGTCAATGCACTCTTCCTGTCTGAACCCTTGAACCACGAGCCTTGCTTTATTCTTGACAACAATACCCCTTTCATCAGTTTTATTTTGAAGACCCACTTTGTGCCAATAGGACTAACACCCTCTGGCATTGGTACAAGCTCCAAAACTTGTTGTCTTCTAAACTGTTGGAGCTCCTCTTGCATGGCTTCTACCCAGCTATTGTCTTTTAGTGCCTCTTGGTACTTGACTGGCTGATGGAGAGATAGGAAACCAACAAAAAGACAGATGTTTTGGGATTGGCTTCTTGTTAGCACCCCTTCACTGATGTTGCCAATGATTTGGTCAGGTGGATGAGACTTCAAGAAGATTAACTCTCCTTTGTATGGAACAATGGCATTTAAATGTGAGGGCTGCAGATGTGAATCATCTGAGCCAACCACTGCTGGTGACTTTGATGATCCAGCAGTGGTTTCAAATGGAGGATGAGGAATAGGAGGAACTGGTGTGAAGACATGTTGACTTTTATCCACTATTTGAGGACTTTTGTCAACAGTGGTTGATGATGTGGAAGCAGGGGTTAATGGGCTACTTTGGTCAACAACTATTGATGTAGCAGTGGTTGAGCTTTGACAGCTGTTTTGAACATCTGCTGCTCTACCATTTGATGCAGACTTTTGTTGTGGAATGATGACTTCATATCCATAGTCTGATGAAGAATTTTCTGATGGACCTGCACTGTTAGTCTTGACAGAAACATTTTCAAAAGTAAATTTATCAAGATCAAACAATTCTGCAGGATTTGTAAGGATTTTCATTGATGAAAGTTCATTGAACTTCACATTCAAAGTCTCTTCCACTGTTTTGGTCCATGTGTTAAACACTATGTAGGCCTTAGCAGTGGTTGAGTATCCCAAATGGTAACCACAATCGATTTTGGCTGCAAACTTTGAGATAGAATCTTTTAAGTTTAAAATGAAGCAAGGGCAGCCAAAAACTTTGAAATAAAAGATCAGTGGCTTTATTTTATAATGCAGTTCATAGGTAGTCTTTTGGTGCCTGGGGTTGATTAAAACTTTGTTCTGAACATAGCAAGCAGTGTTTACTGCCTCTGCCCAGAAAGTTAATGGCAAACCTGAATCAGCAAGCATGGTTCTGGCAGCCTCAATCAATGTCCTGTTCTTTCTCTCAACAACCCCATTTTGTTTTGGTGTTCTTGGAATGCTGTACTGCCTTACAATTCCTTTTGACACACAGAAACCATCCAACTCCTTATTTCTGAACTCTGTGCCATTGTCACTCCTGAAGATTTTTATTGGCAACTCAAACTGCTTTTCAACCTGTGTAACAAAGTCTTGCAGAATGCCTACAGTCTCATCTTTGGAATGTAAGAAATAAGTCCATGTAAACCTAGAAAAGTCATCTACAAGAACCAAACAATATCTTTTCTTTCTCAGACTCATGACTTTAACTGGGCCAAACAGATCCATGTGAAGCATTTGCAAGCACTTGGTTGTTTTGGACTCTTCAATGGATTTAAAGGAGCTTTTATGTTGTTTCCTTTTAGGTAGGAAACAAAATGCTCAGGACAGGTGAACAGTTTTTGAGGGAAACCTCTTACTAAACCCTGTTTTGACAAAGCAGTGATTGTCTTGAGATTTGTGGGTCCCAATCTTCTGTGCCAAAGTTCTGTCTCTTTGTTAGAGGCAGCTGAGAACAGATAGGCATCAGTTCTTGGGTTCTCTTTTGACAAATCAACCACATAAACATTGCCACTTCTTTGAGCAACAAGTTGAGTTTTTCCATTTTTTTATTATTTCTTCAATCTTTTTAACCATTTATGGTCCAACAACCCTACAACAATCCTTAGTAAAGAATGAGCCATAGCCCTTATCACTCATTTGTGAGACACTAAGGAGGATGAATTTTAGATTGTCTATTAGATTGATATTTTCAAACTTAACATTACCAGACTGAACTGTACCAGACCCCATCACCTTCCCTTTACTATTATTGCCAAAGGATATATCACCCCCTCCATGAGTTTTGAAATCTTTGAGTAGGGCTCTACATCCAGTCATGTGCCTGGAGCCTCCACTTTCTACATACCAAAGACTATCTAAGCATGCATAAGCTCCCTGCACATCAAGTAAAAGCTTAGTTCATTAGGGTCTCCAAAGACAATAAGGCTTTGGATGGGGTCTCAACAGTGTCTAGGTTAAGTTCAGGTGGATGGACAGTGGTTAGCTCAGGGGTTTGGATAGTTTTGGAACTGTTTTTCTCTAACCACTATTGGGGGTCTTGCCCTATCAGCTGTTGATACCCAAAGGGATGCCTGTTCACTCTTGGTTTAGAAGGCCTTTTGTAGGCTTCATAAACATGTGGGACCCTTGGGTATGGTGGTTGACCTTTACCTATTCGGTATTGGTTAGCAGGGGGTGCATCAGTCACCTGAACATCTCTTTTAACCGAGGTTTGGTTCAGCTGTTTGGTAACAGTTGTTTGAACTGGCACAAACAGCGGTTGATTCTTTTGAAATTTGATTGGTGATGTTGATGAACTCAAGGATGTTTTTGAAGTGTACTCATTCTTCTTTACATCAAAGGATTTGAGGTACACACATTCTTGAGTGATGTGGTTTGATTTACCACAGATGGTGCAGCTCTTAGCAGGTACAATGACACTTGGTTTGTTAATATCATATGCTTTTAGATGAAAACAATCTTTTGTTAGATGATTCTTCTTTTCACGTAAATCACAAAACAAGTTTTTAACCTTTTCTCTATTTTTCTTCTTTTCAGACTCCTTTGCAACAAAGTTTTGAACAACTGTTGGGATGTCTTTAAGAGGAATGACCTTTGCTTTGGGAGCTTTTACACCATCAGTGGTTGTGAAGTCCATGGGCTTGAAGTTTTCAAGGATGTCACACTCATCAGACCATGTGGGTTTAAATAGATATATCTTAATTTCCGCAAAAGTTGAGGACCCCACAGATCTTTCCAGAGTGATTTTGTTACCAAGTTTGTTAGTTATTTTAACCTCTTGGCCATCCTTGTTTGTGGGAATAATTTCAACAAAACCAGCTTGATTTGCAGCAGTGTTTTCAACTTGATCATTTTTTCTAAACCCAATGCCAAATTTTACATTACTTTCAAGCTGTTTTTCAAGCATGATCTCATAACCTTTATAGGATTCCACCCACTTTTCACAAGTGATTTGGGTGGCTTCCAACTCCTTTTTGCAAACTTGATATTTTTCTATCATTGTTTGGAGTTGGTCATTGGTTATGCTCTGCTCTTGTTTTATGCTGCAAATTTCACTTTCTTTTTCATTCAATTTGTTTTTCAGTTCTTTTAATGACCTTTCAAATTGAACTTCAGAAGTTAAAAACCTATCCCTAAGGTTTTCATTCACCTCTTTGATGTTAGCAAATGCTATGATGCATTTGTCTGAACACAGATTTTTAAGAACCTGAGGTGATACCTTGGTTGCAGCCATCATGGCACAATCACATGTATGATCACTTTCTTCTTCAGCTCTCTCTTCCTTTTCACCTTCTTTCTTCTCTTCTTCATCTTCTTTGGACCAGGGGTCGAACAGTGATTACAACAGGGGTTTTGAACTTTCTCCCAACAGTACTTCATCAGCAACAGCAGTAACCACTGCTTCATCAATTTTGTCCACTGTTTCAGCATTTAACTGTTCTTCTTCAGCTTCCAGCCCCTCCTGTATTAACTCTAATGCCATAAAACAAAATTCATCATTAGAAGCATCATTAGTAGCATAGAGTGCAAAATTTTCATCACCAAGCTCATCAGGCATACTGCTCCAGTAAACAAAGCCTTGGGTGAAGAAACTTTGCTGATCTGGTTGAACCACTACTGGAGCAGCTTGTTGAGGTGCAACTGGTTGCACTTGAACCTGAGGGACAGGGGTTTGGACATACTGAATTTGTGGAACAGTGGTTTGAACATAATGCACAGGAGTAGGGTGTGCATAGTGAGCAGTGTTTACATGGGCAGCAGGGGTATATTGGGCATAGTGCACAAGGCTTTGGTTATTTTGTGGTCTAGGGTTTGAGCTGGGCTGTGTAATAATTGGACCAGTGGTTTGACTCCTACATTCCCTAACAAAATGACCTAGCCTATTACACTTATAACACTTGATCTTGGATTTATCCAACCCCACTTTTTGATTCCATGTAACCCTGGGAATTTTCTCCACGTCCTCTTGTAAAACTTGTTAGTTCTTACACTTAGCAATGCTAGTTGATGCAAAATTGTCACACCCCGACCACGAAAAACAACAAATCGTGGCGGAAATGTCGGGGAGTGTTGTAACAGAATCATTGTTTCACAACCATGGATTTAAATAATTTTGTTTTATTGAATTGAATGTATCACATTTCATTGAAATTAGAATCAAAACATGAACAAATAGACTTTTATTGTTATTAAGTCACTAAGACCTTGTCCGTTCCTATGTGAGCATGCATCAATATCATCATCAAACATCACCAACTATAGTACCTGAAACACATGTGAAAATACGTCAGCATAAAAATGCCGGCGAGTACATAGGTTTTATGTGAGTGTCCGATTCATGGCTCGTTTATGTTTTGAAAATATAACTTAAACACCTTTGTTAATTAATAATTAGAAAACCAAGTTTTGAAAAATGTTTGTAATGTAAATTGGAAATAACCAAGTCAAAACAGATTTGTTTTATAAAACCTCGATACCATGAATCTTAACTCCAAAACATTTGTTTAAGTAAACCCAAATTGTAAATTGTTTTTGAAATAAAACTCAAATGTTTTATATTGTTAGAAAAACCTTGTAATATAACTTTGTTTTGATAACCTTGCCCAAGTGATCTAGATAACGAAATGATATATAATGTGTTAAAAGCACTTATATATAGGAAGTACCAGCGGCGTATCCACCATGCTTTTAACACATTACACCCGCCCCGTTACCTAATCACTTCCCTAACCCAATGGTTCAAACAGTTTCAAACGGTCCACACAATTAATCAGTTTCAAACGGTTCACATAATCAATCAGATTCAACGGTTCACATAATCAATCAGATTCAAACGGTTCACATAATCAATCAGATTCAAACGGTTCACATAATCAATCAGATTCAAACGGTTCACATAATCAATCAGATTCAAACGGTTCACATAATCAATCAGATTCAAACGGTTCACATAATCAATTAGATTCAAACGGTTCACATAATCAAAATGTAAAACAATGTGGCCATATGCTGGATGAACATATGCAACAAAATATAATATACAAAAATCAATGTGCTAGCATGCTAAGTGAACATACATAGCAAAACATAACGAAATCATGTACTATAAGTGTACTATTGAACATAACAAGCATATGATGTAAAAACATGAAAAGCACGAAAGTAACAAGTAGGCACATGTGTTCCACCCCAAAACATTTGAAAAACAGTAAAAGAGGGGACTATGTACTCACTTGAGGATGCTTAGAAGTCTTGAATAACAACCAAGCAAAGATAGAGGGATCACGGAAATCAAACGGCACCTAATATAGGTAACTACATTAATAACCAGACCTAAATCGAAAGATCGGATAGGATGAGGTTTCGTAAACCAAATGAGTGTTGGAACTCATACGATATGGTTTGACAAAGCCTACATACTAAATCAAAACTTAACCTAAGTGCTTACGACCCATTACGACTCGTTTAGGTAGCTTACGCTATTTTAACACGTTGTTTGCGTAAAACGCGTTCGAAACGCCTAACTGGTCCTATGACAAGTATTATATGCCTAAACATGTTTAAATATGTTGCATAATCAGTTAAGTGACAAAATTTTAAGTTACATATGCTTAAATACTAATTATGCATGAAAATGGCATTTTGGTTATTTTACCTAAGGCATATAAACACCGATCATACAAGTAATTAAACTAAGTGACCATAAGGTATAACCTCAGAAGGTTATTCCCTATACATATATGGTCACTAAACATGCTTGGTCGGATTCTAATGATCGACCAAACGGGTTGGGTTCGAAAGTCTAAGCGGTTGTTTAGACCGCTTATCTTACGACCCTATATAAGCACTAAACTAAAAGTGACGAGTTAAACATGTTAAAACATGTTTAACGAAGTTTAAAAACAAGTTTGATATAAAAACAAAGGGTCTTGATATCCAAGAATAGTTTGGTTTCAAAATACGCATAAACGCGCATTTTGAGCGAAACTATGACTCGTCACTAAGCCTAAATAACGTGGTAATTAGTAGGTATAGTCACAAAGGACTATGAACATCGTGATTATACTCATGTTACGAAGTTCAAATGAATTTCGTGTTGACCATTGACCGGTCAAAGCAGAAAGTCAAACAATGTTTGACTTTCATGCTTAAAAACGCATAAAAGCACGAAAGAAACTTACAACGGGTCCAAGCAAGGAAGAACTTGACCTAAAAATTCTCAGGTATGAAGGTTTTAAGCTTCAACTTAGAGAAATTCATATCAAGGTGTGAGGAGCAAATGAATGGAAGTGGGTATTTACAGATTTCGGTCCACCGTTAAGATCCTTCCTCAATTCCCGAGCTTCAATCTCAACCATCCATGTGTGCCCACTGAATTAGAATACCATGGGCATCCAAAAACAAGCCCCTAGAATGATTAAAACCATGTCCAAACCCAGGGAACAACTGGAACAAGCTGTAAACTGATTTTTGTAGATATGAGAGGTTTACGCGGGCCGCATAAGGTGAGGCCCTAGGCTTACGCGCCCCGCCTGAGGGAACTTTGGCAGAAAGTCAACTTTAGTCCCTGAACTTGAAAAACCTGCATTTTGATGCATATTTGACATGTTTAAGCCTCGTTAACCCCATTTCAAGGATCTAAAATGATGTTAAAGTATAGGGAACTTAAAATATGCTCAATAACATCTCGGATGTCGGTTCGTTTAGTCATACGGTTGCGTTATTCGGGTAATTACGGCGGAAGTCGTAACGGACGCAAAAACGATCCAAATTACGCGACGAATGGAATTTTATCATGCCAATAACTAAAATAAAATATTTTAATGATTACATAAATTTTTGGATGTCCGGATATATTCAGAACATAAGATATGCGCGAAAATGCAAACTTATGCACTTTTTGACGCTTCTAGTCCCTATTGATCATGAAAGTTTATTTTTGCGCACCAAACACCTCAAAGCCTATTTCTAAGCTATGTAAAGGATATTTAGGGCATATTTAACTTATGATCAAGTTCCAGAATGTCCGTTACAGTACGAATCGGCATACTTTCACAGTTTGTCAAAATTAGTCCCTGTAAGCGAATAAACTTGATTTCGCCACACCAAACCTTTCAAAACTTATTTCTAAGTTATATAAATGTTATTTAAGGTATTTTAATCCTATTTCACTGTTCCGGAGTGTTTGTTACATTAAACTAGTTATATTTACGCATCAGATCGCGTATAACCTTCCAGAAAGCGATTTAAAGCTCGAAATCGAACAAGAGTTGATATGTGCAAACGATACATATATTTTTACAAATCCCAAGAATGAAACACAATATTTCATTGATTTGGTATTTTTTTTGATGGTTGCAGAGGCACAGGTGTCACAGTCTCCCCTACTTTAGGAAATTTCGTCCCGAAATTTATTCGTAGGAGTCTGTCTGTGAACAGATATTCTGTCATTCCTCTCAATAGATATGCAAGGCATAATCCTGTCATTCCTCTCAACAGATATTCTTCAGAAATGAAAATGAACGAACGGAGTCATTTTCAACGGGTTCTTCAGAAATGGAAATGAAGGAATAACCAAAAGGATATTCATTTCCTCAACGGACATTCTTCAGAAATGGAAATGAAGGAATAATCAAGAGGACATTCATTTCCTCAACGGACATTCTTCAGAAACGAAAATGAACGGACGGAGTCATTTTCAACAGTTGCTTCATCAGAAATGGAAATTAAGGAATAAACATAAGGACATTCATTTCCTCAACGGACATTCTTTAGAAACGAAAATGAAATGACGGAGTCCTTTTCAACAGTTGCTTCATCAGATATGGAAATGAATAGAATAATCAAAAGGACATTCATTTCCTCAACGGACATTCTTCAGAAACGAAAATAAACGGACGGAGTCATTTTCAACAGTTGCTTCATCAGAAATGGAAATGAATAGAATAAACAAAAGGACATTCATTTCCTCAACGGACATTCTTCAGAAATGAAAATGAACGGACGGAGTCATTTTCAACAGTTGCTTCATCAGAATTGGAAATGAATAGAATAAACAAAAGGACATTCATTTCCTCAATGGACATTATTCAGAAATGAAAATGAACGAACAGAGTCATTTTCAACAGGTGCTTCCTCAGAAATGCAAAATGAATAGAATTAACTCTTGCACAGTTCGCACGGTTTGTTTCATAATGTGAAAGGGATAGAATTTGAACCAGCTTGAGACAACTTTGATTGGGTCAACACATAAACACATAATTGTTTTCTTGGTTATTAATTTGTTATCATCTTGTTATTAATTGATATTAACTTGACGTTGATTTGAACATAGGTATTCAAGGTACACCAGGAACCCAGTCGATGGACTTCAACGTCCTCAAGAATCTATCTAAAAAGATAGGATGATCTTCCAAAAATTCGATTTCGTTTACAAGGAAACGTAATATTCGAATTAAGGTACACAACAATTAAGGACTTGTGACATCTGTGTATTTTAACCCTTGTACTGTCCCGAACAACTTTGTGTTTAATGAAATATGACGTTTTAATTTCAATATTTGTTTAATTATTTGTGACATTAGTACGTTTTCAATCATTGTTCAATTCCGAACTCTCAAACCTGTTCTGAAAGTGAAATCATAAACCGTTACGTAAACATAATCAGTTTAACGCGACGTACACACCGGAACTGTGACATAAGCCAAACATACCCTAAATACCCTTTACATAACTTAGAAATAAGTTTCGAAGGATTCGGTATGGCAAAAACATGTTTATTCGAACTTTAGAACTATTTACGACAAAACTGCGAAACGAACGTTGGTGACCGCCCGGATAATATTTAAATCCTAAAAATATTCTGTTATGATGAAAATTTTATTTTTAATCAGGTTCGTGTTGAAAAATAAATTAAAACGCTTAAAAACGTTATTTTTCAAGTTTAAGTGCGTACCGCGTGTTACTGCGTAACACAGTGCCTATACTGCAAAACGCAGACAACGCAGCCAGTCTCGGCAACTGAAATTTATTTCAGTAATATTTTGGCGAGTTTATTTATATAGAATAATAAAAATAATTTAGAACGACATAAACCAGGATTTAAACGCTAGATAAAATACCCGGTATCCAGTTAAATACCTGTTTTTATCTAAATTACCAATCAAAATTACATTTAAACCCCCCCCCCCCTTTCAAAATTTCGGTCACCTTATGTGGCCCCCACCAAAATATTTCCAAGATCTTGATTCTTATTTCATTTGATCTTTACTAGATTTTTTTGGCCAAGTGTTGTTGCATGCTTTATCTCCATATCTTATTTATATCTTCCAAATCCTTTATATCTTTCAAGATCCAAACAAATCAAGCAACCTCCTCCTCTCTCTCCTTCCCTAAAACCGTAACTGTTGGTGCATGCGTCTGTCGACTTCGTCTTGTATCGAGTCTTATATTAGAATTGTTAGATCAGGGCACATTGTTCGAGAAAACTATGGTTTGGATGGTGTTTTAAGCTAATTCCGCTTGAAAGTGTCATGTACCATTTCAAGCGAAATTAACTTAGTTAATTCCGCTTGAAATGTCATGTGACATTTTCAAGCGGAATCACACATCTATAAATACCTTCCAAGCGAAATCAGTTGTAGTAGTTCCGGTCTGAGCAACGAAGTGCTGCCGAAGTGTCGTCTCGCTGTATTTTGCTATCAAATCAATAATACGACAATTTAAAGTGATACTCTAGCTGAATTGACCTCAATAGTCTGTTTCCGCCTTTTGTATTGAGAAAAACTCTTCTGATCGACTCGTTCGGGTCTGCAAACGATCCTACAAGTCGTATCAGAGCTCAGGAGGAAGAGTTCTTACCAATTCAGCTGAAATTTCTGATTTCTACACCTTCTTTTTCAAAATTAAAATTTTTTCACGGTCAAAATGTCTTGATTTTCACACATCATACTCGGAATTGTGTTTTAACAAATCCTTGAGAAAATTAGACCTTAATTCGATCTAAAACATATAAAAATTGTAATTTCGTTTGAAAAACCAGCGCAAGATGATGATGTCAGCAGCTCTTCAAACGGAATTAGCTCTTAATTCCGCTTGAAATCGGTATTTCGCTTGAGAAATTGGGTTGATTCCGCTTGAAAACAGTATTCCGCTTGAAAAGTCCTGTTGATTCCGTTTGAAACGTGCTATTCCGCTTCAATCCGGTATTCCGTTTGAAAAAGGTGTAAGTTCAAGCGAAATTAGATATTCCGCTTGAAAAGGTATTTCGCTTCAAAGGAGATTTCGTTTGAACGAGCTGATTCTGCTTGAACAGGGATTTCGTTTGAAAGGGAATATTTCGTTTGAATTTGTATAATTCCGTTTGAAAGGAATTCAGTTTGAGATTGTGATTCTGTTTGAAAATTTCTTGAAAACCGAATCATGGAAGAGGAATTTTACAACGCATTCGCTACCCCGGTTACCCCGATCACTCTTGCACAAAACACAATGCTGGAAAATGAAACGGGGACTATGCAAAAACCACCTAAGCTCATGAACATCGAGGAGTATAAGGGTTGGGAAGGACGTTTTGAGAACTGGGTACAAGCTAACTACTTAGATGCTTGGAAATGTGTTGAGAAGAAATATGTTAGGCCAATGACGGATGATGAGGAAATTATAGCTATTAAAGATCTAAGTGCTGAAAATAGAAAGAAATACAAAGATGAAAAAATGATGTTAAGTCTACTACAACAAGCTGTGAAAGAAGATATCTTGGTTTTATTGCAATACAATGGAACTTCTTATTCAATTTGGAAAGCTTTAAGATCAAAGTTTGTTGGAAGTCAAGAGATGGTCAAGAACAAGAAATCACTTTTGAAGAAAGAGTTTGATCTGTTTCGTGGGTTGAAAAATGAAAGCACAAAGCAAATCATTGAAAGATACTGCAATTTGTTAGCGAACATGAAGAGATTGAGCATCGACAAAGATAATGAAGAGTTGATTGAAAAGCTAGCTGATGCATTGCAATATGAGACTTGGGGTACATATCTCATGATGTTGAGGAACAAGAAAGGGTTTAGCAGCCTAACATTGAGCAAATTCATTGAAAAGATTGAGGCTCAAGAGATGGAACAGAGAAAGATTTCAAGAATGAAAGATTTTGACGGTGAACAAGACATTGGTCTCTATTACAAAGGTGGTGTTAGTGATAAGTCCACCAACATGTCACCGAAGGTTGAGACTGCATTCAATGCAAAGAGTTCATCTGGAGGTTCTTCCAAAGGATCAAACAGCAACACAAGTTTTTCATCATATCCATCTTTTAATCCAAACATTTCAGCAACAAAGAATGGCAAGAAATTACAATGCAACATTGTACTAAATCTGGAGAATGATGAGGATTATTCAGCAGAAGTTGCTAAGAGTCACATGTCTTTGTTGGGAACCGTATTGGAATCATATGGTAGTTTTGTTGCAGGTCGGATCGGGAATCCAATGCTTACAAAAGAGGATTATGATCAGATTGACACTGAAGAAATGGAATTGATTGATATTAAATGGTGTTTGGCAAGTGTGTTAAGACGAGCTGAGAAATTTAAGCAGATCACAGAAAGAAATGACTTACGTGATGCTAATGTTTCTACTTTGGGTTTTGATAAATCTAAAGTCACTTGTTTTCGTTGCAGGGAAAAAGGACACTTCAAGAGGGAGTGCACAAATCGCGAAGCAAGTGGAGCTCAAAATCTGTTCAACAACAATGATTACTACTGGAAGGCAATTTATCATCAAGTATCTCAACAACAACAAGAACCACAAGTGGCACATGGTAGGAAAGTAATCGAGGAATCTTCAAAGAGAGCTTGTATGGTGAATCAGGATGACAAAAAGCCAACATAAGTTTTCAGTTGGGACAAATATATCTCAGCTGATAATAAAGCATGCCTGATTAACCAAGATGATGAAAAGTTACCAGAAGGATTTAACTGGGAGGTTTTAGTTGGGATGATTATGATCCAAATAAAACTTCACATCAAAAAGCTTTTGTCGCTTGAGTTGAAGAAGATAGTGATGATGATAAAGAGTATTATGCAAGAAGAATGGCAGCTCATTTCAAAATGATGGAAGAAAGTGATAGTGAAGATGAAAAAGCTAAAAAGAAAAAGAAAAAGGTCAAAACACCAGTCAGCAGTGATGATGAAAATGTTCCAGTGATAAGGAAAAAGGTGAAAGATATTCCAAAGTTTAAAGTTGATGAAGAAGTTGATGCAAGAAAGATTCCTGTGAATTGTGAAACCTGTGAGATTATAAAGAAGAAAAACAGTGAACTGATTAACAACATAAACAGGTTGAAGGAATCATACGATGTTCTGAACAAAGCCATGAATCAATACAATCAATCTAGCGAAGAACAAGCAACAGCAATGAAGAAACTTCAAGGAGCTTTCATGATAAAGCAGAAAGTGGTGAACAACTATATTGAGAAGTGTGCTGTTTTGGAACAAAAACTGGAAACTCAAAGAATTGAAACTGAAAGAGTTAATCGATTGTTGAAAAGTTACTCATGTACTTCTTATGTCATTGACAGGATTTATCCAACTGTTGAAGGGATGAAGGCATTTGAAGATGATGAAGTAACTGAAGAACAGAAGGTATCAGAAGAAAAGACTCCTGAAAAGAAGAAAGAAAAGAAAAAAGATACTAAAGTGAATGATTCTGGTAAGAAACATAGTTTCAGTTACAACAAGTGTCCGCCCCCGCTTGAAAATGGATATTCTCCGAGAAATCCAAATTCAGAAAGAGTCGAAAAGGCAACAAATTTACAGTGGGAGTCGGAGTTTTCAGTTAACTTGCCAGATAATATTGATGTCACGTTTACGTCATCTGACACTGATCATGAGTCCGAGTTAATAAAGATAGTGGTCGATCAGGTGTTGGAGAAAGATGAAACTGAGGAGTCAAAGTCGGAGTCTATGTCAGAGTCAAAGTCTGAGTCCAGCACTCCGAGTCAAACCATCAAACAGGGCAAAAGGGTTTACAATAAAGAATTCTTGTTATCAAAATCTAATTTGAATGACGAAACATTTAAAGTTGCATATACTTTGAATGATTCTGACAAATTATATTTTGATGAGGAATTTCCAATAAGAGGTGTCAAACCTGTCATGATCAAAAAGGTTTTCAAACTAACAGAAATTAATATTTCTGAAATAAAAGATGTAAATCTTAATGATAAACCTAAAAAGTACACCTCAAGAGTTCAACAAAGAGAAAACAAGAAAAAGGGTTACAGTTCTGGTTCAGGTTATCGAAAGAAACCAAACCATAACGGTAATTTCAAAAAGAAAGGTCTTGGATTTATTCCACCAGAAAATCATAAAAATGAAAAATATGTTAGAGATTTTAAATCAAAAATGATATTTGTTTCCGGTACATCAACTGAAGAAGAGAAAGAAAATCTATTCAGAAAACAGTCAAACAAAGAATTCCTTGCGAAGAAGCAAGAAGAGATGAAGACTGCTGATCAGATGAAAGAAACGAGAACCTGTTTCCAATGCAACACTGTTGGTCATATTGCCAAAAATCGTTCCAAGGCAATACACTCAAAACAGGGAGTTTCTCGTAAACTGAAAGATAAAGAAGTTGTGTTTGAATCACCAATTGAGAGAACTAAACTTTTCAAAAATTCAAAATTTGAAATTGGTGAATGTTCGAACAGGTTTTACAAAAGAAGCGCAAATCTTGACAACCAAAAGTGGGTTGTTAAGAAATCAGATGATATTTCTAGCAATGATTCTGATTCGTCAAAATCAGAGGAGCTATCTTCTGGCGATGAATCTGATTCCACAAAGTCAGAGGAGCCACAAATTGGGATTAAATGTGATAATTCAGTTCCTCCAATGGATTATGTTAATTTTCCACCATTGAAGGCTGAAAATTTTAAACAAAAAATTGGTAAAGTTGATATTTCAAATCAATTTTTCTCAGAAAAGAAAGAATTTGATGTTGAGAAAGCCTTTAACTCCAAAGTGAAACACATTTTTGGAAAAATGGTTGACAGGAAGGTCAAAGGAGTTAAGGAGTTTTATGAGAAAAAATTGAAGAAACCAGGTAAAGTGTCATCCCAGGTTTGTGACTGGGATGGTACTTATTATGAACAGTAAAATCTGGATTTGCCGGAGCTCCCAGGTTGGTAAGAGTGGAGCAGGAATCGGCATATTTCTTGAGAAATATTACAGATGTGAATGATGGTTGTTAAATGATATTTTGATTTACAAATGATTAATCAAGGTCATTAGGTTGAACTTGATTGGATCATTCTTACAAGTGGTATTTTTGAAAAACAAAGTGATGAACCTCTAACCTACATATGGTATATTCAATCAACAAAACTTATTTTCCAGAAAAACCATTTCATTAAAACAAACTTTTGTGTTTTGAAATCACAATGGGAAAATAGTTTGTTGTAAGGGGGAGTTCTGATTGTTTATGCCAAGTGAATGGCGATTTGAAGCGATTCGATATTGGTTGTCAATTTACTTGTACATTTTGTTTTCAAATTTTCTTTAAATGTGTTTGCATTTTAGGGGGAGTAAAAATTTCAGAAAATCCAAGAACATTAGAAAATTTGAAAAAGTCAAAAACATGATAAAATGAAAAATGAGTTTTGGTGTCAAAGAAGAGGAAATGATAGTACATCAGTAGACAGTTACAGTATGCTAAAGAAATGTAATGTTTAAATAGCATTAAACGGTCTCACTGATGATATGCCGATAGGTTTTTACACATTTAGTAAGCTTTTTCGGGATATAAACTTAAATTCAAACTTGCTTATTTCGTGGGGAACACTACTTGGATATATAGGTAACCCCTGAAATTTCGTTTGAAGGATCCCTCTTTCTGAGATACTAGGTCTTTATGCTCGGTGATATCTGTGGTATTATCCCGGGACTTCTGATAATGCGGAAGCAATGGCCTAGTCCCCGCAGAATACTTTACGCTTGCTTGAAATATAGCCTACCCTCAGCATAAAAATGATGAAACATTGAAAAAATATGCTAATCATGTGCTGTTGCAAAAAAGATCCTCTAAAGGGGACCCACCAAAAGTCGAGCCGTCATCTCTCTGCTGAACGGAAGTTCTGACCTGAGCTCTCATGATTTCGCATTTAACCCCTTACAGATATCATCTGTGGTATACTCATCTGTAAGACTGAATATTGGGATCTAGATACGGGAGTATATTCAAGAGGTGGGACACATGAATGAATTTAAGTTCTTAATACACCTAATTCATATCCTGAATCAGTTGAAGTTTGTGTGAAAATTTAAATGGATCAGTATATTGGCAATCTAAGTGACTTGTTTAATTCTTAATGTGTAACTAAGCTCAACGGTACTTGTGACTTGTCATAAACTGATATGATCCTCTTACACAAACTCACAAAAAATATTGCCTGTAAATATTTCTTTATTGCATTTTCATTTCATTCAAAAATCCAAAAAGATTTTAGTGTGTTATAGCATAAATTTTGAAAAATTCAAAAAGATTTTCGACAACTGGTGTTGAAGAGCTGATTTTCAAAATTCCAAGTGCTAAACATGATGATAATTGGGTTGGGAGAATGTGTTTTGAAAGGAAAAATGATAATTTCTGCTTATGATTCATCAAAGATTAAATATTGTAAAATCATTGGTTGAATATCTTATCCACAAGTGGTCATCAGAAATGTTTTTTTAAATAATAAATCATTTTTAAAATTTATTGTTGGGTAGAGATTTGTGCAGGTAATGGTAGAGTCAGGAATTGGACCTGAATCTGTGAAAAAGTGTGAGCCAGCTTTCGATCCAGAGCAGGATGTGAGCCAGGTCTTGATCTTGAACCTGTGAAAGCCATACTGCAATCCAAGCTTATTGAGAGGGGGAGTCTGAATGACAAAGAGCAAGGTTCTGATCCTGAGATTGATGATGCTGATGAACTTAAGGAATCAAGAGATCTGGAAGTTTATTTGTTCGAGGGGAGTATGTTGGTGATGAAAAGAGAAGAGAAAGATTTATGGATGTTTTACAGTGTCAGATATTTCAAAGAAAAGCCCGAAGACTGATAAAGATTGAAGATGCGAAGACTCGACACACTGAAGACTTTGTCAACATTCGAGGGGGAGTCTGTTGGTGCATGCGTCTGTCGACTTCGTCTTGTATCGAGCCTTATATTAGAATTGTTAGATCAGGGCACGTTGTTCGAGAAAACTATGGTTTGGATGGTGTTTTAAGCTAATTCCGCTTGAAAGTGTCATGTACCATTTCAAGCGAAATTAACTTAGTTAATTCCGCTTGAAATGTCATGTGACATTTTCAAGCGGAATCACACATCTATAAATACCTTCTAAGCGAAATCAGTTGTAGTAGTTCCGGTCTGAGCAACGAAGTGCTGCCGAAGTGTCGTCTCGCTGTATTTTGCAATCAAATCAATAATACGACAATTTAAAGTGATACTCTAGCTGAATTGACCTCAATACGTCTGTTTTCGCCTTTCGTATTGAGAAAAACTCTTCTGATCGACTCATTCGGGTCTGCAAACGATCCTACAGTAACCCCACCATCACCTCCCATCTTCATCTTCTTCAACCTTGTTCTTCAAAATCAAGCTCCATTCCAAGCTAATTTCAAGTTGGTGTTAAGATCCAAAGGAGTTTCCAAGGTGCTTTCAAGTGATTTCAAGCTCCATATCATCAAAATCTCACCCAAAAACTTACTTGAATCTTGAAGGTATAAAGTTTATGTTTAAATCATACACTTGATTCTTGGTTGTTCTTGATGATTTGAAGTTTCTCTTGAATCTTCGAATTTTTCACAAACTTGAAATCTAAAAAGAAATGGGTCTTGATACAAAATAAAAATGGTGATGTATATGGGTGTATATAACCGTACATATATGTGTGTATATGAGTTTTGAATTTTGAGTTGATCTTTGGTAAATACTTGTTTAAAGATGTTTGCTTGCATGAACAAGATTATGTGCAAATATGTAGAGATATAAAGGAGTGATTGAATCATGAGTTATACTTTGGAATAATGGTAGTTTATTTGATACGTAAATGACCAAAAATTTATTAGACATATTTGAGAATTTTTAAGTTGTTACTTGTTCTTGAATGATAGTTAAAATGCAAGTGTTTGATGATTTGTGAATGATATGATAAAAGTTCAATTACATCAGAAAATAAACATGAATAAATCACATGCTTGATGCATCTAAACTCATATGAAATGACGATGATATGATAGTGTGCTTTAGACACTTGTACATAAGAATACATATTGATTTAAAGCTCAAGAAATGATAAAAAAAAATGATTGTATGACAAAAATGTTTTAGAACAGGTTATAAACACTAAAAATAACATTATTTGGTATATTATAATGGCATGAAGCTTTGTCATAGGTTTGATAGCTTCGCATGTTGTACATATAGCTTAGAAGGTGGTAAAATATGAGAAATTTGCATGATTTATGTGCTTTATGTGAGACCTGCACTATCATGAGTATAACCACTATTTTATTCAGTAAATAACATGGGTAATGTTAAAATATCAAGTCGTTTCGATTTGGGATGGTTAGGGTAACGTTTGATGCAAAACTATGCGGTAAAACGGTTAAAAAATCGGCTTTTCGGAGGACTTTTATAAAACTGTTTTAGATCAGTAAGTAAACTGATATTTTTGATATAAAAATAAGTATTTTAACTTATATTAAGTTTACTTGGTGTTTGGTTAGTCATACGTGAGTTCCGGCGCCCAAAAACGTTACCGAATGGCTAAAAGACGTGTTTTCCAACATACACTATAATGGGTTGTTCATGGGTAAATTTTATGTGTTACAATGTGTTATGTGTTTTATAATATGTGTATGATGACATGTTAATACTTGACAAGATTATGTGTATTACGCTATTATTTGTATGTTATATTTGAGTACATATATTACGACGCGCAAATCATAGATATATTGCTTATAACATGATGAGGGTCACCAATAAAATCGTTCAAGTCGCAAAGCTTTTAAAATATATATATGAACTCATATATATATAAATACACCAACATAATAAAAAATAATAACTTTTCGAGAAAATCTCAAAGTTATGTGAAAATTCTTAAGTTTCGGAGAAACTTATGTATTTTTGTGAGTTTTTGATTATTAAATCATTCTTATTTAATTTAGGACGAATAAACAATTTGAGGGATTGTGTTAACATATAAAAACGCACCCAAAGGTGAGTACATAGTCCCCTCTTTTACTGCTTTCAAATGTTTTGGGGTGAAACATGTGTATCTATTCGATATTTTCATGATTTCAATTATATGATTATACATGATAGTACTTATCTTTTGACAAATTGATTGATTATCTATGGTTCAAACACTAATATTCAAAGATTATAAAATTAATTGTTGGGTTGTACTTATTTTATACATTCACCAAACCGATTGGTAGTACGATATAGCGCTATAGGACTAGACACCCCATTCCTGTTGTATGGAATGTCAGAAACCGAATTTTATCCATATAGAAATTGCCTTTGTGGTATTTCTATAGTCTCTAAGGTGTAGTTTGATACACTAAGGTTTGAATGAATTCTAAATCACATTTTCATTTGTATATTTTGATATACTTCCAAAGTATAGTTTGATATGCTCTCATATGTGATATTATTTACCAAAGTATAATTTGATATATTATGTACAAATCTAACATATATTTTGTTAATTACTAAAACATAGTTGATATGTTATTTACAAAACCAAAGTATACTTATGATATACTACCGAAAACTATTATTTTAACAACTAAAGTATATGTGATATACTATATGTTTAACTGTTTTGAAACTAAAATATATTTTAATATATTACTTATCCGACTTTCTTAAAACCATGGTATATTTTTATATATGCTACAAACCTTTTTATCAAAACATTGTTTTACAAACAACATATTTTATACAAACTCATTTTTACTTGGTTATTCATTTCATTATGCATTATTCTTTTATATCATCTGATTTCTTATCACTTTTTGTATGAAATATAAAAGAAAATATTTTAAGGCTCATGACTACTTTTGTTAAACATTTTCTTTAAACTAATAAGTCATGAATCCTGTTTAAATAAAACCTATGTATCTCACAGGCATTTTTATGCTGACGTACCTATTTTCACATGTGTTTCAGGTGCTGCTATGTGATGATTATTTGATGCATGCTATACATAGGATGGACTCATGCTTTAGCGACTTTAAAATTTGAAAGACAATATTTGTATTTATTTGATTTGTAATATAACAATGAGTTCAATAATTTAATAAAACGAAACTATTTAATCCATGGTTGTGAAACAATGATTCTGTTACGACACTCCCCGATGTTTCCGCCGCGGTTTGTTGTATTACGCGGTCAGGGTGTGACAGGACTTACGAAAATACTCTTAGGTACCCTATTAAGGATTTATAGTGGTACTTTGGGTATTTGTCCAGAGTTGTAACTTGCGCCTTGTACTCCGTTTCCTTGGAAGAAACGGGCACTTAGGATTTTCGTGGAAATCACAAGAAATCACAAGATGGAAGAATTTTGAGAGTAGGTTGTTTTACAAGGAATGCGGTTCCTTGATTGTCGGTATCGTAGGGGATATGTTGTTTATACATGCAACCACATAAATACATTGCAATGTAAATAAAAGATTTATTTATAAACAATAACAACAACTATTTCATTAGACCTTGACAACAGAAGAAAATAATACATAAAGCTTGATTCATTTCTAAACAGCGTTGTCTTCCAGTCGGTCAGATGCTCATCCCTGCATTGGATTTGCATTAGCAAGCTTTGGGCAATTCCTTTGGAAATGGCCCATCTCGCCACAGTTGTAGCAAGACCCCATGAGAAAACGAGCTTGAGCAGGATTGTTGTTAGCTTGATTTGGTGCAGGTGCAGTTGGGCAAACTCTTGCTGTATGACCTATAAGTCCACAAATTTGGCACTTGCGACACTTCACACTGGCATGATGATGAAGGCTACATTGGTTGCACAAGGGTGCAGTTCCGTTGTATGGCTTCCTAGCAGGGAGTTGAGTTGGTTGGTTGGGGACGGCTTGATCATTGTGAGCTACCACGGCGAAGTTTTGAGAAGCCTTTCGCTTCTTT
Organism: Helianthus tuberosus; assembly: GCA_030545235.1. Lineage (NCBI taxonomy): Eukaryota > Viridiplantae > Streptophyta > Magnoliopsida > Asterales > Asteraceae > Helianthus > Helianthus tuberosus. The sequence continues at coordinate 88,685,494 of CM060369.1, forward strand.
GACTTCTTGGGGGATCCAGTCTGTTCATCCTTTGGTTTCAATTCCTCGATCGGTTTCTTATCACCCTTTCGAAAAAGTTTACCTTTCCTGATCTGAGATTCAGTCAAGGTAGCGGATAGCTCAATGGCCTGTCTAACTGTAGCGGGGTTGCTACCAATCACGATGTCCTGTACTGAGTCAGGGAGGCCATCAATGTACTTTTCGATTGCCTTATCCGAAGGCGTAACCATGTCTGGGCATAACAGACTTAACTCCTCATAACGGTCCGTGTAGGCTCGATGCTCACCGCTATCTTGCTTAAGATCGTCGAATTCCCTTTCCAATGCCCTAATCTCATGACGAGGACAGAATTCCCTCATCATTAGAGCTCGAAGCTCTTCCCAGGTTTGAGCCAGTGCTACCTCGGCACCCCTATCTCACATCACACCATTCCACCATGTTAAAGCTTGTTTCTCAAAAACACTAGATGCGAACTCTACCTTTCGCTGGTTTGGACACTGAACATGTCTGAAGGTGCTCTCTAGACTCTCAAACCATTGCAGAAGTGCAGTCGCTCCTTGAGACCCAAAAAATCTTGATGGCTTGGCAGAGTTGAATGTCTTGAAGTTGCATGGGGCATTATTGTTGTTGAGGGCTTGGTTACATTGAGCAACGATGTTTGGGATTGCAGCAGCCATTTGCTGCGTAATGATAGCTGCCAGTTCTTCATTAGGTACCTGATTATCGCGTCATGGAGGCATTCTAAAAGGGGAAACAAGAGAGAGAAAACAAGTGAAATGGCATTGGGTAAGGATGTTACAATTACCGACCAAAAAGGCATGGGTGATGGTCGTTTGTTCGAATCACGAAGCAAACAAACGACACACAAAGGCTGAATCAAAGTAATTAGGTCCTCATAATGTATCGCGAAGACATTATTTAGCCTATAAGTGGACACTCACCCCAAGAGTTCCTAGGTAAGAGTGATTGGTCCGATTATGTGGATTTGTACGAACACTCTAGCCTTAGACAGAAAACTCAGGATACAGGCATCCACTCTTCCAGATTGCACATGTTCACACTATAAGGCCCAAACTTTGACGAGATTTTGAAAATTCGGAAGGCACTAAGCCAAAACAAATCATCCGTAAGGGTGGGTGAATATTTTCAAAATCTTTTTGGAAGCTTAGAGGGTTCAAAACCTTATAATAAATCATCCTAGAACAGATGATTAGTTTTTAAAGCGGATTCGAAATTTGTGTTCTTATTGTGGTTGTCACCTAAAGATAGGCGATGGTATTGTTTTATAACTAAACGCAAGTGAACTAGCGTTAGGGTCCTAGGAAGGTTATATTCTAGGTCAAAGCATTACTAATAACCTAATTCCCTATAACCATGAGCTCTGATACCAACTTTTCTGTCACACCCCGACCACAAAAAATAACAAATCGTGGCGGAAACGTCAGGAAGTGTTGTAACAGAATCATTGTTTCACAACCATGGATTTAAATAATTTAGTTTTATTGAATTGAATGTATTAGATTTCATTGAAATTAGAAGCAAAACATGAACAAATAGACTTTTATTGTTATTAAGTCACTAAGACCTTGTCCGTTCCTATGTGAGCATGCATCAATATCATCATCAAACATCACCAACTATAGTACCTGAAACACATGTGAAAATACGTCAGCATAAAAATGCCGGCGAGTACATACGTTTTATGTGAGTGTCCGATTCATGGCTCGTTTATGTTTTGAAAATATAACTTAAACACCTTTGTTAATTGATAATTAGAAAACCAAGTTTTGAAAAATGTTTGTAATGTCGATTGGAAATAACCAAGTCAAAACAGATTTGTTTTATAAAACCTCGATACCATGAATCTTAACTCCAAAACATTTGTTTAAGTAAACCCAAATTGTAATCGTTTTTGAAATAAAACTCAAATGTTTTATATTGTTAGAAAAACCTTGTAATATAACTTTGTTTTGATAACCTTGCCCAAGTGATCTAGATAACGCAACGATATATAATGTGTTAAAAGCACTTATATATAGGAAGTACCAACGGCGTATCCACCATGCTTTTAACACATTACAGCCGCCCCGTTACCTAATCACTTCCCTAACCCAACGGTTCAAATAGTTTCAAACGGTCCACACAATTAATCAGTTTCAAACGGTTCACATAATAAATCAGATTCAACGTTTCACATAATCAATCAGATTCAAACGGTTCACATAATCAATCAGATTCAAACGGTTCACATAATCAATCAGATTCAAATGGTTCACATAATCAATCAGATTCAAACGGTTCACATAATCAATCAGATTCAAACGGTTCACATAATCAATCAGATTCAAATGGTTTACATAATCAAAGTGTAAAACAATGTGCCCATATGCTGGATGAACATATGCAACAATATATCACATACAAAAATCAATGTGCTAGCATGCTAAGTGAACATACATAGCAAAACATAATGAAATCATGTATTGTAAGTGTACTATTGAACATAACAAGCATATGATGTAAAAACATGAAAAGCACGAAAGTAACAAGTAGGCACATGTGTTCCACCCCAAAACATTTGAAAAATAGTAAAAGAGTGGATTATGTACTCACTTGAGGATGCTTAGAAGTCTTGAATAACAATCAAGCAAAGCTAGAGGGATCACGGAAATCAAACGGCACCTAATATAGGTAACTACATTAATAACCGGACCTAAATCGGAAGATAGGATAGGATGAGGTTTCGTAAACCAAATGAGTGTTGGAACTCATATGATATGGTTTGACAAAGCCTACATACTAAATCAAAACTTAACCTAAGTGCTTACGACCCATTACGACTCATTTAGGTAGCTTACGCTACTTTAACACGTCGTTTGCGTAAAACGCGTTCGGAACGCCTAACTAGTCCTATGATAAGTATTATATGCCTAAACATGTTTAAATATGTTGCATAATCAGTTAAGTGAAAATGTTTAAGTTACATATGCTTAAATACCAGTTATGCATGAAAAGGGCATTTTGGTCATTTTACCTAAGGCATATAAACACCTATCATACAACTAATTAAACTAAGTGACCATAAGGTATAACCTCGGAAGGTTATTCCCTATACATCTATGGTCACTAAACATGCTTGGTCAGATCCTAATGATCGACCAAATGGGTCGGGTTCGAAAGTCTAAGCGGTTGTTTAGACCGCTTATCTTATGACCCTATATAAGCACTAAACAAAAAGTGACGAGTTAAACATGTTAAAACATGTTTAATGAAGTTTGAAAACAAGTTTGATATCAAAACAAAGGGTCTTGATATTCAAGAATAGTTCGGTTGCAAAATACGCATAAATGCGCATTTTGACCGAAACTATGACTCGTCACTAAGCCTAAATAACGTGGTAATCAGTATGTATAGTCACAAAGGACTATGACCATCGTGATTACACTCACGTTACGAAGTTCAAATGAACTTCATGTTGACCATTGACCGGTGAAAGCAGAAAGTCAAACTCTATTTGACTTTCATGCTTAAACACGCATAAAAGCACGAAAGAAACTTACAACGGGTCCAAGCAAGGAAGAACTTGACCTAAAAATTCTCAGGTATGAAGGTTTTAAGCTTCAACTTAGAGAAATTCAGATCAAGGTGTGAGGAGGAAATGAATGGAAGTGGGTATTTATAGATTTTGGTCCACCGTTAAGATCGTTCCTCGATTCCCGAGCTTCAATCTCAACCATCCATGTGTGCCCACTGAATTAGAATACCATGGGCATCCAAAACAAGCCCCTAGAATGATTAAAACCATGTCCAAACCCAGGGAACAGCTGGAACATGCTGTAAACTGATTTTTTTGCAGATCTGGGAGGTTTACGCGGGCCGCGTAAGGTGAGGCCCTAGGTTTACGCGCCCCGCCTGAGGGAACTTTGGTAGAAAGTCAACTTTAGTCCCTGAACATGAAAAACTTGCATTTTGATGCATATTTGACACGTTTAAGCCCCGTTAACCCCATTTCAAGGCTCTAAAATGATGTTAAAGTATAGGGAACTTAAAATATGCTCAACAACATCTCGGATGTCGGTTCGTTTAGTCTTACGGTTGCGTTATTCGGATAATTACGATGGAAGTCGTAACGGACGCAAAAACGATCCAAATTACGCGACGAATGGAATTTTATCATGCCAATCACTAAAAAAAATATTTTAATGATTACATAAATTTTTGGATGTCCGGTTATATTCAGAACGTAAGATATGCGTGAAAATGCAAACTTATGCACTTTTTGACGCTTCTAGTCCCTATTGATCATGAAAGTTTATTTTTGCGCACCAAACACCTCAAAGCATATTTCTAAGCTATGTAAAGGATATTTAGGGCATATTTAACTTATGATCAAGTTCCGGAATGTTCGTTTCTGTAACAACCCGCACTTTCGTGCGTCGTTACTACTCGTCATACTCGTTACGCCTAGCACCAGAGATTCGGATCATAATGTAACTATATCGCATACATCTCTATATCGAAACATCGTCGCATATTATCGCATATACTATCACTATCACATCACATTTGCACTTGCTGACAACTACGAAGATGTCAAGTGAGGACCAATTCTACCCTCCTTGACAGCCGTAATGCGTCGTAGTGCAACTCTTTTCTCGAAACAAAATAACGCTCACCATGACATCGAGAAAGGACCTATCCTGCCCTCCTCGATGACCGTGAAGCGTCTTAAATAATCGCATATTCGAAACGAAACCCGGACTACTGTAACGCAACATTAAAATATGGATACATAAATACGACCCCTAGTGATTACATATATATAAAATAATAATAATACAAATTAAATATAGGAAAGCGCGTACCCCAAAAGCTATCGCAACACTCGAAATGGCAAAACTCCCCGCGCCAAAACTCAACCGGAGTGGCCATCCGAACGGATAGGCCATCCGAAGGGATGGGCCATCTGACCCAGCACTCCCAGCCTTCTCTGTTGCCTATAAATAGCATGTCACATCACTTGAACAGTGATGTGACAGCTCTCACTCGGCCAACACGCTCTTGGACCCTTTTTCTCTCGATTCCCCGTGATTCCGGTAAGATTTCCACCTAAATCTTGTACTTCTATGATCTACACCCGATTCTATGTGACAACCCTCAAATTCCATGTATTCCGTACAATTTATTATTGATAATGAAAGCGCTTGACGACTGTGTGGAATTACTTAACTGCTTTCTAATAATCTGTGTTATATTTACATGCGCTTGTTAACACACTAGTAATGTACAGAAAAGTCATTAAATAGTCCGTTATAATTTCCTAAGTGTTAGAAATTAAAAACGTTACAAAAATATATAAATAAGACGCCTTACGGAACAATTAAACAATTTAACGGAACAGTGTCCGACCGAACAACCGGACATTACCCGGGACATCAAATATTTGTCAAACACACTATTTAAATTTTTTTGGCAAGTCATGGTCCCCGTATGCCATAACACCCGCTAAAAATAAACAATCTAACATATATCATCCTAATACTTGAGTTCTAACTTATAGTTACACTTTAGTTGAAATCTTTGCAATTATACCCCCCCCCCCCCAACCGAAATCAGCCCTCAAGGGGACCCACCCCCATACTTCAAATCCCCTAACTTGATTTAATTCTATTATTTTAGTTGATGTTGCTTGTTGAAGTTGCAAAAATATGTGAAGATGATGATATAAGTATGGGACTTGGATTAGCACATCATTTCACAAGATTTTACACTCCATTTCACTTCTCTCTCCCTCTTTTCTCGGCTGCCCCAAACCGAAAACACCACCATCACCCTTACACCTTCATCTTCTTCATTTACATAGTCCATTCAAAGCTTAGTGTTCATCCATGGAAGGTGCAACTTGAAGGGGTTTCAAATGAGCATTGTTCTTGCTTAGTTTTTCACCTTTTCTCATCACATTTCTTCACTAGAGTTCATCCCTAGCTAGAGGCTAGTAGTAAGTCTCATTTTGCCTTGGTTCATCTTGTTCAAATTTATGATTTGTAGTATGATGTGTTGTTGTTTAAATCACTAAATTACAAGAATACTAGAAAATGTGAAACATGAGTTATAAACATAAAAGCTACATAAAAGTTTACTTATGTCTGAATCATGAAGCGGAATCTTGTTGGTTTGAGGGTTGGTTAAATCATACTTGATGTTTAAAAGTTGTTTTCTTGTTAAACCCGTTAATCGGACACTTGTAACACGATTAATAACATTTAAACTTTAAAATAACATGCTGATGTACTTTTTCTGCCGCCTTCAACAGGCTGTAAACGGACTTTAATAAATCGAAAAATAGAATTTCTGAAGCCTAAATCGTGTCTTTTCGAAAAACGAAAAAAATGGCGCTGGAATTGTATTTTTCTGAGGTCGGTTACTATTTTAAAAGTCTGTTTTCGTGACAGCAGCTAAGGCTGATTTTAACTGCAGTAAAATGGGTCATACGTTTTCAGTCACAACTTGAAATCTAAACCGAACCAGCCCCTGAAATTTTTATCAAAGATGGTCACTGATGTATTTGTGAGCCCCCAACTGGAATTTCGACAAACGGACTTAAGAGGAATTTTAGACGAATTATTCCGTAAACTGTGATCAGAATGTGACAAATCTGATCACAGTTCGGTAAACGATTTTCTATAAAATATTGGTAATGAACCGGACCCTGATATTTTTACACAATAAAATATGGAACGTTTAAGACATCCTGTAAAAATTTGGGAATTTTTGGAATAATTTAACTATTTTATTTAAATGTCCGAAAACAGCCGGTTTTGTATATTAATGCTGAATTGACATAAGTTGTGACTTGCGTGTCTAAATGTCGAGTATGCTATCGGTGAATGATCTAACATGTTATATGTGTTACGTGCAATATCGTATGTTTGTTTATGAGTGGGGAATGGATGGGAAGTTTATATGGGCATAAATCGTTAAAGTGTGTACCTGTTATGTGGACGAAGTAATGTGCAAATAAACCATACGTAGGATACGTGTTATGCATGAGAAACTGATTGTTATCCGTACCTTATTAGGACGTGATTGACCGACCTTGACTGTTAACTATATTTGAGAACCTAACCGAGCAAACCGAGGTGAGTTCACACTCTTTCTAAGGCATGGGATTCCCAGGGGTTGGGAATGGGATTGAATAACTACTTGTACTATCATTACTATTAAACTACTTTTTATTGTCCTCGGATTGAAGGGCACGTACGTAAAACCTACGTACACTCATACTTACTACTGTCCTCGGATTGAAGGGCACGTACGTAAAACCTACGTACACGATCATAAGACCATCAACTCTATCACTTTAAGTCCCTCATTTATCGACTTAGTCGCCAAGGCCTATGGCGAGCGGGTCATTAGTTAATAGCGCTATTAGGTTTAACAAACCTCACACCGTGCCAGTCGGACGGGCGTGTACTAATGGACTATGGGCAAAGGGTCAATGCTGATAGACATTGACTTAGGGCACCTCTTATATTTTCGTAGCAGTCGATACGCGTGGTCTAGTAACACATGGGAAACCCCCACTAATCTTTGCAAACATGTCAGAAAGACCGCGATGCAAACTTATACGATACATGGTTTTTTTTCAAAACGAACAGATGATTTACGAAACGAATGCTATAACTAAACAACCAACTGTGAATTCACTCAACTTTGTTGTTGACTCGTTGTTACATGCCTTACAGGTCGCTAAACATTTGGAGCTTGCACGAGGAAGGAGTCGTTGTGGTGTGCGGACGGTTATGTCCAGTGTTTAATGTTTAAAACATTATGAACTTATTAAACCTATGTGTTGGACTTTAAACTTATGAACTGCGAACTTATGTTTTGAACTTTACGTTTATGCTTCCCCTGTCTAAATTAAAAACTTGGTTAACTAGCTTTTGGTCACCAATCGTATTGGGGTTGTCTTTATTTACTTAAGTACGTTGTTCAGTATGATTGGTGGCTCGATCCTAGTCACGTCACACCTCCAAGCGGTGGAACTCCGCATGGTGGATTTTGGGGGTGTGACAGATTGGTATCAGAGCCATTGGTTATAGTGAACTTGGTTTTAAAAAGGGAAAAGCTTTTTGATAAAACCAGACTATAACCTGTACAGTGCTCAATGATCCACAACGACGCTTCGCTCCACGTGCAAGACTCGACACCATAAGTGGTATGATTTATGTTATATTGTCGGTTAGATAGTTCTCACTGTGCATTAGATAATGTGGTAATTGCTATTTGAACCTTGCGTGCTTACTCTCCATTATCGTCCCACACTTACGCACTTTCGCGACACTTTTCTCACCTACGTTATTTCGTTGTGAAGATCATGGGTGGACGTTTAAACCTAACTCAAGCCCAGCTGACGGCTTTGATCAACGAACGAGTTGCTGAGGCACTCGCAGCTGTCCCTGCAGGAGGTCAACATGCTCAGCCTCCTGTGTGCACGTTCAAGACGTTCATGGACTGCCGACCTACCACTTTCAGTGGCACCGAAGGAGCAGTGGGCCTCCTTCACTGGTTTGAAAAGCTTGAGTCAGTTTTCGAGATGTGCGAATGCCCCGAAGACCGTAGGGTGAAATATGCTACCGGAACACTTGAAGGGGCTGCGTTAACCTGGTGGAAGGCACAGGTTCAACTACTAGGACTGGCAGTTGCTAATGCCACACCCTGGAATGGTTTTAAAGAGCTAATCAAGGAGGAGTACTGTAGTCGGGATGACATCCACAAGCTAGAAGTGGAAGTTTACAATCTGAAAATGACGGGGTCTGAGATTGAGGCGTATACTAAGAGGTCAAACGAACTGGCCATCCTGTGTCCAACTATGGTGGACCCTCCCATCAAACGTATTGAGCTGTACCTCAAGGGCCTAGTACCAGAGATTCAAAGTCACGTAACTTCAGCCAACCTGGGTACCATTCAGCAAATTATCAAGTTGGCTCATCGTCTCACCGACCAGGCGGTGGAGCAAAACAGGCTACCCAAACGTATCAGTGCCACAGCTACTTCTGATGCACCTACCGACAACAAGAGAAAATGGGATGGAAACTCCAGTAAGGGTTCTGCTTCGGTTCAGTCTCAGCAGAGAAAGACTGATGGCTACCAGAGTCCTGGTCAGCAATCCTCTGATAATCAAGGACAGGGTGGGTATCGAGGAAACCACCCGAAGTGCAACAAATGTAACAGACACCATAGTGGTCAATGCAACAAAGGGCGTTGTCAGAGGTGTCTCAAGATGGGTCATGAAGCCAAGGATTGCAGGAGCTCACGCCCTGCAAATCAGAATCGCCAGCAGCAACAGCAAGCACCACAGAATCAGCAACAGCAACAGGGCAACAGGGGATGCTTTCAGTGTGGCGCTGAAAGCCACTTTAAGAAGAACTGTCCCCAGCTTAACCAGAATCAGAATAACAACAACAACCAGGGAAACGGGAACAACAATGGAGGTAACAACGGGGGTAACAACAATGGTATTGGAGCAAGAGGTCGTGCTTTCGTGATTGGTCAGGGTGATGCAAGGAACGATCCCAACGTTGTGATGGGTAAGTTTCTTCTGGATGACTTCTTTGTTACTGTTTTATTCGATTCGGGTGCCGATACTAGTTATGTGTCCTTAAAAGTTAGCCAAATGCTTAAGCGCACTCCAACACTTTTGAACACCAAACACGCGGTAGAGCTAGCAAATGGTAAAAGTCTTGAAGCCACACACGTAGTTAAAGGTTGTAACCTCGTCTTAGCTGGTCAGACTTTCCCTATCGATCTTATTCCTATCACACTTGGTAGTTTCGACGTCGTTATTGGGATGGATTGGCTATCCCATCATCAAGCGGAGATTGTTTGCAAGGAGAAAATCGTTCGCATTCCTCGTATGAAGAACCCCTCATGATTCGTGGCGACAAGAGTGGTGCTGTCGAAGGCATCATCTCTTTCCTTAAGGCCCAGAAGTGTTTGCGAAAGGGCCACACTGCCATTCTGGCACTCGTTACTGACACGTCAACGGAAGAGAAGAGAATTGAAGACATTCCTATTGTGCGCGATTTTCCTGAGGTATTTCCTGAGGAATTGCCTGGTCTTCCGCCTCATCGTCAAGTTGAATTTCAAATCGAGCTAGCTCCTGGGGCAGCGCCAGTAGCTCGAGCACCATATCGTCTAGCTCCATCAGAACTCGAAGAACTGTCCACACAACTACAAGAACTCTTGGAAAAGGGTTTTATACGTCCTAGCTCTTCGCCTTGGGGAGCTCCAGTCTTGTTCGTGAAGAAGAAGGACGGTACTTTCAGGATGTGTATTGACTATCGCGAACTTAACAAGGTGACTGTGAAGAATCGTTATCCTCTTCCACGTATTGACGACTTGTTCGACCAGTTGCAAGGGTCGAGCTATTACTCCAAGATTGATTTGAGATCGGGATACCATCAGTTGAGAGTCCGAGAGGAAGACGTCTCCAAAACAACATTCAGAACTCGTTACGGTCATTACGAGTTTCTGGTTATGCCATTCGGGCTGACGAATGCACCAGCGGTCTTCATGGATCTCATAAACCGAGTGTGCAAGCCTTACCTGGATAAGTTCATTATTGTGTTCATCGATGATATCCTGATCTATTCTAAGAGTCAGGAGGAACACGAGCAGCATCTACGACTTATGTTGGAACTTCTTCGAAAAGAGCAATTGTATGCCAAGTTTTCAAAATGTGACTTCTGGCTTCGCGAAGTCCACTTTCTAGGCCATGTGGTAAACTAGGATGGGATTCATGTTGATCCATCCAAGGTTGACTCAATCAAGAACTGGCCTGCACCCCGCACACCAACAGAAATCCGCCAATTCTTGGGTTTGGCAGGATATTACAGAAGGTTTATCAAAGATTTCTCCAAGATGGCGCAACCTCTCACTTCACTGACTCAGAAGAGTGTCATCTATCGTTGGGGTGATGCACAAGAGTCCGCATTTCAACATCTAAAGGATAGACTTTGTAGCGCGCCTATCCTCTCATTGCCCGAAGGCACCGATGATTTCGTGGTTTATTTCGACGCTTCCATCCAAGGACTTGGTTGCGTATTGATGCAACGTGACAAGGTCATTGCCTACGCATCATGCCAACTTAAAGTTCACGAAAGAAACTACACTACTCACGATCTGGAGCTGGGAGCAGTTGTTTTCACGCTTAAGATATGGAGACATTACCTGTACGGTACCAAGTGCACCATTTACACCGATCACAGGAGTCTCGAGCATATCTTTAAGCAAAAGGAGTTGAACATGCGCCAACGCCGATGGGTTGAGCTCTTGAACGATTATGAATGCGCAATCAAGTATCATCCGGGCAAAGCCAATGTTGTGGCCGACGCCCTCAGTCGAAAGGATATTATACCTAGGCGTGTACGTGCTCTACAGCTTACCATCCAATCTAACCTTCCCGCTCAGATTCGCGATGCTCAGGTTGAAGCATTGAAAGTAGAAAACATCAGGGCTGAGTCCCTACGAGGATCGAGGCAGCGGCTAGAACGAAAGGAAGACGGTGCCTACTATGTAAACGGACGCATCTGGGTCCCACTGTATGGAAACCTACGCGAGCTTGTGATGGATGAAGCACATAAGTCTCGTTATTCAGTACATCCTGGTTCGGATAAGATGTACCACGATTTAAAGACCACATACTGGTGGCCTGGCATGAAAGCCCACATAGCAACCTACGTCAGCAAGTGCTTGACTTGTGCGAGAGTCAAGTCTGAATATCAGAAACCATCAGGCCTACTTCAACAACCGGAGATCCCGAAATGGAAATGGGAGCAAATTTCCATGGATTTCGTGACCGGCCTGCCCAGATCTCAACGCGGAAACGATACCATTTGGGTGATCGTAGATCGACTGACCAAGTCTGCACATTTTCTGGCTATCAAAGAAACGGATAAGTTTTCTACTCTTGCAGACATTTATCTAAAGGAAGTGGTATCAAGGCACGGAGTACCAACCTCTATTATATCTGATCGTGACACACGTTTTACTTCTGAACTGTGGAAAGCAATGCACAAGTCCTTTGGCTCACGTTTAGATATGAGCGATCACCCGCAGACGGATGGGCAATTTGAACGCACCATCCAAACCCTTGAAGACATGCTTAGGGCATGTGTAATCGATTTTGGTAATGGCTGGGAAAAGCACCTCCCGCTAGTGGAGTTTTCGTACAACAACAGCTACCACACCAGCATCCAAGCCGCTCCGTTCGAGGCATTGTACGGACGCAAATGCCGATCACCTCTCTGTTGGGCAGAAGTTGGTGACAGTCAAATCACTGGCCCAGAACTTGTGGTAGATACCACCGAGAGAATTGCTCAGATACGACAGCGAATGGCAGCAGCTCATGACCGTCAGAAAAGTTATGCTAATAAGGGAAGAAAACCACTCGAGCTCCAGGTTGGGGATCGAGTGCTACTCAAAGTCTCACCTTGGAAAGGTGTAGTCCGCTTTGGTAAACAAGGCAAACTCAATCCGCGTTATGTCGGACCATTCAAAGTCATTGAGAAAATTGGCAAAGTCGCCTACAGGTTGAATCTACCTGAAGAACTCAGCGGAGTTCACAATGTTTTCCATGTGTCGAAACTGAAGAAGTGTCTGTCAGATGAGACCCTCATAGTTCCTCTGAAGGAACTCACTATCGACGACCAGCTGCGATTCGTCGAGGAACCTGTAGAGATTACTGATCGAGATGTTAAGATCCTCAAGCATACCAGGATACCTCTGGTCCGAGTTCGTTGGAATGCTTGTCGTGGCCCAGAGTATACCTGGGAACGAGAAGACCAAATGAAACTCAAGTATCCCCAACTGTTTAAGAAAAACGCAACCACTACTGAGGCTGAAGCTACTGCAGAATTTCGGGACGAAATTCCAAATCAACGGGGGGATGATGTGACACCCCAGGAAAACAACGCAACTTAACTAGCTTCCTCAGTAACCAGGTGCTAAATTTCGGGACGAAATTCTCTTAACAGGGAGAGAATGTGACAACCCTCAAATTCCATGTATTCGGTACAATTTATTATTGATAATGAAAGCGCTTGACGACTGTGTGGAATTACTTAACTGCTTTCTAATAATCTGTGTTATATTTACATGCGCCTGTTAACACACTAGTAATGTACAGAAAAATCATTAAATAGTCCGTTATAATTTCCTAAGTGTTAGAAATTAAAAACGTTACAAAAATATATAAATAAGACGCCTTACGGAACAATTAAACAATTTAACGGAACAGTGTCCGACCGAACAACCGGACATTACCCGGGACATCAAATATTTGTCAAACACACTATTTAAATTTTTTTGGCAAGTTATGGTCCCCGTATGCCATAACACCCGCTAAAAATAAACAATCTAACATATATCATCCTAATACTTGAGTTCTAACTTATAGTTACACTTTAGTTGAAATCTTTGCAATTATACCCCCCCCCCAACCGAAATCAGCCCTCAAGGGGACCCACCCCCATACTTCAAATCCCCTAACTTGATTTAATTCTATTATTTTAGTTGATGTTGCTTGTTGAAGTTGCAAAAATATGTGAAGATGATGATATAAGTATGGGACTTGGATTAGCACATCATTTCACAAGATTTTACACTCCATTTCACTTCTCTCTCCCTCTTTTCTCGGCTGCCCCAAACCGAAAACACCACCATCACCCTTACACCTTCATCTTCTTCATTTACATAGTCCATTCAAAGCTTAGTGTTCATCCATGGAAGGTGCAACTTGAAGGGGTTTCAAAGGAGCATTGTTCTTGCTTAGTTTTTCACCTTTTCTCATCACATTTCTTCACTAGAGTTCATCCCTAGCTAGAGGCTAGTAGTAAGTCTCATTTTTCCTTGGTTCATCTTGTTCAAATTTATGATTTGTAGTATGATGTGTTGTTGTTTAAATCACTAAATTACAAGAATACTAGAAAATGTGAAACATGAGTTATGAACATAAAAGCTACATAAAAGTTTACTTATGTCTGAATCATGAAGCGGAATCTTGTTGGTTTGAGGGTTGGTTAAATCATACTTGATGTTTAAAAGTTGTTTTCTTATTAAACCCGTTAATCGGACACTTGTAACACGATTAATAACATTTAAACTTTAAAATAACATGCTGATGTACTTTTTCTGCCGTCTTCAACAGGCTGTAAACGGACTTTAATAAATCGAAAAACGGAATTTCTAAAGCCTAAATCGTGTCTTTTCGAAAAACGAAGAAAATGGCGCTGGAATTGTATTTTTCTGAGGTCGGTTACTATTTTAAAAGTCTGTTTTCGTGACAGCAGCTAAGGCTGATTTTAACTGCAGTAAAATGGGTCATACGTTTTCAGTCACAACTTGAAATCTAAACCGAACCAGCCCCTGAAATTTTTATCAAAGTTGGTCACTGATGTATTTGTGACCCCCCAACTGTAATTTCGACAAACGGACTTACGAGGAATTTTAGACGAATTATTCCGTAAACTGTGATCAGAATGTGACAAATCTGATCACAGTTCGGTAAACGATTTTCTATAAAATATTGGTATTTAACCGGACCCCGATATTTTTACACAATAAAATATGGAACGTTTAAGACATCCTGTAAAAATTTGGGAAGTTTTGGAATAATTTAACTATTTTATTTAAATGTCCGAAAACAGCCGGTTTTGTATATTAATGCTGAATTGACATAAGTTGTGACTTGCGTGTCTAAATGTCGAGTATGCTATCGGTGAATGATCTAACATGTTATATGTGTTACGTGCAATATCGTATGTTTGTTTATGAGTGGGGAATGGATGGGAAGTTTATATGGGCATAAATCGTTAAAGTGTGTACCTGTTATGTGGACGAAGTAATGTGCAAATAAACCATACGTAGGATACGTGTTATGCATGAGAAACTGATTGTTATCCGTACCTTATTAGGACGTGATTGACCGACCTTGACTGTTAACTATATTTGAGAACCTAACCGAGCAAACCGAGGTGAGTTCACACTCTTTCTAAGGCATGGGATTCCCAGGGGTTGGGAATGGGATTGAATAACTACTTGTACTATCATTACTATTAAACTACTTTTTACTGTCCTCGGATTGAAGGGCACGTACGTAAAACCTACGTACACTCATACTTACTATTGTCCTCGGATTGAAGGGCACGTACGTAAAACCTACGTACACGATCATAAGACCATCAACTCTATCACTTTAAGTCCTTCATTTATCGACTTAATCGCCAAGGCCTATGGCGAGCGGGTCATTAGTTAATAGCGCTATTAGGTTTAACAAACCTCACACCGTGCCAGTCGGACGGGTGTGTACTAATGGACTATGGGCAAAGGGTCAATGCTGATAGACATTGACTTAGGGCACCTCTTATATTTTCGTAGCAGTCGATACGCGTGGTCTAGTAACACATGGGAAACCCCCACTAATCTTCGCAAACATGTCAGAAAGACCACGATGCAAACTTATACGATACATGGTTTTTTTTCAAAACGAACAGATGATTTACGAAACGAATGCTATAACTAAACAACCAACTGTGAATTCACTCAACTTTGTTGTTGACTCGTTGTTACATGCCTTACAGGTCGCTAAACATTTGGAGCTTGCACAAGGAAGGAGTCGTTGTGGTGTGCGGACGGTTATGTCCAGTGTTTAATGTTTAAAACATTATGAATTTATTAAACCTATATGTTGGACTTTAAACTTATGAACTGCGAACTTATGTTTTGAACTTTACGTTTATGCTTCCCCTGTCTAAATTAAAAACTTGGTTAACTAGCTTTTGGTCACCAATCGTATTGGGGTTGTCTTTATTTACTTAAGTACGTTGTTCAGTATGATTGGTGGCTCGATCCTAGTCACGTCACACCTCCAAGCGGTGGAACTCCGCATGGTGGATTTTGGGGGTGTGACATTCTACACCTTTCTATCTTTTAAAACTCAACTTTTAACCGCGAAATCTACTGATTTGAGTTGTTTAAAGATGATGTCACCAAGAGTTCATATGAACTTCAAAGTGTGACCTCATCCCACCATAAACGACTCAGATCTGGGTGATTTCCACATGTTTTGATAACAAATCTCACCTAAAAGCTATATATCCAATCAAAGAACTGTACGATTTCGGGTTAAACATGTGAAGTCGTCAAGAACGGCCAGATGTGATGGAACGGGGTGGTTCTCGGCCGTTAGAACGGGTCGGAACTGATAAAATTTCATTGTTTAAAATGATATCGCACCACCTCAAAAAATACCACGAGCATTCCTTCCTGAAACCATCAAGAATCACTGACCAGGACATTGGAACAGACGTGTCATCCGATAGGACAACAGGTCATCCGAGCGGATAACATGTCATCCGAACGGATAACATGTCACCCGATCAGATGTCTGTCGTCCGACCCAAAGAACTGCCATCCGACCCAAGGAACTGTTATCCGACCGGATGAGGTCATCCGACCGGATGAGTACCATCCAACTGGATAACTGCCTTTACGATACTATTTCCGCATAACCGTACATCTCTTACAATACTATTCAATGTTTAATGCAGACGTACTCTTAACCGATCCAATCAAATTGCGCACTCGCTAAATACGCACTGTGAGTATACTTGAACTCCTTTTAATCACATTTTTGGGTGTAACATACGTTCCTAACAAATCGAACTTATCAAACGGATTACTCAATCAATCGAATTATCACTTGCGAACAACTGTTATGCATAGATATACGTGATACTAGTTGCATATGTGCTAGGACTTATACTCGCGACGTCCCACCACGACTAGTATAGTACTATTGCGCCCGACGGGGTCTAGTTTGCCATCGCGTATTCGAGGATCGAGGACTTAGTTGGTAGTATCAGTCTTGTGAGTATATATGTCGTGTGTTACGTTTATGCAGGTGGAAATTCGCAACACCTTTTTAATCTATTACTCTATTACACATCAAACCTGTATACTCGCCAATACTTTTGTATTGACTTTATTTTAACGTATGTTGCAGGTTAGATCGCAGACTATCTCAATCGAGCTAGGAAGTCTAGAAACTCAACTAAAATCTAGGTTGTCGGATTTGTATTGTTCGAGAGAACACAACATCTGTGATAACTTATGTGATTATATTTGTTTATTAGTATGGGATAATGAACGCATGAAATATTGTCGCTAATAGTTGTTATGGATTCTCCTGAGCAATCTGATTCGCCTAGTGCCATGCCCCGATGATTCCGCCATCGGTTGGGGTGTGACAGTTAGAGTACGAATCGGCATACTTTCGCAGTTTGTCGAAATTAGTCCCTATAAGCGAATAAACTTGATTTCGCCACACCAAACCTTTCAAAACTTATTTCTAAGTTATATAAAGGTTATTTAAGGTATGTTAAGCCTATGTCACTATTTCGGAGTGTTCGTTGCATTAAACTGGTTATATTTACGCATCAGATCGCGTATAACCTTCAAGAAAGCGATTTAAAGCTCTAAATCGAACAAGAGTTGATATGTGCAAACGATACACATATTTTTACAAATCCCAAGTATGAAACACAATATTTCATTGATTTGATATTTGTTTGATGGTTGCAGAGGCACAGGTGTCACAAAAATGTCTATTTCTTCAAGGTTAGTTGGATCAAAATGATGTAAATCATTGAGTTCAAAGCACAGATTGTCAGAGTTCTGGATTTCTCCATTTGCTCTGAAAGCAAAATTGGATGAGTGAGGATCAGAGTTGAAATCACCAGCAGTTATGTCAATAAAATGATCATAACTCTGATCCTTACTGCTGCCAGACTCTTCCTGACCCAGAAGAGCTGTGTTGCCAAATGAGTAGTCATCTGCAACTTTGCCAGACTCTTGCAACTTCTTTTTCTGGTTTAACTCCCTTTCATAGGTCAGGAGTCTACCATGAAGTTGGGTCAGTGTCAGATCTTTGAACTCAACAAAGTTTCTGGTCACAAAAGCAATGGTGTCCCATTTTTCAGGAAGTGGTCTTAAAAACCTGCTGTTAACAGTTGATTTAGGAAATTCAGTTTTAACAAGCCTAAGTTCACTTATGAGGTAGCTAAATCGCTCCAACTACTGAGTTAATGATTCACCCTTGATGTGACAAAAGGTTTCATACTGTTGGTTCAAAATTTCCCTATTGTTTTCAATTACTTCTTCAATTCCCCCAAATTGTTCCTTAAGTGCATCCCACAATTCATTGGCACTGTTACAGTGTAATAGCCCAGCATAGATTTCATTGGGGAGTGCAGATGCAACGATGCTGAATGCCTTGGCATCTAGTTCTAATTTTTGAAAATCCTGATCAGTGTAGTTCTCTAATTTCTTAGGAACCAAAACCTTTAGATCCTCAGCACTCGGCACCATTGGAACATGTGGTCCATAGATAACCGATCTCCAACATCCGGTGTTCTGTTGAGCTAGGATGTGACCCATCCTTCGCTCCCAGATGTGGTATTCATTTCTTTTCAGCATGGGTGGTTTGAAGAGAGAACCGATGTTATTGTTAACATCTTGTGATTGTGACGTCGTCCTGGTTGTTTTACAGGCACTAATTAATCAACTTTGATGGTGATTAAACCTTACTATGTTTTTCAACGAAACGAACAATTTAAGAGTATTAACGATTATGAGCTGAACTATTTATGTCAAAATGATTGTTAGATCAAATTTGACTGTCCAAGCTCTGAAACCAATTGTTAGGATCTGAGTTTCTTATGATTGTGTTTTTGTTTGAGAATTAAGAAAATGAATAAGTAATTGCAGCGGAAACTAAATGGAAACAAACTTTCACACAGAATCAAACAGGAGAATTGCTTTCAACACACATGTTTAACATTGAACCGAATGATTAAATTTATTTCAATCTTCAATTACAACTGCATGCATCTATTACAAACTCCCCCTCAGCCTGAGCTCACAACGGTTTGTTCGTACAGGAAGACAAGTGATGAAAGAGCTAATAGAACAGTACAGGGTACTGTTCTATTTATAGGCACGAGCAAACCACTGAAGCATCTTGGCTGACGTCACCATGAAGTGACATCTAACCTCCTAACAACCTATAACTACTGATCTAATACAACTACTGCTATTACAAACTAACCTCCTAACAACCTATAACTACTGATCTAATACAACTGCTGCTATTACAAACAACTGATAACATTACAATACAAAGACAAGCTAAACTACTGCTTCTCATTCCACTGTTGTGACTCTAGCAGTACTTTACATCTTCAGCAGTGCTTGACCCAGATCAGTAGATTGAGCATCAGTGTCTTTCTTCAACAGTCTTTAGGTCTTCATCAGTAGTTGAGTGATTAGTTGTTGTGGACGAGCAGTAGATAGAGGTCACTAGTTGTTTAGCCACTTTCAAGGGTAGAGAATTGAATACAAACATCTGCTTATTCTGGATCCACTGCCTGACCCAGTTTTAGCTTTATCAACTGTTCCTTTGTTAGGGTTCAATCCCAACAAGAAAAGACCGTTGCAGCTAATCATACGGCCAACAGAAAGAAAGAGGCTCAGAAAAGCCAGGATGACAGAGAACAGTGGAGCTCTAAGGGTAAAGGTAGAGGAGACCGATATCAAAAAAGACTCGCGGTACGATAGGTCTAGAAGCACTTACTCAAGAAACGAGTCCTCTTCTAGACCGCGGTCCGACTACCCTAACTTAAGAAAAACGCCGGCAGAGATCCTGGCCTCTGAAAACCTCAAGTTTAACCCTCCAAAGCCATTAAAGGACGCTCCCAACAAAGATACTAGCAAGTATTGTGAATACCACAAGGGGAACGGCCACGATACCAACGATTGTTTTCAATTGAAGAAGCAGATCGAGTATTTCGTAAAGGCGGGTAAGTGGGCTCACCTGGTTTGAGACATAAAATAGGGCCCGCCTCCTGTCAAAGAAGAAAATGATAAAGGGGCGGGTAAGAGACAGCGAGAGCTAATCATGGTGTACGCCGATAAGGGAAAGGGGGCAAAACGGAGTTTCTCCACGCTCGAACCCTGGATGCTGGCGACCATGACAATCGAACCGCGCGTAGTGGATTTGCACCTCACCACTGACCCCCTAATTATATCCGCCGCAATAGGCGATTATAATATAAGGAGAATCCTGGTGGACACTGGGAGTTCTGAAGACAAGATTTATGACCATTGCTTTAACAGAATGCAACCAGAAGACAGTAAATTGATCGGGTCAGTACACGCCCCTATTAAAGGCTTCACCAGAGAAAAGGTTGATCCAATCGGCCAGATCACTTTCCCGGTTACATTCGGGCAATCTCCCAGGGAAAGAACAATACTCCTCACGTTTCTGGTGGTGCGGCTGAGTCCTATCACAACGTAATCATTGGAAGGTTTACCCTGGGAAAACTGAATGCCATAGTCTCCGCGGCACGTGGGTTCATGAAGTTCCCCACCCCGCGGGGTATTGCAACAGTATGCCGAGACAAGCTGGGAGAAGTATTGGACGCCAAAAGATGCCGTCAAGGGCCTATCGGCGCCATCGGTCCGGAAAGGTGGGTCTTAAGCACACGTCATCCAGAGCAAACAATGACCATAGGGGATAGTCTTTCCCCTGAGGTTAAAAACAACTTGAAACAGTTGCTGAGAAGGAATGTAGACATCTTTGCTTTTGAACACTCTGATATGACTAGGATACCCCGGGATAAGGCAGAGCACAAGTTGGCAACACTCCCGGGCATTAAACCGGTCGAACAAGGTAAACGAAGCATGGCTCCTGACTGAAAAGCAACGGTAGTAAAAGAAGTACAAAAGCTGGTTGATGCTAGAATACTCAGAGAAACAAAGTACCATACATGGGTTTCAAACCCTGTAATGATTAAGAAACCTGACGGCACATGGTGGATGTGCATTGATTTCAAAGACTTGAACAAGGCATGCCCTAAAGATGCTTATACGCTGCATGGGATGGACTTCAAGGTCGACTCTCTGGTCCCGTATAGGTACAAATGCTTTCTACACGCCTATAAGGGTTACCACCAGATCAAAATGTCAAGAGAAGATGAGGAAAAAACGGCATTCCATACCGATGTGGGCGTCTTCTGCTATACCAAAATGCCTTTTGGCCTTCGAAACGCCGGAGCAACTTTCCAGCGCCTCATGGATAAGGCTTTCGAAAAACAAATCGGCGGGAACTTAGAAGTATATGTCGACGATTTGGTGATCAAGAGTAGAGAAAAAAAGCAAATGCTCGAAGACATCAAGGAGACTTTCCAGAAGCTGAGAGAATATAACATCAAGCTTAACCCCAAAAAGTGTTCGTTTGGGGTAGAAGAAGGTAAGTTTCTGGGGGGGGGGGTAGTAGTCACCCGGGATGGTTTCAAAGCCAACCCGGAAAAAGTAGCCGCTATAATGCGAATGCCCTCTCCCAAAACTTTAAAAGAGGCACAAGCACTGAACGGACGTCTAGTGGCGTTAAACAGATTTTTGGCAAGACATGCCGAGAGATCTTTGCCATTCATAAAGACGTTGAAAGATTGCCTCAACAAGAAAAACTTTAAGTGGACCAGTGAAGCGGAAGAAGCTTTGCAGGACATGAAGCGGTTCATCGAAAAACTGCCCATGTTGACAGCGCCATACCTAGAAGAACTTTTAAAAATTTACCCGGCGGCGGCCCATAACGCGGTAAGCGCGTTACTCATGGTGGAAAGAGATGGAAAACAAACACCTATATATTATATCAACCAAGTTCTAGCGGGACCCGAAACGCGGTACCCAAAACTTGAAAAGTTGGTGTTGGCATTAGTCCATGCTACCTGGCATCTCAGAAGATATTTTCAAGGACATTGCCCGCTACAGCAAATTTTGCACAAGCCAGAGATCTCCGGAAGACTGGCTAAATGGGTGATCGAGTTGGGAGCCTTAGATATCGAATATCGAAAGCGGACAACCATTAAGGGGCAGGTGATCGCCGACTTTTTGGCTGAGATTCCTGATGGTGAAGTAATACAAGATCCCGTGATCCGAGACATACCGGAGTCCAGCACAGCCAGGAAAACCTGGAAGTTGTACACCGAGGGATCATCCAGCGGAAAAGGTTCCGTGGCAGGTCTCATGTTGATAAGCCCAGATGAAATAAGGCTGATGTACGCCCTACGTTTTGACTTTGAATGCTCCAACTACGAAGCAGAATACGAGGCGCTACTCGCGGGCTTAAGAATGGCCCAATCTATGGGAGCAACAAGGTTCGACGCATATGTTGACTCTCTGCTAGTCAGTAACCAAGTAAATGAAACTTATGAAGCCAAGGACGAATCAATTGCAAAGTATTTGGCTAAAAACAAGGAGCTTATAGCTTCCTTTGACAGTGTCACGCTTAATCACGTCGACAGAGGAAAAAACCAAATAGCAGACGCCTTGAGAAACTTGCTACCTAGGGTATGGAAAAAGAAGTAAAGGTAGAAACTTTGCAAACACCTTCCGTTGAACCCTGAGAAGTTTCCGCCATCACAGCGGAGGAACCCTGCTGGTACACTCCCATATTAAAGTTCCTCACAAAAGGGGAATTGCCTCCCTCCAGAGGCGAAGCCCAAAAGATCCAAACCAAGGCATTGCGGTATGAAGTGAACAACGGCGTCCTGTACAGAAAGTCATACCTGGAACCACTACTGCGGTGTGCAACCCCAGCGGAAGCAAAATACGTAATCCACGAAATACACGCTGGCATATGTGGCATTTACGCTAGACCCCGGGCAGTGGTAGCCAAAATCCACAACGCCGGGTACTATTGGCCCGGGATGCATGAGGACACGGTAGAAGAACTCAGAAGGTGCAGTAGTTACCAAAAGTTGCTCCTCAAACACTCCGCCCCAAGAACAATTTAATTCCTGTCACGGCGGCCTGGCCTTTCCAAAAGTGGGCAGTCGATATCGTGGGGCCATTCCCGCTGGCCCTCGAGAAGCTAAAATACCTGATTGTGGCAATTGATTATTTCACCAAGTGGGTTGAAGCCGAACCCTTGGCTAAAATAACTACTGAAAACGCCAAAAAGTTCCTATGGGAGCACATAGTGTGCCGATTTGGACTGCCGCTATACTTGGTGAGTGATAACGGAACTCAATTCACCGATAGAGTCTTGCAGGATTAGTGTGCGGAACTTCAGATTCAACAAATCTTTACATCGGTAGCACACCCTCAGGGAAACGGCCAGGTGGAGAGGGCAAATAGGAGTTTGCTGGATGGAATAAAAAGAAGGTTAGGTTATGAAGGAAGATCTTGGGTGGAAGAACTACCAAATGTCCTCTGGGCACATCGAACAATGCCCAAGACAAGTAACAATGAAACCCCCTTCAGCCTAACCTATGGCGCGGAAGCAATGATACATGCGGAAGTCGGATTACCCTCGCTACGGCGCCTCACTACTAATTATGACAATGACAGGCTCCTAAGGGAAGGCCTAGATTGTGACAACCGGTAATTTACGGCTCTTAATTACATGGTTAACAGGTGATTAACGTGATAATAAATAGTTTTTACAGCGCAAATTAACTTAATTAGGCCTTTGGAGTGCCTAGGAACGTTTATTCGACTTTACAGTACGCGTATGAAGATTTGCGTGGAATCTGCGGAACATCAAACGACAACGAACTGACACCATATGAAATACTGACAATGCCAACAAGTATGAATCTTATACGAGTTTTTGGCAATCATAAATTTAGTTTTACGAATTTATCGTGCTTCCGAACGACACAAAACGCAGAACGGACTAAAAACGATGAAACTATGCAGTTTACACGATTTTAACGAGACCTACAAACATACGCGGTTAAAAACTAAAACCGACACTATTTTATATATTTTTTTAGATCAAAAATTATGTTATATGACGCTACGGGGAGTTTGGGTCGCAAAAACGAGTTCGTAGGATTTAACGGGCCACTTATGTGACACCTGTATCACTTCAACCATCAAACAAATGCCAAACTAATGAAATATTGTATTTCATGCTTGGGATTTGTAAAAATATGTGTACCGTTTGCACATATCAACTCTTGTTCGATTTCAAGCTCTAAATCGCTTTCTGGAAGGTTATACGCGCACTGATGCGTAAATATAACCAGTTTAATGCAACAAACACTCCGGAATAGTGAAATAGGATTAACATACCTTAAATAACCTTTACATAACTTAGAAATAAGTTTTGAAGGCTTTGGTATGGCAAAATCAAGTTAAATCGCTTACAGGGACTAAATTTGACAAACTGCGAAAGTATGCCAATTTGAACTGTAACAGACATTCCGGAACATGAACATAAGTTAAACATACCATAAATATCCTCTACATAGCTTAGAAATAGGTTTTGAGGGGTTCGGTATGCTAAAATAAACTTTTGGGTCATTCAGGGACTAAAAGCGTCAAAAAGTGCACAAGTTTGCACTTTCGCGCATAACTTACGTTCTGAATACCTCGGGACATCCAAAATTTATGTAAGCACTAAAATATTTTATTTTAGTGTTTGGCATAAGAAAAATCCATTCGTCGCGCAATTTGGATCGTTTTTCGCGCTTATGCGCATTCCGTCGTAATTAATCGAACATCGCGATCGTACGACCAAACGAACCGACATCCTAGATATTTTTGAGCATTTTTTGAGTTCCCTATACTTTAACTTCATTTTAGAGCCTTGAAATGAGGTTAACGGGGTTCAAACGCATCGAAAATAGCTTAAACGGGCTGCAGGGACCATTTCTGCCATTTTTGAAACTTTGCTGAAACTGGTAGGCAGTGGCGTAGCGCGAGCACCTCATGCCTAGGCAGTGGCGCTATGCGACTACCTATGCTGGACAGAAACTTGCAGAAACATCGAATCTGGTCCGTTCCACTTGTTGCACATGGTTTTGGGGAATCTATGGGCTGGTTTTGATAGCACATGGTATTACAATACCATGGGTGCAAGTGTACGGCTTAGATCGTGCCCCCTTTTCCAAGAAACGATCTTAACGGTTTGCGAAATCCTATAAATACCCAACCCACCCCATTGCAAAACCCACAAGAATCTTGATTTGAGAAGCTCTAAGTTGAAACCATTGTTTCATACCTTAGCTACTTGGATCGAGATTAGCATTCGGGGACCCTTCGTAAGTATTCTTTCATTCTTTTATTGCTTTTCGAGTCTGAGAGTCAAACTTTGTTTGACTTTCTGCGTTGACCAGTTTATGGTCAATGCGAAGTTCGTTTGAACTTCGCAACGTGATTGTAATCACGATGGTCATAGTCCCTTGGGACTATGCCTACTGATTACCACGTTGTCTAGGGTCGTAGGGTAAGCGATCTGATAAATCGCTTATACCTTCGAACCCGACCCATTTGGTCGATCATTAGGATCCGACCAAATACATTAGGTGACCATAGTATATAGGGAATAACCTTCCGAGGTTATACCTTATGGTCGCTTCGTTAAGTAGTTGTATGATAGGTAGTATATATGCCTTAGGTAAATTACCAGAATACCCTTTTCATGTATAATTGGTAATTAAGCGTATGTAACCTAAACTTTTGTCACATAACCGATTATGTAACATGTTTAGGCATATAACACTTGTCATAGGACTAGTTAGACGTTCCGAACGCGTTTCACGCGAACGACGCGTTAAAGTAGCATAAGCTACCTAAACGGGTTGTAATGGGTCGTAAGAACTTATGTTAGGTTTCATTTAGTATGTGGGCTTTGTTAAACCATATTACACGAGTCTCCACACTCGTTTGGTTTACGAACCCTCATTCTATCCGATCCTCCGATTTCGGCCCGGTTTATTAACATAGTTACCTATATTAGGTGCCGTTTGATATCCGTGATCTCTAGCATTGTTTGGTTGTCACTCAAGGACTACTGAGCATTCTCAAGTGAGTACATAGACCCCTCTTTTACTGTTTTCCAAACTGTTTTGGGGTGAAACACATGTGCCTACTTGTTACTTTCATGCTTTCACATCATATATCTGCTATGTTCATTAGTACATTTTATGCTATGTATGCCCATTGTGTGCGTACTTAGTACATTGCCTTACATTACATGCTATGTATGCCCATTGTGTGCGTACTTGGTACATTGTTTTACATTACATTTTATGCTATGTATGCCTATTGTGTGCGTACTTAGTACATGGTTATACATTACACTTTATGCTATGTATGTCTTTTGTTGCATACTTAGTACATTTGTTATTCATCACATGCTTACATTTTGGATACACATTACATGATTTACATTTGACACATAAACATTATTGACATTGGTTATACATTACATGATTTACATTTGACACATAAACATTATTGACATTGGTTATACATTACATGATTTACATCTTGACATAAACATTTTGACATATTATTCAATACATTTGGCAATTGGTTTAAACATAGACATCTTACATTGGTGGTTTGTTTGGGTAAGTGATTAAGTAACGAGGCGTGTGTAATATGATACAAGCATGGTGGATACGCCGCTGGTACTTCCTATATATAAGTGTTTGTATGGTATCACATATTGTAGCGTTATTTGAATCATTTCAGTTTGAGACATATAACATTCTATACAAATAACATACTTTTCACAAGACATTGATTTACAAACAATTTATCTTATACAAACTCATCTTACATGGTTATTCATTTAACCATACATTATTCTCTTATTATTACATATCATCCGATCTTAACGTTTTTCAAATGATATACAAGACAAAGCAAATTACAAGGTTTATGACTAAACATTTTCTCAAACATAAGTCATGAATTCAGTTTTCACAAAACCTATGTATCTCACAGGCATTTTTATGCTGACGTACCTATTTTCACATGTGTTTTTCAGGAGATGATGCATAGGACTCATCAAGACATACTTAGGCGGACCTGTGCCTTAGTGACTTAAAACAAGACAAGAACTAGTTAATTTATGTTATGTACTCTTTGTTCCTTGTTTAAAACAATGTAAACTCTCATGTTTGATTAATAAAACGAAACTTCAATTGCCATGGATTTGAAACAATTAATTCTGTTACAACACTCCCCGACGTTTCCGCCACGTTTGGTTGTTCCACGTGGTCGGGGTGTGACAAAAAAGATGGTATGAGAGCCAATGGTTATAGGGAATTAGGTTATTAGTAATGCTTTGACCTAGTCTATAACCTTCTTAGGACCCTAACGCGAGTTTACTTGCGTTTAGTCATAAAACAATACTGTCACCTATCCTTAGGTGACGACCACAACAAGAACATAAATTTCAAAACCGCTTTGAAAACTAATCATCTGTTCTAGGATGATTTATTACAAGGTTTTGAACCCTCTATTGTAAGGTTTTGAACCCTCTGTTACATGGTTTTGAACCCTTTTGAGTTTTCAAAATCTCGTCAAGGTTTTGGGTTTTAAATAATGTGAACACGTGCAAACTGGAAGGGTGAATGCATGTGTTCTGGGTTTTCTGTCTAGACAAGCACTTCGTATATATCTCATCAGACGCGAGACCAGTTGTGCTTACCTGGGAATTCTTGGGATGAGTATTCACTTATAGGCGAGCATGTCTTCGCGATACATTATTTTTGATCCATTTACTTTGATTAATCACCAGGGTCGTTTGTTGCTTTGTAGTAACAAACAAATGACCACTATCCTTGCTTTCATCATATTTGTTCATCTCATTCTTTTCATCTAATTCTCTCACTCGTTTCATTTCATGTTTCCTCTTTTAGAATGCCTCCATGACGCGAAAATCCGGTATCTATTGAAGATCTGGCAGCTGTCATTACACAGCAAATAACTGCTGCAATCCCGAACATCGTTGCCCAATGTCACCAAGCTCTCAACAACAATAATGCCCTCTGCAACTTCAAGACGTTCAACTCGGCTAAGCCATCAAAGTTTTCTGGGTCTCAAGGAGCGACTGTACTTCTACAATGGTTCGAGAGTCTAGAGGGCACCTTCAGGCATGTTCAATGTCCAAACGAGCGAAAGGTAGATTTCGCATCTAGTGTCTTTGAGAAACGAGCTTTGACGTGGTGGAACGGTGTGGTGAGAGATAGGGGTGCCGAAGTGGCACTGGCTCAAACGTGGGAAGAACTTAGAGCACTGATGATGAAGGAATTTTGTCCTCGTCACGAGATCAGAGCCTTGGAAAGGGAATTCGACGATCTTAAGCAAGACAGCGGTGAACATCGAGCCTACACTGATCGATATGAGGAGCTGAGCCTGTTGTGTCCTACCATGGTTACGCCTCTAGATAAGGCGATCGAAAAATACATTGATGGTCTCCCTGACTCAGTTCAGGACATTGTTACTGGTAGTAACCCCACTACGGTTAGGCAGGCCATTGAGCTAGCTGCAACCTTGACTGAATCTCAGATCAGGAAACGTAAGCTTTTCCGAAAGGGTGACAAGAAACCGGTTGAGGAATCAAAGCCAATCGAGGAATCAAAGACCATGGATGAACAGACTGGATCCCCTAAGAAGTCAAGGAAGCGAAAGGCTTCTCAGAACTTCGCCATGGCTACTCACAATGATCAAGCCGTCCCCAACCAACCTGCTCAACCCCCTGCTAGGAAGCCATACAATGGAACTTCACCCTTGTGCAACCAATGTAACCTTCATCATCATGCTAATGTGAAGTGCCGCGAATGCCAAATTTGTGGACGTAAAGGTCATACAGCAAAAGTTTGCGTAGCAGCAGTTGCACCAAATCAAGCTGACAACATTCCTGCTCAAGCTCGCTTTCCACCAGGTTCTTGCTACAAGTGTGGCGAGATGGGTCATTTCCGAAGAAATTGCCCAAAGCTTGCTAATGCTAATCCAGCACGGAGATGAGCATCTGACCGACTAGAAGACAACACCCTTTAGAAATAATCATGTCTTATGTATTATTTTCTTTTGTTGTCAAGGTCCATGAAACAGTTGTTATTATTGTTTATAAATAAATCTTTTATTTACATTGCAATGTATTTATGAGGTTATATGTATAAACAACATATCCCCTACAATACCGACAATCAAGGAATCGTATTCCTTGGAAAGCAAACTACCCCCCAAATAATTTTTCTATTTTATGATCTCTTGCGTTTTCCACGAAATTCCTAAGTACCCGTTTCTTCCAAGAAAAACGAAGTACAAGGCGCAAGTTACAACACTGGACGAATACCCAAAGTACCACTATAAATCTTTAATAGGGTACCTAAGGGTATTTTCGTAAATCCAAAAATTGTTGTGTTCCTTAATTAGAATATTGCGTTTCTTAGAAAACAAAATCAAATTTTGGGAGATCTTCATATCTTTTCAGATAGATCCCAGAGGACATTGAAGTCAATTGACTGGTTTCCATATCCATTTTCAATCGATAACAAGTTAATAACAAATTAAACAACTATGTGATTATGTGCTTATGTGTTTCCTTTTATGTTTTTGGTGTAATCCAAGTTTATTTTGTCCAAATCCTCGTAGAATCTTCCATATCACTCATATAAGGGATTCTTAGTAGGATATCCAAAGGTACTGTATTAAATCCTCAATGGGCTTTTACGTAATATTAAAGACCTATGGATTATATTGTACTATTCCATAATTAGACCTTTGAGTGGTCTAGTTAAACAGATTGATCCAAAAATCTGGTTAGGAATATCATGTGATGAGATAGCTGAAAGGACTCCTTGGTGGCCTAATTAAAAGGATCATTAGTCGATCTAATTAAAAGGACCTTATGGTAGTCTAGTCACACTCATCATAGGTATGATTTTTCCTCCCCTTCACATTACAAAACAAATTGTGCGGACTGTGCAAGGAATTGCGTAATTATGGATGCATACATAATTATGGAAATTTAGTGCACAGAAACCACAGCAAGTTTGGTCGTGTGTCTAGAAATGACTCATTCTGTTCATTTTCATTCCTGAAGAAATCGTGGAAAATGACTCGTCCCGTTCATTTTCGTTTCTGAAGGAATTGTGGAAAATGACTCATTCTGTTCATTTTCATTCCTGAAGAAATCGTGGAAAATGACTCATCCCGTTCATTTTCGTTTCTGAAGAAATTGTGAAAAATGACTCGTTCCGTTCATTTTCGTTTCTGAAAAGTTTGTGGAAAAATGACTCGTTCCATTCATTTTCGTTTCTGAAGAGGTTGTGGAAAATGACTCGTTCCGTTCATTTTCGTTTCTGAAAAGTTTGTGGAAAAATGACTCGTTCCATTCATTTTCGTTTCTGAAGAGGTTGTGGAAAATGACTCGTTCCGTTCATTTTCGTTTCTGAAGAGGTTGTGGAAAATGACTCATTTCGTTCATTTTCTTTTCTGAAGAGGTTGTGGAAAATGACTCATTTCGTTCATTTTCGTTTCTGAAGAGGTTGTGGAAAATGACTCATTCTGTTTTCTTTCATTTCTAAAGAATGCCTGTTGAAAATAACTCCGTTCATTTTTCATTTCTGAAAAATGTCCGTTAAAGAGAAATAACAGGATTATGCCTTGCTTATCTTTGATGGTTACTTAACACAAAGCCACAGATAGACTCCTACGAATTAATTTCGGGACGAAATTTCCTAAAGTAGGGGAGACTGTGACACCTGTGTCACTTCAACCATCAAACAAATGCCAAACCAATGAAATATTGTATTTCATGCTTAGGATTTGTAAACATATGTGTATCGTTTGCACATATCAACTCTTGTTCGATTTCAAGCTCTAAATCGCTTTCTGGAAGGTTATACGCGCACTGATGCGTAAATATAACCAGTTTAATGCAACAAACACTCCGAAATAGTGAAATAGGCTTAACATACCTTAAATAACCTTTACATAACTTAGAAATAAGTTTTGAAGGCTTTGCTATGGCAAAATCAATTTAAATCGCTTACAGGGACTAAATTTGACAAACTGCTAAAGTATGCCAATTTGAACTGTAACAGACATTCCGGAACATTACCATAAGTTAAACATACCATAAATATCCTCTGCATAGCTTAGAAATAGGCTTTGAGGGTTCGGTATGCTAAAATAAACTTTTGGGTCATTCAGGGACTAAAAGCGTCAAAAAGTGCACAAGTTTGCACTTTCGCGCATAACTTACGTTCTGAATACCTCCGGACATCCAAAAATTTATGTAAGCACTAAAATATTTTATTTTAGTGTTTGGCATAAGAAAAATCCATTCGTCGCGCAATTTGGATCGTTTTCGCGCTTATGCGCATTCCGTCGTAATTAACGAACATCGCGATCGTACGACCAAACGAACCGACATCCTAGATATTTTTGAGCATTTTTTGAGTTCCCTATACTTTAACTTCATTTTAGAGCCTTGAAATGAGGTCAACGGGGTTCAAACGCATCGAAAATAGCTTAAACGGGCTGCAGGGACCATTTCTGCCATTTTTGAAACTTTGCTGAAACTGGTAGGCAGTGGCGTAGCGTGAGCATCTCATGCCTAGGAAGTGGCGCTACGCGACTGCCTATGCTGGACAGAAACTTGCAGAAACATCGAATCTGGTCCGTTCCACTTGTTGCACATGGTTTTGGGGAATCTATGGGCTTGTTTTGATAGCACATGGTATTACAATACCATGGGTGCAAGTGTACGGCTTAGATCGTGCCCCCTTTTCCAAGAAACGATCTTAACGGTTCGGGAAATCCTATAAATACCCAACCCACCCCATTGCAAAACCCACAAGAATCTTGATTTGAGAAGCTCTAAGTTGAAACCATTGTTTCATACCTTAGCTACTTGGATCGAGATTAGCATTCGGGGACCCTTCGTAAGTATTATTTCGTTCTTTTATTGCTTTTCGAGTCTGAGAGTCAAACTTTGTTTGACTTTCTGCGTTGACCAGTTTATGGTCAATGCGAAGTTCGTTTGAACTTCGCAACGTGATTGTAATCACGATGGTCATAGTCCCTTGGGACTATGCCTACTGATTACCACGTTGTCTAGGGTCGTAGGGTAAGCGATCTGATAAATCGCTTATACCTTCGAACCCGACCCATTTGGTCGATCATTAGGATCCGACCAAATACATTAGGTGACCATAGTATATAGGGAATAACCTTCCGAGGTTATACCTTATGGTCGCTTCGTTAAGTAGTTGTATGATAGGTAGTATATATGCCTTAGGTAAATTACCAGAATACCCTTTTCATGTATAATTGGTAATTAAGCGTATGTAACCTAAACTTTTGTCACATAACCGATTATGTAACATGTTTAGGCATATAACACTTGTCATAGGACTAGTTAGACGTTCCGAACGCGTTTCACGCGAACGACGCGTTAAAGTAGCATAAGCTACCTAAACGGGTTGTAATGGGTCGTAAGAACTTATGTTAGGTTTCATTTAGTATGTGGGCTTTGTTAAACCATATTACACGAGTCTCCACACTCGTTTGGTTTACGAACCCTCATTCTATCCGATCCTCCGATTTCGGCCCGGTTTATTAACATAGTTACCTATATTAGGTGCCGTTTGATATCCGTGATCTCTAGCATTGTTTGGTTGTCACTCAAGGACTACTGAGCATTCTCAAGTGAGTACATAGACCCCTCTTTTACTGTTTTCCAAACTGTTTTGGGGTGAAACACATGTGCCTACTTGTTACTTTCATGCTTTCACATCATATATCTGCTATGTTCATTAGTACATTTTATGCTATGTATACCCATTGTGTGCGTACTTAGTACATTGCCTTACATTACATGCTATGTATGCCCATTGTGTGCGTACTTGGTACATTGTTTTACATTACATTTTATGCTATGTATGCCTATTGTGTGCGTACTTAGTACATGGTTATACATTACACTTTATGCTATGTATGTCTTTTGTTGCATACTTAGTACATTTGTTATTCATTACATGCTTACATTTTGGATACACATTACATGATTTACATTTGACACATAAACATTATTGACATTGGTTATACATTACATGATTTACATTTGACACATAAACATTATTGACATTGGTTATACATTACATGATTTACATCTTGACATAAACATTTTGACATATTATTCAATACATTTGGCAATTGGTTTAAACATAGACATCTTACATTGGTGGTTTGTTTGGGTAAGTGATTAAGTAACGAGGCGTATGTAATATGATACAAGCATGGTGGATACGCCGCTGGTACTTTCTATATATAAGTGTTTGTATGGTATCACATATTGTAGCATTATTTGAATCATTTCAGTTTGAGACATATAACATTCTATACAAATAACATACTTTTCACAAGACATTGATTTACAAACAATTTATCTTATACAAACTCATCTTACATGGTTATTCATTTAACCATACATTATTCTCTTATTATTACATATCATCCGATCTTAACGTTTTTCAATTGATTTACAAGACAAAGCAAATTACAAGGTTCATGACTAAACATTTTCTCAAACATAAGTCATGAATTCAGTTTTCACAAAACCTATGTATCTCACAGGCATTTTTATGCTGACGTACCTATTTTCACATGTGTTTTTCAGGAGATGATGCATAGGACTCATCAAGACATACTTAGGCGGACCTGTGCCTTAGTGACTTAAAACAAGACAAGAACTAGTTAATTTATGTTATGTACTCTTTGTTCCTTGTTTAAAACAATGTAAACTCTCATGTTTGATTAATAAAACGAAACTTCAATTGCCATGAATTTGAAACAATTAATTCTGTTACAACACTCCCCGACGTTTCCGCCACGTTTGGTTGTTCCACGTGGTCGGGGTGTGACAACTTAAAACGCGAGCTTTGGGCTTGTGGGCCTTGGGCCCAAGCCCAAAGCCCATAAGCTAATCTCAAGTATAAAAGGGACCACACCCTTGGTTTTGTTTCATTTGTGCAACATTCAACAAACACCGAACCAAACACCCATCATGTTCTCTCTCCCTCTCTCGGCAGATCAAGAGCCGGACTCCGGCCGGCGAGCGGCGGAGCCGATGAGATCCCAGCGGCGACGGCCGGGGACCGCGGCGGTGCGGCGGCGGAGCCGCCGTAGGCGGCGGTGCTCCGGCGAGGTTCATGGGGTCTCTTTTTCCGGCCTAACACCCTACCCCCACTAAAACAAGCCTCCCCGACGCGATGGTGACCTCCGTTTTCGAAGATTCTGAGCCATTTGGGCTCACGCGCAACTCCGGCGAAGTTCTGGTCAGTATTCCGGCGAGCACATTTTGGATTTCTAACTTCGTGAATGCGTAGATCGGGTTATGAGGAGCCTTTCTGCAAGTTTTTGAAACTTTTATTTTTCCGGCGATGTTAGTCCGCTCCGGTGAATACACCTAACTTTCTCTCTCGTTCAGATCTTATAAATCTCTATCAAAAGCTCCTCTTCTCTTTGTTTTCTTTTCATTTTAGGAATGTTTGAGGCTCGGTTCAGTCTTGGCTCGATGCGGATGAGGATTTGGTTGCGGTTGTGTGCGTTTCAGGTGGTGGCTGGCGGTCTTGGTGGGATCCGGTGACGGCGGAGAGCAGTGATGGTGTTTCAATGTTTGGTTCGGTTTATGTTTGACTCGGGTTTCGGGTTCGGGATTAACGGATCAGATTTTGGTTTAACTCGGTTCGACTCGGTGTATTTCAGCTTAACTCGGTTCAACTCGGCGTAACT
Organism: Helianthus tuberosus; assembly: GCA_030545235.1. Lineage (NCBI taxonomy): Eukaryota > Viridiplantae > Streptophyta > Magnoliopsida > Asterales > Asteraceae > Helianthus > Helianthus tuberosus. The sequence continues at coordinate 88,720,165 of CM060369.1, forward strand.
CAGTTCAACTCGGTACGACTCAAGTGTATTTCAGCTTGACTCAGCCCAACTCGGTCAACCGAGTCAACTCAGCCGGTCAACCCGGTTGACTCGGTCAGCTCAGCCGGTCAACTCAGCGAGTCAACTCGGTTGACTCGGTCAACACAGTCAACTTTTCAGTTTTTCGACACGAGATTTGGTAAAGTATTAATATCGAGATTAATAATTACGATTTACTATAGTTTTTAATGGATTACGTGATATACGAGCACTCGAACCGAACAATTTAGTAAATTTTTAGTTAACGATTTACTTGAAATTACTTATTGTCGTGCTTATAAATTGAATATATATATACATTGTTGTTTATTGATTGAATTTTGAAAAATAACGACAACTTGTGTTGTCGCGGGCATCAAAAAATAGAGGAAACTCTGCCCGTTTTTCGAGAAAATCCGTAAAAACAAAACGCGTTTTATTATAAAACAAAGCTATCGGATTCTAATAATCCTTTACAAAGACGATTACAAATATATAACTTCTTACCACAACACTTTACAACTTACAATAAACGACGATTCGGAAAATTATTTACAACGATAAATATAGTTATTTTAAACTTTAAAATTCCAAAATTCTTTTACAAGATTAATATAACTATTTGTATTGTTTCAAACGCCGATAATACGACTTCTTTTATAAAAATAAATATAGCTTATGTATTCATTTCAAATACCAAACAACACAAATTCGTTTTATAAACGAATATAGTTTATACATATGTTTCCAATATCAAGCAACATGATTTCGTTTTGTAAAATAAATATAGATTATATATTTATTTCAAATATCGTATGATACGAAATCTTTTATAAAAATAAATATAGTTATATATCTATTTATTTATTTTTCAGACAAACAACTCGACGCTTCTTTTATAAAAATAAATATAACTATTATAGTTATTATAACGACCACACCACGGACACCATATGAAGTAACTATAACTTTCTATATTTATTTCAAAACGCCTAAACGGCATATACACATCTTTTGATACTTTTCACGGGAGACGCGATACATAATACGGGATTGTTATGTGATATTTTCATATAAATATTCTTTATATATACGTACGACTTCTCGGAACGACTAACATTATTCTACTGGTATATTTATATATATAAATACTCATATATTTTAAATCTCTCGAGAACTAAGTCTTTCCAAGACTTAGTAATCTCACTGACATTAGACAAAACTTAACAACTTACCGTCGAATCGTTCGGCTAACGATTCGGTAGAGCTCGATGACACGTAGTTTAGTTACTGCGTTTAATTAGAAACTTATAAGATATTCCGTGTTAGGAATATTGTAGAATGCACGCTAGCGAGTCTCGTCTTGGAAACGACATCACGAAGTCGTAATTAGCTAGCTTTGCACAAGACAATCCAGGTGAGTTCATAACCCCACCTTTTTACGGTTTTACATGTTTGTAAATGTTTTCGGGGTGGAAAGACATGCACGTTTTGCATAAACATACAAAATTTTCGATGAACAAAGATTGCATATTTTAGACAAAGCACGTTTTGCAAGAACATATAAAGTTTTTGAATGAACGAAAACTCATATTTCTAAATCATGTTATGAACGGATTTCAAGGAACTCAAATGGTTTACGAATGAATCATACTAAATATACCGGTTTTACAAAACAAATGCGTACTATCGAAATGTGAATGATTTTCATGACTAGGGATGGGATCATCTAGTTATAATAATGGGACTGGGTTGGTTTGCGTTTGAAGAACAGGACACCTAGTGAGTCATGTTACTAAATGTTTACAGACAATTACAAATGGTATAGTTAGCTAAGGAAGGGTACACTTAGATCATGTGAGTGGTGGGTACAACACTTAGGGCCATTAATCCTCTTGTTAGGACCGAGGGGCATGAGTGATAGATCTATTTGGGTGTAGCGAGCCCACACCCATGAGGACCAGGGTGGCCCATGTGGTGACTATGTCCACATACTGAAGTTGTGGCAAAATCCGCTAGGTTTGAGTTTTCCTGCATCACTTCACACATATCAATGGCCTTGCAAACCATTGGTGATCTGTTTTTTTTCCTTGTTGCTTCCATACCGGGGTTTTACAAATTACATACCATGTTTTATACAAATTCAAAGCATAAGATTTATGCGGGCATGAAGTCAAAGTCAGGGTGGGCATTGACGGTTATACAAACTTTACAAATACAAGAATCTACAAATACATGGTTCTACGAACATAATGCGTTACAAATAGAAAGTTTCCATATAACTTGACAAGAAAATGATTTCTAAATTCGTTTTCTCAATAATATTTCACAAACCGGTTATTCAAAAAGATTTATTTCAAATCTTTACAAACAAACTATGAACTCGCTCAACTTTATGTTGATTTTTCGCATGTTTCTTTCTCAGGTTACTTTCTCAAATTATGGAACGGTTGGAATAGGAGAACCATTGGAGATGTGAGTAATTAGTGGGCGTTCATTTTCTAGAAGTCTTAGCTTTATTTGCTTTCGCTGTGCAATGAAGATACTGGTCCAGTCACGCCAGCTCTGATAATTTCGGGGTGTGACATAGATCTACTGGAAGAGTGGCGTGAGGCAGCCGCCATCAGCGAGGCAAAGTACAAGAAAACTTTGGAGACGTATTACAACCAGCGCGTAGCGCAGCATACTTTTAAGGAAGGCGAGTATGTCATGCGTGATAACGAAGCCAACAGAGCGGAGCCCTCGGGCAAGCTATGACCCAATTGGGAAGGACCCTATGTCATCCAAGAAGACCTTGGCAAAGGGGCCTACCGCCTGTCTAGACTAGATGGTACCGCGGTCCCATGCAGCTGGAACGCGGCTCAATTGAAAAAGTGTTATATGTAAATCCCCGCCCCTAACGGCGGGTTTGATTGTTTTTTTCCTTTACAAACAAGTGTAATCCATCTCTAACAATGTCTCTTTTTTCTTCTAAAGTATTGAGTTAATAAAAGTTATTTCTTTTTATTATTTTTCCTCATTACTTGCATAAACAATAAAATTTACCATCGCATTCATACTGCACTTTACGGTACAAACAATTACCATCGCATTTAAACTGCACATAACGGTAAAAAAGCATCCTGGACACGAAATATTTTTCATATATAGGTCAAAGGATCAAAAATATACAGCGCTAAGAGTGGGTATCTTGGTAATAGATGCATTAACCACTACAAAAAAGATAGGTATTTTGGTAATAAATACATACAACTATCTTGCAAAAAACCAAGTACTTGTCTCTGTTGCTACACACCAACATACGGGAACCATAAAACGAACATGTTCTAAATATCTACTTCTTGGAAACCATTGCTCTCACCTCTGCAGGGGTGTACAATGCCACACCATAATATTCCAACGGATGAGGATCAACGATCAAGTCATCGACGTCCTCCTCATCCACCAGAAGAGCCACCACCTCCTGATCATCGGCCACATTCGTACAGGAACGGCCACTGTGGCATCGTCCGTACACCAACCTACACCGTTGAACACGGTCGGGAGGAAAGGCTCCCATCAGATTATCAGCTGATAGTGAAATCACACTTGCATCAGCTTTTGAAGGACTCTCATATATGACACTCTTGAAGGACCGGCTAACCCCGGCTAACCTGGGGTAGAGCATTATCGGAGTTCACCTCTTTTCCTTTAATCATCTCCTCTGTCACCAGAATTTGAAGACGAGTTAGATAGTCAGCTGCATCCAAGCATCGGAAAATTTTGGAAAGTCGTGTTTATAGCACCTCCGGCTCATTTTTTTGAATTACCAAATTTGGAAAAAAAAACAACTTAATTTATACAAGTTTAAAAGGACTGATAGTGATGACGATGGCAAAATTAATAAAAAGTCATTATTGCACGTCAAATCGCCACATTTAGGCGATCGGCGGCGTCGCTCATCATGGCATTAGCATTAAATGTCTGACAGAAGATAAAATATTTGCACATAACCCAAGAAAAACAGTGTTTACACAAAATATCTAAGGAATAGTGAGCAGCACAAGCAAAGCAAAACACTCATTCCTCACCAGATTCTTCCATTGGATCCAACATTAGGTGTAAGGAGTCCACGCCATCTTCGTTTACTGTATCCATTAGATCCGCATACGCGGGCAGCGGCTCATTGCACGCCGCTTCAAGAGCATCCACCATATCTCCCTTCAGCTTGCCTCTTTCTGTGTGGAACGCGGGAGTGAGCTTATCCTACTGTTGACACTCAAAATAACCCTTGTAGACGCCATCATGATGACTAGATTGATAAGCAGCTGCAGAGAGGCGGTCTAGCAACGCTGCAAAAGACTCCAACTGGCGTAGGTACTCAAACGCCCCAACCAGGCCATTGGTTATTAACCAATTTATGTCACCTCGTACCTCAGCCAGCTGGATGGTCAAGCTATCAACCTCAGCATTCGATTGCTCTAAGGCACTTTTCGCCTCTTTAAGGTGCGCCTGGTGGGTGGCGGAAGATTGGACAAGCTTATTCTTCTCAGAGACAAGGGAATCACATTGCTGCTGAAGCTTTCTAAGTTGATCCTCCCGCTCCTCCAACTCAGCTTGCTTGGCTCAGGCCTTGGCATTAGACGCTTCCACCTCAACAGTTAAAGCTTGGTACCGCTCCAGTATCTGAGACACAAAATCAGTGTCAATTCGGGAATTTTTCCATCTTAGCAGACATCTCAGATCTCACCTTCTGAGCTTCAATAATAGCTTTACACTCTAGCTCCTCTTGAACAGTTTTAGCATGAGCAAGGTCCCGATCCTTTTCCGCTATATCGCGGGCCCACAATATTCTCTCTTCAGCAAGATTGGCAGTCACCCGTTTCAAGTCATCCTCTGCCTTATTTTTCTCCGACACAAACCTGCTCTCCCTCAGACCAGCGGCTTGGAGTTGACTCTCCAAGCGATACTTTTCATCTTTCAACTCCTGAATAGCAACACGCTCCTGGTGGAGCTCGTTGTTGTCATGCATCCACCTGCATCGGATCTCTGCAAGCCTCCGAGGCTGACTAACGGAGTCCACCATCGTGGCAGTCATCAAATTCTCATTGTTTAACCCCTCAACATAGGCTGACTCAGCCGGGGGATATGCACGCTCAACCCAATGATGTACAACTGGGGGAAAGATTAACCTCGATGACTCTTCTATTTTCCACTTGGGTTGATAACATTTATCTTGCACGTTTGGATCCCAGTTAATAGTGGGCAGATAAAGATCATCACCCAAACGGGCCCCGTCATCAGCAATCCCGCTACTGGACCCTCCAGCATCGCTCACGGCGGTATCTCCTGCACTGGTGGCGTCGTGAACAGCGAATACAGTAGGCGTCTTCTTTCCAGTTGCAGAAAAACACTGAAAGGGGAGTCAAATAAGGAGGTGGGGGTAATACAGCAACACCCCCAGCGGGTACATAAACGCCAACAGTAACGGCGGAAGTAGCGGCCCCCGCGACCATGTACTTCCTCCCGGTAACTTTCACCCGGATTGGTTTCTTCGCCTCTGCGGTAGAAACACTACCTCCCCCGCTGGGGGGAGGCTGAGAAATATAAGCAGTCGGGTCCACCGGCATAGTTGGCAGCAAAAACTGCTCCAAGTGAATCTTCAATACATCAGGTTCTTGTTCACCAATCACGCGGTACGCGGCCCTTAAAGCAGCGTTCCACGGAGGATCCACAAAGTCAAACAAACTCCATTTACCTGTGACATGAACACATGTTAATTCACATAATCAACAAATCATAAGCCAAAGAACTACGTACCATCGTCATCCCTCCGGAAAGAAGGGTACAGCTTAATATCACGCCATAGCAGGCTCATCCCAGCCATCACCAAGGCCCCCTCCGGGATCACCGTGCACTCGGAAGGGCATTCACATAATCTCTTATAAAGGGCATTTGCCACGTAAGCATCTTTTGGGGGACCATCATCTTTAACCTTGTCCTTGGGTCCCATCTCTCTCCATTGCATTTCCCCGGGAATGACACCGACATCAATATAGAAGAATTTTTTCTTCCAATCCTTGTCCCTGAAACTTGTAGGTATGTCCCTCAAACAAGAAACATCGGTGTCCCTTCTGTCGAATGTGAAAAAGGGGGATTTCTATACGAGGACGAAAAAAGCCCTAAAAACAATTAGTTCCGGGATATGGCCTAGGGCTATACAAGCAAACTCAAACTGTCGGAGTTTAACCAACCCTAATGGGTGCAGTTGGGAAATATGGATGGGATAGTGGTCAAGAACCAACTTATAGAACTTGGTGATCGGCAATCAGAAGTTGCAAAACTTGAAAAATCACTAAACAACGTGATTTTCCCTTTCTTCAACGGAAATGCCGTGTCTGTCTTTGCCGGCAGTACAGGATTCCACTCCGCCCTAATATCGTAATCTTGAATAAGATTGTTGAATGAAGTAAGCCCCCATTTGACATGTAGGGCATCAGAACTTGATGGGGCAGCAGAAGAGGATTCGCCGGTTTTGGAAGCCATTTTTGGATTCAAGAAGTTGAAGGAAGTGGTTGTGAACAAGGAAGGAAATGAAATCCAAAACCCTAAACGAGAAACCTATTTATAAGAGATTGCAACCCTTCGAATTCAAGAAGGCAAACGGGTGGGAACGCATGTCAGGACAGGGGAGGTACAACTGTCACATCCTTTCCCATCGCCGCCATTTTTCAAAAAGCATAACGGTACCCCACTCAAGAAACTTACACTCAAAGTGGGAAATTTTGACTTTTCCTTTTTTTAGTCCGATTTCATGAATTTCATTTCATAACTTCAGACTGGGGGGACATGACGAGGTATGACCCGGATCGGCTAACCCGACCCGGTCATCACCTATTATTTTATTATAAATATTTAATTACATATGTTTATTCTAGAATGTTCTATTCTGCATGGATAAACCACGTAACCGAATCCCCAACCTTTTGGGGAAGATCATGTAAATCCCTAACTTATCGGAGCCTATCCTAAGTTAAGGGAAACCCTAATGGTAAACTATAAATTGAGGTAAACATCTAAGGTATAATCATCTTGCTCTCGTTTACTCTTTCTCTCTACATTCATACTTTCTTTCTCCCAAACCGAGACTTATTCTCACGCCGGAGGGTGGTTACAAGAATAACCCCATTCCTGTAACGAGTCCTAACGGTGTTCTGTTTTGTAGTCAGCTGTTCGGATCGCCGAAGAGTCGAAGTCCTAGCCGGAGCTTACCCATAAGGTCAGTGTTTCTTCACATAGGTTACAGTTAAATAAATTAATTATAGGGCTTTTAAAACATACAAGATAATCAACGGATTTCTACAAATACTTTAAAAACACTTATCTTCTCTCAAATTCTACAAACAACCTTATTAATACTTATATTTTCACCTCATCATCATATTTTACATTTCCTTTTTAGAAGTCAAATTCTTTTACATTTATTTTCAAAATTTTAATATATATTGGTTCTGAAAAATATATTAATAAATACACTTTTATACAAGCCATTATATGGTGCATTAATGGCTTATAAACCACTTAATTTAATTGCCTAATTATAATTAAAAAAGAACTTGTTAGTAAATAAATTAATGTTGTAATCTAGTAATAAATGTAATGTACAAGTTGTTAAAGCAAATGGGGTACAACTTCTTATTGCATTTGAAATAAAGTGAAAAAGAAAATAATGCTTTTAGTGGGTGTTTGGGTTAGCTTATTTTGGAGCTACTTTTAACTTATTGACTTATAAAAAGTTAATAAGTTATTTTGATAGTGTTTGTATAAGGGTTGAGAATGAGTTTTATAGCTTGAAAAGGAGAAAATGATAAGCTTGTGAGATTAAATATATTATTAATATAATATTTAATCTTGTAGCCATTATAATCATTTATATTATATAGATCAAAATATATTAATAACCTATTAATAATTAGTTGGTAATTGTTGATGGACCATATTACCCTTATTAACTAATTGGGTTTCCTCTTGGGTGTATATATAAGGAGATTATTAGAGAGATTAAGGGTTACACAATTAGACAATTACACAACCCTCATAACATCATATTCTCGGCTCTCTTTCCCAACCGATTCTTTCCCTTGTTTTGGTTTCATCACCATCATAATCTTACACCCTAATGAGGAACCAGATCATCCTGACAAGTATGTCGAACTCAATGGATGCATCTCTGACTGGATTCTCTGCTGGCCTGTCTGCTGTAACAGGTATGTTATTCATGTTTTCCATTATAATTAAACAGAACTGGTCAACATGTGGTATCAGAGCATATGTTGATAAATCAGTTCTGTTTTCGTATCCATTATTCTGCGATCAAAATCTGGAAAACAGAATTTTGAAAGTTTATAAAAAACATAGCTGTTTTCGGTTTTCTTTGTGCCGAAATCAGTGTTTTAAGAAAGGGTGCTTAATCATGTCACCCGAAACCATAATGGGTAAATTAATATCCGAAATATGTTCATAGAACTCTTAAAATTAAGGTTTCGGATCCCAGAATTATGTTTTAATATTTTAGGGTTCATCACTTGTTCTAAGGAAAACTCGAAAATTCCTTAAATTTTGGAATATGATTTGGATTAGTCGGTGTTTTTTACTGTTTTAATCTGAATTTTATCTATTAAAATTTTCGAAAACTGTTAAAAGATAATCAGTTATAATTTTCGAAATCTTTGATAATTTTAGATTAACAATAAAACAGGAAACACTATCCCACAATCCCTAAAATTTTGAGTTTTCAGTTATCATCACAAAACAGCTGTTAACAGTGACTCGAGACCATCATTTTACGACTCGAGACCATCAGATCTTGACTCGAGACGACAAGGTCTCGACTCGAAATCATAAGGGTCATCAAATGTTTACAACTCGAGACAAAGGTCTCGACTCGAGACCATAAAGTCACAACTCGAGACCACTGAGATTTAGACTAAGGGCTTCAATCCTCACAACTCGAGACCATGGTTGCGACTCGAGACCTCATTATGAGTCGAGATCTCATAAAATGCAGTAGTCAAGACCATGGTTCCGACTCGAAACAACAAGGTTGCGACTCGAGACCTCATAATGACTCGAGATCTCATAACTCAGTCGAGACCTGATTCGAAACCTCATTATTTTAGGTTGTTTCATGTCAACTAAAATTTAGTTCGATCCGCGCTAACCGGTGGTTTGCTATTAAATACTTGGTTTTGTAAACAATTAATTAACTAATCAGAATCAGATAACTTTTACAAAACCAAAATAGCTTAACTTGAATGAGCTTCTGATGTATCATTTCTGGCCAAAGCTGATTTAATACATCTATTTATTGTTCAAGTATTATAAAAGCTATGTTGAGTATGCATTACAAACGTGAAATGTCTTAATTCTGGCCAAATCTGATTTAATTCATTTATGTTTTGCATGCTTGACAAGTGCATAACTAAAGTGATTGTCTCATTTCTGGCCAAAGCTGATTTGTCAGGATTACTTTGCACACATACTTAAATGATTACACTTCTAGCCAAAGCTGATTTGTCTTCGTTTAAGTAGAATTTTACTAAGTCTATTAGTTTGATGTTAGTAATAGACAATATCACAGCTTCATAATTAAAATGGTTATTATTTATGCCTGCCTTAGTATAACATGCCCTTAGATCACATTAGGACTTCTTTCTTAGTATCATAACTTGCTCATCTTATTTCCATTATCAACACCCAATTGCGGGATTCCACCTTTGACTGGTGATAACTTTGCTGAATGGAAGGATGCCCTCATGCTTACACTTGGATTACTAGACTTTGATTATGCTCTAAGAGAGAATAAGCCAGCGAACCTTACTACTTAAAGTACTGCTACTGAGCAGATAGTTCATGAAAAATGGACTAGGTGTAACCGCATGTCTCTCATGTTCATGAAGCAGTCCATACACAATGCAATTAGAGGAGCCATTCCTGATTCTGAAGATGCTAAAACCTACCTGACTTCTGAGGAGGCACAATTCAAAGGAACATCAAAAGTACACGCTAGCACTCTTATCCTCAAGCTAGTGACGACTAAGTATGATGGGAGGAGCGGCATTCGCGAGCACATCATGATGATGCATGACATGGCCAATAAGCTGAAAGGGCTAGAGATGGAAATCAGTGATGGTTTTCTTGTTCCCTTCATCATCACTTCGCTTCCTCCGTCCTATGAAGCATTCAAGATCAATTACAACACTCAGAACGATAAATGGACGATGAGTGAGCTGGTCTCTATGTGCGTACAGGAGGAAGAGTGTATGAAGATGGATCGCACTACTGATGTTGCTAACTTCACCACCTCCAACTCTAAGAAGAGGAAGAACAATCATCAAAGGAGGGATGCTTCTAAAGTTCAAAAGCCAAATGCTAATACAAGTACACCTTCCAGCTCTAAGAGCTCCTTAGGCAAACCCTACTGCAAGTTCTGTAAGAAAACAGGACATAAGCAAAAGGAATGCCCTGACTTCAAGGAGTGGCTGGCTAAGAAAGGTAACGATTTTTTCATGATACTTGAGTCCTTTAATTTAAATGTTCCTGCTAATTCTTGGTGCTTTGATTCTGGTTCTATGGTTCATGTGACCAACTCTACTCAGGGATACCTTTCAATCCGGAAACTGGGAAGAAACCAAAGAACACTTAAAGTTGGGGATGATCGGGAATTAGAAGTGAAGGCCATAGGAACATTACAATTATTTTTGAAAACTGGTTTATGTATTAAACTTTATGATACCTTATATGTTCCTGAGGTAACTTGGAACCTTGTATTAGGACCAAAGTTAGACATGGACAGTTTTGTTGTTTCCCATGGTCATCGCAAACTCTCTATTCTCTATGATTCCGTTGTTTATGGTACTGGCATTCTGGATGGTGGTCTCTATAGATTAGAACTAGATGATAATTTTTCCAAATCTTTGTTGTCATATAATATTAATGAATCACTCACAAAGATGAAACAGAATCGAGACCTAGAGACTTCATCTATGTTGTGGCATCAACGTTTAGGCCACATCTCAAGAGAACGATTAAATCGTCTCGTAAAGGATGAAGTCTTACCTCCTCTTGATTTCACTAATTTTGGAACATGTGTCAAATGTCTTAAAGGCAAAATGACATTAGCGAATAAGAAATGTGCCACTAGGAGCTCTAATCTATTAGAACTCATTCATACTGACATTAGTGGTCCCTACCAAATCGCTGGCATAACAGGACATACTTTATTTATCACTTTCATTGATGATTATTCTCATTACATGTACTTGTATCTCATTAAGGAAAAGTCTGAATCTCTTACAACTTTTAAAGATTATAAAGCTGAAGTTGAAAAGCAATTAGATCGTCAGATTAAAGTTGTGAGATCAGATAGAGGCGGTGAATATTATGGAAGACATACTGATGTGGGTCAAGCTCCTGGTCCATTTTATGAGTTTTGTAAGGGCCAGGGGATTGTGAACCAATACACCATGCCTGGTACACCTCAGCAGAATGGTGTCGCTGAACAAAGAAATCGTACCCTTATGAACATGGTGCGCAGTATGTTAGCCAACACTAATTTACCATTATTCCTCTGGACTGAAGCGTTAAAAGAAGCTGTTCATATACTCAATAGAGTTCCTTCTAAGTCTGTCCCTAAAACTCCTTATGAACTTTGGACAGGAAGGAAACCGAGTCTTAAATATATGAAAGTATGGGGCTGCATTGCTGAAGCAAAACTCTATAATCTTTTCCTAAGGAAACTTGACCCTAAAACAGTTACCTGTTTCTTTATCGGGTATCCTGATCATTCCAAGGGTTATCGTTTCTATTGTCCTTCCCATGTCACCCATATTGTTGAAACCAAGCGTGTTGCGTTCCTGGAGGATTTCAAGGTCAGTGGGAGCAGTACCAACCCTTACGAAGAATTGCAAGAAGTACAAGATGTGGGGGGAGAGACTCGTCGCTTACCATTACTCCGTTCACTCCTCTTGTACCCAATGCAACAACTGCACCTGAAGCTACTGCACAAATTCCATCTCCACAATCAGAACCCATTATACCTCATAACGAATGCACATCAAACGCTCAAAACCAAGACAACGCTGAACCCAATAATCAACTCAGGAGGTCATCTAGGAAAAGACGGCCTACTAATTGGGATGATTATGTTACCTATCTGACTAAAATGGATGCTGGAAAGCTCAATGATCCTACCTCTTATAATGAAGCCATTAGCAGTGATCAGTCTTCTGAATGGAATAAAGCAATGATTGATGAGCTTGAATCCATGAAGAAAAATGACGTTTGGGATTTGGTAGAATTACCCAACGGTGTTAAACCTGTAGGATGTAAATAGGTGTTCAAAACAAAACTGGATCCGAATGGGAACGTTGAACGCTACAAAGTGAGATTGGTTGCAAAGGGCTACACTCAGAAAGAGGGAATTGATTATCAAGAGACGTTTTCACATGTCTCTCGTAAAGATTCATTAAGGATCGTCATGGCCCTAGTAGCTCATTTTGATTTGGAGCTGCATCAGATGGACGTCAAAACTACTTTCCTTAACGGAGACTTAGACGAAGATGTTTACATGAAACAACCTAAAGGCTTTAAACCTGAAGGTCAGGAGCATCTAGTCTGTAAGTTGAAGAAATCCATTTATGGGTTAAAACAAGCATCACGTCAATGGTACCTCAAGTTTGATGAAGTCATGAAGAGACAAGGTTTTATGAAGAATCAAGTGGATCAATGCACCTACCTCAAGATGAGTGGGAGTAATTTTACTATACTTGTCCTTTACGTAGATGATATTCTATTGGCAAGTAATAGTTTAGACATGTTGCATGAGTCGAAGCGATTACTCTGCAATAACTTCGACATGAAGGATCTCGGAGATGCTTCTTACGTCATTGGCATCGAAATTCACTTAGATAGACACAAAGGGATCTTAGGATTGTCCCAAAAGACTTACATAGATCGTGTCCTTACACGTTACAACATGCAACAATGCAAACCCTCCATCGCTCCAGTAGTTAAGGGAGATGTTTTCGGTTCATTCCAGTGTCCGACAACAGAGGTTGAAAATGAGCAAATGAGCCAGATACCTTACGTGTCAGTAGTCGGGAGCCTGATGTATGGTCAAGTCTGTACTCGCCCAGATATCGCTTATATTGTTGGAATGCTAGGCCGTTATCAGACTAATCCTGGCCTAGATCACTGGAAAGCAGCTAAGAAGGTCCTTAGATATCTGCAAGGGGCGAAAGACTATAAACTGACTTATAGAAGAAGTGATCACTTAGAAGTGGTAGGTTATTCTGATTCTGACTTTGCCAAATGCAAAGATGACAAGAAATCCACTTCAGGCTACATCTTTATGTTAACAGGCGGACCTATCTCATGGAAGAGTCATAAACAACAGTTAACTACAACTTCCACAATGATGGCGGAATACATTGATGTTTACAACGCAACGCAACGCAACATGTCATGGAATGTTGCTTAGAAATCAGATCACTGGACTCAAAATCGTTAATTCCATTTCTAGACCATTGAAGCTTTACTGTGATAACTCAGCTGCCGTTAGTTTCTCGAACAGTAACAGTTCGACTGGAGCTGGTTTATATCTCGATACAAAATATTTGTTCGTACGTGAACGAGTTAAGGAAAATAATCTTTGTATTGAGTATATTAGTACTAAAGATATGCTTGCGGATTCGATGACTAAAGGTCTCCCACCTAAAGTTTTTGAAGAACATGTATCGAATATGGGACTTACTAAAGACCTTATTTAATGGCATATTGTACTAGCTTATGTTTTAATTAATGAAATTTCCTCAGTTTGATTTTGTATGTCTCTAACATATGTTCTGCCGGTGTAATGACATATAGACAAATATAAATACAAATCAGACGCTAAAGGGCTTATGCGTATTTTGATCATAACTATTAGGTTTTAAATTGAGGCTATAGTATGATTAATGGAGGTCCTGAGTCGAATGATGATTCAACGGCTGTATTTCTTTGCTATAGTTCTTGGTTTAAGGCTAAAATTAGTGTTAACTCCTGGCCAGGCTCATCTAATACTCATGATAAATGATTACTCGGCTAAGTGGGAGAATGTGAGATTAAATATATTAATAATATAATATTTAATCTTGTAGCCATTATAATCATTTATATTATATAGATCAAAATATATTAATAACCTATTAATAATTAGTTGGTAATTGTTGATGGTTCATATTACCCTTATTAACTAATTGGGTTTCCTCTTGGGTGTATATATAAGGAGATTATTAGAGAGATTAAGGGTTACACAATTAGACAATTACACAACCCTCATAACATCATATTCTTGGCCCTCTCTCACAACCGATTCTTTCCCTTGTTTCGGTTTCATCACCATCATAATCTTACACCCTAAGGAGGAACCAGATCATCCTGACAAGTATGTCGAACTCAATGGCTGCATCTCTGACTAGATTCTCTGCTGGCCTGTCTGCTGTAACAGGTATGTTATTCATGTTTTCGATTATAATTAAACAGAACTGATCAACAAAGTTAGAATTTTTGACTTCTGACTTACGACTTATAAAAAGTTAACAAGTCATAAGTTAAAAGGAACCCCAAACACCCCCTTAATCTACCTGATCCTACCCACACATCCATACGTGTTCTTCTCCACATGCGAGGCTGCTCCGATGCAGCAAATGCCCCACTCCTTGCCATGTCAGTCAACTGCACCATCAAGTGTGGTGCATTGGGTTTGGTCTAATACCAACCTGAGATTTGATGAACGTACTCTAGTAATGCACATTAAGATATTATAATTTATAAGCAAACATTAAAAGCACACATGCATATGTTAATAAAAGGTTTATATGTTGAGGCTTTAGGCTAGGGCCGTTCAAATCGCTCGCCGCTCGTCGCTCGCTCGACGCTCGTTCGGAAATTGCTCGGAAAATGCTCGTTCGATTTGACGCTCGGTTGTAAACGAGCCGCTCTGCTCGGTTCGGTTTGTAAACGAGCCAAGCATGAGCAAAGGTCCGCTCGGCTCGGTTCGGCTCGAATTATTATTTTAATTAGTATATATATACATATACATATACACATACATCTATAAACATGTATATACACAAATATAAATTATACATATATATACACACATACACCTATATGTATACACACACTTATACATACATATATACTTAAATATAAATTAAATTTATAGTTTTATATGTACCAATCTATTAGATTTTGGTCAAATATATACAAATTTACAACTATATCTATACGTACTAGCCCAACCACGCCAATGAAAAATTAAAATCAAAACTAAAAGTTAAACCCTAAACCAATAAACGACGGTCTGTTCATCGCCTCAATGTTTCATGTCGTTACCCTAAGTCGATCATCTCCTACTCTCAATGTAATTGTTCGTGCAATATGATCGTCGCCTCGTCAGCCACACCATTGTTATTCATAAGAAAAATATTATGCCATGAAATATGCATGTTTTTAAAGACATAAAAACTTGAGACCCAACATTTCCACTACCTCTCTCAGCAAATTTAAATTGGGTGACACGGTTGTCCAAATCGCTCGAACTTCGCTCGACGCTCGCTCAGATTTTTTACTGCTCGAAAAATGCTCGCTTGATTTGATGCTCGGTTTTAAATGAGCCGCTCCGCTCGGTTCAGTTTGTAAACGAGCCAAGCACGAGCAAAGGTCCGCTCGGTTCGGCTCGGCTCGTGAACAGCCCTACTTTAGGCCATGTGTAGTCGATTCACATCCCTAGGCATTATCATACCCACGTCAGAGTCACGTCAACCAAAACCCCCACCTCCCCTTTACGACCCACCCTCCGTCCCTCCAGGCTAACTCTCAGCCGCTTTGCGCCCCTCCACCTCCCACCGGCATGGTGACACGCCCCAAGTCCTGCAAAAGTGTTGCCACGTTGGTGATGATGTGGTCGTTATGCATAGCCTTAGGTAGGGTAACATAGATTATTAAATTTGTATTTACATTTGAGATGTTAGATTAATAATTGCCCAATAACATACAATGAACTATCCAATTTGAACCCTAATTTAACTACAATTTTGTGAAGTTAACAGAAAAGATGAATAAAACTCTTTAATACAATGTTTACATATAGAATAACATTTGACTGTAAAATTTATATACACTAAAAAAATAAAGGATAACCGTTGGTGAAAACTATTTAATATGAACCCTAATTCGACCATATTTCGTTTAAATTGAAACATAAAACTTTTTGATATTTGTAAAAGTGACAAGAGGCCGATTAAAAATTCTATGTGCCTACATTAGAGGTTAATGAAAAGAGTTCTTAACATAGATTATTTAATTTGTATTTATATATGACACTACACATATTAGACCGTGGGTATGGTGAAGCTTGGGTTAGGCTTGGGTTGGAGCATGAGTTGACACGTGTAATTTCAAAACTCAATTCACAAACCCACTTTGGATGGGGTATGGTGGGCTTGGCTTGGCTGGCGTGGCCAAGCCACATCAGCTTTTTTTTTAATATATATATATATATAGGACAAAGATCCGTTAGGAACCACCTCTTATTGAGAGAACCGCGAGAACCAATGTGAACACAATCAAAAATGCCTAAAAATAGCTAAAAATCACAAAAAAAAAAAAAATTTAAATATTTTTTTATAAAAAAATCGCTACTTTTCTTTTGCCTTCGAAAAATAGCGATTTTAACATAAAAAATATTAAAAAAAAATTAAGATTTTTTTTTTATTTTTTTAGATTTTTTTGGGGTTTAGTTTTTAGCATTTTAGCTGGGGGGGGGGGGGGGTTAGGTTTTTTTAGCTATTTTAGGTTGTGTTCACATTGGTTCTCGCGGTTCTCGCAATAAGGGTGGTTCTCGCATGAACCTTGCCCTATATATATATATATATATATAACCATTAAAAACTACATAAACATACAAAATAATTATTAAAATAAACATACAAAATAATTATAAAAATAAAAAACTATCATTCTTCGTCGTCTTCGTCGGTTTCGAACCCAGGAATCGTTGAAACATGATCCACCAAATCAGATCGAAGGTTGTGATGTATATCCCTTGACTTTATCAAAAATTCATTTGTCGCTTTATCTTCATCTGTTACGTTACCTGGTTGGGGGTCATCGTCATCATAGTAGGTAACGACCGCTCTACCTTCATCCTCCAAAATCATGTTGTGAAGAATGATACATGTGTACATCACGTTTCCAATCTGATCCTTGTCCCATAGTCGACAAGGCATTGCCAATATTCGCCACCTTTTCTTCAAAACACCGAATGCTCGCTCGACGTCTTTACGTGCAGCCATCTGGACCCTGTTAAACTTTAATCTCTTTGGATCTGTGGTGGCGTGTCTTGTGAACGATTTTATGAAAACCCCCTACTCTGGGTAAATCCCATCAACTAGGTAGTACCCATACACGTACTCAACCCCGTTTACAAAGAAAGTTCCTTTGGGTCCTATACCATTTACCCGATCATTGAAAAGGGGCGAGTGGTTTATGATGGTAATATCATTATGTGAACCTGGCATACCGAAGAACGCATGCCATATCCAAAGATCTTGGGACGCAACCGCTTCAAGCATGATGGCTGGCATCCCGTGAAATCCACTAGTGTGAGCGCCTTGCCATTGTGTAGGACAAAGTTCCCACGCCCATTTCATACAATCTAAACTACCTAGCATCCCGGGTAGCCCATGATAATCTGCGTGATGTTCCAATATTTGTTGCATGTCACTGAAGGAGGGTTTTCTCAAATATCTTTTCCTATAAAGTTCTAGAATACACAAACAAAAGTTGTGAAGACTTTCTCTAGCTACACGTGCATACATTTTTAAATAGTCATCCATAATATCAGAACTATTGTCGTACGCTAACTGCCTAAGTGCGGCCGTGACCTTTTGCCACGTACTAAATCCTAATTGCCCGGTTACATCAGGTTTTTGTTGGAAATAAACATACTTCTCCTCAAGATCTCTAGATAACCTTAAAAATAAGTTTCTACAAATACGAAAACGACGCTCAAACATTTTTTCATCATACTTAGGTTCCGCTGAGAAGTAATCGCTTACCAACAAATTGTTAGCGTTGTGCCGTTCACGAGCGATGTACCTTCTCCTCCGTTTAGGTTGTTGATTCTCTTCCTCGTCGTCTTCATCTTCCACGATAGCTTTCACCACCGTCGCGATCGTTTGTAGAAATATTTCCGCACTATCGTCAGATGATGATGACGATTCACTATAACTTGAAGAACTCATGGCAAGATTGTGTTTTATGTGTTTGATATTGTGTGAGAAAAATGTTAAATATGGTATGGTATTTATAAATGAATTTTTTTTAAACATGCTCAACGGCTAGTTTGAATTGGCCATTCACAGCCCGCCATGTCAGCTTGCTTCCCCCGCCCCACGCCCGGCTTAAAACCCAAGCCCCAAGGGCCACGCCCCAACCCAAGCCCCATACCCCATAGTCTTAGATTAATATGCCCAATATACAATGAACTATCCAATTTGAACCTTAATTTTTTTTTTTTTTAAATCTATCCTTTAATAAATTAGTGAAGTAGATTTTACATCAATATCGCAGGTAAGCGAGCAACAAGCTGCGCCGCTACCCCTTTTTTGATAGCAAACCCTAGCCTATTAAAGACAAACCCCTGCCCCCTGTTAATGAGCCACTGCTATGTACAACCTGTTGAACCTTAATTTAACTACAATTTTGTGAATTAACAGAAAAAGTGAAGAAAACTCTTTCATACACTGAATATTCGACTATAAGATTTATATACACTAAAAAAATAAAGGATAACCATTGGTGAAAACAATTTAATATGAACCCTTATTCGACTACATGTCGTTTAAACTAAACTGAAACATATAACTTTTTGATATTTGTAAAAGTGAGTGATATTTCTTCCCCCCCCTTTAGAGAGAGATCCCATCCTCAAAAAGAATTGGGTTCTTGATCAGACCAAGTATGTATTACCAATATATATACCAAAGAGACATTTTGCTGTAACTCTATATAAGAATAGGTAATATAATTGTTAAATGTTACATATAGTATTGTAACATGAGCAGTAAAGAAAAGATGATGTTTGATGAACAAAAGGATGCATAGAATCATTCAACTGATAAAATTAAACCACATTTAGAACGTTATAATAATAACTAGATACAATATATTCAGTTATTCACAATATTTGAGTAGCAATCACTCAACTCTCCTCTCACCTAAGAACCCAAATAAAAATATTATTGTATCAACATACAAACTCCCTTTATGTTTACCTTGCCTCAAATAGTAATACGAAAAATTATGTCTCCCCTTTGCAATATTTTGGTCATTACACATTAGATCTTAGCCATGACTTTCATGATTATCTTCCTTTCGTAGAACAGATTGTCGGTGCGTACATGCCCATATGACAGTTGCATATTTTGATGATGATAAAAAAAAAGGCTATATTAGCTGAGTGTCACATAAAGATGCATGGTTATATGATCACATGTTTTACTTGCATTCCTTGAATAAGAAAATGCTTAAAAGAAAACTTCACAAAAACAGACATAACTCAACGCTAAATGAGTGCATCGACCGTGAATTAACTATAAAGATGCCAATCCTTGCATTGTTGACCGGCTATGGGTCGCTCAACAATCACGGGAAAAGCAACAGATCAACCATACTATACCCTGAAAGAACTTTTGAAGATCTAAGTCAAAAGACAAAAGCATGCGCACTTCTAAAATGACTAAACTACAAACATGACATGTGAACAGATCGATATGAAGAGAAATATAATCACCCGTGAATGTATTTTCGCTAAAACTGATTAATTCAAATGTTTATAACTAAACAATATTTTATAAAATTGTGTTCAAGATCTGTAAGGAATCCTCCTTTGGAGAAAGTTTTTTCAAATTAAATCTAGTCAAATAAAGCGGGTTTGGATTGTTAGGGAAGTAGTCATTTTAAGTAAGAATGAAACAAGCTCACTATCCTTATCATTAGTTAAACGTTGTTGTAATGGTTGTCTATACCAACTTAGAAATGATATTTTAGTAGAGACAAACTCTTGGCTAAATCAAGGAGTGGATGTACTTTATGTGTTATCTCTTCCCTTTATATTTACTCACGTCCAACTTTTCATAGCTAATAAAAATTCATAAAACAAAATAAATTTTAAAATTATTCACTCTTTCTAAACTTGGATTTTCTGTTTACCTCCTTTTATATGATTTTAATGGTGTCTATCATCAACTTGATAGATAATTTGTACATCATAAGTAATGTATGACACAAATATTGTTTTTAGGTGATGCATGAATTGTATGTTTTCTTTTTTTATCGTACGAATCATTATTTTATAATGTAATAATCATTATTTTGTAATGTAGAAATCAACCTCCTATAATAACCTTGTGACCGACTGACCTGCTACCACTATGACAAAAGCCCAAGAATACTCGTATAAAGTTATAAACTGCATCCCGGGTTTTAGGCATTCTTTACCCAATATATATTTTTAATTACTGCCGAGTGATGCTACGGAGAACACAGACAGTGTGTATGGTTCGGCGGTTCGATTATTATCCTCAACCGAAGTTATCGGTTAGTCTATTTTATTAACCAATCAGTTTTCGGTTAATCAATTCGTTTTATTCGGTTAGATTGACGGTTTTTTGTTAGTTTCGTTTAATTTCGGTTAATAGCCAAAACCAAACTTGGGGTAAAAATTTTTGCTTAGAAATACATGAAATTAGGGTATAAACTTATGAAGTGAAAGTATAAATATATGAAATAGATTCATAAAATATGAAATACATGATCTGGATATATAAAAGCTAGAAATAAATTAATGGGTTCGGTTATTTTTGGTTAAACAAGAGTACAAAAAACCGATAACCGGTTTCTAGTTAATTCGGTGTTTAGTTGATTTCGGTTCGGTTTTGGTTAATGATTCAGTTATTGCTCACCTTTAAACATTGTTAATCATATAACATATCAGTTTTTTAATTAAAAATAGGATAACAATATTATACTCAAATTAACGAGAATAAAATGCGGTGTAATTTTAATATATATATATATATATATATATAGGAAGGTTCAAATAAAAACAACTAGTTATCGCGAAAACTCGAAAACTAATTAAAAAAGCCAAAAAAACATACAAATTTTTTTTTTTCATACCAATTTTTGCCATTTTATATATATATAAAAAAATTTTGTAGTGCACATATGTAATACTACACGTGTACTACAAAAATGTTTTTTTTTTTTGAATTTTTTTTTCCATATAAAAAAACATGCGATTTTTATAAAAAAATTGAAAAAAAAAAATTTGGTGTGTTCTTTAGATTTTTTTTAGTTAGTTTTCGAGTTTTCACGTTAAAAGTAGTTTTCATTTGAAACTTCCCCTAGGAAAACAATAGAAGGAAAGGGTAAAACATATTCTATATATATATATATATATATGGAAGGGTTTAAATGAGAACGCTAAATATCGCGAGAACCGTGAGAACGAATGAAAAAACCTCAAAACCTTGGTCATATACATTTCAAATTCAAAATTTCTTTTTACACTTATCAATATTATTCGAATACAGTGTCAAAAATTTAATTAACACGTTTAAATTTACATGTATTCGTAAATATTGAAAATTTACACATGTGTAAATTTGTTGTATCTAACAAATTTACACATGTGTAAAAAATCTAATAAGAGTGATTTTGCGAGAATAAATAAATTATTTGATGTTGTAAATTCTTTTTTTAATGTTGTATCTTAATTACAATGAGTTTTGTATTAAAAAATTGGTTTTGATTGGTTTTCTCATTCGTCCTCACAGTTCTCGTAATATTTAGCATTCTCAATATAACTCTCCCACATATATATATATATGTGTATATGTACATATATATAGGGTCGGGATTTAGAGAAAACGCTCAAAAGTGTGAGAACGGAGAGAACGCTTATGAATCGTCAGATCAAAACAATCTATGGACTAAATGACGCGATGGCATTTTCGTAAATAAAATCACTTTTATTAATCTGGCGCGCTTCATTAAGGGTAAAAGGGTCTTTTGACTTAACATAAAACGACAAACTCACGCTATTAAAATCCGCCTCAACAGACATAGCACACTTCATCATAATATAACGCCATAGATATAAAACGCCAAACTTTGTTTTTAACCGATAAAGCTGAAAAAACAGTACTACAACGACGTAACTTTATTACTAGCATTTACTGCAATAAAAATCGCGCCAAAAACTTCCTATATAAACGAACTCTCAGAATTACTAAAATCCAAACCAAAACCACAAAAACCTATATTTTCCTCTACACCATTCATCTTATAAACGCCAAAAAATATTAAAGATTCAAATCAATGTTTCTTTGATATACAAAATTTTCTCAATAAACTTTCACTCTATGCAATGAGCAAGATCCTCAATATAAACGCCAAAATATACAAAAACCGCAAAACTTCAAAAAAAGCCATTCATGAAGATTCTGTTTTTGTTCTCTATAAAGTTTAGCTAAACGGGATGGATAACATTGTTACACATCTTTCTTGACTGAGGATTAACAATGTTATCCATTTCGTTCAGCAAAACATTATTGAGTTTAGCACGACAAAAAATAGAAGTTTATGAAAGTTGTAGGATCGTTTGCACGACCAAACGAGTCGTTCAGAAGAGATCTCGTCCAATACAAAAGGCGGAAACAGATGTATCGGAGTTATTTCAACTAAATTTCACAAGAATTCACTTTAAACTGTCTCTGTATTGATATTAGATCGTTTTACAATGCTGGAGACACTTCGGCAGAGCTTCGTTACCGGAATCGAAAACCTTACAAATGAAATGACAAGACACATATATATAGGCCATCCTATTTCGCACGAAACAGTCCAAACGAAATAGACTTGACATTTCATACGAAATAGCCATTGCTATTTCGTACGAAATGAACAATTCTCATTTCGTGCGAAATGAATGTTTCCTATATTTTTCACATTTTCTCGTACAACGTGCCTTGATCTATCTAATCTATTACAAGACTTGATATAAGACGAAGTCGGCAGACATATGCACCAACAGACTCCCCCTTGGATGTCGACGAGTCTTTAGTACAAGTCTTCAGAATGTCGAATCTTCAGTCTTTATCAATCTCCAAGCTCTTTCCAAAAATTATCCATTGTAAGCATCCTCAATCAATCTCTTCTTCTCTCTCTTCTCTTTCACTTTCACTTTTAGAATCTCAACCTGGCTTTATACATCTCTTGATCAGGTCTCTTGATTCCTTAAGTTCATCAGCATCAGCAGCTTGCATGAACAACAGGATTCAAACCTGGCTATTTACCATTCAAACTTGGCTATCTTCAAACTCCCTCTTTCGATAAGCTGGGATCGCAGTCTGGAATTCTACAGGCCTTGAATCGAACATCTGGCTCTAATCACTTACACATGTTCTAAAATCGTAACCTGGCTTTCTTCAAGTCTTTCAGAAATCAAAACTTTGCTGCTTCTACCTGCACAATCTCTACCTAAACATAAGTTTCATAGATTTTAAATTTTAACAAATTTAAACTCTGCTTATCACTATCAAACTCAAACAATTTCATATAAATATCATCCAAAATGATTTAACATTTATAAACTCAGATGACCACTTGTACACATATCTTTTTCTTAAACACACTCTCCCAAACCTGTTGTTCTTCATGTTTAGCACTCGGAATTTTGAAAATCAGCTTTCCAACATCAGTTGTCGAAAATCTTTTTGTATTTTTCAAAAAATTTTGCTAAAACACACTGAAAATCTTTTTGGATTTTTTGGATTTTGATATAAAAAGAAATGCAGTAAAGAAATATTTACAAACAATATTTTTGTGAGTTTGTGTAAGAGAATCATATCAGATTTTGACAAACCACTAGCACCATTGAGCTTTAAACACTTTAAGTTTTAAACGATTCACTTAGATTGTCAGTATACTGATCCACTTAAATTCTCACACAAAGTTTAACTGCTTCGAGATACGAGATTAGTGTTTTAATTGGACTTAAACTTATTCGCGTGTTCCACCTCAAAACACATAAGTTTGTTTTAATCAAATGGTTTTTCTGGAAAATTAGTTTTGTTGAATCCACAAACCACTTGTAGGTTAGGGGATTTGTTCATCACTTTGTCCTCCAAAAACCACTTGTATGAAAGTTAAAACAAGTTTAACTTAATGACCTTGATTAACCACTTGTAGGTTCTCATCAACCATACCACTTGTAAATCGAAATATAACAATTTTGAATTACACAAGAAAGATGCCGATTCATGCTCCACGATTACCAACTTGGGAGCTCCGGCAAATCCAGAGTTTTAGTCGTGATAAGTTCTATCCCAGTTACTAACCCGGGATGAACCATCTCCATCTGGTATCTTTGTTTTCTTTTCATAAAACTCTTTAACCCATTTGACCTTCCCGTCAATCATTTTCCCAAAAATATGTTTCACTTTGGGATTAAAAGCCTTTTCAACATCAAAATCTTTCTTTTCAGAAAAAAATTGATTTGAAATCTCAATTTTTCCAATTTTTAGTTTAAATTTTTCAGCCCGCAATGGTGGAAAATTTGCCTCATCCATTGGTGGTACTGACTTTTCAACTTTTGATTCAACTTGTGGCTCATCTGACTTTGTGGAATCAGATTCATCGCCAGAACTATCATCTGATTTCTTAACAACCCACTTGCGATTGTCAAGATTTATCTTTCTTCTGTAAACCCTTTTCGAACATTCTCCAACCTCAAATGTTGAGTTTTCAAAAACTTTAAACTTTTTGGTTGGTGGTTCACTTTTCTCAATAACTTTTTCTTTTAGTTTAAGAGACACTTCCTGTTGTGTGTTGGCCTTTGAACAGTTTCTGGCAATGTGACCAACTCTATGACAGTTAAACAGGTTCTTGTCTCCTTTTCTCTTCAGCAACTACATTCTTCATTTCTTCTTGCTTTTTGGCAAGGAATTCCTTGTTCGTCTGCTTCCAGAATGAACGCTTTTCTTCCTCTTTAACAGAAGCACCTGAAACAAACTGTTTTGGTTTTAGAAATTTTCTCATTTTTATGATTTTTTGGTGGAATAAAACCAAGATCTTTCTTTTTGAAATTACCATTATGGTTTGGTTTCTTTTGAAAACCAGAAACAGAACTGTAACCCTTTTTCTTGTTTAACCTTTGTTGATCTCTTGAGATGTACTTTTTAGATTTTTCAAAAAGATTTACATCTTTTATTTCAGAAATGTTAATTTCTGTTAGTTTGAAAACCTTTTTGATCATTTCTGTTTTAACACCTCTTATTGAAAATTCCTTATCAGAATATAATTTGTCTGAATCATTCAAAGTATATGCCACTTTGATTGGTTCGTCATTCAAATTAGATTTTGATAACATAAATTCTTTATTGTAAACTCTTTTGCCCTGTTTCATTTTTGGACTTGACGTATCAGACTTAGACTTTGACTCTGATTTTGACTTCGACTTTGACTCCTCCGTTTCATCTTTATCCAACACCTGATCGACCACTTTCTTTATTAACTCGGACTCATGACCAGTGTCAGATGATGTGAAAGTGACATCAATGCTTTCTGGCAAATTATCTGAAGACTCGGATTCCCACGGTAAGTTGGTTGCCTTTTTGACTCTTTCTGAATTTGGATTTCGTGGAGAATATCCATTTTCAAGCGGGGTGGTCATTTGTTGTAACTGAAACTTTGTTTCTTACCAGAATTCTTCTATTCTGTATCCTCCTTTATTTCAGAAATCTTCTTTTCAGACATTTTTCTTCAAATGTCTTCAAACCTGCCACTATAGGATAAATCTTATCAATTACATAAGAAGAACATTAGTAACTTTTCAACAATTTGTTTACTCTTTTAGTTTCGATTTTCTGAGTTTCCAATTTCTGTTCAAGCTCAGCAATCAACCCAATGTAATAATTGATCATTTCTTGCTTTATCATGTATACTCCATTGAGTGTCTTCATGGCTGTAGCTTGTTCACTGCTTGACTGGTTGTATTGATTCATTGCTTTGTTTAAGACATCATACGATTCTTTCAGCCTGTTCATGTTGTGAATCAACTCACTGTTTTGCTTCTTCATAGTCTCACAGTTTTCACAATTCTCAGACACTTTCTCTGCAACAGTTTCCTTTTTAATCTCAAACACTGGAATTTCTTTGTCCTGCTTTTTTATCACACGAACCTCTTCTTTAACTTTCTCATCTTTCTTGACTCCGGAGTTTAAACGCTTTCTTATTTTTTTCTGCCCAGTAATCATCAGTAGTATATTTTTCACCATTATCTTTAACAATTTGAGCAACAAAAGCTTTATGATCTGAAGTTCTGTTAGGATCATAATCATCCCAATTGAAATCTTTCCAACTGAAATCCTTCGGAAGCCTTTCATCATCTTGATCTATCAGACATGCTTTACCATCAGCTGAAATATATTTATCCCAACTGAATCCTTTTGATGAACTTCCATCATCTTGATTAACAAGACACGCTTTCTTTGAATCTTCGATCACCTTCCTAGCATGTGCAGTTTGTTGCTGTTCTTGTTGATACGGTTGTTGAGTAACTTGATGATAAAACGCTTTTCGATAATAGTCATTGTTTCCAAAAGGATTTTGAGCTCCACTTGCTTCTCGGTCTGTGCATTCTCGCTTAAAATGCCCTTTTTCCCTGCAACGAAAACAAGTAACTTTAGATTTATCAAATCCTAAAGTATAAACATTTGCATCACGGAAATCATCTCTTCCCGTAATTTGTTTAAATTTTTCAGCTCTTCTCAACACGCTCGCCAAATACCACTTTATATCCATCAATTCCATTTCCTCAGCATCAACCTGATCGTAATCCTCTTTTGTCAGCATTGGATTTCCGATCCTTCCTGCAACTAAACTCCCATACGACTCTAACACAGTCACCAACAAAGACATGTGACTTTTAGCAATTTCTTCCGAGTAATTTTGATCATTTTCAAGATTTAAAGCAATATTGCACTAAAGAACTTTCCCACTCTTGGTTGCTGAAAAATTTGGATCAAACGATGGGTATGAAGAAAATCCTATTTTGCTACTTGATCCTTGAACTGAATTTTCAGAAGAACTTTTTGCATTGAAAGCAGTTTCAATCTTTGGTGCAATGTTGGTTTTATCACTAACACCACCTTTGTAATACAAACCAATGTCTTGTTTTCCATCATAGTTCTTCATTCTTGCTATCTTTCGTTGTTCCATCTCTTGAGCTTCAAGTTGTTTAATAAACTCACTTAGTGTTAGCTTGTCAAAATCCGGTTTATTTTTCAACATCATAAGATATGTGCCCCAAATATCATGTGGCAACGCATCAGCCAACTTTTCAATCAATTTATCTTTATCTTTATTGATATTCAATTTGTTCATATTCTTCACCAAATTGCAATATCTTTCAATAATCTGCTTGGTGTTTTTAGTTCTTAATCCACGGAATAGATCAAATTCTTTCTTCAAAAGAGACTTTTTGTTCTTGATCATCTCATGACTACCAAGAAATTTTGATTCTAATTCTTCCCATATCGAATGTACACTTCCATTGTGTTGAAGTAAAATCAAGATGTCTTCTTTAATAGCTTGCTGCAAGAGGCTAACCATCATTTTTTCATCTTTGTATTTCTTTTTCTCCTCAACACTCAAATTTCTAATTTCAATTTTCACTCCATCATCCTTGACTGGTCTACTATATTGAGATTCAGTATGTTCCCAAGCATCTAAGTGATATGCTTGAACCCAGTTTTCAAAACATTTGGCCCATCCACTGTATTCCTCGATACTCATGAGCTTAGGCGGTTTTTGTGTTGTCCCTGTTTCATTTTCTAGCATCGTACTCTGAGTAATAGTCATCGGACTAGCAAAAGCATTATAAAACTCGTTTTCCATGATTCAATTTTCAAAATATCACAAACACAATCTTTCAAACGAAATAAAGCTGGTACAGAATGGACACTCTCAAACGAAATAAACCCCTTCAAACGAAATGAACCTTTTTATCCAATTCGTGCGAAATGAAATCACTTTTCAGGCGAAATGAGTGATTTCGTACGAAAAGACAAATACTCAAACGAAATAACACTTCCACGCGAAATAGAAACACTGTTTCGTACGAAATGAAGATCTGATGAACTGATTTCAAACGAAATAACTCCTGGTGCGAAATGAAAGCTCGTTTCGTGCGAAATGGTGATGACGTCACACTTTCGAATAGTATTTGCTAAAATTGATCAAGTTTTATGCCGTTTTAATGTCTGATTCTTTCAAGGATTTAATAAAACAGTGTTTCGCAGGTTATATTTCAAAATCAAGCCATTTTATCCTTAAAAACTTGTTTAATTTTGAAAAGAAGGTGTAGAAAACAGAATTTGCAGCTGAAATGGTGAGAACTCTTCCTCCTGAGCTCTTATACCACTTGTAGGATCGTTTGCACAACCAAACGAGTCGTTCAAAAGAGATCTCGTCCAATACAAAAGGCGGAAACAGATGTATCGGAGTTATTTCAACTAAATTTCACAAGAATTCACTTTAAACTGTCTCTGTATTGATATCAGATCGTTTTACAATGCTGGAGACACTTCGGCAGAGCTTCGCTACCGGAATCGAAAACCTTACAAATGAAATGACAAGACACATATATATAGGCCAGCCTATTTCGCACGAAACAGCCCAAACGAAATAGACTTGACATTTTGTACGAAATAGTCATTGCTATTTCGTACGAAATGAACAATTCTCATTTCGTGCGAAATGAATGTTTCCTATATTTTTCACATTTTCTCGTACAACGTGCCTTGATCTATCTAATCTATTACAAGACTTGATATAAGACGAAGTCGGCAGACATATGCACCAACAGAAGTTTCATTTAGTGGCGTTATTGTTTTTTTTTTTTTTTTGGCGTTTGATTTCCTTGCCCAATCTTATATTGTTTGTTATTTAACTTCGAAGTAGCATGTTATAAACAAAGAGATAGAAAAAAGAAAAAGATGCAAAAAAATACGCCAAACTGAGAAATGTCTGTGTTCTATAGCATTGAAATAAAAAAACGCCAAAGTCCTCTAAACTGTCCCAAAGACAACTGTATGTGATCTATAAGAATGACAAATACAAAACGCCAAACTACACTTCACTAGCTCTCGAAGACCTTGTCGATCTTCTTTTAATTACGGCATGTTCGCATGTTGATGCGTAGTGTCCATAGGCTTTGCAGTTCTGACACTGTCTTTCTTTGGCCCCGGGTTTCGACTTTGATTTCTTCTTGTCAACTGCTATCTCCTGTTTAGATTTCATGCGCTTCCGAGAACCAGAACCTTTGGATTTATAACCTATAGGGACTCTTATCGGATTCTTGTCATTTTTATATTGACCAGTTATCTCGGCAAATCTATCCCTAGAACTAACGGGAGGAGCAACAATCTGCATATCTTGAACCTTCTTCATATAAGATTGAACATGATCCTTGTATAAGGATAGCTCCTCTTTATTACCAGATAAACGGTTCAAAGTGTATTCGGTTGAATAAATAACATCTCGCATCATACTTTGCACATCAGGATCAAGCTCGGTCATATATTCATGACTAATTGAGAATTCAGGAGAGCAGTTTGGGGAGGCCTCTTTGCGCCATCTATTCAGAATGTATTGTTTTGGAAATTCCCTAATGTCCATAAGTCTCAAAACATAGAATATATGTCTACATAGCAAACCAAACTGTTCAAAACGTCTGCATGAGCAACTGCATGTGCAATCAGACTTACGGAACAATACCTGAAAAACGCCAAAAATAATATCTCTATAACGCCATGCATAGAATGTTTGTCTTAAAAAAACTAAAAAAGAAAAGAACACATTGCATATGATAAAACGCCATTAACAGAAAACGCCATAAAAACCAAAACGCCATTATTTACCTCAAATAAGGATGTACAAAGCTATTGGAAGTCATTTACATAAAACTTAACAAACCCATCAGGCTGATCTTCGTAACGTTGATTTATGCAATCCGCAACTCCAATAAGCTCAGCTTGAACGTCACAAAAAAATACTTTTTGTATATATATCAACAACTTGCCCTTCCAACACTTTGTAACTACTCTTTAACTGGGGTCTTTTGTATCGAGATTTATGATCATTTTTACGATGTGTGTGACGCTGTGCTTCTATTGCAGTCTCATAATGCGTCATGAACTCAACAAGAGTAGCTTTCGAATTGCACACTTGACCAAAAAAATGATTCTCACTCTCCGACCTGGATGTCGTTCGCATAAGACCAGACATAGGCTCCATTCTATAGTATGCAGGGATCCAAGATTCCCTAAGTGCAAAAATATCAGATAGCCAGTCATTATCTTCTAAATTGAATTCTGCAATAACCATTTCCCATTCTAATTCAAACTCTTCAGGTGTGAGAATATCCGTCCACACAACACCACAGATACGTTCTTTAAAATTGGTGGAATTGCATAGCCTAACACCAACCTATAAATAACACGAAAACGCCACACATATATATAAAAAAAACAAAAGACAAAACTTAATTAAAAAACAGTAACAAGGTACAAAACGCCATGTATCTTAAAACGCATCGTATACTAAAACGCCAAAGGTAAAAAAAGCATAACAACATTCAGAGAAAGTTTGTGCATCACATGCCACATGCATAACCGATGCCTCGTGTCAACAAATACAACAGAAATAGCCTTCTTCGTCGCTGGATCTTGGTCAGTGACAACAACTTTTGGCTGAGAACCAACAGCTTTAAGAAAAACTCTTAACAACCAAATATACGTATCAACAGTTTTCGACGCCAACAATGTTACACCAAATGTAACATTGCAGTGATGATTGTCTATACTAGTGAACGGTACAAACACCATAGAATATCTGCATATGAAAACGCCATGATAAATGAAACAATAATAAAACGCCATTGAATGTAAACTAGTAAAACGCCATTGCATGTAAACTAAAAAACGCCATTGCATGTAAAATAAAAAACGCCATGAATGTAAAATTAATAAAACGCCAAAAAACAAAGAAGTTGAATTATAAAAAATTACTTGTTGGAACGATACGTGGCGTCAAACGAAATCACATCACCAAACACGTGGTAATTACGTTTGGCTTGATCATCACACCAAAAAAGAGCCTTCAAATGATTGTCTTCGTCTGTGATGTAATCATACGAGAAATTAGGCTGCGAATGTTTTTTTTTCATTCAAATGTTTCACAACCATATCAGCGTCATATTCCCCTATGAACAAGTTTATTTGCCTCTTATAGTTCTTAAATTCAACTTTTCTTGCGCCCACATCTTCAAAACCACCAAAACAAGTCTTCATAACATTAAACGCCTTGACAGGACCCAAATTCAGCTTAGACATGATGTGTATAACATGCTTATGGAGCTGAGTGAGATGCCGTTCAGTTGGAAGAAAATGCTTATCAGGACGTTCAACAAGTTCATGATTGTGCTCCTCGACAAACTTATACACCTTCCAAAATCCATTCTCATATTCTACACATAACAGTGCAGCACAATCAGTCCTCTTGGAAAAGTTAGATCGCACTACTCGCTCTTTTTGATTGGGGTCCAACGTATCAACCTTCTTGTCCTTATATACCCCAGCTCTCGTACACAAAAAAAAAATACTTAATATGTAACACACCTTTAGAGTTTGTCTTTGTAGTCCCTTTCCTGACTGAAAACCCACACTCCTTGGCATACTAAACATACATTTAATAACAATCATCAAGGCTTGAGAATAGCATGTCCTTTTTGGGCTTTAATTCTTCACTGGCATCAGGAATGATAAATGGTAATCCAGTTTTGGGGCAATGCCTTTGACTCGAGGAAGAGACTTCGTCTGAGAAAACACAGGGAGGAACAGAAAAATCAGAAAAACAGAGTGATGTCTCGTAATAACATTATACATTAAAACGCCATTAATTGAAAAATAAACAAGACATAATAAACACATAATGAAAACGCCAAAATTAACAAAACTAATGTTTCCACAAATTAACAAAATAATAATAACTAATATTCACAAATACTACTAAATAAAATTCAAAACTAATCAAATAGACGAAAAACGCCAATGATCGTAAAAACATAACAAATACACAAAAACGCGATTAAACTGCATAATTGAATAATAGATTAAATATCGAAAACTCCAATTGCAGTTATGAATAATAGATTAAATATCAATTAAAACACGATTAAACTGCATAATTGAATAACGCTATGGAAAATAATACAACACATTATAAATTAATAATACAAAAAAGGCCATAGAACAATGATAAAAGAACAAAACTCCATATCTGTTGCATGATTTGCTGAAACGAAAATAGAAAACGCCAACGAATTTTACTTTGTCGAACAGAATCCACGTTAAACGCCATAGATCTGAGAAAGCTTGCAAAGCAGGTAACAGCTAACAATAAATCTTTGGAGTTTTAATTTGAAAGAGATTTATAACGCGAATAAGGAGGGAACGTATAAAAGGACAATTGTACCCCCGCATAACAATTAGGGCCCCCTGCCACGTGTTGGGCCAGGATCCGTTCTCACACTTTTCACCGTTCTTTCCTGAACCCGTTTCTATATATATATATATATATAGGGGAGGGATAGAAAAAAACCCACTTAAGTTAAAAAAACTCAAGAAAAAGCCTTATGTAAAAAAAAATTCTAAAAAAATTAGTAAATGTAAGTTACATATTATGGATATTGGGCCTGTTTAATCTTCATTGAAGCTATTCAACTTTCCTTTTTTGACTTATTGTCTTAGTCTTATCCCAAAATGATTTAATGTCGTAGGCCATATTGGAAATGACGTTAAACGCTTTGAATTGTTGAAACAGGTAATTTAAAAAATAAAAAATAAAAAATAAAAAATAAAAAATAAAAAATAAAAAATAAAAATAAAACGATTTATGGGTCAATTTGGACAGGTTGGTCCATTGGATGAACCTTTTTTGGGTTATTTTTAATATTTATTTATTTTGGTTAATTTTTAGTATTTATGTATTTATTATTGCTGGATAAAAGATTAATGCCGTATATTTTTTCTTGTGAACCTAATGTTTTCTTGAGTAACCAACTATAACTATAATGAAAAAGATACTTTTTCAGCCACTTTGATTTTGTTATCATTTTACGAGCTACCGAAATATCCACGCTTTATATATTCATGTTATTTATTGAAGAAATAGAAAACTTAAAATGTAATTTATATTAATTAAATGCAAAAAACTTTAATATTTGGTAATAAACATTAACAACATATAAAAAAAAAACTGTTACATTCTATTCAATGGAAAAAGTTAATATTCTACTTTATATATAGGCGTCATTACTTTTTACTGAAATATTATGCATATAGATGTATCAATATATTGTACATCAAAAATCAAAATTGTTGTTCACTGAAAAAACTAATAAATAATAATATATATGATATTATGATCTATGTGCATTTATTTTAAAATTAAAAAAAACATAAATGTACAGCCAATTGCCCAATTTAACCTGTTTCATGGCCTAATATTACCCAACACTTGCACCAAACAAACAAGCCATTTAGGTTATTTCTAATTTTGGGCTGAAGAGTTGTAAATCTGACAAACCGTCGGCCTGCTAACGACTTATCCAACAGGGTTAAGCCTGCAAATTTTACTGAATCTAGTATTGGGTATAAAACTGAGACGTGTTAACGAAACCACAATTTGACTCTACTCGGTTCGGAACAAAATTAACGTACATAAAATAAGCACGAAAACGTATTATATTTGATTTTACTCGTTTCCTAAAAAAAGATAATGTCAAAATGTAAACCAACTCGAAATTATACTGACATGTACATAAAAACATGGGCACCTTAAAAATGTTTTTTTTTAAATGAAATGTATTATATTTAACTTGACTCATTTCTTGAAAAAGTTTATACTGAAACGTAGACAAACTCGAATTTATACTGACACGCATATAAAAATATGCACGTAAAAAATAGTTTTTTTTTAAGTAAAATAACGATATGGGTAAACAAAAGAAATTAGTGAACGAAA
Source organism: Helianthus tuberosus (assembly GCA_030545235.1). Lineage (NCBI taxonomy): Eukaryota > Viridiplantae > Streptophyta > Magnoliopsida > Asterales > Asteraceae > Helianthus > Helianthus tuberosus. The sequence continues at coordinate 88,754,422 of CM060369.1, forward strand.
GTTATTGAAGGAAAATTAAATTAGTAAAAAAGTTAATAGGTTAAAAACGTATATTATTTATGGTACAAGGGTAAAGTTGGAACAAAACTGGAGGGCTTAGTTTGTAAATATTATAAAATGGAGTAAGGGCTAAAATTGCCAATTGCCAAAGTAAATGGGTAGTAAAACGAAGGGATAAAAGTGATAACTCTACAAATAGAGTGGCAACAAAGCCGGTGGGAAACCCTACCAACTTTGGTATTTAAAATTACGTAGAATAGTTAGTTTTCAATCAAACTATGAACACATAACTAGCCGAAAGAAAACCATTATTTTCACACAATACGTGTACAAAATACTTTTTCCTAGTGAAAACGACCATAGTGTGAACTGTGAAAAGTACAAGATAATGATAATAAAAGTAGAAAACTTTTTTATGTTCCTAAACAAAGGATGAAACTGCATATATCACATACCTAGACTCAATATTATTGTTGTTGTAGCATCACAAGTTTTATAATGTAATTGGATGTCTAGTTTCTGAAACTATCAAACAATTAGGTGTTGTTTGTTTTTTCAGAGAAGAGCTTCCTGGCCACTTATGTCTGCGTCGCGCAGACCACGCACAGACGTTTGGATCAGCAGACTGTTTGTTTTCTCGAATACCTTTCATTAAAAAACCTCCGCGCGTCCTCTTTTTGGTGCAGACTTGGTTGTCCTCTTCTAACCTCTCCCTTTTCTTTTTACCCTAATATCACAAAACACACAGGTTCAAAACCCTATCACAAAACACACAGGTTCAAAAACCTCTGCAAAATGAAGTATTAATAAAACTTTGGTTCGCACCAGAGTCAAATAGTACTTTAGCAAAAACATCATTAACTTAAAACGTACCGGCTATTACGTCTAGAATCATTTTAGCCTCATCTGCAGTCAGAACAAATGCTCTAGCATTTTTGGTATTCTTGATGTTCATGGCTGGAGCTAGTTTCGGACAATTCAGCTTGATGTGACCTTTTTCTCCACAGTTGAAGCACATTCCATTACTAGGCTTCCTTCTGCAGTCTTCCTCCTTGTGCCCTTGTATCTTGCAGAAATTACAATAAGTTGAGCATTTTCCCGAATGCTTTTTCTTGCAAGCCTTGCAGTAAGGTGCAGAGGTAGAACCTACATTTTTCCCACGGTTGGTATTACTGTAGCGAAATTCCTGGGTAAGCCTTTGAGCTAGGTTTCTCCTCTGGTCTTCTTCTCGAGTACGAACTAACTCATCTGTCAAGGTATTTGCTAGTTCTACAGCTTCTTCTATAGTTTGAGGTCTAGCTACCTTGACTACATGCCTTATCTCACTGACTAATCCCCAGATATAACGGGAGATTAATACTGGTTCTGGTGATGCAAGGGTTGGCACTATTCTAGCATATTCAAAGAATGTAGTAGTATACCCCTTACTATCCACTCCAGTCATTCTAAGGTTGAGAAACTTATTTGTTATCTGTTCTTTTTCATTGGGAGGGCAGAATTTCCTTTCCACCATATTCTTAAATTCCTCCCATTCCATATTGTAAACCCTATCACTTCCCCTAGACTGGAGGATAGTGTTCCACCATTCTAAGGCTGAGTTCTTAAACAGATTGGAAGCAAACATTATCTTGTCCTCTTCCGCACACTTGCTTATTTTTAAGACAGCCTTAGTCTTTTCTATCCAGCGTAGAGCTGCAATGGGTCCTTCATTGCCCGAGAATTCTATCGGTTTGAAGGACCATAATTCTTTATAAGAACAACCATAAGATATGGTTCTTCTTCTTTTGGGAATGGGCACTTGAAGTACGGGTCCATTGTTTATGTTGTGTTCAGGTTCAGTTGGTCGCTTACTACTATGGTTACTTTTATTTTCCGCTTCCTTAACAGTTTGAATAATAAATGACATTGCATCTATAATTCCTTGTGCCACTATGTGTTGGATGGCACTGTTATCCACTTAATTTCCATTGTTATTGTTGTTCGGATTATCATTATTCGGGTCATTGTCATTCTGGTTTTCATTGTTCGGGTTTTCCTGGTTCACTTTGTTGTCCATCTGAATTTTAAACATTTACCATGTATTAATATAACAAAATAGTATTTAATATGGCCAATCACATGACACGCATATTGATAAAAAACGTCGATCATTGCGACTTACTCTTTATATAGTATGCATCTAATGCAAACTAATACTGGAATTTAAAATTACAATACAACTAAAATGGAAATTACACTACTAGTAGTAGGCATCCGTAGTTTTTTTTCACACATATTATATATTATTATATTATATTATATTATATTATTATTATTATTACTACCTCCACCATCACCTTCACGGATATGGATTCATCCAGAAATCCATATGACGCTCGTCGTACTTCCAGCGAGTCGTTCTCTTACTTGCCTCATCCTTTCGCTACTTTCTAAAATTTCTTCTCTGAAAGTTCGGAGCTCTTGCACATTTTCTGCACTCATTGGGGGTGCAGCTGCGGGTACTGGATCTGGGTACTGTGGCATGGGTTCTTCCTAAGGATACGGATTCTCTAGGATTTCCCTAATATATTCATCATTATCGTAGTAGGGATCTAGAGGGTCCAGACCTGGGTAAGCTGCTAGGTTTGGCATGGGTAGGTCTGTTAGGTGGTAGCGTTGCACATAGTCCCTATGATCATCAAACCACGGATCGTAGTCTGGGTCTAAGGGATTGGGTGTTGGTACCCTAGGTATCTCCTCTGGGTTGAAATCATTCATTTCGACTTGATTTTCAGGGTTGTTTTCTATTTCCATTGGCTGGGTGGAAAACAATGGTAATGGTTGAGGGGCTACTAGTTGTTCCAGATTTGGGTCGGCAGCTGTGGTTGCTAAAATATGGAAGTTTGCTAAACTCCTATTAAGCATGTCTTGGGTGTGGGCATCGGTTTCTTTTTTAATGGCTGCTAAAGCCCACTGTTCTTGCAACTTTTTCATTCTCTTCCTACGCTCATGTGCTCCCTTACTGAACCATCCTCTCTTTTTTCTGAGTGAATGGCTCTTCAGACTGAGCCTTAAACACGAATATCCCTTCTTCATCATCAACTGAATACCCTGAAAGGGCAGGCTGTGAAGAGGTGCCTTCACTTCTAGGTGAGCTGGACAACTGACGATACACGTCGGATGGTCATTGGTCGCTCATATTGTAAACTAACAAATAGTCAAATAACACACAACAATAATATACAATTATGCACATAGTTCCGTAATTTATTTCCTAATACTTTGAATAATATCTTGGTGTCAGCAGAACACTTCTGCGGCTGAATTAGTGGCTTAGCTCTGATACCACCTTTTGTCGCAACCCCCGTCCCCTAACAAACCCGGTAACGGGCGACCGCGGCTAGTTTCGGTGGTATCTGTATTTTATCCTTTTTGGCAGCGGAAATTTCATCAGGACCGTAGTTAGGAAATACTTTATCAAAGTAAAATACCACACTTTCATAATATTAAACACGTGGGAATATCCCAAGTTTTAAGTACACATATTTTCATAGGGGTAAACTCTATTTTATTTAATAAAACATCTCTTTATTTTTGGGTAACTTTATTGCCACTTTTCCAAGCCTTCAGTGCTGTCCAGCTGGCTTCTATTTGGCTTTCATATTTTGTTACCTGAAACGCGTTTAAAACATTTTGTCAGTGGGAAATACTGGTGAGTGAATCCCAATTTAATCAAGTTTAATAAAAACCATTGTACAGTATTGAGGGCGGTCGCGCAATTACATTTGTTTCCATCTATTCAATTACCACCCACGGTACTGTCAACCAAACTTGTGGTCATGTTACTCCTCGCAAGGTAGTAACAAATTTTGTATACAAAACCACAACATACCGACGATAATTGTAGAATACAAATACTCAATAACTGTTTAATATATTATTAATTGTGTGAAGTTTTGTAAAAACAATTTGCAAAAAGGAGATTACTCACATTGCTGTCTTAGGTTTTCTGTAAGAGTTTCCTGGTGATTATCTATAATTTACACAAATGCACACGTGTTAGTATAATAACCCTTAATATTTACATTAGTAATACCCTCCCCGAGACGACATTCCAACGACTACGTCGGGCAGAACCACGACAGCCGTTACGAAACCCTTGATCAATCGGGCAGCGTATCTAATATGTAACCGGGGTTATGATACTTACAACGGAGCAAAACTTCATTATTTAGGGGGTATTATGCCCGAGTATAGCTTATACTATGTGAATTTTCGAGAGAGAAAAGAAATTTGAACGGTTTGAACGAACTGTCGATGCCCCCTTTATATAGGGCCTGAATTCAAGTCCCTCACGGCCCGCGTAAGATTAGGCTAAGGCTTACACGGCCCGCGTAGTAGGGGTGTAGCTGCTAGGGTTGCTCGTCGGTATAGGTTCGACACGATCATGACACGTGGTGGCTCAGGGGCTCGCCCTGACTTCATGCTGTCGCGCCCCGCGTAAATGGCCCTAATAGTTTACGCGGCCCAAGAGCGACACTTAAACTTGATTTTTATTTAATTTTAATTATATATTGTATTTTGGGCTCGGTTTTCACATATGGGTGTATTTTAGGACATATAGGGATATTTTAATATATATTAGGGGTGTCGAAAAATTATCTAGGAGGGTTGTTATAGTTTGTCGTTGATATGTACCTCATCCGCAGGGAACGTATCATGTACGCCATTCAGTTCCTCTGGTAACTCCAGTTTGTACGTTACGGTACCAATTTTTCCAAGATCTTGAATGGTCCAATATATCGTGGATTCAACTTTCCACGTCTCCCGAACCTTGCTACACCTTTCCAAGGTGAGACCTTCAACAACACCTTGTCTCCCACCTCGAAGGCTAAAGGTTTCCGTCTACGATCGGCATATCTCTTTTGGCGATCTCGGGACGCCTTGATACTTTCTCGGATCTGAATGATTTTGTCAGTCGTTTCTTGAACAAGTTCGGGACCAATCAACTGTCTATCTCCGGCTTCTGCCCAACTCAACGGTGAGCGACACATGCAGCCATATAGAGCTTCGAATGGTGCAGCTTTTATGCTCGTATGGTAGCTGTTATTATAAGGAAAACTCGACCAAGGGTAGGTGAGTATCCCATCTGCCGCCTAGATCCATTATACATGCGTGAAGCATGTCTTCAAGAGTTTGTATGGTCCGTTTGCTCTGGCCGTCCGTTTGTGGATGGAAGGTCGTGCTTAGATCCAATTGGGATCCAAAGGCCTCTTGGAAGGATTGCCAGATCCTTGATACGAAACGTCCATCTCTGTCTGAAATAATCGAGATAGGCACTCCGTGACGTGCCATAATTTCCTTAAGGTACAGCTCAGCAAGCTTTCCAGTGCTATCTTTCTCCCGAATTGGCAGGAAGTGTGCAGACTTAGTTAAACGATCAATTATTACCCATATCATATCATGCCCTCTAGGGGGGTCCTGGGCAAGTTCGTTATAAAGTCAATCGAAATTTGCTCCCACTTCCACACGGGAATTTCAGGTTGTTGCAGTAGACCGGATGGGTTCTGATACTCGGCCTTAACCTTAGCGTAGGTTAGGCATTTTGCAACATATGCAGGAAGGCCGCTCTTGAGTTTTGGCCACCAATAGTACTCCTTCAGGTCTTGATACATTTTTTCTAATCCTAGGTGGATCGAGTATCTCAACTTGTGAGCCTCATCAAAGATAATCTCGCGAATACCGCCATAGAGCGGAACCTATATGCGTCCCATGAAGTATAGGGTTCCCTCTTCGTTTGGCACTAATCGTTTCTCCATTCCTCGGAGATATTCGGCTTTAAGGTTTTCCTTCTTTAGGGCTTCTTGTTGTGCATCACGAATGCGCGAAGTGAGATTCGTTCGTATCGTCATCTCTAAAGCTCGAACCTTTAAAGTTTTAATTCTTTCCTTTTGACTCAAGGCATCTGCTACCACATTCGCCTTTCCAGGGTGGTACTTAATCTCACAGTCACAATTGTTCAGCAAATCAACCCATCATCACCGGCACATATTTAATTCCTTCTGATTAAATATGTGCTGCAAGCTCTGGTGGTCTGTGAAGAGAGTACACCGAGTACCATACAGATAATGTTGCCAAATCTTCAGAGCAAATAGCACCGTGCCTAGCTCAAGGTCGTGGATGGTATAATTCTTCTCATGAACCTTCAACTGTCGTGATGCATAAGCGATGACCTTTTGGCATTGCATGAGCACTCAACCCAAACCTTGACGCGAAACATCATAGTATACCACGAATTATTGAGTGCCTTCGGGCAGCGATAGTATCGGTGCATCGCATAGCTTGTCTTTGAGAAGTTGGAAGGCTTCTTCCTGTTTGTCTCCCTAGTCAAACTTCTTGTCTTTCTGTGTGAGGGAAGTTAGCGGTTGGGAAATTTTTGAAAAATTCTCAATAAATCATTGGTAGTAGCCCTCTAATCCCATAAACTGTCGCACCTTTTCTTGATTGCTTCAATCTTCGACGGATCTACATGGATGCCATTCTTATTTACAACATGTCCAAGGAACTATACCTCGCGGATCCAAAATTCTCATTTTGAGAACTTTGCATAAAGTTTATCTTTTTCAAGTAGTTCCAGAATGGTTCTTAGATGTTGTTCGTGTTCCTCCTTTGTTCGTGAATAGATCAGGATATCATCGATAAACACTTTCACGAATTTATTAAGATATGGCTTTGCATACACGATTCATCAGATACATAAACACTGCCAGTGCGTTTGTCAAACCAAACAGCATCACGAGGAACTCGTAGTGCCCATAACGAGTCCTGAACGCGGTCTTGGGTATGCTCTCCTCTTGAATCCTCAACTGATGATAGCCAGACCAAAGGTCAATCTTGGAGTAATAGCTCGATCCTTGTAACTGATCGAATAAGTTGTCAATCCTTGGTAACGGATACTGATTCTTAATATTGAGCTTATTCATTTCTCTATAATCGATGCACATCTGCAAGGTTCCATCCTTTTTCTTCACAAACAAAACTGGACCTCCCCAAGGCGAGAAGCTCGGCCTTATAAATCCTTTATCCAACAACTCCTGAAGTTGAGTAGATAATTCTTGCATTTCAGATGGCGCTAGTCGATACGGTGCCTTGGCTACAGGAGCACTGCCTGGAACCAAGTCAATATGAAACTCGACTTGTCTTTACGGAGGTAATCCTAGTAAGTCTTTGGGGAAAACTTCAGGGAAATCCTTCCTTACAGGAATATCTTCAAGCTTCAGTTCCTCATACACTATGATCGTTTCATCATTCGCAAGAGGCAACACATCCTTTTCGTAAGCATTTATGCGATTTCATACAGTTGATGATTCGTAGGGGCGTGTCACGCTTTTACCCATGCACTATGATCGTTTCATCATTCGCAAGAGGGATGCGAATGATTTTCTCATGACAGACAACTTCGGCTCTATTCTTGGATAGCCAGTCCATTCCGACTACAACATCAAAACTACCCAATTGGACAGGCAGAAGATCGATGCTAACTTCTCATTCACCAAGTTCCAATGTACATCCTCTAACACCTTCGCCCGATTCAACAAGTTTACCATCGGCTAGTTCTATGGAATAAGGAATATCTAATCTACTAGGCTCAATTCTAAGCATACGTTTAAATTCCACAGACATGAAACTATAACCGGCACCAGTGTCAAATAATATGGATGCAAAGTGATTGTTAATGAGAAACATACCGGTGACCACATCAGGGTCTTTGCGGGCGTTCGTTGCTCCTATAACAAATGCTCGAGCTTGAGTGTTGTTTTCCTTCGGGCAGTCTTTCCTGAAGTGCTCCTTACTACCACAACCAAAACATCCTTGGTTTTGCCCGTTTCCATTTCTATTACCAGTTCTATTGCCACATCCGTTACCGTTCCCATTACCAACACCATTTCTGTTTCCATTCCCGTTCCTATTACCGCCTCCATTTCCCTTTCCCCAATAGTCTTTGGTACGATGACCCAATTTTCCACACTTATCGCACTTCGGAATGCGACAAGCTATCTCATGGTGACGCTTGCACTTGTTACATTTGGGCAGGGTGCCCTGGTATCCTCTAGTCACAGTGTCATTCGCAGCTGCAAATGTTTTCCTCTCCTTAGGTGGATTGGGGTCACGTTTCTTGTTGTTGGAGCGCTTGTTGTTGTTACGGGTCGCTTAATTCAGATTCGAATGTTTCCTTTTCTTGTCACCAGATGACTCAGCATGCATCTCGGTTTTCTCAGCAGCCTTTAACGACAACTTCTTCATACGGAAAGAATCTTTAGTAAGGCTGACAGCCAGAGTTACAGCCTGAGTAATGGTTGTAGGATTTGCCGCAGTCACCATACTACGAAACTCCGGAGCCAATCCCCAGATATAGCGCTCGATGCACTTAAATTCAGGAATCACAAGATAGGGGATCACTCTCGGGAGATCATGGAACCTCTGAGTATAACCTGCAATGTCCGCACCAACCATGGACAGATTCTAAAACTCAGTCTCCATCTTTTGAAGTTCAGCATGCGAACAGTACTTCTCTCTCATTCGTTCCTTCAAATCATCCCATGGCATACCGTAAGAGGCATCATCACCCAGAGTATGGACTTGTAAGTTCCACTAAGTCAAAGCTTCATCGATGAATAACCCAGTAACAAAAGTGACTTGTTGTTCCGTGGTGCACTTGCTCATTCAGATCGTGGAATCAGTTTTCTCTGTCCAGCGCACGAAAGTCAATGCACCTCTGGTGCCATCGTAATTCAGTGGTTTGCTGTCTAGAAAATGCTTGTAGGTGCAGCTTGGAATCATTCAAACAATTCGCACATGAGTAATTAATGAAACAATGAAACAAAGATTGTTCATAAGTATCATCAAATTGTAGTAAATCAACTCAATGTTACCTTGGTTAGGGTTTCCTCCAGATGAATCTCCATGTCCATTGCGTCCAGTACCTCCTGAGCCTCCACTTTGCTCAGCACGGTTCGCCTCGTACTGGGCAATAGCTTCAGAAATATGTTCTTCCAGAAGAGATTTCAATTCTTCAGCAGTCCTCGGCATCGGTGGAGGTGGAGGTTGGTCAGAACCTCAGGTGTTCACCATTCTCCTAGGCGCCATGTTCTTTCAAAACATAACACAATAGGGTTAGGCGTTCATCTGATACCACCATACTAGATAACAAAAGGATATATATATATATATATATATACACATACAACATCAAACAATCCACCAAACATATAAATCAATTCATACAGTAACAAGCATGCACAAACAGATAAATACGGATGTGTCACAAAGATAATCACCAAGTTTTTTATATATATATCAGGACAACTTGTTACATTATTGTTTGTGAAGAAAACAAAAATGCATTAGGGTTACATCACCCAATCAGTACAAGTTTAATACATATAAAAGGCAAAATATCTTTCTTCACATTGGGGATCATTCGTCTTCAAGTTGTACCCAAAACTCGGCTGTAGTCTCCAGACCCAAAAATAATGCTCCAACAAAAGTACCTGCAATGAAAAGCCTAAAGGGTTGGTGGAGAGGGTGGGGGTGTAGGGAAAACCAAACTGCAAAGATGAGCTACCTCATCCTCGAGCTTGTGGACTCGATGGATCAGAAAACTAACCCGATGCTCAAGTGTAAGGACTCAGGCAGCATGACCATCAATAGGTACATGAACAGGTGGTGGTGGAGATGCTGGTGGTGGTGAGGATGGTGGCGTGACTAGTGACTGAAAATCCGGTGGAGGAGCTCGTCTAGCGTCAGCCTCATTCTCCAGCTCATAGACCCTACGACATAGGATCTCAACCTGAAGCTGGAGTGATAACAAGAGATTATCTCCGGTGTATCCAGAGTGATGAGAAGGATGGTACGGATCAGACAATGGCATGGTATATGGAGGGAAAGATGGAAAACATCGAGGTGTCTGTAGACATGCACTCGACTCAGGTGGGGGTACGTGTGGGTGTCCTGAGGGCTCTCCCCCGTGAGTAGGAGGTATGTGTGGAAAAGCCGAAGCATAACGGATGCTACATATCCAGCTAGAATGGTCCACAGGGACAGGTGCCTGTGAAAAAACTGTCACTGGCAACATGAGTGAGAGTATGAGGAGGTGTGTCAGTAGGTGTGGGAACATGAGTAGGCATAGCTGGTGCAACCGATATAGCATCATCATCATCCGCAGGGTAAGCCTCTAGTCCTGCAGCTCGAAGTGCAGAAGAGGTCACTGACTCGAAGAAGTCAGCGTCAGAACCAAGGTCAGAATCGGAAGAAATATCGATGACAGAGATAACAGGGGATGCTACCTCTAGGATAGCGATGTCGAATACCTCGCCATCACCCAGCTCGTCGTTAGGTTGATCCACCTCAAACACTGGAACGTCAACATCATCGTCCAAATCAACAACGAAAGGCCAATCCTCAGCAGGGATGGCAGCAAGGGGAATAGCATGAATCGGAATACGCTCGACAAGATGCTCGCCATCGGGATGTCCAATGATGAGCTGATCGTGAATGGGTAGAGGAAAAGCTATAACTTCATCAACAAAAGGGACATCCTCACCAAAGTTTGGTAGGGTGAAAGGCTGAAAGTCATCGAGATCGTCGTCATCTGACATAATCTCTGAATCCGTCTTAGAGTCGGACGTGAAGACCTCTGGGACTGGTGCTACCTCGTCGTCGGAGACAATGGCCATAGGATCATGCTCCTCCGATAGACCACTACTCTCTAATGAAGACATGCATACCTGTATCATAAGAATCATAGCACATGTACATATATTAATTATTATTACTTAATTAATATATATATAGTTATACACATTGTTGCAAGTAATCCCTAGTCAAAGGTAAGTGCTACTTTTGTGCACCCTGAGTCTCGTAGTGTCCTCGCTCGACTTTTGAAAAATAGTTTATGTAGTGGATGTCGCGGAAAGTTTTATGCAATGAAAACTTTTGTAAAAATTGCTTTCGTGAGAGGATCCTAAGGATTGTAGGCTAAACTCTAGAATGAATCCTGGTTCACTACAATCGCAGCTCTGATACCAATCTAACACACCCCTTTCTAAGGCGGAAGCACGAGATGTGATCCTGAAATGTTCTCATTGCATACAAATGGTAAACATTCTACATGATTAAAAATAAACTCCATTTGCCATTCATAGTTTAAACATTCCAAAATAAAAGTTAAATTTAGAGTTTACATCACACAAAAAATAATTGTTTGAAAAGTCTACAACTTCATTTCAAAAACAAATATCAAGGTTTTGTTCATTATATCTCCGCAGAAGGCGGGAGATAACAAACAAATCCTGCAAAAGTGGCAAGGAGCATCGACACAAAATGACTTGAAATATAATCAACCAACTTGAGCAAAGAGACTGCGCGTACATCCACTTAGTTACCTGAAATACATGTAAGTTTTGGAAAATCGTCAACATAAGTTGGTGGGAATTCATGCAGTTTTGTGTAAAACATTTAAGTATTCATTGTAAGAATCATGGTTTGTCATTGTACTTGTAATAGTATTATGTAACTGTAGGGAAATCGAGATCGCTAATGGTTTGCAAGGCCATTAACATGTGTAACGACATAGGAAGCATCCAAACCATAGGCATTTTACTTGTCAGTTCACGACAAGAGACACAAAATCACTCTTGGTAGCAAAGTGGCCAAGAGTGTTGCTGCCTGAAACCCATTAGATCTAACCTTTTGTTCCACGGTCTAGGTATCGCGTTGATTAATGGTGCTTAAGTCTCACCCTATTCGTGACATGATCTATAGTATCATTCCTTAGTTTTGTTTCTACATACCACAGTACATGTATTTTCCCCAAGTTTAGAAAACAAGAAAATGTTTAAAAGTGGGGACATGAACTCACAGTTTCGGGTATTTTGCGTCGTAAACTTCACCGTCTTTGTCGTGTAGGCGTCGTAACCTATAAGTATTTTATGTACGTTAATCACTAGACTTGTAACACACTATGTACAAGTCACCATCTTAAGGTAATTATTTGTTTTGTGTATGTTCATAGTTTGTGAGGGTCGTGCCCTTCTTTGTCGGGTCACGCCCGTTCGTCGTTTCTTGTATTTTGAACTTGTATTGTCCTCTTGTAAATATATATTTTAATTCCCAAAAATATATATTTGTTTATGTGATAGGTGAAGATCAATAAGTATTAAAAATAAACTATATTTTTAACTTACCCAAAATATGTTACTTATATTATAATTCGAAAATTAATGTAAGTATTTTGTTAAATAGTATTTCCAATATTATTTTTGTGCAAGTATACTTAGGAAAGTATACTTGTATCTTTATGTAAATACTTGTGTATTTTACACATTTTGCCAAAAATCAATAATTTGATTTTTAATACTTTTCGAAATTATATTTCTTAAAAATAATATATTTGTTGGTGCATACGTCTGTCGACTTCGTCTTCGTTCGAGTCATTGTGAAGAAAGCATTGAAGACCTGACTGAAGACTCCGGCAATATCCAAGGGAGAGTTTGTTGGTGCATAATGTATATAGCCTATGTCTTATGTCTAGGTCATGTTGATAGCTTGTATAGGGGTCTAAATGTAAATTTATGTTATTTTGTTGTAATTCCGCTTGAAATGACACATGGTCATTTCAAACGAAATTAGAAAGTGTAATTCCGCTTGAAATGACACATGGTCATTTCAAACGAAATTAGAAAGTGTAATTCCGCTTGAAATGACATGTGGTCATTTCAAGCGAAATCACATGCCTATATAGGTGTATCATGCTTCTCATTTGGAACGGAATTAGAAGTGGTTTCACGAAGTGCTGCTGAAATTCCACCGTGTAATCTCGTATATTTTGAATGAGAAGCTTGTTTTAAAGTGAAATACTCTGTTTCTACTCAATTCTTCACTGATTCTAGACTGTTTGTTTGTTTCTGCCTCTCAAACAGTTGTGTATTGCCTCTGATTGACTCATTTGGTCAGTAAAACGATCCTACAATATTTTTAAGAGTTGTGTGAAATATATATATTTTGTTATGCTTGTAAATATATATATATATATATATATATATATATATATATATATATATATATATATTTGTCATTCACCCGATTTTGTATAATTTTTACTACATGGTAACAGATATATATATATATATATATATATATATATATATATATGGGGAAGGTTCATTGGGGAACACTAAAAAAGTGGGGAACAGCGGGGAACCGACTCAAACGAACTCCGATTGGACTCATTCCAGTGGCGTTGAAACCGGCTCGTCGAACCCTAACTAGGATCTCTTTACCCTAAACCCTAAATCCTAACTCCTAAACTCCAAACCCTAAAGCTAAAAAATAAGGCTGAAACCTAAGCTAAACCGTAAAATCTAAACTATAAACCCTAAAAGCTAAACCCTAAAGGCTAACGCTAAACCCTAAACCCTAAAGCTAAACCCTAAACCCTAAATCTAAAAACTAAACCTTAAAGCTAAACCCTAATGCTAAACCCTAAAGCTAAACCCTAAAAGCCAAACCCTAATATATTTAGGGTTTAGTTATGATTTAGGGTTTAGAGTTAAGAGATCCTAGTTAGAGTTCGATGAGACGGTTCCAACGCCGCTGGAATGAGTCCAATCGGAGTTCATTTGAGTCGGTTCCCCATTGTTCTCCACTTTTTTAGTGTTCCCCAATGAACCTCACACACACACACACACACACACACATATATATATATATATATATATATGTCCAAAATTGTCCATAAACTGTCCAAGTCCAAAATTTTTTAAGAAATATATTTTTACAAATATATTTTCTTGTATTTGTCCATATACCCCTTTCATGGGTTATTTGTATGAATATTCATAGGTATTTGTTATGTATTTGTTATGTGTATTTTATTGTTGATACTCCTTGGGAGTATTTAGTGTATTTTCATGTTCCTAATACACTACTACATATAATACACATAATATACACTTAGCACAAAATTTGGTGATCACTAAATATATATATATTCCTAAAAATATATATACTTGATATTGATTTTAACTTGAAGAAATCCTTATTTCTTAGCTTGTAATTTTGTACAAACATTAGGAAACCTTGATAAATATTTTTAGGTGAATTTTTTGGGAATAAGTTTTACCAAAACTTATATTTTTCTAAGTGTTAAAATTTTATAAAAATTTTGACATAGTTTCCCCTAAAATTGGAGGTTTCCCATGTTTTCAAAACATGTGTTTATTTTCTTTTCATCATCAAAATCAATTTCCAACCAAGATCACAAGTTACATATACTAATTTCATCATGTAAAACCTTATGATGAACTTGATTTTTGGTTAAAAATGTGTAGTCTTTTAGATCGACACGTTAAATACAAGGATCTTTCAAAAACAAGTGTTCTTGTTAACTTTAAACAAACTTTTTTTTATGAAACTTTAACCTACTAACTAAACCATCCATGAGTTTTAGGGTTTCAAAGTCTTGAAAAACATGTTCTAAAACCATTCTTATGCTCATTTAAAAGATCTTTATGTTCATCATCAAGTTTCACCATGGATCTTTCAAGATCCATGCTTAACATACTTGAATCTTTTACAAGTAGGCTTCTTGATGAACTTTTTACAAACTTTTTAGAAAGTTTAGTTTCATAAGTTAACTTTACATAAACTTAGTCACTTCAAGAACACAAGATCATGCTTTAAAAATCATTTCTCAAGTTCACATAAAGGTCTTTCAAGTTCATCTTCAAGTTTAACCATGGATCTTTCAAGATCCATGCTTAAACTTGTTAGATCGAAGCTTCTAACAAGCTTTAACATGACGGATCTAAACGTAAACACAATATTCAACAACAACTTCATTACAAACATCAAATATCACTAAAATCACTTGTTTTTCTTTAGATTATGTTAGATCTTCATATCTTCATCATTTAAAGTTTAGTTTTTTAGATGGTGTAACTTGTACATAACACTAACATGAAGTAAAATAGAGTTTAGCATGCTTACTACTAGCTCTAATGGCTAGGGAAGTGGCACAACAAAGAAGATGATGAAGATATAAGAGTATGAGAGGTTAAAAGCTCCACAAGGTGGTCCTTCAACTTCTAGCATTTCAAGCCTTCTTAGATAACCTTCTTACACCTTAATATAACCTTGGATTGCTTGGTTGATGATTGAAATGATGGATGTATGTGTGTGGGAGTGAGGCCGAGAGCAAGAGAGGGGGAAGGAAAAAAGATGTGTTTGAAAATGAGAATGATGATAATGAGTGAAGTCTTATGGTTCTTGATCCTTTATCCTCCAACACTTCTTTGTCCATAAGGTTATATGTTTAATATCTTGGCAACAATTGAAATATTATAATCAAAAGTTGTGGGGCCATCTTTGGGGCCGGTTACATAAGGGGGTGGGGTAAGTTGCAAGTTTTTGGAAGTTGTGGGTTAATAGTGTAAGTTGGAAAGTTTATGTAATATTAAGTGTGTTTATGATTTTTAAGGTGTTTTATCACCAATACTAGCTTTATATCATAAAAACAATGCTTCTAGTCTAGTTTTGATGTTTTGGGTAGTGTCCGGTTATTCGTTCGGTTAGCGGTTCGTTAAAGTGATAAATTGCGCAGTTTTACTATGTATGAAGCACCTTTTGTGACAGTTTTCATTTCCGACATTTTACAAGTTATTCTAGACACTAAAATATCAATTCTGCATATTATTTTATGGTTTAAATGTTGTTTTTGCTATTTTTGTTGTTTTCTGCAGAAATCTGCATTTATAGTGCGTTTCGGGTACTTTTTAGTGCTTGTTTCAGCTTCTGGAAAGTGTTTATGCTAACCCTTGTTCCTACACTTGGGTTTTAATGTATTTTTAATGTTGGACCTATCCCTAGTCCCTAAATCTATTGTCTGACTGTATTCTACGGAAATGCTAATACAGCGTGTCTTACCGGTGAGTTTACTAGTCTTTCTGACGCAACGCTTAATGTAATGCACTATGCAATATTTGAAGTATAAAACATGCATGATTTCATATGGAAAAGAAAGTAAGCACATAATGTTGACGGTTAAGCACATAATTGCAGGAAATAAATAATAAATAAAATAGTACGAAAATTACCGGTTGTGTGCCAGTTGTCACACGTTCGTGTTCGTTTGGTTCATTTGCAGCCCTAACAAAGCCTTTAAATTCGTCGACTTAATCCTGCTCCATAACATAGTTAGGTGCCACCGCGAGAATCCTGTTGTTCCAAGAAGGTCGTCTGGCATTTCCATCATCATTCCCTTGTGGCATTTCCTCTTCGTCCACCATAATTATATGTGTTTCCCTTCTTACTAAACTTTGCATCAATCATACACAGATCCATGTTAAAAATGGTCAATGGGGTTGACCCACACATAATTAAATCTACCCTTTTGTTGTTAGGGAATTTAGTAAACACGAATGATATGAGAGGCGTGATTTCATTTTCATATCAAATTATTTCGGTGGTTCTCTCGAATAATTCAGTCGGATACAACTTAGAATATCGAGAACAAGAACTAGTATGTCTGTGTGATGAATTCGAAAATGAACCAGAAGAAACCGTAACCAAAATTGATTACGAATTTCAGGGTTAGGGGTGAGTAACTGCCATTAGGAAGTTATCTTATTTTCAAGAGTAAATTACAAAAATCATCCTTTATGTTTACATTAGTTTGCAAACTATGTCATTTACCTTTAATAATTACAGAAAACGTACTTTATGTTTACAAACCCTTGCACGTTATGTCCTTTGACTCTAACTTAGTTAATTTTCATGGCTAAATCTGACCAGGTAAACCTCACATAAGGGTATTTTGGTAATTTTATCCTAAATACTAAAATACTAAAATAAGTACTCACTCTCTACAAATTTTCTCTCTCTACAATCTGTCTCAACTCTCTCTCTATCTCTCTACAAACTATATATATCTCTCTCTCTCTCTCTCTACAATATGCCTCAACTCCCCCCCTCTCTCTCTCCTACCACCTGGTGCAGCACTTTCGCTGTTAACTCTCGCTCCTCTCATGTCAACAAAACTTCCAGGGGCTTATTTCATAACTCCCTCTCGTCATCCACCTTCTACAACAGCATCGTCTTCATGTAAAATCAAATTAATCACAACCCGAATTTCAATATAGATGAGATTTGAAACTCACTGAACAATACCTAAAATCTCTTGTTATGCTTCTTCTACAAAGTCTCCATCGCAGAATTAAAGTGGGGAGATTGCTAATTTGTTATTTAAGAATGTTTGTTTGAAAAAAAATGTTGAATTTCGTTAATATCGATCGGCTGAAGCATATACTTTCTTGCAATTTGAGTTGACCAAGATCACATCGGAATTCCCTAACCTCGCTTAGGGTTTGTGATGGGTCGAATATTGTGATGAATTTTATGGTTGTGGAGGGCGATGAGTGGCTTTGGGATGGGTTTATTGAGAGTTTTGGGATTTTGATGATGATAAAGAGAATGCAAGTTTCATTGTTGAAGAAGAAAGAATACAGATCTGGGTGGGTTTATTGGGGATTTTCGGTGGGTTGGAGGTAGGGTGGCCTGGTGGTGGTTGTAGTGTTGGAGAGAGGGAGAGAGAAAGAGAGAGAGTGTGTGTCTTTAGAGAGAGAGATAGTGTGTGTATTTTTAGAGAGGGAAATGGTAGGTGGGTGAGTTTTATTTATGTTTATTTATTTTAGTATTTAGGATAAAATGACCAAAATACTCTTATATGAGGTTCACTTGGTTAGATTTAATGTAGGATCGTTTTTAGACCCGAACGAGTCGTTCAGAAGAGTTTTTCTCAATACGAAAGGCGGAAACAGACGTATCAAGTTCAATTCAGCAAGATATACACTTTAAACTGTCTTTTGATTAAAATCAGATCAATTACAATGATATAGACACTTCGGCAGAGCTTCGCTACCGGAATCAGAATCGTTACAAATGACAAGGCACATCAGGTATTTATAGGCTGGGTGATTTCGCTTGAAATGGTCCAAGCGGAATCTGATTTCGCATGGAATTACTTCAAACGAAATCATCATGTTAATTTCGTTTGAAATGACATATGTGTCATTTCAAGCGAAATACCTATAAACATACATTTCTCGTCTTTCGTGCCCTGATCTATCTATTACAAAACAAGACTCGATACAAGACGAAGTCGACAGACGCATGCACCAAAAGACTCCACCTCGAATGTTGACGAGTCTTCAGTGTCGAGTCTTCAATCTTCAATCTTTATCAGTCTTCTTGATCTCTTCTGAAGTATCTAACAATGTAAAGCATCCTCAATCTCTTTCTTCTCTCTCTCCCCAAATCGTAACTTGGATCTATATTCCTCTTGATCAGGTCTCTTGATTCCTTAAGTTCATCAGCATCATCAGCTTGCATGATCTTCAGGATCTGAACTTGGCTCTACAATCTTCTATCTCAAGATCTGTGACTGGCTCTTACAACTTCAGACTTCCCCTTAAATTGTACTTGGGATCACAGTCTGGCTTCCACAGGTTCAAGATCGTAACCTGGCTCGTTGTAACCACAAGATCCTCAGAAATTATAACCTAGCTCTAGCCAATCTTTATTCCTGCACATTCTCAACTCAGAAATAAATTTCACAAATTTAACATTTGACAAATTTATTCTCTGCTTACCACTTGTAAACACAAATACACCATCATTTGCAAACATTGTACAAACTAATTTAACATTTTAATTTCTGATGAACCACTTGTAAGAATAACCTTTTCAAACACACTCACCCAAACCTGTTCATCATGTTTAGCACTTGGAATTTTGAAAATCAGCTCTTCAACATCAGTTGTCGAAAATCTTTTTGAATTTTCAAAAATTATACTAAAACACACTGAAAATCTTTTTGGATTTTAAACATGAAATGAAATGCAGAAAAGAAATATATACAAACAATATTTTTGAGAGCTTGTGTAAGAGGATCATATCAGTTTTTGAGACAAATCATCAACACCGTTAAGCATTAAACATTTTAAGTTCTAAACGATTCACTTAGATTGTCAGTATACTGATCCACTTAAATTTTCACACAAATTTCAACTGTTTCGAGTTACGAGATTAGTGTTTTAGATACTTAAACTTATTCGCGTGTCCCACCACTTGAATATACTCTCGTATCCAGATCCCAGTATTCAGTCTTACAGGTGAGTATACCACAGATGATATATGTAAAGGGTTAAATGCGAGGGCCGTGAGAGCTCAGGCTATTGCTTCTGCAAAATCAGAGAGATGACGGCTTCGACTTTTGGTGTGTTCCCTTTAGAGAATCTTTTCTTCAACAGCACATGATTAGCATTTTTCAATGTTTCATCATTTTTTATGCTGGGGGGGGTGCTATATTTCAAGCAAGCAGAAAGTATTATACGGGGACTAGGCTATTGCTTCCGCAAAATCAGAAGTCCCAGGATAATACCCCAGATATCACTGAGTATAAAGACCTAATATCTCAGAAAGAAGGACCTTTCAAACAAGATTTCGAGGGTTACCCATATATCCGAGAGATGTTCCCCACGATATAAGTAAGTTTGAAATTTAAGTTTAAATCTCGTTACAATCTACTAAATGTGTAAAAACCTACTGGCACATCATCAGTGAGATCGTTTATCACATTTTGACTTTCCAAATCTTTAGCATGCTGTGATAGTCCACTGATGTACGACCATTTCCTCTTTTCACAACAAAACTCGTTTTTGATTTTATCATGTTTTTGCCTTTTTCAAATTTTCAAATGTTTTTGGATTTTCTGAAAATTCTTACTCCCCCTAAAATACAAAATCATTAAAAGGAAATTTGAAAACAAACTGTACAAGGTAAAGTGTGACAACTGATATCAAATCGCTTCAGTTCGCCATCCACTTGGCATAAAACAATCAGACCTCCCCCTCACAACAAACTATTTTCCCATTATGATTTCAAAACACTTAAGTTTGTTTTAATCAAATGGTTTTTTCCGGAAAATAAGTTTTGTTGTTTTTAACACTTGTAGGAAATAGGGATCAATTCATCACTTTGTTCTTTTTTAACCAATTGAAAAATTTAACAATTTTAAGTTTAAACACCAAAAATCACTTGTAAAAAATCAAGTACAACTTAATGTCCCTGATTTACCACTTGTAAGTCAAAATATCACCAGAGTGAATTTCTCAAGAAAGATGCCGATTCCTGCTCCACTCTTACCAACCTGGGAGCTCCGGCAAGTCCTAGATTTTCAATCATCATAATAAGTTTCATCCCAGTCACAAACCTGGGATGACACAGTTTTACCTGGTTTCTTCAATTTCTTCTCATAAAATTCTTTAACCCCCTTTACCTTTCCATCAACCATTTTTCCAAAAATGTGTTTCACTTTAGGGTTAAAAGCTTTCTCAACATCAAATTCTTTCTTTTCAGAGAAAAATTGATTTGAAATCTCAATTTTACCAACTTTTTGTTTAAAATTCTCAGCCCTCAATGGTGGAAAATTAACATCATCCATTGGTGGAACTGATGTTTCCAATTTTAACTCAACTTGTGGCTCCTCTGACTTTGTGGAATCAGATTCATCGCCTGAAAATAGCTTCTCTGATTTTGATGAATCAGAATCATTGCTAGAACTATCATCAGATTTCTTAACAACCCATTTTTGGTTATCAAGATTTGCTTTTCTCTTGTAAAAACCTCTTGAACATTCACCAACCTCAAACTTTGAATTTTTGAAAACTTTGAAGTATTCAGTTGGTGGTTCTTTTTCAACCATCTTTTCTTTCAGTTTTTTAGAAACTCCTAGTTTTGTTTGGATTGCCTTTGGACAATTCCTGGCAATATGACCAAATGTTTTGCATTTAAAACAAGTTCTCATTTCTTTCCTTTGAGCAATTTCTTTCTTCATTTCCTCTTGCTTCTTAGCAAGGAATTCTTTGTTCGATTGATTTCTGAACAACTGCTCCTTTTCTTCTTCGGTTGATATTCCTGAAACAAACACTGTTTTTGGTTTATAAGTTTTCTCATTTTTATAATTTTTCGGTGGAATAAAACCAAGTCCTTTTCTTTTAAAATTACTGTTATGGTTTGGTTTCTTTTGAAAACCAAAATCAGAACTGTAACCCTTTTTCTTGTTTAACCTTTGTTGAACTCTTGAGGTGTAAGGTTTAGGTTTTTCAGAAAGATTTACATCTTTTATTTAAGAAATATTAATTTCTGTTAGTTTGAAAACCTTTTTGATCATGTTAGGTTTAACACCTCTTATTGGAAATTCTTCATCAGAATATAATTTGTCAGAATCATTCAAAGTATATGCAACTTTGAACAGTCCATTATTCAAATTAGATTTTGATAACAAAAACTCTTTATTGTAAACCCGTTTGTCCTTTTTGGCTGTTGACTCTGATTTTTCAGATTTTGACTCTGAATTTGACTCTGACTTTGACTCCTCGGTTTCATATTTATCCAACACCTGATCGACCACTTTCTTTATTAACTCGGACTCATGATCAGTATCAGATGATGTAAAAGTGACATCAATGTTGTCTGGCAAATTTTCTGATGGTTCAGATTCCCACACTAAGTTGGTTGCCTTTTTTACTCTTTCTGAATTTGGATTTCTAGGAGAATATCCATTTTCAAGCGGAGGCGGACAATTTGTATAATTGAAACCGTTTTTCTTACCAGAATTAATCACTTCAGTATCTTTCTTCTTTTCTTCAGAATCCTTGTCTTCAGATGTCTCTTCTTCGTCAAATACCTTCATGCCTTCTACTGTTGGATAAATCCTGTCATTAACATAAGAAGTACATGAGTAACTTTTTAATAATCTATTAACTCTTTCTGTTTCAATTCTTTGGGTTTCCAATTTCTGTTCAAGTACAGCACACTTCTCAATGTAATTATTCACCACTTTCTGCTTTGTCATGAAAGCTCCTTAAAGTGTCTTCATAGCTGTGGCTTGTTCACTGCTTGACAGATTATACTGATTCATTGCTTTGTTGAGAACATCATATGATTCTTTCAATCTGTTCATGTTGTGAATCAATGTACTATTTTGTTTCTTTACTGCTTCACAGTTTTCACATATCACCGGAATCTTTTGTGCCTCAGCTTCAGCTTCAAGTGTGAAAACTGGAATGTCTTTGACCTTTTTCCTTATCACTGGAACTTCTTCATCATCACTGCTGACAGGTTTTTTAACTTTCTTCTTTTTCTTTTTAGCTTTTTCATTATCACTGTCACTTTCTTCCATCATTTTTAAATGCTTTTCCATTCTTCTTGCATAATAATCATCATCATTATCACTGTCTTCAGCAACTCTAGCAACAAAAGCTTTGTGATTTGGAGTTTTGTTTGGATCATAATCATCCCAACTGAAATTTGCCCAGCTAAATCCTTCTGGTAATTTTTCATCATCTTGGTTTATCAGACATGCTTTACTGTCAGCTGAAACATATTTATTCCAACTGAAACCACTTGTAGACTTTTTATCATCTTGATTCACCATGCAGGCTCTCTTTGATGATTCCTCAATATGCTCTTGTTGATGTGACTGTTGAGCAACTTGATGATAAATTGCTTTCCGATAGTAATCATTATTGTTGAACGGATTTTGAGCTCCACTTGCTTCGCGATTTGTGCACTCTCTCTTGAAGTGTCCTTTTTCCCTGCAACGAAAATAAGTAACTTTAGATTTATCAAATCCTAAAGTAGAAACATTTGTATCACGAAAATCATCTCTTCCCGTAATTTGTTAAAACTTTTCGGCTCTTCTCAAAACACTTGCTAAACACCATTTTATATCCATCAATTCCATTTCCTCAGCATCAATTTGATCGTAATCCTTTTTTGTCAACATGGGATTTCTGATCTTTCCTGCAACCAAACTTTCATATGATTCTAATATAGTTCCCAACAACGACATGTGACCTTTTGCAACCTCTTCCGAGAAATTTTCACCATTTTCAAGATTCAAAACAATGTTGCATTGTAATCTCTTGCCATTATTGGTTGTTGAAAAATTTGGATCATATGATGGATATGAAGAAAATTCAGTTTTGCTGTTTGATCCTTTAGATGACCCTCCTGATGAACTTTTAGCATTGAATGTCGTCTCAACCTTTGGTGACATGTTGGTCTTGTCACTGATACCTCCTTTGTAATAAAGACTGATATCTTGTTCACCATCAAAATCCTTCATTCTTGAAATCTTTCTTTGTTCCATTTCCTGAGCTTCAAGTTTCTCAATGAACTTATTCAGAGTTAGATTACTAAAATCCTTTTTGTTCCGTAACATCATAAGATACGTGCCCCAAGTTTCATGTGGCAATGCATCAGCTAACTTTTCTATCAACTCTTCATTATCTTTTGTGATGCTCACTCTCTTCATTTGGACTAACAAATTGCAATATCTTTCGATGATCTGCTTTTTGCTTTCAGTTCTCAAACCACGAAAAAGATCGAATTCTTTCTTCAAAAGTGACTTTTTGTTCTTAATCATCTCTTTACTTACAACAAACTTTGATTTTAATGCTCTCCAAATTGAATATGCACTTCCATTGTGTTGTAGTAAAACCAAGATATCTTCCTTCACAGCTTGATGCAATAGACTGATCATCATTTTTTCATTTTTGTGTTTCTTTCTATCATCAGCACTTAGATCTTTAATAGCAATCTCCTCTTCCTCATCATTTAAAGGTCTAACATATTTTGTTTCCACGCATTCCCAAGCATCCAAGTAATTTGCTTGTACCCAATTCTCAAACCGTTCTTCCCATCCTTTATACTCTTCAATGTTCATGAGTTTTGGCGGTTTTTGCATTGTACCCGTTTCATTTTCCATGTTCAAATTCTGAGTAACAGATGCTGGTGTAGTCGGGGTGGTAGCAAATGCGTTATAAAATTCCTCTTCCATGTTTCGGTAACAATTTTCACAAAACAGTCTTTTCAAACGAAATAACTCTTTCAAACGAAATACTCTTTGGACCGAAAGTACCTTGTTCACACAAAATACCAACACAAGCGAAATACCAATTCCACGCGAAATAACCAATCAGAAAAGAAATTACTGATTTCGTGTGAAATAACACCTTTTCAAACGGAATAACTAATTTCGTGTGAAATGGCCAAACGGAATTACAACTTGAAGCGAAATCACTAATTTCGTGTGAACCTTTCAAACGGAATTACAATCTGGTGCGAAATTAGTAATTTCACGCGAAATCACTCAAGCGAAATAACAATTTGGAGCGGAATAGTGATTTCGTACGGAATCACTCAAGCGAAATACTGGTTTCAAGCGAAATTAAGATCTTATTCCGGGCAAAAAACTGCTGACGTCATCTTTTCGAGCTGTTTTTGCCAAAATTGATTAGGTTTTTGTACCATTTTAAGTCTGAAACTTTCAAGGGTTTGTTAAAACACTGTTTCACACAATATGTGAGAAAATTAGCCGATTTTAACCGTGAAAAGTTGTTAATTTTGAAAAAGAAGGTGTAGAAATAAAAAATTGCAGCTGAATTGGTAATAACTCTTCCTCCTGAGCTCTGATACCACTTGTAGGATCGTTTTCAGACCCGAACGAGTCGTTCAGAAGAGTTTTTCTCAATACGAAAGGCGGAAACAGACGTATCAAGTTCAATTCAGCAAGATACACACTTTAAACTGTCTTTTGATTAAAATCAGATCAATTACAATGATGTAGACACTTCGGTAGAGCTTCGCTACCGGAATTAGAATCGTTACAAATGACAAGGCACATCAGGTATTTATAGGCTGGGTGATTTCGCTTGAAATGGTCCAAGCGGAATCTGATTTCGCACGGAATTACTTCAAACGAAATCATCATGTTAATTTCGTTTGAAATGACATATGTGTCATTTCAAGCGAAATACCTATAAACATACATTTCTCGTCTTTCGTGCCCTGATCTATCTATTACAAAACAAGACTCGATACAAGACGAAGTCGACCGACGCATGCACCAACATTTAACCATGAAAATTAACTGAGTTAGAGTCAAAGAACATAACGTGCAAGGGTTTGTAAACATAGAGTACGTTTTTTGTAATTTTTGAAGGTAAAGGACATAATTTGCAATCTAATGTAAATTAAACGATGTTTTTTTTTTTTTGTAATTTACTCTATTTTCAATAATAAAATGCCACTAAAATTACCATTATTTTGCATTTAAAAAATAAAGGTATTTTCCAGAGGAAAATAAATTTTCTGTTGCAATTTTAGCTCGGCCCCAACTAGGGGCTCTGCCCCTTGGACCCCACTAGGGGATGCCGCCCCTTGGACTATGCTCCCAGGGGTGCTGCCTCCGAAACCCCACCAAGGGGCGTTGCCCCCTTGGAACCCCCTTTGAATACGGACTCTGCTTGTACATTTTGAATTATAATAACTTAAACAAACGTGCACTCCAGCACCTCCTAACTTTGTTTGATGTGTATTACAATTCACTTTGATCACCAATTCAATCTCGATTACACGAATATATCTAACATTTGTATGTGAACTAGTTGGATAAAAATGAATTGTATTATCTCTAGCTTTAATCATTGTGACTTCAGCACGGGCTACCTTCAACTCCGTTTTCGTAGTGTAAAAATATCTTTCAACTCCGCCTAGGTAGTGTAAATTTTTTAACTTTTTATACAAATGATACCCCTAATTCCCCTAAAAAAAATAGAATACCCCTAAATTTTTATGCTAGTTCCTTCACTAACTACAAAACATGAGATGTGAACAAATATGTAGAGAAATAGCCATTCTTGAATTTATTTTTGCTAAAACAAATTAATCCAAATGTTTATAATCAAACAAGCTTTTATAAAATCGTGCTCAAAAGGAATCTTCCTTTAGATAAAGTTTTCAAATTAAAATCTAATCAAATATAGTGGGTTTGGATTGTTAAGGAAGTAGTCATTTTAAGTAAGAAAATGAAACAAACTCAATATCCTTATCATTAGTTAAATATTGTTCTAACGGTTGTTGGTACCATTTTTTTTTAAACGTCCAACATAAGAATCACCGGGTACTCCGTACGCGGCACCCATTGGCCGAAAGGTAGCCCGCGGCAGCCCAACCTGCACGCACGGAGCCCTTAGCCCACCATACCACCAGTTCCGGGGAAAACCCGACCCTGCACCCGCCCGAGGGCACGACAATGCAGAGCCGGTAAAACCCGGGTGGATCGGGGAATCGAACTCGAGACCATTCGGTCAGGAGTCTTTCCTTCATTTCCATGACCACTGAGCCATAGCCCAACGTTTTTTAGTAGAGACAAACTCTTAGCTAAATTGAGAAGTGGAAGTACGGTGGTGTATTAACCATTCACCTAAACCACTATACTTAATGTATTATCTCTTCCCTTTATATTTACTTACTTGCAACCTTTCAAGTTCAAAAACGACATAAAATACAAAATTTATTCACTCTTTTTAAACTGGATTTCTGTTCAACAACTTTGATACTTTTTAATAGTTTTCATCATTATCAACTTGAATGATAATTTGTACATCATTATCAACTTGAATGATAATTTGATACTTTTTAAACTTTGATACAAAAAACGACAATTCATGCATCACCTAAAAACAATATTTGTGGTATACATTAGGCTCATTCTATACTTTTTAATAGTTTTCAAAAACCACAAATATTGTTTTTATGTGATGCATGAACTGTACGTTTTTTTAAGGAATAATGGATTTTAATAATTCTAACTATTAGCCGTTGGCCGGTCTCAACTTAAAAAATAACTAGTGGTGGTCCCATCTTTTCATATATTGTAAACCAATGGACCTTTACTAAACCGAAAAAGATAAGGGGACAAAAATAAATTAATGTTCTATTATTAAAGATCCATTAGTTTACAATATGTGAAAAAATGGGATCACCACTGGTTATTTTTAAAGTTGGGACCGTTGTCGGCCAACGACTAATAGTTTAGATTATTAAAATCCATTATTTCTTTTTTTAATTGTACGAATCATTTTTAGACCACCTATAGTGGTTAGGGGAAATGGCATGGAGGGCAAAAAAACGCCTAAACACACCTACATCACCGCCCCAAGGGCGTTTTTTTCAAAAAAAAAAATGAAGGGTGCTTAAATAAAAACGCTGGATTGAATTTGTTTTGGCCATTTAGACCGTTGGCAATGTTCAAAACTAACGGCTATATACAAACTCTTACACCCAATTTCTTACAAACCATAAACCAAAACCTACAATAACAAACTCAAACTGTCATACCCTAACTTTTGCGAAAGCGTGATTATGTGTGACTTGCTTAATATCATTGCATTCAACCATAACAAACAACTATATGATAAAACCAAGATGTTCATCCTTGAATGAAGTTTCGAACATTAGAAACAACATTGTTTATATCCCAACACAGACTTTAAATCCATATTACAAACCATTCAAATTGTTTAGAGTTCCATAAGGACTCGACCAAAAGACACTACTAAAAGCTAGGCTTTGAACTATGTATCTTATCCAGGATAAGATACACAACCCAAACCCTTTGACACAGGATGACATCTTTTATTAGTGACACGACTTGAAAACTTTAGCGCCCGCCAGATCCACATTTAGTTACATGAAATACATGTAATTTGAAAACATCAACAAAAGTTGAGCGAGTTCATGTGTTTTGTATGTGAGCTCAAAGTAAACTTTGTAACCATTGTCAGTATATATGTATTTGTAAATCCCGGTATGAAAGGAAACAATGAAACATATCAATTTATGGTTTGCAAGGCCATTAACATGTGTGCAACGGCGTAGGAAGGCTCAAACCTAGCAGATTTTGTACCGGGCTTCCGGCCGGAAGACATAGTCACCTCATGGGCCAAATCCTGGTCCTCATGGGTGGGGCTCGCTACACCCAAATAGATCTATCACTCATGTCCCTCGGTCCTTATACGATGATTAATGGTCTTAAGTGTGCGCCTACCCATTCACATGATCTAACAGTTCATTCCATAGCTAACCATACCATTTGAAATCATTGAAATTTTGTAACATGTATTTCACCCCCGAAGTTATAATACTGAAAACATTTAAAAGAAAAGGGGGACATGAACTCACTGGGTTGTCTCGTTTTACGTACGCAGACCAACCCAGTACTGTTGTTGTAACTAGGACATTCCCGTCTCTAGTCATGAAAATCATGCACATTTCGTAAATACGCTTTTGTTTGTAAAACCGGTATATTTAGTATAAATCATTCGTAAAGCATTTGAGTTCTTTGTAATCCATCCGTAACATGGTTTAGAAATACGAGTTTTAGTTTATCGATAAATTGTATATTTTTGCAAAACTTGCATGTCTTTCCACCCCGAAAACATTTATAAAAATGTAAAATCGTGAAAAGGTGGGGTTATGAACTCATAATCTTGCGTCTTGTATCCGATGTAACTCAAAGCTTCTTCTAGTATGCACGACTTCCTACAAACGTACTACGGTTTGTTAGACGAGTGGGTCGTGCCTTGACCTTTAGTCTTAATCAGTGTTTTGAGTTACGTTTCATTGTGTCATCAATATTATTCCAAGTATATAATTATTTGTTAAAATAATAAATATTTTAACTTAAATTATAGAGTTAATTGCCATTTTAGTCCCTGTGGTTTGGGCCATTTTGCCAGTTTAGTCCAAAGGTTTCATTTTTAACATCTGGATCCAAAAAGGTTTCATCGTTGCCATTTTGGTCCAACTGACTTAACTCCATCCATATCTGTTAAGTCTGCCAAGGGCATTTTTGTCATTTCACTTTTCTTTTTTATTAACCCCTTTTTCTTAATTGCTTATTCTAATATAAAAAACATGTCTTCCCTCTGGTAATCTTCATCATCAGTCATCTTCATCATTAGCAAGCACCACCACTGCCACCTTCTTCTCTGCAATAACAACCCCTCTCTCTCCCCATCTTCTTCTCTGCAACTCTCTCTCTATACCTCAATAACCACCTTACCCCAACCACCATTAGCGAGCACCACCACTGCCGCCATACCAGCCACCACTAGGGATGAGCAAAATGGACCCGGTACCGGTACCGGTACCGAATTTACCGAACCGGGTACCTTTTCGGTACCAACTTTTGACATTTTCGGTACCGGTTCGGTACCGGTCCGGTACGGTACCGGTTCGGTACCGGTATTTTGCTGGTTTTTACCCTCAAATACCGGTACCGAACCGGTACCGGTACCGAACCGTACCGAACCGGTTATATTCGGTACCGGTACCCACTTTTGAGGATTTTCGATACCGGTTCTTTCGGTACCGGTACCGGTTCTTTCGGTACCGGACGGTACCGAGCTCATCCCTAGCCACCACCACCGAGCTCCATCACCCATTTTGGGGTGATAACCGACCTGCACCTTCAGCCATCAAAAACACACACACCCCTCGGATAAGAGCAGGGACTAAAATGGCAATTAACTCTATTATCTTGCGGGCCACAAAAGAGTTCAAGGAAGTCCTTACTATGCGAACAGAGGTGTGTATTCGATGCATAAGTATCTAACAACTTGTTTTTTTTTAATCACTGATGTGTCATCTTTCTTCACATGCCTTATTTTAGTCAAACTTGTGATATTTTGTCTGCAGAATTTGAAGGTTCATGAAAATAGAAGATAGTGGTTTTCTGCAAATACTTCAAAAGATTCCGCTAATATATTTGCCCGCCAACGTCCCTGATTTCCAGGAGTTGACTTCCTCGCATGATTTCCTAATTTTAATGGTAGTTGACTTAAGTCGGCCTAAGGTTCCGTCTTTTTTCAAGTCTTGAAAGATTTCCCAAGCTAAATGCTGTGTATTATAGATTAACTTTTCATTAAGAGTTTTTTGTACTCACACTTGTTGAAAATTTTACAGGTTTTCTAAAGGGACTCGTCACATGTACAAATTTTGGCAACACTTGTAATAATATCACAACCAATCGGTGGGGGTGGCTGGTATGGGGTGTGGCGGCAGTGAAATGACAAAAATGCCCTTGGCAGACTTAACAGATATGGATGGAGTTAAGTCAGTTGGACCAAAATGGCAACGATGAAACCTTTTTGGATCCAGATGTTAAAAATGAAACCTTTGGACTAAACTGGCAAAATGGCCCAAACCACAGGGACTAAAATGGCAATTAACTCTAAATTATATTTATTTAATTTTTGGAATATTAGTTAAAGTATTATATTTTAACTTGACACTTATATGTATTTGTACATGTATATCTTCCCAAGGATGGGTGTATTCATACTTGTATTCATAAACTTGTGTATTTTTGCCAAGTATCGGTGGTATTCCGGTGTATTTCTATACGTACGAGAATACGTATTTTTATTGTGTTTATTAAGTATCCTTATACTTAATTTTGAATTTATTTTTCCGGAATAATATTTCTAATAAAAAGAAAATCCACCAATATATATTCTTAAAATATATATTTTTAAGAGATTATTTATAGAAATCTATTTATATTTCTTCTTGGCAAAAATGTTTGTATTTTCATATAAATCTCAAAAATAATACATTTTCAAGTTTAACTTAGAAAATATATATAAATCTATTTTTCACCCAAAAATAATGTATTCCATGTTTATTTAAGAAAATATATATTTTCTCCCAAAAATAATATATCTTCTAATAGTTTCAAGAAAACATATATATTTTTATTTACCCAAAAATAATATATTTTCTCCTTGTAAAAAATATGATATATTTTTGTAGTAATTTTAAAAACCATATTTTTTTTCTCTTGGTGTCCAAAATACCATTACCAAAATATACTTATAAATTAAATTCTGGAATATTTATGTAAGTTATATTCCTTGTTTGGTTTCTCCAATATTTTTGGTATAAATTGTATATTTAATTCTTGGAATTTTGGTAATATTTTGTATTGTATTATCTTGGTATTTTGGTGAGTTATATTATTTCAAGTCCTAAAATAATATAACTAATACACATAATATACAAATATTCAGACACATGGTGACATCTAAATATATATATTCTCTTAAATACATATTTAGTCACTTTCATTATCAAAAACCAACCTCCAATATTTATAATTTTTGTAACAAAATTATGGCAAACTTTATATGAAAATTCATGGTTTAAAATATACTTGTAAATATTCGTTTAAAAATATTTTTCTAAGTGTTTAATTTTTAGAAAAAAATTGCCATAGTTTCCCCTTAAAAATGGAGGTTTCCATGCTTTCAAAGCATATCATTTTCTT
Source organism: Helianthus tuberosus (assembly GCA_030545235.1). NCBI lineage: Eukaryota > Viridiplantae > Streptophyta > Magnoliopsida > Asterales > Asteraceae > Helianthus > Helianthus tuberosus. The sequence goes on from CM060369.1 coordinate 88,785,698, forward strand.
TTATAAATCTTCACAATCAACAACAAATCAAACCATACTTACCAAGTGCCAAAATCAAGCTATTTACACTACTTCATGAACTTGAAAATTTATAAAAATTTGTAGTAACTTACTAGTGTATTTAGTAAGCTTAGTTACCCTTTAAAGTGTGGTTGTTCATTTAAAAACATCATTCTTGAAGAATTTAGATGTTTACAACTTGTAAATCATTTTTCTAAAAATACTTCTTCTTGAGTTTTTCTTGTTAAATACATGATTCTACACTTGATTAACCACTAGAAATGTGATTAATTTCTTTAAGAACCAAGCTTATGTAAATCTTGTATTTTAACTTGGTTTCTTGAGAAAATCATTCTTAAAATCATATGTTTACAAGACTTTATATTCACTTTGTTCATTATTATTCAAGAAAACAATTTACACTTCAAGTTCATGCTTTACATAAGGATGATCTCTTGATCTTAAACATAATCATCCTCTCATTTTGCTAGATTATGTCTTTAATCACTATCTAGCAAGATCATATGATGTTTAACATCATTAACTTAAACAATCAACAATCAAGTAGCATAACAACACATAAACAACATGTATTCTTATGATTTTAGTCTTATGTTCAAGATTAATGTTCTTGATTCATAGTGTTCTTCATGTTAAGTTACCTGTATCATTCATTAACCAACTAAATAAGATGTAAAATAAGATGTAGATGATCTTACTACTAGCTCAAGGCTAGGGATGAACACAAGAAGATGATGATGATGAATGAGGTGGTTAATAGCACTTGCAAGAGGTCCTTCAACTTTCAAGAGCTCCTAGATTCTTTGTATTGCTTCTTACACCTTTGTATATGTAGAGAATGGATAAAGATTGAAGGATGAAGGTGGTGGTGTGTGGTGTGGGTTACAGCCGAGAGTGGGAAGAGAGGAAGAGAGAGTTTAGTGTATGTTGTGTGTTTGAGAATGAATGTGCATGATCTTGTGGTTAGAGTTTATAATCATCCAACATGTTTTAGTCTAGTGGTTCATATGTTCACAAAAGATGGAGACATAATCTAGTTTAATAATCAAATAAAATCAAGAGTGGGGGCCCACTCATAACCGTAAGATGGGGGGGTGTTTAGTTAGTTTGTAAAGAAAAGTTGGTTATTTAGTTGAAATCCATGTGTTATAGTTAGGTGTTTAGTTATTAGGATGTTATATAGTGTGTTATGATGTTCGGGGACCATAACTAGCTCGGAAATGTTAAAACAATGCTTCTAGTGAAAATTTGGTGTTTCGGGTAGTGTCTGATTGTTCGGTTGGTTACCGGTTCGTTAAGGTGCTAAACTACGCATGTGTGCTTTATGTTACCTTTTGTGACAGTTTTGATTCCCGATACTTAGGAAAGCATTTTGTACCATTTAACCATATTTCTGCATGATATTAAGTTGTTTAAATGCTGAATTATGCTGAATTCTGCAGAATTCTGCAGTTTGTGTGAGTTTTAGGCACTTTCCGGCACTTAAACTATCACTAGGAAGGCAGTTTTATGATTCTTACTTTCCTACACACTATACTAGTGCAACTCTTGGTTTCTGGCTCATTATGTGGCTCAATACCATGTCTGTCTATGTACTGAACCTCGTCTGCATTTTTCTGATTTATCTGATAAGTGTGCTAACTTTGTTTCGTGCATCGTTTGAATCAATAAAGTTTGCATGCAATAATGATATGACATTTTGCACTATATGATGCACATGTATATATGATAACAAAAATCAGAAAACATTAATGTCATAATGTTAAGTCAGCACAGTCATTAAGCACTAATTACTGTTTAATAAGTGTACGGATACATGCAAATTTGACAATTGTCACACAAACTACACACCATTTTCTAAAAAATGGATTCCCCCATGTCCTCATCTTCCGTTGCCAATTTTTATTACAAATATTTTTTAGCCGATGAGGGTGAGTCGACCGATGAGGAGGTCAAGCAAGAGGCGGTTACGAGTGTGTGCGAACTCGCAGCGCGGTATATGAAACATTATAGTCGGCCTCAAAGTGAAATTTTTATAAGATAATATATTGAACGAGACCGACGTTCGGCAAACGATCGATTAATGAAAGATTACTTCGATGAAGCGCCTACTTACCCAAACCCAAACGTTTTTAGGCGTCGTTTCTGGATGAGTAATGTGACATTTGTGCTTTATAAACATTGTACGATGTAGAACAATAACAATTATAAATGAAACGATTTGTTTTGGTTTCATTGTTGGTTTATTTATGTGTGACAATTTCACGATTTGATTCTAGTTCGATTTCAACCTTTAAATCACTTTCTTGAAAGGTATACGCAAACTGTTACGTAAACGTAATCAGTTTAACACGACAAACACTATGGAATAGTGAATTAAGCTTAAAATACCTTAAATAACCTTTACATAACTTAGAAATAAGTTTTGAAGGGTTTGGTGAGTCAAAAACAAGTTTATTCGATCACAGAGACTATTTGCGACAAACTGCGAAAGTCTGCCGATTCGTATAGCAACACACATTCCAGAACAAGATCATAAGCTAAACATACCCTAAATATCCTTTACATAGCTTATAAATAATCTTTGAAGGGTTCGGTATGCGAAAATGCGCTTATTTGATCAATAGGGACTAAAAGCGTCAAAAACTGCATAAGTTTGCATTTACGCGCATATCTTACGTTCTGACCATATCCGGACATCCAATTTTTTTTTGTAATCATTAAAATATTTTATTTTAGTGATTGGAATGCAAAAATACCATTCATCGCGTAATTTGGATCGTTTTTCGCCTCTGTTCGAGTTTCGTTGTAATTAACCGAATAACGCAATCGTACGACCAAACGAACCGACATCCGTGATATTTTCAAATATATTTTAAGTCCCCTATGCTTTAACATCCTTTTAGAGCCTTAAAATTTGCTTAATGGGGTTTTAACGCGTCAAAATGGCCTAAATAGTGTGCAGGGACCAAAATTGGGATTTTTGAAAGTCTGGTACACGAGGTCGCGCCGCGCGACGGCTCAAGGGTACCTCTGTCGCGCCACACGACAGCCCTATCTGGACAGAAACTTTGTTGCTGCATCAGTAGCTATTTGGCAATCCCATATTCAACATTTTTATGACTAATCACTTGAAATTGCCACCATTTAATCTGCTTTTGACACTTGTTAAGACCCTCCTAAGATCATGACAACACATAGGACACTTGTAATGATCTTAAGGCTTCAATTCAACTATAAAAACCCCTCAAACCTACCCATTTCATTGCTCATCATCATCTTTCTTTCTCTAACACTCAAGAGGAGCTTGCTACCTTCTTAGGAGAGCTCTCAACTGAGTTTTCTAGTTTAATCTTTCAGCCATTAGAGCTTTGTAAGTATTCTTTCATGGCTAGTTCTTCATTTTCAGCCATTGCAAGTTGAAAGTCAAACAGTTTGACTACCGTTTGACTTTCGGTTTTGACCACGAATTGGTCAAATCAAAGTTCAATTGAACTTTGCAAAGTGAGCGTAATCATGATGGTTATAGTCCCTTGCGACTATACCTACTGATTACCACGTTGACTAGTCGAAGTGACGAGTCAAAGTTTCGGTCAAAATGCACGATTATGTGCATTTTGCGTTGAAACTATTTTCGGGTATCAAAACACTTTGTTTTGATATCAAATCAGTTTTCTAACATAGTTAAACATGTTTTAACATGTTTAACTCGTCACTTTTAGTCTAGTGCTTATATAGGGTCGTAAGTCAAGCGGTCTTGACAACCGCTTAGACTTTCGAACCCGACCCATTTGGTCGATCATTAGGATCCGACCAAACATATTTTGTGACCATAGTTGTATAGGGAATAACCTTCTGAGGTTATACCTTATGGACACTTAGTTTAATTAGTTGTATGATAGGTAGTTTATATGCCTTTGGAAAATGACCAAAATGCCCTTTTCATGCATAATTTGAAATTAAGCATATGTAACTTAATTTTTGACACTTAAACTGATTATGCAATGTTATTAAACATGTTAGGGCATATAATACTTGTCATAGGACTAGTTAGGCTATCCGAATGCGCTTTTACGCAAATGACGCGTTAAAGTAGCCTAGACTATCTTAACGGGTCATAACGGGTCATAAGCACTTAGGATAGGTTCCGAATCAGAATGTAGGCTTTGTTAAACCATATCACATGAGTTCCAATACTCATTTGGTTTATGAGACCTCATTATACCTGATCTCCCGATTTAGGTGTCGATTTATTAACATAGTGATCCGATTACTTGGTGCCACTTGAATTTCCTTGATTTACCCGAGCTTGTTAGTTCACTTAATCGAGGATACTTTGCAATCTCAAGTGAGTACATAGTTCCCCTGTTTTACTGCTTTCAATTGTTTTGGGGTGATGCATATGTGTTAAACGATCTCGATAATGTGAACAAACTTGTTGGAAGTTAATACATAACACGAATGACATTCATTAGCTTTGGCCGAGCCGACCAGTAGTATGTTATGGTACCATAGGATCTGACAAATCCCGTAGTCGGACTATCGCCATGGTTATGTATGGGGGTAATGTGGGTAACGACAGAACCTAATGATTGTTAACTTACCCTTTGGTGGTTTGTTAATACGAGTTGAACGATGGACGAGTCACACAGGTTTGAATGTATTCAACGAGACGACCAAAAGTTAGTTTTCACAATTAAAACATGAACGATTTTGAATGATATGAACGATTGGAACGATTTGAACGATTGGAACGATTGAACGATTGGTTTTTAAAACACGAACGATTGAGAACAAGTACAATTGAACGATTGGTTTTTGGTATGTGATTAAGTAACGAGACGGGTGTAATGTGATAAAATCATGGTAGATACGTCGCTGGTACTTCTTATATATAAGTGCTTTTATTATATTACATTCTGTGGCGTTATTTAGTTCACTCGAACGAACGATTTCAAATGATGTCACGCAACGATGTTTACTAAAGGATATAAACCATACGAGTTTTATTACAAGAACGATTTACAATTTTGGTTTACAAAAACAAATGTTTTGGGTCAAGATTCATGGCAACGAGTTTTATAAACTATAACCAACTGGTTTTAAGTTGGTTAATCATATTGCAATACAAAACACTTTGCAAAACATGGTTTTCAATTATCAACTCTTGTGGTCGTACGAGGTATTGCAACATGTATATGAGCCATGAATCTGACATACTCACAAAACCTATGTGCTCGCCGGCATTTTTATGCTGACTTTATTTTCACATATGTTTCAGGTGGTGTTGTTTGATGATGTTGATGATGACTATGCATGATCACGTAGGAATGGACGAGGCCTTAGTGACTTAATAATCAAGATAGACAATATTTTTGTGTTTTGTTTTACTTTAAGACAATGTTAAATGTTTAATAATTCAATAAAACGAAACTTTAGTCCATGTGTTGTGAAACAATAATTCTGTTACTCTGCTCCCCGACGTTTTCCATCGTGGTTTTGTTGTTTTAACGCGGTCGGGGTGTGACAGAAGAGTTGGTATCAGAGCTCATGGTTGTAGGGAATTAGATTATTAGTAATGCTTTGACCTAGACTATAACCTTCCTAGGACCCTAACGCAAGTTTACTTGCGTTTAGATTCTAAAACAATACCGTCACCTATCTTTAGGTGACATGCACAACAAGAACACCAATAACAAATCCGTTTTGAAAATCAGTCATCTATTTTTAGATGATTTGTTATAAGGTTTTGAACCTTCAAAGTTTTCAAAATCTCGTCAAAGTTTGGGTCTTATAATGTAAACACGTGCAATCTGGAAGGGTGGGTGCCTGTACCTCGAGTTTTCTGTCTAAGGCTCAAGTGTTCGTACAAATCCACATAATCGGACCAGTCACTCTTACCTGGGAACTCTTGGGGTGAGTGTCCACTTATAGGCTAAAGCATGTCTTCGCGATACATTATTATGACCCAATTACTTTGATAAGTCACTGTGTGTCGTTTGTTTGTTCGAGGTAATAAATGAATGATCGCCTTCCTTTTGATTCATCGATGTTTTCAATACCTCTTTTGTTTATCCAAATGCCAATCTCACTCGTTTCTCATGTTTCCTTATTCTTTTTAGAATATGCCACCTAGACGTGATCAAACACAAGATGCTGCACTCGCAGCCTTAGTTGCTCAGTAGATTGCTGCTGTGATTCTGAACCTCATAACTCAGATAAATCAAGAGAATAACAATAACAACAATAACAATGCTCAGTGAAGTTTTAAGACGTTTAATTCGGCTAAACCACTGAAGTTTTATGGGTTTCAAGGAGCAACTGCGCTCCTACAATGGTTTGAGAGTCTGGAAAGCACCTTTAGACATGTTCAGTGTCCAAATGAGCGAAAGGTTGAATTTGCATCCAGTGTTTTTGAGAAACGTGCTCTGGCATGGTGGAACGGTGTGATGAGAGATAGGGGTGCCAATGTGGCATTGGCACAAACTTGGGAAGAGCTTCGGGCTCTCATGATGAGAGAATTCTGCCACCGACACAAAATAAGGGCATTGGAACGGGCGTTTGATGATCTTAAACAAGATGGGGGAGAACACCGTGCTTACACAGATTGTTATGAGGAGTTGAGTTTGCTCTGTCCTACTATAGTTACCCCGTTGGATAAAGCGATCGAGAGGTATATTGATGGGTTGTCTGACTCTGTGCAAGACATAGTTACTGGTAGTAACCCTACCACTGTTCTTCAGGCTATCGAACTGGCTGCAACCCTGACTGAGTCTCAGGTCAGAAAGGGTAAACTAACCCGCAAGGGTGACAAGAAACACTCAGCTGACACCACACAAGACAAGGGTAAAAGCAAGAAAAAAAGTGAGTCATCAAGAAGGTCGAGGAAGCGTAAGGCTTCCCAGAATTTTGCTGTTACCGCACAACCCAATCAAAACGCTCAGAACCCACCAACACAGCCTCCTGGAAAGAAGCCTTATGCTGGTACTGCACCTTACTGCAATCGGTACAATGGTCATTATGCGGCTCAGCAAGTGTGTAAACAATGTACCTCTTGTGGTAGACTTGGCCACACGGCCAACATTTGTTGATCGGTTCCTAATCAAGCTGATCAGAATCCAGCACAAGCACTGGGAAACGTTGCTAGACCTCCTTTCCTACCTGGTTCATGTTTTAACTTTGGAGGAAACTTCAGGAACAACTGCCCAAGATTGGTGAACGGGAACGCTAATGCTAATCCCACTCGGTGACGAGCATACAATCTGAATGCTTAGGAGGCTCGTGCTGATAATGAAGTTGTTAACAGTACATTCCTTGTTAACCATCAACCTGCATCTGTTCTTTTCGATTCTGGTACCGATATAAGTTTTGTATCATTAGCATTTGAACCTTTACTTGCAATACCTAGAACTAAACTAAGGAAACCCTTATCTGTCGAAGTTACTACTGGTGAACCTCTTGTACTCGATTCTATCATTCGTGATTGTCAATTGAACCTCGATAACCATTTTTTCCTATTGACCTCACACCGATGCAACTTGGAAGTTTCGATATTATCGTGGGGATGGATTGGTTAACTAGACTTCATGCTGAGGTAGTTTGTTTTGATAAGATTGTTCGTATTCCTCTTTCAGCTGGTGAAGTTCTAGAAGTTCGTGGCGAAAAACCCTCGGGTGGTTTCAAACTCATGTCATGTACGAAAGCCCAAAAATACCTACAAAAAGGATATGTGGCCTTTCTGGCACATGTCAGAGAGGAGAAAGGCAAGAGCAATAGTATTCAAGATAATCCAATTGTTCGAGATTATCCAGAGGTGTTCCTGATGAACTGTCTGGTTTGCCTCCAGTTCGTCAAGTCGAGTTTCATATTGATCTTGTACCTAATGCCAACCCGATTGCTAAAGTACCTTACCGTCTTGCACCTTCTGAGATGCAAGAATTGTCAAAACAATTACAGGAGTTATCTGACAAAGGATTCATCCGTCCGAGTTATTCACCTTGGGGCGCTATCCTGATTATGAAAAAGAAAGATGGATCTTTCCGTATGTGTATCGATTATCGTGAGCTCAACAAGCTCACCATCAAGAATCGATATCCCCTACCACTAATCGATGATCTCTTTGATCAGCTACAAGGTGCTACATGTTTTTCCAAAATCGATTTATGTTCTGGGTATCATCAGCTTCGTGTATTCGAAGAAGATATTCCCAAAACTGCTTTCCGCATGAGATATGGTCACTACGAGTTCACTGTCATGCCTTTTGGATTGACAAATGCTCCACCTGTTTTCATGGACTTAATGAATAGGGTTTGTAAACCTTATTTAGACAAGTTCATCATTGTGTTCATTGACGACATTCTTATTTATTCGAAGTCACGAGCCGATCACGAAAAGCACCTTCGTCAGACAATGGAACTACTAAAGAAGGAACAACTTTTCGCCAAATCCTCCAAGTGTGAATTCTGGCTTAAGGAAGTTCAGTTTTTGGGCCATATAGTCAACGAACAGGGTATTCATGTGGATCCTTCCAAAATCGTTGCTATTAAGGATTGGAACACACCTACTACTCCTACAGAAGTTTGCTCTTTTCTTGGTCTTGCTGGTTACTATCGACGATTCATCGCGAACTTCTCGAAGATTATGGTTCCTCTCACTGCTTTGACTTAGAAGAATAAGACTTATGAGTGGGGACCCAAACAAGAGGAAACTTTCCAACCACTGAAACAAAAACTCTGTGATGCTCCTATCTTATCTTTACCTGATGGCAATGATGATTTCGTTGTTTGTTGTGACGCGTCGAATCTAGGCCTTGGTTGCGTTTTCATGCAACGAGGTAAAGTTGTAGCATATGCGTCAAGACAATTGAAAATCCACGAGAAGAACTACACAACTCATGATCTTGAGTTAGGCGCTGTAGTTTTTGCTTTGAAAATTTGGAGACACTATCTCTATGGCTAGAAATATGTGGTTTTCACAGACCACAAAAGTCTCCAACACATTTTCAATCAGAAGGAGCTAAACATGAGACAACGACGCTGGGTTGAGCTATTGAACGATTACGACTGCGAGATTCGCTACCATCCTGTTAAGGCGAATGTTGTAGCCGATGCGCTAAGTCGAAAGGAACGTGTCAAGCTTCATTGTGTACGAATTCGATCTGATATCCAATCACATGTCCTTCAAGCACAACGTATATGTGTAACTCAAGGCTTATTGAAATATGAGCTACCACTTCAACTTGAACTACAACTCAAAACGAAAGACGATGGGTTACTCTATTTCAAGGATCATTTGTGGATTCCGAAACAAGACAATCTTCGCACTTTAGTGATGGACGAATCTCATAAGTCTCGTTATTCTATCCATCCTGGTGCTGACAAAATGTACAAGGATCTTTTTACTAGTACTGGTGGTCTGGTATGAAGAAGGATGTTGCCTTGTATGTATCTAAATGCCTAACTTATCTCAAAGTCAAGGCTGAACATCAATGACCATCTGGTTTACTTGTACAACCAGAGATACCGTTATGGAAGTGGGAGAACATTGTGATGGATCTCATCACTAAGTTACCGCGCACATCTAGAGGCCACGATACTATTTGGGTAGTCATCGACCGACTGACGAAATCAACACACTTTTTGCCGATTCGCAAGGATCTATCTGCTGATAAACTCGCCAAGATCTATGTTGATGAGATTGTATCTCGACATGTTGTTCCTTTGAACATTATATCTGATCGTGATGCTCGATTCTCATCTCACTTTTGGAAGACCATGCAATCCCCTATAGGAACCTAACTAAATCTGAGCACTGCTTATCATCCCCAAACGGATAGACAATCCGAGAGGACGATACAAACACTGGAGGACATGCTTAGAGCATGTGTGATAGACTTTGGCGGTAATTGGGATTCGCATTTACCGTTGATCGAGTTCTCTTACAACAATAGTTATCATGCTAGCATCAATATGGTACCGTTCAAAGCTTTATACGGTCGAAAATGTCGTTCACCTGTCTGTTGGAATGAGCTCGGTGAAGCTCAGCTTACTGGACCTGAACTTATTTGGGAAACAACGGACAAAGTCAAGACAATTCACGATAATCTTCTGACAGATAGAAGCTGTCAAAAGAGTTATGCGGATATGCGATGCAAGCCCTTGGAATTTCAAGTTGGAGACCATGTCCTACTCAAGGTATCCCCTTGGAAGAGAGTGGTGAGATTTGGAAAGAAAGGAAAACTTGCACCACGATACGTTGGACCATTTAAGATTGTTGAAAAAATCGGAAAGGTTACCTATCGACTTGAGCTACCTCCTGAACTTGGGAATATTCACCCAACATTCCACGTGTCCAATTTACGAAATTGTTTAGCCGATACTGATCTTCATATTCCACTCAACGAAATTCAATTTGATGACACGATGCACTTTATCGAGAAACCTGTGGAGATAATGGGTCGTGAAGTCAAGCAACTGAAGATCAAACAAATACTATTAGTCAAGGTTTGCTGCGAGTCTAAACGTGGGCCATAGTTTACTTGGGAACGTGAGGACCAAATGAAGGCGAAATATCCACATTTGTTTTCACAAGTTTCCTCTAGTTAAAATTTCGGGACAAAATTTCCTAAAGTAGGGGAGACTGTGACATTTGTGCTTTGTAAACACTGTATGATGTAGAACAATATCAATTATCAATGAAACAATGTTTTTTGGTTTCAATGTTGGTTTATTTGTGTATGACAATTTCACGATTTGATTCTAGTTCGATTTCAAGCTTTAAATCACTTTTTGGAAAGTTATACGCAAACTGTTATGTAAACGTAATCAGTTTAACACGAAAAACACTCTGGAACAGTGACTTAAGCTTAACATACCTTAAATAACCTTTACATAACTTAGAAATAAGTTTTGAAGGGTTTGGTGTGTCAAAAAGAAGTTTATTCGATCACAGGGACTATTTGTGACAAACTGCGAACGTCTGCCGATTCGTATAGCAACACACATTCTGGAACAAGATCATAAGCTAAACATATCCTAAATATCCTTTACATAGCTTAGAAATAAGCTTTGAAGGGTTCGGTATGCGAAAATGCACTTATTTGATCAATAGGGATTAAAAGCGTCAAAAAGTGCATAAGTTTGCATTTACCCGCATATCTTACGTTCTGACCATATCCGGACATCCAAAAATTTTTGTAATCATTAAAATATTTTTTTTAGCGATTGGAATGCAAAAATACCATTCGTCGCGTAATTTTGATCGTTTTTCGCGTCCGTTCGAGTTTCGTCATAATTAACCAAATAGCGCGATCATACGACCAAACGAACCAACATCCGTGATATTTTCAAACGTATTTTAAGTCCCCTATGCTTTAACATCCTTGTAGAGCCTTAAAATTTGCTTAACGGGGTTTAAACGCGTCGAAAATGGCATAAAGAGTGTGCAGGGACCAAAATTGTAATTTTTGAAAGTCTGATACACGAGGTCGTGCTACGCGATGGCTGAAGAGTACCTCTGTCATGCCACGCGACAGCCCTATCTAGGCAGAAACTTTGTTGCTGCATCAGCAGCTATGTGGCAGCCCCATATTCAACATTTTTATGACTAATCACTTGAAATTGCCACCATTTAATCTGCTTTTGACACTTGTTAATACCCTCCTAAGATCATGACAACACATAGGACACTTTTAATGATCTTGAGGCTTCAATTCAACTATAAAAACCCCTCAAACCTGCCCATTTCATTGCTCATCATCATCTTTCTTTCTCTAATACTCAAGAGGATCTTGCTACCTTCTTAGGAGAGCTCCCAACTGAGTTTTCTAGTTCAATCTTTCAGCCATTAGAGCTTTGTAAGTATTCTTTCATGGCTAGTTCTTTATTTTCAGCCATTACAAGCTGAAAGTCAAACAGTTTGACTGCCGTTTGACTTTCGGTTTTGACCACGAATTGGTCAAATCAAAGTTCAACTGAACTTTGCAATGTGAGCGTAATCATGATGGTTATAGTCCCTTGTGGCTATACCTACTGACTACCACGTTGACTAGTCGAAGTGACGAGTCAAAGTTTCGATCAAAATGCACGATTATGTGCATTTTGCGATGAAACTATTTTCGGGTATTAAAACACTTTGTTTTGATATCAAATCAGTTTTCTAACTTAGTTAAACATCTTTGAACATGTTTAACTCGTCACTTTTAGTCTAGTGCTTATATAGGGTCGTCACTTAGTTTGATTAGTTGTATGATAGGTATTTTATATGCCTTAGGAAAATGAAAATGCCATTTTCATGCATAATTTGAAATTAAGCATATGTAACTTAATTTTTGACACTTAAACTGATTATGCAATGTTATTAAACATGTTAGGGCATATAATACTTGTCATAGGACTAGTTAGGCTATCCGAATGCGCTTTTGCACAAATGACGCGTTGAAGTAGCGTAGACTATCTTAACTGATCATAACGGGTCATAAGCACTTAGGATAGGTTCCGAATCAGAATGTAGGCTTTGTTAAACCATATCACATGAGTTCCAATACTCATTTCGTTTACGAGACCTCAATCTACCCGATCTCCCAATTTAGGTGTCGATTTATTAACATAGTGATCCGATTACTAGGTGCCACTTGAATTTCCTTGATTTACCCGAGCTTGTTAGTTCACTTAATCGAGGATACTTTGCAAACTCAAGTGAGTACATAGTTCCCCTATTTTAATGCTTTCAATTGTTTTGGGGTGATGCATATTTGTTAAACGATTTCGATGTTTTCAAAAACAAATGTTATGGTTTATATTAAACACAACGATTTCGATAATGTGAACAAACTTGTTGGAAGTTAATACATAACACGAATGACATTCATTTGCTTTGGCCGAGCCGACCAGTAGTATGTTATGGTACCATAGGATCTGACAAATCCCGTTATCGGACTATCACCATGGTTATGTATGGGGGTAATGTGGGTAACGACAGAACCTGATGATTGTTAACTTACCCTTTGGTGGTTTGTTAATACGAGTTGAACGATGGACGAGTCACACAGGTTTGAATGTATTCAACGAGACGACCAAAAGTTAGTTTTCACAATTAACACATGAACAATTTTGAACGATTTGAACGATATGAATGATTGGAACGATTTGAACGATTGGAACGATTTGAACGATTGGTTTTGAAACACAAACGATTGAGAACAAGTACAATTGAACGATTGGTTTTTGGTTTGTGGTTTGTGATAAAGTAACGGGACGGGTGTAATGTGATAAAAGCATGGTAGATACGCCACTGGTACTTCTTATATATATGTGCTTTTATCATATTACATTCCGTGGCGTTATTTAGTTCACTCGAACGAACAATTTCAAATGATGTGACGCAATGATGTTTACTAAAGGATATAAGCCATACGAGTTTTATTACAAGAACGATTTACAATTTTGGGTTTCAAAAACGAATGTTTTGGGTCAAGATTCATGGCAACGAGTTTTATAAACTATAACCAACTGGTTTTAAGTTGGTTAATCATATTGCAATACAAAACACTTTTCGAAACATGGTTTTCAATTATCGACTCTTGTGGTCGTACGAGGTATTGCAACATGTATACGAGCCATGAATCTGACATACTCACAAAACCTACGTGATCGCCGGCATTTTTATGTTGACTTTATTTTCACATATGTTTCAGGTGGTGTTGTTTGATGATGTTGATGATGACTATGCATGCTCACGTAGGAATGGACGAGGCCTTAGTGACATAATCAAGATAGACAATATGTTTGTATTTTGTTTTACTTTAAGACAATGTTAAACGTTTAATAATTCAATAAAACGAAACTTTAATCCATGTGTTGTGAAACAATATTTCTGTTACTCCGCTCCCCTATGTTTTTCGCCGCGGTTTTGTTGTTTTAACTCGGTCGGGGTGTGACAAGTAAACGTTTATTTCTACACATTGCTGGAGACTTGGAAAACAAATTTGATTATTTTAAACAAAAAGCGGATGCAAGAGGGACGCTTGGATTTACCGGTATTCAAAAGTGTATTTTCAGTGCTACGAGTCCTTGCGTACGGAAACACGACCGACATTAACGACGAGTATTTAAAGATGGTCGAGAAAACAACGCGCGATACCTTGGAACGTTTTTGTCACGGTACACTACAATCCTATAAATATTACACGCATTTATATTTTTTTGGTTAGCTTGAAATTATATATATTCGTTTTTTAAAAGTATAATAAATTTATACGGTGCACATTATCTGAGAAAGCCTACATAGTAGGATCTTCAACAAATTTAAAAGGTCCATTCTAATCAACATGGTCTACTGGGCATGATCGGGAGCTTGGATTATCGCCGTTGGCGGTGGTATAATTGTCCAACCGCATGACGAGGTCAACACACACGAGGTGACCAAGACGGACCATCTGTTATTCTTCAGGCGATTGCCTCACATGACCTTTGGGTTTAGTCGGCTTACTTTGGTGTCGCGGGGTCATGCAATGATATAAACGTTTTCGAGCAATCTCCATTGGCAGAGGATTTCATTTCTGGTAGAGCTGCAAAAGCATCTTTCTTATGCAAACAAAAAACTACTACCCGCACGGATACTAAATGTGCGATGGAATTTATCCTAGGTATTTGATTGTCGTGAAGACGTTTAGGGACCTGTACAATGAAAAAAGAACTCACATTAAAAAAGTTCAAGAGTCTTCGCGGAAGGACATTGAGAGATACTTTGGGGTCTTCAACAACGGTGGCATTATTTGAGAAATCCTTGTCGTGCATAGACCAAAGAAAAAAATTAGAGATGCTATGAATGTTTGTATAATCATGAATAATATGATATTGGAAGACGAAGGAAAACCAATATGCCAAAACTATGTACCGGAAGCTGTTCAGGAATATCTGCAAGCAACAATGGAAGAAAGAGTGAACAATGCACATGAAATGTGGTCTGAAGCCGCACATTACGCGTTAGCGGTTGATTTATTCCAACAAGCATGGTCGGTTCGGTATATTCCAAACGAGGGTGAACAAGAAGTTGATGATGAGGAAGACGAAGACGACGAGTACGACTAAAGCGAAGACGACAATTAAGACGAGTAGTGTTATTTGTTTGTGTTTTATTATTTATGTAAATTTATTTATTTAATGAAATATTATTAGTGTTAATTTTAGAAGAAAAATAAAAAAATAATTGGGTAATCATTGGACGAGGCATTATTGGGCATTATACTACTATACCCATTTTAAATAAATGCCCCATAATACCCCAGTGCTGACTGGACCACCACACGGCGAATCATACCCAAGAGAGGGGTATTATCTTCACTCACCACCATGGTTTTCAGGACCGGATCGGACATCAAACCGGACGCCTTACTGGTTCACTGGTCGGACCGGTTCGGTCGGTGAGACTGGATTTACGAACTGGATGACGTAATTAATATATATATATATATATGTGTGTGTGTGTGTGTGTGTGTGTGTGTGTGTGTGTGTGTGTGTGTTATATAGGGGAGGGTTATCTTGAGAACACTCATTTTTGTGAGAACACTAGGAACAATTTCCATCCATAGATCATCCTAAATTAAGGGCTAAGATTATAGGGGATTAAATGAGGAGAAAACTTAAATTAAAAGACAAAAGGAGCATTATTGTCAAAATATAAACTCAAAAACCCATCAAAATCCTTCAAAAGCATCTCTGTGAAAAAAAGAAAAAAACCCTTCAAATTTCAAAATCACGATGTTGGAGATTTCAACAATCAAAACAGGGATACAAATAATCAATCTTGCCCAATTTGGATTCGATGAGATCATCTTCGATTGACTGATTATGAACGGCTGGCTGATGTAATAAGCGAAGAAACTTTACTCGTCTTCTTCAAGTACTAGTTTGTGATGTAATTTAGATCTGATTGATGGTTTGAAGTATGATTATTTCGTTTATGTTAGTTACGTATGAAATTGTTAGGTTTGTTTGGACGTTTATGTGATTTTTAGTTATGTATATGGAGAATTGGTTGAATTAGGGTTTCTATCACTAAATTTGAGTATGAAATTGTTAGGTTTGTTTGGACATTGATGTAAATTTTAGTTATGTATATAGAATATTGGTGGAATTGGGGTTTCTATGACTGAATTTAAGTCTAAAATTGTTAGGTTTGCTTGGAAATTGATGTAAATTTTAGTTATGAATATTGAGAGAATTGGTTGAGTTCCGATCACGCTATCATATCATTATCTATAGGTACCAATGCACTTTTCATAATTTATTCAACGTCTATCAGTAACAATTCATGATTCGTTAATCTATTGCTAGTAATTTTGATATTAAGCTTGCTTAGGGTTTCTCATTTACTTACACGTATTGCTGAGTCTTAAAAATGATATGTGACAACGAAAAACTTACACATGTGTCAGATATCTTACATAACAATACATGAAATTTACACTTGTGTAAAACAAACACTTACACATGTGTAAAATAGACACTGTTGTGGAAACCGTGGTACTATGTTGTCATTATGTAACACAATACATTAGTCAGCTAGGTCTAATGTACTTTTGTAACTCTCATGTGGTAAAATCGTTAATAAAGTATTAAGAGCTTTTATAATCTTGTGTAGTCGGGAAGGGGTAGCAAGACCATAAGAAGAAAACTTGGGAAGGACTAGAATGATTAATGCCATGTAGGTGCAAATTGACAAGAATTGTGATTGATGGTAAAGTATCTTAGTTTGTAAAAATATTAATATCTTGTTGAACAAAGCGCCACACTAAAAGACTGGGTTTATTTAAGTATAGAGATAGTGTCTTATGTTCATGGGTCAACTAAGGTTTTGAGATTACAAGTTGATGAATTATTTTTAACTATATGTTATTGTTACTTTTGTTTATTGATAAAAATGTGTATGAGTTTAACGCACACTGACGCTGGGATTAACTCGGGAATTGTGTTGGTAGCGTTTCAGTCAGGCTCAGTATTTCCATATGTTTTTACACATGTGTAATCATATATATGAAGGTTTACACAAGTGTCAATCATAATACTTTAAAAAAATAAGCATAAATAAGAAATTTTACACATGTATAAATCATGTATATGAAGGTTTACACGTGTGTAAGTCATAATAATTTAAAGAATAAGCATAAATACGAAAGTTTACACATGTGTAAATCATATATATGAAGGTTTACACATGTGTAAATCTTAGTACTTAAAAGAAATAAGTATAAATATGAAATTTTACACATGTATAAATCATAACTACGAGGGATGAACATGAGTACCAGACCGGTACCAAAATACTGATACTGAAAAACGACAATAATGTGTACCTGGGACACTTGTGCTCCGTAAACACACACAATGTAGGAAACTATCATTTATCAAAGAAACAATGTGTTTTGGTCTCAAAAATTTGTTTATTTTGGTTTTACAATTTCACATTTAAATTCTAGTTCATTTTCAAGCCTTAAATCGCTTTCTGGAAAGTTAAACGCGAACTGATACGTAAATGTAACCAATTTAATGTGGCAAACACTCCGGAACAGTGACATAGGCTTAACATACCTTAAATAACTTTTATATAACATAGAAATAAGTTTTGAAAGCTTTGTTGTGTCAAAAACAAGTTTATTCACACTCAGGGACTATTTGCGTCAAACTGCGAAAGTCTGTTGATTCACATAGTATCGAACATTATGGAACTTTATCATAAGTTAAACATGCCCTAAATATCCTTTACATAGCTTAGAAATAGGCTTTGAGATGTTTGGTGCGCAAAAATAAACTTATTTGATCAATAGGGACTAAAAGCGTCAAAAAGAGCATAAGTTTGCATTTTCGCACATATCTTACGTTCTGAATATATCCGGACATCCAAAAATTTATGTAATCATTAAAATAATTTATTTTAGTGAGTGGCATGATAAAATTCCATTCGTCGCGTAGTTTGGGTCGTTTTTCGCATCCGTTCGTGTTTCGTCATAATTAACTGAACAACGCAACCGTACAGCCAAACGAACCGACATCCGAGATATTTTTGAGCATGTTTCATGTTCCCTGTACTTTAACTTCATTTTATAGCCTTGAAATTGGATTAATGGGGCTTAAATGTGCCAAAAATGCATCAAAAACCATGTTTTGAACATTCAGGGACCAAAGTTGACAATCTGCCATAGTTGTCTTAGGAAGGCACCAAAGTTGAAAATCTGATTTCCAGCTTTTTCTAGCTGTTCCCCTCATTTTCATATGGTTTTAATGAAACTAGGGGCTTGTTTTGGGTTACCCATGGTATTCTAAAACCATAGGCACACTTTGACGGTCCAGATTGAAGCACGGTTTACGAGGAACGATCTTAACAGTCTTGAAAATCCTATAAATACCCCACCCCATTTTCGTTTCATTTCACACATGATCTGAGTTTATATCCTAAGTTGAAGCTCTATGCTTCATACCTGGATATTTAAATCAAGATCCTCCTAGCTAGGACCCTTTGTAAGATTCTTTCGTTCTTTTATGCGTTTTTAGCACGAAAGTCAAACAGTGTTTGACAGCTTTGACCACTCTATGGTCAACACAAAGTTCGTTTGAACTTCGCAGCGTGAGCGTAATCACGATGGTTATAGTCCCAAGTGACTATACCTACTGATTACCACGTTGATTAGGTATAGTGACGAGTCATAGTTTCGGTCAAAATACGCGTCTATGCGTATTTTGCAACCAAACTATTTTTGGGTATCAAAACAGTTTGTTTTGATATCAAACTTGTTTTCTAACTTCGTTAAACATGTTTTAACATGTTTAACTCGTCACTTTTAGGATAGTGCTTATATAGGGTCGTAAGTCAAGCGGTCTAAACAACCGCTTAGACTTTCGAACCCGACCCGTTTGGTTGATCGTTAGGATCCGATCAAACATATAATGTGACCTTAGTTGTATAGGGAATAACCTTCCGAGGTTATACCTTATGGTCACTTTGTTTAGTTAGTTGTATGATAGGTAGTTTATATGCCTTAGGAAAATGACCAAAATGCCCTTTTTCGCATAATTTTATTTTAAGCATATGTAACACATGTTTTGACATCTAAAATGATTATATAACATAATTATATATGTTAAGGAGTATAATACTTGTCATAGGACTAGTTAGACGTCTCGAACGCACGTTCGCGCGAACGACACGTTAAAGTGGCGTAAGCTACCCTAATGGGTCGTAATGGGTCGTAAACACTTAGGATAGCTTCCGATTTAGAATATAGGCTTTGTTAAACCATATCACATGAGTTCCAATACTCATTTGGTTTACAAGACCTCATTCTACCCGATCTTCCGATTTAGGTGTCGATTCCCTAACGTAGTATCTGTTACCCTAGGAGTCGCTTCAACACTTGAACTCTTGGTCTTTTGAGCTTTGTTATACCCTTTGAACCGGAACTATACGCAACCCCAGGCGAGTACATAGTTCCCCTCTTTTACTGTTTTCAAATGTTTTGGCGTGATTCATATGTGTAATCGATTTGTTTTCAAAATGTATGGCATATGTGTGTTCACTAAGTGCTTTTATGTGTATTATTCCGATTATGCAAATGAAATGTTTTATCCTTAAATGATCTACCTATCTTCATAGTTAGATTCATGTAGGATATTTGAAGTACAGTCTTAGATCTTCCTATCTTCATAGTAAGATTTATAAGAAGTACTTTACAACTCGATGGTTGGTTTTTGTGTAGTTTGTTGGTGATTTAGATAACGAAACTAGATAATACAATAAGCACATGGTGGATACGCTGCTGGTACTTCCTATATATAAGTGTGCTTATTGTATTACCTTTCGTGGCGTTATCCCAAATCACCATTAGGATTTAGGATTGTTTTGATTCAATAATTCAATGTGACAAGAACCCAGGATCCCTGTAGTATCTATCTATCTTCATAGTTAGACTTATATGGGATGTTTAGAGTACTAATATTGGAGTCCATGTTTGGATTCATTGTGTAATTTAATGCATGTTAGATTAGACGATGTGACAGAACCCTAATCCTTATAGTATCTATCTATCTATCTTCATAGGTTGATTCTTGTAGGAGGTTTAAAGTACTGATATTGGAGTCCTTAATTGGATTCATTGTGTGCTTTAATGCGTGTTTACGAGGTGGAACAAGTTGACGATTATGTGTTTATGTGGTAGTTGTGATTTGGATAACGAAACGGGTGTAATAAAATAAGAACATGGTGGATACGCCGCTGGTACTTCCTATATATAAGTGTTCTTTTTTTATTATTCTTGTAGCGTTATCTGGATCACTTTAGGATTTTGTGTACTATTGTTTCAGTATTCGATTATCGAAATCCTTGTAGATTCTCCCATATCTTTATATGTTAGATTCTTAGAAGGATATTTAAAATATTATCATAGATCATTGATTTGATTTATATAATACTTATATAAGTTTTGATTTATTTCAAAACAGTTGTTATTAATCCTTGATTGGATTCCTAATAACATATTAACAAGTTTTTACGATGGTTTAATCGAGATTTCAATATAAGGCATAAAATGACTTAGTAAATATCATATTGCCATATACAAACCTATTTTGTCACGAGTTTTCACAATTAAGATTAATACCAAATGTTTTGCCATTTATTTTGCTAATAAAACCTATGTATTCGCCGACATTTTTATGCTGACTGTTTTCGCATAGGTTTCAGGTTTTCGACTGTTCAAGCATGCAACGCATAGGACTGCATATGGGCCTTAGACTTCTAAAACAAAAGAACAATTACATGTATTCTTTGTTTGTAAAACGATGTTAATAATATTGAAACAATCTAGTACCAGTAGTTGTGAGCAATTTGTAATGTGACTCCCCAATATTTCCGCCGCGTGTTGTGATATCACGCGATTGGGGTGTTACAGATTGGTATCAGAGCACTGGTTATAGGGAATTAAGTTATTAGCATGCCTTGAACCTAGTCTATAACCTTCCTAGTACCCAAACATGAGTAGACTTAGGAACTCTTTCCTAATCCTCATCTTTATTCGTGCCACAACTACTTTATGATTTACGAATCATCTAACCTTAGATGATTTATCCTGAACCTTGGGCTTTATGCCTTAAGGTATTCCTCAAAATGTTTTTCTCAAAGCGTTTTCATTAAAATATTTTTCAAAATGTTTTCTCAAACGATTTTGTCAAAATATTTCGCAAACATGTTTTATCTCAAACGATTTGTATCAAAAGATTTCTTAAATGTTTTCTTCAAACGTTTTTCATCGAAATCTTGGGTTTTAATAATGTGAACACATGCAATCTGGAAGGGTGGATGCATGTACCCCTAGTCTTCTGTCTAAGGCTAGAGTGTTCGTACAAATCCACATTTTCGGACCAGTCACTCTTACCTGGGAACTCTTAGGGTGAGTGTCCACTTATAGGCTAAAGCATGTCTTCGTGAAGCATTATAAAAACCTATCCATCTTGACCCTACCGAATGATTTTCGAACAACCTTTGTAACCCTACTCATTCATGTTACCCTCGGTAATGTGTTTGCTCTTCATGTCAATCGAAGCATCCTTCCTTTCCCAATACCATTTCATCATATTACCTTCGGTGATATGTTTGATTCGATACAGTTGAAATGAATCTCATTTCATTTCACGACTCCACGAGATCCTATTTTATTTTCAAAATACTACCTTTGTCTTTTAAAAAAAATTCAAATTTTTACCATTTGGATGAGAATTTTCAAATTTTCAAACACAAAGTTTCTTTATTTTAAAATTTTTTAATTAAAAACATTTTTGTCTTAAAAGTAATAAATTTTTAACAGGTAAAAAAAAAATAAATAAAAAATAAATTTTTTTTGATACAAACCATTAACCCGGTTTGTATTCTCTCATCCAAAAATATTACAAAAGTTTATTTTCAAACAACTCTTGTTTCAATACAATAATGTTACAAACTCATAACAATTGGATAAATCTAACTTTTGGTTTTCTCTATAGCTGAATTTTCAAAATGCCTCCTCGACGAGATACACAACCTCAAACCAATGAAGAGATTGCAGCCCTTGTCACTCAGCAGATGGATGCTGTGCTTCCGAACATAGTAATCCAGGTTCATCAAATATACAATAACAACAACAACACCCAATGTAATTTAAAGACCTTCAATTCAGCCAAACCGCTAAAATTCTCTGGGTCTGATGGAGCAATCGCACTCCTACTAGGGGTGTTCAGAATTCGTTTCGATTCGAAAAATTCGAAATTCGATTCGATTATCAAGAATTCGTTTCGAGTCGCAAGAATTCGAATTCGAATCGATTCAAGTCAAGTTAATCGAATACGAATCGAATACGAATTTACAATTTTAAATTCGATTCGATTCGAAATTCGAATAAGAATTATACATGTATTTTTATTTTTATATATATAATATATATAATTTAAAATTTAATACATATATAAATTAATTGGGCTATATAAAATTACCCATTTAAGTTATTACTAAGCCCATTACATATGATATGGGCATATGGCCCATGACATGATGAACCATCAACCAAATACCATATCTATTATTCGAATACGAAGCGAATACGAATTGAAGCGAATACGAATTGAAGCGAATACGAATTGAAGCGAATTTATTCGAATTCGATTCGAATTCGAATTTTTATTCGAATACGAAGCGAATACGAATTGAAGTTTTTATTCGAATTCGAATCGAATAGTATGTGTCTTATTCGAATTCGAATCGAATTCGAATTCAAGAGAAAAAAAAATTATTCGATTAATTCTATTCGAATAATTCGAAAATTCGATATTCGATTCGATGAACACCCCTAAGTCTCCTACAATGGTTTGAAAGTATAGAAAGCACATTCTGCCATGTTCAGTGTCCTAATGAGCGTAAGGTGGATTTTGCTTCGAGTGTCTTTCAAAGGAGAGCACTCACTTGGTGGAATGGTATTATGAGAGACCGAGGTGCCGATGTAGCAATGGAACTGACGTGGGAAGAGTTTAAGGATCTTATGAAGAAGAAATTCTGCCCACGAAGTGAAATTTGGGCTCTTGAAGATGAGTTCTATTATTTAAAACAGGATAGTGGGGGAAAACCGTGCCTACACTGACCGATTTGAACAGTTAAGCCTACTTTGCCCCACTATGGTCACACCTTTGGATCGGGCCATTGAGAAATACATCGATGGTTTACCTGACCCTGTCCAAGACATTGTCACTGGCAGCCAACCTGCAACGCTTAGGGAGGCTAAGGAATTAGCTGTTATCTTGACTGACTCACAGGTTAGAAAAGGTAAGTTAGTTCGACAAGGAGACAAGAAACAAGACACTGAATCAGTTAACGAGAATTCGAGAAGATCAAAGGCCGAATCTTCTAAAAGTTCTAGGAAGCGCAAGGCTTCAAAGAACTTTGCAATTCCTGCACCTGCTCCACTGAACTCAGTACCCTTTAAGGGATTTTATAGTGGGAAGCAACCTCAGTGCAATCATTGCAATTATCATCATGCATCAAATTCCCCTTGTCGCCAGTGTACAATTTGTTGTTTATTTGGACATCTAGCCATGACCTGTCGTATCCGAAACCGAGCAGCCTGTGACACCCCAGGAAAACCAGGAAACCACGCAACTTAACTAGCTTCCTCAGTAACCACGTGCTAAATTTCGGGACGAAATTTTCTTAACAGGGGGAGAATGTGACAACCCTCATAATTACATGTATCCGTACGATTAAATAATGTTAATTAAGTGCTTAATGACTGTGCTGAATTACTTAACTGCTTTCTGATTACTGCGTCATACTTACATGTGCTTTTTAACATACTAGTCTTGTGCAGAAAATTGACTAAATGGTCCTGAATGTTTTCCTAAGTGTTGGGAATTAAAAGTGTTACAAAAAAGATATATAAAGGACACTATACGGAATAACTTATTTAACGAAACGGTATCTAACCGAACAACCGGACATTACCCGGAACACTAAAATATTGCAAAAAGTATTGTTTCATTTTTTCTGAGCTAGTTATGGTTCCCGAGCACTATAACATATTGCATAATACATGTAACACACTAAACACCAGCTTTGCACTTAACACCCCACTAATCACCTACTTTACCAAACAAATTACAACTTACCCCCCCCCCCTTGTTATGACCGTCCCCTAAGGGGACCCCACTCCCAAGATTTGTTAAATCTCCTAAATCTTCTAAATCTTCCCAAGATCCTTCCATTTGATTTGATTAGATGTTGTAGTGTACATAACCCACACATTAACCTTTGGACAATTGGAACTTGGTGATTATAAGTTAACTCTAGAGCATCATCTTCACCACACCACACTCTCTCTTCCCCTCCCCTTGTTCTCGGCCGATCTCACACACACATACCACCACATTTTTGTTTCAAGTTCATCCATTCCAAGTGATTCTCAAGGTGTATCAAGGTGATTTATGAAGTGTAGAGCTCACGGATCTTGAAGGACCTCTTTTGCTAGCTATTATCCATCACTTTTTCATCTTGATCTTCCCTAGCTTTAAGCTAGTTGTAAGACTTCTTTAAACTCTTGTTTACTTCATGTTTTAGTGGTTAAAGATTGTATTATGATAAAATAACTAGAACACTAAAAGACTTGAATCTTAAATCTTGAATCATGAAATGAAATATGATGATATGATGATATATTGTAGATTGATGTTGTTTAGTAGATGGATGATGATTGCATGTTGATTTCTAGTAGTATGATGATTGATCATCATATGGAACTTTATTAGAAAGTATGGTGATCGTATGTGTGCGTTTTAGTAACATTCAAGCAAATAACATCATGCTGAATAAAATTTACAGCCAACTTCAGTTGGCTGTAAACAGACAGTTATAAATCGAAAAGTTGATTTTCTGAAGTCTAAATTATGTATTTTCGAAAAATGCTTCAAATGGCACTAGAATCGTATTTTTTTGAGGTCGTTTGCTATTTTTAAAGGGGCATTTTTTACAGCAGCAAAAGCTGCGTTTTTACTGCATAAAATGTGTGTTATGTTTTTTATCATAACTTGAAATCTGTGTAGAATTAGCTCATGAAATTTGTACTGTAGATGACCACTGATGTCATTGTAATTCTCCCACTGGAATTTCATCAATCAGACATACGATGAATTTAAATGAATTTTTCCATGGACTGCAGTCAGAAAGTGACGAATCTGATTACAGTCCGGTAAATGATTTTTATAAAATAATGACTAACGAATTGGATCCCAAGATTTTTACACAATAATATTTGGATCATTTAAGACCTTCGTTAAAAAGTTGGGAATTTTTGGAATAGGTTAACTATTTTATTAAAATGCCCGAAAACAGCCCAGTTTTGGATGTTAAAGCTGAAATGACATAAGTAGTAATTTGCGTGTCTAAATGTCGGGTATGTTATCTGAGGATGATCTAACATGTTATATGTCGATGAAAATGTTATGTGCAATATCGTATGCTTGCTTTTGAATGGTAATAGATGGGGAAGTTTATATGGGCGTGAACTGTTAAAGTGATTATGTGTTATGTGGTAGATGTGTGTAGGAACTTCATGTTTATTTGAAGTCACTAATAAACTAAGTGGTAATCATACTAGGACGTGATTGACCAACACCTATTGTTAGCTACTTTAAGAGTTCAACCGAGCAACCAAAGGCGAGTTCACACTTTCTACAAGGCATGGGATTCCCGGTGGTTTAGGAATGGGTCAAGAAACTAAAATGGAACCTACATATCCTCCTTGGGTAGGATATGTACCGCCATCCTCCATAGGTAGGATGCCAATATTAATCCTGAGTATTCTCCTTGGGTAGAATACGTACGTTCTTCCTCCTTGGGTAGGACAACAACCTTAAACTACTAGCCAAAACTCTATCACCTAAGTCCCTCATTTTATATCGACTTAATCGCCGAGGCCGATGGCGAGCGGGTCATTAGTTAATAGCGCTATTAGGTTTGACAAACCTCACACCGTGCCGGTAGGACGGGCGTGTACTAATGGATCATGGCAAACAGTCAATGATGATAGACATTGACTTAGGGCACAACTTACTTTCGTCAGTAGTCGATATGGTAACGGTCTAGTGGTTCACATGGGGAAGCCCCCACTAATTATGGGTATGGTTTGGGAAAGAAGGAATTGGTTAATCATATTTTCAACTATGGGGTAACCCCCACGACAAGTAAGCCAGCTAAAGACAAACTATGTTTTCGAAAGCAACCTAAAACAAACACCCAACTGTGAACTCGCTCAACTTTGTTGTTGACTCCTTGTTACATGCCTTGCAGGTCGTTAGGTATCTATGGAGCTTGCACGGGGAGGCGTGGTTGTTGTGGGACATGGACTGTTGAGTCCCATGTTAAACTTTTAAACTTATGAACTTATTACTTATGTTTTGGGTTTTACCTTTAATGCTTCCGCTGTTTAATTTGAACTTGGTTAACTAGCTTTTGATCACCAATTATAATGTGTGGTTGGGTTTTATCTATCTTAAATACATTGTTCAATATGATTGGTGGCTTGGTCCTGGTCATGTCACGCCTCCAAGCGGTGATACTCCGCATGGTGGATTTTGGGGGTGTGACACAGCCCCTACTCAGACTCACCCAAGAGCATGTTTCAATTGTGGTGACTTAAATCATTTCAAGCGAAACTGCCCCAAGCTTGCCAATGCTAATGGACGAGCATTCAACGTCAATGAGGCTCAAGCTAATGATCAAGCGCTTATGATCATCTGAACCTCTACATTTTCTGTTTAGTTTAAAAAACGATGTACTTATTTCGACTATGTTTGTAATGACAGTATAAATTTCAAGAAGTTTATCTTTATCTTTGTCACACCCCAACCGATGGCGGAAACATCGGGGCATGGCACTGAGCGAAACAGATTATCCAGAAGTTTCCATAACAATTATCATTACCAATCAATTTAAAGTAACATGTCCCATACCATGTCTCAAAAGGTAAACAAATTATTACAGACAAAATCTAGGCAAATAGTTCTATTCCGACAACTCAGATTAAAATAGAGCAATTGTTTATCTGCTTCTAGAGACCCTTGATTTAATTTGTACAGACAACTATTTGTTGGCCTCTAGAGCTTTATTCTAGCCTCGATTTCCTAGCAGGTGTGCATCCTAAGCACCTGTCACATACGTTAAAATAAAGTCAATACATATAATGTAAAGGTGAGCATACAAGTTTGATAATAGCATATATATAGTTCGAATTTGTTTACGCATAACTAGCACATACACATAGGGAAATGAAGCACGTTAGTTATCGACATAGATCCATCGATACCAATGAATGCGGGTTAACTGCCAGAGGCAGTTCGCAATACATGATTACCACCGTAATCCATGCAAGTAATTGTCCTTAACAACCCCTGCGAACAGGTGCTCAAATAGTATAGCATGCATTAACGGTTAGTGTTCAAATAGTATTGAGTAGTGTGATTTTTGTGATTTGAATATTTGTAACGTATGTAACACCCAAAAGTGCGTAAAGCAAAAATGGTTCGAGTATACTCACAGCGATGATGGATTGAAGGGAGCGCTTAAAGCAGAATTAGCCTGATTAGAACGATAGCATAACGATAAGTGATGCATAAAATGATGCAAGGTGTAAGTGGCTCGGATAGTAACTCGGTCGGATTGGTAATCCGATTGGACGGTCCGGTCATGCGGATGACAATCCGTTCGGATGGTCATCCGGTTAGATAGGTTGTCCGGTCGGATGACTATTCGAGTGGATTGTTTCTTCCTTTGATGTGTTTGTGTATGATGGGTTGTCCTTTGAAGTTTTCATTGTAGCATTTTGAAAACGTTGAAGTATCTCTACCTTTCAAGTCGGTCGATCGGACGGCTTAGTCGCGCGGATTGACAATCCGTTCGGATGGTCATCCAGTCGGACGGTGACTCGAGTGGCGAGGTTACTTAGTGAGAACAATTCCACAGCAGGGTGTCACTCGGTCGGACAGGCTGTCCGGTCAGGTGGCATCCTTTGTGCATTGAACATGTTGAAAATTGTTTTAAGTCCAAGTATCTCATGATACGAAGAGTAATCAGGTCTGGTAGGTAGTCCGATCGGATAGCAATGCGCTCAATACTCAAACTTCAGATGATGTTAGCTAAGTGTGGGACCCAAAGAGCAAGCCGCTCGGATGACCTAGTCGCTCGGATGACTTATCCGTTCGGATAAGTTGTCCGGTCGGATAGCACCCCGTGCTGGTCGTTCCGTTCGTCTTTCACTTGGCCGTTTTGATTGTTTGTTTCTTTTATCGAGATGTTTTGATAGCGTGCTAACCAACAGAACTCCATCTTGACCCAAGTAACCCGATCGTCCAGGAATCACCCTAGTTCGACCAGTTAATCGGTTCGAGACGGTTGTTCTTGGTTAACCCGAAATCGGTGGTCTCGTGAATAGAATCCAGATCTTGAACTAGCACAACACTAAGAATGAGTAGGAGACTAGAACAAGGCCCAATTCTATTGGTTTTGAGTGTATTGAGTGTAAAAGAGTTGGAAGAAAGTTAGAAACCATCTTTCAATCCTTTTTCACTATGTTTATGTTTAGATCTATGCAAGATCTTTGTGTATTCGTGTGGAAATCGATTAGATCTAAGTTGTTCTTGGTGGATCGAGGCCAAAACATGAAGTTCTTCGAGAACACATGATGACGTCATCCTAGAACACCTCAAATCTAGTGATTTCATGGTTAAAAGTTAAGATTCAAAAGATAGAAAGGTGTAGGAGTGCGTGTAGATCAAGAAAGTACAAGATTTAGGACGAGATCTTACCGGAATCGAGAGAAATCGAAGAAAAGGTGAGGAGAGCATGCAGGTCGGTCAGAGAGTTGCCAAAAGTAGAAAGTTTGAGAGTGACATGGGTATTTATAGAGTTACCCAAAGAGGAAAGTGTGAGTCGGTCGGATGGCATCTCGTCCGGGTGACTTATCCGGTCGGATGTCATCTCGGTCGGATGACATGTGGCACCAGATCAAGTGGCAGCCCGGTCGGATTGGCAATCCGGCCGGATGGCACTTGGTTCGGGTGTTCGGTGCGACGATTTTTTCTGTTTCGATTTCGATTTCGATTTCGATCGATGCGAATGCGATAGATTTTTCCTAGTCAAATTACTTTTAATCCCAACTACTCATATCTTCGCTATCTCTTCTCTACTAATTATCATAGTTCGATTTCGATTGAGTTCGATTGCGATTCGAGTTTCAATTCGAGTTCGATTGTGTTTCGAGTTCGATTTCGTTTCGGTTGATTACCACAACATAGCATAAATAAGCATGCACAAGTAACACATAGGGCACACACACGTATAACAATAACCAAAATACATAATTCGAGTTGCGATTTGATGTCGATTTGATTAGCATAGTTTGATTATCGTTTAGTTAACTTTATCGCATTGTTACTTCCTATAGTTCACAGTCGTAAGTCGATTAGATAGCGAGCACATGCGTCAATTATTGTAATTATTGACATTTACTCCACATAATACAACTAAACTAAACATACAAAAGAAATTCTCTATAAGTCAAGTTGTGCGAAATCGGTCGTTGACTTTGACCTTGACTTGACTTTGACTTCGTAAACACGGGGTGTTACAGCCTCCCCTTGTTTAGGGAATTTTGTCCCGAAATTAGGCTGAAAGATGTACACTACCGTGAATCACATTGGAGAACTTTCTCTCTCTAGACTTTCACTCTCTAGAACAATTGCGGGTACTTTGCCTTCATGTCGCTTTCGAGTTCCCAAGTGAACTCTGTACCTCGTTTGCCTTCCCATCGGACTTTCACAATAGGGATGCGAGAGCATCTGAGTTGCTTGGTTTGGCGATCCATGATTTCAACAGGCTTCTCCACGAAGTGTAGTGTTTCGTTTACTTAAAGGTCATCGAGTGGAACATGTAAGTCGTGGTCGGCCAGGCACTTTCAGAGGTTTGACACGTGGAAAGTCGGGTGGACGTTACTAAGTTCCTCCGGTAGTTCGAGTCTGTAGGCGACTTTTCCGATCCTTTCCAGAATCTTAAAAGGTCCAACATATCGAGGCGCTAGTTTCCCTTTCTTGCCGAATCTGATCACACCCTTCCAAGGTGATACCCTTAGGAGTACGTAGTCGCCAATGTCAAATTCAAAGGGCTTGCGTCTTCTATCGGCATAACTTTTATGTCGATTCTGAGCTTTCGTTAGGTTGTCTCGAATTTGGAAAATTTTGTCTGTTGTTTCTTGTAATAGCTCGGGACCGGTTAATTGCGAGTGACCGATCTCGTGCCATACAATAGGCGATCGACATTTTCTTCCGTATAAAGCCTCGAATGGTGCCATCTGAATACTGGAATGATAACTGTTGTTATACGAGAATTAGACACACGAATGGAGCATGTCTTCAAGAGTACGAATCGTTCTTTCAGTTTGACCGTCGGTTTGACGGTGGAAAGCGGTACTTAGATTAAGCGATGTACCGAGTGCCGTTTGAAACGTTTCCCACAGTCACGAGGTAAACCGAGCATCACGATCAGAGATGATGTCGCGAGGCATCCCATGATTACAAATGATCTCGTCGGTGTAGATTCAGGCTAATCGTTCTACCTTGTAGTCTTCCCGTATTGGCAAGAAGTGAGCTGATTTGGTCAAACGGTCAACGACAACCCAAATGTTGTCGTGACCTGATGACGTGTGTGGAAGATTTGTTATGAAATCCATAGCTACACTCTCCCACTTCCACATAGGGATCGGCGGTTGTTCGAGTAGCCAGAGGGTCTTTGATGTTCAGCCTTGACTCTTGCACAAGTTAGGCACTTCCCAACGTAGAGAGCAATATCCCTTTTCATGCTCGGCCACCAGTACTTGTAGCGAAGATCCTGGTACATTTTGTCGGCACTGGGATGAATAGAATACCGGGATTTGTGGGCTTCGTCCATCAAAATTTGTCACAAATTGGTTCGTTTGGGGATCCAAATTCGGTCCAGAAAGTGGAATATCCCATTCGACTTACTCACAAGTTGGGCTCCATCGTGGTAGATTCTTTCCTTCTTCAGAGTGCGCTCATTAAAACATGCATGCTGAGCTTCGTAGATGAGGGTTTCGAGATCGTATTGGGCTTGAACATTACGAGTGCTAAGCAGATAGCTCCGTCTGCTGAGTGCGTCGGTAACAACATTTGCTTTGCCTGGGTGACAACGAATCTCACAGTCATAATCGTTGAGAAGTTATACCCATCGGTGTTGACGCATATTAAGTTCCTTTTGATTAAAGATATGTTGCAGGCTCCTATGATCGGTGAAGATCGTACACTTTGTACCATACAGGTAGTGTCGCCAAATCTTTAACGCAAAAACAACCGCGCCTAGCTCGAGATCATGGGGTGTATAGTTCTTCTCGTGGATTTTGAGCTGACGAGATGCGTAGGCTATAACCTTGTCCCGCTGCATAAGAACACATCCAAGACCAAGGTTGGAAGTATCACAGTAGACAATGAAATCATCGTTTCCGTCGGGCAATGTGAGAACAGGAGCATTGCAAAGCATGTGTTTGAGGGTTCGAAAGGTAGACTCTTGCTCAGTCCCCCAAGCAAAAGGCTTGTCTTTATGCGTGAGAGCGGTAAGCGGAACAGTGATCTTCGAGAATCCTTCGAAAAATCGTCGATAATAGCCCGCTAGTCCGAGAAATGAACGGACTTCGGACGGGTTCTTAGGTGTAATCCAACTCTTAACGGCTTCAATCTTCGCAGGATTGACGTGAATACCTTGACTATTCACGATGTGACCCAGAAACTGAACCTCCTCCAACCAAAATTCACACTTTGAGAACTTGGCATAGAGCTGGTTCCCCTGGAGTAGCTCGAGAACCAAACGTAGATGTTGCGCGTGTTCGGCTTTCGATTTGGAATAGATCAAGACATCGTCGATGAATACGATGACGAAACGGTCGAGATATGGTTTACACACGCGATTCATCAAATCCATGAAAACCGCGGGTGCGTTGGTCAAACCAAAGGGCATAACAATGAATTCGTAATGGCCGTATCGAGTGCGAAACGCAGTTTTGGGTATATCGTCCTCTTGAATGCGTAACTGGTGATAGCCTGAGCGTAAATCGATCTTCGAGAAACACGTAGCACCTTGTAGCTGATCAAATAAATCGTCGATACGAGGTAGGGGATAACGGTTCTTGATAGTTAACTTATTCAACTCCCGATAGTCGATGGACATCCTGAACGACCCATCCTTCTTTTTGACGAAAAGGACTGGCGCGCCCCAAGGAGAGGTGCTCGGGCGAATAAAGCCTTTCTCAAGTAATTCCTGGAGTTGGTTTGAGAGTTCGCGCATTTCGGACGGTGCGAGTCGGTAAGGAGCTTTGGCAATAGGGTTGGCTCCCGGAATGAGGTCGATACGAAAGTCGATATCACGACTTGGCGGTAATCTAGGAAGATCCTCAAGAAAAACGTTAGGAAATTCTCGGACCACAGGAACATCGTTTACTTCCTTCTTCTCTTTCTTTTCCTTCTCCGCTACTACAATGTTGGCCAAGAACGCCCTGTATTCCTTGCGGAGATACTTGCTAGCTTGGACACAAGACATAAGCTTGAGACCTTTCGAAGCAGTTTCACCGTAGACGCACAATAGATCACCATTCGCGAGCGAAAATCGAATCATCTTGTCGAAGCACACAACTTCAGCATGGTTTTCGCGAAGAAAGTCCATGCCTACTATGACATCAAAACTTCCGAGTTGCATCGGAATAAGGTCGATTGGGAAGATGTGATTATTGAGCTCAAGAGTACAATCACGGAGAATAGAATTAACGGCGACAGTTCTTCCGGTAGCGACTTCAACATCGAACGTTGAGGAGAGTTGGGAGCGCTTACGACTAAGGAGCTTCTCGAATTCGAACGACACAAAGCAATTATCGGCTCCAGTATCAAATAAACACGAAGCATAAATACCATTCACAAGGAACGTACCATTAACCACGTTGTTGTCGGCTTGGGCTTGGCGCACGTTGATGTTGAAAGTTCGTGCGCGTGCTGCTTGTTGCTGTTGCTGCTGGTGTTGCTGCTGCTGCTGAGGCTGCTGTTGCTGGGGCTCTTGTTTCACAACCCTGTTTGGGCACATGTTGG
Organism: Helianthus tuberosus; assembly: GCA_030545235.1. NCBI lineage: Eukaryota > Viridiplantae > Streptophyta > Magnoliopsida > Asterales > Asteraceae > Helianthus > Helianthus tuberosus. The sequence continues at coordinate 88,818,919 of CM060369.1, forward strand.
CGAAATGGTTAGGATCGCCACATGCGAAGCAGGCTCTGGCGTTAACCGCTGGTGCCGGAGGAGCTTGTTGACCCTGAGGGGCGGTGAGTAGAGCTTGATGAGCAGGAGCTTGTTGAGCACGGCAGTTGGTAGTAAAATGGTCGTACATATTGCAATGAGCATAGAAACGGAAAGCGATGGTAGTCGGGTGGTGGTAGGTACAAGTAGAGCAAAGCGGGTGTGGCCTAGTGTATGCACGCTTAGCAGGTGGTGCATTTGCCACAGGCGCCACTACTTGACGCTGTTGGGCTGGTACAGCTTGTATCGGTGCAGCAGTGATCGCACAGTTCTTGTTGCTGGAGCTGTTCTGTTGGATCGTCGTGTGACCCTAAGGAGTCAATCTGAGTAGTTCATCATCAAATACAAAGGCGGAATCAATGTAAATGACTTAACACAGCTTGTTCCTTTCTAATTATCTTCTCTTATTGATATCTTGAGCTTTTTACAAACAATTTTGACAAAAATTCGGCAGCACCTCAGCTCTCCAATTCTAATTCCGTAACAAATGAATCAGTATGATCAGGTATATATAGTGTTGTAATTTCGCTTGAAATAACTTCACACGGAATTACGTTTCAAACGGAATTACCTAATTCCGTACGGAATTAGCTAATTTTGCATGAGACTCTAATTTCGTTTGAAGTTACATCATGCACCATTCAAGCGAAATTACCTATATACTCGTTTTCTCGATTTCCGTGTCACACCCTGGCTTTGCGGAAGCGTGGGTTTATTTGGTGTGACTTCTTAATACCATAGCTTAATCACAACAAAGCTATATGAAAGTAAAACCATGATGATCATCCATTACTTCAAGTTTTAAAAGTAAAATACGTCAACATTGTTTAAAAGTTTGACACTTGAAACATACCTACAAACATGACATAAACAGAAACTTGTTCACATAACTTAACCAAAAGACATGAATAGAAACACAGTTTAAGGCTTGTGACTCGTCCAGGAAAAAGTCACAATCCCTAAACTTGGATGACATCATTCTTCTACGCAGCGTGTCGACAGTGCGTACCTTGCCAGATCCCTAATTCCCTGAAATACATATAAGTTGAAAAATCAACATAAAGTTGAGCGAGTTCATGTGAAAGTGAGTATGTAAAACCTTTGTAATACATTGGTAAGTATAAAATCCCTGGTATGTAGCAAATAAGGAAATAAAGAGATCACCAATGGTTTGCAAGGCCGTTGATATGTGTGAAGTGCAGTAGGAAGACTCAAACCTAGCGGATTTTTACGTCGGGTACAAAGTCACCCTGAGGTCCGTTCTGTTGGGCCTGGATTTGGGCTCGCTACACCCAGATATATCTACCGCTACTGACCCTCGGTCCTACAATGAGGATTAATGGCCTCTAGTTTCAGCCTACTCACTCACATGATCTAAGTAGTAACCCTCCTTATGCTAACCATACCATGTAAAAAGTATTCGTAATCATAGTAACATGTATTTCACCCCCGAAGTATAAAAACTGAAAACAGTTAAGAGAAAAGGGGGACATGAACTCACAGAAGTGCGTCTCCAAAATAGTAAATCCCAACCAACCTGCTGCGTGACGACCTACACGTACTAACTTCTATTAGTCGGAAGGCCGTGCCTTGGCTTATGGTTTAACGTTTTTGGGAAATAGTTAGACAACTATTTCGTATTTACACTTCTTAATTATTTAATAATTATATTCCTTCCCAAGGATGGGGGTTTTAATACATGTGCGTTTTTGTAATTCCAAAAATATATTATTAAGTCTCACTTAATAAAATATATTTTAATTCATTTGTCTAAAATATTCTATCTCCAAAATATACATATTTTTCCCAAAAATATTATATTTTATTCCATACGATTTCCAAAATAATACTTTGTCAAAATACACATTTAAGAGTATTTTCCGAGAAATACATAAGTTACGTTTTTAAGTTCGTGTGGTAATAATACCGGTGTAACTTAAATATTTATTTGTGAGGGCGTTGGTATTATTTTGGAGTCGTTACTTTTTAGTGTATACGAGTTATATTATTTTTACTCTAAAAATAATATACATATAATTCTCAAAATAGTCATAAAATCACACAAGCGTTTTACTATGAAATATATATTCTCAATATATATTTAACAAGTTTTATTTACGAAAATCCACCTCCGAATACTTGGTTATCTTATAATAAAAATCATGGTGAAGTTTGTTTGGAAAACAAGTCAAAAATATATTTTTAACCACTTGTCACAAAATATTTCTAAGTGTTATTTTCTGGAAAAATTTCCCCAGGGTTTCCTCTGTAACTGGAGGTGGACACACTTACTAGCGTATCATTTTCTTTTCAAAATTCAATCAATCAATTTCCAATCATCAAAATACAATTTTCAAACATCAAACTAGTCAAAGATAAGTATAAATCGCAAACACATGAACTTGTAAGTTGTGTAAAAATATGTAGTAACTTTCCAACATATTTAGTAGATCTTTCCATCTTTAAAAATAAAATCATTTTCTTGGAAATCTTTATTTTTAAAGAACATGTAAGTTTACAACTTCTATTCCAAAAATTACGAAAATATTTCTTGGTTAAATCTTTTGTCACACAAGTGTTTACACACTTGTTTGTTTGCAAAAATGCTTTTAGTTCATGAAAGATCCGGCTTTTAAACAAGGTTTGCATCTTACACTTGGTTCTTCGAAAATACCACGTGTAGATCTTTAGATCTACTAGTTTAGAACTCTATTTTACAAGAAAAATCATTTTTACACAAGTTCATGTTTTGTTAGTGGAAGAGTTCATCATCTTGTAACTTTCACACTTAACAAACTACTAGTTCATGTTCCATGAACATGATCTAGCATGGTTAGATGATGATCTATCCCACTACTAGCATCAAACAACATAAAACATTCACAACTAAACAAGATTCTCAAGTTTTACACCATTTGTTTCTCTTTAACCAACTAGTTCATCATACTTTCAAGTCTTTTAGTTTTGATCTTGTAAGTTCTTGAGTTTTAACCGTTAAATCTCTTATTAACCACTTTAAACATGAACAAGAAGATGTTGGGAAGCACTTACTACTAGCTCGAGGCTAGGGAAGAAACAAAGCGAAAACAAGGTGGATAAAAGCAACGTAGTGAGGTTATTGAGATTCCGAAAGCACCGGGTCTCCTCGTATGATCTCTTGCACCTTGGGATGTAAGTGGAATAGCAAGATCAAACTTGAATGATGGGTGGAGGATGGATGATGGTTTCGGCCGATTACACCAAGGAGAGAAGAGAGAGATGTTTTTGTGAAGTGTTTAAGTGAATGAGAATGATAACCTTTCATGTAAATTTATAATCCATCATTCTCCATTATCCAACATATAATATGTTTACTAGATATAAGACAAGTATGATTAAAATAATCAAAAATGTGAGGGATGTGTCCCCTTGGGGGACCGTTCGGTTAGGGGGGGTTATGGTTTGATTTCAACCAAATAGTTAGTGTCTAGTTATGTTAGTTAGGAATTTAAGTTAGTTACTAGTGTGTTATGTAATAAAACGGGTGTTAGGGTGTTCGGGGACCCTAACTAGCTCAGAAAAGGAAAAACAATGTCATTGACAATATTTTTATGTTCCGGGTAAAGTCCGGTTGTTCGGTTGGATACCGATCCGTTAAAGTGCTAAATAAGCATTTAAAGTGCCTTTTATAGTGTTTTTAGTGACACAATGAATTCCCGACACTTTGTAAAGTGTCTAACATTATTTTACCCAGTTTTTGCACTCCACTAGTTAAGTTAAATGCTGAATTTTGTGATAAAGTGCAGAATTTTGTAATTAACACATGTTTTAGGCACATTCGGTCACTATAACTATCACCTAATGATGCAGTTTTACAAACCTCATCTCCCTACACTCACTACTAGTGTAGTAATTTATTCCCGGCTCATACTGGCCTTAGAGACAATATTTATCTAGTGCTGGCAATGTCAGCATGTTTACTGGGTTATCCGTATTGTGTGCTCACTGTGCTTTTGTGCATCAAGGTTGTCACTAATGTTTGTGTCTAAATAATAGAGTGACAGTGTAAATGTGATGCATGAGTATGTATGTATTAGAAATCAAGGAGCAGTTTAACCACAGTTGTGAGCAAGCACAGTAATTAAGTATTAATCAAATATTAATTAATTCGTACGGATACCTGGTTTGGTGAGGGTTGTCACATTCTCCCCCCGTTAAATAAATTTCGTCCCGAAATTTAGGCTCTGCTTCTAGTTGCAGGGGTCTTAGGAAATAAATAGGGGTATTTTTCTTTCATACGATCCTCACGTTCCCACGTGAATTCAGGCCCATGTCTAGCATTCCATCGAACTTTGACGAGTTTGATGTTGCTCTTGCGTGTTTTGTTAACTTTCCAATCCGTAACCTCGACGGGTTCTTCGTAAAGTGGACTGTGTCGTCGATATGAACTTCGTCAGCAGGAATGATCACTGTCTCTTGTGTTGGACTCTCTCTCAAATTTGATACATGGAATGTATCGTGAACACCATTGAGTTCAGCAGGTAGGTCCAACTTGTAGGCTACAAGCCCAATCCTTTGCAGGATTTTGAAAGGGCCAATGTAACGCGGATTCAACTTCCCACGCTTTCCAAAGCGTGCCACACCCTTCCAGGGTGAAACTTTCAATAAAACCATATCTCCAACTTGAAATTCCAAGGGTTTCCTCTTTGGATCTGCATAGGCTTTCTGTCTGTCGCGAGCCGCCTCGATGCGTTTTCGAATCTGCGCAATTTTGTCTGTCGTCTCTTGGACTATTTCGGGACCAACAAGCTGTCTATCACCCGCATCAGCCCAGCATAGCGGTGATCAACACTTACGTCCGTAAAGCACTTCAAATGGCGCGGCTCCAATGCTTGTGTGGTAGCTGTTGTTGTATGAAAACTCGACCAAGGGTAAATGATTATCCCAGCTACCACCTAAGTCCATTACACATGCTCTCAGCATATCCTCCAATGTCTGGATAGTTCTTTCACTTTGGCCATCAGTTTGCGGATGAAATGCAGTGCTCAGGTTCAACTGTGAGCCAAAAGCTTCTTGAAAGGATTGACAAATCCTTGATATGAATCTCCCATCTCTATCTGAGATAATCGAGAGAGGCACTCCATGACGTGCAACAATCTCTCTCATGTATATTTCCACAAGTTTACTTTTGTTGACTTTCTCTTTGATTGACAAGAAGTGTGCGGACTTGGTCAGACGGTCAACTATTACCCAAATAGTGTCATGACCTCTGGGCGTCTTTGGAAACTTAGTTATGAAGTCCATTGAAATTTGTTCCCATTTCCACTTGGGAATCTCAGGTTGTTGCAGAAGTCCTGAAGGCTTCTGGTATTCAGCTTTCACCTTGGCGCACGTTAAACACTTGCTAACATAAACAGCAACATCGCCTTTCATCCTAGGCCACCAATAAAAATCCTTAAGATCTTGGTACATCTTATCCGCACCGGGATGAATAGAGTACCGTGATTTGTGAGCTTCATCAAAAATAACCTTCCTTAATCCACCAAACAGAGGAACCCAAATCCGTTTCATGAAGCATAAAGTTCCTTCCTCGTTTGGCACCAACTGCTTCTCCATCCCACGGAGATACTCTTTTTCAATATTCCTTTCTTTCAAAGCTTCTCTCTGGGCGGCACGAATGCGCAGAGAGAGGTCTGTCTGGACAATCATCTCCAAAGCCCTAACCCTTATGGGCTTAATCCTTTCCTTTCGACTCAGGGCATCAGCGACCACATTCGCCTTCCCTGGATGATACTTGATCTCGCAATCATAATCATTCAATAATTCGACCCAACGTCTTTGTCTCATATTCAACTCTTTCTGGTCGAATATGTGCTGCAGACTCTCATGATCCGTAAAGATTGTACACTTTGTACCATACAAATAATGTCTCCAGATTTTCAGCGCAAATACCACTGCGCCTAGCTCCAAATCATGCGTGGTATAGTTCTTTTCGTGAACTTTCAATTGGCGTGAAGCGTAAGCTATAACTTTCTGGCGTTGCATCAACACGCAACCTAATCCTTGACGCGAGGCGTCACAGTATACCACGAAATCATCAGTTCCTTCTAGTAGCGCTAAGATCGGCACATTGCAAAGCTTGTCTTTCAGTAACTGGAATGCTTCTTCCTGTTTGATTCCCCAATCAAACTTCTTATCCTTCTGTGTGAGGAAGGTCAAAGGTTGAGCGATTTTGGAAAAATCCTCAATGAATCTTCGATAATAACCAGCCAAACCCAAGAACTGTCGAATCTCGGTTGGTGTCTTTGGGGTCTCCCAATTCTTGATCGCCTCAATCTTTGTGGGGTCCACATGAATCCCATCTCCATTCACCACACGTCCAAGGAATTGGACTTCGCGTAGCCAGAACTCACACTTCGAGAACTTGGCGTATAATTTCTCCTTCTTAAGTAGCTCTAGAATAGCTCTTAAGTGCTGTTCATGCTCGTCCTTTGTCTTCGAGTAAATCATAATGTCGTCAATAAATACGATCACAAACTTATCCAAGTACGGCTTGCAGACTCGGTTCATTAGGTCCATGAAAACTGCAGGCGCATTTGTCAGCCCAAACGGCATAACTGGGAACTCGTAATGTCCATAACGAGTCCTAAAGGCCATTTTCGGGATACTTTCCTCTTGTATCCTTAGTTGATGGTATCCTGATCGCAAATTGATCTTCGAATAAAAGCTTGAGCCTTGCAACTGGTCAAATAGATCATCGATCCTTGGCAAGGGATATTTGTTCTTGATAGTCAACTTATTAAGCTCACGGTAGTCTATACACATACGGAAACTACCGTCCTTCTTTTTAACAAACAGAATCGGAGCTCCCCAAGGTGAGAAGCTTGGTCTGATGAATCCTTTATCTAACAGCTCCTGGAGTTGTGTCGACAACTCCTGCATCTCTGAAGGCGCAAGTCTGTAGGGTGCCTTGGCTACAGGCGCGGCGCCTGGAACCAAGTCAATGTGGAACTCGACTTGCCTTTGAGGCGGTAATCCTGGCAAGTCCTCTGGAAAGACTTCCGGATATTCCTTGACGACTGGAATGTCTTCGATCTTTGGCTCAGCAGCTTTCTTATCCACGATGTGTGCCAAGAATGCAACACATCCTTTCTTCAAGCACTTTCTAGCTTTCAGACAGCTAATGATTCTCAGCGGCGTATCATGCTTCTCTCCGTGCACTACGATGGTTTCTTCATCCGTCACAGGGATACTTATGGTCTTCTCATGGCAAACAATCTCAGCCTTGTTGCTGGACAACCAATCCATTCCCACTACCACATCAAAGCTTCCCAACTCGACAGGTAGCAGGTCTAGCGTAAATTCGTGTCCTCCCAATTCTATCACGCATCCTCTAACGACTTCACCCGTTTCAACCAGTTTCCCATTCGCCAATTCAATCGAGTATGGAACGTCTAACTTACTAGCGGCCAAACCAAGTATATTCTTAAATTCTAATGACACGAAGCTATAATCGGCACCAGTATCAAACAAAACGGATGCAAAGCGTTGGTTTATAGGGAACGTACCAGTAACAACATTGGGATCCTGGCGCGCTTCCCTCGCCTCAATGTTAAACACTCTTCCGCGGGCTTGATTCAATCCTGGGCAGTCCCTCTTAAAGTGCCCAATGTCACCGCAGTTAAAACAACCCAATTTTTGACCATTACCTCCTCCATTCCCCGCTTGATTGTTGTTTTGATTTCGATTCGCGTCCCCAGCTTGATTTGCATTGTTCCCTCGATTTTCATTGCCTCCATTATTCCCTTGTGGACGATTTCCATTACCACCACGATTATTATTCCTACTACCAAAACCTCCTTGGCCTCCCCGGCCAGCACTAGCCCAGCAAGAATCCTTCAAGTGGCCAACTTTTCCACAAGCTTCACATACTTTTGGCCCACACCGGCCAGAATGATGGCGTTGGCAGGAGTTACACTTGGGCAGTGAACCCATATAGCCTTTTTCCTTTCTTCCCAGCACCGGTTACAGCTTGGACCGGTGTGCTTGATTCTCCTTTCTTGCCAACACTGCTAGTTCCCTGCTTGAAGTTCGAGAATTTCCTCTTATTCTCACCAGACGACTCTACGTGAGTCTCTTTCTTCCTTGGCTCAACATTCGAAAACTTGTTCAGGTGGATGGCTTCCTCAGTAAGAGCCACGCTCAGATCGATGGCCTCTGTGATTGTTGCAGGCTTGGAAGTAGTGACCATACTCATGATCTGTGGAGCTAAACCCCAGATAAAGCGCTCAATTCGCTTGAATTCCGGTGTAACCATATAAGGTACCACATGAGACAGGTCGTGGAATCTCTGAACGTACTCAGCAATCTTGGGTCCTTCCATTTTCAAGTGCCAGAATTCAGTTTCCAACTTCTGAATCTCCGCACGCGAGCAGTACTTTCTTTGCATGAGCTCCTTTAGCTCATTCCATGTCATTGCGTAAGCTGCGGCTTCGCCAAGAGTTTGCACTTGTAAGTTCCACCAGGACAGGGCTCCGTCCAAAAATAGCCCAGAAATGTAAGTCACTTGTTGGTCTGGAGCGCACTTCCTCATTCGAAGAACAGACTCCGTCTTTTCGGCCCATCTTACAAAAGCAACAGCACCTCCGGTGCCGTCGAAGTTCACGGGCTTGCAGTCGAGGAACTGCTTGTAAGTGCACCCTACACATACGTTAGAATATACAAATGGTATTAGCAAACGTGCTAAAGATATCCAGATGTATCGTAGTATGTCTCAACGACTTAACATTACCATGTGGTGGATTGTTATTGCCGTTGGTGTCCGAATTACTTCCGCTTGTTCCTCCTTGTGAGGCTGCATACTGCGCAATGGCGGCAGCAATGATTCCTTGAAGTTCTGCCTCGTTGGCAGGCATACGCGTCTAGCGTCTTGGAGGCATCTTCTAAAAGATGTTTCACGTAGGTCAGGTCATAGTAAGTAAAGTGTACGTATGTATTCAACAATATCAACACATAACATCTCATGTTCTAAATAAATCAACCACATAACATCTCATGTTATAGAACATAAACAATCAATAATCAACCCAACATATAATGAGAATACTGCGATTGCGCTGTCATAACTCAAGACCACAATGTAAGGTTTACAAGTTCATAACTGTATCATACATCATCAGTGACTAAGGGCCACATCGCCCTAGTCCAAACTATCTAGTCAGTGACAACAGCAACAAATATACAAATCATCAAAATATGGTCTCCAAAAGCTGTGTAGTCTGCACAATCGCGGTCGTCTCACCAAAAGTCTACCTGCGTCGAATCAAAAAGGCCTAAGCTGATGGCGGTGGAGGAGCGGGAAAACGAGAAAAGAGTAAACGTCGCATATGAAGCCAGTCCTCCTCCATAGCGCGATGAGAGCGCAATAAGTATGCTATCTGCTGCTCGGGAGTCCAAAAACGAGTGGCAGAATCAGGTGAAAGTGGTCGTGGAGGGTGTGATACTGCAGGTGGGGTCTGACAATGACACGGTGGTCGTTGAGCTCTCTCCAGCTCATGTACACGACGGGTCAGCGCCTCCTGCTGTATCATGAAAGATGTGAGAATCTCCTCCGAAGAATACCCCACGTGGTATGGGTGATACGGATCGGATGGTGGCATAATAGGGGCGTAGTCCAGAGGAATGGCTCACTAGATGGAGCGAAGGATGGTACAGTAAATGGTGCAACAGTGGGAATAACAGTAGGATGAGAAATCTGAGGCACAAACTGGCCTCCTCCTGACACAAAGGTGTATGACCAAACGGATGACGTGACGAACCCTCCCCAGGACGTGGTGGAGGTATGTCCTGGAGATAGGTGATCTAAAGATCTGTGCGGTGAGCATCTGTGGTGTGTGGGGGAATCAAGGGAACATCCATGGGAGCTGAAACAGGGGCTACAGGTGGTGTAACAGGGAACACGAAAGGTGGGTAATCATCGTCATCAATCCACCCATTGCGGGTGTGAGCGTATCGTGGATCAATATGGGTCGCGAAAGGTGCACGGTCGAACATCACCGGCATAGGATCAGGAAGTGGGGCGACAACAGGATCCTCTAATAAATGTGGAGCATCAACAGGAGCGTCAGCAACATGATCATCCATCAATGGTGGGGCAACAACTGGATGATCGTCAACAGGTATGTCATCAATAAAAGGAGCAACAGCAGGTGCATCGGCATGAACAGGGACATGCTCCAATGCAGGGTCAGGAGCGACGCCTGGCTCAGGGGCCACGACCGGCTCCGGATCTACAAACTCCATATCAAAATCAGCTGGATCAGCAAACAAAGGATCGACAGGGGCTACAGGATCCTCCAGGGGCTGGTCTAAGTGAATGAACTCAATGTCCTGGTCAGGATCAAAACCAGGTGGAAACACAGGATCATCATCAACATCGTGATCAAACTCAAAGTCATGTGCAGGTGCAGCTGATGATGCCATGTCAGGGTCGGTGTCGTGTGAGTGGTGCTGCACTCCCTGTATGTGCAATGATGCGGACGCCACAGACTCAAAGGAGTCTGGAACAGGTGAATGAATGGGAGCCTCCTCTGCAGGAGAATCAGCAAGCAGTAGGATATCACCGGCAGCAATATGGGCCTCGCCCTCAAGTGGGTCCTCCTCAAACAAATCAACGCCGTCGTCAGAAACATCAACAAGTGGCATATCAACAACCGGATGAGCAGCAAGGGGTATAGGAGCAGGGATCACCACGAGTGGTAAATCCCCAGCGAGATGGCCATCAGCAGGCTCGGCTACGACGTCAGGCAGCGCAAAGGGCTGGAAGTCTTCATCATCTGTGCTGGTAGTATTGGAAGTGTACACCTCGTGCTCCGATGAAACTATGTCATCTGATACTATCGCCATAGGGTCCAGAGTGTCAGAAACTCCAGTGTCTGATGAAGAAGGCATGATGTCTGTAACACAAACACACATGCGTACAAACAATCAATCATATAATCATATAAACATGTTATTCACCAATAAGCAAACAAGTAATCATCCTAGTCTACCCTAGACTATCCTCTCAGTCTCCCCGACTGAACTTCCTAGTCTCTCAGACTACTCTCTCAGTCTCTCAGACTGATCCTCCTAGTCCCACTAGACTACTCCCTCAGCCTCTCAGACTGAGCCTCCTAGTCCCACGAAACTACTCCCTCAGCCTCTTAGACTGAGCTTCCTAGTCCCACTAGACTACTCCCTCAGCCTCTCAGACTGAGCCTCCTAGTCCCACTAGACTACTCCCTCAGCCTCTCAGACTGAGCCATAACTAACAAATAAAATGTGCTCACTCTTTTGTTTGGGAAAATGTTTTGTGATCTGGATCTGGACGTAGTGTATGCATTGTAAAAATGTTTTTGTGAGAGCCCTAGTGATCATAGTCTAGACTCGAGAAGGAATCCTAGTTCGCTATAATCAAAGCTCTGATACCAAGCTGTCACACCCTGGCTTTGCAGAAGCGTGGGTTTATTTGGTGTGACTTCTTAATACCATAGCTTAATCACAACAAAGCTATATGAAAGTAAAACCATGATGATCATCCATTACTTCAAGTTTTAAAAGTAAAATACGTCAACATTGTTTAAAAGTTTGACACTTGAAACATACCTACAACCATGACATAAACAGAAACTTGTTCACATAACTTAAAAAAAAGACATGAATAGAAACACAGTTTAAGGCTTGTGACTCATCCAGGCAAAAGTCACAATCCCTAAGCTTGGATGACATCATTCTTCTACGCAGCGTGTCGACAGTGCGTACCTTGCCAGATCCCTAATTCCCTGAAATACATGTAAGTTAAAAAATCAACATAAAGTTGAGCGAGTTCATGTGAAAGTGAGTATGTAAAACCTTTGTAATACATTGGTAAGTATAAAATCCCTGGTATGTAGCAAATAAGGAAATAAAGAGATAACCAATGGTTTGCAAGGCCATTGATATGTGTGAAGTGCAGTAGGAAGACTCAAACCTAGCGGATTTTTGCGTCGGGTACAAAGTCACCCCGAGGTCCGTTCTGTTGGGCATGGAGTTGGGCTCGCTACACCCAGATAGATCTACCGCTACTGACCCTCGGTCCTACAATGAGGATTAATGGCCTCCAGTTTCAGCCTACTCACTCACATGATCTAAGTAGTAACCCTCCTTATGTAAACCATACCATGTAAAAAGTATTCGTAATCATAGTAACATGTATTTCACCCCCGAAGTATAAAAACTGAAAACAGTTAAGAAAAAAGGGGGACATGAACTCACAGAAGTGCGTCTCGAAATAGTAAATCCCAACCAACCTGCTGTGTGACGACCTACACGTACTAACTTCTATTAGTCGGACGGCCGTGCCTTGGCTTATGGTTTAACGTTTTTGGGAAATAGTTAGACAACTATTTCGTATTTACACTTCTTAATTATTTAATAATTATATTCCTTCCCAAGGATGGGGGTTTTAATACATGTGCGTTTTTGTAATTCCAAAAATATATTATTAAGTCTCACTTAATAAAATATATTTTAATTAATTTGTCTAAAAGATTCTATCTCCAAAATATACATATTTTTCCCAAAAATATTATATTTTATTCCATACGATTTCCAAAATAATACTTTGTCAAAATACACATTTAAGAGTATTTTCCGAGAAATACATAAGTTACGTTTTTAAGTTCGTGTGGTAATAATACCGGTGTAACTTAAATATTTATTTGTGAGGGCGTTGGTATTATTTTGGAGTCGTTACTTTTTAGTGTATACGAGTTATATTATTTTTACTCTAAAAATAATATACATATAATTCTCAAAATAGTCATAAAATCACACAAGCGTTTTACTATGAAATATATATTCTCAATATATATTTAACAAGTTTTATTTACGAAAATCCACCTCCGAATACTTGGTTATCTTATAATAAAAATCATGGCGAAGTTTGTTTGGAAAACAAGTCAAAAATATATTTTTAACCACTTGTCACAAAATATTTCTAAGTGTTATTTTCTGGAAAAATTTCGCCAGAGTTTCCTCTGTAACTGGAGGTGGCCACGCTTACTAGCGTAACATTTTCTTTTCAAAATTCAATCAATCAATTTCCAATCATCAAAATACAATTTTCAAACACAAAACTAGTCAAAGATAAGTATAAATCGCAAACACATGAACTTGTAAGTTGTGTAAAAATATGTAGTAACTTTCCAACATATTTAGTAGATCTTTCCATCTTTAAAAATAAAATCATTTTCTTGGAAATTTTTATCTTTAAAGAACATGTAAGTTTACAACTTCTATTCCAAAAATTACGAAAATATTTCTTGGTTAAATCTTTTGTCACACAAGTGTTTACACACTTGTTTGTTTGCAAAAATGCTTTTAGTTCATGAAAGATCCGGCTTTTAAACAAGGTTTGCATCTTACACTTGGTTCTTCGAAAATACCACTTGTAGATCTTTAGATCTACTAGTTTAGAACTCTATTTTACAAGAAAAATCATTTTTACACAAGTTCATGTTTTGTTAGTGGAAGAGTTCATCATCTTGTAACTTTCACACTTAACAAACTACTAGTTCATGTTCCATGAACATGATCTAGCATGGTTAGATGATGATCTATCCCACTACTAGCATCAAACAACATAAAATATTCACAACTAAACAAGATTCTCAAGTTTTACACCATTTGTTTCTCTTTAACCAACTAGTTCATCATACTTTCAAGTCTTTTAGTTTTGATCTTGTAAGTTCTTGAGTTTTAACCATTAAATCTCTTATTAACCACTTTAAACATGAACAAGAAGATGTTGGGAAGCACTTACTACTAGCTCGAGGCTAGGGAAGAAACAAAGTGAAAACAAGGTGGATAAAAGCAACGTAGTGAGGTTCTTGAGATTCCGAAAGCACCGGGTCTCCTCGTATGATCTCTTGCACCTTGGGATGTAAGTGGAATAGCAAGATCAAACTTGAATGATGGGTGGAGGATGGATGATGGTTTCGGCCGATTACACCAAGGAGAGAAGAGAGAGATGTTTTTGTGAAGTGTTTAAGTGAATGAGAATGATAACCTTTCATGTAAATTTATAATCCATCATTCTCCATTATCCAACATATAATATGTTTACTAGATATAAGACAAGTATGATTAAAATAATCAAAAATGTGAGGGATGTGTCCCCTTGGGGGACCGTTCGGTTAGGGGGGGGGGGGGTTATGGTTTGATTTCAACCAAATAGTTAGTGTCTAGTTATGTTAGTTAGGAATTTAGGTTTGTTACTAGTGTGTTATGTAATAAAACGGGTGTTAGGGTGTTCGGGGACCCTAACTAGGTCAGAAAAGGAAAAACAATGCCATTGACAATATTTTTATGTTCCGGGTAAAGTCCGGTTGTTCGGTTGGATACTGATCCGTTAAAGTGCTAAATAAGCATTTAAAGTGCCTTTTATAGTGTTTTTAGTGACACAATGAATTCCCGACACTTTGTAAAGTGTCTAACATTATTTTACCCAGTTTTTGCACTCCACTAGTTAAGTTAAATGCTGAATTTTGTGATAAAGTGCAGAATTTTGTAATTAACACATGTTTTAGGCACATTCGGTCACTATAACTATCACCTAGTGACGCAGTTTTACAAACCTCATCTCCCTACACTCACTACTAGTTTAGTAATTTATTCCCGGCTCATACTGGCCTTAGAGACAATATTTGTCTAGTGCTGGCAATGTCAGCATGTTTACTGGGTTATTCGTATAGTGTGCTCATTGTGCTTTTGTGCATCAAGGTTGTCACTAATGTTTGTGTGTAAATAATAGAGCGACAGTATAAATGTGATGCATGAGTATGTATGTATCAGAAATCAAGGAGCAGTTTAACCACAGTTAGAGCAAGCACAGTAATTAAGTATTAATCAAATATTAATTAATTTGTACGGATACCTGGTTTGGTGAGGCTTGTCACATTCCGTGCCCTGATCTATACAATACAACACAAAACTCTATAAAGACGAAGTTAACAGACATCAGTGCACCAACATGTTCTTTCTCTTGTTCTTCCTCTTGTTGCTCGATGAGGTGGTGGTTTCAGTAGTTGATGCAGCGGTGGTAGCTTGATGCAGGTGCTTTAGAGTTTTATCCCAGACGCCAGCCTTGACCCGTTTGTCGTTGATTTCAGCGGCCAGTAGATAAGTCTCTTCGATCGTCTTAGTCTTAGCCGTTTGCACGAAATCGGCAACACAGTCAGGCAGGGCTCGGATATACTTCTTGATCGCCATGTCTGAGGTCTTGACTTGGTCAGGGCAGATGATGCTGAGCTGTTTGAAGCGAGCAGTGAGAGCAGCATTTTCACCTTCCTTCTGCTTTATGTGCCAGAATTCATCTTCTAACTTTTGGCGCTCATGAGGAGGGCAGAATTCTTCCAGCATGACATCCTTGAGTTCGTCCCACGACAGACCGTAGGCTGCATCGTTTCCCCGCTTGTTTCTCTTGGCCTTCCACCAGTCTAATGCGCGGGACTGGAAGACGCCGGTAGCGTTTAGAGTACGGAGGTCGTCGGGGCAACCGCTCTGTCGCAGTGTGACCTCAATGGAATCAAACCATTGGAACAACGCTGTAGGGCCTTCCTCGCCAGTGAATTCCTTTTGCCCACAAGACTTGAATTGCTTAAAATTGAAGGGAACTTTGGTGGTAGCTTTAGGAGCGTCGGTTCTCGACTCCTCAGATGATTTGCTGACGTTCTCATAGACATCACTCACGGCTTTTGCTACTTGTTTAGCGATGACAGCAGCAAGACGTTTTTCTCTCTTTTCTTGACGAGAAAGTGATAGGTGACGGGATCCAGATGACATTGTCTGCAATAGACATCGTCACAGGACTCAACACAACGTATTCGAATCTCACCTCACACGTCTACTACTTACTAAAGCTTAGGAACACGCAATGTAACACGTATCACATAAACACATAGGCACGTAATCACAGATTCACATAAACATAGAAGCACATAATCACGTAAGCACATAGAGCACAGAAGCACCTAAGCATGTAATCACCAGATGCAGTCAGAATACAGAAACCTATCATTCAAAGCCCGCGAGTGTTCGAGTATAGCGATCGCATTTCGGTATATCGAGTAGTGTAGTATTAGCGTGTAGTATAGCATAAGGTCGTCCACAGCTTAGCGATTTGTCAGCGCATTGAGATAGAAATGCAGTGCGAGTCGTGCGTGTCAATCGAAGTGAAAGCAAAAATCGAGTAAATCTCCAAAATTTAAACACATAAACAGGTAAACACACATATAAGCATAAAATCGATGAATCATCAGAGTCAGCAGTTGCGGGCTCAGAATCGAAACACATAAAAATCGAGAAATGGATTGTCTGCGGCTATTAGACTTCGACTAACCAAAGTGGTTCGACTATTCACATGGACTTATCGTGCACGCTTGACCTACAGGACAGTGCCTTTGCCTCGATTCTTGGGCGTTGGGCACGCATCCCGTTAGTCATATCGTGACTTCAGGTCGTTGGAGTCCGTCGAGACTTTGGTGAGAGTTTTGTAAAATGAGCGGAACAAGTCGTCAAGGTTAGGGTTTCACCCCTAGCTTAACAACTTCGTCCCTATTTTGATAAAATAGAGAAGATTATTCATCAAAATATGGGTTTCACCCCTGATTTGGCATAATTCTCCCTGTTTGTAGATAAAATGCGGGTTGATTAGCAACTTCAGTCGAGAGTTTGCGGTTTTCACACCTAATCTTGACTTAGTTGTTCCTTTATAGTTGAAAATTCGAGTGCAGTGATAGTGTAGCATAAGCGAGTATAGCGTGAAATAGCGGTAAGCTCATACATAACCCCTAACGGATATGCACAAGTCGGTCTGTTGGTTCTTAACTATAGACTAGGTCTCTAGGACGTCGACCCGGACTAGGTCGTGTCTTGCCTAATTCCCTATAGTTATGGCTCTGATACCAATCTGTCACACCCCAACCGATGGCGGAAACATCGGGGCATGGCACTGAGCGAAACAGATTGTCGAGAAGTTTCCATAACAATTATCATTACCAATCAATTTAAAGTAACATGTCCCATACCATGTCTCAAAAGGTAAACAAATTATTACAGACAAAATCTAGGCAAATAGTTCTATTCCGACAACTCAGATTAAAATAGAGCAATTGTTTATCTGCTTCTAGAGACCCTTGATTTAATTTGTACAGACAACTATTTGTTGGCCTCTAGAGCTTTATTCTAGCCTCGATTCCTAGCAGGTGTGCATCCTAAGCACCTGTCACATACGTTAAAATAAAGTCAATACATATAATGTAAAGGTGAGCATACAAGTTTGATAATAAGATATATATAGTTCGAATTCGTTTACGCATAACCAGCACGTACACATAGGGAAATGAAGCACGTTAGTTATCGACATAGATCCATCGATACCAATGACTGCGTGTTGACTGCCAGAGGCAGTTAGCAATACATGATTACCACCGTAATCCATGCAAGTAATTGTCCTTAACAACCCCTGCGAACAGGTGCTGAGTCCAAACTATAGTACTCTCGTTGCTAAGGCAGGTAGACAGCACTCCATGTGTAAACATAACAAACACGCATTCATAAGCCATGAATAGCATGCATTAACGGTTAGCGTTCAAATAGTATTGAGTATTGTGATTGTTGTGATTTGAATATTCGTAACGTATCCAAAAGTGCGTAAAGCAAAAAGGGTTCGAGTATACTCACAGCGATGATGGATTGAAGGGAGCGCTTAAAGCGGAATTAGCCTGATTAGAACGATAGCATAACGATAAGTGACGCGTAAAACGATGCAAGGTGTAAGTGGCTCGGACAGTAACTCGGTCGGATTGGTAATCCGATCGGACGGTCCGGTCGTGCGGGTGATAATCCGTTCGGATGGTCATCCGGTCGGATAGGTTGTCCGGTCGGATGACTATTCGAGTGGATTGTTTATTCCTTTGATGTGTTTGTGTATGATGGCTTGTCCTTTGAAGTTTTCATTGTAGCATTTTGAAAACGTTGAAGTATCTCTACCTTTCAAGTCGGTCGATCGGACGGCTTAGTCGCGCGGATTGACAATCCGTTCGGATGGTCATCCGGTCGGACAGGTTGTCCGGTCGGACGGCGACTCGAGTGGCGAGGTTACTTAGTGAGAACAATTCCACAGCAGGTTGTCACTCAGTCGGACAGGCTGTCCGGTCCGGTGGCATCCTTTGTGCATTGAACATGTTGAAAATTGTTTTAAGTCCAAGTATCTCATGATACGAAGAGTAATCCGGTCGGGTAGGTAGTCCGATCGGATAGCAATGTACTCAATACTCAAACTTCAGATGATGTTAGCTAAGTGTGGGACCCAAAGTGCAAGCCGCTCAGATGACCTAGTCGCTCGGATGACTTATCCGTTCGGATAAGTTGTCCGGTCGGATAGCACCCCGTGCTGGTCGTTCCATTCGTCTTTCACTTGGCCGTTTTGATTGTTTGTTGCTTTTATCGAGACGTTTTGACAGCGTGCTAACCAACAGAACTCCATCTTGACCCAAGTAACCCGATCGTCCAGGAATCACCCTAGTTCGACCAGTTAACCGGTTCAAGACGGTTGTTCTTGGTTAACCCGAGCAGTGGTCTCGTGAGTAGAATCCAGAACTTGAACTAGCACAACACTAAGAATGAGTAGGAGACTAGAACAAGGCCCTATTCTATCGGTTTTGAGTGTATTGAGTGTAAAAGAGTTGGAAGAAAGTTAGAAACTATCTTTCAATCCTTTTTCACTATGTTTATGTTTAGATCTATGCAAGATCTTTGTGTATTCATGTGGAAATCGATTAGATCTAAGTTGTTCTTGGTGGATCGAGGCCAAAACATGAAGTTCTTCAAGAACACATGATGACGTCATCCTAGAACACCTCAAATCTAGTGATTTCATGGTTAAAAGTTAAGATTCAAAAGATAGAAAGGTGTAGGAGTGCGTGTAGATCAACAAAGTACAAGATTTAGGACGAGATCTTACCGGAATCGAGAGAAATCAAAGAAAAGGTGAGGAGAGCGTGCTGGTCGATCAGAGAGTTGCCAAAAGTAGAAAGTTTGAGAGTGACATGGGTATTTATAGAGTTACCCAAAGAGGAAAGTGTGAGTCGGTCGGATGGTGTCTCGTCCGGGTGACTTATCCGGTCGGATGACATGTCGCACCAGATCAAGTGGCAGCCTGGTCGGATTGGCAATCCGCCCGGATGACACTTGGTTCGGGTGTTCGGCGTGACAATTTTTGCTGTTTCAATTTCGATTGCGATCGATGCGAATGCGATAGATTTTTCCTAGTCAAATTACTTTTAATCCCAACTACTCATATCTCGCGCTATCTCTTCTCCACTAATTATCATAGTTCGATTTCGATTGAGTTCGTTTGCGATTAGAGTTTCGATTCGAGTTCGATTGTGTTTCGAGTTCGATTGCGTTTCGGTTGATTACCACAACATAACATAAATAAGCATGCACAAGTAACACATAGGGCACACACATGTATAACAACAACCAAAATGCATAATTCGAGTTGCGATTCGATGTCGATTTGATTAGCATAGTTTGATTATCGTTTAGTTAACTTTATCGCATTGTTACTTCCTATAGTTCACAGTCGTAAGTCGATTAGATAGTGAGCACATACGTCGATTATTGTAATTATTGACACTTACTCCACATAATACAACTAAACTAAGCATACAAAAGAAATTTTCTATAAGTCAAGTTGTGCGAAATCGGTCGTTGACTTTGACCTTGACTTGACTTTGACTTCGTAAACACGGGGTGTTACAATCTTCGTTAGTCAATTTTCAATCTCAAACTCTAATGTGATTGCACTATGTGTGATTTCAAATTTCATGCTAATTTTGAGGATTCCGTTCTTTAGGAACTAAATCTTATAATTTAATATAATGTGATTGCACTCTAGTGCATTCGTGCAAACTTGGTAACACGACCAATACAAGTTAATAATGTTTTATGATCATAGCATTATATACATGATTTGTTTATCTAATATGTATAGCACATGATTATAAATTCAATTTGCTTCGTATGTTGATTTAACGTACTTAGTTTGTTAACTTAGCGTACCTAGCACATGAATTGACAACATTTTCTTGATATGCTTACATTATGATGATAATGTATGATTAGTATATGTTGCATTCTACCTGCTTGGTTAATTTGAAACATATATATAAACATTCGTACTAGAATAAAACACCTACTACTGAACTTGTTGTATGCAGAATAAGTAGTATTATCATTGCTAGTATGAAATACAATTCGATTTGACAGATATATTATTGTGACAATGTTTAGTTGATTTAGATGATAGTTCGACCTTATTATTTGTTTACCCTTGCTTAACAAGAGGAGCTATGTGGACCATGTGACGAAACGAGTAATTATGGGTGCACACTTAATTATGAGTTTCGACGCATGAGAATCATAGTAAGCCTTGTTAAGTATGGTGGCATAAAATCTAGAGTGATTAAGGAAACAGGAGAAGTATGATGCGATAAGAACACGGTGGATACGCCGATGGTACTTCCTATATATAAGTGTTCTTATTGTGTTATTCTTCAGAACGTTGCTGAGATCATTTGGTGATTTTATGTTATCTTGGACCATAATGTGATTATGTGTTTTACTGTTATTGTGTGGTTATTTCCGATGGACTACATCAAGTACATTCATTAACTCAAATCGAGCCAACCGGGAGTATATTATGGTGTTAAAGGTGACGATCTTGATGCCATAGGTATGTTGACCCGTCTCCTATGCATAAGATGCTCATGGTGCATTGGATGTACCTCGTGGGACGTTAGAAACCGTGTACGTGATGGGATTGAATGTACACCCCTCTGTTTGCTAGGAATTACACTAGGAGCTTAGTATAACATGGTGCCATACAGTATGATTTTTGAACTCTAGTCGACTATCACAAGTTTCAAAGGATTGAATACCTTGAGACACTTGAATATCCCAAATTACATTTTGAATTCCCTAAAATTTCCAAATGATGCTCCGCATCTTTGGGATCTAGCAATCTGCTTATCCATTAGTTGTTTCAATTCCACTCTACGGTCTCCTTCGAATAAATTTCGGGACAAAATTTCCTGAAGTAGGGGAGACTATGACACTTGTGCTCCGTAAACACACACAATGTAGGACACTATCATTTATCAAAGAAACAATGTGTTTTGGTCTCAAAAAATTGTTTATTTTGGTTTTACAATTTTACATTTTAATTCTAGTTCATTTTCAAGCCTTAAATCGCTTTCTGGAAAGTTAAACGCGAACTGATACGTAAATGTAACCAGTTTAATGCAGAAAACACTCCGGAACAGTGATATAGGCTTAACATACCTTAAATAACTTTTATATAACTTAGAAATAAGTTTTGAAAGCTTTGGTGTGTCAAAAACAAGTTTATTCACACTCAGGGACTATTTGCGTCAAACTGTGAAAGTCTGCTGATTCACATAGTATCGAACATTCTGAAACTTGATCATAACTTAAACATGCCCTAAATATCCTTTACATAGCTTAGAAATAGGCTTTGAGGTGTTTGGTGCGCAAAAATAACTTATTTGATCAATAGGGACTAAAAGCGTCAAAAAGAGCATAAGTTTGCATTTTTGCGCATATCTTACGTTCTGAATATATCCGAACATCCAAAAATTTATGTAATCATTAAAATATTTTATTTTAGTGATTGGCATGATAAAATTCCATTTGTCGCGTAGTTTGGGTCGTTTTTCGCATCCGTTCGTGTTTCGTCGTAATTAACCGAACAACGCAACCGTACGGCCAAATGAACCGACATCCGAGATATTTTTGAGCATGTTTCATGTTCCATATACTTTAACTTCATTTAAGAGCCTTGAAATGGGATTAACGGGGCTTAAATGTGTCAAAAATGAATCAAAAACCATGTTTTGAACATTCAGGGACCAAAGTTGACAATCTGCCATAGTTGTCTTAGGAAGGGACCAAAGTTGAAAATCTGATTTCCAGCTTTTTCTAGCTGTTCCCCTCATTTGCACATGGTTTTAATGAAACTAGGGGCTTGTTTTGGGGTACCCATGGTATTCTAAAACCATAGGCACACTTGGACGGCCCAGATTGAAGCACGGTTTAAGAGGAACGATCTTAACGGTCTTGAAAATCCTATAAATACCCCACCCCATTTTCATTTCATTTCACACATGATCTGATTTTATATCCTAAGTTGAAGCTCTATGCTTCATACCTAGATATTTAAATCAAGATCCTCCTAGCTTGGACCCTTTGTAAGTTTCTTTCGTTCTTTTATGCGTTTTTAGCACGAAAGTCAAACAGTGTTTGACTTTCAGCTTTGACCAGTCTATGGTCAACACGAAGTTTGTTTGAACTTCGCAACGTGAGCGTAATCACGATGGTTATAGTCCCAAGTGACTATACCTACTGATTACCACGTTGATTAGGTATAGTGACGAGTCATAGTTTCGGTCAAAATACGCGTCTATGCGTATTTTGCAACCAAACTATTTTTGGGTATCAAAACCGTTTGTTTTGATATCAAACTTGTTTTCTAACTTCGTTAAACATGTTTTAACATGTTTAACTCGTCACTTTTAGGATAGTGCTTATATAGGGTCGTAAGTCAAGCGGTCTAAACAACCGTTTAGACTTTCGAACCCGACCCGTTTGGTCGATAGTTAGGATCCGATCAAACATATAATGTGACCTTAGTTGTATAGGGAATAACCTTCCGAGGTTATACCTTATGGTCACTTCGTTTAGTTAGTTGTATGATAGGTAGTTTATATGCCTTAGGAAAATGACCAAAATGCCCTTTTTCGCATAATTTTATTTTAAGCATATGTAACACATGTTTTGACATCTAAAATGATTATATAACATAATTATATATGTTAAGGCATATAATACTTGTCATATGTCACACCCCCAAAATCCACCATGCGGGGTATCACTGCTTGGAGGCGTGACGTGACCAGGATCGAGCCACCCATCATATTGAACAACACAATTAAGTAAATAAAACCAACCACAATACGATTGGTGACCAAAAGAAAGTAAACTGACTTTAAGTTAACAGCGGAAGCATAAGACGTTAAACCAAAACATAAGTTCATTGTTCATAAGTTTAAAGACCCAAAACATAAGTTCCATAAGTTCATAAAGTTTATTTATTGAGTACGGGACATAACAGTTCGCATCCCACAACGACCACCTCCATGTGCAAGCCCCATAGCATCTAGCGACCTGCAAAGCATGTAACAACGAGTCAACAACAAAGTTGAGTGAGTTCACGGTTGGTTGTCCATTTTAGAGTTGTTTCCAAAAACGTAGTTTAATCTTAATCAGCTATCCAGCCGTGGGGGTTACCCCATAGTTCGAAAACGTTTATTAGTTAACCATCCCATGTCCACCTTCCCTGGCTATCCAGCCCGGCACTTCGGCCGTGGGGGCTACCCCATTATTTAAACTACCAGACTCGTTTATCATATCGACTACTAACGAAAATTTATTGTGCCCTAGTGTCGGTGTCTATCATCACCGACGTGCCATAGTCCATTAGTACACGCCCGTCCGACTGGCACGGTGTGAGGTTTGTTAAACCTAATAGCGTTATTAACTAATGACCCGCTCGCCATAGCCTCGGCGATTAAGTCGATACAAAAGGGAGGGACTTCGCTGATAGAGTTCTAGTCCAGTAAGTCTAAGTACGTCCCAAGGACGAGGAATTCACATTCCTGAACGCGTCCCAAAGGACGAGGAATCCCTATTCCTGAACCCATTCCCATTCCCACCGGGAATTTACCATGCTTTGTAGAAAAGTGTGAACTCACCTCGGTTTGCTCGGTTAGATTCTCAAATATAGCTAACAGTCAAGGTCGGTCAATCACGTCCTAATATAATTACCAGTTAGTCATTTAGTGGTTTCAAATAGAGCACAAAGTTCCTACACGTATCTACTACATAACATGCATTCACTTTAATAGTTCACTCTCATATAAACATTCCACCTATAGCTACTCAAGAACAAGCATACGATATTGTACATATTACTTTTACTGACATATAACATGTTAGATCATCCTCAGATAACATACTCGACATTTAGACACGCAAATTACTACTTATGTCATTTCAACTTAAATATCCAAAACTGGGTTGTTTTCGGGCGTTTTAATAAAATAGTTAACTTATTCCAAAAATTCCCAAATTTTTTACAGAATGTCTTAAACGATCCAAATATTATTGTGTAAAAATCTCGGGATCCAATTCATTACCAATATTTTATAAAAATTCATTTTCCGGACTGAAATCAGATTCATCTTTTTCTGACTGCAGTCCACGGAATAATTCATTTAAAATTCATCGATAGTCCGATTTACGAAATTCCAGTGGGAGGATTATAAATACATCGGTGTTCATCTACAGTACAAATTTCATGAGCTAACTCTACACATAATTCAAGTTATGATGGAAAACAGAACGCATATTTTCAGCAGTAAAAATGCAGCTTGATCTGCTGTCCAAAAACAAATCTTTAAAAATAGTAAACGAAGTCCAAAAATTATGATTCCAGTGCCATTAGAACCGTATTTCATAATACATGAATCTAGACTTCAGAAAATACATTTTTCATTTTATTAAGGTCCTGTTACAGCCAACTGAAGTTGGCTGTAATCACCAAACAGCCTCCTGTTTTTAGTTTTTAACATTCTAAAGCGCGCTCGATTGATTCCGTTAACATGTTTAGCGATAAACCACGATACTTACAGCAGATTATAAGTCCATATCAGCACATAATCATCATACACCAAACAACATCATTCTAACATCATTTCTTCATGTATCATCTTGTTTAAGCTTATGTTCAAGTTTTAAGTGTAAGATCTTATGGTGTTCATATGTTTTCTTCATAATACATCTATTAACCACAAAAAACATGAAGTAATCAAGGATTAAAGAGGCTTACTACTAGCTTTTAAGCTAGGGAAGATCAAGCTTGAAAATGGAGAGGATAAAAGCAAACTAGAGAGGTCCTTGATGATCCGTGAGTTCCACGCTTCGTGATTCACCTTTGTGCACCTTATAGTAACCTTGGATTGCTTGGAGTTTGAAGGAAAAATGGTGTGGGTGTGGGATTAGTTTCGGCCGAGATTTAGAAGGGAGGAGAGTGTGAGAATGTTGGTGAAGATGATGATTAATACAAGTGTTCTTATAATCTACAAATCCTATTATCCATTGGTTCCATGGTCCCCTTAAGTACATACCACAATCCAATCAATATCTTGCTAGTTCCAAGAAGAAGATTACTTAGAGATTGAAAAAGATTTGAAAAGGTCTTGGGTGTGTGGGCCATAGAGACGGTTACACAAAGGGGGGGGGGGTAAATTGAAAAATTGAATGGTAAAAGGTAATTAAATAGGGGTTAAGTGGTAAAAGTTTAGTGTTTAGTGTGTACCATGTATTATGTAGGGTGTTATAGTGCTCGGGGACCATAACTAGCTCAGAAAAGTGAAACAATGTTTTTAACAATATTTTGGTGTCCCGGGTAATGTCCGGTTGTTCGGTTAGATACCGTTCCGTTAAAGTGCTAAGTTATCCCGTATAGTGTTCTTTATAATATTTTTAGTGACATTTTTATTTTTCAACACTGAGGAAAGCATACCGGACTATTTAGTAACTTTTCCGTACACTACTAGTATGTTAACAAGCACATGTAAGTATAACACAGAAATCAGAAAGCAGTTAAATGATTCAGCACAGTCATCAAGCACTTTAATTATCATTAATAAATTGTACGGATACATGGAATTATGAGGGTTGTCACATCATAGGACTAGTTAGACGTCTCGAATGCACTTTCGCGCGAACGGCGTGTTAAAGTGGCGTAAGCTACCTTAATGGGTCGTAATGGGTCGTAAGCACTTAGGATAGGTTTCGATTTAGAATATAGGCTTTGTTAAACCATATCACATGAGTTCCAATACTCATTTGGTTTACAAGACCTCATTCTACCCGATCTTCTGATTTAGGTGTCGATTCCCTAACATAGTATCTGTTACCCTCGGAGGCGCTTCAACACTTGAACTCTTGGTCTTTTGAGCTCTGTTATATCCTTTGAACCAAAACTATACGCAACCTCAGGCGAGTACATAGTTCCCCTCTTTTACTGTTTTCAAATGTTTTGGGGTGATTCATATGTGTAATCGATTTGTTTTGAAAATGTATGGCATATGTGTGTTCACTAAGTGCTTTTATGTGTATTATTCCGATTATGCAAATGAAATGTTTTATCCTTAAATGATCTACCTATCTTCATAGTTAGATTCATGTAGGATATTTGAAGTACAGTCTTAGATCTTCCTATCTTCATAGTAAGATTTATAAGAAGTACTTTACAACTCGATGGTTGGTTTTTGTGTAGTTTGTTGGTGATTTAGATAACGAAACTAGATAATACAATAAGCACATGGTGGATACGCCGCTGGTACTTCCTATATATAAGTGTGCTTATTGTATTAGCTTTCGTGGCGTTATCCCAAATCACCATTAGGATTTAGGATTGTTTTGATTCAATAATTCAATATGACAAGAACCCAGGATCCCTGTAGTATCTATCTATCTTCATAGTTAGACTTATATGGGATGTTTAGAGTACTAATATTGGAGTCCATGTTTGGATTCATTGTGTACTTTAATGCATGTTAGATTAGACGATGTGACAGAACCCGAATCCTTATAGCATCTATCTATCTTCATAGGTTGATTCTTGTAGGAGGTTTAAAGTACTGATATTGGAGTCCTTAATTGGATTCATTGTGTGCTTTAATGCGTGTTTACGAGTTGGAACAAGTTGACGATTATGTGTTTATGTGGTAGTTGTGATTTGGATAATGAAACGGGTGTAATAAAATAAGAACATGGTGGATACGCCGCTGGTACTTCCTATATATAAGTGTTCTTATTTTATTATTCTTGTAGCGTTATCTGGATCACTTTAGGATTTTGTGTACTATTGTTTCAGTATTCGATTATCGAAATCCTTGTAGAATCTCCCATATCTTTATATGTTAGATTCTTAGAAGGATATTTAAAGTATTATCATAGATCATTGATTTGATTTATATAATACTTATATAAGTTTTTATTTATTTCAAAACAGTTATTATTAATCCTTGATTGGATTCCTAATAACATATTAACAAGTTTTTACGATGGTTTAATCGAGATTTCAATATAAGGCATAAAATGACTTAGTAAATATCATATTTCCATATACAAACCTGTTTTGTCACGAGTTTTCACAATTAAGATTAATACCAAATGTTTTGCCATTTATTTGGCTAATAAAACCTATGTATTCGCCGGCATTTTTATGCTGACTGTTTTCGCATATGTTTCAGGTTTTCGACTGTTCAAGCATGCAACGCATAGGACTGCATACAGGCCTTAGACTTCTAAAAAAAGAACAATTACATGTATTCTTTGTTTGTAAAACGGTGTTAATAATATTGAAACAATCTAGTACCAGTAGTTGTGAGCAATTTGTAACGTGACTCCCCGATATTTCCGCCGCGTGTTGTGATATCACGCGATTGGGGTGTTACAGTACCGGTGTACAATACCAGTATTTACCGGTAAATCAATCAAAATAGCGGCACCGGTCCCAAAAAACAGAAATGGGTACCGATACCGATACCAAAAATGATCGGTACGGTACCAATACCTGGTACTAAATGCTCATCCCTAGTTTAGACATGTGTAAATCATAATACTTTTAAAAAAAGAAGCATAAATATGAATGTTTACACATGTGTAAATTATATATATCAAGGTTTACACATGTGTAAATCATATATATGAAGGTTTACACATGTGTAAAACATACATACGAGTGTTTACACATGTGTAAATCATAATACTTTATAAAAATAAGCATATATATGAAGGTTTACACATGTGTAATCATAATGGTTTAAAAAAAATAAGCTTAAATATGAAAGTTTACACATATATAAATCATAATACTTTAAAAAAATAAGCATAATTATGAAGGTTTACACAAGTGTAAATTTTAATAGTTAAAAACTTGAGGACAATGTAAACATGTTTCGAACATCAAATAAAATCTTTAAGACATTAGACTTTGATGTATTCTCAATTGAGAACAACCACTATTACTTTATCTTATTATTGCATTTCTTTTGTTTCAGATGCGCATATTTCTCTACTTCTTGAGAAGTGTTAAAAATCCTGAGTAAAAAGAAGTTACAACTACAACACATGTAAAGGTAAAAATAGAACTTGTGAAGCTTTTGTGTTGCTACATATGGAAATGTTCTTGGGGAGTGACACAAGAAAACTTAGTTGTGGTTTTAGAGACTCTAAAGATAAAAGGCGACGTCAATTAAATTCAATTACAAAGAGATACGTTGCAAGAATATTTCTTCCTAGCGTAAACAAATTCAAAGAAAAGTTGTTTACAGAAAGCTTGGGAACTTGATCGAATGAGCAACAACTAGACATGATCTTTTGTGTTTTTGGTACCTAGAACATCAATGTTTTTGAATATTATGAGTTACTAATGGCTGTAAGATGACACAACTTTGAATAATGTGTTTGAAATATACCGATTTGCATCTTGTTTGACAATTTATTTCGAGCGTTTGAAATGTTCGGATTTACATGAATCTTGGCTTTGAAATTTACAGGCTTTGTATATTAGTTTTGCCTTTATAATGTCATATTGCATATGTGTATATCAAAAGTATTGTATATATGTGTAATATGGCAAATTACATTTATGTAAAAGATAAATAGATATGTGACAGTGAACAATTACACTTATGTAAATCAAGTGCGCATGTATAAAATAAACACAAATATGTAAAAATCAATACTTTAAACGTGTAACTAAGTTGCACATATGTAAGATAGATACAAATATGTATCAGAGCACAGATTACACATGTGTAATTCAGCTGCACATTTGTAAAGCATACATAGATATATGACACTAAACAGTTTACATATGTGTAAATCAGCTGAACAAATGTGAAAATAAATTAACACGACTTAAAACAAATTCCTACACATAAAATATAAAAAGATGTGAAATCCACCCACATAGCAAACATAATACGTAAGTAGTAATTACATCGAATTAGTAACGTGTACAAACAGTTTTTCTACTATTATTCAAAGGACAACCAAGATTCAAATCGACTTCTATGTCACTACGTTTAGTTGCTTGATTGGTGGTATTTCTAGACTTCATCTTCATCCTTACCACCATCAGAATAGTATCAATGAAGAGTTGACCCAGTGAAGTCACCACGTGACACTTGTTGCTAGTGTTATTGCTACAACCGCTGGATTTCTTCTTTTTTTTCCTTTCATTGTCGGTGATGTAAACAATGGGAACACCAATGGTATCTCAAAGTAGGTTATGTTTTTTCCCTTTTAATCACGACGACACATCGTCATAAGCACATGTCACCTCCTCGCAGTATCATACGTTGCTAGCTAGTGCCTACACTAGACTATCCTGAACATTACGCATCTGTAAGACAAATGAACATAACAAACATAGTATGTTGGATGAACTTATTAGCACGATTTTATCCAGTTGTAACCTTGACTGTCTCTGTCACTTCCTTTCCCCAAATCAAACTATTTCCATTCCTCTCTAGTTGTAAGCTTGAGCAGCCATTAATCCCTCACAATCTGATTGTATATTTTAGTAACTTCAGTCACATACTTTGCTAAATTAAAACACTCAGTAGCACAAAGCATATAGAATAAAGTGTAAATGCCCAAACTATAAAACAAGTGGTTTTAGAAATAAATTAGAGTTAAATGCTGTTTTGGTAAAAAATCACACAAGGACAATGTAACCAAATCTGATTTTTGTGAGGTTGAGTGCTTGATTATATGAACAAATGCATGAACGAATAGAAAATGAAATCAACGATGAACACCGAGATTTATACGAGGAAAAAGCCCTTGATCTTTATGAGATCTCCGGCATAAAAAACCTCGGGTGATGGAAACTACCGATCACCAACTATATTGAATAGACAAGTTTACAACTTCGGAAGTATTGAGCTTGATACAATGAATTCTAGTGTGTGTGTTTGAGAGCTAGTAGCAGAGGTGTTGTACAGTTTTCAAGAGTGCGAGAGATGTTTCTAAAAAATAAGCTCAATACCCCTTTAATCTTAGCTAAAAATATCCTAACTAACTATCCGAAAAGTCACGGCCATGCTTAGACAATTGACTTATGGGACGGCTTCCGACATTATGAATGAATATATAAAAATGTCGGAACAGGTGGCGATGGAAAGTCTCCATTATTTTTGTGAGTGTGTTATCAAACTATATTTAAAAAAAAATATTTGAGAAAACCTTCATTTGGTGACGTACAACAACTTTTGGAGGCTCATGAAGAGCGATATGGTTTCCCTAGGATGATCGGTAGTTTTGATTGTATGAAATGGGAGTGGAAAAATTGTCCAACATCGTGGACCGTGCAACATAGTAGCAGATGGCATAAGAAACTGGCAATGATGCTTGAAGCAGTTGCATCTCAAGATCTTTGGATTTGGCATGCATTCTTTGGTATGCCTGCCAGAAATAACGATTTAAATATTCTTAATCAATCACTTATTTTCAACGACCATATGAACGGTGTTGGGCCGAAAGGATATTTTTTTAATTGTGCTGAGTATAAATACGTTTATTATCTAACGAACGGCATATACCCGGATTGGCCATGTTTGTGAAATCATTTACAAGGAGAACAAAGTTAGACGAAAAGAGACATAAGTTTAATGGGGGCTCAAATGGTGGCACGAAAAGACATCGAACGAGCGTTTGGTGTTTTGCAGTCAAGATGACATATTTTGAAGGGGACTTGTAAAAGTATGGAAAAACCGAGAATTCGAAATGTCATGTACGCGTGCGCTATTTTGCATAACATGATTTTGGAGGATGAGGGACACGCAATTTTGCGAGTATTATGAGGAGACGAGTCAACCAAGTACCGTAGAATTAAGTGATCAACAAAAAGAAGCAAACTTGATTGAAATTAAAGATGATACGACACATCACAACCTTCGAACAAATTTGGTTGAACACATTTGGAGCCTTCCACGAGACGACTTTGACGAAGACGATGATTGAAGTTTATGTAACTTTTTATTTTTTAAGTTTATCTATTTTTTTATTTTTGAATATATGTAATTTAATTTTTTATTTAATTAATATTAATGTTCTTAAATTAAATTTAATTGAATTTATATAGTTTTAAAAGGGTAAATTACACTTTTCGTCTTTTATGTTTGTATTGGGTTGCAATGGATGCCCTTTAATTTCAGTAATTACAGTCACAGTCCTTTCTTTGTTAAAAACATTATACACTAGGTACTTTAGCAGTAACCTGGTTAAAATTTACAATTAAGTTTGAATACATAAGGGTAGTTTAGTCTTTTTACCAAACTACTTAAAATTTGTTTAATAAATATAACAAAAACAAAATCTAAAAATAAATATGATTATTCCCCTCACTCTCATAAGACACACACTCTCTTTTTTTTCTCTATCTCTCGCTCTCTCTCTTTCTCTTCTCCATAACAACCGGTCACCACCACCGTCATTTCTGACCACCACTTCCGGCCGCTTGAAACATATCTAAACAGCCATCCAACTGAAAACACACCTGTAGCAAGAACTAATTCGAGCAGAACATGTTGCAGCCGCCATCTTGTAGTCGATAGAAAAATAATTCTTTCATTTATTAGTTCCAATTTTTTGTTAAATAAATGATATCTAGAGGTCTTGTTAATAAATCACAAATTTTGTCAAAATTGCGGTGGGCAATTCTCTTTAAATTTACAAACAACCCCAAACAAATATTGTGTTTAATTCCCATGGTTAAAGTACCGATTTTTAATGCAAGTTTTTAATTTTTTTTAAAAGGGAGCCAAGAGGGTTTGGTTTTCTTTAAACCCATTTTCAACCGGCTCTAATTCAACAACAACAAAAATTACCCTTGATTTAATAAATAGCATACCATTATTAAAACACATTCTTTAAAAACATCATCGTCAACAATATCATCGTTCCTTGCATCTTCATCGCTGCCTGCAAATCTCCTCTTGAAGTTGATCATTGCCTTATCGATTGGGGTGGATCTGGTTGCATCAAACACCTAATTAGTCGTCGACTCGCCATCCCCAGTGGAAGTTACAGGTCATCTGATGAGAGGACTTGCACTTCATCACCGCCCCATTCTGAATTGCTTAAGTTTTGGAATTTGGTTATTATCTGCTGATTTGGGGGTTCCTTTTGTTTGTGTGGAAAACGTGAAGAGCTAGGGCCTAAACTTTGAGTCCGCTTCATGTGGTTGGGGTGGTGTGGGTTTTGGGTGAAATCGGGAGCCCAGAAAAGTGGTGAGATTATGGCTCTAAAACGGATTTAACGGGGGAGCAGAAAAACGGTTTCTTGGATAGTTGGAGCTTGGAACCCTAATTTGGATGGAGGGTTAAAGCGGGGTTCATAATGTGGGATGAATCAAGGGTAAAAGGACATTTATGTCCTCACCTGATGTGCATGTGATATAAAAACAAATCATATTAGTTTTAAAGGACCTAAGGTTTAATGTTTTTAATAAAGAAAGGACTGTGACTGACTGTAATTATTGAAGTTAAAGGTTATTCATTGCAATCCGATACAAGACGAAAAGTGTAATTTACCCATTTTAAAATGAAAATAATAATATTAAACAGATGTCACATGTCTATTAACCCCCCTCCTCCATACCCCTTCCCACACCCACTTTTCTGACGCGCACTGACGTGTCGTCCACATGTCGCATAACGCTCATTTTTTCATGCCTCTCCACACCGTGTTGTATAAGGGGGTGTTTGGCTTAGCTTTTCCGAACTTCTTCCGACTTTTCCCATCACATACACTCTCAATCCCAAACCATTTAACTTTTTAAAAAATCAATAAGTTTTAAGTTGGCTAAAATAAGCAATCCCAAACACCCCCTAAATCATATCCATTGTCTTTTAAATCAGCTGCTTGACCATCATCTGAACCGGGGTCAGTTGGCTATCTGACATACCGTCGGCTTGCTATCCAACGGGGTTAAGCCCTGCTAATTTCCTCGAAATTGGTAGTTTTCAACCAAACTATGAGCACACAACTAGCCAAAAGAAAACCACTCCTTTCACACGACATGTGTTATAGAACAAATTACTTTTTCCTAGTGAAAACGACCATAGTGAGAACCGTGACAAGTACAAGCCAAACACCAATATCCGGTTTTTAAATAATAAAAGTAGAAAAGTTTTTTATGTTCCAAAACAAAGGATGAAACAGAACTGCATATAGCACATACCTAGACTCATACTATTGCTGTAGCAGCATCACAAGCTTTACAATGAAATTTGGTGTCTAGTTTCTGAAACTACCAAATAGCTAGTATCACAAAGCCTTTAAATTAGTCGAGTTGATCAAGAACATAGTTGGGTGCCACTGCAAGAATCCTGTTGTTCCGAGAAGGCCGTCTGGCATTTCCATCATCATCCCCTTGTGGCACTTCCTCTTCGTTCACCACAATTAAATGCCCTTCCCTTCTTACCAAACTCTGCATCGATCATAACCAGGTCCATGTTAAAAATAATCAACGGGTTGACCCACAAGTTGGATAAAAAGAATGTCTTACCTCTATTATAGCTTTAACCTTGGTGACTTCAGCCTTTGCCTCTTCTTCGTTTTCGTAGGCCTCACTTTCATTCCGCTGTTTCACATACCACTGTATCAGATCCCTTTGCCTCATCCCAGCTAACCCACTCCCTGTAAACAACAAAAATATATATCAACTCATAATTATATCATCAAGTTTATGTTTAATGTAAACAATGAGACCTACCTTCTCGCTGAACTGTTTCCTCATGCTGTCTAAGACGCATCACAAGAGCTTGAGTAACCCTTTGAAAGTATTCATCTGTTATAACAAGTTTCTTCCCTCCAGCCCCATCTGCATTTTCTGAACACAAACAAGTGTCCACTTTAATATCAAAACAAACTTGATATACCACTTTAATATTAACTCACCAACAAAAAATAAAAACCACTATTATTTTCATAAATAATCTTCAAACGTTTAAAAGGCTAGGCAACAATTAACTGGTTTTAATGGTTATTGATTTGACCCGATTGAGATGAACCAAAGAACAAAATAGATCCGTTCATACGTAAATTTGGTTATATATTGTCAAAAGTTAATATTAGTTGGCAATACAAAAAGAAAAACCAACCTGGGTTCATATTGTTTGCGTCAGCATCTGCGTCACCTGGCTGAGCTTCACCGTTTTCTCCAATATTACCATTTTCTTCATTATCACCATGTTCTATATTCTCATCTTGAAACTCGGTCAAATCAATTTCAGTTGACTCCACACTGCAGGTTCATGTATATAATTAGTGACACTTTTTAATGCAGTAAGCTGTTATACAGATTACAACTATCAAAATTCAAAACATGCCTGATTACTGAAGTTTTTAGAAGTTTAGTTGCTAAACTAACATGACGTGGAAGAACCTGAAACACAAAACACAATATTAGAGAAAATTTATTATTAAAGTCTTGTAAGATAAAAGTATTACAAGTTTATTCTGTTTTAATAGAGACCTCATCGTCCAGGTGACATCTGGCAATTGCCTCTGACAGTCTGATTAGTGCCTCCAACTGTCTGACTGTCATACGGTATGCAACTCTACTTCCTGGAGCCGTATCACTTTTACGGAGATGAACGTAAGAATCCACCAAAAGTTGTCTGGCTTCTGCATTTAGCTGCATTAAATCAAAATCTGTCAGATGATGCAAGTGCATAATGTTGTATGAGTAGCAAGATAGGAGATTGGGTAACCAGTCATCTATTGGTACAGATCAGTCTAGGTCATACTATTATTACAATCACTACACCAAATATGTCATCTGCAAGCATTTTTTTTACCATACACAAAATAATTTAAAATATTTGCACCTACGACCGTGTACAAGATAGCCATTTGTAAGCATGAGAAAATATAAATAAAAAAAAATCCACCCTTGTAGTACCTACAAGCATAAAACTGGCTACACTTAAATAATGTAGGTATAAATTTGTTACAATCAACTTCTACATGCTCCGCTTATGTAAAGAATTAAGGTAACAAATTGTGCTCTACACTTTTTAACTGTAGACAGATTGTATGTTTGTGCGTGCTGACAGGTCTGTACATTTTCGATACAGCCATAAGTACGTAAAATCTTGTGCTTTTTGAGTCTTTTTAATTTCTACAAAGTTAAAAATGTAGCCAATTTGTACACTTTTATTAGTGTGAACAAACTGAAAAAATCTGTACACAAATAATAAGCACTTTTATTAGTGTGAAAATAAGATATTTGTTATAGTGAATAAAAATCTTGGATGGTTTTTGGTTTAAAATAGGAACAGAAATGGGTATGGGTATGAAAGAAAGGGAGAAAAAAAGTACAACAGTGTGAAAAACTGTTTGCTTCATAAGTCAGAGAAAAACGGGAATTAAACTATTTTTACGATATAAGTTGGACAAATGAGAAGTCGCGCCGAAACACACCCACTTTGGTGGGTTTTAAAAATGTGAAAATTTTGGACATCATAACCAATTTTTAAACTCATACATCTAACCAGACACATTTCTAGTAGTTTAATTTCAATTCTTCGAAATCTCAAAGACACCCTAGACTTTTTTAGTAGATATCGAACATCATACTGGTTATAAAATTATACTTTTGACAGGTTTCAACCCATTTGACCGGTTCCATTTTCAGCTAATGTATTTTATTTGTAAGATACAACTGAAATGTAGGTGCAAACTGATGGAAAGATGACAAGAAAGAGAAGCAAAATAGAACCTTTGGCTTTTTAGACTTGGCGTATGCAATATAGCGCTTCAGTTGTGCAGTGGTGAATGTTGGATCAACAGCTGCTTCACGCTTTTGATGCACACTCACTATGTGGTTTGCAATATGATAATCTGTTGTATCATCAGGATCATCAATCATGACGTATACCAAGTCAAACCTTGAAAGGATGGCTGGAGGAAGAGCAACATTGTACTGCAAGATTATTTCAAAATTTCTTAATGCACCCCAGTTAATAAAAAAGATAAAAACAGATTTGTTGTTTAGTTACTTTAGTATTATTACCTTCAACGGTTTAGACTTATCGTAGCGGCCTCCAGTGGGATTTGCAGCAGCCAAAATAGACGTCCTTGCGTTCAACGTTGCTTGTATTCCTGCTTTTGTAATACTAATTGTTTGTTGTTCCATAGCCTCGTGTATGGCAACCTTAAACGATGACATTAGCATTAGACAGTGATACATTCCAATATTGCATATAAAGAATCAAAAATGAGATCATTGCTTACCTGATCTCTTACATCCATCTTGTCAAACTCATCGATACAACAAACACCATTGTCAGCAAGCATTAGTGCACCAGCCTGAGCATAAAAATAACCAGTTCAAGATTTCTCAAAATATATACATAACTAGTATTTGAACCCGCCACGCGTTGCTGCGGCAGCAAAACTTAAAGCAACTCAAACTTATATTGTCAAATGTTCTTTTACAAAACAAACTTAAAAATAAACAAAACGTACTTAAAATAGCAAAACACACATATATTGCAGCGGCAGCAAAAATTTATAACAAAACGTAGTTAAAAATAAACACGTAGCGGAGTCAAAACAGAAAGTAACTTTAATTTAAACTGCTTAGTGAAAACATACTATACCCGACTCATTTCCGAACAAAACGTAGACCAACCAAAAACGTACATAAAAATAAGCACGAAAACGTATTGTATTTCGTACAATAAAAGGGTAATTGCACGGTACCCCTGACCGCGGAAGGGATCCCACGTAAAACTCGAGGGGGTCCAAATGATAATTTACAAAATTTTAGAAAGCTGAGGGTGTAAGTGGCAAAGCTAAAAATTGAAGGGTTTAATACACAAAAACAACCATGGGTTGGATGGCATTGTTATAAATTTGGCAAAAAATAAAAACAATAAAAAATAGAGGCTGTGTCTTAGGTACTATTCCTAAGACACCCTCTTTTGTTATATTTATAACTATAGTATAATTATAATTTATAATCATAATTATAATAATATTCAAGAATAATCTCTACGAACAGAAGAGTACCTCTATACAGAACTCTCCGGTTTCTGGCTCTTTTGCGACAGTAGCAGTCAATCCAGCAGCAGACGACGATTTCCCAGATGTATAAACAGATCTCGGAACTAAAGTTGTTGTGTACCTAAATAGAACTAAAAATTAGAAACAAGCTTTGAATACAGGAATAAAAAAGTGTAGTGAAGAATGCCTACTTGAGAAACTGAGACTTGGCACAACTGGGATCCCCAACAATACAAACGTTGATGTCTCCTCGAAGATTGATTCCTTCATGAGTAAACTTGTGGACACCACCCAAAAGCATAAGCAGGATTGCTCGCTTGATGTCTTGATGACCATAAACAGTAGGGGCCATACTATCGACAAGCTTGTTGAAAAAGTCAGAAGTACGTCTCATTTGTGTAACCTCATCTACCTCCTCCGACTACAATAACAAATGAAATATATGAAAAAACATAAGTGCTTTTAATTACAAGTTTTTGTTGAAGCCATTTAGGAACATTTTGACCTTAGAACTACAGCATCCATGATTAAAAACAATACTATATGTAACGAGTTCATAAATCACACACTTAAGCTAAGACACTACAGAAACAATTTTAGGTAGTATGAAGTTAATTGTGTTAGCTTAAATAATAAAACAACTCCATTTATGACATAAGCAAAACATAAAGGTAATAGAACACCAACCGTGAACCGTAGAGTGTCATCATCCTCAGAGTCCCTCTTCCTATTTCGTATGTCAGCATCCCTTCTACCATCACAAATCTGTACAGAAGATCACAATAATAACGTATAGATGTTTTCTCTGATAAATGTGATTGACAAAAAAATTCAAGTACCAAGGATAAACTAAAAACCTGCACTGAATTAGCAATAAACGCAAGCTTATACGAAAGATCTCTAACTCCCAATGCACGAAGACCTTTGACACCTTCTTGGACACTACCACCGCCAGTGCGTTGACTTTGACCACCTTCTCTACGAACTTCCGCTCTTTCTCCAGGAGCTGCCAATGCCAAGATGTCAGGTATCACAACTACAGTGCCCGTAAAGATCACCCTGCAAATAAAAAAAATGTTATCTTCTACTCTCGACATACAAAACAATGACCATCATGTATTGCAGTTGTACAGAGTAGAGTTCCATACGTGTCACCAGCCCTAGCCTGCTCAACAATGTCATGGCGTAGAATGACATCTAACGATCGCGGCAGTGACCCTGCAGGTATTTCTTTTGATGTTTCCTGCATCCGAACCCTCTGCCAATCCGCAAACTTACTTTCTTGTCTGAGAAGTGTCCATCTTCCTTTCTTTGAACATGTAGCATTCATGC
This sequence comes from Helianthus tuberosus, assembly GCA_030545235.1. Taxonomy (NCBI): domain Eukaryota; kingdom Viridiplantae; phylum Streptophyta; class Magnoliopsida; order Asterales; family Asteraceae; genus Helianthus; species Helianthus tuberosus. Next base: position 88,857,610 of record CM060369.1, read on the forward strand.
ATATCATTGGCTACACACACAGCATAACACAACCAGTAAGCACAAAAGAAAACAAATTTTGCAGCAACAAGTATCTGTACATCAAAAATACAAACCTCAGTGTATTTATACTGTTGCTCAACATTCTTAACAATGGTTCCACACTCCAAGCACTTAAAAGTACCCTGGATCAGCTCAGGCCTAACCTCGCTTGTTCGAGTCACCACTCCCGTTACCGACACTAGTCTACCTATCTCAGATGTGCTCAGTTCTCTCAGTCTGCAATACCAACATACGAAACTATTCAAAATCTTCACAAAATTGACACCAGTAGTTGTAAATAAATGATTAAAATAACCATTGGTACCTTTTTATGATAGGCAGATTGTGAAAAGCAATATTTATATCCTTGTTAGGATTGTCATCAGTTATGAATGTCGGTTTCTGTCCCATCACAAATCGCTTACACGCGTTCTTCAAATACGGTTCAAACCTAAAAGTTGCATCATACAAATCCCCCAATTTCAATGAACAGTATACAACAAACCAATTCTCATAAACTGTAATCAGTGTTGTAAAAATTTGGATTAATCGTGGATTAAGCTAAATACAAATATAATGTTAAATAAAAATTTATAAACAAATAATGATTATAATTAATATAAATTAATTAATAAATAATAGCTTGCACCTAATTTTACACTATACAAGAAACAAATTCTTAGAAACTATTTCAGCAAAAATTAACCAAAATCAAAAACCCTAACCTCAAATACTCATCAGAAATAGCTTTCTGCAACACATCATTAAACCGCATAACATGTGAGAAATCAATAAACATAGTATTCGACTCATTCGGCCTCATGGCTTCAATCTCCGATTCATAGAACAGTTCTCGTGAGTTCTGATCCAACCTAAAGCTGAAAGAACCAAAACAAACAGATCAAACCCTATTAACCGTTACTAACAGCTTCAACTGACTGACTCCAGATCTACAAACCCTAACTTTTCGTACCTCTTGAGGAACTCGAGGAAGATGTTCTCCACCTTCGCTGCTTTCTCGTCGGTGAAGTATGCGCCGCCGAACGAATCCATGTGTGGTGAGGTATCAGATGCGAAAGGTTTTCTGTGGAAAATTGAAGTGAAATGGTTGAATGTGTGGTGGTGGATGGGGTCTGTATGTAGGTTTTTTGGCGGGAGAATAAGGACTGGGTGTTGAAGGTTTTCCCGCCATCTCTGGTTTGGGCTGGGCCGGGCTGGGCTCGGTCGGGATTTTGCTGGATCTTGGTGACCCAAATTGATAAGAGGTTAAGGACTTTAGAATTTAGATGTTATCTTACTAGGCACCAATATTCTTGTCGGACAAAATGGTGGATGCAAAACTCTTCTTGTTCTCTCAGGTTATATTCGTATATACCTTATCCCCCCACTTGTGGCCTAGTGGTAGGAGACTTGGGTTTTTCAATGGAGACTCAAGTTCAATTCTCACTTGTGTCATATTAGGGTGAATATTGGGCAAGGATGGTGACAAACCCACCGAGGGGGGTTCGATCCTGAGCCGCACCCCGGTTTTCATCCGGCTGTTACTTCAGCGAGGCAACTCGTGTGGAGGCAGTACGGTTTTCGGGGAAACGCCGTAACCAAGTCTGGCCAACCCAGCGCGGGCCCAGTTAAGACAACGTAAGTCTGGGCAGACTTGGCTAAGGCCACCGATTAGGCGGTGTGACATTGGGTCACTCAAAAAGAAAGTCACCATTCAAAAAAAAATATTTGTATATACCTTTCCTCAAAATTAATTTGTTGTGTGTTACTGTTCTATATTATATAAATACAAATAACTTTAACGTACAAAACGTACGAACTGAAGGTTTTGCTGAAAAAACGCAGTGACATTTTCGTAATTATTAGTAATTATCAAAATTACTCTACAAATGATATCTTTGTAGAGTAATTTTGTAAAATATTCTTGTAGAGTAATTTTAATCTTGTAGGATAATTATCAAACTTACTCTGCATCAAAATTATTTTACAAGTGAATCAAAAATAGTTTTGTTGCAGTAGGGTTGGAGCTGCTTTTGGAAAACTGTGTTTTGTAACTTTCTAAACGCAAATAATCAATTTTTTTAATTTTTCTTTTACCCAAACACTCAAAACTGATTATTTACGATTTTAAAACTCAATAATCTTAAAATCTCCTTCAAAACTCAACCCCAAACACCCTCTTAGTTTGTCACACCCCGATATTTCCACGTATTACCGGTGGGGAGTATCATGACGTAGTTGATATCATCATAGTCAAACAACACAAATTTAAATGCACAGCGGAAGCAAAAGATAGATTCATTTCAACCGAATAAATTGTAATATTAAGTATCACAAGATAGTTTAAAATGATCCACAGGCGGATCGAAAGAAAAAGGAAATTGTTCAACAGACTTTAACATCTAGAGCTTGCGAGACTTGATTATTGATGCCTGTAGTAGCCAACCTATTTCGTATAGTACCTGCACTTAGCCTTTTTGGAAAATACGTCAGTTTACACTGGTAAATACAACTTAACTGGCTCATTTTGAAAAGAGTTTGAAAATTAATTTGAATGCACTTAGGAAAAAATATCTTTTATAACTTGGGACAATTATTTAAAAATAATCTTGTATACAGTTTTACTTATTTGTCGTCCATTAGAGCCGGTTTGTAGGGCCGGACAAGATTAACTGACACGCCACAGGTATAATGCCCACAAGGTTGATTCCTTTAAGTGGATTACTAGTTTTTACATAATGCAACTGTCAGGTGTACGCCTACACCCCGTGCTTAGGTCGTGGCCATTTCTTTGAATGATGCCAAGGATATCCGGGACATGGTCATTTAACCCCCATATGCCATACACCAAATAATACAGATTAAAACAGGTTATGTAAATACATCAATCACAATCCGATTTAAATGACTACATACCCGACCAAGCGGTATTATTATAATACCGTATCCCAAGCCCGTATAGGGAAAATAAGTTAAGAGTATTTACCTGAGCCAAGTATAAATCAAATACAGCAAGTGCACGTAGCTTTTACTGGGCTCCTAATCTGGAACGAAGGTTTTTAATAACCTATTAGAATCCTAACGGGTCTTTAATTAAGCCTAGACTTAGACCGGTTAGTTTTCAAAAGGAAGATACGGTTCAAACGCATGATAAAGCGAAGACCGGTTTAGAATGTGGTCTTGACCCGACAAGCTTGTATACTTGTTTAATATGGGTAAACTAAACACATTCTGGATTTGGAGATGAAAATGATATGGTTTGACCCGTTTCGGCTAATATATGCAAACTAGTTACATAAGCCAACCCGAACGCGAAAAGTGCGTAACGGGTAACCATAAGAGTCATATACAGTTTTCCTAAGTTAATATGCTTTAAATATGTTGTGACATCAGTAAGATATCTTCTATCATACCCAAAACGAATTTAAACTCAAACTATGCCCCGTAGGGGCATTTTGGTCATTTTAAAGGTTATAAAAGAGTTTAAATATTAATCTGAGTTACAGGTCTGATGTAATCAGTAAAAATACTTAATTTAATAAGTTATAACAGTAGGGTAATACATATATGTGAAATTTATCATTTATAACCAAACTATGCACCGTATGGGCATTTTGGTAATTTCACATAAGCCTAAAAGGTCAAAACTGGAAATCTGAGTTTAAAACTTTTGCTTACTATTAAAATATAAAAATTTATTGAAAATATCAGTAGGCATCAAACCTTATATGTTTAAAATAGTTTTAATGCATATTATGCGCTTAAAACGCGTAAAAAGACGCTTTTAAGCGATTTCCGGGTTTTATAAGAAAAGTTGATATTTTTATTATTCCACAATGCTTAAAATAATTTATTTATCATATAAAATTAGTAGCAAAAGGTTTGGGGTCAAAAGGATTTGTAAAACTCATTTTATAGCCCAAAGGGGCAAAACCGGCAATTACCGAATCAAGCTTAGAACTCTAAGTTATGCTCAGCCTAAAAATAAATAAAAATCTCCAAAAATCCCAAAATATTATTTTATATCAGTAGGTAAAAAGTTTGGTATTAAAATTTGGGTTTAGATAGGCTATATGCCAATTACGCCGTTTAATTAATAAAAAGCTTCTCATTTACGCTAATGAGCATAACTCCTAATCTAGACCTCAAACTGTTGTCAAATTTTAGGGACAAGTCTATAAATCAGTAACTAAGGTTTCTATTCTTTTACTTTTTCAAAAATCACGTTTTAAGGTCAAAAGGGCATAATAGTCAACATTTAATCATTTAACGGAAGCATGCATATGAATCGAATAACTAATGAACCAAGTTGTATAATCTCAGAGGGTTATACTTATAGGTAACTTGGTCCTAATAAAGCTCTAAGGCATTCCTAAACTATGTTCTAGAACTGAAAGTCAAAGTAAAAGTCCACTTATGCGACTTTCGGTTCCAAACCGAGCTTAAACTGAAAATTGTCGGGTTGAACATGTTTAGACATGTTCTTACATTAATTACCAAGTTATATGAGTGATAAAACAGGTTGCATAGCTTCTTCATTGTTAATTATGCTTTAATTTGAAAATAAGTTTTTTGTTGACTTTTTATTATTAGCTTTGACCCGACAATTGACCTAGTTAGAGTGGGAATCAGAGGGTGCCCTTTTAAGGGTTTATTACCCATATAATTACCAACTCATAGGTACTTTCAATTTGAAATTTGACTGGACAAATTAAGATTAATGACGAAGTAAAATCTTAATTACGACGGTTTGACTTTAAGCTAATAAACTAAGTAAAACTGAATTAAGGAAGGTTAATGATACTTACCAAGGTCCTATGCACGACTAAAGATCACTAGGAAAGGTGCTTGAGCTCCAAAAACCTCCAGAAGCCAAGTTGTGAAGTTGCAAGTGAATGTGATCAAATGATGCAACATGTGGGTTCTTATATAGGAGATTTTGATGCCTTTAGATCATGACAACCAAGTCTATAGATGTTATGGGATCATTACAGGTGTCCCTAGGCCATAATAAACCATCAAACAAGCCCATAGAATTGAAAACAAGCTCCATAAGTCGGTTAAACTTGCTGAAACAGGCACCTGTCCAAAGAATCTGCATCTGGCATCATCAGGCGGCCCGCGTAAGACTTGGGCCTGGTCTTACGCGGCCCGTGTCAAGGTTGGCTCCGGTCAACAAGTTTGCAAATATTGCAATTTTGGTCCCTGGTCCTTCTAAACTCGTTTTTAACTTGTTTTATTGCACTTTTGGCCCTCTAACTTGACTTTTAAGGACCCCAAGTCATAAACCAACTTTGTTAAGTCCCCGGTTATTCATATGATCACCGAAAAGTCTTAAATTCCAACGTTGACGCTTTTAACCCCTCGTATACGAATATTGTCATAACTTTCTCATACTTTAACGAAATCTTGTGAAATTTTTATCACTTATTCTCGTGAGTATAATTAATCATTACAAAGCTTTGGGTTTGCTAAAAGGTCACTCATAGGTATACTTTAAACATGTTGACACATTTAACCCCTGTAGTTTGTAATTCCTCACTTTCTTTCACAATTAGCTTCGTATGATCCATGATTTATTCGTTTAAGGGTATAAACATCATGTGGGGCTATTGTGAAGTATATTTATTCATTGTTGACACTATGAACCCTTATATTCACATAGTTTCTTTGTTTGTCAACTTTAGTCCCTCTAAAGTAATCTTTTACACGCTTAAAGCTCATGACACGTGTCGATACATTATTAGACATAAAGTTACGAGGTGTTACATCCTCACCCCCTTAAAAGAAATCTCGACCTCGAGATTTACTAAAATAAATTAGGGTACTTTTCTTTCATTGTGGACTCTGCCTCCCACGTGTACTCGGGACCTCTGCGGGCATCCCATTTGACCTTTACAATAGGCACATGCTTTCTCCGAAGCTTTTTAACCTGTCGATCCTCGATCGACAAAGGTTTTTCCACAAATTTCAAGCTCTCGTCTATGTGCACATCTGTATGTGGTATGACTAGCGATTCATCAGCTAGACATTTCTTTAGATTGCAGATGTGGAATACATTGTGAATACCACTGAGCTCTTCGGGTAAGTTTAACTTATAAGCCACTGTTCCTACACATTCGATGATCTCGAATGGTCCTATATACCTTGGGCTTAGCTTACCTTTCTTACCAAAATGCATCACCCCCTTCCAGGGTGATACTTTAAGCAGAACTTTATCACCAACCTCAAACTTTAGAGGTTTTCGCCTTTTATCAGCATAACTCTTCTGTCTATCCCTGGCAGCTTTCAGGCGATCACGAATCTGGATAATCTTGTCCGTTGTTTCAAAGACTATATTAGGTCCTGATAACTGAGCTTCTCCTACTTCTGCCCAACAAATAGGCGTCCTGCATTTCCTACCATATAATGCCTCAAAAGGCGCAGCCTGAATGCTTGTATGGTAGCTATTGTTATAGGAGAACTCGATCAATGGCAGGTGGTTATCCCAACTACCACCTAAGTCAATCACACATGCACGAAGCATGTCTTCCAAAGTTTGGATGGTACGCTCACTCTGCCCGTCCGTTTGAGGATGGTAAGCCGTACTAAAATTTAAGCGCGTGCCCAAAGATTGTTGGAAACTTTTCCAAAAATGTGATGTGTATCTGGTATCTCTGTCAGAGATAATTGACACTGGTACGTCATGCAGAGATACAATCTTATCTACATACAATTGGGCTAACATGTCGGAGCTATAAGTCTCTTTAATGGGTAGGAAATGTGCTGACTTAGTCAGTCTATCTACTATCACCCATATAGTATCATTTCCTTTCTTTGTCTTTGGCAACTTGGTGATGAAATCCATTGTCACCATCTCCCACTTCCATGTGGGAAGTTCAGGCTGTTGTAGCAAACCTGACGGCTTCTGATGTTCAGCTTTGACTTGCGCACACGTCAAACATTTAGCTACATAGGCAGCAATAGACTTCTTCAAGCCTATCCACCAATAGTTTGCCTTCAGATCCTGGTACATCTTATCAGCTCCAGGATGAACGGAATATTTGGAACTGCGGGCTTCCTGGAGAATAACATCCCGAAGTCCTCCATAAACTGGAACCCAAATTCGTCCATTTAATCTCAGGATTCCGTCCTTTCCATAAGATAACTGTTCTTCAGTTACTCCTAGCTTTTCATCAGGATAGTTAGCTTCCAATACAGCTTCCTTCTGCGCAGCTAACAACCTTTCATTCAAACTATTCTTTATCTCAATGCTCTTGGCATTGATTCTTATAGGCTTCACTCTTTCCTTTCGACTTAAGGCATCGGCGACTACATTCGCCTTGCCAGGATGGTATCTTATCTCACAATCATAATCATTTAAAGTTTCCATCCATTGCCGCTGCCTCATATTTAAGCCCTTCTGATTAAACAGATGTCGAAGGCTCTTGTGATCAGAATAGATCACACACTTGGTTCCATACAAGTAATGCCTCCACAGTTTTAGTGCAAATACTACGGCACCCAACTCCAAGTCGTGGGTGGTGTAATTCTTCTTGTGCACCTTTAACTGTCGAGAAGCATAGGCAATGACATTGCCTTTCTGCATGAGCACACATCCCATACCTGTGTGCGATGCATCACAATATACTACAAATTCCTCTATTCCATCAGGCAATGTCAACACAGGTGCATTGCTCAACTTTTGCTTAAGGATGTCAAAGGATTCCTGCTGCCTAGGGCCCCAGTCAAACTTAATATTCTTACGCGTCAACGAAGTTAGGGGCGCAACAATTCTTGAGAAGTTTTCAATAAATCGCCTATAATATCCTGCTAAACCTAGAAAGCTATGAATCTTTGTAGGCATCTTTGGCTCTTGCCAATTCATAATAGCTTCAATTTTTGTGGGATCTACTTGGATACCACGCTCACTAACAACATGTCCAAGGAATTAGACTTCACGAAGCCAAAATTCACACTTTGAAAATTTGGCATAGAGCTTTTCTTGATGAAGCAGTTTCAGAATGCAACGGAGATGCTTCTCGTGGTCAGCTTGGCTCTTCGAATAGATGAGAATGTCATCGATGAAGACGATGACAAATTTATCCAAGTAAGGCTTGCAGACGCGATTCATGAGATCCATGAACGCGGCAGGTGCATTAGTGAGCCCAAAAGGCATCACTAGGAACTCGTAATGACCATAACGAGTCCTAAATGCAGTCTTGTGCACATCTTCATCTTTAACCTTCAATTGATGATAGCCTGACCTCAAATCGATCTTAGAAAAGTAGTTTGCCCCTTGCAATTGATCGAACAGATCGTCGATCCTAGGCAAAGGATACCTATTTTTAATAGTAACCTTATTAAGCTCACGGTAATCGATGCACAGACGCATCGACCCATCCTTCTTCTTGACAAATAGGATTGGCGCTCCCCAAGGAGACGAACTAGGTCTAATGAAACCTTTGGCTAGCAAATCATCTAGCTGCGTCCTCAATTCCTTCATCTCTATTGGTGCCAACCTATAAGGTGCTCTCGCAACAGGTGCTGCTCCAGGGATGATGTCAATTCTGAATTCTACTTGCCTATCTGGTGGCAAACCAGGTAGTTCTTCAGGGAAAACTTCAGGGTATTCAGAAATAACTGGAATATCTTCAATCTTGGGCTTCTGCTCATCATTGGTTACCTGTGCCATATAAATGACACAACCCTTCTTCAGACATCTGGATGCCTTGAGCATAGCCACCTGCTCAGGTAATCCATACTGGGTATCTCCCTGAATGGTAAGTGGCTCACCAGACGGAGTCTTGATCACCACTTGCTTCTTGTTGCAGACGATCTGGGCTTGGTTATGCGATAACCAGTCCATTCCTATAACTATATCAAAACCGGCTAATTTCAAGGGAAGTAGGGATAATGGAAAAGAGTGGTCCCTAATGGATATGAAACATCCATCTAACACGATTGAGACGGTTTCTAAGGTACCATCAGCTAAATCCACCTCATATTTCACACTTAAGGTTTTAACAGGCAATTTCAACAATTCACAAAACTTATTATCTACGAACGACTTATCAGCGCCTGAATCAAAAAGTATTATTGCATAGACATCATTTATGAGGAAGGTACCTGTGATCACATTATCGTCCTGAACAGCTTCCCGTGCATCCATTCGGAAGACCCTTGCATTGGTCTTCTTGGCTTCCTCAGGCTTTTTAGCGTATTTAGGGCAGTTGGTCTTAATGTGCCCTTTTTCATTGCAATTGTAGCACGTAGCATCCTTAATCTTCTGGCAGTCTACTGTCTTGTGCTCCTTAGACTTGCATAATCCACATGCAGGTCGTCCTGACTGAGACTTGGTCTCAAGCCTGCATTTTCCAAAGTGGCGTTTTTGGCAAGTCGTGCACTTTGGCTTCTCCTCTTCTCGTTGACTACCCTTTCCAGACCCAAACTTCTTCTTGTGGTCCGTGTTTCCCTTAAACTTCTTCTCAGACTGTCGTCAGTTGTCGTCCTCACATTTTCTCTTACTGTCTTCTGAGTTCTTAAGCGATTTTAGCCTAACCGCATCCAAAGTAAGAAATAGAGATAGATCAGGTGCCGACCTAAAAGTAGCAGGTCTAGATGCCTTAACACTGGCCTTGATCTCTGGGGCTAAACCCCCAATGAAGCGAGCAATTCGCTTGGGTTCCGGTGTTACCAGATACGGAACCAGCCTAGACAGGGTATTGAAACTGGTGAGGTAAGCTTGACAATCTAAATTCTTCATCACCAACGATAAAAAGTCTGATTCAACCCTCTCAACCTCGTGTTGAGGGTAGTAATTCTCCTTAATGAAAGCAACAAACTGATCCCATGTCAGATTGTAGAGTGGGATCTTTCCAGCAGCTTGAATGAGAGACTTCCACCATGCCAGTGCCTCCCCTTTAAATGATTGAGATACATACTTTACCACATCCCTTTCAGCACAACCGCTGATATCGACCACGGTGTCCATTTCATCTAACCAAGTCATACAGTCGATTGCTCCTTTCTCCCCAGTGAAATCACAGGGTTTGCATGAGACAAAATATTTGTAAGTACAGGACTTGGTACGTGGTTCATTATCCAATACTACCCTTTTGGATGGGACACTGTGTTAATTGGATGAGTGTCGATCATCATCTTTCTTTGGTTCATCTTTCTTAGAGGGTGGCTTGCTGTGAGCCTCTGAATGAGTCTTGGGTTTGGAATGCGGTGCGGTGCGGATAGGGTCCTGCTTCGAGTCCCGCTAGATTCATTATACTGCCGCTCTATAGCTTTTGTAACAACATTATCTATTAATGCTTGCAGTTCCGCACCGGTTACATGTATCTTAGTATTCTCATGGTTTTCCAGGGGATGACTGTTTACTTCTTCCGACCTAGCCATGTAGCTTAAATGCTACATAAAAGAAAATTAATGACAAGGTTTATTTAGAAGCCTATACAGTACTATCGTTCTTGGCGATTTATTAACCATGGTCTTTAATAACTAATTTTGGTTAATTTGTTAAGCATGCATATATTCAGGATCTTTATTATAATCCCTAATTACAATTTAATAATAGCACAAAAGTCAAGTCACATGGACAAATTTAATTTATAAACCAGGATTTTACAGAATCGAGGTATTAAGGTCTGAATCAAAGTTCATTACCTTTTCTTGACAGGGAGTTGTAGGCCACCACTGTCTTTAGTCCCAAAGGATGTTAATTATAGCCCGTAGGCACTTTATCCTTAAGGGATGATTATATAATTAAGTGAAATTGGAATAACCCAATTTAGAGATGACTTATGCGATTTTATCGAATCACATTTTGTCAAGAGTGTTAACATGTTTTCAGATGTTAACATGGATTGGAATCTTTTGAATAGGTTTTACCATCTTGGCCATGTCTGCAACGACATATAGACTAGGTTTTTTTTTCCTTTAAGATTCTTTTTAATATGTAACGCAGAACAATCCTAAATTGAGATGTTAACAAGGATCTGAATCTAATTGAAGAACTACCATCTTGGCCCAGTCTTAAGATGACACGTGAGCTAGGTCTTGTTCTTTTTAGATTTTGCCATTTTGTTATAATGGTAGATCTTATAAAAGGAATGATATTTTAAATCTAAATGTTCCACTAAAATTTAAACAAGTACATGGTCGCCCTAAACGGGACTTCTAACTGAAATGACTTGCCCATGCAGGGGCCAAACGTAGAATAACAAGGAAGCAAACAAAGGACAAAGTAAAACGAATTAGGATTAGTCCTAAGTTCTTTGTCTAGACTCGAGAATCGAGAAACGTGAAATTGTGTAACTGAGATTAAACACAAAAAGGCTAGTGTTTAATTCACTCAGTGTTGGCTCTGATACCAACCTGTCACACCCCGATATTTCCACGTATTACCGGTGGGCCCGGTGGGGAGTATCGTGACGTAGTTGATATCATCATAGTCAAACAACACAAATTTAAATGCACAGCGGAAGCAAAAGATAGATTCATTTCAACCGAATAAATTGTAATATTAAGTATCACAAGATAGTTGAAAGTGATCCACAGGCGGATCGAAAGAAAAAGGAAATTGTTCAACAGACTTTAACATCTAGAGCTTGCGAGACTTGATTATTGATGCCTGGAGTAGCCAGCCTATTTCGTATAGTACCTGCACTTAGCCTTTTTGGAAAATACGTCAGTTTACACTAGTAAATACAACTTAACTGACTCATTTTGAAAAGAGTTTGAAAATTAATTTGAATGCACTTAGGCAAAAATATCTTTTACAACTTGGGACAATTATTTAAAAATAATCTTGTATACAGTTTTACTTATTTGTCGTCCATTAGGGCTGGTTTGTAGGGCCGGACAAGATTAACTGACACGCCACAGGTATAATGCCCACAAGGTTGATTTCTCTAAGTGGATTACTAGTTTTTACATAATGCAACTGTCAGGTGTACGCCTACACCCCGTGCTTAGGTCGTGGCCATTTCTTTGAATGATGCCAAGGATATCCGGGACATGGTCATTTAACCCCCATAGGCCATACACCAAATAATACAGATTAAAACAGGTTATGTAAATACATCAATCACAATCCGATTTAAATGACTACATACCCGACCAAGCGGTATTATTATAATACCGTATCCCAAGCCCGTATAGGGAAAATAAGTTAAGAGTATTTACCTGAGCCAAGTATAAATCAAATACAGCAAGTACACGTAGCTTTTACTGGGCTCCTAATCTGGAACGAATGTTTTTAATAACCTATTAGAATCCTAACGGGTCTTTAATTAAGCCTAGACTTAGACCGGTTAGTTTTCAAAAGGAAGATACGGTTCAAACGCATGATAAAGCGAAGACCGGTTTAGAATGTGGTCTTGACCCGACAAGCTTGTATACTTGTTTAATATGGGTAAACTAAACACATTCTGGATTTTGAGATGAAAATGATATGGTTTGACCCGTTTCGGCTAATATATGCAAACTAGTTAGATAAGCCGATCCGAATGCGAAAAGTGCGTAACGGGTAACCATAAGAGTCATATATAGGTTTCCTAAGTTAATATGCTTTAAATATGTTGTGACATCAGTAAGATATCTTCTATCATGCCCAAAACGAATTTAAACTCAAACTATGCCCCGTAGGGGCATTTTGGTCATTTTAAAGGTTATAAAAGAGTTTAAATATTAATCTGAGTTACAGGTCTGATGTAATCAGTAAAAATACTTAATTTAATAAGTTATAACAGTAGGGTAATACATATATGTGAAATTTATCATTTATAACCAAACTATGCACCGTAGGGGCATTTTGGTAATTTCACATAAGCCTAAAAGGTCAAAACTGGAAATCTGAGTTTAAAACTTTTGCTTACTGTTAAAATATAAAAATTTATTGAAAATATCAGTAGGCATCAAACCTTATATGTTTAAAATAGTTATAATGCATATTATGCGCTTAAAACGCGTAAAAAGGCGCTTTTAAGCGATTTCCAGGTTTTATAAGAAAAGTTGATATTTTTATTATTCCAGAAGGCTTAAAATAATTTATTTATCATATAAAATCAGTAGCAAAAGGTTTGCGGTCAAAAGGATTTGTAAAACTCATTTTATAGCCCAAAAGGGCAAAATCGGCAATTACCGAATCAAGCTTAGAACTCTAAGTTATGCTCAGCCTAAAAATAAATAAAAATCTCTAAAAATCCCAAACTATTATTTTATATCAGTAGGTAAAAAGTTTGGTATTAAAATTTGGGTTTAGATAGGCTATATGCCAATTACGCCGTTTAATTAATAAAAAGCTTCTTATTTACGCTAATGAGCATAACTCCTAATCTAGACCTCAAACTGATGTCAAATTTTAGGGACAAGTCTATAAATCAGTAACTAAGGTTTCTATTCTTTTACTTTTTCAAAAATCATGTTTTAAGGTCAAAAGGGCATAATAGTCAACATTTAAGCATTTAACGGAAGCATGCATATGAATCGAATAACTAATGAACCAAGTTGTATAATCTCAGAGGGTTATACTTATAGGTAACTTGGTCCTAATAAAGCTCTAAGGCATTCCTAAACTATGTTCTAATGGGTCAGAACTGAAAGTCAAAGTAAAAGTCCACTTATGCGACTTTCGGTTCCAAACCAAGCTTAAACTGAAAATTGTCGGGTTGAACATGTTTAGACATGTTCTTACATTAATTACCAAGTTATATGAGTGATAAAACAGGTTGCATAGCTTCTTCATTGTTAATTATGCTTTAATTTGAAAATAAGCTTTCTGTTGACTTTTTATAATTAGCTTTGACCCGACAATTGACCTAGTTAGAGTGGGAGTCAGAGGGTGCCCTTTTAAGGGTTTATTGCCCACATAATTACCAACTCATATGTACTTTCAATTTGAAATTTTACTGGACAAATTAAGATTAATGACGAAGTCAAATCTTAATTACGACGGTTTGACTTTAAGCTAATAAACTAAGTAAAACTGAATTAAGGAAGGTTAATGACACTTACCAAGGTCCTATGCACGACTAAAGATCACTAGGAAAGGTGCTTGAGCTCCAAAAACCTCCAGAAGCCAAGTTGTGAAGTTGCAAGTGAATGTGATCAAATGATGCAACATGTGGGTTCTTATATAGGAGATTTTGATGCCTTTAGATCATGACAACCAAGTCTATAGATGTCATGGGATCATTATAGGTGTCCCTAGGCCATAATAAACCATCAAACAAGCCCATAGAATCGAAAACAAGCTCCATAAGTCGGTTAAACTTGCTGAAACAGGCACCTGTCCAAGGAATCTGCATCTGGCATCCTCAGGCGGCCCGCGTAAGACTTGGGCCTGGTCTTACGCGGCCCGTGTCAAGGTTGGCTCCGGTCAACAAGTTTGCAAATACTGCAATTTTGGTCCCTAGTCCTTCTAAACTCGTTTTTAACTTGTTTTATTGCACTTTTGGCCCTCTAACTTGACTTTTAAGGACCCCATGTCATAAACCAACTTTGTTAAGTCCCCGGTTATTCATATGATCACCGAAAAGTCTTAAATTCCAACGTTGACGCTTTTAACCCCTCGTATACGAATATTGTCATAACTTTCACATACTTTAACGAAATCTTGTGAAATTTTTATCACTTATTCTCGTGAGTATAATTAATCATTACAAAGCTTCAGGTTTGCTAAAAGGTCACTCATAGGTATACTTTAAACATGTTGACACATTTAACCCCTGTAGTTTGTAATTCCTCACTTTCTTTCACAATTAGCTTCGTATGATCCATGATTTATTCGTTTAAGGGTATAAACATCATGTGGGGCTATTGTGAAGTATATTTATTCACTGTTGACATTTTGAACCCTTATATTCACATAGTTTCTTTGTTTGCCAACTTTAGTCCCTCTAAAGTAATCTTTTACACGCTTAAAGCTCATGACACGTCTCGATACATTATTGGACATAAATTTACGAGGTGTTACATAGTTTGGGTGGGAGGTTAGGTTTTTTTAGGTTTTTGGGGAGGGGGTTAGATTTTTTTAGGGGTTTTTTGGTGAGGCATAGTTTTTTGATCAAAATTACTCTAAAAGAACATTTTACAAAATTACTCTACAAGATCAAAATTACTCTACATGATCATTTGTAGAGTAATTTTGATAATTACCCTACAAGCAAATAATTACAAAAATGTCACCGCGTTTTTTTTTGTCTTTTTATGTTATTCCTACGTTTAGTACGTTAAAGTTATTTGTACGGAAACTTTACTCTATATGTATGTCACACCCGAACCGATGGCGGAAACATCGGGGTGCGAGCACTAGGCGTTCAGATTGCTCATGAGATTTCCATAACACTATTGTGACAATAGAGATTAATTGATTTCATGCATAAATTTGTCTAAATCAAAATCCAACATCAGACATCGAATACAAAACATAACAAAGATTGTTCAAAAGTCTCTAAGTTCACTAGGCAACGTTTCTAGGCATTCCCCTAGCTTGATTTCCATGATCCATCTCAACCTATCAACCTGCAATATGTATTAAAATATCAATACAAAAGTATTGGCGAGTATACAAGTTTGATAATAGAATAATAGATTAGAACAACTCATATCCATAGTGTAAGCAATAAAAATAGTTTCAGCCGTGCTAGTGTCGCAGTCCACGCAATGATAGCCTAAGTATCCCGATGCTGTAGTGTTTACCCAAGACTCAAGGTAAACTAGAATCCTCCTAACAATACTCCCCGAGAATAATGGGAGAGGTGCATCTCTTATAGCGCTACTATTGTTAAGGCGGACTAAACACCCTGGATTAAACGTCACATAGCACAAATAGAATACTAGAATGCACAAGTTTTCACAAACACATGAGATAGAGTATAGATTGTCAAAAGTATGTAGTTTGATAAAATACATGTTACACCCCAAAAGTTTAAAGTAAAAAGGGGATCGAGTATACTCACAGTGATTACTTAACAGTCGCAACTGTTATTGGATCAAAGGGAGCTCTTTTTGAGGATTAGCCTGATTAGATTACAATAGGATAAGAGCCGGGCAGGATAACGAGATTGCTCAAAGTGTTGAAACAGTCACCGGATCGAAGGGCTGCCCGATCGGACGGCTGTCCGATCGGATAGCCGGTCGTTCGGGTGGCATGCGTGTTGCAAGGGAAGGATGGCTGCCCGATTGGATGGACATCTGATCGGGTTGCCACTCGAGTGAAATTCGTGAACAAAAGACTAAGGTGGCTATCCGATCGGACGGTATTCCGATCGGACTATCTACTTGATCCGAGTGTAGGTATTCTAGAGGTTCTAATCGGACGGCTGTCCGATCGGGCTGTCACTCGATCAGAACTCCAAGTTTGATTATTTACCAAGTACTTGAAAATGTCAAAAGGCAAGTGTCACCTGATAGGGTGGCTGTCCGATCGGACGGCTGTCCGATCGGGTTGCCGCTCGATCGGGCGACCGTTGCTCTTGTTTATTGTTTGTAAAAATTTCTAAATTTGAAGATTAATGGTAACGTCACGGCACGTACTGAGACAACAGTAACTTATCGTTTAACAGCCATTCTGATCAGTCGGGAACCACCCCAGTCCAACCAGTTGTCTGTTAGCGATGGGTTTATGCCGGAATCCATCCCGTGATCGTCTTAATCAGTGAATAATCCGTTCTTAAACCTACTCTAGACCACCGATCTAGTCTACAGTCCGTTCAGTCCCGTTTATCACCGAAGTAAATCAGAAATTCGAAAAAGGAACTCAAGTTTTAGCATAAAATTCTTAGTTTTAGCTAGATCTCACCAAGAATGACGTCATATGGCATTTTGTACCAACCACTATGATGACATCATCCTCAAGATCTCAGATCTGAGAGATTTCACAGTGAAAAATGTGATTTCAAGTGAGAATCACGTAGAGAATGATGTGTAGATCAAGAATGTGCAAAGATCTAGCCTAAAACGTACCGAAATCGTTGAGAGAATGAAGAAAAGGACGTGTGCGTGTGTCTTGGTCGAGCAGAGCTGTCACATCACTGAAAAGGTGATGTGACAGGTCTATTTATAGGTGAAGGAGAAGAGGATGGAAGGTGTGGTTTGGTTCGGTTGGCAGTCCGATCGGACGGCGGTCCGATCGGGTGGTCATCCGATAAGGTGACAATCCGATCGGATGGCAGTCCGATCGGATGGCCACTCTGGCCAACCCAACCTTTCCGTATTCCAGTTCTTGATTGTTTTGCAAGTTAGATTAAGCGTTGCGTGATATTAGGCAATAGAATAACTAGATTATAGCATATACGTCCAAGGTTTACAAGATTAAATAGATCCTGCCAGTGACAAGGCTCCAGTCTCTCGTTCAACCAAGAATCAAGTTTCACGAGTCTAAGGAGTCAGGCACCAAATAGATTTAGGCAATCCCACATATAGACATTCTTCATTTAGGCATTTCAACATTAGGCATTCCAAATAGACATTCAAATCATAGATTTAGGCATTCAAATCGTATAGAATTAGGCATTTCCAAACTTATACTTAGACACTCCAAGAAAATAGACAATCCACATAGACTTGGGGCTAACATAGCCAAAAGTTAAACTTTAGGGACTAGTCTTGACAAGATCCTAAAGTTTAGGGACGCTGGGCGTTACAGTCTTCCCTCCTTTAAGAGATTTTGTCCCCGAAATCTTAGAAGAAGACTGTTCAAAGAGATGCGGGTACTTGGCTTTCATATCACTTTTCAACTCCCAAGTGTATTCAGCACCACGCTTTCCTTCCCATCTAACCTTGATAATGGGAATTTTGCTGCGCCTTAGACGCTTGACAGCTTGATCCATATTTTCGACCGGTTTCTCCATAAATTGAACAACTTCGTTTATTTGCAAGTCTTCCAGAGGAACTTGCAGTTCCTCATCGGCTAGACATTTCCGTAGGTTGGATACGTGGAAAACTGGGTGCACGTTGTTTAGTTCCTGAGGCAAATCGAGTTTATACGCTACCTTGCCAATCCTCTCAAGTATCACGAAAGGACCCACATAGCGAGGAGCGAGCTTCCCCTTTTTACCAAAGCGACTACTCCCTTCCAGGAGGATACCTTAAGAAGAACTCGATCTCCAACAGCAAATTCCAGAGGCTTGCGCCTTCTATCAGCATAGCTCTTTTGTCTGCTTCTAGCCTTGATCAAGTTATCACGGATCTGAAGAATCTTATCCGTTGTCTCTTGAATAATCTCAGGGCCAGTGAACTGCTTTTCCCCAACCTCATGCCAGCTGAGAGGAGATCGGCATTTTCGTCCATACAAAGCTTCGAAAGGGGCCATCTGAATACTGGAATGATAACTATTGTTGTACGAGAATTCTATCAATGGTAATTGTACATCCCAGTTACCACCAAAGTCGATGACACAAGAACGGAGCATGTCCTCTAGGGTTTGAATAGTGCGCTCGGTTTGTCCATCCGTCTGAGGATGAAAGGCCGTGCTAAAATTCAAGTGCGAACCCATAGCGGACTGAAATGTTTGCCAAAGACGCGAAGTAAAGCGACCATCGCGGTCAGAGATTATGTCTAAAGGTACGCCATGACGACTTATAATCTCATCGGTATAGATCCTAGCAAGTTTCTCCACTTTATAATCTTCACGAATCGAAAGAAAGTGGGCTGACTTAGTCAAACGGTCAATGATCACCCAAATACTGTCATGCCCGGCAGGTGTTCGAGGTAACTTAGTAATAAAGTCCTTAGCAAGACTATCCCACTTCCACACGGGGATTTTAGGTTGCTCTAAAAGTCTGGAGGGACGCTAATGTTCAGCCTTTACCTTCAAACAGGTAAGGCATTTAGAAACGTACACGGCAATATCCCTCTTCATCCCAGGCCACCAATTTATCGTACGCAGGTCCTGATACATCTTGTCGGCGCCTGGATGGATAGAGTAACGAGATTTGTGAGCCTCAGTCATAATGAACTCACGAAGATTATCGCGATCTGGCACCCAGATACGATTTAGATAATACTGCAGGCCATCAGATTTAGTTTCGAGCTGGTCCATTATAGCGCCGTGAATTTCTTCTTCAAGACTTCCTTCATTTGTTGTTGAATACTGAGCTTCACTTATAAAAACATGCAGATCACTAGATATATGTAAAGCCTTGACATGAGTCTTACGACTAAGGGCGTCGGCCACTACGTTCGCTTTTCCAGGGTGATAGCGAATTTCGTAGTCGTAGTCGTAGTCGTTAAGCAATTCCACCCAACGCCTCTGTCGCATGTTCAGCTCTTTCTGGTCAAAGATGTGTTGAAGGCTCCTATGGTCGGTGAAGACCACACACTTAGTACCATACAGGTAGTGTCGCCAGATCTTTAACGCAAAAACAACCGCACCAAGCTCCAGATCGTGAGTAGTATAGTTTTTCTCATGCACTTTGAGTTGATGAGAAGCGTAAGTAATGACCTTGTCCCGCTGCATGAGAACACAGCCTAATCTACGGTTCGAGGCATCGCAATATACCACAAAATCATCATTTCCATCAGGTAGAGTTAAAACAGGAGCATTGCTCAAAAGGTTCTTAAGGGTCAGAAAGGATTCCTCCTGTTCGGGACCCAAAACAAAAGGTTTCTCCTTCTGGGTTAGAGTAGTAAGAGAAACAACGATTTTAGAAAAATCCGCGATAAACCGGCGGTAATAACCCGCCAACCCTAGAAAAGAACGAATCTCAGACACGGATTTAGGTGTACACCAATTCTTCACCGCCTCGATTTTTGAAGGGTCAACATGAATGCCCTGACTACTGACAATATGACCAAGAAACTGCACTTCATCAATCCAGAACTCACATTTAGAAAACTTAGCATATAGGCATTCACCTTGTAGCAATTCAAGCATAAGACGCAGATGGCGAGCATGATCAGCTTTAGATTTAGAATAAATAAGAATATCATCAATAAAGACTATCACAAAACGATCCAAATAAGGTTTACAGACACGGTTCATCAGGTCCATGAACACTGCAGGTGCGTTGGTCAGGCCAAAAGGCATGACTACAAACTCGTAGTGCCCATATCGAGTACGAAACGCAGTTTTAGGAATATCATCTTCGAGAACACGTAGTTGATGATATCCAGAACGTAGGTCAATCTTAGAGAAACATGACGCGCCTTGTAGTTGGTCAAATAGGTCATCAATACGAGGCAACGGGTAACGATTTTTCACAGTAAGCTTATTAAGTTCACGGTAGTCGATATACATATGGAACGATCCATCCTTCTTCTTTACAAATAACATGGGAGCACCCCACGAGGAGGTACTTGGACGAATAAAACCTTTATCGAGTAGTTCCTGTAGCTGGCTGGATAACTCTTGCATTTCGGAAGGTGCAAGACGGTAAGGAGCCTTGGCGACAGGAGTCGCACCAGGTACAAGATCAATACGAAAATCAACAGCTCTGGGAGGAGGAAGACCGGGTAGATCCTCGGGAAAGACATCAGGAAAATCACACACAACTAGAACATCGTTTATGTTCTTCCCTTTGCCCTTTTGTTCCACCACGTGAGCCAAGAAGGCAGGGTTCTGTTTACGTAAACTTCTGCTCGCTTGTGTGCATGACATCAGCCTTAGTCCTTTCGAAGGTCGGTCCCCATAGACATGTAAAAGATCACCAGACGGAAGAAGGAGACGGACAAGCTTTTCGTGACACACAATTTCGGCATGGTTCTTACGCAACCAATCCATACCGATAATGACATCAAAACTACCCAAACGCATTGGGATAAGATCAATAGAGAATACGTGATTGTTAAGAATCAAGGAACAATCACGCACAATAGAATTCACAAGAATCGACTTACCATTGGCGACCTCAACAGAGAACGACTCACGTAACTTAGAGCGTGTACAATTTATCAAAGACTCGAATTCCACGGACACAAAACTCTTATCGACACCAGTATCAAATAGGATCGAAGCATAGAGATTATTAACGAGAAACATACCATTCACCACGTCATTGTTGTTGCGAGCTTGATTAGCATTGAGGTTGAACGCTCGTCCACGAGCGGCTGCTTGTTGCTCTTGGTTCAGCTGGGGGCAACGGTTACGGAGATGAGTAGTATCCCCACACTGAAAACATGCACGAACGGCATTGATCGGTCCTGGGTTCTGCAGAGGAGGAGCTGGAAGAGCTGCTTGAGCTGGTGGAGCAGGAGCTTGCTGAGCTTGAGGGGCAGGGTTAGCTTGACGACAGTAAGGAGTCGTGTGACCATAGCGGTTACAGATGGTGCACAATCGGCATGCAGAGGTAGTGGGATGATGAAAGTTGCACGTTGCACACTTGGGATAAGACCCAGTGTATTGCTTCTTTACTTCAGGAGCAGTAGGGTTAGCAGCAGCAGGAGTAGGAGCAGGTTTCGCCGCAGGGTTAGCAGTAGGAGTAATAGCATTGCATCCCGAGCCCTGAGCTTTCCGTTTCTTGTTCTTGCTGCCACTTGGCTGCTGAGTGACTTGATTTGCAGACTTTGAAGGAGCAGGGGTAGCAAACTGCTTGTCACGCACACGATTATTGTTGAGACTAGCTGCGAGTCGGTAGACTTCTTCAATAGTTTCTAGCTGAGCTGCTTCGATGGAATCACGCATAGCAGGAGGCTGACCATTGATATACTTGGTTATCATCCGCTTGGGGGTCGAAACCAAGTGAGGAACGATAAAACTTAGCTGCTTGAACCGGGTAGTATACGCCATGTTGTCATCACCAACTTGCTTCAAATGCCAGAATTCTTCTTCGAGCTTGAGCTGCTCATAGGGAGGGCATAATTCAAGCATCATCAATTCACGCACCTCAGCCCATGGGAGAGCATAAGCCGCTTCATTCGTACGGATGTTCCTTTCATTAGCCCACCATTCCAAAGCCCTACCTTAAAACACTCCAGTTGCACTCCTGGTTTTCAAATGTTCGGGGCATTCACTGTTGATGAAAGTGACTTCTATACCGTCAAACCACTCAAGCATAGCTGTCACTCCATCACTGCCTGTAAACGGCTTGGGGTTGCAGGAGACGAAGTGTTTGTAGTTGAACTTGGTAGTTGTCGGCTTCTCTACTTTAGAGTCTACCGAGGATGGGGGAGTGGTGGATCCTTGAAGTTCGGAAACAATCTTTGGCACGACCCTAGCGATCTGGTCGGCCATGAATGACATCATCTTTTTCTGGGACTTCTCCCTTGATTTCCTTAGGTTGTCAGAGAGTCTTCGAGCAGACATCTACGAGTTCCAACATAAGGATTGTATAAGTCTAGGTTACGAAGTCCTATGATAAAGATTCACTCACGATAGATTAAAGGATTTAGATACAAGATAGACTAACACCACAAAACGCACGACCTTCACATGGCACGTTGTACGAAGTTTGGTCAGTCATGTCAGAAACGCTTATATATAGGAAGTACCAGCGGCGTATCCACCACGCTTCGGGCACATCGCCTCCCCTTGTACTCGGTGTCATGCTATGTGTCGCAACTCTCAACATACCCATCATCTTTATCATATATTCACGTAATTTAATAGATTATCGTAGATTACTCATAGATTACTCAAATAAATCACATAGAATACTCAAATTAGATCAGCGTAGAATACTTAAGTAGGTTATCATAGATCATTGCATAGATTATATTGATAGATTATCATAGCTTGCTTAAGTAGATAGTTTAACACAGTTTAACCAGATAGATGATCATAGATTAAACCAATAGACTAAGATAGTTTAACATAATTTAGCTCAAATAGTTTAACTCGCTAGATTGTATTAACATAATAGATCAACCATAGATTATGCTAGAATTCTCACAGATCACATAGTCTGCTCATAGATTGTATAGGCTTTCCAGAGATTACATAGACGTTCCGTAGATTACGTAGACTTTCCACACTGGTCTGCAAACACTAAATCTTGCATGGCACTTGGTACGGAAGTTGGTAATATGTCGGAAGCACTTATATATAGGAAGTACCAGCGGCGTTTCCACCATGCTTCGGACACACCACTTCTGTCCCGTACTTCCATGTCATCTTAGTGTTTCTCACCACACAACATATCATACCATAGTCGATCAAGTTTACCACGTAGACTACACATAGGATGAAACTTTGGAAATTTAGTTTGATCTGAGATTAGAATTAACGTTTTAGATTGCGGACAACGTGCAAATTTGTGTAAAAGCATTTCAAAGAATTAAGTTCAAAACCTCATAGATAAACCACATTCATAAAATCAAGATAACATAAAAACAAGATAGGATTTTAAAACATAGGATTGTTCCGGGTAGAGGAACGGCGACTAACCAGAGTGATTCGAACTCCTTTCGAATTGAGGTAACGCGTCTTGACTTACTTAGACAAATACGTTATCGATGTTAGGCCTACGATATTAATCCTTTCGGCCATTCCACGTACTCAATTGATTGGCAGTTACGAGACTTTGGCGAGACATAAAATCATCACGGAGTGGGACTGGTTATCAAGGTCTGAGTTTCACCTCTAACTTGACAACATCGCACCCCAAATGTTATGGGCTCTTATCCGTAGACAGGGCCCACTAGAATAAGACGGAGATTTCCCATCAAGGTTCGGATGTCACTCCTATCTTGTGGGCAAAACTCGTGCAAAATACAAACACTGGGTAACAGTGTTTTTGTAGTACAAAGTGTACATTGTATCAGCCTTAGGGAAGACATGTAAGTTTAGTAGGAACATGTGTTGCTAGGAAGCAGATACGGTAGAATGCATAAGTCTTAATCAACAAATAAGAATCAAGTTCCTAGAACTATAGACTAGGGCAAGTATTCCTACTTATCCTAATTCCCTATAGTTATGGCTCTGATACCAATCTGTCACACCCCAACCGATGGCGAAAACATCGGGGTGCGAGTACTAGGCGTTCAGATTGCTCATGAGATTTCCATAACACTATTGTGACAATAGAGATTAATTGATTTCATGCATAAATTTGTCTAAATCAAAATCCAACATCAGACATCGAATACAAAACATAACAAAGATTGTTCAAATTGTTCAAAAGTCTCTAAGTTCACTAGGCGACGTTTCTAGGCATTCCTCTAGCTTGATTTCCATGATCCATCTCAACCTATCAACCTGCAACATGTATTAAAATATCAATACAAAAGTATTGGCGAGTATACAAGTTTGATAATAGAATAATAGATTAGAACAACTCATATCCACAGTGTAAGCAATAAAAATAGTTTCAGCCGTGCTAGTGTCGCAGTCCACGCAGTGATAGCCCAAGTAACCCGATGCTTTATTGTTTACCCAAGACTCAAGGTAAACTAGAATCCTCCTAACAATACTCCCCGAGAATAATGGGAGAGGTGCATCTCCAATAGCGCTACTATTGTTAAGGCGGACTAAACACCCTGGATTAAACGTCACATAGCACAAATAGAATACTAGAATGCACAAGTTTTCACAAACACATGAGATAGAGTATAGATTATCAAAAGTATGTAGTTTGATAGAATACATGTTACACCCCAAAAGTTTAAAGTAAAAAGGGGATCGAGTATACTCACAGTGATTACTTAACAGTCGCAACTGTTATTGGATCAAAGGGAGCTCTTTTTGAGGATTAGCCTGATTAGATTACAATAGGATAAGAGCCGGGCAGGATAACGAGATTGCTCAAAGTATTGAAACAGTCACCGGATCGAAGGGCTGCCCGATCGGACGGCTGTCCGATTGGATAGCCAGTCGTTCGGGTGGCATGCGTGTTGCAAGGGAAGGATGGCTGCCCGATCGGATGGCCATCCGATCGGGTTGCCACTCGAGTGAAATTCGTGAACAAAATACTAAGGTGGCTGTCCGATCGGACGGTAATCCGATCGGATTACCTACTTGATCCGAGTGTAGGTATTCTAGAGGTTCCAATCGGATGGCTGCTCGATCGGACGGCTGTCCGATCGGGCTGTCACTCGATCAGAACTCCAAGTTTGATTATTTACCAAGTACTTGAAAATGTCAAAAGGCAAGTGTCACCTGATAGGGTGGCTGTCCGATCGGACGGCTGTCCGATCGGGTTGCCGCTCGATCGGGCGACCCTTGCTCTTTTTTATTGTTTGTAAAAATTTCTAAGTTTGAAGATTAATGGTGACGTCACGACACGTACTGAGACAACAGTAACTTATCGTTTAACAGCCATTTTGATCGGTCGGGAACCACCCCAGTCCAAGCAGTTGTCTGTTAGCGATGGGTTTATGCCAGAATCCATCCCGTGATCGTCTTAATCAGTGAATAATCCGTTCTTAAACCTACTCTAGACCACCGATCTAGTCTACAGTCCGTTCAGTCCCGTTTATCACCGAAGTAAATCAGAAATTCGAAAAAGGAACTCAAGTTTTAGTATAAAACTCTTAGTTTTAGCTTAGATTTGAGGAAATAAGCATGGAATCCCTTAGATCTTAGCTAGATCTCACCAAGAATGACGTCATATGGCATTTTGTACCAACCACTATGATGACATCATACTCAAGATCTCAGATCTGAGAGATTTCACGGTGAAAAATGTGATTTCAAGTGAGAATCACGTAGAGAATGATGTGTAGATCAAGAATGTGCAAAGATCTAGCCTAAAACGTACCGAAATCGTTGAGAGAATGAAGAAAAGGACGTGTGCGCGTGTCTTGGTCGAGCAGAGATGTCACATCACTGAAAAGGTGATGTGACAGGTCTATTTATAGGTGAAGGAGAAGAGGAGGGAAGGTGTGGTTTGGTTTGGTTCGGATGGCAGTCCGATCGGACGGCGGTCCGATCGGGTGGTCATCCGATAGGGTGACAATCCGATCGGATGGCAGTCCGATCGGATGGCCACTCTGGCCAACCCAACCTTTCCGTATTCCAGTTCTTGATTGTTTTGCGAGTTAGATTAAGCATTGCATGGTATTAGGCAATAGAATAACAAGATTATAGCATATACATCAAAGGTTTACAAGATTAAATAGATCCTGCCAGTGACAAGGCTCCAGTCTCTCGTTCAACCAAGAATCAAGTTTCACGAGTCTAAGGAGCCAGGCACCAAATAGATTTAGGCAATCCCACATATAGACATTCCTCATTTAGGCATTTCAACATTAAGCATTCCGAATAGACATTCAAATCATAGATTTAGGCATTCAAATCGTATAGAATTAGGCATTTCCAAACGTATACTTAGACACTCCAAGAAAATAGACAATCCACATAGACTAGAGGCTAACATAGCCAAAAGTTAAACTTCAGGGACTAGTCTTGACAAGATCCTAAAGTTTAGGGACGCTGGGAGTTACAATGTATGTTCTAAAACTAACAAAAGAGTTGGGTCAGGGTAACAAGTTAAAATGGGTAATTATTTGTTTAGGTCCGGTCGGGCTGATCCAGTATACTTTTTATTCAAAGTTTTCAAAAGAGTAGATTACTAGTTTTGTCCTTTATGTTTGTACCAAATTGCAGGCGGTGTCCTTCGCCTTTAAATTTGATGAATTTTGCCCTTAACGTTTCAAAATTTTACATGTTATGTCATTTAGCCCTAACACAGTCAGATTTTTTTGTTAAATATGGTCATGTGCCTTGCACATGAGGGTATAATTGTCTTTTCACCCTATTAATTAAAAAACATCTTTAAAAAAACTAAAATACTAAATACATATACACTCATCTCTTTCTCTCTCTAAATACTGAACACTCTTTTCTTTCTCTCTTTACTCTCTCTCTCTCTTTTACCACCACCACACCTTCTTTCCAAATAACCACAACCACTACCTCCTTTTATCAGCACCACCACAACCTCCACTACACTACATCACAACAACCATCAACGCCACCACAACCTGTCTCTCTACCCCCTTCTCTCTCTATTTCTCTCAACCGCCACCACCTACGGCCCCCACCACCCAAATTGCTACAAAAAAACAGAGCTACAAAAATACACAAATCCCCAATCGTTCAAACTATTCAGATTCCCATATAAATCAATCTTATTAATCAAGTTCACTCGAATTCAAAATAAATGAAATGTTTACCCAAATGAAAATTAGGCACCCGTTTACCCAAGTGTAGATCTGGTGGAGGTGGAGGTGGAGGTGGTGCGGAGACTGTGGCGGTGGTGGGAGTGGAGAAAACCGTCGCGGTGGCCGAACATGATGGCGATGACGTTGGCGAGTTGTGTTCTGATTGTTTGATCTTCTTCAGCAGCTTCTGATTTGAACAATCTATAGCTATTGATCAGAGAGGAGAGGTGAAGATGGGTCAGCGACCTCCCTGGCCTCTCTTAATAGAACCAGTTAACTCAAGAAGTCGTTCAGCAATAGCAGATTTTCCATAATCAACATGAGCGATAATTGAAAACTTTCGAATTTATTAGTGGGATCTGACTCAAATCTAAGCCATTTGATCACTGTTTACCTAAGAAATCTGGAATGCTTGTAGGGTTTTGTAGTTCTTCTCCAATATTGAAAGTAAAGCCATAAATGCCACATCATCAAAGATCGGATGAACATACCTAGATGGGAGTTGGTTGAGATTTAGGGTTTTATCAAAGGAATGTGAGAGATCTAAGTTTTAATAATGATGCGATCGGGTTTGAGATGAAAACCAATGAATCTTAGTGAAGAAGATGAAATCTTGTCATCGATTTGAGATCCAGCTTCAAATTGTTAGAAAGGAAAAAGAGCGATTGATATTTGCAGACTTCTGATGAAAGGAGAAAGAGCGGCGAGTTTGAGTTGCTGAAACCCTAAATCGATTTTAGGAAATATGAAAACCTCATTCAAACGAAATACAGTTTACTTACTGTGTGTATGAAAAGTAATCTAAACGGTGCAATTACTTGCATTGCTACAGGATTTGATGAGCTCGGTACCAACCGTTACCGAAAATACCGTTACCGAAATCCCCAAAAGTGGGTACCGGTACCGAATATACATGGTACGGTACGGTTCGGTACTGGTATGGCACCGGTATTTGAGGGTAAAAACCGGTGAATACCGGTGCCGAGTCGGTACTGAAAATACACCCGGTTTGGTAAATTTAATACCAGTACCAGTACCCGATACCATTTGCTCATCCCTTAGAGATGTTACTATTCATTCGACTCTATTTTTAATATATAGGTAATGAATGATAATTGTATGCCCAAAATATAGTTTATTATTGATTTTTTTGTTGATTCATCCTCATCCCCACCCATGGGCGGACCCACATGGTCCGGGTCGGGGTCCACGGACCCCAATATTTTTCTAGAAACTAGTAGAATCGGTATGTTAAATTTTCTAAGAATCCCATAAAATAAATTAGTTGGACCCCATAGTATTAAAAGCAAAGATGGTGTGGTGGTAAATCCTCTTGTGTTCCAACAAATAGATCCCAAGTTCAAGTCTTTCATGTCTTGGTTTTTTAGTTTATTTTTTCCCATCAAAATTAAACTAGTGTTTTAAAACAACACAACTCATTGACCCTCTAATTTGCTTCTTTAAAATGATAAACTGAATGTCGATTTTATTTAACACTTGATTACCAAATAAATCTTCCAACATATAATGTAGTGGTTTCATGTCCACTAAATGCTTCTACGTTATTTCCTAGCCCCGACCCGATT
Organism: Helianthus tuberosus; assembly: GCA_030545235.1. Classification (NCBI taxonomy): domain Eukaryota; kingdom Viridiplantae; phylum Streptophyta; class Magnoliopsida; order Asterales; family Asteraceae; genus Helianthus; species Helianthus tuberosus. The sequence goes on from CM060369.1 coordinate 88,886,247, forward strand.
ATGATGTCCGACCTGAAAATTTTAATGTTTGGCTGTGAAAAATTCTTACACAAAAATGGACCCCAATGAAAAATAAATTCTGGGTCCGTCACTGTCCCCACCCATTGAGATGGCAAAATAGTAGAGGTGTGAAACCAAAGTCGTGTAGTTGAGTTCGGTTCTGTTTAGCTAAATTTGTCATTTATGTATTAAACTTCATATATATATATATATATATAGGGAGAAGATCATGCGAGAACCACATTTTATTGCGAGAACCAATGTGAACACAACAAAAAATAGCTAAAAATCACACAATTTTTTTTTAATATTTTTTTATAAAAATGGCTACTTTTCGAAGCAAAAAAAAAAAATTATTTTTTTTTTAATTTTGTTTTTTCTAAATTTTTTTTTTTTTGGCCACTAAAAGTAGCGATTTGAGCATAAAAAATATTAAAAAAAAATTTTTAGATTTTTTTTTTATTTTTTAAGATTTTTTGGGGGTTTAGTTTTTACATTTTAGCTTGGGGGGGGGGGGGGGTTTAGGTTTTGGGGGGGGGGGGGGGGTTAGGTTTTTTTGGGGGGGGGGGGGGTGGGGGGGTTTAGGTTTTTTTTGGGGGGGGGGGGTGAGGGTTAGGTTTTTTTAGGTTTTTTTAGCTATTTTAGGTTGTGTTCACATTGGTTCTCGCGGTTCTCACAATAAGGGTGGTTCTCGCATGAGCTCCTCCCTATATATATATATGGTCGGGTTCTTTTCAGAACCTCATTTTTAAGGAGAACTTACAGAACCAATATAGACCATTCATTTTTTTCTAAACTTAAAAAAATAAAAATAAATAAAAAGTAATTTATCAATAAATATACATTTTTAATTAAACAATTAACTAATTCTCTTTATAAAACTATCATTTATTTATATATATGCAAATCTTTACACTAATATTTTTTAATGATTGTTTATTTGCATATATGTAAACCTTTATCCTACTCATCCAATTTTCAAACAAATTTCTATATTTACATATATGTAAACTTCAAGCCAGTCCTCTATCAACTTATATGTGAATATTCTACATATGTGTAAGTATACTTTCGTTCGTGGAAAGATGGCCACATCTGTTTGTTTTGGAATCATATAATTCTTGTAGGGTTTCAGAGAGAACTGAATCGGGACAAGGTAATGGAGTCTATGCTTGGAATTGGGTTAGACAACCTGAATCGGATGCGGAGCTTAAGGAATGGTAGGAATGTAAAGAAGTTATCAACATGGTAAGATTGTCAAACGATAGGGACTCATGGATTTGGAACATCGACAGACAGGATGACTTCTCGGTGAATTCAGTAAAAAAGACTTTAATTTCTGATAGGGGAAGCAGCAACCTACCAAATTTGAAGTGGTGCAAATGGGTCCAATTAAATGTAATATCATGGCTTGGAGAGGTAATTTGGATAGGCTTGCAACCAGAGAAGAAGGAACGTGGAGATTTCATTGGCTATGTGCCCTTTCTATGACGAGTATGAGGAATCTGTGGATCATTTGTTCACAGCTTGTTCGGTGACTATTAGGGTGTGGACGGCTATCAACGTTTGGTGCAAAATTCCTCCGATATATGCTTTCGAATTCAAAGATTTATTGGACACTCAAAATTCTTTTTAGGGGGGGGGGGGGGTGAAGAAGATTATTAGTGGGCTAGTTATTATCTCGTGTTGGTGTATTTGGAAAAGTAGGAATGATTTGGTTTTCAAGCAGAGCAGGAGAAGCACGCAGGATATTTTGATGGAGATTAAATCGAGAGGTTATGAGTGGTTAAATTTTAGATCATCATGTAAATACTTAAGTTGGAAGGAGTGGTGTCAATATCCCATGTATATGTTGTAAATTGGCCCTTTGCCCGTTTGGGTTGGGGGCGTTTGTTTGTTGGCCTTTTGCCCGTTTAGGTGGGAGATTTGTTTTATTAAGTTTAATTTTCAAAAAAAAAAAAATTAATTGACGAAATTATCTTTGAAATTATATAACCCCATTTATAATTTCTCTACCATTCTCTTTTTCCTCATCTACTTTCTCTTTCTAACCTGCCTACCTATCTCTCTCTCTTCGTGCAGTCATAAACCGAGTTTATAATTTTTAGAGTTGATTACAATAATTTTCTTACCGGCTTTATTAATTAGGGACTTTTACATATTTTCTCATCCTAAGCTGTGCCTTATTACGTATTTCTCCAAACCATAAAACCAATTACATGTTTACCCTTTTTTTGAGAAATTACCCAATTACCTCGTAATAACCCATCGGCGTATTTCCCTTCGTATAATCACGACACCCAAACCCTACACAACAACATCGACCTTTCTTCTTCCCACCGAAACTAACGACGCACCAGCTGTGCCATCGAATTTGCTTGTTCATCTTCTTCCTCTAGTATGTTGATTCTTATCGAACTACTCCATACATGCCTTCGAATCTTGCTAGTTCAATCATCACATCTTGCTTGTTCAATCATCGAATCTTGCTGCAACCGAATCTTTACTAGGGTTTATCGAATCTTTACTTTGTTTAGTTTGAATCTTTACTTTGCTGCAATTGAACTAGGGTTTATCCTAATATGTATTTTTTTAAAACTAAATTAGAATATTTTGTTAAAGAATGTAATTTATATCATGATCCCATACATAAAAATTAGAACGGAGTGCATCATGTAATAATCATTAAAACTTTACATTGAATTTTACATATAAATCCAAACCCTAAAGAATATGTGTGATGTTTGAACGCGGTTTGCAAAGGGCTTGTAACGGTTTTAGTTTTCCCATAGACACACCATAAAAAGCAGTCATGTCGACCTCCTCAGTTCCTATCTTCTCCCATTCGAATGCTTGAATTAAAGTTCCCAATGCCAACCCAAGGACACGATACCCTAAATTGGTTCCGGGACATGCACGCCTACCTACACCAAACGCAAGAATGTTGTATTTATTGTCAACCCTCTTATCGTTATCAAATCTTTCGGGCATAAACTTATCGTGTTCATCCCACAGGACAGGATCCCTCTGAATGGCCCATGCATTAACCATTAACATTGTTCCACGAGGCACCGAGTAGCCACCGATTGTGATATCCTTAGAAGCTTCACGTGAAAGTAGTAAGGGAAGAGTTGGGTACAAACGTATGCTCTCATTTATAACGTTTTGAAGATAACTTAGTTTACCCAAATCACTTTCTTGTAATAAACAGTCAAAACCAACATGATTGTTGATCTCGTTCTTGACAGTTTCCATAGCTTTTGGATTGTTGAGTAACAAAGACATAGACCACTCAAGTGTTAAGTATGGCGTTTCTGTACCAGCAATTAACATTGTCTGCAAATTTTAAGGCATAAAGTTGGTTAACATTCTTCATAATTATTGCAATAAATATAAATGTTGTTATTCCATGGAAAAGAATTATGTGAAAACATTGGAGTTGTTTTAGGCCAGATTTATGAGTGTTTTTCAAACGCTAATATGACTAGGATTTAGTAATTTAATACTTTGTATCTAAAAAAGAAAGTAAAAATATAAACAATGTGAGTAAGCTAGTTATTTTTCATACACTACAAAGGACTACAATCTAAAATCATACGTAGTTTATTTATTTTTTAATGATAACTTTTAAAGGTATTTTTTTTTAAGAATATATTAGTTTCAGAATACTTTATCCATATAAAACATAGTCGTGCCATAAAATAAATATATTTGACACTATAGTTGTAAATTCAAATAGAAGAATCGATTTATGTTGGTTGCCCTCCTCCTAATTTATCGAATGAGAGTTTCAAAGAGAAAGAACAAGAAAGTTCAGCTTTAGTGGCGACACATAAAAGTCGCCGCTAAAGCACATAATTAGAACACGGGCTTTAGAATTGATCTGGGCCGTTGTTTGCTTATCTGATCCAATGGCTAGGGTATATCCATTTTAGCGACCATTTTCCCTCCAAGATGAAATTTGCACACATGCATCTCTCACACACCACACCACACCGCCCCCACACCACCCCCACACCACCTTGACTCTGCTGGAGCATCCCCGCACCACCTTCACTCTGCCGGAGCACCTTCATCTCTTTCCACCTCAATCTCCGACGCCACTCGAGAACGGTACGTACAATCCGAATTTCTTTGCAATTTTAGTGGATATATTGATAATTTGAGTAGCTCTGTGTAGATTTTTTAACCAACAATGAAACCGTAGAATAGTTGACTTCAAAGAGGAAGACAAACAAACATATTTAACATATTAGGTCGATGTGCGTATGTAATTCGGAAATTGGAATGTGCGTTTTCAATTCTATGTAGGAATTTGGAATGTGTGTTTACTTGTGGTCTTGTGGAAAAGGAACAGGAAGAAACAAAATTGATTTGGCTGGTTTTGATGCTAAAAAAAAAAAAACCACCAGTTAAAATATTAGTCAAAATGCATTAGCTAGTGGCTGGGTTTTAATCTTAAAAAATTAAACAAAGAATAAATTACAAATTTTGTCATTTATCTATATAGCAAATTGCTGGCGCTGTCCTTTGACGCAAAATTTGACGAGTCCTGTACTTAATGTTTCAAGATCTTGCACGTTATATCCTTTGATCCTAACCTAATTAATTTTTTTTGGTAAAATCTGATCATCCAAAGGTATTATTGTCTTTTCACATCCTAATTTATAAATGATTTTTAGAAAACAAATAAACATAGCCTATCCTACAATTTCTCTCTCTAAACACACCCACACACACTCTCTGTCTTTCCAACCACCACTTGCCATCACCTACCGCCATCACCTGCCGCCACCACCTCCCATCCTCACCTGCCGCCACCACCTCCCACCCTCACATGCCGCCAACTACCACCACCACCCCGCATAACCCATCCCCACCACTGCAACAGTGCAACCCCACCATAACCACCATCACCAACCACCCACCACAGTTGCAAATAGACCAAAACCACCTATACAACCCACCGTTGCATAGAGTGGCTGCGAGTAAATGTGATTAAAGATATAGTACATGGTTTGATTTCTCTAAAACAAACATTAAACATAGTGCATAGTTTCATTATAAACATACATTTTTGTCCAGTCCAACAGACCTCTTCTTCCCGTCTTATTCTCCATCCTAAAACCCTTACAATGGAACCAGACCCCCAAACCCTAACCCAATTCCAGATCCTCCCACATCCCACCTACGTCGACTCCCTCCGCTTCCTCCCCCTTCTCTCCGCCTTCGACCGCCACATCGCCGTCTCAACCGCTAACAATGGAACCAAACCACCCAAACCCCCCCAGCAAAACCCTTTAATCGCCGCCTCAACCGCTACAGGATCCGTACACATTCTGTTCCCAAACCCTGGTGATGGGTCGTTTGAGTCTGAGGTTTCGGTGCCGGATAATGTTTTGCATTTGGGGAGAGTAACGTGTTTGGATTTGTTGGAAAGTGGGTTGGAGTGTGTGAGTGTTGGGAAGGATGGGAGGGTGTGTGATTAGTATTGGTGATTCGGGTTTGGATTATCGGAGGGTGGTTTATATTTGTTTTTTATTTCTCAATTTTGTATAAATAGTCCCTGAAAAATAACTTTTTACAAAATATCCCCCGGGAATGTGAATAGACAAACATGCCCTCATGTGCAATGCACATGATCAGATTTAACCAAAAAATCTAACTGAGTTTGGCCTAAAGGACATAACGTGCAAGATTTTGGAAGGTTAAGGACACCGTCTGTAAACTTTTGAAAAAAAAAAGACAATGCCTGCAATTTGGTGTAAACATAAAAGACAAAACTCATTAATCAAACCATCCAAAAACAAGTTATGCTGAAAAACACTGCCATTAACAAAAGATAATAGATTAATAGAAAACATAATTGTTGCAACTCTTATGACTATGCTTATTACAGTGGTAAAATAACTTCTTATTTAAAAATAGCATAGTATATATATAATAAGAACCGTTTATTACAGATTGAAACAAACGGTTTATAATAAGAAATTTCAAGTTATTTATCGCGGGTTGGCGGGTCTAACCTGACGTAATCCGAAAATTTTATACTAACCCGAACCTGACTCGAAGCCGAAAATTGTGTCAAATACCGAAACCCGAACGCGAGCCAAATATTCACGGGTTGACCTGAAAATGACCCATTTGACCCGAATTTTTTATTTTTTATTTTCTTTGGCAGATTAATATTTTAAAAATTAAATTTTACAAAAAAAAAAAAAATACAAATCCATATAAAATAAGTACATTTTATTTATAAAATCTTACGTTAAGTTCTCTTTTAAGTTATGGTTGCCGCATAAAATATCCAACCAATTTAACTTATAACATAAAAATACATTTTGAAAAATTAAAATATAATATAAATTGGTTAAACGGGACAACCCAAACCCGACCCGTTTAGCTAAACGGGTTCATGGGGGGCTTAGAGAAAATGTTGTCGAACTTTTCTTAAACAACCAATCGTGTAATACACATTCATATATGAGATAAAGTGTTCAAAAAGCGGGTTTAGCAGCCTACCCTTTAGTTGGCGATAATCATCTAAAAAACCCTAAATTTTGTTCTAGTTACATTATCATGGCAATCGATAAAAGCTAGCTTACCTCTAATCGTAAATCAACTGAGTACAATCAAGAACTCAATTCCTTTATAGAGATGTGCAAAGAACATATCGACAACGAAGGCAATGTTAGATGTCCATGTATAAAGTGTCATAATTCAGCCTTAATATCCTACACAAAAATGAAAATGAAAATGCATTTGCGAATATGGGGTTTCTATCGAGATTACACAACGTGGACCTATCACGGTAAAAGTGCAATTCCTCCCGTTGTAAATGCAGATGATGTTGCGCCACGAAATGATATGGATCAAGCTATTGAAGACCTTATTAGGGAGTGTGTGGAAGAGGATACCGACCTTAACGAAGAGAACATAGATACAGAGAGTAGTGGTGTTCGTGATGATTATGAAACTCTATTAGAGGAAGCGTCGAATCAGAATTATATCCTGGTTGTACTAATCTTTCTTCATTTGACTTTTTAGCAAATCTTATGCATTTAAATGTGAAGAACAAATGGACCAATAGTTCATTTGATGAGCTCCTCGAGTTGTTGCAAACTTCACTTCCGAAAGGCAACAAGATTCCTCCTTCGCATTATGTAGCTAAAAATAAATTAAAGAAGATTGTTTGGGTATGAGTTATAGACGTGTGCTAAAGTGATTGTGCTATCTTCTGGAAAGAACACCAGTCATTGCAGAATTGTCCTGTTTGTAATGAGAGTCTGTGGGTAAATAAAGACACAAATGGCACAGAGATAGCTCACACGGTGTTACGATACTTCCCTTTGACCCCCAGACTACATCGTTTGTATTGCTCAAGGCACACAGCAAAAGATATGATATGACACAGTACCAGACGATCAGAAGAGGGTACTATGCATCACCCTATTGATGGATCTTCATGGAAAAAAATTGATATAAAGTACCCAAACTTCTCAAGAGAACCCCAAAATGTTCGCTTGGGGTTTGCAGCTGACAGTTTTAATCCATTATAGCATGTAGCCGGTTATACTCACCACATACAATCTACCTCCATGGCTCTGCATGAAAGAGACCTCATTCATGTTGACCTTGTTGATTCCTTAACCTAAATCCCTCAGGAAAGACATGGACGTTTTTCTTAGACCGTTGGTGGATGAGCTTAAGCATTTGTGGCAGTCAGGTGTATTGGGCCTAAACCTTGTTCAAGTACATCGCGGGTTGTCTCTGGTGCGAAGTCGCAAACTCCACAATTTTCAAAGGTAAACTGGCTTATTTTAGTTTAAAATCTTATATAAGGATCGATGAATGATGTTAGGTTAACACTTGGGTATTTCGTATATGTTGGTTGCTTTTATTGATAGTTTGATAAATTTAGTATATATATGTTGGTAAATGTTATTATAGTTTGATAAATTTGGTATATATATTGTTGTAGGCTCAATTTCAGAGTTGGTTCCAAAACCCAGATTTTAGAGATGAACTCCAAAACGTTTTGAGTTTGAGTTACCCGACAAAGTTTGGAAACGAAGATGTTCATGATGAAGCGGATGATGGCAACGATGATGACACGGATATGATGTAGAATTATGACATTTTAGACATTAAGTAGTTTTATGACGTGTTAGTGACTTAAAACGATCCCGGATTGTGTCGTTTATGTAGTTTACGGTTATGTATTTTAATTAGTTTTTGTGTGTCGTGAACCAGGAATGAACAGGTTTTGATTAAAAAAACTGGAAAACTGAAAAAACAGAAAAAAAGCTTTAACGACGACCCATGTCGTTGCTATTGCTTAACAGGTTTCACTGACGAAAAAAGTAACCGGCGACAGTCTTTAGCGACAAAATGCAAGCAAGCGACGGAGTATTAGTGGCAACGACTTTAGCGCCGGCATGTCGCCACTACTGCCTTTAGCGACGATTTATACCAGCGAAAGCGATGATATGCGTCGCCGCTAAAGCCCAATTTTCTTGTAGTGAGAACATCCAGAACGCACCGTTCAGTGCTTGTGGTTTGCTTTTCGGACGAGCAACAAACGGAACAATACATTGGAGCTCGATGACAGAACAGTCTGAGGGAAACACAACGGACTGGTTTGGTTTGGTTTGTGGATGAGTGGTTTCCGCGACATGCTTTTTGAACGGTTACAATTAAAAAAAAATTGCTTTCAAAATTTAAACATCAAATGTTTTTCTAAATAAATAAAATTTTATAATTTTCAAAAACATAACCCACTACAACATTATCAAATTCACGCTAACCTCAAACGTTCATACATTCAAACTTTCACTCTCAACCAATCATTCATTTTACACAAACCTTTAACACTCAACCTTTTACTCTCATCACAAATTCTTCCATGAATGAACAAAGAAGTTTTCAAGAAATGTTAGGCTACGTTTCAACGTCAAATTCACGAACAAGTTTGTGAGGGAAATAAGAAAAAACATGGATGCGCTTAACTTTGTGTTATTTTTATTATTTGTATGTTTTTAGTTTTTAGGTTTAAGTTTGTCTTTTTTATTATTTGTATGTTTTTATCTTTAGATTTGAAGTGTGTTTTTTAATTTAAATTGTTGTAAGTGTGTTTTTTTATTTAATTAATCATCTAGTTTTTAATTTTGTTTTTCTAGATATTTTATATAATTTAATAAAAATATCATTAAGTAAATAAATTAGATACATTATAAATAGTTTAAATAAAATGAAAAGTAGGTGATGAGATAAAGGTTTGTAGTGGTTTAGTGTTGGAGGAGAAAATGGGGTTCGGAATGGTTGTGGTTTGCAATAATGTGGCAGGTTAACTAGGGGCAAGTCTGGATTTTAGACCAGTCCAGCGTTTCCAATGCTCTTATGTAAAATCGAGCTACTTTGTAATTATTAGTATGCAAATTATTCAAAAATTATAATATGAAAAATCAATGAAAATAGTAAAATTAAATGCGTCACCTGGTCATCTTTAACATAATAAATTTTTACAAAAATATAAATTACTAATTTATTTAACAATCAGTGTTCACATTCATACAAGCAAGCTAGACTAGCTTGAGTTGACCTGTTACGACACAGTCATCATCTGACACGTATGAAAGTAGGTTTGATTACACAACTAGGATTAACCCCCGCCGCGTTGCGGCTGGGGGCTTACAAATTGTTTAACTTACAAATTAGAAACAACATAGTTTCACACAAAATAGAAGCAAGTTGTTCTATCTGAAATGTCTTTTTCCCACTTCACGACTCTCTAACCACTTCGCCAGCTTGACGGGTTGCAGAGTGACCCCAAGAAGGATAACTTACGAATAAGATGAAGGATAGGTTGGTTGGTGTGTCTGAGGAGACTACCACTGGTGTTAAGAGGTTGTACCAGATGCAGGCTAATGGTACCTTGCTGTTCCCTGCCATCAATGTTAATGATTCAGTTACCAAGAGCAAGGTATAATGACTACTGATCACCTATTTGCTTGTTGATTTTATTATTTTTGAATACATCTTATTGATTTAGCTGATAATTTGTAGGAACTGAGATTTTGGATGGTCTAATTTTACATGTTTTGTTTAATTGAATCATTTTATGCCAAATTATACCCACTACCTAGATTAAAAAAAACTTATAAAAGGGGAAACAAAATCTTACGCTAGACGGAACATGTGAAATTGTGATGGCACCCGTAATTTGTATAAATAAGCTGCACAACCAGAAGACAACAATTAATACCAGATGACGAATATCCACAACCTTACTACTTTTAGCAAAACCCTATGTAAAATGTCTTTTTCCCACTTCACGACTCTCTAACCAGTTTGCCAGCTTCCCCTAAAAACACCAATATAACAACAATCATCAAGTTCACCAATCTTCACGTTATCTTAAAGGAATACATTTGGCATACGACTAAATCAACCCACTACCTAGATTAACTAAAGAAATAGAAGATAAACACTAATTTAAATAGAAGCTAATTAAAAAATTCAAATTTTCATTTCTCTCTTTCAAGCTTCAAACATCTATCGCAAACTCTATGTCTCAATCCATGCGGCTCTTCATGCAGCCCTATCCATTTTATGCTTCTCCATCCCCTTCTCCATTCGGATCCGGCCCCTGCTCGAGTTTGGGTTCTTTATGCGGGTTGCGGTTCGGGTTCTTTAATCGATTATTAAAAACTAACAAACATCAAAACCCTAGAATACATTCAATCAATCCTCTAATTTCACTTTCATTAATCTACATAAAAATATGAATAAATTCAAATATTACACCACACTCATCCGAAAACCCTAATTAGTGATATAATTCAAACCTAAACCTAAAAAAACTCAAATACGAAGTTAATAAACATATGTTACAGATCAGCTGCTAATTAAACACCTCAGAATTCAAATTCAGCATTACTCATTCAATTTTCTACATACTCATGTAATGTTATCGTCAATAGCAAAGTACAAAGTGGAAAAGTAAAACAAATTAAGTAAGAGGAAGAATAACCTCTGTGTGGCGTGAAGAAACGGCAACGTGAAGTAGCGATCGGCGATCTTCGTTGCGGAGAGTGAGAGAACAGAGCAACTGCGGCTGAGATAAGGATTTGAGTCGGTAGTGGCGGTGGTGCGCACGCTCTCTTCTATTCTGGAGAGTACGAAGTGGGGAACAGAGGACCAAATAGGGTAACCTAATTGCATTTAGGTTTCAAGTTACAAAAATACCCTCAGGTCCTGTAGCAAATACATGTTGTAAATTGATATATATAATAATATGGTGTAGGGGTGAGAATATAACGCTTAGGCCTCTTCGCATCGTGCACATCGGTCCGTCAACGGCTTAGAAGGCGGCATGGGGATGAGGTCGTTGGATTTCCACTGGTGTGGAAAACATATGTGGGGCGATGTGGCCCGTTCTTAGCGGACATGGGTAGTAGCTGTTGTGTGTCAACGGTAAGTTTAATTTTTTTTTACTTTTTAAAATTAAATAACTTCCCTTATATAAACAACCTCTTCTACCATTTTTTTACAAACTCTCTCACTTCATCTAAATTCCACTTCTGCATCTTTCCGGTTCTGTTTGTGTGTGACAGTGGGAGTGGAAAGAAACTCTGACAGACCCGCTGTTGGTTTCTTCCTTTCAGCAACTTATGTCGATTTTGGTTTCCTGCCAGTTGACCGATTATGTTGACAAATGGAGTTGGAGACCCGCTGCTGATGTTGCGTTCTCAGTTAAGGACGTTAAAAGGATCATTCAAAAGGACCGAGTGCTGGACAACAGGTACATGATGGAGTGGTGTAAGCGGGTTCCGGCCAAATGTAACGTGCACGCATGGAGGATGGAGCTGGAAAAAATTCCGACTTTCGAAGCGTTAAAAAAAAGGAGTATTCAGGTCGGTGATGGGATATGTCGAATATATTCGGATGTCGAAGAAAACGCTGAACACGTTTTCATTGGTTGTTTCGTTGCCGCTAATGTTTGGATTGGTATTAGCAAATGGTGTAAAATTCCGGGTATTTTTGCGTTCTCGGTTAAAGACCTCCTCGACGTTCACAAGAATATTAGTGGTTCGGAAAGAAAGAAAGACGCGGTCCATGGCATTATTATAATTACGTGTTGGAGTATTTGGAGAGCCCGGAATAGGTTGATTTTTTCTAATCGCCCGATCAAGATCGAATGTATTATTAGTGAGATAAAGGCTTTGGGCTATCTTTGGTTTTCAAATAGGTCGAAATATAAAGGGATAGGTTGGGAAGATTGGGTTTCTTTTGTAAATATGTAAGTATTTTAGTCGGTTCTTTGTGTTGTGGTCGGCCTGGTTTGGGCCGGCTGGTGTTTTAATGAAGTTTAAGTTTAAAAAAAAATTGAAAAATTTCCAAGAAAATGGCAACGATTCCAACAATTTCATTGCACAACGTGGTGGAAATGAGGTGACCTTCGGGAAGACGACATCATACAAGTCACCCTCATCAACGACAGGCACATCTACAACCGTGACTTCAAACACGTTACGGCATGACAGACAATTAGATTTTTTGTTTAATTATGATTAGGTTTAACGTTTATTTTAATTATGAATTCCTTTTTTTGTTTATTTCCTTTGTTTTTTTAGTTATGTAATGTTTTTGTTCTTTAAATTATGTAATGTTTTATTATTGTTGTTATTTGTTTAATTATTATTAATGATTTTTTTTAAATTAAATAGATTTTATAAAATTTTGAATAATAAAATAATAATACAAAGTGTGTGTCACGTGTCGAATAACGCGACACTTTCACGCCTCGTCCCACTTCTCCCATTTTTGCACGATCCCACCCTTTCATGCTCCATCTCACTCATTCCATTTTTGCACCACGCCACTTTTCTGACGCGTGTTGACGTGACGTCCACATGTCATATAATGTACCCTTTCAAGCCCCCACTCCGTATAGTGTTAGAAAGAAAATCACGAAAATGTTATTTGATGAAACAAATTAACTAAAAGATAACCAACTTAAAAACAAAATAAAAATGTCCATCCCCTTACATTCTCACTCCACAATAGAAACATAAAAAACATCAACCCAACATAGTGGGTGTTTGGCTTAGCTTCTATTTCAACTTATTGACTTATTGAACAGTGAAAAGGGGTGAAAAGGACTTATTGAAGTGTTTGGGAAATATGTGTATGTGAGACAATAAGTCAATAAGCAAGAAATTCTAGCTTATTGAACAGTGAAAAGGACTTATTATAAGTCACAAATAAGCTAAGCCAAACACCCCCATAATACGCGAGATGGCTTTAAAAACAGTAAAAATGCTATGTAGGCTCTTTTTGTGAAAATCATGCTTTTGAAGTCACTTTCGGATTTAAGTTTAAGTTTAAGTTACATGAAGGTATTATTATTTGACTGTTTCATTCCTTGATAATAACTTACACTTGGAATAGTTTTAGAAGAATTGATTTGTCTTAATAATGTTTTTCCATACCTAAACTCTTTAGATAATTTTGTTAACGCTCTTAGAGCGTTAGTTTTCTTTAGATTAAGAATAATTACAAAACTGCAAACGGATATAATTTACTAGGAGTGGCGGACCCAACAGGAGGGGTTGGGGTGATCGAAAAACTTAACCAAACTTTTAAGGGAGACGATCGAGATTTTTACCTAAAAACACACTAATAGTTTTTTTACGGGGTTGGAGTCGCCCGACACACTTGAGTGTAGGTCCGCCAATGTTTACTAGTATGATCCCATTTGGTTAAAATTTTTAAACAAAACCCAAACTCATTAACTATAACAATTAATTATATAAAACAGGTAAGAAATATAGTTTTACCAGTATAAGGCCTTTAATGATTTCATCGGTATAAAGCTCAGGTTCTTCTTGTTGTAAAGCGAGCAATTTATCCACCATGATCCCCGGCTCACCACTCCCTATACGGCGACGTTCTTCTATAACCTCTTCAAGAAACTTATCTATTATCTTCATAAACCTAATCAACTTCTTCTCAACACCCCCAACACCAAACCACCCTAAAACCGGCAGAAAATCTCCAACATTTGGCGTACGTATCAGCTTGAACATCCCTTCTACCATGTCGCGATACGCCAACGCTTCTTTTAAATCGCCAACATTAACATCATCTCCATAATACCTCTTCCCTATTATGGCCATTGTTGTTATGTTATTCAAAAGGTCTCTAAACCAAGACTTGAGATCTACTTCATGTGAAGATTGTTTGATAATATGTCTACACATAAGTTTGACCTCATGTTCACGCAAATGCGCGGTGGCATCGAGACGGGAGGTGGATAAGAGCTCGGAAGCAGACACTCGACGTAGAGCACGCCAAAGGTCACCATACGGGGCGGCACCCATGGCCGTGTAGTTATAGTTAAAGTGTTTAAAAGATGGGGTTAGTGGTCGATTGGCTAACACGATGTCGTTTGTTTTGGTGAAGCATTCTTCAACCGTGGATGGTGAGGTGATAATGACTGCTGGGCGGACACCGAACCGGAGGAACATCACTGGACCATACTTGTGAGAGAGGTTAAGTAGGGTTTCATGGAGGGGTTTGTTAAGCAGGTGGAGATGGCCGAGAATAGGAAGTGATGGAGGGCTTGGGGGTAGGTTTGATTTGCTTCTTTTTTTGAAGGTAAATACAACAAGAGTGAATATTAACAAGAGAATGAAGAGGAATACATTTGTTTCCACCATTTTGTTTAAAGATAATTCTTCAATTGCAAGTGGAAAATCTGATACAATGGTTCATATTTATATTGCAAAATATTCATCCATCATAATTCAAGGATATTATTCTCTTTTCTATGGAAGTAGGATATACGTTTGTTTTAATGTCAATTTATTGATTTACACTTTGGGCACGTTTTGCTAAGTTTTTTGAAACAACTTATTGACTTATTGACTTTTTTAAAAGTCATAAGCTCCAAAATGATGTTTGGCAATGGGGGTGTATGTGAGGGGAAAAAACCAATAAGTCAATAAGTCACTCCATACTGACTTTTCCATAAAGCCAATAAGTCAATAAGTTGTTTCAAAAAGCTTCACTACTAGAAAAGTGCATAATTTCCTACGGAAATTTCCTACACAATTATGCACTTTTCTAGTAGTGAAGCTTTTTGAAACAACTTATTGACTTATTGGCTTTATGGAAAAGTCAGTATGGAGTGACTTATTTTTAGCTGATTTAATCGTTCCGTCAGAATTGTGTCACAACTTGTGACACATTTCCGACAAACGGTTTATTTCTTAGTTCAGAATATTTATTTCCTACACATTTGTGACAAAATATTTATTTTTAGCTGATTTAATCGTTCCGTCAGAATTGTGTCACAACTTGTGACACATTTCCGACAAACGGTTTATTTCTTAGTTCAGAATATTTATTTCCTACACATTTGTGACAAAATATTTATTTTTTAGCTGATTTAATCGTTCCGTCAGAATTGTGTCACAACTTGTGACACATTTCCGACAAATAGTTTATTTCTTACTAGTAAAATTATATATAATAGTAAAATTAGTATAATAATTAAAAATTATTATATTTCCTACACATTTGTGACAAAATATTTATTTTTAGCTGATTTAATCGTTCCGTCAGAATTGTGTCACAACTTGTGACACATTTCCGACAAACAGTTTATTTCTTACTACTAAAATTATATATAATAGTAAAATTAGTATATAATAATTAAAAATTATTATATTTCCTACACATTTGTGACAAAATATTTATTTTTTAGCTGATTTAATCGTTCCGTCAGAATTGTGTCACAACTTGTGACACATTTCCGACAAACAGTTTATTTCTTAGTTCAGAATATTTATTTCCTACACATTTGTGACAAAATATTTATTTTTTAGCTGATTTAATCGTTCCGTCAGAATTGTGTCACAACTTGTGACACATTTCCGACAAATAGTTTATTTCTTACTAGTAAAATTATATATAATAATAAAATTAGTATAATAATTAAAAATTATTATATTTCCTACACATTTGTGACAAAATATTTATTTTTTAGCTGATTTAATCGTTCCGTCAGAATTGTGTCACAACTTGTGACACATTTCCGACAAACAATTTATTTCTTAGTTGATTTAATCGTTCCGTCAGAATTGTGTCACAACCTGTGACACATTTCCGACAAAAAGTAGGAGGATAAACTGGTTAAGGCGTTACGGTTCTAAACGAGAGGTCACGAGTTCGATCCTTGCAAGGGCCGGTTCTTTAAAGAAGACCCCCTTTTTACCGATTTTTGATATATTTACACTTTGTTAATGGATTTGTAAAGGTTCCTTATTAAACAACTAACTTAGTTAATTTACCCAGTTAACTATTGCAGGGACTATTTAGGTAAATGTGGAACCACATGGGCCAAAGTGTAAATTTTTGTTAAAATGAATAAAAAGGTTCGAATCGGTCACCAACAAGACTCGAACCCGCGCCCCTCGAACACACACACACATGCATAACCGGCTAGACTACCACCATCGTTGTTCATATCTCAGATTTATGTTATATATATATACTTTAGAAATATAAAATATATATATTTAAACCTGCATATCCGCGCTGTTGACCGGACTTCGACAAACCCCGATGTTAATGGGTTATCTGATCAATGTCGTTGCACGCCTATTCTCTACACCTCAAAAGCAACTTCCCACGCGCATTTAATTGATTCGAACATGCCTGACTTCGATGAAACCGAAGTAGTTTTTATAAAATTAAAAGTGGAATCTACCACTAATTTCTGTCGATGTAATGTCCAAATTGAGATGGTCGACTCGCCGTTCAGCACGTTACCGGAGCCGTATTTCTGGTCCAATCGGTATATTTAACCTTGGTTAACCTTCCTGCAAATTTAATTAGAATATAAACATGATATGATCGGGTAATTTATGCGTTTGACTTCTGTTGACTTAGTTTGGGGAAGAAGATGATGTATTATTTATTTTTATTTTAGTTTAAAAACAGTTTTCTTCATTTATTTATAATAAATCGATGTTAAATATTTAAAGTCGGAAAATTTTAGCTTAAATACTTTACATATTGATACATTTATTAAAAATATAAAACCCGTCAAAATTATTTATAAAACAGTTTTTATAAATTTAAAACAGTTTAATCTTTAAAAATTCATATTAAATAAAACACAACCAATAGAAATGCAGCACAGAGATTATGATCCACACCGTCTATTCCAATCCCATCCACACTTGAAAGATAATCTTGAACCATCAAATGTTCATCTCCCTTGTGCAGACAACTAAAAACACACACAACTTACATTTACTCTCACTCTGTCCTTTTTGTTCGATCTCAGGCCACCGGCGCCCCCCTCCTCCGCTCTTTGTACTCCGATTCACACCACCCACCTCCTTCCGATGACACCCCATACCCCCCCCCCCCCCGTTCGGCGACCTGTGTGACGACCGACGCCACCACCACCGTCTGGTGGTGGCACGATGATGAATCAGGGGCAAAGAGAGAGAGAAAGGCGATGAGAGAGAGAGCGGCGGTGACGGTGGATCCTCACGGCGGCGACGGTGGCGACGTGGTTTTGTTCAGCGGCGGAGGTGGACGCGGGACCCACAACAGGTGGCAGTGGATGGTGTCGATAGGCAGCAGATGAAAGAGAGAGAGATGGAAGACTCGCGTCGGAGCTGGTGCCGTCGTTGATGGCGGCGGTGGTTCCGGTGACTGTCCCGATTATCTGGTAAATGTATCTACTCCCTCATCTTACACCTGTTCTGTTCAGATCTTCTTAGATCCACGTCCCTTCTTCGGTTGTGCCGATGTTTTAGGTGAGGAGGAAGATGATTGTGAAGACGATGGTGACAATGGTTCATGTTTCGGGTTCGATTTCAAGTAGACACGGTCAACAGGTGTGTTATCTTGTATAATCGTGTTTATATGGACATTGGTTGAAGAAAAATATGAATGTGTTTCTAGGATGTGTTCATCATTGATTTTCCTGCATCTTGTAGTTCTTAATCTTGTGCACAATTGATTAACCGTTTTATTGTAAATGATTTGAATGCATGTTAAAATTTGTTTTGGTGCTTTTGACTTGGAACACAACAGACGTGAATTAGAGTATATCTTTGACGTTTTTGTCTTGTATCCTTGTGATTTTTAAACTTTTTGATATATATACATAAGATTTGGAGGTTGAATAGTTGGTAAATGATTTTTGGGATCTTCGATGTATATGAGCTGTTGATATTTGATGAGTCCATAGGCTTTTATTAATATGACTATTGTAATTTAAATATAGGTTTGATGATAGAATTTTGATAAACCAGATGCTTGAGTTACTTTGAATGTAGATTGAAAAGAGGATAAGATGTGTGTAGTAAAGCATGTGTTCCTTTCTCGAATTTGATATGTATGATGGTATGGCTTTTATAACAATCTGTTATATGTTTGCTGACTTATTATAGTCTTGCCACAAGTTATAATCAAGTTAATGGTCTTGGTCGAATGATTATATATTAATTGTTGACTGCAAATGTACATGAGAATTCAAAAGTTGTTTTGATTAATGGTAATACACATATGTCTGATGGTTTGTTGAAAAAAAAATTAAAAATTATGTGTGACAATACACTTAACTGTTTCGAATACAAGTAGGACCAAAATAGGTTTTAAAATGTTGAATATGATTTAAAGAGAGTATAACATTTACTGTTCTATCATGCTTTCTATCGGCGAAGTCGACGCGATGGGAAGCTAATTTTGACAAAGAGGGTACACCGGTGGGTTAAATAGCAGCAAAGAAAAGGTCATTAACTTGAAGTGCTGCGTCGATTATTATCAAGGTTTGTTAAGTTATTATCCCCTTTTTTGCACTATTTGTTTATGTTCAACTGTTATTTGGATTACTAAGCCCCTAAATCGGAAACAATGATTCTTCCTTTTTAAAATATTTTCATCCCATGTCCAATGTTTATTCTTCCTTTTTAAAATATTTTAGGTTCAAGTTATGCGAACTCAAATGGTAGATCTTGAAGCTCGGCTTGAAGAAGAAAGGAATCTACTTACAACTCGGCTTGACGAAGAAAGGAAAGCAAGGGAAGAACTTCAACAACAACTTCAAGAATTTATGAAAAATTGGCGTCCTCCTTCTAATTAGTTATAGTTTTTGATATCTTTTGGGAAATATGTTAAATTGTATTAGTTTACGGTTTAAACATATTTGAACTTGCGTTGCAACGCATGATTTTTGAATTTGTGTTATTGGAATTTCGATGAATTTTGTAAAACAGGTTCTTGGTATCAAAGATTATTCCTGCATTTTTTTGCTAGAAAAATGTAAATTTTAATTTTATTTTGCAATTTTTTTTCTATAAGAAATTTAGGTCGTCGGAAAAGTGTCATAATAAAAAAACTGACTTTGCATTTTTCTGTTGGAAATGTGTCACAACATAAAACAAACTTTTGTCGGAAAACAGTCAAAAAAATAGTAAATTTTTATTTGTAATTTCCCTATATCTGTCGGAAATTTGTCACAAAATATACTGAGTTTCGTAGGAAATTTGTAACAACTGTTTTTATTTTTCTGTCGGAAATTTGTCACGAATAATGCTTTTGTCGGAAAACAGTAAAAAAAAATAGTAAATTTTTATTTTTAATTTCCCTATATCTGTCGGAAATTTGTCACAAAATATACTGAGTTTCGTAGGAAATTTGTAACAACTGTTTTTATTTTTCTGTCGGAAATTTGTCACGAATAATGCTTTTGTCGGAAATTTGTAACAACTATTTTTATTTTTCTGTCGGAAATTTGTCACGAATAATGCTGAATGAAATTTTTTAATTTTTTTTTGTCGGAAATGTGTAGCTAAAAAATTCCGAAAATATAATAATTAATATTTATCATAAATAATATATTAAAAATAACTATGAATTGTTGTAGGAGATCTGTAGCAGTTTGTGACACGGCGATTTTGTAGGAAATGGGTAGGAAATTGCCTAGGAAATGCGTTGGAAACAGGTTTCCTACGAGGCATTTCCTACATCATGTATTTGTCACAAATGTGTAGGAAAGCCTGTTTTATAACGCATTTCCTACGAAAACTGGTGTAAGAAATTTCAGATTTTCTAGTAGTGCTTAGCCAAACATGCCCTTTTAACACGTGGAGATAACACATTTTTATGTGACGCAATATTTTGGTAATGTACCTAATTTCTGGGCAATTTGTACGCATACGCAACTTATTGGAAATTAATATTGGAACACGGAATTACCATCGGGGTGATTTGAACCGCTCTCTCTAAGAGATTGAAAACCACACCTTGAGAAAGGAGAAAAATGGAGATGTATAGATGGCTGGTAGAGGAAGAAACCCTATTTCCAGCTACAAAAAGTGTGTTTGTCTTATATCTTTTTTTTAATAATGAGGTGAAGACCTTCCTCCTTATATATGAGACATGTGCAACCCTAATCTCAATGGGCTAAAGTTAGGTGTTCTCTCTACAAGCCCACAACATAGTATAGTGTAAACTATATCGCGCTGGGCTTCGCGGGTTAGTACACAATAATAAATAAAATAATAAAATGTGATAACCGAAATGACCAGTCGTTTGAGTCGGATCCAATACCATACCTCTACAAGTCCCCATGTCTAGTGTTGCTCCCGCGTGCAAGCGTTGGGTGGAGCACTAGACTTATATGGAGTGCTTGAAACTGAAGATCATTAGTTCTAGGCTTACCTATCACCAGAGTGCGGGAGCTTTGCTGACCACTGATGTGCTAAAAGTGGTCTAATTAAATTAACTAAAATCAAACCCTAAACTAGACTCTTTAAGTTTTAAATTTATAACTAAGACTCTCTAAACCTAGACCACACAACCGGCAAGTGTACCAGTCAATGTAGTATAGCCAAAGTAAGTCCGAGTATCGATCCTATGAGACTCTCTAATTACGTTAATGATGTGTGTAAAATGCAACATATAAATTACATCAAATGAGGCATAAAACTAACCATTTTTTAGTACTAATGTTGGAAAAAGTGTGTTTTTGTCTTCCTTTTATATTTTCAGGATTAAATGAGCGTAATGGAACAAAAGGAACAAATATGCAGCAAAATCTAACATAAATACAAGAAAATGAATGAACATGGCATGCCCGACCCCTCGACAGCATCCTCCTAAGCAAAAACAAAGAAACAGAAGGCTGACCACGGCCCCGTGCCCAGCGGACATGGGGGCGTGGCCAGGTGCCTGCAGAAAAGACAAAGCCATAGAAGCTTCTATTCCCAGCACGGGGGCGTGCCCAGCTCAACACGGGCCGTGGTCAACGCTAAGATTCGCAGAATCTTGCAAATCTTGATAGTACAGATACGCTTCTACACACGGGGCCGCGCCCAGTGAACACGGAGGCGTGTGGAGCTAATACAGACAAATTGCAATTAATGAAGAAAGAGAAAGAAGATGGACACGGGGCCGTGTCCGGGCTTCTGTGCACGCTATAAATAGGGGTGCTTGGTTCACTTCAAAGGCAATCCCTTGACAAACCACCTCTCTCCCACTTCACCCACACTCCACCACCACTACAACCAACATCCACCACCATCATCCATCATCCATCTTAAAGAGTGTGTAGTAGTCTCGGGATCCAAGATTGATAGTAAGAGTTCTTGACAATCAAAGACCATGTTTGCCTAAGTCTCTTACATCACTTGATGAAGACAAGTATTTAGTGTAATACTTTTGATTTTTAATCTTTTCGCACTTTTTATTTGGTTTTGTATTAATGACTTTAATAACTAGTTTCTTATGTTGAAGGTGAAACTTCCTTATCATTTGTTCGTAGTGTCTTTGCGTTATTTTACTGTCTATATAAAATAAAAGATTTTCACCATTCATATCTCTACGGTCTATATAGAGATATGTTGGTTACCTGGTCGGGGGTTAAGGGAATGGTTTGGTAAGGTTCTTGCCTTGTTTAGTGTATAGATCCTGCAAGGACCTCGGTCAAGCTTACTAGGACCTCCTTCAATACCCACTGGTATTGGATGGCGGGGGTTGCGAATGGCTTGATCCCCTCATATGTATACAACTATTAATATATTAACCCGGCTACTTGGGATTGTATCCCTGCTGACTCAAAGCACTTAGCCGAGGGTAACGTCACCTTCAAAAGAGGGGCCTACCACATTACGCATTAATAACTTAATTAATTATCTTCCAATATTCCGACCCTTTGGGATTGTATCCTTGCTGACTCAAACCACTAGGTTGAGGGTAACGTCACATTCAAAAGAGGGGCCTACTACTATAACTAAGATAATCTCTTAAATAGTGAAAAAGTGTGGAAATCATCAAATGTTACATTAAAGGTAAGCAGATACAAGTGATTCATCTTGTCTATCTGTTTTTATTTTATTTTTATTTTTCAGCATTTTAGTTTTTATTTTCATGTTTAAAACTTTTTCTAAACTTTTGATTTGATTAGAAGCTGAGGATAAACCGGTATTAAAAGCTCTTGTGTCCTTGGACGACCTCGGTATCTTACCAACGCTATAGTACGCTCACGATGGGTGCACTTGCCCATATGTGTGTTTAGTGTTAGTAGAATATCGTGTTTTATAAATTTAAAACTTGACTAAAGTGTTAAAAAGGACTTAAAATATTAATAAAAATTTACCACGCTACACACGCATCAGTTAACTAACTTCTATCTAGACTTATACTGACACGGACTCTAACTATTTTTATATTTGAGGGGGGGGGGGGTTACTAAATATCCTAAATTACAATTAAGATAAACTAATTAAATTAAACAACTAAGACGCGACTTAGACGAGATTTAGATCAGAGGTGACGAAGCAACTACCTAGGTTGGAATCCCAATTGATATCGTATGGTTTCTATCGGATGCTAATGTGCTATGGAACCAGGATCTTTGGATTCTAAACCCTAAGAGAAACCGAACAGGACCCCCGAACCTTCTCAGGAAGACACCTTTGGCACTCTAAAGGGCAGTTACAACTACCGGTTAACTAGACTCCCTCTCGGTTCTCTAGATTATCTTGAAAAGTACCCTAATATTATTAACTTCCTCTCGGTTGGAAATCTAAGGCAACTAAGGAAACTGATTTAACTCGGTAAGCAAATAATGAAAGGTAAACTAAGGAGATATTCTCTCGAATTATCTAACCCTAGCAATCTAACATAAAAAGACAAACCAACAATCTCTCACCTCTCGGATATTAAGATAGGTAGAATATTAAATCCTATTAAAAACCTTAATCACAGTTTCTACGGAAAACATGCAGAATTAACCGTAAACTAATCGCTAACACACAGTCCACGACCTAACTAGCATTCATACATGGAAGACATCCACAAAACGCAAGTGAAACATGTGATCAGATTTAAAACAAGATATAATACGCATAAACATTAAATCAAGAATCCAAAATTTATTACTTTTTAAGATAAACCCATAAAACACATTAACATCTTAATAAAAAAACATACTTTATCAAAAGTTCATCGCAACCTAGATAGTCTAGAAATTTAGCCAAGAAACATGGTCAAGAAAGAGAAACAAGTCTCAAACGATAAGCAAATCATGTTTAATAGATTGTAAAACACAAAGTCTAACAAAAAAAAAAAATAATAATAATAAATTGCAAACCAAACCCGAATCTTGAATCTTGACCGCGGCTTAAACCCTCGAACAAATTCTTTTTCTTCTCTATTATTCGTCCCTTAGGGTGTGTTCCCGAGTTAAAAATCCCTCCCCTCCCCTCCATGTCTTTCCAAATTGGAAAGACTATTTTCAGGCAAAAAAAAACCCCATTTTCCCTCCCCTCCCCCTGTTAAGTGGATCTCTGGAACACATCGTTATGTTCTTATGCGTATATCTTCTGCCGTATATGGTTATTAATCAGTATATAGGAATGTTATATAGAGTAAAGTTCCGGTGAAAATAAAATTATCGTACGAAACGTACGAAGTGAAAGAAAGTCAAAAAAAGTGGTGGTGGCATTTTGGTAATTATCAGCAACTTCAAAATTACTCTAGTAGAGTAATTTTGAACTTCTGTAGGGTAATTTTGTAAAAGTTCAAGTAGAGTAATTTTGGTCGTGTAGGGTAATTATCAAAATTGTAGGGTAATTATCAAAATTACACTAAACCCCCCCACCCCCCACCCCCCAAAAACCTAAACCCCCCCCCCCCCCCCCCACCCCCCAAAAACCTAAAAAAACCTAAACCATTGTAAAAGTTCAAGTAGAGTAATTTTGGTCGTGTAGGGTAATTATCAAAATTGTAGGGTAATTATCAAAATTACACTAACCCCACCCCCCCACCCCCCAAAAACCTAAAAAAACCTAACCCCCCCCCCCCCCCCCCCCCCAACCCAAACTAAAAGCTAAAAACTAAACCCCATAACTAAATGCTAACAAAATTACTCTACAAGACATTTCCCAAAATTACCCTACAGAAGTCAAAATTACTCTACTAGAGTAATTTGATAATTACCCTACATTTCTCAAAATTACTCTACAGATGCTCAAAATTACCCTATTGATGCTCAAAATTACCCTACTAGAGTAATTTTGAAGTTTTTGATAATTACCAGATTGCCACCGCCACTTTTTGCTTTTCCCCAGTACAGTACTTTTGAAATTGCTGATAATTACCATATTGCCACCGCCACTTTTTGACTTTTCTTTCTATTCGTACAGTTCGTACGTTTATTTTATTTTTATTTGATCCTTTACCATGTTATATATTGTTCATGTTGATGTTCGCCGCCTCCCACCATAATACTTTAGATCATTGATAAAAGCCCAATCATAATCTCACGTAATTCAAATGGGCTGAACATGTTCTGGCGGCCTATAGTATATAATAATTCTTTCTTTTGTTTGTTCGTCTAACCCCACAAAAATTAATATTAAAGATGGCTGCTACTCCTTTTTCTCGTTGAACTCCAACCGCACAAACTATGGAGCAGCCCTTTTTTTATTGCTGTAGGTTTCTCAAAAAAAATAACAATAATATATAATTAATATTTATAAATAATAATTTACATCGAGCTAGTTGGAAAACAGGCTAACAAAATTACTCTACAAGACATTTCCCAAAATTACCCTACAGAAGTCAAAATTACTCTACTAGAATAATTTGATAATTACCCTACATTTCTCAAAATTACTCTACAGATGCTCAAAATTACCCTATTGATGCTCAAAATTACCCTACAGATGCTCAAAATTACCCTACTAGAGTAATTTTGAAGTTTTTGATAATTACCAGATTGCCACCGCCACTTTTTGCTTTTCCCCAGTACAGTACTTTTGAAATTGCTGATAATTACCATATTGCCACCGCCACTTTTTGACTTTTCTTTCTATTCGTACAGTTCGTACGTTTATTTTATTTTTATTTGATCCTTTACCATGTTATATATTGTTCATGTTGATGTTCGCCGCCTCCCACCATAATACTTTAGATCATTGATAAAAGCCCAATCATAATCTCACGTAATTCAAATGGGCTGAACATGTTCTGGCGGCCTATAGTATATAATAATTCTTTCTTTTGTTTGTTCGTCTAACCCCACAAAAATTAATATTAAAGATGGCTGCTACTCCTTTTTCTCGTTGAACTCCAACCGCACAAACTATGGAGCAGCCCTTTTTTTTATTGCTGTAGGTTTCTCCAAAAAAAATAACAATAATATATAATTAATATTTATAAATAATAATTTACATCGAGCTAGTTGGAAAACAGGCTACAAGCTGCGCCGCTACCCCTTTTTGAATAGCAAAACTAAGCCTTTTAAAAACTACGTCCATAGATCTCGGCAGGGCCGGCCCTGAGAATTCGTGTACCCTGTTCGAGCTCGAAAAAATGTGCCTTTAGGCCTTAACGAAATTGGGTATTGGGCTCACTAAAAGTCTAAACCTAATGCCAAAGGAGTTAATAACTAATCTAAACCATAAGAATAGATTTGTAATAGGGCCTATGTTGGTGTTTGTATGGGTGTACCCTATTAAAAAAATATTTTACATATACATATCGGGTTTTTTTTCATAAAAAAATGTGTCCCTAGAAACATCGGACCCTGGCCGGTGGTCCTCCCCGCCCACCCTCAGGGCCGGCCATGGATCTCGGGGTCATAACATTACTCTGCATGACCCTTTGAACTCGACTAATATATCAATTTCTTTTTGTTTTGTCTCTTGCGCCCCTACCTCTCAAAATTAATAGACATCCCGTTGAACACGAGACATGGATCACAATCATTCTCGTATAGTGTTTAACTATTTGTAAGAACGTTTGTAGAAATAGAGAGAAAAATAAGTTTCTTTTAAAGGATTTAGTGAAAATCTGATGTAAACACCAGGGGCGGACCTAGCTTATACTAGGGGGCAACGCCCGCTACGGCTTGGCGCGGAAAAATTTAGAAAAATTAGTGTAAATTTCGGAAAAATTTGACGTTTTTTCGATTTCGTTACGGCTTATTTATAAAACGTTACGGCTACGATCCGTTTCTAGATCCGCCACTGGTAAACACTGAATACGTTTATAGATGTTTTAACCCTTAGGGACATATAGTTTAATTATACGTCATATGACAATCATAATAAAAAATACTGATTACATGCTAGACTCAGGGTTTGATGGTGGTAGAAGAGACTTATCGTGGGCCAACTCCAACAACTACCAAAGCAAATAATTGAATTATTCTCATTATTGGAATAAGGCAAATTATAACACGTTACGTTACATGTGTCGTTATACTTGTCCCCCAAATACAATTATTGATTTAACTAATCATACAAATGATAACTGATTGCAAAAATAAATTGGTTGTTTACACATAAATGGTTCTAAATTTCTAATGCATAAGGCATTTGGAAAATCTTGAATTTCGTAATACAAACAATGCTTATCTATATCTATATCTATACTATATTATAAAGCATTTCCTCAAGGGCTTCTTAAAAGTTAAGAGGTATAACTAGAAATGCTTAATATACAACACACAATGCTTATATTAATTATGTTTTAGGGGTAAATTTGTCAACCAACAATGCTTCTATTAATTATGTTTTAGGGGTAAATTTGTCAACCAACATGAATATTAAATTAATATCTTAATTCTAGGGACTATAATTAATTGAATGTCATGACTCATCTTAAATTAACAATACATGAAAAATAAAATTAGTTTAAACATTTTGTGAAATTGAATGCCAACATTGAAACTGCCCTCACAATAACTATTGAATTCAAGTAATAGAGTAACAGACGCCTATTCATTTATCTAATTGTTTGTTTTCATTTATTTTTATTTATAGCTGGTAACTGATCATCATAAATTCATAATTATTTGAGATTGATTTTGATAACTACACATATTAGTAGCCTATATATGTAACACACAATACAAATCTCATAAAAGTTCGATCCATTTTCCTTCCTCTTCTGCTCCTCTCTTGTTCCACCACAGCGAACAAAAGCATCTCACAGCTCACCATTTTTACAGGTCTGGTACCGGTGTCTTGGCGTGAACGCCGACAGCCCCCACAATGAGTCGAGGAAGAATTCTAGCAGCCTTAGTATGGTTACGATTGACTGTTCTCAAGTGAACAGGGGACCTATGGTCTAGCTAACCGGGGCAGCCGTCCACCTTAATTTAAAATACCTAGCGCCCGCGTAAATTTTACAGTCGACCCGTTTGACCATTCAAATTTGTTGTGCGGTTACCGTGGAAGAGATTGAAGAGAAGATAAGAAGCGCATGATGTTGTAGTGCATTATGCTGGTTATTCTATTTGTGAAGAGAATTAAAAAGATGAAGAAGATTAGTCGAATGGGTATGGGTTGGGTTTTTAATTAAACTTGTGCTTCCTTTCTTACGGTTTGATTAGGCACAACAACAAAAAAAGGCGACGGGCATGAACTGACAATAGTAATATAGTATGCGATGTCTTATTTATTTTAAGGTTTTTTATTTATTTATTACTTTAGTTCTAAATAAATCTGGAATTTGTATTTATTTGTTGTTTATTAGAAAATGACTAACTATTTTGTTTATCGGATTATTTATTTAGGGTTTTATTAGTTTAATTTATTAAATGGTGTGAGTTACGTATTCATTTTAGTTCATATTTGTACATTATTTTATTATTTATTTATTTTAGTTCATAGTTTTATATATAATTTATTTTAGTTCATAGTTTTATATATAATAGATTTTCAATTTTCTTTATGCATTTCTAATAAAGTTTGACTTATATTTATTGATTATATAAAATTTAGTTTTATTATTTTTTCTGTATGACTCAACCTGTATTCGATCAAAACGGACCGAAAAAAAATTGTTACATCGATAGAAAAACAACTCCTAAATATTTCGACTCTGTGAAAAAAATTACCAGATCGGTCATTTTGCATGAACCAAAGGTAACTGCAAACTCCTATTATATATACAGTTCATCTGTTAATGCACACAAGAAACATCAGAATATTATATAATATCAAAATTAGTGATGGGAAGGTTCTGGCAAAATCTAATTATGCATACGAAAAGAGGATGAAAATTTTCCATTTTATATTAATAGTTTTATAGTTGAAATGTAACTATTTGAATTAGTTTGTATTATATAAGTAGTCTAAGAGCATGTGTAGTGGTAATGTGTTATAATGCCCCCACCATGGGGCATTATCCGACACGTGGCGTCCTAGTCAGCGATGGGGCATTATAGCAAAAGTGGCGTAGTGGGGCATTATGCCAATAACCCCATATTATTTTTAATGAAAAAAAAAGAAGCAATTGATTGGTGGGTAATTTGGTGTAGTGGTGTGTCAGAGCATGTGACTAATTTGATTGGTGGGTCTCATTTGTTCCTTGTGCAATTCGGCGTTTTAAACATAACGCCAAAAACATTTTTTTTGAAAAAAAAAGCTCTATAACGCCTGCTGTAGTGAGGGTGGGGGCGTTTTGGGGCGTTATTTTTCAATTTTTTTTAAAAATCACGCCCCACTACGGATGGTCTAATGGAATATAAACTTGTGTGTTTTAAATAAAACAAATGTTATTTAACTATATATAATTTTTTAATTGAGTTAAACTCTCAAGAGCTATGTATCGACTTTAAACTCAAATTAGATAAAATACAATTATTATATTACTCAACGACCAAACGCCCCAAAGGACAACCATATCGAAAGACCAAACATATTACTTGCATAACACGTCTTAAAAAGTCATTTATTTCAAAATTGATAATATATTAGGTTATACAACAACCTCTCATGACGCCATCACTTTACTGATCACCTGATTGTCTGATGCATATCATGTTCTCGTCACTTATTGTTGACTCCGCCGCAACGCGCAGGTTCCCCACTAGTATCTATTCTATATTTGAATTAATGCCTACCCATGATCCAGTTCTTAAAGAGTGTGTTTTTTTTTTTTTTTTTTTTTTTTTTTCAAACGGAAAATGTTAATATTACCCTACTTTTTACACCAAGTAATCTAAATTATGTCTTTGCCCATTTGTTATGATATTTGTCCCTTACAAAAGTAGTATGGATTGAGATTCGAATTCTTGCAAGTGCAAGTTTTATTGATATTTAGATGTGAAAAAAAAAAGTTGAACTAAGCATTTAATTTTATCATTCCTTTTTTTTTTTGAATAACGGATGTTATCATTATTCCTTTTTAATTTTATAAGTTACATACAATAATCCTTTCAAAATATTTCCTTGTAACAATAACTTAATTCATAGAGGTTTATAAAACAAAAATATTCATAAGTAACTCGAATTTTGTTCATATATAGGGAATGAAGACACAGATTAAACGCCTCCAGGCTAACACTTTGGATATTTTCACATATGTTGCCTAACTATAGAAAACAATGTAATTTGCACTTTACACTACACCAATGTTTTCATAACCAAATTGGTTATCGAACTCTGACTATTTTGTTCACGTTTGCTTTTCTAAAGTGAATCTCATTTAAAAAAAATCTAAAGATGTTCTAAGAAATAAATGTATTGCTGAGTTTTATCCTTAAAAATTTCAAAACAAACATAACATTACGCTAACATTGTGAAAGTTACAAGATCAAACCCGGGTGTTGCTATTTACAATCTATTCTAATACATCCTACTCTACAATCAACCCTCAATAAATGCAAGTATTATTGTAATATATATTGGTGCGTTCAACGAAACCCAGAAATATATTTGTGCATAATTTGTATTACTGAGTAAAAAAAAAAAAATAGAGTTACTTGCTCGGATAATCCCTGTGATTTCAAGTTTAGTCCTCATCTTTTGAAAATAACAGGTATGCTACTCATGGTTTGTTATTTTGTTACTCGGATAGTACCCTGAGTAAATGTCAGTTAGTCTGGTCAGTTAAGAACAAGCGGTGTGGGGGTCGGCTCCCCCCCCCCCCCCCCCGGTCTCGGGTAGTCCCCTCCGTCGCACACCACCCCCTTGGGGCTCGGCGCGTCCCAAAAGTCGACATGAGGATGTTGGCGACGAGTGAAGATTTTGAAAAAGTGCCCCCCCCCCCCCCCAAACGGTAACTTGCCTTTTTTTTTTTTAATATATATATACCCAATACCACTATAGGGTAGGGATCAAGAGTGAACAATGTTAATTTTGTGAACAAAAATGAACAGATCCTGGCCATTGGATGAGGAGATCTTGATTTTAGGATTTAAATGATTTTTTAATTAATAAAAACAAAAAACTAATTTACAATAACTGCATAAGGGCACAATCATAATTAATTGTTCTCAAAATCCATTGAAACCCATGTTCTAATAATCAGTTTACCTAGAAGATGAATACACTGCATCTTCTTCGATCTCCCTGTTTCAACTGCGATTTCTTCAATCTTTCAATGGCGATTTATGCAAGCATTATATCAAGGTATCTTTGAAT
Organism: Helianthus tuberosus; assembly: GCA_030545235.1. Classification (NCBI taxonomy): domain Eukaryota; kingdom Viridiplantae; phylum Streptophyta; class Magnoliopsida; order Asterales; family Asteraceae; genus Helianthus; species Helianthus tuberosus. The sequence continues at coordinate 88,917,218 of CM060369.1, forward strand.
AGTGTATTATTCCTGAAATCGTTGTGTATACTACTTGTTTACACACACGAATCCCCTTTCTTCAAAATCTAGGGTTTATTTTGGTATGTCTAATAAGTCGTTTGGTAGTGTATTCTTTCCGATTTGGTAGTGTATTATTCTTATTTATATAGATTGTAATCCGATTGTAGTTGTTGGGCGAATGTATTGTATGGTTCTGCCCTTATGTCTCGAAATCGTTCAACTATTAAGCTAGGGTTTACTGTGTATAATGAACCGATTAGATGTGTATTTGTGCAAACTACATCATGTAACATTCTGATATGTTGTGTATTTTTATCGATTTTATAATCCTGATCGAATGTATACGTATACCCTCTTCATGTGTGTATATCGGTATTGCGAAATCCGTTCTGTTTAAAATTTGGATTTACTTTGTTGTGTATGAAGAAAGGAGTATCTGTGTATTTTGACTGATTACATAGTGTAGCATCTTGATTTTTTGTGTATTTGTGCCAGTATATAGAAATCTTATATTTGTTGTGTATGAAGAAAGAAGTATATGTGTATTTGGATTGATTACATAGTGTATCATCCTGATCTTTTGTGTATTTCTGCCAGTATTTTAAAAACTTGTAGTTTGTTTTTTTTTGCTCAATCGATTTCTTCGTGTATTAAAAAAATGTTTTGTTCTGAGCTTTTTAAATAATACACATGTGTAAGTGAAGAAATACACATGTGTATAAATAATACAAATGTTCTGTACTGAGATTTCATTGTGATATATGTTAACTTAACAGTAACTATACACATGTGTAAGCGACGAAATACACATGCGTATAAAAGTTGGGAAAATTGATATGTACATATTTTTAAGTTTTGCAAATGCATTTTTTTTTCACCAAGTTAAATTGTGTGCAGAAAGATGTAGTTGTAAAATACATGAAGCGTGTTCGTCATCCACGATGCTATGAGATTGAAGCTCGCGAACATGTTCGTTTGGAGATTGGTTGGGCAACGATAGGAAACTATGAAGACTATGGAATATACGCGATGCGACACATGATGGGAATCATTGAAGATCGCTGGGACGTTTTGAGCCGATGTTCTTTGAAATGGTTTAACCTGTTAGCTTAACTACTATAGTAATACACATGTGTAAGTGTTATGAATACACATGTGTATACATGTTGCGAAGACTGTTGGGTACATAGGATAAGTGTTAGTGACGAAGTACACATATTTTGAATTTGGTTTACATGAACTATACGATCTATCGATTTAATTGGTGTGAAAAAATGGATTTCAACTTAAGGTTGTTCAAAATCATGTAAACTGGTGGCTTAATTTTTATGCTAATACACATGCTACTGGATTTTATGACGAGTAGTTTAATTATGCTGGTGTTCAAACAATAACTTTACTTTTGTTTCACTCGTTTTGCTCAACAGACTCGTTACTATGCTTAGTTTCGCTTGGTGTTAATCATGTTATGTGGACCTATCATGTATGGGATAACGTTTATCGTCAGTGTAATGTTCGTTTTCTGTGTATATAGTTGTTGGTTATATAGTCGCGCGGATGTGCATTCTTGAAATTACAAGATAGTACAACTCGTTCAAAGTCTGATAAATTCGTACACGTGTGCAACCCAAAATATTGTAATTACTGATAGTAATAGAAAAACCAACTACACATGAGTTACGGTAGAAAACAATAACCTACTGAACTAATAATCGACGGAAATATATATGGTTTGTCAATTGTCATGGAGTATCGAATTGCACATTTGTATTCATATAATTTAAATTGGGTCTCAATTATTTTTAAAAAAGCTTTTTGTAGTGATGAGCGCTTTATCAATATCCCACCCCGACCCGGTAACGAAGGGGTATGGTCCCAAAAATGCCGCACAGATCATTCTGGTCGCGCTTTGGACCATACTCCTTAATCACTTTGGTGATCAATCTTTAGACCCGTGCGGGATGCTCAGACAGAGCCTGACCTCGCGCGAGGTCTGAACAAGAAATGACATCAACTTCTATACTTAACGTTTTGAATAAGAGCCTTCACCTACTGCAACCCTGCGCGGGCTACTGACGTGCTCAATAAAGGTCGCGCGGGAGCCAAAGTGCAAGGCCACTTTAGAAAGTACCAAAGGTACAAGTGGCAGAAGAACAAGTCAATCAGCGTCCTCCAGGCTGTGCTCAATCGTGCTCCACGATCGTCTGACGTGCAGGAGACAGAAAGTACACAAGGACGCCTATGTGGCACCAATCAGGGGGCGGCGACACCTGCCCCATGATCTCCACTTACCTGCTGATGGCAGAGGGACAACAAGGCCGACAACTGAGACACGTGGCTCCAATCACGGTGCGCCAGCACATGAGATCTTCTAGAAAACACTAACGGTCGACACCAGTGAGACAAAGAGCATATCCTCTAGTTGTCGCCTTCTGACCCAAGGCCCATCGGCCCATCTCCTCTTACACCTCTCAGGCTAAAAATAGAGACCTCCATGCATAGGTTAAACAATCTATTCCCTCTACTCTCACTCTTAACACTCAATTATTTCCTCAAAGCAGATACTTATTCTCACGCCAGAGTCTGGTTAAGAGGGAAAACCCCATATTCCCCTCTTAACGAGCTAACGGTGTTCGGTTTTGCAGGATTATCGGATCGAATCAGAGCTCAGAAAGTTAAGAGAAAATTAACCACTATGAAAGGAACATAAACCAAACTAATTAACTCTAAAATTAGTTCAGTGTTTCTTCATTGGCGCCCACCGATTTTTGCAATCACTTTCATCTTCTTTTTCTGCGTTTTTTCTAAGTTTTTGTTCCTTCGATCATGGCTGGTCAAGGAATCATTCCTGATTTCGGTTTTGGCACAAATTCTAACGCAGGATTGGGGGAGGACAATCCGAATGTCCAAGTCCAACCTGCCGAGGAGATAGGTGAAATCGAAGTAACCAACAATTGGGGACCCCGCGCGAGCTTCACTTGCATCACCCAAACGGGAACCCCAGCAAGTCATATCGCTGGTCCTTCAAACCCATCTCCAAATCCGAACATTTCGGCGCTACTAAGGCTACCAGAAGGCGAAACTTTAGCTTCCTGGTACGCCAAGCAAATTGCCACCATAAACACTGCGTATCAGTCATTGAGCGCACAACAGGCGATTTTACAAGCAGAGCCATCCTTGGTTACTCCTCCGGGTCCAACTCGGGGGCGCGCTAGACGCCCCCACAGCAGAACTTTCAAGGAAGAATCAACAGACCTCATCCTCTGAGAAGGCCAAGCGTACACGACACGCGCGACACATACGGAGAAACAGACACGTACGATGAACACCCATCCTACATGCAGCACAAACGTCCAGTTCATAGCCGGCTAGGGCCGCGCAACATGAACAACGAATGGGATGACACAGATCTGAATGATCCCACTTGGCAAGATGATGAAGGTTCGTCAGTTTTCAATAGGTTGCCGAAAAACCATGAGTCGTATAGGCAAAGACAGCGCATCGCATACAGTGAAGAAGCAGAAAGAGACTTCAGCCTAGCCTATATGTGACAACTCGTATTTCAGAACTTTTCTTTATACTTTGATGTAACCCGTGTGGACGTTATGAGACTATGTGATTATGTGATTATGGAATGTATGTTTTATCTTTTATATGGATTGTGTAATGTACGTATATGTAATGTGATTGCACAACACGAACTCAACCGCATAACCTCAACCCGATTGCACAAGCCCTTTTGGGCCACACTCTTTGCACTTGAACCACAAGGGCAACCCGTAATGGGTCCTTATTCCAATTGTTGCGTATAACCTCATGAGGAGGGGGTATATTCCTCATTATTTGCAAACACAACACACACCAAACCCTAGTTCTCTCCTCCATCTCTCTAGAAGCCGACGGCCTCATCCCTCTTCCTCGAAGACTTTCTTGTTCGGATCATCCCTGTTTTATCTTCTAACCGGTTAGTGTTTCATATTTATTGTTTTGTTAGATGATATTGTGAATTATGTGTTCCTACATGATGATTTACGAATGATATAAGATTGATTATGATATGAATTGATGAGGTTAGTGTTCATGTAAATCGGCCCACATGTGTAATATGTTAGTTCAATATAGGGTTGATAATCATGTAATGAAAATAATGATCTAGAACCGAATGAATGTAATCGGCCATATGTGTTTGGATTCGGATGGTTTGGTTATGTTGTTATGATTAGGATGTATGCTAGAGATCAAGAACCGGAACCGTACAAATATGTTTAAATGATTATGGTTGTTGTTTATGTTTGAATGATGAATTAAGGATCTTGATTAGGCTATTTGATTTGATGTGATGATGGTGAATTGTTATATGATTAACTAGGGTTCATAAGAATTAATTTGTAAATGTTTAGTTTGATCGATTATTTGCATGATTGGAAACTGTTATTCTGATTCAATGAATGCAAAATAGGAAATTATTGAATGATTGAAACTGATTGCATGAAATTAGGGGATTAGATAACTAATCGCACAAGACCACCCTTGATCGCACAAGATCTTATCAGATTGCACAAGGGACTGGTCGCACAAGACAGTCGCACAAGCTTGGTGCAACTGTTTAGAGCTCACAGTACAACTCAATTATGTACGATTGCACAAGGTATTGTGGATCGCACAAGATATGTCAATCGCAGAATACCTTGGGCCACCTAGTGTGTTAAATTATGTTATGATGTTGGGCCGAACGGCCCAATATCCAGTCGCACAAGCTGTTCCGGATCGCACAAGATAAATAGACCGCACAAGTTGATTCCTGTTTGGTTGTTTGGGCTATGTGAATGTTGGGTTTCGTATGTTATTGGGCCGGGTATGTTTTGGATCGCATAACCCATTGTGAGTCGCACAAGGTTGTGCTGGGCGCACAACAGGTTAGGCCGGATATTATTGGGCTTCAATTTGTGAAACGCACAAGGCTGTTGGGCCATTGAACTTGTGCGAGCCCAATTAATTGAGTCGCACAAGTTTGGTTATGATGTATATTGACTGTTAACGTGTTGAACGTGATCTCATGTGTTTGCCATGATCATTACATGTTCGTAACCTGTTAGTTTATGTGTAAGCCTATGTGCACTACTTGAACCTAGACCTGACTTGTACGGTAACCATGTTAGGACGTGGTTGACCACTAGCAGCTCGATTGACCTTTCTGTGTATCTGCCGAGCTAACCTAAGGTGAGTTCACATTTTCTACAAAGCATGGTAATTCCCGGTGGGTTGGGAATGGGTTAAGGAATATGGATTCCTCGTCCTTCTGACGTGCTGTCGTAGTACACGCAAATTTAATCCAAATAACAACTATAGATAGTGGTAAATGGGTATCGAACTCAGGGAGTATGTGGAAAATGTGTTGATTTTATAGCTTGCGATTTAACTACAATTAACCTAATTTGCAGAAATTAAATATCAATGATTTGGATTGTTGTTTTAGAAAACTAAATTACTAGCTAATTGCGAAATCAAAATTGGATTTTTAATTCAGATTATGAGAACAATGACCATCTTAGGATTCAGTTTCTTTTAGCACTTGTGTGAAATTCCAACTAGAAAGAGTTACATAGACATAACTCGTGTATAAACAATTGTTGTTATGAAAGGGAACAAAGTACTCGGATTTTATTAATGCGAGGTTGTTTCCCGATGATCAATCAATCAATATCCAACCCTAACCCTTCCCGTGATATCCTGGTTGCCAACGGCACCAAGAACGTACGAATTAGACTTAGAATTGCAATACCAATTAACAAGCTACAATCAATTACTCATACACCATGATAAACAAAGCAAACACAAAGTTATCATTCTAGAAATAAAGAAACAAACACACAAGAGTTTAGAGAAACCTTCACCTAAGATGATCACCACAAGTTTAGCCGGACATTGTTCGGTTGATCATCATAACATCCAAATTCAAGTTCATACAAATCAAAAACAAGAACCAAATGTTTAGAATAGTTTGGAACAAGGTAGAACCAGCCAAAATCGCCCCCAAGATGCCAAGAAAACGTCCAATGATGAGATATGTGAAAAGGCACCATCAAAAACGGTTTTAATGAGCAGTTACGAATTTTTCCGTCATCTCCACCGTAAATTACGGTACCACCGTAAATTACGGTACCACCGTAAATTATGGTGGACCAAAAAGTGTTACGGTGAATGTAGCCTGTGTTACGGTGGAAAATTGGGCATGTTTCAGGGCCACCGTAAATTACGGTTTTGTTTCTTCTTTCATTCCATGCACGACCCGTTCATCTCCAAACCGTCCAAAGCTGCGTTTTATCCCTTTTTAGCTCCCGAACTGTACCTGAAACATAAGCAATCGTAGTTATCTAATTCAAGATAATTACACGATCAAGTGAGGGATAAATTCATCTTTTAACATCATTAAGGGTTTTCCTATGGACCACCCGTCACATCCCCACACTTAACCGTTGCTTGTCCCAAGCAACTCATTAAACCATTTTCAAAACAAGCGATCAATGTAAACCAAGCATAAACATGTAGTCCTTTTACTAACCCCTTTTAAACACCCAAAATAACACACCCCTCGCTATGTCTCTCCTCTCGGTAACAAGTAAGCACTAGCAATTATGAGCTAGACACACAAAGGCTAACGGGCGGTTGCACAACTATAGGCTTGTACCTAAATCGATCCTTCTCCTAACAAGTGCCAAACATGAATGCAAATCAAAGGGACTTTTAAGGTTGTAATGTGGTTAGGTGTATAGGTAGGAAATGGAATATATATGAAGTAGGGAAAACTTAACCCGGTCTTTTTATTACACAATAAAGTAAACAAACAACTTCCAACTTAACTACTATATACAAGATAACTAAACATCACTTCTTTTTCATTTATCATTGCTTTTTCTCTTTTTTTCTTTTTCTGATTTTTTTGACATAGCAAACATACAATATAACATCAAATATATCTACATACTACTAAACAATCACTAACACTATAAGACCGGGTCAAGTTGGGTAAATTTTTAGGTAACTAGCTAGGGGGTAACAAACGATAGGCTTTTAAGCACAAAATTGGGAAACTAAATGACCAAACCCCCGCCCCTCTCGCAACCATGCTCATATATATAATTTATGAGGTCCAACCCCCCAAATCCCACACTCGCACACACTAATGACGAGGCTACCTAAATGCCCTTATCCTTTTCGCATTCATATCCGACTAAGGACTCAAACCGCATCAAGGCACAAGTTCTAATGCACCCCCACCCGTAGCCACTCTCATCAAAGACAAGTATTATTTATTTATATGTGTGGCTTCAACTCTCACCAAGAATAAAGAAAAGTATTAAGGGTTGCCGGTGCATTATTTGGGGTTAATCCAAGGTGTTCAAACTCTCACATTGTTTTGCTTGATTTAAAGTTTTTTTCAAAAACTTCAAAAATTTCCCCCATCCCCACACTTGGGATACATTGACCCCAATGTATGGTTTTAGGAGGATTTGATCGCTAAACATCTTTCACATTACCCAAAAGCTCAACACTCAAACCACAAATTTCTTTTTGGTATTTTTCATTTTATAATTTTTTTTTATATTTTTCTTCTTTTTAAGACATAACACCGCCAACTTCCACCAACCTAAACATAACATCAAAAACTCAACACCACCCAACCGCCCGACCATAAACATATCCAATTAAATAAATATTCACAAAATATACAAGGAAGGAACACAACCTGACTAGTAATAGCGTGGCTGCGGAGGCCCAAAAATGGAAGACATCATGTCATTCCATTCTCCAAAAGCAAATGCACCGCTACTACTGCCACCTTGTTGCAGAGCTCCTTCTTATTGGCGTGGGTCGATCCACTGTGAATGATGGAGTGGCGGGGTCGGATACGATACACTACCATCGTAAGGTGGTAGAGACGCATAATCCACATGTTGTGGATCCACAATCACCGGCCGCCCGGCGTGCCAATCTGCATGCATTCTTCTTGCTTGGTCATCATGGTATCGATTATTCATTTCTAACTCATGTGAATACGCATGAGTGCGATTCCACGCCTCTTGATGATCAAAATTGTGTTTCAAAGACCGCTCCATGCTAGCACTCATCATTGTTTGTTGATCAAATAAAGTGCGCTCCGAACCCGACCATGACTCAAAAATGGGTGCCGGAGGACGTTGGTTCTCGATAACCTCTTGCATCGTGCCATCATAAGCCCAATTCGGCTCATAGGAACGCTCCGTGTAATCGTAAAAGGCACCACCATAACCCCTACCTAGGCCCCCCTTGGCCCACATTCACATTCTCACCACCATGAGGCTCATCTGCATAATCATCATCACCACTCGGAACTTCTGCATCACTTTCCGGCTCATCCGCTTCACCCGGTAGAAGGTCCCTTGCACCCACTTTCAATGCTCTCCATCTATGCCTCTCTGACTTGAGCTTATGATATCGTTCCGATTGCGTGTAAGTCCAACCAATCCCCATCTTTTGTAAAGTAAAAGGCTGATGCCTTTTTGGTGCCCCTTTATCCTCTGACGTGATTGCCTTTTGCTGCTTCATCAATCTCGTGATAATTCGGCAATACGGGATAATATCTCTCCCCAACTTGTTTCGGCAAATCCAAAGGTGGTTCATGATCAAATATCGGATTGGAAAACGCGGAGACCCATTGAGTAGCGAATAGAGGACGGGTACTTCCGGGTACCTCACTTGCTCCTTATCCCCTCTTCGCGGAATGACATTTAAAATGCAAATCGCTAGCAACAACTTTGCTTCTATCTTAAAATTCCTCCGGTACAAAATTCCACTATAAGTACCGGGCAAAAACAACGCCGCTAATATATCATTCCAATGAGGGTGCTTCTCCGGTTTAAGCAAAAGGTCATCAAGACTAGGTATCATGTAATCGCGAGCCGGTAGACTGTCATATTTCCCCAATTTCTTTAATGTGTCAAATGACATCTCCACCTTTATTCCATTTACTTCACCCGTCAACTTCATTTGTGATGGCCTATCATACTTGTTACACTTCAACGTCGCCATCCATTCTTGAATCTCGGTCATGAACAGATTCTTGCTATCTTTATCGTAACAACTAAGCGCCCCCTCCCATCCTAAGGCGCGGAATTGGGCAAACACACCAAACGGCCCAAATTCAACCTCACGAACTTCCCTCTCGCAAATAAATGCAGCAGCCCTGTTCTTTAACCGGTTCATACTATCATGAAAAAGTGTTAGCTGCCACTCCTCCGGTTGGTCATCTAACGGACCCGACTCCCATCTTGGCTTTTCAGCCGGATCCAACTCCACCATTTCCTCATCCTCACTTTCACTTTCACTAACTCGACCCATATATTGCCTCTTTCTTGGTTGTTGTTCTGGTTGCTTGCCCTTGTATTTAGACGAAGAAGACGAACTTGCTCCGGCTCTTTTCTTTGTTCGTACCATTGTTCTACACACACCACAAAGCAAACAACACAACCAAACACAAAAATTAGACCCTTCTATCCAAAATATCCCCACACTTGCTTGTTACTATGGTTGTAGATGCTAGTGAACCAAAACTTTTATAAATTATTTCTCAAAAAAAAATTGGGCATTATGCCTCTACAACATAGAGGTTCCCAAAAGTTCACTACTTTGCCATCAATCCTACATCTACAACCCTTTCAATGATCAAATAACAAGTTTCATGACAAAAACTATGAACAAGCAAGTGGGTATGAACAAATATCCAATAACAACCTTAATCTTCACAATGCATCATCAAAATTTAACAAATAAACTTCCATACCTTTGTTTGAAGATGCTAGAACACTTGTGAAACAAAAACTTCAAAAAACCCCAAAATTTTTGGACCTAGGGTTTGTGATTCGGACCAGAAAACTTCGTTTTCTCAAAAATCTCTTGGCAAAATCAGCAAGTACGTGAAAAATTAGTCAAGATAGACCTAGATTTCACTTGATTTGGTCAAGAATTGAGGGAGATATGAAGAATTGAAGCTTGAAGAAGGTTATGGAGTTTGGGGGATTTTGTGGGTCTTAGATGAAAGTGATAGATGATGTTAGTGGTGAGGGAATAAGCAGCAAATCGTGTGGATGGGAGAAAGTTCACGTGACTTATTATTATTATTTTTTTATGTATCTGCAGTACCAAATCAACCCCTCAACTCGCCAGGTCCACCGTAATTTACGGTGGACACCGTAAATTACGGTGTACCCTGGCACATTTTTTCTACCGTAAAACATGAGGTTTCCACCGTAAAGCCCAACTTTTTCTTGCTTCCACCGTAAATTACGGTACCACCGTAAATTACGGTGGTACCTGGGCGTTCCTGGTTTGGTTAAAATTGCAATTTAAAGTGTCTTATATATATATATATATATATATATATTTTTTTTTTTTCAGTTTTTTCAATTTTTTTTTGTGTTTTTAAAATTTTTCAAAAACATGTAAAAATTACCCTACCCCCTCGAAAGTCCCGTGTTGTCCTCAACACAATGTTAGAGCAATTCGTGACCCGAATATCCCCACACTTGTTTCAAACACGGACTTCAAGCAAATATGGTAAATGTGCAAATTATACAAAACAAACAAAATGAAATACTAACTATTTACACTACCAAACTTGGGCCTCTCATGGTTGTTCCTCATCGACCAGGCGTAAAATGTAGCCCGCTTTGTCAAGCTCCAAGTTGTTGATGTCGTTCCCCTCTAAGTATGGCTTCAACCTATGACCATTCACCATTTGTTGTTTATTTGTTTGCTCATCTTGGATATCTACATCACCAAACCTCCCAACTCGCCGAACGACATACGGACCCATCCATTTGCTTTTAAGCTTGCCCGCAAACATCTTGAGTCTTGAGTTGTACAACCAAACCTTTTGACCTACTTCAAAGGTTTTCTTCCTCAACTTTGCATCGTGTACCTTCTTGAGCTTGTCTTTGTAAGCCGATGCACACTCATACGCCTCGTCTCTAATCTCTTCTATCTCGCTCAATTGCAACTTCCTCATCTTTCCCGCCTCATCATAATCCGCATTCACCGTCTTGATTGCCCAATGTGCCCGATGCGCTAACTCCATTGGCAAGTGACAACCTTTTCCATACACCATCCGGTAAGGTGTTGTGCCAATCGGAGTTTTGTAGGCCGTTCGGTATGCCCACAACGCATCATCCAACTTGCTCGACCAATCCTTCCTATCCGTTCTAACCGTCTTCATGAGTATTTCTTTGATTTGACGGTTGGACACTTCGACTTGTCCACTCGTTTGCGGATGGTAAGGTGTGGCAATCCGATGATTCACGCTATACCTCTTCAATAGTTTCCCGAAGTTAAAGTTCTTGAAATGCGAACCACCGTCACTTATGATAACTCTTGGAATACCAAAACAGGAGAAAATGTTGGATTGAACGAATTTACAAACAACCGAGTGGTCATTTGTTCTTGTTGCAATAGCCTCAATCCACTTCGAGACGTAATCCACCGCCACCAAAATATATAGAAAACCATTTGAATTCGGGAAGGGACCCATAATGTCAATGCCCCATACATCAAATATTTCTACAACCAAGATTGGTTGTAATGGCATCTCGTCCCTCTTTGAAATGCTTCCCATCTTTTGATAATTCACGCAGTTCCTTGCAAACTCACAAGCATCTTTGAAAATTGTGGGCCAATAAAACCCACATGAGAGAACCCGGTAGCCCGTTTTGTGCCCACTAAAGTGACCTCCGCACGCGGATGAATGGGCATGAGTTAAGATTTCCAACACCTCCGTTTCGGGCACACATCTCCGAATAACTTGATCCGGCCCGATCTTGAAAAGATCCGGTTCATCCCAAATGTATTGCTTCACTTGGACCATAAATTGTTGTCGTCGCTTCTTGGTCCAATGACTTGGGATGGCACCCGTGGCTAAATAATTTACGTAATGAGCATACCACGGTGCAACGAAAGTGGATACGGCTAGGAGTTGCTCGTCGGGAAACCTTTCATTTATTTCACTAACATCATCAATCCCTTCTACCGGAATCCGAGATAAGTGATCCGCCACTACGTTCTCACTTCCCTTTTTGTCTCGAATTTTTAAGTCAAACTCTTGTAACAACAATACCCACCGAATCAAACGAGGCTTCACGTCCTTTTTCTCCATCAAATATCGGACCGCACTATGATCCGAATAAACCACCACTTTGCTCCCCCAAATATACGAACGAAACTTATCCAAAGCATACACCACCGCTAATAACTCCTTTTCGGTTGTGGTGTAATTCAGTTGCGCTTCGGATAAAGTCTTGCTTGCATAGTAAATCACCACTGGCTTTTTATCAACCCGTTGACCCAAAACTACACCAATTGTAGTGTCGCTTGCGTCACACATGATCTCGAATGGCTTTGACCAATCCGGTGGTTGCAAAATAGGAGCTTTGACCAAATGTTCCTTCAAAACAGTAAAAGCTTGCATACACTCATTAGTAAAATCAAATGGGACATCTTTTAATAACAAGTTACATAAAGGTTTGGTGATAACACTAAAACCTTTTATGAAACGTCTATAGAACCCCGCGTGTCCCAAAAACGACCTTACACCCTTGACATTTTTCGGTGGTGGCAAAGATGATATTACCCGTATTTTTGCCTTATCCACCTCCATCCCCCTTTCCGATATCACATGACCTAACACAATGCCCTCTTGCACCATAAAATGACTTTTCTCCCAACTAAGCACTAAATTTTTCTCAACACACCTTTTTTAAAACTTTTTGTAATTCGTTTAGACAAGATTCAAAACTAGCGCCGAAAATTGAAAAGTCATCCATAAACACTTCAAGCGACTCTCCAATCATGTTCGAGAAGATACTCATCATACATCGTTGGAAAGTTGCCGGTGCATTGCACAAGCCAAATGGCATTCGCCGAAAGGCAAATGTACCATATGGACAAGTGAAGGTGGTCTTGTGTTGGTCATCCGGGTGTATTGCTATTTGATTGTAACCCGAATACCCGTGCAAAAAACAGTAGTATTTTTGACCTGATAATTTTTCAATGATTTGGTCAATAAAAGGTAGTGAGAAATGGTCCTTAGAAATGGCGGTATTCAATTTACGGTAGTCAATACACACCCGCCACCCGGTAACTGGTCGGGTGGCAATTTGTTCACCATTTTCGTCCTTGACTACTTGAATACCGGCCTTCTTAGGCACCACTTGGGTGGGACTCACCCAAGCACTATCCGAAATCGGATAGATGATTCCCGCGTCCAACCATTTAATTACCTCTTTTTTTACTACCTCCCTTAGGTTCGGATTCAATCGCCTTTGAGCTTCTCGTGTTGGTTTTGCATCTTCGTTGGTGATTATCTTATGCATGACGATTGATGGACTAATTCCTTTGAGATCGGCAATCGTCCATCCAATAGCTCCTTTGTTCTCCTTCAACACTTCCAATAAGGCTTGCTCTTGTGCCATCTCTAAATTAGAGGCAATAATGACCGGTAGAGTGTCATTATCCCCTAGGAAAACATACTTCAAGTGGCTTGGCAAGTTTTTGAGTTCCAACTTCGGTGGTTCTTCTAATGATGGTTTCGTACCCGAACTTATTTCCACCGGCAAACCTTCGAATTGATGCGTCCATGGCGGTCGACCTTCTTTCAAGGCCATAGCATCCTGTTTTTCTTCTTCAACCCGTAGTGCATAAGCATGTACCTGTTCAGAAAAATCACACAAGCAAACATCCATACCATCCTCCTCATACTCATGCGGGTTGCATCCATCAACTAAATCTGCCATGAAACACTCATCAACACCATTAGCATTAGAATTGTTAGTAAAAACATTTAAGCACATTTTCCGGTTCCCAAAAGTCATATCGACTGTACCAAATCTACAATCGATCACCGCATGTGCGGTACTAAAAAATGGCCGACCCAAAATAACATTTTGTTGTTGTTTTGGGTCCGCGGATGAGTAGTCCAAGACTAAAAAGTCAACCGGGTAATAGAACTTATCAATTTTAACAATCACATTTTGAACCATCCCCCGAGGTAGCTTATGAGACAAATCGGCCAAAGCAACCGTTGTCTCCACCCTTGCTAATGGACCAAAATCGTATTGGTCATATAAGCCCCCCGGTAAAATACTCACCCCAGCTCCAAGATCTAGTAACGCCTTCGCCATTTGAAAATTACCAACTTGAATGTTAATTAATGGCGTGCCCGGATCTTGGAGCTTAGGAGGAAGCTCCCCATTCAAAACCGCACTTACTTGCCCGGTTAAATCCACCCGCTTAGGCATTTTCTTCTTTTGTTGCCTTTTTTGTGTACATAATTCTTTTAGAAATTTAGCATAAGCGGGAACTTGTTTTATTGCATCAAGTAGTGGAAGGTTGATTTTTTACTTGTTTAAACATGTCCCACAATTCTTCTTTTTGGGGACCTCTTGATGCAATAAAATTTTTCTTTCCCGGGTCAAGTAAAGCCGATGGAAACGGGACTTGACTCGTTCACCCTCAACTTTTTCATTCTTTTCATTTTCACCCAACCCCGGTTTGTTAACATTTGATTCTTTAGGTTTAACCGGTGAAACTTCATCATCGTCACTTTCATTACCCGTGACATCCTCAACTACCCCCTCAACGAAACCCGGTGACAAGTTGGCTTTAAATTCCTTGCCACTTCTCAATATACTAACATGATGAACATTAACATTACCTCATGACGAACCATGTGAAGGATTTACCTTGGTGTCGCTAGGAAGTTGACCCTTGTTTTTCTTCAGTTCCGCCACATCGGTTGCCAATTGACCCATTTGGGTTGTTAGTGATTGGATACTCTTGTCACGAACCTCATCCTTTTGCATCCGGACTTCATCGAGTTGAATCCTTTTTTGCATCTCCGCTTGCATGCTTTTTAACATTTCCATCATCTCGTTTCCACCCGAAGACCCCCTTGTTCTTGACCCGTTTGATATTGTTTTTGGTATCCTTGATTGTTCCCACCTCGATATCCACTTTGATTGTTATAAGGTTGGCGTGAACCAAAGTTACCTTGATTTCCTTGAAAATTCGGGTTTGCTTGATTTGAAGGGTTCCCATACCGAAAATTTGGGTGTTCCTCAACCCGGGGTGGTAAGTATTAGAATTCATGTTGTAGTTTCTACCACCCCCTCCTTGACCTTGAACCGCATGAACTTCTTCATATTGCCCTTCCACCATTCCTTGGCAATTTTCAGCCGCATGACCTATTTCATTGCAAATAGCACAAACATCATAAATTTGATTAGAGGTTTGTACATTACCATCGTCGACCGCATGCACTTGTGTTCGGGTAACGGCCGGTCGTGCTCTCCTCGATGCTTGAGCTTTCCTCTTTGAAGTGATTGCCATTTGCTCCAAAAACTCCCAATCGTCATGCTCGTAATTTGTACCAAAAGACCCATTTGTAATGGACATCAAATCACGAGCATCTTCGGCACTTAATCCCTCGTGGAAGGCATTCATCAACTCCCAAAGTTCAATTCCATGATGAGGGAAATTCTTGATCATCATGTTGAAACGCTCAAAGGCTTCATGAAACATTTCGCCTTGTTGTTGTTGAAAACTCCTCAACCCCTTCCTAGCATCGTTGGTCTTTTGAGCTGTGTGAAATTCATCTAGGAAAATTTGTTGCATTTCCGCCCAAGTGTAAATAGATGCTGAAGGCAAAGTATAGAACCACTTCTTTGCCTTATCCTCCAACGAAAATTGAAACAAGACTAACTTGACATCATCAGCCGAAAAACCTTGACTCCCAAGAGTATTGCAAATTGAGTCATAGGCCTCCAAATGGAAATAAGGCTCCTCTGTTGCTAGCCCCTTATATTTCGCCAAACTTTGTAAGGAATTAGTCCTTACTTCAAAAGTTCTTCCTTGGTTATTGTGAGGAATAACCACCGGTGAAGGATTATGAGTAATCACCGGCCTAAAATGCGCTTCAATACCCCTCGCATGTTCTCTAAGATGCCTTCTTGTGTAACACCCCGTGTTTTCACAAGTCAAAGCAAAGTCAAGGTCAAAGTCAATGACCGATCGTACGAATTTGACTTATAGTAGTTTCTTTATTTTAGTTGTATTATGTGGAGTAGGTGTTGTTCATTGCAAAAATCGAAGTATGCTAATCACTATTCTAATCGACTTATGACTGTGAATTATAGGAAGTAACAATGCGATAAAGTTAACTAATCAATAATCAAGCTATGCTACTCGACATCGAATCGTGATACAAACCGCAACTCGACTTAATTTGGTTAATTATACGTGTGTGTGTGCCTTATGTGTTACTTGTGCATGTTATATATATGTATATGTGATGTGGAAATCAATCAAACTCAATCGAAACTCGAAACTCAATCGAACCCGAACTCAAATCGAAACCGAACTGTGATAGTCAGTGGAGAAATGATTACGCAAGATATGAATTAGTTGGGACTGAAAGTAATTTGACTAGGAAACCTTAACGTGTCGAACCGCTCGTAATCGAAACCGAAACGTCAAAGGTCGTCGCACCAAACACACCACCCAGGCGCCAACCGGCCGGATGGCCATCCGCCCGGGTAGCCGCCTGGGGAAGTGTTAAGTGCCATCCGACCAGGATTGCTATCCGCCCGGCCGACCATCCGGGTGATGTGCAATCCGGACGGATAGCACTTTCCTCTTTTGGCATCCTATAAATACACGGGTCACTCTCCAAACTTTCCACTTTTGGCAAGTGACGTCCGACCAGCACGTTCTCCTCACCTTTTCTTCGATTTCTTCCAATCTAGGTAAGATCTCACCCTAAATCTTGTACGTTCTTGTTCTACACGCACTCTTACACATTTCTACCTTTCAAATCTTAACTTTTAACCACAAAATCACTGGATTTCGGATGTTCTAGGGTGACGTCATCATGAGTTCCTAAAGAACTTCATGTTTTGACACCATCCCACCAAGAACAACCGAGGTTTAACTGATTTCCCTATAAACACACAAGATCTTGCAAAGATCTTCGCATAAACAAGGTGAGAAAGGATTGAAAGATGGTTTTGACCTTCTTTCAACTCTTTTACACTCAAAATGATAAGAATCGGATCAGTTCTAGTCTTCTACTCGATCTTAGTGAGGTATTAGTCCTAGATCCGGATTCTACCCGCGAGACCCCTGATTTCGGGTTAAACCAGAACCACCGTCTTGAGCCGATGACCGGCCGAGCTAGGGTGATTCCTGGCCGGCTTAGCCACACGGGTCAGGATACAGTTTCGTTGGTTGACATGTAATCAGAACATCTCGATAGAACGACAAAAGCGACCGAGTGTTAGACGAATGGAACAACCATAACGAGATGCTGTCCGGACGGACTGATGTCCGCACGAACAGGCTATCCGGACGAGTTGCCATCCGTACGGACTACACTTGGGACCCACAACCAAACCGGGTTTGAGTATCGACGAATTCTTAATCTAATCAGACGACCATCTGAATGGATTACTCTTCGGATCATGAGATACTAAGACCTTAAACAATTTTCAACATGTTCATTAACAGGGTTGCCACCCGATCAACCCAGTGACTCACCATTAAAGTCGTCGTCCGCACGGACTACCATCCGGACGGATTGTCGTCCGCACGACCGACTTGAAGGAAAGAGAAACTTCAAGGTTTTCAAAATGCTACAACAAAAAACTTCAAAAGTCAAGCCATCATACACAAACACATCTTACCCATAGGAAGAAACAATCCACTCGAATAGTCATCCGCTCGGACACACTGTCCGCACGGATGACCATCCGAACGACCTGCAAACCGACCCACTTTCATCCTGTATGGTTGAACGCGCCACTTATCGTTACGTTATCGAAATCTATTCAGGATAATCTTACTCGTTAAGCGCTCCCTTCAATCCATTCATCGATGTGAGTATACTCGACCCCTTTTTGCTTTCAACACTTTTGGGTGTTACATACGTTACGAATATTCAAACTACAACTATCACACTACTCAAACTATTTGAACGCTAACCGTTAACGCATGTTATACGTGGCTTTTTTTTGGGTAAAGGGTTACCCCGGTGAATTTTATAAAACCAAATAAGCACAATTGTGCAACTGAAGTGTTACACACCAAAAAACCTTGGCATACCAAGACTAGTACAAGAAACAACCAAACAAACTAGAACAACCAACTAAACAACCATAACTAAACAACCCAGCACCAATTAGACGACAAAACGACTAACACAAATCTGCTCTCTAGCCTGGGTCAATCTCCATGTTGCCACTAGGAATCTGCCATTTATCGAGTAATCTTCCAATGCCAGGACTCCACTTGAATTTAAATGTCAAAAGGCGCAGTCTAACCGTCCGAATAATCTCCCGAGCAATCACCGTCTCTGTTCGCTGGTTCCGAGTGAACAGCCTATTATTTCTCTCTTGCCAGACAAAATAAGAAGCAGCAGCAACGACCAACCTGCTAATAATATTTTCCGGCTTCTGCATGTTATTATTTTGATTCATCAAAGACATCACTTCGGCCCATGTACCATTAACCCTCTCCATGTTTGTCAGCATCCTAACGTTGTTCCAAACCTCCGACGCAAACGAGCATTCGAAGAAAAGATGGTCTCTTGAGTCTCTATCGTAGCTACAAAGCGGACAACACATGAGGTTTAGATTTGTAGCACTTCCCGCCTCCAATTCAGACAATCTATCTTGCGTCTTCAACTTGTTTCTAATGACTAACCACAAGTGAAACGAGTGTCTAGGGATGCATTGTTTAAACCAAACCATATTAACCCATGTCACTACATTCTCACGATGCCGAATGTTATTCCACACCTCCCAAGAAGAAAAGTGACGAGAATTACCTTCAAAATCTTTCCATGTCAACCGATCCTGACTGTCATGGAGAGTGGGAACCTGGATATTGATTAAAACTGGAAATAAATCATACCAAGCAATCGGCCATCTCCAATTCCCATTATGAGACACCATTTCGGCAACCGTAGATTGAAGATTAAAACCCGCATTAGAAATACGTCTCGGGCTAATAAAATTACGAAGAGGACTTAAATCACACCACATATCACTCCACACATTCGTTTGAGACCCATTACCAATAGTAGACCACAAATAAGGGCGAATCAAGCTACGAATAGCGAGAAGCTTTCTCCATCCCCAAGTCATACGGCCACGGCTAGGAATCTCCCAGAAACTCCTACCTTTAAGCTTATACATATGGATCCATTGAACCCAGAGCGACTTTCTGTTAGTCAGGATACTCCAAACATGAGAAGAAATAAGAGCTTTGTTAACATCAGAAATACATCTAACACCCAAACCCCCCTCATACTTTGGCAAGCACACAACCTTCCAAGCAACCTTAGCTTTAACAGACTGCTGATTCTTACCTGACCAAAGAAACGCACGCATACATCTTTCAAGCTCATTAACAATTTTAGCTGGCAATATGAATACAGTAGCCCAGTAAATATGCATAGCTGAGAGGACTGAGTTGACCAATTGAAGTCTACCAGCAAAGGACAGAGATCTCGTCATCCAATTATCAATCTTCTTAACCATTTTATCAACTAAAATTTTGCAATCCTTATAAGAGAGCTTTGTTGAAATTAGAGGAACTCCCAAATAGCGAACCGGAAGCGAACCCTCTTGGAAAGGCATAATGCTAAGAATTTCCTGCTTTACAGAAGAAGATACATTGCCAAAGTAAGCCATACTTTTCGGCATACTAGGAACTAAACCCGAGGCACTAAAAAACAACTGAAGAGTATCCCGAAGAACCCTAACCGACGCCACATCCCCATTAGCAAATAAAAACAGATCATCAGCAAAAGACACGTTTATAATCTTCTGTTTTTTGCAGTAAAGGTGGTAACGAAACGCATTACTAGAATAAGCTGCATTCTTCAGTAACAAAGAAAGAACCTCCATGACCAATGTAAAAAGATAAGGAGATATAGGATCACCTTGACGAAGACCTCTTTTACCCTTGAAATACCCATAAAGGTTGCCATTAATGCTCAGCGAATAAGAGACATTCGTAACACAAACCATGATCCATTTAACCATCTTTTGATGAAACCCAAACGCATACAGAACATCCTCAAGAAAAGACCAGCTCACAGTATCATAGGCCTTCTGAATATCAATTTTAAACGCGCACCTGGGAGGGCCTATGTTTAAGTGATAATTGTGCATAAGCTCCTGAGTAAGAAGAATATTATCCAAGATTTTTCTGCCCGGGACAAAGGCAGACTGATTGATATCAACAAGATAATCCAAACTACCTTTAATCCTATCAGTTAGAAATTTACTAATGCATTTATAAATGACGTTGCAACAGGAAATGGGCCTATAATCCATTACTGAATTAGGAGATGGAGTTTTCGGCACCAAAGCAATGATAGTATGGTTAATTTGCTGAAGCATCTTACCATTATCAAAAAAATCCAGGATCGCTTTTGTCACCTCATCACCCACAACCTCCCAAGAATTTTTGAAAAAAGCGGAGGTGTAACCATCCAGCCCCGGGGCTTTATTTTCTCCTATAGAGAACATAGCGCTTTTTACCTCCTCACGAGTAACCTGACGAATCATAGAACTAGCAACATTCGCGTCAAGAACATTGGAGAATAAATCATTATTTACCAGCTTCACCACTTGATCCTGAGTACCCAAAAAAGCCGAGTAATGCGAGACTAGCACATCGAAAACATCATTACCTTTAAACCAGTTACCATGAACATCTTGAATACTATGAATCTTGCCACGAGCATTTCTCATTTTCACGCAATTATGGAAGTACTTAGTATTCGAGTCTCCTGCTGCTAACCATTCTGCCTTCGATTTTTGCTTTAGAAAACATTCTTCATCATAGGACACATAATTAAACTCTTGAATATACTTGGATTCAGATTCTCTAAGATCGATATCCATAGGGTTAACATCAATGGCCTTTTGAATATCATCCAGCTTCAATCTAGCCGATTTAACACGCTCGTGAAGATTACCCTGCATGAATAAGAGGCGTCTCAAAGGAGATTTTAGAGCCGACAGCTTCTTAACAACCAAAAACATGGTCACACCCGGAACCTCCTTAGCCCACTCCTTAGCAACACATGTGATAAAACCCTCCTTATTTACTAAGAAATTAGCAAACTTAAAAGGTTTAGGCTTAGCATGGTTAAAATGAGACAAATCTAGAATGCATGGCGAATGATCCGAAACTCGATAAGGGTGAAAAAGAACATAAGCATCTGGGAATTCATCAAGAAACTGAGCATTACTCATAGCTCTGTCAATTTTCTTTAACACACCTACACCGTTTTTCGGTTTTTGATTCCAAGTGAATCGCAACCCATGGCTTTTAACGTCTGAAAGTTGATTATGTTGCACACAATCATAAAACTCTCTCATCCCAATTGGAATAGTAGAAGGCCCAACCAAATAATCATCCATCGAGAGAGCCGAGTTAAAATCCCCCATCACCACCCACGAACTATCCTGAATAAAACACTTATGTTTGCAAAGATTATCCCAAAGAACTCTTCTATCTTTATAATTATTTTCAGCATAAACAAACGAGCAGAAAAGTATTTTATTCTCAGATTTTAAACGAACTTGTACATGTAAAACCTGATCCGACTGAGCATAACCATAAGATCATGAATGCTTGTTTGTTATGTTTACACATGGAATGCTGTCTACCTGCCTTAGCAACGATAGTACTATAGTTTGGACTCAGCACCCGTTCATGGGGGTTGTTAAGGATCTTTACTTGCATGGATTACGGTGGTAATCATGTATTGCGAACTGCCTCGGGCAGTCAACCCGCAGTCATTGGTATCGATGGATCTATGTCGATAACTAACGTGCTTCATTTCACTATGTGTACGTGCTGGTTATGCGTAAACGAATTCGAACTCTATATGCTATTATCAAACTTGTATGCTCACCTTTACATTATATGTATTGACCTTATTTTAACGTATGTGACAGGTGCTTAGGACGCACATGTGGTAGGAAATTGAAGCTAGAATAAAGCTTTAGAGCCCAACAAATAGTTGTCTGTAGATGACGTAATGAGGGTCTCTAGAAGCAGAAAAACAATTGCTGTCTATTTAAATCTGAGTTGTCGGAACAGAATATTTGACTAGATGTTATCTGTAATAATTTATCTACTGTTTGAGGTACGGTATGGGACGTATTAATTTAAATTGAATGGTAATGATAATTGTTGTGGAAACTTCTAGACAATCTGTTTCGCTCAGTGCCGCGCCCCGATGATTCCGCCATCGGTTGGGGTGTGACATCTTGGTACACCAAACCGACCCCTTGGATGAATAGGACCCATTGGTCTTGGTATATGCCCTTGTGGTGCGAATGGTTGTTGAAATTGTTGTTGTTGTGGCATCGGTGGGTGTTGAATTGGCCTTTGGAATTGTGGTTGTGCATTTTGTGGTCAAACTTGTTGCAATGGTGTAGGGCGTTGCATTGGTGGCCCTTGT
This sequence comes from Helianthus tuberosus, assembly GCA_030545235.1. Lineage (NCBI taxonomy): Eukaryota > Viridiplantae > Streptophyta > Magnoliopsida > Asterales > Asteraceae > Helianthus > Helianthus tuberosus. Next base: position 88,939,788 of record CM060369.1, read on the forward strand.
GGCCTTGGCCGAATATGTTGTGGTATGAGTTGTTGTTGTTGTGGCATTCCACCAACACTTGCCATCCCTTGAGGTTGGCCTTGCACATAACCAAACTCTCCTTGATCACCATCACCCCCATAAGCATACCAGTCTTCATCATAACCTTCAAAATCTTCATATCCCTCATCATATCCATCTCCCCCTATACCCGAAGATTGCCCAAACGGAAGAGTCGAATATTGAAAACCCGACTGGTTTGATGGTCTAAAGGTAGAAGTAGCATGAACGATAGTTGAACCTTGTGGTAATGTATAGGTTGAGGATGATTGACCTGAAACTGGGAAGAAATGAGTGAGTGGTGGTATTGTAGTAGAAGGATTAAAAGTGAGTGTAGGCTCTTCTTGAGTGGTAATCGGTTGTGTGATGTTGGTTGGTATAGTGTCATGAGGTGGAGTGGAATTTGTAGTGGTATTAGGTATGGTTGTGTTTGGTGATGGTTGTGTGGAAGTAGGTATGAATGATGAGGTCGTTTGACCCGTTGTGGGTGGTATTTGGGATTCTTGCATGATGTTTCGTGGTGTGATAGGTGATGTAGGTGAACCAATAATTCTGTTTTCTCTTACTAAAACTCGGTTTTGCCTTAACGTTCTTTCGATCTCCGGATCAAATGACAATGGTGACGACTTGTGAGAGCCTCTAGTATGCATGCACCTGTAGAACCTGCACACTAAACACACCAGTGTAAACCCGAAAATAACAAAGCAAACTACAAACTGACACACGTTGCGCACTACTCCCCGGCAACGGCGCCAAAATTTGACCTGCTGTCGTAGTACACGTAAATTTAATCCAAATAACAACTATAGATAGTGATAAATGTGTATCGAACTCAGGGAGTATGTGGAAAATGTGTTGATTTTATAGCTTGCTATTTAACTACAATTAACCTAATTTGCAGAAATTAAATATCAATGATTTGGATTGTTGTTTTAGAAAACTAAATTACTAGCTAATTGCGAAATCAAAATTGGATTTTTAATTCAGATTATGAGAACAATGACCATCTTAGGATTCAGTTTCTTTTAACACTTGTGTGAAATTCCAACTAGAAAGAGTTACATAGACATAACTCGTGTATAAACAATTGTTGTGATGAAAGGGAACAAAGTACTCGGATTTTATTAATGCGAGGTTTTTTCCCGATGATCAATCAATCAATATCCAACCCTAACCCTTCCCGTGATATTCCGGTTGCCAACGGCACCAAGAACGTACGAATTAGACTTAGAATTGCAATACCAATTAACAAGCTACAATCAATTACTCATACACCATGATAAACAAAGCAAACACAAAGTTATCATTCTAGAAATAAAGAAACAAACACACAAGAGTTTAGAGAAACCTTCACCTAAGATGATCACCACAAATTTAGCCGGACATTGTTCGGTTGATCATCATAACATCCAAATTCAAGTTCATACAAATCAAAAACAAGAACCAAATGTTTAGAATAGTTTGGAACAAGGTAGAACCAGCCAAAATCGCCCCCAAGATGCCAAGAAAACGTTCAATGATGAGATATGTGAAAAGGCACCATAAAAAACGGTTTTAATGAGCAGTTACGAATTCTTCCGTCATCTCCACTGTCACACCCCGACCGCGTAAAACAACAAAGCGCGGCGGAAACATCGGGGCGTGTTGCAACAGAATCATTGTTTCATAACCATGGATACAAAAAGTGTTTTGTTTTATTGAATATTGAATGTTTACATCGTCTGGAAATCTAAATACACAATTTAAACATAGTCTATCATTGTTATTGAGTCACTAAGGCCTCGTCCAGTCCTATGTGAGCATGCATCCTATCAATCGATATCAATCAACAATACCTGAAACATATGTAAAAACGAGGTCAGCAAAGAAATGCTGGCGAGTACATAAGTTTTGTAGGAGTGTCGAAATCATGGCTAGTTTAGATGTTGCAATACTTTATTAAAAACCTTGTTTTGAAAAGAGTACAATATTGCAACTTAATTAACCAACTCAAATCAAGCGGGTTATAGTTTATAAAACTTCGTAGCCATGACTCTTAACACAAAAACATTTGTTTTAGTAAAGCAAATCGTAAAACATCTCGTAATAAATCGTTAATAAAACTCGTTAATAAATCTCGTTAAAAACTCGTATAGTTTATAGCATATCGAAAACCTCGTTTGTGTGACATCGTTTGAAAATCGTTTACCCAAGTGAACTAAATAACGCCACGGTATGTAATATGATGAAATCACTTATATATAGGAAGTACCAGCGGCGTATCCACCATGTTTTCATCACATTACACTCGTCCCGTTATCTAAACACTTAACCAAAAACCAATCGTATATCGCTTTGAAGCCAATCGTTTAACCAAATCGTTTAACTCGTTAATACATCTCGTGAAAACCAATCGTTTAACCAAATCGTTTAACTCGTTAATACATCGCGTGAAAACCAATCGTTTACCCAAAATGTTAAATTCGTTTTAGGTCGTGAAACTACTTATATGGTCGTCTCGCTAATAACATTCAAACCTTCGTGACTCGCTTTCGCATTAATAAACCCTTACCAAAGGATAGATTAACAACTCGCATTAATAAACCCTTACCAAAGGGTAAATTAACAATTACAGATTCAGTCGCTACCCACCACCCCCACACATAACCACGGGTGCAGTAAGATAACGAGATTTGTCAGATCCTATGGTACCATAACCTAATACTGGTCGGCTTGATCATTGCTAATGAATGTCATTTGTTATGTAAACACAACCAACAAGTTTGTTCACTTTATTGAAATCGTTTGTGAAACCATCGTTTTAACATCGAAATTCGTTTGTGAAACCATCGTTTAAACCTTGAAAACATTTAGCACATATGAATCACCCCAAAACAATTTAAAGCAGTAAAATAGGGGAATAATGTACTCGCCTGAGAATGCTTAGAGGTCTTGAACAACAACCAAGCAAAGCTAGAGGGAGCACGGAATCAATCGGTACTTAATATAGGTAACTACGTTAATAACCCGGACCTAAATCGGAGGATCGGATAAGATGAGGGTTCGTAAACCAAACGAGTATAGAGACTCGTGTCATATGGTTTAACAAAGCCTACATACTAAATGAAACCTAACAAAATTGCTTTCGACCCATCGCGACCCATTAAGGTAGCTTATGCTACTTTAACGCGTCGTGCGCGCAAAAGCGCACTCGAGACGTCTAACTAGCCCTATGACAAGTGTTATATGCCTAAACATGTTACATAATCAGTTAAGTGATGAAAGTTTAGGTTACATATGCTTAATTACCAATTACACATGAAAAGGGTATTCTGGTAATTTACCTAAGGCATATATACTACCTATCATACAACTACTTAACGAAGCGACCATAAGGTATAACCTCGGAAGGTTATTCCCTATACTATGGTCACCTAATGCATTTTAGTCGGATCTTAATGATCGACCAAATGGGTCAGGTTCGAAGGCATAAGCGATTTATTAGATCGCTTACCCTACGACCCTAGACAACGTGGTAATCAGTAGGCATAGTCCCAAGGGACTATAACCATCGTGATTACAATCACGTTGCGAAGTTCAAACGAACTTCGCATTGACCATAAACTGGTCAATGCAGAAAGTCAAACAAAGTTTTACTTTCAGACTCGAAAAGCAATAAAAGAACGAAAGAATACTTACGAAGGGTCCCCGAATGCTAATTTCGATCCAAGAATCTCAGGTATGAAACAATGGTTTCAACTTAGAGTTTCTCAAATCAAAATTCTAGTGGGTTTAGCAATGGATGGCAAGGGGTATTTATAGTTTTCGTAGAGCCGTTAAGATCGTTCCTCGTTAACCATGCTTTGATCTTGGCCATACACATCAAGATAGTGGTTTTACAAAACCATTTGAGCCCACGGTATTGCCCAAAACCATGTGCGAAACTGAAAACGGACCAGATGCAATGTTTCTGTCCAGATGAGGCGCTCGCGTAGCGCCACTGCCAAGGCATGGGGGTGCTCGCGCTACGCCACTGCCTACCATTTTCAGCAAAGTTTCAAAAATGGCAGAAATGGTCCCTACAGCCCGTTTAAGCTATTTTCGATGCGTTTGAACCCCGTTAACCTCATTTCAAGGATCTAAAATGAAGTTAAAGTATAGGGAACTCAAAATGTGTTCAAAAATATCCCGGATGTCGGTTCGTTTAGCCGTAAGAACGCGATGTTCGGTTAATTACGACGGAATGCGCATAAGCGCGAAAAACGATCCAAAAGACGCTACGAATGGATTTTTGGCAAGCCAAACACTAAAGCATAATATAGTCATGCTTTCATAAATTTTTGGATGTCCGGATGTATTCAGAACGTAAGATATGCGCGAAAGTGCAAACTTGTGCACTTTTTGACACTTTTAGTCCCTGAATGAGCATAAAGTTTATTTTAGCACACCGAACCCCTCAAAGCCTATTTCTAAGCTATGTAAAGGATATTTATGGTATTTTTAGCTTATGGTCATGTTCCGGAATGTTCGTTTCAGTTCAAATTGGCATACTTTCGCAGTTTGTCAAATTTAGTCCCTGTAAGCGAATTAACTTGATTTCGGCATACCAAACCATCCAAAACTTATTTCTAAGTTATGTAAAGGTTATTTAAGGTATGTTAAGCCTATTTCACTATTCTGGAGTGTTCGTTGCATTAAACTGGTTATATTTACGCATCAGATCGCGTATAACCTTCCAGAAAGCGATTTAGAGCTTGAAATCGAACAAGAATTGATATGTGCAAATGATACACATATTTTTACAAATCCCAAGTATGAAATACAATATTTCATTGGTTTGGTATTTGTTTGATGGTCGCAGTGACCCAGGTGTCACAGTCTCCCCTACTTTAGGAAATTTCGTCCCGAAATTTTATTTAGTGGAAACTTGTGAGAGTTTGAAAACATGAAGTTGAAAAGATCGAACAACACTGGTTGGAGTTCTTGAATTTCTAGTAACTTTAATAACATCATGATTGCAATGTAAGAGGGATACTTATATACAAGTATATAAAGCGTCATTGGTGCGTCCACCGTACCTCCATTACATCGTTCTCATTTTGTTATTGTTGTCGCTATCGGTTCTTACACATATTAAATCTTACTGTGGTTTCTGCGCACTGAATTTCATAATTATGTATGCATCCATAATTACGTACTTCCTTGCATAGTCCACACTGTGCGTTTGATAATGTGTAGGGGAAAACCTAATGAATGATCCTGTGATGAGTGTGACTGGACCTCCATAGGGTCCTCTCAGCTGTATCATCACATGCCACTCTTAACCAGAATCTGAATCAATCTGTAACTAGACCACTCAAGGGTCTCTCTTCGAATCAAGGAATGGTGCTATATAACCCAAGGGTCTTAACTACCACGTAGAAGCCCATAAGGATTTAAGGTAGTACCTTTCGAATATCCTACTATGAATCCCTCATATGAAGATATGGAAGATTCTATGAGGATTTGAAAATCAGATCACACAAAAACATAGAGGAGAACACATAACACATAATCACATAATCGCATAATCGCATAATCGCATAATCGCATAATCGCATAATCGCATAATCGCATAATCGTATAATCGTTTAATCGAATAATCGTTTAATCGTATAATCGTTTAATCGTATAATCGTTTAATCGTATAATCGTTTAATCGTATAATCGTTTAATTTGTTATCTTTGGACACGGGTATTTAAAGCATACTAGGAATCCAATCCGTGGATTTCATTTGGCACTTTAAATATTTTCAAGAATCTAACTATGAAGATAGGAAGATCTTAAAAGGAATTCGGTTTGTCCTAATTGAGTTGTAATGTACATATTAAGGTGTACAAGGAATCCAATCAGGGCTCCAATGTCAACGAAGGTGTTGATCGTGGTCGGCTCGGGACATGAATAGATCAAGATGTCATCAATAACAACAATGACGAACTGATCCAAATAAGGCTTGCAGACTTTATTTATTAAGTCCATGAAGATGGCTGGAGCATTTGTCAACCCAAAAGGCATGACTGTAAACTCGTAATGGCCATACTTCGTGCAGAAAGCCGTTTTGGGAATATCTTCTTCGAGAATACGAAGTTGATGATACCCAGAACGCAAATCGATCTTGGAAAAGCATGAAGTACCCTGCAGATGATCGGAGAGATCATTGATTTAAGGTAGGGGATATCGATTCTTGATGGTAAGCTTATCAAGCTTACGATAATTGATACACATCCGAAAAGATCCATCTTTCTTTTCACAAAGAGGACAGGAGTTCCCCAAGGTGAAAAGTTCGGACGGGTGAATCCTTTATCAGACAACTCTTGAAGTTGTTTTGACAATTCTTGCATCTCGGACGGTGCAAGATGATAAGATGCTTTCGCAATTTGGTTGGTATTGGGTACAAGATCATAATGAAACTAGACTTGACGAACTGGAGGCAAACCAAGCAGTTCATCAGGAAACACCTCTGGATAATCCTGAGCAATCGGAATATCCTGAATACTCTTGCTCTTGCTTTTCTCCTCGGTGACATGTGCTAGAAAAGCAACATATCCTTTTCGTAAATAACTTTGGGCTTTTGATTTAAAAGAAACAAGCGTTTGAGGTTCTTAGGGAGATCACAAGTGATCATAAAAATGACAGAACCACACGAGTAGTTTGTCTTTGTGTTGACATCATAAGGTTGGATCAAACATTCATACAATTGCATTAGTTAAAAAAAAAACCACAAATTTTTATTTATATAACAACCGCATTGTCTTTAAATGTTACAAGATAACAACCAGAGGAATTACAAAATACTAATTGTTCAATCCTTCATCATTGATTGCCTCATTGATGTTAAACACTCGACCACGTGCTGGATTCACATTGACGTTGACGTTCGCATTCGGGTTTGCGTTAGCATTTGCATTCACCAGTCTCGGACAGTTATGGCGGAAGTGACCAATCTCTCCGCAGTTGAAACATGAACCCAGTGGGAATCTCGCAGCATTCCCTTGAATCGGAGCTTGAACCTGAGCAGCCTGATTTTGTCCCAGACGACAAACATTGGCCAAATGCCCAAGTCTACCACACGTTGTGCATTTCTTGCAATCTTGTTGTGCAACGTGATGACCGTTGCAACGGGCACAATGTGGTGTGGTACCAGTATATGCCTTCTTTGCAGGTGGCTGAGCCGGTGGGTTCTGCAAGTTCTGAGCAGTCTGTGCTGTAACAGCAAAATTTTGGGCACCCTTCCGCTTCTTTGATTTCTTTGAAGTCTCACCTTCCTCACCCTTTTTCTTGTCCTTACCAGAATCAGTCGCCTTCTTTTTATCACCCTTGCGGGTGAGTTTACCCTTCCTGACTTGAGACTCAGTCAGGGTAGCAGACAACTCGATTGCTTGACGAAGGGTAGTAGGATTAACACCGATCAAAATATCAAGAATAGAATCGGGTAAACCATCGATATACCTCTCGATTGCTTTCTCCAAAGGGGTAACCATGGTGGGACATAATAGACTGAGTTCTTCAAAACGATCCGTGTACGCACGGTGTTCAGCCCCATCTTGCTTTAAGTCATCAAACTCTCGTTCCAAAACTCGAATCTCGTGACGAGGACAAAACTCCTTCATCATGAGAGCCCGAAGCTCTGCCCATGTTTGTGCCAATGCCACTTCGGCACCCCTATCGCGCATAACACCATTCCACCAAGTAAGCGCTCGCTTTTCAAACACACTCGAAGCAAATTCAACCTTACGCGCATCCTGACACTGCACATGCCTGAATGTGCTCTCGATACTCTCAAACCACTGTAGGAGCGCCGTTGCTCCTTGCGACCCAGAAAACTTAAGCGGCTTCGCAGAATTGAAATCCTTGAATTTACACTGTGCGTTATTGTTGTTGTTATTATTGCCGTTGCTGTATATCTCATGGACTTGGGTTACAACCCCGGGAAGCACAATAGCCACCTGCTGAGAGATCAGGGCTGCGAGTTCTTCAATAGTAAAAGTCCGAGCATCAGTTCGAGCATCGCGTCGAGGAGGCATTGTCTGACAAGGAAACAAGGGAGTCGAGTGAGGTTGAAAATTTAGGAAAACAAAAGAGGTATCGTCAAAACACGAGGAAGGCGATCATTTGTTTGTTACCTAAGGCACACAAATGAGATGGTGATTAATCAAAGTAAACGGGTCATATTAATGTATCACTGAAGACATGCTCGCCTATAAGTGAACACTCATCCCAAGAATTCCCAGGTAAGCACAACTGGTCTCGCGTCTGATGAGATATATACGAAGTGCTTGCCTAGACAGAAAACCCAGAATACAGGCATTCACCCTTCCAGTTTGCACGTGTTCACATTATTTAGACCCAAACTTTGACGAGATTTTTGAAAACTTAGAGGGTTCAAAACCTAGTAATCAATCATCCTAGAACAGATGATTAGTTTTCAAAGCGGTTTTGAAATTTGTGTTCTTGTTGTGGTCGTCGCCTAAGGATAGGTGACGGTATTGTTTTATGACTAAACGCAAGTAAACTCGCGTTAGGGTCCTAGGAAGGTTATAGACTAGGTCAAAGCATTACTAATAACCTAATTCCCTATAACCATTGGCTCTGATACCAACTTTTCTGTCACACCCTGACCGCGTAAAACAACAAAGCGCGGCGGAAACATCGGGGCGTGTTGCAACAGAATCATTGTTTCATAACCATGGATACAAAAAGTGTTTTGTTTTATTGAATATTGAATGTTTACATCGTCTGGAAATCTAAATACACAATTTAAACATAGTCTATCATTGTTATTGAGTCACTAAGGCCTCGTCCAGTCCTATGTGAGCATGCATCCTATCAATCGATATCAATCAACAATACCTGAAACATATGTAAAAACGAGGTCAGCAAAGAAATGCTGGCGAGTACATAAGTTTTGTAGGAGTGTCGAAATCATGGCTAGTTTAGATGTTGCAATACTTTATTAAAAACCTTGTTTTGAAAAGAGTACAATATTGCAACTTAATTAACCAACTCAAATCAAGCGGGTTATAGTTTATAAAACTTCGTAGCCATGACTCTTAACCCAAAAACATTTGTTTTAGTAAAGCAAATCGTAAAACATCTCGTAATAAATCGTTAATAAAACCCGTTAATAAATCTCGTTAAAAACTCGTATAGTTTATAGCATATCGAAAACCTCGTTTGTGTGACATCGTTTGAAAATCGTTTACCCAAGTGAACTAAATAACGCCACGGTATGTAATATGATGAAATCACTTATATATAGGAAGTACCAGCGGCGTATCCACCATGTTTTCATCACATTACACTCGTCCCGTTATCTAAACACTTAACCAAAAACCAATCGTATATCGCTTTGAAGCCAATCGTTTAACCAAATCGTTTAACTTGTTAATACATCGCGTGAAAACCAATCGTTTAACCAAATCGTTTAACTCGTTAATACATCGCGTGAAAACCAATCGTTTACCCAAATCGTTAAATTCGTTTTAGGTCGTGAAACTACTTATATGGTCGTCTCGCTAATAACATTCAAACCTTCGTGACTCGCTTTCGCATTAATAAACCCTTACCAAAGGATAGATTAACAACTCGCATTAATAAACCCTTACCAAAGGGTAAATTAACAATTACAGATTCAGTCGCTACCCACCACCCCCACACATAACCACGGGTGCAGTAAGATAACGGGATTTATCAGATCCTATGGTACCATAACCTAATACTGGTCGGCTTGATCATTGCTAATGAATGTCATTTGTTATGTAAACACAACCAACAAGTTTGTTCACTTTATTGAAATCGTTTGTGAAACCATAGTTTTAACATCGAAATTCGTTTGTGAAACCATCGTTTAAACCTTGAAAACATTTAGCACATATGAATCACCCCAAAACAATTGAAAGCAATAAAATAGGGGAATAATGTACTCGCCTGAGAATGCTTAGAGGTCTTGAACAACAACCAAGCAAAGCTAGAGGGAGCACGGAATCAATCGGTACCTAATATAGGTAACTACGTTAATAACCCGGACCTAAATCGGAGGATCGGATAAGATGAGGGTTCGTAAACCAAACGAGTATAGAGACTCGTGTCATATGGTTTAACAAAGCCTACATACTAAATGAAACCTAACAAAATTGCTTTCGACCCATTGCGACCCATTAAGGTAGCTTATGCTACTTTAACGCGTCGTGCGCGCAAAAGCGCACTCGAGACGTCTAACTAGCCCTATGACAAGTGTTATATGCCTAAACATGTTACATAATCAGTTAAGTGATGAAAGTTTAGGTTACATATGCTTAATTACCAATTACACATGAAAAGGGTATTCTGGTAATTTACCTAAGGCATATATACTACCTATCATACAACTACTTAACGAAGCGACCATAAGGTATAACCTCGGAAGGTTATTCCCTATACTATGGTCACCTAATGCATTTTGGTCGGATCTTAATGATCGACCAAATGGGTCGGGTTCGAAGGCATAAGCGATTTATTAGATCGCTTACCCTACGACCCTAGACAACGTGGTAATCAGTAGGCATAGTCCCAAGGGACTATAACCATCGTGATTACAATCACGTTGCGAAGTTCAAACGAACTTCGCATTGACCATAAACTGGTCAACGCAGAAAGTAAAACAAAGTTTTACTTTCAGACTCGAAAAGCAATAAAAGAACGAAAGAATACTTACGAAGGGTCCCCGAATGCTAATTTCGATCCAAGAATCTCAGGTATGAAACAATGGTTTCAACTTAGAGTTTCTCAAATCAAAATTCTAGTGGGTTTAGCAATGGATGGCAAGGGGTATTTATAGTTTTCGTAGAGCCGTTAAGATCGTTCCTCGTTAACCGTGCTTTGATCTTGGCCATACACATCAAGATAGTGGTTTTACAAAACCATTTGAGCCCACGGTATTGCCCAAAACCATGTGCGAAACTGAAAACGGACCAGATGCAATGTTTCTGTCCAGATGAGGCGCTCGCGTAGCGCCACTGCCAAGGCATGGGGGTGCTCGCGCTACGCCACTGCCTACCATTTTCTGCAAAGTTTAAAAAATGGCAGAAATGGTCCCTACAGCCCGTTTAAGCTATTTTCGATGCGTTTGAACCCCGTTAACCTCATTTCAAGGCTCTAAAATGAAGTTAAAGTATAGGGAACTCAAAATGTGTTAAAAAATATCCCGGATGTCGGTTCGTTTAGCCGTACGAACGCGATGTTCGGTTAATTACGACGGAATGCGCATAAGCGCGAAAAACGATCCAAAAGACGCTACGAATGGATTTTTGGCAAGCCAAACACTAAAGCATAATATAGTCATGCTTTCATAAATTTTTGGATGTTCGGATGTATTCAGAACGTAAGATATGCGCGAAAGTGCAAACTTGTGCACTTTTTGACACTTTTAGTCCCTGAATGAGCATAAAGTTTATTTTAGCACACCGAACCCCTCAAAGCCTATTTCTAAGCTATGTAAAGGATATTTATGGTATGTTTAGCTTATGTTCATGTTCTGGAATGTTCGTTTCAGTTCAAATTGGCATACTTTCATAGTTTGTCAAATTTAGTCCCTGTAAGCGAATTAACTTGATTTCGGCATACCAAACCATCCAAAACTTATTTCTAAGTTATGTAAAGGTTATTTAAGGTATGTTAAGACTATTTCACTATTCTGGAGTGTTCGTTGCATTAAAATGGTTATATTTACGCATCAGATCGCGTATAACCTTCCAGAAAGCGATTTAGAGCTTGAAATCGAACAAGAATTGATATGTGCAAATGATACACATATTTTTACAAATCCCAAGTATGAAATACAATATTTCATTGGTTTGGTATTTGTTTGATGGTCGCAGTGACCCAGGTGTCACATCCACCGTAAATTACGGTACTACCGTAAATTACGATGGACCAAAAAGTGTTACGGTGAATGTAGCCTGTGTTACGGTGGAAAATTGGGCATGTTTCAGGGCCACCGTAAATTACGGTGGCCACCGTAATTTATGGTGGTGCCCTGAATGTTGGGTTTTGTTTCTTCTTTCATTCCATGCATGACCCGTTCATCTCCAAACCGTCCAAAGCTGCGTTTTATCCCTTTTTAGCTCCCGAACTGTACCTGAAACATAAGCAATCGTAGTTATCTAATTCAAGATAATTACACGATCAAGTGAGGGATAAATTCATCTTTTAACATCATTAAGGGTTGTCCTATGGACCACCCGTCACCTTCTTGGGTATGACAGTATGGGTTAAGGAATATAAATTCCTCGTCCTCTTGGGACAGTCTTAAGCTTACTAGACAAAACTCTATCATGAAGTCCCTCATTGGCCAATGGCGAGCGGGTCATTAGTTAAATAGCGCTATTAGGTTTGGCAAGCCTCACACCGTGCCGCAGAGGACGGTAGTGGACTAATGGATCTGGGCACGTCGATGATGATAGACATCGACGCAGGGCACATAAACATGACTCCAGTCAGTTGTCGATATGGTAACGAGTCTAGTAGAATAACCATGGGGTAGCCCCCACGGCTGGATAGCCAGAGTAGATGGGATTAACCAACCTACATTTTCAAACATGGGGTAGCCCCCACGGCAAGTGAGCCAGTTAATGAGAAGCTATGGTTTTTGGAACAACTTAAAATGAACACCCAACTGTGAACTCGCTCAACTTTGTTGTTGACTCGTTAGTACATGCTTTGTAGGTCATTAGGTACTTAGCTGGAGCTTGCATGGGGAATAGTCGTTGTGGGACATGGACTGTTGAGTTCCGTGTTAAACATTTGAACTTTTAGACTATTGCTTTGGTTTTAAACTTTATGCTTCCGCTGATAATTTAAACTTGGTTAATTTGTTTTGGACACCAATTATATTGTGGTTGGGTTTTATCTTTATTATTTTACATTGTTCAATATGATTGGTGGCTTGATCCTGGTCATGTCACACCTCCTGCGGTGATACTCCGCTCATGGATTTTGGGGGTGTGACATATTGGTATCAGAGCCATTGGTTATAGTGAACTTGGTTTTAAAAAGGGAAAAGCTTTTTGACAAAACTAGACTATAACCTGTACAGTGCTCAACGATCCACAACGACACTTCGCTCACGTGCAAGACTCAACACTATAGGTAATATGGTTTGTGTTCGTATTGCCTGCCTGTTAGTTTAAGTAGTTCATTGAACATGGTATGCTTAGTTAGTGTAATAATTATTGCTTGAAATCTTGTGTGCTTGCTCTCTTCTGTCATCCCATACTTTCGCACTTTCGCAACACCATTCTCACTTGTGTTTCCTTCGATGTGAAGATTATGAGTGGATGCCTGAACTTGACTCAAGCCCAGCTGACGACTCTACTCAACGAACGAGTTGCTGAGGCACTCGCAGCAGCTCCAGAAGGAGGTATAACATGCCATTTCGACCTATCCTAGGATGTTTAGATCCTACTCTCGCGAACCAACTCTCGTGCTTAATCGTGTCTTTTCTTTCTCGCGCGACAGGTCAGCATGCTTAGCCTCCCATGTGTACGTTCAAGACCTTTATGGACTGTCAACCTAGTACCTTCAGTGGTACAGAAGGAGATGTAGGTCTCCTCCATTGGTTCGAGAAGCTCGAGTCTGTCTTTGAAATGTGTGAATGCCTATTGCTAGTAGGATGAAGTTTGCTACGAGAACTCTTGAAGGAGTTGCACTCACTTGGTGGAACGCTCAGGTTCAAATGCTAGGGTTGGCAGCTGCTAATGCCACCCCATGGAATGACTTCAAAGATTTGATCAAGGAAGAGTATTGTCATCATGATGACATTCACAAATTAGAAGTGGAGTTCTACAATTTGAAGATGACAGGATCTGAGATTGAGGCGTATACGAAGAGGTCTAACGAACTGGCTGCTTTGTGTCCTACTATGGTGGACCCTCCCTGCAAACGTATCGAGCTTTATATCAAGAGTTTAGTGCCAGAGATTCAGAGTATGGTAACTTCGGCTAACCTTCTCACGATTCAGCAGGTCATTCAACTATCCCACCGCCTCACTGATCAGGCAGTTGAGCAGAACAGGCTGCCTAAGCATATTAGTGCTACCACTACATCTGATGCTCCAAGCGACAACAAGCGTAAGTTGGATGGAAATTCAAACAAGGGTTCAGCTTATGTTCAGTCTCAGTCTCAGCAGAGAAGGACTGATGACTACAAGATCCCTGGTCAACAAGGAGGGTACAAGGGAAATCAGCCTAAGTGCAACCATTGTAATTTGCACCACAATGGGCCATGTACCAGGGGCAACTGTCATCGGTGCAACAAGCCAGGTCATGCAGTGAAGGATTGCAGGAGTTTACGTCCCGCGAATCAGAATCATCAGGAGCAAGCTCCACAGAATCAACGTCAGCAGTATCAGCAACTGCAACAGCAAGGCAACAACAAAGGGTGTTTCCAGTGTGGTGCTGAAGGCCACTTCAAAAGAGACTGCCCCCAGCTGAAATAGAATCAGAACAACAACAACAACCAGAGGAATGGTAACAACATGGGTAACAATGATGGCAATGGTGCCAGGGGACGAGCTTTTGTGATTGGTCAAGGTGATGCGAGGAACGATCCCAACGTTGTGGGGGGTAAGTTCCTACTGGATGACTTCTTTGTTTATGTTTTATTCGATTCGGGTGCCGATAGTAGTTACGTGTCCTTAAAAGTTAGTCAGATGCTTAAGCGTACCCCAATTCCCTTAAACACCAAGCATGTTGTAGAACTAGCAAATGGTAAAAGTCTTGAAGCCACGCACATAGTTAAGGGTTGTAATCTCGTTTTAGCTGGTCAGACCTTCTCTATCGACCTTATTCCTATCGTTCTTGGTAGCTTCGACATCTTCATTGGGATGGATTGGTTATCCCAACATCGAGCAGAGATCCTTTGGAAGGAGAAAATCGTCCGCATACCTCGTTCTGGTGAAGAACCTCTTATTATTCGTGGTGACAAGAGTGGTGCTGTTGTGAGCATCATCTATTTCCTTAAAGCCCATAAGTGTTTGTGAAAGGGCCACACTGCTATTCTAGCCCTCGTTACTGATACCTCAATGAAGGAAAAGAAGATAGAAGATATCCCGATTGTACGCGACTTCCCTGAGGTATTCCCTGAGGAATTACCTGGTCTTCCGCCTCATCGGCAGGTCGAGTTCCAAATCGAGCTAGCTCCTGGAGCAGCGCCTATAGCTCGTGCACCTTATCGCTTAGCCCCATTAGAATTGGAAGAACTATCTACGCAACTACAAGAGCTCTTGGACAAGGGTTTCATTCGTCCTAGCTCTTCTCCCTGGGGAGCTCCAGTCTTGTTTGTGAAGAAGAAAGACGGTACCTTTCGAATGTGTATTGACTATCGCGAACTCAACAAGGTGACCGTGAAGAATCGTTATCCTCTTCCTCGTATTGATTACTTGTTCGACCAGTTTCAAGGGTCGAGCTTCTACTCTAAGATTAATCTGAGATCAGGCTATCATCAGCTGAGAGTCTGAGACGAGGACATCTCTAAAACAGCGTTCAGGACTCGTTATGGACACTACGAGTTTCTGGTTATGCCTTTTGGGTTGACGAACGCACCTACGGTCTTCATGGATCTTATGAACCGAGTGTACAAACCTTACTTGGATAAGTTTGTTATTGTGTTTATCGACGACATCCTAATCTATTCCAAGAGTTAGGAGGAACACGAGCGTCATCTGCGACTCATTTTGGAACTTCTTCGAACAGAACAGCTTTATGCTAAGTTCTCGAAATGTGACTTCTGGCTTCGTGAAGTCCATTTTCTAGGCCACGTGGTTAATGAGGATGGGATTCACGTTGATCCATTTAAGGTTGACTCGATCAGAAATTGGCCTGCACCTAGTACACCAACTGAAATCCGTCAATTCTTGGGTTTGGCGGGTTACTACAGAAGGTTCATCAAGGACTTCTCCAAGATTGCGCAGCCACTCACTGTTCTTACTCAGAAGGGTATCACCTACCGTTGTGGTGATGCTCAGGAATCCGCATTTCAGCAGCTGAAGTTGAAGCTTTGTAGCACACCTATTCTCTCGTTGCCTGAGGGCACAGATGATTTTGTGGTTTATTGTGACACGTCAATCCAAGGACTTGGTTGTGTGTTGATGCAACGTGAAAAAGTCATTGCTTACGCATCACGACAACTTAAGGTTCACCAAAAGAACTACACTACTCACGACTTGGAGTTGGGAGCAGTGGTGTTTGCTCTTAAGATATGGAGACATTACTTGTACGGTACCAAGTGCACCATTTACACCGATCACAAGAGTCTCCAGCATATCTTCGATCAGAAGGAGTTGAACATGCGACAACGTCGATGAGTCGAACTTCTTAATGACTACGAATGCACCATCAAGTACCATCCAGGAAAAGCCAATGTTGTGGCTGACGCCCTCAGTCGAAAAAAAACCAAACCTAAGTGTGTACGTGCGTTACAGCTTACCATTCACTCCAATATTCCCACTCAAATTCGTGATGCTCAGGTCGAAGCATTTAAAGAAGAGAACATCAGGGCTGAGTCCCTGCGAGGATTGAAGAAACGGTTAGAACTAAGGGAAGACGGTGCCTACTACTTGGCCGGGCGCATCTGGGTTCCACTTTATGGTAATTTACGTGAGCTTGTGATGGATGAAGCACACAAGTCTCGTTATTCAGTACATCCTGGTTCTGATAAGATGTACCACGATCTCAAAGCTACGTACTGGTGGCCCCACATGAAAGCTAACATAGCGACCTATGTTAGTAAATGTTTGACCTGTGCTAGGGTCAAGGTTGAATACCAAAAGCCATCAGGCCTACTTCTGCAACCAGAGATCCCGACATGGAAATGGGAGCAAATTTCCATGGACTTCGTTACTAGCTTACCTAGATCTCAACGAGGAAATGATACCATTTGGGTGATAGTGGATCGATTAACTAAGTCTGCACACTTTATGGCTATCAAAGAAACGGATAAGTTCTCCACTCAGGCAGACATCTACCTGAAGGAAGTAGTTTCGAGGCACGGGGTGCCAACCTCCATTATTTCGGACCGTGATCAACGTTTTACCTCTGATTTGTGGCAAGCGATGCACAAATCCTTTGGCTCATGTCTCGACATGAGCACAGCTTATCATCCACAGACGGATGGACAGTCTGAACGCACCATTCAAACTCTTGAAGACATGCTTCGAGCATGTGTAATCGACTTTGGTAACGGCTGGGAAAGGCACCTACCTTTGGTAGAGTTTGCGTATAACAACAGTTACCACACCAGCATCCAAGCTACTCCATTTGAGGCATTGTACGAATGAAAATGCCGATCACCTTTATGCTGGGCAGAAGTTGGTGACAGTTAAATCACTAGCCCAGAACTCGTCGTCGACACGACAGAAAATATTGCCCAAATACGACAATGAATGGCGGCAGCTCGTGACCGTCAGAAAAGCTACGCTGATAAGCGCATGAAACCACTCGAGTTCCAGGTTGGGGATCGAGTGCTACTGAAAGTCTCACCTTGGAAGGGTGTAGTCCGTTTTGGTAAACGAGGCAAGCTAAATCCACGTTATGTTGGACCTTTCGAAATCACTAAGAGAATTGGCAAGGTGGCCTATAGACTGAAACTACCTGAAGAACTCAGTGGAGTTCACAACGTATTCCATGCGTCAAATCTGAAGAAGTGTCTGTTAGATGAGACCCTCATAGTTCCTCTCAAGGAACTCACCATCGACGATCAGTTGCGATTCGTCGAGGAACCAGTAGAGATTACTGACTGAGACGTTAAGGTTCTCAAACGTACCAGGATACCCATTGTTCGAGTTCGTTGGAACTCCCGTCGTGGCCCAGAGTTTACCTGGGAATGAGAAGACCAAATGAAAGACAAGTATCCCCAGTTGTTCAAGAAAAGTGAAACCACTACTGAGGCTGAAGCTACTGCGGAATTTTGGGATGAAATTCCAAATCAACGGGGGAAGGATGTGACACCCCAGGAAAACCAGGAAACCACACAACTTAACTAGCTTCCTCAGTAACTATGTGCTAAATTTCGGGACGAAATTTCTTTCAACTTGGGGATGATGTGACAACTCGTATTTCAGAACTTTTCTTTATACTTTGATGTAACCCGTGTGGACGTTATGAGACTATGTGATTATGTGATTATGGAATGTATGTTTTATCTTTTATATGGATTGTGTAATGTATGTATATGTAATGTGATTGCACAACACGAACTCAACCGCACAACTTCAACCCGATTGCACAAGCCCTTTTGGACCACACTCTTTGCACTCGAACCACAAGGGAAACCCGTAATGGGTTCGGCCCATTCCAATTGTTACGCATAACCTCATGAGGAGGGGGGTATACTCCTCATTATTTGCAAACACAACACACACCAAACCCTAGTTCTCTCCTCCCTCTCTCTAGAAGCCGACGGCCTCATCCCTCTTTCTCGAAGACTTTCTTGTTCGGATCATCCCTGTTTTATCTTCTAACCGGTTAGTGTTTCATAGTTATTGTTTTGTTAGATGATATTGTGAATTATGTGTTCCTACATGATGATTTATGAATGATATATGATTGATTATGATATGAATTGATGAGGTTAGTGTTCATGTAAATCGGCCCACATGTGTAATATGTTAGTTCAATATAGGGTTGATAATCATGTAATGAAAATAACGATCTAGAACCGAATAAATGTAATCGGCCATATGTGTTTGGATTCGGATGGTTTGGTTGTGTTGTTATGATTAGGATGTATGCTAGAGATCAAGAACCGGAACCTTGCAAATATGTTTAAATGATTATGGTTGTTGTTTATGTTTGAATGATGAATTAAGGATCTTGATTAGGCTATTTAATTTGATGTGATGATGGTGAATTGTTATATGATTAACTAGGGTTCATAAGAATTAATTTGTAAATGTTTAGTTTGATCGATTATTTGCATGATTGGAAACTGTTATTTTGATTCAATGAATGCAAAATAGGAAAATATTGAATGATTGAAACTGATTGCATGAAATTAAGGGATTAGATAACTAATCACACACGACCACCCTTGATCGCACAAGATCTTATCGGGTCGCACAAGGTACTGGTCGCATAAGACAGTCGCACAAGCTTGGTGCAACTGTTTAGAGCTCACAGTATAACTCAGTTATGCACGATCGCACAAAGTATTGTGGATCTCACAAGATATGTCAATCGCACAATACCTTGGGCCACCCAGTGTGTTAAATTATGTTATGATGTTGGGCCGAACGGCCCAATATCCAGTCGCACAAGCTGTTCCGGATCGCACAAGATAAATAGACCGCACAAGTTAATTCCTGTTTGGTTGTTTGGGCCGTGTGAATGTTGGGTTTCGTATGTTATTGGGTCGGGTATGTTTTGGATCGCACAACCCGTTGTGAGTCGCACAAGGTTGTGCTGGACGCACAACAGGTTAGGCCGGATATTATTGGGCTTCAATTTGTGAAACGCACAAGGCTGTTGGGCCATTGAACTTGTGCGAGCCCAATCAATTGAGTCGGACAAGTTTGGTTATGATGTATATTGACTGTTAACGTGTTGAACGTGATCTCATGTGTTTGCCATGATCATTACATGTTTGTAACCTGTTAGTTTATGTGTAAACCTATGTGCACTACTTGAACCTAGACCTGACTTGTACGGTAACCATGTTAGGATGTGGTTGACCACTAGCATCTCGATTAACCTTTCTCTATATCTGCCGAGCTAACCTAAGGTGAGTTCACATTTTCTACAAAGCATGGTAATTCCCGGTGGGTTGGGAATGGGTTAAGGAATATGGATTCCTCGTCCTTCTTGGGTAGGACAGTATGGGTTAAGGAATATAAATTCCTCATCCTCTTGTGTCACACCCCGATTTCCACGTGTCACCGGTGGGCCCGGTGGGGGAGTATCGTGACGTCATGGTTGGTAACGTATTAGTCAAACAACACAATATTTAATATGCACAGCGGAAGCAATTGAGAAAATATAATACAACCGAATTTATTATTGTAATATCAAGTATCACAACGTTCGGATGTTTATCCACAGAACGGATCGAAATAAAATATAAACAATGGTTCAACAGACTTCAGGCATCCTAAGCTTGCGAGACTTTTATCGATGCTAAGGAGACAATCCAGCCAATTTCGTTTAGTACCTGCATTCAGTCTTTTTGGGAAAATACGTCAGTTTACACTGGTAAATACAATCAACTGACTCATTTTTGAAAAATGATTTAAAATTGGTTTGGGTGCACATGGCATAAACATTTTTATAACTTGGGAGAATTATTTAATATTATAATCTTGTGAACGAATTACATGTTACTTGTGCGTTCAGTAGCCCGGATCTTGTCCGGGTTAAAGATCAATAGACACACCACAATATAGAGTTATACACTGACAGGTGTACGGCTACACCCCGTGCTCAGGTCGTGGCCATCTCGTAAGATGATGCCAAGGATATCCGGGACATGGTCATTAACCCCCCAAAGGCTTTAAGTATCAAGACTGTTTAAACGAGCCGATCAAATTTATTCAACTACCCACTCAATGGTGGAGAATTTGATGCTCGATCAAGCGGTATGCTATATACCGTAACCCAAGCCCGTATAGGGAAAATAAGTTAAAAGTATTTACCTGAGAAATGTATAAATCACAATAAGCAAAATGCACATAGCTTTTACTGGTCCTCCTAATCTGGAACGAAGGTTTTATAACAACCTATTAGAATCCTAACGGGTCTTTAATTAAGCTTAAGCTTAGACCGGCTAGTTTCAAAGATACGGTTCGTACGCACGATTAAGCGAAGACCGGATAGAATGTGATTTAGACCCGACAAGTTCAGAGACTTGTTTAATATGGGTTTATTATTCACATTCTGGATTTTGAGATAAAACCGATAAGGTTTGACCCGTTTCGGCTAATTTATGTAAACTTGTTACATAAACCGAACCGTACGCGTGATAAGCGTGACGGGTGTTCATGAGAGCTATATACAGGTTTCCTAAGTTAATTATGTCTCAAATATGTTGTGACATCAGTAGGATGTCTTTCATTATGCCCGAAACGTGTTTAAACATAAAGTAGGCCCCGTAGGGGTAGTTTGGTCATTTTAAAGGTTGCAAAAGGGTTTAAGTGTTTAACTGAGTTACAGGTCTGATGTAATCAGTAAACATACTCAAATTAATGAGTTATAACAGTAGGATAAGGTACATATGTGAAATTTGTCAATTATTACCAAACTATGCCCCGTAGGGGTATTTTGGTAATTTCACATAAGCCGAAAAGCTCAAAACTGAAGTCTGAGTTTATCAACCTTTGCTTACTGTTAAAATATTTTAATTTGCCTCAAATATCAGTAGGTATCACCCTTGGTATGTTTAAAATAGGTTTAGTGCATACTATGCGTTAAAAACGCTAAATAAGGCGATTAAAGGCCATTTCCGGGTTGGATACATAAATCTGATATTTTTATATTTCCAGAAGGCTTAAAATAATTTATTTATCATATGTGATCAGTAGCAAAAGGTTTGGAGTCGTTTAGATAGGTAAAACTCATTTTATGGCCCGTAAGGGCAAAACCGACAATTAACGGATTAAGCCTACGACTATGAGTTATGCTCAGCCTAAAATTAATTAAAAATCTTTAAAAATCCCAAAATAATATATTACATCAGTGGGTAAAAGATTTGATATCAAAAAGTATGTTTAACTAGGCTATACGTTAATTACGCCATTTTATTAACATAAAGCATCGTAATTACGCTAATGAGCATAACTCTTATTCTACGCCTCAAACTGATGTCAAACTTTGCATACAAGTTTATATATCAGTATTTAAGGTTTCTACACTTTTACATTTTCATAAATCACGTTTTAAGGTAATAAGGGCATAACGGTCAACATATGAGCAATTAACGGAAACATGCTTATTAATTGGATAACTAATGAACCAAGGTGTATAATCACAGAGGGTTGTTCTAACATGTAACCTAGTCCAATTAAAGCTCTGAGGCATTTCTAAAACATGCCTTAACAGGTCAGAACTGAAAGTCAAAGTGAAAGTCAAACTATGTGACTTTCGGTTCCGAACCGGGTCTAAACAGGAAATTGTCGGGTTGAACATGTTTAGACATGTTCTTACACTTATTACTAAGTTATAACAATGATCCAACAGGTTGTATATGATCTACAATGTTAATCATGCATAAATGGCATTTTAGACTTCCTGTTGACTTTTTAAATATAGGTTTGACCCGACTTTTGACCTGGTTAGAGTGATGATCAGGGGAAACCCTTTTGAGGTTTTATTACCCACATAAATACCATCTTATATCTACTTTTAATTCGAGATATGACTGAGCCATTGTTTACTAATCTCGAAGTCAAACCGTAATTACGACGGTTTGACTTTTAGCTAATTAACTAAGCTAAAAGTAATTAGAGAAGGTTAGGCAACTTACAAAGGTCCTAAGCTTGATTAGAGAACACTTGAGAGCAGGTTTTGAGTTCCAGAAGTGCTCCAAGAATGCAAAGAATGGTGTGAGGACTTGTTGCTAGTTCTTGGGTTTATATAGTGGTTTAATCCACCATAGGAAGTTGACACACAACTCTAGCAACGACCACAACCATCCAACATGTGTCTCTAGTGCCCTAGTACAGTTTAGGGGTCGCCCACCATGTTAGAATGTCGTTTAGGATCGATTCTGCGCGTTTCCAGGGGTCTGTCCCCGTTTTCTGCATCTGGCAGCCTGATGCGGCCCGCCTCCCATTTTGCCGAAACCAAAGCGGGCCGCATGGCCCTTAAATATCAAAATTTTCATTTTCTTTGTTTTGCAACTTGACCTTTGGCTTCACGAAGGGGCAACTAGGGTTATTTCTTGCATTTTGACCCTCTTATAATTACCCACAAGGGCCTTAGGACTTATACCCACTTTGCCAAGTCCCTGAACACTTCTGGTTAACCCGAAAAGTCTAAATTTTCAACGTTTGCACTTTAACCCCTCGCACACGAATTTGATCATAATTTTCTCATACGATTACGAAACTTTATGAAATTTATATGGTGCATTCTAGTGAGCATAATTAATATTTACAACGCTTCGGGTTTGTCAAAAGGTCACTCAGAGGTATAAATTAAACATGTTGACACATTTAGCCCCTGTAGTTTGTAATCTCTCACTTTTAGCTTCGTATGATCCATGATTTATTCGTTTGAAGGTATGAGCAACAAGTAGGGTTAATATACATTATATTTATTCACAGTTGACACTTAGAATACGTATGCTCACATACTTTCCATGTTTGTCAACTTTAGTCCTTCTATAATATTTCTTTCACACGTTTAAACATACGACACGTGTCTACACATTATAGGACGTGAATTTTCGAGGTGTTACATCTTGGGACAGTCTTAAGCTTACTAGACAAAACTCTATCATGAAGTCCCTTATTTTTATATCGACTTAATCGCCGAGCCAATGGCGAGCAGGTCATTAGCTAAATAGCGCTATTAGGTTTGACAAGCCTCACACCGTGCCGCAGAGGAAGGGAGTGGACTAATGGATCTGGGCACGTCGATGATGATAGACATCGACACAGGGCACATAAACATGACTCCAGTCAGTTATCGATATGGTAACGAGTCTAGTAGAATAAACATGGGGTAGCCCCCACGGCTGGATAGCCATAGTAGATGGGATTAACCAACTTACGTTTTCAAACATGGGGTAGCCCCCACGGCAAGTGAGCCAATTAATGAGAAACTATGGTTTTTGGAACAACTTAAAATGAACACCCAACTGTGAACTCGCTCAACTTTGTTGTTGACTCGTTACTACATGCTTTGCAGGTCATTAGGTACTTAGCTGGAGCTTGCATGGGAAGAGTCGTTGTGGGACATGGACTGTTGAGTTCCGTGTTAAACATTTGAACTTTTAGACTATTGCTTTGGTTTTAAACTTTATGCTTCCTCTGATAATTTGAACTTGGTTAATTTGTTTTGGATACCAATTATATTGTGGTTGGGTTTTATCTTTATTATTATACATTGTTCAATATGATTGGTGGCTTGATCCTGGTCATGTCACGCCTCCTGCGGTGATACTCCGCTGGTGGATTTTGGGGGTGTGACACTATAGTCCAGCGAAAGCTGCAGAACACTCAAAGTTCATTCCAAAGATTGCCCTAGCCCCACTGTCAAGAGAGAAGCTACCTCCAACAGTGGGAAAGTTCAACGGTCTCACAGACCCTGACGATCATGTTAGAGTATTTACAAGTGTTGGCGTTATGGGGGGATGGAATATGCCGAAGTGGTGTCATTTATTTATCCAGACGTTCACAGGGGCTGCTCGCGCTTGGTTCGATAGCCTTCCGCCTGGGAAAAATCAGTTTATGGGTTAATTTCATAACACAATTTGTAAACCACTTCAGCCAGCAAAGACGTTATCAGCGAGATGCGTCTGAGGTAACAGATGTTAGGCGCAGAGAAAACGAAGGTTTAGAAGACTTCATCACTTGCTTCAATAAGGAGTGCCTGGAAATCGGTGGTGTATGCGAACAACTCATGTGCGCTCACTTCAAGAAAGCTATTGGATGTGATAGTCTCATCAGAACTATCACCGGAAAAGACGGTATGCCCAAGGAATGGGATAAGCTCATGGAAGCCGCAAAAATAGTAGCGCAAACTGAAGAGTCGCTAGCTGGAACTAAGAACTCCTACACCTAAGACCGTTTTTCCAAGAGAAGCTCGCGCGACTATGGCAAGCGCAACAAGAGCAAAAATCATGAATGGAAGACTGGACAATCCAGCGGTTATGAGGAAATATCGCGCTACAAAGAAGACACGCGTGAAATGATTGACATAATCGGGTATCGAAAGGCAGTCAGGAATGATAATCGAGAAAAGCACTAGACTCCGCTCAAAAAGACACCAAAAGAGGTGCTCATGACGGAGAATCACGATTTCAAGGCTCCAAAGCCTATAATAAACAAGAAGGGGCAAGACCCGAACCTATACTGCGATTTTCACAAGGATACAGGTCATCTGACAGATGACTGTATCAGTTTAAGGCAAGAAATTGAGAGAGCGCTGAAAAGCGAAAAGTTAAGCCATCTGGTAAAGAATGTGCGCAAGGAGACGCGCCAGATTCAGCGCAACCATGATGGAAACCAGAAGAAAGTCAGGTGCCTGGAAACACACATGGTCAACGGACCAAGATACAGCGCGAGAGATAAAGGCAAGCGCCCATTCGAACCTGCATGGCAAGAGCAACAGGTCATCTTTCCGGTAGTACGCGGGGGACGACGCGCCACGCGCCCCGTCGTCATTACCGGTATTATCGGTCATTACGAAACAGAATACATATTCATTGATCCGAGAAGTACAGTTGATATCATTTACGAGCAATGCTTCAATAAGTTCGATGATGAAGATAAAGCGAGACTCGGGCCGGTGGATTACCCTCTATCAGGATTCTGTAATGAAATGGTCTTCCCACTAGGCCAAATCAGCTTCCCTGTCACGCTATCTGACGGGAAGCATTCAAGAACTACAAATGTCAATTTCATGGTAATGCCAGTCAAATCAAGGCATGATGTTTTAATTGGGAGAGAAACCCAAGGAGAGTTAAACATGGTAACCTCCATACCCCACTCAGCCATCGGGTTCCCAACCTAGATGGGGGTGGCGATTATCTATGCAAAGAAAGAAGTGATGTCAGCGGAGTATGCGCGCCCATCCAAAGCGGTGAAGATTTCAACGACCGAACCAGAAAAGTGGGTTTTGAACCGCAAATACCCAGAACAGACGGTGACGATAAGCCACGCAATCTCACCAAACATCAGAACACACCTCAAGCAACTTTTATTCAGGAACATGGACATTTTCGCCTGGACTCCGGCTGACATGACCGGTGTCCCGCGCGACGTCACTGAACATTGTTTGAACACTTATCCCTCCGTCGAGCGAAAAGTGCAAAGAAGGCGCAGCCTAGGAGCGGATAAGACTAAAGCCATGAATGAGCAACTCTGTGAATTGCTAAATCCAGGTATACTGATAGAGGTGCGCTAGCAAAGTTGGGTTGTAAACCCTGTTATTTACACTGATCTCAACAAGGCGTGCCCCAAAGAATGTTATTCATTGCCTGAGATCGATAAAAAGATAGACTCTCTCACGCCATACAGATGGAAATGTTTTCTGGACTGTTACAAGGGGTATCATCAAGTCCAAATGAAGCTGGAAGATGAAGACAAGATAGATTTTCGTACCAACATCGGAATCTTCTGTTACACAAAGATGCCATTCGGCCTCAAAAACGTTGGCGCTACCTACCAGCGTCTGATGGATACGATATTTGCTGATGACATCGGAAAGCATATCAAGGTTTACATTGACGATCTTGTGACTAAAAGAGTCCCGAGGAGGACCAGATGTTAAAGGACATTGAGAAGACGTTTAACTCTTTGAGAAGCGTGAACATGAAGCTGAATCCAGCAAAGTGTTCTTTTGGTATGGAGGAAGGTAAGTTTTTGGGCTTCATGGTTACAAACGGCGGTTTCAAGGTTAACCACGAAAAAGTTCAAGCCATAGAGCAGATTCCGTCACCGCGCACGATTAAAGAAATGCAGAGATTAGCTGGCCGCCTAGCCACACTCAATCGTTTTCTATCAAATCACTCTGCAAAATCGTACCCTTTCATCAGTACTTTGCGCAACTGCGTGAAAAAACAAGAGTTCAAATGGATGCCAGAGGCAGAAGCTGCCTTCTAGTAGATGAAAGAGTGTTTGATCAAACTCCCTACACTAACCGCGCCATT
This sequence comes from Helianthus tuberosus, assembly GCA_030545235.1. Lineage (NCBI taxonomy): Eukaryota > Viridiplantae > Streptophyta > Magnoliopsida > Asterales > Asteraceae > Helianthus > Helianthus tuberosus. The sequence continues at coordinate 88,966,684 of CM060369.1, forward strand.
TGAAAAAGAACCACTCATTCTGTACTTGTCTTCTTCGGACAAGGCGGTTGGGTCGGTATTGTTGGTAGAAAGAGATGGAGTTCAGACTCCAATCTACTATGTTAGTAGGGTGCTCACGAATCTAGAAACTCGATATTCAACCATGGAAAATTTAGTGTTAGCGCTGCTACACGCCTCCAGGAGGCTGCGCAGGTACTTCACAGGGCACGTAATTACCGTACTCACTAACTTCCATATCGGCACAATATTGCAAAAACCAAAGACATCAGTTCGGTTAGCAAAATGGGCGATCGAGCTGGGGGGCACAACATTCTGTACAGGCCGCGCCCAACAATTAAAGGCCAAGTGTTAGTGGACTTCATCACTAATGTTCCAGAAGATAAGATCAAAGATTGTGAAGTTGTTGATATGCCTATCAAAGACACATCAGATGGGTTATGGTTGTCACTGACGGGGCCTCGAATGAAGACGGCGCAGGAGCTGGATTGCGCCTTGTTAGCCCAGAGAAGCATGAGTTCACCTATGCCATCAAGTTGGATTTTAAAAATACCAACAACGAGGCAGAATATGAAGCATGTTTGGCAGGCTTGCACCTAGCCATCAAGATGGGAGCTCAAAACCTACAAGCGCATGTCGACTCTCTCCTGATCGCCAGTCAAATTAACGGGTTGTATGATGCAAAAGGTGAAGTTATGGCTTTGTATTTAGAGTAAGCGAAAGAGTTGCTTCAACAATTAAAGTCATACAAGGTAGTTCATATCAATCGGTCAGAAAACAAACCAGCAGACGCTTTGAGCAAGCTCGCTTCAACAACTTTTCAACATCTTGCCAAAGATGTAAGAATTGAAGTCTTAAAAAACCCGTCGGTTTTATTACGTCAAGTGAATGTGATCGAGATAGGGCAACCATCTTGGATGACCCCTATCATCCAGTATTTGCAAGAAGGAATCCTCCCTGAAAACAAAACAGAGGCAAGGAAGATACAGAACAAAGCTTTGTTCTATGAGATGAATGGTGGAATCTTGTATCGAAGATCCTTCTTTGGGCCACTTCTACGCTATGTGGACCCCCAAGATGCAAGTTACCTGATCAGGGAGATTCATGAAGGCATCTGTGGCATTCATGCGGGCCCGCGCATGGTTGTCGCGAAGATAATGAACACTGGTTACTATTGGCCAGGGATGCACGTTGACGCTCTAAAGGAATTGCGTAAATGCGACTCCTGTCAAAGGCATGCCCCGAAAACCCTGCTCCCAAAGAATGATCTAATCCCTGTGTCCACTGCCTGGCCATTCCAGCAGTAGGGGATTGATATGGTGGGACCTTTCCCTGAAGCGCTTGGAGCCGTGAAGTTCATAATTGTTGCCATGGATTATTTCACCAAGTTGGTGGAGGCCAAAGCTCTTGCCTCAACTACTGCAATGATGGTAAGTTCATATGGGAACACATCATTTGCAGATTTGGCCTCCCACTCAAGATCATAATTGAAAACGGCACCAATTTTGCTTCTGAAGACCTTCAAAAATGGATGAAAGAGATGAACATCGAGCATACTTTCTCCTCCGTTGTGCACCCTTAGGGCAACGGCCAAGTAGAAAGTGTCAACAAAAGTATCGTCGAAGGGATAAAGGCCCGACTGGGCACCAAGAGAAGAGGCTGGGTAGATGAGCTCCCGAGCATCCTGTGGGCTCATCGAACCATGCCAAAGACAAGCACTGGCGAAACCCCTTTTAGCCTAGTCTATGGCTCAGAGGCGGTTATCCCAGCTGAAATTGGCCTCCCCTCGCCGCGCTTGACAGCAGTCAACAAAATCGATAACGAGGTGGAGCGCCGTCTAGACTTGGACCTACTCGAAGAGAGGCGTGAAATAGCGCGAATCAAAGAGGCCAGGTACAAGACACGGTTGGAGAGGTACTACAATGCAAGAGTGCGCATTTGTACCTTCACTCCAGGAGAGTAAGTCTTCAGAGACAATGAAGCCTCCAATGTTGAATGCCCTGGGAAGCTAGCACCCAAGTGGGAAGGCCCATACTTAATACATGAGGTGCTAGGAAAAGGGGCATACAAGCTGCGTACCATGGATGGATACATCATCCCACGCACGTGGAACACGCAAAAATTGCGCAAATGTTACATGTGACTACTCTCGGCCATGCGCCCCTATCCAGTTATGTTGGCCACACGCCTTTTTTGTTACTTATGTTGGCTATACGCCTTTTTATTTCAATGATATATGATTGGCCTAGCGCCTGTTTGAAAGCTACTAAATGAAAGCATTGACTATGCCTTTTGTTTTTAGCATCATGACTTCTACGTTACAAATGCATGTTAAACTTTTGATTAGCAGGAAAACACTCCAGTAAATTACGAGCGCTTGAGTTATGCCTCCAAGGTCCTCCACGAACACAGCGCGAGACCGGGCAGTTATACTCATAAACGAGCCACACTTACATTTATTCGCGCTAACTTAACCAAAGTTTCTAACAACAATGCAATAATTGTAACTCAACAAACTAAAGGCAAACATAATGCTATACTCTAAAAAGAGCGACGCGCGATGATCACATAGAAAATAACAAAGCATCATCGGTTCGATTTAAAAAGCGTGACCGCGCGATAAGTTACATTCAATATCTGAAAAGAAAATTACAAGGCACAAAGCCTATCAACACTATCTACTCATAACCACCACCACCATCATCGTCATCATTCCCATCACCATCGCCATCGTCATCACTACCGGCTGTTTCTTCCTCATCAGATAACTCCACAGTCTGTGGAGGATCTAGAATAGTCTTTAGCCGTTGGCACCAGTCGTCATGCTTCAGCGCTTCTGTGACCAAATCCATCACAGGCAGTGATAAATGGTCATAGACCCCTTCAGCGTGGGATAATGCAGCATCAGCCTGATAGGTCATTGAATAATGACTGACATCAAACTCCTGTCCTAGTGCTTCTTCAACATGTTGCGCACACTCCAGATAACCTCCACGATGACAACCGCACACGAGGCATCTATGAGAGCGGCAACAACCACATCCAGCTCAGAAGCATTCAGGATAGAGTTGGCCATCTACAACAAAGGCAATGGATAAGAAATAAGATAACAAGAGATATAGCCTAAGTTTAGAAATGGAAACCTTACCAGAACTACCCCTCTACCACGCAGCCTTTCAGCTTCGGAGACCAGCGTATCTAAGATTGATTGAGCTTCAGTGTAATTGTTTTAGGCTACATTAAGAGCAGAGGTGCTAATATCTTGCGCCTCGTCAGCCTTCTGTTTGGCCTTACTCGTCAGACTTGCATCCTTGACTCTCTCAGCCTCAAGATCAATCTCCAAAGATTCTCTATTATCAGTCTGCTCACGCAATCTACACTTCAACTCCGCAATCTCGACATCCTTGGCATGCAAGTCTTTGTCCATGGCAGACACCTGCGCTTTCAGCTCAGCCTGCGAAGGGTAAAATAATTAGTAATATTTTGACAAGTGAAAAACAACATAAAAAAGAAAAGGCTAAGGTTGTTGTACCTCAACGCGCTACTTATCAGCTTCAACATCCTCAACCTTCTTTGTCAATGTGGCAATTTGAGCCTCAAGGTCGGTAATTTGGTGCGAGCTGCATACATGCGCTGATTATCCTTTTTACATATCTCTTTCCATTCAGTACGCTCTTTAGACAAGAGCTCTTCAGCAGCACGAAGCTTGCTCTTCAGGCCATTACGCCCCCACTCTTCAGATTTTTTTCTCCGCATCGAAGGCGGCCTTCTCTTCAGCAAATGTAGGCTTCAGCTTCTCAAAATTCTTGACCTGCCTTAGCACACGCTCACGGTATTTTTCAAAATCACCCCGCTCTTTAACCATCGTACGCCACTCGCGCACGATTTGGTGGTTATCGGCGCAGGTGTTGGCTTCTCCAACAACGTAGGCATGGTACAAGGCATCATGGGATCGCGCCCTCTTCCGGTTAACTTCCCCAGGAGGGAAGGAATTCAAAAACCAATCATGGCAAGGAGCGAACTCCAAGAAGGTATCCTTTTGCTTCAAACCCCATGGAGCTCGGTGGGGAGCATCACCGCGAGCCTCCTCGGTGTAAGTTTTGTAATAAATGTCGCCTAAGGTATCCTTAGGACCGATAGGAGTTTGCGGCATGGACCCTCCAGCACCACCAGCTGCTCCTGCGCCACATGTAGTAGTAGTAGTCTCTTTATGCGCAGTAGTAGCCGATCCCCCAGCAGCAGAAGTGACTTGAACAGTTTGGGTGGGGGCATCAACCTGCGCAGGCTTGGTTGGCTTCACAACCTTGGGTCCCTTCCCTCGAGCAGTTTCCTTCTTTTTCTCATGAAGGGGCTGGTCAAGCCCCGTAATATGGATGACCTCCGGACCCTGTGCAATAGTAGCAGCGGCCCCGGTCTCCTTGGATTTATCACCCTCGGGCTTTTCCGCAACCTTCTCTTTCTTTTTTCCTTTCTCCTTCTCAGCAGCCTTGTTTTTCTCTTTCTCAGCCTCCAACCCAGCAGACTTAAGGGGCTTGATCACAACCCTGATTCTCTTATGTGCCGGTTCTTGGGGGTCTTTAAACTCAACACCCTTCTTTTCAGGGGTCTTCTTCTTGGCCTCTGCAAAAACCAAGTGTTAAAAAGAAATTTCATTAAAGAAAACATGAAGGAAGTCAGAAAACTAACCTGGAGAGAATTTGTAGAGAGAGCGCAAACTGCTCTGTTTGCCTATTACTAGGGCTTCTCCAGTCTTCTGCGCCACCGGCGCTCCCGCAGTAGTCTCTTCTCTGCTTCTCTTTCTGCTTATCAACTTGACAGCAGGTTCTTCCTATTCTTCTTCATCCAGCGCGATTGAAGAAGGAGTAGCACCAGCATCTGGGTTCCGTGAACCCGCGCTCCCCGAGCTCTTTGAACCAGCGGCACCGACCTTCTTCTTGCCTATACGCGACAAATCCTCAACTGAGTCAGTGGCAATAACGTAATCCTCCAAGTTACTCTGATGAAATCGTAGAGTACCTTTATCAGAAGCACCGGTAGTCGCGCGGCTACTCCCACCCTTCTTGCTGGTCACCTCAGCATCGATGGTAATAACTTTCTTCTTCTTACTTGACTTTTTCTTCTTCTCCTCTGGATCAATCCCTAGGTCGCGCAACACACCTGCAAAGATGTTAGACCATGAACTTAGCTCCCCATTTGAATACCCTACAGACTCCTCGCTGGAAAGATAAAGAATCTCTTTCCCAGCAGAAGTCACAGCTCGTAGGGGCCTGGGGTTAGGTATATGCGCACCTTCGGTTGCAGTAGGAGGATCGGCAAACGCTCCAGCAGGAGGATACAAGAAGTAACCTTTGATCCGTTCATACCAGTATTGCTCCCTGGTTCCAGCGGGCGTACACCCATGGACCCACCGAAGGTGGGGAAAGCAGCTTGATAAAGGCGCGCTTCTACATTCAAAATCAGCAATTAGGCGCAACTAAATCACAAAAAGAAGAAGTAATCAAAGAAGTAACTAACCTCTATCTTGAAACTTCAACACGAGCACCTCAGTGCTATCTTCCTTCCATTGGTCACTCATCTGCGCCGCGACCAGAACGTTTTCACCGAAAACCCGATTAGGGTGGCAGTGAGCTTCAAGTACCAGTCTTCTTTCTTAGGAATCGCCAATTCCTCCTTCTCGATTGTGTGTGGCGCGCGGAAGATCATTGCAATAGGCATAACCTCCTCTCTAATAAAGAAGAACTTCTGTTTCCAGTCATGGAAACTCTTTGGTGGATTCAGAAGGATCTTCTTAGCAGACCCCCGGTTGCCAAAGGAGTAGAATCCCATGTTCCTAATCAACTGATAGAATACCCTAAATTTATCCACTGTGGGCTCTATTTCATGGGATCGGCACAGAAATTCAAAGTGTCTCACCCTCACCATGCTGGGTGGACTCATTTGTGAGACATGAAACCCATAATACTGAAGAATATGGGCCATAAACTCTGTCGCCGGCAACCGGAAGTTGCCATGTAAAAAGAAGTCTTCGAAAAGGGTAATATACCCTGGCGGCGCGTCAGCGGCTGTTTGGTTTTGACCAGGATATCATGCATCCCACTCCGGTGGAAACCGGAATCCTCTTGTAATTTGTTCAAACAACCCAGGTCCTATTTGAGGACACGGAGGGGACCTTCATCACCTGGGTTCTCTTCTTCAGCCATAGATATTCGAGTAGAAGATTTGAATACTTTCTGTAAAACTTGAATATCTTCGAACTTCTGGAAAAACTTGAAGATCTGCTGGTGTAACGTTTGAAGATTTGAAGATTCAAAGGAGAATAGAGAGAAAAGAGAGAAACTGAAGAAAGGTTTGTGTTCTCCTCTCTCCTCTCGTCGACTATATATACTCATCGCATTTAATGCGATGAGTAAACGTGCCGGATTCACCGCGCGCGTATCCAATCTGCAGCTGCCACGTAAGGCGTAATTCCTAGAGTGACAGTTACCACGCGCGCGTGGGCCTTACTCGACTGACGGAAAGCCGAACCGTCAGTGACAACATGATGATGGACTTGTCAGCAGTCAACTCAAAAGTCGCCATCAGCAGCATTTTTCCTCCAACCTGTCAGAATTCAAATTTCGAGGTTTTTCCCGCCCAAGGTTACTACAAACTTCATGCAGAAGTTACCAAGGCCGCGCTGCATTCATAATTCTCCAATAAATATGCTCGCTTACACTCAAAAGCAGAGGAATTTTACCAGGAAAACCTGGTAGTCACGCCGTAATAACTGATAGACAATTATACGCGCGCGACTCACAAAGATCCAGTAAGCATTTTTCTAACCCAACACTTCCTTTTTTCTAAGTCCAGAGCTCCAACCACTCACTTCACGCGTGATGCAGCACTGGACTGGGGGACTTGAAGGGGTATGGTTCCAAAAAATGCCGTGCAGATCATTCTGGTCGCGCTTTGGACCATACTCCTTAATCACTTTCGTGATCAATATTTAGACCCGCGCGGGATGCTCAGACAAAGCCTGACCTCGCGCGAGGTCCGAACAAGAAATGACATCAACTTCTATACTTAACGTTCTGAATAAGAGCCTTCACCAACTGCAACCCTGCGTGGGCTACTGACGTGCTCAGTAAAGGTCGCGTGGGAGCCAAAGCGCAAGGCCACTTCAGAAAGTACCAAAGGTACAAGTGGCAGAAGAACAAGCCAATCAGCGTCCTCCAGGCTGTGCTCAATCGTGCTCCACGATCGTCTGACGTGCAGGAGACAGAAAGTACACAAGGACACCTATGTGGCACCAATTAGGGGGCGACGACACCTGCACCATGATCTCCACTTACCTGCTGATGGCAAAGGGACAACAAGGCCGACAACTGAGACACGTGGCTCCAATCACGGTGCGCCAGCACTGGAGATCTTCTAGAAAACACTAACGGTCGACACCAGTGAGACAAAGAGCATATCCTCTACTTGTCACCTTCCGGCCCATGGCCCATCGGCCCAACTCCTCTTACACCTCTCCGGCTAGGGGTGTTAAAAACATCCGAATCCGAAACCGAATCCGAAATATCCGAAAACCCGTATCCGAAATATCCGAAATTTAGGATATCCGAAAATTCGGGTTCGGATTCGGATGTTAGTTTTACAGATTTTCGGATATTCGGATTATCCGAATCCGAAATCTTAAAAAATAATAAAAATAGATATATTTTAATATATCATACTATATATCACGATTTTCTTTATTCAGTAAGTAAATAACAATTCAAAACTCAATAACAAACCAATTACACCACACACCATGCACATTCAGTCATTCACACTTAGAGAAACTAGGGTTTCTCTTTGGATCTCAAACTTCAGCGCCGCTCCCTCTTCCCTGCGACATTGACCCTCTCCGATCCGGCATCCTCTCCCTCGTCATCTATCTCGGTGTCTCTGGTGACAAAAGGTTCGACTTTCTCCTCTTGAAATCCTGTATCTAACTGTTAATTTTCGGATGTTTTGAGATGTATATATAATATACAAGATCGTTTGAGATGTGTATCTAACCTCTACATGGTAATCGATTCGTAGATACTTGGATATTGTTCGCTTTTTGAGTTCACATCTTCATCAGATCTTCAAAAGGTAATAGCTTTAACAATTTAAATTGTTATTCATTAGTTTAGACTTTAGATATTGGATGTTAGTTTTCATTAATGTATTAGATCTACTATTTTTTTTGCAGATTTGATTGTTGAATTGTTGTTATGTGTTTTCTTGTACAGTTACCTATTCCAATGGAGAATCTTAATCAAACTAATTCAGATTGTGAGTTAGTTTCTGAAAATGAGGTGGTTTCAAAGAAGAAACAAAAACCGAAAAAAGATGGAAAACCCCCATGTCTACCCACGGCTGTAAATTAGAAGAACGTTTTAATATATAATAAGTTATTATTTGCTTTTTTGTATGTATGCATTCTTAATTACTGTGTTTTTTTTGTTCTATTATATTGTAGATATGAAGGAGTTAACATTGGAACAACCCACCATAGTCATTGATGAAACTGTTGACGAAACGATGAGCCGGCTAAACCGGCTGAGCCAGTTTAAGGTATTTTTATTTCTATTAAGTTGTGGCTGATGTTCATCCTTGTGTTTTAAAATATGGCTGATGTTTAGCAATATTGAAGGCATAACTTTCCAGCAATTTTGAAGGCTGATGTGTACTGTTCATCCATTTGTTTGATATATTATATATTATGTTGTTGCAGGTTTACAAGGGATGATGTCCAGTCCAATGTTTCTTGTATTTTAGCTTACCAATATGGTTAGATTTTAAATATATTTCAGTTATATAAAAATGTATTATTGATATATTGTATATATAGATAATATATGTTATGTTATCGCAGGTTTACATGGGACGAATAGTGGATGTTTACAAGTGCTTGTGGCTGGATTTTTTGTTTTTATTATAAGAACTTTTGGAACTTATGTCTTGTTTTGAATGTTTAGTTGTTTAAAACTTTGGATTGTTTTGAATATTTTGTGGTGGTTTGAAACTTTGAACTTTTAAGCTTGAATTTTATTATCAGTTGTTTAGTTTTGCTCTAGTAAGAAAACAATTTTTCTGTTTTTTTTTCAAGTTCGGTTATCCGTTTAGACATCCGAACCCGAATCCGAACTTTCGGATATCCGAAATTCGGGTTCGGATGTCAATATTCACTATTCGAAATTTTCGGATATCCGATTTTCGGATATCCGAAAATCGGATTATCCGATCTTGAACACCCCTATCTCCGGCTATAAATAGAGACATCCATGCACAGTTTAAACATTCTATTCCCACTACTCTCACTCTTAACACTCAATTATTTCCTCAAAGCAGATACTTATTCTCACACCGGAGTCTGGTTAAGAGGGAAAACCCCATATTCCCCTCTTAACGAGCTAACGGTGTTCTGTTTTGTAGGATTATCGGATCGAATCAGAGCTCAGAAAGTTAAGAGAAGATTAACCACTATGAAAGGAACATAAACCAAACTAATTAACTCTAAAATTAGTTCAGTGTTTCTTCAATTGGGTCTCAGTTATTCTTAAAAAAGCTTTTTGTAGTGATGAGCGCTTTATCAATATCCCACCCTGACCTGGTAATGAATTAAACCGACCTGATAACCGAACATCTTGTAGATTATTACCCGAAATAATACCCAACATAAAAATTTCGGTTCTGACCCATTTTACACTCGGTTCCAGTTACGTATCGGTCAGTACCCGAACCTAAATCTAATTGAAATCTTTAACTCCAATAAAGGGTGTTTTGACCTCCAGCATTTGTTCAATACCATCCAGCATCATTTTGTTGGAACAAAAATTAAAATATTGCATCTGTTTAATGGAAAAGTGCAATGTTTAATGATCAAACTATCAACTATGCTTGTAAATCTCACATACAGAAGCTATACATTGTTGTTAAAGACTTTAGGTTATCGTATGATGTTGGGATTCGACCCAATATAGTTAGTAAACTATGTGTTTTTCGGTCCAGAGTGTGTAATTCGGTTCTTCATAATTCCTGACACCGAACCAACCCGATACCCAAATGACTACAGTAATAGGAACCGAAGAAATACCTGAATTACTGTATTAGGGTCTGGTTCAGGAACTATGCGCTTCGATTATCGGGTTTTTTTTCGGGTCGGGTCTTCTATTAGTCACCCCGGCTTCTGGACTACTGCTGGTTGGTTCTTCCTAGGCTGTTTTGACATTTTCATTGTGTTTGTTAGGCGCCAAGTTGGAGCATAAACTTATCAGGCGTATTCCGTCATAAAATCGGTGAAACCGGCTTTAGTTTCATTAAAAACCGGCTAGTCCGACACATGCTAATTTTTTTTACAACTTAAAACTGGGATGACAAAAAAGTATACCCTGCTGATTTCTTAGCTAATGCGTAGCGTTTATAAGAATCATTTACACAAGGCATCTGTAAAATGTAGCTATTGCTGGCAACACAAACAACACATAATACACCTATGTATTCACATTACAACGATTCTGGATACAAACTTGTATAAACAACAGTTTTAACATAATACCTTGATGCTGGTCTTCTGCTCGTTTAGAGCTCAGAGGAATTAACAAATTGGCTGCACCGTCGCCCAGATCGTTCGTATCTGTCATAAGGTAACCTCTATCAAAAATAATAAATCTTAAGTATTATAAAAACCAAAACAAAACATAATACACCTACGTATTACCATTACCGCGACAATGGATATTGATTTGTATAAACAATTGTTTAAAAATTTTACCTTGATGATGATCTCATGCTCGTTCAGAGCTCTGAGGAATTAACATCTTGGCTGCAACCTCTGGCTGATGGTTCGTATCTATCAAAAGGATACCCTCTGTCGTAAATAACAAATCTTAAATGTTTTCAAAACAAAACAAACCATAATACACCTACATATTAAACTTACAACGGCACTGGACACTGAATTGTATAAACAATTGTCTGAAAATTATACCTTGAAGATGAGTTGGTGCTCGTTCAGTGCTTTGAGGAATTAACAAATTGGTTGCAACATCAGGCTGACGATTCATATCTGTCACAAATTATACATCTTAATAATCATAAAAGCTAAACAAAACATAACACAGGTATGTATTCGAAATCCTGTTAATCCAAAAGCTATGGCTTAGATTGCTGGGATAAATAAACAAATTTACGCGCGACACTGGATACAAACTTGTATACACAATTGTTTTAATATTATACCTTGCTGTTATTGTCCTGTTCGTTCAGAGTTCTGATGAATTAACAAATTCACAGAAACAACATGCTGATCGTTCGTTTGTGTCATAATTAGTAAATCTTTAGTGGAACAAATTCGCTGCTCATTGCTTGTTGATGATCTGAAGAACCAAGTGAATGATGGTTGATGATCTGTAGAACGAACCGGAAGATATGAAGTATGGACGCAATTTTTTTTGTTGATGGATTGAATTTGAATTTGATCGACATATTAAAGTGTGGGTGGTTATGATCTGATAATTGCCAGAAAATAATTAAAAAGATAATTATATATAAAACTATAAATGTTAAAAGACGATCCTACCCTTGTGTATTAGTTAAGAATGTCGCACCCTGCTAGTAGCGGAAGCGTATTGTGTGTGACGTAAGAAAGGTAATCCTTGCATCCAAATGTGTAAACATAATAAACCACATCGATGCCATAGATATATTGTTTTCAAACCAAGTTTACAAGTTTCCAACATAGTTTTCTAGTTTCCACAATGTTCACAAACGTTAACCAAAACATAGTTATATTACACAACACAAAAGATAGTTTTTGTCATAAAACATAGTGAGGTTTTGTCCCCTATATACCCATACGAAGATGGGATATAAAAGACAAACCCTCCAAAAGCGGCTATCGTTGTCATAGACTTTCCCCTTCCCCGTAGTGTGTCACCGGCTCAAGACTTGTTTCCTGAAATACATGTAATTTTAAAAAGTCAACAAAAGTTGAGCGAGTTCATGCAGTTATTGTTATCATATGAAATCTTTGTATTCTTGTAATAAAATCCCGGTATGTTAATAGCATTTATGGAGTTTAAGGATCCATCAGTGGGTAGCGAGCCCCCTGACATTATGTACCAAAAGTACGCAACCAACCCGAGACAACTTTGACATTTTTGGGATCACAAAAGCACTCCTATGGCACCAACCAGGAGTGGAACGTGTCTCAAGCTCTATAGATCTACACCTTTTGCACCTTGGTCACTAAGTGATTAATGGTTACTATGTCATCATCCTACTTATGTACATTGATCATGTTATCATCTAAACCCATAGCTAACATACCCAGAGTTTTGACATGTATTTCCCCTCGACTGTTTTAAAATAACACATTGAAATCATTGAAAGGAGGGACATGAACTCACAAGTTTGCGTTCCTGGTATGTAATACCGTAGCGAGCGTCCGTACGTGTGATTATCCTACATGTGTACTAACTTTATTAGACACTAGGTCTTATCGGACCTCGTACAAGTTGTTCATCTTGAATTCTTATTGTGTTTTCATTTGTCATTTTGGAACAACTTTGTATTTTAGAGTGTTGGATTAAATGCGAATGGCTTCGCCTTGCACATGCCTTCGTGCTTAGCACGCGTATCATTGGGCCTAACCTATGTCATTGGGCTTAACCCATGTACTTTAGCAATTTGGGCCTAGCCCAAATATTCTAGCATTGGGCCCTAGCCCAAATATTTTATTATTGGGCTCTAGTCCATGTATTTTTACGAGTCCATTTTAATAGTCTTGCATTTTGTATTTATCAACTTTTCGAATTTTGTTAACGGTGATATTTATAATTGCCTGTTAGACGCCTAAAAATTGCCTTACTTCGTCGGTTAGAGATATTTTACTTCTAGGTATTACGTCTTGTAGCATGTTCGTTTACACATTGTTATTATTTTCATCCTTTTATTTTGGTAAAATATATTTTCAAGTTCACAAGAACTCTTGAGTATTTAGGACTTAGCCATTTTCATCAAAGCTTCCATAATGACGTTTAAGACCATTAATCGCGTTTAACTTTGTTAATCATCCTTTAACCCCATGTTTAATCGCGATTAGATTTTTAGAAAAATTCGCCATAGTTTCCCCTAAATTATGACGTTTCCCAGGTTTTCAAAACGCGTTTAAATCATCAAATCAATTTCCAAATCATCCTTAATTCATCAAACTTACACTTTTCATTATCTAACCTCAACACTTCATGAGCTTGTATATAGACACTTTTCCATGTAGCAAAAATTTAGACTTTTTATTATGAACCTTTATAACAATTATTTTCTATAACTCATTCTAAAAAAACAAGTTTACTAATATTCTAAAATTAGGTTTTAAGTTCATTTAAACCCTCTCCAAGTATTCCAAAAATTATATACATGGCTCATGAACATGAAGATGATGATCATTTATGATTTAAACATATCCATTTTTAAATCATATTTTTAAGTTCAACATAACAATATTATCATGCTTATAAATTACTACATCATATAAGCATTAAGATCATCACAATATCACTTTTCATACAACTAGTCTTTACATAATCAACATAAATAACAAGATTACACTAACTAGTTGCACTAATCTACACAAATCAACACATAATATGGTTAGATTTAGTGTTTATTAGCTTTGAGATTAGGGTTTTTGGTGTGATTTTTATTAATCTTTAAGATGATCAACTTGTACTTCCATGATCTATACATAATAATGAACTTAAGTAGGGTGTTTAGGAGTCTTACAACTTTGCACAAGCCAAATAAGAAGATTAAGAAGATGTTTAAGCTCCAAGAACTCCCTAAATCTTCCTCATGCTTAAACCATGCTTAGATGTTCTTGATATGCTTAGAAAGTGAGTGATTTACGGTGAACTTTGGTGGGTTATTGGTATTTCTCTTGGAGTCATGAACATGAAGGACCAATATGGAGGTTTTATTGTTTGAAAAGTGTTTTGAAAGTAGAAGGAATGGTGTGGTTACATGTTATAATTTTCAAGACCAATCAACTTTTCAAGTCCATTCCATCCATCATCCACCATACTTACAATCTTGCAATTTTAACAAAAATTAGAGTGGTCACAAGATGAGATTAAAGATTTGATGAATGATGCTGACATTAGTGTGGAAGAGATTAAACAAATGGTTGATAAAATAGAATTCTCAGATTTTGATATTAAAAAAACATTCAATGAAAATGTTAGGAAAATTTTCAAGAAAATGCTTGATGGGAAAGTAAAGGGGGTTAAAGATTTTTATGCAACTAAAAAGGCAACTTACAACCCTACTGCTCAGGAATTGGAAGCCACCAAGTCAAATAAGACTTGGGTGGAAGTTTGTTTTCCTTAAAAGTCTTAGGACTTGCCGGAGATCCCAAGTTTATATCGTGGATCAGGAATCGGCATCTTTCTTGAAAATTGTTTTTATAAATGAATCTTGTAATAGTTAAATTTTGGCTAGTCATACTGCAGGAATTGCCGGAGCTTCCAGGTTGGTAAGTGTGAAGCAGGAATCGGCATCTTGATTGATAAAATGGTTTGTATAGAGGTTTATTCCTACATAGGCTTGTATGTTGTGAACATATTTGCAAGTGGTAAATCAAGGACATTAATTTGTACTTGATCTGCTACAAATGGTAAAGAATAGACAATGTGATGAACCACACCCCAAATCCACAAATGATTATATCATTAAAACTTATTTTCCGGAAAAATCATTTTGGTTAAAACAAACTTAAGTGTTTTGAAATCATAATGAGAAAATAGTTTTGTGATAGGGGAGTTCTGATTGTTTATGCCAAGTGGATGGCGATTTGATGCAATTCGATATCGGTTGTCACTTTATTGTACAGTTTGTTTTCAAATTTCCTAAAATGTGTTTGCATTTTAGGGGGAGTAAAAATTTTCAGAAAATCCAAAAACATTTGAAAATTTGATAAAGACAAAAACATGATAAAATTCAAAAATGAGTTTTTGTTGCATAAAAGAGGAAATGATAGTACATCAGTGGACTATCACAACATGCTAAAGAAATGTAAAGATAAAATGTGATAAACAATCTTACTGTGGATATGTCAGTAGGTTTTTGCACATTTAGTAGATTGTGACGAGATATAAACTTAAATTTCAAACTTGCTTGTTCTGTGGGTTAACACAAACTTGGATATATAGGTAACCCCTGAAATCTTGTTTGAAAGGTCCCTTATTCTGAGATACTAGGTCTTTATGCTCAGTGATATCTGGGGTATTATCCCGGGACTTCTGCTGAAAGGAATTTCTGACCTAGTCCCCGGATAATGCTTTCTGCTTGCTTGAAATATAGCTCACCCTCAGCTAAAAAAATGATGAAACATTGAAAAATGCTAATCATGGCTGTTGAAACAAAAGATCCTCTAAAGGGGACACACCAAAAGTCGAAGCCGTCATCTCTCTGCGTATACGGGAGTATCGACCTGAGCTCTCACGGCCCTCGTACTATAATTTATTCCCCTGACAGATATCATCTGTGGTATACTCACCTGTAAGACTGAATATTGGGATCTGGATACGGGAGTATATTCAAGTAGTGGGACACACGGATAAGTTCAAGTGCTTAAAACATTAACATCGTATCTTGGATCAATTGAACTTTGTGTGAAAATTTAAGTGGACAAACATACTGACAATCTAGGTAAATTGTTTAGAACTTAAAATGATTTAAAGCTTAACGGTGTTGGTGATTTGTCTCATATACTGATATGATCCTCTTGCACAAACTCACAAAAATATTGTTTGTAAATATTTCTTTATTGCATTCCTTTACAATCAAAAATTACAAAAAGATTTTAGTGTGTTTTAGCATAAATTTTGAAAAAAATCAAAAAGATTTTTGACAACTAATATTGGAAAGCTGATTGTCAAAATTTCAAGTGCTAAACATGATGACTTGGTTGTGAGGGGGAGTGAATCTTAAAATGTCAAAAGGTTTGTTAAAATCCTACAATTGGTATTTTTTTAAAAAAAAACATACATTTGGTTCATCATTGGTTTGTGACATGAAAAAGATTTATCTGATTATATCAGATTGTTGGTGCATTTAAATTGTTAAATTTAGAAAATTTATTTCTGGGTTAAGATTGTTACAGGTGAGCCAGGTTAATTCATTCAAAGCTTATAAAAGTCAGAATCTGATCATGAATCTAAAAGTTTGCTAGCTGCTGATGCTGATGAACTTAAGGAATCAAGAGATCTGATCAAGAGAATTAGATAAAAGTCAGGCAATGATCCTGTAGACAACATTTGAATCAGACATCGATCCTAAAGCAGATATTGCTGAAGAACAAATGAATACCAGCAAATCGTGAGGGGGAGTCTGATAGAGCCAGGAGATTCTAGAAAAGAAGATAGAGAGAGAAAAGCCCAGAGACTGATCAAGAATGAATGAAGATGTGAAGACACAGCATTGGTGTGACTCGATAGTCGACTCGTCAACATCTGAGGGGGAGTCTGTTGGTGCACTACATCTGTCGACTTCGTCTTGTATCGAGTCTTAGACTAGTTAGAATAGATCAGGGCACGTAGATCGAGAAAATGAGATAGAGTTAGTGAGATTTCGCTTGAACATATGTATGTTGTAGAGATTTCGCTTGAAGCCTCAAGCGAAATCATCATGTTTAGATTTCGCTTGAGATCATTCCAAGCGAAATCCTGATGTCTATATATAGGAGGTCAAGTGTCAAGCGAAATCATTAGAGATATCAGAGAAAGAAGAGTGATTCCATACCGAGGTGCTGCCGGTGTGAGAACTGATTGTATTTGTGTTCAAATATCAATATAATCAGTGTTAAAGTAAAGATTCAGCTGTTTTAAAGTCAAATACTTGTTTTCCGCACCTGTATTTGATGGAATTCCTCTGAACCGACTCGTTTAGGTCGCGAACACGATCCCTACAATTGGTATCAGAGCACAGGTTGAGGAGTTCTGCAAAAATCAGCCGAAATTCATCTTGTTTTCTTACTTCTACATCTTCTTTTAACAGTTCAGAAATATTTCACGGTCAAAAACTATTCATTTTCTCACGGATTGTTTAAAAGTACTAGATAACAAACCCTTGAAAGTTTCACAGCCAAATTCGACCTAAAAGTGATCAAAATCGACATTCGAATGGAGTTCGCTTGAACAGTTCAGTATTATTGGACGATTTCGCTTGAAACTCCAAGCGACACTTAACATTTCGCTTCAAACAGAGTTCGTTTTCGCTTCAAGATTTTCGCTTCAAGGTGTTCGCTTCATTCAGGATCGCTTCAAGGATTTCGCTTCAGAAAGTGTTAAATTGAAAGTTTCGCTTGAATCATTTCGCTTCAAGGATTTCGCTTCAATCGGCTTGACCAGTTCGCTTGAAAGTGATTAAAACATGGACAACGATTTTCACAACGCTTTTGCAACATCGTCTAGTTCATCTTCCATTGCTCAGAACATGAATTCTGAAAATGAAATGGGGACTACTCAGAAACCCCCGAAGTTAATGGGAATTGAGGATTACTACGGATGGAAAGATAGATTCGAAAACTGGGTGCAAGCAAATCATCTAAGATCATGGGAATGTATTCTGACAAAGTATACTTCACCACAAACCGAAATGCAGACTGAAAAACAGCTTTCAGATTTTAGTAAGGAAGAACGGGAAATATACCGAGCTGAAAAGATGATGATCAGTTTACTTCAACAGGCCATCAAAGAAGACATCTTCATACTACTTCAACATGATAAAACATCACAATCAATATGGGATGCTCTAAAAATCAAGGTTGAAGGCAGTACGAGTATGATTAAAAGCAAGAAGGCATTGCTTAAAAAAGAATTTGATTTGTTCACAAGTTTGCCCGGAGAAGATACGAAGAAACTCATTGAACGATATTGTCACTTAGTGAGAACAATGTCAATGATGCAAATTAAAAAGGAAAATGATGAATGGGTGGATAAACTTGCTGATGCGTTACCTCAGAAAGAGTGGGGAACTTATTTGATGATATTGAAGAATACTGGAGTTTATGATAGGTTGTCGATTTCTCAGTTCATTGAAAAGATTGAAAGTCAGGATTTGGAACAGCAGAAGATCGCGAGGATGAACAGTCCAAGTGGTCAACAGGATGTAAAAATGTACTACAAAGGAAGTGTTTCGGTTCCAGAAGCTGAGAGAAGTCCGAAAATTCAGACTGCGTTTAGTGCTGGGGATTCTACAGAAAAGATTGATCGAAGCTCAAACAAAAGCAGCAGTGGATTCTCATCATATCCAAGTGTCAATCCAAAGACTTCATCAGAAAGCTTCCAGTCTCAAAGCACAAAGATGGGAAATGGTTGTGTGATTCAATGCAATATAGCTCTAAATCTTCCAGAAGGTCAAAGTTTTTCTGAAGACATTGCGAAAGATCATATGGCATTACTTGGTTCCGTGCTTATCTCATATGAAGGTTTAGTGGCTGGTCGAATTGGAAATCCTATGCTTACCAAAGAGGATTATGACCAGATTGATGCTGAAGAGATGGAACTTATGGATATCAAATGGTGTCTTGCAAGTGTTCTTAGACGTGCTGAAAAGTTCAAAACAATTACCGGGAGAAATGATTTTCTTGATGCTTGTGTTTCTACTTTAGGATTTGATAAATCTAAAGTTACTTGTTTCAGGTGCAGGGAAAAAGGTCATTTTAAACGGGAATGCAAGAACAGAGAAGTTAGTGGTGCTCAAAATCCTTTTGGAAAAGACGACTACTACCGGAAAGCCATTTATCAGCAAGTTGGTCAGACACAAGATTCACAGACTGCTCATGGTAGAAAAATTGAAGATTCAAAGAAAGGATGTTTGGTAGATTTCAACTGGAGCAATTATATATCTTCTAACAGCACAGCATGTTTAGTGGATCAAAATGATGAACAATTACCTGAAGGTTTTAGTTGGGATATGTTTGTTGATGAAAAGGGTGGTTTTAAAGCTTTCATTGCAAAGATTGTTAGAGAACCAGAGTTGTTTGCTACTTGGATGAGTTCAATTGGTGAAAAAGTGAAAGATCAATCGATTACATCTGAAGAAAGTTCAGAAGTTGCTGATTCTGAATCATTAAGTACAGATGAGAGTGTGCAAAATGAGGATACTTCAGAAAAAGAAGTTGTTTTTGATCAAACACCATCTGATTCTGGTGTTTCAGATGCTGAGTCTGAAAAATCTGTAGAGTTTGATCAAACACCGATTGAGACTAGCAGTGATGATGAGGAAGAAAAATATGTTAATGTTGCTAAACATCATCTTTCTCCAGAAAGTTTTCATTTTTATTTTGCAGATCGAATGGAGAAACTAAAGGAGAAACAAGCTGCAAAAGAACAAAAACAAAATGAAGTTGAGAAGGTAAATGATGAAGAAAAGGTGATTGAAGTGGTAAAAACAATCGAAATTGAGAAGATTGTTAAAGTTGAAAAGCCTTGCCAGAAGTGTTTGGAAGCTTGCAAAAGTTGTGAAGAAAAAGATGTGACTTTGTTTGATAGAGAAAAACTGATAGAAAAGTTATTATCTGACATCAGTTATGTGAAAGAATCGTATAGCGTGTTGAACAGAACAGTGACAGGTCTTCAAACAACGAATTCTGAAAGAGAAAAAGCTTTAACGATGACGAATTCTACATTAATGGCAAAGCAAAAGGCAATTAATCATTACATCGAAGAAAATGCTAATCTAAAGCAAGAGTTGGAGAAAGAAAAGATCGAGAATGAAAGGATCAGAAGGTTATTACTGAGTTATTCTTGTTCTGATTATGTTATTGATCGAGTTTATCCTACTGTTGCAGGTTTTGAAGCATTTCAGGATGAAAAGACAAAGAATGAGACTGGTAAGAAATCGACTGTTAAATACAACAAGTGTCCGCCTCCTATCTGGGAAGGATATTCTCCTAGAAAACCAAATGAGGAGCAAGTCGAAAAAGCAGTCAATATAAAGTTAAAATCCGAGACAACTGACGTTTTACCAGATAACATTGATATCACGTTTACCTCGTCTGATACTGATCATGAGTCTGAATTAATCAAAAAGGTGGTCGATCAGGTGTTGGATACTGAGGAGGTGTCTGAGTCAAAATCTGAGTCTGGGTGTTCAAGTTCGTCAGTCAAAAGTTCAAAGTTGTCGGAAAAACGGTCTTACAGAAAAGAATTTTTGTTATCAAAGGCTAATTTGGATGATGAAACATTTGAAGTTGCATATACTTTAAATGATTCGGACAAATTATACTCTGACAAAGAGTTTCCGATTAGAAGTGTTCGTTTCGACATGATCAAAAAGGTTTTCAAAATGACGGAAATTAATTTTTCTGAAATTAAGGATCTAAAATCTATTGAAAAACCTAAAAAATACACTTCTAGAGTTCAACAAAGGTTAAACAAGAAAAAAGGGAAAAAGAATTACAATTCTGATTCTAGTTTTCAAAAGAAAACAAATCAAAATTGTAATTACAAAAAGAAAGGTCTTGGTTTTACTCCACCTGAAAATTGTAAAAATGAAAAATATGTTAGAGATTTTAAATCAAAAATGACATATGTTGCAGGAAAAAGCTATGAAGAGGAGTCAAATAGCTTATCTTTGAAAAAATCAAATCAAGAGTTCCTTGCTGAAAGGAAAAGGATAGGAACTGGAGTTTTTCATCCAACTGGAGTTTTTCAAACCAGAGATACTAGAACTTGTTTTCAATGTCAAGTGGTTGGACACATCGCTCACAATTGTCCAAACAAAGTCAACAAAAAACAGGAAGTCTCTGAAAAACTTAAAGAAAAAGTGGTTGAAAAGAATGATTCACCAACTACAAACTTCAAAACTTTTAAAAATTCAAAGAATGAAGTTGGTGAAAGTTCTAAAAGATTGTACAAAAAGAGTGCAAAAGACAATCAAAAATGGATTGTTAAAAAATCTGATGAAAAATCTGGCAATGAATCTGATTCCACAAAATCAGAGGAGTCACAAGATGAGATTAAAGATTTGATGAATGATGCTGACATTAGTGTGGAAGAGATTAAACAAATGGTTGATAAAATAGAATTCTCAGATTTTGATATTAAAAAAACATTCAATGAAAATGTTAGGAAAATTTTCAAGAAAATGCTTGATGGGAAAGTAAAGGGGGTTAAAGATTTTTATGCAACTAAAAAGGCAACTTACAACCCTACTGCTCAGGAATTGGAAGCCACCAAGTCAAATAAGACTTGGGTGGAAGTTTGTTTTCCTTAAAAGTCTTAGGACTTGCCGGAGATCCCAAGTTTATATCGTGGATCAGGAATCGGCATCTTTCTTGAAAATTGTTTTTATAAATGAATCTTGTAATAGTTAAATTTTGGCTAGTCATACTGCAGGAATTGCCGGAGCTTCCAGGTTGGTAAGTGTGAAGCAGGAATCGGCATCTTGATTGATAAAATGGTTTGTATAGAGGTTTATTCCTACATAGGCTTGTATGTTGTGAACATATTTGCAAGTGGTAAATCAAGGACATTAATTTGTACTTGATCTGCTACAAATGGTAAAGAATAGACAATGTGATGAACCACACCCCAAATCCACAAATGATTATATCATTAAAACTTATTTTCCGGAAAAATCATTTTGGTTAAAACAAACTTAAGTGTTTTGAAATCATAATGAGAAAATAGTTTTGTGATAGGGGAGTTCTGATTGTTTATGCCAAGTGGATGGCGATTTGATGCAATTCGATATCGGTTGTCACTTTATTGTACAGTTTGTTTTCAAATTTCCTAAAATGTGTTTGCATTTTAGGGGGAGTAAAAATTTTCAGAAAATCCAAAAACATTTGAAAATTTGATAAAGACAAAAACATGATAAAATTCAAAAATGAGTTTTTGTTGCATAAAAGAGGAAATGATAGTACATCAGTGGACTATCACAACATGCTAAAGAAATGTAAAGATAAAATGTGATAAACAATCTTACTGTGGATATGTCAGTAGGTTTTTGCACATTTAGTAGATTGTGACGAGATATAAACTTAAATTTCAAACTTGCTTGTTCTGTGGGTTAACACAAACTTGGATATATAGGTAACCCCTGAAATCTTGTTTGAAAGGTCCCTTATTCTGAGATACTAGGTCTTTATGCTCAGTGATATCTGGGGTATTATCCCGGGACTTCTGCTGAAAGGAATTTCTGACCTAGTCCCCGGATAATGCTTTCTGCTTGCTTGAAATATAGCTCACCCTCAGCTAAAAAAATGATGAAACATTGAAAAATGCTAATCATGGCTGTTGAAACAAAAGATCCTCTAAAGGGGACACACCAAAAGTCGAAGCCGTCATCTCTCTGCGTATACGGGAGTATCGACCTGAGCTCTCACGGCCCTCGTACTATAATTTATTCCCCTGACAGATATCATCTGTGGTATACTCACCTGTAAGACTGAATATTGGGATCTGGATACGGGAGTATATTCAAGTAGTGGGACACACGGATAAGTTCAAGTGCTTAAAACATTAACATCGTATCTTGGATCAATTGAACTTTGTGTGAAAATTTAAGTGGACAAACATACTGACAATCTAGGTAAATTGTTTAGAACTTAAAATGATTTAAAGCTTAACGGTGTTGGTGATTTGTCTCATATACTGATATGATCCTCTTGCACAAACTCACAAAAATATTGTTTGTAAATATTTCTTTATTGCATTCCTTTACAATCAAAAATTACAAAAAGATTTTAGTGTGTTTTAGCATAAATTTTGAAAAAAATCAAAAAGATTTTTGACAACTAATATTGGAAAGCTGATTGTCAAAATTTCAAGTGCTAAACATGATGACTTGGTTGTGAGGGGGAGTGAATCTTAAAATGTCAAAAGGTTTGTTAAAATCCTACAATTGGTATTTTTTTAAAAAAAAAACATACATTTGGTTCATCATTGGTTTGTGACATGAAAAAGATTTATCTGATTATATCAGATTGTTGGTGCATTTAAATTGTTAAATTTAGAAAATTTATTTCTGGGTTA
This sequence comes from Helianthus tuberosus, assembly GCA_030545235.1. Classification (NCBI taxonomy): domain Eukaryota; kingdom Viridiplantae; phylum Streptophyta; class Magnoliopsida; order Asterales; family Asteraceae; genus Helianthus; species Helianthus tuberosus. Next base: position 88,989,735 of record CM060369.1, read on the forward strand.
AGATTGTTACAGGTGAGCCAGGTTAATTCATTCAAAGCTTATAAAAGTCAGAATCTGATCATGAATCTAAAAGTTTGCTAGCTGCTGATGCTGATGAACTTAAGGAATCAAGAGATCTGATCAAGAGAATTAGATAAAAGTCAGGCAATGATCCTGTAGACAACATTTGAATCAGACATCGATCCTAAAGCAGATATTGCTGAAGAACAAATGAATACCAGCAAATCGTGAGGGGGAGTCTGATAGAGCCAGGAGATTCTAGAAAAGAAGATAGAGAGAGAAAAGCCCAGAGACTGATCAAGAATGAATGAAGATGTGAAGACACAGCATTGGTGTGACTCGATAGTCGACTCGTCAACATCTGAGGGGGAGTCTGTTGGTGCACTACATCTGTCGACTTCGTCTTGTATCGAGTCTTAGACTAGTTAGAATAGATCAGGGCACGTAGATCGAGAAAATGAGATAGAGTTAGTGAGATTTCGCTTGAACATATGTATGTTGTAGAGATTTCGCTTGAAGCCTCAAGCGAAATCATCATGTTTAGATTTCGCTTGAGATCATTCCAAGCGAAATCCTGATGTCTATATATAGGAGGTCAAGTGTCAAGCGAAATCATTAGAGATATCAGAGAAAGAAGAGTGATTCCATACCGAGGTGCTGCCGGTGTGAGAACTGATTGTATTTGTGTTCAAATATCAATATAATCAGTGTTAAAGTAAAGATTCAGCTGTTTTAAAGTCAAATACTTGTTTTCCGCACCTGTATTTGATGGAATTCCTCTGAACCGACTCGTTTAGGTCGCGAACACGATCCCTACAATTGGTATCAGAGCACAGGTTGAGGAGTTCTGCAAAAATCAGCCGAAATTCATCTTGTTTTCTTACTTCTACATCTTCTTTTAACAGTTCAGAAATATTTCACGGTCAAAAACTATTCATTTTCTCACGGATTGTTTAAAAGTACTAGATAACAAACCCTTGAAAGTTTCACAGCCAAATTCGACCTAAAAGTGATCAAAATCGACATTCGAATGGAGTTCGCTTGAACAGTTCAGTATTATTGGACGATTTCGCTTGAAACTCCAAGCGACACTTAACATTTCGCTTCAAACAGAGTTCGTTTTCGCTTCAAGATTTTCGCTTCAAGGTGTTCGCTTCATTCAGGATCGCTTCAAGGATTTCGCTTCAGAAAGTGTTAAATTGAAAGTTTCGCTTGAATCATTTCGCTTCAAGGATTTCGCTTCAATCGGCTTGACCAGTTCGCTTGAAAGTGATTAAAACATGGACAACGATTTTCACAACGCTTTTGCAACATCGTCTAGTTCATCTTCCATTGCTCAGAACATGAATTCTGAAAATGAAATGGGGACTACTCAGAAACCCCCGAAGTTAATGGGAATTGAGGATTACTACGGATGGAAAGATAGATTCGAAAACTGGGTGCAAGCAAATCATCTAAGATCATGGGAATGTATTCTGACAAAGTATACTTCACCACAAACCGAAATGCAGACTGAAAAACAGCTTTCAGATTTTAGTAAGGAAGAACGGGAAATATACCGAGCTGAAAAGATGATGATCAGTTTACTTCAACAGGCCATCAAAGAAGACATCTTCATACTACTTCAACATGATAAAACATCACAATCAATATGGGATGCTCTAAAAATCAAGGTTGAAGGCAGTACGAGTATGATTAAAAGCAAGAAGGCATTGCTTAAAAAAGAATTTGATTTGTTCACAAGTTTGCCCGGAGAAGATACGAAGAAACTCATTGAACGATATTGTCACTTAGTGAGAACAATGTCAATGATGCAAATTAAAAAGGAAAATGATGAATGGGTGGATAAACTTGCTGATGCGTTACCTCAGAAAGAGTGGGGAACTTATTTGATGATATTGAAGAATACTGGAGTTTATGATAGGTTGTCGATTTCTCAGTTCATTGAAAAGATTGAAAGTCAGGATTTGGAACAGCAGAAGATCGCGAGGATGAACAGTCCAAGTGGTCAACAGGATGTAAAAATGTACTACAAAGGAAGTGTTTCGGTTCCAGAAGCTGAGAGAAGTCCGAAAATTCAGACTGCGTTTAGTGCTGGGGATTCTACAGAAAAGATTGATCGAAGCTCAAACAAAAGCAGCAGTGGATTCTCATCATATCCAAGTGTCAATCCAAAGACTTCATCAGAAAGCTTCCAGTCTCAAAGCACAAAGATGGGAAATGGTTGTGTGATTCAATGCAATATAGCTCTAAATCTTCCAGAAGGTCAAAGTTTTTCTGAAGACATTGCGAAAGATCATATGGCATTACTTGGTTCCGTGCTTATCTCATATGAAGGTTTAGTGGCTGGTCGAATTGGAAATCCTATGCTTACCAAAGAGGATTATGACCAGATTGATGCTGAAGAGATGGAACTTATGGATATCAAATGGTGTCTTGCAAGTGTTCTTAGACGTGCTGAAAAGTTCAAAACAATTACCGGGAGAAATGATTTTCTTGATGCTTGTGTTTCTACTTTAGGATTTGATAAATCTAAAGTTACTTGTTTCAGGTGCAGGGAAAAAGGTCATTTTAAACGGGAATGCAAGAACAGAGAAGTTAGTGGTGCTCAAAATCCTTTTGGAAAAGACGACTACTACCGGAAAGCCATTTATCAGCAAGTTGGTCAGACACAAGATTCACAGACTGCTCATGGTAGAAAAATTGAAGATTCAAAGAAAGGATGTTTGGTAGATTTCAACTGGAGCAATTATATATCTTCTAACAGCACAGCATGTTTAGTGGATCAAAATGATGAACAATTACCTGAAGGTTTTAGTTGGGATATGTTTGTTGATGAAAAGGGTGGTTTTAAAGCTTTCATTGCAAAGATTGTTAGAGAACCAGAGTTGTTTGCTACTTGGATGAGTTCAATTGGTGAAAAAGTGAAAGATCAATCGATTACATCTGAAGAAAGTTCAGAAGTTGCTGATTCTGAATCATTAAGTACAGATGAGAGTGTGCAAAATGAGGATACTTCAGAAAAAGAAGTTGTTTTTGATCAAACACCGATTGAGACTAGCAGTGATGATGAGGAAGAAAAATATGTTAATGTTGCTAAACATCATCTTTCTCCAGAAAGTTTTCATTTTTATTTTGCAGATCGAATGGAGAAACTAAAGGAGAAACAAGCTGCAAAAGAACAAAAACAAAATGAAGTTGAGAAGGTAAATGATGAAGAAAAGGTGATTGAAGTGGTAAAAACAATCGAAATTGAGAAGATTGTTAAAGTTGAAAAGCCTTGCCAGAAGTGTTTGGAAGCTTGCAAAAGTTGTGAAGAAAAAGATGTGACTTTGTTTGATAGAGAAAAACTGATAGAAAAGTTATTATCTGACATCAGTTATGTGAAAGAATCGTATAGCGTGTTGAACAGAACAGTGACAGGTCTTCAAACAACGAATTCTGAAAGAGAAAAAGCTTTAACGATGACGAATTCTACATTAATGGCAAAGCAAAAGGCAATTAATCATTACATCGAAGAAAATGCTAATCTAAAGCAAGAGTTGGAGAAAGAAAAGATCGAGAATGAAAGGATCAGAAGGTTATTACTGAGTTATTCTTGTTCTGATTATGTTATTGATCGAGTTTATCCTACTGTTGCAGGTTTTGAAGCATTTCAGGATGAAAAGACAAAGAATGAGACTGGTAAGAAATCGACTGTTAAATACAACAAGTGTCCGCCTCCTATCTGGGAAGGATATTCTCCTAGAAAACCAAATGAGGAGCAAGTCGAAAAAGCAGTCAATATAAAGTTAAAATCCGAGACAACTGACGTTTTACCAGATAACATTGATATCACGTTTACCTCGTCTGATACTGATCATGAGTCTGAATTAATCAAAAAGGTGGTCGATCAGGTGTTGGATACTGAGGAGGTGTCTGAGTCAAAATCTGAGTCTGGGTGTTCAAGTTCGTCAGTCAAAAGTTCAAAGTTGTCGGAAAAACGGTCTTACAGAAAAGAATTTTTGTTATCAAAGGCTAATTTGGATGATGAAACATTTGAAGTTGCATATACTTTAAATGATTCGGACAAATTATACTCTAACAAAGAGTTTCCGATTAGAAGTGTTCGTTTCGACATGATCAAAAAGGTTTTCAAAATGACGGAAATTAATTTTTCTGAAATTAAGGATCTAAAATCTATTGAAAAACCTAAAAAATACACTTCTAGAGTTCAACAAAGGTTAAACAAGAAAAAAGGGAAAAAGAATTACAATTCTGATTCTAGTTTTCAAAAGAAAACAAATCAAAATTGTAATTACAAAAAGAAAGGTCTTGGTTTTACTCCACCTGAAAATTGTAAAAATGAAAAATATGTTAGAGATTTTAAATCAAAAATGACATATGTTGCAGGAAAAAGCTATGAAGAGGAGTCAAATAGCTTATCTTTGAAAAAATCAAATCAAGAGTTCCTTGCTGAAAGGAAAAGGATAGGAACTGGAGTTTTTCATCCAACTGGAGTTTTTCAAACCAGAGATACTAGAACTTGTTTTCAATGTCAAGTGGTTGGACACATCGCTCACAATTGTCCAAACAAAGTCAACAAAAAACAGGAAGTCTCTGAAAAACTTAAAGAAAAAGTGGTTGAAAAGAATGATTCACCAACTACAAACTTCAAAACTTTTAAAAATTCAAAGAATGAAGTTGGTGAAAGTTCTAAAAGATTGTACAAAAAGAGTGCAAAAGACAATCAAAAATGGATTGTTAAAAAATCTGATGAAAAATCTGGCAATGAATCTGATTCCACAAAATCAGAGGAGTCACAAGATGAGATTAAAGATTTGATGAATGATGCTGACATTAGTGTGGAAGAGATTAAACAAATGGTTGATAAAATAGAATTCTCAGATTTTGATATTAAAAAAACATTCAATGAAAATGTTAGGAAAATTTTCAAGAAAATGCTTGATGGGAAAGTAAAGGGGGTTAAAGATTTTTATGCAACTAAAAAGGCAACTTACAACCCTACTGCTCAGGAATTGGAAGCCACCAAGTCAAATAAGACTTGGGTGGAAGTTTGTTTTCCTTAAAAGTCTTAGGACTTGCCGGAGATCCCAAGTTTATATCGTGGATCAGGAATCGGCATCTTTCTTGAAAATTGTTTTTATAAATGAATCTTGTAATAGTTAAATTTTGGCTAGTCATACTGCAGGAATTGCCGGAGCTTCCAGGTTGGTAAGTGTGAAGCAGGAATCGGCATCTTGATTGATAAAATGGTTTGTATAGAGGTTTATTCCTAGATAGGCTTGTATGTTGTGAACATATTTGCAAGTGGTAAATCAAGGACATTAATTTGTACTTGATCTGCTACAAATGGTAAAGAATAGACAATGTGATGAACCACACCCCAAATCCACAAATGATTATATCATTAAAACTTATTTTCCGGAAAAATCATTTTGGTTAAAACAAACTTAAGTGTTTTGAAATCATAATGAGAAAATAGTTTTGTGATAGGGGAGTTCTGATTGTTTATGCCAAGTGGATGGCGATTTGATGCAATTCGATATCGGTTGTCACTTTATTGTACAGTTTGTTTTCAAATTTCCTAAAATGTGTTTGCATTTTAGGGGGAGTAAAAATTTTCAGAAAATCCAAAAACATTTGAAAATTTGATAAAGACAAAAACATGATAAAATTCAAAAATGAGTTTTTGTTGCATAAAAGAGGAAATGATAGTACATCAGTGGACTATCACAACATGCTAAAGAAATGTAAAGATAAAATGTGATAAACAATCTTACTGTGGATATGTCAGTAGGTTTTTGCACATTTAGTAGATTGTGACGAGATATAAACTTAAATTTCAAACTTGCTTGTTCTGTGGGTTAACACAAACTTGGATATATAGGTAACCCCTGAAATCTTGTTTGAAAGGTCCCTTATTCTGAGATACTAGGTCTTTATGCTCAGTGATATCTGGGGTATTATCCCGGGACTTCTGCTGAAAGGAATTTCTGACCTAGTCCCCGGATAATGCTTTCTGCTTGCTTGAAATATAGCTCACCCTCAGCTAAAAAAATGATGAAACATTGAAAAATGCTAATCATGGCTGTTGAAACAAAAGATCCTCTAAAGGGGACACACCAAAAGTCGAAGCCGTCATCTCTCTGCGTATACGGGAGTATCGACCTGAGCTCTCACGGCCCTCGTACTATAATTTATTCCCCTGACAGATATCATCTGTGGTATACTCACCTGTAAGACTGAATATTGGGATCTGGATACGGGAGTATATTCAAGTAGTGGGACACACGGATAAGTTCAAGTGCTTAAAACATTAACATCGTATCTTGGATCAATTGAACTTTGTGTGAAAATTTAAGTGGACAAACATACTGACAATCTAGGTAAATTGTTTAGAACTTAAAATGATTTAAAGCTTAACGGTGTTGGTGATTTGTCTCATATACTGATATGATCCTCTTGCACAAACTCACAAAAATATTGTTTGTAAATATTTCTTTATTGCATTCCTTTACAATCAAAAATTACAAAAAGATTTTAGTGTGTTTTAGCATAAATTTTGAAAAAAATCAAAAAGATTTTTGACAACTAATATTGGAAAGCTGATTGTCAAAATTTCAAGTGCTAAACATGATGACTTGGTTGTGAGGGGGAGTGAATCTTAAAATGTCAAAAGGTTTGTTAAAATCCTACAATTGGTATTTTTTTTAAAAAAAAACATACATTTGGTTCATCATTGGTTTGTGACATGAAAAAGATTTATCTGATTATATCAGATTGTTGGTGCATTTAAATTGTTAAATTTAGAAAATTTATTTCTGGGTTAAGATTGTTACAGGTGAGCCAGGTTAATTCATTCAAAGCTTATAAAAGTCAGAATCTGATCATGAATCTAAAAGTTTGCTAGCTGCTGATGCTGATGAACTTAAGGAATCAAGAGATCTGATCAAGAGAATTAGATAAAAGTCAGGCAATGATCCTGTAGACAACATTTGAATCAGACATCGATCCTAAAGCAGATATTGCTGAAGAACAAATGAATACCAGCAAATCGTGAGGGGGAGTCTGATAGAGCCAGGAGATTCTAGAAAAGAAGATAGAGAGAGAAAAGCCCAGAGACTGATCAAGAATGAATGAAGATGTGAAGACACAGCATTGGTGTGACTCGATAGTCGACTCGTCAACATCTGAGGGGGAGTCTGTTGGTGCACTACATCTGTCGACTTCGTCTTGTATCGAGTCTTAGACTAGTTAGAATAGATCAGGGCACGTAGATCGAGAAAATGAGATAGAGTTAGTGAGATTTCGCTTGAACATATGTATGTTGTAGAGATTTCGCTTGAAGCCTCAAGCGAAATCATCATGTTTAGATTTCGCTTGAGATCATTCCAAGCGAAATCCTGATGTCTATATATAGGAGGTCAAGTGTCAAGCGAAATCATTAGAGATATCAGAGAAAGAAGAGTGATTCCATACCGAGGTGCTGCCGGTGTGAGAACTGATTGTATTTGTGTTCAAATATCAATATAATCAGTGTTAAAGTAAAGATTCAGCTGTTTTAAAGTCAAATACTTGTTTTCCGCACCTGTATTTGATGGAATTCCTCTGAACCGACTCGTTTAGGTCGCGAACACGATCCCTACAATTGTCATAATTCCGAAGTTCCAGAAATGCTTAATTATTAATACCGACGAGTTAAAAATGTTATATTTTTAGCGAAACGGACGTTTTAGTATTTAGGGCGTTGTACCAGAAAGTTTGAGATTTTTGCAAGCTATGTTTTCTCATTAGTGTTTTCTTATGTAAATGGACTTAATTATGTTATTCGTGTGTCGTTTGTCATTGTTTCGATATGTTTTTCACGGTTTTGCTGGCATGAATAGTGTCACCGTGAATAGTGCGCGCAACACTTTCCACCAACACTTTTAGGACATTGTTTGATTGGTTTCGCAATACGAAGAAAACCAATATATGTTTTAACATTGTTTTCTTGTCCTAACACAGTTATCTTATCCGGTTTACGACACAGTTACGTAATTAAATTACGCTAAATGCATGAGATTAAGTAAATAAAATAGTGATTAGTTTGTACGGAATTACCGGTTATTTGCCAGTTGTCACATTCTTCCCCTGTTAAAAAGAATTTCTTCCCGAATATCAAGTTGAGCCATCCTTTGCAGGAGTCTTCTCAAACAGGTGGGGATATTTTGCCTTAATCTGATCTTAGCGTTCCCAGGTGTACTCGGGTCCGTGACGTGAGTTCCAGCGGACCTTGACTAGTTTGATACGAATTTTCCTTGTCTTGTGGACTTTCCAGTCCATAACCACAACAGGTTCTTTAGTAAACTGGAGTTTGTCGTCTTTGTGAATTCCATCCGCTGGGATGATAACTGTTTTCTTTGGTTGGACTTTTCTTTAAGATTAGACACATGAAATGTGTCATGTATGTTATTGAGTTCTTCTGGCAACTTTAGCTTGTAAGCAACAATACCAACCTTTGCCAGAATTTCAAAAGGCCTAATGTATCTCTGGTTTAGTTTTTTCGCGTTTCCCGAATCTAGCTACGCCTTTCCAAGGCAAGACTTTTAGTAAAACTTTGTCTCCGATTTCAAAGGATAATGGTTTGTGTCTTCTGTCAGCGTAGCTCCTTTGTCTGTCACGAGCCACTTTGATACGGTCTCGTATCTTTGATATCTTATCAGTAATCTCTTGGACTAGTTTGGGGCCAATGAGTTGTTTGTCTCCGACTTTCGCCCATCACAGCGGTGATCGGCACTTTCGTCCATATAGTGCTTCGAATGGGGTGGCTTTAATGCTTGTGTGATAACTGTTATTATAGGAAAACTCTAACAGAGGTAAATGAGTACCCCAGTTTCTGCCTAGATCCATCACACAGGCACGAAGCATGTCTTCCAAAGTATGGATGGTTCGTTCGCTTTGTCCATCAGTTTGCGGATGAGATGCTGTGCTTAGATCCAAACGAGATCTAAATGATGCTTGAATTGATTGTCATGACGTGCCACAATCTCTCTAAGGTAGAGTTTAGCTAACTCCTCGGTACTGTCTTTCTCGCGAATTGGTAAGAAGTGAGCTGACATGGTTAATCGACCAACGATAACTCAAATCATGTCATGACCTCGAGAGGTCTGTGGTAGTTTTGTGATGAAATCCATTGATATTTGTTCCCATTTCCAAATGGGAATCTTGTTGGTTTTTTCACATGTTTATCAAAGTAATTTTATCCATATAAAATTAATACGCAGCGGAAAATGATTTAAAACATGTTACTTTACAAGATCTAAAACCATTTTAAACGCAAAACCCAATAACCGGATCCATATATGACATGCATGCTATCAAAATGCAACCATAGGGTGTTTTAAGAAACAACCTTTCAAGGAGCAAGGAGATGGAAGATGATGATGATTCTTGAATGGTAGCTTCTAAATGAGAAATCCCCAAGCTAGTATACCCCAAGCTTCCAATGAACACCCTTGAATTTCTAGGATTTGTACACTTAAAGCTCACTTGAAAATCCCTCTTGATCAACACCACTTTGGTCAAAAATTTAGAGGAGTTTTTATGAGTTCTTGCAACTTGAAAATACTAGTGGTAACATGTGAGAGAAGTTGTCTATTTTTAAACAAAAAACAAGTGCCATACATATGAGATATTGTTGCATGAAATTTGATTGGACCAACCCTCTTGGGAAGACCCAAAGTGGGCGGCCCTATGGGGATTTTACCAACCAAAATTTTCAAATTTTTATTAAAATGTAATCTTGTTTTAATTTTATAACCTTTTATAAAATATAACATAACATGTTACAAGATTTTATGCAACATCTCACAATGTTTTATAATGTTACTTAACCCATTAAATAACAAGATAAAATATTCTCTCAAAATAAATTACCCATATAATTTATTAGTTTTTCAAGTGCAATTATTTAGAAAACCAATTTCTAAATATTTTAAGTGTTAATATTTATTTGTTTGATCATATCATAAATAAATATTGTAGGTGTTTGTCTAGCTTGTTATTGGGTATGACCCGACTTGGATCATAACGTACTAGCCACATCAATTTAATATGTGTCTTGGGCATATAGAGTCCAACAATTTCCCACCTGCACAAGACACATAGAAGATTGATGCAAGTAGTAAATAACACCTAACAACGGTTTACTACCCCTAATACGTATGACAAAGTGCCATTCAATAACATCATCCCCTTCAAGTCCCTTACTTGAACATGATTTAGGTGAATCTATCATTTATCCTTTTGTTAGAGATGTCATGTCAAATCCAGAGACATAGTGTGATCATTCTCTGTTGATTTAACTTTAGCAGGCCTTAGACATCTTACTCTCAACGAATAAGAGGAACAAATCCCTTCTTGACTACATACGTCTCTCACAATCACCTCGTACCACACCTGAGCTTAGCCTTGTGTACTGTCTTATTACAGACAACGAAGAGCTAAGTCAAGATATAATATTTGGTGAATATCAAGACCCAATATGTATCTCAGGTCAGAGGATACTATGATATTCGCCTTTGCTCAAATTTACTTATGATCAATCACAAGTGATTCCATGCAGTAACATTTGAGAGCGGGCCAGTCCAATATTTGTATCCCACAAATATTTATGAACTTTGGCAGCCAGACTTTGCTCTATATTCATACCTAATGAATATCCACCAATCCAAGTTCATAATAGTCTTACATTCATATTTGTTCCCACAAGTATGATCGACTACGGACATTTAGAATAATTAATTTATTCACGAATTTAAACATGCTAAAATGGAACATAACTCAAAATAGCATAAAAGAGTTAAAATAACAATTGTTCCAATATCCAAATACAAAAAAGATCAAATCCAATCACTAGAATATCGAAGTCCTAAGGTACAAGTATGACCCTCATGTTTTGGCCGTTCAAGGAGCTTCGTGAGTGGATCCACAATGTTTTGATAAGTGTGAACTTTGTGAATACATATCTTTCCCTTTTCAACCTCATCCCTTATGTAGTCGAATCTCTGCTCAATGTGCCTAGTCTTTTGATGTGCACGAGGTTCTTTGATTTGAGCAATCGCACCCTCGTTATCACAAAAGATCACTAGAGGGTCTTGAATGGTAGGGACTACCCCTAGGTCGGCAATGAACTTCTTTAACCATGCAGCTTCTTGCGCTGCCAATGAGGCGGCGATGTATTCTGATTCTGTAGTGGACAATGCTACAACATCCTGCTTCGAGCTCTTCCAAGAGACTGCAGCTCCATTCAAAATGAAGACATACCCAGATTATGATCGAGAACCATCTCGATCAGTTTGGAAACTCGCATCCGTGTAACCCTTTACAACGAGTTCCTCTTCACCAGATCCATATATTAGAAACATATCCTTAGTCCTCCTAAGGTATTTCAATATGCTCTTAACAGCCATCCAATGACTGTTACCTGGATTTTGCTGGTATCTACTTGTCATGCTTAAAGCGCATGACACGTTCGGTCTAGTGCATATCATTGCATACATTATGGATCCTATAGCAGAAGCATATGGGATTCCTTTCATTCTTTCTTGCTCATCCTTTGAGCTTGGACATTGAGTCACATTCAATATTGTCCCCTTTTGAATAGGTACCAAACCTTTCTTAGAGTTCTCCATCTTGAACCTTTTCAAGACTTTGTCAATGTATGCACTTTGGTTTAAACCTATCAAGCGCCTTGATCTATCCCTATAGATCTTTATTCCCAAAATATAGGCGGCTTCTCTAAGATCTTTAATGGAAAAACATCTTCCAAGCCAGGATTTTACACCTTCCATGGTTGGAATGTCATTTCCAAATAGTAGAATGTCATCGACATACAATACTAAGAGCGACATACAATACTAAGAAAGTGACGGTGCTCCCACTAGCTTTCTTATACACACAAGTTTGACAACTTGAGTTTTCAAAGGTCTTTCCTCACAACTGTGTACTTGTAATTCACCGCGTAGCAATATGTGCACCTTGTATTGATTGATAAATGGCTGTATTGTGTATGTGATGTGTTAATAAGTTTAATAAACTTCACTGTTTGCAAATGAAACCACACACAGCGAAACACTAGGGTTTTGCCATAGGTTATCTCCCGAAACCTTAGAGGTTTTGTCACACACTCAACTCGACGAAACTTAAGGTTTCGCCATAACCCACACGACGAAACCTGGGGTTTCGCCGGCCCAGTGTTTCGCCAAAGCCCATTAAAGGCCCAGTACGGTAGGGCTGGTATATATTACATGAAACAGTTTCGGTTGCCACATTCTTAGCCAAGTGAAAACCCTAGAACCTCTCTATCCTTTGTGCGACGGCAACCATCACCTTCTCTCGAATTCTTGTCTGTGCATCTTGAATCAGTTAGTGTGTAATTACTTGATACGACTACTTGATTTAATCAGTTTGTACCTTGTATGAGTGTTATGTGTGATGAACCTGGTGACTATTGTTTTATACTGATTAGGGTTTAAAGATGCTAATGATTTCCTTGCATGGCAATTAGTGATGATTGATTCGTGATGATTGTAATCTCTTGTGGTTTATGGGTTATTAGAAAACATATATGTTAGGGTTTCATGAATCTGATCATACTATCTAGATCATAATCATATGATAATTTTTGATAATAAGGAACCAGTAGACATAAATGATTACCAATTGTATATATGTGATGATTGTGTAGACTGTACGAGAGTTTAGCGAACTGTTATGCATAGGGTACGGGTTGCAGGTATGATGATCAATGATTACTGTGTTGTATGATAACCGTAGGATCGATAACAATGTGAAACGGCTGATAAGGATGATTAGGGTTCTGTATGATTAACTGATGTCACGACGTAACCTATGCATTATGACGAAACACTGATGTAGACGAAAACCTGGGGGTTTCGCCGAGGGTGATAACGACGAAACCTTAGGGTTTCGTCAAGTGAGAGTCATGACGAAACAAGGGGTTTCGTCAAGGGTTAAACAAGCACAGTAACTCGGTTAGGTCTGTTAAGGGTTAACTGGGTTAGTTAGTTGTTGTTAATGATAAGCATGAGTTGCATGAGCTTGTATAACTGTTAAATGCTATGTGTTAGTTGTTGCTCGAATACATGTTATGATCATGACTGTTACTTGAACTATGTGATTATCAACTGATTACGCATGTATGAACACTATAGGCTTGGATTGAATTATTTGTGAGCAAGTAGTTAATCTTACCGAGCAAACCGAGGTGAGTTCACACACTTTCTAAGGCATGGGATTCCCGGTGGTTGGGAATGGGTTAAAGAATTGAAACGGAACCTACATATCCTCCTTGGGTAGGATATGTATGGCCATCCTCCATGGGTAGGATGCCAATATTAATCCTGTGTATTCTCCTTGGGTAGAATACGTACGTTCGTCCTCCTTGGGTAGGACAACAACTTTAACTTACTAGACAAAACTCTATCATTAAGTCCCTCATTTTATATCGACTTAATCGCAAAGGCTGATGGCGAGCGGGTCATTAGTTAATAGCGGTATTAGGTTCGACAAACCTCACACCGTGACATTCGGACGGGCGTGTGCTAATGGATCATGGAAAACTGTCAATGATGATAGGCATTGACGTAGGGCACAACTATTGTTCGTCAGTTGTCGATATGGTAACGGTCTAGTGGTTCACATGGGGAAGCCCCCACTGATTATGGTTATGGTATGGGAAATAAAGGAACTGGTTAACTCGTGGTTTACGAAACAACTTGTGGTTTTCAAAACAAACTGGTACAACTAAATAACCAACTGTGAACTCGCTCAACTTTGTTGTTGACTCGTTGTTACATGCCTTGCAGGTCGTTAGATGCTTTTGGAGCTTGCACGAGGAGGAGGTCATTGTGGGATATGGACTGTTATGTCCCGTACTTAACATTTGAACTTTAAACTATGTTTTGGTTATTTGAACATTACTATGCTTCCGCTGATTACTTAAACGTGTTTGGTTTCTTTTAAACACCAATTATATTGGGTTTGGTTTACTTACTTAATTGCATAGTACAATATGATTTGTGGCTGGATCCTGGTCAGACACGCCTCCAAGCGGTGATACTCCGCATGTGGATTTTGGGGGTGTGACAGATTGGTATCAAAGCCATTGGTTATAGTGAACTTGGTTTTAAAAAGGGAAAAGCTTTTTGACAAAACCAGACTATAACCAGTACAGTGCTCAACGATCCACAACGACGCTTCACTCCACATGCAAGGCTCAACATTCTAGGTGATGTGGTTTATGTTATATTACCTACTTGTTAGTTACATAGAACATTGTTCATGGTATACTTTGGTTAACGTAGCAACTATTGTTAGAAACCCATGTGTGCTTACTCTCTTCTGTCACTCCACACTTACGCATTGTCGCGACGCTTTTCTCACCCATGCTCTCTTTATTGTGAAGATCATGAGTGGACGTGTCAACCTAACTCAAGCCCAGCTGATGGCTCTAATCAATGAACAAGTTACTGCAGCACTCGCAGCCGCTCAGGCAGGAGGTATAACCTGCCATAGCAACTTACTCTAGGATCTTTAGATCCTACTCTCGTAAACCAACACTTGTGCTTAACCTTGTCTCTTCTTACTCGCACGACAGGTCAACATGCTCAGCCTCCTATTTGTACTTTCAAAACTTTTATGGACTGCCGACCTACTACTTTCAACGGCACTGAGGGAGCTGTAGGCTTCCTTCACTGGTTTGAGAAGCTCGAGTCTGTTTTCGAGATGTGTGAATGCCCTGAGGCTCGTAGGGTGAAGTATGCTACTGGTACTCTTGAAGGTGTAGCGCTCACGTGGTGGAACGCTCAGGTTCAGATGCTGGGGTTGGCCGCTGCTAATGCCACCCCATGGAACGATTTTAAGGAATTGATCAAGGAAGAGTACTGTAATCGTGATGACATCCACAAGTTGGAGGTAGAGTTCTTCAACTTAAAGATGACGGGGTCGGAAATTAAAGCGTACATGAAAAGATCGAACGAGCTGGCTATCTTGTGTCCTACTATGGTAGATCCCCATATCAAGCGTATCGAGCTGTACCTTAAAGGTTTAGTGCCAGAGATTCAGATTCATGTGACTGCAGCAAACCTCGCCACTATCCAACAAGTTATTCGTTTGGCTCATCATCTCACTGATCAGGCAGTCGAGCAGAACAGGCTGCCCAAGCGTATTGGTACTACTACTACTACTATATCTGATGCCCCCAGCGATAACAAGCGCAAATGGGATGGAGTCTCAAGCAAGGGTTCAACATCAGCTCAGTCTCAAACTCAGCAGCGAAAGACTGATGACTTCCAAAGTCCTGGTCAGCAATCTTCTGGTAGTCAAGGGCAGGGTGGATACAAGGGAAACCACCCCAAGTGCAACCGATGCAACAAACATCATAGTGGGCAGTGCAACAAGGGTCGTTGTCTGAGGTGTAACAAGTTTAGTCATGAAGCAAAGGATTGCAGGGGCGTACGACCTGCAAATCAGAATCGCCAACAACAGCCACCAGCTCCACAGAATCAGCCGCAGCAACAGCAGGGTAACAGGGGATGCTATCAGTGTGGTGCTGAAGGTCACTTCAAGAGAAACTGCCCCCAGTTGAACCAGAATCAGAACAACAACAATAATCAGGGGAACGGGAACAATAACGGGGGTAACAAGGATGGCAACGGTGCCAGGGGACGCGCTTTCGTGCTGGGTCAGGATGACGCGAGGAACGATCCCAACGTAGTGATGGGTAAGTTTCTTCTGGATGATTTCTTTGTTACTATTTTATTTGATTCGGGTGCCGATACCAGTTATGTGTCCCTAAAGGTTAGTCATATGCTTAAGCGTACTCCAACACTTTTGAACACCAATCACACGGTAGAACTAGCAAACGGTAAAAGTCTCGAGGCCACACACATAGTTAAGGGTTGTAATCTCGTCTTAGCTGGTCAGACCTTCTCTATAGACCTTATTCCTATCGTACTTGGTAGTTTCGACGTTGTTATTGGGATGGATTGGCTATCTCGACATCAAGCGGAGATTATTTGCAAGGAGAAACTCGTCCGTATTCCTCGTTCTGGTGAAGAACCTCTCGTGATACATGGTGATAAGAGTGGTGCTGTCGTGGGCATCATCTCTTTCCTCAAGGCTCAGAAGTGTTTGCGAAAGGGCCCCACTACTATTTTAGCCCTCGTCACTGACACCTCAAAGAAAGAGAAGAAGATAGAAGATATTCCGATTGTACGTGACTTTCCTCAAGTGTTCCCTGAGGAATTACCTGGTCTGCCACCTCATCGCCAGGTCAAATTTCAAATCGAGCTAGCTCCTGGAGCAGCGCCCATAGCTCGCGCACCGTATCATTTAGCTCCATCAGAATTGGAAGAACTTTCTACGCAAATTCAAGAACTCTTGGAAAAGGGTTTCATACGTCCTAGCTCTTCGCCCTGGGGAGCACCAGTGTTATTTGTGAAGAAGAAAGACGGTACCTACAGAATGTGTATTGACTACCGCGAACTCAACAAGGTGACTGTGAAGAATCGCTATCCTCTCTCACGCATTGATGACTTATTCGACCAATTGCAAGGGTCGAGTTACTACTCCAAGATTGACCTGAGGTCAGGTTACCATCAGATGAGAGTCCGAGACGAGGATATCTCTAAGACAGCATTCAGGACTTGGTATGGGCATTACGAGTTTCTGGTTATGCCATTTGGATTGACGAATGCACCTGCGGTCTTCATGGATCTTATGAACAGAGCATGCAAGCCTTACCTGGATAAGTTTGTCATAGTTTTCATCGACGACATCCTGATCTATTCGAAGAGTCAGGAGGAACACGAGCATCACCTTAGACTTATTTTGGAACTCCTTCGAACAGAGCAGCTGTACGCCAAATTTTCAAAATGTGACTTCTGGCTTCGCGAAGTCCATTTTCTAGGCCACGTGGTAAACAAGGATGGGATTCATGTTGATCCATCCAAAGTAGACTCGATCAAGAACTGGCCTGCACCTCATACGCCAACAGAAATCCTCCAATTCTTGGGTTTGGCGGGTTACTACAGAAGGTTCATCAAGGATTTCTCCAAGATTGCACAACCTCTCACTTCACTAACTCAAAAGGGTGTCACCTATCGTTGGGGTGATGCACAGGAATTTTCATTTCAGCACTTGAAAGATAGACTATGCAGTGCACCTATCCTCTCATTGCCTGATGACACAGACGATTTTGTGGTTTTTTTGCGACGCGTCCATTCAGGGACTTGGTTGCATGTTGATGCAACGTGACAAGGTCATTGCTTATGCATCGCGACAACTTAAGGTTCACGAGAAGAATTACACTACTCACGATCTGGAGCTGGGAGCAGTTGTTTTCGCACTTAAGATATGGAGACATTACCTATACGGTACCAAGTGCACCATTTACACCGATCACAGGAGTCTCGAGCATATCTTCAAGCAAAAGGAGTTAAACATGAGACAACGTCGATGGGTCGAACTCTTGAATGATTACGAATGCGCGATCAAGTACCATCCGGGCAAGGCCAATGTTGTGGCCGATGCCCTCAGTCGAAAGGATACTACACCAAAACTCGTGCGAGCGTTACAACTTACCATCCAATCTAGTCTTCCTACTCAGATACGAGATGCTCAGGTTGAAGCATTGAAAGCGGAGAACGTCAGGGCGGAGTCCCTACGAGGATCAAGGAAACGGTTAGAACAAAAGGAAGACGGCGCCTACTATGTAAACGGGCGTATTTGGGTCCCACTTTATGGAAACTTACGCGAGCTTGTGATGGATGAAGCGCATAAGTCTCGTTACTCAGTACATCCTGGTTCGGATAAGATGTACCACGACTTAAAGACTACATACTGGTGGCCTAGCATGAAAGCCAACATAGCAACTTACGTCAGTAAATGTTTGACTTGTGCGAGAGTCAAGATTGGATATCAGAAACCATCAGGCCTACTCCAACAACCAGAGATCCCGACATGGAAATGGGAGCAAATTTCCATGGATTTCGTTACTGGCCTACCTAGATCTCAGCGGGGGAATGATACAATTTGGGTGATCGTGGATCGACTCACAAAGTCTGCACACTTCTTGGCTATCAAGGAAACGAATAAGTTCTCCACTCTAGCAGACGTTTATCTTAAGGAAGTTGTTTCGAGGCACGGAGTGCCAACCTCTATTATTTCCGATCGTGATGCGCGTATTACTTCTGAACTGTGGCAGGCAATGCACAAATCCTTTGGCTCACGTTTAGACATGAGCACAGCGTATCACCCGCAAACGGATGGGCAATCTGAGCGCACCATCCAAACCCTTGAAGACATGCTTAGGGCATGTGTGATTGATTTTGGTAACGGCTGGGAAAAACATCTCTCGTTAGTGGAGTTTTCGTATAACAACAGTTACCACACCAGTATTCAGGCCACACCGTTTGAGGCATTGTACGGACGTAAATGCCGATCACCTCTTTGTTGGGCGGAGGTTGGCGACAGCCAAATCACAGGTCCAGAACTCGTCGTCGACACAACTGAGAAGATTGCTCAGATACGACAACGAATGGCGGCAGCTCGTGACCGTCAGAAAAGCTACGCTGATAAGCGCAGGAAACCACTCGAGTTCCAGGTTGGGGATCGAGTGCTACTCAAAGTCTCACCTTGGAAGGGTGTTGTTCGTTTTGGTAAACGAGACAAACTCAATCCGCGATATGTCGGACCTTTTGAAATCACTGAGCGAATTGGCAAAGTCGCTTACATGTTGAATCTACCTGAAGAACTCAGTGGAGTTCACAACGTTTTCCACGTGTCAAATCTGAAGAAATGTCTGTCAGATGAGACCCTTAAAGTTCCTTTGAAGGAGCTCACTATCGACGATCAATTGCGATTAGTCGAGGAACCTGTAGAGATCACAGACCGAGACGTTAAGATTCTCAAGCGCACCAGAATAGCTCTTGTTCGAGTTCGTTGGAACTCCCGTCGTGGCCCAGAGTACACCTGGGAACGAGAAGACTAGATGAAACTCAAGTATCCCCAGTTATTCGAGAACAGTGCAACCACTACTGAGGCTGAAGCTAGTACAGAATTTCGGGATGAAATTCCAAACCAACGGGGGGATCATACGACACCCCAGGAAAGCCAAGAAACAACGCAACACAACTAGCTTCCTCAGTAACCACGTGCTAAATTTCGGGACGAAATTTCTTTCATGTTGGGGATGATATGACAACTCGAGTTTTCAAAGGTCTTTCCTCACAACTGTGTACCTGTAATTCACTGCGTAGCAATATGTGCACCTTGTATTGATTCATAAATGGTTGTATTGTGTATGTGATGTGTTAATAAGTTTAATAAACTTAACTGTTTGCAAATGAAACCACACACGACGAAACACTAGGGTTTTGCCATAGGTTATCTCCACGAAACCTTAGAGGTTTTGTCATACACTCAACTCGACGAAACTTAAGGTTTTGCCATAACCCACACGATGAAACCTGGGGTTTCGCCAGCCCAGGGTTTCGCCAAAGCCCATTAAGGGCCCAGTACGGTAGTGCTGGTATATATTACATGAAACTGTTTCGGTAGGGCCCAGTACGGTAGGGCTGGTATATATTACATGAAACTGTTTCGGTTGCCACATTCTTAGCCAAGTGAAAACCCTAGAACCTCTCTATCCTTTGTGCGACGGCAACCATCACCTTCTCTCGAATTCTTGTCTGTGCATCTTGAATCAGTTAGTGTGTAATTACTTGATACGACTACTTGATTTAATCAGTTTGTACCTTGTATGAGTGTTATGTGTGATGAACCTGGTGACTATTGTTTTATACTGATTAGGGTTTAAAGATGCTAATGATTTCCTTGCATGACAATTAGTGATGATTAATTCGTGATGGTTGTAATCTCTTGTGGTTTATGGGTTATTAGAAAACATATATTTTAGGGTTTCATGAATCTGATAATACTATCTAGATCATAATCATATGATAATTTTTAATAATAAGGAACCAGTAGACATAAATGATTCCCAATTGTATATATGTGATGATTGTGTAGACTGTACGAGAGTTTAGCGAACTGTTATGCATAGGGTACAGAATGCAGGTATGATGATCAATGATTACTGTGTTGTATGATAACCGTAGGATCGATAACAGTGTGAAACGGCTGATAAGGATGATTAAGGTTCTGTATGATTAACTGATGTCACAACGTAACCTATGCATTATGACAAAACACTGATGTCGACGAAAACCTGGGGGTTTCGCCGAGGGTGATAACGACGAAACCTTAGGGTTTCGTCAAGTGAGAGTCATGACGAAACAGGGGGTTTCGTCAAGGGTTAAACAAGCACAGTAACTCGGTTAGGTCTGTTAAGGGTTAACTGGGTTAGTTAGTTGTTGTCAATGATAAGCATGAGTTGCATGAGCTTGTATAACCGTTAAATGCTATGTGTTAGTTGTTGCTCGAATACATGTTATGATCATGACTGTTACTTGAACTATGTGATTATTAACTGATTACGCATGTATGAACACTATAGGCTTGGATTGAATTATTTGTGAGCAAGTAGTTAATCTTACCGAGCAAACCGAGGTGAGTTCACACACTTTCTAAGGCATGGGATTCCTGTGGTTGGGAATGGGTTAAAGAATTGAAATGGAACCTACATATCCTCCTTGGGTAGGATATGTACGGCCATCCTCCATGGGTAGGATGCCAATATTAATCCTGTGTATTCTCCTTGGGTAGAATACGTACGTTCGTCCTCCTTGGGTAGGACAACAACCTTAACTTACTAAACAAAACTCAATCATTAAGTCCCTCATTTTATATCGACTTAATCGCCGAGGCCGATGGCGAGCGGGTCATTAGTTAATAGCGCTATTAGGTTCGACAAACCTCACACCGTGCCGTTCGGATGGGCGTGTACTAATGGATCATGGCAAACTGTCAATGATGATAGACATTGACGTAGGGCACAACTATTGTTCGTCAGTTGTCGATATGGTAACGGTCTAGTGGTTCACATGGGGAAGCCCACACTGATTATGGTTATGGTATGAGAAATAAAGGAACTGGTTAACTCGTGGTTTACGAAACAACTTGTGGTTTTCGAAACAAACTGGTACAACTAAATAACCAACTGTGAACTCGCTCAACTTTGTTGTTGACTCATTGTTACATGCCTTGCAGGTCGTTAGATGCTTTTGGAGCTTGCACGAGGAGGAGGTCGTTGTGGGATATGGACTGTTATGTCCCGTTCTTAACATTTGAACTTTAAACTATGTTTTGGTTATTTGAACATTACTATGCTTCCGCTGATTACTTAAACGTGTTTGGTTTCTTTTAAACACCAATTATATGGGGTTTGGTTTACTTACTTAATTGCATAGTTCAATATGATTGGTGGCTGGATCCTGGTCAGTCACGCCTCCAAGCGGTGATACTCCACATGTGGATTTTGGGGGTGTGACAACAAGCTACATCGCCGTTCTTGATGAACCCAAAATTCGTAATCTCTTCATCAAAATGGTGATTCCAACTTCTCGATGCTTGTTTCAATCCATAGATTGATTTCTTTAACTTGCACACTTTGTTAGGATGTTTTGGATCGACTAAACCTTCAGGCTGAACCATATAGACATCTTCATCAAGATATCCATTGAGGAAAGCCGTTTTGACATCCATTTTCCAGATCTCATAGTCATAATATGCAGCTATGGCAAATAATATCCTAATCAACTTTAGCATCGCCACGGGCGAGAAAGTGTGACACCTGGGTCACTGCGACCATAAAAAAAAATACCAAACCAATGAAATATTGTATTTCATGCTTGGGATTTGTACAAATATGTGTATCATTTGCACATATCAATTCTTGTTCGATTTCGGGCTCTAAATCGCTTTCTAGAAGGTTATACGCGCACTGATGCGTAAATATAACCAGTTTAATGCAACGAACACTCCAGAATAGTGAAATAGGCTTCACATACCTTAAATAACCTTTACATAACTTAGAAATAAGTTTTGAAGGCTTTGGTATGGCAAAATCAAGTTAAATCGCTTACAGGGACTAAATTCGACAAACTGCGAAAGTATGCTGATTTGAACTGTAACAGACATTCCGTAACATGACCATAAGTTAAACATACCATAAATGTCCTTCACATAGCTTAGAAATAGGCTTTGAGGGGTTCGGTGTGTTAAAATAAACTTTTGGGTCATTCAGGGACTAAAAGCGTCAAAAAGTGCACAAGTTTGCACTTTCGCGCATAACTCACGTTCTGAATACATCCGGACATCCAAAAATTTATGTAAGCACTAAAATATTTTATTTTAGTGTTTGGCATAAGAAAAATCCATTCGTCGCGCAATTTGGATCGTTTTTCGCGCTTATGCGCATTCCGTCGTAATTAAGCGAACATCGCGATCGTACGACCAAACGAACCGACATCCGAGATATTTTTGAGCATGTTTCATGTACACAATGTTTAGGCATCATTTTAGGGCCTTAACTTTGGTTAAACGGGCCTTAAACGTACCGGAAATTAGCTTAAACACCAACAGGGACCTATTCTGCCAATTCTGCAGAAATAGGGGCTTAGCGTGACACCTAGCCCCCTTGGCGTCACGCGAAGCCCCTTCTGACCAGATTCAGTGTTTAAACAGCCTGTTAACAGCTGTTAACCACTTCTAATCCACTTGCACATGGTATTTCTCAATACTAGGGGCTCACATGGTTTTGCAAAACCATTGTCTTGAGGTGTATGGCCAAGATCAAAGCACGGTTTCCAAGAAAAGATCTTAATGGCTCTCCGAAAACTATAAATACCCCCTCAATTCTTGAGTAAAACCCACTTGATTCTTGAGAGTTCTCTAAGTGGTTGTGATATTTCACTTCCTACCTGAGAATACTTGAGAAATCAAAGCTTTCGGGGACCCTTTGTAAGTATTCCTTCGTTCTTTTATTGCTTTTTGAGTCCGAAAGTCAAACTTTGTTTGAATTTCTGCATTGACCAGTTTATGGTCAATGCGAAGTTCGTTTGAACTTCGCAACGTGATTGTAATCACGATGGTTATAGTCCCTTGTGACTATGCCTACTGATTACCACGTTGTCTAGGGTGATTGTAATCACGATGGTTATAGTCCCTTGTGACTATGCGAAGTTCGTTTGAACTTCGCAACGTGATTGTAATCACGATGGTTATAGTCCCTTAGGTTATTAGTATTACTTTGACCTAGTCTATAACCTTCCTAGGACCCTAACGCGAGTTTACTTGCGTTTAGTTATAAAACAATACCGTCACCTATCCTTAGGCGATGACCACAACAAGAACATAAATTTCAAAACCGCTTTGAAAACTAATCATCTGTTCTAGGATGATTGATTACTAGGTTTTGAACCTCTATTGTAAGGTTTTGAACCCCTTTGAATTTTCAAAATCTCATCAAAGTTTGGATCTTATAATGTGAACATGTGCAAACTGGAAGGGTGAATGCCTGTACCCTGAGTTTTCTGTCGAAGGCTAGAGTGTTCGTACAAATCCGCAATATCAGACCAGTCACTCTTACCTGGGAACTCTTGGGGTGAGTGTTCACTTATAGGCGAGCATGTCTTCAGCGATACATTAATATGACCCGTTTACTTTGATTTGTCACCGTCTCATTTGTTTGCCTTAGGTAACAAACAAATGATCGCAATTTTCATGCATTGCCATTCTGTTTTGATTGTCTGATAACCTTTCACTTGATTCTTCCTATGTCATCCATTTTCTTCTAGAATGTCTCTTCCTCTCAGCAATGGTCAAATGTCCGAGCAAACAGCCAAATTTGCCCAGCGAATAGGCGAAGTGATTCTGAGAACTGTGGATTTAGGCATTGCCATGTCTCGTCTCAACAATGAAGCCACTCAAGAGTCACCGAAGGGAGCAGAAGTCAAGCCTGCACCAAAATCAAGGAAGCGTAGGGCTTCAAGGAAACCCGCAGGGGTTGCACCAAAACAGGCAGGACCTAGTCAGGTGACAGCATCACCAGCCAAAAAGCGGTACAAAGGAACTGCTCCCTTGTGCAAACGATGCAACCGTCATCATTCGAACCTCTTACCCTGCTTCAAATGTACCTACTGTGGACGGTGGGGACATTTGGTTAACATATGCTGCTTTGCTATCCAAAACAAAGCTGCTATAAATCTTGCTGCTACCCAACTCCAAGTTAACCCTACCCAAGCTCGTTTTCCGTCTGGTACCTGCTACAACTGTGGCGAGATGAGCCATTTCAGGAACAACTGCCCGAAGATTTTCTGTGCAAATCCAACCCTTGGATGAGCATTTGGTTGAACAAAGGATGTTGCTGTCTTATGCCTTTGTTTCTTTTGTTTTCTTGTATTGTGAAACAATATGTCTTGTTCATAAATAAAAGTTGTTGTTCGCAATTCTGATATACAAGTATAGTTACATGTGTGTATGACTTTTCCCTATGATACCTACATCAAGGAACTATGTTCTTTACAAACTAATCTTGTGATTCTCTCTTTCAAATAATCGCTCATGATTTCCTCGAAAATTTTAAGTACTCGTTTCACTCTAATAAACAAAGTACAGAAAATAAAGTGACATTACGAGTGATCGTGCTTTTGCACATTTGTGCCTTTGAAATCCTTGGTTAGATAACTGAGGGTATGTTCAATCTCGTACCCATATCATTTCATTATGGTTTCGTAACAACATACATAGTATAAGTATTACAAAAACGATCTTCATGATCTCAAAACATTTCATATAGTTTGAAAACAATTTTTCGAATGCATTGGCTATGTTTTCAAAAACAACCTTCAAAATTTCAAAATGTTTCATATAGTCTGAAAACAATATTAACACAGTATATTTTCTTATCAAGTGCATGATTTCGAAAAGCATTTTTCATATTTTCAGAAACCTCATACAAAATTCCAAAAAAAATTTCATCTCGCGTGATTTTAAAACATTTTATAAATGTACCTACCTAGTACACCTACTTTATGATTTCAAAAGTATTATATATAAGGTTTCAAAAACATGGAACACATTTTTTTTAGAACCCCATGCATAGTTTTCAAAATATTTTCCTCATACATTGACTTAACCTTCAAATGTCGCTTCATATGTCGCCTTGACATATCTAGCATCTCAACTCCATAAGCATTTTTTTTACTTCATGTTTTGACTTAAGCACACATCCAGTGCAAGGTTTCAAAACGTCTTCAACTTCTAAAAATCAATATGGGATCTTTTTATCTTCACATTAGACCCTTGTGAATGATTTCCATTCAAATCCGAGTCCTTAATTGGATTCCTTGTGTACCTTAATTCGAACATCTCAGTTCCTTATAATCGAAATCGAATTTTCTCTTTAAAAATCTTTCTATCTTTATAGTTAGATTCTTGTTAATGTTTAAAGTACCAAATGAAATCCACGGAATGGATTCCTAGTGTGCTTTAAATGCATGTACGCAATTAACAAAACAAATTAACAAACAATTTTGTGGTTATGTGACTATGTGTTTATGCATCTTGTGTTTTCTTTTATGCATTTTTTGTGTTTTTGTATACTCTGGATATTCGTTATCCAAATCCTCGCAGAATCTTTCATATCTTCATATGAGGGATTCGTAGTAGGATATCCAAAGGTACTACCTTAAATCCTAAATGGGCTTCTATGTAATATTTAAGACCCTTGGATTATATAGTACTATTCCATGATTCATAAGAGACCCTTTTAGTGGTCTAGTCCAAAAGATTGATTCAAAAATCTGGTTAAGAATGACATGTGATGATATAAGCTGAAAAGACTCCTTGGTTGTCTATTAAAATCATTTATTGATTTAATAAAAGGGACCCTATGGTGGTCTAGTCACAATCATCACAAGCTCGTTCATTGCTTTCTTCCCCTACACATTATAAGATGCACTACGTGACTATGCAAGGAATTACGTAATTATGGATGCATGCATAATTGCAAAGTTCAGTGCACGGAAACCACAGTAAGATTTATTATGTGTAAGAACCGATAGTGGCAACAATAACGAAATGTGAACAATGTACAGGAGGTATGGTGGACGCACCAATAGCGCTTTATATACTTGTATATAAGTGTCCCTCTCACATTGCAAGCATGATGTTATTGTAAAGTTACTAGAAGTTCAGGACGCTAACCAGTGTTGTTTGATCTTTTCAACTTCATGTTTCAAGCTCTCACAAGTTTCCTCTGAATAAATTTCGGGACGAAATTTCCTAAAATAGGGGAGACTGTGACACCTGGGTCACTGCGACCATCAAACAAATACCAAACCAATGAAATATTGTATTTCATGCTTGGGATTTGTACAAATATGTGTATCATTTGCACATACCAATTCTGCAGAAATAGGGACTTAGCGTGACACCTAGCCCCCTTGGCGTCACGCGAAGCCCCTTCTGACCAGATTCAGTGTTTAAACAGCCTGTTAACAGCTGTTAACCACTTCTAATCCACTTGCACATGGTATTTCTCAATACTAAGGGCTCACATGGTTTTGTAAAACCATTGTCTTGAGGTGTATGGCCAAGATCAAAGCACGGTTTCCAAGAAACGATCTTAACGGCTCTCCGAAAACTATAAATACCCCCTCAATTCTTGAGCAAAACCCACTTGATTCTTGAGAGTTCTCTAAGTGGTTGTGATATTTCACTTCCTACCTGAGAATACTTGAGAAATCAAAGCTTTCGGGGACCCTTTGTAAGTATTCCTTCGTTCTTTTATTGCTTTTCGAGTCCGACTTTCTGCATTGACCAGTTTATGGTCAATGCGAAGTTCGTTTGAACTTCGCAACGTGATTGTAATCACGATGGTTATAGTCCCTTGTGACTATGCCTACTGATTACCACGTTGTCTAGGGTCGTAAGGGTAAGCGATCTAATAAATCGCTTATACCTTCGAACCCGACCCATTTGGTCGATCATTAGGATCCGACCAAATACATTAGGTGACCATAGTAGGTAGGGAATAACCTTCCGAGGTTATACCTTATGGTCGCTTCGTTTAAGTAGTTGTATGATAGGTAGTTTATATGCCTTAGGTAAATTACCAAAATGCCCTTTTTACACCAAAATTCATTTTAAGCATATGTAACATAACATTTGGTATCTAAACTGATTTGGCAACAATATTAGACATGTTAAGGCATATATTACTTGTCATAGGACTAGTTAAGCGGTCCGAACGCGTTTCACGCGAACGACGCGTTAAAGTAGCATAAGCTACCTAAACGGGTCGTAAGCACTTAGGATAGGTTTCATTTTAGTATGTGGGCTTTGTTAAACCATATTACACAAGTATCCATACTCGTTTGGTTTTACGAACCCTCATTCTATCAAATCCTCAGATTTAGGTCCGGTATATTAACATAGTTACCTATATTAGGTGTCGTTTGATTTCCGTGATCTCTAGCATTGTTTGGTTGTTACTCAAGGACTACTGAGCAATCTCAAGTGAGTACATAGACCCCTCTTTTACTGTTTTCCAAACATTTTGGGGTGGAACACATGTGCCTACTTGTTACTTTCATGCTTTCCTGTTTTCATATCATATACTTGCTATATTCATTAGTACATTTATAGTACATGATTTCATTGTGTTCGTGCTATGTATGCCCATTGTGTGCGTACTTAGTACATTGTTTTACATTACATTTCATGCTATGTATGCCCATTGTGTGCGTACTTAGTACATCGTTTTACATTACATTTCATGCTATGTATGTCCATTGTGTGCGTACTTAGTACATTGTTTTACATTACATTTTATGCTATGTATGCCCATTGTGTGCGTACTTAGTACATCGTTTTACATTACATTTCATGCTATGTATGCCCATTGTGTGCGAACTTAGTACATCGTTTTACATTACATTTCATGCTATGTATGCCCATTGTGTGCGTACTTAGTACATTGTTTTACATTACATTTTATGCTATGTATGCCCATTGTGTGCGTACTTAGTACATTTGTTATTCATCACATGCTTACATTTTGGTATGACATTTGGTATGTTTAAATGGAACAATACATTCATTAACATTAGCTACGCCGTTCGTTAGTAGGTAGTGGTACCATAGGAATTGACAACTCCCATTCCTGAAATCCTGGGTTGGTGTGGATTGGAAGGAATGACCGAATTCGATACACATAACTTAGATAAACCTTTAATTGTTTAAGGGTTTATCGCCACAGTCTCAAGGCTTGAGTGTATGCATTTTCACAACACCGCATAGATGTTTATATCAGTATAGCATGCATTTATTACACAAAACATAACTTTGATTTAAACCATGTTTTACTTCAATACCTTGTTTTGTGCATTTTACATATGGTTTACTTGACATATTTCACTTACCATAAATAAACATTTTGACATTTATATACACAATTCATGATTTACATTAGACATAAACATTTTGACATTGATATACACAATTCATGATTTACATTAGACATAAACATTTTGACATTGATATACACAATTCATGATTTTCATTGGACATAAACATTTAGACATTAATATACACAATTCATGATTTACATTAGACATAGACATTATACATGGTTTTCACACAAACATTTTGACATTTGATTATACATAAACATTTTACTTTGATGGTTTGGTTTGAGTAAGTGATTTAAGTAACGAGGCGTATGTAATATGATACGAGCATGGTGGATACGCCGCTGGTACTTCCTATATATAAGTGCTTGTATGGTATTACATATCGTAGCGTTATTTAAATCATTTCAATTTAGACATATAACATTTTATACAAATAACATACTTTTCACAATACATTGTTTTACAAACAACTTATCTAATACAAACTCATTTTACTTGGTTATTTACTTAACCATGTATTATTCTTTTATACAAATACATATCATTTGGTTTATTTATAACTTTTCAAATGATTTAGAAAGACAAAGCAAATTACAAGGTTCATGACTAAACATTTTCTTAAACATAAGTCATGAATCTTATTTTCACAAAACCTATGTATCTCACAGGCATTTTTATGCTGACGTACCTATTTTCACATGTGTTTCAGGATATGATGCATAGGATTTATCCAGATACACTTAGGCGGACTTGGGCCTTAGTGACAATAAAAGATGCAAGACTAGTTATTTATGTTATATTTCTTTGATTGTCAAGACATTGTAACTATTTTAATCAATAAAACAATATTTCAATTTCCATGTGTTATGAAACAATGATTCTGTTACAACACTCCCCGACGTTTCCGCTACGTTTTGTTGTTTTACGTGGTCGGGGTGTGACAGAAAAGTTGGTATCAGAGCCCATGGTTATAGGGAATTAGGTTATTAGTATTACTTTGACCTAGTCTATAACCTTCCTAGGACCCTAACGCGAGTTTACTTGCGTTTAGTTATAAAACAATACCGTCACCTATCCTTAGGCGACAACCACAACAAGAACATAAATTTCAAAACCGCTTTGAAAACTAATCATCTGTTCTAGGATGATTGATTACTTGGTTTTGAACCCTCTATTGTAAGGTTTTGAACCCCTTTGAATTTTCAAAATCTCATCAAAGTTTGGGTCTTATAATGTGAACATGTGCAAACTGGAAGGGTGAATGCCTGTACCCTGAGTTTTCTGTCGAAGGCTAGAGTGTTCGTACAAATCCGCAATATCGGACCAGTCACTCTTACCTGGGAACTCTTGGGGTGAGTGTTCACTTATAGGCGAGCATGTCTTCAGCGATACATTAATATGACCCGTTTACTTTGATTTGTCACCGTCTCATTTGTTTGCCTTAGGTAACAAACAAATGATCGCAATTTTCATGCATTGCCATTCTGTTTTGATTGTCTGATAACCTTTCACTTGATTCTTCCTATGTCATCCATTTTCTTCTAGAATGTCTCTTCCTCTCAGCAATGGTCAAATGTCCGAGCAAACAGCCAAATTTGCCCAGCGAATAGGCGAAGTGATTCTGAGAACTGTGGATTTAGGCATTGCCATGTCTCGTCTCAACAATGAAGCCACTCAAGAGTCACCGAAGGGAGCAGAAGTCAAGCCTGCACCAAAATCAAGGAAGCGTAGGGCTTCAAGGAAACCCGCAGGGGTTGCACCAAAACAGGCAGGACCTAGTCAGGTAACAGGTAACAGCATCACCAGCCAAAAAGCGGTACAAAGGAACTGCTCCCTTGTGCAAACGATGCAACCGCCATCATTCGAACCTCTTACCCTGCTTCAAATGTACCTACTGTGGACGGTGGGGACATTTGGTTAACATATGCTGCTTTGCTATCCAAAACAAAGCTGCTATAAATCTTGCTGCTACCCAACTCCAAGTTAACCCTACCCAAGCTCGTTTTCCGTCTGGTACCTGCTACAACTGTGGCGAGACGAGCCATTTCAGGAATAACTGCCCGAAGATTGTCAGTGCAAATCCAACCCTTGGATGAGCATTTGGTTGAACAAAGGATGTTGCTGTCTTATGCCTTTGTTTCTTTTGTTTTCTTGTATTGTGAAACAATATGTCTTGTTCATAAATAAAAGTTGTTGTTCGCAATTCTGATATACAAGTATAGTTACATGTGTGTATGACTTTTCCCTAAGATACCTACATCAAGGAAATATGTTCTTTACAAACTACTCTTGTGATTCTCTCTTTCAAATAATCGCTCATGATTTCCTCGAAATTTTAAGTACTCGTTTCACTCTAAGAAACAAAGTACAGAAAATAAAGTGACATTACGAGTGATCGTGCTTTTGCACATTTGTGCCTTTGAAATCCTTGGTTAGATAACTGAGGGTATGTTCAATCTCGTACCCATATCATTTCATTCTGGTTTCGTAACAACATACATAGTATAAGTATTACAAAAACGATCTTCATGATCTCAAAACATTTCATATAGTTTGAAAACAATTTTTCGAATGCATTGGCTATGTTTTCAAAAACAACCTTCATAATTTCAAAATGTTTCATATAGTCTGAAAACAATATTAACACAGTATATTTTCTTATCAAGTGCATGATTTCGAAAAGCATTTTTCATATTTTCAGAAACCTCATACAAAATTCCAAAAAAAAATTCATCTCGCGTGATTTTAAAACATTTTATAAATGTACCTACCTAGTACACCTAATTTATGATTTCAAAAGTATTATATATAAGGTTTCAAAAACATGGAACACATTTTTTTTAGAACCCCATGCATAGTTTTCAAAATATTTTCCTCATACATTGACTTAACCTTCAAATGTCGCTTCATATGTCGCCTTGACATATCTAGCATCTCAACTTCATAAGCATTTTTTTTACTTCATGTTTTGACTTAAGCACATCATGTGCAAGGTTTCAAAACGTCTTCAACTTCTAAAAATCAATATGGGATCTTTTTATCTTCACATTAGACCCTTGTGAATGATTTCCATTCAAATCCGAGTCCTTAATTGGATTCCTTGTGTACCTTAATTCGAACATCTCAGTTCCTTATAATCGAAATCGAATTTTCTCTTTAAAAATCTTTCTATCTTTATAGTTAGATTCTTGTTAATGTTTAAAGTACCAAATGAAATCCACGGAATGGATTCCTAGTGTGCTTTAAATGCATGTACGCAATTAACAAAACAAATTAACAAACAATTTTGTGGTTATGTGACTATGTGTTTATGCATCTTGTGTTTTCTTTTATGCATTTTTTGTGTTTTTGTATACTCTGGATATTCGTTATCCAAATCCTCGCAGAATCTTTCATATCTTCATATGAGGGATTCGTAGTAGGATATCCAAAGGTACTACCTTAAATCCTAAATGGGCTTCTATGTAATATTTAAGACCCTTGGATTATATAGTACTATTCCATGATTCATAAGAGACCCTTTTAGTGGTCTAGTCCAAAAGATTGATTCAAAAATCTGGTTAAGAATGACATGTGATGATATAAGCTGAAAAGACTCCTTGGTTGTCTATTAAAATCATTTATTGATTTAATAAAAGGGACCCTATGGTGGTCTAGTCACAATCATCACAAGCTCGTTCATTGCTTTCTTCCCCTACACATTATAAGATGCACTACGTGACTATGCAAGGAATTACGTAATTATGGATGCATGCATAATTGCAAAGTTCAGTGCACGGAAACCACAGTAAGATTTATTATGTGTAAGAACCGATAGTGGCAACAATAACGAAATGTGAACAATGTACAGGAGGTATGGTGGACGCACCAATAGCGCTTTATATACTTGTATATAAGTGTCCCTCTCACATTGCAAGCATGATGTTATTGTAAAGTTACTAGAAGTTCAGGACGCTAACCAGTGTTGTTTGATCTTTTCAACTTCATGTTTCAAGCTCTCACAAGTTTCCTCTGAATAAATTTCGGGACGAAATTTCCTAAAATAGGGGAGACTGTGACACCTGGGTCACTGCGACCATCAAAAAAATACCAAACCAATGAAATATTGTATTTCATGCTTGGGATTTGTACAAATATGTGTATCATTTGCACATATCAATTCTTGTTCGATTTCGGGCTCTAAATCGCTTTCTGGAAGGTTATACGCGCACTGATGCGTAAATATAACCAGTTTAATGCAACAAACACTCCGGAATAGTGAAATAGGCTTCACATACCTTAAATAACCTTTACATAACTTAGAAATAAGTTTTGAAGGCTTTGGTATGGCAAAATCAAGTTAAATCGCTTACATGGACTAAATTCGACAAACTGCGAAAGTATGCCGATTTGAACTGTAACAGACATTCCGGAACATGTCCATAAGTTAAACATACCATAAATATCCTTCACATAGCTTAGAAATAGGCTTTGAGGGGTTCTGTGTGCTAAAATAAACTTTTGGGTCATTCAGGGACTAAAAGCGTCAAAAAGTGCACAAGTTTGCACTTTCGCGCATAACTCACGTTCTGAATACATCCGGACATCCAAAAATTTATGTAAGCACTAAAATATTTTATTTTAGTGTTTGGGATAAGAAAAATCCATTCGTCGCGCAATTTGGATCGTTTTTCGCGCTTATGCGCATTCCATCGTAATTAAGCGAACATCGCGATCGTACGACCAAACGAACTGACATCCGTGATATTTTTTAGCATGTTTCATGTCCACAATGTTTAGGCATCATTTTAGGGCCTTAACGTTGGTTAAACGGGCCTTAAACGTATCGGAAATGAGCTTAAACACCAACAGGGACCAATTCTGCAGAAATAGGGACTTAGCGTGACACCTAGCCCCCTTGGCGTCACGCGAAGCCCCTTCTGACCAGATTCAGTGTTTAAACAGCCTGTTAACAGCTGTTAACCACTTCTAATCCACTTGCACATGGTATTTCTCAATACTAGGGGCTCACATGGTTTTGTAAAACCATTGTCTTGAGGTGTATGGCCAAGATCAAAGCACGGTTTCCAAGAAACGATCTTAACGGTTGTCCGAAAACTATAAATACCCCCTCAATTCTTGAGCAAAACCCACTTGATTCTTGAGAGTTCTCTAAGTGGTTGTGATATTTCACTTCCTACCTGAGAATACTTGAGAAATCAAAGCTTTCGGGGACCCTTTGTAAGTATTCCTTCGTTCTTTTATTGCTTTTCGAGTCCGAAAGTCAAACTTTGTTTGACTTTCTGTATTGACTAGTTTATGGTCAATGCGAAGTTCGTTTGAACTTCGCAACCTGATTGTAATCACGATGGTTATAGTCCCTTGTGACTATGCCTACTGATTACCACGTTGTCTAGGGTCGTAAGGGTAAGCGATCTAATAAATCGCTTATACCTTCGAACCCGACCCATTTGGTCGATCATTAGGATCCGACCAAATACATTAGGTGACCATAGTAGGTAGGGAATAACCTTCCGAGGTTATACCTTATGGTCGCTTCGTTTAAGTAGTTGTATGATAGGTAGTTTATATGCCTTAGGTAAATTACCAAAATGCCCTTTTTACACCAAAATTCATTTTAAGCATATGTAACATAACATTTGGTATCTAAACTGATTTGGCAACAATATTAAACATCTTAAGGCATATATTACTTGTCATAGGACTAGTTAAGCAGTCCGAACGCGTTTCACGCGAATGACGCGTTAAAGTAGCATAAGCTACCTAAACGGGTCGTAAGCACTTAGGATAGGTTTCATTTTAGTATGTGGGCTTTGTTAAACCATATTACACAAGTCTCCATACTCGTTTGGTTTTACGAACCCTCATTATATCAAATCCTCCGATTTAGGTCCGGTATATTAACATAGTTACCTATATTAGGTGCCGTTTAATTTCCGTGATCTCTAGCATTGTTTGGTTGTTACTCAAGGACTACTGAGCAATCTCAAGTGAGTACATAGACCCCTCTTTTACTGTTTTCCAAACATTTTGGGGTGGAACACATGTGCCTACTTGTTACTTTCATGCTTTCCTGTTTTCATATCATATACTTGCTATATTCATTAGTACATTTATAGTACATGATTTCATTGTGTTCATGCTATGTATGCCCATTGTGTGCGTACTTAGTACATTGTTTTACATTACATTTCATGCTATGTATGCCCATTGTGTGCGTACTTAGTACATCGTTTTACATTACATTTCATGCTATGTATGCCCATTGTGTGCGTACTTAGTACATTGTTTTACATTACATTTTATGCTATGTATGCCCATTGTGTGCATACTTAGTACATCGTTTTACATTACATTTCATGCTATGTATGCCCATTGTGTGCGTATGTAGTACATCATTTTACATTACATTTCTTGCTATGTATGCCCATTGTGTGCGTACTTAGTACATTGTTTTACATTACATTTTATGCTATGTATGCCCATTGTGTGCGTACTTAGTACATTTGTTATTCATCACATGCTTACATTTTGGTATGACATTTGGTATGTTTAAATGGAACAATACATTCATTAACATTAGCTACGCCGTTCGTTAGTAGGTAGTGGTACCATAGGAATTGACAACTCCCATTCCTGAAATCCTGGGTTGGTGTGGATTGGAAGGAATGACCGAATTCGATACACATAACTTAGATAAACCTTTAATTGTTTAAGGGTTTATCGCCACAGTCTCAAGGCTTGAGTGTATGCATTTTCACAACACCGCATAGATGTTTATATCAGTATAGCATGCATTTATTACACAAAACATAACTTTGATTTAAACCATGTTTTACTTCAATACCTTGTTTTGTGCATTTTACATATGGTTTACTTGACATATTTCACTTACCATAAATAAACATTTTGACATTTATATACACAATTCATGATTTACATTAGACATAAACATTTTGACATTGATATACACAATTCATGATTTACATTAGACATAAACATTTTGACATTGATATACACAATTCATGATTTTCATTGGACATAAACATTTAGACATTAATATACACAATTCATGATTTACATTAGACATAGACATTATACATGGTTTTCACACAAACATTTTGACATTTGATTATACATAAACATTTTACTTTGATGGTTTGGTTTGAGTAAGTGATTTAAGTAACGAGGCGTATGTAATATGATACGAGCATGGTGGATACGCCGCTGGTACTTCCTATATATAAGTGCTTGTATGGTATTACATATCGTAGCGTTATTTAAATCATTTCAATTTAGACATATAACATTTTATACAAATAACATACTTTTCACAATACATTGTTTTACAAACAACTTATCTAATACAAACTCATTTTACTTGGTTATTTACTTAACCATGTATTATTCTTTTATACAAATACATATCATTTGGTTTATTTATAACTTTTCAAATGATTTAGAAAGACAAAGCAAATTACAAGGTTCATGACTAAACATTTTCTTAAACATAAGTCATGAATCTTATTTTCACAAAACCTATGTATCTCACAGGCATTTTTATGCTGACGTACCTATTTTCACATGTGTTTCAGGATATGATGCATAGGATTTATCAAGATATACTTAGGCGGACTTGGGCCTTAGTGACAATAAAAGATGCAAGACTAGTTATTTATGTTATATTTCTTTGATTGTCAAGACATTGTAACTCTTTTAATCAATAAAACAATATTTCAATTTCCATGTGTTATGAAACAATGATTCTGTTACAACACTCCCCGACGTTTCCGCCACGTTTTGTTGTTTTACGTGGTCGGGGTGTGACAGAAAGTCTCATCATAATCAACCCCTTGAGTTTGAGTGAAACCTTTTGCTACAAGTCTCGCTTTATAAGTATCCAAGTTACAATGCATATTCGTTTTCTTCTTGAAAACCCACTTACTTCCAAATACTTTGGAGTTAAGAGGTGGCACAACCAATTCCCATACTTTGTTTTCATACATGGATTGCATCTCTACGTTCATGGCCTCAAGCCATTTGTCGCAATCGGATCTTGACATTGCATCATGGTATGTAGTTGGTTCATCTGAATCCACTACGTAGCATCCATCCATGAAAAATCCATATCTTTCAGGTGGATTACTAATTCGACCATATCTGCAACTGTTTTGTGTATGTTGATCAACCATTTGATCATCTTCAACAACCTCTTGTTGAGTGCTAGTATCATCCAAACGTGTATCGGCTTGTGGTTCTTGATCCTCATCAAGTTCCACTGTTCTACTAGTTCCTTCCATAAGGAACTTATCTTCCAAGAACTTAGCCTTTCGAGCAACAAATACCTTTTGCTCTGTTGGATCGTAGAAATAATATCCTATATCATCTTTAGGATATCCTACGAAGATACACTTAGTGGATCGTACTTTTAACTTGTTTGGGGTGTATTGCTTCACATAAGCATCACAACCCCATACCTTCAAATATGATAACGATGGAACCGTTCCATGCCATATTTCAAAAAGTGTCTTATCCACTTTCTTGGTTGGGGCCATATTTAATATACGAGCCACAGAGAGCAAAGCGTAACCCCAAAATGATAGAGGTAATGTGCTTCTAGCCATCATAGATCTAACCATATCCAATAGAGTTCGATTCCTCCTCTCAGATACACCATTATGTTGTGGTGTTCCAGGTGGAGTAAGTTGTGTGATAATTCCACAACTCCTAAGATGATCTTGAAAAGCATCACTAAGGTATTCACCTCCTCTATCAGAACGAAGAACTTTGATTGTCTTGGTGAGTTGATTCTTGATACGTGGTCGAAAACCGGTGTTCGTAATTGCTTAATTTGATGTTATTACACAAGTTTTAATTTCGAATAGCCTACTTTTGGACAAGAGATGGGGGCGATGAGAGTGCTCTGGGCGATTTTGGGAAAATTGTGAAACCCTAGTTTTTCTTCAATCCAATCCTGGTCTTGATTGATTTTGCTTAGCAACTAGGGTGTTCGATTCTTTACTGGTAAGGAATCCTGAATTGCTCCTTCGTTTCTATCCAATTGAAATCAGATTAGGGTGTACGTTTTCTAGGGTTTCGGTTTCTTTTGTTTTCCGATTGGCTGATTCAGATCACGGGGTTTAAAGGGTGGGTTCTTAGTACATGTTCGGCTGTCCGATTTGTATTAAGGTTTCTGCAATTTCAAACCCTTTCGGTCGCTGTGTGATTGGCGTTCGGTTTTAAACTTTTGTGTCTCGTGTTTCTGATTCATGGATGGAAACAGTGCCGACAACGAAAATGTCTTCGCTACGAAGATTAAGAACATTGACGGAAAGCCTTACGAGCCAAGACAAGCTCTACGTATGGCGGCTAGGTTTTCTGATTCTCCGAAGAAGGTAAGATTTTTGCTACCGTTAAATGATGTGCTTCATGCTGGTCGTTCTGATTCTCCTATTCAAAGTTACGCTAAGGTTGTTGATAAACGGAAGGTAGCTTTTGTCCTTCCGCTAAATGATGTGTATCCTGATTCTCCAATTCAAGATCAGATTCCGGGAAGTCATTTGCAACATCAATCTTATGCTAGTGTGGTCTCAAATGATCAAGCTGAGCAAGGTGATGTTAACATGGGTCTTGGTTCAAATCAGAATCAGAATGGTGATGGTATAGTTAGAAATGCCAATGAACTGGCTGATCAAGCTCCAAAAATCAACTTTCGATCTTTAAAATCAGATGTTTCATTGGATGGAGTGGATGTTGTGTTACCAATTGAGTCCGTTCGTGAGGTTAACAACAGGTTAGCTAATACTCTTTATGGGTACTTCTTGGGGGATAGAATTGCTTATCCGGTTGTTGATTATTTTGTGCGAACAAATTGGAAAAAAATATGGACTACAAAAAACTATGATGAATTCAAATGGGTTTTTCTTCTTCAAGTTTGAAGACAGAAAGGGTATGACTGATGTGCTTGAAGGGGGGCCTTGGCTGATTCGGAACAAACCTATTTTTCTCAACACTTGGTCCCCTACGAACACTCTTAAAAAAGAAGATATTAAAAAGGTTGTAGTTTGGGTGAAATTGCATGAGGTTCCTCTAGCGGCGTATACTAATGATGGGTTAAGCATGTTGGCGTCTAAAATTGGTTCTCCGTTGCGGTTGGATTCGTATACTATTGATATGTGCAATGAGGCTTGGGGACGAAGCAGCTATGCTAGGGCTCTCATTGATATCTCTGCCGAACATGAATTTAAAGAGGTCCTAACCATGGCTATTCCTGAGTTGGATGAGAACAAGTATGTCAACGAGACTAATCGTGTGGAATATGAATGGAAACCCCCGAGATGTGCCCACTGTTGTGTATTTGGGCATGATTCAGAGGAGTGTCCAAAATGCATTCGATCGACAGTGAAACCTCCTATAAACAGTCCGAAAGTAGATGAGGATGGTTATACGGAAGTCAAGACAAAGAAGAATATAAAGAAGAGCGGTTGTCAAGGTAACAATCAAAAGCCAAAGTTTGAATATAGACCTGTGGATAAAAAGAAAAAGGCAGTGAGTTCTTCCTACGTGAATGCGCAGTGCACTAGTTCATCCAAGGTTCAAACACACAATTCGTTTAGTGCTCTTGGGTTCGTTGGGAGGAATGGGGGTTCCTTCCAGGGGAGACATAAAGGGGGTCGTGAGCTAAATGAGGAGTCTGACGATGACGAGGTAGAGGTTGTATATGATGAAACGAATGAGTTTATGACATCGGGTACTCATCCTACGTCTTCCAGTACAGGGGCAAGCACCTCTCACATAAAGTTGTCCAATGGATAGGTGGCTTCTGTTTCATGCTAAGGGGCTGCCGGTTGGTAGCAATTTCATTTTTGATGATGGCGGTTGACGTCGTTGTTTGTTTTTTTTTTCGTTTGTCTACTAGTTAGTCATTATCATGATTGTAGTAGGCTAGATTAAGGTGGTATGTTGGTTTGTTTGCTTTTTTCTTACATATATGGGGCATGTCCTGTATATGAACTAGTGGGGAACTCATCCTCATTACTTGTTCTTATTTGGCGGTTGTCTATAATAGAATCACCCGGGGTAACCCTTTACCCAAAAAAAAAAGAATAGCCTACTTTTGATTAGATACTTGTTTTACAGGTCTAGCAGAGTTTAAGGAGCTTTTCGGGAGCTTTACGGGTCATCGGAGTGAAAACAGGACCACCGGGACGTGAAACGGGTCAACCGGGAGCATGGAACGCGAAAAACGAGAGTTGAAACATCCATGCACCATCTCCGATGGTTGTTGCATTATTCTGTCGCCCAAAAATGCCGGTAGGCAGCGAGTTACACCGTCGGCCATAATTAAACAAACATGCACCGTCGCCGACGGGGCTTCAGGCCATCGGCGACGACTTCTCAATAATGACGACACGCTGTTTTTGATCCTTTGGGTGTGGGAACGAATAAAAACACTTTTGGTCATCAATTTTCGGGGGTTACACATTGACTTGAGGTTTGAACTTGATCTTGGAGCCTATTCTCATCCACTTTTCATCACCAATCCAACCAACATCATCCGGAATCCATCAAGACGCCAAACCATCATCCGAATCAACCGAATCGAAACCCTAATTCATCACTATTCCATTCATCTTTCAATTCAACATCACCAACCATCCACAACCCTAACCATTCATCTATTCATCCATCTTCAAGCGTCCAGATGACCCAATTCAAGTCTCAAGCATCCGTTGATCGTGCCTCTTCCACCATGAGCGGCTAATTTCTTGGAGGTTTCACCCCGGTGTAGGTTATTGTAAGTCTAGGGTTTTGAACAATGTTTTAGTTTGATTTTGTGACAACTTGAATTGTATTTGAATTGATTGACAATTGTCTTGCATTTGAACTATATTTGTGAATTATCGAGTGAGTTATGAAATTTGACTTTGCGAAACAAGTTTGTGCAATTATGCCTTGTCATTCAAAAGGTTTTACTTGTCCGAAGTAACGAAGTGCATTGTGGTCCGTAATATGCGTTGATAGCAATTGGCACCTACGCTTTGATGATAGAAATCCGTTAATAACATACTCAAGTAAATCAAATTTAAAATGTGTACGAACCCTAGGATTGCAATTACCGAACCGGGTGTGAGCCTTGTTTTATTTATATTGTTCAAACAATCAATTTCATTTCTTGAAATTTGTTAATCATTAGTAGTTAATCAATCCAATTATTTTAGTAATCTTAATTCAAATCTTTTCAATCAAACAAAAAATACATAAAAACAAGATAGCTAGCTTCATAAGTTGTGACACATATTTCAATTCAATCAAATCCACTCGCAAACCACATACTCTTCGTGGTTCGACCCCTTGCTACCACTAACTATTTGTTAAGGGTAATTTGGGACTATAAATATTCTCTTTAACCGGAGCGCGACACTCCGATCAAATTTTGACGCCGTTGCCGGGGAGTGTGTGCGCTTTGTGTTTGGATATTGCTTGAATTTTGGTGATTAACTGTTTAAATTGCATAGTTTCTTTTCTTGTACTTTATCTTTTTCCTTGTTACGTGGGTTGTGTTACTTGTGTAGGTTACAGGTAGTGCATGCATACGCGGAACTCCGGGAGGACTTCACCGTTAGTCTACGAACCGGAAATTGAAAGAGTTGCAAGAAGGAACCTAGCAAGCCGGTTAGAAGCAACCCTTGTTTCTAACCAAGCCACCCAAACACCACAATCCACACCATCCATTGAAACCTATTCAATGGCAAACCAAAACTCCAATCACCCAAACCTCAATCAAAACCAATTCCAAGCCCAAAACGTTCAACTTATACCTCAAGAGCAACCGGGTGGCAATAACAATTCTAGACCACCCACACCACCTTTCCGAAACCAAAATCCCAACAACACCCAAGGAACACCCCAACAACAAAACCTTCACCGACAAAATTCCTTACCCATTCACCTCGATGATCAGAATGTCAATTCCGACCGTAGAGGCAATCGAGATCGTGGAAATCCCATGAATGAAGACCTGTTCTTTAACATAGACGATTTGAGGAACGCCATCCCCGATGACGAACCGTATAGTGTTCCCGGTTATCAATCGCCGGAACATGTGAGTGTTCATAAGGAAAATTCGGACGATGGGGGATATTATGATGATCGGGCTAATGATGACGAAGATTGGGGGTATGTGAATCAAGGTAACATCTACAATGCAAGAGGGTTTGAAGATGATGAGTTTGGCTACCAAAACGCCAACTTTGTGGGGAACGATGACTATGGGTACGGGGATAGGAGAAATGACGGTTACGAAAACAACCGCCAACCACGGAGCAACAACCAAAGGAACCGGAATGATGGGTTTTACAATAACAACAACAATGCTAACCCTAACCGGATTCCTCGTTTTGTGGGTGGGGGTAATCAAAGGGGTAACCAAGGTGGAAACCGAAGAGGTGATAGAAGGGATAATCGAAGGCCGGTGGATCAAGAAGTTAACGGTCCACATCGTCGTCAACAACCTCCACGGGGAGTAAATGACCGTTTTAGACCGGTGGTTTTGGATAATGACTCTCCAATAGTTTATGAAAGGAGAATGTTCGACTGTAAGCCTCATTACATCAATATACTTCCCCACTTCAATGGGAGGTCTAATGATGAACCGTACACGAATTTGGCGAAGTTTTCCTCCATTTGTAACACTATTGGGGGGCACAATTTTGCATTGGAGGAGGTCAAGCTTCGATTATTCCAGTTTTCGCTAAAAGACAAGGCGAAACAATGGTTTCTTACACTTCCGGCGAATAGTATCCGGACATGGTATGAGATGCAACAAGTCTTTCTTGATGAATACTATTCGATAGCGAAGACCGATGATGCACGGGATGAAATAAGGTCGTTTCGGCAACTATCGAGTGAGCCGTTGCATGAAGCGTTCACTTGATACAAAGAATTGATTTGGAAATGCCCACATCACCAAATAGAAAAATGGGAATTGGTGAAGTGTTTAGTACGTGGTTTAGATGATGCAACGTGGAATCGCCTCGAGTCAACGAGCAACGGAACTCTATTGAGCAATCATGAAGATGATGATTGGGAATTCCTCGAGCGGATGAGCAAGCGGTCGAAGGAGAAGGAATCGGCCGATAGAGCTAAGAAACATCTCGTCTCCCGATCACTTCCCGATCTTGATTCTAAGGATCGAATTTCTACTTTAGAATGGGAAATGGCTCGTATGAAAAAGAAGGAGGTGAATGCGGTGCAATTCGCGGTGTGTGAAGATTGTGGGGATATCGGCCATAGGACCGATCAATGTCCAATGGGGCCGAGTGATTACACCGAGGAGGTAAATCAAGTGTCCAGGGATAGAAAGAAAAATGATATGAACTCGAACACTTATCATCCCGGATTGAGAAATCATCCCAATTTCCGATATGGGAATGCCGCAAATCAAATGAACCCGAACTTTCAACCGGGTAACCAAAGCGGGTCATCATATCAAAATCGCCAAGGTGGTAACCAAGGGGGTTACCAAGTACCAACATAATTACAATCAAGGGTACCAAGGTCGGGACAACAATTACCAAGGAGGGTACCAAAGGAATTATAATAATCAAGGCGATAATGGAAGCGGGTCAAACAATCAAACCGGTGGTGATGATTTGAGTGCCAAAATGGATGCTTTGTTAAATGTGGTTAAGGACTCTAACAGTGACATTAAGGATATGAAGAAGACAAATGAGATTCGGGACAAAGCACATGAGGCACTAGCAAAGCAAGTGGGCCAACTTGCGGAGGAAATGGCTCAAATGAGGGGAAGCATGGGAAAGCTTCCAAGTGACACTACGGTTAACCCTAAGCATCAAGGGTCAAACTCGAAGAACACACGTGAGGTACCAATAAATAAAATTTCTTTATGTAGTGATCGAGTGATAGATAACGGTGTTGAGCCACCACCACCCGAGTTTGTTGAAGGGGTGGTGCAAGATGCGAGTGATGATGAAGGTAATAACGGTCAAACGGGTTAAAATAAAAATGATTTAAAAATTAATAAAAATACACCCGTTGTAACTATTCCCGTCCCAAAGGCTAAGGAAAAGGGTGTGGAGGTTAATACCGCCCCTTATCCCGAAGCTTTGTTGGGACCATCTAAGAAAGTGGTAAATAAACGAGGCCCACAACAAGAAGAGATGTGGGAAATTTTTAAACAAGTTAAAATCAATTTACCACTCTTAGATGTTATTAAGCAAGTACCTTCATATGCTAAATACTTGAAAGATTTATGCACCCAAAAGCGAACTCACAAGTTTCCTAAGAAACTTGATTTAACTGAAAATGTGAGTTCGGTTCTTTCGGGTGCACTTCCACCAAAACTTCAAGATCAGGGGGCGCCCATTATTTCAATACAAGTCGGTGAATTTAAAATGACCTGGGCACTTTTGGATCTTGGGGCAAATGTGAGTAACTTTCCGGGTAGTTTATATGACCAATATGATTTTGGTCCACTTCAAGTGTCGAACACCACCGTGGTGTTAGCCGACTTGACCCCTAAACTACCCCGTGGGATAGTCACATATGTAATAGTCAAGGTCGAGGACTTTTACTATCCGATGGACTTTCTTGTATTAGATTATGTTTCTTTGGACCGAACCAAGCAACCAATGGTGACCCTCGGTCGACCATTTTTGGCAACATCGAATGCCCAAATTAATTGCAAATCGGGGCACGGTCGACATGACTTTTGGTAACCGTCGGTTGCGGTTAAATGTCTTTTCGGGATTGACGGATCCTCTAGTCAGCGATGAATGCTATATGGCGGACATTGTTGATGAGTGTATACCTCTATGCGATATTAGTGTCGAAGAGGAAAACACAATAGAGGAATGTTTCATGTTTGACAGGTTACAAGGAGAGACGAATCGAAGCATGGATGAAGAGGTGAAAGAGTTGGAGGTCTTAGCGGCTAGGGAAGGAAGGCCCACTGTCACAC
This sequence comes from Helianthus tuberosus, assembly GCA_030545235.1. Lineage (NCBI taxonomy): Eukaryota > Viridiplantae > Streptophyta > Magnoliopsida > Asterales > Asteraceae > Helianthus > Helianthus tuberosus. The sequence continues at coordinate 89,034,165 of CM060369.1, forward strand.
CCCGATATTTCCACGTTTTACCGGTGGGGAGTATCGTGACGTAGTTGATATCATCATAGTCAAACAACACAATATTTAAATGCACAGCGGAAGCAAAAGATAATTATATTACAATCCGAATTCAAAAGTAATATCAAATATTACAACGGAATGTAAATTGGATCCACAGGCGGATCTTGAAACAAAAGAAGCTATCAGACTAATGGCTTTTGTGAAGGAGTTGCAAAGTCCTCAACTAACAAGTCCTGAGCAGCTTCCAGCCTATTACGTACTTGTACCTGTCACTTAGACTTTGGAAAATACGTCAGTTTTCACTGGTAAATACACTCAACCGACTCATTTGAAAATGTTTATGAAAATTGGTTTAGGTGCACAAGGCACGAATATATTTTGACACTTTGATTAAAATGTACAAGGCAAAATTAATCTTTTATACTTGGGACAAACTATATCTCATGTTATCAGTTTTACATAACTTGCTCTACATACGGGGCCCGGTTCTATGCCGGTTCAAGATTAACCGACACACCACTTATTCCCTTATTGGGAATCCCATATTGGGTATAATTAATTTATGGTATAATACCCACAAGAAGATACCCTTCTTGTGGACTACCTTTTTACATATTGCATCTGTCAGGTGTATGCCTACACCCCGTGCTTAGGTCGTGGCCATTGCAATTAATGAGTCAAGGATATCCAGGACACAGTCGCATTAACCCCCAATGTTTCAGTCAAGCAATACGAATTAAAACAGGTTATTTGGATTTCCTGACTTATTGGTCTTTGAATCCCATACCTGACCATGCGGTATTTATTATACCGTATCCCAAGCCCATATAAGGGAAAATAGGTTAAGAGTATTTACCTGAGCTAGCTCATGTCTTAAATAGCAAGAATTATAATAACTCAGCCGTATTCACTTAAGTAAGCGTAGGTACAATTTACCGGAAGGCTCTAGTCTGGAATGATGGTATAAATAACCAATTAGAATACTAACGGGTCTTAATTATGTCATAGACTTAGACCGGCTAGTTTTTAACAGAAAAACGGTACGATACGCTAGATTAAGCGGAGACCGGATTAGAATGTGATTTAGACCCAACAAGTATGAAGACTTGTATAAAATGGGTAAACTAAATACATTCTGGATTTTGAAATGAAAATGGTTTGACCCGTTCCGGCTAATTTATGTAAACTAGTTACATAAACCGTACCGGGCGCGTATATGCGTAACGGGTAACCGAATGAGTCATACACAAGTTCCATAAGTTAATATGCTTTAAATGTGATATGATATCAGTAGGATATCTTCCATTATGCCCAAAACGAGTTTAAAACCAATTTATGCCCCGTAGGGGTATTTTGGTCATTTAAAAGGTTATGAAAGAGTTTATATGTAAATCTGAGTTCCGGGTCTGATGTAATCAGTAAAAATACTTAACTTAATAAGTTATAACAGTAGGGTAATGCCTATATGTGAAATTTATCAATTATAACCATACTATGCACCGAAAGGGCATTTTGGTAATTTCACTTAAGCCTAAAAGGTCAAAACTGGAATCTGAGTTTAAAAACTTTTGCTTACTGTTAAAATATAATAATTTACTTAAAATATCAGTAGGCATCCAACCTTATATGTTTAAAATAGTTTAGATACATATTATGCGTTAAAAACGCTTAAAAGGCGCTTTGGAGCCATTTCCGGGTTCTATATAGAAAGCTGATATATTTATTATTCCAGAAGGTTTAAAATAATTTATTTATCATATAAAATCAGTAGCAAAAGGTTTGGGGTCAAAAAAATTTGTAAAACTCATTTTATAGCCCAAAAGGGCGAAACCGGCAATAACCGAATTAAAGCTACAACCCTATGTTATGCTCAGCCTAAAATTAATTAAAAATCTTCAAAAATCCCAAAATATTATTTTACATCAGTGGGTAAAAAGTTTGATATCAAAAAGTGGGTTTAAATAGGCTATAAGCTAATTATGCCATTTAATTACTAAAAAGCTTTCTAATTACGCTAATGAGCATAACTCTCAATCTATACCTCAAACCGATGTCAAATTTTAGGTGCAAGTTTATAAATCAGTAAATAAGGTTTCTACTCTTTTACATTTTCAAAAATCACGTTTTAAGGTGAAAAGGGCATAATAGTCAACATATATGCAATTAATGGAAACATGCATATTAATCGGATAACTAATAAACCAAGGTGTATAATCACAGAGGGTTATACTAACATGTAACCTGGTCCAAAAGAAGCTCTAAGGCATTTCTAAACTATGCCCAAATGGGTCAGAACTGAAAGTCAAAGCAAAAGTCAAATTATGCGACTTTCGGTTCTGAACCGGGTCTCTACTGAAAATTATCGGGTTGAACATGTTTAGGCATGTTCTTACATTAATTACCAAGTTATATTAATGATAAAACAGGTTGCATAGCTTCTACATTGCTAATTATGCATTAATTTGAAAATAAGCATTCTGTTGACTTTTTAATATCAAGTTTGACCCGACAATTGACCTAATTAGAGTGGGAATCAGAGAGTACCCTTTTAAGGGTTTATTACCCACATAATTACCTACGTATAGGTACTTTTAATTCGAGATTTGACTGAGCAATTATTGATTAATCTCGAAGTCAAACCTTAGTTACTATGGTTTGACTTTTAGCTAATTAACTAAGCTAAACTGAATTAGGAAGGGTTAAGGACACTTACAAAGGTCCTAAGTATGATTAGGGATCACTAGGAAGCTTGTTGCTGATCAGAGGAGCTCTAGAGACTAGCTTGAAAGGAGTTGCAAATGAAAGACCAAATTGTTGCAAACTTGGTTTTCTTATATAGCAACTTTGATGCCTCAAGATCACTCCAAATCAGTTTACAAAGGTTGTAAGATGTTCCCAAGTGTCCCTAGTATGCTATCAAGATTTTTGTATCTGGGCATGGCTTACGGACTGTAAGGGTCCCAGCCATATGGTCCGTAAGGACCTGGTCAGCAAACAGAAACTTTCACTTGTTGACAGATTTAGCCCCTGCACTTCCAAATGCCATTTCCGACACATCTAAGGCCCGTTAAACCATTTTTAAGGCTCTACAATGATGCCTAAGCATAGAGAACATGAAACATGCTAAAAAACATGCCGTATGTCGGTTCGTTTGGTCGTACGGTCACGTTGTTCGGCTAATTACGACGAAACACGGACGGACGCGAAAAACGATCCAAACGACGCGATGAATGGAATTTTATCAGGCCAAACTCTAAAATAAAATATTTTAGTGCTTACATAAATTTTTGGGTGTCCGGGGATATTCAGAATGTATGATATGCGCGAAAATGCAAACTTGTGCACTTTTTGACACTTTTAACTTTTAGTCCCTGCATGACTTAAAAGTTTATTTTTGCGCACCACACACCTCCAAGACTATATCTAAGCTATATAAAGGATAAATAGGGTATGTATAACTCATGGTTATATTCCGGAAGATCTGATAACATACGAATCGGCATACTTTAGCAGTTTGACGCTTTAGGTCCCTCTATTGCGTAAACTTGCGTATCTCATCATTTAATAGCATTGAAGCCTTATCTAATCCATATTAGGCATTATTGAAAGTATTATTAAGCATCATAATGCTTCGGGCTCGATAAAAGGTCATTCAGAGGTATAATTAAACATATTGACACTTTTAGTCCCTATACTTGCAAAGTTGCGCGTAACTACACTTTTAGGCATAAAAGCCTTGGATGGCCAATGATTGGCATTCCCGAGAGTATAATAAAATATCATGAGGCTCTTGTTTTGTTAAAAAGGTCACTCAGAGGTAAGAATTAACATGTTGACACTTTTAACCCTTTATTGCGCAAACTTTCAATTAATTACGCACACGGCTATACTTGATCAACAAGTGGCTCATTTGTGAATATAAAACCGTAAAAGGTTATTTAGAAACTTATTTTTAGGTATGATAATACTTCCAGTTCTTTCATAATTAATGTTTTTCGATTTTTTGAAAAATTAGTCCCTTATATTCAAGGTTTGACTTTACTAGGGTTTATTACACGTGTCAATACATCATTGGACGTGATTTTACGAGGTGTTACACCCACTTGGACACATCAAGTGGAAAGTCTTTCGGAAAGCATCGACACAAAGTTGAAGCCGTCATTGGAAGAGCCTCCGGTGGTAGAGTTGAAGGCGTTACCTAAGCATCTTAAGTATGCTTATGTGGGTGAGGGTAGCACGCTCCCGGTTATTATTGCATCTAACTTGACCGGGGAGCAAGAGGAAAAATTGATGAAAGTATTGGTAACTCATAGAGCCTCTATCGGGTGGACCATTACGGATTTGAAGGGAATTAGTCCCTCGGTAGTGATGCACAAGATCATCACGGAAGATGGCATGAGTCCATCTCGCAACACACAACGGAGGCTGAATCCAAACATGCGAGAAGTGGTTAAGAAGGAGGTATTGAAGTGGCTAGATGCGGGTATCATATACCCTATCTTGGATAGCCAATGGGTAAGCCCGACACAAACATTTCCTAAGAAAGTGGGCATTCAAGTCATCACAAATGACGCAGGTGAAGAGGTCGCCACCGGCCGGTAACCGGGTGGCGTATTTGTATTGACTATAGAAAGTTAAATGCTGCAACTTCCAAAGATCATTTCCCTTTGCCATTTATTGACCAAATTGTTGAGAAATTGGCCGGACAAAAATTTTATTGTTTTCTGGATGGCTATTCAGGATACAATCAAATTGCTATACATCCGGAAGACCAAGCAAAGACTACTTTTACTTGTCCATACGGTACCTTCGCATTTAGGCGAATGCCCTTTGGACTTTGTAATGCCCCCGCCACCTTCCAAAGGTGTATGATGAGTATCTTTTCAGATATGCTGGGGGAGTCATTGGAAATCTTCATGGATGATTTCTCAATATTTGGGTCATCATTTTATACATGCCTTGACCAACTTGAAAAAGTTTTAAAAAGATGTATTGAGAAAAATCTTGGTTTGAGTTGGGAAAAGAGCCATTTTATGGTTCAAGAAGGGATTGTGTTGGGGCATGTCGTCTCGAGTCGAGGGATCGAGGTGGATAGAGCAAAAGTGTAAGTCATATCCACTTTGCCTTATCCCACAAGTGTTAAGGGTATTAGGTCGTTCTTGGGACACGCGGGGTTTTATAGGCGGTTTATAAAAAGCTTTAGTGATATAACAAAACCCCTATGTAATTTATTGTTAAAGGATAAAACTTTTGATTTTGATAAAAACTGCCAAAATGCCTTTAACGTGTTGAAGAAAAAATTGGTTGAGGCCCCAATCTTGCAATCACCGAATTGGTCATTACCATTTGAAATTTTGTGTGATGCAAGTGATTATGCGGTGGGGGCCGTATTGGGACAAAGGGTGGACAAGAAACCGGTTGCCATTTACTACGCAAGTAAGACTCACTCGGATGCACAATTAAATTACACAACTACCGAGAAAGAGCTACTTGCGGTGGTATATGCGTTGGATAAATTTCGTGCTTATATATGGGGTACTAAGGTCATTGTATATTCTGACCATTCTGCAGTTAGGTATCTCAAAGACAAGAAGGATGCAAAGCCGAGATTAATCCGATGGGTTCTCTTGCTACAAGAATTTGACTTGGAAATTCGGGACAAAAAAGGGAGTGAGAATGTGGTTGCAGACCACTTGTCTCGATTGGTTGTGGAGGAGGATTCTTCCCGTGAAGAGATTAATGAGAACTTCCCAGATGAGCAAATTTTAAAAGTTTCAATATTACCATGGTATGCTAATATTGTTAATTATTTGGTCACAGGTGACTTGCCAGCTCATTGGGATAGGAGGAAGAGGTTGCACTTCCTTTCTCAAATCAAGTACTACACGTTGGAAGAACCGGGCTTATTCAAGATATGTCCGGATCAAGTCGTTCGAAGATGCATACCCGACGAGGAGATTCCTAGCGTCTTGATGCACTTGCATTCATTTGCTTGTGGGGGCCATTTCAGTGGTCACAAAACCAGGCACAAAGTGCTCAATAGCGGTCTCTATTGGCCGACTATTTTTAGGGATGCTTTTAATTTCGCTAAGAACTGTGTCGAGTGTCAAAAGTTAGGGGGTATTTCTAAAAGGGATGAAATGCCCATGCAACCGATCCTCATTGTAGATATTTTTGATGTGTGGGGGATCGATTTCATGGGACCATTCCCTAATTCGCATGGCAACTTATATATCTTGGTGGCGGTCGATTATGTATCCAAGTGGGTCGAGCGATTGCCACTAAGACGAATGACCATACCATTGTTTGCAATTTTGTACAAACAAACATAATTTCTAGATTTGGGATTCCCCGAGTGATCATTAGTGATGGGGGATCTCACTTTAAGAATTTTAACTTTGGCAAACTCTTGAAACGGTATGGTATTGATCATCGAATCGCTACCCCTTACCACCCAAAAACTAGCGGTCAAGTGGAAGTTTCCAATAGGCAAATAAAAGAAATTTTGCAAAAGACCGTTCGACCCGACCGAAAGGATTGGTCGACGAAGTTAAATGATGCTTTGTGGGCTTATAGAACGGCTCATAAAACACATATTGGAACTACACCTTATCGCTTAGTTTATGGGCAAAATTGCCATTTACCGGTTGAACTTGTGCATCGTGCTTGGTGGGCTATCAAAGAGGTTAACATGAAATATGACGATGCAGGAAAAGAGCGAAAATTAAAGCTTTGCGAATTGGAGGAGCTTAGGGAAGAAGCGTATGAGTGCGCCTCGAAATACAAGGATGATATGAAGAGGGCACATGACGCTAAGTTGAAGCCGAAGGAGTTTGAAGTGGGTCAAAAAGTTTGGCTTTACAATTCACGGCTTAAATACTTTCCCGGTAAGCTAAAGAGCAAATGGATGGGCCCATACGTGATTACACGGGTCGGGAAGCTTGGAGATGTTACAATCAAGGACCCGAAGGATGGGTCGAAGCAAACGGTTAATGGGGTCAACTGAAAGGACCGGTAATGAGTTTTGTAAAGTTATGTACAATTTATTTAATTATGTGAGTATTTTTGTGTTAATCGTTATCGTTTTGTACTAACCCTTTTGATTGTGTGAAGTCCGGACATCATAAACGGGTCTTGAAGATGAAAGGTATGTTTTTAGACTTATTTTTGTGTATTAGGGACAATACACGATTTTTCGGGGGGTGGTAGGGCCGTTAATGGTTTTCGCGTTTCAAAATTTAACTTATAAACAAAATTACAAAAAGATTTTTAATAATTTTTTGGAATTTTAAATGTATATAGTTTCTTTAGAAAAAGTTCATAAAATTATTTCTAATTTTCATAAAAATAATAATAAAAAATTGAGTTTCCGCATACCGTCGGCGACAGTGGTCATGCCCGTCGCCAACGGCCCCCCTAAAATGTGCGTCGGCTAATGATGTCCATAGACAGCGAGTTAGGCCATCGCTGGCCTCACCACATTTCACACACCGTCGCCGACGGTACTCACATCCGTCGCCGACGGTCCTTCTTTTCTCAGCCGACGCTGAGTTTTGTCTTATGTGTTAGTTCGAACCAAATTACTTACACAACCATAAAAACTTGACCCAAATCAGTTTTTAACCACACAAGTGACCCGAATTCGACCCAACATTAACTTAATACTAGAAATCTCGTGAATCACCCACTTCTCTCTCTCTTGCACTTCATCTTCCCCAAACCTTACTCCAAGAACCCTAATCCTTCCTCTTCTCATAACTTCTTCAAATCTCCACCAAATCCACTGATTTTTTAGCCTATTTCGTGTAATTTTCCGAGGAGAACAAAACCCCCATAACGGTTTTCATTAATTCTTGCTGGTTTGCAAGATTTCTGAAGTCAAAAATTCGGGTTCTTGAAGGGTGTTAATCAAGCTTCTTGCTTTGCACTTTTTCTTATTTTTTCTTGATCAATCTACATCAAAGGTATGAAATTTCATTTAATTTATGCATGATTTTCATATGGATTGTTGATTTCTTCCGAAATTTTAAGCTTATTGTTTAAGAGTAGGTTGTTTATCATAATGTATGATGTTTTAGCATGAATTTAAGAATGATTACTTGATTTGGGTGGGATTTGAACATGCTCTAGTCTTAGTGATGTGGTTACACTAGTTAGTTGCATGATTGAGCATAGTTGTGATGTTGAATATTGTTGAAACCATGAAACTTTGAGAAATTTTGTGAATAAACATGTTTAATTGATATGTAGATGATAAGATGTGCGACTTTGGAAGTTTAAAAAGGTGATTTTACATCTAGTTATTGATTGAAATTCAACATTGCATATTATGTTCAAAGTTTGAGATTGTTTGAAGATTTGGGTATGCTAATTGTTGTTGTATGGGACACCAAGGCTATCATGGCATCAAATCGTGATGATAAACACGTGGGATACAAGGGAGTCGTATAAACGGAAGATGATCCCTTACGTGAGATTAATCAGCGCGATGATTTTGCAGCAAAATGCATTGCCTCAGGAATCGCTGTGGGTCTCTAAACCCTTCAATCAGTTTAACCTCGCCTCCATGAAGCAACATTGGAAGATAACAGTTAAGGTCTTTGGTCATCTTCACAAGTTGAGTATGACCAAGGAAACAGTTACAGGTTCAATGATCAGGGTGATGATGAAGAGGGTGATGAAGATGAGGAGACGGTTGATATGGAGGATGAGACGGAGCCTCCCGGTCCACGGGGACCAAGACAGAGATACAGGCAGAAACATCGGGAAATTTCTGCCGATGTAGCAGATTTTGTGAATCAAAGACAGGGGCCGACGTACAGGAATTTTAACCGCGAGCAACAAGCGGTTTATGATAACGTGTCGGCATGTATAGGTGAGGGAAGAGAATATGAGGTAAGAAGGAAGGCTTGGGAAGAGATGCTTGGGGGCCAAATGCAAGAACAGTGGGCTCTCCAAGCAACCCATTGCGAGAGGATGGAGAAATAAATGGAGGAACAACAATTGCAACAAGAGCTACAAAGGTCACAAATGGAACGCTTGTTACAATTGCAAGAGGAAGATAGGGCCCGAAGACGGGCATGGGAGGAAGATGAGGCGAGGCGTCAAAATGAACAAAGAGAATTGGAACGACGCCGATGGAGCGCTTTATGTGTTTCTAATCAAATGGCTATTAATAATGCCAAGGTCCTCCACGATCAGGAGCGACATCGAAGAGACTATGAAGCCGGCCTCCCTTATGCCGAACACTCGGGGTGGACCGATTACCCCAATCTCCCCCATCCACGATGCCCATCCTATCCAACCCCTCACTGGCCCAAGGCTGTTGGGTCCAACTTCATTCCGATACCCTACCAACCACCACCTCAAGGAGAACCGGGCCCACTAGATAACTACAGGGAGATGTTCGAGGCCCTCACTGGTTATCCATACCAGCCAAACCCGCCAGTTAACCCTAACGAGAGATATCAGCGGTAAAGGTAAGGTATGTTTTGTGTTGTTGTTGTTGTTGTATATTTTTCGGTTTCTTTATTTCTATTTCGTTATTATTTCTTTTTGCCTAGTTAAATGAACGTTGTGGGTGTGTTCCCTATATAACCCTCACGAGACCTCTCATCCTCCCAAGCTATTGGGGGGTTTAAAAGGGCTTGTTGCATAAGCTAAATGCAACCGTGATTCCTACGAAAGTGAGTTAGGATTGTTATTGTTGTAAACTATTTTTCCACAAAAATCAAGGTAATTTAACGCATGATTTGGTAAACTTTCATAAAAATGGTAGAACTAAGAACCTAACAAATTTCAATGGTTGTGAGAAGCATGCTTCTACACAAGGGTTAAGATTTCTAGGTATAACATGTTCGCGGGACAACCATTTTTACGAAGAAAAGAAGTAGACAGGAGCATCTAGCGACAAATATCAGGTGCATGCGTTCCCTTTTTACCTTGATATTTAGTTTAGTAATAAGTGGATTGTAAATGTATATTATTTTCGGGGTGGAATTTTTTGGGAAGTTAGCCGTGTCACATCCCTTGTGCGTTTTTAAAACTCTAGTTCTTACACATTGAGGACAATGTTTACCTCAAGTGTGGGGATGGGGGAGTAGTAAAAGTTTTCGATTTTGATTCGTTCATTTAAATACTACACATTGAGGACAATGTTTACCTCAAGTGTGGGGATGGGGGAAATTTTCAAAAATTTTCAAAAATATATTGTTTCAAATGCGATCTTAAAGCACAAGTAACTAATTCAACGAGGGATGTCACAACCCATTTGGTCTTTTGTCATGGTCAAGTTCAAATTAATAACATGACGGGTATTTAGCGGGTGGTTATTTGGGAATAATTCGCTTAAAGAACTAGCGTTTTATGCATATCACATACCATACCCTTATACGTGAGGTCTTGAGCCACTTTATATCATAGATTTACATATACATGTTTCTTTGTTTGAGTGGATCATTAGTCGCGTATTGTAGAACTTGCAACTTTTGATACGTTCAAGACCATAGACCGAATACAAGCACGAGAATGATTAAGGCACTCGGTAAACCTTTTCCTTTTACACCATTTATTTATCCTCACCCAAAAGTCATCCCATAGTAGCCAACTTTGAGCCTAATCCTTTCGTTTGACCACCCTATAGCCAATAACCTTAAACCTTTTTCTTCTAAACCCGTGTGATGGAAATTCGATTATAGGAGTCGAGTTTATATAGTTGTATTTGATTGTTTGCAAAAAAAAAGAAAAAAATTAGAAAATGTTATGTAAAAAAGAATTGGAAATCATCAAAAAAAAATATGAAGTTAGTGGTTGTTGAATAAATGGCTAAAGTTGTTGCCTTGTATGGTGTTTATAGTTTAGTTTGGTTTAGAGTAGTCAATTGTAATAAAAATCGAATTTTCATCACCTTAGCCACTTTAAAAATTTCCTATATCCTACCCTTAGCCTAGCCCCGTTACAACCCTTACAAAGACCTTATGACTTGTGCTTAGTATTCGTGATCAGTGGTGGAGAATGATTGAGTTGCAAGCCTATGCGGGTACGTGATCTAATCGGTTTTGAGAGATTAATTATTGAAGTGCTAATACATTATAAACATTAGCCAATTTATAAGCCGAGTGGAGAGAACATTGTGAGGGATATGCATGATTTGTTGGTTTCACGGGCGGGTTAATCTTGGATAACCATTGTTATATGTGATTATTCACTTGACCGTTAAATATGTTGAAAACTGTAAAAGAGTTTGAACTTTTGTATGACAATCGACCTTAACCTTCGTCTCGGGAATGGAGAGTGTATTCTTTGTTCGACCCACGTGAAAGTGAAAAACAGATTTGCTTGAGGGCAAGCAAAAGACAAGTGTGGGGATGTGATACGTGGTCAAAAACCGGTGTTCGTAATTGCTTAATTTGATGTTATTACACAAGTTTTAATTTCGAATAGCCTACTTTTGATTAGATACTTGTTTTGCAGGTCTAACAGAGTTTAAGGAGCTTTTCGGGAGCTTTACGGGTCATCAAAGTGAAAACCGGACCACCGGGAAGCGAAACGGGTCAACCGGGAGCAAGGAACGTGAAAAACGAGAGTTCAAACATCCATGCACCGTCGCTGACGCCCATATGGGCCGTCGCCGACAGTTGTTGCATTATTCTGTCGCCCAAAAATGCCCGTAGGCAGCGAGTTACACCGTCGGCCATAATTAAACAAACATGCACCGTTGCCGACGGGGCTTCAGGCCGTCGGCGACGGCTTCTCAATAATGACGACGCGCTGTTTTTGATCCTTTGGGTGTGGGAATGAATAAAAACACTTTTGGTCATCAATTTTCGGGGGTTACACATTGACTTGAGGTTTGAACTTGATCTTGGAGCCTATTCTCATCCACTTTTCATCACCAATCCAACCAACATCATCTGGAATCCATCAAGACACCAAACGATCATCCGAATCAACCAAATCCAAACCCTAATTCATCACTATTCCATTCATCTTTCAATTCACCATCACCAACCATCCACAACCCTAACCATTCATCCATTCATCCATCTTCAAGCGTCAAGATGACCCAATTCAAGTTTCAAGCATCCGTTGATCGTGCCTCTTCCACCATGAGCGGCTAATTTCTTGGAGGTTTCACCCCGGTGTAGGTTATTGTAAGTCTAGGGTTTTGAACAATGTTTTAGTTTGATTTTGTGACAACTTGAATTGTATTTGAATTGATTGACAATTGTCTTTCATTTGAACTATATTTTTGAATTGTCGAGTGAGTTATGAAATTTGACTTTGCGAAACAAGTTTGTGCAATTATGCCTTGTCATTCAAAAGGTTTTACTTGTCCAAAGTAACGAAGTGCATTGTGGTCCGTAATATGCGTTGATAGCAATTGGCACCTACGCTTTGATGATAGAAATCCGTTAATAACATACTCAAGTAAATCAAATTTAAAACGTGTACGAACCCTAGGATTGCAATTACTGAACCGGGTGTGAGCCTTGTTTTCTTTATATTGTTCAAACAATCAATTTCATTTCTTGCAATTTGTTAATCATTAGTAGTTAATCAATCCAATTATTTTAGTAATCTTAATTCAAATCTTTTCAATCAAACAAAAATACATAAAAACAAGATAGCTAGCTTCATAAGTTGTGACACATATTTCAATTCAATCAAATCCACTCGCAAACCACATACTCTTCGTGGTTCGACCCCTTGCTACCACTAACTATTTGTTAAGGGTAATTTGGGACTATAAATATTATCTTTGACCGGAGCGCGACACTCCGATCAATTCTCTACTTCGTTTTGGAAGATTTTGAACGTTTCAAAAACTTCATCTTTGTGTCTTAGCAAGTACACATAACCATAACGACTATAGTCGTCGGTAAAAGTTACGAAGTATCTTTCACCATTCCTAGTCATTGGCTTAAAAGGACCACATACATCCGAATGTATGATACCTAATAAGTCTTTTGCCCTTTGGTTGGTCCCACTAAAGGGTTTCTTAGACATTTTACCTTGTAAACAAGATTCACATGTATCAAATGAACCTATTTCAATTGTTTCCAAAAGACCATTCTTTTGAAGTATTTGCATGCGATTTTTGTTTATGTGACCAAGATGACAATGCCAAAGATAGGTCTCACTCAAATCCATTTTGAGTTTCTTGGTGTTTGCTTGGTACATCGAATTATCAAATGATGTATCATCATGAACCAACTCATAAATACCATTTGAAGGCGTAGCTTTAAAGTAGAACATGTCATTCATCAAAGCATAAATTTCATTGTTCACAAACTTCAAATCAAATCCATATTGTCTTAAAAGGGAAATAGAAATAATGTTCATAGTCAAACTAGGAGCATACAAAACATTTTTCAAACAAATTTCCAAACCACTTGGAAGTTTTAGAACATAGTCCCCTTGGGCTTCAACTTGAACTTTCGCTCCATTGCCCATGAAGAGACTAGTATCTCCCTTCTTGTAATGCTTATTTCTTTTGAACCCCTGCAACGAATTGCAAATATGAGTTCCACATCGGGTATATAATACCCATGTGTCAAAAGAAATAACATTTAGATCAATATGTATCATAAAGATTGTACCTGAGGTTTGCCCCGCATCCCTCTTGTTTTTCAACTCTTTGAGATAGGTTGGACAATTCCTTTTCCAATGCCCTATCTCTCCACACTCAAAGCATGGATCGCTCGTGGCAACCTTTGCCTTCTTCTCTTTTGGTTTTGGTGGTTCTGCTTTAGCCTTTCTTTTTCCTTTCCCTTTGATGTGCCCCCTTCCTTTGGCAACATTTGCCTTGGAGTCGGGGTGATGCCCCTTCTTGCCTCCCTCATTGATCGTTAGAACGGGTAAATCCTTTTTACCCATTCCCGCTTCGGCCGTTCTGAGCATTGCATGAAGTTCACCAATGCTCTTGTCCCATCCATTCATGTTATAGTTCATAACAAAGCTCTCAAATTTCTTTGTTAAAGAGTTGAGGATCAAATCCGTAGCCAACTCTTTAGAGACGGGACAATTGAGCCTCTCGAGGCGATCAATGTGGCTTTTCATCTTAAGGACGTAAGATGAGACCGATTGGGTTTTCTCCATTCGACATGCATGAAGCGCTCAAACCGTTTCGAAGCGTTCTACCCTTGCTTGTTGTAGGAACATTTCCTTCAATTGGGTAATCATGTCGTATTCCCCATGATGTTCAAAGCCCTTTTTAATCTCGGGAATCATAGTTCCCAACATGAGGCATGAGGCTTGCATGGAGTCCTCCGTATACTTAACCCAATCATTGTAGGCTTCTACAACTTCCTCGTCAGGTTTATCGGGAATAGGATCGTCCAACACATAGGATATCTTCTCTTGCTTGAGAACAATTCTCAAGTTTCGAAACCAATCCATGAAGTTGTTATGGTTGAGATGATCCTTTTCAAGAATGGTTCTTAGTGATAGGTTAAAGACACGCTTTGGGTAATCGGGTTTGCATTGTTAGCGGCCATCTACAAAATTTAACAAAGTTCAATTTTAGTATTTTTGATATTATTAAAATTTTAATCATTAATACCCTTTTATATCTCATAGACAATTAATAATTAAAATCTAGAATCCAAAGTTACATTGAAATATTGGTTAGGTGACCTTTATCCCATTATTTAAATTAACAAGGTAGTCAACGTTTGACGATTGCAACCCTTTGCAACTTCTAGCCATATGGGATCGGTTAAACATCTTTATGTTTAGTTGGCATGTTTAATCCCATCAACACCTTTGTTCCCCATGCTTCGGTGACCCTAAGTTCATGGTTTCCAAATCAAGTCGTCCAACTTATACACACGTGTGAGTTTACACATATAAGTGGTTAGGTGACCTTTATCCCACAAACATGGTAACCCCACCTCAAATATACAAGTTTCCTCAAATGTGGTTAGGTGACCTTTATCCCACAAAGAGTTCCCAAGTGATTCGAGTGTTGTATAAAAGGATGGTGTTTGACTTGTTTTATAAAAGGGATTTTTATTTTTCAAAATTATAGTTTAGAAAAATTTTATGTACCATATATTTGCATGCATTCAAATCAATGGTACTTTAGTGAAAACCAATTTTCAAGGTTCTTTTAATAAAACCCATTTTATTATAAAATCATTAACTTTTAATAAAACCTTTTATTAACCATTTTAATGATTTTGTTAAGAACCAATTTTAAGCTTGTTACGGATTATTAGTTGTTAGGCATGCATATCATATACCATCCAAACAACCATAAATAAAATAACCATACAAGCACAACACATATATCAAAAAGGTGCATAACCATAGCCAACTATTTTGACCACACTTGTTAGCCGAAACAAGTGTGTTAAAAGGTCCTTCCTAAAGGGTGCATACAGACACAAATAATGTGTCGTTGAACTCCCACTTGATCCCGCATCCAAATGCTTCAAGTCTTCATCTTGTGTTGTGATTTCTTCACATTCTTTGAGCTTCCAAATGTCTTTTATTTTCAGCTCCAAACTTCTTTGGACTTCAAAAATGTGTTTTGGTTATCGGGCTAAAATCCCGTTAAGAACTATGAAGTCCTTTATGCCCGAAATTGGCAAAAACCAAAACCGCATTTTTGTGTGCATCTTCTTTTACAAAAAAAGAATCCTAATACATTTATTCTAGTAAAATAAAATGCACCTAATTTATTTACTTACATACCAAATGAAAATAAATAAATTACATATTTTTCAAATGGAAGAACAAAGATAAAATTATTACAACCCATTGAATAATTAAATACAAATCACAAACACAAAACATTCAACATATTCACATAAGGTCATGGCTAGGTTATGAACACCAAAAATATATATCCACATATATATATAAAATTCAAGAGCAAAATGGTTTCCTTTTACAACCTACATTTTCGGTCAAGAATGAAAAAACCGAAAAATGTGGGTTTTGGTCCAAATAAAACAAATCATCCACATGACATAATTTTTTTCAAGATTCCTTTATGCATGTAGGAAATAAATCTTGAAAAAACAAAGGAAAACCATGGATAAAATTTCGTCCATAGGGTTTCTACAAACCCGAAATTTTTAAATCCGATGAAGCATGCACTCATATAAGCGGCTCTAGATGCCATTGTTGGTTTTTTCACATGTTTATCAAAGTAATTTTATCCATATAAAATTAAAACGCAGCGGAAAAGGATTTAAAACATGTTACTTTACAAGATCTAAAACCATTTTAAATGCAAAACCCAATAACCGGATCCATATATGACATGTATGCTATCAAAATGCAACCATAGGGTGTTTTAAGAAACAACCTTTCAAGGAGCAAGGAGATGGAAGATGATGATGATTCTTGAATGGTAGCTTCCAAACGAGAAAGACTCAAGCTAGTATACCCCAAGCTTCCAACGAACACCCTTGAATTGCTAGGATTTGTACACTTGAATCTCACTTGAAAATCCCTCTTGATCAACACTACTTTGGCCGAACATTTAGAGGAGTTTTTATGAGTTCTTGCAACTTGAAAATACTAGTGGTAACATGTGAGAGAAGATGTCTATTTTTAAACAAAAAACAAGTGCCATACATATGAGATATTGTTGCATGAAATTTGATTGGACCAACCCTCTTGGGAAGACCCAAAGTGGGCGGCCCTATGGGGATTTTACCAACCAAAATTTTCAAATTTTTATTAAAATGTAATCTTGTTTTAATTTTATAACCTTTTATAAAATATAACATAACATGTTACAAGATTTTATGCAACATCTCACAATGTTTTATAATGTTACTTAACCCATTAAATAACAAGATAAAATATTCTCTCAAAATAAATTATCCATATAATTTATTAGTTTTTCAAGTGCAATTATTTAGAAAACCAATTTCTAAATATTCTAAGTGTTAATATTTATTTGTTTGATCATATCATAAATAAATATTGTAGGTGTTTGTCTAGCTTGTTATTGGGTATGACCCGACTTGGATCATAACGTACCAGCCACATCAATTTAATATATGTCTTGGGCATATAGAGTCCAACAAATCTCGGGTTGCTGTAATAAGCCAGACGGCTTTTGGTATTCGGCCTTGAGCTTTGCACAAGTTAGGAAATTCCCAACATAGGTCGTAATATCTCCCTTGAGCTTAGGCCACCAGTAATATTCTTTTAGGTCTTGATACATTTTATCGAATCCTGGATGTATTGAATATCTTGACTTCTGCGCTTCGTCCAACACCAAGTGTCGTAGACCGCCAAAGTATGGAATCCAGATGCTTCCCATGAAATAATAGGTGTCATCCTTATCTGTTTCCATTGTTTTTCTAATCCTCGCAAGGATTCTGCTTGAATGTTTTCCGGCTCTAAAGTTTATTGTCGTGCATCGTGCACTCGAGTAGTAAAGTTCGTTTGAATTGTTAACTCTAAAGCTCGTACTCGTAATGTTTTGATTCGTTCCTTCCGGCTCAAAGCATTCGCTACAACGTTTTCTTTACCCGGATGGTACTTGATTTCACGATCATAGTCGTTCAACAACAATTATACTCATCGCCGTTGGCGCATGTTCAGTTCCTTTTGATCGAGTATATGTTGAAGACTTTTATCTTCGGGGAATAGGGTACACTTGGTACCATAAAGATAATGACGCCAAATCTTTAAAGAGAATACCACCGTGCCTAATTCTAGGTCATGGGTGGTATAATTCCTTTCATGGACTTTTAACTGTCGCGAAGCGTACGCGATGACTTTTTCACGTTGCATTAACACGCAACTCAAGCCCTGGTGCGATGCATCACAATACACCACAAAGTCATCAGTACCGTCTGGGGGTGATAAGATTGGCGCTTGGCATAATTTATCTCTGAGTAGTTGAAATACCATTTCTTATTTTTTCACCCCAATCGAACTTTTTATCCTTTTAAGTGAGTGAGGTTAGCGGTTGAGAAATTTTAGAAAAATTCTCAATGAATCTTCGATAGTATCCCGCTAAATCCAGAAATTGTCTTACTTCTGTTGGGGTCTTTGGAGTGTTCCAGTTCTTTATGGCTTCTATCTTAGCTGGGTCAACATGTATTCCGTTCTCGTTCACCACATGACCAAGAAATTGCACTTCGCGAATCCAAAATTCGCATTTTGAGAACTTGGCATACAATTGTTCTTTCTTAAGCAACTCCAAAATAGTTCTCAAGTGTTTTTCGTGTCCCGCCTCTGTCCGTGAGTATATCAAAATGTCATCAATGAATACGATCACGAACTTGTCGAGATATGGCTTACATACTCAGTTAATCAAATCCATGAATACGGCAGGAGCGTATGTTAAGCCGTATGGCATAACAAGGAACTCGTAATGCCCATAGCGAGTCCTAAATGTCGTCTTAGGAATGCTTTCCTCTTGAATTCTCAGTTGAGGGTATCCAGATCTTAAATCAATCTTGGAATAAAAGCTGAACCTTGCAACTGATCAAACAAGTCGTCGATCCTCGGTAAAGGATACCGATTCTTGATAGTTAGCTTGTTTAGTTCTCCATAATCGATGCACATCTGAAAGGTTCCATCCTTCTTCTTGAAAAATAACACTAGAGCTTCCCAAGGTGAGAAACTCAGTCTAATAAATCCTTGGTCAAGCGATTCCTGAAGTTGAGTAGATAATTCCTGCATCTCCGAGGGCGCCAGTCGATTTGGAGCTTCCACCACCGGTGCAGCTCCTTGCACTAGATCGATACGGAATTCCACTTGTCGTTGTGGATGCAGTCCCGATAAGTCTTCTGGAAAGACTTCGGGATATTCCTTTACCACAGGTATGTCCTCCACCTTGTGCTCCTCGGCCTTCTTGTCAACCACATGGACAAGAAAGGCGATGCATCCTATTCTCAGACTCTTCCGAGCCTTCATGCCATTAATAATTCCTAGTGGTGTGTCTTGATTCTCCCCGTGCACTAAAAGATGTTCTCTCGTCAGACAGGGGGATACGAATGATCTTCTCGTGACCTATGATTTCGGCTCGATTATCGGATAACTAGTCTACATAAAAAACTACGTCGTAACAACCTATTTGAATGAGTGAAAGGTCGATATTAAATTTTCATGCTCGAAGTTTGAGTGTGCATCCGTTAACGTCTTCTCCAGACTCAACTAAATTATCGTCGGCCAATCCTATGGAATGAGGGGACGTCTAGTTTACTTGACTCTAGGCCAAGTATATTTCGAATTCTATGGGGATGCAACTAGTACCGACACTGGTATCAAACAAAATGAATGCAACGGGTCGATTAATAGGAAATGTATCGGTGACCCTTAATGACTTCACATGACTCCGCTAATTCCCCATTAGCTAACTTGATAGAGTAAGACATGTCTAACCTACATGACTCTATTTCATCGTATATGCTTAGTAGCTAAAGACACTAAGTTAAGCCGACGTTGTATCCAAAGAATTGATACATACTGGTTGTAGAGTAGATCGTACCCATGGCAACAATGGGATTTTGGGGAGTGTTCATAGTTCCACCCATACACTTACTTATTCACTTGCTTGGCTCGTCCTTAGACATCCATTGTGATCTCATTGCCACAGTTAAAACCTCCTCGTTCATTCTTGAATATAACTAACTCATTAGTTCCCGTTTTGTGCCCGTCTAACCACAATGTTACTCTTGGCACTTTTGCAAGTGCCCTCATGATGAAAGTTTCACTTATCTCCTTCAGGATTTTGGCAAGTTACTAGCATGATTCTTGATGTCAGCTTTGTATCTCAGGGCTAAACCCTAAATGTAGCGCTTCGTGCGTTTGGATTCGGGTGTTATCCAATATGCAACAATCCTTGAGAGATTCGAATAGGCGTCAGGGGTATCCAACAACATTAGTTCTACTCATGCTCGAGTTCTAAAGTTCGGTTTTTGCCGCTAGCAAGCAATATGTCACACCCCAAAAACGTCGCAGCGGAATTCAAAACATAGTGGTGACGGAAGTTGGTGCCCATTTCTATCTTGATGTTTGATGCATTATAGTGTTGGACAATATTACTTATTTAAAACATAGATTTTTAACTTAAAGTCCCAAAACACGACATAACCATGACAAGATAAAGTTGTCTTTGATCCTCACGGATCTTATTACATTGTCCCAGAAAGTTTAAAAGTCAGTCCAACATTTTAAGTGACAAAACATGCATCAACAAACACATGATACGCCATAACTCCTGAAGCCGAACTCAAGTACCTGTAGAACACGTTAAAATCAAGTGTCAACACAAAGGAAGGTGAGTTCACATATTCAAATCTAAACAATTTGATCCAAAGGAAAACTTTCTAATTATATGTTTATTTTAAAACATTCATATAATTTTTAGAAACAACTAACGCTTCAATTCCTAGAAGACCGTCATCTTCCTAACAAGCTCTTCTAGCTCATCATACTAGTCCACCTGTCCCTCTAAGTCTGTCATCTTGCCCTTCGTCGTCTTCAAGTCTCTACGTAATGTGGCGAACTGACGACCGCAGTGAGAGCGATTGACCCCAATCTCCTTCTGCTTCTTCAAAGCGGATGATGTCTCAGCTCTCAAAGTCGAATGCGATCTCTCCAACGGGTCGAGTCCTCTGCCTATAGCGAGTGTAGACTTAAAAGAGGTGTAGCAAAACACGTGACTTGAATAGCAGAACAAACAATTCTATAACGATGGGAGAAAGAATCTCAGGTGTAGGCTCGACAGTATCAGTGAGCAGGACTACTAATGGCTCTATAGGCCGAGACATGACATATCGTAACCGTACAAAGTAAGTGTGATCAATATGAATAGTAACACATAAGGCCCAAATAAACAGAAAGTCATGTATGCACATAAACACATAAGGGTTTTCATACATGATAAAATTTTCCATGTTTATTTAAAAATCTTGGCTTCGAGAATTTTGGACTTTAAATCTCAAAATTCTTCGGTTGAAGTCTAGTGTTTTCCTCCGAAAACATCAAGTTCGCTAACAACCATTGGCTCTGATACCAACTTCTGTCACACCCCAAAAACGTCGCAGCGGAATTCAAAACGTAGTGGTGACGGAAGTTGGTGCCCATTTCTATCTTGATGTTTGATGCATTATAGTGTTGGACAATATTACTTATTTAAAACATAGATTTGAAACTTAAAGTCCCAAAACACGACATAACCATGACATGATAAAGTTGTCTTTGATCCTCACGGATCTTATTACATTGTCCCAGAAAGTTTAAAAGTCAGTCCAACATTTTAAGTGACAAAACATGCATCAACAAACACAAGATAAACCATAATTCCTGAAGCCGAACTCAAGTACCTGTAGAACACGTTAAAATCAAGTGTCAACACAAAGGAAGGTGAGTTCACATATTCAAATCTAAACAATTTGATCCAAAGGAAAACTTTCTAATTATGTGTTTATTTTAAAACATCCATATAATTTTTAGACAGCCCGTTTACTTCCTTTATAAAATCCATGGGTCATCCGTCCTAGTTCAAAAACCCGACATTAAGGCATTTTCCCAGGTTTTGTATATTAAATTCATAGCGTCAACTTTCAGACTCGTATGTTAGCTAGACAATACGAACTATATATTTACCATGCAGGGATAATCAATGCTAGACAATAACCAGAATTTAAATTCGCCGTTTGACTTGACACGGAGCGACCGGTCACGACGGGTTTGTCAACCCAATAGATCTACCAACAATTCATCGCGTGCAATACTTAATCGATTAAACGACATCATTGGCGCAGGGTCCATATCGAGACCATATATGATGTCTGCCTCATGTACAATATATATATATCCTACTAATATGACAAATTTAATATACGATGTTGTACGAATCCCCTAAAATCCCCACCGAAATATAAGCCTATGCCGATACTTACTCTCTTCAGACCAAGCAATATTCGTTCCAACATCATGGTCGGTATTTCCTCAGTAACACCGTACCATCCCAACATCTCCTCCAAACATATATTCATCAAAAACGTTTTACCACGAAACGTATGATTTATCAAACTCCATATATTTTCAACGAAAATATATAATTTATATAAAAAGGTATGTTTTAATCCAAAAACATTATTAAACACTTTTATTGGCGTGTTCTACCCCCGAAACATATACAAAGCAGTAAAAGAGGGGTTTAGTGACACTCACCTTTGGGTGCGTATTTTAAATAGCGCAATCCCACAGTTTGATTTCTACACGTCCTATTATATGTAGGTGCGAGTTTTAAATTAATATACACATATACATCACAAAAATCCTAAGTTTCTCTGTTTCTTAGAATTGTCACATAACTTTGAGATTTTCTCGAAAAGTTATCATTTTTTTATTATGTTGGCACGTTAACATATATATATATATATATATGAGTCCATATATATATATATATATTATTAATATTTTTACGACTTGAACGATTTTTATTGGTGACCGTTATCATGTAAATCCGTTAACACTCCCGTTTATACGCAATATATCTACGATTTGCGCGTCGTAATATATATACATAAACGTTCACATAAATTATTATCGAAACACGCATAATTTTGTTAACTTATCTATTTTGTCATTTTTGAAGCAAGTATACATAAAATATCTTATACGTACCAAATTTCAAGCTCGAAAAACAAGTTACCCATTTAACGCGATTTTACCGTTTCTACCACATAAAACGCACAAGTATACATGCATAGTCTAAATTTCACACTATCAAGTTAACACTTAACATATTATCATATACACATGTTTAAATCACATAACACATTTTAACACATAAGGTTCACTCAAAACAACCCATGCTAGTGTACATTGAAAAATGCGTATTTTAGCGATTCGGTAACGTTTTCGGGCGTTGGAAGTCACGTATGACCAACTAAACACCAAGTAAACTTAAAATTTGTCAAAATACTTATTTTTAAACTTAAAATATCAGTTAACTTACTGATCTAAATCAGTTTCATAAAAATCGTTCGAAAAGCCGATTTTTGACCGTTTTAACGCATAGTTTTGCGTTAAACGTTACTATAATAATCTCAACTTGAAATAACTTGATATTTTAACATAATACATGTTATTTACTGATTAAAATAGTGGTTATAATCAGATTAGTGCAGTTTTTGTGTAAGTCACATAAATCATGCGATTTCACGTATTTTACAACTCCTAATACACCAAGTACAACATGCAAGGCTAGTAAACATTATGAGAAAGTTATATATCATTAAACACTTCAAAATAATCATATTTTAGTGTTTTTAATCTGATCAAAAATTATTTTTATCAAATCATGTTTAAATCATTATTTCATGCTTTCATATCATCATGCATGTTCATATATGTGCATCTAATGCACTCGTACAATAGTATCATCATTACTTATGATTTAATCATACCCAAGAACATATTAAATCCATATTCTTACAAATCATAACCTATATCATCCATCATCATTTAATCATTCGTATATAAATGCTAGTGTTCTTACATTTATGAGGATACGCCCAAAAATTACATGCATGCATTCACATATGCATACATATACACGAAATATATTCACCCAAATGAACTCCCAAAAGTTCACTTTTTTCATTAAATCCCTTTCAAAATCATGAAACACTTTTAGATCATTCTTTTATGACATTTTTGATTCATGCATGTATTCTATCATTTAAGATTCATATTATTCAAAAATCACTCGACCAAAAATCAAAACACAATTACATATACCCACACATATACCTACGGCTACACACACATACATATTCATCCATTTTTATTTATTCAAAAACCCATTTGTTTTAGATTTCAAGTTTGTGATTAAATTCAAGAACAAGAGAAACTTCCATCATCATCAAGATCATCAAGAATCAAAAACAAGGTTTTTAAAATAAATTTTATACCTTCAAGTTCTTGAATGATTTTTAGTAAAATTTGATGATTTGGGGCTTGATTGTTGCTTGAAACACCTTGAAATCACTTCTAAACCACCAAATGGACTTGTAAATACCTTATAAGGAACTTGGATCTTCAAAGGAGCTTCAATAATTTTTGAAAGTTGAAGTGTGTGTGTGTGTGTGTGTTCGGCCGTGAGGTAAAGAGAGAGAGTGAGATTGTGTTTTTTATTTTTGGTCTTGGAATTATGAAGATATGGAGTGTAAGAGAAGGATTAATCATCATTCAATCTTCCAAGAACCACCAAGTGTAGGAGAGAGAGAGAAACATGTCCCCTCTAGCCGCCACTTATCTATACACACACATCCATCATATATATTTCGTATATATATATATATACATATATATGTAATCTTGGGCCAAGACTGGTATTTTACTGGATACCGGGTATTTTATCTAGCGTTTTAATCACGTTTTAGTGCGTTTTAAATTATTTTTATCATTCTATAAAAATAATCTCACCAAAATATTACTGAAATAATTATCAGTTGCCTCGACCGGCTGCGTTGACAGTATTTTGTCAGATACGCGCAGTATCGCGCGGTACGCGCTTAAACTAAAAAAAAGAGTTTCTTAGCGTTTTAATTTATTTTTCCTCACGAATATGATTAAAATTATTATTCTAATCATACATACTATTTTTAGAATTTTAACACTGATCGGGTGGTCACCAACGTTCGTTTCGCATTTTATTCGTTACGCGATAAGCGTTTATCTTACCGTTGCCAACATAATTTTTACCAAGGTTTAAATTTATCGACTCATTATATATCATGTATAAACATCATAACCAGTTAAATACAGCCTTTTTTCTATTCATAACACGTGTTACAATTGTACGGTACGGCCTGAAAAGCCGGGTATCACTGTCTCCCCCTGTTTAGGAAATTTCATCCCTGGAATTTTACTCTACAGGTTTTGTTTTCGCACTAGGTGGAAACAGTAAAAGCATGCTTGCTAAATATGGTCTTGTAGTTTCTGCGAGAAACTTTGAGTCTTACAAAGAATCTTCGTAGACCTATATTACATACACTCTCATTTCCTAATCTCACGTCCCAACGCTCTCTACCTTTTCCAAGGTTCAACATTTACAAGCACTTAATTAGGAAAGGTTAAATCAATGTTCCATCATTTTGGGTTTAACATACGTATATTTACATATACATTGCCTTATACCTGAGGTAGTCCGAGTTTACACACGATTGATCCAACTCGAGATGGGCTCTCGAAAGTATCAAATCTCATGAACTCGTTTTCTTTCCTCCTTGCATTAATTTCAGATATCCACGAATTGCACAATCAATAAATCACATATACTACTAGAATTCTGCAATCGCCTCTCTAGTTGTCAACATAACTCTTCTTAGTCATCCGTACTGCTTCTATGGTACTTTGATAAACTTTCGTTTATCGCCTAAATAAATCCCTACAAAGAATAAAATCAGTGTATTATCCATTATACACTTTCTCAAACTGGACCCAAACAATGCATCATGTACACTACTCAATCTTTATGGTAGCTTGAGAGGACCTAATCAAGATGGGCTCTTGAAAGGACCTAATCAATGTGGCTCAGATTTTCCCTTTCTCTGCGAACTTAATAACATCCTTTTAAGGTAACTCCTTCAATAGAACCAAATTTTGGATCTGATATTGCAATTATTTCCTTCAATTGTCCATGTAATCCTTCTGTCGATCAATTGGCAACTTTTAACCTTCCCTCGATCTAGGAAAATCCTGTCGCTGGTTTCCCAGATAAACTAGGGTCTGATTAATCACCTTTTGCCACATTAGCTCAACAAAGTAGTGATCGACACTTCCATCCATACAAGGCTTTAAACGGAGAAACCTAAATACCAGCGTGATAACTATTCTTGTAGGATAACTCTGCCGAAGGCATGTGAGTATCCTAACTTCCTTCGAAATCCATCAACATTTCCTCCAAAGGTTTGAAAAGCTTCCTTCTACTTTTCTGTCCAATCAGTTATTAGCGTCGAAGGCCGCGCTAATATAGAGAAATTCTCAATGAGTCTCTGGTAGCACCCAGCTAGTCCTATGAATTGTCGTACTCCCGACGGGGTCTTTGGTGCTTTTCAACATTTGATTGCCCCAATCTTAGATTGATCTATGTGCATGCCTTCCTTATTCCTCAACAACTCCATAGTCAACTTCAAATGTCACTCATGATTCTCTCTGGTTCGCGAATAGGCAAGTATATCGTCGATGAATATTATCAGAAATTTATCCGATTAGGGTTTCCATACCATGTTCATGAGATCCATGAATATAAATGGTGCATTAATTTAGTCAAAAGGCATGACTAATAACTCGTAATGGCCATACCGTGTTCGAAAAGCAGTCCTCGGAATATCTTCGTCAGCAACCTTCAACTGATGATATCCTGATCGTAGGTCAATCTTCGTATAGTAGCTGGATCCCTGTAGCTTGATCGAACAAATCGTCAATCCTCAGTTAAGGGTATCGATTCTTGATAGTCAACTTGTTCAGTTCTCTAAAATCAATACACATCCTGAAGGATCCATCATTCTTCCTCACAACAGTACAGGTGCACCCCTAAGCGAAAAACTTGGTTGAATGAAAACCTTGTCTAGTAGCTCCTAAAGCTGATTCGACATTTCTTTCATTTCAGACGGTGCTTAATCTATAAGGAGATTTTGCAATTGGTGCAACACCGGGTACCAGATCGATTCGGAATTCGATATGTCTCGCAGGGGGCAATCCAGGTAAGTCGTTTTAGGAAAACTTCTGGATAATTGTGAACAATAGGAATCTCTCCGATATTCCTACATTTGGCCTTCATATCCACTATGTTAACAAAGAATGCAGGATATCCTTTTCGCAACAATTTGAGCATCCTCATAACACTGATGACTCTTAACCCTTAACACTCGACACTCAACTCGGTCGGTCTTCGTGAACAACTTCCGCCTCCCCACTGTCATCCAGACGAGGTAGTCTAGCTAGCTTTTCCGAGCAATAATCCCCGCTTTGTTCTTGGATAGTCGATCCATTCTCACAACTACGTTAAAGCTCCCCAGCTCCACTGGAAATAAATCGACACTAAAACTATGATCACCTAACTAAATACTGACGACTTCGCTAGTCTCTATCAGTTTACCATTTGCTAGTTCTATCGAGTACTTTTTACTTAGCTTACTTGTTGGAGAACACAAAAATGGTTCAAAGTTTTTCAAGACAAAACTCAAGCCAGCTTTGGTATTAAGCAGTACGAACGCAAAATGGTTGATGATTAAGAATGTATCGGTAGCAACTGTAGGATCGTTACACGCCTTTCCAGCATTCATCTCGAAAACTCTGCCCTTGGCATTATGACCCTTCATTTTCAGACAATCTCTCTTAAAATGTCCTTGCTCACCACACTCGTAGCATCCCTCGAGTGTATTTCCCTCTGATGTACTCTTATCAAAGCACTCGCGAGTCATATATCTAGTCCGAACACATCTGGCACACTTTCTCCGCTCATCCTCGTGAGTCTTCTTCTCAAAACTACTCCTGCCACCCCTGGCATTATCTTTCTAGAACGGCTAGAACTGGCTACATACGCCTTCCTCGAACTGCGTTTCCTGTCATGCTTCTCATTGGTTTCCTTCCTCGAACTCTTAGACTTTCACTTTCACGAATCCCAAGATCTAGGCTCGGAATGCGGAATTATTTGAATGGTCGACCCGCTGTGACGGCCCGACATTACGCATACCATTGCCACGTCTTTGCATAGGACACCAGTAAATGATCTTGGGTTACAACCCTGGATCCTTTTATGTGTACATCTATGTACTGTTCACAAGGTTAATGAAAATCAGGAATACGCTCTGATTATATCATAACACATAAACTACTAAAACTTTCCGATCATTAAATCACCTGGAGGGTTTCTAATCTGTGTCCCACCAAGACCATGCCCATGAGCACCACGTCCTCGTTCCTAGCCATTATTCTGGTTAGCATCGCGCTGTTTCATGGTAGTATTAACGTGTTGGGCTATGAGTTGTGCCAACTCTTCTGGGGTAGTAGGTAGTCCAGAACCATATCTCACTTTTGGCGGCATTTCGTCGTTTCTATTATTATAACATAATATCAATATAAGACGATATCCAAAATAATTCAATCATTAAATGCTAGTGGACCAAACATTGCGCATGTATAATATCCACATATTAATGAGAACAATTTTTAAACCAAAAGGAACCCATTCGATATTTATACCAGAAATTTACATAGCTTGTTTTTAGTACTAAGACTAATCAAAATTCGGCATGTCTACATCAACACACGCAACAAGTCTATATGAAATTTCCTCCTAATTATCTGAAAATTTGGCATGCAATCTATAAATAGGGTTCATCAAATGAGATATACAACACAAACAACAGAAACAACCAACAACTAACGCTTCAATTCCTGGAAGTCCGTCATCTTCCTAACAAGCTCTTCTAGCTCATCATACTAGTCCATCTGTCCCTCTAAGTCTGTCATCTTGCCCTTCGTCGTCTTCAAGTCTCCGCGTAACGTGGCGAACTGAAGATCGCAGTGAGAGCGATTGACCCCAATCTCCTTTTGCTTCTCCAAAGCGGATGATGTCTCAGCTCTCGAAGTCGAATGCGATCTCTCCAACAGGTCAAGTCCTCTGCCTACGGCGAGTGTAGACTTAAAAGAGGTGTAGCAAAACACGTGACTCGAGTAGCAGAACAAATGATTCTGTATCGACGGGCGAAAGAATCTCAAGTGTAGGCTCGACAGTATCAGTGAGCAGGACTACTAATGGTTCTATAGGCCGAGACGTGACATATCGTAACCGTACAAAGTAAGTGTGTGATCAATATGAATAGTAACACATAAGACCCAAATAAACAGAAAATCACATATGCACATAAACACATAAGGGTTTTCATACATGATAAACTTTTCCTTGTTTATTTAAAAATCTTGGCTTCGAGAATTTTGGACTTTAAATCTCAAAATTCTTCGGTTGAAGTCTAGTGTTTTCCTCCGAAAACATCTAGTTCACTAACAACCATTGGCTCTGATACCAACTTCTGTCACACCCCAAAAACGTCGCAGCGGAATTCAAAACGTAGTGGTGACGGAAGTTGGTGCCCATTTCTATCTTGATGTTTGATGCATTATAGTGTTGGACAATATTACTTATTAAAAACATAGATTTGAAACTTGAAGTCCCAAAACACGACATAATCATGACATGATAAAGTTGTCTTTGATCCTCACGGATCTTATTACATTGTCCCAGAAAGTTTAAAAGTCAGTCCAACATTTTAAGTGACAAAACATGCATCAACAAACACAAGATACGCCAAAATTCCCGAAGCCGAACTCAAGTACCTGTAGAACACGGTAAAATCAAGTGTCAACACAAAGGAAGGTGAGTTCACATATTCAAATCTAAACAATTTGATCCAGAGGAAAACTTTCTAATTATGTGTTTATTTTAAAACATCCATATAATTTTTAGACAGCCTGTTTACTTCCTTTATAAAATCCATGGATCATCCGTCGTAGTTCAAAAACCCAACATTAAGGCATTTTCCCAAGTTTTGTATAATTAAATTCATAGCGTCAACTTTCAGACTCGTATGTTAGCTAGACAATACTAACTATATATTTACCATGCAGGGATAATCAATGCTAGACAATAACCAGAATTTAAATTCGCCATTTGACTTGACACGGAGCGACCGATCACGACGGGGATGTCAACCCGATAGATCTACCAACAATTCATCGCGTGCAATACTTAATCGATTAAACGACATCATTGGCGCAGGGTACATATCGAGACCATATATGATGTCTGCCTCATGTACAATATATATATACCCTACTAATATGACAAATTTAATATACGATGTTGTACGATTCCCCTAAAATCCCCACCAAAATATAAGCCTATGCTGATACTTACTCTCTTCAGACCAAGCAATATTCGTTCCAACATCATGGTCGGTATTTCCTCAGTAACACCGTACCATCCCAACATCTCCTCTAAACATATATTCATCAAAAACGTTTTACCACGAAACGTATGATTTATCAAACTCCATATATTTTCAACGAAAATATATAATTTACATAAAAATGTATGTTTTAATCCAAAAACATTATTAAACCCTTTTATTGGCGTGTTCTACCCCTGAAACATATACAAAGCTGTAAAAGAGGGGTTTTGTGACACTCACCTTTGGGTGCGTATTTTAAATAGCGCAATCCCACAGTTTGATTTCTACACGTCCTATTATATGTAGGAGCGAGTTTTAAATCAATATACACATATACATCACAAAAATCCTAAGTTTCTCTGTTTCTTAGAATTGTTACATAACTTTGAGATTTTTTCGAAAAGTTATCATTTTTTATTATGTTGGCACGTTAATATATATATATATATATATATATATATATATATGAGTCCATATATATATTTTTAATATTTTGCGACTTGAACGATTTTTATTGGTGACCGTTATCATGTAAATCCGTTAACACTCTCGTTTATACCCAATATATCTACGATTTGCGCGTCGTAATATATATACATAAACGTTCACATAAATTATTATCGAAACACGCGTAATTTCGTTAACTTATCTATTTTGTCATTTTTAAAGCAAGTATACATAAAATATCTTATATGTACCTAATTTCATGCTCGACAAACAAGTTACCCGTTTAACGCAATTTTCCCGTTTCTACCACATGAAACGCACAAGTATACATGCATAGTCTAAATTTCCCACCATCAAGTTAACACTTAACATACTAACATATTCACATGTTTAAATCACATAACACATTTTAACACATAAGGTTCACTCAAAAACAACCCATGCTAGTGTACATTGAAAAAATGCGTATTTTAGCGATTCGGTAACGTTTTCGGGCGTCGGAAGTAACGTATGACCAACCAAACACCAAGTAAACTTAAAATTAGTTAAAATACTTATTTTTAAACTAAAAATATCAGTTTATTTGCTGATCTAAATCAGTTTCATAAAAATCGTTCGAAAAGCCAATTTTTGATTTAACGCATAGTTTTGCGTTAAACGTTACTATAATCATCTCAACTAGAAATAACTTGATATTTTAACACAACACATTTTATTTACTGATTAAAATAGTGGTTATAATCAGATTAGTGCAGTTTTTGTGTAAGTCACATAAATCATGCGATTTCACGTATTTTACAACTCCTAATGCACCAAGTACAACATGCAAGGCTAGTAAACATTATGACAAAGTTATATATCATTAAACACTTCAAAATAATCATATTTTAGTGTTTGTAACCTGATAAAATTTTATTTTTTTCAAATCATGTTTAAATCATCATTTCATGCTTTCATATCATCATGCATGTTCATGTATGTGCATCTAATGCACTCATACAACATTATCATCATTACTTATGATTTAATCATACCCAAGAACATATTAAATCCACATTCTTACAAATCATAACCTATATCATCTATCATCTATCATCATTTAATCATTCGTACATAAATGCTAGTGTTCTTACATTTATGAGGATATGCCCAAAAATTACATGCATGCATTCACATATACATACATATACACGAAATATATTCACCCAAATGAACTCCCAAAAGTTCACTTTTTTCATCAAATCCCTTTCAAAATCATGAAACACTTTTAGATCATTCTTTTATGACATTTTTTATTCATGCATGTATTCTATCATTTAAGATTCATATTATTCAAAAATCACTCAACCAAAAATCAAAACACAATTACATATACCCACACATATACCTACGGCTACACACATATACATATTCATCCATTTTTATTTATTCAAAAACCCATTTGTTTTAGATTTCAAGTTTGTGATTAAATTCAAGAACAAGAGAAACTTCCATCATCATCAAGATCATCAAGAATCAAAAACAAGGTTTTTAAAATAAATTTTATACCTTCAAGTTCGTGAATGATTTTTAGTAAAATTTGATGATTTGGGGCTTGATTGTTGCTTGAAACACCTTGAAATCACTTCTAAACCACCAAATGGACTTGTAAACACCTTATAAGGAACTTGGATCTTCAAAGGAGCTTCAAGAATTTTTAAAAGTGGAAGGGTGTGTGTGTGTCCGGCCGTGAGGTAAAGAGAGATAGTGAGATTGTGTTTTTGATTTTTGGTCTTGGAATTGTGAAGATATGGAGTGTAAGAGAAGGATTAATCATCATTTAATCTTCCAAGAACCACCAAGTGTAGGAGTGTCACACCCTGACTTTTGCGGAAGCGTGATTATGGTGTGACTTTTTTAATACTATCGCATTCAATCATAACATCTACTATATGATAAAACCATATATTCGTCATCCATTAAATAAGTTTAAAACATAACAACATTGTTTTAAAACGTAGACTTCAAACACAAGTTTTACAAACCATACGAATTGTTTAAGAGTTCACTAAGGACTCATCAAAAGATATCAAATAAAACCAAGGTTTGGAAAACGTGTCTCGTCCAGGAATAAGACACCCAACCCAAACCTCAAAACTATGGATGACATCTTTATTCACAACGCAACATGAAACTTCCAACGCTCGCCAGATCCACTTACTAATTCCCTAAAATACATGTATTTTGAAAACATCAACAAAATTTGACGAGTTCATGTGTTTGTTTGTATGTATGTATAAACCTTTGAAAACACTGTATGTATGTATGTATGTAAGTTCATAAATCCCGGTATGAAAGCAAAAAGGAAAAACAGATCACCAATGGGTTGCAAGGCCATTGATATGTGTGACGTGATGCAGGTAGCTCAAACCTAGCAAATTTTGCATCGGGCTTCCGGCTGTAAGACATAGTCTACCCATGGGCCAAACCCTAGTCCAACATGGGCGGGGCTCGCTACACCCAAATAGATCTATCACTCATTTCCCTCGGTCCTATAACTAGGATTGATGACCTTAAGCGTTGTGCCCACCACTCACATGATCTAAGTGTACCCTTCCTTGGTTAACCATACCAAATAATAACGTTTGTAAACAATTGTAACATGTACTTCACCCCCGAAGTTATAAAACTGAAAACAGGTAAAGGAAAAGGGGGAACACGAAACTCACAGTCTTGCGTCTTCAACAATCGTAACTCGTACTCCTCCGGTGAACACGACTACCTACAACGTACTAATGTCTATTAGACGAACGGGTCGTGCCTTGGTTTAGAGTTAATGTTTCTGAGTTACGTTTCCTTTATTCCTAGTTATATATTTATTGTTAAAATAATTAATATTTTAACTTAAATTATATTTATTAGATTTTTGGAATAATTGTTAAACAATATGTATTCACTTAATACTTCTCAAGTATTAATACTTGTATTTCCTTCCCAAGGATGGGGGTATCTTGTACATGTGTATTTGCATTCTTGTATTTGTATATTTTGCCGTGTATTGGTGTCATATTCCGGTGGGTATTTATATGTGTAAGAATACGTATTTTATGGTATTCATTAAGTATTCACATACTTAAATTTATATTAACTTTCCGGAATATTATTTCTAATAAAAGTCCACCAATATATATATTTCCAAAATATATATATTTAAGAAATATTACTTAGAAAAATTATTATAATTTTTCCTTTGGCAAATATATTTGTATTTTCATATAAGTTCCATAAATAATATATATTCAAGTCTAACTTAGAAATTATATATAAACTTATTTTTATCCAAAAAATAATAATATATTTCAAATTTACTCAAGAAAATATATATATTTTTCCCAAAAATAATATATCTTCTAATAATTCCAAGGACACACATATATACTTTTAGTCGCCAAAAATTATATATTTCCTTCTTGTCAAAATATGATATACTCTTGTGATAATCATAAAAATCATACTTTCGTTTCCTTGTGTCCAAAATATTATTTACCAATATATACTTGCGAATTAAGTTCCGGAATATTTTGTAAGTTACAGTTCTTGTTCGGTTTCGTCAATATTTAGTGTGTAACTTATATACTTATTCCGTGGGATCTTTGGTAATATTTTGGATGGTAATTCTTGGTGTTTTGATGTGTTATATTATTTGAAGTCCTAAAATAATATAACTATTTACATAAAGTATACACATAATCACACATGTCTGTCTTTAATGTATATATATATATATATATATATATATTCTAAATATATATCTAGGCACTTTTATTTATAAAAACCAACCTCCAATATTTGTATGTTTGTAACAAAAAATTATGGCAAAGTTTATATAACCATTTATTGTTGAAAATACACTTGTAAGTGTAGGTTTATAAATATTTTTCTAAGTGTTTATATTTTTAGAAAATTTTGCCATAGTTTTCCCTAAAAATGGAGGTTTTCATGCTTTCAAGCATATCATTTTCTTTTGTAAAATCATCACAATCAATCCATAATCAACAATAAACAACTTACACTTACCAATTTTGCCAAAACCATGCTTATTCCACTACTTCATGAACTTGAAAGTTTATGGAAATTTGTAGTAACTTGGTAGTGTGTTTAGTGAGTTTAGTTACCCTTTAAAGTGTGGTTGTTTATATAAAAACTTCATTCTTGAATGATTTAGGTGTTTACAATTTGTAATCATACTTTACAAAAATGTTTCTTCATGTAATTTTCTTGTTACACAAGTGTTTCTACACTTGGTTAATCACTAAAAACAAGTCTTGTTTATGTAAGAACCAAGATCTACTAAAACTCATATTTTAAACTTGGTCCTTTTGGAAAACCATTCATAAATTTTAGATCTATATGATTATTAACTCACTTTGATTATTATTTTTCAAGAAACCAAAGTACTCTTCTTCAAGTTCATGATTTAAGTGTGGATGATCTTTCATCCTACAACCATCTTACTTTCTCATCTTGCTAAACTATGTTTCTAATCATGATTTAGCAAGATGTTATGATGATCAACATCATATTTACAAACAATCAATGATCAACAAGCATTCATATCATAAACAACTTAGTTTCACCAAGATTACTTCATAAATCAAGCTTATGTTCAAGTTTCATGCTTATGTTCTTTAGTGTTCTTGAAGTTTTGATTATGATACTTCTTTAACCACTAAAAATGGATGTAAAATAGAGTGTTTAAGGATCTTACCACTAGCTCAAGGCTAGGGATGATTCAAGTGAAGAAAGTGAGTGGATAAAAGCAATGAGAGAAGGTCCTTGAAGTTCCAAAGCCACCAAGCTTCCTTATACACCCTTTGACACCTTTGTATGGCCTTAGATTGTATGAGATTAAAGGAATGAAGGTGGTGGTGTGTGGTTGTGGTCTCGGCCGAGAGCCAAAGAGAGGGAGAGGAGAAAGGTGAAGGTGTGTTGTGTTGAGTTATGAAATGTTATGTTCTAATAGGTCTTACTTATATCCAAACTCAACATAATTTCCAATGGTTTTAGTGTTTAGTGAAGTACCAACATAATCCAATAAACAAATGAAATAAAATCTATCAAATAGGCCATGTGTGGGCCGTAAGATAGGTGGGGGGGTCTTAGCATAGGTTTTAACCTTTAAGTTACCATTTAGTTCAAATCCAAGTGTTGGTTATATGTGTTAGTTACTAGATATTTTGTATGGGGTGTTATGATGTTCGGGGATCATAACTAGCTTGGAAACATTAAAACAATGCTTCTAGTGTAAATTTGGTGTTTCGGGTAGTGTCCGGTTGTTCGGTTAGATACTGATTCGTTAAAGCGCTAAACTTTGCAGTTTAGTGTTCTTTATGTACCCTTTTGTGACACTTTTAATTCCCGACACTTAGGAAAGCATTCAGGACCATTTTACCATGTTTTTGCATAAAATAAATATGTTAAAATGCTGATTTATGCTGAATTTTGCTGAATTCAGCACTTTGGGTGAGTTTTAGGCACTTTCCGGCACTTAAACTATCATCTAGAAAAGCAGTTTTGTGGTCCTTACTTCCCTACACTCTATGCTAGTGTAGTACTCAGTTTTTGGCTCATATTGTGTCTCAAAAGACTGACTGTCTATGTGCTGAGTTCTGTCAGCATTTACTGATTTACCCGTTTACGGTGCTAGTGTAGTACTCAGTTTCTCCCCCTGTTAAGAAAATTTCGTCCTGAAATTTTAAGCTTTACTATTAGCAGCAGGGGTGTTAGGGAATAAATGCGGGTATTTTGCTTTCATGCGGTCCTCACGCTCCCAAGTAAACTCTGGGCCGTGACGTGCGTTCCATCGAACCTTAACAAGCTTAACACTACTCCTTCTGGTCTTGTTAACTTTCTAATCCGTGACCTCAACGGGTTCTTCGGTAAAATGGAGTGTGTCGTTAATGTGAACTTCATTAGCAGGAATAACCACCGTTTCCTGTGTTGGACTCTTCTTCAGGTTGGATACATGAAATGTATCATGAACACAATTCAGTTCCGCAGGTAGGTCCAATTTGTATGCTACAGAACCAATCCTCTCCAGGATTTTAAACGGTCCAATGAATCGTGGGTTTAACTTTCCACGCTTCCCAAAGCGTGCCACACCTTTCCACAGTGAGACTTTCAATAGAACCATATCTCCCACTTCAAACTCCAAAGGTTTCCTTCTTTGGTCCGCATAGCTCTTTTGTCGATCAC
The DNA here is from genome assembly GCA_030545235.1 of Helianthus tuberosus. Lineage (NCBI taxonomy): Eukaryota > Viridiplantae > Streptophyta > Magnoliopsida > Asterales > Asteraceae > Helianthus > Helianthus tuberosus. The sequence continues at coordinate 89,070,812 of CM060369.1, forward strand.
AAGCCGCCTTAATGCGCTCTCGGATCTGCATTATCTTATCTGTCGTTTCCTGAACCAATTCAGGACCAACAAGCTGTCTATCGCCCGCATCTGCCCAGCATAATGGCGATCGACACTTACGTCCGTAAAGAGCTTCAAACGGTGCAGCTTGAATGCTTGTATGGTAGCTGTTGTTATAGGAGAACTCAACCAAAGGTAGGTGAGTGTCCCAACTGCCACCCAAGTCCATTACGCAAGCTCGTAACATATCTTCAAGTGTTTGGTTCATTCTCTCACTTTGACCGTCCGTCTGCGGATGAAAGGCAGTACTCAAATTCAGTTGAGAACCAAACGCTTCCTGGAAAGATTGCCAAATCCTTGACACGAATCTTCCATCTCTATCAGAAATATTCAAGACAGGCACTCCATGACGTGCAACTATCTCCCTTAGGTACAGCTCCGCTTGCTTACCATTGTTATCCTTTTCCCTGATCGGCAGAAAGTGTGCAGATTTTTTCAAACGGTCTACGATTACCCAAATCATATCATGACCTCCAGGTGTATTTGGTAACTTTGTTATGAAATCCATCGAAATATGCTCCCATTTCCACATGGGAATCTCAGGTTGCTGCAAAAGACCTGAAGGCTTCTGAAACTCGGCTTTTACCTTGGCACAGGTTAAGCACTTTCCAACATAAGTTGCAACATCACCTTTCAATCTCGGCCACCAGTAGAAATCCTTCAAATCTTGGTACATCTTATCCGATCCTGGGTGGATCGAGTACCTTGATTTATGTGCTTCATCAAAAATCATGTCTCTAATACCACCAAAGAGGGGAACCCAAATTCGTTTCATAAAACACAATGTTCCTTCCTCATTGGGTACCAATTGTTTCTCCATCCCACGGAGATATTCATCCACAAGATTCTCCTTCTTAAGAGCTTCTCTCTGCGCAGCACGAATGCACAACGAGAGGTCCGTTTGTATAATCATCTCCAAAGCCCTAATCCTTATGGGCTTAATCCTCTCTTTCCGACTCAAGGCGTCTGCCACTACATTCGCCTTTCCTGGGTGATATTTGATTTCACAATCATGATCGTTTAGCAACTCAACCCATCTTCGCTGTCTCATATTAAGCTCCTTCTGATCGAATATGTGTTGTATGCTCTTATGATCTGTAAAGATCATGCATCGGGTGCCATACAAATAATGTCGCCAAATCTTTAATGCAAACACCACATCGCCTAATTCCAAGTCGTGCGTGGTGTAGTTCTTCTCGTGAACTTTCAACTGACGCGAAGCATAAGCGATAACTTTCTGCCGCTGCATCAGCACACAACCTAATCCCTGACGCGAGGCGTCACAATATACCACAAAGTCATCAGTGCCTTCGGGTAGGGATAAAATAGGTGCATCGCAAAGCTTGTTCTTCAGCAACTGAAACGCTTCTTCTTGTTTATCTCCCCATTCGTACTTCTTATCCTTTTGAGTAAGGGAGGTCAGCAGTTGAGAGATTTTCGAAAAATCCTCAATGAATCGGCGATAGTACCCAGCTAAACCTAGAAACTGACGGATCTCGGTTGGCGTCTTCGGAGTTTCCCAATTCTTTATCGCCTTGATCTTGGTTGGATCCACATGGATTCCATCTTCATTCACTACATGACCAAGGAACTGAACCTCACGCAACCAGAACTCGCACTTTGAGAACTTTGCGTATAGCTTTTCCTTCTTGAGCAACTCTAAAATGATTCTAAGGTGTTGCTCATGGTCTTCCTTTGTCCTTGAATAAATCAAAATATCGTCGATAAACACAATCACGAATTTATCGAAATATGGCTTGCAAACTCTATTCATCAAATCCATAAATACTGCTGGCGCGTTTGTCAACCGAAACGGCATTACTAGAAACTCGTAATATCCATAACGAGTTCTGAAGGCAGTCTTCGGTATACTCTCTTCTTGAATTCGTTGTTGGTGATAACCTGATCGAAGATCGATCTTGGAGTAATAACTCGAACCTTGAAGTTGATCGAAAAGATCATCAATCCTCGGTAAAGGGTACCGATTCTTGATAGTTAACTTGTTTATCTCGCGGTAGTCAATGTACATACGAAAACTACCGTCCTTCTTCTTAACAAATAGCACTAGAGCTCCCCAAGGCGAGAAGCTTGGTCTAATATATCCGTTGTCCAAAAGCTCTTGAAGTTGCGTCGACAACTCTTGCATCTCTGAGGGTGCAAGTCGATAAGGTGCCTTGGCTACAGGCGCGGAACCTGGAACTAAGTCAATGCGGTTTCCATACCTATTACCGTTTCCACCACGGTTTCCACTGCCACTACTATTACCTCTCTGGCCACCATAACCACGACCATTACCAGCCCAACACGTCTCCTTTGAATGACCATTCCTTCCACAGTTTTCACACTTCCTATACCTACATGGGCCGACATGTCGTAACAGGCATACATCACACTTTAGGCAAAGTGCCCATGTATCCTTTCCCTTTGTTCTCGGAATTCGCAACATCAGTTTTGACCTCGGTTGTGAGTTTGTGTCCCTTTTCTTGTTGCTAATATTGCTTCCTTGAGTACCTTTCTTGAAGTTAGAAAACTTCCTTTTGTTCTCGCTTGACGACTCAACATAAGTCTCCTTTTTCTTTCCATCAGAGATTGAGAACTTGTTCAGCCTAATCGCTTCTTCAGTCAATGCCACACTGAGATCAATGGCCTCAGTGATTGTTGTAGGCTTTGATGTCGTCACCATGCTCATGATTTGGGGTGCCAATCCCCAAATAAAATGCTCGATTCACTTGAACTCCGGATCAACCATGTAAGGAACAACGCGAGATAAGTCATGAAATCTCTGCACATACTCAGCAATCTTTGGACCATCCATCTTAAGGTTCCAAAATTCGGTCTCCAATTTCTGAATCTCAGCCCTGGAACAGTACTTCTTGCGCATAAGTTCCTTCATCTCGTCCCAAGTCATGGCGTATGCAGCCTCTTCTCCCAGAGTCTGAACTTGGAGGTTCCACCATGATAGAGCTCCGTCTAAGAACAGTCCCGAAATGTAGGTGACCTGGTGCTCCGGCGCACACTTGCTCATTCTTAGCACAGAATCGGTTTTCTCCGCCCATCTAACGAAAGCTACAGCACCCCCGGTGCCGTCGAAATTCAGAGGCTTGCAGTGAAGGAACTGCTTGCAGTGGCGGATCTTGCCCGTTTAACCTGCCAGGGCCGAAAGACACGGGCACTAAAATTAGCACTACGGCCGAAAAACTTGCCAGGGCCGAACATAGTATATATACAAAATTTCGATCGAAATGCGGAAAATTAGAACTACGGCCGAAAAACTTGCCAGGGCCGTGGCCCTGCCACGGCTCTATTAAGATCCGCCAATGACTGCTTGTAGGTGCAGCCTGTACAAGCAACATCATTCACAGAAAGCATTAGCAAACGCACATGGAATATCCAAATGTGACGTAATGTGTCTTTAGTGACTTAAACATTACCATGAGGTGGGTTATTTCCTAAGGTACCTCCGCTGTGTCCAGAGCGCAAGGCCTCGTGCTGTGCTATCGCTTGTGAAATCCGTTCTTGTAGTTCAGCCTCTGTTGTGGGCAAATAATTGTTTCTTCGAGGAGGCATCTTCTAGAAGAAGATTGTATAGGTCAGGTCTTATGTATATAAGTATGTAGTATGTGTATGTAATAGCATTTATTAACGCAAGTAAGCACATAACATCACATTCACATTACCAATGTATAATTTAACAACGCATATAATGAGAACATTGTGATTGAGCTTTCATAAATTATCGATCACAAATACAATTACATGTTCTACAAATGTATCGTATCTCATCAAAAGGGACTACAGGGTCACACCACCCTTGTCCAAAATGTCTATCAGTCTACAACAGTCATATACTCAAAAAGTGGTCTCCAAAAGGCTTTGCAAGCTAGGCTCAATAGCGATACTCTCATCAAAAGAAGGCTACCTGCATAAAACCAAAAATCGGCTATGCTGATGGCGGTGGAGGAACAAAAAGCAAGCTGCGCACATGCGCAAGCTCCTCCTCAAGGTCATAAACGTGTCGCAACAGATAACTGATCTGCTGCTCCATGGTGAGAAATTGAACATCAAAATCTGGATAAGGAAAAAGAGGAGCAGGTGGAGTCGCAAAAGGTGACAGACATGAACAAGGTGGAGGACGTGGAGTCCTCTCAAGCTCCATAACTCTACGACACAGGATCTCCTGCTGAAGCTGCAAGGACAGGAGTAACTCATCCCTCGTGTAACCAATAAAGTGGGAGGGATGGTATGGATCATAAACTGGCATAGTATTTGGCGGAAACCATAAGAGTGGCTCGCCTGGCGGTGCAGAAGTAAAATGAGCAGTAGGTGTATACTGAGGCATGTAAGAAAAAGCTGCTGACACGTGTGGAACCTGGCTAGGATGCTGGCTAGACGGACCTTCCCCTGGATGGGGTGCGGGAATGTCTTGTAAGAAGGTGATAGGCAGGTCAGTGCGGTGTACATCGGACACAATCGGGTGAAAAGGGGCGACATCAATAGGTGCATGCATATGTGGGGGAGTAACAGGCTGGCGAACGCGTATCGGGGGTCGATTTGACTGGTGAAAGCAGTAGGGTCAGTAGGTGCAGGAATCAAATCTGGTACAAGTGGTACAACAACAGGTACGCCAACTGGTACGGGATCATGACCAGGTAAAGGCTCAGGTGCAGGTATCGGCACAGGAGCTGGTATCGGCTCAGGATCAGTGGGTGCATCAATAGGCTGATCGTCAGGGGCAATGTCTAGCTCAAGATCAAAGTCGTGTGGAGGAGTAGGTGCGACAGACAGGGCCGTGTTGGTATCAGAATCAATGGGGTAACGCTGCAATCCTAATGCATGCAAAGTGGAGGATGATACAGACTCGAAAGAATCTGGAATAGAATGATCAGAAGAAACCTCAATAATAGGAATCTCAATGAGTGGAACAACAATGGCATCCTTAGCTAAAACTCCATCACCCTGGGCATCATCAAGGGGACCATAAATAAAATGATCGACATCATCATCAGACAAGTCATCAAAAGGCAAATCCCGAAAGGAAAGGCCGCAAGAGGCAAAGGGGCGAGGATCGGAGCCACGACATGCTCACCATCGGGATGTCCGAGGATGTGATGGTCCTGGTCAGGAATAGGAATAAGAACGGGATCCTCGTCGGGGAAACCATCAGCATGCGGTACATCGTCGCCAAAGTCGGGTGGAGCAAAAGGCTGGAAATCATCGTCATCATCCGACATCATCTCCGGGTCACTCTCAGTGTCGGAGGTAAAGATCTCTGGCTCTGGGAAGATCTCATCGTCCAAAACGATAGCCATGGGGTTGACAGTATCAGACAGTCCACTCTCAGACGAAGACATAGTGTCTGTAACAAAACAATCACAACATATGCACATATACCAACAATCATCAATAAGCATGTAATTAATAACAATGTATTCACGTATCCATCCTAGTCTTCCTAGACTATCCCACCCAGTCTCTCAGACTGAACTACCTAGTCTCTCAGACTAAACCTCCAAGTTTCTCAAACTGAACCACCCAGTCTCTCAGACTGAACCACCCAGTCTCTCAGAGTGAACCATGAACATAAATTTTGAAATGTGTTTCGTGTCTTTTGTTTGTAAAAATGTTTGTTTCCTAGATCTGGGCGTTTCATGTATGCAATGAAAATATGTTGTGAAAACATATTCGTGAGAGCCCTAATAATTGTAGTCTAGACTCGAGAAGGAATCCTAGTTCGCTACAATCGAAGCTCTGTTACCAAGCTGTCACACCCTGACTTTTGCGGAAGCGTGATTATGGTGTGACTTTCTTAATACCATCGCATTCAATCATAACATCAACTATATGATAAAACCATAGATTCGTCATCCATTAAATAAGTTTAAAACATAACAACATTGTTTTAAAACGTAGACTTCAAACACAAGTTTTACAAACCATACGAATTGTTTAAGAGTTCACTAAGGACTCATCAAAAGATATCAAATAAAACCAAGGTTTGGAAGACGTGTCTCGTCCAGGAATAAGACACCTAACCCAAACCTCAAAACCATGGATGACATCTTTATTCACAACGCAGCATGAAACTTCCAACGCCCGCAAGATCCCTTTACTAATTCCCTGAAATACATGTATTTTGAAAACATCAACAAAAGTTGAGCGAGTTCGTGTGTTTGTTTGTATGTATGTATAAACCTTTAAAAACACTGTATGTATGTATGTAAGTTCATAAATCCCGGTATGAAAGCAAAAAGGAAAAACAGATCACCAATGGGTTGCAAGGCCATTGATATATGTGACGTAATGCAGGTAGCTCAAACCTAGAAAATTTTGCACCGGGCTTCCGGCTGTAAGACATAGTCTACCCATGGGCCAAACCCTGGTCCAACATGGGCGGGGCTCGCTACACCCAAATAGATCTATCACTCATTTCCCTCGGTCCTATAACTAGGATTGATGGCCTTAAGCGTTGTGCCCACCACTCACATGATCTAAGTGTACCCTTCCTTAGCTAACCATGCCAAATAATAACGTTTGTAAACAATTGTAACATGTACTTCACCTCCGAAGTTATAAAACTGAAAACAGTTAAAGAAAAAGGGGGAACACGAAACTCACAGTCTTGCGTCTTCAACAATCGTAACTCGTACTCCTCCGGTGAACACGACTACCTACAACGTACTAATGTCTATTAGACGAACGAGCCGTACCTTGGCTTAGAGTTTGATCGGAGTTTTGCGCTTCGGTCAAAGATAAGATTTATATACCCAAATTACCCTTAACAAATAGTTAGTGGTAGCAAGCGGTCGAACCACGAAGAGTATGTGGTTTGCGAATGGACTTGATTGATTTTAACGGTTTGTCACTATTATGAAGCATACTAGATTATTTTTATGGTTTTTGTTTGTTTTGAAAAGATGTTGAAATGAACCTACAAGTTTAGTTTTTAATTATGACTAACAAGAACTTAAACAATTGCACGAAATTATAATTGATGATGTAAACAAGATAAATAAACAAGGTTCACACCCGGTTCGGTAATTGCAATCCTAGGATTTCTACACGTTTTAGATTTGATTCAATTGCAAAAGTGACTAACGAATTTAGTGTTACACGGCTTAGGTGCCAATAGCTATCAACGTTACAAAGAACGGACAAAAATGCACTTCATTACCAAGAACATGTAAACTCTAACCTAGACAAGGCATAATTGCACATAAACATTTCATAAAGTCAAATTTAATCTTCACTCGACAATTTATGAATTCAATACAAATGCAAGACAATTGTCATAAGCTTCAAAATCAAATAGCAATTTGTCACAAAATCAAACCAAGAACAATGTTAAAACCTTAGACTTACAAAAACCTACCCCGGGGTGAAACCTCCAAGAATTTAGCCGCTCATGGAAGGACGAACGCTATCACCGGAAGTTGAAAACTTGAACATCATCATCTTGAAGCTTTGAAGTTGTGGAGATGGTGGTTAGGGTTTGGAATGGTTGGTGGTGATGAATGGATTGAAGGATGAATGATGATTAGGGTTATGGAATGAAGATTGGATGGTGAAATCGAATGATTGTGGATGATTGATTCCGTGTTCTTGATGATTGGGGAATGGAATGATGATAGGTTATGGCTCCCAGAAGTGGTTTCAAACTCAATTCCAAGTGTAACTCCCGAAATGGGTCAAAACAAACATTAAAACTCGTCACCAACCAAGAAAACCACATAAATCTCGTTTTGCATCCGGAGGTGGCGTTGCCTACGCCCCTTGTGGCGTAGGCTACGCCTCACAGAAAACCCGTTTTTCTGTTTTTGTGTTTCTCGCTTCCGATTGACCCGTTTTGCGTTCCGGTGGTCCGTTTTTTGTTCCGATAGTCCGTAAAGCTCCCAAATAGCTCCTTAAGATCAAGATCAGAGAAGGAGCCGACAATTATTTATGAAGACAACGCTGCTTGCATAGCTCAGATCAGAGAAGGTTATATCAAGGGTGATCGAACAAAGCACATCTCACCAAAAATTTTCTCAATATATGACTTACAAAAGGAAGGGGAAATTGATGTTCGCCAGATTAAGTCAAGTGAAAATCTAGCTGACTTGTTCACGAAATCTTTACCTAGAAGCAGTTTCGAGAAGCTATCACACAAGATCGGTCTTCGTAGATTGAAAGATTTTTGTTGAATTTAGGGGGAGAATTATACACGTTGTACTCTTTTTCCCTTAACTAAGTTTTGTCCCACTGGGTTTTCTTAGTAAGGTTTTTAATGAGGCAGCATAGCTGATCCAGTAGTATCAATTTATTTTTAATGAGGCACCAATACCATATGCAACAACCCAACATTCCTTTCAACCAAATGCAAATGCAACCAAACCCACAAACATTCAACATGCCATATCAACAAATGCAAATGCAGCAGCTAATGCAAAACCCGCTTAATATGCCATATCAACCACCGCCACAAGCACGTGCAACACAAATCGAGGAAGAAGATGATGACGTTGAGGTTGTGCCAGAAACGCAACCGCAACCTTCAAAAAGGAAAAATATAAAGGGAAAGGGTAAAAAAGAAGACGCAACCGGCAAACAACTAAAATGGTCAAAAATTGAGGAAGAGGCGTTGGCGAAGGCGTTGGTTGCGTCGTCAAGGAATCCTATACTCGGTAAAAATTATTTTTTTCATTATATTATTATTGTTACTAACTTTTATTTGTACATTATATTTTTCTTGCAAAATATTATTATTGTTCCTAACTTGTAGGTAACAATCAATCAAACGATGGGTTTTGGCAAGAAATCCTTGATCTATTCCACACGTTTATGGAACAAGGCGAGTACAAAAACATTGATTCTATCGGCTCCAAGTGGCGCAAAATGAATACGGTGATCCAACGCTTTTGTGGGTTTATAACCAAACGCTCTCCAACAAACCGAGTGGGTGGAACCACGAAAATGTTTTCCATGAGGCGATGCGTTTATACGAAAATGAACATAAGAGTTCTTTCCCACATCTCCGTGCGTGACAAGTTGTAAAGGATTATCCAAAGTGGGCGGCTGTTCCGAATGAGGTTGCAAGCGCGAAACGAGCAACCAAACAGTCTAAAACTTCCGAGTCACGAAGTTATAGCGTTGGAGCCTCAACCGGTCATTGCCAAATTAATATCAACGACGAGCCCGAGTTTGACGAGGAGCCGATTGGGGAGGAAGAACGTCCCCCAGGAAGGGACAAAAGTAAAAAGATAGTGGCTGAAAAAAGGAAACAAGCCGCATCAGGAAGCGGTGGTGGTTTGAAGTTGGAAGGTATTATTATCGAGTTGAAAGCATTCAACCAAACCTTTACCGATACGAAAAATGAGAAGGTAAAAGTGAAGAAACGACAAGCCGAGGAGAAGCAAAGGAGGCAAGAAGAAGCACAGCAGTTGGAGGAATGGAGAATAATGACCACCGATCTTAGCGCATATCCTGAGGAAGACCGTCACATCTTACAAAAAAAGAAGGAAAAAATTAAAACAAATAGACAGATGGAGCGTAGTTTTTTTTAAATGTAAACTTAGGTTTTTTTTAAGTGTGTTGTTTTTTTTAGTTTTTATTTAAATGTAAATTTTTTTATTTTTATTTACTTTTTTTTAATTATTTAATTAAATAAAATAATAATAATAATAAAAGGGGGGAGGACTATCCTCCACACCCTTCGATAGTCCCCAAGGGGATGGTCCTCCACCCTTGGTGATGTGGCGCCTACGTGGCAGGTAGTCCCTTTGGGGACTAAGCAAACCACACCCTATGGCCTTAAGTTGGTGTGAACATACTAAATTATCCTTACTAAACATAAAAATCCGACTTATTATATATATATATAGGATTAGGTTCAAGAGTAAACAACTCATTAAGGGTGATCTAAGTGAATTAATCTTGGCCCTTGATCATTATTTAGATTAAAATGATAAGATTGACATTAACCAAGTATGTTTAATTGAAATCCCTTAATTTTCTCATCTCTTAACTCTCTCTCTCTCTCTCTCTCTCTCTCTCAATTTACTTCTCTATTATTTTAATTATAAGAAATTAAAGGGCTTAAATTTTGGTAGACCATAATTGATTACGACATTATCATTCTACATCTTCAGCTCATATGTTGAAGTTGATTAATGAATATTGCAAGTATTCTTATCACTCATATAAAACAAAACTATTATTTTTTCAAATGTTTTTTTTGTGGAACTATTATATTTACAAATTATTTAATTTCCAAATATTCGTATCACTCATTTCTTTATTCATAGATTTTGTTTTGATTTTAACTTAATTATTGTTTTTCTTTTATTATCCATATATATAGATATCATAACATATTGTTTTTAACTTTTTATAATTTTTAATAAAATTAAAAATTTCTCTAAGATTGAAACTCTAATTTTCTGGGCATTAACTTTTTTTGATATGATGAAGTTACTTATTTTTGCATACATGTGACTTGTTTCATTTTCATTAATTTCATAATTTTAAATAAATCTACTCGTGTGCATGCATAATATATTATATGTTGTTAATATACACATATGTAACCAAATCTGAATATAGTACACAAATGTAAAAAAGTTTGCACACGTGTATAAACTAACAATTATGTATCTTGTATAAACTGATTGTTAGCGATACTGTACACATGTGTATAAACTAACGGTTGTGTGTCTCGTACAAACTGATAGTTTGCGAGACTGTACACATGTGTATAAACTAACATCTGTGTATCTTGTATAAACTGATACTAGCGAGACTGTACACATATGTATACACTAACAACTGTGTATCTTGTATATACGGAAATTAGCGAGATTTTTGGGATTTTGATTATATTGTTTAATAAATGCAATTTACAAAAGATGCAAATACCCTTATGTCATTTATTTTAAAGGGAAGTTACAACATTTTAATTACAAACTTGCCATTGTTTAAAAATCTCTAGATGATGTAATCCAATGGCCCAGATTAGTTCACATAGTTCACTCTCAACATAGTGTTCACTCTAAAACCCTACCCTACCCTATATATATATTTATTTATTAAATGATTTAAGTGGGGCTCATCCCCACCACTACCCAACCATCCTCCTTCTCCACACCACCACCACCACCACCATCCACTAAGCCTCATCCCCCACCCAACCCACACCTGCAAACACTTCATATTCCAAATTAAAACACCCCAAACCGACCCACCTACCCTCTTCTCCACCCCACCAGCTGCAACGCCACTTCTCCGGTGAACCTGCAAGTTTCGAAAACGATCAACTTGTTTTAAGGGGGTGTTTGGCTAAGCTTTTCTACACCTTCTTATAACTTACTTATTGACTTTTATAAAAAGTTTATGAGGACAAAAAGTGTTTGCCAAACTCAAAAGTACTTTTTAAAATGACTTCTTGTATACAGAGGAAAAGTCAGTTTTGAAAAGTTAGAAAATTATGGCTTTTTGAAGCTCCTTATAACTTTTTATAAAAAAAATTACAAAAATGCCCTAAGTTAGAACATTGTGCCTTTTTCAAGCTCCTTATAACATTGTCTCTTTTAGTCAATTTAAATTAATAAGCTAAGTGAAATACTTTTTAAAAAACAAATTATTGAGTTATTGGTTTTTCCCACCACATAAGCTAATCCAAACATTTTTCCTAAAAAACTCATTTTCAAAAAAGTCTTAATTCAATAAGTTCCTTTAACAAAAAAGTTTTTTTTTTTAGTTAAATAAGCTTAGCCAAACACCCCCTAAGTAAGATCTGATATAAGTGAATTATTAAAACAATTACTCCATAGGCAAGTGACATAATAACATTCTTGAAGAGAAAAACCCAAATAAAGGGAAACCATAAAAAAAAAAAACCTGTTGAAATGATGAAAAAAAAACAATAAAGAAATAAAAACATTACAAGGCAATCAGTTGCGATATAACGCCACCGCTATCACCTGGATAGAGCCAGGCTATCACATGTTTGCGTTACAACCCCACCGCCGTCGCCAAATTTCAAACTTTTTAAATTTAGGTCCTTGTGGTTTGCATTTTGTTGCCATTTTAGTCAAAATCTCAAAAACTCTCATTTTTTTACTGTTTCAACATGCTTTTTTTGTCTTTTTGTGCAGGGGTAGTTTTGTCTATTTACTTTTCATTAAAACAATTACTTAATTAAAAAACCCAAAGAAAATACCATATAAAATCTTATAAAAACAAATATAAATACTCACTTTTCTTCTCTCTCTATAACACACAGACAAACTTTAATCTTTCTCTCTAAACAAACTAGTAACCACCACCACCCACCAACAACAACCACCAGATCTAAAGCCACCACCACCCACCAACAACAACCACCAGATCTAAAGCCAGTCACCAACAACCCACCCCCAGATCTGAATCTTGTCCCCATTTTCAACCACCACCGCTGTCATCACCTCCTGCCACCACCACTAGCCGCCACCCCCTGCCACCGCCACCGCCACCCCCTGCCACCGCCACCGCCACCTCCTGCCACTGCCACCTCCTGCTACAACCATCAAGCACCCCACACTCCCTCTCTACATCTGACGCCCACGCTACCAATATTGCAGTACACCCATCGCCGCCGCATCTGGAAAACGGTTGGTTGTTTCCCCCAAAGAAACTGGTGGCAAACGTGTGGTGGTTTGGACAACAGTTCAGATGTGGGTGAGAGAGGTGCGGTGGTGGTGATATGAGCGTGGATTCACCATCGCAGATCTGATATGTTGTAGCGTTTGGATTCACCATCGCAGATCTATTGGACTCACAGATTCACCATCGAAAATCTGATCAGTGTGAGAGAGGGAATGGTGGTAAAAGCCTAGGATTCACCATAGCATATGTGCTGTAGCGTTTGGATTGTAAAAAACATTGATTGCATTATGTCGGCTTATTGTTGTATATTGATAAATATGTTGTTTGATTTTGAATTAGTTAATCTTCTTGTAGGGGGAGAAAAGACAGGTTTCACATCGAGGGGACATTTAATTTAGAGAAAGATGGTGGTGATGATGGTTAGCGGCAGATGGCGGTGGTAATAACCGGTGGTGGTGGTGGTTGTTTTAATTTAGGGCATGTTTGGGGTTCCTTTTTTCTAACTTTTCCAAAAGGACTTCTCACAAAAATAAGTCAGAAAAACCTGACTTTTGGTTTTTTGCAAAGGACTTTTGCCTTAAAAGGAAAGCCAAACACTCTCAAAAGTCCTTTTCTCCCCTCAAAAGTCCTTTTCCCTTCAAAAAAAAAAAAAAGGAACCCTAAACACCCACTTAGAGAGAGGGTTTAAAGAGGAGGAAATGAGCTTGTGTATATGTAATTTTTTTGTTATATTTATTAAGAAATATTTTAATTAAGAAAATGTTTTAATGAAATGTACATGGACAAAACTGCCCCTGCACAAAAAGACATGTTGGAACAGTAAAAAATGAGAGTTTTTGAGTTTTGGACTAAAATGACAACAAAATGCAAACCACAAGGACCCAGATTTAAAAAGTTTGAGATTTGGACTAAAATAGGCAAAACTGTCCAAAACAAAATGGCAGTTTACTCTAAAATTTTAATCAACTTTTTATGTATTATTTATTATTATAAGTAAGGGTAATGTAGTAAACTTACACAACTTAACTGAGCAAACTAATTATCATCCATTCTGGTGACTATCCGAGTAATAGACTATCAAACCATAGTGACCATATATGTTATTTTGAAAAGGTGGGGACTAAACGTGAAACCACGGGTACCATCCGGGCAATTAACTCAAAAATATATACATCGTTTTCTTGGTTAAAAATATCATCATAATTTTTATCTTAAATTAAATAAAAAATAACCAACTAAAGGCGTAGAAGAAAAAAAAAATGAAGCTGCCCTTTATTTGCTTAAATCTATATTGCTAAAAAGTATTTAAAAAAAAAGTGTTGCTAAAGTAAACGACAAATCATATTTTTGATTTAGAACTAACTATTTGTTCTAATTTTTTTTTGTTATGAGTGGGGGTTAGGATGTAAAGGGGTGAATTTTTGTATCTAGGTAGTGACTTGACTCCTCTAGTAGTGTAACTATGTATATTTTGGGTGACTAATAAAAATTTCCAGTCGTTTAAAAAATATGTTTTAAGCCCGTATTTAATTATTTATTAGTTTTTTTTATATCAGGTCAAACCTCTTTAAATTGAACTACATTCTAATTGGTTTATTATAATTGTTTTTTTGGTAAAAACTAATTAATAATATAGAGTAGGGTGTAAATGAAAATTAGAGTATGATCAATTCAGAATAACTATTTCAAATTTTATTCATGAAAGTTACATGAAATTCATGATTAAAGCCGTATTGGCAGCTACTTAGGTTATAGCCTAGTGGTCAAGAGAATTTATCTCGTATGGGAAGATCAATGTTCAATCATTGGAATGTGTAAGTATTTAACGGGAAAATTAGATGTTAAAAAACCGTACTGGCGGATTTTATTCCCCACATATTTTTTGAAAATATAAATAAAAAATGATCAATCTATATAAACAAAAAGATAATTATTCTTATATTGTTTTTCTTTTTTGAAAATATAAATAAAAAATGATCAATCTATATAAACAAAAAGATAATTATTCTTATATTGTTTTTTTAATTGTAACCGAATCAATTTTAAAATAAATAAAAAGGTAATTATTCTTATATTGTTTTTTAATTGTATCCGAATCAATTTTAAAATCTTATTCCTTTGCTTTTTTAAAAGGGAACGCAAACTTTTTTTAACTTGCAAAAACCTCTTACTTTTTCGATTCCCAATATGAATTTCCAAATCCGAAGATTGGAAAACTCAAAAACCATTTTTTTTAAGGAGAACTTCATTACAACAAACCGAACCCGAAAACCAGGACAGGATGAAACAACAAACAAATGTTTAAACCAAAAATACCCCACGGATCTAACCTGACTGAAGATATCTTCCACTTTGACTTGTATACCCGAGAAAACCGCCTTGTTTCTGGCTCTCCAAAGACTCCAACACGATATGTAAATAATACCTTGGACTACCTTCTTTTCAATCGGCCCCATCCCACTAAATTTGTGAATTTCCAGAAGATCTTTGAAAGAAAAGGCAAAAATATTCGGCAAATGGCACCACCTACTAATCTTCGGCCAAAGAACGGAAGTCGTTAGACACGAAATAAAGAGATGGTCCACAGATTCATCTTCGCAACCGCATAACGAGCAAATCCCGACACCGACCGGAATACCCCTTTTCGGAAGCGCATCAGCTGTAGGAATTCGGTTCATCTCTGTCCTCCATACGAAAATGTTACACTTCATCGGAATCCACTTGCACCAGTCTAGCAAAAACCGAATGCCGTTCAGGCTGTTTTTTGACAGTAAAGACTTAATCGATTTCACCGAAAAAGACCCCGAAGAATCCCCGCTCCATCTCCATTTGTGTCTACCGTTGGTCAGAACAACCGAGGACAGCTTGCCCGCCAACTCCGCCAACTCCTCTAGTTCCTCTGTCGAGTCGGGATCATGTCTCCACAGCCATAAACCTTCGTCGTCTAACCGGTCTCTCACGGAGCAAGTCTTGACAATTTCCAGCCGGAATAATTCAGGATATAGATCCTTGAGCGGAACTTCTTCTAGCCAAGGGTCAAGCCAGAAGAAAATTCTATCGCCCGAGCCTACATCACCTTTAAAATAGCTCCGAAGCAACTTGTTCTCCGCAACAGGATAGCTAAAAATCCTGCAAATATTCAGCCAAACTCCCCCTATCCCTTTATTAGCCGGAAGGAACGACCACCCAGAGCCGCCCGAATGGATCGACTCAATCACCTTAACCCATACGTTATCGGTCTCACTTTTGAATCTCCATCCCCATTTACTTAACAAAGCCACATTTGCATTCTTTAGTTTACACAACCCCAAGCCCCCAGCTTTCTTAGAAATCGAGACCCTATCTCAAGCCACCCAGTGGGTTTTTTTAACATCATTCGAGCCACCCCACAAAAAAATTTTAATGATGCTTTCGAGATCTTTGATTACCTTTTCGGGAGCTTTGTACAAAGAAAAATAGTAAGTGGCAAGGCTTTCAAGAACGAAGCGAATTAACGTTACCCTACCACCTATAGAGGTTACCGAAGCCTTCCAATGAGAGAGCCGTCTCTCAAAAACTTCGTAAACCGGTCTCCAGTTGTTAATGCGGTTCATAATAGCTCCTAAATATTTGAAAGGGACCGAGTCAGCTTTGCACCCAATCCAGTCAGCTATTTCCTCCACTTCCGAGTTGTTAATCCCGAAACCAAAAATACTATATTTACTAAGATTAATCTTCAAACCGGAGCAGGCATGAAAACACCTCAATATTCTGATCACATTGGAAATATTCTCTATATTCCAATCCCCATTAATAATGGCGTCATCTGCATAAAATAAATGAGACACATAGGGACCATTCTCAGGAAGATTGATACCTTTAAAGATGTTCTCATGACAGGCCTTGTTCAGCATGCACGATAGAGCTTCCATCACCACCATGAAAAGAAACGGGGACAGTGGATCACCTTGTCTCATACCCTTACTACACCCGAATTCGAAGGTAGGGGATCCGTTAACTAGGACCGATGCCCTGGCCGAAGCAAGAATACCCGACACCCAGCCACGCCACTTATCTTGGGATCCCATTTGCCGAAGCACATCAGAGGCAAAATTCCAGTTCACATTGTAATAAGCCTTCTCGAAGTCGATCTTGATAAAAAAGATCTTACTTTTGTGTTTTCTGACCCAAGAAATCATCTCATTAACGATAAGGGGACCGTCTAAAATGTACCTCCCCGCTAAGGAAAGCTGCTTGAGAGTCTGAAATCACCGCACCGAGAACTTTTTTCAGCCTGGACTCCAGAATCTTGGAAATTACTTTATTAATAACTCCTACCAAACTGATAGGCATGTAGTCAGATAACCCCATCGGATCCCTCGTCTTTGGAATAAGAGCGATGAAAGCCGACCCACAACCTGTACTCAACTTTTTGGAAGTAAAAAAGAAATCCAAAATACGGACGAAATCTTCCTCGAAAATGGACCAGAAGTGTTTAAAAAATCTAAGATTGAAACCATCAGGACCAGGGTCCCGGTCATCACCGCAATCGAACACCGAAGACTTGATTTCCTCCTTAGAAAATTGAACTTCTAGGCCCGCCGCCTCCATAGAAGAAATTTGTCTGAAGTTGGAACAAATTAACGGCGGCCGAAGAGAACGATCTTCCACGAATTTGTCCCTAAAAAATCTGAAGACCTCTTTCTTGATTAACGAAGGCTTTGAAGTCCACTCCCCGTTTATTACCAGACCATGAATCGAATTTCTAGCCTTCCTGCCATTGATTAAAGAACGGTAAAATTTTGAGTTTTCATCTCCTTCTTTTGCCCATCTGACTCGAGATCTTTGCATAAGGTCTTTGACTTTCGCTTCGCAAATCACTTTCTTATTTTTCGAGAAGGCCCACTCCTCTTCCTTAGATAAATCTCTAGTCTCGAGGATAGCTTCTAGATCCTCTAATTCTTCTTTAGCGACTGCCAACTCTTCCCCCTCTTTTTTGACCGATTCCTCTCTCCACTTTCTCAGCCTCTAACGAACATGACCCAACTTTTTTAAAAGAAACAAATCTGGCGGAACCCCCGGATCGGTAAATTCAAAACACGCCTCCGAAACCACTTCCTCGAACCCCTGTTTCCCATACCACGAATTGAAAATGCAAAACGGACGCGGCCCAAAGTTCCTCGACTAGCATTTCAGAGTAATAGGGCAATGGTCTGACCAAACTCTAGAAAGAGCCCTACAACACGCGTCCGGCTAGAGATTGAAAAAATCGAAGTTCACCAAAAACCTATCAAGCTTGCTCAAATTTCTACCATTGTCGGAACAGTATGTAAACATCTTACCTTTCATGCTATATTCGATCAGCCCAGACTCAAAAATAAAATGAGTTAAAATTATTCGCACATGATTGCTTAAATGCACAGTTCCTCCTTTCCTCCCTATAGCGAACTACGTTAAAATCACCAGTAATAACCCAACAACCATCATTAGCTTCAATAACAGATTTCAGCTATAAATCCTTTTTGCCGGACACCCCCTGAGGAGCGTATACATTAAGAATGTTGACCGCCGAAACACACCCAATCAGATTTCCTCTAACATGTAAGTAATTCCTAATCTTTGACCCACCCGTCTGACGAAATATTTTTTCATCCCAAACACATAACAAACCCCCTGAAAGACCCATAGAATCGACAGAATCCGTGCCGAATTCGCTATTACCCCAAAACCTCGAGACATCAGAACGAGACAACATACCTTGTTTTGTCTCCTGAATAACTAAGAAATTAATTCCATGATCTGAAACAAGCCCTTTAATCCAATTAGATTTGTTAGCTCCCCCGATTCCCCTGATGTTCAGAGACATCAAATTCATAATGTAACTCCATTAATGCCTAAAGACCGGATGGAATTCCTGATGAGATCGGAGTGCCCATTAAGATCCGCTCCAAGTTTGGACCCAATTACCACAGTTGCTCCGACTTCCTTCTCGAGATCCGAAGTTTCTCCTCCTCCGTTATCGTGAGTCGTCCTTTCTCTTACACCTTCTGATAAAGGATGGTCATGTAAATTGCTAGAATCGGGAGGATCCAGAGATGCCCTATTATTTAGATCAAAGAAGAAGTTTTCAAAGCCCTTATTTACTCCACTCCCTTCTCTCTCTTTTGGAACCAAATCTGTCGTATCCCCTTCCTCTTTGAACATAGATGTTCTTCCATCTAGGCCCTAGGTCGTTTTTTGGGTCTAATTTCCTCTTCAGAAATGCAAGTGTCTTTTGGGCCTTTAGTTTTGCTATGATGGCCAGCCCCCTTTAAAGTTCTAGGCCCACTACCATTATTACCCCTACACGAAATCGTAACAAACCGTTAGAGTCCTCCTCCCCGGCACAATCATTACTGGGCCCACTGTGGTATTATCCAAAAAAGTCTTCTCCACTCCCTCATGTGTCGATTCCCCATGCACCTTGGAAGTAAACCCGCCACCTTCTGTCTCAACATGCATGGGAACATGCACCAGAATAAGCACCTCTTGATCTACCAGCCGAGTCTCCTCAGCTTCCGGTAAGGAGTCCGATACCGCAGCCTCCGACGATGAGTCATCCGCCAGGCTATTATCTTCCTCCTCCACCCTAATACAGTCCGGAATCCAATCGTCAGTGTCTTCGAAGATCCAAACTTTGAAAGTTTTGTCTTTCCACCGAAGGTTGATCTCGTCAGAAATCAAATTCCCTTCTCCGACCAGCACCCATATAACTTTAATGGGCCGGTTTTTGGTAGCAAGTCTTTTGTTACAAGAAAATTATATAATCTTTGATCTTAAAAGTTTTTCAATTAACCGTAGTAGACTATATGGTTTGGAATAAAGCCTTTACGGGCTTTATCACGTCATATTAGTGTCATGTCAGCGCCACGTAGACAGGGGGCTTTATAACTAACTGTCATGAAGTGAGATAAAGCTCATTTACCTATTAATAAGAAAAAAAACATGTGATTAATTCTTAAAAAGTGGTCCCCACATATGCAGCCTTAACTATGCCATCAGTAGCGCCCCCTTGGCGGTGGAGGGGTGGTGTTTTTGGCCGCCGTATGCTGAGGTGGTGGGTGACGCTAAACAACACCACCTAGCCTTAATGATTTTTTTTTTGAAATACTTTTATTAGAAATTTTAATCAAATAATATCTCTAAGACAAACCAAAAACAAGCTAGGCCGCTAACTCTTTTTGGATAGCAGTAATAAAGCGTGAGACCGTAATCAATGTGATTCACATCTTCTAATAATGTTTCAAATTCATAATTCTTGAAAAAGTTCAAAACCAAAATCATCATAGTTTATCAAGCATAATCGTGTTACAATGGGCTTGGAAATATGCTAAAATTAAACTAAATCAACGTCTCAATTATAGTATTTTCATAAACTATTAATTTTGATTACAAAGTACAAACAGTTCAATTATTTTTGTTATTGGAATAACGGTTCAGCTAATTCAATTAACTGTTAGCTCTAGAGTAAATGTATTCGGACTCGTTTTAGTTAAGAAAATCTATGAACAAAGGGATGAATAAAAATATGTTTAAAGAAAAACCCTAACATTTTTTTACATCCACTGCTTTATTTATTTATTTATTTATTTATATAATATTAATTTGCAAGATTTAGAAGTATACATTTGACTTTGTGGGTTTATTTGCTTTAGGTTGGTTGTACCTTTTATTGTTTGGGTTGTACTATATAGGTCTGTGGGGGGTTTTAAGTGGCTTAGCCATCATTGCTCACTTTCCTTGGCTTTCTCTCTCTCTTCTTGAGGAGTACGTTTCAAGCAAATTTCTGGTGACTTTAGGTAATCTTTTAGTTAAGTTTGTTGCTATAGGTTTTGTAATCGTTGTTTTCTGGTTGTTTTCGTCTTTGTACAACTTTGTTGTTTGGAGGCTTTGTGTTTGCCTCTACTGCTATGCATTACTGTGGTTGTTGGATTCTTAGCCGATGATTGTGTGCGTTTGTTTTGTGGTAATTTTGTTATACACAATTCTTACCTTTTTTGTCGATTGGTTTTGACGGTTGTGGATTGATTTTGACAATTGGTTTTCGACGATGGTTCTATATTGATCTGATGTTGTTTCTTTTGATTTTTCTTTTTATAATGCATTTACATTGTTTTTGGTTGACTGCATGTTGTTGCGTCTATGCTGAGACGATTGTTGTTGAATGGTAGTTTGTTCAAGGTTGTTCAGTCGATAACGATGACGGTATCCGAGACTGTTTACAATTTAACTTCTGATGTATTGTTGGATATGAGAGTTTGTGAATTATGTATGTTTTTTATAAAACAATTTGAAATTAACAAGTAAACAATCAAACAGTGATAATAAACACATCATCATCGACACTGTCACACCCCAACCAATGGCGGAAACATCGGGGCGCGGCACTAAGCGTTCAGATTGCTCATGAGTTTCCATAACACTAACGATTTCAATAGTAATTAATTAAGTTTCATGATAAGATAGTCCAAAGCATCAAACACAAACAGTAGTCTCAAATACATCACAAAACATTGTTCAAATTCTAGATTAAACTAGGCGAGTTTCTAAGCATCAATCCAAGCTTGATTTCCATGATTCAGCATCTTATCAGCCTGCAACATGTATTAAAATAGTGTCAGTACAAAATGTACCGGCAAGTATACAAGTTTGGATATATATAGCATAGTAGATTAAAAGACTCATATCCATCATGTAAATGATAAAAATAGTTTCAGCCATGCTAGTGTTCGCAGTCCAAGTGATAGCCCAAGTGTCCCGATGCTTTAGGTGTTTTCCCAAGACTCAAGGAAAACTAGAATCCTCCTAACAATACCCCCGAGAATAATGGGGAGGTGCATCTTCCTATAGCACTACTATTGTTAAGGCGGAACTACACACTCTGGATTAAACGTTCACATAGCATAAAGAATTAAGAATTAAGAATCAAGAATTACAAGTTTCACATACACATAGGATAGAGTTTAGATTCAAAAGTATCAAGTTTCAAGTTTCATAGAATACATGTTGCATCCCAAAGTTTAAAACAAAAAGGGATCGAGTACACTCATAGTGATTGCTTAACAGTATAAACTGTTATTGGATCAAAGGGAGCTCTTTAGGTTTAGCCTGATTAGATTACAATAGATAAGTGTCGGACAGAATAACGAGATTGCGCAAAGTGTCGGATCAGGCATTTGATCGGATGGCCATCCGATCGGATGGTCATCCGGTCGAATGACACATGTGAGTTGGGACGGATCGCCATCGAATCGGATGGTCATCCGTACGGATGGCCATTCGATCGAATGGTCATTCGATCCAATGTGAGTTTCCAAAAGTGATTAACCAAGTGTTCATATTAGGTTACTTCGATCGGATGGTCATCCGATCAGATGACCGTTCGGTTGAATGACTCTTCGTTGTGCAAGCTTCAAGATTACAAGTTTCTGATTAAAAAATAATATAAGTGTTTGAAGGTTTATGAGACACATACCACTTCGATCGGATGGCCGTTCTATCGGATGGCACTCCGATCGGATTGCCATTCGATTGAAAGGGCCTTGTCCCATTCACAACCTTGTAAAGTTTCTATGTTTCGAGTTTAACGGTGACGGCACGGTACGTATTGAGACAACAGTAAACACATCAAGGCTCAACCAGTCTGATCGGATGGGAATCACCCCAGTCCGTTCAGGGGTCTGTTCTTGACGGTGTTTATGTCAGAATCCGTACTCCTGTCATCTTCTCCAGCAACAATCCATTTCCAAGCCGACTCCAGACTAATCACCAAGTCTACAATCCGTTTGGGGGCTAGATTCCACCGTTTTTAAGTAAAAGTTTAAGAAAAGATGGAAGAATCATGAGTTTTAGCTGAAAAGTCTAGATTTAGTAAGGATTCGGTGCGAAAACACATGAAATTCCTCAGATCTGAGCTAGATCTTGACTAGAATGACATCACTCAAAAGTTTGTATAAGCCGCCATGATGATGTCATCCCCAAGAGCTCAAATCTTAGAGATTTCATGGTGAAAAGTGTGATTTCAAAGAAGAATCGTGTAGAGAATAGTGTGTAGAGTGTAGAGTGAAGATGTACAAGAATCTAGTGTAAAACATACCGAAATCACCGGGAAATGGAAGAAATGTGGGAGAGCGTGCGTCTGGTCTAAAGAGGTTGTCACATCAGTGATGAATGATGTGACAGGTCCCATTTATAGTGAAAGAGAGAGTGTAAGGCGGTGTGGTGTTTGGATCGGATGGCACTTCGATCGAATTTCTCTCTAATCGGATGGTCATCCGATCGGATTGCCATTCGGTCAATCCCATCCTTTCCACCTTCCCGTGTTTGGTTCGTTTTGTGAGTTAGATTAAGCGTTGCGTATTTTGTGTAATAGTATCACATAACTAGATTATATCATTAACACAAAAGTTTCCAAGTTTCAAAGTTTCATAGTTTCCTCCAGTGACAAGTCTCCAGTCTCTCGTTCAACCAAGTCTCAAGTTTCACGAGTCTCAAGAGTCAAGCACCAAAAGTATCAAGAATTAAGAGTTTAGCTTCCAAGTATCAAGTATCAAGAATCAAGAATCTAGCTTCCAAGTATCAAGTATCAAGAATCAAGAATCTAGCTTCCAAGTATCAAGTATCAAGAATCAAGAATCAAGTATCAAGAATCTAGTATTAAGAATCAAACATCATAGCATTAAGACTCACAAAGCTTCAAGATTCAAGCATCACAGGTACCAAAAGTGTCAAGATTACATAGTTTAGGGACTAAAACTAACAATAGCTAAAAGTCTAAGGGCGCAGGCGTTACAGACACGGTTGTATTTGGGAATGATTATCAAAAGCTTCATATATGAATCATATGCTTTAATACAATCAACAGTACACAAGTACTCCCCCTCGCCAGGAGAACTCTCTCTGTAAGTTCTTTTGCTTTTCAGCTCTTAGAGTTGCATTCACATATTACAGACTGAACTATTATAGAGGAGAGAACTGCTGGTGACGTAAGCATGATAGCAACTCTAAACAACTATTAAATGATGTAACTTCCAGTAGTTGTGCAAACCGTAGTCTCTCATCTTCTTTTCATAGTAATCCCAAATGAAATGATAGTGTATTTCAGTGTTTCGTTTTAGAGTGTTTACCAGATTTTTAGTTATTGAAATTGTTGGCTCATCTGTTGTTGGATCCATAGCACCTATGAGCAACAGCTGGACACTGCAACGTAATCTGCTTCATATGTCGAGAGTGATACAGTCGTTTACTTCTTACACTGCCACGTGACTAACCGGATTATAAAGAATTGACAACCAACGGTCATAGATTTTACATTAAGCTTGCAACTGCCAAAATCTGAATCCAAGAAAGCTTTTAGAACGAACTCATAATCCTTTGAATACCATACACCTTTGCCCAGACATCCTTTTAGATATCTGAGAATTCGTTTAACTATTATCATGTGCGATGCTCTCGGACTAGATTGATATCTGGCGCATATGCATGTTGGGTACTGATATCAGGTCTCGATGTTGTAAGGTATATTAAAGAGGCGATCATCGAGTGGTATTCTGTAACATCAACCTTTTCTCTTGTTGGATCTGGGCAGATATTATGGTTCTAAGGGAGAGGAGTACTAGTTCTTGTTGTTTTCGTCATCTTGAATTTGGTAAGAATGTCATTGACGTACTTTATTTGATAAATGAAGATATCGTTAGATAACTGATCCACCTGGAGCCCTAGAAAGAACTTCATTTCCCCCATTGAGCACAACTTATCGTTTGTCGACTCAAAGATTATATCGTCCACATATATTTGTACTATCAGAATGTGCCCATCAGTTTCTCTGTAAAGAGTGTGTAATCCATGGTTCCCCTGAAAAAATTATTATCCAGCAGATGGTGAGATACTGTTTCATACCAAGCAC
Organism: Helianthus tuberosus; assembly: GCA_030545235.1. Taxonomy (NCBI): domain Eukaryota; kingdom Viridiplantae; phylum Streptophyta; class Magnoliopsida; order Asterales; family Asteraceae; genus Helianthus; species Helianthus tuberosus. The sequence continues at coordinate 89,095,413 of CM060369.1, forward strand.
ATGATGCCTGGTGCAATCCATAAAGTGCCATGTCGAGAAGAAACACTTTGTCTTTGTTGTGTGGATCCACAAAACCCGGAGGTTGTCTAACGTAGACCTCTTCTTTTACTTTGCCGTAGAGAAATGTTGATTTCAAATGTAATGGATATACTTTGAAACCCTTCTAGGAAGCAAAGGCTAAGAAAATTCTGATTGCCTAAAGCCTTGCAACCGGTTCATATTCTTTGGTAAAATCAATACCATCATGTTGATAGGATCCCTACACAACTAACTTGGCTTTGTTTCGCACAATAACTCCTCTATCATATCACTTGCACTTCAAAAACCCACATAGTGTTGATTTTTGTGAATTCAGGATCGTTTGAATTCTTTGATCTTGAATGCGTACCCACACGTGAACTGTGCGGAATCCAATCACGTGTATGGAATGAACACAGAGATGTAATTATAACAGGTTTGTATTACCAATCTGACAACGTTTACACCACGGAACCAAACGGACAGAGCTTCGCCTTAAAGTTGTCCAAAAGATTACAAATGAATTAAACAAGACTACTATATATAGATATGTAGGTTCGAACCAAGCATGCCTGGCTGCCTTCGTACGAGGCTGACATGGTGTGCCTTCGTACGAAGCTACCATTTAATATGCAATCTTCATTCTTCAGTTCAGCACCAGTCTTGTATCATTCGTTCCAGCTACGTTATGTGATTGACGCAAGCGATAGACATACTGCACTCACAGACTCCTCCTTGGATATTGCTGCAATCAATATCGTAGCTTTCATCTCTAACTGAGTCTCTTAGAAATGTTGACATAGACAGCAACACAGACTTCTCAGCCACTAACAGAATCCCCGTGGATCTGTTCTTCAGCTTCAGCTCCTCCTATCGTTTGACTCCTTCTTCAGGCTCCCCCTTGCTTTAAGCTTCCGTGCTTTTAGCTTCTAGGATCATCACCTGACTTTATCAGCTCTTCCAGAATCATTATCTGGCTCTTTGATCACAAGCTCCCCCTTGCGTTGAGCTCGTCTTCAGACTCCCCCTTAAGCTCAGCTATGGGGATCGTAATCTGGCTCAATCACCTAAAAATTCTCAAAGAATCTATAATATTTTGACAATTTAAAGATTGAAAATCTTGCTCTAAATTTATAACATTGAATAAGCTGGAGCATTTCAAATATGTGACTGCATAGGACATCGTTTGATCACAGAAATCTGGATTTGACTTAAGATTTTCCGGAACGATTACCTGGCCCTTTAATCCACATATTCAGAATCAGTAACCTCTTTATATCTCCCAAGACCTATTGCCTGGCCCTTAGACACAACTAAGTTTGACGATTTTTAGATTTTCTCAGGAAATATGACCTGGCATTCTCCCGATCAACCAGCTTTATATATTTGACAGTATAGCATCCAAAACTTCACAAATAATCATCCAAGTCCAACTTAATGACCTTGGAGATTTCACAAACTATTTTTTTTTTATTTTTCAATTTAAAACTTCAAGTTTCAAATTAATGAACTTGTTTATTTTCAGAAACATATTCAGCATACTTAGATTTTGAAACTCAGCTTTTAGACATCGGTTGTCGAAAATAAAGTAGAAACAAATCTTTTTGTAATTTTCTGAAACATAAAGAAGTAAAGAAATATTTACAGACAATATTTTTGTTTGAGTTCGTGTCAGAGGATCATATCAGTTTTTGACAAATCACTAGCATCGTTGAGCTATTAACACTTTAAGTTCTAAACGATTCACTTAGATTGTCAGTATACTAATCCACTTAAATTTTCACACAAAGTTCAAATGATTCGAGATACGAGATTTAGTGTTTTAAGAGCTTAACTTATTCGTGTGTCCCACCTCAGAATATACTCCCGTATCAAGATTCCCTAGATTCAGTCTTACAGGTGAATATACTATACTAATATCTGTACTCTGGGTTAGTGTGAGACCTTGAGAGCTCAGGTATGAACTACCATTCAGTCAAAGATATGAAGGCTCGACTTTGAGGTGTGTCCCACTTAGGGATCTTCTTTACAACTGCACTTGATTCATATCTTTCGATATTTTTCAATTTTTATGTAGAAGGTAAGCTTTAAGCGCGTAAAGTATTATACGAAGTCTAGGCCATTGCTTCCGCAATATCAGAAGACCAGGTATAATACCCCAGATATCAAACACTATAAAGACCTAGTATCTCAGAATCCGGTAATCTCTCAAACAAGATTTCGGGGGTTACCCATATATCCGAGAGATTTTCCCCACGAGATAATAAAGTATTGATATTTTGATTTATATCTCGAAAACAATCTACTAAGCGTGTAAAACCTACTGGCACATCATTAGTGAGACCGTTTATCACATTCGACTTTCAATTTCTTTAGCGTACTGTGATTGTCTACTGATGTACTATCATTTCCTCTTTTTACACAAAAACTCATTTTTGAATTTTCTATTGTTTTTGGTTTTTTCAAATTGTCAAATGTTTTAGTATTTTCTGAAATTTTTACTCCCCCCTAAAATTCAAAACATTTAAAGAAATTTGAAAACCGATGTAGATAGCTCTATCTCACCATCCATTTTATGCTTCACATGCTCTGTTTTGCAGAAATTACCCACATGATTTACAACACACTGATTTTTAACAATGTTAAAACCATTTTCAATTGTGAAATAATCATGTTTGTTTAGCTGTGAGGGTTTCGGCATATTCAATCAACAGTTTTTTTTTATTTTTGATTTTTGTCAAAATTTAAAAACAAACATATTTTTTCATTTTTCAATTTTTGACAGAATAAAAACATATTTTTGGTTTTTTTTTAATTTTTCTATTTTTAGGGTTTTTTTAAATTTTTCTATTTTTAGGGTTTTTGGATTATGATTTATTTACATACAAAAACAAACTCCCTGATTTTAGATGTAGGGATCCACAGCCTCATCTCGTGCCAGGCTACTCCTTTGTTCATTATGACATTCTTCCATCATCAGCAACACCTGCACATTCTAATAATTCGATCATTTGAACAATGCAACCCAAGCTTGTTTGGACTTAGGTAGCTGAACATGAATCTTTCTAGGTAGAACTGGATAGTTTCGTTCATTTTTTCTCAAAAACATCTTCAATTTGATTATCACTCACAGAAGTTTGTTTCTTGACCACCCAAGCTTGTCTTTTCAAAACATTTCTTCGATAAAATCTTGAATCATTTTGAATTTTTGTTTTGATAAATCATTTTTAGGTTTCCAAATTTGTTTTGGTTCTGAAACATTTTCTTTCTGTTTCCAAATCTGTTGTGGCACAACATTGGGTGTCGTTGATTTTAGTTTCCAAGTTTGTTTTTTATTCAAACTTGGTTGAATTCTGTGTTTCAACCTTCTTTTCCTTTCCAACATCAACAGGTTTCGGATTTGGACACTTGCGACTAAGATGTCCAATTTGATCACACTTAAAGCATGTTCTCTTAGAAACATCTTTAACCTGCTGTTGTTGCTTTTTCTTTTGAGCATAGAACTCTTTATTAGACTGTCACCTAAATTGGAGTTCTTTCTCTTCCTCAGAACTTGTTCCGTGAACAAAGTTCATCTTTTTCTGATAATTTTTTTTTCAAAATGTTTTTGATTGTTTTTCTTCTTATAACCCAACCCAGCCTTCATAATTTTCTTCTTATAGTTAGGTTTGTTATAAGAAAATTTCTTGCTCTTTCCAGCATATTTTGAAATTTTAGCCTTTTGAATTTCTACCAGTTTGAACACTTTGTCAACTTTATTTGAAATCACATTCTGAATCGGGAATTCAACATCTAAGAACAATTTGTCTAATTCAATCATGGTATAAGCCAATCCTATTGGATCATCATTCTCATCTTTCTCAGATTTTGCATGTTTAAGATAACTATCATGAAAACTTCCCTCATGTGACCCAGACTTATCTGATCTATTAGACTCCTCTGATAAAACGCTTTCAACAACCTTACCAACCACCTCTGAATCACCGAGATCATCAGATTTGGTGTAAGTCACATCGATGTTGTCGGGTAATTGGTCAACCATGTTAATTGCTTTTTCCACCTTTTACCATTACAGAATGTATAATTATCCTCCAACGGTGGTGGAACCTGGTGATATTCTGACCCAATTCCCTTTTTGTTCTTTTCGGAATATTTCCCATCGTGTGTGATGTTGAAAATTCGGTCAAGAATATATGAAGAAGCATGATAACTTTGAAATTTATCAACCAATTTTTCTTTTTCAGCCTGTTCTTGTTTAAGTTTAGGAGCTTCATCAATATAGTTATTTAAAACCTTTTGTTTTCCTGCAAAGCTTGCTTCAAGAAATGCATTTGATTCCTGACAAGTTGACAATCTATTATCCAGACTTGTGACTTTACTTTTCAAAATTTCATATGCTTCTGTTACAGTGTGATATGACAATTTCATTCCATCATATTCTTTTTGCAACTCTTTAATAATTTTATCTTTTGGAACACATTCGTTGCAATCAGCTAAACACTTTTGTTTTAAATCTTTGTTTTCTTTTTCAAAATCATCACGTTTTTGTGTCAGTTTTTCATTTTCTTGTTTCAAAAACTTTTCATTTCAAACATTTCATCACATTTTTCTTTGAAAATATTTTCTATTTTAGTAATATCAATGTTTCTGGATCTTAGATTTTCATCTTTTTTCAGTACAAGCTTTGCACGTTTCCATGCACTTCTTGTACTGTTCATCAGTTTTATGCACAGATTTATCTAACATTTTAGAAGATTCAAATTGAATTTTTACCTCAGAGATAAGCACCGTGACTTCTTCTGCCTTCAGATCTTTTTCAACCTTGAGCTGTTTTTCTGCAACAGCTTCCTCAGTCTTTTCATCACCAGCTTTCTTCACCTGCTTCACTAACTTCTAACTCTCAATCACAATCTCCTCAACTGTCTTCTTCTTCTTTTTCTCCAAGCTTGCATAGATCACCAAATAGATTTATTCTTCGACTTTCTCTCTGTAACGTCGAATCTCTCTAATCCCCCGAAACCAAACACTTTCAGTTGGTATAGCAGCAACTAGGGCATCAAAATCTACTTCATCAGGATCAACTGCTGGATTACCTTTCGGATCAACATAACAATCCCTATCAGTATCCCATTTGTTTGCCCACCTTGCTTCTTTGTAAGCATCTGTGACAACCCTCATAATTACATGTATCCGTACGATTTATTAATGTTAATTAAAGTGCTTGATGACTGTGTTAAGTTACTTAACTGCTTTCTGATTACTGCGTCATACTTACATGTGCTTGTTAACATACTAGTCTTGTGCAAAAAAAAAATTGACTAAATAGTCCTGTATGCTTTCCTGAGAGTTGGAAATTAAAAGTGTTACAAAAAGATATATAAAAGACACTTTACGGAATAATTAAACACTTTAACGAAACGGTATCTAACCGAACAACCGGATATTACCCGGAACACTAAATTTTTGTCAAAAACATTGTTTAATTATTTCTTGGCTTGTCATGATCCCCGTACACCATAACACCCGCTAAAATACCCACTAACTAACATATGAAAGCATATACTTGAAAGTGAACTAGTATTTACCCACCATCATCAAAATGTTACATCTAACCCCCCCCCATACCCGATTTCGGTCACAAAGGACCCACCCAAATCCCCACCATACTTCCTAGATTACATCTTAATATTTTATTGGATTGTTTGCTTGTTGTGTTGAACAAAATATTAGGAGATATCCCTTTAAGTATGGCTCCATAGATCATTCATCATTCCATATCTTCACCACACTCTCACTCATCTCTCCCTCTTCCTCTCGGCCTCACCATAACCGCCACCATCACCACCATAACTCAACCATCTTCTTCCATTTTCAAGCTTGTTTCAAACATTAGGAGGTGCTTTGAGAAGATGGAAACTTGAAGAACTTCAAGGAGCTTCATTACTTGCTTTCTCACACCATTTTCACCACCATTTCACTAGAGTTATTCCCTAGCTTTAAGCTAGTAGTAAGTCTTGATTTACTCTTGTTTATTTCTATTTTGAGTAGTCAAAAGTTGAAGTATGATGAATATCAAGAACACTAAGAACATGGACTAAAAGATTTAAACATAAAGCTTTACATAAAGTTTACATGAAGATGGAATGTTGTTAGTAGGATGTTGTAGTGAATATGTTGTTAATTGCATGATGATTCTTGGTTATGTGATGATAATCACCATATGGAGCTTGTTAAATGATGTTTAGAAACATGATTTAACAAGACTAAGAAGATGATTATGTGAAACATAAAATAATCATCTTCTAGTTTAAACATGAACTTGAAAGAAAATATTTTTCTTAAAATATAATTAAACAAGTAGGTTGATGATCATGTAGATCCGAGTTCTACAAAAGACTTTTCTAAATAAACCAAGTTTAAGAATCGATTTTTGGAAAATCATGACTTGTACATACACTTACACCATTTTTGGAAATGAAATAAGTGTAGAAACCTTTTATTTACAAGAAGAGTTCAAAAGATCAATTTTTGTAAAAATTAATTACAAGTTGTAAACACTTAAATCTTTCAAGAAAATGATTTTTAAAGAAACGAATACACTTTGGAAGGTAACTAAGTCCACTAAACGCTTTACCAAGTTACTACGCGTTTTCGGGATATATCAAGTTCATGATTAATATGTAACGCATGTAGTTTTTGCTCTCGGTGATGTAAAGTTGTTTAAAGGATAATTGTTGATGATTATTGGGATTATTCGGAAAAGAAAATGACATGCTTATTAGCATGGACTCCTCCATTTACAAAGGAAAATATGGCGAATTTTTCTAAAAATTCCAACACATAGAAAATATTTTCTAACAAGTGTTACAAGTGTATTTTAAACTATGACCTTCCGCAAAAGTCAATGTGTGACATTTGTATTGTGTGTTATGTGATAGAAGTAGTGAGTAGATAAACCGTACGTAGGATACGTGTTATGCATGCATGAAAAACTTATCGTTATCTGTACCTTATTAGGACGTGCTTGATTTCTGATTATTAGAGTAACTAACCTAACCGAGCAAACCAAGGTGAGTTCACACTCTTTCTAAGGCATGGGATTCCTGGTGGTTGGGAATGGGTTAAAGAACTAAAACGGAACCTGCATATCCTCCTTGGGTATGATATGTACCGCCATCCTCCATGGGTAGGATGCCAATATTAATCCTGCGTATTCTCCTTGGGTAGAATACGTACATTCGTCCTCCTTGGGTAGGACAACAACCTTAAACTTACTAGACAAAACTCTATCATTACGTCCCTCATTTTTATATCGACTTAATCGCCGGGCCAATGGCGAGTGGGTCATTAGTTAATAGCGCTATTAGGGTTGACAAGCCTCACACCATGCCGTTCGGACGGGCGTGTACTAATGGATCTGGGCAAACTGTCAATGATGATAGACATTGACGTAGGGCACAACTATTGTTCGTCAGTTGTCGATATGGTAACGGTCTAGTGGTTCACATGGGGAAACCCCCCCACGGGTCATGGTTTGGGAAAGAAGGAATTGGTTAATCATATTTTCAACTATGGGGTAACCCCCACGACAAGTAAGCCAACTAAACGAAAACCATGTTTTTGAAACAACTTAAAACGAACACCCAACTGTGAACTCACTCAACTTTGTTGTTGACTCCTTGTTACATGCCTTGCAGGTCGTTAGGTATCTATGGAGCTTGGACAGGGAGGCGTGGTCGTTGTGGGATATGGACTGTTATGTCCCGTGCTTAACATTTGAACTTTATAAACTTATTGAACTTATGTTTTGGTTCTACGTTTTATGCTTCCGCTGTTAACTTAAAGTTGGATTACTTTCTTTTGGTCACCAATTGTATTGTGGTTGGTTTTATTTACTTAATTACGTTGTTCAATATGATTGGTGGCTTGATCCTGGTCATGTCACGCCTCCAAGTGGTGATACTCCGCATGGTGGATTTTGGGGGTGTGACAGCATCGTAAACACTATCCAAATAACTTTGAGCCTCTATTTCCTCTCGGCTTTTCTTAATCTTACCAACCATTGCTTTGAGTTCTCCATCTTTTTTAGTATGATCATTCCAATTGAACCCTTCATCGTCTTGAATCCTCCAATTGCTATCATCTTGAAGAATACTTGATTCACTACGATCACGAATCGTTAAAACAACTTGTTTCTTCTCTTTGGTGAACTTTCTTCAAGCTTCTTTCTGGTTGGTTGCTCATTGTTTTGATGATAGATAACCTTTTTGTAATAATCATCATGAAACGGGTTCACACGATCATCAGATTTGTTGTTTGTGCATTCCCTCTTGAAGTGCCCCTTTTGCTTACACTTAAAACAAGTAACTTTAGATTTATCAAAGCCAACTTTCATGTCAGGACCTTCCAAGCACTTCCTGCCGGTGATCTCCATAAACTGCTGAGCTCTCCTGATTACGCTGGCCATGCACCAACGAATATCCATCAGCTCCATCTCTTCTGGATCAACCTGATCGTAATCCTCCTTCGTCATGTTCGGATTATTGATCTTACTTGCAATTAAACCTTCATTAGATCCCAAGATAGAAGCTAAGAAACTCATATGTTGTCGAGCAAACTCAGTGTTCAAATGTGGAGAATCTTTCCAGTCTTGACTTGGACCAAACTTAGATAATGCAGACGAAGAATGGTATCCTGGATCATAGCTTGAAGATTTGTTGTTTGACGAATCACCAGACTTATCTGCACTGAATGCTGTTCTGATCTTTGCAGATTCGTTGTTTTGCGGCATACCTCTTCGGTAATACTGATCAGCACTGAATTCTAGTACAATAACAGTTATTACAGTATTATTCAGTTTGCACCGTTCGAGGCTTTATATGGACAAAAATGTAGATCGCCCTTGTGTTGGAAGAAATTAATTCTAAAGAGTTACGCCGATCAAAAGAGTTACACTAATCACCGCAAAAAACCTTTACAGCTCGCGGTAGGTGATAAAGTATTCTTGAAATTATCAGCCTGGAAGGGAGTCAACAGATTTGGAAAAGCAGGAAATTAGCTCCACGATACATTGGACCCAATGAAGTTATTGATAAGATAAGTCCGGTTGCATACAAGTTACGATTTCCACAAGAACTGAGTAGTATTCACGATGTGTTCCATGTTTTGAACCTGAAAACGTGCCTTACCGACGATACTACAATCGTTCCATTAAAAGATGTGCATGTGAATGACATAGTCAACTTTGTGGAGGAACCGTTGGAAATTGTAGGCGGAAAGGTCAAGATGCTACGAAATAACAAAATATCAATTGTCAAAGTACAATGGAATTCACAATGAGGGCCAAAGTTTACTTGAGTTTACCTGAGAACATAAAGATTTGTTCAAAAAAAGGGACCAACATCTTTTCCCCAATAAGAAGACTGATAACACTTGAATTTTGAGGATGAAGTTCTTGTAACCGTGGGAGACTGTGACACTCGCGAAAAAATCCAAGTAAACTCTAAATCGAAACGTTGCGTTTACACGACTAATAAAACAAAATCCTATGTGCCTTAAACGATTCCCGGGGTACAATTTAGTGTCAACATGATCTTTAGCCAATAACATAGGGACATTGAGGCCTTAACTTGTAGCGTACACGTTAAACAAAGTAGTTTCCGGTTAACGGAACGTCTTCAATTTAAACGCACACTGTATCATCCAAACATGCATTGCATAATCTGTCAAGACTAAAAAGACTTATAAAATATTTATTTCAGATATTTTAAGCATAAATGTGAAAACGATCGGGTTTTCGTGAACACGTGACAGTTTTTCTAAACACAAAAACAGCGCGAAAAAACTCTTCGTTTCGCGATCATTTACCGAACCAGGGGAGCGTTTAAACCCAATAATTAACCACAACCCTAATTATTAGCCTAAATCTATCTAAATTGTTGAAAATAGGGTCAAGGAAAAGTCAAAGGGGACATTTGTCCCCCTCCCTTTTACGATCCGACATGTATACATACATACATACATCTCTCTTTTTTCTTTATTAAGAAATCTCTTCACCCTCACAATCCATTTCATATCTGCTCACAAACAATCCTACCCTTTTCCAACAAGAAACCAAGGTGTTGTACCTAGCCTTACGCAGAATCTGGAAATGTAGAAATTGTGCATACTTGGGAGAAACAGAATGATCGGATTAGCACTACTAGTACACTGCTATACTACTATTACAAACTGTAAGCGTACTTTATCATGTTAGTTTCATGGCCCCTATTTTGTACATGTTTTATTAAAAGTTCTTTTTTTTGGGGGGGGGGGGGGATGCATGTTCGTACGCAAATGCATATGAACCTTGGTTTTGAGGTGAATTATTTGAGTTAAGACTCTTAACACACGGAAAATCCCCATATACACAAGTGATTAACTATTTGGCCGGTGAATATTGTGGATAACGAGCCTAAACCACATTGCAAGTTTGCCACGACTATGTGCTACTCGAGAAAACGTGGTTGCACATATTCATTGTATATTCTATGTTGTGTTAGGCATAGCTACCAGGGGCTGGGGGGTACTGTTATTATTTGTTGTGGTTGGTGTTGGCCACGATGATTTGAGTACACGTCAAGGCTTCACTTGTAAACTTAGTATAATTACATCATATGTGTAAAACTTTATTTGTGTACTTATACATAAAGACCAACAAAACCTTTGAAACTCACAAACTATTTGTAGTTGCCCGTTCCTTTTTAAACATGCTTTTAAGGTAAACAGGAACTTGAGTGAATAAGGGTTTGTTGCTTCAAGTTTTGCTTTTCGGACAGTTACGCACATAGAAACATACCAGATATAAGAATAAAGCTGTTAGCAGGAACATGCAATTATAACATACTCGTCGTGTGTAAATAACTATGTAACATGATGTACAGTAAAATGTTTAATGTAGTATCTTTATAAACAATTTGTTTATGCCACATGTGTCAGTTGCATCCTTTATGGTTTCCACTGCTAGTTGGGGTGTGACATTAAGAGAACTACTCATTTGAATAAAATTATGATACTCAATACATGTTAAAATTGTATTTACGCCAAGGAAAAGTGGGCAAAAAAACATTCGCATGGAGGCATGCGATAAACATTGTGACTTATAGGGAGTATAAGATAACTGGTATGAGTGAGAAGCCCTGCAATAAACTTTTTTTCCCTTTTATTATTCACTAGGTTTTTACCCGGGATTGCTTCCCGGGCTCGGGAAAGTTATTTAGATTAATTAATTACTATTTGTTTGTAATACAACCACATTACATCAACCATCTCATTCGATTCAACAACAATGTCTTCAAATCACCGGATTAGATCATGAACTCATATTAGAGGACAAACAAAAGCACAACAGGACCATATGAATAATATATTTCCACTTTTACTTCAATGCACTTACATGATAGGGTGATTTGGGATTTTGAAAAAATCTTTGTTTTTGTACCTCTTTTACAAAATAAGATGTTGACCAAATTTGGAACAGATGTTGACCAAAAGTCAATAAGATATTGACAAATAGTCAAACAGATGTTGAGCTTAAACAGATGTTTGGTTTAAGGCCAAACATCTGTTTATGGCCAAACATCTGTTTAAGGTCAAACATCTGTTTAAGTCCAAATATCTGATATAGAAGGAGAACATATGTTTAAGGCAAAACATCTGTTTAAGGTCAAACATGTGTTTAAGGTCAAACAACTTTTTAAGTCCAAACATCTGACATAAAAGGCCAAACATCTGTTAAAGACCAAACATCTGTTTAAGCCTTAACAGATGTTTAACTTGTTAAGATCTACTGTCTTCTCACACAGTTTTCCTCTTCAAAACACTGTTGAACCTAACATGGAAAGTTATTTAGATTAATTACTATTTGTTATTAATACGACCACATTACATCAACCATGTCATTCGATTCAACAACACTGTTTTATTTTCAAGCTTTTACACTCTGAAACCTTTGATCATTTAAACATACCTTTGCCAATATTACAATCTTTTACACTCTCAAACCTAAATATTTATTTACTTAATTTAAATAACAAACATAGTTAATAATTTTAACACAACTAACTATATAAAAACTACAAGTGTAAAACAGAGGTAACTATATAATAAACAAAGTTCAAAAAAGCAAACAACAATCAATAGAATACAACATACTAATTCCAAATCAATGCGCGAAACAGCATACAAAGATCTGACGGCTAAGTACTGTCCACGTCACAACTCTGGTGAATAATGGATGACAATTGTTAGGAAAGCACTGATGAATGAATATCAGTAGTTTACAGTGATCAAAATGAAAACAGTAGCTGACAATAACTATCAGTGGATAACCTATCAGTGGATTAAATCACTGAGCTTTAACATCAGTCATTATATAAAGAGTAGTTCAAGCACGTTCCTTCCAAAAAAAAACTTTATTTTAACCCAACAGTGGTTTCAATCAACTTCAACCTCTACAAAACACTATTTTTACCCAACAGTGGTTTTAACCACCATTTTAAGCATGTTCCTTCTCCAAAAAAAAAACTATACTTTAACCAAACAGTTGTTTCAATCCCCTTCAACCTCTACAAAAACAATTTTAACCCAACAGTGGTTTTAAACCACCATTTTAACCAAACAGTAGTTTCAACCACAGTTTTGTTAAGAGTAGCTCCAAACATCTGTTTTATTTTCAAACTTCTATTCCTAATAACAGAGTTTTTATCATTTAAACATAACTTTGCCAATACTACAAGCTTTTACACTCTCAAACCTAAATATTTATTTACTTAATTTAAATAACAAACATGGTTAATAATTTTAACACAACTAATTATATAAAAAGTACAAGTGTTAAACAGCATACAAAGTTCATCCATCTGTTGACCCAAGTCAACAGATATATCAACCACTGTTTAATTTTGAAACATTTGTTCTCAATAACAGAGCTTTGATCATTTAAACAGACCTTTGCCAATATTACAAGAATTTAAACTCTCAAACATCAATATTCATTTACTTAATTTTAATAACAAACATGATTAATAATTTTAACACAACTAATTATATAAAAAATACAATTGTCAAAACAAATAATAGCATTCAATAAACTACAGGATCCTAATTCCTAATCTATTGGTGAAACAGTAGTTTCGATAAGTAAAGCTCCTTTCGGACCATTGTAGTTGTCAACATGTTGGAGGTATTTCAGAAGTTCGTTGGTCAGATCAACTTCAATCATATCCCCCCAGATGCTTGTTATCAGCCACTTGTTGTCTTCAATTATATTAGTACTTCGGCGTGCATCTACATAATCAACTACACGAGGATTATTGAAAACAAACATCTTCTTCCAGCCTTCTTCTTCTTCATATCTGAGCAAATCAGTAGTTAGCTCAGCAGACTTTCCAATAACAATCAAATGCAACCTCTTTGCGATGGTCAAAAAATGCCCTTGGCAAGGATTGACTACAATACTCTCAGGAAATTGAAGCATTCTGAAAGTCTCACTAACAACATCAAAACAAACGATGTTCCTCTCACCTAGTGGATACCAATAATTTGAAACCATAAAATATATGGTTTTATCAGCATAAACTCCTGTAGACCATGAATAACGACTTGAACCATAATTGTTTACAATACCAATATTTATTGTTGTCCATGACTTACGACGTCGTGAGTAAACACAAGCAGCAGTTACATTACGGTAACATTTGATGTTCAGCACTTTCAGATCATTGAACTGGTCAAAATAAATACCACTGGTATCAGAGTTTCGATGATGATTGTAATTAAAGTAGTCATCACACAAAACCTTATACTGCCTGATAGTTGGATTCCAAAGAATCAACTGACAGCAAATCCCTTCATTGGAAACTAACAACAACCCATTAAATGAAGATAGAATACGTAAGAAGCTAGAGTGGACATTGTTAGGAAAACTTAAGGTTTTACTACTAACAGCATCCAACTTACCACCAACTACGTCGTCAATGACAATTGACGTGTCTTTAAAGGATAATAGTTTCTTTTCTACTGAATCTCCACTTCGGAGAGCATGCATCATCTGAAATGCATGACTTGACAATTCCCTATAAAAATTCTTGGAAAGACATTTGAAATGGCAAATATCTTCTGCAGAGAGCCTTGTGAAAATCTCGTCAACAATCACTTGAAACCCAAATTTTTCCATCCTGCAGAGAGCCTTGTGAAAATCTCGACAACAAAATTTTTGAAGATGATTGAGTAGATAGATGAAAATGGTAATGATCAAAACCTCTGCCAAATGTATTTTATATACCCAATGAAGAAGGCTATAACTAAATACATCGTCAGACGAAAGAATATGATGCGACACTCATTAGGCTTTTAATGCATTTACATGGGAAAAAATTTAAAATTAAACACGTTATTATAATTACAATTAACCTATTCATTTACCTATAAGACGCCTTTAGCACAAGACAGAAGTGATTGCTTAACGTGCACTAATTGCAAAGTATATTTTTTTGAAGATTTTTTTTTTGAAGATTACTAATTGCAAAGTATATATCCCAAGGCATTTTGAATTTAAAATTACCGGCAATTTCAAAACCACTGCTATGGTATATGTTTGCCAAAGGAAATATCTGCTCAGTTATACTTTCTTGGCTATGGGCAGTAGTTTGCTGATCTGATTTGAAAACAATTGTCATGATGAGTTTTCTAATAGCATTAATTACTGATTTAATTCGCAACAAATAGTCATCAAGAATTTTTTTTATTTTTTAATTTAAGTTTAAATTTTATCATTAAAACAATGTTTTAAATTAAATCATGTTAAACATCTAATCTGCACATAAACAGATGTTTGAAATTAAATAAATATTTGACCTCAATTTCAAAACCACTGCTTTTGTTGTTGGGCAGTGGTTCTTCTTTGAGTTTGTATAGGTTTGTCTCGAGAGATAAAGTATACAGAACCACTGCTACACTAAACACTGTTACATAAGAAAAACTGATACATAAATACTAAAGTTGAACCCGCTGTAGAAGCTGTTATAACTACACCATAAGTGCTTGTCTTTAACAGGACTTTGCCTTCAACAGTGCATAGGCCTCATGAGTCAATAAGCCCATCAGTCTTTATATGGAGCAGGAGTTAATTATAACAGTCCTTAGCATGATCAGCTGTTATAACCGCACCATAACCCTTTGAGAGGTTGACCATTAAACAAATCCTTGACACTATTAATCCTCTGTTGACTTGCCAAACAGATCTTCAGACACAATTCAACATCAACATAATCTAAATATTACTGAAACAATAAATAATAAGTAAAAATAAAACACAACAAAGATTCATAAAATTAAATTTATTCATTTATGCAGGACTTTAAAACTAAAAGTCCAATAATTACATGACATACTGAACAATATTAAAGTTCAAATCTAAGAATAACAGCAAGAATTAATAAACTTTAGTTTCCACTACATCAATTGCTGAACCTCTCGATGTATGTCCTTCAACATCACCATGAACTGCACGTCTCTATCACCACACTCCATATTACTGACAACACAAATAAGAATAAGAAACTAACCTAAAATGCAAACGTCTCTTTTTCATTTTTATTGCACATCTGAGTTTTCACGATATTGGACGAATCTATACTTTCTATAAAAGAAGAAAATCTTCCTGGCGCAAGAAAAGCTGAATTTCGATTTAACGGAAATAAAAAAAATGGCACATGTAACTTTAACGTTGCATCTCTGCCATCAAAAAAGGTAACACATGCAACTTTTCACGATGTTGCAACAATGATACTGCAGCATCGATATTGAAAAGTTGATGTGGGATGCGAATTTACATTGAAACAACGATGTTGGAACAATGATACAGGAACGATAATATGTAAACATTATCAACAAACATTCGAACAAAGAAGTGTAATGGGAAATTAGCTGCTAAATCACAAGAAAGATGCATTTGAGAGAGAAAGATACGCTCACATATATGAGCGAGCGAGATTTGAATGTGAAACCAGATAATTGTATCTTATTTATAGGATAAAAATATATATGGTTTGAATTTTGAATTTCAAAATTACTGATATTAATTAGTAATTACTGATTTGATTTGAAAGCAATTGTGATGATGTTTATTGGGAACTGATATGCAAAGCAGGAAAAAAAAGAGTACGTCAATTTTAAATTACCATCTTGCATATTTTTTATTTCAAAATTTCAAAATTACTGATTTGAAAGCAATTGTCATGATGACTTTTCTAATTTTTATTTTAACTTTAATTAAGAGATAATAACCGTCAGTTTGAAATTCATATTTTGCATATTTTAAAAGTCCAAAGCTCAAGAAATTACCATTAATTATTGATTACATTTGCAACAAATAGTCATAAAGTATTTTTTTTTATTTTTTAATTTAACATTAAATTTCATCACGAAAACAATGTTGGAGGAACTCTTATCTCATTGCAATGTAACGATTAGGTAAAATGGTAATTTCATTTTAATTATAGGAAAACCGTTGATGGTCAATATCAATGGATGTCAACACTAAAAAAGTGACCAGTGCCTATTTTATCCTATCAGTGGATACCGAACAGTTTTTAAACACTGATATTTGGTAAGTCAGTGTTCAGGTATCAAGATTGAAGAAACAGAGGTTATATTTCATCAGTGGATAAGTTTTAACAATCAACTGTTTCAACCAAAACAGCGGTTGTAACAGGCTTTTAAACATATGTTGGTGCTTAAACAGATGTTTCGCCTTAAACAAAACTTTGAACTTAAACAGATAATTGGCAATAAACCGAAATTAGTCCATAAACAGATTTTTGGCCTTAAACAAAACTTCGAGCTAAAACAAATGTTTGCCCATAAACATTTGTTTGCAAAAAAAGACCAATTTCAAGAATACTATACCAAAACAATCAAAATGAGGAGCTTATTAATCATCCAAGTATACTTTATTTTTATTTATTAGTATAAAAATGAAACAACTGTTCAGTTTATATTACAAATCAAATCAATGAAGGGATTTGATAAATACTGTTACATATAAACACTGTTGAGAGAGAAAAATACGCTCACATATATGAGCGAGCGAGATTTGAATGTGAAACCAGATAATCATATCTTATTTATAGGATAAAAGTATATATGCTTTGAATTTTGAATTTCAAAATTACTGATATTATTAGTAAGTACTGATTTGATTTGAAAGCAATTGTGATGATGTTTATTGGGAACTGATGTTTATTGGGAACTGAAGTAGTGTATATCTTTATATCCACCCTTATTAAAGTAAATAAATATTAGTAATGATATGCAAAGTAGGAAAAAAAAAAGAGAACGTCAATGAAGCGGCACTTTGGACATCTGTTGTCTTCAAACATCTATTATCTAAGAAGTTTGAAGTTTGAAGACAACAGATGTCCAAAGTGACGCTTCATTGGATCAATCGAGGAAGAATTATATGAGAATACCCTTAATTTATCGAACCTGTAGAATGAGATGCTCCACTGTTGAGTTATCATCTTTCAACCTCACTTTCCCTAAATTTATCAATTCTATTTTTCAACAGGATGTAATACAATTATTACCTTAATTAAGATACATTCAACTGCATCTTCTGATAAATCAACATTCATTTCACTCAAATGATCCCTTCAACTGCATCCAAAAATACCAAAAATAAAACTAATAAAACCATCCAATATTCCCGAGTACTCACCATTAATGTGATGATCAATATAAAATCAAACCGTAATAGCATACAAATCATAAGGAAATATGAAAGAAACAAACCAAAAAACTTATTGGGCGATTAAAATTAAAAGGATATCATACGCAATATTCAGGTAATTAGAATGTCCATTTTTACCTTACTTGACAACAATAGCAAACAACATCAAACAATAATAGCAAACAACATCAAACAATAATATCAAACAACATCAAACAATAATAGCAAACACCTGATGTTGAATCAACTGTAGATGCTTAACCACTATTGTTACAAACAGATAATACCTCGGGAACTGGAAATGAAACCCTAATTTCAGAAAGAATAATCGCTGAACATACTCAAAGATCAATAATCAACAGATGTTGTACTCATATCATCACCATTACGAAAAAAAGCTTATTTCTGAACATATTCAAACATACCAGTTCATGGCAGAAATCTATCCGCAGCTAAGCGGATTTGAACTTTGATGAGAATCGATGACAACAACCCTGTAACCATATGATGAGATTACGAGTAGAAATTAGGGATTAATTAAAACTTTGTATGAAAATAAGAAGAAATCAACACAGATCTATAAACATAGAAATCAAACCTCAAATGGAAGAACCTTGCAGACGAAGAAGATGAAAGTAATTCCTCAACTATAGCTCGGGATGAAGATTCAGATTCAGGATTTAGAAAGGAGAAGAGTAAAGGAGAAGGAGAATGAGAGGAGAAGAAGATTCAGTTTCAGGGTTTTGAAAAGTAAAAAAAGGAGACGGAGGGAGTATAAAAGGGATGGAAGTGTGGTACTGTTGGGCGGGAAAAGAGAACTGAGGATGCCCTAATTAAGTGACACGTGGCCCAAATAACTTTCATTTATTATATATAATAGATTTCTATTGTTCATTAGTCTTTAGACAATAATTAAATATTATTTGCCAATCTTTATCAAAAAGGTTGGTTAGTTGAAGTAACAGTCAAAAAGGTTGGTTAGTTGAAGTAACAGGTAGAGGTAATTGATATAGGTTTGGTGGCATAAAATGTTAACATAGATTATTAGTTATGTGTATACCTGGAGTATGAATGGTATAAATTTTGTATTATTGTTTTTTGAAATCAGTTGAATATTAAGTGTGTATATGATATACACGTTATCTAGGATAAATGGTCTGTGTCCAAATGCGGAGCTCACCCCCATCCCCCCTTTTTGTAGTGTAAAATATTGAAGTTTTAGGAGTCCGCCCTTAATTGGATTTTGAAAGACCAGTCTCCCTGATTTTTCGTTTAAGTCTCATCACTATTTATGTCAATGATGCCTGCGACGCAATGGGCACACGCATAAAACTAGTTTTATATTGACGTTTGCTTTGTTTATTTTTGGTTATCTATATATCCATAACAGTTGAACAATAATGAGAGAGGATACATATTTCACGAATGGTGAACAAACATTACTAATTTTAGATTTTTTTTTTTCTAAAGAGCACGAAATAAAGTTAATAGATTGAACAAATAATACAAACAAATTTACACCAAAAAATCAAAATTGAAATGTGTATCTTTTCCTATACTCGTTATGTAAATATTTATAAAAATATTACTATATTATCTATAATACAACAAAAAAATTTAATAGGATGCAACTCTTCCGTCATTGACGAGTCTTTAGCAACACTGGACCAATTGTTTGGAGCTCAAATCTCTTGACGGCTCCGGCAGCCTCCCTCATGGTGGTATCCACTACATAAGGCGTTCCATCGACATTCTTTGTGGTGGTGTTTACCAGCTGGCGACATGGCTCTCGTCGCTCCGAAATTGTTCCATGGTAATGGTAGTATGTTATCTTCCCATCCAATTTGTGCATTGTTCTCCCTTTGAGATTTTGCGACATGTGTACACCTGTCGCGAATACGTTCCGTGGTTGGATCGCGTATTTTCGGTCTCTCCTAATTCCCCTCTTTGTGTCCTTGTATATCATCTTCTCGATCCCCCATTTCCTATACAAACATATGATCGAAATTACAAATTGTGTTGTCACTTGGCAAACATGCATGGTATTAGGTTATACTAGACCGTATTACCCAAAACATATATACCCATAAACATTTATATATTTGTAGTAATCTACTAATCAATTATTATTTTTTTCATAATTTAAACTAAGAAAAACTAAACATATTTTTAAATCACAAATTTTTATACAAATATCCAATTAATATTAGACTGGTAATGATTTATGTGACGGTTATTGGGCCGGGTATAAACATGGTTTAATCTCCACCCCTTGAGAGGATGTGCAGCAGGTTCTCGAGGAAGCCCACGCCACCGGACGCGCAAAGATATATGATCACCTGATGACCCTGGGGTACTATTGGCCAACTCCAACACCCGTCCTACAATCGTAAATCGAAAATGATATGATTCATACCTGTAAATTTTTCCGGGATCATCATCGAGGTAGCAAAGCTTGTTCGACATGGTTCTTTGTTCAATGGAGAATTGTGTATACCCCAACAACGAATCCGTAACGTCTTTAATGGTGGTTTCTTTAGGAACATATATAAACTCATCAACGTCGAAGAAAAACATCCATTTAGCGACGAATCTGTATCGATGCAAACAATCATTCACGACGAGAAACTGGTTATGATAATACCCATCAAACCTTTCCTCCTCCTTTATGTCCTGTAACGTCACGTAACCCTTTTCGATCCACGGCTGTAAAACCTCCATGACATCGTGGTGAACACCGCCTGCGTCGTGTATCACGAAATGCGACCTCTCCCCAAACAAATTCACGTGGTACGCGATCCATTCGCGCACCCGTTGAGGGCTCAGGTCGCCGTAAAGAGGCGACCCGCAGTATAAGTACTCGTATTTTGGTGGAACGTCTAACTGCGAAGCGTGGAAGCTCCCTGGAGCTTCCACCAAAGCTTCGACGGTGTCACTAACATTGAAGTCAGTGTCACCACCGCCAGAGGTGGAGGTGTGGACGAGTAATTGTCCACCGCTTCCATCCTCCCCAACTGGGAACGGAAAGGTACAGTTGACTACAACTACAGTGTACACACGTCCGTATCCCCAGTCGGGGAGGATTTTATACCCCGCAACGGAGATATTTGTATTATTCTCCGTCGCGGGGTGTGGCACCCATTCGCAGACATAAGTAGGTCTCGCGAATAGGTGCAAGGGTTTCGACGACAACCCTACCACGGCGAACGTGTCGCCGCCGCCTCTATACGCCGACATAAGTATAAAATTATACGCGGCAGAGCCGTATCCTTTGAAGTTTCTCTTAATAACGCCGCGGTCAAGCACCACATCGTCGAGCTTCTTGTTTTGTATCCGCGGTGCGGATGTAGCAAGAAGCTCGACGACGGTGGACGGCGGTGGGACTGCGGCACAATCCCGAAGATCCCGAATATAAGAAGGGAAGAACTGAAACACAGTGATGATTGAACAGAGAAACAAAAGAGCAGATAATAATAATTTGATTTCACCAGGACAATTCCAGACTACACCAATGAACATCTTCTTGTGTTTATGACTATTGATTTGAATTTGTTCATCAACTATCGCCATTTTTGTAATATTTTTAGATCAAATTGGATTCAGAAAGAAGAACAAAGAACAGAGAGGAGTGTGACGCAAGCACCATGGATATACACACATAACAGAAGGTAAAGCAAATATAAGAGTATTAATATTAATATTATTATAAATTATTTAATTATTTTTGGAAACTTTTTCTTTATTAATTATATAATAATTTATTTAACTTTGTGGTATTGATAGTCACACATAGTGACAGGGTGTTTGTATGTGAATATGAGGTGGGGAATCTAGAGTTGCCAGGATCTAAGGTAATGCAACATATGGAAGAAATGTCGTGATGATAAGTTTTTAATACTTATATCATTTTTAATACTTTTTGTATTTTTTAAATTTGGTAAAGTTATGGTGTAGAAATATGATTGATATCGATCTAATGCGTTTTACGGTTTTTAGTAGGTTGAGTTGATTTGCATACTTAGTTGCAAATCAAACCAGGGACCAACCAGGATCTAGGTAATGCAACATTAGTAAACCATCAGGATCAAATCTGCATTATTTGCAAATTACAGGGACCAACCACGCAAAGTTATTTAATTGAGAATTAGTCAATTTGCATACATAGTTGCAACATTTTGACGAGAAGATTCAATATAATCCAGCCAATGCTAAATGAATAACCCATTTTAATTGGTTAATCGTAAAGTATGAAATGGTAAAGTCAATTGTGAATCCTTACTCAACAACCTTATTTGATTTGAGAACCGGTCGATTTATCTCAGTGGCGGATCTAGGATTCGCGCCAAGCGGTAACGTTTTATAAATAAGCGGTAACGAAATAGAAAAAAACGTCAATTTTTTTCCAAAATTTACATTAATTTTACACTACCACCGGAGCGCCAAGGGGTAGCGGGCATTACCCCTTGTTATACACTAGATCCGCCCCTGATTTATCTAGAATGTTGCAACATTATGACAAGTGAATGAATTGGTCTAGCCAGTGTTTGAGAGAATAACTCATTTTGACCAGTTAGCCATCAACTAGAGTTTGAAATTGTAAACTCAACTGTAAATCCTTTTACATTATCGTTTTAGTAAAGTCAAAGGTTAAACATTTTACGCCAAGATGGGCATGTTAAAAGGTGTTTTTTCAGTCGGCCTAACCTTGTATATTTTTTTCAAAGATTGCTCCAAAACACACACCCCTAGATCATTCGCACTCCAAAAACTTACGTTTCACACCTTCAACTAACGAAAATGTATTGAGACGAATATTCACTCTAAAATCTTGTCTGATTAGTATATGTTGAAAGCTCTACAAAACGTGTTATTTCGATGGGGACGAGAAGAGTTGAAAAGCTTTCCTTTAGAGCTTTGTCATTATATGACTTGTTTTTTTAAAAGAACCCACTATAACACGTGTATATAGAGTAAAATGGTAGTAACAATAACACCAGTAGTGTACCTCAGGACACACTAAATCATGTTTTTGTGCAATGTTACAAGTTGATGTAATCCAACTCGAATATGGTAATATAACCCGAAAATCCATATTATATTAGGAGAGACATACATGCATTTTGGTAACAGTGGTGGTACACTCTACATAAATTTTACGAATTGTTGCCGATACAATTTTACGAAAATCCATATTATATCTGCAACAATTCGTAAAATCAATGATTATGTTTGTTCAATTATAATCATTTTATCCATGTTTGACTGATATTGACTATTAGCCTGTACGAACTATGTTTAATAAAGATTAGTTATAGTTGACTGTTTGTGGCATATTTGACCACAGTTGGCCAATTTTGATTGTTTAATATTGTTGATTAAACTTATGATTTGACGATAGACAAGTGATATATATAGTCGTACCACATGCATGCAAATAACATTACCAACAACGGTTTAGAAAATCATAAATCTAGTCACGTCTTAAATAGTTTTCAACCAACTTTAGTCAATTTCTATGACATTTCAAAGACTTAGATTATAAAAAACAAACCATCTGATATTTCTATGACTTTTCCAATTCAATTTCTTGTTCCAGTATAGGCAACCCGCAACCGCATGGCGTGATTTGGAATATTATAATGGGAAACGAGTTAATTGGAAGAAAACTGGAGTTAGGGTAAGCCCACGCTTCGGGGGGGGGGGGGGGGGGGGGGGGGGCACGCAATACGATGGTGATTTGATTGGTGTCATTTTGATTGATTACGTGTGAAAAGTTCAATCGGAATCATTTCGGTTCCTTATACGATGGTTTTTAATGGGATGGAATCTATGATATGATGATAAGTTTGTTGGTATCATTTCGGTTTCTACATGGGTGATTTTTCCAAACGAAATGCTATACATCATAGAAAAAAAAACATTTATTTTCTATATGGTCGAGCTTGGACTCGACTCATTTGCACCCCTAAATTTTTCTTTACGGTCTTAATGGGCTCCTTAAACGGGCTGCTAAGCTGGGCACATGGTGGACTAATATAGTTCAAATAACCAACTTACAAGGAGTTCAATTAGGCCATGTTTGGCTTAGCTTTTCAAAACAACTTATAGCTTATTGGAAAAGTTAATAAGTCATAATAGACTGACTTACCCTCACAAAATAGTTTCACCCAAATACTTTTTAACTTTTCAAAAAGTCAATAAACTAATAAGTCACTAAGAATACACGGTATGGGCTGCGTCCCCGGTTTGTTCTAGTCCGGTGCCGGGCCAAACACCTCCCCCCCTTCCCTCTGGCTTCGTCCTCACCGTCCCTTTCGAGACGTTGGTGCCGGTCCACAAAAGGACAAAAACCATCCCTCCCCCTCTCTCACACACCTATACATACAATATATACATATACGTTTTAGGTCAATCCCTCAATTTCTAAACCTTCATCCTCTTTGTCTCATCTTCACACCCATCCTACGTAAAGAATCATCCTCCAAAAAAAGACAATCATCATACCGCATAGCCTAAAATAAGCACTCCCAACACCACCACCACCCCCTAAACTCTCTATACGGGTATCGTCTATGTGGCTCCGCAAATGATAGATACTAATGTATGCATTGTTTTTTTGTTTTCTTGACAACCACCGAAACAAAGAATGTTTTATTTGGTGTTTATGTATTAAAGCAATATTATTATTTTATATGATATAACATCTGTGAAAGGGAAGGCGTAGAATGCCACCAATTTCATATTTATTTCTTTCGTCTCCAATGTTGACTATTTATGTCGGCATTTAACTTTAGTACAATTCAATCAACGTTTTTGTTTTAATTAAACGAATAACACAAATAAAGTCCAATATTGAGCTGTTTATTAAATAAAGTAGTTAAAAAATCTAAAAACTAATTATTTTACGTCAAATCTGTGTCGTATTACGAATCCATCGAATATTACCACCCTCAAAATAGGTAACGTAGAATAAACAATTTTTATTAGTATTTTATTTAAAGGGTTGTTTTATTTCCACATCCCTATAATCTTATTTTCACATC
Organism: Helianthus tuberosus; assembly: GCA_030545235.1. NCBI lineage: Eukaryota > Viridiplantae > Streptophyta > Magnoliopsida > Asterales > Asteraceae > Helianthus > Helianthus tuberosus. The sequence continues at coordinate 89,120,244 of CM060369.1, forward strand.
CCTATATCTATACGGGCCGTATAAACTGATACGGGCCGTATAGAATGTTTATGCACATAATTTTATGCGGTGGAATGTTTTTTTTGTTTTTATATGTATACGGGACGTATAGTTATATACTGGCCGTATACATATTTGCATAATTTTGTTTCGAAGGTTTGCCAAGGGTTTTTAGTTTTGAAATCTGTATACGGGCCGTATAATGTTATACGGCCCGTATAGAAAAGTTAACTTTTTTGTTGCAATCAGGAAACCGTTTAATAAATTTTTGTATTTAAAATAGTGTTGTATATATCGGATTATGTTACGAGTTTGTAGTTAAACGTATTTATTATGTTTAATAAGTTTCCTCTTTGTAAAACGATAAATATGTATAGAAAAGTTAATTTTTTGTTGCAATCGGGAAACCGTTTAATAAATTTTGAAAATTTTAAAATAGTGTTTTATATATCGCATTATGTTACGAGTTTGTAGTTAAACGTATTTATTATGTATCATAGGTTTCCACTTTGTAAAACGATATATATGTATAGAATAGTTAATTTTTTGTTGCAATCGGGAAACCGTTTAATAAGTTTTGTAAATTTTAAAATAGTATTGTATATATCGGATTATGTTACGAGTTTCTAGTTAAACGTATTTATAATGTTTAGTAAGTTTCCACTATGTAAAACGATAAATATGTGATATGATTATGATAAACTACGACAACAATTATTAAACAAACAACTTAACATCTAAACATAAGATTAATATTTATAATGTTTTACATCTAAAAAAAAAAGATAAACTTTTACAAAGTTTCAAACGTAAAATAACAAAAAATATAATAATAATACAATAAACAGCTACGGCGGTGGTGGTGGTTGTAACACCCCGTGTTTTCACGAGTGAAAGTCAAAGTCAAGGTCAAAGTCAACGACTGATTTCGCGCGACTTGACTCGTAGAAATGTTTTTATTTTATTTATATTATGTGGAGTAAGTGTCGTTCGTTACAATAGTCGAATCGTCTTAACCGTATTTCACTCGACCTACGACTGTGAAGGATAGGAAGTAACAATGCGATAAAGTTAATCAAGCTATGCTAATCAAATCGACATCGAACCGTAACTCGAACTATGTATTTTACTTGTCATTTATACGTGTGTGTGTGTGCCTTACGTGTTACATGTGCATGTTTATTTTTGTTATGTTGTGATAATCAAGCGAACTCAATCGAACTCGAAGTCTAACTCGAATGTAAACGAACCCGAACCCGAACCCGAATTCCGAGTCGAACCATATAAGAAGTAGTTGGGACTGAAAGTAATTTGACTAGGAAACCCTATCGAATCGCTCGCAAATCGAAATCGAAACAACATCGCACCGAACACCCCAAAGCAGGCGGCATCCGCACGGATGGCCAATCCGCACGGATTGCCAATCCGCACGGATGACCAGTCCGCGCGGATAGCCTATCCGGGTACGTGCCATGCGCACGGCTCACCCCTTTCCCTTTTTGGCATCCTATAAATACACGGGTCACTCTCCAACTTTTCCACTTTTGGCAAGTGACGTCCGAACCACACGCATTCTTCACCTTTTCTCAGATTTCTCTCAATCCAGGTAAGATCTTGCACTAATTCTTGTACATTCTTGATCACTACACAATTCTACACATTTCCATCTTTCAAATCTTCCCCTTTAACCACGAAATCATCCGGATTTGAGCTATTCTCGGGTGACGTCATCATGAAGTTCTTATGAACTTCAAGCTTGACCTCATTCCACCAAGAATGACTCAGATCTAAATGATTTCTACAAGATTTCACAATAACTTCACCTAGATCTAAACTTTTCTAAGGATAAAAGAGTTGAAAGAAATAAACCTAAGTTCTCTCCTTCTTTTTCCCCTTAGGATCGGTACGAATCTGATCGGTTCTAGTGTTCTACTCGTTAATGGTGATTCACTAGTTCTAGATCTGGAATCCTACCCACAGACAACTGATTTCGGGGATAACCGGAATGACCGTTCTGAGTCGCCGACAGGCCGAGTTAGGGTGGTTCCTGACCGGTCTAGTCACGCGGGTGAGAATACAATTCCAAGTGGTTGCCACGTAATCAGAACGACTCGATAAACGACAACAGAAACCAAGAGTAGACGAACAGAACAATCAGACCAGAGGCTGTCCGCACGGACAGGCTGTCCGCACGCACAGGCCATACGGACGGGTTGCCACCCGGACGAGCTACCCTTGGGACCCACTTTCCAAACAAGGTTTGAGTATCGACGAATGAGCAATCCGGACGGACGACCTCTGAATGGATTACTCTTCGGATCATGAGATACTAAGGCCTTAAAATAAATTCAAACAGTGTTCATCCGCACGGCCAAGTCGTCCGCACGGACAGGCTATCCGGACGGATGGTCTCTGCCCGCGCGCACAGACTGTCCGCACGGATCACCATTGTCCGCACGGACTACCATACGCACGGATTGTCGTCCGCGCGACCGGCCTGAAGGGTAGAAACACTTATGTGTTTTCTAAATACTACAACGAAAACTCCAAAGCACAAGCCATCATACACAAACACATCACACACTTAGGAAGAAACAATCCACTTGAACGTTTATCCACACAAACAACTTGTCCGTACGGATAAGTCATCCGCACGCACAACTAATCCGCACGGATAGCTTGCACGCACGGATAGCTTATCCGGATGGATCACCATCCGCACGCATCACCATCCTAACCACTCTCACTTTGTACTGCTTTACGCGCCACTTATCGTTACGTTATCGAATCTATTCAGGCTAACCGTACTCGCTGTAAAGCGCTCCCTTCAATCCACAATCGCTGTGAGTATACTCGAACCCTTTTTGCTTTTAGCACTTTTGGGTGTTACATACGTTACAACTATTCAAACTACAACTATCACACTACTCAAGCTATTTTAACGCTAAACCATTTACGCATGTTATACGTGGCTTATGAATGCTTGTTTGTTATGTTTACACATGGAATGTTGTCTACCTGCCTTAGCAACGATAGTACTATAGTTTGGACTCAGCACCCGTTCACACGGGGGTTGTTAAGGATCTCTTACTTGCATGGATTACGGTGGTAATCATGTATTGCGAACTGCCTCGGGCAGTCAACCCGCAGTCATTGGTATCGATGGATCTATGTCGATAACTAACGTGCTTCATTTCACTATGTGTACGTGCTGGTTATGCGTAAACGAATTCGAACTCTATTATGCTATTATCAAACTTGTATGCTCACCTTTACATTTTATGTATTGACTTTATTTTAACGTATGTGACAGGTGCCTAGGTTGCTTATATGCTTCTCGGGCTGTGATGAAATTGAAGCTAGGAACTGGAGTCCTAGAAACCAACGAATAAATTGTTATGTTTAAAATCTGAGTTATCGGAACAAAATATTTGTTTTGATGTTATCTGTAATAACTTGTTTGACTATTTAAGATACGGTATGGGACGTATTGCTTTAATTAAATGGTAATGATAGTTGTTATGGAAACTTCTGGACAATCTGTTTCGCTCAGTGCCACGCCCCGATGATTCCGCCATCGGTTGGGGTGTGACAGTGGTGGTGGTGGTGCAGCGCCAGCTCGTGGAGGTAGGGGCGCGGCAGAATGCATAGCCACAATCGCCTCGACCATCCACTGTACATCCTCTCTCACTGCAGCTAAATCCCCTCTTACTGCAGCTAAATCCCCTCTGACTGCAGCTACATCCGACTCGACCTGAACGAGTCTCTCATCCACTCCCGGTGGAGGCATCACACGCTGTCTCACGCTGCGTCGAACGTACGGGCGATCACCCCGTAACTCCTCCGCAACTACCCGTGATCGATCGACAGTATGAGCGACCCCCTCTCCGTCGCCTCCCTCTCCCACGCCCTCGCCTCCCTCGCCCTCGCATCCCTCTCCCTCCTCATCACCACCCTCTCCACGGGGTCCCTCACCCACACCATAAGCCCAAACCAGCTGCCCTCCCTTGACCTCGCGAGCCAAACCCATCGATAGGGTTGTGTCCCTCCCAACCCTGTCAAGCTGGCGTGTCTGGGTCATATCACTTGCCACCTGCGGGGACAGGAGGCGAAAGAAACCCTTCGCCAGACGGGTGACGAAGGCCCCACAGCTGATGTGGGAAGAGGGTCGCTTAAAAGCGTACTCGGCGAGATATGCGGCCAACTTGTACGCCAAGTTGGCCCTCCCGCCGGTAAGTAAGTCGTGCAAGAAGAATAGGTCACTTTGGGTGACCCATTCCCTGCTATCATGACGACCGGCGATCGTCACGGCGATACACCAATGTTGGTATCGGTGTAAAGGGTCGTGAAGATCAGTTGCCCGTGCCTTCGGGGATCGCTGATTCGGTTTCGCGAACTCCCCGAACCCAATAGTGCGCCAATACGACCACAACACGTCAGTGGATGTGCTGACTGGCGCATCAAAAAATGCGCGTGACCTTGAGTCCTCCTGTGAGTACAGACCCAAGGCAACAGCGAACTGAGGAAGTGTCATCCTCTGAGTCTTGCCGCAAATAGTAAAAGTTACGGCGTCTGTCGTCAAAAAATGCTGAAAACCCCCACCCCGGGTGTCCGTAAATGTAAATGTAGATAAAAACTCTAAAGTAATCTCCCTGTGGGCCCGCTCTGCAGCGGCATCAAATAAGCGGTCCCACGGGGAGTTAGCTGGCATGAGCTCCCGGACCCGACCGATCGCTCCAATATCTGTCAAAAACTGAAAATCTATGGTCCGAGGCGCATCCAGCACCATCTCCCGTAATTTGCCCAAAACCCTATAGGCAACCGTACCTCGGGGGATATCTCTAAGAAACCGCCCAGTCTTAGTAAAATCGGGCACAACCTCCTCCTCCTGTCCACGTCCACGTCCCCGTCCGCGTCCACGGCCCCGACCCTGACCCTGACCTCGACCTCTACGGGCCGCACCAGCTGCTGATGACTCAACCATATCGTCTGTAACAAATAACAATTACAACTTAGCAATCACTATACGATTATCGTTAACGTATTATACGAATACTGTTCTTGTATACGAACGTATTGTACATATCAACCATGTGAGAATAAGATGATACCATGTGGATTTAATAGGACCCTATTTAAATCATTCAAGGGATCTTTGATTTTGGCAAATCAAAATCTAATATAATACTTTGACTAATAACGTTTAATCAAATACATTCAGAATTTCACTTTCACTGTTAAGAAATCACAGATTTACACTTGATTTCTGCTCGATTTTGCTCACAATAATGATTATGAGCAAAACTCGAAAAAAACGTCAATTTTGGGTGGACAAAATCAAATATAAATATATGATGATTTGATTTTGACCCTGGGATTATAGCTCAGTGGTCATGGGAAATGAGGGAAGACTCCTAGCCTTTGGTCTTGAGTTCGATTCCTGATATCTCCTGGTTTTACTGGTTCTTCATTGTCGTGCCCTCAGGCGGGTGAAGGGTCGGGTTTTCCCCGGTACTGGTGGCTTGGTGGGCTAGGGGCTCCGTGCGTGCAGGTTGGGCTGCCATGGGCTACCTTTCGGCCAATGGGTGCCGCGTACAGAGTTTCCGGCGTTGCTTAAGTTGGAAGTTGAAAAAATTTGTCTTGGGAGTGAAAGTTATGTGTTTCTCAAATTGCTAATGTTATTTATTATCGGAAAATGAGTTATAGTTTGTATTAATAAATCCAACTTGCTTTTAAGTTTTCATCTAAATTTTATGTAACTATAATATTTGCAAATGGTTTGAAACAAACAAATTGCAACTGTTATTGGGCCAAACTGATTGTGGGCTACATAGTTTAATATTGACAATTATGGGCTGAAACAGATCAGGCTAATTATTGGTCTGTAACTATTAGTCGTAACAATTATGGGCTGAAACTATATTAATACGATTGTTGGGCCAATATCATAACAAAGTAAAATGTTTAATCACTAATCAGGGATGATGTATACAATTATCAATAGTAGGTCCAACGTTGTAACAATAATTATTCAGAAATACCCCTTTTTTAAACAAACAAACAAACAAAAAAAAACCTATTCAGAAAATACTATTGGCTAAAACGTACCAAAAATAAAAGTACTTGTGTAATCGCTATTCAGTGATGATGTATACAATTATCAACAGTAGGCCCAACGTTGTAACAATAATTATTCAGAAATACGCTGTTTTTTTTAAACAAAAAAAGCCTATTCAGAAAATTACTATTGGCTAAAACATACCAGAAATGAGTATAACTATTGTTTAAACCCCCGCGTTTGGGGGGGGGGGGGGGGGGGGGTTTGGGAGTTTGGGGGTTTGTACGACTCACTTAGATTGGCTGAAGATGTGGCTGGTTAAAGGAACCTGCTACTTGAGATGGGGATTCGGCTTGACTTGGAAGCCCTTTTCACTTAGCTAGTTGGCTGGTTACCTTGAATATTAAAGATAGACAAGATGATACTCATCTTTTGGATTAACGCACCTACCTCAACAAATAGATGTATATATTAAGCAACACATACATACATGATAATAACTGTGTAAATTTAACTGGATTAAGACAAAGGAAAACATGATTATTGTCAATAAAGTGTATTGCTACTAAAAATTTACGTGTTTAGTATGGAAAAAATCTAAAAATCATTTTTTTATCCAAAAACTCAAAATCCTTTATTATATGATACTCCATAAGAGAGTCAAAACCATATCAAGCAAATATTGGATTTTTTATATTAAAGCTAAATGAACAAAAACTAAAATCAATTTTGTTTAAACAACAATTGATAAAGGAACATGAAAACCAAGGGTTTGTAAATATAACCTATATGCATATGCCGAAATCCCGGTACATACCTCAAATCTCATATCGTCAAAATTGCAAGAAGAACCAGTCCTTTGGAATTCCCATCATGCTGATTCAGTTCGCATTGTTCTAGTACCGATAAACCTTGCCTGTATAATTCACCTGCACACACTCAAATTAACAAAAGATGTCACACTTGGAGGATACATTGGATACGCAATCTCAGGTAGAGGAAACCTTTTTGACCATTACCAGACTTTGTAGCCCGGATTACTTTGATATTAGACGTTGCAACCTTGATTTGCTTTGATATTTCCCTATTTCAATATGCATCTAAATGGATTATCGCAACATCTACAATTTTGTAGCCGCTATCTCGTACAATTTAGTAAACACAATCGTTGATAATACCACTACCTTGACACCTATTCAAACATAAAAATAAACGTGATTAAATTAACCCGAACTCCCGTTTGACCCGTTCATCCAAATATGAAGCTCCATTTCTTGTACCCAATAAAATACCATCAAGATTAACCATATACATGGTACAAGCTTTGAGAAGTCACTTCACAATTGATATGGCTGAAAACGGTGTAATTCGAATCCAAGGTTTAAAACATTGATATAAATAGAGGTCGTTCTCAATGCATCAACAAATATAGTAGTTAGATATGGTTGAGGCCAATGTCTAGCAAATAAAGATATAGAGAGTGTCAACTTATTCTTATTTGTATAACAGATATATTAAAAAAAAGTTAAACGGGTTATAGCCATCTCAAACTATTGAAGCTCTCCTAGCCACGTCCACACAACATTGTGCACCTTCAATTTGCAGACGGCTCGGTTCTACTCTCTCAGATATAGGATACAACGTGTTCCTCCCATGTCAACGAATAACATATACGTGTGAAGCCATGAGCCAAGTCACTCGAATCTATCTTCTCAGATAGCAGAACCAGCCATGCTTTCCACTTCAATTGCCATCTGTCTTGCCACATTAGCCTGATGCCACGATGTCGACTAGTTCCGCCATCTTAGATGGCGTAATCACCATATTCATTTGACTTAACTCCTGCTAGCATGCTCAACCTTTAACCTGATATGACCCATTCAACACATCATTTCCCTTTAAGCACAAACAAACAAAGGTGTATAGCAATAACAAAAAGAAGTATTTTGCACCCCTTTTTAAACTGTTTCTTATATAAACATGAACTTACAACAACATTGTGTATTTATATATGTGGTATTGCACCCAAGAAACTAATATGCACTTCTTATAATCACCATATTAATGCACAGGGTACATATCTTATATGCACATTTTATGCCATGTCTAGTTTTATTTGTAATTTAATTCACCTTTAATGTAGCTATCAGTCTCATCAACTGAGAATATCAAACCTTCTGTCTACACCAGATTGATAAAATGATGGGTATTTTAATAAATCTTAGTTAAAATAGTGTGGCAAAAACCCTTGGTACCTCCTATACGCTGACATAGTGAATGTTAGATGAAAAGCAAACATAACTGAAGAAGTTACAATCAACCCAAGTGAGACTCAATTCATACATGTAATCTAAAAATAGAAATGCAAATACAGAAAACACCATAACTCAAATTGTAAAGATTTACCCAAAGTAATTAAAATCGGAGCCCTAATTTTAGAAGCAAAACTGAAGACTTGCCCAAAACATACCTGTCAGAGCCCTAATTTTTAGACGACATGCATCAAACGTGGATTCCGATGGAGAGTTCGTTGGAATCGATATTGAATGGAGCGACGTTTCTCAACAAAGAGAAGAGGGAGGAAGGGGAGGACGTCAAGAGATGCGGTGGAACTGGATTAGGGTCACACATAGTTTCTCTTTTGTCAACGTCGACGTTTTATAACGGCGTTATTTACTGCAGCCAACAAGCTACGTAAAATGTTATATATAGATTATAGAGTTAATTGCCAAAATCGTCCCTGAGTTTTGAGCAGGTTTGCCATTTTCGTCCAAAATGACACTTTTGTACCAAATTGCCCCTAACGTTTGTAACTTTTTTCCAATTTCATCCAAACCACTAACTTGGTTTATTTTTTCTGTTAAGTTGAGGATATTTGGATGAAACTGTCAAATATAAAACCACAGGGACGATTTTGGCAATTTACTCAAACTCTTTTAAATTTCTTTTATTTAATTAATTTTGTTACATATATAATAAAGAAATATACATGCAATTTTTATATGAAAAAAATAATAGCTTTGTCACATAATTTTTATAAATTTTCATCCAACCACTAACTAAGTTAATTTTTCTATTAAGGCGAAGGATATTTATAAACTAAGACATAAATTAATTTCTAATTTTTCATATAGATCAGTTTTATAAAAATAAAATCTACTTAAACCCCTAAATTTTATAAAACTAAAATGTTGGTGACTGTTATGGGTGAAATTCTGAGCCCATATCCTGGATAATATCTTGAGTTCTATCTTGGTTGTATGATATGTGTTCAGTCCCGGGATACTCATTCATGATATTGGTAACATCCTGAATGATATCCTGAGGATCACCAACGGATTATGTGCAGGTACGCGGGTCAGAAGCTTGCAACGTTCGCGAAGACTCATTCCCCGGAAGACTCGGTCTAAGTTGTTCAAGGAGAGACGTTGAGCCCGCTTTATTTGGTCCCAAACGGCTATTAATGGAATATTCGGGAGCATCCCATATTTATAGGAATTTTAGTTTGTATTTCGTAACTATAAATAGGTGGATAAACCAGATCGAATAGGACATCACAACAACACTCACTACTCTTTCACACTTGTTCTCTCACAACTTTCACTTTCACAGCAAGCATTGTAACACTTAGCGATCTGATCAATATCCTGCACTGTATCCTGACGTTTAAAGCAATAAGAAGAACAAGGCAGCTGCGATTGTCAGCTCCTGAGGTTTTGTGCCGGCGATCTAGATTGATCAAGGGCTTTCCTCGTACATCTCGTGTCACCCCCTTTACTTTTTATTCATTTATTGATCGTAGATACAACTCAGTATCCTTAGCCGTATCCTGAAAACAGTTTTTCTAAACAACTTAACCAGCATATTTTCAACACACTTTTTAGCACACTACCTCACTTAACTAATTTGATCACTTAATTGCTTCGGTAATTTTTGACCAAAACAATTTGGCGCCCACCGTGGGGCAAGTGGTGTTCTCTTTACTAAAAATCTTTGTGAAATCGTTAATCGGTTTTCTGTTTTCAAAACTTTTTGCCACATTGTTTACAATGGCCTCAAGATCAAACATGAGCTCCTCCACCGTGTCTGTTACAACCTCTGCTACTACTGGCTCGGTGCTTCCACCACCTCCTCCAAGGATGCAAGCTTATTCACAACCTCAGGATATTATTCCTACTCGGGGTGTTCAGGGATTTGCTCCCGTTTTAGCTTCTAATGATGAAATTCTAACCTTGTTTGGAAGTGTACAGGAACAGATGAGGCAGCAACAGGAAACAAACCAAATGCTGATGAGAGAAATACAACTCTTGAAATCCAGCTCAAGCAGATCTGCCGAGGATACTGTCACTCCATTACTGCCGAGAGCTTTGAATTTCAGTTCTGCCATATATACTGAGGATAACAGGGGAAATATTGTGCCCAGCTATCCTCAGAATCATACTCCTGAGATACCCTCCTCGGTCAGGATGTCAACTGTGAGGAGCTCAGGATATGCTTCAGGATATGGCCAGAATCCTCAGGCTGGTAACGTGTCAAATAATAATAATATTCATGCTACTAACAATAGTGGATCTTTGCAGGATGCAGGTATGACGTCAACGTTTACTAGGGAGCTTCAGAAGTTGAAGGACATGATATCCAGTGTACCTGGAGTGGTCCAGCCGATCCCGGAAGTGTCCCAAGACAGCCACAGGATATCTCGCTTTGCATATCCTATCTGTGATGCTGAGATCCCAAAGAGATTTCAAACCCCCAACATGAAGCTCTGTAATGGGACTACGGATCCTGAAGAGCATATTGCCCAGTATAGGGAAATAATGGAGATTAACCCTATCCCTCCGGAGCTCAAGGAAGCATGCATGTGCAAGGGTTTTGGTTCTACCTTAACAGGATCGGCCTTGAAATGGCTCTTGAATGTTCCTCCTCATTCGATTACATCATTTTCTCACCTAGTGAATTTATTTAATAGTCAATTTTCTTGTAGTCGAAGTTTTGAAAAACTAACAAGTGATCTCTACAGGATAACTCAAGGACCACAGGAATCCTTAAGAGATTATGTGAACAAGTTTAGCCGGGAATCCTTAGATATTCCGCATCTTGATGTTGCAACAGCTGTGCAGGCTTTCAAGATGGGGCTGCAAAAAGATTCTCAATTTTACCAAGACCTTGTAATGAACCCATGCAGGAACTTGGATGAAGCTCGAAACAGATCCCTAAGATATATTCGACTGGAGGATGACAGAAAGATGCAAGAGAGGATGAACTCATCCAACACCTATGAGTCAACTTATAGGAAGTCAGAATCCTCATTTAAACCATATCGCTCTAAGCTGTATGGTAGAAATGACAACAAGAAAGTGAATGCTGTCGAAGACGAGGATCCTGAAGAATATCCTGAATTATCTGAATATTGCTTTTCTGTTAACATTCCTGAATTAATGTATGCCATGCAGGGTTTAGGAGACAAGGCTAGGTGGCCTCGAAAGAATCAACAAAAAGCTGATTGGAAGGATAAGTCCAAATGGTGTGCCTTCCACGAAGATTTCGGACATGTAACTGAGGATTGCATTGCTCTAAGAAAAGAAATAAGCTATCTTCAAATCAAGGGATATTTGAAGGATCTCTTAGGAAGAAAGAAGAATAAGGGTCAGGATGCTGAGAAGGATCCTGAACGAGCGGCGTCACCTCCTGCGGATGCCAAGATAATCAACTTTATTTCAGGAGGATCCGACATTTGTGGGACTTCGTATTCTGAGGCTAAGAGACATGCAAAGGAAGCTAAGGCCGAAAGGGGAGACAAACCAGTCAGGATGACTACCCTCACAACTGATAAAGTGATCACATTTGACGGTGATGACAGGGATACTGTCCAGGATCCTCACCATGATGCTCTGGTAATAACATTATATGTGGCTAACCATTTTATACGCAGGATATTGGTAGATAATGGTAGCTCTGTCAACATAATCCAACTAGAGACCTTGAAAAGAATGAATGTATCTCCAATGGATATCACTTCAAAATCCACCGTGCTTGTTGGGTTCAGTGGAAAGGCTAGGAACACAGTGGGAGAGATAAAGCTACCAGTATATGTTGAAGGGGTCAACTTGATACAACATTTCTGTGTGATGAACTCCCTACCCTGCTATAACATCGTACTAGGCAGGCCATGGATCCATGATATGAGGGCTGTGCCATCAACTTATCATCAATGCATCAAGATCCCTACCCCTTGGGGGGTTTTCAAGGTTGATAGTGATCAGCACGAGGCGAAGGAATGTTACTCATCCTCAATGAAATCCTCAACCAAGCCTAATGCAACATAGCAATTAAAGACGCGGGCCCAGGATATCGTGGAGGCTTCAGAGCAGGATATGAAGAAAGTTATCCTGGATCAGGATAATCCTGATACCTTGGTGCTCGTAGGAACCAATATCCCTCAGGATATTGAAGAACAATTAACTAACTTTTTGAAGTGCAGGATGTCAACATTTTCATGGAAGCATGAGGATATGACAGGTATATCCAAAGACATTATCACTCACAAGCTTGGAATTGACAGGTCGTTCAAGCCTGTTCAGCAAAAAAGAAGGAAGTTTGCTCCTGAACGGAATACAATTATCCAAGAGGAGATTGAAAGATTGCTGACGTCCAAAATGATCAGAGAAGTCAAGTTTCCAAGATGGCTAGCAAATGTAGTCGTGGTACAGAAGAAAAATGGGAAATGGAGAGTCTGTGTAGACTACACAGACTTGAACAAGGCTTGCCCCAAAGACCCATTTCCTCTTCCTCATATTGATGCAATGGTGGATGCTACTGTCGGGCATGAGATGTTAACCTTCATGGATGCATCCTCAGGATTTCAGCAGATTCAAATGGAGCCTACGGGCCAGGAGGATACTGCCTTCATGACACCAACATGTATTTATTGTTACACTGCTATGCCTTTCGGTTTGAAAAATGCAGGTGCAACATACCAGAGATTGGTAAACATGATGTTCAAAGACAAGCTGGGGGACACCATGGAGGTATACATCGATGATATGGTGGTAAAATCAAAAAAGGCTGAGGATCACCTCTAGGATATTAAGGGAGCGTTTGATATCCTGGATCAGTATAACATGAAACTAAATCCTGCTAAGTGCCATTTCGGAGTGGGGGCAGGAAAGTTTCTAGGATATATGGTGACCAAAAAAGGAATAGAGGCGAGCCCGGAGCAGATTAAAGCCATCTTGGATATCAAATCACCTTCAAACATGAAGGATGTTCAACGGTTAACAGGGCGAGTTGCAGCATTGAACAGATTTATCTCAAGATCCTCTGAGAAATGCAAAGAATTTTATGATATCCTGAAGAAAAACAAGAAGTTCGAATGGGGAGAGAAGCATGAAGCAGCCCTGCAGGATTTGAAGCAGTATCTTTCAACTGCACCTCTATTGATGAAGCCTGAGAATGGTGAACCACTGTCCCTATACCTCGCAGTATCAGGGAATGCTGTAAGTGCCGTCCTTACAAAGGATCATGAAGGTCAGCAATATCCTGTTTATTATGTTAGTAAAAGTTTGTTAGATGCTGAAACTAGATATTCTCATTTAGAAAAGTTGATACTAGCACTAGTTATGGCATCGACGAAGCTTAGACATTACTTTGAGACACATAGGATTCATGTTAAAACCAATTATCCTGTCAAAAATGTGCTTAGGAAACCCGAGATGTCAGGCAGGATGGCCAAGTGGTCAGTAAAGTTAAGTGCTTATGATTTAGTATATGAGCCTAGAAATGCCATAAAGTCTCAGGCTTTAGCTGACTTTGTGGCTGATTTCAGTAGTGACATTCAGGATGAGGTAGACCTAGAAGTCCAACAATTAGAAGAATCCTCAGGATCCTGGATATTATATACCGATGGAGCATCTAATGTTAGAGGAGTAGGATTGGGAATACTACTAAAATCGCCACAGGGGGACATATTACCCCAGGCTATTAGGTGTGAGTTTCCTACTACTAATAATGAAGCAGAATATGAGGCTTTAATTGCAGGATTAGAGTTGGCTAAGAATATGAATATCAAGAATTTGCAAGTATATGTTGACTCCTTGTTAATCACTAATCATTTTAATGGATCCTATGCAGTTAAAGGTGAGAAGTTAATCGAATACCTCGATATTCTCAAAAAATTAGCAGGATATTTCGATGTTTTTACACTTGAACAGGTACCAAGGGAGGATAATGCTGAAGCGGATGCCTTAGCAAATCTGGGATCATCGGTCAGGATACCAGAAGGGACCCAAATACCAATATTACATATCTTGTATTCTGCAACGAATCCTCAGGATAAAGAAGTAGTAAGTATTCAGGATCCTGGAGCTGAATATCCTGAGGAGGATTCTAAATCCTGGACGGCTCCAATCATAAGATATCTCAAGGAAGGACACATCCCTAGAGACGAGAATCCTAAAGCATTCAGGATGAAGGTATCACGATTTACCATTATAAATGATATTCTATATAAGAAATCTCTTGCAGGACCATATTTGAGGTGCTTGGAGGATCCCGAAACTAAAGAAGTGCTTCAAGATATACATGAAGGTGATTGTGGTAACCATACTGGGGGCAGGTCGTTATTCTCAAAAGTATTGAGAACAGGATATTATTGGCCGACGATGAGGAAATATGTTATAGAATATGCTCGAAGGTGTGATGCATGTCAAAGGCACAGTAACATACTACATCAACCAGCTGAACCACTATATCCTATAGCTTCCCCTTGGCCATTCATGAAATGGGGGATGGACATAGTAGGGAAATTACCAAAAGCTCCAGGAGGAAAAGTCTTCATGCTGGCAATGACTGATTATTTCTCTAAATGGGTTGAAGCTGAAGCGTTTGTTTAAGTTAGAGACCAAGAAGTAGTATCCTTCATAAAGAGGAATATCCTGACCAGGTTTGGAGTACCAGCTGAAATCATTTGTGATAATGGATCCCAGTTTATAAGCAAAAGAACTACTGATTTTTGTAAGAGTTGGGGAATCAAAATGATCACATCCACTCCGGTACATCCCCAAGCAAATGGACAGGCTGAATCCTCAAACAAGATAATTGTTAACAACTTGAAGAAGAGACTTGGAGCCAAGAAAGGAAGATGGGCAGAAGAACTACCCTTTGTTTTGTGGGCTGATAGAACAACGGTAAAGAATGCAACTGGCCAAACCCCATTTTCCTTGGTATTTGGGGCAGAAGCAGTGATCCCAACGGAAATGGTGATACCTACTGCAAGATCTATCCTCCGGGATCCTGAGCAGAATCCTGAAGCTTTGTGTCAAGACTTGGACACTGTGGATGAGACAAGAGACGTAGTAAGGCTGAGGATGGCAGCATATCAACAGAGGATATCCAGAGCATACAACAAGAATATAAGGACTAGGAGGTTTCGAGTTGGGGATTGGGTGTTAAGAAAAGCTTTTCAGAATACTACTAATCCTGCCGATGGAAAATTGGCTCCAAAATGGGAAGGACCCTATGAAATCGAATCAGAAGCAGGGAAAGGAGTATATCGACTCAAGAATATGGAAGGGGATATGCTACCAAGATCCTGGAATGCTATACACTTAAAGCTCTATTTCAAGTAAGAATAGAATTTAATTTCTATCCCAGAATGGTATGTATTCTACCTCTTTTAAATATATTTGTTTATTATCTTGAACCCAATATTGACTTAGGCATCGGAGGGGTGTTAGCCAAGCTAACACCCACCTTAGTTTACAATTGTTTTGCAGCATATGCTCCAGGATATAGCTCCATGATATGCACTCAAGATAACTCAAAAGATTAGAGGATTGGCCCCCTCTCTCACGATTAAGGGATCCTGATCCCTTCACAGGTTTAAAGGTATTCACCTTTCTTATGAATTGGGTTTAAACACCCCGCCTGGAGCGCAAGTTATCTAGGGATAGTTCAAGGTAGCGGGACCAGTTCATGTAAAAGTGGCTGACAATTTCGTTACTATTGGCTATATCCTGGATCCCAAAGGTATATGAGGATTGATCACCCTCTCTCACGAAAGGGTATTTTCATACTCTCGAAGGTTTAAAGGTTTTCACCTTTCTAAGTCTTGGAGTTTATACACTCCCGCCTGTAGCGCATGAAAATCAGGGTTTATCCCCAGGATGTTAAGGGTTTATCCCCAGGATATTAAGGGTTTATCCCCAGGATATTAAGGGTTTATCCCCAGGATATTAAGGGTTTACCCCAGGATATTCAGGATTTATTCGATAAAGCTAAAGTATGACTATGTATTAAGTCTTCGAATATGCTGAACACAGGGGACATGTATGGATTCAAACTTGTAACTATGCACTACTCTTTGGGAATCTCTGGTATGATCTTTCCTTTTTATTTGGATAACTTGAGTTTTATAGATTATGTGTCAGTATCCTGGGAAGGATATCTATCAGGATATTCTTACAATATGTTCCCAAGAATGTTCAAACAAAACTGTTTTCGTAAATAAAGTTTATGCAATAAAGAGATAACAACAAAAATAAATCCGAAGGAAAGTTATATTATTAACATACCAAAAGATGTGCTATTGGTTTCACCTTAAACCAAGGACCATCCACCAAGAGCACAAATAGTTCCTTACCATATTTACTTAACAGTTGAAGGTTTTGTCTCAAACCGAGACCCATCCACCTCCAACTGTTATATTATTCAAAAGCAAAACATACTAACGGTGATGACCAAGGGCTTCGTCCTGAAACTCAGGATCCCTCCACCTTTGGCCATCATATTGTTCAAGTGCAGGAAAAGTAAAGTGCAGAAAAAGTAAATTGTTTTGGGGTTACAATCCAACGATCAAATTTAAAAAAGTGGGCTCCGGCCTTGGCACATACATCCATCATCGCCCACCTGAATGCCCTCACACAGCGGCATCTTTTCCAACCTTCTCTGTCTTCTCAGCTTCAGCATCCTGAGCAGTTTCCTGGCCAGCATCCGTCCCAGCATCCTTCTTATCTCCAGCCTTGTCCACTACCTCTGCTGACTTAGAGGATTCACCAGTTTCCGCAGGAAGGGGCACAGCCTTACCTCCAAGCTCCTTCAGCTTTGCCACCCAGGATTCAATCGGCCAAGTTGGGCACTCAAGGCCTGTCTCCTTGGCCTCATAGGCCATCTTGATGCGGGCTTGTAGTAGAGAGACGATGGCAGAGGCTTTGATTCCCTCCCGGAAAGAGACCATGGCCTGCTCATGCTCCATTTGGACGGTGGCCAGTTTGATCTCAGCATCCTGGGTGACCTTCTTCAGCTTATCCTCGTAGTGACGAGTCTTCACCTCAGCTATGGCCCCTTGGTCGGCAACAGTGGTCTCGAGTTGCTTGATCCTGGCTTCTTGAAATGTGTTCATGCTGCAAGCATCGGTGTAAAGGTGGAGCAGATGTTGGAGGCCCTGTGCGTCAAAATTCAGGTATGAGCTAAAATATATTAACCAGGATATCCTGTCAGGATATCCTATCAGGATATATGTACAGGATATGAAGCAAGATATTACCTTGTTGAGAAAGGATGTCATTGGCTCTAAGGAGTCAGAAAAGCTGAGTTCATTATAGGAGAACCCTTCTGGACCTGGGGCACTGATTTCAGAACATTTCCTCTTTTTTGCGGTGGAAGCACGAGTCCTCGGATTAGCCTTAGGAGCCGGGAGCGGTTTAGAGCTGGTGGCAGCAGGAGTTTCTTTCTTGACCATGACGGGAGTGGGATAACTGTCAAGCTCGTCAAGATCAAGGAGGATCGGAACCTTGCTGGAATCTGCATACAGGGAGTAAAATTTTTCCTAAATATATCGAATGAAAACATGTATACAGGATATCGTGCAGGATCCTTACCAGACATGTTTGCACTGGAAAGAGGGCTTGGAGATGGTGGAGACGGGTTAAAACTTCTTTCAGCCTCTGGGAGGAGTCTGATAGCGTCAATTCTTTTCTGTGAATCAGCAAGGGGAGGTGCAAGCTTCCTAAAATCAGCCGTGTACAAGACAATAAAAAAGAAATTGATCAGTTTAGGATATGAAACAGGATATAAGGCAGGATCATCCTTAAACCCTAAATCCTACCCTTTCTCAACCACTTCACCGAATATTCCGTTCCACCAGGGGTTGAGTCTCTTTTTACAAAGAAGAACTTGGATTGCCATTTCTCCTCGTTCCTGGTGGCACGAAGTATCAGTGGATCACCGGAGGTGGAATAAAACAAAAATCTACAGGATCCATGGCATCTAAGCCGGTATGCTAGGGGGAGGTCATGAACGGAAAGGTCAGGAATGTGATTCTTCTTGATCTGATCAAGAACGGACAAGACTCGCCAAAGCATCGGCATTGTTTGGCTAAAAGAGATTTTTGTAATATTGAAAAACTCGGTGATAAAATCTGGAAAAGGAAACCGTAATCCTAAGGTGAAGGGAAAGGCATTGAAGCACAACCACTCGTCGGAAACCATGTCCGACCGGATTTCCCGGTCAAACGGCCGGAATACTGTCCCCTCCGGGAAGATACCAGAGGATTTGAGAGCCGACAGGTGGGCACTATCAAAGGAGCATATCTCTTTCTCCGGTTCTTGGAGAAGATTCTGCTGGATAAATGAAGGGGCAGAGTCACCGGAGCTTGATCTTGTTTGCCTTGTCATATTCTCGCCGGAATGTTAAACAGAATGAGAGAAGAAGATGGAATAAAGAGAGAAGTTTTACCTTTTTCCTTATCAGTAATGGTTAAAAAAGGATGAGGATGAGAAGATATAGGGAGCAATGAGTAAATATAGGCTGTGTAGTTGCAAACGGTCACATCATGGGTCTAATCTCTTAATTGCCTCGTTATTCGGAAAAAATATAACCATTAGTGCCAGGATACTAAATGGTAATATTTTTTGGGGACAATTGATATGGGTGAAATTCTGAGCCCATATCCTGGATAATATCTTGAGTTCTATCTTGGTTGTATGATATGTGTTCAGTCCCGGGATACTCATTCATGATATTGGTAACATCCTGAATGATATCCTGAGGATCACTAATGGATTATGTGCAGGTACGCGGGTCAGAAGCTTGCAACGTTCACGAAGACTCATTCCCCAGAAGACTCGGTCTAAGTTGTTCAAGGAGAGACGTTGAGCCCGCTTTATTTGGTCCCAAACGGCTATTAATGGAATATTCGGGAGCATCCTATATTTATAGGAATTTTAGTTTGTATTTCGTAACTATAAATAGGTGGATAAATCAGATCGAATAGGACATCACAACAACACTCACTACTCTTTCACACTTGTTCTCTCGCAACTTTCACTTTCACAGCAAGCATTGTAACACTTAGCGATCTGATCAATATCCTGCACTGTATCCTGACGTTTAAAGCAATAAGAAGAACAAGGCAGCTGCGATTGTCAGCTCCTGAGGTTTTGTGCCGGCGATCTAGATTGATCAAGGGCTTTCCTCGTACATCTCGTGTCACCCCCTTTACTTTTTGCTCATTGTTTGATCGTAGATACAGCTCAATATCCTGAGCCGTATCCTGAAAACTGTTTTTCTAAACAACTTAACCAGCATATTTTCAACACACTTTTTAGCACACTACCTCACTTAACTAATTTGATCACTTAATTGCTTCGATAATTTTTGACCAAAACAGTGACCTTATTGAAAAAGGTCAAATAAAAAAATATTATCATATGTACCATGTTTGTAATTCATCTTCTACTCTTTTAAATTCGCTCATAAGGAAAAAAGAAGCCAGTGCCCCCCCATCAAACAACGTATCGTTACCAAACCTTAAACTTACCCACTAAATTGTAATTATAATGCTATGAGCCAAAAGTTTCTTTACTCAAGCCACTCAGAATAAGTATTAGTTAGTTACCCTCATAATCTTAATTAAATAAATATTTTATTTCTACCAACATATTTACTAGGTGCTCAACACATTTAAAAAATATGTAACGTTTTACAATTTTTTTCTATCTCTACAACTAATAAATACTAAAAGTTGTAATCGATTGTTATGTGTTGCACACCAATGACGTTTTCTCTTTATAAAACTGATTTATATAAAGAAGCTGTAAATTAATTTCTGTCTTAATTTATAAAATTTAAAACATCCTTCACCTTAACAGAAAAAATAAACTGAGTTAGTGATTTGGATGAAAATTTATAAAAATTATGTGACAAAACTATTTTTTTTATAACTCCATGTGTATTCTTTTTTATTATATATGTAACAAAAATAATTAACTAAAAGAAATTAAAAAGGGTTTGAGTAAGTTGCCAAAATCGTCCCTGTGGTTTTATATTTGTCAGTTTCATCCAAATATCCTCAACTTAATAGAAAAGATAAACTAAGTTAGTGGTTTGAATGAAAATGACAAAAAGTTACAAAAGTGTCATTTTGGACCAAAAGTTGAGGGCAATTTGGTACAAAAGTGTCATTTTGGACAAAAATGACAAACGTGCCCAAACCTAAGGGACGATTTTAGCAATTAACTCTAGATAATATAAGGATTCAAAATATATATAAATACATGAAGATTTAATTGACAAAAGCATAAAGATCTGGAAAAGATTTCTGATAATTTGACTCCCAAAATCAAAATTTGTCTTAAAATATCTTTAAATTTATTGTCTATATATATATTTTTCTGAAACATCTATAAAAATTAATATCACTTCAGTGAATTACGTTATGTATGTAGGGATACAAATAGATTCTCTTCAAAGTTGTAGATATGATAAATCTAAATCTTACCATTTAAAGCTTAATATTACTTAGATATGACTTAAATTTTATAGGGTTAATGTAAAAGAAGGTGGTCTAAAATGAAGAAAGAATTCTTGATTAAATAGTGTGAAAAACAATTTTCAGAAGCACTACATTACCAATAATTCCGTTAATTAATTATAATCGTTCATAAAGTTCTTTAATTTTTAAATTTCAAACAAGCATTTTAAATGTATCATATTCGCGACTCCATCCGCTCCTCTTCTGCCATACCCAGATTTTGACGTTCGTTTTCTTACTATGGAGTAGCAGATTAGTTATCTGTTGCGTATCGTTCATGCTCTCGAGGAGGAGTTAGCGCATGTGCGCAGTCTGCTTTTCGTTCCTCCACCTCCACCATCAGCATAGCAGGTTTTTGGTTTTATGCAGGTAGCATACTTTTGATGAGAGTGTCGCTATTGAGCCCAGCTTTCACAGCCTTTTGAGGACCACTTTTTGATTTTATGACTGTTGTAGTTTGATAGACGATTTGGACAAGGGTGATGTGACCCTGTAGTCCCTAATGATGGTACATTGTAGAACATGTAAAACTGTAATTGTGGTCATTGATATATGAAAGCTCAATCGCAATATTCTCATTATATACGTTGTTGAATTACTTGTTTACATTGTGATTGGGATGTTATGTGTTTACTTGCGTTGAAAAATGCTATTACATACACGTACTACATACTTATATGCATAAGACCTGACCTACATTATCTTCTTTAGAAGATTCCTCCTCGAAGAGATAACCAGTTGCCTACAACTGAGGCCGAGTTACAAGAACGGATTTCACGAGCGATAGTACAACACGAGGCATTACGCTCTGAGCATAGCGGAGGTACCTCGGGAAGCAACCCACCTCTTGGTAATGTTTAAGTCACTAAAGACACATTACGTTACATTTGGATATTCCATGTGTGATCGCTAATGCTTTATGTGAATGATGTTACTTGTACAGGCTGTACCTATAAGCAATTCTTAGACTGTAAGCCTCTGAATTTCGACGGCACCGGGGGTGCTGTAGCGTTTGTCAGATGGACGGAGAAAACTGATTATGTGATAAGAATGAGAAAGTGTGCGCCGGAGCACCAGGTCACCTACATCTCTGGATTGTTCTTAGACGGAGCGTTATCATGGTGGAATCTCCAAGTCCAGACGTTGGGAGAAGAGGCTGCATATGCCATGACATGGGATGAAATGAAGGAACTCATGCGCAAGAAATACTGTTCCAGGGCTGAAATCCAAAAGTTAGAAACTGAATTCTGGAACCTCAAGATGGATGGTCCGAAGATTGCTGAATACGTGTAGAGATTTCACGACTTATCTCGCGTCGTTCCTTACATGGTTGATCCAGAATTCAAGCGCATTGAGCGTTTTATTTGGGGATTGGCACCCCAAATCATGAGTATGGTAACGACGTCAAAGCCTGCTACGATCACCGAGGCTATTGATCTGAGTGTAGCGCTAACTGAAGAGACAATCAGGTTGAACAAGTTCTCGATCTCTAACCAGAAGAAGAAGGAGACTCACGTTGAGTCATCCGGTGAGAACAAAAGGAAGTTCTCAAACTTTAAGAAAGGTACCAGCAGTGCTAACAAGAAGAAGGATGTGAACCCACCAGCTGAAGTCAAGACTGGTGTTGAAAACAAAGGAAAAGGTTATATGGGTGCTCTGCCCAAATGTGATGTATACCAGTACCATCATACTAGCCAGTGCAGAGTTAGGAAGTGTGAGTCTTGTGGAAAGGTTGTCCATTCGAAGGAGACGTGCTGGGTTGGTACTGGTCGTGGTGGTCAGAGAGGTTATGGCAACGGAAATGGAAACAATAACCATGGTGGAAATGGGTATGGAAACCGCCCTCAAGGATGGAATGGCGGTAATGGTAATCGTGGCAATTTTGGGAATCAAGCTGGTAGTGGAAACCGTGGAGCAAACAACAACCAGGGTGGTAATGGAAATGGTAATGGTCAGGGACCAGGTTGATTTAACTGTGGAGATGTTGGGCACTTCAAGCGTGAATGCCTGAAAATCAACTAAGCTCAGGGAAGGGTTTTCAACATAGGAGCGAGGGAAGCTCGCCAAGATCCAAATGTGGTCACTGGTACGTTCCCTATCAACCAATGCTTTGCATCTGTACTATTTGATACCGGTGCCGATTATAGTTTTGTATCCTTAGAATTTAAGAATATACTTGGGTTGGTAGCTAGTAAGCTAGATATTCCATATTCAATAGAACTAGCTAATGGAAAGCTAGTAGAAGCGAATGAAGTCATTAGAGGTTGCGTTATAGAGCTTGGGGAGCATGAGTTTACGCTTGATCTTTTGCCAGTCGAGTTGGGAAGCTTTGACGTGGTAGTTGGAATGGATTGGTTGTCAAGCAACCGAGCAGAGATCGTATGTCACGAGAAGGTCATTCGCATTCCGATGGCGAATGGAGAAACAATTGTGGTACATGGAGAGAAGCACGATACGCCTCTAAGGATCATTAGTTGTTTGAAAGCCCGAAGATGTTTGCAGAAAGGATGTGTTGCCTTCTCGGCACACATTGTGGACAAAGAAACCGCTGAGCCGAAGTTGGAAGATATCCCAGTTGTAAAGGAATATCCTAAAGTCTTCCCCGAAGACTTTCCAGGATTGCCGCCACAGCGACAAGTCGAATTCCACATTGACCTAGTTCCAGGCGCCGCACCTGTAGCCAAGGCACCTTACCGACTTGCACCTTCAGAAATGCAAGAGTTGTCGACACAACTTCAGGAGCTATTGGACAAGGGATTTATCAGACCAAGCTTCTCTCCTTGGGGAGCTCCAGTTTTGTTCGTTAAGAAGAAAGATGGTAGTTTCTGCATGTGTATCGACTACCGAGATCTAAACAAGTTGACCATTAAGAATCGGTATCCTTTGCCAAGGATTGATGACCTGTTCGATCAACTGCAAGGTTCGAGTTTCTACTCCAAGATCGATCTTCGATCGGGGTATCACCAGTTGAGAATTCAAGAGGAGAGTATTCCAAAGATGGCCTTTAGGACTCGATATGGACACTACGAGTTCCTGGTTATGCCGTTTAGTTTGACAAACGCGCCAGCAGTGTTTATGGATTTGATGAATAGAGTCTGCAAGCCATATCTCGATAAATTTGTGATTGTGTTTATCGACGATATTTTGATTTATTCAAACGAAGGAAGAACATGAGCAACATCTAAGAGCTATCTTAGAGCTGCTCAAGGAAGAGAAATTGTACGCGAAGTTCTCGAAGTGCGAGTTCTGGTTACATGAGGTTCTGTTCCTTGCTCACGTGGTAAACGGAGATGGAATTCATGTGGATCCCACAAAGATCGAGGCTATCAAGAATTGGGAGACTCCGAAGACGCCAACCGAGATCCGTCAGTTCCTAGGTTTGGCAGGGTATTACCGCAGATTCATTGAGGATTTTTCAAAAATCGCTCAACCATTGACCTCCCTCACTCAGAAGGACAAGAAGTACGAATGGGGAGATAGATAAGAAGAAGCTTTTTAGTTGCTGAAGAACAAGCTTTGCGATGCACCCATCCTATCCCTACCCGAAGGCACCGATGATTTCGTAGTGTACTGCGACGCCTTGCGTCAGGGATTAGGATGTGTACTGATGCAATGACAGAAGGTTATAGCTTATGCTTCGCGCCAGTTGAAGGTTCACGAGAAAAATTACACCACGCATGATTTGGAATTAGGCGCAGTGGTGTTTGCATTAAAGATCTGGCGACATTATTTGTATGGCACCTGATGCACAATTTTTACTGATCACAAGAGTTTATAGCATATATTCGATCAGAAAGAGCTTAACATGAGACAGAGACGATGGGTTTAGATGTTAAACGATTATGATTGTGAGATCAAGTATCACCCAGGGAAGGCGAATGTCGTAGCAGACGCCTTGAGTCGGAAAGAAAGGATTAAGCCCATAAGGGTTAGGGCTTTGGAAATGATTATTCAAACAGACCTATCATTGCGCATTCGTGCCGCACAGAGAGAAGCTCTTAAGGAAAAGAATCTTGAAGATGAATATCTCTGTGAGATGGAGAAACAGTTAATACCCAATAAGGAAGGAACGTTGTGTTTCATGGGAAGAATTTGGGTTCCCCTCTTTAGTGGTCTTAGAGAAGTAATTTTTGATGAAGCTCACAAGTCACGGTACTCGATCCATCCAGGATCGGATAAGATGTATCAAGATTTAAAGGATTTCTACTGGTGGCCGAGATTAAAAGGTGATGTTGCAACGTATGTTGGCAAATGTTTGACTTGTGCCAAGGTAAAGGCCGAATATCAGAAGCCTTCAGGCCTTCTGCAACAACCTGAAATTCCCATGTGGAAATGGGAGCAGATTTCAATGGATTTTGTAACGAAGTTACCAAAGACACCCAGAGGTCATGATATGATTTGGGTAATCGTAGACCGTCTGACCAAATCTGCACACTTTTTGCCAATCAAGGAAAAAGACAACACTAGTAAGCTTGCTGAGCTGTACCTCAGAGAGATAGTTACGCGATATGGAGTGCCTATCTTGATTATTTCTGATAGAGACGGAAGATTTGTATCAAGGATTTGGCAATCCTTCCCAGAAGCCTTTGGTTCTCAGTTGAATCTGAGTACTGCTTTTCACCCACAGACAGACGGCCAGAGCGAACGAACGATTCAAACAATAGAAGACATGTTGTGAGCTTGCGTGATGGATTTAGGTGGCAGTTGGGACACCCATCTACCGTTGGTAGAATTCTCGTATAACAACAGCTACCATGCGAGTATTCAAGCTGCATCATTTGAAGCTCTCTACGGACGCAAGTGTCGATCACCATTATGTTGGGCAGACGCGGGTGATAGACAGCTTGTTGGTCCTGAATTGGTTCAAGAGACGGCAGACGAGATTATACAGATCCGAGAGCGCATCAAGGCGGCTCATGATCCACAAAAGAGCTATGCGGACCAAAGGAGGAAACGTTTGGAGTTTCAAGTGGGAGATATGGTTTTGTTAAAGGATTCACCCTGGAAAGGTGTAGCACGCTTTGGGAAGCGTGGGAAGTTGAACCCGCGATACATTGGACCGTTCAAAATCCTGGAGAGGATTGGTCTTGTAGCTTACAAGTTGGATCTACCCGCAGAACTGAATGGCGTTCATGATACATTCCATGTATCTAATCTGAAAAAGAGTCCAACTCAAGAAACAGTTGTCGTTCCTGCCAATGAAATTCACATTGACGACACGCTACACTTTACAGAAGAACCTGTTGAGGTTACTGATTGGAAGGTTAACAAGACGCGTAGGAGCAGTGTTAAACTCGTCAAGGTTCGTTGGAACGCGCGTCACGGCCCAGAGTTCACTTGGGAGCGTGAGGATCGCATGAAAGCGAAATACCCACATTTGTTCCCCAACTCCCCTGCAGCTAGTAGCAGAACTAAAATTTCAGGATGAAATTTTCTTAACAAGGGGAGAATGTTACAATCGTCAAAAATCCAGGTATCCGTACAATTAATTAATCTTGATTAATGCTTAATGACTGTGCTGAATTATACTTAACTGCTTTCTGATTACTGTATCATACTTACATGTGCACCACATATTGCATGATGTCACTTCATTATTACATGCAAACCATATTAACAAAAGTGATGCACCAAGCACAGTTAGCACAGTTAGCGGATAACTCAGAAAAATGCTGACAGAACTCAGTACATAGACAAACAGTGTTTTGAGTCCCTGTATGGGCCAGAGACAAGGTACTACACTAGTATAATGTGTAGGAAAGTGAGGATCACAAAACTGCTTCACTAGGTGATAGTTTAAGTGCCGGAAAGTGCCTAAAACCCACTTAAAGTGCTGAATTCAGCATATTTCAGCAAAAATCAGCAATTTATCAAGTTGATAACATGCAAAAATATGACTAAATGGTCCTGAATGCTTTCCTAAGTGTCGGGAATTAACAGTGTCACAAAAGGGTACATAAAGATCACTAAACAGAATAGTTTGACACTTTAACGAACCAGTATCTAACCGAACAACCGGACATTACCCAAAACACCAAAATTACACTAGAAGCATTGTTTTATTATTTCTGAGCTAGTTATGATCCCCGAACACCCTAACACACTATATAACACATAGTATGCATCAACACTAAACATTACACTTAACTTCTAACTAGTTAACATAACTATCCATTGAAACCCAACCAATACCCCCTTCATGTTTACGGTCACCAAGGGTGTGGCCCACCCTTGATCTCATTTGATTAACCAAGATTTGTTAATGATCTTGTCTTGTACTTATGAAGCATATTGACCAATGGATAAACCTCTAAATGTGGTTATAAGTAATGGATGATGGATTAGAACTCATCATCTCTCACACACTTACACCCACCATCTTTCTTCCTTCCTCTCTTCCTCTTTTCGGCCGAGAACAAGCAACAACATCACCACCATCATCATCTCACTTCCATACAATCCATATACTCACAAAGGTGCAAGGAGGTTTACAAGCAAGCTTGGTGGTCTGGGATCTTGAAGGACCTCTCCCATTTGCTTTTATCCAACACATTTGTCACCTCCATCATCTCGTGTTCATCCCTAGCCATAGATCTAGTAGTAAGGCCCTTATAATCTCTTGTTACTTCTAGTTTTGTTGGTTAAAAGATGATGAACATTGTTAATCTTGATGAACACTAAAGAACATAATCATGAATCTTTAACATAAGCTTATTAACATATGAATACATGTTGACTAATATTGTTTTGCTTCTTGATGATTTGTGTTAGTGATGTTAGACATCATAAGAAACCTACTAGATTGTGATTAAACACATGGTCTAGTAAGTTAAGGTGGTGATCTTGTGAAAGACCAAGATCATCATGCT
Source organism: Helianthus tuberosus (assembly GCA_030545235.1). Classification (NCBI taxonomy): domain Eukaryota; kingdom Viridiplantae; phylum Streptophyta; class Magnoliopsida; order Asterales; family Asteraceae; genus Helianthus; species Helianthus tuberosus. The sequence continues at coordinate 89,147,980 of CM060369.1, forward strand.
TTATGTTTTCATGAACTTGAAATATGAAAATGATTTTATGAAGCATGTAACATGATTACTAGACATAAACTTGGATGATTTCAAAAATAGTTTTCCAAAGAAACCAAGTTAAATAACAAGATTTACATAGATTTGGTTCTTACTTAAACAAACACTATTTTGATGGTAAAACAAGTGTATAAACACTTATGAAACAAGAAGATGCCATAAAGAAATGTTTTTGAAAAACATGTTTACAAGTTGTAAACACATAAATATTCCAAGAATGAGATTTTTAAAGAAGTAAACACACTTTAAAGGGTAACTAAACCTACTAAACACACTACCAAGTTACTACAAGTTTTTATGAAAGTTCAAGTTCATGATTGTTACGTAAATAGCATTAATGTGGCACTTGGTAAGTGTAGGTTGATTGTTGATTGTTTGTGATGATTTTTAAAAAGAAAATCATATGCTTTGATAGCATGGACACCTCCATTTTTAGGGGAAACTATGGCAAAATTTTCTAAAAATATAAACACTTAGAAAAATATTTTCAAACAAATATTTACAAGTGTATTTTGATCATGAGTTTTCAATATAAACTTTGCCATAATTTTTGGTTACAAAAATACAAATATTGGAGGTTGGTTTTCATAAATAAAAATGGATAAATATGTATTTAGAATATATATTTACATTAGAGACATGTGTGTGAATATTTGTATACTTTGTGTAATAGTTATATTATTTTAGGGTTTGAAATAATATAACTTAACAAATACCAAGAAATTTACAATCCAAAATGTTACCAAAAATCGTAAGGAATAAATATATAAGTTACACACATAATATTGTGGAACCGAACGATAGAACGTAACTTACAAAATATTCCGGAAAATACCGTTATAAATATATTTTTGGTAAATGATATTTTGGATACAAGAAATGAAAGTATGATTTTTATTATTACAAAGTATATCATATTTTCGACAAGGAGAAAATATATTATTTTTGGAAGTAAAAATATATTTTCTCGAATATTTAGAAGATATATGATTTTTGAGAAAAATATATATTTTCTTGAAATACATTATTTTTGGGATAAAAATAAGTTTACATGTATTTTCTAAATTTAGACTTGAAAATACATTAATTTGGATATTTATTCCGGAATAATCAATTCAAAATTAAGTATAAGTATACTTAACAAATACAATAATACGAATACACATGTATAAGATACCCCCATCCCTGGGAAGGAAATACGAAAATAAATACTTGAGAAGTATTGTTACAAAAATATTGTTTAAACAATTATTCTAAAAATTAAATATAATTTAAAGTTAAAATAATTATTATTTTAACAAGTAATTATAACTTGGGATAATATTAAAAGAAACGTAACTCGAAAACGATAAAGGAAAGGCACGGCCCATTCGTCTAATAGACATTAGTACATTGTAGGTAGTCGTGTTTGCTGACGAGATTTGAGTTACGAGTACCGAAGACGCAAAACTGTGAGTTCATGTCCCCCTTTTCTTTTAACTGATTTCAGTTTTATAACTTCGGGGGTGAAATACATGATACAATTATTTACAAACATTTTATACATGGTATGGTTAGCTAAGGAGGGTTACTGCTTGATCATGTGAAAGGTGGGTACAACACTTAAGGCCATTAATCCTCGTCGTAGGACCGAGGGACATGAGTGATAGATCTATTTGGGTGTAGCGAGCCCACACCCATGAGGACCAGGGTGGCCCATGTGGTGACTATGTCCACATACTAATGCCGTGGCAAAATTCCGCTAGGTTTGAGTTTTCCTGCACCATCACACATACCATTGGCCTTGCAAACCATTGGTGATCTGTTTTTACTTATTGCTACATACCAGGGATATACATACATACAGACATACTTTAAAGGTTTATTCATACACAAACACATGAACTCGCTCAACTTTTGTTGATGTTTTCAAATTACATGTATTTCAGGGAACTAAGTGGATCTGGCAGGTGTTGCATGTTTTCAAGCTGCGTTATAAATAAAAGATGTCATCCAAGTCTTCAGAGTTTAGGTTATGTATCTTAATCCTGGACGAGTTTGTTTAAGGTCTTTTGTCGAGTCTTAGTGAACTCCTTAAAACATGTTATGGTTTGTAACTTGAATTTGGTGTCGATGTTTCAAACAATTTATGTTGTGGTATTTTCAAACTTAATTTATGGATGAACATCTTATGGTTTTATCATATAGCATTGTTATGATTGAATGCTATGGTATTAAGAAAGTCACACCAATAATCACGCTTCCGCAAAAGTCAGGGTGTGATAAAAGTCTCCATCTAAAATCCGTTCTTTCCTTGGATTGGTGGGCTACTACCGCTAGTTCATTTCCAACTTTTCAAAGATCATCGTTCCATTCACTTCGTTGACTCAAAAGGATAAACCTTTTGTTTAGGGTTCTGAACAAGAGGAGTCTTTTCAAACTCTCAAGGAACTGCTTTGCAATGCTCCTATCCTCGCTCTTCCCGATGGTATTGATGGTTTCGTTGTCTATTGTGATGCTTCTAACCAAGGTCATGGTTGTTTTCTTATGCAACAAGACAAGGTTATCGCTTACGCATCCAGGCAACTTAAAATACACGAGAAGAACTACACTACCCACGACCTTGAACTTGGTGCTTTTTTTTGCGTTAAAGATTTGGAGACACTACCTTTACGGTACTAAGTGTGTAGTCTTCACCGACCATTAGAGCCTACAACACATCTTTAATCAAAAAGAGCTCTACATGCATCAAAGACGATGGGTAGAGTTGCTCAACGACTATGATTGCGAGATGCGCTACCACCCTGGTAAAGCGAATGTCGTGGCTGATGCCCTTAGTCGAAAAACTCATGTGGAGAGTATTCGTTGCTTCCAAGTTCTAAATGACCTTCAAAATCGTATTCGCGAAGCCCAATACTCATCCATCAATGAGGATAACTTGTACGACGAGATGAAGTGTGGTGCCAAAAGCCAACTTGTATCCAAACCCAACGGTATTCTTTACTACCTCGATCGCATTTGGATTCTGAACCGTGACAACATCCGTGAACTCTTGATGAAAGAGGCACACAAATCTCGATACTTTATTCATCCTGGTGCCGACAAGATGTACCAAGATCTTCGTATATCTTATTGGTGGCCCGGTATGTAGAAAGACATCGCAACCTATGTGTCCAAATGTCTCACGTGTTCCAAGGTGAAAGCCGAACTTCAACGTCCTTTGGGCTTACTCAAACAACCAGAAATTTCAGTATGGAAATGGGAGAGTATAGCGATGGACTTCATCACCAAACTTCCTCGAACTTCATCCGGTCATGATAGCATTTAGGTGATCATTGATCGTCTAACCAAATCCGCTCACTACCTCCCTATTCGTGAAGATTATCGAGTTGAGAAATTAGCTCGTATCTACACCAATGAGATCATTTGCCGCCATGGTATTCAGGCCGACATCATTTCCGACCGAGATGGTCATTTCACCTCTCGCCTTTGGCAAACCTTTCAAACCGCTCAAGGCACTCAACTCAATGGCATTTCATCCGCAATCGGATGGTCAAACCAAGTGTACTATCCAAACCCTCAAAGATATGCTTTGTTCGTGCGTAATCGATTTTGGTGGCAACTGGGATATACATTTACCTTTGGTAGAATTCTCGTACAATAATTATCACGCTAGTATTCAGATGGCTTCATTCGAAGCCTTGTATGGTCATAAGTGTTGTTCGCCTATTTGTTGGCACGAGATCGGAGACGCACAAATCACCGGTCCTGAGTTTATACAAGAGATGACGGACAAGATCTTACAGATTCGCGACAACCTACTCATAGCTAGAACTCGACATAAGAGTTACACCGACAAAAGAGGCAAACCCTTGGAATTCAACGTTGATGATCACGTATTCCTCAAGGTATCTCCTTGGAAAGGAGTTGTTCATTTTGGTAAGAAAAGAAAGCTTGCCCTCTCTTCGTAGGTCCTTTCAACGTTCATCCGAGGTTTCATGTGTCTAACCTCAAAAAATGTTTAGCTGAAGAAGTAGTTCAAGTTCTGCTCGACGACTTACAAATCAACGAGTCCTTACACTTCGTCAAAATTCGGTCAAAATCATGGACCGAGGAACCAAGACTATTTATACGCTCAAATTCTCATTCATACATACGTGATACGAAAACCATACTTTCAGACGCTTTGTATGCATGAAAACACGTTAAAACACAATTTTAGGCATAAAATGATGAACATATAGGAGCTTGGGGCCCAAAATATGAAAAAAAAACTTGTGCAAGAAAAATGGCTCCTCGCGAGGGGGGGGGGGGCGACGTGATAAGCCTTTCACGTCACGGGTGGCGAGGAGGCATAATCCGTAGAACATTGTTTCTTGCATACGGGTTGGCCAATTTTCCACCTCCTTCTTCACCCAATCACCTTATAACTTCATTTAAACTTAAACCCTAATCCACCATTATAAAACCAAGCCTCCTACACCTCCATTTCACTTTTCCAAACCCTCAAACGTTCTCAAAACAATTCTAATCAGCTGAAAATACAATTGAAGGCAGATTATAATTAAGTTCAAAAGTGAGCTTATACCTCACTTTTTGTCATGTTTCTTCATTTCTTCTTGAAAGCTTGGAACACCTCTAGGAGTGTTTCCACAAGTTCTCCATGGTAAACTAAGGTGGAACATCACCATTTTGAGGCCCAAACTTTCTATTTTGAAGAGAACTTTACTTAAACTTTTTATAAACTTGTACCTACCTTGCTTCTAACCAAGTACATGGTTGGGGAGCTTGAGTATGGTTGATTTCTATAAAGTTTTGAGGTGCAACACCCTCTAAACTTTCTATTTTGACAAGGTTTCAAACAACCTTCATGTGTTGAAACCAATCCAAGTCTCCAATCCTCAATATTGAAAGACTTGTGTTTAGGTAAGGTGTGAACAATGGAAACCTAGGTTCTCCAACCATGACTTCACCTACCTCACTTGCTAATTTATCATGTTCATACTATTAAGCCTCAAATGATTTCCAATAACTGGACAAGACTACATCACGTCCCCAAACACTCTCCATGTTTGGGATGCACACATCTAGTTTGCTCACTTGGTCATTTGTAGTTTAGTAGGTAAATGTTCTTATTATTATCATTCATGACCAACCGAGTTTATCAATTATGTTGATAAACTTGTGCTTTGGTGAAAGATACAATGAGGCTCAATGGATGTTTATCATCCTACCTCCTTCCATGACCATCTTTATGGCTCCCTAATTAATAATTTACTAAACATGTATACATAAACTTTAAACCGAATCATAACTCTAACCAAACTCATGGTTAAAAGTGATGTATTATGGTACATTCATCTTTGGATTAAGTTTCCTTATAATTTGGATTCCAATGTGCGATTTGGTGCCCATGAAAACACCCGATTATGGTGTCCAAATGAGTACTTAGAGAAAGATGACTTTTCGTGTAAATTCTTGACATTTATCGTACTATATTCATGTTCATACACCAATATCTATAATCCACCGAACTTACATGGTCTCACAAGGGAGGGACATTATGATAATGCTTCACTACACATGGTCTCACATTTATTCGTATTAAAAGTTAGATGAGGAAAACAAAAAAAAAAAACAAAAATTAACAAACTTAGTGGATATCATTTGACATCCGCTAATTGGCCAGCCGCAACTCTTCACCAATTAAAAACATTTACTATTTCCTGATTTGCTATTTAAATATATCTATTACTATATATAATAGATATAAGAGAGAGAATATTAGAATGTTGAAAATTAAGAGTTTTTAACTTTTAGTGAATACGTTAAGGCTTTTAAATATTGAAAGATGTTAAAAAATCTCATATAGGCGGCCGACCCAAATCTTTGAAGACCCTAAAGCCATTTCAAAATTCAAACATGCCGCTTCACTTCCTTCTCAATATCCCGCTCTCAAAACCATCTTTATCTTTCAGTTTGCTTCCTATGGAACCCTCATTTGCTAACCTAATCCTATTCCTCTCACTAGGTTTTAGAAATTACAAGGGCTTTGATTCTGCTTTACCTCTTCGAGTCTAGAATTGCAACCCTAGAAAGACAAATTACAGGAGAACAACGATTAGATGTAAGTCTCTTTCTTTGATGCTTTGATTCTACTAACTCAGTTAGATTACGCTGCCCTAATTAGGATATGGAACCTTGGTGTGATTTGCAGCATAAAACACTTGATGGATCTCTCATGATGATATTGAAAAGCAGGTGGAGTTTTGACATTATGATGGCCAGGGCTGCAAACGAACCGAACGAACACAAACAAGACTATGTTCGTGTTCGTTTGTTAAGAAATATATGTGTTCGCAAACTGTTCACGAACACTTAACGAACGAGATTTTATGTTCGTGTTCGTTTGTTAAGGAAATAAACTTGTTCGTGTTCGTTTGTGTTTGTTTGTTAATTTTAGGTAACGAACGTTGGCGAACACAAATGAGCACAAACTGATGTTCATGAACACAAATGGAAACAAACAGACACAAACAATCGTTCATGAACATAATATATAATACATGGACACTTATTAGATATTTAATTTGTCAGAATTTTGAAGTAGTTAAATAAATATAAAACTAAAAACACTAATGAACTATCGAACACAAACGAACACGTTACCGAACGTTCAAGAACATAAACGAACGAACATGACCTCTGTTCATGTTTGTTCATTTAACTAAATGAACAAAATTTCTTGTTCGTGTTCGTTTGTTTAATAAACGAACGAACACAAATAAACTTTCCGCTGAACGGTTCACAAACTGTTCGCCGAACGTTTAGTTTGTTTGCAGCCCTAATGATGGCCATATTATTCTCTTCTTGTTTTAAAAAAAATTAATGTTCATTCGTGAGAGATTTGGATGCTTTGAATACTCGATACGACAGATTTTTGTATTACATGGGGGTTATTGGTAGTTCATAAAAAAGCTAAAAGTACATATTATTTGTTCGCCTACCTTAGGCTTTATAATTGCTGCTTTTTGATGAGAAACAAGGAATTATTGGAAATTTTGCACTAGCACAAATTTGTTTTTTATGAAATTTTATAAATGTATTAAAATTTTTAAGCTGAAAAGCACTTTTGTGACATTTGAAGTCAAGATTTAGCTTCATGCTTGGTGTCTATTTTATAAAATTCTTTTTAGAAACCATCGGAATACTACTTAATGTGCTAACTTTGTTGTGATATTTTAGACAAGGCTACAAGCACAAGTTGCGGGTGTTGCTTACTCTGAGTCGATGACTAATCATTCCAGTCAAATGGCAGTTTTTGGAACAGACATGATTAGTAGGGGTGTTCACGGTCTGGTTTTTACGGTGATATGAAACTCGCTTATTATTTTTTTTCATTAAATGATAGGGTAAATTGATACGTGCTACATTTATGCATTCAAAGACCAGAACATTTGGGAGAAAAAGCTCTTAGGTGTGGAAGACGTGAGTAGATGGGTGAGAAGGAAACGTAGTGAGCGTGCTTGGTGAAAATTTCTATGCGGGTTTTGTTGCTAGCTGCCACCACATATCTGCTTCATGTTGCAAAAAATCGAAGACAAGTAGAGGTCTTTACTAGATGTTTGTATTAACCTTTTTTCTATTGTTATTGCCCTTTTGGAAGGAAACATGATTGAAGCAGTTGAGTAGAGTACATGAGTTTTCTTTCGGTTGTTATTGTCCTTTTCGAAGGACTAAAATAAGATATACCATATGTGCATCTAGATTTTGTATATTTGTGTTTCTAGATTTTAACTTTATGATGTTGTTTGTTTGTTTGTTTGTTATTAAGAGATATTCTGTCACACCCCAACCGATGGCGGAAACATCGGGGTGCGGCACTAAGCGTTCAGATTGCTCAAAAGTTTCCATAACACTAGATATTTCGATATGGATTAAATAGATTCAAAAATTTGTCTAAAACAATCCACAAATCAAACACAAGTATCATATTCAAAACATCAAATATTGTTCAAGTTTCTAGATTAACTAGGCGTGTGTTTCTAGCAGCATCCTAGCTTGTTTTCCCAAAGTTCCAGCATTCTATCATCCTGCAACATGTATTAACATAAAGTCAATACAATAATGTACTGGTGAGTATACAAGTTTGAGTATATAGCATAACAGTGTAAAAAGACTCATATCCATAATGTAAACGACAAAATAGTTTCAGCCACGCTAGTGTTCGCAGTCCAAGTGATAGCCCAAGCGTCTCGATGCTTTAACTACTTTCCCAAGAATCAAGGAAAGCAAATAGAATCCTCCTAACAATACCCCCGAGAATAATGGGGAGGTGCATCTTCCTATAGCGCTACTATTGTTAAGGCGGAACTACACACAAGGATTAAACGTTCACATAGCATAAAGAATCAAGAAACAAGAATCCAAAAGTATCAAGTTTCACATTCACAGAGGATAGAGTTTGATTTGAAATAATTTTCAAGTTTCACATAATACATATTGCATCCCAAAAGTTTAAAACGAAAAGGGATCGAGTATACTCACAGTGATTGCTTAACAGTAGCACTGTTATTGGATCAAAGGGAACTCTCAAAATTAGCCTGATTAGAGTACAATAGATAAGTGTCAGTCGGAGTAACGAGAACTGTGCAAGTGTCGGATCAGTCACCTGATCGGATGGCCATCCGAACAGATGGTCATCCGGTCGGATGACATATGTGGTTAGGACGGATCGCCATCCGATCAGATGGTCATCCGTACGGATGGCCATTCGATCGAATGGTCACTCGATCCATGATAAGTTTCCAAAATGATTATTCTTAATACCAAGTGTTCAAACCAGGTCTTTCGATCGGATGGTCATCCGATCGAATGACCCTTCGCGTGTAAGTTTCCAAAGTTCAAAGTTTCTGATTCAAAATAGTTTCAAGTGTTGAAGGTTGTAAGTCACAAATCCCTTGATCGGATGGCCGTTCGATCGGACGGCAGTCCGATCGGATCGCCATTCGACTGATATGGGTTTGTTCCCTTTTGCAACCTCGTAAAAGCTTCTAAGTTTCTGGTTTAACGGTGACGACATGGTACGTTTTTGAGACAACAGAAAACACCTCAAGGCTTGTCACACCCTGATATTTCCACATATTACCGGTGGGCCTGGTGGGGAGTATCGTGACATAGTTGATATCATCATAGTCAATAATCACAGTTTAAATGCACAGCGGAAGTCTACAAGTAATTTATACAAACCGAGTTGAAAGTAACATAAAATATTACACAACGGATTGTAAGTGGATCCACAGGCGGATCTAAAATAAAAAGAAATATTGTTCAACAGATTTAAGCATCAAAAGCTTGCAAGACTCTTTATTTAATACTAGGAGTAGCAGCCCATTTCGCGTAGTACCTGCACTTATCCTTTTTGGAAAATACGTCAGTTTACAATGGTAAATACAATTAGCTGACTCTTTTTGAAAAGTGTTTATAAAATTGATTTAAAGGCACAAGGCACAAATATTCTTTTATAACTTGGGACAATTATTTAAAATAATCTTGTATACAGTTTTACATGTTTGTCGTCCATTCGGGACCCGGTTACAAGATCCGGATTAGGTTAATAGACACACCACAAGTATAAGCCCACAAGAGAGTGAGATACCGTTTATACATGCGCAACTGTCAGGTGTATGCCTACACCTCATGCTTAAGCCGTGGCCATTTCTAATAAATGAGCCGAGGATATCCAGGACATGGTCATTAACCCCCAAAGGCATTGCATCAAACATTACAGATTAAAATGGAATATTTCAATGGTTTAAACACTAATCGATTAAACATTCAATACCCGACCAAACGGTATTATTATAATACCGTATCCCAAGCCCGTATAACGGAAAATAAGTTAAAAGTATTTACCTGAGCAAAATATAACCTATTAGATTCCTAACGGGTCTTACTTAAGTTTAAACTTAGACCGGTTAGTTTTAATGAAAGGTTTACGGTTCAAAACGCACGATTAAGCGAAGACTGGATTAGAATGTGATTTAGACCCGACAAGTATGAAGACTTGTATAAAATGGGTAGACTAAACACATTCTGGATTTTGAATTAAAATGATAAGGTTTGACCCGTTTCGGTTAATTTATGCAAACTAGTTACATAAACCGTACCGAACGCGAATATGCATAACGGGTAACCAAAATGAGTCATGTACAGGTTCCACAAGTTATTATGTTTAAAATATGTTATGATATCAGTAGGATACCTTCCATTATGCCCAAAACGAATTTAAAACCAATTTAAGCCCCGTAAGTGTATTTTGGTCATTTCAAAGTTTATAAAAGAGGTTAAATAGCAATCTGAGGTTTTTGTCTAAAATTATCAGAAAAAATATTTATTTTAATAAGTTACATCAGTAAGATATCATACATACGTGAAATTTATCTTTTTATGACCAAACTATGCACCGAAGGGGCATTTTGGTCATTTCACATATGCTTTAAGGGTCAAATTTTGAAATCTGAGTTTAAAACTTTTACTTACTGTTAAAGTATAAAATTTTACTGATAATATCAGTAGGTAATAAGTCTTAGGTGTTAAATATAGTTTTAACCCATACTATGCGCCTAAATCGCATAAAAGTCGGTATTTGATGGTATTCGGGTTGATTAAGGAAATTTGAGATTTTGATCAGCCTCTACTGTTTAAAATAATTTATTTAATGTATAAATTCAGTAGAAAAAGGTTTGATATGCAAAGGATGTGTAAAACTCATTTTATTAGTAAAAAAGGCATAACCGTCAATTACCGAGTCTATGCAAGAATCCTATGTTATGATAAGTTTAAAATTTAACAAAAATTTCCAAAAATCCCTAAATATTATATCTTAATAGTAGGTGGCAAGTTTGGTGTCAAAAGTTGGGTTTAAATAGGTTTTATGCCAAAAATGTCGTTTAATTAATAAAAAGCTTTCATTCTACGATATCGCGCATAACTTCTATTTTAGACCATAATCTAATGTCAAAATTTTAGGACATACTTAAATATCAGTAATAAAGGTTTTTGTCCTTTCATATTTTCAAAAATCTCGTTTTAATATCAAAAGGGCATAATGGCCAACTTTTAAGCATTCAACGGAAACATGCAATGAACTAGGATTTCTATGGAACCAAGTTGTATAACCTCAGAGGGTTATACTAACCCATAATATGGTCCTAAAGGAACCCTAAGGCATATCTAAACTAAGCTAAATCGGGTCAGAACTGAAAGTCAAAGCAAAAGTCTACTTTTGCGACTTTCGGTTGCGAACCGAGCCTAAACTCAGAATTGTTGGGTTGAACATGCTTAAACATGTTCTTATATTATTTACCAAGTTATTTTAGTGTTAAAACATGTTCCATAACCTCTGCATTATCATTTATGAATTAATTTGTAAAAACTGATTATGTTGACTTTTTATTAATATGTTTGACCCGACAATTGACCAAGTAAAAGTGATAATCAGTAGGTGTCCTAAGATCAAAGCATGTGTCCCTAGGATGTTACCAGATGTTCCCAAGTGTCCCTAGGCTGTTAAAACCAGTTGCAAAGTCCCTGGTATCGAGAAACTAGGTTGCAAAGGCGGTGGAATGGCTGTAACCTGCAGCTGTCCATTTTTCTACCCAGTTACAGTCTTTATGGACCGTAAGCCTAAGCCCTTACGGTCCATATTTGTAATTTAAATTGTATCGCCTAGTTAAGCCATCTTATGGACCCTAAGGCGAAAGCTTTGCGGTCCGTAAGCCTTCCATCAGAGACAAAAATTTTGAGAACTTTAACATTTGACCATGCAACCTATCATAACTCGAATCTATGGTCATTATTAGCAGAAGGGTCCCCTTGATCAGTTCTGAATAGTCCTTGGAAGTGTTTCCATGCATAATAAAGCTTTTGAGTCTTTGAAAGATCATGTGAATGAAGAATTTGTCGGATTTACACATGGGATTCTATGTTCTTGAATTTGGATTATTCCTCGCAAATTTAACCGGATGCTTATGCAAAAGTTTTGGGAATGTTAAAAGGTCACTCAGAGGTAGAATTAACATGTTGACACTTTTAATCCCTCCAGTTATCTTTTTAACATGATCCAGGTTTATGACACATTTAAAGTTTACGACACGTGTCCTTATTATTTTGGGCATGATTTTTGCGAGGTGTTACATCCTCACCCCCTTAAAAGAAATCTCGACCTCGAGATTTACTGAAATAAATGAGGGTATTTCTGCTTTATTGTGGATTCAACCTCCCATGTGTATTCGGGGCCTCTACGGGCATCCCACTTTACCTTCACAATCGGCACATGCTTCCTTCTAAGCTTCTTGAATTGTCGATCCTCGATTGATAAAGGTCTTTCAACGAATTTCAAACTTTCATCGATCTGCATGTCCTTATGCGACATTGCTAGCGATTCATTGGCTAGACATTTCTTTAGGTTGCAGATGTGGAATACATTATGAATTCCACTGAGTTCTTCTGGCAGATTTAGCTTGTAAGCTACAGTTCCAACACATTTGATAATCTCTAATGGTCCTATGTATCTTGGGCTAAGCTTCCCATTTTTGCCAAAATGCATTACCCCTTTCTAAGGTGACACTTTGAGTAACACTTTGTCACCTACCTCGAATTTTAGAGGTTTACGCTTTTTATCCGCGTAACTTTTCTGCCTATCCCTGGCAGCTTTGAGACGATCTCGGATCTGCACGATCTTATCTGTCGTCTCCAGGACTATATCAGGTCCTGACAGTTGGACATCTCCAACTTCCACCCAACAAACTGGCGTTCCACACTTTCTTCCATACAAAGCTTCGAATGGCGCTTCTTGAATACTCGAATGATTGCTATTATTGTATGAAAATCCAATCATCGGGAGATGGTCATCCCAACTCCCTCCTAAATCAATAACACAAGCCCTGAGCATATCCTCGAGTGTTTGTATTGTGCGCTCGCTTTGCCCATCCGTCTGAGGATGATAAGCAGTAATGAAGTTTAAACGAGTGCCTAAAGATTGCTGAAAGCTTTTCCAAAAGTGAGACGTGTATCTAGTATCCCTATCGGAGATAATAGATACTGGCACCCCGTGAAGAGATACAATCTCATCCACGTACAGCTGAGCTAATTTGTCGGAGCTGTGAGTTTCTTTAATCGGCAAAAAGTGGGCTTACTTGGTCAGTCTATCGACTATAACCCAAATAGTATCATTTCCGTGTTTCATCTTTGGTAACTTAGTGATAAAATCCATGGTTACCATTTCCTATTTCCAGGTGGGAAGTTCATGCTGTTGCAGCAAACCTGACGGTTTCTGATGTTCTGCTTTAACTTGTGCGCACGTCAGACATTTAGCCACATAAGTGGCTATAGATTTCTTTAAACCTATCCACCAATAATTTTCCTTTAAATCCTGGTACATCTTATCACTGCCAGGATGAACTGAATATTTGGAGCTATGAGCTTCTTGAAGAATCACATCTCGAAGTCCTCCATGAATTGGAACCCATATTCGACCATTCAATCTTAGGATTCCATCTTTGCCATATGATAACTGTTCAGCAGTTACGCCTAGCCTCTCATTCGGATAGTTAGCTTCTAATACGGCTTCCGTTTGAGCGGCTAACAACCTTTCATTCAAGTTGTTCTTCAATTCAATGCTCTTAGCATTGATCCTAATGGGCTTAACCCTTTCCTTCCTGCTCGAAGCATCAGCGACTACATTCGCTTTGCCTGGATGATATCGGATTTCACAATCATAGTCGTTTAATGTTCCATCCATCTGCGTTGTCTCATGTTAAGATCTTTCTGATTAAACAGATGCTGAAGGCTCTTATGATCAGAATAAATCAATCACTTTGTCCCATAAAGGTAATGGCTCCAAAGCTTTAGTGCAAATACAACAGCACCCAATTCCCAATCGTGGGTGGTCTAATTCTTATCATGCACCTTTAATTGACGTGAAGCATACGCAATAACCTTGCCCTTCTGCATAAGCACACAACACATACCGGTGTGTGATGTGTCACAATAAACCACAAATTCTTCAATTCCTTCTGGCAATGTCAACACAGGTGCATTGCTTAACTTCTGTTTAAGAATATCGAAGGATTCTTGCTGCTTGGGACCCAGTCAAACTTGACATTCTTGCGAGTTAATGATGTTAAGGGTGCAACAATCCTTGAAAAGTTCTCGATGAAACGTCGATAGTATCCTGCTAGACCCAAGAAGCTGCGTGTATCTGTAGGAGTCTTAGGCTCTTTCCAATTCATAATTGCTTCAATCTTAGCTGGATCCACCTGGATACCGTGCTCGCTTACCACGTGTCCAAGAAATTGGATTTCACGAAGCCAAAACTCACATTTTGAAAACTTGGCGTAGAGCTTTTCTTGCTGTAGAAGCTTAAGGATGCACCGGAGGTGTTTTTCATGACCGGCTTGATTCTTCGAGTAAATAAGAATGTCATCAATGAAGACAATGATAAACTTGTCCAAATATGGCTTGCAAATGCGATTCATGAGATCCATGAACGCTGCAGGTGCATTAGTGAGCCCGAAAGGCATCACCAAGAATTCATAGTGACCATAGCGAGTTCTGAATGCAGTTTTATGCACATCTTCATCTCTGACCATCAGTTGATGGTATCCTGACCTTAAATTAATCTTGGAGAAATAACTTGCCCCTTGCAGTTGATCGAACAAATCGTCGATCCTGGGTAACGGATACCTGTTCTTGATTGTCACTTTATTCAGTTTGCGATAATCGATGCATAGACGCATCGAGCCATCCTTCTTTTTTACAAACAAAATCGGTGCTCCCCAAGGGGACGAGCTAGGTTGAATAAAACCCTTTGCCAACAAATCATCTAACTGAGTCCTTAACTCTTTCATCTCAGTCGGTGCCAATCGATAAGGTGCTCTTGCAACTGGTGCTGCTCCAGGAATGATGTCGATTCTGAAATCCACTTGCCTATCTAGAGGTAAACCAGGTAGTTCTTCAGGGAATACATCTGGATATTCAGAAATAACAGGGATGTCTCCGATCTTGGGCTTTGGTTCATCAATAGTTACCTGTGCGATGTAAATGACACACCCTTTCTTCAAACACCTTGATGCCTTATGCATAGACACTTGTTTAGGCAACCTATACTGGGTATCTCCTTGTATTGTAAGTGGTTCACCATAAGGAGTCTTAATAACCACTTGCTTCTTATCACAAACAATCTGAGCTTGATTGGTAGATAGCCAATCCATGCCTATTACTATGTCGAATCCCGCCAATTTCAAAGGAAGCAAAGACAGTGGAAAAAAGTGGTTCCTAATGGATATAAAACATCCATCTAATACGGTTGAAGCAGTCTCTATGGTACCATCGACCAATTCTACCTCATATTTTATGCTTAGGGTTTTAACAGGTAGATTTAACAGTTTACAAAATTGGTTGTCTACAAATGACTTGTCTGCACCAGAATCAAACAATACCCTAGCATAAACATCATTGATAAGAAAAGTACCTGTTATCACATTGTCGTTCTGAACTGTTTCTTGTGCATTCATTTTAAAGACCTGGGCATTGGTCTTTTTAGCCTCCTCAGGCTTCTTTGCAAACTTTGGGCAGTTGGTCTTGATATGCGTCTTTTCGTTACAACCATAACAGGTTGCATCTTTCAACTTCTTGCAGTCCAAAGTCTTGTGTTCCTTGGACTTGCAGATCCCACATCCAAAAGTATTTGATTGCGATTGCAATTTTGATTCCAACCTGCATTCCCCGAAGTGATGCTTTTGGCAGGTTTTACATTTGGGTTTCTCACCCGACTGTTGGTTATCCTTCTTAAACCCCGAACTCTTCTTGTGATCTGAGTTCTCTTTCTTTTTCTTGTTGGAGCGATGAGAACTCTCATCCTCCCGCTTTCGCTTCCTATCATCAGAAACCTTAACAGACTTGTTTTTGATAGCATCCAAGGTGAGGGATAGAGACAGATCTGCCACTGACCTAAACGTAGTAGGTCTGGATGCTTTCACATTTCCCTTAATCTTTGGAGCCAAACCTCCAATAAAACGAGCTATCCGCTTCGATTTTGGTGTAACCAAATAAGGAACCAATCGAGACATGGTGTTGAAGCTTGTAAGATACGCCTGACAATCCAAGTTTTTCATGACCAATGTCAAGAAGTCAGTCTCAATTTTCTCAACTTCATGTTGAGGACATAAATTTTCTTTGATTAGAGCAACAAACTGATCCCAAGTTAAGTTATACAACGGGATCTTCCCTGTAGCTTGGATTAGTGAACTCCACCAAGCTAGAGCTTCTCCTTTAAAAGATTGTGAAACAAACTTCACAATGTCTTGCTCTGCACATCCACTAATATCAACCACAATATCCATCTCGTCGAGCCAAGTCATACAATCGATGGTTCCTTTCTCCTCTGTGAAGTCTCTGGGCTTGCAGGAGACAAAATATTTATAAGAACAGGTCTTAACATGTGGCTCTTGATTGAGCACAATCTTCTTAGACGGGACACTCCTTTGGTTTGATGAGTGATGAGAATCGTCTTTGTGTGATGCGTGCGACTTGGATGGTGGTTTTGTATGAGCTACAGATAGGGTCCTGCTACGAGTACCACTAGATTCTTTGAACTGTCTGTCCATGGCTCGAGTGACAGCATTATCTATCATTGCTTGCAAATCTGCACCGGCCACATTAATCTTTGTGGTATCATTCCTTTCCCTGGGGTGACTGTTAACCTCATCTGATTCAGCCATGTAGCTTGATTGCTACAAATAAAATGATGACAATAATTCATTCAGAGATCTTATTATGGAGTTGTCATTCTGAAAATTCATTAACCATGGTAAATACAACCCATATTGGTTATTTTGTTAATCATATTTATTTAGGGTTTTCATTATAATTTACCCCTAGTTGTAATTCATTTAAATATTAGAGTGGCACAAAAGGCCTAGTCACTAGGACAGTTTTAAAATTATATACCAAGATCTTATAAGATCGAGGCATTTAAGGTTTGAACATAGTTCATTACCTTTTCTTGACAGGGAGTCGTAGACTTTAACTGTCTTTTTGTCTCAAAGGACAATAAGTATGGCCCGTAGGCACTTCGTCACTAATGGATGTTTATATTAAATAAGAATAAGGAATTGGAAAATCCAATATAAGGATGACTTGTGTGATTTTTATCGAATCACATTTGTCAGGAGTGCTACATGTTTTCAGATGTTAACAGGGATTTGAATCTTTAAAAAAGTTTTACCATCTGGGCCATGTCTAAAATGACATATAGGCTAGGTTATACCTTCAAGATTTTCTTTCAATATTATTGGCAGATCAATTACAAAAAGGAATAATATTTTGATTTATTTCATACAATATATTCTTACATATAATGACAAATGAAATTTTAAATTAAATCATTCCATTGAATAAAAAGAAGTACATAATTGCCCTAAACGGGACTTTAATGAAATAACATTGTCCACATAGGGACTAAATAGATGTCCACACAGGGACTTAATTGAAATTTAAAATTACAAAACAACATAAATAAGGAATTTCAATAATCCCTCTTCTTCTTCCCCTTTATCAGATCTGCCAAGCCCTTAAGTAGACCCCGACGGCTTCTACGCTCCTCCTGTACCTCTCGTTCCACCTGGTTCAACCTCTGAAGGATTTCCTACTGCTGTGGTGGTTGGATCTGTGGTGGTTGCGGCGGCTGCTGATGCGGAGGTTGAGGAGGTGGTGGGTATTGATACCCATAAGCTGGGTACCCAGTTTGGTACGAAGCAAAGGGTCCTTCAGGGTGGAGAGCATTGTAGTTGGCCGCCTTGAGGTACGGGTCGACGGAAGGGGCGTTGTAGAAGTTGTAACCTGAATATGCCTGATGCTCAAATGGGTTATACGCCGCTGCACCGGCGTAGGAAGGGATTGGGTTATCATAACCCATTTGTGGTGCTGGTGGTGCGATTGGCGGAGAGTCGACCTCAGAAACTGGGTTCGAAGGCCAACCCATTTGTGGGTCTTCGTACAACGGTGGGTAGTGGCTGCCACTGGAGTGTTGGGGGGTGCTGAAGTGAAAACCCCCTCACACGGAAATCCGTGCACCTGATCTTCTTCGCCTCGGTGGTTCTGGAGGCGGTTGCTGCTCTGGCGGCGGCGGTGGCAGTGGCGTAACCGCCTGGAAACGCGAATCCTCAGAGGGATCCTGCTGCTGATGTGGAGGAGGGTCGAAAGGGGGAGTGAACTCCCAGGTGTATGTGGCCCACCTTTCAGCAAAATTGTCTGGGCCTGATATGGTGAACCATGAAAAGATGATCCGTCAGAAATCTCGATGGGATGCGTGGGCGTCCTAGTTGGTAACATCTCTAGATCTGGATCTTCATCCATCTCCATATCCTGCATCTCAGGATAGTGGTCATCTGGACCCAAAGGGTTTGGACCCTCGGGCTCTTGAAATTTGGTTCATCGGATTGAACCTGCTTTGGAAGTACGGGGTCGGGTCCTGGAAAGCCCGGTGTGAACTAGACCGCTGCAGCGGAATGGAGTGGTGAGAGTCACTGTGCTCCTCCTCTTGGTGAGGTCCAAAAGAGTGATGATAAGACGGGGAGGAACTGAGGGAGACTGAACGTCTCGCTGGCTCTAGATAACTCCTCCAATCCTCCTAGGGACTTGAGTTGAAAGTTGCTAAAGGAGTTCGCCTTGCCTCTTCCACCTCTTCCTCTGAATCGTGGCGGCATTGTTCTTTGATCCTGCCAAAACAAACAAAAGAAACCAATAAAAGAAAACAATAAGATTAGGATTAGCCCTAAGTCATTTGACTAGACTCAGAAGTCAAGGAATGTGCAAACTGTGTCATTGAGATTAAACACAAAAGGCTAGTGCTTAATTCACTCAATGTTGGCTCTGATACCAACCTGTCACACCCCGATATTTCCACATATTACCGGTGGGGAATATAGTGACGTAGTATATATCATCATAGTCAATAATCACAGTTTAAATGCACAGCGGAAGTCCACAAGTAATTTATACAAACCGAGTTGAAAGTAACATAAAATATTACACAACGGATTGTAAGTGGATCCACAGGCGGATCTAAAATAAAAAGAAATATTGTTCAACAGATTTAAGCATCAAAAGCTTGCAAGACTCTTTATTTGATACTAGGAGTAGCCAGCCCATTTCGCGTAGTACCTGCACTTATCCTTTTTGGAAAATACGTCAGTTTACACTGGTAAATACAATTAGCTGACTCTTTTTGAAAAGTGTTTATAAAATTGATTTAAAAGCACAAGGCACAAATATTCTTTTATAACTTGGGACAATTATTTAAAATAATATTTTATACAGTTTTACATGTTTATCGTCCATTCGGGACTCGGTTAGAAGAGCCAGATTAGATTAATAGACGCAACACTAGTATAAGCCCACACGAGAGTGAGATACCGTTTATACATGCGGAACTATCATGTGTATGCCTACACCCCGTGCTTAAGCCGTGGCCATTTCTAATAAATGAGCCGAGGATATCCATGACAAGGTCATTAACCCCTCAAAGGCATTGCATCAAACATTACAGATTAAAACGAGTTATTTCAATGGTTTAAACACTAATCGATTAAACATTCAATACCTGACCAAACGGTATTATTATAATACCGTATCCCAAGCCCGTATAACGGAAAATAAGTTAAAAGTATTTACCTGAGCAAAATATAATTTTAATCTCAGCCGTATAACAATCAGCAAGTGCAAATAGCTTTTAGTGGGCTCCTAAATCTAGAACGAAGGTTTTAATAACCTATTAGATTCCTAACGGGTCTTACTTAAGTTTAAACTTAAACCGGTTAGTTTTAATGAAAGGGTTACGGTTCAAAACACATGATTAAGCGAAGACCGGATTAGAATGTGATTTAGGCCCAACAAGTATGAAGACTTGTATAAAATGGGTAGACTAAATACATTCTGGATTTTGAATTAAAATGATAAGGTTTGACCCGTTTCGGTTAATTTATGCAAACTAGTTACATAAACCGTACCGAACGCGAATATGCATAACGGGTAACCAAAATGAGTCATGTACAGGTTCCAAAAGTTAATATGCTTAAAATATGTTATGATATCAGTAGGATACCTTCCATTATGCCCAAAACGAATTTAAACCCAATTTAAGCCCCGTAAGGGTATTTTGGTCATTTCAAAGTTTATAAAAGAGGTTAAATAGAAATCGGAGGTTTTGGTCTAAAATAATCAGAAAAAATATTTATTTTAATAAGTTACATCAGTAAGATATCATACATATGTGAAATTTATCTTTTTATGACCAAACTATGCACCGAAGGAGCATTTTGGTCATTTCACATATGCTTTAAGGGTCAAATTTGGAAATATGAGTTTAAAACTTTTACTTACTGTTAAAGTATAAAATTTTACTGATAATATCAGTAGGTAATAAGTCTTAGGTGTTAAATATAGTTTTAACCCATATTATGCGCCTAAATGGCATAAAAGTCGGTATTTGATGGTATTCGGGTTGATTAAGGAAATCTGAGATTTTAATCAGCCTCTACTGTTTAAAATAATTTATTTAATGTATAAAATCAGTAGAAAAAGGTTTGATATGCAAAGGATGTGTAAAACTAATTTTATTAGTAAAAAAGGCATAACCGTCAATTACCGAGTCTATGCAAGAATCCTATGTTATGATCAGTTTAAAATTTAACAAAAATTTCCAAAAATCCCTAAATATGATATCTTAATAGTAGGTAGCAAGTTTGGTGTCAAAAGTTGGGTTTAAATAGGTTTTATGCCAAAAATGTCGTTTAATTAATAAAAAGCTTTAATTCTACGATATCGCGCATAACTTCTATTTTAGACCATAATCTGATGTCAAACTTTTAGGACATACTTAAATATCAGTAATAAAGGTTTTTGTCCTTTCACATTTTCAAAAATCTCGTTTTAATATCAAAAGGGCATAATGGCCAACTTTTAAGCATTCAACGGAAACATGCAATGAACTAGGATTTCTATGGAACCAAGTTGTATAACCTCAGAAGGTTATACTAACCCATAATATGGTCCTAAAGGAACCCTAAGGCATATCTAAACTAAGCTAAATCGGGTCAGAACTGAAAGTCAAAGCAAAAGTCTACTTTTGTGACTTTCGGTTGCGAACCGAGCCTAAACTCAGAATTGTTGGGTTGAACATGCTTAAACATGTTCTTATATTATTTACCAAGTTATTTTAGTGTTAAAACATGTTCCATAACCTCTGCATTATCAGTTATGAATTAATTTGTAAAAACTGATTCTGTTGACTTTTTATTAATAAGTTTGACCCGACAATTGACCAAGTAAAAGTGATAATCAGTAGGTGCCCTTTTAAGGGTTTATTACCTACATAATTACCAACTCATAGCCACTTTCAATTTGAATAATGGCTGGACCGTTTGTGATTAATCACAAAGTCAAAGCTTAATTACGATAACTTTGACTTTCGGTCATTAAGCTAATAAAACTTGAACTTAGGAAGCTAAGAACATTTACTAGGGTACTTAGCACGAATTTTGAACTTAAGAAAGCTTCCTTGAGCAGCAGGAGGCTTCAGAGAGTGAGCTTTGAGTGAAAAATATTTCAAGTGTGCATGGACAAGAACAAGAAGGCCCTTTATATAGTGTTTTACAAGTCCTAAGATCAAAGCATGTGTCCCTAGGATGTTACCAGATGTTCCTAAGTGTCCCTAGGCTGTTAAAACCAGTTTTAAAGTCCCTGGTATCGAGAAACTAGGTTGCAAAGGCGGTGGAATGGCTGTAACCTGCAGCTGTCCATTTTTCTACCCAGTTACAGTCTTTACGGACCGTAAGCCTAAGCCCTTACGGTCCGTATCCGTAATTTAAATTTTATCTCCCAGTTAAGCCATCTTATGGACCCTAAGGCGAAAGCTTTGTGGTCCATAAGCCTTCCATCAGAGACAAAAATTTTGAGAACTTTAACATTTGACCATACAACCTATCATAACTCGAATCTATGGTCATTATTAGCAGAAGGGTCCCCTTGATCAGTTCTGAAAAGTCCTTGGAAGTGTTGCCATGCATAATAAAGCTTTTGAGTCTTTGAAAGATCATGTGAATGAAGAATTTATCGGATTTGCTCATGGGATTCTATGTTCTTGAATTTGGATTATTCCTCGCAAAATTTAACCGGATGCTTATTCAATCTTTATCAGATATTCATGAAAATGTATTTATATTTTACAAAAGTTTTGGGAATGTTAAAAGGTCACTCAGAGGTAGAATTAACATGTTGACACTTTTAATCCCTCCAGTTATCTTTTTAACATGATCCGGGTTTATGACACGTTTAAAGTTTATGACACGTGTCTTTATTATTTTGGGCATGATTTTTGTGAGGTGTTACAAGGCTCGACTTATCTGATCGGATGGGAATCACCCCGTTCGTTCAGGTGTCTATTCTTGAGGAAGTTTATGACAGAATCCGTACTCCGGTCATCTTCTCCGGCGATAATCCATTTCCAAGCCAACTCCAGACTAATCATCAAGTCTACGGCCCGTTTGGATCCTGATTCCACCGTCTTTAAGTAAAAGTTTAAGGAAAAGATGAAGGAAACATGAGTTTTTGTAACGCCCCCGAATTTAATTATATGGGTTTATATATATTGCTATAATATGTTTTAAGAAATAACTAGGAGGTGAACCTAGTTATAATGTGAATTAGGATTTTTAACAAAAAGGAACAAGTTATGGCCATTTAAAAATAAGTATGCAAATATGAGAGGTGGAATGTGTAAATGATGAAAGTTAAATTATTAAAATCACAAAAAACACACAACACACACATATGTGCGTGTCTGGTCGCCAGGAGCAAGAAGGAGAAAGAAACCCTTCTCATGTTAATGAATTCTTGATATGTAATTAGTATGATAATGAACTAGGATCACCTATTAGAACATGATGAATGCTTGGAATATATTAAATTGATGTTGGAAGAGAAAACCCCACTTAGAGTAGAATGGTAGTGATATGTAACATGAAATTTTGATGTAAATTAGCATAATGATGTTGTGTGATGATGTTCTTATTAAGTTGTTGCTATGTGAAATCGAATTAGGATGAAGGTTGTATGAGATTTTGATTGAAATTGATATTCTTGATGTTATTGATATGAACTAGCCATGTTATGCATATAATACTTGTACACCATGCTTGATTAGTGGTACGCATGCCAAGTGTTTATTAAAATGCTTGAATGAGGTGATCAAATGATTTCCAAAGTTAAATAGTTAGAATTGGGAGTTAGTTGATTGTTAATTTGAAGTTGTTAATTACAGAATGAAAAGAACGACATGAGATTAAAGTATGTGATTTTGGATTGTAGGAATAAAGGAAGAAAGCTCGAGCCAATCCGGGTCACAAACGAAGAACGATAAAGGTAAGTTCATTCGCTTACCACGTATTAGTAGTTCGTAAAATTATGATGGTTAATGTTATTCTAAATTTTGAATCTTTATATGTGTAATGTGTTACTGTATTTTGAAGATGTGTTAAGGATATGAGACGAATGAGTAGAAAGGATGTTACGCCATGTTGGGAAGTTTATGTTCGAATGAAGCTTTAAAAAAGTTTTCTTGTAGTTCGATTAGTAAATTTTTAAGTCATATGAACTTAAGGTTTAAATGTTAAATTGGTTGGTTGAATGTAGGTAAAGCAACTTGATGGATGGCGCTACTTGGATCGAACACACTAATGATGCACGCTTCCGCAAAGATACTAGTTATGGTTTAAACTTTTGTTAAATGGTTTTGTTAAAACGGGTCTTTTGTAAGTAACTTAACCCGGTAGTAGTTAGATGTTGAACTTGTATTTAAAGATTATGTTAGTTGTTTATGGAATGTTTGGGTTGTAAACTCTTTTTGTAACTATTTCATTAGCTATCACGAAGTTAAATGCAGAAATTTTAATTGTGAATTATTTGACCCGTTTGGTATTTTGTCAAATGAGTCTCGTTAGTTTCTTTCAAAATTTTAGACCTTACAAGTTGGTATCAGAGCTGAGGTTTGAGGGATTCAAGTATTGGAGTTATAATGCTTGAACTCAAACCGAAAGCTCGAATGATGGTGTGTTCGTTCCGAAGCGCTATGCAAGTAAGTAATTTAGGAATTTTGATTTATGCTTTTAGTTGGAAACGGGAAAGGGGTTATGGTTAATTCACTAGCATAACCTAGGTTGGAACATTACGGGATGTTATGGAAGGTTTCGGGACTACACGGGACCATTTCAGGTTGGAACGGGGCTCGGGAATGGATTTTGGAAGGTTTCGGAGACGCCGCCCCTGATCCCTGACGCACTAGTTGCCTGTCTACGCAAGATATCAGCGACGCCAAGTTCTAGGGGGCGTCGGCGATGTCGGTAGGGGCGTCGGCGACGCTGGCGACTGAACGAAGTTGCTGATTTTGCTTGTTTTGTTATACCAAAGCTTCTAAATCAATCCCGAACCCACGTTTAAATTTAGAAAGACATCCTAACACCAATGAAACCATGATTAGAAGTCGATTAACATGAATGTCATTAGTTAAAGTATGAACGAATAGAAAGTTAAGTATCTAAATGAATGTATGCTTTGATTAACACGTCTAGAATGCTTGTAACAAGGAGTTATATAGGTCCATGACCTATGGGAATGAGTTATTGAAAGCAAACAATGCATAGAATGTTAAAGAGGATGAATGGAACGATATCTAACACAAGTATGAAATTGTAGATGGCAAGTGGAGGAAACAGGTTTGACAACCGGTGATTTACGGCTCTTAAATCATGTGATTAACAGGTGATTAACGCGATAATAAATAGTGTTTACAGCACAAATTAACATAAGTAGGCCTTTGGAGTGCCTAGGAACGTTTATCCGACTTTACAAGTACGCGTATGAAGATTCGTGAGGAATCTGCGGAACATCAAACGACAACGAACTGATGCCGTATGAAATACTGACAACGCCGACAAGTATGGATGTTACACGAATATTTTATGTTTATGAAATTAATTTTGTGAATTCATTGGGCTTTCGTGCGACACAAATGCAAACGTGAACTAAAAACGCGATGGTAGGAAACGCATCGGCAACGAAACGGAAGCGATGGAGACGTCTGTCACCTTCGAAACTTACATTTTACGCTATATTTAGCTCCGTAATAAAATTTTATTAACTACAGTCGAAACCGGATCGAAAAACGAATTAAAAACGGCAACGATACAATTTTTCGTGATTATTACCGTAATCGATGAACGGGCAAGCAAACAACGACTACCGACCGTATTTTATGTATTCTAATACTAAAATTTTATCTTTTAACGTTAAACGGAGTTCGGGTTTTGACAACGGGTCTCGTAGGAATTACGGGTCACTTACACACGAGATCGGCTTGGGGCCCTGGGCCCAAGCCCAAAACCCACAAGCCTAAACCTGCACATGATATATTAGATCTTATAAGATCTACAAAATATTGCCAAATCTCTAAAAAAGATTTGAAAAATCTCATCAAATCTCTGAAAAATCTTTACAAGATCCACTAAAAATCTCTACCAGATATTCAAGATCTTACAAGATCTCAAACATCCTCTATATAACACCCTCATCCTTACTTCTATGCAACTAAGATCCATATACACACAAACAAATTAAATCACAGAGGACTCATCACAAATTACAAAACACCCTCTCATTTTCACTCTCATCCTCTCTCAACTATACATACAGGAAACATACAAACACAAACACATGGAGTTCATCCTCTCCAAACAAAATCCCACACCAACCTGCTCTCCTCTCCCCCTCTCGACACATCTGGCCACCGGACTCCATCTCCGGCGCCGTGTTGATCCAACAAACACCTCCCCTCACCACCAACACCCACAACAGCCCCCTCCCTTTTCGTCTGACGACAGGAGCCGACGCCAGCTCCGGTGACGGCGCCGCCGCGTGCGGCTGAGGCGGTGAGGACACGAGAAAGAGAGAGAAATCTGGTGGAGATGGGGAGCGACGGTGGAAGACAGTAGAGCCGTCAGACGCGGTCCGGCTGCAGCAGACGCCGGTGACGGCGACGATGGTGGTGGGTTTGTGGTGGTGACTGTGGTGAGCATTTAAGGTTGCGTAGGTGATGACTACTTCCGTTCGACTTGGAGATGAGTTTCAGTTCGGTTTCGGTTTCGGTTCAGGCTCTACCATGGCTCAGTTTCGGGGTCTTGGTTCGAGCCGGATTATAATGTTCCAGCTTCAAGATGCGGCTCGTTCAACTCACGGTTTGGGTTACGTCTCGGCTCAGGTCAGAATTTGTTTTGGTCTCGGTTTGGTTTTTTTCTTTTTTGGAGGGCTCGGCTTGGATGTTTCGGTTCAACAGATGTTATTATTTGATTCGGGAGGTTTGGCTCACCTACGGGTGTTTTGTTTCAGCGTATGTTGATTCGGGTCAAAGATGTGTACGGTCAGAGATGGTCCAAGGCAGTCAACAGCAAGTCAACAACTTCGGTTCGCGGTCAGACGACACGGCTCGGTTTGACTCGGTCAAACCGAGTCAACACAGTGGTTTGGGTCAGCTCATTGTTCGGGTCAACGGCTCGGTCAACAGTCAAAGATGGTCAACAGTCAACGGGTCGGGTCTCGGGTCAGATTTCGGGTCAACTCGACCCGGTCAAACTCGGTCAGACGTGGTTTCGGTTCGGTCAACGGGTTCGAGTAAGGCAGTTAACGCGATTAGACGGTTCGGTTCGGTTGACTCGGTCGAGCCGAGTCAACTCGGTCAACTCAGCTTTTCGACACGAGATATTGGTAAAATATAATGGCATGATTTCTTTTGTCGTTTTCTAATTTAAAATGGATTACGTGACAACGAGCTCAAACTGAGTAAATAATAGTTCACCTCTCGACATATTCAGTGACACTTTGAAACTTACAAAACGTAAACGACACGAACTATTCTATAAAATAAACATAATAATTTTTATATTTATTTTTATTTTCAAGTACCGATAACCCGAATCCCTTAAAAATAAATATAGTTGTATATTTATTTTCCGATAACAAACAAAAGAATCCTTTCATAAATAAATATAGTTTTTATATATTTATTCCCGATAACTTGAAATATAGTTTATACATTTATTTCGAACATCAAACAAAACGAAGGTTCTTTTGTAAACTTGAATATAGTTACTATATTTCTTTCAAGCAATCAAACAACCCAATGATTGTTTTATAAAATAAATATAACTTTTATATGTATTTCAAACGCCTAAACGGCATACGATATATAATACGAGTTTATTATATATTCTTTTCATAAAACATTCGTTACATACACGTACGACTTCTCAAGACGACTAACGAGATTCTACCGAAATATTTATATATTTTTATATAAATATTTATATATTTTAAATCTCACGAAAACTAAGTGTTTTTCAAGACTTAGTAAACTAGTACCGACATTAGACGAAACTTAACAAGTATATCTTAATCGTTACTATTAAGTTATCAACTTACCGCTGAATCGTTCGGTTAACGATTCGGTAGAGCTCGATCTCACGTAGATTAGCTACTGCTTTTATTTAGAAACTTATAAGATATTCCGTGTTAGGAATATTGTAGAATGCACGCTAGCGAGTCTCGTCTTGGAAACGACATCACGAAGTCGTAATTAGCTCGCTTTGCACAAGGCAATTCAGGTGAGTTCAAAACCCCATCTTTTTACGGTTTTACATTTTTATAAATGTTTTCGGGGTGGAAATACATGCACGTTTTGCAGAAATCTCACAAAGTTCTCGATGAACAAAGACTGCATATTTTAGACAAAGCACGTTTTGCAATAACATACAAAGCTTTTGAACGAACGAAAACTCATATTTCTAAATCATATTACGAATGGATTTCGAGGAACTCAAATGGTTCACGAATGGATTATACTAAATATACCGGTTTTTACAAAACAAATGCGTATTATCGAAATGTGAATGATTTTCATGACTAGGGATGGATCGTCTGGTGATAATATATAGAGACTGGGGAGTCAGCCTTAGAGGCTGGGGAGGTTCAGTCTAAGAGACTGGGGTAAAATACATGTTACAAAAGGATTACAGACATTTTATACATGGTATGGTTAGCTTAAGGAGGGCATACTACCTAGATCATGTGAGTGGGTAGGCGGATACTTAAGGCCATTAATCCTCGTCATAGGACCGAGGGACATGAGTGATAGATCTATTTGGGTGTAGCGAGCCCACACCCATGAGGCCGGGGCGGCCCATAGTGGTGACTGTGTCTTACAGCCGGAAGCCAGGTGCAACTCCGCTAGGTTTGAGTTTTCCTGCATCACTTCACACATACCAGTGGCTTTGCAACCCATTGGTGATCTCTTTTTCCTTATTGCTACATACCAGGGACATACATATTTACAGAAATACTTGATTTATACAAATTAAATACCATGTTTTATACAAATTCAAGGCATAGGATTATGCGGGCATGGAGTCAAAGTCAGGGTGGGCATTGACGGTTATACGAACATTACAAATACAAGAGTTTACAAATACATGGTTTTACAAACATAAGGCGTTACAAGTACAAAGTTTACTTGACAAGAAAATGATTTTAAATTCTTTTTCTCAATAATACTTCAAAAACCGGTTATTCAAAAAGATTTATTTTAAATCTTTTACAAACAAACTATGAACTCGCTCAACTTTATGTTGATTTTTCGCATGTTTCTTTCTTAGGTTACTTTTCAGAAACTATGGCACGGTTGGAATAGGAGGACCATGTGGAGTCGAGTACTTAGTGGGCGTTCGATTTCCTAAAAGTCTTAGCTTATTTGCTTCCGCTGTGCAATGAAGATACTAGTCCAGTCACGCCAGCTCTGATAATTTCGGGGTGTGACAGATTGGTATCAGAGCTATAGGTTACAGCGAATAAGGTTTTCTGTAGGAATACCTAGGCTCTAACCTCACCTTTATCTGGGACATCGATTATTAAGACCTTGAATACATACAGAACGCCTAAGACTCGAATATGGTCACCAACCGTTGCCGAAAACTATGTGTCAAAATTTTGATTTCAAACATACTCTAAAGTTGTGATTTACACACGGTACATAAAACAATTACATACAGTACACAAAACTCTGAGAGTTTAGGAAACATGCATATGAAACCTTTGGAAACTTATGATGAAGATTCATTAAAGGTCATCACGTAGGAACCGCGAATATTAACTCGGGCACACACTATTATCCATAATGTCTATGATAATTTAACTTCCCAAGCAGGCAGCCTACGCAGAACAAAACGCTAGTGCACGAGAATACATGGAACTTAGATTTTATGTCAACGGATGTCGGGGTACATCACATTCTATGCGGAACGAAACGCTAGTGCACATGTATACGCGAAACTCAATATGTGCGTCAACGGAGGTTGAAGTACGTCACATACGACTACTGAGGCGAGGCCTTTGAAAAGAAACAATGGCGCAATTCAATGACGACGCTAGATTCCTGTAAGCAGGAGAACTATGGATCTGGAAGCGGCGGTTTGGCACGCGGTCCTGCAACGACACGAATCACGCCAAGGAGAAGATGCATGTCTTCGTATTCCCCCTATCGCATTAACGACGAGTATGCTATGTTCGACATTCCATGGTAATGTCACCTAACAACCGGATATCACACGCAACCCCAGGTAAAGTCCTCAAATTTCTTTTATTGAAATTTCGACTTTCACAATTACTGAGTAGATTTTCGTCTCTACTCCTCTTAAATGGTCATTGTATCACGATCATTTCTTTCAGTATAGCGAATATTCATTTGCTTCATTTCTTAAAAATTCATATGTTACGCATGCATCGTTTGTTACGCATGTGGTTTCGTTTCGAATAAGCGTTTCATCAAAGTTCAAATGTTATTTCGCTAAATCTAATTATCGAATTGTGATTCGAATGACCTGCATTATCGCAATTGTTGGCTCCTTTGTTATTAAGTCAACACATTTTCTTGAAATTTTTTTTCTTTTAAAGTTACATACATGGTTTTTCGTTGTGACCATGCCGAAAGTTTTCTTGACGATACATGTATTTATTGTCGGCTTACGCCAAAACCAAGTTCAATTGTTTGGACTTGTCCACTAAACATATTCAGATCATCATATGATGTATTGGGAGCATCATATTCTAAATTCGTTTTAACAAGTGTTTCATTTGTTCCGAGTCGAAGTAAACTTGTTTGGCATTCGACTCCATTAAATTGTTTGTTGATTTCGACACCTTGTGATGGTATTTTCACTTATTTGAAGCTTGCGCTAAACTCGTTTACATATCTCATGCACGGATTTAATTATTTATTTATTGATTTAAATTAAATTCGCTTTGATTTATCACATTACAACAGTCTTAACACAATCGTGTGATAAGACAAGGGTACACAAAATTCATTTCATATTCCAGTGTACCTCCTAATGGTTCTTTCATTATCGATCGAATGTTTTACGATATTCATTGCTTTCTCATCTTCGATCGAAACATTTATTTCTTTGATGTTCCATTTTCAATTGAAAATCTTATGATGTCGTTGAATCAAATTTTCAAATTTGCTTCACTGTACTTTCATTTGGTTTCAAACACGGTGAATTTGTTTAATCACCCCTATTGTTGAATAATTTAAATCACTACGACGCCTTGTGGTGTTGGTATAACTTGCAGCTTGTGCTGATCACGGTCGAGCGTTTCATGCAAACTATTACATTTAAGCTTGTTGATTCTAAGTTTCGTTTAGTGGATACTATTGCTTCTAGAATTTAATTGCATATTGTGAAAGATCATATGGAATTCGATTGGTCGAAGTTCCTGTTCATTGTTGGATCCTTGTTAACTTAGTCGCACTGGTGACTGTATCTATACGTCTTGTTTCCTTTGACATCAATTTCTGAAACACATTTCTTTTAAACCATTGGGTTCTCATTGTTGAGGAATGTCCTTGAATTCACATAATTCGAAAAAGTCTTGATTCGATTTCATGTTCATTCATTTTGGCAGTATTCGTATTTACCTACACATAACGTAACTCTAAGGAGTTAACGTAGTCTAAATTTCGAGGCCGAAATTTCTGTAACAGGGAATGTGACAACTGGTGATTTACGGCTCTTAAATCATGTGATTAAAAGGTTATTAACGCGATAATAAATAGTGTTTACAGCACAAATTAATTAAGTAGGCCTTTGGAGTGCCTAGGAACGTTTATCCGACTTTACAAGTACGCGTATGAAGATTCGCGAGGAATCTGCGGAACATCAAATGACAACGAACTGATGCCGTACGAAATACTGACAACGCCGACAAGTATGGATGTTACACGAATATTTTATGTTTATGAAATTAATTTTGTGAATTCATTGGGCTTCCGTGCGACACAAATGCAAAAGTGAACTAAAAACGCGATGGTAGGAAAAGCATCGGCAACGAAACGGAAGCGATGGAGATGCCTGTCACCTTTGAAACTTACATTTTACACTATATTTAGCTCCGTAATAAAATTTTATTAACTACAGTCGAAACCGGATCGAAAAACGAATTAAAAATGGCAACGATACAATTTTTCGCGATTATTACTGTAATCGATGAACGGGCGAGCAAACAACTACTACCGACCGTATTTTATGTATTCTAATACTAAAATTTTATCTTTTGACGTTAAACGGAGTTCGGGTTTTGACAACGGGTCTCGTAGGAATTACGGGCCACTTACACACGAGATGGGCTTGTGGGCCCTAGGCCCAAGCCCAAAACCCACAAGCCTAAACCTGCACATGATATATTAGATCTTATAAGATCTACAAAATATTGCCAAATCTCTACAAAAGATTTGCAAAATCTCATCAAATCTCTGAAAAATCTTTACAAGATCCACTAAAAATCTCTACTAGATATTCAAGATCTTACAAGATCTCAAAATCCTCTATATAACACCCTCATCCTTACTTCTCTGCAACTAAGATCCATATACACACACACAAATTAAATCACAGAGAACTCATCACAAATTACCAAACACCCTCTCATTTTCACTCTCATCCTCTCTCAACTATACATACAGGAAACATACAAACACAAACACATGGAGTTCATCCTCTCCAAACAAAATCCCACAACAACCTGCTCTCCTCTCCCCCTCTCGACACATCCGGCCACCGGACTCCATCTCTGGCGCCGTGTTGATCCAACAAACACCTCCCCTCACCACCAACACCCACAACAGCCCCCCCTTTCGTCTGACAACAGGAGCCGACGCTAGCTCCGGTGACGGCGCCGCCGCGTGCGGGTGAGGCGGTGAGGACACAAGAAAGAGAGAGAAATCTGGTGGAGATGGGGAGCGACGGTGGAAGACAGCAGAGCCGTCAGACGTGGCCCGGCTGCAGCAGACGCCAGTGACGGCGACGAAGGTGGTGGGTTCGTGGTGGTGACTATGGTGAGCATTTAAGGTTGCGTAGGTGATGACTACTTCCGATCGACTTGGAGACGAGTTTCAGTTCGGTTTCGGTTTAGGCTCTACCATGGCTCAGTTTCGGGGTATTGGTTATAGCCGGATTATAATGTTCCAGCTTCAAGATGCGGCTCGGTCAACTCACGGTTCGGGTTACGTCTCGGCTCATGTCAGAATTTGTTTTGGTCTCGGTTTAGTTTTTTTTTCTTTTTTGGAGGGCTCGGCTTGGATGTTTCGGTTCAACAGATGTTATTATTTGATTCGGGAGGTTTGGGTCACCTACGGGTGTTTTGTTTCAGCGTATGTTGATTCGGGTCAAAGATGTGTACGGTCAGAGATGGTCCAAGGCAGTCAACAGCAAGTCAACAACTTCGGTTCACGGTAAGACGACACGGCTCGGTTTGACTCGGTCAAACCGAGTCAACATAGTGGTTCGGGTCAGCTCATTGTTTGGGTTAACGACTCGGCCAACAGTCAAAGATGGTCAACAGTCAACGGGTCGGGTCTCGGGTCAGATTTCGGGTCAACTCGACCCGGTCAAACCCGGTCAGACGTGGTTTCGGTTAGGTCAACGGGTTCGAGTAAGGCAGTCAACGCGATTAGACGGTTCAGTTCGGTTGACTCGGTCGAGCCGAGTCAACTCGGTCAACCCAGCTTTTCGACACGAGATATTGGTAAAATATAATGGCATGATTTCTTTTGTCGTTTTCTAATTTCAATTGGATTACTTGACAACGAGCTCAAACTGAGTAAATAATAGTTCAC
Organism: Helianthus tuberosus; assembly: GCA_030545235.1. Taxonomy (NCBI): domain Eukaryota; kingdom Viridiplantae; phylum Streptophyta; class Magnoliopsida; order Asterales; family Asteraceae; genus Helianthus; species Helianthus tuberosus. Next base: position 89,181,344 of record CM060369.1, read on the forward strand.
CTCTCGAAATATTAGACATAACTTACATAAACATTGTTTATAATGTTTGAATATTGTTGAATCTTGGATTGAATTTTGAAAATAACGACAACTTGTGTTGTCGGGAGCGTCCAAAAACAGGGGAAACTATGCCCGTTTTTCTAGAAAACCCGAAAACAAAACGCGTTTTATTGAAAAACAACAACTAACGGTGCAAATATATAACTTCTTTCAGTGACACTTTGAAACTTACAAAACGTAAACGACACAACTATTCTATAAAATAAATATAATTACTTTTATATTTATTTTTATTTCAAGTACCGATAACCCGAATCCCTTAAAAATAAATATAGTTATATATTTATTTTCCGATAACAAACAAAAGAATCCTTTCATAAATAAATATAGTTTTTATATATTTATTCCCGATAACTTGAAATATAGTTTATACATTTATTTCGAACATCAAACAAAACGAAGGTTCTTTTGTAAACTTGAATATAGTTACTATATTTCTTTCAAGCAATCAAACGACCCAACGATTGTTTTAAAAAATAAATATAACTTTTATATTTATTTCAAACGCCAAAACGGCATACGATATATAATACGAGTTTATTATATATTCTTTTCATAAAACATTCGTTACATACACGTACGACTTCTCAAGACGACTAACGAGATTCTACCGAAATATTTATATATTTTTATATAAATATTTATATATTTTAAATCTCATGAAAACTAAGTGTTTTTCAAGACTTAGTAAACTAGTACCGACATTAGACGAAACTTAACAAGTATAACTTAATCATTACTATTAAGTTATCAACTTACCGTTGAATCGTTCGGTTAACGATTCGGTAGAGCTAGATCTCACGTAGATTAGCTACTGCTTTTATTTAGAAACTTATAAGATATTCCGTGTTAAGAATATTGTAGGATGCACGCTAGCGAGTCTCGTCTTGGAAACGACATCACGAAGTCGTAATTAGCTTGCTTTGCACAAGGCAATTCAGGTGAGTTCATAACCCCATCTTTTTACGGTTTTACATTTTTATAAATATTTTCGGGGTGGAAAGACATGCACGTTTTGCAGAAATCTCACAAAGTTCTCGTTGAACAAAGACTGCATATTTTAGACAAAGCACGTTTTGCAAGAACATACAAAGCTTTTGAACAAACGAAAACTCATATTTCTAAATCATATTACGAATGGATTTCGAGGAACTCAAATGGTTCACGAATGGATTATACTAAATATACCGGTTTTTACAAAACAAATGCGTATTATCGAAATGTGAATGATTTTCATGACTAGGGATGGATCGTCTGGTGATAATATATAGAGACTGGGGAGTTAGCCTTAGAGGCTGGGGTGGTTCAGCCTTAGAGGCTGGGGAGGTTCAGCTTTAGAGGCTGGGGAGGTTCAGTCTAAGAGACTGGGGTAAAATACATGTTACAAAAGGATTACAGACATTTTATACATGGTATGGTTAGCTTAAGGAGGGCATACTACCTAGATCATGTGAGTAGGTAGGCGGATACTTAAGGCCATTAATCCTCGTCGTAGGACCGAGGGACATGAGTGATAGATCTATTTGGGTGTAGCGAGCCCACACCCATGAGGCCGGGGTGGCCCATAGTGGTGACTGTGTCTTACAGCCAGAAGCCCGGTGCAACTCCGCTAGGTTTGAGTTTTCCTGCATCATTTCACACATACCAGTGGCTTTGCAACCCATTGGTGATCTCTTTTTCCTTATTGCTACATACCAGGGACATACATATTTACAGAAATACTTGATTTATACAAATTAAATACCATGTTTTATACAAATTCAAGGCATAGGATTATGTGGGCATGGAGTCAAAGTCAGGGTGGGCATTGACGGTTATACGAACATTACAAATACAAGAGTTTACAAATACATGGTTTTGCAAACATAAGGCGTTACAAGTACAAAGTTTACTTGACAAGAAAATGATTTTAAATTCGTTTTCTCAATAATACTTCAAAAACCGGTTATTCAAAAAGATTTATTTTAAATCTTTTACAAACAAACTATGAACTCGCTCAACTTTATGTTGATTTTTCGCATGTTTCTTTCTCAGGTTACTTTTCAGAAACTATGGCACGGTTGGAATAGGAGGACCATGTGGAGTCGAGTACTTAGTGGGCATTCGATTTCCTAAAGTCTTAGCTTATTTGCTTCCGCTGTGCAATGAAGATACTAGTCCAGTCACGCCAGCTCTGATAATTTTGGGGTGTGACAACACGGATACCATGGAACGGATAACTCGAAATGAATTAAACAAGATAATTTCGGATCAAGTAGTGAAGGCATTTGATGCAAACGTCCCAAAGATAGCGCAAAAAGTGGAAAGCCAAGTGTTAAATAGGGTGGAGACTATGGTAACGAGTAAGGTAGATGAGTTGAAGGAAATGATAGCCGGAATTTATGGCAATAAGGATGTACGACGGTGCACATATAAGGATTTCATGGCATGTAAGCCCGCAACTTATAATGGAGAAATTGATCCCATTGAATGTCAAAGATGGATAGCCAATATGGAAGGGGTGTTCATTCGTAGTCATTATGATAAAGAAGATCAAGTCATGTTCTCCACGGGGCAACTTTTACGACAAGCTAAAGATTGGTGGGATGCGTATAGTAAAGAGATTCGTGAGGATAAAGTCCAAACTTTGACTTGGCAAGAATTCAAGCAACCTTTTATCAAATATCATTGTCCACAATCAGCCGTGGATCGAATCCAAGAAGATTTTCTCTGGCTCTGACAAAAGGATGAATCAATCGATGAGATCACAAATACTTTCCTCGACAAGCTGAAGTTTTGCGGAGAAATAGTGGGAACGGAGAGGATGAAGATTATCCGTTATCATGATATGCCGAAGGCTGAATATCGGGAGTTCATAACTCCTTCCAAATGTGAAACTTTGAACAAGCTTATTAATTGGGCAAGGGATAGGGAAATCGAGTTGAAGAGACAAGATGAACGTGGGGAGAAAAGACAAATCGAGAAAGGATCAACACAAGGCACTTCCAAGAAATCTAAGACACACGATCAAGGAAAGAAAGAAGCTTCTAAAGGAGGGTTTTCACGATGTAAAACATGTGGAAAACCCCATTCGGGAGAGTGTTTATTGGGGAGGAAAGGATGTTAAACTGCGGACAAGAAGGGCATCCGTATTATAATTGCCCAAATCCCAAGAGAGTGTGCTACAACTATAATGAATCGGGCCATGTGAAGGCCGAATGCCCAAAACTCAAACAAGGAACGAAGAAAGAAGGAAGAACCCGCTAAAGCTAAAGGAAGAATGTTCCAAATCTCTATGGAAGAAGCTAGAGCTCACCCGAATGTGGTATCAGGTATATTTATGATAAACTCTATACCTACATATGTGTTGTTTAATACCGGGGCTAGTAGATCATTCATTTCGAACGAGTTTATACATTCCCCTTTGTTCACGATAGAAAGAATGCCTACACCTTTAGACGTAGAAATAGCCGACTGTAAGAGTTACCTTTTACATGAGATATGTAGAAATTGTAAAATTACTATCGAGGATGAGGATTTTGACATTGATTTGATTCCCATGGTCTTGGGAGAATTCAAGGTAGTAGTAGGTATGGATTGGTTATCCCGCTATCATGCGAAAATTTTATGTGTAAGCAAAATTATTCATGTGACATCTCCTAAGGGAAGGCGGGTAAGTATTCATGGGGAAAGGGAGGCAGAGGCAAAACTAGGCCGGAAATAGTACATAATTTTGCCTCTACCTCAAATTGATCAAGGATTACGACTGTGACATTCTTTACCATCCGGGTAAAGCTAATGTTGTGGCGGACGCACTAAGCCGGAAATAATACCCACCACCTATTTGAGTGAAATCGATGAGAATAATAGTCACACCAAACCTTCTCGAAACAATACGAAAGGCGCAAGATGAGTCCTTGAATGTAGGTGATCCGAAAAGTGAAAGGACGAAGGGGTTTAATAATAAACTTGAAGTAAATGCGAGCGGATTAAAAACGAGGTATGGTCGGGTTTGGATACCATGTCATTGTGAAGCAAAAACCTTAGTATTGGAAGAAGCACATAAGTCCCGTTACTCAGTTCATCCGGGAGCCACTAAAATGTATCGGGATTTGAAAGAGAATTATTGGTGGCCGGGAATGAAACGCGACATTGCTAAGTATGTATCTAAATGCTTGACGTGTTCCCAAGTAAAGGAGAAACATCAGAAACCATACGGGAAACTGCAACCTTTAGAGATCCCGGTATGGAAATGGGAGGATGTAACCGTGGATCTTGTAACCAAGCTTCCTAGGATGAGAAAGGGACATGACGCGATATGGGTCATTGTTGACCGCCTTACCAAAAGTGCCCATTTTCTACCCATTCGGGAGACTTATTCCTCTGAAAGGTTAGCGGAAATTTCTGTGAGTGTGATCGTTTCCCGCCACGGTGTGCCAGTGTCTATTGTGTTAGACCGGGATACGCGATTTACCTCCCGCTACTGGGGGAAATTTCATGAAGGAATGGGTACACAATTGCACGTAAGTACCGCATATCACCCATAGACGGATGGTCAATCCGAAAGGACCATTCAAACTCTTGTAGACATGTTGAGAGCATGCATTATGGATTTCGGGGGAAACTGGGATGAACATTTGCCATTAGTGGAATTCTCGTATAATAACAGCTACCAAAGTAGCATACAAATGGCGCCGTATGAAATGTTGTATGGGAGAAGGTGTAGAACCCCTATTTGTTGGGGAGAAGTGGGACAAAGAGAACTCGCACCTAAAGATGTAGTAGCGATAACTAATGAAAAGATCGACATGGTACGGGCCCGATTAAAAGCGGCGCAAGACCGACAAAAGTCCTATGCGGATAAAAGAAGGCGCCCTATTGAGTTCCAAGTGGGAGACCGAGTGTTCTTGAAGGTGTTCCCATGGAATTAAATTCGGGGGCGTTACAAGACCGACAAAAGTCCTATGCGGATAAAAGAAGGAGACCGAGTCCTATGCGCATAATTCGATTCCGTAAGCGAGGAAAGTTGGGTCCCCGATATATCGGACCGTTCAAGATTTTAGCTCGAATTGGAAAGGTAGCCTACCGGTTGGAACTACCCTCAACATTAGAAGGGATTCACAACACCTTTCATGTGTCACAATTACGGAAGTGTCTTGCGGATGAAACAACTCATGTACCTCTTGAAGACATTGAGGTAGACGAGAGAATGAATTACATTGAAAGACCGGTAGCTATAAAAGATTCCAAGGTGAAGACTCTTCACAACAAAGAAATCAAGCAAGTTCTAGGTCAATGGCAACACAGGAAGGGGTCAGATCTCACTTGGGAACCGGAGGATGAAATGAGAAGGTTCTACCCGTCTTTGTCCGGTACGTAATCAGGTTTCGGGGACGAAACCTTTCTTAAGGGGGTGGACTTGTAACGCCCCGAATTTAATTATATGTGTTTATATATATTGCTATAATATGTTTTAAGAAATAACTAGGAGGTGAACCTAGTTAGAATGTGAATTAGGATTTTTAACTAAAAGGAACAAGTTATGGCCATTTAAAAATAAGTATGCAAATATGAGGGGTGGAATGTGTAAATGATGAAAGTTAAATTATTAAAATCACAAAAAACACACAACACACACACATATGTGCGTGTCTGGTCGCCAGGAGCAAGAAGGAGAAAGAAACCCTTCTCATATTCACAAAAATTGAACAATTGAAGCCCTAAACATGGCCATAACTCTTGCATGATAATGAATTCTTGATCAACTAGTCCTACTAAAGCATAAGGTAACAAGAATTTTATGTTTTGGTGATCTTGGATATTTGGGGTTTCAAGAAATCCTTGAGTTAATATGAAATTAGTATGATAAAGAACTAGAATCACCTATTAGAACATGATGAATGCTTGGAATATATTAAATTGATATTGGAAGAGAAAACCCCACTTAGGGTAGAATGGTAGTGATATGTAACATGGAATTTTGATGTAAATTAGCATAATGATGTTGTATGATGATGTTCTTATTAAGTTGTTGCTATGTGAAATCGAATTAGGATGAATGTTGTATGGGATTTTGATTGAAATTGATGTTCTTGATGTTATTGATATGAACTAGCCATGTTATGCATATAATACTTGTACACTATGCTTGATTAGTGGTACGCACGCCAAGTGTTTGTTAAAATGCTTGAATGAGGTGATCAAATGATTTCCAAAGTTAAATAGTTAGAATTTGGAGATAGTTGATTGTTAATTTGAAGTTGTTAATTACAGAATGAAAAGAACGACATGAGATTAAAGTATGTGATTTTGGATTGTAGGAATAAAGGAAGAAAGCTCGAGCCAATCCGGGTCACAAACGAAGAACGATAAAGGTAAGTTCATTCACTTACCAAGTATTAGTAGTTCGTAAAATTATGATGGTTAATGTTATTCTAAATTTTGAATCTTTATATGTGTAATGGGTTAGTGTAATTTGAAGATGTGTTAAGGATATGAGACGAATGAGTAGAAAGGATGTTACGCCAAGTTGGGAAGTTTATGTTCGAATGAAGCTTTAAAAAAGTTTTCTTGTAGTTCGATTAATAAATTTTTAAGTCATATGAACTTACGGTTTAAATGTTAAATTGGTTGGTTGAATGCAGGTAAAGCAACTTGATGGATGGCGCTACTTGGATCGAACACACTAATGATGCACGCTTCCGCAAAGATACTAGTTATGGTTTAAACTTTTGTTAAATAGTTTTGTTAAAACGGGTCTTTTGTAAGTAACTTAACCCGGTAGTAGTTAGATGTTGAACTTGTATTTAAAGATTATGTTAGTTGTTTATGGAATGTTTGGGTTGTAAACTCTTTTTGTAACAATTTCATTAGCTATCACGAAGTTAAATGCAAAAATTTTAATTGTGAATTATTTGACCCGTTTGGTATTTTGTCAAATGAGTCTCGTTAGTTTCTTTCAAAATTTTAGACCTTATAGTTTTAGCTGAAAAAGTCTAGATTTAGTAAGGATTCGGTGTAAAAACTCATGAATTTCCTTAGATCTGAGCTAGACCTTGTATGGAATGACATCACACAACTGTTTGTACAAACCGCCATGATGACGTCATCCTCAAGAGCTCAAATCTTAGAGATTGAAAAGTGTGATTTCAAAGGAGAATCACTTAGAGAATAGTACATAGATCGAAGATGTACAAGAATCAAGTGTAAAACATATCGAAATTGCCGAGAAATGGAGAAAAAGTGAGAGGGCATGAATCTGGTCGAAGGCGGCTGTCACATCAGTGAAGAATGATGTGACAGGTCCTATTTATAATGCAAGAGAGGAGTTAAGGCGGTGTGGAAGGTGGATCGGATGGATGTTCGATCGAATGGCCCTCTAATCGGATGGTCATCTGATCGGATGTTGCCATTCGGGCAGTCCAATCCTTTGCCACTTTCCATCTTTGGTTCGTTTGCGAGTTAGATTAAGCGTTGCGTTGCGTAATATTGTGTAATAGTACCACATACTAGATTATATCATTAACACAAAGTTTCCAAGTTTCCAAGTTTACCTAGGTGTCAAGTCTCTAGTCCCTCGTTCAACCAAGTCTCAAGTTTCACGAGCCTCAAGAGTCAGGCACCAACTATCTAGTATCAAGAATCAAGCCTCAAGAATCAAGTATCAAGAATCTAGAATCAAGTATCATAGCATTAAGTATCAAGAATCAAGTCTCCAGAGTTAACTATCAAGAATCTAGTATTAAGAATCAAGTTTCAAGAATCTAGCTTCATTGAATTAAGTTCCAAGTATCAATAAGATTCAAGTATCATAGCATAAAGATCCACAAGTGTCTAAAGTGTCAAGAGTCACATAGTATGGGGACTAAAGCTGACAATAGCTAAAAGTTCAGGGACGCAGGCGTCACAGTCTCCCCTCCTTTAGGAGATTTCATCCCCGAAATCTAAAAGGAAGACTGCTCGAAGAGCTGCGGATACTTGGCCTTCATTTCGCTCTTGAGTTCCCAAGTGAATTCAGCGCCACGCTTTCCTTCCCACCGTACCTTAACTATGGGAATCTTGCTGCGCCGTAATTGCTTGACCCCTTGGTCCATGATTTCGACTGGTTTCTCTACTTGTAGGTCTTCGACGGGAACCTGAAGTTCCTCGTCGGCTAAACACTTCCTGAGATTGGATACGTGGAATACTGGATGTACACTGTTAAGTTCTTGTGGTAGGTCGAGTCGGTACGCCACCTTACCTATCCTTTCGAGTATCGTGAAAGGACCCACATAGCGAGGGGCGAGCTTTCCCTTCTTGCCAAAATGCACCACCCCCTTCCAGGGAGATACCTTGAGCAGTACTCGATCTCCAACACCAAATTCCAGAGGCTTACGCCTTCTATCAACATAGCTCTTTTGTCTACTCCTAGCCTTGATCAAGTTATCGAGGATCTGAAGAATCTTATCCGTCATTTCTTGAATGATCTCAGGGCCAGTAAGTTGCTTGTCACCAACCTCATGCCAACTGAGAGGAGATCGGCACTTGTGACCATATAGAGCTTCGAAAGGAGCCATTTGAATAATGGAATGTTAGCTGTTGTTCTACGAGAACTCAATCAATGGTAAATGTACATCCCAGGTACCACCAAAGTCGATGACACAAGAACGGAGCATATCCTCCAGGGTTTGAATAGTACGCTCGGTCTGTCCATCCGTTTGAGGATGAAAGGCCGTGCTAAGATTCAAGTGCGAACCCATAGCTGACTGAAAGGTTTGCCAAAGACGTGAAGTAAAACGACCATCATGGTCAGAGATTATGTCAAGAGGTATGCCATGTTGGCATATAATCTCATCGGTATAGATTCGATCAAGTTTCTCCACTTTGAAGTCTTCACGGATCGGAAGAAAGTGGGCTGATTTAGTCGAACGGTCAATGATCACCCAAATGCTATCGTGACTAGCGGGGGTACGAGGTAGTTTAGTGATAAAGTCCATAGCGATACTGTCCCATTTCTAAACAGGGATTTCAGGTTGTTCAAGAAGACCTGAAGGACGTTGATGTTCGGCTTTCACTTTCAAACAAGTGAGGCACTTCGAGACATAGGTAGCGTTATCCTTTTTTATACCAGGCCACCAATAGGTCACACGCAAGTCATGGTACATCTTATCGTCACCAGGATGAATAGAGTATCGAGACTTATGGGCTTCATTCATAATGAGCTCACGAAGGTTATCGCGATCCGGTACCCAGATGCGATTTAGGCAATATTGAAGTCCATCCGACTTTTTTCAAGTTAATCGATTTTAGCGCCTTGTATTTCCACTTCTAGACTTCCTTCATTTGCTGACGAATATTGAGCCTCACGAATACAAGTATGAAGATTACTAGGGGTATGATAACAACGAATGGTATTAACACGAGCCTTATGACTAAGAGCATCGGCCACTACATTCGCCTTGCCCGGATGGTAGCGAATTTCGCAGTCGTAATCGTTAAGCAATTCCACCCAGCGTCTCTGTCGCATCTTCAGTTCCTTTTGGTTAAAGATATGTTGAAGGCTCTTATGGTCAGTGAAAACCACACACTTAGTTCCATACAGATAGTGTCGCCAAATCTTTAACACAAACACAACTGCACCAAGCTCCAGATCGTGAGTAGTATAGCTTTTCTCATGTATCTTGAGTTGACGGGAAGCATAAGCAATAACCTTGTCCCGCTGCATGAGTACACAGCCCAAGCCACGGTTTGAGGCATCGCAATATACCATGAAGTCGTCATTCCCATCAGGGAGAGTAGGAACAAGAGCGTTACACAAAAGGGTCTTAAGAGTCTGAAAAGATTCCTCTTGCTCAGGACCCCAAGCAAAAGGCTTCTCTTTCTGAGTCAACGAAGTAAGAGGAAAGGCGATCTTAGAGAAGTCCAAGATGAATCAGCGGTAATAACCCGCCAATCCTAGGAAGGAACGAATCTCGAACGCAGATTTAGGCGTACTCCAATTCTTCACAGCTTCGATTTTAGAAGGGTCAACATGAATACCTTGCTTACTAAAAACATGACCAAGAAATTGTACATCATCATCCAGAACTCACATTTGGGAAATTTAGCGTATAAGCGTTCACCATGTAGTAACTCAAGCATCAAGCGTAAATGACAAGCATGATCAGCTCTAGTTTTAGAATAAAAGAGAATATCATCGATAAAGACTATCACAAAATGATCCAGATAAGGTTTACAAACACAATTCATAAGATCCATGAACACGGTGGGTGCGTTAGTCAAACCAAAAGGCATGAACACGAACTCATAGTGTCCATAACAAGTATGAAAAGCGGTTTTAGGTACGTCGCCTTCGAGAACACAGAGCTGATGATAGCCAGATCGAAGGTCGATTTTCGAGAAGCAGGAGGCGCCTTGTAGTAGGTCAAATAGATCATCGATACGAGGGAGAGGATAACGGTTCTTTACGGTAAGCTTAATAAGCTCACGGTAGTCGATACACATACGAAATGAACTATCTTTCTTCTTGACGAATAGCACAGGAGCACCCCATTGAGAGGTACTTGGACGAATGAATCCCTTGTCGAGCAATTCTTACAATTGACTAGATAACTCTTGCATCTCAGAAGGTGCAAGTCGGTAAGGGGCCTTCACGATAGGAGTCGCGCCAGGTATGAGATCAATACGAAAATCCATAGATCTAGGAGGAGGAAGACCAAGTAGATCTTCAGGAAAGACGTCAGGGAAATCACACACTACTGGAACGTCGCTTATGCTCTTTCCTTTGCCCTTTTGTTCCACCACGTGGGCCAAGAAGGCAAAGTTCTGTTTACGTAAGCACCTGTTCGCTTGAGTGCATGACATCAACTTCAGTCCTCTAGAAGGTCGGTCTCCATAAACATGTAAGATATCACCAGACGGAAGAGGTAGACGAACAAACTTCTCATGGAAAGCAATCTCGGCATGATTCTTACGCAACCAATCCATGCCGATTATGACATCAAAACTACCCAATTGCATAGGTATTAGATCAATAGTAAACACGTTGTCGTTAAGAGTCAAAGAACAACCACTGAGAATAGAATCGACTAGAATAGACTTGCCATTGGCAACCTCAACAGAGAACGACTTAGGTAGTTTCGAGCGTGCACAATTTAACAAAGATTCAAATTCTACGAACACAAAGCTTCTATCGGCACCAGTATCAAATAGTATCGAAGCGTAGAGGTTATTGACGAGGAACGTACCAATAACGACGTCATTGTCGTTACGAGCCTGATTAGCATTGAGGTTGAACGCTCGTCCCCGAGTGGCTGGCTGTTGCTCCTAGTTTAGCTGCGGACACTGGTTACGGAGATGAGTAGTGTCTCCACACTTGTAGCATGCATGAACTGCGCAGACTGGCCTAGGATTCTGCGGAGGAGTTGGGAGAGCTGGTAGGGCTGCCAGAGCTGGGGCTTGCTAAGCTGGTTAGGCCAGGTTAACTTGACGGCAGTAAGGAGTCGTGTAACCATAGCGATTGCAGTTGGTACACAAGCGACAAGCAGAGGTGACAGGATGATGAAAGTTGCAGGTTGCACACTTAGGGTGAGGCCCAGTGTACTGCTTTTTTATTTCAGGAGCAGGAGGGTTTGGAACAGCAGTAGCAGGAGCAGGCTTAGCAGCAGGGTTTGCAGCAGGAACAATCGCATTGCATCCTGAACCATGTGACCTTCTCCTCTTGTTCTTGCTGCCACTAGGCTGCTGGGTAACTTGATTTACTGATTTCGAAGGGGCGGAGTTTCCAAACTGTTTATCACGTACGCGATTGTTGTTTAAACTTGCTGCCAGACAATAAACATCCTCAATAGTCTCGAGCCGAGCTTCTTCAATCGAATCTCGCATAGCAGGAGGTAACCCATTGATGTACTTGGTTATAATGCGTTTAGGGGTAGAAACCAAGTGAGGCACGATGAAGCTGAGTTGTTTAAAACGGGTAGTATAAGCCAGATTGTCATCACCAATCTGCTTCAAATTCCAGAACTCTTCTTCGAGCTTCAGTTGTTCATGGGGAGGGCAGAATTCGAACATCATTAATTCTCGCACCTCAGCCCATGGAAGAGCATAGGCTTCTTCATTAGAACGGATGTTTCTCTCATTTGACCACCACTCTAGAGCTCTGCCTTGAAACACCCCCGTTGCACTCCTAGTCTTTAAATTCTCTGGGCACTCGCTGTTAATGAAGGTAACCTCAATGCTGTCAAACCATTCGAGCATAGCAGTCACCCCATCACTGCCCGTGAAAGGCTTAGGGGTTGCAAGAGACAAAGTGTTTGTAGTTGAACTTTGTAGGCTTTACTTTCTTTGTTTTAGAGTTAACAGAAGATGGGGGAGTGTTCGATCCTTGGATCTCAGAGACGATCTTTGGCACGACTCGAGCGATCTGGTCGGCCATGAAGGATATCATCTTTTTCTGCGACTTCTCCCTGGTTCTCTTGAGAGTGTCGGACAGCTTACAAGAAGACATCTAAAGATCCAACAAGAGGATCGTATAAGTCTAGATTACAAAGTCTCACAGTATAGATTCACACACGATAGATTAAGACTCAAGATTCAACAAGTTTCACGTAGTTTAAAGATTCGAGTTTTAGTTTCACATAGATTCCAATAGATTCAACACCGCAAACCCACGACCTTCGCATGGCACGTTGTACGAACTTTGGCAACAGGTCAGAAACCCTTATATATAGGAAGTACCAGCGGTGTATCCACCACGCTTCGGGCACATCATTTCCGCCTCGTATTCGGTGTCATGTTACGTGTCACAATTGCCAAATATAACAACACACTCATCATCATCATCATACACACATAGATTAACCCAATAGATTCACATAGATTAGTGTTCAACCATCTCACCATAATCCACAAAACAACGAATCCCCACACGGTACGTGCTACGAAAGTTCGGTAACATGATGGATGCCCTTATAAATAGGAAGTACCAGCGGCGTATCCACCATGCTTCAATCATGCCACGTCCGTCTCGTCATCGGTGTCGTGCTTCGCCAAACATAACATTAAACTCCATTATTCTCACAAGACTCACACATAGGTTAACCAAATAGATTCAACAACCTCAACCCGAGTCCGTAAAACTACGAACTTCGCTTAGCCCGTGGTACGAAGGTTTGGTAACATGCCAGAAACACTTATATATAGGAAGTACCAGCGGCGTATACACCATGTTTCGGACATGCCATGTCTGCCTCGTCTTCGGCACTAGGCTACGTTTCGTATTTTATTACTCAAAATAACACATTCACACTAAAGTACATGTAGGTTACACATAGATTTCACTTAGATTCCACAAGTAGCTTCTCATATCTTAGAGTTCAACATCCTCACTACCGGTCTGCAAAGCACTAAGTTTCGCATGGCACGTGGTACGAAAGTTGGTAACATGTCGGAAACACTTACATATAGGAAGTACCAGCGGCGTATCCACCATGTTTCAGACATGTCACTGCTGTCTCGTATTTGGGGCCATGTTACGTTTGGTGCTTTACAACCACAACAACACATAGATTCATCAGATAGCTTCACATAGTATCATAGTCTATCAAGATTCCCATGTAGATTAACACGATGAATAAAGCTTCGTAAATTTAGTTTTTTCTGAGAGATTATGATTATAATTTTAGATTGCGGTCATACGTGCGATTTGTGTAAAAAGTCTTAAAATGACGAAGAATCAAGTTTAAAACCATTCATAAAAAATTGAGATAACATAAAAGATAGGCTCATAAAGCATAGGATTGTTCCGGGTAAAGGAACGGTGACTAACCAAAGTGAGTCGAACCCCTTTCGAATTGAGGCAACGTGTCTTGGCTTACTTAGACAAATACATCATCGATGTTAGGCCTACGATATTCGTCCTTTTGGTCATTCCACATACCTAATTGATTGGAAATTTCAAGACTTTGGCGAGACATGAAAATCAATGAGAGTGGGACTAGTTGCCAAGGTATGATTCTATCCTCTATCTTGACAACAGCGTACCTTAATAGCGTCGGTACTTGTCAATAGACAAGACCTACTAGGATAAAGTATGGAAATTTCCCATCAAGGTTCGGATGTCACTCCTGACTTGAGGGAAAGATCGTGCAAAAATATAAACACTGTGTAGCAGTGTTTCCAAAGTTTACTAGTGTATATTGTGTCAGCCTTTGGAAAGGCATGTAAGTTTAACAGGAAATGTGCTGCTAGGAAGCAGATACGGTAGAATGCATAAGTCTTAAACCACAGATAAGAGTCAAGATTCCTAGAACTATAGACTAGGGCAAGTATTCCAACTTATCCTAATTCCCTATAGTTATGGTTCTGATACCAATCTGTCACACCCCAACCGATGGCGGAAACATCGGGGTGCGGCACTAAGCGTTCAGATTGCTCAAAAGTTTCCATAACACTAGATATTTTGATATAGAATAAATAGATACAAACATTTGTCTAAAACAATCCACAAATCAAACACAAGTATCATATTCAAAACATCAAATATTGTTCAAGTTTCTAGATTAACTAGGCATGTGTTTCTAGCAGCATCCTAGCTTGTTTTCCCAAAGTTCCAGCGTTCAATCATCCTGCAACATGTATTAAAATAAAGTCAATATAATAATGTACTGACGAGTATACAAGTTTTAGTATATAGCATAATAGTGTAAAAAGACTCATATCCATCATGTAAACGATAAAATAGTTTCAGCCACGCTAGTGTTCGCAGTCCAAGTGATAGCCCAAGTGTCCCGATGCTTTAACCACTTTCCCAAGAATCAAGGAAAGCAAATAGAATCCTCTTAACAATACCCCCGAGAATAATGGGGAGGTGCATCTTCCTATAGCGCTACTATTGTTAAGGCGGAACTACACACAAGGATTAAACGTTCACATACCATAAAGAATCAAGAATCCAAAAGTATCAAGTTTCACATTCATAGAGGATAGAGTTTGATTTGAAATAGTTTTAAGTTTCATAGAATACATATTGCATCCCAAAAGTTTAAAACGAAAAGGGATCGAGTATACTCACAGTGATTGCTTAACATTAGCACTGTTATTGGATCAAAGGGAGCTCTTAGGATTAGTCTGATTAGAGTACAATAGATAAGTGTCGGTCGGAGTAACGAGAACTGTGCAAGTGTTGGATCAGTCACCTGATCGGATGGCCATCCGAACGGATGGTCATCCGGTCGGATGACATATGTGGTTGGGACGGATCGCCATCCGATCGGATGGTCATCCGTACGGATGGCCATTCAATTGAATGGTCACTCGATCCATGATAAGTTTCCAAAATGATTATCCTTAATACCAAGTGTTCAAACCAGGTCTTTCGATCGGATGGTCATCCGATCGAATGACCCTTCGCGTGTAAGTTTCCAAAGTTCAAAGTTTCTGATTCAAAATAGTTTCAAGTGTTGAAGGTTGTAAGTCACAAATCCCTTGATCAGATGGCCATTCGATCGAACGGCATTCTGATCAGATCACCATTCGAGTGATATGGGTTTGTTCCCTTTTGCAACCTCGTAAAAGCTTCTAAGTTTCTAGTTTAACGGTGATGACATGGTACGTTTTTGAGACAACGGAAAACACCTCAAGGCTCGACTTATCTGATCGGATGGGAATCACCCCGTCCGTTCAGGTGTCTGTTCTTGACGGAGTTTATGTCAGAATCTGTACTTCGGTCATCTTCTCCGGCGATAATCCATTTCCAAGCCGACTCCAGACTAATCATCAAGTCTACAGCCCGTTTGGATCCTGATTCCACCGTCTTTAAGTAAAAGTTTAAGGAAAAGATGAAGGAAACATGAGTTTTGACTGAAAAAGTCTAGATTTAGTAAGGATTCGGTGTAAAAACTCATGAAATTCCTTAGATCTGATCTAGACCTTGTCTGGAATGACATCACACAACTGTTTATACAAACCGCCATGATGACGTCATCCTCAAGAGCTCAAATCTTAGAGATTTCACGGTGAAAAGTGTGATTTCAAAGGAGAATCACGTAGAGAATAGTACATAGATCGAAGATGTAAAAGAATCAAGTGTAAAACATACCGAAATCGTCGAGAAATGGAGAAAAAGTGAGAGGGCGTGCGTCTGGTCGAAGGAGGCTGTCACATCAGTGAAGAATGATGTGACGGGTCCTATTTATAGTGCAAGAGAGGATTTAAGGTGGTGTGGAAGGTGGATCGGATGGCTGTTCGATCGAATGGCCCTCCGATCGGATCGGATGACCATCCGATCGGATTGCCATTCGGGCAGTCCAATCCTTTGCCACTTTCCGTCTTTGGTTCGTTTACGAGTTAGATTAAGCGTTGCGTTGCCTAATATTGTGTAATAGTACCACATACTAGATTATATCATTAACACAAAGTTTCCAAGTTTCCAAGTTTACCCAGGTGTCAAGTTTCCAGTCTCTCGTTCAACCAAGTCTCAAGTTTCATGAGCCTCAAGAGTCAGGCACCAAGTATCAAGAATCAAGCCTCAAGAATCAAGTATCAAGAATCTAGAATCAAGTATCATAGCATTAAGTATCAAGAATCAAGTGTCCAGAGTTAAGTAGCAAGAATCTAGTATTAAGAATCATGTTTCAAGAATCTAGCTTCATAGAATTAAGTACCAAGTATCAATAAGATTCAAGTATCATAGCATAAATATCCACAAGTGTCAAAAGTGTCAAGAGTCACATAGTATGGGGACTAAAGCTGACAATAGCTAAAAGTTCAGGGACGCATGCATCACATATTCTGAATAAACAAATGATAATATTTGGATTCCGGTAAGAGATCCTTTCTTTCATGTTATTAAGATATTGTTCTACTGGATTTAAATGTTGGATGCCAGAGAAATGTCGTGATGATAAAGTGTTTTCTAGACTGTCTGTATTTTATAAGTTTGTTGGTCTGCTTAACTTATGTAAGTTCCTTTTTACTTGCAGTCCCTGTTATAGTTAAGGCCTGAAAGTGGAGTTGAGCATATTTTTTGTGAAAAACTCTAGTAGGCATTTTGAGATAACTCTTGTCACATTTCTTATCCTTATATTTTTTATGTTGTTGTAGACAGGTGGGTCGGACAAGTTGGTTAACAAGTCAAAGTGAGTTGTTTTGATATGGGTTGAAACTTGAAATGGGTCGGGCTGGCCAAGCTAACACTTTCTATTTATTTATTGGGTATCGTATGGTGCTGGTAATTTGTGTGTTACCTATGATCACCATAATAATATCACTATGATAATAATATAAACTTTTGGACAAAATGATTTAGTGTTCATTGAAACACTACTGATTTAGTTTTCATTGAAACGCTACTAATTTCAGTCGAGCTACTCGCGATTTGCGACCTACTCGAGCTCGGATCGGAAAAAAAGCTCGAAACAAGCCAAGCTTAAATGAGCCCTAGCTCGAGCCTAAAGACAAGCGCATATAGTAAACGAGCCCGAGCTTGAACTTTGCTTCACGAGCCGGCTTGCGGTTTATATAGTTTTTAACTAATATATTAAATATATATTTAAATTATATTATAATTAGTACAAAAAAATTATATTATAATTAGTGATAAGTACTAATT
The DNA here is from genome assembly GCA_030545235.1 of Helianthus tuberosus. NCBI lineage: Eukaryota > Viridiplantae > Streptophyta > Magnoliopsida > Asterales > Asteraceae > Helianthus > Helianthus tuberosus. Next base: position 89,198,970 of record CM060369.1, read on the forward strand.
ATTTTGTAAGTTGAACAAGAATATTAGAAATAGTTTTACTTTTGTTTTTCTAGGGCAGTAACAATGGTGGTGGAGGTCGAAAGTTTGGCGGCAAACGATAATGTTGATAGTGGTCGGATGTTCAGGCAGCCACTGGAATATGGTTGTTTTTTGGGCGGCGATTGGAAGTTCGGGCAACCACCGGAATCTAGTAGTTTTGTGGCAGCACTCAGAAGTCTGGGCTGCAACTATAGTTAGGTGGTTTTAGCTTTGTATCTGTTTGATATGTAGTTCATCTCTTTATGTATCATTCGTTTAAAGAACAATCAGAAATTGACCCAGAGAAAACTTGAACCAACGATTAACGATTCTTATTGAATTGTTAAAGAACAGAAAGAAATTATAAGAATTGAATACAATGAACTTCTTACAAACTAATACAAACCCCTATTTATACTAAGAGCTCAAGAAACCAGTTACAACAAACCGTTGTAAGAATTTGCACAAACACCCCCTGAACTTACAAGAAAGTAAGTATCAGTCCTTGTACCCAACCACTGCACTTTCCTTTTCAACTGATCTTCAACCACTGACTCCCTACCCACGGCTTATTCCAACAACATTTGTTATTAACCATCAGTAGTTATCAACAGCTATTAATCATCATCAGTGTTTGATCACAAGCAGTGCTTACAAGGTTTCCATCAGTTGTTTGCCTTCTTATTATTCAACAGTGGTTTGTTTTATTTATTCAGAACTCATCAGTGGTTACAGTTAAACTAAAATGTTACTTATTCTCTACAATCTCCACCTAAGTAACAATTTAGTTTATCCTATACTTAATGAGTTAAAGCAAAATGAAAACTTTGCACCTGGTAAAGCCTTGGTCATCACATCAGCTGGGTTAACATCTGTTCCAACCCACTTGACCACCACTTCCTTTGAAGTCACCACATCTCTGATCCAAAACATCTTCACATTGATGTGTTTGGTTCTTTCATGAAAAACACTATTCTTTGACAACTGAATAGCTCCTTCATTATCACAACTAACCTGCACACCATCCAACCTGATTCCCAAATCAGCAACCATTCCCTTTAACCATAAGGACTCTTTTACCCCTTCTGTTAAAGCTATGAATTCTACCTCAGTTGTGGATAGATCAACCACATGCTGCAACTAAGACTTCCAACTTACCACATTCCCCATTACTGAGAACACATATCCAGTTATTGATCTGCCATTGTCTTTATCTTTTGCATAATCAGAATCAACATAACCACTGATCATGTTCCCCTTCTTCTCAGCTTGGTCTTCAAACTTTAAACCAAGTTTCTTTGTGCCTGCCAAATATCTGAGAATCCATTTCACTGCTGCCCAATGATTTTTAATGAGATTTGCCATATATATGCATACCACACTAACAGCATATGCTATATCAGGTCTTGTGCAGACCATGATATACATCAGACTTCCAACAGTGTTTGTATATGGAACTTTGCTCATGTACGCTTTCTCCTCATCTGTTTGAGGACAATCTTTCTTTGACATATTAAAATGAGCTGCAAGAGGAGTTGTAACAGGTTTACACTCTCCCATTCCATAATTCTTCAACACTTTCTCAATATAAGAAGATTGAGACAATGTTAACACTTTTTCTGCCATGTTCCTATGGATTTCCATACCAAGCATCTTCCTGGCTTCTCCCAAATCCTTCATTTCAAACTCTTTCATCAGCAGCTTCTTGGTTTCTTCTATTTGACTCTTACTTTCACCAGCTATCAACATATCATCAACATACAGAAGCAAATAGACAAATTTACCCCTGTCAACTGTCATAAGGACTCCTACTGAAACCACTGCCCATAATATACTCATCAAACCTTTTGTACCACTGTCTGAGAGACTGTTTAAGTCCATACAAGGACCTCTTCAACAAACAAGCTTTATCCTCTTGGCCTTTGACCTCACACCCCTTTGGTTGTGCCATGTAGATCTGCTCCTCCAAATTATAATGCAAAAATGCAGTTTTCACATCCATTTGTTCCAATTCAAGATCTAATGAAGCAACCAAGGACAAGATGATTCTTATTGAGACATGTTTGACTACAGGAGAAAATATCTCATTGTAATCAACACCTGCCTTCTGTGTGAATCCTTTGGCCACCAATATTGCTTTATACCTTGAACCCTCTCCTGGTTTAACACCTTCTTTAATCTTGTAGATCCATTTGCAAGACACCAACTTCTGATCTTTAGGCTTGTTCACTAATTCCCATGTACCATTCTTGTACAGAGAATCCATCTCCTCATCCATTGCTTGACACCACTTTTGGCTATCTTCTGAATTTGCAGCTTCTTCAAAAGTTAGTGGTTCATAGATGCTCTCATTCTCAGCTATTATAAAAGCAACTGCTGAGATATCTTCATGATCTCCATACTTCAGCGGTTTCACAACTTTCCTCTTTGACCTGTCTCTCACCAAAATGTAATCTTCCAAGTTTGGTGCACTATGACTTTGTTCATCCTGACTTGAATCAGGACCACTTTGACTTGATTCACCCTGAGTTGTACCAGACCTTTCATCATTCACATTTCGTCTGCTTAACACTGGCTCCACCTCAAACTGAAGATCATTCTTCTTGGATACACTTTTGTTCATTGACTCCATGACATCTTTGTACAGGACATTCTCCCTGCACTGAACATTTCTGCTCACTATCACCTTTGGATTTTGCAACCTCCAAAGCCTGTATCCCTTCACCCCTTCAGTATACCTCTGCATTATACACATTTGAGACCTTGGATCTAGCTTATCATCACTAATATGAGAATACACCAAAGATCCAAAAACTTTCAAATCTCCATACTCAGGCTTAATACCAGACCACATCTCCATAGGTGTCTTCATCTGAATTGCTGATGAAGGACATCTATTGATCAGAAAAGCTGCAGTGGATACAACTTCACCCCAGAACTTCTTTGGCATACCTGAAGTTGCTAACATGCATCTTACTCTCTCCAACAGGGTTCTATTCATTCTTTCAGCCAAGCCAATCTGTTGAGGAGTACCAGGAATGGTTAAGTGTCTGGCTATTCCATTTGCTTTGCAATGTTGATCAAACTCATGATTACAAAACTCCAACTCATTATCTGTTCTGAGTTTCTTCAACTTTCTTTCAGTTTGATTTTCTACTAATACTTTCCATTCTTTAAACTTCTTGAAAGTATCACTTTTATGTTTAAGAACATAAACCCACACTCTTCTAGAGTAATCATCTATGATTGACAAGAAGTATCTATCACCCCCCAAAGTTTCTGTTCTTGCAGGCCCCCACAGATCAGAGTGAACATAATCTAAGACTCCCTTAGAACTATGTTTTCCCTTACTGAACTTCACTCTTTTTTGTTTGCGCAAAACAAAGCTTTCACAAAAGCTTATATCACAGTTATTTAACTTACCAAGAACTTTTTGTTTCGACAGTTCAATTAGGCCTTGTTGACTTATATGACCAAGTCTCTTATGCCACTTCAGGGCTTCATCATTTCCTTCTTCACTTGCTACAGCAGCAACTCCATCAACAACTTTACAATCTAACATGTAAATGTTGTTCTTGATCCTTGTACCACTCAGCACGACCATAGATCCTTTTATTACTCTTGTTTTACCATCTTTAAGACTAACATGATATCCCATATTTTCTAAAGTACCAAGAGACAACAAACTTCTCTTGAGATCAGGAATGTACCTCACATCTTTGAGATCAAAAGTAATACCAGACTCTGTCTTCATTGTGACTGTGCCAATTCCAAGAATCTGGCAAGGCCTGTCATCACCAAGCTTCACAGACCCCATATCCACCATCTTCAATTCTTTAAAGGCTTCTTTCAGAGGTGTTATGTGGAATGAACACCCTGAATCTATTACCCATTTCTCTTGGTTACATTCACTTGTGACCATAAGAACATCAGCACGATCATAACCTCCTTCTGACTGATCCTCAGAATCTACATGACTACTTGGCCCCTTTGATTAATTACTACTTTGCCCTCATGAATAACTTCCTTCACCTTTTCTTTTCTTGTATTCTGGACAATCTTTCTGGAAGTGTTTCTCTGAATTACAAACAACATCTCCTCTTGAATCTTGACTTGGACTTTGACCTGGAATTTCTGCTGCCACTGCTATAATTCCTTTGATCTGACCTTCCTCTCACAAACAAACCATCTCCCCCCCCCCCTTCTTCTTTAGAATCTAACCTCTTCTTCAACTCTTTTGAATTTAAGGCAGACAAGACATCTTCCATGGACAGAGAATCTCGACCATACATCAATGTATCCAGAAAGTGTTCATATGATGATGGTAAAGAAGTGAGAAATATTATGGCCTGATCTTCATCATCCAACACCACCTCTATATTTTCAAGATCCAAAATCAACTTGTTGAATTCATCTGAATGATCTTCAAGACTCTTTCCAAATTACATGTGAAATGTGTACAATGACTCCAACAATGCCTAAATCCCTGCAGCAGATGTCTTTTTTGATACTTCACGAAGAACTTGATCACCAAGAATCAATATAATCGCACTATGAGCCTTCTCGAGCATATCCTTCTTCTCTTTATCATTTAAGCCTTCAGGAAGTTTATCTTCTGCTTTCGGCGCATCTAACTGTCACACCCCTACTTTTGCAGGAGCGTATGATGTGTGACTTGCTCAATATCATCGCATTCAATCATAATAAACAACTATTTGATTAAAACAAGATGTTCATCTACTCATAAGATTGAGATGTTACTAACAAAAGTCATTTATATTCCAACCAAAAACTCTCAAGTTATAATACAAAACAAAAGTGGATGACATCTAAACTTGAAATTTACGTCTTGAAAATAACACCCGCGCCCAAGATCCATCTTGTTTCCTGAAATACATGTGAGTTTTGGAAAATCGTCAACATAATGTTGGTGTGAATTCATGCAGTTTTTGTATTGAATGTTTATATACTTGAATGAAAACATGGTATGTAATTTGTAAAAACGTATCTGAAACTGAGTTCTGTAAATGTAAGGAAATCGAGATCGCTAATGGTTTGCAAGGCCATTAACATGTGACACGACATAGGAAGCATCCAAACCATAGGCATTTTTAGTTGTCGATCCACGATTTTCGATTCACGACTAAAGACACAAAAGCACTGCTTGGTAAAAGAGTGGCCAAGAGTGTGGTTGCCTGAAACCCATTAGATCTAACCTTTTGTTCCAAGGTCTTGGTATGTAACTGATTAATGGTGCTTATGGCACCCTATTCATGACATGATCTAAAGTATCATTCCTTGGTTTTTGTATTCAACATACCATAGCACATGTATTTTCCCCAAGTTTAGAAAACAAGTAAAAGTTTAAAAGTGGGGACATGAACTCACAACTTTGCGTATCCAGCGCCGTAAACTTCACCGGTAGGTTTCGTAACGTCGTGACCTATACGTGTTCTATTAATGTTAGTCACTAGACTTGTATCACACAAGTACAAGTCACCATCTTTTGTTTATGTATATGTTCTTTGTATGTTCAATCTTTGTGAGGGTCGTGCCCTTGTTTGTCGGGTCTTGCACTTTGAGTTTGTAATGTGTCTTGTAAATATATATGTTACTCCTCAAATATATATTTGTTTATGTAGACTTTTCGAGGTAATAAGTTGTTAAAAATAATTTATATTTTTAACTTTTCATATATGTTACTTATATTATTTTCCACAAAAATAAATATAAGTATTTTGTGAAATAATATTCTCAATATTATTTTTGTACAAGTATTCTTAGGAAAGTATACTAGTATTTTATGTAAACACTTGAGTATTTTGTGTTTTTTCACCAAAAAATCAATACTTTGATTTTTATTACTTTTCGGAATTATTTTTCTTAAAAATAATATATTTTTAAGGTTTGTAGGAAATATATATTTTGTCATGCTATAAAATATATATATGGTTATTCTTGTTATCCACCCGATTTTTGTATAAATTCCAATACTTGGTATACTTATGTATTCTCATGTATTTGTATATGTATTTTTGTATTCATACTCCATGGGAGTATTTAGTGTATTTTCAAGTCCCTAATACACTACTACATATAATTCACATAATATACACTTAGCACAAAATTTGGTGATCATTAAATATATTTATATTTTTCCCAAAAATATACATACTTAATATTAATTTTTATCTTGAAGAAATAATCATTTCTTAACTTTAAATTTACACAAAAATTAGGGAAACCTTGGTAAATATTTTTATGTGAATTTTTAGGGAATAAGTTTCACCAAACTTATATTTTTCTAAGTGTCAAAATTTTATAAAATTTTTGACATAGTTTCCCCTAAAAATGGAGGTTTCCCATGTTTTCAAAACATGTGTTTATTTTCTTTTCAACACCCAAAACAATTTTCCAACAATAATCACCAACAACATATACTAATTTCTTCATATGAAACATCATGGTGAACTTGATTCTTGTTAAACATGTGTAGTCTTTTAGATCTACACTTTACATAAGGTGATCTTTCCAAAATAAGTGTTCTTGTAAATTTTTAACAAAATTTTATAAGACTTTATTTTACTAACCAACTAATCCATGAGTTTAATGGTTTCAAAGTTTGTAAATCATGTTTCAAAAACCACTTTTATGTTTATTAGAAAGATCATTGTTTTTAATCTCATGTTTACCCATGGATCTTTCAAGATCCATGCTTAATATCTTTAGATCTTTCAAAAACAAGCTTTATGTTATATTTTTAACAACTTTCCATGAGTTTTAGTTTCAAAAATTAATTCTACACATACTTCATCACTTCAAAATTACAAGTTTATGCACAAAAATTCATATTTCAAGTTCACATCATGCTTCATATATTCATCTTCAAGTTTAACCATGGATCCTTCAAGATCCATGCGTAAACTTGTTAGATCTAAGCTTTAACATACTTGATCTAATCATAAACACAAGATACCACATCAACAACTTCATTACATACACTAAAATTTCATGTAATCACTTATTTTCTTCATGAATATGTTAGATCTTCCTATTTTTAACATTAGAAGTTAAGTTGTTTAGATGGTGAAACTTGTACATAACATAAACATGACTTAAATTAGTGATTAAGAGGCTTACTACTAGCTCTAATGGCTAGGGAATTGGCACAAAAATGGAGATGATGATCAAGGAAGAAAGTGAGTGGTTAAAAGCTCCACAAGGTGGTCCTTCAAGTTCTAGCACCATACACCTTCCTAAATGGCCTCCATACTCTTTCTAACAAGCTTGGATTGTGAGGAAATGAAGTGAAAATGGATGTGTATGTGGGTGTGTGTTGGGCCGTGAGCAAGGAAGAAGAAAGGGGAGGAAGATGGTGTGAATGAGAGTGTGATTAGTTTAGAGTTTATAAGATCTTCCATATCTACTTTATGGTATATTTGTAGAATATTCTTTAGCATATGATCAAAAAAGATCTAATGAAATCAAATAAAATCCCATGGTGGGACCCATAGGGGCCGGATTTGGTGGGGGGGTAAAATGTAAAATTTTGGAAGTTGAAGGTTTAAAGAGCAAATGTTAAGGCTTAAGTAAGTTTAAGTGTGTTTAGGTGTTTTTATGATTTTTAAGGTGTTCTAGCATCAATACTAGATTAATATCATAAAAACATTACTTCTAGTCAAATTTTGATGTCCCGATTATTGTCCGGTTGTTCGGTTCGTTAAAGTGCTGAATTGCGCAGTTTCTCTAGGTATGAAGCACCTTTTGTGGCAGTTTTTATTCCCAACACTTTGTAAGTTATTTTGGAAAATAAAACATAAATTCTACATGATATTAAGGTGCTTAAAAGCTGATTATAGCTGAATTGTTGCTGAATTATGCTAATTTCAGCATTTTAGATAAGTTTCGGGTGCTTTTTAGTGCATAGTTTAGGTTCCGGAAAGTTTATATGTTAACCCTTGTATCCACACTTGGGTTTTAATGTATTTTAGATGTTGGACCTACTCCTAGGCCCTAATTCTATTTTTTGACTGTTTTCTGCAGAACTGCTGACACAGTGTGTCCTACCGGTGAGTTTACTAGTCTTTCTGACGCAACGCTAAAATAATGCATTAAGCAATATTTGAAGTATAAAATGTGCATGAATTCACATGTATAGCATGAAATCAGACAATGTTGACATTTAAGCACATAATTGTAGATAATAACTAATAATTAGACTATACGGAAATTACTGGTTTTGCGCCAGTTCTCACAGTCTCCCCTCGTTAAAAGAATTTCGTCCCGAAATTCATGCTGAGTTATCTCCCGCAGGAGCTTTCTCGAACAGATGGGGGTACTTGGCTTTAAACCGGTCTTCACGTTCCCACGTGTACTCGGGTCCGTGTTTAGAGTTCCAACATACCTTGACAAGCTTAATGCGACTTCTCCTTGTTTTATGGATCTTCAATCCGTTACCTCAACAGGTTGTTCTGTAAATCGGAGTGTGTCGTCGATATGCACCTCATCCGCAGGGATGGTGACTGTTTCCTAGGTTGGACTCTTTTTGAGGTTTGACACATGGAACGTGCTATGTACACCATTAAGTTCTTCCGGTAATTCTAACTTGTACGCCACGGTACCAACCTTTTCCAAGATCTCGAATGGTAATTTTATGCTCGTCTTGATTCTGAATGTTTGACGACGCAAATTTGCTGGATACATTGGACCATTCACCGTGGATTCGACTTTCCACGTTTTCCGAATCTTGCTTCACCTTTCCAAGGTGAGGCTTTCACAGGACTTTGTCTCCCACCTTGAATTCTAAGGGTTTTCGTGTTCGATCAGCGTAGCTCTTTTGTCGATCACGAGCTGCCTTAATACGCTCTCGGATCTGCACGATCTTGTCGGTTGTCTCTTGAACGAGTTAAGGACCAATCAACTGTTTGTCTCCAGCATCTGCCCAACACAATGGTGAGCGGCACTTACGGCCATATAGAGCTTCGAGCGGTGTGGCTTTTTAGGCTCGTATGGTAGCTGTTATTATAGGAAAGCTCAACTAAAGGCAGATGAGTATCCCAGCTACTGCATAGAGCCATAACACATGTGTGAAGCATATCTTCGAGTGTTTGTATGGTCCATTCGCTCTGAGATCCAAAGGCCTCTTGGAAGGATTGCCAGATCCTTGATACGAAATGTCCATCTCGGTCTAAAATAATCGAAATAGGCACTCCATGTCGTGCTACAATTTCCTTAAGGTACAGCTCAGCAAGATTTCCGGTGTTATCCTTCTCTCGGATGGGTAGGAAATATGCGATCAACTATCGCCCATATCATATCATGTCCTCTAGGGGTCCTGGGTAATTTTGTTATGAAGTCCATCGAGATTTGCTCCCACTTCTACGTGGGTATCTCTGGTTGTTGCAGTAGACCGAACGGTTCTGATATTCAGCCTTGACCTTGGCACAGGTTAGGCATTTTCCAACGTAAACAGCTACGTCGCTCCTAAGCCTTGGCCACCAGTAGTATTCTTTCAGGTCTTGATACATTTTGTCCGATCCTGGGTGGATCGAGTATCTCGACTTGTGAGCTTCATCAAAGATGACTTCTCGACCACCGCCATAGAGCGGAACCCAAATACGCCCCATAAAGTATGAGGTTCCCTCTTCATTTGGCACCAATTTCTTCTCCGTACCTTGGCGATATTCAGCTCTACGATTTTCCTTCTTAAGGGCTTCTTGTTGTACGTCATGAATGTGTGTAGTAAGATTTGTTCGAATAGTCATTTCCAATGCTCGAACCCTTAGGTTCTTAACCCTTTCCTTTCAACTTAACGCGTCTGCTACTACGTTTGCCTTACCATGACGGTATTTAATCTCACAATCATAATCGTTTAGCAGATCGACCCAGCGTCGCTGACGCATATTTAATTCTTTCTTGATCAAATATGTGCTGTAGGCTTTTATGATCTGTGAAGATTGTACATCGAGTATCATATAAATAATGTCGCCAGATCTTCAAGGCAAACACCACCGCACCTAGCTCCAGGTCTTGTGTGGTATAGTTCCTTTCATGCACTTCCAACTGTCTTGAAGCGTAAGCGATGACCTTTTGGTGTTGCATGAGCACGCAACCCAATCCTTGACGCGAAGCATCGCAGTATACCATAAAGTCCTCAGTGCCTTCGGGTAAGGATAGTATCGGTGCATCGCATAGCTTACTTTTGAGAAGTTGGAAGGCTTCTTCCTGCTTATCACCCCAGTCATACTTCTTGTCCTTCTGCGTAAGAGAAGTCAGCGGTTGAGCTATCTTGGAGGAATTCTCGATGAATCTGCGGTAATAGCCTGCTAATCCCAAGAATTGTCGAACTTCAGTTGGAGTTTCGGGGGCTTCCCAATTCTTTATCGCTTCCATCTTCGCTGGATCTACTTGAATACCCTTCTCGTTCATGACATGACCAAGGAACTGTACTTCGCGAATCCAGAATTCGTACTTTGAGAACTTTGCATAAAGTTTCTATTTCTTTAGTAGTTCCAAATTGGTCCTGAGGTGTTGCTCGTGCTCTTCTTTCGTTCGTGAGTATAACAGAATATCATTGATAAATACAATCACGAATTTATCGAGATATAGTTTGCAGACATGATTCATCATATCCATAAACACTACTGGTGCGTTCGTCAATCCAAATGGCATCACCCGGAACTCGTAGTGCCCATAACGCGTCCTGAATGCAGTCTTCGGTATGCTCTCTTCTTGGATCCTTACTGATGATATCCAGACCGAAGGTCGATCTTGGAGTAGTAACTCGATTCTTGTAGCTGATCGAATAAGTCGTCAATCCTCGGTAGTGGATACCGATTCTTGACAGTGAGCTTATTCAATTCTCTATAATCGATACACATCCGCAGTGTTCCATCCTTCTTCTTCACGAACAAAACTGGAGCTCCCCAAGGCGAGAAGCTCGGCCTTATGAATCCTTTACCCAACAACTCCTGGAGTTGTGTAGATAATTCTTGCATCTCGGATGGCGTAAGTCGTTAGGGTGCCTTGGCTACAGGAGCGGCGCCTGGAACCAAGTCTATATGGAATTCGACTTGTCTTTGCGGAGGTAGTCCGGGCAAATCATCAGAAAAAATATCAGGGAATTCCTTCACCACATGAATATTTTGGAGTGCCGGCTCCTCAGCCTTCTTATCTACTACGTGTGCCAGGAATGTCACATATCCTTTTCGCAAGCACTTCTGTGCCTTCATACAGTTGATGATTCTCGAGGGCGTATTTCGTTTCTCTCTATGTACGATGAGAGTTTCATCATTCGCGAGAGGGATGCGAATAATTTTCTCGTGGCAAACAACTTCAGCCTTATTCTTGGATATCCAATCCGTGACGACTACCACATCAAAACTAACTAAACCAACTGGTAGAAGGTTGATAGAGAATTTTTGTTTCCCCAAGTCCAAGTATACAACCCTTAGTACTTTATCCATTTTGACTGATTCCCCATTTGCCAACTCTATAGCCTGTGGGGAGTCTAGCTTACTTGTTCCTAAGCCAAGTATATCCTTAAGTTCCATAGACTTAATACCAAATTCGGCGCCAGTATCAAATAGAACGTATGCAGTGAGTCGGTTTATAAGGAACGTACTAGTAACTACGTTCGGGTCCTAGCGTGCCTTGCGTATTCCCTTCATGAAAATGCTCTTAAGAACTTGAACTTTTCTTCGGGCAGTCCCTCCGATAGTGTCCTTTGTCACCACCTCCGTAGCAACTCTTGGCCCTTGCCATTACTATTACTGTCCTAAATTCCATTCACATGTCTCATACCAGACCAGCATGCCTCCTTGCTATGCCCGGTCTTGCCCCAATTTCACACCTACGAGTCCTACACGGGCCTGTGTGATAATAACCACATCTATCACACTTTGGTAGTTCTCCTTGGTAGTTTTATCGCCTATCTTAGTCGTGACAAAAATGCCTTGACTTTCCTAGTCGCAGCGGTTTCCTATTGTTTGTTGACTGCTTTGTATTGGACGATTGCTTCAGCAACTTGTTGGCTCCACAGAGCTTCAGGCTCAGCTCTTGTTGCAGGTAAAGGTTCTGATTAGACTCGGCCACGTTTCCTTTGCTGTGGTTCCAGGTGTTTCTCATGTATAAAATACATCGACGAGAATAAACATTTATTTTGGAATAAATGTTATGGTCTTCGTGTGAAGGCAATGCTTATTCGGCGTGCACCACAAGTATAAAGGTAGGGTAATTCCTAGTGATCCTATGCAAATCTTCCCACCGTAATTATCTCATCATTGTAGTGAGGTAAAATGATTCACATCAAGATCTTTCTAAGGGTACATTGACTTTTACATACACCATATCAATTTGTTGCAATTAGTCTTGCGTAGCAAACCTCCTCGGAGTCACCTTACTCCGATTGATGCAAGTCATCTAGGGCTATATAAAAAAATACGGTGAGGTCTTCCCTTCACCTTGTTCTTTGTTTATTCCTCAAGTCTCCGACTCTTCCATAGTCTTTAGCTTTACATAAACGGGTATGCTTCACAGGAGATAGGGGGGTTGTGCATTACTATCACGTATAGGAGAAAGTGATAGTGAAAACACAGAGATAAGGTCGGGAGGGTACATGACTTCTTCCTCGGGACCGAATTGTGCCTTGCAGCAACCGTAAAGTGATTTCCAGGGTGTGAATGCACTACCCAAACGATGGGGTGCACCACGGGATAATGAGGGTGGAAGTACTGATGGGTGCGTTGATGTTGTAATATGGGTAGAAGTGTCAGACACGAAGTAGGCAAATACATGTTTCCTACTTGTAAGGCGCTATAGCAATTATCTAGGTATTGCCCTACTAGATGAAGGTGTGAACACTTAGAAAGTTTTGGATGGGTGGTGATCATTAGCTTGACCCGCAGAGTCCACTAGGATTTCCATGCACTACAAGTCGTTATTACGTGGGCCCCCGTAATAATAAATTGTCTTGCACGGTCACCCCAACTTTCCCTCGTTCAAAGTAGATGATCAACCACAGAGGGGACACTACTGTCCTTATACTGCCGACATGGAAAGGACTATTATGGTGGTCTACGCGCCATCATTCGTTATCGCTACGCGCGTATAGGCACAATGCTTAGTCGTAATAGGAATAAGGGGAATTCCATGAAGTTGGAGGGGCACCTTCAAGATGAGTACTTCATCTTCCTTGATTGGACGGGAGTGTCGTCAATCTCGCTTCGTAAAAGCCGCTGGGGTCTCGTCTCACTGATAAGGTCGCTGTCCAAGGTTGCCTCCTCCGCCTCGCCGTCACTGCCGTAGTCAGGCACCTTCGCATTCAAGGGAGAAGAACAGCCATTTTCTACAGAATCCAGCTCGGGGCCTCGTTTGGTAATCATCCATAAGCTTCGCAGTGTACGCGAGGTCGATAATCTCATTGCACAAGTCAAGAACAGTAATAGGATTCGAAGTCGAAGGTATCTCGTCAATAATCATTCCGTACACATATATGCATATTAATAACGTTACTTGGTATATACAAGCAAATAAATGCTACATGTCACATATAACTCTCGTTTGTTCTTTTCCTGTGAAAAATGTTGGATTCATGGATCTTGGCGCTTTTTGTAAATGCAACGAAAAACCTTTTATAAAAATGTTTTCGTTAGAGAGTCCTAATGATTGTAGTCTAGACTTGAGAAGGAATCCTAGTTCACTACAATCGAGGCTCTGATACCAAACTGTCACACCCCTACTTTTGCGGGAGCGTATAATGTGTGACTTGCTCAATATCATTGCATTCAATCATAATAAACAACTATTTGTTTAAAACAAGATGTTCATCCACTCATAAGATTGAGATGTTACTAACAAAAGTCATTTATATTCTAACCAAAACTCTCAAGTTATAATACAAAACAAAAGTGGATAACATCTAAACTCGAAATTTACGTCTTGAAAATAACACCCGCTCCCAAGATCCATCTTGTTTCCTGAAATACATGTGAGTTTTGGAAAATCGTCAACATAATGTTGGTGTGAATTCATGCAGTTTTTGTATTGAATGTTTATATACTTGAATGAAAACATGGTATGTAATTTGTAAAAACGTATCTGAAACTGAGTTCTGTAAATGTAAGGAAATCGAGATCGCTAATGGTTTGCAAGGCCATAAATATGTGACACGACATAGGAAGCATCCAAACCATAGGCATTTTTAGTTCACGATCCACGACTGTCGATTCACGACTAGATACACAAAAGCACTGCTTGGTAAAAGAGTGGCCAAGAGTGTGGTTGCCTGAAACCCATTAGATCTAACCTTTTGTTCCGCGGTCTTGGTATGTAACTGATTAATGGTGCTTATGGCACCCTATTCGTGACATGATCTAAAGTATCATTCCTTAGTTTTTGTATTCAACATACCATAGCACATGTATTTTCCCCAAGTTTAGAAAACAAGTAAAAGTTTAAAAGTGGGGACATGAACTCACAACTTTGCGTATCCAGCGCCGTAAACTTCACCGGTTGGTTTCGTAGCGTCGTGACCTATACGTGTTCTATTAATGTTAGTCACTAGACTTGTATCACACAAGTACAAGTCACCATCTTTTGTTTATGTATATGTTCTTTGAATGCTCAATCTTTGTGAGGGTCGTGCCCTTGTTTGCCGGGTCTTGCACTTGGAGTTTGTAATGCGTATTGTAAATATATATTTTATTCCTCAAATATATATTTGTTTATGTAGACTTTTCGAGGTAATAAGTTGTTAAAAATTATTTATATTTTTAACTTTTCATATATGTTACTTATATTATTTTCCCCAAAAATAAATATAAGTATTTTGTGAAATAATATTCTCAATATTATTTTTGTACAAGTATTCTTAGGAAAGTATACAAGTATTTTATGTAAACACTTGAGTATTTTGTGTTTTTCACCAAAAAATCAATACTTTGATTTTTATTACTTTCCGGAATTATTTTTCTTAAAAATAATATATTTTTAAGGCTTGTAGGAAATATATATTTTGTCATGCTATAAAATATATATATGGTTATTCTTGTTATCCACCCGATTTTTGTATAAATTCCAATACTTGGTATACTTATGTATTCTCATGTATTTGTATGTGTATTTTTGTATTCATACGCAATGGGAGTATTTAGTGTATTTTCAAGTCCCTAATACACTACTACATATAATTCACATAATACTCACTTAGCACAAAATTTGGTGATCATTAAATATATTTATATTTTTCCCAAAAATATACATACTTAATATTAATTTTTATCTTGAAGAAATCATCATTTCTTAACTTTAAATTTACACAAAAATTAGGGAAACCTTGGTAAATATTTTTAGGATAATTTTTAGGGAATAAGTTTCACCAAACTTATATTTTTCTAAGTGTCAAAATTTTATAAAATTTTTGACATAGTTTCCCCTAAAAATGGAGGTTTCCCATGTTTTCAAAACATGTGTTTATTTTCTTTTCAACACCCAAAACAATTTTCCAACAATAATCACCAACAACATACACTAATTTCTTCATATGAAACATCATGGTGAACTTGATTCTTGTTAAACATGTGTAGTCTTTTAGATCTACACTTTACATAAGGTGATCTTTCCAAAATAAGTGTTCTTGTAAATTTTTAACCAACTTTTTATAAGACT
The DNA here is from genome assembly GCA_030545235.1 of Helianthus tuberosus. Lineage (NCBI taxonomy): Eukaryota > Viridiplantae > Streptophyta > Magnoliopsida > Asterales > Asteraceae > Helianthus > Helianthus tuberosus. The sequence goes on from CM060369.1 coordinate 89,214,654, forward strand.
TTATTTTACTAACCAACTAATCCATGAGTTTAATGGTTTCAAAGTTTGTAAATCATGTTTCTAAAACCACTTTTATGTTTATTAGAAAGATCATTGTTTTTAATCTCATGTTTACCCATGGATATTTCAAGATCCATGCTTAATATCTTTAGATATTTCAAAAACAAGCTTTATGTTATATTTTTAACAACTTTCCATGAGTTTTAGTTTCAAAAATTAATTCTACACATACTTCATCATTTCAAAATTACAAGTTTATGCACAAAAATTCATATTTCAAGTTCACATCATGCTTCATATATTCATCTTCAAGTTTAACCATGGATCCTTCAAGATCCATGCTTAAACTTGTTAGATCTAAGCTTTAACATACTTGATCTAATCATAAACACAAGATACTACATCAACAACTTCATTACATACACTAAAATTTCATGTAATCACTTATTTTCTTCATGAATATGTTAGATCTTCTTATTTTTAACATTAGAAGTTAAGTTGTTTAGATGGTGAAACTTGTACATAACATAAACATGACTTAAATTAGTGATTAAGAGGCTTACTACTTGCTCTAATGGCTAGGGAAGTGGCACAAAAAATAGAGATGATGATCAAGGAAGAAAGTGAGTGGTTAAAAGCTCCACATGGTGGTCCTTCAAGTTCTAGCACCATACACCTTCCTAAATGGCCTCCATACTCCTTCTAACAAGCTTGGATTGTGAGGAAATGAAGTGAAAATGGATGTGTATGTGGGTGTGTGTTGGGCCGTGAGCAAGGAAGAAGAAAGGGGAGGAAGATGGTGTGAATGAGAGTTTGATTAGTTTAGAGTTTATAAGATCTTCCATATCTACTTTATGGTATATTTGTAGAATATTCTTTAGCATATGATCAAACAAGATCTAATGAAATGAAATCAAATAAAATCCCATGGTGGGACCCATAGGGGCGGATTTGGTGAGGGGGGGTAAAATGTAAAATTTTGAAAGTTGAAGGTTTAAAGTGCAAATGATAAGGCTTAAGTAAGTTTAAGTGTGTTTAGGTGTTTTTATGATTTTTAAGGTGTTCTAGCCTCAAAACTAGATTAATATCATAAAAACATTACTTCTAGTCAAATTTTGATGTCCCGGTTATTGTCCGGTTGTTCGGTTCATTACGGTTCGTTAAAGTGCTGAATTGCGCAGTTTCACTAGGTATGAAGCACCTTTTGTGGCAGTTTTTATTCCCAACACTTTGTAAGTTATTTTGGACAATAAAACATAAATTCTACATGATATTAAGGTGCTTAAAAGCTGATTATAGCTGAATTATGCTGAATTTAGCATTTTAGATAAGTTTCGGGTGCTTTTTAGTGCATAGTTTAGGTTCCGGTAAGTTTATATGTTAACCCTTGTATCCACACTTGGGTTTTAATGTATTTTAGATGTTGGACCTACTCCTAGGCCCTAATTCTATTTTCTGACTGTTTTCTGCAGAACTGCTGACACAGTATGTCTTACTGGTGAGTTTACTAGTCTTTCTGACGCAACGCTAAAATAATGCATTATGCAATATTTGAAGTATAAAACGTGCATGAATTCACATGTATAGCATGAAATCAGAAAATGTTGACATTTAAGCACATAATTGCAGATAATAACTAATAATTAGACTGTATGGAAATTACTTGTTTTACGCCAGTTGTCACACTACCACACCATTATGAACCAGAAGAGCCCTCATCTTCACACGCCACAGAGTGAAATCATTCCTTCCATCAAATTTCTCCAATTTAAACTTCGTCAACACCATCTTTGATCTCTGATTGCGGAATTGAACGTCAATTTCTTAGAATCGAGCCACCAATGGCTCTGATACCACTTGTTAAAGAACAATCAGAAATTGACCCAGAGAAAACTTGAACCAACGATTAATGATTCTTATTGAATTGTTAAAGAACAGAAAGAAATTACTAGAATTGAATACAATGAACTTCTTACAAACTAATACAAACCCCCTATGTATACTAAGAGCTCAAGAAACCAGTTACAACAAACCGTTGTAAGAATTTGCACAAACACCCCCTGAACTTACAAGAAAGTAAGTATCAGTCCTTGTACCCAACCACTGCCCTTTCCTTTTCAACTGATCTTCAACCACTGACTCCCTACCCACTGCTTATTCCAAAAACATTTGTTGTTAACCATCAGTAGTTATCATCAGCTGTTAATCACCATCAGTGTTTGATCACAAGCAGTGCTTACAAGGTTTCCATCAGTTGTTTGCCTTCTTATTATTCAACAGTGGTTTGGTTTATTTATTCAGAACTCAACAGTGGCTACAGTTAAACTAAAATGTTACTTCTTCTCAACAATCTCCACCTAAGTAACAATTTAGTATAACCTATACTTAATGAGTTAAAGCAAAATGTAAACTTTGCACCTGGCAAAGCCTTGGTCATCACATCAGCTGGGTTAACATCTGGTCCAACCCACTTGACCACCACTTCCTTTGAAGTCACCATATCTCTGATCCAATACATCTTCACATTGATGTGTTTGGTTCTTTCATGAAAAACACTATTCTTTGACAATTGAACAGCTCCTTCATTATCACAACTAACCTGCACACCATCCAACCTGATTCCCAAATCAGCAACCATTCCCTTTAACCATAAGGACTCTTTTACCCCTTCTGTTAAAGCTATGAATTCTGCCTCAGTTGTAGATAGAGCAACCACATGCTGCAACTAAGACTTCCAACTTACCACATTCCCCATTACTGAGAACATATATCCAGTCATTGATCTGCCATTGTCTTTATCTTTTGCATAATCAGAATCAACATAACCACTGATCATGTTCCCCTTCTTCTCAGCTTGGTCTTCAAACTTTAAACCAAGTTTCTTTGTGCCTGCCAAATATATGAAAATCCATTTCACTGCTGCCCAATGATTTTTACCAGGATTTGCCATATATCTGCTTACCACACTAATAGAATATGCTATATCAAGTCTTGTGCAGACCATGATATATATCAGACTTCCAACAGTGTTTGCATATGGAACTTTGCTCATGTACTCTTTCTCCTCATCTGTTTGAGGACAATCTTTCTTTGACAGATTAAAATGAGTTGCAAGAGGAGTTGTAACAGGTATACACTCTCCCATTCCATAATTCTTCAACACTTTCTCAATATAAGAAGATTGAGACAGTGTTAACACATTTTCTGCCCTGTTCCTGTGGGTTTCCATACCAAGGATCTTCCTGGCTTCTCCCAAATCCTTCATTTCAAACTCTTTCATCCGCAACTTCTTGGTTTCTTCTATTTGACTCTTACTTTCACCAGTTATCAGCATATCATCAACATACAGAAGCAAATAGACAAATTTACCCCTATCATACTCTCTATTATACACACAACTGTCATAAGGACTCCTACTGAAACCACTTCCCGCAATATACTTATCAAACCTTTTGTACCACTGTCTAAGAGACAGTTTAAGTCCATACAAGGACCTCTTCAACAAACAAGCTTTATCTTCTTAGCCTTTGACCTCATACCCCTTTGGTTGTGCCATGTAGATCTGCTCCTCCAAATTATCATTCAAAAATGCAGTTTTCACATCCATTTATTCCAATTCCAGATCTAATGAAGCAACCAAGGACAAGATGATTCCAATTGAGACATGTTTGACTACAGGAGAAAAGATCTCATTGTAATCAACACCTGCCTTCTGTGTGAATCCTTTGGCCACCAATCTTGCTTTATACCTTGGACCCTCTTCTGGTTTGGTTTAACACCTTCTTTAATCTTGTAGATCCATTTGCAAGACACCAACTTCTGATCTTTAGGCTTGTTCACCAATTCCCATGTACCATTCTTGTACAGAGAATCCATCTCCTCATCCATTGCTTGACACCACTTTTGACTATCTTCTGAATTTGCAGCTTCTTCAAAAGTTAGTGGTTCATAGATGCTCTCATTCTCAGCTGTTATAAAAGCAATTGCTGAGATATCTTCATGATCTCCATACTTCAGCGGTTTCACAACTTTCCTCTTTGACCTGTCTCTCATCAAAATGTAATCTTCCAAGTTTGGTGCACTGTGACTCTATTCATCCTGACTTGAATCAGGACCACTTTGACTTGATTCACCCTGAGTTGTACCAGACCTTTCATCATTCACATTTGGTCTGCTTAACACTGGCTCCACCTCAAACTGAAGATCATTCTTCTTGGATACACTTTTGTTCATTGACTCCATGACATCTTTGTACAGGACATTCTCCCTGCACTAAACATTTCTGCTCACTATCACCTTTGGATTTTGCAACCTCCAAAGCCTGTATCCCTTCACCCCTTCAGTATACCCCTGCATTATACACATTTGAGACCTTGGATCTAGCTTATCATCACTAATATGAGAATACACCAAAGATCCAAAAACTTTCAAATCTCCATACTCAGGCTTAATACCAGACCACATCTCCATAGGTGTCTTCATCTGAATTGCTGATGAAGGACATCTATTGATCAGATAAGGTGCAGTGGATACAGCTTCACCCCAGAACTTCTTTGGAATACCTGAAGTTGCTAACATGCATCTTACTCTCTCCAACAGGGTTCTATTCATTCTTTCAGCCAAGCCATTCTGTTGAGGAGTACCAGGAATGGTTAAGTGTCTGGCTATTCCATTTGCTTTGCAAAATTGATCAAACTCATGATTCCAAAACTCCAACTCATTATATGTTCTGAGTTTCTTCAACTTTCTTTCAGTTTGATTTTCTACCAATACTTTCCATTCTTTAAACTTCTTGAAAGTATCACTTTTATGTTTAAGAACATAAACCCACACTCTTCTAGAGTAATCATCTATGATTGACAAGAAGTATCTATCACCCCCCAAAGTTTATGTTCTTGCAAGCCCCCACAGATCAGAGTGAACATAATCTAAGACTCCCTTAGAACTATGTTTTCCCTTACTGAACTTCACTCTTTTCTGTTTGCCTAAAACACAGCTTTCACAAAAGCTTATATCACAGTTCTTTAACTTAACAAGAACTTTTTTTTTCGATAGTTCAATTAGGCCTTGTTGACTTATATGACCAAGTCTCTTATGCCACTTCAGGGCTTCATCATTTCCTTCTTCACTTGCTACAGCAGCAACTCCATCAACAACTTTAAAATCTAACATGTAAATGTTGTTCTTGATCCTTGTACCACTCAGCACGACCATAGATCCTTTTATTACTCTTTCTTTACCATCTTTAAGACTAACATGATATCCCATCTTTTCTAAAGTACCAAGAGACAACAAACTTCTCTTGAGATCAGGAATGTACCTCACATCTTTGAGATCAAAAGTAATACCAGACTTTGTCTTCATTGTGACTGTGCCAATTCCAAGAATCTGGCAAGGCCTGTCATCACCAAGCTTCACAGACCCCATATCCACCATCTTCAATTCCTTGAAGGCTTCTTTCATAGATGTCATGTGGAATGAACACCCTGAATCCATTACCCATTTCTCTTGGTTACATTCACTTGTAACCATAGAACGTCAGCACTGTCCTAACCTCCTTCTGACTGATCCTCAGAATCTACATGACTACTTTGCCCTTTGAGTAATTACTACTTTGCCCTCTTGAATAACTTCCTTCACCTTTTCTTTTCTTGTATTCTAGACAATCTTTCTTGAAGTGTTTCTCTGAATTACAAACAAAACATCTTCTCTTGAATCTTGACTTGGACTTTGACCTGGAATTTCTGCTGCCACTGCTATAATTCCTTTGATCTGACCTTCCTCTCACAAACAAACCATCTCCACCTTCTTCTTTAGAATCTGACCTCTTCTCCAACTCTTTTGAACTCAAGGCAGACAAGACATCTTCCATGGACAGAGAATCTCTACCATACATCAATGTATCCACAAAGTGTTCATATGTTGATGGTAAAGAAGTGCGAAATATTATGGTCTGATCTTCATCATCCAACACCACCTCTATATTTTCAAGATCCAAAATCAACTTGTTGAATTCATCTGTATGATCTTCAAGACTCTTTCCAGATGACATGTGAAATGTGTACAACCTCTTCTTCAGATACAACCAATTTGCCAAAGACTTCGTCATATACAATGACTCCAACTTTGCCCAAATCCCTGCAGTAGATGTCTCTTTTGATACTTCACGAAGAACTCGATCACCAAGACTCAATATAATCGCACTATGAGCCTTCTCGAGCATATCCTTATTTTCTTTATCATTTAAGCCTTCAGGAAGTTTATCTTCTCCTTTCAGCGCATCTACCACACCGTTATGAACCAGAAGAGCCCTCATCTTCACACGCCACAGACTGAAATCATTCCTTCCATCAAATTTCTCCAATTCAAACTTCGTCGACACCATCTTTGATCTCTGATTGCGGAACTAAACGTCAATTTCTTATAATCGAGCCACCAATTGCTCTGATACCACTTGTTAAATAACAATTAGAAATTGACCCAGAGAAAACTTGAACTAACGATTAACGATTCTTATTGAATTGTTAAAGAACAGAAAGAAAGTACAAGAATTGAATACAATGAACTTCTTACAAACTAATACAAACCCCCTATGTATACTAAGAGCTCAAGAAACCAGTTACAACAAACCGTTGTAAGAATTTACACAAACACCTCCTGAACTTACAAGAAAGTAAGTATCAGTCCTTGTACCCAACCACTGCATTTACCTTATCAACTGATCTTCAACCACTGACTCCCTACCCACTGCTTATTCCAACAGCATTTGTTGTTAACCATCAGTAGTTTTCAACAGCTGTTAATCACCATCAGTGTTTGATCACAAGCAGTGCTTACAAGGTTTCCATCAGTTGTTTGCCTTCTTATTATTCAACAGTGGTTTGTTTTATTTATTCAGAACTCGTCAATGGTTACAGTTAAACTAAAATGTTACTTCTTCTCTACACATTGTTATGTGTTGGTTTATGGGTTAAGAGTAAGAGACCATTTCAAGGAGTTCACAAATTCTCAACAACACATTCGGTGTTTAGATGATGTTAACAAAATGGTATAGGCCATTCTGACCCGTTCTAACACTTGCATTACCCATATCAACCCATTTGAATGTAGCGATCCAAGATTTCTGGGTAAGTTGAAAATCTTACACTACTTTCAAAACTCCTTACTGAAAATCTTTGTCATACTGTTGTCAGTTGAAAATTAGGTTTTTTTTTACTTTCAAAAGTCAAAGTACACTACATTCTTAAGAGGTGGAGGGGAGGGTAAGTAAAAAAACACTAATAAACACCAAGTACATATTCATGATTTTTCAAATTTGTAAGTATAAAGTTGGTAATTGAGCTAAACATTTCATTCAGCCCAAAAATAACGTATTTGACTTTTGATTTTAAATGGGTAACTTCTTATCCTTAAAATTGATGGGTATTATTTGGATTTAAGCAAAAGAACTTATGAAAAAACATAATTCTTAAACGTGAAACAATGGCTCTTTCTTTGTGGGCCTATGTGTACACAAAAATAAAACCCTGGGATCCATCATATATACATTCAATTAGTCCATCTCAGAAGTAACATAGCATTCAAGAGTTTCAATTTTGTAGTTATCTCATGTCTCCTACCACATAAATAAATGTAATAAATATAAAGGAGACTATTCATGTCTCATACGGTTGGTCACCAGTGAAAGAACACTATTCCTAATACGCATGTCTATTGATAAGTTAACTCAATTGAGCTATAACATATTACATAATATATTCCACGAATAAGAAAACAATCTTAAATACTATACAATATATCACAAGACAATTGGTAAACTAACAGAAAACAAGTATCGTGTTGTAAATTATCGTCACCGCCGCATCGCACGAGTTTCATATATATATATATATATGTATATATGTATGTATATGTATATATGTATATATATATATGTATATATATATACTAGGTTATCACCCGGGATTGCTTCCCGAGCTCAAGAAAGTTACTTATAGTAAAAACTATCTATTATAAATACATAACTAAAATCATACGAAACATGTTTTGAGCCATCACTAATCCCCTCAACCCGTCCATTTTTCACCGCTACTAAGATCAACATGTCATGTTTATATAAATTAAGGACGAAAGTGCACTCTCCTCTATTAGACCAAGTTCCAAAAGCATGCCCATCTTCTTTTCTTCATCTTCCATGAAAAGTGCAGCTCTTTTGAATACTCTAAAAAGTATATGATAAGTTAAACACGGAAATTCATAAATAGGATGTGCTCGCAATTGTGTAACTTGGAAAGTTACAGGTCAAATTATGTAACCTACCAAGAACAATAGGCGAGTTAAAAGTAACCCATACACACCAACTTTAAATAAGGAGCCAAAGGTGTTTTTTACCGCATCAACTGCTTAGATAAATAAGGAGCCAAGGGTGTTTTCTCACCTTAGCTAGTCCATCAAAATTAATTGGCAGTACTTGAGAAGAAGCTTCTTGACCTTTGTCAGGGGTCAAAATCACATTATCATCCTATTGATGAGAAATAGCCTTCTCACTCTTATTCACAACTTGCATCTCAGCACCAACTGTATCAAGCATTACCTGTAAATTAAAAAAAATCAATTTGATATAATTCAGAGATAAACTTGCAGTTACATTAACATCATAACATGATCAACTAAACCGGGTTAAAAAATAAAAATAGCATACAACACAAAGCTTCTTAGTGCTCTTCACAGTTGTCCTCAGATTATCCAAAAGTTCCCTTGAACCATTTATACCACGGATCCATCGGCAGCATTTGTTCACCATTCAATAAACGTTTCAGGTTAGCAATGATATCACGTGGATTATAATTCGGGATAAATGAACTCCACCCGGTCCCTATTCCTGTAAATTAAAAAAAAATCAATTTGATATAATTCAGAGATAAACTTGCAGTTACATTAACATCATAACATGATCAACTGAACCGGATTAAAAAATAAAAATAGCATACAGCACAAAGCTTCTTAGTGCTCTTCACAGCCGTCCTCAGATTATCCAAAAGTTCCCTTGAACCATTTATACCACGGATCCATCGGCACCATTTGTTCACCATTCAATAAACGTTTCAGGTTAGCAATGATATCACGTGGATTATAATTCGGGATAAATGAACTCCACCCGGTCCCTATTCCTTCACTTCCATTTACCAGAACCATTGGTATGATCGGAATATACCTGTAAAAATAACAATCATACAGAAGTATATTAGTAGACACTACTTGGACAAAGTCAAACAGACCAACATAATTTAAAAGAATAATATGTACCATGTAGGCTCAATGGATTGACCATCTTCATTTAGGTAGTTAAGTAACAGTTCATCGGCCTTGTGAAAAAGATGGCGTGTGATCGGAGAAAGCTTAGTGTAGATATATCTGCCATTTGCATGATCCTTCCCACCCTATAAATAAAAACATTAAACTATGATGTTTGTACCAGAATTTATTATGAAGACGTATAAACATGCACATGAGTCCTACGCATGCAAAGATATGGACAGATCTGAGCTCAATATCGGCCATCGAATCGGATCACGAAGATGAAACTTGGCATACAATGGCTCCCTGTTAAACTCTGCCTTCTTCAAGTACACATCACCTATAGATCTTGATATCTGCAAACACAATCCCAAACATTATCCTGCAAAGCATAGGATCTCAACAACTGATGGGCGTCGTTCAGAAACGCATAATGCATTTACTAAAGTTGATTAATGAATACCTGTATGAGGCCGTTCACGCGCCATACATTATGCTTTAAAACCACAATATGAGGATCATCAAAATGCAACGTGTGAAGCTCCTGCCTAATCGACTCTATGCTCGCATTATGTTCCACAAAAAATTGTATGGCAATAACCTCACCAGTTGCCTTCACACCTCTTCCCAAAACCGCACGCGAATCACCGGCATTAGCAATGTAAAGGGTCCCGTGACATATCACGACAACTAAGCAACACGTTCCAACATCTATTAGCCAGATTATGTTCCAGATCTACTATTTTTAAAGATTACACGAAGACTAAGTTCCACCATAAGCATAAGAATTGCATACCACATTATTTTCATTATGTTATAAATTGGTTTTCATAGTAACAACTACTTCCTTTACCTAAACGTGCCCTAAGAACAACAAAATCCCAGATCCATCACACAAATCATTAAATCAAACACGAAAATGTTGAAAATTCATAATGATAACGTAAATTAAACACAATAGCAACCCTATTCTTTTAACCATCTATCCACCGATCTGGATATTGCGAGACAAAATTGACCAGCGATTAAACCTTGAATAAAGAAAAATCGGATTACTTACCTAGTACCGAGATGAAATCTCATCTTGATTCCTCACATATTCTCCAGTATCGCTTGGCGATTAACCATAAGCCCTTTCGGCTATGGTTAATTTATAAATCAAAACATTAATTAAGCAAATCTTCAATCACATTTGGTTAATTGATCAAAAATTGAACTTCATTACCATAAAACATGAATTAAACAAATCTTCAATCACATTGGGTTAAAACAGTGTTTTGAAACCACTATTTTGGGTTAAAACAGTGTTGTTAAAACACTTTTGGGTTAAAACAGTGTTTGAAACCACTGTTGGGTTAAAACAGTGTTTTGAAACCACTTTTGGGTTAACAGTGTTTGAAACCACTGTTGGGTTAAAACAGTGTTTTGAAACCACTTTTGGGTTAAAACAGTGGTTTCAAACACTGTTTTAAACCAACGGTGGTTTCAAACACTGTTTTAAACCAACGGTGGTTTCAAACACTGTTAACCCAAAAGTGGTTTCAAAACACTGTTTTAACAACACTGTTTTAACCCAACAGTGGTTTCAAACACTGTTTTAACCCAAAACAGTGTTTTCACTTTTTCTCGGATTAAAACACTATTTGAAAAACTATAGGTTTTATGTAAAATACAATTAAAATTAAGATTATGATTTACATTTTTTTTATATTCTATCCGTGTATAAAGATTCATTAAACATAATATTTTTTTATATTCATGCAAGAAAAGATTTATTTTTTGTTAATCAACCCTATATTTATAAAACTACGCTAAGACATTCGCCTTTCGAGACTGTAAAATATATGTATCATAAATAATCCACCATGAGCAATCAATGGGGCGTAAATAAAGCTTCTCCATTTTGTTGAATCCTCCTGTCCTGTTCCACATAATGCCGATTTCACACACTCAAAAAAAGGAACCAAAGATCAATAACACAAAAGTGACTGATAACATTTAAGAATTTTACCAGCAGTGTCCCACAAGCCTAGATTCATAGTGGCGCCGTTGACAACGACATTTGCGCTGAAATTATCAAATACAGTTGGCACATAATCCTGTTCAGAACACAATGACAACAATTTTAAACCTCTGATATAACCGAGCAGGCGAGCAAAGCAAATAAATAAGTTCTAATAATCTCTATTCAATGAAAGGAAAACACAAAGATTTATGCGTTTGTGTGTACGTGTTTGTCTGCCTTCGATAACATTTCTATTCTGAAACCAATCATGCTGATCAAAACTAATTAAACAGTTTCTTCTATGGTAATAAGCAAACATATTGCATAATCCAGACCACGTTGAGTATAAACGTTGACTTTCGAATTCCAATTCAAAAGGCCAATTGTCTCATTCATATTATAAGATCAATTAATCTCTATTCAATTATGATCTGTGTGTGTGTCAATCTTTGATAACAAAACTGTTCTGAAACCGATCATGCATATCAAAATTATTTAAACAGATTCTTCCATGATAATAAGCAAACAGATTATAAGATCCAGACCGCGTTGACTATAAACGTTGACTTTACAATCCAATTCAAACGGGCAATTATCACACTGAGTCATTTCCGACATGCATTTAGGTGTAATCGGATACAAAAAACACATCATCAATCAAACAGGAACCTAAATGTAATGCATCCTCTCCGATATCAATCATATATGCAACATACAATAATCAATTTAGCAATCATTCCTTCAGAAACGAATAACACAATTCAAAATTGGGGAAAACTTTAATCAAATCAAATCGCTAACGTAAATCTAAGAAAAACATAAAAAATTTGAAGATTAAATACAATAATCACCGTAGGGAAGGATTGCTGGTGTAGGAAATCAACAAGCATGTTTTGCCAACAGCTTCGTCACCAACAGTGACGCACTTCATGAACCTTGAGCGCTCATATTCGTTCAAAACAGAGCCTCGGGCCTTCTTGTATGATTTTTTTCAATGAACTCACCATATAAGCTTTCCACTTTTGTTGGTTCGAAGTGTTCGTTGAATCCGGCGACATCTCCAGGGCGTAACCTAAACATAAATAAAACCATACGAGAGTTAATTGGCGGTTAAAGGACTTGTGGCTTAAAGGATGAAGAGGGTTAACCAGAGGCAACACATGGAGATAGTATCGACAATCATATGGCCTTGAAAAACCATCGCCGCTGCCGAGGGTTCACGGCGGAACCCTAGTTCGTCTTCTCCATAAACACCACCAGTCACAACTGTCGGCTGTCAAACCAGATCAACCTAACAGCTAACCGCCTACGTTGCTCCTCCGCACAGCCACTCCAGATCCGTGTAAACATAAAGTGAACATCTCTCCCAATTCTCACTTTGCAGTGGGTTTTTTCTGATGTAAAAATCCACCAAAAACCAAGAAAGAGGTTTGGAACGCTGTGAGGCAGACACGCGTATTCGATGAATCCACCTCAACTGGTCGTGTGCTACTAACCTGAAACCCAAATATCAAAAATCGAACACATAGAAGACACTCCAGTTAATAACACAACTTTAAATATATGCAAACACAAATGGTGTACATACCCCGCTATTTGCATCCATGATAATGTATTCCTCGCCAAATTATCCATATGTGATTACTTTGACTCAACGGCAATTGAGTAGCGTAAACATAGCAAACATTAAGTTAAACACTCGTCACCAAATATACAATAAAGTTTACCCTCATACGGCATGATTCCAAGCTAACAGATGACATAAACTCAGCTCCTGCTGCTAAACTTATGTCAGGCGATTTCTCCCTCGAAAAATGAAGAAAATCGATAGGAATCTCCCCATTAAACAGTAACCATCATTTGCTGCCAAGCATGACCAAATTATAGATAAGAAATTGATTAAAAAAAAACTCAACATTGAAGATGATATATGCCCATGATATCAATATCGATAATATGAAGTATATCTTACATGGAGAAACCATACAATTTTGTGTTAGATCCATCTCTGTTTGATCAGCTGCAAAATTCATAGACGTTAACAACTAAAACAAAACAAAAACACTATATTCTTCTGAATCAAACACATTGATGGAGCAACATCTAGGAGCCATGGAGAATAGAGAAGCGGCAGAGAGATGTACAAAAAACCCTAATAAATCAAAATGTTGAGAAAACCTCAAATCTAAAAACCATAAAATCGATGTAAACTGACCTTCCTATTAGACGGTTGAGAAGATGATGAATGATGGAGCCAGATTAATTGCAGTCTGAATCATAAGGTTTTTGTAACATACCTATTATGAATCCCCTTCGTCTCCGACCACTGCTCATATCGTCGTTTCTCCAACCACCATCAGTTCCAATCATCGTGGCCGCCAAATATAAACCAATCACATAGGAAGGTCAGTTTCAATATTGATATCATGGGCATATCATCTTCAATGTTGAGTTTTTTGTATCAATTTCTCATCAATGTTGAGTCCTTCCAATCGTAATAACAAAAAACTTCAAACACAATCAAATGAAGACAGAACTACAGATCTTGTGTGTAACGTTCAGATTTTAGAAAAAAGAACAATAACTAAACTAAACTCCTGATGAATGATTGAAAAACCAAAAACATTCCTTATGAATGACTAAAAAAACCTTACCTTTTAAACTCGATGGAGAAATGAATCGTTTTCAAATCAATGGATGCCGACAACGGCGGAGCACGGCGGCGTTGTCCGATAGAAAAGCAGGCAGTGTGGAGTGTTCCTTTGTAGCCCTGATCTTAACATCACCAGCATCCTCTGCACTTAGGGCGGTGAAATTCATGAACCGATTGCAAAAAAAATAGAAAAAACTTACATGGAAGCGTGAAGGGGAAGATACAAGATTGTATTAGAAGGAAGAAGAGTACTGGAGAAGGCGAAGGAGATACAAATTTAGGGTTTTACAAAAGGAATAAAGTGAGAATAAAGGGGATGGAATTGTTGGGCGGGAAAAGGGAAAAAAAGTAGCCCTCATCTACTGACATGTGGCCCAAATAACTTTCATTTATTATATATTATAGATATATATATATATATAGAAAAAGTATATCGTACATTACGGCTTAACGTGCTTCACGTACGACAACGTGCGTGATTTGTTCTATAACATGCGTGATTATTGTTTTCAATATGCGTGATTATCGTGTTTCATGCGTGATTTTGGATTTTTGAGTTATAACGTGCGTGATTTTAAAATGAACGTGCGTAATTACCTGTCGTACATGATGTACGTTAAGCCGTAATGTATGTTAACCTTCCTCTCTCTCTCTCTCTCTCTATATATATATATATATATGGATTGGGTAAAATGAGAACCACCTTGAGTTATGAGAACCGTAGGAACCAATATTAGTCATTGATCAAGTTGGTTTGGATGGATAAGATTAAAGACAATAAAGCAATGTAATGATTGTGTTTTAATTAATGACATTTTGTTTTTTTAGTGAGAAAAGGGCATATTGATCTTTTTACTATAGCTTTAATGATTGATATCATTATTGATTTTGTTTTAATTAATAAGATTGTTTTTTAATTAAAAAAAATTAAACATGCATTATCGATTTTTACGCCCCGTTCCCCGCCCCCCCCCCCCCCCGTTTTTTACGCCATGTTTTTATGTGCGGTTTTTATTCCCGTTTTTTACCCCCCCCCCCTTTTACGCTCGTCTTTTAAGCCCCGTTTTTTACGCCCTTTGCCCCCCGTTTTTTACGCCATAAACTTTTTTTAAACAAAAACGTTTTTTTACGAAAACTTTTTTTTACGAAAATTTTTTTACGGTTTTAAACTTTTTTTTACACCAATTTTTTTTTGCGGTTTTAACTTTTTTACAAAAAACATCTTATTTTAGATTTTTTTACAAAAAACACAATTTTTTCTACAGGTTTAAACTTTTTTACAAAAAACAAAAAAAAATTAACACCAAAATAAAAAAAAATTTACAAAAACTTTTTTACAATTTTTTTACAAAAACGAAATTTTTTTTACGCCAAAACATCTTTTTACGCCCCGACCCCAATTTCGGGTTTACGAAATTTGAGAATCTTAACATACGAACTTATCATCATTGACTAAAAAAATATAAAAACCAACAACAAAAAAAAAACATATGTGGATCTTGAAAAAAACATGGTTTGGCTCAAAAGTTTCCAATAATCAAAGGCTGCAAAATGGGAGGTTCAAAAACCTACCCTCCGCCATCCTTGCCGCGCCATCGTCATCAACTGTCGGAAAATTTGGTTTTAACCTATCACTGCCATCTCAACCCCAAAAATATCAAAAACACAAATCAATCCAAGATCCAAAATATCAACCCACTTAAGTATTACAGAACCAATTTGGGCTTCACAAGGGGTTTTATCTCAAAATAGAATCCCCAAATCCCCCATACATCTAGGGCATATCTGGAAAATAGAAACCACCAGCCATAACCCAAAACTTCAAACACATCAATGAGTTAAATGCTGCAAAAACAAATATTAGATCCATCAAAATCATGCAAAGAGTGAAAAGACTCCCACCAACCACCACGGCTGTCACAAAGACTCCCACCAACCACCGCCCCACCACCGTCTTCTGCCTCTGCACAACTCCCCACTAACCACCTCCCCACCACCGTCTTCAACGAAACCCTTTTCTGATCCAACAAAATCCCATCTTTTCCATCAAAATCAATCAAATCCACCAAAGTCAATAACTTTCCCATCTTTTCCAAGATTTTCAAGGGTTTTCAACAAAAAAACCATAAACAAGATACTAGCATATAAAGGTAACAAAAATCCACTGAAGTGAATGATTTTCCCCTCTTTTTTCCTAGATTTTCAAGGGTTTTCAACAATAATCCATAAACTAACTAACCAACATATAAAGATAACAAAACTTAACATGAAACACAAAACCAACAACAAAAATAGCCAACAAAGTCAAAGATTTACCAAAAATCGGAAACGCAGCCTGCCGTTTCCTCCATCGGATCTCCTTTCTCCGACGAATCAGAACCGATAACACCTTTCGTTCGAATCAGATCTGTTCGCCGCCGGTTTACTGGTGGTGGTGCCTTCGAAGTGGTGGTTGAACCGCCGAAACACCATCACACCCCTACCAGCGACATCAGACTTTGGGGTGATGGTGGTGTTCTGGTTAAGGATCAGAGATGCGGTGGAGGTAAAGGAGGTGGTTGTTGTTCGATTAGGTGCTGTGGTGGCGGTGGTTCGATGATTGTGGTGGAGGAGGTGTGGTGTTGATTTCTTCTCCAACATTGAGGTTGTGCAGATGTTAGATGCCCAAAATGAAATAGGGCATCAGATGAAGATGAGAGTTTCTTGTTGAGGAGAAAGACAGAAGACATCTGATATAAAAAGCAGTGACATTTGACAAGAGGAGAGAGACAGAGATGTAAATTTACTATATTATCCCTTCAGTTATACACACATGTTTTAATAGGTGGCCACTTTTGATTGGTTAATATTGGTTCTCGCGGTTCTCGCAACTAGGGGTGGTTTTCATTTGATCCAGATCCTATATATATATATATAATCTATAAATTATAATAAATCAAAATTAACTTTGGCCACACGCCCCTCTCTTAGTCTATTGTAAATGTAATTTCGTTATAACTGTATTGATTTTTAGTATCTTTAAGTTGTTAGTCTTAAAACACATAATAAATACAATGACCTTTTAAAATACAATCTACAATTGTAACTAATATAAATATAAATTATAACTGACTTTTAAAAAATATAATATATATTTTACGTATTCAAATTATAAATTAATTAAAGTTTTTAATTATGTCCAAGAATGGTAATAGTTTAAACTGCCTTCTTTTTTTTTAAATAAATCAATATAATAAATACTAATGAAATCTTGAATGATCACTGAAAATCATTTCCATATTTAAAATGTTTGCATAGTTTTAAATAAACAATAATTTGATGTTTAGCAAATGAATATTAATAAAAGTCAAATACACAACCACTATCAAAGATTGGTTTACTTAAAAGAATTGATTTTTGCTCATTAGCAGTTATATGTGACACTATTAAGAATGAAATGAAGACATAAAATCAATTAACTATTATTTGACAAAATTGAAAAATGTTAGAAATAAGACGACAAATGTAATGTACAAAGAAATATTTATAGATTTATAGATTGCTTATATGTTTGTCACTTAAATATTATAATTAACAATATGATTGGTGACCTATTAGCAAAGGTAAAAGCCTTTAGATACATTTAAATTTGATGGTCATTTAAGACTTCAAGTCCCACATACAACATCAGAAGTAAACAACAAAAGTACTTCCATATTATAATGTATCTTTTTTCAATATTTGATGCATCATTTTGTATAATTAAAATGAGTAATATTATATATCATATAAAGTAAAATATATTATATAACAGGACCTGTGAGTTTTTCGTATTTATTTGTTAATGAGAAGCCTCTTTATGTTAAAGAGTAGGGGGTGTTAAAAATATGTTAATAATCATAATAACATGGAAACCAATTGTTAATATAGTAGCATCTATTTATAATTTACTAAATTAATAAATTTATAAAAGTATTTTCTTTATGTAGCCCATATAACACACGGGATGTTAAACTACTAGATAATATAGCACTAGTTGAAGAAAACAAAACAATGTAATATACCACATTTACAAGTTATAATTAAGTTATATTTCACCAAACCAAAATAAGCGTTGTATGTCACGTTAGTGCCTAATTTTGACTTTAATGGTCCAACTGCTAGGCTGCCATGTAAAATTAAAGCAACATGATTAAATGGCAGACAAGTGACCACCAAGCACATGCCATAGATTCCATTCTCCCTAGGGCTGTAAACGAACCGAACGAACACGAACAAGGCTTTGTTCGTGTTCGTTCGTTAAGGAAATAAATGTGTTCACGAACGGTTCATGAACACTTACCGAACGAGATTTTATGTTCGTGTTCGTTCATTAAGGAAATGAGCGTGTTCGCGAACGGTTCACGAACACAAACGAACACAAATAAATTTGGCGAACGTGATGAAGGATAAAGATAGATGGCCCAGAGAGTAGCACTCGAACTTGAATCCCTTATTGTGGAACGGAGGTCGATCGTATCCAATGTAAATAATGAGAAATGAAAGGGAAATGATGCATAAACAAGGTGAAAGTGGGTTTCCTAGTTTAATTATTAGGGTAAAAAAATAAATAAAAGTTTAATAATATAAAAAGTACATATAAAATATAAGAAAGTACAAAGATCTTCAATTAAAACACAAACATACGAACATAAACGAACGCAAATCAATGAATGTTCATGAACACGTTCACGAACACCTTACCGAACGTTCACGAACACAATCGAACGAACGAGACCTCTGTTCATGTTCGTTCATTTAACTAATCGAACGAAATTTATTGTTCATGTTCGTTCGTTTATTAAACGAACGAACATAAACGAACTTCCCGCCGAACGGTTCACGAACTGTTCGCTGAACGTTCGGTTCGTTTACAACCCTAATTCTCCCACATGCTTTGTCACATGATCCACATCTCTTTATTTCAACTTAAATCAATTTTGAAATGAATCAAGCTTTACCCGTTTGAGTTAATTACTAATCCAAACTAGTATATTTATCAGGATAATACAGTTCTTAACTTCAACATATAGACTTATCACGATCCTCCACTTGTGGTGGAGTGGTGGAAAGGATTTGGTTTTCCTAGGATGGCCAAGTTCGATCCCCACACCCATCACATTTGGGGGAATGGCAATGAACGGGTGGAGGGCCAGTTGGTTCGAAACCCGGGAGCCACCCCGAGTTTTCTATTACAGTGCATTTACTCCAGAGAGTCCCCGACTCTTGTGGAGGGTGCAACTACACGCTCCCGGTTAATCGGGTAGGCAGTGGGCTGGAAATTTTCTCGGGGAACGCCTTAGCCAAACTCTGATGCACCAAGCGTGGGCCCGGTTAAGACAACATAGCCTTGGATGCCGGAGTGGGGCGGAGGGGCCTACCCGAGTTATAGGGTAGGTGCGATCTCTATCGCCTGTTGTAGAAATATCGCCGTTCAAAAAAAAATATAGACTTATCACGATAATATATTGTTAAACACAACTTTAAAATTAATCAAACCCAACTTTACTAGTTTGAGTCAATAACTAACTCAAACGAATAAAGTTATTGGTATTAAACAATGCTTAACTTAAACGGGTAAAATTACCATGATAATGTAATGTTAATCACAACTTTACAATAAATCAAATGCAACTTTACCAGTTTGAGTTAATAACTAACTCAAACGAGTAAAGTTATCGATATAACACAATGCTCAACTTAAAAGGGCAAAGTAATCACAATAAAATAACGTTAATCACAACTTTACAATCAATCAAACCCAACTTTTTCTATTTGAGTTAATAACTAACTCAAAACGGGTAACGTAATTACAATAGTATATACTTTTTTCAGAATACACTAAGAAAAATCAGCATCGACATAATACAAACCATGAACCTAGAAAAACAACACTAGTATCGAGTGTGTAATGTTAGAGATTAGATAAACATGTTAATTAATAAAACATTAACTAAAAAGGGTAAGTTTATTTGACAGAACTTGGAGGGGTTGGTGTTGTGGGCGACGCTAAGGTGACACATTGGTGGTGTCGAGGGCAGGTGATGAGATGATCGTTTGTGAGGCCGGCGGCCTGCATGAAAGAGTAGATGACTGTCGGGCCCACTTGGCGGAACCCTCTTCTCACCATGTCTTTGCTTATGGCTTCGGCTTTTGATGTTTTCACAGGAATCTTGTGACTTGACTTGTATTGTGACACGATGGGCTTATGGTTCACAAATCTCCATATGTAGTTGTTAAATGACCCGAACGTCTTGTTAATCTGTCATAGGTTAATATATAATATTAAATTTAATCAAGACAAAGTTACCTAGTAATCTTTGTTTAAGGAAACACGTCATTGTACCTCGCTAATCGATTTAGAGTTGTCAACGACACCTCGGACAAAACTAACTTCAATGCCATATTTACTACTAAGCGATTGTATCCTTTTCTCTGAATACTTTGACACAATATCTGCATCGAATCCTGAGAAAGCTTCCCTACAAATTATAAAGTACGATTGATTATACTTCTATCTGACTTTAAGATTTAAAGATTGAGGTTTAGGGTTCAAATATTGAAAACTCAAGACCGACCTAAATTGTTGCCTTTTCTTCAAAACCGAAGTCCAATCCGAGCCAACTTGAGCACCCGTTAGCACCAAGAGTTCGAACAACATCCTTCATACACAACCAATTTCGTTAATAAATAGCCGTTTTTACTAGAGGTTTAGACAATATTTTAACACCTAGTTTTATGATTAAAAAATGAAAAAAAGAATAATAAAATAATTTGAGTGCTTACTTGTCATCATGAACAGGAACTCCCCATTCGTCATCATGGTAATCAACATATATGGCATCTATCCAATTAAATTAAGTTAAAAATTCATACAAAAAAAAAAAAAAATACAAAATCAAATGTCATACATATATAATCATCCACCATGCAAATTAGGATTTTCATAAATCCTACCTGAATTAGGAGTAATGAAGCTACATCTTTTCTGCTGTACAAAAACGGCTGAAGTAACACAATTTCGATCAAAACTATACGATTTCGATCTACCATAATGCGCGATCTTCATCTTCCTCTGTACCTGCATCACGGCCACCTGTTCTCTCCTCGCGGCCGCTATACTCCCCGGCGGTGAACGAGGGCTGCAATCAGTGTTTGTTTCGATCGAATTACGATCATGAAGGGTACCGTTTTTGGCTTTCTTCACCGGGATCACGGATTTTGGGGTTGTGCATGAGGCTGGAGGTTGATTTGGTTTTGAAGTGGAGATGGATTTTGGTAGGGAGAGGGTTTTTTTGAGGGGACGTGGTGGTTCGGGGAGTGGGGAGTTGCGGTTGGAGGTGGCCGGTTGGAGTACGCAGCGACCGTTGATGTCGAAGAGGGTGGGTGGGGAAGTTGTGTCATTTGGTTGCCGGTGCCGGAATTTGGAGTTTGAAGAACACATAGTTGAAAAGGTGAAGTGTGGTTTGAAGGAAATGAATTGAGAGATGGTGGTTATTGGTTATTTATAGTGTAATGGAGAGGGGGAGCGGGTGGTAATAGTATAAAGCCAAAAAGGGTGTAAATTTTGTATAGAGTAAACTGCAATTTTACACCCTGATGTTAGGGGTCATTGGCATGTCTATCCCTTAAGGAAATAATTGCAATTTTAACCCCCACTGTTTGCTCTTAAGTCGCACTTTTACCCCCCGGCGTCAAAATGGGTTAACAGTCAACATTATAACCTGATGGTCAAAGGGTATAATTGTCATTTTGCTCTTATGTCAAGCTTCTTTGATACAACACCCCCTATAAGTAACAGACCACCGCATAATTACCCCCCAACCTTCCCACCATCGACCTTCAACCTTCTTCTCCGGCGACATAACACACCGGCGGCGATCAGTGTCTCTCCGGCGACATCTCCTCTTCCGATCATTCTTCACCTCGTCGGATCACAACAACCACAGCCGCTATCTTCAGATCAGTGGAAATGCCGGTCTTTTGTTGGATAATCCGTTATATCATCCGCCACACCAAAGGTATAATCGGCCAATGTTAGTTAATCAGGGTCAGATTTAGTCATTATCATGTTATAAACAGGGTTTAGGGTCTGATTTGGTTCACTGTTGGTTTTTCTACAGTTGACCTGACGATGAGCTTATCAAGCTCATCTTTGGTGGTCCACCTGGTGGTCTCTGTGTTTGGGAGGCCTGTCCTCAACTTCCATCTACCACCGGAGAGTTGAGCGGATGGATGTTTACTCTACTAGTTATTTAGCTTATGTGTAATATGTAGGTTAACTTAACTTAATCGAACCTTTTGTGTAATATGTAGGTTAACCTAACTTAACTTATTTAGCTTTTGTTGACATTATGTTTGATAAAAATTAGGAGCACACTCATGTGCATTTACAGGTTGTAGGCATAAGTGTGCTTAATCAGTTTGGGCATAACACACACTGGTTGAACAGAGTTTAGGCATAACACACACCGGTTGATCACATTTTGGGCATAATTGTGCTTAATCAGATGCATAGAACACTGGTTGTAGGTTGGTACTTGCTATGATAACTTGCTATGCTACTTCAGGTTGATCATGTGCATGTGCTTAATCAGTGTGCTTGATCATGTGCATGTGCTTAATCAGTGTGCATGATAGAACACACCCTGGTTGATCATGTCTACCACAGGTTGATCATGTGCTTAATCAGTGTGCTTAATCATGTGCATTTGCAGGGTGTAAATAACACATAGCAATAGACTGAAGTAAATAACACATAGCATGCACAGGTTGATCATGTGCTTAATCAGTGTGCTTAAATAACACAAAGCAATAGACTGAAGTAAATAACACATAGCATGCACAGGTTGATCATGTGCTTAATCAGTGTGCTTGATCACAGTTGCTGTATGTGCATAAGTTCTAATCAGTTGCTGAATGTGTTACTGATTAAGCACATTTTTGGTGCAGCAGGTTGTTAGTGCAGCAGGTTGTCTGAATGAGTTACATTTTTGGTTCATATTTGAACACCTTATAGAAATAACTGATATTTGATATAAATGTGAACTAAGTGTATCAATATATCTGCAGCAAGTATCGGAGTGTGATTTGTTCACATTGGACCTGCAGTTCTTATAACAGATGCATAGAACAAGTTCAGAATTAGTAATTTACCAGTTTTGGAGTTTTTGCTTGTTAGGTTTCACATTTTTGAACATGTATGATTGTTAGGTTTCAGATTACGTGTTCAAAAATCAGAATTAGGTTTCAGATCAAAGAACAGGTTCAGATTTTGTATTATAGAATCATAGAACAGGTATTTGATTTTGGCGGGAAGGGTTTTGGAAGTTGCAGAGGGTAATGTTGTGTCTTAACACAAAGTACAAGGGGTAATAATAAAGGACAAATTAGTAATTTACCAGTGGGGGGTAATTGTGCGACTTAACAGGAATGTTGGGGGGTAAAATGTAAGGGTAATATAGTCATTTCAACTTAGAGTTAACAGTTCTGTTACCCATTTTGACGCCGGGGGGTAAAAGTGCGACATAAGAGCAAACAGTGGGGGTTAAAATTGCAATTATTTCCTTAGGGGGGTAGACATGCCAATGACCCCTAACCTCAGGGGGTAAAATTGCAGTTTACTCTTTTGTATAATAACAAAGGATGAAAAGCCTTATGAGCAATGCCCATCTCCAGGTTTTACATAACCGACATCTGTCGGTCTTCCTCATTTTCAAAACACCAATCTATGAGTGAGCACGTGTGGTCTGCAAATGTTTTAATTTTTCTTTACTTCTTTTTTTGACCTGTTGCTAGAAAACCACAACCACAAAACTACCGCCAATGTTGGTTGAGAGAGGGAGATAGGGTTCGGCCGCTAGGCGATGGAGAGGAGACGGGTCTGTCTTCAAAGAAATAGAGGCAGAGTGTGACGGTGGCGGTGGCGGTGGTGAGAAAAGGCGAACCAACATCAGTGGTTGGTGTTGTGCTCAGACAACGGTTGGTTCAGCAATGGTTACATTGTCTCCACCCCACCGTCGGGTATTAGGGCAGAACAATAGAGAAGTTGCAGGTTTGATGGTGGTTGGTTCCGGCCGCCGGATCTGGTTTAGACAAATTTTCTTGGTTCTGGAGGAGATGGTGTTGTTTGTTGTCGGAGGAGATGACCGGTCCTGGTCGGAGACGGTGACGAGATGGTGGCAGTCGTGGTCTACATATGAAGTTAGTAACAGATAGAAGATGGGTGGGTTTGGTTATGAGAGATAAAAGTGGGGGAATAAATTGAAAAACAATGTAATGTAAAATTGTAAAGCTTCCCTGATTGAAATGTTTTGAGATCTTTGTTACACTATTGGTGAAGATATTGGTTTTTTCGTTGATTTATCAATTTATTATATTGTAATTTTCAGGTTTTATAAATGTACTTTACAATAGAATTGTTCCAACAATATCGAGTACAACGTCGAATCCGACCGAACATAGGTACATGCATTGGTGTTATCAGAACCGTTACTGATATCCATTTTTATGGTTTTGGTTGTTTAAAAAATGTGTCGCCATATCCTTGCGTCTTGCTTATTTTTATCTACGTTTTCAATCTACCGTGAGTGTGACTAATTACCCGCTACTAATTTACTTTGCTACCTCTAAACTTTAATGATTATCATATGGTCCGTGAACGATCGTCATTGCTACGCGTTTTACACATGTTGGATCTCCGCCGCAACGCGCGGCTCGGAAACCAACTAGTTTGTATTAAAGTATGATATGTTTTATTTT
Organism: Helianthus tuberosus; assembly: GCA_030545235.1. Lineage (NCBI taxonomy): Eukaryota > Viridiplantae > Streptophyta > Magnoliopsida > Asterales > Asteraceae > Helianthus > Helianthus tuberosus. Next base: position 89,239,388 of record CM060369.1, read on the forward strand.
AGAGTTAATTGCCAAAATTGTCCCCGAGGTTTGGACACGTTTGTCATTTTCATCCAAAATGACCTTTTGTACCATTTTGCCCCCCCACGTTTGGTATTTTTTGTCATTTTTATCCAAATAACTAACTTAGTTAAAAAACACCGTTTAATGAGAGGTACGTTTGAAATTTTACATTTATAAGTAGGGGTATTAAACAGTGTTTTTTTAACTAAGTTAGCCATTTGGATGAAAATGACAAAAAATGTCAAACGTAGGGGGCAAAATGGTACAAAAAGGTCATTTTGGACGAAAATGGCAAACGTGCCCAAACCTTAGGTACGATTTTGGCAATTAACTCTTTATTTTATATATATTGAATATAGTTTGTAAGTTTTTTTTAATGAAACCAAACCATATCCAACTTTCATTTTATTCTTACTTTATCATGTTGTGAATCATGTTTTTCAAACTTGTTTGTAGAAATTATCCGTCTAGTAAAGTTCAATGAGACTTTTACTTCCCGGGAGTTTGCCTATGTTGAGATCCTTCGTTTTCTACTTTTTAACGGCTAATATTACTTCTTTACATTAGGAATCGTAAACTATTTCTTTTGCTTAGGTTTAAACCGACACCTATCACATCGGCCCTATGTTGAGATCCTAGACTGAGAACTAGCTCGTCAAGAATAATGGTTTATCCCTGGTAATATCATGGATATACAAACAAAACGTATCGTGAGATTGTTAATTGTAAAGCACGAATGACACAAAATCGAGAAAATGACGTTTTTATCGGGTCTAGAAAACAAAAAGAAATGGTATGAAATTTCTTATATTATAAGAATCTGTTCCCTCTTATGAACTCTAAAATGTTGATTGCAAGTGGTTAGAGAGGAATGGCGATTGATGATAACAACCATGAAAATTAATAAACGAGGAACTATCCAACGGGTTTCTACATTCTTCAAGTTTTTATTACCAAAAAAAATAGTATTATTGTTGTTTTAAGCAAAATACGTCTTTTTTTTGTTTTAAGAAACAAAAGTTGTATCTTTTTTATGTTTGTTTTACACTAATCCAGATCGTGTTTCGACATCGAGTCGTTTTTTTACCTCTTTAACAATAATATACTATAAACATTGATGAAGAAAACTAGGCTATAAAGAAGATACATATAAAATTTATAGGGTTATTAGATTTTATCACCCTCAAATATTGTCTATTGGCCGCTGTCACCCCCACCTATCACTTTGACGCCTGTCACCCCCAACTTAACACTTAGTATGTTCTGTCACCACGTCGTTAACCGATCCCTAACTTTTGAACCTGTTACTACACTTTTTGGGGTGTCGTAGGGATCTTGGGAAGGTTTTAGGGATCTTAGAACACCCCCAAAAGTATAATAACATGATCAAAAGTTAGTGATCTGGTGACAGAACACACTAAGTGTTAAGTTAAGTGTGACGGGAGTCAAAGTGATAGTTGGGGGTGGCAGCAGCCAATGGCCAATAGTTAAGGGTGATAAAATCCAATAACCCAAATTTATATGTTTAATCGCATACACTGATAAAACAAATGCCCTTGATACTAAAATTTAAGTACAATATGTTTTTGTTAAAATACTTTATTTCAAGATTATCGAGCTAAATACGAGGTTTTTAAGGTGAATTGGAAATAAATAATCCCATCTAACTCAATTTGGCCGATAATCCCAAGTCAGTTATTGGCCAATAATAATCCGAACTGGTCAATTTTTTTTTTTTTTTTGTAAAATAGTCCGCCGTTAAAATAGCTTAACGGAGTTAAGTTTTTTTTTTTTCCTAATTACAAACCGATGTTTTAGGGATTTTGATCAGAACGAGGATACAAGTCGATTGATGTAAAACTTACCTCGAAATTGTGTTCGAAATTGCTTGATTTTTGTTAATGGAAAGTTTAAACACCCGAATTGAAGCACCGTTTTCGGGGGTTGGGGCAGTATTTCGAGGTAAGTTTTACATCAATCGACTTGTATCCTAGTTCTGATCAAAATCCCTAAAACATCGGTTTGTAATTCGGAAAAAAAACTTAACTCCGTTAAGCTATTTTAACGGCGGACTATTTTACAAAAAAATTTTGACAACTTCAGATTATTATCGGCCAATAACTGACTTGAGATTAATATCAGCCAAATTAAGTTAGGTGTGATTATTTATTCCCAATTTGCCTTTTTTTAATATGTGCATTTTATATTTTGATTATTGACTACAATACAATAAAGTGTGTGTATCTATAAAATAAAGTGTTTATATTCTAGTAGATTGGAACAAAGATGTGGATGTAATGGTGGGGAAGTGGTAACATGGAGGGATCGGAGTGTGTCCTACAACCCTGCCCTCTAGGCAACTTATCTTGTTTTTATGAGAGAGAGAGAGAGAGAGAGAGAGAGAGAGAGAGAGAGAGAGAGACTTCACCAACATCCGCTCCCTCTTCATGTGCGTTGTCTTAAAAGTGCACTTAACGTCATTATAGCCACTAAAATGTGATTATCTGGTACATGTATCGTTTATGTTTACTTTTAACGATTATAAAAAAATATATGTATATGCTCATCGTCCTATCTTCTCTCGCAGGCAGTGGCGAAGCTTCCACCATGGGTCGAAACGTATATACCCAAAAATTCTATAAAACGGGGGGGTCGGAAACGTAGAAAAAGTATATCATACAATATGCCTTAACGTACGCTGCGTACACGATGGCAAAATCGCACGTTATGTTGCCAAAAATCAAAATCGCATGTTGGGGTATTTGAAGAAAGCGCATGTTAGTGTATACAAAAAGCTGCAAAATTGCATGTTCGTATATATGAAGAAATTGCATGTTGTGGTAAACGATTTCGCATGCTGTATTATATAAGAAATCACATGTTGAAGCAAAACCTCGCACGTTGATCAAAAACAATCTTGTACGCAGCGTACGTTAACCCCTATTGTACAATAACCGACCTCCGAAAACCTAAATACCCAAAAATTTATATACGAAAACTACATACTCTCCACTAAGCGAAAAGTACGGGGGATGGGCCGCCCCTCCCGCCCCCACTATGTTGCGTCCCTGCTCGCAGGGCCAAGGAAAACTCTTGTTATGTTCGGGATGATAGGATTTTAGACAAGGGAAACTTGTTTTGAAGTCAAGTCTATAGAATATTTGGTTATCGTATGTAAACTCGAATCAAACTTTCTATGTCAAACATAAGGGTATCCGGAGTGGTGATCTGCAAAAGTCGGCAAACAAGTTTACCGACGCGGTAAACCACCACCAACAAGATGTTTGCCGATTTTGACTTGTTTGTGCCGTGATGGTATGACGATGCGGGGAGGGAGGATAGGAGAGAGAGAGAGGGTGTGTGGGATGGGGTCCATTCCAATTTCAACCATTTTTCCTTTTTAAAAAAAAATAATAGTTTAACACTTTACCAAGTGTCTAACCATTGCCAACATTTTGAGCATAGTTTACCACTTTGACATGGCACACACTCATTGGTTGATTTTTTAGTTTGCCACTCTCAAGTGTTTAACCACTCCTTACACCCTAAATCTAGTTCGGTTAATGTATGGTTGAGAAAAAAAAACAAAACCTTTTTGACTTGAAGTCATTGTCTTTTTTATATCCGATGTCAATTTTGTGACATCAAAGTATATACATACATGTATACAAAAACAAAATATCGTCTAATGTTATAATTGTCATCCACAAATATGATCTACTACTTCTAATAAAGCAAAAACAACTTATGCCACATGACATTATCTTAAACATGTTATTGCCACGTGTGATTCTTACACTTCATATTTTTTTCATTGGAGCGGCAAAATAATAAGAGAACGCTCTTCTCCTTTCACACTGCGTTCTATCGCATCTTTTGTTTCCATAAACATGAATTACTTCTCTTCTAAATCCTATTTCAAATAAAAACCCTAGATCTAATTATGTATTTCACCTTGCTGATTCATCTCTCAATCAATCCTCTAGGTCGTTTGTTTCATCTATTGCTTCTTCATCTCTGTAATTTTCTGTCATGTATTGCTTGAATCGGACTCTCTTCCACGGAGTGGTCGCATTCGGTTTCACCAGCTCAATATCAAGAACGATTCTCAATTAGTGCTCCGATCTGGTAATTCATCGATCTTTGATTCAATATTTTGTTTTTCTTGAATTTTTATGTTCATATGCCTCTAATTTAACTGTAGTTTGTGTGTTAAGAAATTTTTCTTGAATTTTTTTGTTCATATGCTTCCATCTGTATTCCTTCTCCTCCAATCCTCTTTCACTAGAAACTAACCCTAGAAGTCGCTATAAAACATATGATTTTACCAAAACCTTAAATAGTGCTTTCTTCTTCAGCTGCTTCAAGGCGTCTGCAATCCATTCGATCTACCAATCAGATCATATACATACGAGTTGGAACCAGAGGCTTCTTTTTCTAAACCCTGAAATCGATTATTCTTTGTTGAAGATTGAAGATCGCCCCTTTATTTTTCAATCGATTTCAACAGGTACGTTTCCATTTCACATTCCATTAATCTTTTTTAAAATCTGGATCTGAACCTTTTTTTTAGACTTGATTTTGTATGCATCTAAAATATGAATGGTTTTGTGGGTTAGTGGATGTTCGGATAGAATTATACGTAGTAAATCGGTTGACCCTTTAGTTGGCATTACGTTATGCTGTTTGGTTGTTTTATGTGAAACATTAAGATGCCTAGCGTTTTTTTATGTTTGTTATTGTCTTTGCATTGTCAATTGTTGTATTACAGATAAGCGCGGTTTTCCTTACAGTCAAGGTCTCTAATAGCATACAGAATGTGTTAAGACGAATCTTCAGTTGTACTTCTTTATCTCTTCTTTGCTACAGTCAAGGTCACTGCTTTTAATTTCATTGAAACATGATGAATATTATTGGACTAATTTTAACTGTAAAATTAACTATTTTTTGGATATTCAATGGAACTAAAACGAACTTAAAAATTAGGTTTGTCTGCTCAATTTTTCCACGGTAAAATCTGATGTGTAAGGATTAAACAAGCCATGTGTATAGAATTCTGAACTAATCGTTCATTTATGTATAGAATTGCTAAAGTAATCCGATTTGAATCTGTGAATCATCACAAGATTTCGTCTTATTTTGTTTACCCCATCTTTCTTGTACATTTCCTTTAAAAAACACTAATATTTGATGTAAAGATAGAAGATTTGGCGTGTCAGGTGTGCTCAGTAACTACATAATGGGATGGGGTTAAAATGGGTAATTCTCTGTACAACTTGAAACGGGTCTGGTTGGGTCGACCTGAAATACATTTTGTCTATAGTTCGTAACTTCTTTTTTAATAAATGGTTACATGGTAAATACGATTACAAACGAGATGATATAATTTCAATAATAATGCAACTTCTAAACAAAATATAGATGAGTCTAGATGAGTCTCTATTAGTAAGCTGTTTCATTTACAGATTCTTCATTTTTACAAAGTAAGCACATTTCGATATCGTCTACTTCGTTATGTACTAATTAATTTCCTTTTCTTCTTCACGTAGACCTAAATTCTGTAACATCTCGGTAGTTTTGTACTAACTTTACTCTTAATTTTTGGTAATGAACAGGTTTTCGATCGGATTCAATTGTCACTAAGCTATTTCAGCTACATATTCTTTCATTAACAGAGTACGCAGGCAGGCTGGGTCGGGTTGTCTATGTCATGGTCTAAATTATATATGAGTCTAAATCGCTTGATGCCCATGTCGTCACTATATCAGTTGTGTTGTATTAATTTTACTTTTGAGTTTTTGTTGATCAACACGTGTTAGTAAGTTGTTTCATCTACATATTCTTCATTTTTACAAAGTAAGCACATTTTGATATCGTCTACTTCGTTATGTACTAATTAATTTCCTTTTCTTCTTCACGTAGACCTAAATTCTATAACATCTCGGTAGTTTTGTACTAACGTTACTCTGAATTTTTGGTAATGAACAGGTTTTTGATCGGATTCAATTGTCGCTAAGCTATTTCAGCTACACATTCATTCATTAACAGAGTAAGCACATCTAGATGTCATCTACTTTTTTAAGTACTAATTTATTTCATAGACCTCAATTCTCTTCCAATATACAACACTGTATCACGAGATGTTAACAAATTACAATAAAATTTATTAATATATATGTTTATGAGTCCATTTGGTTATTTTCAAGTTAGTTCAGTTTGTATCTGTGTAGACAAGTTATTTAACTATTTTTTAAGTTTTAGAAACCTAAAATATGTGTAAACGACTACTTTTAAGGTTATGAGGTTTCTTATTGGATTCGATTACTAGCAAGTTAGCTCATTTGCATTTGTGTACCATCGCCGACAAACATTGTTAGCAACTGCCTCACATATTGGTACGCTGTTTCTTTAGGATGCTCACACGTGGATCTCAAACGGAGAGTTAAATTCACGTGACATGGCAGTTGCCGCAAGAGAAAGTTCTATATGCCTTCAGGTAGGAAAATTCACACGACATCGCATTATATAGGTCTCTGATCTTGCAAAAGCCATACGTGTACAGGTTAGGAATTTACATTTTGATTAAAAATGGCGGAGCCAATTGGACAAATATCACAGAGAACACAGGTTAGGAATTTACATTTTGATTAAAAAAGAATTATATTTCATTGTTGGTTTTCTTTCAAGATCATTCATTAATTTGTTTTTTTTATATTTTGTGTAAAAACCTTGAAATAGAAGTCTTGAAATTCAAGTCATTCAAAACAAGAGTTTTAGTAAAATATTATGAACTGAGAAATGAAATAGAAAAGTGTGGAAATCAATGATACTTGAAAAGAATTGTTAGGAAAAAAGAAAAGAAAAACACCTACCGTTGGTAGGTGTAGGCCAGGGACATTTTATTATAAATTTGATTTTGAGTTTTATAAATCTTCTAAGCATTGCTAATGGTATATTTAACGTGTACTTTGGGGTTAAATACTTTTAATGCATAAAAGTGGATGATTAGAAATCCGGTAGGAAATTTAAAATATAATTGTTGTTTGTTAATGAGGATAGAAAGGTCAGTGGGCTCAAGATTATCTAAGGCTGAGACAGGAAGACGAAGTTTTATTTAATTTAAAGGGGTTGCTCGGTTTGATTTTTAATCACTCACTACGGGCGCTTTCTAACAAATAATAAAAGGTTCGCTCAAGGATGTGGCTCGTGTGTTGCCCATGGCTGGTGTGTTTTTTATCTCAGTCGTATTTGTTCAATTATCTACTTAATTGTTGGTTTTTTCAGTTCAATGTAGTTTAATATTTACACAAGTAATCAAACGTTCCTCAAACTTCTGACTTCTGTTGGTTAAAATGGGTGCCTGTTAAGGTTCTTTGCTTCAACTGGAGGCTGCTCCTGAATAGGATTCCTGTCAGCCCTAATTTGATCAGGAGGGGTGAGGCGGTGGGATCGATGTTATGTCAATTCTGCATGCGTGAAAAGGAAATGACAGACCATATATTCTCCAACTGCTATCTTGCCGCTGAGGTATGGAGAAGGGTGTCGTGGTGGAGCGGCTTCCCCTTCTACGTGGCTACCAATGTGGCTGGACTGTTTAATATTGCAGCTTCAGTGTCGGGTTCTAAGGCGAGGCGTCGTGGGGCATTGCGGTGTTGTATACGACTATCTGGTTTATGTGGAAGGCTCGGAATAACTTGGTTTTTAATAGGCGTCAAACTACTGTAGAAACTCTGATGGAAGATATTATCACTTTTTAATGGGTGGTTAACAGGTCCAAAAATAGGTCTCTATCTTGGCACACTTGGAGATGTTCTGCTGTGGCTTGCTTTTAATATGCATTGTTATTGTTGTTACTTTTAGTTTGTTGATGGCTTGTGGCCTTTTTTCTCTGTTTGTACTTGGTTCTCTTGGCTTCGCGCTGTGGTGTGTTAATGAGCAGTGCCTTTTTCTAAAAACAAATCAAGTGGATTATTTATAATTTTATTCTTCTCTTACATACAACAATTTTTTTTATTTATGATACAGCTATTGTGCATCTTAAGAAACAATAGATCATTTTTTCGTGGTCTTTTAGCTTTTAATATCATTGGTCAGTTTGGAATGAATGCTACCATATGTAAGAGAAGATTATGCATTGCTGCATCAGTTACAGATTAGTGTGATAGCTATTTAGCAATATCATGCATTTTCATATTTTTTATGGAATGAATGCCACCATATTTAACTTTATCTCAATAGATCATTTTTTCGTGGTCTTTTAGCTTTTAATTTCATATGTACGACGCGATTGTTGTGGTTTAGATGATTTCTCATCGGTTTTGAGATAAAGAGCAGTCATCGAATTACCAGTCATCGTTTTCGTAAAATATTTCTAGGGTTTTTTTATTTGATTTTGCAAATCGTTGCAGATTTGCAGCAGCTTTAGATTAGGAGATTTGTAACAATATTTGAAGCTTTTGTTTAATTTGATGACCGATTTTCTTTAAATTGTTTTGATGACTTTACGAGAAGTTTATGTTTGTTATCATTTTCAGGATTTGAAACAGTAATCCCCAAAATAAAAGGATGTATCGGCAGTAACGATTAGTTTGCATCACCCACAACCTATGATTGCAATTAGATTCTTACTGGTATTTGTGGAGTTATGTAATTTCTTATAGTTGTGAAAGTAAGTAACTTTTGCTATGTACTTTACCTGAACTTGTGGATTTTTTATTATGACTAGATTAGCCATATGGTTTAGCTGGTTGTTGACTACCTGTACCGGTTTCATAAATTATGTTCTGGTGCAAGCCTTACTTGCAAATTTGAATAATTTATTAGCACATTTAAATGGGAATACTAGTGATATCAAATTAGTTTGTGTAATTTATTGGATTAATTGGTTCATTTACGGGTCACGAGTCAGCACATTATCGAATGGTTTACTAGCTAACGAGTCAGTAGGTTAGCTGGTCAAAAGTGCAAATGAATCAGGGGTTAAAGCCAAAGGCTCAAGTAAAATCACAAGTGGGTTTTATGTATTTAGTGCGTGTTTTGCATGAGTGAATAAAGGAGTCCAAGGTTTAATTCACAAATAGCAGCTTCCACTTTTCTTCTGCATTTATTTTCCTTCTTCACATACTACACATACATACTTGAGTGTGAGTTGAGTGTTTAGAGTGGGGCCTGAACCAACATAATTTATCAAGCATGTTAGTTGTTTGACATGGTAATCAATTTTAGATGTGTTGGTGTTGAGTGTCAGTTTTTAAGTTTATTAATCGAATCTGTCTCAATGTATTAGTAATTTTTTTTGTTGGCATATATCAATTTTCTATCAAATGGTTTCAGATTATACTGTACTTGGGTCATAATCTACTGATTGTGTAATCTGGTAAGAAAATGTGGTTTTTATATTTGATTTTATGTATTTAGGTTAAGAATAAAACATAGTTTTTCAAAGCATTAGGTGAATATAATGTGGGATATAAGGTCCTTTTAAATGTAAGAGTTGTAAATGAATTCCTTAAGATGCATGTTGCTTTGAGGAGAGTTCATAAGAAGCTGACTTCTTTTAGTTGTATATAATATTTATCATTTAACTATTTTTTAGATCACATGATGGTAGCTCAATAAATTATCTTATTCAAAAGCATTTTTTATTTACTAGAATATTTAAGTTTTAAACCATATTTGACAATTAAAAACTCATGAGTCATGACCTGTACTACAAAGTTGTCGTTTTAACCTATTTACAAACCGTCCCATTCTACCACCTGGACATATCTACATTTTAGTAGTAGACGTTTAAATTAACGACCAAATGCAAGAAATAAACATTTTTTTTCATACTCGACTTATTCTTCGGCAATATAGTATTTTCATTGTTATGGTTTATTGTTGAAATATTGTTAACTTTTTGTAGGTTTTTAGAATTAAGCTCTGCTTTGGAACATGAACGGCCTACCACCACTAATAAGTTGACTATACTTAGAGACACCCTTTGAGTTCTGAATCAGTTCAAATTAGAATATTGGGATATTAAAGAAATTAATGCAAAACTATCTGAATAAGATAAAAAAAATTAAAGGTTAGTATGCTTATACGCATTATTGATAATAAACGAGTAAACGAATAATACATGTGATTCAGATATATTTCTGTTAGTTTCACAAAATCTAATTTAGACATGTCTATTAGTTTCATATCTTGCATGATCACACAATAGCATTTAGACATGACGACTAAAACTTGAGCTAGATACTGTTATTTTTATCTTCCCCTAATGGGTCAGGATAGATTATTTTTTAGTTTTAGTTTTAGTTTTGACTCTCATCATTTTTTAAGCTAGAAATGTTTAATGTTCGATTATATGCTTAAGAGAGAATTGTTGTGACTAACGGGTGAAATATTCTGTATCAGTATTTGTATTTTCTAATCTTAAGAAGGCAATTTAACATTCAGTCATCAGGGGCTTTGTTAAAGTTTTGTCGTTTTCTTTACAAAAAGAAGTATATGAATGTTCATATTGTTTGCCGCTTGATATTTCTGAAATTTGGTAGGTTGACCAGCTTAATGTTTATGTTGTAAAGGAGTTGCTTTATGATCTATCTGTCATTGTTATTTGTGGATTAAAGGCTTGTCACGGAGTGTGCCTTGGCCGAAATTGTCTTTTATCTCGAATGGTTATGGTAGAGAGCATACTAGACCTCGATATGGGAGTTTAACTCATGGTCAAAATCTTCAAGATGTCGTGATCACAGGTCAACATTTTTATGTGTTGTTATTCATATCCCTCATATTGATATATCATTTATGAGTACCAAGAACCAATGTGTGTATTGTTAAAAATCTGAATTGATTATATCTTCCATAACCATAACAACAGGGAATAATGGTACCATTGATGGACAAGGTCAAAGATGGTGGAAAAGGTATCGTCAAAAGCTTCTTAACAACACGCGAGGTGTCACACCCCGATTTCCACGTGTCACCGGTGGGCCCGGTGGGGAGTATCGTGACGTGGTTGGCAACATAATAGTCAAACAACACAATATAAAAATATGCACAGCGGAAGCAAATGAAAAGATATAATTCAACCGAATTTAATATTGTAATATCATGTATCACAACAGTCGATTGTTTATCCACGGATCGAAAATAAAATGGAAACAATAGTTCAACAGACTTTAGGCATCTTAAGCTTGCGAGACTTCTATTGATGCTAAGGAGAAATCCCAGCCAATTACGCTTAGTACCTTCATTTAATCTTTTTGGGAAAATACGTCAGTTTACACTGGTAAATACAATCAACTGACTCATTTTGGAAAATGATTAAAAATTGATTTGGATGCACGTGGCATAAACATTTTATAACTTGGGAGAATTATTTAAATATATAATCTTGTGAACGAATTACATGTTCCTTATGCGTTCAGTAGCCCGGACGTACCGGGTTAAAGATCAATAGACACACCACGTTATTCTTTTGTGCACTGACGGGTGTACGCCTACACCCCGCGCTTAAGTCGTGGCCATTTCGTAAAATGATGCCAAGGATATCCGGGACATGGTCATTAACCCCCCAAAGGCTTTAAGTAAACAAGACTGTTTAAACGAGCCGATCAAATTATTCAATTAACCACCCAACGATGGAAGATTTGATGCCCGATCAAGCGGTATTCTATATACCGTAACCCAAGCCCGTATAGGGAAAATAAGTTAAAAGTATTTACCTGAGCAAAGTATAAATCACAATAAGCAAACACAAGTAGCTTTTACTGGTACTCCTAATCTGGAACGAAGGTTTATAATAACCTATTAGAATCCTAACGGGTCTTTAATTAAGCTTAAGCTTAGACCGGTTAGTTTCAAAGACACGATTCGTACGCACGATTAAGCGATGACCGGATAGAATGTGATTTAGACCCGACAAGTTCAGAGACTTGCTTAATATGGGTATTTCATACACATTCTGGATTTTAAGATAAAACCAATAAGGTTTGACCCGTTTCGGCTAATTTATGTAAACTAGTTACATAAACCGAACCGAACGCGTAATAAGCGTAACGGGTAATAATGAGAGCCATTTACAGGTTTCCTAAGTTAATATGCTTCAAATATGTTGTAACATCAGTAAGATGTCTTTTATTATGCCCGAAACGAATTTAAACACAAGCTATGCCCCGTAGGGGTAGTTTGGTCATTTATAAGGTGATAAAAGAGTTTAAGTAGTATCCTGAGTTACAGGTCTGATGTAATCAGCAAAGATAATCAATTTGCTAAGTTATATCAGTAGGGTATAGTATATGTGTGAAATTTATCAATTATAACCAAAACTATGCACCGTAGGGGCATTTTGGTAATTTCACATAAGCCGTAAAGCTCAAAACTGAAGTCTGAGTTAAACAAATTTTTCTTACTATTAAAATATTATAATTTGCCTCAAATATCAGTAGGTATCACCCTTGGTATGTTTAAAATAGTTCTAGTACATACTAGGCGTTAAAACGCTTAATTAGGCGATTAGAAGCCGTTTCCGGGTTCTATGCAAAAAGCTGATATTTTTATTATTCCTGAAGGCTTAAAATAATTCATTTATCATTTAATATCAGTAGCAAAAGGTTTGGAGTCATTTAAATGTGTAAAACTCATTTTATAGCCCGTAAGGGCAAAACCGACAATTACCGGATTAAGCCTACGACTATAGGTTATGCTCAGCCTAAAATTAATTAAAAATCTTCAAAAATCCCAAAATAATATATTACATCTGTGGGTATTAAGTTTGATATTAAAAAGTAGGTGTAATTAGGCTATACGCTAATTACGCCGTTTAATCGCTAAAGAAGCTTCTAATTTACGCTAATGAGCATAACTCTCAATCTACACCTCAAACTGATGTCAAACTTTGCATACAAGTTTATATATCAGTAACTAAGGTTTCTACACTTTTACATTTTCACAAATCACGTTTTAGAGTGAAAAGGGCATAATGGTCAACATATGAGCAATTAACGGAATCATGCGTATTAATTGGTTAACTAATGAACCATGGTGTATAATCACAGAGGGTTATACTAGCATGTAACCTGGTCCAAATGAAGCTCTTAGGTATTTCTAAATCATACCAAAACGGGTCAGAACTGAAGTCAAAGCAAAAGTCAAAGCTTTGCGACTTTCGGTTCCGAACCGGGTCTAAACAGGAAATTGTCGGGTTGAACATGTTTAGACATGTTCTTACACTAATTACCAAGTTATATTAATGATCAAACAGGTTGTATGTGTTCTACATTGCTAATCATGCATAAATTAGAAATTAAGTATCCTGTTGACTTTTTATTAGCAAGTTTGACCCGACATTAGACCTAGTTAGAGTGGGAATCAGGGGGAACCCTTTTGAGGGTTTATTACCCACATAATTATCAACTTATAACTACTTTTAATTCGATATTTGACTGAGCCATTATTAATTAATCTCGAAGTCAAACCGTAATTACGACGGTTTGACTTTTAGCTAAATTACTAAGCTAAACTCAATTAAAGAAGGTTAAGCGAACTTACAAGTGTCTAATGATTGATTAGGAAGGCCTGGAAAGTGCTCTTGTGCTCCACAATTGATCAGAAGTTGCTTGAGGAATGAATGATCAAAGTGTTGCACTTAGGAGCTTTATATAGTAACCAAGACTCCACAAAGTGTTGACAAATAAGTCTACAACTGACCATAACCTTCCCACAGGTGTCCCTAGATGTTTAGGGGTTGTTTAGGGGTCAAGAAAGATGTGGAAAATCGGTTAAAGGTCGAGCACAATGGCTATGGTAGGCAAAAACCCAAGAAATTCGGATCAGATGACCCTAGGCGTGACGCGAAGACCCCTCCTGGGGCTTCGCGTGGCGCGAGGCCCTATCTGATCAAATCAGAATTTTTGATTTTTGCGTTTTGATCCTTGGCTCTACAAACTTTGATTAGACTTCATTCTCTTGCAATTTGAACCCTCTAAATTGACATATAAGGGCTCTAAGACATATACCCACTTTGTTAAGTCCCCGGTTAACTTTATTGTTACCCGAAAAGTCCTAACTTTCAACGTTGACGCTTTAACCCTTCGCACACGAATTTGATCATAACTTTCTCATACGATAATGAAACTTTACGAAATTCATATCGCGTATTCTAGTGAGCATAATTAATCGTTACAAAGCTTCGGGTTTGTCAAAAGGTCACTCAGAGGTATAACTTAAACACGTTGACACATTTAACCCCTGTAGTTTGTAATCTCTCACTTTTAGCTTCGCATGATCCATGATTTATTCGTTTGACGCTATAAACATCATGTAGGGTTAATGTACAATATATTTATTCACTGTTGACATTTAGAACTCGTATTTTCATATACTTTTCAAGTTTTTCAACTTTAGTCCCTTCAGAACATTCTTTCACACGTTCAAACATATGACACGTGTCAACACATTATAGGACGTGAATTTTCGAGGTGTTACATCCTCACCCCCTTAAAATAAATCTCGACCCGAGATTTACTGAAATAAATAAGGGTATTTTTCTTTCATCGTGGATTCAACCTCCCACGTATATTCGGGACCTCTACGGGCATCCCATTTGACCTTTACAATAGGTACATGCTTCCTTCGAAGCTTCTTAACCTGTCGATCTTCAATCGACAATGGTTTTTCCACAAATTTTAAGCTCTCATCTATATGCACATCTGTATGTGGTATAACCAGTGATTCATCAGCGAAGCACTTCTTCAGATTGCAGATGTGGAACACATTGTGAATTCCACTGAGCTCTTCAGGTAAGTTTAACTTATAGGCAACTGAACCGACACGTTCGATAACCTCGAAAGGTCCTATGTATCTCGGGCTTAGTTTGCCTTTCTTACCAAATCGCATCACCCCCTTCCAGGGTGATACTTTAAGCAATACCTTGTCACCTACTTCGAAGTGAAAGGATTTACGCTTTGGATCTGCGTAACTCTTCTGCCTATCACGGGCAGCTTTGAGACGGTCACGAATCTGGACAATCTTGTCCGTCGTTTCAAAGACTATCTCTGGTCCTGATAATTGGACATCTCCAACTTCCGCCCAACAAACGGGCGTTCTACACTTTCTACCGTATAAGGCCTCAAAAGGCGCAGCCTTAATGCTGGTGTGGTAGCTATTGTTGTAGGAGAATTCAATCAAAGGTAGGTGGTTATCCCAACTACCACCTAAATCAATTACACATGCACATAGCATGTCTTCCAACGTTTGAATAGTACGCTCACTCTGGCCGTCTGTCTGAGGATGGTAAGCCGTACTAAAATTCAAACGCGTGCCCAAAGATTGTTGGAAGATTTTCCAAAAATGAGACGTGTATTAGTATCTCTGTCAGAGATAATAGACACAGGTATGCCATGTAAGGCTACAATCTTATCAACGTACAATTGGGCTAGCATGTCGGAGCTATAAGTCTCCTTGATGGGTAAGAAATGTGCTGACTTAGTCAGTCTATCAATTATAACCCATATTGTATCATTTCCTTTCCTTGTCTTAGGTAACTTGGTGACAAAATCCATGGTTACCATTTCCCACTTCCACGTAGGAAGTTCAGGCTGTTGTAGCAAGCCTGACGGCCAAGGTTGGAGAACTCGCTAGTCGCTAGTCGGCCGGTGAGGTGGGGACTAGCGACTACTCGGGATTAATCGGATCGGAAATTTTATATGTATATTTTATTATTTTTATAAATATGTATATATATACTCACACATCCATATCAGTTTAAGTAAATAGCAAGTTTAAGTACTTAAAATTCAAACATTAACAAATAGTTCAACCTATAATCTAATGAAGTGTGATTCAAAGATTAGTTGTATGGAGCTCAATTTGTGTGCATGAAGCTGATGTATTGTTGAGTCATGTTGCATGTGTGAGTCTTTTAATATATCCTAAGTAGTGGGTTTTTAATAACAGACTAGTGGATTAGTTGTGTTTATCATTTGTATTCAGCCTCTAATACCAACATAATCGACAAAGTGAAAATTAATTGTAACAAGTAACAACTAACAAACTGTTAGTTTCATTCATCTAATAGGCCAACTGAAATTTAATGTCAGCTAATAACTCTACAATTAACAACTTAATTGTAAGTCCATGGCATAGTTGTACACAGTTTAGAATAAAGGTGCTCTTAATGAAGCACAACTTAATTGGCAGGGGAGATGTTTAATAAAGGTGCCCAAAGCATCATTTAAATTTGTAACAACTAACAACTAATAAAGAAGTAAAGATCATTACCTGTTTGGACTAGTATGGAAGAACTGAAGAAGCGAAGAAGCAGGCGCCGGAGAAGGAAGCAGAGCCGCCGGATAAGCATGTCCGCCGGATAAGCAGGGCCGCCGGAGAAGCAGAGCCGCGGGAGAGGATGCTGTCGGGCTGTCGCAGTGTCACGGCGATGAAGGATGATGTCGCTGATGAAGGAATGAAGGATGATGTCGCTGATAGTGATGATTTAGGGCAACGATTCTGAACTGAGTGTATGATTTAGGGTACCAGGAATAGAAAATTGGGCTAAATTTTAATTTTGGGCCACAAAAAAGACAGTTTTAACTGGGCCGACTTGGGCCGACTAGGCCGAATTGGGCCGACTAGCACCGACTAGCACCGGCTTTGACCGGCTTTGACCGACTAGCGATTTTTTAACTGATTAGTGAAAAATTACTCAGTAAGAGGCCGACTAGCGACTAGTCGCCGATTAATCGCCGACTAGTCGCGATTTTTGCAACACTGCTGACGGCTTTTGATGTTCTGCTTTGACTTGCGCACAAGTCAAGCATTTAGCTACATAGGCAGCTACAGACTTTTTCAAGCCTATCCACCAATAATTTGCCCTTAGATCCTGGTACATCTTATCAGCTCCAGGATGAACGGAGTATTTGGAACTATGGGCTTCCTGGAGGATGACATCTCGAAGTCCTCCATAAATTGGAACCCATATTCGTCCATTTAATCTTAGAATTCCGTCCTTGCTAAGAGATAACTGCTCCTCAGTTACTCCTAACTTTTCATTAGGATAGTTAGCTTCCAACACAGCTTCCTTCTGTGCAGCTAACAACCTTTCAGTCAAACTGTTCTTTATCTCCATGCGCTTGGCATTGATTCGGATGGGTTTCACCCTTTCCTTTCGACTCAAGGCATCAGCGACTACATTCGCCTTGCCGGGATGATATCTGATTTCACAATCATATCATTCAACGTTTCCATCCATCGGCGGTGTCTCATGTTTAAATCCTTTTGATTAAACAGGTGCTGGAGGCTCTTGTGATCAGAATAGATCACACACTTGATACCATACAAATAATGCCTCCACAGTTTTAGTGCGAATAGAAAGGCACCCAACTCCAAGTCGTGGGTGGTGTAATTATTTTCATGCACTTTTAACTGTCGTGATGCATAGGCAATAACCTTGCCTTTCTGCATAAGCACACACCCCATGCCAGTGTGCGATGCATCGCAGTAAACCACAAAATCTTCTATTCCATCTGGCAATGTCAGAACAGGAGCGTTGCTCAACTTCCGCTTTAGGATATCAAAGGACTCTTGCTGCTTAGGGCCCCAAACGAATTTTACTTTCTTCTTAGTCAAGGAAGTTAGGGGTGCAGCAATCCTTGAAAAATTTTCGATGAAACGCCTGTAATATCCTGCCAATCCCAGGAAGCTACGAATCTCTGTAGGCGTCTTTGGCTCTTGCCAGTTCATAACTGCTTCAACCTTAGCGGGATCCACTTGGATACCACGCTCACTCACCACATGTCCAAGGAATTGGACTTCTCGTAGCCAAAACTCACACTTGGAAAATTTGGCGTAGAGTTTCTCGTGATGTAGAAGTTTGAGAATACAGCGAAGGTGTTTCTCATGGTCAGCTTGGTTCTTCGAGTATATAAGAATGTCGTCGATGAAAACGATGACGAATTTGTCTAAGTACGGCTTGCAAACGCGATTCATGAGATCCATGAACGCAGTAGGTGCATTTGTGAGCCCAAAAGGCATCACTAGGAACTCGTAATGACCATAACGAGTCCTAAATGAAGTTTTGTGTACGTCTTCATCTCTAACCTTCAGTTGATGGTAGCCTGACCTTAAGTCAATCTTCGAAAAATAACTTGCTCCTTGCAATTGATCGAACAAATCGTCGATCCTGGGCAAAGGATACCTATTCTTTATCGTGACCTTATTAAGTTCACGATAATCGATGCACAGACGCATCGATCCATCCTTCTTCTTGACAAACAAGACAGGTGCTCCCCAAGGAGATGAACTAGGTTTTATGAAACCTTTAGCTAGCAATTCATCCAGTTGTGTTCTTAATTCCTTCATTTCCGTTGGTGCCAACCTATAGGGTGCTCTAGCAACTGGTGCTGCTCCGGGGATGATATCAATCCTGAATTCCACTTGCCTATCTGGTGGTAAACCAGGTAGTTCTTCCGGAAAAACTTCTGGGTATTCAGAAATGACAGGGATGTCTTCAATCTTCGGTTTAGGCTCATCAATAATCACTTGTGCCATGTAGATGACACAACCCTTCTTTAAACACTTTGAAGCCTTGAGCATAGTCACTTGCTCAGGCAGTCCATATTGGGTATCTCCCCGAATGGTAAGTGATTCACCAGACGGAGTCTTAATCACCACTTGCTTTCTGTTACAGACAATTTGGGCCTGGTTACGAGATAACCAGTCCATACCCAAAACTATGTCAAAACCGGCCAACTTAAAGGGAAGTAGAGACAGAGGAAAAGAGTGGTTCTTAATGGATATAACACATCCATCTAACACAGTTGAGACGGTTTCTATGGTGCCATCTGCTAACTCTACCTCATAATTTATACTCAAGGTTTTGACAGGTAAATTCAGCAATTTGCAAAATTTATGATCTACGAAAGACTTATCAGCGCCTGAATCAAAAAGTACTCTTGCATAGACATCATTTACAAGGAAAGTACCTGTAATCACATTGTCGTCTAGAACCGTTTCCTTTGCGTCCATTCTGAAGACCCTAGCATTGGTCTTCTTGGCCTCTTCAGGCTTCTTGGCGTATTTAGGGCAGTTGGTTTTAATGTGCCCCTTTTCATTGCAACTGTAGCAAGTTGCATCCTTCAGCTTTTTGCAATCCAAGGTCTTGTGGTCCTTGGACTTGCATATACCACAAGCATAGGTTTTTGACTGAGTCTGCGAGTTCGACTCGAGTCTGCACTTTCCAAAGTGTTGTTTCTTGCAAATCTTGCATTTGGGCTTCTCACCAGACTGATGCCCATCTTTCCTTGACTCAGACCCCCTCTTGTTGTCACCGTTTCCACGGTGCTTCTTGCTCGACCTCCGTGAATGATCATCTTCACGTTTTCTCTTCTCAGCATCTTTGTTTCTCAGTGATCTTTGCCTGACCGCATCCAGAGTTAGGGACAAAGATATGTCAGCTACAGATCTAAAAGTAGCTGGCCGAGAAGCCTTCACGCTTGCCTTGATTTCCGGGGCTAAACCATCGATAAAACGAGCTATTCTTTTTGGTTCTGGGGTTACCAGATACGGAACCAACCGGGACATCGTGTTGAAGCTCGTGAGGTAAGCTTGACAGTCAAGGTTTGTCATAACCAATGATAGAAAATCAGACTCTATCTTCTCCACCTCATGCTGAGGGCAGTAATTTTCCCTGATGAGGGCAACAAATTGATCCCATGACATGTTGTATAATGGGATTTTCCCGGTGGCTTGAATCAGTGATCTCCACCAGGCTAAAGCTTCGCCCTTAAAAGATTGCGACACAAACTTGACTACATCCCTCTCAGCGCATCCGCTGATATCCACAACCGTGTCCATCTCATTCAGCCACGTCATACAGTCAATGGCTCCTTTCTCCCCAGTGAAATCCCGGGGTTTGCAGGAAACAAAATATTTATAAAAGTAACCCTTGTCACGGGGTCCTTGATTTAGTACAACCTGCTGAGATGGAGCACTGTGGTGGTTTGAGGAATGTCGATCATCATCTTTCTTCGGTTCGTCCTTCTTGGAAGGTGGCTTCGGATGCGGAGTAGATAGGGTCCTACTTCGAGTCCCACTATACTCTTCGTACTGCCGCTCCAAGGCTTTCGTAACTGCGTCGTCTACCAACGCTTTCAATTCAGCACCCGTTAAATGAACTCGGGCGTTATCAATATTCTCCACTGGATGGCTATTAATTTCGTCTGAGTTAGCCATTTTAATTGAACTGTTACAGAAAACAAGGACAATAGTTTATTTGGGAGTTCATTATGGAATTGCCCCTTAGGGTAATTCATTAACCATGGTAAACAGAGACCATATTCGGTTAATTTATTAATCATATTTATTTAGGATTTCTATTATAATTTATCCTAATTATAAAACAATAACAGTTTTATTTGTGGCACCAATGGCCTAGTCACATGGACATTTATAAATTATAAGCTGTGATTTCAGAGAATCAAAGCATGAAGGTATACTGGCACAATAGGCCTAGTTACAAGGACAATTATAAATTATAAGCTATGATTTCAGAGAATCAAAGCATGAAGGTATACTGGCACAACTGGCCTAGTCACAAGGACATTTATAAATTATAAGCTATGATTTCAGAGAATCAAAGCATTGAGGTTTGAACATAGTTCATTACCTTTTTCGGAAAGGGAGTCATCGCTACCACTGTCTTTTGGCTCATGTAGAAATGAGCAAGGCCCGTAGGCACTATATTACCACGTATGGTTAAAATATGATCATCTTAATTGATGATTTAAACCCATGATTCAGAGATCATTAAATTGGGTTAGGAATCTTTTGAAGAATCCTTAAATAACATGTGTGATTTCCAACGAATCACCTCTGCCAGGAATGTTAACATATTTACAGATGTTAACAGGGATTTGAATCTTTTAAACAGGTCTTACCATCATGGTCCGGTCTTATACTGACACGGGGCTAGGTTTCACTCTTAAGATTCTTAATTACTATTTAAATAGGCAGATCATTTATCAAAAGGAATGATTTTGATTTATTTATTTCATATAAAATATTTATGCATATAATAGCAAAATGAAATTTATAAACTTACATTCCATTAATTTATTAAAAGGTTACACGTCGCCCTAAACGGGACTTTTTAAATAAACAAACTTACCCACGCAGGGGTTTAAACAAGGACTTACCCACGCAGGGGCTTAACAACAAACATCATAATAGTCCACGCAGGGACATACACAAATAACATAATAGTCCACGCAGGGACTTAAACAATAACATACCCTCGTAGGGGTTAACAGAAGGGTAGACCCACGCAGGGGTCAAAACAAACAAGCATACCCACGCAGGGGTTTATACAGCAAGACTGGCCCACGCAGGGGCTCAAATGATACAAGGAGATTACAATAACAGTGGAAGGATTCAATGGTCCTTCTTGCCCTTCCCTTTTATTAGGCTTGTCAATCCTTGGAAGAAAGTCTGTCCCTCCCTGCGATCGCGGTGAAAGTCTCGCTCAACCTGATCTAGTCTCTGAAGAATTTCCTCCCGTTCTGGGGGAGAAAATCGTGGCGGCTGCGATTGCGTCCGTATAATAGGTCTGGCAGGTATCTGGTACCCCTGAGTTGGGTACCCTGCTCCCCAAGGAGCTCCATACGGTCCTTCAGGGTTAATGGCGTTGTAATTGGACGCCATCAAGTATGGGTCAGCCTCAGCGTAACCGTAGTTAGTGTGAGTTGGCGGCCCAAACGGGTTGTACATCATAGAACCCGTGTATGCTGGAATCGGGTTATCAAAACCCATAGGTGGTGGTTGCGGTGCAACTGTGTGTGAAGGTCCACCCATTTGTGGATCTTCCGGAAGTGGCGGATAGTGACTGCCACTTGATTGTCGAGGAGAGCTGAAATGAAAATCTCCTCCTCGCGCGGACATCCGCGCTCCGGTTCTCCTACGCCTCGGCGGTTGAGGAGGTGCTGGTTGAACTGGTGGCGGTGGAGGCGGTGGCGTAACTGCCACAAACCGTGAATCCACAGAGGGATCCTGTTGCTGCTGCTGCTGCTGAGGCGGTGAATGGCGAGGAGGTGTATAATACCATTCGTGCCTGGTAAACATAGCTTGAAAGTTGTCTGGACCACCATAGGGTGATCCGTGGAAAGAAAAGCCATTCGAAATCTCGATGGGATGGTTCGGTGTACCACTGGCAGGTTCGACGGGATCCGTGTCCTCGTCCATGTCCATAGTGTTGTCTCCCGAGAAGTGGTCCTCCGGTCCCAATGGGTTAAAGCCCACTGGTTCTTGTATAAAATTTGCCGGGTTAAACCGGCCCCTAAAAACAGGTGTAGGGTCACCAAAGGAATTATGCGATAAGGATCGCTGTAAAGGTATGTAGGAAGGTTGAGGGTTATTGGGCTCATACTCCGGCTGTGGCCCATAAGGGTTATGAACAGGAGGTGTCGAACTGTGCGAAACCGACCATCTAGCCGGCTCGAAGAGGTTCCTCCGGTTTTGTCGGGGATCGTCACTCTCGGTGGTGGAAGGAGCTCGCACATGCGAAGGTCCTGCCTCGTTGTCATTGGGGGCGGTGATTGACCCCTTTCCTCGTCCTCTTCTTCGGAAGAATCTTGGCGGCATTTTCAATCCTGTCAATATAACATGAGATAACAACAAAATATATGTAAAATAAAGGACAAAACATATCAAAACAAAATAGAATTTGTCCTATGTTATATGTCTAGACTCGAAAGTTTAGAAATGTGCAATTGTGTCATTGAGATCAAACACAAAAAGGCTAGTGTTTAATTCACTCAATGTTGGCTCTGATACAAACCTGTCACACCCCGATTTCCACGTGTCACCGGTGGGCCCGGTGGGGAGTATCGTGACGTGGTTGGCAACATAATAGTCAAACAACACAATATAAAAATATGCACAGCGGAAGCAAATGAAAAGATATAATTCAACCAAATTTAATATTGTAATATCATGTATCACAACAGTCGATTGTTTATCCACAGACGGATCGAAAATAAAATGGAAACAATAGTTCAACAGACTTTACGCATCTTAAGCTTGCGAGACTTCTATTGATGCTAAGAAGAAATCCCAGCCAATTACGCTTAGTACCTGCATTTAATCTTTTTGGGAAAATACGTCAGTTTACACTGGTAAATACAATCAATTGACTCATTTTGGAAAATGATTAAAAATTGATTTGGATGCACGTGGCATAAACATTTTATAACTTGGGAGAATTATTCAAATATATAATCTTGTGAACGAATTACATGTTCCTTATGCATTCAGTAGCCCAGACGTACCGGGTTAAAGATCAATAGACACACCACATTATTCTTTTGTGCACTGACGGGTGTACGCCTACACCCCGCGCTTAAGTCGTGGCCATTTCGTAAAATGATGCCAAGGATATCCGGGACATGGTCATTAACCCCCCAAAGGCTTTAAGTAAACAAGACTGTTTAAACGAGCCGATCAAATTATTCATTTAACCACCCAACGATGGAAGATTTGATGCCCGATCAAGCAGTATTCTATATACCGTAACCCAAGCCCGTATAGGGAAAATAAGTTAAAAGTATTTACCTGAGCAAAGTATAAATCACAATAAGCAAACGCAAGTAGCTTTTACTGGTACTCCTAATCTGGAACGAAGGTTTATAATAACCTATTAGAATCCTAACGGGTCTTTAATTAAGCTTAAGCTTAGACCGGTTAGTTTCAAAGACACGATTCGTACGCACGATTAAGCGATGACCGGATAGAATGTGATTTAGACCCGACAAGTTCAGATACTTGCTTAATATGGGTATTTCATACACATTCTGGATTTTAAGATAAAACCAATAAGGTTTGACCCGTTTCGGCTAATTTATGTAAACTAGTTACATAAACCGAACCGAACGCGTAATAAGCGTAACGGGTAATAATGAGAGCCATTTATAGGTTTCCTAAGTTAATATGCTTCAAATATGTTGTAACATCAGTAAGATGTCTTTTATTATGCCCGAAACGAATTTAAACACAAGCTATGCCCCGTAGGGGTAGTTTGGTCATTTATAAGGTGATAAAAGAGTTTAAGTAGTATCCTGAGTTACAGGTCTGATGTAATCAGCAAAGATAATCAATTTGCTAAGTTATATCAGTAGGGCATAGTATATATGTGAAATTTATCAATTATAACCAAACTATGCACCGTAGGGGCATTTTGGTAATTTCACATAAGCCGTAAAGCTCAAAACTGAAGTCTGAGTTAAACAACTTTTGCTTACTGTTAAAATATTATAATTCACCTCAAATATCAGTAGGTATCACCCTTGGTATGTTTAAAATAGTTCTAGTACATACTAGGCGTTAAAAACGCTTAATTAGGCGATTAGAAGCCGTTTCCGGGTTCTATGCAAAAAGCTGATATTTTTATTATTCCCGAAGGCTTAAAATAATTCATTTATCATTTAAAATTAGTAGCAAAAGGTTTGGAGTCATTTAAATGTGTAAAACTCATTTTATAGCCCGTGAGGGCAAACCCGACAATTACCGGATTAAGCCTACGACTATAGGTTATGCTCAGCCTAAAATTAATTAAAAATCTTCAAAAATCCCAAAATAATATATTACATCTGTGGGTATTAAGTTTGATATTAAAAAGTAGGTGTAATTAGGCTATACGCTAATTACGCCGTTTAATCGCTAAAGAAGCTTCTAATTTACGCTAATGAGCATAACTCTCAATCTACACCTCAAACTGATGTCAAAATTTGCATACAAGTTTATATATCAGTAACTAAGGTTTCTACACTTTTACATTTTCACAAATAACGTTTTAGAGTGAAAAGGGCATAATGGTCAACATATGAGCAATTAACGGAATCATGCGTATTAATTGGTTAACTAATGAACCATGGTGTATAATCACAGAGGGTTATACTAGCATGTAACCTGGTCCAAATGAAGCTCTTAGGTATTTCTAAATCATACCAAAACGGGTCAGAAGTGAAGTCAAAGCAAAAGTCAAAGCTTTGCGACTTTCGGTTCCGAACCGGGTCTAAACAGGAAATTGTCGGGTTGAACATGTTTAGACATGTTCTTACACTAATTACCAAGTTATATTAATGATCAAACAAGTTGTATGTGTTCTACATTGCTAATCATGCATAAATTAGAAATTAAGTATCCTGTTGACTTTTTATTAGCAAGTTTGACCCGACATTAGACCTAGTTAGAGTGGGAATCAGGGGGAACCCTTTTGAGGGTTTATTACGCACATAATTACCAACTTATAACTACTTTTAATTCAAGATTTGACTGAGCCATTATTAATTAATCTCGAAGTCAAACTGTAATTACGACGGTTTGACTTTTAGATAAATAACTAAGCTAAACTCAATTAAAGAAGGTTAAGCAAACTTACAAGTGTCTAATGATTGATTAGGAAGGCCTGGAAAGTGCTCTTGTGCTCCACAATTGATCAGAAGTTGCTTGAGGAATGAATGATCAAAGTGTTGCACTTAGGAGCATTATATAGTAACCAAGACTCCACAAAGTGTTGACAAATAAGTCTACAACTGACCATAACCTTCCCACAGGTGTCCCTAGATGTTTAGGGGTTGTTTAGGGGTCAAGAAAGATGTGGAAAATCGGTTAAAGGTCGAGCACAATGGCTATGGCAGGCAAAAACCCAAGAAATTCGGATCAGATGACCCTAGGCGTGACGCGAAGACCCCTCCTGGGGCTTCGCGTGGCGCGAGGCCCTATCTGATCAAATCAGAATTTTTGATTTTTTGCGTTTTGATCCTTGGCTCTTCAAACTTTGATTAGACTTCATTCTCTTGCAATTTGAACCCTCTAAATTGACATATAAGGGCTCTAAGACATATACCCACTTTGTTAAGTCCCCGGTTAACTTTATTGTTACCCGAAAAGTCCTAACTTTCAACGTTGACGCTTTAACCCTTCGCACACGAATTTGATCATAACTTTCTCATACGATAACGAAACTTTACGAAATTCATATCGCGTATTCTAGTGAGCATAATTAATCGTTACAAAGCTTCGGGTTTGTCAAAAGGTCACTCAGAGGTATAACTTAAACATGTTGACACATTTAACCCCTGTAGTTTGTAATCTCTCACTTTTAGCTTCGCATGATCCATGATTTATTCGTTTGACGCTATAAACATCATGTAGGGTTAATGTACAATATATTTATTCACTGTTGACATTTAGAACTCGTATTTTCATATACTTTTCAAGTTTGTCAACTTTAGTCCCTTCAGAACATTCTTTCACACGTTCAAACATATGACACGTGTCAACACATTATAGGACGCGAATTTTCGAGGTGTTACACGAGGTCCGCTTATGCAGATCATGTATTCAAGTTACATTTTGATATCTAATATTACTTTAAGAAATCCACCTTTTTTGATACTTCATCCATATGATTGTAAGAATGTAACCTTCAGAAATATGACAGTTTAGTCTCCCCTTTGTTGAGGTGCCAAATACAGATGGTATATACCCTGGTAAGTGAAAATTTCATTTTCATTCCATTTGATGTTTTTTAAAACCTTGAATAGGAGTGTCCTACTGTTCACAACATTCGGATCGCATTAGCATCAAGCTCATCTATAAAAGTTATTGCATTTTTTATGAATTTTTTACCTATTATATTGTGGCTATTATGGTTTATGTAGATTCATGCAAAGACATGGTAATAGAGGACAGCTACATTAGTGTGGGCTATGATGTCATTGCAATAAAAGGTGGTTGGGATCAATATGGTGTTGTTTATGGTCGACCTTCAAAAAATATTCTTATCCGAAATCTTATGGTTCTTTCGATGGTGAGGTGAGATTTACATGCAAGTTTTTTCTATCATTTATAGTTTTATGACTTTATCTTTTATTTATGTGGAGTCGTGTTCAATATTTAAACGGTTTTAAGTAGACTTTATCTTTTATTTCTGTGAAACAAGCTACTATTTTAATATTCCTGACCTCTACTTGAACTATGTATCCATTTGAGAAAGATTCCCTCAAATTTCATATATATTGTAAAGTTGAGGAAAATGTAGAATATTTGACTATAGACTATTAGCCAAATGTCTTAAATACCCTTATATAGTTAAAAATTATTAATTATATTTGACAATGAGAATGAAATAATAAGATGAGTGGTAAATTTGTGGACCTATTCGTACAAGTTTCTTGCTCTCTACCTCTAGCCCATCTCATAAATGAGGAGATATCTGTTGTTCATGGTGTTGGACTTTTTAGCACCAATTGGGTGAAGCTCTCTTACAACAAAGGGATTGATCGATTCCGTAAGCCCTAAGAAGAAGGTATGTTGTGAATGAGTTTCTTGACAATGTATTTTTTATGGAATATTTTAATTGTCTTTCAAAGAAAAAATTGTATTTTATTGGTTTTTAAGTTGGTGTAACAAACTACTAACATTATATTATTATGTTATGTTTTAGGTTTGATATGTGAGATACTATAAAGTGATGTACCGTGATGGAAATGTGCAGCAGCAACAAATTATATTTAGATGGAATAATTGGGCGTTATCAAAAGTAAATCTATTTTTGTTGCGAGCAATTGCTTTGAAATTTCTAACGTTGGATGCATTGGCTACGCGGGGTTTGGTAATCATTAATGATCTATGTTCGTTATGTTGATGTGCGTAAGAGTCAGCAAACCACATGTTATTTTCTCACTCGGTTCAAGCCTTGGCTCTGGCCAAGGCACACTCCGTGACATGAGCGCTGGTATGAGAAGTTGGCATTTTACTCATTGTTATTTTATATATTTTTGTCAGAATCGGATATTTAATTGTTTCCTGTGCTGACAGATCCAATGAAGGTCGCGCTATGCATGAGAAGTTGCAGTCTCACCCAAATGTAGGCGTGAGCAAGAAAATATATAAATTTGTGTTCAGCTTCCAGGTGAATGAATGTCTTCAAAGGTTTTTTTTTTTTATTATTATAAGTGTATTACAAATTCAGCTAAATGATGTTTACAAATGTCTCCTTAAATTGGAATGGGATGGCAACTTACTGCATATTAGGCAACTTATATGTATATTTTAGCATATATAAATCTAATTTTAAGTTGATACACCATGAGTTTTCATATATTCATGCGCAAAATATAGTGGTATGTTGTGATTTAGTTCCGACATGCTTCATCAATGCTTTATGTTACCTTTTCGTTCTAACGTTTTGTTTGGTGCTTTAATATTTGGTCCAGAAGGTATCTATCCGGCGACCCTTAGACGTGAAGCCTAAGTTTGGAAAGGCCTAGAACAAAAATGATGATTTACCTGAGGATTCAATGCCGGTAGATATTATATATTTGTGTTAAGCCAACCGCGAAAATCGCGGGATGTTAGGCTAGTTACCTATATATAATTTTTTGATGGTGTAGAAACCATCATTTCTTTTTATAGATATTCCAAATCATACTTGCTAATGATTTCCTACGTTTTTTAACGTTTCTTTTTATAATTCAACTAGAAAAGTGCCCCGCGCGCGTTGCGCCGCGGGCAAAGAAATTGACCACACGTCCGGACCATACTTTGTAGTAAGTAGCAACAATAACTACAATGTTTATGTATATTAATAATTGTGTACACTAATAAACACATGTTGACAACAAATAATCCAATAACTGTTTCTTTGACAAGCAACTAAAGTCCCAAAAACCGGTAGGAACTAACTGCATGCTAAATAAAGTTTTACCACTTACTGCTTTGAGCAAAATGAACAATTTCAACTGTAGAAATGCCCTTGTTATGTACCACCAATTTTTCTATACCTCACACACAAATATGCAAACCATTAAAATATTGTTTTTATTATTGTAAATTATTTAAGTTGTATTCATTAGATTACCTTTAGTGTTAAGATGTTAACACCACCAACATCTGTTTCTTATAGGAAAATCAAAAACCATTGTTTAATCATTAGTTATGTTATAGAAAAACGCCTTCTGATTCCAAAACTATATTTTTTTTTGGAACGGTGACTTTCTTGTGTGTTCGGCCATCATACTCCCCAAATTAGAAGAGCCTCATTGCCCCACTCTGGTCAGCCTATGTTGTTTATCCGAGCCCACGCTGGCTTCAGAGTTTGGCTTGGGCGTTCCCCCGGGAAACCATACCGTCGGGGCCTAAAGCCCTACCATGAAGTTCACTATAACACATGTCTTCAACACCCAGCAACACGTCAAGTAATGGCGTAAATCGCACATCTCCATGAAGTTCACTGTTTCTTTCATTCATATACTAACATATAGTATATGTAATTAATGTCTTCTTTTAACACTATAAGAAAGAGTACACAGTTTCTACCTTAGTGAGTTGACATGCCAGCATAACCCTTTTTGCACACCCTCACGTCATGTGCACGTGTATGAGTCTTCGTCGGTTTTGAGTTGAGATTCATTCATCTGGAGATCAAAAGAAAACCAACTAAAAACAGGAAGACAAAAGCAAACATCAATAAAAAAAGCATAATCTATAGCATTCTATGGTAAAACACGAAGCAATAACCGAAAATTTGTTCAACTTATTACTTAATCAAGTGAAATAGTAACAAATACCTTTTGCGGTCTCCTTGTATCCCATTTTTAATTCTGATTTTGATTGCTCCCGTAATCCCCTTCCTACACAAAACTCAAACTCTAAATCTCAATTTCATCATCAAAAACCCTAACCATAAAACCCAATTTATACTCACACTAACCTCATTCCTCCGGTTACTATCCCTGCCATAGTTTTGTTCATGATCCTGTTCACCAGAGACAACCTCGCCCCCTCGAGCAGCCGACAAAAATAAGGTCAAGCATGTGGAAAACAAAATAGTACTTTTGGTTGATCAACTAATATCCGAATGATTACAAAGCCTTCATATTTGATCAGACAACATCTTTACGAGTAGCATCTGCTCAAAATGGCAATCTCCTGATATTTAAAGAATTTTATATATTCAATATCAAGTGACAAATTTGCTAGGAATAAGTTACCATGTCCTTCCTAAAATCAAATAATGAAAGGTCAGTAAATATATCATATTAGCATCAGAATATACCTTGAATTCGCTATTGATTTTTGTAAGCCCAACCTCGGTGGACTCTTTCAGAGCCCCTAAAGCGTTTAAAAGCACCCATCAACCTGCAAACGCTTATATTTTCCGTCATGAATATTTATATTAGTTAATCGATCGATTTATAAGGAAAGAACACAGATTCGAACACGAAGCTTAATTTGATTCAATCGATTAACCACTCAACCAGGACCTCTAGGAATCCGTTATTGGATATGGTGGTGAATAATCAATACCTACCGTATTGTTGCCGATATATATGAAGATGTCACATGCACGGTGAGGACTGGTGGTCAGAGCAAGTGGAATCTGATCGGAGAAGTTATCGAAGCCCTACTCATCGTTTTCCTCAGCCGCCGCGCCACGTTTATGATGATGACAACCTATAAAAAATTAGTTAATAATGCTAAATCTGTAACTAAAATACACTTCATAAGGCAGCATGCTAAAAATTTAGTTAATAATGTTAACTAAAAAAACCGAACAATATTCAATCAAATAGCAGCTTTTATCAATAAATCATTATGATAAAATCAAAAGCTTTATGATGAGTTCCCAAAAATGCAACTTCTTTGATTTTGCCTAATAGCAGTCATTTCCTATAGCGCATCTATTCAATCTTAAATCAAAACAACACAACCAAAATAAAATACACCTAGCTGTAAACAAAGATATGAAGGTTAAATTGAAAAAAAAATCACCCACTAACCTCATTTTAATAGTTATTCCAAACGCAACGTCTTACCCTGTGCTAACCATGCTTGCTTTCTCACTGGAACCGGATAAGGCTGCCAATCTGAAAAAAAGCGCAAGGATTATATAATACCTACCTTCAACATCGACACAAAAGTCCAGCTTCATGTGAAACATAATTAAAGACCGCATAAAGTTGAAACCAATCGAAGTTGCGCAAATTCAGGGTTAAATGTTATTGAACTTTTGAATGTAAAGAGGTGTAAATTCAGGAGAAATGATGTGAATGCTCAAAACAATATTTTGTCATGAAATCAATGTATACTATACAGTAAACTAACATAAAAATAAACTAATTCCCATGATGGAAAGCCTCATATACTTTGAGTAAATACCAACCATACTTTTCTAATTTATTTCTTATACTATTACTTTAAAATAAAGTAAGTCCTATGTGGGAATGAGTTAATGTAAATTAATTTGACTGAAACGCCCTAGACGAAAGCATGTGTGATGTATATTCGGACCGTCAATCAATCGTACCAACTTTGGTATGATTTCTATAACCTCTAATAATTTTATTTTCATCCTTTCTGATATCTACAACTCCAAAACCATAAAACAATAATCATGTTTTCTACACTTGCATGTCCCTCTAGTGGCTGTAAGAAATCAAGCCTCAATGAGAATGGCATGCAGGTGCTGGCATGTGGTATCATGTTTTCTACACTTTATGACTTTAAACCAATAAGTTAAACCTACAATCCTACATCCAAGCACCTGAAAATTAGAGAGAAATCTATGCAAATCTTGAACTGTTACAACACATAACTTCCCAATAATAAATATTAATTAGACTTTAACAGCCAAATTGGCTATCCGTATGAATCATTATTAACATTCTTATATTCAATTTCAACAAAATTTATGTAAGATTTAAGATGATACTTACATAATTCACTCCGAAACCCTAAATTTAGCTGCACTTTAATAATGAATCCTTTGACCAAAAAGTGAAGATCAAATCCAAGATATCTGCAGTCCCGGAGATCAAAGAATAATCGCAAGAATCGAACGACATAGATAAAAGCCCTAATTTTGAAATAACATCCGTCGTAAAGAAGATCTGGATGGAAGGGTAACTGGCCTTGAGGGGGAGGAGCGCCGACTATCGTTTAGGGTTCGGTGTAGTAACTGATGATGATGATGGTGGTGAACTTTGTTTGATGGAATTGTGTGTGGGAATGGTGTAGTGACTCGTGATGATGATGGAGGAACCCTAGGTTCGCCGGAATCAGGCATGTTATCTTCACCACCAGGGCGAAGTCGCTGCCACGATGTCGCCCTAGAACCATCGCTGCCGGCCTCCCTCTCCTTTACGGTCTCTCCCTCTTCAAGTCTCTCTCTTTCTCTGTAGATCTCATCTGAACCCTTTTTTTTATTATGTTAGCAGGTAGAAAAGGACACGCGTGTGGATATGAAAATGAGTGTATAACCAACCCATAAAGCCAGTACAACATTCTAAGCAGAATGTACTAACTTCATTGCACCAAATTGTTGCAAATTAGAGTATATATAAATTTAATTTATTTATGATATATTAGAATTATTATTTTTTCTTTAAAAGTGGGGTTGTTTTTGACTTGAGATATTTAATTAAATCATCATTTAGTTTTTAGTCTCCTTAAAGGCCAAAAAGCAACCCCAGATGATATCGTTTTCCTTTTGAGCTGGCTTCAATTCTTTTGGGATAATAAAATTAGGTGTCATTAGTTGGATATATGAAGTTATAAGTTTTGTGCTTTTGTGTAGTTTAGTTGTTGGAACTACTCACATAAGTCTGCCCGTAGTGGGCGTTGTTTGTAAAAAAAAAATCAAAAAAAACGCCCGGAAACGCCCCGAGCCCCACTACGGCCGGCGTTTTCCGGCGTTATTTTTGAAAAAATTTGCTCCCGGCGTGTTTATTAAAACGCCAAAATGGGTTTATGATGGTTTGACTGGCCAATGAGAGAATAGATTGTTTTTTTTTGTTTTTTTTTTTTTTTTTTGTTTAATGAAGAAGAGATTGCATGGGCGTTATTGGAATAATGCCCCACTACACCACTTTATGTTATAATGCCCCATGCTGACTGGGATGACACGTGTCGCGAAACGCCCCATGTTGGGGGCATTATTCTTGTTTACCACTACGGGTGGTCTAAGAGGGATTACAAGCGTAAACATGTCTATTCCCAACTTAATGCACTAAATGGCAAAATAAAATCTTTTAATCGAAAACAAGATGAGGTCTAAATCTGCTTTTCCCTTTCTACCTTCTCAGACCCACATACCCAGTCCGTGAGCATCCGTCGTCACAAACCACCCGCTTCAAAAACCAGTAAACCACCCACAAAAAAGCCGCGCGATGAGCCATTAGACCATCACCAATATAATGTGCTAAATGCACTTACAAACATATCCAGCCAGCCGACATAACAGATATTCATAAATGCACATAAAACATTTATTTTCACTCCAAACCTACAAACATTTTTTATCAATACTTATATTTCCACGTCATCACCACCTTTTACATTATATTTTAATACTCAAATTCTTTGAGAAAAGTGCCCGGATAGTCCCTATGGTTTGCTCCGTTTTCACCTATTGTCTCTACACTTTTAAAATTATAGCTATAATCCCAACTTTGACACTTTCGTTCTCGGATAATCCTGATGTGGATGTGGGTTAGTTTCTGGTGTTAAGTTGGTGTGAAATGACTAAAATGTCCTTACTACAAAATAGAATAATAAAAACATTAAAACATTTATAAATTCAATGGGCCCCACCCAACCCCTCACCCAATCAAACCCCTCCAATCTTTCTTTGTGGGACCCACCATCTCCATCTTCAACCTACTCCACCCACCTTTGCAGCCTCACCCTCTCACCACCACGACACCACCCTCTCCTCCATCGCTGCCACAACACCACCCTCTCACCACCGCCAGTTTCCATTCGACCAATTGGGTTTCTCTCAGCAAAATCAACATTTTCGATCGGGTCTCCACTCGCTGACCAGTTTTTTATTCTTCGTTTCTTATCACCAAAGCAAAAATAAAAAGGCAGAAAAAGCACATAAAGCAAATCTAACTCCAACACACTGGTTTTGTAATTTGCAGAACAATCTAGAAAACTAGTCGGAGGAGCGCTTGCAACAAGGTGACAACGTCAGTCAGAATCCGATCGATTGCTACCGTCAACGTCAACTGACGGCCACACAAAGGTAGATAAGCCGCCACAACATCACCCTCTCACCACCACTACACCACCCTCTCCAACAAGGCGACAGGGTCGGGAAAAACGTTGGTTTTCGTGTTTCCGTTGATTATGATGGTGTTACAGACGTTTGAGGTTATCGAGGAGTTTTTAACGTTGTTGAAGGAGTATGGGTAACTTATTTGCGTTTGAACTTATGGAGTTTTATGGTTGTGGTGGTTTAATTGGTGTTGCAGACAAAAAACGAGAAAGAGAAAGAGAGAAAGGGAAGAGAGAGGGTAGGTGCGGGGATAGGATAAGGTGGGGCTCATTATTTTTTTTAATATTATAATTGGTTAAGAGTGTTAATTATTTTTATTGATAGTAAAGGCATTCTCGTCATTTCACATCCGCTTAACTGAGAAAAGTAACCCCCATCCACGTCAGGGACTATCCGAGAATGAATTTGCCAAAGTTGGGAACTATAGCTGTAATTTTGAAAGTGTAAGGACTAAAGGTAAAATCTAGGCAAACCACAAGGACTATCTGGACACTTTTCTCCAAATTCTTTTTATAACTAATCAGTTTTCTATTTTCACATTATTAAAAATGATATAGATAAACTAAATATAATAAAGATAATTAAAACATAACCAAAATTATATATACTAACAAAACATATTGTGAACAGGGTACACATGTACAATATATTTATTTATTTTAAAGTTAATTGCTCGGATAGTCCCTGTGGTTTCATGTTTTTTCACGTTTAGTCCCCAACTTTTTGATAGTAGTTGTGCTCCCTGTGGTTTGTTGTTTTGTTACTCGGATAGTCCCTGGGCCTAACAGATGTTTGTTTTAAACGTTAAGTCCCCTCACGTGTCCCTCACGTGCGGGTATTTTTGTCATTTCGTTTGCTCCCAAAAAAACCCTGTTCACCTATTAAAGGCATGCAGCTATTCATGTCATGTCAGTTGTATCTTCCCTCCCAAAAAAACCCTGTTCACCTTCCTCTGTAATTCTCTCTCTTCTAACCCTAACTTCGATCAAAATGGATGAAGATGATCGACCAAATCCTCGTCGAAGGCCAGGTCAAAGTTGGGAAATAAGGTACACTGAAGAAGACGATGCCCCATTCATTCCAGAGGAAGTATATGGTAAGTTTTTAAGCCCTAAATTGATGTTGTTCAAGAACATAAAATTGTTTATAAAGATGCCTCATTGTTGTGTGTACTGTTTGTTTGTTTGTTTTTTTTTTTTTTTTTTTTTTTTTTTTTTTTGCAACAGAGGGTTTTGAGAACTGGTTCACATTAAAGATTCATCATAGTGGAACATTTAGAAACTTTCCTGGAAGGAGATACACCTATGGGAGGTATGATTTCGTTGACTTTTGTAACTTGGAAGAGTTTTCTGTTCACGAAATAGATTACATGGAGAAAGACCTAAAGATTGAAACTGAAAATGTCAAATTATACTACCATTTTCAAATTCCTGGAAAAGACTTAGACTTTGGCTTAGCACCTTTAGGTAATGATGCAAATGTTATACATTTGGGGAAGTATGTTGCACAAAATAAGGTAGTTAATATGTTCATAGAACATGGTGTTACTAACCTTACAGCTTACTTTACATCTCCACAAGCTTCTAAAGTTGTTATTCAGGAATTAGATGATGTAGAGAATTCTGGTAATACCCTTGCACTTATTAAACCTAGAAAGAAGATTAGGGTTGCAAAAAAAATTGCTTCTGGAATGGAAAAATTTGGTAAGGGTTCTAGTGAGGCTGTTAAGGATAATGTGCAGGAGAATGAGGTTGTTGATGATGTACATGGCACTGAGAAGAGGGTTGTGGAAGGTAGTGAGACTAATAAGGGGGTTGTGGAAGGTGGTGAGGCTGATAAGGGGGTTGTGAAAGGTGGTGAGGCTGATAAGGAAGGTCAAACTGATAAGGAATGTCAAACTGATAAGGAAACTGATGGTTTTTCTTTTGACTTTGATAATGCTGACTTTTCTAAGGACTTCCCTCTAGATGAAGAATACCAAAATGATAAGGATAATCTAGATATCAATGAGTTTGATGGTAATGAGGCATCAAACGAAGTTAACGAAACAAATGTCGTTGATCACACAAGTGACAATGATGACTCTGAAGACAGTGATTATGAGGTTGACAAATATTATGTAGATGAGGAAGATTCTGGTCTTGACAATAGGGAATTCCATGAACATGTTGACCATGGGGAGGAGTATGTAGGATTATATCATCAATCTGCAGGCAACCATGAAAGGGATGATAGTGATGAGGTATTAGTTGGTGAAAATCTAAGCTGGGAATCATTTGATAGTCTAACTGAAGATTCAATGGAAGACTTTGAAACTAGAAGAAGTATGAAACTGAAAGAAATTAAAAGAAAGATGAAAGATGGTACTTCTGTAGCAGAAGTTAGGTTCTATATTGGGCAGATGTTTAGAACTGCAAAAGAAGCAAAGGATAGTATTAATAGGCATTCTATTGAAACAAACTTTCATTTTTGAGAAATGATAAAAAGGAGGATTAGAGTAGTGTGTGAAGGGAATGTACCTCTTTTTTTCCACTAGGCTTAGTCAGACTGGGCCAACATGTGCAAGTGGGTCAAGTGGCCCAAAAAAAGTGCAGGGAATCTTAGCACATGTAATGACAAAAGAAAAAGTAGGTTAAATAGTGTATATTATCCTTGGTTGCTTTACCTTTCAAGACTTAATGCTAATGAAGAAACATTGGTAGTTAAAACATACAACCCGGAACACAAGTGCTTACGATTTAGGAAGATTCAAGCATTCACATCAACATTCATGGCAAAAGAAGATTGGATAATTAACCAAGTGCAGGCAAACCCTAATGTTCCAGTTAAAAGCATTCAAGAGGAGCTTGGAAGGCGGTATGAGCATGGTGTTTCAAAAATGAAGGTACATATCTTGTTTATTGTTATTACAGTTTCTGTTAAGTAGCATAGATTCTGTTTATTGTTATTACAGTTTCTGTTAATTTGTTGTTTGTCTCTGATTACTTGCTAAGATTGTGGTGATGTTTATTGAAGGCATTTAGGGCAAGATTAAAAGCTACAAAGCAAATTCAGGGGAAAACTAAAGATCAGTATGCTAAGTTGAGGGACTATGTTTTAGAGTTGACCAACATAAATCCAGGTGTGACAACTGTCAAAATTCCGGGTATCTGTACAATTATTATTATACAACGATTAGTGCCTAGTGACTGTACTGAATTACAATTAATTACTTGAATTGCTTTCTGACTATTGCCATATACATACATGTGCATCATATATTGCAAATGACATATCATTATTGCATGCAAATTTTATTGACTCAAATGATGCACGAAACAAAGGTAACACAGTTATCAGACAAATCAGAAAAATGCTGACGGAGTTTAGTGCATAGACAGACATTGTATTGAGACACATAATAAGCCAGAAACCAAGAATTACACTAGTATAGTGTGTAGGAATGTATGGATCACAAAACTGCCTGCCTAGAGATAGTTTAGGTGCCGGAAAGAGCCTAAAACTCACATAAACTACAGAATTCTACAGAATTCAGCATTTAAACACTCTAATATCATGCAAAAATATGGTTAAATGGTCCTGAATGCTTTCCTAAGTGTCGGGAATCAAATCTGTCATAAAAGATAACATAAAGCACACTAAACTGCATAGTTTAACACCTTAACGAACCGGTAACCAACCGAACACCCGGACACTACCCATAACACCATATTTTCACTAGAAGCATTGTTTTAACATTACCAATCTAG
Organism: Helianthus tuberosus; assembly: GCA_030545235.1. Classification (NCBI taxonomy): domain Eukaryota; kingdom Viridiplantae; phylum Streptophyta; class Magnoliopsida; order Asterales; family Asteraceae; genus Helianthus; species Helianthus tuberosus. The sequence continues at coordinate 89,277,248 of CM060369.1, forward strand.
TTATGGTCCCCGAACATCATAACACACTATATAACAACTAGTAACTAAATAACCTAACTAATACTTGGTTTCTAACTACTAAACTAACTACCTAGTTGAAACCTAAGCCTAGACCCCCCCCCCCCCACCTAGTTCACGGCCAACACATGGCCCCACATGTGGATTTTATTCACTTATAATATTAGATCATGTTCCTTCTTTATAACACACATAAACCACTAGACTTTTCATATGTGGAGTATTATAAGTTTAACCATCAAGACGTAACCTCTCATTTCTCAAACACCCAACATTGAGCTCTTTCTTCTTCCTCCTCCCCTTGCTCACGGCCGTAACCCACTCCCCATACAACCACCATCATCTTTCAAGTTCCATTCAATCCATACATATCCAAAGGTGTTAGAAGCATACTAAAGAAGCTTGGAGCTTATGGAAGTTGAAAGACCTTTATCTTGTGCTTTTATCCACTCCATTTCATCTAGTGATCATCCCTAGCCTTGAGCTAGTAGTAAGAACACTCTACACTTCATTTTACATCTTATTTTGATGGTTAAAAGAAGATACAAGTTGTTAATCTTAAAGAACACTAAGAATCTTGAACTTGAAACTTGAACATAAGACTAAATACATAAGAAATCATGATGTTTATGTGTTGTTATGCTTGTTGAAGGCTGTTTGTCCATGTTATTAATGTAGATCATCATGTGATCTTGCTAGATAGTGATTAAAGACATAATCTAGCAAGATGAGAGGATGATTATGTTAAAGATCAATATATCATCCTCATGTAAATCATGAACTTGAAAGAATAAGTTGTTTTCTTGTTAAGTGATGATCAATGTGTGTGTGTTTTTTTCCACTAGGCTTAGTCAGACTGGGCCAACATGTGCAAGTGGGTCAAGTGGCCCAAAAAAAAGTGCAGGGAATCTTAGCACATGTAATGACAAAAGAAAAAGTAGGTTAAATAGTGTATATTATCCTTGGTTGCTTTACCTTTTAAGACTTAATGCTAATGAAGAAACATTGGTAGTTAAAACATACAACCCGGAACACAAGTGCTTACGATTCAGGAAGATTCAAGCATTCACATCAACATTCATGGCAAAAGAAGATTGGATAATTAACCAAGTGCAGGCAAACCCTAATGTTCCAGTTAAAAGCATTCAAGAGGAGCTTGGAAGGCGGTATGAGCTTGGTGTTTCAAAAATGAAGGCACATATCTTGTTTATTGTTATTACAGTTTCTGTTAAGTAGCATAGATTCTGTTTATTGTTATTACACTTTCTGTTAATTTGTTGTTTGTCTCTGATTACTTGCTAATATTGCGGTGATGTTTATTGAAGGCATTTAGGGCAAGATTAAAAGCTACAAAGCAAATTCAGGGGAAAATTAAAGATCAGTATGCTAAGTTGAGGGACTATGTTTTAGAGTTGACCAACATAAATCCAGGTGTGACAACTGTCAAAATTTTGGGTATCTGTACAATTATTAAACAATGATTAGTGCCTAGTGACTGTACTGAATTACAATTAATTACTTGAATTGCTTTCTGACTATTGCCATATACATACATGTGCATCATATATTGCAAATTGCAAATGACATATCATTATTGCATGCAAATTTTATTGACTCAAAGGATGCACGAAACAAAGGTAACACAGTTATCAGACAAATCAGAAAATGCTGACGGAGTTCAGTGCATAGACAGACATTGTATTGAGACACATAATAAGCCAGAAACCAAGAATTACACTAGTATAGTGTGTAGGAAAGTATGGATCCCAAAACTGCCTGCCTAGAGATAGTTTAGGTGCCGGAAAGAGCCTAAAACTCACATAAACTGCAAAATTCTGCAGAATTCAGCAAAAATCAGCATTTAAACACTCTAATATCATGTAGAAATATGGTTAAATGGTCCTGAATGCTTTCCTAAGTGTCGGGAATCAAAACTGTCATAAAAGATAACATAAAGCACACTAAACTGCATTGTTTAACACCTTAACGAACCGGTAACCAACCGAACAACCGGACACTACCCGTAACACCATATTTTCACTAGAAGCATTGTTTTAACATTACCAATCTAGTTATGGTCCCCGAACATCATAACACACTATATAACAACTAGTAACTAAATAACCTAACTAATACTTGATTTCTAACTACTAAACTAACTACCTAGTTGAAACCTAAGCCTAGACCCCCCCCACCTAGTTAACGGCCAACACATGGCCCCACATGTGGATTTTATTCACTTATAATATTAGATCATGTTCTTTCTTTATAACACCACTAGACTTTTCATATGTGGAGTATTATAAGTTTAACCATCAACATATAACCTCTCATTTCTCAAACACCCAACATTAAGCTCTTTCTTCTTCCTCCTCCCCTTGCTCACGGCCGTAACTCACTCCCCATACAACCACCATCATCTTTCAAGTTCCATTCAATCCATACATATCCAAAGGTGTTAGAAGCATACTAAAGAAGCTTGGAGCTTATGGAAGTTTAAAGACCTTTCTCTTGTGCTTTTATCCACTCCATTTCATCTAGTGATCATCCCTAGCCTTGAGCTAGTAGTAAGAACACTCTACACTTCATTTTACATCTTATTTTGATGGTTAAAAGAAGATACAAGTTGTTAATCTTAAAGAACACTAAGAATCTTGAACTTGAAACTTGAACATAAGACTAAATACATAAGAAATCATGATGTTTATGTGTTGTTATGCTTGTTGAAGGTTGTTTGTCCATGTTATTAATGTAGATCATCATGTGATCTTGCTAGATAGTGATTAAAGACATAATCTAGCAAGATGAGAGGATGATTATGTTAAAGATCAATAGATCATCCTCATGTAAATCATGAACTTGAAAGAATAAGTTGTTTTCTTGTTAAGTGATGATCAATGTGTGTGTAAAGTCTTGTAAATCTATGATTTCAAGAATGGTTTTTCAAGAAATCAAGTTAAAAATACAAAGTTTACTTAATCTTGGTTCTTAAAGAAATAAACCACATTTTTAGTGGTTAATCAAGTGTAGGGTCATGTATTTAACAAGAAAAATCCAAGAAGAAACATATTTAGAAAAAATAATTACAAGTTGTAAAGAACTAATTCTTTCAAAAATGAAGTTTTCAAATAAACAACCACACTTTAAAGGGTAACTAGACTTACTAAATACACTAGTAAGTTACTACACATTTTTATAAATTTTCAAGTTCATGAGGTAGTAGTTTATGCTTGATTTTGGCAAATTGGTAAGTGTAGATTGATTTACTGTTGGTTGTGGTGATTTATAAAAGAAAATGATATGCTTTGAAAGCATAGAAACCTCCATTTTTAGGGGAAACTATAGCAAAATTTTTCTAAAATAATTAAACACTTAGAAAAATATTTTTTTTAAACAAATATTTACAAGTATATTTTAAACCATGAATTTTCACATGAAGTTTGCCATAATTTTTGTTGCAAAATTTCAAATATTGGAGGTTGGTTTTTGTAAATAAAAGTGACTAAATATTTATTTAGGAAAATATATATTTAGATGTCACATGTGTGTGATTGTTTGTAAATTATGTGTATTAGTTATATTATTTTAGGACTTGAAATAATATAACTCATCAAAATACCAAAAATTACAATCCAAAATATTACCAAAATTCCAAGGAGTAAATATACAAATTATACCCAAAATATTGGAGGAACCGAACACGCAATATAACTTGCAAAATATTCCGGAAAACTAATTCATAAGTATATTTTGGTAATTGGTATCTTGGACACAAAGAGAATGAAAATGTGATTTTTACAATTATTACAAAATATATCATATTTTTTACAAGAAGAAAATATATTATTTTTGGTAAGTAAAAATATACATTTTCTTGGAATTATTAGAAGATATACTTTCTCAAACAAACATGAAATACAATATTTTTGGGGTGAAAATATATTTTCTTGAATAAACATGAAATACATTATTTTTGGATGAAAAAAATAGATTTATATATATTTTCTAAGTTGTACTTGAAAATATATTATTTTTGAAGTTTACATGAAAATACAATTATTTTTGCCAAAGAAAAAATTATAAATAATTTTTCTATGTAATCTCTCTTAAATATATATTTTGAGAATATATATTGATGAATTTTTATTAGAAATATTATTCCGGAAAAGTTAATACAAAAATTAAGTATAAGAATACTTAATAATTACAAGAAAATACGTATCCTCGTACGTATAAATACACACCGGAATACGCCACCGATACTTGACAAAAATATACAAGAATTTGAATATAATCATAAATACACCCATCCTTGGGAAGGATATACATGTGTAAATACATAAAAAGTAATAAGTTAAAATATATTATTTTAACTATTATTCCAAATTTAATAAATATAATTTAAGTTAAAATATTTATTATTTTAACAAATAAGTATATAACTTGGAATAATTTTAAAGGCACAATGAAACGTAACTCAAAGACACTAATTAATACTAAGTCAAGACACGAACCGCTCGTCTAATAGATCGTAGTACGTTGTAGGTAGTCGTGTACACCAGAGGAAACTTTGAGTTACAGTCGGATTGAAGAAACGCAAAACCGTGAGTTCATGTCCCCCTTTTCTTTTAACTGTTTTTGGTTTTATAACTTCGGGGGTGAAGTACATGTTACAAATTGTTTACATACGATTACATTTGGTATGGTTATCTAAGGAAAGGTACTGCTAGATCATGTGAGCGGTGGGTACAACGCTTAAGACCATTAATCCTCATAGTAGGACTGAGGGACATGAGTGATAGATCTATTTGGGTGTAGTAAGCCCACACCCATGTGGACCGGGGTTTGGCCCATGAGGTGACTATGTATTCAAACTGAAGCCCGGTGCAAAATCTGCTAGGTTTGAGCCTTCCTGCATCACGTCACACATATTAATGGCCTTGCAAACCATTAATGATTTGTTTTCCTTGTTTGCTTTCATACCAGGGTTTACAATTCATATGTGCTTATAATGATTACAAAGTTTATTCGAACTCACACATTAAACACATGAACTCGCTCAACTTTTGTTGATGTTTTTAAACTACATGTATTTCAAGAAACTAAGTATGGATCTGGCGGGCGTTGAAGTTTTCAAGTGTTGTTTGGAATAAAAGATGTCATCCGGAGTCTAAGGGTTTGGGTTGTGTGTCTTATCCTGGATAAGATACATAATTCAAAGCCTGGTTTTCATTAGTGTCTTTTGTCGAGTCCTTGTGGAACTATAAAATAATTTGCATGGTTTGTAATTTGAATTTGAAGTTTGTGATGGGATTTTAAGACAATGTTGTTTGGGATGTTTTAAACCTAATCAATGGATGGACATCTTTGATTTTATCATATAGTTGTTTGTTATGGTTGAATGCAATGATATTAAGCAAGTCACACATAATCACGCTTTCGCAAAAGTCAGGGTGTGACAGTTTGGTATCAGAGCTTCGATTGTAGTGAACTAGGATTCCATCTCGAGTCTAGACTACAATCATTAGGGCTCTCACAAAAATATTTTTTTTACAACTTGTTTTCATTGCATACACGAAATGCCCAGATCCAGGGAAACAAACATTTTTACAAACGGAAAGACAAGAAAACACGATTACAAGGTTTACATTTGTGGTCTAGTCTGGGATAGACTAGGAAGGATAGAAAGGTTTCATGAGGAATAACACGGATACATGATTTCTTGATACATTGTCTTTGATTGCATACTAAGTGATAGTGGTTAATATATGTGCATATGTTATGATTGTTCTGTTACAGACACTATGTCTTCATCCGAGAGCGGATTGTCTGACGCCGATGACCCTATGGCTATTGTCTCTGATAGCAAGAGTGCACCCGAGCCGGAGATCTTTACATCCGATATTGAGAGCGACCCAAACATGATATCTGACGACGAGGACGTCTTTCAGCCGTTTGCGTTGCCTGACTTTGGAGATGACTTACCGCTTGCTGATGGTATTCCAGACGAGGATCCTTTTGTCGTTCCCATTCCAGTCCATGATCATCTTATCATCGGGCATCCCGATGGTGAGCATATTGTGGCACCGATCCTCGCTCCTGTTCTTCTAGTGGTCATCCCTCCTGAGGATTGGCCTTTTGATGATTTGTTTGCTGATGACGTTGATTTGTTTGTTGATGGTCCTCCTGATGACGCCCATGGTGAGGAGAGATAGACGAGGACGTTGTTGCTATTCGACTTCCTGAGATCCCTGTTATCGAGTTATCCTCTGATTCTAGTTTACACTCTGTCTCAGATTCCTTTGAGTCTGTGACGCCTTCAGCTTTGTAGGCAGTTGGATTATGGCGTTATGCTACTGATTCTGATGATGACACGACCATGTCAGCTGCACCATCTCCTCCACACGACCCCGAGCCTGGTCTTGAGCCAGATTTTGTTCCTGTTGATCAGCCTGATGTTGCACCTGCTGATCCTGAGCCCATGCCTGATCATTACCCTATTCCTTTTGGTTTTCCTGACATTGTACCCCTTATTCCTGACCCAGTTCCTGCACCTGCTGACCCTCCTTTTGTAGAGCCATTCATTCCTCCACCCGCACCCGCTGATGTTGCTCAGTTTCCTCCTGTGGAATCCGACGACCATCGCACTAACTTACCTATTGTCTTCCTTCAGGATATACCCGCACCCCGTCCAGGGGAAGGTACTTCAGGCTAGCAGCCTAGTCATGATCCCTATGTTTCAGCAACATTTCCACAGATCCCTCAGTTTACACCTTTTTCTCCTTTCACTTCTTCACCACTTGATTAGCCATTCTGATGGTTCCCACCATACTCTATGCTGATTTCAGATCCCTATCATCCCTCTCATTTTGTTGGCTATACTCAGGATGAGTTACTTTATTCACATCAGCTTCGATTTGAAGTTATGAGTAGCAGAGTCTTGGAGCTTGAGTCGACACCGCGTCCTTTACCGTGTCCTTGTCAGCCTGCTTTCGTTCCCCCTTGATCATCACCGTCTCCTTTTACACGTCCACCTGCTCCACTTACTCCTTTCCTAGAGTTTGATGCTCGATTCCTCACCATCGAGCAACAGGTCCGTTACTTGCTTCGTCATGTGTGTAAACTCGAGGAGGAGCTCGCACATGTTCTTAGTTTGATTTTCCTCCCTCCTCCTCCCCCGCCATCAGTACAGTAGGTTTTTGGTCTTATGCAGATGCATTACCTTTGGTGAGAGCACCACTATTGAGCCGAGATTGTGAAGACTTTTGAAGACCACCTTTTGACTATGTGATCTTTGTACATTGACAGACTTATTGGACAAGGGTAGTGTTACCCTGTGTCCCTTTTGATATGAAACCATTTTGTAAACAATGTAACCGTGGTCGGTAATTAATGAAAGCTCAATCGTCATGTTCTCACTAAACACATTGTTGGATTACTTGTCTATGTTATGATTGTGACGTTGCATGATTGTTTGATATGATGATTTACTATGTGTATGTACATACGACCACTAGACAATTATATACATTTATTTAGCAAATAAGAACTGACCAATCCGATCTCCTTCTTAAAAGATGCCTCCTCAAGGGATCATTTAGCTGCCCATGACTGAGGCATAATTACAAGCGCACATCACACAGGCCATCGCACAGTACGAGGTTCTTCGCTACAGACACAGCGGAGGTACCTCAGGGAATAATCTACCTAACGGTAATGTTTAAGTCACCTAAGACACATTACAATACGTTTGGACATTTCCGAGTGTGCTTTGCTAATGCTTTCTGTGAATAATGCTGCATGGGATGCAGACTGCACCTACAAGCAGTTTTTGGACTACACGCCTCTGAACTTCGACGGCACTGGAGGTGTCGTAGCTTTTGTGAGATGGGTCTAGAATACGGATTATGTTTTGCGAATGAGCAATTGTACTCCAGAGCAACAAGTCACATACATTTCTAGACTATTTCAAGATGGGGCTCTGTCATGGTGGAACCTTCAGGTTCAGACGTTGGGTGAGGCTGCTACGTATGCTTTGACATGGGATGAGCTGAATGAATTGATACGTAGGAAGTATTGTTCTCAGGCGGAAATCCAGAAGCTGGAAACTGAATTCTGGAACCTGAAGATGGAAGGTCCAAAGGTGGTGGAATATGTGCAGAGACTTCATGATTTGTCGCGAGTTGTTCCATATCTGGTGGAACCAGAGTTTAAGAGGATATAACGATTCGTCTGGGGATTATCGCCTCAGATTCTGAGCTTGATGACGGCAACAACACCTCCAACAACTATCGATGTGAGTAACTTAAGTGTGGCGCTCACTAAAGAAGCAATTAGATTGGAAAAACTTTCAACCCCTGACGAGAAGAAGGAGACTCATATGGAGTCATATGGGAAGAACAAAAGGAAGCTCACTGATTTCCAAAAGGGTGCTCGGGCGAATAACAATAACATTGCCAAAAAGGAAAAAGAGTACACGGGTATCCTACCTAAGTGCGACAATTGTCGACGTCATCATACCGGGCGATGTAAATATGGAAAATATGATAACTGTGGCAAAGTAGGGCATGTCAAGGAGACGTGTTGGTTTAGAGTAGGACAAGAAAATGGAGGTCCAGATGGTAGCGGAAACCGCGGAGCAAACAACAACAACGACTATCAGGGCGAAAACAGTAATGATCAAGAACAAGGTCAAGGTTGTGGTGGCATAGGACATTTCAGAAAGGTTTACCTGGGGAGTAAGCCAAGATGTGATGAGTGCAAGTTTCACCATGAAGGTCGATGTTTGAGGCCTTTGTGCGATAGGTGCGGAAAGGAAGGACACAACAAGGATGCCTGCTGGGCGAAGTATCCCAGAGAAGGAGGAAATGATGACGGCAACCAGGACGGAAACAATGATGGTAGAGTTCCAGGTTGCTTCAAATGTGGGGACGTGGGGAACTTTAGGAAAGATTTCCCTAAGAATAACCAAGCTCATGGAATAGTGTTCAACATTGGAGCTCGTGAAGCATGCCAGGATCCGAACATAGGCACTGGTACATCCCCTACTAATCAACACCTTGCATATGTGCTATTTGATACCAGTACCGACTATAGCTTCGTATCTCTAGAGTTTAAGGATGTCCTTGGTTTAGTAGCAAGTAAGTTAGATATCACGTACTTGATAGAACTAGCTAATGGGAAGATAGTAGAAGCCAACGAAGTGATTAGAGGCTACGTTATAGAGCTTGGAGAGCGTGAGTTTTTGTCAGATCTTCTGCCAGTTGAATTGGGAAGCTTCGACATTGAAATTTGGATGGATTGGTTGTCGAGCAATCGAGTGGAGATTGTTTGCCATGAGAAGGTTATCCGCATCCCGATGGCGAATGTAGAGACGATCGTGATTCATGGGGAGAAGCACGATACGCCTCTACGAATTATTAGTTGTTTGAAGGCACGAAAGTTTTCGCGTAAAGGATGTGTTGCCTTCATAGCTCATCTCGTGGAAAAAGAAGCCGAAGAACAGAAGCTCGAAGATATCCCTGTGGTAAGGGAATACCCTGAAGTCTTCCTCGAAGACTTGCCAGGATTACCTCCTCAACGACAAGTCGAATTCCACATTGACTTGGTTCCAGGCGCCACGCCTGTAGCCAAGGCACCTTATCAACTTGCGCCTTTAGAGATGCACGAGTTGTCAGCGCAACTTCATGAGTTGCTAGATAAGGGAATTATAAGGCCAAGCTTCTCACCTTGGGGAGCTCCAGTTCTGTTCGTCAAGGAAAAGGACGGTAGTTTTCGTGTTTGTATGGACTACCGGGAGCTGATCAAGCTAACCACCAAGAACCGGTATCCCTTGCCGAGGATTAATGATTTATTCGACCGAATGCAAGGATCCAACTACTATTCCAAGATCGATCTTCGATCAGGTTATCGCCAACTGCAGATTTAGGAAGAAAGTATACCAAAGTACAGTGAGTCAACAATTTGTTTCAAACATATGCTAATATTGTGTTTTCTACACGGTGCACAAAACAGTTTTACACAGAATACAAAACTTGGAGAATCTAGGAGACAAATACTTAGGACCTTCGGGAACTTAGGTCAAAACCCATTAAAGGTTGTCACTTAGGAACCACATCTATTAACTCGGCCAAACACCATTATTCTGTCATATATGCTATTTTAGTTAGCCGAAAAAGGTGAAGTACTAGAAATTCTTATATTGAAATTTCCACTTTTGCATCCAGCAAATAGATTTTTACATGTCTACTCCTCTTAATGGTAGTTGCAGCACGATAATTTTCTTCATTAGAGCGAACACTCATTTGCTTCATTTCTTAATCAATTCATATGACACATGCATCGTTTGTTACGTATGTGGCTTCCCTTCTAATGATCATTTTCATCAAAGTTGCAAATATTATTTCGCTATATCCGATTATTGCCTTGTGACTCGGATATCCTGCATTATTGTAAGTATCAACTCCTTGATATTGGGTCAACAAAACTTTCTTGAAATGTCTTTTCTTTCCATACATGGTTTATCCTTGTATCCATGCCGAAATTCCCTTGTCAATACGTATGTTTATTGTCAGATTGCGCTGAAATCAAGATCAATTGCTTGAACTTCTCCATTTCGTACATTCAATTCAAGCCATCATATGATGTATTGAAAACATCATATTCAAATTCACTTTTGCAAGCGTTTCATCTATTCCGAGTCATAGTAAAGTTGTTTGATCTACGTCCCCATTAAATCGTTCGATGATTTCGACACCTTGTGGTAATGATTCCACTAAATTGAAGCTTGCGCTAATCTCGTTTACAAATCGCGCATATGGATTTAGTTGTTTATTTACTGACTTGCTCTAAATCCGTTCTGTTTTACCATGATTAAAGCAGTCTTAACACAATCGTGTGTTAAGACAATGGTACATAAATTCATTTTATATTCCAGTGTACCTCTTAACGGTTCTTTCATTATCGATCAAATTCCTTGCAGTATTCATTATTTTTCATCTTCGATCGGAAACAGTAGTTCTTTGGTGTTCTATATTCAATTGAAAAATCCTACGATGCCATTTGAATCAAATATTCAGGGTTGCTTCATTATACTTTCATTTGAATTCAAACACGGTGAACTTGTTTGGTCACCGCTATTATTGAATTATGTTATTACAACACCTTGTGGTGTCGGTACAAACTAGTAGCTTGTGCTAATCATGGTCAACCGTTTCACACGAAACTACACATACTTTTGTTTGACTTGTCATTTAAACATTCTTATTGCAACTACGAATTAAGACAATGATACACCAGATTCGATTGTATTTCATTTCGGTGTATTATCGCAATTTAATAATGTCAACACACTAATTTTATTCATTTATTTGTTCGAAAGTTGAAAGGATCGTTTTCATGTTATAGTTACCTTTTAGCTTGCTGATTCTGAGTTCATCTAGCAGATGTTATTGTTTCTAGAACTCATTTGCATATTGTAAACGATCCTTTGGAATTCTATCGGTCGAAACTCCTCTTTTCTTGAACCCCTATTAACTAAGTTACACTGGGCTATACTGCTACACGTCTTGTATCCTTTGACATCGAATTCTAAAACGCATAACTTTAACCGCTAGGTTCCTATGGTTGTAATATGTCCCTGGATTCACCTGATTCAATAGGTCTTGATTCGGTTTTGTGGTCATCTACTTTGGTATTATTCATATCCATACACGCATAACGTAACCCTAAGGAGTTAATGTAGTTTAAATTTCGAGGACGAAATTTTCTTAACATGGGGAGAATGTGACAACTGTCAAAATTCCGGGTATCCGTACAATTATTAAACAATGATTAGTGCCTAGTGACTGTGCTAAATTACAATTAATTACTTGAATTGCTTTCTGACTATTTCCATATACATACATGTGCATCATATATTGCAAATGACATATCATTATTGCATGCAAACTTTATTGACTCAAATGATGCACGAAACAAAGGTAGCACAGTTATCAGACAAATCAGAAAAATGCTGACGGAGTTCAGTGCATAGATAGACATTGTATTGAAATACAGAATGAGCCAGAAACCAAGAATTACACTAGTATAGTGTGTAGGAAAGTATGGATCACAAAACTGCCTACCTAGAGATAGTTTAGGTGCCGGCAAGAGCCTAAAACTTACATAAACCGCAGAATTTTGCAGAATTCAGCAAAAATCAGCATTTAAACACTCTAATATCATGCAGAAATATGGTTAAATGGTCCTGAATGCTCTCCTAAGTGTCGGGAATCAAAACTGTCATAAAAGATAACATAAAGCACACTAAACTGCATAGTTTAGCACCTTAACGAACCGGTAACCAACCGAACAACCGGACACTACCCGAAACACCAAATTTTCACTAGAAGCATTGTTTTAACATTACCAAGCTAGTTTTGATGAATATGGTCCCCGAACATCATAACACATTATATAAAAACTAGTACCTAAATAACCTAACTAATACTTGATTTCTAACTACTAAACTAACTACCTAGTTGAAACCTAAGCCTAGACCCCCCCACCTAGTTCATGGCCAACACATGGCCCCACATGTGGATTTTATTCACTTATAATATTAGATTATGTTCCTTCTTTATAACACACATAAACCACTAGACTTATCATATGTGGAGTATTATAAGTTTAACCATCAAGACATAACCTCTCATTTCTCAAACACCCAACATTGAGCTCTTTCTTCTTCCTCCTCCCTTGCTCACGACTGTAACCCACTCCCGATACAACCACCATCATCTTTCAAGTTCCATTCAATCCATACATATCCAAAGGTGTTAGAAGCATAGTAAAGAAGCTTGGCGCTTGTGGAAGTTGAAAGACCTTTCTCTTGTGCTTTTATCCACTCCATTTCATCTAGTGATCATCCCTAGCCTTGAGCTAGTAGTAAGAACACTCTACACTCCATTTTACATCTTATTTTGATGGTTAAAAGAAGATACAAGTTGTTAATCTTAAAGAACACTAAGAATCTTGAACTTGAAACTTGAACATAAGACTAAATACATAAGAAATCATGATGTTTATGTGTTGTTATGCTTCTTGAAGGTTGTTTGTCCATGTTAATGATGTAGATCATCATGTGATCTTGCTAGATAGTGATTAAAGACATAATCTAGCAAGATGAGAGGATGATTATGTTAAAGATCAATAGATCATCCTCATGTAAATCATGAACTTGAAAGAATAAGTTGTTTTCTCGTTAAGTGATGATCAAAGTGTGTGTAAAGTCTTGTAAATCTATGATTTCAAGAATGGTTTTTCAAGAAATCAAGTTAAAAATACAAAGTTTACTTAATCTTGGTTCTTAAATAAATAAACCACATTTTTAGTGGTTAATCAAGTGTAGGATCATCTATTTAACAAGAAAAATCCAAAAAGAAACATTTTTAGAAAAATTAATTACAAGTTGTAAAGAACTAATTCTTTCAAAAATGAAGTTTTCAAATAAACAACCACACTTTAAAGGGTAACTAGACTTACTAAATACACTAGTAAGTTACTACACATTTTTATAAATTTTCAAGTTCATGAGGTAGTAGTTTATGCTTGATTTTGGGAAATTGGTAAGTGTAGATTGATTTATTGTTGGGTGTGGTGATTTATAAAAGAAAATGATATGCTTTGAAAGCATGGAAACCTCCATTTTTAGGGGAAATTATGGCAAAATTTTTCTAAAAAAATTAAACACTTAGAAAAATATTTTTTTTAAACAAATATTTACAAGTATATTTTAAACCATGAATTTTCACATAAAGTTTGCCATAATTTTTGTTGCAAAATTTCAAATATTGGAGGTTGGTTTTTGTAAATAAAAGTGACTAAATATGTATTTAGCAAAATATATATTTAGATGTCACATGTGTGTGATTGTTTGTATATTATGTGTATTAGTTATATTATTTTAGGACTTGAAATAATATAACTCATTAAAATACCAAAAAACTACAATCCAAAATATTACCAAAATTCTAAGGAGAAAATATACAAATTATACCCAAAATATTGGAGGAACCGAACAAGGAATATAACATACAAAATATTTTGGAAAACTAATTCATAAGTATATTTTGGTAATTGGTATATTGGACACAAAGAGAATGAAAATGTGATTTTTACAATTATTACAAAATATATCATATTTTTGAAAAGGAGAAAATATATTATTTTTGGTAAGTGAAAATATATATTTTCTTGGAATTATTAGAAGATATATTTTCTCAAACAAAAATGAAATACAATACTTTTGGGGTGAAAAATATATTTTCTTGAATAAACATGAAATACATTATTTTTGAAAAAAAATGGATTTATATATATTTTCTAAGTTAGACTTGAAAATATATTATTTTTGAAGTTTACATGAAAATACAATTATTTTTGCCAAAGGAAAAACTATAAATAATTTTTCTAATGTAATCTCTCTTAAATATATATTTTGAGAATATATATTGATGAATTTTTATTAGAAATATTATTCCGGAAAAGTTAATACAAAAATTAAGTATAAGAATACTTAATAATTACAAGAAAATACGTATCCTCGTACGTATAAATACACACCGGAATACGCCACCGATACTTGGAAAAAATATACAAGAATTTGAATACAATCATAAATACACCCATCCTTGGGAAGGATATACATATGTAAATACATAAAAAGTAAAAAAGTTAAAATATATTATTTTAACTATTATTCCAAATTTAATAAATATAATTTAAGTTAAAATATTTATTAGAGAAAAATGCAATTTGCGTCCCTGTGGTATGTCCCAAACATCAACTTGAGCCCCTAAATTAAATTTTTGGTTTTTTGAGCCCCTGACTTTATAAATTCATAACAATATGAGTCCTTCTGTCACACTGCCGTTTGTTTGACTTTTTGAGCCAGGGGTAAGACCGTCTTTTGGCATATATTCATAACACTTTGCGTCCCTGTGGTATGAGTGAAACATCAACCTGAGCTCCTAAATTCTTTTCTTGCTTTTTTGTTAAGAAATCATTGATTTAATAATTCAAATTAACTCTTTTTTGTTAATGATATCATTGAAATCTTCTCTCAAGTCCCAAAACACAGATCTTCATCTTCATCATCTTCATCTTCCAACAAATACCTAAAAAACTTAAAACCCAAATCTCCCCCTCCCCACAATCCAAAATCCATATCAAAACATCTTCCAAACACATTCACCTCTGCCATTAGCCCTAATTTCACCAAAACAAACTTATTGGGTCTGGTGGCATGCCATCATCACATTCCGCAACAGTCACTGCTCTTGCCGTTGCTGTTGGTTTACAAGATGGCATTGGGGGCTCAACCTTTGCAACTGCCCTCATTTTAGCTACTATCGTATGATTATTTTCCCTTTATCATTTGCCATTGGTTAAAGTGCAACACTGCAACTACCTAAAAATGAAATTTTTGGCAGGTGATGTATGATGCAACCGGTGTACGATTGCAAGCTGGGCGCCAAGCAGAGGTTTGTTTATGTTAGTGTGTACTAAAATTAATAAATTTCTTACATTTTACTAGCATAGATTGAAACATGTTGATAAATGGTTATAAAGGTTATAAACATAGGTAAATATGTCATTGGCATGTCTAAAATTTGTAAAATTTTGCAGGTTCTGAATCAAATTGTGTATGGACTTCCTGCTGAACATCCCTTAGCTGAAATCAAATTGAATACAGTTAAAAAGGTACATAGTGAATACAAGCTCTTGTTTGTTTCATTCAATGATTAAACTTTTATTGAATTAATATTTTTTTCTGATTGCTCTTTGTTTTACAAACTGATTGGAGGAAGGAGTGGTTGAGCACATTACAAAAATTCTTGAATAATGTAGTGATCATTGTTTATTTGCAGGTTATTGCTGGTGGGTTATTGGGAATAATGACATCAACAATCATTTACTTAATATCTCATTCTGGTAATAACACTTGAAATCTGTTAATATGTGCCTCATAATCAAAGACTCATACGAGCATTTCAATGTGAAGGTGTTAGTTGTTTGAATTATGAGGTACCTTATTATATTTCTTACCTATGTGTGATGCATTTCTTTTTTAAAGTTTGTAGATCTACTTTTCATGATCATTAGATATGTTAAATGGCAATTTAGTGTAGTGAAAGTACTATGTTGTCTGGATTCTAAGCAATTATGTTAAATTGCATTTATTTAAAAAGAGTTAATTTGAATTGTTAAATCAATGATTTCTTAACAAAAAAGCAAGAAAAAAAATTTAGGGGCTCAGGTTGATGTTTCACTCATACCACAGGGACGCAAAATGTTCTGAATATATGCCAAAAGACGGTCTTACCCCTGGCTCAAACAGTCAAACTGATGGCAGTGTGACAGAAGGACTCAAAGTGTTATGAATTTATAAAGTCAGGGGCTCAAAAAACCAAAAATTTAATTTAGGGGCTCAGGTTGATGTTTGGGACATACCACAGGGACGCAAATTGCATTTTTCTCTATTTATTATTTTAACAAATAATTATATAACTTGGAATAATTTTAAAGGCACAATGAAACGTAACTCAAAGACACTAATTAATACTAAGTCAAGACACGACCCGCTCGTCTAACAGGTTGTAGTACGTTGTAGGTAGTCGTGTACACCAGAGGAAACTTTGAGTTACAGTCGGATTGAAGAAACGCAAAACTGTGAGTTCATGTCCCCCTTTTCTTTTAACTGTTTTCAGTTTAATAACTTCGGGGGTGTAGTACATGTTACAAATTGTTTACATACGATTACATTTGGTATGGTTAGCTAAGGAAAGGTACTGCTAGATCGTGTGAGTGGTGGGTACAACGCTTAAGACCATTAATCCTCGTAGTAGGACTGAGGGACATGAGTGATAGATCTATTTGGGTGTAGTGAGCCCACACCCATGTGGACCGGGGTTTGGCCCGTGAGGTGACTATGTCTTTAAGCTGAAGCCCGGTGCAAAATCTGCTAGGTTTGAGCCTTCCTGCATCACGACACACATATTAATGGCCTTGAAACCATTAATGATCTGTTTTCCTTGTTTGCTTTCATACCAGGGTTTACAATTCATATGTGCTTATAATGATTACAAAGTTTATTCGATCTCACACATTAAACACATGAACTCGCTCAACTTTTGTTAATGTTTTCAATCTACATGTATTTCAGGAAACTAAGTATGGATCTGGCAGGCGTTGAAGTTTTCAAGTGTTGTTTGGAATAAAAGATGTCATCCGGAGTCTAAGGGTTTGGGTTGTGTGTCTTATCCTAGATAAGATACATAATTCAAAGCATGGTTTTCATTAGTGTCTTTTGTCGAGTCCTTGTGGAACTCTAAAAAAATTTGCATGGTTTGTAATTTGGATTTGAAGTCTGTGATGGGATTTTAAGACAACGTTGTTTGGGATGTTTTAAACCTAATCAATGGATGGACATCTTTGATTTGATCATATAGTTGTTTGTTATGGTTGAATGCAATGATATTAAGCAAGTCACACATAATCACGCTTCCGCAAAAGTCAGGGTGTGACACCAGGCACAACTGTTAAGTTGCCAGAATGTAACCCTAGTGCACCTACTAGGATCTTCAAAAGGATCTACGTTTGTTTTGGACCATTAAAAGAGGGATTCAAAGCATGTAGAAAGGAGTTTTTGGGGTTAGATGGGGCATTTATGAAATGCCCCTACCCTGGTCAAATGTTAACTGTAGTTGGGTTAGATCCAAACAATGGCATCTACCCATTGGCTTATGGCATTGTGGAGACTGAAAACAACGACTCATTGACATGGTTCTTGCAAAATATCCAAGATGACTTAGACCTTCCATCAAATGCAAACTTCACATTTATTTCTGACAGGCAGAAGGTATACATGCAAACGTCTTACTTCACATTTAATTCTGTTTCCTGCACAAACAGTTTTGCACCACTTTGTTAATTTGTTAATGTTTTGTTAAGGGAATTATACCTGTAATCAATAAAGTTTTTCCAACAGCTGAGCATCGCTTTTGCCTTAGACATATTCACCGGAACATGAAGCTACAATGGAGAGGCATGGCTTTCAAACACTTCATCAGAAATGCTACAAGTGCAACTACTGTCCTTGAGTTTGAAGAGAAGATGGAAGAGTTCAAAAAATTTAACTTTGAAGCATATAACTGGTTGAGAGAGATCCCACCACAACACTGGGCCAGATCCCACTTCACTGGTAAACATTTTACATGTGATTTGATTTACAACACACTCTATATTTGATTCATAGCATAATTTCCTTGTAAACACTATGCAGGAAGGGCCATATCTGATGTGCTTCTGAATAATATGTGTGAGGTTTTAAATGCTAAAACAGTTGAGGGCAGAGATAAGCCAATAATTTCAGCTTTGGAGTTTTTGAGAGAGTATTTAATGCAGAGGATTGTGAATGTGATTAGGTCATAGGTAGGTGTAATGGCCCACTAACACCTAGTGCTACCAAAATACTAGCAGAAAACAAAAAAGAGGCATCAAACTACACTGTTAAATGGTCTGGTGGGCCTAAGTACCAGGTTAGTAGAGCTGGACACATTTCACAAAGGGTTGTTGAAGTTGTAGAGATGGTTTGTAGTTGCGGGCAGTGGGAGATTACTAGTATAACAACCCTCCTAAAATTTATTAGAACACCCCTATATGTCCTAAAATACACCCCGTATACGAAATACGGCCCTGAAATACCTTAACTTTAACAAAAATCAAATAAAATCAAGTTTAATAGGCCCTCGCGGGGCGCCACGTGTCGAAGCTACCCCTTGAGTCAGCCAAGCTAGGGCCTACCCTAGAGGCTCTCGTGGGGCACGAAGACTTTGTCTTAATCTTTCGCGGGGCGCGACAAAGTGCCGATCAGGCACTATAAATAGGAGGTCGAGGCTTCAGTTTCAAATCCCTCATTCTCGATCTCTCTCTCTCTCTCTCTCTCAAATCTGAATAGAAATTATAATTCCTGGGTATAATACCCCCTAATTAGCGAAGCTCTGCCTCGTTGTAAGTATTATAACCCCCGGTTACGTATTAGATATGCTGCCCGATTGATCTAGTGCTCCGTAACGCATGTCAAGGCTCTGCCTGACTCAGTCGTTGGAGTTCTGTCTCGGGGACGGTATAACTAATGTAAATTTGGGTTATTATACTAACGCGTGTGCATTGTTTAATTTATTAGATTATAACTAGGAAGTCACAAAGAAATACCTAAAATAGCAATGTGAGTGATTCCTCTTTTCGCAAAGTTTTTTTAACAAAACCTCAACTGTTTTAAATTATATTTAATAGTGATTGAGTATTTGTATTCTACAATTATCGTCGGTATGTTGGGGTTTTGTATACAAAATTTGTTACTACACTGTGAGTAGTAACATTACCACAAGTCAGGATTGGCAGTACCGTGGGTGGTAATTAAAGTAGATATAAACAAATGTAATTGTTGGATTGCCCTCAATGCTGTAAAATGATAAAACCTGTTTTGATTAAACTGGGATTCACTTGCCAGTATTTATTGCTGATAAAATGCTTTTAAACGCGTTTCAGGTAACAAAATGTGAAAGCCAAATAGAAGCCAGCTGGAGAGCAATGAAGGCTTGGAAAAGTGGCTATAAAAGTTACCTAAATAAAGAAGAAGTTTTATTTCAATAAATTAGGGTTCATCCCTATAAACATATTTGTAATGGAAACTTGGTTTTTTCCCATATATTTATTAATTATAAAATGTGGTGTTTTACAATGATAAAATATTTCCTAACTACGGTCCTGATGAAATTTCCGCTGCCAAATTAATAAACACCAATACCACCGGCTCTGAGTAGCTCGCGACCGCCCACCTCCCGGGGCAGGGGTCGGGGGTTGCGACAGAAGGTGGTATCAGAGCTACAACCACTGATTTCAGCCACGGAAGTGTTATGCTGACACCGAAATTTTATCCATTATGTTAGGAAATAATCTATGAGATTACGTGTATATCTGTGTATTATTGTTTTGTGTTATTTGACAATTTGTTAGTTTACAGTATGAGTGATCAAGGTCTATCGGACGCTTATCGTCAATTGTCTAGTTCTCCTAGAGATGAAGGAACTTCCTCCCAGCCTACTCCCTCGAGGTACTCAGCTGATACAGAAGAGGGGATTTTCATATTTAAGGCACAATCTGAAGAACCATTCCCTACCAAAAAGAGAGGATGGTTCAGTCGGGGAGCACACTAGCGTAGGAAGAGAATGAGGAAGTTGTAGCAGCAACGGGGTTTAGCAGCAACAAATAGGGAGATGAATGCCCAGACCCAGGACATAATCAATAGGCGATTGGCCAACTTTCACATATAAGCTACCATTGCCGCAGACCCAAACTTAGAACAAATCATTGCACCACAGCCACGACCACTGTTTCCAACTCAACCCATGGAAATATAACCTAACCTAGGAGACCAGATTCCCATACCTGCCTTCGACCCAAATGAAATCCCTAGAGTCCAAGCACAAAATTCGCTAGCCTATGACCCATGGAATGATGAACATAGGGATTATTGAGAACTCTACCCACAGGAGGAACCCATACCAGACCCGATAGCACCATACCCCAACCTTGACCCTCTAGATCCATACTGGGATGCTGATCAATATGTTCAGGAAATACTAGAAAATCCATACCCATATGGAGAACTCGTACCACCGTACCCTGAACCAATACTAGCACCAGCACCACCCAAGAGTACCGAAAACGTGCAGGAACTCCGCACTTTTGGTGAGGAGTTTGTAGATAAAGGTGAAAGAATAAGGCAAATAGGGGAAATGCTCGTTTGGAAGTACGACGAGCGAAATATGCAATACTGGAATGAATCCCTAGTAATAATAGTAATAATAGTAATAATATATATATATATATATATATATATATATATATATAGGCGTGTAGTTTGGAAAAAATCAACTAAAATAGATAATCCAATACCTACTGATGCATAATTAGTATTGTATTTTAAATTTCAGTTGTAGCTTGTAATATATATATATATATATATATATATATATATATATATATATATATATATATATATATATATGAAATAGAGTAAATGTCGCAATGCACGACGATTTTGATCAACATGTTTGTTTGTGTGATTGTACGCATTAAATCTTGTTTTGTGATACTAATACTTGGTACATGTTTATAATCCAGATGGACAACGAAGTGAACCAGGAAAACCTGAATAACGATAATAACGGGAATCAATTAGATAACAGTGCCATCCAACACATAGTGGCACAAGGGATTATAGACGCTATGCCATATATTATCAAAACGGTTAAGGAAACGGAAAATAATAAAACTAACAGTGAAAGTAAACGACCGCCTACTGAGCCCAGTCACAACGTAAACAATGGACCGTTACTTCAATTGCATATTCCAAAAAGAAGAAGAACCATGTCTTATGGTTGTTCTTACAAAGAATTATGGTCTTGTAAACCAATGGAATTCTCTGGCAATGAAGGACCCATTGTAGCTTTACATTGGATAGAAAAGACTGAGGCGGTCTTAAAAATAAGCAAGTGTGCAGAAGAAGATAAAATCATGTTTACCTCCAATCTTTTTAAGAATGCAGCTCTAGAATGGTGGAACACTATTCTCCAGTCTAGAGGGAGTGACAGAGTCTATAATATGGAATGGACTGAGTTTAAGAATATGGTTGAAAGAAAATTCTATCCTCCCAATGAAAAAGAATAAATAGCTAATAAGTTCTTAAACCTTAGAATGACTGGAGTAGACTGTAAGGGTTACACTACCGTATTCTTCGAATATGCTAGAATAGTGCCAACCCTAGCTTCACCAGAACCAGTATTAATCTCCCGTTACATCTGGGGATTAATCAGTGAGATTAGACATGTAGTCAAGGCAGCTAGACCACAGACCATAGAAGAAGCTGTAGAACTAGCAAATACCTTGACTGGTGAACTAGTACGTACACAAGAAGAAAATCAGAGGAAGAACCCCTCAAAAGCTTACCCAAGGATTTCGCTACGGTAATTCAAACCGTGGGAAAAACATAAGTTCTACCTCCACACCTTACTGTAAGTCCTGCAAGAAGAAGCATTCAGGGAAATGTTCCACATACTGCAATTTCTGCAAAATACCGGGACACGAGGAAGAAGAATGTAGAAAGAAACCCAGTAAGGGAGTATGCTTCAATTGTGGAGAAAAGGGACATATTAAGCCGAACTGTCTGAAACTAGCTCCAGCCATGAACAACAAGACTACCAAAAATGCTAGAGCATTTGTTCTTACTGCAGAAGAAGCCAAGATGATTCCAGACGTTATGCCGGTACGTTTTTAGTTAATGATGTTTTTGCTAAAGTATTATTTGACTCTGGTGCGAACCAAAGTTTTATTAATACTTCATTTTGCAAACTTCTCAATCAACCATTAACTAAACTTCAACAATAATGTCTAGTAGAAACGGCAAATGGAGAATCCATCAAGATTACTAAAATCTTTCAGGGAGCAAGAATAGAAATTTTAAACCATAGTTTTATTGCAAATCTTTACCCAAAGAATCTGGCTGGATTTGATATTGTATTAGGAATGGATTGGTTAGTAACCAATAAAGCCAGTATTCTATCTGATCAAAACTCAATACAAGTAAACTCACCAAAAGGTGAAAAGATCATAATTAAAGGAGATAAGCCATCTCGTGTAAGACCCTTAGTAGTATTTGACGGTTTTCATATAATTTGAGTCTAAAAATGTGTATTAACGATTACACATACTTATGAAAATACGGGTTCATTTAAAACTTTACAAATTTAAAACAGTACAACATATTATATATAAGTTCGTCGCTTAAAAATAACGACGAATCAACATGCAGAAGCTTGTATCTTGATCGTGTTCGGTTCTTCGTTGAGCTTGATCATCATCCGGGGTATCCCTAACATCACCTAACATCAAAACCAACTTAGATGTTAGTTTTGATAACATTAAAAAGTGTAGAATCAAGTTCTAGTATCAAACAAATGAAAACAAAATAAAATTTCGAAATATTGGTCTGTCGCGCCAAGCGACAGACTCAGTTAAATATTTCGCGGGCCGCGAGCGGCCCCGCGTCTCGTGCCAAGATCAGTGCTCCCCGACGCATGCCGCGAGGGAGACCATTTTCCAGCAGGTCTGTATCTGGGACCTGCATTTCCCAGCAATACCAGTTTTTATGGAAACGGCCATAACTTATCCGTTATCGATCCGTTTTACACAATTCTTTTCCCTACGCGTCCGTAATTTAATTCTCCATCACATGGAGTTAAAATCGAACATCTGAATTCAAAAAAATTTAGATTTCAAGCTCTCTGCTTGAAATCAATTATAGCCCGTTTTGACCCGTTCATGATTTTATTAAACAACTTGTGCCCAAACCATTTGTAAAACCCTGGTTTATTTGTTATTTCAAATCCTTGGCGTGTAAACATAGCTTTTATGAAAGATGCGACTATTACACAAGCTATGCGCATAATCCGTTTTGACCCGTTTAGGGAATTTAAACAATTTAGTCTAAAACTCGCTCTTTTCTTTTCGCACTTCCCATTCTCGTATTAATTAACTACTTATCTTCCACCACAACTATTTTTGTGGTGGATTTAACATAAGGAACCTGATGTGTGTCGGTGTGAATATATTTTTATGTATATTTTAAGCCCTTTTTAACACTTTGGTCAAGTTTTAAATTTATAAAACACGATATTTTACTAACACTAAACACACATATGGGCAAGTGCACCCATCATGAGCGTAGTATAGCGTTGGTAAGATACCGAGGTCGTCAAAGGACAAAAGAGCTTTTAGTACCGATTTATCCTCAACGTCTAATCAAATCAAAAGTTTAGAAAAAGTTTAAACATGAAAAAAAAAAACTAAAAATGCTGAAAAATAAAAACAGATAGACAAGATGAATCACTTGGATCCGACTCGCCTTTAGTGTAACCTTTGATGATTTCCGCACTTTTGCACTTATTTAAGAGATTATCTTAGTTATAGTAGTAGGCCCCTCTTTTGAAGTTGACGTTACCCTCAACCCAGTAGTTTGAGTCAGCAAGGATACAATCCTAAAGGGTCGGAATATTGAAAGATAATTAATTAAGTTATTAATGCGTAATGTGGTAGGCCCCTCTTTTGAAGGTGATGTTACCCTCGGCTAAGTGGTTTGAGTCAGCAGGGATACAATCCTAAGTAGTCGGGTTAATGTATTAATAGTAGTTTACAAATGAGGGGATCAAGCCATTTGCACCCCCGTAATCCAATACCAGTGGGTATTGAAGGAGGTCCTAGTAAGCTTGACCCAGGTCCTTGCAGGATCTATACACTGAACAAGGCAAGAACCTTACCAAACCATTCCCTTAACCCCCGACCAGGTAGCTAACATATCTCTATATAGACCGTAGAGATATGAATGGTGAAAAGCTTTTATTTTATATAGACAGTAAAATAACGCCAAGAAACCATGGACAAATGATAAGGAAGTTTCACCTTCAACATAAGAAACTAGTTATTAAAGCCATTAATACAAAACCAAATAAAAAGTGCGAAAAGATTAAAAAACAAAAGTATTACACTAAATGCTTGTCTTCACCAAGTGATGTAAGAGACTTAGGCAAACATGGCCTTTAATTGTCAAGAACTCTTACTATCAATCTTGGATCCCGAGACTACTACTGTGACAACCCTCATATTTACATGTAACCGTACAATCTATTAATGTTAATTAAAGTACTTGATGACTGTGCTGAATCATTTAACTGCTCTCTGATTTCTGTGTTATGCCTACATGTGCTTGTTAACATACTAATAGTGTACAGAAAAGTCATTAAATAGTCTGTTATGCTTTCCTGGGTGTTGAAAATTATAAACGTTACAAAATATATATGTATGACACTTTACGGATTAATTAGGCACTTTAACGGAACAACACCGAACCGAACAACCGGACTTTACCCGGAACACTAAAATAATGCTAGAAGCATTGTTTTTATTTTTCTAAGCTAGTTAGGGTCCCCGAACACCCTAACACATTATATATTTAATAACACTCATAACACCTAACTATATACTTGAAACTAAACTAGTTCTCCTAACTACTAGTTACCATCCAACTCTATACCCCCCACCTACGGCCCCAACAAGGGTGGCCTACCCATGAGTTTGTTGTGATATTTTATTTGATTTTGTCCATTCTTTAGGCAACATAATACCCATTAGACATTGCTATTGTTATAAGAACCATGAGATCCTTCACACTTTCACTTCAACACTTCACAACTTCAAACAACAAACACCCTCTCCCTCTCTTGCTCCCAATCGGCTGAAACCAACCAGCCATCATACACCCACCTTCAAGTCCATTTCAAGCATTCTAATTACTTCCAAAGGTGTAAGAGATCATACAAGAGAGCTTGGTGTGTTCGGAAGCTCAAGGACCGCTCTCGTTTTCTTTTATCCACCACTTTTCTACACTCGAACTCCCCTAGCCTTGAGCTAGTGGTAAGAACTTAGATCCGTTCATTTTGCATGTTATTTAAGTGGTTAATAGGTGATTTAATGATTAAAATTATGAAACACTAAAGCACTTGCACTAAAGTGTTGAACATATGGAATAAAAGATGGATAAAGAGAAGATATGTGTGTAAATCATGTAGATCTTGTGTTGTTATGATTCTTGTTGATTTTCTGATGATTTTGCTGGTTAATATTGATGTTTGATGTTGTTGTGATCACTAAACATGTTAACGGAATCAATCGAACACAATTTAGAAGGTTAAAAGCTGAAACAGTAGGCTGTCTAGTAATTACAGCCAACTTCAGTTGGCTGTAACAGGACCATAACTTAATGAGAAATGTATTTTCTGAAGTCTAGGGTTATGTATTATGAAATACGGTTCTAATGGCACTGGAATCATAATTTTTGGACTTCGTTTACTATTTTTAAAAAACCGATTTGTAACAGCAGCTTAAGCTGAGTTTTTACACACATAAATGGGTTATATTTTCTGTCATAACTTGTATTCTGTGTAGAGTCAAGTCAGATCATGAAATTTTTACTGTAAATGACATCTGATGTATTTGTAATTACCCCACTGGAATTTTGTAAATCGGACACTCGATGAATTTTAAATAAATTATTCCGTGGACTGTGGTCAGAAAAAGATAAATTTGAGTTCAGTCCGGACAATGAATTTTTATAAAATATTGGTAATGAACTGAACCCTGATATTTTTACACAATAATATTTGGATCGTTTATGACATTCTGTAAAAATTTGGGAATTTTTGGAATAAGTTAACTATTTTATTAAAATGTCCGAAAACAGCCCGGTTTTGAATATTAATGCTGAAAAGACATAAGTTGTAAATTTCATGTCTAAATGTCGGGTAGGTTATCTGTGAATGATATAACGTGTTATATGTGTTATGTGCATTATCGTATGTTTGTTTATGAGTGGGGAATGGATGGGAAGTTTATATGGGCATGAACCGTTAAAGTGATGCATGTTATGTGATAGATACGTGTAGGAACTTTGTGCTCTATTTGAAAACCATTAAATGACTAACTGGTAAATTATACTAGGACGTGATTGACCGACCTTGACTGTTAGCTATTTTTGAGAGTCAAACCGAGCAACCGAGGTGAGTTCACACTCCTAAGGCATGGGATTCCCGGTGGGTTGGGAATGGGATTGAATAACTACTCGTACTATCATTACTATTAAACTACTTTTCACTGTCCTCGGATTGAAGGGAACGTACGTAAAACCTACGTAAACTCATACTTACTACTGTCCTCGGATTGAAGGGCACGTACGTAAAACCTACGTACACTCATACTTGCTACGGTCCTTGGATCAAGAAGGGCACGTACACACACGACTAGTCTACAACATGGGAAGCCCCCACTAATCATCGCAAACATGTTTGGGAAACCGCGATATGGATTAATACTATCCACATGGGAAGCCCCCACTAATCTTCGCAAACATGTCTGGGAGACCGCGATACGTATTAATACGATACATGGTTTACAAAACGAACATATGATTTACGAAACGAATGCTATAACTAAACAACCAACTGTGAACTCGCTCAACTTTGTTGTTGACTCGTTGTTACATGCCTTGCAGGTCGTTAGGTATCTATGGAGCTTGCATCGGAGTGGGAAGAGTCGTTGTGGGACATGGACAGCTGTGTGCCGTACTAAACCTTTGAAACGTTTAAACTTATAACTTGGTTTTAAACATTATGCTTCCGCTTGCAACTTAAACTATTGTTTTGTTTAGACACCAATTGTATTGTGTTAGATCTTTATATAATACTTACATGCTTGTTCAATATGATTGATGGCTTGATCCTGGTCACGTCACGCCTCCAAGCGGTGGTACTCCGCAGGGTGGATTTTGGGGGTGTGACAGATTGGTATCAGAGCCATTGGTTATAGTGAACTTGGTTTTAAAAAGGGAAAAGCTTTTTGATAAAACCAGACTATAACCTGTACAGTGCTCAACGATCCACAACGACGCTTCGCTCCACGTGCAAGACTCAACACTCTAGATGATATGATTATGTTTATATATTACCTACCTGTTAGATATGTAGTACATTGTTCATGGTATGCTTGGATAAATGTAGCAACTATTGTTAGATACTCCTTGTGTGTTTACTCTCTTCTGTCACTCCACACTTACGCACATTGCGACACCTTCCTTACCTGTGTTTTCCCTCGACGTGAAGATCATGAGTGGATGAATCAACCTCACACAAGCCCAGCTGACGGCTTTGATCAACGAACAAGTTACTGCGGCACTTGCAGCCGCTCAAGCAGGAGGCCAGCATACCCAGCCGCCTGTGTGCACGTTCAAGACTTTTATGGGCTGTCGTCCAAGTACTTTTAGTGGCACTGAAGGGGCCGTTGGACTCCTCCACTGGTTCGAGAAGCTCGAATCGGTCTTCAAAATGTGTGAATGCCCTGAGGATCGTAGGGTGAAGTATGCGACTGGTACTCTTGAAGGGGTAGCGCTCACCTGGTGGAACGCTCAGGTTCAGCTGTTGGGGTTGGTTGCTGCTAATGCCACCCCATGGAACAACTTCAAGGAGCTGATCAAGCAAGAATACTGTAATCGTGATGACATCCACAAGTTGGAAGTGGAGTTCTTTAACCTGAAGATGACGGGGTCAGAGATAGAGGCGTATACGAAGCGATCCAACGAACTGGCAGTGTTATGTCCAACTATGGTGGATCCTCCCATCAAGCGCATTGAGCTGTACCTCAAAGGCTTAGTACCAGAGATACAAAGCCATGTGACTGCTGCTAACCTTGCTACCATCCAGGATGTTACTCGTCTTGCTCATCGCCTCACAGACCAGGCAGTAGAACAGAACAAGCTGCCTAAGCGTATAGGTGCTACTGCTACTACTACTTCTGCTATTCCCAGCGACAACAAACGAAAATGGGATGGAGCCAACAGCAAGGGTTCGACTACAGTTCAGTCCCAGGCACAACAGCGAAAGATTGATAACTACCAGAGTCCCGGTCAGCAATCTTCTAGTAGTCAAGGGCAGGGTGGATATCGAGGAAACCACCCAAAGTGCAACAAATGCAACAGACACCACAGTGGTCAGTGCAACAAGGGACGTTGTCAGAGGTGTCTCAAGATGGGTCATGAAGCCAAGGATTGCAGGAGCTCACGGCCTACAAATCAGAATCGTCAGCAGCAGCAGCAAGCTCCACAGAACCAGCAGCAGCAACAGCGGGGCAACAGGGGATGTTTTCAGTGTGGTGCTGAAGGCCACTTCAAGCGGGACTGCCCCCAGTTAAATCAAAATCAGAATAACAACAACAACAACAATCACCAGGGCAACGGGAATAACAACGGGGGAAACAATGGAGACAATGGCACCCGGGGCCGTGTGTTCGTGATTGGCCAGGGTGATGCAAGGAACGATCCCAACGATGTGATGGGTAAGTTTCTCCTCGATGACTTTTATGTTACTATTTTATTTGATTCGGGTGCCGATACCAGTTATGTGTCCTTAAAAGTTAGCCAAATGCTTAAGCGCACCCCAACACTTCTAAACACCAAACACACGATAGAGCTAGCAAATGGTAAAAGTCTTGAAGCCACACACGTAGTTAAAGGTTGTAACCTCGTCTTAGCTGGTCAGACCTTCTTTATCGACCTTATTCCTATCGTACTTGGTAGTTTCGACGTCGTTATTGGGATGGATTGGCTATCTCATCATCAAGCGGAGAT
Organism: Helianthus tuberosus; assembly: GCA_030545235.1. NCBI lineage: Eukaryota > Viridiplantae > Streptophyta > Magnoliopsida > Asterales > Asteraceae > Helianthus > Helianthus tuberosus. The sequence goes on from CM060369.1 coordinate 89,306,601, forward strand.
TGTCTGCAAGGAGAAAATCGTCCGCATTCCTCGTTCTGGCGAAGAACCCCTCGTGATTCATGGCGATAAGAGTGGTGCTGTCGTAGGCATTATCTCTTTTCTTAAGGCCCAGAAGTGTTTGCGAAAGGGCCACACTGCCATTCTAGCACTCGTTACTGACACATCAACGGAAGAGAAGAGAATTGAAGACATTCCTATTGTGCGCGATTTTCCTGAGGTATTTCCTGAGGAATTACCTGGTCTTCCACCTCATCGCCAAGTTGAGTTTCAAATCGAGCTAGCTCCTGGAGCAGCGCCCATAGCTCGAGCACCTTATCGTCTAGCTCCATCAGAACTTGAAGAACTATCCACGCAATTACAAGAACTCTTGGAAAAAGGGTTTCATACATCCTAGCTCTTCGCCCTGGGGAGCTCCAATCTTGTTTGTGAATAAGAAAGATGGTACTTTCAGAATGTGCATTGACTATCGCGAACTTAACAAGGTGACCGTGAAGAATCGTTATCCCCTTCCACGTATCGACGACTTGTTCGACCAGTTGCAAGGGTCGAGCTATTACTCCAAGATTGATTTGAGATCGGGATAACATCAGCTGAGAGTCCGAGATGAGGACATCTCCAAAACAACATTCAGAACTCGCTACGGCCATTACGAGTTTCTGGTCATGCCTTTCGGGTTGACGAATGCACTAGCGGTCTTCATGGATCTCATGAACCGAGTGTGCAAGCCTTGCCTGGATAAGTTCGTTATTGTTTTCATCAACGATACCCTGATCTATTCGAAGAGTCAGGAGGAACACGAGCAGCGTCTACGACTTATGCTGGAACTCCTTCGAGCAGAGCAGCTGTATGCCAAATTTTCGAAAGGTGACTTCTGGCTTCGCGAAGTCCACTTTCTAGGCCACGTGGTAAACAAGGATGGAATTCATGTGGATCCATCCAAGGTTGACTCGATCAAGAACTGGCCTGCACCTCGCACACTAACAGAAATCCGCCAATTCTTGGGTTTGGCAGGATATTACAGGAGGTTTATCAAGGATTTCTCCAAGATTTCGCAACCTCTCACTTCACTGACTCAGAAGGTTGTCACCTATCGTTGGGGTGATGCACAGGAGTCCGCATTTTAGCACTTAAAAGATAGACTTTGTAGCGCACCTATCCTCTCATTGCCTGAAGGCACAGATGATTTTGTGGTTTATTGCGACGCTTCCATCCAAGGACTTGGCTGCGTGTTGATGCAACGTGACAAGGTCATTGCCTACGTATCACGCCAAGTTAAGGTTCACGAAAGGAACTACACTACGCACGACTTGGAATTGGGAGCAGTTGTTTTCACGCTTAAGATATGGAGACATTACCTGTACGGTACCAAGTGTACCATTTACACCGATCACAGGAGTCTCGAGCATATCTTCAAGAAAAAGGAGTTAAACATGCGTCAACGCCGATGGGTTGAACTCTTGAATGATTACGAATGCGCGATCAAGTACCATCCGGGCAAAGCCAATGTTGTGGTCGACGCCCTCAGTCGAAAGGATACTATACCTAAGCGTGTACGTGCGTTACAGCTTACCATTCACTCTAGCCTTCCCGCTCAGATTCGCAATGCTCAGGTTGAAGCGTTGAAAGCAGAAAACATCAGGGCTGAATCCCTACGAGGATCGAGGCAACGGCTAGAACAAAAGGAAGACGGCGCCTACTATGTTAACGGACGCATCTGGGTTCCACTTTATGGAGACCTACGCGAGCTTGTGATTGATGAAGCACACAAGTCTCGTTATTCGGTACATCCTGGTTCGGATAAAATGTACCACGACCTCAAGACTACGTATTGGTGGCCTGGCATGAAAGCCCACATAGCAACCTACGTCAGTAAGTGCTTGACTTATGCGAGAGTCAAGACTGAATATCAGAAACCATCAGGCCTACTACAACAACCAGAGATCCCGAAATGGAAATGGGAGTAAATTTCCATGAATTTTGTTACCGGCCTGCCTAGATCTCAGCGCGGAAACGATACCATTTGGGTGATCGTGGATCGACTAACTAAGTCTGCACACTCCTTAGCTATCAAGGAAACCGACAAGTTTTCTACTCTCGCAGACATCTACCTAAAGGAAGTGGTATCAAGTCACGGAGTGCCAACCTCCATCATTTCTGATCGTGATGCGCGTTTTACTTCCGAACTGTGGCAAACTATGCACAAGTCTTTTGGCTCACGTTTAGATATGAGCACCGCTTATCACCCACAGACGGATGGGCAATCTGAACGCACCATCCAGACCCTTGAAGACATGCTTAGGGCATGCGTAATCGACTTTGGTAATGGCTGGGAAAAGCACCTCCCGTTAGTGGAGTTTTCGTATAACAACAGCTACCACACCAGCATCCAAGCCGCTCCGTTCGAAGCATTGTACGGACGCAAATGCCGATCACCTCTCTGTTGGGCAGAAGTTTGTGACAGCCAAATCACTGGCCCAGAACTTGTGGTAGATACCACCGAGAAGATTGCCCAGATACAGCAACGAATGGCGGCAGCTCGTGACCGTCAGAAAAGCTATGCTGATAAGGGAAGAAAACCACTCGAGTTCCAGGTTGGGGATCGAGTGCTACTCAAGGTCTCGCCTTGGAAAGGCGTAGTTCGTTTTGGAAAACGAGGCAAGCTCAATCCGCGTTATGTCGGACCGTTCGAAATCATTGAGAAAATTGGCAAAGTCGCCTACAGGCTGAACCTACCTGAAGAACTCAGCGGAGTTCACAACGTATTCCACGTGTCAAATCTGAAGAAGTGTCTGTCAGATGAGACCCTCATAGTTCCTCTAAAGGAGCTCACTATCGACGACCAGCTGCGATTCGTCGAGGAACCAGTAGAGATTACGGATCGAGATGTTAAGATCCTCAAGCGTACCAGGATACCTCTTTTCCGAGTTCGTTGGGATTCCCGTCGTGGCCCAGAATATACCTGGGAACGAGAAGACCAAATGAAACTCAAGTATCCCCAGCTGTTTAAGAAAAAACGCAACCACTACTGAGGCTGAAGCTACTGCAGAATTTCGGGACGAAATTCCAAATCAACGGGGGGATGATGTGACACCCCAGGAAAACCAGGAAACCAGCGCAACTTAACTAGCTTCCTCAGTAACCACGCGCTAAATTTCGGGACGAAATTCTCTTAACAGTGGGAGAATGTGACAACCCTCAAATTTACATGTAACCATACAATCTATTAATGTTAATTAAAGTACTTGATGACTGTGCTGAATCATTTAACTGCTCTCTGATTTCTGTGTTATGCCTACATGTGCTTGTTAACATACTAATAGTGTACAGAAAATTCATTAAATAGTCTGTTATGCTTTCCTGAGTGTTGAAAATTAAAAACGTTACAAAATATATATGTATGACACTTTACGGATTAATTAGGCACTTTAACGGAACAACACCGAACCGAACAACAGGACTTTACCCGGAACACTAAAATAATGCTAGAAGCATTGTTTTTATTTTTCTAAGCTAGTTAGGGTCCCCGAACACCCTAACACATTATATATTTAATAACACTCATAACACCTAACTATATACTTGAAACTAAACTAGTTCTCCTAACTACTAGTTACCATCCAACTCTATACCCCCCCCCCCCACCTACGACCCCAACAAGGGTGGCCTACCCATGATTTTGTTGTGATATTTTATTTGATTTTGTCCATTCTTTAGGCAACATAATACCCATTAGACATTGCTATTGTTATAAGAACCATGAGATCCTTCACACTTTCACTTCAACACTTCACAACTTCAAACAACAAACACCCTCTCCCTCTCTTGCTCCCAATCGGCTGAAACCAACCAGCCATCATACACCCACCTTCAAGTCCATTTCAAGCATTCTAATTACTTCCAAAGGTGTAAGAGATCATACAAGAGAGCTCGGTGTGTTCGGAAGCTCAAGGACCGCTCTCGTTTTCTTTTATCCACCACTTTTCTACACTCGAACTCCCCTAGCCTTGAGCTAGTGGTAAGAACTTAGATCCGTTCATTTTGCATGTTATTTAAGTGGTTAATAGGTGATTTAATGATTAAAATTATGAAACACTAAAGCACTTGCACTAAAGTCTTGAACATATGGAATAAAAGATGGATAAAGAGAAGATATGTGTGTAAATCATGTAGATCTTGTGTTGTTATGATTCTTGTTGATTTTCTGATGATTTTGCTGGTTAATATTGATGTTTGATGTTGTTGTGATCACTAAACATGTTAACAGAATCAATTGAACACAATTTAGAAGGTTAAAAGCTGAAACAGTAGGCTGTCTGGTAATTACAGCCAACTTCAGTTGGCTGTAACAGGACCATAACTTAACGAGAAATGTATTTTCTGAAGTCTAGGGTTATGTTTTATGAAATACAATTCTAATGGCACTGGAATCATAATTTTTGGACTTCGTTTACTATTTTTAAAGAACCAATTTGTAACAGTAGCTTAAGCTGAGTTTTTACACACATAAATGGGTGTTATATTTTCTGTCATAACTTGTATTCTGTGTAGTGTCAGATCTTGAAATTTTTACTGTAAATGACAACTGATGTATTTGTAATTACCCCACTGGAATTTTGTAAATCGGACTCTCGATGAATTTTAAATAAATAATCCGTGGACTGTGGTCAGAAAAAGATAAATCTGAGTTCAGTCCGGAAAATGAATTTTTATAAAATATTGGTAATGAACTGAACCCTGATATTTTTACACAATAATATTTGGATCGTTTATGACATTTTGTAAAAATTTGGGAATTTTTGGAATAAGTTAACTATTTTATTAAAATGTCCGAAAACAGCCCGGTTTTGAATATTAATGCTGAAAAGACATAAGTTGTAAATTTCATGTCTAAATGTCGGGTAGGTTATCTGTGAATGATATAACGTGTTATATGTGTTATGTGCATTATCGTATGTTTGTTTATGAGTGGGGAATGGATGGGAAGTTTATATGGGCATGAACCGTTAAAGTGATGCATGTTATGTGATAGATACGTGTAGGAACTTTGTGCTCTATTTGAAAACCACTAAATGACTAACTGGTAAATTATTCTAGGACGTGATTGACCGACCTTGACTGTTAGCTATTTTTAAGAGTCAAACCGAGCAACCGAGGTGAGTTCACACTCCTAAGGCATGGGATTCCCGGTGGGTTGGGAATGGGATTGAATAACTACTCGTACTATCATTACTATTAAACTACTTTTCACTGTCCTCGGATTGAAGGGCACGTACGTAAAACCTACGTACACTCATACATACTATTGTCCTCGGATTGAAGGGTACGTACGTAAAACCTACGTACACTCATACTTGCTACGGTCCTTGGATCAAGAAGGGCACGTACACACACGACTAGTCTACAACATGGGAAGCCCCCACTAATCATCGCAAACATGTTTGGGAAACCGCGATACGGATTAATACTATCCACATGGGAAGCCCCCACTAATCTTCGCAAACATGTCTGGGAGACCGCGATACGTACTAATACGATACATGGTTTACAAAACGAACATATGATTTACGAAACGAATGCTATAACTAAACAACCAACTATGAACTCGCTAAACTTTGTTGTTGACTCGTTGTTACATGCCTTGCAGGTCGTTAGGTATCTATGGAGCTTGCATCAGAGTGGGAAGAGTCGTTGTGGGACATGGACAGCTGTGTGCCATACTAAACCTTTGAAACGTTTAAACTTATGAGTTGGTTTTAAACATTATGCTTCCGCTTGCAACTTAAACTATTGTTTTATTTAGACACCAATTGTATTGTGTTAGATCTTTATATAATACTTACATGCTTGTTCAATATGATTGATGGCTTGATCCTGGTCACGTCACGCCTCCAAGCGGTGGTACTCCGCAGGGTGGATTTTGGGGGTGTGACAACTACACACACTCTATGATGGATAATGGTGGTGGATGTGGGTTGTAGTGGTGGTGGAGTGTGGGTGAAGTGGGAGAGAGGTGGTTTGCAAAGATATGCCTTTGAAGTGAACCAAGCACCTCTATTTATAGCATGCACAGAAGCCCGGACACGGCCCCATGTCCGCTGGACACGGCCCCGTGTCCATCCACTTTCTCTTTCTTCATTAATTGCAATTTGTTTGCATTAGCTCCACACGCCCCCGTGTTCGCTGGGCACGACCCCGTGTGCAGAAGCGTATCTGTACTATCAAGTTTGCTTGGATTCTGCAAATATTAGCATTGACCACAGCCGTGTTGAGCTGGGCACGCCCCCGTGTCGGGAAATAGAAGTTTCTATAGCTTTGTCCTTTCTGCAGACACCTGACCACGCCCCTGTGTCCGCTGGGCACGGGGCCGTGGTCAGCCTTCTGTTCACTTGTTTTTGCTTGGGAAGATGCTGTCGAGGGGTCAGGCATGCCACATTTATTCCTTTTCTTGTAATTATGTTAGATTTTGCTACTTATTTGCACCTTTTGTTCATTTACGCTCATTTAATCCTGAAAATACAAAAGGAAGACAAAAGCACACTTTTTCCAACATTAGTACTAAAAAGGGTTAGTTTTATGTCTCATTTGATGTAATTTATATGTTGCATTTTACACACATCAAATACGCCCACACTTGAATCTTTGCTTGTCCTCAAGCAATACTCTTTATAATGTGGCTTACACTCCCAAATGGAATGGGTAGAAGAGAAGTTTTGGGCTTGTCTTGAGTGTCGGGAATCCAAGATCTTTATTAGGCTTTTATTTTTATGTTATTTACAATCCTATTCGTTATGATTTATTTTGAATGTTTCATAAGATAAATTACTTATTCGGGCATAACATGCCTATTTAAAATTCCATTTATATACAAGTTCACATACCTCACGGGAGATCACTTAACACTCGGCTGAAGATGTATTTTGTGAAACACTCGGGGCCGGCATGGAACTTACTTCTACCATATGCTTGCCAAGCAATCAATCCTCCTCCTTTTTAGCTATACACCTTTGTAAATATCAAGAGGACTTAGGGAAGGGTTAGGCTTGGGTTAAAGGTAGGGGGTTTTGGGTTAGTGGTTAGTAAAAGGGCTAAAAGCGTAAAAAGCTTCGGTCGTCGTAAAAATTTTGTTTTTGTGACTTTTATTCAAACAAAGCATTTTCAAACAAAGTTTCTTTTGAGGAACTTGTTTGTTTATTGTATACTTCATTCATTTTTTTTATAAGGAATGTCACATGAAAACCGAGCTTTTTACTAAAATAAAGGGTTAAACATAAAAAGGTTTTGGTGGGTAAAGGGTGTTTGTTTTGTGGGTTTAGAAACGAAAAGGTTTAGGCTCAAAGGGGTTAACTAGGGGGATTTTGGGTAGGTGGTAAAAAAATGAAAAATAATGGTGTTGAAAAGAAAAAGGGTTAGTCCTAATGCCTCCATCATTTACTTACTTGGGTTTAAGTTGGTAAGGACCGGGAATGTATCGTCATGGCAAGTTCTAGAGTCGTAAGAAACCAAGCGGCTATTCACACAAGAAATGAAAAATGAGCATTTAGTTTAAAGATGTGTATTTGTATGCTCAATAAAGGCTCAAAACTCACTTTTGTGGGAATGGGTTTATTATGTGATCAAGTATATATATAATCAAATTTTAACCAGATTTGTCATGCCATTTCATGATTTTCTTATGCTTGTTCTTTTTATCACGACGCTATCGGTTGTAAATTTGTAAAAATATAACATTTTTAGAAAACTTGTTATTCCCAAATTAAACCAAGACAAGTAAAAAAAATGATAAGTTTTTGAAAAAATTTGGGGTGATTAGTGTTTCCAATAGAGTTTTGTGTAAGGCTTGTTATTAGGACTTGCAAAATTCAAGGTTTTAGCATCCCCCCCCCACCCACACTTAAATTACACATTGTCCTCAATGTGTCCCAAAAATAAGTTTTTAGGTTGATTTAATGTGTAAAAAGGTGTTAAAAGCAAAGTTTTATGTTACTGGGCGTCTGGACATGGGCCGTGTTGATCCGGGCACGATCCCGTGTTCAGATTACCAGTATCATAGTTTACAGAAGGCTGGGCACGGGGGCGTGTTCAGTGAACACGGCCCCGTGTCCAGTTACCTGAATGGGCATTTTTTGCAGATCCTTGGGCACGGGGCGTGTTGGCTGAGCACGACCCTGTGCTGAACTTGTTGTAATGAAGAAAAATTATCGGGAGGCTTTGTTTTTTTGTGCATGGGGTGTGGGTTCATGTTTCCCTTAGTAACCTCGACTATCCCGAGTGTATTTTATTCATTACAACATCATCCAAGCACCATTTAAAAATTAAAAACCACCATCCATTGAAAATAACAACTTACATAAGGTCCTAGTAAATTAAAAATAAAGAAGAAAAATAGAAAACTAAAAAGTTCCTAAGATAGATAGGTCAAGTGATACATGAAATCATCCTAAGGAGTTCTACCCTTATTGTCGGAATATCAAAAGCCCGGAAATAGCTTTTCGGAATTTAAAGGCGTCGTAGAACTCGGAACCGAGGGGTGTCCCCTAGGTGTCATTGAGCCATTCTTCTATTTCTCTCGAGAGGAAGAAGGCGGGCTCATTTTCCACAATATCTTGTGGAGGAGGAGCGACGGAAACTGTGACCCCATGTAATATGTCTCGAGGGGGTTCCGTGTGCATGGCGTACCACTCGGCCGGTATGATGACTTCCGGTACCACATTCCATGCCCTTTGTGTAACGATTGGTACCAAAGGAGGAGAAGCGAGAATATTCAACCTTTGGTGCAAAAGGTTGACTTCTCGGAGACATCCATCTAGCCCCACCGTCAAATGATTGATACGGTCTACCAAAGCTTCCTCTACTCCCGTCATTTCATCGATGGCCTCCCTCAAGGCATACATGTAGTTTACAAGAGAGTCTTCTACCGATGACCTTCTCCCTTGTCGGTTGTTCCTGGAGTGTGATGAAGATGTTCCGCTATTTCTGCTCGACATTCTAAGAAAACAAACCGAAAAGAGTTCAATTTAATGAAACAGTGCCTCGAACACGGCCCCGTGCTCACCGAGCATGGCCCCGTGTTCACCTCTTTGCAGGTTTTTGAAACAAGGAATCTTGGAGCTGTAAATTATTTTTCTGACTTTTGAAGAATTTTTAAGCAGACATAACTTAAAACAGTGTTGCAAAACTTATTTTTAACAAGATTCCTTGAATAAAAACCTAACAAATACAATAAAGCTTGAAAACATAGAGATTTCAAACTTTAATGGTGGTTTTGAGGAGAAATGAAGAAGAAGAAGACAATGGAAAAAAGTAGAAAAAACAAGATGGTTGTTGAGAACCTTCTTTAGAATATACCTAGTATGGTATATGTGAAGATCCCAGTAGATCTTTGTCTTTGGAATGGGTCCAAGAGTGCATGAATCTTGCTGCATTTATAGAAAACGACAGCACGCTGGACATGTCCCCATGTTGGCTGGACACGACCCCGTGTGCAGACAAAATTCTGACACTTTTTTTCTGTATTCTGACCAAATTTCAGACGGGAATCTTTGGGTGGACACGGGGGCGTGCTGACCTGGACACGGCCCCGTGGCTAGAAGTGTTTATGAAGTTTTGTCTATTTTCAAGGAGTTTATCCGGATCGGGCGGTCCTTTACTGGACGGAACAACACCGAAGTGCCTGAGTTACCTAAATTGCCCTGGTTTTAGACAAGAACGCAAGAGGTTATCGGAAAGGGTGATTCCTAAGCTAAATACCGGTGGGCAAAACCAACCTTTATTTCCATTATCCGGGCTCTCGTTAAAGAAGGTGTATGTCGAATCGCTCAGGTCTATGTATACATCGATGGATACCGATGGAGAGTCCTTCATAGCACAATCGACACAGGGACGACTATCGCTCAAGTCCTCACAAGAGTTAGAGGTGATTTCGGGAGCAACGATGTTGTTATAATCCGAATGCGATCTCAACAATTCTCTTTGATTGTTGTCTTGAGATGAATTAGTTATATCCATCTCAAGTTCTTTTATCCATCGGAGAATTAGTTCTTCCATTTGAAATGATTCTTCAAGAATCATTTCATCTCGAAGGGATGATTGAGAGCAATTGAGGGAGAGATAGGGATTGTTTTTACTTTCACCCATCTTAAGGCTACAGGAAAACAATGGGTCTATATAGTGGGGATTGTAATTTAAAAAATAACATTTTAAATCTTCATGAGTTCCGCCACATATTTGACACCACGTACCATAAGAGGAGCGAAAGTAAAAATTATCAGTATCACTCATGATTGCGTCAGAAATTACCAGCCGTCGGGATCTTACGACTCTGTTTTTTAGTATCTGAAGCTTGGGCACGGGGCGTGTTTAGTGGGCACAGACCCGTGTTCAGCTACTGTCTAACATAAAACAGGATTGCCTGTACCAAAGATTGGGCACGGGGGCGTGTTCAGCGGGCACGGCCCCGTGCTGAGTTCTGCAGAACCTGAAAAATCTTGAAAAATCCTAAAAAAACAGAAAATAAGAAAAACGATTAGGCCGTTGATTCCTAACTTTCTTAAAATCCATGTGTCCCCGGCAGCGGCGCCAAAAACTTGATGTGTGTCGGTGTGAATATATTTTTATGTATATTTTAAGCCCTTTTTAACACTTTAGTTAAGTTTTAAATTTATAAAACACGATATTTTACTAACACTAAACACACATATGGGCAAGTGCACCCACCGTGAGCGTAGTATAGCATTGGTAAGATACCGAGGTCGTCCAAGGACACAAGAGCTTTTAGTACCGGTTTATCGTCAACGTCTAATCAAATCAAAAGTTTAGAAAAAGTTTTAAACATGAAACAAAAACTAAAAATGCTGAAAAATAAAATAAAAATAAAAACAGATAGACAAGATGAATCACTTGGATCCGACTCGCCTTTAGTGTAACCTTTGATGATTTCCGCACTTTTGCACTTTTTAAGAGATTATCTTAGTTATAGTAGTAGGCCCCTCTTTTAAAGGTGACGTTACCCTCAACCGAGTAGTTTGAGTCAGCAAGGATACAATCCTAAAGGGTCGGAATATTGAAAGATAATTAATTAAGTTATTAATGCGTAATGTGGTAGGCCCCTCTTTTGAAGGTGACGTTACCCTCGGCTAAGTGGTTTGAGTCAGCAGGGATACAATCCCAAGTAGCCGGGTTAATGTATTAATAGTAGTTTACAAATGAGGGGATCAAGCCAGTCTCACCCCCGCCATCCAATACCAGTGGGTATTGAAGGAGGTCCTAGTAAGCTTGACTCAGGTCCTTGCAGGATCTATACACTGAACAAGGAAAGAACCTTACCAAACCATTCCCTTAACCCCCGACCAGGTAGCCAACATATCTCTATATAGACCGTAGAGATATGAATGGTGAAAATCTTTTATTTTATATAGACAGTAAATTAACGCCAAGACACCACGGACAAATGATAAGTAAGTTTCACCTTCAACATAAGAAACTAGTTATTAAAGTCATTAATACAAAACCAAATAAAAAGTGCGAAAAGATTAAAAAACAAAAGTATTACACTAAATGCTTGTCTTCACCAAGTGATGTAAGAGACTTAGGCAAACATGGCCTTTGATTGTCAAGAACTCTTACTATCAATCTTGGATCCCGAGACTACTACACACTCTCTACGATGGATGATGGATGATGGTGGTGGATGTGGGTTGTAGTGATAGTGGAGTGTGGGTGAAGTGGGAGAGAGGTGGTTTGCCAAGGGATGCCTTTGAAGTGAACCAAGCACCTCTATTTATAGCCTGCGCAGAAGCCCGGACACGGCCCCGTGTCCATCCACTTTCTCTTTCTTCATTAACTGCAATTTGTCTGTATTAGCTCCACACCCCCCCCCCCGTGTCCGCTGGGCACGGCCCCGTGTGCAGAAGCGTATCTGTACTATCAAGATTTGCTTGGATTATGCGAATCTTAGCGTTGACTACGGCCGTGTTGAGCTGGGCACCCCCCCCCCCCGTGTCGGGAAATAGAAGCATCTATAGCTTTGTCCTTTCTGCAGACACCTGACCACGCCCCTGTGTCCGCTGGGCACGGGGCCGTGGTCAGCCTTCTGTTCACTTGTTTTTGCTTGGGAAGATGCTGTCGAGGGGTCGGGCATTCCACGTTTATTCTTTTTCTTGTAATTATGTTAGATTTTGCTGCATATTTGCTTCTTTTGTTCATTTACTCTCATTTAATCCTGAAAATACAAAAGGAAGACAAAAGCAAACTTTTTCCAACATTAGTACTAAAAAAGGGTTAGTTTTATGCCTCATTTGATGTAATTTATATGTTGCATTTTACACACATCAGAACCCAAATCCCAAATTTCATCCTTCGGTTAGTCATTTACGCAAATGACCCATTTTTAGGCATTCGACCCACGAATGTTTATGCCTATAGCTTTTATACGTATCGAAGGGCCTCAAAATCAATATACAAATTCCTAATCAACCTATGAGGGTCGTTTGGCCGATTTACCCATCAAGGGCGCTTTGGTCAACTTAGTCCCCCATTTTACGACGAAGGACTTTTACTACTTATTTGACCAAAATTATACGTTTAACCATAATCATATTTATACTTATCTGGCTCGGGTCAACATATTGACCCATTTTAGTACCTTGTGTCAAAATTGCTAATCCATACTATCTCTAATTCGTAAGCCGTCTTATCCTGTGAGCGTATGACTCAACAAACGCATATTAGTCGTTGATTGTCGAATGGTATCAACGTTACCGTTTGACACATTTGGTCTAAACGATCAAATATGTTGTGCTTATAATCTAATGGTATTTGTTTACTATTTCATTATGTATCTCATTTCGGATCTTTCCTTTTTACCAATATGTTTAGGTTTCGCAAATCCGTTTCTTACGCGCTTACCCAACATGGCTTACGCCATTTGGTGTCGTTTTAAATTTTGACTTTGATTCATTTATTATTGTCTAAATCACCGTTCTACACTTTTTATTCGTTTAGGTTTACTTATAAAGTAGCCATTCAAAAACTCCTTTTTTTTTACAATTAGCCTTTTCATGGCTAATTTACCGTTTTACCTCTTTTTACCATTAAACATGGTTTTTATCATTTATATTAGTTCTGACCCATATTATTCCGCGACGGAAACCATATCTAGAATATTATCTTTAACGTATTTGCAACTATAAAATAACCACATATTCTACAAGAAGGTGTAAGTTTCACTTACCTTCCATCCGGTTATGCACTTTTTTTGCGTACTCGATCCGTTTGACCCGCTTCTTTCCCAAGCCTCCATCTAGCTTGTCAAGAGTCAAACAATCATCATAATTCGTAAGACAGTTAGATTCATCATTATCGCATACAACTATTCCCTCTTACGAATTCTATGTCGAAACTACTATTCGACTTCATCATTGGTTAATTTGACTTATAAAAGTCATTTACCCTTAATCATACAAAATGCAAATTTGCATTCAATAACTCATTTACGCAATCTCATCAATTATCCGGTAGGCATTATAATGATGCTACCGTTTTAAACTATACATTTATATATATATATATATATATATATACCTATGTTCATGCTATTATTAACATCAAGTTAACCTAGCTCCCAATTAACAAAGACACTTTATTCATTCATTAGACAACATCTACGGGTTTTCATCTATAAATGAAACCCTTTTCATCATGTTATTAGGCATTCCTGATGTCACACCCCAACCGATGGCGGAAACATCGGGGTGCGGCACTAAGCGTTCAGATTGCTCATGAGATTCCATAACACTAGATATCCATTATAGATTAAATCCATTTCATGATAATATTGTCTAGAATTAACCACCAGCCATAACATAGTATCAATTACATATCACCAAAATTATTCAAGTTTGATAGATTAAACTAGGCGAGTTTCTAAGCATCAATCCTAGCTTGTTTCACTTGTTCCATAGCATCCTATCAGCCTTCAACATGTATTAAAATAAATTCGGTACAAAAATGTACTGGCGAGTATACAAGTTTGAGTATATAGCATAGTAGATTAAAAGACTCATATCCATCATATAAATGATAAAATAGTTTCAGCCATGCTAGTGTTCGCAGCCCAAGTGTCCCGATGCTTTGGTGTTTTCCCAAGACTCAAGGAAAACTAGAATCCTCCTAACAATACCCCCGAGAATAATGGGGAGGTGCATCTTCCTATAGCGCTACTATTATTAAGGCGGAACTACACACTCTGGATTAAGTGTTCACATAGCATAAAGAATCAAGAATCAAGAATCACATGTTTCACATACACATAGGATAGAGTTTAGATTCCAAAAGTATCAAGTTTCAGGTTTCATAGAATACATGTTGCATCCCAAAGTTTAAAACAAAAAGGGATCGAGTATACTCACAGTGATTGCTTAACAATATAACTCTTATTGGATCAAAGGGAGCTCTTTAGGTTTAGCCTGATTAGATTACAATAGGTAAGTGTCGAGCAAAATAACGTGATTGAACAAAGTATCGGATCAGTCATCTGATCGAATGGCTGTTCGATCGGACGGACGACCGTCCGATCGGATTGCCATTCGATGGAGATGGCTTATGTGTGTGGGGGACGGATCGCCATCCGATCGGATGGTCATCTGTACGAATGGCCATTCGATCGAATGGTCATTCGATCCAAAGATTTCTTTCCAAGAATTAACCAAGTGTTCAAGTTAAGTTACTTTGATCAGATGGTCATCCAATCGGACGACAGTTCAATCGGATTGCCATTCGAGCATGGAGGTTTCCAGAGTTTCAAAGATTTAAAGTTTCAAAAAGATTCTAAGTGTTGAAAGGTTTTAGGACACATGCCACTTTTATCGGATGGCCGTTCGATCGGACGGCAGTCCGATCGGATTGCCATTCGATCGTTATGACTTGTTCCGTTTTACAATTTGTAAAGTTTCTAAGTCTCTGGTTTAACGGCGACGACACGGTACGTCTTGAGACAACAATAAACACATCAATGGTCACCCGGTCTGATCGGATGGGAATCACCCCGTCCGATCAGGTGTCTGTTCTTGATGGTGTTCATGTCGGAATTCGTACTTTGGTCATCTTCTCCGGCAACAGTCCGTTTGGGTCCAGATTCCACCGTTTTAAGTGCAAAGTTTAAGAAAAAGGTGAAGATAAACATGAATTTGTCTTAAAAGCTTAGATTTCATAAGGATCCGGTATAAAAGTACATGAAATCCCTCAGATCTGAGCTAGATCTCGAACGGGATGACATCACACAACTATTGTACAAACCATCATGATGACATCATCCTCAAGAGCTCGAATCTTGGAGATTTCATGGTGAAAAGTGTGATTTTAAAGATGAATCATATAGAGAATAGTGCATAGATCAGAGATGTACAAGAATCTAGTGTAAAACATACCGAAATCGCCGAGAAATGGAAGAAAAGTAGGAGTGCATGCGTCTTGGTCGAAAGAGGCTGTCACATCAGTGTGAATGATGTGACAAGCCTATTTATTGTGTCAGAGAGGAAGGTTTAGGCGGTGGGGCACGGATCGGATGGCACTTCGATCGAATGGCCCTCCGATCGGATGGCCCTCCGATCGGATGGTCATCCGATCGGATGGTCCTCCGATCGGATGGATGGTCATCCGATCGGATAGATGGTCATCCCATCGGATTTCCATTCGTTCAATCCCATCCTTTCCGCGTTCCCATCTTTGTTTCGTTTTGCGAGTTAGATTAAGCGTTGCATTGCGTGTTATTGTGTAATAGTATCACATACTTAGATTAACAAAAGTTTCCAAGTTTCATAGATTCCACCGGTGACAAGCCTCCAGTCTCTCGTTCAACCAAGTCTCAAGTTTCACGAGTCTCAAGAGTCAAGCACCCAAGTATCAAGTATCAAGAATCATAGCTTCCAAGAATCAAGCATCAAGAATCAAGTATCAAGAATCATAGTTTCCAAGTATCAAGTATCTAGAGTTAAGAATCAAGTCTCATAGTATTAAGTATCAAGAGTCAAGATTTCAAGTATCAAGAATCTAGCTTAAGTATCAAGAATCATAGTATTAAGAACCACGCCTCAAAGAATTTAGATTCAAAGTATCAAAAGCATCAAGAATCACATAGTTTAGGGGCTAAAATTGACAATAGCTAAAAGTTCAGGGACGTAGACGTTACAGTCTCCCCTCCTTAAGGAGATTTCATCCCCGAAATCTAGGAAGAAGACTGCTCGAAGAGCTGTGGATACTTGGTCGTCATCTCACTTTTAAGTTCCCAAGTGAATTCGGCGCCGCGTTTTCCTTCCCATCGAGCCTTTACTATGGGAATTTTGTTGTGCCTCAATCGCTTGACACCTTGATCCATGATTTCGACCGGTTTCTCCACAATGTGTACAGCTTCATTTATTTGCAAGTCTTCACGGGGAACCTGCAGTCCCTCGTCAGGCATTTACGTAAGTTATATACGTGGAACACTGGATGCACATTGTTTAGTTCTTGTGGCAGGTCGAGTCTGTACACCACCTTGCCAACCATTTCGAGTATCATGAAAGGACCCACATGGCGAGGAGCGAGCTTTCCCTTCTTACCAAAATGAATCACTCCCTTCTAGGGAGATACCTTGAGAAGGACTTGGTCACCAACATCAAATTCCAGAGGCTTGCGCCTTTTATCAGCATAGCTCTTTTGTCTGCTCCTAGCCTTGATCAAGTTGTCATGGATCTGAAGAATCTTCTCTTGAATGATTTTAGGGCAGTAAATTGCTTGTCACCAACCTCATGCCAGCTGAGAGGAGATCGGCACTTGCGACCATACAAAGCTTCGAAAGGAGCCATCTGAATACTATAATGATAGCTGCTGTTGTACGAGAGCTCAATCAATGGTAAATGTACATCCCAGTTACCACCAAAGTCGATGACACAAGAACGGAGCATATCCTCTAGGGTTTGAATAGTGCGCTCGGTCTGTCCATCCGTTTGGGGATGAAAGGCCGTGCTAAGATTCAAATGAGAACCCATAGCGGATTGAAAGGTTTGCCAAAGACGTAAAGTAAAACGACCATCATGGTCTGAGATTATGTCAATAGGTATGCCATGACGGCATATAATCTCATCTATATAGATTCGAGCAAGCTTCTTGTCACGACCCCCGGCCCGGTTTTACCCGGTCCAGAAGCCGTGGGGACAGAAACCCGTGGTATTTTAATTTGGCAGCGGAAATGTTAACAGGATCATTTAAACCAAAAACACCCGATTATTTTATTTCATATTTTTGGGATAAACCACATAATCTACAATAAAGGAATTTCACGGGGAAATTTACTGTTTTACAAAAACATGTTTGTTTATTTTATTTACTGAGCCACATTCTCCAAGCCGTAGTGCTATGCGGCACACTTTCCTGGTTCACAGTAAATCACCTGAAACATGTTTAAAAATATTTTATCAGCGGGGAAATACTGGCGAGTCATTCAATTTGCACAAAACGACATAGTGTTACAATTTACAGCATTAAGAGTTTTTACATTTGCCCTTATCTATTAATTATCTGGTCCAGTTGTCACTCGACCGGATCTATGACTGTGGACATATCACTAATTAGGCTCGCCCACCTAAGAGTGATAAATCATTAGTAGTAATGTGCACAAAACCCCCACATACTGCCAGTAATTAAAGATTAGCAAAGACTTAATCACTACAAAGTATATCTGGAAAACATTTAGGGTTTTGTAAAGCAGTTTGATAAAAAGAAAATGACTCACATTGCAAGTTTAGTTGGACAGAACTTTGCCTACTGATTTAGCCTTGTAACCTAGTTAAATAACAATGCACACGAAACTAGGTCAGTAACTTAATACAACATTTACGATAAACTCACGAAATCAAAACCCTCACGACGAATGACAAAGTATAGCCTGAATTCGGGCAGCACTTAAACATCCATCGGATCGGTTTCAATCGATCGGACATTGTATCGTAGCAGTAATCGAGTTAATACCCTGTAATCGTAGCAGCGTCTCGATACCTTAACACTCGTTTTTAAGCAGAATATGGATGTTTTGAACAAAATTTTCGAACACAGATGAAAGACCCATGCACGAGCAATTTATAGCCAAAATTTGGGATTTACGCGACCCGCGTAAACCCAAGAAAGATCTTACGCGGCCCGCGAGGGCCGCCCTAGCTACGATTAAGGCTAGCGTGTCACGCGTAGGTCTGCTACGTGTGTGACACGTGGCCTAAAGCTTATCCAGTCGAATAACCTAGCTGTCGCGGCCCGCGTAGACAATCCTTAAGTCTTACGCGGCCCGCGAGCGATCCAAAAATTCAAATTTCTTGGTTTTTCTTAAGGATTAGGGTTTCAGAGGTCCGGGGTTTCTACTTACGGGTCAGTTTGAGACATTTTCGCAGGTCCTTACATCCTCCCCACCTTATTTAAAATCTCATCCTTGAGATTTACTGAAATAGGTAAGGATATTTTTGCTTCATTTCCGATTCCAGTTCCCACGTGTATTCAGGTCCTCTTTTTGAGTCCCACTTGACTTTGACTAGTACCAGTCTTTTGTGTTTTAGAAACTTGATCTTTCTGTCTTCTATTTGGAGCGGTTTCTCAACAAATTTCAATTTTTCATTTACCTCTATATCTTGAAGGGGTACTACTAGGGACTCATCAGATAAACATTTCTTGAGGTTGGATACATGAAATACGTCATGTACCCCGGCTAGTTCTTCTGGTAGTTGTAAGCGATAGGCAACGCGTCCTATTCGCTGGATCACTGGGAAGGGTCCTATGTACCTTGGACTTAGCTTTCCTTTCTTACCGAACCAAACTACCCCTTTCCAAGGAGAAACTTTTAAGAGTACCTTGTCTCCGACTTGAAATTCTAACGGCTTACGTCGATTGTCGGCATAACTTTTCTGGCGATCTCGAGCCATCTTAATTCTTTCCTTGATTTGAGTTATCTTGTCAGTGGTTTCCTGTACAATCTCGGGACCTGATAATTGGCTTTCTCCTATTTCTGCCCAGCAAACTTGAGTTCTACACTTTCGTCCATACAGTGCTTCGAAAGGGGCAGCTTCGATGCTTGTATGATAACTATTGTTATAGGAGAATTCGATTAAGGGTAGGTGGTTATCCCAATTTCCACCAAAATCTATCACACATGCCCTGAGCATGTCTTCCAGGGTTTGCATTGTCCTTTCACTCTGTCCGTCTGTTTGGGGATGGTATGCAGTACTTAAATTCAGTCGGGTCCCCATTGCTTCTTGAAAGCTTGTCCAAAAATGTGAAGTGAAATGACTATCCCTATCCGATACTATGGAGAGTGGAACCTCATGTAAGGATACTACCTCGTCTACGTACAATTTTGCTAATCTTCCCATGGTAAAGGTTTCCTTCATTGGCAGAAAATGAGCTGATTTGGTTAATCGATCCACAATTACCCAAATCGCGTCGTTACCTTTCCTGGTTTTAGGTAACTTAGTAACAAAGTCCATTGTGATTAGTTCCCATTTCCATACTGGCATTTCTAATTGTTGAAGTAAACCTGAAGGTTTCTGATGTTCTGCCTTAACTTACGAACAAGTTGGAGACTTAGACACATATCTAGCTATGTCCTTTTTCATTCCTATCCACCAGAAGTTATTTCTTAAATCTTGGTACATTTTATTATTACCAGGGTGTATGGTATATCTAGATTTATGGGCTTCCTCTAAAATCTTATCTCTTAAATTCCCTTGCTTAGGTACCCAAATTCTTTTCTGGTGGAATCTCCAAATTCCATCAGTCCCTTGCTCTAATTCTTTTATCCTTCCTTTCAATCCTTCAGCATCATCCTCGATTGCTGTTTCTTGAATGCTCTTCCGTAGTTCCATTAAATCTACTTGAAGATTTAATCTAAGAGCACGAATTTGTCTTTGTTTTTCATGATACTTACGACTTAGGGCATCTGCTACTACATTTGCTTTTCCTTCGTGATATTGAATATCACAGGCGTAGTCACTTAGAATTTCCATCCATCTTCTTTGCCTCATGTTTAATTCTTTTTGCCCAAATATGTACCTTAAACTCTTATGATCCATATAGACAGTAAACTTACTCCCATACAGATAATGTCTGCAAGTCTTAAGGGCAAAAATTATTGCTCCTAATTCTAAGTCATGAGTTGTATAATTTTCTTCGTGCTTCTTCAATTGTCTTGATGCATATGCAATTACCTTTTTGCGTTGCATTAGCACACATCCTAATCCTAGCTTAGAGGCATCACAGTAGACTTCAAAATCTTCTGTTCCTTCTAGTAAAGCTAGAATTGGGGCGTTTGTTAACCTTTGCCTTAAACTCCTGAAGGCCTCTTCTTGCTTGGGTCCCCATTCAAACTTAACGGTTTTACAGGTTAGCTTAGTTAATGGCACAGCTATCTTAGAAAGATCCTTTATGAAGCGCCTATAGTACCCAGCTAATCCTAGAAAACTTCTAACTTCCGTAGCTGATTGCGGGACTTTCCAGTTCGTGATTGCTTCTATCTTGGAGGGATCTACGTGAATACCTTCGTGATTCACCATGTGTACTAAAAATTGCACCTCCTGTAGCCAAAATTCACACTTCGAGAATTTGGCATAAAGCTTTTCCTTTCTTAATAAGGTTAAGAGTGCATGTAGGTGCTCACAATGCTCGTCCTGACTTTTGGAATAAATAAGTATATCGTCGATGAAGACAATTACGAATTTATCCAAATACGGTTTACAGATCCTATTCATCATGTCCATAAATGCTGCAGGAGCGTTTGTTAGTCCAAATGGCATGACTGTAAACTCGTAGTGACTATACCTAGTTCTGAAAGCGGTTTTAGGTATGTCTTCTTCTTGTACCTTCAACTGGTGATATCCGGAGCGTAAATCTATCTTAGAAAAATATCTAGCTCCTTGAAGTTGATCAAAAAGATCATCAATCCTAGGTAATAGGTATCGATTCTTAATTGTAACCTTATTCAGTTCCCTATAATCGATACACATTCGCATTGAACCATCCTTCTTTTTCACAAACAACACGGGTGCTCCACAAGGGGAAGAACTAGGTTGTATGAATCCTTTACTTAGCAATTCGTCTAATTTCTTTTTCAATTCTAACATTTCAGTGGGAGCTAACCGATAGGGTGCCTTAGCTATTGGTGTAGTTCCAGGAACTAGATGAATTCTAAATTCTACTTCCCGATCTGGTGGCAATCCTGGTAGCTCTTCTGGAAATACATCTAGGTAATCTGATACTACAGGAATTTCCTTAAGTTCCTTACTTTTAGTGTCAATGATTACTGAAATCATATACATTATTCCTTGTTTTCGTTCATAACTAGCAACTTTCATTACTGAAATGAACTTTAATGGTTTACGTGACTTATCTCCTGTAATCACAATTATTTCTCCTGCGAGTGTATGGATTTCTATGGAATTCTTATCATAGAGGATTCGAGCATGGTTGGCTACCAACCAATCCATTCCTAGCACAACATCGAATCCGGCTAAATTCATAGGTAGCAGGTTTGTAGAAAATTTGTGGCTTGAAAGTTCTATCTTCCCTTCTTAAAGAACCTTATCTATATTAACAGAATAACCGTCTGCTGTTTCTACTGTATAAATCTGCCTAAGTTTGGTTAAGGGTAGTTTAAGAGCTTGGCAGAATAAAGTATTTATAAAACTTTGGTTTGCGCCAGAGTCAAATAATACTTTTGCATAAACGTCGTGTACCAAAAACGTATCAGCTATTACATCGGGAATCAGATCTGCTTCCTGAGTAGTCAACTGGAAGGCTCTTGCATTTTTCTTATTAGTTCCTTCACCAGGTTTGGCCTTGTTGTCAGCTGGCTTGACCAGTTTTGGGCAGTCGGGCCAGAAGTGCCCTGTTTCGCCGCAGTTGTAGCAGATTACTGATTTCTTCCTGCAATCCTCTTCGCGGTGACCTGGTCTCTTGCAGAAATTGCAATTTTCCCTACACTTCCCAAAATGTTTCTTTTTACAATTTCCACAGAATGGCGGGGTGGAAGATTGCCCAGTACCCTTTTTTCTTGTAATTACTAGTATTACCCCCACGGAAGCATTGGGTAATCTTTTGGGCTAATTCCTTCTTCCGATTTTCTTCCCTCGTGCGTACCAGCTCGTCGGTTAAAGTGTTGGCCAATTCCACCGCATCGTCAATGGTGCGGGGTCTCGCAGATTTGACGATATCACGAATCTCGCTAATTAAACCCCAAATGTAGCGAGAAATAAGTACCGGTTCTGGCGAAGCCAGAGTTGGTACAATTCTAGCATACTCGAAGAATTTTGAAGTATACCCTCGACAATCAACATCCACCATTCGGTGGCTCAGGAACTTATTTTCCATTTGTTCCTTTTGATACTCGGGACAGAATTTCCTTTCCACCAATTCCTTAAATTCTTCCCAATTCATACATGTCACTTCCTTTGGCCTGCAACACCGTATTCCACCATTTTAATGCCTCTTTCTTGAAAAGGTGAGAAGCATACATGACCTTATCCTCCTCGGCACATTTACTTATTTTAATTACTGCTTCAGTTTTCTCTAACCAACGTAATGCAGCAGTCGCCCCTTCATTTCCTGCAAATTCAATAGGTTTACAGGCAAGAAATTCTTTATAAGTGCAACCAGGTGTTGCAACTTTCATTTTCTTAAGTATTGGGGCTTGAATCACGTTGTTGTCATTGTTGCCGCCTCCGTTAACACTGTTACTGAAATTATCATCGTGCGTGCATTTACTAGGGTTGGCTTGCGAAGGCTCAACAGGGCTTTTAACAGTAGCGACGATTGCCGGGATAGCATTGGCTATTCCCTGGGCAACGATATTTTCTATATCTTGCCTATTAAGAAAGTGATCCTCATTGTTTTGCTCAGATTGGTTAACTTCGTTAACTGGCTCATTAACGGCGTGTTCCATCTGATAATTAACAATATATATATAAATTATTGGCACAAAATAAATAACAACCAAACACAATAAAGCAATCACACATAATCATGTCAACACGTATAGCCAAAATTGTCGTCTTTGCGACTTTCACATTTTTATATATATTAGTATACATCAATACACACCAGTTATATTACAAAAGTTTTATTTTGAGTTATTTTACATGATTATGTTTTTATTATTTATTATTATTAAACACACAACCATAGTTAACCGGCCTTTCAGAAACAGCGCTCCCTCTCGTCGTATTTCCACGTGATTTTCTCCCCCACATCCCGAATTCTATTTCCTACCTCCACCAGCTCCTCACCATAGTGACGGAGTTCAGCCAAGTTTTCTGTGCTCATAGGTGGGTTGGTGCAGGCTCAGGGTTAAACTGGGGAAAATAGACATTGGGTTTATTCATGAAATTCTGAAATTGCCAGTCATTCGTCCACGATTCCTCCAATTCTCCGGGTAGAAGTTGGTGGTTAACAATAGGGTCTGGGATAGCAGGTTCTAAACTAACTGGAAGTTGTGATTCAGCGGGGTAATTGAAGAGGTTTTCATCGGCAGGTCCGATGAGGTCACAATTCGCCAGTTTGCGATCCAGCTCCTCCCATGGTGGCATTTCCTGGGTTTGCCCGGAACTTTCCCCGATCTCTTTTCCTTTCCCTTTATCCTTCGGATCCTCAGTCTTTTTAACCTTCTGTGCAGTTGGTTTCTTCCTACGCCCACGTTTCCAGTCCAAGATTATCCTCCTCTTTTTCGGCTTTGGTTTCTCCTGGGCCTGGGCCTGGAATGTTAGTGGTTCCTCCGTATCTGCCAGGTAGCCAGATGGGTTTCCTGTGGTATCCATATCAGTGGTATGGATAGTAAAGTTTCAGAGTGCCTCCGACAGTTCATTCATGCTGTTAGCACACATGAAGAAACACACACAAATTTAAGTTAAAATTTTATTTATTGTAAATTAAATTTTCACAGAATCACAGAATGGCAATCAGAAAAATTAAGTATTTCTAAATACTTAATTGGCTTAAATCAGTGGCTCTGGTACCACATTTTTCTGTCACGACCCCCGGCCCGGTTTTACCCGGTCCAGAAGCCGTGGGACAGAAATCCGTGGTATTTTAATTTGGCAGCGGAAATATTAACAGGATCGTTTAAACCGAAAACACCCGATTATTTTATTTCATATTTTTGGGACAAACCACATAATCTACAACAAAAGGAATTTCATGGGGAAATTCCCTATTTTACAAAAACATGTTTGTTTATTTTATTTACTGAGCCACATTCTCCAAGCCGTAGTGCTACGCGACACTCTTTCCTGGTTCACAGTAAATCACCTGAAACATGTTTAAAAAGATTTTTATCAGCGGGGAAATACTGGCGAGTCATTCAATTTGCACAAAAAGACATAGTGTTATAATTTACAGCATTAAGAGTTTTTACATTTGCCCTTATCTATTAATTATCTGGTCCAGTGGTCACTCGACCGGATCTATGACTATGGACATATCACTAATTAGGCTCGCCCACCTAAGAGTGATAAATCATTAGTAGTAATGTGCACAAAACCCCCACATACTGCCAGTAATTAAAGACTAGCAAAGACTTAATCACTGCAAAGTATAACTGGAAAACATTTAGGGTTTTGTAAAGCAGTTTGATAAAAAGAAAATGACTCACATTGCAAGTTTAGTTGGACAGAACTTTGCCTACTGATTTAGCCTCGTAACCTAGTTAAATAACAATGCACACGAAACTAGGTCAGTAACGTAATACAACATTTACGATAAACTCACGAAATCAAAACCCTCACGACGAATGACCAAGTATAGCCCGAATTCGGGCAGCACTTAAACATCCATCGGATCGGTTTCAATCGATCGGACATTGTATCGTAGCAGTGATCGAGTTAATACCCTGTAATCGTAGCAGCGTCTCAATACCTTAACACTCGTTGTTAAGCAGAATATGGACGTTTTGAACAAAATTTTCGAACACAAGTGAAAGCCCCATGCACGACCAATTTATAGCAAAAATTTGGGTTTTACGCGGCCCGCGAGGGCCGCCCTAGCTACGATTAAGCCTAGCGTGTCATGCATAGGTCCGCCATGTGTGTGACACGTGGCCTAAAGCTTATTCGGTCAAATCACCTAGCTGTCGTGGCCCGCGTAGACTATCCTTAAGTCTTACGCGGCCCGCAAGCGAGCCAAAAATTCAAATTTCTTGGTTTTTCTTAAGGATTAGGGTTTCAGGGGTCCGGGGTTTCTACTTACGGGTCGGTTTGAGACATTTTCGTAGGTCCTTACACTTCTCCACTTTATAATCTTCACGAATAGGAAGGAAGTGGGCTGATTTGGTCAAACAATCGACTCTCACCCAGATACTATCGTGACCAGAAGGTGTTCGAGGTAGTTTGGTACTAAAATCCATAGCGATGCTATCCCATTTCCACACAGGGATTTCAGGCTGTTCTAAGAGTCCTGAAGGACGTTGGTGTTCAGCCTTAACTTTCGTGCAGGTAAGGCATTTGGAAACGTATGCAGCAATGTCCTTCTTCATACCAGGCCACCAATAAGTCATACGCAAATCATGGTACATCTTATCGACACCTGGGTGAATAGAGTAACGGGATTTGTGAGCCTCATTCATAGTGAGCTCACGGAGATCATCGTGATCTGGTACCCAGATGCGATTGAGGTAGTATTGGAGTCTATTAGGTTTAGTTTCGAGTTGATCAATCTTAGCGCCTTGAATTTCCACTTCTAGACTTCCTTCATTTCCTGAAGAATACTGAGATTCACGAATACACGCATGGAGATCACTAGAGATACGAATAGCGTTAAAGTGAGTTTTACGACTAAATGCGTCGACCATTACATTCGCCTTGCCAGGATGATAGCGAATTTCGCAGTCATAGTCGTTAAGCAATTCCACCCAACGTCTCTGTCGCATGTTCAGTTCCTTTTGGTCAAAGATATGTTGAAGGCTCTTATGGTCAGTGAAAACCACACACTTAGTACCATACAGGTAGTGTCGCCAGATCTTTAACGCAAACATAACTGCACCAAGCTCCAGATCGTGAGTAGTGTAGTTTTTCTCATGCACCTTGAGTTGTCGAGAGGCATAAGCAATAACCTTGTCCCGCTGCATGAGCACGCAACCCAAGCCACGGTTCTAGGCATCACAGTATACCACAAAATCGCCATTCCCATCAGGGAGAGTAAGAATAGGAACATTACACAAAAGGGTCTTAAGAGTCTGAAAAGATTACTCTTGCTCGGGACCCCAAGCAAAAGATTTCTCTTTCTGAGTCAACGAAGTGAGAGGAACATCGATCTTAGAGAAGTCCGCGATGAATCGGCGATAATAACCCGCCAATCCTAGGAAGGAACGAATCTCAGATGCAGACTTAGGCGTACTCCAAGTCTTCACAGCTTCGATCTTTGAAGGGTTAACATGGATACGTTGCTTACTAACGACATGGCCAAGAAATTGCACGTCATTAATCCAAAACTCACACTTAGAAAATTTAGCATACAAGCGCTCACCACGTAGAAGTTCAAGCATCAAGCGTAAATGACGAGCATGATCAGCTCTAGTTTTAGAGTAAATGAGAATATCATCAATAAAGACTATCACAAAATGATCAAGATAAGGTTTACAAACACGATTCATGAGATCCATGAACATAACGGGTGCGTTGGTTAATCCAAAAGGCATGACCACGAACTCGTAGTGTCCATAATGAGTATGAAATGCGGTCTTTGGTACATCATCTTTGAGAACACGAAGCTGATGGTAACCAGAACGAAGGTCAATCTTCGAGAAACAGGATGCGCCTTAGAGCTGGTCGAATAAATCATCGATGCGAGGGAGAGGATAACGATTCTTAACGGTAAGCTTATTAAGTTCACGGTAGTCGATACACATACGAAACGAACCATCTTTCTTCTTGACGAATAGCACATGAGCACCCCACGGAGAGGTACTTGGACGAATAAATCCTTTGTCGACCAATTCCTGTAGCTGGCTGGATAATTCTTGCATCTCGGAAGGTGCAAGTCGGTAGGGAGCCTTGACGACAGGAGTTGCGCCAGGTATGAGATCAATACGAAAATCAACAGATCTAGGAGGAGGAAGACCAGGAGGATCCTCAGGAAAGACATCAGGGAAATCACACACTACTGGAACATCGCTTATGTTCTTCCCCTTGCCCTTTTGTTCCACCACGTGGGCCAAGAAGGCAAAGTTCCGTTTACGTAAGCATCTGCTCGCTTGAGTGCATGACATCAACTTCAGTCCTCCAGAAGGTCGGTCTCCATAGACGTGTAAGATATCACCGGACGGAAGAGGTAGACGAACAAACTTCTCGTGACAAGCAATCTCGGCATGATTCTTACGTAACCAATCCATGCCGATAACGACATTAAAGCTACCCAATTGCATGGGTATTAGATCAATGGTAAACACGTGGTCGTTAAGAATCAAGGAACAACCACAGAGAATAGAATCAACTAGAATAGATTTACCATCGGCAATCTCCACCGAAAACGACTTAGGTAACTTAGAGCATGCACAGTTTAACAAGGATTCAAATTCTATGGACACAAAGCTTCTGTCGGCACCAGTATCAAATAGTATCGAAGCGTAAAGGTTATTGACGAGAAACGTACCATTAACGACATCATTGTCGTTACGAGCCTGATTAGCATTAAGATTGAACGCTTATCCACGAGCGGCTGGCTGTTGGTCCTGGTTCAATTGGGGACACTGGTTACGAAGGTGAGTAGTATCTCCACACTTGTAGCATGCACGAACAACGTTGACTGGCCTCGGGTTCAGCTGAGGAGCTGGGAGAGCTGGTAGGGTTGCCTGAGCTGGGGCTTGCTGAGCTTGTTGAGCTGGGTTAGCTTGACGACAATAGGGAGTCGTATGACCATAGCAATTGCAGTTGGTGCACAAACGACATGCAGAAGCAACATGATGATGAAAGTTACAAGTTGTACACCTGGGGTGAGGCCCAGTGTACTGTCTCTTGACTTCAGGAGCAGTAGGGTTCTGACCAGCAGTAGCAGTAGTAGCAGGTTTAGCAGCAGGGTTTGTAGTAGGAACGATAGCATTGCATCCTGAACCCTGAGACTTTCGCCTCTTGTTCTTGCTACCACTAGGTTGTTGGGTAACTTGATTTGCTATTTTCAAAGGGGCGGAGTTTCCAAACTATTTATCACGTACGCGATTGTTGTTCAAACTTGTTGCCAGACGACAAACTTCTTCAATTGTCTCAAGTCGAGCTGCTTCAATCGAATCCGGCATAGTAGGTGGTAATCCATTGATGTACTTGGTTATCATGCGTTTAGGAGTAAAAACCAAGTGAGGCACGATTAAGCTGAGTTGTTTAAAACGGGTAGTATAAGCCAGATTGTCATCGCCAATCTGCTTCAAGTGCCAGAACTCTTCTTCAAGCTTCAGTTGTTCATGAGGAGGGCAGAATTCAAGCATCATCAATTCTCGCACCTCAGCCCATGGAAGAGCATAGGCTTCTTCATTAGAACAGATGTTTCTCTCATTTGACCACCCCTCCAGAGCTCTGCCTTGAAACATTCCCGTTGCACTCCTAGTCTTTAGATGTTCTGGGCACTCGCTGTTAATGAAGGTAACCTCGATACTGTCAAACCACTCGAGCATAGCAGTCACCCCATCACTGCCCGTGAAAGACTTAGGGTTGCATGAGACAAAGTGTTTGTAGTTGAACTTTGTAGACTTCTCTTTCTTTGTCTTAGAGTCAACAGAAGGGGATGGAGTGTTCGATCCTTGGATCTCAGAAAGGATCTTTGGCATGACTCGAGCGATCTGGTCGGCCAAGAAGGACATCATCTTTTTCTGAGACTTTTCCCTGGATCTCTTGAGAGTGTCAGATAGCTTACGAGAAGACATCCTAAAGATCCAACAAGAGGATCGTATAAGTCTAGATTCACAAAGTCTCATAGTATAGACTCACACACAATAGTTTAAAGACTCAAGATTCAACAAGATTCACGTAGATTTAAGATTTAAGTTTCCAACAAGTTTCACATAGATTCCAATAGATTCCAATAGTTTCAACACTGCAAACCCACGACCTTCATATGGCACGTTGTACGAAGTTTGGCAACATGTCAGAAACGCTTATATATAGGAAGTACCAGTGGCGTATCCACCACGCTTCGGGCACATCGCTTCCACCTCGTACTCGATGTCATGTTACTGTCGCAATTGCCAGACATAACAACACACTCATCATCATCATCATCATACATACGTAGATTAAACCGGTAGATTCACATAGATTAATCCAATAGATTCACTTAGATTATGCATTAGATTCATAGATTACCCAATAGATTCACATATATTACTCAATAGATCCACATAGATTACTCAATAGATTCACATAGATTACTACATAGATTAGAGTTATCAACCTCATCACAGTCTACCAACAACGAATTCACGCATGGCACGTGCTACGAAAGTTCGGCAACATGACGGAAGCACTTATATATAGGAAGTACCAGCGGCGTATCCACCATGCTTAAATCATGCCACGTCCGTCTAGTCATCGGTGTCATGCTTCGTTAACCATATCATTAGATTCCGTTACCAACACAAAACTTTTGCATAGGTTATCCAAGTAGATTCCAACAACTTCAACCCGAGCTTACAAAACTACGAACTTCACTTAGCACATGGTACGAAGGTTTGGTAACATGCCAGAAACACTTATATATAGGAAGTACCAGCGGCGTATCCACCATGTTTCGGACATGCCACGTCCGCCTCGCCTTCGGCGCTACGCTACGTTTCGTATTTTGTTTCTCAAAACAACACACACATAGATTACACATGGATTATGCTAGAGTACACATAGATTACACATAGACCACACATAGATACCACATAGATTACACAAGTAGCTTCCCATCGCCGGTCTGCAAAACACTAAATTTCACATGGCACGTGGTACGAAAGTTGGTAACATGCCAGAAACACTTATATATAGGAAGTACCAGTGGCGTATCCACCATGTTTCAGACATGTCACCTATGTCTCGTATTTATGTGCCATGTTACATTTAGTGTCTCACAACCACAATAACACATAGATTCATCAGATAGCTTCATATAGTATCATAGTCGATCAAGATTCCATATAGAATAAAGCCTCAAAAAATTTAGTTTGATTCCGAGATTAGAATTTATGTTTTAGATTGCAGACATACGTGCGATTCGTGTAAAACGCCTCAAAATAAACGAAGAATCAAGTTAAAACCACATACATAAAAATCGAGGTTACATAAAAGATAGGCTCATAATACATAGGATTGTTCTGGGTAGAGGAACGGTGACCAACCAAAGTGATTCGAACCCCTTTCGAATTGAGGCAACGTTTCTTGACTTACTTAGACAAATACGTCATCGATGTTAGGCCTACTATATTCGTCCTTTTGGTCATTTCATGGTCCTAATTGATTGGAAATTTCGAGACTTTGGCGATACATGAAAATCAAAGAGTGGGACTAGTTATCAAGGTCTGAGTTTCACCTCTATCTCGACAACATCGTGCCCTAATAGCTTTGGTACTTGTCAACAGACAAGACCTACTAGAATAGAGTAAGAAGATTTCCTATCAAGGTTCGAATGTCACTCCTGTCTTGAGGGCAAATCTCGTGCAAAATACAAACACTGGTTAGCAGTGTTTTTCAAAGTATCCAAGTGTATTTTGTGTTAGCCTTAGGAAAGGCATGTAAGTTTAGTAGGAAAATGTGCTGCTAGGAAGCAAATATGGTAGAATACACAAGTCTTAAACAATAGATAAGAGTCAAGATTCCTAGAACTATAGACTAGGGCAAGTATTCCTATTTATCCTAATTCCCTATAGTTATGGCTTTGATACCCATCTGTCACACCCCAACCGATGGCGGAAACATCGGGGTGTGGCACTAAGCGTTCAGATTGCTCATGAGATTCCATAACACTAGATATTCCATTATAGATTAAATCCATTTCATGATAATATTGTCTAGAATCAACCACCAGCCATAACATAGTATCAATTACATATCACCAAAATTATTCAAGTTTGATAGATTAAACTAGGCGAGTTTCTAAGCATCAATCTTAGCTTGTTTCACTTGTTCCATAGCATCCTATCAGCCTTCAACATGTATTAAAATAAAGCCAGTACAAAAATGTACTGGCGAGTATACAAGTTTGAGTATATAGCATAGTAGATTAAAAGACTCATATCCATCATGTAAATGATAAAATAGTTTTAGCCATGCTAGTGTTCGCAGTCCAAGTAATAGCCCAAGTGTCCCGATACTTTGGTGTTTTCCCAAGACTCAAGGAAAACTAGAATCCTCCTATCAATACCCTCGAGAATAATGGGGAGGTGCAACTTCCTATAGCGCTACTATTGTTAAGGCAGAACTACACACTCTGGATTAAGCGTTTACATAGCATAAAGAATCAAGAATCAAGAATCACAAGTTTCACATACACATAGGATAGAGATTAGATTCCTAAAGTAGCAAGTTTCAGGTTTCATAGAATACATGTTGCATCCCAAAGTTTAAAACAAAAAGGGATCGAGTATACTCACAGTGATTGCTTAACAGTATAACTGTTATTGGATCAAAGGGAGCTCTTTAGGTTTAGCCTGATTAGATTACAATAGGTAAGTGTCGAGCAGAATAACGAGATTGCGCAAAGTGTTGGATAGTCATCTGATCGGTTGGCCGTTCGATCGGACGGCCGTTCGATCGGACGGCCATCCGATCGGATTGCCACTCGATGGAGATGGCCTATGTGTGTGGGGGACGGATCGCCATCCGATCGGATGGCCATTCGATCGAATGGTCATTCGATCCAAAGATTTCTTTCCAAGAATTAACCAAGTGTTCAAGTTAAGTTACTTTGATCGGATGGTCATCCAATCGGACGACAGTTCGATCGGATTGCCATTCGATCATGGATGTGACAACTGCCAAAATTCCAGGTATCCGTACAACTATTAAACCATGATTAGTGCTTAATGACTGTGTTGAATTACAATTAATGATTTGGATTGCTTTCTGATTATTGCTTTATACATACATGTGCATCACATATTGCTTAATGTCATATCATTATTGCATGAGAGCTTTATTGACTCAAATGATGCATTAAATATAGTTAGCACAGTTATCAGACAAATCAGGAAAATGCTGACAGAATTCAGTGAATAGACAGACGTTGTATTGAGACCTAGAATGGGCCAGAAACTAAGTATTACACTAGTATAGTGTGTCGGAAAGTAAGGATCATAAAACTGCCTTCCTAGAGTTAGTTTAAGTGCCGGAAAGTGCCTAAAACTCACATAAACTGTAGAATTTTGCAGAAAATAAGCAAATTCAGCATTTAAACACACTAATATCATGCAGAAATATGGTTAAATGGTCCTGAATGCTTTCCTAAGTGTCGGGAATCAAAACTGTCACAAAAGATAGCATAAAACACACTAAACTGCACAGTTTAGCACCTTAACGAACCAGTAACCAACCGAACAACCGGACACTACCTGAAACACCAAATTTTCACCAGAAGCACTGTTTTAACATTACCAAGCTAGTTATGGTACCCGAACATCATAACACATCATATAAATATCTTATAACTAATCACCTAACTAGATACTTGGATTTCAACTATTAACTAATGATATGGTTAAACCTA
Organism: Helianthus tuberosus; assembly: GCA_030545235.1. Lineage (NCBI taxonomy): Eukaryota > Viridiplantae > Streptophyta > Magnoliopsida > Asterales > Asteraceae > Helianthus > Helianthus tuberosus. The sequence goes on from CM060369.1 coordinate 89,339,325, forward strand.
AGCCTACTACTCCCCCCCCCCCACCTATGTAATAGGCCCAACATGGCCCCCACATTTAGATTTCTTTTAATTTAATAATAGATCATGTTTATGCTTTGTTAGACATATTACACAATGGAAGAACTCTTGAAATGGATTATAAGTAAACCCTTGAAGACATAAGACTCATAACTTCACACACTAAACACATACACTCCTCTCTTCTCCCTTGCCTTGTTCTCGGCCGAACTCACCACCAGCATCATCACTATCATTCAATCATCATCCATACATTACAAGCATATACAAAGGTGTTAGAGGTTACATAAAGAAGCTTGGAGCTTTCGGGAGTTCAAGGACCTTCTTCATTTGCTATTAACCACTCTATTTCTTCTCTTGATCATCCCTAGCCTTGAGCTAGTGGTAAGAACCTTAATCTTTCTATTTACATCTATCTTAAGTGGTTAAAAGAAGATACATAATGATTAACTTAAAGAACCTGAAGAATCACAAGAATAAAACTTGAACATAAGCTTAAATCATGAAGAAACTATGTTGTTTATGTGTTGTTATGCTTGATGATTGTTGTTTATTCATGTATTTGATGTTGATCATCATATGATCTTGCTAGATCATGATTAAAAACATAATCTAGCAAGGTGAGAGGATGAAGATGTTGTAGGATTATAGATCATCCTCACATAGAACATGAACTTGAAAGAATATGTGGGTTTCTTGTAAATAATGATCAAAGTAAGTTGTAATACTTGTAGATCTAAAATTTCATGGATGATTTCTCAAGAAACCAAGTTAAAAATACAAGTTTTGCTTAATCTTGGATTTTAAATAAATAAACCTTATTTTTGGCGGTTAATAAGGTGTAGAAACATGTGTGTGACAAGAAAAATTCATAAAGAAACATTTTTAGAAAATATGATCATAAGTTGTAAAGATCTAAAGTCTTTAAAAATGATGTTTTTAAAGAATCAACCGCACTTTAAGGGGTAACAAGGCTTACTAAAAACACTAGTAAGTTACTACAAATTTTTATCAATATTCAAGTTCATGAAGTAGTAGATTATGCTTGTTTATAGAAAAATTGGTAAGTAAAGATTGTTTGTTGTTGATTATGGATTGATTGTGTTGATTTACAAAACAAAATGATATACCTTCAAGGTATGGAAACCTCCATTTTTTTTAGGGGAAACTATGGCAAAATTTTTCTAAAAATTAAACACTTAGAAAAATATTTCTAAACAAACATTTTCAAGTGTATTTTAAACCATGGATTTTTTACATAAAGTTTGCCATAACTTTTGTTACAAAAATATAAATATTGGAGGTTGGTTTTTATAAATAAAAGTGACTAAATATGTATTTAGGGAATATATATTTAGATGACACCATGTGTGTGATTATTTGTATATTATGTGTATTATTTATATTATTTTAGGACTTGAAATAATATAACTCATCAAAATACCAAAAATTACAATCCAAAATATTACCAATATTCCAATAAAATAAATATACAAAGAATACACAAACTATTGGTGAAACCGAACAAAGGAAGGTAACTTACAAAAATATTTCGGAAATTTTATTCACAAGTATATTTTGGTAAATAATATTTTGGAAACCAAGGAAACAAAAATATGATTTTTACAATTATTACAAAGTTATATCATATTTTTGACAAGAAGAAAATATATTATTTTTTGTGAATAAAAATATATATGTTTTCTTGGAATTAATAAAAGATATATTATTTTTGGGAAGAAAAATATATTTTCTCAATGTACATGAAATGTGTTATTTTTGGGAGAAAAATAAGCATATATATATATTTTCTAAGTTAGACTTGAAAATATATTATTTTGGAACTCATATGAAAATACAAATATTTTTGCCAAAGGAAAAATTATCAATAATTTTTCTAAGTAATATATCTTAAATTACATATTTTGGAAATATATAATAATGTATTTTTACTAGAAATATTATTCCGGAAAAGTTAATATAACATTAAGTATAAGAATACTTAACAATTACAAGAAAATACGTATTCTCGTACGTATAAATACACACAGGAATACGACACCGTTACATGGCAAAAATATACAAGTATAAGAATACAAATACGAATACACCCATCCTTGGGAAGGAAAATACATGTATAAATACTTGAAAAGTATTAAGTTAAATATATAGTTTTAACAATTATTCCAAAATTTAATAAATATAATTTAAGTTAAAATATTTATTATTTTAATAAATAATTATACAACTTGGAATAATATTGAAGACACAAAGAACGTAACTCAAAGACACTAATCCATTCTAAGTCAAGGCACTACCCGCTCGTCTAATAGGCCTTAGTACGTTGTAGGTAGTCGTGTACGCCAGGCGAAGCTTTGAGTTACGGTGTTTACGAAGAACGCAAGACTGTGAGTTCATGTCCCCCTTTTTATTTTAACTGTTTTCGGTTTTATAACTTTGGGGGTGAAGTAGATGTTACAAAATGTTTACAAACAATTATAATTGGTATGGTTAGCTAGGGATTGCATAGTAGATCATGTGAATGGGTAGGCGCACTCCTAAGACCATTAATCCTCGTGTTAGGACCGAGGGGCATGAGTGATAGATTTATTTGGGTGTAGCGAGCCCACACGCATGTGGACCAGGGTGGGCCATGAGGTGACTATGCCTTGCCGTCGGAGGCCCGGTACAAAATCTGCTAGGTTTGAGCCTTCCTACGCAGTTGCACACTTGTTAATGGCCTTGCAAACCATTAATCGATATGTATCCTTGTTTGCTTTTATACTAGGGTTTACAAACATACATACATTTTTACAATGATTTCAAAGGTTTATTCAAACACCCATGAACTCTCTCAACTTTTGTTGATGTTTTTAAACTACATGTATTTCAGGAAATTAGATGTGGATCTGGCGGGCGTTTGGACGTTTCAAGTTATGTTAATAATAAAGGATGTCATTCAGTGTCTTAGGGTTTGGTTAGTGTGTCTTATCCTGGACGAGACACATCTTCCAAAGCCTGGTGTTATTTAAAATCTTTTGTCGAGTCCTTATGGAACTTAAAACAATTTGCATGGGTTATATTTGGATTTAAGGTCTGTGTTGGGTTTTCAAAACAATGATGTTTGTGGTATTTTAAACTTATTTGATGGATGATCATCTTTAGTTTTATCATATAGATGTTGTTATAATTGAATGCAATGATATTAAGCAAGTCAGGGTGTGACAATGGAGGTTTCCAGAGTTTCAAAGATTTAAAGTTTCAAAAAGATTCTAAGTGTTGAAAGGTTTTAGGGCACATGCCACTTTGATCGGATGGCCGTTCAATCGGATGGCAGTCCGATCGGATTGCCATTCGATCGTTATGACTTGTTCTATTTTAAAGTTTGTAAAGTTTCTAAGTCTCTGGTTTAACTACGACGACACGGTACGTCTTGAGACAACGGTAAACACATCAATGTTCAGCCGATCTGATCGGATGGGAATCACCCCGTTCGATCAGGTGTCTGTTCTTGATGGTGTTCATGTCGGAATCTGTACTTTGGTCATCTTCTCCGGAAACAATCCTGTCACACCCCCAAAATCCACAAGCGGAGTATCACGGCAGGAGACGTGACTGACCAGGATCCAGCCACCAATCATATTGAACAATGTAATTAAATAAATAAAAGTCCAACCACACAATATAATGTTGTCATCCTTCCCAACGAGGATGGAGGTACATATTCTACTCAAGGAGAATATGAAGGTTCCGTTTTAGTTTCTTAACCCATTCCCAAACCACCGGGAATCCCATGCCTTGTAAAAAGTGTGAACTCACCTTGGTTTACTCGGTTTGTTAAGTTTCTTGTTCACAATTAATCAATCAAAGCCTATAGTATTCATACATACATAATCAGTTGACATCCACATAGTTCAGGTATAAATCATGAACATATTGTGTATTCAAGCAACAATTGCCACATAGCACTTAACAGTTATTCGAGCTCATATAAGTCCACAGTTTACATGTATGTTCCGAAACAGTACTGTAACAACCCGCACTTTCGTGCGTTGTTACTACTCGTTATACTCGTTACGCCTAACACCAGAGATTCGGATCATAATGTAACTATATCGCATACATCGCTATTCGGAGGATAACCGCATATTTTCGAAACACAATATCGCTATACTATATCACATCAAAAACACTAGCACTCACGATGACACCGAGTGAGGACCTATTCTACCCTCCTCGGTGGCCGTGATGTGTCGAAACGCAGACAATTAACGCTAACAAGGACTCTCGGGTGAGTGCTATAGCTCCAGTCGTCGTGACGATGACGACAATACGAGTAAATGGTACCCCATCAGTCTTTGTGGCACTACACGCAATAACGTTCACAATGACATCAAGAAAGGACCTATACTACCCTCCTTGATGGCTGTGAAACGTCACTAGTAATCGCATACTCAAACGAAAACCGATTGTTATATCGAAACTTTGGAATATGGATACGTAAATACGACCCTTAATGATATATATACATATATAATAATAATATAAATTAACTATGAAAAGCGCGTACTTCGAAAACTATCGAAACGATCAAAAACGGAGAAATCCATCGCGCCGGAGTGGCCATTCGGATGGACAGACATGTCCAACCGATCGGACAGGACAAGTCCAACCGATCGGACAGGACATGCCAACCGATCGGACAGGACAAGTCCAACCGATCGGACAGGGCATGCCAACCGATCGGACGGGCCGGCCGATCGAACGGGCCAACCGATCCAGCACACCTTTTCCCCTCATTTCCCCTCCTTTGCCTATAAATACCCCCCAGTCACATCAAGAACACTTAATGTGACTGCTCTCGTGCGACCAGACGTTCCAACCCACTTTTCTCTCGATTCCTCGCGATTCTTGTAAGCTTTCAACTCAAACCTTGTACTTCCTTGATATATAACTAATTCTACACTCTTCTACCTTTTAAATCTCCACTTTTAACCGTGGAATCTCTGGATCTTGGGCATTCTAGGGTGATGTCACCATGAAGTTCTTATGAACTTCAAGGGTAATGTCATCCTATGCAAGAACATCTCAGATCTGAGTGATTTCCATACGTTTTTACATAAATCAAGTCTAAATCTATGTTTTCTAATCAAGAAGTTGTGTGATTACTAAGGATTTGAGGTGCCTTGAGGATGATGTCACCCTAAGTTCACATAAACTTAAAAGTGTGACCTTATCCTTACCATAAACAGCTCGGATCCAAGTAATTTCACCTGTTTTATAACGAATCTCACCAAACCTAAGTTACCTAGACATAGTGTGTGTGATTTTGGGTTAAACTTGAGAAGAGCCATCCAGAACGGCCAGATCTGATGGAACGGGGTGGTTCCCGGCCGTTAGAACAGGTCAGACTTGATAGAGTTTCGATTGTTTAGCCTGAAGGAACACCGTCCCAATCAAAACCGCTGAAAAACCGTCAAATTTAGTCAAATATCAGCTGGATAGGCTGCTAGTCGATCGGACAGCAGCCCAGTCGATCGGACAGCAGGCCATCCGATCGGACAGCAGGCCGTCCGATCGAACAGGAGGCCATTCGATCGAACCACTGCCATCCGACCGGACCAGCCCACCCGACCCATGTGTCATCCGATCGGAAGAGCCCATCCGAACGGATGAGCACCATCCGACCGGATAACTGACTTTTCGACGCCATTCTCGCTTAACCGTGCATCGTTTACTATATCCTTCAATGATTTAACGCAGACATACCTGTAACCGACCCAATCAAGTTGCATCCTCGCTAAATATGCACTGTGAGTATACTTGAACCCTTTTTAATCGAATTTTGGGTGTAACATACGTTTCTAACAAATCGAACTTATCAAACGAATTATTAAATCAATCGAATTATCACATGCGAATAACTGTTATGCATAGATATACGTGATGCTAGATGCATATGTGCTAGGGCTTATACTCGCGACGTCCCACCATGACTAGTATAGTACTATTGCGCCCGACGGGGTCTAGTTTGCCATCGCATATTCGAGCATCGAGGACTTAGTTGGTAGTATCAGCTTAGTGAGTATATATGTCGTGTGTTACGTTTATGCATTTGGAAATTCGCTACACGTTTTAATCTATTACGCTATACTTATCAAACCTGTATACTCTCCAATACTTTTGTATTGACAAATATTTTAACGTATGTTGCAGGTTAGATCGCAGACTATATCAAATCAAGCTAGAAAGTCTAGAAACTCAACTAAAATCTAGGTTGTCGGATTTGTATTGTTCGAGAGGACAAGAAATCTGTGATTGTGTTATTTGTTAGTATGGGATAACGAATGTATTAAATATTATCGCAATATAGTTGTTATGGATTCTCTTGAGCAATCTGATTCGCCTAGTGCCGCGCCCCGATGATTCCGCCATCGGTTGGGGTGTGACAGATTGGTATCAGAGCCATAACTATAGGGAATTAGGCAAGACTCGACCTAGTCCGGGTCAACGTCTTAGAAATTGACCTAGTCTATAGTCTAAGTACCAACAGGCTGACTCGTACGAACCCGGTAGGGTTGTATCGGGCCTACTTGATACTCTCGATCGAAATTGCTAAAAGTTACAACTTTGTGTGAACACAGCGCACTACAACTTCACACGAAGAAGCCTTCCCTAAGGCTGGAATACTACTTAGCCTTTCCTAAGGCTGACATAATACACGTGTTTTCGAAATTACTCGCATAACGAAACCGAGTGATCCTGTCGAGACCAGGTGTGAAAACCAAGAACTCTCGACGAGATCTCTCACTCAGCGCATTTTCTAACACGAGAATCTTTCATCGAGTTAGGAGTGACATCCACACCTCGACGAAAATCTCCATTTCGAAATCTAGTGGAACTTACGAATTTATTCGAAGAGCATAACCACAATTAGGAACGAAGCTGTTAAGTCAGGGGTGAAACCCGTACCTTAATAAGCCGTTCCACTCCCCTATAAACTGGTTTTCAAAAAGCTCTCACCAAGGACTCGACTATCATGATAACTCGAGCCACGCGATGACTAGGAAGATGAATGCCATGAGCTGCATCCCAGTGGAAGCATGGAGTCTTCTAGGTCAACGCGCGTGCACGAACTTATCAGGTATAGTGGGTTACCTTGGGCAGTCGACGCCTAAACACCCAAGGCACTCTATCATACGAACCGCCGATTTTACAAATGGTTGGAACTTAAATTACGTTGTGTATTTTGAAACCTTACGCCTTATCGATCTCTCGATTTAACAATTTTCACTACCTGCTTTATAAACGCATAATTCGCACAGCCATCGCAATCTAAAACGAAACCCGAATGTTCGCAACAAAACTAATGCATGATCTATCACCTTCGCTATCGCTTTCTCACCTCAACGCGTCCTCGCATATTCTAAACCGACCTGTATATGTATGAATACAAATTACAGTTATATAAATACCTATATATACGTATAAACAACAAGTCATTGTGTGAGAACTTAGGAACTTTGTGTCTCCTATATGGCTCCTATGTGATTCGTATTACTACTATACTATCGCACCAAGTTTTTGAACGCGCTCAATCGCATCGCGAAACTCAAAAATCATTATGATCGAATCTCATTCCTAGTCTCTTCCTGTCTAGATGCCTTCCAACGATTCTACCTCGAGACGAACAGCTAGGAGGAGAGCCAAACGAAGCTCCAATAAGAGGATTGCATCACTTGTGACTAAGGAAGTGGTTAAGCTTATTCCTCAAATTGCCGCTCAAGTGCACTCTCTCAGCAACTCTCGAGCCTCGGAAGACTCCAAGACGGAAGCGCCACAATCTGCTTTTCTTTACAAACACTTCAAAGCCTTTGACCCAATGGAATTCACGGGTGAAGGAGGTGTGACTCAACTACTCCAGTGGTTCGATTCTATCGAAGTTACCCTTCGTCAAAGTGGGTGTCCCGGTAGTTTCCGTACTACTTGCGCTACCGGAGTATTTCAATCACAAGCACTCGACTGGTGGACCGCCGAACGTAACAAACGTGGGATCTCCGCAGCTTACGCTCTCTCTTGGGATGAGCTGAAAGAACTCATGAAGAAAGAATAATGTCCTCCTCACGAAATCCAGAAGCTGGAAAACGAATTTTGGGAAATCAAGCAAACCAAAGGTGACAATGCTGGCTACACCGCAAGGTTCAAACAGCTTAGCATAATCTGCCCAAGTCAAGTCAACACTTCAGAAAAAAGCCATTTCGAAGTACATTCGCGGCTTGCCTGAGTGTGTGGGTGATTTTGTCAAAGCTGCAAGACCTGCTACCATCGAAGAAGCCTATCGCTTAGCCGCAGAAATCAACAACAAACGACTCATGGAAGGGTTCTTCTCAAAGAATCATGTCAAGCAAGCTCATCAAGCAATCGCCATTAACTCTTCAGGGGATCCTGTCAACGATTCTTCTGACGAATCTGCTGACGATTCTTCAAACGAGTCTGCTGACGATACTTCTGACAAACCTGCTGACGATTCCTCGGACAAATCTGCTAGCGAATCTGCCAACGACACTTCTAACAAATCTGCCGACGGATCTTCCGACGAATCGGCCAAAGATTCTGCAAGGGAGTCCTCAGACGAATCCTCCAACGACAACACCTCTTCGCAAGACACCGACAAACCCAGCCGTAAACGAAAGATTTCAAGCCCGAGCTCATCAACAACCGAACTGCTGCAACCGAAACCTCTTCGAACAGTTCCGGTATTTCCATAACGAGCTTACACTGGAGCTCATCCCCAGTGTTACTCATGCACCTATCATCATCCAGTTGGGGCTGACTGTCGCTATTGCAATAACTGCAACCGTTACGGTCACTTCACTCGCAACTGCCGCATCGAACCGTGAACCTGGGTACGACAACAACAGCTCCAGCAAAAGTCTTCAGCATCAAACATCTAGCAAGCGTAGGATAAAGTTGTAATGATACGATTTTCGACGTTAATTTCTAAGTTTTGAACCTACTCTATTAGTCGATGTTGCCACTATGCATAACATTAACTCTCGTATTCGTTTCTCTATCACACTCTAGTCGTCGTACTTAGACTAGATTCACACACATACTATATACTATATCATGAAATAATGTGTTTTACCCTCACTACACTCTTAGAACGAGATACGATAAACATGCAAGGAACGATTAATCACGGGTGCAGACGGGATTATTTGAGTCAGTGCACGGAGATCGTAGTAAATTCTAAGGTGCCATAAGCGTTACGACGAAGTATGACACCAAACCACGGGATCTAAGTAGTAGGGGTCAAGCAAGGTGTGCTTTATCATACTACCGAAGTTCCGTGAAGAAAGTGCCATGTGGAGTTGAACGTTATTAGACCTATAGATACTATTGTGATTATTTTCAACACACTACACTCAATCGCAAGGCGTAACAACCGAAATTGCATCATCGCAAGACTTGTCGTAAGTCTGCAAACGCAATGCAATCGCTTCATCGATGGACTCTGGAGAGTCTACCTCGCAGGACAATTGCATCAACGCAAGACTGGTCGTAAGTCTATAGCAATCAAATCTCATCAAGCACATTAATGCTCACGATGTTGTCAGAGTGAGGACCTATTCTACCCTCCTCGATAGCCGTGACGCATCGCAACGTAACGGAAAGCTTATTCGAAACAAAACCCGACTAATCGCAATCGCTTGCCATGTGTATCTCGCAACCTCTATCGCTTATAGTGTGAATTTATATCGTTGCTGTGTGTCAATTCATCGCTATACTGTTATCTGAGAAGTTTGTGTTAAGTTAGCACACATGACCTCGCTTCACGAGGTGAAGCTCATATGGTTAAAGCAAGGTGTTTTTAGTCATATCAGCGGGCTTTCGTGGAAACGGGCCATGTGGGGTCTGATGTTGGATAAATTCTGTGGTGTTAATCAATCAAATCGAACCGCATAAGTCGCGTATACCCCCCATCGCTTGCAATGCAACAACTGCCGCTTATTGTAATTCGTTTATCGCCGCCGTCATTACTGGTGTTATGTTGTGTTAATCGCTTAATCACCTAATCGCTTATCGCTTATCGTGTATAGTCTACCGCTTATCGCTCGCTTGGTGTTCATTGCAGTCTGTGTGGTATTAATACACATGACATCGCTTCACGAGGCAAAACTAACCTGGTCAAACGTGGTGTTTCACCATGTTAGGGAACTCTCGTGAAAACGTGCCATGTGGGTTTAATATGGAATCTAATCGAAAACGCACTATTTGCTTATCGCTTGTCGCTCGACGCCTACCCAGACACAACACATAAATGTTTCGTGTCATCAGGCTACCCGCGCACGCTGCTACAACTACGTTTGTAATTCAACCCGCCGGTTTAACCTATTCGATTCTACCTTATACTCGGTCCGACTTCCTATCGATTGGGCCGAGTAAGCGCAAATTCTATCCGTGTCATGTCGGCTAACCTGACACCGCCTCACGAAACGGAAGTAATATGAGCAAAACATGGTGGATACGCCGCTGGTACTTCCTATATATAAATGTTTTAATCATAGTAACGAACTTCCGTGGGAAGGTGCCAAGTGGGGCTCGATGCTAAATTGTCTTTTTCAAAACGGTTAAAACTGATTTTTATAAAACTTTTATTAAAACCATGGGACAAGTGAAACCTCTCGCAATGTGGAGGTGACATCGAACCATCTTAACTCCATGTCTAAGGGGAGCTTTCACGAGTCCAATTTTTCCTTAAAACCTTTTCAAATACCAAGAACAAGACTTTCTCGAGATGTTGGTTCAGCATCAAGTTCAGCTGAACCTATATCATAGGAGAGTTTTCGTAACCCCAGTCTTCATCTTCAAAATTCCTTAGAATGTGTACGACTTAAACTACCTTGCAACGTTGATTAACACCAACTCAGTTGGCCATACGTTAAAAGGAAAACCTCTCGAGATTTCCATCGAAGATTCCTTTAGATTATCTAAAAATGAACGCTTCTTGTAACGTTGGTTAACGATCAACTCAGTTAATTCTACGTCATGAGAAACCTTTCAAGATTTCAATCGCATCGAACTAACGGATTCTTCCCGACTCGAAGAACTTCGGAACGCCAACTCGTGGGATATTACTTTTGTCGTTTACGTCGCCTTCTTGCTATCGCAATCGATATCTCTTATTTGAAGCACTCTCGTTCGTCAACTCGCGGTCAAATCACTCGCAGTATCGCTACTCATACAAGATCAACAATTAGAAGTCTACCTACTTGATTAATTTCGGGACGAAATTTCCTAAAGTAGGGGAGACTGTAACAACCCGCACTTTCGTGCATTGTTACTACTCGTTATACTCGTTACGCCTAACACCAGAGATTCGGATCATAATGTAACTATATCGCATACATCGCTATTCGGAGGATAATCGCATATTTTCAAAACACAATATCGCTATACTGTATCACATCACAAACACTAGCACTCACGATGACACTGAGTGAGGACCTATTCTACCCTCCTCGGTGGCCGTGATGTGTCGAAACGCAGACAATTAACGCTAACAAGGACTCTCGGGTGAGTGCTATAGCTCCAGTCGTCGTGACGATGACGACAATACGAGTAAATGGTACCCCGTCAGTCTTTGTGGCACTACACGCAAGAACGTTCACAATGACATCAAGAAAGGACCTATACTACCCTCCTTGATGGCTGTGAAACGTCGCTAGTAATCGCATACTCAAACGAAAACCGATTGTTATATCGAAACTTTGGAATATGGATACGTAAATATGACCCTTAATGATATATATACATATATAATAATAATATAAATTAACTATGAAAAGCGCGTACTTCGGAAACTATCGAAACGATCAAAAACAGAGAAATCCATCGCGCCGGAGTGGCCATCCGGATGGACAGACATGTCCAACCGATTGGACAGGACAAGTCCAACCGATCGGACAGGACATTCCAACCGATCGGACAGGACAAGTCCAACCGATTGGACAAGACATGCCAACCGATCGGACAGGACAAGTCCAACCGATCGGACAGGGCATGCCAACCGATCGGACGGGCCGGCCGATCGAACGGGCCAACCGATCCAGCACACCTTTTCCCCTCCTTTCCCCTCCTTTGCCTATAAATACCCCCCAGTCACATCAAGAACACTTGATGTGACTGCTCTCGTGCGACCAGACGTTCCAACCCACTTTTCTCTCGATTCCTCGCGATTCTTGTAAGCTTTCAACTCAAATCTTGTACTTCCTTGATATATAACTAATTCTACACTCTTCTACCTTTTAAATCTCCACTTTTAACCGTGGAATCTCTGGATCTTGGGCATTCTAGTGTGATGTCACCATGAAGTTCTTATGAACTTCAAGGGTAATGTCATCCTATGCAAGAACATCTCAGATCTGAGTGATTTCCATACGTTTTTACATAAATCAAGTCTAAATCTATGTTTTCTAATCAAGAAGTTGTGTGATTACTAAGGATTTGAGGTGCCTTGAGGATGATGTCACCCTAAGTTCACATAAACTTCAAAGTGTGACCTTATCCTTACCATAAACAGCTCGGATCCAAGTAATTTCACCTGTTTTATAATGAATCTCACCAAACCTAAGTTACCTAGACATAGTGTGTGTGATTTCGGGTTAAACTTGAGAAGAGCCATCCAGAACGGCCAGATCTGATGGAACGGGGTGGTTCCCGGCCGTTAGAACGGGTCAGACTTGATGGAGTTTCGGTTGTTTAGCCTGAAGGAACACCGTCCCAATCAAAACCGCTGAAAACCGTCAAAATTAGTCGAATATCAGCTGGATAGGCTGCCAGCCGATCGGACAGCATCCCAGTCGATCGGACAGGCTGCCAGCCGATCGGACAACAGCCAGCCGATCGGACAGCAGGCCATCCGATCGGACAGCAGGCCGTCCGATCGAACAGGAGGCCATCCGATCGAACCACTGCCATCCGACCGGACCAGCCCACCCGACCCATGTGTCATCCGATCGGATGAGCCCATCCGAACGGATGAGTACCATCTGACCGGATAACTGACTTTTCGACGCCATTCTCGCTTAACCGTGCATCGTTTACTATATCCTTCAATGATTTAACGCAGACATACCTGTAACCGACCCAATCAAGTTGCATCCTCGCTAAATACGCACTGTGAGTATACTTGAACCCTTTTTAATCGAATTTTGGGTGTAACATACGTTTCTAACAAATCGATCTTATCAAACGAATTATTAAATCAATCGAATTATCACATGCGAATAACTGTTATGCATAGATATACGTGATGCTAGATGCATATGTGCTAGGGCTTATACTCGCGACGTCCCACCATGACTAGTATAGTACTATTGCGCCTGACGGGGTCTAGTTTGCCATCGCATATTCGAGCATCGAGGACTTAGTTGGTAGTATCAGCTTAGTGAGTATATATGTCGTGTGTTACGTTTATGCATTTGGAAATTCGCTACACGTTTTAATCTATTACGCTATACTTATCAAACCTGTATACTCGCCAATACTTTTGTATTGACAAATATTTTAACGTATGTTGCAGGTTAGATCGCAGACTATATTAAATCAAGCTAGGAAGTCTAGAAACTCAACTAAAATCTAGGTTGTCGGATTTGTATTGTTTGAGAGGATAAGAAATCTGTGATAACTTATGTGATTGTGTTATTTGTTAGTATGGGATAACGAATGTATTAAATATTATCGCAATATAGTTGTTATGGATTCTCTTAAGCAATCTGATTCGCCTAGTGCCGCGCCCCAATGATTCCGCCATCGGTTGGGGTGTGACAAGTACTTCCACAGTTAAGTGTGCCATGCATAACAACCAAACCATGCCTTCTCAGTCATAATTAACCAACACTAACATATCCTAGTTATGATTTTATTAACATAGTCATCCATCAACAGAATTGACTTAGTTCACTGTGTTTATTTACCCTCTTGACGAAACCCCTATTTTGTCGTGATCCCCTTTGGCGAAACCCTCAGGTTTCGTCATAATCCCCTTGACGAAACTCCCAAGTTTCATTGACATAAGGATGGCGAAACTCCCAAGTGTTTCGTCGACAGTACATGTGGCGAAACCCTCAGATGTTTCGTCGAAAATGTTAACAGCTTCAATCATTTGCCTAAACTACTCCCATAAATCCCGTAAACACTTCCCAAATTCCCAAAACCGATCAATAAACAACCCTAACATAAACCCTAGGTTAACAGATCATCATCATGCATGTACCATATCACCGATTCATCGATATACAAAAACAACTGATAACATATACTGTAAACATCAAACAGGAACATCAACTATGAGCAGTGAATCATGAATGAATACAAATCATAGGAGTCTTAACTGCCAGTTCTAATCCAATCGATTAATCAATTAAACTATCTAAACCCTTATACAAACAATACCGCATACAATCCATTAAATTCCCAACGTAACAGTTACAATATTTTAGCAAACCCTAAGCATACACAGCATTACATCATCAAGACTACATTGATTAATAAGGTTGACACTAACCGTGATACCGAAGGGTTGAGATAGGTGAAGATGGAATGAACGCCTCTAGGTTTTGTACTGCCGTCACACAAAGGATAGGGAAAGAGACTCTAGGGTTTCGCTAATAACAACTTACGTAACTTATGCGTATACACAGTACTTATAACCTAAACACCTTTGTGCCTCACATGGGCCAAAAGCCCATTACGGCGAAACTCCACTGGACGAAACTCCAGTGTTTCATCGTGATGATAGTGGCGAAACATTAAGTTTTCGTTGGGATGAGTATGACGAACCTCCTAGGTTCCGTCGAGTGCAGGTTGTGATGAAACTTCATATGTTTCGTCATATAAGAATAACACACACCAACACATGTCAAACCGTACACAGTTTATTATTTAACCAAGTATCACAATACAACAATTTATAAATCAGATAACAAGGTGCACATATTACAACGAAACAAATTATGAAGACACGGTTGTGAGGAAAGACCTTGAAAACTCGAGTTGTCACATCATCCCCAACTTGAAAGAAATTTCGTCCTGAAATTTAGCACGTGATTACTGAGGAAGCTAATTAGGTTGCGTGGTTTCCCGGTTTTCCTGGGGTGTCACAAATCCATTTCCAAGCCGACTCTAGACTAATCATCCAGTCTGCAGTCCGTCTGGGTCCGGATCCACCGTTTTAAGTGCAAAGTTTAAGAAAAAGGTGAAGATAAACATGAATTTTACTAAAAATCTTAGATTTCGTAAGGATTTGGTATAAAAGTACATGAAATCCCTCATATCTGAGCTAGATCTCGAACGGGATGACATCGCACGACTGTTGTACAAACCATCATGAGGACATCATCCTCAAGAGCTCGAATCTTGGATATTTCATGGTGAAAAGTGTGATTTTAAAGATAAATCATGTAGAGAATAGTGCATAGATCAGAGATGTACAAGAATCTAGTGTAAAACATGCCGAAATCGCCGAGAAATGGAAGAAAAATGGGAGTGTGTGCGTCTTGGTCGAAAGAGGTTGTCACATCAGTGTGAATGATGTGACAGGCCTATTTATAGTGTCAGAGAGGAAGGTTTAGGCGGTGGGGCACGGATCGGATGGCACTTCGATCGAATGGCCCTCCGATCGGATGGCCATTCGATCGGATTGCCATTCGGTCAATCCCATCCTTTCCGCGTTCCCGTCTTTATTTCATTTTGTGAGTTAGATTACGTGTTGCATTGCGTGTTATTGTGTAATAGTATCACATACTTAGATTAACAAAAGTTTCCAAGTTTCATAGATTCTGCCAGTGACAAGCCTCCAGTCTCTCGTTCAACCAAGTCTCAAGTTTCACGAGTCTCAAGAGTCAAGCACCCAAGTATCAAGTATCAAGTATCAAGAATCATAGCTTCCAAGAATCAAGCATCAAGAATCAAGTATCAAGAATCAAGTATCAAGAATCATAGTTTCCAAGTATCAAGTGTCTAGAGTTAAGAATCAAGTCTCATAATATTAAGTATCAAGAGTCAAGATTCAAGTATCAAGAATCTAGCTTAAGTATCAAGAATCATAGTATTAAGAACCACGTCTCATAGAATTTAGATTCAAAGTATCAAAAGCATCAAGAATCACATAGTTTAGGGGCTAAAATTGACAATAGCTAAAAGTTCAGGGACACAGACGTTACATCTACGGATACCTAATCAAATCAAATTATACTTACAACCGAGTAGTCGCGCGATTTCACTTAGGCATTTCAACAAACACCTAGAGGGCATAATTTTTACACATTTACAAACTAGTTTATAACTAGTTATTTCTACCAAGTTTAACATCATTTTCAAATTCATTATATCTAGCATGCATAACAACACCTAGATTCATGATCAAAATTCTAGTGTTCTTCCCCATCCTACAAAACCCATTTAACATCTAAGTGGGTTAACATGAATTTCCTAGTTATGAACACCAATGCATCAAATTATTGACTATGGTTCGTTCCTTACCATGAATTTATCATAATTTCATTCAAACATCAAACATTCAAGTTCAGATTTCGATTTCAAATGTTCATCAAAAATTCAAGATGTAACTAGAAGATGAAATTTGACATACCTTGTGATCCCTTTACTGAGGTGATCACTAATCTGAGCTTGGATTTCGAGTTGGATTCAATTTGGTTTCTCAATTTGATCAGTTTTTGCAAGTTAGGGTTAAGTTGGAGGAACCCTTGTTCGCCCCTGTGTTTTCTACGACCAGAACACATACTTTGGTGTGTGTTTTGATGTTTTATGTTTAATAAATTAAAACCTTTTTTTTTCTCTTTTAACCCTTTTAGTCCCTCAAGTTTCTAGAGTTAACAAAAGGATTATTAACCAAGCTTTCTTTATTATTTTTAAGGCACATATTTAACTAGGTTGATATTCCTAGTTACTTTGTGGGTTCGGGGAAGTCATAACCCGTTTTATTTTTAAGTCCCGTTAACTCGGGCCTTTTATAAACTTGTTTCTACAAAAGCTTTTATTCTCTTTATCTAATATTAGGTTCATTTATTTAAATTCTAATATTTACCGGGTTAATCTTTACTGCTAACGATATTTTACCCGCTCTTTAGTATTAACAGGGTTTAATTACCAAACTCGTTTTCGGGGTGTTACAAGTTTGCCCCACTTAAAGAGGTTTCGTCCCCGAAACCTTATTTATGTAGTTCCTTTAATTTTAGACCAAACTAACTTAGTTTCATTTCCATTCAAGCATTGCTCGTTTTTAATAATTCCATAATCTTACCAGGAATGTATGGTAATGTCTTTCGGGCTCCAAAGTGGTGTCCGACTCCTTTCTAATGCTCCATTCTTGCATCCTTCTTTTTATTAACATCATTTTTCCTCAAGTCAAGGATTATTATAAGCCACATCATATGTGCCTTTCATGCATAAGGCCTCGTAGGCCGTTAGTTTCTTCTAATATTCCTTGTTTTTATCACTTTTAATAACGAGTCATCTTTTGGCCACTCGGTTATCTGATGAAGTCAATACATTATCCTATGCTAATCATATTGAGACAAGCGCTTTATTAAGTTATAATTACTGTTTTGACCTTAAATAGTCTTCCCGGTTAGACTTACTAGCCGCCGGTTACCTTATATTTCGCCGTTTGGGTATGCTATATGCCATCATCGACCTTTTGTGTGTTTATGATTTCATATCTTGTAACTCACATTAGAACGTGGTTATATTCTATATCACTTTTATGACCGTGATCTCCTCACGTCACGTTTAATTTTATGTCTTCCCTTCATTATCGAAAATATTTCTTTCGAGTGTATCGTTTTTACACCTATCGGTGTTTACATCCTTTAATATTAACCATTTCCAAATTCATCTCATAATATTCAAATCTGTTAAAACGTCATTTCTTACTAAAACTGAATTTTAGTTTAACGTTTTATCTTTAACTTACGTCAATTACTCATATCACGGAAATTGATAATCAGTAATTTATTCTTTTCCATTCTCGTTTTACACGGGGAATAATAACCAGTTCCCTCGCTTTATACTATTGACCCGTAGGTTCTTTCACTTAGCCTCGTAGGCTATTTCTTTAGATTTTCACCCTTTACATCGGTTTATTAATATTTCGCACTTTTATTTATTCGGTTCGCGCTTACTTACATTAGCAAGCGTCATCCTTTATTAAATTTGTTTGACTTGTTCGTGTGAGAATTCATCACTTATGAATGTCAAACTTCATTCTTTGTTTGACCCGTTCAACTTTAAAATAGTTGAATGTAATTAATCAAAATTTCTATTTGCAGTATCTTATCATCTTTTAGTCATGACTCGAAACCCGAGTCTTTTGACTTTCCTTCCACATTCCCGTTCCTTGGTCTACGCATGTGTTTAAATCGTTACCCAACATCCGGGTGTTTTACCGAAGTCGGTTATCATTGCAACCCTTCTGGTATGCATTAAGACTTCGCTTTGATTTATTTGGTCGTCTTAGCGAAATCCATCGCTTTTATTCAACCATGTCTTTTATTCTTTATGTGTTCATCTTTGACGGCCTTATAGAATCTAAGTGACGATTATCGTCGCCATCCTCTCTTTACTACGACCAAAGTTAACAACCTTGATTATCTTTTTCGTGTGGGCAATACCTTCATTTTTATGACCTTGCGGATCATCTATACTTTGGATTTAATTGCCCATTTTGTCGACCATGGCTCTTTCGTCCAAAATGACTTATTTTTCCGAATTTTCCTTAGGTCATTCATTTATATCTTCATTTACAATAATCTTTGTCCCTTCTCTCGGGCTCATTATCCTAATGTAATACACGCTTCCGTCGCCCGGCTGTGCGTTTACATTATTATCAAATATTTTGCTCATTTGATTCATTTGGGTACTTTTTAATTTGTCCCACTCACCCCGTCCTTACATCGGACATAAATGTGTCCATCATAAGAAGTTAATGACATCATGTGTTCACTACTTACTTGGCCAGAGTAAGCGATCAACACATGATACACATGACCTTTTTATAATTTTCACAGTACACCCCATGTAAGTAATGCCTCTGTTTATTTCTATATCTTTGATTTCATTCGTAAAACTTTATTTAATTGCTAACGACAATTATTAGTTTTACTTGTTTTGCCTTTGAACATATAAAATGTTTTCTTTCTATCAAACTACCATGTAATCACACTCGCTAATGTGATTTCTACTTTTCTCATTAGCATAATATTGAAAATTCTTCACTTGGATAATTATTCCCGTCCAAGTTTTTATATGAAATAATCTTGTTATTGTTTTGTTATTCATTATTGTGAATAACACTTCTTTCTACTTATTTACTCTTGGAAGCTTCATCCTGAATTGATATCCTATTCAGGTTTTCTAAGTTTTATCCTATATAAGCAACCGTCATTCTCTACTTGTTTGTTGCATATTACTATTTGTGCGGTTAATTTAAAACGTGCACCTGGTAATGCTTGCCCTAACAAGCTTTCCATGCCTTTATCCTTGTTCGTGATCACTACGCGATTAAGGTTCTTGATGAGTATGCTCTGCTCGTCATACCCCGGACCGTTCCACGGTCATATCCGCAATTCGTTCAACTCTTGTCATATTTAAATGCGAGTTTCCTTCAATTAAAACATTCACAAAAGTTAGTAATGTCGACATCAATAATCGCCCGTATTATAATACAAGGTTTTTCCACTATACGTGTCAACACACGTAATTTCATTGACTATATCTATCCTTTATCGATTTGATTGGTGTAACGTGTATTACATGATAACCCTATGTGTTGTTCACAACACTTAAATCATGCTATACCTTTAATATAAATATAATTACCGGATTTTGCGATCAAGTCTCGAACCGAACACAGTTTACTCTCTAACCTGGAGCTCTGATACCAACTTGTAAAACCCTTAGTAGTATTTGACGGTTTTCATATAATTTGTGTCTAAAAATGTGTATTAACGATTACACATACTTATGAAAATACGGGTTCATTTAAAACTTTACAAATTTAAAACAGTACAACATATTATATATAAGTTCGTCGCTTAAAAATAACGACGAATCAACATACGGAAGCTTGTATCTTGATCGTGTTCGGTTCTTCGTTGAGCTTGATCATCATCCAGGGTATCCCTAACATCACCTAACATCAAAACCAACTTAGATGTTAGTTTTGATAACAATAAAACGTGTAGAATCAAGTTCTAGTATCAAACAAACGAAAACAAAATAAAATTTCGAAATATAGGTCTGTCGCGCCACGCAACAGACTCAGTTAAATATTTTGCGGGCCGCGAGCGGCCCCGCGTGTCGCACCAAGATCAGTGCTCCCCGTCGCGTGCCACGGGGGAGACCATTTTCCAGCAGGTCTGTATCTGGGACCTGCATTTCCCAGCAATACCAGTTTTTACGGAAACGACCATAACTTATTCGTTATCGATCCGTTTTACACGATTCTTTTTCCTACGTGTCCGTAATTTAATTCTCCATCACATGGAGTTAAAATCGGACATCTAAATTCACAAAATTTTAGATTTCAAGCTCACGGCTTGAAATCAATTATAACTCGTTTTGACCTGTTCATGATTTTGTTAAACAACTTGTGCCCAAACCATTGTAAAACCCTGGTTTATTTGTTATTTCAAATCCTTGGCGCGTAAACATAGCTTTTATGAAAGATGCGACTAGTACACAAGCTATGCGCACAATCCGTTTTGACCCGTTTAGGGAATTTAAACAATTTAGTCTAAAACTCGCTCTTTTCTTTTCGCACTTCGCATTCTCGTATTAATTAACTACTTATCTTCCACCACAACTATTTTTGTGGTGGATTTAACATAAGGAACCCAAATCCCAAATTTCATCCTTCGGTTACTCATTTACGCAAATGACCCATTTTTAGGCATTCGACCCACGAATGTTTATGCCTATAGCTTTTATACGTATCTAAGGGCCTCGAAATCAATATACAAATTCCTAAACAACCTATGAGGGTCGTTTGGCCTATTTACCCATCAAGGGCGCTTTGGTCAACTTATTCCCCCATTTTACGATGAAGGACTTTTACTACTTATTTGACCAAAATTATACATTTAACTATAATCAAATTTATACGTACCTGGCTCAGGTCAACATATTGACCCGTTTTAGTACCTTTTCTCAAATTGCTAATCCATAGTATCTCTAATTCGTAAGCCGTCTTATCCTGTTAGCGTATGACTCAACAAACGCATATTAGTCGTTGATTGTCGAATGGTATCAACGTTACCATTTGACCCGTTTGGTCTAAACGATCAAATATTTTGCGCTTATAATCTAATGGTATTTATTTACCATTTCATTAAGTATCTCATTTCGGATCTTTCCTTTTTACCAATTTGTTTAGGTTTCGCAAATCCATTTCTTACGCGTTTACCCAACATGGCTTACGCCATTTGGTGTCGTTTTAAATTTTGACTTTGATTCATTTATTATTGTCTAAATCACCGTTCTACACTTTTTATTCGTTTAGGCTTACTTATAAAGTAGCCGTTCAAAAACTCCCTTTTTTTACAATTAGCCTTTTCATGGCTAATTTACCGTTTTACCTCTTTTTACCATTAAACATGGTTTTTATCATTTATATTAGTTCTGACCCGTATTATTTTGCGACAGAAACCATAACTAGAATATTATCTTTAACGTATTTGCAACTATAAAATAACCACATATTCTACAAGAAGGTGTAAGTTTTACTTACCTTTCATCCGGTTATGCTCTTTTCCGCGTACTCGATCCGTCTGACCCGCTTCTTTCCCAAGCCTCCATCTAGCTTGTCAAGAGTCAAACTATCATCATAATTCGTAAGACAGTTAGATTAGTCATTATCGCATACAACTATTCCCTCTTACGAATTCTATGTCGAAAGTACTATTCGGCTTCATCATTGGTTAATTTGACTTATAAAAGTCATTTACCCTTAATCATACAAAATGCAAATTTGCATTCAATAACTCGTTTAGGCAATCTCATCAATTATCCTGTAGGCATTATAATGATGCTACCGTTTTAAATTTTATATATATATATATATATATATAGGAGAAGGATCCATTAGGAACCACCCTTTATTACGAGAACCGCGAGAACCAATGTGAACACAACCAAAAATACCTAAAAATAGCTAAAAACACACAATTTTTTTAATATTTTTTATAAAAAAATCGCTACTTTTAGTTTTTAGCATTTTAGCTTGGGGGGTGTTTAGGTTTTTTTTGGGGGGGGGGGGGTTAGGTTTTTTAGCTATTTTAGGTTGTGTTCACATTGGTTCTCGCGGTTCTCGCAATAAAGGTGGTTCTTGCATGAACCTTACCCTATATATATATATTATCCATGTTCATGCTATTATTAACATCAAGTTAACCTAGCTCCCAATTAACAAATACACTTTATTCATTCATTAGACAGAATCTACGGGTTTTCTTCTATAAATCAAACCCTTTTCAACATGTTATTAGGCATTCCTACGGATACCTAATCAAATCCAATTCTACTTACAACCGAGAAGTAGCGCGATTTCACTTAGGCATTTCAACAAACACCTAGTGGGCATAATTTTTACACATTTGCAAACTAGTTTATAACTAGTTATTTCTACCAAGTTTAACATCATTTTCAAATTCATTATATCCAGCATGCATAACAACACCTAGATTTATGATCAAAATTCTAGTGTTCTTCCCCATCCTACAAAACCCATTTAACATCTAAGTGGGTTAACATGAATTTCATAGTTAAGAACACCAACGTATCAAATTATTGACTAGGGTTCGTTCCTAACCATGAATTTATCATAATTTCATTCAAACATCAAACATTCAAGTCCAGATTTCGATTTCATATGTTCATCAAAAATTCAAGATGTAACTAGAAGATGAAATTTGACATACCTTGTGATCCCTTCACTGAGGTGATCACTAATCTGAACTTGGAATTCGATTTGGATTCAATTTGGCTTCTCAAGTTGATCTGTTTTTGCAAGTTAGGGTTAAGTTGGAGGAACCCTTGTTCGCCCCTGTGTTTTCTACGACCAAAACACACACTTTGGTGTTTGTTTTGGTGTTTTGTGTTTAATAAATTAAAACCTTTTTTTCTCTTTTAACCCTTTTAGTCCCTCAAGTTTCTAGAGTTAACAAAAGGATTATTAACCAAGTTTTGCTTTATTGTTTTTAAGGCACATATTTAATTAGGTTGATATTCCTAGTTACTTTGTGGGTTCGGGGAAGTCATAACCCGTTTTATTTTTAAGTCTCGTTAACTAGGGCCTTTTATAAACTTGTTTCTACAAAAGCTTTTATTCTCTTTATCTAATATTAGGTTCATTTATTTAAATCCTAATATTTACCGGGTTAGTCTTTACTGCTAACGGTATTTTACCCGCTCTTTAGTATTAACGGGGTTTAATTACCAAACTCGTTTTCGGGGTGTTACATCTCGATCACGAAATTCATCTCTGTGATGAGAACATCTAGCTATGCAAGAAAAGGGTCACTAGTGTATATGATTTCCATAATCATTAACACTAAAGGAAGTGAATTGAAAGATATTCCTGTAGTATCTCAATTCCCCGGTGTATTTCCAGAAGAACTACCTGGACTACCGCTAGACAGGGAAGTCGAATTCAGAATCCACCTACTACTAGGAACAGCACCAATTGCCAAGGCACCTTATCGCTTAGCACCCGCAGAGATGAAAGAACTAAAGAAACAGTTGGATGAACTTTTGGAGAAAGGATTCATACAGCCCAGTTCATCACCATGGGGAGCACCAATCTTATTTGTAAAGAAGAAGGACAGATCAATGCGTATGTGCATTGATTACCGAGAACTCAATAAAGTCACGATTAAAAATCGGTACCCATTACCGAGAATCGATGATCTGTTTAATCAATTGCAAGGAGCTCGATTTTTTTTTTCCAAAATCGACTTACGTTCAGGATATCATCAACAGAAAGTACAGGAATAGGACATTCCTAAAACCGCTTTTAGGACAAGGTATGGCCATTATGAATTTACGGTCATGCCATTTGGTTTAACCAATGCCCCAGCCGCATTTATGGACATGATGAACAGAATATGTAAACCACATCTGGATAAATTCACAATTGTCTTTATAGATGGTATTCTCATTTACTCTAAGAGTAAAGAGGAACATGCAGCGCATCTGAATGCACTCCTTACATTACTGAGAAAGGAAAAGCTTTATCCAAAATTTTCGAAATGTGAATTTTGGTTAGAAGAAGTGCAATTCCTTGGACATTTAGTTAATCACGAATGAATTCATGTAGATCCCACAAAGATCAAGGCAATTACTAAATGGAAAATCCCTCAGTCACCAACGGAGGTGAGGAGTTTTTTAGGGCTGGCAGGTTATTATAGACGGTTTATCCGAGATTTCACTAGAATAGCCATTCCCTTAACAAAACTGACTTGCAAATCAGTTAAGTTTGAATGGGGACCAAAACAGGAAGAAGCCTTTAGAATCCTTAAGCAAAGATTAACCAACGCTCCCATACTAGCGTTACCAGAAGGAACTGAAGACTTTGTAGTCTATTGTGACGCGTCTAAGTTAGGTTATGGATGTGTGTTGATGCAACGTCAAAAGGTTATAGCCTATGCCTCTAGACAACTTAAGAATCATGAAGAGAATTATACAACCCATGATCCGAGTACAAATACTTGGATGTACTGAGTATTCATGTGGTATTTCCCTCTGTTGCACAGAAATATTTGCTTATGAATTTCTGAGTATGTGCATAATTTAAAATTCAAATTAAGAAACAGGGGTTGTTGAAGGTTGATATGCTGTTGGTTGCTGAAAAAGCTTGAAGCATCACAATAGCAAGATGTACCTGAGTCAGAAGAACCAGATAGGTGTCATCATTTGACAATGATAGTACATTTGAAGAAGTGCATGTGAATCTGCTTGAAAGAGAAGACATTGACAAAGAAAAGAGTTGATGAGAATCCTCCTCTTGCATTCTTTTCAACAAGATTTTTCAAGCAAAGTTGATCGTGATTGAGAAGAACAAAGAGCCCAAGTTTGAAAATGAAAACATGAAGTATCTTCCCGCAGAGACATGATGAAGACTGATGTTTGATAAAGACAGCATAAACCTAGGGGGATATTGTAAGGCCATATAATAGTGTAGGTTTACGCTTATCTTTATCAAACACAATTATAGGCTATTGGGCTTAGCCTTGTAGTGGGTTAGATGGTATTTGGATAAGCCATGTGGGCTGATGATTTGGGCCTGTTTAATTAAGAGTGTGCTTGTGGGCCTGGCCCAGCTTGTATTAGGTCACCCTATGTAACTATAAATAGGGTGAACCTAGTTCATTAGAAGGTTGTTCATTTTATTGTTCTTTTTGTCAGTTTTCGAATTCTTGATTTTGTGTACCAGACGGTTCTCTAGAAATCGTGTGCACTTTGGTTATTCAATCGATACAAGTTCTTGTTCTTCGTCACTTTTCTCAGTATTCCGAACTTTGATTAGTGATTTTGATATCCGATTGGTACTTTTGGGACTTACACATGTGAGTATTGTTTTCTTGATTAATACCAGCACTGTAATATTTTATGTAATATGAATTTAACCGATGTTGCAGCTGGTTCGGAGGTTGGAAACTCTTCCGTGCATGTCTCGTTTTCCGTTTCCAGTCCTTCGTCAAACTATAATAATCAACTGCAACAAGCAACTGAAGACGTTTAGGATTTCCGACCATAAAGTAATAGTGAAGTTAAAAGGGCTCAAGTGCAAATAACTTCACCATTACCTGGGGGGGAACAGAGAGAAATGTGGGGGGGGGGGGGGGGGTTGGGGTGGGGTTGTTTTGTTTTTATAGAGTGGAGAAGATGAAGGGTAAATTTGTCATTTCACATCCACTTAACGGAGAAAACTAACCGTCATTCACTCCAGTGACTATCCAAGTAACAAACTGTCAAATCACAGGGAGCACCGGTGTAATTTCCAAAAATTAGGGACTATAGGTGTTATTTTGCAAAACCATAGGGACTATCCGTTGATTTTACTCTTTTGAAAATTCAAATAAATAAATATGAAAATTTCATCAAAGATACTTAATCGATTTTAAAACTATTTAATATTATTATAAACTACAAAAATCTTTATTATACTTAAAAATTACATAATTAATTTTTGCAAACTTGAAAGTCAAACCAGATTTAAATAGATCAAAGTACCTCCAAAATTTCATTTGATCAAAATATAAAATTTTAAAATCAATAAGTTTGGATTAAATTGTCAATTTAGTTGATAAGGTTTGATCCAAAATGACACTTTAGTACAAACAGTCTATTTTTTTTTTCCCTGGGTCCATAATTTTTGCAGTTTTTTTTATCATTTTCATCCAATGCACTAACTACATCTAAAAATGTTCGTTAACCCAGGGGTAGATTACATATATGTTTTGTTTAAACCATTTTCATCCAACCGTTTTTTTTTAAGTTTATCTTTTTTTAATCATTTATAATATAATATTATATATATATAATACTAATAATAATAATTATATAAAAGATAGAAAGGTAAATTTTACTTATTAGTTATTATTATTATTATTATTATTATGATATAAAAAAATATATGATATACTCAATCATATTTACATCATTTATATTTATATTTACATTTACATTTATATTTAGGTATATGGTTAGGATATAATAGTAAGTTTATTTGGCTAAGAAGGCTGGGAAGTAATCTTGACCATCCATTTATTTAATCAATGTCTAAGATTAAATGAGGAAATTGAAGGGAAGAAAAGAGGCGTGTGAGTTTCTTTAGGGGCATTCTAGTCAATCCAAGACAATAGTTTCTCTTTCCTCCAATCCCCCCCTCCCCCATTTTTTAAATG
Source organism: Helianthus tuberosus (assembly GCA_030545235.1). Lineage (NCBI taxonomy): Eukaryota > Viridiplantae > Streptophyta > Magnoliopsida > Asterales > Asteraceae > Helianthus > Helianthus tuberosus. Next base: position 89,366,333 of record CM060369.1, read on the forward strand.
TTAATAACTCTTTCATACGACATTATTGTTTTTATAAAAATTATACCAAAAAAACGAGCTTTTTTTATCTTTAAAACGAGCATACTATTGCTATATTTTGGAAAAAAAAAAATTCTAAAACCCAGTTGCGTAAAACGCAATTGAAAAAAAACCTAAAAATGACATTTTTTCTAAAACGCAATGCACCAAAAACACAAAGAAATGTCTTATTTGTAAAACGCAATGGTCAGAAAACACAAAGAAATGTCTTATTTCTAAAACGCAATAGCCTAAAAACACAAAAGAAAGTGTACTTTCTAAAACGCAATGGACTGAAAACACATAAAAATGTGTTTTACCTAAAACGCAATGCACCAAAAACACAAAGAAATGCCTTATTTCTAAAACGCAATGGCCAGAAAACACATAAAATGTGTGTTTTCTAAAACGCAATGGACTGAAAACACATAAAAATGTGTTTTACCTAAAACGCAATGCACCAAAAACACAAAGAAATGTCTTATTTATAAAACGCAATGGCCAGAAAACACTTAAAAATGTCTCCTTTCTAAAACGCAATGGCCTAAAAAACAAAAGAAAGTGTTCTCTCTAAAACGCAATGGACTGAAAACACTTAAAATTGTGTTTTACCTAAAACGCAATGACTAAAAACCCAGATCATAAAAATGAAATTAAAGAATTTCTTACATGGATCGAAGTCGATTTCTTCAACGATTGACGAAATTTGAATGATTCAAACACTTATCAGCGATCAGATCGAACGGATCGAGTGATTATCTTCAAAATCACCGGAAAAAACGAGATTTTGTATGAAATTAAACTCGGTTTTCATCAAAAAAAGCTGAATAACACGTTGATCGGGTGTTTGAATCATTGATTGGTGATGAAAATCGCACAATAATGTAGTGATTATTGAGATAGAAAGTGAAGAAATTGTTGAAGATGGTGGGTTTTTAAAATGGTGGGCTTTGAAGTTACTGGAGAGAAGAAGAAAGAAGAAAGGATAAGATTGACTAAAATACCCTTCCTCTTTATTTTAAATTTTGCCACATGTCCTAATCCTATTGCTTCCTACCCTTCCTAGCCAAAATAAACTTCCTATTTGATCCTAACCCTTTGGGTATATACACACATTTATATTAATATACACACACAACACCACCATCACATCCAGCCACCATCGCCTTCACCACCTTCAACCATCGCCACCACCATAATCCACCACTAGAACTCCTGCCACCTTCAACATCACCCGTCACCATCCATAACAACTGCTAAACAAGACCGATCGGAGCTTTGGGTCTTCACTAGACCTGGAAAAACGCAAGACAGATTCACCAGATCGGAGCTTTAGATCTAACCTTGATTCACTAGGTAAGGAAAAATGTAAGACCGATCGGAGCTTTAGGTCTTCATCGAAACCATAACTTGACCAGATTAACAATAATCATCGCCATCCACCAGATATGGAAACACAATCTCCATCGTTCATGGCACGACTGAGAAAGCCACTGAGAAAAACAGGTGCACTATTTTGATTTCTGTAGAGAGAAAACAAGGACTCTATGGTTTTGATGTTTAGTATTATTGATGATGATGATGATGATGATTGTGGGCTTTGATTTTCTTAATATATGAATATGAAGATGAGGATTTAATCTCTTGTCTTTTAGGGGGGATTCTTGGTTTCTTAATATATGAAGGGGTCTTCTATTTACACACCCCTATAATCTTATTTTCACATCTCTATTTGTATACGGGCCGTATAGCCTTATACGGCCCGTATAGAATGTTAATGCACATAATTTAATGTGGTGGAATGTTTTTTTTATTTTATATGTATATGGGATGTATAGTTATATACGGGCCGTATACAGATATATACGAGCAATATAACTTTATACGGCCTGCATAATTTTGTTTCATAGGTTTGCTAAGGGTTTTTAGTTTTGAAATCTGTATACGGGCCGTATAATGTTATATGACCCGTAAAGCCCGTATAGAAAAGTTATTTTTTTGGTGCAATCGGGAAACTGTTTAATAAGTTTAGTAAATCTTTAAATACTGTTGTATATATCGGATTATGTTACGAGTTTGTAGTTAAACGTATTTATAATGTTTAATAAGTTTCCACTTTGTAAAATGATAAATATGTGATATGATTATGATAAACTACGACAACAATTATTAAACAAACAACTTAACATCTAAACATAAGATTAATATTTACAATGTTTTACTTCTAAAACAAACAAAAAGATAAATTTTTACAATGTTTCAAATGTAAAATAACAAAAAAATACAATAAGTAGCTACGGGCGGCGGTGGTGGTGGTGCAGCGCCAGCTCATGGAGGTAGGGGCGCGCCAGAATGCATATCCACAATTGCCTCGACCATCCACTGTACATCCCTTCTCTGCAGCTACATCCGAGTCGACCTGAGCGAGTCTTGACTCGACTTGAAGGAGTCTCTCCTCAACCTGAATGAGTCTCTCCTCCACCCCCGGTGGAGGCATCACACGCTGTCTCATGCTCTGTCGAACGTACAGGCGATCACCCTGTACATCCTCCGCAGCTACATGTGATCGATCGACGGTATGATCGACCCCCTCATGTACCCGGCCTCCCTCTCCGTCACCTCCTTCTCCCTCGCCTCCCTCTCCATCGCCTCCCTCCCCCTCGCTTCCCTCTCCCTCGGCTACCTCTCCCTCATCCCCACCATACGCCCAAACCTGCCCATGTCCCTCGACCTCGTGAGCCAAACTGTGACAACCCTCGAATTTACATGTAACCGCACAGTTTATTAATAATAATTAATGTGCTTGACGACTGTGTGGAATCACTTAACTGCTTTCTGATATCTGTGTTATGCTTACACGTATTTGTTAATATACTAATAGTGTACAGAAAGGTCACTAAATAGTCCGTTATATTTTCCTAAGCGTTAGAAAGTAAAAACGTTACAAAAAATATATATAAGACACTATATGGAATAACTTAGCACTTTAACGGAACGGTATTCAACCGAACAACCGGACATTAACCGGAACACAAAAATATTATTTAAAACATTGTTACACTTTTTCTGAGCTAGTTATGGTCCCCGAGCACCATAACACCTTACATAATACCCGGTACACGCTAGACACTAGACATAACATTAAACTCCCACTAATTAATTTATTTACCCATTTAAATTACATTTACCCCCCTTTCCCCCATCATAAACGTCCACTTAAGGGACCCACCCAAGGATTTCTTAAACTTTCCATATCTTCCTAGTGATCTTCCATGGGAATCATGAAGATAATGTTTGTACTCTTGTGGACACAATGACCAATGGACAATAGAATTTGAATTATAAATAACCACTATCATTTTCACTTAGTCACCACAAAGAAACTTCCTTCTCTCCTACAACAAAAGCTACGGCCAAACATAGTCCCACCATTACCATCCTTTTTGATCATCACCCATTCATTTCAAGTATACATCAAGGTGTTAGAAGGTGAATTAGGAGGCCCGGTGTTCTCAGAACTTGAAGGACCACCTTCGTTTGTTATTAACCACCACTTTTGCTTCTTGATCTTCCCTAGCTTCAAGCTAGTAGTAAGTGACTCTAAACCTCTTCTTGATCTTGTCTAGAGTGGTTAATAAAAGTTTCGTCGGTTAAAAATTGCGAACATATAAGATCAAAGTCTAAAAGTTTACTAAAGTGATGAACAAGGTGGTTAATGGATGAATATGTGTGTAAATCATGTAGATCTTGTGTGGTTATGATGATTGGGTAATTATCTGATGCTTTACTGAATGATATTAGTATATGATGTTGTTGTGGTCACTAAACTCGTTAACGGAATCGATCGAACATGATTTAGATGGTTAAACACTTTAAATCAGAATCTGTCTAACTTTTACAGCCCACTTCTGTTGGCTGTAAACAGGTCTTAACCTCAACGAAAAATCGATATTTTGAATCTAAAATATGTTATTATGAAATACGGTTCTAATGGCACCGGAATCGTAATTTTTGGACTCCGTTTACTATTTTTAAAGTGTTAATTTGTAACAGCTACTTAAGCTGAATTTTGACAGCAATAAATGGGCGTCGTACTTTCGGTCATAACCTGAGTTTTGTGATGAATCGGACCATGAAAATTTTACTGTAGATGATAACTGAAGTATTTGTAATTACCCCACTGGAATTCCGCAAATCGGACTTACGATGAATTTGTAATAAATTGTTTCGTGGACTGTGGTCAGAAATACATAAATCTGAGTTCAGTCCCGAATATGAATTTTTATAAAATATTGGTGATAAACCGGACCCCGATATTTTTACACAATAAAATATGGAATGTTTGTGACATTCTATAAAAATTTGGGAATTTTTGGAATAATCTAACTATTTTATTTAAATGTCCGAAAACAGCCGGTTTTGAGTATTAATGCCGAATTGACATAAGTTGTGACTTGCGTGTCTAAATGTCGAGTATGCTATCTGTGAATGATTTAACATGTTATATATGTTATGTGCATTATCGTATGTTTGATTTCGAGTGGGGAATGGACGGGAAACTTAGATGGGCATAAACCGTTACAGTGATGCATGTTATGTGATAGATACGTGTAGGAACTTTGTGTTCTATTGGAAAGCCACTAAATGACTAACTGGTAAATCATACTAGGACGTGATTGACCGACCTTGACTGTTAGCTATATTGAGAATCTAACCGAGCAAACCGAGGTGAGTTCACACCCTTACTAAGGCATGGGATTCCCGGTGGTTGGGAATGGGATTGAATAACGACTCGTACTATCACTCTATTTATATTACCAACACTACTAGACTACCAACTACTGTCCTCGGATTGAGAAGGGCACGTACGTAAAACCTACGTACACTCACACTTACTACTGTCCTCGGATGAGAAGGGCACGTACGTAAAACCTACGTACACTCACACTTACTACTGTCCTCGGATGAGAAGGGCACGTACGTAAAACCTACGTACACTCATACTTAACACCGTCCTCGGATTGGGAAGGACTCTTATGGATACGCCTAGTCTAGTAACATACATAATGGGAAGCCCCCACTAAATATCGTAAAGGTTTGGGAATCAAGAATAATGGGTAATACTTGGTTATGAAACGAAGTTCCGATTCCTGATACGAACTCATTAACTAAACAACCAAACGTGAACTCACTCAACTTTGTTGTTGACTAGTTGTTACATGCCTTACAGGTCGCTAAATGCTTGGAGCTTGCACGGGGAAGGAGTCGTTGTGGAACATGGGTTGTTATATCCCATACTTAATAATTAAACTTTATAAACCTATGGAACTTATGTTTGAGACTTTAAACTTATGAACTGTGAACTTATGTTTTGAACTCACGTTTATGCTTCCGCTGTTTAAACCAAACAAGGTTAACTAGCTTTGGTCACCAATCGTATTATGTTTGGTTTTATTTACTTAATTGAATTGTTCAATATGATTGGTGGCTCGATCCTGGTCATGTCACGCCTCCAAGCGGTGATACCCCGCATGGTGGATTTTGGGGGTGTGACAGATTGGTATCAGAGCCATTGGTTATAGTGAACTTGGTTTTTAATAAGGGAAAAAGTTTTTATTAAAACCAGACTATAACCTGTACAGTGCTCAACGATCCACAACGACGCTTCGCTCCACGTGCAAGACTCGACACCATAAGTGGTATGATTATGTTATATTGTCGGTTAGATAGTTCTCACTGTGCATTAGATAACGTGATAATTGCTATTTGAACCTTGTGTGCTTACTCTCTAATGTCGTCCCACACACCTACACACTTTCGCGACACTTTCCTCACTTACGTTGCTTCATTATGAAGATCATGAGCGGACGCGAAGGACGTATCAACCTCACTCAAGCCCAGTTGACGGCTTTGATCAACGAACGAGTTGCGGAGGCACTCGCAGCTAACCCTGCAGGAGGTATAACCTGCCATACCAACTCACCTTAGGACATTTAGATCCTACCTTCGCAAACCAACCCTCGTGCTTAATCTTGTCTTTTATTCTCGCGCAACAGGTCAACATGCTCAACCTCCTGTGTGCACGTTCAAGACGTTCATGGACTGTCGACCTACCACTTTCAGTGGCACCGAAGGAGCAGTGGGCCTTCTTCACTGGTTTGAAAAGCTTGAGACAGTTTTCGAGATGTGCGAATGCCCCGAAGACCGTAGGGTGAAATATGCTACCGGAACACTTGAAGGAGCTGCGTTAACCTGGTGGAAGGCACAGGTTCAACTACTAGGACTGGCAGTTGCTAATGCCACGCCCTGGAATGGTTTCAAAGAGCTGATCAAAGAGGAGTACTGTAGTCGGGATGACATCCACAAGCTAGAAGTGGAATTTTACAATCTGAAGATGACAGGATCTGAGATTGAGGCGTATACCAAGAGGTCGAATGAACTGGCCATCCTGTGCCCAACTATGGTGGACCCTCCCATCAAACGTATTGAGCTTTACCTCAAGGGCCTTGCACCAGCGATTCAAAGTCATGTGACTTCAGCCAACTTGGGTACCATCCAGCAAGTCGTCAAATTGGCTCATCGTCTCACCGACCAGGCAGTGGAACAAAACAGACTACCCAAGCGTATTGGTGCTGCTACTTCTGATGCACCTACCGACAACAAACGAAAATGGGATGGGAATTCCGGCAAAGGCTCTGCCTCTGTTCAGTCTCAGTCTCAGCAACGAAGGACTGAGGACCATAGGAGCCCTGGTCAGCACTTTTCTGGTAGTCAAGGGCAGGGTGGATATCGAGGAAACCACCCAAAGTGCAACAAATGCAACAGACACCACAGTGGTCAGTGCAACAAGGGACACTGTCAGAGGTGTCTCAAGATGGGTCATGAAGCCAAGGATTGCAGGAGCCCACGGCCTACGAATCAGAATCGTCAGCAGCAACAGCAAGCACCGCAGAATCAGCAACAGCAACAGGGCAACAAGGGATGCTTTCAGTGTGGTGCTGAAGGTCACTTCAAGAGACACTGCCCGCAGTTAAATCAGAATCAGAATCACAACCAAGGAAACGGGAACAATAATGGGGGCAACAATGGAGGAAACAATGATGGCAACGGTGCCAGGGGTCGTGTGTTCGTGATTGGTCAAGGAGAAGCAAGGAACGATCCCAACGTTGTGATGGGTAAGTTTCTTCTTGACGACTTCTTCGTTACTGTTTTATTCGATTCGGGTGCCGATACTAGTTATGTGTCCGTAAAAGTTAGCCAAATTCTTAAGCGCACCCCAACACTCCTGAACACCAAACACACGGTAGAACTAGCTAACGGTAAAAGTCTTGAAGCCACACACGTAGTTAAAGGTTGTAACCTCGTCTTAGCTGGTCAGACTTTCCCTATCGATCTTGTTCCTATCACACTTGGTAGTTTCGACGTCGTTATTGGGATGGATTGGCTATCTCATCATCAAGCCGAGATTGTTTGCAAGGAGAAAATCATCCGCATTCCTCGTTCTGATAAAGAACCCCTCGTGATTCATGGCGACAAGAGTGGTGCTGTCGAAGGCATCATCTCTTTCCTTAAGGCCCAGAAGTGTGTGCGAAAGGGCCACACTGCCATTTTAGCACTCGTTACTGACACATCCACGAAAGAGAAGAGAATTGAAGACATCCCTATTGTGCGCGAATTTCCCGAGGTATTTCCTGAGGAATTACCTGGTCTTCCTCCTCATCGCCAAGTTGAGTTCCAAATCGAGCTAGCTCCTGGAGCAGCGCCAGTAGCTCGAGCACCATATCGTCTAGCCCCATCAGAACTCGAAGAACTGTCCACACAGCTACAAGAACTCTTGGAAAAGGGTTTTATACGTCCGAGCTCTTCACCCTGGGGAGCTCCAGTCTTGTTCGTGAAGAAGAAAGACGGTACCTTCAGGATGTGTATTGACTATCGCGAACTTAACAAGGTGACTGTGAAGAATCGTTATCCTCTTCCACGTATTGACGACTTGTTTGACCAGTTGCAAGGGTCGAGCTATTACTCCAAGGTTGATTTGAGATCGGGATACCATCAGCTGAGGGTCCGAGATGAGGACGTCACCAAAACAGCATTTAGAACTCGTTACGGCCATTACGAGTTTCTGGTTATGCCATTCGGGCTGACGAATGCACCAGCAGTCTTCATGGATCTCATGAACCGAGTGTGCAAGCCTTACCTGGATAAGTTCGTTATTGTGTTCATCGACGATATCCTAATCTATTCTAAGAGTCAGGAGGAACACGAGCAGCATCTACGACTTATGCTGGAACTTCTTCGAAAAGAACAGTTGTATGCCAAGTTTTCGAAATGTGATTTCTGGCTTCGCGAAGTCCACTTTCTAGGCCACGTGGTAAACAAGGATGGAATTCATGTGGATCCATCTAAGGTTGAATCGATCAAGAACTGGCCCGCACCCCGCACACCAACAGAAATCCGCCAATTCTTGGGTTTGGCCGGATATTACAGAAGGTTTATAAAAGATTTCTCCAAGATTGCGCAACCTCTCACTTCACTGACTCAGAAGGGCATCATCTATCGTTGGGGTGATGCACAGGAGTCCGCGTTTCAACATCTAAAGGATAGACTTTGTAGCGCGCCTATCCTCTCATTGCCAGAAGGCACCGATGATTTCGTGGTTTATTGCGACGCTTCCATCCAAGGACTTGGTTGCGTACTGATGCAACGTGACAAGGTCATTGCCTACGCATCGCGCCAACTTAAAGTTCACGAAAGAAACTACACTACTCATGATCTGGAGCTGGGAGCAGTTGTATTCGCACTTAAGATATGGAGACATTACCTGTACGGTACAAAGTGCACCATTTACACCGACCACAGGAGTCTCGAGCATATCTTCAAGCAAAAAGAGTTAAACATGCGACAACGCCGATGGGTCGAACTCTTGAATGATTACGAATGCGCTATCAAGTATCATCCGGGCAAAGCCAACGTTGTGGCTGACGCCCTCAGTCGAAAGGATACTTTACCTAAGCGTGTACGAGCATTACAGCTTACCATCCAGTCTAACCTTCCTGCTCAGATTCGAGATGCCCAGGTTGAAGCATTGAAAGCAGAGAACATCAGGGCTGAGTCCCTACGAGGATCGAGGCAGCAGCTAGAACAAAAGGGAGACGGTGCCTACTATGTAAACGGACGCATCTGGGTTCCATTTTATGGAAACTTACGCGAGCTTGTGATGGGCGAAGCGCACAAGTCTCGTTATTCGGTACATCCTGGTTCGGATAAAATGTACCACGACCTCAAGACTACGTATTGGTGGCCTGGCATGAAAGCCCACATAGCAACCTACGTCAGTAAGTGCTTGACTTGTGCGAGAGTCAAGTCTGAATATCAGAAACCATCAGGCCTACTTCAACAACCGGAGATCCCGAAATGGAAATGGGAGCAAATTTCCATGGATTTCGTTACTGGCCTGCCTAGATCTCAACGCGGAAACGATACCATTTGGGTGATCGTAGATCGACTGACCAAGTCTGCACATTTTCTGGCCATCAAAGAAACGGATAAGTTTTCTACTCTTGCAGACATTTATCTAAAGGAAGTAGTGTCAAGGCACGGGGTGCCAATCTCTATTATATCTGATCGTGACGCGCGTTTTACTTCTGAACTGTGGCAAGCAATGCACAAGTCCTTTGGCTCACGTTTAGATATGAGCACCGCTTATCACCCACAGACGGATGGGCAATCGGAACGCACCATCCAAACCTTGGAAGACATGCTTAGGGCATGCGTAATCGACTTCGGCAATGGCTGGGAGAAGCACCTCCCGCTAGTGGAGTTCTCATATAACAACAGCTACCACACCAGCATCCAAGCCGCTCCGTTTGAGGCATTGTACGGACGCAAATGCCGATCGCCTCTCTGTTGGGCAGAAGTTGGTGACAGCCAAATCACTGGCCCAGAACACGTGGTAGATACCACCGAGAAAATTGCTCAGATACGACAGCGAATGGCGGCAGCTCGTGACCGTCAGAAACGCTATGCTGATGAGGGAAGAAAACCACTCGAGCTCCAGGTTGGGGATCGAGTGCTACTCAAAGTCTCACCTTGGAAAGGTGTAGTCCGCTTTGGCAAACGAGGCAAACTCAATCCGCGTTATGTCGGACCGTTCAAAGTCATTGAGAAAATTGGCCAAGTCGCCTACAGGTTGGATCTACCTGAAGAACTCAGCGGAGTTCACAACGTATTCCACGTATCAAATCTGAAGAAGTGTCTGTCAGATGAGCCCTTCATAGTTCCTCTCAAGGAACTCACAATCGACGACCAGCTGCGATTCGTCGAGGAACCAGTAGAGATTACTGATCGAGATGTTAAGATTCTCAAGCACACAAGAATACCTCTCGTTCGAGTTCGTTGGAATGCTCGTCGTGGCCCAGAGTATACCTGGGAACGAGAAGACCAAATGAAACTCAAGTATCCCCAACTGTTTAAGAAAAACGCAACCACTACTGAGGCTGAAGCTACCGCAGAATTTCGGGACGAAATTCCAAATCAACGGGGGGATGATGTGACACCCCAGGAAAATCTGGAAAACAACGCAACTTAACTAGCTTCCTCAGTAACCACGCGCTAAATTTCGGGACGAAATTCTCTTAACAGGGGGAGAATGTGACAACCCTCGAATTTACATGTAACCGTACAGTTTATTAATAATAATTAATGTGCTTGACGACTGTGTGGAATCACTTAACTGCTTTCTGATATCTGTGTTATGCTTACACGTATTTGTTAATATACTAATAGTGTACAGAAAGGTCACTAAATAGTCCGTTATATTTTCCTAAGCGTTAGAAAGTAAAAACGTTACAAAAAATATATATAAGACACTATATGGAATAACTTAGCACTTTAACGGAACGGTATTCAACCGAACAACCGGACATTAACCGGAACACAAAAATATTATTTAAAACATTGTTACACTTTTTCTGAGCTAGTTATGGTCCCCGAGCACCATAACACCTTACATAATACCCGGTACACGCTAGACACTAGACATAACATTAAACTCCCACTAATTAATTTATTTACCCATTTAAATTACATTTACCCCCCTTTCCCCCATCATAAACGTCCACTTAAGGGACCCACCCAAGGATTTCTTAAACTTTCCATATCTTCCTAGTGATCTTCCATGGGAATCATGAAGATAATGTTTGTACTCTTGTGGACACAATGACCAATGGACAATAGAATTTGAATTATAAATAACCACTATCATTTTCACTTAGTCACCACAAAGAAACTTCCTTCTCTCCTACAACAAAAGCTACGGCCAAACATAGTCCCACCATTACCATCCTTTTTGATCATCACCCATTCATTTCAAGTATACATCAAGGTGTTAGAAGGTGAATTAGGAGGCCCGGTGTTCTCAGAACTTGAAGGACCACCTTCGTTTGTTATTAACCACCACTTTTGCTTCTTGATCTTCCCTAGCTTCAAGCTAGTAGTAAGTGACTCTAAACCTCTTCTTGATCTTGTCTAGAGTGGTTAATAAAAGTTTCGTCGGTTAAAAATTGCGAACATATAAGATCAAAGTCTAAAAGTTTACTAAAGTGATGAACAAGGTGGTTAATGGATGAATATGTGTGTAAATCATGTAGATCTTGTGTGGTTATGATGATTGGGTAATTATCTGATGCTTTACTGAATGATATTAGTATATGATGTTGTTGTGGTCACTAAACTCGTTAACGGAATCGATCGAACATGATTTAGATGGTTAAACACTTTAAATCAGAATCTGTCTAACTTTTACAGCCCACTTCTGTTGGCTGTAAACAGGTCTTAACCTCAACGAAAAATCGATATTTTGAATCTAAAATATGTTATTATGAAATACGGTTCTAATGGCACCGGAATCGTAATTTTTGGACTCCGTTTACTATTTTTAAAGTGTTAATTTGTAACAGCTACTTAAGCTGAATTTTGACAGCAATAAATGGGCGTCGTACTTTCGGTCATAACCTGAGTTTTGTGATGAATCGGACCATGAAAATTTTACTGTAGATGATAACTGAAGTATTTGTAATTACCCCACTGGAATTCCGCAAATCGGACTTACGATGAATTTGTAATAAATTGTTTCGTGGACTGTGGTCAGAAATACATAAATCTGAGTTCAGTCCCGAATATGAATTTTTATAAAATATTGGTGATAAACCGGACCCCGATATTTTTACACAATAAAATATGGAATGTTTGTGACATTCTATAAAAATTTGGGAATTTTTGGAATAATCTAACTATTTTATTTAAATGTCCGAAAACAGCCGGTTTTGAGTATTAATGCCGAATTGACATAAGTTGTGACTTGCGTGTCTAAATGTCGAGTATGCTATCTGTGAATGATTTAACATGTTATATATGTTATGTGCATTATCGTATGTTTGATTTCGAGTGGGGAATGGACGGGAAACTTAGATGGGCATAAACCGTTACAGTGATGCATGTTATGTGATAGATACGTGTAGGAACTTTGTGTTCTATTGGAAAGCCACTAAATGACTAACTGGTAAATCATACTAGGACGTGATTGACCGACCTTGACTGTTAGCTATATTGAGAATCTAACCGAGCAAACCGAGGTGAGTTCACACCCTTACTAAGGCATGGGATTCCCGGTGGTTGGGAATGGGATTGAATAACGACTCGTACTATCACTCTATTTATATTACCAACACTACTAGACTACCAACTACTGTCCTCGGATTGAGAAGGGCACGTACGTAAAACCTACGTACACTCACACTTACTACTGTCCTCGGATGAGAAGGGCACGTACGTAAAACCTACGTACACTCACACTTACTACTGTCCTCGGATGAGAAGGGCACGTACGTAAAACCTACGTACACTCATACTTAACACCGTCCTCGGATTGGGAAGGACTCTTATGGATACGCCTAGTCTAGTAACATACATAATGGGAAGCCCCCACTAAATATCGTAAAGGTTTGGGAATCAAGAATAATGGGTAATACTTGGTTATGAAACGAACTTCCGATTCCTGATACGAACTCATTAACTAAACAACCAAACGTGAACTCACTCAACTTTGTTGTTGACTAGTTGTTACATGCCTTACAGGTCGCTAAATGCTTGGAGCTTGCACGGGGAAGGAGTCGTTGTGGAACATGGGTTGTTATATCCCATACTTAATAATTGAACTTTATAAACCTATGGAACTTATGTTTGAGACTTTAAACTTATGAACTGTGAACTTATGTTTTGAACTCACGTTTATGCTTCCGCTGTTTAAACCAAACAAGGTTAACTAGCTTTGGTCACCAATCGTATTATGTTTGGTTTTATTTACTTAATTGAATTGTTCAATATGATTGGTGGCTCGATCCTGGTCATGTCACGCCTCCAAGCGGTGATACCCCGCATGGTGGATTTTGGGGGTGTGACACAAACCCATCGATTGGGTTGTGCCCCTCCCAACTCTGTCAAGCTGGAGTGTTAGGGTCATATCCTTTACCATCTGCGGGGACAAGAGACGAGGGAAATGCTTCGACAGACGGGTGACGAAGCCCCCACAGCTGATGTGGGCAGAGGTATGCTTAAAAGCGTCCTCGGCGAAATATGCGGCCAACCTGTACGCCAAATTTCCCCCCTCCCCGCCGGTAAGTAAGTCGTACAAGTAGAATAGGTCACTTTGGGTGACCCATTCCCTGCTATCATGACGACCGGCGATCGTCACGGCGATACACCGATGTAGGATTCGGTGTAACGGGTCGTAAAGGCAACTCGCCCGCGCCTTCGGGGATCGCGAACTCGGTTTCGCGAACTCCATGGACCCACTAGTGCCCCACCAAGGCCACAACACATCACTGGACGTGCTGATGTGCGCATCAAAAAATGCCTAGGACACTGAGTACTCCTGTGAGTACAGACCCAAGGCAACGGCGAACTCAGGAAGTGTCATCCTCTTAGTCTTGCCGCAAAGCGTAAAAGCTATTGCGGGTGTCGTAAAAAAATGCTGTAAACCCCCACCCCGGGTGTCCACAAATGAAAAAGTACATAAAAACTCTAAAGTAATCTCCCTATGGGCCCGCTCTGCGGCGACATCAAATAAGCGGTCCCACGCAGAGTTAGCTGGCATGAACTCCCGGACCCGACCGATCGATCCAATATCGATCAAAAACTGAATATCAATGGTCCGAGGCGCATCCAGCTCCATCTCTCGTAATCTGCCCAAAACACTATAGGCAGCCATACCTCGGGGGATCACGCAAATAAACTGCCTCGTCTCAGTAAAATTGGGCACAACCTCCTCCTCCTGTATACGTCCGCGTCCGCGTCCGCGTCCACGTCCACGTCCCCGACCCTGACCCTGACCTCAACCTTTACGGGCCGCAACAGCTGCTGATGACTCAGCCATATCGTCTGTAAAAATAACAATTACAACTTAGCAATCACAATACGATTAGCGTTAACGTATTATACGACTACTGTTCTTGTATACGAATGTATTGTACATCTCATATACGCTCTGAACACAAAAGTATAGGTTTCGTATACTAACGTGTTATACATCTCATACACGATTCGTAAACATGAAGTATACGTATCGTACGCGCAAGTATTATACGCACATATACGCTACGTACACCTCATATATACGTTTCCTACACACACGTATTATACGTCCCGGATACGCTAAAAATATAACAAATTAGGAATAAAATATAAGTTTATACGGTCATATACAACTGTATATATATAGCTTGAATATTCAAACTGTATACGACCGTATATATAGTATACGGTCGTATATAGTTTGAAAATTCAAGTTGTATACGGGCCTATATAGTGTATACGATCATATACAGATTGAATATTCAACCGTTATACGATCGTATAAGTTGTATACGACCGTATACACATTGAATATTCAATCTTTATACGATCGTCTAAATTGTATACGACCGTATACACTTGAATATTCAGTTACAATTTTTTTTTCAAATTCAATCATACAATCTTAATCGTTACGCCTATGTACGCTATTCGATCCTTTACTATACAAGACCATAATCTAACATGTTTCGGAATTTGAAAGTATACTATATGCAGAAGTGACGAAGATACAGTCGGTATGTGTTAACGTTGATTTGTTTTAAACATTTTTTCAAGTTTAATTTTAACAAGTTACCAAAACATTTATATAACGTGTATGTTCATCATTACAAATTGTCAAAACATGAAATAACATTTTAAACATTTTTTCAAGTTCAATTTCAACAAGTTGCCAAAACATTTATATAACGTGTATGTTCATCATTACAAATTGCCAAAACATTAAATAACATTTTAAATTCATAGGCAACCTAAATCCACGTATGCCCTGGTCCTGTATTCATCAACGATCCTATTACATTGGTCAATATGTTCCTGGTAATAGTAATACCAACTTTCTGCTGGCGTATTCCATGTCGGTTGTCGCCAGTATCCTGATGAGGTTGGCATTGGATATTTCCCTTCTAATCTGACGTGAATAAAATGGTTCCTGTGTACATGTACAAGCGCGAGTGTTCGATGTGGAATGCTATCTTCGGTTGTTCTGAACATGGGAAAAAATGAAGCACAACCCTTGTAACTTAATAAGAGATAAACGACATTTCACTGGTTTGCTATCATAAGCCCCGAGAAAGGCATTTGTAGCCACTTATGTTCAGGTGCTACGCCTATACCAGACCAATCTAGTGACTCCAGAACATCTTGAAACTCAGGTTCATTTATCGTTTTCCATAAGTCGTGGTATCGGTTGCACTTAAGCAGAAGCTCCCCCCGTATTAACAGCCACTGCCACTCTTGAAGCGAGAAGCCGATTGCTATAGATCAAAACCCACAATTACCAACACCCTGTACATTTTGTATGTGACTGAGGTGTGGATAGAAGCAAGGTGGAATGAACTGTTTGAAGTGCATGAACATATTAACTTGTGCAGTAGGCAGCAAAGGTAAGTGTGGTCGCTCTTCCGTTGATTTCGTGACCTTCTTTTTCGTTTTCGAATTCTTAGCGCCTTTCACAATCTCGTCGAATAACATAGGTGTTTCAGCACAATAACTTTGTGACTCGACAAACGAGCTGTGCCTGGTAGGTTTGATGAATGACTCTTGTGTGCCAAACCCAACGGGTGAATCACTATACACATCCTGCGTTGTAAATAAGCTGTGTCTTGAATGCTCCATAAACCAATCATCCTTCCTTTGTTGCTGAGCTTTTAAAGTTGGACGACCCCGTGTGTTTTTTTGCACAACTTGTTGTTTGAGCTTCATCTTATTGAGTTGTACCAAATCCTTCATCTTTTGAACCAGATTTTTCTTGACTTCTCTCGGCTGGGCCATTAAATGTTGTTTGAGAAGCGTAAGTTCGTCGTCTAAGTCGAAACACTCCTCCTCGCTCGGTTTCAGTATGGAGTCCAAATTTATGTTTTTTTTCCAAAAAGGGTCTATCAACTCCAACAGAATCATTTGACCTAAGAAACATACCAACAAAAAACATAAAATGTGAATAAGATTTTGCGTGATGAAATGCTATGATTATAAAATGTGGTTGGTCGAATAATGTATAACCATTCGTTGTATACGGTTCCAACCGACACGCGCACGGCAACCCAGAGCTTGTATGCAAACGGAACACGCATGTACCGTTAGATAACTTTAAGGTTTCTATTTCATTTACTTCGGCGGATATCAAGTCTAGGCAGACATGTGAAACCTTCTTTCGTAGGAGATCAAATATTGGTTTGTTATGTGGACCTAATGTTCGGCTCCTGCTTGTTTCAATGCTGCTTTTGATTTTTGTCACCTGTTTTCTTATGAGCTTATCAATAAGTGGTACCACTTTTTCCAGCATGTAATTAGAGTCGCCTAGGTAATGCTTCAAAAGGGCGTGTTGACACTCTGCCCTGTTCCTTGTACGTTGACCGAAGTTCAGAGTTGGTCGCTCCAGAACGAAACAAACCGGTCCCTATATGGTTGTAACCAGTTTGAATGCAAATAGTCCATAATATCTGTAATCAAAGTTAAGTCCAGTTAAGACAAGTCAAATAAGTACGATTATTAAACAAAAATAATATAAAACTTACCGTCGCTTTTTTTGCTTGGCAGCTTTGATCGTATTCGTTCGTACCAGTAGTTGTAGTCAAGATCGGTCGTTGAGTTAATTAGCTTGCCCCACTTGTAAAGAAACCTTTGCCAGCTTTCTTCGGTTTTAAAGCTTTGTCTGCAATGTTTGGCAATGTTTTGCTGTATGTGCCACCTACACAATGAATGTCTAGCCCTGGGAAACACGGTTGCACATGCGTTCATTAGGACACGATCTCTATCCGTTACTATTACACGGGGTTCCATAACACTGTCTAATGAGTGTTTCACCCTCTGTAGAACCCATGTGAAGTTTTCCTATTTCTCGTTGCTTACGAACGTATGAGCAATGCAAAACGACATCAACGTGGATGTAACACCGATAATCTAGACTAACGGCATTTTGTACCGATTCGTCTTGTAGGTGGACTCTATAAGCAACACATGCAGGAAGGCACGCCACACCATGTTCGACTCCGGGTGGACGAAGAAAACATCCTCGACCCGTTCGCTGTTTTCGGATGTTCTATGGTAAAAAACAAACCCAACCTTCTCCAACTGGTCGAAAAGTATATGCATTGGAGTCTCGTCGACTTGTTCCATTCAACCCAATTTAGCCCGAGCGTTGTATATGGTGTTTCTTGTTGAGACATTATGGGGGTTCTGTTCTTTAATGGCAGCAAGAATGTCTCGTGGTTTTATGTTCTGATGCGTCATTTGCTCCACCGTCCTCTCCTCCGATGGAGTCAGCCTCATTAGGGACAGATGACCCTCTGGATACATAAATGGTTCGTGGTTATGTTTAGCTTCCTCAACCCTTAGATCCCAATAACCTAACCTCTTTATGTATGTCCCGATCAGTTGGAACTTGCAACCGGTTTTCCTGGGCCCGCTGCGTCTGACCGTGGCTGTTGATTTGTGCTCGCCGGCACAATCGCACGTAAGCCAAATTTTTAACGGCTGACCGCTTTGGGTTTATCGTAGAAGGTGCGTTTGGTGACGATGGCGTAGCCATTTTCGCGTCCGACGTCTCTACACCACTCTACCAATTCATCCATGCTAGCGAATTTCTACCGAAAACAATTATATGTGTCAATTAATGATTAACTCAAATGATTAACCCATCGGTTTAGTTTTAGTATAAACGGGTTCGGGTTAGTTTCAGGTTGAACCCGCGAACCCGTTTAGGTTAACGGGTCGGGTTCGGGTCAACATGGTCGGGTTGGCGGCTTGACCCATTACACATTTATACTATATTATATTTTTTTACAATATATTTTATGTTATAAATTAAATGGGGTGTGTATTTTTATGCCATGATTATAACTTAAAAGATAAATTAACATAGATTTTATAATTTAAATATTATATATATATATATATATTTGTGTTTTTAAGTAAATTTTAATTTTAATATATTAATTTCAGAAAAAAAAATAAAAAAATTCGGGTTGAACGGGTCGTGTTCGGGTCAACGCATGAAACTTCGGGTCGTGTTCAGGTTCTTATGGATGATACAATTTTCGGGTTCGGGTTCTTATGTATGATACGATTTTCGGGTCGGGTTTGGGTTTGTGTAAAATTTTTAGATTCAGGTCGGGTTTAGCACCCCCAATCCGCGCACACGACGGGTTTAGCACCCCACCAATCCGCACACACGACGGTCACAAGGGAATATTCCAAGGATCCCAGAATAATAGGGGAATATCCCGGATTTTTAGCATAGTTTGTTATTTCTTGTAACTATAAATAGGAGTGCCGGATCATAGGAATTTACACACTTTCGAGCTCTCATACTTGTACACTCTCATTTCTAGCTGCAAACACACACTAACACTCACAATTCACAATCATTGTAACACTTAGATTCGATCCGAGCATTATCCTGCATTGTATCCTGGTTATTCAAGCAATAAGAAGAACAAGGCAGCCGACGATTGTCAGCTCCCGAGGTTTTATGCCGGAGATCTAGATTGATCAAGGGCTTTCCTCCTACATATCGTGTCAACCTTTACATTTTTGCTCATTGTTTGATTATTGATATAGTCTGATATCCTCGGGCTATATCCTGAAACTGTTTTTGTTAACAATTTAACCAGCATATTTTTCACAAACACCTCTAGCACACTACCTCACCTAACTAATTTGATCACTTAATTGCTTCGGTAATTTTTGACCAAAACAATTTGGCGCCCACCGTGGGGCAAGTGGTGCTATTTTTACTACAAACCTTGCTAAAATCATTACTTGGTTTTCTGTTTTCAAAAATATTTTACAAAATTGATTTCAGTGGCTTCAAAATCAAACATGAGCGCTTCCTCAATGCCTGCTACAACCTCTGCTACAACTAGTTTGATGCTTCCTCCTCATCCACAAGTTCAAGCTCCTTTAAAGAGAAATGAAAGCCAAATATCCCGAGACATACCTCCTGCTCAGAATGTCAACAGATCTGGTGTTCCAGGGAGAACTCCTGTTATGGTTTCTAATGATTAAATTTTAACTTTGTTTGGTAATATATAGGATCAGATGAAGCAACAACAGGAAACTAACCAGATGATAATGAGAGAGATACAACTCTTAAAGTCCAACTCCAAGAAACCTGCTGAGGATACCGTCACCCCTTTGCAGCCCAGGACGCTGAACTTTAGTTCAGCAGTATATACTGAGGATAATTAGGGCAATATCATACCGAGCCGTTCTCAGAGCAATATTCCAGAGATACCCTTAACGGCTAGGATGTCGACTGTGAGGGATCCAGGATATGCTCCAGGATACGCTCCAGGATATGGCCAGAATCGCTAAACTGGTAACTTGTCTATTAACACCAGTATCCCTGTTACTAATAATCTTGGATCATTGCAGGATACAGGTGTGACATCAGTGATAACCAGAGAGCTTCAAAAGTTGAAGAATATGATATCAAGTGTGCCTGGGATAGTGCAGCCTATACCGGAAGTATCCCGGGATAGTCACAACATATCCCGCTTTGCTCACCGCATTTGTGATGCAGAAATCCTAAAGAGATTCCAGACTCCCAACATGAAGCTGTATGATGGGATGACGGATCCTGAGGAGCATATTGCCCAGTATAGGGAAAGGATGGAAATCAACCCTATCCCTCCAGATCTCAAAGAAGCATGCATGTGCAAGGGTTTTGGTTCTACCTTAACAGGATCAGCCTTAAAATGGCTCCTGAACGTTCCTCCTCACTAAATTACTTCATTTGCTCATTTGGTTAATTTATTTAATAGTCAATTTTCTTGCAGCCGGAGTTTTGAGAAACTAACCAGCGATCTTTACAGGATAACTCAAGGACCTCAGGAATCCTTGAGGGATTATGTGAACAAGTTTAGTCGGGAATCCTTGGATATCCCACATCTTGATGTTGCAACAGCTGTGTAGGCTTTTAAGATGAGATTACAAAAAAGATTCTCAATTTTACCAGGTTCTTGTAATGAATCCTTGCAGGAACTTGGACGAAGCTCGAAACAGGGCTTTGAGATATATCAGGCTTGAAGATGACAAGAAAATGCAAGAGAGGATGAATTCATCCTCAATATACGAATCAACTAACAGGAAGTCAGAATCCTCATACAAACCATATCGCTCTAAGCCATATGGCAGGAATGACAGCAAAAAAGTGAATGATATCGAAGACGAGGATCCTGAGGAGTATCCTGAGTTGTTAGAATATTGTTTTTCTATTAATATACCTGAACTAATGTATGTTATGCAGGGTTTAGGAGACAAAGCGAGGTGGCCTAGGAAGAACCAACAAAAGGCCGATTGGAAAGATAAATCCAAATGGTGTGCCTTCCATGAGGATTTTGGACATGTGACGGAAGATTGCATAGCCCTAAGGAAGGAAATAAGCTACCTATTAAGCAAGGGGTATTTGAAAGATCTTCTGGGCAGGAAGAAGAATAAGGTTCAGGATACTGACAAGGATCCTGAACAAGCAGCATCACATCCTTCAGATGCCAAGATAATTAACTTTATTTTAGGAGGATCCGATATATGCGAAACATCTTATTCTGCAGCTAAAAGGCATGCCAAGGAGGCTAAGTCAGAAAGAGGAGACAAACCAACAAGGATGACAACACTTAGAAACGACAAAATGATAACATTCGACAGTGACGACCGGAATAATATCCAGGATCCTAACCATGATGGTTTGGTAATTACTTTATATATTGCTAACCATTTTGCATGCAGGATATTGGTGGACAATGGCAGCTCGGTCAACATCATCCAATTGGAAACCCTGAAGAGAATGAACATCCCCGAGATGGAGATTACCTCAAAGTCCATTGTGCTTGTAGGGTTTAGTGGAGAAGCAAAGAATACTGTTGGGGAGATAAAACTGCTCGTATATGTCGAAGGAGTAAACTCGATGCAACGGTTTTGTGTCATGGATTCATTATCCTGCTATAATATTATATTGGGCAGGCTGTGGATTCACGATATGAAAGCTGTACCTTCCACCTATCATCAATGTGTCAAGATCCCTACTCCTTGGGGGGTAGTCAAAGTTGAAAGTGACCAACAAGAGGTAAAGGAGTGCTACTCCTCTTCAATGAAGGCCTCAAGAAAATCCCAGGCAGGATAGCAATTAAGGATACAAGCCTAGGATATCGTGGAAGCTTCGGAGCAGGATGTTAAGAAAATTATCCTGGATCAGGATAATCCAGATATCTCAGTGCTTGTAGGGGCCAATATCCCTCGGGATATTGAGGATCAGCTTACTAACTTTTTGAAATGCAGGATATCCACGTTTGCATGGAAACACGAAGATATGACAGGTATATCGAAAGATATTATAACTCTTAAACTTGGGATTGACAGGTCTTTCAAGCCCGTTCAACAAAAGAGAAGGAAGTTTGCTCCTGAAAGAAATGCAATCATACAGGAGGAGGTTGAAAGGTTATTGAAATCCAAGATGATTAGGGAAGTCAAATTCCCCAAGTGGCTAGCAAATGTGGTCATAGTTCAAAAGAAGAATGGGAAATGGAGAGTTTGTGTAGATTACACAGACTTGAACAAAGCATGTCCTAAAGACCCATTTCCTTTGCCTTATATAGACTCGATGGTGGATGCAACTGCCGGTCATGAGATGCTAACCTTTATAGATGCATCCTCAGGATTCCAACAGATCCAAATGGAACCCTCCGATCGGGAGGATACTGCTTTCATAACACTAACAGGTATTTATTGTTATACTGCCATGCCTTTTGGTTTGAAAAATGCAGGTGAAACGTACCAGAGATTGGTGAATATGATGTTTAAAGACAAACTGGGGGACACCATGGAGGTGTATATTGATGATATGGTTGTAAAGTCCAAAAAGGTTGAGGATCATCTCTAGGATATTGAAGGTGCATTTGATATCCTGGACCAATACAATATGAAGCTGAATCATGCCAAATGCCATTTCGGAGTGGGGGCAGGAAAGTTTTTAGGATACATGGTGACTAAAAGGGGGATAGAAGCAAGCCCGGAACAGATTGAAGCTATCCTGGATATCAAATCACCGTCCAATATGAAAGATGTGCAAAGATTAACCGGACGAGTAGCGGCGTTGAACAGGTTTATTTCAAGATCCTCAGAGAAATGCAAGGAATTCTACGATATCCTGAAGAAGAATAAGAAATTCGAATGGGGAGAAAAGCATGAAGCAGCCCTACAAGAATTAAAGCAATATATTTCAACTGCACCTCTATTGATGAAGCCCGAGGATGGTGAACCATTATCCCTGTATCTTGCAGTATCAGGGAAAGTAAGTGCTGTTTTGGTAAAGGATCATGAAGGTCAGCAGTATCCTATCTATTATGTTAGTAAAAGTTTATTAGATGCTGAAACTAGATATTCACACTTAGAGAAATTGATATTAGCCCTAGTTATGGCATCAACTAAGCTTAGACATTATTTTGAGACACATAGGATTCATGTTAAAACTAATTATCATGTTAAAAATGTGCTTAGGAAACCTAAGATGTCGGGTAGAATGGCTAAATGGTCATTAAAGTTAAGTGCCTATGATCTAGTATATGAACCTAGAAATGCTATAAAGTCTTAGGCTCTAGCAGACTTTGTGGCTGATTTTAGTAGTGATATTCAAGATAAAGCCGACCTAGAAGTACAATAACTAGGTGAAAGTTCAGAATTTTGGATATTACATACTGATGGTGCATCCAACATAAGAGGTGTAGGATTAGGGATACTACTAAAATCGCCACATGGAGACATATTACCCCAGGCTATTAGATGTGAATTTTCTGCTACCAATAATGAAGCTGAGTATGAAGCTCTGATGGTAGGATTAGAATTGGCTAAAAATATGAATATTAGATGTTTACAAGTATATGTTCCCTGTTGATTACTAACCATTTCAATGGATCTTATGCAGTAAAAGGTGAAAAGTTAGCTGAATATCTTGAAATTGTTAAAAAAAATTAGCAGGATATTTCGAAATTTTTACACTTGAACAGGTACCAAGAGAAAAGAATGTTGAAGCTGACGCTCTAGCAAACTTAGGATCTACTGTCAGGATACCGGAGGGAACTCAGATACCAATAGTGCACATCTTGTATCCTGCAATGGAACATTTCAAATCTCAGGATAAAGAAGTAGCATGTATCCAGGATCCTGGTGATGGATATCCTGAGAAGGATCCTGAATCCTGGATCACTCCAATTGTGAAGAATCTTCAAGAAGGAGATATCCCAAATGATGCAAATCCTAAGGCTTTTAGGATGAAGGTATCTCATTTTACTATTATAAATAATATTTTGTATAAGAAATCCCTTGCAGGTCCGTACCTAAGGTGCTTGGAAGATCCTGAAACCAAGGAGGTACTTCAGGATATACACGAAGGAGACTGTGGCAACCATACTGGGGGCAGATCTCTGTTCTCGAAGGTGTTGAGAACAGGATATTATTGGTCGACCATGAGGAAGGATGCTATTGAGTATTCTCAGAAATGTGATGCATGTCAGAGACACAGCAATATACTACATCAGCCTGCAGAGCCATTATATCCTATCGTATCCCCTTGGCCGTTTATGAAATGGGGGATGGACATAGTGGGAAAACTTCCAAAGGCTCCGGGAGGAAAGGTTTTTATGCTGGCAATGACATATTATTTCTCCAAGTGGGTCGAAGCCGAGGCCTTTGTTCAAGTCAGGGATCAAGAAGTGGTATCCTTCATAAAGAGGAATATCCTGACTAGATTTGGGGTACCAGCTGAGATAGTTTGTGATAATGGCTCTCAATTCATCAGCAAAAGAACTACTGATTTTTGCAAAAGTTGGGGAATTAAGATGATCACGTCAACACCAGTGCATCCTCAAGCAAATGGACAAGCAGAATCCTCGAACAAGATAATCATCAACAATTTAAAGAAGAGGTTAGGTGCCAAAAAAGGAAAATGGGCAGAGGAACTACCATTTGTCCTATGGGCTGATAGAACAACTGTGAAAAATGCTACTGGGCAAACCCAATTTTCTTTGGTATTTGGGGCAGAAGCAGTGATACCGACAGCTAGATCAAGCCTACGGGATCCTGAATCAAATCCTGAAGTCTTATGTCAAGAGCTAGACCTTGTTGATAAGACGAGGGATGCAGCAAAGCTAAGGATGGCGGCATATCAGCAGAGGATAGCCAAGTCATATAACAAGAATTTAAGGATAAGGAGATTTCAAGTTGGAGATTGGGTGTTAAGGAAAGCTTTTCAGAATACAACCAATCCTGCTGATGGGAAGTTAGCCCCAAAATGGGAAGGACCTTATGAAATTGAATCAGAATCCAGAAAGGGAGCATACCGACTCAAGACCACGGAGGGGGATGTTGCCAAGATCCTGGAATGCTATACATCTTAAAGCTTACTTCAAGTGAGTTTAGAATTTAATTTCTAACTCAGGATGGTATGAATTCTATCTCTCTTAAATTCATCTAATTTTATTTACTCTTTTTGAACCCAATACTGACTTAAGCATCGAAGGGGGGTTAGCCAAGCTAACACCCACCTTAGTTTGAAGGTGTTTTCCAGAATATGCTTCGGGATATAGCTCCAGGATATATACTCAGGATCGAAAGATTAGAGGATTGGCCCCCTCTCTCACGTTTAAGGGATCCTGATCCCTTCAAAGGTTTAAAGGTATTCACCTTTCTCTCGAATTGGGTTTAAACACCCCCCCTGGAGCGCAAGTTATCTAGGGATAGTTCAAGATAGCGGGACCAGTTCATGTAACAATGGCTGACAATTTCGTTATTATTGGCTATATCCTGGATCCTTAAGGTATATGAGGATTGATCACCCTCTCTCGCGAAAGGGTATTTTCATACTCTCTAAGGTTTAAAGGTTTTCACCTTTCTAAGTCTTGGAGTTTATACACTCCCGCCTGTAGCGCACGAAAACAAGGGTTTATCCCCAGGATACTAAGGGTTTATCCCCAAGATATTAAGGGTTTATCCCCATTACATTAAGGGTTTATCCCCAGCAAAACTAAAGTTTTTGACAAGATTGCAAAGATATGACAAGCTGTGATTACACACGTTCTTTTGTGGATAAAAATCTACAAAGTTTAATCACTAAGTGAAGAGATACTCAAGTATGTCATGCACTGATGCAATATCCTGCACAGACAAGGGACATCCATGCCGGGGACATTGCAAAGGATTCAAAGGTTGAGGTTGGAAATTATTGCCTAAGCGTTTCTGGTATGATTTATTATTTTTTTTCAAGTCTTGAAAACCTTATCTAGATGATCTAAGTTTTCTAAAAATTCATATTAAACCAAGTTTTGTCTAACATTTTGATGACAAAAGTATTGAACATTTTATCAGTATCCTGACCAGGATATTAGATCAAGATATTCAAAACATACCTTTCAAAATAAAAACATAACAACAACAAATAAGGCTAAAAGGTTAGTTTATTATTAATGGTCCAAAAGATTGTATTCTTGGTTTCATCTCAAAAAGAGACCCATCCACCAAGAACACAATTAAGTTTTTAAAGCATATTTACATAAACAGTTGAAGGCTTCGTCCTGAAAACACAGGATCCCTCAACCTCCAACTGTTAAATTGTTCTAAGCATGCAGGAAATTAAAATTGTTCTGAGTACAGGACGACCAGATGATTCAGACCCTATAAAGAAAAATACAGGTATCATTAAAGACAAACTAACCGGGATACAGGTTCAGTATATGTGTACGGGAAACAGGATCTGGATATTTACCTTATTAGGGAAGGAGGTCATGGGCTCGATGGATTCCATGAAGCCAAGGTCATCATAAGAGAAACCTTCGGCAGCAGCAGCAGCAGAGGGCTTAGAGCTGGTGGCAACAGATGGCTCCTTTTTTCATTAGAACAGGTTTGGGGTAGCTGTCAAGCTCCTCAAGGAATCTTCGAAACAGATATCCTTACCAGACGTGTTGGAATAACTAAAAAAATATATCCGTTGGAATCAGGATATCCAACAGTTATATTTTTGGGGAAAATTGTTATGGGTGAAATTCTGAGCCCATATCCTGACACTATATCTTGATTTTATGTTAGCTGTTTATGATCAGGATACTGGATCAGGATACCGGACCAGGATATTGGTAACATCCTGAGGCAGTATCCTGGCAGTTACTAACGATTTGCTTGTAGCTTGTAGCTGAAGGTTGTTAATGTTCACAAAGACCAATTCCCCTGAAGACTCGCTCAAATTAGTTGGAAAAGAGACGTTGGAGCCAGGAGAAGTGGTCTACAACGGTCACAAGGGAATATTCCAAGGATCCCGGAATAACAGGGGAATATCCCAGATTTTTAGCATAGTTTGTTATTTCTTGTAACTATAAATAGGAGTGCCGGATCATAGGAATTTACACACTTTCGAGCTCTCATACTCGTACACTCTCATTTCTAGCTGCAAACACACACTAACACTCACAATTCACAATCATTGTAACACTTAGATTCGATCTGAGCGTTATCCTGCATTGTATCCTGGTTATTCAAGCAATAAGAAGAACAAGGCAGCCGACGATTGTCAGCTCCCGAGGTTTTATGCCGGAGATCTAGATTGATCAAGGGCTTTCCTCGTACATATCGTGTCAACCTTTACATGTTTGCTCATTGTTTGATTATTGATATAGTCTGATATCCTCGGGCTATATCTTGAAACTGTTTTTGTTAACAACTTAACCAGCATATTTTTCACAAACACTTCTGTTTTGGTCAAAAAATTTGATGAGGATAATGCAACCAAACTCTTAGTTACGGGGTATGATGCTTTGAATGTAGAACAATGATAAGGATCACTTCAATGTAAATTGCACAAACGACACAAGGATTTATACGGGGAAAAAGCCCTTGATCAAGAGTTGATCTCCGGCACAAAAAACCCCGGGTGATGGAAACTACCGATCACCAAGCTCAAATAAATCAAATAATGTTTACAACTTCGGATAGTAACGAGCTAGGTACAAGGATCACTATGATGAAATGTGTAAAAGTGTGTGAAAACTGTTAAGTGTTCGTCGAGAGCTTCAAGAGTGCGATTGTATGAGAGTGTGTGTAGCTGAAAAAATGACTAAGTGTTCTAATTCTAGCTCGTCACCCCTTTAAAAATAGAAGTTAGCTACAATAACAAACTATCCGACTTTTGTGCCAAGCTCCCACGTTCTCCACAACGTCCATTTCCAGTCAAACGTGTGCGAAATACCCGTGGAATATTCCATAGTAACGTTGCCAAGACCAAGTCCAACTTGTTACTCCTGCGAAGTAATACAAAACACAAACAAACAATTGTCAGTATGAGGATCCTTAAAGTGATCCATGATCCTGATCCTGAAGCTCTTCTGAGGATCACTATCTGTCACGGAAATAAGGATCATTAATTAGGATAACGAATAAGGATCACTAATTGTTAGAAAATCCTCCCCTAACAATTGCCCCCAAAATATAAGGAGTGAAATGTTAAATAAGCAAATTATATTTTCCTAATCTTATCCGCAACTAACTATCGTAAATATAGCCGTTATTGTAGAACTATCCGTTGCAACCATGACGTCACAGAAGTGACAACCCTGCACAATCATGATTATAAATAGGAGATAGAGATAGGATCAAATGCATTTAAAATTTCAGAGAGACTCCCTTTATAACTGCATTCCGAAGATAAACAGGTATTCTCTCTTCATCTTCTTCCTTCTCTTGCTCTATTTTCCGTTTCTTTTCACCATTCTATCAAAGATGTTGCTCCGGAATTCCCCAGCTAAGGATCACCCAAAAAACAGCCCACCGAAAAGCCAGGGGATCATCGAAGATTCCATAAAAGAATGCTGCTGTTTCAATGATGCACAGATTGATAGGATCTGCCACTGCTTCCCGGCGAACACCGAGTTCAGACCTTTTGATCCCAATGCCCTGAGTGATCATATTTCCGACAAGTGGGTTGCTTTTCCTGTCACCCCCGTTCACCATAGGCTATACATATCCTTTTCCAGCCTTCACCCAATCTTTCTTTTCCCTAACCGGCATCTCTTATATCCAAGCCATGCCGATGATTTGGAGGGTTTTGTACACCCTTGAAAGGATCATCGAGCAGGAAAGGATAGACCTAGGAATGTCAGAGCTGGGAGAGCTGTATGATCTTACTACCTTTGGTTCTCATCGTTATTTGTTTAAACGTAAACCTGGTGAGGAACACCCGATCTCTAATGTTACTAAAAATGATGCTAACTGGAAGCGGCGTTTCTTTTTCGTCAAGAGAGATTCTATTGATGACGGAAAGGATCTACCCAAGAAATGGGCTACCAATGGTAGGATGGAGGATCCTGAGAAGGATCACCAGAGAACTTTATTTTGATATAAGGGTCACTTATATACTTTTGTTTTCTTGTTATGCAGCTATCACCGTCTCACGCCTCATACTGTCTCCTGCTGCCAAAGAGAGACTGATCGCTTTCAAGAAACTTGATCCTGAAACAAGATCTTTCAAGACAACCACCCAAGACCCTCAGGAGGTATCCTCAGGCTCTGTCACGATGTCAAGTAAGTATCTTTGTTTAAAGATTAAATAAATAGTGAAATATGAATGAAATAAAGATACTTATCTTGTTTTGGTTGTGTAGGTGCTGGAAAATCCACCAAGTCTGCTTCAAAGTTCAATGTCACCGATCTCACCACCGTCAGATCCTCCAAAAGAAAGGCTCCTACCAGCCCGACAGCTTCAGTCCCCAAGGTACCCCTCAAAGGAAAGGGAATCAAGAAGAGAAAGGCCACCGATGCTGAGGATCTGCAGGGTCTACCTCTGATCCGCCACCAATTCCTCGAGTATTTCAACGATGTAAGGATCACTGTCTCTGCTAGTATATCCTGCTGATATATCCTGCTGATTTGAGGATCACTTGGTCCTGACCTTATCTTTTATCCCCTTTGCAGAAATTCACTGAGATTGAGGATTATGTTGGCCACGTTGAGGATCAGGATAGGAAGATTGCCGACCTCCAGCAGGTTGCATTGCTAAAAGACCTCAAAATTGCTGATCTTCAGAAGGAACTCTGGGATGCCAAACAGGAGACGGCCAAGGTGCTGGTTAATGTTGACTATAAGAAGCATGAGATCATCGAAGATGCCAAAGTCTCTGCCGCCATAACAATGTACAAGACCAAGCTGCAAATGGCCTTGGAAGCTCAGGATCCTGCTTTTGACAAGAGCACTTGGGATGTGGAAGGCTGGAAGGCAAGGTTGGCTGAACTGGACGATGAAGAGGCTGAGGAGGTTGAAGAGATCCTGACGATCAAGGCTAGAGGCAAGGGTGAAGGTGGTGAAACAAGTGGAGCTGGAGGTGGTGATGCAGCGAAGGTTTAGGCTGCATGATTGGGCGATGATGGAAACTTCTAGACATAGCCGGAGCCCAATTTTTTAGTTTGATGGTTGTTTTGTTGAACAATTTGATGGTTTGTTCTGAACAATAGTTTTTAGGATTAAGGATCATGTACGATCCTTTGGACAATAGGCAGGATTGCAAATGGTGGAGGGATCCTCTGTTTGGGGGATGAAGCCATTGTGATCCTGCCGCCTTTATATTCCTGCACTACTTTTGAACTTATTATCATGGACACCCTTTACCTACCCTAGCGGACGGGCCACGTTTTGCTGGTAGATGCTCGGGGTAGGTAATTTTGACAACCTTTTAAGGGTTAGTCTTTTGTTAATAAATAAAATCTTAACCTTTTGTCGCTTATCTTGTATTGTTATCCTTTTGTTTCTTTAATTCTCCTTTGTTTTGATGCACATTTATTGAATAAACAATTTTGAATAAGTCAGATTGAAAATGTTTAGGACATGATCCACGATCAAATATCCTATGGTTCAAGAATCCCAAAAAGCAATATATTTTAAGGATCACAAGTCTAGTTGTCAAATTTTAAGGGTTATTCAAATAAATAATGAATAGAATTAAAAATAGTTAAGGATCATACCTGAGAATCCAAGTTAGGATCCTAACCATAATAAGGATAACTATAAGATAAACCTTAGAGAGAAGTAAGGATCAAGGATCCCTAGTTACTTATCTTCAAGGACCTGAAATAGATCATAACTTGGGACTAAGCCAATATAAGATAAGAGTTAGCAACTGGGGACAAGCCCAAGGATAACTGGGGACAAGCCCGAGGATAACTGGGGACAAGCCCAAGGATAACTGGGGGCAAGCCCAAGGATCGTATGTAAACTGGAGTATGGCCCTAACTGGCGACTATCCAAACTTAGTGACATGAAAATGTCAAAACCTTAGCTAACGTGAAAACGTTAGAAACCTTAGGAACGGATGTATGGTACGTCTACCATTATACGTAGGATCCTAGATATAGCCAGTACAATGGAATTATCAGCCCCTAAAGCGAGTACTGGTCCCACTGCCTTGAACTATACCAGGATCATCATGCGCTACAGGCGGAACTGGGGCAAGCCCAAATAACTGGGGTTAAACCCAAGGAACGGATTGCTTCTGCAGATAACCAATGTTATGCTAAGGATACCTGAACTTTCAAAACTTAAAATCACGTGAGAGATGGATAAAGGACACATGATCCTTATCCTTATATGACAAAATAAAGAAATGAAATAGTTCAAGATTAGGATATTACCAAAGTAAGGATCACCGATACTTTAAGGATCCTTCTAGGATACCCCTAACGTAAGGATCATCTGTGCCATGAGGATCCTGCTCACATGAAATATTTCTTCAAGTGGACAGCATTCCAAGCTCTTGGTAGCAAATCACCTTCCATGGTTAGCAATCTATATGCCCCCTTTCCTGCTTCAGCTTCAATCAAATAAGGGCCTTCCCACTTTGGAGCCAATTTTCCATCAGCAGGATTGGTGGTATTCTGAAATGCTTTCCTTAATACCATATCTCCAATTTGAAACTTCCTGATCCTGACATTTTTGTTGTAAGCACCAGCCATTCTTTGTTGATAACTGGCCATCCTTATCCTAGCCATATCCCTGATTTCTTCAATAGTATCCAGGTCTTGAGCCAAGTTCTCATCATTTTCTTCAGGATCACGAGTACTTGTTCTAGCGGTTGGAACCACCATTTCTGTTGGGATCACTGATTCTGCCCCAAATACCAAAGAGAATGGCGTTTGACCAGTAGCATTCTTAGGGGTTGTCCTATCAGCCCAAAGCACATAAGGTAGTTCTTCTGCCCATTTCCCTTTCTTGGATCCAAGCTTCTTCTTCAAACTATTGATGATGATTTTGTTGGATGATTCTGCTTGACCATTAGCTTGTGGGTGGACTGGTGTTGATGTTATCATCTTAATCCCCCAGCTGTCACAAAAGTTAGTGGTTCTGCCCCCAATGAATTGGGAACCATTATCACATATAATTTCAGAAGGAATTCCAAATCTAGTTATAATATTTCTTTTAATGAAGGATATAACTTCCTTTTCTCTGACTTGGGCAAAAGCTTCAACCTCTATCCACTTGGAGAAGTAATCAGTCATAGCAAGCATGAATACTTTTCCACCAGGTGCCTTAGGGAGCTTACCAACTATATCCATACCCCATCTCATAAATGGCCAAGAGGAGGATATAGGATGCAATAATTCAGCTGGTTGATGAAGGATATTGCTGTGTCTCTGACAAGGATCACATCTCTTAGCATACTCCACAGCATCTCTTTTCATGGTTGGCCAATAGTATCCTGTCCTCAGGATCCTTGAGAATAATGCTCTGCCCCCAGTGTGGTTTCCACAATCTCCTTCATGGAAGTCTTTTAAAACTTCTTGGATTTCAGGATCCTCAATGCATCTCAAGTATGGTCCTGCAAGAGATCGTCTATACAACATATTATTTAAAATTGTGAATTGAGATACCTTAATTTTGAAAGCCCTAGGGTTTTCTCCTGTAGGAATCTCTCCATGTTGTAAGTATCTCATGATTGGTGAGGTCCATGATCCTGATCCTGAATGGGATTGAGTATCCTCACTAGGGATAATTGCAGAATTCTTTCCTATCTCCATAGCCACATGATCCTCGATAGCCGGGGTCAGGATATGGATAATAGGGATCTTGATATCCTCCGGGATCTTCAAAGATGATCCTAAGTTAGCCAATGCATCAGCTTCTGTATTTTCTTCCCTTGGTACCTGTGTCAAACTAAAGGAAACAAAGGAGAGTGCCAATTCTTTGACTATCTCTAAATATTTGGTTAGCTTTTCACCTTTAACAGCATAGGATCCATTAAAGTGGTTTGTAATTAACAATGAATCTACATGTACCTCAAGATACCTGATCTCCATATGCTTAGCAATTTGCAAACCAGCAATTAAGGCTTCATATTCAGCCTCATTGTTAGTGGTTTGGAACTCACAAGCTATAGAGTGGGGTATTATGTCCCCCTGTGGCGATTTTAGTAGTATTCCAAGCCCTGTGCCTTTGACATTTGAGGATCCATCAGTATAGAGTATCCAAGGATCCTTGGTCTCCTCTAGCTGCTGGACTTCTAACTCAGCTTCTTGTTGTAAATCACTACTGAAATCAGCCACAAAGTCAGCTAATGCTTGGGATTTGATGGCTGTCCTAGGCTCATATCTTATATCATATGCACTTAGCTTCACTGCCCACTTAGCCATCCTTCCTGACATCTCTGGTTTCCTGAGGACATTCTTAATTGGGAAATTAGTTTTAACAACAATAACATGAGTTTCAAAATAATGTCTCAACTTAGTGGATGCCATAATTAATGCTAGAATAAGCTTTTCAAGGTGTGAATACCTGGATTCGGCATCAAGTAAACTTTTACTTACATAATAGACAGGATGTTGTGTACCTTCGTGATCCTTAACAAGGACCGCACTTACTGCTTTTGAGGATACTGCAAGATATAAGGATAGCACATCGCCTTTTTCTGGTTTCATCAAGGCCGGGGCTGAGGATAGGTAATCCTTGAGAGCTCTTAAGGCATTTTCATGCTTCTCCGTCCACTCAAATTTCTTGTTCTTCCTTAGGATATCATAGAATTCTTTGCACTTCTCTGAGGATTTGGATATGAATCTGTTCAAAGCTGCTGTTAGGGGAGGATTTTCTAACAATTAGTGATCCTTATTCGTTATCCTAATTAATGATCCTTACTTCTGTGACAGATAGTGATCCTCAGAAGAACTTCAGGATCAGGATCATGGATCACCTTAAGGATCCTCATACTAACGATTGTTTATTTGTGTTTTGTATTACTTCGCAGGAGTAACAAGCTTGACTTGGTCTTGGCAACGTTACTATGGAATATTCCACAAGTATTTCGCACACGTTTGACTGGAAATGGACGTTGTGGAGAACGTGGGAGCTTGGCACGAAAGTCGGATAGTTTGTTATTGTAGTTAACTTCTATTTTTAAAGGGGTGACGAGCTAGAATTAGAACACTTAGCCATTTTCAGTTACACACACTCTCATACAATCGCACTCTTGAAGCTCTCGACGAACACTTATTAGTTTTCACACACTTTTACACATTTCATCATAGTGATCCTTGTACCTAGCTCGTTACTATCCGAAGTTGTAAACATTTATTGATTTATTTGAGCTTGGTGATCGGTAGTTTCCATCACCCAGGGTTTTTTGTGCCGGAGATCAACTCTTGATCAAGGGCTTTTTCCCCGTATAAATCCTTGTGTCGTTTGTGCAATTTACATTGAAGTGATCCTCATCATTGTTCTACATTTAAAGCATCATTCCCCGTAACAAAGAGTTTGGTTGCATTATCCTCATCAGATTTTTTGACCAAAACAGTTTGGCGCCCACCGTGGGGCAATTGGTGCTTCATTTCTAAGAAGTTTTTCTGTTGGTGGTCGTTCCGGTTCATTGCATACAAATACATGGCTTCCTCATTGAAGAATACCTCTACTGCAATGTCTGCGGTCAATTCATCTCAGGGCATTCCACCTTTGCCTCCACCACCTTCTGGATCCCAGAAGAATGCTGAGAATGCTGCGAAGAAACCAACTCCCATTTTCTCCAAACCTCCAACTTCTTCTGCTTCTTATACTCCTACTACTAGTGACTTGTTTACTCTAATTTTGCAGATGAAGGAGCATATCCAGCAGCAGGACAGGACCAATGAAAAGATCCTTAGAGAAATTGGAGACATTAAGAAACAAAAGAGATCGGCCGAGGATCATTCCCCACTAATGCCCAGATCTTTGAATTTTGATACTCCGGTTATAACTTCTCAGCCTTCAACGGTTCCAGACGTTCAATATGTTGGAGGACCAAAAGGAGTGCATTATGGCTCATCAGCAATGACTCAGGCTTCAGGGTTACACTTTCAACCATCAGGACCCCATCCTCAGCATATAGGATCCTTTGCAAGCTCAGGAGGATACTCGGGAGCACAACAGAATCAAGGGTACTGGCCGTTTCAAGGATCCTCCCAGTTTCAAGGATCCTCCTATGTTCAAGGATCCTCCCAGGTTCAAGGATCCTCCCAGGTTCAAGGATCCTCCCAGGTTCAAGGATCCTCCCAAGTTCAAGGATCCTCCCAAGTTCAAGGATCCTCCCAAGTTCAAGGATCCTCCTATGTCCCAGGATCCTCTCATGTCCAAGGATACTCACAGTTTCAAGGATCCTTCCAGATGCTAGGATCCTTGAGGAGTTTGCAAACAGGAAGTTCAGATGTCCATCAGGGAGATTTTATTCCGATGCAGACCATTGCTTCTACTGGTCCTTCGATCATTCCAGAGCTCCAACAATATGGATTAACATCCACTCTTCCTAATCTGAATCCAATGGGAGGTAACACTTTTAATAATTCTTATACTACTAACCATGGCCTTATGCAGGATCCAGGTATCAACCACGCCATGGCCAGAGAGTTGCAAAAGTTGAAGGATATGATATCAAGTGTTCCAGGAGTGGTCAAACCTATCCCAGAGATTGCAGATGGGAGCCACAGGATATCTCGTTTTGCACCACCAATCTGTGATGCTGAGATACCCAAGAGGTTCCATGTGCCAACTATGAAGCTGTATGATGGTTCGACGGATCCTGAAGAACACATAGCACAATACAGGGAGAGGATGGAGATCAATCCAATCCCAGAAAGGTTAAAGGAAGCATGCCTGTGCAAAGGATTCGGATCCACTCTTACTGGATCAGCTCTCAAATGGCTGCTAAGTCTTCCCCCCTACTCTATTACCTCATTTGCTAATCTAGTTAACCTATTTAATAATCAGTTTTCTTGTAGTAGGAAATTTGAACGATTAACTAGTGATCTATATAGGATAACCCAGGGTCATAGTGAATCACTTAGAGATTATATTACCAAATTTAGTAAAGAATCCTTAGACATTCCCAACTTGGATATAGCCACGGCTGTTGAGGCCTTTAAAATGGGATTGCTTAGGGATTCATTGTTCTATGATGATCTTGTTATGACACCATGCAGGAACCTAGATGAGGTAAGAACCCGAGCACTTAGATTCATCCGGCTAGAGGATGACAAAAGGATCCAGGAGAGGTTAGCAGGATCCTCAAAGCAAGATAAGCAAGGATCCTCATTCAAGAACAAGTTCAGATCATATAACAGATCTGATAACCAGAACGTGCATGCTGTTGATCAAGAAGAGGATGATGAGGATTATCCTCCAATTTCTGAATATTGTTTTTCTGTTGATAACAATGAACTAATCCTGGCGATGCAGAATCTAGGTGATAAAGCTAGATGGCCCAGAAAAAATGATAGGCCAGCTGCAACTAAGGATAAATCAAAGTGGTGTGCATACCATGAAGATTTTGGGCATCTTACAGAAGAATGTATCGCACTAAGAAAAGAAATTGGATACTTGTTGAGCAAGGGGCATCTAAAAGAATTGTTGGGAAGAAAAAAGTCAAGGACTCAGG
Organism: Helianthus tuberosus; assembly: GCA_030545235.1. Classification (NCBI taxonomy): domain Eukaryota; kingdom Viridiplantae; phylum Streptophyta; class Magnoliopsida; order Asterales; family Asteraceae; genus Helianthus; species Helianthus tuberosus. The sequence continues at coordinate 89,402,895 of CM060369.1, forward strand.
ATCCTGAAAGGATCCCTGAGAAAGCTCCGGCCCCTCCAGCAGATGCACAAGTAATAAACTTTATTTCTGGAGGATCAGACATTTGTGGCACATCCTTCTCAGCAGCTAAAAGGCATGCAAAGGAAACTAAAATGGATAATGGAGAAAGACCTGTTCGAACATCAAGTGTCTCCGAAGGAAAAGTCATAACCTTTGATGAGGATGATCGTGTTGATATCCAGGCTCCTCATCACGATGGTTTAGTTATTACTCTTTTCATTTCTAACCATTTTGTCTGCAGGATCCTTATAGACGGAGGAAGCTCAGTGAACATTATCCAGCTTGATGTTCTAAAGAAGATGGGTATCCCTGAATCAGATTTCATACCAAGATCCTCCGTGCTCGTGGGATTTAGTGGCGAAACTAAGAATACCCTGGGGGACATTAAACTCCCAATATACATCGAAGGCCTACACTCATATCAAAAAATTTGTGTTATTGACTGTTTATCTTGTTGTAATGTTATCCTTGGCAGGCCCTGGATACACGATATGAAGGCAGTCCCATCTACCTACCATCAATGTGTAAAGCTCCCTAGTCCTTGGGGAATAGTCAAGATTGATAGTGATCAACAGGAGGCCAAGAATTGCTATACTTCATCGATGAAACCAGCCTCAAAGTCAAGGGAGCAATAGCAATCAAAGTATCCTCCAAGGGATGTCTTGGAGGCAAGAGAGCAGGATGTGGTAGAAATCCTCATGGATCCTGATGATCCTGAATCCAAAATCTATATCGGATCAGGGATCCTCGGCGAAATGAAAGAAGATCTCATATCCTTCCTCAAAAGGAGAAAGACGACCTTTGCATGGAAACACGAAGACATGACTGGTATATCTAAAGATGTAATAACTCACAAACTTGGCATTGACAGGTCCTTCAAACCAATCCATCAAAGGAGAAGAAAGTTTGCACCGGAAAGAAATGCCATTATCCAAGAAGAGGTAGAGAAATTGCTCCGGGCAGGTATGATTAGAGAGGTCAAGTATCCAAGATGGTTGGCCAATGTGGTTGTTGTTCAAAAGAAAAACAGAAAATGGAGGGTATGTGTCGATTTTACCGATTTAAATAAGGCATGTCCCAAGGATCCTTTCCCATTACCCCACATTGACTCCATGGTGGATGCAATTGCGGGTCATGAACTGTAAACTTTTATGGATGCTTCATCTGGATTTCAACAAATCCAAATGGAACCATCCGATCAAGAGGATACAGCATTCATGACTCCAACTGGTATATATTGCTATATTGCTATGCCGTTCGGACTAAGAAATGCAGGTGCAACATATCAAAGACAGGTGAATATGATGTTCAAGGATCAGATTGGACAAACTATGGAGGTTTACATAGATGATATGGTGGTAAAATCCATAAAAGCTGAGGATCACCTAAGGGACTTGGAGGAAGCATTCGATATCCTTGACAAATATAACATGAAACTTAATCCTTCAAAATGTCACTTTGGTGTTAAAGCAGGTAAATTCTTAGGATATATGGTAACAAAGAGAGGCATTGAAGCTAGCCCGGAACAAATCAAAGCAATAGTGAACATCAAATCTCCGGCAAATGCTAAGGATGTTCAAAGGCTAACAGGCAGGATAGCAGCTTTGAATAGATTCATATCCAAATCCTCAGAGAAGTGCAAAGAATTCTATGATATCCTAAGGAAGAACAAGAAATTTGAGTGGTCTGAGAAGCATGAAAATGCTTTAAGAGCCCTCAAAGATTACCTATCCTCAGCCCCGGCATTGATGAAACCAGAAAAAGGCGATGTGCTATCCTTGTATCTTGCAGTATCCTCAAAAGCAGTAAGTGCGGTCCTTGTTAAGGATCACGAAGGTACACAACATCTTGTCTATTATGTAAGTAAAAGTTTACTTGATGCCGAATCCAGGTATTCACACCTTGAAAAGCTTATTCTTGCATTAATTATGGCATCCACTAAGTTGAGACATTATTTTGAAACTCATGTTATTGTTGTTAAAACTAATTTCCCAATTAAGAATGTCCTCAGGAAACCAGAGATGTCAGGAAGGATGGCAAAGTGGGCAGTGAAGCTTAGTGCCTATGATATAAGATATGAGCCTAGGACAGCCATCAAATCCCAAGCATTAGCCGACTTTGTGGCTGATTTCAGTAGTGATTTACAAGAAGAAGCCGAGTTAGAAGTCCAGCAGCTAGAGGAGACCAAGGATCCTTGGATACTCTATACTGATGGATCCTCAAATGTCAAAGGCACAGGGCTTGGAATACTACTAAAATCGCCACAGGGGGACATAATACCCCACTCTATAGCTTGTGAGTTCTAAACCACTAACAATGAGGCCGAATATGAAGCCTTAATTGCTGGTTTGCAAATTGCTAAGCATATGGGAATCAGGTATCTTGAGGTACATGTAGATTCATTATTAATTACAAACCACTTTAATGGATCCTATGCTGTTAAAGGTGAAAAGCTAACCAAATATTTAGAGATAGTCAAAAAATTGGCACTCACTTTTGTTTCCTTCAGTTTGACACAGGTACCAAGGGAAGAGAATACAGAAGCTGATGCATTGGCTAACCTAGGATCATCCTTGAAGATCCCGGAGGATATCAAGATCCCTATTATCCATATCCTGACCCCGGCTATCGAGGATCATGTGGCTATGGAGATAGGAAATGATTCTGCAATTATCCCTAGTGAGGATACTCAATCCCATTCAGGATCAGGATCATGGATCTCACCAATTATGAGATACTTACAACATGGAGAGATTCCTACAGGAGAAAACCCTAGGGCTTTCAAATCTAAGGTATCTCAATTCACAGTTTTAAATAATATGTTGTATAGACGATCTCTTGCAGGACCATACTTGAGATGCATTGAGGATCCTGAAATCCAAGAAGTTTTAAAAGACTTCCATGAAGGAGATTGTGGAAACCACACTGGGGGCAGGGCATTATTCTCAAGGATCCTGAGGACAGGATACTACTGGCCAACCATGAAAAGAGATGCTGTGGAGTATGCTAAGAGATGTGATCCTTGTCAGAGACACAGCAATATCCTTCATCAACCAGCTGAATTATTGCATCATATATCCTCCTCTTGGCCATTTATGAGATGGGGTATGGATATAGTTGGTAAGCTCCCTAAGGCACCTGGTGGAAAAGTGTTCATGCTAGCTATGACTGATTACTTCTCCAAGTGGATAGAGGCTGAAGCTTTTGCCCAAGTCAGAGAAAAGGAAGTTATATCCTTCATTAAAAGAAATATTATAACTAGATTTGGAATTCCTTCTGAAATTATATGTGATAATGGTTCCCAATTTATTGGGGGCAGAACCACTAACTTTTGTGACAGCTGGGGGATTAAGATGATAACATCAACACCAGTCCACCCACAAGCTAATGGTCAAGCAGAATCATCCAACAAGATCATCATCAACAATTTGAAGAAGAAGCTTGGATCCAAGAAAGGGAAATGGGCAGAAGAACTACCTTATGTGCTTTGGGCTGATAGGACAACCCCTAAGAATGCTACTGGTCAAACGCCATTCTCCTTGGTATTTGGGGCAGAATCAGTGATCCCAACAGAAATGGTGGTTCCAACTGCTAGAACAAGTACTCGTGATCCTGAAGAAAATGATGAGAACTTGGCTCAAGACCTGGATACTATTGAAGAAATCAGGGATATGGCTAGGATAAGGATGGCCAGTTATCAACAAAGAATGGCTGGTGCTTACAACAAAAATGTCAGGATCAGGAAATTTCAAATTGGAGATATGGTATTAAGGAAAGCATTTCAGAATACCACCAATCCTGCTGATGGAAAATTGGCTCCGAAATGGGAAGGCCCTTACTTGATTGAAGCTGAAGCAGGAAAGGGGGAATATAGATTGCTAACCATGGAAGGTGATTTGCTACCTAGAGCTTGGAATGCTGTCCACTTGAAGAAATATTTCATGTGAGCAGGATCTTCATGGCACAGATGATCCTTACGTCAGGATTATCCTTGAAGGATCCTTAAAGTATTGATGATCCTTACTCTGGTATCCTTAAGCAAAGTATTGGTTATCTGCAGAAGCAATCCGTCCTTTGGGTTTAACCCCAGTTATTTGGGCTTGACCCCAGTTCCGCCTGTAGCGCATGATGATCCTGGTATAGTTCAAGGCAGTGGGACCAGTACTCGTTTTAGGGGCTGATAATTCCATTGTACTGGCTATACCTAGGATCCTACGTATAATGGTAGACGTACCATACATCCGTTCCTAAGGTTTCTAACGTTTTCACGTTAGCTAAGGTTTTAACATTTTCATGTCACTAAGTTTGGATAGTCGCCAGTTAGGGCCATACTCCAGTTTACATACGATCCTTGGGCTTGTCCCCAGTTATCCTTGGGCTTGTCCCCAGTTATCCTTGGGCTTGTCCCCAATTGCTAACTTTTATCTTATATTGGCTTAGTCCCAAGTTGTGATCTATTTCAGGTCCTTGAAGATAAGCAACTAGGGATCCTTGATCCTTACTTCTCTCTAAGGTTTATCTTATAGTTATCCTTATTATGGTTAGGATCCTAACTTGGATCCTCAGGTACGATCCTTAACTATTTTTAATTCTATTCATTATTTATTTGAATAACCCTTAAAATTTGACAACTAGCCTTGTGATCCTTAAAATATATTGCTTTTTGGGATTCTTTAACTATAGGATATTTGATCGTGGATCATGTCCTAAACATTTTCAATCTGACTTATTCAAAATTGTTTATTCAATAAATGTGCATCAAAACAAAGGAGAATTAAAGAAACAAAAGGATAACAACACAAGATAAGCGACAAAAGGTTAATATTTTATTTATTAACGAAAGACTAACCCTTAAAAGGTTGTCAAAATTACCTACCCCGAGCATCTACCAGCAAAACGTGGCCCGTCCGCTGGGGTAGGTAAAGGGTGTCCATGATAATAAGTTCAAAAGTAGTGCAGGAATATAAAGGCGGCATGATCACAATGGCTTCATCCCCCAAACAGAGGATCCCTCCACCATTTGCAATCCTGCCTATTGTCCAAAGGATCATACATGATCCTTAATCCTAAAAACTATTGTTCAGTACAAACCATCAAATTGTTCAACAAAACAACCATCAAACTAAAAAAATTGGGCTCCGGCTATGTCTAGAAGTTTCCATCATCGCCCAACCATGCAGCCTAAACTTTCCCTGCATCACCACCTCCGGCTCCACTTGCTTCACCACCTTCACCCTTGCCTCCAGCCTCAATCGCCAAAACTTCCTCAGCCTCCTCATCATCCTCAAGATCAGCTAACCTTGCTTTCCAGCCCTCAACATCCCAGCTGCTTTTGTCAAAGTTAGGATCTTGAGCTTCCTGGGCCATCTTCAGTTTTGTCTGATACATTGTGATGGCAGCAAAGACCTTTGCACCTTCTATGAGGTCATGCTTTTCATAGCCAAGGTCAATCAGAAGTTTAGCCGTCTTAGTCTTGGCATCTTGGAGTTCCTTCTGAAGATCAGCAATTGCAAGGTCCTTAAGCACTGCAACCTGTTGGAGGTCAGCAATCTTCTTGTCCTGCTCCTCGACATTCCCCACATAATCTTCAATCTCAGCAAATTTCTGCAAAGAAAAGGATAAAGCAGTTCAAGATCAGGTGATCCTCATACGAGTAGGATACCTAGGCAGAATTGGTGATCCTTACGTCATTGAAGTATTCAAGGAACTGGTGGCGGATCAGTGGTAGGCCTTGAAGGTCCTCAGTGTCAGAAGTTTTCCTCTTCTTGCCACCCTTTCCTTTAGTGGGTGCCTTGGGAATGGAGATGCTAGGACTGGTAGTGGCCCTCTTCTTCCTGGATCGAACAACATCAAGGTCAGCCATGTCGAATTGAGAAGCAGGTTTGGTGGATTTTCCAGCACCTACACAACCAAAACAAGATAAGTATCTTTATTTTATTCATATTTCACTATTTATTTAATCTTTAAACAAAGATACTTACTTGACATCGTGACTGAGCCTGAGGATACCTCCTGAGGGTCTTGGGTGGTTGTCTTGAAAGATCTTATTTCAGGATCAAGTTTCTTGAAAGCGATCAGTCTATCCTTGGCAGCAGGAGACAGTATGAGGCGTGAGACGGTGATAGCTGCACAACAAGAAAACAAAAGTATATAAGTGATCCTTATATCAGAAGAAAGTTCTCTGGTGATCCTTCTCAGGATCCTCCATCCTACCATTGGTAGCCCATTTCTTGGGTAGATCCTTTCCGTCATCAATAGAATCTCTCTTGACGAAAAAGAAACGCCGCTTCCAGTTAGCATCATTTTTAGTAACATTAGAGATCGGGTGTTCCTCACCAGGTTTACGTTTAAACAAATAACGATGAGAGCCAAAGGTAGTAAGATCATACAGCTCTCCCAGCTCTGACATTCCTAGGTCTATCCTTTCCTGCTCGATGATCCTTTCCAGGGTATACAAAACCCTCCAAATCATCGGCATGGCTTGGATATAAGAGATGCCGGTTAGGGAGAAGAAAGATTGGGTGAAGGCTGGAAAAGGATATGTATAGCCTATGGTGAACGGGGGTGACAGGAAAAGCAACCCACTTGTCGGAAATATGATCACTCGGGGCATTGGGATCAAAAGGTCTGAACTCAGTGTTCGCCGGGAAGCAGTGGCGGATCCTATCGATCTGTGCATCATTGAAACAGCAGCGTTCTTTTATGGAATCTTCGATGATCCCCTGGCTTTTCGGAGGGCTGTTTTTCGGATGATCCTTAGCGGGGGAGTTCCGGAGCAACATCTTTGATGGAATGGTGGAAAGAAACAGAAAACAGAGCACAAGAAGAAAGAAGATGAAGAGAGAATACCTGTTTATCTTCGGAATGCAGTTATAAAGGGAGTCTCTCTGAAATTTTAAATGCATTCGATCCTATCTATAACTCCTATTTATAATCATGATTGTGCAGGGTTGTCACTTCTGTGACGTCATGGTTGCAACGGATAGTTCCACAATAACGGCTATATTTACGATAGTTAGTTGCGGATAAGATCAAGAAAACATAACTCGCTCATTTTACATATCACTCCTTATATTTTGGGGGCAATTGTTAGGGGAGGATTTTCTAACAATTAGTGATCCTTATTCGTTATCCTAATTAATGATCCTTACTACTGTGACAGATAGTGATCCTCAGAAGAACTTCAGGATCAGGATCATGGATCACCTTAAGGATCCTCATACTAATGATTGTTTATTTGTGTTTTGTATTACTTCGCAGGAGTAACAAGCTTGACTTGGTCTTGGCAACGTTACTATGGAATATTCCACGAGTATTTCACACACGTTTGACTGGAAATGGACGTTGTGGAGAACGTGGGAGCTTGGCACGAAAGTCGGATAGTTTGTTATTGTAGTTAACTTCTATTTTTAAAGGGGTGACGAGCTAGAATTAGAACACTTAGCCATTTTCAGTTACACACACTCTCATACAATCGCACTCTTGAAGCTCTCGACGAACACTTATTAGTTTTCACACACTTTTACACATTTCATCATAGTGATCCTTGTACCTAGCTCGTTACTATCCGAAGTTGTAAACATTTATTGATTTATTTGAGCTTGGTGATCGGTAGTTTCCATCACCCGGGGTTTTTTGTGCCGGAGATCAACTCTTGATCAAGGGCTTTTTCCCCGTATAAATTCTTGTGTCGTTTATGCAATTTACATTGAAGTGATCCTCATCATTGTTCTACATTTAAAGCATCATTCCCCGTAACAAAGAGTTTGGTTGCATTATCCTCATCAGATTTTTTGACCAAAACAGCTGCTATCCTGCCTGTTAGCCTTTGAACATCCTTAGCATTGGCCGGAGATTTGATGTTCACTATAGCTTTGATTTGTTCTGGGCTAGCTTCAATGCCTCTCTTGGTCACCATGTATCCTAAGAATTTACCTGCTTTAACACCAAAGTGACATTTTGAAGGATTAAGTTTCATGTTATATTTGTCAAGGATATCGAATGCTTCCTCCAAGTCTCTTAGGTGATCCTCAGCCTTTATGGATTTTACCACCATATCATCTATGTAAACCTCCATAGTTTGTCCAATCTGATCCTTGAACATCATATTCACCAGCCTTTGATATGTTGCACCTGCATTTCTTAGTCCGAACGGCATAGCAGTATAGCAATATATACCAGTTGGAGTCATGAAGGCTGTATCCTCTTGATCGGATGGTTCCATTTGGATTTGTTGAAATCCAGATGAAGCATCCATAAAAGTTAACAGTTCATGACCCGCAGTTGCATCCACCATGGAGTCAATGTGGGGTAATGGGAAAGGATCCTTGGGACATGCCTTATTTAAATCGGTAAAATCGACACATACCCTCCACTTTCCGTTTTTCTTTTGAACAACAACCACATTGGCCAACCATCTTGGATACTTGACCTCTCTAATCATACCTGCCCGGAGCAATTTCTCTACCTCTTCCTGGATAATGGCATTTCTTTCTGGTGCAAATTTCCTTCTCCTTTGATGGATTGGTTTGAAGGACCTATCAATGCCAAGTTTGTGAGTGATTACATCTTTAGATATACCTGTCATGTCTTCGTGTTTCCATGCAAAGGTAGTCTTTCTCCTTTTGAGGAAGGATATAAGGTCTTCCTTCATATCGCCAAGGATCCCTGATCCGATATAGATTTTGGATTCAGGATCATCAGGATCCATGAGGACTTCTACCACATCCTGCTCTCTTGCCTCCAAGACATCCCTTGGAGGATACTTTGATTGCTATTGCTCCCTTGACTTCGAGGCTGGTTTCATCGATGAAGTATAGCAATTCTTAGCCTCCTGCTGATCACTATCAATCTTCACTATTCCCCAAGGACTAGGGAGCTTCACACATTGATGGTAGGTAGATGGGACTGCCTTCATATCGTGTATCCAGGGCCTGCCAAGGATAACATTACAACAAGATAAACAGTCAATAACACAAAATTTTTGATATGAGTGTAGGCCTTCGATGTATATTGGGAGTTTAATGTCCCCCAGGGTATTCTTAGTTTCGCCACTAAATCCCACGAGCACGGAGGATCTTAGTATGATATCTGATTCAGGGATACCCATCTTCTTTAGAACATCAAGCTGGATAATGTTCACTGAACTTCCTCCGTCTATAAGGATCCTGCGGACAAAATGGTTAGAAATAAAAAGAGTAATAACCAAACCATCGTGATGAGGATCCTGGATATCAACACGATCATCCTCATCAAAGGTTATGACTTTTCCTTCGGAGACACTTGATGTTCGAACAGGTCTTTCTCCATTATCCATTTTAGTTTCCTTTGCATGCCTTTTAGCTGCTGAGAAGGATGTGCCACAAATGTCTGATCCTCCAGAAATAAAGTTTATTACTTGTGCATCTGCTGGAGGGGCTGGAGCCTTCTCAGGGATCTTTTCAGGATCCTGAGTCCTTGACTTTTTTCTTCCCAACAATTCTTTTAGATGCCCTTTGCTCAACAAGTATCCAATTTCCTTTCTCAGTGCAATGCATTCTTCTGTGAGATGCCCAAAATCTTCATGGTATGCACACCACTTTGATTTATCCTTAGTTGCAGCTGGCCTATCATTTTTTCTGGGCCATCTAGCTTTATCACCTAGATTCTGCATCGCAAGGATTAGTTCATTGTTATCAACAGAAAAACAATATTCAGAAATTGGAGGATAATCCTCATCATCCTCTTCTTGATCAACAGCATGCACATTCTGGTTATCAGATCTGTTGTAGGATCTGAACTTGTTGTTCCTGAATGAGGATCCTTGCTTATCTTGCTTTGAGGATCCTGCTAACCTCTCCTGGATCCTCTTGTCATCCTCTAGCCGAATGAACCTAAGTGCCCGGGTTCTTACCTCATCTAAGTTCCTGCATGGTGTCATAACAAGATCATCATAGAACGACGAATCCCTAAGCAATCCCATTTTAAAGGCCTCAACAGCCGTGGCTATATCCAAGTTGGGAATGTCTAAGGATTCTTTACTGAATTTGGTAATGTAATCCCTTAATGATTCATTATGACCCTGGGTTATCCTATATAGATCACTAGTTAATCGTTCAAATTTCCTACTGCATGAGAATTGGCTATTAAACAAATTAACTAGATGTGACAACTCGAGTTTCCAAGATTTCCATCTTCGCATTTAGTGCACGTTAATTTTTTTTATTTGTTTATGATTGTTGCTTACACGACTCGATTGTGTCACAACGCTTACCTTTGTAATACGTTATATCGTATTTCGATTGATATTTTACACTTGGAAACCCATAATATTTATTATATGCGAGTGTATATTTATAAGGCTTTGTATTAATTAACATGTTAAATAAAGATGGAACTTTTACTGTAAGCAAGTATCCATGAAATCACCCAAGTGGTGAAAACACTATAAGTGTTTTCGTCCAGCCATGACCAACGAAATCAGAGATGGGCCTTGGCCCAGTGTAGGTTGAGATATTTTATATAATCATTTTATAAACAATCTTCTCGGAGAAGTTTCTTACTTATCAAACCAAATCTTATCACAATTGTTTCTCTCTCTACCTCTGAAACCCACTAAGAGAATTCCTCATTTGAAGCAAAACCTCTGTTTAATCCTTGGTTAGTGATTTCATGATTCAAGTTGTTTCTTGTTGCATATCGTATGATTTTGGATGTTTAATCATGATGTATGTATACATTTATATATGTGATTATGTGATTGATCATTGTGTGATTGTTAGATAATTATTATCTATGAACTGTCTGAATATTGGATATTTGGATCAACAGTGGGTATATGTTAATGAATGATAAACTGATTGATTTATGTTCTTGATCCCACAAAGTTTTGGTAGAGTATTTGTTTCATATCAATGATTTATGATATGACTTGTAAATGATTAATCAAGTAACTGTAATGAGTTTTTAGTTGCTGGGTTTAAGTTGCAGAGAGTGTTGGTGATGATGATGTTCTGGACGAAATCACCCACCTCCTTTAAAGTGGACGAAATCACTTTAGGTGATTTCGGCCCACATAGAGATTTCGGCCCATGTGTTTGATTTCGGCCCTAGTTGGTTTTCGGCCCACATGTGTTTTCGGCACATAAGGGATTTCGAACATATAGGGTGATTTCGGCTAAAGTGGATTTCGGCCATAGGGTGTTTTCGGCATTATGTGTTTTTGGCAACTTGTTAACTGTTAATATTAATGTCAATGAAAATGTTATTCAAATAAACTAACCACTTGTATAACTCAGTTAGTTTACTTAACTCTGTTAAGCTAGTAAGTTGTTAACTTTTATGGTTTGTTAACCTTGTTAAGTTATTAACTCTATTTATTTAATTTACACAGTAAGTTATTAAACTTGTCTGTATGTAACTCCGTTAGTTCTTAACTACATTAGGTTGTTAATCCAGTTACATATGTTAACTCTGTTAGTTCTGATTCAACTATGTTATGGTTCTTTAACTATGCCAAGTCAGTAACTGTATTAAGTATGTTATTGGATAATATGCTATAATGAACTGTGATTAACTTTTATGTGATGTGTGATTAACTGCCAAACACACTTTGTGATATTACTGTGACACTAGTTCAATGTGAAACTTTACAAACAATATGAACTGATTGAGTATACGTGCACTATAGGACTTGACTGATTTATTGTGAGCACTAAACTTAGCATACCGAGCAAAACAAGGTGAGTTCACACTTCTATCAAGGCATGGGATTCCCGGGGTTGGGAATGGGTTGATTGATTATTTATGCTTAAGAGTTATCGGATTTACATACCATTGGCCTCGGTAGAGGATGGTCAATGGTAGATACTACTAGACTTGAGATACATATACTTCTCTTCGCAAACATGCCTGGAATGGCCGCGAACTATACTAGAACAATCTTCGCAAACATGCCTGGAATGGCCGCGAACTATACTTTAATCTTCGCAAACATGCCTGGAGGGCCGCGATACAAATATAACTTGTCTAGAAAACATGGGAGACCCCCGCTAAACTTCGCAAACATGCCTAGAGGGCCGCGATGCTATTACATACGATACATGATTACTAAACGAACATACGATTTACGATACGAACATTATAACTAAGTAACCAACTGTGAACTCGCTCAACTAGTTGTTGACTCTCTGTTACATGCCTTGCAGGACCTTAGGTACTTTTGGAGCTTGCACGGGAGGCACGGTCGTTGTGGACATGGATCGTGAAATGTGTTGTTAAACATTATGACATTTTGTACTTAAACTTATGTTGGGTTTTACTTTAAAGGCTTCCGCTACACACTTGTTTATATTTGGTTTTGGAAACACCTATCGTATTGATGAATGACTTTTACTATATACTTATGTTCAATATGATTGGTGGCTTGATCCTGGTCATGTCACGCCTCCAAGCGGTGGTACTCCGCGTGTGGATTTTGGGGGTGTGACACTAGATTAGCAAAAGAAGTAATAGAGTAAGGAGGAAGACTTAGCAGCCATTTGAGAGCTGATCCAGTAAGAGTGGATCCGAATCCTTTGCACAGGCATGCTTCCTTTAACCTTTCTGGGATTGGATTGATCTCCATCCTCTCCCTGTATTGTGCTATGTGTTCTTCAGGATCCGTCGAACCATCATACAGCTTCATAGTTGGAACATGGAACCTCTTGGGTATCTCAGCATCACAGATCGGTGGTGCAAAACGAGATATCCTGTGGCTCCCATCTGCAATCTCTGGGATAGGTTTGACCACTCCTGGAACACTTGATATCATATCCTTCAACTTTTGCAATTCTCTGGCCATGGCATGATTGATACCTGGATCCTGCATAAGACCATGGTTAGTAGTATAAGAATTATTAAAAGTGTTACCTCCCATTGGATTCAGATTAGGAAAAATGGATGTTAATCCATATTGTTGGGGCTCTGAAATGATCGAAGGACCAGTAAAAGCAATGGTCTGCATTGGAATAAAATCTCCCTGATGGACATCTGAACTTCCTGTTTGCAAACTCCTCAAGGATCCTGGCATCTGGAAGGATCCTTGAGACTGTGAGTATCCTTGGACATGGGAGGATCCTGGGACATAGGAGGATCCTTGAACTTGGGAGGACCCTTGAACATAGGAGGATCCTTGAGCCTGGGAGGATCCTTGAACATAGGAAGATCCTTGAACCTGGGATGATCCTTGAACCTGAGAGGATCCTTGAACCTGGGATGATCCTTGAACCTGGGAGGATCCTTGAACCTGGGAGGATCCTTGAAACGGCCAGTACCCTTGAATCTGCTGCGCTCCCGAGTATCCTCCTGAGCTTGCAAAGGATCCTATATGCTGAGGATGGGGTCCTGATGGTTGAAAGTGTAACCCTGAAGCCTGAGTCATTGCTGATGAGCCGTAATGCACTCCTTTTGGTCCTCCAACATATTGAACGTCTGGAACCGCTGAAGGCTGAGAAGTTATAACCGGAGTATCAAAATTCAAAGATCTGGGCATTAGTGGGGAATGATCCTCGGCCGATCTCTTTTGTTTCTTGATGTCTCCAATTTCTCTAAGGATCTTTTCATTGGTCCTGTCCTGCTGCTGGATATGCTCCTTCATCTGCAAAATTAGAGTAAACAAGTCACTAGTAGTAGGAGTATAAGAAGCAGAAGAAGTTGGAGGTTTGGAGAAAATGGGAGTTGCTTTCTTCTCGGCATTTTTCTGAGGTCCAGAAGGTGGTGGAGGCAAAGGTGGAATGCCCTGAGATGAATTGACCGCAGACATTGCAGTAGAAGTATTCTTCGATGATGAAGCCATGTATTTGTATGCAATGAACCGGAACGACCACCAACAGAAAAACTTCTTAGGAATGAAGCACCAATTGCCCCACGGTGGGCGCCAAACTGTTTTGGTAAAAAAATCTGATGAGGATAATGCAACCAAACTCTTAGTTACGGGGTATGATGCTTTGAATGTAGAACAATGATAAGGATCACTTCAATGTAAATTGCACAAACGACACAAGGATTTATACGGGGAAAAAGCCCTTGATCAAGAGTTGATCTCCGGCACAAAAAACCCCGGGTGATGGAAACTACCGATCACCAAGCTCAAATAAATCAAATAATGTTTACAACTTCGGATAGTAACGAGCTAGGTACAAGGATCACTATGATGAAATGTGTAAAAGTGTGTGAAAACTGTTAAGTGTTCGTCGAGAGCTTCAAGAGTGCGATTGTATGAGAGTGTGTGTAGCTGAAAAAATGACTAAGTGTTCTAATTCTAGCTCGTCACCCCTTTAAAAATAGAAGTTAGCTACAATAACAAACTATCCGACTTTTGTGCCAAGCTCCCACGTTCTCCACAACGTCCATTTCCAGTCAAACGTGTGCGAAATACCCGTGGAATATTCCATAGTAACGTTGCCAAGACCAAGTCCAACTTGTTACTCCTGCGAAGTAATACAAAACACAAACAAACAATTGTCAGTATGAGGATCCTTAAAGTGATCCATGATCCTGATCCTGAAGCTCTTCTGAGGATCACTATCTGTCACAGAAATAAGGATCATTAATTAGGATAACGAATAAGGATCACTAATTGTTAGAAAATCCTCCCCTAACAACTTCTAGCACACTACCTCACCTAACTAATTTGATCACTTAATTGCTTCGGTAATTTTTGACCAAAACAGTTAACGTACAACAAATAAACATATAATTAAATGTTATACCTGCTTGTTTTCAAACTCACTAGGTTCCTGGTCAGCATTTGGACCCTCGGGCGGTCCACCACTTATGGGAGGAGAATGAGAACTATCAGTTGGCGGTCCAACACTAACAGGAGGGGCTTCAAAATTAACCTGGTGTTGCGATGGATAATAACCAGCATAATTAGGCTGAAAGGCATCGAAACCCCAAGTATCCTGACCTGCATCAGACGCAAGACTAGGATCGAACGGAGCATTCAGATCAAACACGCCCGGATTGTTATCTTGATTGTTATCATAACTTCCCTGATTCGCCTCGTTATCAAACACACCGAAAAACTCACTCCAACCCGACATTATAGCGTAAATAATTTGAATACAGAGAAAAATATAAGAAACGAATAGAAGTTGAATGAAAATGAATGAAATTAGTGTCGTTTATATAGAGAATTTTACGGAATATTACATCGTTTCAAATGATTAACACGCGAATCGAGGAATATAACGTCGAATCAAATAACTCACACGAATATCGAGGAATCTAACGTCTAATCACATAACTCGCACGAGAATCAAGGAATATAACATCAAATCAGAGAATCGTACGTCTACTCGCACGTGAATCGAGGAATAATACGTCGCGTCAAATAGTAATAAAACAATAAAATAAACGAAATTCATTATATACGGGTCGTATAATTATATACGACCCGTATAACATCGTCGTATAATATATATACGACACACTATCATCTTATTCTAACATGGTTGATACGGGGCGTATAAGGTTATACGGCCAGTATCAACCGTGTTATAATAAGATGATACCATGTGGAATTATTAGGACCCTATATGAATAAGAAGACGGGGATTTAAAGTCTAAGCATAATAACGTAAATCATTAAAGTTCGGGGTTCTAGTTACACACTCTTAATTTACCATAGTTACACACTCCTAAATTACCAAAAAAAAAAAGAAGAAGAAGAAGAACAACAACAAAATTGGTTCAAAAGGATTCAAACCCAAGTCTCGACGTTTAAAAGCCATGGTGTCATCCACCACACCACTTTCAATATTTGTGTAATCGGAAAAGCAAAAAAAAATAAATACTTGAGGGCGGTTGACAGCCGCCTTCCTCGGCACTATTCCCAACCATGTGGTTTAAATATATAGGTAATTAACTAAACAAGGGGAGTTTAAATTAGAACGCTAAATATTGTGAGAACCGTGGGAACGAACGAAAAATCTGCGAGACCTTGGTAAAAAACAATTCAAATTCAAAATATTTTTTTACATTTATCATTATTATTCGAATACAATATTAGAAATTAAATTCACACGTTTAAATCTATATATATTCGAATACATATGTGTAAGTTTGCCATTTATACATATATATATTTATGTGTAAATTACAAATTTTGTCCTTTATGTTTGTATCAAATTGCAGGCGGTGTCCTTTACCTTTAAATTTGACGAGTTTTGTCCTTAACGTTTCAAAATCTTGCACGGTTTGCCCTTTGAACCTAACCCAACTAATTTTAATTGTTAAGTGGAGGGCAAATCGGTCATTTTACCTAAATATTTAAAAAATCCATTAAATATTAAATAGTTAAAACAAAATGAATTATATTATATTATATAAAATAAATAAATACCCTCTCTCTACTCTCTATCAATCTGCGGCAAACTCCCACACCAGTACAACCCCCACACTAGAAGGGGATAGCACCACATCCGACACCGAAGAGCAACACAAAATCGAGGTGTCTGTTCGAGAAGAGAGACCAGATTTAAGTATATCGTGGCGGTGGTGAGAACACGAAATGGAAACGAAGAATAAGGGGCCTTGGTGGTGGTCGGAGATGCCACTGGCGGAGGAGATGGAGGGGGTTTGTGTGTTTGTGGTTGGGGATCTGGGAGAGGGTAACGAAGTTAGATTGTAACAATTATTTTCTTGATCAAACAAAATCATAACTTTGTTACCCAGTCAATTTTGGAAGGAGAGATAAATTATTTAAAAAGTAAATTCTTTTTTTAATGTTGTATTTTACTTATAATGAGTTTTGTATTAAAAAATAGATTTTCATTGGTTTTTTCATCTATTCTCATGATTTTCGTAATATTTAGAATTCTCAAGATAACCTTCTCTTAACTAAATTTAATATAACCATTTTAATAAAATTTGACGAACTTCAAAAGCATATATCGGTGGAATGCGACACCAAGTACTCACACGTTGCCAAACCCGAGAAGCAAATATGACACGGCGTCAATAAATGATCTACTATTTCCCCACTTTCACCACATAAACTGCATAAACCATTCTCCACAAGAACATGTCTTTTAATCAAAGCATCTACAATCGGAATCCGCTTTTTCTCTGCTCTCCACATAAAGATATTAATCTTTTTAGGAACCCAGATGTTCCATTGAACCACGAATGGTGATAGTGTAACAACTGAAACTGACAATTTCTTTTTCATGGAGGCAACCGAGAAGCCTTCAGTCGGATCCGGTACCCATATCCAACGGTCCGCTTCATTTATCAAGATCACTCTATTGATCAAATTAACACTCCATCAGTTCAGAATTCTCTACAAGATTCAAAATATCCGGTAACAAAACTTTTTTATTTTGTTCAATGCGAAACAAATTCGGGAAAAGAACCCTAAAAGACTGATTAGTCGCCCAAGGATCTATCCAAAAACCAATTTAATCACCCCACCCCACTTCTCCTTTTATAAGATCACCCACCATAATATTAGAATTTTCTAGCAAAGAATCTATATGAACTATATTTTTCCAAGTACTCGTCAAATTTTTCTTGCAAGGAAGGAAAGACCAAGAACGCTTGGTCATGCGTAAAGCTGTAATAACTTTTTTTCCATAGAGCATTCGGTTCATTTGTAAACTTCCCCACCATTTTGTGAGAAGAGTAATGTTTACATTATTAAAATTTTGTGAAAAAATTTGTTAACTCTTACATTATTAAAAAGGAAATATTGTTATCATTCGGTCAACGTGGAGAAGTGATACTTAGCTTGCAACTTTGAAAGAAGGGTTATATCAAAGAGTTTCATGCTGGCACGTTGATGAGAAGATAGAAATGATGCGCTTCACGAACAATTATACATACATACATATTTATAAATATATACAAATGTATGTGTTTGTATATATAACACAAATCCCTTTATGATCCATCGCATTTTAGAGAGTAACCATGAAGAATTGTGCTAGCATGACCATCGCTATCATCTCACTCTTGTCGATCTTGTTTTTCATGTCGGTTTCGGCCTCAAACGATAGGTCGTTAATTTCTCTCACTTTACCAAGCCTGTTAGATGATGCTACATCCTTAGAGGAAGGTCTTTCGAACTCTTTATATCATAAAAGTTGTCACGATGTTGAAGGGATCATCTTTAGGAAAGTCATGGAATGGGTTAAAAAGGACCCCTCTCTCGCGCCTAGTCTTATCCGATTACATTTTCACGATTGTGTCGTTAGGGTAAACGATCCTTTAATCACTTATAGTTAGTTAATTTTTTTGGGCTTCTTGTTGGTATGTATATATTTGTGTTACTTTGGTTTTGTAGGGATGTGATGCTTCAATACTTTTAAACCATAGTGGAAGTGAAAGGTCCACGAATGTAAGCAAGTCGTTAAGAGGGTTCCAAGTGATCGATGATATCAAGGCGGAGCTTGAGAAGATATGCCCTAGAACAGTCTCGTGTGCTGACATCTTGACGACTGTTGCTAGAGATGCCACAGTTTTAGCTGGTGGACCCTTTTGGTCGATACCATTTGGAAGGAAAGATGGACGTATTTCCTTCGCGAAGGAAGCCACAAACGTCCCCATGGGTCGTGAAAGTGTTACCAAACTTATTGAGCTCTTTGAGTCCAAGGGTTTGAATGTTCTTGACTTGGTTGTCCTCTCAGGTAATACATAGGTTTAGCGTTTATCTTTTATGATAAATCTATTTCTTAAATGCCAACAACATAGGATACTTTTGTTTGTAGGTGCGCACACTATAGGAAGGAGTACATGTGAGTCAGTGCAACATCGGCTATACAACTACAAAGGAACAAAGAAACCCGATCCATCTATCAATCCTGTATACTTGAACTACTTGAGGAAAAAGTGTCGATCAACGTCAGGAAATGTGTTTCTTGATGCTACAACCCCGAAAGCATTCGATATACAGTATTTCCGTAATCTTAAGAAGAAGATGGGGCTCTTGTCTACGGACCAGTCCCTCTATTCTGATTTAAGGACTAAACCTTTTGTGAACGCGTTGTTTAACGAATCTTCACTATTCTTCAACCAATTTGGTGTTTCCATGGTGAAGCTTGGAAATATTCTTGATGCTAAGTCTCGAGATAAGGGTGAAATACGTATTAATTGCAATCGTGTGAACTATCGACATGTTTGAAACCACATCAACATGCATGGAATATTTTGATCATACATGTTTTGTTATGCTCATTCGTAATAAAAGTTATATCTCTATTCATAAATAGATATCATGTAACTTCTAATCGGTAAAATGTTCCTTTTTTTTATATTTCTTTAAGTAACGATAATAAGTATCTATTTATATACTATATAATAAAATAAACCACTTTAGGGGCACTTGTCATCATATTACGCCATTTGCTTATAGATAACTAGGTTAAAGCCCGCATATACACGCGGTTTAACAAATAAAAATACTTTAAATTTATTCGGATTTTATAAAAAAAAAAAAATTTATGTAGTATTAAATAATAATAAACTTAAAAATACACACGATGGGTAAAAAAATACAAAATGATTGTAAATATAGGTGGGGGTTTGTGGAGATTTGGTGTTGTGAAAAAAGTAAAAGTTTCCTATGGAGGGTTGAAATCTTTGAAGTGGAGGTTTGTAAGTTTCAACGGTGTGGATACGCGTGCAATCAGGTTGAAGTTTCTCAATTTACATTTAACCCATCGGAATCAAAGATAAAATAATTCAAATTTAATAAATAATCAACTCACTCAACTTATTATAGTAAATTGTCTATTCAAACTTGCATTAGATTAGGAACGGAGGGGGTGATTAAAATATTGTGAATAACATAAATGATTGTTATGGATTTTTCTACCTATATGGTTAATGTTTTCAATAAGTTTAATTTCAAACTTCCAATCTAGAAAACAGTAAAAAGAAAATTGCATGTCAACCTAACCTGGCATTGCATATTTTAAAACTCCTACACATTCACAAACTTTGATCCATTATTAAGTTCCAGGCATCTGTGTTACGATGCTCATTCTGTGGGGATAAGAAAAAGGTAACAACATTAAAGAAAAACTTTGATTTTATATTA
Organism: Helianthus tuberosus; assembly: GCA_030545235.1. Lineage (NCBI taxonomy): Eukaryota > Viridiplantae > Streptophyta > Magnoliopsida > Asterales > Asteraceae > Helianthus > Helianthus tuberosus. Next base: position 89,422,993 of record CM060369.1, read on the forward strand.
TTTTTTTCAAAATAGAGCTTTCTGAAGTATCGGCAACACAATAATTAGAACCTAAGCTCATTTGCGTAATAGGACATCTTCATGTTGAAATAAAAAGTAAAGAACTAATATAATAGATTTGCATGCATAACATCATATACCATAACAAAAACGGATCGATAATCTCAGATATGCTGAACCTTTCTTGGAAACATTTGACCAATCTTTAGCAGCTACACCAGACCTCCAATCAAACTCAACTGGAATATTAAGTGGTGATTGGTAATCAATGGCAAAAAAGCAAGCCAGAATCAAACTAACCCGATTGCACATTTTTAGGGGAATGATAACTATTCCCAAAGCCGATGTCACCCGCATTACATTAAAACATCAACCAATGCAAGTTATGCAACAGTTCAGTTCAACTAAATGCTAAGAGGCGAAAAACAAAAAAATAATCATATATACGTACCGAAACCTAATAACATAAGTTTAATAATGAGACCTCCAATTGCATCAGCATGAGATTGAGCTATCACAATTGTTGAATTGCATCCATTGTTCTTATCCTAATAAAGTAATAATTCAAGAGGTCGAAAGATATTCAGTATTCCTGTAGCAAAAATATGTAGGAGAAAATGAGTGACTTCATTATTGCCCAAAAGTAAGGAACCAACAAAAGGCACCTTAATAAAAGAACCTGTAAGATGAACAAAGGATGCTTGTAGCAAGTTTTCAATTTAAACAATGGTGAAAACACCTAATCACACACACATACCGTCAATTTAATAATAATGTCCAAATCATGAATGTAAATTAAACAAAAACTTCAATGGGAATTAAACTCACTGGAAATCGAGTGTCGAATGGAGTTGAACTGAGGAAAGAATGCGTCACCGTCTTTCACTCTGTATCGTCGCACTATCTTCATCGGAAGAACGCAACTTCTTCATCGGAAGAACACGAGTTCTGATCGACATTTCTCGGCATCTGATTAGATTATATATCACCTAATTCAGTTTTGCTTGAATCGGTGAAATATAAAGTGAGTATCAAATGGTTAATATCCACTACTTCATAATCTACCTTTCATGATTTTCCATTCATCCGATGATGATACATAGATAATCAATAAAGCTTTTCTATCGTGAGAATATGATTTGAAAAGGTGCAAAACCACAAAGCACATTTGTTCACCAATCTCTTGGATTGATAACTTGCTGTATATAACATATGAAAAAGAAGAATAAACATTAATGCTAAATTTCAGCCCACTTCCAATCCTGATTAATTCCAAATCCAAAAAGTAAAATAGATACTTTTAGTAGTGCTCTAGTTTGATTACTACGCACAACAAAGACACCAACCAGCCACTCATAATTTTAAAAATTACCACAATTTAGATTAAAATTTAATCTCTTATAGCAGAAAAAGCAAAGTTCAATGCCAAATTTATTCAAACCCTAGCATAAAGTTTTTCATCACATCTTAAGAAAACTGAGACTGAAACAGCGAATATGTGACATACTTGAGCATCATATGTAGCGATTTGAGACTGAAGCAGCGAAAGATGGGGCGATTGCACTGGAGGATGATCGGTTTCTTCAGCTTTCAGCATTCAGCGTCTCCATCAGGGCTAGAAACCAAAAAATGGATAATGGATCGGATGGGTCACCTGAAGATCTTCAGAAACGTTTGTGTTTGGGAGAGAGAAACGGAGTGTGTGTTGGTGATGTGGGTAATAATAATAATAATAATACTACTACTACTACGATTAATGAATAAAGTTTTGAATGAGATATGGGTCATGGATCACCGCATGACCCGCTTACATAACCTGGTTCCCGTAATCACTCTTTGGGTAGTAAGGAGCCCTCATTGAGTGACACCTGTCCCAAAACAGGTTTCTTTTATTATAGTAGATAGATTATTATTTTAAGGGTAAATTACTTTTTGAGTCCCTGTGTTATATTGGTTTTAACTAGTTGAGTCCAAAAGCAAAAAGTTTAACGACCTGAGTCCCTATAAGCACTTTTCTTAACCATTTGAGTCCAATTTTCTAACTCCATCCACCAAATCTGTTAACTATGAGGGTAATTTGGTCATTTACACACAAGTACAAGTCTAATATGCACATAAGTACAAGGAACAAGTCTTTAATGCATAAACTTTTAATATTTATAATATATATATATATATATTATAAATAATTACATGTCTAGTAAAACACACACACTGCACACACGCTCTCTTATCTTTGCACACACTTTCTCTCCCTGTGAACACCATCGCGCACAACCACCATCCCCACCGTCATCCCCACCACTGCCATCGCGCACAACCACCATCCCCACCACTGCCCCACCGTCATCCCCACCACTGCCACCATAAAAAACATGCCATCTCTCTTTCTCTCTCATCTCTCTCTTTCCATCAACACCCACCTCCTCCATAACCACCACTACGCAGCCACCATCACCATCAACCCCCACTTCTGCCCAAATCTTCACAACTGTATCAACACAACCACACATAATATCCATACACTATGAAAATCGATGAAAAATTGAGGGAATTCACGAACCAGAAACCCTAGAATTGAGGGATTTCACGAACCAGAAAAATTCAGGGATTTCACAACTGCATAAACACCACTGGTAACCTTCAACAACCATGAAAACGCATCAAACCCTACACAGATGCAGATTAAATCAAGAAAAGAAAAATACCCTTTTGTGGTTACAATTTAAGGAGCATGAAATTTATGGGGATTGGTGAGTGTACCTGTGTTTACGAATGAAATTGAAGTGGTAGAGGGTTTGACGGAAGGAGATGAGGGTTTTGTAGAGAGCATGAAACAATAATCAAAGAAGCATGAGTGCAGCAGGTGGGACTGCAGATTTCTTCTACAGAGAAGCTCAGCGCCTTGGTTTCAGTTAGGGTTTCAGTGTTAGGGTGGTGGGTGTTGTGGTGGTGACGGTGAAGGTGCAGCGGTGGTGGGTGTTGTGGTGGTGGCATGGACGTTATGGTGGTGGTGGCGGCGGCGTTAGGATGGTGGTGGTGATGGTGGCGGCGTTAGGATGGTGGTGGTGATGATGGTGTGGTGGTGTGGTTGAGAGAGAAGGGGAGAGAGATGAAGAATAGAGATCAGTGTGAGTGTTTGTGAGATAGCTTATTTATATTAACAATTAATACTAATAATAATAATATGTAGGGGCATTTTAGTCTTTTAATGAAAAGTTAACAGAAAATTCAAACAGATTTAGAAAATTGGACTCAAATGGTTAAGAAAAGTGCTTATAGGGACTCAGGTCGTTAAACTTTTTGCTTTTGGACTCAACTAGTTAAAACCAATATAACACAGGGACTCAAAAAGTAATTTACCCTTATTTTAATTTAATCTCTTCTAAATAATTATAGATAACTCTCCTACTAAATATTATTTAATTTAATATCTTATATTATAGATAACTCTCCTACTAAATATTATTAGTTTAATATATTATAGATAATTATTATTTAGTTTAATCTCCTTCTCATTTATAATATTATTTGTTTGAATTAATTATATTTGAACGTTTTGTTTAGTTTGGTATCAAATAAATTTTACGGAACTTAAAATAAAATTAACTAATATTATTTATCATTTATACATTTACGGAATTTTAAATAAAGGGTTAAATTTATTGAGACTTCGTTAACAAATTTTGCAACAACAGAATAATCTATTTTTATCACGAAAACCAAACTTTGTATTAATATATTAAATTTTTTTATTTTCACTATACAAAATTAGATTTACTCGACCTATGTAACACATGAGATTTTTTAAGATATAACTTTTTATTATTTGATATATAAAATTAGATTTATTCAATTCGTACAATACACGAGGTTTTTTAAGTATATATATTTTTATTATTTAGTACAGAAAATTACATTTATTCAAACCGTGTAATGCGCATATTTTTAAAGATGAAATTTTTTTTATTGTTTGGTATATAAATTTACATTTATTCAACCCGTGTAATAAATGAGGCTTTTTAAAGACGTATTATTTTATTATTTGGTAAACAATATTACATTTATTCAACCCGTGTAATACACGTGGTTTTAAAGATATAACTTTTTATTTGGTATATAAAATTACATTTATTCAACCCGTACAATATTGTTTTTATAGAAATAACTTTTTTTATTATTTAATAGAGTTAATTACATAGTTAGTCATTATGGTTTACACAAAATAACATACTAAGGTAATAATAGTATAAAATCACCTTCTAGGGTATTAGCTTTTCATTTTGTGACGTTTGGAGGTATTAACTTCTAGAGTATTAACATAGTTAGTCCATGTGGTTTGCACAAAATAACATAACTAGGTACTAAAAGAATGTGATTTTAAACCTACAAATAACGTTAATACCTCCAATCATTACAAAATGAAAAGTTAATACTCTAGAATGTGATTTTAAACTATTAGTATCTAAGTATGTTACTTTGTGCAAACCACAAGGACTAACTATGTAATTAACTCTATTTAATATATAAAATTATATTTATTCAACTCGTACAATAAATGGGGTTTTAAAGATATATTGTTTTGTTATTTAGTATATAAAATTTATTTATTCAACCCCGTGTAATACACGGGGTTATAACCTAGTATATTGTTAAATGAAAGTGAAAATGTTACTGAAAAATTAGAAAAAAGAAATATCAGAAAAAGACAAAGCTAATCTATATCCGGTAAAGTAAAATGTATTATATTACACTTTTCGTCCTTTATGTTTGTATCTTTTTACAATGGATGCTCTTTAACTTCAATAATTACATTCACAATCTTTTATTTGTAAAACTCATTACACTCTACGTCCTTTAACACTATTTAGATTAACATTTCCAGTTAAGTATAAGTATGTATCTTGCACCTGAGGATCGGTTAGTAATTTTACTAGTATATTTAAAATATTGAGTAAACTGCAATTTTACCCCTGGAGATATAGCTCATTGGCACTCTTACCCCCTACCACGAATTTTTTGTTGTTTAACCCCCCCCCCCCCCACAAATGCGAAACACTGCAATCTTACCCTCTGGCACTCAACTCTGTCAAGTCAACGTTTGTTTGACTGTACCAGCAGGGGTATTTCGGTAATTTCACCTCAAAGCCATCTTCAAACCTAGATCTTCATAATCTTCAAACCAGATCGTCATAATCTTCAATAATTTTCATAAATCTTCAAGATCATCATCTTCAACCCAGATCTGGGTGTTTTTAAGTTGGAAGATGGATCTGGATGTTTATAAGTTGGATGTTTAAAGAAAGAACGATTTATGAATCTGCACCAGTCTGTAACTCGGTTCCCTGAGTTTCGGTTTTTCTATTTGGGCACCCCACCTTCTATATCATCAAGAGAAGTAGCATGAAAATAGCAGGCATATAAAATTAATTTAGATAGTGCAGGGATTCACCATTTACCGGTTCCCTTCCTTGGGCCTGAGAAAATTAATTTTATTTTTTTCTTTTGTTTTATAGTTTCAGTAGTTTACATGACAACTTGACCTCGAAAATATGCACCCAGGTTTTATCTTGATGGGTTGAAAAATTCACCAAGAAATCTCTTGTTTTATTAAATTGAGTAGCTTGTCTATTAGGTTATGCGATGTGGGCCACACCTCGGCCTGGCCCGTCTCGACCTAAACACCATCTGTAGGAACGTTATACGACCTGACGAGTCGATCAGAAGAGTACTCAGACTGAATCAGAGGCGGAATTCATTGATTCAGTCTTTGTTTAGCTTGATTTCACTAATTTGTCTCAGTTTATTGCACTTTATAACAGGTTACAAGCTCTGGAGACGATTTGGCAGGGCTTCGCCATACCATACAAGACCACACACACAACTACTATCTAGTTCCGCTCATGTGTGCCTATTTATAGGTCTGATGGGTTCGCTTATATGTACATGACCATATGAGCGGACCTATCATGATGACATATAAGCGGACCTATATGGATGACACATAAGCGGACCTACTATCTTGACATATAAGCGGACCTATCTAACTCATGTGTTTCTTGATTTTCTTTAACTGTACAATCATCCCTAACCTAAGACTCGAACTAAGATGTAGTCGACAGACAACTGCACCAACAGACTCCCCCTTGAATGTTGACGGAATCTTCAGTGAGAGTCTTCAGCATGACAACTCTTCAATCTCGATCGGTCTTCTTCAGGAACTCTCCTGGAATCATGTATCCGGATCTTTCTCTGGTTCTAACTTTCGTCAGACTCCCCCTTTCATCTAGCTGGGATCGCCATCTGGAATTTGTTATCACCATTGAAATCAAATCCTGGTTTTTAAAGTTTAAGCTCTCCTCAGGTTCTGATGCATCTCCTGGCTTTCGTAGCAACAGGATCAGAAACCTATACATCTCAAACACTCTATTACAAACAAAACAATGTTGTGATTCAACTAAATGAATCAACTAAACATTTAAGAATCATTTTCATTTAAAATTGTTTTTTTTTTTAAATTTGAAACATTTCAAATTCTGATTCAACTTAATAAATCATCTTAAACATTTCAAACCATTTAACCAACCCAACTGTTCATCTTGTTTAGCCTTTGAGATTTTGAATATCAGCTTTTCAACATCAGTTGTCAAAAATCTTTTTGGATTTTTCAAACTATAAAACACAAATGCAATAACAGAAATTAAATGCAGAAATGAAATATGTACAAACATATTTTTGTGAGTTTGCAAAAGAGGATCAGATCAGTTTTTAGACAAATCACAAGCACCGTTAAGCTCTTAATCGTTTTAAGCTCTAAACAATTCACGTTGATTGACGATATGTTTATCCTCTTAAGCTCAATCTAAAAACTTTCGAAATGCTTACCGATACGTTAAGGTATATTTAGATAGCACTAAAATTCTTATGGACCCCACGATCTCAGCATATCCCCTCATCATGCAATACACTGACTCAAGTAATGCCTTTAAACTTTTATCAACTGTGATTTGTGCGAAAATAAAGCAGAATGTTTAAACATTAACAATCAGGTCGATACTTTCGTATACGCAGAGAAAGTCCAATGTTTAAACAAAATAAGAAAAAAAATAAGTTGAAGTTGTTTAGGCTTTAACCACTAGGTCGATACTTCCGTATACACAGAGGAGGTCCAAAGCTTAAACGAAACACCAAAGAAAATAAAGCAGAACGTTTAGGCAACAACATCCAGGTCGATACTCACGTATTAACAGAGGATGTCCGATGCTTAAACAAAATAAAGAAATAAAACAAGTTTAAATCTTTGCAAAATGAAATGCACAAACACAGCGACTTTTTAGCAAAGTTGTGAAAGTTCACAAACTTAACCAGTTTTATGTCTTTCGACAATCAGCGATTACTGAGTAGGCACACAGTCAAGAAGGACAAAACTAAGTACTATGCTTTCAACCATGTTTCCCACTAGAACTAGGCTTTTTCATTTAAGTTTGTATCGTTATCGCAAATCTACTAGTCTAGCTGAGCCTATCGTCACATCTTTAGTGAGACCGTTTATCACATTTAGACTATACATTTCTTTAGCATGCTGTGATAGTTCACTGATTTTCTATCATTTCCTCTTGTTTCAGCAAAACTCATTTTTAAATTTTTCAATGTTTTTGACATTTTCAAATTTTCTATTTTTTTTTTAAATTTTACTCCCCCTAAAATCAAAATACGTTTCAATTTTGATTTTCTGGGAAAATTTGAAACAAACTGTACAAACTTGACAACTTGATGAGAATCACTTCAATTCTCTATCCACCTGGCATAAACAATCAGAACTCCCCCTCACAACAAACTATTTTCCCATTATGATTTCAAAACACTTAAGTTTGTTTTAATCAAATAGTTTTTCTGGAAAATAAGTTTTGTGTGTCATTTCACAAATTCGGGGATCTTTCATCACTTTGTTCTCTTCAACCACTAGTAAAAACTAACATTTGTAAGATTAATCCACAAACATCACTTGTAGAAAATCAATTACAATTTAATGTCCCTGATTTACCACTTTTAAATCGAAATATCACAATCGTGAATTTCTCAAGAAAAATGCCGATTCCTGCTCCTCGCTTACCAACCTGGGAGCTCCGGCAAGTCAGGTTTTTCATTTAAACAGATTCACCCAAGCCTGACGGTCCTTGGGTGATTTTGAATTCTTGTTCAACAATGGTGGAAAATTTTCATCATCCATTGTTAAACCAGAATTCTCATTTTTTACCTCAACAACTGGCTCCTCTGGTTTTGACGAACCAGAATCATTGCCTGAATGTGGCTTGTCTGACTTTGATGAGCCAGATTCATCGCCGACATGTGGCTTGTCTGACTTTGATGAGCCAGATTCATCGCCAACACTTGGCTCCTTTGTTTCCGAAGAAACAAATTCATTGCCAATAACTTTCTTTTTCATCTTTCTCTCTTTCGTCCTCAGATTTGTATCCGATGAATTCGTCTTGCTTGACTTTGCAATCGAGGGAGTCGATTCATCAGAACTCTTATTCGATCTGTTCGGTGAACCCGAGGACAAAATCTTCTCAAGATACTCTCTCGCCTTCTTCCTCTTCTTCCTCAGTCTGTCTTTTTGCCCTTGAGAAAGCTTTACTTTCGTTTCTTGAACTTTAGGTTTTTGAACCTTCTGTTCTTTGGGCTTGACATTGACTGGTTTTTTCACCTGCTTCTGAGATTCAGCCCTCGATCTTCTCATTGATCTCATTGAGCAATCTCTAGCAATATGGCCAATGATGTTGCAGTTAAAGCATCTCCTCGACTCAAATCTCCAACTCTGGCAGTTAACAGCAATGTGTCCTTGATAGCCGCATCTGTAACACACTCTGTTATCGTACCAATCACCATTTTCAGCCCAAATGCTCAAATCATAGCATTGTTTGGCTTGGTGATAATCCTTGCTCCTCTTGTATGCTGGATTTGACTTTTGAGCACTGTGGTCCGACCTGCACCACTTATTACCAACAATTTTTAAGTTTTCATTTTTCAATTTTTGTGATTTTTGATTTTGATTGGATGATCGATCTGATGAGCTTTTATTATCTTTTTGAACATTTTTCTCATTTTTAATTTTTTGTTTCTGTTCCACTTCCTTCTTCAAAGGTTTTTGCTTAGAGCATTCTCCCTTTTCAGTAGATTGTAGAACAGTTTTCTGAAATTTTTCTTTTAATTTCAAAAACAATTTTTGTTTTTCAATTTTATCTTTTTCAGCATCAGATTTCTCATCACAATCTTCAACTTTGACTTTGTCAAAGTTTGTGACATTGTCACTTATTGGAACAGAATTGATAGGTTTTGGACAGGGAAATTTCAAACTGTCTAATGAAGTCACAAAACCTTTCAATTTCTTTTCAAGTTCGTCAATCTTGTTTCTTGAATTCCCAGCTTCGTTTTCAAGCTGCGATATTCTTTCAAGATGAGACTTGATTGATTTTTCATTCTCATTTTTCATGTTTTCAAGAACAGACTTTTCATTTTCCAAAACTTTTATCTGTTCTTGAAATTTCGTTTCATTTGCTTTCAAATTCTTGTTCTCAAGTTTTATCCAGAAATCTTCATCTTCTGAAGATTTCTTTTTGCTTTCAAAGTCTTTTTCTAACTCTTTAATTTTCTTTTGAGCACATTCACATTCTTTTTCAAGTTTAATAATTTTCTGAAGATGGGAATTTATCATTTTTTGCTTTTCGATGTTGTTTTTGCTAAACACATCTCTCCCATCTTCGAGAATTTTTATTTGATTTTGAAATTCTCTCTCAGTTTTTAATTTTTCAATTTCAAAACCTTTGATTTTTGATGTTAAACTGTTTAAGTCATTTAACAGTTTAACATTCTCAAATTTCAACTTTTCACAGTTTCCCTGTAAATCCAGAATCTGTTTTTCATTAGTTTGCTTCTCATTGTTCAACTTCTTGACTTCCGATGTCAAACTTTCCTCATCCTTCAAGAGTTTGTCATTGTCAGTCTTAAAGTTGTCACACTTGATGCATACTACTTGAAGATTCATTCTTCACAAATTCTTCATTCTTTGACACTTGCTCTTTCTCTTTCTGGAAGGTTCCTGCACAAAAAATTTTAACAAAATCAAGAGGATTTTCATTTTCATCTATATAACAACCTCTCTTGATATCGTATTTCATCACATATTTTGCCCTAACACATTCAACAATCCTTTTGTTCATCTCATCAATCACATCTAATCCCATATCCATCAAATGATTTTCCAACACTTTAATCATTTCTTTTCTTTTCTTTCCATTTTCACATTCATGAGTTTTAAGTATGCTGATGAATCTTTTTAGATGATATTTTGAAAAGTCTGGATCCTTTCTTAAATTCTTCAAAAATTCACTCCATTCAATGGGTAATGCATCTGCAAACTTTTCTATCTTTTCAGCATCTGACAGAAATATCTCATGATTTTTTAAGTAACCAAGTAAAACTCCATATCGGTTTTCTAGATCTTCCAAAGTTTCATCTTTCAAACATACAAAATATTTAAACCTTTTTTCCCATCTATCCTTGCTCACTCTTTTATAACTCTCATCTATAAACCCTTGATTCCAATTATTAAATCTCTCAAAATAATAGTTTTCTTCTTCATCAAAGACCATTGCCATTTTTCTAATAATCCCAACAAATCTTTGTTGTTCACAAAAGCGAATCTCTGATGTGACAGAAAAGCGAACCAGAGTTGTTCAAAAGAGCGGAACAATCAAATGTTCACAAGAACGGAACTGATTGTTGTTCACTGAAGCGGACCTACTTGTTGTTCAAACGAGCGGACCAACTAAGTATGGATAAGCGAACCACTGAATGATCACAAGAGCGGATCTATTTGTTGTTCCAATAAGCGGACCACAAGAGTGGAACTACAACAATCAAGTCTCTAAAAGCGAACCTTTTGAGCGAACCTACAACAAAAATGTCTTTGGAGCGGATCTCTATGCAATTTGGAGCGGACCTGATGTAATTTGGAGCGGACCTTCTAAAAAAATGTCCGAATAAGCGGACTTGAACTTGTCAAATAAGCGAATCTACCAAATGTCCAAAAAAGCGGAACTAAGTTCGAAGGTCATTTCATCCATTTTTTGTCCGTATTTTGATCCGAAACTTTCAAGGGTTTGTCAATGTTCAATTGCGCATAGTCTGTGAAATTTTGAGCCAATTTCGACCGATAAAATTTTCTGAATTGATGAAAGAAGGTGTAGAAATCAGATTTTTTGAGCGAAAACGAGCTAAACGGTAAGAACTCTTCCTCCTGAGCTCTGATACCACTTGTAGGAACGTTATACGACCTGACGAGTCGATCAGAAGAGTACTCAGACTGAATCAGAGGCGGAATTCATTGATTCAGTCTTTGTTTAGCTTGATTTCACTAATTTGTCTCAGTTTATTGCACTTTATAACAGGTTACAAGCTCTGGAGACGATTTGGCAGGGCTTCGCCGTACCATACAAGACCACACACACAACTACTATCTAGTTCCGCTCATGTGTGCCTATTTATAGGCCTGATGGGTTCGCTTATATGTACATGACCATATGAGCGGACCTATCATGATGACATATAAGCGGACCTATATGGATGACACATAAGCGGACCTACTATCTTGACATATAAGCGGACCTATCTAACTCATGTGTTTCTTGATTTTCTTTAACTGTACAATCATCCCTAACCTAAGACTCGAACTAAGATGTAGTCGACAGACAACTGCACCAACACCATCCCCCCCGGGCGTCGTCCTGAACGTCGCCCTCCCGACGTTGGAGACGGGCACTACAAGACAAAACCATCCTTACACACATATACATACAACTTATATATATATATATATTTAAGCCTATCCCCCATTTCCTTAGTTTCATCTCCTTTGCCACACCCTCACACTCATCCTACGTGACACTTACGTGGTGGATCATCCTCCAAGGATGGGTCTCTACCATACCGCATAGCCTTAAGAATTATGATTTTTTGAGTGGTGGGAGTATTTATTTTTTGGGGAAATAAAAATCTAAGTCTAGGTTTTTAACATTTAGGATATTTGATGCTTTGGTTGATTTTCTATGTTAGGAAATGGTGGTGGTTGGTTAGAGAGAGAGAGAGATTGAGAGAGGGGGGAGAGAGAGAACTAAGATTGAGATAGAAAGATTAGAGGTTGTTTATTTGTTTAAGGGTAAATTACATTTTTCATCCTTTATACTAGTAAAATTACTAGACTACGCTCATATGCAAGTCATATGCTATATTTAACTAAAATTTTTAACCCGGTTAGGGCTAAAGGACGTAGAGTGTAATTGCTTTTACAAAAAAAAGGATTGTAATTGTAATTATTGAAGTTAAAGGACATCTATTGCAAAAAGATACAAACATTAACAACGAAAAGTGTAATTTACCCTATATATAATTATACTAGAAGGGTGCCCGCGTAATGCAACAGGGAACACAGACACTGTTAGGGTATGTATGGTTTAGTCAGTTCGGTTATTTTCCTCATCGAAGTCATCGGTTAGTTTCTTTATTAAGCAATCGTTTTTCGGTTAAACAATTTGGTTTATTCAGTTAGATTGACGGTTTTTGGTTTGGTTCATTTTATTTCGGTTAATGGCCTAAACCAAACTTGGTCTAAAACTTTTTGCTTAGAAATACATGAAATTGAGGTATAAAATCTGAAATGCATGAGTTGGAAAAATGAAAGTTAGAAATATATGAACTTATGAACGGTTCAGTTAGTTTTGGTTATTGGCTAAACGACGGTACCAAAAAACCAATAATCGGTTTTCGGTTAATTTAGTTTTTGGTTGATTTCGGTTTAGTTCTGTTTGTTTTCGGTTCAGCTTCGGTTAATGATTCAATTGTTTCTCACCCTAGAACACTGTTAGTCATGTAATATATCATTTTTAAATTTAAAAATATAAAAATACTATACTCAAGTTAAAAAAGATATGATGCTTGTTTTATGTTGTTATTTTTGTAGAAAAACATAGAAAAAAATTATGATCGCTTAAAAATTGTTGGGTAGTTAGTTTTCTACAAGGTAGATATATTTTAACTACTAACTAATTAATTAAAGTTTGGTAAAAGATGAAGGATTAAAATGTAATTAATGTTTGATAGACTAATTTATACTTACTTTAAGGTTAAACCTTACGTATTAAATTCGAAAAAAAAAATATATTAACTTTTGGATATTTTAAAATGTCATTCTCAATTGCATTACAATATATATATATATATATATATATATATATATATATATATATATATATATATATATATATATATATATATAGGACAAAGATCCGTTAGGAACCACCCCTTATTGCGATAACTACGAGAACCAATGTGAATACAACAAAAAATACCTAAAAATAGCTAAAAAACATACAAAATATTTTTTTTTAAATATTTTTTATAAAAAAATAGCTACTTTTAGTAGCAAAAAAAAATAGAAATTATTAAAAAAAAATAGATTTTTTTAGATTTTTTTTAGATTTTTTTAGGTTTTTTGAGGGTTTAGTTTTTAGCATTTTAGGGGGGGGGGGGTTAGGTTTTTGGGGGGTGGGGGTGGGGGGTTAGGTTTTTTTAGCTATTTTTGGTTGTGTTCACATTGGTTCTCGCAATAAAGGTGGTTCTCGCATGAACCTTACCCTATATATTTATATATATAGGATTGAGATCATTTCAGAACTCTAAATAACTACAGAACTTTCAGAACTCCTAATAAACAATCATTTTATATATAAGTTTTTGTATTTATGATCTTTTTATCATCTATTATATGTATTTCTTTGTTACATACATGTTAAAAGTAGTTTACATATGTTTAATTGCCAAAATTATACATATGTGTCATAACTATTACATATCCCGCCCCCTAGCTCAACCGGCTATCCCCATGTGGTTTGGGTTGGGCCGGCTTCCTCCTTGGAGGTCGCCGGTTCGACTCCCGGGTGTTGCATACGGGGGGTGGGACGTCTCAATGATGGATCGTATCCTACCGAGGCATGGTGCGGTCTTGAGGGCAACCCGGTTTTACCCAGCTGTTACCCCAGCGAGTCTCTCGTGTGGGGGCAGTATGATTTCCGGGCGGAAGTCAGCTTGCGCGGCGGCCGGGGCCCGATCGAACATCGCGTCCGAGAGTGCGGGGCTGACGGGGGAATGTCTTCGACATGAACCCGGTGACCAATAGGTCCAGTACATAGAAAGTCACCTTCCAAAAAAAACTAATTACATATATGTAAAAAAAACTAGCTTACATATGTGTAATTATAAAATTACATATAAAGAATGATAAAATTACTCTTAACATGTATGTAATCGTAAAAATACACATAATAAATGATAAAATTATCCTAAACATAAAAATATATAAATAAAAAGATTGTTTATTAGGAGTTCTGTGAGTTCTGTAAATATTTATGGTTCTGAAATGATACTTGTCACACCCCAACCAATGGAGGAATCATCGGAGTTGGACTAGTTCGAGATTGCAAGAGACTTCATAACACAATTTGTGGCAAATATTTAATAATTGATTTTTACATTGTTTGAACTAGAAAATACCACAAGTATTCAAGTAATAAATTCCATTTCATTGATTAATGGTCTCATACAAAAATTGGAAACAAATTACAACATGTTTGGAAATAAATTACAATACAACCAGGATTTAAGTTTAAATGTGTTTCTAGGCAATCCTACTAGATTCCTTGCAGCTTTAATTTATATCAACAACCTGCAATACATGTTAAAGCATAGTTCAATACAAAAAAGTATTGGCGAGCATACAAGTTTGAATATAGGTATAAAAATGTTTTAAACAGATTTTTTTCATGGCAATGACTAAGTATAAACATATGAATTTAAAATGTATGATTGCAAGTATAACACGTATGAGCATATATAGAGATTATTTGTATAAAAATTCTAGCATGTTTGTGTATTCGATTCAAAGTACATGTATTGCATCCCAAAGGTAATAAAGCTAAAAAGATGGGATCGAGTATGCTCACATTGGTTGCGTTGCGATTTCTTGTAAGTAACGTACGAGTAAGATTGGAAAAAAAATCCAACAGAACAATCAAGAGCGATTAACCTAGATATTTAAAAATAACATGTAACGATTCGGTTATTATTTATAGGTTGAATAAAATTCCTAACATTTAGAGTTACAAACTAATGAATTTTATTTCATTCAAGATATAAAAAGAGTAAGAGAAAATAAATAAATAAATTGGTTGGTTATTTTTGTTATTATTAAATTATGAGTTTTAATATCATGAAGAAAAATAAAATTCAATGAATAATTAATTATAATTAAAAATATAAATAGAAACCTGTTGATTATATGGAAACAATGAAAGTAAAGGAATAATATGAACCAAGTGAAACTGCTTATTTTGGTTTAAGGGCATGTTTGGATAAGCTTTTCAAACCAACTTATTGGTTTATTGACTTATCAAAAAGTCAATAAGTTGTTTTTGTGTTTGGATAACATAAAAGTCCTTTTTGAAATGGCTTTTTGCAAAGGAGGAAAATGAAATTTTGAAAAGCCAAGGAATTGTGACTTCTTGATCCAGCTTATGACTTTTCAATAATCAAATTACCAATATACCATTTCTTTAACCCCTTATATCTAAAAGAATGCCCATTTTAGTCATTTTACATTAATAAGCTAATCCAAACACTTTTTTTTAAAACTCCTCTTCAAAAAGTCTTTTTTTCCCAAAAGTCATTTTTAACTCTAATAAGCTTAGCCAAACATGCCCTAAGTGTTTCAAAAAGGCAAAATGACTTTTTCAAATAAAAACCCAAAAATCGGCCATAACTCGCTTAAAACCGGACTCTAACTCGCATCTCTACGAATACGTGCACGCATTGTTAACCGGTGTTTATCGCATTGGAAACTCAAAACCGATCTGAATATGATAATTTTATGTGGACAAAAGACAAATCCTTAATTTCCACATCTTAAAATGATTTGATTTTGTTTTGATTTTCACACTAGTCAACTGCCATCATCTTCTTCATGCTTAACCACAACAACAGTGACTTATCATATTACTATATTTTTTTTAACTATCAGTTCATGTGTGCTATTATGAGTTTTTTTTAAAAGTGGTGTATTTTGAAAATATTTTTAGGATAACGGGGAAGTCAAACAAAAAAAAAGGTTTTTGGTGTATCCGCTATTGCTAATAGCGGATTACCGCTATTGCTAATAGCGGATTAGGAAGGAAAGTAAAATGTGTTGCAGCCATGCTCAGGTAGGTGTCAGCTTTCTCAGGAGCTTTTTTCTAATCCTCTATTCTCAATAGAGGATTAGGAGGAAACCCTTAACCATGGTTCCAAACTCACCCGAGACCAAACATAACCCTGTTAAATAGCTAAACCCAGGTACAAAACTTAACCGAGTTAACTTTTTTCAAACCAAAGTTATATTTCTACCTAACAACCTTGGATTCCTCCTCTATTATTAATAAACAAGCGTGGCAGTACCTGCGAGGAATTGATAAAACAAAATGGACACTCTTGTATGACCGTGGGAATCGGCGATGGGGTAACCTCACCACGAACATATCGGAAAGCATGAACAATGTGTTACGTGGTGCCAGGATGCTCCCAATAAAGGCATTAATTGAATATACCTTTAAGAGAGAAGTTGACCAATACGCCATACACTACAGAACCGCCTATGATTGCTTAACGGACTTTCCTCACCGCATGTGGGAGATCTTCCATGATCGTGAAATTAGGGCTCGACAACACAGGGTATACCCATATTCAGCACACCATCAAAGGTTCATGGTGGAGACACGCCTACAAACATCGGACGAATCTGGCCATAGTCCTTATACGGTAGAATTCCAGAAAAAAACATGCTCCTGTGGTAAGTGGCAAATTTACCGGTTCCCGTGTAGCCATGCAATTGCAGTTTGCCACCACTTACGTGAAAGTCCAAGAAAAACTGCAGATGCAAGGTTTTATACAGAAACATACCGTGCACAATACAGCAACCAGTATTTTCCAGTGCCCCATATGGAAGATTGGATATACGCCGGTTGGCAAATTCATGAGGACCCATCAAAGATAAATATTGTAAGGGGAAGACGGCGTGCAAGGAGGATGCATAACGAGATGGACGCCAGCTATGCTGAGGAAAGGACGGGTCGTAGGTGTTCTGGTTGTAAAAGAACGGGTCACAGGATCGACACTTGTCCAAACCGACAACATTAATTGTTGTGGGTTTTTTATTATGTATTTGAGTTTCTGTTTGTTTCATTTCATGTTTTTAATATTAGTAGTGATTTTCGTTGTATATTGTTTCATGTTTCACGTTTTTCATCTTATTATTATTTATCATTTTATTTTGTTATTGTTAATGATAATATTCTAATCATAATTAGTTAGGGTTTGAAAGATTAAAATAAATTAATTAGAGTACAATATAATATTATTTAACAAAATATTATTAAATGGGTTTTAATTTTTTATAAGGTGATCCGCTATTTGTAATAGAGGATTAGGAGATATTGTGTTTTTCCTAATCCGCTATTCTGAATAACGGCTTACGCCATATATATTTTTTTATAAATTAAAACATCGTCATCTTCATCCTCCACTTAAACCCTCCTTTACCATGTTCAAGATCAGAACCCCCTCCTCCACTTAAACCCTCCATAACCATGTTCAACATCAAACCCACCAACATCATCTAGCAACCATCAAACAACCTGCAAAAGCTGTAAAGTTAAAGCACTCATTTAAAACCATTCAACATATGCATGTGGTGTTCTGCAATGGATGTGAATGATGCATGTTCATGGTCAGAAGAAGGCAGACTACTCAGGTTGCATGTGATGTGCAAGAATCTCTTTAATAATAGAGGAGGAATCCAAGGTTGTTAGCTGGAAGTATAACTTAAAAACTTAACTAGGTTAAGTTTTGTAACTGGGTTTAGGTTTTTAAGTGGGTTATGTTTGGTCTCGGGTGAGGCTGGAACCATGGTTAAGTGTTTCCTCCTAATCCTCTATTCTCAATAGAGGATTAGAAAAACATCTGACACCTACCTGAGCATGGCTGCAATACAGTTTACTTTCCTTCCTAATCCGGTATTAGCAATAACGGATACACCAAAAACCTTTTTTTTTTTTACTTCCCCATTATCCTAAAAATATTTTCAAAATACACCACTTTAAAAAAAAACTCGTGCTATTACGTTGAAGTTTAAATAACAAATCTCAAAGGAAAAAAAAGGAATAGCAAGGATGATACGAGTTATACCGAAAGTCCGAAATGATGTGGATTCGAGTTTCGTCGTAGAACTCCGACGTGATCTTCGTTTCTGGCAAGGTTGCGGTATTCCCCGGTGAACGAGACGTAACGAAAGGAGTCCCGTCAAGCTTCGTACGGTTCCGGCGAAGCTCCGATCACCGGCGAAAGTGTAGTGAACCAGAGAGAGTTGGAGAGTGTGGGTGAAATGTCGAGACAAATGTTTTGTGGTTGTGAAGGTGTCGAGATGGATGAGAGGAGAGCAGGTTGAAGGTCTGATGTATGTTGGTGTCATTTCTTTGTGAGTGGATGTTGAAGATAAGGTGCATAGGTAACTTTGGGAGGGAAAGAGGCTTGGTATGCGGTATGCGGCTGATGTTATGAAGTGAGATTAGGGTTTTTCAATTAAACAATACCTATTTATACTAGGTTTGGTTAGTGGGTTTGAGTCTAAGGCCCACAAGTCCACTTTCCGCGTTTTAAGTGGCCCGTAATTCTTACGAGACCCGTTATCAAAACCCGAATGTCGTAAAATGTTGTAAATAATTATTATTTTTTTTTATGAGAAGGCGTAAATCAATGTCGGTAATCGCGTTTGACGCGCTTGTTCGTCGCTCACGGTAAAAAAAATCGCGTAAAATCGCGTCGGTTGACGTTTTTATTCCGTTTTTTCGATTTGATTTTCTAAGCGACGGTACCAAAAAACCAATAATCGGTTTTCGGTTAATTTAGTTTTTGGTTGATTTCGGTGTAGTTCTGTTTGTTTTCGGTTCAGCTTCGGTTAATGATTCAATTGTTTCTCACCCTAGAACACTGTTAGTCATGTAATATATCATTTTTAAATTTAAAAATATAATAATACTATACTCAAGTTAAAACAGATACGATGCTTGTTTTATGTTGTTATTTTTGTAGAAAAACATAGAAAAAAATTATGATCGCTTAAAAATTGTTGGGTAGTTAGTTTTCTATAAGGTAGATATATTTTAACTACTAACTAATTAATTAAAGTTTGGTAAAAGATGAAGGATTAAAATGTAATTAATGTTTGATAGACTAATTTATACTTACTTTAAGGTTAAACCTTACGTATTAAATTCCAAAAAAAATATATTAACTTTTGGATATTCTCAAATGTCATTCCCAATTGCATTACAATATATATATATATATATAGGACAAAGATCCGTTAGGAACCACCCTTTATTGCGAGAACCGCGAGAACCAATGTGAACACAATAAAAAATATCTAAAAATAGCTAAAAAACAAACAAACTTTTTTTTAATATTTTTTATAAAAAAAATTTGCTACTAAAAGTAGCGATTTTAACTTCAAAAAATATTTAAAAAAAATTAGATTTTTTTAGGTTTTTTGGGGTTTTAGTTTTTAGCATTTTAGCTGAGGGGTTAGGTTTTTGGGGGGTGGTGGAGGGGGTTTAGGTTTTGGAGGGGGGGGGGGGGGGGGGGTTAGGTTTTTTTTAGGTTTTTTGGTGGTTTTAGTTTTTAGCATTTAGCATTTAGCTTGGGGGGTTAGGGTTTTTTTGGGGGGGGGGGGGGTTAGGTTTTTTTAGGTTCTTTTAGCTATTTTAGGTTGTGTTCACATTGGTTCTCGCGGTTCTCGCAATAAAGGTGGTTCTCACATGAACCTTACCCTATATATATATATATATATATAGGGAGAAGATCATGCGAGAACCACCTCTTATTGCGAGAACCGCGAGAACCAATGTGAACACAACCAAAACTGCCTAAAAATCACACAAATTTTTTTTTAAATATTTTTTATATAAAAATCGCTACTTTTCGAAGCAAAAAAAAAATTAAAAAAAATATATATTTTTTTAAAAAGTTTTTTTTTTGCCACTAAAAGTAGCGATTTGAGCATAAAAAATATTAAAAAAAATTAGATTTTTATTTTATTTTTTTAGATTTTTTAAGGTTTTAGTTTTTAGCATTTTAGCTTGGGGGGGGTTAGGTTTTTGGGGGGTGGGGGAGGGGGGTTTAGGTTTTTTTTTTTTGGGGGGGGGGGGGGGGGGTTAGGTTTTTTTAGGTTTTTTTAGCTATTTTAGGTTGTGTTCACATTGGTTCTCGCGGTTCTCGCAATAAGGGTGGTTCTCGCATGAACTCCTCCCTATATATATATATAGGGTTGAGACCATTTCAGAACTCTAAATAACTACAGAACTTTCAGAACTCCTAATAAACAATCATTTTATATATAAGTTTTTGTATTTAGGATCTTTTTATCATCTATTATATGTATTTCTTTGTTACATACATGTTAAAAGTAGTTTACATATGTTTAATTGCCAAGATTATACATATGTGTCATAACTAATTACATATATGTATAAAAACTAGTTTATATATGAGTAATTATAAAATTACATATAAAGAATGATAAAATTACTCTTAACATGTATGTAATCGTAAAAATACACATAATAAATGATAAAATTATCCCAAACATAAAAATATATAAATAAAAAGATTGTTTATTAGGAGTTCTGTAAATATTTATGGTTATGAAATGATACTGGCCATATATATATATATATAGGAGAAGGATCCGTTAGGAACCACCCTTTATTGCGAGAACCGCGAGAACCAGTGTGAACATAAACAATAATATCTAAAAAAATCTAAAAAACACCAAAAAAAAATTTTACTATTTTTTTTTGGAAAAATCGCTATATTTTGTTTATAAAAAAAAATAAATAAAATCGAGTAACAGTTATAATGCACATGTGCATTTGTATAATTTCTTTGACAAATTCCGTATTTCATTGCAAATATTAGACAATTGCACTTTCATTTACACTACCACGTGTAATACACTACTTTTTACGTTAACATTTAAAAATGCACATGTGCATCTATATGTATCAACATGAAATAAGGTGTGTAGGTACACTACTTTCTCTTTCATCTATAATTCCATCCTTAATACACAAACATGCACATGTGCATTTTTGTCATTTCTTTGATAAATTCCGTAATTCATTACAAATATTAGACGATTGCACTTTCATTTACACTACCATATTTAATACACTACTTTTTACATTACAAATATTAGAAATGCACATGTGCATCTATATGTATCAACATGAAATAAGGTGTTTTGGTACACTACTGTGAATACACTTTCCATTTCATCTATCATACCATCCATAATACACTACCATTACCTTCTACCATCCATAATACAATACAATTACCTCCTACCATCCATAATACTATACCATTACCAATATTTTCACTTTATTACATGTATATCAACACCATTTATACCATTCAATCAACATATTATATCATAAATTGACAACTATAACCAAACCATCAACCACTGGATATAACTAACCAAAAAACATGTATATAGACCTACTTCTTCATTTAAAATCTCAAACTTTTTATACAAAACACGTTATATCATGGTTATACATAATGATGCACATATGGATTTTGAATATTGGTAATGTAAAAAGTAGTGTATTACTGATGGTATTGTAAATTAAAGTGCAATTGTCTATTACTGATAACGTATTACGTAATTTGTCGAAGTAATGTTACATATGCACTTGTGCATGGATAACTGTTACTCGAAAAAAAAAGTTTTTTTTTTTTTTTTTTTGCTAACTAAATATAGCGATTTTTTAAAAAAATATATTAAATTTTTTTTGAGAGGTTTTTGATTTTTTTTAGATTTTATTTTGTGTTCACATTTGTTCTCGCGATTCTCACAATAAGGGTGGTTCTCGCATGAACCTTACCATATATATATAGGGGAGCGCTAAAATGAAAACCACCTCAAGTTGTAAGAACCGAGAGAACCAGTTTTTAGCCACTAGATCAACAAGATGGATTGATGAGATTAAAAGTAACTAAAATTAATATTAAATACATTTTGCTTTATTTTTTTAATATTTTAATCTAAAAGGGTAGTTTAGTAAAATTACTATTTTTTGTCTTTTAGTCTTTATTATTTTTTATTACTTTTTAGTTTTATTATATTATTTTTTATTTTTTAAACAAATTTTTTTATTAAAAGCATTTTTAAATTCAAATTTTTTAACGAAACGATTTTTTTTGCGCGCCGGTTTTTGCATGCCGTTTTTACGCCCGGCTTTTTCACGCATCGTTTTTAACGCGTCGTTTTTGCACGTCGTTTTTTACGCTCGGCTTTTTCAAGCGTCACTTTTTAACGCGCCGTTTTTTACATCCCGTTTTAACGCGACGTTTTTTACGTCCCGTTTTTTTCGTGGCGTTTTTTATACCCCGTATTCACGCCCCTTGTTTAGGCGCCGTTTTATCACACGATTTTTTACGTTTTACAATTTCCGTAGAAAAAGTTTTACGTTTTACATAAAAGTTTACGTTTTACGTTAAAAAATTTACATTTTACGTTTTAGGTTAAAATTTTTAAACTTTTTACGTTTTACGTTTTACGTTAAACTTTTTACGTTTTACGTTAAACTTTTTACGTTTTACATTTTTACGTCCGGCTTTTTCACGCGTCTTTTTTTAACGCGCCATTTTTACGCCTGGCTCTTTCACGTGTCGTTTTTTTAACGCGCCGTTTTTTTACGCGCCGTTTTTTACGTTTTACAATTTACATAAAAAAGTTTTACGTTTTACGTTAAAAAATTTACGTTTTAGGTTAAAAAGTTTACGTTTTACGTTAAAAAAGTTTACGTTTTACATTATAAAATATACGTTTTATGTTAAAAAGTTTACGTTTTACGTTAAAAAATTTACGGTTTTAACTTTTTTTACAAAAACTTTTTTACATAAAACGAACGCAGATTTTGTCACCGGCACCATCACCGCCGGCCGTCGCCGGTTTTGGTCGTCGTTCGGTTAGCACAGTTTTACGCCCCCTTGACCCTACACTGGTAGCACGGTTTTACACCCCTACCACGCAACACAGGTGTTTAAAACTAGTTATGAATAAGCCCCAAAAGAACACAAAACATGGTCAAACAAGATTAGAAACAAAGCCTAGGTAAAATCAAGCATAATATAATATTACATAATATTAGCCCACAAAAGAAAAGAATTTCAAACATACATTGATAATTCCACCAACAAAGAGACAAGTTAACACCTTGAAGAAACGATTTCACCTTTCAAATAAAAACTTTTGGGCCCTAAATCATCTTCGCCAAGTGGACACAGGAGCACAATAGTGGAGAATCACAGCCGAAAGGTATCTTCCACCATTCTCACATTCAATGTATGGCGACTCATTGCTTCAACCAATGCGAGAACATCTTCATTTCACCCACTCTCATTACACAAAATCGGGAACATCATCGTCACCGGCACCACCACCGCCGGCCGTCGCCGCACGGTGGTCCCTTCTTTCCTCCGTCTCCCCACCAACCACTCTCATTACACAAAATCGGGAACATCATTGTCATCGTCACCGCACCGTCTCCCCACCAACCACCGGTCCCTTCTTTCCTCCGTCGCACTCTCTCTCCCTCCTTTCCCCCTTTTTTCCGGTCCCGCCGCCGTGGCGGTGGCTCTCTTTCTTCTTGCCTGCACCGGAGAAGGGGGGTGTGGCCGTGTGGGTGTGTCTTGGCTGCACCGAAAACAACAATCGGATTAGCAGAAAGAATAGAGAGGTTCGGGGGGTGGTGATGAATATGGTGGTGGGATATGGGTTTCGATGAAGAAGATGGTCTGTTTTCTTTGAAGAAATAAGGAGAAGAAATGTGGAGAAAGAAGATGAATGGAAACAAAAATGAGGAGAGAGACAAAGTTGAGAGAGAATATGGCTTTAAATGTAGAGAGAGAAAGGAAGATTTGGCATTTGGAGTAAATAACCAAACTACCCTTTTAGTTGACATAATTTGATTGGTAGAGACTGTTTCTCACGGTTCTTACAACTGGTCGAGCACTGAACTATTTTACCAGCCCTAACTCTAAGTGACTACACTCGGAAAATGCTTCTTCGATTTGAGCTCGGATATAAACGAGCCAAGCACGAGTAAAGAGTAAGTATGCATTTGCTCGTGTTTGGCTCGTTTACATCCGAGCTCAAATCGAAGAAGCATTTTTCGAGCTTTTTCCATAGAGCATCGAACGAGTTTCGAGCACTAAACTATTTTATCAGCTCTAACTCTAAGTGACTACACTCCTACTATAGGTTCTCTTGAATTCGATTATTAAGCATTGATTGTCACACTTGTTTGGTTCTTCTCCCAAATTCCATCCATATCATGATGATGATTACTTTTACTTGACACGGAGGTTAGTACGATGTCGTATTCATTGTAATTTGAGATGGAAGTTGTTAAGACCCCTATTTGGTTGAATCTGTGCCATCACAACCTAACCCGTATAACTCTACAGAATTCATCATTAGAGCTGCCTTCTGTAACAAAAAATAAATTGATTGGTTAACAAATCCAATTAACCATTGGTTATTTTCTTTATAAGCAAGATTAACGGTTGAACTCCACTATAGGTGTTTATTATATTTTATTTTTCTTGCCTTTGTCATATGCATACTCTTACTTTCCCAAAATCTCATTTGAGTTAAATTTTTTCTTTTTGCGTTTTATGGGAAAAACACATCCAAAATTTATACATATCTACATATAGCATGACGCATGTAATCATGTACCTTAATGAATTAAACAAGTTGACAGATAGACGTATTATAACCATAGTTGTTAATAGCGATCGTAGCGATCGCTATAACACAATACGTAGCGTATATGTCTACTGTCGCTATTATGGTTGTAGCGATAGATATCGAGAATAGTGACCCTTCTATTTTTTTGTTATTTTTTTAATATAAATAATAGTTAAATATAGCTATAAAATAGTTGTATTTTAGATTTTTGTTAAACATACATGTAAAATTGCATATATACAACTGAGTATTTTGATATAATATATATATAAAATTTAAAAAAAATGTCTAGAGTGTCGCTATTTTGAAATAATCCCCCACTATTTATTGCTATTCGATATGTAGCATATAGGTATCTTATTGTTATTTGTCGTTATTTGTCATTAACAATTATGATTATAACCAAGTTGTAAGCAGGTTAAATGAGTCGTGGAGAGATTGACGGGTTGTAAATAGGTTTAACAGGTTGGACTTGACCTTATAATATATATATAGGGGACCGCTAAAATGAGAACCACCTCGAGTTGTAAGAACCGTGAGAACTACACCGTACGGGGCGAGGTGGACCAATTTTTTTTTTCATAAACGTAGACGCGTGTATTATAAACACATTTGTAAAAAAAAATTCAAAAAAAAAATGTCGTGTGTGTAGTTTTGAGCACCACAAGTTTGTGTTTACGGGTACCGTAAAAAATTTTTGGTCCACCTCGCCCCAGATCAAGTAGTTCTCACGGTTCTTACAACTCGAGGTGGTTCTCATTTTAGCGGGCATATATATATATATATATAGGTTTAGGATCCTTTAAAAAGATGAAATTTATAAGAAGGATAAGAAAGAACATGATGAGGACACATGTCATTATTTAATTTATTAGGATAAAGGCAATTAAGTAATTTAATAAAAAAACATTATTAAAGATAAAATTCAAAAACCCACATGCAATGCACATGCAAGTTTCCCCCATCTTTTTTAAACGTCAATAATTTTTTATACGTAACTTTTAAAAAAAATTAAACCATAATAACGAGTGTTTTTTTATCTTTAATATAAGCACCATATTGCTATACTTATATAGAGAAAAAATTACGCTTCAATCGGATTTTTTTGTCCATGGTGTTTTCTCTATGTTGTTTTAATTGTATAGTGATTTAAGGCGTTGTGTTTTACAGTAAAACACCATAAACGTATATAAGACACCATAACATTGCAAATACCATTTACATTCAATCTTTCAGTCTTGTATTCTATGGTGTTTTATTTTAGGAATTCAAAACAAGTTATGGTGTCTTGTAAAACAAAACACCATAGAAAACAAGATTGAATGTAAATGGTATTTGCAATGTTATTGTGTCTTATATACGTTCATGGTGTTTTACTGTAAAACACAACGCCTTGAATAACTATACAATTAAAACCAACATAGACAAAACACCATAGACCAAAACATACAATCGAAACATAATTTTTTTCTTTACATAAGTATAACAATATGGTATTCATATTAATAAAAAACATTCGTTATTATGGTGTAATTTTTTTTGAAAAAAAAGTTACGTATAAAAAGTTATTGACGTTGAAAAAAGACGGGCGAAACTTGCATGTGCATTGCATTGCATGTGAGTTTTTAAATTTAAAAATGTTAAATTTACCTTTATACCCTTAATATAGAAAATTAATTATTTTAATGGTAAACATTATTTACAATTTTGTCGTTATAATCTCAACTATTAGATTATAGATTAAATGGTGTAGATTCTTTCCTACAATTATCATAAAACACACCCTTTTTACAATAACCCTATATATATATATATATATGCGTGTGTGTGTTTATTTTAGTTTTAAACGGGTTGTTGATGAGCTAACCTGTTTAGTGTCAGACCGAATACGAATGATTTATTAAATAAATTAAAAATAACAACTTAAATCTTATTATTTTCGTGTAGTGTAAGTTCTAATTTTTCATTCTATGTTTTATGAAAATTATAAGGGTTTCTTTTATGAAAACTTATCAATATCATATTAACAAAAACGTAAGTATAACTCATAGCTACTTCTATAGCGGGACACATTGAAAAATATGTAAAAATAGGTTCGGGTTGCTCTACAACCCATATATTTATGTATGTCGAATACATTAATCATACAAATTTAAAGCATCATGACCCTTGTAAGCCATTTATCCGAATGAGTCAAACGTGTTGACTAGTTAGCGTATTGTAATCAAGCGGTAAAAGGGTTAAACATGTCACTAATGGGGGTTGGTGTATTTTAAAGGGGTTATACAGGTTGGCTTTGACGATATAGAAGATATATATTTGACGGTGCCCGAAGAATCGAACATGTCTAGGTCCCAATGGAACCAAATTTGCGGCCTCGGTTAACAACATCTCCTTCACCTTGTCGACGATCGCGCTTTTTCAACTCTTCAAGCAAGATATTTTGGGAAGCCAAACCACATTTTCTCCACCAACTTCCCGTCATTCCCTCTTAATTTCAATTACACGGGAACTCCACCCAACAACACGATGGTTTCACACAACACAAAAGTTGTGGTGCTACCATACAACACGACCGTGGAGCTGGTGATGCAAGGCACCAGCATTCTTGGAGCCGAAAATCATCCTCTCCACCTCCACGGGTTCAACTTTTACGTGGTGGAGAAAGGCACCTGAAACTTCAACTCCTCTACCGATCCTGCCAAATACTACCTTGTTGACCTTGTTGAAAGAAACACCGTTGGGGTGCCCTCTGGCGGGTGGGTGGCGGTTAGGTTTAGGGCGGACAATCCGTGCGTATGGTTTATGGATTCTCACATTGAGATTCATTTGAGTTGGGGGTTGAGATTGGTGTGGGCAGTAATGGTTGGGATGCTTCTGAAATAGAAGTTACCTCCACCACCTTCTGATCTTCCAAAGTGTTAATTGTTGGGTTTGACTCATGAGTCTTTTGGTTTTTTTTTTTTTTTTTTTTTTTTTTTTGAGTTTTTAAATTATGTTCTTGTGACATGAGTGATTTTTTTCATGATGTTTTTGGTATTTTGGGTTTTGAATTTGTCTCAGATCCCTTCATTCCTCTTGTAAACCTTATTTGGTTAGAGAGAGACTCGATTTTGTTTATGTTGAGTAGTCTCAACAATATATGGATTGACAAAAGCAATAAAACTTACTCTTTGGAAGATTTAATCTTCTTTGATGTCCTTATTATGGATGATACTGTGGATGTTCTGTTCTTCCTTATTACTCTCAAACTTACATGACAGAAGGATATACGCAAATTTATTGATTTACTGGACATTAAAGAAAATTAATAAGGCATGCCTACATATTTATGGATTCATAAAGAGTAATAATCTCCAACAATAAATTGATAATCATATCAAATTATATATAAAGGGTCATAGGTTAATAATTATACATTATAAATTAATAATCAAACTCACATATCAAATAGTCACAAGGCTATAGCATTAAATAAATTCCAGAATCCTGCCACTTGCCCTTTAACTCCTACGTCAAAAACTTCATAATAGTACCAAGGTAAAAAGGTACGTTCAATCATGTTACTTTGAACATCTGGCCCTTGCCAATTATACATTAGTGTGCTTTTATTTATTGACACATTAATAGTATCGTCAAAGTTTTGTGGTGCTATGTTCAAAGTTTTTCTGTAATTACATACGCGTGTATGATTGTTATGACACATAAATAAACATATTTACTGACATGTTAATAGTGTTGTCAAAGTTGCATATTATGGTACCAATTAAGCAACAATTAGAAAATGTATCAATAAGTTTCAAAGTAGCTCTTGTTGTACACCCATATTGACGACACGTTCTTCAAGAAGGTGAGATAACATTTTAGATGTGTTAGATAGTATTAACTTATAGGGTCATATTATTGTTTTATATTATAAACTTGAGAGTAAATTACAACCGGTGTCCTTTACGTTTGTATCATATTACAACCGGTGTCCTTTAACTAAAGATATTACAGGCTCCGTCCTTTATGTTATCAGTTTTTAACACCCTATGTCCTTTAGTGCTAACCTAGTTTAATTTTTTGGTTAAGTCGTGCCTCTCATATGAGGGCAACATGGTCGTTTCATCTAAATTCTATATTTAAAAACTAAATAAATAATCTCATAAAACCATCTCTAAAAAACCATCTAAAAAACTAAATAAACTAGCTGAAATAGGAAAAAAATAATTACACGACCATGACCGGGCTTTAAAGTAACCGGAAATTACCTTGAAGATGTGACGGGACTATGCGATTTAGGAGCATAATGCATCTATCTTGTTT
This sequence comes from Helianthus tuberosus, assembly GCA_030545235.1. Classification (NCBI taxonomy): domain Eukaryota; kingdom Viridiplantae; phylum Streptophyta; class Magnoliopsida; order Asterales; family Asteraceae; genus Helianthus; species Helianthus tuberosus. Next base: position 89,452,262 of record CM060369.1, read on the forward strand.
GTTCTTTGAATATTTTGAATGTTAAAGGTGTTCGGTTTATAAAGTTTATAAGTGATGGATTGGTATTAAATGTGCATGTACTTTTAAAAATTCGAATGTATATAATGTCTTATAAAATGTCTCATCTTTGTTCGACATTTAATAAAATAATGTATAGAGGAATAGGAATAATCAACTTCTTCTGTTATGAGATGGTTTTTTAGAGATTATTTATTTAGTTTTTAAATGTAGAATTTAGATGAAAATACCATGTTGCCCTCATGTGAGAGGCACATGGTAAGACTTAACCAAAAAATTAAACTAGGTTAGCACTAAAGGACATATGGTGTTAAAAACTGATAACATAAAGGACGGAGCCTGTAATATCTTTAGTTAAAGGACACCGGTTGTAATATGATACAAACGTAAAGGACACCGGTTGTAATTTACTCTAAACTTGAGGTACTTAAGTGAAATTATATCATCTATATAATGTACCCGTATCATTCCATTTCATTTATGAAAAATACAATTCATTTCCTCATTCATGGTATCAAGCCATTCCTTGAGTGGTTCAGTTTCTTCCCATCCCTTTCTCTCCCTCCCTTTCTGTGATCTTTTCATCTCCTTCTTTTTCCTAAACTTCTTATCTCACTTTTTTGTTGTTTTTTATTCATGCTTCTTCTTTTAGCCCTTTTCATCATCTCAATCATTCACCTTCATGGCTTCTTCCTCAAATACAATACTCTCCATATGTGATGTGGAAGGTTCTCAAACCGCTCTCCCATTGATGATTACCAACAATGATAAGCAGGTTGATAACCCAGATTTTATCACTTGGGTTCAAGGTGAACATCAAGCTATAATCCTCCTCAACGCCTCCTTGACCGAAGAGGCGTTAGCCGTAACCGTTGAGTTAACTACAGATCATGACATGTGGGTTGCCCTTGAGGCGGCCTTCTGTAATACCTTGGTTGAGCATGTACAAAACTTGCAAGATAACCTAGGTGCTCTAAAAAGGGTGACAAATCGGTGGCCGAGTACGTTCGCGCGTTTAAGGGTATTTTTGTTCAACTCCATGTTGTCAGTCATTGGGTGGACATAATGGATCAGCTTCATTGGTTCTTATATAGCCTCCGAACATCGTTTGAAAGCATTTCCACTACTATTCGATCGGCCCATCCAGTTCCCAACTTTGTTGATCTTCTTGCCAGCGTGGAAAGTCATGAAATGTTTGTTAAAAAACTTACACTCAGAAGCATCATCGACTCCTACTATTGCTTTTTTGGCCCAGCCATCAAGGCCCAATAACAATATCTTTCATGGTAACAATTTAGCAGGTTCATCAAATTACTAGTCTAGAAATCCTACGACTCATTTCCGGCCCAATCAAGCTATCAAGAACAACTTTCGGGGGCATAACACAATTCAAGGGTCGAACAGGAACAATTTTGGAGGACAAAATTATAAATTCAAGGCCTCCCACTTGTCAACTATGTCGCAAAATCAGGCATTTTGCATCTCAGTGTTGCCATCTCGCCTCTTATGTCACATCAGCCCAACTTCCCGATGATCAACTTGCTCAAGCCTTTCATGCCCAATGCACTATAAACTCGACCATTCCTGATTGGACATCCGACACATGTGCTTCCACACATATGCTTCCAACAGATGATTCCCTTCATAATTCTACCCTTGACTCAAGGTAACAAAAATGTTTATTTTGGAAATGGTCAATCGTAACTAATTTCACATATCAGTAACACTTAATTACTTGGAAATATTGATCTTAATAACGTTTTAGACGTTCCACATCTCACAGAAAACCTTATTTCCATTGGTAAATTTGCTGAAGATAATCCTGTTGATGTCGTGTTTTCTAATCGTTACTTTTATATCCAGGACTGTTAAACCAAGCAAACACTAGCCTGGGGTGTCGTGAGGATAGCCTCTATGTTCTTAGGAACTCTCATCAAGCCGATGTGTCCAATCAATCGTGTCCAAAAGCTTCTTTTGAACTATGGCATTCCCGACTTGGGCATGTTAATTTTGAGAGAACGTGTTTGGATCGATTCTGATGTTCCTTTGATTGCGTATATCTTGTATCTTGTGCGGAATCCAAGTACGAGAGTGGATTGAACAAGAACAAGTAATTATAATCCGGTTTCTATTGATTGATTTGAATTACAATACCACGAAACCCCTTTGACAGAGTTTCCCCTCCCTAGCCAAAGTTCTGTACAAATGAATAAGACATAACACTCCTATATATAGAGTTCTAGATCCGCACCAGTCTCTAAACATAGATGGACTTATAGTTTCGGACCTACCTAGTGCAGACCTACCAAACCGTGCGGATCTACTAGCCTATGCGCGTATCAGCTTCATGTGCGGATCCACCTTGAAACCCAAGTTCTGCGCATCTTGTTGATCCATGCGGATCAACATGCTTGATTCGTGCAGACTGCCTTGAATGTCTTGTGCGGATGTACCATATAAGAATACCTTTTAAACCCTAGTCTTGTCTCATCTGATAGCTACGATACATGATTGACGGAAGCGATAAAAATATGAACTCACATACTCCCCCTTAGATATTGTTGCAGTCAATCTCGTAGCCAGACTCTATCAATCTCTGAGTCTTCAAGAAGCTTTGACATTTCAGAATCACAGACTCCCCTTTGCATCCTAAATCTTCAGCTCCCCCTTTCGACAGACTCTTTCTCCAGGCTCCCCCTTGCTTTAAGCTTTCGAGATCTCAATCTAGCTCTCCAAAAAATTTACAATTCAAAACACTTGTAAGATATTCTTTCAATTTCAGAATCAGAAACATGGCTCTTTCTAAACTTTATTTGACAATTTAAAATTGTTTGAGGTCTTCAAGATTATTAACTTGGCTCTAAACACAGATATTTTGACATTAAACACCAAACTTGTGAATTCAGGATTAATACCTGACTCTACTCCCCATATCAAATAACTTTATATTTGACGTTAAAGCATCCAATCTCATAAACCCTCACAGATAATCAAGTTCATTTTAATGATCTTGAATTATCTGATTATCAACCAAATCCAAATTAATGACCTTGGAGGCAATTCACAAACTGTTTTTGATTTTTCATTAAAAACCTCAAGTTTCAAATTAATGAACTTATTATTTTCTAAGACAAGATCAGCATACTTTTAGATTTTGAAACTCAGCTTTCCAACTTTATTTGTCAAAACATAAAGTGAAACAAAATCTTTTTGTACTTTTACAAACTTTATGCTAAAACACACCTAAAATCTTTTTGTGATTTTGTCTAAAATGAAATATTTACAGACATGTTTTTGTTGAGTTTGCGTCAGAGGATCATATCAGATTATGACAAATCACTAGCACCGTTGATCTATATAAACTTTAAGTTTTAAACGACTCACTTAGATTGTCGGTATACTGATCCACTTAAATTTTCACACAAATTTCAATCGATTCAAAATACGAGATTAGTATTTTAAGAACTTATCTTAATCGCGCGTCCCACCTTAGAATATACTCCCGCATCAAGATTCCCTAGATTTAGTCTTACAAGTGAATATACCTAAATGATATCTGTCTTTGGGTTAGTGCGAAGCCTTGAGAGCTCATGTTAGAACTTCCGTTCAGTCAAAGATATGAAGACTCGACTTAAGGTGTGTTCCATTTAGGAATCTTCTTTACAACTACACTTGATATATATTTTTCGATATTTTCTCAATTTTTGTGCAGAGGGAAAGTTTTAAGCGCGAAAGCATTATACGAGGTCTAGGCCATTGCTGACGCAAAATCAGAAGACCAAATATAATACCCCATATATCAATAAGTATAAAGACCTAATATCTCAGAATCAGACAACCTCTCAAATGAAATTTCAGAGTACTAAGTCCATATATCCGAGAGATATTCCCCACGAGATAAGAAAATTATTGATTTAGGTTTATATCTCGAAATCAATTTACTAGATGTGTAAAAACCTATTGGCATATCATCAGTGACCGTTTATCACATTTTGACTTTCCAATTCTTTAGCATGCCGTGATTGTCTTACTGATGTACTATCATTTCCTCCTTTTACACAAAATTCTTTTGAATTTTATGTTTTTGGCTTTTTCAAATTTTCAATAGTTTTTGTATTTTCTAAAATTTTTACTCCCCCTAAAATCCAAAACATTTTAAAGAAAATTTGACAACCCGATGTAGATAACTTCATCTCGCCATCCATTTTCTGCTTCACATTCTCTTTTTAGTATAAAGCACCCCCATGATTTACAACACATTGATATTTAAACATTTTGAACCAATTTTTTCAAACTTGTTTTATCATGTTTGTTCAGTCGTGAGAGTTTCGGCGAATTCCTTCAACATTTTTTCAAAATTTTTGATTTTAATAAATTAAAAAACAAACATTTTTTTCAGTTTTATGTTTTTCTATTTTTTTCTTTTGTTTTTTATTTATGTTTTATTTCTTATTATTATAAACCAACACTCCCTGATCTCAATCACAGGAGTCCTCTTCCCGTGCCAGGCTGCTCCGCTGTCCATGTTGACTTTCTGTTGACTTCTGGAACACCTGCACATTCAGCAACTCAATTACTTAAATAAAGAAACCCATGCCTGTTTGACCTTGGGTATTTTGACACAATACGAATCATTCAATTTCGGAAAATCTCTGTCGTTTTTCACAAAAACTTTTTCATTCTTGACTTCAGCCTTTTTGGTTGAATTGATTTTTCTTTTCTCATCCACAGAAGTCTGTTTCTTTACCACCCAAATTTGTCCTTTTGAAACATTCCTTTTATAAAATCTTGAATCATTTTGAATATTTCCTTTTGACAAATCACTCTTAGGTTTCCAAATTTGATTTGGTTTTGACATATCAACTTTTTGTTTCCAAATCTGCTTTGGTTCAAATTTGGGTGTCTTTGGTTTCCAAGTTTGTTTTGATTCAAACTTGACTGACTTTTGTTTCACAACCTCATATTTCTTTTTATTTTTCTCAACATCAACAGGCTTCAGATTTGGACATTTGCGACAAATGTGTCCAATTTGTTGACATTTAAAACATGTTTTCTTCGAAACATCCTTAGCCTGTTGTTGTTTCTTTTTCTGAGCATAGAATTCGTCATTAGTCTGTCGACTAAATTGGATTTCTTTTTCTTCTTCAGAACTTGTTCCGTGAACAAAGTTCATCTTTTTCTGAAATTTTGACTTTTCAGATCTTTTCTTTTGATTTTGTTTCTTATTATAACCCAACCCAAGCTTCGTGTTTTTCTTTTTGTAACTTGGTTTGTTATAAAAACCTTTCTTGTTCGCTTTACTGGCAAATTTGTCAATTTCAGAATTTTCAATTTCTACCAGTTTAAATACTTTTTTGATCTTTTCCACAATCACATTTTGAATCGGAAATTCAACATCTGAGAACAATTTGTCCGATCAAACCATATAATATGCCAAACTTATTGAATCATCATTCGCATCTTTCTCAGAATTTGAATTCTTCTGCTAGTTTTTATGAAAGCTTTCCTCATCTTCAACTTGTGATTCATACTTATCATTTTTGGTAGAATCTTCTTTCAGAACGCTTTCAACAACCTTACTTACCACATCTGAATCACCAACATCATCAAATTTAGAGTAAGTCACATCAATGTTTTCAGGCAATTGATCAACCATGTTTATTCCCTTTGCCACCTTTTCGTCATCATAGAATGTATAATGATTCTCCAACGGTGGTGGCATCTGATGATATTCTGATCCAATGCCCTTTTTGTTCTTTTTAGAATCATTATCATCTGGTGTGATGTTGAAAATACCTTCGAGAATGTATGACGAAGCGTGATAACTATGAAGTTTATTAATTTTCTTTTCTTTTTCATCCTATTCTCATTTAACTTCAGCAAGTTCATCAATATATTGATTTAAAACCAGTTGTTTTCCTTTATACTTGGCTTCAAGAAATCTTATCGTTTCAATATATTTTGAAAGTCTTCCTTCAAAACTTTGAACTTGACTTTTCAAAGTTTCATAAGCTTCTTTTACTTTATGATAAGAAAATTTCATCCCATCATATTCTTTTTGCAATTCTTGAATGATATTATCTTTTTCAATACATTTGTCGCGATCTGCTGAGCACTTTTGTTTTAAAACTTTATTTCTTTTTCAAGACCATCACATTTCTGTGTCAGCTTTTCTTCTTTTTGTTTCAAAAACTTTTCAATTTCAAACATTTCTTTACATTTTTCTTTAAAAACATTTTCAATTTTAGTAAACTCAATGTTTCTGGATCTTAAGTTTTCATCCTTCTCAGTACAGGCATTGCATGTTTCCATGCATTTCCTTCACTGCACTTCATTTTTGTGATCAGATTCCTCATCAATTTCATCGTTATTATCCATTGACTTAACCTTATTAGACGACTCAGTAGATTCAGTTTGAGTTTTTACCTTAGTTTGATCTGCCAATGTTGTGTTGTCGGTCGTCTTCTTCAAAATTTCATCCTTCATTTTTTTGCTCTCATCAATGATCTCTTCCACACTCTTCTTCTTTTCTACACTCGCATTGATCACCCTTTTTATATGCACTTTTCCACTTCTTTCTCATAATTCTTATCTTCTTTGATCTTTGAATAAAATTCTCCTGCAGTTGGAATAGCTGTAGCCAGTGCTTTAAAATCTACATTCTTCAGATCCACCGCAGGATTTCCTTGAGGATCTAAATAGTACTTCCTCTCTTCATCCCATCTCTTGGAATTTTTTTGCTTCTATGAAAACATCATACACTTCACTCTACCTCATACGTGCATGACGTTCTTCTCGACTCCATCCTACCTCAGCAACCAATGCATGTCCCTCTTTTGGAATGTATTTATTCCAATTGAAGCCTTCGTCTTTTTGGATCACCACCAAAGCTTGTTTTTTCTCTTTCGAGGAACTTTCATCAATCTGTGCTCGATTAAACTTTGGTTGTTGCTCTTTGCTGTGATGGTAAATTACTTTTCTGTAATACTCATCATGGAATGGATTCAGACTTTCATTAACACCCTGATTTGAGCACTCTTTCTTGAAGTGTCCTTTCTGTTTGCATCTGAAACAAGTAACCTTGGATTTATCAAAACCCAGTTTCGTTGTCGGACCTTCAAGACATTGCCTTCTAGTAATCTCCATGAACCTTTGCGCTCTTCTGATTACACTCGCCATACACCATCTGATATCAATAAGCTCCATCTCTTCTGGATCGATCTGGTCATAGTCTTCCTGGGTCATATTTGGATTTCCAATTTTACCTGCCACCAGACTTTCGTACGATTCCAGAATTGATGCTAAGAAGATCATCTGTTGCTTGCCAGATTCAACATTCATACTCTGATAATTTTTTAGATTCAGGGTGATGTTGTATTGTACCACATCTTGATTAGATTTTGAATTGTTTGATGATGAAGACGAATGATAAGATGATAACCAGAATCATAATTCGGAGACCTGCTTTTTGATGATTCTTCGGAGTTCTCTACACTAAAAGTAGTACCAATCTTTGATGATTGATTGTTCATCAGCATGCTCCCACGATAGTATAGATTTGCATTTTGCTGATAACTTGAACTGGTCATTTTGTTTTGCTTTTTAAGTTCTAGCTCATGGCCTTCAAGTTTTTCAATCAATGTGTCTAAAGTTATCTCGTCAAACTTTGCATCATTTTTCAGAATCATGACAAAGGTTTGCCAATCATCTACATGAGCTAATGCCTCAATATGTTTGTCGATGATTTCTTCTCTGTCCTGTTTGATACCGAATTTTTCTAGCTCAATTTTCAAATGACAGAAACGTTCTATCATTTGTTGGATAGTCTCTCCTTTCATGTAGCTGAACATGTCAAATTCTTTCTTTAGAAAAGATATTTTGTTTTTTCTTTATTTCCTTTCCACCTTCAGCCTTCACTTTTAGCGCCTCCCACATGGATTTTGACGTTTCATCATGTTGAAGCAGACAAAGAATATCTTTAGTGTAATCATTCTTTGTTCGTTAGAGAACTCCTTTTTATCAGCTTCTTTATACTCTTTAATTGGTATTATTTCATTTTTATCATTTGTTGGTTTTTCATATCCAAATTTTAACATAGCCCAACAATCATAAGCATAGGCTTTCACCCAATTCTCAAATCTGTCTTTCCACCAGTTGTAATCTTTTATATTCATTAGTTTCGATGGTCTTTGATGATTTCCTTATACATTATCAAAATTCAAACTTTCGGAAATAGCATTTGATATTCTCTTTGGTGTGGATGTCGTTTCGGATGTGAAAGCGTTGTAGAATTCATTATAAAACTCCTCTTCCATGATTTTGAAATGCTCGAGAATCACCTGCAAACAATCAACAAAGTATCAAACCAACTTTGAAAATCAAACAACTTACAAAAACCTAAATTCGTGGATGAACAATGTTACAAAAACCTAAATTCGCGCGAATGTATAAAAACTTGATCCTTGCGAACCAAGAACCTAGGTTCATGCGGATTGACTAGCTGATCCGTGCGAGCTGATCTGCGTAACTTTCAGCCATTTTTCAAAGTTTTTCAACATTTTTTCAAAGAATTTGTTGGAATTTTGATCTAAAATTTTCAAGGGTTGATTAAAACGTGTTTTCACACAACATGCTTAAAAATCAGTTGATTTTACCGTAAATTCGACGTGAATCTGACTTTTAAACTTGAAAAAGATGAGTAGAAGAAGTGTAGAAGAAGAATATGTAGAAGATGATGAAATTCAGCTCTGATTTGCTTGAATCTTGCTTGAATTTTGTATCTTCAATCCTTGCAATCAATCTCCCGCTCTGATACCACTTGAGAGAACGTGTTTGGATCGATTCTGATATTCTGTTGATTGCGTATATCTTGTATCTTGTGCGGAATCTAGGCACGAGAGTGGATTGAACAATAACAAGTAATTATAATCTGGTTTCTATTGATTGATTTGAATTACAATACCACGAAACCACTTTGACAGAGTTTCCCATCTCTAGCCAAAGTTCTCTACAAATGAACAAGACATAACACTCCTATATATAGAGTTCCAGATCCGCACCAGTCTCTAAAAATGGATGGACTTATAGTTACGGACCTACCTAGTGAGGACCTGCTCAAACCGTGCGGATATACTAGCCTATGCGCGTATCAGCTTCATGTGTGGATCCACCTTGAAACCCTAGTTCTGCGCAGCTTGTTGATCCGTGTGGAACAACACGCTTGATTCGTGCGGACTGCCTTGAATATCTTGTGCGGATGTACCTTATAAGAATACCTTTTAAACCCTAGTCTTGTCTCATCTGTTAGCTATGATACATGATTGACGGAAGCGATAGACATATGCACTCACAAATTTTGATGTAGTTTCTTTGCTTAAGAATAATGGTTCTTTGTCGTTTACTTATGTGTTACCTAAACCAGGTCTTTGTACCCCATGTGAACTATCCAAATCTAAACGATAACCTTTTGCTAATAATAATAAACGGAAAGTAATACCGGTTACACAATACAACCACTGAGATAAGCATAAAGTAGAACATATCACAAACTATTCTATTTTACAAACCCTAAACACAAATCTACCAAGATAGTAATTTCAATCAAAACCACAAACAAAGATCATAAACTATGTCAAGAACTTGTAACAAGATCATCTAGCCCGTTAGGGTCCTTACGTGTAGGAAAGTACTCTTGATTAACATTTAATTTACCTCTTATTAAACCAATACTTGTTTCAAGTTTCATGGTGTAAACATACTAACAAGTTAATATCTTACTAATAAATGTTTAATCAAGGGGTTTTTCAATATATATTCCCAAAACATTCATTAATCATCCAAGATAACCAAATATAATCAAGAATCCATGTTGGCTCATGTGAAACCCACCAAAAGAACAGATGATAGAAAGCCAAAATAATTTACAATCATTTGATCATCAATAACAGTGTTTGAAGATCTTACTCCTCCCAATGGCAAAGGCATCAACATCTACTACAACTAAAGGTCTGCTAAAGCTAAAATCTCTTGAAGAACAAAGTCTGCTGAATCACAAGGTCTGCCAAAGTAAACTGTCACACCCCAACCGATGGCGGAATCATCGGGGCGTGGCACTGAGCGAAACAGATTGTTCAAGAGAATCCACAACAACTATTAAGTTACCAAATCTTTAACGTTAATATCCCATACTAAGACAAAGTAAGAATAGTCATTACAGATAATAGTCTAAAAAACAAGTAAGCTGTTCCGACAACTCAGATTTATTTAATGAAATTCTAGACCTCCTACTTGATTCATCACAGCAATCATAGAGTCCTATCAACCTGTCACAAACGTTAAAATAAAGTCAATACATAAAAATGTAAAGGTGAGTACACAAGTTTGCATAGCATATAGTATAGCGAAAGCGTTTACGCATAACCAGCATGTAACACGTAGAATTGTGAATCAAGTAAGCTATCGACAATGACGTATGCAACCGATATGACTACGAGTGTAGAATGCGCAACACATTATCACCACCATGACCATGTGAAGTAATACCCTTAACAACCCCTGTCCATGACAGGTGCTGAGTCCAAACTATAGTACTATCGTTGCTAAGGTGTCAGGCAACAATCACTGTCTAAACATAACATACAAGCATTCATCGAGTCACGTATAACATGCGAGAGCAGTTAGCGTTTAAAAGTGTTTGTGTTGTGTGTTGATGTGTTTTGATAGAGAACGTATGTAACACCCAAAAGTGCGTTAAGCGAAAAAGGGTTCGAGTATACTCACGGTAGGTGTTTAGCTAGTAAACACAGACTTGGATTGAAGAGAGCGCGTTGGAGTTTAGCCTGAGCATAGAACAGTAGCGTAAGCGTTGAACAACGTGTAAAACAGCGTGTCGGATGAGATAAATGTCGAATGGTGAGTCGATCGGATGATCACTCAGACGGATGGTCATCCGGACGGATGACCATTCGAACGGTTGGTCATTCGATTGAGTGAGTGTGTTTGTTTTGAAACTTTTGAAGTTTTCGTTGTAGTATTAAAACAAGTCATCCGGTCGGATGGTCATCCGGACGGATGGCCATTCTATCGGATGTCTATTCGTTGAAAGTTTGGTAGTTTTGAAGTTTTGATCAAATTGTTTTTGAACATGAGTCAGTATAAAGGACAAGTCACCTGGTCGAATAGTCATTCGATCAGATGGTCAACCGATCTGATGGCTATTCGATTGGATAACCTGTTGTTTTGAAAACTTTGTGAAATTTTCTAAGTCCAAGAGTTTGAAGTTTAACAGAGACAGCGTGACGACGTGTCAAACAACGGGAATCCACACCAAGTCCAGCTCAGCCGATCGGATGGGAATCACCCCATTCGATCAGACCTTTTATTATCAATGAAGGTTCATGTTCAACCCGTGAATCAGTCGTCTCTCCGGTGGGAATCCGTTTTCAGACCGGTTCTCAACTAGAGAATGAGTAGAGAGCCTGAACGAGTCTAGATTCCATCGGTTTTTGTGAAGAAAGTGAAGGAAAGTTGAAGATAATTTTGAAATCATCTTTCAATTGATTTCATCTTGTTGAGATTCGTGTAAAATAGTGTAGAAATCCTTTAGATCTGAACCATTCTTGATGAGATGACGTCACACAACCGATTGCATAAACAACCGAGATGATGTCACCTTCAAGGGGTCCAAATCAGGTGATTTCAAGGTGAAAATAAGTTATTTTGGTGGAGAAGATATTGGAGATGTGTGTAGTGATGATGGAAGTACAAGATTTAGGGAGAAATACTTACGAAATGGCCTTGAATCGAGAGAAAAGTGCTTGAAAGGGACTTGAGAGCGTCTGGTCGAATGGAGCTGTCACATCAGTGAACAGTGATGTGACGAGCGAGTATTTATAGGGTGAGAGGGCGTAAGGCGGTGGAGAGTGTGAGGGTGTCGGATGGTCAGCCGGTTGAATGACCATCCGATCGGATGGCCATCCGAGCGGATGGCATCCGGAGTGTAGTCCATTCGATCGGTTGGTTATCCGGACAACCTAGTTATGCGAGTTAGTTTTCCAACTTTCGTTTTGTGTGGTGAGCGTTGTGTCGCGTTTGAGCGAGTTGCGAGTGAGCGTTGCGATGAGGTAACCACATAACATTAAACAAGTAATCACACAAATAACACATATAATAACTAAGATGCATAAAAAGTAAATCTGCGTTTCGAGTTTACGATGAGATTGCGATGCGATAGCGTTTAGTATAAACATGCGATGTAACAGCGTTAAATGTGATAACTGCGTTTTGATATAGCGTTGTAAATGCGTTGTAAAACATAGTTTAAATTAGTTAACCCATAGCGATAATCGAAATCCCAAGAGTAAAAGTCAATTAAGCAATAAATGACAGATCTAAATAATGACCCGAAAAGTCAGGTTGTTACAGCCTCCCCTACTTTAGGGAATTTCGTCCTGAAATTAAGGCGCAGGCGTAACGAAGAGATGTGGGTATTTAGCTTTCATATCACTTTCGAGTTCCCAAGTGAACACCGCGTTTGCCTTCCCAGCGAACCGTCACTATAGGAATGCGAGAGCGTCGAAGTTTCATGGTCTCTCGGTCCATGATTTCTACTGGCTTTTCCACGAAGTGTGGAGTTTCGTTAACTTACAAATCCTCGAGAGGGACATGCAGGTTTTCTTTGGCTAGGCATTTCTTGAGGTTCGAAACGTGGAAAGTCGGATGTACGTTGCTGAGTTCCTCTGGTAATTCGATTCGGTAGGCCACTTTGCCAATTCTTTCCAGAATCTTAAAGGAACCAACGTATCGAGGTGCCAGCTTTCCTTTCTTGCCGAATCGGATCACACCCGTCCAAGGTGAAACCTTTAGGAGTACGTGATCACCAACTTCGAACTCAAGGGGCTTGCGGTGTTTATCAGCGTAACTCTTTTGATGACTCCACGCTTTCAAGAGATTGTCCCGTATCTGGAGGATCTTGTCAGTCGTTTCTTGTAATAACTCAGGACCGGTAATTTGTGCGTCTCAGATCTCCTGCCATACAATCGGCGATCAACATTTTCTTCCATATAATGCCTCAATGGGTGCCATTTGAATACTAGCGTGATAACTATTGTTGTACGAGAATTCGACTAAAGGTAAATGCGAATCCCAATTACCACCAAAATCTATAACGCACGAACGAAGCATGTCTTCAAGGGTGTGAATCGTGCGTTCAGTCTGACCGTCGGTCTGGGGATGGAAAGCGGTACTGAGATTAAGAGTAGTACCGAGAGCGGATTGAATTTTTTCCCAAAGGCGCGAGGTAAATCGACCATCGCGGTCAGAGATGATGTCACGAGGTGTCCCATGTCGACAAATTACTTCGTCGGTATAGATTCATGCTAATCGTTCAACCTTATGGTCTTCTCGTATCGGTAAAAAGTGGGCGGATTTCGTAAGACGATCAACGATAACCCAAATGCTATCATGACCTGATGGCGTGCGAGGTAGTTTCGTAATGAAGTCCATAGCTATACTTTCCCATTTCCACATCGGGATCTCGGGTTGTTCGAGTAAGCCAGAGGGTCGTTGATGTTCATCCTTGACTTTCGAACAAGTCAGGCATTTTGAAACATAGAGATCAACATCCTTCTTCATTCCTGGACACCAATACCTGGCACGGAGGTCCTGGTACATCTTGTCGGCACCGGGATGAATGGAATATCGAGATTTGTGGGCTTCAGTCAGCAAAATCTCTCAGAGACCATTGCGACTAGGAATCCAAATGTGACCGAGATAGTGAAAAATACCATTCGGTTTATTCACTAATTGGTTTTCGGTTCCAAGAATTCTTTCTTCCTTCAAAGTACTTTCGAGAAAACAAGTGTGTTGAGCATCGCGAATGAGGGGTTTGAGGTCGTGTTGGGCTTGAACGTTATGAACACTATGTAAATAGCTTCGTCGGCTAAGAGCATCGGCTACGACTTTTGCTTTTCCTGGATGGTAGCATATCTCACAATCATAGTCGTTGAGAAGTTCAACCCATCTGTGTTGGCGCATATTCAGCTCTTTCTGGTTCAAGATGTGTTGTAGGCTCTTATTGTCGGTGAAGACCGTGCACTTAGTACCGTATAAGTAGTGTCGCCAAATCTTTAACGCAAAAACAACTACACCGAGTTCGAGATCGTGGGTTGTGTAGTATTTCTCGTGGACTTTGAACTGACAAGATGCGTACGCGATAACCTTGTCTCGTTGCATAAGAACACAACCAAGACCAAGGTTGGAGGCATCTCAATAGACAACAAAGTTGTCGTTTCCATCGGGTAGCGTGAGTATGGGAGCGTCGCAAAGCATACGCTTGAGGGTTTGAAAGGCATCCTCTTGTTCGGTTCCCCAAACAAAAGTCTTGTCTTTATGCGTAAGAGAGGTGAGAGGAACGACGATTTTAGAGAAATCAACAATAAATCGATGGTAATAACCCGCCAATCCAAGAAAAGAACGAACTTCGGACGGGGTTTTCGGTGTAATCCAACTCTTAACTGCTTCAATCTTCGCGAGATCAACGTGAATACCTTGACTGTTGATGATGTGACCGAGGAATTGAACCTCCTCGAGCCAGAATTCACACTTGGAGAACTTGGCGTAGAGGCAATTCCCTTGGAGAAGCTCGAGAACTAAATGTAGATGCTATGCGTGTTCAGATTTTGACTTCGAATAGATAAGGATATCATCGATAAACACGATGACGAAGCGGTCGAGAAAGGGCTTACACACGCGGTTCATCAAATCCATGAAAACCGCGGGTGCGTTTGTAAGATCAAAAGGCATAACGACAAATTCATAATGGCCGTAGTGAGTGTGAAAAGCGGTTTTAGGGATATCTTCCTCCTGAATTCGTAACTGATGATAACCAAAGCGTAGATCGATCTTAGAAAAACACGTAGCACCTTGCAATTGATCAAACAAATCATCGATTCGGGGTAAGGGATAACGATTCATGATAGTAAGCTTATTGAGTTCCCTATAATCGATGCACATTCGGAACGATCCATCCTTCTTTTTGACGAAAATGACAGGTGTGCCCCAAGGAGATGTGCTAAGGCGTATGAAGCCTTTATCAAGTAATTCATGGAGTTGACTAGAAAGTTCACGCATTTCGGACGGTGTGAGGCGGTAAGGAGCTTTAGCGATAGGGTTAGCTTCTGGAATGAGGTCAATGCGAAAATCAATATCACGACTCGAGGGGTAGACCGGGTAAATCGTCAGGAAAGACATTGGGAAAATCACGAACCGCAAGTACCTTTTCCATCCGTTTCTTTTCCTTCTCCGCTACTACAATGTGAGCCAAGAAAGCCATGTATTCCTTTCGGAGATACTTGCTTGCTTGAATGCATGACATGAGTTTTAGTTCCTTCGAAGATACTTCGCCATAGACACAGAGTTGATTGCCATTAGCAAGAGAGAAACGAATCATCTTCTCAAAACAAACAACTTCGGCACGATTTTCACGAAGAAAATCCATGCTTACTATGATCTCGAAACTACCAAGTTGCATCGGGATGAGATCGATCGGGAAAACGTGATTGTTGAGTTCGAGAGTACAATCACGAAGAAGAGAACTAACAGTGATGGTTCTTCCGGTGGCAATTTCTAAGTCGAACGTCATTGGGAGGTTAGCGCGTTTACGGTTTAGGAGCTTTTCGAATTCTAACGATAAAAAACAGATATCGGCTCCAGTATCAAATAAACACGAAGCATAAATTCCGTTAACGAGAAACGTATCATTGGCAACATTGTTGTTAGTTTGAGCCTGGCGGACATTGATGTTAAAAGTTCTTCCGCGGGCTGCTTGTTGTGGTTGATGCTGCTGCTGCTTCTGTTTTTGTTGTTGCTGTTGCTGCTGTGGTGGTTGCTGCGACTCTTGTTTCACCACGCGATTCGGACGGACATTTGCAAAATGATTCGGTTCACCACAAGAACAGCAGGCTCGTGCATGAGCAGCGGAAGCAGGAGCTGCTTGGTTACCCTGAGGAGTGGGTAGTGGAGCTGGTAATGCTGGAGGAGCCTGAGCTTGAGCTTGAGCTTGTTGATGTGGGCCAGTGCGACAGTTCGCTATGAAGTGTCAATAGAGGTTGCAGTGGATACAGAAACGATAAGCTATCCCAGCTGGGTGATGATAGATGCAAGTAGGGCATAGAGGACGAGGACCAGCGTACGCAAGCTTAGCAGGCGGTGCTTTGGTTACGGGTGCTGCGACTTGACGGTTCTGATTGTTGTTGGGTTGGACGGGAACAACTTTGAGAGGAGCGGCGGTGGTAGCGTAGTTCTTGTTGTTGTTGTTACCCTTGCGTTTGCAATTCTAGCGTGAAGACTTCGAAACTCGAGGTGCTGCGGTTTCAGGAGCGGGAGTAGCAGTTACTTGACAGAGGCTCTTGGTTGAGGTTTTGAAATAACCAGCAAAAACTCGCTTATCATTGATCTCACCGGCGATTTGGTAGGTTTCCTCAATGGTAGCAGGTTTAGCTGCTTGAACAAAGTCAGCTACACAGTCGGGTAAGGCTCGAATGTACTTCTTGATCGTGATATCTGGTGTTGATACTTGACTAGGACAGATAATGCTGAGCTGCTTGAAGCGAGCGGTGAGACCCGCGTTGTCACCTCCTTCTTGCTTGACACCCCAAAACTCGTTTTCCAGCTTCTAGAGTTCATGTTGGGGACATAATTCTTTCATCATGACTTCCTTCAGTTCCTCCTAGGAGAGTCCATAGGCTGCATCGTTACCGTGCATGTTGCGCTCAGCAGTCCACCAGTCCAGAGCCCTGGACTGAAAAACTCCAGTAGCATTAATAGTGCGGAGGTTGTCTGGGCATCCGCTTTGACGAAGGGTGACTTCGATAGAGTCAAACCACTAGAACATAGCATTGGGTCCATCTTCGCCAGTGAAGTTTGCAGGACCGCAGGTCTTGAATTGCTTAAAGCTGAAAGGAGCTTTAGGCGTGTCGCTCTTCGATTCGACATACGATTTGCTGCTGACCTCGTTGATCTCACTAATGATCTAAGGTATGACTTTAGCCATTTCCTTGGCGACGAGAGAAGCGATGCGCTTGTCATCTCTGCTTCTTTGAGCGTTTCGGCGAGTGTGAGAACCAAGGGAAGACATTGTCTGCAGCAGACATCGTCGTATGATTTAGACGGAATTCAATTATATCGGGTCTTAGTTTTGAAAAGTTTAGCGTTTTAACCATCCTCTTTTATGTAAAGCTCAGGAACATGTACGCACATAACACATAGGCACATAGTCCACATAGGCACACAAGCACATAAGCACGTAAGCATAGAAGCACGTAGTCCACTAAGCACATATTTTGCACGTATTCACCTATATTTTGCATGTATTCACCTACATATTTTGCATGTGTTCACCTATCTTTCACAACCGTGTTTTGCATTCGAGAGTTGCAAGTAGCGATAGCGAGTATCAAAGCGTGCGAGAGTTTATAGTTTGTCTGCGATTGGTTAGCGTTTTGAGTTAAGAGAGCTGTGTGAGTTGTGCGCGTTTAACAAAGCGATGAGCGGAAAAAGCGTATGGTCTTCCAAATCGAAACATATAAACATGTAAACACATAAAACCGATAACTTGTAAAATCAGCGATTGCGGGCTTAGAATCGAAATAGAGTGTCTTGGGTGTTTAGACATCGACTACCCAAGGTGATTCAACTATCCACAGCGACTTCGAGTGCACGCTTTGGCCTACTAGACTGTGCTCTTGCCAATTATGGCGAATGGCACGCATCCTTTCGGTTACTACGTGACTCAGGTCATTGGAATCCATCGAGACTTTGGTGAGAGTTTTGTAAAACCCTAGTAGAGATTGGAACTAGTCATTAAGATGCGGGTTTCACCCATAACTTAACAACTTTATTCCTGATAATGTGGCAGCCACGAGACAGAGATGGAGAATTTCGTCGAGATATGGATGTCACTCCTAACTTAACGAAATTTCTCGTGTTGATGTAAAAAAATTTTTTCGCCTAGAGTGAGTGATCTTTTCGAGAGTTCTTGGTTTTCACACCTAATCTCGACCAAATCACTCAGTTGTGGTATGTGAGTGTTTTTGAAAACGTGAGTATTGTGTTGGCCTTAGGAAAGGCTAAGGAGTTTCCAGCCTTAGGAAAGGTTGTCTTTGTGTGAAGCTGTAGTATGTGGTGTTCGCACAAAGATGTAGTTTTCGAGCGAGAGTAACAAAAGCGGCTCGTGCAAAACCCCTACTGGGTTCGCACAGAGCTGGTCTGTGGGTGCTTAGACTATAGACTAGGTCAATCCTAAGACATCAACCCGGACTAGGTCATGTCTTTCTTAATTCCCTATAGTTATGGCTCTGATACCAATCTGTCACACCCCAACCGATGGCGGAATCATCGGGGCGTGGCGCTGAGCGAAACGGATTGTTCAAGAGAATCCACAACAACTATTAAGTTACCAAATCTTTAACGTTAATATCCCATACTACTAACAGACAAAGTAAAAATAGTCATTACAGATAATAGTCTAAAAAACAAGTAAACTGTTCCGACAACTCAGATTTATTTAATGAAGTTTCTACACCTCCTGCTTGATTCATCACAGCAATCATAGCGTCCTATCAACCTGTTACATACGTTAAAATAAAGTCAATACATAAAAATGTAAAGGTGAGTACACAAGTTTGCATAGCATGTAGTATAGTGAAAGCGTTTACGCATAACCAGCATGTAACACGTAGAATTGTGAATCAAGTAAGCTATCGACAATGACGTATGCAACCGACATCACTGCGAGTGTAGAATGCGCAACACATTATCACCACCGTGACCATGTGAAGTAATACCCTTAACAACCCCTGTCCATGACAGGTGCTGAGTCCAAACTATAGTACTATCGTTGCTAAGGTGACAAGCAACAATCACTGTGTAAACATAACATACAAGCATTCATCGAGTCACGTATAACATGCGAGAGCGGTTAGCATTCAAAAGTGTTTGCGTTGTGTCTTGATATGTTTTGATAGAGAACGTATGTAATCCCCAAAAGTGCGTTAAGCGAAAAAGGGTTCGAGTATACTCACAGTAGGTGTTTAGCTAGTAAACACAGACTTGGATAGAAGAGAGCGCGTTGGAGTTTAGCCTGAGCATAGAACAGTAGCGTAAGCGTTGAACAGCGTGTAAAACAGTGTGTCGGATGAGATAAATGTTGAATGGTGAGTTGATCATGTCACACCCCCAAAATACCACATGCGGGAACCCCCCACGAGGCGTGTGACGTACTAGGATCTAGCCACCAATCACACTGAGCTCATAACAATATTTCAAATAAAACTTTCATTTATTAAAATAATCGTTACAAAACATTGTTTACATTTCAGCGGAAGCATACAACATTAATTAAGAGTTTCATAACCCAAGTGTATAAAAGCCATTAGACGTGTCTCATGATTCCATGCAAATCGACCCATGACCACTCCAGCATCCCAGACAGCAAGTTCCAACGACGTATACCTAAAAGCCTGCAAGCATGCAGAAAAGTGTATCAGACAATGCTGGTGAGTTCATGGTTTTACGAAAAACGTTGGTTACCAAGTGATTAGTTCAGTTCATTGACTATAATGTTGATAATACCTCAGATACAAGACGGCTCCTGATTTATGTTTTGCCTGTTCCCCAGTGCTCCTATCAAAGCACTGGGCATGACTGGGTCATTAGTTCACACCCGTCCTCTCCGGTACGGGGTGAGGGTGCCAAACCTAAGTAGCGCTACCAACTAATACCCCGTTACCTCTCCGGTAACAAAAAGATGGGACTTAAAGGTGATAGGACGAGTGTATTATCCAACATACCAGATTTTACCCACGAGATGTATTCCTCTCAGGAATACCCAATTGCTTTACCCAAAAACCTATCCCTCTCAGGGATACCCAATGACTGTCCCAACCACCGGGACGTATGCTCAAGAGGAATGAACTCACCTTAGATTTGCTCGGTATGTTATGTTACCCGTTCCAAGTTAGTCAACCAAACCCTACCGTGGTTACCCAAAGACAATCAGTTTGTATGCACATAAATCACGTATTCCACATTCATGTTGTGTACAAGAAGCATTCATATTGCACGCGTCATAATAGTTAACATAACAACCCATTTTCATCAAGTATTCACATAACATGTTTAGACTTCTCATACAAATTACACCGCAATTCCCACTTTCCATAATCACTAATCAGTCTGTTAATATTCATCATAGAAGTGTGCGATTGAGCTCTTTTGTGCGACTATACTCAGCCGTACAGCCCAGTACATACGGCCCAATGAACGTGCGACTAGTGATTATGTAAAGCCCAACTAAACCTGAGGCCTAACCAATCAGCATATGGCCCAAAACCCAAAATAAATCCCCTAGACCCATGCATGTGTGCGACCAGGTCTTATTATGTGTGCGACTGAACCAGTAAACCCTTCCCACAATTTCCATAACCAACACCCCCACTAATTTCAATCAAATCAATTACACAATTAAGTCCACATGCTTTACTTATCTACCAACAGTTTAATCACCATCATTCATAATCAATTCATGTCAATTATCACCCTAAATAAAATAAACACTCATCATTAGTTTATCCTAGTTTTCGTGTATTGACCAAGAACAAGAATCATTGTTCAATTCAAGATAACCACCAACAGTTCACGTAGGAAAACCCCTAGACTAACATTATAATTTATCAAAACCCTAGTTATCAATTAACACCAATAGTAATTAAGCATAACCTATTCACATCGGCTAAAATATCCTCTCATTCCATCGCACCTTTATTACCAGATTACCAATTCACTATGTTCGATTATAATTATTATCAAGTGTCAAACCCTTATGTTCTCATAATTCTGTTTACAGAATATCACCCATGGATTCCATCATACAGTTAACCAGATTTGTGCTCATACAACACCTTTAATCATAAGCAATCTAAAACAAGAACATCCTACACTAAGCATCAAATACGAACACACTCAAGAATGATCAAATACATATGCATATAATCCATTTTATCATGTTCATGTGCACATATTACTAACTATAGTTTCACATTACACTTATTTTTCTTGCAAGTCTTAGAGTCAAGGTCGAACCGAAACCGAAACAACGAACTTTAGTACGAGGCTACGAAGTGTGCGGCACTTACTTCTTGCAGTGGTGACCTTGGGTGACTGTTCCGGAGTCAACAGCCATTGCATAATTGAGAGAAGAGGCGGTGACCGATCTACGCTTTTCTTTAGGGTTTTCTGGTGTAGGGGGCGATGGGTGGTGGGATTAAATATAGTATTTTGAAAAACTATCTTTTCATAATGACCCTTATAGTATCCGTATGTGAAAACTTGTTCAATCAAGTTGATAAGTTATCGAAATAATGGAAGGTTATAAAAACTTTATGACACACAATTTCAAACAAATAAGGGGGTGGGGCGATTTGCAATGTGAATCATAAGTAGAGAGAGAGGGACTTGGGCTGGTTGGCCTAGATAATAAGAACGTGGGCTGCACCCAACAAAACGTAAGAAAGAATAGTGGTGTGGGCCTCAAAAGGGAATATACTTTTTTTTAAATCAACATATATATATATATATATATATATATATATGTGTGTGTGTGTGTGTGTGTGCATGTCACATGTGACATCTGTGAATTTTAATCCTTGTACTATTTCGAACAACTTTGTGTTTAATAAAATATGGTGTTTTAATTTCAATATTTGTTTAATTATTTGTGACATTAGTACGTTTTCAATCATTGTTCAATTTCGAACTCTCAAACCTTTTCTGGTAGTGAAATCGTAAACCGTTACGTGAACGCAGTCAGTTTAACGCGACGTACACTCCGGAACTGTGACGTAAGCTAAACATACCCTAAATATCCTTTACATAACTTAGAAATAAGTTTCGAAGGATTCGGTATGGCAAAAAACATGTTTATCCGAACTTTAGAACTATTTACGACAAAACTGCGAAACGAACGTTGGTGACCGCCCGGATAATATTTAAATCCCAAAAATATTCTGTTATGATTAAAATTTTGTTTTTAATCAGGTCCGTGTTGAAAAATAAATTAAAACACTTAAAAACGTTATTTTTCAAGTTTAAACGCGTACCGCGTGTTTCTGCGTAACACAGTGCTTCTACTGCAAAACGCAGACAACGCAGCCAGTCTCGGCAACTGAAATTTATTTCAATAATATTTTGGTGAGTTTATTTTTATAGAATAATAAAAATAATTTAGAACGCCATAAACCGGGATTTAAACGCTAGATAAAATACCCGGTATCCAGTTTAATACCCGTTTTTTTAGCCTACATATAACATATTTATATAAAATGTGCATGTATATGTGAGTGGGTATGGAGGTGGCGGCCTCCTCCTGCCACTTATCACTCACCCTTGACACTTGTAGATGCAAGAATCTCCATCAAATCCACCATATCTCAATATAATCTTCCATATCTCTAAAAGAAATCTCATTTCATATCTACAAGATCAATACAACACTCAAACTCCTCTCTCTCTCCTCCCTCATGACCGTCCACCCCCTTCTCTCTCTATCTTCATCTCCTTCAAGTCTTGTTCTTCATATTCATTTCCCATTTCTAGCAACTTTCAAGTTAGTGTGAAGATCTAAAGGTGTTTCCAAGGTGCATTCAAGTGATTTCAAGCTCCCTATCATCAAAATCTCATCCCACAACCTATTTGAATCTTGAAGGTATAACACTTATTTTTAGATCATACTTTTGATTCTTGGTTGTTCTTGATGATTTGAAGTTTCTCTTGAATCTTGGAATTTTCACTAAACTTGAAATCTAAAATGAAAAGGGTCTTGATACAAAATAAAAATGGTGGTGATATATATGTATGTATAACCGTATATATATATATGTGTGTGTATATGAGTTTTGAAGTTTGAAATTTTGATAAGTACTTGTTTAGGTTGTTGCTTGTTCTTGTATAATAGTTAAAATGCAAGTGATTGATGATCTATGTATGATATGTTAAATGTTTAAGTACATCAGAAAACAAACCTGAATATATCACATATTTTATGCATCTAAACCCATATAAAAAGATGATGAAATGTTAGTGTGCTTTAGGCACTTGTACATGTGAGTATATGTTGATTTAAAGCTCTAGAAATGGTGAAAAATGGTTATATGACAAAAAAAAGTTTGAACAGATTATTAACACTAAAAATAACATTATTTGGTATATTATAATGGCATGAAACTTTGACATAGGGTTGATAGCTTTGCATGTTGTACATAGAGCTTAAAAAGTGGTAAAATATGTGAAATTTGCATGATTTATGTGCTTTATTTAAGACCTGCACTATCATGAGTATAACCATTATTTTATTCAGTAAATAACATGGGTTATGTTAAAATTTCAAGTCATTTCAAATTGGGATGGTTCGGGTAACGTTTGATGCAAAACTATGCGGTAAAACGGTTAAAAATCGGCTTTTCGGATGATTTTTACAAAACTGTTTTAGATCAGTAACCAAACTGATATTTTTGCTATCAAAATAAGTATTTTAACTTATATTAAGTTTACTTGGTGTTTGGTTAGTCATACGTGACTTCCGACGCCCAAAAATGTTACCGAATTGCTAAAATAAGTGTTTTTCGACATACACTAGAATGGGTTGTTCTTGGGTTAATTTTATTTGTTACAATGTGTTATGTGTTTTATAATATGTGTATGATGACATGTTAATACTTGACAAAATTATTTGTGTTACGTTATTATTTGTATATTACACTTAAGTATATATATTACGACGCGCAAATCGTAGATATATTGCTTATAACATGATAAGGGTCACCAATAAAATCGTTCAAGTCGCAAAATTTTTAAAGCATATATATGAACTCATATATATATATATAAAAACACCAATATAATCAAAAATAATAACTTTTCGAGAAATCTCAAAGTTATGTGAAAATTCTAAGTATCGGAGAAACTTAGTTATTTTTGTGAGTTTTGATTATTAAATCGTTCTTATTTGCTTTAGGACAAATAAACAATTTGAGGGATTGTGTTAACCTCTAAAAACGCACCCAAAGGTGAGTACATAGTTCCCCTATTTTACGCTTTCAAATGTTTTGGGGTGAAGCATATGTGCATAAACTTTACTTTCCGTTTTCATGACACTATACATTTTTGTTACATATTACATATAATACATTATTTCAAAGACATTTTTATGGTATATTGACTTAGTATACCTAACATTTGGTTTCAAAGACATTTTATTGGCATATTGACTAGTATGCCTATTACATGGTTTTACAAAGACATTTTCAGGACACGCTTACATTGAAAAAGACATTTGGTATGATTTGACGAAGTAGTACACTCATTAACATTGATCACGCTGCTCGGTAGTATGTAATAGCACTATAGGACTTGACAAATCCCGTTCCCGCTTTCTAGGTATTTCGTTAGGGGAATGACAGAATCCGAATACATTTTTGATAAATTCCTGATCCTGATAAGGGTTTATCCGACAGTCTCAAGGCTTGAATGTATACGATAGACAAACCACATAAATATTTATATCAATAAAAGCAATGGTTTTCAAAACATAACTTTTGTTTTAAACTTTGGTTTATTCAAAGACTTTGTTTTGTACATTTGACATTGGACATTGACAATTATACAAGACATGGTTTATACTGGACATTTGACATTGAACATTGGTTATACATGACATTGATATATTTTATACATATTATTTTCATTTGGTTAATTACATAACCATACATTATTCTTTTATATCATTCGATTCTCATATGATTTTATAAAAGAAGACATTTTTATAAGGTTCATGACTACTTTTTGTAAAACATTTCTTTAACCTTTAAAGTCATGAATCTTCAACACTAAACCTATGTTACTCACAGACATTTTTATGCTGACGTATTTACTTTCACATATGTTTCAGGAGCGAATAATTGATGTCAGAAAGCTTCACTTAGGGCGACTTAGGCCTTAGCAAATCTAAAATCAAGAAAGATATCATGTTTCATGCTATGTGTTTCGTTTGAACAAGACAATGTAATAATTTAAGCTTGTAAAACTTAACTTTAATTATCATGTGTTTTGGAACAATAATTCTGCCACAGCACTCCCCGACGTTTCCGCCGCGGTTTCGTTGTTTTACGCGGTCGGGGTGTGACATCACACCCCGACCACGTAAAAGAACAAAACGTGGCGGAAACGTCGGGGAGTGTTGTAACAGAATCATTGTTTCACAACCATGGATCAAATAATTTCGTTTTATTAAATTAATTAACTCATTGTTTCTTACAATTCAAATAAATACAATTATTATCTTTCAAGTTTTAAAGTTGCTAAGGCACGAGTCCATCCTATGTGTGTCATGCATCAACAATCATCACATAGCAGAACCTGAAACACGTGTAAAAATAGGTACGTCAGCATAAAAATGCCTGTGAGATACATAGGTTTTGTTAATGCATGATTCATGACTTGTAAGTTTAAAAAAAAATGTTTTTACAAAAATAGTCATGAATCCTTAAATATGTTTTCTTTTATAGACAAGTGATAAGAAAATAGATGATGTAAAAGAAAGATGCATAAATAAATAATTAAGTTAAATGAGTTTGTAAAATAAAGTTTTGACAAAAAGGTTTGTAGTATATATAAAAATATACTTTGGTTTTAAGAAAGTCGAATAAGTAATATATTAAAATATATTTCAGTTCAAAATAATTAAACAGATAGTATATTAAATATACTTTAGTTGTCAAAATAATAATTTTCGGTAGTATATCAAAAGTATACTTTGGTTTTAATAATAACATATTAAACTATGTTTTGGTTTCATAAACAACATATTAAACTATGTTTTGGTTTTATAAACAACATATCAAACTATGTTTTAATAATTATCAAAATATATGTTGGTTTTGTACAATATCACATATGAGAGTATATCAAAGTATACTTTTGGGAGTATAACCAAATATACAATAATGTGATTTAAGAATTCAATCAGACCTTAGTGCATCAAACTACACCAATTGAGACTATAGAGATACCACGAAGGCAATACCTATTTGGATAAAATATTGGTTTCTGACATTCCATGACAACAGGAATGGGGTGTCTAATCCTATAGCGCTATATCATACTACCAATCGGTCTGGTGAACATAAAATAAGTACAATTCAACAATTAATTTTATAATCTTTGAAAAATCGGTGTTTAAACCATAAACAATCATTCAGTTTGTCAAAAGATAAGTGCTAATATGTATAATTAATTATACTTTGAAATCATGAACATAACAAATAGGTACACATGCTTCACCCCAAAACATTGAAAACAGTAAAAGAGGGGACTATGTACTCACATGAGGGTGCTTAGAAGTCTTGAACAACAACCAAGCAAAGCTAGAGGGAGTACGGTATCAAACGACACCTAATATAGGTAACTATGTAAATAAACCAGACCTAAGTCGGAAGATCGGATAGAATGAGGTTTCGTAAACCAAACAAGTAAGGGAACTCATGTAATATGGTTTAACAAACCCTACATTCTAAAATGAAACCTAACCTAAGTGCTTTCGACCCGTTACGACCCGTTTAGGTAGCTTACGCTACTTTAACGCGTCGTGCGCGCAAAAGCGCGTTCGAGACGTATAACTAGTCCTATGACAAGTATTATATGTCTAAACATGTTTAATTATGTTGCATAATCAGTTTAGGTGACAAAACTTAAGTTATATATGCTTAAAATCCAATTTTGCATGAAAAGGGCATTTTGGTCATTTACCCTAGCATATAAACTACCTATCATATAACTACTTAAACTACGTGACCATAAGGTATAACCTTGGAAGGTTATTCCCTATGCAACTATGGTCACTAATCATGCTTGGTTGAATCCTAATGATCGACCAAACGGGTCGAGTTCGAAAGTCTAAGCGGTGGTTTAGACCGCTTAACTTACGACTCTATACAAGCACTAAACTAAAAGTGACGAGCTAAGCATGTTAAAACATGCTAAACTAAGTTAGAAAACAGGTTTTGATATCAAAACAAAGTGTTTTGATACCAAGAGTAGTTTGGTTGCAAAATACGCGTAAATGCGCATTTTGACCGAAACTACGACTCGTCACTATGCCTAGTCAACGTGGTAATCAGTAGGTATAGTCACTAGGGACTATAACCATCGTGATTACGCTCACGTTGCGAATTTCAAACGAACTTCGTGTTGACCATTGACTGGTCAAAGCTGAAAGTCAAACACTGTTTGACTTTCATGCTAGGAAAGCAATAAAAGAATGAAGGAAGCTTACAAAGGGTCCTTGCTTGAACTTGATCTTATAAATTCTCAGGTATGAAGTTATAGAACTCCAACTTAGAGAATTTTAGACCAAGTGTGAGTGAAAATGAGTGAAATGGCTTGCTATTTATACTTGTTGTGAATTAACAAGATCATGCCATGTTTTTGTGTGGCCAACAAGCAAAGATCTCAACCATACATGTGTTAGGAGATGATTAGTAACCTTGGTGATCACTTAAACTTGCCCATCACACAAAAGAATTACCATAACAGCCCCTGAAGTATCAAACAGTTGCTGAAAACAAGTTTCTAGTCGCTGGCATGCTCACACGTCCCGCGTAAGGTGTGGGTCAATCCTTACGCGGCCCGCATGGCCCTCACAGTTCAGCAATAGTTTCAAAGTTTGCTGTTTTGGTCCCTGCACTTGCATATGTCCATTTCTAGCACTTTTAACACCTGTTAAACCATTTTCAAGGCTCTACAATGTGGTCAAAGTATAGGGGACTCAAAATGTGCTCAAAAACATCTCAGATGTCAGCTCGTTTGGTCGTACGGTCGCGTTGTTCGTCAAATTACGACGAAACTCAAACGGACGCGAAAACGATCCAAATTAAGCGACGAAAGGTATTTTTTGCATGCCGATCATTAAAATAAAAATATTTTAGTGTGTACAAAAATTTTGGATGTCCAGATGTGGTCAGAACGTAAGATATGCGCGAAAATGCAAACTTACGCCGTTTTTGACACTTTTAGTCCCTGTAAGATCAAATAAGCATATTTTCACACACCGAACCACTCAAATCTTATTTATAAGCTATGTTTAGGTTATTTATGGTATGTTTAGCTTATGATCATGTTCCGGACTGTACGTTGCCTTATGAACCGGCAGACTTTTGCAAGTTGACGCAAATAGTCCCTGTGAGCGAATAAACTTGATTTCAACACACCAAACCATCCAAAACTTATTTCTAAGTTATGTAAAGGTTATTTAAGGTATGTTAAGCCTATTTCACTATTCCGGAGTGTTTGTTGCATTAAACTGGTTGTATTTACGTATTAGTTCGCGTATAACCTTCCAGAAAGCGATTTAGAGCTCGAAATCAAACAAGAATTGATATGTGCAAACGATACACATATTTATACAAATCCCAAGTATGAAACACAACATTTCATTGGTTTGGTATTTGTATGATGGTTGAAGTGACACAGGTGTCACAGTCTCCCCTACTTTAGGAAATTTAGTCCCGAAATTTAATTTTAGAGGAAACTTGTGAGGACAACTGTGACGGTTTTGCTTTCAAATAAATCCCTCGAACCTTAAGTAAAACTCTGGGCCTTGTCAGGATTCTTAGCAAAATTGTCAACTCTCAAAGTGAAGTCCTTGTAGCAACAAAACATGGAGTTTCGAACTACGGACAGAAGAACGTTTCTTATGAAGACTTATCATAGGAAACTGGTGTGTGTGCTTGAAATCAGTGTCGGAGAGTGTAAGATAAAATGACATTGGTCAAGGTCCAGGACTTCTAGTAACTTAAATAATGCTACGTTCGCAATGTAATAAGGAACACTTATATATAGGAAGTACCAGCGGCGTATCCACCATGCTCCTTTCTACATTGTTCTCGTTTCGTTATTCTCATCACTATAGGTCTTAACACATGACAAAACTTGCTGTGGTTTCTGTGCACTGAATTCCATAATTATGTATGCATCCATAATTACATAATTCCTCACACAGTCCGCAAAGTTCATTTCATAATGTGTAGGGAAAAATCAATCGAATAAACATGAAGTGACTTGATTAGACCACCAAAGGATCTTTTTAACTAGATCAACGAGCGATCTTTTTAACTAGATCAACACATGATCTTCTTAACTAGACCGTCGTATGATCTCCTTAAATAGACCACTTAAAGGATCTTTTCAATTATATCATCACATGATATTCCTAACCAGATTTTGAATCAATCTGTTTAACCAGACCACTCAAGGGGTCCAATTATAGAATAGTACTTTATAATCCAAGGGACTTAACTACGACGTAGAAGTCCATTAAGGATTTAAGATATTACCTTTTGATATCCTACTATGAATCCCTCATATAGAGATATGGAAGATTCTATGAGGATTTGGATGAATCACATAAAAACACGAAACATAGAGGAGAACACATAAGCACATAATCACATAATTGTTTATCTTGATCTTCATTTTGTTAATTTTCTTGTTAATTGAGCACACGAGTATTCAAAGCACACTAGGAATCCAATCCATGAATTCCGTTTGGCACTTTAAATATTTTCAAGAATATAACTATGAAGATAGGAAGACCTTAATAGAGGTTTGTATTTGTTTCTTTAAAAGAAACGTGTATTTAAGATTTTCTGGGAGATCACAAGTGATCATAAAATGACAGAACCACACGAGTAGTTTGTCGGCATCGAAGGGTTGGATCAAACATTCCCACAATTGTGTCAGTTTTGTAAAATAAAATTGAAACATCAAATTTTATTTATGTAACAACTTAATTGTTCCAACGTCAAAAGATAACAGACAAAGTAATACAAAAGACTAATTGTTCACTGCTGCATTGTCGTCCGTGTTCACCTCATTTATGTTAAACACTCGTCCACGCGCTGGATTTGCGTTAACAAGTCTTGGGCAATTGTTTCTGTAGTGAGTAAGTTCACCACAGTTATAACACGACCCAGGTGGGAACCGTGCTTGAACAGCAGCAGGATTTGCAGAAGCTTGATTTGCATAACGGTAGGTATCGACCAAATGTCCCAACCGTCCGCAGTGGTTACATTTGTGACACTGCTCTTGCTCCAGATGACGACGGTTGCATTTGTTGCACAAAGGTGCGGTACCGACATAATTTTTCCTCTTACGGGGTTGTGCTGGTTGGTTTGGTGCAACCTGGTTGTTCTGAGCAGTTATGGTGCAGTTTTGAGAAGCCTTACGCTTCTTCTTCTTGGATACCTCGGCCTGATTTTCCTTTGGTTCAACTTGAGCAGCCTTGTCAGATGGTCTTGGGTCGCCTTTTCGAAAAAGCTTACCCTCCCTGATATGGGATTCAGTCAGGGTGGCAGACAATTCAATGGCCTGTCTGACAGTAGTAGGGTTGCTGCCAGTAACGATATCCTAAACTAAATCAGGAAGACCATCAATGTACTTTTCAATCGCCTTATCCACAGGCGTGACCATGGCAGGACATAACAGGCTCAATTCCTCATAACGATCAGTATAGGCTCGATGTTCACCACTATCTTGCTTTAAATCGTCGAATTCCCTTTCTAATGCTCTAAGCTCATGATGAGGACAGAACTCCTTCATCATTAGAGCTCGAAGCTCTTCCCAAGTTTGAGCTAGTGCCACATCGGCACCCCTATCACGCATCACACCGTTCCACCAGGTAAGAGCACGCTTCTCGAACACACTGGATGCAAATTCAACCTTACGCTAATTCAGACATTACACATGCCTGAATGTGCTCTCCAAACTTTCGAACCATTGAAGGAGCGCGGTTGCTCCTTGAGATCCAGAAAACTTCAAAGGTTTGGCAGAGTTTAAGGTCTTGAAATTACACTGGGTGTTGTTGTTGTTATTGTTGTTATATAACTCATGAATCTGAGTTACTACGCCTGGAAGCACTGCAGCCATTTGTTGAGCAACAAGGGCTGCGACTTCCTCAGCAGTAAAAGGTTGAGCATCATGTCGAGGAGGCATTGTCTAAAAGGAACAAGGGAACATGAGAAATGAGTGAGGTCGATGATTGGAAAAACAAAGGAGGTATTGAAAACATTGATAAAACACAAGGAAAGCGATCATTCATTCGTTACCTCGAACAAACAAACGACACACAGTGACTAATAAAAGTAAATGGATCAATATAATGTATCACCGAAGACATGCTCGCCTATAAGTGAACACTCACCCCAAGAGTTCCCAGGTAAGAGTGACTGGTCCGTTACTGCGGATTTGTATGAACACTCTAGCCTTAGACAGAAAACTCAGGGTACATGCATTCACCCTTCCAGTTTGCATGTGTTCACATTATTTAGACCCAAACTTTGACGAGATTTTGAAAACTAAGAGGGTTCAAAACCTAGTAATCAATCATCCTAGAACAGATGATTGGTTTTCAAAGCGGATTCAGATTTTGTATTCTTATTGTGGTTGTCACCTAAGGATAGGCGACGGTATTGTTTTAAAACTAAACACAAGACAACTTGTGTTAGGGTCCAGGAAGGTTATAGTCTAGGTCAAAGCATTACTAATAACCTAATTCCCTATAACCATTGGCTCTGATACCCACTTTTCTGTCACACCCCGACCACGTAAAACAACAAAACGTGGCGGAAACATCGGGGAGTGTTGTAACAGAATCATTGTTTCACAACCATGGATCAAATAATTTCATTTTATTAAATTAATGAACTCATTGTTTCTTACAATTCAAATAAATACAATTATTATCTTTCAAGTTTTAAAGTTGCTAAGGCACGAGTCCATCCTATGTGTGTCATGCATCAACAATCATCACATAGCAGAACCTGAAACATGTGTAAAAAGAGGTACGTCAGCATAAAAATGCCTGTGAGATACATAGGTTTTGTTAATGCATGATTCATGACTTGTAAGTTTAAAAAAAATGTTTTTACAAAAATAGTCATGAATCCTTAAATATGTTTTCTTTTATAAACAAGTGATAAGAAAATAGATGATGTAAAAGAAAGATGCATAAATAAATAATTAAGTAAAATGAGTTTGTAAAATAAAGTTTTGACAAAAAGGTTTGTAGTATATATAAAAATATACTTTGATTTTAAGAAATTCGAATAAGTAATATATTAAAATATATTTCAGTTCAAAATAATTAAACAGATAGTATATTAAATATACTTTAGTTGTCAAAATAATAATTTTCGGTAGTATATCAAAAGTATACTTTGGTTTTAATAATAACATATTAAACTATGTTTTGGTTTTATAAACAACATATTAAACTATGTTTTGGTTTTATAAACAACATATCAAACTATGTTTTAATAATTATCAAAATATATGTTGGTTTTGTACAATATCACATATGAGAGTATATCAAAGTATACTTTTGGGAGTATAACCAAATATACAATAATGTGATTTAAGAATTCAATCAGACCTTAGTGCATCAAACTACACCAATTGAGACTATAGAGATACCACGAATGCAATCCCTATTTGGATAAAATATTGGTTTCTGACATTCCATGACAACAGGAATGGGGTGTCTAATCCTATAGCGCTATATCATACTACCAATCGGTCTGGTGAACATAAAATAAGTACAATTCAACAATTAATTTTATAATCTTTGAAAAATCGGTGTTTAAACCATAAATAATCATTCAGTTTGTCAAAAGATAAGTGCTAATATGTATAATCAATTATACTTTGAAATCATGAACATAACAAATAGGTACACATGCTTCACCCCAAAACATTGAAAACAGTAAAAGAGGGGACTATGTACTCACATGAGGGTGCTTAGAAGTCTTGAACAACAACCAAGCAAAGCTAGAGGGAGTACGGAATCAAACGGCACCTAATATAGGTAACTATGTAAATAAACCAGACCTAAGTCGGAAGATCGGATAGAATGAGGTTTCGTAAACCAAACGAGTAAGGGAACTCATGTAATATGGTTTAACAAACCCTACATTCTAAAATGAAACCTAACCTAAGTGCTTTCGACCCATTTAGGTAGCTTACGCTACTTTAACGCGTCGTGCGCGTAACAGCGCGTTCGAGACGTCTAAGTAGTCCTATGACAAGTATTATATGCCTAAACATGTTTAATTATGTTGCAAAATCAGTTTAGGTGACAAAACTTAAGTTACATATGCTTAAAATCCAATTTTGCATGAAAAAGGGCATTTTGGTCATTTACCCTAGGCATATAAACTACCTATCATATAACTACTTAAACTACGTGACCATAAGGTATAACCTCGGAAGGTTATTCCCTATGCAACTATGGTCACTAATCATGCTTGGTCGGATCCTAATGATCGACCAAACAGGTCGAGTTCGAAAGTCTAAGCGGTGGTTTAGACCGCTTGACTTACGACTCTATACAAGCACTAAACTAAAAGTGACGAGCTAAGCATGTTAAAACATGCTTAACTAAGTTAGAAAACAGGTTTTGATATCAAAACAAAGTGTTTTGATACCAAGAGTAGTTTGGTTGCAAAATACGCGTAAATGCTCATTTTGACCGAAACTACGACTCGTCACTATGCCTAGTCAACGTGGTAATCAGTAGGTATAGTCACTAGGGACTATAACCATCGTGATTATGCTCACGTTGCGAAGTTCATACGAACTTCGTGTTGACCATTGACTGGTCAAAGTTGAAAGTCAAACACTGTTTGACTTTCATGCTAGGAAAGCAATAAAAGAATGAAGGAAGCTTACAAAGGGTCCTTGCTTGAACTTGATCTTATAAATTCTCAGGTATGAAGTTATAGAACTCCAACTTAGAGAATTTTAGACCAAGTGTGAGTGAAAATGAGTGAAATGGCATGCGATTTATACTTGTTGTGAATTAACAAGATCATGCCATGTTTTTGTGTGGCCAACAAGCAAAGATCTCAACCATACATGTGTTAGGAGATGATTAGTAACCTTGGTGATCACTTAAACTTGCCCATCACACAAAAGAATTACCATAACAGCCCCTGAAGTATCAAACACTTGCTGAAAACAAGTTTCTGGTCGCTGGCATGCTCACATGGCCCGCGTAAGGTGTATGTCAATCCTTACGCGGCCCGCCTGGCCCTCACAGTTCAGCAATAGTTTCAAAGTTTGTTGTTTTGGTCCCTGCACTTGCATATGTCCATTTCTAGCACTTTTAACACCTGTTAAACCTTTTTCAAGGCTCTACAAGGTGGTCAAAGTATAGAGGACTCAAAATGTGCTCAAAAATATCTCAGATGTCAGCTCGTTTGGTCGTACGGTCGCGTTGTTCGTCAAATTACGACGAAACTCAAACGGACGCGAAAACGATCCAAATTAAGCGACGAAAGGTATTTTTTGCATGCCGATCATTAAAATAAAAATATTTTAGTGTGTACAAAGTTTTTGGATGTCCAGATGTGGTCAGAACGTAAGATATGCTCGAAAATGCAAACTTACACCGTTTTTTACACTTTTAGTCCCTGTAAGATCAAATAAGCATATTTTCACACACCGAACCACTCAAAGCTTATTTATAAGCTATGTTTAGGTTATTTATGGTATTTTTAGCTTATGATCATGTTCCGGACTGTACGTTGCCTTACGAACCGGCAGACTTTTGCAAGTTGACGCAAATAGTCCCTGTGAGCGAATAAACTTGATTTCAACACACCAAACCATCCAAAACTTATTTCTAAGTTATGTAAAGGTTATTTAAGGTATGTTAAGCCTATTTCACTATTCCAGAGTGTTTGTTGCATTAAACTAGTTATATTTACGCATTAGTTCGCGTATAACCTTCAAGAAAGCGATTTAGAGCTCGAAATCGAACAAGAATTGATATGTGCAAACGATACACATATTTATACAAATCCCAAGTATGAAACACAACATTTCATTGGTTTGGTATTTGTATGATGGTTGAAGTGACACAGGTGTCACAGTGCAATAAATTAACAATGTCATATATAAAAGGTTTCGGTTACGTGAGTTGGTTGGGTCGACTAGCGAGTTCATGCTTTGGTTTAAAGGTACAAACGGTCCGGGTCGGTTCAACACTATAAATCGGAAAAGTGCACAGCATTTGGTTTCATAGAAAAGTAAAGCGTACTATAAAATGATTTAAAAGAGAAGTGAAACAAATGATGCTGACCTCGGAAACACGAGTTGTCACATTCTCCCCATGTTACAGGAATTTCGTCCTCGAAATTTAAGCTAAGTCATACAATATGCTCAATTTATAGATTCGTCAATAACCTATTGTCATACGTAATTACACGTAGTTTCATGAAAGTTTGTAACACGAATATGTAAACCACATAGCACATAAGGTCACATAGTACGTAAAGTCACGTAGCACAAGAGTTACAGAGTTTGTACACATTTCACATAGTATAGAATTTCACGAAATTAATTATAACATCAATGGAATGTGCAGGAAAACCCGAAGTGTCACATTATCCCCAAGTTCAAAGAAATTTCGTTTCGAAATTCGATAAGCCGTCTCAGAGGAGTAAAGTAATAGCTCAAAAGGACTGTGTATTTTTCTCAGGTGCCACATCATCCCCAACTTGAAAGGGAATTTCGTACCGAAATTCACCTAGTTGCATCTATTTTGATTCAGTAGTTTTGAACATGTGAGGATAGTTGAGCTTCATCTGATCCTCGCATTCCCATGTGAACTCCGGTCCACGTCGTGACTTCCGACGAACTCTCACGGTTATGATTCGACGGTGCTACAAACCTTAACTTCCCGGTCCGTGATTTCGATCGTTCCTCAACCAACTGCAACTTATCATCGATCTATGGATCTTGCAAAGAGACCCCGAGTGTGGCGTCAGGCAAACACTTCTTCAGATTCAAGATGTGAACAACAGCGTGAACATCGCCCAGTTTGTCCGATAACTCATGTTTGTAGGCCACTTTACCAATTCTTTCCAGAATCCTGAATGGCCCAGCGTATCCTAGATTAAGCTTGTCGCTCTTCCCAAGCGCATCACACCCTCCCAGGGTGACACTTTCGACAAAACACGATTGCTTACTACAAGTTTTAAGGGTTTCTTACGCTTTGCAACTTTTCTAGCGGTTGCGCGCTGCCACCATACAAGTTCTGATCGAAACAATCTTCTAAGGAGCTTCGAGTACAAGTCCAGGACTTGTGATTAGGCTGTCACCCATTTCAGCCTAGTAAAGAGATCGACATTATAATCCATACAATGCCTCGAACGGAGCTGCTGGAATACTAGAATGTTAACCGTTGCAGTAACTCTACCAAAGGTAAATGTCTTAACTTTTACCAAAGTCGATCACACATGCTCGCAGCATGTCTTCGAGTGTCTGGATGGTCTGCTCACTCTGACCATCTGTCTGAGGGTGTGAAAAGCAGTGCTCATGTCTAGACCTGAGCCATAGGAGTTGTGTGCTGCCCGCCATAAATCGGGTAAAAACGTAGATCACAATCAGAGGTAATAGATGTTGGCTCCCCGTGCCTAAAGAAAATGCCTCTCTTAGAGAAATATTTATAACCTACAAAGACTCGTCAGTTTCCTTGGTTGCAAGGAAGTGTGCTGGTTACATGAGACAGTCAACAATCACCCAGGTGATATCGTCTCCGTTTCAGGTTTTAAGTGGATTAGTGATAAAATCCTTTGCAGTCTGTTCTCATTTCCGTATGGGTGTTTTCGGTTGATGACCCAAACCAGAGGGTTTCTGATATTCTACCTTAACTTTCGCACGAGTCAAACGTCGTTCACATACATTGCTATGTGGACCTTCATGCCCGGTTGTAGGATCGTTTTAACGACCAAAATGAGTCGTTTAGAAGATTTCTTGTCAATACGAGTGGCGGAAACAAACGTATCAAAGTCGTTTCAGCTGAATTTCACAGAAAATCACTTTAAACTGTCTCTGTATTGATATCAGATCGTATTACAAAGCTGGAGACACTTCGGTAGAGCTTCGCTACCGGAATCGAATCGTTACTAATGAAATGGCATGACATGTATTTATAGGCACCACTATTTCGCATGAACTGCTCACACGAAATCAGTTTCACACGAAATGACTATTTCGTGCGAAATGACCAGTTCATTTCGTGTGAAATGGCAGATTCTCATTTCGTGCGAAATGCCCCTAAAACACATATTTCTCATTTTCGCGTTCTACGTGCCCTGATCTAACTAGACTAAAACAAGACTCGATACAAGACAAAGTCGACAGACATATGCACCAACATACTCCCCCTTGGATGTTGACGAAGTCTTCGGTTGTCAAACCTTCAGTCTTTATTAGTCTTCTCGATCTCTCCAAAGATTCTCCATTGTAAGCATCCTCAATCAATCTCTTTCTCTTCTTCTCTTCTCTGATCCAGAATCTCAACCTGGCTCTATACTCCTCTTGATCAGGTCTCTTGATTCCTTAAGCTTTTCACAGGATCAGAAAAGTCTCCTGGCTCTCCGTAGCAACAGGATCTGAAACCTGGCTTTAAACTACTTCAGACTCCCCCTTTTGATAAGCTGGGATCGTAGTCTGGAATTCTCAATCTACATGCTTTGTATCAAAAACCTAGCTTTTTTCAAGTCTTCATTCCTGCACAATCTCTTCCTCACAATAAATTTCTCAAATTTAAAGTTTACAAATTTATACATCACATGCAGGTATCATTCAAAAATGATTTGATCTCTGATGATTAGTTGTAAAATAACATCTCTTTCTTTCTGAAACAAAATCTCCCAAACATGTTCATCATATTTAGCAGTCGAAATTTTGAAAATCAGCTCTTCAACATCAGTTGTCGAAAATCATTTTGTATTTTTCAAAATTTTATGCTAAAACACTTCAAAAGTCTTTTTTTTCATTTTGATTTACAGAGAAAGCGGTAAAGAAATATTTACAGACAATATTTTTGTGAGTTTGTGTAAGAGGATCATATCAGTTTATGAGACAAATCACCAACACCATTAAGCTTTAAACATTTTAAGTTCTAAACGATTCACATAGATTGTCAGTATACTGATCCACTTAAATTTTCACACAAAGTTCAACTGTTTCGATATATGAGATTAGAGGTTTAATGACTTAAACTTATTCGTGTGTCCCATCACTTGAATATACTCCCGTATTCAGATCCCAATATTCAGTCTTACAGATGAGTATACCTAGATGATATCTGTATAGGGTTAAATGCGAGGGCCATGAGAGCTCTGGCTATTGCTTCTGCAAAATCAGAGAGATGATGGCTTCGACTTTAAGTATGTTCCCTTTAGAGAATCTTTTCTTCAACAACACATGATTAGCATTTTTCAATGTTTCATCATTTTTTATGCTGAGGGTGATGCTCTTATTTCAAGCAAGCGAAAAGTATTATACGGGGACTAGGTCATTGCTTCTGCAAAATCAGAAGTCCCGGGATAATACCCCAGATGTCACTAAGCATAAAGACCTAGTATCTCAGAAAGAGGGATCTTTCAAACAAGATTTCGGGGGTTACCCATATATCCGAGAGATGTTCCCCACGAGATAAGTAAGTTTGATATATAGGTTTATATCTCGAAAACAATCTACTAAGTGTGCAAAAACCTACTGGCATATCATCAGTGAGACCATTTTAACTTTCCAATTCTTTAGCGTGCTGTGATAGTCCACTGATGTACTATCATTTCCTCTTTTTCACAACAAAACTCATTTTTGATTTTATCATGTTTTTTACTTTTTCAAATTTTTAATGTTTTTGGATTTTCTGAAATTTCTTACTCCCCCTAAAATCCAAAAATTTTTTAAAAAAATTGAAAAACAAACTATACAAACAAATTGACAAACTGATGTGAATTGCTTCAAATCGCCATCCACTTGGCATAAACAATCAGAACTCCCCCTGACAACAAACTATTTTCCCATTATGATTTCAAAACACTTAAGTTTGTTTTGATCAAATGGTTTTTCCAGAAAATTAGTTTTGTTGAAATTCACAAACCATTTTTAGATTAGGGGATAAACTCATCACTTTGTTTATTTTTAACCATTTGTAGGAAAGATAAATCAAGTACAACTTAATGTCTTTGATTCACCACTTGTAGATATTCCACAAACACACATAATTCAAAAATGATGCCGATTCCTGCTCCACGATTACCAACTTGGGAGCTCCGGCAATTCCAGAGTTTAGTCGTGATAGGTTCTATCCCAGTTACTAATCCGGGATGAACCATCTCCATCTGGTTTCTTTGTTTTCTTTTCATAAAATTCCTTAACCCCTTTCACCTTTCCATCAATCATTTTTTCAAAAATATTTTGGACTGTGGGGTTAAAGGCTTTTTCAACATCAAATTCTTTCTTTTCAGTAAAGAATTGATTTGAAATCTCAACTTTTCCAACTTTTTGCTTAAAATTCTCAGCCCGCAATGGTGGAAAATTTGCATCATCCATTGGCGGAACTGACTTTTCAACTTTTGATTCAACTTGTGGCTCATCTGACTTTGTGGAATCAGATTCATTGCCAAAACTATCATCTGATTTCTTAACAATCCACTTGCGATTGTCAAGATTAACTTTTCTGTTGTAAACCCTTTTTGAACATTCTCCAACCTCAAATGTTGAGTTTTCAAAAACTTTAAGTCTTTTGGTTGGTGGTTTACTTTTCTCAACAACTTTTTCTTTCAGTTTAAGAGACACTCCCTGTTGTGTGTTGATTGCCTTTGAACATTTTCTGGCAATATGACCTACTTTATGACAGCTAAAACAGGTTCTTGTCTCCTTCTTCTTCTGAGCAATTACATTCTTCATTTCTTCTTGCTTCTCCGCAAGGAATTCTTTGTTTGATTGCTTCCAGAATGATTTCTTTTCTTCTTCTACCGAGCTTGACCCTGAAACAAATACAGTTTTTGGTTTATAAGTTTTCTCATTTTTATGATTTTTCGGTGGAATAAAACCCAATCCTTTCTTTTTGAAATTACCGTTATGGTTTGGTTTCTTTTGATAACCTGAACCAGAACTGTAACCCTTTTTCTTGTTTAACCTTTGTTGAACTCTTGAGGTGTAAGATTTTGGTTTTTCAGAAATATTTACATCTTTTATTTCAGAAATATTAATTATGTTAGTTTGAAAACCTTTTTAATTATATCAGTTTTACCACCTCTTATTGGAAATTCTTTATCAGAATATAATTTGTCAGAATCATTCAATGTATATGCTACTTTGAATGTTTCGTCATTCAAATTATTTTGTGATAGCATAAATTCTTTATTGTAAACTCTTTTGCCCTGTTTCACTTTTGGACTTAACGTCTTGGACTCAGACTTTGACTCTGACTTTGACTCCGACCTTGATTCCTCGGTTTCATCTTTATCCAACACCTGATCGACCACTTTCGTTATTAACTCAGACTCATGATCAGTGTCGGGCGATGTGAAAGTGACATCAATACTTTCTGGCAAATTATCTGAAGACTCAGATTCCCACTGTAAGTTGGTTGCCTTTTTGGCTCTATCTGAATTTGGATTTCGTGGAGAATATCCATTTTAAAGCGGGGGTGGACACTTGTTATAGCCAACATTTTGTTTCTTACCGGAATCCTTCACTTCAGTACCTTCTTTTGCTTCAGACTTCTTCTCTTCAGATTTGATTTCTTCAAATGTCTTCATACCTTCAGCTATGGGGTAAATCCTATCAATTACATAAGAAGCATATGAGTAACTTTTCAATAGTCTATCAACCTTTTCAGTTTCTATTCTTTGAATTTCCAATTTTTTCTCAAGTTCAACACATTTCTCAATGTAATAATTAATGCCTGACTGCTTTGTCATGAATGCTCCTTGAAGTGTTTTCATGGCTGTAGCCTGTTCACTGCTTGACTCGTTGTATTGATTCATGGCTTTGTTCAAGACATCATATGATTCTTTTAACCTATTCATGTTGTGAACCAACTCATTGTTTTGCTTCTTCATAGTCTCACAGTTTTCACACTTTTTAGGCACATTTTCTGCAACAGCTTCCTTTTTTATTTCAAATTCTTGAATTTCTTTGTCCTGCTTCTTTATCACACGAACCTCTTCTTCAACTTTCTCATCTTTCTTGGCTTCAGGATTTAAACGCTTTCTAATTTTTTCTGCCCAATAATCATCAGTAGTATATTTTTCACCATTAGCTTTAACTTGAGCAACAAAAGCTTTATGATCAGAAGTCTTGTTAGGATCATAATTATCCCAAGTGAAATCTTTCCAACTGAAACCCTCTGGAAGCCTTTCATCATCTTGATCTGTCAGACATGCTTTACTATCAGGTGAAATGTATTTATCCCAACTGAATCCTTTTGATGAACTTCCATCATCTTGATTAACAAGACAAGCTTTCTTTGAATCTTCAATCACTTTTCTGGCATGTGCAGTTTGTTGCTGTTCTTGTTGATACGGCTGTTGAGTAACTTGATGATAAATTGCCTTTCGATAGTAGTCATTATTTCCAAAAGGATTTTGAGCTCCACTTGCTTCGCGGTTTGTGCACTCTCGCTTAAAATGCCCTTTTTCCCTGCAACGAAAACAAGTAACTTTAGATTTATCAAATCCTACAGTAGAAACATTTGCATCACGAAAATCATCTCTTCCCGTAATTTGTTTAAATTTTTCAGCTCTTCTCAACACGCTCGCCAAACACCACTTTATATCCATCAATTCCATCTCCTCAGCATCAACCTGATCGTAATCCTCCTTAGTCAGCATTGGATTTCTGATCCTACCTGCAACCAAACTTCCATATGACTCTAACACAATCACTAACAAAGACATGTGACTTTTTGCAACTTCTTCCGAGTAATTTTGATCATTATCAAGATTTAAAGCAATGTTGCATTGTAGAACTTTGCCACCTTTTGTTGTAGAAAAATGCGGATCAAATGAAGGATATGAAGTAAATCCCATTTTGCTACTTGATCCTTGAGATGAACTTTCAGAAGAACTTTTTGCATTGAAAGCAGTTTCAATCTTTGGTGAAATGTTGGTCTTATCACTAACACCACCTTTGAAATATAAACCAATGTCTTGTTCTCCATCATAGTTCTTCATTCTAGCTATCTTTCCTTGTTCCATCTCTTGAGCTTCAAGTTGTTTAATAAACTTGCCCAACGTTAACTTGTCAAAACCCGGTTTATTTTTCAACATCATAAGATACGTGCCCCAAACATCATGTGGCAACGCATCAGCTAACTTTTCAATCAATTCATCTTTATCTTTATTGATGCTCAATCTGGTCATATTCTTCACTAAATTGCAATATCTTTCAATAATTTGCTTGGTGTTTTCAGTTCTTAATCCACGGAATAGATCAAATTCCTTTTTCAAAAGTGACTTTTTGTTCTTGATCATCTCGTCACTACCAAGAAACTTCGATTCTAATTCTACCCAAATCGAATGTGCACTACCATTGTGTTGAAGTAAAATCAGGACGTTTTCTTTAATAGCTTGCTGCAAGAGACTAACCATCATTTTTCATCTTTGTATTTCTTTTTCTCCTCAACACTCAAACTTCTAATTTCAATTTTCACTCCATTATCACCTACTGGTCTACTATATGAAAATTCAGTATGTTCCCATGCATCTAAGTAATATGCTTGAACCCAATTTTCAAACCGTTCAGCCCATCCACTGTACTCCTCGATACTCATGAGCTTAGGCGGTTTTTGCGTTGTCCCCGTTTCATTTTCTAGCAACGTACTCTGAGTAACAGTCATCGGGCTAGCAAAGGCATTATAAAACTCGTTTTCCATGATTCGGTTTTCAAAATTCCACAAATCACCTTTCAAACGAAATAAATCTCCAAACGAAATGATCTTTCACGCGAAATGACCTTCCAAACGAAATGAACTTTCGTGCGAAATGAAAATGATTTCATACGAAATGACTAAATTTCAAACGAAATCACACTTTGGTGCGAAATAGATACTGGTTTCGTACGAAATGAATTTCTGATGAGCTGATTCACACGAAATAGCTGCTTCATGCGGAATGAACCACTGATTTCATACGAAATGAAATCAAGCTTCAAACGAAATGATATCTGTTTCGTGCGAAATGAAACTTTCGGACAGTTTTTGAACAAATTGATCATGTTTTACTTCGAATTAAGATCTGATTCTTTCTAGGGTTTGTTAAAACAGTGATACGCACAAAATATTTGAAAATCAAGCCATATTGTTCGTGAAATCTTATTTAATTTTGAAAAGAAGGTGTAGAAATCAAAAATTGCAGCTGAAATG
This sequence comes from Helianthus tuberosus, assembly GCA_030545235.1. Classification (NCBI taxonomy): domain Eukaryota; kingdom Viridiplantae; phylum Streptophyta; class Magnoliopsida; order Asterales; family Asteraceae; genus Helianthus; species Helianthus tuberosus. The sequence goes on from CM060369.1 coordinate 89,495,616, forward strand.
GTAAGAACTCTTCCTCCTGAGCTCTGATACCACTTGTAGGATCGTTTTAACGACCAAAATGAGTCGTTTAGAAGAGTTCTTGTCAATACGAGTGGCGGAAACAAACGTATCGAAGTCGTTTCAGCTGAATTACACAGAAAATCACTTTAAACTGTCTCTGTATTGAAATCAGATTGTATTACAAAGCTGGAGACACTTCGGCAGAGCTTCGCTACCGGAATCGAATCGTTACAAATGAAATGGCACGACATGTATTTATAGGCACCACTATTTCGCACGAAACTGCTCACACGAAATCAATTTCACATGAAATGACTATTTCGTGCGAAATGACCAGTTCATTTCGTGCGAAATGGCAGATTCTCATTTCGTGTGAAATGCCCCTAAAACACATATTTCTCATTTTCTCGTTCTACGTGCCCTGATCTAACTAGACTAAAACAAGACTCGATACAAGACAAAGTCGATAGACATATGCACCAACACCGGTTGCCAGTGCCAGTGCTTCGGTTTGAACAGGGTGAATCTGATCAGGTAGTCTAGAGTCGATGGTGAGTTGTAGGCTCATACGCGTTTAGGTTCCATAGTTGTAATTGGTCAAGAGTTCCATCCAGCGATGCCATCACATGGTTAGCTTTTTCGAAACAAGGGTACACGGAAGGCTCTTGTGATCGGTCTAAGTAGTGCATTTGGTACCATCCAAGTAATGCCTCCAACTTAAATCCAAAGACCATGGCTTCCATCGTAGGTTGTGACTCGTGCAGTCCTTCTTGTGAATCCACCACGTAAACCATCACTTTCTCGTGTTGCATCGGCGTGTAACTGAGACTCTGATTCGGAACATCATGGTATACCACTAGATCACCCGTACCCTCGGGTAAAGACGATGCTTATTGCATTGTAGAGTTGGGATTCGGAAGCTGAAAAGACGTCCTCCTGTTCTGTCTCCCATGAATACACAGCATCCTACTGTGCCAAAGAGAGTAAAGCTGAGCGATCTTCGACAATCCTGCGATGAATCTGCGATAGCATCTAGCGAGACCAAGAAAATTGCTGTATCCCCAAGGGACTCTTTGGTGCCAATCAATTTCCAATAAAATGGGTCTTAGTGAGATCCACGTGTGTCTCTACTTTGTTGACTACGTGACCAAGAAGGTGTACTTCTCGAACCATGAAGTCACACTTAGGTAGACTTCGCATGGAATTGCTCCTCCCCTGGGAGCTCTAAGATGAAGTACAAGTGATGTTCATGTTGTTCCTTTCTCCTGTAAATGATTCAAAACGTCCTTAATAAACACGGTCGATCCATGTGATCCATAAAGCTGCTGGTGTGCTGATTAACCCCAAAGGTCATGGAGTACAAAGTCGTAATGGCCGCACTGCGTTCGATATGCCATTTTAGGAACACTCTCCCATTGAACTTCCATCTGATAATAGTTCGTTCGTTAGTCAGTCCTCGAATGGGATCTTGACCCTCACAACGGGTCGTCAGGTTGTCAATACATGGTTGAGGCAAACGGTTCTTGACTATCTCCTTGTTGAGTTCTCGATAATCGGTACATATATGAAAAGGCTTATCTTCACGGATATAACTGGGGCTCCCCAAAGCGAAAGACTAGGCCCGACAAAACTCCTGTCCGACAGTTCCTGTAGTTGATTAAACAGTTCTTGCAAACCTTCTGGTGCAAGACGGTAAGGAATAATCAAGGCTGCCTCTGGGGTGAGATCAAACTGAGATTCTACCTAACAGTTGCGGAAGTAAACCTGAAAGTTCCTCGAGTAGCACACCGAGAGGAATCACGAACAATTGGTGGATCCTCGATCCTCTTTTCCTTAGCCTTAACATCTGTAACGGTTGCTAACATAGCGGGGTAATCCTCCGTAGACACTTCTGGGCTTTCACAGCTGAAATGGCGCTAACCTTTGCACCACTCTGATGCTTTAGAACAGATAATGATTCTCCACTAGGGAGAAGGATACGCAAAATTTTCTTCTCACAGGGTATATCTGCGCAATATCTGGATAACCAATCCACACTAACTTCTGGATAAAAACTACCAAGGATAGCAGAAGGAAGGTAGATGTCGAACACTTGTCCCACAAGGTCGAGTTTTTGTTACGAGAATTTCCATTACTACCGTAGTTCCCTTGGTTGTTGTTGTCCAGATTTAACAACGGCCAATCCATGTTGTAGGTACTTTCATTTTGATACTGTAGGCTACGATTACGAGTACCTTGATGTTGCCGTGACTGCTGCCTCTAGTGTCGTTGCTTGAAATGGAGGCCTACGATCTTTCACTAACGGGGTCCATCTTTTCAGATTCCGTGTCACGTCCTAAGGTGCTACTCATTGTGCTGGCAGTTACACATTCCACACTATAATCAATTGTTATTGCTTATGTCCCGATTGATTCGTAAGAGTTGACTCCCATAAGTCGCTGACTAGGGTTAAGGGTTCGACTGATGTCAATTTGCTGGTGTTCATTGCCGGTAATAAGGGTCGTCCTAATACTGAGGTCGGTAAGGTACTACGCTCATCCTCTTATCCATCGATTTTGCAAGTTGATTGAGTAATACACGGTATGTTGCTAGGGAGTTGCAGAAGTGATCGCACTCCGGGATCTAAGGCGTCAATACGTTAAATTCCAGCAAACGAAGAAAAGTGAGAAAGAATCACTCGACGCTGCGACATCCAACTCAGAAACGTTCGTACTAGCACCCAACATTGTACACAGTTCACTAGACGTTCAGATGAGTGTTCAGGTGGTACTTGATAGCATCGTGATTCGTAAGGATTCGAAGAGGAGTGAAAAGATCACGGTCAAGTATGAGACAATCACTGCTATGACTCCTATAGATTTGTTATATTTTTCATTGATCGAATAACGGAACAGAACCCCTTTTTCACTTGTTAAGCCTCACTGGGACTCACATGCAATCTGTGAAAAAGACGAACCTTGCAATCTGGAGCTGAGTGTCATGGTCGTATTCTCGTATTCAGAACTGTTCGGTTATAGTCAGGTTTTACCTGTCACACCTCAAAATACCACATGCGGGAACCCCCCACGAGGCGTGTGACATACCAGGATCTAGCCACCAATCACACTGAGCTCATAACAATATTTCAAATAAAACTTTCATTTATTAAAATAATCGTTACAAAACATTGTTTACATTTCAGCGGAAGCATACTACATTAATTAAGAGTTTCATAACCCAAGTGTATAAAAGCCATTAGACGTGTCTCATGATTCCATGCAAAACGACCCATGACCACTCCAGCATCCCAGGCAGCAAGTTCCAACGACGTATACCTAAAGGCCTGCAAGCATGCAGAAAAGTGTATCAGACAACGCTGGTGAGTTCATGGTTTTACGAAAACGTTGGTTACCAAGTGATTAGTTAAGTTCATTGATTATAATGTTGATAATACCTCGGATACAAGACGGTTCCTGATTTATGTTTTGCCCGTTCCCCAGTGCTCCTATCAAAGCACTGGGCATGACTGGGTCATTAGTTCACACCCGTCCTCTCCGGTACGGGGTGAGGGTGCCAAACCTAAGTAGCGCTACCAACTAATACCCCGTTACCTCTTCGGTAACAAAAAGATGGGACTTAAAGGTGATAGGACGAGTGTATTATCCAATATACCAGATTTTACCCACGAGACGTATTCCTCTCAGGAATACCCAATTGCTTTACCCAAAAACCTATCCCTCTCAGGGATACCCAATGACGTCCCAACCACCGGACGCATGCTCAAGAGGAATGAACTCACCTTAGATTTGCTCGGTATGTTATGTTACCCGTTCCAAGTTAGTCAACCAAACCCTACCGTGGTTACCCAAAGACAATCAGTTTGTAAGCACATAAATCACGTATTCCACATTCATGTTGTGTACAAGAAGCATTCATATTGCACGCGTCATAATAGTTAACATAACAACCCATTTTCATCAAGTATTCATATAACATGTTTAGACTTCTCATACAAATTACACCGCAATTCCCACTTTCCATAATCACTAATCAGTCTGTTAATATTCATCATAGAAGGTGCGGTTGAGCTCTTTTGTGCGACTATACTCAGCCGTACAACCCAGTACAGACGGCCCAGTGAACGTGCGAATAGTGATTATGTAAAGCCCAACTAAACCTGAGGCCCAACCAATCAGCATATGGCCCAAAACCCAAAATAAATCCCCTAGACCTATGCATGTGTGCGACCAGGTCTTATTATGTGTGTGTCTGAACCAGTTAACCCTTCCCACAATTTCCGTAACCAACTCCCCCACTAATTTCAATCAAATCAATTACACAATTAAGTCCACATGCTTTACTTATCTACCAACCGTTTAATCACCATCATTCATAATCAATTCTTGTCAATTATCACCCTAAATAAAATAAACACTCATCATTAGTTTATCCTAGTTTTCGTGTATTGACCAAGAACAAGAATCATTGTTCAATTCAAGATAACCACCAACAGTTCACGTAGGAAAACCCCTAGACTAACATTATAATTTATCAAAACCCTAGTTATCAATTAACACCAATAGTAATTAAGCATAACCTATTCACATCGGCCAAAATATCATCTCATTCCATCGCACCTTTATTACCAGATTGCCAATTCACTATGTTCGATTATAATTATTATCAAGTGTCAAACCCTTATGTTCTCATAATTCTGTTTACACAATATCACCCATGGATTCCATCATATAGTTAACCAGATTTGTGCTCATACAACACCTTTAATTATAAGCAATCTAAAACAAGAACATCCTACACTAAGCATCAAATACGAACACACTCAAGAATGATCAAATACATATGCATATGATCCATTTTATCATCTTCATGTGCACATATTACTAACTATAGTTTCACATTACACTTGTTTTTCTTACAAGTCTTAGAGTCAAGGTCGAACCAAAACCGAAACAACGAACTTTAGTACGAGGCTACGGAGTGTGCGGCACTTACGTCTTGCAGTGGTGACCTTGGGTGGCTGTTCCGGAGTCAACAACCGTTGCATAATTGAGAGAAGAGGCGGTGACCGATCTACGCTTTTCTTTAGGGTTTTCTGGTGTAGGGGGCGATGGGTGGTGGGGTTGGGATTAAATATAGTATTTTGAAAAAACTATCTTTTCATAATGACCCTTATACTATCCGTATGTGAAAACTTGTTCAATCAAGTTGATAAGTTATCGAAATAATGGAAGGTTATAAAAACTTTATGACACACAATTTCAAACAAATAAGGGGGGTGGGACAATTTGCGATGTGAATCGTAAGTAGAGAGAGAGAGGGACTTGGACTGGTGGGCCTAGATAATAAGAACGTGGGCTGCACCCAACAAAACGTAAGAAAGAATAGTGGTGTGGGCCTCAAAAGGGAATATACTTTTTTTTAAATCAACATATATATATATATATGTGTGTGTGTGTGTGTGTGTGCAATAAATTAACAATGTCATATATAAAAGGTTTCGGTTACGCGAGTAGGTTGGGTCGACTAGCCAGTTCATGCTTTGGTTTAAAGGTACAAACGGTCCGGGTCGGTTCAACACTATAAATCGGATAAGTGCACAACATTTGGTTTCGTAGAAAAGTAAAGCATACTATAAAATGATTTAAAAGAGAAGTGAAACAAACGATGCTGACCTCGGAAACACGAGTTGTCACAGATCGGATGATCATCCAGACGAATGGTCATCCGGACGGATGACCATTCGAACGGTTGGTCATTCGATTGAGTGAGTGTGTTTGTTTTGAAACTTTTGAAGTTTTCGTTGTAGTATTAAAACAAGTCATCCGGTCGGATGGTCATCCGGACAGATGGCCATCGATCGGATGGCTATTCGTTGAGAGTTTGGTAGTTTTGAAGTTTTGATTAAATTGTTTTTAAACAAGAGTCAGTATAAATGACAAGTCACCTGGTCGAATAGTCATTCGATCGGATGGTCATTGATGTGCGTGAGTGTTATTAGTTTTTAATGTATATTTTAAGCCCTTTACCACTTTTTAGCCGAGTTTTAAATTTATAAAACACGATATTTACTAACACTAAACACACATATGGGCAAGTGCACCCATCGTGAGCGTAGTATAGTGTTGGTAAGATACCGAGGTCGTCCAAGGACACAAGAGCTTTTAGTACCGGTTTATCCTCAACGTCTAATCAAATCAAAAGTTTAGAAAAAGGTTTTTAAACAAGAAAAATAAAACTAACTAAAAATGCTGAAAAAGAAAAATAAAAATAAAAACAGATAGACAAGATGAATCACTTGGATCCGACTCGTGTTTAGTGTAACCTTTGATTATTTCCGCACTTTTGCACTTTTTAAGAGATTATCTTAGTTATTGTAGTAGGCCCCTCTTCTGAAGGTGACGTTACCCTCAACCTAGTAGTTTGAGTTAGCAAGGATACAATCCTAAATGGTTGGATTATTGAAAGATAATTAATTAAGTTATTAATGCATATTGTGGTAGGTCCCTCTTCTGAAGGTGACGTTACCCTCGGCTAAGTAGTCTGAGTCAGCAGGGATACAGTCCTAAGTAGCCAGGTTAAAGTATTAACAGTAGTTTACATATGAGGGGATCAAGGAGTTCGGACCCCCGCCATCCAATACCAGTGGGTATTGAAGGAGGTCCTACTAAAGTTGACCCAGGTCCTTGCAGGATCTATACACTGAACAAGGCAAAACTCTTACCAAACCGTTCCCTTAACCCCCGACCAGGTAGCCAACATACCTCCATATAGATTGTGGAGATATGAATGGTGAAAATCTTTTATTTTATATAGACAGTAAAATAATGCCAAGACACCACGGACAAACGATAAGGAAGACTCACCTTCAACATAAGAAACTAGTTATTAAAGTCATTAATACAGAACCAAATAAAAAGTGCGAAAAGATTAAAAATAAAAAGTATTACTCTAAACACTTGTCTTCACCAAGTGATGTAAGAGACTTAGGCAAACATGGCCTTTGATTGTCAAGAACTCTTACGATCAATCTTGGATCCCGAGACTACTACACACACTCTATGATGGATGATGGTGGTGGATGATGGTGTGTGGTGGTGGTGGAGTGTGGGTGAAGTGTGAGAGAGGTGGTTTGCCAAGGGATGGTTTACAAATGAGCCAAGCACCCCTATTTATAGCCTTCACAGAAGCCCAGACATGGCCCAGTGTCCACCCACCTTCTCTTTCTTCATTAAATGCAGTTTGTCTGCATTAGTTGACCACGCCCCCGTGTCCGCTGGGCACGACCCCGTGTGCAGAAGCGTATCTGTACTATCAAGATTTTCATAGATTCTGCGAATCTTAGAGTTGACCACGGCCCCGTGTCTGCTGGGCACGCCCCTGTGGTGGGTGATAGAAGCTTCTACAACTTTGTCTTTTCTGCAGACACTTGGGCACGCCCCCGTGCTCACTGAGCACGGGGCGTGTTCAGCCTTCTTTTCTTCTTGTTTTGCTTGGGAAGATGCTGTCGAGGGGTCGGGCATGCCACGTTTATTCCTTTTCTTGTATTTATGCTGGATTTGGCTGCTTTTTTGCTTCTTTTGTTAATTTAAGCTATTTTAACCCTGAAAATACAAAAGGAAGACAAAAGCACACTTTTTTCCAACATTAGTACTAAAAATGGTTAGTTTTATGCCTCATTTGATGTAATTTATATGTTGCATTTTGCACACATCAGTCATCCGATCGGATGGCTATTCGATTGGACAACCTGTTGTTTTAAAAACTTTGTGAAATTTTCTAAGTCAAAAAGTTTGAAGTTTAATGGAGACAGCATGACGACGTTCAAACAACAGGAATCCACACCAAGTCCAGCTCAGCCGATCGGATGGGAATCACCCCATTCGATCAGACCTTCTATTTCCGATGAAGGTTCATGTTCAACCCGTGAATCGGTCATCTCTCCGGTGGGAATCCGTTTTCAGACCGGTTCTCAACTAGATAATGAGTAGAGAGCCTGAAAGAGTCTAGATTCCATCGGTTTTTGTGAAGAAAGTGAAGGAAAGTTGAAGATATGTTTGAAATCATCTTTCAACTGATTTTATCTTGTTGAGATTCATGTAAAATAGTGTAGAAATCCATTAGATCTGAACCATTCTTGATGAGATGAGGTCACACAACTGATTGCATAAACAAGCCAGATGATGTCACCTTCAAGGGGTCCAAATCAGGTGATTTCAAGGTGAAAATCAGTGATTTTGGTGGAGAAGATGATGGAGATGTGTGTAGTGATGATGGAAGTACAAGATTTAGGGAGAAATACTTACGAAATTGCCTTGAATCGAGAGAAAAGTGCTTGAAAGGGACTTGAGAGCGTCTGGTCGAATGGAGCTGTCACATCAGTGAACAGTGATGTGACAGGCGGGTATTTATAGGGTGAGAGGGAGTAAGGCGGTAGAGAGTGTGAGGGTGTCGGATGACCATCCGATCGGATGGCCATCTGAGCGGATGGTCATCTGGATGGTAGTCCATTCGATCGGTCGGTTATCCGGACAACCTAGTTGTGCGAGTTAGTTTTCCAACTTTCGTTTCGTGTGGTGAGCGTTGTGTCGCATTTGAGCGAGTTGCGAGTGAGCGTTGCGATGAGGTAACCACATAACATTAAACAAGTAATCACACAAATAACACATATAATAACTAAGATGCATAAAAGTAAATATGTGTTTCGAGTTTGCGATGAGATTGCGATGCGACAACGTTTAGTATAAACATGCGATGTAATAGCGTTAAATGTGATAACTGCGTTTTGAGATTGCGTTGTGAATGCGTTGTAAAACATAGTTTAAATTAGTTAACCCATAGCGATAATCGAAATCTCGAGAGTACAAGTCAATTAAGCAATAAATGACAGATCTAAATAATGACCCGAAAAGTCGGGTTGTTACATAAACCACTGATGAAGACTAAAGTCTGCTGATAGCAAAGGTCTGTTCACCCTATATTTGAAGAAGACAAAGTCTGATGAAGAAGGTCTGCTGAGGCTCAACAGATGATGAAGCTCAACAGATGCTAAAGCTCAACAAATGATGTATAATAGAGTTTACAATGTAACATTGTCTTAGTAATAGCATATGTTAGAGGTTGTTAGAAGTTGTTAGATGGCATTATCTAGGTGACGTCAGCATTGGATTCCTCAGCGGTTTGATTGTACTATAAATAGAACAGTGCATGTACTGTTCTTTTCATCACTCACCTTGACATTTTGTACAAGCAAATCAGAGTGATCTTAGGCTGAGGGGGAGTTTGTAATTCATGCATACGTGAACTACTATATTTTACAATCTTTCTATCAAAGTATCATGATGAAAGCAAATCTCTCATTGTTTGTGGTTTAAAGTTTATTATCATTCCGCAACATTATTTCCATTTTTGTTATCTTCTTACATAATTCATCTTAAACATTCACAAACAATTCAAACTCGGATCCTAACAATTGGTATCAGAGCTTTGGTCAATCAAATTCGATTTAACAATCAATTTGATATAAAATATCAGATCATTTCGCTAATATCATTTGTTCGTAGGTATTAAAAACAAAGTAAAAAGTTTATAGACGTTCAAAGTCGTTTAAACAAAACTTTGTAAAATAATCAAAATGTCTCAAAACACACAAGATCCTCATAACATTGTGTAACACCCCAAAAACGGGTTTGATAATCAAACCACATTAATATTAAGGAGCAGATAAAATACCGTTAGTGTTAAAACTAACTCGGTAAAAATTAGGATTTAATTAAATAAACCTAGTGTTAAATAAAGGATAGATGAATGCCTTTTATAATAATGTTTATAAAAGGCCCGAGACTATCAGTACATGATCTAAGACAGGAAGTATGCAACTAGGAATAATTAACCTAGTTGATTATTCGTATTATTAAGTGATATATATTGGATTATATCCGTTAATAATTGAAATGTCAAGCTTGAGGAACCAAAGTTATCAAAAAGGAAACTAGAGTTTTAAAAACTAAAATTTAGACATAACACACACATAGTGTGTGAGTGTGTGTGTGTGTATGCGATCATCAGTAGGTGGAGACAAGGGGAAACCCTTATTCATCCAATATCATCAAAATTGAAGGGGAAATTGTAGCTCAAACTCATGAATGAACATGAATTAACGATCACCTAAACAAGGGGATCATAAGGTATGTCTTAAAACCTAGATTGGTGAAAGTTGTAATTTGAGACAAGTATATTACTTGCAATTAAATTGTTGGATGATGATCCAAAGGTGAAATTAGGTATAGATGTATGCTTAATTTCATTAAATATAAGGAAATTATGAAACATTTGATATAAGGTTACTTGTAAGTGAATAACAAGTAGACTTTGAAAATGGGTTTTGATTATATGATGAAATTGATAATATATAAGTGTTCATGATCATCATACTTGTATGAATGCGTAAGATACTTGGACAAATTAGAGATTCGAGTAAGTGTCCATACATGACTTGAAATGGGTTTTGTATGATATGATGAAATTGATGTTGTGTCAATGTTAAATAGGTGCTTGAAATCATGTTGTCTACTAGTTTGTATGTAGAACTTGATTATATTAGGTATTCGGATGAATGCCTAGTAATATGATGAAATGGGTTTTACATATAGATGAAAACCCTTAGTTCTAGCATAATGAATGGATAAATTAGCATTGATAATCGAAAGCTAAATTAACTTGATGTTAATAATCGCTCGAACTTGTTAAAGTGAAAGAAATGAGATGAACTTATTTGTGGGTTTGTATGTGTTAATAGGCAGTTGACTTTTAAAAGTCAAACTGACCTATTATAAGATCGAATGATAATTTTTATATGAAATCCGTAAGGTGGAATAGTCGTGATAAATGATGACTAATCTAACCATCTTGCGAATGATAAATGATAGTTTGACGCTTGATAAACTAGGTGGAAGCTTAGGAAAGAAGCGCGCCAAACGGATCAAGTACGCGGGAAAAAAACATAATTGGATGCAAGGTAAGTAAAGCTTACATCTTTAAATGGATTATTTATTCAGATATTTGGTTAAGAACAAGGTGACTTCGTATTTGAAATAAGTCCTTGAAATATGACGTACCGACATGAATTGATATGGGTCGGAACAAGTAAAAATGGTAAGAAACCATATTTGGTAGTAAAAAGGGTAAAATGGTAATTCGTCACCTGTTAACGAATAAACAATAAGTTTTGAAAAGTTACCTTATGGTGTAAGCCATAATGGATAAAAGGGTAAAATGATAATTTGGTCACGTGTTGACGAATAATAATGAGTTTTGAAAAGTAACCCTATGGTGTAAGCCATGATGGTTCAAATGCGTAAGGAAACGACTTAAGTAAATATGGCCACTAGGTGTAAACCGTAATGGGTCAAATAAGTGAGATGGTCAATAAATACCTTCTCACAATATTATAATGTTTGGTCATCCTAACACAAAAAGGGATAGGTCAAGAAGTGGGTAAAATGGTCATTTAGGCCAAACAGGTCAAATGGTGATGTTATCACCATTTGACAATAACGACTAATGTTTGCTTGCCGAGTCTTATGCTCACAGGGACGAATAGCGTATGAGATTGCGTTGCTATTAATTAGCAACTAATATGGTGAGGTATTAAAACAGGTCATTGCTTTGACCCGAGCCAGGTATGTGAAATTTGGTCAAACTCTCAATGAGGTTGTAGGGCCGAGGAGAGTTAATTGAGTCGTGGACTTTGGATTCACCTAAGGTGAGGTATATCAAGTGAATTGAAATTTAGATATTATGTTCTTAGGGACATAATGAATTTAAAATGGAATACGGGTTAAAAGAGTATACTTGGTCAAAACAAGCTTTCAAAATGTCCTTTGTGATTAAAGTTGAACAAAACGCCCTCGAATGACAAACCAGGCAAACGACCCTTAAGGATAGTTTGAATATGAGTTTTACAATTCGGTCAATCCTTACGGTAGTATAAAATAGAAGGCTTAAAACATTTTGGTTTAAAGCTACATAATGGGTTATTTTCGTAAAAATGTCTAACTTGGGGGTAGAATGGGAATATAATGATTTTTCCCATTCACGATCCATCACCTTTAAAGTTGTGATGATATATAAATGAAAATCATAAGTGGGAACGCGAAATATAAATAAACGGACTCAGTTAAAGAGTCATGATTGAAAGGTTTGGAATTCTTAAAAAGAATTCGAATTAATCAAAGTTCGGCCTTTCAAAGGTCGAACGGGTCAATTGGCATAACCGCGAACCAGATAATGGTCGCTGGAATGAAGTAGGCCCATATACATGTTTTTTGGTTAGTTATATCTAGTGGTTGACGGTTTGATTATATTTGTCACTTGATGATGTAATATGTTGTTTGGATGGTATAAAGGGTATTGATGTACATGTAATAAAATGAGGGTCGGGATTTAGAGAAAACAGTAGAAAGTGTGAGAACGGTGAGAACGCTTATCGACCGTCCGATCAAAACAATCTATGGACTAGATTGGCGCGGTGACGTTTTCGTAAATAACATCAATTTTATTACGTGGACGCGCTTCATTAAAGGTAAAAGGGTCCTTTGACTTCTCCACACAAAACGCCATCTCATGAAATAAAACGCCAAAAAAAAATCACAGACCATTCAAAGTAAAAACGCCATTAGATATAAAACGGCAAACTTAATTATAGTAAAATCCCGCCTAAAAAACCACCAAAAAAATCCTATATATACAACATCTCAGACCTTCAATTAAAAGCACACACAAAAACCCAAACGCCATATTTGATATATCCCATTCGCCTTAGAAACGCCAAAATACCCAAACATCAAATATCTTCTAACCCAAAACGTTTTTTTGAAATTCAGTTTGGTTGTCTGTAAGATTTCGCTCAATGAAATGGACAAAATCCTTAAGTGAGGATATTGTCCATTTCATTGAGTAAAATCTTATTGACTTATCCTCAACTTCCATCCAATTTATAACGCCAAAACATACAAAAACATTATTGAGGTTTGTTGTCAATAAAGTTTAGCTGTATGGGGTGGACAACATTGTCAGTTATCTTTCTTAACCGAGGATTAACAATGTTGTCCATCTCATACAGCAAAACATTATTGATTTTGGCATGATCAAATTTTGAGGTTTAAGGCGCTCTTATTTCGTGGCGTTCTTTTTTATCTGTAAAACGCCAAAAAAGTTAAAAAATCAAACATCGTTGATTGTGAAATTCAAGATTGTTGGCTGAAGGGTCTAAACTCAATAACATTTTGCTGCAAGAGATGGACAAATCTTCAAGAAAAAGATGCTGATGTCAGACTGTGTGCTTCCAAACAGCCACACAAAAAACTACTTGAAAAACAAAAAAAAAAAAACAAAATGAATCATACGAAAGTCGAACCAGCCAGTTAACATGATTCAAAAAAAAGAAAGAGACTGGTGACAGTGAAGATTTGGAAGATCAATTGTTTATGTGTTCTTTTTTTTATTTTCCTTTTCAGATGATTGTTATATAATAAAAACGCCAAAACAACTAAAAATGCTTGTTCAAACGATATCATTCCGTTAAACGCCCCCCAAAACTCCCAAACTATAATAAAATTACTTTGAAAAAGTATTATAAAAAACCCCAAAAAAATAAATATATAAAAAATAAAAAGCAAACTTGAAAATTTAACTAGAAACAGTAAATACAAATCAGTAATACTGAAGATAGGGAAAATTTATTATATTAGAATCTAAAACGCCAAACTTGAAAGATGGGACGTGTTACAGACTTCAGAGATAAAGCTTATCAAAAACAATAATTACAAACAGTAACTGAAAAGACGAATACCTTATTATAATAATGCACCGCCTAACTTAGGCGCCAAAAAGACACCCTATAAAATGATACGTCTCAGCAACTTCCATTTGATCAAAAAAAAAAAAAAAAAACAAACGCCAAAACTACTAAATACCACTCACTGTAAAACGCCAAAAAATAAAAAAAAATCAAAGATGACTAATATGCTTTCTTGGATATTCAGAATTGTTCTTCGTGAAGTTTCACTGAATGAATTGTTATCAGAGGGGAGTAACTCAGAAAGATTTTGCTGCATGAGATGGACAAAAATTCAAGAAAAAGACACTGATGCCAGTCATATGGCATTTTGTATTTTTTGTTCTTGAAGAAAGTTTGGATGAGGAGAAGAGATCAATGACACTGAAGAGTGGGTTGATTATAAAGATGAAGATCAAGATAAAGAAAAAGCGAAAAACCCACTCACACGTCATAGATCTATGTCTCCAAACATCCACAAAAAAGCCTGTTCAACAGACGAGCAGGCAAAATAATCAAACCGATGGGTTTGTTAAGTTATACATAAAACGCCATATATTTGGTGACAGTTCTTGTACTATTAAAGAAGAGAGAGACTGATGACAGTGAAGATTGTGAAGAGAGATCCGATTAGGATTTTTAATTTATTTTCTTCGCTTGTATTTTTTTTCCTGTGGTTGAAATATAATCTAACAATAGTAAAATGCCAAGATACCACAAACGCCAAAATGTTTGTAAAAAAGAATAGAACAATGGGCCATCTTGTTTAAAACGCCTTGAAAAACGCCATTCAAATAGATTTCCTGACCCCTAGGTTCCAATGGCATACGATTTGAAGAAACGCCATAAACGCCAAAATGTTAATACATTGAAACCATTAAATGCCATTAATTATTGAATTTGGTTAACGCCAAAAATATTAAAAACCAAAAATTAAAACAATATTGGGAAAAGCGGAACTGGAAAAGCAGAAGATGAAAGGACAAAAATTCCCCTCCGCCCTTTTCTAAGCGGCGTGACACGTGTTGGGCCAGGAAGCGTTCTCACCGTTCTCACACTTTTGAGCGTTTTCTCCTGATCTTGTTTCAATAAAATGAAATATTGGTAATGATATTGTACTATGGATGGTAGGAGGTAATGGTATTGTATCACAGATGGTAGGGGGTAATGTGAGTGTATTATGGATGGTATGATAGATGAAAGGTAAAGTGTATTCAAAGTGGTGTACCAAAACACATTATAACATGTTCATACATAAAGATGCACTTGTGCATATCTAATGTTGTTAATGTTGTTAATGTTATAACAAGTTCATACATATAGATGCACATGTGCATTTATAATATTGTTAATGTAAAAAGTAGTGTATTATAAATGGTAGTGTAAATGAAAGTGCAATTGTCTGATATTAGTAATGTATTACGGAATTTGTCAAAGAATGATACATATGCACATGTGTAGGGGCGGATTTAGCATGGTTCCATGGGTTCCCAGGAACCCATTTGAATCGAAGAAAATGGAAAAAATTAGTATAAACATTGTATGAGTTGGGAAAAATAATGAAAATTAGTGAAAAACTACCAAGAGGAACCCAGTGAAATCCGATCCTGGACCCGCCACTGCACATGTGCATGGATGATTGTTACTTGATTTTTTTTTGGGTTTTTTTAGTGACAATTGAAAACCACTAGTTTGAGTGAAAACTCGAAAACTAACTAAAAAAGCCTAAAAACATACTAAAATTTATTTTTTTACAGTTTTTTATTAAAAATCGCTACATTTTATAAATAAAAAAGAATATTTTTTTCAAAAAAGAACTTTTTAAAAAAAAAAAAATTTGTAGTGCACATGTGCAATAATACACATGTGTAGTACACATATAATGCACATGTGCAGTACAAGGTTTTTTTTTTTGAAAAAAGTTTTTTATATATAAAAAGTAGCGAAAATCTGTAAAAAAAAAATTGGTATGTTTTTTAGTCTTTTTTGTTTGTTTTCTGGTTTTCGCTCTAACTAGTGGTTTTTAATTCAACGCTCCCCTATATATATGTATATATATATATATATATATATATTGGGGAAGCTTCAAATGAAAACCCCTAGTTATCGCGAAAATTCGAAAACTAATTAAAAAAGCTTAAAAACATACCAATTTTCGCTATTTAAATTATATAAAAAAAACTTAAAAAAATTGTTTTTGTAGTGTACATGTGTAATAGTACACATGTGTAATAGTACTACACATGTGAATTATTACACATGTGCACTACAATTTTTTTTTAATTTTTTTATATATAAAAACTAGCGATTTTTAATAAAAAAATGTAAAAAAAAAAATTGGTGTGTTTTTCAGGTTTTTTTTAGTTAGTTTTCGAGTTTTCGCAATAAAAGTGGTTTTCATTTAAACCATCCCCATATATATATATATATATATATATATATATATAAGGGATGGATCATGAGAAAACTAGTTTAAATGAGAAAACCAAAAAAACTAACTAAAAAAGCCTAAAAAACATACCAATTTTTTTTTTAATTTTTATAAAAAAATCGCAGCTTTTTATGAATGGAAAAAAAAATTTCAAAAAATAAAAAGTTTTTTTGTTGTATTGCACATGTGTAGTACACATGCAGTACAAGAAATTTTTTTTTTGAATTTTTTTTATATATAAAAACTAGTGATTTTTTTATAAAAAATTGTAAAAAAAAAAATTTGGTATGTTTTTTAGCTTTTTTAGTTAGTTTTCTAGTTTTCTCATTTATATCTAGTTTTCTCATGATCTTCTCCCTATATATATATATTGAAATCAATAGCGTAGAACAAATTTTTCTGAATCCGGATCATGGGTTCACAAGTTAGAAATGTGGGTAAATGTTTTACGATCAATTAGAAACAAGTTTGAAACGAAACGGATGAGTTTTCGAGAAGTTACGAAGTTTTTACGTACAAAAGGCAAAGCTGAAAATTGCAGCTCTGAACCAGGCGCAAGGTTGTGCCCCCTAGGCGCAAGGTTGTGCCCCCTAGGCGCAAGGTTGTGCCCCCTAGGCGCAAGGTTGTGCCCCCTAGGCGCAAGGTTGTGCCCCCTAGGCGCAAGGTTGTGCCCCCTAGGCGCAAGGTTGTGCCCCCTAGGCGCAAGGTTGTGCCCCCTAGGCGCAAGGTTGTGCCCCCTAGGCACAAGGTTGCGCCCCTGACTGATGTCATCTGTATTGCGTCAGAACTGACACAAGGTTGCGCCAGACTGGTTTCTTCTTGCGCCAATCACTAATTATTTTTTATTTTTCGCATTCTTCAACTCCAAACATGTGTGAAGGTTATCACTACGGCAGAGTGCTGTAACTTACTACGGGGTTCTTAAATTTCTTTTGCTTCATGTTTGTTGGACATAAGCATGTAATTTATGTTATATTCAGTTCATATCTAGCATACGAAATTTAGATTTATGCAAATAAACTACAATTTCATATATACAATGACGTGAGCGATTCATAAGTCATAACAAGAACAATGGTTTTTCCATACATATATATAACAACGCACATTCATCCAACTAGCCCAAACTTTCAATTCTCATTCACCATTCCTAGTCAAATTTCATACAAACTCATACAAACAACGTATACATGTAAATATGTCAACACATAAGGTTTCCAACACATTATGGTCAAGATACCCATACACTTAAACTTTGCATCAATTTAAACAATCGCACATGACCACTGGAGATTATTCTTAACACTGTCACAAACATCAACATAAACATTTAACAAAAATCACTAATAAGTTTTTAGTGTTTGAAAGGATTCATATAATGTGTGTGAATCAAAGTGTTTAACACATAATCTTTACAAAAAGCACTCATGGAGGTTGAAAAATCACTTTTTCATCACAGTAACGTTAAGGTAGTGTTCGTTTAATAGAATAAAATGAAATCTAGATGGAATTTGAATGTAAATTTTATTTCTTACGTTGTTCGTTTAAAAAAGAAAAAGGAATAGGAATTGAACAATAACATAAGGAACGAAATATGTATTGTAATTCCATTCAGATTCCATTTCATTATGTGAAACAAACGCGCCTAAATTACAAATCAAATTTCAATTCCTACACGAATTCCAATTCCGATTTCGTTACATTCAACGAAATGAATGCTACCTTCAAGGGATAGGTTAAATAAAATTGATGAAAACTACTGTTAGGTTGATTTGAGTCAACCAAACTCCAAGAATATAACAAGAAGAGAAACAAATTTCTATCTGCTTGATTTCATAAAATGAAAATACGATTACATTTGTTGAAATGAACAACTATAGGTCCTAAAATAAAGGGTTATTGGATTTTATCACCCCAAACTATCGATCTTTGGCCGTTGCCACCCGTAACTAACACTTTGACACCCGGCACCCCCAACTTGACTTTTAGTTTGTGCTGGCACCACTCAGTTAAATCTTTACTAACTGGGTTTGTTTCTTATCCTATGTGGCACATAGTTGATGAGTTGGACATGATTATGTGGCAAATCTTGATTACCAACAAAACCAAGATCAAGAACTTCACTTACAACTAGATCTAACATCCCCATAACCACCACATGCCGACAGAGAGTTACACTACCACCAGATACCTCCACCGTCCAGCTACCTTCGCCAACTCCTGTTAGCCTGTGCACGCCCCATTTCTCTCTCTGACTTCACCACCGCCCACCGTATCTCCACCGTCTTTTCCTCCAACTCTTCCCCTTCCGGCGACTCATCGGAAAGACTAATCCATTATTTCACCCAAGCCCTCTCTCTCCGCAGTTAATGCAAGCAATCGCCGACCACCATCCTCCATTAACCCTCCGCATCACTGACGTAGGAACCGACCTTAACATCCTACGTAAAACCGACGATCGTCTCTCCAAATTCGCACACTCACTCGGCCTTCGGTTCCGGCTCTTTCCTCTTTTACTTACTAACAGCATTAACAAAATTGTTGATGATGTTATCAACCACCTCTCCAACATTGACCGGCTTCCTAACGAAACCCTAGTGTTGTTACTTTAGCTGAAAAGGAAGCAAACCATAACAACCCTTAATTTGTTTCAAGATTTGAGGAGGCTTTGAGTTATTATAGTGTCGTGTTTGAGTTACTAGAGGTGACGCTCCGCCGAACAGCAGGAAGCGGATGGTGGTGGAGCAGGTATGGTTTGGGAGAGAGATTGTGGATATTGTGGTGGCGGAGGGAGAGAGTAGGAGAGAGAGAGAGAGATGAGAGGTTTGTATTTTGGGAGAGAATGATGAAGATGCAGGGTTTAGGAATGCAGCTTTTTATACATACATACATACATAATGTGCCACGTAATCAGGATTCGCCACGTAATCATGTCTAACTCATCAACTATGTGCCACGTAGGATAAGAAACAAACCCAGTTAGTAAAGATTTAACTAAGTGGTGCCAGCATAAACTAAAAGTCAAGTTGGGGGTGCCGGGTGTCAAAGTGTTAATTACGGGTGGCAACGGCCAAAGGCCGATAGTTGGGGGTGATAAAATCCAATAACCCTAAAATAAAGCATAGTACTAGATTATTTGAATTAAAAATGAAGTAGTAGGAGGAAACTATCTTCCTATTATTATGGGAAAACTAGGAGGAGATAAACTCAATTGAATTGCCTTCAACTTGTTTACTCTTTTAATGCACTTGGGTGGATCGGTCATGAGTCTCGGAACCCCGTACCGTATCATTTCATAGTTTATATACTAAAACTACGTCGTTTTAAGTGTTCCACATCTATACTTACATGCATAACAACACTACATTCATTATTCACTATGGTCTCTACATTATTAGATTGAATCTTTATAATTGTCTCGGTCAAAGGTAAGAACTTGTACCATCTTACTTGACAAAGTTTTCATTGTGTTGACATATCTAACTATTTTTTCTTTGACTTTTCACAACACCGATAGTTTTCAAATGTTCTTTATCTTTCTGAATTTTATCATTTATCATTTGTTTCATTCATAAATCATAATGTTCTTATATTGATAACCTCGGAAGCACGGAAACGCCATTGAGGTGCCGTCTCCCGTCCCGGGGACAGCTAGGGGACGGAAACGACACGGGGACGGCCGGGAAACGTCCCCGACATGTTGGGTACGGCCTGGAAACGTGCTGCAGAAGGGGACGGGGTTTGGGGACGTGCAGGAAACGTTTCGTCAAGTTTCCGTTTATTTTTCTGGCCGGAAACCTGCAATTTTCGCCTGAAACCTGCTGGAAACCAGGAAGAAGAAGAGCGGCTGCGTGTTTGTTGCGTTTGAGCCTTTTTAGGGTTAAATAAGTTTATGAATTTTAACTTTTAACCCCTCTATCCTTCATTAAGTTACATTTACTCCCTAAAATTTGTAAAATGTACATAAAAAGTGTAAAATTAGTTTGTGTATCTTAACATTTAACCCTCCTATTTTCACTAGCTTACATTTGGTCCTTAAACTTATAAATTTATACATAAAAAGGTATAAAATTAACATTATATATATAAAAAAATTATATAGATAACTATTTTTTATTTCTTAAATTTTAAACTACCTTATCGCTAAACACGAAATAGCGAGTGCTATTTCATCGTTATCGTTACGTAGCATATAGGTACGTTGTCGCTATTTGTCGCTATTCGCTATCGATAACTATGCTGTTAACGTTTGATTAGATTAGACCACCCGTAGTGGTAAACAAGAATAATGCCCCCAACATGGGGCATTATACGACACGTGGCGCCTAGTCACACATGGGGCATTATAGGAAAAGAGGCGTAGTGGGGCATTATTCCAATAACGCCCATTCAATCATTTGACAATTTTTTTTTTTTAATTTAAAACATAAAGTCTTCATTAATTTAAAATAAAAATTACAATACTTGAAAAAAAAATACCAAATAAAAACAGAAAATTAAAAAAACCGAAAAAAAAAACAGAAAAAAAAAACAGAAAATTAAAAAAACCGAAAAAAAAAAACAGAAAAAAAAACAGAAAATTAAAAAACCTAAAAAAAAAATATAAGTTAAAAATTACTTTTTGTTTTTTTCCCCACCAAAGGTCCCACCACTCCCCCCTTCTTCTTCTTCTTCTTCTTCTTCCTTTCTTCTTCTTCCTTTCTTCTTCCCCACCTCCCACCTGCAACTTCATTCTCTTCTTCCTCTTTTTTTGTTTTTCAGAAAAAAAAAACTAATCATACATACACACAAATATTATATACACATGGCAAGGTATCATTGGACAAAGAAATGAAGCTCCGGCGTTTTTTAAATCACGCCAAACCCATTTTTTTTCAAAAAAAAACGCCCGGAAACGCCCTATGTAGTGGGGATCTCGGCGTTATCCGGCGTTTTTTTTGAATTTTTTTTAAAAAAAACGCCCCACTACGGGGGGTCTTAGGAAGATTTATGATTTTTGAACTTTACATCAATATATAACTATTTTGGGGTTTTGTGTTACATTATCTTTAATATATATTTATTTTTTTATATGTTTTTATTCCCGTACCCGTTCCGTCCTCGCTTCTTGAATTTTTTAGTTTTGCCGTTTCCCGTTCCCGTACCCGTCCCCGTACTTCGTTCCCATACCCGTCCCAGTGCATCATAGTTGATAACATGTTGATTAACATTTACTGAGTTATTGCTTACCTTTATTTGCAATCTTTTAAAATAAATTACTTGATATCAACGCCATTAATTAATCACAATTCTAAGCTATGTTTGCGTTTCTCTATCAGATCAAGTTTTGGGTTCGACTCTACGTGACTACACTACTCATAGACGGTTCTCTCTCGAATCTAAATGATGACAACTCGTTGCCGCACTTGTTTGGGTCTACTTCCAAGTTCCATCTGTATCACAATGATATGATTACTTTTGCTTGAAACGAATTTTGGTACGATGTCGTATTCTTTGTCTTTTGAGAAGGAAGTTGTTAAGGCCCCTATTTGGTTGAATCTGTGCCATCACAACCTAACCAATATAACAAAAATAAATTGATTGGTTAACAAATCTAGTTAACCATTGTTTATTCTTTATTAACAAGATTAACAGTTGAATGAAATGGACGAGGTAATGGAATGGACGAGTGAATGCAATGGATCATTACCATTTCATGTTTTGTATGGTTACCATGTGTGAATTGAATGAATTATTATTGTGTATTGTTCGGTAGGCAAGAAAAACAGAGTAATAAAATAAGCGGTGAGTGGTAGTAATTGTGGGTGGTTATAGGTTGCGGTGGTGGGTGTCGCTAGGCGGCGATGGGTGGTGGTGGTGGCGGCGAGTGGCGGTGCGGCGGTGACGACGAGTGGTGGTGTCAGCAAGGTGGCTGTTGGTTGTGGGTGGCA
Organism: Helianthus tuberosus; assembly: GCA_030545235.1. Taxonomy (NCBI): domain Eukaryota; kingdom Viridiplantae; phylum Streptophyta; class Magnoliopsida; order Asterales; family Asteraceae; genus Helianthus; species Helianthus tuberosus. Next base: position 89,517,811 of record CM060369.1, read on the forward strand.
GCAGAGATGGCGGTGGGTGGCGGCGGCGACGGTTGGTGGTGACGGTGATGGCGGCGTCAACGATGGTGGTGGGCGGCAGCGACGAGTGGTGTTGGCGGTTGGTCGCGGTTGTGGGTGATAACAGTGGCGAGTAGGTGGTGGAGGCGACGGTGGCTGTCGGGGTGAGGTGGTGGCGGGTGGCGGCGATGGCGTCGGTGGTGGTGGTGGTGGGTTGTGGCGAAGGTGGTGGCTTGTGGTGTTGTTGATGAATGGTGCAAGAGGGGATGAAATGGAAAAAAAAACATGGGGGATGGAATGAATGATTTTGAGGGAATGAAATGCCTTTTGGAATGGGTGATTCCATTTCATTAACCAACCAAACACTTTTTTCTTCATTCTCTCATAATCATCCATTCCATTCCACCTCTTATTCCTGCATACCAAACACTACCTAGATCTTTCTTTTATTATTATTCTTCTTGTCCTTGTCATATCCATATCTTACTTTCCGAAAATGACCTCCTAAGGACTTTTATGAACGAACACTTATCATTATTGTATTACCTAAAAAGATAAGTTATATTATATTTTTATTTTTCCTACCTTTGTGATAGGGTGCTACTTTCTACACCTCCTAATTACTTTTTACACCCCTCTTCTCTCACATACTTACAGGTGGGTCCCGCGTGAGACCGGCAGTTTTCCTCTCACAAGGGGGGTATAATCAGGAGAGGGGGTGTTTAGAATCAGCCTTGTGATATCCTTACTCTTACTTTCCCAAAATGTCATTTGAGTTAAAAATTTTCTTTTGGCGTTTTTACGGAAACAAAAAATATAAAGATTTTATTTGTGAAAACTTATCATTATTATATTAACATAAAATATAAGTTATAACTCACAAGTTAGAAATATAAGTTGTAACATAAAAATCGGTTCAAGTTGACAGGTTGAAACAATGAAAACATATACTACTCATATATTTACTAGCTAGCTTCAAACACATCCAAAATTTGTAGATATCTAAATATATCATGACGCATGTAATCATATACCTTGATATATGTGTGTGTTTATTTTAGTTTTACCCAGGTTGTTGATAGGCTAACCTGTATAGTGTCAAACAGAATACGAATGGTTTATTAAATAAATTAAAAATAACAACTTAAATCTAATTGTTTTAATTTTTCATTTTATGTTTTATGAAAATTTGAAGGTTTTTTTTTATGAAAACTTATCAGTATTATATTAACAAAAAGATAAGTATAACTCATAGCTAATACCATAGCGAGACACATTGAAAAATATGTAAAAATAGGTTCGATTGAATTACAACCCATATATTTTCCGTGTCAAATATATTAATCATACAAATTTAAAAAATCATGACCCTTGTAAGCCATTTATCTGAATGATTCAAACGTGTTAACCAGTTAACGTATTGTAATTAAGCGGTAAAAGGGTTAAGCTTGTCGCTAATGGGTTGGTGTGTGTTAAGGGGGTTAAACGGGTTGGCTTTAACGAGATAGAAGATATATATGTAATGGGCTTATCTATTAGTGTTAAGAACCTAATTGTAGATATTTTCGCTTCATGTTTATATCGTGTTTCGAATAATGTTAGTATTCGCAATCATGATTGCAAAAGTCGCTAGGCGCTCCCTAGTCGGTCGATCGGGGAGTTGAGAGTACTCGGCCTAGGCGGAGAGTACACGGGGAGTACTCGGACATGTTAAACTATAAAGAAATTACTTTTGGGAAATTAAATATATGTCAAATAACATAAATTTACTAATATTTTTAACAAAATGTATGAAAATGATATTCATTCTTTAATATGATAGGCATAAAAATTATGTTTTATTTTATTTTAAATCAAACTCAGCCCGAATTGACATACTAGATCCGATTTTGGTCAATGTTGACCACGTTTGATCGATTCTAAGTAATTAGGCGGAGTTGAAGAAAGTCGCCTCGGCAGCCTACCTTGTAGCGACTACTCGGAGAGTACTCAGCCTTGGAGACCTTATTTTACAACCATGTTCGCAATACACCTATTTGTTTTAAGGGTAACATGGTCAACTAATGACTCTTGAGATGACAAAAGTTGACAAGGACAGAATTCATGTCAAATTCAGATAAATTGACTTTAACATCACTCTATAACCGATTGGTCCACATGCAGTAGGTGAATCTGTGTTGTTCACAATTTGACATAAATATAATAGAATACATACATACATCCCTATAAAAACCACTATTCTCCGAATGTTATAACCATCATTCCATTCCATTCCATTCCATCTACAACTAAAAACAATAAACATGCAGGGTGTACCATCATCTTTCTTGGCTGCTTTTTTCTTCCTCTCATGCTTCATTTGCCTGTACCCTCCTGACCTGGCTATGGCAAAACATGCAGCCACCGGCATTACCCGACACTATAAGTTTAATGTAAGTGTAACAAGGTTCATGTTGGCCAGTGGCGGATCCAGCCGGAGAAATCACTGGGTTCCTTTTTCCAAATCATACAAGGTTTACACTACAAAAAAACGTTTTTTTCCAAATCATACAAGATTTACACTACAAAAAAACGTTTTTTTTCCGAAAAGACTGGGTTCCTGGGAACCCGGTGAATGGGTCTAAATCCGCCCCTGATGTTGGCTATATCTTACAACTTTATACATGTGCTTCATAGAACTATTCATGCGTTTTTAGATACGGATGCAAAATGTGACTAGATTGTGTCAGACGAAAAGCATAATAACAGTCAACGGAAAATTCCCTGGGCCAAGGATTATTGCCAGGGAAGGTGACCGATTGGTGATCAAAGTTGTCAATCATGTCCCCAACAATATCAGTATTCATTGGTACACAATTTGCATTGACATGTATATTTGAATTAACTCATTTGAAAAGTGGGTCATGATTGCCACCTTGTAACAAATATTTACGGTCGCTTAATGTAATTTGTTTGTCATGTTCAGGCATGGAATTCGTCAGCTTCGGAGTGGGTGGGCTGACGGGCCAGCATATATAACACAATGCCCAATCCAAACGGGCCAGTCATACGTTTACAACTTCACCATCAGCGGACAGAGAGGAACACTTTGGTACCACGCCCATGTTTCATGGATTAGGTCTACCCTTTATGGCCCTATTGTCATTCTCCCCAGGCGTAACACTTCATACCCGTTTCTCAAACCTTACAAGGAAGTTCCGATTATATTCGGTAAGTTACCAAACCTTTTTTAGCTGTATGGGCCAATAGACTTGTTCTTGAACTAAACTTCATCTTTTACAATAATAGGGGAGTGGTGGAAGGCCGATACAGAAGCAGTGATCAACCAGGCCCTTCAAACCGGAGCTGGCCCAAATAATTCTGACGCTTATACAATTAACGGGTTGCCTGGACCATTATACAATTGTTCTTCACCAAAGGGTACCTAATTCTTTTTTATTATACTCAATTGTATCATTTTACCAGAGGTGGAAAAAGGGCTGGATAACGGGTCAAACCCAATGACCTAAAACCCTTTTGGCTCGCATTTTCTGAACAAATAACCTTTTTTGCTATATGCAGAAACCTTTCGGCTTAAGGTGAAACCGGGGAAAACGTACCTCCTTCGTTTGATCAATGCTGCACTCAATGACGAACTCTTTTTCAAAATCACAAACCATACTTTTACCGTTGTTGATGCCGATGCAAGCTACGTTAAGCCATTTGAGACAGACACAATCTTCATTACACCGGGCCAAACAAGCAATGTCCTTCTCAAGACAAAAAATCTCACCTCAAACACTAGATTTTTTATGACGGCCCGACCGTATTCCACCGCCGCCTCCGGGACATTCGATAACACCACTGTCGCCGGGGTTCTTGAATACAACAGTAATAATACGCCATTATCCAATAATTCTACGAAAGGACTTGCCCTACCACCACTCCCAGCGATCAATGCCACGTCATATGTAGCCAACTGGACCAATAAGCTTCGTAGTTTGGGAAACTCGCAGTTTCCGGTGAATGTTCCACAAACCGTCAAAAACAATTACTTTTTCACAGTGGGGCTCGGGAGCGACCCGTGCCCAAAGAACCAAACATGTCAAGGTCCCAATGGTAATCAATTTGCGGCCTCGGTTAACAACGTCTCCTTCACCTTGCCAACAACCGCGCTTCTTCAGGCTCGGAATTTTGGGAACTCAAAGGACATTTTCTCCACCAACTTCCCATCATTCCCTCTTAATAAATTCAATTACACTGGCACTCCACCCAACAACACGATGGTTTCGCATGGCACAAAAGTGGTGGTGCTATCATACAACACGACCGTGGAGCTGGTGATGCAAGGCACTAGCATTCTTGGAGCCGAAAATCATCCTCTCCACCTCCATGGGTTCAACTTTTACGTGGTGGGGCAAGGCACCGGAAACTTCAACTCCTCTACCGATCCTGCCAAATACAACCTTGTTGATCCTGTTGAAAGAAACACCGTTGGGGTGCCCTCAGGCGGGTGGGTGGCGGTTCGGTTTAGGGCGGATAATCCGGGCGTATGGTTTATGCATTGTCACATTGAGATTCATTTGAGTTGGGGATTGAGATTGGCGTGGGCAGTAATGGATGGAAAGCTTCCGAACCAGAAGTTACCTCCACCACCTTCTGATCTTCCAAAGTGTTAATTGTTGGGTTTGACTCATGAGTCTTTTGGTTTTTGAGTTTTTAAATTATGTTCTTGTGTCATGAGTGATTTTTTTCATAATGTTTTTGGTATTTTGGGCCTTGAATTTGTCTCAAATCCTTTGATTCCTGCTTTGATTAGAGAGACTCGATTTTGTTTATGTTGATTAATTTCAACATTATATGGATTGACGAAAGCAATAAAACTTACTCTTTGGAAGAATTTATCTTCTTTGATGTCCTTATTATAAAAGATAGTGTGGATGTTCTGTTCTTCCTTATTACTCTCAAACGATACTCAAGTTTATTGATTTACTAGACATTAAAGAAAATTAACAAGGCATGCCTACATATTTATGGATTTATAAAGAGTAATATTGTCCATCAATAAATATATAATCGTATCAAATTATATAGAGTAAACTGCCATTTTGGTCCCTGAGTTTGGTCACTTTTGTCACTTTAGTCCAAAACTCAAACCTTTTGAATCTGGGTCCTTGTGGTTTCAGTTTTTTTGCCATTTTGGTCCAAAAGTAAAATCAGCTCATATTTGCCTAATAAAATCCTGCTATTTTGTCCTTTTTCTCATGGGCAAAATGGTCATTATAATTTTTATTATAACACATTATTAATTAAAATAATAAAATTAAATAATCTCTTTACCTTATAAAAGCAGCAGAGATTATCATCTTCCCAAAAACCCTAATCCATCACACACCACCATTTCTGTTCCTTTCTTCCATTTCTACTCTCAAACTCGATGGAATCACACTCCTTTCTTTCAAACACTCTCTCCTACCCCACCAACCTTCACTCCTCCAAAACTGGAACCAATCTGAACCCACCCCATGTTCATGGTCCGGCGTCACATGCCCCCAAAACCCGGTCCAGTCACCGATTTATCACTACCAAATTCCCACCTCTCGATCATCTCCTCATTCAGTGTCATCTGCCAGTCCTGAACATCAACCGGCGCCGTCGTGCCGGTGACTTCTCTCCGATTCGCCGTCGACGGTGCGACGTTCCAGATGTTGAATTCGGTGAACTCGAAGATCGAGTGAGGAGGAGGAGGATGATGAGATTTGTGTTCGCCGAAAAAGTTACAGTGGTGGTGGTGGTTGCCTCTGCTGATTTAAAATATGGATTCAAGAATACCCATTTCAAGACAAGTTGTACAAGTTCAGTTCTTACCCTTGAAGATCCAAAGATTGAATCTTTGGATGTTGATGATGTTAAAAATGTTGAAAAGTCTCTTGCTTTTCTTTCAAAAGAGGGTAAGTTTGTGTTGGATTGTATTTTGGAACAGTATTTATCTGGTTTGATTGTGTGTTTGTATTCTGTTAAGTTTAAGTTGGTTGAGGTTGATTTGGTTAGTGTTATTAAGGGTTTGGATCTTTTAGGCAATTAGGAAAAAGCCATTTATTTGTTTGATAAGTTTGATGTCTTTAAAATTTAAGTCCGAGACGTTTATTAAATTTACTCACTTCCACCAATTCGTTGCAACACAATTTCAAATGCCAATACAATCTTTTCAATGCGACATGCGTGGAGAATTTGACAACACCGACTTTAAAAAATTTGCAACCAAACATGGCATTCAGTTACGTTTTTCATGCCCTCATACCTCCCAACAAAACGGGAAATCCGAACGCATGATTAGACGCTTAAATGAAATCATGTTTACTCTCCTCACTCATGTTTCCCTACCATCCTCATTTTGGGTTGAAGCTCTCCACACCTCCTCGTACCTCCACAACATTCTTCCCACTAAACTCCACAAATTTTGAACCCCTACCTCACTCCTCTACCTTCGCCAACCATCCTACGATCATCTTCGCGTTTTCGGATGCCTTTGCTATCCGAAAACCTCCTCCACTCTCCCACACAAACTTTCTCCCCGCTCTACTCCGTGTGTATTCCTAGGATACCCGGAAAATTATCGTGGCTACCGGTGTTTAGATATCTCCACCGCCAAAGCCATTTTCTCTCGACACGTCACTTCTGACGAGACGAAATTTTCGTTTTTTAATCCATCCAAATCTCAACCTACACACTCCTTCCTTAACCCATCCCCACTTATCTTTATTCAACCCTACCACAACTCCCCACCTACTGCCACATATCCATCCACTCCCTTACACCAACCCAACACTAATCATACTCAAACCCCAACATTACCCGTCCGCCCACATTCCACTTCTCCCTCCTCTAACTGGAAGGATGCCATGGTTAACGAATATAAAACTCTATTAGAAAATAACACGTGGAAATTAGTACCAAGACCGAGTAATGCACCAGTCATTCGATGCATGTGGCTATTTAAACACAAATTTCATGTTGATGGAACCTTGGAATGACATAAGGCTCGCCTTGTGGTCAATGGCAAAAGTCAAACCATTGGAATCGACTGTGATGATACTTTTAGCCCGCTAGTAAAACCTACTACCATACGCACCGTTCTTAGCTTAGCTATGTCCAAGGCCTGGCCCATTAATCAATTAGATGTTAAAAACGCATTTTTGCATGGGCATCTTAAAGAAACTGTTTACATGTTTCAACCACCAGGGTTCACGTCTTTCGAACATCCTAAATATGTGTGTAAGCTCCAGAAAACCCTTTATGGCCTAAAACAAGCACCATAGGACTAGTACCAACGTTTTGTAGGGTATATCTCCATATGTAGTTTCAGAAGTAGCGTATGTGACACATATCTATTTGTCTATCACAAGGGAGACCCGATGGCTTACCTTCTCTTGTATGTGGACGATATCATCCTCACTGCTTCGAGTGATTCTTTTCTCCAAAGCATCATCAAGTCACTATCATCTGAGTTCAACATGACAGACCCTGGTCAACTACATCATTTTGTCGGCATTGCGGTACACAAACAACAAAATGGCATTTTCTTATCACAAGCCACATATGCTGCAGACATTTTATCGCATGCTTCATGTCCACATGTAACCCAGTTAGCACCCTAATCGAGGTCGGTTCCAAACTCAACGCCACTCACAGTACCCCTTTCTCATATGGATCTTTATAAAGGAGTTTGGGTGGCGCTCTGCAATATCTTACTATCACACGACCAGACATCTCATATGCAGTTCAACAACTTTGCCTTTTCATGTATGCCCCAAGGGAGCCTCATTTTCAATTGCTTAAACGTATCCTTAGGTACATCAAGGGAACTTTTTCTCAGGGTCTACACATCACACCTTCCCCATCTACTAAGCTGACAGCCTACTCAGATGTGGATTGGGGGGTGCCCACAATATTCAGGTCTAGTGTTGAAGCCGAATATCACGGGGTAGCTAACACGGTAGCCGAGACTTGCTGGATACGCAACCTCTTGCTTGAACTTCCCGTACCGGTCCGACATGCCACCGTTATCTAGTGTGATAACATCTCCGTAGTTTACTTAGTTGAAAACCCGGTTCAACATCAGCGCACTAAACATGTTGAATTGGACATCCACTTTGTGCATGAGAAAATTCACCTAGGTGACGTCAAAGTTCTCCATGTGCCAGCTGATTATCTGTACACGGACATTTTCACCAAGGGCTTACCTAAGCACTTGTTTAAACGCTTTCGGTCCAGCTTATGCCTTCGCACTTCTATGGCTCAAACTGCGGGGGACTGTTAGCCAATAATATCTGCACAGTATTATTGGCATGTATCTTCTAAATATTGTATATTGATTTATTAGTTAGGATTGATTTAGATTGTCGTGTATAGCTCCTGATTGGCCTCTCATTCTTGTATTATTTATAGTGTTTCTTGTGATAATGCAAAGGCAAGGAAATTCACGTATTTACAAAATCATCATTTTAAATACGCTACTACACAAAATAACGCAGGTTTATTTATCATAACATAGTATAGTGTGGTAAAAACTAAGTATCGACCTAGGAACTTGGTGGCTTTCACTACTAAATCATTGTTGAATTTTAGTCGATCAAAAGAGAGATATCACTTTAGCTTCACATCGACGTGATGTAAAATAAAGCACTTGAACATTGGTAAAGTGGTGTGGTAATTTGTGGTTTTCATCAAAGACTAGAAATGACCACATCGGGATAACGCGCCTAGGACCCATTACACTTTTTATATAAAATGGAGAGACCACATCGAGCTACTACATCTCCCACAACTCATTTGCAAAACTAACCAAGATAAGACTCACTAGCTCCTGCTTAACCAGATTTAGACACATATAAGACATGACCATCTTTAAGTGTAAAGTCCCATTTCATAGCCTATGGTACCCCGAGATGCACAAATGATACTTAATACGAGCACAAGAACACAACCATGTGGTGGATAGATTACCAATCAAAAGGCTTCCATGATTACTAGGAAGCAAGTGACATTTGATATATCACATTAATCAATATATATATATATATATATATATATATATATATATATAGAGAGAGAGAGAAAGTATAATGTACAAAAAGCCTTATCCTACATTAACATACGCGACAAGAATAGAACGTGCGTGATTAACATATAACGTGCGTGATTTGTATAACAAAGGCTCCCATGCGTGATTTATTAGGGTTCCATGCGTGATTTGTGACTCCCGTGCGTGATTATCGTTCCATGCGTGATTACATCCCTGATCGGATGGTTATGGGCGTCGCGTATGTTAATGTAGGATAAGGCTTTTTGTATGTTAACCTTTCTCTCTATATATATATAGGGAGAATATCATGCGAGAACCACCTCTTATTGCGAGAACCAATGTGAACACAACCAAAAATGCCTAAAAATAGCTAAAAATCACACAATTTTTTTTAATATTTTTTATAAAAAAATCGCTACTTTTCGAAGCAAAAAAAAAAAAAAAAATTTGGCTTCTAAAAGTAGCGATTTTAACATAAAAAATATTAAAAAAAATTTAGATTTTTTTAGATTTTTTTTAGATTTTTTTAGGTTTTTTGGGGGTTTAGTTTTTAGCATTTTAGCTTGTGGGGGGGGGGGGGGTGGTTTAGGTTTTTGGGGGGTGGGGGAGGGGGGTTTAGGTTTTGGGGGGGGTGGGGGGTTGGGTTTTTTTTAGGTTTTTTGGGGGTTTTAGTTTTTAGCATTTAGCTTGGGGGGGGGGGGGGGTTAGGTTTTTTTTTTTTTTTTGGGGGGGGGGGGGGGGTGGGGGTTAGGTTTTTTTAGCTATTTTAGGTTGTGTTCACATTGGTTCTCGCGGTTCTCACAATAAAGGTGGTTCTCGCATGAGCTCCTCCCTATATATATATATATATATTTATGTTTTGAAAACTGTATCCACCATATCTAGTGTGAGACCTGCATTTCTCTATACTGATCCTACACACGGCATGCAAAAACCGCATCGAGCAACTACATATGCATGCACAAGTTTAAAACTCAAGTTGATAAAAATTGAACACTCATATTCATAAAAATAATCATGACTTAGAATTTGAAAAACATAAACAGACCATTAACCTAAAAATATAATATTGTAAATTAACATTCAGGGTTCATTTACAACAACGAGATAAAAGAAGTCTAGCAACAAGTGGCCACAATAGAATAACAAAAACCTGGTGGTGCAACCATGGTAAGATCACTAGTAATAAACTAAAGCCAAAGTATGGAGTTACAAAAGTGCTTCTTGATCTCCAATTGAAGTCTGGGTAATCCCCCCGCCCCCTCGATTTTAAGTACTGTTGTAGGGGTTATTTTGATGGTTATGCCCTCTCATAAAATTTACTTGCTTAGTAGTTAGAGAGTTATTGGCATTCAATAGCATCACCCCCTCCCCCGCTACTTAACTTACAACTCAATTTTTGTTATTGACTTGCAAGTGATCAAAATTTAATGGCAAAGCATCATATTTCACGAAAAGTAATGTGTAGTCATCGACCTAAACACCTAGGTGCTAGGATTTTTGTCAAGCAGTGGGCCATTGATAACTCATTTGAGCCAAATTCTCTTGGGGCACGAGGCTTCCTCATGTGTTTGTTTGAGTAAGCATCCTTCTATAGATGTGATGTGTTGCAAAACACCGTCATTTATCTATGTGTTTTGTAAAGTAATTTGATAGTTTTTGTAGGTTTTAATGTACATTTGATTTGTGTTTGTAAATGCAGGCCCTGGGATGAGAAAGAACCAAAAACGAGCTAAAGTAATCAAGATTTGAAGAGGTCACGGGAAAGAAAGTTGAAAAAGAAAAAAATAAAATAAAAAATATGATGCTTAAGTGCAGAATGCAAGGGGAATGCATATGGTCCGCAAGGACCGTGTTGGCAAAAAAAGAAGCAGCGTGCCTTCCGGACCACAAGGCGTTGCCCGTATGGTCCGCAAGGCATGCGAAAAACCAAAACAAATATGTTTTAAACCCTATTTTCCGTAGGGTTTCATTCATTCGGAAACTAGACAAACCACAACAGTTTTAAGGCGATTTTGGAGTTTTTCTTGAATATCACAAGGCTAGGGATTGAAAGATTGATGCTTGGAGAGGTAAGGGTCAATTTTACACATGTCTATCCATTGTTTCACCATAGAATTCATGTTTGGCATTGTTTTGATTACTTATCTTGACATGTTTTCTGAATTGTTAAATTAAAACCTGTGTTTGATTCGTTTATGAGCATGAATAGCTAAACGTTTATGCTACCTAGGTCGAATGGATGATAAGTTGTGATTTATGACTTTCGGTTTTGGATTTATTTAAGTTTGGCATAATGCTTTGGTAAAAATATCTTTGTGTTGATGATGACGATGCATAGTACTACTAATAATTGAATTGCATGATTGTTGTATAGCGTTTTCTCTAGTTTGCCACTTTGGTAGTTTCAAATTTAGGGTTTTACTTGATTTTTCCTTTGACTTCGTGTTAGCGGTTTAATCTAGAGGTGTCTGTCTTAGATAACTCTAATAGCAACCGTCTGAGTCTTTGAGTTTAGTGTTTAGCCACTCTTGAGACCAGGAGGAGATAGAGTGTCAGTATGTCTAGTTCTTAGGTTTTGGCTAAAGGTGAGACCGGGAAGTGATCCTTTCTTAGTTGCCTTAGTTTCCCTAACAAAATCGAGTTATTATCATCAACCATAGATTCCTCCTTCTTACTTTAGGGCGTGTTATGATTACTGCGATTGAGAGGTGAGCGAGTCATTTGAGTACCTTAGATTCCCTAGTGAGGTGAAACCGGGAGGTGATCCAAACAAGTAACCGGTGATTTACACCCCTTAGGGTTTTTTCGAGAGGTGTTAGTGAGACCGGGAGGTGATCTAGCATTCTTTAAGGTTTTCTTGAGTCAGTGGTATTTTTAGGAACCCGGTAGTCCTTCCGTTATCCAATTCCGAGAGTTATGAGTTACAAGTAGGATTCTAGACCTAGGTAGTTGTTTTCCGATAGTCTGAGTTTCTCTTCAGTTTTCTGAGTTTGCTGCTCTGCTTTGGTTGTCTAGTTGTTTTATTTACTTTTTAGTTTAAAAACATGTTTTTCTCAAAACAAAATCAAATTATTAGGCTAGGAGTCGATAGAGGTCTAGTATCAAAATTCATTTTTATTGTGTCCTTATTTGATACTCGGACTTACTTGTTTTACTACTTACAACCGGTACACTAGCCGGTAGTGTGTGGTTTAGCAAGTTTTCCATTTTTAAAACTTGTTTGAAGTTAATTAATATATACACATATTTCACACATCAAGTTTTGGGCGCCATTGTCGGAGACATAGTGTGCTTTTGAGGACGACCCGAGTCGGGGATTTAGCCATTTTACTGCTTTCTTAGATTAGTTTGTTTTTTCCTTAATATATATATATATATATATATATATATATATATATATATATATATATAATGAAAAATAAAAAAAATAGTTGTTTGCTTTCTTAGGATACTTGATATTCTTGTGTGCCTAATTGTTTAGCTACCTTGTTTGTGATTCGTTCTGTTTCTGCCTGCTTTTTAGTGCATGTACACACGTTCCTCGGGACTGTTGGACCGATCTATGACCTGAAAACATCAGTTAAGGCAGTTCATCTTCATGTACGAAGGCGGAATCAACGTAAATGGAGTAACAACAGCTGTTCTATTCAATTTCTTCTCTTTATAAGCTTTCTTGAATGATTTTGACAGAGTTTTGTTACAAAGCTTATGACCAGATCTCGCTCCTATGTACATATGAAGTCACACATGACATGTATTTATAGTAGGCCTGATTTCGCTCTTATGTCATGAAACATGAGCGAAATCACATGTGACCATATAAGCGAAATCATCCTAGTGACTAATGAGCGAAATCCCTAATGCCTTATAAGCGAAATCACTTCTAATCCTTTGACATATAAGCGAAATTACATTATAAAAACCTAATTTTGACTTTCAAGATCTAATCTTGACATATCATGACCTAAGACTTAATGTAGACGTAGTCAATAGACATTCCGTGCACCAACAGACTCCCCCTTGGATGTTGACGAAGTCTTCAGCTCCGAGTCTTCAGTCTTGGTCTTTTCTCCAACTCTCTGTCTTCACATCATAAGCATTTTATCTTCACAGGTTCACAATCTTGTCCTAGCTTCATCTTCAGACTTCCCTTTGATCGTTGATCCAGACCCCCCCATTCATAGACTCCCCCTCTCGATATGCTAGAATCTGATGTCTTGATCTGGTTCAAGCTTTGACATTTAGCTTCCGTGGGAATGATGAAATCCAAAACCTGTGTCTCAACCATCAAACATTACAAACTATCTTTTCAACAATAAATCATAAACTCAATCAGTTTTTATAAATCCACTCAAGTATTCAGGTCCAAGTTAATGACCCTGATCACTCGATTAATCTACCAAGTTCAACTTAATGACCTTGGTTGATCATTTGACGAATCAAACTGATTTTGTTAAACAACAATTTACACATTTTCTGAAAATAACAAGTATCAAGTTAATGAACTTGTTTTTTACTTTTCAATAAATCAAACTTCATCAAGATAAACTCTCCTCATTCTCCAGTCCAGAATCTCCTGCATCTGCTTCATCATTTGAGAATCCAACAATCAACTCTCCACTTTGGTTTGTCTAAAATAAAGCAGAAATAAAAAATCTTTTTGGATTTTATAATGTGTTCTAAACTAAGAAATGAAATTCAGAAAACTTAAATTGCAGAAAATAAACAAAGTAAACTATTTACAAACATATTTTTGGCGAGCGTGTCAGGGAATCATATCAGCTTTTCAGACAAATTACAAGTACCGTTAAGCTTCATTTCATACTCAGACTTAAACAATTCACCTCGATTGTCGATATACTGATCCATCTTAAATTCTCACACAAATTTCAATTTACTCAGGATACGATTTAGATGTCTTATGAACTTAGCTCATTCATGTGTCTCACCTCTTGAATATACTCCCGTATCCAGAATCCCAATATTTAGTCTTACAGGTGAGTATACTACAATGATATCTGTACATAAATTAGGTAATGCGAGGGCCGAGGGATCTCAGGTCGATACTTCCGTATACGCAGAGAGATATCAGCTTCGACTTTACGGTATGTCCCCTTTAGAGGATCTTTTAGCTACAACAGCAGCGACTATCAATTTTATTGTTTCATCAGCATGCTAAGGGTGATGCTTATGTTTCAAAGCATTTGTGAAAAGTATTATCCAAGGACTAGGTCAGAACTACCGTTCAGCAGAAGTCCCGGAATAATACCCCAGACATCATTGAGTATCAAACCTAGTATATCAGAATACGAGACCTTTCAAACGAGATTTCAGGGGTTACCTATATATCCAAGTAGTGTTCCCCACGAATTTCACAAGTTTGAAATTTTAGGTTTATATCCCGAATAAATCTATTAAATGTGTGAAAACCTATCGACACATCATTAGTGAGACTGTTTAACTCATTTAAACATTACAAATCTTTAGCATACTGTAATTGTCTAGCCGACGTACTATCATTTTCCCTATATACACAAGCTCTTTTTCAGATTTTATATTGTTTTTGTATTTTGAAATTTTATCATGTTTTTGTATTTTTGCATTTTTTACTGTTTTTGTATTTTCTGAAAATATATCTATATACATCTATCTACTCCCCCTAAATACCAAAACAAGTAAAAAATCGACAAACCATTGCAGATTGTTTCTCGTCTTCATCCGCAACAATACTCTCATCAACGCCAATAATACCATCCGACACCGAAAGAAGCTTCATACCATTTAGTTTTAACAAATATTTAAACCGATTTTTATCAAAAGCTTTGGTATGTAAATCAGCTTTCTGTTCGTCAGTGTGGATTTTCTCAATTCGTATCCACTTTTTCTCAAAACAATCACGAATAAAGTGATGACGAATTTCTATGTGTTTAGTTTTAGCGTGATGTAATGGATTCTTTGTTATATTTATAGCGGCCTCATTATCAACAAAAAGAGGTGTGTTAAGAAACTGCAAACCGTAGTCGCGCATCTGTTGCTGTATCCACAGGATCTGAGAGCAGCAACTGCTAGCAGAAACGTACTCCGCTTCACATGTAGATAACGCCACAGACGTTTGTTTCTTACACTGCCAGGTAACCAATCTAGGTCCAAAGAACTGGCATCCTGCAGTTGTTGATTTTGAATTGACTTTGCAGCATCCGAAATCCGAATCGGAATACCCTTCGAGCGTAAAATCGCCTTTTCTAGGATACCACAACCCTAATGAAGAAGTTCCTTTCAAGTAGCGCAATATCCTCTTCACAATAATTATATGCAAAGCTCTCGGGTTAGATTGATATCTTGCTGCGAGGCACGTTGGGTACATGATAACAGGATGTGAAGCAGTTAAGTACATCAATGAACCTATCATGGATTGGTAGAACGTTTCATCAGCCCTGTCTCCGGTGAGATCTGGGTGAATCCCATGATTAGTTGCAAGTGGGGTAGCAGCCGGAGTAGAACTTGACATCCCAAATTTCTCAAGAATATCATGAACGTACTTCGTCTGGTGAATGAAAATTCCCTCAGGAAGTTGTTCAACTTGTAGACCCAAAAAGAATTTCATCTCCCCCATTGATGACATTTCGAATTTTTGCTTCATCACTGATTCAAAATCTTTGCATAGATTTTCATTTGTTGACCCAAAAATTATATCGTCCACATAAATCTGAACTATCAGAAGATGACCGTCGACCTCTTTAGTGAAGAGAGTGGCATCCACTTTTCCACGAATGAACTTGTTGGCTAGTAGGTGTTGAGACAAAGTCTCGTACCAAGCTCTCGGGGCCTGGTGTAAACCATACAGCGCTTTGTCCAATAAGTAGACCTTATTTTTGTGGATTGGGTCGATGAAGCCCGTGGCTGTCCGACATAAACCTCCTCTTTGACCTTCCCATAAAGAAACGCCGATTTTACATCTAGCTGATATACTTTGTAGTTCTTCCAAGACGCAAATGCAAGGAAAATTCTGATTGCCTCTAGTCGTGCTACAGGAGCATAAACTTCTGTAAAATCAATCCCCTCCTGTTGACTAAAGCCCTGAACAACGAGTCGAGCTTTGTTGCGAACCACAACTCCTCTATCGTCCCTCTTACACTTAAATACTCACTTAGTGTTAATTTTCCTATGACCATCCGGCAAATCAACTAACTTCCACACTCCTAATTTTTCAAATTGGCTTAGTTCCTCCTACATCGCAATGACCCAAGAATCTTCAGTAAGTGCCTCTTTGTAAGTTCTTGGCTCAACCTGCGAGATAAAACAACTCAATGAGAATTCAGTTTGCAAAGGAGCAACTTTTGTATAAAAACATGTAAGCCCTTTTATCAATCTGTCTACGAGTGCAAACACCAGCTTGCAATTCTCCTATGATCAACTCCTCTGGATGATATGAAAAAGTTCGCGGCATTTCTTCGCTTGGAACATCTACATTTCCCTCCAGATTAGTAACATTCTGATCTGCATCTTGTTCACCAACTTGGTTTGTTTGACTTGAAATCTGAATTTGCTCCCCCTCAGAATCTGAATCACCATGATCAAAGATCGGCATGTTTTCAGCTTCTTGATTATCATCCTGAACCGATTGATTATCTTGAGCAACTTCATTCTGTTGGACATCATCATGTTCACCAGTATTACTCGGACCTGCTTCATCGTCATTTGAAGTTTCCCGTGGTCTTCTAGAATACTCAGCTGGGAACCTTTGCTGTGACTCGTATTCGCGCAAGATATCCAACTCATCAAAGAAATCTTCATCATCCTCTGATTCTTCTCTCATGTAAAACGAATCCCACAGTTTGTCATAATGATAACGCCATGAATCTCCTGGATTCTGCGGCGGCATAGTATAACCTTGACATTCAACATTTGCAGCTTCAATAATCCGCTTCTCACTTGGAACGAAGACACGTCGCATCGGATTTGCATAACCAACAAATATTCCTTCAATGCACTTCGGACCAAACTTTCCAAAAGGCTCTATAACAGTACAGGGTGACCCGAACGGTTCTAGATACTTCAAATTCGGTTTACGGTTATTGATTAGCTCAAAGCATGTTTTGTTGAACTTCTTGACAGTGAGAACCCTGTTGAGCGTATAACATGCGGCGGAAACAGCTTCAGCCCAAAAATTTATCGGTAACTTTGAATCTGCGAGCATAGTTCTAGCCGTCTCGATTAGCGTCCGGTTTTTGCGTTCTGCGACTCCATTCTGTTGCGGAGTGTACGGAGCACTAAACTCATGCAATATACCTTGTTCATCACAAAATTCTTCCATCTTGCTGTTCTTGAATTCAGTACCATTGTCACTTTGAAATCTTTTGATACGCCTTTGGTACAGATTCTCAATTTTCTTGAATAACGCCATCAAACTGTCAAACGTTTCGTCTTTCGTTTTCAAGAAAGAAACCCACGAAAATCTGGAATAATCATCAGTAACGACCAAACAGTAATAATCTCCTGTAATACTTTTGACATTCACAGGACCAAATAAATCCATGTGAAGTCTTTCCAGAGGTCTCGAAACTGAATTGACTTGCTTTGTAGGGTGTGACTTTTTCTTCTGCTTGCCTTTGACACAGCTAATGCACTCCCCTTCTAGATGAAAACCTTTGACATGAAATCCAAGGACCAAATCATTGTGCACCAAGTGATTCATCTTCCTTAGGTGAATATGCCCCATCTTGCGGTGCCACAATCTCGATTCTTTCTCAGTTGCTCTGGACACAAAACAATGTGCTTGACCTGTTGTTGTAGTTGCTACACTCATATCCAACACATATAAATCATTCACTCTAGGTGCCTGAATGATAATCCATTCTTCAGGGATAACAAATCCTGGTTTCAAAATCAAACATTCTTTGTCTGTGAAGTGAGTAGTATACATATTGTCACAAATCTGCGAGATACTCAGCAGATTGTTCTCCAGCTCAGTAATGTAGTTAACTCTTTCAAACGTCACAATCCCGTTGGATAACGTTCCTTCACCAATAATTCTACCACCTTCATGACCAGCAAATCCCACATAACCACCGTTGATATTTTTCACATCATACAGCAACGCAGTCTTCCCTGTCATATGTCTTGAAGCTCCACTATCCATGATCCATCTGGATACAAGTTTTGGAAGATCCTGCCCATAACAAACTTTGAATTAACCAACTTCAATAAAGATGCCGATTCATGCTTCGCGATCAAGGAAGCTCTGGCAATTCAAACTGTTTAGTCAAACATGGAGTCCACCCAGGCCTCATCAGCCTTAGGTGTAACCTTGACTCTCGCAATTTGAATTTTGAAGTTTTCAGCCTTCAAAGGTGGAAAATTTGCATCATAATCAATTTGAATTGAATCCTCAGAAGGTGAAATCTTTTTCTCACTTTTTGGTTTCCAAACTTGTTGAGATAATGCAACCCGCTTGTAAAATTTTTCATTTTTAGTTACCACTTTCTTTACGGGTTCATTTTTTACTTTGGTGTTGTCATTTTTCACACTCTTTTTCTCAACAACCATTTGTGCTTTACCCTTCACCTCGACTTTCTTCTTTTGAATCTTCACAGTTTCAGTCTTAGGCTTCACATTGGTACACTTTCGTGCAATGTGACCAACTTGATTACATCTGAAACATGTTCGAGTATCAACAACTCGACTTGTGCCTTCAGACTGAGCCTGTAAAGTTCTCTTCTCAAAGAACTCTTCATTTGATTTTGAAAATATTTTATTTTCCTCATCAGAAAGTGAACTTGAACCATTTACAAACACCTTCTTTTCAACAAACCTCTTGTTTTGAAACTTCTTTCTTTGAAAGTTCTTACCACCCCTATAACCACCCGACCAATTGTTTCGATTGTTATTATAAAAATGTGGTGGAACAACAGGCTTTTTGTAGTAAGCTTTATCTTTCTCAAAATTCATTTGCCTCTTTGTTTGATTCAGTTTGTTCACTTCTGACAACTCAATTTCAACCAATTTGAAAACATTTGTCAACTTTTTCACATTAACATTCTCAATGGGAAACTCAGAATCCGAATACAACTTATCAGATCCCGTCATCTTGTACATGACAAGAGTAGGTTCATCATTTAAGTTGTTTTTGGACTTTTGTTTCGGAATGTATTTATCTAAGAAACATCCATCATCTTCAGCTGAATCAGACATCAAAACACTTTCAGCTGTGCTCTTAACAATCTCTGTCTGAACACTATCATCAGATGATGTAGAAAAAGTAACATCAATGTTCTCCGGAAGTTTAACTTCATTTTCTTCCTCAATTTCAACCAACCCTGATTGTTTTTTCGTGTAATTATCAAGAACAGGTGGTGGAACTTGATGAAAACCCACCCCAGTTCCATCACAGTAAACATCTTTGCCTGCTTTGTCTTTCCCAATGGGTTTGGGAATAATGTGTTGCAACACAAAGCTTGCGGAGCTGTAACTTTTAAGCTTCAACTGGATTCGCTCCTTTTCAATTTCAGCTTCTTGAACTTTAAGTTTCAATTTAGCGATTTCATCCAGTTGTTGGTTGATTGATTCTTCTTTTACTCTAAGCACTGCTTTTAGTTGAACATTTTCTTTATAAGTTTTACCATTTCGATCATCATTATCTTTCATTGTGCTTTTGAGTTTTTCAAACTTCTCAGAAATCTGACGGTTTTCAAGAATTAACTTTTCATTTTCTTGTTTAATTCTTTCATGATCAATTTTATCATTTTCAATTTTGTTTGTTAACTCTTTTATCCGTTCAGTTGAAGCTTTAACCATCTTGTCATGATCAAGAATTTGATTCTCAACACTTCTGACTTTTGCTGTCAGATCTTCAACTTTCTTATCGTTGAGATACATGACTGTGTTACAAAATTTGCACTCTTTGATGCAATTTTTGCAATCAACATTTCCATCAATTTTCTTACCTGACACATTTGTTGACAAGTTTGAACTGACCTGGCTTTTTGACTCAGACACAGAGTTAGAGTCTACCTCAAGTGCCTTAGCAGCCAACACTTTGTCAGCCATTTTTCCGAGGTTTTCAGCAGTTAACTCCTGCGTTGTGTCAATAACCCCAGTATCAACTTTCTTTGACTTCTCTTTCTCTTCTTTCTCCTTCTTCTCTTTCTCTTCTTTCTCTTTCTCCTCTCCAGTTCCCCACCATTTATTTTGCCAATAATCATCATTAATTTTTAACTCATTGATTATGGCTTCTATATCAAGAGTGTTGTGATCAATAGCAATGTTTCCATATGGATCAAGATAACACTCCCTGTCTGCATCCCATCTTCTTGCTCTTTTCGCTTCCAAAAAAAATACCAGATATTCTAGTAATCCTGTTTTCAGCTATCATTTTTCTGTATTTATACTTTTGCTCTTCAGTTCTGTTGTCTTTCCATGGAACAGGTTCATTCTTTGCCATGAAAGCGTAACCAATCGCATCTTCCTCAAGTAAAACATCTTGACTCCAATCATACCCTTCATCATCAAAAATCACCGCAAGAGCTCTAGATTTCTCTTTGTTGTCATCAACCTGCTTCAATCTAGGCGGCTCAGATTTATTCTGATGATATATTGCCTTCTTATAGTAATCTTCTCTGAAAGGGTTCTCCGACTCATCTGCATAAGCGTTTCTGCATCTCGCTTGAAGTGACCTTTCTGCTTACATTTGAAGCATGTCACCTTGGACTTATCGAACCCCAGCTTGGTAGATGGACCACCAATTGTCTTCCTGCCGGTAATTTCCATGAAACGCTGTGCTCGACGAACAGCACTGGCCATACACCAACGAATATCGATCAGCTCCATTTCCTCCGGATCTATCTGATCGTAATCTTCTTTTGTCAGGTTGGTGTTGCCTATCTTCCCTGCTACTAACCCTTCATATGATTCCAATACAGATGCTAGAAAGATCATCTGCTGTTTAGCCGACTCCTCATCAAAATTTTGAGCATTCTTTAAGTCTATTGCGATGTTGCATTGAAAACGATTCTTTGCATCAGAATGACTTGCAGATGATGAAGATCCACTGTGATAACCACTGTGATTTCCATTGCTTTGACTGCTTTGACTTTCTTTGCTAGTTGTGGATACATTCTCAGCAGAAAACGCAGTCTTGGGAGAAGTTACTTTAGGCATCATGCTCTTTGGATAGTACAAATCCAAATTTTGCTGGTAGGATGAGTGATTAACTTTATATGTCTTCTTCAGTTCCAGCTCGTGACTCTCGAGTTTTTCAATCAACAAATCTGGAGTAAGATCTTTCGTCAAGATATTGTTTTTTAGCATAAGAGCATAATATCTCCAATCCATCTCGTCTGGCAACAAATCGAACAACTTGTCTACTTGCTCATCATCAGGATACGTAATTCCATGTCTAGCTAATTCCAGCTTCAGGTGCCCAAACCTCTCGATCATTTTTGAAACTGATTCATTCTTTAAACACCCAAACATATCAAACTCTTTCCTAAGTAATTTCTTTTTGTTTTTCTTGATTTCTTCACTACCTATACATTTCTTTTCTAATTTTTCCCAAAGATCTTTAGAACTAGAATAATCAATCAAAGAAATTATATCTTCACGAACAGATTGAAATAGTAATGCGACACATTTTTGCTCTGCAACAAACGAGTCTATCTCATCAGATGCTGATAACGTTTCACCCTATTGCCTCCATTATCATAGCCATTTTTGAGATTTTTCCAACTAGGGAATGCAAACGCCATCAACCAATCTTCGAATTTCTTTGCCCACCGACTATAATCCTCGATAGCCATCAACTTCGGTGGTTTGTTGTAAGTTCCGAAAGCACTTTCAACCTCCAACGCATCCGATAATTTCTTCTTAGCATTTGGTGGATTCTCATTCGCATTACTTGACGAAGAATCATCGTTTCCGGAGTTTCCAGCAAACGCGTACATATCGCTAAACGGATTCAAGAATACTTCATCCATCTTGAATGTACCTGCAAAATCAGCCAATACTTAGAACAATTTTCAAAATTTTGGAAATGATGACAAATAAGCGAAATCAGCTATTTGTGACAAATAAGCGAAATCAGTCAATGACTGATAAGCAAAATAGCACTTTGTCACAAGAGCGAAATCAAGAAATGACAAATAAGCGAAATCAGTCTTGAGAGTGTCTGTATGAGCGAAATTAGATTGTTCAAATAAGCGAAATCAAGTATAATCTGTCAATATCCAAATCAGCGAAATCAGACAACAAGAATGTCCGTAAAAGCGAAATCAATCAGCAAAATCCTTCGATTGTCCGAATAAGCGAAATCAAGCAACTGAAATGTCTGAATAAGCGAAATCAGGTTTTAGCCAGTTTTCACCATTTTTAATCCGTATTACAACCTGAAACTTTCAAGGATTGTTCTACACAGAATTCCGATCACAATAATATGTATAATGTTCAATTTCGTCCACTAATTTGTTGTAGATCTGAGATTGAAGTTCCTGTACGTGTGAAACAAACAAGTCTCAATCAAACTGATCGAATTTTATTAAAATTGATTGAGTATTATTTTGTTTTATGATCTGATACTTTTACAGATTGTTTAAAAGATAGTTTCGCACAATATACTTGAAATTCAAATCATTTTGTCCGTAGTAACTCGTTTAAATCGAAAAAATAAAAGAGAAAGTGAGTAGAAATGAGATAATAGTGTCGAATCAGCTGTAGTAGTATGAACTCCTCGTCCTGAAGCTCTGATACCACTTGTTGGACTGATCTATGACCTGAAAACGTCAGTTAAGGCAGTTCATCTTCATGTACGAAGGTGGAATCAACGTAAATGGAGTAACAACAGCTGTTCTATTCAATTTCTTCTCTTTATAAGCTTTCTTGAATGATTTTGACAGAGTTTTGTTACAAAGCTTATGACCAGATCTCGCTCCTATGTACATATGAAGTCACACATGACATGTATTTATAGTAGGCCTGATTTCGCTCTTATGTCATGACACATGAGCGAAATCACATGTGACCATATAAGCGAAATCATCCTAGTGACTAATGAGCGAAATCCCTAATGCCTTATAAGCGAAATCACTTCTAATCCTTTGACATATAAGCGAAATTACATTATAAAACCCTAATTTTGACTTTCAAGATCTAATCTTGACATATCATGACCTAAGACTTAATGTAGACGTAGTCAATAGACATTCCGTGCACCAACAGGGACCACTAGAAACTTCACCATTTTCTGAGCCTGAACGCGAGTTTCATCATCGTCTACGCCAGCCACAGGTACCTCTTTCTGATCTTGTTTATTCTGTAGTCATGGCTAACCCTAAGACCATTACTGATCACATTAGTGTTGCTCCTACCACCGTGTGCTCTAGCATTACCCTTCCCACTGTAGAGGAGAACAACTGGACCATTCCCCACTCGATCCAGTTTTATGGTCTGTGAGACGAGGACCCGCATGTTCATCTCACTAGATTTGGTAGTGTCTGTAGTACTTTCCACCTTACGAGCGTCACTAAGGAGGCCATCAGTTTTCATTTGTTTCCATTCGTACGAAGCTAACCTGCAAAGAAACTAGTTGTGTTTTTCATGGTTTTTATCAGATTTTTATGAGATTTAAGTTGAATTTTGATATGAAATTCTGGAGGATTGATTAAAATCACTTTTCGCACACTATGTCAAAAATTCAGCCGAATTTGTCCATGAATTCGACGTGAATTTTGATTTTAAGTCTGAAAAAGTTCAAAAAGAAGAAGTAGGAGTAGAAATGAGATGAAAGCAGATTCGAATCGGCTCGAATTTGGTAGAAATCTCCAGTATCAGTTGATCTTCAGTCACGAATCCGGTCTCCAAGCTCTGATACCACTTGTGAGAATAGGTTATTCTACAACTTGATTCCCCCTTGGCTGTCACTGTCGAATTGTCACTTTGAAAACCTTGAGCCGTGTTTGAATATTCTGCAACTTCAAATATTCTGCAACTTCAATCAGGCATCTTGAAATCTTCAATTAATTCCCCCTTGATTGATGATCTGGGTTTGCTTTGACAATGTTATACACACATTCCCCCTGAAATGAATCTTCAGGTCTTTGTTTGCACAGTTCACGACTCCTCCTCTGATTTGCTAAACTGCAATCTTCACGAACAATCACCAACTTGAAACTAATCAATACAGCTTCTCTGTTTCAGCTTTAACCACATCCGTATTCGGTTTTTGATATAACATTTCAGCACCATCGATCGCGCATTCCGCCTGCTTGATCTGTTTATTGTACAAAAACCCAACCGACAATTGATAGAAACTTCAAACACGCCACTGGTTAATGTCAAATCTATGATTACCCATGAACATCTAAAATCCCGTTTTCCTGGATCAACTTTAAGCACCTTCAAGAATGATAGATCCGTGTAAACGATATTCTCCTCAATCAGCAAATCTTCATCGGATAACGAATCATCTGGTAACACATTCAGATCTCAGAAACATTCATCCACGATCAAATTCATATTCTTCCTTTCCAGTCATGATAACAGATGTATAGTCTTCTCCGCTAGTTCCGGCAGCAACTTAACCAACAAACATCATCATTCCTTGGCGGTTAGTCTGAAAAACAATTTATCTGCTCGAAGATTAATCATTCTGACACTTTAGACTATCACACGTCTATGATATCTTATAAGTATCCACAATACAGTTTGCATCTCCTGACGCTAATCCTGCTGACCGGCTTAACGAAAACCCGAGACTCAAACCCTAAGACGTCAATCTGACCCTGATTTGTAGAGTCTGAACTTCCTATGATCACAACATCATGAATCCAGATCCCATGCATCTCCAGACAATCTGAAGTCTGAACCACCCGAATACTGTTGCATCGTCACAAATTTCAAAATGCTGGAATTTTAGCTGATTTTTTTTATTCCCCATCATTTTTGCAAATTCTGACGTCTTATCACTGAATTGCCCCTCAAACTGAGTAATTCAGTTTTCTGTCATCTCTGAAAAACTTGAATATACTGAGAATATGACAATTTCTATTCTGAATGTCAGTTTTTCATCTATGCGGATTTAACGTTACGGCCTGTAAATAGTCAGATACCCTGGATGATAAACATTCTGCATATAACAACCCTCCTGAATATTTTTTCGACACCCTAATATAATTTAAAATACCCCTATATGTTTCTAAATGTACCTCGTACGTGAAAACCGAGCCCAAAATACTATCTAGCATTAAAAATAAAAATAAAACAAAATTTTAAAGGCTGTCGTGGGGCGCGTAGCCTATGACTCCTTCTTACGCGGGCCGCAACCGGGTAGATACGAGGACGCACCGGAGCACGCCACGTGTCCGACGCGTGTGGGGTCTAGGGCTGACTCGGCAAACCTATGCCCGGACACATAATCCCTGGCGGGCCGCGTAGGCCTTGGCCTAATGCTACGCGGGGCGCGACAAACTCCCTGAACAACCCTATATATAGAATTTGTTGGCATTCAGTCGAAACTCGCTCATTTATTCTCTCTCAACGAAATTCTAAAGAGTAGGCATAATTTTCAAGTATAATACCCCCTAATTAACTAGGTTCTGCCCCAATGTAAGTATTATAACCCCGGTTACGTATTAGATACGCTGCCCGATTCATCCAGGGTTCCGTAACGGCTGTCAGGGTTCTGCCCGACGTAGTCGTTGGAATGCCGTCTCGGGGAAGGTATAACTAATGTAAATATAAAGGGTTATTATACTAACGCGTGTGCATTGTGTAAATTATAGATAATAACCAGGAAACCTTAGAAGAAACCTAAGTCAACAATGTGAGTAATCTCCTTTTAGTAAAATGTTTTTACAAAACCTTAAATGTTTTACAATGTGATTAAGCAGTGATTGAGTCTTTGTAGTTCTTCAATTACTGCCGGTATGTTGGGGTTTTGTATACAAAATCTGGAACACGTTACCATTGGACAACAAGTTAGCCAATGTGTAATATGACCCACCAGTCAGGATTGACAATACTGAATGAGTAATTGTGTAGAAATAAACAATGTGATTGCTCTCAATACTGTTAATGGATGAAACTTTTTCTTGATTAAACTGGGATTCACTCACCAGTATTTCCCACTGACAAATGTTTTTAAAACGCGTTTCAGGTAACAAAATGTAAAAGCCAAATTAGAAGAAAGCCAGCTGGAGAGCACTGACGGCTTGGAAAAATGTGGCTATAAAAGTTACCTAAAAGACGATGTTTTAAATAAAATAGGGTTTATCCCTATAATTATGTTGTAATAAGAAACTTGGGTTTTACGCATGTAATTATTAATATAAAATATGGTGGTTTTACTCTGATAAATATTTCCTAACTACGGTCCTGATGAAATTTCCGCTGCCAAATAATAAAATAATGATACCACCAAAACTTGTCTCACGGCCGCCCGTTCCCTGGATAGATAGGGGGCGGGGGTTGCGACACTACACTAGTATCATGACTACCCCACTAAATTCTACAATCCGTGATCGCATCATCAAATATGTTGGCTAAAGTTCTGGACGAAAAGACAATTAAATACCAGGTGTCCCTTCGTACGAAGCTGGAAATGTCCCTTCGTACGAAGCTGTGACAAATTGACAATTAAGTTCCCATGCCTATTCATACAAACCAAGGAGTGTCCCTTCGTACAAACCCGTGAGTGGATTCATACCAACCTGTATAACAGTTCATAACGTCGGTTCGTACGAAGCTGCGCTGATTTCACAAGAACACTTCCAAGCACATTTTTCGATCCTGAATCTTTATTTCTTTGAATTTTATGATGAAACTTCATAGGATTATGCGAAAATCAATTCCGAACATAATGATGTCTTCAATTTCGAATTCCATCTGTGAATTGACCTTCATTTTGATGTTTTTCCGATATTTTACGTCAAAGCTCACTACACATCCAAAATTAATGAGCGAAGGTGATTCAGTCAACAGTTAGATCGATTGAATCGGTACCGTAGCTCTGATACCAATTGAGATTCAAGGATCCGGCGAGTTTGACGGAGCTTTGGTCCTGAGATAACCGGTTCGATGATAAGAAATGAGTAGAAGTAGAGAACGACACCGAACAATTCACTTATAATCTGGTTTCTATTAAAGTATAAAAGTTACATACCCGTGAAACGAGTTGGACAACATCTCCCCTCAGGGAACGAAAAGCTTGTTCAACACAAGACCCAACACCAATATATATAGGTTGCATGGCTTCATACGAACCCTAAATCTGCCTTCGTATGAACCTGCGTTGGTCTTGTGCATCAGTATGAACCAAGACTATTGTCCCTTCGTACGAAGGAGCTGTTACATCACAGAACCTTTTGATTCGTACTGGATTTCACACTATTTTATACAATATTCTACACACGCTCTATCTAACCTATTCGCACAGTGGAAGACATACAAAATATGCGCCAACAATGTGGACTGTTTCGGGATAATATTTGGGCTAGGCCGATTATAAAGAAAAAGGAGGTAGGGTGAGGGTGTGTTGGGCCGTAAATGAAGAAACAAAGTGGAAACATTGGCAGCATCGATTGTTGTTGTAAAAATTTAGTTTACTTTTTTAGAACAACTAATAATAATCAACTAATATAATCATATACTATTCATGCTACGGTTCAGGTCTCGTACGTTCCGAGCTACGCAAGTGGGTAGAATCGACACGCAAGACATAAGCTTTGGTTCGAACGGTTCGGGTCGGTTCAACACAATATGGATTTGGTTTCGACTACACGTTTGCACACTATAAATTAAATAAGTATAAATTTAATTCGTCGAATAAGATAAGTATATATTTATTTTGCAAAAGCGAAACAAACGGTTTTTACCTCGAAGTTACGGGTTGTTACAAGATGAGTGGTTGAGAGGAACTAGTTTTAAGCAAGTCGGATGCTTCTATTGCATCAAGAAATGGTTTGATGAATGTAAATATATTTGTGTGTGATGGAGTGGAGAGAGATTCAGCCTCGGGAGAAGGGCTGAGTATAGATGTTCAAGTGAATCATCAAACTCATTGTTTGGTTCCCCTGTGCTTACAAAACTATCCTTTTGTGAGGATTTGTGAGGAGTTTGGATGGGTTGAGATGTTTGCATCTGTTAACAGAAAGTATCAACAAATGTCATTGGTTGCATTTGTGTTAAAGTAGGTCTCTCAAGCATCTCATCCTCCAGAGATATCCTTCTAGTGCGTTTGACTTTTGGAATGGGAGTGCATGATGTGGGGATTTCTGATGTTGGTTCCATAGTGGTGGGTTTTGCCCTGTGTTCAGTAGGGGAGCTATGGGCTCAGCAACAGATGTTTGGACAACAGTTGTTGCCTCTGTTTCTTAAGCATGTCCTTCCACAGCATTTTCTTGACCTTTATTGGTCATCATGTGAGTAAAGGTCTCATTGGAAAGAGTTTTCATTTGCCATCCTATTCAAAAATGTTTTGTACCAAAATCTTTTGAAGATAAAAGCTTAAAAGCCTTGGATACATGAGAAACGCTTAGGCAAAAACTTTCTTAATGGCTTTCACATTTCCTACCATATCCATAAACAGAGTTTAGGATAGCTTGTAGTTTGAGTTTGTTAAAATAACATATCCCAAATACTGAGTATATAAAGGAATTTCTTGGAAATTTTGCAGATCTTGTAAATACATCTATATCACAAGAGAAAGGGATCCGGAAATAATGTATCCAACTTGCTCTAATACCACTTGTTGGTCCCCTATTCTGATCCTGTACAAATGATGTAACAATCTTCGAACATAGAGACGGGTGTTTGTGAAATATACGAACGATCCTAGAATAAAATAGACATAATGAGAGTGTGGTTTCTTCAATGATTAATTATATAAATGTATAAATTTATGAACACAAGAATTAATCTTTGTTTGGCGGAATCAAACAAAGAAGAAAGGTTCGATCCGAGAATTATTAATTTGAATCTTGAATATTACCCCCGGAACATTCCGGGGGTAACGTATATGGAACTCTATTTGTAAATGTTTCACTAGACACACTTTCTATCCTACAAGAGAATTGTGTATATATAGAGTTTTCCACCTGTAGCTTCTCAATTGTGATTAGTTGATAGGGTGCAATGTATTTTGTGCCAACACATATCAAGTGGCTTATCATTTTATCTTTTATGTATGCCAACTTGTTCCATTTGAGAGCCATCAAAATTTGAGATAATATTTATATGTTCATGAGATATATTACCATATGAACACAATTCTTTGACTCATATTTTATAAACTTCATAATGTACCGCTAACATATTGAAGTCTTGTAACCTTCTAGTGATCTTTAATCAAAGAAGTTTCCGTATTAGAACCCTGATTATTTTCTGTCTCAGTCTTCATTTTTATACATCTGGGATGGTTTATGTTGAGAGTAATTAGTTCTAAGTAACTTTTACAATTTTCAACAACAAATACAAAAAATAGTCCTACCAAAATATGTAGATATTTATAGTGATTTTCGGACAAGTACTTTCACTAATAGTGTTATAGCATAAAGTATATATTATTTTTCATACTATTTTGGCGTGTTTTCAATAAGTATATATTTATCTAAAAGACTAAAAATAAATATAAATACTTAGTCGATTTTTAAACACGATGGATATGGAATATTTCCAAATAATTAATATATAATTTTAAAAATATATATTTATTATATAACTGAGATGTGTGATGCCACAGGTTTTCAAATGAGGTTTCATGACGGGATCCCAACATTGATTGAATTCATAAGTTGATTATATATATTATGTGTAGATATATATAATTGTAACATGGGTAAGAATCACCAACGGTTCGTCACGTTAAACGTTTTTCATAAGGGTAAACATCTCATTAGAGTCTAGTAACTTGGGTGACCAACTTACCGTGTAGTCACATTGATGGACCATAAGTGTCGTATATATTTCAAGACACGTGTAGGTCGGGTTTTGTTCTCGAGCTTTTTTTCATATTGCTAGTATTTGCACGGTTCAAGGTGAGTTTTGTGACAACTGGCACTTTTCCATGTATTACGTACAATATAAACAGTAATTTGAACCTTAATGACTGTGTATGATTGAGCAATGAAATGAATGATTTTCTGATTATTGTCATAGACATACAAATGCATTACATGTTGCATGATTGCTTATCATTATTGAATGCAACAAGAACTAGTTGAATAAGTGCACAGAACGAAACTAGTACAATGATCAGGTAAACTAGAAGTACTGACGGGAGTTCAGTACTCAGGCAAACAT
Organism: Helianthus tuberosus; assembly: GCA_030545235.1. Classification (NCBI taxonomy): domain Eukaryota; kingdom Viridiplantae; phylum Streptophyta; class Magnoliopsida; order Asterales; family Asteraceae; genus Helianthus; species Helianthus tuberosus. The sequence continues at coordinate 89,548,160 of CM060369.1, forward strand.
GATGTTAGAACACAGAATGAGCCCCGGAACCAAGAGTTACACTAGAATAGTATGTAGGAAAGTAGGGATCATAAAACTGCATTCCGAGTGATGATTTAAGTGCCAGAAAGTGCCTGAAACACAATAAAACTGCAGAATTTTGCAGAAAACAGCAAAAATCAGCATTTTAACATCAAAATATAATGCAGAAATGAGGTTTAATTGTCCAGAATACCTTGATAAGTGCCGGGAATCAAAACTGTCACAAAAGATGTCATGTTGCACACTAAACTGCGTAATTTAGCACCTTAACGAACCGGTAACCAAACGAACGACCGGACACTACCCGAAACACCAAAGTTTAACTAGAAGCACTGTTTTAATGTTATGAAGCTAGTTATGATCACCAAACATCATAATACATCTTAAAACCCCTAAACACATTAAACACAAACTATAACACTTACATTCTAACTAAATCACCTAACTAATGTTTGAAACCAAACCAAGACCCCCCCCCCCATTGTGGACGGTTCCAACATGGGCCCCACATGCCCTAATTCTTTTGATTTGTTTAATAGATTTGTTGTTTTGATTTGAAACACATTAACCATTATGCAAAGTGTTGTTGGAAGGATTTTTATAAAACCACAAGACTTTAACTCATTATCATTCTAACACTTCAAACTCACAACAAACACTCTCCTCCTCCCTCAATAAGCTACGGCCCAACACCCCTCTCTCACACCATTCATTTTCAAGCCATCTTCATACATTATAAGGTGATTCTAAGGTGTCTCAAGCCTAACTAAGAAGGTTGGAAGCAAGGGAATTAGAAGGACCATCTCTAGGAGCTTTTATCCACCTCAAATCTTCTTCATCTTGCTTCTTGTTCTTCCCTGGCCATAGTGCTAGTAGTAAGCCCCTTTGATCTTGTTTTTACTCTTAATTTTAGTGGTTAAAGTAAGATGTAACTTGGTAAACTAAAGAATCTCAACAAAACATGAAGATGAACATGAACATAAAGCTTAAAAACATGAAGATCAAAGTTATTTTAGTGTATGTAGTAAACTTGTTTGTTGATTTCTTGTGTAAATGGTGTAGATCACCATATGAAGCTTGCTAGATGATGATTAAACACATGATCTAACAAGTATAAGGACGGATCTTGAGAAATTTATGTTGATCATCCTTTATGTAAACTATGAACTTGAAGGTGAACTTGTTTATGTGTAGGATGATTATTCCTACAAGATATAAGTCTTGAAAATGTAAGATTTCAAAAATAAAAATTTCAAGAAACTAAAAGTTTACTACTAGATTCAACATGATTTGGTTTTAAAGGAAAATAATCATGTTTTAAGAGTTGAAATAGAGCTAGTAAAGTGTATGTAACATGAAAAATGCAAGAAGATTGATTTTTGTAAAATCACTTTACAAGTTGTAAAGGATGAAATTTTATAATAATGAGTTTTATGAAACAAAAACCATGGATTTAGTGTTACTAGACCTTACTAAACAACATGTTAAAACACTACAAGGTTTTGTTAAACTTCAAGTTCATGACATATTGTGAAAATGCATATTTATGGCTTATGGTAAGTTGTGTGAAACTTGTTGTTGATTGATGATGAATTTTCAAAAGAAAAAGATATTCTATTAAGCATGGAAACCTCCATTTTTAAGGGGAAACTATGACAAAATTTTTATAAAAATTAAACACTTAGAAAAATATTTTTAAACAAATATTTACAAGTAAATTTTAATCATGGTTTTAATATAAAAATTTGCCATAATTTTTATTACAAAAATTACAAATATTGAAGGTTGATTTTTGATAATAAAAATCACTAAGTATATATTTAGGAAAATATATATTTAGATGTCACAAAATAATGTGCTACTTGTATATTGATTGTATTAGTTATATTAAAATTAGGACTTGAAAATAATGCACCACAACAAAATACCAAAAATTGTAATAAGAAATATTACCAAATTCACAAGAAAATAAATATATATCTTATACCCGAATATCAGACAAATCGAACAATGGACATTGGTCTATATATATATATATATATATATATATATATATGGGACCGCTAAAATGAGAACCACATCGAGTTGTAAGAACCGTGAGAACTACACCGTACGAGGCGAGGTGGACCAAATTTTTTTTTCATAAACGTAGATGGCTGTATTATAAACACGTTTGTAAAAAAAAATTCAAAAAAAAAAATGTCATGTGTGTAGTTTTGAGCACCACAAGTTTGTGTTTACGGGTACCGTAAATTTAACCGGAAAATTTATGGTACCCGTAAACACAAACTTGTGGTGCTCAAAACTATACACACGACATTTTTTTTGAATTTTTTTTACAAATGTGTTTATAATACACGCATCTACATTTATGAAAAAAAATTGGTCCACCTCGCCCCGGATCAAAAAGTTCTCACGGTTCTTACAACTCGAGGTGGTTCTCATTTTAGCGGTCACTTATATATATATATATATATATATATATATATATATATATATATATATATGTATGTATATATATATATATATATTCTGGAAATAAATTCGTAACTTAACAAATGTGATAAACGGTATTTTTGAAACCAAAGAAAACGACAAAATATGAATTTTTATAACTATTACAAAATATAACATATTTTGTCAAATAGAAAATATATTATTTTTGAGTGGAGAAAAATATATATTTTCTTAAACAATTCAAAAATATATTATTTTGATGAAAACTAGAAATATATATATTTTCTAAGTTTAATCTTAAAAATATATTATTTTTAAGATGTACATGAAAGTATACTTATTTTTGCCAAGTAAAGTTTATAGATATTTTTCTATAAAAATTCTCTTAAAATATGTATATTTTAAGAATATAAAGTTGGTGATTTTTAGTTGTATAAAAATAATATTCTGGAAAATAATACACAATTAAGTATAAAATACTTAATAAATACAAGAAAACATGTATTCCTATACGTATAAATATATACCGGAATATACTACCAACACTTGACAAAATACACATATACAAGTATACCTATACTTGGGAAATATATGTGAAGAATACATGATAAATCAAGTTAAAAATATATTATTTTTAACAATATTCCAAATAATTGAATAAAAATAATTTAAGTTAAAATATCCTTATTTTAACTAATATTATATAATTTGGAATTATATAATGTACACCGAACGCATAACTCAAAGTATACCAAAATCCCAAAAATAAGTCTTAATAAACAACTAAGACTAGGAGTCGTCACATGACCTAAACATCTAATAAAACATGACATGTGTGTAGGTAGTTGTACGACTCGTAAGAAGGATCTTTGAGTTACAAGACTGCGGACGCAAAATTGTGAGTTCATGTCCCCCTTTTCTTTTAACTGTTTTCGGTTTTATAACTTACGGGGGTGAAATACATGTTACAAACGTTTTCAAATGGAATGGTTAGCTAAGGAATGAACTGTTAGATCATGTGAATGGGTAGGCGCACACTTAAGACCATTAATCTTTGTATAAAGATCGAGGGGCATGAGTGATAGATCTATCTGGGTGTTGCGAGCCCCACCCATGGGCCCGGGAGTGGCCGAATGTGGTGACTATGTCGTTCCAGCCGGGTGGACCGGTACAAAATTCACTAGGTTTGAGCCTTCCTACACCATTGCACACATATTAATGTCTTAGCTACACATTAATGATCTGTTCATAGACGCTTGCATACTGGATTACAAAGGAATACTTACAAATGATTACAAGTTTATACGAGCTCACATACAAAATACATGAACTCGCTCAACTTTTGTTGATGTTTTCAAATTACATGTATTTCAGGAAACTAACTGGATCTGGCGGCGTTAGAAAGATTTCAAGAAGATATCTCAAGTTTGATGTCATCCTTTTGGAAGGGTTTGGTTAGTATATTTTATCTTCGATAAGATATACGAACCAAAGCCTTAGTTTAAAAAGTCTTTTGTTTTAAAAAGTCCTTTATGGAACTTATTACTTTGAATGGTTTGTAAACTTAACTTGAAGTTTGTTGTTTTAACTTAACAACTTGGGTTTGTAATATTTTGAAACTTATGTATGGATGAACATCATGTTTTAATCATGTAGTTGTTTATTATAATTGAATGCAACGAAACTGATCAAGTCACACATCACACGTTTACGCAAAAGTCAGGGTGTGACAAGTTTCATAGACCCTTTTTATTGTTTTCATACTTTGGGGGAAAACATGCTAAGTTCATGCAAAAACATATCTGATCATGCATTTGTTCGAGTGATGAATACGATGGTTGTGGATGTAATATATTTGATCATTACAAGTTCATGAGTTTTGATTATTGATATATTGAGCTCACAAAGATCCTTGTTGCACTAGACTATAAACGTTAACTATGGATTTAGCCATGGAATTCACAAATAAATCTATTGAGTTAACACTCCCACTTATGTTTGGTCGTTCCAACCGAAAAGAGGAGTGCTTGAATAGCCACACATGACTGTTATTGACTTAAGTGTTCCATGTGCGGGGAACATTTGTTATCTTAGTTTGGTTATAGGTTCATGATGTCACATTGATTAGTGTCCTAGCTAGGCATTGATTAGACTAGTCACAATTTCATGAACTATGCGTACATTTTCTATATGATTATGATGTTGTTCAAATATCCTGGGGGAGAGGATTTATAAATTTTCGCATGTATTCCAAAGGAATAGCTTATGGTTTCAAGTATTCCAAAGGAATTACCTATATTTGATAATGGTTCAATGGAATACCTGACTAGGATTCCAAGGATACCCTATGGGGGGTCTAAAGGATTGTGTTTCACAAATGTTCCAAGGAGTGCCTTACAAGCATTCGAAGGGGATGATCAAACTATGTTTTAAATAATGATTTACATGTGTTTCTCAAATGATTAACAAGATTTCAAATAAGTATTTTGAGAAAATGGTTTACAATGACATGATATAAACCTGTGAACTCCCCAACATTATGTTGATGTTTTTAAACATGTTTTTAGTGTTTAAGCTAATTAGGAGGTCTACATTTGAGTTTTCAAACATACTAGGATACCGAGCTCCAGGAAGAGTCTTACTTTAGCTTATTTAGGATAGGCTTGTATATAAATCCTAGTGATTGGGTTGTAAAATGTTCAAGTATTAATATCATGTAAGGGTTTGTTTAACCATATGCGAGGTGTGACACTGTAGCATCTAAATCACACTTGGTTTGATTTCAAAATTGCTAGCTTGGAGTATAGGTCTAACCACACTTGGCCAAATAACATTCGATGTTGGTTTCACATTGTCAGTAGTTATCGCTCTCCTCATTTCTCCTACTCTGTTGGCTTCACGTGGCCAACTTCATTAGTTTTCATTTGTGCTCTTTCTCATAACCTTCTGTGAAACTCTCATTATGGTTTGGGAAATGGAACATGAAGACCCCTAGAGGAATTTTAAAGGTATACGCTAGTGGCTATCCTATAGAGAAAATAATTATCATGACAGGCACACAAGTAACACAAAACTAAACACATAAATATAAAACAAATTTATTTGGGGTTTTGAATAAATTTTAATGAAACCAACAAAAGAAGCTAAATTACAGACTCGAGTTGTCCTTGGAAGTTCTATGTCCTCTGCAACCGCACAAAAAACTCGGTATGTGCGAAATTGTAAGTTTAGAAACACGAAATTCACACACTTAGGTTTTATAGTTATAAAAAAATGTTCAATGCCCAAATACTACACATACGTTGGCAAGTGGACCTATGAAATTTGTAATTTAGTATGATAAGAACCAAGTATTGTCCACATGATAGGATGTGCAACTCCCAATACTAAACTATTATCAAAATCTAGTCCAATGCTCTTTTTTATGAAGTTTTGAATGATTAAAACAAGAAAACAAGGTAAACTAATTCTATAGAGATTAGAATTACATTAGAGAAAACTGTATCATCCAGAGATATTAAATCTTCTTGGTCTAAAAAATTATTCTCATGACAGACTGTTGTTATTTCATATTTTATCTCATGAGAGCAACCCAGACAAGTGGTACACAATTCTTCAAGGTTAGATGCCTAGCTACCCTATAATCTACTATAATTAGTAATTAACTAATGTTGGGTTATATAAGATATGCCAATGATGAAAGCCAATGATGAAAGCCAAAACTCAAGGGAAACCATCTCCCTGTCTGATGGTGTAAATCAAACTGAAAGTCAAGGTCCAAAAGTGTCCTCCTTTGAAAGTTATCCAAACAACTACCCAAACTACTAGAACAAATAATTGTTGCCTCAAAGATACAAGACAACAAGTACAAGTACTGGATTGAAAAGTGTTGGGTCAACTAGTCATAGTCAACACAATGAAGACTGAAGACCAGAAGACCAAGTCAACAAGTCAAAGAAAGACTGGAAGTACAGGATTCTAAATGTACTGGTTTTGACCAATAGTTTTGGAATACATGTTGTTTACTTGTAATTTTCCAATGGTTTAGTTTTAGTTGTTTATGTCCTAACTGTCCAGCAGCTCTTCGAAACTGCAAGCAGTTACACATTTTATGGGTTTTTTGGGTCGCTTTCATGGTGATATCACCAGCAGATCTCTCCTCTATAAATAGGTCACTCTGTATTTAGTGAACTTCAACTATAGGAGCTGAAAAACAGAAGAACCTAAGAGAGAATTCGCCTTGTGAGGGGAAGTACTATTACACTATTGATTGTAAGTTGACTTTTTTATTTCTTATGTTGTTCGTTTCAGAAAAAGAAGGAACAAGAATTGAACAATAAAATAAAGAATGAAATCTGCATTCTAATTCCATCCAGATTCCATTCCATTATGTGAAACAAATGCGCCTAAATTACAAATCAATTTTCAATTCCTACACGAATTCCGATTCCGTTATATTCCATGAAATGAACGTTACTTGAGAGTTTATCAAGGGATATGTTAAACAAAATTGATGAAAACTACTATGTTTTCATAGTTTATATACTAAAACTACGTCATTTTAAGTGTTCCATATTTATACTTACATGCGTAACAAGAATATATTCACTGTGCTCTCTAATTATTATTGGATTGAATCTTATTATTTTCTCGGTCAAATTTAAGAACTTATACCATCTTACTTGATAAATTTTTTGTTGTGTTGAGATGTTTGACTATTTTTTCTTTGATTTTTCACAACACCCAAAATTCTTATATACATTTTTCAATGTTCTTTATCTTTCTGAATTTGATCATTTATCGTTTGTTTCATTCAAAATCAGAATGTTCTCATATTGATAACATGTTCGTTAATATTTGCTGAGTTATTGCTTACCTTTGTTTGCAATCTTTTAAGATAAACTGCTTGATATCATATAATTTATAACATCCTTAAATTTTAACTTTCAACGCCAATAATTAATCACAATTCTAAGCAATGTTTGTGTTTCTCTACACTATTGATAGACAGTTATCTCTCAAATCTCAATGATGACAATTCATTGTAATGTTGGGTCAAAACACGTTGTGTATTGTAGTAGCTCGTGTTGGTTTTTAGTGTGTTAACACGTTAATTCATATTGGTTTATATACTTATCGCGTGTAGGAGTTTATAACTTAACAGGTGTTAAAAGGGGTTAAAAACAGAAATCGAGCGAAAAAACGGGTTTGACGGGTCAACACGGGACCTGTAATGGAAAAAAGTCAACCTGGTAGCCCAGGCTACACGCGGCAACACCACCCTTCTCCTTCGCGACACGCCTGAGACTTGAAGTCAAAGGCAATCAACCTTCATTCCCCCGCGAGGCGCGGGGGGTGCCTTGGAGAGTGCCGCGACGCGCGGGAAAGTTAAGTTACGGGAAATTATATAAGGCGGCTTAAATTGATTTTTTGGTTATCTATTCTCCTTCCGGCCGTCCTAGACGAATTCAAAGGCAATTTCTAGAAACTTTAACCATAAAACTCATCCGTTCAAGCTGTTTCTCATGTCTAATCCATCCACGATGAAGATTGAAGCTGTAAGGACAACCATGAGCGGCTAAACACACTGACAACCATGAGCGGCTAAACACACTGACAACCATGAGCGGCTAAACACACTGTGACTTCCGCTCGGATGAACAATTGCTTTGTTTCGTCACGAATACTTTGTTTCCAATTCTTGTAAACAGGTAAAGCTTGACCACTTGTGTTGATTTTGCGCAACGTTGATTATATTTGAATTATTTGTCGTTTATTAAGCGTATTGGCAATATACTTGCATCGTTAGGGGGTTAATAAATTGGTGGGTAATTGATATATTAAACGGGTTATTAGGTTATATGGAGAGTCTTAAAAACTATCCCTAGTAGTTAATCAAAGTCATTAATTCCAAGGCCATGTCTATGTGGTGTTTTGAATCAGTAAACAAATGTTTGTGTTAAAAACGGGTAATTGGGATTCCGGGTGGAGGTTACTTTTTTCTCTTATTGATAACAACTTTCTTAACAATTTTCATGTTCTTTCAAACAATCATTAAAACCCCTAATTTTAGAATAGATCATATTATAGTTTAAACCGAACATTAACCACAAATTACCCGTGGATACGATACCCTACTTACGCTATCTATATAGTTTATTTAGGTTTTTGATTGACCCTACGACAGTCATCAAAATGGCGTCGTTGCCGGGGAATTCGTGCGCTTAGTGTTAGTCTAGATTATTTGTTTTTCTTATTTTCAAAAAAAATCATAAAAACCCAAAAACATTTCTTTTTGTTTATTTTTGTTTCGTTTGGTATTACGCGCAGTTTCTTGTTTACTTATGTGCAGGTGATTTCTTGTTGCATGCATACGAGGTTTTCAGGAAGATCATCACCACTTCTTTTCGATCCCGAAACTGAAAAGACCGCCGGATAGAAGTTAGTTCTTCGTTCAGCTTTAAAAGGAAAAGCACCAGTTTTAGCTATGAATCTGCCAGAAAGTCAATCGACCCTGAATCAGCAAACACCACAACAAGAACCACTTCTTGATATGCCACCACGACCATTCCAAAATCAAAGCTCACAAAATCAACCTCAATCCCCAAATCATCAAAATCAACCACCATTACCCGTCTAGAACCAACAAAACTAATCAAATCAACCACCACCACAAACCCTAAATGCTAGACAAGAACCTCTATAAGGTGACTTTCAAGTGAGAGGTGGAGAGTTAGAGTACCTACGCATGGGTAACCTGTTAGGAAACCAAAAACAAGCCGAGCCGATTTGGGTTGTGAATAGACCTAACCGTTAACCTCACCCGCACCGTGCAAGTGACCAGTTTGAACAGACAATGAATCGGGGTAGAGTGGATGGTTGAGAAGAGGGTAGATTGGATTAAGGTTCAGAGGGTGATGAAGAATGGGATGAGCGTGAAGCATATGCGAGAATGCAAGGAGGACAACTGAATTTGGTGGCAAACCAGGATTACCAAGGGTTTCAGTAAAGACAACCACGTGGGGGTAACAGATATCAAACTCTACCACAGGTGAATCGAGCATCAATCATACCACGTCAAAGGCAAAGAGATCCGAGATTTTTGATCCGAATATCAGAGGGGTAGAGAGTCACTTCCGTCCACAAATTGCGGAACACTCATCCCCTATTGTCATGCCTGTTCTTAATGGTGATCGATCTTTTGAGGCAAAACCGCATATCTTGAACATGTTGCCTAATTTTCATGGAAAAGGAAGTGAAGAACCATATGCTCATCTTGCGGAATTTGAAGCGATTTGCGGTATGATAAGTGGACATGGGTTCACACCAGATCAAGTTTGAAGGGGTATGGTCCCAAAAACCTTCCGCCAGCGCAGAGGACCATACCATTATTATACTCCAAGATCATCTTAAGCAAGTCTTGTGCACCTTGCGCAGTCGATTAAACAGATCTAGGAGGCTCAATCCTTAATGACCATGCGCCAGAGATAAGAGAAGGCAAATATTCATTTAACACCCTTGCACGGGCCTGCGCAAGGGTACAGTCAAGCTTGAAGGAATAACAACTAAACACAAGTCTCAAACATATCCATGCGCATGAGGGAATAAAGGCTTGAGCAAAAGGAATCTTTTCTGTTATAACAAACTGGACACGTGGCAATTGATCAAAGGCTCACAGCTGTAGATCTTCTAGAAGCATTAAATGGCCATCAGAATGGACTCATTCGGGTATAACTGAATATGACGTGCCAACATCTAGAGCATTCATCTAAATTCACGGTGATGGCACAATTTACATGCAGATCTAGATTAAGTCACTTTCCACGTGGTACCTCCCCAGCCATTGATCAACTCACGATCCGTGTGCATGGATGGGGAGATAACCGCTAACGGAAAAGAAGATTCTATTAACTTCTCCGTTAGATTTTAAGCGCCAAAACCTTCGGCTATAAATAATAGAATTCAGGTACAAGTCAGACATTCACTTTTCACTTACTTTCACTCTTACTACTTCATCTTCTTCCTCAGATCACTGTACTGATTCTCACAACAGAGGGTGGTCACGGAGAGAACCCCCATTCTCCCCATGGCGAGGCTAACGACGTTGTTTGTTTTGCAGGGATTCCGGTGAAGTATTGTCCGACGAGTCATCAACTAGGAGATTAACCGTTTTATGTAGTAACCATACCTCAGATCTAGATTGATTTCGGTCATTTAGATCTGGTGTTTCTTAATTGGCGCCCATCGATTACTTCTTTTTGTTTTCATCTTCTCGTTCGATTCATTCTTCTCTTCTATTTTCATGGCAGAAGGTCTGTCAATCAGCCACAAGGTCCTCGGTCTAAGAACAGAGGCAATTTTGCTTATGCTTCTCTTACCGACGGACTCGTGGAAGAAGCGTCCGATGATAATGATGTTTATCATGATACTAATCATGTGAACGATCTTGTTACTCTAGGAGTCCAGCCAGAAATTCCGATCAGTTCAATATTACCTACCGGCGAAACTCCAATCTCGTGGTATGTCAAATCTCAAGGTGCTTTAAATGCCTTTTATGCACAACTTTGTGCACAAACTGCTAGAACAACACCGCAGGTACAGAAACCTACAGCTCAGGTGCGAGCCCCAACTGCACCTCGAGTATTACATTATGGTTCACCATCATACATATCGGTAGAAGACAAGGAAGTTTATTCTCAATCGAGAACCAAATATGAGTCTACTCATTCCGGCACTAGGCGTCGAGATTATCGGGAGGAACAACATTCTCAGAAACGTACATCTATTCATTCAAGGCTGGGCCTGCGTTTGTCGCAAAAGCGGGACACCCAGACTGATGAATATGATAAAACATATGATGAGGGCGATAGCACGAGTGTTTTTAACCGGTTGCAAAAGGATCATGCTGATTATAAGCTGAAGATACATGCGGTGTATAATCCTGAGGCTGAGCATAATTATAATTTGATCTATCGACTAGCTGAAGCAGCAGAATAGTCTAAGTTTGTCAAGGAAATTGCATTGGCTCCCCTTGAACCCGCTAAGTTACCATCCAACGTGGGGAAGTTTAATGGCTTGACTGATACTGATGATCATTTGCGTTTGTTCACCAGCGCATGGCTAATTGGCGGATGGACGTTATCTATGTGGTGTCACTTGTTTGTTCAAACCCTCATAGGTCCTGCGCGCCTCTAGTTTGACAACTTGCCAACAGGTAAACTAACTTCCTAGAGTTAAGTCAAGGATAAATTCTTAGTTCATTCTAGTCAACAACGGCGTTCCATCAGAGACTCCGCAGATGTCATGAACATCTGGCGGAGAGATAATGAAAGTTTGGATGATTTTATTACACGATATAACAAAGAGGTCATTGAGATTGGTGATGTACATGAGCATTTGATTTGCGCACAGTTCAAGTATGATGTACGATGTGATGATATGATCAAGGTATTATCGGGAACTGAAGGGTTACCAAAAAGTTGGGAAAAACTTATGGCAGCAGCTAAAGTTCACGCTCAAACTAAGCGAAGCTTAAGTTCTAACCGACCTCCATTGCCTCAGAATCGTCCGTAGGATATGAGCAAAAACAATGGTCGGAAATTAAAATAGAATTAGAAGGATTCAAGTTCGAGCACATACTCTTCAGACGACGCTCAACGATCAACCAGAATGTTGCTCAAAAAGCAATTAAGCAGGAAAATCGTGAGAGGCAGTGGACGCCTCTAACAAACTCCTGCAGAGGTCCTTAGTACGGAAAATCACCAGTTTAAACAGCCGCAACAAATGAAAAACAAAAAGGGTCAGGATTCAAATCTCTATTGTGATTATCACAAAGATACGGGTCATCCAACTAACAATTGTATCAGCCTGCGCACCGAGATTGAAAAGGCACTTAAAAGCAGAAAACTCACTCACTTAGTGCAAAATGTGCGCAAGGAAGTTCGCCAAATCACCCGTGGTGATGAAGGTCCAAGCAATAAGAAAGCAAAGCAAACATGCATGATTCAAGGTGGTCCGTCGTGCAGGCGTAACCACAAGCAAAGTCACAGTGAGCCCTGGCATGAGCAGCAAGTGATTTTTCATGTTGTACCTGGAGGCCCACAAGAAGAACGTCCCGTCGTGATAACTGGTATTTTTGGTCATTACTACACTGATTATATGTTTATTGACCCGGGAAGTTCTATGGATATCATTTATGAGCAATGTTTCAAGTAGTTGGACCCAGAGGACAAGGCGCGCTTAGAGCCAGTTGATTTCCCATTAAATGGTTTCTGCAATGAAGCGGTCTTTCCGCTGGGTCAGATTTCTTTCCCTGTTACGCTCTCAGATGGCAAACACACGCGCACCGTTCTAGTTAATTTTATGGTAATGCCAGATACTTCTCGTCATGATGTTTTGCTGGGTAGGCGTGCACAAATTTTTTTTAGTATGATCACTTCCACACCACATGCTGCTTGTGGTTTTCCAACATAAACTAGCGTAGCAATTCTGTATTCAAGAAAAGAAGTCATGTCTGTTGATGATGAACCTCTAGTAAAAGTTGCGAAGCCATCTTCTTCCAGCGAACCAGAGAAGTGGGTACTTAACAGCAAATATCCTAAGCAAACCATTTTGCTAGGACCTGCCATGTCTCTAGCAATTCACGCACGACTTAAACATCTCTTATTCCAGAATATGGATATTTTCTCATGGTCTCCAGCGGATATGACTGGTGTACAAAGGGATGTGCCAGAACACTGGTTAAACACCCGTCCTTCAGTGTTACCAGTGATATAAGCGAAGCGCAGTCTAGGCCCAGAAAAGACTCGCGCAATGAATGAACAAGTAGCTGAACTGCTTCAAGCAGGTATATTACGTGAGGTCCAATATCAAACATGGGTGGCTAACCCAGTGATGGTCAAAAACATAATGGCGGGTGGCGCATGTGTGTTGATGTAACGCCCTGCTTTTTCGTAACCTCCCTTATTTAGAAAGCGTGTCTTGTATTTCTATTTTTGTAAAGTTGTTTCCCTTGTAATCATATCCTATTTCGAATTATTTTAAAACCGAGACTTTGATCGTAATAAAATTGATCTTCTATATGAAATATACATTCGTTTAATACATGATTCGTGTTTCGCATAAACGTAATTTTAATTCGAAAACAACGATCGTGTAGTCGTAATTTCAAATCGACCATACATACAAATGCTTGATTATTCAATTACAAGACTAACATATATATTTTTCACTTATTTGATACCTAAACATATATTATACATACTTGATTTCTACATAGTCACATGTTTCCTTCTTTTTCTTACTTAAAAACATGTATACTATACATTTTAGACCTTGTTACATGTTGGATACATATTAAACAACATGTAACACCTTAATAAACAAAAATACCTAACTAATGATATAGAAAAAATAATAATAAAAGTAGCAAAGCTGGCCAAAAATTTAAGTTGTGGTTAGTTGTCTTTTTTAAATGCTAACTCCCAACTAAACATCATAAATGCTCACCTAACCCAACCACAACCTTTCCCTATAAAACCCGAGTGCTATCCAAGCATTTTTCACTTTCTTTACACTCCCTAAACTCTCTCAAAATCGTCCATAATCAGCTGCGAAATCAGAGTTCGAGTAGAATTACCTTGCTTCACTAAAACAAGCATAACTTCCTCATTTCTTGTCCGATTCACTCGATTCTTTTTCCTACATGCTTGGATTAACCTTAGCTTCGTTTCCACTGGTTTTCCACAGAGAACCAGGCCCTGGAACGTCGCCAAAAGGGCTTCAAAGTTGACTGATTTTTCTATTTTGCAAAAGAACACTGATAAACTTGATTAAACTTGAGAAAACTCATCTCAAACCTATGTCCTTATGCTTATAACCACATCTATGGTTAGTTAGGCTTAAAAACAAGGTTGAGACATGTAAAATCAGAGGTGTAAACCTCACAAACTTTCTGTTTTGTTCAAGGGTTTTACCCACAAGTGATGTTCAAGCTTAAGACTTGTTGAATGTGTGATTTAGGATTAGCTTGGGCTATCCTACTTGAAAATCCACACATTGCTTGATGTTTTCTCATAGATTAGTTGTTCATATTCTATTATAACTTGTAAAGTTCATGAACCTCCTTGAATGTTCATAACATCAAGTGTAGTGGTGAACACCTAGAGGTACCTAAATGGAAGACTTGTTCTTCCTACCTCCTACATGACTTCTATGAGACAAAAGAGGTACCTAAATGGAGGAATTCATCCTCCTACCTCATGCTTGACATATTAACATATTACATAAGCTATATATTACTTAAGTAATCAACCTTAGAGGATGATATAATGGTCACTTGTCGAGGTGTTTGGTTACATCATCTAAACACTATGTGTTAAAGATGATTACTTTTGCATATGTATTTTACATATTCCTTTTAATCCCGAATCTCGACTCTAAACATACCTTAACCTTTAATCTGTATACATTCAGCCTCCTAAACTCATTCACTCGTCAACACTTGGATAATCGGAAGACTTAGCAATTTGTGAGTATACTTGACCCATTTTACCGTTTTCACACTTTTGGGTGTAACATGTTTTATATACAAAACACACTTATTATACATATTCTTATGGAAATACATAAACAAATAATCCAATACATGCTTACTATTTGTTATGCCTGATTCTTATGTGATGAACATATCATTAGGTTCGTACAAGCCTCCACTTAACATGTATAGCGCTATAGGAGTAACGCACTGCCCGTGAACGAGAGGTCATGTTAGGTTTATTCATTCATACTTGCGTAAACAGAGGGTTGACTTGTAAATCGCATGCCAGTTTAATACGTTCATCTTGATAACTAGGTTTGCCATGTGGATTGTTCCTTATTATTTTTATACTTATATACTACGCACCAAACTTGTATACTCGCCAATACCTTTGTATTGAATTACACTTTTAAAACATGTTGCAGATTTAGCGATGATGTTGGTGATGCATGGAATCTAGTAGGATGCTTTGATACACACTTTAAATTTGTATTCTTAGTGTATTGTATTTCGTTATTCATGTTGTATTTATTTATTGACTCTTTAGAAATGAAATGGAAATTTATTATTTAAATACTTATCACAAATAGTGTTATGAAGTCTCTTGCAATCTATTTCGTCTCACTTCGATGTTTTCGCCATCGGTTGGGGTGTGACAGATTGGTATTAGAGCCATAACTATAGGGGAATTGTGAAAGATTGCCATGCTTTTTACCTAGTCTATAGTTCTAGAGCTTTATTCTTATGTTCTGCTTGAACCACTTGTATGATACTTTATTTGCTCCTTATTTATTTTCTTTTGAGCTTTTAAACATATATGTCACTTTTGTGTTAATACTTGCTTTATTATGTGATGATACTTGTTTTGTTGTTCTACTCTTTATGTGTTATTCTCGACATGCCTTCTTATGTGTTTATACTTGTTCGCTTATTTGATTATTTAAATCCGACAACACTCGCACCATACCAACGAGACGACTTCACCAAAATAGGCGTGAAATCCACATTTTGGTGAACGACTCTCAATCCACCTATTCTTTTTACACGAAATTCGCCACCAAGTTAGGAGTGAGATCCTCATCTTTATGGAGAGTTTCCATTTTCAAATTCGAGTGGACCCTCGTCAAAGTGTCAAAATTAAAATTTTGACCCGACGAGTACAAACCACACTTAGGATACGAAATCGCCAAGTTAGGGGTGAAACCCGCACCTTGTCGACTAGTTCCACTCCTTTGATTTTTCATAAATCCCGTCAAGTCTCGAAATTTCGATTGATTTGGGACATGTAGTAACCGGAAGGGTAAGTACCGTTAACCGACTTATCGACGAGAGTATTTCACCTATTAGGCCAAAGCATGCTTCTCAAATTCAAAAGACTTTTCGACCACCTTGGTTAGTCAAAGTTCCATTTTGGAACCATCTAAATTTTAATCAAACATGTGTTTCTATTATTTATCTTACATGACGCAATCTTTCAAATTCAAATTTACTTCCGATATTTTCTTCTCACACACACAACATACTAAATCTTTTTCATACACTTATATATATGCATGATTTCAAAACGTCACTCAATTTTATTTACATTCTTTAAAACGCCAAAATGGAGACATGTCATCGAGATGGGAGTGATTTCCTTACCTTGACGATTAACTCCACTCCTCCTTTTCTTAAAACGACCTCACCAACGAGTTAGGGGTGATTCCCTTGCCGAGGTGATCGTTACCAAAACTTTCCTTCAAAATACTTTATTATGCAAACACGGTTATGTTTTACACCTAAATCGTTTATCATTCGTCAAAATCACTACTTATAAAAATTTCAAAATGCGTTGTTTTATCAAACGTACTTCTTACCCCATAATCTATCTCACATAACTTGTATATACGAAATTATTAATCATACCATAAAACGTTTTATCACCCGAATTTTGAAACCTTACGAAATGCTACCTATCAACTTAATCGGTCCAATGAATCTCTTGCCCATGAACTTCATACTCGACCTAATCACTAAGACACGTTCACATTTTATCATCATAGCAAAGACTTTGTTCACAATCGAAAATCAAACTAGCCATCTCACTTGCCTATAAAATCTTATTGTTATTATAAGATCATTTTACAAAAGCTCTTTTCAAAATCAATAAAGCATTTTATTAAGAACACTTTTCAATGATCACTAAGTTCATTATGCTAAAATTCATTTCAGGAATCAACGTTTTCACGAGAACCTCCAAATTTCAATTTTTTTTTTATTTTAATGCAAGACCCTTTGAAATGATGCAAACTTACGATTTTCAAAACCTTTTTCATACACCGCTCAATACGTCATTTAAATTTCAAAACACGTGGGCAAGGAAAACTTCATAGGAACCAAGAATTTTCAACTTACGTAAATTCTCTTAAAATTAGAGTAGCATTTCTGTTCTTTTACAAAGTACACCTCACATAATCAACAGATGCCTTACATACATTGGACATTCACAAACTAGATTCTACATTCCAAGTCAAACTCAATCTGTTTTGATTCGATAAACTCCACGTTTTGCTCAAACAACTATACATGCATATCACCATACTTGTTTTAGTCAATATCTCACGACAATTTCATTTATATCATTCGTTTTTTTTCATACTCAAACTTCTCGATCATTTTATATACTTAAATTCATTGTATTCTATTCATACACTCAATCGTCGTCATTTATACCTACTTATATTCATAATTATGCACATATTCATAACTCATACATTTTATTTTCGTACTTATACTCATGTGCATACTTATATTTATACTCACATTCATGCTCATACTTATATTCAAATTCATACATTCATACCTTTACGTGAGCATAACCCGAGGGGATTCGCTCACGTTGGTCTCATACTTGTTTGAACGTAAACATGCTTATATACTACATTCTTATACGCACACATTCTTATTTTTAAATTTATGTATACCCTGATTCATACACAACTAGTACAAGCTATGCGGATCATGCGACGATCAAAATAATCGCGGGTGCACACGGGATTGTAGTGATAGGCGCATGAGAATCATAGAGTGTACTACTGTGTATGGTAAGACACGGAACGTAACATGACACCAAATACGAAACTGACATAGCATGGTTAAAGCATGGTGGATACGCCGCATGTACTTCCTATACATAAGTGTTTTCACAATGCTACTAAACTTTCGTAAAACGTGCCATGAGAAATTCAGTGTTTTGCAGACCATATTTAGACCTAAAATACAAACTTTAACAACTCACAAATGCATTGCTAGACGCGCGATATCCGATTATCCACAACGAGACCTCATTCTTAACTCAACGCCTTCGTTTGTCCTATACACCTGCCATCCTTATACTCGTGTTCGTTTACTAGATCGATCATTCACCCTCGTACCTCCGTTATCCTTTGTCTTATATACAAACCTCGTTTACTATCAAGTCTGTTTGCACGTTCGAATCCTAAAATACTTTCTTGGTTATAACTATTTTCCATTCTTTATTTATGCACAAACATACTTAGTTGGCCGTTACCTCCAAAACCATTTTTTATTTAAAATACCAAACTTTCTCGTTTTTCACCGATAAAGAATTCTCTACAAAACTGAGATTCTCAATGCTCTTTAAATCCAACGAAACATTTTTCTTACAACCAACAGTGCGACCACACTTTTCATCAAAATACATACTATTTTATACGAAAGCTTCCTTCTTAGCTAACACATTTAAAATACCTCATCATTGAGTTATTCGAATTTGTTAAACTCGCTTGTCTATACACACACATGCACGTTTTACTTATGCTCAATGCCTCGAATCATTTTAGACAAACAAACCCTTTTTACAAACCTATCTTTTCGTTCCTCGAAACTTCATACTTTCCAACACGCATCAAACTTCAAATCTCGATTTTAGTCAATCATTTTAACCAAAACACTTTTTTCAAATGTCTTCCTTTTGAATAAATTTAGGTACGAAATTTCCTAAGGGAGGGGAGACTGTAACGCCCTGCTTTTTCATAACCTCCCTTATTTAGAAAGCGTGTCTTGTATTTCTATTTTCGTAAAGTTGTTTCTTTTGTAATCGTATCCTATTTCGAATTACTTTAAAACCGAGACTTTGATCGTAATAAAATTGATCTTCTATATGAAATATACATTCGTTTAATACATGATTCGTGATTCGCATAAACGTAATTTTAACTTGCAAACAACGATCGTGTATTCGTAATTTCAAATCGACCATACATACAAACGCTTGATTATTCAATTACAAGACTAACATATATATTTTTCACTTATTTGATACCTAAACATATATTATACATTCTTGATTTCTACATAGTCACATGTTTCCTTATTTTTCTTACTTAAAAACATGTATACTATACATTTTAGACCTTGTTACATGTTGGATACATATTAAACAACATGTAACACATTAATAAACAAAAATACCTAACTAATGATATAAAAAAAAATAAAAGTAACAAAGCTGGCCAAAAATTTAAGTTGTGCTTAGTTGTCTTTTTTTAATGCTAACTCCCAACTAAACAATATAAATGGTCACCTAACCCAACCACAACCTTTCCCTATAAAACCCAAGTGCTATCCAAGAATTTTTCACTTTCTTTGCACTCCCTAAACTCTCTCAAAATCGTCCATAATCAGTTGCGAAATCAGAGTTCGAGCAGAATTACCTTGCTTCACTAAAACAAGCATAACTTCCTCATTTGTTGTCTGATTCACTCGATTCTTTTTCCTACATGCTTGGATTAACCTTAGCTTCGTTTCCATTGGTTTTCTACAGAGAACTAGGCCCTGGAACGTCGCCAAAAGGGATCCAAAGTTTACTGTTTTTTCTGTTTTGCACAAGAACATTGATAAACTTGATTAAACTTTAGGAAACTCATCTCAAGCCTATGTCCTTATGCTTATAACCACATCTATGGTTAGTTTGGCTTAAAAACAAGGTTGAGACATGTAAAATTAGAGGTGTAAACCTCACAAACTTTCTGTTTTGTTCAAGGGTTTAACCCACAATTGATGTTCAAGCTTAAGACTTGATGAATGTGTGATTTAGGATTAGCTTGGGCTATCTTACTTGAAAATCCACACATTGCTTGATGTTTTCTCATAGATTAGTTGTTTATATTCTATTATAACTTGTAAAGTTCATGACCCTCCTTGAATGTTCATAACATCAAGTGTAGTGGTGAACACCTAGAGGTACCTAAATGGAAGACTTGTTCTTCCTACCTCCTACATGACTTCTATGACACAAAAGAGGTACCTAAATGGAGGAATTCATCCTCCTACCTCATGCTTGACATATTAACATATTACATAAGCTATATATTACTTAAGTAATCAACCTTTGATGATGATATAATGGTCACTTGTCGAGGTGTTTGGTTACATCATCTAAACACTATGTGTTAAAGATGATTACTTTTGCATATGTATTTTACCTATTCCTTTTAATCCCGAATATTGTAACACCTGTGCCTCCATGGCCATCAAACAAATACTAGCAATGAAATATTGTATTTCATACTTGGGATTTGTATAAATATGTGTATCATTTGCACATATCAATTTTTGTTCAATTCCAAACTCTAAATCGCTTTCTGGAAGGTTATACGCGCACCGATGCGTAAATATAACCAGTTTAAATGAAACAAACACTCCGGAATAGTGACATTGGCTTAACATACCTTCAATAACCTTTACATAACTTAGAAATAAGTTTTGAAGGCTTTGGTATGGCAAAAACAAGTTAATTCGTCTACAGGGACTAAATTTGACAAACCGTGAAAGTATGCCAATCTGAACTGTAACAGACATTCCGGAAGATGACCATAAGTTTAACATACCATAAATATCCTTCACATAGCTTATAAATAGGCTTTGAGGGGTTCGGTGTGCTAAAATAAACTTTTGGGTCATTCAGGGACTAAAAGTGTCAAAAAGTGCACAAGTTTGCACTTTTGCGCATAACTTACGTTCTGAATACATCCGGACATCCAAAAATTTATTTAAGCACTAAAATATTTTATTTTAGTGTTTGGAATAAGAAAAATCCATTCATCGCGTCATTTGGATCGTTTTTCGCGCTTATGCGCATTCCGTCGTAATTAAGCGAACATCGCGTTCGTACGACCAAACGAACCGACATCCTAGATATTTTTGAGCATGTTTTGAGTTCCCTATACTTTAACTTCATTTTAGAGCCTTGAAATGAGGTTAACGGGGTTCAAACGCATCGAAAATAGCTTAAACGGGCTGCAGGGACCATTTCTGCCATTTTTGAAACTTTGCTGATAATGGTAGGCAGTGGCGTAGCGCGATCACCCCCATGCCTAGGAAGTGGCGCTACGCGAGCGCCTCATCTGGACAGAAACACTGCATCTGGTCTGTTTTCAGTTTCGCACATGGTTTTGGCAATACCGTGGGCTCAAATGGTTTTGTAAAACCACTATCTTGAGGTGTATGGCCAAGATCAAAGCACGGTTAACAAGAAACGATCTTAACGGCTAACCAAAAACTATAAATACCCCTTGCCATCCATTGCTAAACCCACTAGAATTTTGATTTGAGAAACTCTAAGTTGGAACCTTTGTTTCATACCTGAGATTCTTGGATCGAAATTAGCATTCGGGGACCCTTCGTAAGTATTCTTTCGTTCTTTTATTACTTTTCGAGTCTGAAAGTCAAAATTTGTTTGACTTTCTGCGTTGACCAGTTTATGGTCAATGCGAAGTTCGTTTGAACTTCGCAACGTGATTGTAATCACGATGGTTATAGTCCCTTGGGACTATGCCTACTGATTACCACGTTGTCTAGGGTCGTAGGGTAAGCGATCTAATAAATCGCTTATACCTTCGAACCCGACCCATTTGGTCGATCATTAGGATCCGACCAAAATACATTAGGTGACCATAGTATAGGGAATAACCTTCCGAGGTTATACCTTATGGTCGCTTCGTTAAGTAGTTGTATGATAGGTAGTTTATATGCCTTAGGTAAATTACCAAAATACCCTTTTCATGTGTAATCGGTAATTAAGCATATGTAACCTAAACTTTTGTCACATAACTGATTATGTAACATGTTTAGGCATATAACACTTGTCATAGGGCTAGTTAGACGTCTCGAGTGCGCTTTTGCGCGCACGACGCGTTAAAGTAGCATAAGCTACCTTAATGGGTCGCGATGGGTCGAAAGCACTTAGGTTAGGTTTCATTTAGTATGTAGGCTTTGTTAAACCATATGACACGAGTCTCTATACTCGTTTGGTTTACGAACCCTCATTCTATCTAAATCCTCCGATTTAGGTCCGGTTTATTAACATAGTTACCTATATTAGGTGCCGTTTGATATCCGCAATCTCTAGCATTGTTTGGTTGTTACTCAAGGACTACTAAGCAATCTCAAGTGAGTACATAGACCCCTCTTTTGCTGTTTTCAAACTGCTTTGGGGTGGAACACATGTGCCTACTTGTTACTTTCCTGTTTACCTGTTTTCACATCATATACTTACTATGTTCATTAGTACATTTATAGTACATGATTTCAATACATTTCATGCTATGTATGTCCATTGTGTGCATACTTAGTACATCATTTTACATTACATTCTATGCTATGTATGCCATTGTGTGCCTACTTAGTACATTGTTTTACATCACATCACATCACATGCTATGTATGTTCATTTGTTGCATACTTAGTACATTGTTTTACATCACATCACATCACATGCTATGTATGTTCATTTGTTGCATACTTAGTACATTTTCATTTCATCACATGCTTACATTTTGCTATGACATTTGGTTCGTTTAAATGGGACAATACATTCATTAACATTAGCTACGCCGTTCGTTAGTAGGTAGTGGTACCATAGGAATTGACAACTCCCGTTCCGGACATCCTGGTTAGGTGGGGATGAAAGGAATGACCGAATTCGATATACATTTACAACAAGATAGACCTTTAATTTGTTTAAGGGTTTATCGCCACAGTCTCAAGGCTTGGATGTATGCATTATAACAATACCGCATAAATGTTCATATTCAGTATAGCATGCATTTCCACAAGACATAACATTGATTTAAACCATGTTTTACTTCAATATATTGTTTTGTGCATTTTTACCTATGGCTCAATGGATATATTTATACATATATATATTCCACTTGCTATACATGACATTTTGACATGGTTTACACAAAGACATTTTGACATAGACATTTTGACATAAACATTTTGACATGATTTACATTTGATCATGCATTTCCACAAAACATAACTTTGATTTAAACTAAGTTTTACTTCAATACTTTGTTTTGTGCGTTTCACCTATGGTTTAGTTGATGCATTTCACTAGCCATACATATCATTTTGGTTACACATTACATGATTTACATTTGACACATAAACATTTTTGACATTTGTTATACATTACATGATTTACATCTTGACATAAACACTTTGACATATTATTCAGTACATTTGACAATTGGTTTAAACATAGACATCTTACATTGTTGGTTTGATTTGGGTAAGTGATTTAAGTAACGAGGCGTGTGTAATATGATACAAGCATGGTGGATACGCCGCTGGTACTTCCTATATATAAGTGATTGTATGGTATTACATATCGTAGCGTTATTTGATTCATTTCAATTTGGACATATAACATTTTTATACAAATAACATACTTTTCACAAAACATGGTTTTACAAACAACTTAATTTATACAAACTCATTTCACATGGTTATTCGCTTAACCATGTATTATTCTTTTATACATATATATCAGTTGGTTTATTTATCGTTTTTCAAATGATTTACAAGACAAAGCAAATTACAAGGTTCATGACTAAACATTTTCTTAAACATAAGTCATGAATTCTATTTTCACAAAACCTATGTACTCGCCGGCATTTTATGCTGACGTACCTATTTTCACATGTGTTTCAGGAAATGATGCATAGGATTGATCAAGATACACTTAGGCGGACTTGGGCCTTAGTAACAATAAAAGATGGAAGACTAGTTAATTTTGTTATACTTCTTTGATTGTCAAGACATTGTAACTATTTTATTCAATAAAACAATATTTCAATTTCCATGTGTTATGAAACAATGATTCTGTTACAACACTCCCCGACGTTTTCCGCCACGTTTTGTTGTTTTACGTGGTCGGGGTGTGACAAATATCGACTCTAAACATACCTTAACCTTCAATCCGTATACATTCAACCTCCTAAACTCATTCACTCATCAACACTTGGATAATCGGAAGACTTAGCAATTTGTGAGTATACTTGACCCATTTTACCGTTTTCACACATTTGGGTGTAACATGATTTATATACAAAACACACTTATTATACATATTCTTATGGAAATACATAAACAAACAATCCAATACATGCTTACTATTTGTTATGCCTGATTCGTGTTTTCTGGGTGATTCTTATGTGATGAACATGTCATTAGCTTCGTATAAGCCTCTACTTAACATGTATAGCGCTATAGGAATAACGCACCGCCCGTGAACGAGAGGTCATGTTAGGTTTATTCATTCATACTTGCGTAAACAGAGGGTTGACTTGTAAATCGCATGCGAGTTTAATACGTTTATCTTGATAACTAGGTTTGCCATGTGGATTGTTCCTTATTATTTTTATACTTATATACTACGCACCAAACTTGTATACTCGCCTATACCTTTGTATTGAACTACACTTTTAAAACATGTTGCAGGTTTAGCGATGATGTTGGTGATGCATGGAATCTAGTAGGATGCTTAGATACACACTTTAAATTTGTATTCTTATTGTATTGTATTTCGTTATTCATGTTGTATTTATTTCAAATCTTTTTAATTGACTCTTTAGAAATGTAATTGAAATTTATTATTTAAATACTTATCACAAATAGTGTTATGAAATCTCTTGCAATCTATTTCGTCTCACTTCGATGTTTTCCCCATCGGTTGGGGTGTGACAGATTGGTATTAGAGTCATAACTATAGGGAATTAGGAAAGAATGCCATGCTTTTTACCTAGTCTATAGTTCTAGAGCTTATTCTTATGTTCTGCTTGAACCACTTGTATGATACTTTATTTGCTCCTTATTTATTTTCTTTTGACCATTTAAACATATATGTCACTTTTGTGTTAATACTTGCTTTATTATGTGTTGATACTTCTTTTATTGTTCTACTCTTTATGTGTTATTCTCGACATGCCTTCTTATGTGTTTATACTTGTTCGCTTATTTCATTATTTAAATCCGACAACACTCGCACCATACCAACGATACGACTTCACCAAAATAGACGTGAAATCAACATTTTGGTGAACGACTCTCAATCCACCTATTCTTTTTACACGAAAATCGCCACAAAGTTAGGAGTGAGATCCTCATCTTGATGGAGAGTTTCCATTTTCAAATTCTAGTGGACCCTCGTCAAAGTGTCAAAATTAAAATTTTTACCCGACGAGTACAAACCACAGTCAGGATACGAAATCGCCAAGTTACGAGTGAAACCTGCACCTTGTCGACTAGTTCCACTACTTTGATTTTTCATAAATCCCGCCAAGTCTTGAAATTTCGATTGATTTGGGACTTGTAGTAACCGGAAGGGTAAGTATCATTAACCGACTTGTCAGCGAGAGTATTTCACCTATTAGGCCAAAGCATGCTTCTCAAATTCAAAAGACTTTTCGACCACCTTGGTTAGTCAAAGTTCCATTTTGTAACCATCCGAATTTTAATCAAACATGTGTTTCTATTATTTATCTTACACGAAGCAATCTTTCAACTTCAAATTTACTTTCGATATTTTCTTCTCACACACACAACATACTAAATTTTTTTCATACACTTATACATATGCATGATTTCAAAACGTCACTCAATTTTATTTACATTCTTTATAACGCCAAAATGGGGACATATCATCGAGATTGGAGTGATTTCCTTACCTTGACGATTAACTCCACTCCTCCTTTTCTTAAAACGACCTCACCAACGAGTTAGGGGTGATTCCCTTGCCGAGGTGATCGTTATTAAAACTTTCCTTCAAAATACTTTATTATGCAAACACGGGTATGTTTTACACCTAAATCGTTTATCATTCGTCAAAATCACTACTTATAAAAATTTCAAAATGCGTTGTTTTATCAAACGTAGTTCTTACCCCATAATCTATCTCACATAACTTCTACACACGAAATTATTAATCATACCTTAAAACGTTTTATCACCCGAATTTTGAAACCTTACGAAATGCTACCTATCAACTTAATCGGTCCAATGAATCTCTTGCCCATGAACTTCATACTCGACCTAATCACTAAGACACGCTCACATTTTATCATCATACCAAAGACTTTGTTCACAATCGAAAATCAAACTAGCCATCTCACTTGCCTATAAGATCTTATAGTTATTATAAGATCATTTTACAAAAGCTCTTTTCAAAATCAATAAAGCATTTTATTAAGAACACTTTTCAATGATCACTAAGTTCATTATGCTAAAATTCATTTCAGGAATCAACGTTTTCACGAGAACCTCCAAATTTCAATTTTTTTATTTTAATGCAAGGCCCTTTAAAATGATGCAAACTTACGATTTTCAAAACCTTTTTCATACACCGCTCAATACGTCATTTAAATTTCAAAACACGTGGGCAAGGAAAACTTCATAGGAACCGACAATTTTCAACTTACGTAAATTCTCTTAAAACGAGAGTAGCATTTCCGTTCTTTTACAAAGTACACCTCACATAATCAACAGATGCCTTACATACATTGGACATTCACAAACTAGATTCTACATTCCAAGTCAAACTCAATCTATTTTGATTCGATAAACTCCACGTTTTGCTCAAACAACTATACATGCATATCACCATACTTGTTTTAGTCAATATCTCACGACAATTTCATTTATATCATTAGTTTTTTTTCATACTCGAACTTCTCGATCATTTTATATACTTAAATTCATTTATTCTATTCATACACTCAATCGTCGTAATTTATACCTACTTATATTCATACTTATGCACATATTCATAACTCATACATTTTATTTTTGTACTTATACTCATATGCATACTTATATTTATACTCACATTCATGCTCATACTTATATTCAAATTCATACATTCGTACTTATACGTGAGCATAACCCGAGGGGATTCGCTCACGTTGGTCTCATACTTATTTGAACGTAAACATGCTTATATACTACATTCTTATACGCACACATTCTTATTTTCAAATTTATGTATACCCTGATTCATACACAACTAGTACAAGCTATGCGGATCATGCGACGATCAAAATAATCGCGGGTGCACACGGGATTGTAGTGATAGGCGCATGAGAATCATAGAGTGTACTACTGTGTATGGTAAGACACGGAACGTAACATGACACCAAATACGAAACTGACATAGCATGGTTAAAGCATGGTGGATACGCCGCTGGTACTTCCTATATATAAGTGTTTTCACAATGCTACTAAACTTTCGTAAAACGTGCCATGAGAAATTCAGTGTTTTGCAGACCATATTTAGACCTAAAATACAAACTTTAACAACTCACAAACGCATTGCTAGACGCGCGATATCCGATTATCCACAACGAGACCTCATTCTTAACTCAACGCCTTTGTTTGTCCTATACACCTGCCATCCTTATACTCGTGTTCGTTTACTAGATCGATCATTCACCCTCGTACCTCCGTTATTCTTTGTCTTATATACAAACCTCGTTTACTATCAAGTCTCTTTGCACGTTCGAATCCAAAAATACTTTCTTGGTTAGAACTATTTTCCATTCTTTATTTATGCGCAAACATACTTAGTTGGCCGTTACCTCCAAAACCATTTTTTATTTAAAATACCTAACTTTCTCATTTTTCACCGATAAAGAATTCTCTACAAAACTGAGATTGTCAATGCTCTTTAAATCCAACGAAACATTTTTCTTACAACCAACAGTGCAACCACACTTTTCATCAAAATACATACCATTTTATACGAAAACTTCCTTCTTAGCTAACACATTTTAAAATACCTCATCATTGAGTTATTCGAATTTGTTTAAAATCGCTTGTCTATTAACACACATGCACGTTTTACTTATGCTCAATGCCTCGAATCATTTTAGACAAACGAACCCTTTTTACAAACCTATCTTTTCGTTCCTCGAAACTTCATACTTTTCAACACGCATCAAACTTCAAATCTCGATTTTAGTCAATCATTTTAACCAAAACGCTTTTTTCAAACGTTTTCCTTTTGAATAAATTTCAGGACGAAATTTCCTAAGGGAGGGGAGACTGTAACGCCCTGCTTTTTCGTAACCTCCCTTATTTAGAAAGTGTGTCTTGTATTTCTATTTTCGTAAATTTGTTTCTCTTGTAATCGTATCCTATTTCGAATTATTTTAAACAGAGACTTTGATCATAATAAAATTGATCTTCTATATGAAATATACATTCGTTTAATACATGATTCGTGATTCGCATAAACGTAATTTTAACTCGCAAACAACGATCGTGTATTCGTAATTTCAAATCGACCATACATACAAATGCTTGATTGTTCAATTACAAGACTAACATATATATTTTTCACTTATTTGATACCTAAACATTATTATACATACTTGATTTCTACATAGTCACATGTTTCCTTTTTTTTTTCTTACTTAAAAACATGTATACTATACATTTTAGACCTTGTTACATGTTGGATACATATTAAACAACATGTACCACATTAATAAACAAAAATACCTAACTAATGATATAAAAAAAATAATAATAGTAACAAAGCTGGCCAAAAATTTAAGTTGTGCTTAGTTGTCTTTTTTTAATGCTAACTCCCAACTAAACATCATAAATGCTCACCTAACCCAACCACAACCTTTCCCTATAAAACCCAAGTGCTATCCAAGCATTTTTCACCTTCTTTGCACTCCCTAAACTCTCTCAAAATCGTCCATAATCAGCTGCGAAATCAGAGTTCAAGCAGAATTACCTTGCTTCACTAAAACAAGCATAACTTCCTCATTTCTTGTCCGATTCACTCGATTCTTTTTCCTACATGCTTGGATTAACCTTAGATTCGTTTCCATTGGTTTTCTACAGAGAACTAGGCCCTGGAACGTCGCCAAAAGGGATCCAAAGTTTACTGTTTTTTCTGTTTTGCACAAGAACATTGATAAACTTGATTAAACTTTAGGAAACTCATCTCAAGCCTATGTCCTTATGCTTATAACCACATCTATGGTTAGTTAGGCTTAAAAACAAGGTTGAGACATGTAAAATTAGAGGTGTAAACCTCACAAACTTTCTGTTTTGTTCAAGGGTTTAACCCACAATTGATGTTCAAGCTTAAGACTTGATGAATGTGTGATTTAGGATTAGCTTGGGCTATCCTACTTGAAAATCCACACATTGCTTGATGTTTTCTCATAGATTAGTTGTTTATATTCTATTATAACTTGTAAAGTTCATGACCCTCCTTGAATGTTCATAACATCAAGTGTAGTGGTGAACACCTAGAGGTACCTAAATGGAAGCCTTGTTCTTCCTACCTCCTACATGACTTCTATGACACAAAAGAGGTACCTAAATGAAGGAATTCATCCTCCTACCTCATGCTTGACATATTTGACATATTAACATATTACATAACCTATATATTACTTAAGTAATCAACTTTTGATGATGATATAATGGTCACTTGTCGAGGTGTTTGGTTACATCATCTAAACACTATGTGTTAAAGATGATTACTTTTGCATATGTATTTTACATATTCCTTTTAATCCTGAATCTCGACTATAAACATACCTTAACCTTCAATCCATATACATTCAACCTCCTAAACTCATTCACTCGTCAACACTTGGATAATCGGAAGACATAGCAATTTGTGAGTATACTTGACTCATTTTACCATTTTCATACTTTTGGGTGTAACATATTTTATATACAAAACACACTTATTATACATATTCTTATGCAAATACATAAACAAACAATCCAATACATGCTTACTATTTGTTATGCCTGATTCGTGTTTTTTGGGTGATTCTTATGTGATGAACATGCTCGTACAAGCCTCCACTTAACATGTATAGCGCTATAGGATTAATGCACCGCCCGTGAACGAGAGGTCATGTTAGGTTTATTCATTCATACTTGCGTAAACAGAGGGTTGACTTGTAAATCGCATGCCAGTTTAACACGTTAATCTTGATAACTAGGTTTGCCATGTGGATTGTTCCTTATTATTTTTATACTTATATACTACGCACCAAACTTGTATACTCGCCAATACCTTTGTATTGAACTACACTTTTAAAACATGTTGCAGGTTTAGCGATGATGTTGGTGATGCATGGAATCTAGTAGGATGATTAGATACACACTTTAAATTTGTATTCTTTTTGTATTGTATTTCGTTATTCATGTTCTATTTATTTCAAATCTTTGTAATTGACTCTTTAGAAATGAAATGGAAATTTATTATTTAAATACTTGTCACAAATAGTGTTATGAAGTCTCTTGCAATCTATTTCGTCTCACTCCGATGTTTCCGCCATCGGTTGGGGTGTGACAGTTGACTTCAAGGACCTTTACAAAGCATGTCCAAAGGATTGTTATTCTCTTCCAGAGATTGACAAGAAAGTAGATTATTTAGCTTCTTTTCGCTGGAAATGTTTTTTGGATTGTTACAAGGGCTATCATCAAGTTCAGATGAAAAAGGAATACGAGGATAAAACAGCTTTTCGCATGGAGAAAGGTATTTTCTATTATACAATGATGCCTTTTGGTCTCCGCAATGCGAGAGCCACATATCAACGTTTGATGGATAAAGTTTTTGGAGATGATATCGGTGTCACAGTCGAAGTTTACATTGATGATCTAGTCATTATGAGCCTTGATGAAGATTTGATGCTCAAGAATATTGAGCGCACCTTCGCTTCTTTGCGCAAGGTCAATTTAAAGTTAAACCCAGGAAAATGTTCTTTCGGTATGGAGGAGGGAAAATTTTTGGGTTTTATTGTAACTAAAGACGGTTTTAAAGTTAACCTGGAGAAAGTGGAAGCTATCCAACGCATGCCATCACCAGCAACTATCAAAGAAATGCAACGATTAGCTTGTCGACTTGCTGCGCTTAATCGATTTTTGGCAAATCATGCTGCTAAGTCTTTCCCTTTCATAAGCACGTTGCGTAACTGTGTAAAAAAGAGTCAATTCCAGTGAACTCTAGAAGCTAAGAAACCTTTTCAAGAGATGAAAGAATGCTTAATTCAGTTACCAACTCTGACAACTCCACGGAAGGAAGAACCGTTGATTTTATATCTCTCTGCGTCCGACATTGCTGTCGGCGCAATATTATTAGTAGAACGAGACGGAGTCCAAATGCCTATCTATTATATCAGCAAGATGTAAACTGATCCTGAAACTCGTTACTCAATAATGGAGAAGCTCATTCTTGCACTAGCCCATGCCTCGTGCTGGCTGCGCATGTATTTTTCGGGTCATGTTATCATTGTTCTTACAAACTATCACCTGGGTCAAATTTTATCCAAACCTGATGTTGCGGGCCGTTTGGCGAAATGGGCTATTGAATTGGGGGGACACAACATTTTGTATAAGCCGCACCCAGCTATCAAAGGTCAAGTTTTGGCCGATTTTGTTACTGAAGTTCCGATAGATAAGATTCAAGAGTGTAAAGCTATTCAAAATCTGGTCCTAGTGTTCGATGATAGTGTTTGGGTCTTACACACGGATGGCGCGTCAAACGACAATGGCGCAGGGGCCGGTCTTCGTTTAGTCAGTCCCGATAATCATGAGTTTACTTATGCCATCCGATTGGATTTCAAAAGCACCAATAATTAAGCGGAATACGAAGCTTTCCTTGCGGGGCTTCGCTTAGCAATAAAAATGGGAGCAAAAAATCTGGAGGTGCACGTTGATTCCTTGTTAGTCGCTGGACAGATCAACGGTCTTTATGATGCAAAAGGGTGAAACAATGGCTCTGTACCTCGAACAGGCGAAATCTTTAATTGCTAAGTTTCAGACCTTCAAACTAATTCATATCAATCGCAGTGAATACAAACATGGGGATGCACTCAGCAAGTTGGCAGCCACAAGTTTCAAGCATTTAGCTAAAGAAGTGCACATTGAGGTCTTCACAAACCCGTCTGTACCTTTATGCCATGTGAATCTAGTAGAGATTGGGAATCCATCTTGGATGTCTCCAATTATTATGTTTCTACAGCATAGTTCTCTTCCAGATGGGAAGGAGGAGGCAAGAAAAATTCAAAATAAGGCGTTGAATTATGAAATGTCAGATGGAATACTATACAGGAAGTCATATCTGGGTCCTCTCTTACGTTGTGTTGATAAGCAAGATGCGCAATACCTGGTTCGAGAAATTCATGAAGGATTGTGTGGAATACACGCCGGCCCTCGAATGGTTGTTGCAAAAATCATGAGCGTAGGGTATTACTGGCCTGGTATGCACTTAGATGCTGTCGAAACTTTACGCAAATGCGCCTCATGCCAGCGTCATGCTCCAAAAACCCTGCGCCCGAAAAATCCGTTGGTCCTAGTAACGCCAGCTCGGCCTTTCAGCAGTGGGCAATTGATTTGGTGGGTCCATTTCCTGATGCGCCTGGCGCTGTAAAATTCATTATAGTGGCTGTGGATTGCTTTACCAAGTGGGAAGAGGCGAAACCCCTGGCTTCAACCACTGCAATGGTCATCCAAAATTTATTTGGGAGCATATTATCTGTCATTTTGGCCTACCACTGCGCATCATCACGGATAATGGTACTAGCTTTGCATCTGAAGACCTACAGAAGTGGATGAAAGAGATGCGCATAGAGCACTCCTTTGTTTCTATGGCGCATCCACAAGCCAATGGCCAAGTTGAAAGTATCAATAAGCATATCGTTGATGGAATCAAAGCAAGGCTGGGAACAGTATGAAGAGGCTGGGTGGATGAGTTGCCTAGCATCCTTTGGGCTCATCCCACTATGCCAAAAACCAGCACTGGTGAAATTCCTTTCAGTCTTGATTATGGAACGGAAGCCGTAATTCCCACTGAAATTAGCGTTCCTTCACCATGCATGCTGGCAATGGAAAAGTAGAATAACGAGTAAGAACGAAGACTTGATTTGGACCTCTTAGAAGAAAGACGTGAAAATGCTGCTATAAACGAGGCCAAGTACAAGTCAAAGTTAGAAAAGTATTACAACACGCCGGTTCGCGTATGTACTTTCCTACTAGGGGACTTCGTGTTAAGAGATAATGAAGCTTCAAATGCTGAACGCCCAAGAAAGCATGCACCCAAGTGGGAAGTGTAGGATCGATTTGTGACCCAAACGAGTCGTTCAGAAGAGATTTTATCAGTTTCAGATGCGGAAAATAAGAAACTGATGTCGAAACAGCTTGAATATCACTTTAAACCTCTTGTATATTGATTTAACAGCAATTACATTCATGAGAAATACCGGCAGCACCTCGGTATAGAATCTGAAATCTGTTACAAATGAATAGACAACAACTCTATTTATACTAATCATGGGTTCGCTTGAAGCCTGACAACTCAATTCAAGTGAAACCTAGTTCAAGCGAAACCTACATATATTTGACTTTCAAGCGAAACACATATAAACTAACATTCTGTTTCAAGCGAATCTTTCAAATACTGTTTTGTCTTCTTGTGAGGTGATGCAATGATGATGTCATATTATGATGTCATCATCAAGACTGATGACATCACTCTTGATCAGATTCGCAACGCAACCCGAGACTCGATATAAGACGAAGACGACAGATGTGTGCACCAACAGACTCCCCCTCAGATGTTGACGAGTCTTAAGTGTCGAGTCTTTGCAATCTTCAGTCTTTATCAGCCTGAACGCTCTCTGAAATATCTCACAGTGTAAGCATCCTCAAACTTTATCTCCTTCTTCTCTTCAGCATCAACAGACTCCCAACGAACAATCTCTACTCGGATGTCTTCAGACTCCCCCTTTCGATATGCTGGGATCGCAGTCTGGAATTAGTTATCACCTTGAGATCAAATCCTGGCTTTAAATCTGTTTAAGCTCATCACCTACACAATTCTCATCAAAACATAAGTTTTTACTTAAATCAATAAGAAAAACTTATTAGAAATAGTTTCATCAAGTTCAAATTAATGACCCTGATTAACTAATCTCAAATTTTTTCTCAAATCAAAATTTTTCAATTCAATACACACACTCCCAAACCAGTTCATCATGTTCAGTACTCGGAATTTTGAAAATCAGCTCTCCAACATCAGTTGTCGAAAATCTTTTTGTATTTTTCAAAATTTATGCTAAAACACTCCGAAAATCTTTTTGGATTTTATATAACAAAGGAATGCAGAAAAGAAATATTTACATATAATATTTTTTGAGAGTTTGTGTAAGAGGATCATATCAGTGTATGTGACCAATCACTAGCACCGTTAAGCTTTAAACATTTTAAGTTCTAAACGATTCACATGGATTGACGATATTGTTGTCCACTTAAACTCAATCTAAAAACTTTCAAAATGCTTACCGATACGTTAAGGTATATTAATTTTACACTAAATTCTTATGGACCTCACGATCTCAGCATATTCCCTCATCATGCAATACACTTACTCAAGTAATGCCTTTAAACTTTTATCAACTGTGATTTGTGCGAAAACAAAGCAGAATGTTTAAACATTAACAATCAGGTCGATACTTCCGTATACGCAGAGAAAGTCCAATGTTTAAACAAAATAAGAAAATAAAAACAAGTTGAAGTTGTTTAGGCTTTAACCACCAGGTCGATACTCCTGTATACGCAGAGGTGATCCAAAGCTTAAACGAAACACCAAAGAAAATAAATCAGAACGTTTAGGCAATAACATCCAGGTCGATACTCACGTATACGCAGAGGATGTCCAATGCTTAAACAAAATAAAGAAATAAAACAAGTTTAAATCTTTGCAAAATAAAATGCACAATCACAACGACTTTTCAGCAAAGTTGTGAAAATTCACTAACTTAACCAGTTTTATGTCTTTCGACAATCAGCGATTAGCGAGTAGGCACACAATCAAGAAGGATAAAACTAAGTACTATGCTTTCAATCATGTTTCCCACTAGAATTAGGCTTTTTCATTTAAGTTTGTATCGTTATCGCAAATCTACTAGTCTAGCTGAGCCTACCGTCACATCTTTAGTAAGATCGTTTATCACATTATATCTTTCCATTTCTTTAGCATGCTGTGACAGTCCACTGATTTACTATCATTTCCTCTTTTATACAACAAAACTCATTTTGAATTTTTCAATGTTTTTGACATTTTCAAATTTTCTAATTTTTTTAAAATTTTTACTCCCCCTAAAATCAAAATATGTTTCAATTTTGATTTTCTGGGAAAATTTGAAAACCAACTGTACAAAAATGACAACTGATCTGAATCGCTTCAATTCACCATCCACTTGGCATAAACAATCAGAACTCCCCCTGACAACAAAATATTTTCCCATAGTGATTTCAAAACACTTAAGTTTATTTTAATCAAAATGGTTTTTCCGGAAAATAAGTTTTGTGAGTCATTTCTCAAACATGGGGATCTCATTCATCACCTTGTTCTCTTTAACCACTTGTATGATTTAACGTTTATTGAATGTTTCAACACAAACATTTGTAGAAAATCAAGTACAATTTAATGTCCCTGATTTACCACTTTTAAGTCGAACTATCACCGAAGTGAATTTCTCAAGAAAAATGCCGATTCCTACTCCCCAATTACCAACCTGGGAGTTTCGGCAAGTCAGGTTTTTCATTTAAACAGATTCACCCAAGCCTGACTGTCCTTGGATGACTTTGAATTCTTGTTCAACAATGGTGGAAAATTTGCATCATCCATTGTTAGACCAGAATTCTCTACTTTTACCTCAACACTTGGCTCTTTTGGTTTTACCACACCAGATTCATCGCCTGTACGTAGCTTGTCTGACTTTGAAGAGTCAGATTCATCGCCAACAACTGGCTCCTTTGTTTCCGGAGAAACAAATTCATCGCCAGGTTTGTTAATCTCTTGATTAACTGCCTTTTCTTTCTTTTTCTTCTTTCCCTCTTTCGTCCTCAGATTTGTATCTGATGAATCTGTTTTGCTTGATTTGTCATTCTTTGGCGAGCAAGACGATTTATCAGAACTTTTATCTGTTTTACCATTTGTATCCGAGGACAAAATCCTTTCGAGATACTCTCTCGCTTTCTTCCTCTTCTTCCTCAGTCTGTCTTTTTGCCCTTGTGAAAGCTTAACTTTCTTTTCTAGAACTTTTTGTTCTTGAACTTTAGGTTCTTGAACTTTCTGTTCTCTGGGCTTGACATTAACTGGTTTCTTCTTTGCCATTTTCTGAGATTCAGCCCTCGATCTTCCCTTTGATCTCATTGGGCAATCTCTGGCAATGTGACCTTTGATATGGCATTCAAAGCATCTCCTCGTCTCAAACCACTGATTTTGGCAGTTAACAGCAATGTGTCTGTGACAACTGTACTCTGTAATCGATGTACGATGTAAAACAATGTTGATTATTAATAAAACAATGTGTTTTGATGTTATTATGTGTGCAATTATGTTTGGTGATTTTACAATTCGATTCTATTCCGATTTCAAGCTTTAAATCGCTTTCTGGAAGGTTATACGCGCACAGATGCGTAAATATAACCAGTTTAATGCAACAAACACTCCGGAATAGTGAAATAGGCTTAACATACCTTAAATAACCTTTACATAACTTAGAAATAAGTTTTGAATGGTTTGGTGTGTTGAAAACAAGTCTATTCGATCACAGGGACTAATCGTGTCAAATTGTGAAACTATGAGGATTTACACAGTAACGAACATTCCGGAACTTGATCATAAGTTAAACATACCCTAAATATCCTTTACATAGCTTAGAAATATGCTTTGAGGGGTACGGTATGCTAAAATAAACTTTATGCTCATTCAGGGACTAAAAGTGTCAAAAAGTGCACAAGTTTGCACTTTCGCGCATATCTTACGTTCTGAATACATCCGGACATCCAAAAATTTATGTAAGCACTAAAATATTTTATTTTAGTGTTTGGGATAAGAAAAATCCATTTGTCGCGTCATTTGGATCGTTTTTCGCGCTTATGCGCATACCGTCGTAATTAAGCGAACATCGCGATCGTACGACCAAACGAACCGACATCCGAGATATTTTTGAGCATGTTTCATGTTCCCTATACTTTAACATCCTTGTGGAGCTTAAAAATGGGCTTGACGGGTGTTAGAAGTGCCAAAACACGACGATACGCGCAAAAATAATAAAAAAAAATAGAAAAAAAATATATAAAAAATGCATAAACTCATTTGTTCAGCCCTTAACACCCTCCAAAGGCCAAGGACACTTGTCAAAACCCTATGGTGAGTGCCAAATGAGTTACCACAACTTTCCAACAAGTGTACGGCTGTCACACCCCGACTTTCCACGTGTCACCGGTGGGCCCGGTGGGGGAGTATCGTGACGTCATGGTTGGCAACATATAGTCAAACAACACAATATAATAATGCACAGCAGAAGCAAATTAAAAGATATAACACAATCGAATTAATATTGTAATATCAATTGTCACAATACTCGGAAGTTTATCCACAGAAGGATCGAACATAAAATGGAAACAATAGTTCAACAGACTTTTAGGCATCTTAAGCTTGCGAGACTTCTACTGATGCTAAGGAGAAATATCCAGCCAATTTCGTATAGTACCTGCATTTAGCCTTTTTGGAAAATACGTCAGTTTACACTGGTAAATACATTCAACTGACTCATTTTGAAAAATGATTGAAAATTGGTTTGGATGCACATGGCATAAACATTTTTATTTAACTTGGGAGAATTATTTTAATAATATAATAATCTTGTGAACGAATTACATGTTACTTATGCGTTCAGTAGCCCGGATCAAATCCGGGTTAAAGATCAATAGACACGCCACTTTAAGTGAGTTATACACGGGAGTACGCCTACACCCCGTGCTCAGGTCGTGGCCATCTCGTAAGATGATGCCAGGGATATCCGGGACATGGTCATTAACCCCCCAAAGGCTGTAAAGTAAACAAGACTGTTTAAACGAGCCGATCAAATTATTCAACTACCCACTAAGCGTGGAGATTTGATGCCCGATCAAGCGGTACGCTATGTACCGTAACCCAAGCCCGTATAGGGAAAATAAGTTAAAAGTATTTACCTGAGCTAAATATAAATTCAATCCCAGCCGTATATCAAATCAGCAAGTACAGATAGCTTTTACTGGGCTCCTAATCTGGAACGAAGGTTTTTAATAACCTATTAGAATCCTAACGGGTCTTTAATTAAGCTTAAGCTTAGACCGGCTAGTTTCAAAGATACGGTTCGTACGCACGATTAAGCGAGGACCGGATAGAATGTGATTTAGACCCGACAAGTTCAGAGACTTGTTTAATATGGGTCCTTCATGCACATTCTGGATTTTGAGATAAAACCGATAAGGTTTGACCCGTTTCGGCTATTTTATGTAAACTCGCTACATAAACCGAACCAAACGCGTAATACGCGTAACGGGTATTTGAAAGAGCCATATACAGGTTTCCTAAGTTAATATGCTTCAAATATGTTGTGACATCAGTAGGATGTCTTTCATTATGCCCGAAACGAATTTAAATACAAACTATGCCCCGTAGGGGTAGTTTGGTCATTTTCAAGTTTATAAAAGAGTTTAAGTATTAACCTGAGTTACAGGTCTGATGTAATCAGCAAAAATACTCCATTTAAAAATTATAACAGTAGGGTAAAGTATATATGTGAAATTTATCAATTATAACCCAACTATGCACCGTAGGGCATTTTGGTAATTTCACATAAGCCGAAAAGCTCAAAATTGAAGTCTAACTTTGGGTACAAGTTTATATATCAGTGACTAAGGTTTTTACTCTTTTACATTTCCAAAAATCACGTTTTATGGTGAAAAGGCATAATGGTCAACATATGGGCAATTAACGGAATCATGCGTATAAATTGGTTAACTAATGAACCATGGTGTATAATCACAGAGGATTATACTAGCATTTAACCTGGTCTAAATAGAGCTCTAAGGTATTTCTAAAACATACCATAACGGGTCAGAACTGAAAGTCAAAGTATAAGTCAAACTATGTGACTTTCGGTTCCGAACCGGGTCTAAACAGGAAATTGTCGGGTTGAACATGTTTAGACATGTTCTTACACTAATTACCAAGTTATATTAATGATCAAACAGGTTGTATGTGTTCTACATTGCTAATTATGGATAAATTAGAAATTAATTATCCTGTTGACTTTTTAATAACAAGTTTGACCCGACATTTGACCTAGTTAGAGTGGGAATCAGAGGGTGCCCTTTTAAGGGTTTAATGCCCACATAATATAACAAAATTTGCATCGATAAAATTTTACCGAGCCTCGTGTTGACTGCGTTGACCAGCAGTTGCCCACGGTTGACCGATGTTGACCAGGTTTGACCGAACCCAAAACTGAACCGAGGCACTAACATGACCCAAAACTTCCCCTTGACCAGTTTTGACCACGTTTGACCTGTTGACCAAGTTGAACCGAGCCCGAGAGCGTCCCGAACTTAAATTTTTCACCCGAGTCGAAAGTGGTTCGATGGACTCTACAGGTCACTAGGAGCCCAAAAATATATTTTTCATCGAAAACTGATGGCTGGAACTCGCCAGAACCATGTCAGAAGTCGAGCCCGAGAGCGTCCCGAACTTAGATTTTTCACCCGAGTCGAAAGTGGTTCGATAGACTCTACAGGTCACTAGGAGCCCAAAAATATATTTTTCATCGAAAACTGATGGCTGGAACTCGCCAGAACCATGTCAGAAGTCGAGATTTCGCCGGAGAATAGAATTTCTCGAAACTGTGCAGGAATGCTCCTAAAGTCCCGATCGAAGCATCTGCAAAGTCAAAAGTTCAAAACGGGCTCGCCGGAATTTGACCGGAATGTCGCCGGAGTTGCCATAGAGCTCAAACCGCTAAGAATTAACTAAAACTAACCTCACCACGTGATCCGGAACGTCGGATATAGTCGAAAAAGTGTACTCTTGGCCGGAAAACGGCCGCCGGAAAAGTCGTCGGCCGCCGGAAAAGTTTCTAGAGAGAGAGAGAGTAGAGAGAGTTTTAGAGAGAGAAAGAGATGGTGAAAATGATTTTTATTATTATTATTATTATTTTTTTTTTTTTCATTTATATAGTGGAGGTTTTGTGGGCTTGGGCCCAAGGCCCACAAGCCCGTCTTCGCACCCGAACATCATGGAAGCATCGTAGAGCATAATATTTATACTAAAATACGCAAATTAGGATCGGTAGTCGATGTTTGCGTGTTCGTTCGTCGGTTGCGTAAAAATCGCGAGAAATTAAATCGTTGACGTTTTTAACCCCTCGTATACGAATATTGCCATAACTTTCTCATACCTTAACGAAACCTTGTGAAATTTTTATCACACATTCTTGTGAGTATAATTAAGCATTACAAAGCTTCGGGTTCGCTAAAAGGTCACTTAGAGGTATACCTTTAAACATGTTGACACATTTAACCCCTGTAGTTTGTAATTCCTCACTTTCTTTCACAATTGGCTTCGTACGATCCATGATTTATTCGGTTGAGGTTATGAACATCATGTAGGGTTACTGTAAAGTATATTTATCCCTTGTTGACATTTTGAACCCTTATATTCACATACTTTCCATGTTTGTCAACTTTAGTCCCTCTAAATATAATTTCACACGTTCAAGCTTATGACACGTGTCAATACATTATAGGACGTGAATTTTCGAGGTGTTACAACGGCTTAGATCATGCCCCCTTTTTCCAAGAAACGATCTTAACGGTTCTCCGAATACTATAAATACCCAACCCACTTCACTTCTAAACTCACAAGAATCTGATCTAAAAGACTCTAAGTTGGAACCATTGTTTCATACCTGAGTTATTTGGATCTAGATTAGCATTCGGGGACCCTTCGTAAGTATTCTTTCGTTCTTTTATTGCTTTTCGAGTCCGAAAGTCAAACTTTGTTTGACTTTCAGCATTGACCAGCTTATGGTCAATGCGAAGTTCGTTTGAACTTCGCAACGTGATTGTAATCACGATGGTTATAGTCCCTTGGGACTATGCCTACTGATTACCACGTTGTCTAGGGTCGTAGGGTAAGCGATCTGATAAATCGCTTATACCTTCGAACCCGACCCATTTGGTCGATCATTAGGATCCGACCAAATACATTAGGTGACCATAGTATATAGGGAATAACCTTCCGAGGTTATACCTTATGGTTACGACGTTTAAGTAGTTGTATGATAGGTAGTTTATATGCCTTAGGTAAATTACCAGAATACCCTTTTCATGTATAATTGGTAATTAAACATATGTAGCATAACATTTGACATCTAAACTGATTTGACAATAATATTAGACATGTTAAGGCATATTTTACTTGTCATAGGACTAGTTAGGCGTTCCGAACGCGCTTTGCGCGCACGACGCGTTAAAGTGGCGTAAGCTACCTTAATGGGTCACGATGGGTCGAAAGCACTTAGGTTAAGTTCCGATTTAGGATGTAGGCTTTGTTAAACCATATCACTTGAGTTCCAACACTCATTTGGTTTACAAGACCTCATTCTGTCCGATCTTCCAATTTAGGTAATCTGTTGTTTGACTAGCGGTTCGATTACTAGGTGTTGTTTGATTTCACTGGTTTGCTCGAGTTTGTTGAAGTTCTATTGATTGACGATACCTTGCACTACTGTGAGTACATAGTTCCCCTATTTTACTGTTTTCAATTGGTTTGGGGTGATTCATATGTGCTAAATGTTTTCAAGGCTATAACGATGGTTTCACAAACGATTTTCAATGGTTTATGCAAAACTAATAACGATTTCAATAATGTGAACGAACTTGTTGGTTGGGTTACATAACAAATGACATTCATTAGCAATGATCAAGCCGACCAGTATTAGGTTATGGTACCATAGGATCTGACAAATCCCGTTATTTTACAACACCCATGGTTATGTGTGGGCGTTGTGGGTAACGACTGAATCTGACAATTGTTAACTTACCCTTTGGTGGTTTGTTAATGCGAGAGCGAGTGGAACGATGAACAAGTCATGAAGGTTTGAATGTTATTAGCGAGACGACCATATATGAGTTCTCATAATTAAAACAAGGACGATTTAAACAAGTAAACGAATTGGGACGATTTGAACAAGTAAACGATTTATAAACGATTAGTAAACGATGTTAAACGATTTGGGTAAACGATAGCAAAACGATGTCCCACAACGATGTTTTCGAAGTAACAAACGAGTTTTATTAACAAGCTTTACGAGATGTTTTACAATGTGCTTTACTAAAAAGGTTTTTGGGTTAAGAATCATGGCTACGAGGTTTTATAAACTATAAACCGCTTGATTTGAGTTGGTTAATTAAGTTGCAATACTATACTCTTTTCAAAACAAGGTTTTTAATAAAGTATTGCAACATCTAAACGAGCCATGATTTCGAGACTCCTATAAAACCTATGTACTCGCCAGCATTTCTTTGCTGACTTTGTTTTCACATATGTTTCAGGAATTGATGTTTGATGATGATTTCTAGGATGCATGAGTCACGTAGGATCTGGACGAAGCCTTAGTGACATAAAACTATGATAGTCTATATAAAACTTGTTTGTTATGTGTTAAGACAATGTTAATGTTTAATATTATCAATAAAACGAAACACTTTTGTATCCATGGTTATGAAACGATAATTCTGTCGCAACACGCCCCGATGTTTCCGCCCCGATGTTTCCGCCAGAACCATGTCAGAAGTCGAGCCCGAGAGCGTCCCGAACTTAGATTTTTCACCCGAGTCGAAAGTGGTTCGATAGACTCTACAGGTCACTAGGAGCCCAAAAATATATTTTTCATCGAAAACTGATGGCTGGAACTCGCCAGAACCATGTCAGAAGTCGAGCCCGAGAGCGTCCCGAACTTAGATTTTTCACCCGAGTCGAAAGTGGTTCGATAGACTCTACAGGTCACTAGGAGCCCAAAAATATATTTTTCATCGAAAACTGATGGCTGGAACTCGCCAGAACCATGTCAGAAGTCGAGATTTCGCCGGAGAATAGAATTTCTCGAAACTGTGCAGGAATGCTCCTAAAGTCCCGATCGAAGCATCTGCAAAGTCAAAAGTTCAAAACGGGCTCGCCGGAATTTGACCGGAATGTCGCCGGAGTTGCCATAGAGCTCAAACCGCTAAGAATTAACTAAAACTAACCTCACCACGTGATCCGGAACGTCGAATATAGTCGAAAAAGTGTACTCTTGGCCGGAAAAGTCGTCTGCCGCCGGAACATTCGCCGGAAAAGTTTCTAGAGAGAGAGAGAGTAGAGAGAGTTTTAGAGAGAGAAAGAGATGGTGAAAATGATTTTTATTATTATTATTATTTTTTCATTTATATAGTGGAGGTTTTGTGGGCTTGGGCCCAAGGCCCATAAGCCCGTCTTCGCACCCGAACATCATGGAAGCATCGTAGAGCATAATATTTATACTAAAATACGCAAATTAGGATCGGTAGTCGATGTTTGCGTGTTCGTTCGTCGGTTGCGTAAAAATCGCGAGAAATTAAATCGTTGACGTTTTTAACCCCTCGTATACGAATATTGCCATAACTTTCTCATACCTTAACGAAACCTTGTGAAATTTTTATCACACATTCTTGTGAGTATAATTAAGCATTACAAAGCTTCGGGTTCGCTAAAAGGTCACTCAGAGGTATACCTTTAAACATGTTGACACATTTAACCCCTGTAGTTTGTAATTCCTCACTTTCTTTCACAATTGGCTTCGTACGATCCATGATTTATTCAGTTGAGGTTATGAACATCATGTAGGGTTACTGTAAAGTATATTTATCCCTTGTTGACATTTTGAACCCTTATATTCACATACTTTCCATGTTTGTCAACTTTAGTCCATCTAAATATAATTTCACACGTTCAAGCTTATGACACGTGTCAATACATTATAGGACATGAATTTTCGAGGTGTTAC
This sequence comes from Helianthus tuberosus, assembly GCA_030545235.1. Taxonomy (NCBI): domain Eukaryota; kingdom Viridiplantae; phylum Streptophyta; class Magnoliopsida; order Asterales; family Asteraceae; genus Helianthus; species Helianthus tuberosus. The sequence continues at coordinate 89,592,419 of CM060369.1, forward strand.
ATCCTCACCCCCTTAAAAGAAATCTCGACCTCGAGATTTGCTAAAATGATGGAAGTACTTTTTGTCGCATAATAGACTTAACTTCCATAACATATCTGGAGTCTTTCCAAGCTTCTAAAGCGACTCCTATATTTGGTACATATATCCTTTTTGGAGCTTCTTAACCTGTCGATCCTTAATCGATACAGGATGCTCATCACATCATAAATTTGCATAGCATTATGTGATAGTGCTTCTTGACTTATTGGCGAAACACACCATTCAGTCACTAGTGTGTAATGTATTGCGAGCTCCGCCAAGCCCCTTAAATAGGTTTTAGCTTATAAGCTACCTGATCTTGATACATTCGATTTCCTTCGAATGATTCTATATATTCAGAGCTTAACTAGCCTGATAATTTAACAGATTTGGCACACCCTTCCTGGGTGATATCTATTGTTGAACCTTATTCCTTAATCAAGAATTTAGGAGGTTTGCTATTTTCATTAATCCTTGATTTTCTGCCGAATACTGGCATCTTACAGATGATTATGAATTTGCGTGATCTTATTTGTCGTTTCCAATGCAACTTTCAGATCCTGATAATTGGACTTACCAATCTATTGTCCTAACAATAGATGTTTAACATTCCATTTATACAAGGTCTCCAAAGGAGTAGCCTTGATACTTATATATAAACTATTATAGGAAAGCTTATCTTAAGGTGAGATGGTTATTCCAACCACTGCTTAACAAATTTTAAGGAATAGCTAATCCTTACAACTAGTCGAACAAATCGACGATCCTGGGCAGTTGATGGCAAATTCTTAATTGTTGCCTAATTAGGGTTGCGGTAAAAATGCATAAGCAAAAAGAACCGTCTTACATAATTAACTATACCGAAATCTCAGGATATTGAGTTAGGCTATATGAACCCTCTATTTTAAAACTTAGTTAATCAGGGTTTCGATTCTTCCAATGATGGTGCTAGCCGTCTTGGAGATTTCATAATAATACAGCCTTAAATGGGATATAAACCTTAACTCTACCTGCCCCTCAGGGGTAAACAGGGTAATCTTAGGAGAAGATAATTAAGGTACAAGGAGGTTACAGAGATTTTACAAATCTCAGGCTCCAACTTATCCATCATTGCTTGTGTCAATTAAGTGACACACTTATGTTACTAGTCCACGAATTCCTTAATCGGGAACATTTACTTGGATAATTCCATTCTGGATATCTTCTTTGAATACTACTAGTCGACTTTGGTACAATATGACCATTGGGATATCTCAGGGGTTCCATGCATTAAACCTCCATGCTGATCAGACATGGAAATAATCTATGGGACACACTAGGATACGCCAATCCTCATATGACACTTTTATCAAACATAGTTTGGCATTCGCAGGCGATAGAAGAACAATGAGAAAATAATTAAAATAACATATGTTGTCGTACTCTATGCAAAGAAAGAGTACTCTGATTTTCTGAAGGATTCCTTGCCGATCTAGAAGAATCGGTTACTATGGTTTCCTTAGTAGTTGTACCTTGTGGATGATAATAAAATTTTTTTTTTTTTTTTTGCTAAGTTTATGGTTCATGAAGATTTATCATTGCCTGTATTAAAAACAGGACACTTAACAGAAATTATCATTGATAAATGATAAGGAAGTTTATTGTACAAGTGCTTATATTAAATTAATAATGGAAGTTTTCACAAACTAGGCACCTAGCTCAGTTGGCTAGGCGCGCGAAAGGGTGCGGCCTAGACCCAGGTTCGATTCCGGGGACGGCCAATTCCACCATTTTTTTTATGTTTAATATTTATTAATCGCACGAATACGTGTAATTACGAGGGTTGTCTCATAAGGAGTCTTGATAATTAATTGCTCCTTATCACCCACAATATGGGCTTAATTTTTAAGGCAACCAATCGATTTTTATCACTTTATTGAGTCCTTATATTTAACGGAACTAGGACATCGGAAAAATGATTCCTAATGGATACAAAACATCCATCTAATAATGTTGAAGCAGTCTCAGAGGTATACGGGCTTCTTACTGACTTTCGTTGCTTTTTATTAAGCCTGTACTCGCTCCCTTTCTCAGATTTCTGGGAGTTATCCTCCTTCTTTGGTCCATCCTTCATATTTGAAGTGTGAACATAGCTCTCCTCATGAGTAATTTAACATGGTTTTGAATGAGATTTAGAGCGAGAAGTATTCAGCTCTTTGTATTGTCTCATGACCTTTTCAATTGTTGCGTCAACCATAGCCTAGAGATTAACTCCATTAATATTGAGGTTTACGTTTGTAGTTTTATTAACTTTCGTCGCATTAATAGTATTGCGACTGTCGTCTACCTCATCCGAGTTTCCCATACTCGAAACTTGATACCAATCACCAAGATTTAACAATTATTAGTCATCATCCTGATGACCCGACTTAGATTAGCCACAGCATTCATAAACCGTATGGGCTATTCTGTTCCGAACATTCCTAGTGAATGTTATTTGAATGTATATCCATTATATTTAGCCTAGGTCACAAAAGAACTATCAATGGCATTTAAGGTTTGGAGCGAGTCCAATACCTGCTTGACAGGGACCATAATGTCACAACTGTCTTTGTCACAAGGACGATTATAAATAGCTCAAAGGCTTGCCTTACAAGACTTTTATTATATGTATACATATATGGCATAGAAGCCTGTCTCGATGGACGTAGAAAGATATGGCATAAAGCCCAGTCATGAAGGACATAATTTATTATACGGCACGAAGGCCTTGTCGCAAAGGTCATTTAGATATGGCACAAACGGCCTTGTCATAAGGACATTTATCAAATCTGGCACAAGGCATGTCACCAGGAATGTTAACATTTAATATGTTAGCTTGTCACGAATGACAAATTATAGCACATAGGCTTGTCATGAATGACTTTAAAACATAACTCGATGGTCTATCACCAAGGTCCTTAATTTATTAGCCGTAATCTTATTAGATTAGGGCTTCAAGGTTTGAACGTGGTTCTTCACCTTTGGACAGGGAGTCATAGACTACAACTGTCATCGTCTTTGAAAGACGATTCCTTTGGCAGAAAGGTAAGCCAAATCAACATCACTAATGGATGTTTATATTTAACCATCGTATTTAATGATATTAGTCATGATCACATCGATCATATTGACTATTAGGTTTGGGTATAATCACACCATTTTGAACAGGGGATCATAAAGATCACTACTATCTTTGTCTTACCGACACTAGAATAAAGTATAGCCCGTAGGCATTTCATCACGAGGGATGTTAATATTGTGATCATCATACTGATGATACTAGTCAGGATCGCAATGATAGTATAGGCTATGGGATTTGAGCATAGCTCACCCCCTTGGGCAAAGAATCACAAAAGATTACAATTGCCTTGTCTCAATTGGATAATATAATATAGCCCTTAGGCAAAACATCATTAAGGATGTTAAAATTTTTAATCATCATATTGATGATTTTTGTCATGATGGCATTGATCATATAGGCTATTAGGCTTGAGCATAGCTCACTACCTTGGACTGGGAATCGTAAAGATCACAATGTCTTTGTCACACATGGACGATATAATATGGCCCATAGGCGAAACATCACTAATGGATGTTTATAATTGTTTCATCCTATTAGATGATATAAGTTATGATTGCATTAATCATATTGACTATTTGGCATGAGCATAGCTCACCACCTCAGACAAGGAATCATAAAGATAACAATGTCAATGTCTCAAATAGACAATATATTATAGCCCGTAGGCAAAACATCACTAAAGGATGTTAAATAATATGATCATCGTATGAGATGATATTAGTCATGATCGCATTGATCATATAGACTATTATGTTTGGACATAGTCCAACATTTTAGACAGGAGGTCAAAGACCACCACTGTCGTTGTCTTATCGGACAACAAGTTTAGCCCGTAGGCACTTCATCACTAACGGATGTTTATAATATGATCATCTTATAGGATGATATAAGCCATGATTCCTAAATCACTAGGCTAGATAAGGGAATTGGAAGAATCCAATATAAGGATGACTGTTGTGATTTTCTCGAATCACATTTGTCAAGAGTGCTAACACGTTCCTAGGTGTTAACAAGGATCTGAATCCCTTGAGTAGGTTTCACCATCTTGGCCGCGTAGGCTAGGTTTCACCTTTAAGATTCTTTTTAAAATGCATATTGACAGGGAAGGAAGGATATTTATTTTATTCAGGATTTTTATCATAAATCCTAATTCATAAGTTAATAATAGCACAAATGGCCTAGTCGCGTAGACAAGTTAAATTTATAAGCCATGATTTCAGAGAATCGCGGCATTAAGGTTTGAATCAAAGTTTATTACCTTTTCCTGACAGGGAGCTGTAGGCTACCACTGTCTTTAGTCTCAGAGGACATTAACTATAGCCCGTAGGTACTTCCCTTCTAAGGGATGTTTATTACGGAATTGCCCCTTAGGGAAATTCATTAACCATGGTAAACAGAGACCATATTTGGTTAATTTATTAATCATTTATGTTTAGGATTTCTATTATAATTTATCCTAATTATAAAACATTAACAGTTTTATTAGTGGCACCTAATGGCCTGGTCACATGGACATTTATAGATTATAAGCTTATGATTTCAGAGAATCAAAGCATGAAAGTATATTGGCACAATAGGCCTAGTCACAAGGACAATTATAAATTATATGCTAGGATTTCAGAGAATCAAAGCATTTGAGTATATTGGCACAATAGGCCTAGTCACAAGAACAATTAAAAATTATATGCTAGGATTTCAGAGAATCAAAGCATTTGAGTATATTGGCACAATAGGCCTAGTCACAAGGACAATTTTAAATCATAAGCCATGATTTCAGAGAATCAAGGCCTTTAAATATATTAGCACAACAGGCTTAGTCACAAGGACATTTATAAATTATATGCTATGATTTCAGAGAATCAAAGCATTTGAGGTTTGAACCTAGTTCATTACCTTTTTCTGACAGGGAGTCATAGCTACCACTGTATTTTGGCTCATGTGGGAATGAGCAAGGCCCGTAGGCACTATATTACCACGTATGGTTAAGATATGATCATCTTAATTGATGATGTAAACCCAGGATTTAGAGATCATTAAACTGGGTTAGGAATCTTTTGAAGAATCCTTAATAACGTGTGTGATTTCTAACGAATCACATCTGCCGGGAGTGTTAACATGTTTTCAGATGTTAACTGGGATACGAATCTTTTAAACAGGTCTTACCATCTTGGCCAGGTCTTTATAATGACACTCAGGCTAGGTTTCACTCTTAAGATTCTTTTAATATTTATCGCAGAACAATCTCTAAATGGAAATGTTAATAAGGATCTGAATCTAAATTGAGGAACTGCCATCTTGGCCGGTCTTAATTATGACCCGAAGCTAGGTCTTGTCCTTTAAGATTTTGCCATTTTATTATAATGGTAGATCTTGCAAAAAAGGAAATGTTATTTTCCATTTATTTAATATTTCTTGTTTAGAATGAAAGTTTAAACTTAATCATTCCATTATATAAAAATAAAAGTATAAAGTTGCCCTAAGCGGGACTTGAAAGAAATAATGTTGTCCTCGGAGGGACTGAAGGATAATTATGTCCTCATAAGGACTAATAAGGAAACGATCTTCATTAAAAGGAGTTTCTTCTTCATTTTATTTCTGAATGCTTTCTCCTCAGATGCTCGTTTCATTCTAGCCGCGGTACGAAGCTCAGCATCTCAGGGCTCCGGGTGTGGAGAACTCCTATTACGGCTTCTTCGCTTGGCGACGTATCCAATAAAAATTTGGAAGTAAAAATTTTTAGATTAGGATTGAGAATATTCCTAAGTTAAGTCTAGACTCAGAAGTTTAGATATGTGCAATTGTGTAACTGAGATTAAACACGAAAGGTTAGTGTTTAATTCACTCAGTGTTGGCTCTGATACCAACCTGTCACACCCCGACTTTCCACGTGTCACCGGTGGGCCCGGTGGGGGAGTATCGTGACGTCATGGTTGGCAACATATAGTCAAACAACACAATATAATAATGCACAGCAGAAGCAAATTAAAAGATATAACACAATCGAATTAATATTGTAATATCAATTGTCACAATACTCGGAAGTTTATCCACAGAAGGATCGAACATAAAATGGAAACAATAGTTCAACAGACTTTTAGGCATCTTAAGCTTGCGAGACTTCTACTGATGCTAAGGAGAAATATCCAGCCAATTTCGTATAGTACCTGCATTTAGCCTTTTTGGAAAATACGTCAGTTTACACTGGTAAATACATTCAACTGACTGATTTTGAAAAATGATTGAAAATTGGTTTGGATGCACATGGCATAAACATTTTTATTTAACTTGGGAGAATTATTTTAATAATATAATAATCTTGTGAACGAATTACATGTTACTTATGCGTTCAGTAGCCCGGATCAAATCCGGGTTAAAGATCAATAGACACGCCACTTTAAGTGAGTTATACACGGGAGTACGCCTACACCCCGTGCTCAGGTCGTGGCCATCTCGTAAGATGATGCCAGGGATATCCGGGACATGGTCATTAACCCCCCAAAGGCTGTAAAGTAAACAAGACTGTTTAAACGAGCCGATCAAATTATTCAACTACCCACTAAGCGTGGAGATTTGATGCCCGATCAAGCGGTACGCTATGTACCGTAACCCAAGCCCGTATAGGGAAAATAAGTTAAAAGTATTTACCTGAGCTAAATATAAATTCAATCCCAGCCGTATATCAAATCAGCAAGTACAGATAGCTTTTACTGGGCTCCTAATCTGGAACGAAGGTTTTTAATAACCTGTTAGAATCCTAACGGGTCTTTAATTAAGCTTAAGCTTAGACCGGCTAGTTTCAAAGATACGGTTCGTACGCACGATTAAGCGAGGACCGGATAGAATGTGATTTAGACCCGACAAGTTCAGAGACTTGTTTAATATGGGTCCTTCATGCACATTCTGGATTTTGAGATAAAACCGATAAGGTTTGACCCGTTTCGGCTATTTTATGTAAACTCGCTACATAAACCGAACCAAACGCGTAATACGCGTAACGGGTATTTGAAAGAGCCATATACAGGTTTCCTAAGTTAATATGCTTCAAATATGTTGTGACATCAGTAGGATGTCTTTCATTATGCCCGAAACGAATTTAAATACAAACTATGCCCCGTAGGGGTAGTTTGGTCATTTTCAAGTTTATAAAAGAGTTTAAGTATTAACCTGAGTTACAGGTCTGATGTAATCAGCAAAAATACTCCATTTAAAAATTATAACAGTAGGGTAAAGTATATATGTGAAATTTATCAATTATAACCCAACTATGCACCGTAGGGCATTTTGGTAATTTCACATAAGCCGAAAAGCTCAAAATTGAAGTCTAACTTTGGGTACAAGTTTATATATCAGTGACTAAGGTTTTTACTCTTTTACATTTCCAAAAATCACGTTTTATGGTGAAAAGGCATAATGGTCAACATATGGGCAATTAACGGAATCATGCGTATAAATTGGTTAACTAATGAACCATGGTGTATAATCACAGAGGATTATACTAGCATTTAACCTGGTCTAAATAGAGCTCTAAGGTATTTCTAAAACATACCATAACGGGTCAGAACTGAAAGTCAAAGTATAAGTCAAACTATGTGACTTTCGGTTCCGAACCGGGTCTAAACAGGAAATTGTCGGGTTGAACATGTTTAGACATGTTCTTACACTAATTACCAAGTTATATTAATGATCAAACAGGTTGTATGTGTTCTACATTGCTAATTATGGATAAATTAGAAATTAATTATCCTGTTGACTTTTTAATAACAAGTTTGACCCGACATTTGACCTAGTTAGAGTGGGAATCAGAGGGTGCCCTTTTAAGGGTTTAATGCCCACATAATATAACAAAATTTGCATCGATAAAATTTTACCGAGCCTCGTGTTGACTGCGTTGACCAGCAGTTGACCACGGTTGACCGATGTTGACCAGGTTTGACCGAACCCAAAACTGAACCGAGGCACTAACATGACCCAAAACTTCCCCTTGACCAGTTTTGACCACGTTTGACCTGTTGACCAAGTTGAACCGAGCCCGAGAGCGTCCCGAACTTAAATTTTTCACCCGAGTCGAAAGTGGTTCGATGGACTCTACAGGTCACTAGGAGCCCAAAAATATATTTTTCATCGAAAACTGATGGCTGGAACTCGCCAGAACCATGTCAGAAGTCGAGCCCGAGAGCGTCCCGAACTTAGATTTTTCACCCGAGTCGAAAGTGGTTCGATAGACTCTACAGGTCACTAGGAGCCCAAAAATATATTTTTCATCGAAAACTGATGGCTGGAACTCGCCAGAACCATGTCAGAAGTCGAGATTTCGCCGGAGAATAGAATTTCTCGAAACTGTGCAGGAATGCTCCTAAAGTCCCGATCGAAGCATCTGCAAAGTCAAAAGTTCAAAACGGGCTCGCCGGAATTTGACCGGAATGTCGCCGGAGTTGCCATAGAGCTCAAACCGCTAAGAATTAACTAAAACTAACCTCACCACGTGATCCGGAACGTCGGATATAGTCGAAAAAGTGTACTCTTGGCCGGAAAACGGCCGCCGGAAAAGTCGTCGGCCGCCGGAACATTCGCCGGAAAAGTTTCTAGAGAGAGAGAGAGTAGAGAGAGTTTTAGAGAGAGAAAGAGATGGTGAAAATGATTTTTATTATTATTATTATTATTTTTTTTTTCATTTATATAGTGGAGGTTTTGTGGGCTTGGGCCCAAGGCCCACAAGCCCGTCTTCGCACCCGAACATCATGGAAGCATCGTAGAGCATAATATTTATACTAAAATACGCAAATTAGGATCGGTAGTCGATGTTTGCGTGTTCGTTCGACGGTTGCGTAAAAATCGCGAGAAATTAAATCGTTGACGTTTTTAACCCCTCGTATACGAATATTGCCATAACTTTCTCATACCTTAACGAAACCTTGTGAAATTTTTATCACACATTCTTGTGAGTATAATTAAGCATTACAAAGCTTCGGGTTCGCTAAAAGGTCACTCAGAGGTATACCTTTAAACATGTTGACACATTTAACCCCTGTAGTTTGTAATTCCTCACTTTCTTTCACAATTGGCTTCGTACGATCCATGATTTATTCGGTTGAGGTTATGAACATCATGTAGGGTTACTGTAAAGTATATTTATCCCTTGTTGACATTTTGAACCCTTATATTCACATACTTTCCATGTTTGTCAACTTTAGTCCCTCTAAATATAATTTCACACGTTCAAGCTTATGACACGTGTCAATACATTATAGGACGTGAATTTTCGAGGTGTTACAACGGCTTAGATCATGCCCCCTTTTTCCAAGAAACGATCTTAACGGTTCTCCGAATACTATAAATACCCAACCCACTTCACTTCTAAACTCACAAGAATCTGATCTAAAAGACTCTAAGTTGGAACCATTGTTTCATACCTGAGTTATTTGGATCTAGATTAGCATTCGGGGACCCTTCGTAAGTATTCTTTCGTTCTTTTATTGCTTTTCGAGTCCGAAAGTCAAACTTTGTTTGACTTTCAGCATTGACCAGCTTATGGTCAATGCGAAGTTCGTTTGAACTTCGCAACGTGATTGTAATCACGATGGTTATAGTCCCTTGGGACTATGCCTACTGATTACCACGTTGTCTAGGGTCGTAGGGTAAGCGATCTGATAAATCGCTTATACCTTCGAACCCGACCCATTTGGTCGATCATTAGGATCCGACCAAATACATTAGGTGACCATAGTATATAGGGAATAACCTTCCGAGGTTATAGGCGAGCATGTCTTTGCGATACATTATTTTTGATCTATTTACTTTGATTAGTCACTGCGTGTCGTTTGTTTGTTCGAGGTAACAAACAAATGATCGCCTTCCCTGTGTTTTGTCGATACCTCTTTTATTTTTCCTAAATCTCAACCTCACTCGATTCTCTTGTTTCCTTGTTAGACAATGCCTCCTCGACGTGATCCTCGAACTTTTACTATTGAAGAAATTGCAGCCCTGGTTTCTCAGCAAGTGGCTGCTGTGCTTCCCGGTGTTGTAACCCAAGTCCACGAGATATTCAACAACAATAACAACAACAATAACAACAACAATAACGCACCGTGTAAATTCAAGGATTTCAATGCCGCAAAGCCGCTTAAGTTTTCGGGATCGCAAGGAGCAACTGCGCTCCTACAATGGTTTGAGAGTATCGAGAGCACATTCATACATGTGCAGTGTCAGAATGCGCGTAAGGTTGAATTTGCTTCGAGCGTGTTTGAGAAGCGAGCGCTTACCTGGTGGAATGGTATTAAGCGCGACAGGGGAGCCGAAGTGGCGATGGCACAAACATGGGAAGAGCTTCGGGCTCTCATGATGAAGGAGTTTTGCCCCCGTCACGAGATTCGGGTTTTGGAACGAGAGTTTGACAACTTAAAGCAAGATGGGGCTGAACACCGTGCTTACACAGATCGTTTTGAAGAACTCAGTCTATTGTGTCCCACCATGGTTACCCCTCCGGATAAAGCAATCGAGAGATATATCGATGGCCTACCTGATTATATTCTAGAGATTGTGACCGGTGTTAATCCTCCTACCCTTCGCCAAGCTATCGAGTTGTCTGCTACCCTCACCGAGACACAAGTCAGGAAGGGTAAACTCACCCGCAAGGGTGATAAAAAGAAGGCGACTGATTCTGAGAAGAACAAGAATAAGGGTAAGGGTAAGGAAGGTGAGACGTCGAAGAAATCGAAGAAGCGAAAGGGTGCCCAAAATTTTGCTGTTACAGCACAGGCCGCTCAGAACCCGCAGAACCAACCAGCTCAGCCACTTGCAAAGAAAGCGTATGCTGGTACCGCACCTCATTGTGCACGTTGCAACGGTCATCACGCTGCACAACAAGCTTGCAGACAATGTGCGACGTGTGGTAAACTGGGGCATTTGTCAAACGTTTGTCGTTTTGGACAGAATCAGGTTGCCCAGGTTCCAGATCCGGGTCAGGGAAATGCTGTGAGATTCCCACCGGGATCATGTTATAATTGCGGAGAGTATGGTCACTTCCGCAACAACTGTCCAAGACTGATGAATGCAAACGCAAATGCTAACGCAAACCCGAATGCAAACGTCAACGTCAATATGAATCCCCCTCGAGGACGAGCGTACAACTTGAATGCAAACGAAGCAAGGGCCGACAACGAGGTTGTCAACGGTACGTTTCTTGTTAACAATCGACCTGCATCTATTCTTTTTTATTCTGGTGCCGATAGAAGTTTTGTTTCATTATCATTCGAGCCTTTGCTTGCGATACCTAGAACTAAACTGAGGAAACCCTTATCTGTTGAGATTGCCACTGGTAAACCTGTTGTTCTCGATTCTGTTATTCATGGTTGTCACTTGAACCTTGATAACCATCTTTTTCCTATTGACCTCACACCGATGCAACTTGGAAGCTTCGACATTATCATTGGAATGGATTGGTTAACCAAACACCATGCTGAGGTGGTTTATTTCGACAAGATTGTTCGTATTCCTTTGTCTTCTGGCGATGTTCTGGAAGTTCGTGGCGAAAAACCATCAGATGGTTTGAAGCTGATGTCGTGTACGAAAGCCCAAAAGTTTTTAAAGAAGGGATATGTTGCTTTTCTGGCACATGTCACCAAGGAGAAAGACAAGAGCAAGAGTATTCAGGATATTCCGATTGTTCGGGATTATCCAGAGGTGTTTCCTGATGAACTGCCTGGTATGCCTCCAGTTCGTCAAGTCGAGTTTCATATTGACCTTGTACCCAACGCCAACCCGATTGCAAAAGCGCCTTATCGACTTGCACCATCTGAGATGCAAGAATTATCGAAGCAGCTCCAAGAGTTGTCTGATAAAGGATTCATTCGATCAAGCTTTTCACCTTGGGGAGCTCCTGTCCTCTTCGTGAAAAAGAAAGATGGATATTTTTGAATGTGTATCGATTATCGTGAGCTTAATAAGCTCACCATCAAGAATCGATATCCCCTACCTCGAATTGATGACCTCTTCGATCAGCTGCAGGGTGCTTCATGCTTTTCCAAGATCGATCTGCGTTCTGGGTATCATCAACTTCATGTTCTCGAAGAAGATATTCCCAAAACTGCTTTTCGCACAAGATATGGGCATTACGAGTTCACTGTCATGCCTTTCGGTTTGACAAATGCTCCTGCTGTTTTCATGGACTTAATGAATAGGGTCTGTAAGCCTTATTTGGATTAGTTCGTCATTGTTTTTATTGATGACATCTTGATCTATTCAAAGTCTCGAGCCGAGCACGAGCAACACCTTCGTTTGACATTGGAACTCCTGAAGAAGGAACAACTTTTTGCTAAATTTTCCAAATGTGAATTCTGGCTTAAAGAAGTTCAGTTCTTGGGTCATATTGTCAACGAGAAGGGTATTCATGTAGATCCATCCAAGATTGTTGCAATTAAGGACTGGAATACACCGACGACGCCTACAGAGATTCGATCTTTCCTTGGTCTTGCTGGTTACTATCGGCGATTCATTCCAAATTTCTCGAAGATTGTGGTTCCACTCACTGCTTTGACTCAGAAGAAAAAGCCTTTTGAGTGGGGACCCAAGCAAGAAGTAGCGTTTCAAACGCTGAAGCAAAAGTTATGTAATGCTCCTGTTCTATCTCTGCCCGAGGGAAGCGATGATTAAGTTGTCTTCTGCGATGCATCCAACTTAGGCCTAGGTTGCGTCCTCATGCAACGAGGTAAAGTTATTGCATACGCATCTAGACAGCTGAAAATTCACGAGAAGAACTACACGACTCATGATCTTGAGTTAGGAGCTGTGGTTTTTGCGCTTAAAATCTGGAGACACTAACTCTATGGAACGAAGTGTGTGGTTTTCACAGACCACAAAAGTCTCCAGCATATTCTTAATCAGAAAGAGCTGAATATGAGGCAACGACGTTGGGTTGAACTCTTGAGCGATTACGATTGCGAGATTCGCTACCATCCTGGTAAGGCGAATGTCGTAGCCGATGCGCTTAGTCGAAAAGAACGAGTCAAGCTTCATTCTGTTCAAACGCTATCTGATCTTCAAACTCGTGTTCTTCAAGCTCAGCAATTTTGTGTTTCACAAAATTTGATAGGTAATGAATTACCACATCAACTTGAGCTTAAACTCGAAGCGAAAGACGATGGGTTGCTCTATTTCATGGATCGTTTGTGGATTCCTAATCAGGACGATCTTCGCACCTTGGTAATGGACGAATCTCATAAGTCTCGATATTCCATCCATCCTGGTGCCGATAAAATGTACAAGGATCTTCGTACTAAGTTTTGGTGGCCTGGTATGAAGAAGGATGTTGCCTTGTATGTATCGAAATGCCTAACTTGTCTCAAAGTCAAGGCCGAACATCAGCGACCTTCTGGTTTGCTTATACAGCCAGAAATACCGGTTTGGAAGTGGGAGAACATTACGATGGATCTCATCACTAAATTACCGCGTACTTCTAAAGGTCACGATGCAATTTGGGTTGTGGTCGATCGATTTACGAAGTCAGCTCATTTTATTGCGATTCGCGAGGATTATTCTACTGATAAACTTGCAAAGATTTATGTCGATGAAATTGTGTCACGACATGGTGTTCCTTTGGACATCATTTCGGATCATGATGCTCGATTTTCATCTCATTTCTGGAAGGCCATGCAATCTGCTTTGGGAACCCAACTGAATCTAAGCACTGCTTATCATCCCCAAACAGATGGCCAATCTGAGAGAACGATTCAAACTTTGGAGGATATGCTTAGAGCATGTGTAATAGACTTTGGTGGTAGTTGGGATTCTAATCTGCCACTGATCGAGTTCTCTTACAACAATAGCTATCATACTAGTATTAAAATGGCACCATTCGAAGCTCTCTACGGTCGAAAATGTCGTTCACCTGTCTGTTGGAACGAGACCGGTGAAGCTCAGCTTACTGGACCTGAACTCGTTCTGGAAACAACAGACAAGATCAAGAAAATCCGCAATAATCTTGTGACAGCTAGATTACGTCAAAAGAGATATGCGAATTTACGACGCAAGCCCTTAGAATTTCAAGTCGGAGATCGTGTCCTACTCAAGGTTTCACCTTGGAAGGGAGTCGTGAGATTTGGAAGGAAAGGAAAACTTGCACCACGATATGTTGGACCATTTAAGATTGTTGAAAGAATTGGAAAGGTTGCCTATCGACTAGAGCTACCTCCAGAGCTTGGAAATGTTCACCCGACTTTTCACGTGTCCAATTTGCGAAAGTGTTTAATTGACGCTGATCTTCACATTCCTCTCGACGAGATCCAAATAGATGAAACGATGCACTTTGTCGAGAAACCTGTGGAGATAGTGGAACGTACATACAAACAGTTGAAGAACAAACGGATTCATTTGGTCAAAGTTCGCTGGGAATCCAAACGTGGTCCTGAGTTTACTTGGGAACGTGAGGACCAGATGAAGACGAAGTATCAGCATTTGTTTTCACAAGCTTCCTCTAGTTAAAATTTCGGGACGAAATTTCCTGAAGTAGGGGAGACTGTGACAACTGTACTCTGTAATCGATGTACGATGTAAAACAATGTTTATTATTAATAAAACAATGTGTTTTGATGTTATTATGTGTGCAATTATGTTTGGTGATTTTACAATTCGATTCTATTCCGATTTCAAGCTTTAAATCGCTTTCTGGAAGGTTATACGCGCACAGATGCGTAAATATAACCAGTTTAATGCAACAAACACTCCGGAATAGTGAAATAGGCTTAACATACCTTAAATAACCTTTACATAACTTAGAAATAAGTTTTGAATGGTTTGGTGTGTTGAAAACAAGTCTATTCGATCACAGGGACTAATCATGTCAAACTGTGAAACTATGAGGATTTACACAGTAACGAACATTCCGGAACTTGATCATAAGTTAAACATACCCTAAATATCCTTTACATAGCTTAGAAATATTCTTTGAGGGGTACGGTATGCTAAAATAAACTTTATGCTCATTCAGGGACTAAAAGTGTCAAAAAGTGCACAAGTTTGCACTTTCGCGCATATCTTACGTTCTGAATACATCCGGACATCCAAAAATTTATGTAAGCACTAAAATATTTTATTTTAGTGTTTGGCATAAGAAAAATCCATTCGTCGCGTCATTTGGATCGTTTTTCGCGCTTATGCGCATACCGTCGTAATTAAGCGAACATCGCGATCGTACGACCAAACGAACCGACATCCGAGATATTTTTGAGCATGTTTCATGTTCCCTATACTTTAACATCCTTGTGAAGCTTAAAAATGGGCTTGACGGGTGTTAGAAGTGCCAAAACACGACGATACGCGCACAGGAACCAAAACTGCAAAACTGCAAAAATAATAAAAAAAAATAGAAAAAAAAATATATAAAAAATGCATAAACTCATTTGTTCAGCCCTTAACACCCTCCAAAGGCCAAGGACACTTGTCAAAACCCTATGGTGAGTGCCAAATGAGTTACCACAACTTTCCAACAAGTGTACGGCTTAGATCATGCCCCTTTTTCCAAGAAACGATCTTAACGGTTCTCCGAATACTATAAATACCCAACCCACTTCACTTCTAAACTCACAAGAATCTGATCTAAAAGACTCTAAGTTGGAACCATTGTTTCATACCTGAGTTATTTGGATCTAGATTAGCATTCGGGGACCCTTCGTAAGTATTCTTTCGTTCTTTTATTGCTTTTCGAGTCCGAAAGTCAAACTTTGTTTGACTTTCAGCATTGACCAGCTTATGGTCAATGCGAAGTTCGTTTGAACTTCGCAACATGATTGTAATCACGATGGTTATAGTCCCTTGGGACTATGCCTACTGATTACCACGTTGTCTAGGGTCGTAGGGTAAGCGATCTGATAAATCGCTTATACCTTCGAACCCGACCCATTTGGTCGATCATTAGGATCCGACCAAATACATTAGGTGACCATAGTATATAGGGAATAACCTTCCGATGTTATACCTTATGGTCACGACGTTTAAGTAGTTGTATGATAGGTAGTTTATATGCCTTAGGTAAATTACCATAATACCCTTTTCATGTATAATTGGTAATTAAACATATGTAGCATAACATTTGACATCTAAACTGATTTGACAATAATATTAGACATGTTAAGGCATATTTTACTTGTCATAGGACTAGTTAGGTGTTCCGAACGCGCTTTGCGCGCACGACGCGTTAAAGTGGCGTAAGCTACCTTAATGGGTCACGATGGGTCGAAAGCACTTAGGTTAAGTTCCGATTTAGGATGTAGGCTTTGTTAAACCATATCACTTGAGTTCCAACACTCATTTGGTTTACAAGACCTCATTCTGTCCGATCTTCCAATTTAGGTAATCTGTTGTTTGACTAGCGGTTCGATTACTAGGTGTTGTTTGATTTCACTGGTTTGCTCGAGTTTGTTGAAGTTCTATTGATTGACGATACCTTGCACTACTGTGAGTACATAGTTCCCCTATTTTACTGTTTTCAATTGTTTTGGGGTGATTCATATGTGCTAAATGTTTTCAAGGCTATAACGATGGTTTCACAAACGATTTTCAATGGTTTATGCAAAACTAATAACGATTTCAATAATGTGAACGAACTTGTTGGTTGGGTTACATAACAAATGACATTCATTAGCAATGATCAAGCCGACCAGTATTAGGTTATGGTACCATAGGATCTGACAAATCCCGTTATTTTACAACACCCATGGTTATGTGTGGGCGTTGTGGGTAACGACTGAATCTGATAATTGTTAACTTACCCTTTGGTGGTTTGTTAATGCGAGAGCGAGTGGAACGATGAACGAGTCATGAAGGTTTGAATGTTATTAGCGAGACGACCATATATGAGTTCTCACAATTAAAACAAGGACGATTTAAACAAGTAAACGAATTAGGACGATTTGAACAAGTAAACGATTTATAAACGATTAGTAAACGATGTTAAACGATTTGGGTAAACAATAGCAAAAACGATGTCACACAACGATGTTTTCGAAGTAACAAACGAGTTTCATTAACAAGCTTTACGAGATGTTTTACAATGTGCTTTACTAAAAAGGTTTTTGGGTTAAGAATCATGGCTACGAGGTTTTATAAACTATAAACCGCTTGATTTGAGTTGGTTAATTAAGTTGCAATATTATACTCTTTTCAAAACAAGGTTTTTAATAAAGTATTGCAACATCTAAACGAGCCATGATTTCGAGACTCCTATAAAACCTATGTACTCGCCAGCATTTCTTTGCTGACTTTGTTTTCACATATGTTTCAGGAATTGATGCTTGATGATGATTTCTAGGATGCATGAGTCACGTAGGATCTGG
Organism: Helianthus tuberosus; assembly: GCA_030545235.1. Taxonomy (NCBI): domain Eukaryota; kingdom Viridiplantae; phylum Streptophyta; class Magnoliopsida; order Asterales; family Asteraceae; genus Helianthus; species Helianthus tuberosus. The sequence goes on from CM060369.1 coordinate 89,609,864, forward strand.
ACGAAGCCTTAGTGACATAAAACTATGATAGTCTATATAAAACTTGTTTGTTATGTGTTAAGACAATGTTAATGTTTAATATTATCAATAAAACGAAACACTTTTGTATCCATGGTTATGAAACGATAATTCTGTCGCAACACGCCCCGATGTTTCCGCCGCGCTTTGTTGTTTTACGCGGTCGGGGTGTGACAGTGTCCTCTCATACCACAAGTGTAACACACTGTGTTATCGTACCAATCACCACTTTCAGTCCAAACATTCAGATCATAGCATTGTCTGGCTTTGTAGTGATCATCACTCCTTTTGAAAGTTGGATTTGGCTTTGAAGCACTGTGGTCAAACCTACACCACTCATTACCAACTGTTTTTGAGTTTTGCTTTTCAGATTTTTGTGATTTTTTATAATGATTGGATGATTGAACTGATGAGCTTTTATTTTTGTTTTGACCATTTTCTGAATTTTTAACTTTTTGTTTCTGTTCCACTTTCTTCTTCAAAGGTTTTTGCGTAGAGCATTCACCCTTTTCAGTCGATTGCAGAACAGTTTCTTGAAATTTTTCTTTTAATTTCAAAAATATTTTCTTTTTCTCATTTTCAGCATCAGACTCTGACTCAGACTTGTCTGCTGAATAAAACTCCTCATTTTCATCATCAGTTTTCTCATCACAATCTTTAATTTTGACTTTGTCAAAATTTGTGACATTGTCACTTATTGGAACTGAATTAACCGGTTTAGGACAAGGAATAGCTGAAGTATTTACAAAAACCTTCAACTTTTCTTCCCATTCTCTGATTTTACCTTCTAACTCTTTGATTTTCTTTCGAGCACATTCAGCTTCTTTTTCAAGTCGAATAATCGTCTGAAGATGAGAATTTATCATTTTTTGCTTTTCAATGTTATTCTTGCTAAAAACAGATCTCCCATCTTTAAGAATTTTTATTTGACTTTGAAATTCTTTTTCAATTTTTGATTTTTGATTTTTCATTTTCAAAACTTTTAATTTTATCTTCAAAATTTTTTCCATTTTCTTTCAACTTCTTGTTTTCTGATGTCAAACTGTTCAAGTCATTTAACAGTTTAACATTTTCAGATTTTTGCTTCTCACAAATTTCCTGCAAAATAAAAATCTGTTTAACATCAGTTTGCTTCTCATCCTTCAACTTTTTGACTTCCAATGTCAAACTTTCCACATCTTTCAAGAGTTTGCCATTGTCAGCTTCAAGTTTATCACATTTAGAGCACACTGATGCAGAACTTGAAGATTCATTCTTCACAAATTCTTCATTTTTTGGAACTTCCTTTGTTCTTGTCTTGAATGATCCTGCACAAAAAAATTAACGAAATTAAGAGGATTCGCATTCTCATCAATATAACAACCCCTCTTGTTATCGTATTTCATAACATATTTTGCCTTAACACATTCAACAATCCTTTTGTTCATTTCGTCAATCACATCTAAACTCATATCCACCAAATGTGTTTCCAAGACTTTTATCAATTCTTTCCTTTTCTTTTCACTTTCATAATCATGAGTTTTAAGTTTGCTGATGAATCCTTTTAGATGTGATTTTGAAAAATTTGAATCCTTTCTTAAATTTTTCAAATATTCACTCCATTCAATAGGTAATGCATCTGCAAACTTTGCTATTTTTTCAGCATCTGTCAAGAATATCTCATGATCTTTTAGATAACCAAGTAAAACATTATATCGGTTTACTAGATCATCCAAGGTTTCATTTTTCAAACACACAAAATATTTAAACCTTTTGACCCAACCATCCTTTTCACATCTCTATAACTATCATCTATAAACCCTCGATTCCAATTGTTAAATCTTTCAAAATAATAATTTTCATTCTCATCAAACATCTTGTCTAAAACAATCTGTTCAAACACTTAAATCTGATTGGGCCGAGAACTTTAATCACACAACACTTAATTGGGCCGCAGAGTGAATCACATGAACTGTTACTAGTGTTATCTATTCAAAGATAGTGGCCGACAACACTTGATGCAAACAATTGCTCATTGGACCGATGAACTTTGTAGATCAAAATTTGAACCTTCAATCCAAGATAATCACATGTATCGGTAAATGGTGCTGACACACTACAGATCACATGTAACAAGTAAATTCAATTGGGCCGTTAGATCCACTAAACCGACAAAATTAAAACCCAACACAAATCTATTGGACCTCAACCTACTGATCACATGCAACTGATTTTCAATTTACGAGACTTAGAAACTCTAAAAATGAGATGATAATATCAATGCACTTTCAAACGGTGTGTCAGTTTCAAGCGGTGTGTTGTTTCAAGCGGGACAAGTCACATGTATTTTCAAGCGAGATGTCAATTACAAGTAAGACCAACATGTAAATTCAAGCGAAAGGCCTATTTCAAGCGAGACCCACACGTAAATTCAAGCGAAAGGTCGATGACATAAGCATTTCGAACAACTTTTCAAGCGAAAGGTCGATGACATCAGCATTTCGAACAACTTTTCAAGCGAAAGCATAATTTTAACCAGTTTTAAGTCGATTTTAAAGCTGAAACTTTCCAGGATTTGTTAATACATGATTGCGCATAATATGTGTGAATTTGAGCCAATTTTAACCGTGAAAATTTTTTAATTTTGAAAAAGAATGGTGTAGAAATCAGAAAAAGTGACGAAAACAGGCTGTTTTGGCAAGATCTCTTCCTCCTGAGCTCTGATACCAATTGTAGGATCGGTTTGCGACCCAAACGAGTCGTTCAGAAGAGATTTTATCAGTTTTAGATGCGGAAAATAAGAAACTGATGTCGAAACAGCTTGAATATCACTTTAAACCTCTTGTATATTGATTTAACAGCAATTACATTCACAAGAAATACCGGCAGCACCTCGGTATAGAATCTGAAATCTGTTACAAATGAATAGACAACAACTCTATTTATACTATTCCTGGGTTCTCTTGAAGCCTGACAACTCAATTCAAGCGAAACCTAGTTCAAGCGAAACCTACATATATTTGACTTTCAAGCGAAACACATACAAACTAACATTCTGTTTCAAGCGAATCTTTCAAATACTGTTTTGCCTTCTTGTGAGGTGATGCAATGATGATGTCATATTATGATGTCATCATCAAGATTGATGACATCACTCTTAATCAGATTCGCAACGCAACCCGAGACTCGATATAAGACGAAGACGACAGATGTGTGCACCAACAGGAAGGGTTGTACGTGATCAATGAAGTTCTTGGGAAAGGAGCTTATACACTACGAAGGTTAGATGGAACTGACATACCCCGGACATGGAATGCGCAGCAACTGCGCAGATGCTATATGTAACCTTAACATCCTTTATACTTAGCAGGCTTCATGCGCCTTATCAAAGTATAATGCAAGGATCGTTACTTACATACCCAACAACATTAATTGTCTTATTTATTCCCTAGTGTAATCTTAACATCTTTGTACTTATTGGTCTCTGTGCCCTATCAATTATAATACAAAGATTGTTACTTACATTGTGCCTTTTTTAAGCTTTGTTACAAATGCATGCAATTACTTTTGGTAAGCACAAAAACATTATGGTAACTCTAAACAAGTCCCATGAACAGTCTGCAGTCACAAGTTACTGCGCTAGGTCTAGTCAAATGTTCACACATGAGCTTTATACCATCTTTATTTGTCTCACCTAAACAAAGCAATTGTACTTATGCAGATATTGTAACCAAAATATAAGTTATATCATAGCAAAATATAAGTTACTTGCGCACAAGTGCATTAACAAGTTATCACAAAAGGGAATCAACGTCCCAGAAAGTTGAATACAAAAGCAACTTTCACATGTTGCAACTACCTAATCTATATCATCATCGTCTGAGATCTCCCCTTCATCTGGAAAGATCTCCTTCAGCCGGTCCACATAATTTTCTTGCTACAGCGCATCAGTCACCAGGTCCATCACAGGCACTCAAAGATTATTATATTCTTTTTTAGCAGCAGCAAAAGCCGCATTAGTGTCAACCCCACTGGTGGCAGACCGGCTGGTATCCCAATCAACTTTCAATGCATTTATGACATGAAGGGACCATTCTTCATAACCTTGCGCATAGCCATCATGGCGCGCTGTCACCATTAGTTTGGCAACTGATTCATCCAACTCTATGGAGTTCAGAATCGAGTTCGCGACCTGCGCAGGCAAAATCATAAAATAAGTTTACGTGTAAGCTTATTCAAAATGATACAAAGGTTTTGAGACACTGACATTTATAATCCCATGATGTTGCAGCCATAACATGTTGTTAGTTAATGGTTCAACCAAGCTCTCAGCTTTCACCCTGGCTGTTTCAGCGTCTTCAAGCTTCTCTTCAATTTCTGAAAGGCGGCGCGTTACTTCAGCTTTCTCCACTTGTGCAAGTTGCAAGTCTTTTCTCGCAGCATCAAGTTCTGTTTTCATTTGTTCCTGATCAAGTTGTAACAACTGTGCTCTGTAATGATGTACGATGTAAAACAATATAAATTATCAATAAAACAATGTGTTTTGGTGTTAATATTTGTGTATTTGTGTTTGACGATTTTACGATTTGATTCTAGTTCGATTTCATGCTTTAAATCGCTTTCTTGAAAGTTATACGCAAACTGATCCGTAAACATAATCAGTTTAACGCGACAAACACTCCGGAATAGTGACATAGGCTTAACATACCTTAAATAACCTTTGCATAACTTAGAAATAAGTTTTGGAGTGTTTGGTGTGTCGAAAACAAGTTTATTCGATCGTAGGGACTATTTGTGTCAAACTGCGAAACTATGCCGATTTGTATAGTAACGAACATTCTAGAACTTGATCATAATCTAAACATACCCTAAATATCCTTTACATAGCTTAGAAATAGTCTTTGAGGGGTTCGGAATGCGAAAATAAACTTATTTGATCGACATATCCGAACATCCAAAAATTTTTGTAATCATTAAAATATTTTATTTTAGTGATCGGAATGCAAAAATACCATTCGTCGCGTAATTTGGATCGTTTTCGCGTCTGTTTGAGTTTTTGTCGTAATTAACCGAATAACGCAACCGTACGACCAAATGAACCGACATACGAGATGTTTTTGAGCATATTTCATGTTTCCTATGCTTTAACTTCATTTTAGAGCCTTGAAATGAGGTTAACGGGGCTTAAACGCATCAAAAATGCATCAAAATCAAAGTTTCACACTTGCAGGGGCCATTTTTGACATTCTGTGAAACTTGTCGAGGCGGGCCACGTAAGCCTTGTATGGATTCAACACGGGGCGTGACCTATTTTCAGACAGAAGCAATAAATTTGGCCATTTCAGCTGATTTTGACGGTTTTGGTCACTGATTTGGAATACCATTTGATAGTTTTTGATGTCCCCTTGTATTGTAAACCATGGGCAACACTTGTATGGTCTAGATTATAGCCCGAATTACGAGAAATGATCCTAACGGTTCTTGGAAATCTATAAATACCCACTTGATTTTCACTCATTTCTCACACATTTGGTCTGAATTTGCTCTAAGTTGAAGCCTTAGCTTCATACCTGAGTATTTTAGATCAAATTCTTCATTGCTTGGACCTTTTGTAAGTTTCTTTCATGCTTGTTTACGCTTTTCAAGCGTGAAAGTCAAACAGTGTTTGACTTTCTGCTTTGACCATGAATTGGTCAACACAAAGTCCGTTTGAACTTTGCAACGTGAGCGTAATTTGAGACGAAACTCTCTTCATACCTACCGATTACCACGTCGATTTGTCGAAGTGACGAGACAAAGTTTCGTCAAAATGCCGTTTATGCGCATTTTCAGACGAAACTCTCTTCGGATATCAAAACACTTTGTTTTGATGTCAAACCTATTTTCTAACTTAGTTAAACATGTTTTAACATGTTTAACTCGTCAGTTTTAGTCTAGTGCTTGTTTAGAGTCGTAAGTCAAGCGGTCTAAACCACCGCTTAGACTTTCGAACTTGACCCGTTTGGTCGATCGTTAGGATCCGACCAAGCATGTTTAGTGACCATAGTTATATAGGGAATAACCTTCCGAGGTTATACCTTATGGTCATTTAGTTTAATTAGTTGTATGATAGGTAGTTTATATGCCTTAGGTAAATGACCAAAATACCCTTTTCATGCATAATTGGTAATTAAGCATATGTAACTTAACTTTTGTCACTTAAATTGATTATGCAACATGTTTAGCCATATAATACTTGTCATAGGACTAGTTAGGCATCTCGAATGCGCATTTTGCGCGAATGACGCGTTAACGTAGCATAAGCTACCTTGATGGGTCGTAACGGGTCAAAAGCACTTAGGATAGGTTCCGATTTAGAATGTAGGCTTTGTTAAACCATATCACACGAGTTCCAATACTCGTTTGGTTTACGAGACCTCATTCTACTTGATCTTCCGATTTAGGTGTCGATTTATTAACTAGCGATTCGATTACTAGGTGCTACTTGAATTCCTTGGTTTACTCGAGATTTGCTAGTTCATTAAGATCAAGGATACTTTGCACTTCGATGTGAGTACATAGTTCCCCTATTTTACTGTTTTCAATTGTTTTGGGGTGATTCATATGTGTTAAACGATTTCGATGCTTTCAACGATGGTTTCAAAAACGAATACTATGGTTTATATTAAACAAAAACGATTTCGATAATGTGAACGAACTTGTTGGACGTATTTACATAATGAATGACATTCATTAACATTGATCAAGCCGACCAGTATTAGGTAATGGTACCATAGGATCTGACAAATCCCGTTATCGGACTGCACCCATGGTTATGTGTGGGGGTTATGTGGGTAACGACTGAACCTGTTGATTGTTAACTTACCCTTTGGTGGTTTGTTAATACGAGTTGAATGATGGACGAGTCATGAAGGTTTGAATGTTATAAGCGAGACGACCAAAAGTTAGTTTTCACAATTAAAATGAGAACGATTTAAACGATTGGAACAGATTGAACGATTTGAACAAGTTGAATGATTTAAACAAGTTAAACGAATTGAACGAACGATTGGTTTTTGGTTTGTGATTAGATAACGAGACGGGTTTAATGTGATAAAAGCATGGTAGATACGCCGCTGGTACTTCTTATATATAAGTGCTTTTATCATATAACATTCTATAGCGTTCTTTAGTTCACTTGGACGAACGATTTTCAAACGATGCACACAACGATGTTTACTAAATGATATAAACCATACGAGTTATTTTACGAGAACGATTTACGAATTGGGTTACTTAAGCAAATGTTTTGGGTTAAGATTCATGGCAACGAGATTTTATAAACTATAACCAATCTGTTTTGACTTGGTTATTCATTTTACAATACAAATGTTTTACAAAACAAGGTTTTCTAATATCGATTAACGAAGTTGTACGTGTTATTTAAACATGTAAACGAGCCATGAATCCGACACTCACATAAAACCTATGTGCTCGCCGGCATTTCTTTGCTGACTTTATTTTTACATATGTTTCAGGTGGTGTCGAATGATGTTGATTGAGACTAGGATGCGTGCTTACTTAGGACTGGACGAGGCCTTAGTGACTTAATAACGATGATAGAGGATATGTAATCTTGTTTGTTTGGTTTCAAAGACAATGTTTAATGTTAATATTTTAATAAAACGAAACTTTTGAATCCATGGTTGTGAAACAATAATTATGTCGCTCCACTCCCTGACGTTTCTACTGCGGTTTCGTTGTTTTAACGCGGTCGGGGTGTGACAGTAGAGTTGGTATCAGAGCCAATGGTTATAGGGAATTAGGTTATTAGTAATGCTTTGACCTAGACTATAACTTCTCTTGGACCCTAACGCGAGTTTCTTGCGTTTAGATTTTTAAAACAATACCGCCACCTATCTTTAGGTGATAACCACAACGAGAACACAATAACAAATCCTCTTTGAAAACCAATCATCTCTTCGTAGATGATTTGTTATAAGGTTTTGAACCTTCAAAGTTTTCAAAAATCTCGTCAAAGTTTGGGTCTTATAATGTGAACACGTGCAATCTGGAAGGGTGGGTGCCTGTATCCTGAGTTTTCTGTATAAGGCTAGAGTGTTCGTACAAATCCACATAATCGGACCAGTCACTCTTACCTGGGAACTCTTGGGATGAGTGTCCACTTATAGGCTAAAGCAGGTCTTCGCGATACATTATATTGACCCATTTACTTTGATTAGTCACTGCGTGTCGTTTGTTTGTTCGAGGTAACGAACAGATGATCACCTTCCTTGTGTTTTGTCGATGTTTTCAATACCTCTTTTATTTATCCAATTGATAAATCTCACTCGTTTCTCATGTTTCCTAGATGTGATCCTGAACAGGATGCTGCAATCGCAGCCGAACAGGATGCTGCAATCGCGCATCATGCCACATCGGCACCCCTATCACGCATCATGCCACCTAGACGTGATCCCGAACAGGATGCTGCAATCGCAGCCATTGTCACTCAGCAAATCGCAGTTGTGCTTCCGAACCTAGTAACTCAGATTAATCAAGCGAACAACAATAACAATAATGCTCAGTGCAGTTTCAAAACGTTTAATTCGGCTAAACCACTAAAGTTTTCTGGGTCTCAAGGAGCAACTGCGCTCCTACAATGGTTCGAGAGTTTGGAAAGCACCTTTAGACATGTGCAATGTCTGAATGAGCGTAAGGTTGAGTTTGCGTTAAGTGTTTTTTTAGAAGCGTGCACTAACATGGTGGAACGGTGTGATGCGTGATAGGGTGCCGATGTGGCAGTGATACAAACGTGGGAAGAGCTTCGAGCTCTCATGATGAAAGAGTTCTGTCCCCGTCATGAGATTAGGTCTTTGGAATGAGAATTTGACGATTTGAAACAAGATGGGGGAGAACACCGTGCGAATACAGATCGTTATGAGGAGCTCAGTTTTTTGTGTCCTACTATGGTTACCCCGTTGGAGAAAGCTATTGAGAGGTATATCGATGGTTTACCCGATTCTGTGTAAGATATTGTAACTGGTAGTAATCCTACCACTGTTTATCAAGCGATTGAATTGGTAGCTACTCTGACTGAGTCTCAAGTCAGAAAAGGTAAACTGACCCTCAAGGGTGACAAGAAGCAGTCAACCGATACCTTTCAAGACAAGGGTAAAGGTAAGGGTAAGAAAGGCGAGTCTTCTAGGAGGTCGAGGAAGCGCAAGGCTTCCCAGAATTTTGCTATCACGAATCAGAATGCTCAGAATCCACCGGCTCAACCTCCAGCAAAGAAACAGTATGCTGGTACCGCACCTCACTGTACAAGGTGCAATGGTCATCATGTGGCGCAACAGGCTTGTAAACAATGCACTACTTGTGGTAAACTTGGGCATCTGGCCAACATTTTTCGTTTGGGTCAGAATCAAGCTGTTCAAAATCCAGCACAGGTTCAGGGAAACGCTGCTAGATTCCCACCTGGTTCTTGTTACAACTGCGGTGAAATGGGTCATTTCCGCAACAACTACCCAAAATTGGTGAATGCGAATGCCAATGTGAATCCCACTCGTGGACGAGCGTACAACTTGAACGCTAATGAGGCTCGAGCTGACAATGAGGTTGTTATTACGTTCCTTGTTAACCAACGACCTACATCTGTTCTTTTCGATTCTGGTGCCGATAGAAGTTTTGTTTCGTTATCATTTGAGCCTTTGCTTGCGATACCTAGAACTAAACTAAGGAAACCCTTATCTTTCGAATTTGCTACTGGTAAACCACTCGTACTCGATCTGTGATTCGCGATTGTCAATTGAATCTCGATAACCATCTTTTTCCTATTGACCTCACACCGATGCAACTTAGGAGTTATGACATTATCGTAGGGATGGATTGGTTAACTAAGTTTCATGCTGAGGTGGTTTGTTTCGATAAGATTGTTTGTATTCCTCTTTCATCTGGCGATATTCTAGAGGTTCGTGGCGAGAAACCTTTAGGCGGTTTGAAACTTATGTCGTGTACGAAAGCCCAAAGTTATTTACGAAAGGGGTATGTTTCCTTCCTGGCACATGTCACAGAGGAGAAAGACAAGAGCAAGTGTATTCAAGATATTCCGATTGTTCGAGATTATCCAGAGGTGTTTCCTGATGAACTTCCTGGTTTCCCTCCAGTTCGTCAAGTCGAGTTTCATATTGATCTTGTACCCAATGCCAACCCGATTGCGAAAGCACCTTATCGTCTTGCACCGTCTGAGATGCAAGAATTATCGAAACAGCTTCAAGAGTTATCTGATAAAGGATTCATCCGACCGAGTTATTCACCTTGGGGTGCTCCAGTCCTGTTTGTGAAAAAGAAAGATGGGTCTTTTCGAATGTGTATCGATTATCGTGAGCTTAACAAGCTTACCATCAAGAATCGATATCCCCTACCACGAATCGATGATCTCTTTGATCAGCTGCAAGGTGCTACGTGTTTTTCCAAGATCGATTTGCATTCTGGGTATCATCAGCTTCGTGTACTCGAAGAAGATATTCCCAAAACAGCTTTCCGCACGAGATATGGTCACTACGAGTTCACCGTCATGCCTTTTGGTTTGACGAATGCCCCAGCTATTTTCATGGACTTAATGAATAGGGTTTGTAAACCTTATTTAGATAAATTCATCATTGTGTTCATTGACGGCATTCTTGTTTATTCGAAGTCTCGAGCCGATCATGAACAACACCTTCGTCTGACACTGGAACTCCTGAAGGAGGAACAACTTTTTGCTAAATTCTCCAAGTGTGAATTTTGGCTTAAAGAAGTTCAGTTTTTGGGTTACATTGTCAACAAGCAGGGTATTCATGTGGATCCTTCCAAAATTGCTGCTATTAAGGATTGGAATACACCTACGACACCTACAGAAGTTTGGTCTTTTCTTGGTCTTGCTGGTTACTATCGATGATTTATTTCGAACTTCTCTAAGATCGCGGTTCCTCTCACTGCTTTGACTCAAAAGAATAAGCCTTTTGAGTGGGGACCTAAACAAGAAGAAGCGTTCCAAACGCTAAAACAAAAACTCTGTGATGCTCCTGTTTTATCTTTGCCCGAGGGAAACGATGATTTCGTTGTCTATTGTGATGCATCGAATCTAGGAGTTGGTTGTGTTCTTATGCAGCGAGGTAAAGTTATTGCGTATTCGTCAAGACAACTGAAAGTTCACGAGAAGAACTACACGACTCATGATCTTGAGTTGGGTGCTGTGGTTTTTGCTCTAAAAATATGGAGACACTATATTTATGGCACAAAGTGTGTGGTTTTCACAGACCACAAAAGTCTCCAACACATTCTTAATCAGAAGGAGGTGAACATGAGACAACGACGCTGGGTTGAACTCTTGAATGATTACGATTGCAAAATTCGCTACCATCCTGGTAAGGCGAATGTTGTAGCCGATGCGCTAAGTCGAAAGGAACGAGTTAAGCTTAATTTTGTTCGCACTCTATCCGATATTCAAACACGTGTCTCTCAAGCTTAACAATCTTGTGTTTCACAAAATTTGATGGGTAATGAATTACCACGTCAACTTGAGCTTAAACTCGAAACGAAAGACGATGGATTATTATATTTCAAGGATCGTTTGTGGATTCCGAAACAAGACAATCTTCTCACTTTAGTGATGGACGAATCTCACAAGTCTCGATATTCTATCCATCCTGGTGCTGACAAAATGTACAAGGATCTTCGTACTCAGTACTGGTGGCCTGGTATGAAGAAGGATATTGCTTTGTTTGTATCGAAATGCCTAACTTGTCTCAAAGTCAAGGCTGAACATCAACGACCATCTGGTTTGCTTGTACAACCAGAGATACCGGTATGGAAGTGGGAGAACATTGCGATGGATCTCATCACAAAGTTACCACATACATCTAGAGGTTACGATGCTATTTGGGTTGCTATCGATCGATTAACGAAGTCAGCTCATTTTATACCGATTTGCGAGGATCTATCTGCTGATAAACTTGCCAAGATTTATGTTGATGAGATTGTATCTCGACATGGTGTTTCTTTGAATATCATATCTGATCGTGATGCTCGATTTTCATCTCATTTTTGGAAGCCCATGCAATCTGCTTTGGGAACCCAACTAAATCTAAGCACTGCTTATCATCCCCAAATAGATGGACAATCCGAGAGAACGATACAAACATTGGAGGATATGCTTAGAGCATGCGTGATAGATTTTGGTGGTAATTAGGATTCTCATCTACCGTTGATCGAGTTCTCTTATAACAACAGTTATTATGCTAGCATCAATATGGCACCGTTCAAAGCTTTATATGGTCAAAAATGTCGTTCACCTGTCTGTTGGAATGAGATCGGTGAAGCTCAGCTTACTGGACCTAAGATAATTCTGGAAACAATAGACAAAATCAAGAAAATTCGCTATAATCTTCTGACAGCTAGGAGCCGTCAAAAGAGTTATGCGGATATGCGACGCAAGCCCTTGGAATTTCAAGTCGGAGACCGTGTCCTACTCAAGGTGTCACCTTGGAAGGGAGTGGTGAGATTTGGAAAGAAAGGAAAACTTGCACCACGATATGTTGGACCATTTAAGATTGTTGAAAGAATCGGAAAGGTTGCCTATCGACTAGAGCTACCTCCTGAACTTGGGAATATTCACCCAACATTCCACGTGTCCAATTTACGAAAGTGTTTAGCCGATACTGATCTTCACATTCCACTCGAGGAAATTCAAGTTGATGAAACGATGCACTTTGTCGAGAAACCTGTGGAGATAATGGACCGTGAAATCAAACAATTGAAGAACAAGCGAATACGATTGGTTAAAGTTCGCTGGGAGTCCAAACGTGGCCCAGAGTTTACTTGGGAGCGTGAGGACCAAATGAAAGCGAAATATCCGCATTTGTTTTCACGAGTTTCCTCTAGTTAAAATTTCGGGACGAAATTTCCTAAAGTAGGGGAGACTGTGACAACTGTGCTCTTTAAATGATGTACGATGTAAAACAATATCAATTATCAATAAAATGATGTGTTTTGGTGTTAATATTTGTGTATTTGTGTTTGACGATTTTACGATTTGATTCTAGTTCGATTTCAATCTTTAAATCGCTTTCTGGAAAGTTATACGCAAACTGATGCGCAAACATAATCAGTTTAACACGAAAAACACTCCAGAACAGTGAAATAGGCTTAACATACCTTAAATAACCTTTACATAACTTAGAAATAAGTTTTGGAGGGTTTGGTGTGTCGAAAACAAGTTTATTCGATCGTAGGGACTATTTACGTCAAACTGCGAAACTATGCCGATTTCTATAGTAACGAACATTCCGGAACTTGATCATAAGCTAAACATACCCTAAATATCCTTTACATAGCTTAGAAATAGGCTTTGAGGGGTTCGGTATGCGAAAATAAACTTCTTTGCTCGACAGGGACTAAAAGCGTCAAAAAGTGCATAAGTTTGCATTTTCGAGCATATCTTACGTTCTGAACACATCCGGACATCCAAAAATTTTTGTAATCATTAAAATGTTTTATTTTAGTGATCGGAATGCAAAAATACCATTCGTCGCGTAATTTGGATCCTTTTCGCGTACGTTCGAGTTTTTATCGTAATTAACCGAATAACGCAACCGTATGACCAAACGAACCGACATCTGAGATGTTTTTGAGCATATTTCATGTTCCCTATGCTTTAACTTCATTGTAGAGCCTTGAAATGGGGTTAACGGGGCTTAAACGCGTCAAAAATGCATCAAAATCAAAGTTTTACACTTGCAGGGGCCATTTTTTACATTCTGTGAAAATTGTCTAGGCGGGTCGCGTAAGCCTTGTATGGCTTCTACGCGGGGCACGACCTACTGTCAGACAGAAGCAATGAATCTGGGCATTTCAGCTGATTTTGATGGTTTTGATCACTGATTTGGAATACCATTTGATAGTTTTTGATGTCCCCTTGTATTGTAAACCGTGGGCAACACTTGTATGGTCTAGATTAAAGCCCGAATTACGAGAAACGATCCTATCGATTCTTGGAAATCTATAAATACCCACTTGATTTTCACTCATTTCTCACACATTTGGTCTGAATTTGCTCTAAGTTGAAGCCTTAGCTTCATGCCTAAGTATTTTAGATCAAATTCTTCATTGCTTGGACCTTTTGTAAGTTTCTTTCATGCTTGTTTATGCTTTTCAAGCGTGAAAGTCAAACAGTGTTTGACTTTCTGTTTTGACCATGAATTGGTCAACACAAAGTTCGTTCGAACTTTGTAACGTGAGCGTAATCACGATGGTTATAGTCCCTTGTGACTATACCTACTGATTACCACGTCGATTAGTCAAAGTGACGAGTCAAAGTTTCGATCAAAATGCCGTTTATGCGCATTTTGAGACGAAATTGTCTTCGGATATCAAAACACTGTGTTTTGATGTCAAACCTGTTTTCTTACTTAGTTAAACATGTTTTAACATGTTTAACTCGTCAATTTTAGCCTAGTGCTTTTTTAGAGTCGTAAGTCAAGCGGTCTAAACCACCGCTTAGACTTTCGAACTCGACCCGTTTGGTCGATCGTTAGGATCCGACCAAGCATGTTTGGTGACCATAGTTATATAGGGAATAACCTTCTGAGGTTATACCTTATGGTCACTTAGTTTAATTAGTTGTATGATAGGTAGTTTATATGCCTTAGGTAAATGACCCAAATACCCTTTTCATGCATAATTGGTAATTAAGCATATGTAACTTAACTTTTGTCATTAAACTGATTATGCAACATGTTTAGGGATATAATACTTGTCATAGGACTAGTTAGGCATCTCGAATGCGCATTTTGCGCGAACGACGCATTAACGTAGCATAAGCTACCTTAATGGGTCGTAACGGGTCAAAAGCACTTAGGATAGGTTTCGATTCAGAGTGTAGGCTTTGTTAAACCACGTCACATGAGTTCCAATACTCATTTGGTTTACGAGACCTCATTCTACCCGATCTTTCGATTTAGGTGTCGATTTATTAACTAGCGATTCGATTACTAGGTGCTACTTGAATTCCATGGTTTACTCGAGCTTTGCTAGTTCATTAAGATCAAGGATACTTTGCACTTCAATGTGAGTACATAGTTCCCATATTTTACTGTTTTCAATTGTTTTGGGGTGATTCATATGTGTTAAACGATTTCGATGCTTTCAACGATGGTTTCAAAAACGAATACTATGGTTTATATTAAACAAAAACGATTTCGATAATGTGAATGAACTTGTTGGACGTATTTACATAACGAATGACATTCATTAACATTGATCAAGCCGACCAGTATTAGGTTATGGTACCATAGGATCTGACAAATCCCGTTATCAGACTGCACCCATGGTTATGTGTGGGGGTTATGTGGGTAACGACTGAACCTATTGATTGTTAACTTACCCTTTGGTGGTTTGTTAATACGAGTTGAACTATGGACGAGTCACGAAGGTTTGAATGTTATAAGCGAGACGACCAAAAGTTAGCTTTCACAATTAAAACGAGAACGATTTGAACGATTGAACGATTGGAACGAATTGAACGATTTGAACAAGTTAAACGAATTGAACGAACGATTGGTTTTTGGTTTGTGATTAAATAACGAGACGGGTTTAATGTGATAAAAGCATGGTAGATACGCCGCTGGTACTTCTTATATATAAGTGTTTTTATCATATTACATTCCGTAGCGTTATTTAGTTCTTTTGGACGAACGATTTTCAAACGATACACAGAACGATGTTTACTAAACGATATAAACCATACGATTTATTTTACGAGAACGATTTACGAATTGGGTTACTTAAACAAATGTGTTGGGTTAAGATTCATGGCAACGAGATTTTATAAACTATAACCAATTTGTTTTGACTTGGTTATTCAATTTACAATACAAATGTTTTACAAAACAAGGTTTTCTAAAATCGATTAACGAAGTTGTACGAGTTATTTAAACATGTAAACGATCCATGAATCCGACACTCACATAAAACCTATGTGCTCGCCGGCATTTCTTTGCTGACTTTATTTTTACATATGTTTCAGGTGGTGTCGAATGATATTGATTGAGACTAGGATGCATGCTCACTTAGGACTGGACGAGGCCTTAGTGACTTAATAACGATGATAGACGATATGTAATCTTGTTTGTTTGGTTTCAAAGACAATGTTTAATGTTAATATTTTAATAAAACGAAACTTTTGAATCCATGGTTGTGAAACAATAATTCTGTCGCTCCACTCACTGACGTTTCCGCCACGGTTTCGTTGTTTTAACGCGGTCGGGGTGTGACACCAGTAGTAAAGAGGTAAGTTCCGCAATCTCTTTATTTCTTAGAGCAAGAGTTGCGCATGTTTCTACCTCTCTCTACTTGCTCCGCTCTCGGTGAGATCGGGCTTCATCTACAGCAGCTTATGCGTCAGTCTTTTCTTTTTTCAATCTCTCAGTTTCCACCTTGTGATTGACCGCCTCGTTTCGAAGGGCTCTTTTTTCATTGTTATCTCACTCACACGCTTCTTTCCATCGCTTGCGCTCCTCTGCAAGCAGGGCAGCTTCAGCTTTAGCTTTCTTCTACTAACCCATGGTAGACCACTCCTCCGTCTTTTGCTCATCTTCAAATTTGGCTTTATCCACTTCAAGTTTAGCTTTTTGAACAACCATCTGCATTTTTTCAACAGCAATCTCTTTCTTGGAAGCTTCAAAAGCTTCCAATTCTTTTTGCATGTTGCGCCATTCATGCACAATCCTATGGGTGGTGGAAGAAGCGCTGGCAGTTTCTTGCAAATGTGCACGATATGTGCGCTGATGTGTCTGTGCCTCTTGAAATTTAATCTCAGTAGGAGGAAAGGCACCCTGGTACCACTCTCGGCACACTTGCCAATCAGAGAAAGTGCCGCCTTGCCTTAATTTCCAAACAGGCGCATGAGGGTCAACAACTCTCTTCTCCGTGTATGATCAATAATAGCAATCACCCAAAGTCTCATCAGGGCGGATTGGGGACTCTTCTTCCACACCATGTATATCAAACCCCTGGTGTTCAACATTTTCTTGATCCCTCCGCACATTATCCTTGGGAAGCTCGGTTATATATGCAGAGGTAGATGGAGCAGTCGCTACAAGTGGCTCATCTTCAACAACAAACTTTTTCTTCTCAAGGCCCTACGCGGCTATAACAACTTCAGGAGAAGCTGGTTAGGGTTGATCAACATCCGTTGTTTCCACTCCCGTTTCCACGGTCTTCTCAGCCTCTAAGTTTTCCTTGTTAGACTCGGGGGGGGGGGGATGGGACGTGATCATCAAGGAAAGAGAATAAGGTCTCCGCATGACTTGAGGCACTAGTTTTCTCTGCATGAAATTTACAAGGTTACTTTATTATACAACATGGGTGAAAACCTGAAAACGAAACTCACCTGGTGAAAGTTTTGCAGCAAGGGTGTCTAGATCACCCTTCTTACCAATTCTTTTCCGTGCCATCTTTTTCGCGGGCTGCGCCGCAGCTCCGCCTTCAGGTCTCTTCCGCTTCTCCGCTTTCATTCTTATTAAAGGCTCAGGACTAGACTCTAGATCAATCGGAACGTCTGGATTCGATGCAAGGATGTCCGCCATATATTGAGGCTCTGCCTTAGGTTTTTTCCAAGCTACATGCGCAAGACCCTCTAATGAGTCAGACACCACTATGTAATCATACCAAGAGTCACATACAAGGCGCATACCTTTCTTCATTTCCACCTTCGGAACATCTCCCTTTGGCATATCTGCTTTCTTGGGTGTAGTAGGAGCAGGAGTTGCATGTCTTTTCTTCTTTGAGTCCGGGCCTATGCCTAAATTTATCAACTCACCTAACCAATAGGAAGATGAAAAGTCATATTGCAATATTACCCAAGCGCAACATCAGCAACGAGTAATATTGCAATATTATTCGGACATATAAATGCGAGTACTTACCAGCACCAGAAACAGGTTGCGCCTGTAGGTCTTCATCCTTGGGAAGTGCAAAATTCCCTACAATTTGGTGGTACCATGGCTTCTCACTAGTTTCCAATTGAATAGTGGTCATTTTTCCCATCTCCCTTTTGTATGCCACTACATATAAGGCAACCCCTGCAAGAGAACAATTGTTAACAATAATTTCATACAACATAAGCAAGAGATTTTTATGACTTACTAGCTTTCTCTTCCATGTATACCGGCTTGTCAAAACAATCTGCTTTCCATAACAAGCTCATCTTCGCAGCAACTAATGCTCTTTCCGGCAGTTGGATGGAGGGAATTTCTTTGATATCTTGATACCATATTTCATTAACCGGAGCTTCAAGGGTCTCTAATGGAATTTCATCCGTACCTCGAAACACCATCTTCATCGGTATCACCCCTGATTTGATGAAAAAGAACTTTGGCTTCCAATCATGGTATGATTTACGAGGTGTTAGCAGAATTTTCTTTGCCGATGAACGTTGCTGGAATGAGTAGAACCCCAATGAACAGTGCAGCTGATAGAACACCCGGAATCGATCAACCATCGGTTGGATACCCATTGATTGGCAAAGAAATTCGAAGTGACGTATACAAACCATGCCCATTGGGTGTAACTGTGATAAGTGGAACCGATAATAACTAAGCAACTCGAGCAAAAACTTTGTGACTGGTAACCGGAAGTTACCGTCGATAAAATACTCCCAAAAAAAGAGTGATGTAACCGGCCGCTGCTTGTGCCACCGTCTGACCTTCTTTAGGGTATTTAGCACCCCAACTCGGTGGGAATTTGAAGCTGGTAGCAAGCCCATTAAAGTTCTCTTCTGACCATTTTAATGGTGGTAAGGATGAAGACGTTTCTTCTACGGGAATCTGTGGTTTTTCGCTGGTCGACATGGTGATCTTGAACAGTAATAAAATTGCAGAACTCAACGAAGTTGAAAGGGTTTTTTGAAAGTAAATGCTTGAAGACGAGGCAACATTCGGGTATATATACCCATTGTAATTAATGGCCTTAGGAGTCGTACAACCCCTTTTTAGAGAAACACGATACCAAGGAGACAAAAGGGCGAGTGGTGAAACCTCAAGGGCCTCACACACACGTGACAATCATGACTGACGACGTCCCATTAATGCTGGACATCTGACACTATGGACAGCCTGTCACATATCCATCAAACGTCATCATTTGCACAGTACCTTTCACCAACTTGATTGCCACAAGTCAACTTTTTCAAAATTCAAATCGTGAAAACCTTATTCAGATGGAAAGGAGATATCTTCTTCAAGAAGTTCTATTAATACCCTGCGCCAAGCAACTTTGTTCATTTCTCAAACAACAAAGTGCACACTTCACTTTTATAGTCCAGTGCTCCACCTACTTGCCATCTGCGCATAGGAGCACCACAGGACTGGGGGGACATGAAGGGGTATGGTCCCAAAAACCTTGCGCCTGTGTAGAGGACCATACCATTATTATACTCCAAGATCATCTTAAGCAATTCTTGTGCGCCTTGCATAGTCGATTAAACAGATCTAGGAGGCTCAATCCTTAATGACCATGCGCCGGAGATAAGAGAAGGCAAATATTCATTTAACACCCTTGCGCGGGCCTGCGCAAGGGTACAATCAAACTTGAAGGAATAACAACTAAAGACAAGTCTCAAACATATCCGCGCGCATGAGGGAATAAAGGCTTGAGCAAAAGGAATCTTTTATAACAAACTTGACACGTGGCAACTGATCAAAGGCTCACAGCTGTACATGTTCTAGAAGCATTAAATGGCCATCATGCATGGCCTCATTTGGTTATAACTGAATATGACGTGGCAGCATCTAGAGCATTCATCTAAATTCACGATGATGGCACAATTTACATGCAGATCTAGATTAAGTCACTTTCCACGTGGCACCTCCCCAGCCGTTGATCAACTCACGATCCGTGTGCATGGATGGGGAGATAAATACTAACGGAAAAGAAGATTCCGTTAACTTTTATGTTACATTTTAAGCTCCAAAACCTTCGGCTATAAATAAGGGAATTCAGGTACAAGTCAGGCATTCACTTTTCACTTACTTTTACTCTTACTACTTCATTTTCTTCCTCAGATCATTGTACTGATTCTCATGCCGGAGGGTGGTTACGGAGAGAACCCCCATTCTCCCTGTGGTGAGGCTAACGGCGTTGTGTGTTTTGCAGTGATTCTGGTGAAGTATTGTCTGACGAGTCATCAACGAGAAGATTAACCATTTTATGTAGAAACCATACCTCAGATCTAGATTGATTCCTGTCATTTAGATCTGGTGTTTCTTCAAAGTGAAGTTGGTCCTATTTCAGTTCTTCCTAAAAGATTCAGCACGTGAATGGTTTATCACCTTGCCGTATGCAAGCAATCACACTTGGCAAGAGTTGCAACAACAGTTCCTAGAAGAGTATTATACTCCACAAAGAAGCAAGATGGGAAGAGCCGCCAATAGAGAGTTCCAACAACTTCCGGGTGAGTTGTTCTATTAGTCGTGGAAGTAGTTCAATCAGCTGATCAGTAATTGTTCCAATCATGGCATTCCAAGATGGGAGTTAATTACCGCTTTCCATGACGGGGTATCTAATGAAGATAGGTGAGACATCAAGGCCACAACAGGTGGCACTTTCTAAGGAATCCTGTGTATGTGGATCGGGATTATTTAGATATTGTAGTAGCTGATTAGAAAAAGCCAAGCCCAATCTGATAGAGGAAAGAAATATCCAATCTCGACATCGACAGGTATGGGAGCCTCTTCAGCTCGGGTGGCGCACTTAGAGAGAGAGAAGGAAGCTTTAGAACGCCAATTGGCGAGATTTAAAAGTCTTGGAGGAAAAGACTCAATACATGCTTCTCAGTCTTTTCCAGTTTGTGACTCTTGTGGCGATTTAGGCCATGTTTGGGAATATTGTCCAGTACAGTTCGGTACAGCTCACGAAGAAGTCAACATGGTTTCGGAGACCAACAAAAGAAATATGATATGAACTCCAATACATATCACCCAGGTTTGCGTAATCATCCTAATTTTTGGTACAGTAATACTACTAATCAGTTGAATCCAAGTTTTCAGGTACCAAATCAAGGCGACCAGCAGTACCAAAACCGCCAATCTAGGTACAATAACCAAAACTATAACCAAGGTGGTTACAATCAGGGTAATCAAAGAAGCTATCAGCAAAATTCGAAGCAAGATGATACTAGCAATCAAAATGAAGGATCAAACAACGAGATGATGGAGATCCTGAAGCAAATCCGAAAAGACCAAGAAATGCAGTATAAGGCTTATCAAACCAAAGAAAAGCAAGTTGCTCAGCTGGCAATCGATGTAGCTCAAGTACGGAAGGATTCGGGCAGACTGCCTAGTGATACCACAAAGAATCCTCAACATCAAAATAGCAGTTCTTCTCATGCTAAAGTTAACTCAGTAAGTATCCTTCATAAATCTGAATTTGTTGATAACTGCTTAGCCTCTTCGTCCCGAGTAATTATAGATGTAATAAAAGGAAGAGATAAAGGAGAGGAATGTGAGCCAGGGGCACCGCTTATTCCTATTAAAGTGGGAAAGTTGAAGATCTATAGGGCTCTGTTGGACTATCGAGCAAGCATGAATATTTTGCCTGGAAGCTTGTATGACCAATACAAGTTTGGACCTTTGCATGATACTAGCATGAAGGTAATTTTGGTGGATGATACATGGAAGCAACCCCGTGGGGTTGTGAAGGATGTGATGATCCAGCTGGGTGGGTTGTTTTACCCTGTAGACTTTATGGTATTAGACTATGCACCTACAAGGACAATTGAGCAACAAAAAGTGTTCTGTGACGTCCATTCTTGTACACCGCCAATGCTCAAATCAACTGTAGAGATGGATTGATTTCAATGAGTGTTGAGAACCGTAAGTTAATCTTTAATGTTTATTTAAAATTTATTACTTACTAATGTCTTGATAATTTATGTGCAGCAGTTGTTATTAACAAAGGTGTTCCTCCATCTACTTTATGTGTAAGAGAGGACACACTTGATAAGAAAGGTGTTGAGTGTTACAAGTCTAAGGCTGAAAAGAAGAGAGAGCATGTGAAGAAGGCAAATGAGCGAAAGATAGAAAAAAGCAGGTAAACCACCTGATGGTGGAAACGCATGGGGTGATGAGACCAAGTTTGATCATAACTAGCGTGAGGATAAAAATTTTCCGGACTATTTGAAGTCAAGCTATTTAGAAAAGTCTGGAGGTAAGCAGGCGTTTGAACCACCTTGAAGATTGCAGGTATGATCTGGCTAAAGATCTATAACTTAGTGCTCTTAGGAGGCAGCCTAAGGTTAGTTAGTTCTGTTTTTGTTTTTCATGTTACTTTATTGTGTTTTGTGTGAGTTTTGTGTCAAATCGTGCAATTGTTGAAGTGTGGGGAAGCCCGAGGAGGTTTGGTTAAGTTTTGGTGCTGTTAAGGGAAATGTACAGTCGTTTGGGGGGTTGGGAGATGAAAATAGGATCAACTGAAAAAAATTTCTGAGGCATGAAACCAAATATTTTTGACAAAACTGCTGGAAAAGGGGTTCTCCCGCGCCACTCGGGAGGTGATGGAGATTGTTCCGCGACGTGTTGGGGTTCCCAGGTCAACAAAAGCCAATGAGAACTCCCCCGCGCCACGCGGGCTGATCCTTGTAATTTTTCGCGACGCGGGGATGACTAGGTGGATAATTTGTGCTTATTTTCATCCGTTGACTCATTTTAATCCGTGTGGGATCTTGTGAGTTTTGTTTTGCAGGTTTTGATCACTTTGTCCATACTCAATTTCCATTTGGGCGAAGGGATTTGAACTATTTAAAGAAGAGCATCCCATGTTGAATGCAGCCGTGAAAGAAATGCTATACGGTTGCTATGGAACAAGGCTTATAGGAATTCAACCGTTAAAAATCAGGGGAGAGTGTTCCATTTCTTTTTGTTTTTTGATTTATGTTTGTAGTTGAGTCGTGAGTTTTGCTCTCCATTGAGCACAATGAAGGAATTAAGTGTGTGGAGGGGAAACTAGCGTCTAGTTGTGTCTTAGTTACTGTCGTGTCCGTATTTATAAAAAAAACGTGTTTATAAAAAAATTTGAAAAATTAGAAAATGTTTCGAGAAAGCTTTTTGCAATAAAATGGAAGATGATAGGTATAATCAGTTCTTGGCATTTGATTATTATATATATGAGATAATGAACGGTCGGTCACACGTCTAATTTAGGATATGTAGGTAGGCCCAGCCGGTTGAAGAGTTCCTTAGGATTAATATAATATACCTTAAAATTAGGAGTCTTGTGGGTTCTCGCCTTAGGAGTCGTAGCAAAGCCGAAACTGCGGAAGGTATAAGGGGTACCGTTATCAATAAAAAGCTTATAAGTATTTCGATTAAATGGCACATATGTTTCTTTTTATGAGAATAAATTCGAAACAAGGTGGCGCCCAAAAAAAAATATTCCATCCATCTATATTTATTTGAGCTAGTTGTGTATTAACGAAGCCTATGGTATTGCCACTGGGATGGTGACTTGGGTGGTACATACCCTCTAGGTGGATTTAGAAAATGATTAATATGTTAAGCTTATGGCATTAACCAATGGGATGGTGACTCGGGTGGGGTATGTCTGCTAAGCTGATCATAAGCAAAAGCATATCGAAGCTCATAACCATCATCCATTATCCATCACAAATTTAATCGGAAATATATAAGAGTTTTTTATATAAGACGGTAACCTTATCAGCTTGAAGTGGGATTAGGTGGCGTTGTATTCTTTTGAGTGTGAGACCCATAGATGACTATAATCACTTGAACTTAATGAATCGTGAATAAGGGCTTGGAAGCTGGCGGTTGGGTTTAGGTGGATCTTATACCTGCAATCTTGGTTAACGTGTGGTTTGACTTGTTAATAAATTAGTTGAATATATTGAGTGCCAATTTATCTAATTGTGATTCCATTACAGAGAATTTTTTCGGGACGAAAAAAGATAAGTGTGGGGATGTGATGTTGGGTCAAAACACGTTGTACATTGTAGTAGTTCGTGTTGGTTTTTAGTGTGTTAACACGTTAATTCGTATTGGTTTATATACTTATCGCATGTTGGTGTTTTTGGCTTAACAAGTGTTAAAAAGGGTTAAAAAGAGAAACTGAGCGAAAAAATGGGTTTGACGGGTGAACACGGGACCTGTAATGGAAAGAAGTCAACCTGGTAGCCCAAGCGACACGCGGCAACACCACCCTTCTCCTCCGTGACATGCCTGAGACTCGAAGTCGAAGGCAGTCAACCTTCATTCCCCTGTGACACGCGGGGGGTGCCTTGGAGAGTGTCGCGACGCGCGGGAAAGTTAAGTTACGGGAAATTATATAAGGCGGATTAAACTGATTTTTAGGATATCTGTTCTCCTCCCAGCCATCCCAGACGAATTCAAAGGCGATTTCTAGCAACTTTAACCATTAAACTCATCTGTTCAAGTTGTTTCACATATCTAATCCGTCCACGATGAAGATTGAAGTTATGAGGACAACCATGAGCGGCTAAACGCACTGTGACTTCCTCTCGGATGAACAATTGCTTTGTTTTGACACGAATACTTTGTTTCTGATTCTTGTAAACTGGTAAAGCATGACCGCTTGTGTTGATTTTGTACAACGTTGATTATATATGAATTATTTGTCGTTTATTAAGCGTATTGGCGATATACTTGCATCGTTAGCGGGTTAATAAATTGGTGGGTAATTAGTGTAATTAAACGGGTTATTAGGTTGTATGATGAGTCTTAAAAACTATCCCTAGTAATTAATCAAAGTCATTAATTCCAAGACCATTTCTATGTGGTGTTTTGAACCAGTAAACAAGTGTTTGTGTTAAAAACGAGTAATTGGGATTCTGGGAGTAGGTTACTTTTTTCTCTTATTGATAACAAGTTTTTTTAACAATTTTTGTGTTCTTTCAAACAATCATTAAAACCCCCGATTTTAGAATAAATTAGATTATAGTTTAAACCGAACATTAACCACAAATTCCCTGTGAATTCGATACCCTACTTACGTCATTTACATAGTTTATTTAGGTTTTTTATTTACCTACCATAGTCATCACATTGGAGCACTTGTTTGGGTCTACTTCCAAGTTCCATCCGTATCACAATGATATGATTACTTTTGCTTGAAACGAATGTTGGTACGATGTCGTATTCTTTGTCATTTGAGAAGGAAGTTGTTGAGGCCCCTATTTGGTTGAATCTGTGCCATCACATCCTAACCAGTATAACAAAAATGAATTGATTGGTTAACAAATCTAATTAACCATTGTTTGTTCTTTATTAACAAGATTAACGGTTGAACTCCACCCTAGATCTTTATTTTATTATTTTTCTTATTGTCTTTGTCATATCCATATCTTACTTTCGGAAAATACCCTCTGAAGTTTTTATTATTTGTTTTGCGTTTTATGGAAATCATAGGATATCTTTTATGACACTTATCATTATTGTATTAACAAAAAAGAGAAGTTATAACTCAGCTACTAGTAGCAAGACGGGACATATTTAAAAAATATGAAAATAGAAGGTTTGAGTTGAATTTATAAACACGAATATGACCCACGTAATTCATTTATATAAATTAGTCAAACATGTTGATGGGGTGATATATTGTAATCAAGATATAAACGGCTCAAGCTTGTCATGAATGGGTGGGTTGTAAGTAGGTTAACCGGGTTGGACTTGTCCTTATAAAAGCATTAGTTGTGCTTATTCTAATTTTAAACAAGTTGTTGATGGGTTGAACTGTCTAATGTTAATGCGAACATGACCTGTTAGAAATAACGACTTAAATCGTGTCATTTGTGGCAAAGACATCAACCAAAACCTGCACACATTTAAAATATCAAGACACATGTAATCCATTCATCTAACTGAGTAATACATGGTGACAAGTTGACACATTGTAATCAAGTTGTAAATAGGTTAAACGGATCATGAACAGGTTCACAGGTTGTAGATGATTAAATGGGTTCGCATTGAGTACCGTATAAAAAAATATATGTGTGATTTTTCTAATTCTAAACAACCTATTGATCAGCTTACCTATTCAATGTCAATCCGAACACGACCTATCGTGTAATGTGTACATTGTATTCACAAAACAGCTATTTCTTCGTTTAAGGATTAGAAAAGTTGACAAGGACAGAATTCAAGTCAGATTCAGATAAATTGACTTTAACATCACTCTATAGCCGATTGGTCCACATGCAGTAGGTGAACCTGTGTTGTTCACAATTAGACATAATAGAATAGAATACATACATACATCCCTATAAAAACCACTATTCTCCGAATGTTATAACCATCATTCCATTCCATTCCATTCCATTCCATCTACAACTAAAAACAATAAACATGCAGGGTGTACCATCATCTTTCTTGGCTGCTTTTTTCTTCCTCTCATGCTTCATTTGCCTGTACCCTCCTGACCTGGCTATGGCAAAACATGCAGCCACCGGCATTACCCGACACTATAAGTTTAATGTAAGTGTAACAAGGTTCATGTTGGCTATATCTTACAACTTTATACATTCATAGAACTATTCACGCGTTTTCAGATACGGATGCAAAATGTGACGAGATTGTTGTTGGGTTAATCTTGATGTTTCGGGTCGAATATGGGTCACGCGGTTCACGGATACGGGTTCGTTTACGAGTCAAACGGGTCAAGAATTGTTTAACAGAATCTTATTAGAATAATGGGATTATACCCATGATCTCAAGGCTGCACATGTTTAATTAAACAAAACGTGTAGTGCTGACCGGTTTATATGGCAATGTATGTTAGGTAGAAGAAGTCGTTAGTTGTACCGAGTCCATAGGTTGAATCAGTATTTTACTGCATTTTTAATTCCCACGTTGTATTATGTATGGCTATTTAAAGCCTTCTTGTTTATTGAATAAGATACCCTCGTAATCAGAGAGCATTTTTCCTCTTTCATATTATATCATATTTTCATACATATTCACGTACATAGTGAGTTTGTTTGAGTGTATAGTATTGAGTGAGGGACCTGAACCAACAATTGTGTCAGACGAAAAGCATAATAACAGTCAACGGAAAATTCCCTGGGCCAAGGATTATTGCCAGGGAAGGTGACCGATTGGTGATCAAAGTTGTCAATCATGTCCCCAACAATATCAGTATCCATTGGTACACAATTTGCATTGACATGTCGTATATTTGAATGGGTGTGCCTGTTGGCACACCAAACCCTAACAAAATTAGGGTTTAACTACGCAGCGTATTTATTGGTCAATACGCAGCGTATAGGGTTAACCCTCTACGCTGCGTAGATAAACCATGGATCTCAGTGCCTGATAACCAATCATTGCACAGAAAACAAGGGTCATATACGCTGCGTATAGGTCAATACGCAGCGTATATAAACCATTAGATTTTTTTTTGGTCATTTTGGTAGGTTTGAGGGATCATTTTTTCACAAAGTTTAAATACGCTGCGTATTGACCTCTAAGCAGCGTATATAAAGGTCTGAAAATGTCTTTTATACCCTTGTGTTCAGGCTATACGAAGCCAAATACAAGGGTAGTTGTGTCATTTTGGTCTCATACGCTGCGTAGGGACCTCTAAGGAGCGTATATAAAGCTCCATTTTTGTATTTTTTTTATTGTGTATTCCTTTGTTTATTTATAAAAAAAAAAAATTATTTATAAAAAAACAATATTATTGGTAAATAATACAAATATAAATTATAAAAATAAAAAATAATATAAATATTATGAATTATAAAAATTAAAAAAGAAAATTATTTATAAAAAAACAATATTATTGGTAAATAATACAAATATATTGTTTTGTTATCGTTTAAATTAAATTATCGTATTCCTTTGTTTATTTATAAAAAAAGAAAATTATTTATAAAAAAAACAATATTATTCGTAAATAATACAAATATATTATATTGTTATCGTTTAAATTAAATTATCGTATCGTATAGTGTATAGTATATAAGTCTCGTATAGAGGCCTATACGGGTGTTATTGTATAGTATCGTATCGTATCGTATAGTGTAGTATAAGTCTCGTATAGGTTTCCTATAGGTCTTGTATATGCATATTGGATTAGACGGGACCTAAACCACACCTATACGATACGATATCACACTTATAGGCTTATACGAGGTTAATACGTGACCTAAACCACACCTATACGATACGATATCACACTTATAGGCTTATACGATACAATATCACACTTATAGGCTTATACGAGGTCAATACGGGACATATACTATGCTATACGATACGATATCACACTTATAGGCTTATACGAGGTCAATACGGGACATATATTATGCTATACGATACGATATCATACTTATAGTCTTATACGAGGTCAATACGTGACCTATACTACACCTATACGATACGATATCACACTTATAGGCTTATACGAGGTCAATACGGGAACTAAATCACACCTATAGGCCTATACGGGTGTTATATCGTATCGTATAGTATCGTATCGGGTGTTATTTTCCTTTTTTTTTTATAAATAAACAAAGGAATACACAAAAAAAAAATACAAAAATGGAGCTTTATATACGCTCCTTAGAGATCACTACGCAGCATATAAGACAAAAATGACACAACTACCCTTGTATTTGGCTTCGTATAGCCTCAATACAAGGGCATAAATGACATTTTCAGACCTTTACATACGCTGAGTATTGGTCAATACGCAGCATATATAAACTATAAGGGTTAAAAAGATAATTTTACCACAGGTTTGGGGTTAAAAATAATTTTACCACCCTTTAAATACGTTGCGTATTGACCTATACACAGCGTATATAAAGGTCTGAAAATGTCTTTTATACCCTTGTGTTCAGGCTATACGAAGCCAAATACAAGGGTAGTTGTGTCATTTTGGTCTCATACGCTGCGTAGGGACCTTTAAGGAGCGTATATAAAGCTCCATTTTTTTATTTTTTTTATTGTGTATTCCTTTGTTTATTTATAAAAAAAAGAAAATTATTTATAAAAAAAACAATATTATTGGTAAATAATACAAATATAAATTATAAAAATAAAAAATAATATAAATATTATGAATTATAAAAATTAAAAAAGAAAATTATTTATAAAAAAACAATATTATTGGTAAATAATACAAATATATTGTTTTGTTATCGTTTAAATTAAATTATCGTATTCCTTTGTTTATTTATAAAAAAAGAAAATTATTTATAAAAAAACAATATTATTCGTAAATAATACAAATATATTATATTGTTATCGTTTAAATTAAATTATCGTATCGTATTGCATCATATCGTATCGTATAGTGAATAGTATATAAGTCTCGTATAGAGGCCTATACGGGTGTTATTGTATAGTATAATATAGTATCGTATCGTATCGTATCGTATCGTATCGTATAGTGTAGTATAAGTCTCGTATAGGTTTCCTATAGGTCTTGTATATGCATATAGGATTAGACGGGACCTAAACCACACCTATACGATACGATATCACACTTATAGGCTTATACGAGGTTAATACGTGACCTAAACCACACCTATACGATACGATATCACACTTATAGGCTTATACGAGGTCAATACGTGACCTATACGACGCTATACGATACGATATCACACTTATAGGCTTATACGAGGTCAATACGTGACCTATACTATGTTATATGATACGATATCACACTTATAGGCTTATACGAGGTAAATACGTGACCTATACTACACCTATAAGATACGATATCACACTTATAGGCTTATACGAGGTCAATACGTGACCTATACGACGCTATACGATACGATATCACACTTATAGGCTTATACGAAGTCAATACGTGACATATACTACGTTATACGATACAATATCACACTTATAGGCTTATACGAGGTCAATACGGGACATATACTATGCTATACGATACGATATCACACTTATAGGCTTATACGAGGTCAATACGGGACATATACTATGCTATACGATACGATATCACACTTATAGTCTTATACGAGGTCAATACGTGACCTATACTACACCTATACGATACGATATCACACTTATAGGCTTATACGAGGTCAATACGGGAACTAAATCACACCTATAGGCCTATACGGGTGTTATATCGTATCGTATAGTATCGTATCGGGTGTTATTTTCCTTTTTTTTATAAATAAACAAAGGAATACACAAAAAAAAAATACAAAAATGGAGCTTTATATACGCTCCTTAGAGATCACTACGCAGCATATAAAACAAAAATGACACAACTACCCTTGTATTTGGCTTCGTATAGCCTCAATACAAGGGCATAAATGACATTTTCAGACCTTTACATACGCTGAGTATTGGTCAATACGCAGCATATATAAACTTTGTGAAAAAATGATCCCTCAAACCTACCAAAATGACTCAAAAAAGTCTAATGGTTTATATACGCTGCGTAGAGAGCTATACGCAGCGTATATAAACCTTGTTTTCTGTGCAATGATTGGTTATTAGGCACTGAGATCCATGGTTTATATACGCTGAGTATAGGTCAATACGCAGCGTATAGGGTTAACCCTATACGCTGCGTATTGACCAATACGCTGCGTAGGTAAACCCTAAGTGTGCAGATAGGCAAACTGGGTGTGCAGATAGTTATGGCCATTTGAATTAACTCATTTGAAAAGTGGGTCATGATTGCCACCTTGTAAACAAATATATATGGTCGCTCAATGTAATTTGTTTGTCATGTTCAGGCATGGAATTCGTCAGCTTCGGAGTGGGTGGGCTGACGGGCCAGCATATATAACACAATGCCCAATCCAAACGGGCCAGTCATACGTTTACAACTTCACCATCAGCGGACAGAGAGGAACACTTTGGTACCATGCCCATGTTTCATGGATAAGGTCTACCCCTTTATGGCCCTATTGTCATTCTCCCCAGGCGTAACACTTCATACCCGTTTCTCAAACCTTACAAGGAAGTTCCGAATATATTCGGTATGTTACCAAATCGTTTTTAGGTGTATGGGCCAATAGACTTGTTCTTGAACTAAACTTCATCTTTTACAATAATAGGGGAGTGGTGGAAGGCCGATACAGAAGCAGTGATCAACCAGGCCCTTCAAACCGGAGCTGGCCCAAATAATTCTGACGCTTATACAATTAACGGGTTGCCTGGACCGTTATACAATTGTTCTTCACCAAAGGGTACCTAATTCTTTTTTATTATACTCATTTCTATCGTTTTAACAGAGGTGGAAAATGGGCTGGATAACGGGTCAAACCCAATGATTTTATAATAAAGTCAATATTGGTTGTGCTAGGTTGACCTAAAACCCTTTTGACTCGCATTTTCTGAACAAATAACCTTTTTTGCTATATGCAGAAACTTTTCGGCTCAAGGTGAAACCGGGGAAGACGTACCTCCTTCGTTTGATCAATGCTGCACTCAATGACGAACTCTTTTTCAAAATCACAAACCATACTTTTACCGTTGTTGATGCCGATGCAAGCTATGTTAAGCCATTTGAGACAGACACAATCTTCATTACACCGGGCCAAACAAGCAAATGTCCTTCTCAAGACAAAAAATCTCACCTCAAACACTAGATTTTTTATGGCGGCCCGACCGTATTCCACCGCTGCCTCCGGGACATTCGATAACACCACTGTCGCCGGGGTTCTTGAATACAACAGTAATAATACGCCATTATCCAATACTTCTACTAAAGGACTTGCCCTACCACCACTCCCAGCGATCAATGCCACGTCATATGTAGCCAACTGGACCAATAAGCTTCGTAGTTTGGGAAACTCACAGTTCCCGGTGAATGTTCCACAAACCGTCGAAAATAATTACTTTTTCACAGTGGGGAACCAAACATGTCAAGGTCCCAATGGTACTAAATTTGCGGCCTCGGTTAACAACGTCTCCTTCACCATGCCAACAACCGCGCTTCTTCAGGCTCGGTATTTTGGGAACTCAAAGGGCGTTTTCTCCACCAACTTTCCATCATTCCCTCTTAATAAATTCAATTACACTGGCACTCCACCCAACAACACGATGGTTTCGCACGGCACAAAAGTGGTGGTGCTACCATACAACACGACCGTGGAGCTGGTGATGCAAGGCACTAGCATTCTTGGAGCCGAAAACCATCCTCTCCACCTCCACGGGTTCAACTTTTACGTGGTGGGGCAAGGCACTGGAAACTTCAACTCCTCTACCGATCCTGCCAAATACAACCTTGTTGATCCCGTTGAAAGAAACACCGTTGGGGTGCCCTCAGGCGGGTGGGTGGCGGTTCGGTTTAGGGCGGACAATCCGGGCGTATGGTTTATGCATTGTCACATTGAGATTCATTTGAGTTGGGGGTTGAGATTGGCGTGGGCAGTAATGGATGGGAAGCTTCCGAACCAGAAGTTACCTCCACCACCTTCTGATCTTCCAAAGTGTTAATTGTTGGGTTTGACTCATGAGTCTTTTGGTTTTTGAGTTTTTAAATTATGTTCTTGTGACATGAGTGATTTTTTTCATAATGTTTTTGGTATTTTGGGCCTTGAATTTGTCTCAAATCCTTTGATTCCTCTTGTAAACCTGATTTGATTAGAGAGAGACTCGATTTTGTTTATGTTGATTAATATCAACATTATATGGATTGATGAATGCAATAAAACTTACTCTTTGGAAGATTTAATCTTCTTTGATGTCCTTATTATGGAAGATAGTGTGGATGTTCTATTCTTCCTTATTACTCTCAAACGATACGCAAGTTAATTGATTACTGGACATTAAAGAAAATTAACAAGGCATGCCTACATATTTATGGATTTATAAAGAGTAATATTGTCCATCAATAAATTGATAATCGTATCAAATTATATATAAAGGCTCATTGGTTAATATTTATAAATTAATAATCAAACTAACATATTAAATATATTCCAACATTTGCCCACTTGACTAACTGACTACAAAAATAAGTTGGTCATGGGTTAGTTAAATTCCTACATCAAAAACTTCACAATAACACCAAGGTAGAAAGGTGCATAAATCCAACATACGAGACCCTTGCGAATGATACATTAACACTCTTATGTTACTTGTATTAAAAAAACCACTAATTGAAATTTTCTCCTTTGTTCATTGAAGAGTTAATCACAGTATGTTACTTGTATTAAAAAAACCCCAAGTCTTTTTTTGTAGATTTTAATCTATTGAGTGATTTTGTGTGGTTTGAGAAACTTGTGATCATGAAACATTGTCCTCGTTGCCCTATGGCCGAATTTTGTTTTGAATTCCAGTGTGGAGATATAGTAATAGAGATTACATACATGAAACATCTTTGACAAGTTATTGGTATAACAATGCTTAGGAAAAATAATGATAGAAGGAGATGAATATTTATAAGTATCCAAATTTGAACATATTATGCATTCAACAGGTTATAACAAGAATCAACTGTGGCCAGAGTGTGAGCATCAGTGGCTTGACCTTATGGAGAATACAAAATAAACACATTGCATTTTCATCCCATTATTCATCCAAAACCAATAGTAAGTCGAATCTAAGTGTATACATTATTTGTATCTGAATACAACTTTAAAATTAGAATACTCGAGCTTAATAACTCTTGGATGATCTAGTTTTCATGTATACTTGTCTGTGGTTTAAACTCTTTTACAAACTAAGCAATAACCATCGTACAAACAATTTCAAATCCTCTTTACCACATTTGTAGTGTTAGTCATTCATCATTGCTAAGCATATTCACATTTTTATAAATACTAGAAAATTTCTCCGCGCTACGCGGCGGGAGAGTGGTCAAAGTGGTCATGGTACTGTTAGTAATATCCCAAAACTGTAAACATTTATTAAAAATTAATAATAAATTTTTAGTAAGAAAAGTAGACGCTAGCATCTAATTTATTCAGTTCCTACATAACTCATTGAAACAATATATTTTGATAAAATCGTCTAAAATAAAAACATTTAAAAAATAATCGGTTAATAGTTATTAATGAGTACAAAAAGCATAAAAATGTTGTTAGTGCTATTATAGATATCTAATAATTAGCTATGAATCTATGATTTCATGAAGATTTAAACACTTCAATATTATAGGATGGATGACACTATAAGGACAATTTGGTAATTACAATGATGGCATTGCAGCTAACCACTTCTGTTATATATATATAACTAGGGTTATTCCTCTACGCGCGTTGCGCGGGGTAACCCGGGTTAATTAAATAGGGAGTCGCAGTTCGCGGGTGTAAATTACTCGAATGGTCTCTGTTTGCTTGAATTTTAGCTAAAATAGCGATTCAAAAAGGGTTATCTTGAAAATCATGTAAGAACGGCTGATGATAAGAGTCTTGCAAACAAAAAAGGAGACGCTAAATTCAATAAAAGTAAAAACTACTGTCATTTAGGTTTAACTACACAAAAACCTCAATATGCAAGTATCAAAACTTCAACCCATATGATATACAAAAACCTATTACAACATAAAGCATAACGAAAGTTTTAAATTAGGTAATGATGGAAAAAGCTAAATGAACGTCTCAACTTGGACAGGCGTTCATGCCTGGAGAAGAGCTACAAAACTCGTCTACTGGTCGATGGACAACTCCTTTGATCGAAAATTTGAGCTCTAAAACACTAAATCGAATAAGCAACGCTTGTTAAAAGAGAAATTTATTTACCATCCAAAAGTTTAACTGAATTTGTGTCGTACACAAATGAAGTCTTTCAGGTCAACTAAAGCTATGGTCTGTTATGGATATCATTGGCTCCCTCAGTGGATTAAACAAAAATGGAGTATGTCATCATGTGATTGACTTGGTGATTTTTATTAAAACCAAAAAAAATAATTTATTTTTAACACAAAAGCAACATATCATGATCAAACGGACATAATACTTTAGCTTTCTATAAAATTTTGAATTAGAGAGAATCCATTGTAATGGTGTATGAGTTTTTCCCCCTATTTACCAAGAGTCTGATGGAGATCATGTGATTTAAAAAATAGATTTGTGCAAAACATACAAGATGATGTATTCATTAAACAATCACCTGATGTGCATTATTCAGCATGTAGGGTCTATTATCATAAGACTTGCCCATATCATCTTCTCCACAATTGCTGAAGCAACTCACGCTTGGTTTCCTCAACTTGACAAATTTGTACACATTGTAAATTTCAGCAAGATAACTTTTTAAACGGAACCAAATATTCTATAATTCTGTTAAAGCAGACACAAAATAGTTCTAAAAGTGACCAATATCAAACCACTACAAAAGGCATCAAAAACAATATAACTTCAAAAACAGAACACTAATTACCCACCTATATTATCCATTATCAAACCGGTGCAAATGCCATAAAAAAACAAACCTGCAGTAAAAAAATCATTTACAATAGTAAAACGGTGTTGGGTTTTTCTTATAAAAACAAAAGGCATACAAAAGAAACATTTGACATTGCAGGAAAGTTAGGAAACACATACCCAGAGCTATGCCGAACACAATATTTAGGTCGAACACAACATTTCTTCGGATTTGTATCTTGCACCTGAAATTTTGGAGAAACTTTGAAAAAGTCATCACAAATTCAATTAAACTGTCACGTCAAGAACTCACTGTTCTGAGTTCTCTTATGATAGGATTAAAAATCAACAGTTAGAAAGAAAATTTCAAATTCCAAATCAATCTCTTGAAGAGAAACACCAACAACATCATCAAAAGTAAACTTCCAATATGAACACATCAGGTTTGGTTAGATTTGTGTTTGTAGGCGCAGATATACCACCTCATTGTGGCTGCAAATCATCAGATTGCCACGCCATAACAATGTAGATAGACGATTTTTCTTATCTCATCATGGCCCATTCAATTTTCTTCTCTGTTAAAATGTTCATGTTCATTATGTTTTCAAAGCATCTAAGGTAATGTCCATACAACTTGCACCAAAAAGTCGACAACTAAAGACACTAACTAAAACACGTTAAACTGATTAATTCAACATAACCATAACAAAAACCTCAAAAGTCTCTATAACATAAAGCAACAAAACTGATGGAAAGAAACAAACCCAAATAATCTCTTAAAGAGAAGCACCAACATCAATATCATCGACAATGAACTTCCAATATGAATACATCTGATTTGTTTAGATGTGTATTCGTAGGCTCAGATATACTACCTCATCGTGGCTGCAAATCATCAGATTGCCATGCCAAAATAACAAAGATAGACGATTTTTCTTATATATCATTATCATCACGGCCTATTCAATTTTCTCTGGTACAATGTTGATGTTCTCAAAGTACAGAAAGCACAAAAAAAAACCACAAAAAAAAACGAAATCCATACCTGCCATGCCAAGACAACTTCAACATCCAATTTAGAGTCATATGTATGAATTCATGACAACCATAAGACATATATAAGGTGATACGAACGACAAACCCAAGCCAACCATATCCACCAAAAATTTGATGAGTTAGATAAAGATTTAATCGACACCGTGCACCAGCAATAAGGTTTTTGCGAGTTACGCAGCCATGACACAGATCCCCGACCACACATCGACAGATAGAGGTGGTGTCAGCGACCTCAACACAAGGCTGACCACCACCGGCACCATCTAACACCAAAAATGTAAGCAAGATTTTTTTCGCCCGCGCTCCGCGGTGCGGTCAATCAGCCGTTAATACGAAGGAAACGATTGCCACGAATATCATCAAACGGTTCCACCATCACCATCAATACAAACCGTACATTAAACAGCTACAACTCCACCACCACTACCAACACATCCAACTCCACCACCTCTACCAACACAATCAGGACACCAAAATATTTAACCACCACCAACACAACCTTCATCATACAGTTCCAACTCCACCACCACTACCAACACAATCGTTTAATCAATCAATCTCGGAAATCTAAGCAAACAAAAAATGAAATCACGAACACCAATCGACTCAGATCCGAAAAGATCATCATTGTCGAACCCGCTCACTGGCGCTACGGTTGCAACGGAGTTGCCATGCCATGTAGCAAGCCAGCATCATTGTCTGGTAGACAAAAGGCTGAAACCTCGCAAGAATGCCAGCCCCCATCGCCTAAAACGTCGGCTAAGGTTTTATGCCACCACCAAGACTGCCAGAATCCGCCGGTGGTGACCCTCTGGTAACCTCCCCTCGTTCTTCTTAAAAATGGGTAAGGTGTACGCTGGAAGACACGCATCTCAAGGGAGGATGACGACCCAAATAGGTCAATCGGAACAAACCAAGACCAAAACCACCGTTCATTTGTATTACTCTATTAATAGAGTATAACTAAAGATCATTTTATCTGTATACAGTCTATGTGGATCACGGATCCTAAAATTTTCAATAATGGCGGTAAATATTACCCCCAAATTGAAGATTCAACGCCAATCCAAAACAAACTCAATATTTCACTTACAAAGGAGAGAACCTAAGCAAACCCAATTTCTTGTTTGCAAGATCAAGAAACCCCAAATAGCAAATTTTGTGATTTTCTCACATGAATACAGAAATAAGTATGAAAGGGTGAACGAACCAAACGGTCGAGCGGCGGTGGTTCTCTGGTGGTGGGTGGGTGGTCGGTCGCCGGCAGAGAGACATAGTAGAGCCACGCCTTGTGTCCAATAGCCGAGAAACGAACCATCCCACCGCACTGTCTTTCCGGCCAGCTCCAAGTTTTATAGATCAACAACCATGTCTTTCCACACCCTCAGAAAACCTCACAGCAGAGAGACACCCGATGGTGATCGTTGTGGTGGTGTGACCGTGTTGACCCTCCGGTCACCGGCGGTCACCGCCCCTCTCTCTTATCCATTTTTCTCTCTGCGGCATAGAAGGAGGTTAAAAGATTGAAGACACGCGTCTGAAGAGGGGATGACCGGCCAAATAGGTAAATAGGAACAAACCACGACGTAGAATCACTATTCATTTCCAGTGCCTTGTGTCCAATAGCCGAGAAACGAACCATCCCACCGCACTGTCTTTCCGGCCAGCTCCAAGTTTTATAGATCAACAACCATGTCTTTCCACACTCTCAGAAAACCTCACAGCAGAGAGACACCCGATGGTGATCGTTGTGGTGGTGTGACCGTGTTGACCCTCCGGTCACCGGCGGTCACCGCCCCTCTCTCTTATCCATTTGCAAGATCAAGAAACCCCAAATAGCAAATTTTGTGATTTTCTCACATGAATACAGAAATAAGTATGAAAGGGTGAACGAACCAAACGGTCGAGCGGCGGTGGTTCTCTGGTGGTGGGTGGGTGGTCGGTCGCCGGCAGAGAGACATAGTAGAGCCACGCCTTGTGTCCAATAGCCGAGAAACGAACCATCCCACCGCACTGTCTTTCCGGCCAGCTCCAAGTTTTATAGATCAACAACCATGTCTTTCCACACCCTCAGAAAACCTCACAGCAGAGAGACACCCGATGGTGATCGTTGTGGTGGTGTGACCGTGTTGACCCTCCGGTCACCGGCGGTCACCGCCCCTCTCTCTTATCCATTTTTCTC
Source organism: Helianthus tuberosus (assembly GCA_030545235.1). NCBI lineage: Eukaryota > Viridiplantae > Streptophyta > Magnoliopsida > Asterales > Asteraceae > Helianthus > Helianthus tuberosus. The sequence continues at coordinate 89,648,452 of CM060369.1, forward strand.
TCTGCGGCATAGAAGGAGGTTAAAAGATTGAAGACACGCGTCTGAAGAGGGGATGACCGGCCAAATAGGTAAATAGGAACAAACCACGACGTAGAATCACTATTCATTTCCAGTGCCTTGTGTCCAATAGCCGAGAAACGAACCATCCCACCGCACTGTCTTTCCGGCCAGCTCCAAGTTTTATAGATCAACAACCATGTCTTTCCACACTCTCAGAAAACCTCACAGCAGAGAGACACCCGATGGTGATCGTTGTGGTGGTGTGACCGTGTTGACCCTCCGGTCACCGGCGGTCACCGCCCCTCTCTCTTATCCATTTTTCTCTCTGCGGCATAGAAGGAGGTTAAAAGATTGAAGACACGCGTCTGAAGAGGGGATGACCGGCCAAATAGGTAAATAGGAACAAACCACGACGTAGAATCACTATTCATTTCCAGTGCTTTATTAATAGATATATTAATAATTCATATTTGACCCATTCCACGTTATTTCATGTCTCACGATCTAAAGATGGATACGATAGACACCATTTCATTCATGTAAAATGCATCACTACAAGAAAACGGGGCAATAGAGGCGACACCAATAACAGCGACAAGCCATATGTCGCCGCTATTGGTCGATCCGGAGCACGGTGTTCCAAATTAAACCCTAGCCATCCATTTGTTATCTTAATCTAACGGCTGGTGTTTACCCTAGTCAATAGAGGCGACACTAAAGGTAATAGCAGCGACGGGCGTCGCCCCTATTACCTTTTCGCAAAACTGCAAGCTAAAAGCGGGATTTCTTCCCTCTTTCCCCATTTCCCCCCAATCCTTTCATCTCTCTCACCGAAAAAAAATCAAATCGCGAAAATCACTTCAAGTTCACAATTTCTTCTCCCAAATCGGTTAGTATTGTTAGCTTTTGTTGAATTTCTTCATTAATTTGTTATATATTTGTTAATTTCTTTACTTTGTTGTGTATGTATGTGTGTTTGCTAGAAAATTCCGGCCACTTACCTCGTCTCCGACGTCACCACCACCTTATAGGAGCTTCAAATAAGGTTAGTTTTCTTTTAATTTTGCTCCTCATACCTTTTGAGTTCTTATCAACGTTGTCTTCAAATCAATCAAAGGTGTTTAGTCGTTGTTTAGTCGAGTATAAAAGGGTGTTTAGTCCTTTTTAAGGTCACTGTGGCTAGCCGGAAGAGTCCGTTTAGTCTGTATCGGGAGGATATTTTGTCTTCTGAATGTGGGCAGATCTATGATCAGGCTGATGCCGCTGGGTTTATTAAGTTGTATGGGTTGCCTATGAGGGTTAGAGCCATGCTTGAGAAGGAGCAGGGTAAATTGTGAAATGTTGTTGATTAGGGTTCTTGTTCTTGAATTGAGAAACTTTATGGGCTTTAACCACTGAATAAATATCAGATTCAACAATGGATGCTTTCTTTAGTTGTATGGGTTGCCTATGAGGGTTAGAGCCATGATTAGTCTTCTAAGCTCTCTCTTTGCAATTCTTCCCCTCCATCTGCATTGTGTAACTATGGATGCTTTCTTTAGTTTTATAATCTGCAGAATTTTTATGACAACGCCACCGAGTGTAACCGAAGAAAAAACCATTAGAATCATTCAGTTCATGCAATGCAAAATATTAACGTGGTTGCGGCTATTTTATTACTTAAAAGCCAACGTGAATTTTAATTGCGGCTTTAGTTTCCTTTCGGTGTCTGAACATTTTACGAGCGCCAACTGCACGTATATATGTTTGTACTGTAAGAACCGATGCCCGAAGTCTGGTATAGGCTGCCCAAGCACGCCATTTGCGGTTATCCGTTGCGTTTACGGTCGTATAACGGCTGCGAACGGGCCATAAACACAGCGGTTAACCGCTGCGTTTGCAGCCGTTGGACCGCTGCGTTTACAGACCGTTCGCTGCCGTTTACGGTCGTAAACTCAGCCATTTAACGGCTGCGAACGGGCCGTAAATTTTTATAACAAATGTTTTTAACTTTTCTCATTTTTAATGTTAAATAGGGTAGCTGAGCAGAATTATGTAAGTATTTGAAGTATAGTATTCATAATATATATATATATATATATATATATATATATATATATATATAAAATCATCTTCGTAAAATACAACTAGCTTTGGAACAAGAGATTATATGTCAAAACGACCGTGCCGAAGAAGACGGTAGTTGTCAACCGCCGACCGAGATTGCCTCGTTTCAAAAGGTCTTGGGTGATCGGCGGGGATGGTTCCGAGGGATTGGGCATAAACCTTCCAATACACCCTCCAATGTTGGTGCGCAGTCTCAAAGTCAACAACAATATTCCGAGGTAAAAATTATCATATTTTACTTTGGTAAATGTTGGGTTATATTAGTAGTTTTGTTAGGAAATTGGTAACTTTGGTATATATCATCTTAGTATAATATTAATATGCTAATTTGGGTTTTGATATATTTTTATCTTAGGAATTTGTTTCGAGGTTGTTCCAAACCCCGTCGTTTTTGGCCGCCTTGAAGACTATCTCGGTTCGATGGGAAAGCAATCCACGGACGATGATGATGACATTTTCAATATCGATGAAGACGACGACATGATGTAGTTTTTCATGTTTTACGAAATTTTAGGTTGTTTTGTCCGAATTAAACGACTAACTTTTAAGTTATGAATGTTAGTATGTACGAACATATAATTATTGTATTTATGTAGTTTGTTGTGTTTATGTAGTTTGTTTGTGTGTTTTTTAAAACGTGAAATCAGCAGGTTTTGTATATTTTGCGGGAAATATTGTAAAAGCAACAAAAATATTGAAAAAAAAAAGACTTTTAGCAGCTACATGTCGCTACTAATAATCATAAGGTAATAGCGACGAACGTCATTAGCGACGTCTTATTAGGGACGAAGTTTCGCTGCTATTGGTGACACGGACCAATAGCAACGACATGTTGTCAATAGCGTCCCATCAATAGAGGCGCTACAATAGCGACGATTTGTCGCTGCTATTACCAATAGCAGCGACGATCTGGATCATTAGAGGCGACAGTCGTCGCCTCTATTGCCCCATTTTCTTGTAATTATAGACATGAGAAAGTATTTGTAATTAAACATTGATGAATGCATATAAAATCATGATTCACGACATAACGTAAATGGAATCCTGATTAGCTAGGGTGAGTTCAGTTTAGAGCAAATGTAGATCACATCATCATGGTTAACTTGAATAGTGTGAAAAGACTATCGAAACAAGAGGTTTTAATGTGTCCACATTTTAGCTAGAAGGAGCAATTTGATACTAATCAGTTAATAAATCTATCGGAACCAACCCACCCCTCTTCAAGCTATATTACACCCCTCTTCAAGATATATTAACTTGATTAACAAATCAAGATAAAATAGAACATTAACTAATACAAACATGTCTAAGTAAAACGGGGTGGGGGGGGGGTGGATGTGGGGGATAATGGTTACCAAAAACCAACAAACTAATTAGGCAATGGTAAAAACAAAGAAACATGACAACAAATGCTAATAGATGAGAAGAAATAGATTTGAACAAAAAATTTGGAAAAAATGGCAAAATATTATGTAATTGTGTTGTACAGGACGGTGTTTAATTGGCCACGCCTGTGCGCACACAAACGGGATCAGCCACGAGTGTGCCCATACACATACTGGCATCAGTGGCGGATCTAGAAAATTACTTAAGGGGCAACCTTTCAAAAAAATTTTTAACGTACTTCATACAATGTAAACGAAACAACGATAGTAGTGCGGTAATAAATAAATTTAAACACGTACCTCAATGAGTTCTCCTCTTCGGTTTTTGAAAGCTTGAAACCGGGCCATGACATCCTCTTCTTTTACTTTACAAAAACTTTCTTTTTCGACCGCACAAATTAGAGCGTTGTTCAAATACTCATCACCCATCCGATTGCGTAAATCCGTCTTGATAAGCTTCATTTTAGAAAAACATCTTTCAACGGTTGCGGTTTCAACCGGTAAAACCAGTGCTAGCTTCAATGTTCGATAAACCAAAGGAAAAGTTTCATTTTTTTCCGTTTTCCACCATTACACGAGCAAGGTCACTCAATCCAGTTAAATTTGCAAATTTATCATCTTCCTTTAAAGTGTGATAAAATGTCGAAAGATCACCCGTAAGAACCCCTCTTTCTTCTTTATTAAAGTCATTCGGATACATTTCAGAAAACTTCACTATCTTTGATATGTCAAATTTAGCAAACGAATTACAAGGATTTAAACCCGACATATTTTCTATCAAACTAGTTGAGACCTCACTAAATCGGCTTCCAAGTTCTTGAAGTTGCATATCCAAAACCGTATTAAAAATCTCAACTTCAAAATGATGTCGGTTAGTAATGACATACTTTCGGTTTCTTTTATTACCATAACTTTCCGCCATATCTAACATCTTAATGTTGTTTTTTTCACAAAAAGATGTTACGTTTGCCAACATCTTTTCAAACCCATTTTGTCTTAAATGATTCAAAGCTCGTTTTGTCCCGCTTATCAAATGAGATGCTTCTAACAAGTCTTGACTCTCTTTTTGAAGATGTTTTGATAGAGCCTTTGTGAGGCCTAAGATATCGTTCAACAAGTGTATGTAAAACACAAATTCAAGACTCTCAAAATATGATAGAATACCTGACGCATTGGATCGTTGTTGAAAGGTCTCTCCATCTTGTTTAATAAAAGTAAGTACCTCAACAACTTCCGGAAATAATTTCAACAAACTTATGATGGTTCTATGATGAGAACCCCATCGTGTGTCTCCGGGTCGGGCAACGGAAACCTCTTGGTTTAATCCTTTTCCTGTGTTAATTTCACCCGCTAGAATTTCGTTTTCCACTCTCTCTTTTTTTGCCTCCAACATCATATCTTTTCTTTTGCAAGATCATTCAAATCGATTTTGTTTCGTGTTGAAGGACTTGAAGCCGAAGTAATAATTGGACTTGGAGTTGGTCCAATATCTTCATTTTCTTGCATATCAATATCATTCTTTGAACTTGGACCAATATCTTCATTTTCTTGGCAAAGGGAGGAGGGACTGAGGGAGGGGAGGTCGGCGCCGGCGGCAAAGGGCGGAGGGAGGGGAGGTCGCCGGTCGGCTCTGCTTCTGCTCGACTGGAGTGGCAGTGGGGAATGGGATGTGAATGTTCGACCCTGCTTCTTTTCTTTTTACTTTCTTTGTTAAAAGAATGGGTATTGGGCTATAATAATTGGGCTTACAAGTCTTGGGTAATTAGTTGTGTGGTATAAATTTTTTTGGGCTTTCAAAAGAGGTAACATAATATTTATCAAGGGGCAACAAAATCCGAAAAACGCAAAAAAAAAAAAATTTATGCTATCGCGGCCGAGCCAAGGGGTAACCCGGGCTACCCCTTGACATGGGGTATGTCCGCCCCTGACTGGCATGCTATCATCAGGTCCACATTATTTCTAAAATTCAGGGTTTACACCTGTTTTTACCATTTTTCAAGTTTTCATTTAACAGAAGGAGGGGAAGGAAAACAAATTAGGAGAGAAAAGTAAGGAAAAAATGTGATTTTTTTCGTGTTCCTGAGTTTAATGAAAAGTAAAGGAAAATAGAAGAAATCAAGCATTTTATGTGTTCCCGAGTTAGAAGGAAAAGAAAAGAAAGGAACAATTTTACCATTATACCCTCTAAACATAAAACATTTTAATAAGATATGAGGGTAATTTAGTAATTGATAAGATTTTCTCTCATAATCTCTCCGATTTGGGAGGATAAGTATACGAACAAGTTTTCTCCCTTTTCCCTCCTTTCCCCTCCCCTTCTATCCTTAAAAATCTCGAGAACATGGATTTTTATATTTTCATCTCTTTTCTTTCCCCTCCCTCTGTTAGATGAGACTCGGGAACAGAGTGTACAAAGTAAAAGAAGAAGAGGGAAAATCCATCAATTCGCACGGGTTGCCTCTCGTAAGTGTCACATTTAGTTACAAGTCTGATTGGACTCATAGTCGATTAAGGGTCCATTGTGTCGGGGAGACTGTTTCCTTCGGGTTACTCATGGACAATCATAGCAAGTCTATCATTCACTTTTTGCGGGTGTCCCAATTGTTGATATGGTGCATGAGTATGGTGCGGGTATCTTGAATCATATTTTTTAGCTCCAAAATCCCCACTATCATATTCATATCGCATCGCATGTCCTCCACTTCGTATTCGAGGTCTTCAACTTTGTCAAGACCCGAAGCATAGCATCTTCGAAGACCTTCCAGGTCCACGCCCCCGAACTTTCCTTAAGACAACGTATCAGAACCGAACCGAACCGAACCGAACCGTACCGGTAGTACTGAAAGTACCGATTCCAAAAATCGCCAAAAGTAGGTACCAGTAACAATGACAAAAGTGGTCGGTACGGTACCAGTACGATATTCAAAGGTAAAAAGTGGGTAAAATAATGTATCGTATTAAACTAATACAGAACAGAAAGTACTGATCCCGAAAAACACCAAAAATGGGTATCGAAGTTCAATTGGTACGGTACTGGTATTTTTTAGTACCCAGTACTAATTGCTCATCCGTAGTCCCGTTACTCTCTATAAGCTCGTCCTCGGCCAAGTCCATGTTTTTTTTTCACATGGCTATAGTACCATCCATACTCCTTGGGGCAGGGAATGTCATTTGAATCCTCATTATCCAAAGTGATACGTATTGTTTCCTTGAGTTGGACCATTTTGATTTTGATGACAACCGGTTTGGAGGCGTCCTCAATAGAAGTTGTTTACATACCAAGCTACTAAACATGAATTATCAAAATCTTTAGTAGAGAAATAAAGAAAAATTGAATTCATCGTGTTTCCTGACAACCACGCCAAACACTTGTGTGTGTCGGGGTATATATTTTTAAAGGGTTTTTCGAACACAAATCTGTTAGCCAATAATATCTGCACATTATTATTGGCATGTATCTTCTAAATATTGTATATTGATTTATTAGTTGGGATTGATTTATATTGTTGTGTATAGCTCCTGGCCTCTCATTCTTGTATTATTTATAGTGTATCTTGTGATAATGCAAAGGCAAGGAAATTCATGTATTCACATGGTATCAATACCATTGGCCTGATTTCGATCTTGCCACACTTGCCATTCAAATCCTTCATTTTTTTCTGTTCTTTTGTCTGTTATCTCACCATGAGTAACAAGAATGATCAAACATATCCCAAACCTCATTCATCCCGTCTACAGAGTAACTAACATACAACACAAGGTTCGTATTCTTGACGGCGTTGAGGTGTCATACCCAGCATGGGTTAAGCTTTTCATGCTCCATGCCACTGCGTATGATGTGGTTTACCACATCGACGGTTCGCCGGCACCTGAGAAATCTGCACCCGAGTACAGATTGTGGAAGAAGATTGACGCAGTAGTTCTGCAATGGATCTACGGCACCCTCAGCAACGATCTCCTTGATCGTGTTCTTGAAGACCAACCTACGAGGGTCAAAACCTTGTTTTTGAACTGACCAACATAACCCTTGCCTCTATGCCTAATCTCGAAGCCTATTGCCAAAAAAATCTGGGATATTTCTGACCAACATGTCGTCGTTGACTGCCCGCTCAGTAATAGTCAGCGGATTCATCATCTCGTCAACGGTCTTCCACGGGAATATGACACCACAGCTTCCGTCTTAAATCAAAATTTACCCCCATGGGAGCAAGCCGTTGAACAATTTCAATCCGAAGCTCGTCTAATTGCGGCCCTAGAAGCTCATAATCCGACCCCATCACCACTGATGTAACCTCCCAACCTGATAACCGCCGCTGCAACAACACCCATCCTCCTTCCAACAGGGACAAAAACAATCGCCGCCAGTCTAATCAACGCCGTGACCAATACAGAGGACAGTGCTTCAACAGTCGTGGTTCTGGTCACTCACAACAACCCTACCAGGCTCAGCTTCCTTATGTTCCGAATTGGGCCTCTTAGCAGGCTTATGACCCATATTGGACACCACCTCCTTGCCCATTTCCAACTCAATCTTGGACTCCTCAACAGTGGGGTCCTCGGCCCAATTTAAGACCCAATAATAATAATAATTTACAAAGCTTTTCTAGTAGTAATCAAGCACAGGCCCACTTCGCTGGGGTTGACCCACTTGAACCTACTAGTTTGGCGAATGCGGTTCAGGCCCTCTCATTGGAATCTAGGTCTCGCAGCAACGAACAATGGCATTTCGACACAGGTGCATCATCTCACATTACTTTTGATCCTCATAAACTTGATACTTTTTCAACTTATTCCCCAATAAAGTCCATATTTGTAGGAAATGGCCATAAACTTCCAGTTATGGGTTTAGGACCTCCACTATCCCCACATCTTCCAAACCCTTACACCTAAAATTCATTTTGTTTAACCCTAATATTATTAAAAATCTTGTTTCTGTGCGAAAATTTAATGTGGAGAATAATACTTCCTTTGAATTTGACCCCTTTGGTTTCTCTGTGAAGGATTTCACAGATGGCATGGTCCTGAGTCATCACAACAGTACCAGTGATCTCTACCCGCTTACTACCAACGCTTCCGCCACAGCTTGCTTTGTTTTCACTAAAGATTCTCCGTTTTGGCATCACCGACTTGGACACCTGGGTCAACCCGTCATGGAGTTTCTTAATTCACAACATTTTATTTCTTGCAATAAACCAAAATTACCTTTTATTTGCCACTCTTGTCAGTTATCAAAACATAAATGGTTGCCATTTTCCGATTCTACAACTACTACTTTTTTACCTTTTGCAATTTTACATTGTGACTTGTGGACTTTGCCCATTTTGAGCCATGCAGGGCATAAATATTATATGGTGCTAACGGATGATTTTACCTAATATACATGGGTATACCCTTTAAAATTTAAGTCCGAGATGTTTATTAAATTTACTCACTTCCACCAATTTGTTGCAACACAATTTCACATGCCAATACAATCTTTTCAATGCGACATGTGTGGAGAATTTGACAACACCGACTTTAAAAATTTTGCAACTAAACATGGCATTCAGTTACGTTTTTCATGCCCTCATACCTCCCAACAAAATGGGAAATCCAAACGAATGATTATACGCTTAAATGAAATCATGTTTGCTCTCCTCACTCATGCTTCAATACCATCCTCATTTTGGGTTGAAGCTCTCTACACCGCCTCGTACCTCCACAACATTCTTCCCACTAAACTACACAAATTTCGAACCCCTACCTCATTCCTCTACCTTCGCCAACCATCCTACGATCATCTTCGTGTTTTCGGATGCCTTTGCTATCCGAAAACCTCCTCCACTCGCCCACACAAACTTTCTCATCGCTCTACTCCGTGTGTATTCCCAGGAAACCCGGAAAATTATCGTGGCTACCGGTGCTTAGATATCTCCATCGGCAAAGCCATTTTCTCTCAACACATCACTTTTGACGAGACGAAATTTTAGTTTTTTAATCCATCCAAATCTCAACCTACACACTCCTTCCTTGACCCGTCCCCACTTATTCAACCCTACCACAACTCCCCACCTACTGCCACATATCCATCCACTCCCTTACACCAACCCAACACTAATCATACTCGAAGCCCAACATCACCCATCCGCCCATATTCCACTTCTCCCTCCTCTAACTGGAAGGATACCATGGTTAACGAATATAAAGCTCTATTAGAAAATAACACGTGGAAATTAGTACCAAGACCGAGTAATGCACCTGTTATTCGATGCATGTGGCTATTTAAACACAAATTTCATGTCGATGGAAACTTGGAACGACATAAGGCTCGCCTTGTGGTTAGTGGCAAAAGTCAAACCATTGGAATTGACTTTGATGAGACTTTTAGCCCGGTAGTAAAACATACTACCATACGCACCGTTCTTAGCTTAGCTATGGCTACGGCCTGGCCCATTCATCAATTAGATGTCAAAAACGCATTTTTTGCATGGACATCTTAAAGAAACTGTTTACATGTTTCAACCACCAGGGTTCACGTCTTTCGAACATCTGAAATATGTGTGTAAGCTCCAGAAAAGCCTTTATAGCCTGAAACAAGCACCACAGGACTGGTACCAACGTTTTGTAGGGTATATCTCCATATGTGGTTTAAAAAGTAGCGTTTGTGACACATCTCTATTTGTCTATCGCAAGGACACCAGATGGCTTACCTTCTCTTGTATGTGGACGATATCATCCTCACTGCTTCGAGTGATTCTTTTCTCCAAAGCATCAACAAGTCACTATCATCTAAGTTCAACATGACAGACCCTGGTCAACTACATCATTTTCTTGGCATTGCGGTACACAAACAACAAAATGGCATTTTCTTATCACAAGCCACATATGTTGCAGACATTTTATTGCGTGCTTCATGTCCACATGTAACTTAGTTAGCACCCCAGTCGAGGTCGGTTCTGATGTGCTAAAAAGTAGTTTAATAAAAGTAACTAAATTAACCTAATTCTAAACTCTAAGTAATACTCTAGACTCACTAAGACACACACTAAACTACTAACCGGTAAGTGTACCGATCGACTCTATTATAGCTAATGTAAGTTCAGATATCGAACCCACGAGACTCTAATTAATTACGCTAATGACCTTATTTAGACTGACTCTGACACGACAGTTAACTATTTTTATGTTTTGGGGGAGGGGGAATTCTAAAAATCCTAAGAATGCAATTTAAAATTAAACTAAATTAACTAAACAAATTACTTCAGACTTTACTCAGATGGAGGAAACACTACCTAGACTGGAATCCTGATTGCTTTTAGTTGTGATTATATTTGGAAGTTGTTTACTATGGAACCGGGATCATAAAGTTCTCGCCTTTCGGGAAATCTAAAGGACTCCTAACCCTTCTCAAGAGCACGCTATGATACCCTAGAGGTTGTTTAGATTACCGGTTATTAGACTCTTTTTCAAGACACCTAATGGATTTATGAAAGTATCCTACGAGGCTCACTCCCTGTCGAGATCTAAACCAAGGATAGACTTGTTTTCTCAATTAGACTTGCTAGACATTAGCCAATAGGTTTACTCCTAACGAAGCTCCTACCTTTCAGTTTAATAACTTAGACCTAGCAATAATCTCGCACCTTTCAGCTATTGATAATTAGTAGAACACTTGATTTTATAATATTACCGATTATTACTTCTAAGGTTAGTTGCGCAATTTCACCCTAAAGAGTAAAGATTTATTCTGTGATATTAACACTCACCAAAATCTAAAACCCTAGCACGACTCTATTATGTGGTAAAAACCATCACCAAGAATCATACGAAGCAATAAACAATATTCAAACAATATCAAGCTCGCAAACACATCTAACCGATAGAACAAATCGCCTACAATTCATAAATAATCCATAGAATTCATAAATCCATAATAAAAATCAAAACTTTAGCAACCATTCATCCAATCTGGGTAGTTAAATAAGTTTAGCCAATCAAAGTCATTGAAAACATCAAAAACAAAGTATTATCAAGAACACGAAACATGACAGCGAAAGAGACGAAAGTAAGGACACCCGAATGGCAAATATGCAACCAGGATGATTCCCAAGCTTCATATCTTCAACCGGTAGCTCCACAAACTCGAAAACGCTCCAAGAGATCTCCAAAATTCGTCCAAAAGCTTCTTGATTCGAAAGTTATGGGTTTTGAAAGATTATGAGGAATTTATAGTGAAACCCTGATTTCAAAACGAATTATCGCCGCCTAGATACCCCGTCACGTCATGCAACGGGTGGATGGTTTAGGTGTCGCGCAGCGCGAGCACCACTTTCAACAAATATATTAATTTTTAATCCTAGCGGGGCGCGACTGTAAGCTCCTTAGGTCGTCGCGCGATGCGACGACATGTTTTTCTCAGACTTCTTCGATTTTAATTCAGTTTCAGTAACGCGACTAACCGAACTTCTTTGCAACTTAATTTCCAGCTGTTTAATTATCGTTTTTCGACACTTTCAGCACCAACGACCTGGAAAACAAGAACTGATTAAAGTAATGAAATTCTAACTAAAAACCTATCAAACAAACACGAGATATATACAAACTGAACACGATAAATGGATGTATTTTGAAATACATCAAATATTCCCACACTTACATTTTTTTATCCCCGAAAAAGAATTATGCAACGGAATGAGAATCAAGTTAATGTTCGGGCACAAAAGCTAGCTTATTTTAATAAAATTAACACCCGTGTTAACCGCGATTGCAAGTATTTCTATCCTCTTAAACCCATATAATGCTGTCCCACAACTCCTACATCAATCGGTCCAACCTGTGCAGCAGGCTGAAAGAAATCAGGTATTCCCATATTCATCTTATGCATAATGTACCTCAAGGCTCCTTCCTGCCTCTCCTGACCCGTCCGAATAACCTGCTCAAGATCATCAAATCTCTGCTCCATATAGCCATACAAAGACTACAGAGTAAGTGGCTCAGGAGGTGGCTGCCTACGAGGGTACTGGGGTGCAAGCCTTTCATGCCTCTGTGGTGGTCGCTGGCGATGTGCGGGCTCAATCTGTATCATAACATCCGCAGCTGGATGTCCCTCAGGTGGCTGCACCTGAGGCCCCTGTCTAATCTCCTCCCATCTATACGGCTCAGTATACGAAACAATACCAGCCTGCTGCAACTCTCTTATCCCAAAGATAACCGTCTTCGGACATTCATGTAAAACCCGGGGACTATATTTATCAAACACACCCAGATTCAATCCCAGACGGGTGATGTACGGTCCCATATCCAGAGCAGCCCGTGGACTCCCTCTACGTCCCCTACTAAACGAGGCAGCTAACACAGTGGCAAGATTCATCTCCCTATTCTCAACCCGACACATCAAGATGAATATCTCAATCCAGTTTGCTTTATTTTCTCTCGACTTCCGAGCCACAAGGGTAGTAGACAAGATCTTTAGAACGTACCTACACACCGGATTACGAACCGAGGTAATAAGGTTCGTCAGTGCAAAAGGATGATCGGAAACGGTGCCCCAAAACCGGCGTAACTCTGCTTCTCCAACACTACACTCCCTATCAATCGAGTATGCTCCTCGCAAACTCGTAGCAAACCCTGGCTGCTGAACCTCCTCGGGTGTGTAAAAACCAGAAGCAACCGCAAAACGGGCTACATCCATCTCAAACACCCATCGACCCAAACTGAACGACATGGCCTTTCCATTAGCAAACTTACCCTCCTTATGCTTCCATGTTCTATGGAACTCTAAAACTAACTCCTGATATGTAAAGCCTGCGTCCCTAGACTTTTATCTAATTGTCACTTTTAGTCCCTAAGCTGTGTAATATGTGATACTTTTGATACTTGGTGAAACTTACGCTATGATTCTTGATACTTAATACTTGGAAACTATGATTCTATGATGCTATGAGACTATGATTCTAGAATACTTTATACTTTGGTGCTTGACTCTTGAGGCTAGTGAAACTTGAGACTTGGTTGAACGAGGGACTTGAGTCTTGTCACTGGCGAAAACTATGGAAACTATGGAAACTTTTGTGTTAATGATGTAATCTAGTTATGTGATACTATTACCCAATAATACGCAACGCAACGCCTTATCTAACTCGCGAAACAAATCAAAGACGGGAACGCAGAAAGGATGGGATTGGCCAAATGGCAATCCGATCGGATGACCATCCGATCAGATGACCAACCGATCAGATGGCCATTCGACCGAGTTGCCATCCGATCCGTGCACACAGCCTCACTCCCTCACTCTCACACTATAAATAGGCCTGTCACATCATTCTCACTGATGTGACAGCCTCAGTCGACCCAGACGCACGCACTCCTCTTTTCTTCCATTTCTTGGCAATTTCGGTACGTTTTACACTAGATTCTTGTACATCCTTGAACTACACACTATTCTCTACATGATTCTCCTTTGAAATCTCACTTTTCACCGTGAAATCTCTAAGTTTTGAGCTCTTGAAGGTGACGTCATCATGGCGGTTGTACCAATCTGTTGTGTGATGTCATTCTAAGTCGAGATCTAGCTCAGGTCTAAGAAATTTCATGGGTTTTACACTAAATCAATGTTAAATCTAAACTTTTTAAGCTAAAACTCATGTTTATCTCCATATTTCTTAAACTTTTACTTAAAATGGTGAGATCCAGATCTGAAACGGACTGCAGACTTGATTATTAGTCTGGAGTCGGCTTGGAAAGGGATTGTTACCGGAGAAGACGACCGGAGAACGGATTCTGACATAAGCACCGTCACGAACGGACGACTGAACGGACTGGGGTGATTCCCACCTGATCAGACTGGCTGTACATTGATGTGTTTACCATTGTCTCAAAATGTACCAGGTCATCGTTGTTTAAAACAGAAACTTAGAAATTTTACAAGTTGAGGATCAAGACAATGATAACCCGATCGAGTGGCAATCCGATTGGATAGTCATCCGATCGAACTGCCACCCGATCACGAGACACTTGCCTCTTAACCCTAAACATTTTGACACTTGAAACTTTATCGTCGAATGGCAATCCGATCGGATAGCCATCCGATCGAACTGCCATCCGATCAAGGTGACAATGTGCCTTAGAACCCTTCAACACTTAGAATCTTTGAAACTTCGAATCTTTTTGAAAACTTGGAGCCTTGGATCGAATAGCAATCCGATCGGATAGCCATCCGATCGAACAGCCATCCGATGAAGGTAGCCTGAGTTGACACTTGATTTGACAATTGGAATCTTGGCACTTGGATCAAATGACCATTCGATCGAATGGCCATCCGTCCCACTCACACACATGCCATCTCAATCGAATGGCAATCCGATCGGGTGGCCATCTGATCGGACAACCATCCGATCAAGTTTACTGATCCGGCAATTGGTTGAATCTTGTTATTCTGCCCGACTCTTATCTGTTGTAATCTAATCAGGCTAACTCTAAAAGAGCTCCCTTTGATCCAATAACAGTTGATCTGTTAAGCAATCACGGTGAGTATACTCGATCCCTTTTTGTTTTAAACTTTGGGATGTAACATGTATTCTATAAAACTAAGATACTTGAGACTTTTGGAATCTAAACTCTATCCTATGTTTATGTGAAACTTGTGATTCTTGTATTCTATTTGTGCTATGTGGACGTTTAATCCAGGGTGTGTAGTTCCGCCTTAACAATAGTAGCGCTATAGGAGATGCACCTCCCCATTATTCTCGGGGGTATTGTTAGGAGGATTCTAGTTTTCCTTGAGACTTGGTAAAACAACAAAGCATCGGAATACTTGGGCTATCACTTGTTGGACTGTGAACACTAGCATGGCTGAAACTATTTTGTTACATTTACATATGGATATGAGGCTTTTAATCTAGTATGCTATTATTCAAACTTTTATACTTGCCGGTACACTTTTGTACTGACCCTATTTTAATACATGTTGCAGGCTGACAGGATGCTAGGAATCTTGGAATCAAGCTAGGATGATGCTTAGAAACTCATATAAATAAATAAGTTTTGAAAAATATTTGAGACTTGATGTATTATGATACTTGATGATGGTTGTTTGGTTTTAGACAATGTTTGAATCAATCTAAATTATAATGAAACTATTTAGTGTTATGGAATCTCATGAGCAATCTGAACGCTTAGTGCTTGCACCCCGATGTTTCCTCCATCGGTTGGGATGTGACAGATTGGTATCAGAGCCATAGCTGTAGGGAATTAGGATAAGTATGAATACTTGCCCTAGTCTATAGTTATAGGAATATTGATTCTTATCTGTTGCTTAAGACTTATGCATTCTACCGTATCTGCTTCCTGGCAGCACATTTTCCTGCGAAACTTACATGCCTTTCCTAGGCTGACACAATGTACACTTGATACTTGAAAAACACTGCTAATCAGTATTTGTATTTTGCATGAAATGCCCTCAAGTCAGGAGTGATATCCAAACCTTGATGGGAAATTTCCTGATTATATTCTAAGTAGGTCTTATCTGCTGATAAGTACCGACGCTATTAGGGTACGATGTTGTCAAGATAGAGGTGAAACTCAGACCTTGATAACTAGTCCCACTCCTTGATTTTTATGTCTCACCAAAGTCTCGAAACTCCCAATCAATTAGGAACGTGAAATGACCAAAAAGGCGAATATCGTAGGCCTAACATCGATGACATCTTTGTCTGAGTAACTCAGGACACGTTGCCTCAATTCGAAAGGGGTTCGAATCACTTTGGTTAGTCGCCGTTCTTCTACCCGGAACAATCTATGTTTTATGAGCCTATCTTTTATGTTATCTCAATTTTATGTATGGTTTTAAACTCTATTCTTCGTTTATCTTGAATCTTAGTTTGTTTGAGGCTTTTCACTCAATTCGCACGTATGTCTGCAATCTAAGACACTAATCCTAATCTCAGAATCAAACTAAATTTATGGAGCTTTATACATGATGCTAATCTATGTGGGAATCTTGATCGACTATGACACTATGTGAAACTATTTGAGAAATCTATGTGCTACTGTGGTTGTAAAACACTAAACGGAACATGGCATAGAAATACGAGACAGAAGTGACGTGTCTGAAACATGGTGGATACGCCGCTGGTACTTCCTATATATAAGTGTTTCAGGCATGTTACCAACTTTCGTACCAAGTGCCATGCGAAACTTAGCGCTTTGCAGACCGGTGATGAGGTTGTTGAATTCTAAAACTATGGGAAACTACATGTGTAATCTAAGTACAATCTAAGCGTAATCTATGTGTACTCTAGCATGATCTACGTGTAATCTAAGTATGTGTTGCTTGAGAAACGAAATACGAAACGTAGCCTAGCACCGAAGACGAGGCGGACGTGGCATGTCCGAAACATGGTGGATAAGCTGCTGGTACTTCCTATATATAAATGTTTCTAGCATGTTACCAAACCTTCGTACTACACGCTAAGCGAAGTTCGTAGTTTTGTAGGCTCGGGTTGAAGTTGTGGAATCTATTTGGTTAATCTATGGTATTGAATCTATTTGGTTAATCTATGTTGTGAGAAGTGGTGAAATCTAATGTTGAGGTTAACGAAGCATGACACCGATGACGAGATGGACGTGGCATGATCGAAGCATGGTGGATACGCCGCTGGTACTTCCTATATATAAGTGCTTCCGTCATGTTGCCGAACTTTCATAGCACGTGCCATGAGGGATTTCGTTGTTGTTGGATCGTTAACTCGAATCTATGTGAAGTTATTGGAAACCATGGAATCTATAAATCTATTGAATCTATTAGAACCTATGGAATCTATTGGAATCTATGAATCTATTGAATCTATTGGAATCTATGTGAAACTATTGGAGTAATCTATTTGAATCTATGATGATGATAATGGGTGTGTTTGCGACACGTAACATTACACCGAGTACGAGGCGGAAGCGATGTGCCCAAAGCGTGGTGGATACGCCACTGGTACTTCCTATATATAAGCGTTTTTGACATGTTGCCAAACTTCGTACAACGTGCCATGCGAAGGTCGTAGGTTGCAGTTTTGAAACTAATGTGAACTATGTGAATCTTGTTGAATCTTGAGTCTTTAATCTATCATGTGTGAATCTATATTGTGAGACCTTGCGAACCTAGACTTATACGATCCTCTTGTTATATCCTTAGGATGTCTTCTCGAAAGCTCTCCGACACTCTCAAGAGATCCAGGGAAAAGTCTCAGAAAAAGATGATGTCCTTCATGTCCACCAGATCGCTCGAGTCATGCCAAAGATCGTCTCTGAGATCCAAGGATCGAACACTCTGCCCTCTTCTGTTGACTCTAAGACGGAGAAAGAAAAGTCTACAAAGTTCAACTATAAGCATTTTGTCTCTTGCAACCCTAAGTCTTTCACGGGCAGTGATGGGGTGACAGCTATGCTCGAGTGGTTTGACAGCATCGAGGTTACCTTCATTAACAGTGAGTGCCCGGAACATCTAAAGACTAGGAGTGCAACGGGAATGTTTCAAGGCAGAGCATTAGAGTGGTGGTCCAATGAGAGAAGCATTCGATCGAACGAAGAAGCCTATGCTCTTCCATGGGCTGAGGTGCGAGAATTGATGATGCTTGAATTATGCCCTCCTCATGAACAATTGAAGCTTGAAGAAGAGTTTTGGCACTTGAAGCAGGTTGGTGATGACAATCTGGCTTATACTATCTGTTTCAACCAGCTCAGCTTGATCGTTCCTCACTTAGTTTCTACCCCTAAGCGCATGATAACCAAGTATATCATTAGTCTACCTCCCGCTATGCGTGATTCTATTGAAGCAGCTCAGTTCGAAACTATTGAGGAAGTCTACCGCCTTGCAGCTAGTCTCAACAACAACCGTGTTCGTGATAAGCAGTTTGCTAACTCTGCTCCCTCCAAGTCTACACATCAAGTTACCCAGCAACCAAGTGGCAGCAAGAACAAGAGGCGAAAGTCACAGGGTTCAGGATGCAATGCTATTGTTCCTGCTGCAAATCCTGCTGCTAAGCCTGTTCCTGTTGCTACTGTTCAGAACCCTGCTACCCCTGAAGTTAAAAAGCAGTACTCTGGGTCTTACCCCAAGTGTACCACTTGCAACTTTCATCATCCTGTAGCTTCTACATGTCGTTTGTGCACCAACTGCAATCGCTCTGGTCACACGACTCCTTATTGTCGTCAAGCTAATCCTACTCAACCAGCTTAGCAAGCCCCAGCTCAGGCAGCTTTACCAGCTCTCCCAGCTCCTCCGCATAATCCTAAGCTAGTCAACGTTGTCCGTGCATGCTACAAATATGGAGATACTACTCACCTTCGTAACCAGTGTCCTCAGCTGAACCGGGATCAACAGTCGGCCGCTCGTGGGCTAGCATTCAATCTTAATGCTAATCAGGCTTGTAACGACAATGATGTCGTTAATGGTACATTTCTCATGAATAATCTTTATGCTTCGATCATATTTGATACTGGTGCCGACAGAAGCTTTGTGTCCGTAGAAATTGAATCTTTGTTAAACTGTGCACGCTCTATGTTACCTAAGTCATTTTTGGTAGAGATTGCCGATGGGAAGTCTATTCTAGTTGACTCTATACTCTGTGGTTGTTCCTTGACTCTTAACGACCACGTGTTTACTATTGATCTAATACCCATGCAATTGGGTAGTTTTGATGTCATTATCGGTATGGATTGGTTACGTAAGAACCATGCCGAGATTGCTTGTCATGAGAAGTTTGTTCATCTACCTCTACCATCTGGTGATATCTTGCATGTCTATGGAGACCGACCTTCGAAAGGCTGAGGCTGATGTCATGCACACAAGCGAGCAGGTGCTTACGTAAACAAAACTTTGCTTTCTTGGCCCACGTGGTGGAACAAAAGAGCAAGGGGAAGAACATAAGCGATGTTCCAGTGGTGTGTGATTTCCCCGATGTCTTTCCTGAAGATCTACCTGGTCTTCCTCCTCCTAGATCCGTCGATTTTCGTATTGATCTCATACCTGGTGCGACTCCTGTCGCAGAGGCTCCTTATCGACTTGCACCTTCCGAGATGCAAGAAGTATCGAGTCGACTTCAAGAACTACTCGACAAGCGATTTATTCATCCAAGTACCTCCCCATGGGGTGCTCCCGTGCTATTCATCAAGAAGAAAGATGGTTTGTTCCGTATGTGTATCGACTACCGTGAACTTAATAAGCTTACCATTAAGAATCGTTATCCTCTCCCTCGTATCGATGATCTATTTGACCAACTACAAGGCGCGTCCTGTTTCTCGAAAATCGAACTTCGCTCTGGCTATCATCAGGTTCGTGTTCTCGAAGATGATGTACCCGAAACCGCATTTCGTACTCGTTATGGACACTACGAGTTCATGGTCATGCCTTTTGGAATGACCAACGCACCTGCTGCATTCATGGATCTAATGAATCGTGTTTGTAAGCCTTATCTTGATCGTTTTGTGGTAGTCTTTATTGATGATATTCTCATTTATTCTAAAACTAGAGCTGATCATGCTCGTCATTTACGCTTGATGCTTGAACTCTTACGTGGTGAATGTTTGTATGCTAAATTTTCTAAGTGTGAGTTTTGGATTAATGAAGTGCAATTTCTTGGTCACGTCGTTAGTAAGCAAGGTATTCATGTTGACGCATCTAAAATCGAAGCTGTGAAGAATTGGAGTACGCCTAAATTTGCATCTGAGATTCGTTCCTTCTTAAGATTGGCGGGCTATTACCGCCGATTCATCTCGGACTTCTTTAAGATCGATGTTCCCCTCACTTCGTTGACTCAGAAAGAGAGACCTTTTTCTTGGGGTCCCAAGCAAGAGGAATCTTTTCAGACTCTTAAGACTCTTTTGTGTAATGCTCCTATTCTAACTCTCCCCGATGGGAATGATGATTTCGTGGTATATTGTGATGCCTCGAACCGTGGTTTGGGCTGTGTGCTCATGCAGCGGGACAAGTTTATTGCTTATGCCTCTCATCAACTCAAAGTACATGAGAAAAAACTATACTACTCATGACCTGGAGCTTGGTGCAGTTGTGTTTGCGTTAAAGATATGGCGACACTACTTGTATGGTACTAAGTGTGTGGTTTTCACTGACCATAGAAGCCTTCAACATATCTTTGACCAAAAGGAACTGAACATGCAACAGAGACGTTGGGTGGAATTGCTTAACAACTACGACTGCAAAATTCGCTATCACCCTGGCAAGGCGAATGTAGTGGTCGATGCTCTTAGTCGTAAAACTCATGTGAATGCTATTCGTATCTCTAGTGATCTCCATGCGTGTATTCGTGAAGCTCGTTATTCGTCAGCAAATGAAGGAAGTCTAGAAGTGGAAATCCAAGGCGCTAAGATTGAACAACTTGAAACTAAACCTAACAGGCTCCAATACTACTTCAATCGCATCTGGGTACCGGATCGCGATAATCTCCGTGAGCTCATTATGAATGAGGCTCACAAATCTCGCTACTCTATTCATCCCAGTGCCGATTGTACCATGATCTGCGTATGACTTATTGGTGGCCTGGTATAAAGAAGGACATTGCTGTATATGTTTCTAAATGCCTTACTTGTACGAAAGTTAAGGCTAAACATCAACGTCCTTCAGGACTCTTAGAACAGCCCGAAATTCCAGTTTGGAAATGGGAAAGCATCGCTATGGACTTTATTAAAAAGCTACCTCGAACACCTTCTGGTCACGATAGTATCTGGGTGATAATTGATTGATTGACCAAATCCGCCCACTTTCTTCCTATTTGTGAGGATTATAAAGTGGAGAAACTTGCTCGAATCTATACTGATGAGATTATATGCCGTCATGGCATACCTCTTGACATAATCTCAGGCCGTGATGGTCGTTTTACTTCACGTCTTTGGCAATCCTTTTAATCCGCTATGGGTTCTCACTTGAATCTTAGCACGGCATTCCATCCCCAAACGGATGGACAGACCGAGCGAACTATTCAGGCCCTAGAGGATATGCTCCGTTCTTATGTCATCGACTTTGGTGGTAACTGGGATGTACATTTACCATTGATTAAGTTCTCGTACAACAACAGCTATCATTCCAGTATTCAGATGGCTCCTTTCGAAGCCTTGTATGGTCGCAAGTGCCGATCCCCTCTCAGCTGACATGAGATTGGTGACAAACAGTTTACTGGCCCTGAAATCATTCAAGAGACAACGGATAAGATTCTTCAAATCCGTGATAACTTGATCAAGGCCAGGAGCAGAAAAAAGAGCTATGATGATAATAGACGCAAGCCTCTGGAATTTGATGTTGGTGACCGAGTTCTTCTCAAGGTATCTCCCTGGAAGGGAGTAGTTCTTTTGGTAAGAAGGGAAAGCTCGCTCCTCGCTATGTGGGTCCATTCGAGATACTCGAAAGGATTGGCAAGGTAGCGTACCGACTCGACCTACCACAGGAACTAAACAACGTGCATCCAGTGTTCCACGTATCTAACCTACGTAAATGCCTAGCCGATGAGGAACTACGTGTTCCCCTTGAAGACTTGCAAATAAATGAAGCTGTACACATTGTGGAGAAACTGGTTGAAATCATGGATCTGGGCGTCAAGCGACTGAGGCGCAGCAAAATTCCCATAGTCAAGGTTCGATGGGAAGGAAAGCATGGCACTGAATTCACTTGGGAACTGAAAAGTGAGATGAAGGCCAAGTATCCGCAGCTCTTCGAGCAGTCTTCTTCCTAAGATTTCGGGGATGAAATCTCCTAAAGGAGGGGAGACTGTAACGTCTGCGTCCCTAGACTTTTATCTAATTGTCACTTTTAGTCCCTAAGCTGTGTAATATGTGATACTTTTGATACTTGGTGAAACTTATGCTATGATTCTTGATACTTAATACTTGGAAACTATGATTCTATGATGCTATGAGACTATAATTCTAGAATACTTGATACTTTGGTGCTTGACTCTTGAGGCTCGTGAAACTTGAGACTTGGTTGAACGAGGGACTGGAGTCTTGTCAATGGCGAAAACTATGGAAACTATGGAAACTTTTGTGTTAATGATGTAATCTAGTTATGTTATGTGATACTATCACCCAATAATACGCAACGCAATGCCTTATCTAACTCGCGAAACAAATCAAAGACGGGAATGCGGAAAGGATATGATTGGCCAAATGGCAATCCGATCGGATGACCATTCGACCGAGTTGCTATCCGATCCGTGCACACCACCTCACTCCCTCACTCTCACACAATAAATAGGCATGTCACATCATTCTCACTGATGTGACAGCCTCACTCAACCCAGACGCGCGCACTACTCTTTTCTTCCATTTCTTGGCGATTTCGGTACGTTTTACACTAGATTCTTGTATATCCTTGAACTACACACTATTCTCTACATGGTTCTCCTTTGAAATCTCACTTTTCACCGTGAAATCTCTAAGTTTTGAGCTCTTGAAGGTGACGTCATCATGGCGGTTGTACCAATCTGCTGTGTGATGTCATTCTAAGTTGAGATCTAGTTCAGGTCTAAGAAATTTCATGGGTTTTACAGTAAATGAATGTTAAATCTAAACTTTTTAAGCTAAAACTCATGTTTATCTCCATCTTTCTTAAACTTTTACTTAAAATGGTGAGATCCGGTTCTGAAACGGACTGTAGACTTGATTATTAGTCTGGAGTCGGCTTGGAAAGGGATTGTTACCGGAGAAGATGACCGGAGTACGGATTCTGACATAAACACCATCACGAACGGACGACTGAACGGACTGGGGTGATTCCCACCTGATCAGACCGGCTGTACACTGATGTGTTTACCACTGTCTCAAAACGTACAAGGTCATCGTTGTTTAAAACAGAAACTTAGAAATTTTACAAGTTGAGGATCAAGACAAGGATAACCCGATTGAGTGGCACTCCGATCGGATAGTCATCCGATCAAACAGCCACCCGATAACGAGACACTTGCCTCTTAACCCTAAACATTTTAACACTTGAAACTTGATCGTCGAATGGCAATCCGATCGGATAACCATCTGATCGATCTTCCATCCGATCAAGGTGACAATGTGCCTTAGAACCCTTCAACACTTAGAATCTTTGAAACTTCGAATCCTTTTGAAAACTTGGAGCCTTGGATCGAATGGCAATCCGATCAGATAGCCATCCGATCGAACAGCCATCCGATTAAGGTAGCCTTAGTTGACACTTGATTTGACAATTGGAATCTTGGCACTTGGATCGGATGACCATTCGATCGAATGGCCATCCGTCCCACTCACACACATGCCATCTCAATCGAATGGCAATCCGATCGGATGGGTGATGCGTGTGAAGTGTGATAGGTTTTTAATGTATATTTTAAGCCCTTTTAACACTTTAGCCAAGTTTTAAATTTATAAAACACGATATTTACTAACACTAAACACACATATGGGCAAGTCCACCCATCGTGAGCGTAGTATAGTGTTGGTAAGATGCCGAGGTCGTCCAAGGACACAAGAGCTTTTAGTACTGGTTTATCCTCAACGTCTAATCAAATCAAAAATTTAGAAAAAGGTTTTAAAATAAGAAAATAAAACTAACTAAAAATGCTGAAAATAAAAATAAAAACAGATAGACAAGATGAATCACTTGGATCCGACTCGCCTTTAGTGTAACCTTTGATTATTTCCGCACTTTTGCACTTTTTATGAGATTATCTTAGTTATAGTAGTAGGCCCCTCTTTTGAAGGTTATGTTACCCTCAACCCAGTAGTTTGATTCAGCAAGGATACAACCCTAAAGGGTTGGATTATTGAAAGATAATTAATTAAGTTATTAATGCATAATGTGGTAGGCCCCTCTTTTGAAGGTGACGCTACCCTCGGCTAAGTAGTTTGAGTCAGCAGGGATACAATCCTAAATAGTCAGGTTAATATTTTAATAGTAGTTTACATATGAGGGGGTCAAGGAGTTCGGACCCCCGCCATCCGATAGCAGTGGGTATTGAAGGAGGTCCTACTAAACTTGACCCAGGTCCTTGCAGGATCTATACACTGAACAAGGCAAGACGCTTACCAAACCATTCCCTTAACCCCTGACCAGGTAGCCAACATATCTCCATATAGACCGTGGAGATATGAATGGTGAAAATCTTTTATTTTATATAGACAGTAAAATAATGCCAAGACACCACGGACAAATGATAAGGAAGATTCACCTTCAACATAAAAACTAGTTATTAAAGTCATTAATACATAACCAAACAAAAAGTGCAAAAAGATTAAAAATAAAAAGTATTACACTAAATGCTTGTCTTCACCAAGTGATGTAAGAGACTTAGGAAAACATGGCCTTTGATTGTCAAGAACTCTTACGATCAATCTTGGATCCCGAGACTACTCACACACTCTATGATGGATGATGAATGATGGTGGTGGATGTGGGTTGTGATGGTGGTGGTGGGTTTGCAAAGGGATGGTTTGCAAGTGAGCCAAGCACCCCTATTTATAGCCTGCACAGAAGCCCAGACACGGCCCCGTGCCCGTTGGGCACGACCCCGTGTCCACCCATCTTCTCTTTCTTCATTAATTGCAGTTTGTCTGCATTAGTTGACCACGCCCTCGTTTCCACTGGGCACGACCCCGTGTGCAGAAGCGTATATGTACTATCAAGATTTGTCTAGATTCTACGAATCTTAGCGTTGACCACGGCCCCATGTCCCCTGGCCACGCCCCCTTGTTGGGAAATAGAAGCTTCTACAACTTTTTCTTTTCTGCAGACACATGGGCACGCCCCCGTGTTCATTGAGCACGGGGCGTGTTCAGCCTTCTGATGTCTTGTTTTTGCTTGGGAAGATGCTGTCGAGGGGTCGGGCATGCCACGTTTATTCCTTTTCTTGTATTATTGTTAGATTTGGCTGCATTTTTTGCTTCTTTTGTTCCTTTAAGCTCATTTAACCCTGAAAATACAAAAGGAAGACAAAAACACACTTTTTCCAACATTAGTACTAAAAAAGGATTAGTTTTATTCCACATTTGATGTATTTTATATGTTACATTTTGCGCACATCAAATACCCCCACACTTGAATCTTTGCTTGTCCTCAAGCAAAACTCTTTATTTTGTGGCTTACACACCCAAATGGAATGGGTAGAAGAGAAGGTTTTTGGGCTTGTCATAGAGTGTCGGGACTCCAAGATTCTTTATTAGGTTTTATATTTATTTTATTTACAATCCTATTCGTTATGATTTATTTAGAACATTACATAAGAGAAATTATTTATTTGGGCATAACATGCCTCTTTAAAATTCCATTTATATACAAGTTCACATACCTCACGGGGAATCACTCAACACTCGGCCGAAGATGTATTTTTGTGAAACACTCGAGAGTGGCATGGAACTTACTTCTACCATATGTTTGCCAAGCAATCAATCCTCCTCCTTTTTAACTATAAACATTTGCAAGTATCAAGAGGACTTTGGGGAAGGGTTAGTCTTGGGTTAAAAGTAGGTGGTTGGGTTAGTGGTTAGTACAAAAGGGCGAAAGGCTTAAAAAGCGTCGGTTTTCATAAAACACTTTGTTTTTGTTACTTTTTATTCCAATGAAGTATTATTCAAACAAGCCTTATTTTGATGAGCTTTGTTTGTTTATTGCTAACTTCATTTTTCTTTTCTTCTCTATATTTTTTTAAGGAAGTCACAAGAAAAATGAGCTTTGTTACTAAAATAAAGGGTTTAAAATGAAAAAGGGTTTTGGTAGGTAAAAGGGTGTTTGTTTTGGGTTAAGAAATGAAAAGTTTTAGGCTCAAAGGGGTTAACTAGGGGGATTTTGGGTAGGTGGTAAAAAAAAAAAGAAAAATAATGGTGTTGAAAGAAAAAGGGTTAGTCCTAATGGCTCCATCATTTACTTACTTGGGTTTAAGTTGGTAAGGACCGGGAATGTATCGTCATGGCAAGTTCTAGAGTCGTAAGAAACCAAGTGGCTATTCACACAAGAAATGAAAAATGAGCATTTAATTTAAAGATGTGTATTTGTTTGCTCAATAAAGGCTCAAAACTCACTTTTTGTGGGAATAGGTTTTTATGTGATCAAGTATATATAATCAAGTTTTAACTAGATTTGTCATGCCGTTTCATAATTTTCTCATGTTGGTTCTTTTTATCACGACGCTATCGGTTGTAAATTTGTAAAAATATAACCTTTTTAGAACTTGTTATTCCCAAAATAAACCAAGACAAGTAAAAAAAATGAAAAAAATTTGGGGTGTTTAGCGGTTCCAGTAGAGTTTTGTGTAAGGCTTGTATTTAGGACTTGCAAAATTCAAGGTTTTAGCATCCCCCCCCCCCCCCCACACACTTAAATTACACATTGTCGTCAATGTGTCCCAAAAATATGTTTTTAGGTTGATTGAATGTGTAAAAAGTGTTTTAAAAATAAAATTTTATGTTACTAGGCATCTGGACACAGGCCCGTGGTGTCCGGGCACGGTCCCATGTTCAGATTGCTAGTAACAGAAAATATCAGAAAGTAACAGAAGCCTGGGCACGGGGGCGTGTTCAGCGAACACGCCCCCGTGTCCAGTTACCTAAACTGTGCATCTTTCTGCAGATCTTTCAGCACGGGGCTGTGTTGGCTGGGCACAGCCCGTGCCAAACTTGCTGTAACGAAGAAAAATTGTCGGGAGGCTCTGTTTTTGTGCATGGGGTGTTGGTTCAAGTTTCCCTTAGTATCCTTCACCATCCCGAGTGTGTTTTATTCCTGAAAATTAAAACTAAACTAGAAAGCATTAAAAAAAATTAATCTAAACTAAACTAAGTATAGTTCCGCGGAATGCCTCCGTGGTGCGCCACGTTTATAAGGGTCATTGGCTAGACCCAAAGCCAGTCATATGTTACCCAAGTGGGATGTTTTGCATCCCATATTGCACCGTCGGAGAGTATCATCCAAACTGTAGTCTATGACTTGCATGTAATTGACCGGGTCATCGTCTTCTACTCTCTTACCAACTCCGAACTTCATTTCCTTGTCCCCAACCCTCAATGTTAGTGTCCCGCCATTCATGTCCACCACCGCGTGGGCCGTAGCTAAGAATGGCCTCCCCAAGATGAGTGGTACTTCGGTATCTTCCTCCATATCTAGTATGACAAAGTCGGCTGGGAAGACAAATTCTCTGATTTTGACTAGATTTTCAGCGACACCTTGCGGGTATTTAACTGACCTATCGGCGAGTTGTATGCTCATTTTCATAGGGCTCGTTTTTCCTAGGCCGAGTCGGTCGAACTTTGATGCAGGCATGAGGTTAATACTAGCCTCGAGATCAGCTAGTGTGTTACGAATGGGCGATTCCCCGATTGAACAAGGGATGGTGAAGCTTCCGGGATCGATCTTCTTTTGTGGGATTTTGTTGAGTAACAAGGTGGAGCATTCTTCATTTAAGTTAACTAATTGCAATGATTCAATTTTCCTTTTGTGAGTGAGGAAGTCCCTCATAAATTTTGAATATTTAGGCATTTGGGTCAGGACGTCAACAAATGGAATATTAACATGCAATTGTTTTAGTAAATTTACGAATTTTAAGAATTACTCATCGGTCTCTTGGCGAATTAACCGACCGGGGTATGGTACCGAAGGATTCTTGGTGGGCCCTTGATTTGGTGGAGGAGCCGTCTCTTGTTGGGGTGTTGGTGGAGTTAGGGATTGGCTAGATCAGCTCTTTTCAGATGGAGGTAACGGAGCCGCTTCGGGGCCCACGGTACGGTTTCTCAATGTGATGTGATGAGATGTACTTGCGCCTTTGGGTTGGTTTCGGTATTGCTTGGTAACGCGCCTTGTGGTCTCTCGGAGAAATTTTAAGCTAGTTGATTTACTTTTTTTTTCAATGTTTTGAATACTTGCTTGTTGATTTTGAAAGTTCGATTCAAGTTGTTGAAATCGATCCGAGTTTTTCTTTTCGGTGTCGGAGATGAGGCGAGATACGGTATCTTTAAGCCTCTCTCGTCCCCCTTGTTGCTGTTGAGAGAAATTTAGTGACTCGTTTCTTGGTTGTTGAAAGTTTGTTCGTTGGTTTAGATTTTGTTGGTTACTACTATTGTCGGGTTCTCTCCAACCAAGATTAGGGTGGTTATGCCATCCTTGGTTGTAGGTACCCGTTGGAGGACCCGACGGCCTAGGTCTATTGTCAATGTAGTTTACCGATTCTGTTTGATTGTCCATTTCTTTCATACAACTCCAATTTTCATGTGGCACACCACACCCCTCGCAAGCCATAACCGAGACCGTTTTTGCCATTTCTAACTTTTTGATTTTTGAAGAAAGGGCCTCGATTTGGGCTTGCAGGGAGATGCTCTCATCAACCTTATAGGCGTCCGGGGCAATAGATTTGCTGCCTCGGGGAGTGTGCCACTGAAAATTGGTTTGAGCAATTATCTCAATTTGATTATAAATTTCATTTGGGCGACGATTACCTAAAAGTCCCCCAGAGCTAGAGTCAAGTGTTTGTCTTGTGTGTGGCAGCAATCCATTATAGAAAGTGGATACTTGTTGCCATACCGCAAGACCATGATGGGGACACTTTCTTAGTAGCTCCTTGAACCTTTCCCAAGTTTCATATAAGGATTCCCCGTCCTCTTGTGAATATGTGTTAATTTCAGTCATTAATTTAGCAGTTTTAGCAAGATGAAAATACTTATATAAAAACTTTTGGGCTAGTTTATCCCAGGTGTTTACCGAGCCAACTGGGAGGGTATTAAGCCAAGCCTTAGCTCGGTCTTTCAGTGAAAATGGAAACATTCAAAGGCGGATGGCGTCATTTGAAGCTCCATTGATCCGAAAAGTATCACATATTTCTAAGAAGTTAGTGATATGTAGATGGGGATCCTCGTCCGCAAGCCCATGGAAGGTTGCGGAGTTTTGGAGCATTTGTATCAAATGCGGCCGAAGGTCGAAGTTGTTGGCCTCGACATTCGGTGCATTGATAGCGGCGCCAAGATTACCCACAGTGGGTCGTAGGTAATCCATGAGGGTACGTTGATCCGCCATTGGAAGTGGGTCCCCCGAAACTTTCTCTTGGTTTTTAGCTTTAAGTCTTTTTCTTAGAAATTGTTCGGGTTCGTCTAGAGGTTCTTTTATGTCTCTACTAGAACTGGAGCTCATACACTGCGTAGAAAGATCAGATGTGGCGCCTGGGTTCCAAGTCCTGCAATAAAAACAGAAAAGAACGTTGGTCAGAAGGTTCACCACGCCCCCGTGTTTTGGTGAACACGGCCCGTGGTCGGAGATACAGTAGTTGTTTTCCGGATCCCTGTTACTGGGGAGCTCGACACAGCCCCGTGTTGCACCGACACGGCCCCGTGCTCAACTCTCTGTAACTCGGAAAATAAAAACTGCCAGTAACAATGCCGGGCACGGCCCGTGCTGAGCTCTGCAGAAACTGAAAATTTAAAAAAAAATCCTAAAAAAACAGAAAAATAAGAAAAACGACTAGGCCGTTAATTCCTAACTTTCTTAAAATTCTTGTGTCCCCGGCAACGGCGCCAAAAACTTGATGTGTGTCGAGTGTGATAGGTTTTTAATGTATATTTTAAGCCCTTTTAACACTTTAGCCAAGTTTTAAATTTATAAAACACGATATTTACTAACACTAAACACACATATGGGCAAGTGCACCCATCGTGAGCGTAGTATAGTGTTGGTAAGATACCGAGGTCGTCCAAGAACACAAGAGCTTTTAGTACCGGTTTTTCCTCAACGTCTAATCAAATCAAAAATTTAGAAAAAGGTTTTAAAATAAGAAAATAAAACTAACTAAAAATGCTGAAAATAAAAATAAAAATAAAAACAGATAGACAAGATGAATCACTTGGACCCGACTCGCCTTTAGACAACCTTTGATTATTTTCGCACTTTTGCACTTTTTAAGAGATTATCTTAGTTATAGTAGTAGGCCCCTCTTTTGAAGGTGACGTTACCCTCAACCCAGTAGTTTGAGTCAGCAAGGATACAATCCTAAAGGGTTGGATTATTGAAAGATAATTAATTAAGTTATTAATGCATAATGTGGTAGGCCCCTCTTTTGAAGGTGACGTTACCCTCGGCTAAGTAGTTTGAGTCAGCAGGGATACAATCCTAAATAGCCGGGTTAATATTTTAATAGTAGTTTACATATAAGGGGGTCAAGGAGTTCAGACCCCCGCCATCCAATACCAGTGGGTATTGAAGGAGGTCCTACTAAACTTGACCCAGGTCCTTGCAGGATCTATACACTGAACAAGGCAAGACGCTTACCAAACCATTCCCTTAACCCCCGACCAGGTAGCCAACATATCTCCATATAGACCGTGGAGATATGAATGGTGAAAATCTTTTATTTTATATAGACAGTAAAATAATGCCAAGACACCACAGACAAATGATAAGGAAGATTCACCTTCAACATAAGAAACTAGTTTTAAAGTCATTAATACATAACCAAATAAAAAGTGTGAAAACATTAAAAATAAAAAGTATTACACTAAATGCTTGTCTTCACCAAGTGATGTAAGAGACTTTGGAAAACATAGCCTTTGATTGTCAAGAACTCTTACGATCTATCTTGGATCCCGAGACTACTCACACACTCTATGATGGATGATGGATGTTGGTGGTGGATGTGGGTTGTGATGGTGGTGGTGGGTGGGTGAAGTGTGAGAGAGGAGGTTTGCCAAGGGATGGTTTGCAAGTGAGCCAAGCACCCCTATTTATACCCTGCACAGAAGCCAGGACACGGCCCCGTGCCCGTTGGGCACGGTCCCGTGTCCACCCATCTTTTCTTTCTTCATTAATTGCAGTTTGTCTGCATTAGTTGACCACGCCCCCGTGTCCGCTGGGCACGACCCCGTGTGCAAAAGCGTATCTGTACTATCAAGATTTGCCTAGATTCTGCGAATCTTAGCGTTGACCACGGCCCCCTGTCCCCTGGCCACGCCCCCGTGTTGGGAAATAGAAGCTTCTACACCTTTGTCTTTTCTGCAGACACTTGGGCACGCCCCGGTGTTCATTGAGCACGGGGCGTGTTCAGCCTTCTGAAGTCTTGTTTTTGCTTGGGAAGATGCTGTCGAGGGGTCGGGCATGCCACGTTTATTTCTTTTCTTGTATTATTGTTAGATTTGGCTGCATTTTTCCTTCTTTTGTTCCTTTAAGCTCATTTAACCCTGAAAATACAAAAGGAAGACAAAAACACACTTTTTCCAACATTAGTACTTATAAAGGATTAGTTTTATGCCACATTTGATGTAAGTTATATGTTTCATTTTGCGCACATCAATGGCCATCCGATCGGACAACCATCCGATCAAGATGACTGATCCGATACTTGGTTGAATCTCGTTATTCTGCCTGACTCTTATCTGTTGTAATCTAATCAGGCTAACTCTAAAAGAGCCCCCTTTGATCCAATAACAGTTGATCTGTTAAGCAATAACGGTGAGTATACTCGATCCTTTTTTGTTTTAAACTTTGGGATGTAACATGTATTCTATAAAACTACGATACTTGAGACTTTTGTAATCTAAACTCTATCCTATGTTTATGTGAAACTTGTGATTCTTGTATTCTATTTGTGCTATGTGGACGTTTAATCCAGGGTGTGTCGTTCCGCCTTAACAATAGTAGCGCTATAGGAGATGCACCTCCCCATTATTCTCGGGGGTATTGTTAGGAGGATTCTAGTTTTCCTTAAGACTTGGGAAAACAACAAAGCATCGGGATACTTGGGCTATCACTTGTTGGACTGCGAACACTAGCATGGCTGAAACTATTTTGTTACATTTACGTGTGGATATGAGGCTTTTAATCTAGTATGCTATTATTCAAACTTGTATACTCGTCGGTACACTTTTGTACTGACCCTATTTTAATACATGTTGCAGGCTGACAGGATGCTAGGAATCTTGGAATCAAACTAGGATGATGCTTAGAAACTCATCTAGATAAATAAGTTTTGAACAATATTTGAGACTTGATGTACTATGATACTTGATGATGGTTGTTTGGTTTGAGACAATGTTTGAATCAATCTAAATATATAATGAAACTATTTAGTGTTATGGAATCTCATGAGCAATCTGAACGCTTAGTGCTTGCACCCCGATGTTTCCGCCATCGGTTTGGGTGTGACATCATACTGGTCCCATACACAATCTACCCTCATCCTCAACTTTGGTCCCAAAAGATCCAACACTTCTTGTTTTGAACCAATCTCATCTAACCAACCCTAGTCTATGGTCCTATGCTGCAATAAATCATTATCTTTTAATTTCTCATACTTGTCTTTTTCATGTGTACCAAGCTTAAAATGCAGTAGTGGGTGGTCAGCTCTATTATCAATTCTGCAAATCGGAATCCTTTCAGGAGCAGAGTAAATAATTTTCCTTAATCTCAGATCCGGCGCGTCTACTTGCAATGTCGGCTGCTCTTGCGGCCTTTGACCTAGGCCCCTCTTACGAGGCCGGTGCTCTCCTCCCGAACTACTACCTGCGGCTGCCATATCTGCAAAACAATTATTCAACAAGACTAAACAAACAGATAATCAGTAATCACAAGCTATTCTTGGTATTTTTAATTTTTTTAAATTTTTTTGGATTTTTGAAAAAAAATTCTTAAAAAAAATAGAATAACCGTATAGCATTTCGTTCGCGGTTTAATTCTGAAAATAAAGTGGAAATAAAATGATCGGTTACCTTTTTACAATTTCTAAGTGATAACTAAACTCGCCCGAATGGAGATTGAGTACGGGCGAGCCTTGTACGTGCAAGTAAACCCAAAATGACTAAAACTAGACTAAAACGACACCCTAACTTGGATAACTTGGACTCAATGTACACTACCCCCTCCCGGCACTTTGATTGTCCCCAATTAAGTTCAAGTGCCTACCAACCGAACATTGAAGTCCAACCTTGCACAAATTCAGCCGCTTTTTAAGTGTTAAAAACATAATGTTAACTCAAAAAACTCCGCCTAGCTAAAGGAGTTTTTATCTCGTTAAGTTGGCAGATGTCAAGGCGCAAGGTTGAAAATTTATTAACACAACAGGAATTTATCATCAATAATCAGCAAAGCAATATTCCATAATCCCAAACCATAGCCATCCGCACCCATAAACGACATTATATCAGCCTATACGTAACCTGACTCGAACTTGATATCAAACCACAAAGCCTGAACTTCATTTGCAATGCAGTAGCATATCATTCCTCATCAACAAATCAATGCTCAATAGACCAAACCACAACCACCCGCACCCATTCAGCGACACTAAAAACAACCTGCAACTGAACCTGACTCGACTCGACACTACTGACCCGGAAATAAACTCTTAAAACTAGCACTAAAACTCAACTACGACTCATAAACGACTCGACAAACATGTATGAAAAAGTATAAGCAGAAGGCATACCTGATTCGCGAAGATTCGTAAGAAAAAGTTATAAATTTTCCTGATGGTGAGGTCCCGAAATTAGGCATGTAAACGAACCGAACGTTCATGAACTTGTTCGGAGGGAAGTTCGTTTATGTTTGTTTATTTAATAAATGAACGAACACGAACAAAAAAATTGTTCGTTTAATTAAATGAACGAACATGAACACACCTTGTGTTCGTTCATTTATGTTCGTGAACGTTCGTTTATGTTCGTTTAAATTTTAATAAATACATATATAGTTATATTTATATAAATATTAGGTTTTCTAACTACTTATATAAATATAACTTATTAGTATATCTATGAACACTTATTTAGATGTGTTTTCGGATGAAATGTAATATATTAGACTTGTTTCTTCAATCATGTTAATTTATGTTTATTCAAATATGTTCAGTTAATTTTTTTAAGTTCATTAGTGTTCGTTTATGTTCGTGAACTGTTCGTTTAGGCTTTAAACGAACGAACATAAACGAACACGAACATACCTATGTTCGTGTTCGTTCGGTTCGTTTACAGGCCTACCCAAAATCAAGTGTTTCAGCGCTTAACATTGGAAATTGGCGGCGGCACTGGTTCAGCGCTGAATTCCGATCATAAGGGTGGTCGGATGGTGATAAATGGTGGATTATCGGCGGATTTATGGTGAAGAAAGGTTGTTCGGCGATGGGGATTCGTGGGGTAGGGTTATGTTGGATTTGGGGGAGACAAGAAACATCTGGGCATTTTAATTCACTGCACATATCATCGCGTCGCGCGATAAGATGAGGTAAGGGGTCTCACGCGACGCTAGTGGTAGGTTCAGGATGGTGGGTTCAAGTAACGCCGTCGCGCTACGCGACGGATTAGATGGTTTGGCGTGGCGTGACACGAGCATAGGGGTCAGGATGAGTTTTTGAACCCAAGCCTCACTGAACGCGAGAACAAGGCTTATGTATGGTGGCGCAACGCGACATCCTATTTTTAACAGAATGTTGCGTGAAATTTCAAGTTTCATGCCTTAGAAAATTTTCTAAGTCTTACCCAACCTTCCCAAAACCATCCCAAACTTTTTCTATCACTGGGACTTACCTGGAATGCCGTTTTCTTCGCAATTTCCGCTTCTCGTTTGTTGTGATTCCTGCAAAATACTCAAACACACAAAACAAAGACACGACACACTACGACAGACTACCGTTAGCTAAGAAAACGACTTAAATAACGACACGGAAAAACTATACAAACTCTACACTTGAGATTGCTCTCAAGACTCTAAACGGTGGTGTTTTGAAGATCTTCGAGAGGAGTTTCCTCTTTCTCGGTGTTGTTAATCGGCCCTCCTAATTAGTATTTCAATCGATGGCCATTCATTTTCCATGATCCCTTGCTAACTTTATCGTATAACTCAACTGCACCATGCGAAAACACTTACTTCATGACATAAGGTCCCGTCCACTTCGACTTCAACTTTCCGGGAAACAACTTAAACCTCGAATTGTAAAGGAGCACTTTATTACCGACTTTAAACTCATTCAACCCCTTAAGCCTCCTATCATGCAACGCCTTCGTTTTCTCTTTGATACTCCAAGAACGCTCATACGCCGCATCTCTAAGGGCTTCTAACTCATGGATTTGGAAAAACCTCTTCCTAGCCGCTTGAGTAAGATCTACGTTAATGGTTTTAAGAGCCCAAAGCGCTCGATGCTCCAATTCTACCAGAAATGGCACGCTTTGCCATAGACTTATCATGAACGGTGTGGTACCTAAAGGTGTTTTGTAGGCGGTACGAAATGCCCACAAAGCATCGTCGAGTTTATCCGACCAATCCTTACGACTCTTCCCTACCTTCTTCTCTAATATCCTCTTCACTCCCCTATTTGCGTTCTCAACTTGACCGTTCGTTTGGGGATGGTACGTGATGCGTGTCGAGTGTGATAGGTTTTTAATGTATATTTTAATCCCTTTTAACACTTTAGCCAAGTTTTAAATTTATAAAACACGATATTTACTAACACTAAACACACATATGGGCAAGTGCACCCATCGTGAGCATAGTATAGTGTTGGTAAGATACCAAGGTCGTCCAAGGACACAAGAGCTTTTAGTACCGGTTTATCCTCAACGTCTGATCAAAACAAAAATTTAGAAAAAGGTTTTAAAATAAGTAAATAAAACTAACTAAAAATGCTGAAAATAAAAATAAAAACAGATAGACAAGATGAATCACTTGGATCCGACTCGCCTTTAGTGTAACCTTTGATTATTTTCGCACTTTTGCACTTTTTAAGATATTATCTTAGTTATAGTAGTAGGCCCCTCTTTTGAAGGTGACGTTACCCTCAACCCAGTAGTTTGAGTCAGCAAGGATACAATCCTAAAGGGTTGGTTTATTGAAAGATAATTAAATAAGTTATTAATGCATAATGTGGTAAGCCCCTCTTTTGAAGGTGACGTTACCCTCGGCTAAGTAGTTTGAGTCAGCAGGGATACAATCCTAAATAGCCGGATTAATATTTTAATAGTAGTTTACATATGAGGGGGTCAAGGAGTTTGGACCCCCGCCATCCAATACCAGTGAGTATTGAAGAAGGTCCTACTAAACTTGACCCAGGTCCTTGCAGGATCTATACACTGAACAAGGCAAGACGCTTACCAAACCATTCCCTTAACCCCCGACCAGGTAGCCAACATATCTCCATATAGACCGTGGAGATATGAATGGTGAAAATCTTTTATTTTATATAGACAGTAAAATAATGCCAAGACACCACGGACAAATGATAAGGAATATTCACCTTCAACATAAGAAACTAGTTATTAAAGTCATTAATACATAACCAAATAAAAAGTGCGAAAAGATTAAAAATAAAAAGTATTACACTAAATGCTTCACTTCACCAAGTGATGTAAGAGACTTAGGCAAACATGGCCTTTGATTGTCAAGAACTCTTACGATCAATCTTAGATCCTGAGACTACTAACACACTCTATGATGGATGATGGTGGTGGATGTGGGTTGTGATGGTGGTGGTGGGTGGGGGAAGTGCGAGAGATGTGGTTTGCCAAGGGATGGTTTGCAAGTGAGCCAAGCACCCCTATTTATAGCCTGCACAGAAGCCAGGACACGGCCCCGTGCCCGTTGGGAACGGTCCCGTGTCCACCCATCTTTTCTTTCTTCATTAATTGCAGTTTGTCTGCATTAGTTGACCACGCCCCCGTGTCCGCTGGCCACGCCCCCGTGTTGGGAAATAGAAGCTTCTACAGCTTTGTCTTTTCTGCAGACACTTGGGCACGCCCCCGTGTTCAATGAGCACGGGGTGAGTTCAGCCTTCGGATGTCTTGTTTTTGCTTGGGAAGATGCTATCGAGGGGTCGGGCATGCCACTTTTATTCCTTTTCTTGTATTATTGTTAGATCTGGCGGAATTTTTGCTTCTTTTGTTCCTTTAAGCTCATTTAACCCTGAAAATACAAAAGGAAGACAAAAACACACTTTTTCCAACTTTAGTACTAAAAAAGGATTAGTTTTATGTCATATTTGATGTAATTTATATGTTGCATTTTGCGCACATCAAATACCTCCACACTTGAATCTTTGCTTGTCCTCAAGCAAAACTCTTTATTTTGTGGCTTACAAACCCAAATGGAATGGGTAGAAGAGTAGGTTTTTGGGCTTGTCATAGAGTGTCGGGATTCCAAGATTCTTTATTAGGCTTTATTTTTATTTTATTTTACAATCCTATTCGTCATGATTTATTTAAAACATTACATAAGAGAAATTATTTATTTGGGCATAACATGCCTCTTTAAAATTCCATTTATATACAAGTTCACATATCTCACGGGAGATCACTCAACACTCGGCCGAAGATGTATTTTTGTGAAACACTCGAGAGCGGCATGGAACTTACTCCTACCATATGCTTGCCAAGCAATCAATCCTCCTCCTTTTTAACTATAAACCTTTGCAAGTATCAAGAGGACTTTGGGGAAGGGTTAGGCTTGGGTTAAAGGTAGTTGGTTGGGTTAGTGGTTAGTAGAAAAGGGTGAAAGGCGTAAAAAGCGTCGGTTTTCATAAAACATTTTGTTTTTGTGACTTTTTATTCCAATGAAGTATTATTCAAACAAGCCTTCTTTTGATGAGCTTTGTTTGTTTATTGCTAACTTCATTTTTCTTTTCTTCTCTATGAATTTTTTTTTTAAGGAAGTCACAAGAAAACCGAGTTTTGTTACTAAAATAAATGGTTTAAAATGAAAAAGGGTTTTGGTGGGTAAAAGGGTGTTTGTTTTGGGTTAAGAAATGAAAAGATTTAGGCTCAAAGGGGTTAACTAGGGGGATTTTGGGTAGGTGGTAAAAAAAAGAGAAATAATGGTGCTGAAAGAAAAAGGGTTAGTCTTAATGCCTCCATCATTTACTTACTTGGGTTTTAGTTGGTAAGGACCGGGAATGTATCGTCATGGCAAGTTCTAGAGTCGTAAGAAACCAAGCGGATATTCACACAAGAAACGAAAAAATAGCATTTAATTTAAAGATGTGTATTTGTTTGCTCAATAAAGGCTCAAAACTCCCTTTTTGTGGGAATGGGTTTTTATGTGATCAAGTATATATAATTAAAATTTAACTAGATTTGTCATGTCGTTTCATAATTTTCTCATGTTGGTTCTTTTTATCACGACGCTATCGGTTGTAAATTTGTAAAAATATAACATTTTTAGAACTTGTTATTCCCAAATCAAACCAAGACAAGTAAAAAAAATGAAAAAAATTTGAAAAAATTTGGGGTGTTTAGCGGTTCCAATAGAGTTTTGTGTAAGGCTTGTATTTAGGACTTGCAAAATTCAAGGTTTTAGCATCCCCCCCACACTTAAATTACACATTGTCCTCAATGTGTCCCAAAAATATGTTTTTAGGTTGATTAAATGTGTAAAAAGTGTTTTAAAAACAAAATTTTATGTCACTGGGCATCTGGACACGGGCACGTGGTGTCCGGGCATGGCCCTGTGTTCAGATTGCCAGTAACAGAAAATATCAGAAAGTAACAGAAGCCTGGGCACGGGGGCGTGTTCAGCGAACACGCCCCGTGTCCAGTTACCTGAACTGGGCATCTTTCTGCAGATCTTTTAGCACGGGGCCGTGTTGGCTGGGCACGGCCCGAGCCGAACTTGCTGTAACGAAGAAAAATTGTCGGGAGGCTCTGTTTTTGTGCATGGGGTGTTGGTTCAAGTTTCCCTTAGTATCCTTCACCATCCCGAGTGTGTTTTACGCATTACAACATCATCCAAACACCAATTTAATTAAAACCATCATTCCGTTAAAAATAACACATTACATAGGGTCCTAGGAAATTAAAGACAAAGCAGAAAATTAAAAACTAAAAGTCCTAAAATATGTCAAGTGATACATAAAATCATCTTAAGGAGTTATACTCTTACAATTGGAATCAGAATTCCGGAAATAGCTTCCCGGTATTTAAAGGTTTCGTAGAACTCCGAACCGAGGGGTGTCCCCTAGACGTTGTCAAAGCCATTCTTCTATCTCTCTTGGGAGAAAGAAGGCGGGCTCATTTTCCTCAACATCTTGTGGAGGGGGAGTGACACCAACCGGAACCCCGTGTAGTATGTCTCGAGGGGGCTGCGGGTGTATGGTGTACCACTCGGCCGGTATGATGACTTCCGGCACCACATTCCATGCCCTTTGGGTGATGATTGCTACCAAAGGAGGAGAAGCGAGAATGTTCAACCCTTGGTGCAAAAGGTTGACCTCTCGAAGACATCCTTCTAGTCCCACCGTTAAGTGATTGATACGGTCGACCAATGCTTCTTCCACTCCTGTCATTTCATCAATGGCATCTCTTAAAGCGTAAATGTAGTTTACAAGAGGTCCTCTACCGTTGAAGACCTTCTCCCTTGTTAGTTTACAAGCATAAATGTTCCGCTAGTTCTGCTCGCCATTCTGAGAAAACAGATCGAAAAGAGTTCAATTTTACTGGGACAGTACCTCGGACACGGCCCCGTGCTCAATGAGCACGGCCCCGCGTTCACTTGTCTGCAGATTTTTAGAACAAGGAATCTTGGAGTTTCAAGTTATTTTTCTAATTTTTAAAGCATTTTTAAACAGAAATAACTTAAAACAATGTTGCAAACTTATTTTTGGCAAGATTAAATTAATAAAAATCTAACAAACTTCATGATAAAGCTTGGAACCATGGTGATTTCAAGCTCTCATGGAGGTGTTGGAGGAAAAATTGAAGAAGAAGAAGGTAATGGACAAAAGTGGAAAAGACAAGATGGTTGTTGGGAACCTTCTTTAGAATATACCTAGGATGGTATGTGTGAAGATCCACCAGATCTTTGTCTTTGGAGTGGTCCAAGTGCAGGAATCTTGCTGCATTTATAGAAAACGACAGCACGCTACACACGGCCCGGTGTCGGTTGGACACGGCCCCGTGTGCAGGCAAGATCCTTACACATTTTTTCCGTATTCTGACAGAAAAGCAGACGGGAATCTTTTTGAGGACACGGGGGCGTGCTGACCTGGACACGGCCCCGTGCCTAGAGGTTGTTTATGAAGTTTCGTCTATTTTTAAGGAATTTATCATGATCGGGTGGTTCCTTACTGGACGGAATAACACCGAAGTGCCTGAGGTACCTTAATTGCTCTAGATTTAGACGAGAACGCAAGAGGTTGTCGGAAAGGGTGATTCCTATGCTAAATGTAGGTGGACAAGTCCAACCCTTTCCCAGGCTCTCATTAAAGAAGGTGTATGCCGAATTGCTCAGGTCTATGTATGCATCGAACGAAGTCGATGGGGAGTCCTTCACGGCACAATCGACATAGGGACGACTATCGTTCACGTCTTCGGGAGAGTTAGAGGTAGTTTCGGGAACAACGAAGTTGTTTTTATCCGAATGCGGTCTCAATAATTCCTCATGGGTATCGTCTTGAGATGAATTAATGAAATCCAATTCAAGTTCTTTCACCCAATTAAGAATTAGATCTTCCAGTTGAAATAATTCATCAAGAAGCATTTCTCCTAGAAGGGTCGATTGAGAGCATTCGAGGGAGAGATAAGGATTATTTTTACTTTCGCCCCTCTTAAGGCTACAGGAAAACAATGCGTCTATATAGTGGGGCTTGTAATTTAAAAAACAACATTCTAAATCTTTATGATTGCCACCACATATTTCACACCACGTACCATAAGAGGGCCGATAGTAAAAAAAATCAGTATCACTCATGGTTGTATCAGAAATAACCAACCGTCGGGATCTTACGGTTCTGTTTTCAGTAACTGATACTTGGACACGGGGCGTGTTGATTGGGCACGGCCCCATGTTCAGCTACTGTCTGACTTAAAATAGGATTGCCAGTACCAAAGATTTGGCACGCGCGTTCAGCGGGCACGGCCCGTGCTGAGTTCTGCAGAGACTGGAAATTTAAGAAAAATCCTAAAAAAATGAAAAATAAGAAAAACGATTAGGCTGTTGATTCCTAACTTTCTTAAAATCCTTGTGTCCCCGGCAACGGCGCCAAAAACTTGATGCGTGTCGAGTGTGATAGGCTTTTAGTGTATATTTTAAGCCCTTTTAACACTTTAGCCAAGTTTTAAATTTATAAAACACGATATTTACTAACACTAAACACACATATGGGCAAGTGCACCCATCGTGACCGTAGTATAGTGTTGGTAAGATACCGAGGTCGTCCAAGGACACAAGAGCTTTTAGTAACGGTTTATCCTCAACGTCTAATCAAATCAAAAATTTAGAAAAAGGTTTTAAAATAAGAAAATAAAACTAACTAAAAATGCTGAAAATAAAAATAAAAATAAAAACAGATACACAAGATGAATCACTTGGATCCGACTCGCCTTTAGTGTAACCTTTGATTATTTTCGCACTTTTGCACTTTTTAAGAGATTATCTTAGTTATAGTAGTAGGCCCCTCTTTTGAAGGTGACGTTACCCTCAACCCAGTAGATTTGGCTGCATTTTTGCTTCTTTTGATGTCTCGTTTTTGCTTGGAAAGATGCTACCCTCAACCCAGTAGGCCCCTCTATTGAGCACGGGGCGTGTTCAGCCTTCTGATGTCTTGTTTTTGCTTGGGAAGATGCTGTCGAGGGGTCGGGCATGCCACGTTTATTCCTTTTCTTGTATTATTGTTAGATTTGGCTGCATTTTTGCTTCTTTTGTTCCTTTAAGCTCATTTAACCCTGAAAATACAAAAGGAAGACAAAAACACACTTTTTCCTACATTAGTACTAAAAAAGGATTAGTTTTATGCCATATTTGATGTAATTTATATGTTGCATTTTGCGCACATCAAATACCCTCACACTTGAATCTTTTCTTATCCTCAAGCAAAACTCTTTATTTTGTGGCTTACACACCCAAATGGAATGGGCCGAAGAGAAGGTTTTTGGGCTTGTCATAGAGTGTCGGGATTCCAAGATTCTTTATTTGGCTTTATTTTTATTTTATTTTACAATCCTATTCGTCATGATTTATTTAAAACATTACATAAGAGAAATTATTCATTTGGGCATAACATGCCTCTTTAAAATTCCATTTATATACAAGTTCACATATCTCATGGGAGATCACTCAACACTCGGCCGAAGATGTATTTTTGTGAAACACTCGACAGCGGCATGGAACTTACTCCTACCATATGCTTGCCAAGCAATCAATCATCCTCCTTTTTAACTATAAACCTTTGCAAGTATCAAGAGGACTTTTGGGAAGGGTTAGGCTTGGGTTAATGGCATATGGTTGGGTTAGTGGTTAGTAGAAAAGGGCGAAAGGCGTAAAAAGCATCGGTTTTCGTAAAACATTTCGTTTTTGTGACTTTTTATTCCAATGAAGTATTATTCAAACAAGCCTTCTTTTTATGAGCTTTGTTTGTTTATTGCTAACTTCATTTTTCTTTTCTTCTCTATAATTTTTTTTTTTAAGGAAGTCACAAGAAAACCGAGTTTTGTTACTAAAATAAATGGTTTAAAATGAAAAAGGGTTATGGTGGGTAAAAGGGTGTTTGTTTTGGGTTAAGAAATGAAAAGGTTTAAGCTCAAAGGGGTTAACTTAGGGGATTTTGAGTAGGTGGTAAAAAAAAGAAAAAAAAATGGTGTTGAAAGAAAAAGGGTTAGTCCTAATCCCTCCATCATTTACTTACTTGGGTTTAAGTTGGTAAGGATCGGGAATGTATCATCATGACAAGTTCTAGAGTCGTAAGAAACTAAGCGGCTATTCACACAGGAAACGAAAAATGAGCTTTTAATGTAAAGATGTGTATTTGTTTGCTCAATAAAGGCTCAAAACTCACTTTTTGTGGGAATAGGTTTTTATGTGATCAAGTATATATAATCAAATTTTAACTAGATTTGTCATGCCATTTCATAATTTTCACATGTTGCTTCTTTTTATCACGACGCTATCGGTTGTAAATTTGTAAAAATATAACCTTTTTAGAACTTGTTATTCCCAAATCAAACCAAGACAAGTAAAACAAATGAAAAAAATTCGGGGTGTTTAGTGGTTCCAATAGAGTTTTGTGTATGGCTTGTATTTAGGACTTGCAAAATTCAAGGTTTTAGCATCCCCCCCCCCCCCACTTAAATTACACATTGTCCTCAATGTGTCCCAAAAATATGTTTTTAGGTTGATTGAATGTGTAAAAAGTTTTTTAAAAACAAAATTTTATGTTACTGGGCATCTGAACACGGGCCCGTGGTGCCCGGGCACGGCCCCATGTTCAGATTGCCAGTAACAGAAAATATCAGAAAGTAACAGAAGCCTGGGC
Source organism: Helianthus tuberosus (assembly GCA_030545235.1). Taxonomy (NCBI): domain Eukaryota; kingdom Viridiplantae; phylum Streptophyta; class Magnoliopsida; order Asterales; family Asteraceae; genus Helianthus; species Helianthus tuberosus. The sequence goes on from CM060369.1 coordinate 89,692,133, forward strand.
ACGGGGGCGTGTTCAGCGAACACGCCCCGTGTCCACTTACCTGAACTGGTCATCTTTCTGCAGATCTTTTAGCACGGGGCCGTGTTGGCTGGGCACGACCCGTGCCGAACTTGCTGTAACGAAGAAAAATTATCGGGAGGCTCTGTTTTTGTGCATGGGGTGTTGGTTCAAGTTTCCCTTAGTATCCTTCACCATCCCGAGTGTGTTTTACCCATTACAACATCATCCAAACACCAATTTAATTAAAACCATCATTCCATTAATAATAACACATTACATAGGGTCCTAGGAAATTAAAGACAAAGTAGAAAATTAAAAACTAAAAGTCCTAAAATAGGTCAAGTGATACATAAAATCATCTTACGGAGTTCTACTCTTACAATAGGAATCAGAATTCCGGAAATAGCTTCCCGGTATTTAAAGGTTTCGTAGAACTCCGAACCGAGGGGTGTCCCCTAGACGTTGTCAAAGCCATTCTTCTATCTCTCTTGGGAGAAAGAAGGCGGGCTCATTTTCCTCAACATCTTGTGGAGGGGGAGTGACACCAACCGGAACCCCGTCTAGTATGTCTCGAGGGGGCTCCGGGTGTATGGTGTACCACTCGGCCGGTATGATGACTTCCGGCACCACATTCCATGCCCTTTGGGTGATGATTGCTACCAAAGGAGGAGAAGCGAGAATGTTCAACCTTTGGTGCAAAAGGTTGACCTCTCGAAGACATCCTTCTAGTCACACCGTTAAGTGATTGATACGGTCGACCAATGCTTCTTCCACTCCCGTCATTTCATCAATGGCCTCTCTTAAAGCGTAAATGTAGTTTACAAGAGAGTCCTCTACCGTTGAAGACCTTCTCCCTTGTTGGTTGTTCCTGGAGTGCGAAGAAGATGTTCCGCTAGTTCTGCTCGCCATTATGAGAAAACAGACCGAAAAGAGTTCAATTTTACTGGGACAGTACCTCTGACACGGCCCCTTGCTCAATGAGCACGGCCCCGCGTTCACTTGTCTGCAGATTTTTAGAATAAGGAATCTTTGAGTTTCAAGTTATTTTTCTAATTTTTAAAGCATTTTTAAACAGAAATAACTTAAAACAATGTTGCAAACTTATTTTTGGCAAGATTCCTTGAATAAAAATCTAACAAACTTCATGATAAAGCTTGGAACCATGGTGATTTCAAGCTCTCATGGAGGTGTTGGAGGAAAAATTGAAGAAGAAGGTAATGGACAAACGTGGAAAAGACAAGATGGTTGTTGGGAACCTTCTTTAGAATATACCTAGGATGGTATGTGTGAAGATCCACCAGATCTTTGTCTTTGGAGTGGTCCAAATGTGCAGGAATCTTGCTGCATTTATAGAAAACGACAACACGCTACACACGGCCCGGTGTCTGCTGGACAAGGCCCCATGTGCAGGCAAGATCCTGACACATTTTTTCCGTATTCTGACAGAAAGTCAGACGGGAATCTTTTGGTGGACACGGGGGCGTGCTGACCTGGACACGGCCCCGTGCCTAGAGGTTGTTTATGAAGTTTCATCTATTTTAAGGAATTTATCCGGATCAGGTGGTTCCTTACTGGACGGAACAACACCGAAGTGCCTGAGGTACCTTAATTGCTCTAGATTTAGACGAGAACGCAAGAGGTTGTCGGTAAGGGTGATTCCTATGCTAAATGTTGGTGGACAAGTCCAACCCTTTCCCAGGATATCGTTAAAGAAGGTGTATGCCGAATTGCTCAGGTCTATGTATGCATTGAACGAATTCGATGGGGAGTCCTTCACGGCACAATCGACACAGGGACGACTATCGTTCACGTCTTCGGGAGAGTTAGAGGTAGTTTCGGGAACAACGAAGTTGTTTTTATCCGAATGCGGTCTCAATAATTCCTCATGGGTATCGTCTTGAGATGAATTAATGAAATCCAATTCAAGTTCTTTCATCAAATTAAGAATTAGATCTTCCAATTGAAATAATTCATCAAGAAGCATTTCTCCTAGAATGATCGATTGAGAGCATTCGAGGGAGAGATAAGGATTATTTTTACTTTCGCCCCTCTTAAGGCTACCTGAAAACAATGGATCTATATAGTGGGGCTTGTAATTTAAAAAAGAACATTCTAAATCTTTATGATTGCCACCACATATTTGACACCACGTACCATAAGAGGGCCGATAGTAAAAAAAATCAGTATCACTCATGGTTGTCTCAGAAATTACCAACCGTCGGGATCTTACGGTTCTGTTTTCAGTAACTGATACTTGGACACGGGGCATGTTGATTGGGCACGGCCCCGTGTTCACCTACTGTCTGACTTAAAACAGGATTGCCAGTACCAAAGATTTGGCACGGGGTGCGTTCAGCGGGCAAGGCCCGTGCTGAGTTCTGCAGAGACTGAAAATTTAAGAAAAATCCTATAAAAAAGAAAAATAAGAAAAACGATTAAGAAAGATTCACCTTCAACATAAGAAACTAGTTATTAAAGTCATTAATATATAACCAAATAAAAAGTGCGAAAAGATTAAAAATAAAAAGTATTACACTAAATGCTTCTCTTCACCAAGTGATGTAAGAGACTTAGGCAAACATGGCCTTTGATTGTCAAGAACTCTTACGATCAATCTTGGATCCCGAGACTACTCACAAACTCTATGATGGATGATGGATGATGGTGGTGGATGTGGGTGGTGATGGTGGTGGTGGTGGTGGGTGGGTGAAGTGTGAGAGAGGTGGTTTGCCAAGGGATGGTTTGCAAGTGAGCCAAGCACCCCTATTTATAGCCTGCACAGAAGCCCAGACACGGCCCCGTACCCGTTGGGCACGGCCCCGTGTCCACCCATCTTCTCTTTCTTCATTAATTGTAGTTTGTCTGCATTAGTTGACCACGCCCACGTGTCCGCTGGGCACGACCCCATGTGCAGAAGAGTATCTGTACTATCAAGAGTTGCCTAGATTCTGTGAATCTTAGCATTGACCACGGCCCCGTGTCCGCTGGCAACGCCCCCGTGTTGGGAAATAGAAGTTTCTACTGCTTTGTCTTTTCTGCAGACACTTGGGCACGCTCCCGTGTTCATTGAGCAGGGGGCGTGTTCAGCCTTCTGATGTCTTGTTTTTGCTTGGGAAGATGCTGTCGAGGGGTCGGGCATGCCACGTTTATTCCTTTTCTTTTATTATTGTTAGATTTGGCTGCATTTTTGCTTCTTTTGTTCCTTTAAGCTCATTTAACCCTGAAAATACAAAAGGAAGACAAAAACACACTTTTTCCAACATTAGTACTAAAAAAGGATTAGTTTTATGCCATATTTGATGTAATTTATATGTTGCATTTTGCGCACATCAGTACACGGTGGACAAACGGTGTGTAACTCCATATCGCTCTAATGCCTTCTCCATCACGGCATTACAAAAGGGCGTTCCTCGATCACTAATGATGGTTTTGGGAATACCATAACGAGTGAACAACTTATTTAGGAATCTCACCACTACTCGAGCATCGTTTGTAGGCAAAGCTTGAGCTTCAACCCACTTCGAAACGTAGTCGATCGCCACGAGGATGTGCTGATTCCTACTAGAAGGGGGAAAAGGTCCCATGAAGTCGATGCTCCACGCATCAAAGATTTCTAGGACTTGAATAGAATTTTGGGGCATCTCATTCTTGGATGAGATATTGTCGGTACGTTGGTAAGCATCACAAGTCCTAACGAATTCTATAGCATCCTCGACTACCGTAGGCCAAAAGAAACCGCAATCGAATACTTTTTGTGCGGTAGTGTGTGCACCATAATGACCTCCCATCAACCCCTCGTGAACATGCCTAAGAATATCTAGACCCTCTTCCCTAGCAACACATCTCCTAAGAATATGATCTCCTCCTATCCTAAAGAGGTATGGGTCATCCCATATGTACTTTCTCGCATCTCTAAACAACTTCCTCCTTTGTTGAGCACTCATATCTTTCATCGCATACCCGTTTGCAAGATAGTTAGCTAGATCACTAAACCACGGCAAACCCTCTTTCTCCGCGGCAATGAAATCGATAGACTCGTTAGGGAATCTATCTCCTATCGCCTCCTCACGAATCTCCTCCCTACTAGGATCCTCTAAACGCGAAAGATGGTCCACCGCGACATTCTCTGCTCCTTTCTTATCCTTAATTTCTATGTCAAACTCGGAAAGAATGAGGATCCATCGTATAAGACAAGGCTTGGCATCTTTCTTTTGGAAAAGATAACGCAAAGCCGCATGATCGGTGAAAACTATGGTTTTTGAAAGCACAAGGTATGAACGGAACTTATCGAAAGCAAAGACGATGGCTAGAAGTTCCTTCTCGGTGGTGGTATAATTCTCTAGGGCGTCATTGAGGGTTTTACTCGCATAGTAGATCGGGTGAAAGTGAATCTCCCGTCTTTCACCCAAGACCGCCCCGACCGCATAGTCGCTCGCGTCACACATGAGCTCAAAGGGTAAGCTCCAATCGGGGATACAAGAATGGGTGCACTCACGAGTTTCTCTTTAAGGAAATTAAACACTTTAAGACACTCCTTATCGAAGACAAAAGGGATGTCCTTCTCAAGGAGTCGAGTCATGGGGCGAGTAATCTTGGAAAAATCCTTAATAAAGCACCTATAGAAACCCGGATAACCTAAGAAACTACGAATGGACTTAACACTAGTCGGTGGAGGAAGTCTACTAATCGTATCTATCTTGGCACATTCTACCTCTATACCGGCTCTAGAAATCTTATGCCCTAAAATAATCCCCTCCGTAACCATGAAGTGACACTTCTCCCAATTAAGCATCAACTTCGTCTCAACACACCGCTTCATCATCCTCTCAAGATTACCTAAACATTGATCAAACGAATCGCCATAGAACGAGAAATCATCCATAAAGACCTCCATAGAACTCTCAACCATGTCCTGAAAAATAGCTATCATGCATCACTGAAATGTAGCCGGAGCGTTACATAATCCAAACGGCATGCGTCGGTACGCGTACGTGCCATATGGACATGTAAAGGTCGTCTTCTCTTGGTCTTCCGGCGCGATAGGGATTTGGAAGTAGCCGGAAAAACCATCAAGGAAACAATAGAATTGTTGACCCACGAGACGCTCTAGCATTTAGTCGATGAATGGGAGTGGGAAGTGGTCTTTCCGGGTGGCATCATTGAGCTGGCGATAGTCAATACACACACGCCAACCGGTGACCATACGAGAAGGGATGAGCTCGCTTTTCTCGTTCACGACAACAGTCGTCCCCCCCCCCCCCTTCTTAGGGATGACTTGAGTAGGACTCACCTAAGAAGAATCGGATATTGGGTAAATCAAGCCGGCTTCCATCAACTTCAACACCTCTTTTCTAACTACCTCCTTCATGTTGGGATTAAGGCGTCTTTGAGGTTGCACCACCGGTTTAAACTCATCCTCCATGAGAATACGGTGAGTGCAAAAAGTGGGGCTAATCCCCTTAATGTCAGACAACTTCCAAGCAATAGCCTCCTTGTGCTCCTTTAGCACCTCACCTAACTTCCCCTTCTCCTCCTCCGTCAATTTAGAAGAAATAATGACGGGCATACTCGAGTTCTCTCCTAAGAAAGCAAACCCTAGGTGTGACGGAAGGACCTTAAGCTCTAGGGGTGGAGTATCTACGGGTTTACTCTCACTCTCTTCCTTAATCTCACAAAGCTCTAAGGTTTCAGGAACCCAAGTCAAATCTACCTCCTCACCCTCATCAACCAACTCCTCTTCAACTACTCCCTCACTAACTAGATCGGCTCCACTAATGAAATCTATACACCGATCGACGCATGAGATGAAAGAATCTAGGAAGTAAACGGAGTGACACAGACCACTATAATCATCACTACCACTAGGGTGTTGCATGGCTCTATCTATCTCAAAGGTGACGATCTCATCACCCGCACGAAGTGAAATCTTACCATCAAAGACATCGATGACTGCCTTTGCGATGCGAAGGAATGGACGACCAAGAATGATCTGAACTCTCTCATTGGCCTCCATATCTAGAACAATGAAATCTACGGGAAACACGAACTTATATATCTTAACGAGCAAATTCTCTATGATTCCACGAGGATGTTTGACCGAGCGATCAGCCAAGGACAACGACATGCAAGTAGGGGTAAGCTCACCTAGACCTAATTTCTCATAAAGAGAGAATGGCATCAAGTTGATGCTAGCACCTAGGTCGGCTAAAGCATGAGCGGGAGTAATGGCACCCCCGAATAAGCACGGAATGGTGAAGGTTCCCAGGTTGGTTAGTTTCTCCGGTAGCTTATTCAAGACCACCGCGGAACAACCTCCAGTTAACGGAATATTAGAAAACTCACCTATCATATCCTTACGCTTGAGAAGGTCCTTAAGGAATTCGGCGTATTTAGGCATGGACTGTAAGGCCTCGATGAAAGGAAGGTTGATCTTCAATTGCTTGAACATTTCAAGAAATTGCCCATATTCCTTAGCATATTTATGGTGCTTAAGGCGGGTGGGGTATGGGACGCGTGAATGATCAAGTAACGGTGATGGCCTAACCCCTATGGGTTGCTTCTCTACACTCTTCTCTACTTGAGACTCCTTGGTATGTGCGGTACTTGCTGGGTCTAGCCTAATGTGCACCTTACTGGGAGTTTCCATCTCTATCTCCTCATCTACCTATTCCTCTATCTCAACCCTCTCTCGAACTACCTCCCCTAAACTCTTTCCACTACGGGTGGTGATTGCTTTTGCGGAATGGTTAGCCGGGTTAGTGTGAGTGTTACCCGAAAATTGACCAGGAGGGTATTCTTGTAACTGCTTAGCTATACCACCTACTGTCCTCTGAAGATCTAAGAGTGCGGATTGTTGGTTTTTAATATGAAGCTCTTGATTTTTATTTATCTGCTCTTGATTTTTAGCAAAATTACCAAATTCAGTTAGGGTTTTCTAGGTAACCTGATCCTTAACTACTAACTGAGCAAGAAGCTCCTCAATCCTCCCTAGACTACCCCGTGAACCTTTATCGCTGGTCTGACCCTCTTGATTCGAACCCCCACCATTAAACTGACCCCCTGAACCTTAACTACCAAACGGACCTGCCTGAGCTAACCCTCCACTAGTGTATAGACCTGGCCCCCTGTTTTGATACTGGTCGGATGGAAAACCAGGAGGATTACCGGAGGAGCGAAAATTATTATTACGTCAGTTGGAGTTATAATTAGGGTTATTATTATTATTATACTGATTAGTGGGACCTCTAGACTGACCTACAATATACTCTACCTACTCAAGTGTAAATGTGGGACAATCTATTGTATTGTGGCCTCCCCTACACACTTCACATCTATCTACCTTTTTCTTAATCTCATTAAGCTCCTGTTTGAAAGTTTTCTCCATCCTATCTAGAGCAGCAGCTACCGTTGAGTCCAAGCCAACTTGGTGCACCCCTCGAACGGCCGAGGAGGTACTAGTCACAGGAATGGAAGTCCTGCTGGTAGCGCTATAGTCCATGTCGGGATGGGCGAAACTCTCAAATAGATCATTGCACTCAACCACTGACTTTTTGCCCTTGAGTTGCCCTCCAGTAGAAGTATCAAACCGGGCTTTGATCTTGGGGGTGTGACTGTTATAGAACTTCTCTACGAGTGCCCAATCTGATAAGCCATGCTGAGAACAATGAGAAATCAAGGTTTGGAATCTTTCCCAGGGCAGGTGGTAAGGCTCATCAGGCTCCATCCGGAATGAATGGATCTGATCACGGAGACGAGATGCTTTGGCGGGTGGGAAATATTTAGCTAAGAAAGCATCTCGTAAACCTGTCTAGGTGGTGAAAGTGCCCGCTAGCTGCGAATCAAACCAAACGGCTGCTCGGTCAGCGAGAGAAAATGGGAAAACCTGAAGGTATCGGGCATCAAGATTAACACCTTCGATAGAGAAGGTGCTACAAAGGCGGGTAATGCGATTAATATGGGCGGCGGCATCCTCATCATCACGGCCGTGGAATTGGCACGAATTAGTGATGGCCGTTATGATGTAGGATGGAATTTGCCAGGACCTATCATTGTTGATGTTCGGAAGGGTGATGGGTGAAGTAGCACCCGTGAAACCGATGGTGGCTTGTTCATAAACGATGTGGTTATTGGCCATTTGGGCAATGGGTGTAGGACTAGGGGTACGGGAACGGGAAGGTGGTGGGGAATTGTGGGGTGACGACTTCGGGGTGAAGTCAAAACCTGGTGGTTTAGATTGGAGAGTAGAGTCAGAAGCGGCGGAAGATGAAGTGGAAGATTTGCTAACCTTTAAACTAGAAGACGAGAAGGCAGACTTGTCAATCGGCGGCTTCGGTGGTCCCTGCGAACGTGTTTGGGGCATTCACTGCAAAACCGAAAATAAACAAGTAAGACGACTCTAACAAAAGACTCTAAAATAAAAATAAAAAGACCCTAGAATTATTTAGACTCCTATGACTCAAAACACACAAATAGCACGTAATGAAATCAGATAAAGTCCAAACAAAGTAATCAACGCAATTGCCAAGAATCCCCGGCAACGGCACCAAAAACTTGATGTACTAAAAAGTAGTTTAATAAAAGTAACTAAATTAACCTAATTCTAGACTCTAAGTAATACTCTAGACTCACTAAGACACACTAAACGACTAACCGGAAAGTGTACCGATCGACTCTAGTATAGCTAATGTAAGTCCAGATATCGAACCCACGAGACTCTAATTAATTACGCTAATGACCTTATTTTGACTGACTCTGACACGACACTTAACTACTTTTATGTTTTGGGGGGATTCTAAAAATCCTAAGAATGCAATTTAAAATTAAACTAAATTAATTAACTAAATTAACTAAACGAATTACTTCGGACTTTACTCGGATGGTGGAAACACTGCCTAGACTGGAATCCTGATTGCTTTTAGTTATGATTATATTTGGAAGTTGTTTACTATGGAAACGGGATCATAAAGTTCTCACCTTTCGGGAAATCTAAAGGACTCCTAACCCTTCTCAAGAGCACGCTATGATACCCTAGAGGTTGTTTAGATTACCGGTTATTAGACTCTTTTTCAAGACACCTAATGGATTTATGAAAGTATTCTACGAGGCTCACTCCCTATCGAGATCTAAACCAAGGATAGACTTGTTTTCTCAATTAGACTTGCTAGACATTAGCCAATAGGTTTACTCCTAACGAAGCTCCTACCTTTCAGTTTAATGACTTAGACCTAGCAATAACCTCGCACCTTTCAGCTATTGATAATTAGTAGAACACTTGATTTTATAAGATTACCGATTATTACTTCTAAGGTTAGTTGTGCAATTTCACCCTAAAGAGTAAAGATTTATTCTGTGATATAGACACTCACCAAAATCTAAAACCCTAGCACGACTCTATTATGTGATAACCATCACCAAGAATCATACGAAGCAATAAACAATATTCAAACAATATCAAGCACGCAAACACATCTAACCGATAGAATAAATCGCCTACAATTCATAAATAATCCATAGAATTCATAAATCCATAATAAAAATCAAAACTTTAGCAATCATTCATCCAATCTAGGTAATAAAATAAGTTTAGCCAATCAAAGTCATTGAAAACATCAAAAACAAAGTATTATCAAGAACACGAAACATGATGGCGAAAGAGACGAAAGTAAAGACACCCGAATGGCAAATATGCAACCAGGATGATTCCCAAGCTCCGTATCTTCAACCGGTAGCTCCATGAACTCGAAAACGCTCCAAGAGATCTCCAAAATTCGTCCAAAAGCTTCTTGATTCGAAATTATGGGTTTTGAAAGATTATGAGGAATTTATAGTGAAACCCCGATTTCAAAACGAATTATCACCGCACAGATACCCCGTCGCGTCGCGCGACAGGTGGATGGTTTAGGTGTCGCGCAGCGCAAGCACCACTTTCAACAAATATATTAATTTTTAATCCTAGCGGGGTGCGACTGTAAGCTCCTTAGGCCGTCGCGCGACACGACGACATGTTTTTCTCAGACTTCTTCGATTTTAACTCAGTTTCAGCAATGCGACGAACCAAACTCCTTTGCAACTTAATTTCCAGCCGTTTAATTATCGTTTTTCGACACTTTTAGCCCTAGCGACCTAGAAAACAAGAACTGATCAAAGTAATGAAATTCTAACTAAAAACCTATCAAACGAACACGAGATATATACAAACTGAACACAATAAATGGATGTATTTTGCAATACATCAGGTTCCAAACTCAACGCCACTCACGGTAACCCCTTTCTCAGATGGATCCTTATAAAGGAGTTTGGGTGGTGCCCTACACTATCTTACTATCACATGATCAAAATCTCATATGCAGTTCAATAAGTTTGCCTTTTCATGTATGCCCCAAGGGAGCCTCATTTTCAATTGCTTAAACGTATCCTTAGGTACATTAAGGGAACACTTTCTCAAGGTCTACACATCACACCTTCCCTATCTACTAAGCTGACAGCCTACTCAGATGCGGATTGGGGGGTGCCCAGACTCCCAATGTTCGACATCTGGCTAATGTGTCTATCTGGGTGACAACCTCATTTCTTGGTCATCTAAGTGCTAACCCACAATATCCAGGTCTGGTGCTGAAGCCGAATATCGCGGGGTAGCTAACACGGTAGCCAAGACTTGCCGGATACGCAACCTCTTGCTTGAACTTCATGTACCGGTCCAACATGCCACCGTTATCTAGTATGATAACATCTCCGTAGTTTACTTAGCTGAAAATCCGGTTCAACATCAGCGCACTAAACATGTCGAATTGGGCATCCACTTTGTGCATGAGAAAGTTCACCTATGTGACATCAAAGTTCTCCATGTGCCAGCTGATTATCAATACGCATACATTTTCACCAAGGGCTTACCTAAGCAACTGTTTCAACGCTTTCGGTCCACCTTATGCCTTCGCACTTCTACGGCTCAAACTACGGGGGACTGTTAGCCAATAATATCCACACAATATTATTGGCATGTATCTTCTAAATATTGTATATTGATTTATTACTTAGGATTGATTTAGATTGTCGTGTATAGCTCCTGATTGGCCTCTCATTCTTGTATTATTTATAGTGTTTCTTGTGATAATGCAAAGGCAAGGAAATTCCCGTATTCACAAAATCATCATTTTAAATACGCTACTACACAAAATAACGCAGGTGTATCTATCATAACATAGTATAGTGTGGTAAAGACTAAGTATCGACCTAGGAACTTGGTGGCTTTCACTACTCAATCATTGTTGTATTTTAGTCGATCAAAAGAGAGTTTGATTTGCAAATAAAAGTAAATCCAACTAACATAAAAAAAACATAATGCAGAGACATAGACATAATATAAAATGATAAGAAGGTAATCAATATGAGATAGATATCACTTTAGATTCACATCGACGTGAGGTAAAATAAAACACTTGAACATTGGTAAAGTGGTGTGGTAATTTGTTGTTTTCATCAAAGATTAGAAAAGACCACATCGGGATACGCGCCTAGGACCCATTACACTTTTTATATAAAATGGAGAGACCACATCGAGCTACTACATCTCCCACAACTCATTTGCAAAACTAACCAAGATAAGACTCACTAGCCCCTACTTAACCAGATTTAGAGACATATAAGACATGACCAGTTTTAAGTGTAAAGTCCTATTTCATAGCCTATGGTACCCCGTGATGCACAAATGATGTAACAACCCGCACTTTCGTGCTCGTTACTCTCGTTATGCCTAGCACCAGAGATTCAGATCATAATGTAAACTATATCGCTTACTATGCTACAGCGCATATTTTCGCACTACATCGCTTATTACACACGCTATATCGAACATCACAACGTTTACGCTTATAACGCTTATGCTTACACTACTACATCACGTGAGCATTTAAACTACTCGCTCGCTCTCGCATAAACGCAACGCAAACTCAACGCAAACTCAAACGCGGTTATTTATATATATTACGATATTAGTTATATGCGTATTATTATCTATGTGTTGGAACTCGCTTAAAAGCTCACTCGCACAACTCGATTCATCGCTCTAAAAACGCAATGTAATACAATACTTAATACCTTACTAAAATACTTAACATACTAGCAATAACTAACGCAACAAAACGCATTAAACGAGCACTTTATACGCGAAACGAAGGTTTTCCACACCAAACTGGCACCTTCGAACGAAGCCAGCAGCTTCGAACAAGGATGCCAGCCTCCTCTATAAATACCAAGTCACTTCTCATTCCTTCTAACTTGCTGCTTCTTGCTCCGAAATGCTGCCGAATTGCTGACCAACTGTTTTCAAGTAAGATTTATCATTTTTACATGATTTCACAATGTTTTCCACTACGATTTCCCACAAGTTTATCTTCGATTTCATCAAAACTCTTCTATTTTCATCCAAACTTCTTCCCTTTTACAAAACATTCATCTTTTTCATCTAAACTTTGTCCTTTTCATGACAACCTTCATCTTTTTCATCAAATCTTCTTGTTTTACAACGGATCTACACCTAACCGAGTGTATTGGGCCTAGCTTCGGCTTCCCAAGTTAGAAATATACAGATTTCGCACTCACCAAGTGTTAGATCTAAGAGAAAACCCTTTAAAAACCATTTTTAAACTTGATATTACACAAAAATGGACTAAGCCGACATATATTTCGTTCATTCAATAGTGGGACGAAGTGGTGTCGAAACTGTCTCGAATAGGACTCAAAAACACATCCGATTCAGGCGAAAACACAGTTCCGAACGCAAGAACAACCACTTGTGAAAACTGGAATGTTCTGTGCGAAGCCTTGGCTTCGTACGAAGGCACTGGTTTCACACAACCCAGCCCAAGTTCTCACCTGTGACTCGAACAAAGACCTCTTCGGCTCTAAGTTTAATTAGTAGCTTAAGGCTAGAGGGATGAACACTAGATTTCTCAAAGTAAGACGCAAAGAATACTCGATTTTGGACAACGGAAGCAACACATGTACGAAGTCACCACCTTCGTACGAAGGCACTGGCTTCGTACGAAGCATCGGTATCCCCACTTAACACTCCGAATTCGACCGATTCAGCACTTTGGAGGACTTACACACTTTTGTTCCCGTATGCAGGCTGATTCGGCGCCCTCTCCACTCCATTCCGGACCGTGTTTAGTTATTAAGCACGCACTGTGAGTATACTTGACCCCTTTTTGCTTTAAAACGCACCTTTTGGGGTGTACCATACGTTCATACATAAACACACTTATCAAAACACACTACATGCTTAACTGATGGTCACACGTGAATGACCAATATACATATTTACACGTGATGCTTGATACATATGTGTTAGGACTTTTACTCGTTGATGTTCCACCTTAGCTAGTATGGTACTATAGTTCGACTCACAACCGACGAGGTCTAGTTAAAGAACTTCACACCTCTCCTTCGCAGTCATCTCGGGACTTAGCTTGAGTGTTTGTCTTGTTACTATATATGTTGTGTTGTATCTTATTTATGTATGTGGAAATTCGCAACACTTTTATCTATTTTATTACTATATCAAACTTGTATACTCGCCAATACATTTTTTATTGAAATTATTTTAACGTATGTTGCAGGTTAATTTGAATCAAGATTAGGCTACTTTAGAAACGCAAAAATAATCTAGGTTGTCGGACTTGTTTTGTTTAAGATATATGAACTCCGTTATGACTGTTTGTTGAAATATTTGTTTATTGGTATGGGACAATAAACCTTTTTAAATATTGTCAATTAATAGTTGATATGGATTCTCTTGAGCAATCTAGTTCGCCTAGTGTCGCACCCCGATGTTTCCGCCATCAGTTGGGGTGTGACAAATGATACTTAATACGAGCACAAGAACACAACCATATGGTGGATAGATTGCCAATCAAAAGGCTTCCATGATTACTAGGAAGCAAGTGACATTTGATATATCACATTAATCAAAATATATATATTTTTATGTTTTGAAAACCGTATCCACCATATCTAGTGTAGCAACTGCATTTTTTCTGTACTGATCCTACACACGGCATGCAAAAACCGCATCGAGCAACTACATATACATGCACAAGTTTAAAACTAAAGTTGATAAAAATTGAACACTCATATTCATAAAAAATAATCATGACTTGAATTTGAAAAACAGAAACCATGGTATGATCAAAAAGAAGTCTAGCAACAAGTGGCCTCAAATAGAATAACAAAAACCTGGTGGTGCAACCATGGTATGATCACTAGTAATAAACTAAAGCCAAAGTATGGAGTTACAAAAGTGCTTCTTGATCTCCGATTGAAGTCTGGGTAATCCCCCGCCCCCTCGATTTTAAGTATTGTTGTAGGGGTTATTTTGATGGTTATGTCCTCTCATAAAATTTACTTGCTTAGTTGTTAGAGAGTTATTGGCATTCAATAGTATCACCCCCTCCCCCACTACTTAACTCACAACTCAATTTTTGTTATTGACTTGCAAGTGATCAAAATTCAATGGCAAAGCATCATATTTCACGAACAGTAATGTGTAGTCATCAACCTAAACACCTAGGTGCTAGGATTTTTGTCAAGCCGTGGGCCACTGATAACTCATTTGAGCCAAAATCTCTAGGGGCACGAGGCTTCCTCATGTGTTTGTTTGAGTAAGCATCCTTCTATAGATGTGATGTGTTGCAAAACACCATCATTTATCTATGTATTTTGTAAAGTAATATGATGGTTTTTGAGTTGTTTTAGTAGGTTTTAATGTACATTTGATTTGTGTTTGTAAATGCAGGCCCCGGGATGAGAAAGAACCAAAAACGAGCTAAAGTAATCAAGATTTGAAGAGGTCGTGGGAAAGCAAGTTGAAAAAGAAAAAAAATAAAAAATATGCTGCTTAAGTGCAGACTACAAGGGGGAATGCATACGGTCCGCAAGGGCCGTGTTCGCAAAAAAAGAAGCAGTGTGCCTTCCGGACCGCAAGGTTTTGCCCACGTGGTCCGCAAGGCATGCGAAAAACCAAAACAAATATGTTTTAAACCCTATTAGCCTTAGGGTTTCATTCATTCTCAAACCAGACAAACCACAACAGTTTTAAGGCGATTTTGGAGCTTTTCTTGAATATCACAAGGCTAGGGATTGAAGGATTGATGCTTGGAGAGGTGAGGGTTCAGTTTTACATAGTCTATCCATTGTTTCACCATAGAATTCATGTTTGATATTGTTTTGATTACTTATCTTGACATGTTTTTTGAATTGTTAAACTTAAAACCAGTGTTTGATTCGTTTATGAGCATGAATAGCTAAACCTTTATGCTACCTAGGTCGAATGGATGATAAGTTGTGATTTATGACTTTCCGTTTTGGAATAATTTAAGTTTGGCATAATTTTTTGGTAAAATATATTTTTGTTGATGATGATGCATAGTGCTACTAATAATTGAATTGCATGATTGTTGTATAACGTTTAATCTAGAGGTGTCTGTCTTAGATAACTCTAATAGTAACCGTTTGAGTCTTTGAGTTTAGTGTTTAGCCACTCTTGAGACCAGGAGGAGATAGAGTGTCGGTATGTCTAGTTCTTAGGTTTTGGCTAAAGGTGAGACCAGGAGGTGATCCTTGCTTAGTTGCCTTAGTTTCCCTAGCAAAATCGAGTTATTATCATCAACCATAGATTCCTTTTTCATACTTTAGGGCGTGTTATGATTAGTGAGAGTGAGAGGTGAGCAAGTCATTTGAGTACCTTAGATTCCCTAGTGAGGTGAAACCGGGAGGTGATCCAAACAAGTAACCGGTGATTTACAAGTCACACCCCGATAAAATCAGAGTTGGCGTGATATGACTGGTATCTTCATTGCACAGCAGAAGCAAATAATGCTAAGAATTCTAGAAAGCGAATGCCCACTAAGTACTCGAATCCACATGGTTCTCCTATTCCAACTGTTTCATAATTTGAAAAGGTAACCAAAGAAAGAACATGCGAAAAATCAACATAAAGTTGGCGAGTTCATAGTTTGTTTGGAAAAGATTTGAAATGAATCTTTTTGAAAAACTGGTTTTTAAAATATTGTTGAGAAAACGAAATAAAAATCATTTTCTTTGGCATGTTATATAAAAACTTTGTATTTGTGAAACTTTGTATGTGTAAAGCGTTATGTTTGTAAAACTTGTATAACCATCAATGTCCATGCATGACAATGACAACATGCCCGCATGAGCCTGTGAGTTGTATGTAGGACAATCCAGTCCTTAAGATGAAGGCCTTGGGGTGCATGCAAGATTTATGGGTTGTATATGGGACACACTGTCCCGTTGTTCGTGTGCAGGACCAACCAGTCCCCTTGTTTGTATGTAGGATACTCAGTCCCATTGTAACTAGGACCAACCCCGTCACTAGTCTGTAGCTCATGCATGTTTCGTAAACTGTTTATGTTTTTGTAAAAACCGGTATGTTTTGCATAAGTTTTTCGTAAACCATTTGAGTTTATTGAAAATCACAGACCATTTGCGTTAGTTAAAACTTGTTTGTAGCATGGTTTAGAAAATATGTAATTTTTGTTCATCGAAAACCTTGTATGTTTTTGCAAAACGTGCATGTATTTCCACCCCGAAAACATTTATAAAAATATAAAACCGTAAAAAGGTGGGGTTATTAACTCACCTCGACATCCTTGTGCAAATCTAGCTAAATATGCATCCATAGTGTCATTTTCCAAACGTGACTCACTAGCATGCAATCTAAGTCATTTGAGTACCTTTAGATAAATGGATTAAACGGGTTGAACTTGGATTACACAATTTTAACTATATACAAATTAGTATTAATGTTTTTGACATATTCAAAGATACAAGTCATGTTCAACTTAAACGATTCAACCCCACTCCTTGTAAAACCCATCAAAAGAAAATATCATTAAACAATTACAGGATCATCAATTCACACAACCCACTTGATTATTACCCACCAGCTTATTTGACACGTTTAAATAAATGAGTTAAACAAATTGTGCTCGGGTCACATGATTTTAACTATAAGCAAGTTAGGGTTAATGTTTTTAGCACGTTCAAAAATAGAAGTCATGTCAATGGTTAGGGCTAATATGAATAATATTAATAGCGGGAAGCCGGTGTACAATGTTTTTGAAGCTAGGCTCTCGAAATGGAAGGTGGATTCTCTCTCTATCGGTGGAAGGTTAGTGCTAATTAAGCACGTTCTTGAAAGCCTTCCGACATATTATTTTTCTCTTTACAAAGCTCCCTGTAAAGTGATCAACGATCTTGAAAGAGTGATTAAACGGTTCCTGGGGGGGGGGGGTTCTAATGAAGTTCACAAAATCCATTGGGTTGCATGGGAATGTGTTACGGTTACTAAAGACAGTGGTGGGCTTGGTATTAGTAAACTTAAAGATATAAATGTGGCTCTTTTAACCAAATGGTGTTGGTGGTATAAGGCGGAGGAAAATAATATGTGGCGTAAAATTGTCACGGCCATCCATAGTCACATGCGGAACTCGGACTTTCTCCCGGCTAGGAACACTATGGGAGGTGCGTGGAACAATATTGTGAAGGTGATCACTAGAACTAACGTAGAAGATACTCCGCTTAAAAGTTTTTTCTAAGGAATTCCGGGAAAGGGAGAAAACATATCCTTTTGGTTGGATCCATGGGCTACGAGTAAATCTCTTAAAGATATGTTTCCAAGACTATTCTAAATTGAAGTAAATAGAAGATGCAAAATCATAGATCGATTACAAACCGATATCGGTCAGGAAAAATTTAGCTGGCAATGGAAAAAAGTGTTGAATTACGGGCTGGAGACGAAAGATTTGGGCCAACTGCAGAGCCTGCTGGATCCGGTTGTTCTTTCGGAGAGGACGGATAAATGGGTTTGGCTTGGCGAGGATTCAGGGGTTTCAGCGTGGGCACCGTTAAAAGATTACTAGCGAAAGGCCATGACAACACAAACAGTTCTAATTTTTATGGTGCAAGTGGATCCCTGCTAAGTGTAACATTTTTTCTTGGCGGGCGGGGATGGGCCGATTTCCGACGGTCGATGCTCTTAGAAGACAGAACGTGAACATCGATGATACGAGCTGTGACTTTTTCAGCGAGGGAGAGGATCCAGTTAACCATCTGTTCATGGCGTGCATCTCTGCCAATGTTGTGTGGCACTTTATTAGCAAATGGTATTGGGTTCCCCCGATCTTCGCATTTTCTTTCCAAGACCTAATAGAGGTGCATGTGTATTCTCGATTAAAAGAGCCGGAGAAGACTTTTTTCAAAGGAATAATAATTATCAGTTGTTAAAGTCTCTCGAAGGAGAGAAACGAAGCTAGATTCTCAAACAAAGCTTTCAAAATAGAAAATGTCATTAGTGAGGTGAAGTCGGTTGGGTATATTTGGGCTAGAAATAGAACTAAGTTCAAGAATTTATCTTGAGAAAATTGGTGTAAATTTGTAATTATGTAGTGTGGTTGTGCTTGGCCTCCCGGTTTTCGGGTTGGTTGTTGTTTTTATGAAGCTTACGTTTCAAAAAAAATGTCTAGCTTAAACAATTCAACCCATAGACCCGAAATGGATGAGGTATTGGAATTAATCATTACCATTTCATGTCTTGTTTGGCTACCATGTGAGAATATAATGAATCACTACTTTTTGTTGTTTGGTGGGTAAGAAAAGACAAAGGAATGAAATATGATAGTGGTGATAGGTGGCAGTTGTAGTGGCGATAGTGAGGGCGGTGGTGGTGGATGACAGCGAAGATGGTGGTGGTGGGGGTGAGTGGTGGTGCGGCGGCGGTTCACCGCGGTAGCGGTGGTAGTGGTGGGTGGCCATGGTGATCGGAGGTGGTAGCGGTGACGGTGGGTGGCGGTGGCGGCGACGGTGATCGGAGGTGGTAGCAACAATGGTAGGAGGCGAGTGGAGGCAAAGGCGGGTGGTGGTGGTGGTGGTGGCGGTGTCTGTGGTGGAGATGGTGGTGACGATGGTTACGGTGGCAGTGGTGGTGTCATCAGTGGTGGCGGCGGTGAGCGGTGGTGGTGATCGGAGTTGGAGGTGGTGGCGTGGTGACGACGGCTGCGGGTGGCAACGGTGGTGGATCGCAGTGTTGTTAATGAAGGGTGAAGAGGGAATGGAATGAAAAAAAAAAACAGAGGGATGGATGAAATGATTTTGAGAGAATGGAATGTATTTTGGAATGTGCGATTCCATACTATCAAACAACCAAACACTCTTTTCTTCGTTACCTGACAATAACCCATTCCATTCCACAACTCATTCCTATACAAAACGCTAGCTAAAAGTTAAAACCCACCGAAAAAAATGTATAATTAAACAATCAGAAGATCGTTAATTTAACCCTACCATCAAAAGTACCCTAGAAAAGCCAACAAAAAGAACTTAACACACCTTTCTTTTGTTCAACTTCCTTCTTCCATGTTTCCCAAACTTGTACCGTACATCCTCATAATGCATAATGACATATGTGATAATATTAACCCACTCGCTGTCTTTGCTCTATTATCTTCTGTCACCAGAATCTTCATCGTCTTGATCTGACCAAACCCCCCCTTTTCTTCCCTTCTCTTACACGCCAAATATTATTATCATCAATCACATTTCATCCAATCTGTTTCTTTATTTTCTTCATCTGGTTTGATTCATCAACATCTGATTAAAGGGTATTCATTTGTTTATTTACTTTTGAGTGTTGTTGATTAGTTGATATCAATAATTAATATTTGATTGATGATTTTGAGTTGTGTTTAAGTGTATGTGTTTTGCCCTAACTGTATTGGTTTAAATCAACTGTACATTGATAGTTTGATTGGATTCATGTTTGTGGATTAAGGATCTAGGGTTTATTTGTAGTTGATTTGTGGTGATCACTTGTTTTATATTGTTAAGTGTTGACATTTGATATTGATCTTTTGATCTGAGTGTGAAAGTTGGGATTTTTGTGATGATCATGATGCTGATGATGTATGAGCATAAGTATAAAAAAGGGAGTTTGTGTAGTGGATCTAAGATGGAAACTGCAGATTGCCATTTGGCGCGTTGGCGTTGATCGTTTCTGCTGATGTGTGATTGAATCTTATTGACTGAATCAATTGGATTTTGAAGGAAGATAGTTTATAAACCAGGCTTCTATTTGTATAAAAAAATAATTTTTGTAAAGTCTTAGGTTAGGATTTGTTTCACATATTGAAGATATGTGTGATCTTTTGTCTTGCCGCCTTTAATTACGGTAGTTTTGACTTGGATAGTTTGATGAGCGGAAGTTGTGTTCTTAATTCTGTTTTCTATTTTATGTATATCGATCTTAACGTGTCGTATGAAAATATGGGCAGGATTGAAGTTGTAAAGATTATGGAGACAAGATCTGTTTTGTAGATATAGTTAAATCAAGTTTTGACCATCTAAACAGTTAGGATGGTAGTTCCTAAAAAGACAGCATTGGCGTTCAAGTCCTACCAGAACCAGGCTCAGGTGCTGGTTAAAACATACCTTTTGGCAGAGGCTTTTATGCCATACACATCTGTTCTTGGTGGCGTATTTGCTTCCAAAATGGTATGCCTAATCTATCCCTTTATATTTCTTTACTTATATGTTCCTGCATCACTAGGTGTGAAACACCTTTATTTATTTATTTATTTATTTATTACTGTTATGCATCCAATAAATATTAGTCTCAACCCATTTACTTATGAGAACACGTCAAACAGGTTGAAAGTCGGCCGAAGTCTTTTTTTAATGCATACAACGTCCTAAATAGGTTTATTCAAAGATTTGGATTATTATTGGAGTAACATTATCATTGTGATCATAATTAACACATTAATTATATTATAACGCATACACCCTCATGCACAGATTTTGTATATAGATTTGGATTGTAATAATATTGTCTTTGTAATCATAATTAGTTTCATAATTATTTACAGAAGTTTGGACATAAAAGTGTTTATATGTTAAACCAACCCCGCGGCCTGTTTTGATCCGTACTTAAAATCATCATTTTCTTCAGGTTTACGATCTTACACAGTTGATAAGCACTTTTTACTTCAGAACGTATGCGGGCCTTACAAAAATTCAACGAATTGAGTGGAACAACCGGTAAGAGCAATTGCCTTATCTTGCTTCTCTCATTCTCTCAAACGTTTTTCGTTCATTAGTTTCATTTTTTCTTTTTCATTAGATATTTTTAAAACTTTTCAATCTTTTTATAATCCGTCTCGTTCTTTTTCCAGGGGTATGTCCTCTGTTCATGCCATTTTCATTACAGCAATGTCATTGTACTTTGTGTTCTGGTCAGAACTTTATTCTGATCAGTATACTGCCGGTCCTGTTACTTTCAGAAGCTCACCACTCTCTACATTTGCATTAGGGGTACGTGTTAATCATATATTGAACATGATCCAGTAATCGCTCTCAAAACAAGTTATAAAATTGCTAAATGTTATTCAAACTTTAAACTTATTGGGTCCCTCGTGATGTTTTCAGTATAATTTTTTGTACAGGTTTCTGTCGGCTACTTCCTGTCGGATCTTGCAATGATCTTTTGGCTATATCCTGCTTTAGGTGGATTAGAATACGTAAGTTCATCATTAAGGTTATCACCGCTGAGGTTTTAGATGTTCTTTATGGAAATTATTTGTACTCCCGGATTTCAGGTTGTTCATCACACTCTATCAGCAATTGCGGTATCATATGCCATGTTTACAGGGGAAGGGCAGCTTTATACATTTATGGTCCTAATATCTGAGTTGACAACGCCCGAGATCAACTTAAGATGGTATGTTATGGCAAGTGATGTTTATAATTCACCTATATAATTATATACTTGTGAAATTTAATCGATTTTTTCGATGGATTAGGTACCTAGATACAGCTGGTTTAAAAAAGTCTAACGCGTATCTGATTAATGGTGTGGTGATATTCTTTGCATGGATGGTGAGTATAACTAATTTTTTTATCCATCATCGATAATCATGTTAGTGCACATATTAAAATTGCCAAAATTTCCATTATAATATCTGATATGGAAAATTTCCAACTACAGTAACCGAACATTGTCATCATTACTGATTTCGACCCACGCGATGCATAGTTATTTTCGCATATGAACTTAACTAATTTGTTTCCTAAGTCTTTTACAGTTGCTTTATTAATTTATCTTTGTGATGCAGGTGGCCAGAATTTTGCTTTTTGCGTATATGTTTTACCACGTGTATTTGCACTACCATCAGGTAATTTTGTTTTGCACTCGAACCGTTTTCACACCCTCTCGATTTTGATGCACATAAGCCTGGCAGAGCAGGTGGGTTGAGTCGGCTAACGGGTCAAAATGGGATGTTTTAGAGAAGTATCAATTAGGTTTGGGTCATAACTCATAACAATGGACGGTTTCAAATAAAGCTAGTGCTTATTGATGACATTGTAACGGTAATGATGCTAGTTTAGATGTTTGACAAGATTTTTATATTTAGAAATTGCCAAAGACTTAAATAACTGATTGTCCGATTGTTACACCTCGTTGTATTACCTTGAAATTTTCAAAATACGCATCCAAACACCCCTTAAGACTCTTAAATATATGCATGAAAATGATCTGATATCATGAATCTACCCTCAGGTGATACAGATGCATGAAATCGGGGTTCTTTTGGTATTTATGGTTCCATCGGTGCTTGGTGCCATGAACTTGATGTGGTTTGGGAAGATCGTTAAGGGTATGATGAAGACGTTAGCAAAGAGGCCGTAAGTTCATTTTTTCGCGTCATGGGTCTCGAGTTGATGTATAAGATGGTAGAAGCAGAAAGAGAGAAGTTGATGACCAAAATTAGTGACCAAACTGGAATTGTTGTAAATCACTTCGTTATATGTCGGGTAGTGAATCATTCGTTTTTTCTTCGGGAACAAAAGAAGGCTGTGTATAATATAGGTCTTGCGTTACGAGTACGCCATTTTGCAGGTGGCCGGTTTTCTAATTTGTTACAGTATACTTTGATATTTTGATTTTAAATACACTTGTTCCTAGATTATGGCTTTCTGCATTATGATGTCAATATATTTTGTGTTCTTAGAGCATTCACACTGAATTCTTTATCCGTATCCATATATTTACACTAAAAACAACTATTTTTTCTCTCTTCTTTTCAATTAGATAATATTTTTATACCTTTATTATTACCTTTTGTCCCTCACTCACTCACAACCATTTTTAAAAATATTAAAAAATTTATAAGGTTTTCTCTTTCATGATTTTTTTCTCATGTATTTAAAGATGAACAGTAACATTCTCATATATTCTCTCCTCTACACAATCACTCAAAAACACTAACAATCATTTCTTATAATATAACTAAATTCCCTTGCATATTTTTAAGGTCTTCATTGTGAAAGCTCTAAGTTATACTCTTAATTTTGATGGTTGGTTCATGTCAAATCATTGATAAAGTATTATTATTTTTTTTTGTTTAGCGTTTATATATTTTCACAGACGGTGTACGTTAATCGTCTATTGTTTTAGGTGGCCTCTACATGGTACTTCTATTAGTTTGTTGGTTTATTTGATACTATGATATACTATGATATTATCTCACCATCTTTCTACTATACTTTTATTGGGTATGGTTGTACATTGGCATTTTAGCAACCTGTCAATACAGACAGAGCATGTCAGGCTGAGTGATGGTTTAGAGCGGGTGTGGGCGGCGATTGCATTGGCAACGACGGTTATATGAATTGGGTAAACCAAATGAACCCGCATGTGAATTTTTTTAATCAATACCAACCTATATTGATCCGGGCCATGATTACAAGTTACATTTTACCATTGAAATCGACCACTTAATTTGTGAAATATAGTTTGCCCATACAATACCAAAACACAGCTAATACAAAGCTTCAATAATTCGAAGTTTCAATCACACCTGTTCTGCAATACCTAAAAAACCGACTCTACTAACACAACACAATAACCATTGAACCTGCCTGGCATACTAAAAAAACCGAATCACAACAGTATCTATAAACATCTTCACTCTTAAAAAATTGTGGTTCTATAGCAAGTTTAGGGTCTTCACAATAATCTACTGAGTGACTTGATGACCAGCTTCAAATTTTTCCTTGTAGCTTCATCGCCCGTAAATCCAAGAATATCGGAGCTTAAACTCTGAAAGTCACAAATGTTCATCAAGATATACAAGTAGAGTACAGGGGGCACCTTCAACCCATTTACTTATATGGGTTATGTTTTTTTAACACATAAAATCGAACATTTCGGTCATAAAAAAGTTTGAAAGTCATCCGAAGTCTGTTTTAGAGGCTTGCAACCTCCTAACTATTTTATTCACGCTATTTTGTAATAATATTTTTTTGTGTAATCAACTAATTAGTTACTCATAGAAAAATTGAAAATGTACAAAATATGTTTGTGGTAGGGATGTCATAAACCGTTCAATCTGACTGAACCGAAGAAAATATGCCGGTTTGAGATTTGTAATGTTGGGTCCATGGTTTAGGGTTTGAAAACCGGGTTTAACGGTTCGGTTCACGGTTTGGAACTTGGAACCTGCTTTTTTAACTTTATTATTTACTAGTTAGATGCCCCGCCCGCGTTGCGGGGCGGTGGCCGAATAATGAGCGAGTGTTAGGCAGCTGCTCATTGACACGAAAAACAACTAAATCGAGTAAACCAATTAAAAAAAAACACTTTTTATATTTTTGATAAAAAAAACTAAAACAATGGCAACATTGTAATTTTTAACTGAGGGAAAGTTGTATTTTTTGACTGGGGTAAAATCGTAAATTGCTAAAAGCTAAAGTGATGGCAGTACTGTAAATTTGAAGGGGGGGGGGGGGGGGGGGGGAATTTGAAATTTTAATAGGGACAAATTCGTAATTTTGCACCTAGGGTAACAGCGTAATATAAATTTGAACTACGGGCACAATCGTAATTTTAAGGTGGAGGCAAAAGCACAATTTTATTTTGAACCGAGGGCAAAATCGTAATTTTGAGTTTGGGGCAAAAGCATAATTTTATTTTGAAGGGGGGAAAAACGTAATTTTCAACTGAGGGCGAAATCGTAATTTTTTTAACGGGGGAGAAAAAAAAAATTTAACAGAGGGCAAAATCGTAATTTTTAGCTGGGGGAAAAAACATAATTTTATTTGGGACAAAAGCGTAATATTATTTTGCGCTGGGGGGCAAAACCGTCATTTTAAAATGGATATAAAATAATAAACTGGTTGGTCCAATGGGAGAGTGGCAGACGAAATCGTAATTTTGACTTGAGGGCAAAATCGTAATTTTGAGATGGAGACAAAAGCGTAATTTTAGTTTGAGCTAGGGGCAAAACGGTAATTTAAAAAAAAAAAAAAACTATTAAAGGCGCCGCCCATTTTGGCCAATCAAATCAGCCTGCCGACAGTCCTTTCATTATCTTGGCCCATCCTGATCCATTGGGTTTTTCTTTCAGTTTTAAATTTACCCATCCTGACCCATTTAACTATAAAGTCTTTGTTGAAAATGTATAATATTTGTTTAGTTCTTCTTATTCAATTCCATATGCTTTTTTAACAGTTTTATTTTGTTTCTTGTTGTTTTGTTTCATGGGCTGGTCTCGCACTTTTTGGAGTTGGGCTGGTCTTGCTTTGGGCTGCTGCTGCTGAGTGGGCTTAGGGTGCATAGTCCGGATTATTTAAAGGGTGCAGGCGTGCAGCTGCTTATTCCCACCGCCCATTTTGGCCAATGGAGGGCAAGTGCCGACACTTGCTTTTGTAGTGTATATAATTCTCATTTTTTGAAATACTTGGTGATCATATGTATAATATCTCTATGAACCATCTTTATCAATTTATTTCAAACTAACTATTTAAAAAATATATATATAAAACTGGTTCAAACTGCCAAGCCGAACCGATTTGGACGGCTTGAGTGCTTGACAGACCCAAACCGTAGATATTTGATCGACTAAGAATTTTCGTCAAAACCGGCTGTACCGGACCGTGAACAACTCTAATTTGTGGGTCAATCTGACCCGACCCATATCAAAATGACGAATTTCAACCTAGTTTTGATCTGTAACCCAACAAGCCCATCATGCGACCTCTACAAGTCAGCATTAAAAGGACCAAAAAAAAAGTAGTTGATAAGGTTGCAAACCTCAATGTTCTTCAAAGTAAATACAAGTGTATATATGGATTTCTGAATCAACTCGGTGTTCTCTGGAGTCATAATAGACGCATGCGTCTTTCTGAAATAAGAAATGAGAACGTAAATTCAACAGGATACTAAAAGAGCACAACGATGCTTGAAAATATGGATGTGCAAGGCCTTATAGGATACCTCAAATCCTCTGTTGCTTGAGAGAGACTTTTGGTCAAACTTTCGACTTCCTGCAGCAAACCACTATCTCGAACCTCTGCCAGCATAGGTTGAACATCCTCCGCCATCGCTTGGAGCTGATACAAAGTTAGCGCATTAAAAAATACGTTAATCAGAGGATTAATATTGTTAGACTAAGAGTCTTATTTTTATTATTCTAGAAGGGTCTAAATTGTAACTTCTAGCTCTTTATAATGGGCTGCTTTGTATCCTCTTTTCATCAATTACATAACCTTACGGTTCATTAAAGATGTTAATCATTTGTACTTCTATTTATCAAAACACTTGCTTAAGTAGGCCAATTACATAGATAGGCTAACGACTTTCGTTATGAAAGTTCAATCTTAATTAGCATTCTAGTCCCTATAGTTTAAATGTTTACATAAACAGTCCTTTATGTTTAGCTACTAGTTATTACCATAACATTATAAAGTTATACAAAAAAGAATATATGCTTTTTATCTCATATTTCTTTCACAAGTTCATCAAATGAAAATGTAGACACTAAGGTGAAGCAAATGGTGACCATACACTACAATTTGAGATCATATAGCCCGACCAGTATAAGCATAGAAATAAATTCAACAACAACCTATAAATGAATGTGAGATGGGGATATCACACCTTTAAGAGCAATGGTCTTGCTTCTTCAATAACAGCCGCAACTCGTTCGGCCAATGCATAAGTGTTAGCAACACCTATCTCTTCTACTTCTCGTCCAAGACGTGTAAAGATCCCAACTAACGCGTCCAAACTTACACCTTGGTATCCTTTTAGCTTTTCTCGGTCACACACAATCACACCTTCTTTAACACAATTCGGGTCCAAAGGACCATAAGAAGGCGTTGGAATCGGATCTCGAGGGGTAATATCAATCATTGTTTCCATGAGAAGTCCGGATTGATTCACCTCAATCAATGAATTCCTAGGAATAATTGTTTTATCGTCCTCAACCTACATTCCAAATATCTTAACAATTACATAATCAAAATATATCACATAGAATTAAGAAATTTGAAACCTTGGTTTTAAAAAAGCACGTGACACTCCAATGCACTTTGATCCCAAAAGCAGACGCATTTGTTATAAATAACTCGAAAATTATTTACAGGCAATACTTTGACTTATTAACTTTTAGAAGTGGTATCCGGTACAAATAACTTTTAGCATGCGAACAACTAGAGTAATTATGCTACTAAAAACTAAACTAGAGTAACAATAATAAACTGTAGCGTAATTATTATTACTCTAGTTCAATTTTGTTGTAGTGTAATTAATCTATTTACACTAATTACAAAAATGCCACCGCGAGTTTTTTTTTCCTTCACTTCCTACACTTGGCACCATAAAACCTATTTGTATATAATCATAGCACTTAACTTTTAAACACTCTCATCATGTTTAGTCAGATTTGTCCAATCAACATTCCAAAGAACATAGTTGTTAAAAGCCATCGCCTCTTGCGCCTAGGCCCATTTTTCGGCGAGGCAGTTGCGCTTTAAGTCGAGGAAATTGCGCTTTAACTCCCCAGGTGATGGTTCAGGCGCACATTCCGGCAAGATTCCTAGATTCCGGAGAGTTCCGACTAAATTCTGACAAGATTCTAGCCAAATTTCTACTTTTAATCAAGGAAAACTACTTTTTTAAACTAATACACTAATATATTGGTACTAATTAGATGATATAAAGTGTTACATATAGACCTTGTTTATTTTATTTGAAGAATAGTATTCTTTTTCTAATACATAATATATTTTTAAAAAAAAATTATTATGCGCTTTATTTTTCTCAGGCCCTCGCTTTTTTTGCGCTTTGCGCCTAGTGCCTTTAATAACTATGCCAAAGAGTTCAAACACTCAAACAAACCCATTGCGCAATCAAAGGACATATTTGTTCAATCAATATTCAAATTTATTCAACTAGATAACTTGATAATGCACATTATAAACCAAAGTTTAAGAAACTAACCTCAACAACAGCTTCAATACTTTTCAACGAAGGATTAACCCGAATAACATTACCAACAGTAACCCCTCTGATCCTAACTTGAGTCCCAGTGGAAATCCCACAAGCCTCAGAAAACTCAAAAACAGCAAGATACTTCCTAAACCTAGACCTCAACTGAAACGCTCTCAACCAAACCAAACTAACCACCAACAACACAGTCCCAGAAACCAAAAACAACCCAACCCCACCTTCCCAAATGCTCCTGCGACCGAACCCGAAATCACTTAACGGTCTAAGGGTCTGTTTCCAGATGGTTCTGGGCACATTAAGAACAACTGCAACTGGGTTTTTGTTATTGGGTTGTGGGTTGTTTTGTGTGTCTTGAGATGTGGATCTTGTGGCGATTTGGGGTCTTTTGGGGGGGTTTGCTGGGAAGGTGTTTAGGGGTGCGAATTGGGATTTTGGGGAGAAGAATTGGGTGTGTAACATGGTGTCAAGGGGTCTGATCATTTGTTGTGATGATTGATGGAA
This sequence comes from Helianthus tuberosus, assembly GCA_030545235.1. Lineage (NCBI taxonomy): Eukaryota > Viridiplantae > Streptophyta > Magnoliopsida > Asterales > Asteraceae > Helianthus > Helianthus tuberosus. The sequence goes on from CM060369.1 coordinate 89,720,997, forward strand.
TGAGAAGAGGAACCGAGGAAGTGGGGTTGGGGAAAAAGGGGAAAGAGATGGGAGAGATGTTAGTGAAAGAAAACTTATGTCATTTTCTTCCTTTCAAAATACTTCTAAGTGGGTGTTTGGCTTAGCTTGTTTTATCAACTTATGACTTATTTTTGAGGTAAAAGGACTTTTGAAAGTGTTTGGCTTTCCTTTTTTTTGGCAAAAGTCCTTTGAAGTTTCCAAAAGTAAGGAAATCCTGACTTTTTTTTTTTGGCAAAAGTCCTTCTCCAAAAGTTGAAAATAAGGTAAGCCAAACATGCCCTAAATTGGACAGATTAGAAGAAAAACATTTTTAATACATAAAATTCTTACCTTTCTTCTCGATTCCTTCAAACTCGAGAACGAAGTAGTTAATTTAATTCATTTTCTATTCTTTTCTTTCGTTTATTAAACTTGGGAACACATGTGCCTAAAAGGTGTGGTCATAACTCTCATGACCACTATGACCTCCACACATGCGTCATTTCACTCGCATCTAATTCATCATTCAAAACCATTACCTAATGGTGTAGTCATGACCCAAACCATATCCGTTTTATTTTTTTAATATATTTTTGTCATATAGGAGGCTTTAAAGTCCTTCCCTATAACTTGTATGCAATGGTATAAAGACACTATCATGATTAACTCATTAGAAGGCTTTAATTTTCTATATTTTTAATTTATAAACCTTTTTCATTTAAAACAAAATTAAAAAAAGAGTAAATTACTATTTTGACCACTGTGGTTTAGCCAGTTTAACTATTTTAGCCCCAAAAGAAATATTTTAACATATCAGACCCCAATGTTGCCTTTTATAACGGGTTTAGCCACTGACACTAACTTTGTTACTTTTTATGCAGTTAAGTGTAAGGGCAATTAGGTAATTATATACCTTAGTGGCTGTTTTTTATAATTACAAAGTTCTTTTAATATTTAAGAGAGTATTAATGCAATTACTCAATTTTTTTTTTATTATTTCGCTATATATACAAATAAACATGTATTTTCATTAAGCATTTGTTTTTTATAAACGTCATTTTTAAAATCATTTTTTAACCTTTTTTTAAACCGTCTATCGTTTTAAAATTATTCATTTTTAAGCCGCTTGTTTATTAAAATCGTTCTTTTTAAAAGTGTTTGTCTTTTAAAGTTTTTTAAAACGGTTCATTTTATACCGTTCTTTTTAAAATCATTTTTTAACTCTTTTTAAATAATTCGTTATTATAAGTCATTAACTTTTAAAATCGTTTCTTTTTAAACCGTTCCTTTTTAGCCGTTTTTGAAATCGTTCAATTTTAAACATTGTATTCAGTTTACTTATAACCCGTTAGGGAAAAAGAACTTCAAAGAAAATGAACGATTTCAAAAATTGAAGAAATTTAAGAACGATCGATTTTAAACGAACGAGTGGTTTAAAAACGAAGATTAAAAAATGATGTTTATAAAAAAGCAAACCCTTAAAAAAATAAGTTAACAAGTGTAAGGAACTAAAAACACACGATTTTAATAAAGGAAAGGTTAAAAAAATAACGAATTTTTGAATAAACAAATGGTTAATGAAAATACATATTTATTTGTATATTTAAAACGTATTTTGTTATATAATAATCGTGAAAATAACAAAATAATAAAAAAAACCTTGAATTTGCATTAATAATCTCTTAAATATTAAAAGAACTTTGTAATTATAAAAAACAGCCCCTAAGGTATATAATGATCTAATTACCCTTACACTTAACTGCAAAAAAATTAACAAAGTTAGTATCAGGGGCCAAAACCGTTATAGAATGCAACCTCAGGGTCTGATATGATAAAAGATTTCTTTTTGGGCTGAAATGGTTAAACTGGCTAAACCACAAGGGCTGAAACAGTAATTTACTCTTTTATTTAAATCATCGTTAATGTATTTTGCAACTAAAGACGTTGGCGATGTGACAACTGTCAAAAATCCAGGTATCCGTACAATTTAATTAATATAAATTAGTGCTTAATGACTGTGCTGAATTACAACTGATGACTTAAACTGTTTTCTGATTTCTGTATCATACATACATGTGCATCACATTTCATATTGTCACGTCATTTTTACATACAAACCTTTAGTGACATAAATGATGCACAAAGCACAGCTAGCACCATTAGCGGATAACTCAGAAAAATGCTGACGATGTCAGTACATAGACAGACAGTGTTTTGAGACCCCGTATGGGTCAGGGACAAGGTACTACACTAGCATGGAGTGTAGGGAAGTAAGGACCATAAAACTGCTTCACTAGATGATAGTTTAAGTGCCAGAAAGTGCCTAAAACCCACTTAAAATGCTGATTTCAACATATTTCAGCAAAATTCAGCAATTTAACAAGCTAGTAACATGCAAAAATATGGCAAGATGGTCCTGAATGCTTTCCTAAGTGTTGGGAATTAAAAGTGTCACAAAAGGGTACTTAAAAATCATTAAACGGAATAGTTTGACACTTTAACGAACCGGTATCTAACCGAACAACCAGACATTACCTAAAACACCAAAATTATACTAGAAGCATTGTTTTAATGTTTCTGGGCTAGTTATGATCCCCGAACACCCTAACACGCTATATAACATATCATATGCATGATCACTAACTAATACACTTAGATTTCAACCAAATCACTTAACTTATCATCAAAACCCAACTAATTACCCCCCCCCCCCCTCATGGACGGTTCAAGGTGGCCCCACCACCTTGATCTTTTCAATCTTACTAAGATCCTATATAATCTCATATGATTTGCTAAGAAATTGTGCTTGTATTATTAGAAACATTCTATCCATTGGACAAAACTATTAATTGGTTATAAGAAGCCTTGGACTCATCATTCTTACACACACTTAACACCTTCATCTCTCTCCCTCTCCTCCTCTCCCTCTCGGCCGAACATAGCACCACCACCACCACCATTTCCATCTCATTTCCAACCATTCCAAGATCATTCTAAGGTGTAAGGAGCCATACAAAGGAGCTTGGTGCTTGTGGATCTTGAAGGACCTCCATCAATTGTTCTTATCCATCACTTTTGTCATCACCATCATCTTGTGTTCTTCCCTAGCCTTTGTGTTAGTTGTAAGACTCTCATGATCCTTATTTACTTCATATGTTGTTAGTTAAATGATGATGTACATTGATAAACACTAAAAGACATAATCATAAATCTCTAACAAAAGCTTGATATATGATGAAACTATGTTGTTTAGTGTATGAATGATACTTGCTTGTTATTTACTTGAGATTATGATGTTGATCATCATAAGGAGCTTGCTAGATTGTGATTAAACACATGATCTAGCAAGAGAGAGGATGATTATGTGATAAAACAAGATGATCATCCTCATGTGTTAAGCATGAACTTGAAGAATAAAGTGATTTCTTAAAAAATAATAAACAAGTGAGTTAGTAATCTTATGGATCTAAGATTTATGAATGGTTTTCCAAAAGAACCAAGTTCAAAATGTGATTTTTTGAAGATCTTGGTTCTTACTTAAATATACACTATTTTTTTGTGGTAAAACAAGTATAAGAACACTTTGTTTACAAGAAAAATTCAAAAGAATGATTTTTGGAGAAATCATCTAACAAGTTATAAACACTCAAATCTTTCAAGAATGAGATTTTTAAAGAAATAAACACACTTTAAAGGGTAACTAAGTCTACTAAACATACTACCAAGTTACTACAAGTTTTTATGAAAACTCAAGTTCATGATCATTATGTAGATAACTTTGTTTTAGCACTTGGTAAGTGTAGATTGATTGTTGCTTGTTTATGATGATTTTTAAAAGAAAATGATATGCTTTAATAGCATGGACACCTCCATTTTTAGGGGAAACTATGGCAAAATTTTCTAAAAATACAAACACTTAGAAAAATATTTTCTAAACAAGTATTTACAAGTGAGTTTTAACTATGGTTTCAATATAAACTTTGCCATAGATTTTGTTACAAAATACAAGTATTGGAGGTTGGTTTTTATAAATGAAAATGGATAAATATGTATTTAGAATATATATTTACATTAATAACACATTGTGTGCGATTATTTGTATACTTGGTGTAATAGTTATGTTATTTTAGGATTTAAAGTAATATAACTTAACAAAATACCAAGAAGTTACAATCCAAAATAATACCAAAAATCACAAGGAATAAATATATAAGTTACACACTTAATATTGTGAAATCAAACGCAAGAACGTAACTTACAAAATATTCCGGAAAATACCGTTACAAATATATTTTTGGTAAATATTATTTTGGATACAAGAAATGAAAATATGATTTTTGTAAATATTACAAAGTTGTATCATATTTTTGACAAGGAGAAAATATATTATTTTTGGAAGTAAAAATATATTTTCCTAGTATATTTAGAAGATATATGATTTTTGGGAAAAATGTATATTTTCTTGAAATACATTATTTTTTGACAAAATAAGTTTATATATATTTTCTAAGATAAGACTTGAAAATATATTGTTTTGGAGCTACAAATACAAATATACATATATGAGATACCCCCATCCTTGGGAAGGAAATACGAAAATAAATACTTGAGAAGTATTAATACAGAAATATTGCTTAAACAATTATTCCAAAACTAAATATAATTTAAAGTTAAAATGATTATTATTTTAACAAGTAATTATAACTTGGAATAATATTGGGAACATAAGAAACGTAACTCAAAAACGTTAAACTCTAAGCCAAGGCACGGCCCGTTCGTCTAATAGACAGTAGCACATTGTAGGTAGTCGTGTTTGCTGAAGAGATTTGGGTTACGATTCTGAAGACGCAATACTGTGAGTTCATGTCCCCCTTTTTTCTTTTAACTGTTTTCAGTTTTATACTTCGGGGGTGAAATACATGTTACAATTATTATAAACGTTTTATACATGGTATGGTTAGCTAAGGAGGGTTACTGCTAGATCATGTGAAAGGTGGGTACAACACTTAAGGCCATTAATCCTCGTCGTAGGACCGAGGGACATGAGTGATAGATCTATTTGGGTGTAGCGAGCCCACACCCATGGGGACCAGGGTGGCCCATAGGGTGACTATGTCTTCCAGCCGGAGGCCCGGTATAAATTTGTTAGGTTTGAGTTTTCCTGCACTATTTCACACATATCAATGGCCTTGCAAACCATTGGTGATCTGTTTTTCCTTATTGCTACATACCAGGGACATACATACATACAGACATACTTTAAAGGTTTATTCATACACAAACACATGAACTCGCTCAACTTTTGTTGATGTTTTTAAACTACATGTATTTCAGGGAACTAAGTGGATCTGGCAGGTGTTTGCATGTTTTCAAGTTGCGTTTAAATAAAAGATGTCATCCGAGGTCGTAGGGTTTAGGAGATGTATCTTACTCCTGGACGAGATACATGGTCCTAAGCTCGGGTTGGTTTAAGTTATGTTGTCGAGTCTTCGTGAACTCATTAAAACATATAATGGTTTGTAACTTAAATTTGGTGTCGATGTTTCAAACAAGTGTGTTGTGGTATTTTCAAACTTAATTTTTATAGATGAATATCTTTTGGTTTTATCATATAGCATTGTTATGATTGAATGCTATGGTATTAAGAAGTCACACCAATAACCACGCTTCCGCAAAAGTCAGGGTGTGACAGCTTGGTATCAGAGCTTCGATCGTAGCAAACTAGGATTCTTTCTCGAGTCTAGACTACGATCATTAGGGCTCTCACGAAAATGTTTTCATTGCATACACAAAATGTCCAGATCCAGGAAACAAACATTTTTACAAATAAAAGGCACAAAATACATTTCAAGGAATTCGTTTATATTTCAGTCTGAGAGACTGGGGAGTTAGTCTGAGAGATTAGCTGGGGTAGTCTGAGAGACTAGTTGGGACAGTTTGGGAAACTGGGAGGTTTAGTCTGAGAGACTAAGTAGTTCAGTCTGAGAGGCTGGGTGAGATATCCAGTCTGAGAGACTGGGGAGTTAGTCTGAGAGATTAGCTGGGGTAGTCTGAGAGACTAGTTGGGACAGTTTGAGAAACTGGGAGGTTTAGTCTGAGAGACTAAGTAGTTCAGTCTGAGAGGCTGGGTGAGATAGTCTTGGGAAGACTAGGATGCATACATGCTTACATTGTTACTACTTACATGCTTATTTGATGATTGTTGATGTATGTGCATATGTTGTGATTGATTTGTTACAGACACCATGTCCTCCTCTGAGAGTGGAGTATCCGATACAGTAGACCCCATGGCCATAATTTCGGATGATGAGATCATCCCAGAGGATGAGGTTTTTAATTCTGTTTTCTATTTTATGTATATTGATCTTAACGTGTCGTATGAAAATATGGGCAGGATTGAAGGTGTAAAGATTATGGAGACAAGATCTATTTTGTAGATATAGTTAAATCAAGTTTTGACCATCTAAACAGTTAGGATGGTAGTTCCTAAAAAGACAGTTAGGATGGTAGTTCCTAAAAAGACAGCGTTGGCGTTCAAGTCCTACCAGAACCAGGCTCAGGTGCTGGTTAAAACTTACCTTTTGGCAGAGGCTTTTATGCCATACACATCTGTTCTTGGTGGCGTATTTGCTTCCAAAATGGTATGCCTAATCTTTCCCTTTATATTTCTTTACTTATATGTTCCTGCATCACTAGGTGTGAAACACCTTTATTTATTTATTACTGTTATGCATCCAATAAATATTAGATATGCTTGTTTCAACCCATTTACTTATGAGAGCACGTCAAACAGGTTGCAAGTCGGCTGAAGTCTTTTTTAATGCATACAACCTCCTAAATAGGTTTATTCAAATATTTGGATTATTATAGGAGTAGCATTATCATTGTGATCATAATTAACACATTAATTATATTATAACGCATACACCCTCATGCACAGATTTTGTATAAAGATTTGGATTGTAATAATATTCTCTTTGTAATCATAATTAGTTTCATAATTATTTACAGAATTTTATACATAAAAGTGTTTATTTGTTAAACCAACCCCGCGGCCTGTTTTGATCCGTACTTAAAATCATCATTTTCTTCAGGTTTACGATCTTACACAGTTGATAAGCACTTTTTACTTCAGAACGTATGCGGGCCTTACAAAAATTCAACGAATTGAGTGGAACAACCGGTAAGAGCAATTGCCTTATCTTGCTTCTCTCATTCTCTCAAACGTTTTTCGTTCATTAGTTTCATTTTTTCTTTTTCATTAGATATTTTTAAAACTTTTCAATCTTTTTATAATCCGTCTCGTTCTTTTTCCAGGGGTATGTCCTCTGTTCATGCCATTTTCATTACAGCAATGTCATTGTACTTTGTGTTCTGGTCAGATCTTTATTCTGATCAGTATACTGCCGGTCCTGTTACTTTCAGAAGCTCACCACTCTCTACATTTGCATTAGGGGTAAGTGTTAACCATATATTGAACATGATCCAGTAATCGCTCTCAAGACAAGTTATAAAATAGCTAAATGTTTTTCAAACTTTAAACTTATTGGGTCCCTCATGATGTTTTCAGTATAATTTTTTGTACAGGTTTCTGTCGGCTACTTCCTGTCGGATCTTGCAATGATCTTTTGGCTATATCCTGCTTTAGGTGGATTAGAATACGTAAGTTCGTCATTAAGGTTAATACCGCTGAGGTGTTGGATATTCTTTATGGAAATTATTTGTACTCCCGGATTTCAGGTTGTTCATCACACTCTATCAGCAATTGCGGTATCATATGCCATGTTTACAGGGGAAGGGCAGCTTTATACATTTATGGTCCTAATATCTGAGTTGACAACGCCCGAGATCAACTTAAGATGGTATGTTTTGGAAAGTGATGTATATAATTCACCTGTATATAATTATATACTTGTGAAATTTAATCGATTTTTTCGATGGATTAGGTACCTAGATACAGCTGGTTTAAAAAAGTCTAACGCGTATCTGATTAATGGTGTGGTGATATTCTTTGCATGGATGGTGAGTATAACTAATTTTTTTATCCATTATCGATAATCATGTTAGTGCACATATTAAAATTGCCAAAATTTCTATTTTGATATCTGATATGGAAAATTTCCAACTACAGTAACCGACCATTGTCATCATTACTGATTTCGACCCACATGATGAATAGTTATTTACGCATATGAACTTAATTAATTTGGTTCTTAAATCTTTTACAGTTGCCTTATAAATTTATCTTTGTGATGCAGGTGGCCAGAATTTTGCTTTTTGCCTATATGTTTTACCATGTGTATTTGCACTACCATCAGGTAATTTTGTTTTGCACTTGAACCGTTTTTCACACCCTCTCGATTTTGATGCACATAAGCCTGGCAGAGCAGGTGTGTCGTGTCGGCTAACGGGTCAAAATGGGATGTTTTAGAGAAGTATCAATTAGGTTTGGGTCATAAGTCATAACAATGGACGGTTTCAAATAAAACTAGTGCTTATTGATGACAGTGTAACGGTAATGATGCTAGTTTAGATGTTTGACAAGATTTTTATATTTAGAATTTGCCAAAGACTTCAATAACTGATTGTCTGTCCAATTACACCTTGAAATTTTCAAAATACGCATCCAAACACTTCTTAAGACACTTAAAATATGCATGAAAATGATCTGATATCATGAATTTACCTTCAGGTGATACAGATGCATGAAATCGGGGTTCTTTTGGTATTTATGGTTCCATCGGTGCTTGGTGCCATGAACTTGATGTGGTTTGGGAAGATCGTTAAGGGTATGATGAAGACGTTAGCAAAGAGGCCGTAAGTTCATTTTTTCGCGTCATGGGTCTCAAGTTGGTGTATAAGATGGTAGAAGCAGAAAGAGGGACGTTGATGACCAAAATTAGTGACCAAACTGGAATTGTTGTAAATCACTTCGTTATATGTCGGGGTAGTGAATCATTCGTTTTTTTCTTCGGGAACAAAAGAAGGCTGTGTATAATATAGGTCTTGATTGCGTTACGAGTACGCCATTTTGCAGGTGGCCGGTTTTCTAATTTGTTACAACTAGAATTACCACCCGTCGCAATGCAGCGGGGATTCTTTAATTATATATCGTATTAGATGAAATGAAAATGTTTCTTACATGACCACGAGCCTGTGTGTAAAACATAGAAAAGAATAACTAAGTCGATTTCTGATCCGTGCGTTGCGACATACCTATCAAACGGGAAAAATAGACGCGCTGCGATGGTCCTGTCAAACGGGAAAAGTAGATGAAAAAACATTGAACCCCACACGCACATTGCGACGCGTTAACTCGAAAAATTTAGAACGAAACGTTAAACAGAAAAATTATGAAAGATGAAAAGTCTAAGGGATCAAAATTGAAAGTAAAAAGGTGTTGTGGTTAAATTGTAAAAGATGAAAAACTTTGTGTTAAAAGCAAAAAAATCAAAGGGGTTAATTGCAAAAGATGGAAACTTTAGAATTAAAAGTGAAATATCAAATTAATCAAAGGGTTAAATTACTTAAGATTGAAACTTTAAACCTAATTTGCCAACCATGTAAACTTTATAGTTAGAAATGAAAATTTCAAAATTATTTTTGAAAAACTCCCAAAGCATCAAGTACAACACATATATGCATAAGTAACTTGCTAATTTATAGTATTTAAATATACTTTGATATTTTGATTTTAAATACACTTGTTCCTAGATTATGGCTTTCTGCATATGATGTCAATATATTTTGTGTTCTTAGAGCATTCATAATGAATTCTTTATCCGTATCCATGTATTTACACTAAACATAACTATTTTTTCTCTATCCTTTCAATTAAATAATATTTTTATACCTTTATCATTACCTTTTATCTCTCTTTCACACTCACAACCATGTCTAAAATTATTAAAAAAAATTACAAGTTTTTCTCTTTCCAGATTTTTTCCCATATATTTACAGATGAACATGAATATTCTCATATATTTTCTCTCTTCTCTACTCATAACTACTCAAAAACACTAACATTCATTCATTATAATATAACTAAACCCCCTCACATATTTTTAAGGTCTTCATTGTGAATGCTTTTAGCTATACTCTTAATTTTGATGGTTGGTTCACGTCAAATCATTGATACATTATTATTATTATTATTATTATTATTATTATTATTATTATTATTATTATTATTATTATTATTATTATTATTTGTTTAGCGTTTATATACTTTCACAGACGGTGTACGTTAATCGTCTATTGTTTTAGGTAGCCTCTACATGGTACTTCTAATAGTTTATGTTGGTTTATGATATACGGAGTACTATGATATTATCTCACCATCTTTCTACTATACTTTTAGCCTCTATAAGTGAGATTTTATTGGGTATGGCTGTACATTTGGCATTTTAGCAACCAGTCAATACAGACAGAGCATGTCAGGTTGAGTGTTGGGTTAGAGCGGGTGTGGGCGGCGATTGCATTGGCAACAGCGGTTATATGATTTTGGGTAAACCAAATGAACCCGCATGTGAATTTTTAATCAATATCAACCCTTATTGATGAACCCGCATGTGAATTTTTAATCAATATCAACCCTTATTGATTCGGGCCATGATTACGAGTTACATTTTACCATTGAAATCGACCACTTAATTTGTAAAATATAGTTTTGCCCATACAATACCAAAACACAGCTAATACAAAGCTTCAATAATTCGACGTTTCAATCACACCTGTTCTGCAATACCTAAAAAACCGACTCTACTAACACAACATAATAACCATTGAACCTGCCTGGCATACTAAAAAAACCGAATCACAACAGTATCTATAAACATCTTCACTCTTAAAAAATTGTGGTTCTATAGTAAGTTTAGGGTCTTCACAATAATCTACTGAGTGACTTGATGACCAGCTTCAAATTTTTCCTTGTAGCTTCATCGCCCGTAAATCCAAGAATATCGGAGCTTAAACTCTGAAAATCACAAATGTTCATCAAGATATATAAGTAGAGTACAGGGGGCACCTTCAACCCATTTACTTATATGGGTTATGTTTTTTTAACACATAAAATCGAACATTTCGATCATAAAAAAGTTTGAAAGTCATCCGAAGTCTATTTTAGAGGCGTGCAACCTCCTAACTATTTTATTCACGCTATTTTGTAATAATATTTTTTTGTGGCATCAACTAATTAGTTACTCATAGAAAAACTGAAAATGTACAAAATATGTTTGTGGTAGGGATGTCATAAACCGTTAATCCGACCGAACCGAAGAAAATATGCCAGTTTGAGATTTGTAATGTTGGGTCCATGGTTTAGGGGTTGAAAACCGGGTTTAACGGTTCGGTTCACGGTTTGGAACTTGGAACCTGCTTTTTTAACTTTATTATGTTTTCTCATTCTTTGAAATACTTGGTGATCATATGTATAATATCTATGAAGCATCTTTATCAATTTATTTCAAACTAACTATTTAAAAAATATATATATAAAACTAGTTCAAACTGCCAAACCGAACCGATTTGGACGGCCTGAATGTGACTGACCCAAACCGTAGATGTTGGACCGACTAAGAATTTTCGTCAAAACCGGCTGAACCGGACCGTGAACAACTCTAATTTGTGGGTCAATCTGACCCGACTCATCAAAATGACCAATTTCAACCCAATTTTGATCTGCAACCCAACAAGCCCATCATGCGACCTCTACAAGTCAGCATTAAAAGGACCAAAAAAAAGTAGTTGATAAGGTTGCGAACCTCAATGTTCTTCAAAGTAAATACAAGTGTATATATGGATTTCTGAATCAACTCGGTGTTCTCTGGAGTCATAATAGACGCATGCGTCTTTCTGAAATAAGAAATGAGAACGTAAATTCAACAGGATACTAAAAGAGCACAACGATGCTTGAAAATACGGATGTGCAAGGCCTTATAGGATACCTCAAATCCTCTGTTGCTTGAGAGAGACTTTTGGTCAAACTTTCGACTTCCTGCAGCAAACCACTATCTCGAACCTCTGTCAGCATAGGTTGAACATCCTCCGCCATCGCTTGGACCTGATACAAAGTTAGCGCATTAAAAAATACGTTAATCAGAGGATTAATATTGTTAAACTAAGAGTCTTATTTTTATTATTCTAGAGGGGTCTAAATTGAAACTTCTAGCTCTTTATAATGGGATGCTTTGTATCCTCTTTTCATCAATGACAGAATATACATCAATTACAGAACCTTACGGTTCATTAAAGATAGTAAGGCTAACGACTTTCGTTATGAAAGTTCAATATTAATTAGCATTCTAGTCCCTATAGTTTAAATGTTTACATAAACAATCCTCTATGTTTAGCTACTAGTTATTACCATAACATTATAAAGCTATACAAAAAAGAATACATGCTTTTTATCTCATATTTCTTTCATAAGTTCATCAAATGAAAATGTAGACACTAAGGTGAAGCAAATGGTGACCATAGACTACAATTTGAGATCATATAGCCCGACCAGTATAAGCATAGAAATAAATTCAACAACAACCTATAAATGAATGTGAGATGGGGATATCACACCTTTAAGAGCAATGGTCTTGCTTCTTCAATAACAGCCGCAGCTCGTTCCGCCAACGCATAAGTGTTAGCAACACCTATCTCTTCTACTTCTCGTCCAAGACGTGTAAAGATCCCAACTAATGCGTCCAAACTTACACCTTGGTATCCTTTTAGCTTTTCTCGGTCACACACAATCACACCTTCTTTAACACAATTCGGGTCCAAAGGACCATAAGAAGGCGTTGGAATCGGATCTCGAGGGGTAATATCAATCATTGTTTCCATGAGAAGTCCAGATTGATTCACCTCAATCAATGAATTCCTAGGAATAATTGTTTTATCGTCCTCAACCTACATTCCAAATATCTTAACAATTACATAATCAAAATCTATCACATAGAATTAAGAAATTTGAAACCTTGGTTTTAAAAAAGCACGTGACACTCCAACGCACTTTGATCCCAAAAGCCGACGCATTTGTTAAAAATATACTCAAAAATTATTTACAGGCAATACTTTGACTTATTAACTTTTAGAAGTGGGATCCGGTACAAATAACTTTTAGTGTGCGAACAACTAGAGTAATTATGCTACTAAAAACTAAACTAGAGTAACAATAATAAACTGTAGCGTAATTATTATTACTCTAGTTCAATAATAAACTGTAGCGTAATTATTAATCTATTTACACTAATTACAAAATTGCCACCGCGAGTTTTTTTTCCTTCACTTCCTACACTTGGCACCATAAAACCTATTTGTATATAATCATAACACTTAACTTTTAAACATTCTCATCATGTTTAGTCAGATTTGTCCAATCAACGTTCCAAAGAGCATAGTTGTTAAAAGCCATCGCCTCTTGCGCATAGGCCCATTTTTCAGGCGAGGCGGTTGCGCTTTAAGTCGAGGAAATTGCGCTTTAACTCTCCAGGTGATGGTTCAGGCGCACATTCCGGCAAGATTCCTAGATTCCGGAGAGTTCCCGACTAAATTCTGACAAGATTCTAGCCAAATTTCTACTTTTAATCAAGGAAAACTACTTTTCTAAACTAATACACTAATATTTTGGTACTAATTAGATGATATAAAGTGTTACATATAGACTTTGTTTATTTTATTTGAAGAATAGTATTCTTTTTCTAATACATAATATATTTTTAAAAAAATTTCATTATGCGCTTTATTTTTCTCAAGCCTCGCTTTTTTTGCGCTTTGCGCCTAGGCCCCAAGCGAGGCCTATGCGCCTTGAGTGCGCCTAGTGCCTTTAATAACTATGCCAAAGAGTTCAAACACTCAAACAAACCCATTGCGCAATCAAAGGACATATTTGTTCAATAAATATTCAAATTTATTCAACTAGATAACTTGATAATGCACATTATAAACCCAAGTTTAAGAAACTAACCTCAACAACAGCTTCAATACTTTTCAACGAAGGATTAACCCGAATAACATTACCAACAGTAACCCCTCTAATCCTAACTTGAGTCCCAGTGGAAATCCCACAAGCCTCAGAAAACTCAAAAACAGCAAGATACTTCCTAAACCTAGACCTCAACTGAAACGCTCTCAACCAAACCAAACTAACCACCAACAACACAGTCCCAGAAACCAAAAACAACCCCACCCCACCTTCCCAAATGCTCCTGCGACCGAACCCGAAATCACTTAACGGTCTCAGGGTCTGTTTCCAGATGGTTCTGGGCACATTAAGAACGACTGCAACTGGGTTTTTGCTATTGGGTTGGGGGTTGTTTTGTGTGTCTTGAGATGTGGATCTTGTGGTGATTTGGGGTCTTTTTAGGGGGTTTGTTGGGAAGGTGTTTAGGGGTGCGAATTGGGATTTTGGGGAGGAGAATTGGGTGTGTAACATGGTGTCAAGGGGTCTGATCATTTGTTGTGATGATTGATGGAATGGGAAGAGGGACTGAGGAAGTAGGGTTGGGGAAAAAAGGGTAAAGACATGGGAGAGAGGTTAGTGAAAGAATTAAACGATTGTATTCCTTGTGTTGTCATCATTGATGGTGTGTTTCGAGAGATTTTTTTAGTAAAGTAAATGAGAGGAAAACTAATGTCATTTTCCTTCATTTTAAATCGAGTAAAATGCAATTTGCGTCCCTGTGGTATGTCTCAAACATCAACTTGAGCCCCTAAAAACAATATTTTGCATTCTGAGCCCCTGTGGTATTCATTTCATAACACTTTGAGTCCCTGCCGTCAGGTTGACTGTTAGAGGCAGGGGTAAGACCGTCTTTTTGCATATATTAATAACACTTTGCGTCCCTATGGTATGAGTGAAATATCAATCTGAGCCCCTAAATTCTTTTCTTGGTTTTTTGTTAAGAAATCTAATAATTAAATTTATACTATATATAACAAATTATTAAAGCCTAAATTGTATATTAAATGTAAACTTTTTATACATACAATACAGAGACAAAACGTCATACCAACTTCGTAGAGTTGACGGAACTTACAGACTCGATAACAAAAGACCGTAACATACAATACAGAGACAAAACGTCATACGACCACAAGCAATTGTGGATTTTTACTGACGGGTGCACTTCGGGAAACTGATCCAGATATGAATGAATATAACCCCAGTGTATCTAATTACTTATCTGCCACTTGGGTTATATTCATTCATATGAATGAATATAACCCCAATGGTAGATATGTAATTAGCGAGCTTTGGAATTTCAAGGAAAATCGAAGAGCTCCACTAGGGTTATATTCATTCATATCAATCACTTCCTTATGTGCACCGCATCTTCTAGGAGGTTGTCAAGTGTTCTCGCCTTCGTAGTTGGTGTTTTGCGTATCTTTACATCCGCAGCCATTCTGTACAACAAAACACATTCAAATGAGGAACACATTCGAATCTGATCCGATCAGTTCTTAATACAACAAAACACATTCAAATGAGGAACACATTCGAATCAAACCGAAAATCATTATGATGAACACACAAGAATCAAAACCAAAACACATTGCAAACCTCTGTTTTGATGCATTTTGAACAATATACTCAGTTGATACCCTAAACCCACAAGAATCAAACCAAAAATCCATTCAACCCTAAACCCTAACCCCAAATAACACATTCAAATCATCAAATCAAAACCAAAATACCCAAATAACTGTTATCATCGAATCAAACAAAAACCAAAAATCAAAATGAGGAACACATTCAATCCTCTGTTTTTCACCCTCTGTTTTTCACCGAAAATCAACCCTCTGTGTTTCACAATATAAACACATTCAAAATCAAACCCAGAATCAACCCAAAATCAAACCTCTGTTTTTCACAATATAAACACATTCAAAATCAAACCCAAAATCAAACCCAGAATCAACCCAAAATCAAACCCAGAATCAACCCAAAATCAAACCCAAAATCTGTTTTTCACCCTCTGTTTTTCACAATATAAACACATTCAAAATCAAACCCAGAATCAACCCAAAATCTGTTTTTCACCCTCTGTTTTTCATCGAATGTAACCCAAAATCAAACCCAGAATCAACCCTCTGTTTTTTCACAATATAAACACATAAACACATCGAATGACCAATATGAGGATGAAGATGAACCTGATCTGTTCGATGAAGATGAAGATGATATGTTCGATGTTCGATGAAAATGATGAAGATGATCTGTTGATCTCTTCGATGAAGATGATGATGATGATCTTGGGAGTTGGGAGAGCTGTTGATGATGATGATATTGGGAGTTGGGAGAACTTTGTCGAGACTGTTGATGATGATAATGAAACTGGTGAACATTGTTTGCTTTAAGTGTAGATATTAAAGGGTGGGGGGTATTATGGACTTTTCACAACTGGCAAACGGTCAAACTGACAGAAGACTGACGGCAGGGACTCATACTGTTATGAAATGAATACCACAGGGGCTCAGAATGCAAAAAATTGTTTTTAGGGGCTCAAGTTGATGTTTGGGACATACCACAGGGACGCAAATTGCATTTTACTCTTTTAAATCCTTCTAAATTGGAAAGATTTGAAACGAAAACATTTTTAATACATAAAATTCTTACCTTTCTTCTCAATTTCTTCAAACTCGAGAACGAAGTAGTTAATTAATTGATTTTCTATTCTTTTCTTTCATTTATTAAACTTGGGAACACAACATATGGCTAAAAGGTGTGGTCATAACTCTCATGACCACTATGACCTCCACATATGCGTCATGTCACGCGCCTCTAATTCATCATTCAAAACTATTACCTAAGGGTGTGGTCACAACCCAAACCACCATCCGTTTTATTTTTTCAATATATTTTTGTCATATAGGGGGGGGGGGGGGGGGGCTTAAAGTCCTTTCATGTAACTTGCATGCAATGCATGGTATAATGACAGTATCATGATTACCTCATTAGAAGGCTATAATTTTGTTTATTTTAAGTTTATATACCTTTTTCATTTAAAACAAAATTAAAAAATGAGTAAATTACTATTTTGACCACTGTGGTTTAGCCAGTTTAACTATTTTAGCATAAAAAGAAATATTTTAACATATCAGACCCCGAGGTTGCATTTTATAACGGTTTTAGCCCCTGAAACTAACTTTGTTACTTTTTATGCAGTTAAGTGTAAGGGCAATTAGGTAATTATATACCTTAGGGGCTGTTTTTTTGATAATTACAAAGTTCTTTTAATATTTAAGAGAGTATTAATGCAATTACTCAAGTTTTTTTATTATTTCGCTATTTTAATGATTATTATTTAACAAAATATTTTTTATATATACAAATAAATATGTATTTTCATTAAGCATTTGTTTTTTTATAAACGTCATTTTTAAAATCATTTTTTAACCTTTTTTTTAAACCGTCTATCGTTTTTAAAATTATTCATTTTTTAAGCCGCTTGTTTATTAAAATCGTTGTTTTTAAAAATGTTTGTCTTTTAAAGTTTTTTTAAACGGTTCATTTTATACCATTCTTTTTAAAATCATTTTTAACTCTTTTTAAATAATTCGTTATTATAAGTCATTAACTTTTAAAATCGTTTCTTTTTAAACCGTTCCTTTTTTAATTGTTTTTGAAATCGTTCATTTTTAAACTTTGTATTCAGTTTACTTATAGCCGTTAGGGAAAAAGAACTTCAGAAAATGAACGATTACAAAAATTGAAGAAATTTAAAAACGATCGATTTTAAACGAACGAGTGGTTTAAAAATGAAGATTAAAAAATGATGTTTACAAAAAAGCAAAACCTTAAAAAAATAAGTTAACAAATGTAAGGAACTAAAAACACACGATTTTAATAAGGAAAGGTTAAAAAAATAACGAATTTTTGAATAAACAAATGGTTAATGAAAATACATATTTATTTGTATATTTAAAACGTATTTTGTTATATAATAATCGTGAAAATAACAAAATAATTAAAAAAACTTGAATAATTGCATTAATAATCTCTTAAATATTAAAATAACTTTGTAATTATCAAAAACAGCCCCTAAGGTATATAATGATCTAATTACCCTTACACTTAACTGCAAAAAATTAACAAAGTTAGTGTCAGGGGCCAAAACTGTTATAAAATGCAACCTTGGGGTCTGATATGTTAAAAGATTTCTTTTTGGGCTGATATGGTTAAACTGGCTAAACCACAAGGGCCGAAACAGTAATTTACTCTTTTATTTAAATCATCATTAATGTATTTTGCAACTAAAGACGTTGGCGATAATATTTCGATCGCAAGCCGGGGCGTAGCCAGATATTTTTTCCTACGGGTTCGGAAATTTTACATGGTTTGATTTAGAGGATTCTACGTGTTCAATGGCGAAATTTCTATAGGTGTGATGTAAAAATATTCACCTATATATAACACTAAAAAAACAGGTTCGGCCGAACCCGTACCCTTCTATATAGCTACGTCCTTGATCGCAAGCTAGCGATAAATATCTTGTCGCTAAAATCTGTCGCAACTTAGCGAGGGTCTTTGTTCCGTCGCTAATACTCATTGTGTAGTAAACACTAGCTATAAATAAAGTAATACAAAACATGGACAACTTAGACATAAAAAAAAGGCAATAATTAAACAAAAGTAAAATTGTAATCCTTATTCAATTGTAGCTTAACAGGGAACTACACCACCATGATTAGTAGACTTGGATGGATGTTCGATATACAATACAATAACAAACAATACCGCACAACACAGTACGGTACAATACAATACATAGGGAATGAGATAACCATACTATTAGGCAAAATATAACTGAGATCAATCATTTGTTTTAAAGTGGGAATCATTCGTTAAAAGTTGTTTAGCACAACAAACAAATGTAACCCAATATAAAACACTAGTAAGGTGTTGTTTTACTAAGCACATGTTAAGGTACCACGTCCTGCCAAGCTGTAAGTGCAATTTTCAACTGGTTTGGTGCAGGTCTTTCTACAATAACTCTTACCCGAGCTTTTAACATATCCATAAATACAGTATGGTTTACTGCAAGGAGGGTTAGGTGCTGCATTGCACGACTTTTCACACGCAAAGCCGGCGACTTCGTAACCTGCTTTAACAGTTTTGATCCCTATCTTAAATTTATACTTATTAATCTTATCATAAGGCACTTTTGTCTTTGCCAGGTATCCTAGGCGTTGAGCGACTTGTTGGAACAAGCCCTTAGAATCTCGTAACCTGCACATCCATGTTATACAATTATATACATTATTATTCTCATAAACATTTATATTTAAAAGCTAGAAGAGGATACGTACTCAGGTTCAGGAATGTGATCATCGGCATACGAAGAACAGATAAGAAGAGTGATAGCAAAGAGAATCAATATTGATTTCTTGTTGAAGATGTTCATTTTTTTTTTTCAGTGAAGAGGAGTAGCTCATCACATAATCTTTTATACTGAAATTTATTTCGCCTTAGTCCCTTCGCTTTAGGCCGATTGTTCTTTGAACCCAAAAGTCCAAGAAAAACTGGAAGGCAACTTGCATGCAAAAACTGTCTTTTACTTTGGAGACAAATATTGTGTCGACCAATGAGATTATATTGTCGTTTAGAAGATATTTT
This sequence comes from Helianthus tuberosus, assembly GCA_030545235.1. Lineage (NCBI taxonomy): Eukaryota > Viridiplantae > Streptophyta > Magnoliopsida > Asterales > Asteraceae > Helianthus > Helianthus tuberosus. The sequence continues at coordinate 89,740,606 of CM060369.1, forward strand.
ATTTATAAAGATAATAAAATAACATTTAAGTTGTATTGATTTAATTGCAACTCCTTATTATAAAAGTTAAGATATCAGTCAAAATACAAATAATATATATATATATAGGGCAGGGTTCCAGCGTGAACAACCTCCCAAGAGTGAACTACGTGAACAGATCTGGACCCTTGATTTCCTTTTTAGCTATTAAAGGTAGGATTGTAATTATATAAAAAATTAGATTTAAATCATTATTTTAATAATTGAATTAAGTTAAATCTTTCCTAATTTAAATTCATTATCCACATTATGTTTTATTTATTAATAAGATAATTATCAAAACAAACAACAAATCACAAGATTTCAATTTTAATTTTTATTTCAGATTTCATCACCAGAATTCAAATTCTGATTTTTAAGATCCACGTAACCTTCATATTTCAACGGTATACACATGTGTACTTGGATATAAATAGAACAGTACACATGTGTACTCAGCATCGTACATATGTGTAATTAGCTACATAATACATACATAGAAACAATACCTGTAAAACTATTTTATATTTAACAAATTACAAGTTCCATAATGTTTTCCAAACCAAACAAAAAACATATAATTACAAGTTCCATTTTCGTAAAAACAATAAACCCAACATAATCGAAAAAACAAAAAACATAATCTTTTACAACTATTCGCCACGTTGTATGCTGAAGCATCCTTATCGACCTCATACGTGAATCATCCTTATCGACCTTCCATCTCCACTTTTCTCGTTGACGACATCTCCTATAATAGCACAAAAAAACTCAGCAACTAATACTTTGCATAATTCACAAGTGTACACTGGGTTAAAATTATGAGATATCACAAAAGCAGACGCTATACACATGTGTACACTGGGTTAAAATTAGAGCAAAATCAGAATACACATGTGTACATCGCATTAAAAACAGAGCAAAATCAGAATACACGTGTGTACATCGCGTTAAAACACAGCAAAATCAAAGAATTGAACAAAAAAACTCAGCAACTAATACTTTGCATAATTCACAAGTGTACATCAACAACTTTACACATTAACCAAAACTATACCAGTAATGCTTATTAGACTATGGGGTATGGGGCGGGGGTTTGGGCGTGGGTTGGAGGGAAACGCCCAAGTCACCACCCCGGGTGGGCTTGGGTGGGAGTTTAAGGTCGGGCGTGGGGCATGCTAGCGATCCTATGTGGCCGGCTCTTATTGGCTTGTTGGCTAGGGCATAGCAGGCTATTTTAAATTTAAAAAAATGATGTGGCTTGGCCACGCCAGCCCAGCCACGCCCACCATACCCCTATGAAACTTGGGTTTGTGTATTGAGTGCCCCATATCCACGTGTCAACCCATGCCCCAAACTCCCACCCCACCATACCCCACGATCTTAACAGGTAAAACTTAAAGCTTCTAGCTTTAGTTATGGCAGTGCAACACTAGTTAAAAACCATTAATACCAAAGTAATTAAGACCAACGATTGCAACTTCTGTTACATGGTATCCCTCTACCTATGTTATTTGTCTACTTTTCAGATTTTCAATCCCATGGCCCACTTCTAACACCCCTAATTAATCAAGAATCTTAAACACCCAACAACTAAATCAATACAGTTGTAGCATCATAAAGCAAAGCAAATTAACTAAACCTAAGTGATTAACTAATGAAACATCAAATTAATAATGAAGAAACCAAATTGGAGTAAGTACCTGCCAAGCATCGATGGTGCGACATGAATCACCCCCAAATCGGAAAACAGGGTTTTGTGATAATCAGGAGATGGGTATGAGGGTATGCAATAATTATATAACAAATCAACCACTGATACATATATAACAAATCAAACGGTGTAATTAAAATAATTATAATAACAACATAGCACAATATAGTACCGATACTTTACAGATCCGTTAAAAAAACTTACAAGCAGAATCTGATGTGCTTGATGAACACAATCAGTGGATCGATCGAATGAGGCGGATGTGCGGCAGCGCATTGACGCCGAATCGATTCGGATCTGAAAAACGATCCGGCGAAAATCAATGCCGGCGATGATACGACGATGAATCGGACCAAAAATCGAAGCCTGATTTCGTCGTCCGACAGTTTGTTCTTCATCGAGATCCGGCGATGAAACGGCGATTCAGTCATCCGGCAGTTGTTCTTCATCGAGATGGATTATTTTCATTAGAGGATTTTTTTTTATAAAGTGTTTATCTTTGAAACTGATACAGAGACTTTTAGGGGATTACAAATGACAAACGTATTGATTAGTTTCCATATGTTTAATACGAAAATTTCCTATTTTACCCTTTAGATTAAAATTTAAATTAAATTTATTATACCTTTAATTACAATTGTGCCATTGATCTAAGATCTATCATCTATAAAATCAAGGGTCCAGATAAGTTCACGCAGTTCACTCTTGGGATTTTGTTCATGTTTGAACCTAATCCTATATATATATATATATATATATATATATATATATATATATATATATATATAGGGGAATGTTCAAATGAAAACCACTATTTATTGTGAAAACTCAAAAACTAATTAAAAAAGCCAAAAAAACATGCCAATTTTTTTTTCATAATAATTTTCGCTACTTTTAGAATATAAAAAAATTCAAAAAAAAAAAAAAATTTTGTAGTGCACATGTGTATTATTACACATGTGTAATACAAAAAAAAAAATTTTGAAAAAAAGTTTTTTTTTATATAAAAAAATTGAAAAAAAAAAATTGGTGTGTTTTTTAGGCTTTTTTTAGTTAGTTTTCGAGTTTTCACAATAAAAGTGGTTTTCATTTGAACCATCCCCTATATATATATATATAGGTAATGCTCCATAGAAAACCTTAGATTTTTAGAAAACTTTACAAACCCATCTAATGGCCTACATGTTGCCACATGTCTCAGCCACCTTCATATCCTTTTTAGCTTTTGAGGGCACATTGGTAAATTTACATATTCATACCCCACTCCCAAGATATTTTGACCAACCTGATTTGACACTATCACCCATCACATCATTCTCACCCATCATCCTCCATTTTGTTTACTTTATTTCAAATTAACCAGTTTTTTTTTCAAAATATGTTAATCTTCTTAAACCACTCATTTCACACTAGATCCGCCATTAATACACTATGAAGCATCCATCAACAATGGTAGATCTAAAGGAAAATAGAGGATACTCTGATGTGCTCGACCATGAAAACCCAAAACATCTTCTTTGACAACGATGATGTGTTCTACAATGAAGATAATGTTCCAGGTTTGCTCTACAATCTTCATCATGTTTATCAAGAACACCAAGAACACATAGAGAGAAGCAAGTTTGAAGATCTTCATCGTGTTCATCGCATGGTTCTAGATCCGGTAAGTATTTTAGAGAGAGAAAGTTGCTGTTTTAGAGAGAGAAACAACAATCTCCTGAGTATTTTATTTTAAAAAATCATTTCACACTTGATGTTTTTGTTAAAATGGTTGTTAATAGGTTTTTGTGTAATGGTTGTTTTAGAGATGAAACATGATTTTTTTTTTGTTAAAATGGTTCTTAAAAGGGGTAAATGTTTATGTAATTTGCAGGTTTTTATTTTTGTGTTAAAAAGTTGTGCTTGGTTTGGTTGCTTATTTGGGCTTTTGATCTGAATAGTAACTGTTTTTTTGTTGGTTTGGTTGCTTTGTTTGGGGCTTTTGATCTGAATAGTAACTGTTTTTGTGATGTTATTTGAGAAAAAGATTTTCTGGCTATGAATGTGTTAATATTTATGTTTGGTTAACGACTTAACGGTTATCTTATCTTTTTGTTATCAGGACGGTGATGGATACAAGGGAAACAAGATCCAATTCTCGGAACCGTTGGTTTCGTCAAACGTGGATCAGATGCTCAAGGATCATGACCATGTTTATGTTACAGCACAACACAACTAACACGTGTTATAGCTTGAACTTCTCAGACATGCATGTGTTACATGTGACATGAAACACATTTACAACGTAACACGTGTTACGTGTGACATGAAAACACATTTTTATAACTTCCCTGACATACACACACCCACATGTTTACAAACCGTTTCAAGACCGGCCCAAACAAGCAAGGGTAGCCCATGTACAACGTAACACGTGTTACGTGTGACATGAAAACACATTTTTATAACTTCCCTGGCATACACACACCCACATGTTTACAAACCGTTTCAAGACCGACCCAAACAAGCAAGGGTCGCCGCCGAAAAGCTAAGGCAGCAAAGGTAGCCGCCGAAAAGCTAAGGCAGACTGTCAAAGGAAGCTCCACCATTTTCTTAGTGCTATGTATGTCACACCCCGACCACGTAAAACGAGAAACACGTGGCGGAAACGTCGGGGAGTGTTGTAACAGAATTATTGTTTCACAACCATGGAAATTAAAGTTACGTTTTATTTATCAACAAGAGAGTTACATTGTCTTTAAACATGAAACAAAGAGTACATAACATAATTAAACTAAGTCTATCTTCGTTTTATGTCTCTAAGGCACAGGTCCGCCCTAATGTCACGATCATCATGCTAAGCGACAGCTCCTGAAAACACATGTGAAAATAGGTACGTCAGCATAAAAACGCCTGTGAGATACATAGGTTTAGTGAAAATAGGATTCATGACTTGGGTTTTAAAAGACAGGTTTAATAAAAATTAGTCATGAATCTTGTTAAGTGTTTTCTTTTATAAATCGTATGAAAACTTGATAAGAAATCAGACTATATAAAAGAATGGTGTATGGTTAATAAAATAACCGAGTAAAATGAGTTAGATACAATAAACTGTTTTGTAAGACAATGTCTTGTGAAAAATAAGTTGTTTATGTAAAATGTAATATGTCAAATATTGAAATGATTTAAGTAACACTACGACATGTAATATCATACAAGCACTTATATATAGGAAGTACCAGCGACATATCCACCATGCTTGTATCATATTACACATGCCTCGTTACTCAAATCACTTACCCAAACCAACCATCATTGTAAATTGTTCATGTATAAATCAATTGTCAAGTGTTATTGTGTAAACCATATCAAAATGTCTGTGTCTAATGTAAATCACTAAATGTGTGTATCAATGTCAAAATGTTTATGTTTAATGTAAATCATGAATGTGTAACCAAAATGTCATGTATGGCAAGTGAAATATGTATCAACTAAACCATAGGTAAAAATGCACAAAGCAATGTATTGAAGTAAAACGTGGTTTAAATCAACGTTTTGTTTTGTGGAAATGCATGCTATACTGAATACAAACATTTATGCGATATTGTGAAAATGCATACATTCAAGCCTTGTGACTGTGGTGATAGACCTTTAAACAAATTAAAGGTCTATCGAATTCGGTCATTCCTTCCATCCAAACATACCTAGGATGTCAGGAACGGGAGTTGTCAATTCCTATGGTACCACTACCTACTAACGAATGGCGTAGCTAATGTTAATGAATGTATTTTTGTCCCATTTAAACAAACCAAATGTCATACCAAAATGTAAGCATGTGAAAACAATGCACTAAGTATGTAATCAAATGAACATACATAGCAAAAACACAATGAAATCATGTACTGTAAGTGTACTAATGAACATAATAAGCATATGATATGAAAACATGGAAAGCATGAAAGTAACAAGTAGGCACATGTGTTTCACCCCAAAACAGTTTTGAAAATAGTAAAAGAGGGGTCTATGTACTCACTTGAGATTGCTCAATAGTCCTAGGATAACCACCAAGCAATGCTAGAAGATCACAGAATCAAACGGCACCTAATATAGGTAACTACATTAATAAACCGGACCTAAATCGGAAGATCGGATAGAATGAGGGCTCGTGAACCAAATGAGTATGGGGACTCATGTAATGTGGTTTAACAAAGCCCACATACTAAAATGAAATCTAACCTAAGTGGTTACGACCCATTACGACCCGTTGAGGTAGCTTATGCTACTTTAACGCGTCGTTCGCGTAAAACGCGTTCGGAATGCCTAACTAGCCCTATGATAAGTAAAATATGCCTTAACATGTCTAATATTGTTGCCAAAATAGTTTAGATATCAAAAGTTATGTTACATATGCTTAATATGAATTTTGGCGTAAAAAGGGCATTTTGGTCATTTACCTAAGGCATATAAACTACCTATCATACAACTAACTAAACGTCGTGACCATAAGGTATAACCTCAGGAGGTTATTCCCTATATAATAGGGTCACCTAATGTGTTTGGTCGGATCCTAATGATCGACCAAACGCGTCGGGTTCGAAAGCATAAGCGATTGATTAGATCGCTTACCCTTACGACCCTAGACAAGAACAAAACTAAAAGTGACGAGCTAAGCATGTTAAAACATGCTTAACTAAGTTTAGAAAACAGGTTTGGTATCAAAACAAACGGTTTTGATACCTAAGAGTAGTTTGGTTACAAAATACGCAAGAATGCGCATTTTGGCCGAAACTACGACTCGTCACTGAGCCTAGATAACGTGGTAATCAGTAGGTATAGTCACTAGGGACTATAACCATCGTGATTACGCTCACGTTATGAAGTTCAAACAAACTTCACATTAACCATAAACTGGTCAATGCAGAAAGTCAAACAAAGTTTGACTTTAACGCTAAAACGAATGAAAAGAACGAAAGAACACTTACAAAGGGTCCCCGCAAGTTTGATCTTCCAAGTAATCTCAGGTAGGAAGTGTATAACCACAACCACTTAGAGAAAAACTCAGAATTCAAGTGGGTTTTGCAATTGAATCAAAGGGGTATTTATAGGATTTCTAGGACCGTTAGGATCGTTCCTCGAATACCGTGCTTTGATCTTGTCCCTACACTTGTTGCAACACTAAGGTAACTCAAATTGGCCCCTCATTATCAGGAAGAGGCAAGTGCAAAAAGGGATTTGGAGTGGGTAACAGCTGTTAACAGCTGTTAAAACTGATTAAACTGATCTGGGAGGCTGACACGAGCCGCGTAAGGAGACACCAAGGGTTTACGCGGGCCGCTTGGCCCTTCTGATCAGAAGCAAACTTTCAAAAATGACAGTTTTGGTCCCTGTTATACATTAAAGCCATTTCCGACACGTTTAAGGCCCGTTAAGCCAACGTTAAGGCCCTAAAATGATGCCTAAACATTGTGGACATGAAACATGCTCAAAAATATGTCGGATGTTGGTTCGTTTGGTCGTACGATCGCGATGTTCGCTTAATTACGACGGAATGCGCATAAGCGCGAAAAACGATCCAAATTGCGTGACGAATGGATTTTTCTCATGCCAAACACTAAAATAAAATATTTTAGTGCTTACATAAATTTTTGGATGTCCGGATGTATTCAGAAGGTAAGTTATGCGCGAAAATGCAAACTTGTGCACTTTTTGACGCTTTTAGTCCCTGAATGACCCAAAAGTTTATTTTAGCACACCGAACCCCTCAAAGCCTATTTCTAAGCTATGTAAAGGATATTTATTGTATGTTTAACTTATGCTCATGTTCCGAAATGTCTGTTCTAGTACGAATCATCATACTTTCGTAGTTTGTCAAATTTAGTCCCTGTAGGCGAATTAACTTGTTTTTGCCATACCAAATCCTTCAAAACTTATTTATAAGTTATGTAAAGGTTATTTAAGGTATGTTAAGTATATGTTGATGTTCCGGAGTATTTGTCGCGTTAAACTGATTACGTTTACGCACCAGTTTGCGTGTAACTCTCCAGAAAGCGATGTAAAGTTTGAAATTGAACAAAAGTCAAAACATGAAAAATGTAAAACATAACCAAACAAACATTGGGATCAAATAACATTGTTTTATTGATAATTGAACTGTTCACAATGATTACAAGCACAGATGTTACAGTCACCCCTACTTGTGGAAATTTCGTCCCGAAATTTATTTAGAGGAAACTCGTGGGAATAGATGTGGGTACTTCGCCTTCATTTGATCTTCACGTTCCCAAGTAAACTCAGGTCCACGCTTAGATTCCCATCAAACTTTGACCAATGGAATGTGCTTGCGTTTGAGCCACTTGACTTCACGTTCCATGATTTCCACTAGCTTCTCAACAAATTTCAGTGTTTTATCAACACGAATTTCGTCAAGTGGTATGTGGAGGTTCTCATCAGCTAAATACTTCTTGAGATTGGACACGTGAAAGGTTGGATGAACATTTCCAAGTTCAGGAGGTAACTCAAGTCTGTAGGCTACCTTACCGATTCTTTCGACGATCTTGAATGGTCCAACGTATCTAGGTGAAAGTTTTCCTTTCTTTCCAAATCCGATCACACCTTTCCAAGGTGAGACCTTAAGTAATACTCGATCACCGACTTGAAATTCCATGGGCTTGTGTCCTTGGTCCGCGTAACTCTTTTGACGGCTTCTAGCTGTCTGAAGGTTATCACGAACTTTCTTAACCTTATCAGTTGTCTCTAAAATGAGGGCAGGTCCAGTAAGCTGAGCCTCGCCGATCTCATTCCAGCAGACTGGTGAACGACATTTTCGACCATAGAGAGCCTCGAAAGGAGCCATATTGATACTGGAGTGATAACTGTTGTTGTAGGAGAATTCAATCAACGGAAGATGTGAATCCCAACTACCACCAAAATCGATCACACAAGCTCTAAGCATATCCTCCAGAGTCTGGATTGTTCTTTCAAATTGACCATCCGTTTGCGGATGATAAGCTGTGCTCAGATTAAGTTGGGTCCCCATAGCAGATTGCATGGTTCTCCAAAAATGAGAAGTGAAGCGAGCATCTCTGTCAGAAATGATGTTCAAAGGAACACCATGTCGGGCTACAATTTCATCCACATAGATTTTAGCAAGTTTGTCAGCAGAAAAATCCTCACGGATTGGCAAGAAATGCGCTGACTTAGTAAGACGATCAACAACTACCCAGATGGCATCATGACCTTTCTTTGTGCGCGGAAGTTTGGTAATAAGATCCATAGTAATGTTTTCCCATTTCCAAACTGGGATCTCTGGTTGCACCAATAAACCAGAAGGACGCTGATGTTCAGCCTTAACCTTAAGACAAGTAAGGCATTTTGATACATATAAGGCAATGTCTTTCTTCATACCAGGCCACCAATACTGAATACGAAGATCCTTATACATCTTATCTGAGCCAGGATGAATAGAATAACGAGACTTATGGGCTTCATCCATAAGCAAGGTGCGAAGATCATCTTGGCTTGGGACCCACAAACGGTCCATGAAGTAATACGATCCATTGTCCTTCAGTTCCAGATCAGGTGTTATGTGATAGGGAAATTCCTTATCCATTAAACCTTGTGAAACACAAGTGTGTTGAGCCTGAGAAATGTGTGCCTGGATATCGGATCGAGCTTGAATATCAGATTAAACACGAACACAATGAAGCTTAGTACGTTCCTTACTACTCAATGCATCGGCTACGACATTCGCCTTACCAGGATGGTAGAGAATTTCGCAATCATAGTCGTTTAGAAGCTCAACCCAACGTCGTTGCCTCATGTTGAGTTCTTTCTGATTGAAGATATGCTGAAGACTTTTGTGGTCTGTGAAAACCACACATTTTGTACCGTACAAATAGTGTCTCCAAATCTTAAGAGCGAAGACAATTGCACCCAACTCAAGATCATGAGTGGTGTAGTTCTTCTCATGTATCTTCAACTGCCTCGATGCATATGCTATGACTTTGTTTCTTTGCATCAGAACATAGCCAAGACCCAATTTAGATGCATCGCAATAAACGACGAAATCATCATTGCCCTCAGGCAAAGTCAGAACAGGCGCGTCACAAAGCTTCTGCTTCAAGTTTTGAAAAGCTTCCTCTTGTTTGAATCCCCAATCAAAGGGTGTGTTCTTCTGAGTTAGAGCAGTTAGAGGAATTGCAATCTTCGAGAAATTTTCAATGAAGCGGCGATAATAACCCGCCAGACCAAGAAAAGAACGAACTTCAGTAGGAGTAGTAGGCGTATCCCAATCCCTAATCGGACTGATCTTGGAGGGATCTACATGAATACCTTGTTCGTTGACAATATGTCCTAAAAATTGAACTTCTTTAAGCCAGAATTCACACTTGAAGAATTTGGCGAAGAGTTGCTCTTTCTTTAGGAGTTCCAAAGTAAGACGAAGATGTTGCTCATGATCAGCTCGCGTCTTAGAATAAATCAAGATGTCATCAATAAAAACAATGACGAACTGATCCAAATAAGGCTTGCAGACCCTATTCATTAAGTCCATGAAAACAGCAGGAGCATTAGTCAAACCGAATGGCATGACTGTGAACTCATAATTCCCATAACGAGTGCGGAACGCTGTCTTGGGAATATCTTCTTCATGCACACGAAGTTGATGATATCCAGATCGCAGATCAATCTTTGAAAAATAAGAAGCGCCCTGTAACTGATCAAAGAGATCATCGATGCGAGGTAGGGGATATCGATTTTTGATGGTAAGCTTGTTAAGCTCACGATAATCGATACACATCCTAAAAGATCCATCCTTCTTTTTGACAAAAAGAACGGGAGCACCCCAAGGTGAAAAGCTAGGACGGATAAAACCTTTGTCAGAGAGCTCCTGAAGCTGCTTAGACAACTCTTGCATCTCAGACGGTGCAAGACGATATGGAGATCTGGCAATGGGATTTGCACCAGGTACGAGATCAATACGGAACTCGACTTGGCGTGCTGGGGGTAGACCAGGTAACTCTTCAGGAAACACATCAGGATAATCCCGAACAACAGGGATATCTTGAATAGACTTACCTTTGCCCTTATCTGCTACAACATGTGCCAAAAAGGCCACATAGTTCTTTCGTAGGTACTTCCGAGCTTTAAAACAAGACATGAGTTTGAGACCACTGGTAGGTTTCTCACCATGCACCTGTAGGATCTCGCCTGTCGAAAGCGGCACACGAACAATCTTCTCAAAACAAACTACCTCTGCGCGATGCTTGGCTAACCAATCCATACCCACTATAACGTCGAAGCTTCCAAGTTGCATAGGCGTGAGGTCAATAGGAAAAAGATGGTCGTTAAGGTTCAACTGGCAGTTGCGAAGAACAGAATTAAGAACAATGGGTGGGTTCACCACTAGCAACCTCTACTGTCATGGGTTTTCCTAGTTTCGTTCTAGACATGCGAAGCAATGGCTCAAAAGATAATGACACAAAACTCTTATCGGCACCTGAATAAAAAAGAACAGATGCAGGCTGATTATTAATAAAGAACGTACCGTTCACCACTTCATTATCTGCTTGTGCCTCTTGTGCATTCATGTTGAAGACTCGCCCTCGAGCCTAAGCCTGATTTTGATTTGGATTAGCATTCACCAATCTTGGACACTGATTACGGTAGTGGGTCAGATCCCCACAGTTGTAACAAGAACCTGGCGGGTAGTGTGGTCGTGCAGCTTGACCTTGTTGCTGAGCAGGAGGCGGAGCAACTCGTTGAGCCGGGTTCTGAACTGCCTGATTCTGAGCAAAACGACAAACATCAGCAAGATGACCTGACTTCCCATAGTTAGTACAGAAACGGCACAGAAGTTGTGGCTGATGGTGACTGTTGCATCTATTGCACAAAGGTGCATTCCCTGCATAACGCTTCTTCGCTGGAGGCTGTGCGGGTTGGTTGGGAGCTGCCTGGTTAACTTGGGCAGTGACAACAAAATTTTGGGAAGCCTTACGCTTCCTTGACCCTTTCGAAGAACCAGAATCCTTACCCTTCTTGTTTTGACCTTTCTTGCTATCTTCTTTGTCAGACGTCTGCTTCTTACCTTTGTCACCCTTTTTATGCAGCTTTCCCTTTCGAACCTGCGACTCAGTCAATGTCGCTGCTAACTCGATCGCCTGACGGAGTGTGGTAGGGTTACTACCAGTAATGATGTCTTGTACTGAGTCAGGTAGACCATCGATGTACCTTTCGATAGCCTTGTCGAGTGGGGTGACCATTGTTGGGCATAGCAAACTTAGTTCTTCATACCTATCCGTATACGCCCAGTGCTCGCCACTATCTTGTTTCAAATCATCAAACTCTCTTTCCAGTGCTCGCAGTTCATGACGAGGATAAAACTCCCTCATCATAAGCGCTCTAAGTTCAGCCCATGTTTGTGCTAGAGCCACTTCTGCACCCCGGTCTCTCATAACCCCGTTCCACCACGTAAGAGCCCTCTTCTGAAACACACTCGAAGAAAACTCGACCTTGCGATTATCAGGACACTGAACGTGACGGAAAGTGTTCTCAATGCTCTCGAACCATTGAAGAATACCAGTTGCTCCCTCAGAACCACTAAACTTGAGCGGTTTAGCCGAGTTAAAATTCTTGAAATTACAAGGAGCATTGTGGTTGTTGTTGGCTTGGTTCCATTGAGCAATAAGGTTTGGGAACACATCAGCCATTTGCTGCGCAATGATTTCTGCCAGTTCGGCATTTGCTATCTGATTCTCGCGTCGAGGAGGCATTCTAAAAGAGGAAACATGAAAGGAAACGAGTGAGATGATTGGGAGAAAAGAATGAGATGAAACAAAATCAACAAAAGCAAAGATGGGGGTCATTCGTCTGTATCACAAAGCAAACAAACGACACACAGTGACTAATCAAAGTAAATGGGTCAAAAATAATGTATCGCGAAGACATGCTCGCCTATAAGTGAGCACTCACCCCAAGAGTTCCCAGGTAAGAGTGACTAGTCCGATTATGTGGATTTGTACGAACACTCTAGCCTTAGACAGAAAACCCAGGGTACAGGCATTCACCCTTCCAGTTTGCACGTGTTCACACTATTTAGGACCCAAAACTTTGACGAGATTTTGAAAAGTTCAAAGGGGTTCAAAACCATATAACAGAGGGTTCAAAACCTTATAACAGAGGGTTCAAAACCTTATAACAGAGGGTTCAAAACCTTATAACAGAGGGTTCAAAACCTTGTAATCAACCATCCTAGATCAGATGATTAGTTTTCAAGGCGAATTCGAACTTGATGTTCTCGTTGTGGTTATCACCTAAGGATAGGTGAAGTGCATGTTTTAAAATCTAAACACAAGACAACTTGCGTTGGGGTCCTAGAAAGTTATAGTCTAGGTCAAAGCATTACTAATAACCTAATTCCCTATAACCATTGGCTCTGATACCAACTCCTCCGTCACACCCCGACCACGTAAAACGAGAAACACGTGGCGGAACAGAATTATTGTTTCACAACCATGGAAATTAAAGTTACGTTTTATTTATCAACAAGAGAGTTACATTGTCTTTAAACATGAAACCAAGACTACATAACATAATTAAACTAAGTCTATCTTTGTTTTATGTCTCTAAGGCACAGGTCCGCCCTAATGTCACGATCATCATCCTAAGCGACAGCTCCTGAAAACACATGTGAAAATAGGTACATCAGCATAAAAATTACTGTGAGATACATAGGTTTAGTGAAAATAGGATTCATGACTTGGGTTTTAAAAGATAGGCTTAATAAAAATTAGTCATGAATCTTGTTAAGTGTTTTCTTTTATAAATCGTATGAAAACTCGATAAGAAATCAGACTATATAAAAGAATGGTGTATGGTTAATAAAATAACCGAGTAAAATGAGTTGGATACAATAAACTGTTTTGTAAGACAATGTCTTGTGAAAAATAAGTTGTTTATGTAAAATGTAATATGTCAAATATTGAAATGATTTAAGTAACGCTACGACATGTAATATCATACAAGCACTTATATATAGGAAGTACCAGCGGCGTATCCACCATGCTTGTATCATATTACACACGCCTCGTTACTCAAATCACTTACCCAAACCAACCATCATTGTAAATTGTTCATGTATAAATCAATTGTCAAGTGTTGTTGTGTAAACCATATCAAAATGTCTGTGTCTAATGTAAATCACTAAATGTGTATATCAATGTCAAAATGTTTATGTTTAATGTAAATCATGAATGTGTAACTAAAATGTCATGTATGGCAAGTGAAATATGTATCAACTAAACCATAGGTAAAAATGCACAAAGCAATGTATTGAAGTAAAACGGGGTTTAAATCAACGTTTTGTTTTGTGGAAATGCATGCTATACTGAATACAAACATTTATGCGATATTGTGAAAATGCGTACATTCAAGCCTTGTGACTGTGGTGATAGACCTTTAAACAAATTAAAGGTTTATCTGTGTTATGTCTATCGAATTCGGTCATTCCTTCCATCCAAACATACCTAGGATGTCAGGAACGGGAGTTGTCAATTCCTATGGTACCACTACCTACTAACGAATGGCGTAGCTAATGTTAATGAATGTATTTTTGTCCCATTTAAACAAACCAAATGTCATACCAAAATGTAAGCATATGAAAACAATGCACTAAGTATGTAATCAAATGAACATACATAGCAAAAACACAATGAAATCATGTACTGTAAGTGTACTAATGAACATAATAAACATATGATATGAAAACATGGAAAGCATGAAAGTAACAAGTAGGCACATGTGTTTCACCCCAAAACAGTTTTGAAAACAGTAAAAGAGGGGTCTATGTACTCACTTGAGATTGCTCAATAGTCCTAGGATAACCACCAAGCAATGCTAGAAGATCACAGAATCAAACGGCACCTAATATAGGTAACTACATTAATAAACCGGACCTAAATCGGAAGATCGGATAGAATGAGGGCTCGTGAACCAAATGAGTATGGGGACTCATGTAATGTGGTTTAACAAAGCCGACATACTAAAATGAAATCTAACCTAAGTGCTTACGACCCATTACGACCCGTTTAGGTAGCTTATGCTACTTTAACGCGTCGTTCGCGTAAAACGCGTTCGGAATGCCTAACTAGCCCTATGATAAGCAAAATATGCCTTAACATGTCTAATATTGTTGCCAAAACAGTTTAGATATCAAAAGTTATGTTACATATGCTTAATATGAATTTTGGCGTAAAAAGGGCATTTTGGTCATTTATCTAAGGCATATAAACTACCTATCATACAACTAACTAAACGTCGTGACCATAAGGTATAACCTCGGGAGGTTATTCCCTATATACTAGGGTCACCTAATGTGTTTGGTCGGAATGTCGGATCCTAATGATCGACCAAACGGGTCGGGTTCGAAAGCATAAGCGATTGAATAGATCGCTTACCCTTACGACCCTAGACAAGCACAAAACTAGAAGTGACGAGCTAAGCATGTTAAAACATGCTTAACTAAGTTTAGAAAACAGGTTTGGTATCAAAACAAACGGTTTTGATACCTAAGAGTAGTTTGGTTACAAAATACGCAAGAATGCGCATTTTGGCCGAAACTACGACTCGTCACTGAGCCTAGATAACGTGGTAATCAGTAGGTATAGTCACTAGGGACTATAACCATCATGATTACGCTCACGTTATGAAGTTCAAACGAACTTCGCATTGACCATAAACTGGTCAATGCAGAAAGTCAAACAAAGTTTGAATTTAACGCTAAAACGAATGAAAAGAACGAAAGAACACTTACAAAGGGTCCCCGCAAGTTTGATCTTCCAAGTAATCTCAGGTAGGAAGTGTATAACCACAACCACTTAGAGAAAAACTCAGAATTCAAGTGGGTTTTGCAAGTGAATCAAAGGGGTATTTATAGGATTTCTAGGACCGTTAGGATCGTTCCTCGAATACCGTGCTTTGATCTTGTCCCTACGCTTGTTGCAACACTAAGGTAACTCAAATTGGCCCCTCAATATCAGGAAGAGGCAAGTGCAAGAAGGGATTTGGAGTGGGTAACAGCTGTTAAACTGATTAAACTGATCTGGGAGTCTGACATGGGCCATGTAAGGAGACACCAAGGGTTTACGCGGGCCGCCTGGCACTTCTGATCAGAAGCAAACTTTCAAAAATGACAGTTTTGGTCCCTGTTATGCATTAAAGCCATTTCTGACATGTTTAAGGCCCGTTAAGCCAACGTTAAGGCCCTAAAATGATTCCTAAACATTGTGCACATGAAACATGCTCAAAAATATGTCGGATGTTGGTTCGTTTGGTCGTACGATCGCGATGTTCGCTTAATTACGACGGAATGCGCATAAGCGCGAAAAACGATCCAAATTGCGTGACGAATGGATTTTTCTCATGCCAAATACTAAAATAAAATATTTTAGTGCTTACATAAATTTTTGGATGTCCGGATGTATTCAGAAGGTAAGTTATGTGCGAAAATGCAAACTTGTGCACTTTTTGACGCTTTTAGTCCCTGAATGACCCAAAAGTTTATTTTAGCACACCGAACCCCTCAAAGCCTATTTCTAAGCTATGTAAAGGATATTTATTGTATGTTTAACTTATGGTCATGTTCCGGAATGTCTGTTCTAGTACGAATCATCATACTTTCGCAGTTTGTCAAATTTAGTCCCTGTAGGCGAATTAACTTGTTTTTGCCATACCAAAGCCTTCAAAACTTATTTCTAAGTTATGTAAAGGTTATTTAACGTATGTTAAGTATATGTTGATGTTCCGGGGTATTTTTCGCGTTAAACTGATTACGTTTACGCACCAATTTGCGTGTAACTCTCCAGAAAGCGATGTAAAGTTTGAAATTGAACAAAAGTCAAAACATGAAAATGTAAAACATAACCAAACAAACATTGGGATCAAATAACATTGTTTTATTGATAATTGAACTGTTCACAATGATTACAAACACAGATGTTACAATGTATTTTCGTTTACTAGTAATATGTATTGTGAGACTCTTATTGTTTTGTCTAGTACATGATGTTAAAACGGTATGGACTTAACACATTCTGGAAGTCTTAACACACGTTATAAAAGAGGCTTAACACACGTTATATCAGGTATACTATGTTGTTATTAAGTTACTATTGGAGTTTGTGCATCCATTCTGGAAGTCTTAACACACGTTATAATAGAGGCTTAACACAAGTTACACATGTTACAATATGTATATACAAATCATGGTGTTTTGGAAACCACTAGCTTATACATGACACCATGTTGGGTTAAACCAAGATTATAACAGAGGCTTAACACATGTTATCCCAGGTATACGGTGTTAAAATATTAACTTGTATGTTCCATATTAACTTGTACACGTGTTACGATCAGTATATGCACATCATGGTGTTTTGCAAACCACTTTCATATACATGAATACAAGTCGGGTTATAATGGATGCTTACATGTTATCATATGTATACAAGTGGGGTTACAACAAGATTACGATATTGTACAAGTGGGGTTACAACAAGATTACGATATTAACTAAGCTCACCATTAAACTCATCGCCCCCGTCGACTGTTTTCACCCTTGTCACATGTTAAGCAATTACATGTTCCGAACAGACAAATTATAACACATGTTAGATCAGTATATACACATCATGGTGTTTTGTAAACCACTAGCTTATACATGAATACATGTCAGGTTACAAAAAGATTATAACAGAGGCTTAACACATGTTATACCTTCCAAAATGTGCAAAACAAATGACCCGTTTCATATTATATATTCCAAAATTACCCGGTACACATGTTACCATAAATGGCTCGTTTCATATTACACGTTACATACTAACTTGTACATTTATTACTTGTACAAGTTTTACGCTCAGTATCCACATTATCGGATATTTTAAACATCAACAAAAATAAAATAGATATTACTTGTTTTTTTAATTAACAAAAGGTTAACACACGTTATATATCATTCTAACAGGGGCTTAACACATGTTATACATGAACACATGTCAGGTTACATCATGGTGTTCTGTTACATCATGAACCACCAACACATGTTATAAATGAACGAAGACTTCTTTTCTAAAGGATGTGACTTATTCAATGTCCTCGCATTAACGTCGCCTACACCCATCCAGCTTGTCAATTGAATATCTTTTATGGATCTGTTTATGTAAATCAACACACGTTATATATCATTCTAACAGGTGCTTAACACATGTTATGGGTCTGTCTCTGTAAATCAAGCAACCCAACAAAAAAACAATTATTATTAAGATCAAAAGCCCCAAACAAGCAACCAAACCAACAAAAAAACCCGTTCAAAATCTCATCCTAAAGTTTTGGATTTATTTAAAATACATGAACATTAACCATTACTAGAACACGCATTAACTTCGCCTACATCCATCCAGCTTGTCAATTGAATGTCTTTATGGGTTTGTTTTTGTAAATCAACCCACGTAATATAACATTCTAACAGGGGGCTTAACACATGTTATGGGCCTGAGTCTGTGAATCAAGCAACCAAACAAAAAAACACTTACTGTTCAGATCAAAAACCCAAACAAGCGACCCAAACCAACAAAAAAACAACTACTGTTAAGATCAAAAACCCCTAACAAGCAACCAAACCAACAAAAAACCCGTTCAAAATCTCATCCTAAAGTTTTTGATTTATTTAAAATACAAAATCATATTAACAACCATTACTAAAACACTTTCAGCACACAAAAACCTATTAATAACCATTTCAACAAAAAATCAAGTGTGAAATGATATTTCAAGAACACTTACCGGATCTATAACCGTCCGATGAACACGAAAGAAGATCTTCAAACCTTCTTCTCACACACATACTCGTGCGTGTGTCATCGTTCTCTCTCTAAAACAACATACTTCAAACTTCTTCTCTCTCACACACTTGTATGTGTGTTCTTGGTGTTATAGATGAACATGATGAAGATTGTTGTTTCTCTCTCTAAAACAAAAAAATCATCTCTCTAAAAACCTTCATCCTGTCGTCATTCTCTCTCTAAAACAACAATCTTCAAACATTTTCTCTTTCACACGATTTAGATCTGAACTTGAAGATCGAAACTTGTGTTTGGTGTTCATCACGATCTTGATTGAAGAGAGAGGAGAGAGGAGAGAGGAGAGAGAGATAACATGTGTGTGTAAGAGAAATAAAGTTGATGTGTGTGAAAGAAAAGTCAGATTTTTCATACCTTAAATGCCATTCTCCTTTACTTTTTTTAATTTATGGTTTTATTTAAATGTAAAAGACACCAAAAAAAACTCAACCATTGATCTACTTGGATGAAACAAAATCAATGGATGAGGTTGGGTTTCCAAGGTTTTCTAAAAAAAATGGGGTTTTCCATATAGCCCAACCCTATATATATATATATATATATATATATATATATATATAGGGGGCCGCTAAAATGAAAACCTTCTCCAGTTGCGAGAACCACTCTCCACCAATCAAATAATGACAACCAAAACGGTAATATAGTCATTTAATCAAAATCATCAAATCATCTCTCTCTCCTCTTTAAAGTCTCTTTTTAAAGTCATTTAAATTTCTCTCTCCTCAAAACCATCAAACTCTCCTCTTTAAAGTTTCTTTTTAATCAAAACTATCAAATCATATCTATCCTCTTTAACGTCTCTTTTTAAAAGTTTTTATAAAATAAATTTGTAAAAATTTTTTGGTAAAAAAGTTTTTGTAAAAAAAAATTTAAAACCGTAAAAATTTTTTTCGTAAAAAACGTAAAAAAGTTAAAAAAAAACGTGTGTAAAAAAAGGTTAAAACCGTAAAAAAGTTTTCGTATAAATTTTTTTTCTTTGTTAAAAAGTTTTTGTAAAAAAAACTTTTGTGAAAAAAAAGTTTAAAACCGTAAAAAAAGTTTAAAAACGTGTGTGTAAAAAAACGGCGCGTAACACTGGCGTAAAAACGGCGCGCAAAAATCGGAGCGTAAAAAACGGCGCGTAAATACGAATCTTAAAAAACGGCGCGTAAACGGGGCATAAATACGAAGCGTAAAAAACCGGGTCTAAAAACGACGCATAAAAAACGGGGCGTAAAAAACGGCTTGTAAAAACGTTTTTTTGTAAAAAATCTTGGAAAAAATTGTTTTTCTCGTAAAAAAAATCATATTTTAAAATGTTTTTTAATTAAAAAATCTGAATTTATTAAAAAAATTAATTTAATAAGACAAAAAATTAATAAAAAACAATAAAGACAAAATAAGCAAATTTACTAAACTACCCTTTTGACATTAAAATATTAAAAACATAATAAGACAAAAAGAATTAAATATTGTTTTTATTATTTTTAATCTCATCCATCCATCTCCCAAGATCAATGGTTGGAAAGTGGTTCTCGTGGTTCTCTTAACTGAGGGTGGTTTTCATTTTAGCGGTCTCCTATATATATATATATGTGTGTGTGTGTGTGTGTGTGTGTGTGTATATGTGTATATATATATAGAGGTCAGTTAACGTATAATAGGGCTTATTGTACGATACGTACACGATCATCCCAGCCGTACGATCTGGTGCGAATTCAATCTTCCACATGTAATTTTGTCCATCGACACACCCCATTTCATTTTTCACATTACCCCATGCTAGCCATTTTTTCACATGCGGTATTCAATCTTCCACATGCGATTTTGTCCATCTACACACCTCATGCCATTTTTCACATTACCCCATGCTAGCCATTTTTGCACATGCGATTTCATTTGCATGAGATTTCAAAACATGCGATTTCATTGTATTTTCAAGCCATGCGAGTTCATTTGCGTTTTTATAACATGCGAAGATTGAATTCGCATCAGATCGCACGGCTGGGATGATCGCGTACGTATCGTATGATAAGCCCTATTGTACGTTACACTTTATATATATATATATATAGGGTAGGGTTCATGCGAGAACCAATGTGAACAGGGGGCAATACTGTAAATACATAACAAAATTGAAATTAAGCGTCTCCTCCTAAACACCTGACATTGAGTGCCTCCTCCTAAACACCCACGACACTCCTCGACTTCAAAATTCGTCATCTCTTCAAAACTCGTCATCTCAGTTCACATCCATCGCTCCATATTCTCCAAAATTTGTCATTTATCATATCGATTTTACCATTCGTCCTTTATTCGTAGTATATTCGAAATTAGGGCACAAATAAAAGAATCATCGATCATATATCCGTTATATATGCGAAATTAGGGCAATAAGAATAGAATCATTGAAGATTGTTGCATAATTAGGGAGAATTTGAAGAACAGACGTCCAATGAACTCGCCATAACCTAGTTATTGTCGGAATATCCAGCGTCATTACACCATTCCGTGAATTTGTAAGTTTATACACTTTGTTTTGCACATTTATATGTTAACATGACGCTTAATCGTCGATTCAGATCTTTTATATGTGAATATGAGGCTTAAATATTCGTTTCATATATGCATTAGTGAAAATGGTGTAATGTATAAAATTTTTGAGGGATTAAGGGCGACTGTTGTGATATCACGATATGTAATGTGATATTTATGTGTGTTTTTTTTGTATGTAGTTTTGTTACCGATTAATGTTAAATATGATTGGTGGTAATACGAAATTCGATTTGTTAAGGGTTAGAGTTTTTTTATTGAAGCAAACCTATCTATAGATACGGTCAGTCATGTTAATGCACATGTGCATAGTTATACACATATGCATATTTTGCCATATTAGTTTAACAAGGTTAGTCATATTGATGAAAATGCGTATAATTATGCACGTGTGCATAATTTGATAAAATAGGTTAATAAGGTCAATTATGCACAAACCCCGTTTCCCGGATATATTTAGAATGGAACAAGAGAAACAATGCCTGGTGGCGGACCGGTACAATCAGGATAATAGAAACTTTATGGGGGTTTGGAATTGGTCGAGAAGCCCAAGCTCGGCCGAAGAATTACTGGAATGGCACGAGTTGATCGGGCTCCTCGATAATGTCACTTTGTCTGAAAGCAAAGATAGTTGGGAATGGTTGGGAGGTAATGACTCTGATTTTTCGGTCAAGGCTATCAAGAACTTCCTGTATAGCGGCTTTGATTTCAACAGCAGGCACGCTGTGAAATGGTCGAAATGGATACCAAAAAATGCAATATTTTTGTTTGGAGGGCGGTTTTAGATCGTATTCCCATGCTAACTGCACTACGGGATCGGAACTGTTGGGGCGGAGACGTGAAATGTTGTCTGTGTGAAGATGGCGATGTAACAGCTGAACACCTTATTTGTTCGTGCAGGGTAGCGTCGACTGCCTGGTATCACATCAGTCAGTGGTGCAAGGTGAGTCCTTTTATTCTGTTTTCGGCTAAAGATATCGTAATTGCCTCTGAGTTTTGCAAAATGGATAGAGAAGTGAAAGAAGCTTTATATGGCATTATGTTTGTGAAAAGTTGGTGTATATGGTTAGCCAGTAACAATAAAAGGTTCTCGGAGACTCAAGTTAACCCCGGAGAGATTATCCGTAATATTAAGTCCGTCGGTTTTTTATGGTATAAGGATCGGTCCAAAAATAGGTCTGTGAGTTGGGAAAAATTGTGTAGTTTCGATATAAGGTAGCTGCTAGTTTTCGGTCTTTAGGTTATTGTGTTAAGTTGTTGTTTTTCGTTTTGCTGTAGTGGTTGGTTCGGCCGCCTCTGTTTTGGAGGTTGGCTTCTGTGAATAACATTTACATTAAAAAAAACTTATGCACATGTGCATAGTTTGTCATAAAAGTTTTGTCAGTAATTAATGTTAAATATGATTGGTGGTATTACGAAATTTGATTTGGTAAGTGTTTTGTTTTTTTATTGAAACAAACATGTTGATAAGGTCAGTCATGTTAATGCACATGGGCATAGTTATGCATATATGCATATTTTTGTCAGATTAAGTTAATATGAATGTATTACGGCATATGCACACGTGCATTATTACCTTAAAACATAAACATTGTACATACTGTATGTAATATGTTTACTTCATATGTGCATACATGAAATAATTGATGTAATATATGTAATGTATGTAGGAAAAATTATTCGAAACTGCTCATGGATTGACAACAAGGACGTATTTGATTAATAGGTTGACAGATGAAAAATACCAGGGAAAAATGATAGACAAAGAGGCGTTGAAACAGGAGGAGTGTTGGAAGATGGTTATGAAATGGAAAGAAGATCAGAAGGTGTAGGTTATGAACTAATACGAATATTATGTAGGTAGTTTATGGATATGTTTTTGTTGTATTGATGTCTTTTGATTGTAATATGTG
The DNA here is from genome assembly GCA_030545235.1 of Helianthus tuberosus. Classification (NCBI taxonomy): domain Eukaryota; kingdom Viridiplantae; phylum Streptophyta; class Magnoliopsida; order Asterales; family Asteraceae; genus Helianthus; species Helianthus tuberosus. The sequence continues at coordinate 89,763,675 of CM060369.1, forward strand.
GGTAGTTTGTACGATAACTATTGATATAAGAAGTTTGACGTGTACGATGTCTTATATGGTGGTTGATGGGTTAAAAATCTATTTGATTGTTCAGGTTTGTGGTATGTTTGTTAATTTTTGATGTATTATGTTGTTTGGTATAGGAAATGTTGGTATTGCACATGTGCAATGTTTGATATAGCATATCATATTACGTATGTTACCCTATTACGTATGGGGTACCACATTGCATATGATGATGTATATGTAAAGGAAAATGGATTACATGTAGTTAAGACATTCACGTATGCACAATGTATGCTCATGTGCATTGGTCGAAACAATAACAATATGTAGTGAAACATTAAACATGTATGCACATGTGCATTGTTTGAAACAATCACCATGTGGAGTGAAACAGTAAACATGTATGCACATGTGCATTTTTCAAAACAGTAACCATGTTGGTAATATATGGTAGGTGGTCAATAATGAAATTACATACGCTTGTGTATAATAAGTAATTGATATCAAAGTATCATGATCACAGTCATAACCTATGAATACGTATACAGACAGTGCAAAATGATTGTAAACAAAAAGAATAATGCTTAGAAACTGTTTGTCATTATATATAGGATAATCAAGAATCGTTGAATGTTTTATGACGCCTGGATGAATGTCTACATTCCTGGATGAATGTTTACAAGGTTGCTCAGGTTCATATATATATGCAGGGTCTTTAGCATCATCATCAACATTTTCATCAGTATCATTGGAATCAACGTTCTCCCACTTGTTAAACGTATTGTTTATAATAGGGATGTATTCAGCATCAACATCGGGTATCCAATATGGTGTGCCATTAGGTGTAAAAGTCGTAATTGTTCCTGTATAAAGAAAAAGAAAAACATATAAGATTGTGATTAATATGGTATATGGTGTGTATACGCACGATGTATGAATATTTAACAAATTTTTTTGGTGATGTGTATGGTGTGTTGGTAATGTGATGCACATGTGCATAATTATGTACTGATGGTTAACAGTTTATTTGTGATGATTATGGATTCAACATCAACTTCAGGTATCCAATATGGGGTGCCATTGGGCGTACAATGTATACCAGCCGTAATTGTTTCTGACAAAATAAATAAATAAATAAATAATGGTCAACATGATGAACAGATGCATAGTAAAATTGTAATCAAAATGCACATGTGCATTGTCAGATAATATATAATGTCATAAGTTATTTTTCATCATAATGCACATGTGTATAAATTTGCAATGTAACAGAGTTTATAATATGATGCAGTTAACACAATGCACATGTGCATATATTTTTGAGTAATCATTATTTACAAAATAATACAACTGTGAACATGTTGCAAACGTGTATATCATTGAACAAATCACAATTTACATAAAATAGACACGGAATACCTTTAGTCTCAAACCGAATGAACTGTAACTGCTGATGTTCTGTATTTGTAGGTGTTGTACCAGTCGAAGTAGTGTCAAATGACAACGAGTGTTCAGATATATTAGCATTCCCAGAGGATAATATAACATTGTCTGATGTTGACATGGAATCAAGAGTCTGTATTTCAAAGCCATGAAGGGTGTGTCGACTTTCAACTGTTGTAGACACAAGTTTGCGACTTTCACTTGGTTTGATAACAGAAATAGCAGATGGACCACCAAAATCAGCATCAAATGTATGAGGATGATATTCATAAATTGTTGGATGAGGATCATCAGATGCGTTAGGTTCAACACGGGATGAATCAGAAGACGCCATATGTCTCCGTAATCAGTATGCCGAATGCCTCCACCATGAAATAGGTGGGAGCGACAGTTTTTTCCTACCGTGAGACCACCGTACACTCCTATACGCCACCGTGAATAGCGGGTTCACGCCGTCGTGTCAATGTATCGATGCTGCTGATGCCGATTGTGGATTGGGAACGGTGTGAATTAATGAAACCCTAAAACAGGGGAACACTTACATAACGCAATGAAGGACGCGCGTGTTTTATGATACAGTATAGTATAATTACAAGTTTGCCATGTATCTCAGCAGCGCCAAAAGCTGCATAAACTCCACACATGCCTCCCCGGTTGTCGGCTTGTTCTTCCATTGCCAATCCCACACAGTCACCTCCCCTTTTTTGTTGTAATTGTCCGCCACCCAAGACCCTTTGTTTGCTGCCATTCTGTACATAACTGGATAATCATACATAAGGCAATTGTTCTAAATCCATACATCAACGACATAGTTTAATTTTCAACATAATGCACATGTGCTTATAATTTAATACAATATCATTTACAATCAACGTAATGCACATGTGCATATAATTTAATAGAACATCATTTCAAGTAAATATAATGCACATGTTCATATCATTTACAAAGTATATACATCATTTACAGTCAACATAATACCTTTAGTCACGAATCGAATGAACCGCAACTCTTGATGTTCTGTATTTGTAGGTGTATTGTGACTGTCAACTGTATTATCAGCAGATGGACCAACAATGTCAGCATCAGATGTATGAGGAGGATTATCAGAGAATGTATGAGGAGGAACATCATATGTGTGAGAATCGACATGTGATGAATCAGAGGATGCCATGTAGAAGGTGTAAATGGTGGGTTGTCCTTGTGAATGCCGCTCCAAACACCGTGACTGGATGCCGCCGCCATGAACTCCGGTGAGTTACTTGAACGCAACCGGCCACCGTCGTAAACATATACAATATTCTGAACCAATGAATGAAACATGAATGAAACCCTAATAAGTAAAACTGTGGATAGTGAACAGAGTTGTGAAACAGGGGGCGCGTGTTTTATAATAAATATCACATAATTACAATTTTGCCATGTGTTCACACAGGTTCTCGCAGTTCTCACAATAAAGGGTGGTTCCTAACGGATCCTTATCCTACACACACACACACACACACACATATATAGGGGAAGGTTCATTGGGGAACACTAAAAGAGTGGGGAACAGCGGGGAACCGACTCAAACGAACTCCGATTGGACTCATTCCAGCGGCGTTGGAACCGTCTCGTCGAACCCTAACTAATATCTCTTAACCTTAAACCCTAAATCCTAACTCCTAAACTCTAAACCCTAAAGCTAAAAAATAAGGCTAAAACCTAAGCTAAACCGTAAAATCTAAACTATAAACCCTAAAAGCTAAACCCTGAAGGCTAAACCTAAAGCTAAACCCTAAAGCTAAACCCTAAACCCTAAGGCTAAACCCTAAAGCCAAACCCTTAAGCTAAACCCTAAAAGCCAAACCCTAATATATTTAGGGTTTAGGGTTAAGAGATCCTACTTAGGGTTCGACGAGCCGGTTCTATTGCCGCTGGAATGAGTCCAATCGGAGTTCGTTTGAGTTGGTTCCCCACTGTTCCCCACTTTTTTAGTGTTCCCCAATAGACCTCACACTATATATATATATATATATATATATATGGGTTGAGTTCATTTCAGAACTCTAAATAACTATAGAACTTTCAGAACTCCTAATAAACAATCATTTTATATATATTTTTTTGTATTTAGGCTCTTTTTATCATCTATTATACGTATTTCTTTGATTACATACATGTTAAAAGTAGTTTACATATGTTTAATTGCCAAAATTATATATGTGTGTCATAACTAATTACATATATGTATAAAAACTAGTTTACATATGTGTAATTATAAAATTACATATAAAAAATGATAAAACTACTCTTAACATGTATGTAATCGTAAAAATACACATAATAAATGATAAAATTATCCTAAACATAAAAATATATAAATAAAAAGATTGTTTATTAGGAGTTCTGCAAGTTCTGTAAATATTTATGGTTCTGAAATGATCTTGGCCCATATATATATATAGGGTCGGGATTTAGAGAAAACGATGAAAAGTGTGAGAACGGTGAGAACGCTTAACGATCGTCCGATCAAAACAATCTATGGACTAGATTGGCGCGATGGCATTTTCGTAAATAACATCAATTTTATTACGTGGACGCGCTTCATTAAGGGTAAATGGGTCTTTTGACTACTCCACACAAAACGCCATCTCATGAAATAAAACGCCAAAAACAAAAATCACAGGCCATTCTAAGTAAAACACCATTAAATATAAAACGGCAAACTTAATTATATTAAAATCCCGCCTAAAAAAACCGCCAAAAAAATCCTATATATACAACATCTCAGACCTTCAATTAAAAACACACACAAAAACCCAAACACCATATTTGATATAACCCATTCTCCTTAGAAACGCCAAAAAACCCAAACATCAAATATCTTCTACCCAAAAACGTTTTTTTTTTTTTTTTTTTGAAATTCAGTTTGGCTGTCAGTAAGATATCGCTCAATGAAATAGACAAAATCCTTAAGTGAGGATATTTGTCCATTTCATTGAGTAAAATCTTATTGACTTATCCTAAACTTCCATCCAATTTATAACGCCAAAACATACAAAAGCATTATTGAGGTTTGTTGTCAATAAAGTTTAGCTGTATGGGGTGGACAACATTGTCAGTTATTTTCTTAACCGAGGATTAACAATGGTGTCCATCTCATACAGCAAAACATTATTGATTTTAGCATGATCAAAATTTGAGGGTTAAGGTGATCTTACTTCGTGGCGTTCTTTTTATCGGTAAAATGCCAAAAAAGTTAAAAATCCAAACATCGTTGATTGTAAAAATTCAAGATTGTTTGCTGAAGGATCTAAACTCAATAACATTTTGCTGCATGAGATGAACAAATCTTCAAGAAAAAGATGCTGATGTCAGACTGTGTGCTTCCAAACAGCAACACAAAAAACTACTTGAAAAACAAAAAAACAAAATGAATCATACGAAAGTCGAACCAGCCAGTTAACATGATTCAAAAAAGAAGAAAGAGAACTGGTGACAAAGAAGATTTGGAAGATCAATTGTTTATGTATTCTTTTTTTTATTTTCCTTTTCAGATAATTGTTATATAATAAAAACGCCATATATAATAAAAACGCCAAAACAGCCAAAATGCTTGTTTAAATGATATCATCCAGTTAAACGCCACCAAAATACTCCCAAACTATAATAAAATTACTTTGAAAAATTATTATAAAAAACCAAAAAAAAATAATAAAAAATAAAAAGCAAACTTGAAAATGTAACTAGAAACAATAAATACAAAATCAGTAATACTGAAGAATGTAAAACGCCAAAACAGTAAATATAAAAAATACTTGAAAGATGGGACGTGTTACAGACTTCAGAGATAAAGCTTATCAAAAACATTAATTACAAAACAGTAACTGAAAAGACGAATACTTTATTATAATAATGCACCGCCTAATTTAGGCGCCAAAAAGACATCCTATAAAATGATACGTCTCAGCAACTTCCATTTGATCAAACCAAAAAAACAAACGCCAAATACTACTAAATACCACCCACTGTAAAACGCCAACAAATAAACTGAATGAATTGTTATCAGAGGGGAGTAACTAAGAAAGATTTTGCTGCATGAGATGGACAAAATTTCAAGAAAAAGATACTGATGCCAGTCATATGGCATTTTGTATTTTTTGTTCTTGAAGAAGGTTTGGATGAGGAGAAGAGATCAATGACACTGAAGAGTGGGTTCATGTCACGGCCCCCGGCCCGGTTTTACTCGGTCCAGAAGCCGCGGGACAGAAACCCGTGGTATTTGATTTGATTTGGCAGCGAAAGTTTTGACAGGATCTTTTAAACTGAAAATGCCCGATTATTTTATTTCACATTTTGGGACAAACCCCATCATTTACAATAACGGAAATTTCACGAGGAAATTCCTTGTTTTACAAAACATGTTTATTTATTTTACTGAGCCACCTCTTCAAGCTTTTAGTGCTACGCAGCACTTTTCCCTGGTTCACAGTAAATCACCTGAAACATGTTTTAAAAAGATTTTATCAACGGGGAAATACTGGCGAGTCACTCAGGTTATATAAAACGACACATTAGTTATAGATTACAGCATAAAAGCGATTACAATGGCTACTATCTTATTTTTATCTGGCTCCGTGACACACCCTGGTAACGATGGTCATACCACTATTGGGTCTTTTCACCCAAGTAGTGATGATTGTCACCGTTAGGTTGGTGAACCTAACCGTGAGAAATTAGTAATGTGCACAATACCCCCACTTGCCAGCGATTCAAGATAACCAAGACTTAATCCCTGTAATTATAACTTCTGAAAATAATTTGAGTATTGTAAAACATTGTTGATAAAAAGAGTGTGACTCACATTGCAAGTTTAATTGGACAGAACCTTGCCTACTGATTTAGCCTTGTAACCTAGCTAAATAACAATGCACGCGAAATTAGGTCAGTAACTTAATACAACATTTACGATAAACTCACGAAATCAAAACCCTCATGACGAATGACAAAGTATAGCCCACATTCGGGCAGCACTTAAACATCCATCGGATCGGTTTCAATCGATTAGACATTGTATCGTAGCAGTGATCGAGTTAATACCCTGTACTCGTAGCAGCGTCTCGACACCTTAACACTTGTTTTTAAGCAGAAAGAAACGTTTTTGAACTAAAATTTCGAACACAGAAGCAATGTCCCATGCACAGGCAATTTATAGCAGAAAATTGGGTTTTACGCGGCCCGCGTAAACCCAAAGAAGATCTTACGCGGCCCGCGAGGGCCACCTAGTCTACGATTAGGGCTAGCGTGTCACGTATAGGCCCGCCACGTGTCAGACACGTGGCCTGAACGCTTATCCGGTAATCTTTGATCTGTCGCGGCCCGCGTAGACTACCTTTAAGTCTTACGCGGCCCGCGAGCGGCCAGAAAATTCAAATTTCTTGGTTTTTAGTATGAATTAGGGTTTTAGGGCTCCGGATTTCTACTTACGAGTCGTTTTGGGACATTTTTGCAGGCCCTTATAGTTCACTATAAAGATGAAGATCCAGATAAAGAAAAAGCGAAAAACCCACTCACACGCCATAGATCTATGTCCCCAAACATCCACAAAAAAAAGCCAGTTCAACAGACGAGCAGGCAAAAAAAAAATCAAACCGATGGGTTTGTTAAGTTTTACATAAAACGCCATATATTTGGTAACAGTTCTTGTACTATTAAAGAAGACAGAGACTGATGACAGTGAAGATTGGGAAAAGAGATCCGATTAGGATTTTTAATTTATTTCCTTCACTTGTATTTTTTTTCCTGTGGTTGAAATACAATAGTAAAACGCCAAAATGTTTATAAATAATAATAGAACAATATGTCATCTTGTTTAAAACCCCTTGGAAAACGCCATTCAAATAGATTTCCTGCCCCATGGGTTCCAATGGCATACCATGTGAATAACGCCATAAACACCAAAATGTTGATACAATGAAACCATTAAAACGCCATTAATTATTGAATTTGGTAAACGCCAAAAATCTTAAAAACCAAAAATTAAAACAACATTGGGAAAAAGCGGAACTGTAAAAGCAGAAGATGAAAAGAGAAAAAAGCCCATCCGCCCTTTTCTAAGCGGCGTAACACGTGTTGGGCCAGGAAGCGTTCTCACCGTTCTCACACTTTTGAGCGTTTTCTCCCGAACCCGTTTCTCTCTATATATATATATATATAGAGGAGGAGTTTGGTAGAAAGTGAGTTTTTCCTAGAAACTCTAAGAAGCAATAAGAATGTGACACGTGGCATGGAGGGAAAATCGCAAGAAATGTGTGGTGGTTATGGAATGACAATTATTTCCATATTTAAAACAAGCTAAATGACATATCTACCCCTGATTAATTAAATAATCCTATTTTTAAGAAACACATATTACCAAAATGGCACCAAGATAATCTCAACCATTAAACACACCCATTGGATGGCCCAGATCGCTTCCTATACTTTATAGGAAAAACACACTTTCCGTAGGATCCCCACTCTATATATATATATATATATATAGTGTGAGGTTCATTGGGGAACACTAAAAAAGTGGGGAACAGTGGGGAACCGACTCAAACGAACTCCGATTGGACTCATTCCAGCGGCGTTGGAACCGGCTCGTCGAACCCTAACTAAGATCTCTTAACCCTAAACCCTAAATCATAACCCCTAAACCCTAAATATATTAGGGTTTGGCTTTTAGGGTTTAGCTTTAGGGTTTAGTTTTAGGGTTTAGGGTTTAGCTTTAGGGTTTAGCTTTAGGTTTAGCCTTTAGGGTTTAGCTTTTAGGGTTTATAGTTTAGATTTTACGGTTTAGATTAGGTTTTAGCCTTATTTTTTAGCTTTAGGGTTTAGAGTTTAGGAGTTAGGATTTAGGGTTAAGAGATCTTAGTTAGGGTTCGACGAGCCGGTTCCAACGCCGCTGGAATAAGTCCAATCGGAGTTCGTTTGAGTCGGTTCCCCGCTGTTCCCCAATTTTTTAGTGTTCCCCAATGAACCTTCACACACACACACACACACACACATATATATATATATATATATCATAAATGGTGGGGAAGGTTCAAATGAAAACCACTGGTTATTGTGAAAACTCGAAAACTAATTAAAAAAACATACAAAAAAAAATACATTTTTTTTTTTGGAATAATAATTTTCGCTACTTTTAGTGTATAAAAAAATGTTCAAAATTTTTTTTTTGTAGTGAACATGTGTAATACTACACATGTGTAGTACACATACACATGTGTAATACAAAAAAAAAAAAAATTCTGAAATTTTTTTTTATATATAGAAAAGCCTGCGATTTTTTATAAAAAAATTGGTTTGTTTTTTAGGCTTTTTTTAGTTAGTTTTCACAATAAAAGTGGTTTTCATTTGAACCATCCCCATAAATAGTTTCCCCACTTGATTACTGTTCATTTTTTTTGGTGCTTACTTTGGTTGTACTCTATATTTTTTTTGTGGTTAGTTGAATTTCACTCAATAAGATGGAATATACCTCAAAAACTTAATTTACAAACTTTCTATTGCATGTTATATATTTAAGTTTTCTTAACTTATAATATTAGTAAAAAATGACTGTTATAGTTTATTTTTAATTTTATTAAACCCTATATTTAAAATTTAATTTAATTATTATTAATTCAAACCCGCTTCAATAATATTTTTTTACTATTTCGACTTAGTTATAGTTCTTTACGATAATGTTTATGTTTCGATCTAAATTTTGTATGTTAACATGCCACAATACGTGTGTCTGATCCAGTGTTTTTACGTCTACTTTTTGTTTAGTTTAACAGTCTCATTGCAACGCACGAGTTCCTCATGACTAGTTTTTTAAAAGATACAAAAAGTTGTACGGATTTTTTTTTTCATTTTATAGGCTGTATGTGAGGAGGGTGATAAGGCTTTTTGGTAGGATTGTGTAAGGAAATGTTTGGTTTTTTTTTTTTTAACAAAAATATATTATATTTAAACTAAGTGCACTTTACATCAATATCGCAGGTAAGCGAGCAACAAGCTGCGCCCCTACCCCTTTCTGAATAGCAAATCCTAGCCTATTAAAGACAAACCCTTGCCCCCTGTTGATGAGCAACTGCTGTGGACAACCTTTTGGACCTAGTCAACAAACGGATAGCTTCTGCAGCTAGGGAATGAGTCACATTTTTATATATTATCTTGGGTCAAGTGGAATGAGGTGAAATGCATCTAGGCTTTAGTTATTTGACATATACCAAAAGGATTTCCAAGAGGACATTTCTAGGTAGGACTGTGTAAGGAAATGTTTGGATTTGAAAAGTCAAAATAGTTAATATGGACGATTGGTTTCTCCAGATAGAGTTAAGTGTCACATTTTTATATATTATCTTGGGTCAAGTGGAATGAGGTGAAATGCATCTAGGCTTTACTTATTTGACATATACCAAAAGGATTTCCAAGAGGACATTTCTAGGTTGGTTCAAAAGACTTTATTTTAGATGATTTGTTTGTTTATACATTTCTAGCTTGCAGTAAAAAGTTGATGAAATATAAGAAATCCAGTAAAGAAAAAGCCAATTTATTTGATAACGTTGGTGTCCAGCTATGAAAAATAAGACATTAAAACCCCCAAGATAAATCCAGTCTTTTATAAAAAAAATGTCTATATATATAAAAATTTAACCAAAAAGAAGTCAAACTTGTTCGATTATTTTACATCCAAATTGTCAAATAGATTGTGACCCAATTTAAAAGCCACTAATTTTTTTCGAACAAAAACCTAACAAATTTACTTTAATATATTTACTAGAAGATTCAAAATTACAAACTACTGACCGTTTTTGTAGCGATACTTCCCGTCCCAGCAAAGTCACAGTCTACGTACTTATTTAAGATTCTACAAACACGTAGAAACAATAACAAATCAATATATATATATATATATATATATATATATATATGACAAGGATCCGTTAGGAACCACCCTTTATTGCGAGAACCGCGAGAACCAATGTGAACACAAACAGTAATACCTAAAAAAATCTAAAAAACACCCAATTTTTTTTACCATTTTTTTGTAAAAATCGCTATATTTTGTTTACAATAAAAAAATTTAAAAATTAAAAAAAAAATCGAGTCACAGTTATCCATGCACATGTGCATTTGTATCATTTCTTTGACAAATTCCGTAATTCATTACAAATATTAGACAATTGCACTTTCATTTACACTACCATGTGTAATACACTACTTTTTACGTTAACAATATTAGAAATGCACATATGCATCTATATGTATCAACATGAAATAAGGCGTTTTGGTACACTACTTTCTCTTTCAGCTATCACTCCATCCATAATACACAAACATGCACATGTGCATTTTTGTCATTTCTTTGACAAATTTCGTAATTCATTACAACTATTAGACAATTGCACTTTCATTTACACTACCATGTGTAATACAATACTTTTTAAATTACCAATATTAGAAATGCACATGTGCATCTATATGTATCAACATGAAATAAGGTGTTTTGGTACACTACTTTGAATACACTTTACCTTTCATCTATCATACCATCCATAATACACTACCATTACCTCCTACCATCCATAATACAATACCATTACCTCCTACCATCCATAATACAATGTCAATACCAATATTTACACTTTATTACATGTATGTAAACACCATTTATACCATCCAATCAACATATTAAATCATAAATTGAAAATATTGGTATATGGGTCTACTTCTCCATTCAAAATCACAAACTTTTTGTACCAAAACACGTTATATCATGGTTATACCTAATGATGCACATGTGTATTTTGAATATTGGTAATGTAAAAAGTAGTGTATTACGAATGGTATTGTAAATTAAAGTGCAATTGTCTATTCCTGATAACGTATTACCGAATTTGTCGAAGTAATGATACATATGCACATGTGCATGGATAACTGTTACTCGAAAAAAAATTATTTTTTTTATGGTAACGAAATATAGCGAATTTTTCAAGAAAAATATTAAAAAAAAATTTGAGTACTTTTTTGATTTTTTTTTAGATTTTATTTTGTGTTCGCATTGGTTCTCGCGGTTCTCGCATGAACCTTACCCTATATATATATATATATGAAAATTGAACAAAGCACTTATAGAGTTATAGAGACCATGGTTAGATCATATTGTGGAATAGATGTGTGTGTGTGCGTGCGCATGATGACACACAAATTGGCATATTACTAACACATTCAGGTTGAAACGTATCTCTCTTACATACACAAGCATATTCTTGAAGGACATACATACATATTTATGTATCTAATTATCAACACCGAGTTGTTTGATAAAAAACCGGAGAAACCAGCCATCATCCGCCGGACATACATACATATTTATGTTTCAATTTTCCGGCGACTTCACCGGAGAAACCAGCCATCATCCGCCGGTTACCGGCGGCTAGACCGGTCTCCAACATCCATATCAAAGAGAGAAACTCCGGCGAACTAAGACGGTTCCGGCGAAAAGACAAGAAAGAACTCCGGTAAAAAGCTTGTTTTTTTATAGATCTGGTTGGAAAAAAGCTTGTTTTTAAAGATCTAGTTGTAAAAAACTTGTTCCATTGAATTTTTTTATACCTGATTAGTGAAAAATTGAGGTGTCCTCATGATAAAATCATCTTCTTCCATTGACCGGAGGTGTGCGGTGGGTGGTGGTGGCCGAAGGTGTGCGGTGGGTGTTAACAGGGGTGATATTGAGAAGATATACAGGACAAAAAAGAAATCTAATAAGATAAAAATATATCCAAGACTCTTTTGGGGATTTTGTATTTAAATATCGTTATAGAGGGTTAAAGTTTATAGAAAGTTGTTCCATTGACCATAAAAGTTACTTTATAGAAAATTGAAATAAACTAGAAAAGTTGACTGAAATGGGTAGCTAACTTATGGGAAAAATAAAAAAAATTGACTTTTTGGGTGTATTTAACAATACCCTTGCTTTATTTGTAGGATCGGGATTCGATCAAACGAGTCGTTCAGAAGAGTTCTCAATCAATACGAAAGGCGGAATCAGACGTATTGATGTTATAACAGCTAGATTTGCACGTAGAATCACTTTAACTGTCGATTAGATTGATTTGATAGTGTTTACAGATCGTTCGACACTTCGGCAGCACTTCGTCTACGGAATCACAAAGTTACAAATGAAGACCTAAGACCACATAATTTATAGGAGAGCCAGACCCCACGAACTAGTCCACACGAGCTGGCCCAGGTCGCACGACCTGGCCAGACCGCACGAACATGTCACCTCGTGCGAGGTGGCCTAACCACTTCGTGTGAGGTGGCTGGTTCAGGTTTGTTTCCCGTTTCTCTCGTACAACGTGTCCTGGTCTATCTATTCTAGTTACATGACTCGATACAAGACGAAGTCAACAGACATATGCACTAACAAACTCCCCCTTGGATGTTGACGAGTCTTCAGTGTATTGAGTCTTCAGTCTTGATTGGTCTTCTCGCTCTTTCCAAAGTATCTTTCTCTGTAAGCATCCTTCAATCTTTATCTTTCAATCTCTCTTGATCAGATCTCTCTAGCATTCAGACTCTTTCTTTACTTTGAAATTTTCCAATCAACAGACTCCCCTTTGCTAACAGACTCCCCCTTAAGTTGTTCCGGGATCCCAATCTGACATAGCACACGTTCTAAGCTCGTGTCCTGGCTTAAACTCTGCTCAGGCTTAGACACGGGGAATCTGGCTCTACAGCTTTCAAAGGTTCAGGAACTTCTCCTGGCTCTCCGTAGCAACAAGATCAGGAACCTGGTAACCTTCACAATTCTCTACCCAAAAGTAAATTTCATAATTGTTAAAATTTAACAAATTTAGAAACCACTTGTAGATATCATTCAATCATCAACAATAGTTATATCAAGTTCAAATTAATGACCTTGATTAACTAACAGTAAAATCAGCCTCAAAACATCACTTGTAAGATTATCTTAAAACATTTCTCAAATTATCTCATACTCTAACTTCATTTTTCATTTCAAACACATTATCCCAACCCACTGTCGTTCATCATGTTTAGCACTCGGAATTTTGAAAATCAGCTTTTCAACATCAGTTGTCGAAAATAAGATGAAATATAATCTTTTTGATTTTTCAAAATTTTATGCTAAAACACACTGAAAATCTTTTTGGATTTTGGGAAATATATTATATACAGACATATTTTTGTGAGTTTGTGTAAGAGGATCATATCAGTTTTTGAGACTTATCACTAACACCATTGAGCTTTAAACACTTTAAGTTCTAAACGATTCACTTAGATTGTCAGTATATTGAACCACTTAAATTTTCACACAAAGTTCAACTGTTTCGAGATACGAATTTAGTGTTTTAAGGACTTAAACTTATTCGCGTGTACCACCTCAGAATATACTCCCCTATTCAGACTCCTATATTCAGTCTTACAGGTGAATGTACACTAATGATGTCTGTAAACGGGTAATGCGAGGCCATAAGAGCTCAGGTTAGAACTTCCGTTCAGACAAAGAGATGATGACTCGACTTTAGGTGTGTCCCGTTTGGGGATCTTTTCTTCAACAGCACATGATTAGCATTTTTCAATGTTTCATCATTTTTTATGCTGAGGGTGGGCTTTATGATTAAAGCAGTGCAGAGTATTATACGAGGACTAGGCTATTGCTCCCACAAAATCAGAAGTCCTGGTATAATACCCCAGATATCATCACGCACAAAGACCTAGTATGTCAGAAATAGAAAGCCCTTCAAACAAGATTTCAGGGGTTACCTATATATCCGAGAGATATTCCCCACGAAATAAGTAAGTATTTTAGATTAAGGTTTATATCTCGAAATCAATCTACTGAATGTGTAAAAACCTACTGGCATATCATCAGTGAGACCGTTTATCACATATTTAACTTTCTAATTCTTTAGCATGCTGTGATTGTCTACTGATGTATTATCATTTCCTCTTTTTCACAACAAAACTCATTTTTGATTTTTCGATGTTTTTGGATTTTTCAAATTTTCAAAATTTTAATTTTTTACTCCCCCTAAAATAAAAAATATGTTTTGATTTTTGATTTTCCGGGAAAATTTGAAAGTAAAAGCAATAAACTGTACAAATAAAATAACAAACTGATGTGAATTGCTTCAATTCTCCATTCTCTTGACATAAACAATCAGAACTCCCCCTGACAACAAACTATTTTCCCATTATGATTTCAAAACACTTAAGTTTATTTTAATCAAAATGGTTTTTCTGAAAAATTAGTTTTGTTAATTTCACACATCATGGGGATTCATTCATCACTTTGTTCTTTCAATCCACTTGTAAAAACTATCACTTGTAGAATTTTCACAAAAAACGTTTTTCAAGAATGATGTCGATTCATGCTCCACGATTACCAACTTGGGAGCTCCGGCAAGTAAGGATTTTACTTTTTAAAGAATCTCATCCATGCCTGATCAATCATGGGTGAACCATCATCATTTGGTTTAACAACTTTCGATTCATAAAATTCTTTCACTCCCTTCACCTTCCCATCAGCCATCTTACCAAAAATATGTAGCACTTTACCATTAAATGCTTTTCAGCATCAAATTATTTCTTATCAGAGAAGAATTGATCTGAAATCTCAATCTTACCAATTTTTGATTTCAAGTTTCCGTTTGACAATGGTGGAAAATTTTCATCATCCATTTTCGGAACGGAATTCTCATCATTTAGCACAACAAATGACTCCTCTGACTTTGATGAATCAGATTCATTACCAGAAACAACCTCTGATTTCTTAACAACCCATTTATGTTTGTTTAAATTGGCTCTTCTTTTGTAAAAATGTTTCGAACTTTCACCAACTTCGAAAGTCAAATTTTTGAACTCCTTAAATTTTTCTATTGGTTGTTCCCTTTAATCAACACATTTCTCTTTCAATTTAGAGTTAGAAGAAACTCCCTGTTTTGTGTTGGTGAGCTTTGGGCAATTCCAAGCAATATGTCCAACCTCTTGGCATTTGAAACAGGTTCTTCTTTCAACTCTCAGTTCAGATTCCTTCAACACATTCTTTTACTTTTTCGGCGAGAAACTCCTTGTTTGACTGTTTCCAGAAAGGTTTCTCCTTCTCCTCTTCTGAACTTGCTCCTGAAACAAATTTAGTTTTTGGTTTAACTTCTTTATAATTTTTATGATTTTCTGGTGGAATAAAGCCCAATCCCTTCTTTTTGAAATTACTGTTATGGTTTGGTTTCTTTTGATAACCAGAACCAGAACTGTAACCTTTTTTCTTGTTCAATCTTTGTTGAACTCTTGAAGTGTATTTTTTAGGTTTTTCAGTAAGATTTACATCTTTTATTTCAGAAATATTAATTTATGTTAATTTGAAAACCTTGTTAATCATTTCAGTTTTAACACCTCTTATTGGAAATTCTTCATCAGAATATAATTTGTCGGAATCATTCAAAGTATATGCTACTTTGAATGTTTCGTCATTCAAATTATTTTGTGACATCAGAAAATCTTTATTGTAAACCCTTTTGACCGGTGAACTCGAACTTCTGTCTGATGAACTTGACTTTTCAGATTTAGACTCTGACTTTGACTCTTCATCTTTATCCAACACCTGATCGACCACTTTCTTAATTAACTCGGACTCATGATCAGTGTCAGACGCTGTGAATGTGACATCAATATCATCTGGTAATCCATCGATAGACTCGGATTTTAGATTCATATTAAGTGCTTCAGCCACCTTTTCAAAGTGTCGGGGGTATAGCCATCCCACATTGGATTTGGTACTCTGTTATAATTCAAACCAGTTTTCTTACCAGAATTTTCTTCATCATCTGCAAACTTATGAGCTGCAACGGTAGGATAGATGCGATCAATAACATACTCTGAACTTTGATAACTTCGAAGTAAAGTATTCACTCTTTCTGTTTCAATCGTCATCGCTGCCAATTCTTGTTTCAGCCCAGCAATAATCTCGATATATTTGTTGATTGCAGTTTGCTTTTGAAGAACTGTTGCTTTCAGAAGATTCTTCATCTGGATATCCTCATCACTAGCTCCTTTGTACAAGTTCACTTTGCTGCTTAGGAGATCATATGATTCCTTTATGCTTCTCACATTATGTATCAAATTTTCTTTGAGCTTCTCTAATTCAACATATTTTGTATCTTTTTCAGCACAATCTTTGCAATGTACTAAACACTTTGCACAAGGTTTTTCAACCTCTACAATCTTTTCAACTTCAACAATGTTTTCAACTTCAACTATTTTTTCAACTTCAACTATTTTTTCAACTATTTTCTCCACCACCTTTTCAATCACAATCAGTTCTTTCTCAACTTCTATCTTCACTTCTTTCTCTTCAACCTCAACCTTCTCTGTCGGTTTTTCTTCAACTTTTGCCTTATCAGCTTCTATCTTAACTTCAGTCTTTTCTTCAGCAACCCTTCTTGCTTCCATTTCTCTCTTCAGTCTAGCAACCCCTTTCTCTTTCAATATCTCTATTTTATCTGCAAAAAACAAATCAAAACTATAAGGATCCAATTGTTTTTTAGCTTTATTAATATACTCTTCCTCATCATCAGTGTCTTCATCACTTCCTGAAGATTTAAAAATCGGTTGTCTTCTAGGACTGTTCTGAGATTTGATTGATTCTTCTTCAGAGGTTGAATCTTCAAAGATTCGAGCAACAAATGCTTTAGAAACTGAAGGTCTAGAAGGATCATAATCATCCCAATTGAAATCTTTCAGAATCCTTTCATCTTCTTGGTCTACCAGACCAAAACAAGCTTTACCCTTTGATTCTTCAATCGGAATAGCACGTGAGTGTGAAGATTGTTGTTGATATGGTTGTTGGGCAACCTAATGATAAATTGCTTTTCTATGATAGTCGTTGTTTGTGAAAGGATCTTGTCTTCCGGTTGCTTCTCTGTTTGTACACTCTTGTTTAAAATGCCCTTTTTCTCGGCAACGAAAACAAGTAACCTTCGATTTGTCAAAACCTAGCTGAGATGTTGCCGCTTCACGAAGATCATCTCTTCTGGTGATCTGTTTGAACTTTTCTGCTCTTCTCAAAACGCTAGCTAAACACCACTTGATGTCCATCAACTCAAGTTCTTCAGAATCAATCTGATCATAATCCTCTTTAGTAAGCATCAGATTTCCGATTCGTCCAGCAACTAAGCTTTCATACGACTCTAACACAGTGACAAGAGACGCCATGTGTTGCTTCGCAATATCTGGAGAAAATTTTTGACCATTTTGAATATGCAATGCAACATTGCATTGCAATACTTGACCGGTAAAATTTGTTGAACTTTGTTGTTGAGAACTCGGTGTTGAGAAATTTGGTTCAAAACTTGAATAAGACGAAGAATATTCACTGCTCTGATTTGTATTGCTTGCATTTGTTCCAGGAGAATTTTCAGCACTGAACGCAATTTGAATCTTCAGACTAGGAGTAGTCTCAATCTTGTTTTCTCTGTAGTACAGACTAACATCCTGTTGAGCACCCGGACTTCTCATTGTAGCAGTTTTTCGAATTGATAGCTCACGTTCTTCCAACTTCTGGATAAACCTACTCAAATTCATATCTTCAAATTGTCGGTTATGCTTTAAACTCAACAGATATGTTCCCCATTCATTCTGTGGTAGCGCATCGGCTAGCTTATCAACCCATTCTTCATCTTCTTTCTTAATGTCCAATCTTTTCATCTCCATAACTAGATGACAATATCTCTCAATAATCTTTCTTGTTGTTTCACCTTCAAAAGCTGTAAACATATCAAACGATTTCTTTAGTAATGCTCGTTTATTTTTTATCATATCGGCACTACCCTTAAACTTTTTAATCAACGCTCTCCAGATTGATCTAGCAGTTCCCTCATGTTGAAGCAAAACAAAAATATCTTCTTTTACTGCTTGTTGGAGAATGCTAATCATCATTTCTTCACTGGTGTATCTTAATTTTTCATCCGGTAAAAATTGACTTAATTGTTTTTCATTTCCAAGTTCATCTTTCGGTAAAGTATAATCTTTCTCTAAAGAAACCCATGCATCAAACTTGTTCGCTTGTACCCAGTTTTCAAAACGGTCTTGCCACCCTTTAAAGTCCTCAATGTACATAAGCTTTGGAGGCTTTTGGAAAGTTCCCATTTCATTCTCGATACCAACAGTTTTAGCAACTGTAACAGGAGCTGCCGGGGCAGTAGCAAACGCATTGTAAAATTCTCTTTCCATGTTTCGGTGAAAAGGTATACAAAAACACAATTTCAAACGATCTGACATTTTGAAACGAACTGGAATTCACAAACGAGCTGAAGCTTTGGAATGATTTGGTGATACAAACGAGTTGAGGTATCACCCAATCTCATGCGGTTTGGATTCACAAAACTAAACGACCTGGTTCAGTTAATAGTCCTCGTGCGGTCTGGATTCAGTTCGTGCAGGCTGAGAGGAAAACTCAAACGACCTGGATACCTTTTAACCACACCGTACGAGCTGAAGATTATATTTCAAATGATCTGACCAACCTCGTGCGGTCTGAGACAACAAACTCAAACGAACTGATAAAGTCTCACGCAATCTGGAGACATTTCACACGATCTGATTATTTTCCGAACGATCTGAGGTGATTTTCAAGCGACTTGAACATAATTTCAAACGACCCGAAGATTTTTCGAATGATCTGAAGGGTTTTTCACTCGATTTGGCCAAAATTCAAACTGTTTGGATGAAAATCCACCTCGTTTGAAACTTCTAAGTCCAAAAGTTCATGATTTTGTCGAATTTCATCAGTTTTAGGTTGATTTTACGGTCAAATTAGCTCACAGATTGTTCAAAACAACATTTTACGTGTTATTTGTCAAAATCAGGTAATTTTAACCACGAATTCACGGTTAATTTTGACAAAAACGTGTAGAAAGACGAGTAGAAATCAGTTTTATCCGTGAAAAAAACAAGCTGTATGGTAAGAACTCTTCCTCCTGAGCTCTGATACCACTTGTAGGATCGGGATTCGATCAAACGAGTCGTTCAGAAGAGTTCTCGATCAATACGAAAGGCGGAATCAGACGTATTGATGTTATAGCAGCTAGATTTGCACGTAGAATCACTTTAACTGTCGATTAGATTGATTTGATAGTGTTTACAGATCGTTCGACACTTCGGTAGCACTTCGTCTCCATAATCACAAAGTTACAAATGAAGACCTAAGACCACATATTTATAGGAGAGCCAGACCCCACGAACCAGTCCACACGAGCTGGCCCAGGTCGCACGACCTGGCCAGACCGCACGAACATGTCACCTCGTGCGAGGTGGCCTAACCACTTCGTGTGAGGTGGCTGGTTCAGGTCTGTTTCCTGTTTCTCTCGTATAACGTGTCATGGTCTATCTATTCTAGTTACATGACTCGATACAAGACGAAGTCAACAGACATATGCACTAACATTATTATAATGTACGAGATGTGAAACCCGTATGCAAACATGAGTGGTTTTTAGAAACCATGCATACTACATTTTATTAAACAATGAATGATTATACATTTTTAAAGTTTAACTAAAAATGGATTATAGAGCCATGGAAACGGCATGCTAAACCAAAATAAGATGGTACCAAAACTTTTTTTTTTTTTTTTTTTTCTATTATACACAATGAATGATTATACATTTTTTAAGTTATATTAAAGGGTTTAAAATATATATAAGCACATATAAATTTAAAAGGCTAAATTAAGTTATCTGAACACCTTGTATAAATGGTGAATGTGGTTATAGTTATAAATAGACAAGTCGGTCGGTAAATACTTAAAGTTTAGAGTATAAAAAATACGAAAACATACAATTTATTAATCTTTGAAAACGAAATAACATAATGTATGATTTTTCTCCTCGATACACGTACCTAAACCCTACCCGGCTTCTCTCAATACCTGATTTTTCAATACTCAATCATACCCGAAGCCAGGCATCAACAAAAAACCTATTTTTTTTCTTTAAACTGAAGAGTAACCCCACATTGGCATAAGATCTTTAGTCATGTACAAGAAACCGTGGTTAAACTGTTGTGTTAATTTTTCCATGATTTCTGGTGGCGGATGGCTATTTCCCTCTAGGGTGTTAACGGCCTTATGTACACACAAAATTGACATAATTTTTAATTTTAATATTACATTTATCATATTTTTACTTTTATTTTACACCATAAAAAATTAAAATTCAACAATATTTAGCATTTTTCATGAATCAAACAAAATCAAGTTTAAATGAGATGCATAATAACTACAGTTCCATCATAGACCATCAATTGTTAAAGAGTACAATACTAACACAAACTATCAAAGCCAAGATAATCGAGTTGCAAGTGACAGAAGTCGGCATTTTTCCGTCGTCTTTCCGAAAAAAGAGTCCTTCATAAACCGGCAAGTTAATCCACACGACAACGATACACACTCCAATCTGTGACACCAAATGATCCAACACCCTTGTCTCAGAATCCATAGCATCCATGCCTCCCATTTCCAACTATTACACAACAATACGACAGATTAGTAGATTACTCAAGACACAACAATCCATAGCACAAACTTATATACTCACCGCAATAAATAGCATCGGTAAGTGCCATAGCACCTTTTTCGGATATCACAAACTTATATACTCACCGCAATAAATAGCATCGGTAACTACCATAGCACCTTTTTCGGATATCACAGTTACCCAAGCGACAGGAGCAGGTGAGAATCAAAACAAACGCGAGTTCACGCGCGCGTGCAAAGCACGTACAATAAGAGACAACTGACAGAGACAGCCTGCCACTTAGTTTTTACTGTACCAGCCCCATTTAAAGTCAAATATTTTCAAAACCTTTTTAATAAGCAAAGTAAATCTTCTCTTAGAAGATTCCCCGTTTTAGCGCTAGAATAGCATTTCCCTCCTATAAGTCCAATGCTCCACTTACTTGCATAAGAGCAACACTAGACTGAGGGGGCTTGAAGGGGCTAAGGTCCCAAAAACCTCATAATAAGTACTTGGGACCATACCACAACCTCGTCTTTCAGCCCTTTTTTACCTTGCGCGGCCGCGCACTGGTTTTACAAAAGAAAGGCTTAAGACAAATAACAGGCAACACTCGCGTGCCAAAAAGGAAATCATAAATCCTTGCGCTTTCATAAAGGATGAAAATCCTAAAGACAAGCACTTCCGCTTAATAATATCCAGACTTGGATATTATTTACTTAACTGATACCACATGGTAAAGAGTCACACCAGATTACAGCAGTAATCTTCTAGAAGACTTAATCGTGCACCACCCAGACGGTTACAACCGTCTGGGCCACGTGTCATCTCCCCAGCCTCCCTTAGAGTCACGGGGATGGCATGGAAATAGAAAGAAATCATCACTTGTCCACTTTCCACGTGGCAATACCCCAACCTTTGATCTAAACAACGATCCGTGTGCTCTCACGTCGGATCAAAGGAATTAACGAGGAGAAAAATAACCGCTACGGCGTTAGCATCTTCCGTCAACTTTTCAATAACAGGTTTTCCCTCCCAAAACTCCCGGCTATAAATATGAGAATAATTCAGGTATGAAACCAAGTTACACACACTTCGTCAATACCTCTTCTTCTTCTTCTTCATAAACACATACTTATTCTCACGCCGGAGTCGGGTCAAGGAGAGAACTCCTTTCTCCCCTTGACGAGGCTAACGGTGCTTGTTTTGCAGAATTACCGGAGAAGAAGAACTGTTCCATCAGATCGAACGAGAGAAAACCCACCTTTTGTGCAGATCCAAACCCCCTAGATAATTCGATTCTGGTCAATTGTCTAGTGTTTCTTCAATTACAAATCACAAACACAGGTACATGTTCATGTTGATTTGTAATAAGCTTAACGTTTTTTAGTTTGCAGACCTCATTAGTTACTCTAAAACAACTTGCATATAGAACATGTGTTGTGATGTTATGTAATAACCCGCACGTTCATGCGTTATTACTACTCGTTACACTCGTTACGCCTAGCACCAGAGATTCGGATCATAATGTAGCTATATCGCATACATCGCTATTTCGCAGTATTTTCGCATATAACGCATACATTATCGCTATAACACATCGCATCACACACACTAACGCTCACGATGATGTTGAGTGAGGACCTATTCTACCCTCCTCAATAGCCGTGATGCGTCGCAGAGAACGCATATTCGAAACGAAACCCGGTTATTGTATCGCAACTTTGAAATATGGATATTTATACGACCCTATGTGACTAATTATAATAAATATATGAAAATGGGTATGAAAATGTGTAACCAAACAATCGCGACGCTTAACGAACAAAACGATACATCGAAACACCATTCGCCGGAGACCACCGATCGAGTGACCACTCGATCTGGTGGCCATCCGATCGGATTACCACCCGATCGGATTGCCACCCGATCGGACAGCCATCCGATCCATTGCTCTTCTTTCCCTTCACTCCACTTCACCTATAAATAGCATTTGTCACATCACTTGAACAGTGATGTGACAGCTCTCACTCGACCAGCACGCTTTGGGGCCATTTTCTCTTGATTTCTCGCGATTCTTGTAAGTTTCTACCTCAAATCTTGTACTTCTATGATCTACACACACTTCTTCATCATTTTCTCTTCTAAATCTTAACTTTTAACCGAGAAATCAATGGATTTGAGCAATTCTAGGGTGATGTCATCATGAAGTTCTTATGAACTTCAAGTGTTGGCCTCATTCCACCAAGAACCACTCAGATCTGAAGGATTTCCACATGAATAAACAACATTTTCGCATAGATCTACACTTATTCATGGGTAAAAGGATTGAAGGATGGTTTTCTAACCTTCTTTCAACTCTTTTACATTCAATGCACTAAAAACCGATAGAATCGGAGCTTGTTCTGATCTTCTACTCGTTCTTAGTGAAGCGTTGGTTCAAGATCCAAGTTCTATCAAAGAGACTACTGATTTCGGGTTAAACATGAGCAACCGTCTCAAATAGGGGACTGATCGGACTAGGGTGATTCCTGCCCGATCGGGTCACCTGGGTGTTGATAAGGCTCTGTTGTTTGGCACGTTGTCACACCGTCTCGAGGAAACCGCAAAACTTTCAAAACGAACAAGTGACAAGACGACTTAGGCCGCCGGAATGGATTGCCGTCCGATCGGATTGCCACCCGATCGGATTGCCGTCCGATCGGACTGCCACCCGATCGGACAGCCGTCCGATTGGCTTGCACTTGGTTCCGCACTTAAACTATATTTCAATTCTTCAAAAGTTTTGAACGTCGAACGGATTGACGCCGATCGAACGACCATCCGACCATGTGATGTTTCAAACTTCAACACTAAACGATTTTCAAAATAGGTATAGTCACTAGGGACTATAACCATCGTGATTACGCTCACGTTATGAAGTTCAAACGAACTTCGCGTTGACCATAAACTGGTCAAAGCTGAAAGTTAAACACTGTTAGACTTTTAAGCTAGGAAAGTGATAAAAGGACGAAAGAGGACTTACAAAGGGTCCAAATAGATTTGATTCTAAGTATTCTCAGGTAGGTAGTGAATAATCACAACCACTTAGAGAAATTCTCAGATCAAATGTGAGGAAAATGGAATGGGGACATGGCCTTATATAGTTTTTCACAAACCGTTAGGATCATTTCTTGGTATGGAGGGAATGATCTTGGCCATACAATTGTCAAAGAATGATTGGGGGACTTGTTCTCCACACAAACCAGCCCATAGCATGAAAAACCAGAGATCAAAACCATCAAAAACGAGCTGGAAGACCAAGTTTAATGTTTCTGATCTGCAAGTCTAACGCGTCCCGCGTAAGGATTAGCCTTACCTTACGCGGCCTGCCTGGACTACTTTCCAGAAATGACAATTTAGCCCCAGAACTTGAGAAACTTGTGTTTTGATGCATTTTTGACACGTTTAAGCCCCGTTAACCTCATTTCAAGGCTCTAAAATGAAGTTAAAGTATAGGGAACTTAAAATATGTTCAAAAACATCTCGGATGTCGGCTCGTTTGGTCGTACGGTTGCGTTGTTCGGTTAATTATGACGGAAGTCGTAACGAACGCAAAAACGATCCAAATTAAGCGACGAATGAAATTTTATCATGCCAAAAACTAAAATAAAATATTTTAATGCTTACATAAATTTTTGGATGTCCGGATATATTCAGAACGTAAGATATGCGTGAAAATGCAAACTTGTGTACTTTTTGACGCTTTTAGTCCCTATTGATCAATAAAGTTTATTTTAGCATACCGAACCCCTCAAAGCCTATTTATAAGCTATGTAAAGGATATTTAGGGTATGTTTAACTTATGATCAAGTTCTGGAATGTCCGTTACTATACAAATCGATATAGTTTCGCAGTTTGACACAATTAGTCCATGCGATCGAACAAACTTGATTTCAACACACCAAACCATCCAAAACTTATTTCTAAGTTATGTGAAGGTTATTTAAGGTATGTTAAGCCTATTTCACTATTCCAAAGTGTTTGTTGCATTAAACTGGTTATATTTATGCATTAGATCGCGTATAACCTTCCAGAAAGCGATTTAAAGCTCGAAATCGAACAAGAATTTATATGTGCAAACGATACACATATTTATACAAATCCCAAGTATGAAACACAACATTTCATTGGTTTGGTATTTGTATGATGGTTGAAGTGACACAGGTGTCACACATCTCATCGTTTAACGCACTCTTCGATGCTTACGCTATCAATCTGTAATCAGGCTAATCTCAGACGCGCTCCCTTCAATTCAACCAAGTTGTGTTTACTTGCTGAACACCGACTGTGAGTATACTCGAACCCCTTTTTATCGCATTTTGGGTGTAACATATGTTCCTATTAAATCGAATTCATCAAACGAATTATTCAATCAAACTGTTTATCACTTGCGAATAACTGTTATGCATATTTACACGTGATGCTAGTTACATATGTGTTAGGACTTATACTTGTGAGGTCCCGCCTTAACTAGTATAGTACTATAGCACCCGACGGGGTCTAGTTAGGATGAATAGCAATCGCAATCGCAGCTCGAGTGACTTAGCTGGTAGTATCTGTCTTATGCATGTATGTTGAGGTATCTCGTTTATGTATTTGGTAATTCGCAGCACTTTTAACTATTTACGCTACTCTATCAAAACTTGTATACTCGCCAATACTTTTGTATTGACATTGTTTTTAACGTATGTTGCAGGTTTAGTCGCAGTCTACATCAAATCAAGCTAGGAAGTCTAGAAACTAACCTAAATTCTATGTTGTCGGATTTGTATTGTGCTAGAGGACAAGAAATCTGTGATAACTTATGTGAATGTATTGTTTATTAGTATGGGATAATGAACGCATTAAATACTGTCGCAATATAGTTGTTATGGATTCTCTTGAGCAATCTGATTCGCCTAGTGCCGCGCCCCGATGATTCCGTCATCGGTTGGGGTGTGACAGATTGGTATCAGAGCCATAACTATAGGGAATTAGGCCAGACTTGACCTAGTCCGGGTCGATGTCTTAGAAATGACCTAGTCTATAGTCTAAGTACCAACGGGCCGACTCGTGCGAACCTAGTAGGATTTGCACGGGCCCACTTGATACTCTCGTTCGAATTCGCTAAAAGCTACTACTTCACGTGAACACCGCATACTACAATTTCACGCGAAGAGCCTTTCCTAAGGCTGGAAAAATTTCTTAGCCTTTCCTAAGGCCAACACAATACACACGTTTTTGAAAATATTCGCATAACACAACCGAGTGGTCCAGTCGAGATCAGGCGTGAAAACCAAGAACTCTCTGTAAGATCACTCACTCCGCGCATTTTTCTAGCACGAGAACTTTCTGTTGAGCTAGGAGTGACATCCATATCTCAACGAAGGCCTCCATTTCAAAATCTAGTGGAACTCCCGAATTTATTCGAAGAGCACAATCACAGCTAGGAGCGAAGTTATTAAGTCTGGGGTGAAACCCGTATCTTAATAACCCGTTCCACTCTCTATAAAATGGTTTTCAAAAAAATCTCTCACCAAGGACTCGACTATAAAGATGACTTGAGCCACGCGATGACTAGGAGGACGAATGCCATGAGCTGCATCCCAGTGGAAGCATAGTCTTCTAGGGCAACGCGCGTGCACGAGCTGGTTGGGTATAGTTGGGTTACCTTAGGCAGTCGATGCCTAAACACCCGAGGCACTCTATTTACTTTTCTAGCAAACGACCCGCCGATTTTACGCTTGTTGGAACTTATTTACGCTTATAGTTTAAAACTTTACGCTTTATCGATTTCTCGATTTTCGCTCCCTGCTTTATAAACGCACAACTCGCACAACCATCGCAATCTAAAACCAAAACCAAATGTACACAAAAAAACTAATGTCTAATTACTCGCTCTCGCTCTCTTTCTCTGCATCGCGTCCTCGCGCATTCTACACCGACATGTATGTGTGTAAGTATAAGCTACAACTAACTATATGTACGAGACGAATCAATTGTGTGAGAACTTAGGAATCTCGTGTCACCTATGTGGCTCCTACATGATAACTATTATATTACCCACAACAAGTTTTGATCGCGCTCAATCGCATCGCAAAAACTCAAAAAATATTATGATCGAATCTCACTCCAAATCTCTCTCTGTCTAGATGCCTTCCAACGACTCTACCTCAAGACGAACAGCTAGGAGAAGAGCCAAACGAAGCGCCAAGAAGAGGATTGCCTCGCTTGTGGCCAAGGAAGTGGCCAAGTTCATTCCTCAAATTGTCGCTCAAGTGCACTCTCTCAGCCACTCTCGAACCTCGGAAGACATTAAGACGGAAGCGCCACAATCCGCTTTCCTCTATAAACATTTCAAAGCTTGTGGCCCGATGGAGTTCACAGGTGAAGGAGTTGTGTCCCAGCTACTCAAGTGGTTCGATTCTATCGAAGTCTCCCTTCGTCAGAGTGGGTGTCCCGATGGTTTTCGTACTACTTGCGCTACTGGAGTATTTTAATCGTGAGCACTCGACTGGTGGACAGCCAAACATAACAAACGTGGGATCTCCACAGCTTACGCTCTCTCTTGGGATGAGCTGAAGGAGCTCATGAAGAAAGAGTACTGCCCTTCCCACGAAGTCCAGAAACTCAAAGACGAATTTTGGAAAATCAAGCAAGTCGAAGGTGACAACACTGGCTACACCGCAAGGTTCAAACAGCTTAGCGTAATCTGCCCAAGTCAAGTCAACACTTCAGAAAAAGCCATCACGAAGTATATTCGCGGCTTGCCTGAGTGTGTGGGCGATTTTTTTGAAGCTGCAAGACCTGCTACCATCGAAGAAACCTACCGCTTAGCGCATAAATCAACGACAAACAAGTCTTAGACGGATCCTTCTCCAAGAATCCTGTCAAACAAGCTCAGCAAGCAATCGTCATCGATTCTTCTGACGATTCCTCCGACGATTCTACCGACGACTCTTCAAGTAAGTCCTCGGACGAATCCTCTGGCGACAACGCACCGTTTCAGGAAGCTCAGCCCAGCCGCAAACGGTAGGCCATGAGCCCAAACTCTTCAACAACTGAATTGTCGCAACCAGAATCTCTTCAAGCAATTCCAGTTCACTCGAAGCGCGACTACAACGGAACTCATCCCCTGTGTCTCATATGTACGTATCATCACCCGCCAGAAGCTAACTGTCGCTTTTGCGCAAATTGCAACTGGTATGGTAATCATACCCAGCACTGCCGTGCGGGGCCGCAGACTTAAGGAATTTCAGCAGCAATCGCAGACTCCGTAGAAGTCCTCCACAACAACATTAGTTATGCTTCCAATGTTGTTGTAATGATACGATCTTCGCCGATTAATTTCTTTTACATGTTGAACTTGTTCTATTTCTCGACGCAATGTGGACTCTATTTACCTCTCACTCTCTCGCACTCGCGCACGGACTATATGCTAGCACTATGTACTATATAATGCGTTTTACCCCTACTATGCGTTCTTGAGATAAAATACGATAAACGTGCAAGGATCAAATTAATCACGGGTGCACACGGGATTACTGTGATCAGTGCACGGAGATCGTAATGAGTTTCAATGATGCCATAACGTTAAAAGCATGGTTAAGCATGGTGGATACGCCGCTGGTACTTCCTATATATAAGCGTCTTAACCATGTCCACACAGTGTGACACAAATTCACGGGGCAGAGGCGTGTGGTTGAAGCATGGTGGATACGCCGCTGGTACTTCCTATATATAAGTGCTTCGCTATGCCAACCAATGCCTTGTGAAGAAAGTGCCATACAAGTTGAACGTTATTAGACCAAGTATACTATTTAATTCTATTTTTGACACACTACACTACATCGCAAGGCGTAACAATCTCAATCGCAACTCAAAGCGTGTAATCGCTAGACTTTTCGTAAGTCAACACGCTCGCAATTGCATTATTGCTGGAATCTATGTCGCAATCTCAATCGCTTATAGTGTGTTCGCTCAATCGCTTATTATGTGCATTGCGCTATCGCATATCGTGGGTGTCGCTCTATCGCTTGTGTATCGCTTTATCGCTTGTGTATTGCTCTATCGCTCATCGTGTATCACTTAATGTTTATCGCTATCGCTATCGCTATCACTTACCTTTATTTATGTTATCCGTGTTAAGTTAGCACACATGACCTCGCTTCACGGGACGAAACTGATAGGGATAAAACATGGTGGATACGCCGCTGGTACTTCCTATATATAAGTGTTTTAGCCATATCAGCAGACTTTCATGGAAAAGGGCCATGTGGGGCTTAATGTTAGTTAAAATTTGTGGTTTTGTCCAATCCAATCAAATCGCATGTTTCCATCGCTTGCAACGCATCGACCGTCGCCTATCGCTTGACGATTGTCGCTATCGCTTGTCGCTTATCGCTCATTGCTTTTCGCTTATTGCTGCTGTCTTCGCTTATTATGTTATGCTGTGCTATCAAGTTTTCACGTATCGCTTATCGCACTCGCTCACTAATCTGAGTTCGAAAACGACTTCATCGCTCAGTTTACTCAATCTTTCTCTTACACTTGGTCCGACTATCTTTCACTTGGGCCGAGGGAATTGAAAACTATCAGTACTGTGTCGACACACATGACACCGCCTCACGGGACGGAATCCATATGGCTAAAACATGGTGGATACACCGCTGGTACTTCCTATATATAAGTGTTTTAGCCATATTGTCGAACTTTCGTGGGAAAGTGCCATGCGGGGCCGACTTTGAATTTAAAACTTTTGATATTATTAATACCTTTGTGTAAATAAAGCTTTTCTTACAAAAACCTTTTTCTAAAGTTTTTCTAAAATTTGATCAAAACCTTTATACAAAACGAGATTATCTTGTAATGATGGAGTGACAATCGACTCAAGTTACTGCCACGTGACGAGAAAATCTCGTAAAACGAGTTTTAAACACCCTAGAATCTTTTTGTAAACTAATAAAACCCCACTCATAGCGCTGGTGTGAACATCGAAACAGTTTAACGTCGCACCGTGGGAAGATTTTTCAAAAACAGCTTCTTCAAACCTTTTCGAATTAATCAACTTTTCAAGAGTACAAAACACTTTTGGATCGCTTTTTGGGTGTTGCCATCTTTTGTATACGAACCGCCTTACCCGCTTCTGATGTGTGTAAAATGCAACATATAAATTACATCAAATGAGGCATAAAACTAACCCTTTTTAAGTACTAATGTTGGAAAAAGAGTGTTTTTGTCTTCCTTTTGTATTTTCAGGATTAAATGAGCTCAAATTCACAAAAGAAGCAAAAAGACAGCTAAATCTAACATAAATACAAGAAAAGGAACATAAGTGGACTGCCCGAACCCTCAACGACATCTTCCCAAGCAAAATAAAGAAGGCAGAAGACTGAACACGCCCCGTGCTCAGCCAGGACGGGGCCGTGCCCAAGAAGCAGCAGAAAAGACAAACCTATAGAAGCTTCTATTGCCCACCACGGGGCCGTGTCCAGTGAACACGGGGCGTGGCGAAAGTACAGCAGGCGCATTAATTGTAATTGCGAATTACAATTAATGAAGAGAGAGAATGTCAGACAGGCACGGGGGCGTGTCCAGCGGACACGGGGCCGTGCCCATCCTTCTGTTCAGCCTATAAATAGGAGTGCTTGGTTTCATTTCAACTCATCCCTTGGCACACCACCTCTCTCACATTTCATCCACCACCCACCACCATCACACCACCATCATCCATTGTCCATCGTAGAGTGTGTGAGTCGTCTCGGGATCCAAGATTGATCGTAAGAGTTCTTGACAATCAAGGCCATGTTTGCCTAAGTCTCTTACATCACTTGGTGAAGACAAAGTGTCTAGTATGATACTTTTTATTTCTAATCTTTTGCACTTTTTATTTGGTTTTGTATTAATGACTTTAATAACTAGTTACTTATGTTGAAGGTGATCTTTCCTTATCGTTTGTCCGTGGTGTCTTGGCATTATTTTACTGTCTATATAAAATAAAAGATTTTCACCATTCATATCTCCACGGTCTATATGGAGGTATGTTGGCTACCTGGTCGGGGGTTAAGGGAACGGTTTGGTAAAGGTCTTGCCATTGTTCAGCGTTTAGAGGTCCTGCAATGGACCTGGGTCAAATTTAGTAGGACCTCCTTCAATGCTTCACGGTATTGGATGGCGGGGGTCCAAACTCTTTGATCCCCTCATAAGTTAAGTACTATTAATACTATAACCCGGCTATTTAGGATTGTATCCCTGCTGACTCAGACTACTTAGCCGAGGGTAACGTCACCGCCAAAAGCGGGGCCTACCATAATTTGCATTAATAACTTAATTAATTATCTTCCAATAATCCACCCTTTTAGGATTGTATCCTTGCTGACTCAAACTACTGGGGTGAGGGTAACGTCACCTTCAAAAGAGGGGCCTACTACAATAACTAAGATAATCTCTTAATTATGTGCAAAAGTGCGGAAATAATCAAAGGTTATACTAGATACGAGTCGGAACCAAGTGATTCATCTTGTCTATCTGTTTTTTCTTTTATTTTTTTTTTCAGCATTTTAGTTAGTTTTTTTTTTGTTTTAGTTTAAAACCTTTTCTAACTTTTTATTTTGATTAGACGTTGAGGATAAACCGGTACTAAAAGCTCTTGTGTCCTTGGACGACCTCGGTATCTTACCAACGCTATACTACGCCCACGATGGGTGCACTTGCCCATATGTGTGTTTAGTGTTAGTAAAATATCGTGTTTTATAAATTTAAAACTTGGCTAAAAAGTGTTAAAGGGGCTTAAAATATACACCTAATATATATAACACTTCACACGCATCAAGTTTTTGGCGCCGCTGCCGGGGACACAAGGATTTTAAGAAAGTTAGGAATCAGCGGCCTAATCGTTTTTCTTATTTTTCATTTTTATTAGGATTTTTTTTTAGTTTTTCTGTTTCTGCAGAGCTCAGCACGGGCCGTGCCTGGTCAGACACGGGCCGTGCCCAGCATCATCACTGGCAGTTTTTATTTTCTGAGTTACAGAGAGCTGAGCACGGGCCGTGTCCAACTCCCAGTAACTGGGATCCAGAAAACAATTACTGTACCTCTGACCACGGGCCGTGTTCACTGAGCACGGGGCCGTGGTGAACATTCTGACCAACGTTCTTTTCTGTTTTTATTGCAGGACTTGGAACCCAGGCGCCACATTTGAACCTCCTACGTAGTGCATGAGCTCCAGTTCTAGTAGAGACATAAAAGAACCTTTAGAAGAACCCGAACGCTTTCTCAGAAAAAGACTTAAGGCTAAAAATCAAGAGAAAGTTTTGGGGGACCCACTTCCAATGGCGGACCAACGTACCCTCATGGATTACCTACGGCCCACCATAGGTAATCTAGGCGCCGCTATCAATGCACCAAATGTCGAAGCCAATAACTTCGAACTTCGGCCGCATTTGATACAAATGCTTCAAAACTCCGCAACCTTTCATGGGCTTGCGGACGAGGATCCCCATTTGCATATTACTAATTTCTTAGAAATATGCGATACCTTTCGGATCAATGGAGCATCAAATGACGCCATCCGCCTTCGAATGTTTCCATTTTCACTAAAAGACCGAGCTAAGGCTTGGCTTAACACCCTCCCAGTTGGCTCGGTAAACACCTGGGATGAACTAGCCCAAAAGTTTCTATATAAGTATTTCCCTCCTGCTAAAACGGCTAAATTAATGACTGAAATTAATACATACTCACAAGAGGATGGGGAATCCTTATATGAAACCTGGGAAAGGTTCAAGGAGCTACTAAGAAAGTGTCCTCATCACGGTCTAGCGGTGTGGCAACAAGTATCCACTTTCTACAATGGGTTGTTGCCACACACAAGACAAACACTCGATTCTAGCTCCGGGGGACTCTTAGGTAATCGTCGCCCAAATGAAATATATAATCAAATTGAGGAAATTGCTCAAACCAATTTTCAATGGCACACTCCCCGAGGTAATAAATCTATTGCCCCGGGCGCCCATAAGGTTGATGAAAGCACCTCTTTACAAGCCCAAATCGAGGCCCTCTCTTCGAAAATCAAAAAGCTAGAAATGACAAAAACGGCCTCGGTTATGGCTTGTGAAGGGTGTGGTGGGCCACATGAAAATTGGAGTTGTATGAAAGAATTAGATGAACAAACAAAAACGGTAAACTACATTGATAACAGACCTAGGCCGTCAGGTCCTCCAACGGGTACCTACAACCAAGGATGGCGTAACCACCCAAATCGTGGTTGGAGATATCCCGGCAATAGTAGTAACCAACAAAACCAACGAACTAATTTTCAACAACCACAAAATTTCTCTCAACAACAAGGTGGAAGAGAAAGGCTTGAAGATACCGTATCTCGCCTCATCTCCGACACCGAAAAGAAAAACTCGGATCGATTTTCAACAATTGGAATCGAATTTTAGAAATCAACAAGCTAGCATTCAAAACGTTGAAAAACAATTAAATCAACTAGCTCAAAATTTCTCCGAGAGACCACAAGGCGCGTTACCAAGTAATACCGAAACCAACCCAAAGGCGAAAGTACACCTCATTACGTTGAGAAACCGAACCGTGGGTCCCGAGGGTGAGCCCTTACCACCAATTGAAGGGAGTCAACGCCAAAGCACTACTTCACCCACACCTCAACCAGAAAAGGCTCCTTCAACAAATCAAGAACCCACCAAGACTCCTCCAATTCCGTACCCCAGTAGGTTAAATCGTCAAAAGACCGATGAGCAATTCGCAAAATTTGAAAATTTACTAAAACAATTGCATGTTAATATTCCTTTTATCGAGGTCCTAACCCAAATGCCTAAATACACAAAATTTATGAGGGATTTCCTCACAAACAAAAGGAAAATTGAATCTTTGCAATTAGTTAACTTAGGCGAAGAATGCTCCGCCTTAGTACTCAACAAACTTCCACAAAAGAAAATCGATCCCGGAAGCTTCACAATTCCTTGCTAGATTGGAAAGTCTCCCATCCGTAATGCATTAGCCGATCTTGGGGCTAGCATTAACCTCATGCCCACATCGATGTTCAAACGACTCGGCCTAGGAACAACAAGCCCTACAAAGATGAGCATACAACTCGCCGACAGATCCTTCAAATTTCCACAAGGTGTCGCTGAAAATCTATTGGTAAAAGTTGACAACTTCGTTTTCCCAACCGACTTTGTCATCCTAGACATGGAAGAAGACACCGATGTCCCTCTCATCCTCGGGAGGCCATTTCTAGCCACCGCCCAAGCGGTGGTGGACATGAATGACGGAACGTTAACATTGAAGTTTGGGGATAAGGAGGTGAAGTTTGAATGTGGAAAAAGAATTGAGGACGAAGACCCGGTCAACTACATGAAGGTCATAGACTCAAGCTTGGATGACGCTCTCCGACGGTGTAACATGGGATGCAATACATCCCACTTGGGTGACATATGACCGGCTTTGGGTCTAGCCAAGGACCCTTATAAACGTGGCGCACCACGGAGGCATTCCGCGGAACTATCCTTAGTTTAATTTAGATAAATTTTTATGTTTTCTAGTTAGTTTTAATTTTCAGGAATAAACCACACTTGAGATGGCAAAGGATACAAGGGAAACTTGAACCAGCACCCCATGCAGGAAAACAGAACCGTCCGACAATTTTCTTCATTTACAGAAGGTTCAACACGGGCCGTGTCCAAACAACACGGCCCCGTGCTGAACTCCCTGCAGAAAAATGCCCAGTTCAGGTAACTGGACACGGGCCGTGTTCACCAGACACGCCCTCGTGTCCAGGCTTCTGTTTCTTTTCTTTAATTTTTGTTACTGGCACCTGAACACGGGGCCGTGTCTGGTCCCCACGGGGCCGTGTCCAGACTGCCAGTAACATAAATCTTTGCTTTTAACACCATTTTACACATCTAATCAACCTAAAAATTTATTTTTGGGACACATTGAGGACAATGTGTAATTTAAGTGTGGGGGGATGCTAAAACCTTGAAATTTTGCAAGTCCTAAATACAAGCCTTACACAAAACTCTATTGGAACCGCTAATCACCCCAAATTTTTTTCAAAAAAAATTCATTTTTTTTACTTGTCTAGGTTTAACTCGGGAAATTCAAGTTCTCAAAAAGGTTATATTTTTACGAATTTACAACCGATAGCGTCGTGATAAAAAGAACCAACATAAGAAAATTATGAAAAGGCATGGCAAACTTAGTTAAAATTTGATTATATATACTTGATCACATAAAAACCCATTCCCACAAAAGTGATTTTTGAGCCTTTATTGAGCATACAATTACATATCATTAAACCAAATGCTCATTTTTCGTTTCTTGTGTGAATAGCCGTTTGGTTCTTACGACTCTAGAACTTGCCATGACGATACATTCCCAGTCCTTGTCAACTTAAACCCGAGTAAGTAAATGATGGAGGCATTAGGACTAACCCTTTTTTCTTCTACACCATTATTTTTCTTTTTCTTTTACCACCTACCCAAAAATCCCCCTAGTTAGCCCCTTTGAGCCTAAACCCTTTCATTTCATAACCCAAACCAAACACCCTTTTACCCACCAAAACCTTTTTCATTTTTAACCCTTTGTTTTAGTAACAAGTTCGGTTTTTCGTATGATCGTTCAAAAAAAAAAAAGAAAAAAAAATGTGTTGATGATGAAGCAAAAGAAAATAAACAAACAAGTTCATCAAAAATAACTTTGTTTGAATAATAGCTTCATCAAAATAAAAGTTACAAAAATAGAAAGTCCTACGAAAACCGACACTTGTTACGCTTTTCACCCTTTTTCTACTAACCACTAACCAACCCAACCACCTACCTTTAACCCAAGCCTAACCCTTCACCCACAAAGTCCTCTTGATATTTACAAAGGTATAAAAGTTAAAAAGGAGGAGGATTGATTGCTTGGCAAGCCTATGGTAGGAGTACCGCTCTCGAGTGATCCACAAAAATACATTTTCGGCCGAGTGTTGAGTGATCCCCGTGAGGTATGTGAACTTGAATATAAATAGAATTTTAAAAAGGCATGTTATGCCCTAATAAGTAATTTATCTTATGAAAAGTTTTAAATAAATCATGACGAATAGGATTGTAAATAAATAAAAATAAAACTACATAAAGAATCTTGGAAATCCCGACACTCTACGATAAGCCCAAAAACCTTCTCTTCTACCCATTCCATTTGGGAGTGTAAGCCACATATTAAAGAGTTTTGCTTGAGGACAAGCAAAAGTTCAAGTGTGGGGGTATTTGATGTGTGTAAAATGAAACATATAAATTACATCAAATGAGGCATAAAACTAACCCTTTTTAAGTACTAATGTTGGAAAAAGAGTGTTTTTGTCTTCCTTTTGTATTTTCAGGATTAAATGAGCTCAAATTCACAAAAGAAGCAAAAAGACAGCTAAATCTAACATAAATACAAGAAAAGGAACATAAGTGGACTGCCCGACCCCTCAACGGCATCTTTCCAAGCAAAATAGAGAAGGCAGAAGACTGAACACGCCCCGTGCTCAGCCAGCACGGGGCCGTGCCCAAGAAGCAGCAGAAAAGACAAACCTATAGAAGCTTCTATTGCCCACCACGGGGCCGTGTCCAGTGAACACGGGGGAGTGGCGAAAGTACAGCAGGCGCATTAATTGTAATTGCGAATTACAATTAATGAAGAGAGAGAATGTCAGACAGGCACGGGGGCGTGTCCAGCGGACACGGGGCCGTGCCCAGCCTTCTGTTCAGCCTATAAATAGGAGTGCTTGGTTTCATTTCAACTCATCCCTTGGCACACCACCTCTCTCACACTTCATCCACCACCCACCACCATCACAACACCATCATCCACCACCATCATCCATTGTCCATCGTAGAGTGTGTGAGTCGTCTCGGGATCCAAGATTGATCGTAAGAGTTCTTGACAATCAAGGCCATGTTTGCCTAAGTCTCTTACATCACTTGGTGAAGACAAAGTGTCTAGTATAATACTTTTTATTTCTAATCTTTTGCACTTTTTATTTGGTTTTGTATTAATGACTTTAATAACTAGTTACTTATGTTGAAGGTGATCTTTCCTTATCGTTTGTCCGTGGTGTCTTGGCATTATTTTACTGTCTATATAAAATAAAATATTTTCACCATTCATATCTCCACGGTCTATATGGAGGTATGTTGGCTACCTGGTC
The DNA here is from genome assembly GCA_030545235.1 of Helianthus tuberosus. Lineage (NCBI taxonomy): Eukaryota > Viridiplantae > Streptophyta > Magnoliopsida > Asterales > Asteraceae > Helianthus > Helianthus tuberosus. The sequence continues at coordinate 89,800,893 of CM060369.1, forward strand.
GGGGGTTAAGGGAACGGTTTGGTAAAGGTCTTGCCATTGTTCAGCGTTTAGAGGTCCTGCAATGGACCTGGGTCAAATTTAGTAGGACCTCCTTCAATGTTTCACGGTATTGGATGGCGGGGGTCCAAACTCTTTGATCCCCTCATAAGTTAACTACTATTAATACTATAACCCGGCTATTTAGGACTGTATCCCTGCTGACTCAGACTACTTAGCCGAGGGTAACGTCACCGCCAAAAGCGGGGCCTACCATAATTTGCATTAATAACTTAATTAATTATCTTCCAATAATCCACCCTTTTAGGATTGTATCCTTGCTGACTCAAACTACTGGGGTGAGGGTAACGTCACCTTCAAAAGAGGGGCCTACTACAATAACTAAGATAATCTCTTAATTATGTGCAAAAGTGCGGAAATAATCAAAGGTTATACTAGATACGAGTCGGAACCAAGTGATTCATCTTGTCTATCTGTTTTTTCTTTTATTTTTTTTTCAGCATTTTAGTTAGTTTTTTTTTTTATTTTTTAGTTTAAAACCTTTTCTAACTTTTTATTTTGATTAGACGTTGAGGATAAACCGGTACTAAAAGCTCTTGTGTCCATGGACAACCTCGGTATCTTACCAACGCTATACTACGCCCACGATGGGTGCACTTGCCCATATGTGTGTTTAGTGTTAGTAAAATATCGTGTTTTATAAATTTAAAACTTGGCTAAAAAGTGTTAAAGGGGCTTAAAATATACACCTAATATATATAACACTTCACACGCATCAGCTTCCATCGCCAGTCATCGCAACACTCTCGCTCGTCGAATTTCGATCGATCGCTCGCTTATTTTGACGCTTTTCATCACTACTCCCACTCGTATCGATCCTCGCAACCCTTCTTGTGGATTAATTTCGGGACGAAATTTCCTAAAGCAGGGGAGACTGTAACAACCCGCACGTTCGTGCATTATTACTACTCGTTACACTCGTTACGCCTAGCACCAGAGATTCGGATCATAATGTAGCTATATCGCATATATCACTATTTCACAGTATTTTCGCATATTACGCATACATTATCGCTATAACACATCGCATCACACACACTAACGCTCACGATGATATTGAGTGAGGACCTATTCTACCCTCCTCAATAGCTGTGATGCGTCACAGAGAACACATATTCGAAACAAAACCCGGTTATTGTATCGCAACTTTCAAATATGGATATTTATACGACCCTATGTGACTAATTATAATAAATATATGAAAATGTGTAACCAAACAATCGCGACGCCTAACGAACAAAACGATACATCGAAACACCATTCGCTGGAGACCACCGATCGAGTGACCACTCGATCGGGTGGCCATCCGATCGGATTACGCCACCCGATCGGACTGCCACCCGATCGGACTGCCACCCGATCGGACAGCCACCCGATCGGACAGCCACCCGATCGGACAACCATCCGATCCATTGCTCTTCTTTCCCTTCACTCCAGTTCACCTATAAATAGCACTTGTCACATCACTTGAACAGTGATGTGCTAGCTCTTACTCGACCAACACGCTTTGGGGCCATTTTCTCTCGATTTCTCGCGATTCTTGTAAGTTTCTACCTCAAATCTTGTACTTCTATGATCTACACGCACTTCTTCATCATTTTCTCTTCTAAATCTTAACTTTTAACCGAGAAATCATTGGATTTGAGGAGTTCTAGGGTGATGTCATCATGAAGTTCTTATGAACTTCAAGTGTTGGCCTCATTCCACCAAGAACCACTCAGATCTGAAGGATTTCCACATGAATAAACAACATTTTCGCATAGATCTACACTTATTCATGGGTAAAAGGATTGAAGGATGGTTTTCTAACCTTCTTTCAACTCTTTTACATTCAATGCACTAAAAACCGATAGAATCGGAGCTTGTTCTGATCTTCTACTCGTTCTTAGTGAAGCGTTGGTTCAAGATCTGAGTTCTATCAAAGAGACTACTGATTTCGGGTTAAACATGAGCAACTGTCTCAAATAGGGGACTGATCGGACTAGGGTGATTCCTGCCCGATCGGGTCACCTGGGTGTTGATAAGGCTCTGTTGTTTGGCACGTTGTCACACCGTCTCGAGGAAACCGCAAAACTTTCAAAACGAACATGTGACAAGACTACTTAGGCCGCCGGAACGGATTGCCGTCCAATCGGAGTGGCACCCGATCGTATTGCCATCCGATCGGACTGCCACCCGATCGGACAGCCGTCCGATTGTCTTGCACTTGGTTTCGCACTTAAACTATATTTCAATTCTTCGAAAGTTTTGAACATCGAACGGATTGCCGTCCGATCGGATTACCGCCGATCGAACGACCATCCGACCATGTGATGTTTCAAACTTCAACACTTAAATGATTTTTAAAATGTTTGATGCATAGTTAGTTCCAAACGGATTGCCACCCGATCAAATTGCAATCCGATCGAGTGAAAAAACTGCTATGAACTTGTTCTCACTAAGTGTCCCACCAATTGGATCGTCACCCGATCGAGCCGCCGCTCGATCGACCGACCAGAAGGGTAGAGATACTTCTTTGTTTTCAAAATGCTACAACGAAAACTTCAAAAGGCAAGCCATCATACACAAACACATCCATGCCAAACGAGGTGACAATCTAATCGAATGGCCATCCGATCGGATCGCGATTCGACACTCAGGCACATCTCATCGTTTGACGCACTCTTCGACGCTTACGCTATCAATCTGTAATCAGGCTAATCTAAGACGCGCTCCCTTCAATTCAACCAAGTTGTGTTTACTTGCTGAACACCGACTGTGAGTATACTTGAACCCCTTTTATCGCATTTTGGGTGTAACATAAGTTCCTATTAAATCGAATTCATCAAACGAATTATTCAATCAAACTGTTTATCACTTGCGAATAACTGTTATGCATATTTACACGTGATGCTAGTTACATATGTGTTAGGACTTATACTCGCGTGGTCCCGCCTTAACTAGTATAGTACTATAGCACCCGACGGGGTCTAGTTAGGATGAATAGCAATCGCAATCGTAGCTCGAGTGACTTAGCTGGTAGTATCTGTCTTATGCATGTATGTTGAGGAATCTCGTTTATGTATTTGGTAATTCGCAGCACTTTTAACTATTTACGCTACTCTATCAAAACTTGTATACTCGCCAATACTTTTGTATTGACGTTGTTTTTAACGTATGTTGCAGGTTTAGTCGTAGTCTACATCAAATCAAGCTAGGAAGTCTAGAAACTCACCTAAATTCTATGTTGTCGGATTTGTATTGTTCGAGAGGACAAGAAATCTGTGATAACTTATGTGAATGTATTGTTTATTAGTATGGGATAATGAACGCATTAAATACTGTCGCAATATAGTTGTTATGGATTCTCTTGAGCAATCTGATTCGCCTAGTGCCGCGCCCCGATGATTCTGCCATCGGTTGGGGTGTGACATGTTATATGAACTTTGAGGAAACTGTACATAAGCAATCTTGTTTCCATTCTCTTCATCCATGAATTAGCACATAGCATCTTTTACCGGTTCTAAATTGTTGGAGTAAACATCACAACACTGGAATCAAGAAAAACTTACAACATACTCTTAAGCTTAAGCCCATATATCCTCCAAATCCTAAACCTACTTGCAAAAATACTAAGCATATCCTGTAAGGGTGCTGATATATATCTAGCAACAACAGCCAAAAACTACAAACAATATCAATGTTACTAATTCCTGCAGTTAAAAAACTAAATTACTCCCTACTTGACACGCAAACACCTAATAAGAAAGCAAAATTTACCGCAAAAATCGATAGCAATCTTCAATCCATTGTTAGAACCATGACTATACTCCCCCTCTGTTCTAATCGAACCATTGGGACCTCCGGTTTTGTATTCACATCGTATGTTCCAGTATCATGCCACCTACAACAACATCATCATAATCAATTTCAATACAGTCATCAGTAACCTTACATACATGCATGTTTAAGACTTACGCTAATCGAAGCATGATTGGTGCGCAATTCTTGTTGGCGATAAAAGCACGAAGCTCCCGACGAGCTTTATCAATTTGTTTAAGGTATTCGGTTATGGTTTGGGTCAACGAAAACCAAACCAGTTCTTGGTAGAACTGGTTCAGATTAACGCTTTTTGGAGTAAGTAGTAATCGTCTTAGTTCTGGTTTCTTAACAGTTATGAACGGTTCGGTCTGGGTTAAGCCGATTTAAAACCAGTTTAAACCAGACAGGTCAAATACCAATTAATAACCAACAGTTTAGGCTTTGTAATTCGCAAAAGTCATTATTCTTCAATAATCACTTTTATCATAAATTTGTTTCATGAAGCATGAATATAAACTATATCACCCCTGGGGACACGACCAACCACTAATTCCGAAATAAACGAAAAGTAAACTACCCATGACTTAAATATAAATAATTAAAACTGACTTCATTACCGAAGCGAGTCACAACAGGCTGAACCTAATCACAGCTGGAGAATGCGGGTCGTGGCTGCAGCTGGGTTACTAGCGGCTGAAATAATGGAGCCACTGCACTTATGTCGTATCCACCTTGTGCTAGAGAGAGCAGCTATTGTCAAGCAAAAGAATAAGTAATAACATGTAAACTATACAAATTATTTGAAATAAACGACAGGAACCAAACCGTTGTTTTTAAAAATATCTGAAACAAAAATTTTCAGTCTTATTAATAAAAATTTCCAATAGTAAAAATCTCAAAAATATCAGAAACAAAAATTTCTAATCTTATCAATAAAAACATTAATATGTTGTTTCTAAAAATTCCAAAATGTTGTTTGAAAATCATTACAAGGATTGTTCAAAAATGACCAAAAAGAAAAACTTTGTTTAAAAGAGTAAACCACTCTTTTAGTGGTTCAAAAGTCTGTTTGACCAAAGTCAAACCACTGTTTGAACCCAATAATGGTTTCAAACATCTGTTTTCTCCACAAAACACTGTTTTAACCCAACAGTGGTTTCAAACCACTGTTTTAACCCAACACTGGTTTCAACCACTGTTTTCCCCGCAAAACATTGTTTTAACCTAACAGTGGTTTCAAACATCTGTTTTCATCCATCTGTTGACCCAACAGTGGTTTCAAATACTGTTTTATTTTCTAACATCTGTTTTAACCCAAAACACTATTTCTAACATCTGTTTTAACCCAAAACAGTGATTTCACTTTTTCTCCACAAAACACTGTTTTAACCCAACAGTAGTTTCAAACATCTGTTTCCATACATCTGTTGACCAAAGTCAACAAATGTATCAACCACTATTTTATTTTATAACATCTGTTCACAACAAATATAATAAACAAGTAATCCGCATCAAGGTTAAAAATAACAAGTAATTAGCAAAACCCTAATCGAGAATATTAACAGAGTACATACACAAAAGAATCATGAAGAGAACAAATTACCTCATCTTCTTCTTCCAAAGGATCATACAACCCAACACCATGAAACCGATCGCTTTTGTCGATCCGACAACACGGTTTCACCACATCAAATTACAAAAAAACAGGTCACACATTTCATCAAATGCTTGGTATGCATAAAACCTGAGTTAAACTAAACCAACACTTACTAGAATACGCCACTTGAATCTGCTGAAACTTCCGTTTAGCATTCCCCAAACACTCCGAATTCGTCGTCCACTTATCCGGATGCCATTGCTAAACACCACAAACAAAAACCCACCATCAAAACAAGTTGATAAACTAAACCAAAAATCGAAAATGTATCAAAAAATTTAACAGAACATTACCATTGCAAGCTTACGGTAAGCCCGCCTAAAGTATCTTGACTATCTTCTCATTATTGAGCTTTGTGACTGCATCTCCCTGACAACCATGAACAAATTGACATCATACAAAAAACATTATTACTTAACCGATAAACTAAATTATTATAACTCAGCTTGATGACAATAAACATGATTTCATACCATTTCTACATAATTTTGTAGTCATTATTACATCAGCGCCAAATCCGGATAACTTCAAGAACACAATAGACAATTAGAATGATTAGTACACAGGTTACAAACCAAAAATGAATTCTTATTAACTTCAACAACACAATAGACAATTTTTTTTGTATACAGATAACAAACTAAAACCAAAAACTTTATAAACTAAAATCAAACGCTTCTACTACAACTATTCAACAACACAAAATGAACACATACTACCACTCTCGCTGCCTCGTTCCTCTAAGTCATCACACGCCTTGTTGAAACTCGATGTTTAGTGTCATTCACTCATTACCACACTCAATGAAAATAATATATTTATTTACCTTGATAGATAAATGAACACTCGTTTTCTTATAAGATGAAAGCATGGCACATAAACAACATACCTCTTTTCATCGAATGTTGTCATCTCTATGGGTGTCATCTTTTTTCACACTTACCACCGTCCATCTTCGCACCACCAGATCTCAACAGATTCCCTAAAAACTGCTTTTCAACTAACCGATATGCAGCCACTAAAACGCATATTAAACCACTTTATTTAAAAGTAACTATAACGGAAGAAAACCAAAATTCAAGAAATTCAACCTACAAGGATTATCGGCTAACATAACAATAGGACAGTTATAATTTTTGAAAATATACATACCGGTAGGAAACCAAAATTCAAGAAATTCAACCCAATCGAAAAAATTGCTAGCAAATGCGAGTACTTAAAAATGAAGTTCAAAAGTATACTAAATTACCATTAGCTGAATCCGTTTAAAATGGCTTACTGTGACTCTTACGTCCTTTTTTAAGTTTACCTTCAATGGTTTTGAAGCCCTGCGAGCACGTGAAAGCAACCCATAACTCCATAAGTTGGAAAATATTATCAAAAGTTTTTGGTGATTCTCAGAGTCTCACCAACCACCATGGAGATTAAATCTAACAAAATCAGCATCCCCATCAAACCATCAGTAATACCACAATAAAACTTATTGCATTCAACTAAAAGTCACACAAAACAAACTGCATCATCAGAAACACAGACTATAATCATCGAACACTGAAACAATCTCACACTTGTTCATAGGAACAGTTAAAATAATTTTGAAAAACATAAAACAACCTGGGGGATTTGTTAAATCTTATCAAATTGTGACACTTTCTTTGAACCAAATAGTGAACGTGCATAAGAAAAGAACTTACAAGAAAGTTGGCATCAGAACCCTAACCGCTTGACTACCGTCATTTCGGAGCTATGGCAGCCTCCGATCTGACATCCCACGTAGCTCTCTACTCATGAACAGTCATAAACCATTCTCGTTGCCACCGTGAAAGAATAATTAGCGAAAAATGTGTTTGAATTGAACGGAATCTGTGAAATTAGGTTTCCATCGGATTGTCTTTGCTCCTCTTCGGCTCCAGATAATCATGATATATATACATATAAACAGATCAAAATCAAGAAATTAAGCTGCAGAAACGTATATTACACGCTTCAATGTAGAGAATTTGAGCTTACTAAAACCCTAAGATCTCGAATTGTATGTGTGTGTAAAAAAGAGAGAGAGAGAGTAATTGACTGAAGAAGAGGTTACAAATAATAATCATGTATGTTATATATGTATATGGTTTGAATTTTGAATCTGGAGCCAAAATTTTGAATGTTGTCACACCCCAACTGCGTAAAACAACAAATCGCGACGGAAACGTCGGAGAGTAGAGCGACAGAATTATTGTTTCACAACACATGGTATTAAAAGTTTGATTTTATTTATTAAACTGTTTACATTGTCTTGGAATTTAAGGAAAACATAACATAAGTTAAACTATTCTTGCTTCTTTTAAGTCACTAAGGCCCAAGTCCACCTAAGTGTATCACGATCATCATCAAACATTAGCACCTGAAACACATGTGAAAATAGGTACGTCAGCATAAAAATGCCTGTGAGATACATAGATTTTATTAATGCAGGATTCATGACTTGTAAGTTAAAAGAAGTGTTTAACAAAAAGTAGTCATGAACCTCATAAAATGTTTTCTTTTATAAAATCATATGAAAATCGAAATGAAAATAAGATGATAATAAAAGAATGATATATGGTTAAATAAATAACCAAGTAAAAGTGAGTTTGTATATAATATGTCATTTGTAAAACAATGTCTTGTAAACATAATGTAATGTCCTTGTCTTTATTGAAGTGGTTTAAATAACGCTACGATACGTAATATCATAAAAGCACTTATATATAGGAAGTACCAGCGGCGTATCCACCATGCTTTTATCATATTACACACGCCTCGTTATTTAAATCACTTAGTAAATAATCACCAAAAATGTCTTGTTAACCAAATGTCAAAATGTTATATGTAAACAATGTCCAATGTTAAGTGTAAACCATGTTTTGTATAATAAAATGTCTTGTATGGAAAGCATAAAGTATTTACTCAAACCATAGATATAATGTCATGTATAATCAAATGTCATGTGAAACCAAATGTCATGTACAAAACAATGTATTTGAATAAACCATAGTTTAAATCAAAAGCTATGTTTTGCAAAATCAATGCTTTATGGATACAAACATTTATGCAGTAATGTTTATTGCATACATTCAAGCCTTGAGACTGTCGGATAAACCCTTAACAAGTTAAAGGTTTATCAATTATGTATATTGGATTATGTCATTCCCTACTTCCAAACAAACCTAGGAAGCCGAGAACGGGATTTGTCAAGTCCTATGGTACTATTACATACTACCGAGCGGCGTGATCAATGTTAATGAATGTATTATTGTCCCGTTAAACATATTGTCATACCAAATGTAAGCATGTCATGTAAAAACCATGTACTAAGTATGCTAAGTAAACATACATAGTAGAAATGTCCACGAAAACAATTGTGCTCATATGCTGAGTAAACATATGCAGCAGAAATGTAATGTAAATCAATGTGTCCATATGCTGAGTAAACATATGCAACAAAGTGTCCGTGAAATCAATGTGCTAGCATGCTAAGTCAACATACATAGCAAAACATATTTGAAATCATGTACTATATGTGTACTAGGTGAACATAGCATGTATATGTCATGAAAAGCATGAAAGTAACAAGTAGGCACATGTGTATCACCCCAAAATATTTGAAAGCAGTAAAAGAGAGGACTATCTACTCACTTGAGCTTGCTTAATAGTCTTGGCATTAAGACCAAATAAAGCTCGTAGGATCACGGAATCAATCGGCACCTGATATAGGTAACTATGTTAATAAACTGAACCTAAATCGGGAGATAGGATAGAATGAGGTCTTGTAAACCAAATGAGTGTTGGAACTCATATAATATGGTTTAACAAAGCCTACATTCTAATTTAAAACCTATCCTAAGTGCTTATGACCCGTTACGACTCATTAAGGTAGTTTACGCTACTTTAACGTGTCGTTCGCGCAAAAGCGCGTTTGGATGGCCTAACTAGTCCTATGACAAGTATTATATGCCTTAACATGTTTAATAACATTGCATAATCAGTTTAAGTGTCAAAAATTAAGTTACATATGCTTAAAATGAAATTATGCGTAAAAAGAGCATTTTGGTCATTTTCCTAAGGCATATAAACTACCTATCATACAACTAATTAAAACAAAGTGACCATAAGGTATAACCTCGAAAGGTTATTCCCTATACAACTATGGTCACAAAATATGTTTGGTCGGATCCTAATGATCGACCAAACGGGTCGGGTTCGAAAGTCTAAGCGGTTGTTTAGACCGCTTGACTTACGACCCTAAGTAAGCACTAAACTAAAAGTGACGAGTTAAACATGTTAAAACATGTTTAACTAAGTTAGAAAACTGATTTGATATCAAAACAAAGTGTTTTGATACCCGAAAATAGTTTCGTCGCGAAATGCACATAATCGTGCATTTTGACCGAAACTTTGAATCGTCACTTTGACTAGTCAACGTGGTAATCAGTAGGTATAGTCATAAGGGACTATAACCATCATGATTACGCTCACGTTGCAAAGTTCAAACGAACTTTGTCTTGACCAATTCATGGTCAAAGCTGAAAGTTAAACACTGTTTGACTTTCTTGCTTGAAAAACATAACCAAGCATGAAAGAACACTTATAAGAGTCCAAGCTTGGAAAGAAGACAAAGAAAACTGAGATTTGAAGCCTCCAACCAAAGTGGTACCTTCAATTCAGAGCAAGAGTGAAGAAGAAAGCGATTGAGCAAGTTGGAATGATAAAATGCTTGGGTATTTATAGGAAATCAAGCATCCATTGATCATTGCCAAGTGTTTTTGAATGAATCAAATCATAATCTACACCTTACACTTGTTAGGCATGGATTAGGCAACTTGGGGAACACATAAACCAGCTCATAGTATGCCAAAACCATGATCAAAACCAAGGAGAACAGGCTGTTTTGCTGAATTCTGGTTTCTGTCAGCATGGTTTCTCGCAGCCAGCGAAGCCAGAGGCTTCAGTCTTCGCGCCTAGCGAGCCAGTCTGCAGATCAGACTTTCATTTTTTTGGCAAAACAGGCCCTTGCATGCTATAAACTTGATTTTTGATGCGTTTAACCCCCGTTGACCCCATTTCAAGCTCTACAAGGATGTTAAAGCATGGGGGACTTGAAATATGCTTGAAAATATCATAGATGTCGGTTCGTTTGGCTGTACGATTGCGTTGTTAGGTTAATTACGACGAAACTCGAACGGATGCGAAAACGATCCAAATTGCACGATGAATGGTATTTTTGCATTCTCATCACTAAAATAAAATATTTTAATGATTGCAAAAATTTTTGGATGTCCGGATATGGTCAGAACATAAGATATGCGCGTAAATGCAAACTTACGCAGTTTTTGACGCTTTTAGTCCCTGTTGATCAAATAAGCATATTTTCTCACACCGAACCCCTCAAAGCTTATTTCTAAGCTATGTTAAGGGTATTTAGGGTATGTTTAGCTTATGATCTTGTTCCGGAGTGTACGTTGCTATACGAATCGGCAGACTTTTGCAGTTTGTCGCAAATAGTCCCTGTGATTGAATAAACTTGTTTTTGCCATACCAAACCCTTCAAAACTTATTTCTAAGTTATGTAAAGGTTATTTAAGGTATGTTGGGCTTATGTTGTTATTCCGGAGTGTATGTCGCGTTAAACTGATCACGTTTGCGCATCAGTTTGCGTATAACTTTCCAGAAAGCGATTTAGAGTTTAAAATCGAACAAAATCAAAACATGCAAAATGTCAAACATAAATAAACAAATATTGGGGTCAAAACACATTGTTTTATTGATAATTGAACTGTTCAGAGTTATACAATGATTTACACAAGCACAGATGTCACAAATGTGGGCAGAGGTTTTGAATTTTGAATGTGGCCAGAGGTTTGAATTTTGTATTGATGAAATGTATTTTAAAAGATTTTATATTAAGCTTTATGATGCAATCATGACATAAGAAATGCATTGTTGGCTAGCCTGGATGGCTGCCACGTCAGCTTTTCTTATATCAGCGGCATTTGCCCTTTTATAGAAAGTATAGATAGATATAGAGTCTTAGGATCTTGTAAAAAGGACATTTTTTGTGAGAAATGTGAGAAGACATAGAAAATAACATGTAGGCATCATGTTTTGGACTTAGGCATGATGTTTTCGGCTGTTATGCCAAGAAAAACACCAAACATAACAATTTAAAATACAATACGATGAATTCTTGGCTTAAAACTTAAAACACCATGTCAAGAACGTTAAGTAGTGTGTTTTAAGTGTTAAGTAGTGTGTTTTAGTTGTGTTTTGAATTTCACGCCCATGATACGTTACATTGTGTTTTAAATTGTTATGTTTGGTGTTTTTCTTGCCATAACAACTCAAAACATCATGCCTAAGTCCAAAACATGATGCCTACATGTCAATTCCTATGCCTTCTCAAACTTCTCACGAAAAAAGGTCCTTTTATAGGAACCTCACCTTAGATATAGATATAACTAAGAAACAAGTTAAGTCTACAGTAAACTTGCAAAGATTTTTATTTTTTATTTTATTTATTTATTTTTTTGCTTTTGGTGTTTTTTTATACCTTTATCCCTCAACTTTTAACATTTACACTTACAACCCCACAACTTTCTAAAGACTTGTAATGGAGTTTTACATCCTTATTTTACATATTTATCGGTAAAAATTCAAGTTGATTTACGTTTGGCCGAAAATGTTTTCTATAAATGACTCGAGTAAAATATAATACGTTTTCATGTTTGTTTTTATGTATGTTTGAAATAAATATTGTTCGAAAACGTGTCGGCTCAAATATAATACGTTTTCATTTGACGATATAAAATTGAGTTACTCTACGTTTCCACGCCTCCACAACGCACCGTACCATTCTTTAATTTAAACAAAACATTATTTTCTTACACATGTCGATATATATTCAAGTTGGTTTACGTTTCGATGTAAATATAATACGTTTTTGTGTTTATTTTTATGTACGTTTTCAGTCGATCTACATTTTCACATAAATTTTGTTTGGAGACGAGTCGAGTCAAACATAATACGTTTTCATTAGACGGTATAAATTTGAGTTAATTTATGTTTCGACGTAGATGCAATGTGCGAGGAAATTTACATGAATTTCATGTCCAGTATTTCTTGATTGATGTATTTCACTTAGGGTCTATTGGACATCCTTGTTAATAATTGGAAACGTGAAATATAAAAAGTTACTTTTTGCATTTTTTTTTTATCACATATTCATATTTTTATCATTTTTTATAATAGGAGTGCATTTCACTTTTGTAACAATGTATTCTTTTATTTATTTATTTATTTATTTTTTGTAACTGCAGCTTTCATTAAACAAAGATTTGCAAGAAGCTAGAAAATACATCGAACGTGATTATAAATTAAAAGCTCTCCAACCTTTTTAAGAAAAATGGTCAATTATGGACCTATTTTTAATCAAAAAGTAAGCTAAAGATTTTATGTTTTCTACTACTTTAGCCACGTTTGCCTTCTTACCATAAAAAACTGTTTCATTTAATTCCTTCCAACTACACCAACTAGCCGTATGTACAATCCCATGAATTGCCTTCTTTTTGCGAGCTTCCAATTGGAGATTCTTATGAACTACACACAAATCTCGAACATCAAAAGCATATATAGTCGGAATACGACACCAAGTGCTCACGCAATGCCAAACCCGAGAAAAGAACTGACACGACGCCAATAAGCTGTCAACCATTACCTCACTTTCTCCACATAAACTGCATAAACCATTATCCATTGTAATGTGTCTTTGAATCAACGAGTCTACAGTCAGAATTCTTTTTTTCTCTGCTCTCCACATAAAAATATTGATCTTTTTAGGAACCCAATTATTCCATTAAGCCACGAATGGAGAGAGACTGTAACACATGAAGTTGACAATAACTTTTTCATGGAAATCACCAAAAAACCTTCATTCGAATCCGGTACCCATATCCATCTGTCTCATATTGATAATGTAACTTCGGCGTGATTTAAATGTAACATAAATGACTATAAACGATTTAACACCAAATTTGTCAGACTTTTATGTTAATTTTTGTCATGGTAGTTTATTATTACAATGGTTTCAAAAGTAGATTTTTGCATTCAACATGCTTTTGCATATGGTTAGAAACTATATACAAGTCTAGTGATGTAATAAAGTAGGTGTCTTCACTCTTAACGTTAGGGTCGGTGTCTTTCACACGAATAACATGGATCATGTTTAGGTTCAACATTTTAACCAGAATCTGTCAACGAAACACAATTTGCACCCTTACTAATTTCGGGTGTACGTGTTACCTTCTAAGAACTTTTTGCGAAGTTAAAATATCAATCTATCTATGATACTTGGCTCAATGAATGGTGACGAGGGGGATTATACACCTTTTGTTTGTTGAAACTGTTACGAGTGATGGGATTGATCAATGGTACGATAATGAAAGATGACATTAAAATGCCCATTCACCACATCTCTTAACTTTTACAAGCCTATATAACATGCTAGCTATAAGTATTTAGACGAGGGTATGTTTGGCATGGAGCTTTTAGAAGCTTTTATGAGCTTCTAGCTTTAAGCTTTTAAGAAAAAGCTCCTACTCAATAAAAAGTCTTGTTTGGTTGAAGGGACTTTAAGCTTTTAGGTTAGGAGCTTGAAGCTTTTGGTTGAACGCTACTACTAGTAGCGTTTAGAAGGAGCTACAAGCTTTTAGGGAAAAATGACTATTTTAACCACTAAAAATAAACGACTTTTTAATGCACCAACTTTCTAAATTTTTTATTATGTCCATTTTGGTCATTTTATACATTTTATTAAAAGCTCTAGCTACTCTACCAAACACAAAATATATCTAAAAAACTACAGCTACTAGCTACCAGCTTCCAGCCACCAGCCACCAGCTACTTTTGCCAAACATACCCGAGGTTAGCTTTGCACATTCAAGACAAAGGGCTGAAACTAAGGTCCCTAAAATCTTGATTAAATTGTTGCATATAAAAAGTATTTCAAAGAAACCCCCAAATAACAATCTTGAAACCGAGCCATGGATTATTATTATTCACTGTCTATATGATTCAAACATCAATAGCCGAAGCCGAAAAAAAGAGACGCCATCAAGCACACTTGCAAGCAAATGAAACCTCTTCCAAGTGACATCACGGTTAACTCAGTGGTTATCTTCTTCTTCACAGAACTTAGAATACTGTTCACTGTCCATTAGAGATTTTACTTCATCCGCATTGCTCATCTCCACCTTTATAATCCATCCATTCTCATACGGGCTTCCATTTACCTAAAATCAATAAATACTAAACCATAAACGCCACCTTTATTTATGTTTAAACACCATCGACGTTCGTTCAAACACTTGTATAAAACCACGCAATTAGATCTATAAAACTGCAAAATAAATGAGCAACTTACCAAGCCTGGTGAGCTGTTGAGCTCTTCATTGACTTGGACCACTTTGCCAGAAACAGGGGAGTTAATATCACTGGTAGCCTTAACGCTTTCAACTGCACCAAAACCGTTGCCTTGGGTTACTTCTGTCCCAACTTCTGGTAACTCAACATACACCACATCACCCAAGTGATCCTGTGCATGG
The DNA here is from genome assembly GCA_030545235.1 of Helianthus tuberosus. Taxonomy (NCBI): domain Eukaryota; kingdom Viridiplantae; phylum Streptophyta; class Magnoliopsida; order Asterales; family Asteraceae; genus Helianthus; species Helianthus tuberosus. The sequence goes on from CM060369.1 coordinate 89,816,034, forward strand.
TCTGTAATCCCGATGGTTGCTGAGTTACCTTCGATTTTTGCCCATTCATGTGAGTCAGCATACTTTAGATCCTTCACAACTGAAAGCAGCAAATATGCATAATTATGAGTTACAAAACAAATTAAATGCAAGTCACTGTAACTTTAAAAGGTTTTAACATTTATATATGTTTTTGCACATTGGTATCAGATATAACCAGTACAAAAGTTGCGCCAAAAAGTTCAGAAAAGTTACATGACTGACTGACTGACTGACAGTTAAGTGCGATTAAGCATATCAAGCGCACCGGGACACTTGATTAGAATAAAATACCAAGAAAACTTGAAGCAAAAGCAGCTGTTAGTTAACTATTAACAGTGGTTTGACGATGACCACTAAAACTGCTGCTGAGTTCTTGTTAACTATTAACAAGCACTAGGCTCTCGGGTGACAAGCTGCAATACCAGGGGAGGATTGTCAAAACATTAAAACTAGGCGAGGGGATTCAACCACAAACCTCATAATACATTGGAGGTAACATGTTTCATTTCACAGACCAAAAGAGCATAGAATGTATTGAGTTGTTGTACACTGTGCTGTTAGGCATTGTACTTATGATATACCTCCAAAGAAAGGGGGTACTAAATTAACAAACTTCAAAGACCAAGGAAAACATTCCTTACCCAACCATAGCTATGCCTATCATAGTAATGCAACTGCAAATATTCATACATTCTTCATTTTAGAAAACAAAAATGTGTGCCTCAGTGAGAGGCACACTGTACAAAAAGCCGCATCAGGCGCACAAAAAAGCGGCTTCAGGCACATGGGGAGTTTTGTGCACTTAGGACATGTATATATATAGAGAGAGCTTACTTATAGATAAACTTTGGGTAGATGATGCTAAAAACCTATATAATAAACTTTGGGTAGATGATGCTAACAAGTACAACCAATAACCAACGTACAATGAATGATCCAGAAGGAACCTATATTGAGTCACATGATCGAACATACATGTTTGATAATAGGTCTAACTAATAATCAAACCGATTAACAAAATATTCAAACTGTTAAATATTTCTACACAGATCAAATACTCAAAATAGCGTATCAAATGATCAACGTATGGAAACCCTAGATAGATCAAACACACATAAATTTAGGGGAAAAGACAGAAGTAATGAAATGAAATTAGAAAAAGAAAGAAAGGTGATGGAATGAATTACGAGTTGCAAAAGGTCTGTTGAAAGTGGAGATCCTGAGGTATGAAGCAGCTTTGGATGCCCATAACCTTGATGATGCCATAGCCATTTGCTGCTATTCTTGGTGGTTAATAGATTCACCAACCAGACCCCTCCCCTGCTCTAGCAATTAACAACAATAATATTTCCACTAATGTGTGTCTGCTCTATAGTGGGTTGCTAGGTCACCTCATTTTAGGTAAGATCCAAAACACCATTAACTTTTTTTTTTTTATTTTTTTTTATAGTATACTAAGTGGTTGTTTGTTTACCTCTTAATGAGACTCTTACTGATTTAGCACTTGGTTTATGCTTTAATACTTGATAATATGTGTTTAACACTCATTATACATACAATATACATGATAATACTTTCACCATACTTGGTTATGCTTTAATACTTGATTCATACTTAATTACATGTCCTTTATACAAGTTACACCTCAAAACATCAAAATTAACAAACTTCAGGGACCAAAAGTGAAACAAATGAAATCTGATAGCCAATAGAGGCTTGGCGCTACGCCAAGCATAAATGGAATTCCCGTGGTGTAGCGTCAAGGCCCTGAATTCGCAGAATGTTGTTTCTTGTGTCGGGTTGGCCAATTCCTCCACCCCCAAACTCACCTAATCACCTTCAAACTCCACTAAAACTCAAACCCTACTTCACCACTATATAACCAAGCTTCCATCACCTTATTTTCACTTTTCCAACTCTTCTACACTCCAAAAACCCTCCCAAATCAGTTCAAATACAAGTTTTGGGCAGATTACAAGCAAGTTGCAAAGTGAGTTCAAGCTCACTTTTCTTCTACTTTCTTCACCATTTCTTCTTCTACAAAGCTTGGAGCACCTCTAGGAGTGTTTCCACAAGATTACCATGGTAATCTAAGGTGGAACATTACCATTTTGAGGTACAAACTTTCTGTTTTGAAAGAAACTTGGTTAACTTTTACAAAACTTAACTTTTTATACTTAAATCCAATGTTGTAGAAGGCGCTAGTCGGGCGGTGACGTACCGCCTAGGGATTAATCGGGATTAATAGGGATTAATCGGATTGGAATTTTTAAGTATAATTTTACAAATTTATATATATATAGGGTAGGGATATGGTAAAAAGTGTCTAAAATGTAAGAAGGGTAAGAAGTGTTTTAAACCATTGGATATTTGATCTAATGGTTGAGATTAATAGGGTATAAAAATGTAAATTGTGTTTTAATTAGAGGGACCTTATGTAAAATTGAAGGGCAATAATGTCTTTTTAAATGTTTGAAATATGGTAACCGTAACCTACACAACCAAAAACTCCTACATTCACTCATTTTTCCTTAAATATCGGAATTAATGATTCACCTTAATTGTAGGATGTCTTTGGTTGCATATTCTTCATACGTTATCATAAAGAGATCTATAATCAGATTCATGGCGTGGTGTTTTAAAACAACTGGATAAATTGACTATGATTCAAGTCATGGTGTTTTATCTGGAGACATTGTTCATGGCGTGGTGTTTTAAACATCTATGATTCAAGTCATGGTGTTTTATCTGGAGACATTGTTCATGGCGTGGTGTTTTATCAATACAAAACATTCCCAGATTTTAAAACACCATGACTATGATTCAAGTCATGGTGTTTTATCAGGAGACATTGTTCATGGCGTGGTGTTTTATCAATACAAAAACATTCCCAGATTTTAAAACATCATGACTATGATTCAAGTCATGGTGTTTTATCTGGAGACATTGTTCATGGTGTGGTGTTTTAAACATCTATGATTCAAGTCATGGTGTTTTATATGGAGACATTGTATAATCAGATTCATGGCGTGGTGTTTTAAAACAACTGGATAAATTGACTATGATTCAATTCATGGTGTTTTATCTAGAATCCAGAAAACATTGTATTGTGATTACATCCATGGTATTTTAACATCTGGACAATCAATACAAAACATTCCCAGATTTTAAAACACCATGACTATGATTCAAGTCATGGTGTTTTATCTGGAATCCAAAAAACAATAAAACACCAATTCAAGATCGAAGCTTTATGTATATAACCCTTTAAAACACCAGAATCGAAGAATGGCGGAGAAGTTAAACAACTGTATTGTCTCTAGCGATTTCATAAGACTTGTATTTATAATTGATGAAGAATGATACGTAGATAACAATCGTATTGGATCTTGCAAAAAAAAAATACAAAATTCGAATCAATCCCTTAACATTCTCATCTCCAGTTTTTTTTTCAGTTATATTGGAAATCAATTAATTGACAAGAATGTACAATTACTAATATACCCTTTTGAATTAATTAAGATGAGGGACACTTGTCATTCCCAAATTATTTCTTACACTTCTTACAAAAGATGGACTTTGTACAGGATCCTCTACCTATATATATATATATATATAGATAACTTTATACTTTTTATTAATAAATTTACAAGTTTAGGAGATAACTTTATGCTTTTTATTAATAAATTTAAAAGTTTAGGAACCATATGTAAACTAGTGAAAAATAGAGGGGGTTAAATGTTAAAATACCTAAACTTAAATGTTAAAATAGGTTTATAACTAAAATTTGGGCTTTAAACCATGGGTCAGGTTTCAAAAATTGGGTTTTTTAGGTCAAAAAACATGGGCCCGATTAGTCCGATTTTTACCAATTTTGTCCGACTTTTACCAACTTTGACTGATTTTGACCATAACCGATTTTTTTGACCGACTAGCTTAAATTTAAGCAGTAACCCACCGACTAGCGCCTAGGCCGATTTCTGCAACATTGCTTAAATCTTGTACCCAGCAACCTCATAAGCCCATCAATGGTTGTGGAACTTGTTAGATTTGATTCTTACAAGTTTATAGGTACACACAACCTCTAAACTTTCTGTTTTAATAGGGTTCAATACAACCCACAAGTGTTGAAGCCACATAAGTTTACCATAATTCTTATGGTGAGACTTATGTTTGATACAAGTGTGAACGTTGCTAGCTGGCAGGCTTCCTCCTCCTTCATTCTCCGGCTATAAATAGAGGACTCCACCTCCAGGTTTAAGGATCGGCTCTCTCACTCTTTTACTCTTAACACACACTTATTACTCAGAACAGTACTTATAGGAACTAACCTGGGAAAAGGAAAGGAGGATATGGAAGGAAACTTGAGAAAATGGAGAAAGATTGTTGGTTATCTTGAATAATAAATGAAAAATAAAAACTGATAGAGGTTATGATTACGCGACAGTTAATTAACTTGCCTGTGCAACAACCGCCGTCAGTCACGTCATACGTCTTGTCAAAATTCAAATTTCAAAAAACTCAACTGCAACGAACCCTTCAAGCCTTGAAGCCCTTAAGCAATACAAATAAATGTGTGAAAGTCAGAAGTCTTTGAGCTCATTTCCCAAACACCACTAACTTGGGGGGCTGATGACGGGGGTAGCCCAAGACTAAATAAAATGACTTAGACACATAAATGATTAAAAGGTTGTTGGTACACAATGTCTATCGCCTACGTCAACAGTCTAGGTCGTGTCAGTAGCTTGTAATAGGGGTTAATGTGTAAAGGTTTAAGGTTATGTGTGTATGTGACCATTTCGCACGGAATGGATGTTATAAGGCCATTTCGCACGAAATGGAGTTTGCCATTTCGTACGAAATGGACTTGCCATCTCGTGCGGAATGGATTCCCTATAAATAGGGGTTTTGGGTTTTCCATTTGTAACGATTCAGTGAAAGTTGTCACGAAGTGCTGTCAAATTCTCTGCGTGTATTAACGTCTAAAATCAATGGAAAACCAGTTTAAAGTGTATTTCTCTGCTTCTACTCTCATTCTAACACCGATTCACAGTTACTAGATTGTTTACACCCCTCCAGTGACCTAGATTTGACTCAGACCGACTCATTTAGGTCGTATATCGATCCTACAAGTGGTATCAGAGCTCAGGATGAGTCAAATCGGCTGAATCAGTGCTTTGAATGGTTTAGAACTCTCTACTTCTACTCATTCTTGGATTTTTTAACGATTCCACGGAAAAAATGGACTGAGATTTGAATATAACGTGTAAAACACCATTTTAATCAATCCTTCAAAGTTACAGACCTTAATTCGGACTAAAACTGATCAAAAAGTGTCAAAAACATCATTTCGTGTGAAAATGTTGTTCATTTCGTGCGAGATGCACCATTTCGTTTGAAAAAGCACCATTTCGTTTGAAAAGTTGTCCAATTCACACGAATTGGTTCATTTCGTTTGAAAATCGTTCATTCTGCACGAATTGAAGAACTGTCTACTCATTTCGCACGAAATGGCATTCCAATTCGTTTGAAATTGTTATTTCGCTTGAAAGATCATTTCGTTTGAATTCATTCCATTTGAAATCACTCCATTTCGTTTAAAGATTCATTCCGTTTGAAAATCCAAACCGTGTAGAAGTCATTTTGTTTGAAAAGTGAATTTTTTCAAAAACTTAGAAAATTTTTCGAAACTGTTTTCATAGTTTAAAATGGATAACCAATAATTTTATAACATGTTTTCTGGAGGGGGAATGACAGCATCTCAAACACCAGCGAGTATTATTCAGAATGTAAACATGGAAAACGAGCTTGGTACAATGCAAAAGCCACCAAAATTAATGAACATTGACGAATATTCAGGGTGGTCAGAGAGGTTTAAAACCTGGGTACAGGCAAATCATTTTGAGTGTTGGATGAAAATTGAGTCAAGGTATGTACCTCCAACGAATGGAGCGGGTATTGAGAAAGCACTTCATCAGTTAACTCCGATTGAACAGGATAGTTTTAAAGCCGAGAAGAAAATGATGAGTATCTTGCAACAAGCAATCAAAGAAGATATTTTGGTTTTGCTACAAAATCAAAATGACTCGCAGTCTATCTGGAATTCACTAAAAGTCAAGTTTCTTGGAAGTGTTTCGATGATAAAGAGCAAGACGGCATTACTGAAAAAGGAATTTGATATCTTTACTGCTATCAAGGGTGAGTCAACAAAAGAGTTGATCGAGAGATATTGTCATTTGGTTGTAGAAATGAAGCGTTTGAGCATTGAGAAAACAGATGAAGAATGGGTTGACAAGTTGGCAGATGCCTTACCGTATGATTAATGGGGCATATATTTGTTGGTTCTGAAAAATAACTTGGAATATGTTGGTTTCAATCTAAGCACATTCATCGAGAAAATTGAATCGCATGAGCTTGAACTTAAAAAGATTAGAAAAATGAAATATGCTAATGTACAACAAGATGTTCAGTTGTACTACAAAGGAAGCTCATCTGCAACATCTACCCCAAGTCCAAAAATTCAGACAGCATTTAGTGCTGATTCTACATCAGGAGGTTCTCAAAGCACACCAAGTCATTCACCGTTTACAAGCTTCGAACCAAATCCTAAGGTTCAAAGTTCACAAGAACAAGCTTATACTCAAAGTTCTTCAGGGTCAAACAATCAAAGTCACGGTCAAGGGATTTTGTGCAATATAGCTGTGAACATCAAGAATGGTCAAGATTTTACAGAATCAGCAGCAAAACAGCATATATCACTACTTGCTTCAGTACTTGAGTCCTATGAAAGTCTTGTTGCCGGAAGAATTGGTAATCCTGACATGACGAAAGAAGACTACGATAAGATAGATCCAGAGGAGCTGGAACTCATAGATATCAAATGGGGTATGGCGAGTCTTGTAAGGAGGGCATAAAGATTCATGGAAATAACCAGACGAAACAGTCTTGCAGGACCTGATAGTAAGCTTGGATTTGACAAAGCAAAGGTTACTTGCTTCAAATGCAAAGAAAAGGGCATTTCAAACGTGAGTGTCCAAACAGGGAACTAAACAATCATCAGAATCCATTCACAAATGACTACTACCGACAAGCAATCTATCACAAGAATAGTCAACAACCATTCAATCCAAAACCTCAAATTGAAAACAAACCAGAAAAAGCTCTTTTGGTTAATCAGGATGATGAGAAGATTCCGGAAGGTTTTAGTTGGGATAAATATGTTCCTGGTGAGGGTCTTGCTATAATGGCTGAGATTATTGAAGAGCCAGAATGTGTTGTTGAAACTGAGGAAGTCGGTGAAGTAATGAGTGAAGAGAGTCTGGCAGAGCTTGAAGAGGCAGCAACAGAAGTTTATTATTATCAATCAGAACAGGAGATTATTACTAGTTCTTTTAAATCCATAATGCCTCCTAACATGTTTGATTCTTTTGCAGGATTCTTCAGCGAGCCAACTACAGGTTTTTGTCCACAATATGATGTCGAAAAAGCTCCGGTTGAAGAAATCATAGATGTTTCTAAAGAGATGAATGAAGAAACTCTAAAGGAGATAGCTGACAAGGCGCTGATGGTCAAGATGAAAGAGGTAGACAAAACTCAAGAGTCAGTGTCTGTCGAAACGGAGTCTGTTAAAACGGAGTCTGTTGAAACAGAGTCAATCGAAAAGGAGTCAGTCAAAAAGGAGTCCGAGTTCAAATCAGAAAATCTGGATATCAAATCAGGAGAAAAATCAGAGTCTGAGTCTGACGGGTTTGGTAAACCAGAAATTAAAACTGATAAAGAAGAAAAGGTTTTTGAAAAGATTGATCCAATTCCTGAAACACCATGCGAAAACTGTTTAAAACCCTGCATGGATTGTCTTGAAAAAGACAAACAGTTTCAAGAATTGAAAAAATATACCGACGAAGTAAAATTTGATCTTAATGATGTGAAAGAAGCTTATGACACTTTATCACGTTCAATCAAAATGATTCAAAAGGAAAGTGTAGAAAATGAGAAAGCTACTAAGTTGTTCAAAGAAACTGTCATGGAAAAGCAGATGGAGATTAACATTCATCTGGACACAATCGCATCTTTGAAAAAGGAACTTGAATTGATGCGTATTGAAAAAGAAAGAGTTGATAAGAAATTAATCAGTTATATTGCTTCATCTTATGTGATTGATCAAATTGTTCCTCAACTACCTGATGCTAAATCTGCTTTCAACAATGTTCCACCCCCAATATGGAATCATTATACACAAAAATATCCAGATGGGGTGGAAGCAGCTTTGAATCTCAAGTTGAGAACTGTAGAGAATGAGTTACCGGAAAACATTGATGTTACATTCTCTCCATCTGACACTGACAACGAGTCACAAGTGATTAAAACTGTTGTTGACCAAGTGTTGGATGAAGAAAGTGATAACTCAGATTTCGGAACGGTGAAAACTCATTTGGAGAATTCCAATTCCGATTCTGAAGATGACGGAAACTTTCTTGATAAATTCATACCAAAATCATATAAAGTTATGGATGATGATTCGATCATTGTGGCTTACACGATGACCGGAACTGACAAGCTATATACTGATTTTGAGTATCCAATTCAGAATGCAAATTTGGAAAATGTTGAAAAGGTTTATAAGCTTGTGGAAATTGACATTTCAGAGGTCAACAACAATGTGTTTCTTTCAAAACCGAAAAAATCTTTTGTGAAACAACAATCAAACTACCCGGGAAAGAAAGAATGGGTGGGTAATAATGGTCAGAACAAAAAACATGGTAACAATTTCAAAAAGAAAGGTGTCGGTTTTGAAAAGAAAATGGGTAAGCAAGAGTTTAAACCAAAAGAAAAGTTAAGTGAAGTGTTTGTGGCTGGTAAGAATACTGTGGCTGAAAAGGACTATATCTTAGTCAGAAAGCAGTTGATGATTTCAATGTAGCCAAAAAGTTGAAAGAAGAGACCAACATATCTACTTTTGTTGAATACGACAAAAGAGTCTGTTACCGCTGCAATGAGATTGGTCACATGGCCAAACAGTGTGTTAAAAAGATTGAAAAACCAGTTTTCCAGAAACCCAAACCTAAAATTTCAAATGATGTTAAAGGAAAAACACCTATGGTTTCCCCCGTGCGTATTCTGAAACGCGGTGAATCTTTGAAGTCCGAGGACAAGCCAAAATCAACCTTTGAGATTGGTGAATCCTCAAAATCTCCAAAGACTTCAAAGATTTATCCTAAAATGAAGATTTTTCAAAATCAATTATGGGTGGAAAAACCTAAACAATCGTTTGAAGAAAAGAAAATGGAAAAGGTTTTAAAATCTGAGCCGACAGTTGCTGTAGCTAACAATGAAAAACTTGAGTTTGAATGGGAAAAATTGATTGAAGAATTCCCACCAATCAAGGAGGGAGATCTAAAATCAAAGTCACAACCTGTTGTTCCAAATGTTGTGTTTCATATTCCAAAAGTTAACAATCATGATATTATGTTTGGTAGTGTATCAAATGTTGAGAAAACTTGGGCATCGTTGTTTAAGTGAATACCTTTGATGTGTGCAGGGGCTTCCGAGGTCGATCATCTCCAAGTGGATCATGGATAGCGGCGCCTCGAGGCATATGACTGGGATGTTAGCACTACTTTATGATGTCAAATCAATTAATGGTGGATATGTTGGCTTTGCGGGAACTCAGGGAAGAAGAATCGTTGGTGAAGGAATTCTTACAAATGGAGTTGTAACATTTGATAAAGTGAACTACATCGTTGAACTTGAAAACAATCTGTTGAGCATATCACAGATTTGTGACAAGTCGTCCACAGTTCATTTTACAAAAAATGAGTGTTTGATCATTAAACCAGGTTTTAAAATTCCTGAAGATTTGGTGTTGATGCGAGCTCCTCGTGAGAACGATTTATATGTCCTAGACATGAGCGTCGTAACAACATCAGACAAAAAGAAACAATGTTTTGTATCTAAAACAAAAGCAACTGAAAAAGAATCAAGAATGTGGCATCGTAAGATGGGTCACATTCATGTGAGAAAAATGATTTTTTTTAGTTCACAATGATCTTGTTGAAGGTGTTAATCTGAAAAATTTCCATCTGAATGATGATTGTGTAGAATGCAAGAAGGGTAAGCAAACAAAGAAGTCACACCCAAAGAAGCTCTTGAACTCCATCAGACTACCGCTCGAACGACTCCATATGGATCTGTTCGGACCGGTAAATGTGAAGAGCGTTAGTGGAGATCTGTATTGTTTAGTCGTTACTGATGACTTTTCAAGATTCTCCTGGGTGATGTGTCTTGAAAGAAAAGATCAAACATTTGATTCATTGATGATTTTATTCAAAAAGATGGAGACGCTGTACAAATTGCCGATTAGAAGAATTCGAAGCGACAACGGAACAGAGTTTAAAAACCACCGTATGCTTGAATTTTGAAATGACAGAGGCATTCTTCATGAATTCAGTGCACCGTATACTCCACAACAAAATGGTGTCGTAGAACGAAAGAATCGCACACTGATCAAAACAGCTCGAACTATGCTAGCCGATTCCAAATTGCCGATATTCTTTTGGAGTGAAGCGGTTGCTGCAGCGTGTTATACGCTAAATCGTGTTCTTACAGTAAAGAAGTACAAGAAAACCTGCTTCGAAATACTTCATATATATAAACCAAATCTGAAATTCTTAGAACCTTTTGGATCTCCATGTACATTTATTGATCCAGATGGTAAATTTGGTGCAAAAGTTAACAAAGGTTTTTTTGTAGGTTATGCAAGTCCACTGAAGAGAGTATTTGTTCCATGCTTAGGAAAGATTATAGAAGTTCAGCATGTCGACTGTCAAAGGTTTACTGCTCCGGAACAACTTCCCGGAAACATATTACTATTCGATTATGATAAACTCTAGGAGTCTTTCCAGTTGCCGACTGAACTAAGTGAGGAGGAACTAGCATTACTATACCAACATCAGCAATCTATGTCACAAGAACAAGTGCCAAGACCGCTGGTAGTTTCTCAGCCCACCGTGGGTGTAAATGATCACGAGGCCGGTCCAAGTGGAATTGCACACGAATCCTCAGAAGAATCAGCTCCAACATTTGATCAATCCGATGACTCAGAATCAGAACCCGATCCGATTTTCGACGAGGAACCAAATGTTGCTACTTCAGAAGCTGTGGATCACACGGGTGATCAGGATATCACAAACTTGCAATCGGAAGTGAGCGTTCCAGACACTGTCATGCCAAGAACTTTGTCTTATCATCCATCGGAACAAATCATTGGAGATCTTCAAAGTGGAGTGAAAACGCGCGATCAAATCAACAAAGGGCTTACATGTTTTTATACATCTATCGCTCCTTTACAAGTAGACTTCTCATTGAAATGTTTTATCTCGCAGGTAGAGCCGAGAACATACAAAGAAGCATTGACTGAGGAAAGCTGGGTAAATGCTATGCAGGAGGAGCTACTACAATTTGAGAAACTTGGAGTATGGAGGTTGGTTGATCTTCCTGAAGATCAGAAGCTGATCAAGACCAAGTGGGTCTTCAAGTGTAAACGAGATGATAGAGGGGTGATCGTGAGAAATAAAGCACGCTTGGTAGTCCAAGGTTTTAGTCAGCAAGAAGGCATCGATTTTACTGAAGTATATGCGCTTGTTGCTCGACTCGAGGCAATTAGAATCTTCCTGGCATTCGCGTCTTGGAAAGGATTCAAGATCTACCAATTGGATGTTAAATCTGCATTCCTCTACGTAAAGATCAAAGAAGAAGTGTACGTCGGACAACCACCGGGTTTCACCGATCCAGTCCACAAAGACAAAGTCTATCTACTCGACAAAGCGCTTTAGGGTTTACACCAGGCCCCGAGAGCCTGGTACGAGACGCTTTCCCAACATCTGCTGGACAACGGGTTCATCAGAGGGACTGTCGATAGCACTTTGTTTACAAAAGAGGTTGCAGGACATCTACTCATCGTGCAGATATATGTGGATGGCATAATCTTCAGATCGACAAACGATGATTTGTACAAAGAGTTCGAGAAGGCTATGAAGAAAAAGTTTGAAATGAGTTCGATGGGGGAGATGAAGTTCTTCCTAGGGCTTCAGGTTGAGCAAATACCCGAAGGAATCTTCATACACCAGAAAAAATACATGAATGATGTGCTTGACAAGTTCAATATGTCTGAATCATCTCCAATCTCAACCCCCCTAGCTCAAAATCATGGTATATGTCTGGATGAAAGTGGTGAAAAGGTGGATGAGACGCACTATCGGTCGATCATTGGTTCATTAATGTATCTAATAGCATCAAGACCGGACATCATGTATCCAACTTGCCTCTGCGCCCGATATCAGTCAAGCCCGAGACAGTCACACATGATGATTGTGAAGAGAATTTTACGGTATCTTAAAGGTTGCACAAGCACCGGCTTGTGGTATCCTAAATCTGGTGACTTTTCTCTTACTGGTTATGCTGATTCTGACTTCGGGAGCTGTAAGCAAAATGCAAAGTCCACAACTGCTGGCTGTCAGTTCTTCGGAACTCGACTTGTTACTTGGCAATGCAAGAAATAAACCACATTCGCTCTGTCAACCTGTGAGGCTGAATACGTTTCGGCTTCCAGTTGTTGCTCTCAGATCCTCTGGATCCAGCAGCAGATGAGGGACTATGGTTTGCAGTTCTTGGACACGTCAATCTTTGTGGACAATGAGGGGGCAATTAATATAACTAAAAATCCGGTTCATCACTCTAAAATGAAACATATTGAAATTCGACATCATTTCAACCGTGATTGCTACGAGAAGAAATTGATTCGAATTAATCATATACACACCGATGATCAGAGAGCTGATTTTTACACAAAACCTTTTGATAAAAAGAGATTTAACTATCTTTTGAAATTAAACGGGTTGAAAATTTTGTTTTCTGGGAGGGTTGTTGAGTGTGAAGCCGAGGAGGACGGCGATCAGAAGTGATCTATGTCTTGTTGTCAAGTTTCTGTACAGTTTCATTTTTTGTTTTTGATAAAACCAAAAACACAAAAATATGTTTTTGATTTTAGGGGGAGAAAGTTTTCAGAAAATACAAAAACATGATAAAATTTCAAAAATCCAAAAACATTGAAAAAGTCAAAAAATGAGTGTAGGTGTGAAAAAGGGGAAATGATACTACATCAGCTAGACAGTTGCAGTACGCTAAAGAAATGTATAGTTTAAAAAGTGTTAAGCAGTCTTGAAGATGATATGCCGATAGGTTTTTACACATTTAGTAAGTTTGTTTGGGATATAAACCTAAATCATTTCTTGCTTTTACGTGGGGAACATCTCTCGGATATATAGGTAACCCCTGAAATCCCGATTGAAAGGCTCTATTTCTGACATACTGGGCCTTTGTACGTCTTGATATCTGGGGTATTATACCAGGACTTCTGATTTTGCGGGAGCAATAGCCTAGTCCTCGTATAATACTTTACACTGCTTTATTCTTAAAGCCCGCCCTCAGCATAAAAATGATGAAACATTGAAAAATGCCAATCATGTGCTGTTGTAAAGAAGATCCCCAAGGGGGACCCACCTAAAGTCGAGCCATCATCTCTCTGATTTTGCGGAAGCAATAGCCTGAGCTCTCATGGCCTCACACTTAACCCAATTACAAATATCATTAGTGTGCACTCACCTGTAAGACTGAATATAGTGGTCTGGATACGGGAGTATATTCTGAGGTGGTACACGCGTATAAGTTAAGCCTTAAAACAACTAATTCGTATCCTGAACAGATTGAAATTTGTGTGAAAATTTAAAATGGATCAGTATATCGGCAATCACTGTGAATTGTTTAATGCTTAGTATGAAATCAAAGCTTAACAGTATTTGTAGCTTGTCGGCAGCTGATATGATCCCCTAACACGCTCACCAAAAATATGTGTGTACAGTTTTTTGTTTATCAAAATCCAAAAAGATTTATTGTTTGATTAGCAAAATATTATAAAATCCAAAAAGATTTGATTTTTCATCTTATTTTCGACAACGGACGTTGGGGATCTGATGATCAAAGTCTTACAATGCTAAACAAGTTGGATCATGTGGGTTGGATAAGCAAAAGTTTGTGAAAAGGTGTTGGAAATTGCTCGAAATGTTTAAAAGTTCATTAATTTGAACTTAAAATTGTTTCAAAAAGTCAGCAAGTTCATAATTTGGTCAGCCAAGGTCATTAACTTGGACTTGGCAGGCTAAACATTTGACCAGGGTCATTAACTTGGACTTGGTTAACTGGGTATGATGGTAAAAAGTCAAAAATAATCAAAAAGATAAAAATTTGAAAAATTTTGAAAAATTAAAATTTCAAACGAAATGACCATTTCGCACGAAATGGCCATATCGTTTCAAATGTCCATATCGTTTGAAATTGTCACATTGCCTCAATGTCCATTTCGTACGAAATGGACATGTCTATATAAAGGAGTCCATATCGCTTGAAACTCTCAGTTTCTCCATTCTGTTTTAAAAACACTGTCAAAAGCGATTTCAAGCGATTTGAAGAGTTAATCGATTTTAAGCCGAAATCTGTTGATCTTGTTGCTCGTAATCTGTGTATAAGTTGGTTGGTACAACTTATAACATGGGAAAGGTGAGGATTCATGTTAGATTAAACCAGATCTGTTGAAATCGCATGTTTACGGAAGAACATGACTTTTGAATCTTAGATCTTGGGTTGTTTAATAGTCTAAAATCAACAAAAATTACATCTGTGTGTTCGAAATATGTTGTAGATCAGATTTAGGTTTTCAATTTGAACCAGAATTCTTGAAATTGTTTGAACTTCGATGAACTGATCGTCGAACATTAGATCTAGGATGATTGGTTGGTCTAAAATGAACAATAAACCCATCCTTGTACTCGGAATCTGTTAAAGAACAAATCTTGGGTTTCAATTTCATCATCAAAACAAGTTTTTAAACATTTGCAAATCACTGTTCATGAACCAGATTTCAAACGAAATGACAAGTCATTTCGTACGAAATGGCTCATTGGTTAATGTTACCAAATCATGCGAAATGGCCATATCGCTTGAAACATCATTTCGCTTGAAATAGCCTTTTCGTTTGAAAGTCAAACCGTTTGAAAACTGGCCATTCTGTTTGACATCCATTTCGTTTGAAACTAGCCATTCCGTTTGAAACCCATTTCGCTTGAAATTCATTTCGTGTGAAGCATGTTTTGTGTTGAAAAATTGTTCAAAGTGTCTAACTTGTGTTTCTGTTGATTGTGTTTATATTTCAGGCTTCGAATGTGCAGTTTGATCTGTTACATAACATATGTTGTGTTTATGATGAAAAGCTTCCAAAGATGGCTGTATTCAAAGAGATTCTGGAATTCATGAACCGTTTACCTATCCAAAAGGCGTTGACGAATCAACATAATGTTTTCAAATCTCATATTGAACGTTTCTGGAAGAATGCTAAGTATGATGAAGAAAGTAAAGTAATAACTTAAATTGTTAGTTTAAATGGTGAAGATAAAGAGATTGTCATCACAGAACAACTCGTCCGTGAAGTGTTAGTTTTTCCGGATGATGAAAATTCACCATCGAAGTTTCCAGAGAGAATGGTTAAGGGATGTATGTTGAGGATGGGGTATAATGGTCCGTTGAACAGTCCAAACTATTTGAAATCGTGTTTCTCAAAACCATACAAATTTTTCATACATTCAGTGATTCACGCTCTCAGTCATAGAAAGGGTGGTTATGATGTGATGAGAGATTACCAGATGAATATGGTGATTGCATTAGTGTTGAACAAAAAGTACAATTTTTCAAAAATCATTTTCCATTACATGAAAGAAAACATTACATCAGGCAGTAAAACCTGGATATATCCGAGATTTGTACAAATGATGCTTGATCATGCTTATCCGGATCTAGTGAAAGATGAAGATAATGATTTATTGGCGTTGTATCACATGGATAACGAGACATTAATCATATTATCCAGGTCTCACAAAAATCATCCAGAATAAAAAACAAAGGCAGAATTCTTTGGATTCATAAAGAGTGCAAATTACGAAGATCCAGATCCAGTTAATCATCTGAAATGGAGAAATGATGAAGAAATGAAAGAGAAAAGTGCAGCTGATGAATTGGCAAAGTTAGCAGAATTCAAGGAAACTCGAAACGAGTGGTTTACTAAAGAAGAAAAGAAGAAAAGGAGTAGAAAGACAACTCCTAAAGCTCAAGCTGGAGAAGGTTCTTCGTCACAACCACAAAAGAAACGCAAGAAGAAAATTGTTGAAACTATGTTGGTCGATGAACCAGAGGAAGATGATACAGAAGCTGATGCTGAAAAAGTTCAAGGTCGTTTATCTCCTAAATCTAAACAATTATTGAAGTCTCTTACTGAAAATCTGGGAGCTGAGAAAGCAGCTGGTGAGGAAGGTGACAATGAAGAAAAGAACTCATCTGATTCAGAGGTTGATGAAACTGAACGTTGGAAAAAGGTAATTTCTGATAAAGAAAAACAGAAGAAAAGAAAGAGGAGTGGAGATGACGATGATGATTTGTATGTTCCATCACCAAAGCATGTTCAGGAGGTTCAAACTCCACCTTCTGGAGGTAGGAAGAAATCTAACTATAGGAAACGTGTCATTACTCCTATAGCTCGAAGATTGAAAATCTTATTGAAATCAAAACCTATCCTGGAACCAAGTCAACCACCATCACCTCCACCACAAGCTGAACAACAACCATCACCACTACATCAATCACCACCAAAACAACCTTCACCACCACCACATCAATCATCACCACCACATCAACCATCACCAGCTCAATCACCATCACAACTTCGTATTTCTACACCAATTCATGAACAACCTGTTATAACTTCCCCGCACATCCTTCAAACACCTCCAACCACACAACCACCAGTACAAACAACTCCTGGATCTGCTGGATTTAAAGATTTTCCACATATTCCTGAGAATATTCCTCTTGAAGACATTGGAGAAATTAATTTTGTAACTGATGATATTGTGAAAAAGTTACAATAGAAGGTGGAAGAAGTGTTAGTTGAGAATAAGAAGTTGGAGAAGCATGTCAAGTCTGTTAAAGCAAAAAATTCATCTTTGCTAAAGAAAGTTGAAGCCGATCAAGCTGATATTGATATTCTGAAGGTTCAAATAGATGAGTTAGAGGAAGAAAAGGCTCGGAGAGATGAACAGAATGAGTATTTCAAGCTGAAAAATAAAGAGCTAGAGGCTAACAATGCAAAGAAAGAACATGAAATATATATGATGAATAAAGTATTGGAGAATTTGATCGGAAAGTCTGTTGAACAGAGATTTAAAGAGATCCAGCTTGAAGAAGTTCGAGCTAGACATAAGGCTGAGATAGAAGCTGAAATGAAAAACAAAGGCAAAGGTGTTCAAATTGAAAGTGTTGCTGAAGTGATTGAAAGGGCAATTGTTGTGACAGAACCAACAATAGATCCAGAAACATCTATTCTTAATCCTTATCCTATATCTTCAGTTTCTGGTGTGTTTGATGATGATGTAGAAGTTGATGATATATTAAATGATGATGAAGAAGATGATGAAGAAGAAGATGATGAAGAAATTATGAAAGATGATACAGATGATGTGTATTCTGCAAATAGTGATCATGATGATGATGACGATGATCAAGGTTCTACAGGCATCAAAGTTACTGAAGTGTCTACTGAAGAAAATGTTGATGATTATCTTCGTGATGATGCTAATGAAGAACCTGAGAATGCTGAAAGTGAGGGGGAGCATGATGATACAAAGAATGTTGATGAAAGTGATGATCATGTGTCAAGATTGATTCTTCGTCTTGAGCACAACGTAGAGGAAGGAGAAATCATGCATACTTATACTCTGGATGAAATCATAAAGATGACACACATTAACGAGATTAATTTCAAGTTTGATTTTGAAGAAGAGTTGAATCCGTTCGACATCAATCAGCAGCCAGAATACCAGTACAAATACGTTGAAGATGCTAATAATTATGACAGAGTTGAAGTGGAAGACTATAGTGATGAAGAACAGTCTGAAAGTATTCATGTTGATACTTCTAACTTTCCGACGCTTGCAGAGTTTTTCAGTCAAGCTAATGAAGATGAGCTGCGAAGAAAGGTTGCGGAAAGTGTAAAGAACAAGAGTTTTCATGAAATGTCGAAAGATGAACAACGCGAAGAACGTAAGAAACGGTTCGGAAAAGCTTCTGAAAGAAAGTTTAAAAGACCACTGAAGTACTACAAGAGAGACAGAGAAATTTCTCTTGGAGACATAATCAGTTAGGGATATCTGCCGCAGGTTAATGAATATGCAATCAGAAGAGAGTGTGGAGTTCAGTATTTCGCGTATATCCAAGACATTATGTCTTTGCCCTGGTGGTATGTAGAAGAACTTCCTAAAGTTAGAACTTTGTCTTATCCTGTCAAAGAACGTGATATGCCAACATGGGGTTTAATGAAATTTGAAGCTTTCAAAGATTTCAAACACTGGAAGCCTCATCAACCAAAGAAAGTGAAGAAGATAGATCCAGTGACTGGCATAGAAGAAACAATCTTGCAGATTAAGAAACCCAGGGTGTTGAAGAAAATTCCACTGCCAAAGATGGAGCAAGATTTTCATAAAGGGTTCTTATGTTGGGTGTACAGTTGCATGTCAACGGAAGCTGTGATCACGTACAAAGTGGAGAATGAAGTCAGACACATCTACTTGTATGATCCAATGTGGATAGTCAACTGTTCAGCGAAAGATACTGAGTGTTTATTTATGAACAAGATTGGTTACAAGAAGGAAGATAAAGATCAAGCCTTACAATTTCAGAAAGTTGCGACGATATGTTTCCAGAAAGGCATAAATTCTGAAAATGTGTGGTCGTCTAAATGGAGAAAGATTGAGAAAGAAGAGGCTTTGAAAGCTGAGAAAGAAAGGAAGGCACGTGAAGAAAAGGACAAGATTGCAAGATATACAGTTGTCCAAAGGATGGTTGAAGAGGAAAAGAGAGCGGTTGAAGAAAATGAAAAGCTAAGAAAGTTGTTACTAATGAAGCCTAAGCAAAGAGAATAAAAGTTCAAGTCTTTGTGAAAGGAAGTTTTGAAGACAGCCTGACTGAAGACTCCGGCAATATCCAAGGGGGAGTTTGTTGGTACACAATGTCTATCGCCTACGTCAACAGTCTAGGTCGTGTCAGTAGCTTGTAATAGGGGTTAATGTGTAAAAGTTTAAGGTTATGTGTGTATGTGACCATTTCGCACGAAATGGATGTTATAAGGCCATTTCGCACAAAATGGAGTTTGCCATTTCGTACGAAATGGACTTGCCATCTCGTGCGGAATGGATTCCCTATAAATAGGGGTGTTGGGTTTTCCATTTGTAACGATTCAGTGAAAGTTGTCACGAAGTGCTGTCAAATTCTCTGCGTGTATTAACGTCTAAAATCAATGGAAAACCAGTTTAAAGTGTATTTCTCTGCTTCTACTCATTCTAACACCGATTCACAGTTACTAGATTGTTTATGCCTCTCTAGTGACCTAGATTTGACTCAGACCGACTCATTTAGGTCGTCTATCGATCCTACAAAGGTTAAAGGGTTAAAAGGTTCAAACCCCGCGAACTCGGGTGAGCAGCAAAAAGGACGTGAACAGTAAACCATCACTTCACTGATTGCTTGCTCAGCCTTCTCACAACCGCAAAAGAGAACGTGTGCACAGACTGTAGGCTTTTATCCGCAGGTCCAAATGCTTCAACCCCTAAAAGGGTAAGTCCCCCACTGCAAGCATGTTTCACTAGTCAATGGTTTCTTCTTTGGTCGATGTCCTTCCCTATAAAATGACACTTCATTTTGCGCTAAGGAACACATTCCAATCAACTCTGATTCCATTGGTATCTCTGGTCTTTACTCTCGAACACTTGTTCCATGCAAGTATCTCTTCTTCACATTCAACACACACATATCCATTGCTCCTACATCCGAAGCTGAACACACTTCAGTAGAGGATCTTGAGCAAACAACAAAACTTAACTAGTGAACCTCTCTCCACGTCTTGCAAACGTGGGGGACCCCATGACCTGCGTTAGGCAAACCGGAACCCTCCAACCCTTTTGCCTAACCAGCCCAGCTACTACCATCGGTCTAGTATTTGTTGCATCAACAAGTTGGCGCCCACCGTGGGGCTACGCCACTAATTTTCTTCAAAAGACCTAGTAGTGTAGCTCCATTCTCTCGAAATTACCATGTCAGAAAGTGAATCTCCAGGAGAGGTAAATCAAGTCCCGAATACCTCTACCCCAAGCACTAGCCAAGCTCATGTGGCTATACCAACGTCCTTCTCAACACCGGGGAACATTCCTACTGGAGAAACATACCCTGAGTTCCTCACTTTCCAGACACCAACTCCGTCTAGATCAGGGGTTCCATCCCCTAATTTCGGTGTCTCTAACACCCCCTCACGTGTTGACCATACTCCTGAAGGGGTCGCCAACTTCTTAGAGTTGAGGTCTCTCCTCAACCAATATGTGAGTAGGGAAAGAGACAAGGGAGTGAGGATTCGTCTAGATTATGACGAGCCAGAACCATCTCTATCCCCTGGACCTCCCATTCCCCCTTTTGCAAGCTAACAACCTACTGTGTCCAGGAATGAGGCGGGGCCCAGCAATCCTCCTCCAAATCCTAACCCATACTTGTATGCAAGGCCAGATCCGACAACATTTCCTCTCTTTTCCTCCCAACCAGCTACAACCGGTGCTCCACTAGGGCACGAGCTAACTTTGGACCAGCTCCTACAATCTCTAGTAGCAAGCCTTCCGCCCTCAGCAACGACTACATGGGAACAAGCTTTGTCTGTGCTTCCCTTGGCATGAAGTGCCGTTATGAGTGCTCCTTTGGTGGTAAACTGCTCTGTTGCACCTGGAAGCCTTCAAGGCTTCAACCTTATGCCTCAATTGATGGCTCAGATGATGGCCTCCTTCCCTTGGCAGCACTTTATTAATCAAGTGTTGGTCACTCAAGGGAATAATTACAACAACACAGGTGTAAGGGTGGAAAAGGAATTGGCCAAGCCATATAAACCAAGTAATTTGTCATTTTTCTCCCAGCAAATTAATGATTATGATTTTCAAGAAAAGATCAAAATGCCATCCCACATCAAAACATACGATGGGACTGAAGACCCAGAGGATCACCTTCAGATCTTCACCGGTGCTGCTAGAACTGAGAAATGGTCAAATGCTGAATGCTGCCTCATGTTTATGCAGACCCTCGTCGGATCTGCCAGGATATGGTTCAACGATTTACCAGCTAGAAGCGTTCGAAGCTCCGATGATCTGAGCAAAGGGTTTCTAGCCAATTTCTCACAACAAAGGCGGTACGTCAAAGATGCTACGGTGATCTTTCAGATAAAACAAAGGGATGACGAAAGCCTTCGAGAGTTCATAGAAAGGTATAAGAAAGAAGGTCTCACGTATGTAGGGGCAGACGAAAAGATGAGAGTGGCCGATTTTATGAACGCCATTACATCCAAATATCTTACAAGAGATTTCAACAAATCCCTGCCTAAGACCTTGGAAGAAGCTCTCGAAAGGGCTGAAGCCCACATAAGAGGAGAGGAGGCTGTAGACATAAAAGAGCAAAGAAAAAGGGGATCAAGCTGGCGAGGCAGCAGTCTAGCTAGAAAAAAAGGGAAACTTTCATTCCTATGACAGACGCCAAAGGGGTTCAGAACAACGAAGGCCTGAAGGCCGGAACCCCTCCAGGAGGGACAAGGGCATGAACTTCACACCCCTCACCAAGACCCCTCAAGAAATTCTTGCTACAGAGGAAGTGAAACAAAGCTTCCGACCTCCAAGACCTCTCCCCAAAAGCAAAAGAAATGAAAATTCCACCCAGTTCTGTGAATTTCATGAAGAGAAGGGCCACCATACTAATGATTGCTTTCAACTCAAAAAGAGGATTGAAGAGGCCGTCAAGTCAGGGGAGCTTGCCCACTTAGTAAAGGGAGTAAGGAACAAGATGGCCAAAGGAAAGGGCAAGGAAGTTAACATGGTGGATTTTGATGGAAAGGTTCCCCACAAACGACAACGGTTGGAAGCTTGGGAGCTTCAGTGTGTCTGCTTCCTCCAACAGAAAAGAACCCACTCTCAAACCCCGTTGTGGTTGAAGCAACTGTGGGTACACTAAAGACAAGCAAAGCATACATAGACACTGGTGCAGCCACTGAAATCATGTTTGAGAAGTTCTTCAACCGTTTGAGCAATGAGGAACGTTCGAAGCTTCAACCCTCCGGAACCTCCATAAAAGGTATTGCTGACATACCCCTCAAACCTTTAGGGCAACTAACCCTTGATGTCCGTTTCAGTGAAGGCAAGATGGAGAGAGTCCAACCTCTCACTTTTGTGGTTATCAATATACCTTCAAACTATGATGTCATTATAGGAAGGCCAGGGCAGTGTGCATTCTACATGGTTGTTTCTGTTGGTCATGGCACAGTCAAGTTTCCTACCGAGAGAGGGGTTGCAACCCTTCAACCAACTCAAGAGGCTTACATGGTTGAAGGGGAAAGTTCAAAAAATGAAGACAACAAGCAAGGGCTAATCATAAACCCCAAACATCCTGAACAAAGGATAAGGGTTAATCCAAGCCTTTCTCAAGAAACCCTCTCGTACCTTGAAAAACTGCTAGTACATTATAGTGATGTCTTTGCTTGGTGCCCGGAAGACATGACGGGTATCCCTCGAAGCATTCCTGAACATGAGCTGAGAATACCACCCGAGGTCAAGCCTGTTGTTCAGAAGAAACGAAGCTTAGCACCCGAAAGAAGCTTGGCAGCCTACAAAGAGGTTGAAAAGCTTGTCTCAGTAGGAATTCTCCGAGAATTCAAGTATCAATCCTGGGTTGCAAACCCAGTCATGGTCCAAAAGCCCGATAATTCTTGGAGAATGTGCATCGACTTTAAGGACTTAAACAAGGCTTATCCTAAAGATTGTTATCCGCTGCCAGAAATCGATATTAAGGTTGATTCCCTCACTGGTTACCCTTTCAAGTGTTTTCTTGATGCTTACAAGGGTTACCATCAAATGCTCATGAAAGACGAAGACGAAGAGAAAACCGCCTTTCACACAGACAAAGGAATCTTTTGCTACCAAAAGATGCCTTTTGGCCTCAAAAACGCGGGTGCAACCTACCAACGCCTGGTTGACAAGGCTTTTGCTAGTCAAATTGGTAGAAACATGGAAGCATATGTCGATGATTTGGTAATCAAAAGTAAAACGGAATACCAAATGCTTGATGACATCCAAGAAACCTTCAAGAACCTAAGGAAGGTCAACATGAAACTCAACCCCGAGAAATGTTCGTTTGGGTTTGAAGAAGGAAAGTTTCTGGGGCACATTGTGGGAAAACAAAGTATAAAGGCCAATCCAAACAAAGTCAAAGCTATTCTCGAAACCAAGCCACCACGAAGCAAAAAGGAGGTAGAAAGCTTAAACGGGAAGCTTGCAGCCTTAAAGCGTTTCACCTCAAAATTGGCTGAAAGATCGTTGCCTTTCTTCAAAACGCTCAAGGGGTGCTCTGACAAAAAGGGTTTCAAGTGGACTGAACAAGCTGAGGAAGCCTTCAACCAGATGAAGCAACACCTAGCTTCACTCCCAGACATTGCAGCCCCAGAAACAGGAGAGTTGATCTCTGTATACCTTTCGGTTGCTGAAGAAGCAATAAGTGCGGTTCTCACCATCGAACGAGACAAAGTTCAGGTACCCGTTTATTTTTTTTAGCAAACCTCTAAAACTGGCAGAGATCAAGTATCCTCCTTTGGAAAAACTTTCTCTAGCCCTAGTCCAAATGGCTAGAAGGCTTCGAAGGTATTTCCAAGCACACCCTATACAAGTGGTCACTGACCAACCCATTAAGAGTGTGCTTGAAAAACCAAAAAATTCAGGACGATTAGCCAAATGGGCCGTGGATCTAGGTGAACACAACATCACCTATGTTCCAAGAAAAGCCATCAAAGCCCAAGTCTTGGCTGATTTCATTGTAGAAGTGCCAAAGCAAACAATCACTGAAGTAAACACAGCTGCCACTGAACCCTCAGACCTTGAAGCCTGGAAGCGTTTTACCGATAGGGCTTCAAGTGTTGAAGGGTCAGGGGCTGGGCTCATTATGATCAACCCTGAAGGGTTAGAATTCACGTATGCTCTTCGATTTGAATTTCAGACCACCAACAACGAAGCTGAATACGAAAGCCGGCTTGAGGTTGGCTAAGGAAATGAAGGTTCAAAAGCTTCAAGTCTTCACAGAATCGTTGCTGGTGTCAAGCCAAGTGAACGAAAGTTATGTTGCAAAGGAGCCCAATATGAAGAGGTACAAAGAAAAATCTGAAGAGCTGATGAACACATTCCAAACATCTACCATCAAGCATGTCGCAACCCCCGTCCCCCTATTCAAACACAGGAACGGACGGTCGTGGCCAGTTTCGGTGGTATCTGGTATTGTCTAATTTTGGCAGCGGAATTTTCATCAGGACCGTAGTTAGGAAATATTTTATCAGAGTAAAATACCACACTTTCATAATATTAAACACAGGGGTAAAACCCAAGTTTTAAGTACACACATTTTCACAGGAATAAATCCTATTTTTATTTAATAAAAACATCTATTTCTTTTTAGGTAACTTTATTGCCACTTTTCCAAGCCTTCAGTGCTGTCCAGCTGGCTTCTATTTGGCTTTCACATTTGGTTACCTGAAACGCGTTTAAAAACATTTTGTCAGTGGGAAATACTGGTGAGTGAATCCCAGTTTAATCAAGTTTTAATAAAAACCATTGTACAGTATTGAGGGCGGTCTCGCAATTACATTTGTTTCCAAGTCATACCAATTACCACCCACGGTACTGTCAAACCCGACTTGTGGAAAAGTTACTCCTCGCAAGGCAGTAACTAATTTTGTATACAAAACCCCAACATACCGACGATAATTACATCCTTAAAAATACTCAATAACTGTTTAATACATAATTAATCGTGTGAGGTTTTGTAAAAACAATTTGCAAAAAGGAGATTACTAACATTGCTGTCTTAGATTTTTTGTAAGGATTTCCTGGGAATAATCTATAAATTACACAAATGCACGCGTGTTAGTATAATAACCCATTTTAACATTAGCAATACCCTCCCCGAGACGGCATTCCAACGACTACGTCGGGCAGAACCACGACAGCCGTTACGGAACCCTAGATCAATCGGGCAGAGTATCTAATACGTATCCAGGGGTTATGATACTTACAACGGAGCAGAACTTCGCTATTTAGGGGGGTATTAGACCCGAGTATACAGTATACTTCGTGAAATTTAGAGAAAGAAAGAAAGATTTGAGCGAATTCGACTGAAGGCCCGAGCTCCAGCTTTATAGGGGCTGAGTTCGGGTTTCTCGTGGCCCGCGTAGACCTTAAGGGTCATCTTACGCGGCCCGCGTAGTAGGTGGCCTAGGCTGTAGCTGATCCGGGTCACTTAGTAGGTTCAACACGTTGATGACACGTGTTGACACCGGGTTTCGCCGCGCTTGTCGAACGCCCGCGGCCCGCGTAAGCTAACGGTGTGGCTTACGCGCCCCGCGACAGCCCCAAAATTTTGATTCTTAATTAATTTTATTAATATTAAAGGTATTCGGGGCCCGTTTTCACGTATGGGGTGTTTTTAGGGACATATTGGGATATTTTAAAATATTTTTAGGGTGTCGGAAAATTTATGTGGATGTCAGTTTTCTTTAGGGTTGTTATAAAGCAAATTCCCAGGTCTTAAAATAAGAAAGCTGATGCCTTGAGTTAACTCGTTTCTCTCACCTTTGCCCACCTCACCAAAAAGGTATTGGTAGAAGTGTTGAAAACTCCATCAATTGAAGAATTGGAAGTTCAAGACGTAATCACCGAAGAAGGCCCCAATTGGATGACTCCAATTAAAAATTCCTTAAAAATGGTGAGTTACCTGCTGATCAAACAGAGGCTGAAAGGGTTAAAATCAAGTCTAGACAGCACGTGTTGCAAGGTGAAATCCTCTACAAAAAGGGTTACCTTGCACCCTTACTGAGATGTGTCGGTCCCAAACAAAGCCAGTACTTGGTCAAAGAGGTTCAAGAAGGAATTTGCGGAGCCCATTTTGGAGCACGAACGGTGGTTGCTAAGTTAATGAATCTTGGGTATTTTTGGCCCTCCATGCACCGAGACACTGCTGAACAACTGAGAAAATGTGATTCTTGTCAAATCCATGCACCGGTCCCAAAGAGCCCCAAGCATGACCTTGTCCTAATATCCTCAGCATGGCCATTTCATAAATGGGGAATGGACATTGTCGGCCCATTCCCACTGGCAAAAGGTGGGGTAAAGTTCTTATTGGTGGCCATAGATTACTTCACCAAGTGGCCTGAGGTTAAACCACTTGCAAAAATCACGGGCAAACAGGTCATTGACTTCGTTTGGGAAAACATCATTTGTCGCTATGGGTTGCCGAGGGTGCTGGTCACTGATAATGCAAAGCAATTCGCTGAGAAGCCTATTAGCACTTGGTGCAAAGAATACAGAATAGCCTAGGTTTTCAGCTCAGTTGCATATCCACAATCAAACGGCCAAGTTGAAAGGATGAATCGAAGCATAGTTGAAGGAATCAAAGCCAGACTGGGAAGGCATGAAAGCAATTAGCTCGAAGAGTTGCCAAGCATTCTATGGCTATAAGAACAACAGAAAAAACAAGCCACAAAAGAACACCTTACAGCTTGGTGTTTGGATCTGAAGCCATGATTCCAGCTGAAGTAGGAGTTGTAACCAAAAGAACGATCAACATGGATCCCGAAGCAAATAACAAAGAGACCATGTTGAACTTACAACTCCTCGAGGAAGCACGAGACCAAGCTGCAATTCAAGAAGCCAAATACAAACAAATGATGGAAGCCTATTACAACAAAAGAGTCAAACATGAACGCTTTAAGCCAGGAGACCTTGTGCTTAGAAACAATGAGGCTAGTAAAAAGGAAAACCAAGGAAAACTTGGCCCAAAGTGGGAAGGGCCATATACAATCCTTGAAGCACACAAAGGCGGATCCTACAAACTAGTCGATGCAGAAGGTAAAAAGCTTCCCAGACATTGGAATGGCAAAACCCTTAAAAGGTTCCATGTCTGATCAAAAAAGTGTAGTTTGTATTTCAAATGTTATATTGCAAGAGTTACCCGATGATCACCTTTTGTAAAACAGTATCTCTTAAATGAATGAAGATGTTTTATCAAAATTGTCTTTCTATCCTAAAATCAGGTTGAGAACCTAGCAAAAAACTCCATGACAAGGGTCATGTAAGGGGATGAGCTCCCAGACCATATCGCTCAATAGGTTCAAGGGTTAAATGAACCTATATAAGGGGTGAGTTCCTAAATCAATACAACTCCATGAGACTTATAATTAAAAACAAAGTTGTCTCATAGACGGGTCCGAACAGTGTGCACCAAATGTTCCTTAAGCCTTAGAAGAATTATCAAAAACAGGCTTACGAAACGAAATCGAAATAAGGAAAGTAATGAATAGGATATGTGCTATGTCTTCTTGTTAAAAATACCAAGGCTAAGTGACTGCAACACTGAACCCTTTAAGGTATAAAAAACATAAAGACAACACAAACCCAACAAAGACAATAGCATAAAGATAAAGAAAAATTCAAGGAGCAACACAACAACACGGTAAAAGGTTGCATACAACCAAATCTCAAAAATACAAACCAAGACATCAAGTCATAAAACTAAAGTAGTAACCAGAAGCCTTGAAGGCTTCAAGCTACAAACATTCAAACAGCCAGAAGCCTTGAAGGCTTGAAGCTAACCAAGCTGCCTTACTAAAACAGGCACCAGCACAAGAAATCATAACTCAAGGCAAGTAGTAGAAACTTGGTAACATAAGAAAAGAAGCCTTAAAAGGCTTCCAAGCATCCAAACAAGTTAAAACAAACCTTAGCGGTTTGCAAACCTAAGAATTGTCCAAATGACCACCAAGGCCAAACCATAAAATAGAAACCTTAAGGGTTTTCTGCCAAAACCTAAAGTGTTTAATAACATTACATAACATTGTCTAGAAAGATGCTAAAAGCTACGAATAAGCCTTAAAAGTTGTCACTTTGCATCACTTACCACAGGCTTTGATGCACCGGCTTCATCACCCTTCGCTTTCTTGGCTGTTTTCTTTTTCTTCCTACCTTCTTCAGCTGCCGTCCCCGAGGCTTCAAGGCTTGGGTCCTTCGAGGTTTCCTCAGCATAAGAAAGGGTCTCCTCACTGTCCCCCGAGCAAGAATGCTTCTTTCTCAAAGAGTTAAGCGCTTCTTTCTCAAAGAGTTAAGCGCTTCTTTACAGACAGCCTCATCAAGCCCGCGTGGCTTCAAATCCTGCAAAACAGATATAGGCTTGCCAAAGCACTTCAAAACCTCATCAACATAGGGATAAGTCAAGCACTCCATCTCACGGACTAAATCTTGAAAGACCATGAGGGCTTCGGGCCGATAAAGGGAAGACTTGTCTTGAGGGTCACCAGGCTGACAAGCTTTGTAACCGGAAACATAACCTTGATGCTTCCCATGCTCCAAAAGCTTGCCATACACACCACCCAAAACACCATTAAATTCAGTCGAATGTAAGAGGTAAGTGACAACCTGTTGGAAACCATGCTCGATTAACCACTTGTTGTCATCAGTAAGCTGAACCCTTGAAGCCTCCAAGGCTTCCACCTGCTTTTTCAGCTCACCAACCTCCACCTCATGTTTCTGGGTAAGCTCTTCTAGCCTCTTAGTCAACGTTTCCTCCTTCTTCACCATACCCTCATTCTCTTTCATCAAAGTGCTCATAGCAACCTTCATCTTGTCTTTCTTCTTCAACAATTCATCACACTCATGCATTTCTTACGGAAACGGGCAACCCCTTGAGGTAGCCTGGCAGCAAGATTACAGGTACCCAATATCATACGTGACAACATCATATCATCATCCATTTCGGCAATAGTGTCATGAACCAAAGGAGGAGCGATGTGGCTCAACACATCCTCACAAACAGCAACATCTTAGAAACTGTCACCCAACTTCACACCCCAATCAGGTACATAAACTTGATACGGGTCAAGACCTTCAGAACCGCTAGTGTTTTTACCAGATGAACCTGCCACAACAATCCCTTTCCCAGCAGCTTTCTTTCCAGCAACAACCAACTCCTTATCCTTATCAACACCCTCATTCGGACCTTGATCCACAGAAACACCAATGTCATAACTTAAGTCCACATGTTCTGGAGTAGATGGTGGACCAGAAACGTTCAAACGTCGATTCGAATGACGAACAACCTTGGGAACAACAGCCTTCTTAAAACCCTTCACACCAGGCACACCAACGTAACCTGAACCCTCGAACCTCTGTTCAGAACTCCTAACCACATCATTTTCACCAGGCGTAGCCGGGACATCCCCAAATGCAACATCTGATGTATCGTCACTCTTGATGAAATCCAAGGCAGACATGACTGCAAGAAATTATAAAGCAAAAAACAAATAAGCTATTAAATCAAGAGGCCATTAAAAAGTAAAACAAGGAAAATGCATACCCTGGCCATTCCTCATCAGAACCGGATCCCGATTAGCCTTTTTCCACAATTTGCTAATACCCAATAGAACTAGCAAATGCTCGGGAAAAGGTCGAAACCTTGAAGGGCATTCCCGAATGGCTCCAAGAAAAACTTCATTCAAATCAGATTCAGAAGGTTCCGGTTCATTGAGAATGACATCAGGTTGCCTCCAAACCATTTTGAACGGAACGATCTCATCCGAGACCCAAAAGAACAGGTCCTTCCAGACACCAAGTGTGGTGACCATAGACGAAACCAAGCAGACATCGACTTTAGACGTCTCAAACGTAAACCAATCACCATTCTTCGCCAATCGAAAGAAACGGCGGAACATCAACAAAGAAGGATCATAACCACACGCTCGACACAAAACCTCAAAATGTAAAACCCTAGCCAAACCCTGTGGGTGTATTTGACCAAAAGACACACGATAACATTCTAGCACATTCAAAACAAAGAGAGCAAACGGATGGCAAAGATTAGATAATTCAAAGTGTCGACAGTAGAGAGCAATCGAACCAGCCGGACACTGATCGATTGAAACATTCTTCCTAGGAGCAACTGGTTTAAACTTCTTCCCAATCCCCCATTCCATACAAAACAATTCGACCTCCTCTTGGGATAAACAAGAGTAACCCACGACCAAATCTTTCCGTGCACCCATGATCAAAGTAAAGAACAAAGTAAAACACACAAAGAAATCGGAACTAACCTGGGAAAAGGAAAGGAGGATATGGAAGGAAACTTGAGAAAATGGAGAAAGATTGTTGGTTATCTTGAATAATAAATGAAAAATAAAAACTGATAGAGGTTATGATTACACGGCAGTTAATTAACTTGCCCTCTGCAAAAACCACCGTCAGTCACGTCATACATCTTGTCAAAATTCAAATTTCAAAAAACTCAACTGCAACGAACCCTTCAAGCCTTGAAGCCCTTAAGCAATACAAATAAATGTGTGAAAGTCAGAAGTCTTTGAGCTCATTTCCCAAACACCTCTGACTTGGGGAGCTGATGACGGGGGTAGCCCAAGACTAAATAAAATGACTTAGACACATAAATGATTAAAAGGTTGTTGGTACACAATGTCTATCGCCTACGTCAACAGTCTAGGTCGTGTCAGTAGCTTGTAATAGGGGTCAACAGTCTATCGACTCATTTAGGTCGTCTATCGATCCTACAAAGGTTAAAGGGTTAAAAGGTTCAAACCCCGCGAACTCGGGTGAGCAGCAAAAAGGACGTGAACAGTAAACCATCACTTCACTGATTGCTTGCTCAGCCTTCTCACAACCGCAAAAGAGAACGTGTGCACAGAGTGTAGGCTTTTATCCGCAGGTCCAAACGCTTCAACCCCTAAAAGGGTAAGTCCCCCACTGCAAACATGTTTCACTAGTCAATGGTTTCTTCTTTGGTCGATGTCCTTCCCTATAAAATGACACTTCATTTAGTGCTAAGGAACACATTCTGATCAGCTCTGATTCCATTGGTATCTCTGGTCTTTACTCTCGAATACTTGTTCCATGCAAGTATCTCTTCTTCACATTCAACACACACATATCCATTGCTCCTACATCCGAAGCTGAACACACTTCAGTAGAGGATCTTGAGCAAACAACAAAACTTAACTAGTGAACCTCTCTCCACGTCTTGCAAACGTGGAGGGACCCCACGACCTGCGTTAGGCAAACCGGAACCCTCCAACCCTTTTGCCTAACCAGCCCAGCTACTACCATCGGTCTGTATTTGTTGCATCAACACATACAGATCATAATAATCCTGGACCCGCTAATACAAGGTGAAGAGTTGCTTACATTAATGAAGATGTTCTAGCATCTAAGGAACACATAATGTAACATCGCTTCGCAAATTAAACTGGGATTGAAGAAAAAGAAATGTTGTAATACCCTAGGGTCAAGAGTTCACAAGCTCATCAACCATATAACATAGCGGGATTTTTATATCTTTAGGTGGTTTAGAGACCTTTTCATGGTTTCGAACCAACGTTTGGCACTTGTTTTGATTCTAGCTTATTTGCTAGTTGGACTAGCGGATATGAATAGTGTTTATGAGGACTTGTTAGTTGAATTAACACATATGATACGTTCTCAGAGTTCCTGATAAGTTGGCAACCATGCATTGGCTTTTCACTATGAACATTATTCACATTCGCAAGTTGAAATAGCAGGTCCCCAATCCTCATAAACACAATTCACATCCGCTAGTTCAATTAGGGATCACCTAGACTTAGAAAAAGTTCAAAAAAATTTGACTAAAACCATATAAATTTTACAAAGATAAGAAAAAAAGAAAATCTGACATTGCGAACCTAATTGAATGTCACAAAATATAAATGCAACTCAATCTCAAATGAGTCAGGTACTAGAATGAAACATTTTGATTTACAAAATAACAAGAAAGGTACCATCCATCATGTGATCATATGTACTGTCGGTGGAAATGGGAGATATATGCCACGTAATATTAAATAATCTATCCAAAGAAAATAACTATAGTAAGTTAAGATTGGGGAAAGTTTGTCGTAAATTTGTAAATCCAACCAAGAAACCAATAATTATGTAATATTGTATATATAATAATATATTTAAAGCTTAAATAATATACAAATCATTTTGTTAGAAGGTGAACACAAGATATTAATCCTAAAACTCGTTCACCCAAAACCAAAAAACAAAATATTGAGATATGAATCATTCAGATATATACTAAACATAACTTTTTAATGATATGAAAAACTAGAATTCATATGAAATGATATCTTAATGGTAAGTTAAATTATGAAAGAAGACAAGTATCAATGTATTGCATTGGGTCCAAAGCAACTCTTTCTCACAGGGTCCCAAACCCATTGCACAAGAAACCTTCTTCCTTTCACACCATTTAGATTATATCCATTTCCCATTCTGTCCTTGTAAACTTGACCCACATACCCGCCACCCGCACCCGACCCGTATGTCCCTAGGCACATATCCGCAATCTCATCCGGGGCGCTTGGGTCATCCCCTGCATACCAAGCGTTCACGAGCGGGTTGGTTGACACCTCTGCGAGCTCGTGAGCAATCACACTTATCATTCCATCAGTCCCTAAATCCCCATTTGGTGCACCCATGATGCCTTTGTGGGCACCTGGTGTGCCTGAGTATTTGGGCCACGCAAATGGGTAGGCACAAACACCGGGACACTGTGTCCCACTGTGGCCTACCCATGCATAGGGCAGTGTGACACCCACTATGGATGGAAACGTAAAGTAGTGAAATCCGCACACTGCCCTACAAAAATCTTGGACTTGAACATCTGATGATGTCAACACAAGGTACAAACCGTTTTTGTAGTTAAGGGGTAACGATCGATACTTTACACTAAGCGAGTTCTTAATCACTGATTGGATCGATAAGCGGCTAAGGTACTTTCCTTGAGAGTATCCCGAGTCTATGAACTCACCTGCGAGACTAATGCTATTAGTGATGTTGGCTCCGGTTTGATCGGTGTAGAGACGGACGGTGCGCCACCAATCAGAAACCGAAGGAGAGGGAGAGGATGAAGATGAGAGGGAATATAAGAAGTCTTTGATGGTGGATTGGTGATTAGGGTTCCAATGGCCATACCAAATGATATAGAGGTTGATAGGAGAAGTGAGAATAGGACCCATGTGGTATTCAAGATCTAACAGATTGGAAGAGCCCTCATACTTATTAGATCCTTTGAATTGATTGCTTTGAGCATTTGAGATTGTTGCAAGAAATGAGAAGAATATGAAACATACATGCAAAAAATGACTCATATCTTGCATTGGTTTTGGTTTTGGTTTTGGTTTGTTTCACAGAGTTATATAAGTGCACAAGAAAGCTTTTAGGGCCAACCCTAATGATCATGTAAAGATAATTATACTATAAGTTTGACACTAATATTTATTTAAACAGGATGATGGAAGCTGGAAGAGGTTGATTGTTGTGAGTGGTTGGGTTTGTCTTTTTACTTGATTGTTGTGTTTGACATTGCATTATGCATTCACATGCTTCACTCAGCTAGTATAAATGGGTTGTTTATTAACTATTTTAAACAAATTTTTATCTCTATCGTTTCAATTTTTATCTCTATTGTTATGACATAAATAAGTAGTATTAACCTATCTATTCAACAAAAATGCTATAATCTTATTAAAAAAATAATGGAAAAAACTATATATCAAATACATGAATGATTTTTTTTTTTATTAAATAGATGATTGAAGATTCTTTGTGAGGAAATATCCCAAAAGTTGAGATAAAAGTGTTTGTCCTTGATTGAAGGGACAATCAATTTATACATAGGTTTGGTGGTCAAAACATTACAATCATTTTTAAATTTTTTCCTAGGAAAGGAAAAAAAAATTATAAAAGCGATACCTTCTTTCTATACTAATAGAGTTGTCACATTACAAAATAAATATTTCTTAGCATGAATATGAATTTATGATGACAATTTGATTGTCTTTATATTAAGAAAGGAATCCAGCCACTTTTTTGATATATCATCAAGGAGTGAATATATCTAACTTTACTTTATATGTATTTTTTTTTTTGTATTCTATAACGCAAGTAACTTAAAGATGTGCCGTATAAAGTGAGATAACATATCCGAGGTTTCTTATAGATTTCAAAAGCGTTATATTAAAGATGTAGCGAATCTTTTTGTTACTAAATAGAAAAACGATTTTTTATCTATACGAGGAGATCATATGAAAAATGTATCCGATTCTTTGGGCCACTGCCATCCGCCGAGAGTTTCGGAAGTTATGTATTTGTCATAAAGTTGGGATGTAGCAATGATGATACTTTCGTGACTTTGTATTGGGGTAAGAAAGGATGCGATTGCCTTTTGGTGTAGTCTTCACTTAACCTTTATGTTCTAGCCTTTTGTTTCTCTCAAAACTTTTTTCTTACCTTTGACCAAGGACTCATCTTTAATCATGTATCTGAATCGTGTAAATTCAATTAAATTATGTTATATAAGTTATAGATTTAATATCACCAATGACTTAAGCATTTATTGTAACTAACAAAAAAAAACACTTTAACTTTTAGACTATGTGTAGTAGTGAAATCTCATAAGACTCTAAAAAGGGGTTATGTGACAAATGATAAATTATATAAGAGAGAGAGTTATATAACTTGAGTGTGTAGTGAAAAGAGTGTTATATAACCCCTTCAATTATAGATATATGTATGTATATATATGCGTGTGAGAGAGCAACCATTGTGTCAGGCGCTATACATATCACGGGGTGAATTATAAAGCCTCCATGTCGCCGGCCGTAATGGTGTTTCAAGGAGCCATGAGGCTTTATGTGTGGGAAGGGTGCCATTTCCATCCCCACTACGGAAGACCTTATAGGTAGGTACATGGGTGGTCATCACTCATCACATTCCATCACATAATCACACCCAATCATTATATGATACCTTATTTTATCACATTTCACTTTATTACACTTGTAATGGTCATCACATTCTATCACTCACTTTTTTAATGACACCTCATTTCATCACATTTTATCACATTTCACTATATTACATTTGTAAAGGTCATCACATTCTATCACTCATTTTTTTAATCAAAATAAAATATGTAAGACAAATAAATAAAAATTGCATTAAACATAAATGACCGCTTGCGACTTGGGCTGGCATGTTAGGGTGAGAGAAGTGTTGTGGATAAAGTGGAAACGGCTGTGTGGGTATCGGTTCGTCCTGTAAACGAAACTTACCCGGTTCGCCTAAATTAGCACGAACAGGCGGCCTAAAGTTTTTCTTCGTAATAGACGCTTTTTTTTACTTGAGCCTTCCATAAAGTTCTTTTTTTTTTTTTTTGAAAATTGGGTGTTGTAGTGTGTATTTTTTAGAGATAAAGTGTGTATAATATAAAATAGGTAAATGTTGGATGTATATAGGGTAGGAAATATATATATTTAAAAGGGGGCCCAATGGATATAATGGCTATATTCTCAAACCAACAACCCACCATCACACCGTAATAACCATTACTAGGGGTGTGTACGGTTCGGTTCGGTTCGATTTTTGGGCAAAGCTAAAACCGAAACCGAAATGTCGGTTTTCGGTTTTTGAAAACTGTTCGGTTTCGGTTTTTTCTGTTTCGGTTTCGGTTTTTACACTGGTTCGGTTCGGTTTTTCAGTTATTTCGGTTTTTGAAACATTATTATGTAAGATTAAAAAATAAAAGATATAAGTTAAAATTTAAGGATTTTCATATATATTTACATCTAAGTTATTATATTTAGCCTTTTTAATTAATAATGTTTACATAAACCTAATCTTCTAATATATTTTTATGTTTCTCTAAAGTTTTATCTTGGCATTTTCTTTTATAATACCTTGAAGATTATTTAATTTTTATATTAAATTTTGTTATTTGTTGTAGCCAATAAATAAATCATCTCAATTATAAACAAACATGTTAATGTTTTTATTATAAACTAGTGGGAAAGCCCGCACGTTGCCGCAGGTAGTTATGTATTTTTGGTGCACCTTGCATTGGGGACTAAATAACCCGAAGGTAACATGAGACAAGGGTTGTTACAAATGCTCAAAAAAGACAAACAGCATACTACGTCCAGGATCGTGAGAATGAGTATATTCATGTGCAGCTTTAGATGATTCATCGGGATCATGTTCATGTTCAACTTTAGATGGTTCCTCATCCTCTTAATCGTGTTATGCAAAAAGAAAAACTTCAATAAACATAATTAGGAAAAAATATCAGTGAAGAATAAGATCAATTTTAATAAGTACTGTAACACCTCGTGTTTTCGAAAGTCAAAGTCAAGATTGAAGTCAAAGGAAGAAAAGATTGCTAATTGCGATCTGTCTCCCCTTGCTCAATTCCTGTTTTGACTTCTTTGACTTGTAATTAATCTATTTTATTATCGCTTTAGTTGTATTATGTGGAGTATCTATTAATAATCGCACATTAATCGTTATTTATCGCATGATTAATCGCTTTATCGTTATCGCAGTCGCACTCGCAACTCGAATTACGCATTTTGGTTATTGTATACGTGTGTGTGTGCCTTATGTGTTACTTGTGCATGTTTAAATTATGTTATGTGTGGTAATCAATCGAATCGCAATCGAACTCAATCGCAAATCGAATCGCAAACGCTAAACGAAGGAAAAATAGGATGATTGTATGTTAGATATAGTAGTTGGGATTAAAAGTAATTTGATAAGCACTCGAACCAGGTGCCAGCCGGCCGGATTGCCATCCGACCGGGCTGCCACCCGATCGAAGTGTCGTCCGACCGGGCTGCCACCCGGGCGAGATACCATCCGACCGACCAGCCCTTTCCATTTTGGGTAACCCTATAAATACCCCTTGTCACTTTCATTCTTTCCACTTTTGGCAAGTGACGTCCGACCTGTGCTTTAACCTCGCTTTTTCTCCGATTTCTTGTAATCCCGGTAAGATTTCGTCCTAAATCCTGTACTTCCTTAATCTACACGCACTCCTACACCTTTCTATCTTTTGAATCTTAACTTTTAACCGTGAAATCATCAAGATTCAAGGTGTTCTAGGATGACGTCATCATGTGTTCTTGGAGAACTTCATGTTTTGGCCTCAATCCACCAAGAACAACTTAGATCTAACCGATTTCCACAAAAAAAAACGAAGATCTTTCATAGATCTAAACATATTCACGGTGAAAAGGATTGAGTGAAGGTTTTCCAACTTTCTTTCAACTCTTTTACACTCAATGCATTCAAAACCGGTAGAATCGGAGCTTGTGCCGACTCACTACTCAATCTTGTGGTTGTGTTGGTTCGAGATCCGTATCCTATCCACGAGATTATCGATTCCGGGTTAACCAAGAACTATCGTCCTGAACCGGAGGACTGACCGAATTTGAGTGATTCCTGTTCAGTCGGGTCTCTAGAGCTTAGGATGGGACTATGTTGGTTAGCACGATGTCAACACATCTCGATAACACGACAAACAATCAAAACGGCCAAGTGTAAGACGAACAGAATGACCAGGACGGAGTGCCGTCCGATCGGACTAATGTCCAAACGGACAACCATCCGAGCGACCGGCTGTCCGAACGACTTGCTCATTGGGTCCCACACCTAACCAATTTTGCCAAGATCTGAAGCCTGAGTGTTGAACGAATTGTTGTCCGATCGGACTACCATCCGACCGAACTGCCATTCGAATCATGAGACATTTGGACTTTAGTACTTAAACAATTTTCAACATGTTCAATTCACAAAGGATGCCACCCGAACGAACAACCGTCCGAACGAATGACAACCTGCTGTGAACTTGTTCTCACTGAAGTGCCAACCTATCAGATTGTCGTCCGATCGACCGACCTGAAAGGTAGAGATACTTCAATGTTTTCAAAACGCTACAACGAAAACTTCAAAAGTCAAGCCATCATACACAAACACATCCTTCTCAAAGGAAGAAACAATCCACTCGAACAGTCATCCGACCGGACTACTGTCCGAACGGATTGCCACCCGCACGACCGGCTGTCCGATCGGACTACCATCCGATCGAACCACTGTCCGACTCACTTGTACCTTGCACCGTTTTACGCGTCACTATTCGTTATGCTATCAATATGTTCAGGCTAACCCTACTCTCTAGGGCTCCCTTCAATCCATCATCGCTGTGAGTATACTCGATCCCTTTTTTTTGCTTTATGCACTTTTGGGTGTTACATACGTTACTAATACTAAATCACATCGAACACACTACGCAATACTTTAAACGCTAACCGTTACCGCATGTTATACGTGACTTAATGAATGCTTGTTTGTTATGTTTACACATGGAATGTTGTCTGCCTGCCTTAGCAACGATAGTACTATTAGTTTGGACTCAGCACCCGTTCACTCGGGGGTTGTTAAGGACAATTACCTACATGGCTCACAGTGGTGAGAATGTATCGCGAACTACCTTGGGCAGTCAACCCGCAGTCATTGGTATCGATAGGTTCATGTCGATAACTAACATGCCTCATTTCACTCTGTGTACGTGCTGGTTATGCGTAACGCTTTCGAACTCTATATGCTATTATCAAACTTGTATGCTCGCCTTTACACTATGTGTATTGACTTTTACTTTAACGTATGTGACAGGCGCTTAGGATGTTTACATGCTTTGCGTGCTGGTGATGAAATTGAGGCTATGGACGGAGTCCTAGAAACCAATAAATAAACAATTGTCTGTAATAAAAATCTGAGTTGTCGGAACAGAACAATTTGACTGGATCTTTGCTGTAATAATTATATTATCATCTATGACATGGTATGGGACGTGTTACTTTAAAATATTTGGTAAATATAGTTGTTATGGAAACTTCGGGAGAATCAGTTTCGCTCAGTGCCATGCCCTGATGTTTCTGCCATCGGTTGGGGTGTGACAAGTACATCCCCTTCCATATTGCCAATCGATGCATCCTTGTCATCGTCTTTATGGGCTACTGTAGCTTGAATATCAGCAGGGCCTTCTTTAGATCATATTAGAAGAACCACCGCAAACATGTGATTTACGCTTGTATCAGAACTGTTTACAACTTGAAGCAAAAAGACGATATCTTTCCATTAAAATGAGATTCACCTTGTTTAAAATTATCACGTTTTAGCATTTAAAATAAACAAAAAATTGTGGTAAATTCAACCACATTTACTTAAAAATGGGTCTATTTAAGCCATGTTTTATCACAAACGTGTCACGAAATAAAACTTAGCCGAAAGGGGAATAGGTCAAACACGTTGATAGCAAAACATTGTATGTTTAATGCATATAACCTCCTGAACCATTTTATTCGGACATAAATTAATCGCAGTAATGTTTTTGCGTAATGTACATAATTTAAAATATCAAGAAATTACGCCTATGGCCTATTTCAAGTGTTTTTTACATGAATAATTAGAACATTTGAACGTTGCATAACACGTGGATATCGATTTGGATATCATAACTGCATTAGTCCATCTGTTTTCTAACACCCGGATATTGATATGCCACCAAGAATAAGTCACAATCAACCACGGGTAAGTCAAGGAGGACACAACAATTATGGTTTTCTAAGTCTTTTTTCTTAAATACACATCCAACATCAATTTTGTGTTCAACATGAATAGAAGACACACCATTTTAACATGTTGGCCAACCTGGTGGTATTACCAAATATGTGGTCTTACTTTAGCTATGAAGAGAATATGAAGCTTACTGTAGGGTAAGGCCATTTGGAATAGGATTGCCACCATGCTTTCAAGAGGGAGGTGGTGTCTCCAGGCAGTTTCCCAGCTCGTCTTTTATGTAGAATTTCCTCTCTGATGTCCATAATTTTCTCCTTATATCCCTATTTAATTATGGAGAAGTGTCATCCAGTTAGAGCTAGTAAACACAAATCAGACGGGAAAATCATATTATTACCTGCTTTAGCTCGTGTTTGAGCTCTTGCCTAACCTGTTCCATTAAAGAACGCTCACTTTCAGTTGGAAGGCCAAATCCCATACTATCTGAAACATCGAGACCACCATCAAACATGTTAATGTCACCCTCTACTTGCTCTTCATCGTCGTCGGACATTGTTGCTCCTGTACCCTCCCCATGTGATACACCTATACATACACCATATTCATTAACAATAACCACTAATTAACCAGACTTGTTTGTAAACATGTTTGAGATAGATTCTGATAAAGGTGCAACCATGCAAGTGATCTAAAATAGCCATCATAAAAGTAAACTAACATCTAAAAGATATTTAAAATATTAAATATACAAAGATATGATTAATTACCTGTTAGGCTTTGTAAAGATTGTTCTAGCTCCCAACAAGCCATGACTGCTTCCATTCCACGGACACGAACATGTTGCTGTAACTGTTCTTTAAATGACGATAGCAGTATAACATAATGTGCCTAAACAGAAAAAAAAAAATTAATAAATGATTATATGCTAGTAACAATAAAACATAAAAGTGACCAAAGTGCCCCTGCACATATAAGGTCCAAACTACATCCACACGAACCGTATTTATAAATACATAACTGACTAATGATGAGCAATGACAATTCAACAAACCTCGAAATATTCTGAGATACGCATTGAGTGAACTAACTCGGCAGCTTCCCATCCAAATGCCGCACCATCTCTAGGTCCATTCTCCGATGATAGCCGATTTAGAAAAAAGAAAAAGGCATACTATTTCCAGCCGGCAGATGCGAGTGGAAGTAGTTGCAAAAAAAACCGAATTTTTTTCTCAACCCTTTTCAATTTTGTAATATTATAGGTGTTGCTGTGCAACTCAGAAGGCTTCATGATATCAACTGCTTCCTTAAGCAGCAAATACAGATGATAAGGAATACAACGAGGACTGGTGTCTTCAGTATATTTGCCGAATTCGAATGACCCCGTAAGGAGGGGGCCGATGAAACCATCCTCCTAAACAATCAGAGCAAATAATAACTTCCCTTGGCTTTAAACAGGTAAACAAAGTCCAATGGCCTCTAAATGCTGACAGATATCATTAGAAGAAATTAAGACTAAGCTCCATGTCAAATACAACAAGAGAAAAATTAGCAAAAACATATTTTCCTAAAATTAAGACTAACCCTTGGTTCATATCAATCCCGAGCTCAAAAGAAACGTTAATATTTACAAAATATACTAAATCAAAACATAAAAAGAAACTTGAACGGGACTTCAAATAATTCTGAAAAAAAAAACCTCAATTGTTACGTTAGGCTTGATTCATCTTGGTTCGTTTATCGTAGACAAAAAAAGAGTTAAATAATAGACCTAACTGAACAATATGTTGAAACTGGGGCAGCCAAATAGATAAATAAATAAAAGATGATAAGATCAAGATAACGACACATATTTAAGACTTGAGGATACTCAAAACCACCTTAATAGTGATACGTCTTTAAGACTCAAGAGAAAAACCATATATAATGATGTTATCAAAGACCTCACAGTGACATCTTTATCATATCAAAGCCTACATGTCTAATAACATATAAATAGACACAATGCATTACTAAAACTCGGATTCTATATAATTTAGTCAACATATTCATAATCTAAAAGAAGATTAGTAGAAAACATGTTCAAGAGTTATATCCTCCGGAACAATAACACTCCTAAGCTTAATCTCAACAAAATGAACAATAGCATTCCTAAAAGCTTAATCTCAACAAAGCCGATGTCTCCTTTATGAGGAAAAAAATCACCAGGCTGACCAAAACTCGGCTGCAACATCTTCACCGCATCACTTCACATATTTCCACCAAATCAACCACCACCCATTCTCCCACAACTAAACCCCTCTGAACACTTCACCACCATCATTAGCAGCTTATCAGTTAAATTCATAATAAAACTAAAACAACAAATTATCACAACAACATCAATAAAGAAGGAATACCGGAATCCCCAATCGAGAATGAACCCGAAATCGGTGGGACTTTTGTCTGGAATTTCTTGATTTGTTGACGAATGAAGTTTCAGATGTGAGAATTGTATACACAGTAGATGATCAATTCCTGTAGGACAAAGGTAAAGGTTGAAGAACATGGATGGAAATCGAACCTGTTGTCTCTGTAACGTGTTTGTGTATGAAGGGGATGAGAAGAGATGGGGAATTAAAAGATTTGGGGTGGATTCAAGGCGAGACGTTTGAGTGGTAGCATTAAATTGAAAGGTGAATTTCGCTCACGGACAATGGATACTGAAAAGTTCCAATCACAAATTTGAGCATTGAACAACGGCTATTCATCTTCAACAACGAGCAGGGTTAGAGATGACCTAGATGAAATCCCTAGATTACCCTCATTCTCAAAACGTCTTAAAATTTTGAACAATTGTCAAATATTACCCCTCTAAAACAGCTTGTACTCTCTTGTACGTAATGCTTCAAAATTTATACGTGTGTAAAATGACCAAAAGGGTAGAAAACCTAGTTTCTTTAATAAGGTATTATAGATTCTTAATATTCAAGATTAAAATTAATAATTTCTAGTAGCATGGGTTAAACACTTAAACAACTTAAACTTAAACGTAAAAATATGTGTTTTTTTCCGTTTCGGTTCGTTTTTTTTTCGGTTACTGAAAATAGTTATCAAAAAACCGAACCGAAATTTTCGATTATTAAAAATCCGAAATCCGAACCGTCGGTTTTTTGAGTTCAGTTGTGTCGGTTTCGGTTTTCTGCTCACCCCTAACCATCACCCACACATGATCCATCACTCGTGATACACACCTTGCGGCAGTGTATCACATATTATCACCCATCACTTGCCCACCCCGAGTACCCTTATTGTAACTACAAAAAAAAAAAAAAAAAAAAACCCTTTACTTTAAGGGTGGGGTGGTCACCACTCATCACACTTCGTTACACCATCACACCCAATCGCCTTACATCTTATTCTATCATATTTTACTCTATCACACTTGCAATGGTTATCAAGTTTTATAACCCAATTACAATTTAACATTTCAATGTCATCATCAAACCTACACAGACAACACAAACACGAACCATCACCCATCACTTGTACCCATCACGCTCCCAACCCAGCACCCTAAAAGATAAATATAATGACTTAAATTATCTATGAATGTGTAATAGACATGAGCACCCTAAAGAAAAATATAATGTAATGACTTAAATTATCAATGAATGTGTAATAGACATGTTAAAATCATAAATAATCATTAGAAAAAGGCATGATGTCTTGTCGCCATATTTATTGGGCCGCAAATGTTCGTAAGAACAAGTTAAAAGGCGATGTAGATTGTAGCTTTTACATAGCGTAAGAATGTAAGACGGAATGAAAAATAAATGTGTTTGTTTAGTCAAGATAATGAAATCACTCATTATATAAATTATTTCATTATTTCAAATTCATTTTATCCATCATTTTTTTTTTTTCATTACATTCCCCCTCTCACCCTTCATCACCACCACCATTCCCACAATCCCACCCGCCATCAACCGCTGCCGCCACCACCTATAAATTATTTCATTCTTTCAAATTCATTCCATCCACCATCTTTTTTTTTTCATTAAATTCCCCCTCTCACCCTTCATCACCACCATCACTCAGACCCGCCACCACCGACCATCGGTGTCACCGCTAATCACCGCCATCAGTGGCGGATGCAGGATTTTTTCCAACGGGGTCCATTTTTTTGGTGTTCGAAATTTTCATAACAAAACGTTAAAAATTTCGGGTCGGTCCTCGTTCGGGTCGGGTCAGAGCGAGGTTTGAACTAGATTAAAAAAAAAAAAACAAGATATACAAGGATTGAACCCATGACCTCTTGTTGTTAAAGAGAGAGGTTTACCACTACACCAGTTTTCCTTTTTTTTTTCTATAGTGTCCACCTAATTGTATTTATGGGTCCTTATAAAATTTAATATACCAGATCTACTAATTATTAAAAAACATTGGGGTCCGGGGACCCTGACCCGTTCAATGTGGGTCCGCCCCTGACCGCCACCACCACCCTCTAC
Organism: Helianthus tuberosus; assembly: GCA_030545235.1. Classification (NCBI taxonomy): domain Eukaryota; kingdom Viridiplantae; phylum Streptophyta; class Magnoliopsida; order Asterales; family Asteraceae; genus Helianthus; species Helianthus tuberosus. The sequence goes on from CM060369.1 coordinate 89,860,243, forward strand.
CACCAACCACTGCCACCACCAGCACCGACTACTGCCACCCACCATCGGCGCTACCCATCGGCGCCACCGCCGACCACTGCCACCCACCATCGGCGCTACCCATCGGCACTACCCATCGGCGCCACCGCCGACCACTGCCACCTATCGTACTCCGACATCGACCACCAGTGCCTCCACCACCACCACCACCGGCCGCCACCACCACCCGCCGCCACTACCCTCCGTCATCGACCACCGCCAACCATCGCCTCCACCCACCGCCACCACCGACCACCGCCAACCATTGCCTTATGAAAACTTTTTTTTTTTTTTTACTTACTATATTTATAACCTAGTGCTAATCCCCATTAACCTAACAAGGCAGAATAAATAATACATTGTGAAATTAAAAACATACTATAATGTGAAATGACCCATACCCGATAATTTTAAATAAATCTGAACCCGAAAATTGTATCATACATATAAACCCGAACATGACTTGAATATTTGCACGTTTACCTGAACATGACTCATCTAACCCGACTTTTTTATTCTAAGTTTTTCTTCTCAAACTAATATATTAAAATTAAAAATATAACTTAAAAACACAAATGTATTACACGGGCAGAATAATTTATACACTTTGAAATGAAAAATAAAAAACATCCTTAATATATATAAAATTGTGAATATTTCTTTATACACAACGATAGAGATTTAATTTATAATTTTTTCAGATTACAAGTTTTAATAAAGGGTTATTGAATTTTAATAATCATAAGTTTCACTTGTTAGCCGATAATAATCCAAACTTTAAAAATTCTCTCCTACGATCACACCTTGTAAGAATTTGGCCCCCATTGATCATTTTCTAACATAGGTGCACTTAAATCAATTAATAAGTCTACATGTGGACTTGAATCTATTGAGGAGGTGAAATTCTTATATGTTTGAAAAGGATCAATGTGGGCCAAACTTTTACAAGTTGAGATCGTTGGAGAGAATTTTTAAAGTTAGGATTATTATCGGGCAACATATGAAATTTAGGATTATTAAAATCCAATAACCCTTTAATCAATCCGTGTTTAACTCTTGAAAGTGTCACGTGTAATTACCCATCAAAAGCAATACGGTTCTTAATGTGTTCAACATCAAAAGAAACTTTCAATTTGTCAACAGACTACATATCCCAATTTGTTGCAAATGAGAGTAGGTGCCTATTTACTAACTCACCTGTGAGTTAATTGCCATTACAATCTGAATAGCTTCTTGAACCACCCTCACATACCTATAATCAGTGCCCGATCATCATATGCATAACGAAAATGATAACAACCCTTTTTTAAAATATTTTAGACACCTCTAAATGTTCTAAAATACACCCCATATACGAAAACTGGCCCCGAAATACCCTATATTAATAAATAACAAATAAAAACAAGAATAACAGTCTGTCGCGGGGCGCGACTGAGCAACAAGTGGTGGAGCCACATCCCGCCACGTGGCATAACACGCGTCGACACCAGTGATGACTCAGCAACAACTGTCGCCGCCTTTAGGTCTCTGGCGGGGAGCGACAACCCCCCTTAATTCCGTCGCGGGGCGCGAGAGACCCCTGATCAGGCCCTATACATTGGACGATCGAGCATTCATTCCAAATCGTTCACAATTCTAATTTCTCTCTCAATCTCTGATAGCTAAAATAATTCCCGGGTATTATACCCCCCTAAATAGCGAAGCTCTGCCTCGTTGTAAGTATCATAAACCCCGGTTACGTATTAGTTACGCTGCCCGATTGATCTAGTGCTCCGTAACGCATGTCAAGGCTCTGTCTGACTCAGTCGTTGGAGTTCTGTCTCGGGGAGGGTATATCTAATGTAAATATGGGTTACTATACTAACATGTATGCATTGTTTATTTAACTAGATTATAATTAGGAAGTCACAAGGAAATACCTAAAATAGCAATGTGAGTAATCCTTCTTTTTGTAAACCATTTTGTGAGTGTTTCCTCTTTTCGCAAATTGTTTTTACAAAACCTCAATTGTTTTAAATTATGATTAACAGTGATTGAGTATTTGTATTCTACAATTATCGTCAGTATATTGGGGTTTTGTATACAAGATTTGTTACTACACTGTGAGTAGTAACATGACCACAAGTCGGGTTGACAGTACCGTGGGTGGTAATTAAAGTAGAAAAAAAAAACAAATGTAATTGCGAGATCGCCCTCAATGCTGTAAAACGATAAAACTTGTTTTGATTAGACTGGGATTCACTCACCAGTATTTCTTGCTGATAAAATGTTTTAAACACGTGTTTCAGGTAACTTAGTATGAAGCCAATAAAAGCCAGCTGGAGAGCACAGAAGGCTTAGAAAAGTGGCAATAAAAGTTACCTAATTAAAAAGGAGAATTGTTTTCAATAATTAGGGTTATTCCCTATAAGTGTATTATAAATGAAAAATCGAGTTTTGTCCCACTTGTCTATTATAAATGTATTATCAGTAAAACTTGGGTTTTATCCCAATATTCTATTTTAAAGATTTTGGTGTTTAACTCTGATAAAAATATTTTCTAACTACGGTCCTGATGAAAATTTCCGCTGCCAATTAATAAACACCGATACCATCTGACTGGCTCGCGGCTCTCGCTCCCAGGGTGGGGTCGGGGGTCGTGACAGAAGCTGGTATCAGAGCTATGCCACTGGTTTAAGCCCTCTAGGTGTTCTTCCAATACCTAAATCCTAAATATTTGTGTTAGGAAATTAATATCTTATGTGTTATCATGTGAACATAAAATCTTAATGTTTTTATTATGATTTTTATGTTATTTCACGAATCTTAAATTACCAATATGTGTTACCCATATCTGTATCTTACGGTTATGCTGTATTATATATAAATGATATATATTAATAATATCATGTCTTAGTAAATTTTGTGATATCTTATACATCTATCATATCCATATGCATATGTATATGTAGGAACATAAAGCAATATAAATTTTATAATAATAATACAATGTTAATATTAATATAAGATAAATGCAATCCAAATATGACACTTTGAAAATATCATAATATAAATATCTAGATAATATGCATTATACCTAAATGATTTTATATCATTTAAATTTTCAGGATATGTGACTCCTATTTGTATCTTACATTAGGTTAGGCTATAAAAAATAAAAAAAGGGGATATATCCATAATATAATATTCAATTTTGTGATATATATCATATCCACATATTTATGTAAATATAATTCAAAATAAATTATAATAATATTATGATATTGATACTAATATCTTAATCAAAGATACAAAATAACACCCTTATGTATGATATCACTGAAATATCATAATATAAAATATTATTCAATGAAAGCAGGTTATTTTATGATTTATGATATAATCCAAAAGTTTTACTCGATTTAAAGATATGTATTTGTCAAAGTTTTGATAAAACGTATAATTATACTAATTTTGTTAAAATATAATTTTTAGCATTGTTTAGATACAATAATTAAAATACTTTGTAAATCACTTTATAATTCTTTATCGTATTATTAAATATTAAATATGTAGATTATTTATCAAAATTTGATAAGTTATGTAATATTCAGAAATTATACGTATAGTCAATATTGATGATAATTAACATGCTAGAGAAATTTTTAATACATAAACGCTCTCTAAGAAAAACCTTTAATATATACTGTTATTAATCATCATTATTACTAAACTAAAATATTATTAAGTTCTGTTTTAAATTGAAACTAATAATAATAATAATAATAATAATATTTTTGGAAGAATAAAATATTCGGCTCTTGAATAAAGTTATGTTAAAAGAGTTTTATAAAACATAATTCTTAATTTAATTTATACAAATAATGAACAAGAATTATTACAGTTCGACGATTCTAAAATTTAAATACATACACGTATACAATGTAAGATATAAAATATTTTATAAAACTGTATCTATCAAACAGGAATATGTACAACAAACTAGTATTGTGTAATTAAATGATTTTAATATAAAATATCTAGATATCAACTGGAAATAGCTTAAACTTATTTTTTTTTAAATTATATGTAAGTCAGATATATATATATTTTATATATATCTTATATCAATATTACAAATGTGTTTCATCCATAAAGTAAAAATATGTACAAAAACATTTAGTACGGTATAGCTATATGGTTTAATATATATATATATATCACAAGAAGAGACAATTTGATAAGTTTAATTCATTTCTTAAACTATATTTAAGTCATATGTATATATATTTTGATATGAGAATGATACTTCATTACTTAAGAATCAAATTTAAAAACGCTAGATTTTGTATTATCTATTATGATTCTTTAATAAATAAATAGGGTAAATTAAGATTTAAGTTCTAAATATGTTATAACAAAAATTGAGTCAACCTGTCAAGATTAAATTGTTCTCAAAGAATTCAGAAGATTTATATCTTTATTAAATTTATTCCTTTTGATGAATTTCCTTTTTATTCCAAAATATTATGTTCAATAAATTTGATAGAAATTTATTTTGTTAATATAAAGGAATAAACAAAGTTATGGAAATAAACAGGATAACTAATACAATTAGTTATGTAATTGGATTCTTATGAATCGGTATTATATATATACATATTACAGGAAATTTTAAAACTTTATATTTATGTGTATATATATACAAGATACCATTTTCTTGGTAGTATGCATAATAATCAAATATCTTCTATAGAAGGACAAGCTTTTATATAAAAGAAGAAATAAGCCTACATGTTTACTCAAAATCTATTTTGATACCCAACTTTAATTTAAAAGATACCTTAAGAATATCTGTACTAGCACCACTTCTTAAAAGAATAATAATGGGTCAATGACAGAGCATCTCAGAATTTCATATAAAGCTCTTACCTTTATTTTTGAATACCTATCCAGTTATGAACTCTGGAAATATAGTTGAATTAAGACAATATAGAGAAAAACTATTACAAGAAACAACACCTAATATAATATATACATTTTCCTTATATTTTAATAAGATATATAGTAAAAGAAAATGTTAAAATATCTCTGTTATGGGTGAAATTCTGAGTTCATATCTTGGGAAATATCTTGACTTATATCTTGGTTGTATGATATCTGTTCATATCCGGGATGCTCATTCAGGATATTGGTAACATCCTGAATGGTATCCTCAGGATTACTAACGGGTTGTGTGCAGGAGTACGCGCCCAGGTGCCCAACGTTCATGAAGACCCTTTCTCCGGGAGACTCGGTCCAAGTTGTTCAAACGAAGACGTTGAAGCCGCATTACTCGGTCTACAACGTTAACAATGGAATATTCGGGAGCATCCCATATTTATAGGAATTTTAGTTTGTATTTCGTTACTATAAATAGGTGGGTATATCAGATCAAATAGGACATCCCAATAACACTCACTACACTCTTACACCCGTTCTCTCGCAATTTTCACTTTCACAAAAAGCATTGTAACACTTAGCGATCTGGTCGATATCCTGCACTGTATCCTGACGTTTGAAGTAATAAGAAGAACTAGGCAGCTGCGATTGACAGCTCCCGAGGTTTTATGCCGGCGATCTAGATTGATCAAGGGCTTTCCTCGTACATCTCGTGTCATTTCCTTTATTTTTTGCTCATAGTTTGATCGTAGATACAGCTCAATATCCTGAGCCGTATCCTGAAAACTGTTTTTACAAACAACCTAACCAGCATATTTCCAACGCACTTTTTAGCACACTACCTCACTTAACTAATTTGATCACTTAATTGCTTCGGTAATTTTTAACCAAAACAATTTGGCGCCCACCGTGGGGCGAGTGGTGCTATCTTTACTAAAAATCTTTGTGAAATCGTTAATCGGTTTTCTGTTTTCAAAACTTTTTGCCACATTGTTTACAATGGCATCAAGATCAAACATGAGCTCCTCCACTGTGTCTGCTACAACTTCTGCTACTACCGGTTCGGTGCTTCCACCACCTCCTCCAAGGATGCCAGCTTCTTCACAACCTCAGGATATTATCCATACTCGGAGTGTTCAGGGATCTGCTCCTGTTTTAGCCTCTAATGATGAAATTCTAACTTTATTTGGAAGTGTGCAGGAACAAATGAGGCATCAACAGGAAACTAACCAAATGCTGTTAAGAGAAATACAACTCTTAAAAGCTGGCTCGAGCAGATCCGCTGAGGATATTGTTACTCCTTTACAACCCAGAACTTTGAACTTCAGTTCGGCTGTGTATACTGAGGATAATAGGGGGAATATTGTGCCTAGTCATTCCCAGAATCATACTCCTGAAATACCTTCCTCGATCAGGATGTCAACTGTGAGGAGCTCAGGATATGTTTCAGGATATGGCCAGAATCCTCAGACTGGTAACGTGTCAAATAATAATATTCATGCTACTAACAATAGTGGATCTTTTCAGGATGCAGGTATGACGTCAACATTTACTAGGGAGCTTCAGAAATTGAAGGACATGATATCCAGTGTACCTGGAGTGGTGCAGCCAATTCCGGAAGTGTCCCAAGACAGCCACAGGATATCTCGTTTCGCATATCCTATCTGTGATGCTGAGATCCCGAAAAGATTTCAAACCCCCAACATGAAGCTCTACGATGGGACTACGGATCCTGAAGAGCATATTGCCCAGTATAGGGAAAGAATGGAGATTAATCCTATCCCTCCGGAGCTCAATGAAGCATGCTTATGCAAGGGCTTTGGTTCTACCTTAACAGGATCGGCCTTGAAATGGCTCTTAAATGTTCCTTCGCATTCGATTACATCTTTTGCTCACTTAGTGAATTTATTTAATAGTCAATTTTCTTGTAGTCGGAGTTTTGAAAAACTGACAAGTGATCTTTACAGGATAACTCAAGGACCTCAGGAATCCCTAAGGGATTACGTGAACAAATTCAGCAGGGAATCCTTGGATATCCCACACCTTGATGTTGCTACAGCGGTCCAAGCATTCAAGATGGGACTACAAAAGGATTCCCAGTTTTATCAGGATCTTGTGATGAATCCTTGCAGGAACTTGGACGAAGCTCGAAATAGAGCCTTGAGATATATCAGGCTGGAGGATGATAGGAAAATGAAAGAAAGGATGAACTCATCCACTACATATGAGTCAACTAATAGGAAGTCAGAATCTTCGTTCAAACCATATCGCTCTAAGCCGTATGGTAGAAATGACAACAAGAAGGTGAATGCTGTTGAAGACGAGGATCCTGAAGAGTATCCTGAATTATCTAAATATTGCTTTTCTGTTAACATTCCTGAATTAATGTATGCTATGCAGGGTTTAGGAGACAAAGCTAGGTGGCCTCGAAAGAACCAACAAAAAGCTGATTGGAAGGATAAATCGAAATGGTGTGCCTTCCATGAAGATTTTGGACATATAACTGAGGATTGCATTGCTTTAAGAAAAGAAATAAGCTATCTTCTTAGCAAGGGATATCTGAAGGATCTCTTAGGAAGAAAGAAGAATAAGGGTCAGGATACTGAGAAGGATCCTGAACGAGCAGCATCACCTCCTGCGGATGCCAAGATAATCAACTTTATTTCAGGAGGATCCGACATATGTGGGACTTCGTATTCTGCGGCCAAGAGACATGCAAAGGAGGCTAAGGCCAAAAGGGGAGACAAACCAGCCAGGATGACTACCCTCACAACTGATAAAGTGATCACTTTCGATAGTGATGACAGGGATACTGTTCAGGATCCTCACCATGACGCTTTGGTAATAACATTATATGTGGCTAACCATTTTGTACGCAGGATATTGGTGGATAATGGAAGCTCCGTCAACATAATCCAACTAGAAACTTTGAAGAGAATGAATGTATTTCCGATGGATATCACTTCGAAATCCACCGTGCTTGTTGGGTTCAGCGGAGAGGCCAGGAACACAATGGGAGAAATAAAGTTACCTGTATATGTTGAAGGGATCAACTCGATACAACGTTTCTGTGTGATGGACTCCCTATCCTGCTATAACATCATACTGGGCAGGCCATGGATCCATGATATGAAGGCTGTGCCGTCAACTTATCATCAATGCATCAAGATCCCTACCCATTGGGGGGTTATCAAGATTGACAGTGATCAGCAGGAGGCAAAAGAATGTTACTCATCCTCAATGAAATCCTCAACCAAGCCTAGTATAGCATAACAATTAAAGTTGCGGGCCCAGGATATCGTGGAGGCTTCAGAGCAGGATATGAAGAAAGTTATATTGGATCAGGATAATCCTGATATCTCGGTGCTCGTAGGAACCAATATCCCTCAGGATATTGAAGAACAATTAACTAACTTTTTGAAGTGCAGGATGTCAACATTTGCATGGAAGCATGAGGATATGACAGGTATATCCAAAGACATTATCACTCACAAGCTTGGAATTGACAGGTCGTTCAAGCCTGTGCAACAAAAGAGAAGGAAGTTCGCTCCTGAACGAAATACAATTATCCAAGAGGAAGTTGAAAGATTATTGAAGTCCAAGATGATCAGGGAAGTCAAATTTCCCAAGTGGCTAGCAAATGTGGTCGTGGTTCAAAAGAAGAATGGGAAATGGAGAGTTTTTGTAGATTACATAGACTTGAATAAGGCTTGTCCCAAAGAGCCATTTCCTCTTCCTCATATTGACGCAATGGTAGATGCTACTGCCGGGCATGAGATGTTAACCTTCATGGATGCATCCTCAGGATTTCAGCAGATTCAAATGGAGCCTTCGGACCAGGAGGATACTGCCTTCATGACACCAACAGGTATTTATTGTTATACTGCTATGCCCTTTGTGTCACACCCTGGCTTTGTGGAAGCGTGGGTTTATTTTGGTGTGACTTCTTAATACCATAGATTAATCACAACAAAGCTATATGCAAGTAAAACCATGATGATCATCCATTACTTCAAGTTTTAAAAGTAAAACACGACAACATTGTTTTAGAGTTGACACATGCCACGAGTTTACAACACAACATAATAAAAACCTTGTTCATAAGACACAACCACAAAATATGAAATAAACACAGTTTAAGACTTGTGACTCGTCCAGGTAAAAGTCACAATCCCTAAACTTGGATGACCTCATTCTTCTACGCAGCGTAACGACAGTGCATACCTTGCCAGATCCCTAATTCCCAGAAATACATGTAAGTTGAAAAATCAACAAAAATGTTGAGCGAGTTCATGTGAAAGTGAGTATGTAAAACCCTTGTAAGTATAAATCCCTGGTATGTAGCAAATAAGGAAATAAAGAGATCACCAATGGTTTGCAAGGCCATTGATATGTGTGAAGTGCAGTAGGAAGACTCAAACCTAGCAGATTTTTGCGTCGGGTACAAAGTCACCCGAGGTTCGTTCTGTTGGGCCTGGAGTTGGGCTCGCTACACCCAGATAGATCTACCGCTACTGACCCTCGGTCCTACAATGAGGATTAATGGCCTCCAGTTTCAGCCTACTCACTCACATGATCTAAGTAGTAACCCTCCTTACGCTAACCATACCATGTAAGTAAAAGTTCGTAATAATCGTAACATGTATTTCACCCCCGAAGTATAAAACTGAAAACAGTTAAGAGAAAAGGGGGACATGAACTCACTGAAGTGCGTCTCAAAATAGTCCGTCCCAAAATAACCTGCTGTGTGACGACCTACACGTACTAACTTCTATTAGACGGACGGCTGTGCCTTGGCTTAAGGTTTATCGTTTTTGGGAAATAGTTAGGCAACTATTTCGTATTTACACTTCTTAATTATTTAGTAATTATATTCCTTCCCAAGGATGGGGGTTTTAATACATGTGCGTTTTTGTAATTCCAAAAATATATTATTAAGTCTCACTTAATAAAATATATTTTCATTCATTTGTCTAAAAATATTCTATCTCCAAAATATACATATTTTTCCCAAAAATATTATATTTTATTCCATACGATTTCCAAAATAATACTTTTATCAAAATACGCATTTAAGAGTATTTTTCCGAAAATACATAAGTTACATTTAAAGTTCGGGTGGTAATAATAATAATACCGGTGTAACTTAGATATTTATTTGTGAAGGCGTTGGTATTATTTTGGAGTCGTTACTTTTCAGTGTATTCAAGTTACATTATTTTTACTCTAAAAATAATATACACATAATTCACAAAATAGTCATAAAATCACACAAGCGTTTTACTATGAAATATATATTCTAAATATATATTTAACAAGTTTCATTTATGAAAATCCACCTCCGACACTTGGAAATTTCGTAATAAAAATCATGGCGAATTTTATTTGGGGAAAACAAGTTAAAATATATTTTTAACCACTTGTCACAAAATATTTCTAAGTGTTATTTTCTGGAAAAATTTCGTCAGAGTTTCCTCTGTAACTGGAGGTGGCCACGCTAACTAGCGTATCATTTTCTTTTCAAAATTCAATCAATCAATTTCCAATCATCAAAATACAATTTTCAAACATCAAACTAGTCAAAGATAAGTATAAATCGCAAACACATGTGTTAGTACATACGTCTGTAGCTTCCGTAAGCATGTAGTCATGTTTTGTATATTTGTGTCTTTTGTAATGTTTATGTTTATATGTATGTTAGACTAGCAGATCAGGATATGGGCGTTATTGTAAAGTGCTGAATTTTGTTTGCTATGCCAGCCGATCGGACAACATCACATGCTAGCCGATCGGACAACACTTCTTCTATCCTGATACTGTCTATAAGTACCTGTCCGATCAGGTCATTTATAACTTTTGCACTTTTGACTCTCTGGAGAACTCATGTCAGCGGAAGTTTTCATCAGGATCTTTTAAAATGTAAATATTTCCCGATTATTTTATTTCACAACACGGGATAAAACCCCGGTAATTTACAATCATTTGATTTCACGAAGAAATCTTTTATTTTACAAAACATGTTTCTTTATTTTATACTGAGCCACTTCTTTGAGCTTGTAGTGCTATATGGCACTTTTCCTGGTTCAAAACAGGTCACCTGAAACATGTTTGAAAAAGGTTTTGTCAGCGGGAAATACTGAGTGAACCATTCTATTTTGCATAATGATGCATAGTTATTAATTACAGCATAAGAGTGATTACAATGGCTTCTTTCTTATTTTTATCTGGCATCCTGTCACAATGGTGACGATGGTCATACCACTATTTAGATCAATGAACCTAAATAGTGATGATTATCCCTGTAGGTCAATGAACCTAACAGTGATTATCCCGAGTAGGTCAATGAACCTAATTGGGAGAAATTAGTAATGTGCACAATACCCCACTAACCAGTAATTCAAGATATCCACGACTTAGTCCCTGTAATTATAACTCTTGAAAATAATTTGAGGTATTGTAAAATAGTTGATAAAAAGAGAATGACTCACATTGCAAATTTATACGGGCAGAGTTTAGCCTACTGATTTAGCCTTTTCAACCTAATTTTAATAACAAGCACACAATTCTGGGTTAGTAATCAATCCAGCATTTACGATAACTCACGAGATCAACCCTCACAACGAATGACAAAGTGCTATGCTTAAACATCCATCGAATTAACGACTAATGACAAAGCATCACCCTAATGTGGGCAGCACTTAAACATCCATTGAGTACATTGATCGATCGGACAATGAATCGTAATAGCGATCGTGCTAATACCCTGATTGCGGCGTCGATTAGTGAACCGTGTGTGTTAATTGTGATAAACAGACAATATCTCAGCGTAGAATTGGAATTCTAACGTCGTTTCAACTCCCAGAATCAAGTCCCAAGCTCCTGTATTTATAGCCGAATTTTGTCATTGTCGCGGCCCGCGTGACATTTAAGCTTATCCTTACGCGGCCCGCGTAGCAACAATTTTCATGCATAGGGTTGCCACGTGTCCAACTAGCTTAGCTGAGTCGACGATTTCTGAAAATTCGAATTGGACAGCTATTTATGTGGATAAACGTAACTAGGAAATACCCCCCCTGAGTTTTAGGGGCCCTGATCCTGATTCTGATTTTTCTGAAAATCTTAGGGTTTGTACAGAATCACTTGGGTTTCTCAATTAGGGTTTCCTATTGGTCAATTTAAGTAATAATTAGTACTTTTTGATGAGAGTCGTTACACTTAGCGATCTGGTCGATATCCTGCACTGTATCCTGACGTTTGAAGTAATAAGAAGAACTAGGCAGCTGCGATTGACAGCTCCCGAGGTTTTATGCCGGCGATCTAGATTGATCAAGAGCTTTCCTCGTACATCTCGTGTCATTTCATTTATTTTTTGCTCATAGTTTGATCGTAGATACAGCTCAATATCCTGAGCCGTATCCTGAAAACTGTTTTTACAAACAGCCTAACCAGCATATTTCCAACGCACTTTTTAGCACACTACCTCACTTAACTAATTTGATCACTTAATTGCTTCGGTAATTTTTGACCCAAACAATCTCTACTATAATAAAGCAAAACTTTTCTATCCTATGTGTCACAAATCTAGCCTGTCCACGTCATACTTTCCTAGGTGTAATTTTGTGAGAATTTTCAATTTTTATGTATTATTTATTGTTTCAAAATGTTGAAATGTTTGGGCGGGACAAATAGGAGTTCAAAATTTTCATTCAAATTTAAAATTGCATTCATTTAACTCACGTCTCTCTCTCACCGAAAAGCCCTTTTGTTTCTCTCTTCCACATTCTCTCTCTTTCATTCTCTAGAAACCCTAAAATCGATAGCCGCTCCTCTCCCCTCCCTTTTGCACACACAAGCCATTTACTTATAATTGTTTCTATACAAGACGATGATAAGGATGCATCTGAGACAAAAGCTAATGTGGAACCAGCCTCTAAAGCAGAGAAATGGAGTTGTGATGATGACGTACAGTGAAGACTTTGAAAAAGATGATAGGTTGCAGACGGCAGTGGGGCTTCAACTAAGAGAAAGATGGTGATGGTGATGTTGGTCTGAAGAGGAACGATGACGGAGAGGGGGGTTGATTTAGGGTTTATCCTACGGTGGTTCAAGGTAACGACGACGGTAGTCTTAGCGGAGGCTAAGATTCTACCAGATCTAAAGCGTCGATGATGACATGATATAGTTTGGGTTCCGGTTTCAGGGTTATGTGTCTTCGATCTGTCCGATTCCAACAGACTCGATAACAGTGGTGATGACAATATCTCCGGTAAGTTATTCGGTCACATTATTTTGTGTATTTTTTTGGCAATGACGACGGTAGTCTTATCGACTCTCTTATCTTTGATGTCCTAAATAGTTTGTAACATTGGCTGAGTACACAACTTTAGAGGATTTTGTACAAGCTATTACTCTTCCTCTTGCAATGGAGACTTCTTGTGAAGGTCTAGAATGGGCTAGCTTTGGTGTGGTAATATATCCTTATTCCCACATGGCAGGTACGTATTATAATTCGTAACCACTCCGTGCAAAAAAATGATAATGTTTTGGGTGTTGAGTTTGCAAAGAGTTCAGTTGAGGTACCATTTGAGTGGCATATCCAAGTCAGCACATGGATTCGTCACTGTGAGTCACTATCCCAATTTTTTTATAGTTATATACGATTTATTTAACCTTAAATGTGTCTAACTCTGTTTTTTTTGTGTGTAGTTGTAGCTTGCTTTTGTTGGTGCACTACATCTGTCGACTTCGTCTTGTATCGAGTCTTAATCTTAGAGTGTTAGATCAGGGCACGTTTTACGAGAAAATAGGATAGCATATAGGTTTAACCTGGTAGGTCCGCTTATGTGTCACTAGGAGGTCCGCTTATGTGTCAGGTCCGCTTATGTGTCACTAGGAGGTCCGCTTATTTGTCAGGTCCGCTTATATGTCATGTCCGCTTATGTGTACATGTACCTTGGAGGGAACCTCATCACCTATAAATAGGTGCACATAAGCGAACCACAGTAACAAGACATTGTAACTTGTACCGAAGTGCTGCCGGATCGAGATTTGGATGTAAACTGTCATTAATCAATACAGAAAGATGTTTAAAAAGATTTGCAAGCTGTTTCTACGTTGATTACTTGTTTTCCGCACCTGTAATTGACGAAAACTCCTCTGAACGACTCGTTCGGGTTGAAACACGATCCTAAAAGTGGTATCAGAGCTTCAGGAGGAGGAGTTCTATAGAGATTTGCTGGATTTCATCTAAAATTCTTACTTCTTCACCTTCTTTCTTCATCAGAACGAGATTTAACGGTCGGAATCCGCTCAAAATTTCATAGATTGTAGATAATTGATCATAGATAAACCCTTGAAAATTTGACACTGAAATTCGGACTAAAAATGGGTCAAATTAGTCTCTGAATAGGTTCCGCTTTTTCGAACAAATTGTAGTTCCGCTCGTGTGAACATTCAAGTCCGCTTATTTGACCAATCAGGTTCGCTTATTTGGACATATTTTGAGAAGATCCGCTCCAAAGATCAATCAAGTCCGCTTATCTGAACAATCAAGTCCGCTTATTTGAACATCAAGGACTTCCTTATTTGAACATCAGGGACTTCCGCTTATTTGAACATCAGGGACTTCCGCTTATTTGAACATCAGGACTTCCACTTATTTGAACATCATCAGTTCCGCTTATTCGAACATACGAGTTTCGCTTCAGTGAACAACTTCAAATAGTTTCGCTTTTACGGTCTGTTAAAAAATTCTTAAAATTTGAACATGGACGAGGAATTTTACAACGCATTCGCTACTCCGGTTACCCCGATCACTGTTGCTCAAACCACAATGCTTGAAAACGAAACGGGAACAATGCAAAAACCACCCAAACTATTGAACATTAAAGAATATAAAGGATGGGAGGGTCGTTTCGAGAATTGGGTACAAGCTAACTACTTGGATGCGTGGGAATGTGTCGAGACAAAATACATTCGACCGACGAATGATGATGAAGAAATGGTTCCGATTAAAGATCTAAGCGCCGATGCTAGAAATAAATACAAAGATGAGAAAATGATGCTGAGTCTTCTACAACAAGCTGTGAAAGAAGACATCTTGGTGTTATTACAACATAATGGAACTTCCTACTCGATTTGGAAAGCTTTAAGATCAAAGTTTGTTGGTAGTCAAGAAATGATAAAGAACAAAAAGTCACTTCTGAAGAAAGAGTTCGATCTGTTTCGTGGTTTGAAGAATGAAAGCACAAGGCAGATTATTGAAAGATATTGCAATCTGTTAGCAAACATGAAGAGATTAAGCATCGAGAAAGACAATGAAGAGTTGATCGAAAAGCTTGCTGATTCATTGCCATACGAGACTTGGGGCACATATCTCATGATGCTTAGAAACAAGAAAGGATTTAGCAGTTTGACACTAAGCAAGTTCATTGAGAAGTTGGAAGCTCAAGAGATGGAGCAACGAAAGATTATTCGAATGAAAGATTTCGATAGTGAACAGGATATTGGGTTGTATTACAAAGCAGGGGTGAATGAGAAGTCTACAAATCTATCTCCAAAAATAGAAACTGCTTACAATGCCAAGAATTCGCATGGAAGTTCATCATCAGGATCAAACAGCAAAACCAGTTTCACATCATTTTCATCTTTTGATCCAAATGTTTCAACAACAAAAAATGGCAAAAAGCTTCAATGCAACATTGTGTTGAACATTGAAAATGATCAGGAATATTCTGAAGAGTTAGCAAAAAGCCATATGTCTTTATTGGGAACTGTTCTTGAATCTTATGGTAGTTTTGTTGCAGGTCGAATCGGGAATCCAATGTTGACAAAGGAAGATTACGACCAGATCGATGCTGAAGAGATGGAACTGATGGACATAAAATGGTGCTTGGCCAGCGTGTTGAGACGAGCTGAGAAATTTAAGCAAATCACAGGAAGAGACGATCTACGTGAAGCTAATGTTTCTACTTTAGGTTTTGATAAATCTAAAGTCACTTGTTTTCGTTGCAGGGAGAAAGGACACTTCAAGAGAGAGTGCAAAAACCGCGAAGCAAGTGGAGCTCAAAATCCATTCAACAACAACAATGATTACTATCGAAAGGCCATCTATCATCAAGTTGCTCAACAACCATCTCAACAACATCAACATCAAGCACAAACTGCACATGGAATGCACATTATTGAAGACTCTGGAAAGAGAGCTTGTGCGGTTAATCAAAATTCTTCAAAGAGAGCTGATGGAAGTGCATTGATAATAGATCAAAATGATGAAAAGTTACCTGAAGGGTTTAGCTGGGAAAATTTCAACTGGGATGATTATTGTCCAGATAAAGAGATTTCAAATAAAAAAGCTTTTGTAGCTCGAGTTGAAGAAGATAGTGATGATGATCGTGAATACTGGGCAAGAAAATTCGATGCTGATATGAAATTGATTGCTGAAAGTGATAGTGAAGATGAAAAAGCCAAGAAGAAAAAGAAAAAGAAAAAGAAAAAGATCAAGACACCAGTGAGCAGTGATGATGAGACTGTTCCAGAGATCAAAAGGAAAGTTAAGGTTGAAGTTCCAAAGTTCAAAGTTGATGAAGAAGTTGATGCAAAGAAGATTCTAGTGAAGTGTGAAAACTGTGAGGCTGTGAAGAAACAGAACAGCACACTGATCTATAACTTGAATAGTTTGAAGGAATCTTATGATGTGCTGAACAAAGCGATGAATCAGTATAATCAAACAAGTGAAGAACAAGCTACAGCAATGAAGACACTTCAGGGAGCTTTTATGACGAAACAAAAAGTGGTGAACAACTACATTGAGAAGTGTGCTGTGCTAGAACAAAAGTTGGAATTGCAAAGAATTGAGACTGAAAGAGTAAATCGATTGTTGAAAAGTTACTCATGTACTTCTTATGTCATTGACAGGATTTATCCAACTGTTGAAGGCATGAAAGCATTTGAAGAGGATGAAGTAACTGAAGAAAAGAATGATGATGGAAATGTGACTGAAGAAAAGACTCCAGAAAAGAAGAACAAAAAGAAGAGTGACTCAAAGAAAAAGACTGACAAGAAGGATTTTGGTAAGAAACAAGATGTTGGTTACAACAAGTGTCTACCCCCGCTTGAAAATGGATATTCTCCGAGAAATCCAAATTCAGAAAGAGTCGAAAAGACAACAAATTTACAGTGGGAGTCAGAGTCTAAAGTCAATTTGCCAGAAAATATTGATGTAACGTTTACATCATCTGACACTGATCATGAGTCCGAGTTAATAAAGAAAGTCGTTGATCAGGTGTTGGATAAAGATGAAACTGAGGAGTTAAAGTTGAAGTCAAACTCAGAGTCAAAGTCAGAGTCAGAGTCAAAGTCTGGTTCAGAAAGTTCGAGTTCGACAGTCAATAGTCCAAAATCTACAGTTAAAAGGGTTTATAACAAAGAATTCTTGTTATCAAAATCTAATTTGAATGACGAAACATTCAAAGTTGCACATACATTGAATGATTCCGACAAATTATATTCTGATGAGGAATTTCCAATAAGAGGTGTCAAAACTGAATTGATCAAAAAGGTTTTCAAACTAACATAAATTAATATTTCTGAAATAAAAGATTTAAATCTTAATGGTAAACCTAAACCTTACACCTCAAGAGTACAACAAAGATTAAACAAGAAAAAAAATTACAGTTCTGGTAATGGTTTTCACAAGAAACCAAACCCTAACTGTAATTTCAAAAAGAAAGGTCTTGGTTTTATTCCAACAGAAAAACAGCAAAATGAAAAATATGTTCGTGATTTTAAAGCAAAGATGACATTTGTTTCAGGAACTAGCTCAGAAGAGGAAGAAAAGAAAGAATTCTGGAGACAATCGAACAAAGAATTTCTTGCAAAGAAGCAAGAAAAGATGAAAGAAACGAGAACCTGTTTCAAATGCAACAATGTTGGACATATTGCCAAAGATTGTTCAAAGGCAATACAATCAAAACAGGGAGTTTCTCGTAACTCGAAAGACAAGGAAATTGTGTTTGAACCACTAATTGACAGAACCAAACTTTTAAAAAATTCTACATTTGAAATTGGTGAATGTTCAAACAAGTTTTACAACAAAAGAGCTAAATTTGATAACCAGAAATGGGTGGTTAAGAAGTCTGTTGGTAGCTCTAGCTATGATTCTGATAGGTCAAAATCAGAGGAGCTATCTTCTGGCGATGAATCTGATTCCACAAAATCAGATGAGCCACAGGTTGAGGTAAATGGAGAAAAATCAGTTCTGATTGTGGATGATGAAAATTTTTCACCACTTCGGACTGAAAATTATAAAAAGAAAATTGGTAAAGTAGAGATATCAAACCAATTTTATGATGATAAAAAGGTTTTTGATGTTGAAAAGGCCTTTAACCCCACTGTGAAACATATTTTTGGTAAAATGATTGATCGAAAAGTCAAGGGGTTAAAGAGTTCTATGAGAAGAAGACGAAGAAAGATAAAGTTGAACCATCCCTGGTTTGTGACTGGGATGGCTCACACTATGAACAGTAAGTCTGTGGACTTGCCGGAGCTCCCAGGTTGGTAAGCGAGGAGCAGGAATCGGCATATTTCTTGAGAAATTCACAGGATGGTAACTGTGATATTTCGACTTACAAGTGGTTGAAAAGTTTTTCACTTACAAGTGGTAAATCAGGGACATTAAGTTGTATTTGATTTTCTACAAATGATATTTTGGGAACAATATGATGAACCAAGCCCCTAACTTACAAGTGGTAAAAACAAACTTATTTTCTGAAAAAATCATTTTGATTAAAACAAACTTAAGTGTTTTGAAATCTAAATGGGAAAATAGTTTGTTGATAGGGGGAGTTCTGATTGTTTATGCCAAGTGAATGGCGATTTGATGCAATTTGATGTCAGTTGTCAAGTTTCTGTATAGTTTGGTTTACTTTTATGTTTCTAGTAGGTCAAGCGTTTAGATAGTTTTTAAATTTTTTAATGTGTTTGCATTTTAGGGGGAGTAAGTTTTTTTCAGAAAATCCAAAAACATTAGAAAATTTGAAAAAGCCAAAAACATGATAAAACTGAAAAATAAGTTCTTGTTGCATAAAAGAGGAAATGATAGTACATCAGTGGACGATCACAACATGCTAAAGAATTGGAAAGTTAAAAGTGATAAACGGTCTCACTGATGATGTGCCAGTAGATTTTTGCACATTTAGTAGATTGTGACGAGATATAAACCTAAATTTCAAACTTGCTTATATCGTGGGGAAACATCTCTCGGATATATGGGTAACCCCCGAAATCTCGTTTGAAAGGTCTCATAATCTGATATACTAGGTTTTTATACTCAGTGATATCTGGGGTATTATTCCTGGACTTCTGCTGAATGGAAGTTCTGACCTAGTCCTCGAATAATACTTTCTGCAATGCTTGAAAAAGCGCCACCCTCAGCATATATGATAAGACAATAAAATTGCTTAGCAATGCTGTTGTAAAAAAGATCCTCTAAAGGGGACACACCTAAAAGTTGAGTCATGATCTCTCTGCTGAACGGTAGTTCTGACCTGAGCTCTCATGATTCTTCATAATTTATTAACCCCTACAGATATCATTCGTGTCATAATTACCTGTAAGACTGAATATTGGGATCTGGATACGGGAGTATATTCTGAGGTGGGACACGCGATTGAGTTTAAGTACTTAAATCATTAATGTCGTATCTCGAAGCAGTTGAACTTTGTGTGAAAATTTAAATGGACCAGTATACTGACAATCTAAGTGAATCATTTAGAACTTAAAATGAAATGAAGCTTAACGGTGTTGGTGATTTGTTTCATATACTGATATGATCCTCTTGCACGAACTCACAAAAATATTGTTTGTAAATAGTTCATTTCTGCATTTACTTTCTTTCAGAAAATCCAAAAAGATTTTTGGTGTGTTTTAGCATAAATTTTGAAAAAGTCAAAAAGATTTTCGATGACTGATATTGAATAGCTGATTTTCAAAATTCCAAGTGCTAAACATGATGAACAGTTGGTTTGGGAGATTGTGTTTGTTTTGATAAGAAAAATGTTACAATTCCAAGTGGTTCATCAGTACCCGATTGATTGATTGATTTGTGATAAGTTTCAAATGTTGTCTATATGCTTAAATGTTTGTCATAAAACTTATGTTTGTGGTAGAGTTTTGTGCAGAAAGAATCAATATTTGAGGGGAGTGCATGTTGATGATGAGGAACTTTAAAGATGTAAACATTCAAGAGAAGAAGTTTGTTGGTGATAAAAGAGAAAGAGATGAAGATAGAAAGAGAAGCCCAGAGATTGATCAAGACTGAAGGTGCGAAGATACAACATTGTCAAAGACTCGATGAACGACTCGTCAACTTCTGAGGGGGAGTTTGTTGGTGCACTACATCTGTCGACTTCGTCTTGTATCGAGTCTTAGTCTTAGAGTGTTAGATCAGGGCACATTTTACGAGAAAATAGGATAGCATATAGGTTTAACCTGGTAGGTCCGCTTATGTGTCACTAGGAGGTCCGCTTATATGTCAGGTCCGCTTATGTGTACATGTACCTTGGAGGGAACCTCATCACCTATAAATAGGTGCACATAAGCGAACCACAGTAACAAGACATTGTAACTCGTACCGAAGTGCTGCCGGATCGAGATTTGGATGTAAACTGTCATTAATCAATACAGAAAGGTGTTTAAAGAGATTTGCAAGCTGTTTCTACGTTGATTACTTGTTTTCCGCACCTGTAATTGACGAAAACTCCTCTGAATGACTCGTTCGGGTCGAAACACGATCCTACAGCTTTCACCAGGTTAAATGAGCCAACAATTCAACATCGATGAGAATAAGCAAACCATAGTGATTGACTGACACATTGAGGTAACTTTTCAGTCAATTGGATTCTAAGATTTTAAACTTTAAAGTTTAAGTTTAATATGTATCAGAATCTCAATCATCAGATCATACCCTTGAATGTTTTTTTTTGTCTTAGTGAAATTTACATATAAAGGTGAGATGATTGTTTCAATTGCAGAAAATTGGCAGCAACAGCTGCTGCGTTGTTTCAGCATCCACGAGTATCAGCTTGTATTTCTTCTCCTTTCACATGCATCACAAAATGTATAATCCAGTCGTTGAACATAAAACGAGGATCCAACGCGAGTTGGATCCTTTCAAGGTATAGCAAAGTCTATTGTGTTTGGAATAAGTCTTAAAACGTTAGTTTATTTTAATTAGGGGTTGTTCATTTTGGCTTGAGGGTATGTAATTAATAATTTGTGGGTATATTTTGTTCAAGGGCATGGGTTTCATACCTTTACTAAAAAATGAAATTTGTATTTTGTAAGATTGACGAGAGAGAATCCGTGGTCTGAACTATTGATACAATTGAAACTACCGATTCCCTATGAATACAAATAAAATACACCAATTTTATAAATTTTGTAGATTGAAACAATGGCGAATTCTGCAAAGTATGCACTTGGGAACTTAAAGAAATGAATGTCCGACAAAAGAGTAAATTTCCATCAATTTTTTTTTTGAAATGTTTTTAGTATATATGTGTTGAGAGCAAAAACATAACCCAGATTTGCCCGTTTTGAGTTAATGATTGGAATTGGCCACCTCTAATTAATTCTGAATAGACCCATTAA
Organism: Helianthus tuberosus; assembly: GCA_030545235.1. Taxonomy (NCBI): domain Eukaryota; kingdom Viridiplantae; phylum Streptophyta; class Magnoliopsida; order Asterales; family Asteraceae; genus Helianthus; species Helianthus tuberosus. Next base: position 89,881,831 of record CM060369.1, read on the forward strand.
TAAGTAAATGGTGGAGCAAAAACATAACCCATGAAGTTCATCAAACGTGGATAGACCCATTAATAAGTAAATGGTGGATGATAATATGAGAATATTAGGAAACAAAGATAGTATTAATTCTAAATTTCGCATCTATCTTATAATCTTGAACACTTGTAGGAGGGTAGCTGAGGTGAAAGCTAACAAGAGAAAGAAGGCTCTTGAGAAACTATGTGAGTCATTCGATGTTGAATCACTTACGCCTCAGGTAACGGTTGATTTCTCTAAAGATGAATTTAAATGATTTAGATTTACTCTTTTTGCTCTCGCAATAACTTACTTTCCATCAAAAAAAAATTGAAGATGATGATGGTGGTTTTTTACAGGAGCTTGTAGATATCGAACAATGGTGGTTTCCGGGTTACCACCAATGGGTTGTTTACCGATTCAAGTGGCGTCAAGATTCACAAGAACATGCTTGAAGGAACAAAATTTTGATACAAGAATTTATAATGGGAAGCTCATGAAGTTGTTAATGCAAATTTTATCTTCTCCTTTCAGAAGCCGGATTATGTATGCCGATATATACATTCAGATGATGGAGATTTGGTAAAATACAACCTTTTGAGGTCTCATCTAGATGAAGAGTGATGGGTATCTATCGTGTTAATATTTGGTTTTCTAATAGTAACTGAGTAAGTATTTTTCACTTGTACTTTTGTTGGCTGAAACCTTATTTGCCAACATCTTCAAGTTCTTGTATATATTTGTTCAAGATGCAATGCGATGTGTTAGTTTTATTAGTTATTGCTTAGTTTTGGATAGGTTTGGTTTACTTAGGGTATTGGATAGTGTTGGCGATTTTATGATTGATCTCGATTCTTTCGGTTTTTCGATTTTATGATTTTATAAAGTAGAAAGTTTTTAACCTTGATGATATTCAGGTGCTCTCTATATTGACTTTGTTTTTTGTTGTAAAAAAAGTTGTATTTACCTAATTGAGTGAACATGGATAATTTGTATGGCCTGTTAATCACATCAGTTAATTTATTGTTCTTGGTTAGCTCGAGCTAAATCGAGCCGAGCCGTCTCGAATTTAATTCGAGTCAAGCTCGAGCCTCAAACCTTAGCTCACTTTTAAATTAAAGCTCGAGACGACCAAGCTTGGTTTGAGTTTGAGCCAAGCTCGAGCTAGGCTTGGCTCGACTCAGCTCGCTAACGGTTGATTTTGGTATGTTTAGGTTGCATTTTTTATCTATGTTTATATTTTTGAATGAATTAACATTTTTGTAAATCTTTTTGATGATTTTTTGTTGGTCATTGCAATTCCTTTTCATGTGTTTGTTCTTTTTCATGTGTTTGTTGATCATAAAGATGTCAGGTTGATGGGTGTAAAGGCTGCGGGCTTTGGGATTGATAGTGGGAAACATGCAGCCACCTTGACAAAAGGTAAAATTGGTGTGTTACATGATGCCAGTTCTATTTGTTACAAGGTGATGATGGACAAATAATTGAGCCTCACTGTATTAATGCAGTGTAAACATGAATAATCTTGGTACATACTACATTGATTATTTTTTATTTTGATGGAAGGTTGTTAGAGCAACTGGGTTACAAAAGTCAATCATGCATCTGAGGTTAATTGTAATTGCTAATTGAAAATATTTTTGGTTTTTATATTTGAAACAATGAAGCATCGTATATATACTGTTGCTAACTTCAATATATAGGATTAAAGTATTTGTATCACGTTTGTCTTAAAAGTATTTGTGAAGGAAATGTGTGAACATGTCGGTCTGGAGGGTTTAGCAATGGGGTTTCTTGCAAACACTTATTTTGTCCATTTTTATTTTATTTTATTTTATTTGTTTTTGATATATTTACAACTAGTATATTAATGCAATAATATACTCTCAATAAAGAAGAAAGTGAAGATAGATTAGGAGGCTATATGTGACAAACCGAATGGATTGGCCTGTTTTTTAACCTGTGTAACACAATATATATATATATATATATATATATATAATTTGATTAATATAATCGCACATATCCGATTTTTGTTGAATTTAGTGAAAACAATATGAATAATTTGATTAATATAAATTAAATCTTCCTACCCGGGAAATTCCATGGTTATAACTATTTTGGTCAAAAATTACCGAAGCAATTAAGTGATCAAATTAGTTAAGTGAGGTAGTGTGCTTAAAATGTGTGTTGAAAATATGCTAATTAAGCTGTTTGCAAAAACAGTTTACAGGATACGGCTCAGGATATTGAGCTGTATCTATGATTAAACAGTGAGCAAAAAAGGTAAAGGGTGACACGAGATATACGAGGAAAGCCCTTGATCAATCTAGATCGCCGACACAAAACCTCGGGAGCTGACAATCGCAGCTGCCTTGTTCTTCTATTACTTCAAATGTCAGGATACAGTGCAGGATATGATGCGGATCAACTAAGTGTTACAATGTAAATTACGAGTGTAAGTGTGTAGTGATTGTTTGCAAGTAGAGAGAAAGAGTGTGCGAGAGACTGTGTCCCTAATCTGATCCGATCAATCCTTTTTATAGTAAAAGGAAACCAACTAACTATCCTACTATTCCGGGATTCGGCGAATATTCCATATGTGAACATTGTAGTCCACATCTTCCGGCTTCAACGTCCATAATATAACTGATTTGCCCGAGTCTTGAGGAGAATAAGTCCACCTGACCATTAGAGACTGGTTACAACAATCTGCACGTGAGTTAATTAGTTACTACCAGGATATCGCATCAGGATGTTACCAATATCCTGATCTGGTATCCTGATCACAACAAAAGAAACATAGTTAGAATATAGCCAGGATATATGAGCAGAAAATCACCCATAACAATTGTCCCCAAAATATATCTCTTGGTATACCAATTCCAACGGATATATTTTAAATCTTATCCCTCAAATCAATGTTATTAAATTAAAACGACGGTTGAGATAGTATTATGCAACTTTCAACGCGGTTTTCACTCTATGGATATCTATTACGCCCCTATATCTTCTCTCTTTCTGTTTGAAAACCAAATATCATCAACAGAGTCTCCAGGTAATTACTCATTCTTTCTTCATTCCCTGTTAATTTCTTTATTCTACTTCCAATGGCTACTAGAACCTGCTCTCAAACCGGCTAGTCGACGGAGATCTTCGTCCAGCAAAATCTTCTCAAGAACCCCGAAAAGGAGATCTGTGCCTTTGATAATGCAGACATCACAGCGTTGAGAGCCTCCGGCGCTTTCCCAGATAGCGCGATTATTAGACCATTTGACCGGTCAATTCGATCGGATGTTTCTTCTGCCAATTGGGTCTGTTTTCCGGCATATCCTTTCTCGCTAGGTCTTCGGTATCCTTTTCCTGAATTCATGATGCAGTTTTTCCGAATCACTAGTATTTCCTTTGCCCAAACAATGCCCATGGTTTGGAGGGTACTGATCGTACTTAACCAAATCAAAAACCTTCACTGTCCTGACCTCTGCATCGAGGATATTCCGATCGCCTACCGCCTCCGATCACACGGTTCCAGTCGGGTTTTACTCTTTTCGACTTCCAGTAAACCTCTCATTCTCAAAGCCACCAAGAACGAGGATGGATGGCAACGGAAATTCTTCTTCGTTAAGCGAGATTCCATCTATGAGGGTGCTAGCCTCCCGGTGGAGTGGTTAACCACCGGTAGGGTTTAGGGTTTCAAGAATATCCCCAAATACTTCCAGGCCTATATCCTGTGCTAATATTTTCTTATTTGGCCTTTATGCAGTGAACTTTAAAGAAGTAGCCCCTCCTATTGCAGAATCTGAAAAAAAGAATCAAAGCAATTTACCAGTTACCGGAAGGTGATAGAAGTTTTTCCACACACCTCCCAAGTTCCAGTCAATATTAATCATCTGATATGTCTGGTAAGAGTCATTTTGTAAATAATTTATTAGCGTAATATAATGAAAGAGTAATAAGGATTTAGAACTTCCCCTTTATGCAGCACCAGCCAAAATCCCAGAAGTTTTTTACCTTGAGGAGTTGGACAGTTACTCCGATCACGTCCAGGTCAAGAAGGAGCCCAGTCCCAAGCCTACTGCCTCATCCAAGCCCAGCAGCTCCAAAGCCATCATCATTCCCAAGCCTTCGCCAGCTACTAAGCCCCGGAGCTCAAGTTCTAACAAAAGGAAATAGACTGATTCACCTGTGGCTCCCGAGACGTTCCCCTATGAGCATCACGGGTTTATCGAGGCAAGCGAGTTCATGACCTCTTTTCTCAAACAGGTACAGATCCTTATCTCATATCCTGCATATATATGTCAAATCAATATCTTGGTTATTATGCAAGAATACCTGCGTTTTTCGGTGTAGGGCCTTGAACGTCTGGTTCATCTGTACGAAGAATCCCGTGGGCTCAACAAAATGCTCGAATCCAAGTTGAAGAAAGTCGAGGTTACCATTTCCGACCAAGGTATGACCACCGCTGCTAAATCTCGACATTACAAGGACAAGTTCAAGGCTATGACCCAGGAGCATCAGGCTGCCCTCAAGAAAACCACTCACGAAGCTCAAGCCCATTTCGACGCTGCCCAGGCTCAACATGAGCAGGATATGGCCACTTACCGGGAAGGCCTCAAAAGCTTCGTTGTCATCTCCCTTTTGCAGGCTCGGCTAAAAATGGCTTACGAAGCCAAAGCCCTGGGTTTCGAATGCCCTTCTTGGAACTTCGACGCCTGGGAGACGAAGCTAAGGAGTCTTGGAGGTAATCCTATGGAGCATCCAGTTAATCCTGTAGCTGAGGGGTCTTCAAAAGCGATTGAAAAACTAATTGGCGCTTGTGGTGAGGCTGAGAAGGATGTTCAAGCTAATCCTGAAGCGGATGATGATGAAGATATGATGAATGAAGAAGGTGCTGCCTCTTAAAAGCAGCGAAACAGGCAGTGATGGACGTTCATGCCTGAGCCTATTTTTTAAAATTTGATAGTTGTGTTTGTTTGAACAATTTTCTTTTCCTGCACTAAAACACTATGATGACCAAAGGTGGATGGGTCCTGGGTTTCAGGATGAAGCCCTTGGTCATCAACTAGTATAATCTGTTTGAAACAATACAACGGTTGGAGGCGGATGGGTCTCGGTTTAAGATGAAACCTTCAACCGTTGTGTAAATATGGTAAGAAACTAATAGTGCTTTTGGTGGATGGATCTCAATTTGAGATAAAACCAAAAGCAAAACTTTTGACTTATTCGTTGTTGTTTTTGCATTGCTTAAGTTTAGATTTCAACTTTCCAACATTAGTGCAATTATTTCCAATATCTTGATGCAAATAGGGTTTTTATAACTCAAAACAATTCACATAAAGTTTTCAAAGGAAAAAGATAATTTACTTAGAATTTATAAACCTTGTTTTGATAATAGATGTTTGACATGAACACAATTTTGATTTTAAACCCAGGTATCGTGTCCCAAATATTCCATCCAAATATCCCGAAACGTATCCTGAAAATATATTTTGAGAATATATTCTGGGAATATATCCTAATCAAGCTATTTAAGCTTTTATGGTTTCAAGAACTCAGATAATTCAAATAAGGAAGGATCATACTAGGAATAGAGCGCAACCCTATTCTCAAACTTCAATCCTCTCACAATTTTTCCAATGAAGATGTCCCCGGTCTGAGATAGTTAGTATACCAGGTCCAAGCTTGATCCTCTTTACACAATTGCCTCAGTAGGAATGTCCCCTGTGCATAATGTCTTTGAACATTTAGAAATTTTCTGGACATAAGTTCCAACTGTTTGAACAATTCTTGTGTTACGGGGGGTAAACCCTAAAATGTACTAGAGATAAATCCTTAGTATCCTGGGGATAAACCCATAAGTATTCTGGGGAAAATCCCCAATTTTCATGCGCTACAGGCGGGAGTGTATAAACTCCAAGACTTAGAAAGGTGATAACCTTTAAACCTTAGAGAGTATGAAAATACCCTTCCGTGAGAGAGGGTGATCAATCCTCATATACCTTTAGGATCCAGGATATAGCCAACAATAACGAAATTGTCAGCCACTTTTACATGGACTGGTCCCGCTATCTTGAACTATCCCTGGATAACTTGCGCTCCAGGCGGGGTGTTTAAACCCAATTCGAGAGAAAGGTGAATACCTTTAAACCTGTGAAGGGATCAGGATCCCTTAAACGTGAGAGAGGGGGCCAATCCTCTAGTCTTTCGAAGTATCCTGAGTGTATATCCTGGAGCTATATCCTGAAGCATATACTGCAAAACAATCCATAAACTAAGGTGGGTGTTAGCCTGGCTAACACCCCTACGATGCTTAAGTCAGTATTGGGTTCAAAAGAATAAACAATATTAAATATATTAAAAGAGATAGAACTCATACCATCCCGAGTTAGAAATTAAATTCTAAACTCACTTAAAATAGAGCTTTAGATGTATAGCATTCCAGGATCTCGGTAGCATATCCCCCTCCATATTCTTAAGTCGATATGCTCCTTTTCCTGATTTTGATTCGATTTCATTAGGTCCTTCCCACTTCGGAGCCAACTTTCTATCAGCAGGATTAGTAGTATTCTAAAAAGCCTTTTTCAATACCCAATCTCCAACCTGGAACCTTCTAGTCCTTATATTCTTGTTATATGCTTTGGATATCCTCTGTTGATATGCTGCCATCCTTAGCTTTGCTGCATCTCTTGTCTCATCAATAGTATCCAATTCTTGGCATAGGGCTTCAGGATTCTTCTCAGGATCCCGGAGATTGGATCTTGCCGTAGGTACCACCATTTCTGTTGGGATCACCGCTTCTGCTCCAAACACCAAGGAAAATGGGGTTTGGCCAGTTTCACTTTTCACCGTCGTTCTATCAGCCCATAAAACAAAGGGTAATTCTTCCGCCCATCTTCCTTTCTTGGCTCCTAGTCTCTTTTTCAGGTTGTTGACAATTATCTTGTTCGAGGATTATGCTTGTCCATTTGCTTGAGGATGCATTGGTGTCGATGTAATCATTTTGATTCCCCAACTTTTACAAAAATCTGTAGTTCTTTTACTTATGAACTGAGATCCATTGTTACAAATAATCTCGGTCGGTACTCCAAACCTGGTCAGGATATTCGTTTTTATGAAGGATGCTACTTCTTAGTCACTTGAACAAATGCTTCAGCTTCAACCCATTTAGAAAAATAATCAGTCATTGCCAGCATGAAGACCTTTCCTCCTGGAGCCTTTGGCAATTTTCCTACTATATCCATTCCCCACTTCATGAATGGCTAAGGGGAAGCGATAGGATAAAGTGGCTCAGCAGGCTGATGTAGTATATTACTATGTCTTTGACATGCATCACATCTTCGAGCATATTCTACAACATCTTTCCTCATTGTTGGCCAATAGTATCCTGTTCTTAATACCTTTGAAAATAACGACCTGCCCCCAGTATGGTTACCACAATCCCCTTCATGTATATCCTGAAGCACTTCTTTGGTTTCGGGATCCTCCAAGCACCTCAGGTATGGTCCTACAAGAGATTTCTTGTACAAAACATTATTTATGATGGTGAATCGTGATACCTTCATTCTAAAGGCCTTAGGATTTTCATCCTTCGGGATATGTCCTTCCCTGAGATATCTCATGATTGGATCCGTCCAGGACTTAGGATCCTCCTCGGGATACTCATCATTAGGATCCCGAACACTAACCACTTCCTTATCCTGGGGATCCGTCGCAGGATATAGGACATGTAATATCGGTATTTGGGTTCCCTCCGGTATCCTGACTGATGATCCTAGATTTGCTTAGGCATCAGCTTCAGCATTATCCTCTCTCGGTACCTGTTCAAGTGTAAAAACACCAAAATATCCTACTAATTTTTTGAGGATTTCGAGATACTCGATCAATTTCTCACCTTTAACTGCATAGGTCCCATTAAAATGATTAGTAATTAACAAGGAATCAACAAATACTTGCAAACTTTTGATATTCATGCTCTTAGCTAATTATAATCCTGCAATTAGAGCTTCATATTCTGCTTCATTATTAGTGGCAGGAAACTCACATCTAATAGCCTGGGGTAATATGTCCCCATGTGGCGATTTTAGTAGTATACCCAAACCTACACCTCTTACATTAGATGCACCGTCAGTATATAATGTCCAAGATTCTAAGTTTTCTCCTAGCTGTTGGACTTCTAGGTCTACTTCATTTTGAATATCACTACTGAAATCAGCCACAAAGTCAGCTAGGGCCTGAGACTTTATGGCATTTCTAGGTTCATATATTAAATCATAGACACTTAATTTTACTGACCACTTAGCCATCCTGCCTGACATCTCAGGTTTCCTAAGCACATTTTTAACAGGATAGTTGGTTTTAACATGAATCCTATGTGTTTCAAAATAATGTCTAAGTTTCGTTGATGCCATAACTAGGGCTAATATTAATTTCTCTAAATGAGAATATCAAGTTTCAGCATCTAATAAACTTTTACTAACATAATAAACAGGATACTGCTGGCCTTCATGATCCTTTACAAGGACAACACTTACTGCATTCCCTGATACTGCAAGATAGAGGGATAATGGTTCACCATCCCCAGGCTTCATCAATAGAGGCGCAGTTGAAAGATACTGCTTCAAATCTTGCAAGGCTGCTTCATGCTTCTCTCCCCATTCGAATTTCTTATTCTTCTTCAGGATATCATAAAATTCCTTGCATTTTTCCGAGGATCTTGAGATAAATCTGTTTAATGCTGCTACTTGCCCCGTTAACCTTTGAACATCTTTCATATTTGAAGGTGACTTGATATCCAGTATAGCTTTAATCTGCTCCGGGCTTGCCTCTATCCCCCTTTTCGTCACCATGTATCCTAGAAACTTTCCTGCTCCCACTCCAAAATGGCATTTAGCAGGATTTAATTTCATGTTGTACTGATCCAGGATATCAAATGCTCCCTTAATATCCTGGAGGTGATCCTCAGCCTTCTTGGATTTTACTACCATATCATCAATGTACACCTCCATTGTGTCCCCCAGTTTGTCCTTAAACATCATGTTTACCAATCTCTGGTATGTTACACCTGCATTTTTCAAACCAAAAGGCATAGCAGTATAACAATAAATACCTGTTGGTGTCATGAAGGCAGTATCCTCCTGATCCGAGGGTTCCATTTGGATCTGTTGGAATCCTGAGGAGGCATCGATGAAGGTTAGCATCTCGTGACCAACAGTAGCATCCACCATTGAATCGATATGAGGTAGAGGAAACGGGTCTTTTGGACAAGCTTTGTTCAAGTCTGTGTAATCTACACAGACTCTCCATTTCCCGTTTTTCTTTTCCACCACAACTACATTTGCCAGCCATTTAGGAAACTTCACTTCCCTAATCATCTTGCTCTTTAATAATCTTTCAACTTCCTCCTGAATGATAGCGTTCCGTTCTGGAGCAAATTTTCTTCGTTTCTGCTGGATAGGCATGAAAGACCTATCAATTCCGAGCTTGTGAGTTATAATATCCTTGGAAATTCCTGTCATATCCTCGTGTTTCCACGCGAATGTTGACATCTTGCATTTCAAAAAGTTAGTCAATTGGTTTTCAATATCCTGAGGGATATTGGTTCCTACGAGCACCGAGATATCCGGATTATCCTGATCCAGGATAACTTTCTTTACATCCTGTTCTGAAGCCTCCATGATATCCTGGCCTCGTATCTTTAATTTCTATGCTGCACCAGGCTTTGTTGAGGATTTCATCGAAGAAGAATAACACTCCTTTGCTTCCTGTTGATCACTTTCCACCTTGACAACTCCCTAAGGGGTAGGGATCTTGATGCATTGATGGTAGGTTGATGGAACAGCTTTCATATCATGGATCCAAGGCCTACCTAATATAATATTATAGCAGGATAAAGAGTCCATGACACAAAAGCGCTGCATTGAGTTGACCCCTTCAACATACACAGGCAACTTTATCCCTCCTACGGTATTCCTGGCTTCTCCACTGAAACCAATGAGCACATTGGACTTCGAAGTAATATCCATCGGGGATACGTTCATCCTCTTCAACGTTTCCAGCTGAATTATGTTGACGGAGCTACCATTATCCACTAATATCCTACGCAAAAAATGGTTAGCAACATATAACGTTATTACTAAAGCATCATGATGAGGATCCTAGACAGTATCCCTGTCATCGTTATCGAATGTGATCACTTTGTCAGTCGTGAGGGTTGACATCCTGGTTGGCTTATCCCCCTCTCTGCTTTGGCTTCCTTCGCGTGCAGTTTCGCCGCAAAATATGATGTGCCGCAGATGTCGGATCCTCCTGAAATAAAGTTAATTATTTTGGCATCCGCAGAAGGTGATGCCGCTCGTTCAGGATCCTTTTCAGGATCCTGACTTTTATTCTTCTTTCTTCCCAGGAGATCCTTCAGATATCCCTTGCTCAAAAGATAGCTTATTTCTTTCCTTAGAGTAATACAATCCTCAGTAACATGTCCGAAATCCTCGTGGAAGGCACACCATTTGGACTTATCCTTCCAATCAGCTTTTTGTTGATTCTTTCGTGGCCATCTTGCTTTGTCTCCTAAACCCTGCATAGCATACATCAATTCAGGTATGTTAACAGAAAAACAATATTCAGACAATTCAGGATACTCCTCAGGATCATCGTCTTCAATAGCATTCACTTTTTTGCTATCATTTCTGCCATATGGCTTGGAGCGATATTGTTTATACGAGGATTCTGATTTTCTGTTGGTTGACTCATAGGTTGTGGATGAATTCATCCTCTCTTGCATCTTTTTGTCATCCTCCAGCCGAATATATCTTAAAGCCCTGTTCCGAGCTTCAACCAGATTCCTGCAGGGATTCATTACAAGATCCTGGTAAAATTGAGAGTCTTTTTGCAACCCCATCTTGAAAGCCTGCACAACTGTTGCAACATCAAGATGTGGGATATCTAAGGATTCCCGGCTAAACTTGTTCACATAATCTCTTAAGGATTCCTGAGGTCCTTGAGTTATCATATAGAGATCACTGGTTAGTTTTTTAAAACTCCGACTGCAAGAAAACTGCCTATTAAATAAATTAACTAAATGAGCAAATGAAGCAATTGAGTGAGGAGGAACGTTTAAGAGCCATTTTAAGGTTGATCCTGTTAAGGTAGAACCAAAGCCCTTGCATAGGCATGCTTCTTTGAGATCCGGAGGAATAGGGTTGATTTCCATCCTTTCCCTATACTGGGCAATATGCTCCTCAGGATCCGTAGTTCCATCATAGAGTTTCATGTTGGGGGTCTGAAATCTTTTTGGGATTTCAGCATCACAGATGTGATACGCGAACCAGGATATCCTGTGCCTGTCCTGGGACACTTTTGGAATTGGCTGGACCACCCCAGGTACACTGGATATCATGTCCTTCAATTTCTGAAGCTCCCTAGAAAATGCTGATGTCACACCTGCACCCTGCAAAGATTCAATACCGTTAGTAGCAAGAGTATTATTATTACTAGACACGTTACCAGTCTGAGGATTCTGGCCATATCCTGAAGCATATTCTGTACTTCTCACAGTTGACACCCTGACTGAAGAGGGTATCTAAGGAGTATGATTCTAGGAATGGCTAGGCACAATATTCCCCCTGCTATCCTCAGCATATACTGCAGAACTGAAGTTCAAAGCTCTGGGTTGCAAGGGAGTGACAGTATACTCAGCGGGCCTGCTTGAGCTGGATTTCAAGAGTTGTATCTCTCTCATCATCATCTGGTTGGTCTCCTGCTGCTGCCTCATCTGTTCCTGTACACTACCAAATAAATTTAGAATTTCTTCATTAGAGGCCAAAACAGGACCGGATCCCTCAATGTTGCGAGCGGGGATAACATCCCGAGCCACATGAATTTCAGTTCCTTGAGAAGAGGCTTGCGATCTCGGAGGAGGTGGTGGAAGCACCGAACCAATTGCTGCAGAGGTGGTAGCAGATATGGTGGAAGAGCTCATGTTTGATCTCGAGGCCATTGAAAATAATGTAGCAAAAATTTTTGAAAATAGAAAACCAAGTAACGATTTTGCAAAAGCTTTTAGTAGAAAAAGCACCACTTGCCCCACGGTGGGCGCCAAATTGTTTTGGTCAAAAATTACCGAAGCAATTAAGTGATCAAATTAGTTAAGTGGGGTAGTGTGCTTAAAATGTGTGTTGAAAATATGCTAGTAAGCTGTTTGCAAAAACAGTTTACAGGATACGGCTCAGGATATTGAGCTGTATCTATGATCAAATAGTGAGCAAAAAAGGTAAAGGGTGACACGAGATATACGAGGAAAGCCCTTGATCAATCTAGATCGCCGGCACAAAACCTCGGGAGCTGACAAGTGTAGCTGCCTTGTTCTTCTATTAGTTCAAATGTCAGGATACAGTGCAGGATATGATGCGGATCAACTAAGTGTTACAATGTAAATTCGATACAAGTGTAAGTGTGTAGTGATTGTTTGCAAGTAGAGAGAAAGAGTGTGCGAGAGACTGTGTCCCTAATCTGATCCGATCAATCCTTTTTATAGTAAAAGGAAACCAACTAACTATCCTACTATTCCGGCATTCGGCGAATATTCCATATGTTAACATTGTAGTCCACATCTTCCGGCTTCAACGTCCATAATATAACTGATTTGCCCGAGTCTTGAGGAGAAGAAGTCCACCTGACCGTTAGAGACTGGTTACAACAATCTGCACGTGAATTAATTAGTTACTACCAGGATATCGCATCAGGATGTTACTAATATCCTGATCCGGTATCCTGATCACAACAAAAGAAACATAGTTAGAATATTAGCCAGGATATATGAGCAGAAAATCACCCATAACAATAACCTAGTAATACATATATATCTATCAACGTATAATACTGATAGCTATGACTATAATTGTGTTAAACAAAATGTGCATGTATAATTGCTTAGTTATGTGATAATTATATCTAAACATGTTTGTAATTCAGATGTCAAAGGAAATAGCATGTAATCAAGAGATTCAGACTAGTAATGAAAATTCTTTGGATAAAAATACTACTGCAAATATAATAGCTCAAGGAATATCGAATGCCATACCTTCGATCGTTGAAGCTATTAAAAATTATGTGCCTATAAACGAGAATCCTACTATACACTGTAAGCATACCCATCACTTCATCCTAACCCTAGTATCAACGAAAGTCATGATATTTGTATCAAAACCCCATCTTCCAAACGAAAGAAAACCACAACCTATAGCTACTCTTATAAGGAATTCCGCTCCGAAAAATCGCGTAAGGACAAAGAAATGGAACGAGTAATCACGCAGCCTACCTGCAACAATAACAAGAAGCACGCAATAAAACGCCATTCTAAGAAGACACTTTGCTGTAACTTCTGCAAGAAGACTGGACATAAAGAGGAAGAATGTAGAAGGAGAAGAAAAACTAGTGTATGTTACAAATGCGGAGAACCAAGCCACATCCGTCTCTACTACCCGAAACTATCTAAGGCACCCGACAACGAGAATAGAAACCCAGATGAAACCAAGGAGAACGCATAAATTTTTACAACACCGGAAACAACAACAAACTTTTAAAATAAGCACCCTTATGTTTTGTCTGCACTTAAGTATTAGTTGACTTTTAATTCCGATCAAAACTTCATCAATAAAAGGTCTTTATTTTTCTTTTATAGAGCCAACTCTCATTTGTCTCGTCTCTTGACAAATTCCTATGTTGTACGTACATTGTTTGTCATGCATGTGAATTCACTTCAAAAGATCAGTTATTCCTGAGTTTTTATAAATGTTTCGTTATACTCATTCTGCTAATCTATATGATTACATAATGTTGACTTTTGATAATCAAGCCAACAAATTTCTTGGAAAACTCCTTTTCTTTTCAAAGTTACTTACCAGATTTTCATTGAAACCATTTCTTGTCAATACATATATCCATTGTGGGAATATGTCCAAACCAAGCTCAATTGTTTGAACTTGTTCACAATATACATTCAATTCAAAATCCCATATGATGAATTGAGGTCATCATATCTGAGGTAATCTCATTGTTTGAATCATAGTAAACTTGTTTAAAGTCTTCAATTTCGATGTATCAATTGTTAAAACATGACACCTTGCGGTGGAGATTTCTTTGAAACTTGGACTCATTTCATTTTCACACATGAGGTACGAATTTATCTATTTATTGATTCATTACCCTAAACCAGTCTTAATACAATTTTGTGTTAAGATAAAGGTACCTCAATTCTTATTCCAACGTACCTCCAACATTTCTTTCATCTTTGAATTAATCCTGCAATATTCATTTCTTCTCTCACTTGGACATACTATCTTTTGAATATCCAGATTTATTTCATTAAAACTTTCAGTCAATTTCAAGAACGGTGAATTCGTTCGGTTACCGTAATCATTGAATTCTTTCAATTACTACAACACCTTGCGGTGTCTGTATAAATTTGTAGCCTGTGCTAATAATAAACCATGATCATATCAATCCATACGTCATTCGTTTGACTCATCATTCAAGTAGACTTGATACAGTTATGTATTAAGACCATGATACACTAAATTCTATTGTATTGTCCGGTATATCCTTGCCATTTAAATAAACGTCACTGATTTCTGGTTTGATTATTGACAAATTATTTTTCATACTTCTATCTTCAATTGAGATTATTGATTCAGAGTCCTTTTTTTAAACGAACAAAGTAAGTTCTCTTTTGGCATTGAATCCTATTGTCCCTAAAAAACGTTTACATTCAATTCATGTGTCTCTATTGATCTTGTGAAACTTAATTGTATCACGTTCAGTTAATAATTCCTAGAACTAATCGAAACATTTATGTTTCTCATTTTCTTCGATGTCCTTAGAAAAATCTCACTAAGGATTCGTCTGTTAAGCGTTTTTGTCATACATACATCATTTTTGTCAGTTGTAGCTGATAAGCTACGGGTTCTACTCATCTAATAAATGGTCCAACATACCTGGAACTTGATTTCCCTCTTTTAACGACTCTGACTACCCCTTTCCATGGAAAAACTTTTAACAAAACCTTATCTCCCACTTGAAAGGTTTTCATCTGTTATCCATAACTCTTTTGATAATCTCGTATTGCTTTAACTTGAATTATCTTGTTTCTTGCACTATCTCGAGTCCAGATAGTTGCTTTTCTCCAAATTTCTGCCCAACAAAGACTGGGGTTTGGAACTTTCTCTTTGACACTGTTTTTGCAAACTACAAGACTTGATATAACTCCGAGGGAATATAGTAGCTCGAATCTCAAGGACAAGATTTAAAACAAGGTGGGGAGGATATAACAACCCCCTTAAAATATTTTAGACACCCCTAAATGTCCTAAAATACACCCCGTATACGAAAACCGGCCCCGAAATACCTTATATTAATAAATAACAAATAAAAACAAGAATAACGGTTTGTCGCGGGGTGCGACAGACTCTCCTTCAGCCGTAGTGGGGCGCGACTGAGCAGCAAGTGGCGGAGCCACAGCCCGCCACGTGGCATAACACGCGTCGACACCCGTGATGACTCAGCAACAACTGCTGCCGCCTTTAGGTCTCTGGCGGGGCGCGACAACCCCCCTTAATTCCGTCGCGGGGCGCGAGAGACCCCTAATCAGGCCCTATAAATTGGACGATCGAGCATCCATTCCAAATCGTTCACAATTCTAATTTCTCTCTCAATCTCTGATAGCTAAAATAATTCCCTGGTATTATACCCCCCCCCCCTAAATAGCGAAGCTCTGCCTCGTTGTAAGTATCATAACCCCCGGTTACGTATTAGTTACGGTGCCCGATTGATCTAGTGCTCCGTAACGCATGTCAAGACTCTGCCTGACTCAGTCGTTGGAGTTCTGTCTCGAGGAGGGTATATCTAATGTAAATATGGGTTATTATACTAAGACGTGTGCATTGTTTATTTAACTAGATTATAATCAGGAAGTCACAAGGAAATACCTAAAATAGCAATGTGAGTAATCCTTCTTTTTGTAAACCCTTTTTGTGAGTGTTTCCTCTTTTCGCAAATTGTTTTTACAAAACCTCAATTGTTTTAAATTATGATTAACAGCGATTGAGTATTTGTATTCTACAATTATCGTCGGTATGTCGGGGTTTTGTATACAAAATTTGTTACAACGCTGTGAGTAGTAACATGACCACAAGTCGGGTTGAT
This sequence comes from Helianthus tuberosus, assembly GCA_030545235.1. Taxonomy (NCBI): domain Eukaryota; kingdom Viridiplantae; phylum Streptophyta; class Magnoliopsida; order Asterales; family Asteraceae; genus Helianthus; species Helianthus tuberosus. The sequence goes on from CM060369.1 coordinate 89,898,034, forward strand.
AGTATTGTGGGTGGTAATTAAAGTAGAAAAATAAACAAATGTAATTGCGAGATCGCCCTCAATGCTGTAAAACGATAAAACTTGTTTTGATTAAACTGAGATTCACTCACCAGTATTTCTTGCTAATAAAATGTTTTAAACACATGTTTCAGGTAACTTAGTGTGAAGCCAATAAAATCCAGCTGGAGAGCACCGAAGGCTTATAAAAGTTACCTAATTAAAAAGGAGAATTGTTTTCAATAATTAGGGTTATTCCCTATAAATGTATTATAAATGAAAAATCGGGTTTTGTCCCACTTGTCTATTATAAATGTATTATCAGTAAAACTTGGGTTTTATCCCGATATTCTATTTTAAAGATATTGGTGTTTAACTATAATAAAAATATCTCCTAACTAAGGTCCTGATGAAAATTTCCGCTGCCAAATTAATAAACACTGATACCATCTGACTGACTCGCGGCTCCCGCTCCCAGGGTGGGGTCGGGGGCTGTGACAAAAATGACTATTTTATCAGGAGGCAATGAACCAACAATGGAGCATATGCCTCTTGTTTTTAGTACGAGTTTTGCTCCTTATATCTTATAAGTATGTGAATAAATTTTGAAATGAACAAAATATTGTATTAGATGTGTGAAAAAATAAATTACAATTAATTCATAAATAAATAAGCAAAAATCATAATTCTTTTAAGATTTTTTTACACCACATTTGTTAGAGACCCACGTATTACACAAACTTGAATAGAAAAAAACGATAAAAATAAATAAATAAGTATATATATATATAGGGTCGGGTTTTAGAGAAAACGGTAGAAAGTGTGAGAACGCTTACGGATCGTCAGATCAAAACAATCTTTGGACTAGATTGGCGTGGTGGCGTTTTCATAAATAACATCAATTTTATTACGTGGACGCGCTTCATTAAGGGTAAAAGTGTATTTTGACTTCTCCACACAAAACATCATCTCATGAAAATAAAACACCAAACAAAAATCACACACCATTCTAACTAAAAACGCCATTAGATATAAAATGCCAAACTTAATTATAATAAAATCCCGCATAAAAAAACCGCCAAAAAAATCCTATATATACAACATCTCAGACCTTCAATTAAAAACACACACAAAACACCAAACGCCATATTTAATATATACCATTCGTCTTAGAAACGCCAAAAAAATCCTACATATCCTCAATGCCAAAACATATAAAAACATTATTGAGGTTTGTTGTCAATAAAGTTTAGCTGTATGGGGTGGACAACATTGTCAGTTATCTTTCTTAACAGAGGATTAACAATGTTGTCCATCTGATACAGCAAAACATTATTGATTTTAGCATGATCAAATTTTGAGGTTGAAGGGGCTTTTATTTGTTGGCGTTCTTTTTATCGGTAAAACGCCAAAATTAAAAAAATCAAACATCTTTCATTGGAAAATTCAAGATTGTTGGCTGAAGGGTCTGAACTCAATAACATTTTGCTGCATGAGATGGACAAATCTCCAAGAAAAAGATGCTGATGTCAGACTTTGTGCTTCCAAACAGCCACAAAAAGACTACTTGAAAAACAAAAAAAATGAATCATACGAAAGTCGAACCAGCCAGTTAACATGATACAAAAAAGAAGAAAGAGACTGGTGATAGTGAAGATTTGGAAGATCAATTGTTTATATATTCTTTTTTTTTAATTTTCTTTTTCAGTTGATTGTTATATATTAAAACGCCATATATAATAAAAACGCCAGACAGCCAAAATGCTTGTTAAAACTCTATCATGTCGTAAAACCCCCCCAAAAACTCCCAAACTATAATAAAAGAGTTAAATGCCATTTTCGTCCTTGTGGTTTGGGCCATTTTGCCAGTTTAGTCCAAAGGTTTCATTTTTAACATCTGGTTCCAAAAAGGTTTCATCGTTGCCATTTTGGTCCAACTGACTTAACTCCATCCATTCACCTCTGTTAAGTCAGGGGCAATTTGGTCTTTTCCTAATTTTATAATAGATCATTTATTAATCCTACCCCATTTAAGCAGTTATATATATATATATATATATATGTTATTTTCATAAAAAGATAAACATACAACCTCATCTCTCTTCCTCTCTCTCTCTCACACCTCCAGCCACACCACCATTCACCACCACCCACCACCACACCACAACCACCACCATTCTAGTTACCACGATGATAACTGTCTGTCAGGGACTGTAGGATTGTTTTGTGACCCAAACGAGTCGTTCAGAAGAGTTCTTATCTATACGAAAGGCGGAAACAGACGTATAGACTTGGAAACAGCTTGATTCACACTTTAAACGTCTTGTATATTGATTTAACACTGTTTACAATCACTAGATAGACCGGCAGCACCTCGGTATATCAATCTAATTCCGTTACAAATGAATAGACATGAAGCCTATATATAGTGGAGGTGATTCCGCTTGAAAGTGGCACTGACACTTTCAAGCGGAATTAGAAATGTTAATTTCCCTTGAAAGTGGCACTGACCATTTCAAGCGGAATTACAATGTTAATTTCCCTTGAAAGTGGCAGTGACTGTTTCAAGCGAAATTACCCACTTTAACACAAACCCTAGTTTCTCGTACAATGTGCCCTGATCTAACAATTCTAATCCAAGACTCTATACAAGACGAAGTCGATAGACGTAATACACCAACAGACTCCCCCTCGGATATTGACGAAGTCTTCGGTGTCGAGTCTTCACAATCTTCAGTCTTTATCAGTCTTCGGGCTTCTTTCAAAATGTCTAACAATTGTAAGCATCCATCAAATCTCTATCTCTTCTTCTCTCTCATCTTGGCGCTCAATCATTCAAACTCTCCCTCGAATGATGATTTAACAATCTCTTGCAATTTCCAGGATCATCTGGCTCATATTCTGCTCACATGTTTACAGGTTCAGGAATCGCAACCTGGCTCTCTCATAGACATAACCTGCACAAACTCTACCTCACAATAAATTTCACAAATTTATAATTTGACAAATTTAAACTTTGTTAACCACTTGTAAAAACTAACTCAAATCAACATTCAAACTGATTTAACATTTTAACATCTCTAATGACCACTTGTAAAAATATCATTATAAATTCTTTTCAAACATTTCCCAACCCAACATTATTCATCATGTTTAGCACTTGGAATTTTGAAAATCAGCTTTTCAAACATCAGTTGTCGAAAATCTTTTTCTATTTTAAAAAATTTATGCAAAAACACATTGAAAATCTTTTTGGAATTTTGTTTTTAACTGAAATGCAGTAAAGAAATATTTGCAAGCAATCTTTTTGTGAGTTTGTGTAAGAGGATCATATCAGTTTATGAGACAAATCACCAACACCGTTAAGCTTTAAACATTTTAAGTTCTAAACGATTCACTTAGATTGTCAGTATACTGATCCATTTAAATCTTCACACAAAGTTCAACTGTTTCGAGATACGAGATTTAATGTTTTAAGCACTTAAACTTATTCGCGTGTCCCACCTCAGAATATACTCCCGTATCCAGATCCCAATATTCAGTCTTACAGGTGAGTATACCTAGATGATATCTGTAAGGGGTTAAATTGCGAGGGCCGTGAGAGCTCAGGTCAGAACTTCCGTTCAGCAGAGAGATGACGGCTTCGACTTTTGGTGGGTCCCATTTAGAGGATCTTTTTTTACAACAGCACATGATTAGCATTTTTCAATGTTTCATCATTTTTTATGCTGAGGGCAGGCTTTTATTTCAAGCAAGTGTAAAGTATTCTCCAGGGACTAGGCCATTGCTTCCGCAAAATCAGAAGTCCCGGGATAATACCCCAGATATCACTAAGCATAAGGACCTAGTATCTCAGAAAGAGGGGTCCTTCAAACAAGATTTCGGGGGTTACCCATATATCCGAGAGATGTTACCCACGATATAAGCAAGTTTGAATTTAGGTTTATATCTCGACACAATCTACTAAATATGCAAAAACCTACTGGCACATCATCAGTGAGACCGTTTATCACATTTTTCTTCCCAATTTTTTAGCGTGCTGTGATAGTCCACTGATGTACTATCATTTCCTCTTTTTTACAACAAAACTCATTTTTGAATTTATCATGTTTTTTACTTTTTCAAATTTTCTAATGTTTTTTGATTTTCTGAAAATTTCTTACTCCCCCTAAAATTCAAAATCATTTAAAGGAAATTTGAAAACAAACTGTACAAGCAAAGTAACAACTGATATCAAATCACTTCAATTCGCCATCCACTTGGCATAAACAATCAGAACTCCCCCTTTCAACAAACCATTTTCCTATTGTGATTTCAAAACACTTAAGTTTGTTTTAATCAAATGGTTTTTCCGGAAAATAAGTTTTGTTGATTTTATATAACCACTTGTAGGTTAGGGGATTCATCACATTGTTCTTCAAAATATCACATGTAGGAAAAACAAGTACAATTTAATGTCCTTGCTTTACCACTTGTAAGTGAAAACCTTCATCAACCACTTGTAGGTTCACTTCACCTATCATACCATTTGTAAATCAAAATATAACAATTTAAAGATATCACCTATAGATTTACCAACCAAACAATCAAGAATGATGCCGATTCCTGCTCCACTCTTACCAACCTGGGAGCTCCGGCAAATCAGGATTTCAGTTAGGAAAAACTTTCCCCCAAGCCTGACCATCCTTGGGAGATTCTGGTACACATCTATCCCACCAACATTTAGATTTGTAAAATTCTTTTGCACCTTTAACCTTTCCATCAACCATCTTTCCGAAAATATGTTTAACTTTTCCATTAAACACTTTTTCAGCATCAAATTCTTTCTTATCAGCGAAGAATTGACCTGAAATTTCAGTTTTACCCACTTTCAACTTCAAATTTTCCTTTGACAATTTAGGAAAATTTTCATCGTTCACCTCTGGAACGGAATTCTCATTCTTCTTCTCAATAGATAGCTCCTCTGATTTTATGGAATCAGATTCATCACTAGAACTTTCATCTGAACTTTTGACAACCCATTTTTGTTTATTTAAATCGACAGTTCTTTTGTAAAAATGTTTTGAAACATCACCAGTTTTGAAAGTCGAATTCTCAAGCACTTTAGATTTCTCAGTTGGTTGTTTCTTTTTATCAACACATTTCTTGTTTGTTTCAAAGTTAGAAGAAACTCCCTGTTTTGAATAAGTGGACTCGTGGCAATTCCAAGCAATGTGTCCAGCTTTTTGACACTTAAAACAGGTTCTTCTGTCAACTCTCGGAGCAAATTTCTTCACATTCTTCTTTATTTCAGCAAGAAACTCTTGATTTGTCTGTTTCCAGAATGGTTTCTTTTGCTCTTCTTCAGAACTTCCTCCTGCAACAAATTTTGTTTTTGGTTTATAATTTTTCTCATTTTTATAATTTTCCGAAGAATTAAAACCTAAGCCTTGCTTTCTGAAATTACCGTTATGGTTTGGTTTCTTTCGATAACCTGAACCAGAACTGTAACCCTTTTTCTTGTTCAATCTCTGTTGAACTCTTGAAGTGTACTTTTTAGGTTTTTCATGAAGATTTAAATCTTTTATTTCAAAAATATTAATTTCCGTTAATTTGAAAACCTGTTTGATTTGTTCAGTTTTGACACTTCTTATTGGAAATTCCTCATCAGAATATAATTTGTCTGAATCATTCAAAGTATATGCTACTTTGATTGGTCCGTCATTCAAATTAGATTTTGATAACATGAATTCTTTATTGTAAACCCTTTTAACCGGTGAACTCGGACTCTTTTCTGACGAACTCGAACTTTCCGATTTAGACTCCGGTTTTGACTCTTCATCCATATCCAACACCTGATCGACCACTTTCTTTAATAATTCAGACTCGTGATCAGTGTCAGACGCTGTGAATGTAACATCAATATTATCTGGTAATTCATCAATGATTTCAGACTTTAATTTGATGTTTACTGCCTTTTTTAGACGCTCCTCATTAGGATTCCTGGGGGAATAACTCTCATAGATTGGAGGCAGACACTTGTTATACTTGACACTTTGTGTCTTACCAGCATCTATGTCTTCCGTTTCTTTATCTTTAAACGCTTCAAGACCTGCAACAGTAGGATACACACGATCAATCAAATAATCACATGTTGTATAACTCAACAACAATCGTTTAATCCTTTCACTCTCAATCTTTTCAAGCTCTAAATCCTGTTTCAGCTTTGCACAGTCTTCAATATACTCATTGATGACCTTCTGCTTCATCATTAATGTTGAGCTCATTTTTTCCATTGCATTTTCGATTTCTGAATTTGTCTTTTTCAGACTATCAACTGTTTTGTTCAGCACATAATATGATTCCTTCACATACTTCACATCAGACAGTAAATCTTCTTTAATATTCTCTAATTCAGCAATCTGCTTATTTTTCTCTTCACAAACTTTGCAAGATTCTAAACATTTCAAACAAGGTTTTTCAACTTCAACTTCTTTTTCAACTATCTTTTCAACTTCAATGATTTTTTCTACTTCAACCATTTTCTCCACTTCAACGATTTTCTCTACTTTGACAAGTTTCTCAACTTCGACTATTTTTTCGACTTCAACTATTTTCTCTACCACTTTCTCAATCACTGATTCAATATTTGCTTCTCCAGCTTCTGTCTTTGCCTTTTCATCAGCTAGTATCTTTGTTGCTTCTAGCTCTCTCTCTTCAATCTAGCAATCTTCTTCTGATTCAGCAACTCAACTTTATCTGCAAAGAAAAAATTAAAACTGTCAGGATCTATGCCTTTTCTAGCTTTGTTAAGATACTCTTCCTCATCATCGGTATCAATATCACTTCCTAGATCTGGAAAAATTGGGATTCTTTTCCGATTAGCCTCATCTTCACCCAGAATTCTAGCAACAAGACCTGAACCTGGTGGAATATATTTATCCCAGCTGAAACCTTCAGCCACTTTCTCATCATCTTGATCAATGATACCAAAATAAGCTTTGTTATTTGCATCTTCGATCATTCTAGCATGAGCAGTTTGTGGTTCCTTTTGTTGAGTAATCTGATGAAAAATTGATTTCTGATAATAATCATTTTTTCCATCTTGTCTTCCAGTTGCTTCTTTGTTTTTGCATTCTCGTTTAAAATGTCCTTTACCTTTGCAACGAAAACAAGTGACTTTCGATTTGTCAAACCCTAATGGAGAAGTAGCCATTCCTCGAAACTCATCTCTACCAGTAATTTGTTGAAACTTTTCTGCCCTCCTCCAAGCACTAGCCAAACACCATTTGACATCCATCAACTCAAGTTCTTCAGCATCAATCTGGTCATAATCCTCTTTTGTAAGCATCGGATTTCTAATTTTGCCAGCAATCAAACCTTCATACGATTCTAACATAGCAACAAGTGATGCCATGTGTTGCTTTGCTATTTCTGGAGAAAGATTTGACCATTTTGAATGTTCAAAGTAACATTGCACTGCAGATTTGTAGAATTCTGTTGTTGAGGACTTGGTGTTGTATGATTTGGATCAAAGCTTGAAGACGAAGATCCACCACTCTGAGTTACATTACTACCCTTTGTTCCAGATGAACTGTCAGCACTAAAACCAGTTTGGATCTTTGGGCTAGGGCTGGGGTTAGCCTCAAACTTGTTCCCTCTGTAATATAAACTAACATCTTGTTGAGCATTTGGATTCTTCATGATTGCCGTTTTCTAAATATCCAACTCGTGCTCTTCAATCTTTTGAATAAACTGTGCCAGATTCATATTTTCTGATTTTCTCATGTGTTTAACAATCAACAGATAAGTTCCCCATTTTTGCTCTGGTAATGCATCAGCAAGTTTATCAACCCATTCATCATCATCTTTCTTAATGTCCAATCTTCCCATTTCCAATACCATGTGACAATATCTATCAATGGTCATCTTTGTTGTTTCATGATCGAAAGCTGCAAACATATCAAATGATTTCTTCAATAACGCCTTTTTGTTTTTGATCATATCTGCGCTTCCTTTGAACTTTTGAATCAATGCCGTCCAAATATACCTAGCAGTACCCTCATGTTGGAGCAAAAAAAAGATGTCTTCTTTAATCGCTTATTGAAGAATACTAATCATCATTTTTTCACTTGTATACTTCAATTTATCAATCTCTGTAAAGTCACTGAATCCCTTTTCAAGCCCACGTTCATTTTTCAATTTTTCGTAATCTTTCTCCAATGAACACCATCCATCAAATTTGTAAGCTTGCACCCAGTTCTCGAATCGATTTTTCCATCCTTGAAAATCTTCAATGTACATAAGCTTTGGCGGTTTTTGGTGAGTTCCCGTCTCATTCTCACTGTACAAAGTTTCGGCAGCTGTAACAGGAGCAATCGGTGTCGCAAACGCATTGTAGAATTCCTCTTCCATGTTTCGAAAAATTGTTTCTCAAAAGTTCAAGTTTCACACGAAATACAGAAAATTTGCTAATTTCCCTTGAAAGTGGCAGTGGTTATTTCAAGCGGAATCACTATTCAAGCGGAATACCAGTTTCAAGCGGAATTAGGTGTACTTTTCAAACGGAATTACAATTTCAAGCGGAATCAGATGATTTTTCAAGCGGAATAGCGATTTCAAGCGGAATCAGATGATTTTCAAGTGGAATAGCGATTTCAAGCGGAATCAGGTAATTTCGTTTGAAATTACCACAACTTTTCAAACGGAATTAGATGTCTCGTTCAAACGGAATTACCTTTTTGGCCCATTTTTATCAGATTTAGTCCGAATTTAGGTCTGATTCTTTCAAGGGTTTGTTAAAACTGTATTTTACACGTAATATCAAAAGATCAGTCCATTTTAACCGTAAAAACTTGTTCAATTTTGAAAAGAAGGTGTAGAAGTCAGAAAATATGGTTGTTTTGGCAAGAACTCTTCCTCCTGAGCTCTGATACCACTTGTAGGATCGTTTTGTGACCCAAACGAGTCGTTTAGAAGAGTTCTTATCTATACGAAAGTCGGAAACAGACGTATAGACTTGGAAACAGCTTGATTCACACTTTAAACGTCTTGTATATTGATTTAACACTGTTTACAATCACTAGATAGACCGGCATCACCTCGGTATATCAATCTAATTCCGTTACAAATGACTAGACATGAAGCCTATATATAGTGGAGGTGATTCCGCTTGAAAGTGGCACTAACACTTTCAAGCGGAATTAGAAATGTTAATTTCCCTTGAAAGTGGCACTGACCATTTCAAGCGGAATTACAATGTTAATTTCCCTTGAAAGTGGCAGTGACTGTTTCAAGCGAAATTACCCACTTTAACACAAACCCTAGTTTCTCGTACAATGTGCCCTGATCTAACAATTCTAATCCAAGTCTCGATACAAGACGAAGTCGATAGACGTAATACACGAACAGATCGTGACCACACCTGCTTCTTTATGTGGAGGATTTTAACAAAGATCAAGCGACGATGGTGGTTAGATCCGGTGACCCACCGTCATCCTACGAGATCTGGTGAAAGTCAAGTGGCTTAATTTACCTCTCCAAGTTTCGTTAGGGCATAAATTAGCTACCCATGAGGTTTAGAGACAGTGAGATAAAGGTGACTCAAATCTATGATGGTGTTTGGGGGGGGGGGGGTTAGAGAGAGATGATTCAGATTTGCGATAGTGGTTATTGGTGGAGTTTGGTGGCCGACAGATCTGAGGAACCATCTGGAAATGGTGGTTAGCGGTGGAGCGGAGATGGTGGTTATAGGTGGAGCTTGGTGGCCGACGGGGTTTCGGAGATGGTGTTATCGGTGGAGCTTGGTGGCTGACGTATATGAGGAACCATCCGGAGATGGTTGTTATCGGTGGAGCTTGGTGACCGTCGGATAAGTGGAACTGACAGAAGTAGTTTTAGGTGACGGTGGTAAAGATCGCAACGCGGTGGTGGATTGGTGGTAGTGGTGGTGGTGGTTCATAGAAAGAGAAAGTTCAAAGAGACAGAAAGAGACTGTGTTTAGAGATTATTTTGTATTGACTGAATTTAGAGATTGTTTTGTGAGGCTATGGTGAAGCTGGTGTGTGTTTCAGTACATTTTGTTTGAGTTAAATACATTTTATGCAGGTATATGTTTGAGTTAAATACGGTTGCAGGGTGTTGCAGATATGTTTGAGTTTCAATACATTTAATAGACAAAAATACCCCTTGACTAACTGAGGAGCATGGATGGAGTTAAGTCAGTTGGACCGAAATGGCAACGATGAAACCTTTTTGGATCCAGATGTTAAAAATGAAACCTTTGGACTAAACTGGCAAAATGACCCAAACCACAGGGACTAAAATGGAATTTAACTCATAAAAAAATTACTTTGGAAAAGTATTATAAAAAACCGAAAAAATAAAAAAAATAAAAATCAAACTTCAAAATGTAACCAGAAACAGTAACTACAAAACAGTAAAAATGAAGAGACGGAAAATTTATTATATTAGAATCTAAAACGCCAAACTTGAAAGACGGGACGTGTTACAGACTTAAGAGAAAAAAACTTGTCAAAAACAATAATTACAAACAGTAACTGAAACGACGAATACTTTATTATAATAATGCACCGCCTAACCTACGCCGCCAAAAGAAATTCTATAAAATAATAACTCTCAGCAACTTCCATTTAATCAAACCAAAAAAAAAAAAACGCCAAATACTACTAAATACCACTCACTGTAAAACGCCAAAAAATAAAAAAAAAATCAAAGATGGCTAATATGCTATCTTGGATATTCAGTATTGTTCTTCGTGAAGTTTCACTGAATGGATTGTTAGCTGAGAGGAGTAACTCAGAAAGATTTTGCTGCATGAGATAGACAAATCTTCAAGAAAAAGATATTGATGACAATCGAATATCATTTTGTGTTCTTTGTTCTTGAATAAGGCTTGAATGAAGAAAAGAGATCAATGGCACTGAAGAGTGGGATGATTATAAAGATGAAGATCAAGATGAAGAAAAAGCGAAAAACCCACCCACACGTCATAGATCTATCTACCCAAATATCCACAAAAAGCCACTTCAACAGACGAGCAGGCAAAATAATCAAACCGATGGGTTTGTTAAGTTTTACATAAAACGCCATCTATTTGGTGACAGTTCTTGTACTATTAAAAAGAAGAGAGAGGCTGATGACAGTGAAAATTATGAAGAGAGATCCGATTATGATTTTTAATTTATTTTCTTCGCTTCTATTTTTTTCCCTGTGGTTGTAATATAATCTTGCAATTGTAAAACGACAAGATACCACAAACGCCAAAATGTATATAAAAAATAATAGAACAATGGGCCATCTTGTTTAAAACGCCTTGAAAAAATGCCATTCAGATAGATTTCCTGACCCCCCTGGGGTTCCAATGGCATACGATTTGAAAAACGCCATAAACGCCAAAATGTTAATACAATGAAACCACTAAACGCCATTAAATATTGAATTTGGATAACGCCAAAAATCTTAAACCCCTAAAAATAAAACAATATTGGGAAAAGCGGAACTGAAAAAACAGAAGATAAAAGGACAAAAAAGCCCCTCCGCCCTTCTCTATGCCGCGTGACACGTGTTGGGCCAGGATGCGTTCTCACCGTTCTCATACTTTTGAGCGTTTTCCCCTGATCGCTTCTATATATATATATACGAAGTTACAAATCTAATATCTATTATCTATCTATACTTTCTATAAAATGAGAAAACACAGTGACATAAGAAAAGCTGAGGTGACAGCCATAGAGACTTTCCAACAATGCTTTTCTTATGTCATTATTACATCATAAATGTTTATATAAAATCACTTTGAATTTTCAAAACTCTAGCCCATATTCAACTTTCAAGGCTTTGCCCAGATACAAAAGGGCAAAGCTCTACCCGCATGCAAATTTGAAACCTCTGCTTTACATTCAAAATTCTGGCTCCATATATATAAGATACATCATTCAGGCTCCACATTCAAATTCAAACCATACTTTCAATTTATCTCTCCCTCAAATCCCCTCTTCTCAATACTCGACATTTGTTCATAAAGGAAAAGTTAAAAACCAAAGCTCTCTTTGACCCACTTTCATAACAAATTTTGGGGATATTTCGTTTGCCTTGATGATGGTAATGTAATATATGAATATGTTTGTTTTTGTTTTTGATTTATTGTAATTGTTTTTTATCTGAGTTATGACTAAATGATGATTGTGAATGATTTGAGCAGATGATGATGATTGTTCTACAGTTGTTCATACTAAACGCAAGAAACTCTCTGCTTCTGTTGTAAGATAAGATTTTATTTAACACCATAGATAAGTAGCTTCAGTTTGTTTTTTCCTTTCTTTCCCTCAAATGCAGAATTTTCACATTCAGTGTAACAACCCGCACATCCGTGCGTTGTTACTACTCGTTACACTCGTTACGCCTAGCACCAGAGATTCGGATCATAATGTAACTATATCACTTACAACGCTAATTCACAGTATTTTCGCATATTACGCATACTTTATCGCTATAACACATCACATCGCACATACTAACACTCACGATGACGCTGAGTGAGGACCTATTCTACCCTCCTCGATGGCTGTGGTCTGTCCTAGCAAACGTTTGATTGCAAATGAGTATATCTTCTCCTTATTATCTTGGTCTTCCTAGAAAACGTTTGATTGCAAATGGGTATATCTTCTTTTTATTATACATGTCCTAGTTAACATCCACTGTAAAAATAATAAAAGTTGTTGCATGCATACACGAAACACCGTTAAGCCTACCAACAATTATCAATGTATTTCACCTCAACTCGATTGTCACCACTTCTACAAATTTCATACTCACCCAAATTCTACATAAAACATTCAAAATATTAAAAAAGTTCACTCAAAATATATTTGAAATATCTATAATACTATATAAAGGAAAAGTGATGTACAAGATGGTAATTTTGTCATGTGTATCAATTTTAAAGCAACATGTACAAAGTGCTTAAAGCCATGGAATTGTAAAGTTTTAAGACACTGCAGGGTTAATCTTGGGATTTCACATGGAATTCTAAAGGAACTCTAATAAAAGCATGTAATAATTTGACGAGGAAGAAGAATCGCAGACTTTTCTCTCCGGATTAGGGTTTCTTTCAACTTCAAAATGGTTAGTATTTTACATCTCAATCACTTGCCGCCATTAACGTAACCCTTGCTTGCTAATTACTTACATAATGCACCCTTATCAATCGTCTCTTTCATCATCCAGGATTAGCAGCAAAAACCTCTGAATCGTTTCCAGAAATCGGTGAACCCTAAATTGATCTCCCAAACCCAGGTAAATCTCTGTTTTGCAATAATATATGTCCATTCTTGAATCGTTTGAGGTAACTGTTGGAATGAATGAATATCTCTTCATTACGTGTCAGATCAGATCGGGGCTCTTGGATTTGTTCATTGCATCAGATTTGGATTTTTCATTAAATTACTGTGAAACACTATGGGTCATCTTCTGTTTCTGAGACTGATGAGGTTGATCAAGAAAAACTTGCTATGTGTTTGATGATGTTGTCAAAAGATTCCGCGAATTGGGCCTGTGTGAATTCGGTTGTCGAATCGTCGGACAATAACTCTGCTGTTCTCGAGACGAAATCGTCTTTGGTTGAAAGAATCAGTAAGAAATCAAGTGGCGGTTTGGATGCCGATAGTGTTCAATTCGAGAATGTTACTGCTAGAAAAGTGGAATCGGACATTTCGGTTGAGAAATTGCTTCGATACGGTGACCCGAATAAGAAGTCGAAACGGGTATTCGATAAAACGCAAGAACTGACTTACGAACAGAAGCTCGAAATAAGAAGGAATTTGTTTCGAGAATTCGCGTATTTGAAAAAAAAAAAAAAAGAGTTCGCAATGATGATGATTGGTATACTCTGGATCATTATACGGCCATGGGTCACGCGGCTCCATCGTGTTCGGATATGACTGATCTAGGATTGAATGGTCAACAACTCAACGATTGAGTGGTCAACTGGTAAAAAACTTTAATTTCTATTTTGTTGGTTTTTTGCATTTTTTCATGGTATAAACTAGAGAGGTTAAAAGTTGCATTTTTGTTTCTTTTGGTTATGTTCATCAAATTCTTGCTATGTTTCTTGAAAACATGCTGAATTTTCAAGATTTTGGGATAAGTTACAGGAATTTTGTTTAAATGTTAGTTGATTTTAAAATCTTGATGCCTTTGCTCTTTTGTACTTCAATGGACTATGAAAATCATATCTTTTAAATTTCATTGTTGGGCAAAAACTGGTTACTTTCAAATTTCATTTTTTTGCAACCTTTTTTTAGGCCAGGCGGGGCGGTTGATTATCAACGCGTGATAGGATAAAATCAACGCGTGGAAAACAATAGTTCCCACCGCCACCTCTCAATTTCACGCATGATAGTTTAACGTGGGCCGATTTCGTTATTTTTTCAACGCCGTGATGTATTATTTTGTGAGGGTAGTTGTTGGTTGGGGGGAAATTGTTGGGTGTGGTGGTGAGTGATGACCACCCCCACTAAAAAAGGTTGTGAGTGATGGAAAAATGGTTGCTGACATGGCGGAACATGATTGGATATTGTGAGTGATGAAATTTTATCACTAGTGACCACCCCCCTCCCCTTAGAAATAGACCAATATGGTAATCTATGTTAAGGGTATTGTACATGGTAAGTGTTCATGGTAAGTTGGTGGTATGTTCACGCCCCTTCTTTGACTATGAAAGCTAATTTTGATTTTTTTTCTTTTCGTGTTAATGACAGGAAGTTATTGACATTATGGATCAGTCATACCCTATGAACGTGAGTGCTATTTCTAGCTCCTTAATTTTTTTAGAAATATGATAAGATCATTTATTAGTGGGAATGGCGGACATATTTGCGTCTACCAGTGGCAGTTTCGGTACATTTATCTAAAAGTTGGGCGATTTGAGTTTTGAAGGTGCACGTTGGGAAAGTTTTGACCCGTTTCCCTTTTAATCTACCTCTTTTTAGTTGCAAGTCTTCCCTTTTATTTTGTCTGTAGATTGATGTCTTGCCAACTGCAAATGCCTGTATCTTTTTTTCTTTTTTTTTGCTGATTTTACTTGATTGTTTGGTCTTGGTTTTGATTTTTGCGATGTAGGTGATGAGAAGAAATACACTCATGCTAATTATACTCCTCTGTAGTCAAACGTGCTAGAACCGATGGTATGTTCACATGATAACCTTTTTTTCTTTTTCTAGCTACCCTTTTACCTGTACACCATTTAATTTAACTATGTTTCAGGGGTTCCGTTTCCAACATCATTTCTGTTTGTTTCGCAGCACAAAAGTTCGATTTATCCGATTCTGTATGACGCAAGCTATAATTTAGGTAACGCGAAACGAGAAACTAGAACTGTTATCTCGACTTACTCTATCAATTTTGGACTATTTATCATTTTCAATTTTGGTTCGACTTTGTAACGTGAAACGACAACTGTTATCTCGACTTACTCTGTCATCTCTATCGTAAGTCCGTAACCTAGCATTTTGGTGAAAAGTATCAGCTAAGCCTACGGTTCAATGTGTTCAAGTATAACGTGAACCACATTAACCGAGTGAACCCGATGGGCAAACCGTACAAGCTGAAACTCAACGAGTTTGCTGATATGACTAACCATGAGTTCAAGGCTGGTTTTGATTAAAAAATCTTGCACTTCAGGATGCTAAAAGGCAAAAGGTGACAGACCCCGTTTACGCATACGAAGACCACTTTTTGTTAAATGAAATACAGTGTGTAGATGACTCGCCAGGTGTTGATGATTTCCATTACCTTGTCAACTGAGGAACTAAATAAGAATTCACCGGGGTGAGTTCTAGCGTATCTTGTAATGGTTCTTTTTTTAAAACACTTTAACAAGTATGACATTATGACATGAGCCTTTTTCACCATCTTTTAATTTTTTTTACTAATAATAAGCTTTTACGCTCTTACGTTATTGATGTAAACATGCTTCATGGCTCAGGTACCAAGCTCCACTCAATGTAGAGAGACCGAGGCCACAATATAACAACTATCAAAGACAACAAGCATACAATGCAGTAAATGAAGGTGGAAGAAACTATTATAACAACAGGGGCCATGGTCAAGGTGGCGGGATAAGAGGAGACAGAGGTCGTGGCTGGAACAAGGGCGGATATGGGAACCGAGGCGGTGGATATGGAAGCTATCAAGGCGGGGATGGGTACAAAAACTACCAAGGCGGTGGTGGATATGGTGGCTACCAAGGCGGCAGGTATGGCAACTATCAAGGTGATGGTGGTGGTAAATACGGAAACTACCAAGGCGGCAGACGGTATGGCAACTCTCGAGGTGATGATGGTGGTGAATACGAAAACTACCAAGGTGGTGGTGAATATGGAAACGGTCAAGGTAATTTAACTTCTTCCTACTTTATAAACATTTCATTTGATATTGTATCACTTAAGTTTTTTTTACTGTCGTTCTGTTTTCAATAGATAAGAATGGTTACTCAAACAGTCGAGGTGGTGGTCGTCGGGGAAATGCAGGCTACCATGGTTAGTTCTTTTTCTATTTAATAATTTGATATTCCTCCACTCAACTTTGTTTTAAGTATATGATTTGTTGTACCATCATAAATAATTTGCATACCCAGTATATGCTCTTGCAATGCTGTAGTTAGAGGTGGCAAAATGGACAGGTTGGGTAACACGTTCGGGTCAAAACAGGTCGCTTTTAACACTTTCTTTGTGTATTTCTTTAATTTTGTATAAATTAATACGTTAAATATGATTGTGAAAACTATATTAACAACAATATTATTACAGTGATTCGTTTAAACAAATGATGTACCAAGTTGTATGCATTTATATTCCAACATGTAGTTTCATGGGGGACTGGAGAAGAGAGCTCACCTGCCAAAAATTCCAAATCAGGTTTCCTCACTCTTTCTTCTGTAAATTAGTCTTTTGCGTGTAGTTACACAGTTATCTTACCCTCTTTGACTACAGGAAACACCTCCACCTTCATATCCTGATTGGTCAAGCTCTATGCAGGTGCATGTTATAAAACCTTAACTTTTTTTGTCAATAGATTCATTAAAACAAGTGTCACATGATGAGATGAATTGATCCAAGAAAGTGATTGTATATAGATTGCGTGTATAGGGGCTCTATATATAGAGTATAACATGAATACTTTGTAGACTAATATAAGATGGATTTTTTGTAATATTTAGTGACCTTTGTGTTCAGGCTTATTATGGCTTTGGGGTTGCTCCACCTTTCTTTGCGTCAACTGTTGCTTCTCCAACTCCTCATCCATATGCATGGGGTGGTCAGGTAATAATAAATGTAAAAAGTTATTGAGATGCAGATGTAGTTAACTAATTGACATTATGTTTAATAATCCATTGTATTTATAACTGTTTCAGCATCCTATGATGGCACCTTATGGGACTCCAGTTCCATATGCTGCTATGTATCCACCAGCAGGAGTTTATGCTCATCCCGGTACGCCTATGGTAACAATCAGTCTCCCTTAACAAAGTTTTCTTTTAGATGGCATCTTCTACAGCATGTAAACTGTAAAGTGCGTATTGGTATATGGTTCTTATTCTTGTAATGATTATCCTTGTAGACTCCTGGCACTGTGTGTGGATGATGTATGTACATATATGTTCATTAATCAAACAATGATTGTTTGACTACAGCCAACCAAACTGAGATGGCCTGAATTGTTTGCTACCGTTGATTCATCACTGGAAGATTGGTTTGTTGATGAAATGCGAATAGTACGCTTGTTTTTAGCTCAAAATTCTTTTATTTATTGTTAGAATGGTTAGTTTATATGCCTTATATTGCATCTCATATTGTGGCAGTTGCGGAAGTCAACTGCAGAATTAAAATGTTATGAACAAGAAATTCAGTTATGTTAGTTAGTTAGAAAACGGTTAAATAACTTTCGTATTGTAAGGGTATAAATACCCACTGATGTCTTCATTTGTATGTGTGAAATTAGAAGTTTACATTGTATATTTTCTTTGTCTATGTTTCACCAGACGAGTCCCTGCACATATTTTGGGCATACTCAAACTCACAGTTGTTCATCCTATGTTCGTGAATGTTAATCGATCCCCGATCCGACAATAACCGGTGGGGCCAATTGACGGGCTGTGATTTTGTCACGGTTTTCTTTGTTTAGCTGGACACAGTCTTGGTTTCTCTTTTGCTGGGCTGTTGTAGCAAATGAAAATGTACCAAACATCCCGACTTGGTGATATATTCATGCCCGATATTATCGACTCCGCCGCAACGCGCGGGTCTCCCACTAGTATGTAAAAAAGAAAGAAACATTACACCAACCTTTGATTTTTTTTTTGTCAAGGTAACTCTTAGTTTTAGGTACTAAGGTACCCTTCCATTTTTTTAAAAGCCTCCCATTCTTGTCTAACCATACCATAATTGTCTCTCTAATGGAATCAAGTAGGTCCAGTATCAGTTGATAACGCACCTCACCTATCCAAGCTTTGGAATGCCTCCGAAATATTATTAGTAACATAATCAAATTTTGGTGTTTCACCAAACCTATAACGACTCCATATCTTATTGTGATTCTCATTAAGATAAGTAAGTGCATCATTACTTGCTACGACAATTTCATTTAATAATCGATCATGCTGGGTTACACTATAGGTCTTTGCATCTCACCGTAAATTTCTTATGAATAAATCACCACGAAAAGCCTCTTGAAATTATTATATAAGTGCCTAATGAACCAACGAGGAGAAAAAATCAACATACCTGAACTGTGCAAGGAAAAGATCGGCGTCCTGTGTAGGGTTTGTCGCCGTGATAGTCGATGACGTGGGAATAAGGTTGTTGTTTGAAACTGTGACTACCAAAGAATAATTGTGTGAAATTGCGAAGGGTGTGTAGGGGTTGTCATGTGATCGACGTTTATCAGGAATATGAAACGATCAATTGTAGATGATGGGATTATAGAATAGGATAAGGGTAAATGGGTAATTTCTCAAAAAAAAGAGAAAATATGTAATTGTTTTTAATAATTGGTAATATATAATAAGCCCTCACAGAAAGGGAAAACATGCAAAAACTCCTTTATTAGACAAGCCTCAATAAGAGCTCGAGCACTTTTTCGAGTTTTCTATAAACCAATCTCAAGTAGCTCAAAAATGACCCGTACTTAAAATACAAAAATATCATTAAAACATAGGTTATCAAATACGTCTTTGCCACAAAGAAACGTTACATACATTCTCATCACCACCAAGCTGAATCAGTCATGATCAATCAAAGACCCATCAAACCCAGACCAAACCCATCATCTTCCTCATCATCCTCCCACGATCCCCACAAATCCGACCAACCCCTAACCAAAATGGGCAGACGATCAATCTTCAAACTAACCCTAGCCACACTCCTCTTCATCTTCGCTTTCTACACCCTTTTTCACACCCCAATTCACCCCAATCCACACACCCATCTGCACCCACAAACCACCCTTCAAACCCCACAACAATCCGTCAAAATCTACATGTACAATCTCCCATCAAGATTCACCTATGGCGTCATCGAAAGCTACGAAATTTCTCGAGGTGCCAAGGGGATTGATGACGTCACAACCCTCAAATACCCCGGTAATCAACACGCTGCTGAATGGCACTTGTTTTGTGATCTGAATAATACAAAAAGATCCGGGTCGGATGTGACCAGGGTTTCGGATCCGGGGCAGGCTGATTTATTCTATGTGCCGTTTTTTTCGTCGTTGAGTTTGGTGGCGAACCCGGTTCGCAATGGGGTTGTGCCGAAAGAGGGGTATAGTGATGAGGAGACACAGGAGGAGTTGGTTATGTGGTTGGAGGAACAGTTTTATTGGAAGAGGAATAATGGGAGGGATCATGTGTTTATTTGTCAGGATCCGAATGCGTTGTATAAGGTTATTGATCGGGTTAAAAATGCGGTGTTGCTTGTTTCGGATTTTGGGAGGTTGGGTTCGGATCAGGCATCGTTGGTGAAGGATGTGGTGTTGCCGTATTCGCATAGGATTAATGCGTTTAAGGGGGATACGGGTGTGGAGAATAGGAAGTGGTTGATGTTTTTTATGGGGAATCGGTATCGAAAGGAGGTATGGGTTGATTTATGTTTTGTTTAATTTGTTATTGCATAGCAATGCGTAGTTTAAGTGTAATTATCAGCTGAGTTTGTAATTCTAAATGACAATAAGTAGTACTACTTTACCATAGCATTATCTTCATACCTCATTATATTAGGGTTCTATGTTGTCAAAAGCGCGTTAGGTGTGCGTCTAGGCGCTCAGGCGCAGCGAGGCGAGGCTATAGCGCCTCGTGGTGGCTTAGGCGCGAATCTGGGCTTTTTTTTTGTAAAAACTCTACTCAGGCGAGCGCCCAGAGCCAGGCACAAGGGAGAAAAAACGTTGGTTTTAAACATGTCAGGCGCGGTGAAGAAGAACAAGAGAGGTGATGAACGTATTGAACAGCAACAATCATACCCTGCGTCTTCATTCTTCTCACGTTCCTTCTTTTTTTCTATCTTGCAAAAGCGGCGGTCATTTTAATTGGCAGATACCGTTTTAGGGTTTTGTTGTTTGTGTATTTAAGTTTTATTGGGCTTCTATCATATTGTTATATTTGACTTTTTTTGGGCTTTCCTTTATGTTTGCTATTAGGGTTAAAGTTAAACATACTTGCCTCAACAAGTTTGTGTACAAATGTATTGGCAATTTGAGTGGTGCTACATGCATGGTTACTTGACACTTTTACTTGGAGATTTTTCATGAGATCTTGAAGTAAAACGGTTTATGCTCCTCTTTTCTGGTTTTTGTATCGTCAACTTAATTACAAATATGCTCTTTTGCTGGCCTATCTTGTTGTTTAGTATAGGAAATTGCTCCTAAGTGAGTGGCACAATCTTAGAATTCATTAGACAATACAAATTTGTGGGTTTGGAACGATAGACCTTTAGGTTATGGTTATCGTGAATAAGTTGCAACCAAATATGCTGCAACAATATTCAGCTGCAATGTTGTGTGATGGTGAGAGCGTGGTCTTGAAAACAAAGAACATTGTTAATGAGAGTGCTTGAGCAATATTAGAGTAAATGTCTGCATATACGCATACCCGTTGGTTGGTAAAGAGGTTTTTATAGGCAATGATTAACATTGATGGTTTTTACCATAGTTATCAAAAGCGATCGATTTTCCCGCGTAGGTGATATTTCTGGGCGAGTCGACCTGTATGCACTTTTCCCTCCTAGGTAAAAAGAGCCACGTGAATTTTTTGTTGAAATCCTATCTCTTATACATATACCAGATGATATTTATAGGTATTTATCTATTTTTTGGAAATCATATCTCAATCAAATCAAATCTTATACATCTTTAAAAAAAATATATTTGAAATTTAAAAAAGTTAGAGATATCATATCTTGTTATTCAAATAAGAACCTAATCTGATAAAACAACTTTCATAATCTTCCTGTGTTTAAAAAAGCGCGCTTCAACGATGAAGCGCTGAAGCGCTGGAAAAAAACGCTTTTTTGGGTCTGAAGCGATACATTACGTGAAGCGAGCTTTAAGCGGCGAAGCGATGTGAAGCGAGCTTTAAGCGGCGAAGCGATGAAGTTGTGAAGCGACGCTCCAGCCAATCAGATCACCATTTGGGCCATTTTTTAAGCCCAACAGTCTTTACAAGGTACATATCGACCTTATATCGACTTCCTATGTGAAATCCGGCGACAAATTCCGGCGACGGAGTTGCTTTCAGCCGGAAACCAGGAAGAAGGGGGAAGAAGAAGAAGAGAGATGCTGAGAGCGGCTGCTGTCTTTTAGGCTTTTAGGGTTTTTATAAGTTAAGGTTTTTAAACATTTAACCCCTCTATCTTTCATTAGTTTACATTCAGTCCCTGAAACTTCTAACTTTTTACTTAAAAAGTGTAAAGATAGTTTGTCTATTTAAACATTTAACCCCCTCTATCTTCAGTAGTTTACATTTGGTCCTTAAACTTTTTAATTTATGCATAAAAGTACAAAATTAACATTATAAAATACATATATATAATATGGAGCGCTTCGTATACGTGAAGCTCTCGCTTCGCGCTTGAAGCTTCGCTTAAAGCTTCGCTTAAAGCTTTTGGAACCAAAACGCTTCGGAGCGCTTCGCGCTTTTTTAAACCAAGTAATCTTCTACCTTTTTTGCCGGAAAAACATACAATACTACAGGTATATTTTGACCTTATGAGGATTATGCAGTATATTCAACCATTCTCATTTGTTCATATAAATTATTTATGATTTAATTTACTTTTTGAACTTTATTTGTTTTCACGTTTGAACAATTTGGTTTTGGGATATTTTGGTGATTCATAATGATTTTGGTTTTATTATAAGGATTATGGTATTTGAATACTTTAGGAATTTTAAGAAAGTGTTTTTTTCAATACATAAATTATTTTTTTATGTTTTTATTTGCTTGCGCTTTATTTTTCTCAGGCCCGCGCTTTTTTTTGCGCTTCTCGCCTAGGTGACAGGCGAGGCCTATGCGCCTAGAGTGCGCCTAGCGCATTTGATAACTATGGTTTTTACTAGTTCATGCGTCATTTGAATGAGTAATGTTCTCTCTTAGCTGGTATGGATATAATTGTATTGCCTGTCTGTGTACGACCTCACTTGTGTTGTCATATATTCATGTAGTATTTAATACATCTCTCAAGCACTTGCTCTACATTGTGTCAAATGTGTAGATGATACTAATATGTGTTTGCCGCAAAGAGATTACGGTGTCCGACTCTGACGTGAGGATAAGTATTTGGGGGGTGAGAGAGTAATGAGAAGAGAGTAAATGTGTGCATTCAATGCATACCCATCGGTTTGGTGAATAGGTATTTCTAGGCAATGGTTGACATGAATGGCGTTTATTTATTATGTGAGGATAAGTATAGCTGGCAGTTTATATAGCTGTTGTTGTTGGACTGATGAGTTTGTGAACTTTGTGTAATACTTGTAATTTATCTTGGACATCCTTATGTCATCATGTACAATACTTGTAGGGCTATTCATGTATAGTATTATAAATAACACCCACCATCTTGAGGACATTGCAATCTTTTCTAAGTTAAGTTGTCCCAAAAATTTGCAATGTTTTCTTTTTAGGAAGGAATTTGTAGGGTGTTTTTATTAACAAACTTGAATGCAGAAAGGTAGCGTGTACTATAGATCTCTGAGTGGTTATATTATTTATATCTGAAATTATTATGGCAAGCAAAATGAATATTAATTGAAAATTATTAACATTTAAAAAGGAAAATAATGGTTGGATAGGTTGTGGGAAATCAAAACCAAGTAATGCTGTATTCCATTATATAAATTAATCACATTAATTGATGATCATTCTCATTCCTTATGATCTATAATTTTCCAAGTGTTTGAATACTTTTCTCTATAACGGATTGGCATTACATTTCAGGGAGGAAGAATTCGCGATTTGCTGTTTCAGTTACTGGAGGATGAAAACGATGTTTTTATAAAGCATGGTTCTCAGTCAAGGGAAAGTAGGAGAATGGCTACACAAGGGATGCATACTTCAAAATTCTGTTTACATCCAGCTGGCGATACGCCTTCTGCATGTCGCCTTTTTGATGCCATTGTTAGCTTGTGTGTTCCTGTTATAATCAGTGACTATATCGAGCTTCCTTTTGAAGATGTCATAGACTACAGGAAAATTGCTGTTTTTGTAGACACCGAGTCAGCTCTAAAGCCAGGATACTTGGCTAAATTGCTAAGGGGAGTAAAGAAAGAACGGATTTTGGAGTTTCAAACGGAGCTGAAAAAGGTACTTGCTATTCTGGTGTTAATGGGACCTCTTTTCAGTTTTCATGGTCTATTCATTTTCATCAGAGGTGGCTGAATGCGTGTGTTGGATAACAGTTAAAAATGGGTTCAGGTCAAAATAGAACTGTCTAAATGGGTCAAGCTGGGTTGACATAGAACCGTTTAATAAAACAGAAATCTAGGACAAAAAATGGGTTCTTGTTAAAACATGTGATTTTAGGTACATGTCGGAACAGGTTGGGTTGGCTTATTAATGCTTAACAAAATAGAAATCTCGGACAAAAATATGGGCTCCGGTCAAAATAGCAACCAATTGACTTAGAATTTTTTAACAAAATTTAAATTGAGACAAAAAATAGGTTCTGGTTCAAAACAGATAATTTCGGTACATGTCAAAACGAGATGGGTTGACCTAAAACATTTTTTGTCCTAGATATCTATTTTATTAAACAAATAATTAGTGTTAAACAGAAAAAAAAACATGGTTAGAAAACTTGTATTATTTCAGTAATTATCTAGTCGTTTTTAATACAAAGTTTAGGAGGTTTATGCATTAAAAATATACTTTAAACGACTTTCAGCCAATTTGATTCTTTTAGCAACCATACCAATTTGACCCGTTAGAGATAAAATGTTACCTGGTCGATCCATTAAAAGTAAATTGGTTGATATTTTCTTCTGTTATTCACTAGGAAGTTGCTTGCCATTGCTCATCTATGATGTTGACTTGTGATCTTTTTCATTTCTCTTCCCTTTTGGTCTTGTTAGTAAACCATCTTAATTCTTAATTATCCCATGATGACAACATACTAGAGCAATTTAATGAGGATTGAAACTTCAGAGAAAGGAAATAGTCTTTTGTGGAGCATCACCAAAATGAAGTTTTACCGTTTATTTTTTTAACATAAGTTGCTTTTTAGTATTTCTATCACATAGTTATCAATAGCGTCCATAGCGGACGCTATAGCGAATAGCGTGGCGTGGCGGCCAACCTCCACTACAAGGTGCATATCGACCGTATAGCGAGCAGATAACGACTCCGGCGGCGATTTCCGGCGAAAAATTCCGATTCCGGTGATGCTTTCTGCTGGAAAGCAGGAAGAAGAAGATGAAGAAGAGAGCGGCTGGGTTTTTAGCGTGTTTTAGGCTTTAGGGTTTTTTAAACTTAATGTATTTTAACATTTAACCCCATCTTTTACCAGTTTCCATTTAGTACCTAAAAGTTGTAAAAATTTACATAAAAAAATGTAAAGTTAGTTGTGTATTTTAACATTTAACCCCCTTTATTTTTAGTAGTTTACATATGGTCTTTAAGTTTATAAATTTATACATAAAAAGTATAAAATTAACATTATATATATGTATAAAAATTATAAAAAGCTATTTTTTATTTCTCAAATTTTTAACTACCTTATCGCTAAACACGAAATAGCGGGCACTATTTCATCGCTATCGCTACGTAGCATATAGGTACCGTGTCGCTATTCGCTATCGATAACTATGTTCTATCACGAACTTACAAATAAGGTTTTGTGATTATCTGTTTGTATATAACAGTAGGGGTGTTCATAAACCGCTGCAACCGATCAAACTGCCGAAACCAAAGCAAGTTGGTCGGTTCGAGATTCATACATTTCGGATCACGGTTTGTTTTTTGGCGACATAACAGTTCGGTCGAAGATTTGGAACTTGGAACTGGTCGTTTAACCTTTGTTGTTTATATTTTGTCCATTTTTTGGAATACGTACTAATGCATATGTATTATATTCATGATCTGATGGTGATGAATCTTATCATGTGAATAGGTGCAGCACTACTTTGAGTATGATAATCCAGATGGAGCCGTAAAAGAGATTTGGCGCCAAGTTTCTTTAAAACTTCCACTTATTAAACTTATGATCAACCGGGACAAGCGGATTGTCCAGAGGCAGTTGAGCAAACCCGACTGTTCTTGCATTTGCTCAAACCAAACAGGGATCCAATCATCATTAAAAAGATAATTACCTCTTCAAGCACTTAATTTCCACATAGATTTGTATGTTTCTCAGTTCATTAGCATCAGAAACTGCATCTGTCAACAAGGTTCGTTCTCAAGATGACGAGGCTATATTCTCTCGTTTCGGCTGTCTAAATTAGTCATCAAATTTGATAATAGTAGTGCCTCTTGTTCATTCATTTGTTATAGAAGAGAAAACTATACTAGTTACTAGTTATAGAAGTTCATGTACTTTTGTTTCATGGAAGGGTTTTACGATATAGGTTTGAGGACGCTTTTTTTCTTTTTTGGTAGCTTTTCGGGCTCAGTTATGTGATTTATTTGTTGTAGCTCATGGGCTTATAAAAGGTTCTCTTATCACAACTGGAAAATTGATTCTGCGAATGTTGACACATTATTTTCACATGTTTAGGCCAGGTATATTAATAGAGAATGGTAGCACATTTGTTAACTAGTTTTTATCCGAGTAAATTACAAGTTTTAAAGTTCTTTACATGTACCAAATTCATTTGATTTCAAAATTGACTGGTTTTGTCTTAACGTTTCAAAATCCTGCACGTTATGTCATTTAGCCCTAACATAGTTACATTTTTTGTTAAATTAGATTACACAAGGGCATTTTAGTCTTTTTACCTATTTATTTAATATTATTTAAAAAAGAAAACAAAATATTTTGAGTAAATTGACATTTTAGTCCCTGAGGTTTGTCCCGAATTGCCAATTTAGTCTAAATAGTTTTTTTTCTCCTCCGAGTTTCCGAGTTTTTCAATTTTTTGTCATTTTGATCATATTGTCTAACTCAGTCTAAAAACCTGGTTAGAACCAGGGGTATTTTTGGTATTAACAAAAAAAAAAGGTTTCTCAATTGCCATTTTCATCCAAAACTCTTTAACTTTTATTTTTTAATTATATATAATATATATAAAACACATTTATATATTATATTTATTTTATAAATATATACATACACACATTTACACACGTTTATAACCAACACCTACCACTACCACCATAAACACATGCCACCACCGCCACACCCCCCACCTGCCAAAAAACCACCATCACCACCATTGCCAGATCTAAAACCTCACCCAACTTAGAAATATCCGACGCGCCACACCATTTATCACCAACACCCCATCTCTCCTTGTCTCTGCAAATAACCACAATCACCACACCATTACCACCCCACCCCACCCAACCCATTATCACTCAGGTCAATAATCAAATTCAGAGTAAGTGGTCAAAGATAAGATTCAATTACAACATAAACCTCCTAAACCCGGGTCAAACCGCCCCTGAAGGGGTATGGTCCCAAAAACCTTGCACAGGCGCATAGGACCATACCACAACCTTATCCCAAAACATCTTGAACAAAGACCCTGCGCGGCTGCGCAACGGTCCTAAACAGGATTTGGGAAGAAATAGTTCAATAACAAAGGAGTATGGTCCCAAAAACCTTGCGCAGGCACATAAGACCATTCCATAACCTTACTTCTAGAACATCTTTAACGATACCATGCGCAGCTGCGCAGTGGTCCTAAACAAGTTATGAAAGAAAACAGTCTTCAGTAAACACGCGCCGGAAGAAAGGGGAAACCAACATTCAACTAACACCCTTGTGCGGGCCCGCGCAAGGGAACAGTTAGACTTAAAGATGAAATCCTAAACATCTTCGCGCGCCTAAAATCAAGACTTGAACAAAGGAATCTTTTCTGTTACAACAGAATAGACACGTGGCAAAGGCATAAAGGTTTACAGCTGTAGATCTTCTAGAAGACTTTCTAATGCTCATCAAGCACATCCATTCAGTTACAACTAACTGCGACGTGGCATAATCTTGAACGCTCATCTGATCACGATGATGGCACTCGTTTGAAGATTAATCTACACAAACCCACTTTCCACGTGGCATCTCCCCAGCCGTCGATAACACTTACAATCTGTGTGCATGGATGTGGCGTTAGTGATTGACGGAAAAGGGAATAACCGCCGACGGAAAATACCTTCCGTTACTATCTCTGTCAGACTGTTTTCCCGCAAAAAACCGGTTATAAATAAGTCATTGCAGGTATGATCTCACAAGTTACTTTCCACTTCACTTTCACTTTTACTATTTCTTCTTCTTCATCGAGATCACTAATTCTCACGCCGGAGGGTGGTCACGGAGAGAACCCCTATTCTCCTCGTGGCGAGTCTAACGGCTTTCTGTTTTGCAGTGATCACCGGAGAAGGAAACCAGTCAAACCCCCGAATCAACGAGAGGATTAACCCTTTTATGCAGAGACTAAACTCCTGATCTAATTGATTCCGGTCAATTCAGATCACTGTTTCTTCGGCCCCATATCCCTTTCTTCTTCATCTCCCCCAAATCAATAGCATCACCTCAACCATTTCTCTCTCAAACACCTACAATTAGAAAAAAATAACCCCCTGTAAGTTGTTCTTTTCTAGCTTGACACACAATACACAATCCTCTCTTTCGTCAGTTCGTTGCCGGAGCCATGGTGGTGTGGAACGCCGGGAAAACGAAAGAGGGGGGGAGCTTATTAGGGTTTTTAATTGAGATAATAATGGTTGTCGGCTAGATCTGGTGGAGGCGGTGGCTTTTGATTTGGGGAAGGGTGGGGATGGTGGTAGTGGAGAGGAATCCGGGGGATGTGGTGGTAGTAGGTGGTGCTAGCGGTGGTTGGTGGAGGTGATGGGGTGGTGTCGGATGTTGGCTTATGGTAGCGATGGTTTTTGTGTGTGTATAAGTAATTAGATGTGTGTGTGTATGTATATACTAATAACAATAATAAAAGTGATTTCATTATAATTATAATAATGATTATATTATATATTATATATATAAACGATTAAAAGCAATATATATATATATATATGTATATATATAAATGGTTTTGGATGAAAATGGCAATTCAGAAACATTTTTTCCTTAATGCCAAAAATACCCCTGGTTATAACCGGGTTTTTAAACTGAGTCAGGCAATGTAATCAAAATGACAAAAAAAATGAAAAACTCAAGGATCCAGATGAGAAAAAAACTATTTGAACTAAAATGGAAATTTGGGACAAACCTCAGGGACTAAAATGACAATTTACTCAAATATTTATAAAAGAGTAAACTGCCATTTTGGTCCCTGTGGTTTAGGCACTTTTGCCATTTTAGTCCAAATCTCAAACTTTTTAAATCTGGGTCCCTGTGGTTTCACTTTTATTGCCATTTTAGTCCAAAATTAAGAGCAAACTGCCATTTTGGTCCCTGTGGTTTCACTTTTATTGCCATTTTAGTCCAAATCTCAAACTTTTTGGAACAGTAAAAAAAAGGGGGATTTTGAATTTTGGACTAAAATGGCAATAAAGATGAAACCACAGGGACCCAGATTTAAAAAGTTTGAGATTTGGACTAAAATGGCAAAAATGCCCAAACCACAGGGACCAAAATGGCAGTTTACTCTTTATAAAAATTATTATTAATATTATTAAAGCGCTCTCTCTCTCCTACTCTCTCTCTAGCACCACAACCACCATCAACCCACCACCACCAATCGACTACCACCATCAACTCTCTCTCTCTCTCTCGACTTCACCCACCACCTCCATCACCTGAAAGCCACCCGTCACCCACCCACCTCCCATAACCACCCTTCACTCACCACCACAACCACCCTCCACCCACCGTCGCCATCAACCCACCACCACAACTAACCTTCACCGGAATGCTGACGTCACTTCACTTCCGAAACTTGACGAAATTTCCTCATCGAAATTTGATCCCGACTGTTACACCCGACTATTTTAGCCTGTACCGTACTAGTGTGACACGTGTTATGAATAAATAACGACAATATTTTATTAAATGTGGTGTTATTATGTGGTATTTATTGTGTTGGAAAATCCAAACGTTGTTAGATATTATGTTGGCAATAATAACATAAACGCTTATCGTGTAACGAACAAAATGCGAAACGAACGTCGGTGACCGCCCGATTAATGTTAAAAATCCTAAAATATTCAGTTATGATTAAAATTCTATTTTTAATCATATTCATGAAAAAATTTATTAAAACACTTAAAATCTCTATTTTGCGAATTTAAGCGCACACTGCGCAATACCGCGCATATACTGCAAAATACAGACAACGAAGTCGGTGTAGGCAAATAAAATATTGTCTAGTAATATTATGGCGAGTTAATTTTATTAGAATGATAAAAAAAATTTAAAATGCCTTAAAACGCGATTAAAACACAAGATAAAATACCCGGTAGTCAGTTAAATACCTGTATTTAACTATATGTTGTATATATACATGTATGCATGCAAAGTATGTGTCGCACCCCAAGCGATGGTGGAAACATCAGGATGAGACGAAAACGAGATTGCAAGAGACTTCATAACACTATGTAACAATATAATTTAAATCCAATTTCATTTCAAGACTAAAATGTCATACAAGGTTCAAACAAAAGACAACATTGTTTCAACAATACATCAAAATAAAAAAAATTAATCTAGGTGTGTATCTAGTCCACCTAAATTGCATTCCTTCATAGCACCATCAAGTCTATCAACCTGCAACTTGTATTAAAATAATCAATAAAAAGTTGGCGAGTATACAAGTTTTGTTACATAGCATAATATAGTATGAAAAGCGCTCATATCCAAAATGATTCATGATATGCAATACTAGTATGCTAAAATGGCGTACAATATGTTCAAACCCAAGTATACAACGCGTTAAAAGATCCTATCCTAAATAGAGTAGCGGGATGTAACGAGTTTAACTTAACAATACCCCAAGACTAATGGGCGGTACGTTAATCCTATAGCGCTATAATTGTTAAGGTAGGCTAGCAAAGTTAATGAGGATATAACGACCAAATAGTTTACATAGCATACGAGATTAACAAGTATCACATATAGTCTCATGTTAAGCATGGATAGAGTATGTTTAAGATAGTTTAAGTGTCATGTGATTTTGTATAATATACATATTGCATCCCAAAGTGTTAAAGAGTAAAAAGGGATCGAGCATACTCACGGTTTTGCAAGCTTACCTACTTGAAATCCCGCGAGTGATGTTGGTGGATGGATTAATTTGGAGCACCTTGTCCTTCTACACGAAGAAAACATAGGTGTGTGAGTTTGGGGAATAACGGAAGATTATAGATTCGGAGTCTAAAATGTAAGAAAAATAACATAAGTGAAAATAATCATCTTGTACACATAGCACTTGTTCTTGACACTATTGAAACTCAAAGGAGTTTGTATGATTTCATGGACTCAAAGGACCATTAGAGTCGTAACAAGTGCATGGTCATAGATGATGTAACATATTCTTGACAAGTAACTACTAAGTTAATATCAAGTTTAGTTACTTAGATATATATATGGAATACATAGATAATATAAAGATTACAATGTCTTATAGGTCAAGCATGAGGTAGGAGATTAAAGTCTCCATTTAGGTACCTCTTTGTGTTATATAGTTCATACATGAGGTAGGAAGAACAAAGCATCCATTTAGGTACCTCTATTGTTCACCACTACACTTGTTATAAACAACAAGGAAGGTCATGAACTTACAAGAAATAATGAAATATGAACATCTAATCTATGGAAAACATAAAAAAGTGAGTGGATTTCTATGAAAGATAGCCCAAGCTAGTCTAACAATCACACATATATCAAGCTTCAAGCTTGAACACTTCTTGTGGGTAAAACCCTAACTAAAACAGAATGCTTGAGAGGTTTTAACCTCTGATTTAACATTTCTCTATCTTGTTTTTAAGTCCAACTAAGCATTCAATTTATTATGAGCAATTGGACATAGGTTTGAGATGAGATAGACTCAAGTTCAACTAAGATTAACAAGTTTAAATGAAAACAGAAACAAACAGTCCGCTTTGGAGCCTTTTTGGTGACATTCCAGGGCTTGGTTTTCCATGGAAAACCTCTGGAAATGTTCCTAAGGTTGTTCCAAGCAAGTGGGAAAAAGAATGGATGAAAAAGGTTAAGATTTGAGTGAGTTATGCTCACTTTTGTAAAGATGATGAATCTGCTCGAACTTCTTGTTTGCAGCAGCTTTGTGACCGATTTGAGAAAGTTATGAGAGTGTTTGTAAAGTGGAAATGGCTTGGAGAATGATGGATTTATATAGGGAAGAGTTATGTTAGGTTTTAGTTGAGTATATAATGTTAAAACTCGTTTAAAACTCAAATAAAACTCCAAAATCGCGCTCAAACAGAGCTAGTCACCTTTTCTGCGCGCTGGACTTGTTGGCGGGCCGCGAAGACTTGGGCTGGGCTGGGTCGCGGGCCGCCAGAGCTCGATTTGGGCTGTTTGGTTAATTTGAGCGAGAGTTTAAGGATTTTAAAGGCTGGGTTTGATCGATGAGAAGGCCACAGCCAAGTGGCTGGGCGCGCGTTTGGTGAAACTGGTGACCGGGGTTCGAGTCCTGTGGTCTTCAGTTTTGTTTTTTTTTGTTTTAAACCTTATCCTTTCAGAAAATTACACAAACAGTCCCTCGACTTAAAATCAACTAATTCATGTTATGTTGTTTTATAAAAGAAACTAACTTTACCATTAACTAACTAGGTTTGTTTGTGTTTTCTAAATTTAACTAGACTAACTAGATTATTATAAAAATAAAACTTTTAAACTCTAAAATTAATTAATTAAATAAAATAAATAATTAATCATTTTATAACAGATTAGATTAAGGATACGATTATTTATTTGCGAAGGTTTTGAGTTGGAAGATTAGGATACGAATTTCGCTATTTCACGAGCTTAAATTAGTTTAGCGAGCATAGAACATCAAAGTATAATATAGGATCGAGGATCTAGAATAATATTTCGTTCAAACGTAAATTGTTCACTAGTTGCACATAAGACTAATTAGGAATACACGAACATGATTAAAAATAGCTTCATTGTCATTATGATCAATAGTTTCGAATTATATTTGAAACGAAAGTAGCTTACAAAGAGAGAACAAGTGTCTAAATATGGAAAGTACAACGCGACTTGCTAAAATAAGAAAGTGCGAAACTGCGGAGCGTTACAGTCTCCCCTCCTTTAGAAAATTTCGTCCCGAAATTTAGGAAGAAGTAACGAAAAGATGCGGATACTTGGTCTTCATATCACTCTCGAGTTCCCAAGTAAATTCAGCGCCACATTTTCCTTCCCATCGAACCTTAACGATAGGAATTTGACTGCGCCTCAGTTTCTTGACACCTTGGTCCATGATTTCGACGGGTTTCTCCACAAAATGCAAAGTGTCGTTGATTTGGAGATCTTCGAGAGGAACTTGAGGTCGTTCTTCAGCAAGACACTTCTTTAGATTCAAGACATGAAACGTTGGATGAACGTTGTTGAGTTCCTGAGGTAAATCGAGTCGATAGGCCACCTTGCCAATACTTTCGAGTATCTTGAAAGGACCAACATAACGAGGGGCAAGCTTTCCCTTTTTACCAAAAACGAACCACTCATTTCTAAGGAGATACTTTAGGGGTGAGCAAAAGGAAAAACCCGACCCTACCCGACCATTACCTGACCCGACCCGAGAACCGATCAAACATAAAATACAGAACCGATTCACTACTCTAAATATAGGGTTGGTTCCGGTCCATAGATCCAAGCCGGGTTTCACTATGAAAAGAATCGAGAACCGACCCGACCCAACCCGATTTTATATGAAAAATTGGAACCGATCTAAATACCTAGGTACTTGGGTTCGGGTCGGGTTGGGTATATTTTCGGTTCGGTTCTCAGTTATTTTCGGTCCGGACCTAAACTTGCTCACCCCTAAGATACTCTGAGTAGAACATGATCACCAACGTTAAATTCCAACGGTTTACGCCTCTTGTCAGCATAGCTCTTTTGTCGACTACGAGCCTTGAGTAAGTTGTCACGGGTTTGAAGAATCTTATCCGTTGTTTCTTGTATGATCTCAGGACCAGTAAACTGTTTGTCACCAACCTCATGCCAGCTTAAAGGAGATCGGCATTTGCGACCATATAATGCCTCGAAGGGAGCCATTTAAATACTGGAGTGGAAGCTACTGTTGTACGAGAACTCGATCAATGGTAAATGCACATCCCAACTACCACCAAAGTCGATGACACAAGAATGGAGCATGTCCTCTAGGGTTTGGATGGTACGTTCAGTCTGTCCATCCGTTTGAGGATGAAATGCCGTACTGAGATTCAAATCAGAACCTAAAGCGGATTGGAAAGTTTACCAAAGACGCGAAGTGAAATGACCATCACGATCAGAAATGATATCGAGAGGAATACCATGATGGCATATGATCTCATCAGTGTAGAGTCGAGCAAGTTATTTAACCTTGAAATCTTCACGAATAGGAACGAAATGAGCGGACTTGGTCAAACGATCGATAATTACCCAAATACTATCGTGACCCGAAGGCGTACAAGGAAGTTTGGTTATGAAATCCATAGCAATGCTATCCCATTTCCAAACAGGGATTTCAGTTTGTTCGAGTAGACCAGAAGGTCGTTGATGCTCGGCTTTGACTTTCGAACAGGTGAGACATTTAGAAACATACGTGGCGATATCTCTCTTCATACCAGGCCACCAATAGGATGCACGAAGTTCGTGGTACATCTTATCAGCACCAGGATGAATCGAGTACTTGGATTTGTGCGCCTCGTTCATGATAAGTTCACGCAGATTGTCGCGATTTGGTACCCAAATGCGATCACGACAGTATTGAAGTCCATCGGATTTAGTCACAAGTTGATCTTCAGTAGTACCACGTATTTGTATGAATAAGATTCCTTCATTGGCGGATGAGTATTGAGCTTCACGAATGCAAGTGTGAAGATCACTGGAAACATGAAAACCACGAATACTACTAACATGAGACTTACGACTAAGTGCGTCGGCCACGACATTCGCTTTACCAGGATGGTAGCGAATCTCGCAGTCGTAGTCGTTAAGTAATTCCACCCAACGTCGCTGACGCATATTAAGCTCTTTTTGGTTAAAGGTGTGTTGTAGGCTCTTATGGTCAGTGAAAACCACACACTTTGTACCATATAGGTAGTGTCGCCAAATCTTTAACGCAAAACAACTGCGCCAAGCTCGAGGTCATGGGTAGTATAGTTTTTCTCATGTATTTTGAGTTAACGAGGGGCGTGAGTGATGAATTTGTCTTGTTGCATGAGAACACAACCAAGACCACAATTCGAGGCATCGCAATATACCACGAAGTCATCGTTCCCATCAGGAAGAGTGAGAATAGGAGCGTTGTAGAGCAAATCCTTGAGAGTTACAAAAGATTCCTCTTACTCAGGACCCCAAGCAAAAGGTTTCTCTTTTTGAGTCAATGAAGTGAGAGGAACAACGATCTTTGAAAAGTTCGAGATGAATCGGCGGTAATAACCTACCAATCCTAAGAAGGAACGGATTTCCAAAGGGTTTCTAGGTGCGGTCCAATTCTTCATTGCTTCGATTTTGGAAAGATCAACATGGATTCCTTTTTCACTAACAACATGCCCAAGGAATTGGACTTCTTTGATCCAAAACTCGCATTTGGAAAACTTCGCGTAAAGACGT
Organism: Helianthus tuberosus; assembly: GCA_030545235.1. Classification (NCBI taxonomy): domain Eukaryota; kingdom Viridiplantae; phylum Streptophyta; class Magnoliopsida; order Asterales; family Asteraceae; genus Helianthus; species Helianthus tuberosus. The sequence continues at coordinate 89,933,463 of CM060369.1, forward strand.
TCGGTACATAAAAGCTCGAGTATAAGACGTAGATGACGTTCTTGATCGGCTTGAGATTTAGAATAAATGAGAATATCATCAATGAAGACGATCACAAAGCGATCCAAATAGGGTTTACAAACATGATTCATAAGATCCATAAACATAGCGGGTGCATTGGTCAATCCGAAAGGCATAACAACGAACTCGTAGTGTCCATAGCGAGTGCGAAACGCTGTTTTGGGAATGTCCGCTTTGAGAACATGAAGCTGGTGATAACCAGATCGAAGATCTATCTTGGAGAAGAAAGTAGCGCCTTGAAGTTGGTCAAAGAGGTCATCGATACGCGGAAGAGGATAACGATTCTTGATTGTGAGTTTATTAAGCTCACAATAGTCGATGCACATGCGAAACGAGCCATCCTTCTTCTTGACGAAAAGCACAGGAGCACCCCAAGGTGAGGTACTTGGACAAATGAATCCCTTCTCGAGGAATTCTTGGAGTTGAATAGATAATTCTTGCATTTCAGAAGGTGCAAAACAGTACGGAGCTTTCGCAACAGGAGTCGAACCAGGCACGAGGTCAATACGAAAACTGACAGATCAAGGTGGAGGAGGACCTGGCAGATCTTCAGGAAAGACGTCAGGGAAGTCGCGCACCACTGGAACATCATTTATGTTCTTTCCCTTGCCCTTTTCTTCCACAATGTGGGCTAAAAAGGCAAAGTACGGTTTACGTAAATATTTTTTCGCTTGTGTGCAGGACATTAACCTGAGTCCTTTTGTAGGTCGGTCTCCATAGATGCGTAGAGTGTCACCAGACGGAAGAGGCAAATGAACATACTTCTCGTAGCAAGCAATTTCAGCATAGTTTTCACGAAGCCAATGCATGCCCACGATGATGTCGAAACTACCCAATTGCATGGGTATAAGGTCGATAGTGAAGGTATGATCGTTAAGAGTAAGAAGACAATCACGAAGAACGGAATCAACTAAAATGGATTTTCCATTGGCAACTTCGACAGAAAACAACTTAGGTAGTTTACGTGTGCAGTTTAACAAAGGTTCAAATTTAGCGAACACAAAGCTTTTGTCCGCACCAGTATCAAATAGTATCAAAGCATAAAGGTTATGAATAAGAAACGTACCATTAACGACTTCATTGTCGTTGCGTGCTTGATTCACATTGATGTTGAAAGTTCGTCCTCTAGCGGGTTGTTGTTGCCCTTGGTTCCATTGCGGGCATTGAGGATGGAGATGAGTAGTATCCCCACATTTGAAATAAGCTCTAACTGGTTTAGCGTTTTGCTAAGCTGGCTGGGGTTGTTGAGCTTGTGGTTGAGGGTTACAATAGGCGGTATCATGTCCAAAACAGTTACATTTGGTATAGCGACGACAGTTGACATTGGTAGGGTGATGGAAATTGCAAGTAGTACACTTAGGATGAATCCCAGTGTATGGCTTTCGCTCGTTTGCAGGTGTAACAGGGTTTGGGTTCACAGCTGGTACAATCGCGTTGCAACCAGGGTTCTGTTGCTTTCGCTTCTTCCCCTGTTGCTATTCGACTGTTGGGTGATTTGATTGGCTGACTTGGATGAAACAGGGTTCGCAGCTTGCTTATCACGAATGCGATTGTTGTTCAGGGAAGCGGCTAAACGGTAAACGACTTCGATATTGTCGAGTTTGGCTGCCTCGATCGTATCGCGAATAGCAGAGGGTAACCCATTGATGTACTTCCTTATATTGCGGTCGGTGGTCATAACAAGGTGGAGAACAATGAAACTAAGCTGTTTGAAACGAGTAGTATATGCTTGGTTATCATCACCAACTTGTTTTAAAGCCCATAATTCTTCTTCCAACCTTTGTTGCTCATGCGGGGGGCAAAATTCTTCCATCATTAGTGTCTTAACTTCCTCCCAAAGTAAGGCATAAGCAACTTCGTTAGAACGAAGATTCCTTTCGTTTGTCCACCATTCGAGAGCTCAGGCTTGGAATACCCCAGTCGCACTACGCGTTTTGAGCTCTTCGGGTGATTCACTGTTGATAAACGTGACTTCTATGCTATCAAACCATTCGAGCATAGCAGTCACTCCATCGTTGCCAGTGAATGGCTTGGGGTTGCAAGGTGAAAAGTGCTTGTATTTAAATGACATAGGCTTGTGTGTTTCAACCTTTGAATCAACGGAGAGTTTGGAGTATCAGAAGTTCGAATCTCAGTGACGATCTTAGGGACGATATGCGCAATCTGATTGGCCATGAATGCCATCATCTTCTTTTGAGAGCTGGTCTTTGACTTCTTAATCGAGTTGGAGAGATGAGAAGACATCTAATATTCAAAAGAAAGACAAGGGTGAGACTTGATCATAATGTTTGTTTAAGAAAAAATCGTTTTCACGGAATGAATTACATAGCATAAAGTGTCACATAGCATAAAGGGTTTCAATTGTTTCACAAAGCATACAATGTTCAAGTTGTATCACATAGCATAATCATGGGTTCCACATAGCATAACATGAATCTCTCATAGCAAAATCATGAATAATGAAAGCATCGTAAATTTAGTTTGTTCACGAGAGATTATTATTGTTTTTGATTGCGATAAAAGTGCGAATTATGTAAAAAGTTTAAAGGAACGAAGTAACGAGTATAAAAATCACATATAAATTGAGATAACATAAAAGAGAGGCTCAATAAAACATTGGATTGTTTCGGGTATAGAAACGTCGACTATTCCAAAGTGGGTCGAAAGTCCTTTCGAATTAGAGAAATCATGCTTTGGCCTATTTGGTAAGATACTCTCGTCGAGAAGCGATTAATGGTATCTCACCCTTCCAGTTACTACACGTCTCTAATCGGTTGAAACAATCGGGACTTTGGCGAGATTGAAATCGAGGAATGGGACTTAATCGACAAGATGCGGGTTTCATCCCTAACTTGACGATTTCGTACCCTAAATGTGGTTGGTAATCGTTGGGTCAAAATATAATTTTGACACTTTGACGAGGGTCCACTAGAGTTGAAATGGAAATTACCATTAAGTTGTGGATTTCACTCCTAGCCAGCGTTGTAAAAGTCGCTAGGCGGTCCCTAGTCGGCCAACTGGGGAGTTGAGAGTAATCGAAGTACTCGGAGGGTACTCGGGGAGTATGAGGACATGGTAACTATAAAGAAAATTAATTCTTATATATTATATATATATGTTAAAATAAGCATAATTCTTGTCAACTGAGTATAATTTAAAATGAAACATGTTTAAAGTTCAAATATTCTGAATATAAGTCCGACTAGTCTGAGTACAAGGTCGAGTAGTCCGAGTACAAGGCCGAGTAGGCAGATGTTGACCGATTTTGACTAATTAAAAGTCAACAAACCACGTTGACCGCCTAGACCGACTAGGCTGACTCTTTCCGACTACGTCCGACTAGGCGCCGAGTTTGACCAAGGCCGACTAATTGAGTCCGCCTAGGAGGAAGTCGCCTCGGAAGGGTTCCGAGGACCGAGTACTCGCCGAGTACTCGGCCTTGGAATCCGACTTTTACAACACTACTCCTAGCTTAATGGTGTAATTTCGTGCAAAAATAGTTTAAGGTAGAATGAGAGTCGTTTACCAAATTGTGGGTTTCACGCCTATTTTAGTGAAGTCGTCTCGTTTATGTTACGAGTGTCTTCAAAAATCAAAAGTGTATTCATGCTAGCCTTAGGAAAGGCATGTAAGTTTAACAAACAAGAAGTATTGCTAGGAAGCATGTGAGGTAGAATGCATAAGTTTTAAACAACAAATAAGAGACAAAGTTCCTAAAACTATAGACTAGGGCAAAGCATTCCTACTTGTTCCTAATTCCCTATAGTTATGGCTGTGATACCAATCTGTCACACCCCAATCGATGGCAGAAACATCGGGATGAGACGAAAACGAGATTGCAAGATACTTCATAACGCTATGTGACAATATAATTTAAATCCAATTTCATTTCAAGACTAAAATGTCATACAAGGTTCAAACAAAAGACAACATTGTTTCAACAATACATCAAAATAACAAAATTAATCTAGGTGTGTATCTAGTCCACCTAAATTGCATTCCTTCATAGAATCATCAAGTCTTATCAACCTGCAACATGTATTAAAATAATCAACAAAAAGTGGGCGAGTATACAAGTTTTGTTACATAGCATAATATAGTATAAAAAGCGCTCATATCCAACATGATTCTTGATATGTAATACTAGTATGCTAAAATGGCGTACAATATGTTCAAACCTAATTATACAACACGTTAAAAGAGCCTATCCCAAATAGAGTAGCGGGAGGTAACGAGTTTAACTTAACAATACCCCAAGACTAATGGGCGGTGCGTTAATCCTATAGCGCTATAATTGTTAAGGTAGGCTAGTAAAGTTAATGAGGATATAACGACCAAATAGTTTACATATCATACGAGATTAACAAGCATCACATATAGTCTCATGTTAAGAATGGATAAAGTATGTTTAAGATAGTTTAAGTGTCATGTGATTTTGTATAATATACATATTGCATCCCAAAGTGTTAAAGAGTAAAAAGGGATCGAGTATACTCACGGTTTTGCAAGCTTTCCTACTTGAAATCCCACGAGTGATGTTGGTGGATGGATTAATTTGGAGTACCTTTTCCTTCTACACGAAGAAAACATAGGTGTGTGAGTTTGGGGAATAACGAAAGATTATATATTCGAAGTCTAAAATGTAAGGAAAATAACATAAGTGAAAATAATCATCTTGTACACATAACACTTGTTCTTGAAACTTCAAAGGAGTTTGTATGATTTCATGGATTCAAAGGTCCATTAGAGTCGTAACAAGTGCATGGTCATAGATGATGTAACATATTCTTGACAAGTAACTACTAAGTTAATATCAAGTTTAGTTACTTAGATATATATATATATATATATATATATATATATGGAATACATAGATAATATAAAGATTACAACGTCTTATAGGTCAAGCATGAGGTAGGAGATTAAAGTCTCCATTTGGGTACCTCTTTGTGTCATATAATTCATACATGAGGTAGGAAGAACAAAGCATCCATTTAGGTACCTCTATTGTTCACCACTACACTTGTTGTTATAAACAACAAGGAGTGTCATGAACTTATAAGAAATAATGAACATCTAATCTATGGAAAACATCAAAAAGTGAGTGGATTTCTATGAAAGATAGCCCAAGCTAGTCTAACAATCACACATATATCAAACTTCAAGCTTGAACACTTCTTGTGGGTAAAACCCTAACTAAAACAGAATGCTTGAGAGGTTTTAACCTCTGATTTAACATTTCTCAGCCTTGTTTTTAAGCCCAACTAACCATTCAATTGATTATGAGCATTTGGACATAGGTTTGAGATGAGATAGACTCAAGTTCAACTAAGATTAACAAGTTTAAATGAAAACAGAAACAAATAGCCCACTTTGGAGCCTTTTTGGTGACATTCCAAGGCTTCGTTTTTCATGGAAAACCTCTGGAAATGTTCCTAAGGTTGTTCCAAGCAAGTGGGAAAAAGAATGGATGAAAAACGTTAAGATTTTAGTGAGTTATGCTCACTTTTGTAAAAGATGATTAATCTGTGTAACACCTCGCAAAAAAAATCACGTCCAATATAATAAAGACACGTGTCATGAAGATTGAACGTATAATGAATTAATCTGGAGGGACTAGAATTGTCAAACAATACAAATATGTAAGTAAAAGGGATCCAAAGTGTCAACATGTCAATCTTGTGCCTCTGATTGACCTCACACGACGTTCGTATTTCTTAATGAATAAATTGTCGGACATAGAAAGTCGTTTGTATTTAAATTGAGAATTTTACAAAGCATAAGGGTTAAAGGTGTCAACATGTTTAAATATTACCTCTGAGTGACCTTTTAACAATCCCAAAGCTTTGTAATACTTCATTATGCTTCCATATATAATGAATAATGATTTCATGGAGTTTCTACGCACTTAAGGAACATTTCGGGTGATCTAGTAACTAAACAGGAGCTTAACGAAGTTAAATAGTGACCCAAGACACTTGAAAGTTAAATATGGGGGTCATAAGTGCAATAAAAGAAAGTTATTTAAATTAAATATGGACCAGGGACTGAAAATGCAAAGTTTGGAAAGTTTTAACCAGATTTACCGATTGTCGCGAGCCGCATAGGCCCTCTCCAATTCTTACGCGGGCCGCGTAAGAGTGCCAGCGACAGAAGAAATGGACAGCTGCATGTTGCAGCTCTTACACCGCCATTGCATGAGTTCTGAGCGATACTAGGGGCTTGTAAATGGTTTTTACTGCCCTAGGGACACTTGTGAACATCTGATAACTTCTTAGGGACAATTGCAATGATCCAAGAGCATCCAAATTCCTATATAAGGGCCTTGATTTTTCACTTGTTCATGCACACTTAAAACTTTCACTTCAAAGCTCACTCTCTGAAGCCTCCTGGTGATCAAGGAAGCTTTCTCCATTTCTAAATTCGTGCTAAGGACTCTAGTAAGTGTTCTTAGCTTCTTTAGTTAAAGTTTTATTAGCTTAATGACCGAAAGTCAAAGATATCGTAATTAATCTTTGACTTGGTGATTAATCACTAACGGTCCAGCCATTATTCAAATTAAAAGTAGCTATATGTTGGTAATTATGTAGGTGTTAAACCCTTAAAAGGGCACCTTCAAATTATCACGTTATCTCAGTCAATTGTCGGGTCAAACTTATTAACAAAAAGTCAAACGGGTCAGTTTTTGCAAAATAATTCATAACTGATAATGCTGAAGTTATGGAACATGCTTTAACACTTAAATAACTTAGTAAATAATATAAGAACATGTCTAGGCATGTTCAACCCGACAATTCTGAGTTTAGGCTCGGTTCGCAACCGAAAGTCGCAAAAGTAGACTTTTGCTTTGACTTTCAGTTCTGACCTGATTTAGCTTAGTTTAGATGTGCCTTAGGGTTCCTTTAGGACCATATTACATGTTAGTATAACCCTCTGTGATTATACTATATGGTTACTTTGAAATCTGAATCATTTGCATGTTTCCATTAAATGCTTAAAAGTTGACCATTATGCTCTTTTGATATAAAAACGAGATTTTTGAAAATGTGAGAGAACATAAACCTTTATTACTGATTTATAAACATGTCCTAAAAATTTGACATCAGTTCATGGTCTAAAACAGAAATTATGCGAGATATCGTAAAATTAAAGCTTTTTATTAATTAAATGACATTTTCATTATAAATCACATTTAAACCCAATTTTTGGCACCAAACTTGCAACCCACTGTTATAATATAATATTTAGGGATTTTTGGATTTTTTTTGTCAAATTTTATACTGATCATATTATAGAGTTCTAGTGTAAATTCGGTATTGACGAAATTGCCCTTTTTATTGATAAAATGAGTTTTGCATAACATTTTGATACCAAACCTTTTCCTACTGATTTCATATGTTAAATAAAATATTTTAAGTTTTAGAGACTGATCAAAACTTCAAAATTTTATAAACATTTCAAATATCGTCAAATACCGACTTTTACGCTTATTAAGCGCATAATATGGTTTAAAACCATATTTAACATCTAAGACTTATTACCTACTGATATTATAAGCAAATTTTTATATTTTAACAGTAAGTAAAAGTCTTGAACTCAGATTTCCAAATTTGTCCTTTATAGCATATGTGAAATGACCAAAATGCCTCTACGGTGCATAGTTTAGACATAAATGATAAATTTCACATATATATAATATCTTACTGATGTAACTTGTTAAAATAAATGTTTTTACTGATTGTTTTAGACCAGAACCTCAGGTTTCTATATAACCTCTTTTATAAACCTTAAAATGACCAAAATACCCCTATGGGACTTAAATTGATTTTAAATTCATTTTGGGCATAATGGAAGATATCCTACTGATATCACAACATAATTTAAGCATAATAACTTGGGGAACTTGTACATGACTCATTCGGTTACCCGTTATGCATATACGCGTTCGGTACGGTTTATGTAACTAGTTTGCATAAATTAACCGAAACGGGTCAAACCCTATCATTTTTACTTCAAAATCCAGAATGTATTTAGTTAACCCATTTTATACAAGTCTTCATACTTGTTGGGTCTAAATCACATTCTAATCCGGTCTTCGCTTAATCCTACGTTTTGAACCATAAACCTTTCATTAAAACTAACCGGTCTAAGTTAAGACTTAAATAAGACCCGTTAGGAATCTAATATGTTATTAAAACCTTCATTCCAGATTAGGAGCCCAGTAAAATCTATTTGTACTTGCTGATTGATATACGGCTGAGAATAAAAGTTATATTTTAGCTCAGGTAAATACTTTTAACTTATTTTCCCTTATACGGGCTTGGGATACGGTAAATTATTACCGTTTGGTCGGGTATTGAATATTTAATCGATTAATGGTCAAATCATTGAGAGAACCCGTTTTAATCTGTCTTGTTTGATGCAGTGCCTTTGGGGGGTTAATGACCGTGTCCCGGATATCATCGGCTCATTTATTATAAATAGCCACGGCTTAAGCACGGGGTGTAGGCATACACCTGACAGTTGCGTATGTATAAACGGTATCTCACTCTCTTGTGGGCCTATACTTGTGGTGTGTCTATTAACCTAATCCGGCTCTTCTAATGGGTCCTGAACGGACGACAAACATGTAAATCTGTATACAAGATTATATTAAATAATTTTCCCAAGTTATAAAAGAATATTTGTGCCTTGTGCATTTAAATCAATTTTGTAAAACACTTTTCAAAAGAGTCAGTTAATTGTATTTATCAGTGTAAACTGACGTATTTTTCAAAAAAGGTTAAGTGTAGGTACTACGCGTAATGGGCTGGATACTCCTAGTATCAAATAAAGAGTCTTGCAAGCTTTTGATATTTAAAAATCTGTTGAACAACTTTTCCTTCTGTCTTAGATCCGCCTGTGGATCCACTTACAATCCGTTGTGTAATATTTTATTATACTTTCAACTCGGTTTGTATTATACTTTTAGACTTCCGCTGTGCATTAAACTGTGATTAATTGACTATGATGATATCAACTACGTCACGATACTCCCCACCGGGCCCACCAGTAATACGTGGAAATATCGGGGTGTGACAATCTGCTCGAACTTCTTGTTTGCAGTAGCTTTGTGACCAATTTGAGAGAGTTATGAGAGTGTTTGTAAAGTGGAAATGGCTTGGAGAATGATGGATTTATATAGGTTTTAGGTTAGGTTTTAGTTGAGTAATTAATGTTAAAACTCGTTTAAAACTCAAATAAAACTCCAAAATCGCGCTCAAACAGACCTGGTCACCTTTTCTGCGCGCTGGACTAGTTGGCGGGTCGCGAAGACTTGGGCTGGGCCGGGTCGCGGGCCGCCAGAGCTCGATTTGGGCTGTTTAGTTGATTTGAGCGAGAGTTTAAGGATTTTGAAGGATGGGTTTGATCGATGAGAAGGCCACAACCGAGTGGCTGGGCGCGCGTTTGGTGAAACTGGTGACCCGGGTTCGAGTCCCGTGGTCTTCAGTTTTGTTTTTATTATTATTATTATTATTATTATTATTATTATTATTACTACTATTATTATTATTATTTTTCTTTTAAACCTTATCCTTTCAGCAAATTACACAAACAGTCCCTGGACATAAATCAACTAATTCATGTTATGTTGTTTTTTAAAAGAAACTAACTTTACCATTAACTAACTAGGTTAGTTTGTGTTTTCTAAGTTTAACGAGACTAACTAGATTATTGTAAAAATAAAAGTTTTAAATTGTAAAATTAATTAATTAAATAAAGTAAATAATTAATCATTTTATAATGGATTAGATTAAGGATACGATTATTTATTTGCGAAGGTTTCAAGTTGGAAGATTAGGATACGAATTTTGCTATTTCACGAGCTTAAATTAGTTTAGCGAGCATAGAACATCAAAGTATAATATAGGATCGAGGATCTAGAATAATATTTCGTTCAAACGTAAATTGTTCATCAGTTGCACATAAGACTAATTAGGAATACACGAACATGATTAAAAATAGCTTCGTTTTCATTATGATCAATAGTTTCGAATTACATTTGAAACGAAAGTAGCTTACAAAGAGAGAACAAGTGTCTAAATATGGAAAGTACACCACGACTTGCTAAAATAAGAAAGTGTGAGCAGAGCGTTACAGTGTGTGTGTGTGTGTGTGTGTGTGTGTGTGTGATAGGGTGCCGGCACATGGGGGTGTCCACCAACACCCATTTCTTCCAAGTGTCACTAATGCCTTGTACATAATCATTTCAACTTTTTAAACACTAAAATTTTACACACTTCACAACACACACACTCTCTCTCTCTCTCTTCTTCTTCTTCCTCACTGTCGAGAACCACCACCACCACTTTCATTTTGAAATTTTGATGCCTTCTTGAAGATTCAAGTTCATTCCAAGGTGTTTTCAAGTCCATTTGAAGATCCAAAGGAGTTTTTAAAGTGATTCAAGGGAGGTGCAAGCTTCAGATCTTCAAAACCTTACCAAAACCCACCAAAATTTTTGAAGGTATAAACTTATTTTTAAAACCATGTTCTTGATTCTTGGTGACTATGAAGATGATGACTGATTTCTCACAAATTTGGAGTTATTCACAAACTTTAAAACTAATAACAAATGGAATTTTAATAAAATACAAATCAAAGTATATATATATATATATATATATATATATATATATATATATATATATAAACGGGATCAGGAGAAAACGGCAAAAAGTGTGAGAACGGTGAGAACGCATCCTGGACGAACACGTGGCGCGGAGCATGATCAGGGTCCGAGGGGTTTTTTGTCTTTTTAGTATTCTTCTCCTTTCACGATTTTCGCGTTTGACATGCTTCTTTATTTTTTGCATGCAAGATAATTTTGGCGTTATGTAGATTTATTAATTATTTGGCGTTTTACTGTTTTTTTCTCAGATTTCTTCTCGTTGAATTAATTTTTTTTGTGTCATATAGTTAATTTTTTGGCGTTATGGCTTTTTCCATGTCATTTTTTGGCGTTTTGTATCTTTTTGTTAATAATTCATTACCATAGATTAATATTTTATAAAACTATAATAACACGAAAATCAAAATAAACTAATAGTCTTCCGTAGGTGGGATTACATCAGAGATGTACCCATCGCTTTGTTCATCACTTTCTTCAGATTCTTCATCATCAAATTTCATTTTTGCGTATAACGCCATTAGCTCGTCTCTTCTTTGCTGCAGCCTATTCTTGAATATCACTGCATCCTTGGAGTTTGGATCGTTTGAAGGTGTTAAATCACAGAGTTGTTCAATGATAGATAACAACCCTGTCTTCAACATTTCTTCCATTGGCCTTGAATATTGCACCCCGTTTTTATAAGTCACTTTAAGTGTTCCTTCTTTCTCATGCAATACCCAACTGCTAAGTTTTGGTATGTGAGTATCTTCAATATCATCATCATCTTCTGTTGGAAACTTTCTCTCCAATCTTTTTATTACAGTTCTCGTTCTTTCACAATCGTTGTCTATTGGAACCCCGAGGGCCAGGATATCCTTCTGAACATTTTCATTCATTCCCATCATGGTTTTTATTGTTCTTACCTTTACCATTCTCCTGTCAGAGAACTTTATGATGAATCATTCCTCTTTCCTTTCAAACCTCCATGCAATAACCTTAGCCATTTTTTAATTTTTTTGGCGTTTTGGAGAATATGTGGCGTTTTAGTCTTTTTGGCGTGTTTGGCGTGGGTTCTCATGGTCTTCTTTTATATTGACTTTTTTTTCCCACACATGACAGGTAATTATGGCGTTTTGAAAAAGATAAATAAATTTAATATAATAAATGTTAGTAATTATGTTTTCCGTCATTTCATTTTACTGTTTTTTTGCAGTTTACTGTGTTTTGTTTTCAGACTCAACTGTTTTAATGGTGTAACACGTCAAATCTTTTGACAGCTGTAATTATGGCATTTTGTTTTCCAATGGCGGTTAGATAACTATTGGACTTCTTTTGTTTTATATTCTTTGCACATTGTTTCACGTTTTTTTTATAATATTAGTTGTTCAAATTAATTTTATTATAGTTTGGTAGTTTTTTGGGGGCCTTTTTATGGCATTATGGCGTTTTACACGTATTTGCTAATTTTGGCGTTTTATTATATTTTTCATTATAGCATTAATATTATTTTGTTGTTTATTAACTGACATTACAAAACAAACAATAGATAAAGAAAATGATTAAAAAAAACAAAGTAGAAGCAATTTATGATTTTAAATCTTCAGTGTCATCAGTCTCTTTTTTCTTTTGAAACTACAAGAAATGTGACAAATAAATGGCGTTTTGGGTTTGGAGTTTTTTATTTTCTTTGTTCATGTGTTGAAGTGTCTTTGTGGATGTTGGAGACATAGAGCGACCCCCTGTGGGTGGATGCTATCTGCCTGTGGTCTTCATTATTTTCATTGAGGTCAAAGTAGCATTTACACTGGTATTGGTCTCTTCTTATCATCCAAACCTTCTTCAGGAACAAAGATGACAGTATGACATATGGGTGTAATTAGTCCCTCTTTTTTCAATTTTGTCCATCTCATGCAGCAAAATCTTACTACACTCACGTAACAAATCATTAAATGAAGCTTCATGCAGAACATTACTGAGGATCAAAGAAAAGATGTTTGTTGTCGTTGTATTTTTTGGCGTTTTACATTGAGTTGTAAATTTTTTTAGCAACCACTGTGTGTCTTTTTGTGTTTTTTTGGTGTGATAAACGGAAGGTGGTGAGGCGTTTCTATTTATAGAATTTTTTTGGCGCGTAGTTTAGGCGGGATGTTATTTTTATAACAAAAAATGTTATTAACATTTATCCGGATGTAAGCTTTGGCGTTATATATAATGGCGTTTCATATTTTATGGCGTTTTTGTAGCAAGAGAGCTTAAATAAAAACACAGAAAAAAGTACGCAGTGATAAAATTGGCGTTTTGTATTCATTTGGCGTTTTATTTTTCAATGGCGTTTTATGTGAGGAATGGTGTTTTTACTTTTTTACCCTTAATGACGCGCGTCCACGTAATAAAATTGATGTTATTTACTAAAATGCCACAGCGCCAATCTAGTCCATAGATTGTTTTGATCGGACGATCAATAAGCGTTCTCACCGTTCTCACACTTTCTACCGTTTTCTCTAAATCCTGACCCTATATATATATATATATATATATATATTTGTACACATGTGTATACACTAACAACTATGTATCTTGTATATACGGAAACTAGCGAGATTTTAGGGATTTTGATTATATTGTTTAATAAATGCAATTTACAAAAGACACAAACACCCTTCTGTCATTTATTTTAAAGGGGAGTTACAACATTATAATTACAATCTTGCCATTGTTTAAAAATATCTAGATGATGTAATCCAATGTCCCAGATTAGTTCACACAGTTCACTCTCAACCTAGTGTTCACTCTAGAACCCTACCCTATAGAGTGAACACTAGGTTGAGAGTGAACTGTGTGAACTAATCTGGGACATTGGATTACATCATCTAGAGATTTTTAAACAATGGCAAGATTGTAATTATAATGTTGTAACTCCCCTTTAAAATAAATGACAGAAGGGTGTTTGTGTCTTTTGTAAATTGCATTTATTAAACAATATAATCAAAATCCCTAAAATCTCGCTAGTTTCCGTATATACAAGATACATAGTTGTTAGTGTATACACATGTGTACAATGTCGCTAGTATCAGTTTATACAATATACACAGTTGTTAGTTTATACACATGTGTACAGTCTCGCTAACTATCAGTTTATACAAGATACACACCTGTTAGTTTATACACATGTATACAGTCTTTTATACATTTGTGTATTATATTCAGAAATGGTTACATATGTGTATATTAACATCATATAATATATTAGGCATGCACACGAGTAGATTCATATAAAAATTAAAAAGTTAATGAAAATGAAACATATCACATGTATGCAAAAATAAATAACTCCATCACATATTCAAAAAGAAAATTAATGCCAAAAAATAATTACAATTTCAATCTCAGAGAAATTTTTTAATGTTTATTGAAAATTATAAAAGTTAAAAACAATGTATTATGATATCTATATATACGGATAATAAAAGAAAAACAATATTCAAGTTAAAATTAAAACAAAATCTATGGATAAAGAAATAATGGAGAAATAATTAAATATGAGAGAGAGAGAAAGAGAGTTAAAAGATGAGAAAATTAAGGGATTCTAATTAAACATACTTGGGTAATGTCAATCTTACCCTTTTAATCTAAAAAATGATCAAGGGCCAATATTAGTTCACTCAGTTTACTCTCAAGAAGTTGTTCACTCTTGATCCTAATCCTATATATATATGTGTGTGTGCGTGAGTGTGTGTGTGGCCATGAATGTATATATACATGTTAGAGTTTGTGTTTAGATTAGAATTATGTGTGCTTTGTAGTTTAAGACGGGAATTTAATGGCGTTTTATTCATGAGTTTGGCGTTTTGTGTGAAGAAGTCTAAAAACCTTTTTACCCTTAATGAAGCGCGTCCACGTAATAAAATTGATGTTATTTATGAAAACGCCACCGTGCCAATTTAGTCCATATATTGTTTTGATCTGACGATCCATAATCGTTCTCACTGTTCTCACACTTTTCACCGTTTTTCCTAAATCCTGACCCTATATATATATATATGGTCAGGATTTAGAGAAAACGCTTAAAAGTGTGAGAACGGAGAGAACGCTTATGGATCGTCCGATCAAAACAATCTATGAACTAGATTGGCGCGGTGGCATTTTAGTAAATAACACCAATTTTATTACGTGGACGCGCTTCATTAGGGTAAAAATGTAAAAAACAATTCCTCACATAAAACGCCATTGAAAATAAAACGCCAAATAAATACAAAACGCCAATTTTATCACTGCGTACTTTTTTCTGTGTTTTAATTTAAGATCTCTGGCTACAAAAACGCCATAAAATATGAAACGCCATTATATATAACGCCAAAGTTTACATCCGGATAAATGTTAATTACATTTTTTGTTATAAAAAATAACATCCCGCCTAACCTACGGGCCAAAAAAAATCTATAAATAGAAACGCCTCACCACCTTCCGTTTATCACACAAAAAAAACCACAAAAAAGCACATAGTGGTTGCTAAAAAAATTTACAACTCAATGTAAAACGCCAAAAAATACAACGACAGCAAACATCTTTTCTTTTGATCCTCATTAAAGTTCTGCATGAAGCTTCATTTAATGATTTGTTATGCGAGTGTAGAAAGATTTTGCTGCATGAGATGGACAAAATTGAAAAAAGAGGGACTGATGACACCCATATGTCATACTGTCATCTTTGTTCCTAAAGAAGGTTTGGATGATAAGAAGAGACCTATACCAGTGGCAGATAGGATCCACCCACAGGGGGTCGCTCTATGTCTCCAACATCAACAAAGACACTTCAACACATGAACAAAGAAAATAAACAACGCCAAACCCAAAACGCCATTTATTTGTCACATTTCTTGTAGTTTCAAAAGAAAAAAGAGACTGATGACACTGAAGATTTAAAATCATAAATTGCTTCTACTTTTTTTTTTACATTTTTTTAATTTTCTTTGTCTATTGTTTGTTTTGTAATGTCAGTTCATAAACAACAAAATAATATTAATGCTATAATGAAAAATATAATAAAACGCCAAAATTAGCAAATACGTGTAAAACGCCATAATGCCATAAAAAAGTCCCCAAAAAACTACCAAACTATAATAAAATTAATTTGAACAACTAATATTATAAAAAAAGAGTGAAACAATGTGCAAATAATATAAAACAAAAAGAAGTCGAATAGTTATCTAACCGCCATTGGAAAACAAAACGCCATAATTACAGCCGTCAAAAGATTTGATGGGTTACACCATTAAAACAGTTGAGTCTGAAAACAAAACACGGTAAACTGCAAAAAACAGTAAAATGAAACGACGGAAAACATAATTACTAACATTTATTATATTAAATTTATTTATCTTTTTCAAAACGCCATAATTACCTAACATACGCGGGAAAGAAGTCAATATAAAAGAAGACCATCAGAACCCCAAGCTCAAACACGCCAAAAAAACTAAAACGCCATATATTCTCCAAAACGCCAACAAATTTAAAAAATGGCTAAGGTTATTGCATGGAGGTTTGAAAGGAAAGAAAAAAGATTCATCATAAAGTTCGCTGACAGGAGAAGGGTAAAGGTAAGAACAATAAAAGCCATAATGGGAATGAATGAAAATGTTCAGAAGGATATCCTGGCCCTTGGGGTTCCAAGAGACAACGATTGTGAAAGAACAAGAACTGTAATAAAAAGACTGGAGAGAAAGTTTCTAGCAGAAGATGATGAAGATGATGATGATATTGAAGATACACAAATACGAAAACTTAGCAGTTGGGTATTGAATGAGGAAGAAGAAATACTTGAAGTAACTTATAAAAACGGGGTGCAATATTCAAGACCAATGGAAGAAATGTTGAAGACAGGGTTGTTATCTATCGTTGAACAACTCTGTGATTTAACACCTTCAAACGATCCAAAATCCAAGGATGCAGTGATATTCAAAAATAGGCTGCAACAGAGATGAGACGAGCTATTGGCGTTATACGCAAAAATGAAATTTGATGATGAAGAATCTAAAGAAATTGAAGAACAAAGCGATAGGTACATCTCTGATGTAATCCCACCTACGGAAGACTATTAGATTATTTTGATTTTCGAGTTATTGTAATTTTTTAAAATATTAATATATGGAAATGAATTATTAACAAAAAGATACAAAATGCCAAAAATGACATGGAAAAAGCCATAATGTCAAAATATTAACTATGTGACACAAAAAGAATTAACTCAAAAAGAAGAAATCTCAGAAAAAACAATAAAACGCCAAATAATTAATAAATCTACAAAACGCCAAAATTACCTTGCACGCAAAAAATAAAGAAGCATGTCAAACGCGAAAATTGTGAAAGGAGAAGAATACTAAAAAGACAAAAAAAAACCCCTCGGACCCTGATCATGCCCCACGCTACGTGTTCGGCCAGGATGCGTTCTCACCATTCTCACACTTTTTGCTGGTTTCTCCTGATCCCGTTTATATATATATATATATACATACATCAAACATAAGGAGTTTTCAACGCTCATAACGCCCAACGTAACGACGTCGAGCCACCACTTCATTATCTTAAGTCACACATATTCTGACTTTATCCAGGAGCTTCTTATCCATATCTCATGTCTATCCCTGCTAATATAAAGTCAAGGACACTTCAAGAATACCATCATTAGACCAATTGATCAATATAAATAGATGGTAAGCCGTTTCGTAATTATATTGTAATTCATAAAACAACATATACAATTATCAACAATCGTTATTACGTCGCATATTCTTAACAATTCATATAGGAATTTATAACATACTCAATTAACTCACATAGGTTTTACGACCCAAAGTGTCATTCATTCATAAGCACTACTCGGTGAACACATGTATTTGCACATATGGTTCACAACACCTATAACTTCTTAGTTTAACATACACACCGTAATAAGAAATCACTTACTTCAACTCATGTAAATATATATATATACACACACACACACACATTGAGGCTTATAACACTAATAAAATCACATCCAATAGGTTTCTCGTAAATTCACAAGTATTGCGCAAGTGTCATAAACTTTTTGTTTTCACACAGCTTTGTTCAGCTGTAGTAATTCGGTATCCCCCCCCCCCCATTTACAGTGAGTGTTTCAGTTCAAACTATAATTCTTAGTAAAGAGGACTCAGAGACCTTTCTGTAGATATAAAATACGCCCCGAACGAACATTCGGTTGATTTACTATAAATTTTTTAAGATCAACAAAAATCTGAAAATAAGCTGAATTTTCAGCACTTGTGTAGCTCGACCCATTTACAATTTACATTCTTTTTCAATTGGTTTAAACCCCAAAAATATCACCAAAACAATACATTTTGTTAAATCAAACCCCATTCAATAATTTGTGTTGAAACGTCCACTTTAACTATAAAATTTCAAGTCAACAAGAATACTATTTAATTCAATACGAATCCAAACATATTTGAGTCACTCACCTTCGCCTGTAGGAGTGTTGTTGCTTTATCACTCGTTTGACCCGTTGCCATCCAAACGTTATTTCACCTCTCTAGACAACAAATCAAACTTGCAAATCATTAGAACACATAACATGGGCATTCATCTCATAATACCTAAGTATTATCCACCCATAACCAAACACATGTTCTAAATCATTCTTTTACCCCAAACTTGTTAATTGGTTTATCACCACTCATTTGACCCGTTATCACACATTTGTGTTTAATCATAACATACGAGTCATTTTCATCATAAATTTACCAAAACTTAATGTTTACTAAACACCAATTTATTATTAGCAAATCATCAAAATCAAGTAAACATGGCAAATCTTTCAAAAACTCACTTTTATTTTGGTTTAGCCATTTAATCAAACACCTTGTGGGCATAAACTAAGATTCACCAATTTTATACTCATATGAACCCCCACACCCTCACTTCACCCTCAAGGATGTCTACTTTCTTTGTAATTGTCATATAGTACCATCTTTCATGTTTTTAAATAAAAGCATCGTTGTTTTAGAATCGTCAAATTCTACTCAGATTTTGGTCAGCAAGTTTACACATTGTTTTTCATCGCATCCTATTAGTAACCAAATTTAGTAATCAAACCATAATATGCATTTGAATCTAAAATCCAATAACATCAAATAATCATTCTAGTATCTCAATCAAGGTTTCTCCATAGAAAATCCAACACTAGTAACCCTAATTTCGTGGGTTTAGAACCCACAACCTAACAACCCAAAACTCATGAATTTTATTAAATCAAGATTAAGGATTACATACCAAGAACACTAGAAATTGACCAAAGAGAGCAGAGTTGAGGTTTTAACCATCCAATTTTGTGATTGTCATGATGAAATTGGCTCCCCCTTCTTCTTTTCTCCTGCTTGACATCACACCAGGCTCTCCCCTTGTCGATCTTTTTTTTTCGAGTTAACTGCCATTTTCGTCCCTGTGGTTTGGTCACTTTGGCCATTTTAGTCCATTTTTCAAAAATGCGCCATTTTCCTCCCCGACGTTCTGGAAAGGTGCCATTTCAGTCCAAAAATCATAACCCAGTTAAGTCAGTTAGTAAATAAGGACTGATTGTGTAAATTTGTAACATAAAGGACTGATTATGTAAATTTGTAACACCACCACCACTAGCCCTGCCACCACCACCACTCCGCTGCCACCACCACCACCACCGCCACCACCGCCACCACAGCCACACCGCCACCACAGCCACCACCGCCACCACAGCCACACCGCCACCACAGCCACACTGCCACCACCGTCACCACAGCCACCACCGCCAACAAACCTCTTCTCCGGTCACTTTTGTCCTCCGACCACCGTACAATCCCCGACGCCGACGTCGTTACCTGCAACAACACCGACGAACCACCTCCGACGCATTTCAATAACCACCGTCGATCACCACCTTCACCATCAACTCCATCTCCATTTCAGATCATCTTCTCCGACCATTAACTCCATGACGACGATGAACGGAGGTGAACAATGGTGGTGAACGATGACCGGAGTGAGGTTCAGGTTAAGTTCAGGTGGTTATTGTCACACCCCCAAAATCCACACGCGGAGTACCACCGCTTGGAGGCGTGACTGACCAGGATCAAGCCACCAATCATATTGAACATATAAGTAAAAGTAAATGTAATCCATACACAATACAATTTGTGTTAAATCAAAATCATAGCATAGGTAGCGGAAGCATTGTTATGAACATCCAACACAAGTGTTTAGTTTAAAAAGTCATAAAGTTTTCATCAAAACATCCACAATCCGTGCCCACAACGACCGTGCCTCCCGTGCAAGCTCCAAAAGTACCTAAGGTCCTGCAAGGCATGTAACAGAGAGTCAACAACTAGTTGAGCGAGTTCACAGTAGGTTATTTAGTTATAATGTTCGTATCGTATATCGTATGCTCGTTTAGAAATCATGTATCGTATGTAATGGTATCGCGGCCCTCCAGGCATGTTTGCGAAGTTTAGTGGGGGTTTCCCATATGTTCTCTAGACTAGGTATGTTTGTATCGCGGCCCTCCAGGCATGTTTGCGAAGATTAAAGTATAGTTCGCGGCCATTCCAGGCATGTTTGCGAAGATTGTTCTAGTATCGCGGCCGATCCCGGCATGTGTGCGAAGAGAAGTATATGTATCACTAGTCTAGTAGCATCTACCATTGACCTTCCTCTCCCGAGGCCTATGGTATGTAATTCCGATAACTCTTAAGCATAAATAATCAACCAACCCATTCCCAACCCCGGGAATCCCATGCCTTGGTAGAAGTGTGAACTCACATTGGTTTGCTCGGTATGCTAAACTATGTGCTCACAAGAAAATCAGTCAAGTCCTATAGTTATGCAAGTATGTATAATCAGTTTCGAACTCACAATGTTTCACAGGTAATCTATGTCACAAAGTGTGTTTATGCATTTCTCATCAAGTAGCACATAACAGTGGGTTCATGTTCACACAGTCATACTCCATATAACTAAGTTCTTGGTGATATCTAACATGGTTAATAAATTAACATGCTTGATGGTTTTAACCGACTTAACCAGGTTAATGTATTAAGCAACAATAACAAGCTTCCAGAATTAACAAGCATAACATGCATAATAACTAACAGTGTTTCACATAAAGACTTTCTCAATTTAATCTAACAATATCATCCACTAACATAACTAACGGTGTTAATATATTTAACAAGGAAACTTTACATAGTTCACATGTATAACAGAGTTAACATAGTTGGCATAACCCAGTTAATAATACTTAACAAATATTAACAACTTAACAAATATAACAGTTGGGCCGAAATCATTACATGGGCCGAAAACCCCTGTGTGGCGAAAACCCCTTATAGCCGAAATCCCTTAGTGGATGAAAACACATAAGTGCCGAAATCACATATATGGGACGAAATCCCTATTGAGCCGAAATCCCTCATTGGGCCGAAAACACTCACATGGGCCGAATATACTTTTTGCCGAAAACCCTTCTGGGTCGAAATCATCCTTAGGCCGAATACACTTGGGCCGAAATCACATAAGTGATTTCGTCCAGTTTAAAATGGTGGGGGTGTTTTCGTTGAGTTATATCATCTTCATCAACACATCAGTTACATAAAACCCAGCAATTCTAATCCCATTACTTATCAGATGTAACCCTTTTGTACAAAAAAAATCAATCAAACAAAAGCTAAAACATTTGATTAGATATCTACTTATCTGTATTATCAGAATTAACATCCAACAACATCATAGTGTTTATCATTTAACAGGAGATCTAGTTTATGCATTTATCAACTGACTATCTACAATCATTTTATCTCGAAGATTAACAATCACCATTAACAGAGAACAACGATCTAAACATTTAATCATCAATCAAAATCAGATCATAAGATCATAATATCTCACAGTAGCAGTTAATATAAGATATCAACTTAACATGTAAATCACTAACCGTAGATTAAACAGAGGTTTGGCTTCAAATGAGGAATTCTGTTTGTTGGGTTTCAGAGGTAGAGAGAGAAACAATGGGATAAGGTTTGGCAAGTGAGAAACTTCTCCGTGAAGATTGTTTATAAAATAATTATATAAATCCCCACTGGGCCTAAAGCCCATTTGCTGTTTTCGTCAGCCACATGGACGAAAACACCATGTGTTTTCATCAGGGAGAGTGTTTCCATAAGAGCAGGGGTGTTGGGCCAATGATCCATAATAAACTATACAATCCCAATTAACACAAATTACACTATTATCATATACTCAAATATAATATGCACCCCAAATATAAAATATCATCGCAATACGATTTAACGTTTTTCAAATGTACGCGTTGTGAAACAAACAAGTCGAGTAACAAACAACAAAAAAAAAATTAACGTGCAATAAATGCGAAGATGGAAATCTTGGAAACTTGAGTTGTCACAGTTATCGGGCACGGTGGTCTCGAGAACTCCGAACACAGCGGCGGTGATGTGCTTGGTGATTGTTGTGATCGTTGACGGAGATGATGACGATGATGAACGGTGACTGTTGGTCGACGGTGGTTATTGATGACGATCTGGGTTCTGGGAGGATTAACATTCGTGTTGCACGTGGTTTCGAACCATTCACTTAGAAAGCAGCCCGGACCGATGGTTATTGAAATGCGTCGGTGGTGGTTCGTCGGTGTTGTTGCAGGTGACGGAGGATGATGACGGAGGGTGCGGTGACGTAGGTGACGACTGCAGCAGAGGTTTGTTGGCGGTGGTGGCTGTGGTGACGGTGGTGGCGGTGTGGTTGTGGTGGCGGTGTGGCTGTGGTGGCGGTGGTGGCAGCGGAGTGGTGGTGGTGGCAGGGCTAGTGGTGGTGGTGTTACAAATTTACACAATCAGTCCTTTATGTTACAAATTTACACAATCAGTCCTTATTTACTAACTGACTTATCTGGGTTATGATTTTTGGACTGAAATGGCACCTTTCAGAACGTCGGGGAGGAAAATGGCGCATTTTTGAAAAATGGACTGAATGGCCAAAGTGACCAAACCACAGGGACGAAAATGGCAGTTAACTCTTTTTTTTCTTTCATTTTTTTGTTTAACCCCCTCTTGAACCTTATATTTTCCTTTTATCACCACAACTGTTAGTTTATATTCAGTTTAACCACCATAGATACATATATTTCATTACCAGAAATGTAATTATATTACATTTTACCCCTTGCAATATAAATATTTTTTATAAATTTGTAACATGATATTTTTTTTATTAAAATACTATCTTGCCAAGACTCTATCATTTTAGAGATTAAATCTTCACATTTAGAATATAATTTAATCTCATGAAAAATTGGGATGTTACACATATGATGTTTTTTTTTTAATTTATTGATGTTTTATATTATTGTATCGTATATTTATTATGTGATCAATCTAACGTTTGTCGTACTTTTGTTGATTGTATTAAGTTTGGTATAGGGATTTTTACATATTTCCCCCTCCTAAGAAGCTTTATTACATATTTCCCCAACCCATGAATTTAATTACATATTTCTCCTTCCTAAAGAAGCCTTATTACATATTTCCTCAATCTCTAAATTTTTATTACATATTTCCTCAATCTCTAAATTTAATTACATATTTCACATTCCTAAACCTCATATATTACATATTTATCCATTTTATTAAAAATACTTTTATAGAATTACTATTTTACTCCTAGTGAGTTTGTTAAATAAATAACTACAATATATTTCCTAGCTTCACCTTTAAACCCGGATATTTATTTATTTTCTCCTTCATAAAACTAAGGATATGGGAACTCCACCAATACCTGCACAATCCCCTAAACTTCCAAATCCATCAACCAGAAGCCGAAACGAAAGTCCCGTAAGGCCGAACTTGTAAAATGGCACAGGTTGTTGTGGTGACTGGTGGTTGACCAAAGCTCCGGTGACCGGAGTTCTGAGAGTAGATGCTGCTGCTGAGAAATGAGAACCATGAGGATTTAATTCATACCTTTGGCTACTTTTATTAATATTGATTATTATGATTTTTTGGCTTACATTCATGTGCATATTGTGACAAAATTGTTAACGGATTTTTTTGTTTCTTTGTCAATTTTTAGCTCTAACTTTTGGCATTTATGTATTTATTTTTTCTTCTTCAGATATTAGATTTGAAATATTACTGTCACTGTTCAAATAATTATTAAAATTGCTTTTTTTTGAAGTTACAAAATCAAACAATTTTACGAAAACGCAAATCGCAAAACCTATATTATTTAAACTCCTTCATTGTTAATTCTTTTAAATTTTTTGTATAATTTTTTTCCAAGTTTTGGTAATATTACTATTTAATTATTTTTTTTCCAAAATCATTTATTATATTAGTTGTTCATTTAAATTATTGTCTATTTAGTAATATGTATTTTAGATTTAACCTGAATGGTTTGATTAATATTATTTATTATATTTTTTTAATTTAAAAATAAATAAAATTATCCGGGTTCAAATGTGAAGCTAGGAAATATATTGTAATTATTTATTTAATAAACTCATTAGGGGTAAAATAGTAATTCTATAAGAGTATTTTTAATGAAATAGATAAATATGTAATATATGAGATTTAAGAAGGTGAAATATGTAATTAAATTTAGAGATTGGGGAAATATGTAATAAAAATTTAGAGATTGGGGAAATATGTAATAAGGCTTCTTTAGGAAGGGGAAATATGTAATTAAATTTATGGATTGGGGAAATATGTAATAAAGCTTCTTAGAAGGGGGAAATATGTAAAAATCCCTTTGGTATAATTATCCTTTTTATATCACCCGATCCGATCAGATCTGACTCGAACCGGATCGAAAAATTATTATATAGCGATAGACAAACGACCCCATCAAAAATTTCCTGGTTTTGCCGTTGCGTGTGATATCAGATTAACATTAGGTATTAAAAATAATCCCTTAGTATCACAAGAACTCGGTCAACAGTGCACAACTGCACTCTGCACATGCTTTCTTATTTTGTTGTGGTGAAAGTTGAATTAATTCAAGTTTTATCATTTATGCAAGTTTGGTCCCTTAAGTTTTATAAGCTATTTTTAAATATTTTTCCTTTAAGTTGTATTTATTCTAAACTCTCGGTTCGCCGTTTATTAACCGTGTTAGCTCGATTCACTACTCGACCAAGTATCTTCAACATTTTCTATTTAGCTCCACACTTCACGAACACCTATAAACATACAAATTTAGTAAAACCGAAAAAACCAACTCGAATACTAATAAAAATACATTAAAATATTGGGGAAAGTTCTTGTACAAATAATCTTAACATACTAAACATACAAATTGAAGGAAAAGTGAAAAAGACAAGTTGACATTTTTGTAATTATCAATAACTATCAAAGTTACTCTACAAATGTATCTAAAAAACCTAAAAAAAACCTAACCCCCCCCCCCCCCCCCCCAAAAAAAAAAAAAAAAAAAAAAAAACCTAAACACCCCTCCCCCACCCCCAAAAACCTAACCCCCTCCCCCCCCCCCCCCCCACCCACCCACCCAAGCTAAAATGCTAAAAACTAAACCCCAAAAAAACCTATAAAAAATAAAACACACAAAATATATATTTTTTTAAATATTTTTTATAAAAAAATCGCTACTTTTAGTAACAACTTTTTTTTGTAACAAAATGTAGCATTTTTTATAAAAAATATTAAAAAAATTGTGTTTTTTATGTATTTTTTGTTGAGTTCACATTTGTATAGTAACTTTGATAGTTGTGGTAATTACAAAAATGTCACCTTGTCTTTTTGACTTTTCCTTCAATTTGTATGTTTAGTAGGTTAAGTTTATTTGTATTTGATCTTTTGCCTTAAAATATTATACAAAATACATTCAATAAATATGGTTTACACAATATCACTAGGGAACGTTTTGTGCATATACTTTTTTTTAGGTTGGACATATAGGTATTTATATATTAAACCATATATATAATATATATATAAAGAGAGAGAGAGTTAGGTGCATGACACTCCCCCATTGGCCCAAGTATGTTATGATTTTACCCGCAATTCAAAATTATGAATTTGCCCCTGATTTAAAATTACATTATTGCTATGGCTTTAGCTTTTGGAAAATTACGATTTTACCCTAGTCAAAAATACAATTTTGCTATCAGTTCAAAATTACAGTACTATTTTAGTTTTTTTTAGCAAATTTATAGAAGTGTTTTGTTTTAATTGGTTTACTCGATTTAATCTTTTATGCATGTCAAGGAGTTACCTAACACTCACCCATGAGTTCTGACAGGTTACAGTTTTGCCCCGAGCTCAAAATTACGGTCTTGCCATCGTTTTAGTTTTTTTTTTCTATCAAAACTATGGGGGTGTTTGGCCTAACTTTTATTTTTTTGGCTTATACTTATATTTTAAAGTAGTTTATGCTTATTTTCTTTCATTTGATAAGCTCTTTTTAAGTGTTTGGATTAGCTTATATTCTACAAGTTGATAAACTATTTTTAAGTGTTTGTGTTAGCTCTTTTTTATTTAGCTTAAAATGACCAAAACCATCTTCTTCAACTAAGCTTCTTCAAAATAAGCTAAATAATCATCTTTCCATAAGCTTCTTCAAATTAGCTTATATAAGCTAATAAGCATAAGCTTAAAAAGCTAAATCAAACACCTAGTTAAGCTTATTTTATAAAAAAAAAAACTAAAAAAGCTATAAGCTTGGTTAAAAAAGCTAGGCCAAACACCCCCTATGTTGAATTTTTTTTAATCGATTGAGAAATATTTGGCCTATGGCCTCGCAACGCGGACGGAGCATCAACTAGTATATATACATGACATGTTATTGAAATCAAAATTATCACTCAGTAAAGAACAACCCTAGTTCACTATAGCTGAGGTTGATTAAAAAGTAATTAAGCTTTAATAAGTTATTAGTGTGGTAGATCCATGATAGAACCTTGCATCCACTTTGACAAACAATAATTCGAACTTTTATATTGGTTGGTAGGTTTTGTAACACTACAAGACATTGAACACGAGAGTTTTACTACTTTTAGTAGGATATCATTTAATCATATCAAGTAAAAAAAGTGCTTTAGCTTACTTTGCATGAATTATTTGTTCAAAGCATAAAACTTCAATTATGTCACCCGTTTGGTTGTTGGCTAAGTCTCACATGTTGTTAAGCGGGTATGGCGGGGCGTGGGTTGGGCTTGGGTTGGGTGCACCGCGTGGCAGAGGTAATTAAAAAAAAAATACCAAAAAATTTATAAAAATCCACACAACAATTTTTAAAAAAAAACCTACAACTTCATTAAAATTTAAAACATTACATAGTCCTAAAAATTACAAAATAACAAACCTAAAGCGTTAAAAAAATTTCAAAAAGGTCGATCTTGTCGAACGCCTTTTTTTCCTTGCCTCCAAACTCTATGTTAGCCACCGCCACCCGGTCCTCGTGGCTTAACTCGCCACCGGGAACGGCTTCGTAGTAAGCCTTGAAACGCTCGAGCTTGGGCCGTAGATCGCGCCATTTATGTTGGCACGCGTTGAGGTTGTGGCGGTCGTTACCGACGTTAAGTCGGTAGGCTTCGAACGCTTCCACCCAATATTTTGTTTGGCCGGGTGGCCGACCCTTCATAGCGTCAACGACGCTTGTGACGAGAGCAATTTCCTCTTCACGAGTCCAAGATGCCATAACGGGGTTGGGTTCGTGGGATGGGGTGGACCAGTGGGGTAGCGGGTTCGAGAGAAGTGGTAGCCGGTGGGGTTGTTGGTGGGGCTGTTGGGTTCGTGGGATGGGGGGACCAGTGGGTTGGGGTTTCAATATATAGGCTCTTTGGGTGACCGCGTGGCGGTTCGGGAAGATGGGGGGACCGTTTGGGGGGATGGTTTGAATTTTAAAATTCAAAATTCAAAAACCCAACCGCCTGACGTGGCGGGTGACCAATGAAATTCAGCCAACTAGCATGGCCTATCCGCCCCACGCCCGGCTTGAAAGCCAAGCCCCAAGGGCCACGCCCAAACCCAAGCCCACCCGGGGTGGTGGCTTGGGCGTTTTCCCCCAACCCACGCCCAAACCCCCGCCCCATACCCCATGGCCTTATGTCACCCGTTTGGTTGTTGGCTACGTCTCACATGTTGTTAATGCACGATTAAACAATGATAGATCTATCCCAAAAATTCAGGGGTATTTCAGTTTTGTTTTTTTTTTTTTATCAATGGTATCCTTTGTATAAAACCAAAAAATAAAGGAGAATATTCTAGAATTATAGGATATATATCTCTTTTTTTTATTTATCTTGTTTCCTTGTTTAGCCCATAATTATCGGTTTGGTTGTTAGGCCTTATGGCTATTTATTTGGTCTTGTATTATGTTTCGATTATCAATAAACAAAACCCGAATTCCCTGTCTCTGATTTCTTCATGGTATCAGAGCGGGATTCTTAATCACCGCTCATTGGTCAACGATGACCGGAGGGGCCGACAAAACCGGCGGCAGTGGCAAGACCGACGCCATTGACGCCAACTCACCATATTACATACACCCATCCGACCTACCTAAACAAATGCACGTAAACGAATCCCTGACCGATGGAAACTACAGCGATTGGGCGAAGGAGATGGCGAACTTTCTGTTTGCAAAGAACAAAATGGGATTCGTAGATGGCACAATCCCCAAACCCGAGAAGGCAGCAGAGAATTACATGCAATGGATGCGTTGCGATGCTATGATCATTGGTTGGCTCACCACCGCAATGAACAAAGACATTAGAGGAAGCGTGAAATACGCTAATACATCCTCTGAAATATGGAAGGACCTAAAAGAAAGGTTCGGGAAGGAAAGCGCTCCTCGAGCGTATGAACTGAAGCAAACCCTCTCGGCTACTCATCAAGAAGGATCCTCGGTTTCTGCCTATTATACTCGTCTTCGCGGCATCTGGGATGAAATACAGTCGGTGTTGCCGATTCCTCTATGCACCTGCGGAAACTGTTCTTGTGACATTGGGAAGAGGCTGTTGGATTTCAAGGAAAAGGAACGATTGTATGAATTTTTAATGGGGCTTGATGGAGAATTTTCCACGATTCGGACGCACGTCCTCTCCATCAAGCCCACGCCAAATCTTGGGGAAGCTTACCGTCTTGCATCTGAGGAGGAGCAACAAAGACAAATCACCCTGAACAAAAGAACTCAAGCGGAGCCGGCTGCCTTCAAGACTCAAGGTCGAAGCTTCGGCCGAGACAACAAAGGAACTTCGAAGGATCCTAAACGGGGTTACGGAGAGGAAGTTGACCATTGTACTCAGTGTGGGAAGGATGGTCACAAGCGGGAAGGATGTTTTAAGCTTGTTGGTTATCCCGAGTGGTGGCCCGGGAAAGCCAAGGTTGAAAAGACAAAGCCGAAAGCTGCTCATGTTGATGCCGAACCCAGCTTGGCCGGTCTGACCGAGGCCCAATATCAAGCTCTCATGAAACACTTTAGCAACAATGAACAGAAAACCGAAGGTGATCCAACCCGTAAGGCAAACATGGCTGGTAAGCTCGATAAAATTATTAATTGGATCGTTGATTCGGGTTCGACAGAGCATATAGTTCATAAACTGGAGTCTCTCGATAATGGTACTCGAACCGAACGAGAGACACCCGTTATGATACCAAATGGCGACAACATACCAGTAGTTGCAAAAGGAGAATGCACGTTGGTTGGTGGGAACAAAATCGACGATGTCTTATGCGTTCCCGAATTCAATTGCAATTTACTTTCGGTTAGTAGATTGTCGAAGGATTTGCAATGTGTAGTAAGCTTGTTTCCGGATTTTTTTTGTGATGTAGGACTTACACTCGAAGAAGTTGATTGGCACGGGTGAATGCATTCGAGGTCTTTATCGGATGGGTGTGGCAAGTCAAGAAAGGAAGGCTATGGCTGCTAACGTTGACGCAATAAAGTGGCATTCAAGATTAGGTCACGCTTCCGATTCTAAGTTATCAAACATTGATTTTTTTAAGGGTATTTCTTTTAAAAACGATGAGTGTGATTCTTGTGTCAAAGCCAAACACAAACGAACCCCCTTTCCTAAAAGTTTCATTAAAACTAATGAGTGCTTTGATCTTATTCATTGTGACATTTGGGGCAAATACCGCAAACCGTCCACCACGCATGCCGGTTTCTTTCTCACCATTGTTGATGATTTTAGCCGGGCGATTTGGGTTTATCTCATTAAACATAAAAGTGACGCTAGTGATTGTTTGATAAACTTTCATAGTATGATAAAAACTCAATTTTCAAAACCTATAAAGCGTATTAGATGTGATAATGGAGGAGAGTTCACCTCTAATCGCATGAGGGAATTTTATGCTCGTGAAGGAATCCTCCTTAACACGACTTGCCCGCACACCCCCCAACAAAATGGGGTTGTCGAGCGAAAACACCGGCACCTCCTTGAAACCGCTCGGGCTCTCATGTTCCATGCGAATCTCCCTAAACGTTATTGGGGAGAATGTATAGAAGCCGCAACCTACATAATAAATCGGCTCCCATCTAAAGCCATCGGTAACAAAACGCCATTTGAAATTATGTTTGGGCAAAAACCCGATTATGAGCATATGAAGACTATTGGTTGCTTAGCTTATTACTGGAGTATAGAAACGGGAGGCGATAAGTTCGAATTCAGGGGGAGACCCGGGGTTTTTATGGGGTACCCACAGGGAACAAAGGGATTCAAAATCCTTGACATCGAACATGGGAAGATGGCTATTTCCCGTGATGTCAAATTTATTGAGAATAAATTCCCTTTTGCTCAACTCAAACCAAAATTTCAGGCCACGGACCCCTTTGACACACCTAACTATGAGGAGGCCGAAAACCATTTTGACGAGACAGGTGAAAATATCGGCTTGGCTCAATCGAATCACCAAGCCCAATCTGATAATGATTTTGATGATGATATAGAATTGGCCCATTTGGATCCTCAGGCCCAAGTTGATGACTTGGCAGATGGGCCGACTCCATTGGATCATGAGACAGAGCCCACTTTGTCCTCACAACCTTCTATTGATGGGCCGATTCCTGATGCCGAAAACAATATTGGGGAAGGAACACACAATCAGGCTCCTGCCTCAAGGGCCTCGAGAAACAAAAACCCGCCCTCACGGCTTCAAGACTACGAAGTTACATTGCCACCCTCCGTAGACCATGCAAAGCACGTGCCCGATCAAACTTCTTCCACGGTACATCCTCTCTCAAATTATGTTTCTTACGAGAAGTTTTGAAACTCACATAAAGCTTTCTTGACGGCCATTACGTCCCGTAATGAGCCTAAATCTTTTAAAGAGGCTATGCAGGATGAAGAATGGCGACTTGCCATGCAACGTGAGATCCATGCTCTTGAACAAAATGAAACATGGACCTTGGAAGATTTACCACAAGGGAAACATGCCATTGACTCGAAGTGGATTTATAAAATTAAGTATAAACCCAATGGGGAAGTCGAGAGATACAAGGCTCGTCTCGTTGCGAGAGGATTCACACAAGTTGAAGGGATTGATTACCGTGACACCTTTGCCCCAGTTGCAAAGCTCGTAACAGTTCGGACTCTCATCACAGTGGCGGTCAAGAGGAATTGGTTGTTACATCAACTTGATGTCAACAACGCTTTCCTTCATGGTGACCTAATGGAGGAAGTTTATATGAAAGTTCCGCAAGGGTTCTCGAACGGAAAAGATAATAAAGTGTGTCGTCTTCGGAAGTCGTTGTACGGCTTAAAGCAAGCTTCCCGTACGTGGTATCAAAGGTTCACTGTTTCGTTGCTTGAAATCGGCTACAAGCAATCACAGGCCGATCACTCGCTTTTCACATACAATGGAGAAGACAAGTTCGTTGCCATCTTAATCTATGTTGACGATGTAGTAATTACCGGTGATCACGAGGAGATGATTAAAAGAACCAAGGATCACTTAAATGTCAACTTCAGCATCAAAGACCTTGGACCTTTGAAGTATTTCTTGGGCATTAAAGTTGCCCGTACTGATGACGGAATTGTGCTCAGTCAACACAAGTATTGTATGGATATTTTGTCCGATTGCGGGCAGCTTGGATGTCGGCCGAGTGCCTTTCCTATGGAGCAAAATTTAAAACTTGATCATTGTCAAGAAAGTCACAAAACCGATGCTTCGCTTTATCGTCGCCTCATCGGCCGGTTATTGTACCTACAAGCAACTCGTCCCGATATTGCTTACGCAGTAAACGTTCTTAGCCAATTCGTTTCCGATCCAAGAGAAGACCATATGAATGCTGTGCTCCGTATTCTACGGTACCTAAAGTCTACTCTTGGTCAGGGGATTTTCATTCCTAAGGGCGGAGGTTTTAATCTCGTTGCTTATTGCGATGCCGATTGGTTGGGATGTCCTTTCACTAGACGCTCAAGAACGGGTTACTTACTATTTTTGGGAGGGGCTCTCGTGTCTTGGAAAACGAAGAAACAATCTGTTGTGTCCCGTTCATCGGCCGAAGCCGAATATCGGGCCATGGGCACAACGGTTAGTGAAGTTCTTTGGATGCGATGGTTACTAAAATATTTTATGATCACTCTAGAAGACGCCACGCCAGTTTATTGTGACAACGAAGCCGCCAGGCACATTGCAAATAATCCCGTGTTCCACGAAAGAACTAAACATGTCGAGATGGACTGTTATTTTGTTCGTGAACGTGTCGAGTCTCATGAGATTGTTCCCCTTCCCGTTTCCAGCAAACAACAGCTTGCCGATCTTCTCACGAAACCTTTGGGTGCTCAGGATCTTCGGAACTTACTTGACAAGCTGGGCGTTCGGGACTTACACGCTCCAGCTTGAGGGGGAGTAAAGGAGAATATTCTAGAATTATAGGATATATATCTCTTTTTTTTGATTTATCTTGTTTCCTTGTTTAGCCCATAATTATCGGTTTGGTTGTTAGGCCTTATGGCTATTTATTTGGTCTTGTATTATGTTTCGATTATCAATAAACAAAACCCGAATTCCCTGTCTCTGTTAGGCCTTATGGCTATTTTTTTTTTTATCAATGGTATCCTTTGTATAAAACAAAAAAAAAAAAAAAAACTCTACATCACGTAGACAGAATTGAAAGGTATTTTTACACTATAGAGATGAAGTTGAAGGGTAGCAAGGGTTGCCCCTGCTTGTACACTACCTTCACCCCTGCGATTAAACCTTGTTCAACCATGCTCGCTCCTTTGTTTATGCATTTGACTTGTCCGAAAGTAGATTACGAACATATCGTAATTCATAATTCACGCTTATAATGTAACATGTTATAAATATTTTTCTCATTAATTTGATGCATTTTAAGTATATTTTATCTTGAAACGGACTTGTTTATTAGTTGTTCGATGTTTGATTTTTCATTTTTTTATTTGTTAATGTGAAAAGTAATAAAACATTAATAAAGTAATGGAATTATCATAATTAGAATTATTTATATGTCTATGTTTTACTTATCACTTTTCAAAATAAGAATTGCACTTCTTGCTCATTTACGTGTAGGTTCTCTACGATTATTTTCATTTACATGGTACGTTTCTTTTCCTTGAATTTCTAATTGAAGTACCATGTTCCAAATATACCAAAGTTATGTTACTTTTTTGATGTGAAATTGAATTATGCTATGTTATTAGCATTTATATAAATGATTAAGCATCCCAAATCGGAATAGGTTGGTTTTTTACGCTTACATAAATTATAGCATTGGTAAACATAATGAAAACCTTGTACAAAAATAATATTGTTTGATACAACCATACAATTTAAGGGGGTAAGTAGTGGGGCGGGAAGGAGGGGATTTTTTGGGCTATAGCGCCCCATAGCGTCCGTTACACCACGACAGGCGGCGCTATGGGGGTAAAACTTGAAGGCAGTGTTATGCTCATAGTGGCGTTTTGGAGTTGCAAACCTTTCCCCCCAATAACACACATATATACATACATATGTATGTATAATTGAATGGATTATTAATTAATTGAGTAATGATGAGGTAGAGGCTTTATGATTACGAGCTCTAGTGATATATCACCCCATAAAGTCCCTGTGTGACGTGACACGACACGTATCGCATAACGCCCACAAAGGGGCTTTATGACTATACATGGCCTAATAAGTTGCAATCTGATACAACAATACAATTTAATAAGTTACAACT
The DNA here is from genome assembly GCA_030545235.1 of Helianthus tuberosus. Taxonomy (NCBI): domain Eukaryota; kingdom Viridiplantae; phylum Streptophyta; class Magnoliopsida; order Asterales; family Asteraceae; genus Helianthus; species Helianthus tuberosus. Next base: position 89,967,396 of record CM060369.1, read on the forward strand.
TATTAAAGGGTTTTTTTACACATTTCAAACCATTAAACCATGTGTAGTCATAAAGCCCCATAAAGCCCTTTGGTCGGGGTTATGCGATAAGTGACGAAAAACTGCAAGAGGGGACTTTATGGGGGTTATATCACATGAGAGTGTAGTGGTAAGGGGATTACATAACCCCTTCAATTATACATATATATGTATGTATATATGTGTGTGTGAGTGGGGGAGGAACATTGTGCAGCATTATAATTTTCGCGAAGGATGGAATTTTAATCCCCATAGCACCGGCCGTATCGTTGTTGCCGGGCGTTATGGGGCGCCATAGATGGCTCTGGCGTGATATGCAGCCCCACTACTGAGGGCCATAGTCAAGCTAACTCGTTTAACTTCAAACACGAGCCAAAGCTTTGTTTCGGCTCGACTAATTTACACCCGTATTAAACGACATAAAGTCTTTTAGAATACATCTTTTATATATTTATATACAACATATTTTTGTACCTGTATAAAATTATATTAAGACATTACTCATCTGAATATTAATAAAAAAACTCTATATAATGCCACACGACATTCTCTCATATAATCTCTCTTTTTTTTATTGTTTAATGCCATATGGTATTCTTTCTCACAATCTTTCATTTTTTATTTATATTTTATTTAAAAGATTAATAGAATTTAATCAACCTCACCTCCTTCAATTTATTTTTTTTGAAAATTAACTATCTTTGTCTTTTATTCTTTTTATTATTATCAAAATTATAGTTCATGATATTGATTAATTTTTATTTGTTTTTAATTACTATTATCTCTTCCAATTAAGAAATGTTGTATTTCTTTTACACATAACTTTATTAAATACTATTTTTCCTATTTTTAACATAGTAGTATACGGTTAAATTTTTTATGGGTTTTCATATTTGTTTACATCTTATCAAAACAAAATAAAAAATATACATTTACACCGCAACAAAATTTACATACAAATTGTTTATACTTTTAAAAGAACAAATCTTACTTCTAATACACGATTTTAAAGAATGCGTGTTAACATCATATCATCTCTAAAAATCGTTTCTAATTAAAATTGACTTTTTTTTAAATCATGTTATTATCATATAATGATGATATTGCTTCTTTTAAATCGTTACCTTAATATCCGCTCCTACTTCAAATAAACTTTTTATTTATAACTTATAGTGATAATGATATTTTTGTATTATAACAAAATTTACATGCAAGGTTTCTATACTTTTAAAAGAACAAATCTTACTTCTAATACACGATTTTAAAGAATGTCACGTGTCAACATCATATCATCTCTAATAATCGTTTCTAATCAAAATTGACTTTTTGTTTTTTTAAATCATGTTAATATCATATAGTGATGATATTGCTTCTTTTAAATCGTTACCTTAATATCTGCTCCTACTTCAAATAAATTTTTTATTTATAATTTATAGTGATAATGATATTTCTGTATTAAAACTTATGAAGAATAGTTAAATTCTATTATATTTATTGTTTTGGTAAAAAAATAGTGAAACAATTAAGTGATCAAATTAGTTTATGAGGTAGTGTGCTAGCAATGCTTGTGAAAAATGTGTTGGTTTGTTCGTTTGCAAAAACAGTTTCAGGATATAGTCTCAGGATATGAAACTATATCAACAATCAAACAATGAGCTGGAAAAGTAAAAATGGACACAAGATATACGAGGAAAGCCCTTGATCAATCTAGATCTCCGGCATAAAACCTCGGGAGCTGACAATCGTCGGTTGCCTTGTTCTTCTTATTACTTGAATGTTCAGGATACAGTGCATGATAAGGCTCAGATCGATGCTAAGTGGTACAATGATTGTAAGTGTGGAGTGTTGGTGCGTAATTGCAAGAAAAAGAATAAGAGCTCGAGAGCAGAGAGTGAGGTGTGTGTTCCTACGATCTGGCCTTCTATTTATAGTTACAAATAACAAACAAATTCTCTATAAACTAGGGATGCTCCGGAATATTCCCTTTTGAACGTTAGAGACCTATTCTTTCGTCTTCAACGTCCATTTCCCAACTAATTAGAGCGAGTCTTCAGGAGAATGAGTCCACATGAACGTTATGATCCTGCAGCCATGACCTGCAAGCGAATAGTTAGTAACTGCCAGGATACTGCATCAGGATGTTACCAATATCCTGATCCGGTATCCTGAACACAATTAGAAATAATAAAGTAAGGATATAATTCCAGTATATGGGCTCAGAAAACCACCCATAACAATTGTCCCCAAAATATATCGGTTCGAATTCCTAAATTCAAACGGACATATTTTAAACTCTACGCGTCGATCGAGGCAATTAATAGGATATGACGGTTGATGTGACAATGTGCAACTTCCCATGCGAAAATCACTCAATGCCTATCTATGAAGCTCCTATATTTTCTCTCTTTTGTTTTGAAATCCAACCATCCTTCTCGGAATTCTCAGGTAATCACTTCCTTCTTTTTTCTTTCTTGTGATCCTCTCTGTTCTTCTCACCCGATGGCTACTAGGACTCGCTCTCAAACCGGCGAATCAACCCTAACCTTTGTTAATCAAAACCTTCTCAAAAACCCTGAGAAGGAGATCTGTTCCTTCAACAATGTGGACATCACGGCGTTGAGGGCCTCCGACGCCTTCTCCGATAAGGCAGTCATCAGACCGTTTGATCGGACTCTCCGGTCAGACGTGTCGTCCGGTGAATGGATCTGCTTTCCGGCATACCCTTTCTCTCTAGGTCTTTGATACCCCTTTCCCGAGTTCATGATGCAGTTTTTTCGCAAAACAGGTCTTAGCTTTTCTCAAATGATGCCCACGGTTTGGAGAGTGTTGATAGTGCTCAACCAGATCAAAGCTCTCCACATTCCTGACCTCTGCATCGAGGACATCCCCATAGCTTATCGTCTCCGATCTCTCGGCTCTACCCGTTTCTTACTTTTTTTTCCACTTCCAACAACCCCTTCATCCTCAAAGTAACAAAAAACGAGGACGGATGGCAACGTAAATTTTTCTTTGTTAGGCGAGACACCATCGCTGAGGGTGATAGCCTTCCGGTGAAATGGTTAACCACCGGTAGGGTTTAGGGTCTTAGGAATATCCCCAAATGTATCTCGAAACTATATCCTGAACTGGTGTTCTCCTTTTTTGTTTTTATGCAGCGAACTTTAGAGAATTAGCTCCTTCTACTGAAGAGTCCGAAGAAAGAATCAAAGCAGCTTACCGATTTTCAGAAAGTGACAGAAGTTTTTCATCACACCTTCCAAGCTCAAGCCAATATTCCTCATCTGATATGTCGGGTAAGGATCACACATTTCTACATGTGCTTAATATATTTTTGGTCAACATCACAAGAACTCGGTCAACAGTGCACATGCTTTCTTATTTTGTTGTGGTGAAAGTTGAATTAATTCAAGTTTCATCATTTATGCAAGTTTGGTCCCTTAAATAAATATGGTTTACACGATATGAGTTGGGAACGTTTTGTACATATACTTTTTTTTTTATGTTGGACATATAGGTATTTATACAGGGGAATGTTTATTTGAGAAGAAAATTTAATTAAGAAGAAAAATAACAAAGGGTAATTTTGAAAAATATTAAATAGTTTTTTTAGTTATCTCATTTATTATCATTTTTGACTAATTAATTAGTCATAAAGACTATTATCGTCCACACTAACTTTTTTTGCCTACACACATCAAAAGTTATCCTACATGTTTCGAAATTCATCATACACGTTGAAATTTATCCTACGCAACTCGTAATTTATCCTACACAACTCGAAATTTATCCTACACTTTAAATTATTTTATTTCTTTGAAAAAATATATATTTTGAAGATTAGTTACAAATTATTTAATGTAGTTAGCTATTAAAGAGGAAGACTAAAAATTAATGACCTATGTAGATTTACCAATGTACCCTTATAGTAATATTAAATACTTATATTAATTGAAGTAAAATAAAACATTCTTATTTGTTGAAAATTTTCTTTTATCTTCTTACATAAAATTTCTTCTCATTTGAACTCTCCACTTATATATTAAACCATATATATATAATATATATATAAAGAGAGAGAGTTAGGTGCATGACACTCCCCCATTGGCCCGGGTATGTTATGATTTTACCCACAATTCAAAATTATGAATTTGCCCTGGTTCAAAATTACATTATTGCTATGGCTTTAGCTTTTGGAAAATTACGAATTTACCCTAGTCAAAAATACAATTTTGCTCTCAGTTCAAAATTACAGTATTGCCACCGTTTTAGTTTTTTTTAGCAAAATTATAGAAGTGTTTTGTTTTAATTAGTTTACTCGATTTAATCTTTTATGCATGTCAAGGAGTTACCTAATACTCGCCCATCGGTTCTGAGTTCTGACAGGTTACAGTTTTGCCCCGAGCTCAAAATTACGGTCTTGCCATCGTTTTAGTTTTTTTTTTCTATCAAAATTATGTTGAATTTTGTTTAATCGATTAAGAAATATTCGGCCTATGGTCTCGCAACGCGGACGGAGCATCAACTAGTATATATACATGACATGTTATTGTAATCAAAATTATCACTCAGTAAAGAACAACCCTAGTTAACTACACCTGAGGTTGATTAAAAAGTAATTAAGCTTTAATAAGTTATTAGTGAGGTAGATCCATGATAGAACCTTGCATCCACTTTGTTCAAAGCATAAAACTTCAATTATGTCACCCGTTTGGTTGTTGGCTAAGTCTCACATGTTGTTAATGCATGATTAAACACTGATGGATCTAGCCTAAAAATTCAGGGGTATCTGAGTGTTTTTTTTTTTTGATTAGTGGCATCCTTTGTATAGAACCGAAAAAAATATAAAAACTTTACTTCATGTAAACAGAGTTGAAAGGTATTTTTACACTATAGATGCGGAGTTGAGGGGTAGCCCTGCTTGTACACTACCTCCGTCCCTGCGATTAAACCTTGTTCAACCATGCTCGCTCCTTTGTTTATGCATTTGACTTGTGCGAAAGTAGATTACGAACATATCATAATTCATAATTCACGCTTATAATGTAACATGTTATAAATATTTATTCTCATTAATTTGATGCATTTTAAGTATATTTTATCTTGAAACGGGCTTGTTTATTAGTTGTTCGATGTTTGATTTTTCATTTTTTTATTTGTTAATGTGAAAAGTAATAAAACATTAATAAAGTGATGGAATTATCATAATTAGAATTATTTATATGTCTTGTTTTACTTATCACTTTTCAAAATAAGAATTGAACTTCTTGCTCATTTACGTGTAAGTTCTCTACGATTATTTTCATTTACATGGTACGTGTCTTTTCCTTGAATTTCTAATTGAAGTACCATGTTCCAAATATACCAAAGTTATGTAACTTTTATCGATGTGAAATTGAATTATGCTATGTTATTAGCATTTATATAGAAATGATTAAGCATCCCAAATCGGAATAGGTTGTTTTTTCACGCTTACATAAATTATAGCATTGGTAAACATAATGAAAACCTAATACAAAAATAATATTGTTTGATACATCCGTATTTAATAAGTTACAATCTGATACAACCATACAATTAATAAGTTACAAGTTATTAAAGGGTTTTTTACACATTTTCCGAGCTCAAAAATTCAAATCATTAAACCATGTGTAGTCATAAAGACTCATAAAGACCTTTGGTAGGGGTTAGGGGAGTGGAGGTGGTCACTAGTGATAGAAATTCCATTACTCACGATATCCAATCAAGTTCCGTCATTTCATCAACCATTATTTCATCACTCACAACCTTTTTTTAGTGGCGGTGGTCATCACTCACAACACCCAACAATAAACCCCCACACCCCTCACATGTTCCATCACTCAAACCTTATAACGCGTGAATTTTATCACGCCAATAATATATCACGCGTTAAAAATGTTGGTGGCGGTGGAAATTCACCAAATTCCACGAGTTATTTTTGGGTATCACGGAACTATAACTTGCCACCCCCACTCCTCTTATGCGACAAGTGACGAAAAACTGCAAGGGTGAGTGGTATGGGGGTTATATAACCAATTCAATTATACATATATATATATATATGTATGTATATATATGTGTGTGAGTGGGGGAGGAACATTGTGCAGCGTTATAATTTTCGCGAATGATGGAATTTAATTCCCCATAGCACCGGCCGTATCGGTGTTGCCGGGCGCTATGGGGCGCCATAGATGGCTCCGGCGTGATATGCAGCCCCACTACGGAGAGCCATAGTCAGGCTAACTCGTTTAACTTCAAACACGAGCCAAAGCTTTGTTTCGGCTCGGCTAATTTACACCTGCATTAAACGACATAAAGTCTTTTAGAATACATCTTTTATATATTTATATTCAACATATTTTTGTACCGGTATAAAATTGAGAGAATTGCATATTTCCCTTTGAAAAAACTGCTTAATTGCGTATTTACCTAATTTTTAATAAAACTTGAAAAAATACAAATTTATTCATTTTTACTAGGGCTGTAAACGAACCAAACGTTCAGCGAACAGTTCGTTTAATAAACGAACGAACACGAACAAGGAATTTCGGTCGATTAGTTAAATGAACGAACATGAACAAAGGTCTCGTTCGTTCAATTGTGTTCCTGAACGTTTGGTAAGGTGTTCGTGAACATTCGTTCATTTGCGTTCGTTTATGTTCGTATGTTTGTGTTTTAATGAAAGATTTTTGTAGTTTCATATATTTTATCTATACTTTTTATATTATTAAACTTATATTTATTATATTACCCTAAGAATTAAACTTGGTAAACCCTGTTTCACCTTGTTTATGCACCATTTCCCCTTCATTTCTTATTATTTACATCAACGAATACGATCGACCTCCGTTCCACAATAAGGAATTCAAGTTCTAGTGCTACTCTTTGGGGCATCCACCTTTATCCTACGTCGCATTTGTCAAATTTATTTGTGTTCGTGAAACGTTCATGAACACGCTCATTTCCTTAATGAACAATCACGAACATAAATCTCGTTCGGTAACTGTTCATGAACCGTTCGTAAACACATATATTTCCTTAATGAACGAACACGAACAATGCCTTGTTCGTGTTCGTTCAGTTCGTTTACAGCCCTAATTTTTTCTAGTCTTTGTGGATTTTTCACAATTCTTTAAAAAAATACATATTTATTCATTTTTACTAAAATTTAAACACTGAAATAAACTACTAAACTAGTAAAAATGAATAAATATGTATTTTTTTAAGTTTTAGTAAAAATAAGGGTAAAAAAGTCATTATATAACTTGTTTTTAATGAAATAAATCAAAATGGGTAAATTTGCAATTTTGTTAGTTAAGGAAAGGGGATATATGCAATTTTAATAGTTAAGAAAGGGGATATATGCAATTTTAATTTTAAGTTGGGTAAATACGCAATTAAGCAGTTTTTTAAGGGGAAATATGCAATTGTCCCTATAAAATTATATTAAGACATTACTCATGACATTCTCTTCTATAATCTCTCATTTTTTTTATTGTTTAATGCCATATGGCATTCTTTCTCACAATCTCTCATTTTTTATTTATATTTTATTTAAAACATTAATAGAATTTAATCAAACTCACCTCCTTCAATTTAAATTTTTAGAAAATTAACTATCTTTGTCTTTTATTCTTTTTATTATTATCGAAATTATAGTTCATGATATTGATTAATTTTTATTTGTTTTTAGTTACTATTATCTTTCTAAAGTGTTGTATTTCTTTTGCAGGTAACTTTATTATATACTATTTTTCCTACTTTTAGCGTAGTAGTACACGGTTATATTCTTTTATGGGTTTTCATAATTGTTTACATCTTATCAAAACAAAATAAATAATATACATTTACACTGTAACAAAATTTACACACAAGTTTTCTATACTTTTAAAAGAACAAATCTTAATTCTCATACACGATTTTAAAAAATGTCACGTGTTAACATCATATCATCTCTAAAAACTGTTTCTAATCAAAATTGACTTTTTTATTTTTTAAATCATGTTAAAATCATATAATAATGATATTGATTCTTTTAAATGGTTACCTTAATATCCGCTCCTACTTCAAATAAACTTTTTATTTATAATTTATAGTGATAATGATATTTTTGTATTAAAACAAAATTTACATACAAGGTTTCTATACATTTAAAAGAACAAATCTTACTTCTAATACATAATTTTAAAGAATGTCACGTGTCAACATCATATCATCTCTAAAAATCGTTTCTAATCAAAATGACTTTTTGTTTTTTAAATCATGTTAATATCATATAATGATTATATTGCTTCTTTTAAATCGTTACCTTAATATCTACTCCTACTTCAAATAAATTTTTTATTTATAATTTATAGTGATAATGATATTTTTGTATTAAAACTTATGACGAACAGTTAAATTCTATTATATTTATAATTGTAATTGTTTTGGTCAAAAATCTGTTTAAGGATAATGTAACCAATTTTGTTTGTGAGGTAGAGTGCTTATGTGTTGAACAACAATGTAAACGATTGTAAAGTGTAAACAACAATGAACACCGTGATTTATACGAGGAAAAAGCCCTTGATCAAGGTCTCTGGCATAAAAAACCTCGGGTGATGGAAACTACGGTCACACCCTGGCTTTGCGGAAGCGTGGGTTTATTTTGGTGTGACTTCTTAATACCATAGCTTAATCACAACAAAGCTATATGAAAGTAAAACCATGATGATCATCCATTATTTCAAGTTTTAAAAGTAAAACATGACAACATTGTTTTAGACCGTTGACACATGCATCGAGTTTACAACACAACTAAATAAAATCTTGTTCGAAGGACACAACCACAGACATGAAATAAACACAGCTTAAGACTTGTGACTCGTCCAGGTAGAAGTCACAACCCCTAAACTTGGATGACATCACCCTTCTTACGCAGCTTGAAAACATAGCATACCTCGCCAGATCCCTAATTCCCTGAAATACATGTAAGTTGAAAAATCAACATAAAGTTGAGCGAGTTCATGTGAAAGTGAGTATGTAAAACCTTTGTAAGTATAAAATCCCTGGTATGTAGCAAATAAGGAAATAAAGAGATCACCAATGGTTTGCAAGGCCATTGATATGTGTGAAGTGCAGTAGGAAGACTCAAACCTAGCAGATTTTTGCGTCGGGTACAAAGTCACCCCGAGGTCCGTTCTGTTGGGCCTGGAGTTGGGCTCGCTACACCCAGATAGATCTACCGCTACTGACCCTCGGTCCTACAATGAGGATTAATGGCCTCCAGTTTCAGCCTACTCACTCACATGATCTAAGTTGTAACCCTCCTTACGCTAACCATACCATGTAAAAAGTATTCGTAAACATAGTAACATGTATTTCACCCCCGAAGTATAAAATTGAAAACAGTTAAGAGAAAAAGGGGGAACATGAACTCACTGAAGTGCGTCTCGAAATAGTAAATCCCAACCAACCTGCTGCGTGACGACCTACACGTACTAACTTCTATTAGACGGACGGCCGTGCCTTGGCTTAAGGTTTAACGTTTTTGGGAAATAGTTAGGCAACTATTTCGTATTTCCACTTCGTACTTTTTTTTATAATTATATTCCTTCCCAAGGATGAGGGTTTTAATACATGTGCGCTTTTGTAATTCCAAAAATATATTATTAAGTGTCACTTAATAAAATATATTTTTATTCATTTGTCTAAAATATTCTATCTCCAAAATATACATATTTTTCCCAAAAATATTATATTTTATTCCATACGATTTCCAAAATAATACTTTTATCAAAATACGCATTTAAGAGTATTTTTCCGAAAATACACAAGTTACATTTAAAGTTCGGGTGGTAATAATAATACCGGTGTAACTTAGATGTTTATTTGTGAAGGCGTTGGTATTATTTTGAAGTCGTTACTTTTTAGTGTATACGAGTTATATTATTTTTACCCTAAAAATAATATATGTGTGGTTCACCAAAATAATCATAAAATCACACAAGCGTTTTACTATGAAATATATATTCTAAATATATATTTAACAAGTTTTATTTAATAAATCCACCTCCGAATACTTGGGTTATTTTATAATAAAAATCATGGCGAAGTTTGTTTGGAAAACAAGTCAAAAATATATTTATAAACACTTGTCACCAAAAATATTCTAATTGTTATTTTCTGGAAAAATTTCGCCAGAGTTTCCTCTGTAACTGGAGGTGGCCACGCTTACTAGCGTATCATTTTCTTTTCAAAATTCAATCAACAATTTTCCAATCATCAATATACAATATTCAATCATCAAACTAGTAAAAAATAAGCATAAATCGCAACACACATGAACTTGTAAGTTGTGTAAATGTATGTAGTAACTTCCCAACATATTTAGTAGATCTTTCCATCTTTAAAAATAAAATCAGTTTCTTGGAAACTTTATTTTTAAAGAAAATGTAACTTTACAACTTCTAGTCCAAAAACTACGAAATTATTCCTTTGTTAAACCTTTTGTCACACAAGTGTTTACACACTTGTTTGTTTGCAAAAATGCTTTTAGTTGTGTAAGATCCGGCTTTTAAACAAGATTTGCATCTTACACTTGGTTCTTCGAAAATACCACTTGTAGATCCTTAGATCTACTAGTTTAAAACTCTATTTTACCAGAAAAATCACTTTTACACAAGTTCATGTTTTGTTAGTGGAAGAGTTCATCATCTTGTAACTTTCACGCTTAACAAACTACTAGTTCATGTTCCATGAACATGATCTAGCATGGTTAGATGATGATCTATCCCACTACTAGCATCAAACAACATAAAATAATCACATCTAAACAAGATTCATAAGATTTACACCATTTGTTTCTCTTTAACCATCAAGTTTATCTTTCATTCAAGACTTTATGTTTTGATCTTTAGTGTTCTTGATTTTTATCCGTTAAACCTCTTATTAACCACTTCAAACATGAACAAGAGAGTGTTTAGAAGCACTTACAACTAGCTCAAGGCTAGGGAAGAATCAAAGCGAAAACAAGGTGGATAAAAGCAACGTAGTGAGGTTCTTGAGATTCCGAAAGCACCGGGTCTCCTCGTATGATCTCTTGCACCTTGGGATGTAAGTGGAATAGCAAGATCACACTTGAATGATGGGTGGAGGATGGATGATGGTTTCGGCCGATTACACCAAGGAGAGAAGAGAGAGATGTTTTTGTGAAGTGTTTAAGTGAATGAGAATTATAACCTTTCATGTAAATTTATAATACATCATTCTCCATTATCCAACATATAATATGTTTATTAGATATAAGACAAGTATGATTAAAATAATCAAAAATGTGAGGGATGTGTCCCCTTGGGGGACCTTTCGGTTAGGGGGGGGGGGGTTATGGTTTGATTTGAACCAATCAGTTAAGTGATAGCTAGTTTAGTTAGAGATTAAAATGGGTTATTAGTGTGTTATGTAATATAACGGGTGTTAGGGTGTTCGGGGACCCTAACTGGCTCAGAAAAGGAAAAACAATGTCATTGACAATATTTTTATGTTCCGGGTAAAGTCCGGTTGTTCGGTTGGATATTGATCCGTTAAAGTGTCAGGTAAAGCTTTTAAGTGCTTTTAATAGTGTTTTTAGTGACACAATAAATCCCCGACACTTTGGAAAGTGTCTAGTGTTATTTTACCAAATTTTTGCACTTTACTAGTTATGCTAAATGCTGAATTTTGTAATAAAGTGCAGAATTTTGTAGTTAAAGTATGTTTTAGGCACATCTGGTCACTATAAATATCACCTAGTGTGTAAGACCCTAAATTGTAAATGACAAAAGTCGCAGCGGAAATTCGTACCATAAAAATTTCGCTCGTTACAAACACCTTGTCGCGCTTAAATTCATTTTTAAGGTTAATTCTTTTTCAATAAATACATTTATTATACTCATTTACAATAAGAAAACATAATCTAGCTTCACTCAGTTACATACTCAACACTACCGTACAATCTATCTTGTGACTCGGCCTTTGATCGCTCCTTCATCATAAGATAATCTGGCTCGAACAACCTGCACTCACCCACACATACAAGTCATTAGTATATTATCAATTTAAACGATACTTATCCTTGGACTATTCCCGTTCCATTATTACTTATCATTAAACATTCCCTCCGAGTTCCTCACCTCTGGTGAGTCTTCGATACAGCACCTGCATTACACCTAAAACTCCATGTACACGCATAACAACGTAAAACTTAATCTTACTGAATGACTTACATACACACCTAGACTTCATACATATTATCTACTCATATACATACGTACACACATGCATACCAATCAACATGCCTACTTACACATGAATACCTCTACATCATTATATACGTATTTACATATTCACTTACCTACATCACTACGTACACTCATGACATTATACATCTATATATACATACATTCCTACTTGCAACATACCAAACTCATACACGCCTACTCACATACAAACCTTCATAAATCCGCAAATTCTTGCTCACATACTTATAAACATACCCACGTAGATGCGTACATTCTTTCATACTTTTCTACGAACGTGTATAAAGATATACAAACATACATACATACTTATCTATATGTGTACTTACCTTAATGATCATAAAACATACGTTAAATTAGTCCCCCGTAGCTTAAAACACGTTTAAACGAGATTCCCGGACCAAACACGCGAAAAAAACAAATTTTCGGAGAAACTTAACCCGTCGCGTCGCGCGACCCCCCGTCGCGTGGCGCGACGCCCCCAAAACGACAGACAGATTGCAGCTGGTTGCTGCATATTTCCAGCACGATCCGATTTCACGGAAACAAGCATAACTCTCTCGTTTTTGGTCCTTTTTACCCGATTCTTTTTCCTACACGTCCGTAAATTAATTTTCCATCTTATGGAGTTAAAACCTGACATCCGGATTATCAAAATTTCAGACTTTTAAGTCCTCGGCTTACTACCCTTTTTACCAAGAATTGACCCGTTCATAATTTTATCATCCCAACATGTTTATTTGAGCTATAAACTCATGAAATTCATTATTTTCATATCGCCTATCATATAAAACTCAAATCACGGGTTCCTTACCTGATAAAGTCCCGTTTATGCTTAAATGCTTATTTTGACCCATTAAGAGTATTTACGTATTTCAATGCATTTGACTCTCACAAACATACTTTTTCTCTTCCATACTTATCCTAATTATTCACTTGATCATTTATCTTATTTCTAAACATCATTTAAAGGTCATTCGCACAATATACCCACCAAGGGCATTTTAGTCAACTTTAACACCAAACTTTGCGACAAAGGACGTCAACACATAATTAACCTCAAACATCATGTTTAATTAACTAAAACACTATAATACTTAAACAACTAAGAAGTGCTTACGGAAATCACTTACTTCGTGCATCCGAGTTCAAGCATAGCTTCCGTGTTTATCCTGGCCCGTTGTCCTTCCATGCTTATGTCCGCGTTGACATGACTCCTATCCGTACATGTCATTACATTCACATTCTTGTTAGCATATATGATTGTACGTATGAACGATCATATCAAATTCATATCTCATGTATGACTTTCATTAGTCAATTCAAACAAGCATAAAGCATACTCAACATCAACATAACATAATCTTCTCATGAACTATATCTAAAATGCATTCCTCATGTTAGTTTACTATCAATTTCATTATTACCACATTCTATACATGTTTACCCATTAATTGCATACAATTTCACATATTATTGTCATTTAGACATTTCATCAAACACTTGGTGTGCGTACTACTTTCTAAGCATGATGTACAAGTATTTCATGTGTTTCTTCCTAATTATCACTTTCATTTATCATCACAAGTAAACATCATACAAATTCCATACCATAATCACACTATATACAAATACGCATCACATACTACACATATTCCTAATCAAGTTCATACCATTTCATGGATTAAACATAAACCCACTTAACCAATTGTGGTAATTCATCCAAACACCTAAACTCTAGCAATTTACTCAGAGTCTTCGCTTAGGGTTTGTTCCTAAACATGCATACATCACTAATTTGGCCATAACCTTCATGATTCATACAGAAATCACCACTAGTGATGATTATCAAGATTTCTCAACTTCATTAAACATCAAAATTCAACATACCTTATGATCCCCTTGTGTTGGTGATCACTAATTCACGTTCGGTTGTGAATTTGAGCTTTGATTCACCCTTCAATTTGATGAATATTGTTGAGTTAGGGTTTGGCTCCCTTGGGGAGCCCTGGGACGAATCCAGAACACACACACACGAAATGTGTGTGGTGTGTGTTGATATTTTCTTTTAATTAGTAAGCAAGTTTCACCCCATCCACTTTAACCCCTCAAGTTTACTTCCAACACATTTTTGGCACTACTTTTCTCTTTTAATAGTTTTTACCATGCACTTAACTAGGTTAAATAGCCTAGTTATTTATTTCATAATATAACGCATAAGGACATATTTCTAATATTTGACATTTGGATTTTGGGGCGTTACAAGTCTACCCACCTTAAATGAGGTTTCGTCCCCGAAACCTTTCTTATCTTTATTAATCACTAACTTTCCCTCCTCTACGTCCCCTCGACACGACCGCTAGCCCATCACAATGACTATCCTTCGTTTTTCAAGAACCCATCCGAGAGTTCTTATTAATGTCACTTTCACTAAATAGTGTTAGCTTCTAACGCACTTCATAGCTAATGGTCCATTCATCATTCTAATACTCATATATCATGTGCAATATTTCATTTTGTTTACTTGAATCAATTCCAATATCCTGTTAATAATGGGTCAATATACATACTTCTTCGACCTGTAATTATACATACATTCATATGATCCGTTCATGACGGATCTAATACCTTCATCTCGTTTCTTAAAATTGCATTCTCTTCATGTACTATATAATATTTAACTATTGTTTTGTTATCACAACAAAACTACTATTTCATAGTCACAACTACGTGCCCAGCTCTAATTTGACATCATTCTACGTTTTCTACAATTACCTATACCTGGCATACCTTTACATTGCCTTCAAATCATTTCATGCATTTCATTTTACTATTGCTTTCGCTTCATGCATTACATAATTTATATAAATAAATGTGTTGTGCAATTTCATTGTACAAAGTTCATTAGATACTCAAAATTTCCTCCTCAAACTTTTGAAATCCACTTTTTAATGACATACTTTCTTTTTACATCAATTGTTAAAAATGTTAACATTCCATACCATACCATACATATCCTATCAGTCATTTCGTAGGTCTTTCTCAACCTACCAATTCACACCTATCCAACATGAATTACACATTTTACTAACCTCGATTTCTTTGCATAATTCAAGGGTCCGTAAACCAGATCTATCCGCCTCTTCGTGAGTACTAGCCGTACTAGGCTATGTTCCCTTCATCCTTGTAATGGGCTTCCACTCGTGCGCATTCTTTCACCAATTCGATTGGTTTCATCACATTCATAGTTCTAACATTTTCATCAACCAAATTAGCGGTTAGCATATTTCATTTAAACATTCATTATACTAGGGAATTACCCACTTAAAATCCTTCTACAATTTCCTACGTCCAGGCTATAACATATCACACATTCCATTTCTTACATGTAATTCTTTCATTCTAGTTACTTATTTCGTCCACCTTCATTTGACACTTCAAAGCTTAACTGACATTTCTTAATTATTGTATAAGTACTGAGGCACACGTCCGTACTTCTTTCCATTCATGCTTACGTGCAAAAACATTCATTACATCATTTCGGTATTGTTAGCAAAACTTATCATTTTTGCTCATACTTAATTTATTGTCCGGGTCGTAGCCCGTCATTTTATTATGGCTCCTAAGTGTCTATTACTAACACATTTAATACCTAACTGGTTCAAAACTTCATTCTTTCATTTCACAACTTAGGTTTTGCATGCCTATTACGATCATTCTTTTGTTTATTTACTTTACATTTACCCATATGCCTCGTTTGACACAACCACGGTCAAACTATCGACCCGTTCTGAAGTGGACTAATTCCATCCTTTTTATTATTTTAAATCCGTCCTGCGGATTCAAACGTAACGTTCATACCTTTCATTACTTCTATGTTTCGAATCCGTCTAGCGGTTCCAACCATACCATTTATACCTTTTCTTCCTTCTATGATTTGAATCCATCTAACGGATTTCAATCATATCATTCACATCTTTCATTCCTTACATGTGTTGAATTTGTTTCGCAAATTCAGACATATCATTTCTACATTTCATTTCCTTGAATCCGTTTTACGGATTCAAACATTCCATTCATGCCTTTCATCCCTTGAATCCGTCTCACGGATTCAAACATTGCATTCACACTTTTCATTCTTTGAACCCGTCTCTCGGTTTCAAACATTTCCTTCATACCTTTCCTTCCTTGAATCCGTCTCGCGGATTCAATCATTTCATTCATACATTTCATTCCTTTGAATCCGTCTCGCGGATTCAAACATTTCATTCATATCTTGTTGATCCGTACTTTCTTAAGGATTCAACATTCTTTATTTTTATCACTCACACTTTTCATTCCTACATGGTACTCTCAATTTCCCGAGAGTCTTACTACCCATTTCACCCTCACGCCCACCATCTACCCAACTCTACCGGACATACCTGTAACAATTATCATGATTCTCACAAACGTCATACGTTTCTCCTGTACTGGCCAGGTACAAAATCCACATATTAGTTTCGTGCATTCATGTAATTGTCACCTTATGTTCGTAGACTTAGGTTTCGGCGCATGTATCACGTTCAATTCTTCCTTACTATACTATCATTATCCTTCATTTAAAATTTTCCTTCCCTTAATGAGTTTTACTATTACATATACCCACATATCGAATTTACGTACCTGGATTCAAATTTGGCTTATTACCTCTTTGCCTGCCTTAGTATTCATCCTAGACTGCATTCACAAATCATCCTCTTCAAATACTTATGCTTACCTTGCACATACATAAACGTCAGTTTCCTTATACGTATACATAAGTACATACTTACATTAGCTTTTACCTTTGGATCTTGATCGAGTCCTAGATTGTACGGATTTCTTATCTCAAGAGCACACAAGTTTGAGTTCAAGTACTTACCTTCTCGTACTTGATTCCCTCAAACCAGGGCTCTGATACCAACTTGTAAGACCCTAAATCGTAAATGACAAAAGTCGCAGCGGAAATTCGTACCATAAAAATTTCGCTCGTTACAAACACCTTGTCGCGCTTAAATTCATTTTTAAGGTTAATTCTTTTTCAATAAATACATTTATTATACTCATTTACAATAAGAAAACATAACCTAGCTTCACTCAGTTACATACTCAACACTACCGTACAATCTATCTTGTGACTCGGCCTTTGATCGCTCCTTCATCATAAGATAATCTGGCTCGAACAACCTGCACTCACCCACACATACAAGTCATTAGTATATTATCAATTTAAACGATACTTATCCTTGGACTATTCCCGTTCCATTATTACTTATCATTAAACATTCCCTCCGAGTTCCTCACCTCTGGTGAGTCTTCGATACAGCACCTGCATTACACCTAAAACTCCATGTACACGCATAACAACGTAAAACTTAATCTTACTGAATGACTTACATACACACCTAGACTTCATACATATTATCTACTCATATACATACGTACACACATGCATACATACCAATCAACATGCCTACTTACACATGAATACCTCTACATCATTATATACGTATTTACATATTCACTTACCTACATCACTACGTACACTCATGACATTATACATCTATATATACATACATTCCTACTTGCAACATACCAAACTCATACACGCCTACTCACATACAAACCTTCATAAATCCGCATATTCTTGCTCACATACTTATAAACATACCCACGTAGATGCGTACATTCTTTCATACTTTTCTACGAACGTGTATAAAGATATACAAAACATACATACATACTTATCTACATGTGTACTTACCTTAATGATCATAAAACATACGTTAAATTAGTCCCCCGTAGCTTAAAACACGTTTAAACGAGATTCCCGGACCAAACACGCGAAAAAAACAAATTTTCGGAGAAACTTAACCCGTCGCGTGGCGCGACCCCCCGTCGCGTGGCGCGACGCCCCCAAAACGACAGACAGATTGCAGCTGGTTGCTGCATATTTCCAGCACGATCTGATTTCACGGAAACAAGCATAACTCTCTCGTTTTTGGTCCGTTTTACCCGATTCTTTTTCCTACACGTCCGTAAATTAATTTTCCATCTTATGGAGTTAAAACCCGACATCCGGATTATCAAAATTTCAGACTTTTAAGTCCTCGGCTTACTACCCTTTTTACCAAGAATTGACCCGTTCATAATTTTATCATCCCAACATGTTTATTTGAGCTATAAACTCATGAAATTCATTATTTTCATATCGCCTATCATATAAAACTCAAATCACGGGTTCCTTACTTGATAAAGTCCCGTTTATGCTTAAATGCTTATTTTGACCCATTAAGGGTATTTACGTATTTCAATGCATTTGACTCTCACAAACATACTTTTTCGCTTCCATACTTATCCTAATTATTCACTTGATCATTTATCTTATTTCTAAACATCATTTAAAGGTCATTCGCACAATATACCCACCAAGGGCATTTTAGTCAACTTTAACACCAAACTTTGCGACAAAGGACGTCAACACATAATTAACCTCAAACATCATGTTTAATTAACTAAAACACTATAATACTTAAACAACTAAGAAGTGATTACGTAAATCACTTACTTCGTGCATCCGAGTTCAAGCATAGCTTCCGTGTTTATCCTGGCCCGTTGTCCTTCCATGCTTATGTCTGCGTTGACATGACTCCTATCCGTACATGTCATTACATTCACATTCTTGTTAGCATATATGATTGTACGTATGAACGATCATATCAAATTCATATCTCATGTATGACTTTCATTAGTCAATTCAAACAAGCATAAAGCATACTCAACATCAACATAACATAATCTTCTCATGAACTATATCTAAAATGCATTCCTCATGTTAGTTTACTATCAATTTCATTATTACCACATTCTATACATGTTTACCCATTAATTGCATACAATTTCACATATTATTGTCATTTAGACATTTCATCAAACACTTGGTGTGCGTACTACTTTCTAAGCATGATGTACAAGTATTTCATGTGTTTCTTCCTAATTATCACTTTCATTTATCATCACAAGTAAACATCATACAAATTCCATACCATAATCACACTATATACAAATACGCATCACATACTACACATATTCCTAATCAAGTTCATACCATTTCATGGATTAAACATAAACCCACTTAACCAATTGTGGTAATTCGTCCAAACACCTAAACTCTAGCAATTTACTCAGAGTCTTCGCTTAGGGTTTGTTCCTAAACATGCATACATCACTAATTTGGCCATAACCTTCATGATTCATACAGAAATCACCACTAGTGATGATTATCAAGATTTCTCAACTTCATTAAACATCAAAATTCAACATACCTTATGATCCCCTTGTGTTGGTGATCACTAATTCACGTTCGGTTGTGAATTTGAGCTTTGATTCACCCTTCAATTTGATGAATATTGTTGAGTTAGGGTTTGGCTCCCTTGGGGAGCCCTGGGACGAATCTAGAACACACACACACGAAATGTGTGTGGTGTGTGTTGATATTTTCTTTTAATTAGTAACCAAGTTTCACCCCATCCACTTTAACCCCTCAAGTTTACTTCCAACACATTTTTGGCACTACTTTTCTCTTTTAATAGTTTTTACCATGCACTTAACTAGGTTAAATAGCCTAGTTATTTATTTCATAATATAACGCATAAGGACATATTTCTAATATATGACATTTGGATTTTGGGGCGTTACATAGTGACGCAGTTTTATAATCCTCACCTCCCTACACTCCCTACTAGTGTAGTAATCTATTCCCGGCTCATACTGGCCTTAGAGACAATGTCTGTCTAGTGCTGGCTATGTCAGCATGTTTACTGGGTTATCTGTTTAGTGTGCTAAGTGTGCTTTTGTGCATCAAGGTTGTCACTAATGTTTGTGTGTAAATAATAGAGTGACAATATAAAATGTGATGCATGAGTATGTATGTATCGGAAATCAAGAAGCAGCTTAACCACAGTTGTAAGCAAGCACAGTAATTAAAAATTAATTAAATATTAATTAATTCGTACGGATACCTGGTTTGGTGAGGGTTGTCATATTCTCCCCCCGTTAAATAAATTTCGGCTTTGCTTCTAGTTGCAGGGGTCTTGGGGAATAAATGGGGGTATTTCTCTTTCATACGATCCTCACGTTCCCACGTGAATTCAGGCCCATGTCTTGCATTCCATTGAACTTTGACGAGTTTGACACTGCTCCTGCGCGTTTTGTTAATTTTCCAATCCGTAACCTCAACAGGTTCTTCAGTGAAGTGGAGCGTGTCGTCGATATGAACTTCGTCAGCAGGAATGATCACTGTCTCTTGTGTTGGACTCTTTCTCAAATTTGATACATGAAATGTATCGTGAACACCATTTAGTTCCGCAGGTAGGTCCAACTTGTAGGCTACAAGCCCAATCCTTTGCAGGATTCTGAAAGGGCCAATGTAACACGGATTCAACTTCCCACGCTTTCCGAAGCGTGCCACACCCTTCCAGGGTGAAACTTTCAATAAAACCATATCTCCAACTTGAAATTCCAAAGGTTTCCTCTTTGGATCTGCATAGGCTTTCTGTCTGTCGCGAGCCGCCTCGCTGCGTTTTCGAATCTGCGCAATCTTGTCTGTCGTCTCTTGGACTATTTCGGGACCAACAAGCTGCCTATCACCTGCATCAGCCCAGCACAGTGGTGATCGAAACTTGCGTCCGTAAAGAGCTTCAAATGGCACGTCTCCAATACTGGTGTGGTAGCTGTTGTTGTACGAAAACTCGACCAATGGTAAATGATTATCCCAGCTACCACCCAAATCCATTACACATGCTCTCAGCATATCCTCCAATGTCTGATGTGTTCGTTCGCTTTGGCCATCAGTATGTGGGTGAAATGCAGTACTTAGATTCAACTGTGAGCCAAAAGTTTCTTGGAAGGATTGCCAAATCCTTGATACAAATCTCCCGTCTCTATCAGAGATAATCGAGAGAGGCACTCCATGACGTGCGACGATCTCTCTCATGTATATTTCCGCAAGTTTACTTGTGTTGTCATTCTCCTTGATTGGCAAGAAATGTGCGGACTTTGTTAGGCGATCTACTATCACCCAAATCATATCATGGCCTCTGGGTGTCTTTGGCAGCTTTGTTATGAAATCCATTGAGATTTGTTCCCATTTCCACTTGGGAATTTCAGGTTGCTGCAGAAGACCTGAAGGCTTTTGGTATTCGGCCTTCACTTTGGCGCACGTTAAACACTTGCTAACATAAACAGCAACATCTCCTTTCATCCTAGGCCACCAATAATAATCCTTAAGATCTTGGTACATCTTATCCGCACCGGGATGAATTGAGTACCGAGACTTGTGGGCTTCATCAAGAATAACTTTTCTCAAACCACCAAACAGAGGAACCCAAATCCTTTTCATGAAGCATAGCGTTCCTTCCTCGTTTGGCACTAATTGCTTCTCCATCCCACAAAGATATTCATCCTCAATATTCTTTTCTTTCAAAGCTTCTCTCTGCGCGACACGAATGCTCAATGAGAGATCCGTCTGGACGATCATTTCCAAAGCCCTAACCCTTATGGGCTTGATCCTTTCCTTTCGACTCAGGGCATCAGCGACCATATTCGCTTTCCCTGGATGATACTTGATCTAGCAGTCGTAATCGTTCAATAATTCGACCCAACGTCTTTGCCTCATATTAAGCTCTTTCTGGTCGAATATGTGCTGCAGACTCTTATGATCCGTAAAGATTGTACACTTTGTACCATATAAATAATGTCTCCAGATTTTCAGCGCAAATACCACTGCGCCTAGCTCCAAATCATGCGTGGTATAGTTCTTTTTATGAACTTTCAATTGGCGTGAAGCGTAAGCTATAACCTTCTGGCGTTGCATCAACACGCAACCCAAACCTTGACGCGAGGCGTCACAATATACCACGAAGTCATCTGTTCCTTCGGGTAGCGATAAGATCGGTGCGTCACAAAGTTTGTTCTTCAATAACTGAAGCGCTTCTTCTTGCTTGTCACTCCAATCAAACTTTTTGTCCTTCTGTGTGAGCGCGGTCAGAGGTTGAGCGATTTTGGAAAAATCCTCAATAAATCTTCCATAGTAGCCAGCCAAACCTAAGAACTGTCGAATCTCGGTTGGCGTCTTTGGAGTCTCCCAGCTCTTTATCGCCTCGGTCTTTGTGGGATCAACATGGATTCCATTTCCATTAACCACGTGTCCAAGAAATTGGACTTCACGCAGCCAGAACTCGCACTTCGAGAACTTGGCATACAATTTCTCCTTCTTAAGTAGCTCTAGAATAGCTCTTAAGTGTTGTTCATGCACGTCCTTCGTCTTCGAGTAAATCCGAATGTCGTCGATGAACACAATTACGAACTTGTCCAAGTACGTCTTGCAGACTCGGTTCATTAGGTCCATGAAAACTACAGGTGCGTTTGTCAGCCCAAACGGCATAACTAGGAACTCGTAATTTCCATAACGGGTCCTAAAGGCCGTCTTCGGGATACTTTCCTCTTGTATCCTTAGTTGATGATATCCAGATCGAAGATCGATCTTTGAATAAAAGCTTGAACCTTGCAGCTGATAAAAAAGATCATCGATTCTCGGCAAAGGGTATCTGTTCTTGATAGTCAACTTATTAAGCTCGCGATAGTCTATGCACATACGAAAACTACCGTCCTTCTTCTTAACGAACAGTACTGGAGCTCCCCATGGTGAGAAGCTTGGCCTAATGAATCCTTTATCCTATAGCTCCTGGAGTTCTGTCGACAACTCCTGCATCTCTGACGGCGCAAGTCTATAGGGTGCCTTGGCTACAGGCGCGGCGCCTGGAACCAAATCAATGTGAAACTCAACTTGCCTTTGAGGCGGTAATCCTGGCAAGTCTTCTGGAAAGACTTCCGGATATTCCTTGACGACTGGAATGTCTTCAATCTTTGGTTCAGCAGCTTCCTTGTCCACGATGTGTGCCAAGAATGCAACACATCCCTTCTTCAAGCACTTTCTAGCTTTCAGGCAGCTAATAATTCTTAGTGGTGCATCATGCTTCTCTCCGTGCACTATGATCGTTTCTTCATCCGTCAATGGGATGCGGATGGTCTTCTCATGGCAAACGATCTCGGCTTTGTTACTCGATAGCCAATCCATTTCCACTACCACATCAAAGCTTCCCAACTCGACAGGTAGTAAGTCTAGCGTAAACTCGTGCCCTCCTAGTTCAATCACACATCCTTGGACAACTTCATTGGTCTCAACTAGTTTCCCATTCGCCAATTCGATCGAGTACGGAATATCTAATTTACTAGCGGCTAACCCAAGCATATTCTTAAATTCTAATGACACGAAACTATAATCCGCACCAGTATCAAACAGAATAGATGCAAAGCGTTGGTTTACAGGGAACGTACCAGTAACAACATTGGGATCCTGGCGTGCTTCCCTCGCCTCAATGTTAAACACTCTTCCGCGGGCTTGATTCAATCCTGGGCAGTCCCTCTTAAAGTGCCCAATGT
Organism: Helianthus tuberosus; assembly: GCA_030545235.1. Classification (NCBI taxonomy): domain Eukaryota; kingdom Viridiplantae; phylum Streptophyta; class Magnoliopsida; order Asterales; family Asteraceae; genus Helianthus; species Helianthus tuberosus. The sequence continues at coordinate 89,991,230 of CM060369.1, forward strand.
CACCGCAGTTTAAACAACCCAATTTTTGACCATTACCTCCTCGTTCCCCGCTTGATTGTTGTTTTGATTTCGATTCACGTCCCCAGCTTGATTTGCATTGTTCCCTCGATTTCCATTGCCTCCATTATTCCCTTGTGGACGATTTCCATTACCACCACGATTAATGTTCCTACTACCAAAACCTCCTTGGCCTCCCCGGCCAGCACTAGCCCAGCAAGAATCCTTCAAGTGGCCAACTTTTCTACAAGCTTCACATACTTTTGGCCCACATCGGCCAGAATGATGACGTTGGGAGGAGTTACACTTGGGCAGTGAACCCATATAGCCTTTTCCTTTCTTCCCAGCACCGGTTGCAGCTTGGACCGGTGTGCTTGATTCTCCTTTCTTGCCAACACCGCTACTTCCCTGCTTGAAGTTCGAGAATTTCCTCTTATTCTCACCAGACGACTCTACGCGAGTCTCTTTCTTCTTTGGCTCAACATTCGAAAACTTGTTCAGGCGGATGGCTTCCTCAGTAAGAGCCATGCTCAGATCGATGGCCTCTGTGATTGTTGCAGGCTTGGAAGTAGTGACCATACTCATGATCTGTGGAGCTAAACCCCAGATAAAGCGCTCGATTCGCTTGAATTCCGGTGTGACCATGTACGGCACAATGTGGGATAAATCATGAAATCTTTGAACGTACTCTGCGATCTTGGGACCATCCATCCTTAAATGCCAGAACTCAGTCTCCAACCTTTGTATCTCAGCACGAGAACAATACTTCCTTCGCATCAACTCTTTTAACTCAGCCCATGTCAACGCGTAAGCAGCAGCTTCTCCTAAAGTCTGCACTTGTAAGTTCCACCAGGACAGGGCTCCGTCCAAAAATAGCCCAGAAATGTAAGTCACTTGTTGGTCTGGAGCGCACTTGCTCATTCGAAGAACAGACTTCGTCTTTTCGGCCCATCTTACAAAAGCAATAGCACCTCCGGTGCCATCGAAGTTCACGGGCTTGCAGTCGAGGAATTGCTTGTAAGTGCACCCTGCACATACGTTAGAGTATACAAATGGTATTAGCGGACGTGCTATAAATATCCAAATGTATTGTAATATGTCTCAAACGGCTTAATCATTACCATGTGGTGGATTGTTATTGCCGTTATTGTTTGAATTGCTCCCGCTGGTTCCTCCTTGTGAGGCTGCATACTGCGCTATGGCGGCAGCAATGATTCCTTGAAGTTCTACCTCGTTGGCAGGCATACGCGTCTGGCGTCTTGGAGGCATCTTCTAAAAGATGTTTCACGTAGGTCAGGTCATAGTAAGTAAAGTGTACGTATGTATTCAACAATATCAACACATAACATCTCATGTTATAAATAAATCAACCACTTAACATCTCATGTTATAGAACATAAACAATCAATCAACATCACATATAATGAGAATACTGCGATTGCGCTGTCATAAATCAAGACCACAATGTAAGGTTTACAAGTTCATAACTGTATCATACATCATCAGTAACTAAGGGCCACATCGTCCTAGTCCAAACTATCTAGTCAGTGATAACAGCAACAAATATACAAATCATCAAAAGTCACAATCATCAAAATGCGGTCTCCAAAAGCTGTGTAGTCTGCACAATCGCGGTCGTCTCACCAAAAGTCTACCTACGTCGAATAAAAAAGGCCTATGCTGATGGCGGTGGAGGAAAAGGAAAACGAGAAAAAAGTAAACGTCGCATATGAAGCCAGTCCTCCTCCATAGCGCGATGAGAGCGCATCAAGTATGCTATCTGCTGCTCAGGAGTCCAAAAACGAGCGGCAGAGTCGTGTGAAAGTGGACGCGGAGGGTGTGATACTGCAGGTGGGGTCTGACAATGACACGGTGGTCGCTGAGCTCTCTCCAGCTCCTGTACGCGACGGGTCAGCGCCTCCTGCTGTTTCATGAAAGATGTGAGAATCTCCTCCGTAGAATACCCCACGTGGTATGGGTGATACGGATCGGATGGTGCCATAATAAGGGGCGTAGTCCAGAGGAACGGCTCACTAGATGGAGCGAAGGATGGTACAGTAAATGGTGCAACAGTGGGAACAACAGTGGGATGAGAAATCTGAGGTACAAACTGGTCTCCTCCTGTCATGAAAGGCGTATGACCAAACGGCTGACGAGATGAACCCTCTCCAGGACGTGGTGGAGGAATGTCCTGGAGATAGGTGATCGGGAGATCTGAGCGGTGAGCATCTGTGGTATGTTTGGGAAGCAAAGGGACATCAATGGGGGCTGAAACAGGGGCTGAAACGGGTGCCACAGGGGGTGTAACAGGTACCACGAAAGGTGGGAAATCATCGTCATCATCTATCCACCCATTGTGGGTGTGAGCGTATCGTGGATCAATATGGGTCGCGAAAGGTGCGCGGTCGAACATCACCGGCATAGGATCAGGAAGTGGGGCGACAACAGGATCCTCTAACAAATGTGGAGCATCAACATGAGCATTGACATCATGATCATCCACCAACGGCGGAGCAACAACAGGTGCATCGGCATGAACAGGGTCATGCTCTAATGCCGGGTCAGGAGCGACAACTGGCTCAGGGGCCACAGCAGGCTCCGGATCAACAAACTCCATCTCGAAATCAGCTGGATCAGCAAACAATGGATCGACAGGGGCTACAGGATCCTCCAGGGGCTGGTCTAAGTGTATGAACTCAATGTCATGGTCTGGATCAAAACCAGATGGAAAAACAGGATCATCCTCAATAGCGTGATCAAACTCAAAGCTGTGTGCGGGAACTGGTGCAGCTGATGACGCCATATCAGGGTCGGCGTCGTGTGAGTGGTGCTGCACTCCCTGTGTATGCAAAGATGCGGATGCCACAGACTCAAATGAGTCTGGGACAGGTGAATGAACAGGAGCCTCCCCTGCAGGAGCGTCAGTAATGAGTAGAATATCATCAGCAGCAATAGGGGCCTGACCCTCAAGGTCATCCTCAAGTGGGTCCTCCTCAAATAAATCAACGTCGTCGTCGGAAACATCATCAAGTGGCATATCAACAACGGGATAAGCGGCAAGGGGCACAGGAGCAGGGATCACCGCGAGTGGCAAATCCCCAACAAGATGGCCATCAGCAGGCTCTGCTACGACATCAGGCAGCGTAAAGGGCTGGAAGTCGTCATCGTCTGTGCTGGTAGTATCGGAAGTGTACACCTCGTGCTCCGATGAAACTATGTCGTCTGATACTATGGCCATGGGATCTGTAGTGTCCGACTCCCCAGTACCTGATGAAGGCATGATGTCTGTAACACAAACACACACATGCACCAATAATCAATCATATAATCAAATAAACATGTTGGTCACCAATAAGCAATCAAGTAATTCTCCTAGTCCCACTAGTCTAACCTCCCAGCCTCTCAGACTGAACCTCCTAGTCCCACTAGATTAACCTCCCAGCCTCTCAGACTGAACCTCCTAGTCCCACTAGATTAACCTCCCAGCCTCCCAGATTGAACCCTCTAGTCCCACTAGACTAACCTCCCAGCCTCCCAGACTGAACCCTCTAGTCCCACTAGACTAACCTCCCAGCCTCCCAGACTAAACTCTCTAGTCCCACTAGACTACTCCCTCAGTCTCTCAGACTGAGCCATAACTTTTAAAAAGAATGCTCATACTTTTGTTTGTAAAAATATTTTACACTCTGGATCTGGACGTAGTGTATGCAATGTAAAAAAATGTTTTCGTGAGAGCCCTAGTGATCATAGTCTAGACTCGAGAAGGAATCCTAGTTCGCTATGATCCAAGCTCTGTTACCAAGCTGTCACACCCTGGCTTTGCGGAAGCGTGGGTTTATTTTGGTGTGACTTCTTAATACCATAGCTTAATCACAACAAAGCTATATGAAAGTAAAACCATGATGATCATCCATTATTTCAAGTTTTAAAAGTAAAACATGACAACATTGTTTTAGAGCGTTGACACATGCATCGAGTTTACAACACAACTAAATAAAATCTTGTTTGAAGGACACAACCACAGACATGAAATAAACACAGCTTAAGACTTGTGACTCGTCCAGGTAGAAGTCACAACCCCTAAACTTGGATGACACCACCCTTCTTACGCAGCTTGAAAACATAGCATACCTCGCCAGATCCCTAATTCCCTGAAATACATGTAAGTTGAAAAATCAACATAAAGTTGAGCTAGTTCATGTGAAAGTGAGTATGTAAAACCTTTGTAAGTATAAAATCCCTGGTATGTAGCAAATAAGGAAGTAAAGAGATCACCAATGGTTTGCAAGGCCATTGATATGTGTGAAGTGCAGTAGGAAGACTCAAACCTAGCAGATTTTTGCGTCGGGTACAAAGTCACCCCGAGGTCCGTTCTGTTGGGCCTGGAGTTGGGCTCGCTACACCCAGATAGATCTACCGCTACTGACCCTCGGTCCTACAATGAGGATTAATGGCCTCCAGTTTCAGCCTACTCACTCACAAGATCTAAGTAGTAACCCTCCTTACGCTAACCATACCATGTAAAAAGTATTCGTAAACATAGTAACATGTATTTCACCCCCGAAGTATAAAACTGAAAACAGTTAAGAGAAAAAGGGGGAACAAGAACTCACTGAAGTGCGTCTCGAAATAGTAAATCCCTACCAACCTGCTGCGTGACGACCTACACGTACTAACTTCTATTAGACGGACGGCCGTGCCTTGGCTTAAGGTTTAACATTTTTGGGAAATAGTTAGGCAACTATTTCGTATTTCCACTTCGTAATTTTTTTAATAATTATATTCCTTCCCAAGGATGGGGGTTTTAATACATGTGCGCTTTTGTAATTCCAAAAATATATTATTAAGTCTCACTTAATAAAATATATTTTTATTCATTTGTCTAAAATATTTTCCCAAAAATATTATATTTTATTCCATACGATTTCCAAAATAATACTTTTATCAAAATACGCAATTAAGAGTATTTTTCTGAAAATACATAAGTTACATTTAAAGTTCGGGTGGTAATAATAATACCGGTGTAACTTAGATGTTTATTTGTGAAGGCGTTGGTATTATTTTGGAGTCGTTACTTTTTAGTGTATACGAGTTATATTATTTTTACCCTAAAAATAATATATGTGTGGTTCACCAAAATAATCATAAAATCACACAAGCGTTTTACTATGAAATATATATTCTAAATATATATTTAACAAGTTTTATTTACGAAAATCCACCTCCGAATACTTGGTTATTTTATAATAAAAATCATGGCGAAGTTTGTTTGGAAAACAAGTCAAAAATATATTTATAAACACTTGTCACCAAAAATATTCTAAGTGTTATTTTCTGGAAAAATTTCGCCCGAGTTTCCTCTGTAACTGGAGGTGGCCACGCTTACTAGCGTATCATTTTCTTTTCAAAATTCAATCAACAATTTTCCAATCATCAATATACAATATTCAATCATCAAACTAGTAAAAAAATAAGCATAAATCGCAAACACATGAACTTGTAAGTTGTGTAAATGTATGTAGTAACTTCCCAACATATTTAGTAGATCTTTCCATCTTTAAAAATAAAATCAGTTTCTTGGAAACTTTATTTTTAAAGAAAATGTAACTTTACAACTTCTAGTCCAAAAACTACGAAATTATTCCTTTGTTAAACCTTTTGTCACACAAGTGTTTACACACTTGTTTGTTTGCAAAAATGCTTTTAGTTGTGTAAGATCCGGCTTTTAAACAAGATTTGCATCTTACACTTGGTTCTTCGAAAATACCACTTGTAGATCCTTAGATCTACTAGTTTAAAACTCTATTTTACCAGAAAAATCACTTTTACACAAGTTCATGTTTTGTTAGTGGAAGAGTTCATCATCTTGTAACTTTCACGCTTAACAAACTACTAGTTCATGTTCCATGAACATGATCTAGCATGGTTAGATGATGATCTATCCCACTACTAGCATCAAACAACATAAAATAATCACATCTAAACAAGATTCATAAGATTTACACCATTTGTTTCTCTTTAACCATCAAGTTTATCTTTCATTCAAGACTTTATGTTTTGATCTTTAGTGTTCTTGATTTTTATCCGTTAAACCTCTTATTAACCACTTCAAACATGAACAAGAGAGTGTTTAGAAGCACTTACAACTAGCTCAAGGCTAGGGAAGAATCAAAGCGAAAACAAGGTGGATAAAAGCAACGTAGTGAGGTTCTTGAGATTCCGAAAGCACCGGGTCTCCTCGTATGATCTCTTGCACCTTGGGATGTAAGTGGAATAGCAAGATCACACTTGAATGATGGGTGGAGGATGGATGATGGTTTCGGCCGATTACACCAAGGAGAGAAGAGAGAGATGTTTTTGTGAAGTGTTTAAGTGAATGAGAATTATAACCTTTCATGTAAATTTATAATACATCATTCTCCATTATCCAACATATAATATGTTTATTAGATATAAGACAAGTATGATTAAAATAATCAAAAATGTGAGGGATGTGTCCCCTTGGGGGACCTTTCGGTTAGGGGGGGGGGGTTATGGTTTGATTTGAACCAATCAGTTAAGTGATAGCTAGTTTAGTTAGAGATTAAAATGGGTTATTAGTGTGTTATGTAATATAACGGGTGTTAGGGTGTTCGGGGACCCTAACTGGCTCAGAAAAGGAAAAACAATGTCATTGACAATATTTTTATGTTCCGGGTAAAGTCCGGTTGTTCGGTTGGATATTGATCCGTTAAAGTGTCAGGTAAAGCTTTTAAGTGCCTTTAATAGTGTTTTTAGTGACACAATAAATCCCCGACACTTTGGAAAGTGTCTAGTGTTATTTTACCAAATTTTTGCACTTTACTAGTTATGCTAAATGCTGATTTTTGTAATAAAGTGCAGAATTTTGTAGTTAAAGTATGTTTTAGGCACATCTGGTCACTATAAATATCACCTAGTGACGCAGTTTTATAATCCTCACCTCCCTACACTCCCTACTAGTGTAGTAATCTATTCCCGGCTCATACTGGCCTTAGAGACAATGTCTGTCTAGTTCTGGCTATGTCAGCATGTTTACTGGGTTATCCGTTTAGTGTGCTAACTGTGCTTTTGTGCATCAAGGTTGTCACTAATGTTTGTGTGTAAATAATAGAGTGACAGTATAAAATGTGATGCATGAGTATGTATGTATCGGAAATCAAGAAGCAGTTTAACCACAGTTGTAAGCAACCACAGTAATTAAGCATTAATTAAATATTAATTAATTCGTACGGATACCTGGTTTGGTGAGGGTTGTCACAACTACCGATAACCAACTATATTGAACAAACAACGAACAATTCAATACAACTTCGAACGATATTAAGCTTGATACAAGTGAATTCTAGTGTTTATGCTTGAGAGCAGTTTTGAGTATGATCAAGTGTGCGAGAGCAGAGTGTTGTGTGTATTTGCATAATAAGCTCAAATATCCCCTTTAAAATCAGAAATATCTAAGCAACTAACTATACGGAAAATATGCAAGTTCCCCATGTTCGTCCATAACGGCTACCCTTCAACATGCACGTTCTTATTTGAAGCATATTCACCGAGATTCCAGCAAAGACTAAGTCCACGTCGCCCATTACCTGCGAATAAACATTAGAAAAATAGAGAATAATTGTTAGATAACATAAGTAATAATAAGGATCCTTGATCATCAGACTTCCTACACCATCCACTAAGGATAAATGATCCATGCTAAGTCTCAGGATACATGATCCAGACTATTTTAAATCAATGCCCTAACAATTGCCACCAAATATGGCGGATATGATTCAAATCAATTCTGCCATATTTCCATTAGAAGCGGACTAGCCGTTGTGTATGTAACTAGCCGTTATACCTTCTGTCGTCATCGATGGGATAGGCTGCAACAATCATCACGCTATATAGGGTGAAGTTAGGATTGAAAAACCATTTAAAATCATAGAATCCTCATATAAATCTCCATTCCGGAAACAAATCAGGTATTTTCCTTCTCTCTTCATTCTTTTCTTTCTAACTCCTCATTATTTTGGTCAAAAATTACTGAAGCAATTAAGTGATCAAATTAGTTTGTCAGGTAGTGTGCTCGCAATGCTTGTGAAAAATATGTTGGTTTGTTCGTTTATAAAAACAGCTTCACACTCCGGCGAATCGGCCTCCTCCTTCACAGTTCAAAACCTGCTCAAGAACCCTGAGAAGGAGATATGCTCCTTCGATAACGCCGACATTGCTGCACTTAGGGCTTCCGGTGCCTTCCTTGACGGAGCGGTGATCCATCCGTTTGACCGAACTCTCCGGTCAGACGTGGCGTCTAAAGAGTGTTCCGTTTCTCGGCATACCCTTTCTCTCTTGGTCTCCGATATCCTTTCCCTGAGTTCTTGATGCAGTTTTTTCGTATTACCGGTCTTAGCTTTGCTCAAACAATGCCCATGGTCTGAAGGGTGTTGATTGTACTCAACCAGATCAAAACCTTTCACTTCCCTGATCTCTGCATCGCGGACATCCCCATTGCCTACCGTCTTTGTTCCCATGGCAACAACCGATTCTTGCTCTTTTCCACTTCCAACAACCCCCTCATCCTCATAGTAACAAAAAATGAGGATGAATGGAAACGTAAATTTTTCTTTGTTAGACGTGACTCCATTGCCGAAGGTGACAGCCTTCCGGTGAAGTGGTTGACCATTGGTAGGATTTAGGGTTTTAGATTATCCCCAAATGTATCTTGATGTTATATCCTGAATTGATATCCTTATTTTTTTTCATGCAGCACACTTCAAGGAACTAGATCCTCCCACTGCAGAGTCTGAAGAGAGAATCAAAGCAATATACAAGTTACCTGAAAGTGACAGAAGCTTTTCGTCCCATCAGCCAAGTTCAAGCCAGTACTCTTCCTCGAACACCTCTGGTAAGGATTATATATTTTTCTATACATACTTAGTTAATTATGAAATTAAAGTTAAGAGTGAGAATTCTCCCTTTTGTGCAGACCCGGTCAAAATGCCTCAAGTTTTTGACCTTGAAGAACTTGATAACTACTCTGCCCCTGTCCAAGTGAAGAAGGAACTCAGCAAACCATCCACTATATCCAGGCCTGCAACCAGTTCCAAGGCAATGGCCATGCCTAAGCCTTCTCCAGCCACAAAGCCATGTGCTTCTAGCTCTCGTAAGAGAAAATAGACAGACTTCCCTGCTACTCCCGAGGCTTTCCCCTATGAGAGCCATGGATTCCTTGAATCAAGTGGATTCATGACTTCTTTCCTTAACCATGTAAGTATCCTTATCCTGCATCCTGCACATATATGCTTAACTGGTATCCTGATTAAATTATATATGTTGATACCTGCCTTCTGGATTGTAGGGCCTTGAGCGCCTGACGAATCTCTACGAGGAAGCTTGCGGGGTCAATAAGATGCTGAAGGCCAAACTAAAGAAGGCCGAAGTCACCATTGCAGACTAGGGGATGATTGCTGCTACCAAGTCACAACACTACGAGGACAAATTCAAAGAAGTGACTCAAGAAGCCCAGGTTGCTGTCAAGAAGGCCAACCGGGATGCCCAGTAGTAGATCAGTGTTGATAAGTGAAGTGAAGCCTAAAACCTCGTGATTTGAACCCTAAACAATTACGATATTTCCTTGTTTATTTTTGTAAATAATTGTTCATATTATTTATGTTTATGTTTTTAGGTTTTTGTCTCGTAAAACGTGCTCGGGAGGTTATAAGGGTTATTTAAGAAATCATTGTTTACATGGATTTTTTGAAATAATTGAAAAATGTTTAATAAAATCCTAAAAATGAATTTCTTGGTGGTTTCGACTCAATAATATGGTCTCGGCCCAATTCAGAGGTCCGACCCAATTCAGAGGCCCGACCCAAATCAGAGGCCCGACCCATGATTGTTTAGGTATTTAAGATGGTTTTGAGTCGAAACCTCATTTACCACTTGAAATTTTCTCTCAAACTTCGGCAAGATCCTTAAATTCCGACAAACTTTTCCGGTTTCGACTCATAATCAACCATTGTTGAAAGGTATTATAGATCTAATAATCGTTTTTTAGTTGAAGATTTGCAGATCAGATGAAGATTTGAAGAAAATCATGAACCCTAATCATGATTTAATGTGGTCTTCAAAGAAATTAGAGGATGATTTTAGATTTGATCCAAAATTAAGCTGATCAGATGTTGTTTATGCGGTTTCGACTTAGATTGCGACTGAAGACATAAGGACTCGAGATCTCTTGTTGCGAGACGCAACCTCTTCAGTTTTCGACTCAAGACATAGTATTGAAATCTTCTGGTCTCGGCTGGGATTTCGACTCGAAACCTTTTGGTCTCGACTCAAATCTCTTCTGGTCTCGACTCAAAACCACATGGTTTTGACTCGAAACCTTATGTTTATTAATTAAAAAAATATTATTTTTCACTCGCAATCAGAGTTGTTTCCTGGTCTCGACTGATGACCTGTGTTGACCCTGTTGACCAGTATAAGTTTATACAGTTATTGTTTAAAATTTACTAAGTTAACAGGTAATATCTGAAAAACAAGATTCTATACATAACTTGTGTGTTTTGTGTAGGTCATGGATTTGAAAGTTATCACGGGACACAACCAAGCAAGGTACTTAGCACCACCTCCGGAGAAACATAAGAAGATGTATGCTTCATTGATCAAAGGATTGAACAATTTCCAAATAGTTCATGCTTTACGAGAAAATCCTATCGTATATGAAAGTCTTGTTCAGGAGTTTTGGAAGACTGCAAGATTCGGCGCGTTAGGAGGAGATGGTAAAGGGTCGATTGAAGCGGAGATTCAAAAGAAGAATGTTACTATAACCGAGCATATTATAAGGGAGGTTTTATAGTTTAACGATCAAGAGACAGATCCATTGATCTTCCGGGTGGAGCCGTTGAAGCTATTTTATCTCGATTGAGCTATGAAGGAACGTATCCCTCTCTTATGAAGAAGTTTGTGCATCCATACTGGCGTCTATTAATGCATATGTTCATTATGTGTATGACTGAAAACAGAGGGGGAACGGATCAGCTAAACATCACATAGTCTGCAACGTTCGTTTGTCTCATAACGAACCAACCATACAACTACTCGAAGTACGTGTTTGAAGGCATGAAGAGGAATGTAACTGGTGTGTGAAAGGATAAGTTTTTCATGTATCCTAGGTTCTTGTAGATGATCTTCCACACTCGTTACTCGGATTTGGAGCGAACTGGTAATACTTTGGATCTGAAGCTAATGGGTCCTGCATGTTTTGGTGCTCTAACTCTTAAGAAGGGTACTGAGAAAAGGTTTGAAGGAAGGATTGCACTGGAGAAGTTCAGTCAATTTGCTGAAACGGAAGAAGTTGTGAATGAACCTGTGATTGTACAACCTGAAGTTGCACGGTGAATGTTCCAGTTAATGCTGAAGAACATGTTGTTCAAGCTGCTGCAGATGAAGAGCCTCAGACAGAGATTCTGACTATAAACTCTGACGATGAAGGCGTTGAAATGAGTTGTGATGAAGATGACGAAGTTAAGCTTCCTCCTGAAGCTGAAGTTAGTTCTGTTGTTTCTACTGTTCAACCTGTGATTTCTGCTGAGAGTTTGGCTCTATTAATAAAGTCTATAACTAAAAAGATGGGAAATCCTCCTTCCGATCCATCAGTTCAAAGTGAAGAGCAAACTACTGAAGACCCAAAGGATCCTGATACTCAACAAGTAAAGCGAAGAAGAAGAGATCCTCGAGCTGGTGCGTTTATTGAACAAAGCAAAGATCAACCTGTAACTGCTGATGAAGATGAAGATGGTTTATATGATTTTGATTTTGAGGAAGATACGACTGCCACTGCTACAGAAACAGGGTTTGTGTTTGAAGCTGATACAACAAGAATGAATGTGGATTCAAATCCTACAGAGATTCCTGTTGCTGCTACTGTTTCTGCTCCAATCACCGAGTCAACACAGCTTGTTACTGCTCCTGTTGCAAGTTCATCTGGTACAGTTCGTGATGAACCATTCAGTTCAAGTGGAAAACGACCTGAAGAACCATTGAGAATGCCGTTTGTTGACGATTCAAGTGATGATAATGAGTTTATCAGTATAAGAGAAATGAAGAAGAGAATTATTGTGCTTGAACAAGACTCGATCCACAAAGAGGCTAAGATTATTCAGCTTGAAGACACAATCATACAAAAGAATCAACAAATTGATCAGCTGCAAGGTGATGTCACTTTGTTGTTCAACATGGTTTATGATCTTCGTGGAACACTAGAGAAGAAGTTTGGTGATGAATTTTCTGATCCAACTGACACAGAGAGAAGGAGAAAAGCTGAAGAGGATCGAGCGAGGGCTTTTGCTAAGGATGACACTGATAGAGCTGCTGCCATGGAACATTATTTTACAAGATTAACTGACAAAGATGCTGACAAAGCAAAGGCTGCTAGGTTGAAGAAGAAAAGAGAATATGTGGTTCTGAAGAACAAAAACCTCAATCCTGTTGATGAAGATGTTCAAGTCACTCATCATCTGATGGATGTCGGTGAAAATTATTATAATAAAGTTGGGAACCGTTCAGGCATCAAGCTGGGGTTTTTACCACGATCGTCATAGGTGGTGGATCAAAAGGAAGGTTGGACCGGTTGAATGGTACAAGAACCCTGCTCAATTTCAGACATTCACTAAGGTGGATTTGACTATATTGTCAAAGTCACCATATGTGGATGATAAGCCTGGCGGACGTGGGTATCTGTTTTTCGAAAGATTGCAGAGAGAGGTGGCTCGTAGATTTCATTCAATGGACACTGCTGAATCAATTGTGACACCTGCTAAAGGTATTAGAGATCCATGTACAAACAAAAGAATGCAGATTGTTTCGTGGCCACCGACTGACAAAGAGAAGACAATTCCTTTGGTCAAGAAGATTCCCAACGGTGCACTAAAGACCATGCACTTTTGGGCGTATGATGAAACGTTGGGTCAAGCTGTGATTGTATGTGATGGGGATGAGACCTACCGTTTGACTGATCTGATAGATTTACTGAATTTGGATCGAGGGAATCTAGAAGTGCTTGCTCAAACTCAAATTAGAGTCACAGAGAAGTATGAAGCCGTTGCTAAGGATTGGACTTCAGCTGTTGCTGGAGTTTTACAAATCAGTAAGAAGGGGTTTCGCGGCTACAAGGATAAGCTGGAATGCAGTGGAGGCGGTGAAAGCAGTTAAAGACAGAAGAACCTCTATGCATAAACCTAGGGGGAGATTGTTGGAACCTGAAGGTTTACACATAGAGGGTTATCATAGTTCAGGGGTTGATTAGGTAATGTTTTGTTTAGTTTATGTTTGGGTTGAAAACATGTAGTTGGGTCAATGAGCTTCGCATGGGCTTTAGGGGGTTTTGACCCATATATATCTAGCATATAAGTTCACCTCATTTACAATAATGAGGTTAATCAGTTTGTGCAAACCTAGAGCCAGCCGAAACCATTGAAGGTGTCTTGTATCCGTCTTCGTTCATCGTTGAATGCAAGTTTCCGGTTTGTGTTTGATTACATCTTATTTGGTTTTGTTTATTATTGTTCTTGAATCGTCTTGTGTTTGATTTCCGCACTCTCACAAGATTGAGTTTGATATCATTGAAAGATCCCTACAGGACTTACAACTTTGACCCATTTAAACTTATAGTGGAATCCACCACTTCCACGTTTTTACTTAGCGCTATACACTAGTTATTTCGACCGGTTAATACCTACGGAATCCTCCGTTTCGGTAATAACCAAACTTCATAACAATTTAATCATTATTCAAGTCACTAAACATAAGATAATAATGAGATTTTACGAAGCGTATAACCACGTACCTTTAAAGCTTTCCATTCAACCGATTGTCCGTGCCGCCTTGATTACTTGACAATCCACCCAAATTGCCTATAGTATACAATGCGAACATATCTCTTAGAATTCATATTCCTATATTCGATATCCAATGACTATAGAAATCATTTGAGTGATTCTTTCATATAAATCAATATTTCAAGATTCACTTAGACATTTTATCAAACAGCTTAAAGGTGAATTCTACAATAACATTTTCATTTTCATGATTAACTAATTAACCATATCCTAGCATCCTTTTCATATTCACATGACAAGAATACTATGACCAATACTAGAACTTGCACCATAACTATCAATTAACATCAATTATCCTAATAATTCAAGTGTTTATCACTACCCATATAATTCACATATGAAAGCTCATGAATTAAATAGATTATAATTCAATTTCATTAAGTTCTCATCTAGGGTTAATTCCTAGACTTGTAATCATCTTAATTTAACCATATATTAAGAATTCTTTCAAGAACATCATTTATGAGAATTCATCACAAATCATAGTTTCACCAAAGATCAAAATTGAGCATACGTTTTGATCTCCTAAGATTGGTGATCAAGATTTTAGCTTAGAACTAATTCCTAATCGAATTCTTCTTTGATTCTTGGAGGGATTTAAGTGAATTTAGGGTTTGAGAGCTAGAACTCTGTTGTTGGCTGTGTTTGGTCGACCAGAAGATAACACACCTAAGGGTGTGTTTGAAACTTATAACTTGTTTTAAAAACAAGTTTCAACATTGTCTAAATTGACCCCTCTAATTATAAAGTTTATAAATAGGATTAAAATCCTTTGTTTCTTTATTAATTAACATAGATATTTAACTAAGTTAAATATCATAGTTTTATATTTTTACTATATCAATAATATTATTTATACATGTTTACACACATATATAATTTAATATTTTTAGGGGTGTTACAACAACGGATATACCGTTTAGAATTATTGATTGAGTATGTCATGATTATATACAAACTAGTCAATAATCCAATTAAACATAATCATGTAATAACAAATTTGTGTAAAGAAAATACTGATATGGTTGATAGTATAACATGTTATCAAAGTTTGGTAGGCAAGCTTATATCTCTTGCCCATACCTGGCCAAGCATATCATCCACTGTACATTTTTGAGTCGATCAGTTCATGCATTGTCCAACTAATGGTCATTTAAAGGTTGCTTTTAGATTGTTAAGGTACTTAAAACAGTCCCATAGTAAAGGTGTGTTATTTGGTAAAAGTTCAATTTTATATCTTGTAGCTTCTGCAGACTCAGACTGGGCAAAATGTCTTAAGTTTAGAAAGTCTGTAATAGGTTTTTGTGGTTTTTTTGGGAACTCTTTGGTTTCTGGAAAAGTAAGAAACAAGCAACAATTTCTAGATCTTAAGCAAAAGCTGAATGTAGATCTAGATGTGCTGCTGCTTGTGAAATTATGTGGGTTAAAAATGTATTACAAGAGTTAGACATTTCTATTGGATTACCAATATCTTTACATTGTGATAACACTGTTCATAACTGCAAATCCTCTTTTTCATGACAGGACTAAACATTTTGAAATAGTTCTTTTCTTTTTACGAGATTTGATCTTTAAGGATATTATAAAAACTATTGGTGTTGGTCCTAAACATTAGTTGGCAGACTTGTTGGCAAAAGGTTTACATATGGGTCAACATGAAGAATTGTGTAAATGCATTAAGATAACATTCGTAGGTTATAATTACGCTCGCATGATCCATTTGGGTTTTACATTCAGGGGGGATGGGGGGTTAAAAGAATGTTGATAACATTTAGATAACATTTGTAGTGGTATTTTAATTTTATACTTTACTTTTACTTTAGTTTTTTGGTCACAACTTATTTAACTTGGTTTTGTTTTCTAGAGCGTATAAACACCTGTTTAATCGCATTTGTGGGCAACCTAGATATATTGTGCACTTACACTTTCTCCCTCTTGTTAATATGCGATTAGGGTTTCATCTTGTTGTTTAGCTCAGATTCACATTGAATTTGATCAAAGTAGAGTGTTTCATGTATTTCGTGTTCCAGCAGATTATCATTTTGATAATCTTGTGTGACCGTATTAGAGAGTTAGGGTTTTCTGTTGTTGTATACAGATTGTGTAATATTTTGGGTTAAACATAAAGATTTGGCCGTTTGGGTGTTGATCTTGTGTTGTTCAATATTCTATATTTGATACCTTGTTTGTGACACAACTATTCAGTGTGCCTAAACAATGCTATTTGTGTTCTTATTTGTTCATTATACATTATAATTACGTTTGACGTACTTTTGTTCATAACACAAAAAATAGTTTGCTTATCTTTTTTTATTTCGCCCTAACCAGACCGAAAAAAATTATCATGTAACGATAGACAAACGATCCCTAAAAATTTTCGCCCCCATGGAAAAGTTCATGGGTGGGTCGGTCACTCCATATATAATTGTACTATTATAATCAACCCATGAAAGGATGAGATCTGAGTTACAAACAAGACCATAACTCGCTTGACTTGTGGTCTACGTTTAACATGAGTCCAACATTACAAGAGAAGTTACAATCTCCTTTTCGAGCTGTCTTTTCCGACCCCCATCACCCTGACCTACCCTCCCTCCATGCCATCCCACCCAACGTCTCACCTTACTTAAAGATACTACATCCATCACCACCAACACCACCACCACCCTTGACACATATACCGTATATGTCATATTTGTACGTTAGCTTGTCCCTCTCCATCTCTCATTCAAAACATATACATACATCTCTTCATATTCATATTCCCTCATCCACTTCTTCAACCAATTACAATTAGATCTTCTCCCAAAATCTCCTAGGAGCATGGAGACCAGACAGCCATATTCCAAGTATGTTCTTTACTTCCCTTCATTTTCTTAAACCGTTTGACTTTTATATAGCAATTGGTTTGAATCCTATCACCTTTATGTTCTCCGATCAGAGGGGTCTGTTATACACACGCCACTTAGAATCTAATCCTACACCGTTTTCAAACAGTCGTATGAGGTTACATTCAACGACCGTTTGAAGGTTGGGGTTTGCGTCATAGCCCCCTACCCACCTTTAAACGGCTGTTTGAATTTTTCGTCAAACGACCATTTGAGGTAAAAAGAGTCCGGTTATATTTGTTAATATATCCCAGAAGCATAACTGCGCTCTTCAGGGTTTAGGGTTCTTGCAGTTGCATGCATGCATCTTTATAAATGAAAGACTCGGTATATACTAGCTAGGCAAGCCAAGCCAAGTACCACTTAGTCAGGTCATGCATTGTTCATGTTGATCTTGAGGTTAAACACATATTTTTGGGTCAACTGCTATTATGGTTATTACATATGATAAATATTTAAAAAAAAAAAAAAAAAAACCTTCCATTGGTTATGCTTTCCTTTCAATACATTTTATTGATAAAGATTGGTAGGTGAAGGAAAGGGGATGAAGCGTGTACCTAAATGTAGTTGTTGAAATGAAATTTCATCATTGGTATGGTCATTTGACCATATTTAAAAGTTAAATCATGATGATAAAGTATTATAATAAAATAAGTTTTCGATTTAGAGTTGAATTAATATAAATTTATAATTATATATTTCGATATCATGTTAACTACTTTAGTTTGCTTAATGTTAATTAAATTACAAAACGTAAACCTTTAACTGGGTATTTAAAATAATGGGCAAGCCTCATTTTTTTGATATTTATTTATATAAATGTTTTCATTTCTATTTACCTTATTATTGCAAAATATAAAATCATATCAAGCACAACTAGATACACTTGAAATTGCTATTTGAACACATCTAATTAATTTGTGGTGTGATTAGAAGAGTGATCAAAATATTATATAACCCGTATTTAAGAGAACTTCGGTTTTAACATTTTTTCACTTTTGCCTGAAAATGTCATACATCAGCGACGAAATATGCAAAAGAAGGTTTCAAAGAAGCAAACTGGAGGCGGACGGGAAGCCAATTCCAGTCACCATACATGACAAAACCGGCAACTGCAAACCAAAACCGTATAAATCGATGCTACTAGTCGCAGTGGTCACCACTCTCATCGTCATCACTTACTCTATTTCGGGCCATCACCGCCATGACAACTACATCCCGCATGCTATTTCAACGTAATGTAAATCATTTCCAATTTTATAGTGACACATTTAGACGACGAATGAGTATCATATTGTAAATTAAACACATAACCAACTTTAACAAGATCCGTCGGTAAGTGTTGTCGACGGGTAAAGTTGGGGGGGGGGGGGGGGTCATTATTGGATTTTATACATAAAATCTGGATTTTTCTTAAAAAAAACATGAATTTGACCCTTTAGTTATATCCGGTAGAATAGAGTGCCTTATACCACTGAGGTTGGTGGTCCGGGAGCAAGACAAAGCCTTTTAAAACACCATGTATTGGTTCAAGTCTTACAAGAATCAAGAAATTCGCTGTTATAATCCCCATAAAATAGTTTGTACGTCGCTAACCCGTTAGATATCATATTACCCAAAGTCATATTTCCAATGGCATATCACTAATGGATTCTTGGCGGTAACCTAGTTCACCGACGGATTAACGAGGAAACTACCCAGGGGAGAACCTAGAGTGATAGAAGGGGTAATCTCCATTGCCCCTTGACGCTCCGACGGTAGTGTAAATTTTGGAAAAAAATTAACGTTTTTCGATTTCGTTACCCATTTTTATTGAAATGTTACTGCTATGCGCATCTTCTAGATCCGCCATTGAAACTACCGTTGGAATTTTCATTTACTTAGGGGTTTGATCACTCCATTATCAATATCTAATAGCGTGGCTAATTCGATTATTTGCAAACAGGTGGAAATGGGGTGGTGGGATAGATCAAAGATACATATCACAGTTAAAGATCAACTGGGATGATGTAACAAGTGTTATACACACATTATCCAGCAAAAAACAGATTCATGGGATCGGATTCTTGAATTTTCACGAAAGTGAAATTCTTGACTGGAAGACAAGAATTGCAGTGGTCAACGAGGATCAAATTGTCCACCTTAAACTTGATCCTGTTGATCAAAATGTGACATGGGATGTGTTGTACCCCGAATGGATCGATGAAGAACAAGAAGAAGAAGTTCCCACATGCCCAAACCTTCCAAAACTCGACGTGCCAAGGAAAGTTCTTGATCTTATTGTGATTAAGCTTCCATGTAGAAACGAGGGGAACTGGTCGCGAGATGTTGCCAGGCTTCATTTACAGCTTGCAGCTGCTGGGCTGGCCGGTTCATCTAGATCGAACCGGCCAGTGCACTTTCTTTTCCTTACAAATTGTTTCCCCATCCCGAACCTGTTTCCTTGTAAGGAACTTGTGGATCGTAGGGGAGAGGTTTGGTTATATGAACCGGATTTGAAGGTTTTGCGTGAAAAGGTTCAGCTACCAGTTGGATCTTGTGAACTTGCATTGCCTTTCAAACCTCGAGGTTAGTTTGATATTATAAAGCAAAAGTAGAGTAGAGCTGTCCGAAAAGCTTGAGACTCACTCGAAATTGTATCGTTTATAAATTAATGAGCCAAGCCGGCTCAGTTTTGTAAATAAAATGCCAACAATCTAAATATATAAGTTAAAATTATATACTAGATTTTTTAAACATTAAGATTATAAATTCTTGAGTATGTTAGACATATTACTTTAAAAAAAATACAAAACTCAAGCTCAACATTCCAGCTTGTTAAGATGAACGAGGCAAGCTGGTTCGTCTCGGTTTGTAAAGTAGCCGAGCCCTTCCTATCTTGGCTCAATCTGGCTCGACTAAGCAAAAGGATTATGTGTCAGTGTTTTAAAGCTCGTTATCCAACTAACCAACATGTTGTGTTTCTTTTTTACTAAAAAGATGGAGATTATGTTGGGAACGTTCGACGGGAAGCCTATGTGACGATCCTACACTCGGCTCATGTGTATGTTTGTGGGGCAATCGCGGCAGCACAAAGCATTAGGATGTCAGGTTCTAACAGAGATCTTGTGATCCTTGTCGACGAGACAATCACGGATTACCATCGAAGTGGACTTGAGTTGGCGGGATGGAAGATTCGCGTAATTAAACGGATAAGAAACCCGAAAGCCGAAAAAAACGCATACAACGAATGGAACTATAGCAAGTTTCGTTTATGGCAGTTGACTGATTATGATAAAATCATATTTATAGATGCCGATTTGCTCATTCTACGAAACATAGATTTCCTATTCGGGATGCCTGAGATCTCAGCCACAGGTAACAATGGGACGTTGTTTAACTCGGGTGTGATGGTTATCGAGCCATCTAATTGTACGTTTAATCTTCTAATGAACCATATAAACGAGATCGTATCGTATAATGGAGGCGATCAAGGTTACTTAAACGAGATTTTCACTTGGTGGCATCGAATCCCGAAGAGTATAAACTTTCTTAAAAACTTTTGGATTGGCGATGACGAAGAAACCAAAGAGAAGAAAACTAGGCTTTTCGGGGCTGACCCTCCGGAGCTTTATGTACTTCATTACCTTGGATTGAAACCTTGGTTGTGTTTTCGTGATTATGATTGCAATTGGAACTCGGATATATTCCGGGAGTTCGCGAGCGATGTCGCTCACGATCGGTGGTGGAAAGTGCATGATGCAATGCCCACTCAGTTGCACCAGTTTTGTCTGTTGGAATCAAGACAAAAAGCGCAACTTGAGTGGGATAGAAGGGAGGCCAAGAAGGCGGAATTTGAAGATGGGCATTGGAAGATTAAAATTCGGGACCCGAGGCTAAAGAAATGTATCGACAACTTATGCTCGTGGAAATCCATGTTGAAACATTGGGGCGAGTCGAATTGGACTGATGATCAGAGTTTTCCCACACCACCTGCGATTGCGAAACTCAACATTTGATTGATTGATTAGTACATGTAAGCTCATGAATTAAGTTGATTAATTTTTTTTGTATCTAGTGTTTTGATTTTGTAATAATGGAATTTTGATGTTTAATGCTGATTTTTTTGTGTTTTTTTAGCAATGTTACGTTTTTTTTTGTTAGTGTTGTTGCATCATCTACACATATTAATAGGACAAGGCATAACTCCCCTCCTGAAAAAGAAAAACATCGTGGTATATGTTAAATACATTGTATTTTAACATAAACAAATAGGGAGGTAAATTAGAATTATTAACCAATGGATAGGGAGTCATAACTCCCATCCTAAAAAGAAAAATAGCGTATTGTATTTTAGATATTGCTATCTTACATCTCTTTCATCCAATTATATATATATATGGAACCCATTAAGTGGAAGTTACCTTTGAAATCAATATCATCCGTTCGATCATGCTGAGATTAAATCTCAGCCCTTTAAACTCACAAAAATAACCGCTGTGATGGCGGTTATTTACGGTTTTCTGAACAGGTGGTTTGCTCCACTTTTTTTGCGCTCACGATCTCCACATTCACTAAATTAATCTCAGCCGTATAAAGTCACTAAATTCCTTCTAGAAGCAGCAGTTGGTGTCGGTTTTACACTCTCTCAGCCATGATCTTTCGGTTACCTGCAGTTTATTAAGATGGACCAATAAAAATGCATTATTAGAACGTGGATACAACAAAAGTGCAAGTTATAATTTGACGGTTAAAAAAGTCTTCCTTATTTTTAGCAAGTTAGTGGGGTAGTGGACAATGTAACTGCCCAATATGATGGCTATATAGGAAGAATGAGGTACCACAAAAATCTGTCTTCTTTTCACATTTAACCCATTCGAACAACACCACATTTGCAGCCATTGATGACATTGATGCCTTCTACCACCTATCCTAAGCAGCTGACTATGCAATGAAGGTACCACTAACCCAAAAAATGAATATTGTTATATATGTTAACGCACGTATTTATTGCAGTCGAGTACCAACGCAGCCATACCCAAGAAGGAACAATTCTACAGCCTATTCAAAGATAACATGAAGGTATTGTTTTTTCTTTGACACACACACAGAGGTTAGCAATTTAAACATGGTGTAATCTTTTAATACGTTTTCTAAATTTCTATCAAATTATTACAGCTGAGTAAGAATGCAATGACAACCAACAAGGAGCAATTCCCTAGCCAATTCAAAAATTATCAGAAGGTATTTTTTTTACTTCCACACACAAGTTAGCAGTTTAAACATGGTTTCAGTGTTTAGTCTATTTTTACCTTCACATATAGCTATGGATGACTACTACCTATTCAAAATAGCTAACTATGCAATGAAGGGTACCAACAAAACAACAGGCAAGAAGAAGCAATTTTATGGCTCATTCCATAACACACATATTATCAATTTAAACATGATGTGATTGTTTAATCCGTTTTCTAAATTTCTTAATTACAGCTGGGTTAAAATGCCATGACAAACAACAAAGAGGAATTTCGTAGCCCAATCAAAGATTCTCAGAAGGTATTTTTTTTTTACTATCATGGTTTAAGTGTTTAATATGTTTTCTAATTTTCCCTGAATTTTTATTATTTAATCTGACAATGGAAACATGGAGATTATTTCATATGGTCAATTTTATTAGTTAATTATGATCATTTCTATTTGTTCCCGAAACTAAAAAAACGGTAATTCATTTGTAATTATCAAATATCTTGTCACACCCCAAATATCTAATTTTCACATATCTATATGACTCATATAAAGTTAGAGAATGTTCTTTTTTCTCCATCCATATGAGTCGTATAGATTGTTATACAATGGTATATGATCCATATAATTTTATTTTAGCATTATACTGGTCGTATAGATTGTTATACGGCCCATTATTTTGTTATACGACACCCTCTATATGGGCCGTATAGGGCTATACTACTCATGTAGAGTAATATTACACGACAAAGATTGCATCCACAACCTTTGTTATGTCAAGTTATTCTATACTGGTCGTATAACCTTATATTACTTGTATAAAGAGTGTGAAAATAAGATTTTAGTGTATGGGTATATTAACTCCCTTACTATATTTATATTTTTATGAAATATTTATATTTTTAGTGTATGGGTATATTAACCTTATATTACCGGTATAAAGAGTGTGAAAATAAGATTTAAGTGTATGGGTATATTAACTCCCTTAATACATTTCAAAAGACTATAAGGGTATTTTAGTGACTTTTACACCCTTGACAATCAGACTTTTTTTTATAAACCCTCTTCTCTCTCTCTTTTTTTTCTATACACAGGAATAAATTTATCTTCCGTCTCTCCCTTGCTAACACACATCACCAAATCCAAATCAAAGTTTTTTTTTGGATGTTTTGGTGTGATTTTTTTAGGTTTTTTATTGATAGAAATGGTGAAGTTAAGATTTATTTTGCTCGATGTTCTTCTTCCTCATCACCAAACAACTCTCCGCCACCTCATCACCAAACAACCCTTCGTCGCCTTATCACCCAACTACCCTACGTCGCCTGCTTCAGTCGTTCTTATTCCTCGTCTCCAGTTCCGGTCGAAACTTCTATCGAAGCACCGACTAAGTGGATGTTCTTCTTCCGCATCACACAACAATCCCCCGCCTCCTCATCACCCAACAACCCTCTATGGCCTCATCATCCAACTACCCCATACCGCCTCATTCAATAGTTATTCTTCTTTCCTGTCTCTAGTTCCGGTCAGAACTTCTATCGAACCATTGACTGAGGCCCATGCAGCTTCTTCACCATCCTTTTCTTGAAGGCATCAATGGTGCATTTGTGCTCTTTTTTCCTTGTGAGGTTTACAATTGGACGCTACCTAAAGGTGCTGGTCAATTTCATGAAGATGCTCCTTGAACTTGATGTTCGCCAGTGCCTTGGTCATTATATCCGCTCTTTGCTCGTTGCCAGATACACGCTCAACGTCCACTTCATTGTTTTCAACACACTCCTGAATAAAGTGAAATCGGGACTTTATATGCTTGCTTCGATTATGGAACATAAGACTTTTCACTAAACCAATAGTTGAAGTATTATCCACTTTGTTGATACATTAATATCTAATGCCTGCGTCTTCGTTAGAGTCTTTTTGTGTATAGGTAGCATCATGTGTTGGAGTGTTAAAGTTTAATTTTGTTTGTAAATGACTCATATGTCACACCCTGGCTTTTGCGGAAGCGTGCTTTTATTTGGTGTGACTTCTTAATACCATAGCACAATCATAACAATGTTATATGAAAATAAAACACATGATAGTCATCCATTCATTAAGTTTTAAAAATTACCACAACATCTTACCACAACATCATTGTTTTAAAAGTCGACACATAACATAACATACAACCATGACATAATTAAAACATGTTCAAACGACACCATGAAAGACGTGAAATAAAACCGTGGTTTAAACACGTGCAACCCGTCCAGGCAGGGGTCACACCTCCTAAACCCGGATGACATCATTATTCCCTACGCAGCTTGACATGATTGCAAACATCGCCAGATCCACTAATTTCCTGAAATACATGTAATTTGAAAAATCAACAAAAGTTGAGCGAGTTCATGTAAAAGTGAGTATGTATAAAAATCGTTAAAGTACGTCCCAGTGTATAAATGTCCCTGGTATGTAGTAATTAAGGAAAAAGAGATCACCAAGGGGTTGCAAAGCCACTGGTATGTGTGAAGTGATGCAGGAAAACTCAAACCTAGCACATTTGTACTGGGCCTCGGCTGTAAGACACAGTCACCTCTATGGGTCACCCTGACCTCACGGGTGTGGGCTCGCTACACCCAAATAGATCTATCACTCATGTCCCTCGGTCCTACGACGGGGATTAATGGCTTTAAGTGTTGTACCCACCACTCACATGATCTGAACGTCCCAACCCTCCTTAAGCTAACCATACCATGTATAAAAATGTCCTTAATAATTGTAACATGTATTTCACCCCCGAAGTTATAAAACTGAAAACAGTTAAGAGAAAAGGAGGACATGAACTCACTGAAGTGCGTCTCCTGAAATAGTCGTCAATCCCAACTCGGTCTGCTACACGACGACCTACACGTACTAATGCCTATTAGACGAATGGGTCGGGCCTTGGCTTAGGGTTTAACGTTTTTGGAAAGATAGTTAGGCAACTATTTTGTATTCACACTTCTTAATTATTTTATATGTGTATTTCCTTCCCAAGGATGGGGGTATTTATACATGTATACTTGTAATTCTGAAAAATATATTTTAAGTCCCACTTAGAAAAATATATTTTAATCACTTGTCTAAAACATCTTAATTCCAAAATATATATTTTTCCCAAAAATATTATATTTTATTTCATAATTTTCCCAAAATAATACTTTACCAAAAATATACGTATAAGAGTATTTTTCTGAAATATTACATAAGTTACGTTTTAGCGTTCGCGTTGCAATAATAAATGCGTAACTTAAATATTTATTTTGTAAGAATTTTGGTATTATTTTGGAGTCGTAATTTCATGGAATACATGAGTTATATTGTTTCATCTAAAAATAATATAACTAGTTCACAAAATAACAATCAATCACACAAGCGTTCTAGTATAAAATATATATTCTACATATATATTTATTCAACTTTATTTGCGAAAATCAACCTCCGGCACTTAGTATTTTGTAATAAAAATCATTGCGAAGTTTATTTTGAAAATAAAGTTAGAAATATATTTGTAAACACTTACCAGAGAAATATTTTCTAAGTGTTGAATTTTTAGAAAAATTTCGCCAGAGTTTCCTTTGTAAATGGAGGCGTCCACGCTTACTAGCGTATCATTTTCTTTTGTAAAATCATTCAATTATTTCTCAATCAACAATATACAACCTTTATTTAGCAAATTTGTCAAAAACAAGCATAAACAATGAACTTGAAGATTTATAAAAACATGTAGTAACTTACTAGCACACTTAGTAAGTCTTGTTATCTTTAAAAATATGATTGGTTCTTTAAAAACTTTATTTTTAAAGAGTTTATATTCTCACAACTTCTAGTCACATTTTCTGAAAATATTTCTTTGTGAAATTTTCTTGTTACACAAGTGTTTCTACACTTGTTTATCCACTAAAATGGGTTTAGTTTATGTAAGATCCGAGTTTTAACAAAACTCATACTTTTCACTTGGTTCTTTCGAAAAACCACTCATAGATCTTTAGATCTACAGGTTTATAACTTATTTTGGCCTTTATTTTTCAAGAAAACTTTCATTTATTCAAGTTCATAGTTATGTGTGGATGATTCCATCATCCACAACATTTTCAACTTTCACATCTTGCTTCATGTCTTTAAACATGATCTAGCAAGTCTATGTGATGAACCATATCATTTTTACTAACAACCAACATACAATAATCATAACAACACAAGAATAACATGATTTCATCACTATTTTAACCATACTTCATCTCTAGTTAGTTTATACTTCAAGACTTTGTTTATGTTCTTTAGAGTTCTTATATTTTCACCATTCTTTTCACTATTAACCAACAAAAATATGAAAAGTATGAAGATCTAAGACACTTACTACTAGCACAAGGCTAGGGGAGTTCAAGAGTATAAAAGTGGTGGTTAAAAGAAAACGAGAGCGGTCCTTGAGCTTCCGAATACACCAAGCTTACTTGTAGGATCACTTACACCTTTGGGAGTATGGAGATTTCTTGGAATGGACTTGAAGGTGGTGGTATGGTGGCGGCCGAACAAGGAGAAGGAAGAGAAGGAGAGAGTTTTAGTTGTTTGATGTTTGTGAAGATAAGAAAGCTATAACTCTTGTGCTTATTTATAAACCATGCTCACCTTTTATCCTATGTGTATCATGCTCCTAATTGTCCAACATAATCCATTATTTTAATCAAGAAAACAAAGGGTGGGTCACCCTTTGTGACCGTCGCCCAAGGGGGGGGGGGGTATGGGGTTGGTTTCCACTTGATGGTTACTACTCTTAGTTAGATTTCAAAGGTTAAGTTAGTGAGTTATGATGTGTAGTATAATATAAAGTGTGTTAGGGTGTTCGGGGACCCTAACTAGCTCAGAAAAATAAAAACAATGTGTTTGGCAATATTTTTATGTTCCGGGTAAAGTCCGGTTGTTCGGTTGGGTGTTGTTCCGTTAAAGTGCTAAATTAATCCATAAAGTGTCTTTTATATTACTTTTAGTGACACATTTAATTCCCAACACTTTGGAAAGTATCTAGGACTATTTTGCCAAGTTTTTCACTTTACTAGCATCATTAAATGCTGAATTTTGAGTATTAAGTGCAGAATTCTGTATTTAGAGTGTGTTTTAGGCACTTCCCGACACTATAACTATCACCTAGTGACGCAGTTTTATGGTCCTCACTTCCCTACACTCCCTACTAGTGTAGTACCCTGTCTCTGGCTCATACTGGCCTAAAAAATATTGTCTGTCTAGGTGCTGGCATTGTCAGCATGTCTCTGGGTTCTCCGCTCACTGTGCTAACTGTGCTTTGTGCATCAAATTTGTCACTAAAGTTTGTGTGAAATAAATGGAGTGACAGTATGAAGTGTGATGCATATGTATGTATGTAACAGAAATCAGAAAGCAGTTTAATCACAGTTGTAATCAAGCACAGTCATTAAGCACAAATTAAATATTAATTAATTGTACGGATACCGGTAATTGTGAGGGTTGTCACATTCTCCCCCCGTTAAGAAAATTTCGTCCCGAAATTTTAGGTTCTGCTTCTAGTTGCAGGGGTCTTGGGGAATAAATGTGGGTACTTCTCCTTCATACGATCCTCACGTTCCCACATGAATTCTGGTCCATGTCTTGCATTCCATCGAACTTTGACGAGCTTGACACTACTCCTGCGTGTTTTGTTAACTTTCCAATCCATAACCTCAACGAGTTCTTCGGTAAAGTGGAGCGTGTCGTCGATATGAACTTCGTCAGCAGGAATGACCACTGTCTCTTGTGTTGGACTCTTTTTCAGATTTGATACTTGGAATGTATCGTGAATGCCATTAAGTTCCGCATGTAGGTCCAACTTGTATGCCACAAGCCCAATCCTTTGCAGGATTCTGAACGGGCCAATGTAACGTGGATTCAACTTCCCATGCTTCCCAAAGCGTGTCACACCCTTCCAGGGTGAAACCTTTAACAAAACCATATCTCCAACTTGAAACTCCAAAGGTTTCCTCCTTTGATTTGCATAGCCTTTCAGTCTGTCGCGAGCTGCCTTGATGCGCTCTCGGATCTGTGCAATCTTGTCTGTCGTCTCTTGGACCAATTCCGGTCCAACCAGCTATCTATCACCCGCATCAGCCCAGCATAGCGGTGATCGGCACTTGCGTCCATATAGAGCTTCAAATGGCGCAGCTCCAATGCTTGTGTGGTAGCTGTTGTTGTACGAAAATTCGACCAATGGTAAGTGATTGTCCCAGCTACCACCTAGGTCCATTACACATGCTCTCAGCATATCTTCCAATGTCTGAATAGTTCTCTCGCTCTGGGCATCAGTTTTTGGGTGAAAAACAGTGCTTAGATTCAACTGCGAGCCAAAAGCTTCTTGGAAATATTGCCAAATCCTTGATACAAATCTCCCATCTCTATCAGAGATAATCGAGAGAGGCACTCCATGACGTGCAACAATCTCCCTCATGTATATTTCAGCAAGTTTACTCGTGTTGTCTTTCTCCTTGATTGGCAAGAAGTGCGCAGATTTTGTTAGACGATCTACTATTACCCAAATTGTATCATGGCCTTTGGGCGTCTTTGGCAATTTCGTTATGAAATCCATTGAAATCTGTTCCCATTTCCATTTGGGTATTTCAGGTTGTTGTAGAAGACCTGAAGGCTTTTGGTATTTGGCTTTCACTTTGGCGCAAGTTAAACATTTGCCAACATATACCGCAGCATCGCCCTTCATCCTTGGCCACCAGTAAAAGTCCTTTAGGTCTTGGTACATTTTATCCGCTCCAGGATGAATCGAGTACCGTGACTTGTGAGCCTCATCAAAAATAACCTTTCTCAAACCACCAAACAGAGGAACCCAAATTCGTTTCATAAAGCATAAAGTTCCTTCATCGTTTGGTACCAACTGCTTCTCCATCCCACGGAGATACTCGTCCTCAATATTCCTTTCCTTCAAAGCTTCTCTCTGCGCGGCATGAATGCGCAAAGAGAGGTCTGTCTGGACGATCATTTCTAAGGCCCTAACCCTTATGGGCTTGATCCTTTCCTTCCGACTTAGGGCATTGGTGACCACATTCGCCTTCCCTGGGTGATACTTGATCTCGCAATCATAATCATTCAACAGCTCTACCCAGCGTCTTTGCCTCATGTTAAGCTCTTTTTGATCAAATATGTGCTGTAGGCTCTTGTGATCAGTGAAGATTGTACATCGCGTGCCATACAAATAATGTCGCCAAATCTTCAACGCAAATACCACCGCGCCTAACTCCAAGTCGTGCGTGGTATAATTTTTCTCGTGAATCTTCAATTGGCATGACGCATATGCTATAACCTTTTGTCTCTGCATCAGCACGCAGCCTAAACCCTGACGCGAAGCATCAAAATATACCACGAAGTCGTCCGTTCCTTCGGGTAGCGATAAGATCGGTGCGTCACAAAGTTTGTCTTTCAACAACTGAAACGCTTCTTCTTGCTTGTCACCCCAATCAAACTTCATGTCTTTCTGTGTGAGTACGATCAGAGGTTGAGCGATTTTAGAGAAATCCTCAATGAACCTTCGATAATAACCAGCCAAACCTAAGAACTGTCGAATCTCAGTTAGCGTCTTTGGAGTCTCCTAATTCTTGATTGCCTCGATCTTTGTGGGATCAACATGAATTCCATTTCCATTAACCACATGACAAAGAAACTGGACTTCGCGTAGCCAAAACTCACACTTCGAGAGCTTAGCGTACAACTTCTCCTTTTTAAGTAGTTCTAGAATAGCTCTTAAGTGCTGTTCGTGCTCGTCCTTTGTCTTCGAGTAGATTAAAATGTCATCAATGAACACAATCACGAACTTATCCAAGTACGGCTTGCAGACTCTGTTCATCAGATCCATGAATACTGCTGGCGCGTTTGTCAACCCAAACAACATAACCAGGAACTCGTAATGTCCATAATGAGTCCTAAAGGCCGTCTTTGGGATACTTTCCTCTTGTATCCTTAACTGATGATATCCTGATCGAAGGTCTATCTTTGAATAGAAACTTAAACCTTGATCCTTGAAGTTGGTCGAACAGGTCATTAATCCTTGGCAAAGGATATATGTTCTTGACAGTCAACTTGTTAAGCTCGCGGTAGTCTATACACATACGAAAACTACCATCCTTCTTCTTAACAAACAGAACTAGAGCTCCCCAAGGTGAGAAGCTTGGTCTGATAAATACTTTATCCAAAAGCTCCTGGAGTTGTGTCGACAACTCCTGCATTTCCGAAGGCGTAAGTCTATAGGGTGCCTTAGCTACAGGTGCGGCGCCTGGAACCAAGTCAATGTGAAACTCGACTTGTCGCTGAGGCGGTAATCCTGGAAAGTCTTCTGGAAAGACTTCAGGATATTCTTTTACGACTGGAATGTCTTCGATCTTTAGCTCTGCGGCTTCTTTATCCATGATGTGCGCCAAGAATGCGACACATCCCTTCTGTAAACACTTTCTAGCTTTCAGACAGCTAATAATCCTCAGAGGCGTATCGTGTTTTTCTCCATGAACTACGATCGTCTCTCCATCTGCCATAGGGATGCGGATGGTCTTTTCGTGGCAAACAATCTCGGCTTTGTTGCTTGACAACCCATCCATCCCTACTACCACGTCGAAACTTCCCAACTCGACTGGCAGTAGGTCCAGCGTAAATTCGTGTCCTCCCAGTTCTATCACACATCCTCTGATGACTTCACCCGTTTCAACTAGTTTCCCATTCGCCAATTCAATCGAGTACGGAACGTCTAACTTACTAGTGGTCAACCCAAGTATATTCTTAAATTCTAACGATACGAAACTATAATCGGCACCAGTATTAAACAGAACAGATGCAAAGCGTTGGTTTATAGGGATATACCCGTGAAAACGTTTGGATCCTGGCGCGCTTCCCTTGCGCCAATGTTGAACACCCTCCAATGAGCTTGATTCAGTTTTGGGCATTCCCTCTTAAAGTGCCCAATGTCTCCACAGTTGAAACACCCAGGTCCTCGACCATCACCATTCCCATTACCTTGATTGTTGTTGCGGTTCCCACCTTGATTACCACGATTCCCAGTATTATCCCTATTACCATTCCCGCCATTGCGGTTTCCATTTCCGTTACCTCCTCGATTGTTGTTCCCATTACCAAAACCTCCTTGGCCACCCCGGCCAGCACCAACCCAGCAAGTATCTTTCAAGTGACCAATTTTCCCACAAGTTTCACATTTTCTATTCTTGCACTGGCCAGCATGATGATACTGGCATAATTCACACTTGGGCAAAGTGCCCATGTAACCTTTTCCTCTGCTTTCAACACCGGTTTTGGCCCTAGCAGGTGCGCTTGACTCACCCTTCTTGGTTACACTGTTGGTACCTTGCTTGAAGTTGGAAAATTTCCGTTTGTTTTCACCAGACGACTCCACATGAGTCTCCTTTTTCTTCTGATCAGCATTAGAAAACTTATTTAGCCTGATGGCTTCTTCAGTCAGAGATATGCTCAGATCGATGGCTTCGGTGATGGTTGCCGGTTTCGACGATGTAACCATACTCAGAATCTGAGGTGCTAATCCCCAGATAAATCGCTCTACGTGTTTGAACTCGGGCATGACCATATACGGCACCACATGGGACAGATCATGAAACCTCTGAACATATTCTGCGATTTTAGGACCCTCCATCTTTAGGTGCCAGAATTCTGTTTCTAGCCTTTGTATCTCAGCTCGCGAACAGTACTTCTTCCTCATGAGCTCTTTTAGCTCATTCCATGTTAACGCATATGCTGCCGCTTCTCCCAATGTTTGCACTTGTAGATTCCACCACGATAGGGCACCATCCAGAAACAGCCCTTAGATGTAGGTCACTTGTTGCTCGGGAGCACATTTGCTCATTCTTAGAATAGAATCTGTCTTTTCGGCCCACCTAACAAACGCAACAGCACCTCCAGTGCCGTTGAAAGTTACTGGCTTGCAGTCGAGGAATTGCTTGTAGGTGCACCCTGCACATACGTTAGAAATTACAAATGGTATTAGCGGTCGTGCTATAAATATCCAAATGTATGGTAATATGTCTCAAGCGACTTGGATATTACCATTAGGTGGATTTTTGTTGCCGTTGTTGTTCGAGATACTCCCGCTTGTTCCTGCTTGGGAGGCCGCATACTGTGCTATTGCTGCAGCAATGATCCCTTGGAGTTCCGCCTAGGTAGTAGGCATGCGTACATCGCGTCTTGGAGGCATCTTCTAAAAGATGATCATGTTGGTCAGGTCATAGTAAGTAAAATGAATATGCATACATAGTATCATCCATCTAGCACATAACATCTCATGTTATAAATTAAAACATATAACTCAACAAAGCATGTAGTGAGAACGTTGCCATTGAGCTTCATTAATCACGACCACAACATTTTATTTACATGTTTAATAGTACATCACATATCAAAATAAGATCATGGGGCTACATCACCCCCAAAAGTACCAATCTGTCTACACATATCATATACAAAAAGTGTGATCTCTCAAAAGTCTCTGTAAGCTGGCTCAATCGCGACTTTCTCACCAAAATGATCGACCTGCATCAAAACAAAAATGTCTATGCTGATGGCGGAGGAGGAGGAAAATGAGAGAAAAGCAAGCGATGCATGTGTAACCAGTCCTCCTCTAAGGCACGGCAGACGCGTAGCAAATATGCAATCTGCTGCTCAGATGTCAAGAAACGAACGTCTGAATCAGGGGAAAGCGGATGGGGAGTGTGTGGTGCTGCAAAGGGGGTCTGACAGTGACAAGGTGGAGATCTCTCTAGCTCCTGAACATGACGGCTCAGTGCGTCCTGCTGTAGCTGCAGCGACACAAGTATATCCTCTGTGGTGTACCCCATATGAAATGGGTGGTACGGGTCGGACAATGGCATAACATGGGGCGTAGTCTACAAAAATGGCTCGCTCGAAGGTATGAAAGATGGTGCAGTAGGTGGTGCAGCATGAGGAAACTGTGACAGGAACGGAAAAGATGATGACAGTACGGGTGGAACAGAAACAGGCGGCTGCCTCGATGAACCCTCTCCAGGACGAGGTGGCGGTATGTCCTGGAGGAATGTGATGGGAAGATCAGTGCGATGGACGTCTGTGGTGTGCGGGGGAAACAATGGAATCTCAGTAGGTGCAGAAATGGGTGCTACGGGAGGAGTGACGGGTATCACGAACGGTGGGTAATCATCATCGTCGATCTACCTGTTGAGGGTGTCGGCGTATCGAGGGTCAATGTGAGAAGCAAACGGTGCATGGTCAGCATGCACCGGGGCTGAAACAGGTACTACAGGTGCAACAATGGGTGCATCAATAACAAGATCATCCACCAATGGTGGTGCAACAATGGGAAGGTCAGCAATGGGTATATCATCTACAAGAGGTGCAATGGCGGGTGCACCCATATCAAGTGGTGCAACGGCTGGGGCATCATCAGGAACAGGGCCATGGTCAACAACAGGCTCTGGTGCTACGACGGGCTCAGGGTCGTCAAGGTCCATATCAAAATCGGCAGGAATGTCAAACAACGGATCAATGGGAGCCACTGGTGCCTCTAAGGGCTGGTCCATATGAAGAAACTCGATCTCATGATCAGGATCGAAACCAGGGGAAAAAACTAGATCAAAATCGTCATCGACCTCATGGTCAAACTCAAACTCGTGTAACGGACCAGGTGCAGCTGACATCGCTACGTCTGGGTCAGCGTCAGGAGAGTGATGCTGAATACCCTAGTCATGCAAAGACGCGGATGCCACAGACTCCAATGAGTCTGGGACAGGTGAACCAAGAGGAAGCTCCTCTACAGGGACCTCAGCAATAGGAAGGATAGCGTCAACATCAATCGGGGCCCCGCCCTCATAGTCGTCCTCAGGGGGACCCTCCTTGAACAGATCAATTTCGTCATCAGATGCGACATCGAGTGGCACATCCGCCATGGAAAAGGCAGCAAGCGGAACAGGAGCAGGGATCACCACAAGAGGTAGATCCCCAGCAGGAATGCCATCAGCAGGCTGAACCTCAACTCCGATGTTTGGAAGAGCGAACGGCTGAAAATCATCGCCATCAGTGCTCGTGGTGTCTGACGTGTAGACGTCTCCCTCAGATGGTGTCTCATCGTCTGACACAACTGCCATAGGGTCCACTGTGTCCGATACTCCTGTGTTGGAAGATGAAACCATGGTGTCTGTAACACAACCACACATATACACATATATAAACATGAAATCAAATAAACATGTAAGTCACAATAATGCAAGAAAGCAATCCTCCTAGTCTTCCCAGACTACCCCTCCCAGCCTCTCAGACTGAACTTCCTAGCCTCTCAGACTAACTCCCTGGTCTCTAAGACCAACCTCCCAGTCTCTAAGACTAAACCTCCCCAATCTCTAAGATTGAACCCCTCAGTCTCTAAGACTGAACCTCCCTCAGTCTCTAAGACTGAACCTTCCCAGCCTTTAAGGCTAAACTCCCTCAGTCTCTAAGACTGAACTCCCTTAGTCTCTAAGACTGAACCATAAATTTTTGAAAAGTGTATTTGTGCCCTTTTGTTGGTAAAAATGTTTTGTGCCCTGGATCTGGACGTTTAGTGTATGCAATGTAAAAATGTTTTCGTGAGAGCCCAAGTGATCATAGTCTAGACTCGAGAGAGAATCCTAGTTCGCTATGATCGAGGCTCTAATACCAAGCTGTCACACCTTGGCTTTTGCGGAAGCGTGGGTTTATTTGGTGTGACTTCTTAATACCATAGCACAATCATAACAATGCTATACGAAAATAAAACACATGATAGTCATCCATTCATTAAGTTTTAAAAATTACCACAACATCATTGTTTTAAAAGTCGACACATAACATAACATACAACCATGACATAATTAAAACATGTTCAAACGACACCATGAAAGACGTGAAATAAAACCGTGGTTTAAAGACGTGCAACCCGTCCAGGCAGGGGTCACACCTCCTAAACCCGGATGACATCATTATTCCCTACACAGCTTGACATGATTGCACACATCGCCAGATCCACTAATTTCCCGAAATACATGTAATTTGAAAAATCAACAAAAGTTGAGCGAGTTCATGTAAAAGTGAGTATGTATAAAAATCGTTAAAGTACGTCCCAGTGTATAAATGTCCTTGGTATGTAGTAATTAAGGAAAAAGAGATCACCAATGGGTTGCAAAGCCACTGGTATGTGTGAAGTGATGCAGGAAAACTCAAACCTAGCAAATTTGTACCGGGCCTCGGCTGTAAGACACAGTCACCTCTATGGGTCACCCTGACATCACGGGTGTGGGCTCGCTACACCCAAATAGATCTATCACTCATGTCCCTCGGTCCTACGACGGGGATTAATGGCTTTAAGTGTTGTACCCACCACTCACATGATCTGAACGTCCCAACCCTCCTTAAGCTAACCATACCATGTATAAAAATGTCCTTAATAATTGTAACATGTATTTCACCCCCGAAGTTATAAAACTGAAAACAGTTAAGAGAAAAGGGGGACATGAACTCACTGAAGTGCGTCTCCTGAAATAGTCGTCAATCCCAACTCGGTCTGCTACGCGACGACCTACACGTACTAATGCCTATTAGACGAATGGGCCGGGCCTTGGCTTAGGGTTTAACGTTTTTGGAAAGATAGTTAGGCAACTATTTCGTATTCACACTTCTTAATTATTTTATATGTGTATTTCCTTCACAAGGATGGGGGTATTTATACATGTACACTTGTAATTCTGAAAAATATATTTTAAGTCCCACTTAGAAAAATATATTTTAATCACTTGTCTAAAACATCTTAATTCCAAAATATATATTTTTCCCAAAAATATCATATTTTATTCCATAATTTTCCCAAAATAATACTTTACCAAAAATATACGTATAAGAGTATTTTTCTGAAATATTACATAAGTTACGTTTTAGCGTTCGCGTTGCAATAATAAATGCGTAACTTAAATATTTATTTTGTAGGAATTTTGGTATTGTTTTGGAGTCGTAATTTCATGGAATACATGAGTTATATTGTTTCATCTAAAAATAATATAACTGGTTCACAAAATAACAATCAATCACACAAGCGTTTTAGTATAAAATATATATATTCTACATATATATTTATTCAACTTTATTTGCGAAAATCAACCTCCAGCACTTAGTATTTTGTAATAAAAATCATGGCGAAGTTTATTTTGAAAATAAAGTTAGAAATATATTTGTAAACACTTACCAGAGAAATATTTTCTAAGTGTTGAATTTTTAGAAAAATTTCACCAGAGTTTCCTTTGTAAATGGAGGCGTCCACGCTTACTAGCGTATCATTTTCTTTTGTAAAATCATTCAATTAGTTCTCAATCAACAATATACAACCTTTATTTAGCAAATTTGTCAAAAACAAGCATAAACAATGAACTTGAAGATTTATAAAAACATGTAGTAACTTACTAGCACACTTAGTAAGTCTTGTTATCTTTAAAAATATGATTGGTTCTTTAAAAACTTTATTTTTAAAGAGTTTATATTCTCACAACTTCTAGTCACATTTTCTGAAAATATTTCTTTGTGAAATTTTCTTGTTACACAAGTGTTTCTTCACTTGTTTATCCACTAAAATGGGTTTATTTTATGTAAGATCCGAGGTTTAACAAAACTCATACTTTTCACTTGGTTCTTTCGAAAAACCACTCATAGATCTTTAGATCTACAAGTTTATAACTTATTTTGGCCTTTATTTTTCAAGAAAACTTTTATTTATTCAAGTTCATAGTTATGTGTGGACGATTCCATCATCCACAACATTTCCAACTTTCACATCTTGCTAGTTCATGTCTTTAAACATGATCTAGCAAGTCTATGTGATGAACCATATCATTTTTACTAACAACCAACATACAATAATCATAACAACACAAAAATAACATGATTTCATCACTATTTTAACCATACTTCATCTCTAGTTAGTTTATACTTCAAGACTTTGTTTATGTTCTTTAGAGTTCTTATATTTTCACCATTCTTTTCACTATTAACCAACAAAAATATGAAAAGTATGAAGATCTAAGAGCATTCACATCCAGCCCCCTAAAATTATACATACATTCCACTAAAAAACAATTCCTATATCAATATATTTCCACTAAAAACAAATACTTTTTCTCTCTCCTTTTCAATTAAATAATATTTTTATACCTTTATCATTACATTTTTCTCTCTTCTTCACTCACAACCACTTTCAATATATACTAAAAAACTATAGTGGGTAAACAGTGTCCCCTCAAATATACAGATAAACAGTAACATTTTCTCTCTCCACCACTTACAACCATTTTTTATACTCTTTATATTTTAAAAACCCCACACTCACAATTTAGTTATTTGGATGTGAATGCTCTAAGACACATACTACTAGCACAAGGCTAGGGGAGTTCAAGAGTATAAAAGTGGTGGTTAAAAGAAAACGAGAGCGGTCCTTGAGCTTCCGAATACACCAAGCTTACTTGTAGGATCACTTACACCTTTGGGAGTATGGAGATTGCTTGGAATGGACTTGAAGGTGGTGGTATGGTGGCGGCCGAACAAGGTGAAGGAAGAGAAGGAGAGAGTTTTAGTTGTTTGATGTTTGTGAAGATAAGAAAGCTATAACTCTTGTGCTTATTTATAAACCATGCTCACCTTTTATCCTATGTGTATCATGCTCCTAATTGTCCAACATAATCCATTATTTTAATCAAGAAAACAAAGGGTGGGTCACCGTTTGTGACCATCGCCCAAGGGGGGGGGGTATGGGGTTGGTTTCCAATTGATGGTTACTACTCTTAGTTAGATTTCAAAGGTTAAGTTAGTGAGTTATGATGTGTAGTATAATATAAAGTGTGTTAGGGTGTTCGGGGACCCTAACTAGCTCAGAAAAATAAAAACAATGTGTTTGGCAATATTTTTATGTTCCGGGTAAAGTCCGGTTGTTCGGTTGGGTGTTGTTCCGTTAAAGTACTAAATTAATCCGTAAAGTGTCTTTTATATTACTGATAGTGACACATTTAATTCCCAACACTTTGGAAAGTATCTAGGACTATTTTGCCAAGTTTTTGCACTTTAATAGCATCATTAAATGCTGAATTTTGAGTATTAAGTGCAGAATTCTGTATTTAGAGTGTGTTTTAGGCACTTCCCGGCACTATAACTATCACCTAGTGACGCAGTTTTATGGTCCTCACTTCCCTACACTCCCTACTAGTGTAGTACCCTGTCTCTGGCTCATACTGGCCTCAAAAATATTGTCTGTCTAGGTGCTGGCAATGTCAGCATGTCTCTGGGTTATCCGCTCACTGTGCTAACTATGCTTTGTGCATCAAATTTGTCACTAAAGTTTGTGTGAAATAAATGGAGTGACAGTATGAAGTGTGATGCATATGTATGTATGTAACAGAAATCAGAAAGCAGTTTAATCACAGTTGTAATCAAGCACAGTCATTAAGCACAAATTAAATATTAATTAATTGTACGGATACCGGTAATTGTGAGGGTTATCACATCATACGCGCGCATGAGTCAAACGTGCATATGATTTCATAAAGTGCAGGAGTCCTGCGCACGGAGGACTAAGGTCTGTATATAGGACCTCCGTGCGCATGAGTCAAACGTGCATATGATTTCATAAAGTGCAGGAGTCCTGCGCACGGAGGACTAAGGTCTGTATATAGGACTAAGGTTTGAAAGGAATTGTAAACATAACTTTATGCTGCCTGTAATGCTCTGCTTCTTTGTACTTTCCATAATTAGAAAGCTTTGCTTGTATTTTTATTTTTGGTAATCTTGTAGTCTTGTAATCGTCCTTTCGTTGTAATCGTTGTAAAAATCCGAGACTTGGATCATGAATAAAATTCGTATTTCTTTAAATTCGTGTTAATCATACTTCATACATGTTCATATGTTTAATTTCGTGAAACAATTGATACACTATTCGAAATTCTTGGAAACCATGTGTTAAACTTGCAAATTCGTGAAATACATGAATAATACGTCTTTTGGATGCATACGATACTTATTTACGACATTCATACGCTTAATCATACTTCAATATACTTATTTTATGTGGTTCATACTTTTTTTACCTTATAATATGCATAAATATCATAAAATACCCTTATTATACCTTAAAACATTGAAGAATGGAAGTATAGGGACCGAAGTGTAACAAAATCAAACAAAAAAATCATCAGGCAAGGCCTGGCGGGCCGCGACTCACCCTGCCAGTGTTTTCGCGCCCCGCGAGGCTTCCGGATCCGCGACCAGCACAAAACAGCCTACGGGATTGGGCAGTTTTGTTGGTTTTGTTGCTTTCTAAGTGTGTTTTCTTCATTAATGATTCACCAACCCAACCCAACCCTAATCCATTCCCTATAAAACCCAAAACTCCTCCAAGCAGTTTTCACTTTGCAAACACTCTATAATCACTCTCAAACACACTAAAAACGCAGCTGAATCCAGAAGCAAATCAGTTTCATATCAACTCACTAAAGTGAGCATAACTTCCTCATTTCTTAATCTTTTTCAATGATTCTTTTTCCTAAACACTTGGAACAACCTTAGGTATGTTTCCAACAGGTTTTCCATGAAAAACCAAGGCTGGAACATCACCATATAAGGCTCCAAACTTTCTGTTTTGATTAAACATTACTAAACTTGCTTGAACTTGAGTTATCTCATACACATTCCTATGTCCTTATGCTCATAATCACTTCTATGGTTAGTTGGGCTTAAAAACAAGGTTGTAACATAAAATCCAGAGGTTTAAATCCTCAAAAACATTCTATTTTGACAAGGTTTTAGCCTACAAGTGATGAACAAGCTTAAAGCTTGAAGTTGTGTGATTACTTGAATTAGCTTGGGCTATCCTACCTTCAATCCACACATCACTTGATGATTTATTAGTTAGATGTTATGTATTTCCATTTCCTTATTGTATGTATGTCTATGACCATCCTTGTTGTCTTATGACAACTTGTGTATTGGTGACAACTTAAGAGATTCCTAAATGGAAGATTTATCTTCCTACCTCCTACATGACTTCTATGACATCCTTGTGATAATCTTAGACTAATAACCTATAATATAAACTATATAAGATATATAATACTTATAATAACCAAAATTTTGATGATAACCTAATGATTTCTTGTCAAAATAGTAGGTTACACCACCTAAGAACATCATACTCGTCACGATTCTAATGGGCATTTTGACCCATGAAAACATTTAAACTCTTTAGAGTTTCATAGTGTCAAGAATGAGTATTTTGTGATTAGATGGTTATTTTCTCATATGTTACTTTCCATAATCCTTTTATTCCGAATCCTTAATCTTCTGTTATCCTCTAATACTCATACACCTTCGTTTCTTCGTGTAAAAGGACTTGGTGTTCCAACCTCCCACAACAACAACTCTCTCATGGATTAACAAGTGGAAGCTTTCAAAACCATGAGTATACTTGAAACCTCTTTTTCGTTTACCACTTTTGGGGTGTAACATGTTAAACTATAAACTACACTCAAACTTTATTCTTTATGCATGTACAAAACAATCCTTATACATGAAACTACTTGTTATACTTGATACGTGAACTTGGGTGATTCTTATGTGACACCATAGTCATTAGCTTCATACGAGCCTCCATTTAACATGTATAGCGTTATAGGAGTAACGCACCGCCCGTAGACTTGTGGTCATGTTAAAACATCATTCTTTATTGCGTAACAGAGGGTTGACTAGAATTATCGCATGCCATATTACATTTATCTTGAATAACTATGTGGATTCGTTTTAAACTTTTATGCTTATACATATATTGAAAACTTGTATACTCGTCTTTGCTTTTGCATTGAACTTTACTTTAAAGATGTTATAGGTTGAGGATGATGATGGTATGAAATTGAAGTAGCGACGATGCTTAGATACACATATAGATGCCGTAGGTTTAATATGTTGTATCAATTTTGTTCTTGTCATTATGTTATTGTCTTGTATTTGTTGTTATTTAAATTTTCATGTATTGTTTGACAATTTGAAGTTATGAAATGAAACGGTTTTTATTTAATTATTGTCACAAAATAGCGTTATGTGTGATGAGCAATCTTTCTTCATCCCACTCCGATGATTCCACCATTGGTTGGGGTGTGACAGATTGGTATCAGAGCCATAACTATAGGGAATTAGGTAGAATTGCCATGTTCGACCTAGTCTATAGTAGGTACCCCATTTTTAACCATTCTTATTTCATGCTTAAAATGTTATGCTTACTACTTTGTTTCTTTCTCTTCTTTTGGTCTAAATACTTACATTATGTCTTTCCTAAGACATTTTACACAATACACTTGAAGAGTTGAAGACACTCTTTATGCAAAGAAGACGACTTTACCAAAATAGGCGTGAAACCCACAATTTGGTGAACGACTCTCATCCCGCTTATACTTTATTTTTGCACAAAATTACGCCATTAAGTTAGGAGTAAAATCCACATCTTAGTGGTAAATTTCCAATTCAAACTCTAGTGGACCCTCATCAAAGTGTTGAAATTATATTTTGACCCGACGAGTACCAACCACATTAGGGTACGAAATCGTCAAGTTAGGGGTGAAACCCGCATCTTGTCGATTAAGTCCCATTCCTCGATTTTCAATCTCGCCAAAGTTTCGATTGTTTCAATCGATTAGAGACGTGTAGTAACTGGAAGGGTAAGATACCGTTAATCACTTCTCGACGAGAGTATCTTACCTATAGGCCAAAGCACATTTCTCTAATTTGAAAGGACTTTTGATTCACTTTGGAATAGTCGATGTTTCTCTACCCGAAACAATCCCATGTTTTATGAGCCTCTCTTTTATGTGATTAAATTTATATGTGATTTTATACTTGTTACCTCATTCGTTTCAAAACCGTTACACAATTCGCACATCTCACGCAATCAAGAACAATAATAATTCTCGAGAACAAACTAAATTTATACTCTTTTACGCATTCATACGTGTTTATACTTGTCGAATACTTGTGGAATACATGCGAATTATGTGAATTATACATGATACGTGAACACTTACATGCTTATACATGCAAAAACCTTGTTTTGAAATTTATGATCAAGTCTCATCCTTTCCTTTTCTTTCGAACTTCTAGATGGCATCTCCAAGCTCATCAAAGAAGACCAAGTCCAAGAAAGGTTCCAACAACGACTCCATATCCAAACAAGAGTTAGTTGGACTCATCGTTGAACAAATGGCCGATCAGATGGTCCGAGTTATACCTAACATCGTGAGCCAAATCTAAACCAACTCGAATTCGCCCCATGGTTCTGTGAACTCCAAGGTGGAGAAACCAAAGACATTATTCCTTTGCAAGCAATTCATGGCTTGCAAACCATTGGAATTTACTAGAAAGGATGGTGCCACCGCACTACTAACCTGGTTTGACGCTATGGAGATCACGTTCCGTCAGAGTGGTTGTCCTGACGACTTGCGCACCCAAAATGCTACAGGGGTGTTCCGATCAAGAGCTCTTGATTGGTGGACCTCTGAGCGAAGCACAAGGGGGAGGAT
Organism: Helianthus tuberosus; assembly: GCA_030545235.1. Classification (NCBI taxonomy): domain Eukaryota; kingdom Viridiplantae; phylum Streptophyta; class Magnoliopsida; order Asterales; family Asteraceae; genus Helianthus; species Helianthus tuberosus. Next base: position 90,033,869 of record CM060369.1, read on the forward strand.
GCCGCCCATGCTTTACCATGGGCTGAACTAAAGAAAATTATGAGAGAAGAATTCTGACCTCCTCACGAGCTGAGGAAATTGGAACACGAGTTTTGGCACCTTAAGCAAGTTGATGACGACAACGATGGTTTAACCCTCCGCTTCAAACAACTTAGCATCCTTTGTCCCAGCCAAGTTGATACCCCTGAGAAATCCATCAACAAATACATCCACTGCCTACCCGATTGTTTCATGAACCTCATGGAAGCTGCTTGCCCAGCAACTATCGAGGAAACCTTTCGTTTAGCCGCTTGCCTTAACAGCAACCACGTTATGCGCAGAAATGCCACAAAAGCTTCATAGAAACACGCACACCAAGCCGTTGCTGAACCCACCGTTGAAACACCCCATACACTTGGATTTTGAAGATTTTGGTAGAAAAAGAATCAAACAACCTCATTTTTTCCCATTTCTAAAAGTTCACACTGTCAAAAAGTTCTAAATTTCTTCCTACATCTTCATTAAACAACATATCAAAAGATCTCAACCAAATTCATCAATTTTCATCTCCAGATTGCCAAAATTCTACCAAAAATGGTTTCGAGCGCAGGAGCATAGTCCAAGCGCAGGAGGGTCCTACGCACATAGGAGTTACGCGCAAAAGCTCCTACGTGCGCGGGAGTCAACCATTTGAGAGTTATGCGCTTGGAAGGGTTCATACGCTTAGCTGTCATATGCTCGAGGGCATACGTTTGAGTGTTCATACGCTTAGGATTGATTGTGCTCATGCGTGCGTATGACTCATCCGCATGCATGAGTCCACTTTACAAAATCAAATCAAACTTTATAAATGTTATGCTACACATACATATAGACAAACTAAAACAAAGACGCATGCATTAGACATAAGTGCACCAACACTCCTGTACAATCTGGGTAAGACTCGATCTTCAACCGCTTATGTTCCATAATGATGATATGTGGTTCTATGTAACCTGTAGTAACCACATACATTCACATCATTAGTACTTGGTGAAATTATACATAATCTAAACGTACATAATTAAATGACCATGTCGCATTCTTTCTACATATACTAATCCATTTGGATATCTCTCAAATTCAATCTTTGCATCCCAGTGTCGAAACTTCATAAGGCCAACAATAGCATTCATGCACTTTCATTCTATTCTCAAAAGCACTATGGCTAGCATCGCTAATACTCATACATATTAAAACCATATATACAAGTCCCATTTGTTCGTATATACAAAATCCCAATTCATGCATACGTCCCTTTCTATCCATACACATACATACAACTTATGTATACATTCATACGTACAAATCCTAGTCACATGCATCCATACATACACAACACATACATACACGCACACATAATAGTCCGTCTACTTACATACAATTTCATCTCTTATATATTTACATGTGTACCAACAAACCTATTTTATCCTTTTACATGCTTAAATATGAGTCTCATACTCACTCGTACTTTACACAACTATTTTCACGTACTACACGCATATCATGTTTATTTGGTTTGAGCCGCTTGGTTCATGACCCATTTACCTTTATTGGGTGTAATCCAAATTATCACGTTGGTCATATACCCTCAAGGGTTTAGTATAATCGATACAAGTGAGTAATAACCCTTACAAGTGCTTAAATTCTCAACCTTGCCCATATATATTTGGGACAGTACTGTGAAATGGCCGTGTTAGAAATCAACACGACCGCGTAGCATCTCGGCATCTTTATTACTTTACACATTTTGTAGACTTGGGCATCCTTTTTCCCACAACTAGTGTTTGATCCCCTAATAAGTTAATCAATACATAAAAACCACTATTATATCATTTCTAATTCTTTCTAATGATATTTCATAACTCAACCTTATGATAAACATATTCCAAGTTTGACTCGTTTGCTCCCAACAAGTATGTTCGTTCATAGTGAAACCACAAATAACCCATTATAACATTACTTACCTTTAGATTACCATTATCTATCTATCCTTTCATGATTCGCTTTCCTCTTGTATACAAAGCTTCATTGCATAATAAGAAATCGAGTTCAGGAATCACTTACTGTAAGTGTCTGTGTCCGTGCTTGCTTCCTCGCCTCCTTTTGACCCGTTAGCCTTCAGTGCTTGAGTCCGTGCTAATGTGGTTCCTATCCTTTCATGTCACCACATTCATATTCTTTTTTTGTATACGTGATCATACATATCATCAAATCATATCCAACTTATAGCTTACATTGACCTTTATTAGTCAATTCTAACAATCAAAAGGCATAAATTAACAATGCATCATTCCAAATCCACACAATTCATCATATCATCAATTTTAAGACATAATGATCTATCATGCCTCACATGATCTTACTAATCTTACAATCATTTTAGAAAACCTAACCATATCATTTCCCACGTTCATTGACTTTTCAGAAAGTCAACTATCAAGTATTCTAAATTCCCAATTAGACAACACATTCATCTTGACATGCTAGAGCATAACCACCATACCATACACACTACATACTAATGTTTTATCACTCATCCAACCACATAATCAACTAGTCACACACACATAGACATTTGTATGCAATTCCACACATTCTAGTCTTCTCATGATTCTACAATTGACAACCGCATTCAAGATTTGCTAATTACATGATCCTAATATTATCCTTACTAGTAAATCCACATGTAATGACACCAATTTCACCTCTTGATCCCAACTACACAATCAACTAAACACATAATGTGTATCATACATTTCAAGCATAAAGTACAAGCCCCTAATACGTGCTTCTTACCAAATCATCCCATCAACTAAATTTCACATATGTATTCCATCTAAAACATATTTCTCATGTTTAGTTTACTATCAAATACATCATATCCTCATTTTATACATTTTCATCCATCACTTGCATACAATTTCATCTATTAATTTCACTTAGGCATTTCATCAAACACTTAGTGTGCATACCACTATCTAAGAATAATGTACAAGTATTTCATGTTTTACTTCATACTTCTTGCTTTCATTCATCAACACAACTAAGCACCAGTTAATTCCACATCATAGTCAATTTATCTAACAAAAATTCATCACATACAACATCATAAATCAAAATTGCACAACAACTAGACATGGGTGATTTACCCATATCATCATCCTTACTACTACAAGTAAGTTTCACCCCAAAACATCAAATTACTCGAAGTCTTGCATAATTTATATGGTGATTTTAACACATATTCATGCTTAATTTCATACTAAATTGTGGATTGATCATAAACCCATTTCATACAAAATCACTAAATTAAATTCTACAACTTACCTCATGATTATTAGCATTAGATGGTAAGGATTCTTCCTTCATGTATTGATTTCAACATCAAATTTGGTCTTGATTTGGCTTGAAATTGATAAGTTGAACTCGAGAGTTTTTCCTCTCTCTAGACATAGACACACACGCGCACACACATACACACACACACTAAAGAATGCAAAATTTTGACTCTAAATCCCTTTTTGTTGACCATTTTCATCAATTTCCAAAGATGTCACCATTTTCCCTTGTACCTTCCTTCATACTTTTTATTTAATATTTTATGTTAACTAGGTTGAAGAACCTAGTTAAGTTATTTCACACCACAAATCTAGTAAACGCCATGTTTCTAAACCATTGGATTTTGGGGCGTTACAAGTCTACCCTTCTTAAAAGAGGTTTCTTCCCTAAAACCTTGCTTATTTCCGCCATACAATAACCACCTTTACTTTTCGGTTATTATTATTCCTTCAATCATCATACTTAGAGCGCACTCCTAAAATACACACCTTAGGATTTCGAACTCATGCATAAGGCTAGTTCCTAGTGAACATCATCACTATCGGTTCATTAACTTAATTCATTCTAAATGCATAATATAGCAAGAATGCACTCGTAGTTTGTACAAAAGGTTCTTTTTATTCATGTACAAACATAATCGTATGTTTTGTCCCTACCTTCACAATTTAAGCAAAAATACTTTCATGTATTTTGTTAATCATAACGAATCAATTAATTCTGCTTTTACCCATAAATCATGCTTAATGCCTCATTCTTACATTAGTCGCACATGTACTCCTCACGAGCTTACCACCATATTCCGTTATTAACATTCATTCTAATTACTTTGTTGTCACATAAGAAATTAGAATACGATCATACATATATCATACAAAATTCAGTTTTAGTATCGTTATTGCAACAAAACTACCATTTCATACTTAATTTGAGAGTTAAAGAACATTCTATGTTTGCTTCCGTCACGTGATACTATGTAAAACTTCGAAAAAAACTCAGGTAACCAAATATCATTTTTTTTTTCAAACCTCTTAAAGAGGTTTCACAACAAAATTACACACAATAATGAACAATAACATAGTGATAGATCTTGCCAAAAAAAACTAATCTTACAAGTCAAGAAATGAGTTAGGGAGACAAATAACTACAAAACATATCACATTTGCTAGTGCAACGACTTGAGCGCTACTAGCAGTGGCGAAGCTTGAAAGTTTCTATTGGGGGTCAGAAGATAACAGACCTATTTTTTTCTATCGTGTTATTTCGAGGTGATATGTTCAGGTCGGACGTCGGTGATTCGATTCGGGTCGGGTCAGGTATAACATTAATATCAAATAAAAAACGTTCTCAAACATTAAACATAAACATTGTTTAACAAACAAATGAACAAAGACACCAAAACATTAAAAATGAGAGAGGAAGGTGGGTACCCGGTTCTCCTAGATGAAGAATTATAGTTCTGCCCGTCTTCCTTTAAGATTTTTGAATTCTTCAATTATGGACTCCGAATCAAAGTTCACAACAATCTCCTTTTCTATGTAAATCACCATATTGTTTGCTAGATACTGATCAGACATCTTATTGCGAAGGCGATTCTTAAATATTTTTATTGCAGACGTTTAATCTCATTGTTTCCATCAACAATTCCCTGTACTTGTTCTTCATTCTTTCTTTTGAAAAGAGAAGTTATGCTTTTATACTTCCCCATAGCATAATCTAATAATACAACAAGTTAACAAATCACCCTAAATTTCAAACTCTAATTTCTATCTAAATCAAATCACAATAAGATTAAACAAATAAAATTAGACATAATTACAGAAAAATTCAACAAGTTTAGGGCAAAAATTCGGACCAATTTCACCCCTAATTTCAACCTAAATCACATAAATTACAGCCTTAAGTTAAACCTAAAGATAAAAAACACATACCTTTAACCTTATGAAGATTGAAGAAGTCGAACAAGAAAGATTCAACAAGCTGCAGCCGGTTCTGGTCAAACAAGAAAGATCCAACAAGCAACAGCTTGCAGTCGAACAACTAAAGAAGACCAGACGACCAAGAAAGCAGTGATCCCCCCCCCCCCCCCCCCCCATTATGTTCTATTCTGGTCGTAGTCCCAGGTAAACGAATTTGGGGTTTTTTTTATAGGGTGGACTTTTGTTTGGGCTATATAATATACATTCTTCCAAAATATAATGATTTGAGCTAATTAAATATTTTATTTGGGCTATATAAATAAAAAAAAATTAAAACCTGGGGGTCGAAAACGTATATACCTAATTTTTTTTTATAAAACCGAGGGGGTCGAAAACGTATATACCTACAAAATTCTATACGAAATGTACATACATAACACTACTGACCGAAAAGTTCGGCCCCGCCCCTTGAATCATGCGCCCTTGGCTACTAGGGATTAAATTGAACGAGTCAAACCTTAATGAGCCAAGCCATGACCTCAAGCTTTACGTACAAAGATGGTTTAAGCCTAAACACTCCCAAACATAATCTTAAATAATTTTTATATATACTATAACTTTTATAACATTTACGAGTCGCGCCCAAGCCGAGTTTTGGCTTGTTTAAGCTATGTCAAAGCGAGATTAAGCGGAGCTTTTAACTCGTTTGAGATTGTTTTCAAATTACCTCGTGCCATGTTGAGTTGAGCTCGATCTTTTGGTTTTACTCACGGCCGAGCTTGATCTCAAAATAGCAAACTCGAATTTAAGAAGCTCATGCTCAAGCTTTAAAAATATGATTATCTGAGCTCGAGTAGTGAAAAGCTGATGCTCATTTACAACCTACGTGAAAGTCGATAAAAGATTGCAAATTAAGAAAAAAAAAAAGTAACAAAACAAGTCGGTTTCGTAACAACCTACGTGAAAGTCGATAAAAGATTGCAAATTAAGAAAAAAAAAAAAAAAAGTAACAAAACAAGTCGGTTTCGTAAGATGTCAGGCGAGGTGCCGGCGGAATGCGATCGGATTTACCAGTCATTGTTGCAGTGCCACCGGCGAGTCCCTGCCGGTCCGTCTCGTGAAGCCGCGTGCCGCCATCTGAACCGTTCTCTCGCCGAATGCATGATCGCCTTCATTTGCCCTGAGGAATCAGCGGCCGTTAATACCCTTTGTGCCAATCAAGCAACCGCCGTTAAGCGGTCTCAGTGCCAACAAGCCCAGATCTCTCTCGCTACCTGCATTTCTATCCATCAAGATCCATCTTAAAACCTTAATCCCCTATTTGTAGAACAGGTTAGATGCTCATGATTTTGCCCTAATTTGTAGATGATCATGACTTAATTGAGTATGGATAACAAAGTATTGGAATTAACATGCTGATTTGTTACTAATTTGCTTTTATTATTATTTGATTGATTGTTTAATGTTAATCTTATACTTGATTTGTTATTCATGAACCGATAGAGTTACTTGAAGAAGATTGTAAATTGATATCAATGTTCTTCAGTTTTGTAAATTGATATCAATGTTCTGTGGGACTTGAACCTTGAACCCAAGACCTTCCCCTTCCCAATCTAGGTGTTTTATAGGCTTTGCCTTTGCCAATGGACCACCATCCCATTGGTTTCTTCAGTTTTGTTATTATTATCTTGTTTTGGGTGTTTAAGGATTAAGAAGGTAGAAAATACCATCTACGATTAATCTGCAAGTATATGTTGAGTATAGGATGGTTTGCGTAATGGTGTAAGCATAGCTGTCAATAGAAAGTGTGGCAATCGCTATAGCGCGCTACGTAGCGTATAGGTCTAGGCTCGCTATTAGGGTTGTAGCGATAGATAGTGATAATAGCCCAGTTTATTTTTTCTTTTGTTTTTTTTTTAAATATAAATGACAATTAAATATAGCTATAAGCATGGTTGTAAAAGTCCCGCCTAGGCTCCGAGTACTCCCCGAGTACTCGCTACAAGGTAAGCTGCCGAGGCACGTGTACTCTTCTCCCAGGCCAATTACTCCCCGAGTAATCTCCGCCTAAGCCGAGTACTTCCCTAGTACTCCCGAATCCGACTAGGGAGCGCCTAGCGACTTTTGCAACCATGGCTATAAGATAGCTGGATTTTAGGTTTTTTTTTAAATATACAAGTAAAATAGCATATATACCATTTTGATATAATATACATATAAATGTTTTTCAAGTATATCGCTATTTATAAAATAGCCGCCAACTATTTATCGCTATTCGCTATGTAGCATATAGGTATCTTATCGCTATTTGTCGCTATTCGCCATTAACAACTATGGATGTAAGTGAGGCTAGGGCCTTTGCCTCGGCTTCCAGGACCTTGAGTGCCTTGGAGTGATTCACGCTTTTACAACTTTTATGTGTAAAGCTTACATTTGGTGGTTGCAGGAAATAGCTATTTGTTTTATAAGTAACATGTTTATGACATATTTTACTTGTTAGATGTAACATGTAAGGGGATTGTGATTACCATTGACAATGGCTGCAAAATGATTTCTGACATCCCATCCTTAATTGATACTTAGCTTGTTCAGTCATCAATGAATAAGGAAATTATAGGCCAAGACACAAGATTGTTTCTTAAAAACAAACACTAACACTGCTTCTTTTCTTAATCTATCGTCTTCTTCTCAAACCCGATAACCTATGAATCAACATAAAACCATGATGTTTGCAGTTTAAATGTAGATCTTGTCTTTAGACTACACAAAGTTGTTGATTATCATCAACAATTTGTAACCATGTTGATGTATAAACAGGAATGAGACCTAAAGAACCACCATTTGTGGGTATTGACTAATTTGGGTAGTGAACATAACATATTGAAGATGAAGAATAATAAAAATGAAATTGTTGAAGATTATGAGTTTGTGTTGTAAATGGATTTACTTCCCCTGCAGCTGGAAATCTGCACCAAATCACTGCCCAAGATCAAGGCAAGAGCACAAGAACACCCTGAAAGACTAGAACATGACATTAACACATTGATCATGAGACGATGCGAGTCAGAGAGGCAGGAAGAAAATGCACACCAACGGCATCAGTGGTTGAAGAGAAACGGTGTGGATGGTTGCTTTTTCAAAACAAAAAATGTATAATGGTTATTCCACATTAGTAACGTTAATGTATGTTAGTATAACTGTAAGAGCCAAAACATGTTGTAGTTTTATCTAAAAATAATAAGACTAGATTCCAAATTTTTGAACAAAGATCATAAATCTATTATTATGTTTCCATTATTAAGGTTTTGCTTCTCGAGTTTCCTGCAGTAAGGTCCGCTTCCAATTTTCGCTTCAGTTTTAAGGCTTGACTAGCCTATGTCCGGTGGCTGGTTCGTTGCCATTGTTTCTTCAAAGGGACTTTACAGCTTTCACGAAGGGGCTGGGGCGCTGGGCATAGTCTGGTGTTTTCATAAGTGTTTTCGGTTTTAAGATCATAAGAGGGAGAGTCTCTTATGGGTTTATTAGTTCCTATGGGAGTCTTGTACTCTTGTGCGATGGATTGTTTATAGTTCCAGGTGTTTGGATTTGTTGGTCTGCATTAAATAGGTTTTTTCTCCAGTATGATCCTCTTCCGGTTCATGCGTCAGATTATAGGCATTGACGACGAGGTTAGCTAATGGGCCCCTTGTCTGGGCTCATTACCTTATACTGAAAAGCGGCCCACTGCCTTTATTGGAAGAGGTGGGCCTAAGTCTCCCAACAACTAAGGATCACACCCATGCTCGGCATGCATGGGCACTGTCCTGGCAGGAGAACAGATGACACGACCTCTCAGTAGCATTTAATGTCTGAGTGACGAGATAAAGAGAGAAACAACGGATGTGATGTGCAGCGAGGTTGCTTGACAAGGAGACTCGCATTAAATGGAAAGATCCGGCCATACTTGCAAAGGGAACAAGTCTCAGACAGTTACCCAGACATTCTTGTTGTCCGGCATATAACGCAACGGTTCTTGGCAGATGGTGGGCCACTTTGATAAGTCACCCTTCGTGTTATAAGCCAAGGAGGAGATCGGGAAAAAGTAAGTTATCAACATCCTTAATACATTAACACTAGAGAACTGCATTGAATTCGAACATTCAATACAATATCCACACTAACATTCCGACCAAGTAATTGCACTGGTTCTTTATTTACAATCCCGGCACGAAACTTATTCTCACGCCGGATCTTGGTCACGGACCCCCCCCCCCCCCGGCCCTCCGTGACGTGGCTAACGGTGTTCTTTTTTGTAGGAACTGTTCCGGTGAAGAAGTGAACGCTGGTGAATCTCCACTGACGGACTCGTCATTCCATTTTTCAGTGATTCGATAGGCATGTTTTTGTCTATGTCCGGTGGCTGGTTTGGTTCAATTGATTCGTCTGAGGGGCTTCTCAACCTTCACAAAGGGGCCGCATTGATCAGTTGTTTTTCGTGAGTCGTGCTTTCGGATTCAATATCACCAGGGGGAGAGTCTCTTATGTGTTTGCAGTTCCTTTGGGAGTTTTTGCATTTGTTTTTATTTCTCTAGGGGATTGCTACTTGGTCCTTGGTATTATTTATGTACTCTGTAATGTGGTGTTCTAGCTCCTTTCTTTTTTCATGCACACACACCCATGCTGGCATGCTGTCAAAAAAATCTGTTTAATATTTGATGTTTTTAGAATGAAAAAAGAATTGGCTATCTTGTGTGGAGTAGTTTCCAATAACATAGGGAATTTGGCATGTAATAATCTCACCTAAACCATATTAGCCATTAATAATCCCACCTCAGCATATTCCCTCCACAAGTCTCACCTTTCACCTATTTCTCCTACAATGGTCCCCCGTTAAAAAAACTTAACGGAGTTAAGCTTTTTTCCAAATTACAAACAAATTTTTTAGCGCTTTTGATTAGAACGATGATGTAAAACTTACTTCGAAATGGTACTACAAGTGACTTGATTTTGGTTAATTGGAAATTTAAACACCCGAATTGAAGCGCCGTTTTCATCGTTTGGAGCACCGTTTCGAGGCAAGTTTTACATCAATGGACTCGTATCGTCGTTCTAATCAAAAGCCCTAGCAAATCTATTTGTAATTTGGGAAAAAGCTTAACCCCGTTAAGTTTTTATAACGGGAGACCATTGTAGAAAAAATAGATGAAAGGTGGGACTGGTGGGGAGAATATTCTGAGGTGGGATTATTAATGGCCAATAAGTTCTAGGTGGTATTATTACAGGCCAAATCCCCAACATTTTAAAATCTGAAAAAGTCATTTAAACAAGAGAAGTAGGGTATGCAAACCTTAACAGTTAACTGAAATTAACTGATAATCAAACCGCTACCGTACCGAATTAACTGATAACCGATATTAACCGACGGTTATGGATAATGCTATCTGATTATCCGATAAGTCGGTTATAGATACGGTTAAAGGTATTCCATAACCGAACCGAAATGAATTAAGACATGCTTTTAATATCCGATAAGTCGTTTTATATATATATATATATATATATATATATATATATATATAGGTAAAGAGTACTGTACAATATTGCTTATCGTACATTACGTACGCTTCAATCTCAGCCGTCAGATCATCTTCCCGCATTTTAAAATCGCATGTTGTTTTTTTATAACAACTTCGCATGTGATAATTTTTGATGAATTCGCATGTTGTTTTTTTTGTACCAATTTCGCATGTGATAATTTTGATGAAATAGCATGTTGTTTTTTTGTAACAATTTCGCATGTGGTAATTTTGATGAAATCGCATGTTAAAAAACCAACATACGAAATTGTTACAAAAAAACAACATGCGAATTTAATGCGGGAAGATGATCGGACGACTGAGATTGTAGCGTACGTAATGTACGATAAGGGCATTTGTACGTTAACCTAACCATATATATATATATATATATATATATGGTAGGGTTCAAGTGTGAACCATATTGTTTTTGTGAACAAAATAAACAATCTTGTCCATTGATTTAGAAGATCTTGAGATTAATAATAATGACAATTTTCTAATTATTTATGTGTAGAAAATAAATGAAAAGGGTATAAGGCTATATGGTTTGGTTATGACCCTCATGATCTCCATGACCCTCCACATCAGCGTCATGTCACTCACTTTTAATCCGTCATTCAAAACCACTACCCTAAGGGTGTGGTCATCACCCCTAAGGGTGTGGTCATGACCCAAACCACTATTCTCATATTTTAATTTATTTTTGTGAAAAAGGAAAGGAGGCCCATGGTTGCCATGGTTTAATCCATGACAACCATGGTGGATGAGCCAAGGGGGTGGTATAGCAATTTATTAATGATCCAACCATGCTCCCCACACCATTTAGCCTAAGGGTAAATTATTAACTAATTCTCTTTCCAATTAAATATTTAAGTATATTCTCTCTCTTTATTTCTCTCACCAATTAACTAATTTATTGATTTAAAAATATACACAGTTACTATTCAACCAAACTATTTTATACACATATGTACATATTTAATTTGAATAATAAATATGTGTACTTTGAGTATTCAACACAAGTACATATGTGTATAAACCATTTATTAGTTCTGTTTGTGTATATTTTATACACAATTTCTATTCAGCCAAACTGTTTTATACATATATGTATACCCTTTTTATACACATAACGTACAAAGTTACTAGGTCTTCATATGTAATTTTCTCTCTCATTTGTTTTTTATTGATTCTCTGGTTGTCCTCTTGGCTTTCATCGGACACCGTATGTTAAAACTGTCGTTATACACATGTGTATCATTTAATTAGACACTTGTGTATTGCTAAAAAAATCATTGTTTAGACGAGGTGTAAAAATTACACATGGGTATAAGTAACTTTTGGTCAATTTTTTTGTATGTATAATAAGCATTTGCTGGAACATGACACATGTAAAGTATGTATACACATATATATTCGAACCCCTGAAATTATACATTGGTGTATTAACCATATACTAATGAGTTATAATTGGCTTATGTTCTCTTGGCTTGTTTCGAACATCATATATTAGAACCCGTGTTATATATCTGTGTATCATCCAGTTATACATATGTGTATTGACAGAAATCATATTGTTTTTGTTAAATGCAGAATTTAATAACTGGATATATGGTATAAAAGTGGTTAAGCAAAATTATAAAATGACTAGATGTGTAAAAATTTTGTAAAAGAAATATGATGCTTGTCCAATCGATTGAAAGAAAAAGGAAATCGTGAACTTCATTTTCGTTTGAATAATGGATTTGAATTATTGATTATTGGATCATTAAATTGATTCACAAAAAAATAGGGATCAGTTACCATGTTGGTTAATTAATATTAATAACTACCATATTAAGTTTATATGTATAATTATAATCCTATCCTATTCATCTAAAAAGTAAATCAATGGCTATGATTAGTTCACTAGGTTCACAAACTAGGATGGTGTTCACTCTTGAACATAACCCATATATACACACACATGTTCAAGGAATCAAACTCTATATACATAAAAAAATATATATGAAAGCTTTTTATGTTATATAGTTAGTTTTAAAATGTTTAAAAAAATAATTATTGTACAAAATTTGACTCATTTCATCCATGTGTATGCTTTTTGTCTTTTTTTATTTATTTATAAAAACAATTTATATTAGACAATAATTGTCTAATATGTTCATTTAGTTTAAATTTAATTCAAACTTAGATTGGTTAATTAACCGAAATTTACCGACACCGAACCATAATATAGTCTCATAACCAATTAATCAAACCAAAATTCGGTTATGGATATGGTTAAGGAACTTTCATAACCAAAGATAACGGTTCCTGATATGATTATAGGTAATAACAAAATTGAACTGATATTTGCACACCCGTTGGCTCTCAAATATGTGAGATCACTAAATAAATGTATTTTTGTATTCTCAGGTGCTATTTACTCATAACTCATAAGACCATGTGTAGTGGTAACAACTTATAATGCCCCCACCATGGGGCATTATCTGACACGTGTCATCCCAGTCAGCATGGGGCATTAGGCCATGTGTAGTCATAACGCCCCTTTGTGGGCGTTATGCGACACGTGGCGCGCCACGTGTGCGGGTGGGCGTTATGGGGCGTTATGCATTTTAAGCCCGTAGTCATAAAGCCCCCGCCTAATCATTACCTATTTAATAATTTTCAATTTTATTAATTAATATAAAAAAGATTGCTTAAATTTGATTGGTCCAACTTTTGAAATATTCCCCCATAACCGCGCTATGCATATCGCGCCCACCAAGATTTTTTGCCTCATAACGCCCCCCGTAATGGTGTTCGGGGCGTTATGGGGGCGTTATGTTGAAGATGGCGCCCCTTTTTTTCCCCACTACGCATAACCTTATAGCATAAAGTGGTGTAGTGGGGCATTATTCCAATAACCCCAATGCAATCATTTCACTTTTTTTTTAATTTAAGTTGTCAGACAAACTTATTAATATTAGCTAAAAAGTGACATATGAAGACAAAAGTTGGCTCAAAAGTCAGACATGTGGGGTGTACATGTGGGGTGTGATTGGTGGGTCAAATGTTCATCTCTCGCCCCAAAGCAAATTTGAGCGTGTTTTTTAAAACGCCAAACTGATTTTGTTTCAAAAATAACGCCAAAACACGCCTACTGTAATGGGGGAGGGGGCGTTTTGCGGCGTTTTTTTTTTATTTTAAAAAAAAAAAAAACGCCCCACTACGGGTGGTCTAAGACATGAAAAAATCTTACGATTACAGTACCATAAGAAAGGTGAAATATTCATAAATAACTAGGTTTTGCCCGCCCGCGTTGCGGGGCATTAAGCCGAATATTTCTTTCTCATAGCATGTACGTCTGTGTTTTAGTTATTTGTACATACTACTCATAACACGATCTCAAAAAAATTACATCGAGTAAACAAAGTGAAACAAAATATTACCATACTTTTGCTAAAAAAACTAAAACGATGGAAAAACTACCGCTTGGCATGACGAATAAAAATTAAACCGAGCCAACCAATTAAAACAAAACACTAGTACACTACCATAGTCTTGTAAAAAATATTAAAACAAATTTTATACCGGGGGCAAAATCATAAATAAACACAAAAAAAAATCATGTCTAAATCTAAATCAACTTAAGTTTATAACGACACGTTAATAAAAATAAAAACGTAAAACTCGATTAAAAAGTATTTAGAAAGTTAAGGACTTGTAAGTGTAAATGCTGAAAATTAAAGGGTAAAAAAAAAAAAAAAAACCACAAAAAGAAAAAGAAAAGAAAGAAAAAAGAAAACAAAAAGGGAAAAAATGATAACACCACTGTAGCAAAGTGGTGTTATCATTTGATATATATATATAATAATGTATTAGTGAACATACTACATGCCATAGAAAATGCACACGATGATATATGGTAATTAAGTAAAAGATTAATAGTAGGGTAAATTACACTTTTCGTCCTTTATATTTGTATTAGATTGTAATATATGACCTTTAACTTCAATAATTACAATCACAATCTTTTATTTGGAAAACTTATTACACATTTTGTCCTTTAGTACTAACCAGGTTAAAATTTTCAGTTAAGTCTATATATATAAGGGCAATTTAGTCTTTTTACATAATTCATGACATTTAATTATAAAAGATATTTTAAATGATTATCTATGTAAATAAATAGATAACCACTTTTAACCCAACCTCACCAAGCTTCATCCTTCTCCCCCAAACTTCTTAGATCTACCACCACAACAGACTGCCATGAGCAACCATCACCACCGCCGCTTCATAAAAATACAATCATTTCCTCATCCAGGATCTACCAGACTCCAGCCATTCAAAAACGTGTTGGGCACCGGATACATAGAGCCCATTACTCAGCCGATGCGACAGGAACCTTGAACCCGTCAGATACCCCTTCCCCTAAAGACCAAGATTAACAATTAATCCTTTGATGTAAAAGTGCATTTCGAGCTTTGTAGAGAAAAAAAAAAAAAAGAAGAAACCCCCAAAATAAATGTGTATAAGTGAAGAGTTATGTAGGTAGGTACCTGAAATCAAATCTCAAAACTCAGACGTGTTGAGATGAATGTAAAAAGATAATCTTTGTAAACAACAACTGGTTTTCTCTTCTCTTTTCTACTTCTTCACCAAATACCCTTTTTCAAAAAAAAAAAAAAAATAGAGAGAGGAAAGTGGGGAGCGCAGTATATACAACTGGGAGAGGAGGTTGCCGGAGATTGAGGTGGTGGTGGAGAACAGGTATATATATAGAGAGAGAGGAGTTGCAGAGAGTTAAGAGGGAGTTGCAGAGAGTTAAAAGGGAGATAAGGGTTTTAAGTTTTGAAGTTTATAAGCAAATTGGGGAAGATGAGATTTGGGAAAGATGAAGTTTATAAGCAATTTTGTTGGTTTCATGTATTACACATGTAAATAAAAGCATGATTTGACAAGAATACCCTTAAGTGAATAAATTTAACTTAAAACATTAACTTGTTTGTGATAAATGACCTATGATGTAACGGGTTTGGCAAATAAATGATTGTGACTGTAATTATAGAAGTTAAAGACTATCCGTTGCAATCTAGTATAAACATAAAGGACGAAAAGCGTAATTTACCCTTAATAGGATTAGGGGTAAATTACTTTTTGAGTCCCTGTGTTTTAAACGTTTTAACCACTTGAGTCCAAAATCAATATGTTTAACGCCCTGAGTCCCTATAGCCACTTTTCTTAACCATTTGAGTCCAGATTTTTAACACTGTTAGAATTTTTTGGTTAAGTATTGTTAAATGACCAAAATACCCTTATAGTTATGAAATAAAAAAATAAATTATTATTAGATTATTATTATTATTATTATTATTATTTTATGAAATAAAAAAATAAATTATTATTATTATTATTATTATTATTATTATTATATATCAAATGACAACACCACTTTGCTACAGTGGTGTCATTTTTTCCTTTTTCTTTCTTTTTTTTGTGATTTTTTTCTTTTTTATTTTTACCCTTTAATTTTTAGTATTAACTCTTACAACCCCTTAACTTTTTAAATATTTTTTAATCGAGTTTTACGTTTGTATTTTTATTTACGTGTCGATATAAACTTAAGTTGACTTACATTTCGACAAGATTTTTTTTGTGTTTATTTACGATTTTGCCCACAGTTTAAAATTCGTTTTATTATTTTTTTAGAAGTCTATAGTAGTGTTTTGTTTTAATTGGTTGGCTCGATTTAATTTTTATTCGTCATGACAAGCGGTAGTTTTCCATCGTTTTAGTTTCTTTAGCAAAAGTATGGTAGTATTTTGTTTTACTTTGTTTACTCAATGTAATTTTTTTTTGAGATCGTGTTATGAGTAGTATGTACAAGTAACTAAAACACAGATGTACATGCTATGAGAAAAAAAATATTCGTCTTAATGCCCCGCAACGCGGGCGGGTAAAACCTAGTTATTACATTAAAACCCCTCATCTCTCTCTTTCTTCATTATCTCTCTCTCTCTCTCTCTCTCTTAGTAGTCTATATATCTGCAACTTCATCTTCTTTCTCTATAAACATCAACACAATAATCCACCACCATACACCACATCCGTCGTCCCCATCAGAGCCGCCGCCACCATCCCACTGCCAAAAACACCACCAACATTAAAACCCCAACACCACCACACCTCCGAACATCCCACCATCCCCTCGTCGTCGCTCCACCGTGAAGATTTGAAGCTTAAAACTACACCACCGCCGCCTTACTTCTGCAGATTTGAAGCTTAAACCTACCCCACCATCTGTAACACCCGCGTCCCTAGACTTTTAGATATTTTCAATTTTAGTCCTTGAACTATGTGATCATTGATACTTTTAATATTTGGTGAAACTTATGCAATATACTAGATTCTTGTGATGTCTAAACTCTAGATTCTTGATACTTAATACTATGAGGCTTGACATTTAAAACTAGATACTTGATGCTTGATTCTTGACACCTGATACTTGATACTTGGAAGACTAGACTCTTGACTCTTGATACTTTGGTTCTTGACTCTTGAGGCTCGTGAAACTTGATACTTGGTTGAACGAGGGACTGGAGTCTTGTCACTTGCGGAAACTATGGAACTTAAGATCTTTTGTGTTTATGCTATAATCTAGTTATACTATTACCCAATAATACGCAACACTTAATCTAACTCGCAAAACGAATCAAAGATGGTTAAACAGAGAAGATGGGATTGACCGAGTGGCAATCCGATCCGAGTGCACACCGCCTTAACTCTCCTTCCACACTATAAATAGGCCTGTCACATCAGTCCTTCACTGATGTGACAGCCTTATCCGATCAGCACGCACTCTTCCTCACTTTCAGCACTTTTCTCCTATTTCTCGGTGATGCCGGTACGTTTTACACTAGATTCTTGTACATCTTTGATCTACACATCATACTCCACATGAATCTTCATTGAAATCTCACTTTTCGCCATGAAATCCACAAGATATAAGCTCTTGAAGGTGATGTCATCATGGTGGTTTATACCAAACTGCTGTGTGATGTCATCTAGCTCAGATCTAAGGAATTTCATGCATTTTTACAATAAATCTTAACTAAATCTAGACCTTTTCAACTAAAAAACATGTTTATCTTCATCTTTTCTCAACTTTTCACTCAAAAACGGTGGAATCCGGATCTGAACGGACTGAAGACTTGATGATTAGTCATTAAGTCAGCTCGGAGATAGATTATTGCTGGAAAAAGGATGACCGGAGTACGGATTCTGACATAAGCACCATCACGAACAGACGACCAAACGGACTTGAGTGATTCCCATCTGATCAGATCGGATGTACACTGATGGGCTTATCGTTGTCTCAATACATACCATGTCGTCACTGTTTAAACAGAAACTTAGAAACCTTACCAGTTTAGGAACGAGACAAGGACAACCCGATCGAGTGGCAATCCGATCGGATAGCCATCCGATCGAACCGCCAACCGATCAAGTGAACTTGCCTCTTAACCCTAACACTTGGACACTTGAATGTCTTGATCGTCGAATGGCAATCCGATCGGATAGAAATCCGATCGAACTGCTATCCGATCAAGCGTCATTGTCACGTTACCTTAAACATTTTTGGAACTTTGAATCTTTGATCGTCGAATGGCATTCCGATTGGATAGCCATCCGATCGAACTGCCATCTGTAACAATCCTAAATAAACTGACACCCTCGATTATTTTTCTGACACCCTAGTATATTTTAAAATATTCCAAAATGTCCTAAAATACACCTCATACGCGAAAACAGGCCTCAAATATATTAAATAGTATAAAAAAAATTAAAAATCTGAAAGTTAAGTTGAGGCGAGCCGCGTATGTCACACCCCTTTCTGCGGCGGAAGCACGAGGTGTGATCATGAAAGGTTCTCATTGCATACGAAAGGTAAACATGCTATATGCTCGTAAAAACATCAAATACCATAATTTGAAAACATAAGTTTAGCGTTTACATCGCTAGGTCGCATAAAACATTGTCTTGAAAAGTTTACAACTTTATTTAAAGATAAACATAAGCGACATCCACAAGCATAAGCAAGACCGCGCGCACATCCATCCTAGTTACCTGGAATACGTGTGAGTTTTGGAAAAACGTCAACATAATGTTGTTGTGAATTCATGCAGTTTTGTATTTCACGTTTGTATACTTTGTATGAAAACATAGTTTGTGTCATGTATAAATCAAGTTTTCATATATAAATCAAGTATTCATGTGTACACCACGTACTCATGTATAATTCAGGTTTTTCCTTGAGTACCCCACGTACTTCAAGTATAATTCCCGTTTTCTTGAGTACCCCACGTACTTCAAGTTATAAATCAAGTTTTTCTTGAGTACCCCACGTACTTCAAGTTATATATCAAGTTTTAGTATGGTATGAATTTTATGTAAATCAAGTATTCCTGTAAGTATTAGGATTGTTAATGGGTTGCAAAGCCATTAACATGTGACACGACATAGGAAGTCACCAAACCTTAGGCATTTAATTGGTATATTCTGAGACACAAAAGCACTACTCGATTCTCGCCCTCACCGAGAGTGTGGCTGCCCGGCACCCGTTAGATCTAACCTTTTGTTCTGCGGTCTAGGTATATTGTTGATTAATGGTGCTTCTGGTACCCTATTCGTGACACGATTTCTCGTATCATTTCTCATAACGCCTCATACTTGGTTCTCGTCCTCACCAAGTGCGTTTCTCATATTCTTATATTTCGTCACACTTGGTTCTCGTTCTCACCAAGTGTACTTCTTGTATTCTTATATTTCGTCACACTTGGTTCTCGTTCTCACCAAGTGTACTTCTTGTATTTATATCATACCAATTATAAATATTGTACATTTGTACATGTATTTCACCCCCGAAGTTATAAAAACTGAAAACAGTTAAAGAGAAAAGGGGGAGCATGAACTCACAACTTTGTGTTCCTTGCGTCGTAAACTTCACCGGATTTGCTTAATTAACGTCGTAACCTATACGCGTTTTCTTAACGTTAGTTACTAGACTTGCGTTGCACAAGTACAGTCACTCTCTTTGGTGTATATATTCTTGTGTTAAAAATATTTTATATTTTTAACTAAGTATCTTACTTATATTATTTTCTCTAAAATTAATATAAGTATCTCGTGTTTTGCACTTTGCACCCGAATTATATATCTTGTATGTTGTATGTGTATTTTTTGTATTTTTACTCGTTACGAGTATCTCCAAGTCATATTATTTTTACTCTAACAATAATATATACCTAGTTCACAAAATAATCACATAATTATACAAGCGAAAAATATATATTCTAAATATATATTTAACAAGTTTTATTTATGAAAATCCACCTCCGGTATTTGGAAATTTTGTAATAAAAATCATGGCGAAGTTTGTTTGGAAGACAAGCCAAAAATATATTCATAACACTTGTCACAAAAAAAAAATATATATATTCTAAGTGTTATTTTCTGGAAAAATTTCGCCAGAGTTTCCTCTGTAACTGGAGGTGGCCACGCTTACTAGCGTATCATTTTCTTTTAAAAATTCAACCAATCAATTCCCAATCATCATCAAACTAGTCCAACATAAACATATATCGCAATCACATGAACTTGCAAGTTGTGTAAAAATGTGTAGTAACTCTTCAGCACATTTAGTAGGTTTTTCCATCTCTAAAAATAAAGTCGGTTTCTTGGAAATCTTATTTTTAAAGAACATGAAGTTTTACAACTACTAGTCGGTTTTTACGAAAATTATTTCTTTGTTAAAACTTGTGTTACACAAGTGTCCACACACTTGTTTGTTCACAAAAACACCTCTAGTTCATGAAAGATCCGGTTTTAAAACATGGTTTCGTCTTACAGTTGGTTCTTCGAAAATACCACTTGTAGATCTTTGGATCTACCAGTTTAGAACCCCATTTCATAAGGAAAATTGTTTTTACACAATTTCATGATTATGTTTGAAAGGGTTCGTCATCTAAAATTTTTACGACTTAACATAAGGCTAGTTCATGTTCCAAGAACATGATCTAGCGTGGTTTAATGACGATCCATTCCAACACTAGCAATCCACAACAATAAATAATCATAACAAAACTAGTTTCAAAAGTTTTACACTAACATTCATTCATTAACCACCATGTTTATTATTTTTAGTAGACTTTTAGTTTTGGTCTCTAGTGTTCAAAATTTTTACCCGTTAAATTTCTTATTAACCACTTTAGATATGAACAATAGAGTGTTTAAAGTCACTTACTACTAGCTCGAGGCTAGGGAAGAAACTAGACGAAAAATAGGTTGTTAGTAGCGTTGTGGTGAGGTCCTTGCGATCCCGTGTGCACCGAGCCTCTTCGTATAAGCTCTAACACCTTGGGTTGTATGTAAAATGGCAAGGTTGAAACTTGAAGGTGGTGAGGTGAGTATGGTTGTGTTCGGCCGAGAGTAGCCAAGGGGAAAGAAAGGAATTTTTGTAAAGTGTTGTGCAAATGAGATGGTGTTCTCATGGTCTCATTTATTATCCACTTTTAGAGTTTTATCCATGGTATTTTGTGCTAAGTAGATATTAGGCAACTAGATTAAAATAATCAAAAAGGATAAAAGTGTGTCCCCAATCGGGGAACTCGGTCAAGAAAGGGGTGGAGTATTATGGTTCCAATTCAACTATTAGTTAGTAACTAATTTGAGTTTAGTTAGTTAAGTTTTAGAAAAAAAAAATAACTAAGTTATTAGTGTGTTATTTAATATAACGGGTGTTAGGGTATTCGGGGACCCTAACTAGCTCAGAAAAAGAAAAATAATGTCAATGACAATATTTTTATGTTCCGGGTATAGTTCGGTTGTTCGGTTAGACACCGGTTCGTTAAAGTGCTAAATTACACTTTTTAGTGTCTAATAAGTACCTTTTTGTAACACTTTCGATTCCCGACACTTAGGGAAACATTCTGACTGAAAAAAATATATTTTCTGCATAATATTCGTGTGCTAAAATCTGAATTATTGCTGAATTATACAAAATTCTGCACTTAAAGTGCGTTTCGGGTGCTTTTTAGTGCTTATTTTTGCTTTCGCAAAGTCTATAAATTAAACCCTTATATGTACTCTTGGGTTTTAATGTACTTTTGTCGTCGGACCTACACCTAGGCCTCAATTCTAATGTATGACTGCTTTCTGCAGTTCTGTTGACACAGTGTGTCTTACCGGTGAGTTTACTATTATTTCTGACGCAACGCTCTCGTTTATGCATAAAGCAATATTTTGTAGTATACAACGTGCATGAATTCACTTGTTTAGTATGTGTTCAGACATTGCTGACAATTAAGCACATAATTGCAGTCATTAATTAATGATTAAAGTGTACGGAAATTACCGGTTTGGTGCCAGTTGTCACAGTCTCCCCCCGTTAAAAGAATTTCGTCCCGAAATTCAGGCTGAACTAACTCTCGCAGGAGTCTTCTTGAATAGGTGGGGATACTTTTCTTTGAACTGGTCTTCACATTCCCATGTGTACTCGGGTCCGTGCTTAGAGCTCCAACGTACTTTGACAAGTTTCACACTGCTCCTCCTGGTCTTGTTGACTTTCCAGTCGGTAACCTCAACGGGTTGTTCTGTAAATCGGAGGGCTTCATCAAATTGCACTTCATCCATCGGGATGATCACGTTTTCTTGTGTTGGGCTCTTCTTCAGGTTGGATACATGGAACGTATCATGTACTCCATTAAGTTCTTCCGGTAACTCCAACTTGTATGCCACGGTACCAATTCTTTTCAATATTCTGAATGGTCCGATGTATCGTGGATTCAGCTTTCCACGCTTTCCAAATCTGACTACGCCCTTCCAAGGTGAGACTTTTAACAACACTTTGTCTCCCACCTTGAATTCTACTGATTTTCTTTTCGGATTAGCGTAGCTCTTTTGTCGATCTCGAGCCGCCTTAATGCGCTCTCGGATCTGTGCAATCTTGTCGGTTGTCTCTTGTACAAGTTCCGGACCAACCATACGTTTATCTCCAGCGTCTGCCCAACATAAGGGCGATCGGCACTTGCGGCCATACAGAGCTTCGAACGGCGTGGCCTTTATGCTTGTATGATAACTGTTATTGTAGGAAAACTAAACTAAAGGTAGATGAGTATCCCAGCTGCCGCCTAGGTCCATGACACATGCGCGAAGCATATCTTCTAACGTTTGTATAGTCCGTTCGCTCTGGCCGTCTGTTTGCGGATGGAATGCCGTGCTCAGATCTAACTGAGATCCAAAGGCTTCCTGAAATGATTGCCAGATTCTTG
Source organism: Helianthus tuberosus (assembly GCA_030545235.1). Lineage (NCBI taxonomy): Eukaryota > Viridiplantae > Streptophyta > Magnoliopsida > Asterales > Asteraceae > Helianthus > Helianthus tuberosus. The sequence continues at coordinate 90,057,017 of CM060369.1, forward strand.
AGACAAAGCGTCCATCTCTGTCTGAAATGATTGAGATTGGCACTCCATGACGTGCCACAATTTCTCTTAAGTATATTTCAACAAGCTTTCCAGTGCTGTCTTTTTCACGGATCGGTAGGAAGTGCGCAGACTTTGTTAACCGATCAACTATTACCCATATCATATCGTGCCCTCTCGGGGTCCTGGGTAATTTCGTTATGAAGTCCATCGAGATTTGTTCCCACTTCCACACGGGACTCTCTGGTTGTTGTAGTAGGCCGGACGGTTTCTGATATTCGGCCTTAACCTTAGCACAGGTTAGGCATTTTCCAACATAGACAGCAACGTCGCTCTTGAGTCTCGGCCACCAATAGTATTCTTTCAAGTCTTGATACATTTTGTCCGATCCTGGATGGATCGAATATCTCGATTTGTGGGCTTCATTAAGGATGACTTCTCGTATGCCACCATAGAGTGGAGCCCAAATACGCTTCTTGAAATATAAGGCCCCCTCTTCGTTTGGCACCATGTATTTCAGCATACCCCGTAGGTATTCAGCTTTACGGTTCTCTTCTTTAAGAGCTTCTTGTTGTGCATCACGAATGCGTGCAGTGAGGTTCGTTCGAATCGTCATTTCCAATGCTCGAACCCTTAGGGTCTTAACCCTTTCTTTTCGGCTCAACGCGTCCGCTACAACGTTTGCCTTTCCAGGATGGTACTTAATCTCACAGTCATAATCGTTCAGCAGCTCGACCCAACGTCGCTGGTGCATATTCAATTCCTTCTGATCAAATATATGTTGTAAGCTTTTGTGATCTGTGAAAATTGTACATCGAGTACCATATAAATAGTGTCGCCAGATCTTCAAGGCGAATACCACCGCGCCCAACTCCAGGTCGTGGGTGGTATATTTTCTTTCATGAACCTTCAATTGTCTTGAAGCGTAAGCGATGACTTTCTGGCGTTGCATGAGCACGCAACCCAAGCCTTGTCGTGAAGCGTCACAGTATACCACGAAGTCTTCAGTGCCTTCGGGTAATGATAGTATCGGTGCATCGCAGAGCTTGTTTTTAAGTAACTGGAAGGCTTCTTCTTGTTTGTGACCCCAATCGTATTTCTTGTCTTTCTGTGTAAGGGTCGTTAGCGGTTGAGCTATCTTTGAAAAATTCTCGATGAATCGCCGATAATAGCCCGCTAAGCCCAAAAATTGTCGAACTTCGGTTGGGGTCTTGGGAGCTTCCCAATTCTTTATTGCTTCTATCTTGGACGAGTCTACATGAATGCCCTTCTCATTCACAACGTGACCAAGAAATTGTACTTCGCGAATCCAGAATTCGCATTTCGAGAACTTTGCATAAAGTTTCTCTTTCTTCAGTAGTTCCAGAATAGTTATGAGATGTTGCTCATGTTTTTATTTCGTTTGCGAGTAAATCAGGATATCATCGATAAATACAATCACGAATTTATCGAGATATGGTTTGCATACGCGGTTCATCAGATCCATAAAGACCGCTGGTGCATTCGTCAGCCCGAATGGCATTACCAGAAATTCGTAGTGCCCATAGCGTGTTCTGAATGCAGTCTTGGGTACGCTTTCCTCTTGGATTCTCAGCTGATGGTATCCAGATCGAAGGTCGATCTTGGAATAGTAGCTTGATCCTTGCAATTGATCAAATAAGTCATCAATCCTCGGTAGTGGATACCGATTCTTGATCGTGAGATTGTTCAGTTCTCTGTAATCGATACACATCCGCAGTGTTCCATCCTTCTTCTTCACGAACAATACTGGAGCTCCCCAGGGTGAGAAGCTTGGCCTTATGAATCCTTTATCCAACAACTCCTGGAGCTATGTAGATAATTCTTGCATTTCGGATGGCGCAAGTCGATAGGGTGCCTTGGCTACAGGAGCAGCTCCTGGAACCAAGTCTATACGGAATTCGACTTGTCGTTGCGGAGGTAGCCCTGGCAGATCTTCGGGAAAAACATCAGGGAATTCCTTCACAAAAGGAATGTCTTCGAGTTTTGGTTCCACAGCCTTCTTGTCTATAACGTGTGCTAGGAAAGCGACACATCCTTTCCTCAAACACTTCTGTGCCTTTATACAACTAATAATTCGAAGGGGCGCATTTCGTCTTTCTCCATGTACGATGAGCATTTCATCATTTGCCAAAAGGAAGCGGATGATTTTCTCGTGACAAATAACCTCAGCTTTGTTCTTGGACAACCAATCCATTCCGACTACTACATCGAAGCTACCCAATTGAATAGGTAAGAGATCGATGCTAAAATTTCATTCGCCAAGTTCTAATGTGCAACCTCTGACAACTTCGCCCGACTCAACAAGTTTACCATTGGCTAGTTCTATGGAATAAGGAATTTCTAATCTACTAGATTCTATTCCGAGTATGCGTTTAAATTCCACAGACATGAAGCTATAATCGGCGCCAGTGTCAAATAATATGGATGCAAAGTGATTGTTAATGAGAAACGTACCGGTGACCACGTTAGGGTCCTCGCGTGCATTCTTTGCTCCAATCACAAATGCTCTAGCCTGAGCATTGTTTCCCTCTGGACTGTCCTTCATGAAATGATCATTGCTTCCACACTTGAAGCATCCTTGGTTCCGCCCTTTCCCGTTACCATTCTTGTTACCAACACCGTTTCCATTTCGGTTATTTCCCTTTCCCCAACAGTCTTCTGTTTGATGACCCAATTTACCACATTTGTCGCACCTTGGAATGCTACAAGCTCCATCATGATGATACTTACATTTTTGGCATCTAGGCATGGAGCCTTGATATGCTTTGGTTGCATGGGTTTTCACCTCCTGAGGCGGGTTAGCGTCACGCTTCTTGTTGGAACTCTTGTTGTTACGAATTGCTTGATTCAGGTTTGCATGCTTCCTTTTCTTGTCCCCAGATGACTCAGCATGTGTCTCGGTCTTCTCTGTTGGGTTCAGTGATAACTTCTTCATACGAACGCAATCTTCAGTCAGGCTGACAGCCAGAGTTACAGCCTCAGTGATTGTTTGTGGTTTGGCCGACGTCACCATGCCGCGAAACTCTGGGGCCAGTCCCCAAATGTAGCGTTCAACGCGCTTAAATTCGGGAGTCACCATGTAGGGAAGTACTCTAGACAGATCGTGGAACCTTCGAGTATAACCATTAATGTCAGCACCTACCATGGTCAAGTGCCAGAACTCCGTTTCCAGCCTTTGGAGTTCAGCGCGAGAGCAATACTTCTCTCTCATTCTTTCCTTCAGTTCCTCCCAAGTTAAGCCATAAGCGGCATCATCACCCAAAGTTTGGGATTGCAAGTTCCACCAAGTCAGAGCTTCATCGACAAACAATCCGGTAGCAAAAGTGACTTGCTGGTCCGAGGTACACTTGCTCATGCAGATGGTAGCTTCACTCTTCTCCGTCCAGCGTACAAAGGCTACTGCACCTCCCGTGCCGTCATAGTTCATCGGCTTGCAGTCGAGGAACTGCTTGAAAGTGAAGCCTGGAATTGATTAAACCAATTCACATGTGAGCAATCGAAGAAATAATGAAACAAAGACCGTTCATAAATTTCTCCATGCTTAGTAAATCATCTTAAGGTTACCTTGAGCTGCATTGCCTCCAGACGAATCTCCATTCCCATTACGCCTAGCGTTGCTTGGTCCTCCACTGTCTTGAGTACGGTTTGCCTCATACTGGGCGATAGAAGCGGAGATCCTTTCCTCCAGTAGAGCATTCAGCTCCTCAGCAGTTCTTGGTAGTGGGGGAGGAGGAGGTTGATCGTCATTGCGAGCATTCACAGCTTTCCTGGGTGCCATGTTCTGACAGAACATAACACAACAGGGTTAGACATTTGTTCGATATCGTCATACTAGATAGTAGTAGTATATATATTCACAGGTATATACCACATAAGTGACATCAAACAATTATTACTCTAGCAGAGTACTTAGTAGGCTTGCACTGAGGGAATCTATACGTGACAAGACTTGCTGTGATTTTTTGTGCTCTGAATTCCATAATTATGTATGCATCCATAATTACGTAACTCCTTGCACAGTCCGCACAATTCGTTTCATTCTCGTATTTCTTCATTCAGATGGGCCATCGCTTTCAGGTAAAGTCACGTATACTTGTGACATTCTACTTCTAGTATATGCTAATTATCACACATAATTGCAATTAACTCTCAATCACAGACGAGTGCTACTCTCGTTCACCCTAAGCCTCGTAGTGTCTTTTCTAGACTCATGTAAACAGTTTCAGGTAGTGGATGTCGAGGGACGTTTTATGCAATGAAAACTCTTTGAAAAATTGTTTTCGTGAAAGGATCCTAGAGATTGTAGACTAGACTCGAGAAGGAATCATGGTTCACTACAATCGCAGCTCTGATACCAATCTGTCACACCCCTTTATGCGGCGGAAGCACGAGGTGTGATCATGAAAGGTTCTCATTGCATACGAAAGGTAAACATGCTATATGCTCGTAAAAACATCAAATACCATAATTTGAAAACATAAGTTTAACGTTTACATCGCTAGGTCGCATAAAACATTGTCTTGAAAAGTTTACAACTTTATTTAAAGATAAACATAAGCGACATCCACAAGCATAAGCGAGACCACGCGCACATCCACCCTAGTTACCTGAAATACATGTGAGTTTTGGAAAAACGTCAACATAATGTTGGTGTGAATTCATGCAGTTTTGTATTTCACGTTTGTATACTTTGTATGAAAACATAGTTTGTGTCATGTATAAATCAAGTTTTCATATATAAATCAAGTATTCATGTGTACACCACGTACTCATGTATAATTCAGGTTTTTCCTTGAGTACCCCACGTACTTCAAGTATAAATATCAAGTTTTAGTATGGTATGAATTTTATGTAAATCAAGTATTCCTGTAAGTATCAGGATTGTTAATGGGTTGCAAAGCCATTAACATGTGACACGACATAGGAAGTCACCAAACCTTAGGCATTTAATTGGTATATTCTGAGACACAAAAGCACTACTCGATTCTCGCCCTCACCGAGAGTGTGGCTGCCCGGCACCCGTTAGATCTAACCTTTTGTTCTGCGGTCTAGGTATATTGTTGATTAATGGTGCTTCTGGTACCCTATTCGTGACACGATTTCTCGTATCATTTCTCATAACGCCTCATACTTGGTTCTCGTCCTCACCAAGTGCGTTTCTCATATTCTTATATTTCGTCACACTTGGTTCTCGTTCTCACCAAGTGTACTTCTTGTATTCTTATATTTCGTCACACTTGGTTCTCGTTCTCACCAAGTGTACTTCTTGTATTTATATCATACCAATTATAAATATTGTACATTTGTACATGTATTTCACCCCCGAAGTTATAAAAACTGAAAACAGTTAAAGAGAAAAGGGGGAGCATGAACTCACAACTTTGTGTTCCTTGCGTCGTAAACTTCACCGGATTTGCTTAATTAACATGGTAACCTATACGCATTTTCTTAACGTTAGTTACTAGACTTGCGTCGCACAAGTACAGTCACTCTCTTTGGTGTATATATTCTTGTGTTAAAAATATTTTATATTTTTAACTAAGTATCTTACTTATATTATTTTCTCTAAAATTAATATAAGTATCTCGTGTTTTGCACTTAGCACCCGAATTATATATCTTGTATGTTGTATGTGTATTTTTTGTATTTTTACTCGTTACGAGTATCTCCAAGTCATATTATTTTTACTCTAAAAATAATATATACCTAGTTCACAAAATAATCACATAATTATACAAGCAATAAATATATATTCTAAATATATATTTAACAACTTTTATTTATGAAAATCCACCTCCGGTATTTGGAAATTTTGTAATAAAAATCATGGCGAAGTTTGTTTGGAAGACAAGCCAAAAATATATTCATAACACTTGTCACAAAAAAAAAAAAAAAAATATTCTAAGTGTTATTTTCTGGAAAAATTTCGCCAGAGTTTCCTCTGTAACTGGAGGTGGCCACGCTTACTAGCGTATCATTTTCTTTTAAAAATTCAACCAATCAATTCCCAATCATCATCAAACTAGTCCAACATAAACATATATCGCAATCACATGAACTTGCAAGTTGTGTAAAAATGTGTAGTAACTCTTCAGCACATTTAGTAGGTTTTTCCATCTCTAAAAATAAAGTCGGTTTCTTGGAAATCTTATTTTTAAAGAACATGAAGTTTTACAACTACTAGTCGGTTTTTACGAAAATTATTTCTTTGTTAAAACTTGTGTTACACAAGTGTCCACACACTTGTTTGTTCACAAAAACACCTCTAGTTCATGAAAGATCCGGTTTTAAAACATGGTTTCGTCTTACAGTTGGTTCTTCGAAAATACCACTTGTAGATCTTTGGATCTACCAGTTTAGAACCCCATTTCATAAGGAAAATTGTTTTTACACAATTTCATGTTTATGTTTGAAAGGGTTCGTCATCTAAAAATTTTACGACTTAACATAAGGCTAGTTCATGTTCCAAGAACATGATCTAGCGTGGTTTGATGACGATCCATTCCAACACTAGCAATCCACAACAATAAATAATCATAACAAAACTAGTTTCAAAAGTTTTACACTAACATTCATTCATTAACCACCATGTTTATTATTTTTAGTAGACTTTTAGTTTTGGTCTCTAGTGTTCAAAATTTTTACCCGTTAAATTTCTTATTAACCACTTTAGATATGAACAATAGAGTGTTTAAAGTCACTTACTACTAGCTCGAGGCTAGGGAAGAAACTAGACGAAAAATAGGCGGTTAGTAGCGTTGTGGTGAGGTCCTTGCGATCCCGTATGCACCGAGCCTCTTCGTATAAGCTCTAACACCTTGGGTTGTATGTAAAATGGCAAGGTTGAAACTTGAAGGTGGTGAGGTGAGTATGGTTGTGTTCGGCCGAGAGTAGCCAAGGGGAAAGAAAGGAATTTTTGTAAAGTGTTGTGCAAATGAGATGGTGTTCTCATGGTCTCATTTATTATCCACTTTTAGAGTTTTATCCATGGTATTTTGTGCTAACTAGATATTAGGCAACTAGATTAAAATAATCAAAAAGGATAAAAGTGTGTCCCCAATCGGGGAACTCGGTCAAGAAAGGGGTGGAGTATTATGGTTCCAATTCAACTATTAGTTAGTAACTAATTTGAGTTTAGTTAGTTAAGTTTTAGAAAAAAAAAATAACTAAGTTATTAGTGTGTTATTTAATATAACGGGTGTTAGGGTATTCGGGGACCCTAACTAGCTCAGAAAAAGAAAAATAATGTCAATGACAATATTTTTATGTTCCGGGTATAGTTCGGTTGTTCGGTTAGACACCGGTTCGTTAAAGTGCTAAATTACACTTTTTAGTGTCTAATAAGTACCTTTTTGTAACACTTTCGATTCCCGACACTTAGGGAAACATTCTGACTGAAAAAAAAAATATATTTTCTGCATAATATTCGTGTGCTAAAATCTGAATTATTGCTGAATTATACAAAATTCTGCACTTAAAGTGCGTTTCGGGTGCTTTTTAGTGCTTATTTTTGCTTTCGCAAAGTCTATAAATTAAACCCTTATATGTACTCTTGGGTTTTAATGTACTTTTGTTGTCGGACCTACACCTAGGCCTCAATTCTAATGTCTGACTGCTTTCTGCAGTTCTGTTGACACAGTGTGTCTTACCGGTGAGTTTACTATTATTTCTGACGCAACGCTCTCGTTTATGCATAAAGCAATATTTTGTAGTATACAACGTGCATGAATTCACTTGTTTAGTATGTGTTCAGACATTGGTGACAATTAAGCACAAAATTGCAGTCATTAATTAATGATTAAAGTGTACGGAAATTACCGGTTTGGTGCCAGTTGTCACAGCGTAACCCCACCCCAACCTTCACGCGGGCCGCGTGAACTTAAAGGGTGGCGCAGCCCGGTGCGGCCACGTGGCCCAACTCCCGACGGAGCTAGTTGCTGACCAAGACAAGCTATACGTTGACAGGAGGTCAACGCGGGTCGCGTAGCCCTTAGGCTACTCTTACACGGGCCGTGAGAGGACCACCTTCAGCAACTATATAAGCAGGCCATCGGGTTTCATTCAAAATTCGCTCACGAACGTTTCTTTCTCTCAATTTCTGAATATAGGCATTATTATACGGGTATTATACCCCCCTAAATAGCGAAGTTCTGCTCCGTTGTAAGTATTATAACCCCTGGATACGTATTAGATACACTGCCCGATTGATCTAGGGTTCCGTAACGGCTGTCGTGGTTCTGCCCGACGTAGTCGTTGGAATGCCGTCTCGGAGAGGGTATTACTAATGTTAAAATGGGTTATTATACTAACGCGTGTACATTTGTGTAAATTATAGATAATTCTCAGGAAACACTTACGGAAAATCTAAGACAACAATGTGAGTTGATCCGCTTTTTGTTAACTGTTTTTACAAAACCTCATTTAATTAATTATATATTAAGCAGTTATTGAGTATTTGTAAGAATACAATTATCATGAGTATGTTGGGGTTTTGTATACAAAATTTGTTACCACCTGGTCAAGGAGTAACATGTCCACAAGTCGGGTTCGACAGTACCATGGATGTTAATTGTGATGTCTTGGAAACAAATATAATTGCGGGATCGCCCTCAATACTGTACAATGGGATTTTTATTAAACTTGAGTAAACTGGGATTCACTAACCAGTATTTCCCACTGACAAATGTTTTTAAAACGCGTTTCAGGTAACAAACTGTAAAAGCCCAATAGAAGCCAGCTAGACAGCACTGAAGGCTTGGAAAAGTGCCAATAAAGTTACCTAAAATAAAACAGATGTTTTTATTAATAAAATGGGATTTATTCCTATGAAAATGTGTGTACTATGAACTTGGGTTTTTACCCATTTGTTTAAATGTTATGAAAATGTGGTATCTTACTCTGATCAAATATTTCCTAACTACGGTCCTGATGAAAATTTCCGCTGCTAAATTAGACAATACGAGATACCACCGAAATTGGCTCGCGGCCGCCCGTTCCCGAGAATCAGGGATCGGGGGTTGCGACAGAAGGTGCTATCAGAGCTAAGCCACTGATTCAGCCACAGAGGTGTTCTGCTGACATCAAAATGTAAAGTGTTAGGAAATAAATTACGTAAATACGTGCATAACTGTATTTATTGTTATGTGTTATTTGAGTATCTGTTAGTTTACAGTATGAGCGACCAAGGACCATCTGACGCGTATCGTCAATTGTCTGGTTCGCCTAGAAGCGAAGGCACCTCCTCTTCTCAGCCTGCCCTTTCAGGGTACTCTGCTGATACGGAAGAAGGAATCTTTGTGTTTAAGGCTCAGTCAGAAGAGCCATTTCCTCAGAAAAAGAGGGGATGGTTTAGTCGAGGGGCACACGAGCGTAGAAAGCGTATGAAAAAGTTACAAGACCAGAGGGTACTAACAGCAACCAAGAGAGAGACAGATGCCTATGCCCAGGATATGATATATAGAGGTATAGCCAATATTCACATCCTAGCCACCACTGCAGCTGACCCTAATCTGGAGCAAATAGTAGCACCCCAACCACAACCACCAATCCCTGACCAGCCCATGGAGATAGAAAACCCTGAAAACCAAGTAGAGATGCATGACTTCAATCCAGAAGAAATCCCTAGGGTACCAGCACCAAACCCCCTAGACCCAAATTACGACCCCTAGTGGGACGACGTTAGGGACTATGTGCAACGCTACCCGATACATGAAGACACACCAATGCAGAATGTAGGAGCCTACCTAGGTTTGGACCCTTTAGATCCCTATTTCCACGATGAATACGTTAGGGAAATTTTAGAAGATCCTTACCGATTCCAGGCACCTACACCCCCATACCAGGAACCCGCACCCCAGATTCCGAACCCAGTCCTAGAACCTGCACCCCTAATGAGTGCAGCAAATGTACAAGAACTTAGGACTTTTGGGGAGGAAATTTTAGAGAGTAGTGCGAGAATGAGACATGTGGGAAAGTGACTCGTCTGGAAGTACGACGAGCGCAATATTTTTTTTTGGATGAATCCATATCCGTGAATGTGATGGTAGGAGACGGTAATAGTAATAATAATAATAAAATAATAAAATATGTGTGTACGGATGCCTACTATTATTTATTTCAGTTGGTATTGTAATTTTATTTCAGCACTAGTGTGTAATAGATATATGGTAGATGAATAGAGTAAAGTCGCAATGATCGACGCTTTTGGCAAAAATGCGTGTCATGTGTTTGACTATATTAAATATTATTTTGTGATATTAATACGGGGTAAATGTTTAAAATTCAGATGGCCGACGAAGGAAATCAAGGAAATCTGAATAATGATAACCAGAGTAATATTAACATGGTTAATGAGAATCCAAGCATCAATAACAATGGGAACCAAATGGATAATAGTGTCGTTCAACACATAGTGGCACAAGGAATCATAGATGCAATGCCATTTATTATTCAAACGATTCAAGAAGCGAATAATAAAAGTAAGCATAGCAGTAAGCGACCAATCGAACCAGAACACAGCGTGAACAATGGACCGGTACTTCAAGTACCCATTCCCAAAAGAAGAAGAACCGTGTCTTACAGTTGTTCTTATAAGGAATTCTGGTCCTGTAAACCAATAGAATTCTCGAGCAATGAAGGATCCATTGCGGCCCTACGCTGGATAGAGAAAACTGAGGCTGTTTTAAAAATAAGCAAGTGTGCTGAAGAAGACAAAATAATGTTTGCTCCTAATCTGTTTAAAAACTCAGCCTTATAATGGTGGAACACTATCCTCCAGTCAAGAGGAAGTGATAGGGTATACAACATGGAATGGGAGGAATTTAAGAATATGGTATAAAGGAAATTCTGCCCTCCCAATGAAAGGAAACAGATAGCAAATAAATTCCTAAACTTAAGAATGACCGGGGTAGATAGTAAGGGTTATACTACCACATTATTTGAATATGCTAGAATAGTACCAACCCTTGCATCACCTGAACCAGTGTTAATCTCCCGTTACATCTGGGGATTAATCAGAGAGATTAGACATGTAGTCAAGGCAGCTAGACCTCAAACTATAGAAGAAGCTATAGAACTAGCAAATACCTTAACAGATGAATTAATCCGTACTAGAGAAGAAGAACAGAGGAGAAACCTAACCCAAAGGCTTACTCAAGAATTCTGTTCTGGGAATTACAATCGTAGGAATATGGGTTCTACCTCTGCACCTTTCTGCAAGGTCTGCAAGAAAAAGCATTCGGGAAAATGCTCAACTCTTTGCAATTTCTGCAAGATGCCAGGACACAAGGAAGAAGATTGCAGGAGAAAATCCAGTAATGGACTGTGCTTCAACTGTGGAGAGAAGGGTCATATTAGGTCAAACTGCCCAAAATTTGCTCCAGCTGCAAACAACAAGAACACTAAAAATGCCAGGGCATTTGTTCTGACTGCAGATGAAGCCAAGATGATTCCAGATGTGATAGCTGGTACGATTTTAGTTAATGATGTTTTTTGCTAAGGTATTATTTGACTCTGGTGCAAACCAAAGTTTCATTAATACTTCGTTTTGCAAACTTCTAAATCAGTCATTAACTAAACTACCACAAGAATGTCTAGTAGAGACAGCTAATGGAGAAACTGTTAGGATTTCTGAAATCTTGCAGGGGGCAAGAATAGAAATTTTAAATCAGAAGTTTATGGCAAACCTCTATCCTATGAATCTGGCAGGATTTGATGTCATTTTAGGAATGGATTGGTTAATAGCCAATAAAGGAATAAAGCCAGTATTTTATGTGATCAAAAGTCAATTCAAGTAAATTCACAAAAAGGTGAAAAGATCACAATTAAAGGAGATAAACCATCTAGGTCCACTAAATTCATCTATGTGATGAAAACTGCAAGCTATATAAGAAAAGGTTCTATTGTGTATTTGATTTCTATAATCACTAACACTAAAGGAAAAGAACTAAAAGACATTCCAGTAGTGTCTCTGTTTTCAGATGTATTTCCAGAAGAATTACCAGGACTACCGCCAGACAGAGAAGTTGAATTCAAAATCCATCTGCTACTAGGAACATCACCAATTGCTAAAGCACCCTACCGATTGGCACCCGCAGAAATGCAGGAACTGAAGAAACAATTAGATGAATTGTTGGAGAAAGGATTCATACAGCCAAGCTCATCACCATGGGGAGCACCAATATTATTCGTTAAAAAGAAGGACGGATCAATGCGTATGTGCATTGATTACCGTGAATTGAACAAATTCACGATTAGGAATCGGTACCCATTACCGAGAATCGATGATCTGTTCGATCAACTGCAAGGAGCTCGATTTTTCTCTAAAATCGATTTAAGGTCAGGATATCATCAATTAAAGGTACAGGAAGAGGACATTCCTAAGACCGCCTTCAGAACAAGGTATGGTCATTATGAATTTACTGTCATGCCATTTGGTTTAACCAATACCCCAGCCGCATTTATGGACATGATGAACCGAATATGTAAGCCATATTTGGATAAATTCATAATTGTTTTCATAGATGATATTCTAATTTCTCTAAGAGTATGGAGGAACATGCAAAGCATTTGCACGCACTTTTAAGTTTATTAAGAAAGTGTAACATCTGTGCTTGTAATCATTATGAACAGTTCAATTATCAATAAAACAATGTCATTTGATCCCAATGTTTGTTTGGTTGTGTTTTACATTTTTCATGTTTTGACTTTTATTCAATTTCAAACTCTATATCACTTTCTGGAGAGTTATAAGCAAACTAATGCGTAAACGTACTCAGTTTAACGCGACAAATACTCCGGAACATCAACATATGCTTAACATACCTTAAATAACCCTTACATAACTTAGAAATAAGTTTTGAAGGCTTTGGTATGGCAAAAAAACAAGTTAATTCGCTTACAGGGACTAAACTTGACAAACTGCGAAAGTATGCCGATTTGAACTGTAACGAACTTTCCGGAACATGACCATAAGTTAAACACACCTTAAATATCCTTTATATAGCTTAGAAATAGGCTTTGAGGGGTTTGGTGTGCTAAAATAAACTTTTGGGTCATTCAGGGACTAAAAGCGTCAAAAAGTGCACAAGTTTGCATTTTCGCGCATAACTTACGTTCTGAATACCTTCGGACATCCAAAAATTTATGTAAGCACTAAAATATTTTATTTTAGCGATTGGCATAAGAAAAATTCATTCGTCACGCATTTTAGATCGTTTTTCGCGCTTATGCGCATTCCGGTCGTAATTAAGTGAACATCGCGATCGTACGACCAAACGAACTGACGTCCGGCATATTTTTGAGCATGTCTCATGTCCACAATGTTTAGGCATCCTTGTGGAGCCTTGAAAATGATTTAACAAGCCTTAAACATGTCGGAAATGGCCTTAATACGCAACGGGGACTGAAAGGGGAACATTGGAAAGTGTTTGCTGATCAGGGGGACCTAGCGTGACACCTAGCCCCCTTGGCGTCACGCTAGGCCTCTTCTGATCAGCAAAAGCCATTTTAAACACATGTTAACAGCCCCTAACACCCTCCAAAGGTCAAGTGCCACATGTTAATCTCTTGTGGTGGGCAAAATCAGTTACCACAACATTCCAACAAGTGTAGGGATGTGATCATTCCCTCTTCTCCAAGAAACGATCCTAACGGTGAACCAAAATCTATAAATACCCATCACATTTTCACTCATTCCTCACAAGAATCTGATCTAATGTGCTCTAAGTTGAAACCTTTGTTTCATACCTGAGCTATTTTGATCTAGATTAGCATTCGGGGACCCTTTGTAAGTGTTCCTTCGTTCTTTTATTGCTTTTCGAGTGACTTTCTGCATTGACCAGTTTATGGTCAATGCGAAGTTCGTTTGAACTTCGCAACGTGATTGTAATCACGATGGTTGTAGTCCCTTGTGACTATGCCTACTGATTACCACGTTGTCTAGGGTCGTAAGGGTAAGCGATCTAATAAATCGCTTATACCTTCGAACCCGACCCATTTGGTCGATCATTAGGATCCGACCAAACACTTTAGGTGACCATAGTATATAGGGAATAACCTTCCGAGGTTATACCTTATGGTCGCTTCGTTTAAGTAGTTGTATGATAGGTAATTTATATGCCTTAGGTAAATTACCAAAATGCCCTTTTTACGCCAAAACTCATTTTAAGCATATGTAACATAACTTTTGGTATCTAAACTGATTTGGTAACAATATTAGATATGTTAAGGCATATTTTACTTGTCATAGGACTAGTTAGGCGTTCCGAACGCGTTTTACGCGAACGACGCGTTAAAGTAGCATAAGCTACCTAAGCGGGTTGTAATGGGTCGTAAGCACCTAGATTAGGTTTCATTTAGTATGTAGGCTTTGTTAAACCATATTACACGAGTCTCCATACTCGTTTGGTTTACGAACCCTCATTCTATCCGATCCTCCGATTTAGGTCCGGTTTATTAACATAGTTACCTATATTAGGTGCCGTTTGATTCCGAGATCTCTAGCTTTGCTTGGTGGTTATCTTAGGACTTCTGAGCAATCTCAAGTGAGTACATAGACCCCTCTTTTACTGTTTTCAAACTGTTTTAGGGTGAAACACATGTGCCTACTTGTTACTTTCATGCTTTCCATGTTTTCACATTATATACTTGCTATGTTCATTAGTACATTTATAGTACATGATTTCATTGTGTTCATGCTATGTATGTCCATTGTGTGCATACTTAGTACATTGTTTTACATTACATTTCATGCTATGTATGTCCATTGTGTGCATACTTAGTACATTGTTTTACATTACATTTCATGCTACGTATGTCCATTGTGTGCATACTTAGTACATTGTTTCACATTACATTTCATGCTATGAATGCCCATTGTGTGCATATTTAGTACATTGTTTTACAATACATTTCACGCTATGTATGTTCATTTGATTACATACTTAGTGCATTGTTTTCACGTGCTTACATTTTGGTATGACATTTGGGTTGTTTACAATGGAACAATACATTCATTAACATTAGCTACGCCGTTCGTTAGTAGGTAGTGGTACCATAGGAATTGACAACTCCCGTTCCGGACATCCTGGGTAGGTTTGGATGAAAGGAATAACCGAATTCGATACACATAACTTAGATAAACCTTTAATTTGTTTAAGGGTTTATCGCCACAGTCTCAAGGCTTGGATGTATGCATTTTCACAATACCGCATAAATGTTTGTATCAGTATAGCATGCATTTGTTCCACAAAACATAACTTTGATTTAAACCATGTTTTACTTCAATACCTTGTTTTTGTACATTTTACATATGGTTTAGTTGATATATTTCACTTACCATACATGATATTTTTGGGTACACATTACATGATCTACATTAAACATAAACATTTTGACATTGATATACACATTTAGTGGTTTACATTGGACATAGACATTTCAATATGGTTTACACATTAACACATGACAATTCATTTATACATAAACAATTTACATTGGTGGTTGGTTTGAGTAAGTGATTTGAGTAACGAGGCGTGTGTAATATGATACAAGCATGGTGGATACGCCGCTGGTACTTCCTATATATAAGTGTTTGTATGACATTACATGTCGTAGCGTTACTTAAATCATTTCAATATTTGACATATTACGTTTTACATAAACAACTTATCTTCACAAGACATTGATTTACAAAACAACTTATCTTATACAAACTCATTTTACTTGGTTATTCATTTAACCTTACATTATTCTCTTATTTATACATATCATCGCTTTTTGAATGATTTACAAAACAAAACAATTTACAAGGTTCATGACTGACTTTTGTTAAACAACTATTTCTAAACTCCTAAGTCATGAATCCTCTTTTCACAAATCCTATGTATCTCACTGACATTTTTATGCTGACGTACCTATTTTCACATGTGTTTTCAGGAGCTATTGCGTAGGATGATGATCATGACACTAGGGCGGACCTGTGCCTTAGAGACTAAAAATGAAGATAGACTAGTTTAATTATGTTATGAACTCTTTGTTTCCTGTTTAAGACAATATAACAGTCTTGTTTAATAAATAAAATACAACTTTGTATGCCATGGTTATGAAAAAATTAATTCTGTTGCAACACTCCCCGACGTTTCCGCCACGTCTTATATGTTATACGTGGTCGGGGTGTGACAGAAAGGAAAAGCTTTATGCTAAGTTTTCCAAGTGCGAGTTTTGGCTAGAACAGGTACAATTTCTTGGACACTTAGTGAACCATGAAGGAATTCATGTGGATCCAATAAAGATCGAGGCAATTATCAAATGGAAAACCCCTGAGTCACCAACTGTGGTTAGAAGTTTCTTAGGATTGGCCGGTTATTATAGAAGATTTATTCGAGATTTTTCTAGAATAGCCATTCCTTTAACTAAGTTAACCTGTAAATCCATTAAATTTGAATGGGGACCAAAACAAGAAGAAGCATTTAGAATTCTTAAACAAAGATTAACTAATACACCCATACTAGCGTTACCAGAAGGAACTGAAGACTTTGTAGTCTATTGTGATGCTTCTAAATCAGGTTATGGATGTGTATTGATGCAATGCCAAAAGGTTATAGCTTATGCATCTAGGCAACTTAAGAATCATGAAGAGAATTATTCAACCCATGATCTAGAATTAGGAGCTATAATTTTTGCCCTTAAGATTTGGAGACATTACCTTTATGGTAGTAAGTTTACCATATTCACCGATCATAAGAGTTTAAGGTATGTTTTCGGGCAGAAGGAATTAAATATGAGACAAAGACGCTGGATGGAGATGCTTAGTGACTATGATTGTGATATCCAGTATCATGAAGGAAAAGCAAATGTAGTGGCAAATGCTTTAAGTCGAAAGTATCACGAAAAGCCAAAAAAAGGTACGTTCTCTTAAATTAAATCTACAAGTAGATTTAAATGATCAGATAAGAGAAGCACAAGAGCCAGTAATCAAGGATGATACTGAAAAATTAAAAGGTATGCTAAAAGAATTAGAACAAGGAACAGATGGAATTTGGAGATTCCATATGAAGAGAATGTGGATACCTAAATTAGGAAACCTACGTCATCGTATATTAGAAGAAGCCCATAAGTCTAAGTATACGATGCATCCAGGAAATGATAAAATGTACCTGGATTTAAGGAAGAATTTCTGGTGGATAGGTATGAAAAAGGACATAGCAACCTATGTTTCTAAATGTTTAACTTGTTCACAAGTTAAAGCTGAACACCAGAAACCCTCAGGTTTGTTATAACAACTAGAAATGCCAGTGTGGAAATGGGAATTAATAACAATGGATTTTGTTACTAAATTACCCAAAACAAAGAAAGGAAATGATACAATCTGGGTGATTGTAGATAGGTTAACCAAGTCAGCTCATTTCCTACCAATGAAAGAAACTTTCAGTATGGAACAATTAGCTAAATTGTATGTAAATGAAATTGTTTCATTACATGGAATTCCTTTATCGATCGTTTCTGATAGAGATAGTCGTTTTACTTCTCATTTTTGGTCAAGTATCCAAAATGCAATGGAAACTAAGATAAATCTAAGCACAGCTTATCATCCTCAAACAGACGGACAAAGCGAAAGAACAATTCAGACAATGGAGGACATGCTTAGAGCTTGTGTAATTGATTTCGGAGGTAATTGGGACGATCACTTACCCTTAATAGAATTTTCTTATAATAATAGCTATCACACAAGTATAAATGCTGCACCATTCGAAGCACTTTAAGGACGAAAGTGCCGAACCCCAGTCTGTTGGGCAGAAATTGGGGAAAAGCAACTATCTGGACCTGAGATAGTGCAAGAAACAACCGAGAAGATTATTCAAGTCAAGGAACGACTGAAAGAAGCATGTGATCGACAAAAGAGCTATGCTGATAACCGACGCAAACCATTGGAATTTCAAGTAGGAGATAAAGTATTGTTAAAGGTCTCTCCTTGGAAAGGAGTAGTAAGATTCATCATACGGGGAAAGCTAAGTCCCAGGTATGTTAGACCTTTTGAGATTATTAGAAGAATAGGACCGGTAGCCTATCAGCTACAACTGCCAGAGGAAATGGCAGAAATACATGATATGTTTCATGTATCTAATCTCAAGAAATGCTTAGCTGATGAATCGCTAATAGTACCTCTTAAGGTTATAGAGGTAAATGAACAACTCAAGTTTGTAGAAAGGCCTCTACAGATTGAAGACAGGAAAGTCAAGAATCTCAAACATAAGAGATTAGTTCTGGTCAAAGTGAAGTGGGACTCTAAAAGAGGACCTGAGTACACATGGGAGCTTGAATCTGAAACGCAAAGGAAATATCCACACTTATTCCAGTAGATCTCGAGGACGAGCTCTAAAACAAGGTGGGAAGGATGTAACAATCCAAAATAAACCGACACCCTCGATTATTTTTCCGACACCCTAGTATATTTTAAAATATTCCAAAATGTCCCAAAATACACATCATACGTGAAAACGGGCCTCAAATATATTAAATATTATAAAAATATAATTAAAAATATGAAAGTTAAGTTGAGGCGGGGCACGTAACCCCACCCCAACCTTCACGCGGGCCGCGTGAACTTAAAGGGTGGCGCAGCCCGGTGCGGCCACGTGGCCCAACACCTGGCGGAGCTAGTTGCTGACTCGGACAAGCTATACGTTGACCGAAGGTCAACGCGTGCCGCGTAGCCCTTAGGCTACTCTTACGCGGGCCGCGAGAGGACCAGCTTCAGCAACTATATAAGCAGGCCATCGGGTTTCATTCAAAATTCGCTCATGAACGTTTCTTTCTCTCAATTTCTGAATATAGGCATTATTATACGGGTATTATACCCCCCCTAAATTGTGAAGTTCTACTCCGTTGTAAGTATTATAACCCCTGGATACGTATTAGATACACTGCCCGATAGATCTAGTGTTCCGTAACGGCTGTCGTGGTTCTGCCGTCTCGGGGAGGGTATTACTAATGTTAAAACGAGTTATTATACTAACGTGTGTACATTTGTGTAAATTATAGGTAATTATCAGGAAACCCTTACAGAAAATATAAGACAGCAATGTGAGTTGATCCGCTTTTTGTTAACTATTTTTACAAAACCTCATTTAATTAATTATATATTAAGCAGTTATTGAGTATTTGTAAGAATACAATTATCATGAGTATGTTGGGGTTTTGTATACAAAATTTGTTACCACCTGGTCAAGGAATAACATGTCCACAAGTCGGGTTCGACAGTACCATCGATGTTAATTGTGATGTCTTGGAAACAAATATAATTGCGGGATCGCCCTCAATACTGTATAATGGGATTTTTATTAAACTTGATTAAACTGGATTCACTCACCAGTATTTCCCACTGACAAATGTATTTAAAACGCGTTTCAGGTAACAAACTGTAAAAGCCAAATAGAAGCCAGCTGGACAGCACTGAAGGCTTGGAAAAGTGCCAATAAAGTTACCTAAAATAAAATAGATGTTTTTATTAATAAAATAGGATTTATTCCTATGAAAATGTGTGTTCTATGAACTTGGGTTTTTACCCATTTGTTTAAATGTTATGAAAATGTGGTATCTTACTCTGATCAAATATTTCCTAACTACGGTCCTGATGAAAATTTCCGCTGCCAAATTAGACAATACGAGATACCACTGAAATTGGCTCGCGGCCGCCCGTCCCCGAGAATCAGGGATCGGGGGTTGCGACAGAAGGTGGTATCAGAGCTAAGCCACTGATTCAGCCACAGAGGTGTTCTGCTGACATCAAAATGTTAAGTGTTAGGAAATAAATTACTGAAATATGTGCATAACTGTATTTATTGTTATATGTTATTTGATTATCTGTTAGTTTACAGTATGAGCGACCAAGGACCATCTGATGCGTATCGTCAATTATCTGGTTCGCCTAGAAGCGAAGTCACCTCCTCTTCTCAGCCTGCCCTTTCAGGGTACTCTGCTGATACGAAAGAAGGAATCTTTGTGTTTAAGGCTCAGTCAGAAGAGCCATTTCCTCAGAAAAAGAGGGGATGGTTTAGTCGAGGGGCACACGAGCGTAGAAAGCGTATGAAAAAGTTACAAGACCAGAGTGTACTAGCAGCAGCCAAGAGAGAGACAGATGCCTATGCCCAGGATATGATAAATAGGGGTATAGCCAATATTCATATCCTAGCCACCACTGCAGCTGGCCCTAATCTGGAGCAAATAATAGCACCCCAACCACAGCCACCAATCCCTGATCAGCCCATGGAGATAGAAAACCCTGAAAACCAAGTAGAGATGCATGACTTCAATCCGGAAGAAATCCCTAGGGTACCAGCACCAAACCCCTAGACCCAAATTACGACCCCTGGTGGGACGACGTTAGGGACTATGTGCAACGCTACCCGATACATGAAGACACACCCATGCAGAACGTAGGAGCCTACCTAGGTTTGGACCCTTTAGATCCCTATTTCCACGATGAATACGTTAGGGAAATTTTAGAAGATCCTTACCGATTCCAGGCACCTACACCCCCATACCAGGAACCCGCACCCTAGATTCCGAACCCAGTCCTAGAACCTGCACCCCTAATGAGTGCAGAAAATGTACAAGAACTTAGGACTTTTGGGGAGGAAATTTTAGAGAGCAGTGAGAGAATGAGACAGGTGGGAGAGCGACTCGTCTGGAAGTACGACGAGCGCAATATGGATTTTTGGATGAATCCATATCCGTGAATGTGATGGTAGGAGACTGTAATAGTAATAATTATAATAATAAAATAATAAAATATGTGTGTACAGATGCCTACTATTATTTATTTCAGTTGGTATTGTAATTTTATTTCAGTACTAGGGTGTAATAGATATATGGTAGATGAATAGAGTAAAGTCTCAATGATCGACGCTTTTGGCAAAAATGCGTGTCATGTGATTAACTATATTAAATATTATTTTGTGATATTAATACGAGGTAAATGTTTAAAATTCAGATGGCCAACAAAGGAAATCAAGGAAATCTGAATAACGATAACCAGAGTAACATTAACGTGGTTAATGAGAATCCAAGCATCAATAACAATGGGAACCAAATGGATAATAATGCCGTTTAACACATAGTGGCACAAGGAATCATAGATGCAATACTATTTATTATTCAAACGATTCAAGAAGAGAATAATAAAAGTAAGCATAGCAGTAAGCGACCAATTGAACCAGAACACAGCGTGAACAATGGACCGGTATTTCAAGTACCCATTCCCAAAAGAAGAAGAACCGTGTCTTACGGTTGTTCTTACAAGGAATTCTGGTCCTGTAAACCAATAGAATTCTCGGGCAATGAAGGACCCATTGCAGCCCTACGCTGGATAGAGAAAACTGAGGCTGTTTTAAAAATAAGCAAGTGTGCTGAAGAAGACAAAATAATGTTTGCTTCTAATCTGTTTAAAAACTCAGCCTTAGAATGGTGGAACACTATCCTCCAGTCAAGAGGAAGTGATAGGGTATACAACATGGAATGGGAGGAATTTAAGAATATGGTAGAAAGGAAATTCTGCCCTCCCAATGAAAAGGAACAGATAGCAAATAAATTTCTAAACTTAAGAATGACCGGGGTAGATAGTAAGGGTTATACTACCACATTCTTTGAATATGCTAGAATAGTACCAACCCTTGCATCACCTGAACTAGTGTTAATCTCCCGTTACATCTGGGGATTAATCAGAGAGATTAGACATGTAGTCAAGGCAGCTAGACCTCAAACTATAGAAGAAGCTGTAGAACTAGCAAATACCTTGACAGATGAATTAATCCGTACTAGAGAAGAAGAACAGAGGAGAAACCTAACCCAAAGGCTTACTCAAGAATTCCGTTCTGGGAATTACAATCGTAGGAATATGGGTTCTACCTCTGCACCTTTCTGCAAGGTCTGCAAGAAAAAGCATTCGGGAAAATGCTCCACTCTTTGCAATTTCTGCAAGATGCCAGGACACAAGGAAGAAGATTGCAGGAGAAAATCCAGTAGTGGACTGTGCTTCAACTGTGGAGAGAAGGGTCATATCAGGTCAAATTGCCCAAAATTTGCTCCAGCTACAAACAACAAGAACACTAAAAATGCCAGGGCATTTGTTCTGACTGCAGATGAAGCTAAGATGATTCCAGATGTGATAGCTGGTAAATTTTTAGTTAATGATGTTTTTGCTAAGGTATTATTTGACTCTGGTGCAAACCAAAGTTTCATTAATACTTCGTTTTGCAAACATCTAAATCAGTCATTAACTAAACTACCACAAGAATGTCTAGTAGAGACAGCTAATGGAGAAACCTTTAGGATTTCTGAAATCTTGCAGGGAGCAAGAATAGAAACTTTAAATCAGAAGTTTATGGCAAACCTCTATCCTATGAATCTGGCAGGATTTGATGTCATTTTAGGAATGGATTGGTTAATAGCCAATAAAGCCAGTATTTTATGAGATCAAAAGTCAATTCAAGTAAATTCACCAAAAGGTGAAAAGATCATAATTAAAGGAGATAAACCATCTAGGTCCACTAAAAGGGAAATGATACAATCTGGGTGATTGTAGAGAGGTTAACCAAGTCAGCTCATTTCCTACCAATGAAAGAAACTTTCAGTATGGAACAATTAGCTAAATTGTATGTAAATGAAATTGTTTCATTACATGGAATTCCTTTATCAATCGTTTCTGATAGAGATAGTCGTTTTACTTCTCATTTTTGATCAAGTTTCCAAAAGGCAATGGAAACTAAGATAAATCTAAGCACAACTTATCATCCTCAAACAGACGTACAAAGCGAAAGAACAATTTAGACAATGGAGGACATGCTTAGAGCTTGTGTAATTGATTTCGGAGGTAATTGGGACGATCACTTACCCTTAATAATATTTTCTTATAATAATAGCTATCACACAAGTATAAATGTTGCACCATTCGAAGCACTTTAAGGACGAAAGTGCCGAACCCCAGTCTGTTGGGTAGAAATTGGGGAAAAGCAACTATCTAGACCTGAGATAGTGCAAGAAACAACTGACAAGATTATTCAAGTCAAGGAACGACTGAAAGCAGCACGTGATCGACAAAAGAGCTATGCTGATAACCGAAGCAAACCATTGGAATTTCAAGTAGGAGATAAAGTATTGTTAAAGGTCTCTCCTTGGAAAGGAGTAGTAAGATTCATCAAACGGGGAAAGCTAAGTCCCAGGTATGTTAGACCTTTTGAGATTATTAGAAGAATAGGACCGGTAGCCTATCAGTTACAACTGCCAGAGGAAATGGCAGAAATACATGTGTGTTTCATGTATCTAATCTCAAGAAATGCTTAGCTGATGAATCGCTAATAGTACCTCTTAAGGTTATAGAGGTAAATGAACAACTCAAGTTTGTAGAAAGGCCTCTACAGATTGAAGACATGAAAGTCAAGAATCTCAAACATAAGAGATTAGTTCTGGTCAAAGTGAAGTGGGACTCCAAAAGAGGACCTAAGTATACGTGGGAGCTTGAATCTGTAAGGCAAAGGAAATATCCACACTTATTCCAGTAGATCTCGAGGACGAGCTCTAAAACAAGGTGGGAAGGATGTAACAATCCTAAATAAACCAACACCCTCGATTATTTTTCCGACACCCTAGTATATTTTAAAATATTCCAAACTGTCCCAAAATACACCTCATACGCGAAAACGGGCCTCAAATATATTAAATAGTATAAAAAATAATTAAAAATCTGAAAATTAAGTTGAGGCGGGCCGCGTAACCCCACCCCAACCTTCACACGGGCCGCGTGAACTTAAAGGGTGGCGCCACGTGGCCCAACACACAGCGAAGCTAGTTGCTGACCCGGACAAGCTATACGTTGACCGGAGGTCAACGCGGGCAGCGTAGCCCTTAGGCTACTCTTATGTGGGCCGCGAGAGGACCAGCTTCAGCAACTATATAAGCAGGCCATCGGGTTTCATTCAAAATTCGCTCACGAACGTTTCTTTCTCTCAATTTCTGAATATAGGCATTATTATACGGGTATTATACCTCCCCTAAATAGCGAAGTTCTGCTCCATTGTAAGTATTATAACCCCTGGATACGTATTAGATACACTGCCCGATTGATCTAGGGTTCTGTAACGGCTGTCGTGATTCTGCCTGACGTAGTCGTTGGAATGCCGTCTCGGGGAGGGTATTACTAATGTTAAAATGAGTTATTATACTAACGCGTGTACATTTGTGTAAATTATAGATAATTCTCAGGAAACCCTTACGGAAAATCTAAGATAGCAATGTGAGTTGTTCCGCTTTTTGTTAACTGTTTTTACAAAACCTCATTTAATTAATTATATATTAAGCAGTTATTGAGTATTTGTAAGAATACAATTATCATGAGTATGTTGGGGTTTTGTATTCAAAATTTGTTACCACCTGGTCAAGGAGTAACATGTCCACAAGTCGGGTTCGACAGTACCATGGATGTTAATTGTGATGTCTTGGAAACAAATATAATTGCGGGATCGCCCTCAATACTGTACAATGGGATTTTTATTAAACTTGATTAAACTGGGATTCAATCCCCAGTATTTCCCACTGACAAATGTTTTTAAAACGCGTTTCAGGTAACAAACTGTAAAAGCGAAATAGAAGCCAGCTGGACAACACTGAAGGCTTGGAAAAGTGCCAATAAAGTTACCTAAAATAAAATAGATGTTTTTATTAATAAAATAGGATTTATTCCTATGAAAATGTGTGTACTATGAATTTGGGTTTTTACCCATTTGTTTAAATGTTATGAAAATATGGTATCTTACTCTGATCAAATATTTCCTAACTACGGTCCTGATGAAAATTTTCGCTGCCAAATTAGACAATACGAGATACCACCGAAACTGGCTTGCGGCCCCCCGTTCTCGAGAATCAGGGATTGGGGGTTGCGACACCATCCGATCAAAGTGACAATGTACTTTGGAACCTTTCAACACCTAGAATCTTTTGAGACTTTGAATCTTTGAAAACTTAGAACTCTGGATCGAATGGCAATCCGATCAAATAGCCATCCGATCGAATGGCCATCTGTCCCCTCCCCACACAATAGACATCCCAATCGGATGGTAATCCGATCAGATAGCCATCCGATCGAACAACCATCCGATCAAAATGACTGATCCGACACTTGGTTTGAATCTCGTTATTCTGCCCGACTCTTATCTGTTGTAATCTAATCAGGCTAAACCTAAAGAGCTCCCTTTGATCCAATAATAATTAACCTGTTAAGCAATCACTGTGAGTATACTCAATCCCTTTTTGCTTTAAACTTTGGGATGTAACATGTATTCTATTAAACTACGATACTTGAGGCTTTTGCAAACTAAACTCTATCCTATGTGTATGTGAAACTTGTGATTCTTGTATTCTATTTGTGCTATGTGGACATTTAATCCAGGGTGTGTAGTTCCGCCTTAACAATAGTAATGCTATAGGAGATGCACCTCCCCTTTATTCTCGGGGGTATTGTTTGGAGGATTCTAGTTTTTCTTAAGACTTGGGAAAACCACAAAGCATCGGGATACTTGGGCTATCACTTGTTGGACTGCGAACACTAGCATGGCTGAAACTATTTTGTTACATTGACATATGGATATGAGACTTTAATCTATTATGCTATTATTCAAACTTGTATACTCCCCGGTACATTTTTGTACTGACTCTATTTTAATACATGTTGCAGGCTGATAGATGTTGGAACTATGGAAAACAAGCTAGGGTTGATGCTTACAAACTCGCCTAGTTTAACTCTAAAGTTTGAAACAAAGACTATTGTGGTTTTATTCGAC
Organism: Helianthus tuberosus; assembly: GCA_030545235.1. Lineage (NCBI taxonomy): Eukaryota > Viridiplantae > Streptophyta > Magnoliopsida > Asterales > Asteraceae > Helianthus > Helianthus tuberosus. Next base: position 90,082,867 of record CM060369.1, read on the forward strand.
ATTTGTGGTTGTTTTGATGTTTTAGACAAATTTTGCATGAAACTTATTTAACCTATATCGAAATTATTAGTGTTATGGAATCTCGTGAGCAATCTCAACGCTTAGTGCTTGCACCCCGATGTTTCTGCCATCGGTTGGGGTGTGACAGATAGGTATCAGAGCCATAACTATAGGGAATTAGGATAAGTAGGAATACTTTCCCTAGTCTATAGTTCTAGGAATCTTGACTCTTATTTGTTTTTAAGACTTATGCATTCTACCGTATCTGCTTCCTAGCAGCACATCTTCCTGTTAAACTTACATGTCTTTCCTAAGGCCGATGCAATATACACTTGATGCTTTGGAAACGCTGTTAATCAGTGTTTGAGTCGTGCACGAGATTTGCCCTCAAGACAGGAGTGATATCCGGACCTTGATGGGAAACCTCCATATTATTCTAGTAGGTCTTGTATGCGGATAAGTACCAACTCTGTTAGGGTATGCTGTTATCAAGTTAGAGGTGGAACTCAAATCTTGATAACTAGTCCCACCCTTGATATTTTATGTCTCGCCAAATTCTCGAAACTTCCATTCGATTAGGAACGTGAAATGACCAAAAGGACGAATATCGTAGGCCTAACATCGATGACGTATTTGTCTAAGTAAGTCAAGACACGCTACCTCAATTCGAAAGGGGTTCGAATCACTTTGGTTAGTCACCGTTCCTCTACCCAGAACAACCCTATGCTTTTATGAGCCTATCTTTTATGCTACCTCGGATTTTATGTGTGGTTTTAAACTCGATTCCTCGTTTATTTTGATTCTTTGTTTATTTTGAGACTTTTTACACAAGTCGCACGTATGTCCGCAATCTGAAGCGTTAACTGTAATGACAAGATCAAACTAAATTTATGAAGCTTTATTCTATCATGTTAATCTATGTGGGGAATCTTGATCGACTATGACACTATGTGAAACTATCTGATAAATCTATGTACTGTTGTGGTTGTAAGACACTAAACGTAACATGGCATGGAAACACGAGGGGGAAGTGACGTGTCCGAAACATGGTGGATACGCCGCTGGTACTTCCTATATATAAGTGTTTTCGACATGTTACCAACTTTCGTACTAAGTGCCACGCGAAACTTAGTGTTCTACAGACCGGTGATGAGATGGCTGAAATCTAAAGCTATTGGAAACTACTTGTGTAATCTATGAGTAATCTATGTGCACGCTAGCATAATCTATGTGTAATCAATGTATGTGTGGTTTTGAGAAACAAAATACGAAACGTAGCCTAGCGTCGAAGACGAGGCGGACGTGGCATGTCCGAAACATGTTCGATACGCCGCTGGTACTTCCTATATATAAGTGTTTCTGGCATGTTACCGAATCTTCGTACCACTCGCTAAGTAAAGTTCGTAGTTTTGTAGGCTCGGGTTGGAGTTGTGAAGTCTATTTGGGTTAATCTATGTTGTTGAATCTATTTCGTCAATCTATGAGAGCTTGTGGTGAATTCTAAAGTTGTGGTTAACGAAGCATGACACCGATGACGAGACGGACGTGGCATGATTGAAGCATGGTGGATACGCCGCTGGTAATTCCTATATATAAGTGCTTCCATCATGTCGCCGAACTTTCGTAGCACGTGCCATGCGGGGTTTTGTGTTTGTGGATTGTTAACACTAATCTATATGAAACTATTTGAATCTATGGAAATCTATTTGAAGTCTATGGAAATCTATCGGGTCTATGGAAATCTATTGAAGTCTATAGGAATCTATGTGAATCTATTGGAGTAATCTATGTGAATCTATGATGATGATGATGAGTGTGTTTTGCGACACGTAACATGACACCGAGTACGAGGGGGGAAGCGACATGCCGGAAGCGTGGTGGATACACGACACGTAACAAGATCGGCGCTCCCCAAGGAGACGAACTAGGTCTAATGAAACCTTTGGCTTGCAGATCATCTAACTGCGTCCTCAACTCCTTCATCTCTGTTGGTGCCAACCTATAAGATGCTCTGGCAACAGGTGCTGCTCCAGGGATGATGTCAATTCGGAATTCCACTTGCCTATCTGGTGGTAAACCAGGTAGTTCTTCAGGAAACACTTCAGGATATTCTGAGATGACGGGGATGTCTTCAATCTTAGGCTTTGGCTCATCAATAGTAACCTGTGCCATATAAACGACACAACCCTTCTTTAGACATCTGGATGCCTTGAGCATGGACACTTGCTCAGGCAGTCCATATTGGGTGTCTCCCTGAATGGTAAGTGGCTCACCAGATGGAGTCTTAATTACCACTTGCTTCTTATTGCATACTATCTGGGCTTGGTTATGTGATAACCAATCCATACCTATCATTATATCAAAACCGGCTAGCTTAAAGGGAAGTAAGGACAAAGGAAAAGAGTGGTTCCTAATGGATATAACACATCCATCTAAAACAGTTGAGGCGGTTTCTATGGTTCCATCAGCTAATTCCACCTCATACTTCACACTTAAGGCTTTTATAGGCAATTTCAACAACTCACAAAACTTGTTATCCACAAAAGACTTATCCACTCCATAATCAAACAATACTCTAGCATAAACATCATTTATGAGAAAAGTACCTGTGATCACGTTGTCGTCCTGAACAGCTTCCTTTGCATCCATCTTGAAGACCCTAGCATTGGTCTTTTTCCCATCCTCGGTTTTCTAGGTGATCTTTGGGCAATTGGACTTAATGTGCCCTTTTTCATTGCAACTGTAGCACGTTGCGTCCTTCAGCTTCTTGCACTCTAGGGTCTTATGTTCCGAAGATTTGAAAATCCCACACGGCCTCGGCTGAGACCGGGATTTCGACTCAAGTCGGCACCTCCCAAAATGGTGCTTCTTACAAACCTTACACTTGGGCTTATCTCCAGATTGGTGCCCATCCTTCCTAGATCCAGACCCCTTCTTGTGGTCACTGTTTCCCTTGTGCTTCTTGTCAGACCGCCATGAACTGTCATCTTCACGCTTCCTTTTCTCGGCATCCGTGTTCCTCAGCGATCTCTGCCTGATCGCGTCCAGTGTGAGGGACAAGGATATATCAGCTACAGACCTGAATGTAGTTGGCCGAGAAGCTTTTACACTTGCTTTAATTTCTGGGGCTAAACCCCCAATGAAACGAGCTATTCTTTTGGGTTCCGGGGTCACCAGATATGGAACAAATCTTGACATGGTATTAAAGCTCGTAAGGTAAGCTTGGCAATCCAGATTTTTCATTACCAATGACAGAAAATCCGACTCAATCTTTTCACCCTCATGCTGAGGACAGTAGTTCTCCTTGATGAGGGTAGTAAATTATTCCCATGTCATATTGTACAGTGGAATCTTCCTAGTAGCTTGAATCAACGATCTCCACCAGGCTAAGGCCTCACCTTTGAACGATTGAGATACAAATTTCACTATATCCTTATCAGCGCACCCGCTGATATCGACTACGGTATCCATTTCATCCAACCATGTCATGCAGTCAATCGCTCCTTTCTCCCCAGTAAAGTCTCTGGGTTTGCATGAGACGAAGTATTTATATGTACAGGACTTACCTCGTGGTTTCTGTTTAAGCTCGATCCTCTTTGACGGGACACTGTGTTGGTTCGAGGAGTGATGATCGTCATCATCCTTCTTTGGCTTATCTAGCTTAGAGGGTGGCTTACTATGAGCTTCAGAATGTGTTTTTGGCTTAGAATGGGGTGCTGATTGGGTCCTGCTTCGAGTACTGCTCGATTCACTATACTGCCTCTCTATGGCTTTAGTGACGGCGTTGTAAATAAATGTTCGGAGTTCTGCACCAGTTATATTGATCCTGGTGGTGTCATGATTTTCCTTTGGCCGACTGTTGACCTCGTCAGACTCGGCCATGTAGTTGAACTGCTACATAAGATGATGACAATGATTCATTTAAGGAATTATAATATGTCTGTCATCTTGATAATTTATTAACCATGGTAATTAAAGAGCCATACTAGTTAATTTGTTAAGTAATTTCATTCGGGACTTTTATTAGTAACCCTATTCTAGAATGAAATAAAATATTGGCACAACAGGCCTAGTCACGTGGACAATTCTAAATTATAGATTTAGATCTTATAAGATCTAGTTATTAAGGTTTGAATCAAGGTTCATTACCTTTCTTGACAGGGAGTTTATAGGCTACGACTGTCTTTTGTCTTATATGACAACAATTATAGCCCGTAGGCGTTATATCACAATTGGATGTTTAAATAATAATAAGGAATTTCGATAATTTATTAAAAGGGTGACATGTGTGATTTTGCGGATCATATTAGCCAAGAATGTTAACATGTTTGCAGGTGTTAACAGAGATTTGAATCTTTTTAAACATGTTTTACCATATTGGCCAGGTCTTATGATGACATACATGCTAGGTTTTACCTTTTAAGATTCTTATTATTAACTAACGCAGAATAATCTTAAATTGAGATGTTTATATGGATCTAAATCTAATTATGGAAATACCATCTTGGCCCTGTCTTAAGGTGACATGTGGCTAGGTCTGATCCTTTATAGATTTTGCCATTTTAATTATAATGGTAGATCTTATAATAAGTTTATTATTTTCATTTATTTTATGCTTTATGTTTATGCATGTAATTAGCAGCAAAAATGAAAATGAAAATTAAATCATTCCATCACAATTTAATCAGTACAAATTTTGCCCTAAACGGGACTTCTGCAAAATAACATGCCCACGCAGGGGCGAAACAAAATAAACATACCCACGCAGGGGTCAACAGAAAGACATGCCCACGCAGGGGCAGAATACTAAAAGACATGCCCACGCAGGGACATGATTACAAAAAAATAAATAAATAAATAAACAAATGATGGATCTAATGGTCCTTCTTGCTTTTTCCCTTGATCAAATCCACCATTTTCTTGAACATCCCTCGGTTATGCCTACGGTCTTCCCGCACCTCCTGCCGCACCTCATTTATCCCTTGAAGGATTTCTTGATACTGTGGTGGTGACATCACCGGCGGCTGCGGGGGTTGTAGATAAAGCGGAGGTTGAGGGGGCGGCGGTTGCTGAGACCCATATGGTGGGTATCCATAAGTCGGGTATCCCGTAGTCCAAGGACCTCCATAGGGACCTTCCGGATGGAGAGCGTTGTAATTTGCCGCTACCAAGTAAGGATCAGCCTCGGCATAGTTGTAATTGGTGTGCATCGGCTGCTTGAAGGGATTATACGCCACCGCACCAGTGTATGTGGGAATTGGGTCTCCAAAACCCAATGGTGGTGGCGCTACTGGCGCAGAGTTTACTTCCGAGACGGGATGTGAAGATTCTCCCATCTCCGGTTCTTCATGAAGTGGCGAGTATCGGCTGCCACTTGAAAGTGGAGGGGTGTTGATACGCACTCCTCCTCGCGCGGATATCCGTGCGTTCGATCTTCTTTGCCTCGGGGGCTCCGGAGGCTGTTGCTGGGCTGGTGGTGGCGGTGGAGTGACCGCGACAAATCGAGAATCCTCGGAAGGATCCTGTTGCTGTTGTTGCTGCTGCTGCTGCTGGTGCTGGGGAGAGTTGTGGTAACTGGGAGTAAACACCCAGTCACACTGTCTGAACCTCTCCTCATAGCTGTCGGGAACATTATAAGGTGATCCCACAAAAGGTGACCCATCCGAAATTTCGATGGGGTGGTTAGGGGTTCTGGATGGTGGCTCTGCAGGATCGGTGTCCTCATCTATATCCATCGCATTGCCACCGGAAAAATGGTCCTCCGGTCCTAGTGGGTTAAAACCCACTGGTTCTCCAAGGTAGTTGGCCGGGTTGAACTGGCCCTGGAAGATAGGCGATAGGTGGTCGAAAGGTGAGTTGTGTCCTTGAAGAGGAATGTAGGATTGGTGGGAATTGTGGGGCTCATTTTCAGAATGAAGCCCAAAAGAGTGTGGAATAGAAGGGGAGGTACTCAGCGAAACTGAGCGCCTCGCTGGTTCAATGTAGGTCCTCCAGGGATCTTGAGGACCCGGGTTGTGGGGATCTAACGGTGTTCGCCGGTGCGAAGGTCCGGCTTCATGGTCATTTAGGGAGACGAGTGGCCCTTTTCCTCTTCCTCTCATTCTTGGTGGCATTTTGCTTAACCAGTCAAAAACAAACAAGTGATACAACAAGTATATATAAAAGACTAAGTTAAAAATAAAACAAATTTTGGATTAATCCTAAGTCCTTTGTCTAAACTCAAGAATCGAGGAATGTGCAATTGTGTAACTGAGATTAAACACAAAAGGCTAGTGTTCAATTCACTCAGCGTTGGCTCTGATACCAACCTGTCACACCCCGATATTTCCACGAATTACCGGTGGGCCCGGTGGGGAGTATAGTGACGTAGTTGATATCATCATAGTCAAACAACACAATATATAAATGCACAGCGGAAGCAAAAGATAGAATCATTTCAACTTTATTAAATTGTAATATTAAGTATCACAAATAGTTGAAATAGATCCACAGGCGGATCAAAAATAAAAAAAGAGATATTGTTCAACAGTTTTGTTGACATCCAAGCTTGTGAGACTTATTGTGGATGTTAGAAAACAGCCAGCCTAGTACGAGTAGTACCTGCACTTAACCTTTTGGAAAATACGTCAGTTTACACTGGTAAATACAATTTAACTGACTCATTTGAAAAAGGTTTGAAAATTTATTTGAATGCACGTGGCACAAAACATTTTATAACTTGGGATAATTATTTGAATATAATCTTGTAAAAGAATTACATGTTTCTTATGCGTTCAGTAGCCCGATCCATAGACCGGGTTAAAAATCAATAGACACACCACATTATTTGGTTAGGCACTAACGGGTGTACGCCTACACCCCGTGCTTAGGTCGTGGCCATCTCGTAAGATGATGCCAAGGATATCCGGGACATGGTCATTAATCCCCCAAAGGCTTTAAGCAAACAAAACATTGCAAAACGAAGCATATCAATGATTTAACCTCTATTCGATTAAAGATTCAATGGCCGACCAAGCGGTATTTTATATACCATACCCCAAGCCCGTATAGGGAAAATAAGTTAAAAGTATTTACCTTTGCAAGTATAAATCACAATTAGCAAGTGCGTGTAGCTTTTACTGGTTCTCCTATTCTGGAACAAAGGTTATAAAAGAGTTTAACTAGTAATCTGAGTTACAGGTCTGATTTATCCAGTAAATACACTTAATTTAATAAGTTATAACAGTAGGGTATGACCTATATGTGAAATTTATCATTTAAAACCAAACTATGCCTCTTAGGGGTGTTTTGGTAATTTCACTTAGGCTTAAAAGGTCAAAACTAGAAACCTGAGTTTAAAAAATTTTACTTACTGTTAATATATAAAAATATACTAAAAATATCAGTAGGTATCAACCTTATATGTTTAATATGGTTTTAGTACATACTATACGTTAAAAATGCTTAAAAAAGCGATTTGGAGCCATTTCCGGGTTTTCAAAGGAAAGCTGATATTTTTATAATTCTAGAAGGCTCAAAATATTTTATTTATCAAATAAAATCAGTAGAAAAAGGTTTGGGGTCAAAAGGATTTGTAAAACTCATTTTATGGCTTAAAAGGGCAAAACCGGTATTAACCGAATTAAACTTAGAGACCTATGTTATGCTCAGCCAAAAATTAAATAAAAATCTTCAAAAATCCCAAAATATTATATTACATCAGTGGGTAAAAATTTTGATATCAAAAAGTTGGTTTAGATAGGCTATATGCTAATTACGCCATTTATTTAATAAGAAGCTTTCTAATCACGCTAATGAGCATAACTCTTAATCTAGACCTCAAACTGATGTCAAATTTTAGGTGCAAGTTTATAAATTAGTAACTAAGGTTTCTACTCTTTTACTTTTTCAAAAATCACGTTTATAGTCAAAAGGGCACAATAGTCAACATTTAAGCACTTAACGGCAACATGCATATGAATCGGATAACTAATGAACCAAGTTGTATAATCTCAGAGAGTTATACTTATATGAAACCTAGTCCAAATAAAGCTCTAAGGCAATTCTAAAACATGCTCAAAAGTCAATTTATGCGACTTTTGGGCCCGATCCGGGTTTAAACTGAAAATTGTCGGGTTGAACATGTTTAAACATGTTCTTACACTAATTACCAAGTTATATGAGTGATCAAACAGGTTGCATGTCTCCTACATTGCTAATTATGCATTAATTTGAAAATAAGCATTCTGTTGACTTTTTAATAACAAGTTTGACCCGACAATTGACCTAGTTAGAGTGGGAATCAGAGAGTACCCTTTTAAGGGTTTATTACCCACATAAATACCTATTTATAGGTACTTTCAATTCGATATTTGACTGAACAAATATTAATTAATCTCGAAATCAAACTTTAATTACGATGGTTTGACTTTTAGCTAATTAACTAAGCTAAACTAAATTTGGAAGGGTTAAGGACACTTACAAAGGTCCTAAGTATGCTTAAGGATCCTAAGAGAAGTTGGTTGCTGTCCAGAGAGCTCCAGAAATCAGTTGAAGTGGGTCTTGAATGAAGTGAACAAATGGTTGCAACTTCACCTCACTTATATAGTGAGCTAAATTCCATAGGATCATCACACATAGGTCTAGGAAGGTTGCAAGATGTTCCCATGTGTCCTATGATGCTAAAAACCAGATATAGGAGCCCCTGAATTCGAAAACCACTCAAATAAGGCGGTGCAACCGTTTTAACAGGCAGCTGTCCAAAAATTCACCCAGATGCAGGCCTTACGGACCGTAAGACTCGGAGCTTACGGTCCGTAACCGACTACCTTACGGACTGTAAGGTTAGACCTTTACGGTCCGTAAGACTTCGCCAGAGGACAAAAATTTGTTTTCTTTCAGGCTGTGACCATGCAACTATAACATCTCCGAATCTTGTGTTCTTTAATCAGTATGGGGACCATGAAGTCAGCCATTGCATGCCTAGCCATGCACTTACACAACTTGTATTCTTGTGGAAGGTTTTTAATGTCGAAAATACCAAGAATTCATATTGGATCCATGTCTAAGGTTGTAACCAATTTATTATTTAGGATAGCCAGATTTATATACATAATTCAGATGTTGATTAAATATATCCTGGTTAGGGATTTATTAATAGGTCGCTCAGAGGTATAAGTTAACATGTCGACGTTTTTAAATCCTACCGTACATCTTTGTCTGGATCCGTTTTTATAACACGTTTGCATAACATGACACGTGTCTCTATTTCGCTGGACATGAATTTTCGAGGTGTTACAGGAAGTCTAACGTCTTGCAGCTAGTCTCAACAACAAACGTGTACGTGATAAGCAGTTTGCTAACTCCGCTCCCTCCAAGTCTGCGCACCAAGTTACCCAGCAGCCAAGCGGCAGCAGAACAAGAGGCGAAAATATCAGGGTTTAGGATGCAATGCTATTGTTCCTGCTGCAAACCCTGCTGCTAAACCTACTCCTGCTGCTCCAATCACTGCTGCTCCTGAAGTCAAGAAGCAGTACTCTGGGTCTTACCCCAAGTGTACGACTTACAACTTTCATCATCCTGCAGCTTCTGCATGTCGTCTGTGCACCAACTACAATCGCTATGGTCACACGACTCCTTACTATCGTCAAGCTAATCCAGCTCAACCCGCTCAGCAAGCCCCAGCTCAGGCAGCTTTACCAGCTCTCCCAGCTCCTCCGCAGAATCCTAACCCAGTCAATGCTGTTCGTGCATGCTACAAATGTGGAGATACTACTCATCTTCATAAGCAGTGTCCTCAGCTGAACCAGGATCAACAGCCAGCCGCTCGTGGACGAGCATTCAACCTTAATGCTAATCAGGCTCGTAATGACAATGACGTTGTTAATGGTACGTTTCTTGTAAATAACCTTTATGCTTCGATCCTATTTGATACTGGTGCAGATAGAAGTTTTGTGTCCGTGGAATTCGAATCTTTGTTAAATTGTGCACGCTCTATGTTACCTAAGTCGTTCTCAGTGGAAGTTGCCGATAGGAAGTCTATTCTAGTTGATTCTATTCTTTGTGGTTGTTCCTTGACTCTTAACGACCACGCGTTTACTATTGATCTAATACCCATGCAATTGGGTAGTTTTGATGTAATAATCGGCATGGATTGGTTGCGTAAGAACCATGCCGAGATTGCTTGTCACGAGAAATTTGTTCGTCTACCCCTGCCGTCTGGCGATGTTTTACATGTCTATGGAGACCGACCTTCGAAAGGACTAAGGCTGATGTCATGCACTCAAGCGAACAGATGTTTTCGTAAACAAAACTTTGCCTTCTTGGCCCACGTGGTGGAACAAAAGGGCAAGGGGAAGGACATAAGCGATGTTCCAGTAGTGTGTGACTTCCCTGATATCTTTCCCGAAGATCTTCCTGGTCTTCCTCCTCCTAGATCTGTTGATTTTCGTATTGATCTTGTACCTGGTCCGACTCCTGTCGCCAAGGCTCCCTATCGTCTTGCACCTTCCGAGATGCAAAAATTATCCAGCCAATTGCAAGAACTACTCGACAAGGGATTCATTCGCCCAAGTACCTCTCCGTGGGGTGCTCCTGTGCTATTCGTCAAGAAGAAGGATGGTTCGTTCCGCATGTGTATCGACTACCGTGAACTTAATAAGCTTACCATTAAGAATCGTTATCCTCTCCCTCGTATTAATGATCTATTTGACCAACTACAAGGAGCGTCCTGATTCTCGAAAATTGATCTTCGTTCTGGCTATCATCAGCTTCGTGTGCTCGAGGATGTTGTACCCAAAACCGCATTTCGTACTCGTTATGGGCACTACGAGTTCATGGTCATGCCTTTTGGATTGACCAACGCACCCGCTGTGTTCATGGACCTCATGAATCATGTTTGTAAACCCTACCTGGATCGTTTTGTGATAGTCTTTATTGATGATATCCTCATTTATTCTAAAACCAGAGCTGATCATGCTCGTCATTTACGCTTGATGCTTGAACTCCTACGGGGTGAACGTTTGTATGCTAAATTTTCTAAGTGTGAGTTTTGGATTAATGAAGTGCAATTTGTTGATCACGTCGTTAGTAAGCAAGGTATTCATGTTGACCCGTCTAAAATCGAAGTTGTGAAGAATTGGAGTATGCCTAAATCTGCATCTGAGGTTCGTTCCTTCCTAGGATTGGCAAGTTATTACCGCCGATTCATCTCGGACTTCTCTAAGATCGCTGTCCCTCTTACTACGTTGACTCAGAAAGAGAGACCTTTTGCTTGGGGTCCCGAGCAAGAGGAATCTTTTCAGACTCTTAAGACTCTTTTGTGTAATGCCCCTGTTCTAACTCTCCCCGATGGGAATGATGACTTCGTGGTATACTGCGATGCTTCAAACCGTGGCTTGGGCTGTGTGCTCATGCAGCGGGACAAGGTTATTGCTTACGCTTCTCGTCAACTCAAAGTACATGAGAAAAACTATACTACTCACGATCTGGAGCTTGGTGCAGTTGTGTTTGCGTTAAAGATATGGCGACACTACCTGTATGGTACTAAGTGTGTGGTTTTCACCGACCATAGGAGCCTTCAACATATCTTTGACCAAAAAGAACTGAACATGCGACAGAGACGTTGGATGGAATTGCTCAACGACTACGACTGTGAAATTCGCTATCATCCTGGTAAGGTTAATGTAGTGGCTGATGATCTTAGTCGAAAAAATCATGTGAATGCTATTCGTATCTCTAGTGATCTTTATGCGTGTATTCGTGACGCTCAGTATTCGTCAGCAAATGAAGGAAGTCTAGAAGTGGAAATCCAAGGCGCTAAGATTGAACAGCTTGAAACTAAACCTAATGGGCTCCAATACTACCTCAATCGTATCTGGGTACCGGATCGCGATAATCTCCGTGAACTTATTATGAATGAGGCTCACAAGTCCCGCTATTCTATTCATCCGGGCGCTGATAAGATGTACCATGATTTGCGTATGACTTATTGGTGGCCTGGTATGAAGAAGGACATTGATGTATATGTTTCTAAATGCCTTACCTGTATGAAGGTTTAGGCTGAACATCAACGTCCTTCTGGACTCTTAGAACAATCCGAAATCCTAGTCTGGAAATGGGATAGCATCTCTATGGACTTTATTACTAAGCTACCTCGAACACCTTCTAGTCACGATAGTATCTGGGTGATCGTTGATCGTTTGACCAAATCAGCCCACTTTCTTCCTATCCGCGAAGATTATAAAGTGGAGAAACTTGCTCGAATCTATACCGATGAGATTATATGCCGTCATGGCATACCTCTTGACATAATCTCAGACCGTGATGGTCGTTTTACTTCAAGCCTTTGGCAAACCTTTCAATCCGCTATGGGCTCTCATTTGAATCTTAGCACGGCCTTTCATCCTCAAACGGATGGACAGACCGAGCGTACTATTCAAACCCTTGAGGATATGCTCCGTTCTTGTGTCATCGACTTTGGTGGTAACTGGGATGTACATTTACCACTGATTGAGTTCTCGTACAACAACATCTATCATTCTAGTATTCAGATGGCTCCTTTCGAAGCTTTGTATGGCCGCAAGTGCCGATCTCCTCTCAGCTGGCATGAGATTGGTGACAAGCAGTTTACTGGCCCTGAAATCATTCAAGAGACAACGGATAAGATTCTTCAAATCCGTGATAACTTGATCAAGGCTAGGAGCAGACAAAAGAGTTATGCTAATAATAGGCGGAAGCCTCTGGAATTTGATGTTGGTGATCGAGTTCTTCTCAAGGTATCTCCCTGGAAGGGAGTAGTTCGTTTTGGTAAGAAGGGAAAGATCGCTCCCCGCTATGTGGGTCCTTTCTTGATACTCGAAAGGATTGGCAAGGTGGCGTACAGACTCGACCTGCCACAAGAACTAAACAACGTGTATCCAGTGTTCCACGTATCCAACCTACGTAAATGCCTAGCCAACGAGGAACTATAGGCTCCCCTTGAAGACTTATAAATAAACGAAGCTGTACACTTTGTGGAGAAACCGGTTGAAATAATGGATTAGGGCATCAAGCGACTGAGGCGTAGCAAAATTCCCATAGTCAAGGTTCGATGGGAAGGAAAGCGTGGCGCTGAATTCACTTGGGAACTGAAAAGTGAGATGAAGGCCAAGTATCCGCAGCTCTTCGAGCAGTCTTCTTCCTAGATTTCGGGGACGAAATCTCCTAAAGGAGGGGAGACTGTAACACCTGCTTCTCTAGACTTTTAGATATTTTCAATTTTAGTCCCTGAACTATGTGATCATTGATACTTTTGATACTTGGTGAAACTTATGCTATATACAAGATTCTTGTGATGTCTAAAATCTAGATTCTTGATACTTAATACTATGAGGCTTGACATTTAAAACTAGATACTTGATGCTTGATTCTTGACACTTGATACTTGATACTTGGAAGACTAGACTCTTGACTCTTGATACTTTGGTGCTTGACTCTTGAGGCTCGTGAAACTTGATACTTGGTTGAACGAGGGGCTGGAGTCTTGTCACTGGCGGAAACTATGGAACTTAAGATCTTTTGTGTTTATGCTATAATCTAGTTATACTATTACCCAATAATACGCAACACTTAATCTAACTAGCAAAACGAATCAAAGACGGTTAAACGGCGAAGATGGGATTGACCGAGTGGCAATCCGATCGGATGGCCACTCGATCGAGTTGCCATCCGATCCGAGTGCACACCGCCTTAAATCTCCTTCCACAATATAAATAGGCCTGTCACATCAGTCCTTCACTGATGTGACAACCTTATCCGATCAGCACGCACTCTTCCTCACTTTCAGCACTTTTCTCCCATTTCTCGGTGATTCTGGTACGTTTTACACTAGATTCTTGTACATCTTTGATCTACACATCATGCTCCACATGAATCTCCTTTGAAATCTCACTTTTCACCATGAAATCCCCAAGATTTAAGCTCTTGAAGGTGATGTCATCATGGTGGTTTATACCAAACTGTTGTGTGATGTCATCTAGCTTAGATCTATGGAATTTCATGCATTTTTACAATAAATCTTAACTAAATCTAGACCTTTTCAACTAAAACTCATGTTTATCTTCATCTTTTCTCAACTTTTCACTCAAAAACGGTGGAATCCAGATCTGAACGGACTGAAGTCTTGATGAGTGTCATTAAGTCGGCTCGAAGATGGATTATTGCCGGAAAAAGGATAACCGAAGTACGGATTCTGACATAAGCACCATCACGAACAGACGACCGAACGGACTGGTGTGATTCCCATCCAATCAGTTCAGCTGTACACTGATGGGCTTATCATTGTCTCAATACGTACCATGTCGTCACTGTTTAAACAGAAACTTAGAAACCTTACAAGTTTAGGAACGAGACAAGGACAACCCGATCGAGTGGCAATCCGATCGGATAGCCATCCGATCGAACCGCCATCCGATCAAGTGAAGTTGCCTCTTAACCCTAACACTTGGACACTTGAATGTCTTGATCGTCGAATGGCAATCCGATCGGATAGCCATCTGATCAAGCGTCATTATCTCGTAACCTTAAACATTTTTGGAACTTTGAATCTTTGATTGTCGAATGGCAATCCGATCGGATAACCTTCCGATCAAACTGCCATCCGATTAAAGTGACAATGTACTTTGGAACCTTTCAACACCTAGAATCTGTTGAGACTTTGAATCTTTGAAAACTTAGAACTCTGGATCGAATGGCAATCTGATCGGATAGCTATCCGATCGAATGGCCATCCGTCCCCTCCCCACATAATAGACATCCCAATCGGATGGCAATCCGATCAGATAGCCATCCGATCGAACAGCCGTCCGATCAAAATGACTGCTCCGACACTTGGTTTGAATCTCGTTATTCTGCCCGACTCTTATCTGTTGTAATCTAATCTGGATAAACCTAAAGAGCTCCCTTTGATCCAATAATAGTTAACCTGTTAAGCAATCACTGTGAGTATACTCGATCCCTTTTTGCTTTAAACTTTGGGATGTAACATGTATTCTATTAAACTAGGATACTTGAGGCTTTTGCAAACTAAACTCTATCCTATGTGTATGTGAAAATTGTGATTCTTGTTGTAACGATACCGATACCGACTACCGAAAGATTAACATGGACCATTGTGACACCCTAGGCAAATCCCACATCGGCCGTGGCCAGGAGTGATCCTCGGTTCATACGGAATGCCCTGACTCTTAAAATCACCAACGCGTTTTGGGCTTAATGCTAGTGGATGAGAGGAGAACTCCACAGTTAAGCGTGCTCAGGTGGTAGTAGTACTAGGATGGGTGACCTACTGGGAAGTCTCCACCAGGGCAACCAAAAGAAAAGCCGTGAGTTCCTGGGTGGGCAACCCATCGGGGGCAAAACGGATAATATTGGTGGTGAGAGGGCCGGATGTTACAAATGGTATCAGAGCCACTCTTGAGCCGTTCGGGATGGTGGGGGCAAACCTCATCGAGGACGATGAGTCCCTAAGGGGGTGATGTAAGACCCGACTTAATATAACTAGTTTAATGATACAAAAACTTGCATTTAATACATAATTTAGGAGTTTACAAAAACTTTCATGATTTTAAGACCTTACATGGTCA
Organism: Helianthus tuberosus; assembly: GCA_030545235.1. Lineage (NCBI taxonomy): Eukaryota > Viridiplantae > Streptophyta > Magnoliopsida > Asterales > Asteraceae > Helianthus > Helianthus tuberosus. The sequence goes on from CM060369.1 coordinate 90,098,469, forward strand.
TAGTATTCAAGTCTTCATACTACTAGTTAACTTTTAAAACCTAGTTTCAAGTGTTTACACATTACTAAAACAAAATAGACAAAATGCGGAAGCTTCATTTGGTGCGTTCAGTTCTTGGTATTTGCGTGATCGCCATCCGGGTTAGGTCCATCTTCACCTACGGTCAAAACCATGAAAATTATTAGTTTTGACACTTTAGAAATCAAGTATATGCAAGTTCCAGGTTCAAACAAGTCAAAAACAAACAAAATTCATCAGCTGGGACGGTCGCACCACGCGACGGACTTCGGGATCAGCCGTCACGTGACGCCAGCACCGTCGCGTCGCGCGACAGACTTTGGTTCTCCCCGTGGCGCGACGCCAGCATGTTATTTCGACAGAAAGTTGTTGTTTGGAGCTGCTAATTTCGCCTAGCACCACTTATCTCAATTCCAAACTTTAAATTGGCATAACTTTTGACTCGGGAGTCCGTTTTAGTCGATTCTTTTCCTACGCGACCGTAATTTAATTATGGACGCGTTTATCAATGCATTTTACATAGAAATAACATTTCAAAAACAGTTTTCCATTAATTTATCTCTTGTTTATTTGACCCATTTGTTTATAAGTTTCATGACATGTATTGTTGTCATCACAAACCTTAGGCCAATGCACTCGTTTCTGCGTTTACCAAATATGAGCTTTTGCTCCCCTCCCGTGGGTTGCTTATGCAATAATCATAATGCTTATTTCCAAGAATTTAACCATGCCTTTCGGAATCATTTGACAAGCGAATGTTCCGAACTATAAACCCTTTACAAGAGCTCATGCTTTTGCAACGAATTAGCTTGTCCGTGACACGGCCTACGCATGATTTTGTATATATATATATATATATAACAAATCATAAGAGATGATTATTAATTTCTATGTTTGTAACTCAACTTGTTTTGACCCGTTTGGATGCCGAATGGGTATCACCATTACTAGACACATCCGAACTCTATTTCTGGCACATGTTTTGACCCGTTTTACTTGTCTAAGACACCTTGTCGCTCTCGTGACTTAACGGGTTTTCCTTGTTTACCAAATTTTCAATATAACAAAATAAGACTAACAATTAAACATAGTGTAGCGAAATTATAAGTCGCGTACCTTCAAAGTGTGCCCTTCAAGCGTGTATCACTTCCGGCTTGTCCACTAGACGATCCGGATGCTTTACCTAAAGAGTTCCATTCATCATCAATTTAGAACTCTTTCATAATCCATAACGGAGAATTCATTATCATATTTAAATCTGCGTTTTTGTTCAATTCTAAACATTTTATTCCTCACTTAGGCGTTTCAACAAACACCTAGCGGGTCAAATTCTTACTTAAACATTACTAGGTTCTTGACATGTTATTTTCACCTACATTTACTTCGATTAGGCGATTTGCACTAAATTTCAACATCAATAATACCGAATTTAACACATGAATTCAGTTTTCACTAGAATAGTATTCACAATCTTAGTGTTTATCTAGTCTCTACAAACTCAATAATCACCTACAATGGTGATTAAAATCTCTAGAATTATCATACTAAATTTCAACAAGAATTCATCTAGGGTTTTATCCCTAAACATCATGTTGCTTCTAATTTCATCCATGCATCAAGTAATCAAGCTAAATTTTCGTTTTTCACATTTAACCTAGAATTCAAGATGCAACAAAATACCACAATTTTGCATACCTTTTGATCCCTGCAATGAGGTGATCACTAATTCATGTTTGAAACTTGATTTAGAGCAGATTAGAGGCTTCAATTTGTGAATTTTGTGAGAATTTTAGGGTTTGAAGGAAACCCCTGGTCGCCCTCTTCTTCTGATCGATCCCAGCACACACGCATGTGTGTGTTTGGTGAGTTATTTCCTATTTGATCAATTAAGTTTTAGTTTTTATTAATTTGGTCCCTCAACTTTCGTTTAACTTATAGTTTAGGTATTTTAACTTTAATAATAGTCACTTCAAGACTCTTAACTAACTGGGTTATAGATTCCTAGTTAGTTTGTTCTTGTTTTTTTAACACTATATTATCCTGAATTTAAATTTTATAAATTTCGGGGTGTTACAAGTCCACCCCCTTAAAGAGGGTTTCCTCCCCGAAACCTGATTACGTACTGAATAACGTAGGGTAGAGTCGTTGCATCTCCTCATCGGATTCCCATGTGGTATCCGAACCCTTCCGGTGTTCCCATTTGACCTTTACTTGATTGATTTCCTTGTTCCTTAAGGTTTTCACTTTACGATCCAAAATCGCTATGGGTTTCACCACATAGTTAAGTCTATCATCCACCTCAATGTCGCCGTAGTGGATATAGGTTGTTTCGTCCGCTAGACATTTACGAAGATGTGACACATGAAATGTGCTATGAATTCTGCTTAATTCTTCCGGTAGTTCAAGGCGGTATGCTACCTTCCTTACTCGTTCGACAATTGTAAACAGCCCAATAAATCTTGGGCTTAATTTTCCTCTCTTTCTAAATCGGATAACCCCCTTCCGTGGGGATACCTTGAGCATGACCTTGTCGCCAACCTAAAACTCGACCGGTCTTTGTCTTTTGTCTGCATACGACTTTTGTCTATCTTGTGCCGCTTTCAAGTCTGCCCGAACCACTTCAATCTTTTCATTAGTGGCTCGGACTATATCTTTGTGAGCGAGTTCACGTGGACCCACCTCACCCCAACACACCGGGGTCCGGCACTTTATGCCGTAAAGATTTTCATACGGTGCCATCCCGATACTAGCATGGTAACCGTTATTATATGAAAACCCGACCAATGGTAGATAAACATCCCAACTGCCTCCGAAGTCGATTATACATGCCCGTAGCATGTCTTCCAATGTTTGTATTGTTCTTTCACTCTGTCCATCCGTCTGAGGATGGTACGTAGTGCTAATGAACAATTTTGTTCCCATTTGCTCTTGGAAATCTCGCCAAAAATTTGAGGTGAACCGGGTATCCCTATCGGACACGATGGATACTGGTACTCCATGGTATGCCACTATCTCATTAGTGTAAACCTCCGATATTTTTTCTGACGTATAAGTCTCACGTATTGGAATAAAGTGAGCACTCTTTGTCAGCCTATCAACAACTACCCAAATTGCATCAAATCCGCGGTTCATCTTCGGTAGTTTGGTTAACAGGTCCATTGTAATGTGTTCCCATTTCCAAACCGGAATTTCCAACAGTTGGAGCTTACTGTATGGTTTTTGGTGTTCCGCCTTGACTTGTAGACATGTCAGGCACTTCTCCACGTATTTCACTACATCTCTTTTCATTCCGGGCCACCAATAGTTTTGTTTCAAGTCGTTATACATCTTGGTCGCTCCCGGATGGATGGAATAACGGGATTTGTGTGCTTCATCTAGTAGAAGCTTTTTAACTCCACATGTGTTAGGAACCCAGATTCTGTTGAAACATGTTTTCAAACCGTGATTGCCTTCTTCAAGATCTTTAAATTGGCCGACAATTCTTTCCTTTTTCCAGTTTTCTACCTTCACTGCTTCAACTTGTGCTTCTCGGATTCGTTCTAGTAAGCCTGAGGTTACAATAATCTGCATTGATTGTACTTGTATCAGGGTATAATCTGCCTTTCGACTTAACGCGTCTGCTACTACATTGGCTTTCCCGGGGTGGTAATGATTTCACAATCGTAATCCTTGACCGTTTCCAACCACCGCCTTTGCCTCATGTTTAATTCCTTCTGATCGAAGAAATATTTCAAACTTTTATGGTCAGTAAAGATTGTACATCTTACCCCATACAAATAATGTCTCCATATTTTTAAGGCGAATACTACTGCTGCCAGCTCCAAATCATGAGTCGGGTATTTCTTTTCATGGATCTTCAGTTGCCTCGAGGCGTAGGCTATGACCTTGCCTCGTTACATTAAAACACATCTGAGCCCCGAATGCGACGCATCCGAGTAAACTACTATGTCATCAACTCCTTCCGGTAACGTTAGCACCGGAGCGTGAGTTAACTTTTCTTTAAGTGTTTGGAAGGCTTCCTCTTGTTTGATGCCCCATATAAACTTTTCCTCCTTGTGAGTCAATTTGGTCAATGGTAAAACAATTTTGGAGAAATCTTGTATGAATCTCCGATAATATCCCGCGAGCCCTAAAAAGCTTCGGATTTTTGAGGGGTTCCTTGGAGTGTTCCATTTTGACAGGGCTTCTACTTTTGACGGATCCACTAGTACCCCGTTGGCACTAATAATATGCCCGAGAAACTGCACCTCTCGTAACCAGAAAGCGCACTTTGAAAATTTTGCATACAGTTTTTCTCGTCTGAGTGTCTCTAACACTTCTTGCAAATGGTAAACATGCTCAGCTTCATCCTTCGAATACACTAAAATGTCATCGATAAATACAATTACCGACTTATCCAGCATAGGTTTGCAAACTCGGTTCATGAGATCCATGAAAGCCGTGGGTGCGTTAGTCAACCCAAAGGGCATCACGAGGAACTCATAATGCCCGTACCGCGTACGAAAGGCCGTCTTCGGTACGTCTTCTTCCTTAACTTTCAATTGGTGATAACCCGATCTGAGATCAATCTTTGAGAACCAACCCGCTCCTTATAGCTGGTCAAACAAGTCATCAATTCTTGGAAGTGGGTATCGATTTTTCACCGTGAGTTTGTTTAACTCCCGGTAGTCGATACACATACGCATACTACCATCCTTCTTTTTCACAAACAATACTGGTGCGCCCCACGGGGATACACTCGGTTGGATAAACCCTTTATCGAGCAATTCTTGGATTTGAGACATCAATTCTTGTAGCTCTGACGGCGCGAGCCGATACGGCGCCTTGACCATAGGTTTTGCGCCCGGAATCAATTTGATTCCGAACTCTACTTCCCGTTCTGGTGGTATTCCCGGTAAATCTTTCGGAAACACATCTTCATAATCGCATACCACTGGCACATCTCCGATTTTGAGGGATTCTTTCTCCGATTCATTTGCGTATACCATATATGCCTTGCATCCATGTTTCATGAGTTTGTGAGCTTCTAGCATCGTGCATACCATCGGGTTACCCCCTTTTTCACCGTATATTACAACGTGCTTTCCGCTAGGAGATGTCGGTTTTATTTCCTTTCGGAAACATGCCACCTTTGCATGGTATCGGGACAACCAATCCATACCCACGATCACTTGAAATTCTCGCATTGACATTGGGATCAAGTCTATTGTGTATTCTTCGTCGTCAACGCTCAATTTACAATTTTCACATACATCATAAACGATAAAACTCTTGTTATTACCTATCTCTACTTCTAAAGGCATAGGTAATTTCGTTAGAACAAATGAAGGATGTCGAATAAACCCATATGAAATAAAGGATTTATTCACACCCGTATGAAATAATATACGCGCAGGAATCGAGTTTACAGCAAATATACCTAAAACCACTTCGGGTTCGACTTTTGCTTCTGCAGCAGTCAAGTGCAAAGATCTAGCCTTTGCCTTCGGGGCTTCACCTTTCGTGTCTTGCCCATCTTTCTTTCCCACCAGTTCCGAGCATTTCGATTTCTTGTGACCCGGTCGATAACAATTGTAGCAAACCGTCACTTTTTCCGGGCATGATGAAGCCATATGCCCGGTTTTCCAACATATGGGGCAAGGCTTATCCTTGAAGCGACATTCGCCCCTATGACCCTTTCCACATATTTTGCAATTTGGCGACCCGCCTTTTGCATTCGATTTCTTCACTGTTTCGTTCGTTCGCGCTTTCTTGGTAGGGCTTGGATTAACATTATGAGCCCTCCGTTCACCCAGTTCAACCTGCTTTCTCAATTCGATCTTCCGTTCCCGAGCAACATTTATGATCTCGGTGAGGGTCTCGTATTTTGAAGGAGTCATAAACTCTCTATACTCGACGCTCAACATATTATAATAATAATATATCTTTTGTTCTTCGTTTGTTATCAGTTCATCACAAAACTTCATTTTATCCATAAACATTCCCGTGATCTTGTCTATGGACTCACCCTTATGCCTAAGTTGCATGAACTCTTCCTTGATTCGATTAATGACCGCTTTGGGACTGTGGTGTTTAAGAAACGACGTCTTAAATTCATCCCATGTCATAGCCTTAGCTACTTCATTTCTAATTTCTTTCTTTTTGTTATCCCACCAGTCTTTCGCTTGACCCCTTAATTGACCCGTACCATAAGCTACGTAGTCATCTTCATCACAATAGGCCCTCTCAAATACCCCTTCGATATCGCTTAGCCATCGCTGGCATATGATTGGGTCAACCTCCCCATTATAGACTGGCGGTTTGCACGCCATGAACTCCTTGTATGTACAAGGCTTTCGTCCTCTGGACTTTTCCTTTGCTAAATTGGCATTATCCTCCAATTTCTTGATTCTTTCCTCAACCACTGATAATACCGTGTTCTGGATCTTATCGATGAAACCAGACAAACTATTTTCGATTGCCTTTCCAACCTCCTCAGCAATCACTTCTCTTGTTTGCTCGGTGACTCTCGGCACCGCATCATCGTTACCTTCATCCGCCATCTTTAATACTGAAATGTTTACATTGACCATTAAACATTTCATTTATAACATATGATTCGACCGTTCTTGTTTCATGCATTTCTTGTGTTTGAGTGAACTTACACACTCTTTTCATGCATATTTGTTCATGTTTCATTTCTATATTCTCTAAATCTACTTAAACAATTAACTCTTACCGGATGCTTGATCAAGCTTGAACCGAACACACTTTATTGACAACCTTGGCTCTGATTACCAACTTGTAAGACCCGACTTAATATAACTAGTTTAATGATACAAAAACTTGCATTTAATACAAAATTTAGGAGTTTACAAAAACTTTCATGATTTTAAGACCTTACATGGTCATAGTATTCAAGTCTTCATACTACTAGTTAACTTTTAAAACCTAGTTTCAAGTGTTTACACATTACTAAAACAAAATAGACAAAATGCAGAAGCTTCATTTGGTGCGTTCGGTTCTTGGTATTTGCTTGATCACCATCCGGGTTAGGTCCATCTTCACCTACGGTCAAAACCATGAAAATTATTAGTTTTGACACTTTAGAAATCAAGTATATACAAGTTCCAGGTTCAAACAAGTCAAAAACAAACAAAATTCATCAGTTGGGACGGTCGCGCCGCGTGACGGACTTCGGGATCAGCCGTCGCGTGACGCCAGCACCGTCGTGTCGTGCGACGGACTTTGGTTCTCCCCGTGGCGCGACGCCAGCATGTTATTTTGACAGAAAGTTGTTGTTTGGAGCTGCTAATTTCGCCCAGCACCACTTATCTCGATTCCAAACTTTAAATTGGCATAACCTTTGTTTCGGGCATCCGTTTTAGTCGATTCTTTTTCCTACGCGACCGTAATTTAATTACGGACGCGTTTATCAGTGCATTTTACATAAAAATATCACTTCAAAAACAGTTGTCCATTAATTTGTCTCTTATTTATTTGACCCATTTGTTTATAAGTTTCATGACATGTATTGTTGTCATCACAAACCTTAGGCCAATGCACTCGTTTCTGCGTTTACCAAATATGAGCTTTTGCTCCCCTCCCGAGGGTTGCTTATGCAATAATAATCATGCTTATTTCCAAGAATTTAACCATGCCTTTCGGAATCATTTGACAAGCGAATGTTCCGAACTATAAACCCTTTACAAGAGCTCATGCTTTTGCAATGAATTAGCGTGTCCGTGACACGGCCTACGCATGATTTTGTATATATATATATATAACGAATCACAAGAGATGATTATTAATTTCTATGTTTGTAACTCAACTTGTTTTGACCCGTTTGGATGCCGAATGGGTGTCACCATTACTAGACACATCCGAACTTTAGTTCTAGCACATGTTTTGACACGTTTTACTTGTCTAAGACACCTTGTCGCTCTCGTGACTTAACGGGTTTTCCTTGTTTACCAAATTTTCAATTTAAGAAAATAAGACTAATAATTAAACATAGTGTAGTGAAATTATAAGTCGCGTACCTTCAAAGTGTGCCCTTCAAGCGTGTATCACTTCCGGCTTGTCCACTAGACGATCCGGATGCTTTACCTAAAGAGTTCCATTCATCATCAATTTAGAACTCTTTCATAATCCATAACGGAGAATTCATTATCATATTCAAATCTGCATTTTTGTTCAATTCTAAACATTTTATTCCTCACTTAGGCGTTTCAACAAACACCTAGCGGGTCAAATTCTTACTTAAACATTACTAGGTTCTTGACATGTTATTTTCACCTACATTTACTTCGATTAGGCGATTTGCACTAAATTTCAACATCAATAATACCGAATTTAACACATGAATTCAGTTTTCACTAGAATAATATTCACAATCTTAGTGTTTATCTAGTCTCTACAAACTCAATAATCACCTACAATGGTGATTAAAATCTCTAGAATTATCATACTAAATTTCAACAAGAATTCATCTAGGGTTTTATCCCTAAACATCATGTTGCTTCTAATTTCATCCATGCATCAAGTAATCAAGCTAAATTTTCGTTTTTCACATTTAACCTAGAATTCAAGATGCAACAAAATACCACAATTTTGCATACCTTTTGATCCCTGCAACAAGGTGATCACTAATTCATGTTTGAAACTTGATTTAGAGCAGATTAGAGGCTTCAATTTGTGAATTTTGTGAGAATTTTAGGGTTTAAAGGAAACCCCTGGTCGCCCTCTTCTTCTGATCGATCCCAGGACACACGTATGTGTGTGTTTGGTGAGTTATTTCCTATTTGATCAATTAAGTTTTAGTTTTTATTAATTTGGTCCCTCAACTTTCGTTTAACTTATAGTTTAGTTATTTTAACCTTAATAATAGTCACTTCAAGACTCTTAACTAACTGGGTTATAGATTCCTAGTTAGTTTGTTCTTGTTTATTTAACACTTTATTATGCTGAATTTAAATTTTATAAATTTCGGGGTGTTACAGGTGATTGTAACGATACCGATACTGACTACCGAAAGATTAACATGGACCATTGTGACACCCTAGGCAAATCCCACATCGGCTGTGGCCAGGAGTGATCCTCGGTTCATAAGGAATTCCCTGCCTCTTAAAATCACTAACGCGTTTTGGGCTTAATGCTAGTGGATTAGAGGAAAACTCCACAGTTAAGCGTGCTCAGGTGGGAGTAGTACTTGGATGGGTGACCTACTGGGAAGTCTCCACCAGGGCAACCAAAAGCAAAGCCGTGAGTTCCTGGATGGGCAACCCATCGGGGGTAAAACGGACAATATTGGTGGTGAGAGGGGCCGGATGTTACACTTGTATTCTATTTGTGCTATGTGGACGTTTAATCCAGGGTGTGTAGTTCTGCCTTAACAATGGTAGCGCTATAGGAGATGCACCTCCCCATTATTCTCAGGGGTATTGTTAGGAGGATTCTAGTTTTCCTTGAGACTTGGGAAAACCACAAAGCATCGGGATACTTGGGCTATCACTTGTTGGACTGCGAACACTAGCATGGCTGAAACTATTTTGTTACACTGACGTATGGATATGAGACTTTAATCTATTATGCTATTATTCAAACTTGTATACTCGCCGGTACATTTTTGTACTGACTCTATTTTAATACATGTTGCAGGCTGATAGATGCTGGAGCTATGGAAAACAAGCTAGGGTTGATGCTTTGAAACTCGCCTAGTTTAACTCTAAAGTTTGAAACAAAGACTATTGTGGTTGTATTCGACATTTGTGGTTGTTTTGATGTTTTAGACAAATTTTGCATGAAACTTATTTAACCTATATCGAAATTATTAGTGTTATGGAATCTCGTGAGCAATCTCAACGCTTAGTGCTCGTACCCCGATGTTTCCGCCATCGGTTGGGGTGTGACACCATCCCCTCGCCGGCCACTGTCTGCGGCGGAAACTTCTTCAACTCATATAACAGTAAATGAAGCACTTGATCTGCCCGTTGATGAGCTTCAGACTGTATCGTGTATGATCTCTGATTCTCTTCTGTAGGTTTAATTTTCAAATTGATGTTGTGGACATGTGGTTTGCTAGATCTAGGGTTTTTAATCACAACTGTACAAGATATAATTTAACACACAGTTCATCCATTTTTTTTAAGTGTATGAGTACATCTCCAATGACCTGCAAATAGAGTTCTGATTAGAACTGAATCAATAAATCACACAAAGCTAGAAGTCTAATTTAAATGATATAGCCTGCCAAATCGATTAATTCAAAGATTAAAAATAATATAGTCTAATTTAAAAATAATAAGTGGGTGAATTTTGATGACCAGTGTTTCTGTTATTAATTTGATGTTTTGGACATGTGATTTAGGATGAATCTTTGGGAATTTGGTGACATAAACAACATGTTACATGTTTATGTGGTGCAGTGGTGGGGATGGTGGTGGTGCGGTGGCGGGGATGGTGGTGCGGTGGTGGTGGTGCGGTGAAGGGGTGGTGGTGGTGCGGTGATGGAGGGTGGTGGTAGGATCTGAGAGAAGGTGCAGTGTGAATTGTAAAGATGAAACTTCTATTTATTTTATATATAATATATAATATTCTTGTGCATTAAAGACTTGTTCATCATACTCTTATGCATATAAGAGTTGTACTTTGTGTGTAAATGACTAATTTGCCCTTGTAGTTAACAAATTTGCTGGATGGTGTTAGAAATTTGGACTCAAATGGTTAAGAAAAGTGGCTATAGGGACTCAGGGCGTTAAACATTTTGATTTTGGACTCAAGTGGTTAAAACCACTAAAACACAGGGACTCAAAAAGTAATTTACCCTAGTATTAGTATATGTAGTGAGAGGTAACATCAAATAAAAAGTTATTTTGTCTAAGTGGGGTGAGAATGAAATTTAACATTTCATTTTTCAAATCAATGGTTAAAATGAAAATTTAGAAAAAAAAAAAGAGTGTAAGGTTATCTTTGAAAAATCATATTTATTGATTTTTTCTCTTCACATGAAAGTCACATGCATATTCCACCCCATTTTTTAAATGTTCATAATTTTTTTATATAAAATTATTTTTTCATGAAAATTTCACCATAAAATCGAGCGTTTTTTATTTTTAATTTGAGTTTCCTATTGCTATACAAAATATGACACCTAAAAAAACCCAAAAAATGTGTTGTATTTCTATGTTATATAGCATTTTTGTGCTGGATTTTTGTACTACATTTTTATGCTAAATGTTGAAGTACCAAAATACCATTCCTTCCTATTTATAAGGAGTGACACATGTCATAATCACAATCTTCTTAAATTACTTAAGCAACCCCACATTTTAGTGGATCTTTTCTCTATTTATTGTTGAATACACTATATGTTCATTCTAAACATATTTTTGGTATATTCATTAATAAATACATTACGTTTTACATTATCATAATTTCAGTATATTCAATTTTTAATACACTACATTTGGATTCTTACATGTATTTACTGGTGAATTGTAACACCCCGAAAACGGGTTTGGTAATCAAACCACGTTAATACTAAAAGACGGGTAAATTACCGTTAGTGGTAAAAGTAACCCGGTGAATATTAGGATTTTTAAATAAATAAACATAATATTAAATAAAAAGTTGTATAAAGGCTTTTGTTGAAATAAAGTTTATAGAAGGCCCGAGTTAACTGGACTTAAAAAAACTTTTTCATGAATTCCCCGAACCCACTAATTTAACTAGGAATGTTTAACCTAGTTAATAAGTGGAAATATTGTTAGAAATAAGTAGGTTGTAGCCTACTTAATAACTAACCAAATAAGAGGGACCAAATTTGGATAACTTGAAAGTTAGGTTATAAAAAGAAAAGATAAAACAAAACACACACACTTGGTGTGTGTCCTCTGTTCGAACCCAGGAAGCTCCCCAGGAGCTCAAAACCCTAGTTATGCTCAATCATCAAATTGAAGGCGAAGCTCAAATTCACAATCGAACATGAATTAATGATCACCCAAGCTAGATGATCATAAGGTATGTAAAATTTGGATGATTTATGAAGTTGTGAAATTTGAGTAAACATCATAATCGCGAATTATGAATGAATTATTGAAGCTATGGCTAAATTATGATGTATAATTGCTTAGAAACAAAACCCTAAGTGAAAATTATACATATGATGCTATGAATTGAATGTTTAGATAATTTACCACACTAGGATAAGTGGGTTTTAATGATATGATGAAATTGATGATATGTTCATGATAAATAGCGTTTAATATCATCAAGTATTAATTCGGTAACTTATGGTTACAAGAACTTGGTAAATAAGTGATTAAAACAGTAACATAAGAATGATGCTTACTGGATAATTGACCAAGTAATTAAACGAGTAGTTGAGCTACATCGTGTAATTATTTACGTTAATAGGCAGTTGACTTTAAAAAGTCAAACTGACCAATGATATAATCGAATGATAAATTCGATATAAGAATCGTAGGATGGAATAGTCGTATAAATGATTATGACTAATCTAACCATCTTACAAATTTCAATGATAGTTTGATGCTTGACAAGCTAGGTGAAAGCTTGTGAAGGAAGCGGGTCAAATAAATCAAGAATGAAGGAAAAACATAATCAGGATGCAAGGTAAGTATAGCTTACACTATTCTTGTAAGTCTCGAAACCGAGATCACAATGATATCACACTAGCTTGAATGGTGGCGGAATCACACAAACAAGCTATGATTCAAGAAAGGAGATGAAGAAGAAAGATCTTTAATTGATGATTATCCAAATCTTGCATACATATGATTATGTCAAATACAAGATTCTTAATGACTTCACCACTAATAACAACCAAAAACCACACATGCTCCTAAAACATGACTTACTATTTATAGTAGGAGATTAGGGAGGAGGCTCCCTAAACCCTAGGCCCTTTTACCCAAATAAGCCCACTCTAATATCCACTAATCCATCAGCCCTCTAAATCACTTAGCTACTAATCCATAAACCTTCAAGGGCCTAACAATCTCCCCCTAGGTTTACTGGATTAGTTGATGCGTCGAACTTGAGGAGCTACCCAGAACTGGATTAGGATCAGCAAACAAGCAATTCCCGATGATGTTTGCAACAACACTCGTCCAGGACTTCGCACATTCTTCATATTTGTCGTTGTAGCGAAATATGATGATGATTCAGAAACAAAATATCTTCCTCATGAAAACTCATTTGATCCAACGTATCTGGTATGCGAATCGACAGGTTTTCAAAAATAACCGCAGCTTCAGCCATCTTCGGATCATGCGCCCAGAAGTTGGAATTCTTGAGAATTTTCTTAGCGAACTTTCGAAGGATGGGAACTTCTTCTTCTTTGGCGGTCTGTGGCCAGATGTCAGATTTTAACTATCTTCTTGGTGAGAAAGGATCACAAACATCAGGGTTTTCTTCTGATCTTTGATTCAGTAGTCTTCATGGATGGGAAATTGTTGTTGACTTCCTTCTCATGGAACATCCATTCTCTGCTTCTCTTGTTTGATTAGAATCAGCCACACATTCTTGTCATGGTTGTACCTCCAGCTAGCGACCACATGCTTGTTTTCCTATTTATCGTAGTGGCTAGACTCTAACTTCATCACAAATCTATCTGGCCTCTTTGTAGGATCTTTGAGCTGGAAGTTTTCATCTAGAGGATTCAAATCCTGATTCTTCATCATAATCATTTTGCTTGTCACATTTTCTCCTTTCATGCTTTTTGCTATTTGTTGGTGCATATGTCTGTCGACTTCGTCTTGTATCGAGTCTTGTAACTAGAATGATAGATCAGGACACGTAGATCGAGGAAAACGGGAAACTGAGCTGAACCAGCCAATTCACACGAAGTGGCCAGTTCGTACGAACTGACCAGTTCATGCGAACTGGCATATGCTGGTTCGTGCGAAGTGATGTCCCTATAACTAGTGGTTTTGAGATTTCATTTGTAAAACTTCTGATTCCGGTAGCGAAGCTCTGCCGAAGTGTCGCCAAACCTGTAAAACGTTGTTATATCAATCCAATCGACATTTAAGCTACTTCTAAGTGTGAATCAAGCTGCAAGAACATCAATACGCCTGTTTCTGCTTTTCGTATTGATCGAGAACTCTTCTGATTGTCTCGTTTGATCGATTCAACGATCCTACAAGTGGTATCAGAGCTCAGGAGGAAGAGTTCTTACCATTTCATCTTGTTTTCACCGAAATTTCTGAATTCTACTCATTTGTACTCACTTTCTACACTTTTTCTCAAAATTAATCGAGTTTTCATGGATAAAATGGACTGATTTTCACATATAACACGTAAAACACAGTTTTAATCAATCCTTGAAAAAATCAGAACTTAATTCAACCTAAATCTTGATCAATTTTGTCAAAAACATATCCGATCGTGTGACATCATCATTAGTTCGCACGAGTTGCTTTCCAGATCGTGTGAAATTGACTCCAGTTCGCACGAACTGAAGTCCATGTCATTTGAAACTCACTCAGTTCGCACGAGGTGAGATATAAGATCTTCAGTTCACATGAGGTGGTCATTTAGAGAACCAGGTCGCTTGAAAAGTTGGTCAATTCGTTTGGAAACCATCAGTTCACACGGTTTGGTGTGATCAGGTCGTTTGAAGTGTGAATTTTCTCCAGTTCGCACGAAGTAACTCAATTCGCACGAGTTAAGTCAGATCGCACCAGTTCAGTTCGTTTGAAGTTCTCTAGTTCATACCAATTCTAGATCGTGTGAAACATCACCAGTTCGTTTGAACAATCTGATTTTGTGAACTTATAAACTCGAATCATGGAAAACGAATTCTACAACACATTTGCTACTCCGATCACTATGGCTCAGAATGTGAACTTAGAGAATGAAATGGGCACCATGCAAAAACCGCCTAAGCTCATGAATATCGAGGAATATAACAGTTGGGAAGAACGTTTTGAAAATTGGGTTCAAGCAAATCATTTAGATGCATGGGAATGTGTTGAACAATGATATGTTAGGCCGATTGATGATGACGGAGAGATTGTTGCTATTAAAGATCTAAGTGATGATGAGAAAAAGAAATACAAAAGTGAAAAAATGATGATCAGTATATTGCAATAAGCCATTAAAGAAGATATCTTGATTTTATTGCAACACAACGGAACTGCACACTCAATGTGGAAAGCATTAAAAACGAAGTTTGTTGGAAGTCAAGACATGATCAAGAACAAAAAATCGCTTTTGAAGAAAGAATTTGATCTATTTCGTGGATTAAAAACTGAAAACACCAAGCAAATTATAGAAAGATATTGCAATTTGGTTGTTAACATGAAGCGTATGGACATCAAGAAAGATAGAGAAGAATGGGTTGAAAAATTGGCTGATGCATTACCACAAGATGTTTGGGGCACATATCTTATGATGTTGAAGAATAATGATGATTTTGCAGATCTAACATTGAGCAAGTTTATTGAAAAACTTGAAGTTCAAGAGATGGAACAACGGAAGATGGCGAAAATGAAGGACTTTAATGGTGAACAGGATATTGGTTTGTACTACAAAGGAAGTACGATTGATAAGACCAACATTGCGCCAAAGATCGAAACTGCATTCAATGCAAAGAGTTCTTCTGGAGGGTCATCTCAAGGATCAACCAAAAATATTGGTCTCTTCTGATCACAACTTAACCACTTTCTCACAATCAATGATATTCTTTATTTTGACTATTCCCAGTGGGTTAATATCATCAGCCAGATTTCCATCAGTAACCTTTTGTTCACTGTTAGCGTTTCTGATCAAGGTGTATTTGTTCTGCCCTTCATTCCCTAAGACACCTCCTCCAGTACTTAAAGTGTTGATTCTCTTAATAGAGAATATTGGATTGGTCATTGGTTTGTGGAGAATTTCCCAGCTTCCCTCATTCCTGACTTGAACAATATTTTTGCTTATTGGAGAGAGTGGCCTTTTTGGATTGTCTTCTTTACCTTTTCAGTAGTAATGTTTCATGTGTTCTTCAGGGTACATGATTGTGTGTAAATCACCTTTTAGCACTTCTTTTTCTTTGAGGTTTTCTTCTGAATCCTCTCCAATTACTTTTCTTGGCCTTTTTGAGGAGGTTACTTCATGTTCCATTCTTCTCTTATCTTTTTTATACAACTTTATGCTGAATTCTGTTTCTCCTGTGAGACCTGTGGAAGATGATTGAACTGGAACATGTTCTTTCTGTTATACCCTTGAAGTATCTGGCTTTGGGATGTTTGGTGGAGGACTCATGAGTAACTTTGGCTTACTAGGAGGAGGACCCATGGACTGCTTCTGTTTTTGAGTTGTTGGTGTTTCTGATTGTTTGGTTTGATCTTGTTGAATGATTTCTGGTTGTTTAAGTTTTTGTTGAGAAGTTTTTGGTACTCCTGCTTGTTTTTCTTGTGGAATTGGGGCTTTCAGTTCATGAACATCAACTTTTTCCAGTCTGGCAACATTGTACTCCAACCTCTTTACCAACAGATGAACATCAGCAAGAGCTTGAGTATTTGATTCTTCTTGTTTCTTCATTCTCTGAAATTCCAATTTATTCTGATCTTTCTGTGGAGACAATTCCACTATCCGCTTCTCAAGAGCCTCAGCCATGCTGCTGTTGTTGGCTCTGAGGAACTGAATTTCTTCAAGGATTCTTCCTGAACTTGAGCTTTCCCCAGCACTTGCAACCTCAGCCATTTGTTTCTTGATTTCTTTCAATTCTTTGAGAGCTTTATTGAATTCCGGTGAGCTCTCTCTGTTTTCTTATGACTCTTGTAGTTTGTTGAGGGCTGCAGTGTTGTCTTATGTTTGCTTCTGCACAGCTTTGACAGTTTCTGATAATACTTTGATGTCTGATCTTTGATTTCTGATCTCTTCCAACATCAGATCAAGTTTATCTTCTGTGGCTGTTTTCCCAGTACAAACAACAGTTGTGTCTTCAAGTTCCTTGTGTAGTTGTTCAGTTGACATGGATTGATGTCCTTGGAAAATAGGAGGAACAACAGATGTTCCACCTCTAACACCAGCAGAAAACACATTCTCTGCTGTTCTGAGGTTAAGAGGATTGAAATATTCCATATTCTCTATACCCTCACCAGAAAATTGAAACACATTCAAGTTCTGGTTTTCTTCATATCCTTGAACCTTTTCCGGTTCTCCATGAGTTGTTGAGAAACTCTTAGTTTTCTCATCCAGGTTTCCTTGATCATTAGACTGATCTCCACCTGTTGCAACCACATTTTCCTCCTCAGAATCTGATTCAGAAAATGGGTCTTTGGTTCCACTCACATTTTGTCTTTCAGAAACAGTGCCTCTTTGTAAAATTTCATAATTTCCTTGAATTGAATCATCAGAATCACTCTCAAAATTATGAAATATATTAAGTTTAGAGTGTTGTGCACCTGTTTCTCCCATATGTGATATTTCAGCATGATGTTCTTCTGCCACAGGACTCATGTTCACATATTCATCAGCTGGGTGAGGTTTCGATTCACCTTGCTGCTCCATTGTTGGTGTGCTTGACTCTTGTGCATCATGCTCCATGGGGGACACACTATCAAAGACTTTCCTGTTCTCTGGCTTTTTGCTCAACATCCTTAGATATTCTGCTCTGTAAGGTGAATCTTCTGGTATGAGATTCATCATTCTTTCTGACAGAACATGCACATCATGATCTGACTTCCAAGACCCTCCTGTAGTCCAAGGTCTCATGATTTCTGTACTCCACATATTTTCTGATGCTGGAATTTCTAGGTTCCTTTCAGAAAATGCATCAGAAATTATGATTGACAGAAATCTGGGAAAAGGTAGATGAGAATCTATCCTTCCAGTGTTAGTCAGAATTGTTCTTCTGATCAGATTAAATATTTCTGTTCCAAAATCAATATTCAATCCACTAATGAGACTGAACATGATTGTTAGAAAATTCATATTTATCTTATCTGTGCCTCCAATTTTTGATGATAAACACTTGTTTAGAATTTCCATTAATACTTGCCAAAGGCAGGTACATGATTCCTCTTGAATTCATTGATTTTTGAGATCTTTGTTTTGTAACCCATTACTGCATCAAGTAGTGAAAACATATCTTCCTTTTCTGGAGCATCTTCATAGCTTTGGCTTAAGGGTAGTTCCAAACATTCCCTTAATTTCTCTAGTGAGATTGTAATGAAGATATCTCCCCACACATGTGCTGTAAGCTCAGTTTGATTTGAGAGTTTGAGAGTCTTTACAACTTGTTGTACAAGTTTTTTCTGGTACCTCTCTGGTCTTTGTGAGAGCTTGAGCTATTGGGCATCTGGTTAGAAATTCAATCAGGATTTGACACTTTGTATCATATTCTTCAATATTATCGTTTATCACTTCATTGTTGCTCTTTAATGGAAGAAATTCAGCATCGGTGATGAAAGGAACAGAGTGTTCAACTGGTGGCTTATTGATGTTGATGGCAGCCATTGAAAATTTGGGTTTTTGCTTTGCAAAAGGGTTTTTAGGGTTTTGAGTTTGAAGGTTGAAGATCGAAGTCTCTGTATTTGAATGAGGTATTTATAGTGTTTTGAGACATAGATGTTTGAGTGTTTTCCGTGGGTTGTTTGCATTCAAGGTGGTTAATGACACCTTAATGATATTTCTAATCCGTTTAAGAAACAACCGTTTTTGAAAACCTTTGGTTTTTCTTTAATTTAATATCAATCTTTTAATGAAAATCAGAGATTCCAAAGATTTAGCAGATAAACACTAATGTCCAAATTGCACATTTTCTTCATGTAGGACCCCTTTTGTTTTAAAAAGGTCCAATAGAAACCCTTTTGAGATTGTGTATCTTCCCAAGTTTTTCCTTTTGATGATTTATATCAGAAAATCTTTGAATAAAATCTTTGAGAGTTGGATTTTCTTCATAATTCATCAGAATGCATTTGATTCATATTTAGAAATTGAATCAACATTTTTTTTAGATGAGAGGGAATAAGTAGAGTTTGAGGTTTTAACTTACTTTGCAATTCTGAACTCCACATCATTGTTCTGATTTCAGAAAGTGTTGGTTATACAGCTTGTTCCAATCCTTAGAAAAAAAATATTTTGAAAGAAACTTATTTCAAAAATTTAGTTGGTTATAAGTTTTTTGAATCTGGTTTAAATTTGTCAGACTTCCTGGTTGTCAAGAGAATTTTCTGATAAAAAAATTGATCTTCTGATTCATTATCAGATTTTCTGGTTAATTTTCTGATGTATAAACAGATTCTGATGATTTATTTGGTTTTCTGAAAAATTATCAAATTTTCTGATTGATCATCAGATTTTCTGAGTTTCACTAAATCTTATCAGATTTCATTTGAGTTTCACCAGATTTTCCTTGTTTTTATCAGATATGTTGTTTTAGTTCCCCCAAGATCTATTGTCTTGTTTTTGTTTTTTTTTAGGTTAAAAGAAAAAAAACAAAACCAAATATATAAAGATACGAAAATATCATTAATAAAAAAAACAAACAAAACAAGCAAACAACAACTCCTCCTCCTTGAGTACGTTGAACATGGCCTTCACATATAACCAGAGACAGGTTATATGACCAGTGTGATTATTTGATGGGACAAGGGTAGGATCGCTGATGTTCTGTTGTAGTGCTAGTTCAGCCCTTGGATACCAGCTTCTTACTCCTCCGAAGTCCAGCTGACTGGTAATCACCTTGGTCACAAATTGAGGGTAGATCAGAAAAGGTTGACAATCGTGAATGTTTCCTTCTAGATCTCTCATGAGAAATTTAGAATAGTTGTAAGGTTTTTCCTGTACAACTGCATAAATCACTTCCATTCTGTATGGCAGCTCGTTGAAGTGTCCAATCTTCTTAGAGAAGCAGACACTTAGCTGTGTCATAAAGTACTGGAAAGGTGGTATGAAACCAGACTTGCTGATTTGCCTTGACACGTTGTATGTATGGTAGCCCATGTCTGTCAAGGTTTGTTGCACCATTTCCTTATCCAGGAAGGTGTTTTCCTGATCATCACCCAAGTGGAGGACTTCTCTGAGAGTCTCCTCCTTTAGGGTGATTTTAACCCCCATAACCTTACTTTCAATCCACATGGAAGTGGCACTGAAGATGATTTCAGCATTCCACCAGAATTCTTGAAGAAGATCTGGATGGATGGTTACATGTGTAGACACAGAAAAGCCCAAGGGACTTTGCATGATCATGTTGTACACATACCTGCAATCTTCCCATGCAGGTCCTTCCAAATTAGACATAAGTCTAAGGTTATGATGTCTGTGAAGTGGGAGAGGGAAGTGAGTTTTTTTTTTCATCATTTTTGGGTGTGCCATTTTTTTTTGAAATAAGAAATTTTCTGATGAGGAGCTTTTGAAGAGAAGATTGTTTGGTGAAGAAAGTCTTTTTCTGGATGTTAATATTTATAGATGAAAGTGATGGTTATACCATAATTGTTATTAATAGCCAAAGATTTTCATTTTCATTTCAATCTCTTCATTTAAGACGATATCTGTTGCAGTAGGAATATGACAGTCTACTTAAGCCTCATGTGTGAGAGAGCATTGAATAGCTAGGCGGCTATGTTTATAGCCCCTAATCATTTTTGTGCCTACGTGTCTCTCAAACATCTTATGAAAAAATGACGTTGCATGCATTGGTAGTATGAGAAAAATTCAATTTTCTGCAAAAAATTCTCTTGTGACAGTTGATTTTCTTTGCAGTGACATTTATCTTAATGCATATTACCTTTCCCCCTTTTTGTTGTTTTTTTTAATTTAAATAAAAGAAGAAAGAAAAAAAAATACAAAAACAGAATATACACAATTATGAATTTATACACATATGAGATATGTATGAAGATGGAAATTTTTGATGATCAGTGATCATTCTGATTTTTCAGCAAAGTTTTGTGATATCATATCAGAATTTCTGATAATCTCATCAGATTTTCTGATACTTCTTCAGATTTTCTGATAAATCATCACATTTATTGATGATTTATCAGATCTTCTGATATTCCATCAGATTGATGGATTTCTTTGTCAGAAACCTGTTGATTTACTCTTTGATTATCAGAATTTTGGTGTTCATCAATTTGGTTTTCAATTTGTGTCCTTTTATTTTCAGAAAAATCTTCATCTTTTATATTAACCATACCAAGTTTGCTGATTAAAAAATTGTGTCTCTTTTCATCAAGAGGTTTTGTAAAGATATCAGCAATTTGGTTTTCAGTTGGAACAAAATACATTTCTATGTTACCTTTCTCAACATGATCTTTTATGAAGTGATATCTGACATCCATGTATTTGGTTCTTGAGTGATGAACTGGATTTTCTGTTATTGCAATTGCACTCTTTGAATCACATATGATTGGTATTTTTGTCAGATTTACTCCATAGTCTCTCAGTTGAGTTTGCATCCACAACACTTGTGAACAGCAACTTGTTGCTGCTACATATTCTGATTCTGCTATTGATGTTGCAACACAGTTTTGTTTCTTGCTTGCCCAACATACCGATTTTTCTCCCAAGATTTGACATGCACCAGATGTGCTTTTTCTGTCAATCTTGCACCCTGCATAATCTGCATCTCTATATGCAATTAGTTCAAGGTTTGTATCATTAGGATACCAGAGACCAAGATCTGATGTGCCTTTTAGATATTTGAAAACCCTTTTTACAGCTTTTAGGTGGGATTCTTTAGGATCACATTGATATCTGGCCAGAAAGCATGTTGCAAACATAATATCTAGTCTGCTTGCAGTTAAATATAGCAATCATCCTATCATCCCCCTATAGGTTTTAATATCTACACTTATTCCATCTTTATCAGAATCTAATTTGTTCCCTTTTGCCATGGGAGTTTTTGAAACAGAGCAATTTTCAAGTGAGTATTTTTGTAGAATTGTTTTCACATACTTTGATTGACTCAAGAATATTCCATCAATTCTTTGTTTTACTTGTAAACCTAAGAAAAAGGTTAACTCACCCATCATACTCATTTCAAAGTGGCTGGTCATTAACTTTTGAAACTTTTTACAGAAATTTTCATTTGTTGATCCAAATATAATGTCATCAACATATATTTGGACTAACAAAGTGTGACCTTTGTGTGTTTTGAGGAAAAGTGTTGTGTTAATAGTACCTTTAGTAAACCCAAAATTGAGTAAGAAGTTTGAGAGTGTTTCATACTAGGCTCTTGGAGCTTGCTTCAAACCATACAAGGCTTTGTTTAATCTGTAAACATGATTTTGAAATTTTGGATCAACAAAGCCTTCTTGTTGATGCACATAAACTTCTTCCTCAATTTTACCATTCAGGAAAGCAGATTTTACATCCATTTGATAAACTTTGAAATCTTTGGATGCAGCATATGCAAGAAAAATTCGTACTGCTTCTAATCTAGCTATTGGTGCAAAGTTTGATCATAATCAATACCTTCTTGTTGACAATAACCTTTGACCACTAACCTTGCCTTATTCCTGGTGATTATGCCATTTTCATCTGATTTATTCCTGAATACCCATTTTGAGCCTATGACAGATTTGTCATTTGGCTTGGGCATCAGATCCCATACCTTGCTCTTTTCAAACTGATCCAGCTCTTCTTGCATAGCTTGAATCCAGTCTGAGTCATTTAGAGCTTCTTTGACAAACTTGGGTTCTATTTTGCTTAAGAACCCATCAAATGCACATTCATGTGCTGTTGCAGATCTTGTTCTTACACCATCTGCTAGATTGCCAATGATGTCAGAATGAACATGTCCTTTAATCCATCTTAACTTGTTGTGAAAAGTTGTTGGTTCTGATGGATTTGAAGTTTCCCCCTGAACAGTTGCCTCAGCTGTGTGTAGTGTATCAGAATTTTGGTGATCAGACATATTTTCATTGTTTTTATTCAAGATTTCTGATGCACTATTCATTTGTTCTGCAGGGTTAGTACATGAAATATCTATAGATTTGTTTGTGAGAGATTTATCATGTTCTAAGAAATCTTCTGTTATCATTTCAAAGAGATGTTCATAATTTTCTTGTTAGTCAGAAAAATTTTATTTCTTTCATGTATTCATCAGAAACCTCTGTTTCTGATGAGTCATCAAAAGAAACATACAGACTTTCTCTGATTGTCCTTGTGTTTAGAATAAAATTTCTGTAAGCTTTTGACGACAATGAATAACCAAGAAAAATACCCTTTTCTGCTTTTCTGTCAAATTTCTCAAGGCTTTCAAAATCATTGAAAACAAAACATCTACAACCAAATGAATGTAAAAATTTTACACTTGGAATTCTTCCATTGATAATGTTGTATGGTGTTTTGTTGAGCCTTTTGTTGATTTTGGTTCTGTTTTGGGTAAAACAGGCATTTGCTATTGCTTCTGCCCAAAAATGAGTGGGCATTTTAGCATAAGCAAGCATTGTTCCGGCAGCTTCTACTAAGGTTCTATTTTTTCTTTCAACCACCCCATTCTGTTGAGGTGTTCTGGGAGCAGAAAAATCTTGAGAGATTCCTTTACTCACAAGAAATCTCTCAATTTTTGAATTATTAAATTCTGTACCATTGTCTGATCTGATCCTTCTGACTGTTAGTTTTAACAGATTTTCAATCTTTCTGATAAAATTAATGATCAGATCAGGAGTTTCACTTTTCTTCCTTAAAAATTCTACCCATGTGTACCTGGAAAAATCATCTACTATTACTAGTATGTATTTCTTTCCAGAAAAGCTTTCTGTACTTATGGATCCACACAAATCCATATGTAAAAGTTCCAAATTTTGTGTAACAGAAGACTCAGAAATTGATTTGTGTGAGCTTCTTTTGGATTTTCCCATCTCACAAGCTTCACAAATTTTATCCTTCTTTGAGGATATCAAAGGTAATCCTTTTACTAGACCTTTGCTTGCTAATTTGCTTAGGTTTTTGAAATTTAAGTGGGCTAATCTTTTGTGCCATAACCAACTACTACCCTTGTTGATTTTTTGAAAATAAACATAATTTTGGATGTTCATTTTCTTCTTTGAAATCAAAATAGTAAATTGATTGCCTTATCCTTTTTCCACTTAGATAAATTTTATTATCATCCATACCTATTAACAAGCATTTTTCTGGTAAAAAGGTTACCTGAAAACCTTTATCACAGAATTGACCACAACTTAGTAGATTGTACTTCATGCCTTCTACATAGGCTACTTTCTCTATGGTCAAACATCCATACCTTATTCATCCATATCCCATGATCCTCCCTTTTACTCCATTTCCAAAATTTACCATTTTACCCAGCTTTGAAACAAAGTTGTTGAGTAAGCTCCTGTCCCCAGTCATGTTCTTGGAGCTTCCTGAATCGCAGTACCAGATCTGCTGCACATGATGGTCCTGAAATGGAAAATTAGAGGGTTTTTGGTACCCAGACTTGCTTGGGTACTCTTTCTGATGAGCTTTTAATCATATTGTTTTCTCTTGATGGCCTTTCATCAGAATATCTGTTATATGCTGAGCCATAAACATAATTTTCATTTTTCTTTGGGAGATGGTATTGAACAAGCTTCAGTATATCAACACACATACAAGATTCCTTATCAGAATTTTCTGATATTCTTTCTTGTGATGGAATGAGTGGATAATTTTGAAAAGATGAGTGAACTACTTCTCGAATATTTAAAGATTTTTGATTGCATTCATTTATTTTTTCTTTAAAGTTTGGTTTTTCAAAACAGTATTCAGAACAGGTTGATTTGCATGATTCAGAATCAGATTCTGATAAAAATTTATCAGAAATTTGATGGGTTGCTTTTACAAAGACAGTGGGTTTACTTTCTCTTGTTTTACATATCCTAAACCCTCTCCTTTGTTCTTTGGTGTGAACTCAATGAAGTTTATGAATTCTTTAGCTTGTTGAAAACCTTTTACATTAATTTCGTTATCATTAATTTTCTTGTAAAGATCTTTTCTTTTATTTTCATAGAACTCAATTTTTGCTCTGTGATCTAAACTTTCTTCTGTTAGTATTTGGTTTTCAAGTATGATTTTATTCATGGTCCTCTGCAACTCATCAGATTTTTTACTATCTGATTGTTGTTTATCTTGCAGATTTAGAAAATCTGACATGAGCTTGTTTAGCTTGTGTTCAAGATCAAGATTGTCTAAACTTACCTTCGGTCCTGAAGTTTTTGGTAGGTCATCAGAAAGTGCCATGAGGCAGAAATTTTCCATTTCTTCCTCTTCTTCATCTGAAGAATCATCAGATAGCCATGTATATGTCCCTGCAATTAAACTGACTTGCTGCTGCTTCTTAGCTTCTTCTAGTTTCTTCTCATAATAAGCAACATCTTTCAGTTTCTTGGTCTTGCATGATGATGCATAGTGGCCTCTCTGCTTTCACTTGTAACACATAACTTCAGCCTTTCCCTTATCCTTAGATCTACCTTCTTCCTTAGATCTTCCATCCATCCTCCCTTTGTCACTTCTCTTGTATCTTTGGCCTCCTCCCCTCAACCTCTGCTCAAATGTTTTGATGAGTAGTGCTATTGCTTCAGCAAAAGTTGAAAAATCTGATGATGTATCAGAAATTTCAAGATTTTGACTGTTTGATGGTTGTGGATCATTGGTAGGTGGTGTTCTTTGTGAGTTTGAGATTAGAGCTAAAGATCCCCCTCTTTGAATGGATTCTTCAAATATTTCTTTTTCTCTGGGGACCAGAATGCTGTATAAGTCATGAAGACTTATATTGCCTAGTTCTAAGGTTGAGGACAAAGTCATGGTTAGACTTCTCCATTCTCTAGGTAAAGCATCCAGAAATTTTATGTTTCTTTCATCATTTGATTTTGTTATTCCAAATTTCTTTAGCTCGTTCAAAAGTTTTGTAAATCTTTGATATGTTTCATTTAATCTTTCATTAGGTAAACTTTTGAACCTCTCATATGAGGAAACGTTGTTTGTTCTCTTGTTTCTCTTCATCCTTTCTCCTCATTCACAAAGATTTTCCAACTGATCCCATATTTCCTTAGCTGATGCACATGCATCAACTTGTGAAAATATGTCATTGGGGATAGCCATTATTAAAAGTGACTTTGCCCTTTTATCCCCAACCACATTTTCCTTGTCTTCCTCACTCCAAATCATTTCACTTTTGGGAGCTCAGGAGGCAGGGATAGCAGGTGATTGGTCAGTTGCTGGAATAGCTGGTATTTCAGTCATTGTTATATGTGGACCCCTTTCAATGGATTGAAACAGAGCTCGGTCATGACCATTAATGAAATTGACCATCCTGATTTTCCATTGGGGGTATTCCTCTCTGACCAGAGTCGGAGGTTTGGACATAGAACCAATGTCAAAAGCATTATTCCATGATTGAAAGCTGGCCATATTTAGAGAAAAGAAGATGAGCAATTGATCGTTTGAAAATGATTTATTCAATCTGCTCTGATACCAATTGTTGGTCCCAATATGGACTTAAAAACTTATTTTCACGTAATATGGCAAGTGATTTCAGTAGATGTGAAAAAGTGTGCGGAAATGGAAATCAGACTTTCAAGAAACAAGACCTACATAATTATCAAGTTTATATCACTTTGAAACAAAATGGTTTACAAGGTGATTGTAAGATTATTATCTATTACAAATGAATACTTGAATTCTGAGGGTGAGAGAGCAATGGAGTTTTGTAGTATGTATTGAATGCTAGGCTTAACTTAACTCATTGTTCTCTGCTTGGAGAGCCTTCTATTTATAGAAGGCTGAATATATGAATAAACATTTGTTTATTCATATATATTCGTGCAAAAAGTAGCGCCTTGACATATTCATTGAATCCAACAATCAATTTTCCTTTGTCATCATGAGATCCAATAATGTCAACTTGCTTCGGTTAGTGTGGCAGGATAGAGCTGATTTTTAGACAAGTGAGGTATCTTATCAGAATTTCTGATAAACCACTTCATCAGAAATTCTGGTGAAGAAATCATCAGAAAATCTGATGATCAGAATCGTTAGAAACTGATGATATTTCATCTGAAATATCATCAGATCCATCAGAAATGACCTTCTCTGATAATCTTCTTCAGCTCTTGATCAACCTGTGATTCTTTGAAGCAGATGTTGTTCATTTCAGTTGTCCTATCCGATCTTCTTCTTGTTGTTGTGATCTTCAGGACTGTTGTCTTCTTCATAGATCAAGTTGAATCTGATTTTCTTCAATACTTACAAATAAAGTTTCCTAACAGCTTGTGAGATTCTGACTCCTCTGCTTGTCCTCCTGGACGTATTCATTGACTAAGGAGATCACATCTTTTGTTTCCGTTGTATAGTGATTGTATGTTCCCATAATAACCGCAACACGATAATCCCATGCTTGCTTCGTGGCAAACCATACAAAAAGGCCCTGTTAATCCTACCAAGTGTCACATTCAATCCGCTCTTCTCAATTTCCGAAGCCAGTAGCATAAATCTTCTGATTACGTCTACTACGCTTTCACCCTCAATGAAGCTGAAATTTTCAAGTTGTTGCCAGAGCAACTGTCGTTGGGAATCGGTACTTGGAGAATTCATCATTTGCCCTAACAATAACCTGTAAGCTAGCTAACTCAAACACGTTGCAATCGAATGAACCCACTTCCTATATCACACTGTGGTTCGAGATGGTGAACAGTGTGTCACACCCCGACCGCGTTAAAACAATAAACCACGACGGAAACGTCAGGGAGTGAGGTGACAGAATCATTGTTTCACAACCATGGATTTAAATAATTTCGTTTTATTGAATTGAATGTATTACATTATATTGAAGTTAGAAACAAAACATGAACAAATAGACTTTCATTGTAATTAAGTCACTAAGGCCTCGTCCGTTCCTATGTGAGCATGCATCAATATCATCAAACATCATCAACTATGGTACCTGAAACACATGTGAAAATACGTCAGCATAAAAATGCCGGCGAGTACATAGGGTTTTATGTGAGTGTCAGATTCATGGCTAGTTTACATGTTGCAATACCTAATTAAAAACCTTGTTTTGAAAAGTATAGTATTGCGACATAATTAACCAACTCAAATCAAGTTGGTTATAATTTATAAAATCTCGTAGCCATGATTCTTAACCCAAAACATCTTTTTAAGAAAATCAAATTGTAAAACATCTCGTAAAAACTCGTTAATAAAACTCGTATGGTTTATATTATTCAGAAAACATCATTGTGTGACATCGTTTAAGAATCGTTTACCCAAGTGAACTAAATAACGCAATGATATATAACGTGTTATAAGCACTTATATATAGGAAGTACCAGCGGCGTATCCACCATGCTTATAACACGTCACACCCGCCCCGTTACCTAATCACTTCCCTATCCCAACAGTTCAAACAGTTACACACGGTTCACATAAATCAAACAGATACACACGGTTCACATAAATCAAAAAGATACACACGGTTCACATAAATCAAACGGATACACACGATTCACATAAATCAAACGGATACACACGGTTCACATAAATGTAAAAACAATGTGCTTGCATTCTAAGTGAATATACATAGCAAAACATAACGAAATCATGTACTATAAGTGTACTAATGAACATAGCAGTATTCATTATGAAAGCACGAAAAAACATGAAAGTAACAAGTAGGCACATGTGTTCCACCCCAAAATGTTTGAAAAACAGTAAAAGAGGGGACTATGTACTCACTTGAGGATGCTTAGAAGTCTTGACTAGCAACCAAGCAAAGCTAGAGGGATCACGAAAATCAAACGACACCTAATATAGGTAACTATGTTAATAAACGGACCTAAATCGGGAGACCGGATAGTATGAGGTTTCGTAAACCAAATGAGTATTGGAACTCATATGACATGGTTTAACAAAGCCTACATACTAAAACAAAACCTAACCTAAGTGCTTACGGTCCATTACGACTCGTTAAGGTAGCTTACGCCATTTTAACGTGTCGTTCGCGTAAAACGCGTTCAGACCGCCTAACTAGTCCTATGACAAGTATTATATTCCTAAACATGTCTAATAATGTTGCCTAATCAGTTTAGATGTCAAAATTTAGGTTACATATGCTTAAAAAGAATTTATGTGTAAAAAGGGCATTTTGGTCATTTTACCTAAGGCATATAAACTACCTATCATACAACTACTTAAACGAAGTGACCATAAGGTATAACCTCGAAAGGTTATTCCCTATACAACTATGGTCACAAAATATGTTTGGTCAGATCCTAAAGATCGACCAAACGGGTCTACTTCGAAAGTCTAAGCGGTTGTTTAGACTGCTTGACTTACGACTCTATACAAGCACTAGACTAGAAGTGACGAGCTAAACATGTTAAAACATGCTTAACTAAGTTAGAAAACAA
This sequence comes from Helianthus tuberosus, assembly GCA_030545235.1. Classification (NCBI taxonomy): domain Eukaryota; kingdom Viridiplantae; phylum Streptophyta; class Magnoliopsida; order Asterales; family Asteraceae; genus Helianthus; species Helianthus tuberosus. Next base: position 90,127,820 of record CM060369.1, read on the forward strand.
GTTTGATATCAAAACAAAAGGTTTTGATACCTAAGAATAGTTTGGTTGCAAAATACGCATAAACGCGTATTTTGACCGAAACTATGACTCGTCACTACACCATAACAACGTGGTAATCAGTAGGTATAGTCACTAGGGACTATAACCATCGTGATTACGCTCACGTTGCGAAGTTCAAACGAACTTCATGTTGACCATTGACTGGTCAAAGCAGAAAGTCAAACACTATTTGAATTTCACGCTTAAAAACGCGTAAAAGAACGAAAGAATACTTACAAAGGGTCCAAGTAAGGTAATCTTGATCCAAATTGCTCATGTATGAGGTGCCAAGCCCCAACTTAGAGCAAAAAGGATCAGATTTGTGAGGAGTCAAGTGAAGTCTTGGTGGGTATTTATAGATTTCGGTCCACCATTAAGATCGTTCCTCGATTCCCGAGCTTTAATCTCAACCTTACACTTGCACCCACTGAATTGTAATACAATGGGTGTCCAAAACAAGCACATTGGATGAAGAAACCATGTGCAAAACCCATGAAACCAGCTGCTGAATTGAAAAACAAGTTTTCTGATCTAGGCAGTTTTACGCGGGCCACGTAAGAATAGGCTCAGGCTTACGCTGAAGGCCTAAAAAGTTTGGCAGAATTACAATTTTAGTCCCTGCAGGCCTAAAACTTGGTTTTCAATGCATTTTTGACACGTTTAAGCCCTGTTAACCCCATTTCAAGGCTCTAAAATGAAGGTAAAGTATAGGGAACTTAAAATGTGCTCAAAAATATCTCGGATGTCGGTTCGTTTGGTCGTACGGTTGCGTTGTTCGGTTAATTACGACGGAAATCGTAACGGACGCAAAAAAACGATCCAAATTAAGCGACGAATGGATTTTATCATGCCAATCACTAAAATAAAATATTTTAATGATTACATAAATTTTTGGATGTCCGGATATATTCAGAACGTAAGATATGCGTGAAAATGCAAACTTATGCACTTTTTGACACTTTTAGTCCCTATTGATCAAGAAAGTTTGTTTTTGCGCACCAAACATCTCAAAGCCTATTTCTAAGCTATGTAAAGGATATTTAGGGCATATTTAACTTATGATCAAGTTCCAGAATGTTTGTTGCAGTATGAATCGGCATACTTTTGCAGTTTGTTGAAATTAGTCCCTGTAAGCGAATAAACTTGATTTCGCCACACCAAACCCTCCAAAACTTATTGATAAGTTATGTAAAGGTAATTTTAGGTATGTTAAGCCTATGTCACTGTTCTGGAGTGTTTGTTGCATTAAACTGGTTATATTTACGCATTAGTTCGCGTATAACCTTCCAGAAATCAATTTAAAGCTCGAAATCGAACAAGAATTGATATGTGCACATGATACACATACTTATACAAATCCCAAGTATGAAACACAATATTTCATTGATTTGGTATTTGTTTGATGGTCTCAGAGGCACAGGTGTCACACAGTGGTCCGAGATGGTGAACAGTGATCCGAGACAATGATTCGAGATGAACAGTGTGTCCGAAATGTTAAGGTTTGTCCGAGATGCAATTAACCGTGTCCGAGATTCAAACAGTTTGATCCGAGATGATTGAATACTGTCCGAGATGCTTAGGCTTTTGTTCGAGATGATGACTATCCTCAACAAGTGTTTATCCGAGATGACCCGACACGATCTATGATAATCCGAGATGATTTGAAAGCGATCCGAGATGAAGACAATCTTCAAATCTTCAAGTCTGAGATCACCCGAGATGTGATGAAGATTATTCGAGATGAAGGAAATCTCCAAACCTTCAAGTCCGAGATCGTCCAAGATGCGATGACGATTATCCGAGATGCACAGAAACTTGTCCAAGATGAGCAGATCTTCAACAGAACGAGCAGAAACAACAACTAGTCAACAGTCCGAGATCCAGAATCAATGTGATATCAGATTCGAGCCTGGAAACAGGTTCGACAGGCTCTTATACCAATTGTATGTCCTGAAACCGAGATCACAATGATATCACACTAGCTTGAATGGTGGCGGAATCACACAAACAAGCTATGATTCAAGAAAGGAGATGAAGAAGAAAGATCTTTAATTGATGATTGTCCAAGTCTTGCATACATATGTTTATGTCAAATACAAGATTCTTAATGACTTCACCACTAATAACAACCAAAAATCACACATGCTCCTAAAACATAACTTAATATTTATAGTAGGAGATTAGGGAGGAGGCTCCCTAAACCCTAGGCCCTTTTACCCAAATAAGCCCACTCTAATATCCACTAATCCATAAGCCCTCTAAATCACTTAGCTACTAATCCATAAACCTTCAAGGGCCTAACAATTCTTAAAATTTAGAATATTCTCTTATCGTATTATTTATGAATAAGATAAATAAGCACCTGAAATATGATGTTCTGACGTGTAGTCGTACGGAACAAGATAAGCAAATGTGATAAGAAACCATAACAATGGTTAAAAGGGAGTAAATTGAGTATTCGGTCATATTATGACGAATATAATAAGAACTTTCAATGGCTACCTTAAATGGTAAGCTAAAATAAATAATAAAGGCAAAACGGTAATTTAGTCACACGTTGAAAATAACTGTTAGTTTTGAAAGACACTTTATGGCGTAAACCATAATGGATCAAAAGTATTAAGAAATAGCTTATAAGTAAAATGACCGTACGGTGTAAACCAGAGCGAGTCATGTAAACGAGATGATAATAAATACCATCTCGCAAAGATAAACGGCCATTTAGACCACACGGGTCAAAAGGTGAAAATATCACCCTTCGACAATATCGACTAATGATTTTTGTCGAGTTGTATGACTACAGGAGTAAATATCGAATGGATATTTGCATCGCTATTATTTAGTGGTTATTAAGTCAAGGTATTAAAATGGGTCAATATATTGATCCAAGCCAGGTATGTGTAATAGTTTAACTATTCATTTAAAACGTAAGGTTCAATGAGAGTTAAATAAAGTCAAAAATGAATATTTGGTTATTTTTTAGGTAAACCGAATGATTTAAATTATAGTCATTGTGTTTTAAAAACATAATGATTATTCAAACTAGATCATACTTTAATATGTGAGATTTTGGGTCAATATGCCTTTCAAAATCATTCATCGTAAATGAAAGGCTTAAATGGACCAAAATGCCCTTGATCGACAAATCAAGCAAACGACCCTTATGGGTTGTTTAGAAATAAGTCATTTGATCAAGTAAATACTTAGGCCAAGTATAAAAGCGAAAGGTATGATTCTTGTGAGTCAAATGCCTTAAAATGCGTTTTGTCGTAAAATAGTAATATGAGGGATAAAACTTAGAACAAATAGTTACCACATTAAAATCCACCACAATTACAGTCGTGGTGGAAGCTTATTTGATAAGAAATGTGGTAATATATTGCTAGAAACGAATGAAAGCGATTCGTGCTTAAAATATGCTTAAATACCCTTAACGGGTCAAAATAAGCATATGAGCGAAAACGGGTTAAGAATACGTAAGAAACCCAAGTTTGAACCTTGAATAATAGGAACTGATATAAAATGAGGTCCATGATAATTTGTATGTAACAAACTAGTTTTAGTTTGATAAAATTATGAACGGGTCAAAAGCTCGTAACTACCTATTTAGCCGAAGGCTTAAAAATCTCGAATTTTGTTAATCCGGATGTCGGATTTTAAATTCATGTGATAGAGAATCGAATTATGATCACGTTGGAAGAAACGTGACGTAAATCGGATAAAAAATGAGCAAGTTATGCTCGTTTTCATAAAATTTAGAGTTACTTTCAAGATTCTCGAAAGGATTGGCAAGGTAGCGTATCGACTGGACCTACCTCAAGATCTGAGGCGCAATCGAATTCCCATAGTTAAGGTACGATGGGAAGGAAAACGTGGCACCGAGTTTACTTGGGAACTCGAGAGTGAAATGAAGACTAAGTATCCGCATCTGTTCGTTGCGACTTCCTCTTGAATAAAATTCGGGGACGGAATTTCCTAAAGTAGGGGAGACTGTAACGCTTCGCATTTTGGTACTTTCGTTATTTAGAAAGTTTTTCTGTATTTCTATTTTTGGAAACTTGTATTCTCTTGTATTGTATTTCGTTTCCAACTTTGTAAACCGAGACTTTGATCGTAATGAAACCCATTCTTTATACATGCTTAATATACATGCAATCAGTCGTTTAAATGCATGTTTTGATGCTCTTTATAAGTACAAATACTTATACATACATTCACGGTACTCGAATTATACTTTCTTACATTTTACATACTTGAAAACAAGTTAAAATACATAGTTTTTGCATATATTAATAAGAATATCAAAGTTCATGGGCCAAATTGTAAGAAAAATCAATGTTGCTGGCCAAGGGAGCGCCACGTTACGCGACCCTCTCCTCCTTTTGCTTTGCGTGATGTGAAGGGTGTCAATCCATAGTGAGTGGTTTGCTGCATACGAGTTGGCCAACTTTTTATCACCTTTTTCTTCCCCAATCACCTTTAATCCTCATTTAACACTAAACCCTAACCAACCACTATATAAACAAGCTTCCTATAACCCATTTTCACTTTCCAAACTCATCTACACTCTCAAATTACTCCCAAATCAGTTGCAAACTTCAGAAAAAGGCAGATTGTTCTAAGTACCAAAGTAAGCACTTTTCTCACCTTTCATCATCTTTTCTTTATCTATTCTTCCCCTACAATGCTTGGAACACCTCTAGGAGTGTTTCCACATGTTTACCATGGTAAACTAAGGTGGAATATCACCATTTTGAGGTCCAAACTTTCTGTTTTGGAGGAACATTGATTTAAATCTTTATAAACATGTTAAAACTTATACAATCTTGTACCTACCTTGCCTCTAATCAAGTCCATGGTTTGAGAGCTTGTGTATGGTTGATTCTTACAAGCTTAGAGGTGAAAACACCCTCTAAACTTTCTGTTTTGATAGGGTTTAGACAACCCACAAGTGTTTAAACCATCCAAGTCTACCATAGTTCATATGGCAAGACTTGTGTTTTGGTGAATGTGTGAACCTTGGAAGCCATGTCTATCCTAACTTGTTCCACCACCTCACTTGATGTTTTATTATGATATTCCAAGTAGTTCCCTAGCCCTAAAGTAACACAACCCCGCCGCAACTCCAACATTTTCCATGATGGGTACGAAACATCCGGGTTGATCTTACTTAACTACTTGATGAACTTGTAGATAGTTGTATTTCATTTTCATTCATGACCATCTGAATCATCCTTGTGATGATTTTAGCATTGGTGAATTCATACAATGAGGTTAGTCTTACCTCCATGCTTGACTTATATGATATCTATGACATTCATGATGGACTTAGTACTAGGTATACTATATAACACACACACACACACACACACACACACACACACACACACACACACACACACACACAGACACTCACACACACATACACACACACATACACACACACACACACACACACACACACATATATATATATATATATATATATATATATATATATATATATGTAGGTTGTGTAGGATGTACAAGTATTGCCTTTCCTTTATCTTTTTTCCTGTCCATCTAAAAGTAACAATCTGTTAATATTACGGGATAGCATATCGGCTATCCCATTATTTTTTCCTTTAATATGTTCAAAATTTGTGTGATATCCACTTAGATAATATTTTGTAAATTAACCCATCGGGTCCTATTTATCATTTTGCTTTGATCATTTTTTTATAAATTTTACAATAGCTTCACAATCAGTTCTTACTGTAAATTCTTTGTGAAGAAAAAGTTTGAATTTTTCTAACGCATATATCAATGCCTGTATTTCAAAATCGATACTAGTCCAACTTGTTTTGTTTTGAAAATTACCGCTGGCATAAGCACAAATTTTTTCTTCTTGCTTAGGACTATATTTATTTGGTTTGTAGAGAAGAACTGCTCCCCATCCTTCTTTGCATCCATCTGTCTCAATAATTATGTAATCTGTAACAAGTGGTAATTCTAGTGGTTTAATATTTTTAATTGTCATTTTAATTTCCTTGACTAGTTTTATATCTTCTTAATTAAAGTACCTTTGGCCGTTTTTTGTTGTTTTACTGTATAAAGGCCCTACTAACTTTGATAAATTTGGAACAAATTTTCTAGCATAGTTGACCAGTCCCAGAAAGGCTTGTATTTGTTTTAAGTTTTCAAATTTTTCTGGGAAATCAAGTATATTTGTAGGGATATGTGATTGTAAATCTATTTTTCCGTTACCTATTTCTAATCCTAGGAAATATATTTTTCTTTTAAATAATTCTATTTTCAGTTTGGAAACTACTATTCCATTCTTTTTTATTTCTTCAAACACCTGTTGTAAATGTTTTTCATGTTCTTGTACTGTTTGGCTTGCTACGAGTACATCATCAATATGTACTAAACAAAAGTCATATTTTAAGAAAATACTGTCCATAAACCTTTGAAATATTGAAGGAACATTTTTTAGCCCAAAGCTAAGAACATTCCATTCAAATTGTCCTTCTGAGCATGTAAAAGCTGTCCATGGTTTAAAATTTTCTTTGAGTTTTAACTGATTATATCCTGACTTTAAATCAAATTTTGAAAAAACTTTCTTTTTCTGTATAAGATTTAATAAAGTGTCTTTATTGAGAATATTATATCCATCATCTATTGTGTTATCGTTTAGTCTTTTATAATTGTATACTATTCTTGCTTTACCTCTTTTTATTTCACTATGGTTTCTTACTATAAAGGCCGCTCTATAAGAACTTTCTGATTTTTTAATTAATCCCTGGCTAATCATTTCAGGTATTTGTTTTTTAAACTCTTCTTTGTGTAAGGGACTATATTCTACATTAGCAGTTCTTATAGTAATATCAGGATTTTTTAGTTTAAATTTACATATTTATTCATTGTGATATCTTCACCTTATGCACTTGTAAAAAATCATCTCAGAATTCAATAAAAATTTCTTCCATTCTCAATCATCCTTATGGCACACTAAAATTCTCTCCGTCACTCCTTAGCCTAACCTCCTAGCTCCTTAGTTTCGTTCATTGTTCTTCATATTATATTCCAAAAAAAAGAGTCTTTTTTACCTTTTGTTACCACTTGTTCAATCCGCTGTGCAAAAATCTCAAGGTTTGCTCGAGCTTCTGCCTTCACATTCTGGAGCCATTTTCTTGTAACCCATTGTAAGAAAATTTTTATTACCCCCCTTATTTACTTTTTATTGTAATATTTTTATTTTTTACTGTTTTTACTTTTTTAATATTTCTGTTATAATTTAATTTTTTTTAATATATATTTCCCTTTGGCATATTCAAACTATGCCTCAGGCCTCAACCTTTAAAGTCCAGGTGTTAAATGCATTAAGTATTTATTTTTATGAATAAAGCAGTAAAACACCTGGGAAACAACAAAAGCCTAAGTTTACCCATTATGTCATATTTCGAGGTACTAAAACTGGTATTTTTAATAAATGGGAAACTGTGGCTAAGCATATCCAATGCCCCAATCCAATTTACAAAGGCTTTACAGATTTTCAAAAGGCTATAGAAACAGCAAGAGAACATTTTGGGGTAAGTGGCTTTTACATAGAACCTGAAGAGGTTCAAACATTTGCGGACATGGCAAAAATTAAGCCAGAACAAATAATTAAAAATCAAGAAGAGCTGATCACTGAGTTACAAGATCAGCTTGTACAACAAGGAAAAAAATACACATTCTATACAAGAAAAGTTTGAAAATAGTTTGTACAAAAACAAAAAAAGTTAGTATTCTCGAAACAAACTATAAACATGTGTTACAAAGACTTCAGAAAAAAGAAACAAATACAGCCTTTTATATATATATATATATATATATATATATATATATATATATATATATATATAGTGTCAGGGTTTAGAGAGAACGGTGAAAAGTGTGAGAACGATTTTGGTGGTGACATGTAGCATTGATGCTTAATTACACTAAGGGGTAATATTGTCAAAAAAAACCCACTCACATGAACTGAGTGTTAAAAAAACGCCATAAAAACACCCAATTCAGAAAAACGCCATGAAAATACCCAGTTAAAAACGTCATAAAACACTCAGTTCAGAAAAACGCCATGAAAAAACTCAGTTGAAAACGCCATAAAACACTCAGTTCAGAAAAAAACCATGAAAATACCTAATTAAAACGCCATAAAAACACCTAGTTCAGAAAAACGCAATGAAAATACATAGTCTAAAACGCCATAAAACACTAAGTTCAGAAAAACGCCATAAAACACAGTTAATTTTTTTTCCAGAAAAGTATATCAATAGTATACTCGTTGGAAAATAAAAAAAACGCTGAGTTTTATGGTGTAATTTTTTTCGAAAAATAATCACGTATAAAAAAATTATTGTTGTTTAAATATGATGGGGGAAAATGGCATATGATTAGCATGTGCACCTTTGTTTGGATCTTCCTATTTTACCCCTCCTGATAGTTCCAAGGCCCCTATTATTTACAAAAATGTCACCGCATCAATCTCAGCCACAAACCCCTAAGATCTTGTGGCTGAGAATCGTTCTCACACTTTGAGGCGTTCACTCCTGATCCTATTCCTATATATATATATATATATATATATATATATATATATATAGGGTAAGGTTCATGCGAGAACCACCTTTATTGCGAGAACCACGAGAACCTATGTGAACACAACCTAAAATAGCTAAAAAAACCTAAAAAAACCTAACCCCCCCCCCCCCCGCCCACAAATTCACGCTAAAAACTAAACCCCCCAAAAAAAACCTAAAAAAAGCCTAATCCCCCCCCCCCCCCCCAAAAAAAAAAAAAAAAAAACCTAAACCCCCCTCCCCCACCCCCTAAAAACCTAACCCCCCCCCCCCCCCAAGCTAAAATGCTAAAAACTAAACCCCCAAAAAAACCTAAAAAAAATCTTATAAAATAAAAAAAACACACATTTAAAAAAAAAATTACATTAAAATCGCTACTTTTAATTTTTTTTTGCTACTAAAAGTAGCGATTTTTTATAAAAAATATTAAAAAAAATTTTGTGTGTTTTTTAGCTATATTTAGGTATTTTTGGTTGTGTTCACATTGGTTCTCGCGGTTCTCGCAATAAAGGGTGGTTCCTAACGGATCCTTCTCCTATATATATATAGGGTGGGGTTCTAGAGTGAACACTGATGTATTTGCGAACTGAATGAACAAATCTTGGCCATTGATTTACACACGTGGATGGCTAGGATTTCATCATCAAATCGTAAAATACACTAATGTATTTCATCATCAAATCCTGACCATTGATCTATACACATGTATGGCCAGGATTAGTTCGCTCAGTTCGCAAATTACACAAGTGTTCACTCTTGAACTTAATCCTATATATATATATATATATATATATATATATATATATATATATATATTGCCAAATTCATGATGCTAATCAGTTTATGGTTATGTGTTATGAACTTAGGTTATTTTATCTATTGTTCGATTCTAATGGGCAAGTTAGGACCCATGAAATCACATATAAACTTAGTGTCAAAACAAGTACTTAGACAAGGTATATTTTTATGCATACATACTTTGTGTACTTAAATTCCAATCCGAATCCTTCGTAAAAAATCCCAATACTCACACACCTTCATTTACCCCATGTAGGGTGACCTCAGTGTTCCAACCTCCAACTCATCAACTCGCGGATTTAACAAAGGAAAGCTTTGAAAAACCGTGAGATACACGAACACGCTTTTAAGTTTTACACTTTGGGGTGCAATATGTTTACTTATTCAACTTACACAATCACACATAATTTATGTAATCACAAAAAAACAATCCAATCATGCATGCTTAATACGTAATACTTGATTCGTGTTACTGGAACATTCTTATGTGATAAACTTGTCATTAACTTCGTACGAGCCTCCCCTTAACATGCATAGCGCTATAGGAGTAACGCACTGCCCGTAGTCTTGTGGTCATGTTAAGTTAAAACAGAACGGTCCTATCGTTGCTACGATTGGATTACGCTAGCTGTAATTTTTGGGTTGACACTTTAATCGCATGCCAGTTTTTACGTTAATCTAGATAACAAGTTTGCCATGAGGATTTGTTTAAACATTTTTATAGTTATGCTATTGTCAAACTTGTATGCTCGCCAATACTTGTTGTATTGAACTATACTTTAAACATATTGCAGGTTGATGATATTGATGAACATGGAATCTAGTAGGGATGACTAGAAACACACTTAGACTTCTAGATTATGTTGTTGTATTTGTTTTGGAACTATGTTGTAATTTGCTTCTTGTTGTACTTTGATTTCCAAATGTTATACTTGACAATTTGAGATGAAATGAAATCCGTTTTGATTAAATATTGTCGAAAATAGTGTTATGAAGTCTCGAGCAATCTCGTCCTCGTCCCGCCCCGATGTTTTCGCCATCGGTTGGGGTGTGACACATGCAGTGCACCACCCCCTCCCACATGAAATGCCATTTTGGGCTCCTCTTTGTGGTTTAGACCACGAGTGAAAGATAGAGGGTGCTTGGTTGGGTACTTTGTTAACCAATCATTTTTTTTCTTTTTCAATTCCAAACCCACTAATTTCACATTCTTTATCACTACATCATTTTTACCCAATTTTTAAGCCTTGATGACATGAACGTCACATGACAAAAAAATACCAAACCAAACCAAACCACATATGTGACCACTACACATGGTTTGTATGAAATTTCTAGTTTGATCTATGACAAGGCGTGTGCATCACTTTTTGGAACCAGTAAATGCAAGGTTAGATGCACACGCAACATTGTAATGTAGGAATGGTACTGGCTTATTTAAAAAAAAAACACACTACAACAATGAATCAGAGATGCAATGTTGAAACAACTAGTATTAGAACTCACTATTAAAATGAATCACACCTGGAAAGTTAGATACATCGTTGTTAAAATTACAGTTTAAATGCTCTTTTATTTTGTTCCTTTACTAATATTTCTTTGCTTTATTTTCTGTTTTATTTGTGAGGTCCGTTGGGCTGTGGCTTTGGGCTTATAGCCGTTAGTGTTAAGATGGGCTGCTGGCTTGGGCTCCCGTGTTTCTTGGATGCCGCTTAGGGTTTGCCTCAGTATAAAAGGGGATTGGTCCTTTGTCCTCAACACACGAGCTCTTCACTTCACTCGGTTTCATCTCTTTGTCACTGGTCTTGATTCCCTATCCTCACACGTACATTCGTGAGTCTAGGGTTTACTTTCATCTTGTACTGATCATCCTTTTGGAGATCCTTTTGCTTGTTTATCAATCTACGATGACTGGTTCATCCTCTCCTTGTATCTGATTGCTGAGATTATAATAAAATTGTCTTGTTCCTTTTAATCTTTGATTTCTGACATGGTATCAGAGCTCCGAGGTTGAATCGGTGCTCTGGTGTTCTTCCGCTGCATTTCTTGAAGGTCTGATCCACTGAGAATCAACCTAGGGTTTCCGGTTTGGGGAAAAAGGTTTTCCGATAAACTTGAGGTCTTGGTAGTCCTTAGAGTCTGCCGACTTCAATCGCGGTGTTTCCCTTCTCTTGCCGCTGCTGTGATTGAAACCCTAATTTCTAGGGTTTGGTGATTCAATTATGGAGTTCTGGTTTGTTTGGAGACGGCGCTGCTCTTGTGAGATTGAAACCCTAATTTTTGGGTTCTACTCTGGTTCCTTGAAGAAAGTCCCTCTTAGGGCAAACTAACAGGACATGTGCTTGGTTTTCTGATCAAGTGCTTGTAACCCTAAGTGAAGGTTACAAGCCTGATTCCTCGGAGTTTTTCGCACCCACTGTGAGACCGTTCCCTCCCCCTCTCTCTCTTTTACTGTCTATTTTTCATCACTGAGTCTTGTGTCTAGGCATTTTGATACCGGGTTTTAGGCAAGACCGGTTCGATTGGGACACAGAGAGGGTACACTCTGTTGCATTTGTGGTCTGTCTGTCGTGTTGTGGCTCCCTGGATATTGTTTGCGGAGGCACCTTGAGTGACGAACCTCTGATCGGACCTCTGTCCAGGCTTCGCCGGGTCTATTATGTTTTTATCTCTAATTTGCTGTCTGAGTGTTTTGCTTCATATCTCTGTGTTATATTTCCTTAGTTTTGCTTGTCTCTGTGTTGCTGTCTTGTGTTCCTACCTGCTTATCTGTGTTGACTGATTTCCTTTTTAAATGGGTGATAAGTCTGAGTCTTCTGTGACCTTGATTAGCAAACTTGATGCCAGTGACCCGTTATATCTCCATGCTAGTGACTCTAGTGGTCTCACAATAGTTAACATAAAACTAAAAGGGACTGAAAATTATGTGGTCTGGTCTAATGCTATGAAACTTGCTCTAATGGCTAAAAACAAATTAGGATTTATTGACGGAACATGTGCTAAGTACAAAGACAATGATGTCCTTGCTAGTCAGTGGGATCGGTGTAATTCAATTGTTCTGGCCTGGATTCTAAACTCTGTTTCTGATGAGCTATATGTTGGTCAAGTCTATTCCAAACTTGCTTCAGAAGTTTGGGATGATTTAAAGGATGCCTATGATAAAGTTGATGGGTCTGTTGTGTTCAGCTTATATCAGAAAATCAATTCAGTAAGTTAAAATGGCTCTAGTGTGTCTGAATATTATCATAAAATAAACACTATGTGGAAACAATTTGATGCCATGTTACAGTTGCCCTCTTGTACTTGCAATGCGTCCACTAAGTTTAATGAGTTCAATCAGTTAATCAAACTTATGCAGTTCTTGATGGGTCTAGATGATATTTACCAACATGTTAGGACTAATCTGTTGACTAGGGATCCTCTACCAACTATCAAAACTGCCTTCTCTATCATTTCTAGAGAAGAATCTCATAGAGGATCAAATAGTGGGTCTAAAATTCCTAATGTTGGTTTTGTTGCTAAGTCGAATAATTTTAATGACAATAAGAAAAGGTTTAACAAGGGCCCTAATCCCAATCTTAAATGTACTCATTGCAATAAAATTGGGCATACTATTGATAAATGTTTTGAGCTACATGGCTATCCTACCAATTATAGACAAAACCCAAATCAAAATGGTCAATGGTCTAGGTCTAATAATTCTACTAGTAACAACAATGGTCCTTCTGTGAATAACTCTGTGGGTGATGAAAGTGCTAGTTCCTTAAATACCCTGTCTGCTGACCAATTTTCTAAGTTGCCAGGAATGCTGAATGAGAATAAAACAGAAAACACTAATAAGACCAATGTAGGAGGTAAATGCTTTAATTCCTTCTCTACTCTAGGAGATTACAAAATTTTATTCTGTTTTAACTCTATGGGCTCCTCAACACAGAACCTGAACTGGATCATTGAGTCTGGTGCAAACCAGCATATGGTTATGACCAGTGAAAACATGTTTAACTTGGTTGATGTCTCTGAATATAATATAACCATTAACCATCCTAATGGGACAAATGCTAAAGTCACTAAATTTGGGTGTTTTAAGTTATCAGATTCTGTGATTTTAAAAGATGTCTTTGTTGTGCCTGAATACTATGTGAATCTCATTTCTGTTTATAATTTAGCAAAAGACAACAAACTTAGAGTTATATTTGATGAAAATACCTGCTACATTCAGGATTCCTGCACAAAGAAAACCCTGGTGACTGGTAGACAATCTGAGGGTTTGTATTTTTGTGGTAACCCTCTGGGCACTAACTTTTCTTGCTTGAGTAAAACTAAAAACATAAAGCTCTGGTACTCAAGGCTGGGTTACTTAGCTGAGCAAGTGTTAAAAGTCTTACAAATTAAAACTGAGTCTAATGAAACCAAACCTTGTGACATCTATCACAAGGCCAAACAACATAGGGTTCCTTTTCCTCTAAGTGACCATAGGTCAACTAAAGTAGGGGATCTAGTTCACTTGGATGTTTGGGGTCCCTACAAAGTCACTAGCATAGATGGATACAAATTTTTTATCACAGTTGTTGATGACTTTACCAGATCAGTTTGGGTCTATTTAATGAAATCCAAATCAGAAGTTTGCGAAAACATACAAAGTTTTTACAACCTGGTCAAAACTCAATTTGAACTTAATATCAAAGTGTTTCAAAGTGATAATGGATCAGAATTCATTAATTCTCAAATGTATGCTTTTGTTAAGACCAAAAGGATCATTCATCAAACCTCGTGCACATATACTCCACAACAAAATGGTGTTGTGGAGAGAAAACATAGACATTTAATAAATGTTGCAAGAGCTTTACTGTTTCAGTCTAAAGTCCCTCTTAAATACTGGTCTGAATGTGTGCTTACTGCTTCCTACTTGATTAACAGGCTTCCTTCTTCTGTGCTGCATGGTTGTTCTCCTTATGAATTGTTGTTTGGTTTTAAACCTTCTCTTGATCACTTGAAAGTTTTTGGTTGCCTTTGCTTTTTTATCATTTTAGACAACTCTGATAAACTCGAGGAACGAGCTGAAAAATATGTTTTTATGGGATACTCTAACTTTAAAAAGGGGTATAAGGCCTGGAGTTTAGAACAAAGAAAATTCATTTTCTCCAGAGATGTCAGTTTTCATGAAACTAACTTAACTTTTTTGACAACTTTGAAACTTCAAGTGATACAAAACCCAATGATGAAGAGAAGGGTGTAACTTGTTGGTACATATGTCTGTCGACTTCGTCTTGTATCGAGTCTTGTAATAGGATTGTTAGATCGAGTCACGTAATTCGAGAAAAACGAAAAACAGTCATGAAATAGCCAGTTCACACGAAATGACCATTTCGTGCGGAATGGACATGGTGTGCCATTTCGTGCGGAATGGACATGGCAGTTTCATGCGGAATGGATTTCCTATATATAGGTGACTTGAGATTTCATTTGTAACTTTTGGATTCCGGTAGAGAAGCTCTGCCGAGGTGTCTCCAAGTTGTAAATCGTTGTCAAATCAATGCGGAAGACATTTAAACTACTTCTACATGCAAATCAAGCTGATTCATCATCAAAACGTCTGTTTTCGCCTCTCGTTTTGATCAAAAACTCTTCTGATCGACTCATTTGGTCGTCACAACGATCCTACAAGTGATATCAGAGCTCAGGAGGAAGAGTTCTTACCAATTCAGCTTGATTTCATCAGAAAAACTCACTTCTACTCACTTCTTCACATTTTTGCAAAATTAATCGAGATTTTACTGTCAAAATGAACTGATTTTTACATATTACATGCGAAACATGGTTTTAATCAATCCTTGAACATATCAGACCCTAATTCATCTAAACATTTGATCAATTTGTCAAAATACTATCCGATTGTTTGAACATGTCTCCATTTCGCACGAGATAGAACCCCATTCCGCACCAATTCACACAAATTGGGCTCCATTTCGCACCAAAGACATCATTTCGTACGTATTGGATTTTCATTTCATTTGAAGTGCACCCAGGTCATCATTTCGTACGTATTGGACTGTCATTTCGTTTGAAAGTGTCTGTCACCATGTCTCAGCAGCTCATGTGATTAATGTATAGCGGCCCAATCATGTGCATGTGAATTAGAAAGTGTGGTTCAAATTGTCTTCAAGTTATCACGTGAAAAGGTCTACAAAGTTCATCGGTCCAATCACAATATATGATCAATAGTTTTGTCAGCCCACTATATGAGATTTTGGCCCAATAGAATTAACTGGGAAACAACAGGTGTCGGCCATTTTCAAAAGTTAAAAAGTCATTAAATGAATACATGTGATATCATTTGATCGGTCCAATCAGCAATAAGATGTGCATGTGAGAATGTCAGTTACTAGGTTCAAGCATGTGATAATGTCAGTTGTGCATTAAAATTGTCGGACAATGTTAAATAATAGAGAAAGGCTGAATTGATTTGCATGTGAACAGTCTTAGATTTCGGCCCAATGAAATTGAGTTTTGACTTGAAGATGTCGACCTAGTGGTGTTCTTGGTCCAATTATAATAGAAAGTAATCTGAGTCCATATCATCTGCCCAATCACATTCTATTAAAAAGTTGATTGCAGTCCATATGAATTAGAAAGTGAGGCCCAATGAGAATTTTGATTAGTGATGATAGTGTCGATCATGCCATTTTAATACAAAGCCCATGTGATTGGTTTATCTAGAGGCCCAATTGAATCTATTTCTTTTTGATCGGTCCATTCATTCAGTGATTATACCCGGAATACATTGAACGAGTTCGCGAATCTTCGACACGAGTCCTAGATCGATTCAACCGTTACACACGTTCACATATTCAGTTCGTTTAAACTGATCATTTGTTTTTGTGTCTCCAGGTGTTTCACGAGGTGAACTAGTTCATTTGAAAGCTTGTTTGAGAAATCTTTCGATACCGAAATCATGGAAAACGAATTCTACAATGCGTTTGCTACTGCCCCGGGTACTCCTGTTACTGTTGCTCAGAGTGTAACCATGGAAAATGAAACTGGAACATTACAGAAACCTCCAAAGTTGATGGGCATTGAAGAGTATCATAGTTGGAAAGAACGTTTCGAAAATTGGGTTCAAGCAAATCATCTAAGATCTTGGGAAAGTATTGAAACTAAGTATGCTAGATGTAACACCCCGAAAATATAAAACTTTATATTAGAATAATAAAGTATAAATAAATGAGAATTTACTAACTAGGAATTTTAACCTAGTTAGCTACAAGTTTAGAAGTAACCTATATTAGGGTTAAAAGCAACTAAATTAAATGTTGATCAAAATGGAGGGACCTAAGTTGTAAAAATTGAAACTTTATTTTAATTAATCAAATAAAACACACCAAACACCCCACAAGGAGGTGTCTGGTCGATCATAACAACAGGGGGCGACACCCCACTTTCAAGAACCCTAGAATTCTACTAAAACTCTCAAATTGGAGGTGCAAATCTGGTCCAAACAAAAATCCAAGCTTAGAATCGTGATCCTCATCGCAAGAGGATTACAAGGTATGTAAAATTTAGTAGAAACTCTTAACTTGAAATTCTCATGAAATTGGGAAAAATCTGAAATTAGGGTTGCATGTATATGTTGTGATGATTTAAGAACAACTATAGTGTCTAGGGATAAACACTAAACAAACACAAGCTGAAATCATGTAAAATTTTAGTGGAAACTATGATCACCATTGTAGGTGATTAATGGGTTATGTATTAATTGATGAACACTAGGATATTGGGTGTTAATCTTGTGTAATTTGACGATAGAAAGTGATTTCAGAAAAGTATGATGTTTAAATGCTATATGAAGGCTTTATTGATGTTAAGTTAGCTAATTAGCAAGCTATGAACTTGAATATAAAAGATATAAAAATTCTGCCCTTATAGTGTTTGTAGAAATGCCTCAAAGAAGGCTTGAAACTGAATCGTTAAATTAAAACGCATAATTATGATGTATGGCAAAATGTGCGTTATGTATGTGAAACAAAGAGTTCTAAACATAAGATGATTGAACTCTATAGGAAAGGAAGTCGGGGCATCTAGCGGGCAAACCGGTGTGGACGCACGTTTGAAGGGCTTGCTTTGAAGGTATGTAACTCGATTTGTTACATTTGAGTTAATTTTGTTGTCTAGTATATATGTAATTGATTGGTGAATAAAAGTCGAGTTGGAATTAAGCGATGGTGTTCGCTAGTTCGAATAATAGGCTAAGAAATTGGTTAGACCTCATTGGTTGTCATCAAAATTGGAGGATTCCTTAGATGAGCTAAATGGGTCAAATAACCAATTAAGGCATGGAGTGTATTGTAGCACGTTTATTTGGTCTTTGTTAACAATTATAAAAGACCTATTCGATTATGAAAAATCAGTGTATTGGTTGGTTAGAATGAGGAATTTGAGAAAAGGGTTTGGGTAAAACAAACAAGAAACCAAAACAGAATGTTACAGAGACTACCGTAAGTTACGGTGTCACCGTAACTTACGGTAGAGGTCAGGAGCTTACGGTGTGAGTCTACTGCTTTACGGTGGATCATTATTGAAAAATTGACCACCGTAACATACGGTGGAACCGTAAGTTACGGTAAGGTCTGAAATTTGATAAATTTTGTATAATTGTAAAACTTCAAATTCACTTCAATCGTAGTTTCAATCAAGTATTATTTCTAACCATTTTAACATAAATGTTTATGTAAACATTGCAGTTTTAGGTACTCAAAGAATTACGGATGACGATCAAGCAACTTTTGAAGAACCGAACACATACTTTTGAAGCTTCCGCATAAATTGACTCGGTTTAAAACAATGTTTATGATGTAAACTGTGTGCTAAACAACTTTTGCAATGTTTAAATTAGTTAGTAGAAAACTAATGTTGATACTTTAATACTTTACTTTTGGATCTTATTATATAAAATGATCGTAGATTTTACATACATTGTATATTAACATTAAAAAAATTATGGGTGTTACAAGTTGGTAATCAGAGCTTAAGGTTGTCAACAAAGTGTTCGGTTCAAGCTTGATTGATCGTCCAGTAAGAATTAATTTATTATGTTAGTAGATTATACCTTATGTAAGTATGAGAAATAAATTGAGATGCATGGGAAGAGTGTGTTAACACACTCAAACCCGGAAAGTGCATTAAGTGTGAATGGTTAAAGCAAGTTAGGAGCTTGGCTAAACCGAAACAAATGAAGTAATAGTATAAATGAAATGTTTAACGTTTAAATGTAAACATTTCAGTTTCAAGATGTCTGAAGGGAATGATGTTAATCCGGTGCAAACAAGCACCGAACAAATGAAAGAGATAATTGCCGAAGAGGTAGGTAAGGCAATTGAAGGAAGTCTATCCGGGTTTATAGACAAAATTCAAAACACGGTGTTGTCGCTTGTAGAAGAGCGAGTTAAAAGGTTGGAGGATATTGTCAACCTTATGTAGGAGAAAACGGGGGAACGCAAAGGGTGTTCGTACAAGGAATTCATGGCGTGTAAACCGCCAATCTATAACGGGGAGGTTGACCCGATAATTTGCCAAAGATGGATAAGTGATGTTGAAGGGGTGCTTGAACGGACCCATTGTGATGTAGGCGACTTTGTTGCTTACGGAACGGGCCAATTGAGAAATCAAGCCAAGGATTGGTGGGATAACAAAAAGAAGGAAATGGGAGCCGAAGCGGCGAGGGTTATGACTTGGGACGAGTTTAAGGTACCTTTCCTTAAACACCACAGTCCCAAAGCGGTTATTAACAGAATCAAAGAAGAATTCATCCAGCTGAGACAAAGGGGTGAAACAATCGATAAGATCACGGGCATCTTCATGGATAAGCTGAGATTTTGTGACGAGTTAGTCACCACTGAAGAGCAAAAGATATATTACTATTACAACATGCTGAGTGCCGAGTACCGGGAATTTATGACTCCGTCAAAATACGAAACCCTCACGGAGATTACCAACACCGCCCGGGAGCGGGAAATCGAGTTAAAGAAACAAGTGGAAAGAGGTGAACGAAGGGCACAGGATGTGAATCCAAGCCCTACAAAGAAAGCTAGAACTGCTGAATCGGGAAAGAAAGTGGATGCTAAAGGCGGGTCGCCGAGTTGCAAAGTGTGTGGTAAAGGGCACAAAGGCGAGTGCCGCTTCAAAGACAAGCCGTGCCCGGTATGTGGGAAGATGGGGCACACCGCATCACTATGTCCCGGGAAAGTTTCTGTTTGCTACAGGTGTTATCAACCCGGTCACAAGAAATCTGAATGCCCCGAGTTGGTGGGAAAGAGAGACACAAAAGAGTCTCCAACAGAAGCTCCCAAAGCGAAAGCTAGGTCCTTCCAACTTACCGCGGCTGAAGCGAAGACAGAACCCGATGTGGTTTCAGGTACATTCACAATTAGCTCAATTCCAGCACGTGTATTGTTTGATACGGGTGCGAATAAATCCTTCATTTCGCATGGATTTATTCGACATCCTTCATTTGTATTGACGAAATTACCTGTGCCCTTAGAAGTTAAAATAGGGGACAGTAAAAGTTTTATAGTTTGTGATGTTTGTCGAGGCTGCAAATTAAGCATCGACGATGAGGAATACTTGATAGACCTAATCCCGATGTCAACGGGGGAATTTCAAGTAGTCGTTGGAATGGATTGGCTAGCCCAGCACCATGCAAAAGTCGTGTGTTTCCGTAAGGAGATAAAACTAACATCTCCGAGCGGGAAACACGTCACCATTTATGGCGAAAAAGGAGGCAACCCCATGTGTGCTCAATGTTGAAAGCTCACAAACTTATGAAGCAAGGATGCAAGGCATTTATGATATACGCGAATGAGCCCGAAAACGAATCACGGAAGATTGAAGATGTACCGGTAGTACGAGATTATGAAGATGTGTTTCCGGAGGATTTACCGGGGATACCGCCTGAACGGGAAGTAGAGTTTGGGATCGAATTGATTCCGGGCGCAAAACCCGTAGCAAAGGCCCCGTACCGACTCGCACCGTCGGAATTACAAGAGTTGATGTCCCAAATTCAAGACCTACTTGACAAGGGATTCATAAGGCCGAGTGTGTCTCCTTGGGGCGCGCCGGTATTGTTCGTGAGAAAGAAAGACGGGAGCATGCGCATGTGTATCGATTACCGGGAGTTAAACAAACTCACGGTAAAGAACCGATACCCGCTTCCGAGGATAGATTATTTATTCGACCAATTACAAGGTGCAAACTGGTTTTCAAAAATTGACCTTAGATCTGGGTATCACCAACTAAAGGTCAAGGAAGAAGATGTGCCTAAGACGACTTTCCGCACGAGATACGGAAATTACGAATTCCTCGTGATGTCATTTGGGCTAACAAATGCACCCGCGGCTTTCATGGACCTCATGAACCGGGTTTGCAAGCCAATGTTGGATAAGTCGGTCATCGTGTTTATCGATGATATCTTGGTGTATTCAAAAAGTGAAGCTGAACACGCACACCACTTGCAAGAAGTATTAGAGACACTGAGAAGAGAGAGGTTATATGCAAAATTCTCTAAATGTGCCTTTTGGTTACGAGAGGTACAATTTCTTGGCCATGTCATAAGTGCCGACGGAGTATTGGTGGATCCGTCAAAGATAGAGGATGTGTCAAAATGGAATCCCTCGAAGAACCCTTCGGAAATTAGAAGCTTTTTGGGGCTTGCGGGATATTATAGGAGATTCATTCAAGATTTCTCCAAGATTGCGTCACCGCTAACAAAGCTAACCCAAAAGAAAGAAAAGTTCATTTGGGGTGTCGATCAAGAAAAAGCGTTTCAAACGCTAAAAGAAAAGTTAACTCAAGCTCCGGTATTGACATTGCCAGACGGAGTCGAAGATATGGTGGTTTATTCGGATGCTTCACTATCGGGGCTCGGATGCGTTTTGATGCAACGGGGCAAGGTGATAGCTTATGCCTCGAGACAATTGAAGATACACGAGAAGAAATATCCCACGCATGATCTTGAGTTGGCTGCGGTGGTATTTGCCTTAAAATATGGAGGCATTACTTATATGGGGTAAAGTGCACCATATTCACCGATCACAAGAGCTTAAAATACTTCTTCGATCAGAAGGAGTTAAATATGCGACAAAGGCGATGGCTGGAAACGGTGAAAGACTTCGATTGTGAAATACATTACCACCCCGGAAAGGCTAATGTGGTGGCGGATGCTCTAAGCAGAAAAGCGGACTATGTCCCAATACGAGTAAGATCGATGCAACTCGTGGTAACCTCAGGTATACTTGAACGTATTCGAGAGGCGCAATTTGAAGTAATGAAAGAAGAGAATTGGAAGAAAGAAAGGATAATCGGTCAATTGAAAGATTTGTCGGATGGAAATAACGGGTTGAAGACTCGATCCGGAAGGAGATGGGTCCCACATACTTGTGGAGTGAAGGCGCTTCTACTTAATGAAGCTCATAAATCCCGTTATTCAATTCATCCGGGTGCGACCAAGATGTACAATGATTTGAAACAAAATTATTGGTGGCCCGGAATGAAGAGGGATGTGGCGAAGTATGTGGAAAAATGCTTGACATGTTTACAAGTCAAGGCGGAGCACCAGAAACCTTACGGCAAACTCCAACTGTTAGAAATTCCGGTTTGGAAATGGGAACATATTACAATGGACCTATTAACCAAGTTGCCTAAGACCAATCGTGGTTTCGATACCATATGGGTAGCGATGGATAGATTGACAAAAAATGCTCACTTCATTCCGATTCGTGAGACTTATACGTCAGAAAAGATGTCAGAAGTTTACACTAATGAAATAATAGCACGTCATGGAGTGCCGGTATCCATCGTGTCTGATAGGGATACCCGGTTTACTTCGAATTTCTGGCGAGATTTCCAAGAGCAAATGGGAACCAAATTGTTCATTAGCACTGCGTACCATCCTCAAACGGATGGACAGAGTGAAAGAATGATACAAACATTGGGGGACATGCTACGGGCGTGTATAATCGACTTTGGAGGCAGTTGGGATGTTCACCTACCGTTAGTCGAGTTTTCGTATAATAACAGCTACCAATCTAGTATTAAGATGGCACCGTACGAAATGTTTTATGGTAGGAAATGTCGAACCCCGGTATGTTGGGGTGAAGTGGGTCCACGTGAACTCGCCCACCAAGATATAGTACGAGCCACGAATGAAAAGATTGAAATAGTTCGGGCACAATTGAAAGCAGCTCAAGACAGGCAAAAGGCGTATGCTGATAAAAGGAATAGGCCAATCGAATTCCAGGTTGGTGACATGGTCATGCTAAAAGTTTCCCCATGGAAGGGCGTTATTAGATTCAGAAAAAGGGGGAAGCTAAGCCCGAGGTTTATTGGGCCATTTAAAATTATCGGAAGAGTTGGCAAGGTAGCTTACCGCCTTGAGCTACCGGAGGAACTAAGTGGGATCCATGGCACGTTCCACGTGTCACAATTAAGAAAGTGCCAAGCAGACGAAACGGCCTATATCCATTACGATGATATCGAAGTGGATAATAGTCTGAATTATGCGGTGAGACCGGTGGAGATTTTAGACCGAAAGGTCAAACATTTACGAAATAAACAAATTGACCAAGTCAAAGTCAAATGGGAGTATAGGAAAGGTTCGGACACTACGTGGGAGTCCGAAGACGAGATGCGATGTCTTCACCCTACATTATTTGGTACGTACTTCGGTTTCGGGGACGAAACCCTTTTTAAGGGGGGTGGACTTGTAACACCCCGAAAATATAAACTTTATATTAGAATAATAAAGTATAAATAAATGAGAATTTACTAACTAGGAATTTTAACCTAGTTAGCTACAAGTTTAGAAGTAACCTATATTAGGGTTAAAAGCAACTAAATTAAATGTTGATCAAAATGGAGGGACCTAAGTTGTAAAAATTGAAACTTTATTTTAATTAATCAAATAAAACACACCAAATACCCCACAAGGAGGTGTCTGGTCGATCATAACAACAGGGGGCGACACCCCACTTTCAAGAACCCTAGAATTCTACTAAAACTCTCAAATTGGAGGTGCAAATCTGGTCCAAACGAAAATCCAAGCTTAGAATCGTGATCCTCATCGCAAGAGGATTACAAGGTATGTAAAATTTAGTAAAAACTCTTAACTTGAAATTCTCATGAAATTGGGAAAAATCTGAAATTAGGGTTGCATGTATATGTTGTGATGATTTAAGAACAACTATAGTGTCTAGGGATAAACACTAAACAAACACAAGCTGAAATCATGTAAAATTTTAGTGGAAACTATGATCACCATTGTAGGTGATTAATGGGTTATGTGTTAATTGATGAACACTAGGATATTGGGTGTTAATCTTGTGTAATTTGACGATAGAAAGTGATTTCAGAAAAGTATGATGTTTAAATGCTATATGAAGGCTTTATTGATGTTAAGTTAGCTAATTAGCAAGCTATGAACTTGAATATAAAAGATATAAAAATTCTGCCCTTATAGTGTTTGTAGAAATGCCTCAAAGAAGGCTTGAAACTGAATCGTTAAATTAAAACGCATAATTATGATGTATGGCAAAATGTGCGTTATGTATGTGAAACAAAGAGTTCTAAACATAAGATGATTGAACTCTATAGGAAAGGAAGCCGGGGCATCTAGCGGGCAAACCGGTGTGGACGCACGTTTGAAGGGCTTGCTTTGAAGGTATGTAACTCGATTTGTTACATTTGAGTTAATTTTGTTGTCTAGTATATATGTAATTGATTGGTGAATAAAAGTCGAGTTGGAATTAAGCGATGGTGTTCGCTAGTTCGAATAATAGGCTAAGAAATTGGTTAGACCTCATTGGTTGTCATCAAAATTGGAGGATTCCTTAGATGAGCTAAATGGGTCAAATAACCAATTAAGGCATGGAGTGTATTGTAGCACGTTTATTTGGTCTTTGTTAACAATTATAAAAGACCTATTCGATTATGAAAAATCAGTGTATTGGTTGGTTAGAATGAGGAATTTGAGAAAAGGGTTTGGGTAAAACAAACAAGAAACCAAAACAGAATGTTACAGAGACTACCGTAAGTTACGGTGTCACCGTAACTTACGGTAGAGGTCAGGAGCTTACGGTGTGAGTCTACTGCTTTACGGTGGATCAAGATTGAAAAATTGACCACCGTAACTTACGGTGGAACCGTAAGTTACGGTAAGGTCTGAAATTTTATAAATTTTGTATAATTGTAAAACTTCAAATTCACTTCAATCGTAGTTTCAATCAAGTATTATTTCTAACCATTTTAACATAAATGTTTATGTAAACATTGCAGTTTTAGGTACTCAAAGAATTACGGATGACGATCAAGCAACTTTTGAAGAACCGAACACATACTTTTGAAGCTTCCGCATAAATTGACTCGGTTTAAAACAATGTTTATGATGTAAACTGTGTGCTAAACAACTTTTGCAATGTTTAAATTAGTTAGTAGAAAACTAATGTTGATACTTTAATACTTTACTTTTGGATCTTATTATATAAAATGATCGTAGATTTTACATACATCGTATATTTACATTAAATAAATTATGGGTGTTACACTAGACCACTGTCTGATTTGGGAGTTGCAAAGATTATCTCGGAATTTTCAGATAAAGAGAAAGATATGTACAAGGCAGAAAAAATGATGGTCAGTTTACTTCAACAAGCTGTGAAAGAAGATATTTTCATATTACTTCAACATGATAGTAGTGCTTGTTCGATTTGGGATGCACTTCGAAAAAAATTCGAAGGAAGTGAAGAGATGATCAAGAGTAAAAAATCATTATTGAAGAAAGAATTTGAATTGTTTACAAGTGTGCCAGGTGAAACTACAAAGACTCTCATTGAGAGATATTGTCATCTAGTGCGTTCAATGTCTCGATTGGAAATTACTAAAACTACAGAGGAATGGGTTAAGAAATTAGCCGAAGTGTTACCTCAAAAAGAATGGGGTACATACCTCATGATTTTGAAGAATTCCGGAGAGTATAGTAGATTGTCGATTGCACAATTTATTGAGAAACTTGAGGGACAAGATCTTGAACAACAAAAGATTGCTAGAATGAACAATTCAAGCAGTCAACAAGACATTAAGATGTACTACAAAGGAAATGTTCAAAATGTTGAAGCAAATCCAAAGATCCAAACCGCTTTCAGCGCAGAGAACTCATCCGGATCAGTAAATCAAAGCTCAATCAACACAAGTGGTTTTTCTTCATATCCAAGCGTTAATCCGAATGTTTCAACTTCAAATCATCAGTTCCAAAGCTCAAACAACAGTCATGGTCATGTGTTACACTGCAACATCGCATTGCATCTTCAGAACGGTCAAAATTTCTCTGAAGAAGTCGCTAAAGGTCATATGGCATTACTAGCTTCAGTGTTAGAATCATATGAGGGTTTGGTTGCAGGAAGGATCGGAAATCCTATGTTGACAAAAGAGGATTACGATCAGATCGATGCAGAGGAAATAGAGCTTATGGATATTAAATGGTGTTTGGCGAGTGTGTTGAGGAGAGCTGAGAAATTTAAACAGATTACAGGAAGATGGTTCTTGATTGACTATAATTGGACGAACCAACGGTGAATCTGTTGCATTGTCACTCTCGAAAAACATCCTTGCCGCAGCATTTTCTTCAACTGCTTCAACATTGATCGAATTGAAAAAGTCATCGTACTCAAACATCCAAGGCTGACCAGGATTTTTGACTGGTAACGTGTGCCTTTGTACTCTGACTTCAGACCATTCCTCGACCCTTTTAGTCTCTAGATTCCAGACTCTTAAGTTTGGGGTGGAATACCCAAGAAAGTATCCTTCAATTGCTCTTGCCCCAAACTTTCCATTAGGATCGATTATTGTGCACGGAGCTCCAAACGGTTCAAGATAAGACAAATCTGGTTTCCGTTTGTTAATAAGCTCAAAACAGGTCTTGTTGTGTCTTTTGACTGTAAGGACTCGGTTCAGCGTATAGCATGCAGAGGACACAGCTTCAGTCCAGAATGGAATCGGCAACTGTGACTCTACCAACATAGTCCTAGCAGTCTCGATCAATGTGCGGTTCTTACGTTCAGCGACGCCATTCTGTTGAGGAGTATAGGCTGCACTAAATTCATGAAGAATACCTTTTGAAGTGCAAAACTCCGCCATGGCATGATTTTTGAATTCAGTACCATTGTCGCTACGTATCCGCCTAACCTTCAACTTATATAGATTCTCAATCTGAATGATCAAGTTTTTGATAATACCGAAGGTTTCACTCTTGTGTGCCATGAACGCCACCCAAGAAAATCTTGAATAATCATCAGTTATCACGAGGCAATATTGATCATTCCTAATGCTTTTGTGCTTGACAGGCCCGAACAAATCCATGTGCAAACGTTCAAGAGGAACAGCCACCGTGTTGACTTTCTTTGTAGGATGTCGCTTCTTCGTTTGTTTTCCTTTCTGGCACGATACACAGATGTCTTGAAGATGGAAATTTTTAAGAGGAACACCATTCACCAATTCATTTGACACCAAATGATTCATTTTGCGTAAGTGAATGTGACCCATTCGTCTGTGCCAAGAGATTGTGTCTTTTTCTGTGGCTTTGGAAACGAAACAAGTTGCTTGTGCAGACGTTGTGATAG
Source organism: Helianthus tuberosus (assembly GCA_030545235.1). Classification (NCBI taxonomy): domain Eukaryota; kingdom Viridiplantae; phylum Streptophyta; class Magnoliopsida; order Asterales; family Asteraceae; genus Helianthus; species Helianthus tuberosus. The sequence continues at coordinate 90,154,923 of CM060369.1, forward strand.
CTTGGCTCATATCAAGGACATACAGATCATTTATCCTTGGAGCCGACAAGAGAATCCATTCTTTTGGAATTTTGAAGCCGGGTTTCAGCACATAACATCCATTTGCATCAAAGTGAACTGAGAACTGCTTATCACAAATTTGAGAAACACTAAGAAGATTGTGATCAAGTTGTTGCACGAAGTTGATCTTATCAAAGCTAACAACCCCGTTGGAAATCATTCCTTCACCCGTAATATATCCGCCCTTATCTCCAGCAAAAGCAACATAACCTCCTCTAATAGATTTGACATCGTAAAGAAGCTTCATGTCGCCTGTCATGTGCCTGGATGCCCCACTATCAACAATCCAATGACTACTGATAGTTCCTCCTGGAACACCCTGCACATAAACTCACATAATTAGTTGGAGATGGGGACCCAAGCCATTGTGGTCTTGGGTCTTCCATTTTCATCAATAACAATAACTTCTATTCTTTGATGATTCGAAAATTGTGATGGTCCCCCTGATTCTTTAACCGTTTTAGGTTTCCATGTCTGTTGAGTTTTACCAGTTTGTTTGTTTGAAGTTTTTGAAAATTTTGAATTTTCTGGTTTAACTGAAACAGATTGTTTGTTAACCACATCGGTTTTAATTACCTTTTCAATTTTCTTGACCTGTTGGCGTTTCTGTTTCTTTTCCCTTTCTTTTACAAGGCGGGGATCTCGTTTTACAGAAACAGATCGTTTGCGGTCAGTTTTGTCACGGGGATCATCTTCTTTGGCTTTTAATTTATGAAGATACGGACAGTTTTGAATTATGTGTCCAATTGTACCACATTCAAAACATGATCTTCGTTCAACAAACCCCGAAGTATCATGTGATCGTCTTGCCGATGATGAAGATGAACTTTGTGATCTCGAGGTACTAGGTTTCGAACAACTTGGTTCATTCCTTTTCATCACTGTTGCTTTCTTGACAAAATCTAAGTTAGATTGATTTTGAAATGTTTCAATTTTGTCCGTTCCCTTAGATTTCACAAAGTTTACATTCTTTTTCTTCTTTTGATTTGGCTTCTTTTGAGTTTGAGCCGGCAAATTTCCCTTTTGTTTGGCATGATTTTGCTGTTTTTGCACTGTTGGTAATTTTTGATTGCCAAATTGTTTTCGAACTTCGGCCTTGGGGATCGGAGGGCACTGTGTTACAGTAACATTTGGTCCTGTCTTTCCCAAAAACTTACTTGTCGAATTTTCAAACACGTTACTGATTAAAGATGGATTAACATTTTTAACAGGAAAATCTTTGTCCGAATAAATTTTATCATCACCAACAAGAGTGTACAGCAAATTCACACTCTCCGACTCTTTTGCAGATGTGGACTCGGTTGGAACAGTCTTAGCAGGTTTTGCGGGAGGATCACATAGAATATGATTCTCAAGAGGTATGTCCTCTTCTTTGATTACCGCATCAGACTTTTCCGAATCAGTATCATCGGATTCATCATCAGAAGAATCAGTATCCTCAATCACAACTGTAGGATCCTGATTCTGTTCAGCAGAGGACACACATGTATCTGCTGACACATCTGAATCTGATGATACTTCTTTCTTGTATCCGAGACCTGTTGCACATTCTGTTGCAAATTCCTTAACATCTAGAGGAACAGATGGTTCAAAATGAGTTCTATATTCCTCATCAGGCAGTGCATCATAATTGTGTCTGACAGGTGGTGGACATTGCTTATACCCTATGCATGTGACATCCTTTTTCTCTTTTTGAACATCAATGATGTGATCCAACACATAGCTAGAACTCAAATAACTGTCTAACTTAAGTCGGATCGCCTCACTTTCAGTTTTAACACAAGCCATTTCCTTTTGCATCACCTCAAGACGAGTGATATACAAATTAATGTCAGTTTGTTTTCTGGAAACCATTTTTGTTAACTCGATTTTATCTTTCTTTAATTTTTCAATCATCGATTTAAAATCCTTTTCATGGTTTTCATAAAACATGTTGGCTTCAGTGCACTTTGAAAGATCAACTGTCAATTTCTGATTATGAATAAAAGTCACATCATATTTCTCTTGCAAAGCCTCATGTTTGCTTTGCAATTCACACCACTTATCATTCACTAGAACATGTTTGTCTTGCAAGTCAAACAAACTAGCTTGTAGAGCATCGTGTTTGCCTTGCAACTCAGACATGTTTGCTTCCAAATCAGCACATCTAACATTCAAGCTATCACAGTTATCACAGCTAACAGAAGTGGGTTCATCGACACATACCTGACTTGATGAACTGTCGACAATAGCCATAAAGGCTGAATGGAGAGAAGACGAAGAATAAGCAGCTTGATCCACCAAAATAGGTCTTCTTTGAATTCCTGCTGCAGCGTCTTCCAAAAGCTCATCAATATTTGCATCGATTGACGCACTTGATGTGTCATCTTCCTGATCATTGCCTGAAGTGGAGGATTCTTCATCTGAACTTCTACTATAACCAGAAGAGTCTTCATCCTCAGAAGAGTCACCACCATTGGCGGAAGATTCTCCACCACTGGCGTGATTTAAATCCTTCACGATTTCAGCAAAACAAGCTGTTCCATCTGGAGCATCATTTCCCAACTGGATTGACCAATCACAGCCTTCATCTACTTGAACCACAAGTGCCTGGTTGGCATTTGATGGTCCTGCTTGAGTCTGGTTGTTGACAGGCACCAACGTACGAACATTGTTTCTGTTCTGGTTCTGCTGGTTGCCTTGACCTCTAAAAGGATTCTGGTTTCCATGTTGAGATGGCCTCGTACATTCACGCTTGAAATGACCACGTTCACCACAATTGAAGCATCTAACAGCCTGCTTGTCAAACCCATACTTGGTGTCTTTCTTGCTTTCCAAGCTGGTTCTGCCAGTTCTTTCCATGAAATCCTTTGCTCGCCTAACAACACTGGCAAAGGCCCACTTGATGTCCATCATCTCCATCTCCTCTTTATCGATCTGCTGGTAGTCTTCTTGTGTCAGATTAATGTTACCAATCTGACCTTCCACCAATCCACAGTATGCGCTCACCAAAGTGTTTAGCAGCTCCATGTGTTCTTTTGCTACTTCAACACTGACTTTAGAAAAGCTTGAGGTGTCGAGCCGTACTGTATTTTGCTTTGATTGCTGACCAGCAGATGATGTGCTTCCATAACACGCTTGCTGTTGAGGAGGAGGAGGAGGAGGAAGTGGATTTCCGAATATATCAGTTTCTCTGATAGGTTGTTGGCTTTGCTGTTGTGGCACTGGTTGAGGAACTGGTTGAGGAACTGGATTAAGCGGATTTCCATATATGTCTGTTGTTGGAGGAGGAATGTCATACAAGCTAGTGCTAGACACAAATGCTGTTTGAATTGGAGCGTGTGAAGAAGGTTTTGTAGAAGTGCTAGAAGCTCCATAATACATTTTGGGATTTTGTGGCACTGGAACTCTTTTAGCCTTGAGAGTTTCTTCCTGATTCTTGTTTTCCAGGAGTTGAGCAAAGTCACCGAAGTTTGTTGTATCCAAAGTGCCGTTGTACTTCAGGATTTCTAAGAAATTATTCCATTGAGGTGGCAGTGCATCTGCAAACTTTTTCACTATCTCTGCTGAAGTTGTTACAACCCCAATATTTCCCAATTCAGTCAGCAAATGAGTAAATCGACTTGTCAAATCTCCTAAAGATTCATTCTGCATACAAGTAAAACCATCAAACTCTTTCTTTAGCAGGTCTTTTCTTAATTGACGTGTCGCTTCATTTCCTATGCCCCTTGTTTTCAATGCGTCCCACAACCTCTTCGTTGTCTTGTGACTGACAAATTGATGATAAATATCTTTGCTTAACGCCTGAGTAAGAATGGCATACGCTTTCTTCTCTAAGTCATAGACCTTCTTCTGATCTTCCGTAAGATCAGCAAACGTAGCAGCAGATGAAGCGACAACCTCTATTGTTTGATCAAAATCTGTGATGAAACGCAACCACAATTCTGTATTTTGACCAAGGACGTATGTATGAAATCTACCAAACCATCCCTGATATTCACTTAAGTGCATCAACTTTGGAGGCCTATTCAAACTTCCCGTTTCACTTTCGCTTAGCAAAATGCTTTGAACACTTGGAGCTTGATTTGATGCGAATGCCCATTGACCGGTAGATGTAGCATTAGCTTGCGAAGATGCCGGTGCGGGAGACGGAGTTCCATAGTACATTTCTCTAAATAAATCCTCACTGCTTCTATACTTGTTTTCTATATTTGACGGAGTACCCCAGGCCGGATTCATTTTTGATCAGCTGAAGGATACCTGTTCGAAAGACTTGAAAAACACAAACTGTTAAACACAAACAGACTCTGGATCGAAAGATCAACACCTGTTCGAAGGATCAACAGGGTTCGAAAGATCTCTGTTGAATTTCGAACAATGCTTTCGAAAGATTCTCCAAACGAAGGATCCTTATCTTTCGAAAATGAACTGTAGACCGAAAGATGAACACGAAAGATGACTTCGAAAGACTCCCCAATCGAAGGATCCTAGTCTTTCGAAAATGAGCAGAAGACCGAAAGATGTATGTTTCGAAAATATTCCTTGGAACGAAAGATAAGTCTCACACTTCGAAGGATGCTCGAAGGATGACTATCTGTCGAACCTCCTTTGGTCGAAAGATGATCTTTCGACTTCGAAGGATATCTTTCGAACTTGCTCTGACACAGTTGACAAATGAGACAGGTTGGTGAAAAGTTGACGGGTTGGTGAGAACTTTCGGCAGAAAGTATGTTCAGACCATATCTTTCAGGTCTGAACATGCAGGTTTTCACCAACCGGGTAATGTCCAATATTTTAATCAAAATACAACTTCCAACACACAAACACTTTGTAATTCAAAATTTTCAAGATCAAAAGTGTAAAATTAGAAGAACAATATGATGAACACCATGAACTTCACGAAGTTTCTGGTAAACCGAAACTTTCCGAACACGAGTTTTTGCTAAAATGTTTAAGAAAAACCAACAACTAACAAGATAAACAATAAGGTTTTTAACAAAACACCAAGCAAAAACAGCAAGATTAGACCAGATTTAAAGAGTTTTTCCAGAAAATATGAACTTTTCAAAAACCCGAAAAACAGCCCGAAAACACCTCGGTTTTAACAAGGAGAAGAGCCAAGGCTCTGATACCACTTGTAGGTCCGGCTAGGAGGATCTAGTCGCCTAATCCTTGTATACTAACTAATCCGGTTGTGCGGAATCCAACCGAGATAGCAAACCGAGATAGAACACGCAAATAATCAACACACAAGACTCAACGATTAACACCACTTGTATTAATGCGTATGAAAGGTCCGTTACAAGCACAAGGTTTACAAATCAGTCCTGTAAACTCTCTCTAAGTGTGTGTGTGTTCCTTATCTGTCTAGGTGTCTTACTTGTTCTCTCTAAAGTGCTCTCCTGAAAATAACACAACACACGGGTATTTATACCCAACACAGCAGGTCTGGTCGAAGGATCAGGCAGACTGGTCGAACGATCATCTGTCGACCAGAAACAGCTCGAATGATCAACATGTACTACGAAAGATGGGATCTTTCGTGGTCCATCTATCGAAAGCTATCTATCGAGCTCATCATCGAAGGATATAAGTGATCCTTCGATGACACATCCTTCAAACCAAACAAATTACAAACATAATGTTGACTGTTTGGCCAAGTCAAACCGGAGGATGGTTGACTTGGTCAAACTTACAGACTAACAAAGACATCGTTCAGTAACAAGACAAAATACAGACAAAGTACAGACACAAGTGCACCAACACAACGGCTGAGTTGCCGAAAATGAAGTCTACTGTGCCGTAAATGTTGCATTCTCTGTAAAACTGGCGGTTGGAATGGGCGTAAAGAGAGTCTTGGAAAGCGTCGATTCGGCAACGGTAGAATACAGATTGGTCGGCTGTCGACATTAGAGCGACCGCCTGGTGCTTGGAAGCACCAGCGGTGTTCCGGAAACCCATGTCGCGGGCTATAAACCCTTTGCCGAACACAGCTGCATCAGCAAAAAGTAATTAGAAAGGATACATATGTTGCTAATCATGTACATGGTTACATATATAAACAACACCTGATTTGAACATGTGAAGTATTATATATTTTGACACAAATGATACTTACCAAAACTTGCTGACTGGAATGTAGGTGTGCCATCCACAACATTTAAACTTCCTGATACAACTGTTCTATCCATGCCATCACCAATCATCATGACATTCCATTTGGGCTTTTCAATCCTAACATTCTCATAGTAAACCCCCTTCTTAACATATATCACAAATCTTTTCTTGCTCTTATCAGGAACTGCCTTTAAAGCATCAGAAATTTTCTTGTACTTCCCTGTCCCATCCTTAGCCACCACTACGTCCGCTTTAATTCCTCCTGGTAGTTTCGTATTCTGTAGCAGCTTACGGTCTTTCCCTGACAACCATTCGGGCATGTCATCGCTCCTTGCTACACTCATCAACCGTCTTCTTTGGTGGTAAGAATCCGTAACGCTTGAAAACCCCTTTATGATTGCAAGAGAGTTGCTTGTTAACTCGGTTGACATTTTAAGGTTGTCCAAAACATTTTCTTGAAAACTGTCTATGCATGTTTGTTGGTATGTTCCAGCAGCACTAAGCCATGTCATGAGATCATCAAACATAGTTCCCAGTGATACCAAATCGGCACTTATTGCTGATGACAGCGTGTCGTTTAGATGATCAAGGGCAAGATCAATTAGCTCACTACAGTTCTTGAGCTCCGGAAGTGTGGATGCTTTTGACAACTCGTTTATCGCGACTACAACCGAGAGTTTAAGTAGCACATCAGGCTCAATATGTGTTGAGTTTACAAGGGGGGATAGGGAGCTGTAACATGTTCCCGGGTACAATGTCGTGTCGCAAACGGCTTTGATTGAAGCAAATGCTGATTGAGATTGTGATACGTTGCCCTTATGGTTGTGGTCTTTGTTACGCGTAGTTCCCACAACTGCGGCAACTACGACGATAATAAGTATGAGAGATGATACTGCCACAATCGCGATTCTTTTTCGCGTTTTCCTTCGCGCATCTAGGCGCATTTGATCGACTTCGTCCACCTTCCCGTAGGATTTTAGGGAACTCATGGCTTATGTTTTTGAATTTGTTTGTAGTTAGTAAAATGAGAAGTGATATTTGTGCATGTCCAAAGTGTTGGTGATTTATAAGTTGTAAAGATGGAAAAGAAAGATGAGATATGTGCAAAGCATGATGGGGAATTGTGGACATAAGACATAATGTTAAATTGGCAAATTTCAACGCCCGAGTGGTTCTCATGAACATGGATAAGAGTTATTAAAGTTTTATATTATTAAATGAGACACCAGTTGACTTTAGCATATTACATGACATCAACTCGTTTTCATCATTTAACTAGTGGGATTCGTGCTGCTTCTTGGCGGGCTTTCAGTTGGTATCAATTCATTTCGTTACAGTATCGTTACAATATTTGTACTTGGTATATCAGCAGAAAGAGGTATATCCAAGAGGATATTGATACGTATTTTACATCTATCAAAAACCATAAAAACAAATACCGTTATCGATGTTGTTGGGTCGGTATCGTTTCGTTTCGTTTTGTCACGTTACCAAAAATACTTTATTGTGAAAACAACTTCCTTTCAAAGAATTTCATCCCATTAGGCTGAAAAAACCATAACAACGAATACAATATCGTTACTGGTATTGATGTTGTTTAGACGGTATCAGTTAGGTTTGTAAGGGTAAATAACAAAAAAAAAAAAAAATCAATTGTATTTGAGCCGTTCTAGTAAAATCATATGATATTATTAAAATAACAAAAATGGTAAAAAAGCATCATGCTAAACTTAAACCGCAAGGCAACTTTGATAATATGTACATTTGTGTTTCGATCACTAGTACATTATTATTTTTCACTCGGTTTTGAGTATAGTTGATATTGAAACATAGATAAAAATAAGTGTATCTCGCAACGGTATACTCAAAAGTTTAAAAAAGACTAAATTATAAAATCGTCCTTTATGTTGACACCAGATTGCAAACTATATCATTTATCTTCAAAAAGTACAAAAAATGTACTCGATGTTTACAAACCCTTGTACATTATGTCATTTAGTCCTATCTTAGTTAATTTTCATGATTAAACCTGATCAAGTAGACCCACACAAATTAGACGTTTCACCCATTTATTTAGAAAAAAACATTTTACCTTTTTTTCAATCCTATTCTCTCTCCCCCTCTCTCTCAAACACACACACTAATGTCCTAAATCACCCCCAAATTCACTCAACAATCCTACTCTTAGTGTCAAATCTCATCAAAAGGTTTGGGAATCAGTCTCAAACGTTCAAATTTGAGTAAACACACATCAATTTTATAAAGTTCATCGAATGTGACATTGTTCGATCAAATTGTTATATGTTCATGTTCAACCGGTGAAGAAACACGGAACTAAACTGGAGATTAGTTTGGGTTTATGCTTCAACAATAAGGTTAATCTTCTTGATGTTTCCTGAGTCGTGAGCTTAAGCTTCCTGCAAAACACTAAGACACCCCGTTAAGCTCGTTAAGAGGAGGGGAGTAGGGGGGTTCTGCTCTTAACCACTCTTCGGCGTGAGAATAAGTATACGTTTTGAGGAAATAAGTGTGTTATTAGTAGTGAGAGAGCAGAGAACGGAATAGAATTAACCTGTACATGAAGGCTCCTATATAGCCGGAGTATTGTAGAAGGAGATAGGCTGGTGGGCCTTGGGCCTTGAGTCGACAACAAGGAATATCCTTCTTGTCCCCTCTGCCACAACCATTAGTGTTTATGAGGGAGGATGGAGTTGGTGCACGCTAAATGGTTCCACTTGTCCTGACCGTTGTCCTTGTTGTCTTTCTGCCATCAGCAAGTGAGTGGAGATCATGGAGCAGTTGTCGTCGCACGCTGATTGGTGCCACGTAAGCGTCCTTTTGTACCTTATTGTCTCATGTACGATTGCCAACCGTGGAGCACGATAGGATACAGCCTGCTGGACGCTGATTGGTCCATTTCCCTGCCACTCGTACCTTTGTACTGTCCTAGAATATCCTGCGCTTCTACCCTCCGCGTGGCCTCTGGGGAAAACCAATGTATCCGGCGTGGGGTACAAGAAGTGAGGGTTTTCATCTAGGAAGCTAAGTGTGGGATTTTGGTTTGATCTTTGTTTGGCCTCGCGCGCGACCTAGGTTTCACCACGTTAGTCGGCGTGGGATCAAGAAAGTAGACAAATTAATGTAGTAGGAGTATGGTCATACGCGCGACCTAATTGATTAGCACGGGTTTTTGGGACCATGCCCCTTCAAGTCCCCCCAGTCGAGTGCTGCTTCCCTGCGCAAAGTAAAATGGTTGGAGCTCTGGACTAGAAAAAAGAATAAGTGAAGCTAGATCCTGCTTATGTATCTTGAAAGCATCTTCTAAGCCTTGGTAGCTGGCGCGCGTGTAATGTATTATAATTACTACAATGCAGCTGCCAAGCTTGTTATTTGAAGAGTTATACTAAGATGCGCAGGGTAGCCTCCCTGTATTTTGTCCCGTGGGGCAAGAGAGCTGGCGCGAGTGAATGTTGGTGTTTGACGCATGTGCCGCAGCTCTACTAACTTGGTGTTGAAGCTTCTTGAAATTTGTGCGGGAAATTCCTTGAAATTTGAATCCTGACAGGTTGGTGCAAATGTCATTGATGGCGACGTTTAGGTTGATTGCTGACACGGTGATCATCATGCTGTCACTGCGGCTTTTCGTCTTTTGTTAGGCGAGTGAGGCCCACGCGCGTGTGTTAACCGTCACCCCGTGAATCCCGCCTTACGTGTCGATCCCAGATTGGGTATGCGCGCGGTGTGTCCGGCACGATTACCCATCGCATTAAATGCGATGGGTATATATATTCGAAGATAGAGAGAGAAACCAGTACCATTTCTTCGAATTCTCTTCTTCTCTCTCCTATTTCCTTTGAATCTTCAAAGATTTCTTGTGTTCTTCGAGTTTTTCCCAGAATTTTCTGAAGATCTTCATCAACGTTTTCAGTTCTTGAAGTACCATACACGCATAATGACTGAAGAAGTTACTGTTGTTGAAGAAGCCGCAGGTCCACTACCAGTTCTTAAATGGGACCAGGGTTTATTTGAGCAAGTTCTAAGAGGGCAACAGTTCCCGGAAGAATGGGATGCTCGATACTCGGTTGAAGGCCAGACTGCGGCGGATGCACCACCTGGCTTCATCACCTTATATTCCGACTTCTTTGGAGAAGGTAACTTCCATTTGCTAGCGACCAACTTCATGTCGGCGATATTGCACTTCTATGCTTCCCATATATCCCAGTTGAGCACTGTGGGCATGGTTAGGATTAGACACTTTGAGTTTCTTTGCAGATCTCAGGGGATGGAGCCTTCGGTTGCAAGGTTTAGGGTTTTTTACCAATTGATTCGCAATATGGGTTTCTATTCCTTCGCCTTGCGCAACGTGAAGAAGATCCTTATCAACCTCCCTAAAAGCTTCCATGACTGGAAGATGAAATTTTTCTTCATTCGTGAAGAAGTGATGCCGATAGCTATGATATTCCATCCCATAGGCTAAATTGAGAAGGAGGATACTCCCATACCCAAGAAGGAGGCCTAGTATGATAACCTAATGTGGACTCCTAACAGGGTGTTCAGCGAGCAAGTACTTGTCGCGGCTGGGATGAGCGATAAGTGGCCCGAGAGGAGTACAAAAGTACCACTATTGTTCTGAACGGGGAAGGTAAACCTTATCACTTTATTTTCCTTGTGCAATAAACTTGTTTTTTGTTATTGACATCTGATTTCAATGCGCAGAGCAAGCGCTTTATCAGAGTGCTTTCAAAACTTTTGCTGGGACTATGGGCGTGAGGCCCCTCCGCGCTGGGGAGGAATATTGGTATGAACAAATCAAGCCCCGCTTTATATATGCTGCTGCGGAGTTGTTTGTGAATCCTCCTGTTGTAACCGAAGGTGCGCAGATACCTAATCCCAGACCATGTCGAGCTGTGACTTCTACTGGGGAAGAAATTGTCTATCTTTCCAGCGAGTAGTCTGTGGCTTCATCGGATCATGACTTAAGATCGTGGGATGTCGTCTTTGCAGGTGTGCTGCGCGACCTTGGCATTGATCATAAGGAAAAGAAGACCAAGAAGGCTCCCACCAAGAAGACTGTAGTGAAAAAGAAAGTAACTTTTGAGGCCAGGGCGACCAGCAAGAAGGCAGGCCGTGGCCGCGCGACTGCTGAAATTCCAAAAAAGGTACTCTTCGCTTCCGTCAGAGTAACCTTGAGGATTATGTCATAGCTAGTGACTCATTAGAAGGTCTGCTCGATATAGGTGAAAATCACAGAGCAGCGCGGCTACAGCCTCTAAGAGCTCAGGGAGCGTAGGGTCGGGGGGCCTAACTCAGGCGCGACCCCTTCTTTCGTGCATGAAGAAGAATAAGAAGCTGAGGAAGAAGTTGAAGCTGAAAAGCTTGTAGCTAGGAAGAGATCTTGCGGAGAAACAGCTGCCACAACTCCCCCGGCGCAGAAGGCTGCTATTAGCAGGCCAACAGGGAAAAAGGGGAGTCTAAGGAGTCTGTATCGATTTTCTCAGGGTAAGCGTTGAACTTTTTATCTTCTCTTCTTGACTTGGAAAATTTTAATGTCTCTTTTTCTTTTCTAGAGGTGCTAAAAAAGTCAGAAGTTGAAGCGAGGGAGCCAGAGGACTAAGTTTACCATCATCCCAGCGAAGGTTGTTGAAGTCGCAGGGAAGGCTGGTGAGGGTGATAAGCCTGCGGGCAATGTTCCTGAGAAGGAGGTTGAGAAGGTTGTGGAGAAGACCGCTGGAGCCGTTCCGGAGAAGGCGCATGGTCCGGAGGTCGTAAGAATCACTGGGCTTGACCAGCCCCTTATCCAGCGCAAGGGACCTAAAGTCCAAACTGAAACTTTAGCCGCGCAGTATGAAGCCCCCACTCATACTGAAAAAAAAATACAAACTGCTGTCGGGGGTATGCTGGCGACGTGCAGGCGTAGGTGACCCGAAAGATGCTTCTACGGTTGGTGGAGATGCGGGTGGTCCTAGCACGGCCGACCATAAGGGTGATACAGGGAAGAAGCGGAGGGAACACTCCGTTATCCATGCGAAAGATACCTTGGGCGACATCTACTATAAGACTTATGATGAGAGTCGTGCCGATGAACTTCATGCTCTTGTCTGGAACCTTAAATAAAAAGACACTTTCATTGATTTTGGAGCTTACATGGAGTGGTTCTTGGGTACCTTCCCACCTGTAGAGGTGGATCGGCAGAAGGATTAAGGGCACGATAATTTGTATCGCTCATACGTTATGGGACAGGCTAATGCTAACTCTGCCGGTCACCAGATCTTGCGTGAATGGCGCACAATGTACTTGGAACGTGCAGGTTGGGAAAAGTACCGTGAGTGCTTAGTTGCTGATGCTAAACTGTTTGAACAAGTGCAGACCAAATTTCAGGAAGAAAAGTTTGTTTTTGAAAAGGAGAAGAAGTCCGAAGAATGGGGACTTCAGGGTTTAAAAAACAAGCTCTAGGCCAATGAGGATACCCTTGCTAAGGAGCGTCAGGAATAGTTGGAGGCTTGTAAGAATGAGAATAAAAAGATGTTCGTTGCGCGCGCCAAAATAACGAATCTTGAGGTGGAGGTGCAGTCACTGAAGAAGTCCGAATCAGATCTTAGGGAGAAATATGAAGAAGCCAACTCTCAAAGGGAGCGTGTTGAGGTTCTTCAGGATAGCCTCCTTATTCCTTGTATTTCTTTACTTTAGAGAAATTCTAACCTGTGTTCTCCGATAACCTGTAGGATGACCTAAATGCCCGAATCCTAAGAAAGGATAGGGATTTGGCTAGGAAGGATGCAGAGATTGCCGAGCTCAAGCGCAGGCTGTTTGAAGCGCAAGAAAAAAATGAGTCATTCGAGATTGATCTGGCTACGGAGAAGGTGAAGGCTGACACTACTGAGGAGGCGCATAAGGTCACTGAAGAGGCGCGCAAGATCAGCCCTTCTGCCTTGAACGTTGCTCAGACAAACTATGTTGAGGCTCAATCTATAGTGGATACTTTGCTTTTTGACTCTGAATGGATGCGAGAACATGGAGTAGCATATGTAAGTGTTTGTTCTTTTCTTGCCTTAAATTATCGCAACTTATCTTAAATTTTTTTTTGGATAGGTTGCCAACTCCATCTTGAATGCCACCAAGTTGGACAAGGTTGTTGACGCGCAAACGGAAGCAGCGCGAGCCATTGGTCATCGCGCTGGTTACGTTGAATGCACCCATCATGTGGAAACTGCGTTGAAGCAACGCTTTGGCATGCGCCATTGTTCGGTCAGCGACCAGGCGGAAGACATGTTGGCTAAGGCTAAAGAAGTCTATGATAACTTATCTCTGCCGATTATGGAGCGGGTGACTAACGCGCTTAAACATGATGATTATGTATCGCGGCTGAAGTCCATTTTCGTAGTCCCGGAGACTGTTAAATTATCAGATATACTGGTTAATGTCTAGGCTATGATGCCTTATAATGTTTTTTGACTTTTATCTTGTGTAAACGATGCGCTGCTGCGCTTTCATGAATGGAATTACCTTTGCTTTTTATTCTCTGTCAATGTTACAATTATTGCATTGTTGTTAGAAACTTTGTTTAAGTTAGCGCGAATAAATGTAAGTGTGGCTCGTGTTGAATATCGTTGCCCGGCCTCACACTATGATCGTGGAAGCCTTGGAGGCTTAACTCAAGAGCTCGCAATTTACTGCAATGTTTTCGTGATAATCAAAAGTTCAACATGCATTTTGTAACTTGAAAAGAACACAATGGATAATCATAAGATAAAACGTAAACAACTTTTGAATTAATAACTCAAAAGGCGCGCGACCAACATACATGAAAAGTTGTGTTACATATAGCATTTGCGCAGTTGTTGCGCATTCCAGGTCCGCGGGATGATATCACCGTCTAAAGTGCGCAGTTTGTACGCCCCTTTTCCTAGCACTTCGTGGACCAAGTATGGGCCTTCCCACTTGGGTGCTAGTTTTCCCGGGCGCTCATCATTAGAGGCTCCGTTATCCTGGAACACACACTCTCGTAGGTTGTACGTACATATGCGCACCCTTGCATTGTAGTACCCTTCCAGTTGAGTTTTGTACTTGGCCACCTTTATGCGCGAGTTTTCGCGCCTTTCTTCTAGCAGGTCCAAGTCTAGTCGACGCTCTGACTCATTGTTGATCGCATTAACAGCTGTTAAGCGTGGAGAGGGGAGGCCTACTTCTGCTGGGATAACCGCCTCCGAGCCTGTATGAGGCTGAAGGGGGTCTCGCCATTACTTGTCCTGGGCATGGTGCGATGAGCCCATAAGATACTTGGAAGCTCATCGACCTACCCCCTTCGCTTTGTGCCCATCCGGGCTTTGATCCCTTCAATGATGCTTTTGTTGACACTTTCGACCTGGCCGTTGCTTTGAGGGTACGCAACGGAGGAGAAGGTGTGCTCTATGTTTAGCTCTTTCATCCATTTTTGGAGGTCTTCAGAAGCGAAATTTGTGCCATTGTCTGTCACTATTTTGAGTGGGAGGCCAAAACGGCAGATGATGCGCTCCCATATGAACTTCCGCATAATCATTGCTGATGTTGATGCAAGGGCCTTTGCTTCCACCCATTTCATGAAGTAATCAACAACCACGATGATGAATTTAACTGCGCCAGGCAATGTTTTAAAAACCGGTTTTTAAATCAAACCGGATTAGGCTAAAAAATGGTTCAACCGGTTGAACCAGGTTATACCGAGTGGTTTAACCAGTTTGACTAGCTAACTCTACAATTTTATAAATTACAACATTAACTCAAAAGTTAATCCAAAAATGCATGATTATATATTAAAAGATGATCTAAAAGTAAATCCATAATAAAAAATAATCCAAAAGATAATCGAAAATCATTTAATTTTCAAACAAGGTCTTTTAAATGAAAGTGTACAATATGTTTAAGCCTTTCGGGTGTTGAATACATCAAGTTCACGATTGCATAAAAGATGAAATTCACTATTATCGCCATCCCCATCAACTAGGGATACCTATTTTCATTTCATACAATATTAAATAAGAACTTTTAGTTACGAATAATCATAATATATAAATATTACATAAGATAAGTAGCATATATAATAAAAATAAGTGACAACCCAAACTAAAATAACCTTGGGCCGGTACCGGTATTACGTTTCAAACCAGTATACCGGATTTTACCGCCGGTACAAACCTCATGCTGTTTCACTTATTTACCGGGGTGTTTCATACCGGATTTACATCTGGAAACGGTAATACCGGTATAACCGGCCGGTATTTACCGGTTTTTAAAACATTGGCGCCAGGTGCCTCGGGAAATGGTCCGACCATGTCAATGCCCCATTGCTGGAAGGGCAAGCTGTTGAGACCGGGATTAGATCATTCTTTGGGCGGAGAGTCTTCAGCGCATGCCTCTGACAGGCATCACATTTGCGCAACTCCTTCATTGGATCTACGTGCATCCCCGGCCAATAATACCCTGCATTCATGATTTTTGCCATGACCATGCGCGGTCCAACATGTATCCCACAGATGCCTTCGTGAATTTCTCGGATCAAGTAGTTTGTATCTTGGGAGTCCACACAACGCAGAAGTGGACCTAAAAAAGACCTTCTGTAGAGGATGCCTCCGTCCATCTGGTAAAACAAAGCTTTGTTTTGAATCTTTCTGGCTTCCGCTTTGTTTTCCGGGAGCATCCCCGCCTGTAAATACTGAATGATAGGTTTCATCCTTGAGAGTGGCCCTATCTCTATGACATTTATTTGGCGCAGCAGTACATGGGGGGGGGGGGTTCATGACTTTAGTTCAAACATCTTTTGCAAGATGTTGAAATGCTGCTGAGGTTAGTTTACTGAGTGTGTCAGCCGGTTTGTTTTCGCTTCGGTTGATGTGAACAACCTTATACGAATTGAACTTTTGGAGCAACTCTTTCGCTTGTTTGAGGTAGAGGGCCATCACCTCACCCTTCGTGTCATAAAGCCCATTGATTTGGCTAGTGATTAACAGAGAATCAACGTGTGCCTGCAAGTTTTTTGCACCCATCTTGATGGCCAGGCGCATGCCTGCTAGGAAAGCTTCGTACTCAGCTTATAGCATAAGTAAACTCGTGTTTTTCTGGGCTGACTAAGCGTAACCCTGCCCCTGCGCCGTCTTCGTTCGATGCACCATCGGTGAATAGAAACTAGAGCTCATCCGATGTGCTTTGAGCGGGTGTATCATCTGCTTCGCATTCTTTTTTCTTATCTTCCGAAACCTCGGTAACAAAATCTGCTAAAACTTGGCCTTTGATAGCTGGGCGTGGCCTATATTAGATGTTATGGCCTCCCAGTTCAATTGCCCACTTCGCCAATCGACCCGAGATTTCGGGCTTTAATAAGATAGTACCAATGTGAAAATTTGTGAGGACAGTGATAACATGACCAGTGAAATACCTGCGCAACCTTCTAGAAGCATGTAGTAGTGCGAGGACCAACTTTTCCATGATCGAGTAGAGTGTCTCTGGGTCAGTGAGCATCCTACTAACATAATAGATTGGAGTTTGAACTCCCTCCCTTTCCACAAGTAACACTGACCCGATTGCCATGTCTGAAGCGGACAAGTACAATATGAAGGGTTCTTCCAGTGACAACTAGCACAAACCAGTAATTTCCGTACTATTTATTTAATATTTAATATTTAATTTATGCAATTATGTGCTTAAACGTCAACATTATGTGATTACTTGCTTTACATAGGAATTCATGCATGTTTTATACTTCAAATACTGCATTGTGCATTACATTAAGTGTTGTGTCAAAAATACTAGTAAACTCACCAGTAAGACACACAGTGTCAGCACTTCCGTAGAAAGCAGTCAGACAATAGATTTAGGGCCTAGGAGTAAGTCCAACATAAAAAACACATTAAAACCCAAGTGTGGATACAAGGGTTAACATATATACTTTCCAGAAACTAAGGTATGCACTAAAAGACATCCGAAACTCACTTTAAATGCTGAATTCTACATAATTCAGAAGAAAAACAGCAAAAAACAGCATTTTAACACCAAAATTTTATGCAGAATTGATGATTTAGTGTCCAGAATAACTTACAAAGTGTCGGGAATTAAAACTGATACAAAAAGGTGCTTCATACCTAGTAAAACTGCGGAATTTAGCACTTTAACGAACTGTTAACGAAACGAATAATCGGACACTATCCAAAACATCAAAATTAAACTAGAAGCATTGTTTTTATGATATTAAGCTAGTATTGGTAATAGAACACCTTAAAATCATAAAAAAAAAACACCTAAACATACTTAAACTAACTTAAACCTTCTAGTTTACATTTATAACCTCCAACTTCCAATAATTTACATTTACCCCCCCCCCCCCCATCCATGGCCGGCCCCATGGGCCCCATTTCCATTTGATTAAAAAAATTCATCTTTTTTCCTTGATATTGAGCATAAAATCTAATGGTTAAAGTGTTGGTGGAAGATTATTAGAAAGACTAAAAGGTTTCAAACCTTATCATTTTCATTCTAACTTTCAAACACACACCTCCTCCCTCTCTCCCTCTTGTTCTCGGCTCACCCACAACACACACACACGTCCACCATTTTCAATCCATTCCAAGGCAATCTAAGCATATACAAAGGGGTATGGAGGCTATCTAAGAAGGTGTGAAGCATTGGAAGGTGAAGGACCTTGCTAAGGAGCTTTTATCCACTTGATTTCTTCAATCTTCATCTTCACTTTGTTCTTGCCACTTCCCTAGCCAATAGAGCTAGTTGTAAGCCTCCTAACCACTATTTTAGTTCATGTTTATGTTATGTACAAGTCACACCATCAAACAAACTAAACTTTAAAAGATGAAGATGTAAGAATCTAACATAATCATGAAGAAAACAAGTGATTTTAGTGATTTTGGTGTATGTGATGAAGTTGTTGTTGTTGAATCTTGTGTGTATGTTTAGATCTAGCATGTTAAGCTTGTTAAAAGCTTAGATCTAACAAGTTTAAGGATGAATCAGGAAAGATCCATGGTTAAACTTGAAGATGAACTTGTGAAACACTTATGTGAACTTGAAAGATGATTTTGAAGCATGAACTTGTATTCTTGAACTCACAAAGTGTATGTAAAACTAACTTTTGAAACTAAAATCCATGAAAAGTTTGTTAAAGGTTGATCATGAAGCTTGTTTATGAAGATTCAAGAATGTTAAGTAAGGATCTTGAAATATCCATGATGAAACATGGTTTTAAACATAAAGATCTTTCTAATGAACATAAAAATGGTTTTAGAACATGATTTTCAAGACTTTAAAACCATAAAACTCAGGGATAGTTTGGTTAGTAAATTAAAGTTTCATAAAAGTTTGTTTAAAATTTACAAGAACACTTGTTTTTGGAAAGATCATTGTATGTTAAGTGTAGATCTAAAAGTCTACACATTTTTAGCAAAAATCAAGTTCACCATGATGCTTTACATGAAGTAATTAGTGTATGTTACTTGTGAAAATTGTTGGGAATTGTTTTTGGTGATGAAATGAAAATAAACACATGTTTTGAAAACATGGGAAACCTCCATTTTTAGGGGAAAATATGTCAAATTTTTTATAAAATTTTGACACTTAGAAAAATATAAGTTTTGGTGAAACTTATTCCCCAAAAAAATCACCTAAAAATATTTACCAAGGTTTCCTAATTTTTTTACAAAATTTTAAGCCAAGAAATAATGATTTCTTCAAGTTAAAATTAATATTAAGTATGTATATTTTTAGGAAAAATATATATATTTAGTGATCACCAAATTTTGTGCTAAGTATATATTAGGTGTATTATATGTAGTAGTGTATTAGGAACTTGAAAAATACACTAAATACTCCCAAGAGTATAAATACCAAAATACACTTACAAATACATAAGGATACTCAAGTATACAAGTATACAAAATCCTCACAAGAAGAGTATATGGACAAATACAAGAAAATATATTTGTATAAATATATTCCACAAACATATGGACCTTGGACAATTTTTGGACAAATATATATCAACTACAAACTAGTAAAAGTTATAAAAAATCGGATGAATAACAAAAATAAGTATTATATATATATATATATATATATATATATTTATATATATATTCAAGCATGACAAAATATATATATTCCACACAAGTCTTAAAAATATATTATTTTTAAGAGATATAATTCCGGAAAGTAATAAAAATCAAAGTATTGATTTTTGGCAAATAATGTAAAATACACAAGTATTTACATAAAAATACAAGTATACTTTCCTAAGTATACTTGCACAAAAATAATATTGAGAATATTATTTAACAACATACTTATATTCATTTCTGGAACAATAATATAAGTAACATATATGGACAAGTTAAAAATATAGTTTATTTTTAACACTTATTATTTTGACAAAGACAAATACATAAACTTAACATGGTGATTTGTACTTGTGTGATACAAGTCTAGTGACTAACGTACATAGAATAATTATAGGTCAAGACGCTTACAAAAACGGCCGGTGAAGTTTACGACGCGAGTTACGCAAAACTGTGAGTTCATGTCCTCACTTTTAAACATTTTCTTGTTTTCTAAACTTGGGGAAAATACATGTACTGTGGTATGTAGAAACAAAACTAAGGAATGATACTATAGATCATGTCATGAATAGGGTGTCATAAGCACCATTAATCAACGTAAGTCCTAGACCGCGTAACAAAAGGTTAGATTTAATGGGTTTCAGGCAGCCACGCTCTTGGCCACATTTTTACCGAGAGTGCTTTTGTGTCTCTAGTCGTGAATCGATAAGTAAAATGCCTATGGTTTGGATGCTTCCTATGTCGTTACATATGTTACTGGCCTCGCGAACCATTAGCGATCTCGATTTCCTTACATTTACAGAAACACTTTTTCAAGTACAATTACATACCATGTTTCCTACAAAGAATACTTAAATGTTTTACACAAATCTGCATGAATTCACACCAACTTATGTTGACGATTTTCCAAAACTTACATGTATTTCAGGTAACTAAGTGGATGTACGTGCGGTCCCTCTTTGCTCAAGGATGTGGTTTATGTACTAGTTGTTATGTGCCAAGGCTCCAATGCCACTTTTGTAGGATTTGGTTGTTATATTCCACCTCCTGTGGTAATATAATGATCAAAACCTTGATACTTGTTTTGAAATGAAGTTGTAAACTTTTCAAACAATTATCTTATGTGGAATGTAAACTTAAAACTTAACATTTATTTTGGGATATTTATTATCAATGGCATTGTGGAGTTTGTTTTATGATCATGTAGTATGTTTACCATTCGTATGCAATGAGAACCTTTCAGGATCACACCTCATGTTTCCGCCTTAGAAAGGGGTGTGACAGATTGGTATCAGAGTTGCGATTGTAGTGAACCAGGATTCCTTCTCGAGTCTAGACTACAATCCTTAGGATCCTCTCACGAAAACAATTTTTCAAAAGTTTTTCATTGCATAAAACTTCCCGTGACATCCACTACCTGAAATTGTTTTCAAAAAGTCAAGTAAGGACACTACGAGACTTAGGGTGCACGGGAGTAGCACTTAACTTAAACTAGGGACTACTTGCTTATTTGTGTGTAACTTTATACATAAATTAAGTAGTAATATTTAATATATGTACATATACTATGACTCTTATGTTACAGGTACACATGTCTTCATCTGAGAGGAGTGGTCTATCGGAGGAGCATGATCCCATGGCTGTTGTTTCCGACGATGAGATTGCACCAGCCCCTGAGATCTTTACTTCCGACTCAGAGACCAATCCCGAGCTTATGTCTGATGACGACAACCTTGATGATTTCCAGCTTTTTGCTTTACCCAACTTTGGTGACGACATTCCTTTCGTTGATGACGTTCTAGCTTTTCCTTTACCTATTCACTATCAGCTCATCATTGGACATCCCGATGGTGAGAATCTTGTTAAGCCCATTCCGATCCACGCATTTCCTTTCGCTTCCATCCCTGCTGAGGATTGGCCTTTTGTTGTTGACTTGGACGATGATAGCGATGTTCCTGTGATTGAGGTAGATCACATTGACGATGACCTGGGTGATGGTGAGGTATTCGACATAGTCATCCTAGACGTAGCATCACATGTTGTATCTATCATTGACATCTTTTCTGATTCTAACCTTGTTTTTGTTGCCGACTCTTTTGAGTCCGTGACCTCTTCAGCCCTTCTAGATGCTGGACTAGGGGCTTACCCCATTGATGATGATGATGATGCTATGTCCGTTGCACCAACTTCTCCTGTTCACATTCCTACACCTACTCATACACCTCCTCACACTCCTACTCACGTAGCCAGTGACAGCTCTTCACGTCCACCTGTTCCGGTAGACCATTCTAGTGGTGCACGTAGTATGCGTTATGCTTCGACCTTTCCGCATATACATCCCACTTATGGTGGAGAGCCTTCTGGTCATCCACATATACCCCGACATGAGTTGAGTCCGCTCGTTTAGTCGCCCCGATTGTTCCCTCCGTATTCTATGCCATTATCCAATCCATACCATCCTTCCCATCACACTGGATACACTAGAGTTGATCTCCTTCTATTGCTCCAGCTTCAGTTTGAGATCCTTTGTCGTAGGGTCTACGAGTTGGAGAATGAGGCCGATGCAAGACGACCTCCTCCACCAGATTATCCACCACCCGTTACACCTCCACCACCATCTTCACCCCCACTGGCATCTCCGCCACCACCTGTTCGGGCACCTATTGAGGGTCATGCTGCTCGGTTTCTCACTGTAGAGCAGCAGGTCAGCTTCATCATCTGTCGAGTCCACGAGCTCGAGGATGAAGTGGCTCATCTTTGCAGTTTGATCTTCCCTACACCCCCACCCTCTCCACCAGCCCATTAGGTTTTTTTATTGCAGGTACTTTGATGGAGCAGTATTTTTTGTTATGAAGACTACGACCGAGTTTTGGGTACAACTTGAAGACTAGGACTGCCAATGTGAAGAAAGATATTTTGTCTTTTATATGTATTAAACTTGTACTATTGGGTGATGTAACCCTTATGCATTTTTGTTTTCTTTACAAACAATGATGTAACAAGTTGTCCTGGTATGTATAAAATTTCGGTGAATATCTTATGACACATCAGTATTTATCTGTTTATGCATGCTTGTTGCTGTATGAATTGATTTATATGATTGGTGGATTGTTTGATATTGTTTATGTGTGTATATGTATACGTATATGTAGTACTACTATCTAGTATGATGGTATCAGACAAATACCTAACTCTGTTGTGTTGTGTTTTAGAAGAACATGGCACCTAGGAGAGCTGTAAACACTCGAGGTTCTGACCAACCACCTCCTCCGCCGATGCCGAGGACTGCTGAATAATTGAACTCTGCTGGAAGAAAGGATTTCGAGGCAAACCGTGTTGAGCACAGTGGAGGCTCAGGCGGTACCGGGCGAAATGGACATGGAGATTCATCTGGAGGAAACCCGACCCAAGGTAACCTTAAGTTGATTTGCTATAATTTGATGAAACTTATGAACGGTCTTTGTTTCATTGTTTCATTGATTGCTCACTGAATTACGACGGCACTCGAGGTGCAGTGGCTTTCGTGCGCTGGACGAAGAAAACTGATTCCACAATCCGCATGAGCAACTGCACCACAGACCAACAAGTCACTTTTGTTACTGGATTGTTTGTCGACGAAGCTCTGACTTGGTGGAATTTACAAGTCCAAACTCTGGGTGACGATGCCGCTTATGGTATAACATGGGATGAGTTGAAGGAAAGAATGAGGGAAAAATATTGCTCGCGTGCTGAACTCCAAAAGCTGGAGACTGAGTTTTGGAATCTGTCCATGGTTGGTGCGGACATTGTTGGTTATACTCAGAGATTCCATGATCTGTCGAGAGTGATCCCCTACTTGGTGACTCCTGAATTTAAATGCATCGAGCGCTACATCTGGGGATTGGCTCCGGAGTTTCGCAGTTTGGTGACTGGGGAAGAACCCACAACGATCACTCAGGCTGTAACTCTGGCTGTCAGCCTTACTCAGGATGTTGTTCGCATGAAGAAGTTATCCTTGAAGGCTATTGAGAAAACCGAGATGCATGCTGAGTCGTCTGGTGACAAGAAAAGGAAACATTCAAATTTGAATCAAGCGACGCGTAACAACAACAAGGGTTCCAACAACAAGAAACGTGACTCCAATCCACCCAAGGAGACAAAATCCTTGCAGCTTCGAATGACAATGCTACTAGAGGGTACCAGAGCACCATGCCCAAATGTAACAAGTGCAAGTGTCACCATGATGGAGTTTGTCGCATTCCAAAATGCGACAAGTGTGGAAAACTGGGGCACCGTATCGAAGAGTGTTGGGGAAAAGGAAATGGAAGTGGTAATAGGAACGGGAATGGAAACCTAAACGGTGTTGGTAATGGGAACAGTAATGGAAATGGAAATGGTACTGGTAACAGGAATGGAAATGGAAATGGAAATGGACAAAACCGAGGATGCTTTAGTTGTTGTAGCAAAGAGCACTTCAAGAAAGATTGCCCAAGGGAAAACAATGCTCAAGCTCGAGCATTTGTGATAGGTGCAAGGAACGCCCGTGAGGACCCTAATGTGGTCACCGGTACGTTTCTTGTTAACAATCACTTTGCATCCATATTATTTGACACTGGTGCCGATTATAGTTTCATATCTGTGGATTTTAAACGTATGCTTGGAATAGAATCTAGTAGATTAGATATTCCTTATTCCATAGAACTAGCCGATGGTAAACTTGTTGACTTGGGCGAAGTTGTTAGAGGATGTACATTGGAACTTGGTGAACGAAGATTTAGTATCGATATTTTGCATGTTCAGTTGGGTAGCTTTGATGTTGTAGTCGGAATGGACTGGCTGTCCAAGAATAAATCCGAAATTATTTGTCATGAGAAGATCATTCGCATCCCTCTTGCGGATGATGAAACGCTCATAGTCCATTGAGAGAAAAGAGACACGCCCTTGCGGATCATCAACTGTATGAAGTCACAGAAATGCTTGCGAAAAGGATGTGTTGCATTCTTAGAGCATGTAGTAGATAAGAAGGTTGAGGAGCCGAAGCTTGAAGACATTCCTGTGGTAAAGGAATTCCCTGATGTTTTTCGTGAAGACTTATCAGGATTACCTCCAAAAAGACAAGACAAGTCGAGTTCCATATTGACTTGGTTCAAGGCGCCGCTCCTGTAGCCATGGCACCATATCGACTTGCACCATCCGAGATGCAAGAATTATCTACTCAACTCCAGAAGTTATTGGATAAAGGATTCATAAGGCCGAGCTTCTCACCTTGGGGAGCTCCAATATTGTTCGTAAAGAAGAAGGATGGAACCTTGCGGATGTGTATTGATTACAGAGAGTTGAATATGCTCACTGTTAAGAATTGGTATCCGTTACCTAGGATTGACGACTTATTCGACCAGTTGCAAGGATCGAGCTATTACTCCAAGATTGACCTTCGGTCTGGCTATCATCAGTTGAGGATTCAAGAGGAGGGCATACCAAAGACTGCTTTCAGGACTCGTTATGGGCACTATGAGTTCCTTGTGATGTCGTTTGGATTAACGAACGCACCAGCAGTGTTTATGGATCTGATGAATCATGTATGCAAACCGTATCTTGATAAATTCGTGATTGTATTTATCGATGATATTCTGATTTAGTCACGAACAAAGGAAGAGCATGAGCAACATCTCAGAACCATTCTGGAACTACTGAAGAAAGAGAAGCTTTATGCAAAGTTCTCAAAATGCGAATTTTGGATTTGCGAGGTACAGTTCCTTGGCCATGTGGTAAACGAGAATGGTATCCATGTAGATCCGTCGAAGATTGAGTGTAGGGAAGTAAGGACCATAAAACCGCATCACTAGGTGATAGTTTAAGTGCCGGAAAGTGCCTAAAACCCACTCAAAGTGCAGAATTCTACATTAATCAGCAAAAAACAGCATTTTAACATGCTAGTAACATGCAAAAATATGGCAAAATGGTCCTGTATGCTTTCCTAAGTGTCAGGAATTAAAAGTGTCACAAAAGGGTGCTTAATGAACACTAAACAGAATAACTAGACACTTTAACGAACCGGTATCTAACCGAACAACCGGACATTACCCGGAACACCAAAATACTGCTAGAAGCATTGTTTTACTTTTTCTGAGCTAGTTATGGTCCCGAACACTTTAACACACTACATAATACATCCTACACATAAAATACTAGATATTACACTTAACACCCTAACTAATTACCCCTTTATCATTCAAGTTACAATTAACCCCCCCCCCCTTCACACTTACGGTCACAAGCATGGTCCCAACCCAAGATTTGTGTAATCTTCTCTTAATCTAAATTGATCTTACTTGGATTTGATGAGATTGTGCTAGTACTATAAGAAACACATGGACCTTCGGTTAATAACTTTGGAAGGTTTATATAATGCATAATCCTTTATCATTCTCACCACTCACCTCACTTCCTCCCTCCCTTAACACTCTCGGCCGACCCCTCTCCCCCACACACACCCATTTTTCATTCAAGCTTCATTTATTCCAAGGTTGTCTTGAGGTGTAAGAAGGTCACTAACGAAGCTTGGAACTCGTGGATCATCAAGGACCTCTTCCGTGTGCTTTTATCCATTCGATTTTTCACCATTGTTCTTCCCTAGCTTGAAGCTAGTAGTAAGACTCTTTTGATCTTTGTTTACTTGATATTTTTAATGGTTAAAGGTTATAGTATGTTGATTTACACATGGACACTAAAAGACTTGAACTTGAATCTTGAAACATAAGATGAAATGATGTTATTTAGTGCATGAATAATAGTTGATTGTTGATTTTATTGAGATGATGATGTTAATCATCACATGAAGCTTGCTAGATGATGCTTAATCACTTAATCTAGCAAGTGGGAGGATGATTATGTAACAACCTAGAATAATCATCTTCTTGTAAAGGCATGAACTTGATGAATAAATATGATTTCTTGTAAAATGATAAACAAAGTGACCTAGTAAACTTATAGATCCAAGATTTATAAATGATTTTTCCAAGAAAATCAAGTTCAAAATATGATTTTTGAAAGATCATGGTTTTTACTAAACTTACACTATTGTTGGTGATAAAATAAGTGTAGAAATACCTATGAAACAAGAAGATGTTATAAATAAACATTTTTGTAAAATATGTTTACAAGTTGTAAAGATCTAAAACTTCCAAGAATGAGGTTTATCAAGAAGTAAATATATTTTGGAGGGTAACTAACCCCACTAAACACCTTACCAAGTTACTACGCGTTTTTGTGAAAGACCAAGTTCATGTTATTATGTTAAGTGTATTGTTTTTACACTTGGTAAGTATAATATTGTTTAGAGTTGATTATTGATTGTTTGAATGATTTTGGAAAAGAAAATGATATGCTAAATAGCATGGACGCCTCCATTTTCAAAGGAAACTATGGCAAAATTTTCTAAAAATTCAAACACTTAGAAAATATTTTCTAGACAAGTGTTTACAAGTATGTTTTAAACCATGTTTTTCAATATAAGCCTTGCCATAAATATTTATACAAAAAGGGTTATTGGATTTTATCACCCCAAACTATCGGCTATTGGTCACTGTCACCCCCAACTATCACTTTGACGTCCGTCACCCCCAACTTAACACTTAGCGTGTTCTGTCACCACGTCGTTAACTGATCACTCACTTTTGATCCTGTTACTCTACTTTTGGGGGTGTCATAGGAATCTTAGGAAGGTTTTAGGGATCTTAGGACATTCCCAAAAGTATAGTAACAGGATCAAAAGTTAGTGATCAGTTAACAACGTGGTGATAAAACACACTAAGTGTTAAGTTAGGGGTCGCAGGCGTCAAAGTGATAATTGGGGGTGGCAGCAGCCAATAGCCAATAGTTAGGGGTGATAAAATCCAATAACCCATACAAAAATACAAGTATTGGAGGTTGGTTTTTGTAACTAAAAATGGATAAATATATATTTAGAATATATATTTTATATTAAGACACTTGTGTGAATATTTGTATTACTTTGTGGAATAGTTATGTTATTTTAGGGTAAAATAATATAACTTAACAAATACCATGGAAATTACAACTCCAAAATAATACCAAAAATCACAAGGAATAAATATTTAAGTTACACACTTGATATTGTGAAACCGAACGATAAAACATAACTTACGAAATATTTCGGGAAATACTCTTACAAATATATTTTTGGTAAATATTATTTTGGGTACAAAGGAAATGAAAATGTGGTTTTGTAAATATTACCAAGTTACAACATATTTTCAACAAGGGGAAAATATATTATTTTTGGAAAGTAAAAATATATTTTCTTGAATATTTAGAAGATGTATGATTTTTGGGAAAAATGTATATTTTCTTGGAATACATTATTTTTGACAAATAAGTTATATATATTTTCTAAGTGAGACTTGAAAATATATTGTTTTAGAAATATATATTGGGAATATATTGGTATATTTTTAATTGGAATAATACACCGGAATATAATGCCAATACATGGCTAAATACACACATACAAAAATACGAATACACATGTATGAGATACCCCCATCCTTGGGAAGGAAATACGAATATAAATACATGAGAAGTATTGTTGCGAAAATATTGATTAACAATTATTCCAAAATTTATAAGTATAATTTAGAGTTAAAATATTGATTATTTTAACAAATAATTATATACTTGGAATACTACCGAAGACACTTTAAAACGTAACTCAAAGGCACTAATCAATACCAAGTCAAGGCACGACCTACTCGTCTAACGGACCGTAGTACGCATGTAGGTAGTCGTGCGTTCTAGAGGAAGCTTTGAGTTACATCGGATACAAGGGACGCAAAACTGTGAGTTCATGTCCCCCTTCTCTTTTAACTGTTTTCAGTTTTATACTTCGGGGGTGAAATACATGTTACATACTCCTTTCAAACAATTACCATGGTATGATTAGCTAAGGAAAGGTAATGCTAGATCACGTGAATGGGTAGGCCATTAGCTTAAGACCATTAATCATTGTATAAGGACCGAGGGGCATGAGTGATAGATTTATTGGGTGTTGCGAGCCCCACCTATGGGCCTGCGAGTTGGCCGCATGTGGTGACTATGTCGTTCCGCCGGAGGGGCCGGTACGAAATACGCATACAGGTTTGAGTACTTCCTATGCCATGTCACTTTTTAATGTATTAGCTACACATTAATTGATCTATTTTTCCTTATTGCTTCATACCAGTTTACACGAACATACATACATATAAAGGTTTTCAAGAATGATTCGTGCACGCATACTAAACACATGAACTCGCTCAACTTTTGTTGATGTTTTTAAACTACATGTATTTCAGGGAACTAATAAGTGGATCTGGCGGGCGTTGAAAGTTTTTATGTTGCGTTTGAAATAAAGAAGTCATCCATGGTCTTTGGGTTTTGGTCGGTGTGTCTTATTCCTGGACGAGACACGTCTCTCAATCCTTGGTGCTATTTATTATCTTTCGATGAGTCCTTAGTGAAGTCATAAACATTTTGGTATGATTGTAAAACTTAAATTTGGAGTTACATTTTTAAACAATGTTGTTACGTTTTAAACTTGTTCAATGGATGACAAACCAATGGTTTTATCATATAGTTGTTGTTATGATTGAATGCAATGATATTAAGAAAGTCACACCATAACCACGCTTCCGCAAAAGTCAGGGTGTGACACTGTTGTAGGGTTGCTACCAGTGAAGATGTCTTGCACGGAGTCAGGTAAACCATCGACATACCTCTCGATAGCTTTCTCGAGTGGGGTAACCATTGTGGGACAAAGTAAGCTCAGCTCCTCATACCTGTTGGTATAAGCCCGGTGTTCACCACTATCCTGTTTCAGATCATCAAACTCTTTTTCCAATGCCCTCTGTTCATGACGAGGATAGAATTCCCTTTTCATAAGAGCCCTAAGCTCTTACCAAGTTTAACCCAAAGCGAAATTTGCACCACAATCTCTCATTAACCCATTCCACAAAGTAAGAGCTCTCTTTTGGAACACACTAGAAGCGAACTCGACTTTGCGATTATTAGGACACTGGACATGACGAAAAATACTCTCAATGCTTTCAAACCACTGTAGGAGCTCAGTTGCTCCCTCAGAACCACTAAACTTGAGCGGTTTAGCCGAATTGAAACTTTTAAAGTTGCAAGGAGCATTCTTGTTATTGTTGGTTTGGTTAACTTGAGCAATAATGTTTGGGAGTGCAGCAGCCATTTGCTGCGCAATGATTGCTGCCAGTTCGGCATTAGGTAGCTGATTATCGCATCGAGGAGGCATTCTAAAAGAGGAAACATGAGAGAAAACGAGTGAGATGATTAGATGAAAATGAAATGATACCAATATCGACAAAAAGCATGGATGGTGGTCATTTGTTCGTACCACAAAGCAAACAAACGACACACAGTGACTAATCAAAGTAAATGGGTCAAAATAGTGTATCGCGAAGACATGCTTTAGCCTATAAGTGGACACTCACCCCAAGAGTTCACAGGTAAGAGTGACTGGTCCGATTATGTGGATTTGTACGAACACACTAGCCTAGACAGAAAACTCGAGATACAGGCATCCACCCTTCCAGATTGCACGTGTTCACATCATTTAGACCCAAACTTTGATGAGATTTTGAAAATTTTGAAGGCATTAAGCCAAAAATGAAACATCCAAATGGTGGGTGATTATTTTCAAAATCGTTTTGGAAAATTGTGTTCTTGTTTTGGTAATCACCTAAAGATAGGTGACGTGTATGTTTTAAGATCTAAACACAAGATAACTTGTGTTAGGGTCCTAGAAAAGTTATAGTCTAGGTCGAAGCATTACTAATAACGTAATTCCCTATAACCATTGGCTCTAATACCAACTCTTCCGTCCCCGACCGCGTAAAACAACAAATCGCGGCGAAAACGTCGGGGAGTGGAGTGGCAGAATTATTGTTTCACAACCATGGTATTTAAAGTTTTTGTTTTATTTATTAACAAAGTGGTTACATTGTCTTAAAACAAGAAAACAAAGAGTACATAACGTAATTTAAACTAGTCTTGCTTTGTTTTATGTCACTAAGGCCCAAGTCTGCCTAAGTATATCTTGACCAATCCTATGCATCAGCTCCTGAAAACACATGTGAAAATAGGTACGTCAGCATAAAAATGCCTGTGAGATACATAGGTTTTATTGATGAAGGATTCATGACTTGTAGTTGGAAGAAATGTTTAACAAAAGGTTAGTTATGAATCTTATTAAAAAGGTTTTCTTTTATAAATCATACGAAAATCGATAAGGAAATCAGATGTTATAAAAGAAAGATGTGAGGTTAAATGAATAACCAAGTAAAAAGAATTTGCATAAATTATGGCATTTGGGTAAAATGTATCATGTTTTTGTATGAATAGAAGTGGTTTAGATAACGCTATAATATGTAATATCATAAAAGCATTTATATATAGGAAGTACCAGCGGCATATCCACCATGCTTTTATCATATTACATGTTGCCTCGTTATTAAAGTCACTTACCAAAACAAACCACCAAAATGTATTGTTTAAACAAATGTCAAAATGTTCATGTGTAAACAGATGTAATGTATGGTGAATAAAAGCATCTACTCAACGTTGTAAGTAAAAATGTACAAAACAATGTATTTGATTTAAATCATAGTTTAAGTCAAAATATATGTTTTGCAAAATCCATGCTTTACTGATACGAACACTTATGTGGTATTGTTAAACGTATACATTCAAGCCTTAAGACTGAAGGATAAACCCTAGAACAAATCAAAGGTTTATCAAAAATGTTTTCGGATTCAGTCATTTCTTACGTCCAAACAAACCTAGGATTTCAGGAATGGGAGTTGTCAAGTCCTATGGTACCACTACTTACTACCAAGCGGCGTGATCAATGTTAATGAACGTATTTCAGTTTTGTTATACAAACCAAATGTCATACCAAATGTAAGCATGTTATGTCAAAACAATGTACTAAGTATGCTAAATGAACGTACGTAGCAAAAATTTGATGTAAATCATGTGTACATATGCTAAAATAAACATATGAAACAAATGTGTTTATGAAATCAATGTACTAGCATGTTAATTAAAACATACATAGTAAAAACATGGATGAAATCATGTACTATACGTGTACTACATGAACATAGCAAGCATACGTTATAAAAGCATGAAAAGCACGAAAGTAACAAGTAGGCACATGTGTTTCAACCCAAAATGTTTGAAAACAATAAAAGAGGGGACTATGTACTCACTTGATAATGCTTAGAAGTCTTGCAATAACAACCAAAGAAAGCTAGAGGGATCACAGAATCAATCGGCACCTAATATAGGTAACTATGTTAATAAACCGGACCTAAATCGGAAGATCGGATAGAATGAGGTTTCGTAAACCAAATGAGTATTGGAACTCATGTGACATGGTTTAACAAACCTACATTCTAAATCGGAACCTATCCTAAGTGCTTACGACCCATTACGACTCGTTTAGGTAGCTTACGCTACTTTAACGCGTCGTTTGGGCAAAACGCGTTCGGACCACCTAACTAGTCCTATGATAAGTATTATATGCCTTAACATGTCTAATAATATTGCCTAATTAGTTTAGATGATAAAATTTAGGTTACATATGCTTAAAATGAAATTAAGCGTAAAAAGGGCATTTTGGTCATTTTCCTAAGGCATATAAACTACCTATCATACAACTAACTAAACGAAGTGACCATAAGGTATAACCTCGGAAGGTTATTCCCTATACAACTATGGTCACAAAATGTGTTTGGTCGGATCCTAAGGATCGACCAAATGGGTCAGTTTCGAAAGTCTAAGCGGTTGTTTAGACTGCTTATCTTACGACCCTATTAAGCACTAAACTAAAAGTGACGAGTTAAACATGTTAAAACATGTTTAACTAAGTTACAAAACAAGTTTGATACCAAAACAAAGTGTTTTGATACCCAAAGATAGCTTCGTTGCAAAATACACATAAACACGTATTTTGACCGAAACTATGACTCGTCACTACGCGTAATCAACGTGATAATCAGTAGGTATAGTCACAAGGGACTATAACCATCGTGATAACGCTCATGTTGCAAAGTTCAAACGAACTTTGTGTTGACCAAAGACTGGTCAAAGCAAATGTTTGACTTTCATGCTTAAAATGCTTAAAAAGCATGAAAGAAACTTACAAAAAGGTCCAAGCCTTGAAAATAGAACAAGAAGACAAGAAGAAAGGAGCCTTCAACTAGAAGGGATAGCTCCTATTGTCCAGAAATGAGAGGGAAAACTGATTTGAGCAAGAGTGAATGAAAAATCATGGGGTATTTATAGATTTCGGACAACCGTTAGGATCATTTCTTGGATTTCGAGCTTCAATCTTGACCCTCCATGTGTTACCCATTGTTTCACAATGTTATGGGTGTCCAAAACCAGCTCATTGATTGATTAAACCATGTACAAAAGCCAGAAACAGCTGCTGTTTGTAGAAAACTGGTTTTTGCAGAACTGGGGGTCTGTCGCGGGACGCGTAGGCTGGAGCCTACTCTTACGCTCCCCTCCTAGACTTCCAGATCAGCAACTTTCAAAAATTGGCAGAACAGGCCCCTGATGCTTAAAACTTGATTTTTGACACGTTTATGCCCCGTTAACCCATTTTCAAGGCTCAATAATGATGTCAAAGTATAGGAGGCACGAAATATGCTTGAAAACATCTCGGATGTCGGTTCGTTTGGTTGTACGGTCACGATATTCGGTTAATTATGACAAAACACGAAGGGACGCGAAAAACGATCCAAATTACCCGACGAGTGGAATTTTAGCATGCGAATCACTAAAATAAAATATTTTAATGATTACAAAAATTTTTGGATGTCCGGATATGTTCAGAACGTAAGATATGCAAGAAAATGCAAACTTATGCACTTTTTGACACTTTTTGTCCCTGATTGACCAATAAGTTTATTTTAGCATACCAAACTCCTCAAAGCCTATTTCTAAGCTATGTAAAGGATATTTAGGGTATGTTTAGCTTATGATCAAGTTCCAGAATGTTCGTTACTATACGAATCGGCATAGTTTCGTAGTTTAACGTAAATAGTTCCTGTAAGCAATAAACTTGTTTTTACCATACCAAACCCTTTAAAACTTATTTCTAAGTTATATAAAGGTTATTTAAGGTATGTTAAGCATATGTTGATGTTCTGAAGTGTTTGTCGCATTAAACTGATTACTTTGACGCGCCAGTTTGCGTATAACTTTCCAGAAAGCGATATAGGATTTTGAAATTGAACAAAAATCGAAACGTGCAAAATGTCAAACATAAATAAACAAACATTGGGACCAAATCACATTGTTTTATTGATAATTGAACTATTCAGAGTTTATACAATACAAGCATAGATGTCACAAGAAATCTAAAGGCTTCTTCTTGTTTTGGTCCCTATTCAAACTTAACAGATTTACAGGTTAACTTAGTTAAGGGAATGGCTATTCTAGAAAAATCTCGAATAAATCTCCTATAATAACCGGCCAATCCTAAGAAACTTCTAACCTCGGTTGGTGACTCAGGGGTTTTCCATTTGGTAATCGCCTCAAATCTTTGTGGGATCCACATGAATTCCTTCATGATTGACTAAATGTCCAAGAAATTGTACCTATTCTAACCAAAATTCACACTTCGAAAACTTTGCATAAAGCTTTTCCTTTCTTAATAAACTTAGAAGTGCGTGCAGATGCGCTGCATGTTCCTCCTTATTCTTAGAAGGGTTATTGGATTTTATCACCCTTAACTATTGGCCATTGGCCGCTGCCACCCCCAACTATCACTTTGACTCCCGTCACCCCCAACTTGACACTTAGTGTGTTCTGTCACCAGATCACTCACTTTTGATCCTGTTATTATACTTTTGGGGGTGTTCTAAGATCCCTAAAACCTTCCCAAGATCCCTATGACACCCCAAAAAGTGTAGTAACAGGTTCAAAAGTTAGGGATCGGTTAACGACGTGGTGACAGAACACACTAAGTGTTAAGTTGGGGGTGACGGGCGTCAAAGTGATAGTTGGGGGTGGCAGCGGCCAATAGACAATAGTTGAGGGTGATAAAATCTAATAACCCTTCTTAGAATAAATGACAATATCATTTGTAAAGACAATTATGAATTTATCCAAATATGGCTTACATATTCGGTTCATCATGTCCATAAATGCAGCTGGGGCATTGGTTAGACCAAATGGCATAACAATAAATTCATAATGGCCATACCTTGTTCTTAAAGCGGTGTTAGGAATGTCCTCTTCCTGTACATTTAATTGATGATATCCTGAATGTAAGTCGATCTTTGAGAAAAATCGAGCTCCTTGCAATTGATCAAACAAATCATCAATTCTCGGTAATGGATACCGATTTTTGATCGTGACTTTGTTCAATTCACGGTAGTTAGTGTGACACCCGGCTTTTCAGGCCGTACTTTACAAATGTAACATGTGTTGTGAATAGGTAACAGGGTTGTATTTGACTGGTTATGATGTTTATATGTGAAATTTAATGAGTTGGTAAAATTAAACTTTGATAAAAATTATGTTGGCAACGATAAGATAAACGCTTATCGCGTAACGGTTAAAATGCGAAACGAACGTCGGTGACCACCTGATCAGTGTTAAAATCCTAAAAATAGTCTGTTATGATTAGAATAATAATTTTAATCATATTCGTGAGGAAAAATAAATTAAAACGCTAAGAAACTCTATTTTTCGAGTTTGAGCGCGTACTGTGCGAATTAAACAAAATACTCTCAACGCAGCCAGTCAAGGCAACTGGTAATTATGTCAGTAATAATTTTTAGTGATTATTTTTATAGAATGATAAAAATAATTTAAAACGCACTAAAACGGGATTAAAACGCTAGATAAAATACCTGGTATCCAGTAAAATACCTGTTTTTACACTATATTATACATATATGTGTGTATGTATATGATCATATGTGAGAGTGGGCTTTAGGTGGCGGCATATAGGCAACCCACCTTTTGCCATTTTTCATTCCTTGTGACAAGTGTTGGCATGGGGAACCCAAACTAATCATGTTAACCTTCTATACACATTTCCTACACCCAATACAAGATCAAACATCACTCCCTCTCTCTTCCTCTTGAAACTCATGGCCGAAACCCCATACACACACATTCAAAAATTTCAATCACTTCATGAAGAATCAATTGCATTTCAAGATGATTTCAAGCTAATATGGATGTTTGGAAGTGATTTCAAGCAAGAACAATCTTCATATCATCATCTTTTCTCAAAAACCCATTTAAAATCTTGAAGGTATAAACTTATTTTTAAATCACATTCTTTATTTTTATTTTTTTTAATGATGATGGAGATGTTAGATGGTTTCTCTTGAACTTGGAATGAATCACAAACTTGTATTTAACAAAGAATGAAATTTTAATCAAAGCAAAAGTGAGTGTACATATGTGAGTATGTATGGCCGAAAGTTATGGCCATGTGTGTGATAAGTTGTGTTTTGATTTCTTGTTCTTGATTGATTTGAGTTGATCTTGAAAGATGGTTTCATGTATATGTTGAAAAGAAATCATTAAAAGAATGTTCTTGAAAAGGTTATTATGATTTAAAATAGATATGTTAAAAAGTAAAGTTTTGGAAGTTTATACATGTATGTATATGTGTGTCGTGTATGTATATATGTATATGTACACATGCATGTAAATATTGATGATTAAAAGATTTAAATATTAAGAAGGTGTATGTCTTGCATTTATAAGAAATGATTGTATGATGATCATAAGAGTGTTGGAATGTTTGAGTATGAGAAACATGGAATAAATGAAAATCTAAGAGCATTCAAGTTCATACAAAATGATTAAAATATGTTGTGAGTGCATTAGATGCACTAACTTGATCTTACATGATGATAAATGTTTATAAAAAGGTGATTTGAGTATGATTTAGTAAAAATCAGTTTTGAACAGATTATAAACACTAAAATAAAGTTATTTTAAAGTGTTTAGTGACATATAAATTTGTCATAATGTTTGCTAGCTTTGCATGTAGTACTTGGTGCATTAAAGGTTGTAAAATATGTGAAATTGCATGATTTATGAGACTTACACAAAAACTTCACTAATCTGATTATAACCACTATTTTAATCAGTAAATAACATGTATTGTGTTAAAATATCAAGTCGTTTCGAGTTGGGATGGTTATAGTAACGTTTAACGCAAAACTATACGTTAAAACGGTCAAAAATCGGCTTTTTGAGTGATTTTTGCAAAACTGATTTAGATCAGTAAGTAAACTGATGTTTTTAGTTTAAAAATAAGTATTTTAACTAATTTTAAGTTTACTTGGTGTTTGGTTGGTCATATGTGACTTCCGACACCCGAAAACGTTACCGAATCGCAAAAATACGCATTTTTCAATATACACTAATATGGGTAAAATTTTGGGTAAGCCTTATGTGTTAAAATGTGTTAGGTGATTTAAACATGAGAATGAGAAAGTATGTTAAGTTTTTAATATGATTTTGGAAATTTAGATTATGCATGAATATTTGTGCGTTTTGTGCGGTAGAAACCGCGTTAAATGTGTAACTTGTTTGTCGAGCATGAAAATTTGATACATATAAGATATTTTATGTATATTTGCTTTAGAAATGACAAAATAGATAAGTTAATAAGATTTTGCATGTGTTGATGATAAATTATATGAATGTTTATGTATATATATTACGACGCGCAAATCGTAGATATATTACGTATAAACGGGAGTGTTAACGGACTTACACAATAATGGTCACCAATAAAATCGTTCAAGTCGCAAAATCATAATATATATATATATATGGACTCATATATATATATATATATATATATATATATAAATATTAACGTGCCAACATAATCAAAAAGGATAATTTTTCGAGAAAATCTCAAAGTTATGTGATAATTCTAAGAAACGGAGAAACTTAGGATTTTGTGTTATGAATGTTGATTTAAAATCGTTCCTATATATATAATAGGACGTGTAGAAATCAATCTCTAGGATTGCGCTATTTAAAATACGCACTCAAAAGTGAGTGTCACTAAACCCCTCTTTTTACAGCTTTATATATATTTTGGGGGTAGAACACGCCAATAAAAGGGTTTAATATTGTTTTACGAATAAAACATACCTTTTTGATACAAAATATATATTTTCGTTTAAAATATATGGATTTGTGAAAATATATGTTTCGGGAATGAAACGGTTTTGTTGAATATATTTCTTTCGGGATGAAACAGGATTGGTACGGTGTTTCCGAGGCGAAACAGGCCGTAAAGTTGGGACGGATGCCGGCCTGGTCCCAGGGAAGGGGAACCAGGGGGTTCGTACAACTTCGTGTATTAAATTGTCATATTAGTAGGATATATATTATACGTGAGGCAGACATCATATTGTTCTCGAAGAGGACCCTGCGCCCATGATGTCGTTTAATCATTTAAGTATTGCATGCGAGGAATTGTTGGTAGATCTATCGGGTTGACAACCCCGTCATGACCGGTCGCTCCGAGTCAAGTCAAACGACGAATTGATATTCTAATTATTGTCTAGCTTTGATTATCCCTACATGGTTAATATATAGTTCGTATTGTCTAGCTAACATTACGAGTCTGAAAATTGACGCAATAATTTAATATACAAAACCTGGGTAAGAGTGATATTTTCGGGTGGTTGAACCGCGACTGAAGACCCATGGATTTTATTAAGGAAGTAAAAATGGACTTTCTAAAATTTATATGGATGTTTTCAAATAAACACATAATCAGAAAGTTTTCCTTTGAGATGATTGTTTGTATGTGAATAAGTGAACTCACCTTCCTTTGTGTTGACGCTTGATTTTTAACGTGTTCTACAGGTACTTAAGTTTGGCTTCGGGAATCATGGCATATCTTGTGTTTGAATGATGCATGTTGTTTTGTTTGAAAATGTTGGACAACTTTGTTGGGATTGAACCCTACCAGAGGAACAGATAATGTAAAGCCAAAACCTGTTCACAACAGTGGATTCACAATAAGCAGACGTTTACACTAAGCTCTCCCCTTGACAGTGGTTACCTATCTGCTGATACACTCTAAGTACTGCTCTGAAGAACAACTGATGAACCAAACACTGATGAAACAACTAAAGACTGCTAAAAGGCAAACACTGAGCTCTATCTACTGCTGTCTCTTAAGTACTGCTGAAGACCCAAGCACTGCTCATTCAAAGACTGATCACCTTTTGAAGAAAGCACTGATGTTCAAGTAATCAGTGCTTAGGCTATAACAGTGGAACGTGAACAGTGTTAAACTTGTTTTGTATTTTATTATCAATCAGTTGTTAGACATCAGTAGTTTTGTATAGAACAGTGTTTATAGGTTGTTAGGCTGTTAGATGTCACTATCATGGTGACGTCAGCTGAGGTACATCAGTGGTTTGGTTTGCCTTTAAATATGACAGTACTCTGTACTGTTATATTGATTTGTTTTGAGAGAGTTCTTCTCCTCAATTCAATCCTTTCATCTTGTGCAACCAACTCTGAAGTATCTGGCTGAGGGGGAGCTTAGTATGTAAGCAGATCTGTAATCATTTGATTTTTATTGTAAATCTTTTGACTAAATGAATTGCATATGCTTTCTCAAAACTATTTTCTCCTTTGATTGTGTCTACAAAGTTTGTTATCCATTTCCGCTGCACTTAAACTTGCTCATATCTATTTGATTTGTTCAAACATCATAAACAAACACAATCATGAGAGCCTCAGATCCTAACAATTGGTATCAGAGCTAGGACAGTCAAATTCGATCTAACAATCAATTTGACATAACAGTTCGGCTCAAAAATTCATTGATACTAAGGTTGGTTGCATTTTGTTGAAAAACAGAGTATCGAGTAAATCATGTTCAAAATGGATATTCAAAAACTCTGTATATCAACCAAGATGTCATATGACACACAAATTTCACACAACAAGTGAATTCATGCACAAGACACTCATGGTTTCTAGATCTGAAAACAATATCTGTTAAACTATGAGATTATTCCTTATTTTCTAAATTGATTTCAATTGTTGATGTAAAATCTGTGATGTTTTCATTAAATACTAAAGTACAAACCTCATATTAACAAAACCTATGTTCATAAAAACATTGTTGTTTTGATAACACAAAAAAAAAACAGGGAAATTAAAACTTTAGTCATTTGATCTTATGTGTTGAAAAACAGGTTGAGATCCTCAAAAGGAACAAGTCAACTTTGTTAGAAATACATTAAGAAAATCAGGGGTCAACATAGTCCGTATCATATGTAGTGTGAGATTGGTTGAAAAAGTTGTGCAAACATGACCAAGTCTCTCAAAACATTACTGCAAAACGATTTCGGACTAATATTCACAAAAACTCTGAAGTGTGTTTATCTCAAAACTTTTGAATTCAGAAGAAAAGGGTATAAACTTAAAACACTTAAGAGTCAAAGCTTGGGGTAATAATGGTCATTAAGCAACTGTTTGTGCTAATTGGTTCAAGAATGTGACATTAGTGTTTCCAGTGATTGAACTCCAAAGAGGACTAGACAAATGTTCAAAAAAAAAATTCATGTGTCCTTATGTTTGAAATCTACTGACAAAGAAAATTTTACCAAACAGTGGTCAAAATGTATTCAAAATGTTCTACCACTGCGGTCAAACCACTGACCATTTTCATAAACTTAAGAATGCTATGATTACGTTTTGTTTTTGAAAAGTACCAGATCCTTTTTGATGTTGTTCTCAGAAAATCCTTTAAAATTTTTATATAAAGGATTCTCTCGAATAATCAGGATATATATTACTCATTTTATTTTTTTTGAGTAATATATTTTGAACTTTTGCTTGTTTTTGTTGGCTTTAGTTTCAATTACCTGTCAGGACATAGTACCTTATTTTTTTAGTATTATTGTCCTCATAAATGGGTCAAAAGGGAATGGTACATGTTCAAGATCATGTCATACTCAGGTTTGCTCCTAAATTTTTATTAAAGGTTGATTGCTAACTGTGCTTAAATTACTAGGGTACTCATGTTTTAATTGAATATTAAACGAAAATGAGTTGCCTTAGCCAAAAGTTCTTATCATCTGGGGTACTAAACCACTGTTCTTCAAAATGGACATGTGGCAAAACCTTGAATGAAAATTCTCAAAACTATTGCTGGAATACTTGTCCTTCAGATTTGTACCATTTACCCTAACCACTGTTTTGTTCCAACGTCTGATCCCTAAATACTGACCACTGCTGAAAGTTAGCCACTGATCCTTCATTATCTTAACAAGCACTGATATTCACAATCAGTGTCCTATCCACTGATATGCTATCCACTGATAGTAAAAATCATCCACTGTCCACAATTTTTACCGTTGTAACCACTGATACTTGATATGTCAGTGGCCCTTAAAACAACTGTTCTCCATCCTTCATCCATTTCATCAGTGTTTGACACGTGGTCAGTTTTTAGCCTTCAGATCATAATAACCGCTGCCACATCAGCGATCATTTTTCCCTAAATAAAACCCTGATCAAAACCCCAAACAGGGTTTTACACTGTCGAATTGAATTCCAAAAGTTCTCTTCTCAAAGTAGTTTCCAACCTTTCTTCCCAAAACACTCTCCGATTCTTCTTCATCAAAATGACGAAATCAAAATCAAAATCAAAATCTAAACCAATATCACCATCATCTTCAAAAGAGGTCGCTCAAACGACCGAAGAAACCATTGAAATCCCATACAAATCACCTCATAACTACGTGGGTCTCCTCACAAAACCTACCGATAACCACACCTTCGACTCCATCATTGATACACTATCTGCATCAAAGTACAAAACTTTGTTGACAGTAGATGCTCCCATTTACTTGCAAACCCAGAGAGAGTTTTGGAAAAATGCTAAGCTTGAAAAACAAGACGGAAAAGTAGTAGCCATTAACTCCTCGATACAGGGTAAGGCGTTTCAAATAACACCAAAATCAATCTCAGAGGTCTTCAAACTGAATGATCAGAACGGTAAAATATATTTTGATAAAGCCGTGATGAAAACTGATTTCATGAAAAGGGGATATGCAGAACAATCAAAGGTAGATACCTTACAAAAAGGTTATTTTCCATCTGCACCCAGATTTTTATTTCACACACTTTTAAGTTGTGTTTCAAATAAAACAACAGCGTTTAACGAAATACCATTGAAGATTCAATGCCTGGGATATGCTATTTTAAACAATAAAGATTACAACTACTCCCAGGAGATCTTCAATGACTTGGTTAAAAATGTTGATAGCAAATCATTTCTTCTTTTTCCAAGATTTCTGAGCTATTACTTTAAACAAAAATTTGAAAAAGAGGATGAAAATTTGCCCAAACAAGGTGTCCATTTTCAAATAAAAAGTTTAACAATTGAAACATTTTCAAAAATGATGGCACCAATAAAATTAAAAGCAAAGGTGCCTGAGCAGACTTTAGAAACTGCCACTGAACCTCAGGCAACTTCTGCTGAGCCCACTGCTCCAGGTGATCAGAGCAGCACAACCACTGCTCTGAAACCCACACCTGACATTACCAAAAAGACCAAAAGAAAAACATCCAGAAAACCCACCAAACCCAAAACAAAGGCAACTCTGGAAGATGAGATCCCAGAGCAACTGCCTGTGACAACACAAAAGTCACTACAAACCACTGCTGCTACTTCCTCACAGCAGCTGGAAGAAAGATCTCAACCTATGCCTAAAACTCCTCCTGCATCCTCACAAAAGGATCAGGTTGTAACCACAGGGACACCAAATTATGAAGCTCTAGATCCACTCGGATTCATCTTCCACAGTCCTGATCCCAAGGACATGTCTCTTTCAACACCTATACCCTCACCAATCATAATGCCACAATCCATGCTACCTTTGTTGCATGCAGCTGCTATAGCTCAGACACAAACCAGTTCCTCTCTATCACCTATCACTGAGAGTATACCCCCACAAGTGACTGGGTCTGATGCTACTACTCCTGCTATCCCAGCAACAATTGAGGAGGTTACACCCCCTGAGTTACAAGTAACTCTTGGTGGTAGTTCAAGTGGAGCAGCAACTACATCTGATGGATCAACAGATCTTCAGTTGGACAGTTGTTTCATTAATAAGACTCCCTTGAAGGCAATTTCTTCAATAGCACCATCGGTAACCACCAGTGAGTTGATTTCAACCACTGGTACCATCAAAGGTCTATCAAGTGCTGAAGAAAGAAGTCCCCAGTACCAAGAACAAGGGGCATCAATGGATGATTTTTGGGACTCTGTTCCTAAGTCACACATTGATACAACCACCACTGGTGGGGATTCAGATGATCCTACAAATGTAGGTGATGATTCAAAATATCAGAAATTGACGGAAAGAGTTGAAAAACTTGAAGATTCAGTTGCTGAAATTAAAGATATGGTGCAAGAGATTTTAAAAGCTCAAAAAGCACAAGCCACTGCTGTTCCACCTCAAGCACCTGCTCCACCACAAGCATATGCTGCAAATGAGCTCTGGAATATCTTTCAACCCCTACTTGAACACCAAAAGCAGATGGCTGATCAGCAGCATGAAACACATGTAAAAATGCTGACAAATATGGTGGAGTCAAGATTCAAAGATACTCAAGCAGATATCTGTGACAACCCGTGATTTATGGCTCTTAACTACGTGATTAACAAGTGATTAACGAGATAATAAATGGTGTATACAGCGCGAATTAACTTAATTAGGCCTTTGGAGTGCCTGGGAACGTCTATCCGTCTTTACAGTGCGCGAACGGTGGTTTATAGAGAAACCGGCGAAACGTTAAATGGCAACAGATTTAAACCGAACAGAATACTGACAACACCGACAAATACTAAAATTTTACGACATATTTTAGCTTCGTAGTTAAATTTTAGTGACTACAGTCGAAACCGGATCGAAAAACGGATTAAAAGACGACAGCGATATAACTTTTCGCGATTATTACCGTAATCGACGAACGGGCGTGCAAACAACGACTACCGACCGTATTTTGTGTATTTTAATTTTGACATTAAAACGGAGTTCAGAATTTGACAACGGGTCTCGTAGGAATTACGGGCCACTTACACATGGGATGGAGCTTGTGGGCCCCGGGCCCAAGCCCAAAACCCACAAGCTTAAACCTGCACATAACATGCAAGATCTCTATGAAATCTTTAATATCTTATGAAATCTTTACAACATATCCAAAATCTCTACAAATCTCTTCATAAGATTTTGGTTCAAAGGGTAAAATACATGACCTGAATATATTATGAATACACAAAAGAACCCTTAATCCTCATATTTCTATATAAAGGACCCTCATTTTTATTAAGAACTCAGATCATAAACACACACACAAACCATTGCCTGCCTTTTTCCCTCCTCTCTCTCACTCGATTATATGTACACACACAAATCCAAATCAAACTACAACTTCATCCTCCACCGCACTTAGAAATCACAACAGAAGCCAAACATCCATTTGTCTATTTCTCTCCCACTCGACACCCCCCCGTGCTGATTATCGGCTGGTGGTGGTGGCGGCACGGCATCAACGACAGAGAACTGGCAGAGCCGGTGGTGGTGCGTGACGGGTAGGTCAAGAGAGAGAGAGAGAGAGAGAGAGCAGAGGAGAGAGAAACTCCGGTCGTCTTCTCCGACACCGGCGGGTGGTGGTGAGCGGCGGTCAGTCGACAGAGAGGGAAATACGGCGAGGAGAGAGAGACGCGACAGAGGTGACGGACCGGAGGTCGGAGATTTGGTCCCGCGGTCCCTGTTTTGGACCGACGGATCTTGTCGTTATCCGACAAATCTCATCGATTTTCCGACAGTCTATGCTTCGGACC
This sequence comes from Helianthus tuberosus, assembly GCA_030545235.1. NCBI lineage: Eukaryota > Viridiplantae > Streptophyta > Magnoliopsida > Asterales > Asteraceae > Helianthus > Helianthus tuberosus. The sequence goes on from CM060369.1 coordinate 90,199,116, forward strand.
GGCGGTCCTCGACATCATCAGGCGAGTTCACGGTAAGTCGGTTCTTTTCGTCTCCTGTTGATTTCTGAAATGATGACTGTTGCTGATGTGTTGAAGATGATGATGTTCCTGTTCGGGTGGTGGTTTTGTTGTCAGTTCAGGCTCGGTGGAGCCTCGGTTTCAATTCAGGTCAGCCGGTTCGAGTCACATCATGAAGCAGTTCAGGTTTGGGTTATGTTTGCTTTGGGTTCCGCGACTCAGTCGGGTTCGAGTCAACCCAGCTGCATTTCGGGTTAAACCCGGTTGACTCGGTCAACACCCGAGTCAGCTCGGGTCAACAGCAGATCGACTCCGGTTCGGGTCAAATTCAGTCAAAGTTGGCAGTTAATGGAGCCACAGTTCGGTTCGGGTTGACTCGGTCAAACCGAGTCAACTCAGTTTAACTCGGTCAACTCAGTTAACGGCTCGACACAAGGATTGGTAAAGATTTTTCGACACGATTATTTTGTTATTTTTAATGGTTACGTGAAATACGAGCTCAGACCGAACAAATTAACGAATTTTTAGTTACTATTTACTTGGAGTTATCTAGTATTTCGTTTACATAAAGTGATTATTGTTGAATGTTGATGAATTTTGAAAAATAACGATGACTTTTGGTTGTCCGGGGCGTCCAAAAACAGAGGAAACTCTGCCCGTTTTTCGAGAAAATCCGTAAAAGAAAACGGATCTTTTTATAAAAACGAAACTGTCAAACGAATACATACACAAAGTTAAATTTCGCTTTCAACGACACTTTACTGCTTTCAAAAACAACGATACGAATATGATTTCAACGACAAATAAATATAGTTAGTATATTTATTTCAAGTATTAAACAGTACGAATGCTTTTATAAAAATAAATATAGTTTTATATTTATTTCAAATATCGCACGACACGAGCTCTTTTATAAAAATAAATATAGTTGTATATTTATTTTCAAACACGACAACTCGACGATTCTTTTATAAAATAAATATAATTTTTCATATTTATTTCAAGCGCCGAAACGGCATATACGTATATTTTTGGCAAATATACACAAGACGTGATATATATAATACAAGTTATTATATATTACTTTCATACGTAACGCGATATATGATACGAGTTTGTTATATGATATTTTCATGGAAATATTCTTTTATACACGTATGACTACTCGAAACGGCTAACACACTTACAACGATATATTTATATATTTTTATATAAATATTTATTCATTTTAAGTCTCTCGAAAACTAAGTCTTTTGCAAGACTTATTAAACTGCTACTGACATTAAACGAGACTTAACACATATAACTTAATCTTTTCCATTAAGTTAACAACTTACTGCCGAATCGTTCGGCTAACGATTCGGTAGAGCTCGGTGACACGTAGACTAGTTACCGCTTTTATTTAGAAACTTATTAGATATTCCGTGTTAGGAATATTGTAGAATGCACGCTAGCGAGTCTCATCTTGGAAATGACATCACGAGGTTGTAATTAGCTCGCTTTGCACAAGAATATTCAGGTGAGTTCATAACCCCACTTTTTACTGTTTTACAGTTTTGTAAATGTTTTCGGGGTGGAAAGACATGCACGTTTTGCAAAAACAAACAAAGTTTTTAACAAACGCAACACTAGTATTTCTAAATCATATTACGAAGGGATTTCAAGGAACTCAAATGATTTACGAAAGATTTATACTAAACATACCGGTTTTTACAAAACAAAGGTGTATTATCGAAATGAATGATTTTCATGACTAGGGATGGATCGTTTGGTAATGATATATAGAAAATGAGGAGCCAGCCTTAGTGGTTGGGGAGGCCAGCCTTAGTGGCTGGGGAGATTCAGCCTAGAGGCTGGGGTAAAATACATGTTACAATTTTTACAGACATTTTTAGACATGGTATGTGGGTAGGCGGAAACTTGAGGCCATTAATCCTCAGGGTAGGACCGAGGGGCAGGAGCGGTAGATCTATCTGGGTCTAGCGAGCCCAGCCCCAGGCCCAAACAGAATGGACCTCGGGGTGACTTTGTACCCAACGCATAAATCTGCTAGGTTTGAGTCTTCCTACTTGCACTTCACACATATCAATGGCCTTGCAAACCATTGGTGATCTCTTTTTCCTTATTTGCTACATACCAGGGATTTTATACTTACGGAAACTTCTTGTTCATACAAATTAACTACCATGTTTTATTCAAATTCAAAGAATTTTGCGGGTATGGAGTCAAGTCAGGGTGGGCATTGACGGTTATGCGAACATTACAAATACAAGACTTTACAAATACATGGTTTTATGAACATAACGTGTTACAAACACAACGTTTCCATATAACTTGGCAAGAAAATGATTTTTAAATTCATTTTCTCAATACTATTTCAAAAACCGGTCATTCCAAAGATTTATTTCAAATCTTTCACAACTCAAAAGATTTATTTCAAACCTTTCACAACTCAAAAGATTTATTTCAAATCTTTTACAAACAAACTATGAACTCGCTCAACTTTATGTTGACTTTTTCGCATGTTTCTTTCTCAGGTTACTTTTCAAAGTTATGGCACAGTTGGAATAGGAGAACCATTGGAGACTTGAGTACTTAGTGGGCGTTCAATTTCTAGAAAGTCTTAGCTTTTTGCTTCTGCTGTGCAATGAAGATACCAGTCCAGTCACGCCAATGCTCTGATAATTTCGGGGTGTGACAGATTGGTATCAGAGCTATAGGTTACAGCGAATTAGGTTCTGACGTGATACCTAGGCTCTAACCTCACTTTTCTCTGGGACTTAGATTATTAAAACGTTGAATACATACAGAACGCCTAGTACTCGAATATGGTCTCCAACCGTTGCTGAAAATCAAACAGTCAAAACTTTGTTTTCAAACATACGCTAAAGTTGTGTTTTACACACGGTACGCAAAAACGATTACATACAGTACACAACACTCTGAGAGTTTAGGAAACATGCATTTAAGACCTTCGGAACAGGGAGGTAGTCTGAGAGACTAGGAGATTCAGTTTGAGAGGCTGGGAGGATAGTCTAGTGGGACTAGGAAATTCAGTCTGAGAGGCTGGGAGGATAGACTAATGGGACTAGGGGATATTACTTGATTGCTTATTGGTGACTAACATGCTTATTTGATTATATGATTGATTATTTGTGCATGCGTTTATTAAAGGTCATCACGTAGGAACCGTGAATATTGACTCGGGCACACACTATTATCCATATTGTCTATGATATTTTAACATCCCGAGCAGGCAGCCTACGCATAACGAAACGCTAGTGCACGACAATACATAAAACTCAAACTTTACGTCAACGGATGTCGAAGTACATCACATTCTACGCAGAACGTAACGCTAGTGCACAGGTATACGTGAAACCTAAGCTATACATCAACGGAGGTTGAAGTGCGACACATACAACTATCAAGGCGAGGCCTTTGAAAAGATACGATGGCGTAATTCAATGACGACGCTAGATTCCTGTCAGCAGAGGAACTAACGAGCAGGAAACGACAACTTGTCACACGATCCTGCAACGACACGAATCACGCCAGGGAGAAGACGATTGCCTCCGCATCCCCCCTACCTAACTAATGACGAATACGCTATGTTCGACATTCCATGGTAATGTCACCTAACAATTGGTCGTCACACGAAACCCCAGGTAAAGTCCTCAAATTTCTTTTATTGAAATTTCGAATTTCACACTTACTGAGTAGATTTTCGTATCTCTACTCCTCTTAATGGTCATTGTATCACGATCATTTCTTTACAAGTTACATACATGGTTTTTCGTTGTAACCATGCCTAAAGTTTTCTTGTCAATACATATATTTTCGGATTGCGCTAAAACCAAGTTCGATTGTTTGAACTTCTGCATTACACATACTCGATTCAAGATACCATATGATGTATTGAAGACATCATATTCAAATTCGTTTTAACAAGAGTTTCATTTGTTCCGAGTCGTAATAGACTTGTTTGGTCTACGACTCCAATAAGTCATTTGTTGATTTCGACACCTTGTGGTGGTGTATTCATTAACTTGAAGCTTGCGCTAAACTCGTTTACGCGTCTCATGCACGGATTTAATTATTTCTTTATTGATTTGTTTTAAATCCGCTTTGACTTTATCATATTAAAGCAGTCTTAACACAATCGTGTGTTAGGACAATGGTACACAAATTCATTTCATATTCCGGTGTACCTCATAACGGTTCTTTCAACATTGATCGAATGCTTTGCGACATTCATTGCTTCTTCACCTTCGATCGAAAACATTATTTCTTTGATGTTCAAATTTCAATTGAAAATTCTATGATGTCATTTGAAACAAACTTTCGGATTCACCTTATTACGCTTTCATTTGACTTCAAACACGGTGAATTTGTTTGATCACCGCTATTATTGAATTATTTCAATCACTACGACACTTTGTGGTGTCAGTACAAACTTGTAGCTTGGGCTAATTATGATTGAGTGTTTTATGCAAAGCACAGGTGATACTTGTTCAATCACCTCTATTATTAAATTGTTTCATTCATCGCGACACTTTGTGGCGTCGATATGACTTGCAGCTTGCGCTGATCACGATCGAACGTTTCATGCAAACTATTACATTTGAGATTGTTGATTCCAAGTTCATCCAGTGGATGTTATTGCTTCTAGAACTCATTTACACGTTGTAAACGTTCATATGGAATTCATTTGGTCGAAGTTCCTGTTCATTGTTGGATCCTTGTTAACTTAGTCGCACTGGTGACTGTATCATTACGTCTCGTTTCCTTTGACATCAATTACTGAGACACACTACTTTTTAAACCGTTGGGTTCTTATTGTTGAGGAATGCCATTAAATTCACCTGATTCGAAAAAGTCTTGTTTCGATTACGCGGTCATTCACTTTGTTATTATTCGGACTTACCTGCGAACAACGCAATTCTGAGGAGATAACATAGTCTAAATTTCGAGGACGAAATTTCTGTAACAGGGGGAGAATGTGATAACCCGTGATTTACGGCTCTTAACTACGTGATTAACAAGTGATTAACGCGATAATAAATGGTGTTTACAGCGCGAATTAACTTAATTACGCCTTTGGAGTGCCTGGGAACGTCTATCCGTCTTTACAGCGCGCGAACGGTGGTTTATAGAGAAACCGGCGAAACGTTAAATGGCAACAGATTTAAACCGAACAGAATACTGACAACACCGACAAATACTAAATTTTTACGACATATTTTAGCTTCGTAGTTAAATTTTAGTGACTACAGTCGAAACTGGATCGAAAAACGGATTAAAAGACGACAGCGATATAACTTTTCGCGATTATTACCGGAATCGACGAACGGGCGTGCAAACAACGACTACCAACCGTATTTTGTGTATTTTAATTTTGACATTAAAACGGAGTTCAGAATTTGACAACGGGTCTCGTAGGAATTACGGGCCACTTACACATGGGATGGAGCTTGTGGGCCCCGGGCCCAAGCCCAAAACCCACAAGCTTAAACCTGCACATAACATGCAAGATCTCTATGAATTCTTTAATATCTTATGAAATCTTTACAACATATCCAAAATCTCTACAAATCTCTTCATAAGATTTTGGTTCAAAGGGTAAAATACATGACCTGAATATATTATGAATACACAAAAGAACCCTTAATCCTCAAATTTCTATATAAAGGACCCTCATTTTTATTAAGAACTCAGATCATAAACACACACACAAACCATTGCCTGCCTTTTTCCCTCCTCTCTCTCACTCGATTATATGTACACACACAAATCCAAATCAAACTACAACTTCATCCTCCACCACACTTAGAAATCACAACAGAAGCCAAACATCCATTTGTCTATTTCTCTCCCACTCGACACCCCCCGTGCTGATTATCGGCTGATGGTGGTGGCGGCACGGCATCAACGACAGAGAACCGGTGGAGCCGGTGGTGGTGCGTGACGGGTAGGTCAAGAGAGAGAGAGAGAGAGAGAGAGCAGAGGAGAGAGAAACTCCAGTCGTCTTCTCCGACACCGGCGGGTGGTGGTGAGCGGCGGTCAGTCGACAGAGAGGGAAAGACGGCGAGGAGAGAGAGACGCGACAGAGGTGACGGACCGGAGGTCGGAGATTTGGTCCCGCGGTCCCTGTTTTGGACCGACGGATCTTTTCGTTATCCGACAAATCTCCTCGATTTTCCGACAGTCTATGCTTCGGACCGGCGGTCCTCGACATCATCAGGCGAGTTCACGGTAAGTCGGTTCTTTTCGTCTCCTGTTGATTTCTGAAATGATGACTGTTGCTGATGTGTTGAAGATGATGATGTTCCTGTTCGGGTGGTGGTTTTGTTGTCAGTTCAGGCTCGGTGGAGCCTCGGTTTCGATTCAGGTCAGCCGGTTCGAGTCACATCATGAAGCAGTTCAGGTTTGGGTTATGTTTGCTTTGGGTTCCGCGACTCAGTCGGGTTCGAGTCAACCCAGCTGCATTTCGGGTCAAACCCGGTTGACTCGGTCAACACCCGAGTCAGCTCGGGTCAACAGCAGATCGACTCCGGTTCGGGTCAAATTCAGTCAAAGTTGGCAGTCAATGGAGCCACGGTTCGGTTCGGGTTGACTCGGTCAAACCGAGTCAACTCAGTTCAACTCGGTCAACTCAGTTAACGGCTCGACGCAAGGATTGGTAAAGATTTTTCGACACGATTAATTTGTTATTTTTAATGGTTACGTGAAATACGAGCTCAGACCGAACAAATTAACGAATTTCTAGTTACTATTTACTTGGAGTTATCTAGTATTTCGTTTACATAAAGTGATTATTATTGAATGTTGATGAATTTTGAAAAATAATGATGACTTTTGGTTGTCCGGGGCGTCCAAAAACAGAGGAAACTCTGCCCGTTTTTCGAGAAAATCCGTAAAATAAAAAGGATCTTTTTATAAAAACGAAACTGTCAAACGAATACATACACAAAGTTAAATTTTGCTTTCAACGACACTTTAATGCTTTCGAAAACAACGATACGAATATGATTTCAACGACAAATAAATATAGTTTGTATATTTATTTCAAGTATTAAACAGTACGAATGCTTTTATAAAAATAAATATAGTTTTATATTTATTTCAAATATCGCACGACACGAGCTCTTTTATAAAAATAAATATAGTTGTATATTTATTTTCAAACACGACAACTCGATGATTCTTTTATAAAATAAATATAATTTTTCATATTTATTTCAAGCGCCGAAATGGCATATACGTATATTTTTGGCAAATATACACAAGACGTGATATATATAATACAAGTTATTATATATTACTTTCATACGTAACGCGATATATGATACGAGTTTGTTATATGATATTTTCATGGAAATATTCTTTTATACACGTATGACTACTCGAAACGGCTAACACACTTACAACGATATATTTATATATTTTTATATAAATATTTATTCATTTTAAGTCTCTCGGAAACTAAGTCTTTTGCAAGACTTATTGAACTGCTACTGACATTAAACGAGACTTAACACATATAACTTAATCTTTTCCATTAAGTTAACAACTTACTGTCGAATCGTTCGGCTAACGATTCGGTAGAGCTCGGTGACACGTAGACTAGTTACCGCTTTTATTTAGAAACTTATTAGATATTCCGTGTTAGGAATATTGTAGAATGCACGCTAGCGAGTCTCATCTTGGAAACGACATCACGAGGTCGTAATTAGCTCGCTTTGCACAAGAATATTCAGGTGAGTTCATAACCCCACTTTTTATTGTTTTATAGTTTTGTAAATGTTTTCGGGGTGGAAAGACATGCACGTTTTGCAAAAACAAACAAAGTTTTTAACAAACGCAACTCTAGTATTTCTAAATCATATTACGAAGGGATTTCAAGGAACTCAAATGATTTACGAAAGGTTTATACTAAACATACCGGTTTTTACAAAACAAAGGTGTATTATCGAAATGAATGATTTTCATGACTAGGGATGGATCGTTGGGTAATGATATATAGAGAATGAGGAGCCAGCCTTAGTGGATGGGTAGGCCAGCCTTAGTGGCTGGGGAGATTCAGCCTTAGAGGCTGGGGTAAAATACATGTTACAATTTTTACAGACATTTTTACACATGGTATGTTTAGCGTAAGGAGGGTTACTACTTAGATCATGTGAGTGGGTAGGCGGAAACTTGAGGCCATTAATCCTCAGGGTAGGACCGAGGGGCAGGAGCGGTAGATCTATCTGGGTGTAGCGAGCCCAGCCCCAGGCCCAAACAGAACGGACCTCGGGGTGACTTTGTACCCAACGCATAAATCTGCTAGGTTTGAGTCTTCCTACTTGCACTTCACACATATCAATGGCCTTGCAAACCATTGGTGATCTCTTTTTCCTTATTTGCTACATACCAGGGATTTTATACTTACGGAAACTTCTTGTTCATACAAATTAACTACCATGTTTTATACAAATTCAAAGAATTTTGCGGGTATGGAGTCAAGTCAGGGTGGGCATTGACGGTTATGCGAACATTACAAATACAAGACTTTACAAATACATGGTTTTATGAACATAACGTGTTACAAACACAACGTTTCCATATAACATGGCAAGAAAATGATTTTTAAATTCATTTTCTCAATACTATTTCAAAAACCGGTCATTCGAAAGATTTATTTCAAATCTTTCACAACTCAAAAGATTTATTTCAAACCTTTCACAACTCAAAAGATTTATTTCAAATCTTTTACAAACAAACTATGAACTCGCTCAACTTTATGTTGACTTTTTCGCATGTTTCTTTCGCAGGTTACTTTTCAAAGTTATGGCACGGTTGGAATAGGAGAACCATTGGAGACTTGAGTACTTAGTGGGCGTTCAATTTCTAGAAAGTCTTAGCTTTTTGCTTCCGCTGTGCAATGAAGATACCAGTCCAGTCACGCCAATGCTCTGATAATTTCGGGGTGTGACAATATCAAGGCTATAAAGGCCAGCATTCAAAAGACTGCCCATGGTGAAAAGGTTTCCTCCACTATCGTGTTTATGGATAACCCCCTGGCAGATAATGCCAAAAAGGGGGAGAATGTCAAAAAGATGAAGAAAAAGGGAATTGAAGATGGTCTGTATGTTGAACCAGAACAAGCAAAACAGCCATCCAAACCACCTCAAACCTCAAAATCTTCCACTTCGATTCAAACAGCTGATACATCAGTAGTTACAAAAACTGCTGTCAGTAGCCAAACAGCTGCCATTTCATCAACACACACACCTTCAACACACACCACTCTATCACACACCACCACAACCACTGTTCCACCACCATCATCATCTACAATCATATCACCACCACTGCCCCCTGCCATAAAGCAGAAAACAGCAGATGTTACAACATCTGCTGTAATGACAACAGTGATTGAAACACCAGTTGTTTCAACCACTGTCAGTCAACCACAATCACAAACCACTGCTATCCAATCTCAAACCACTGATCCACCCAAAACATCATCAGCCTCTCCTACATTAAAAAGGAGAAGGGTTTTCATTCCTGATGATGAGTCATCACCACCATCACCAAAATCAACAATTACTTCACCAATTTCATCCCCTGCTCAAAAGCAGAAGACATCTACTGACACATCAGTAGTTGTAATGACAACAGCAGTTGAAACACCAGTTGTTTCAACAGTTGTTAGTCAATTATCCACCACTGCTCTCATCATTCCTACATCACAACCTTCAAAGCTTCACAAAAGAAAAAGAGAAACAACTCAGGATACTGATGAAAAGTATGATCCTGTTGCTGCTAAATATCCACTGGAATTAGAAGCTGTGAAAAATGAGATGAAACAATTTTACACTGAGGATGATCCTTCAAAAAGGAAATTTCCTTCTCTCATAGGTTTCATAATTCCAGAAGACATGGATGAATACCTCGAAATGAAAGTAAGACAAGCAAGGATAAGAGCCAAAATTGAATGCAAGAATCTAGGTGATGAAGCTATTTTGGAAAGAAGGGAATTCCTGCTCAACAAAGTCAAACAAATAGAAGAATATGCAAGTGATCTGAACAAGGAAATGTCAAGCTTATCCCCTGAAGTAGATCAACGAAATGAATTGAGAAAATAATATCTTGCATACATAATGAAAGAAAAGTTCTATCCTGCTGAAGAAAAAGAATTCAAAGACTGGCCAATAGTTGCACTAAAGCATGAGGCTAACAGAATTGAAAAGATTAAACTTGATCCACGGAAGAAAAAGACAGCTCCAAATTGGAACAAATACAAGAAATTCATAGCTGATCTTATTTCCGAGCATAAAAGAAAGAAGCAGGAGTTGGTGGATGGAAAGGTGGATACTGCGGATGCCATAGCAAAATGGTCAAAGCAGCAAACTGATGAAGCTTATGAAAGGCTTGAGAAACAGAGGATGAAAGCTTCCAACACTCCTAAAAAGTCTGACTACAAAAGGCTAAAGGAGCAGGTCAAGACATTTGAAACACAAATCAGTACAGCAGAAGCCTTTGTTACAACGTTGAGAAAAGAAAGGAAGGAAAAGCTGACTGTTGGTGAAGGAAAGCATAAAGAAGATGACCTGATTGAGGAAGCTACCAAGAAATTGGCTTCAGATAAAGAAAAATTAGCAAAACTGCAAGACCTTGCCAAAAAGGTCAAAGTAGTAAGCCAAAAATCATCAGCAGATGTCACAAACAGTGAGCTGACTGACAAAGAAGTCGAAGCAGACATAGCTGAAGCTAATGAGATTATTGAAAAAGCTTTCACACGAATTTCTGAAGCTCATGATACTGCTCTACACTTCTTCTCTAGGCCAAACACTTTAAGTTCATCAGACAATAAACCTCTCCCAAGAAACCCAATTGGTTTAAAAATACTAAAGTGGCTCTCTGATCAAAAGACCCACGTATTGACTCTGATCAGAATCAATGGAGAAGTGAGGCATATATCAAGGAATCAAGCACTAGGCCTGAGTGTTGAAGATCTACAAGATCTCCTTGAGCTTTCACTATGCAGGGATGAGGCTGATTCAAGTTCCAAGGAGTTTGAGGAAGAATTTAAAAGAAAAGCAAAGGAACTTCTGATGAAGAATAAAAATCCAGAATAATGAAGGGTTTTGGCATTATCTGTTCCAGGGGGAGATTGTTGGGATTGAACCCTACCAGAGGAATAGATAATGTAAAGCCAAAACCTGTTCACAACAGTGGATTCACAATAAGCAGACGTTTACACTAAGCTCTCCCCTTGACAGTGGTTACCTATCTGCTGATACACTCTAAGTATTGCTCTGAAGAACAACTGATGAACCAAACACTGATGAAACAACTAAAGACTGCTAAAAGGCAAACACTGAGCTCTATCTACTGCTGTCTCTTAAGTACTGCTGAAGACCCAAGCACTGCTCATTCAAAGACTGATCACCTTTTGAAGAAAGCACTGATGTTCAAGTAATCAGTGCTTAGGCTATAACAGTGGAACGTGAACAGTGTTAAACTTGTTTTGTATTTTATTATCAATCAGTTGTTAGACATCAGTAGTTTTGTATAGAACAGTGTTTATAGGTTGTTAGGCTGTTAGATGTCACTATCATGGTGACGTCAGCTGAGGTACATCAGTGGTTTGGTTTGCCTTTAAATATGACAGTACTCTGTACTGTTATATTGATTCGTTTTGAGAGAGTTCTTCTCCTCAATTCAATCCTTTCATCTTGTGCAACCAACTCTGAAGTATCTGGCTGAGGGGGAGCTTAGTATGTAAGCATATCTGTAATCATTTGATTTTTATTGTAAATCTTTTGACTAAATGAATTGCATATGCTTTCTCAAAACTATTTTCTCCTTTGATTGTGTCTACAAAGTTTGTTATCCATTTTCGCTGCACTTAAACTTGCTCATATCTATTTGATTTGTTCAAACATCACAAACAAACACAATCATGAGAGCCTCAGATCCTAACAAACTTTTAAACTTTCTGGGACGTATGTAATAAGATCCGCGAGGATCAAAGACAACTTAACTATGTGGTCGTGTCGTAAAACGTAATGTTTAAATAACTTATGTTTAAAATAAATTAAAATGTCCAACAATTAAATGCATCGATCGACAAGATATAAATGGGCACCAACTTCCGTCACCACTATGTTTTATATTCCGCTGCGACGTTTTGGGGTGTGACAGAAGTTGGTATCATAGCCATTGGTTGTTAGCGAACTAGATGTTTTCGGGGGAAAACACTAGACTTCAATCGGAGAATTTTGAAGTATGAAGTCCAAAATTCTTGAAGCCAAGAATTTTAAATAAACATAGAAAAATTTTATCATGTATGAAAACCCTATGTGTTTATGTGCATACGTGATTTTCTGTTTATTTGGGCCTTACGTGTTACTATTCATGTTGATCACACACTTACTTGTACGGTTACATATGTGTCACAGATGTCGCACGAGCACGAGGTCATCGAGATCAACGACTCAGGTAGCGAGCCAGATTTCTAGACTTCACCCAGATCCATTCTACCAGAGATACCTATAACGACCCCACAGATGGTTGGTATGGCTGAGTTTGCTTCATCATTCCGTGTTGACCCAGCTGCTTTCGCTAGCCAGGTAGACCCCCAATATGCTTCCACTACAACGGGTGGATTAATGACAACGATGATGCTCCTCTCTTGATTCACGAGACGGGACAATCATCTGGCACAGTACCAGTTATCGATGATGTGATCAGAGGTGTCCCTGTTATTGGAGGACCTTATAGTATTGCGCCAGCAGTGGATGCCACTGTTGTCACGGCTCGACCATTAGAGCCATCTGTTGCTCCACCTGCTACTGTGATCATGTCTATCGCTGAGGTCCCTCCACCTGTTCTGTCAGAGTTATCTTTACCCGTCTTAGAGTCATGCGTATCCACTACGCCCCTATTAGTGTATTATCGCTGTGGGAAGAGGGTTAGGCCTGCTGGAGAGATTGCTTCTACATCACATGCTGAGACCGCATCTGCTTCTAAGAAGCAGAAAGAGGTTTGGGTAGATCGATGTTGCCATTGTGACCAACAGTTTGCTACCATGCGTGAAGAACTGGAAACAACTAAGGGTAAACTGAAGGACCTCGAGGGGCAAATGGACTGGTATGATGAGTTGAAGGATTTAGATAACAGTGTGATGGACCAGATGCATTGGAGGATAGTGTATTTGGAAGAGTTGGTCAGGAAGATGCTAGATTTTATAGGGATGAAGCGTTAGATGTTGATTGTTGTTTGTTTGTAGTTGTTTATTTTTGGTTATTGTGTTAGATACTTCTTGGTACTTTTGGTTTTGGGGGCCTACGTGCCGATTATATTTTGTGATATTAGGTAGAAATTTTTGTGAAAACTTGTTATGGGTGTCGATGTATACATGCCAAGGATAGTAGGGATGTACTGAAAACAAGTTATTAATTTCTATGATAATATCAGATGATCTACTTTTGGTTTAAAATTTTTCTCATTAATGTGTGGATAATATACATGCACAATGTTTTATCCACTAATATTTAATGATTGAATTATTTTTGGTTATCGTCTCATGTGATTATTATTGTTGTAAGTAATTGAAACGACGAAAATGCAGCCAAAAGCAAGACAGGGTACTGGACTACCTGCCACACCAGAAGAGTTGGCATGACTCATAACCCAACACGTTAATACTGCCTTGGAACAGCGTGATGCTAACCAAAATGATGGCCAGGAACGTGGATGCGGTACTCACGGGCAGGATCTTGGTGGGACATAGATTGGAAACCCTCCAGGTAAGATAATGATCGGAAAGTTTTGGAAGTTCATCTGTTATGATCTCATTGGAACGTATTCCTAATTTCCATTAACCGTATGAACAGTGCACAGGAGCGTACACAAAACAATCCAGGGTTGTAACCCAAGATCATTTACTGGTGTCCTATGCAATGATGTGACATCGATATGCGTGATATCGGGCTGTCAGAATGAGTCGGTCATCCGAGTGTTTCAGCGATCTGAACCTAGAATTGGAGATTCGAAGGAGCGCAAACCTGAGAGCTCCAAGAAGACTCCTAAAGTGGAATGTAGGAAGAAACGTAACTTGGAGAAAGCAAGTGTAGCTAACCCTAAAGAGTCAGGAAAGGGTAAAGTCGGTGATGGACAAGAGAAGTGCGCCAGATGTGGCCGAACCGGACATGTGATTTCCCAGTTTTATGCCAAGAATACGTTGAATGGAGTTGCGCTCAAAGAATGCTTTGCATGTGGTGAACAAGGACACATCGAAAGAAAGTGCCCAAAACCGAAAGGACAAGATGTTAAGAGCAATTTCGTTGAGGCGAGTGTCGGGAAGGCAAGTGAGAGTCCTGTTACTGTTACTGGTATGTTTCAAATCAAAAGCCAATCTATGTTCATACTTTTAATACCAAAGCTGACTTGAGTTTTGTTCGAAAAACTTTAAACCATTTTTTTGTTCACCTACAAGTAAGCTAAGTATAAAGTGCCCGATAGAACTAGCAATTGGTAAATTGATAGAAACTAGCGAGGTCGTTCGCGGGTGTAGTATTTAGTTAGGAGATCATAGTTCTAGAGTTGGTTTATTTCCAGTGGGGCTGGGGAGCTTTGACAAAGCTGCGAGGGTGGGCTGTGTCACACCCTGACTTTTGCGGAAGTGTATGATGTGTGACTTGCTCAATATCATTGCATTCAATTCTAATAAACAACTATATGATTAAAACAAGATGTTCATCCATTCATAAGTATGAAATGTTACCACACAAGTCACTTAAGTTTCAACCAATGTATCCTCAAGTTATGTTACAAAACAAAAGTGGATGACATCTAGAATTTAAATTTACGTCTTGAAAACAATGCCAGCACCCAAGATCCATCTTGTTTCCTGAAATACATGTAAATTTTGGAAAATCGTCAACATAATGTTGGTGTGAGTTCATGCAGTTTTTGTATAGAGTATTTGTATACTTGTATGAAAACATGGTATGTAATTTGTAATGACGTATCTGAAACTGAGTTCTGTAAATGTAAGGAATACAAGATCGCTAGTGGTTTGCAAGGCCACTAACATGTGAAACGACATAGGAAGCATCCAAACCATAGGCATTTTTACTTGTCGATTCTTGATTGTCGGTTCACGACTAGAGACATAAAAGCACTGCTTGGTAAAAGAGTGGCCAAGAGTGTGGTTGCCTGAAACCCATTAGATCTAACATTTTGTTCCGCGGTCTTGGTATGTAATTGATTAATGGTGCTTATGGCACCCTATACGTCACAGGATCTATAGTATCATTCCTTAGTTTTTGTATTCAACATACCATAGCACATGTATTTTCCCCAAGTTTAGAAAACAAGCAAAAGTTTAAAAGTGGGGACATGAACTCACAACTTTGCATATCCTGCGCCGTAAACTTCACCGGTTGGTTTTGTAGCGTCGTGACCTATACGTGTTCTATTAATGTTAGTCACTAGACTTGTATTACACAAGTACAAGTCACCATCTTTTGTTTATGTATAAGTTCTTTGTATGTTCAATCTTTGTGAGGGTCGGGCCCTTGTTTGTCGGGTCTTGCTCGTTGAGTATATATTGTTTATTTGTAAATATATATATTTTCCTTCTCAAATATATATTCATATATAAAGTCTTTCTCAAGGTAATAAGGGTTAAAAATAATTTATATTTTTAACTTTTCATGTATGTTACTTATATTATTTTCCCAAAAATAAATATAAGTACTTTGTGAAATAATATTTTCAATATTATTTTTGTACAAGTATTCTTATGAAAGTATACTTGTATTTTAAGTAAATACTTGTGTATTTTGTATTTTTCACTAAAAATCAGTACCTTGATTTTTATTACTTTCCGGAATTATATTTCTTAAAAATAATATATTTTTAAGACTTGTATGAAATATATATTTTGTCATGCTATAAAATATATATGTGGCTATTCTTGTTATCCACCCGAATTTCGTATAAATTCAAATACTTGGTATAGGTTATATATTTTTGTCCAATATATATAGATATATTTAAGTCCATAGTGTTCAAATTCAATAATATGTTAAGAAATATATTTTCATAAATATATTTTCTTGTATTTGTCCATGTATTTTCCTTGTGAGGAATTTTGTATACTTGTATACTTTAGTATTCTCATATATTTGTATGTGTTTTTTTTTTTTTTTTTTGTATTCATACTCCATGGGAGTATTTAGTGTATTTTCAAGTTCCTAATACACTACTACATATAATACACATAATATACACTTAGCACAAAATTTGGTGATCACTAAATATATATATATTCCCTAAAAATATATATACTTAATATTAATTCTAAACTTGAAGAAATCACCATTTCTTGACTTGTAATTTTACACAAAAATTAGGGAAACCTTGGTAATTATTTTTAGGTGAATTTTAGGGAATAAGTTTCACCAAAACTTATATTTTTCTAAGTGTCAAAATTTTATAAAATTTTGACATAGTTTCCCCTAAAAATGGAGGTTTCCCATGTTTTCAAAACATGTGTTTATTTTCTTTTCAATCACCAAAACATTTTCCAACAAAATTCATCAACAATATACACCAATTTCTTCATATGAAACATCATGGTGAGCTTGATTTTTGTTAAAAATGTGTAGTCTTTTAGATCTACACTTAACATATTATGATCTTTCCAAAAATAAGTTTTCTTGAGTATTGTAAACAAACTTATATGAAACTTTATTTTACTAATCAACTCATTTATGAGTTTAATGGTTTCAAAGTTTGTAAATCATGTTCTAAAAACCACTTTTATGTTTATTAAAAGATCATTATGTTTATCACCATGTTTCACCATGGATCTTTCAAGATCCATGCTTAATATCTTTAGATATTTCAAAAACAAGCTTTATATTAAATATTTAACAAACTTTCCATGAGTTTTAGTTTTAAAAATTAGTTCTACACACACTTTATTACTTCAAGATTACAAGATTATGTTTAAAAAAATTCATTTTTCATGTTCACATAATGCTTCATATGTTCAACTTCAACTTTAACCATGGATCCTTCAAGATCCATGCTTAAACTTGTTAGATCTAAGCTTTAACATACTTGATCTAAACATAATCACAAGATATAACATCAACAACTTCATTACATTCACCAAAAATTCATGTAATCACTTAATTTCTTCATAAATATGTTAGATCTTCTCATTTTTATCATTAAAAGTTAAGTTGTTTAGATGGTGAAACTTGTACATAACATAAACATGACTTATTTTAGTGATCAAGAAGATTACTACTAGCTCTAATGGCTAGGGAAGTGGCACAAGAATGAAGAAGATGAACAAGGAAGAAATCAAGTGGTTAAAAGCTCCAAAGTGAGGTCCTTCTACTTCTAGCACCTTACACCTTCTTAGATTGCCTTCATACACCTCTAGATCACCTTGGATTATGAGATTGAAGCTTGAAAGTGAAGTGTGTATGTAGGGGTGTTTGAGCCGAGACCAAGGAAGAACAAGGGAAGAAGATGAAGATGAAAATGGGTAATGTGAACTTGTTATTAACTTAGGGTCTTTATAAAGAAAAACTCCAACATATAATCTTTTATGGGATATTATGCACCAAAGTGAGTGGACAAGGTTAATAGAATAATCAAAAAAGGTGTGTGGGGCCCTTAGGGGCCGGTTATGGTGAAAGGGGGGGGGGGTAAAGTGTAAAATTTTGGAAGTTGGGGGTTTAAATTGCAAACAAGGGGGATTAAGTTAGTTTAAGTGTGTTTAGGTGTTTTTATGATTTTTAAGGAGTTATAGCACCAATACTAGCTTAATATCATAAAAACATTACTTCTAGTCAAATTTTGATGTCCCGGGTATTGTCCGGTTGTTCGGTTCGTTAAAGTGCCGAATTGCACAGTTTCACTAGGTATGAAGCACCTTTTGTGGCAGTTTCAATTCCTGACACTTTGTAAGTTATACTGGACAATAAAACATAAATTATACATGATATTAATGTGTTTAAAAGCTGATTATAGCTGAATTGTGCTGATTTATGCAGAATTCTGCATTTAAAGTGAGTTTCGGGTGCTTTTTAGCGCATAGTTTAGCTTCCGGAAAGTTTATATGTTAACCTTTGAATCCACACTTTGATTTTAATGTATTTTAGATGTTGGACCTATTCCTAGGCACTAATTCTATCATTTGACTGCTTTCTGCAGAATTACCGACACAGCGTGTCTTACCGGTGAGTTTACTAGTCTTTCCAACGCAACGCTAAAGTAATGCATAAAACAATATTTGAAGTATAAAACGTGCATGAATTCACATGTATAGCATGTAATCATACAATTTTGACATTTAAGCCCATAATTGCAGATATTAAATAATAATTAGACTGTACGGAAATTACCGGTTTTGTGCCAGTTGTCATAGATTGATCATCTAAGAACGAAGTGGGGACTATCGCTTGAAGAAGCTAGTTAGGATATCTCGTCCTGATGACAGTAGAAAGGCGGAAGTTGTTCGAGGAGATCGACCGAGTCGAGTGTTGAGTGTTGATAGTTGAGAGTCGTCAGTGTTGTGAAGATGCTCGAGTTGTTGCAAAAGGGGTATCATGCGTTCTTAATTAACGTGGTGGATGCGGAAACCGAATGTAGGAATGTCAGAGGGATTTCTATCAATCGCAACTATCCGAAAGTCTTTCTAAAAAGACTTACCTGGATTGCCCCCTGCGAGACGGATCAAATTTCGAATCGATCAGACATCCGGTGTTGTGCTTAATTTCACAATCTCCTTATAGGTTAAGCACTGACTGAAACGATAGAAATGTCGAGTCAGTTTCCAGAGCTTTTGGACAAGGGCTTCATTTGATCAAGCTTTTCGCTTTGAGACACATCTGTTATGTTGAGAGAAAGAAGGATGGATCCTTCAGGATATGTGAGGATTTCAGAAAACTGAACAAGCTGACTATCAATAATCGGTACCCTATTACCGAGGATTGACAATTTGTTCAATCAAGCTACCGGGACCCAACTGCTATACGAAGATCGATCTACTATTGGGATATTATCAGTTCAAGGTTGCTACGAAGATATTTCGGGGACTGTGTTTCAAACGTGATATGGCCATTACAAGTTATTAGTCATGCCCTTTGATTAAATTAATGCGCCATTTATATTCATAAATCTCATGAATAGGGTATGGAAACCCTAATCGGATGAATTCGTGATAATATTCATCGACGACATGCTTGTCTATACAAGAACCAAAGAAGATCATGAGTAACGTTTGAAGATAACTATGGAATTGGAAGGGATGAGGAAGGTATGCTTGTAGATCAGCTTGAGATTGGGAGCGTGTATGATGGACTCAGAAGGAAGTTAAGATACTTACATGCCCTTGGCAGAGTTATCTTACAATAATAATTAACACGCTAGTATTTAGGTTGCTCGGTTTGAAGCTTTGCATGAATGGAAGTGTTGATCGTCACTTCGTTGAGCTAACGTTACAAAGGACAATTAACCAGACCTTAGTTTATCTAGGAAACCAGCGACAGGATTTGCCTAGATCGAGGGAAGGTTAAAAGTCACCACTTGATCAACATAAGGATTATATGGACAATTGAAGGAACTATTGTGATTCCAGATTGAAGACTTAGTTCTGATGAAGGAGTTATCTTGAGAGAGAGATGCTATTAGGTTTAGCAGAGGAAAGAAAAGCTGAGCCACATTTGACTTGGTCCTTTCAAGAGCCCATCTTGAGTTGGATCAGTCGCTTATAGGCTCAAGTTACCATCAGAATTGAGTGGTGTACATGATGTACTATTTGGATGCAGTTGAGAAGTGTATAATGGATAATACACTGATTTTGCTCTTTGTAGAGATTTATTTGGAAGATAAATGGAGATTTATTGAAGTATCGTAGAAGTAGTACGTATAGCTAGAAAAGTTATGTTAATGACTGGAGATGCGATTTCAGCATTATAGTTGTATATATGAACTATTGATGGTGCGATTTGTGGATATTTGAAATGAATCCAAGAAAGAAAATGAGTTTATAAGATTTGATTCCTTCAAGAGCCCATCTCGAGTTGGATCAATCGTGTGTAAACTCGGACTACTTCAGGTTTAGGGTAATGTATATGTGAATATATATGTATGATAAACCTGAAATCGTGAAACTTTGACTTAATCTTCTTGATTAAGTGCTTGTGAATGTTGGACCTTGGAAAGGGTGGAGAGCGTTAAGACGTGAGTTTAGGAATCGAAGATATGTGTAATAAAGGTCTACGAGGATTCTTCGTAAGAATCCATGTTTCTCGCAGAAACTATAAGACTATATTCATTAAATCCATTTTTGTTATTCTTACTTAATGCAAAAACAAAACCTGTAGAGTAAAAATTTCGGGGACGAAATTTCCTAAACAGGGGGAGACTGTGACACCCGACTTTTCAGACCGTACCGTACAAATGTAACAAGTGTTGTGAATAGGTAACAGGGCTGTATTTAACTGGTTTTGATGTTTATATATGAAATTTAATGAGTTGGTAAAATTAAACTTTGATAAAAATTATGTTGGCAACGATAAGATAAACGCTTATCGCGTAACGGTTAAAATGTGAAACGAACGTCGGTGACCACCTGATCAGTGTTAAAATCCTAAAACTAGTCTGTAATTATTAGAATAATAATTTTAATCATATTCGTGAGGAAAAATAAATTAAAACGCTAAGAAACTCTATTTTTCGAGTTTGAGCGCGTACTGCGCGAATTAAACAAAATACTGTCAACGCAGCCAGTCAAGGCAACTGGTAATTATGTCAGTAATAATTTTTAGTTATTATTTTTATAGAATGATAAAAATAATTTAAAACGCACTAAAACGGGATTAAAACGCTAGATAAAATACCTGGTATCCAGTAAAATACCTGTTTTTACACTATATTATACATATATGTGTGTATGTATATATGATCCTATGTGAGAGTGGGCATTAGGTGGCGGCATATAGGCAGCCCACCTTTTTCCATTTTTCATTCCATGTGATAAGTTTTGGCATGGGGAACCTAAACTGTAGGATCGATTTGTGACCCGAATGAGTCGTTCGGAAGAGCTCAAATCCGTTTCAGAGGCGGAAACAAAGAAACGGAGGTGAAAACAGCTTGATTCACACTTTAAACCTCTTGTATATTGAATTACCAACATTTACAATCAAAAGGAATACCGGCAGCACCTCGGTATCGAATCTGAAATCTGTTACAAATGAGACAACAACAAGCCTATTTATAGCCTACCTAGGTTCCGTTTGAAACTAAACATGACAAGTTCAAACGGATGTCAGCTTCAAACGATTGCACCTTTCAAACGGAACCTTTTAAACGGAACTCCATATTATATTTCAAAAGGACCATTCAAACGTAATGACTTTTTGTCTCATGTGTGATGTTGCAATGATGATGTCATCTCTACGATGTCATCATTAAATATGATGACATCAAGCTTGACCAGATCTGCAACGCAACCCAGACTCGATATAAGACGAAGATGACAGATGTATGCACCAACAGACTCCCCCTCAGATGTTGACGAGTCTTAAGTGTCGAGTCTTTACAATCTTCAGTCTTTATCAGTCTTTATCACTCTAACATTCTTCAACTAATCTTCTCCTCGAATGATGTAACTCTCTCTTGTATTTTTCAGGATCAACAGCTGGCTCTATCAACTTCCGACTTTCTTTCTCTAACAGACTCCCCCTCAACTTGTATTGGAAGAGCATCCCATATTGATTTTGATGTCTTGTCATGTTGAAGTAGTATAAAGATGTCTTCTTTGATTGCTTGCTGAAGTAGACTAATCATCATCTTTTCAGCTCTGTACATATCTCTTTCTTGATCAGTAAACTCAGATATTTCTTTCTCAACTTGCAAATCAGTATGTGGTAATACATATTTCTTCAAAATACACTCCCAAGATCTCAAATGATTAGCCTGAACCCAGTTTTCGAATCTGTCTTTCCATCCATAATACTCTTCAATGCTCATTAGCTTCGGGGGTTTTTGTAATGTTCCGGTTTTGTTTTCCAAATTCATGTTCTGAGCAATAGAAGCTGGAGTAGTCGGAGATGTTGCAAATGCGTTGTAAAATTCTTCACTCATAATTCAGTATCAAGAGTCCTCAAAAATACAATTTTCAAACAAGCTGGACATCAATTCGCTTCGAATCACCTTGTAATACACCTGTATAAACAAACAAACAAATAAAACACAATCAGTTTACAGACTTATCAATTAACAGAATAAGACTGGTACTCGAACTGGTGAATATTCTGTGCGGACTGTAGGTTGACACACTGTGAAGACATCTTTGACCCGGATTAAATTCAAACTATGTACTTGGGCCGTAACCGAATATAGTAGGCTGACAAACCTTTAATTGATAACCGATATGTTTACTTGGGCTGATGACTATTTGGGCTTGACCAATTCAATACATGTGACCTGAATGATATCTTATATACAACTGTGCCATGTTGTTTTTTTTTAAATGTTGATTGGACCAATAAATCCACTAAGCCGACACAATACACATGCAAACTGACATAAGCCGACAAAACATGAGGATTTACGAGAATCACATGAATTCTGATTTTTGATAGAAACAACACTATTTCACATGCAATCTTGATATCTTTAAAAAAACTGACACCCTTTAAAACAATTGGACCAAAGAATGTTGTTCACGTGGGCTGACACAAATCCACTTATCCAACAACTTCATTTTTTACTAATATCTGATTGGGCCGAAAATCTGATTGAACCAATGACTTTAACTATTTAACCGATGATAGCACATGCAAATTTTCTTCTATAAACTTCCGACAACTTTTAGTACAATCTTGATTTCATTGGGCCTTGAACTTCACTAACCCGAACATCTTAAGTATGCATGAAAAATGATTGGACCGTTTAAATGATTTAATATCTCTTAAAGACTATTGAATTGATGTATGTAGCAACTATCAATGACCTGACATCCTCGTTTTACATTTCACACAACACGATGCACTTTCAAACGGTTCACACTTTTCAAACCGAACGGTCAATTTCAAACGGAACAGGTCAGACTTCAAACGATAGGGTCAGATTTCAAACGGAATGCTAGGCCTCGTTCAAACGGAAGCAGATTTTCAAGCCATTTTTACCAGTTTTACTTCGAGTTTTGATCTGATATTCTCAAGGGTTTGTTAAAATACAATTACGCATACATTGTGAAAGTTTTAGCCGATTTTAACCGTGAAAACTTGTTCAGTTTTAAAAAGAAGGTGTAGAAGTTAGAAATTGTGATGAAAACAGGTTGTTTTGGTATGAACTCCTCGTCTTGAGCTCTGATACCACTTGTAGGATCGATTTGTGACCCGAATGAGTCGTTCGAAAGAGCTCAAATCCGTTTCAGAGGCGGAAACAAAGAAACAGAGGTGAAAACAGCTTGATTCACACTTTAAACCTCTTGTATATTGAATTAACAACGTTTACAATCAAAAGGAATACCGGCAGCACCTCGGTATCGAATCTGAAATCTGTTACAAATTAGACAACAAAAAGCCTATTTATAGCCTACCTAGGTTCCATTTGAAACTAAACATGACAAGTTCAAACGGATGTCAGCTTCAAACGATTGCACCTTTCAAACGGAACCTTTCAAACGGAACTCCATATTACATTTCAAAAGGACCATTCAAACGTAATGACTTTTTGTCTCATGTGTGATGTTGCAATGATGATGTCATCTCTATGATGTCATCATAAAATATGATGACATCAAGCTTGACCAGATCTGCAACGCAACCCAGACTCGATATAAGATGAAGACGACAGATGTATGCACCAACATAAACTAATCATGTTAACCTTCTATACACATTTCCTACACCCAATACAAGATGAAACATCACTCTCTCTCTCTCTTCCTCTTGAAACTCACGGCCGAAACCCCATACACACACACACATTCAAAAATTTCAATCACTTCATGAAGAATCAATTGCATTTCAAGATGATTTCAAGCTAATATGGATGTTTGGAAGTGATTTCAAGCAAGATTCAAGCAAGAACAACCTTCATATCATCATCTTTTCTCAAAAACCCATTTAAAAATCTTGAAGGTATAAACTTGTTTTTAAATCACATTCTTGATTTTTGTTTAGTGATGATGGAGATGTTAGATGGTTTCTCTTGAACTTGGAATGAATCACAAACTTGTATTTAACAAAGAATGAAATTTTAATCAAAGCAAAAGTGAGTGTACATATGTGAGTATGTATGGCCGAAAGTTATGGCCATGTGTGTGAGAAGTTGTGTTTTGATTTCATGTTCTTGATTGATTTGAGTTGATCTTGAAAGATGGTTTCATGTATATGTTGAAAAGAAATCATTAAAAGAATGTTCTTGAAAAGGTTATTATGATTTAAAATAGATATGTTAAAAAGTAAAGTTTTGGAAGTTTATACATGTATATATATGTGTGTCGTGTATGTATATATGTATATGTACACATGCATGTAAATTTTGATGATTAAAAGATTTAAATATGTAAGAAGGTGTATGTCTTGCATTTATAAGAAATGATTGTATGATGATCATAAGAGTGTTGAAATGTTTGAGTATGAGAAACATGAAATAAATGAAGATCTAAGAGCATTAAAGTTCATACAAAATGATTAAAATATGTTGTGAGTGCATTAGATGCACTAACTAGATCTTACATGATGATAAATGTTTATAAAAAGGTGATTTGAGTATAATTTAGTAAAAATAAGTTTTGAAAACATTATAAACACAAAAATAAATTTATTTTAAAGTGTTTAGTGACATATAAATTTGTCATAATGTTTGCTAACTTTGCATGTAGTACTTGGTGCATTAAAGGTTGTAAAATACGTGAAATTGCATGATTTATGTGACTTAAACAAAAACTGCACTAATCTGATTATAACCACTATTTTAATTAGTAAATAACATGTATTTTTTTAAAATATCAAATCGTTTCGAGTTGGGATGGTTATAGTAACGTTTAACGCAAAACTATGCGTTAAAACGGTAAAAATCGGCTTTTTGAGTGATTTTGGCAAAACTGATTTAGATCAGTAAGTAAACTGACGTTTTTAGTTCAAAAATAAGTATTTTAACTAAATTTAAGTTTACTTGGTGTTTGGTTGGTCATATGTGACTTCCGACGCCCGAAAACGTTACTGAATCGCAAAAATACGCATTTTTCAATACACACTAATATGGGTAAAATTTTGGGCAAGCCTTATGTGTTAAAATGTGTTAGGTGATTTAAACATGAGAATGAAAAAGTATGTTAAGTTTTTAACATGATTTTGGAAATTTAGATTATGCATGAATATTTGTGCGTTTTGTGTGGTAGAAACCGCGTTAAATGTGTAACTTGTTTGTCGAGAATGAAAATTTGATACATATAAGATATTTTAAGTATATTTGCTTTAGAAATGACAAAATAGATAAGTTAATAAGATTTCGCGTGTGTTGATGATAAATTATATGAATGTTTATGTATATATATTACGACGCGCAAATCGTAGATATATGACATATAAACGGGAGTGTTAACGGACTTACACAATTATGGTCACCAATAAAATCGTTAAAGTCAAAAAATCATAAAATATATATATATATATGGACTCGTATACATATTAACGTGCCAACATAATCATAAATGATAACTTTTCGAGAAAATCTCAAAGTTATGTGATAATTCTAAGAAACGGAGAAACTTAGAATTTTGTGTTATGAATGTTGATTTAAAATCGTTCCTATATATATAATAGGACATGTAGAAATCAATCTCTGGGATTGCGCTATTTAAAATACGCACCCAAAGGTGAGTGTCACTAAACCCCTCTGTTTACTACTTTATATATATTTTGGGGGTAGAACACACCAATAAAAGGGTTTAATAATGTTTTCGGAATAAAACATACCTTTTTGATATAAATTATATATTTTCGTTGAAAATATATGGATTTGTGAAAATATATGCTTCGGGAATGAAACGGTTTTGTTGAATATATTTGTTTCGGGATGAAACAGGATTGGTATGGTGTTTCCGAGGCAAAACATACCATAAAGTTGGGACGGATGCCAGCCTGGTCCCAGGGAAGGGGAAACAGGGGGTTCGTACAACTTCGTGTATTAAATTGTCATATTAGTAGGATATATATATTGTACGTGAGACATACATCATATTGTTCTCGAAGCGGACCCTGCGCCCATGATGTCGTTTAATCATTTAAGTATTGCACGCGAGGAATTGTTGGTATATCTATCGGGTTGACAACCCCGTCGTGACCGGTCGCTCCGAGTCAAGTCAAACGACGAATTGATATTCTAATTATTGTCTAGCTTTGATTATCCCTGCATGGTTAATATATAGTTCGTATTGTCTAGCTAACATTATGAGTCTGAAAATTAACGCAATAATTTAATATACAAAACCTGGGTAAGAGTGATATTGTCGGGTGGTTGAACCGCGACGGAAGACCCATGGATTTTATTAAGGAAGTAAAAATGGACTTTCTAAAATTTATATGGATGTTTTCAAATAAACACATAATCATAAAGTTTTCCTTTGAGATGATTGTTTGTATGTGAATAAGTGAACTCACCTTCCTTTGTGTTGACACTTGATTTTTAACGTGTTCTACAGGTACTTAAGTTTGGATTCGGGAATCATGGCATGTCTTGCGTTTGAATGATGCATGTTGTTTTGTTTGAAAATGTTGGACAACTTTTAAACTTTCTGGGACGTATGTAATAAGATCCGTGAGGATCAAAGACAACTTAAGTATGTGGTCGTGTCGTAAAACGTAATGTTTAAATAACTTATGTTTATAATAAATTAAAATGTCCAACAATTAAATGCATCGATCGACAAGATATAAAGGGGCACCAACTTCCATCACCACTACATTTTATATTCCGCTGTGATATTTTTGGGGTGTGACAGTCAATGCACATACGCATTGATCAGCCCTTCTTCTTGACGAATAAGATCGATGCTCCCCATCGCGATGAGCTTGGCTGTATGAATCCTTTATCCAACAATTCGTCTAATTGTTTCTTCAGTTCCTGCATTTCTGCGGGTGCCAAACGGTAAGGTGCTTTGGCAATTGGTGCTATTCCTGGTAGCAGGTGGATTCTAAACTTAACTTCTCTATCTGGCGGTAGCCCTGGTAATTCTTCTGGAAATATATCTGAAAATTGGGATACTACTGGAATATCTTTCAGTTCTTTTCTTTTAGTGTTAATGATTATAGAAATTAAATACACTAATGATCCTTTTCTTGCATAACTGGTTGTATTCATCACAGAGATGACTTTTGTGGATCTAGAGAGCTTATCTCCTTTAATTGTGATCGTTTCACCCCTTGGTGAATTTACTTGGATTGACTTTTGATCACATAGAATATTGGCTTTATTGGCTATTAACCAATCCATTCCTAATACGACATCAAATCCTGCCAGATTCATTGGGTAAAGGTTTGCAATAAATTTTTGATTTAAAAATTCTATTCTTGCTCCCTGCAAAATTTCAGAAATCTGAATGGTTTCTCTATTTGCTGTCTCTACTAGACATTCTTGTGGAAGTTTAGTTAATGGTCGATTTAGAAGTTTGCAGAATGAAGTATTAATAAAACTTTGGTTCGCACCAGAGTCAAATAATACTAAAATATTTATGTAAGCACTAAAATATTTTATTTTAGTGTTTGGCATAAGAAAAATCTATTCGTCGCGCAATTTGGATCGTTTTTCGCGCTTATGCGCATTCCGTCGTAATTAAGAGAACATCGCGATCGTACGGCCAAAAGAACCGACATCGGATATATTTTTGAGCATGTTTTTTGAGTTGCCAATACTTTAACTTCATTTTAGAGCCTTGAAATGGGGTTAATGGGGCTTATACGTGTCAAAAATGCATCGAAAACCAAGTTTTGGGCATGCAGGGGCTAAAAATGTAAATCTGTCAAAGTTCTTAGGCCTGGGGCGTAAACCCAAGCTTAAACTTTATGCGGCCCGCGTCAGTCCCAGACAGCAGAATGTGCAGAAACATCGAATCTGGTCCGTTCCACTTGTTGCACATGGTTTTGGGGAATCTATGGGCTGGTTTGATGTGCACATGGTATTACAAAACCATGGGTGCAAGTGTATGGCCAAGATTGAAGCACGTTTTCCAAGAAACGATCCTAACGGTTCGGGAAATCCTATAAATACCCCATGCCTTCATTTGCAAAACCCACAAGAATTTTGATTTGAGAAACTCTAAGTTGAAACCATTGTTTCATACCTGAGTTACTTGGATCGAGATTAGCATTCGGGGACCCTTCGTAAGTATTCCTTCGTTCTTTTATTGCTTTTCGAGTCCGAAAGTCAAACTTTGTTTGACTTTCTGCATTGACCAGTTTATGGTCAATGCGAAGTTCATTTGAACTTCGCAACGTGATTGTAATCACGATGGTTATAGTCCCTTGTGACTATGCCTACTGATTACCACGTTGTCTAGGGTCGTAAGGGTAAGCGATCTAATAAATCGCTTATACCTTCGAACCCGACCCATTTGGTCAATCATTAGGATCCGACCAAACACATTAGGTGACCATAGCATATAGGGAATAACCTTCCGAGGTTATACCTTATGGTCACTTCGTTTAAGTAGTTGTATGATAGGTAGTTTATATGCCTTAGGTAAATTACCAAAATACCCCTTTGATGCCAAAATTTATTTTAAACATATGTAACATAACTTTTGACATCTAAACTGATTTGACAACAATATTAGACATGTTAAGGCATATGTTACTTGTCATAGGACTAGTTAGGCGGTCCGAACGCGTTTCACGCGAACGACGCGTTAAAGTAGCATAAGCTACCTAAACGGGTCGTAATGGGTCGTAAGCACTTAGGTTAGGTTCCATTTAGCATGTAGGCTTTGTTAAACCATATGACACGAGTCTCCATACTCGTTTGGTTTACGAACCCTCATACTATCTAAATCCTCCGATTTAGGTCCGGTTCATTAACATGGTTACCTATATTAGGTGTCGTTTGATTCCGAGATCTCTAGCATTGCTTGGTGGTTATCTTAGGACTTCTGAGCAATCTCAAGTGAGTACATAGACCCCTCTTTTACTTTTTTCCAAACATTTTGGGGTGAAACACATGTGCCTACTTGTTACTTCCATGCTTTCCATGCTTTCACATCATATACCTGCTATGTTCGTTAGTACATTATAGTACATGATTTCATTGCATTTCATGCTATGTATGCCCATTGTGTGCGTACTTAGTACATCGTTCTACATTACATTTCATGCTATGTATGTCCATTGTGTGCATACTTAGTACATTGTTTTACATTGCATTTCTGTTGCATATGCTCATCCAGCATATGAACACATTATACTACATTTTGAACCGTTGTAACTATTTGACTGTGTGAACCGTCGTAACCCTTTGATTATATGAACCGTTTGTAACTGTTGAACCGTGTGAACCATTTGTATCTGTTGACATGATTTACATTTAACAATAGACATTTGACTATACATAAACATTTCTACAATCGTTAAACATTACATCTTGGTGGGTTGGTTGGAGTAACTGATTTAAGTAACGAGGCGTGTGTAATATGATACACGCATGGTGGATACGCCGCTGGTACTTCCTATATATAAGTGTTTGTATGGTATCACATATTGTAGCGTTATTTGAATCATTTCAATTTGAGACATATAACATTGTAAACAAATAACATACTTTTCACAAGACATTGATTTACAAAAAACTTATCTTATACAAACTCATTTTACATGGTTATTCATTTAACCATACATTATTCTCTTATTTATACATATCATCTGATCTTATCGTTTTTCAAATGATTTACAAAACAAAGCAAATTACAAGGTTCTTGACTAAACATTTTCTCAAACATAAGTCATGAATTCTGTTTTCACAAAACCTATGTATCTCACAGGCATTTTTATGCTGACGTACCTATTTTCACATGTGTTTTCAGGAGATGATGCATAGGACTTATCAAGACATACTTAAGCGGACCTGTGCCTTAGTGACTTAAAACGAGACAAGAACTAGTTAATTTTTGTTATATACTCTTTGTTTCTTGTTTAAAACAATGTAACTCTCTTGTTTGATTAATAAAACGAAACTTTAATTGCCATGGATTTGAAACAATTAATTCTGTTACAACACTCCCCGACGTTTCCGTCACGTTTTGTATGTTCTACGTGGTCGGGGTGTGACAAGGTGGTCTATACTACAACATATATATATATATATATACACACATGTATACATATATATATATATTATCATTTTTTTTTCAAACATACACACATGTTATATATATATATATATATATATTTATTATTATATTATTATTATTAGTGATAGGGGTTTATCCAAAATTCCATATTACGCTTGACATATTTCCAGATGAGTCGTTCCCCTATTTGTCTCATCCTTTCACTTTCTTTTGAAATCTCCTCACCAAAGGTTCAGGGTTCTTGCACATTTTCTCTGCTCATGGGTGGTGCAGGTGCTGGTATTGGATCTAGGTACTGTGGCATTGGTTCTTCCTGAGGATATGTGTTGGTGCACTAAATGTCTGTTGATTACATCTTAATCAAGTCTTGTGTCTAGATAAGTTGAATGTACACACAACAGGGTCTTATTTAGGGTTTTATATGTTTTAACTTGAAGATTTCGCTTGAAATGGTTCAAGCGAAATCAACAACTGAAGATTTAGCTTGAAATGATTCAAGCGAAATCAACAGCAGATGATTTAGCTTGAAATGGTTCAAGCGAAATCAACAACTGATGATTTCGCTTCAAACTGACTCAAGCGAAATCAAGAGGTTATAAATAGGTGATGTGTGGTTCATTTGTAGGAGACTTGGTCATTGTGTGTGAAACGAAGTGCTGCCGGATTTGTATCAGAAAACATTGTACAAGCACGTAAATCAATCAGAAAAGAAGGATTAAAAGGAAACTAGCTGTTATGACTTTGTTTATGTTGATTCCGCCTTCATATTCAAAGATGAACTGCCTTAACTGACGTTTCAAGGTCGTAGAACGGTCCAACAATATGGATTCTCTTTAATTTCCCTAATGTATTGATCATTATCATAATAGGGATCTAGAGGGTCCAGACCTGGGTAAGCAGTTAGGTTTGGCATGGGATCTTCTGGTATTGGGTAGCATTGCTGGTAATCCCTATGATCGTCAAACCACGGATCGTAGTCTGAGTCTAAGGGATTGGGTTCTGGTATTCTAGGTATCTCAATCGGGTCAAAAGCTGGTGCTTGGATTTGGTTTTCCGAGTTGACTTCAATCTCCATTGGTTGTGTGGGAAACAAGGGTAATGGTTGGGGTGCTATGAGTTGCTCTAAATTATGATCTGCAGCTGTAGTTGCTAGAATATGAAAATTTGCTAGACTCCTATTGAGCATATCTTGGGTGTGAGTATCTATTTCTCTCTTAGCGGTTGCTAAAACTCGCTGTTGTTGTAACTTTTTCATCCTCTTCCTACGTTCATGTGCACCTCTGCCGAACCATCATCTCTTCTTAGGAGGGAATGGCTCTTTAGATTGAGGCTTGAACACGAATATCCCGTCTTCATTGTCAGCCAAATACCCTAACAGGGTAGGCTGTGAAGAGGTGCCTTCGTTTCTAGGTGAGCTGGACAACTGACGGTAGGCGTCGGAAGGTCCTTGGTTGCGCATATTGTAAACTAACACATAACAATAATATACAGATATGCACGTATTTTCATAATTAATTTCCTAACATTTTGAATAATATCTTGGTGTCAGCAGAACACTTATGTGGCTGAATCAGTGGCTTAGCTCTGATACCACCTTCTGTCGCAACCCCCGTCCCCTAACAACCCGGGAACAGGTGGCCGCGGCCAGCTTCGGTGGTATCGGTGTTTATCATTTTGGCAGCGGAATTTACATCAGGACCCTAGTTAGGAAATATTTTATCAGAGTAAAATACCACACTTTTATAATATTAAACACATGGGAAATTCCCAAGTTTCAAGTACACACATTTTCATAGGGATAAACCCTATTTTATTTAAATAAAACATCTCTTTATTTTAGGTAACTTTATAGCCACTTTTCCAAGCCTTCAGTGCTGTCCAGCTGGCTTCCATTTGGCTTTCACATTTTGTTACCTGAAACGCGTTTAAAAACATTTTGTCAGTGGGAAATACTGATGAGTGAATCCCAGTTTAATTAAAACAGGTTTTATCAGTCTACAGCATTGAGGGCAGTCTCGCAATTACATTTGTTTCCATCTACTTTAATTGCCACTCACGGTACTGTCAACCCGACTTGTGGTCATGTTACTACTCACAATGTAGTAACAAATTTTGTATACAAAACCCCAACATACCGGCGATAATTGTAGAATACAAATACTCAATCACTGTTTCATATAATGTAAATCAGTTGAGGTTTTGTAAAAACAGTTTGCAAAAAGGAGATTACTCACATTGCTATCTTAGGGTTTTCCTTTGTGATTTCCTGGTGATTATCTATTAATTACACAAATGCACGCGCGTTAGTATAATAACCCAATATTTACATTAGTAATACCCTCCTCGAGACGGTATTCCAATGACTACGTCGGGCAGAACCACGACAGCCGTTACGGAACCCTAGATCAATCGGGCAGCGTATCTAATATGTAACCGGGGGTTATGATACTTACAACGAGGCAGAACTTCGTTATTTAGGGAGGTATTATGCCCGAAAATTACTTTAACTATGCAGAAATTCGAGAGAGAAAGTTGTGTGGTGCGAGTTGGGACTAAAGGCCGATGGCCTCTATTTATAGGGCCTGATTTCGTGTTTTTCGCGCCCCGCGAAGAAAGAAGGCAGGGCCTTCGCGGCCCGCGACCTAGGGGTCTATGGCGTAGCCTTGTCCGGTCAATAATCTAGGTTCGACAAGTGGTGGACACGTGGCAGCTCCGAGTGAGGGCGGGTGGCCAGGCTCGTCGCACCCCGCGTAGCTCGAAGGCAAAGCCTTCGCGGCCCGCAAGCGACCCCAAAGTCTTGTGTTTTTTTTTATTTTTTTAATTATATATGGTATTTTGGCTCGGTTTTTGCATAAGGGGTGTATTTTAGGACGTATTGGGATATTCTAATTATATTAGAGGTGTCAAAAATATTTTGGAGGGTTGTTATATACCTTGAGTAGGACATGGTCTCTGACTTGAAATTCCAAGGACTTGCGTCGCATGTCCGCATAACTCTTTTTACGGCTTCTAGCTGTCAGAAAGTTATCGCAAATTTTCTTGACTTTGTCCGTTGTTTCCAGAATGAGTTCAGGTCCAGTAAGCTGAGCTTCACCGACCTCATTCCAACAGACAGGTGAACGACATTTTCTACCGTATAAAGCTTCGAAAGGTGCCATATTGATGCTAGCATGATAACTATTGTAGTAAGAGAACTCTATCAACGGTAGATGCGAATCCCAATTACCACCAAAGTCTATCACATATGCTCTAAGCATATCCTCCAGTGTTTGTATCGTCCTCTTGGATTGTCCATCCGTCTAGGGATGATAAGCAGTGCTCAGATTGAGTTGGGTTCCCATAGCAGATTGCATGGTCTTCCAAAAGTGAGATGAGCATCGAGCATCACGGTCAGATATGATGTTCAAAGGAACACCATGTCAAGAAACAATCTCATCAACAGAGATCTTGGTGAGTTTATCAGCAGATATGTCCTCGTGAATTGGAAAAAGGTGAGCTGATTTTGTTAGACGATCAATGACTTCCTAGATGGCATCATGACCTCTAGATGTGCGCGGTAACTTAGTGATGAGATCCACTGCAATGTTCTCCCACTTCCAAACCAGTATCTCTGGTTGTACAAGCAAACGAGATGGACGTTGATGTTCAACCTTGACTTTGAGACAAATTAGGCATTTTGACACATACAAGGCAACATCCTTCTTCATACCCGGCCACCAATACTAAGTACGAAGATCCTTGAACATTTTGTCAGCACCAGGATGGAGTGAATAACGAGACTTATGAGCTTCGTCCATCACTAAAGTGCGAAGATTGTCTTGACTCGGAATCCACAGTCAGTTCTTGAAATAAAGTAACCCATTATCTTTTGTTTTGAGTTGAGTTGAAGCTCAAGATTTAATGGCAGCTCATTTTTCAACAAGCCTTGGGTTACACATGTTCATTGTGCTTGAAGGATACGTGTTTGGATATCGAATAGAATTCGAACACAATGTAGCTTGACACATTCATTTCGACTTAGTGCATCGGCTAGGACATTCTCCTTACCAGGATGGTAGTGAATCTCGCAGTCGTAATCGTTCAAGAGCTCAACCCAGCATCTTTATCTCATGTTTAGCTCCTTCTGATTGAAAATGTGTCGGAGACTTTTGTGGTCTGTGAAAACCACATACTTCGTGCCATAGAGGTAGTGTCTCCAAATTTTCAGAGCAAAAACTACAGCGCCTAACTCAAGATCATGAGTTGTGTAGTTCTTCTCATGTATTTTCAATTCTCTTGACGCATAGGCTATGACTTTACCCCGTTGCATGAGAACACAACCAAGGCCTAGATTAGATGCGTCACAATAGACAACGAAATCATAATTGCCATCAGGTAAAAATAAGACAGGAACTTCACAGAGTTTTCATTTCAGCGTTAGAAAAGCTTTCTCTTGTTTGGGTCCCCACTCAAAAGGCTTATTCTTTTGAGTCAAAGTAGCAAAAGGGACCGCAATCTTTGAGAAGTTCACAATAAATCGTCGATAGTTTCCAGCAATACCAAGAAAAGAGCAAACTTCTGTAGAAGTAGTAGGTGTGTTCCAATCCTTAATCGCAGCGATTTTGAAAGGATCCACATGAATACCTTGCTTGTTGACAATATGGCCCAAAAACTGAACTTCCTTAAGCCAAAATTCACACTTGGAGAATTTGGCAAAGAGTTGTTCCTTCTTTAAGAGTTCCATTATCAGACGTAGGTGATGTTCGTGATCGGCTCAAGACTTTGAATAAATAAGAATGTCGTCAATGAACATAATGATGAACTTGTCTAAATAAGGTTTACAAACCCTGTTCATTAAGTCCATGAAGACAGCTGGAGCATTCGCCAAACCAAAAGGCATGACGGTGAACTCGTAATGACCATATCTCGTGCGGAAAACAGTTTTGGGAATATCTTCTTTGAGTACACGAAGCTGATGATACCCAGAACGCAAATCGATCTTGGAGAAACATGTAGCACCTTGTAGTTGATCAAAAAGGTCATCAATTCGTGGTAGGGGATATCGATTCTTGATTGTGAGTTTATTGAGCTCACGATAATCGACACACACATGGAAAGGTCCATCTTTCTTTTTCACAAACAGGACTAGAGCGCCCCAAGGTGAATAACTCGGACGGATGAATCCTTTGTCAGGTAACTCTTGAAGCTACTTTAACAACTCTTGCATCTCAGACGGTGCAAGACGGTAAGGTTCTTTAGCAATCGGGTTGGCACTAGGTACAAGATCAATATGAAACTCGACTTGACGAACTTGGAGTAAACCAGGCAGTTCATCAGGAAACACCTCTGGATAATCTCGAACAATAGGAATATCTTGAATTCTTTTGCTTTTGCCTTTCTCCTCTACGACATGTGCCAAAAGGCCACATAATTCTTTCGTACGTATTTTTGGGCTTGAGTACATGACATGAGTTTCAGGCTACTCGAAGGTTTCTCGCCATGAACCTCTAAGACTTCACCAGATGAAAAAAGTATACAAACAATCTTATCGAAGCAGATCACCTCAGCATTGTGTTTAGTTAACCAATCCATTCCTACGATAATATCGAAACTTCCAAGTTGCATCGGCGTGAGGTCAATAGGAAAAAGGTGGTTATCAAGGTTTAATTGGCAATCACGAATGACAGAGTCGAGTACAAGAGGTTCACCAGTAGTAATCTCCACCGATAAGGGCTTTCCTAGTTTAGTTCTAGGCATCGCAAGCAAAGGCTCAAAGGTTAACGATACAAAACTTCTATCGGCACCAGAATCGAAAAGAACAGATGCAGGGTGAAGGTTAACAGGGAACGTACCGTTAACGACTTCGTTATCAGCAGGAGCCTCGTTGGCGTTTATCAAATGAAAAGTTCATTTTGCCTAAGTAGGATGAGAAGTAATCTTAACCATTCATTGTTCAAATCAATTGTTAGCCCATACGTAGTGGGGCGCCATGCCCTTTCATGGCGCCGGCAAAACGTCGGAACACCAAAACGGTGGGCGGTATGGATGAGAAAAAGAGGGGGGGCGCGAGTATTATAGCGGCGCTATGGATTTGGTTTGTTTTCAATACACTCACACAGACATATATATATATACATATATATGTATAATTTAAGGGTTTATTAATTAATTGGGTAATGATGAGGTAGGGGCGTTATGACTACGGACTTAAATGCATAAGGCCCCATAACGCCCACACGCTGACGTGGCGCGCCACGTGTCGCATAACGCCCACAAATGGGCGTTATGACTACGGATGGCCTTAAGATGAAAATGTAGGAAAAAAAGAGGAATGTAAGTGTATCTTGGGAAAATCCTATTTATTGACTTTTTCTCTCCACATGAAGGCACATGCATATTCCACCCTCATTTTTTTAAACGTTCATTACTTTTTATACGACATTATTTTTCATAAAAATTTCACCATAAAATCGAGCGTTTTTTATCTTTAGTTAGAGTATCATATTACCATATAAAATATGACGACTAAAAAACACACAGAAATGTGTTGTATTTCTATGTTATATAACATTTTTTTGTGTTGGATTTTTGTAAGTGCTAATTTTTTGTGTTGAATTTTTTGTCTTAAAATTTTTTTTTCCTCGATTTTTTGTGCTGGATTTTTTGTGCTATTTTTTTGTACTGTATTTTTTTGTGCTATAGTTTTTATACTGGATTTTTTGTGCTAGATTTTTTGTACCGGATTTTTTATTGTATTTTTTAGAAAATAAAAGGGGTGCCTCATGCTATTTTCACACTCCTATTTATACGGACCTAAATGCTCTTCCTTCCTACTTATATGGAGTGCCACATGACATCATCACAATCCTTTTTAGGCTACTTAGGCAAAATTTACTTTTTAGTGGATCCTTCCCCTAAATATATATATAGGGGAAGATTCATTTGAGAAGAAAATTTAATTGAGAAGAAAAAGAACAAAGGGTAATTTTGTAAAATATTAAATAGTTTTTTCACTTATGTGGGCTAATTTAATGGTAGGCCGCACAATGCTATCTTGGACTCTACGTAATGGACCGCGCACACTATTTATTTTGAAGTTGTTCATGTCACTGTTCACGTAGTGGGCTTGGATTATGTGTGATATTTTATGTGTTACTTGTTTATTATGTGTACAATATGTGAACTACTTGTATAAAAAAATCCTGACTAGTTTCGGTAACCATAATAGGACGTGGTTGACCAACGGTTTAAACAAGTAAATAACCTGCTGAGCAAACCAATGTGAGTTCACACACTTTATTAAAAAGCATGCGTTCCCGGCCCTGGTTTGGGATTGCTTGAATGTTACAAACAAACACTTTCCCTGGATTGGGATTGCTTACTATTCATGGTTTTGGAATACGGTTAATTACTATTTATATTAGATGCAACAAGTGTACTGAACGAAACTCTATCACGAAGTCCCTACTTTCTATACCAATTAGTTGTCGGGGCCTGACGAACGGGTTATTAGTTGATAGCGCTATTTAGGTTTCACCAACCCACACCGTGCCTGGAGAGGATCGGTGTAACACCTCGAAAATTCACGTACTATAAGGTGTTGACACGTGTCATAAATTTGGAACGTGTGAAAGAATGTTATGAAAGGACTAAAGTTGACAAACATGGAAAGTATGTGAGTATACGTATTCTAAGTGTCAACTGTGAATAAATATACTTCATAATAACCCTACATGATGTTTATAACATCAAACGAATAAATCATGGATCATACGAAGCTAAAAGTGAGAGATTACAAACTACAGGGGTCAAATGAGTCAACATGTTAAAGATATACCTCTGAGTGACCTTTTGACAAACCCGAAGCTTTGTAACTGTTAATTATGCTCACTAGAATGCACGACATAAATTTCATAAAGTTTCGTTACCGTATGAGAAAGTTATGATCAAATCCGTATGCGAGGGTTAAAGCGTTAACGTTGAAAGTTATGACTTTTCGGGTTAACCGGAAATGCCCAGGGACTTGGCAAAGTGGGTATAAGTCCTAAAGCCTTTGTAGGTAAATAAGAAGGGGCCAAATTTCAAGAAATAAGTCGATTGCCCTTTCGAATGCTTGAAAGGCCAAAGTTTTTCATTCTGCCTATTTGTTGCGCACCACAACAAATATTTGTTACGGTGCGCAACAATTACCCAGCAACCAGAAAACCTTCAGCAGCCTGTTTTTCGCTATTTTAACCCATCTAGCCAGTTTTTCTCACATGTGGATGACCCCTAAAATGTTCCTAGACCCTAGGGACATGTGTAAACGAATTGTGGTCATTGGTAGCCTTTGTTGTCAACAATTCATGGTGCTTAAAGACCTATATAAAGCCTCCTTGTGCAACCATTCTTCTCACTCACTTCTCCTGCATTTTTGGATCACTTCTGAAGCTCCAACCTTCTCTAAAGTGTTCTCTAATTAAGCTTAGGACCTTTGTAAGTTGCCTAACCTTTTCTAGTTAATTTTAGCTTAGTTAATTAGCTAAAAGTCAAACCGACGTAATTACGGTTTGACTTCAAGATTAGTCAATAATGGCTTAGTCAATTCTCAAATCAAAAGTAGATTTAAGATGGTATTTATGTGGGTAATAAAACCTCAAAAGGGTTTCCCCTGATCATCACTCTAACCAGGTCAAAAGTCGGGTCAAACCTTTACTTAAAAAGTCAACAGGAAGTCTAAAATACCATTTATGCATAATTAACATTGTAGATCATATACAACCTGTTGGGTCATTGTTATAACTTAGTAATAAGTGTAAGAACATGTCTAAACATGTTCAACCCGACAATTTCCTGTTTAGACCCGGTTCGGAACCGAAAGTCACATAGTTTGACTTTCACTTTGACTTTCAGTTCTGACCCGTTTAGGCATGTTTTAGAAATGCCTCAGAGCTTTAATTGGATTAGGTTACATGTTAGAACAACCCTCTGTGATTATACACCTTGGTTCATTAGTTATCCAATTAATATGCATATTTCCGTTAATTGCTCATATGTTGACCGTTATGCCCTTATTACCTTAAAACATGATTTATGAAAATGTAAAAGTGTAGAAACCTTAGTTACTGATATATAAACTTGTATGCAAAGTTTGACATCAGTTTGACTTATAGATTAAGAGTTATGCTCAATATCGCAAAATTTAAGCTTTATGTTAATAAAACGGCGTAATTAGCGTATAGCCTAGTTAAGCCTACCTTTTGGTATCAAACTTAATACCCACTGATGTAATATATTTTTTTGGGATTTTTAAAGATTTTTAATTAATTTTAGGCTGAGCATAACTAGTAGTCGTAGGCTTAATCCGGTAATTGTCGGTTTTGCCCTCACGGGCCATAAAAATGAGTTTTACATATCTAAACGACTCCAAACCTTTTGCTACTGATCACATATGTTAAATAAATTATTTTAAGCCTTCTAGAAATATAAAAATATCAGATTTAAGTATCGAACCCGGAAATGGCCTTTAATCGCCTTATTTAGCGTTTTTAACGCATAGTATGTTTTAAAATCATATTGAACATACCCGGGTTGATACCTACTGATATATAAGGCAAATTATGATATTTTAACAGTAAGAAAAGGTTGATTAACTCAGACTTCGTTTTTGAGCTTTTCGGCTTATGTGAAATTACCAAAATACCCCTACGGGGCATAGTTTGGTTAAAAATGATAAATTTCACATATATGCTTTATCCTACTGTTATAACTCATCAAATTGAGTATGTTTATTGTTTACATCAGACCTGTAACTCGGCTAAACATCTAAACGCTTTTACAAACTTTAAAATGACCAAACTACCCCTACGGGGCATAGTTTGTGTTTAAATTAGTTCGGGGCATAATGAAAGACATCCTACTGATGTCCCAACATATTTGAAGCATATTAACTTAGGAAACCTGTATATGGCTCTTACGGATAACCGTTATGCTTATTACGCGTTCGGTTCGGTTTATGTAACAAGTTTACATAAATTAGCCGAAACGGGTCAAACCTTATCGGTTTTATCTCAAAATCCAGAATGTGTTTACTTTACCCATATTATACAAGTCTCCAGACTTGTCGGGTCTAAATCACATCCTATTCCGGTCTTCGCTTAATCATGCGTTTTGAACCGTAAACTTTTCCTTAAAACTAACCGGTCTAAGTTACGACTTAAATAAGACCCGTTAGGAATTTAATAGGTTAATAAAACCTTCGTTCCAGATTAAGAGCCCCAGTAGAAGTACGTGTGCTTGCTGATTAAGATATACGGTTGAGTGTAAATTGCATTACTAGCTCAGGTAAATACTTTTAACTTATTTTCCCTTATACGGGCTTGGGATACGGTATTATAAAAATACCGCTTGGTCGGGTGTAGAAACCTTTTAATTGGAGATGATTAAATTGCATAATCCCGTTTTAATCTGTATTGATTGATAACAAATAACATTGGGGGTTAATGACCGTGTCCTGGATATCCTTGGCTCATTTTAAAAAGTGAATGGCCACGACGTAAGCACAAGGTGTAGGCAAAACACCTCCTGTTGCATATGTATAACGTATACTCACTCGTAAGGGTATCTTCTTGTGAGATTATATTTGTGGTGTGTCGATTAATCTTGTCCGGCTTGTATTGTATAATCACCGGCCCTAAATGTTGGACAACCATGTAAATCGGATACAAGATTTTTATTAATAAAATTGTCCCAAGTATAAAAGATTAATTTTGCCTCTGTGCATTTTAATCAATGTGTCAAGATATTTTGTGCCGTTTGCACTCGAATCACTTTTCAAACTCTTTTTCCAAAATGAGTCAGTTAATTGTATTTACCAGTGTAAACTGACGTATTTTCCAAAAGGTTAAGTGACAGGTACTATGCGTAATTGGCTGGGAGCTCAGGGCGTCACTAGGGAATCTTGCAAGTTCTAGATGCCTAAAGTCTGTTGAACAGTTTTCTTTTATTGATCCGCCTGTGGATCCTTTACCTTCCGTTGTAATACTTTGACATTACTTATATTCAGAATGTAATAATAATTATATGTTGCTTCCGCTGTGCATATTAAATATTGTGTTGTTTGACCATGATGTTGCCAACTACGTCACGATACTCCCCTACCGGGCCCACCGGTGACACGTGGAAAATCGGGGTGTGACAGGTTGGTATCAGAGCCAACATTGAGTGAATTAAACACTAGCTTTTTGTGTTTAATCTCAATGACACAATTGCACATTCCTAAATCTTCTGAGTCTAGACTTAACATAGGAATACTTCCAATCCTAATCTGGAAATTTTTACTTCCAAATTTTTATATATATTGGATACGTCGCCAAGCGAAGAAGCTGTATTAGAAATTCTCCCCAATCTGGAGCCCTGAAATGCTGAGCTTCGTAGCGCGGCTGGAATGAAACGAGCATCCAAGGAGAGAGCATTCAGAAATAACTTGAAGAAGAAACTCCTTTTGCTGAAGATCGTTTCCTTAATAGTCCTTATAAGGACATATTTATCTTTCAGTCCCTTCAAGGACACATTATCCCTTCAAAGACCCGCTTAGGGCAACTTTGTACTTTTATTTTCATATAATGGATTGATTAAATTAAGTTTTCATTCTAAACATGAAATATGAAATGAATGGAAAATAACATCCCTTAGAAGGGAAGTGCCTACGGGCTATAATTAACGTCCTATGAGACTAAAGACGGTAGTAGCCTACAGCTCCCTGTCAAGAAAAGGTAATGAACTTTGATTCACACCTAAATGCCTCGATCCCAAACGATCATGGCTTATAAATTAAACTTGTCCATGTGACTAAGCCTTTTGTGCTATTACTAAATGCCTCGATCCTAGACGATCATGGCTTATAAATTAAACTTGTCCACGTGACTAAGCCTTTTGTGCTATTACTAAATGCCTCGATCCCAGACGATCATGGCTTATAAATTAAACTTGTCCACGTGACTAAGCCTTTTGTGCTATTACTAAATGCCTCGATCCCAGACGATCATGGCTTATAAATTAAACTTGTCCACGTGACTAAGCCTTTTGTGCTACTACTAACTTATAAATTTGCCTCGATCCCAAACGATCATGGCTTATAAATTAAACTTGTCTACGCGACCAGGCCATTTGTGCTATTATTAACTTATAAATTAGGATTTATGATAAAAATCCTGAATAAAATAAATATCCTTCCTTCCCTGCCAGTAGGCATTTTAAAAAGAATCTTAAAGGTGAAATCTAGCCTACGCGGCCAAGATGGTGAAACCTACCCAAGGGATTCAGATCCTTGTTAACACCTAAGAACGTGTTAGCACTCCTGACAAATGTGATTCGATAAAATCACAACAGTCATCTTTATATTGGATTCTTCTAATTTTCTTATCTAGCCTAGTGATTTAGAAATCATGGCTTGTGTCATCCTATAAGATGATCACATTATAAACATCCGATAGTGATGAAGTGCCTACGGGCTAAACTTGTTGTCCGATAAGACAACGACAGTGGTGGTCTGTGACCTCCTGTCTAAAAGTATTGGACCAGGTCCAAGCATAATAGTCGGTAGGATCCATACGATCTCGACTAATAGCATCTGAGAAGATGATCATATTATAACCATCCCTCAGAAGGGAAATGCCCACGGGCTATATCTATTGTCCTGAAAGACAAAAGACAGTTGAAGTCTACAACTCCCTGTCAAGAGAAGGTAATGAACGTGATTCAAACCTTAATGCCTCGATTCTCTGAAATCATGGCTTACAAAATTTAGAACTGTCCTTGTGACTAGGCCTTATGCGCCACTTTAATATCCTTAATGTTTTATAACTAGGATAAATTATAATGGAAAATACTAATTAAATATAACTAACACGTTAACCAATATGGTTTATATTACCATGGTTGATAAATCGTCAAAGATGATGATTCCATAATAATCTCTGAATAAATCATTGTTAATATTTATGTAGCAATCAAGCTACATGGCTGGATTAGATGAAGTTAACAGTCACTTGAAGGAGAGCAATGATACTACCAGAATTAATGTAACTGGAGCAGAACTACAGGCAATAATAGATTATGCTGTTACTCGAGCACTTGATCGGCAGTATGATGAGTCAAATGATACCCACTCTAAGACTCTATCTGTGGCTCGTTGTAAGCCCCCTCTTAAAACACATGAGTCAAGGGAGGACGATGTTCATGACTTGTCAAATCAAAGGAGTATTCCGTCTAGACAAGTTGTGTTTCATCAAGTGGTACCAGTTAAGACCTGTTTATATAAATATTTTGTCTCCTGCAAGCCCAGAGACTTTACAGGAAAAGAAGGAGCCATCGATTGCATGACATGGCTCGATGAGATGGACGCTGTTGTTGACATCAGCGGTTGTGCGGAGCAAGATGTTGTGAAATTTGTTTCACAATCATTTAAAGGAGAAGCGTTGGCATGGTGGAGATCATTGCTCCAAGCCACGGGGAAAGTTCTACTCTACAACTTATCTTGGGGTCAATTTGTTGCATTAGTCAAGGAAAACTATTGCCCTCAGCATGAAGTAGAAAACATAGAATCAGACTTCTTGACTTTGGTCATGGAAAATTTGAATTGTCAGGCATATGTGACAAGTTTCAACACTATGTCCCGCCTAGTTCCTTATCTAGTCACCCCTGAACCTAAACGCATAGCGCGTTTCATTGGAGGCCTAGCACCAGAGATAAAAGGAAATGTTAAAGCATCTAGGCCAACCACATATAGGTCCGCGGTGGACTTATCCTTATCTCTCACCTTAGATGCAATTAAGATTAAGTCTGTTAAGGCTTCTGACGAGGGAAGAAGAGAAAGAGAGGAGGAAAACTCTCATCGATATAACAAGAAGAAGAAGGGAAACTCTGAGCGCGGGAAGGATTCCGAGTTTAGGAAGAACTCGAGTCAATCTGATAACAGACCCAAATGCAGTAACTGCAAAAAGCAACATTTTGGAAAATGTACAATCGACCCACGTGCTAAATTGTGTGGAATTTGCAAGACCAAGGGTCACAAAACCTTAGATTGCAAGGGGTTAAAGAACGCCACATGTTACAATTGTAACGAGGAAGGGCACATCAAGACCAACTGCCCAAAACTTATAAAGAAGCCGGGAGAGGCCAGGAAAATAAACGCATGAGTCTTCCGGGTGAACGCCAGGAGATGGTGTAGAAGGATAACTATATAGCAGGTACCTTTCCATATCCAGCAGTTTATGCAGAAATTTACTTGATACTGGCACATATGATTCAATATTGAACAATAACTGTAGAGAACCGTTGTCTCCGCCTGATTAGGACTTCGATCATTTAATACGAGGTAGAAAC
The DNA here is from genome assembly GCA_030545235.1 of Helianthus tuberosus. Lineage (NCBI taxonomy): Eukaryota > Viridiplantae > Streptophyta > Magnoliopsida > Asterales > Asteraceae > Helianthus > Helianthus tuberosus. Next base: position 90,243,856 of record CM060369.1, read on the forward strand.
TGGCCGATGATACTTTAGAAAATGCTCCAACAAACCTTAAGATGGATATTTTATATCTAAATAGGAATCACTCTTTTCTGATATTCCTATGGCAAGCTTTCAAGCTACCTAAATTCTTTAATATAATAAAGACAGATGTGACGTTTTGATCCTCTGTCAGAAAAGTGATGGACTAGGTCCAAATATTTAATGCCACTGATGGTCTTTTGCGACCTAGGCTAAGTAATATTAATATATTTTAAATAGCATTCATTAAGAATGTTCAGAACAGAATAGCCCATACGGTTTATGAATGTCGTGGCTAATCTAAGTCAGGTCATCAGGATGATGACTAATAATTGTTAATCTTGGTGATTAGTACCAAGTTTCGAGTATGGAAAACTTGGATGAGGTAGACGACAGTCGCAATACTATTAATGCGACGAAAGTTAATAAAACTACAAACGTAAACCTCAATATTAATGGAGTTAATCTCCAGGCTGTGGTTGACGCAACAGTTGAAAAGGTCATGAGACAATACAAAGAGCTGAATACTTCTCGCTCTAAATCTCATTCAAAACCATGTTAAATTGCTCATAAGGAGAGCTATGTTCACACTTCAAATATGAAGGATGAACCAAAGAAGGAGGATAACTCCCAGAAATCTGAGAAAGAGAGCGAGTACAGGCTTAATAAAAAGCAACGAAAGTTCAGTAAATAAACCTGTATACCTCAGAGACTGCTTCAGCATTATAAGATGGATGTTTTAATATCCATTAGGAAATTTTTCCGATGTCCTAGTTCCGTAAAAATATAAGGACTCAATATAGTGATAAAAATAGATTGGTTGCCTCGAAAAATCAAGCCCATATCGTGGGTGATAAGAAGCAATTAATTATCAAGACTCCTTATGAGACAATTCTCATAATTACACGTATCCGTACGATTAATTAAAATTAAACATAAAAAATGGTGGAATTGGCCGTCCCCGGAATCGAACCTGGATCTAGGCCGCACCCTTTTGCGCGCCTAGCCAACTGAGCTAGGTGCCTAGTTTGTGAAACTTCCATTATTGATTAAATATAAGCACTTGTACAATAAACTTCCTTATCATTTATCAATGATAATTTCTGCTAAGTGTCCTGTTTTTAATACGGGCAATAATAAATCTTCATGAACCATAAACTTAGCAAAATTTTTATTATATCCACAAGGTATAACTACCAAGGAAACCATAGTAACCGATTCTTCTTGTATCGGCAAGGAATCCTTCCGAAAAATCTAAGAGTACTCTTTCTTCGCATAGAGTACGACAACATATGTTATTTTAATTATTTTTCTCATTGTTTTATATCGCCTGCGAATGCCAAACTATGTTTGATAAAAGTGCCATATGAGGATTGGCGTATTCTAGTGTGTCCCATAGATTACTTCCATGCCTGATCAGTATGGAGGTTTAATACATGGAACCCCTAAGATATCCCAATGATCGTATTGTACTAAAGTTGACTAGTAGTATTCAAAGAAGATATCCATAATAGAGTTATCCAAATAAATATTCCCTGGTAACGGAATATGAGGACTCATAACATAAATGTGTTACTTAATTGACACAAGCAATGATGAGTGAACTGGAGCCTGAGATATGGAAATCTCTGTAACCTCCTGGTACCTTGATTATCTTTTCCTAAGATTACCCTGTTTACCCCTAAAAGGCAGGTAGGGTTAAGTTTCATATCCCATTTAAGGCTGTATTGTTATGAAATCCCCAAGACAACTAGTACCATATTGGCAGAATCGAAAACCCTGGTTAAGTACGTTTTAACGATATAGATTCATATAGCCTAACTCGATATTCCGAGAGTTTGATATTGTTAGATAAGAAAGACGGTTCATTTTGCTTATGCATACATTACAACAATCCTAATTAGGCAACGATTAAGAATTTGCCATCAGCTACCCAGGATCGTCAAATTGTTCGACTAACGACAAGGATTAGCTATTCCTTAATATTATTTAAGTAATGGTTGGAATAACCATCTCACCTTAAGATAAGCTTCTCCATAATACTTGATATATAAATATCAAGGCTACTCCCTTGAAGACCTTGTATAGATGGAATGTTAAACGTCCATTGATAGGACAGTAGTTTGGTAAGTCCAAACATTAAGATCTGAAAGTTGCATTATAGACAATCAATAAGATCACGCAAATTCATAATCATCAGTAAGATGCCAGTATACGGCAGAAAATTAAGGATTATGAAAATAGAAAACCTCCTAAATTCTTGTTAAGAAATAAGGTTCAACAATAGGTATCACCCTGGAAAGGAGTGATGCGATTTGGTAGGAAAGGCAAGCTAAGCCCGAGATACATAGGACCTTTCGAGGTTATCGAATGTATCAGTTCAGTTGCCTATAAACTAAACTTACCTAAAGCTCAGTGGAATTCACAATGTGTTCCACATCTGCAATCTGAAGAAGTGCTTCGCTGATGAATCACTGGTTATACCGCATACAGATATGCATATAGACGAGAGCTTGAAATTTGTGGGAAAAACCTTTGTCGATTGAAGATCGACAGGTAAAGAAGCTTCGAAGGAAGCATGTACCTATTGTAAAGGTCATATGGGATGCCCGTAGAGGCCCCGAATTCACGTGGGAGGTTGAATCCACGATGAAAGAAAAGTACCCTTACTTATTTCAGTAAATCTCGGGTCGAGATTTATTTTAAGGGGGTGAGGATGTAACACCTCGAAAATTCACGTACTATAAGGTGTTGACACGTGTCATAAATTTGGAACGTGTGAAAGAATGTTATGAAAGGACTAAAGTTGACAAACATGGAAAGTATGTGAGTATACGTATTCTAAGTGTCAACTGTGAATAAATATACTTCATAATAACCCTACATGATGTTTATAACATCAAACGAATAAATCATGGATCATACGAAGCTAAAAGTGAGAGATTACAAACTACAGGAGTCAAATGAGTCAACATGTTAAAGATATACCTCTGAGTGACCTTTTGACAAACCCGAAGCTTTGTAACTGTTAATTATGCTCACTAGAATGCACGACATAAATTTCATAAAGTTTCGTTACCGTATGAGAAAGTTATGATCAAATCCGTATGCAAGGGTTAAAGCGTTAACGTTGAAAGTTATGACTTTTCGGGTTAACCGGAAATGCCCAGGGACTTGGCAAAGTGGGTATAAGTCCTAAAGCCTTTGTAGGTAAATAAGAAGGGGCCAAATTGCAAGAAATAAGTCGATTTCCCTTTCGAATGCTTGAAAGGCCAAAGTTTTTCATTCTGCCTATTTGTTGCGTACCGCAACAAATATTTGTTACGGTGCGCAACAATTACCCAGCAACCAGAAAACCTTCAGCAGCCTGTTTTTCGCGATTTTAACCCATCTAGCCGGTTTTTCTCACATGTGGACGACCCCTAAAATGTTCCTAGACCCTAGGGACATGTGTAAACGAATTGTGGTCATTGGTAGCCTTTGTTGTCAACAATTCATGGTGCTCAAAGACCTATATAAAGCCTCCTTGTGCAACCATTCTTCTCACTCACTTCTCCTGCATTTTTGGATCACTTCTAGAGCTCCAACCTTCTCTAAAGTGTTCTCTAATTAAGCTTAGGACCTTTGTAAGTTGCCTAACCTTTTCTAGTTAATTTTAGCTTAGTTAATTAGCTAAAAGTCAAACCGATGTAATTACGGTTTGACTTCAAGATTAGTCAATAATGGCTCAGTCAATTCTCGAATCAAAAGTAGATTTAAGATGGTATTTATGTGGGTAATAAAACCTCAAAAGGGTTTCCCCTGATCATCACTCTAACCAGGTCAAAAGTCGGGTCAAACCTTTACTTAAAAAATCAACAGGAAGTCTAAAATACCATTTATGCATAATTAACATTGTAGATCATATACAACCTGTTGGGTCATTGTTATAACTTAGTAATAAGTGTAAGAACATGTCTAAACATGTTCAACCCGACAATTTCCTGTTTAGACCAGGTTCGGAACCGAAAGTCACATAGTTTGACTTTCACTTTGACTTTCAGTTCTGACCCGTTTAGGCATGTTTTAGAAATGCCTCAGAGCTTTAATTGGATTAGGTTACATGTTAGAACAACCCTCTGTGATTATACACCTTGGTTCATTAGTTATCCAATTAATATGCATATTTTCGTTAATTGCTCATATGTTGACCGTTATGCCCTTATTACCTTAAAACATGATTTATGAAAATGTAAAAGTGTAGAAACCTTAGTTACTGATATATAAACTTGTATGCAAAGTTTGACATCAGTTTGACTTATAGATTAAGAGTTATGCTCAATATCGCAAAATTTAAGATTTATGTTAATAAAACGGCGTAATTAGCGTATAGCCTAGTTAAGCCTACCTTTTGGTATCAAACTTAATACCCACTGATGTAATATATTATTTTGGGATTTTTAAATATTTTTAATTAATTTTAGGCTGAGCATAACTAGTAGTCGTAGGCTTAATCCGGTAATTGTCGGTTTTGCCCTAACGGGCCATAAAAATGAGTTTTACATATCTAAACGACTCCAAACCTTTTGCTACTGATCACATATGTTAAATAAATTATTTTAAGCCTTCTAGAAATATAAAAATATCAGATTTAAGTATCGAACCCGGAAATGGCCTTTAATCGCCTTATTTAGCGTTTTTAACGCATAGTATGTTTTAAAATCATATTGAACATACCCGGGTTGATACCTACTGATATATAAGGCAAATTAAGATATTTTAACAGTAAGAAAAGGTTGATTAACTCAGACTTCGTTTTTGAGCTTTTCGGCTTATGTGAAATTACCAAAATACCCCTACGGGGCATAGTTTGGTTAAAAATGATAAATTTCACATATATGCTTTAGCCTACTGTTATAACTCATCAAATTGAGTATGTTTATTGTTTACATCAGACCTGTAACTCAGTTAAACATCTAAACACTTTTACAAACTTTAAAATGACCAAACTACCCCTACGGGGCATAGTTTGTGTTTAAATTAGTTCGGGGCATAATGAAAGATATCCTACTGATGTCCCAACATATTTGAAGCATATTAACTTAGGAAACCTGTATATGGCTCTTACGGATACCCGTTATGCTTATTACGCGTTCGGTTCGGTTTATGTAACAAGTTTACATAAATTAGCCGAAACGGGTCAAACCTTATCGGTTTTATCTCAAAATCCAGAATGTGTTTAGTTTACCCATATTATACAAGTCTCCATACTTGTCAGGTCTAAATCACATCCTATTCCGGTCTTCGCTTAATCATGCGTTTTGAACCGTAAACTTTTCCTTAAAACTAACCGGTCTAAGTTACGACTTAAATAAGACCCGTTAGGAATTTAATAGGTTAATAAAACCTTCGTTCCAGATTAAGAGCCCCAGTAGAAGTACGTGTGCTTGCTGATTAAGATATACGGCTGAGTGTAAATTGCATTACTAGCTCAGGTAAATACTTTTAACTTATTTTCCCTTATACGGGCTTGGGATACGGTATTATAAAAATACCGCTTGGTCGGGTGTAGAAACCTTTTAATCGGAGATGATTAAATTGCATAATCCCGTTTTAATCTGTATTGATTGATAACAAATAACATTGGGGGTTAATGACCGTGTCCTGGATATCCTTGGCTCATTTTAAAAAGTGAATGGCCACGACGTAAGCACAAGGTGTAGGCAAAACACCTCCTGTTGCATATGTATAACGTATACTCACTCGTAAGGGTATCTTCTTGTGAGATTATATTTGTGGTGTGTCGATTAATCTTGTCCGGCTTGTATTGTATAATCACCGGCCCTAAATGTTGGACAACCATGTAAATCGGATACAAGATTTTTATTAATAAAATTGTCCCAAGTATAAAAGATTAATTTTGCCTCTGTGCATTTTAATAATAATTATTATCTTTTGCTTCCGCTGTGCATTACTTATATTCGGAATGTAATAATAATTATCTTTTGCTTCCGCTGTGCATATTAAATATTGTGTTGTTTGACCATGATGTTGCCAACTACGTCACGATACTCCCCTACCGGGCCCACCGGTGACACGTGGAAAATCGGGGTGTGACAATCGGTCGTGAACTAATAGACCTTGGCAAACCGTCAATGATGATAGACATTGACAAACGGGGCAACAATGAAACAAGAGGACGCTAAGTATTCGGTATTACGCAGTTTAGTAGCTTACATATAGGGTAGCTCCTCGTGGCATGATATAAATGAGCAAGTTAACACAAACATAAGTTTTATGGAATTAAAACTGGACAACTTGTAAACTCGCCAACTTTATGTTGACAACCTACTGCATGCTTTGTAGGTACACAGTGTTAGTAGGAGCTTGCAGCTTGGAAGTGTAGTGGATGCATTACCCGTGTTGGATCTTTCTATAATAACTATGAACTTTAAAACTTTTATTTGAACTGTTGATTTTATGCTTCCGCTGATATCTCTAAACGTTGTTTTTATAACTTAAGACTTTGGACTTAGACCTTAATAGTCACTAATCATATTGGTTTTGTTAAAGCTGTTTTATTATTATGATTGTTCAATATGATTGGTGGCTAGATCCTAGTCCGTCACACGCCTCGCGATAGTACTCCGCATGTGGAAATTGAGGGTGTGACAAACTGACAATATAACACTACAAAACAAGATATAACACTACAAATCTCTATAAAACACTACGACATTATATATAACACTACAACCACCATTTAGCACTGTAATAAGTATATAACACTACAAAGCACCATTCAACAAGTATATAACACTACAAAACAAGATATAACACTACAAATCACTATAAAACACTACAAATAGTATATAACACCATATAAACATTTTATAACTCTGTATAACACTACAACATTATATATAACACTACAACCACCATTCAGCACTGTAATAAGTATATAACACTACAAAACAAGATATAACACTACAAATCACTATAAAACACTACGAATAGTATATAACACCATATAACCTTTTTATAACTCTGTATAACACTACAAAATTATATATAACACTCTTTACCCCTCGATTTTGATCTTTTCCCTAAAAAAGAACGTCGATGAATGTTATGGAACCCTAGAAATTAAAGAATGATACACGATGAAGAGGGATTGTGGATTACGTTTATAACACAATGATGTTTTTCGGTGATGATCTTCTTCCATGAAATTCGATTTTTGAGGAGTGAAATCATGAATTTGTAGGGGTTTCTGATAACTAGTGTGCATTTGAAGATACGGTTTCCTTTTTTCAAATGGATATAAAGACTCTATTACCGCTACATTTATCAAATCAGACCAAAATTATAAAACACATTTTACAATTTGGTCCCTATTGATCTCAATCATTAGATCAAAGATCTAATGGTGTAGATACTTTCTTACTCTTCTCACAAAAAACACTTTTTTTACAATAACCTTACCCTGTATGTATATGTATATAGGTACGGGATCAGAAGAAAATGCCCTAAAGTGTGAGAGTAGTGAGAACGGATCCTGGCCCAACATGTGGCAGGGGGCGCTAAATGATATGCAGGGGTACAATTGTCCTTTTGTACGTTCCCTCCTTATTCGAGTTATAAATCTGTTTCAAATTAAAAATCCAAAAATTTCGTATTAGTTGTTACCTCCTTTCTGTTTGACAAAGTAATATTTGATGACGTTTCATATATTTGTTCCAGCAAATTATGCAACACATATACAACAGATATGGTGTTTTGTTCTTTTATGCTTGTTTCATTGTTTTTTTTTTAATTAATATTTTCATAATGTGTTGTATGTTTTTCAATGGCGTTGTTCTTGTATCCAATTTATTCGCGTTTTCATTGGTAGTTAAACAATTAGTAAGAACTGATAATTGGAGTTTTCATTATTAATTTTAGTTGTCGCTTGGGATCTAGTATTTTTCTTATGTTTTTACTATCATTGGCGTTTTACACCAGATTAGTTTTGAATATTATTTAGTAGTATTTGTAAACATCGTTATTACTATTTGTTAATTTGTAAACATTAGTTTTGTTAACTATGGTGTTTTCATTATCATGTTATATTTGTTAATTGTTTTTAATTATTCATCTCATGGCGTTTTGATTATCACATTGCATTAATATTTTTAATTCATCATATTTGTTAATCAATCAAGTTATGGCGTGTGTATTATGGCGTTTTCAAATTATGTGTTTATTATGTCTTGTTTATTATTCAATTAATGGCGTTTTCATCGATAATGTTATCAGGAGACATATTCTATTTTAATGGCGTTTTCTGAAATTTATTCCTCACTGTGTTTTCTCAGACGAAGGTGTTTCTTCGAATGAAAGGTTTTGCCTCAAAACTGGTTTACCATTTATCATTCCTGACATTAGTGAAGAAATAAAGCCCAAAATGGACATGACATTCACAAGCCTCGATGATTGTTATTCAATGTATGTTACGTATGCCAAGGCTTGTGGTTTTTTAGTCAGGAAAGGGACTGAAAAGATAAACGCTAAAGGTGTAAGACATATTAAGTATTAGATGTATACGAGAGTTGGGGTATATAAGGACAAGAAGGTTGATACATTGGACCCCAATCAAAAGGAACAGATTGTGCGATCCAACTTTTCAAAGAGGACTGATTGTCGTGCACTGTTATGTGTAACTTTTGAGGCTGGATCATGGAAGGTCTATAAGTTTGTTGAGGAGCACAATCATGATCTTGTTGAACGTCCTGATAAGCATTTTCTTCCAACTAAACGACACCTCACTCAGCTCTAGAAGCATGTTATACACAACATGTCTAAGTTAAATTTGCTTTGATACCACTTGTGAGGACCGGTTGGTTCGGTTCTAGATTGAACAACTCAGGTCGGATCTATCACTGTTGAAGTGCGGAATCCATATACAGTGTAGAAGAAGAGTCAACAACGAGTTCAACGTTTAAAGCATCCATTCTCATTCAAAGATGTGCAAATACAAAGTTTCGGTGACAATTTGACAGAGCTCCGCCTCAGAGACAACACATGAACTTTCTCAGCTCTGTTTGCTGCATTAATCTTTATTTGCTCTTCTGTTGACGGGATCGATTTAACAAGAGCTTCGAAATCAATGGATTTTGGATCAACACAAATGTTTCCCTTTGGGTCCAAGTAACACTCTCGGTCTGGAACCCATCTTTTCGCTTTCTTAGCTTTTTTGTAAGAATTGTAGATCCTTTTCATCTTTATCGATGCCAAACTTCTTTCTCGGTTATATGTTGATGTTGGTGGTGCTTCAACTTGTGCCATGAATGCCTAACCAACAGCATCCTCCCCAGGAAGAAATTCACTCCAATTGAACCCCTCATCGTCTTAAATCACCGCCAAAGCTCTCGACTTTTCTTTTGGATTGTCTTCAATTTGCTTCATTTTCGGTGGTTCCTCATGATTTATGTGGTACACTGCCTTTCGATAGTAGTCGTCATGGAACGGGTTTGTAGTTTCGTCAGCAGAATTGTGGTATTCTCTTTTAAAGTGACCCTTTTGTTTGCATTTAAAACAAGTCACCTTCGACTTGTCAAAACCTAACTTTGTTGACGGTCCTCCAATCGAGTTTTGCCTTGTAATCTCCATGAATCTTTGAGCTCGGCGAATAACGCTAGCCATACACCAACGGATGTCTATAAGTTCCATCTTTTCTGGGTCAATTTGATCGTAGTCTTCTTTAGTGAGATTGGTGTTGCCAATTTTCCCGGCGACTAGGCTCTCATAAGATTCCAGAATTGATGCGAGAAACACCATTTGCTGTTTAGCCATCTCTTCATTGAAGTTCTGTGCATTGTTGAGGTTCACGGCTATGTTGCATTGAAAGACGTTGGAGTTTGGAGCACTTTGAGATTGCTGAGTGTTTGATGCAGATGATGTAGGTGCACTAGAACCAGTACCATGATACCCCGTAGCTGCTTGATGAAGACCCACTGTTAGACTTCTCTTGTGCAACAGTGTTTGAACTTTTGGCACTGAAATCAGTTTTTGGTGATGTAGCTTTAGAAATCATGTTGCCTCTGTAATACAGATCAACATTTTGTTGATACTGTGTGTTGTTCACTTTATTCAACTTCTTGATGTCTAACTCATGCCCCTCTAGCCGTTCAATCAACCAGTTCAGTGTGATTTCTGCCATCGGCTTTGTGTTCTTTAGCACTAAACGAAAATAGTTCCAATCTTGTTCATTCGGCAACGCCTCAAACATCTTATCAACTAACTCCTCCTCATCGTTCTTGATTCCGAATCTTGCTAACTCTGCTTTTAAATGACAAAATATTTCTATCATTTGGCGGACATTCTCATTTTTCATACAAGTAAATAGATCAAATTCTTATTTCAACAAAGATTTTTTGTTTTTCACTATCTCTTCTCCGCCAGTATATTTCTTCTCCAGCTTTTCCCTCAAATCCTTTGAATTGTCCTAATCAATCAATGAGATGATATCGTCTCTGACAGACTGGTGTAGCAGGGCAATAGCTTTTTGTTCAGACACAAACTCTTCTTGCTCAGTATCTTCTAAATTCTCAAAGTCTATTCTTGAAGGAAAGTAACCATTCTTAAGACGTTTCCAACTGTCATAAGCGAATGCTATCAACCATCCATCAAACCGCTTTGCCCAACGATTGTAATCCTCTATCGCCATCAGTTTCGGTGGTTTGTTATAAGTGCCATAAGCATTGTTGACACTTAGCGAATCTGAAATTGCCTTAGTAGCTGTTTTCGGATTTGCATTGGAGGATGTATCTCCAGTGTTGTAGGCAAAGAAATCAGCGAACGGATTCATAAACTCGTCACCCATGATTGTCGTACCTGAAAAAGTCAAACTTGGTCAAACTTAAAAACACAACAACAACAGTTGACCGGATGGTAATTCGTCCGGATGACTATCCGGGTGAAATGACCAAAGTTATAAAACTCCAAATGTGGATGACTATCCGGTCGGATGACAATCTGATCGGATGGTAATCTGATGATTAAACTTAAACTTAAACTTTTCAAACAACAAAATACTGATCCGGTCGGATGACTATCCGATCGGATGAGTAGTGACGTCAGCAAGTAACAATATCCAAGAACAATGCAATCCGATCGGATGACTATCCGATCGAACGAGTGACATCAGCAACGTTTATCACAAAGTTCATGGTTTTGATCAATTTCGATGTGTTTTAGTTTGAATTTTTCCTTGAAAATTTGTAGGATTGTTATACAACAGACTGCGAACACAATATGTCAATTTTAGCTCATTTTAACCGTGAATTCTTAGTCAATTTTAGATTTTTCGCTGTTTTGGATGAGAAAAGGTAGAACACAGATAGAAACAGAGAAGTAGATGAAGAATCAGGTAAAATCTCTGGTGAAATCGGCTGTAATCGGTCCAAATCTCCGTGAAATCGATGCAGATCCTCTCCGAATCCGACCTCCAAGCTCTGATACCACTTGTGAGGACCGGTTGGTTCGGTTCTAGATTGAACAACTCAGGTCAGATCTATCACTGTAGAAGTGCGGAATCCATATACAGTGTACAAGAAGAATCAACAACAAGTTCAATGTTTAAAGCATCCATTCTCATTCAAAGATGTGCATATACGAAGTTCCGGTGAGAATTTGACAGAGCTCGCCTCAGAGACAACACATGGTCTTTCTACTTACAACTGAGACCCAAGTCTCTATTTATAGGCGGGCTAGCTGGGAGAGAACATCTCATCCGGTCAGCTGGTCATCCGACTGGATGATCATCCGTCTGGATGACACAAGCCATCCGATCGGACGAGCTATACAACATACGATTCCATTCCGTTTTCTCCCAGTTATAAAATAACATACAAACAAAACTATACAATGACACAAACAGGACAAAATATAGACTAAGTACAGACAGAAGCTACAGACATAGTGCATCTACAAAAGTAATTACCACGTGTTAGGTGATGTGATTTCATTTGACGCCACGTATCGTTCCAACAAGTAATATTTTATAATTCAATTTTTTTATGTTCTTTTGGCGTTTTCACTAGTTACATACATTGACGTTTTTCTCAGTTTACATGAAATGGCGTTTTTATTATTGTTTCATTTCTCATGGCATTTTCATATCCAGATACGCTATGGTGTTTGTACCGTTCACTGGTATGGACAATCACCACTACAATGTTACATTTGGTGCTGTATTATTGGTGTCAGAAACTACTAATACGCATATTTGGTTGTTGAGAATTTTTCTAAAAGCTGTTGGTTCTCAACCAAAAGTTGTTGTCACTGACCAAGATCCAACAATGAAGAAGGCTATTTCTGCTTTATTTGTTGACACGAGGCATCGGTTATGCATGTCGCATGTGATGCATAAACTTTCTTTGAAGGTTGATTTCCTTATTTTTATGTTTGGTGTTTTAAGATATACGGCATTCCGTACCTCGTTACTGTTTTTCATGTAAATTTTGTCTGTGTGTAATATATATGTTTTTTTGCATGGCGTTTTTGTGTTATACATAGGTTGGTGTTAGGCTATGCAAATCCACCAATTTCAATGAACGTATTTGTGGTGTTGTGTGGACGGATATTCTTACACCCAAAGAGTTTGAATCAGAATGGGAAGTGGTTATCGGAGAGTTCAATTTAGCAGATAATGACTGGCTCTCTGATATTTTTGCACTCAGGGAATCTTGGATCCCTGCATACTATAGAATGGAGTGAGAATCCTTTTTTGGTCAAGTGTGCAATTCAAAAGCTACTCTGGTTGAGTTCATGACTCATTATGAAACTGCAATAGAAGCACAGCGTCACACGCACCGGAAAAATGATGATGAAAATCAATACAAACGCTCACAGTTGAAGAGTAATTACCAAGTGTTGGAGGGCCAAGCTGCTGACATATACAAGAAAAATATTTTTTGTGACGTTCAAGCTGAGCTAATCGGAATTGCGGATTGCATAAATCAATGTTACGAAGATCAGCCCGATGGGTTTTGTTAAGTTTTACATAAATTATTTCCAGCAGCCTTGTACATCCTTATTTGAGGTACACAATGGCGTTTTCTGTATATGGCGTTTATCATATTCTATTATAACTTTTAATTTGTTTTTTATACAGTTGTTGTGTTTTTTTTTTTTTTTTTTTTTTTTTAATTTTTTATACAAACATTCTCTGCATAGCGTTATAGAGATATTGTTTTCGGCGTTTTTCAGGTAATGTACCATAAGTCTGATTGCACATGCAGTTGCTCATGTAGGCGTTTTGAGCAGTTTGGTTTGCTATGTAGACATACATTCTATGTTTTGAGAAGTTTATACATTAGGGAATTTCCAAAACAATACATTTTGAATAGATGGCGTAAAGAGGCTTCCCCAAACTGCTCTTCCGAATACTCAATTAGTCGTGAATATATGACTGAGCTTGATCCTGATGTGCAAAGTATGATGCCAGAGATTATTTTTGAAAAAGGTTCCTTATACAAGGATCATGTTCAATCTTATATGAAAAAGGTTCAAGATATGCAGATTGTTGCTCCTCCTGCTAGTACTAGGGATAGATTTGCGGAGATAACCGGTCAATATAAAAACGACAAGAATCCGATAAGAGTCCCTGTTGGGTATAAGTCCAAAGGTTCTGGATCATGAAAGCGCCTGAAATCTAAACAAGAGGTAGCAATCGAGAAAACGAAATCCTCACGGCAGAACAAACATGATTAATTTCACAATTGTAAATGGTTTTAACATTGTTAAAAATCGGTGTGTTGTAAATCATGGGGGTAATTTATGCTTTACATGTTATATTTTCTGCTAAAGAGAGCATGAGATGTAGAAAATGGATGGCGAGACAAAGCTATCTACATCAGGTTGTCAAATTTTCTTTAAATGTTTTGAATTTTAGGGGGAGTAAAAATTTCAGAAAATACAAAAACATTTGAAAATTTGAAAAAGCCAAAAACAATAGAAAATTCAAAATGAGTTTTTGTGTAATAAGAGGAAATGATAGTACATCAGTAGACAATCACAGTACGCTAAAGAAATGGAAATTTAAATGTGATAAACGGTCTCACTGATGATGTGCCAGTAGGTTTTTACACGCTTAGTAGAGTGACTTCGAGATATAAACCTAAATATCAATATCTTACTTATCTCGTGGGGAACATCTCTCGGATATATGGGTAACCCCCGAAATCTTGTTTGAGAGATTGCCTGATTCTGAGATACTAGGTTTTTATACTGTTTGATATATGGGGTATTATACCTGGTCTTTGATATTGCGGAAGCAATGGCCAAGAATTCGTATAATACTTTATGTGCTTAATGCTTACCCTCTGCATAAAAATTGAAAAATATCAAAAGATAGAAATCAATTGCAGTTGTAAAGAAGATCCCCAAGGGGGACACACCTCAAAGTCGAGCCTTCATCTCTTTGACTGAACGGTAGTTCATACCTGAGCTCTCAAGGTCTCGCACAAACCCAGAGTACAGATATCAATATGGTATATTCACCTGTAAGACTGAATCTAGGGAACCTTGATATAGGAGTATATTCTGAAGTGGGACACGCGGATAAGTTAAGTGCTTAAAACACTAATCTCGTATCTCGAATTTTATACTGTTTGATATCTGGGGTATTATACCTGGTTTCTGATATTGTGGAAGCAATGGCCTAGACTTCGTAGAATACTTTATGTGCTTAATGCTTACCCTCTGCATAAAAATTGAAAAATATCGAAAGATAGAAATCAATTGTAGTTGTAAAGAAGATCCCCAAGGGGGACACAACTCAAAGTCGAGCCTTCATCTCTTTGACTGAACAGTAGTTCATACCTGAGCACTCAAGGTCTCGCACTAACCCAGAGTACAGATATTAATATGGTATATTCACCTATAAGACTGAATTAAGGGAATCTTGATACGGGAGTATATTCTGAGGTGGGACACGCGGATAAGTTAAGTGCTTAAAACACTAATCTCGTATCTCGAATTAGTTAAACTTTGTGTGAAAATTTGAGTGGATCAGTATACTGACAATCTAAGTGAATTGTTTAGAACTTAAAGTGTTTATAGCTCAACGACGTTGTCATAAATTGATATGATCCTCTGACACGAACTCAAACAAAAATAGTGTCTGTAAATATTTGTTTACTGCTTTATATTCCAGAAAAATACAAAAAGATTTTGATTCTACTTTATTTTCGACAACCAATGTCGGAAAGCTGAGTTTCAAAATCTGAGTATGCTGAACGTGTTTCTGAAAATAAACAAGTTCATTAATTTGAAACTTGAAATTTTATCGAAAAATCAAAAACAGTTTGTGAGATCTCCAAGGTCAATAATTTGGACTTGGATAATTATTTATGAAGTTTTGGATGCTTAAAACTGTCAAATTTATAAAGTCATTTGACAGGGGGAGTGGAGTCGGGTGATCCTGGATAAATTCATATTGTTATATTTGTGCAATAGAGCTAGGGTCTCAATCCAAAAATATTTTAAAAGCCAGGTCATCATTCCTGGGAAAACCTAAAAAGCTTTCACTGTCATATATTTGAAATGCTTCAATTTATGTTTAGAGCTAGGTTTTCAATCTTATAATGTGAAATTTCTTATAAATGGTTTGAGATTTGCAAATGAAAGTGCCAGATTACGATCCCGATAGCTGAGTCTAAGGGGGAGTCTGAAGACGAGCTTATCGCAAGGGGGAGCTTGTATTCGAAGAACCAGGTGTCGATCTCAAAGCACAGAAGCTTTACGAAAGGTGTAAGACCCTTTCACTCTTTTAATAATTTCATATAACATATATATCACATTCAAATACAACGATATTTACATAAGTTACATAACCCTAAAACCGAGTTTACAAAGTTTTTAGAACATTATATGTTACTAATCCATACTTAACTTGCAAAGTATAAGTTCAATATTTACATAGTTGAATAAAACAACCCCAAAGAGTTTAGTAACAAAAGTTGGTTTAGTTGCGAAAGCTTTAATTATGTGTGTATTAGGTTCGTTCAAATGCTTGATCACCATCTGTCTATTACATAAAATTTCCTACAATCAAAAACACCAAAATTGTTAGTTTATGATAGTTAAGACTTGATTAAATGAGTTTGTGAGGTTAAAACACACAACAACAACAACATTCCTGAATTTTTGCTCCCTCGCGGGGCGCGACACAGACAGGACGAAGCTGTTGCGGGCCGCGACAACCCTTGAGTGACGCGACGGTTTATTTGGTTTCTGTCACGTAATGCGACACCTTTCTTTTTCCAGCGAGTTCAGGTTTAAAACCTGCATATTTTCAGCAAGAATGATTTTTACGAAATTGGACATAACTTGTCCGTTATTGACCCTAATTAGATCCCGTTACATCCTATTTAATCTTAATTTGATCCTCTATAACATAGAATCATAATCCAATATTATGATTTGCATATTTCTTAATTGATACTTATCGGAATTCATAATTTCTTACCCTTTTATTTGACCCGTTCACAATTCTTGAACTATAAACTGATTTTATGATTCAAAACTCTCTATAAAACAATACCCATCGACATGCTTATATTTACGACACATTATATGAAAACTCAAGTGTCGTTATCGAAGTACATATCTCCTAATCAACTCATTTAACTTAACTAGCGACATCCATCGCTTTAACTTACCAAAGTTCCATACTTTGGTGATTTAGACCCGTTTGA
The DNA here is from genome assembly GCA_030545235.1 of Helianthus tuberosus. NCBI lineage: Eukaryota > Viridiplantae > Streptophyta > Magnoliopsida > Asterales > Asteraceae > Helianthus > Helianthus tuberosus. The sequence goes on from CM060369.1 coordinate 90,260,583, forward strand.
TTTCAATAGCGAAATCCATCGCCTTATTAGAATCAAACATGTATTGTTTGAGTCAATTTGACCCGTTTAAACTTTTAAGTGGAATCCACCACTTTAATCATTTAAGTAACTAACATAAATAATAACAAGACTTTACAAAGCGTGTAGTCGCGTACCTTTAGAGCTTTCCTTTCAACCGATTATCCGCTCCGCCTTGGTTACTAGACGACCCACCCAAATTGCCTATAAAATTTAATTTGAATATATCACTTAGAACTCATGGTTCAATATTCGCCATATAATACTTCTAGTTAATCAATTAAGTAGTTACTTCATATTTTTCAAACATTCTGATTCACTTAGACATTTTATTGAACACCTTAAAGGTAAGATCATAACACTAACATGATTATGTTCATAATTAACAAGTTTCCCATATGAATTCATCATGTTCAATATCCTATGTCTAGTATGAATGAAACGACACTCAAATTGGCATCATAACATTTGATTAACATCAAGTATCACAAGAATTCAAGTATTCTTCACAAAACCCATATAACCACACCTATGATAACATTGAATTCAATATATTATAACATGAAACTATCAAATTCTTGTCTAAGACTTGTTCTTAGGATTATAATCATCCTAATTTAGTCATAACATCAATCAATTCTCTAATAATTTCAATTATGAGAATTTAATAAAAATCAAAACATCATCATGTATCAAAATTAAGCATACCTTTCGATCTCCTAATGTGAGTGATCAAGATTCTAGCTTAAGATTGAATCCTGGTTGAATTCTTCTTTGATTTTTGAAGCGATTTAAGTGAATTTAGGGTTTTGAGATAAAGACTCTGTTCTTCCGTGGTTTGGTCGATCCCAGCTCACACACAAGATGTGTGAGTTTTGAGTTTATCCATGGTTTTAAAACACTAGTTTCCAATTTGACACCATTGCCCCTCTAGTTTCTATGTTTTATAAAAGGGTTATAATGCTTTGATTTCCCATCTTTTATGAGAAGATTTTAACTAGGTTAATTATTCCTAGTTGTTATTCTCACTATTTTTTTATTAATATTATAACTTATACATGTACAAAAACATATATAGTTTATTAATTTAGGGGTGTTACAAGTCTACCTCTCTTAAAGAGGATTTCGTCCTCGAAATCGGAATACGTACCGAATAAGGAAGGGTATAAGCGTCTCATCTCTTCTTCAGACTCCCAAGTAGTGTCCGATCCCTTCCGATGTTCCCATTTCACTTTAACTTGATTGATTTCTTTATTTCTTAAGCCTTTAACTTTTCGATCTAGAATTTCGATAGGCTTTACGACATAGTTAAGCTTATCGTCAACTTCAGTGTCGTCATAGCTTATATTGGTTGTTTCATCAGCTAAGCACTTTTGTAGATGTGAAACATGGAAAGTGCTATGTATACTGCTCAACTCTTCTGGCAATTCAAGTCGGTAAGCTACCTTACCTACACACTCTACGATTTTGAATGGTCCAATAAATCTTGGACTCAGTTTTCCCCATTTTCTGAATCGGATGACCCCTTTCCACGGAGATACTTTAAGCATAACCATATCCCCAACCTGAAACTCAATTGGCCTTCGTCTCTTATCCGCATAGGACTTTTGTCGATCTTGAGCAGCTTTTAAATGAGCCCGGATCACTTCAATCTTTTCATTAGTGATCCTGACTACATCACTGTGAGCTAATTCTCGAGGACCCACTTCGTTCCAACACACTGGGGTTCGACACTTCCTGCCGTAAAGCATTTCATACGGGTCCATTCCAATACTGGAATGGTAGCTGTTGTTATATGAAAATTCAACTAGTGGTAGATAGACATCCCAGCTACCGCCAAAATCGATAATACATGCTCATAGCATATCTTCGAGTGTTTGAATAGTTCTTTCACTCTGCCCATCGGTCTGTGGATGATATGCGGTACTAATGAACAAATTACTACCCATTTTCTCTTGGAAATCGTGCCAAAAATTTGAAGTAAACCGTGTATTTCTATCCGATATGATAGACACCCTTACTCCATGTCGAGATATAATTTCATTCGTGTATACTTCCGACATCTTTTCAGAAGTGTATGTTTCACGAATCAGAATAAAATGGGCACTTTTGGTTAATCTATCAACTACTACCCAAATGGCATCAAATCCACGTGTTGTTTTTTGGTAGTTTAGTTAACAAATCCATAGTGATGTGCTTCCATTTCCACACCGGAATGTCTAACGACTGAAGTTTGCTGTAAGGCTTCTGGTGTTCTACTTTTACTTGTAAATAAGTTAAGCACTTTTCAACATACTTCGTTATGTCTCGCTTCATTCCGGGCCATCAATAATTTTGCTTCAAATCTTGGTACATTTTGGTAGCTCCCGGATGAATGGAATAGCGAGATTTATGGGCTTCATCAAGAAGAAGAGTCTTAACATTGCAAGTGTTTGGAACCCAGATTCGATCGAAACGGGTTTTCAATCCATTACTGCTATCTTTCAAGTCTTTGAGCTGACCCTCCATTCTTTCCTTTTTCAAATTTTCTTCTTTTACAGCTTCAGTTTGTGCCTTTTTAATTCTCTCAAGTACGCCCGAGGTCATAATTAACTGAATCGACTGTACTCGAATAGGTGAATATTCTTCTTTTCTGCTCAATGCATCTGCAACTATGTTAGCATTCCCGGGATGATAATGAATTTCACAATCATAATCCTTCACCGTCTCTAACCAACGCCTTTGTCTCATATTCAACTCCTTTTGATCAAAGAAGTACTTGAGACTTTTATGGTCAGTGAAAATAGTACATTTCACACCATACAAATAATGCCTCCATATCTTTAAGGCAAAGACTACTGCCACCAATTCCAAATCATGTGTCAGATACTTCTTTTCATGAATCTTTAATTGTGTTGAAGCATACGCGATCACTTTTCCTCGTTGCATAAGTACACACCCTAGACCAAACTTGTGACACCTGTGCTTCCACGGCCATCAAACAAATACCAAACCAATTAAATATTGTATTTCATACTTGGGATTTGTATAAATATGTGTATCCTTTGCACATATCAATTCTTGTTTGATTTCAAGCTTTAAATCGCTTTCTGGAAGGTTATACGCGCACTGAGGCGTAAATATAACCAGTTTAATGCAACAAACACTCCGGAATAGTGAAATAGGCTTAACATATCTTAAATAACCTTTACATAACTTAGAAATAAGTTTTGAAGGCTTTGGTATGGCAAAATCAAGTTAAATCGCTTACAGGGACTAAAGTTGACAAACTGCGAAAGTATGCCAATTTGAACTGTAACAGACATTCCGGAACATGACCATAAGTTAAACATACCATAAATATCCTTTACATAACTTAGAAACAGGCTTTGAAGGGTTCGGTGTGCTAAAATAAACTTTTGGGTCATTTAGGGACTAAAAGCGTCAAAAAGTGCATAAGTTTGCATTTTCGCACATAACTTACATTCTGAATACATCCGGACATCCAAAAATTTATGTAAGCACTAAAATATTCTATTTTAATGTTTGGCATAAGAAAAATCCATTCGTCGTGTAATTTGGATCGTTTTTGCGTCCGTTACGACTTCCGTCGTAATTAACCGAACAACGCAATCGTACGGGCAAACAAACCGACATCCTAGATATTTTTTAGCACATTTTAAGTTCCCTATACTTTAACTTCATTTTAGAGCTTTCAAATGGGGTTAACGGGCCTTAAACGTGTCGGAAATGGCTTTATTACATAACAGGGACCAAAACTGTCATTTTGCCAAAGTTGATGGCTTACGGACAGTAAGCCATCACCCTTACGGTCCGTAAGGAGTCCCCAGATCAGCAGAATGCAGAAACATTGAATCTGGCCTATTCCACCTTTGCACATGGTTTTGGGCAATACTATGGGCTCAAATGGTTTTGTAAAACCAGGGTCTTGAGGTGTAGGGTGGAGATTGAAGCACGGTTTTTGAGGAACGATCTTAACGGCTCTCCGAAAACTATAAATACCCCCCATGCCTTGATCAAAACCCACAAAATCTGATCTAAAAGCTCTAAGTTGAAGCCATTGCTTCATACCTGAGCTACTTGGATCAAGATTAGCTTTCAGGGACCCTTTGTAAGTGTTCCTTCGTTCTTTTTATATTTTTAGCGTTAAAAGTCAAACTTTGTTTGAATTTATGCGTTGACCAGTTTATGGTCAATGCGAAGTTCGTTTGAACTTCATAACGTGAGTGTAATCACGATGGTCATAGTCCCTAGTGACTATACCTACGGATTACCACGTTATCTAGGCTCAGTGACGAGTCGTAGTTTCGGCCAAAATGCGCATTCGTGCGTATTTTGTAACCAAACTACTCTTGGGTATCAAAACCGTTTGTTTTGATACCAAACCTATTTTCTAAACTTAGTTAAGCATGTTTTAACATGCTTAGCTCGTCACTTTTAGTTTAGTGCTTATATAGGGTCGTAAGGTAAGCGATCTAAACAATCGCTTATACTTTCGAACCCGACCCGTTTGGTCGATCATTAGGATCCGACCAAACACATTAGGTGACCATAGTATATAGGGAATAACCTTCCGAGGTTATACCTTATGGTCGCTTCGTTTAAGTAGTTGTATGATAGGTAGTTTATATGCCTTAGGTAAATTACCAAAATGCCCTTTTTACGCCAAAATTCATTTTAAGCATATATAACATAACTTTTGGTATCTAAACTGATTTGGTAACAATATTATACATGTTAAGGCATATTTTACTTTTCATAGGACTAGTTAGGCAGTCCGAACGCGTTTTACGCGAACGACGCGTTAAAGTAGCATAAGCTACCTAAACGGGTCGTAATGGGTCGTAAGCACTTAGGTTAGGTTTCATTTTAGTATGTAGACTTTGTTAAACCATATTACATGAGTTCCCATACTCATTTGGTTTACGAGCCCTCATTCTATCCGATCCTCCGATATAGGTCCGGTTTATTAACATAGTTACCTATATTAGGTGCCGTTTGATTCCGTGATCTCTAGCATTGCTTGGTGGTTATCTTAGGACTTCTAAGCAATCTCAAGTGAGTACATAGACCCCTCTTTTACCGTTTTCAAACTGTTTTGGGGTGAAACACATGTGCCTACTTGTTACTTTCATGCTTTCCTGTTTTCACATCATATACTTGCTATGTTCATTAGTACATTTATAGTACATGATTTCATTGTGTTTTTGCTATGTATGTCCTTTGTTGCATACTTAGTACATCGTTTTACATTACATTTTATTCTATGTATGTCCATTGTGTGCATACTTAGTACATTGTTTTTACATTACATTTTATGCTATGTATGTCCATTGTGCGCATACTTAGTACATTGTTTTACATTACATTTTATGCTATGTATGTCCATTGTGTGCATACTTAGTACATTTTTTATTCATCACATGCTTACATTTTGGTATGACATTTGGTTTGTTTAAATGGGACAATATACATTCATTAACACCGATCATGCCGCTCGGTAGTAGGTAGTGGTACCATAGGACTTGACAACTCCCATTCCTGAAATCCCGGGTTTGTTTGGACGTAAGGAATGACCGAATCCGAATACATTTCTAGGTGGACCTTAGACTTTGTGCTAGGGTTTATTCTACAGTCACAAGGCTTGGATGTATGCATTATTACAATACCGCATAGATGTTTATATCAGTATAGCATGCATTTGTTCCACAAAACATAACTTTGATTTAAACCATGTTTTACTTCAATACCTTGTTTTTGTGCATTTTTACATATGGTTTAGTTGATATATTTCACCTACCATACATGATATTTTGGATACACATTACATGGTTTGCATTAGACATAAACATTTTGACATTGATATACACAATTCATGATTTACATTAGACATAAACATTTTGACATTGATATACACAATTCATGATTTACAATAGACATAAACATTTTGACATTGATATACACAATTCACGATTTACTTTAGACATAAACATTTTGACATTGATATACATAATTCATGATTTACATTAGACATAAACATTTGACATGGTTTTCACACAAACATTTTGACATTTGATTATACATAAATATTTTACTTTGGTGGTTTGGTTTGAGTATGTGATTTAAGTAACGAGGCGTGTGTAATATAATACAACCATGGTGGATACGCCGCTGGTACTTCCTATATATAAGTGCTTGTATGGTATTACATATCGTAGCGTTATTTGAATCATTTCAATTTAGACATATAACATTTTATACAAATAACATACTTTTCACAATGCATTGTTTTACAAACAACTTATCTAATACAAACTCATTTTACTTGGTTATTTACTTAACCATGTATTATTCTTTTATACATATATATCATTTGGTTTATTTATCAGTTTTCAAATGATTTACAAGACAAAGCAAATTACAAGGTTCATGACTAAACATTTTCTTAAACATAAGTCATGAATTCTATTTTCACAAAACCTATGTATCTCACAGGCATTTTTATGCTGACGTACCTATTTTCACATGTGTTTCAGGATATGATGCATAGGATTTATCAAGATACACTTAGGCGGACTTGGGCCTTGGTGACAATAAAAGATGCAAGACTAGTTATTTATGTTATATTTCTTTGATTGTCAAGACATTGTAACTCTTTTAATCAATAAAACAATATTTCAATGTCCATATGTTATGAAACAATGATTCTGTTACAACACTCCCCGACGTTTCCGTCACGTTTTGTTGTTTTACGTGGTCGGGGTGTGACAGAAAAGTTGGTATCAGAGCCCATGGTTATAGGGAATTAGGTTATTAGTAATGCTTTGACCTAGTCTATAACCTTCCTAGGACCCTAACGCGAGTTTACTTGCGTTTAGTCATAAAACAATACCGTCACCTATCCTTAAGCGACGACCTCAACAAGAACATAAATTTCAAAACCGCTTTGAAAACTAATCATCTGTTCTAGGATGATTGATTACTAGGTTTTGAACCCTCTAAGAATTCAAAATCTCGTCAAAGTTTGGGTCTTATAATGTGAACATGTAACACCCCAACCCGGAAGGCTGACGTGTCACAATAACAGTGATATCATAAACAAAAGTCATAATTCCATTTATTTATTTATTAAGGATACAACAACACGACAATTAAACTTAAGGTTAATATACAAGCGGAGACATTCGACTTAATTAACTAACATCTTCAGATTTATTCCTAGGCTTTATTCTTCTCTCTCTTTCCCGCCCAAAGTAACCTGCTGACCTGTATATACAAAAAGTTTATGGAATGAGCCGAATGCTCAGTACGGAATAATAGGCTCAAATAACAAATAACGCTTTATGCGACAATTTTATGATGCAAGAACATAATTTCATAATCATATCTTACGGATGTACCCATGAGCAACTTAAAACGTGACAATACACAGGTAGCTACTCCTGCATAATTATCACATGAGATGGCGAGTTGGCATACCCGCTATCCACCTCCTTAACTTATATCCTAGGATCGATCCATACGCCTCCTAATAGCTTATATGTACCACACTTGTACTTAAGAGACGCCGTGAACTGATCTCTCCGTCACGGATAGAGCACATGATGTCGATGCCGCAACAACATGCTCGTGGGACACTCCACGAGAAGCGATACTCAGGGTATCAGAGTACAAATGATCTTATTCATATAACTTATAAAACTTATTTTCATAACAAAACGGAACATATATTGGAACATGCGATAATGAGTATAACAACATAATACTATCGCATGACATGAAAGCTAAATCAAATGATTAGAATAGGAATCGAACGGACTGTCAAATGAATCGATAATCAAAGACGTGAGGAGTTTTAAAAGATATATGAATTCAACAAGTTTATAACAATTGAATATCAAACAACAAAGAGTGGGGGTAAGGATCCGTACCTTAAAAATTCCAAAGTGAAGCTACCTTGTGATAATATTTCAGAATTATACGGCAGAGTTTAGACTACTGATTAGTCTTTTAACCTAATTTAAATAATATGCATACAAACTAGGTTAGTAACTTAATACAGCATTTACGATAACTCACGAGATCAACCCTCACAACGAATGACAAAGTGCTATGCTTAAACATCCATCGGATTCACAACGAAGGACAGAGTATTCCCCGAATTCGGGTGGCACTCAACATCCGGTCGAAATCACGACTAACGACAAAGCATCACCCTAATGTGGGCAGCACTTAAACATCCATTGAGTACATTGATCGATAGGACAATGAATCGTAATAGCGATCGAGTTAATACCCTGTTCTGCAGCACCCCGCTATACTAATTAGTGATTTCGTGTGTGTTAATTGAGTAATTGGACGATATTTCAGAGTGTATTCTGAGTTTCTTCGGCGTTTTTGTGCCCAGAATCAAGTCCCAACATCCTCTATTTATAGGTGAATTTTGATCTTGTCGCGGCCCGCGTAACCTTAAGTCTATTCTTACGCGGCCCGCGTGGCAACTTATTTTATGTATAGGGTTGCCATGTGTGGGACTAGCCTAGCTGAGAGATTTTTAAATTTCAACTTCGTCCGCAAGTTATTAAGATAATCATCAAGTAGGGAATACCCCCCTGAGTTTTAGGGGCCCTAATCCTGATTCTGAAAATTCTAGGGTTTGTACAGAATTACTTGGGTGTCTTAATTAGGGTTTTCTAGTGGGTAATTTATAAATTATTATTATTCTTTTATTTCTAGAATAATGATTTTAAATTTATGGTTATTACAACTATTACCCCCTTAAAAGAAATTTCGTCCTTGAAATTTTTCAAATAAGAATATAACCTATCGCATAAGTAACAGAAACGGAACTTTCATAGCAGAGTTACTAACTTATATAACCAGAATCTCCTAAACACACATGTGTATCTGAAATTCATAACTAAGGTCATGACTATAATTGTCAATTACCTTACATATGTGCCCTAATGGTCCTCCTATAACGTATCTTAATAAAATATCTTACCGTACGAAAAGTCAATGGAGACTTACAGATAATAGCGTGACTATTGGTACTGATATTTCCTACATAGATATGCTTAATCATAGCTAAGATATATTCACATAAGGTAAAGCACAAATGACCGTAAACAGAAACAAATGAACATATATCAAAGAGCAAATTTTACCGTTACTTTACTAGAATAGATTAGGGTATAGAGAACGAATTGATTCTTCAGATTCCCATGTTGCTTCGTGTTCAGAGTGATTTTTCCAGAGGATTTTAACAAACGGAATTACTTTCCTACGCAAAACCCTTTCTTGTCGATCTAAGATGGCTTCTGGCTCCTCTTCGTAGGACAAATCCTCGTGAATTGTAAGTAACGGATAACTAATGACATGGAGTGGATGATAATTATATCCTCTTAACGAGGAAACATGAAAAACGTTATGAACGTGAGAGAGTTGAGGCAGTAAAGCCAGTCGATATGACACTTCTCCAATTCTTTCAAGGATTTCAAACGGACCAATGAAACGGGGACTAAGCTTCCATTTAATTCCAAATCTACGAATGCTACGCCAAGGTGATACCTTTAAGAAAACATGGTCGCCAATTTTAAATTCGAGTGGTCGTCTATCTTGATCTGCATAGCTCTTTTGTCTGCTCTGAGCTTCTTTCAGTTTTTCTCGGGCCACAGTGACTTTTTCATTTGTAATCTGAACTAGTTCTGGCCCTTCAATAATCTTTTCTCCAACTTCATCCCAGCATATCGGTGCTCGACATTTCCGACCGTACAAAAGTTCAAAAGGTGCCATGCCAATACTTGTTTGCCAACTATTATTGTAAGCGAACTCAACAAGGCATAGATATTCATCCCAGTTTCCAGACCATTCAAGTGCACATGCTCGGAGCATGTCTTCCAAGGTTTGAATCGTGCGTTCCGACTGCCCATCTGTTTGTGGATGGAAAGCCGTGCTAAACTTCAGTCGTGTACCCCAAGCTGCCTGAAAACCTTTCCAAAATCGTGAGGTGAAACGTGGGTCTCTATCTGAAACAATGGAAGATGGTGTGCCATGTAGTCGAATAATTTCTTGAAGAAATATTTCGGATAACTTATTAACCGAAAATCCTTGCTGAATCGGTAGAAAATGTGCTGACTTCGACAATCTATCGACAACAACCCATATAACATCACTCTTCTTGAATGTCTTAGGCAAACCGGTAACAAAATCCATTGTGATCTCATCCCACTTCCATATGGGAATATCCAATGGCTGCAACAGACCGCTTGCTCGTTTGTGTTCAATTTTCACTTGTTGGTAAGTGAGGCATTTACTTACGTATCGAGCAACGTCTTCCTTCATGCCATTCCACCAGAAATTCTGTCTTAAGTCTCGATACATCTTGGTAGATCCTGGGTGAATTGAAAATGGTGAGCTGTGAGCTTCGGCTAACAATGACTCACGAAGGCTGGAGTCATCGGGTACACAAAGTCTTTTACCGCACCAAATCACCCCATGATGGTCTATACTAAATTCAGATTGCTTACCCACCTCAAGATTTTGCACAATTGCCCAAAGTTCTCCATCTTGCTTTTGTGCATCTTTAATCCGTGATATGAGGTCGGGTTCAATCTGCATTCTAGCTAGATATCCAGCAGATTTACTAACCTGAAGCCAAATGTTCATTCTTTCGAGATTCCTCCTAATATGAGGCTGAATTTGTAAGCAAGATATAGTCCCGGAATTCTTTCGGCTCAACGCATCAGCTACCACATTGGCTTTGCCTGGATGGTATTGAATATTTACGTCGTAATCTTTTAAAAGTTCTAACCACCTTCTTTGCCTCATATTTAGCTCCTTCTGCGTAAATATGTACTTGAGGCTCTTATGGTCGGTAAAAATGTCACAACTTTCACCATACAGATAGTGTCGCCAAATCTTAAGTGCAAAGACGACTGCGGCTAGTTCTAAATCATGTGTAGGGTAGTTAACTTCATAAGGCTTCAACTGACGAGAGGCATAAGCGATAACCTTCCCATGTTGCATTAGCACACAACCTAATCCTTTCTTTGAGGCGTCACTATAGACTTGGTAACCTCCTGATCCAGAAGGGAAAGCGAGTATCGGAGAGGATACGAGTCGTTTCTTCAATTCTTCAAAGCTTTTCTCTTGTTCCTCATTCCATGAGTACTTCACCCCTTTCCTTAGGAGTTTTGTGAGTGGTAAAGCAATTACCGAGAATCTTTCAACAAATCTTCGGTAATAGCCAGCAAGACCCAAGAAACTTCGTATTTCGATAACAGAAGTGGGTCTTGGCCATTTCGTAATAGCTTCAACCTTTGTTGGGTCTACCATAATTCCCTCTGCTGATATGATATGACCTAGAAATGCCACTTGGCTAAGCCAAAAGTCACATTTGGAAAACTTCGCGTACAACTTCTCATGCCGCAAGGTTCCAAGTACTGCATGTAGATGTGCTTTATGCTCTTCACGACTCTTGGAATACACCAGAATGTCATCGATAAAGACAATAACGAATTTGTCTAGGAATTTGTGAAATACGCGATTCATCAAATCCATGAAGACTGCGGGTGCATTAGTTAACCCAAAGGGCATAACCAAAAATTCGTAATGACCATATCGAGTACGAAAGGCGGTTTTAGGAACATCATCATTTTTGATCTTTAGCTGATGGAACCCGGACCTCAGGTCGATTTTTGAGAAGAACTGAGCCCCCTGAAGTTGATCAAAGAGATCATCAATGCGAGGCAGAGGATACTGATTACGAATAGTAATCTTGTTCAGTTCTCGGTAGTCAATACATAAGCGCATACTACCGTCTTTCTTCTTCACAAATAAGACCGGAGCACCCCAAGGTGAAACACTGGGTCTTATGAATCCTAGATCTAACAATTCTTGCAATTGTTCCTTCAACTCCTTCAGTTCCATTGGGGCCATATGATATGGAGCTTTAGAAATAGGTTCGGCACCAGGGATCAAGTCGATGGTGAATTCTACCTGCCGGTCGGGTGGTAATCCCGGTAGTTCATCCGGAAATACATCAGGATATTCGCGAACAACGGAGTGGCTATCGATACTCTTAACACTAGCAGAAGTATCCTTAATCGATGCTAGGAATCCAGCACAACCGTTTGATAGGAATTTTCGAGCCTTAAGCGCAGAGATAATCTTAAGAGATTTATGAGCTTGAGTTCCCTGATATATAATATCAGGATGATGAAGATCACCGAAAATAACACGGCGAGAATGACAATCTATAGTTACACGATGTCTAGACAACCAATCTATTCCTAGAATAACATCAAAGTCACACATATGTATTGGAAATAGGTCTGCCTTACACACAATAGATTCAATACGGATCGGACAATCTTTATATACGGAAGTGATTACGGATGAATTTTCCATGGGAGTGGAAATGGTTAAAGTATGATTTAAGAGAGTTGGTCTTATCGGAAGGTACTTAGTAAACGAGTGGGATACTAAAGAATGAGTCGCTCCTGTATCGAATAACACATAGATACTATGTTTACCAAGCTGAAGGGTTCCCGACACAGTACCTGGGACATTAGCAGCATCAGTAGCAGAAAGTGCGAAAACTCTTCCTCCAACATTGGGTGGTGCAACGTTTGGTCGGTTATTCTTCTTAGTGTCTTTCTTTGTATACTCCTTAATCATGTGTCCAGTTTGGCCACATCTAAAGCATGCTCCTGTACTTCGGTGACATACACCCTGATGTCTCTTACCACAAGTATTACATAGAGGATATGTAATCTGATTCAGTGGTTGAGTTCTAATAGGTTCTGCATACAACTGAATCTGGTTTTGAGCAGGTCTCGGTTTTTGCAGTCTAGGTTGCCATGGACGTGCCTGATTTCCAGAGTTTTGATTTCCTTGCACTTTGCGATCTTGATGCTGTGGCGTAATGGATGATTTGCCGATTTCCTGCTTAAATTGTCCTTCCCTATTTCTCTTCTTATTATCCTCAGTTCGAGATAAAAATTCTTTCCTTTCGAATTCAAAAGTTTTGATTGCATCAGCAACTTCGGTGATATCCTTAAATTTCATGTACATGATCGACTTCCGAATTCGATCATTGACTGCCCACTTGCATTTTTCTGCCTGAACTTCTGCTGATCCTGCAACGTCTCCTACAATACTAGCCAACCTTGAAAATCGAGTAATGAACTCAGAGGCTGGTTCATCACTCCCCTGTCGAATTATTGCATACTCCCTGATATAAGCTTCTTTATCAGCGGTCGAAAAATACATATCGTAAAAGATGTTACGAAAGTCGACCCATGAAAGATTAGCGTCGAAATCATCCCCTCCTTTGACATACTTATATCCTTCCCACCAAGTTTGTGCGTCATCTTCAAATTTGTAGGTACCCAGTCTAACTTTGGATTGCTCCGGAACTCCAAGAACTCCAAAGATCTTTTCAACATGAGCTATCCAGTTTCTTGCTTCGACTGGATTAGTAGCGTGACTAAAGGATTTCGGATTTTGTTTTTGGAATTTACTAATCCATATGTCTATACTATAAGTAGTATGGATTGTGGTATTCTCACGAGTTTCACCACCAGAGGTTGGATTAGTGTTAGTGCGTTCTGGATGACGAGTTTGTTGAATAACGGCCTCAGCTGTTTGAGCAACAAGGTTTGGAAGCAACCCGGCAACAGCCTGGTTGATAGCATTAATTATGTTTGGATCAACTGGAGTCTCATTCGAAGAAATGTTGTTACGTACATGGTGAGTACTCTTACGTAGCGGACGACGAGGAGGCATCTATAAGAATAGACATAGGAATTAAATCAAATAAGAGACCAAGTTGAATCATATCATAGATATCTACCCATTCCTCACAGGTTTTAATTACTATATTCAAGTTTTCTACAGGAAAGAGCCTTTGCTCTGATACCATAGCTGTAACACCCCAACCCGGAAGGCTGACGTGTCACAATAACAGTGATATCATAAACAAAAGTCATAATTCCATTTATTTATTTATTAAGGATACAACAACACGACAATTAAACTTAAGGTTAATATACAAGCGGAGACATTCGACTTAATTAACTAACATCTTCAGATTTATTCCTAGGCTTTATTCTTCTCTCTCTTTCCCGCCAAAGTAACCTGCTGACCTGTATATTCAAAAAGTTTACGGAATGAGCCGAATGCTCAGTACGGAATAATAGGCTCAAATAACAAATAACACTTTATGCGAAAATTTTACGATGCAAGAACATAATTTCATAATCATATCTTACGGATGTACCCATGAGCAACTTAAAACGTGACAATACACAGGTAGCTACTCCTGCATAATTATCACATGAGATGGCGAGTTGGCATACCCGTTATCCACCTCCTTAACTTATATCCTAGGATCGATCCATACGCCTCCTAATAGCTTATATGTACCACACTTGTACTTAAGAGACGCCGTGAACTGATCTCTCCGTCACGGATAGAGCACATGATGTCGATGCCGCAACAACATGCTCGTGGGACACTCCACGAGAAGCGATACTCAGGGTATCAGAGTACAAATGATCTTATTCATATAACTTATAAAACTTATTTTCATAACAAAACGGAACATATATTGGAACATGCGATAATGAGTATAACAACATAATACTATCGCATGACATGAAAGCTAAATCAAATGATTAGAATAGGAATCGAACGGACTGTCAAATGAATCGATAATCAAAGACGTGAGGAGTTTTAAAAGATATATGAATTCAACAGGTTTATAACAATTGAATATCAAACAATAAAGAGTGGGGTAAGGATCCGTACCTTAAAAATTCCAAAGTGAAGCTACCTTGTGATAATATTTCAGAATTATACGGCAGAGTTTAGACTACTGATTAGTCTTTTAACCTAATTTAAATAATATGCATACAAACTAGGCTAGTAACTTAATACAGTATTTACGATAACTCACGAGATCAACCCTCACAACGAATGACAAAGTGCTATACTTAAACATCCATCGGATTCACAACGAAGGACAGAGTATTCCCCGAATTCAGGTGGCACTCAACATCCGGTCGAAATCACGACTAACGACAAAGCATCACCCTAATGTGGGCAGCACTTAAACATCCATTGAGTACATTGATCGATCGGACAATGAATCGTAATAGCGATCGAGTTAATACCCTGTTCTGCAGCACCCCGCTATACTAATTAGTGATTTCGTGTGTGTTAACTGAGTAATTGGACGATATTTCAGAGTGTATTCTGAGTTTCTTCGTCGTTTTTGTGCCCAGAATCAAGTCCCAACATCCTCTATTTATAGGTGAATTTTGATCTTGTCGCGGCCCGCGTAACCTTAAGTCTATTCTTACGCGACCCGCATGGCAACTTATTTTATGTATAGGGTTGCCACGTGTGGGACTAGCCTAGCTGAGTCGACAGATTTTTAAATTTCAACTTCGTCCGCAAGTTATTAAGATAATCATCAAGTAGGGAATACCCCCCCTGAGTTTTAGGGGCCCTAATCCTGATTCTGAAAATTCTAGGGTTTGTACAGAATTACTTGGGTGTCTTAATTAGGGTTTTCTAGTGGGTAATTTATAAATTATTATTATTCTTTTATTTCTAGAATAATGATTTTAAATTTATGGTTATTACAGAACACGTGCAAACTGGAAGAGTGAATGCCTGTACCCTGAGTTTTCTGTCGAAGGCTAGAGTGTTCGTACAAATCCGCAGTATCGGACCAGTCACTCTTACCTGGGAACTCTTGGGGTGAGAGTTCACTTATAGGCGAGCATGTCTTCAGTGATACATTAATTTGATCCGTTTACTTTGATTTGTCACCGTCTCATTTGTTTGCCTTAGGTAACAAACAAATGATCGCAAATTCTTATGCATTGCCATTCTGTATTGTTTATCCGATGACGTTTCACTTGTTTCTTCCTATGTCTTTCATTTTCTTCTAGAATGTCACTTCATCGCGATGACGCCCAGATATCCGAGCAGACAGCCAAATTTGCCCAGCGAATAGGCGAAGTAGTCCTGAAGACTGTCGAATTAGCTACTGCCATGTATCATCTCCAGGATGAAGCCACTCAAGAATCACCAAAGGAGACGGAAGCCAAGCCTTCACCAAAACCAAAGAAACGTAAAGCTTCAAAGAATCCCGCAGCGGTTGCACCAAAACAGGCAAGACCTAGCCAAGTGACAGCACCACCAACCAAGAAACCAATCGAGGAATCAAAAACCATGGATGAACAATCCCCTAAGAAATCAATGAAGCAAAAGGCTTCTCAGAACTTCACCGTGGTCGCTCACAATGGTCAAGCCATCCCCAACCAACCAGCTCAACCCCCTGCTAGGAAGTCATACAACGGAACTGCACCCTTGTGCAACCAATGTAGCCTTCATCATCACGCTAGTGTGACGCGCCGCAAATGCCAAATTTATGGACTTAAAGGTCATACAGCAAGAGTTTGCCGAGCTGCAGTTGCTCCAAAGCAAGCTGGCGACAATCCTGCTCAAGCTCGTTTCTCACCAGGGTCCTGCTACAACTGTGGCGAGATGGGCCATTTTCTAAGGGATTGCCCAAAGCTTGCTAATGCAAATCCAACCCACGGATGAGCAGCTGGCTGACTAGAAGATGTTGCTGTCTTATGCTTTTATTCTTCTGTTTTGTTTATAAATAAATTATTGTTCACAATTCTGATATACGAGTGAAGTTACATGTGTGTATGACTTTTCCTATGATACCTACATCAAGGAACTATATTCCTTACAAACTACTCTTGCGAATTTTCCCATTCTTGCGTTTTATTCATGATTCCCTTGGAAAAATTCTAAGTACTCATTTCACTCTAAGAAACAAAGTACAGAAAATAAAGTGACATTATGAGTAATCGTGCTTTTGCACATCTGTGCCTTTAAATCCTTGGTTAGATAACCAAGGATATTTTCAAATCTCATTCCCATTACGTTCTGATTTTTTTCAACATGCATAACATAAGTTTTCAAAACAACCTACGTGATTTCAAAACATTCAATATATAGTTCGAAAACATTTTTTTAATATAGTGTATTTACTTAACATAACAAATGCATAAAGCTTTGTCTGTATTTTCAAAAAAAACCATCATGATTTCAAAATGTCTCATATAGCCTGAAAACAATATTAATACAATATATTTTCTTATCAAGTGCATGATTTCAAAAGCATCATTCATGTTTTCCAAAAACCTTATACATAATTTCAAAATTCATCTCGCATGATTTTAAAACATTTTTATAAATATACTTACCTAGTACACCTACTTTATGATTTCAAAAGTATTATGCATAAGGTTTCAAAAACATTGAACACATGTTTTTTTAAGAACCCCATGCATAGTTTTCAAAAATATTTTTCCTCATACATTGACTTAACCTTCAAATTCCGCTTCATATGTCGCCTTGGCATATCTAGCATCTCAACTTCATAAGCATTTTTACTTCATGTTTTGACTTAAGCACGTCCAGTGCAAGGTTTCAAAACATCTTCAACTTCTAAAATCCATATGGGATCTTTTTATCTCCACAATTAGACCTTTGTGGATGATTATCATACAAATCGGAATCCTTAATTGGATTCCTTGTGCACCTAAATTCGAACATTTCGGTTTCTTATAATCGAAATCGAATTTTCTCTTTAAAAGATCTTTCTATCTTCATAATTCGATTCTTGCTAATGTTTAAAGTACCAAATGAAATCCACGGAATGGATCCCTTGTCACGGCCCCCGACCCGGTTTTACCCGTTTCAGGAGCCGCGGGACAGAAAACCCCGTGGTACTTATTTAATTAAGTTGACAGCGGAAGATTATCATCAGGATCTTTTTAAAGCTAAAATATTCCCGATTATTTTATTTCACAACTCGGGATAAAAACCCCGGTAATTTACAATCATATGATTTCACAGAGAAATATTTATGTTACAAAACATGTTTCTTTATTTTATTATGAGCCACTTTCTTAAGCTTGCAGTGCTCCACAGCACTTTTCCTGAATCACAACAGATCACTTGAAACATGTTTGAAAAAGGTTTTGTCAGCGGGAAATACTGGTGAATCATTCTAGTTATTTAAAATGACACATTTGTTTATAATTTACAGTATTAAGAGAGATTACAATGTTTCAGATATCAACCAACTACTCACAGTATTTGTCACTCGACTCGTTTTTGTGACTGTGGTCATATCCCCCATTGGCTGCCCCAATGGTGACGATTATAAAGTAATGTATACAAAACCCCACATACCGGCTGTAATTTGGTGATTACATATACTTAATCACTATAATTATAACTCTGAAAATATTTAAGAATTTATAAAACCCTTTGAATAAAAGAGAATGACTCACATTGCAGATTTAACACGGACAGAGTCTAGTCTACTGATTAGCCTTGTTAACCTATTTTAAATAACAATGCACACAAAACTAGGTTAGTAACTAATACAGCATTTACGATAACTCACGAGATCAAACCCTCACAACGAATGACAAAGTGCGATACTTAAACATCCATCGAATTAACGACGAATGACAAAGCATAACCCTAATGTGGGCAGCACTTAAACATCCATTGGATAGTTTAATCGATCGGACATTGAATCGTAGCAGCGATTGAGTTATTACCCTGTTTTGCGGCAGCGATTTGTGGTCGTGTGTGTTTTAGAATTGTTTCTATGATATCTCAGTGTGTATAACGAATTTCTTCGTCGTTTCAACTCCAGAATGCAAGTCCCAAACACCCCTATTTATAGTTAAAATTTGACCCCCTCGCGTGACGCGAGGGGTACCCCTCTGGGCGTCGCGTGGCGCGAGGGGTCATATCCTACCATAGGGTAACCACCTTTCTAACTAGCCTTGCTGAGTCGACGAAATTGTAAAATTCGTTTTTGACAGCGTTTTATGTGGATAATCGTAACTAGGGTTTACCCCCCTGAGTTTTAGGGGCCCTGATCCTGATTCTGATAGTTCTGAAAATTTTAGGGTTTGTGCAGAATCACTTGGGTGTCTTAATTAGGGTTTCCTATTGAACTAAATATAATAATAAATAATAGTTTTGGTGATAGTTGTTACATTCTCCCCACCTTAATAAAAATCTCGTCCTCTAGATTTACTGGAATAAGTGAGGATACTTTTGCTTCATTTCTGATTCCAGCTCCCAAGTATATTCAGATCCTCTCTTTGAATCCCACTTGACTTTGACTAACACCAATCTCTTGTGCTTGAGAAATTTGATCTTTCGATCTTCGATTTGAAGAGGTTTCTCAATAAATTAAAACTTTTCGTTTACCTCTTTATCTTGGAGAGGTACTACCAAAGATTCATCTGATAAGCATTTCTTGAGATTGGATACATGAAATACGTCATGTACTCCAGCTAATTCTTCTGGTAGTTGTAAACGATAAGCAACTGGTCCTATACGTTGGATCACTGAAAATGGTCCTACGTATCTTGGACTTAGCTTTCTTTTCTTACCGAATCGAACTACTACTTTCCAAGGAGAAACTTTTAATAGTACTTTATCTCCAACTTGAAAATCCAACGGCTTCCTTCTATTGTCTGCATAACTTTTCTGACGATCTCGAGCCGTCTTTAGTCTTTCTTTGATTTGAGTTATCTTGTCTGTAGTTTCTTGTACTATTTCAGGACCTGACAATTGACTTTCTCCTATTTCTGCCCAACAAACTGGAGTTCTGCACTTTCGTCAATATAGTGCTTCAAATGGGGCAGTTTCAATGCTTGAATGATAACTATTGTTATAGGATAATTCAATTAAAGGTAAATGGCCGTCCCAATTTCCACCAAAATCTATTACACATGCTCGGAGCATATCTTCTAGGGTTTGTATCGTCCTTTCAATTTGCCCGTCTGTTTGTGGATGATATACAGTGCTTAAGTTTAGTCGAGTTCCCATTGCTTTCTGAAAACTTGTCCAAAAATGAGAAGTGAACCGACTATCTCTATCTGATACAATGGAGAGTGGAACTCCATGTAAGGATACTACTTCGTCTACGTACAATTTGGCTAACATTTCCATACTAAAGGTTTCCTTCATGGGTAGAAAATGAGCTGATTTGGTTAATCGATCTACAATTACCCAAATCGCATCATTACCTTTTCTGGTTTTGGGTAACTTAGTAACAAAATCCATTGTTACGAGTTCCCATTTCCATAATGGCATTTCTAATTGTTGTAGTAGACCTGAAGGTTTCTGGTGTTCTGCCTTAACTTGTGAACAAGTAAAACACTTAGAAACATATCTAGCTATATCCTTCTTCATGCCTATCCACCAGAAATTATTTCTTAAATCTTGGTACATCTTATTGTTTCCGGGGTGCATGGTATACCTAGATTTATGGGCTTCTTCTAAAATCTTATTTCTTAATTCTCCCTGCTTAGGTACCTAAATTCTTCTTTTGTGGAATCTCCAAATTCCATCAGCTCCTTGTTCTAATTCTTTTATTCGTCCCTTCATTCCTTCAGCAGCATCCTCTATTGCTGTTTCTTGAACATTCTTCAGTTGTTTCATTAAATCTAATTGTAGATTTAATCTGAGAGCACGAACTCGTCGTTGTTTCTCATGGTATTTACGACTTAAGGTATCTGCAACTACATTTGCCTTTCCTTCGTGATACTGAATATCACAGTCGTAGTCACTTAGGATTTCCATCCATCTCCTTTGTCTCATGTTTAACTCTTTTTGCCCAAAAATATATCTTAAACTTTTGTGGTCTGTATAGACAGTAAATTTACTTCCGTAAAGATAATGTCTCCAAATCTTAAGGGCAAAAATTATGGAGCCTAATTCTAAGTCATGAGTTGTATAATTTTCCTCGTGCTTTTTCAACTGTCTTGAAGCATACGCAATTACTTTCTTGCGTTGCATTAACACACATCCAAATCCTAGTTTTGAAGCATCACAATAAACTTCAAAATCTTCAGTCCCTTCTGGTAATGCTAAAACTGGGGCATTTGTTAACTTCTGTTTTAGAATCCTGAAAGCTTCTTCTTGCTTAGATCCCCATTCAAACTTAATTGCTTTACAGGTTAGCTTAGTTAATGGTACAACTATTTTGGAAAAATCCTTAATAAACCGTCTATAATATCCAGCTAAACCTATAAAACTTCTAATTTCCATTGCAGTTTGCGGAACCCTCCATTTGGTAATTGCCTCTATCTTAGCAGGATCTACATGAATACCTTCGTGATTTACCATGTGTCCTAGGAATTGCACTTCTTGCAACCAAAATTCACACTTCGAAAAGTTGGCGTAAAGGTTTTCTTTTCTTAACAAAGTTAAGAGTGCATGTAAGTGCTGACAATGTTCGTCCTGACTTTTTGAATAAATAAGTATATCGTCAATAAAAACAATTACAAATTTATCCAAATACGGTTTACAGATTCTATTCATCATGTCCATGAATGCAGCAGGTGCATTCGTTAATCCAAAGGGCATGACGGTAAACTCGTAATGACCATACCTAGTCCTGAAAGCAGTTTTAGGTATGTCTTCCTCTTGCACTTTCAATTGATGATATCCGGAACGTAAGTCGATCTTAGAAAAATATCTAGCTCCGTGAAGTTGATAAAAAAGATTATCAATCCTAGGTAATGGGTATCGATTCTTAATTGTAACCTTATTCAATTCTCTATAATCAATACACATTCTCATTGACATATCCTTCTTTTTCACAAACAACACCGGTGCTCCCCACGGGGATGAACTAGGTTGTATGAATCCTTTACTTAGTAATTCATCTAATTGCTTTTTCAGTTCTAACATTTCGGTAGGAGCTAACCGATAAGGTGCCTTGGCTATCGGTGTAGTTCCAGGAATTAGATGAATCCTAAATTCTACTTCCCTATCTGGTGGTAATCCTGGTAACTCTTCTAGAAATACATCTGGGTATTCTGAGACTATAGGAATCTCCTTAAGTTCTTTACCCTTAGTACTAATGATTACTGAAATCATATATACTATTCCTTGCTTTCGTTCATAACTAGCAACTTTCATTACTGATATGAACTTCATGGGTTTGTGTGGTTTATCTCCTGTAATCACGATTACTTCTCCAGTAGGTGTTTGAATCTCTATTGAGTTCTTATCACAAAGGATTCGAGCATGGTTGGCTATTAACCAATCCATTCCTAACACAACATCGAATTCAGCTAATTTCATAGGTAACAGGTTTGTAGAGAATTTATGACCTGAAAGTTCTATTTCTACTTTTTGCAAAACCTGATCTATTTTAACTGAATTCCCATCTGCGGTTTCAACTGTAAAAAATTGCCTAATGTTGGTTAAGGGTAAATTAAGAGCTTGGCAGAATAAAGTATTTATAAAACTTTGGTTTGCACCAGAGTCAAATAATACTTGAACTAGGAACGTACCAGCTATCACATCTGGAATGAGTTCTGCTTCTTGAGTGGTTAGATGGAATGCTCTGACATTCTTCTTAGTAGCTCCGTCGGTCGCCTTGGTTTTGTTGTCTGCTGGTTTGGCCAATTTAGGACATTCTGTTTTAAAATGCCCCGCTTCTCCACAGTTAAAGCAGATTATTGTTTTCTTCCTGCAGCTTTCTTCACGATGTCCTACAGCTTTGCAAAAGTTGCAGGTTATATTGCATCTTCCATAATGTTTCTTTTTGCAATTCCTGCAGAACTGAGGAGTTGAGGATTGCCCTGTTCCTCTTTTCTTGAAGTTACTACTATTACCCACACGAAATCCTTGGGTAATTTTCTGAGCCAGTTCCTTCTTGTTTTCATCCCTTGTGCATACCAGTTCATCAGTGAGGGTATTAGCTAATTCTACCGCATCGTCAATAATGCGAGGTCTCGCAGCTTTAACGATATTACGGATTTCACTAATTAATCCCCAAATATAGCGAGAAATGAGTACCGGTTCTGGCGAAGTCAGTGTTGGTACCACTCTAGCATATTCGAAGAATGTCGAAGTATAACCGCGACAATCTACACCCGTCATACGATGGTTTAGGAATTTATTTTCCATTTGATCTTTTTCATATTCGGGACAGAATTTTCTTTCTACAAAACTCTTAAATTCTTCCCAGTTCATGGCATATGCCTCGATCCTTCTTTTAGCTTGTAACACTGTGTTCCACCATTCTAACGCCCCTTCTTTAAAAAGATTTGACGCATACATAACTTGATCTTCCTAAGCACATTTACTTATGATGATCACTGCCTCAGTTTTCTCTAACCAACGCAGTGCTGCAATAGCCCCTTCGTTACTGGTTTACAAGCAAGGAATTCTTTGTAAGTGCAACCAGGTGTTGCAGCTTTCATTTTCTTGAAAATTGGGGCTTGGAGATCATTATTGTTATTAATATGATTACCTCCTCCGTTTATACTATTACTAAAATTGTCACCTTGTGTACGTTTACTAGGAATGATTGATTGAGGTTTAACAGGTTTCTGGGCAGCAGCAACGATTGCTGGAATAGCATTGGCTATTCCTTGTGCAACGATATCCTCGATATCTTGCCTATTTAACAATTGCTCTTCCTGATTTTGCTCAGATTGATTTACTTCATTTGCTGGTTCATTACCAATGTTTGCTATCTGATGATTAATTTAAATAGTTAATATAGAATAAGAAACAATCCAATATAACAATTAATCGCACTTACTCACGTAAACAAATATACAACCAAAATTGTAAATTTTCTAAATTTTCATTTATTTTATAGATTATATTATGCTTCCATATACAACCGTTTTATTGTTTATTTTACACATACTGATTTTCATTAATATTACTATTATTATACAAACACAACTCATAACCCATTTTTCCCTCGTCAACTTGCATTAATAACGATGTTCCCTCTCATCATATTTCCATGAGATTTGTCCTCCTATCTCTCGGATCCTATTCCCAGCATCCATCAGCTCTTCACCAAAATGGTGAAGTTCAGCCATATTCTCATTACTCATTGGTGGATTTGGTAAAGGTTCTGGATCGAACTGAGGGAAAAACGTATAGGGACTGTTGATAAGGTTTTGGAACTGCCAATCATTAGTCCACCACTCATCCATTCCTAGAGGTTGGGTGTGGATTATTGGTTATGGGATTGCTGGTTCTAAATTTATAGGGAGTTGATTTTCAATAGGATGAGAGTAGAAATTATTATTGACAGGCCTGACTATATCACAGCTTGCCAATGCACGATCCAATTCATCCTGAAATGGTAACTGATCAACTAGTCTAGAGCTTTCCCCGATTTCTAGCTGGGTTTGTCTAGACCTTTCTCCAAATTCCATTTCTGTCTTTCTAGAACTTTCCCCAAACTCCATTTCCAGTGGCCTAGAATTTTCCCCGACTTCAACCCCTTTTCCCTTATCTAAGGGATTTTCTATTTTAGGAAGTCTCTTAACTGGCTTTCTCCTACGTACACGTCTCCCCCATATGAATCTCTTTATTTTCTTAGGTTTTGGCTTTTCCAGAGGTGGAGCGTTGAATTCCATAGGTTCTTCTATGTCTGGTATATACCTATTGAAATCTTTGGAAACCTCTATTTTTACCGGATAGAGATTTAGGTCTTGAAGGGCTTCAGACAAGTCATTCATGTTGTTTAACATATATGCAAAATACACAAAATGCTAAGTTAAAATTTTATAACAAAATTTTATGGATAACCTTTAAATTTTATTGCATACCGTGTGACTAATGTAACACAAAAGATAACTAAAAATTAAAACATACTGGGTTTACTTATAAACTTATTTATTTACTGGATAAGGTTTCTAGTTTTGTAGGTGATAAGGGTACTAAAACTTGAATATTTAAAGATTTGCATTTACTGCTACAGTGGCTAGCATATAAAGATCTGCCCATTTTTCATCTAACTTGTCTTCCTATGGTAATTTACTGATTAATTCCTGGTTTTCCTGTTTAACTTTCCTTTCTCGGGATTTCTTTAATGTCTCCTGACTTTTTCTAATAATCAAACTTCTTTTATCAGGAGAAAGTGGTTCCTCGTATTGGGCTTTTCGAACAAATATTCCTTCTTCAGGAGTTTGGGAGGAACTTCCCTTCTCATTTGATGATCTATCTAATTTAAGATAGATGATTGAAAGCTTTTGCTTACCCATACTGTAACTAACAAATAGTCAGTTAATAAAACACATAATCACATAATAGTAATCAGGAAAAATTAAGTATTTCTAAATACTTAATTAGCTTAACTCAGTGGCTCTGATACCACATTTTTCTGTCACGGCCCCCGACCCGGTTTTACCCGTTTCAGGAGCCGCGGGACAGAAAATCCCGTGGTATTTATTTAATTAAGTTGACAGCGGAAGATTATCATCAGGATCTTTTTAAAGCTAATATATTCCAGATTATTTTATTTCACAACTCGGGATAAAAACCCCGGTAATTTACAATCATATGATTTCACGGAGAAATCTTTATGTTACAAAACATGTTTCTTTATTTTATTATGAGCCACTTTCTTAAGCTTGCAGTGCTCCACAGCACTTTTCCTGAAGCACAACAGATCACCTGAAACATGTTTGAAAAAGGTTTTGTCAGCGGGAAATACTGGTGAATCATTCTAGTTATTTAAAATGACACATTTTGTTATAATTTATAGTATTAAGAGAGATTACAATGTTTCAGATATCAACCAACTACCCACAGTATTTGTCACTCGACTCGTTTCTGTGACTGTGGTCATATCCCCCATTGGCTGCCCCAATGGTGATGATTATAAAGTAATGTATACAAAACCCCACATACCGGCTGTAATTTGGTGATTACATATACTTAATCACTGTAATTATAACTCTGAAAATATTTAAGAATCTATAAAACACTTTGAATAAAAGAGAATGACTCACATTGCAGATTTAACACGGACAGAGTCTAGTCTACTGATTAGCCTTATTAACCTATTTTAAATAACAATGCACACAAAACTAGGTTAGTAACTAATACAGCATTTACGATAACTCACGAGATCAAACCCTCACAACGAATGACAAAGTGCGATACTTAAACATCCATCGAATTAACGACGAATGACAAAGCATAACCCTAATGTGGGCAGCACTTAAACATCCATTGGATAGTTTAATCGATCGGACATTGAATCGTAGCAGCGATCGAGTTATTACCCTGTTTTACGGCAGCGATTTGTGATCGTGTGTGTTTTAGAATTGTTTCTACGATATCTCAGTGTGTATAACGAATTTCTTCGTCGTTTCAACTCCAGAATGCAAGTCCCAAACACCCCTATTTATAGTTAAAATTTGACCCCCTCGCGTGACGCGAGGGGTACCCCTCTGGGCGTCGCGTGGCGCGAGGGGTCATATCCTACCATAGGGTAGCCACCTTTCTAACTAGCCTTGCTGAGTCGACGGAATTGTAAAATTCGTTTTTGACAGCGTTTTATGTGGATAATCGTAACTAGGGTTTACCCCCCCCCCCCCCCCTGAGTTTTAGGGGCCCTGATCCTGATTCTGATAGTTCTGAAAATTTTAGGGTTTGTGCATAATCACTTGGGTGTCTTAATTAGGGTTTCCTATTGAACTAAATATAATAATAGATAATAGTTTTGGTGAGAGTTGTTACATTCCTAGTGTACTCTAAATGCACGTACGCAATTAACAAAACAAATTAGCAAATTAAAAATCTAGATAAACAATTTTGTGGTTGTTTGACTATGTGTTTATGCATTTTGCATTTTCTTTTATGCATTTTTGTGTTCTTGTATACTCTGGATATTCGTTATCCAAATCCTCGCAGAATCTTTCATATCTTCATATGAGGGATTCGTAGTAGGATATTCAAAAGGTACTACCTTAAAATCCTCATTGGGCTTCTACATGATAGTTAAAACCCTGGGATTATATAGTACCATTCCATCTTTCATAAGAGACCCTTTGAGTGGTCTAGTCAAAAAGATTGATTCAGAATCTGGTTAAAGAATGACATATGGTGATATGGCTGGACAGACTCCTTGATAGTTTATTTAGATCATTTATTGATTTAATTAAAAGGACTCTATGATGGTCTAGTCACACTCATCACAGGTTTGTTCATTTGGTTTTCCCCTACACATTATAAAATAGACTGTGCGAACTATGCAAGGAATTGTGTAATTATGGACGCGTACATAATTACGAAATTTAGTGCACAGAAACCCAGTAAGATTTATTATGTGTAAGAACCGATAGTGACAACAATAACAAAATGAGAACGATGTAATGGAGGTACGGTGGACGCACCAATAACGCTTAATAGACTGTTATATAAGTGCCCCTCCTACATTGTAAGCATGATGTTATTTAAAGTTATTAGAAGTTCAAGAACTCTAACCAGTGCTGTTCAATCTTTTCAACTTCATGTTTCAAGCCCTCACAAGTTTCCTCTAAATAAAATTTCGGGACGAAATTTCCTAAAGTAGGGGAGACTGTGACACCTGTGCCTCCACGGCCATCAAACAAATCCCAAACCAATAAAATATTGTATTTCATACTTGGGATTTGTATAAATATGTGTATCCTTTGCACATATCAATTCTTGTTCGATTTCAAGCTTTAAATCGCTTTCTGGAAGGTTATACGCGCACTGATGCGTAAATATAACCAGTTTAATGCAACAAACACTCCGGAATAGTTAAATAGGCTTAACATATCTTAAATAACCTTTACATAACTTAGAAATAAGTTTTGAAGGCTTTGGTAAGGCAAAATCAAGTTAAATCGCTTACAGGGACTAAAGTTGACAAACTGCGAAAGTATGCCAGGGTCTTGAGGTGTAGGGTGAAGGCTTTGTACATGGTTTTGGGCAATACTATGGGCTCAAATGGTTTTGTAAAACCAGGGTCTTGAGGTGTAGGGTGGAGATTGAAGCACGGTTTTCGAGGAACGATCTTAACGGCTCTCCGAAAACTATAAATACCCCCCCATGCCTTGATCAAAACCCACAAAATCTGATCTAAAAGCTCTAAGTTGAAGCCATTGCTTCATACCTGAGCTACTTGGATCAAGATTAGCTTTCGGGGACCCTTTGTAAGTGTTCCTTCGTTCTTTTTATACTTTTAGCGTTAAAAGTCAAACTTTGTTTGACTTTCTGCGTTGACCAGTTTATGGTCAATGCGAAGTTCGTTTGAACTTCATAACGTGAGCATAATCACGATGGTCATAGTCCCTAGTGACTATACCTACTGATTACCACGTTATCTAGGCTCAGTGACGAGTCGTAGTTTCGGCCAAAATGCGCATTCGTGCGTATTTTGTAACCAAACTACTCTTGGGTATCAAAACCGTTTTTTTTATACCAAACCTGTTTTCTAAACTTAGGTAAGCATGTTTTAACATGCTTAGCTCGTCAATTTTAGTTTAGTGCTTATATAGGGTCGTAAGGTAAGCGATCTAAACAATCAGTTATACTTTCGAACCCGACCCGTTTGGTCGATCATTAGGATCCGACCAAACACATTAGGTGACCATAGTATATAGGGAATAACCTTTCGAGGTTATACCTTATGGTCGCTTCGTTTAAGTAGTTGTATGATAGGTAGTTTATATGTCTTAGGTAAATTACCAAAATGCCCTTTTTACGCCAAAATTCATTTTAAGCATATATAACATAACTTTTGGTATCTAAACTGATTTGGTAACAATATTAGACATGTTAAGGCATATTTTACTTGTCATAGGACTAGTTAGGCAGTCCGAACGCGTTTTACGCGAACGACGCGTTAAAGTAGCATAAGCTACCTAAACGGGTCGTAATGGGTCGTAAGCACTTAGGTTAGGTTTCATTTTAGTATGTAGACTTTGTTAAACCATATTACATGAGTTCCCATACTCATTTGGTTTACGAGCCCTCATTCTATCCGATCCTCCGATATAGGTCCGGTTTATTAACATAGTTACCTATATTAGGTGCCGTTTGATTCCGTGATCTCTAGCATTGCTTGGTGGTTATCTTAGGACTTCTGAGCAATCTCAAGTGAGTACATAGACCCCTCTTTTACCGTTTTCAAACTGTTTTGGGGTGAAACACATGTGCCTACTTGTTACTTTCATGCTTTCCTGTTTTCACGTCATATACTTGCTATGTTCATTAGTACATTTATAGTACATGATTTCATTGTGTTTTTGCTATGTATGTCCTTTGTTGCATACTTAGTACATCGTTTTACATTACATTTTATGCTATGTATGTCCATTGTGTGCATACTTAGTACATTGTTTTTACATTACATTTTATGCTATGTATGTCCATTGTGCGCATACTTAGTACATTGTTTTACATTACATTTTATGCTATGTATGTCCATTGTGTGCATACTTAGTACATTTGTTATTCATCACATGCTTACATTTTGGTATGACATTTGGTTTGTTTAAATGGGACAATATACATTCATTAACACCGATCATGCCGCTCGGTAGTAGGTAGTGGTACCATAGGACTTGACAACTCCCATTCCTAAAATCCTGGGTTTGTTTGGACGTAAGGAATGACCGAATCCGAATACATTTCTAGGTGGACCTTAGACTTTGTGCTAGGGTTTATTCTACAGTCGCAAGGCTTGGATGTATGCATTATTACAAAACCGCATAGATGTTTATATCAGTATAGCATGCATTTGTTCCACAAAACATAACTTTGATTTAAACCATGTTTTACTTCAATACCTTGTTTTTGTGCATTTTTACATATGGTTTAGTTGATATATTTCACCTACTATACATGATATTTTGGATACACATTACATGATTTGCATTAGACATAAACATTTTGACATTGATATACACAATTCATGATTTACATTAGACATAAACATTTTGACATTGATATACACAATTCATGATTTACAATAGACATAAACATTTTGACATTGATATACACAATTCACGATTTACATTAGACATAAACATTTTGACATTGATATACATAATTCATGATTTACATTAGACATAGACATTTGACATGGTTTTCACACAAACATTTTGACATTTGATTATACATAAACATTTTACTTTGGTGGTTTGCTTTGAGTAAGTGATTTAAGTAACGAGGCGTGTGTAGTATGATACAACCATGGTGGATACGCCGCTGGTACTTCCTATATATAAGTGCTTGTATGGTATTACATATCGTAGCGTTATTTAAATCATTTCAATTTAGACATATAACATTTTATACAAATAACATACTTTTCACAATACATTGTTTTACAAACAAGTTATCTAATACTAACTCATTTTACTTGGTTATTTACTTAACCATGTATTATTCTTTTATACATATATATCATTTGGTTTATTTATCAGTTTTCAAATGATTTACAAGACAAAGCAAATTACAAGGTTCATGACTAAACATTTTCTTAAACATAAGTCATGAATTCTATTTTCACAAAACCTATGTATCTCACAGGCATTTTTATGCTGACGTACCTATTTTCACATGTGTTTCAGGATATGATGCATAGGATTTATCAAGATACACTTAGGCGGACTTGGGCCTTAGTGACAATAAAAGATGCAAGACTAGTTATTTATGTTATATTTCTTTGATTGTCAAGACATTGTAACTCTTTTAATCAATAAAACAATATTTCAATTTCCTTGTGTTATGAAACAATGATTCTGTTACAACACTCCCCGACGTTTCCACCACGTTTTGTTGTTTTACATGGTCGGGGTGTGACAAAACTGGGATGCGTTAGAATAAATGACCATGTCTTCAGTCCCATCTGGTAACGTTAATACCGGAGCACTAGTCATTTTTTTCTTTAAGTATACGAAAGGCATCTTCTTGTGTGCTTCCCCATGCAAATTTCTCATCTTTACGGGTCAACTTGGTTAATGGCGTTGCAATTTTGGAGAAATCTTGTATAAATCTCCGATAATAACCCTCAAGACCTAGAAAACTCCTAATCTCTGATGGATTTTTAGGAAGTTTCCACTTAGATACAACTTCTATTTTGGACGGGTCTACCGACACTCCATTGGCACCAATAACATGCCCTAGAAATTGTACCTCACGTAGCCAAAAGGAACTTTTCGAAAACTTCGCATAAATTCTTTCACGCCTAAGCATTTCCAGTACTTCATGCAAATGACACTCATGATCCGCTTCACTCTTTGAATACACAAGAATATCGTCAATGAAAACGATCACCGACTTGTCTAGCATTGGCTTGCAGACGCGATTCATGAGATCCATGAAAGCCGTAGGTGCATTAGTTAATCCAAAAGACATTACTAAGAACTCGTAATGTCCATAACGCGTTTGGAATGTTTTTTTTGGTATATCTTCTTCTTTTACTTTCATCTGGTGATAACCCGACCTTAAGTCGATCTTTGAAAACCAACTCGCGCCTTGCAGCTGATCGAACAAGTCGTCGATCCTAGGAAACGAGTATCGATTCTTTACCGTGAGTTTGTTTAATTCCCGGTAATCAATACACATCCTCATGCTTCCGTCTTTCTTCTTCACAAATAATACCGGTGCTCCCCACGGAGAAACGCTTGGTCGAATAAATCCCTTGTCTAGAAGATCTTATAATTGTGACAGCAACTCTTGTAGTTCTGATGGCGCTAATCGATAAGGAGCCTTGGCTACCGGTTTCGCATCCGGAACTAATTCGATGCCAAACTCCACCTCACGTTCCGGTGGTAACTCCGGTAGATCTTCCGGAAAAACATCTTCAAATTCCTGTACAACTGGTACGTCTTTAATTTCTGGAGACTCTTTAGTTGAATCATGTATGTAAGCCATATACGCCTTACATCCATGTCGGACCAGTTTACAAGCTTTAATAAAAGAACAGATTATGGGGCTGCAACTTTTCTCCCCATAAATAGTAACATGTTTTCCGCTTGGAGACATTAGTTGTATTTCCTTCGGTTACATATGACTTTCGCGTGATATCGAGCTAGCCAATCCATGCCGATTACCACTTGCAATTCTCCCATCGACACGGGAATTAGATCGACGAAATATTCTTCATCGTCAATGCTCAATTTGCAATTCCAGCACATATCACAGACAATAAAGCTTTTATTATTACCTATTTCTACTTCTAATGGCATAGGTAATTTCGTTAATGTGAACGTAGGGTGTTGAATAAATCGATGTGATATAAAAGATCTATTTGCACCCGTATCAAATAACATTCGTGCTGGAATTGAATTTACAAGAAATATACCTGAAACAACATCAGGTTCAGTTTTAGCCTCGGCGGCTGTCATGTGGAAAGACCTTACCCGTGCTTTCTGGGCGTGAGGCTTTGCATCAGTTGTGTCTTAGGTTCCAACCAACTCTGGATATTCAGACTTTTTGTGTCCCGGATTATAACATTTATAACACACCGATACCTTCCCTGGGCAATTTGCAACCATATGTCCCACTTTTCCGCAAGTAGGACATGGTTTGTTTTTTAAATAACATTCGCCCTTATGGTTCTTTCCACATATCTTACATTGAGGTAATCCCCCTTTTTCAACTCCTTTCTTAGGAGCTTCATTCAGCTTTGGTTTCATTGCAGGGATTGGGTTTTTATCAAACACCGTCCTCTCACCCCTTTCAATCTGTTTTTCAGCTCGATCTCCCTTTCACGTGCGGCATTCACTATCTTTGTACGATGCATGTATTTTGAAGGAGTCATAACCTCCCGATACTCCGCACTTAGCATATTATAGTAATAGTATATTTTCCATTCTTCCGTCTGAACCAGCTCATCACAAAACCTGAGCTTATCAAGAAAGATTCCCGTAATCTTTTCTATCAACTCACCACTATGCCTTAGCTGAATAAACTCTTCTTTAATCCTATTGATTACAGCTTTTGGGCTATGGTGTCTAAGGAACAGTGTTTTGAATTCTTCCCACGTCATCCATTGTGGCCTCAATTCCCTGTTCCTTTTTCAGATTATCCCACCAGTCCTTAGCTTGGCCTCTTAACTGACCGGTCTCGTATGCCACGAAATCAGTCTCATCACAATGGGTATTTTCGAATACCCCTTCAATGTCGCTAATCCATCGTTGACAAACTATTGGATCAACTTCACCATTATAGAGCGGGGGTTTGCATGCCATAAATTTATTATATGGACACGCTTTCGATTTACCCGTATCTCTCTTTTCGTTCATCTTATCATCTATTACCGATACAAGTATAGTTTGTTGTCTATCGATAAACTGCGGTAGAATAGCTTCTAAGGCCTTTCCGACTTCCTCGGAAATTGTAGCTTTCATCTCTTCAGTTAAACGAGATGTTGGTTCACTTCCGGTTCCACCGGCCATTTCTTTAACTGAAATGTTGGTTTAGTTGCGGAAGCTTTAATTATGTGTGTATTCGGTTCGTTCATATGCTTGATCGCCATCCGCCTATTACATAAAATTTCCTACAATCAAAAACACAAAAATGGTTAGTTTATGATAGTTAAGACTTGATTAAATGAGTTTGTGAGGTTAAAACACACAACAACAACAAAATTCCTGCATTTTTGCTCCCTCGCGGGGCGCGACACAGACAGGCTGAAGCCATCGCGGGCCACGACAACCCTCGCGTGATGCGACGGTTTATTTGGTCTCTGTCGCATAACGCGACACCTTACGTTTTCCAGCGAGTTCAGGTTTAAAACCTGCATATATTTAGCAAGAATGATTTTTACGAAATTGGACATAACTTGTCCATTATTGACACGAATTAGATCCCGTTTCTTCCTATGTAATCGTAATTCGATCCTCTATAACATAGAATCATAATCCAATATTATCATTTGCAAATTTCTTAATTTATACTTATCGGAATTCATAATTTCTTACCCTTTTATTTGACCCGTTCAGAATTCTTGAACTATAAGCTTATTTTATGATTCAAAACTCTCTATAAAACAATACCCATCGACCTGCTTATATTTATGACACATTATATAAAAATCAAGTGTCGTTATCGAAGTACATATCTCCTAATCAACTCATTTAACTTAACTAGTGACATCCATCGCTTTAACTTACCAAAGTTCCATACTTTGGTGATTTTGACCCGTTTGATTTCAATAGCAAAATCCATCGCCTTATTAGAATCAAACATGTATTGTTTGAGTCAATTTGACCCGTTTAAACTTTTAAGTGGAATCCACCACTTTTATCATTTAAGTAACTAACATAAATAATAACAAGACTTTACAAAGCGTGTAGCCGCGTACCTTTAGAGCTTTCCTTTCAACCGATTATCCGCTCCGCCTTGGTTACTAGACGACCCACCCAAATTGCCTATAAAATTTAATTCGAATATATCACTTAGAACTCATGGTTCAATATTCGCCATATAATACTTCTAGTTAATCAATTAAGTGATTACTTCATATTTTTCAAACATTTTGATTCACTTAGACATTTTATCGAACACCTTAAAGGCGAGATCATAATTAACAAGTTTCCCATATGAATTCATCATGTTCAATATCCTATGTCTAGTATGAATGAAACGACACTCAAATTGGCATCATAACATTCGATTAACATCAAGTATCACAAGAATTCAAGTATTCTTCACAAAACCCATATAACCACACCTATAATAACATTGAATTCATAGATTATAACATGAAACTATCAAATTCTTTTCTAAGACTTGTTCTTAAAATTATAATCATCCTAATTTAGTCATAGCATCAATCAATTCTCTAATAATTTCAATTATGAGAATTTAAGAATAATCAAAACATCATCATGTATCAAAATTAAGCATACCTTTCGATCTCCTAATGTTAGTGATCAAGATTCTAGCTTAAGATTGAATCCTGATTGAATTCTTCTTTGATTTTTGAAGGGATTTAAGTTAATTCAGGGTTTTGAGATGAAGACTCTGTTCTTCTGTGGTTTGGTCGATCCCAGCTCACACACAAGATGTGTGACTTTTGAGTTTATCCAGGGTTTTAAAACACTAGTTTCCAATTTGACACCATTGCCCCCTCTAGTTTCTGAGTTTTATAAAAGGGTTATAATGCTTTGATTTCCCATCTTTTATGACAAGATTTTAACTAGGTTAATTATTCCTAGTTGTTATTCTCACTATTTTATTATTAATATTATAACTTATACATGTACACAAACATATATAGTTTATTAATTTAGGGGTGTTACAAAAGGGGGAGCCTGAAGAAAGAGTCAACAGAAAGAGGGAGTTGATTCAGAATGCAGAATCAAGAGAAGCTTGAAGAAGGAGTCTGTGTTGCTGATATTCTCAAAGCTTAGTGAAGACTCAGAGAGAGAGAGAAGACAAGATGCTACGAGATTGACTACGGTAATATCCAAGGGGGAGTCTGTGAGTGCATAATGTCTATCACCTCCTTCAATCGTGCATCATAGCAGAAAACTAAACAAGACAAGGTTTTATATTGTTATATATAGGGGAAAGTCAAGTTAGTAGCAAGGTGGCATTATTGTAATTAATGAGACTTTCATTAAATGCCATGCCTATAAATAGGAGATGTTTAGTTCATTTCATAACTTTTTGAAACTTGTGCAATCTTAAAGCTTGAGAGATGATGTAGAGAGAGAAAGTGATCAAGGTGATTCATGTCACACCCCGACCACGTAGAACAACTAGACGTGGCGGAAACGTCGGGGAGTGTTGTAACAGAATCATTGTTTCATAACCATGGAATAAATAAATTCTGTTTTATTGAATAAATGAACTCATTGTTTTAATACAATCAAATAAGTACAACTATGATCTTCCAAGTTTTAAAGTTGCTAAGGCACGAGTCCATCCTAAATGTAGCATGTATCAACAATCATTGCAAAGCAGTACCTGAAACATGTGTAAAAATAGGTACGTCAGCATAAAAATGCCTGTGAGATACATAGGTTTTGTGAAAATAAGATTCATGACTTGTAAGTTTAAGAAAATGTTTAATAAAGTTTAGTCATGAACCTTGTAAATTGATTTATTTTGTAAAGCGTTTGAAAAACAATAAGATCAGATGATATGTATAAATAAATGTAAGGTTAAACGAATAACCACGTAAAATGAGTTTGTATAAGATAAGTTGCTTGTAAAACAATATTTTGATAAAAAGGCTTGTAGTATATTTGAAAATATACTTTGGATTTTAAGAGAATCGAATGAGTAATATATTAAAGTATATTTCAGTTCCATATCGTTAACCCAAGTGTACTAAATAACGCCACGGTATGTAATGCAATGAAAACACTTATATATAAGAAGTACCAGCGGTGTATCTACCATGTTTTCATCACATTACACCCGTCCCGTTATCTAAACACTAACCAAAACCCAATCGATAGATAGATAGTACATTAAATATACCTTCGTTGTTTAAAAGAATAATTTTAAGTAGTATATTACAAGTATACTTCGGATTTATAAATAACATATTAAACTATGTTTTGGTTTTATAAATAGCATATCAAAATATGCTTTGGATGATTAACAAAATATATGTTGGTTTTGTACAATATCACACATGGGAGCATATCAAACTATACTTTTGGGAGTATAACTAAATATACAAAAATAATGTGATTTAAGAATTCATTCAGACCTAGTGCATCAAAATACACCTTTGAGACTATAGGGATACCACAAAGGAAATCCTTATTTGGATGGAGAAACAAATTGGTTTCAGACATTCCATGACAACAGGAATGGGGTGTCAAATCCTATAGCGCTATATCATACTACCAACCGGCCTGGTGAACAAAATAAGTACAATTCAACAATTAATGTTATAGTCTTTGAAAAATCAGTGTTTAAACCATAGATAGTCATTCAGTTTGTCAACAGATAAGTACTAACATGTATAATCAATTATACTTTTGGAAAACATGAAAATAACAGATAGGTACACATGCTTCACCCCAAAACGTTTTGAAAACAGTAAAAGAGGGGAACTATGTACTCACTTGAGATTGCTCAGAAGTCCTAAGATAACCACCAAGCAATGCTAGAGATCACGGAATCAAACGGCACCTAATATAGGTACTATGTTAATAAACCGGACCTATATCGGAGGATCGGATAGAATGAGGGCTCGTAAACCAAATGAGTATGGGAACTCAGGTAGTATGGTTTAACAAGGCCTACATACTAAATGAAACCTAGCCTAAGTGCTTACGACCCATTACGACCCGTTTAGGTAGCTTATGCTACTTTAACGCGTCGTTCGCGTGAAACGCGTTCGGACCGCTTAACTAGTCCTATGACAAGTAACATATGCCTTAACATGTCTAATATTGTTGTCAAATCAGTTTAGATGTCAAAAGTTATGTTACATATGCTTAAAATGAATTTTGGCATCAAAGGGGTATTTTGGTAATTTACCTAAGGCATATAAACTACCTATCATACAACTACTTAAACGAAGCGACCATAAGGTATAACCTCGAAAGGTTATTCCCTATATACTATGGTCACCTAATGTGTTTGGTCGGATCCTAATGATCGACCAAATGGGTCGGGTTCGAAGGTATAAGCGATTTATCAGATCGCTTACCCTTACGACCCTAGACAACGTGGTAATCAGTAAGCATAGTCACAAGGGACTATAACCATCGTGATTACGCTCACGTTGCGAAGTTCAAACGAACTTCGCATTGACCATAAACTGGTCAATGCAGAAAGTCAACCAAAGTTTGACTTTCGGACTCGAAAAGCAATAAAAGAACGAAGGAATACTTACGAAGGGTCCCCGAATGCTAATCTTGATTCAAGTAGCTCAGGTATGAAACAATGGTTTCAACTTAGAGCTTCTCAAATCAGATTCTTGTGGGTTTTGCAATGGGGATGGATGGGTATTTATAGATTTCGGTTCACCGTTAGGATCGTTTCTTGGATAACGTGCCTTGATCTCACCCGTACACTTGTCGGAATGTTGTGGTAACTCATTTTGCCCCCACCACAAGAGTTTGACATGTGGCATTGGCCTTTGGGGTGTTTGAAGGGCTGTTAACAGGCTGTTAATACATTGAATTTGGTCTGGGAGCCTGACGCGGGCCGTGTAAAGGATCACCCTAGGCTTACGCGGGCCGCCTGGGTGTCCTGATCAGAATTAACTTTCAGAAATGACAGTTTAGGTCCCTGTTGTGGTTTAAGGCCATTTCCGACACGTTTAAGGCCCGTTAAGCCAATGTTAAGGCCCTAAAATGATGCCTAAACATTGTGTACATGAAACATGCTCAAAAATATGTCGTATGTTGGTTCGTTTGGTCGTACGATCGCGATGTTTGCTTAATTACGACGGAATGCGCACAAGCGCGAAAAACGATCCAAATGACGCGACGAATGGATTTTTCTTATGCCAAACACTAAAATAAAATATTTTAGTGCTTACATAAATTTTTTGGGTGTCCGGATGTATTCAGAACGTAAGTTATGCGCGAAAATGCAAACTTATGCACTTTTTGACACTTTTAGTCCCTGAATGACCCAAAAGTTTATTTTAGCACACCGAACCCCTCAAAGCCTATTTCTAAGCTATATAAAGGATATTTAAGGTGTGTTTAACTTATGGTCATGTTCCAGAATGTCTGTTACAGTTCAAATTGGCATACTTTCGTAGTTTGTCAAGTTTAGTCCCTGTAAGCGAATTAACTTGTTTTTTGCCATACCAAAGCCTTTAAAACTTATTTCTAAGTTATGTAAAGGTTATTTAAGGTATGTTAAGCCTATTTCACTATTCCGGAGTGTTCGTTGGATTAAACTGGTTATATTTACGCATCAGAGCGCGTATAATCCTCCAGAAAGCGATTTAAAGCTTAAAATCGAACAAGAGTTGATATGTGCAAACGATACACGTATTTTTACAAATCCCAAGTATGAAATACAATATTTCATTGGTTTGGTATTTGGTTGATGGTTGGAGTGACACAGGTGTCACAATTCACGGTGCTTGTATATTGTCATACGGTTAATAGAATCATCGGTTTATTACGTTCTTGTGTTCGGTCCACACACGTACACGGATTCCCTACGTCGTTCGCAATCGTTCGGGAGTCAAATCCGATCCTACAAAAGTCGAAACACGGGCAAAGAAAGACAGTGTCAGAATTGCAAAGGCTACGAACACTACGCATCGACATGCAAAAAAGCCGTAATTAAAAGAAAATCGACACGGTCTTCGAGAGCAAGTGAAGAGTAGTTTGGCGTTTTTGTATTTTTCATTTTTACAGAATACACACAGATTGGAATTTGGCGTTTTATATCTCTTATATAGCATTTTTTTATTTTTTTCCATCTTTTTTTCTACTTATTGTTCAAAACATATTACCTGGAAGTTACATAACAAACAATATAAGATTGGACACGCAAACCAAACGCCAAAAAAACGCCTTTTACTAAATAAAAGTACCTTAAACCTTTAATTTGGTCATGCTAAACTCAATAATGTTTTGCTGAATGAGATTGACAACATTGTTAATCCTCAGTTAAGAAAGACGTCTAACAATGTTGTCCACCCCATTCAGTGAAACTTTATTGAGAACAAAACTGAATCCCCAAGAAACGACGTTTTGCAATTTGTGGTTTTTGTATGTTTTGGCGTTTATATTGAGGATAAACTCAATAAAATTTTGTTCAATGAGATGGACAATATCCCCACATAAGGATTTTGCCCATCACATTGCGTGAAACTTTACTGAGAAAATAGTGTATCTCAAAGAAACGTCGATTGGAATCTTTGATGTTTGGGTTTTTTTGTCGTTTCTAAGATGAATAGTATATAGTAAAATATGGCGTTTTAGGTTTGGTGTGTTTAATGGAAGGTCCGAGACGTTGTTTATATAGGATGTTTTTGGCACGTATTTTAGGCGGGATTTTATTATAATAAATGCTAGTAATGAAGTTCCGTCGTTTCAGTTACTGTTTGTTCAGATTTATCGTTTAAAAACAAAGTTTGGCGTTTTATATTTAATGGCCTTTAGATTAGGATGATGTGTGCTTTGTAGTTTAAGGCGACAATTTAATAGCGTTTTATTCATGAGTTTGGCGTTTTGTGTATAGAAGTCTAAAGACCTTTTTACCCTTAATGAAGCGCATCCACGTAATTAAATTGATGTTATTTACGAAAACGCCACCGCGTCAATCTAATCCATAGATTGTTTTGATCTGACGATACATAAGCGTTCTCACTGTTCTCAGACTTTTCACTGTTTTTGCTTAATCCTGACCCTATGTATATATATCATGTGCAAATTTGTTGTGTTGAGGAAAAGGAAAATAGAAAAAAAATATTGCTAATCAGTACTACAAAATTGATTCGATGAACATTACTTTCAGTTTTCTTTAGTTTAAATTTCACCTCTTATACATGGTATATAAAGGATATATACCTTTAACCTTTAATTTTTGATGATTTTGTTTTTCTTTAATGATTTGCATTTTTAATTAAAAAAAACTAAATATATTATACCTTGTCTTTCTCAACATTCCGATATAAAGTTTTTTGAAAACTGAGTTATATTCAAAATAAATATTTTTTTGGAGTTGTAAACTATACCAAGTATCAAACTGTAACAAAATGAACTGATACTAACATGAGAACATTGATATCATTCGATAATATGGGAACCAGTTTCAAAATACATTTTTATGGATTTGATCGATTTAAAACACGTGTCGATATTCTTAATATGCCGCTAACTCACCGTCCAAATAATAGCGGCGCCGACATCGATATTATCCGAACCGGCTTCGTTATTCATTTTTATGGTTTTGATCAACATAAAGCACATGTTGATCGACAAAACATTGTAAAACACGTGTCGATATCTATATTTCTTTTAGATATTTTTTCGGGTTTTATCATTATTTTCTTGTTGCATCACGCATGTGAAACTTACTAGTTAAACAAACAATCGATTGCAAGCAAGAGTCGTGCAGGCTCAAAACAATTGTTTATGAACTTTTTTCGGACGACAAAATTTTGATTAGATTGGCCTCATTAGCAAAACGCTAGGAGCTAGATTACAATAAGAACATGCTTACGAATATTACAAGCCGTCCATCAACAATGTTTATATAATGGGACTACACCTCACATGTAAAATGAAAGAAAAAAAACATGATAGAGAAGGAAGGCATCATGGAACCAAAGGGTTCATATCTTGGAGCTTCACTTCCTGTTCCAAATGTACAAGAACTCGTGAAGAAACCACTCACGAGGGTTCCACCTCGCTATATTCGACCCGATCAAGACTCTCCGATCATATCATCCCTACCGTCTTCACGGCCTCAAGTACCCGTTATTGATATGGAGCGCTTATCATCTCAAGATTTGGCAGAAGTCGAAAAACTACACCTCGCTTGTAGAGACTGGGGTTTTTTTCAGGTACATTTACATATGCTATATATGGCATAAATCTCAAGAAAATAAATTTCGTAATTGAATGTTACAGTTGATAAACCATGAAGTGAGTTGTTCATTACTTGAGAGACTTAAGAAAGAGACACAAGAATTCTTTAACTTGCCATTGGAGGAGAAACAGAAGTATGGGCAAACGCCTGAAGATCTTGAAGGATTTGGACAAGCTTTTGTTGTTTCAGAGGAGCAAAAGCTAGACTGGTCTGACATGTTTAGCATCGTTACACTTCCTTCTCATCTTCGAAAGCCACACTTGATACCTAAGTTATCTCACCCATTCAGGTCATCTCTCTCGATATCGATCTCGAACCCCCCCCCCCCCCCCATTTTTTTTTATTTTTTATTTTATCAATAATCATATTTAAAAGTTTTACTTGCTACATTTATTACATGTAAATGCATAGATTATATACATAAAAAAGTATCGAACATCGCGTCTGCGAATGCTAGGCTGACGGGTAACCGTCCTTGACAGGAACCCGGTGACCAATGGTCCATGTACATATTAAAAGTCACCCTTCAAAAAAAAAATATATAAGTCATAGATCCAACTTTTGTAAAATTGATTGGGGCAGATAGGTAGAGTTTAATGTTCAGGATGTAATTATGTAATGTTTTGTGAGTCCCAGTTTCTTACTACTAATATACAGAAGTTTTGCCTCTAGAAAAGTATTAAACTAATTAGTTTCAATGATATATGTACATAAATGAACAATTAAATAAATTTAAATTTCTCTTCAAAGTGTTTTTAAAGTCAATTAGATTACGCTTTAACAATGACATTAAAACTAGGTTTATCATTGTTCCCGCGTTGCGGCGAACTTATTTTGTTATTTAGTCTATGTTTACATATGTTTGAAATCACTACGAGCGCGTTGCGTACCGAACCACTGACAAGAATAAAAAGAAAATATATAAAAAAACACTAAAAGATAACCGAAAGAAAATCAATAAAAAAAAGTTGTATAGTAATCATGTTGTTTGTATGAAACCTGTGGTCAAAGATAAGCAAATGGTACTGGGTACCGTTATCGAATTTCCCGAACCGAAAAATCTTAATTACCAATTTGATATCGACTTTTGGCGTTCATGGTACCGGTTCGCTACCGGTTTTTACCTTCATATACCGGTACCGTAACCGGTATTTTCGATACCAGTACCGATTCAGTATCGGTTTGCACCAAGCTCATCCCACCCCTGAAACTAAAAAAAATCATTAAAAGTTGAAGAAAATCAACAAAAAAAAGTTGTACGATACCGTTGTTCGTACGATACTCATGATCAGGGATGAGCAAATGATAACGGGTAGCAGTACCGTATTTCCCGAACTGTTAGATTTTCAATACTAGTACCAGTTTTTACCTTCATATATCAATAACGAACCAGATCCAACTTAAAAAGTAAAGGAAATAATTATTATTATAACATTAAAATAATAAAAGTATTAAAAAAACTATATATATTATTATAGGGTAGGGTTCATGAGTGAACAATGATTTATTTGTGAACAAAATGAACTTATCCTGACCATTGATTTTGTAGATCTTGATTTTTTCTTTAGTTGCAAGATTGTAATTATCTTTTGTAACTTACATGTATTTTAATAGACAAAAGGGTATAATTGTATATTTCTATCTTCATTTAATTAATTGTTTTTTTCTCTCTCCTGATTTCTCTTTCCAATTAAAAGAATATTTAATTACGTTATCAATATTTTTTTCTCTCACATATTACCAAAATTAATATTTCATAATTTAAAAAAAATACAAACATTATCAAATATTGTTCAAACTAGAACACAATTAAAAATATTTAATTACATTCTCTATACATATATGTATTAGATCAATGTTTGATGAAAAGATGTATAGTGGAAACAATATGTAGTAATACACAAGTGTATTAGTCTGGTATATATCGACATGTATACACTATGTACTTGAATAATACACAGGTGTATACGTCTGGTATATACCGACCCGTATACACATATGTACTTGAATAATACACAAGTGTATAAATTTGGTTTATACCGACCCGTGGAAACAAGATTTAATAATACATGAGTGTATAAGTCTTGTATATACTAACCTGTATACACATAAGTTAAAAATCATAATTTAATTAGGTTTAAT
This sequence comes from Helianthus tuberosus, assembly GCA_030545235.1. NCBI lineage: Eukaryota > Viridiplantae > Streptophyta > Magnoliopsida > Asterales > Asteraceae > Helianthus > Helianthus tuberosus. The sequence continues at coordinate 90,304,161 of CM060369.1, forward strand.
ATTTAATTTTAAAATGAACATAAGCGTTTATTTAAAAACAACATTAGCCCTTCAATCTATTATAATTAAAATAATAGAGAAATAATTAAAAATGAGAGAGAGAGAGTTAAGAGAGGAGAAAATTAAGGGATTTTAATTAAAAGTACTAGGCTAATGTCAATCTTACCCTTTTAATCTAAAAAATGATCAAGGGCCAAGATTAGTTCACTAAGTTCACTCTCAAGAAGTTGTTCACTCATGATCCTAATCCTATTATTATAATATTTAAAACACTATGCATTATTAATCAGTGTTTGGTTCTATCGAGTTTGTAATATAACCAAGTATTAATCATATCTTATCTAAAAATCGTTTTGTAATTTTTAAATCATTATATTACTGACTATGTAATATTTTATTTATTCAACGTCTTTAATACACAGATTTATAATCAAGCTTAATAATAACTAAATAATTTTTGGTTACAACCATGTAGTAGACATAATTATATTGTTAACCCGAAGGGTTCGCTTATCAAATAAAATAAATGAGAACATTATTAAATAAATTAATACAAAAAAATTATAAAGTTGATACGTAATACGAGTTAGCAACAATTAAGGGGTCCTTTGTCGAAGGGAAAATACTTTTTTACACCAACTATCCACGATCCAATATATGTGCTGTAAGATTCCAGTAAACATGTGCCTGCTCTTCGATCTTTGACCATGATGAAGATTGAAGATTATTAACAAAGAAAAGGAAAATTGTGATCGACTCCACGACTTTGCCTTAATTGTGATTGACTCCACGACTTTGCATTTTATGAATCACATTAGCGTGAGGATAAATAAAAGAAAACATACTATTGCATGGATTGAGTTATAGCACAAAGAAGTTTAAAAAGTCACACTATAGGGTGACAAGTATCTAAGAAAAAATCAAGTGAGAAGGATAATTTTATCAAGAAAAAAGAATATGCACATGCAAGTTACATGCTATCTCCTCTCCATTTTTAAACGTTTGTAACTTTTGTATACGTTAGTAGTTTTAAAAAAAATTATACTATAAAATCGACCGTTTTTTATCTTTAATATAAATATCATATTGTTATATTTTTCAAAAAAAAAGTTCGAAAACTCAGTTGCGTATTAAACAATGGACATGACGTAAAACACAATGCAAAGTAGACCTAAAATACAATCGATGACAACAAATAAAAGACGCAATGTACACCATAATAAAACACAACAGAGATAATGTATAACACAATGGACATAACATATAACACAATGACTATCAAACTAAAAATTGCAATGAAAAGTTCACTAAAAACACAATTGATGATAGCAGATGAAAGACACAATTGATGACAATAGATAAAAGATACAATGGACAACAGAGTAAGAACACAATTAATAATAGACTAAAACACAATGAACAACATATTAAAAAACAATGGATATCATATTAAACACAATGACCAAAACCTATAACACAATGTATAGAAACCCAAATATAATACCATCTTCATTGAGTCATACATTGGGTTGTAAGTTCTGATAAAAACACAATGGATATAACCCAAATTAACAGTGTGTTATAAGTTTTGATAATAACACAATGTATAGAAACCATAGTAAAAATGTAATGACCAAAACCCAACCGAAAGACACAATGAGCAAAACATTTAACACAATGCAAAAAAAAACCAATAAAATGAATTTTTTTATGACAATATCATACTCACATTAAAGATAAAAAACGCTCGTTATTTTGGTGAAATAGTTTTTTAAATATCGCATGAAAAAGTTATTGACGTTTTAAATTGATGGGGAAAATTGGCACGTGCCTTGCATGTGGAGAAAGAAATCCATAAATGTAGGATTCCCTTTGTGTCCTTCTATTATATTTTTGTCTATAAAATTAATCTCAACCCTTTAAATCTAAAATCAATAAATTATAATTTTTCTTACCCTTCTTATTTATTTTATCATTTGTATTTAATCCTAACCCATATCGCATCTCTGCTCATTATAAGTGTCTTGTCACATATAATATAGTTAGTATATCATAAGCTGAGGGTATTTCGACGACAAATACAAACTAAATTATACTCCCTCTGTCCCACTAAATGTGTCTTATTTTGAATTTTCAAAGTCTTTATTTATAAACTTTGACTTTAATTATATATTTTTTGTGTTATATAAAACGTGATGAAAATTAACCGGATAAAAACACTTGTAAAACACACTCAAATCATATAACTTTAATCAAGTATTATCTAACACAAACAAAATTAGTTAAGGTCAAAGTTTATGAACAAAGACTTTGAAAATTCAAAGTATGACACTTTTAGTGGGACGGAGGTAGTAATCAATAGTCGTGCTTAAGTTTCTTTTCTCGAAATTCTGGCATAAAATAAATTTTCTTGAAGAACGTAATTCTTATGGGAAACAGTACCGGTATTTGTTTTTATAGTTTTCGATCGATGTAAAGCACAACTTTATTTTTTAGGTTATATCAGACAACTTTTGTGTAGTGAACCATTATAAATAATTAATTTTGAATCGTAAACTATAATATACGAGTACATCTCGTAAAGAACCGGGTTGTGTTAAGAATAACTTACTATTTTGTTTTGTGTCATAAGCTACACTTATTGCCGGTAACAAAGCAAATTGTACCTATACAGACAACTGTCACAACGCGTGAACATGACACGCTATTTAATGTTACCATTAGTCCATGTGTAGTGGTCAAGTCCTATAAGGGAGGTTATGAGACAAGCGGTAAAATGCGTAAGAAAATTAGGTTATATAACTTGAGTGTGTAGTAGAAATGAGGGTTGTATAACATGTATATATGTGTGTGTGAAAGAGCAACTAATGTGTAGTGCCGCTATATGTATCACGGCTTGAATTATTACGATTCGTGAAACAAAAATATATGTGGACTAAATCTAAGGTTGGTATTTATTTTTCTAAGAGTAAAGTCCTTTTTGAGTACCTATGGTTTGTGCATTTTAACTATTTGAATTCAAAAACTAAACATGTCTTCATTTGAGTCCCTATGGTTTGTATTTTTAACTCTTTGAATCCAAAACGTAAACCTCATCCAAATCATGGACTAAAAGGGTTGGATTCAAAGGGTTAAAAATACAAACCATAGGGACTCAAAGGGTTGGATGAGGTTTCATTTTGGATTCAAAGGGTTAAAAATACAAACCACGGGGACTCAAATCAAGACAAGTTTGGTTTTTGGATTCAAATAGTTAAAATGCACAAACCACATGGACTCAAAAATAACTTTACTCTTTTTCTAATTACACCCTAGTTACATACGTTTATGGTAAAGTTACAACTAAAAGCAAGTTTCTTTTATAGAAACGGAAAATGTGTACATGCAAAAAAGTTGGTGTAACATGTGTTTTCGATTTTCAAGTATTTAGTTTTTCAGAAATACTTATAAATCTTATTGAATGCAACTAAATATTTATTATACACCAATTGAAATAATAGTCTGATTTTTATTGAAGAACAAACAAATATGAGATTTGAATTAATGTTCACAATGTTATAACTAACACAGAGAAGCTATAGAAGAATACTCAAAAGAAGTAGAGAAGGTAGCCTTAAAAACTCTGATGTTCATGGCGAAAGCTTTGAAGATGGCGGATGAAGAGATGAAAGAATTGTTTCCCGATGGACTCCAAGCGATTAGGATGAATTACTATCCGCCATGTCCACAACCCGAACAAGTCATCGGCTTTACTCCTCACGCAGACGGTAGTGCGGTCACTTTCCTTCTTCAAGTTGATCAAGTAGAAGGCCTCCAAATAAAAAAAGATGGTGTTTGGATCCCGGTTATACCACAACCCAACGCTTTCATTGTTAATATCGGTGACGTCATACAAGTTAGTTTTATTTCTTTTACTAATCTATGTTTGAACCTAGCATTGTTGATATCATTAGATGTGATTGTATGTTTGATTTGAAAATGGCATCTCGTTCACTTTCAGATTGTATCCAATGGAGAATATAAAAGCATTGAGCATCGAGCAGTCGTGAACGCAGAGAAAGAAAGGATATCCATAGCCACATTCATAAACCCGAATTTGGGTATGGAGATAGGACCTGCACCAAGCCTCATTACTCCTGAGACACCAGCAAACTTTACAAGGATATGTTTTGGCGATTTCTTGAAAAAGTACTTATCTCGGGAGCTTAAAAGCAAAAGTAACATTGACCAATACTATATATGATGTCAATGTAAAAATAAATCGTGTAATATATTATCCAGCTATTTGTACTGTAATGAAAATGTGTTGTAAGATCGTACCGGAAACAGGAGTATATAGAAATATTTCTATATACTATTTAATCATCGACCATGGTCGTCAACATCTCTTAATGAAGTTATCGTTTGTGTGTGTATATATATGGGTGTCCAAAAGTGCATTAGAGGAATCAAACTTATCTTATTTAATAGAGGGGAACGTGCATGACGTGGAGAACCCACCAATTAAGCTGGTGATTTTAATTTATTTAGAGGGGAACCCACGTGATACAAAGAACAAATTTAGATTGGTGATTTTAATTTATATAGAGGGAAACCCGCGTGAGGTGGCTAACAAATTTAGTCCCTACCCATGGACGGGGTTATCTTTTTCTATTATGCATCTTTTTTAAAGGTAAAAATGTTACCCTAATTTACCCCCAAAATCCTAAGTACCCGTTTAAAGATGAGACATCCCTTCTAAAAGGTATATGTCTGTATCAAATAGCCTAGCTTCCCATATACTTGGCAGACTCCTCCCATATATTTGGCAGACTCCTCCCATTGGCTCGGCAGACTCCTCATAGATACTTGGCAGACTCTTCCCATATACTTGGCAAACTCCTCCCATTGGCTAGGCAGACTCCTCCCATATACTTGGCAGACTCTTCCCATATACTTGGCAGACTCCTCACATTAGCTCGGTTGACTCTTCCCAACGGCTTGGCGGACTCATGATATCTTGGCTGACTCCTCACATTTCTTTTTAATTCTATCAAATATTTATATCTATATAATATAACATTATAACATAAAACATTACAACATAACTTAAAAATTATAAATATAATATAAAACATTACAACATAACTTAAACATTACAATATAACTTAAATATTACAACTGACGTGCGTGCGGGTGTATATATTTTTTAGTATATTTTTTAGCTCTTTTTACTCGCCGATTTCAAGTTTTAAATTTATAAAACACGATATTCTACTATTACTCTACACACACGCTAGGGCAAGTGCACCCATCGCGGACGTAGTATAGTGATGGCAAGATACCGAAGTCGTCCAAGGACACAAGAGCTTTTAGTACCGGCTTATCATCAACGTCTAATCGAACCAAACTTTGAGAAAAGATTTTTAAACTAATAAAAAGATAAATACAGAAAATAAAATAAAATAAAAACAGATAGACAAGAAAGAATCACTTGGATCCGACTTATCTTTCATGTACCCTTTTGATGATTTCCGCACTTTGAGCATTTTAAGAGATTATCTTAGTTATAATAATAGGCCCCTCTTGTGAAGGCGACGTTACCCTCAACCTAGTGGTTTGAGTCAGCAAGGATACAATCCCACTAGGCCGTATTATTGAAATATAATTAAGTAAGTTATTAATGCAAAATTTGGTGGGCTGATGTGCTAAAAGTGGTCAAATAAATATAAACTAAATTAACCTCAAATTAAACACCTAAATTTTAAATTTATAAAACTAAGACTCTCTAATCTATACCACACAACCGGCAAGTGTACCGGTCAATGTAGTATAGCCTAAGTAAGTCCGAGTATCGAACCCAAGAGACTCTATTTAATTACGTTAACGACTCTATCTAGACTGACACGGACTCTAACTGTTTTTATATTTGAGGGGGTGTAACACCCGTCTTATTATTACTTGAATTTAATAATATTTCATACGATTTATATAAAAGGTGTCTAAATTAAAACATAGTTACCAAAACAAAGTTCCAAGTAATCAAAACTAGTCAACAAACGACTAGTTAAAACATTCATGACCTGATTAGCAAATTGTTTACATTCAAAAGAAATAGAAACATTGTTTAACAAGGTTATGAAATCGCGGAAGCTTCAAAAGTTGTGTTCGGTTCTTCAAAAACTTGCTTGACCGCCATCCGTATTCTTGCAATACCTAGAAACTGAAATGTTTACATTAAAAACTAGTATTAGAGTTCTTAGAAATATTACATAATCGAAACTACGATCAAAACGGATTCGATTTGCTATAATATGCAAAAAGTTACAAAAATTTTCGGGCTCTACCGTAACTTACGGTATCTACCATAAGTTACGGTAGTCACTTGATGATTCTGGTCTACCGTAAATTAGTAGAGGTCTACCGTAAAGCTTGTTGATCTCTACCGTAAGTTACGGTGGATACCGTAACTTACGGTAGTCACTGTAAGTTTATGTTTTGACTGATTTGATTATAAAGCCCAAACCAAACTCTCGGATTTTCTCATTCTTACAAACCAACATGTTAAATTCTCGTATTCTAATATGTCGTTTATCAACAATAACAAAAGACCAATTTACTATATCACGAAGCATTCGCCACGCATTAATCGATTATTCGACCCGTTTGGCTCATCTACGGAATCCTCCATTATGATGACTACCAACAAGTTGTAACCAATCCTGGTCTTATTAATCAATATAGCGAACATTATCACTTTAAATTAAGACAACCTTTATTCCACAATTCACTATACTTATGCAATTATCAAAGTTTACCCAATGTTACGAATCAAGTTACATACCTTTAGTGCACGCCCTTCAAACGCAAGTCGCCACCGGCTTGTCCGCTTGGAGCTCCGGTATCCTTTCCTATAGAGTTCAACCAAGACATGTTTAGAACTCTTTTCAATTCATAGTTCGCATATTTTGCCGAAACATCACAATCATGCGGTTTAACTTAAATTTCAGATTTAAGCCTGCTTTGAGGCATTTATGCGAACACTTTAAGGGCAGAAATTTACACTATATATTATCAAGTTCATAACTTGTCATATAGCCCTAAATTTTCATAAATCAACTACCTTACATGAACTTTAACCTCTAAAATTCTGAAATCACTTCACATATGTCAAATATTACTAGAACAACCACTATAATCCTAGTGTTTATCATTTTCTCACAAAACCCATGAATCACCTTCAATGTGTTCATGAAATTTTCAGAATTTAGGCATGATTTCACATATTGTTGTCTAGGTTTTACTCCTAGACACTATATCATTCCTATTCTACCCAAATAACAAACATGCATCATCAAATTTCAGATTTCCCAATTTCATGAGAATTTCATGTAGAGAATTCTCATCAAATTTTACATACCTTATGATCTCCTTGCAATGGGGATCACTAATCCATGCTCTAATTTCGATTTGGAACAGATTTTGACCTTCAATTTGTGAGATTTAAGAGAGTCTAGGGTTTGAAGGGGAGCTTGGGTTCGCCCTTGTCTCCTAGTCGATCTCAGCAACACAAAACAATTGTGTTGTGAGTTTAATTTTCTTGTTTTATTATTATTAGTTTACATTTAAACACCTTTGGTCCCTCAACTTTAGTTTTTATTCTGTTTTAGCTCTCTAATTACTCATAAGTCATCATCTAACTAGGTTAATATCCTTCCTAGTCAGTTTATGTTTCTTATTTATTTACTACATAATTGTATTATAATAATTTGTGTTTTCGGGATGTTACAAGTCCACCCCCTTAAATGGGTTTCGTCCCCGAAACCAGAGTACGTACCGAATAGTGTAGGGTAGAGACGTCGCATCTCTTCTTCGGACTCCCATGTAGTGTCCGAACCTTTCCTATGTTCCCACTTGATCTTGACTTGATCGATTTGTTTATTTCGCAAGTGCTTCACCTTTCGATCTAAAATTTCTATGGGCCTTACAATATAATTCAAGCGATCATCCACCTCGATATCGTCGTAATGGATGTAAGTTGTTTCCTCCGCTAGACATTTCCGTAGCTGTGATACATGAAACGTGCCATGTATTCCACTCAACTCTTCCGGTAGCTCGAGGCGATAGGCTACCTTACCAACCCGTTCGATGATTTTAAATGGCCCGATAAACCTCGGGCTTAGTTTCCCTCCTTTTCCGAATCTGATAACGCCCTTCCATGGAGAAACCTTTAACATAACCATGTCGCCTATCTGAAATTCAATCGGTCTTCGTCTTTTATCGGCATATGACTTCTGCCTATCTTGGGCTGCTTTCAAATGAGCTCGTACCACTTCAATCTTCTCATTTATGGCCTGAATTACATCTGTATGGGCCAATTCGCGTGGTCCCACTTCACCCCAACACACCGGGGTTCTACACTTTCTACCATATAGCATCTCATAAGGTGCCATGCCGATACTCGAATGGTAACTATTGTTATATGAAAATTCGGCCAAGGGTAGATAAAAATCCCAACTTCCACCGAAGTCGATGATACATGCCCTTAACATATCCTCTAGCGTCTGTATTGTTCTTTCACTCTGCCCATCCGTCTGAGGATGGTAGGCGGTGCTAAAGAAGAGTTTCGTTCCCAACTGTTCTTGGAAATCTCGCCAAAAATTTGAAGTAAACCGGGTATCTCTATCCGACATAATAGATACCGGTACTCCGTGACGTGCCACTATTTCGTTTGTATACACCTCGGACATCTTTTCCGAAGTATATGTTTCGCGTATAGGAATAAAGTGTGCACTCTTCGTCAATCTATCCACAATCACCCATATGGCGTCGAATCCCCGAATCGTTTTAGGTAGTTTGGTCAATAGGTCCATAGTGATATGTTCCCATTTCCAAACCGGGATCTCCAAAGGTTGCAGTTTCCCATAAGGTTTCTGGTGTTCAGCCTTGACTTGTAAACAATTCAAGCACTTCTCTACATATTTCACCACATCCCTCTTCATTCCGGGCCACCAATAATTTTGTTTCAGATCGTTATACATCTTGGTCGCACCCGGATGAATAGAATATCGAGATTTATGGGCTTCATCAAGTAGGAGCGCCTTCACTCCACAAGTATTTGGAACCCATATTCTTCCGGATCGAGTCTTCAACCCGTTCTTTCCATCCGACAAGTCTTTTAACTGGCCGATTATTCTTTCCTTCTTCCATTTCTCCTCTTTTACTGCTTCTACTTGCGCCTCTCGGATACGTTCAAGTATACCCGAGGTCACCACAAGCTGCATTGACCTTACTCGTATTGGGACATAGTCCGCTTTTCTGCTCAGAGCATCTGCCACCACATTTGCCCTTCCGGGGTGGTAGTGTATTTCACAGTCGAAATCCTTCACCATTTCCAACCATCGTCTCTGGCGCATATTTAACTCCTTCTGATTGAAGAAGTATTTTAAGCTCTTGTGATCGGTGAATATGGTGCACTTTACCCCATACACATAGTGCCTCCATATTTTCAACGCAAACACCACTGCGGCTAATTCGAGATCATGTGTGGGATATTTCTTTTCATGTATCTTTAATTGCCTCGAAGCATAAGCTATAACTTTGCCCCATTGCATCAGAACACATCCTAGCCCCGATAATGAGGCATCCGAATAAACCACCATGTCCTCGACTCCGTCCGGCAACGTTAATACCGGAGCTTGAGTTAATTTCTCCTTTAACGTTTGAAACGCCCTTTCTTGTTCAACACCCCAAATGAACTTTTCCTCCTTCTGGGTTAACTTTGTTAGTGGCGACGCAATCTTGGAGAAATCTTGAATGAATCTCCTATAATATCCCGCAAGCCCTAAGAAGCTTCTAATTTCCGAAGGGTTCTTCGGGGGATTCCATTTCGACACGACCTCTATCTTTGACGGATCTACCAATACTCCATCGGAACTTATGATGTGGCCGAGAAATTGCACCTTTCGTAACCAAAAGGCACACTTAGAGAACTTCGCATACAACCTTTCTCGTCTAAGTGTCTCTAACACCTCTTGTAAGTGGTTTGCATGCTCAGCTTCACTTTTCGAATACACCAAAATATCATCGATAAACACGATGACCGATTTATCCAACATTGGCTTGCAAACCCGGCTTATGAGGTCCATGAAAGCCGCGGGTGCATTTGTTAGCCCAAATGACATCACGAGGAACTCGTAATGTCCGTATCGCGTGCGGAAAGCCGTCTTCGGCACATCTTCTTCCTTGACCTTTAGTTGGTGATACCCCAATCTAAGGTCAATCTTTGAAAACCAGTTCGCACCTTGTAATTGGTCAAATAGATCATCTATCCTCGGAAGCGGGTATCAGTTCTTTACCGTGAGTTTGTTTAACTCCCGGTAATCGATACACATGCGCATGCTTCCATCTTTCTTTTTCACGAACAATAACGATGCGCCCCAAGGAGACACACTCGGCCTTATGAATCCTTTGTCAAACAGGTCTTGAATCTGGGACATTAACTCTTGTAATTCTGATGGCGCAAGTCGGTACGGTGCTCTAGCTACGGGTTTTGCGCCCGGAATCAATTCGATTCCGAACTCTACTTCCCGTTCTGGCGGTATCCCCGGTAAATCTTCCGGAAACACATCTTCGTAGTCCTGTACTACCGGTACATTTTCAATCTTCAGTGATTCTTTCTCGGGCTCATTTGCGTATATCATAAATGCCTTGCATCCTTGCTTCATAAGCTTGTGAACTTTCATCATCGAGCATATTATGGGGTTACCTCCTTTTTCGCCATAGATAGTGACGTCTTTTCCGCTCGGAGATGTTAGCTTTATCTCCTTACGAAAACACACGACCTTTGCGTGGTGCTGAGATAGCCAATCCATCCCAACGACTACTTGAAATTCCCCCATTGACATCGGGATTAGGTCTATCAGGTATTCTTCATCATCGATGCTTAATTTGTAGCCTCGACAAATATCACAAACTATAAAACTTTTGTTGTCCCCTATTTCAACTTCTAAGGGTACAGATAATTTCGTCAATACAAATGAAGGATGTCGAATAAATCCATGCGAAATGAAGGATTTATTCGCACCCGTATCAAACAATACACGTGCTGGAATTGAGTTAATTGTGAATATACCTGAGACCACATCGGGTTCTGTTTTTGCTTCAGCCGCGGTAAGTTGGAAGGACCTAGCCTCCGCCTTAGGAGCTTCTGCTGAAGATTCTTTAACGTCTCTCTTTCCAACTAAGTCCGGGCATTCGGACTTTTTGTGGCCGGGTTGATAACATTTGTAGCAAACTGAGACTTTACCCGGGCATAGCAACGTCGTGTGCCCCGTCTTACTACATATGGGGCATGGTTTGTCTTTGAACCGACATTCTCCTTTGTGTCTTTTCCCGCACACTTTACAACTTGGCGACCCACCTTTAGTATCCACCTTCTTTCCCGATTCTCCAGTTCGAGCTTTCTTTGTAGGGCTTAGATTCACATCATGTGCCCTTCGCTCACCCCTTTCGACCTGTTTCTTCAACTCTATTTCCCGTTCCCGAGCAACGTTTATGATTTCGGTAAGGGTCTCGTATTTTGAAGGAGTCATAAACTCCCTATATTCAGTTCTCAACATGGTATAGTAGTAGTATATTTTCTGTTCTTCATTCGTCACCAATTCGCTACTAAACTTCATCTTATCCATAAACATCGCCGTAATCTTGTCTATGGTCTCGCCCTTGTGCCTAAGTTGCATGAACTCTTCCTTGATTTTATTAATGACCGCCTTGGGACTATGATGTTTAAGAAACGGCGTCTTAAACTCCTCCCATGTCATGGCTCTCGCCGTTTCGGCTCCTATTTCATTCTTTTTATTGTCCCACCAATCTTTGGCTTGACCTCTCAACTGGCCTGTTCCGTAAGCAACAAAGTCACTTTCATCACAATGGGTCCTTTCAAACACCCCTTCAATGTCGCCCAACCATCTTTGGCAAATTATTGGGTCAACCTCCCCATTGTAGATTGGCGGTTTACACGCCATAAATTCTTTGTATGAACACCCTTTACGTTCTCCCGATTTCTCCTTCATAAGGTTGACATTATCCTCCATCCTTTTGATTCGCTCTTCGACAAGTGACAAAACCGTGCTTTGAATTTTGTCTATAAACCCGGATAGACTTCCTTCAATTGCCTTCCCTACTTCTTCGGCAATTATATCTTTCATTTGTTCGGTGCTTGTCGGCACCGGATCATTATCATTTCCTTTCGACGTCTTGAAACTGAAATGTTTACATTAAACGTTAAACATTTCATTTATAACTTAGCTTTATTTGCTTCGGTTTAGCCAAGTTCGTAACTTGCTTTAACCGTTCACTTTTGGTGCACTTTCCGGGTTTGAGTGTGTTAACACACTCTTCCCAAACACATTAATTCGCATTTCATTTCTCCTATAAGATAAGACCTACTAAAATAATTAATTACTTCTTACCGGACGATCGATCAAGCTTGAACCGAACACTTTGTTGACAACCTTAAGCTCTGAATACCAACTTGTAACACCCGTCTTATTATTACTTGAATTTAATAATATTTCATACGATTTATATAAAAGGTGTCTAAATTAAAACATAGTTACCAAAACAAAGTTCCAAGTAATCAAAACTAGTCAACAAACGACTAGTTAAAACATTCTTGACCTGATTAGCAAATTGTTTACATTCAAAAGAAATAGAAACATTGTTTAACAAGGTTATGAAATCGCGGAAGCTTCAAAAGTTGTGTTCGGTTCTTCAAAAACTTGCTTGACCGCCATCCGTATTCTTGCAATACCTAGAAACTGAAATGTTTACATTAAAAACTAGTATTAGAGTTCTTAGAAATATTACATAATCGAAACTACGATCAAAACGAATTCGATTTGCTATAATATGCAAAAATTTACAAAAATTTCCGGGCTCTACCGTAACTTACGGTATCTACCGTAAGTTAGGGTAGTCACTTGATGATTCTGGTCTACCGTAAATCAGTAGAGGTCTACCGTAAAGCTTGTTGATCTCTACCGTAAGTTACGGTGGATACCGTAACTTACGGTAGTCACTGTAAGTTTATGTTTTGACTGATTTGATTATAAAGCCCAAACCAAACTCTCAGATTTTCTCATTCTTACAAACCAACATGTTAAATTCTCGTATTCTAATATGTCGTTTATCAACAATAACAAAAGACCAATTTACTATATCACGAAGCATTCGGCACGCATTAATCGATTATTCGACCCGTTTGGCTCATCTACGGAATCCTCCATTATGATGACTACCAACAAGTTGTAACCAATCCTGGTCTTATTAATCAATATAGCGAACATTATCGCTTTAAATTAAGACAACCTTTATTCCACAATTCACTATACTTATGCAATTATTAAAGTTTACCCAATGTTACGAATCAAGTTACATACCTTTAGTGCACGCCCTTCAAACGCAAGTCGCCACCGGCTTGTCCGCTTGGAGCTCCGGTATCCTTTCCTATAGAGTTCAACCAATACATGTTTAGAACTCTTTTCAATTCATAGTTCGCATATTTTGCCGAAACATCACAATCATGCGGTTTAACTCAGAGATTAGATTTAAGCCTTCTTTGAGGCATTTATGCGAACACTTTAAGGGCAGAAATTTACACTATATATTATCAAGTTCATAACTTGTCATATAGCCCTAAATTTTCATAAATCAACTACCTTACATGAACTTTAACCTCTAAAATTCTGAAATCACTTCACATATGTCAAATATTACTAGAACAACCACTATAATCCTAGTGTTTATCATTTTCTCACAAAACCCATGAATCACCTTCAATGTGTTCATGAAATTTTCAGAATTTAGGCATGATTTCACATATTGTTGTCTAGGTTTTACTCCTAGACACTATATCATTCCTATTCTACCCAAATAACAAACATGCATCATCAAATTTCAGATTTCCCAATTTCATGAGAATTTCATGTAGAGAATTCTCATCAAATTTTACATACCTTATGATCTCCTTGCAATAGGGATCACTAATCCATGCTCTAATTTCGATTTGGAACAGATTTTGACCTTCAATTTGTGAGATTTAAGAGAGTCTAGGGTTTGAAGGGGAGCTTGGGTTCGCCCCTGTCTCCTGGTCGATCTCAGCAACACAAAACAATTGTGTTGTGAGTTTAATTTTCTTGTTTTATTATTATTAGTTTACATTTAAACACCTTTGGTCCCTCAACTTTAGTTTTTATTCTGTTTTAGCTCTCTAATTACTCATAAGTCATCATCTAACTAGGTTAATATCCTTCCTAGTTAGTTTATGTTTCTTATTTATTTACTACATAGTTGTATTATAATAATTTGTGTTTTCGGGATGTTACAGGGGGTTTCTAAAAATCCTAAAAATTGCAATTTAAATTATATAAATTAACTAACACGAACTAGCTTTGGACTTTTACTCAAATGGTGAAGACAGTACCTAGATTGGAATCCTAGTTTGCTTTTTGTAATGATTTTTATTAGGATATTAATTATTATGGAACCGGGATCTTAGAATTCAAAACCTTTCGAGATACTGAGCAAGACCCTCAATTCTCAAGAGACACTTATGGCACCCTAGAGGCCGTTACGAACACCGGTTGGTTAGACGCTCTCTCAAGACATCTAAGGGGTTTGCGAAAGTACCCTAAACGATTCACTCCCTCTCAGGACATAAACCTAGGATAGACTTGGTTTCTTGATTAGACTTGTTAGACAGCAGTCAAAAGGGTTACTCACGAAGCTCCTACCTTGCGATTTAATGACTTAGACCTAACAATAATCTCGCACCTCACAGCTATTGAGAATTAGTAGAACACTTAATTTATTTGATTACCGAATATTACTTCTAAGGTATATTGCGCATTTTAACCCTAAAGATTAAAAATTTATTACGTGATATAGACACTTACCAAAATCTAAAACCTAGCACAATTCTATTATGTGATAAAGACCGTCACCAAGATTCATGCGAAGCAATAAACAATTTTCAAACAACTTTAAGCATGAATATACATCTAATCAATAATAAAGTCGACTACAATTCATAAACAAACCATAAATACTAATTATCCATTATAAAAATCGAAACTTTTGCAAAACCATTCATCCAATCTAGGTAGTTTAAATAAATTAGTCAAGAAACATAATCTTAAAAATCATAAAACAAGGTTTAAAATCTGAATTCATAGACATGGAACAAAGAAAAATAGAAAATAAGAAGAATCGGTAACAAAACCCGGTAATTCCTTGCTCTCCAAACTTCTTGTTCCACTCCAATGATTCTTGACCCTTATTCCTTGCCAAAGAATTCTTAATTTCGTTCCTCACTGATCACGTCTAAAGCTACCTTCCAGTCAATGTATCCCACGTCTGATGTTGTCTCCTAATTCATCCAATGTTGTGCCTAGAATAATCCTCTTCGTGTGTCTCAATAATGATATATATAATATATCTCTTCGTGCCTTCTTTTGTCGCATATGTATCTATCTATACTATATAATAATAATACTTTATAATAAAATAAACTAATAAAATGACACTTATCATTATTCTAGACCATCTACTATTACTTAATTGTAGATAATTACTATTTAATTTAAATTATTAAATTTAATATATGTTTCAAACATTTAAGAAATTACGGATAAAGTTCCATAAATTATCTTATTATTTATCTATATTAATTACTAGGTTATTATTCTAGATCATCTAATCTTACTTAATTGTAGATAATTATTATTTAATTTAAATTGTCAAATTTAATATTTGTTTCAAATATTTAATAAATTACGGATAAAGTTCCATAAATTATATTATTATTTATTTATATTAACTACTGGGTTAGAAATTATATCTTAATAATTGAAACAAATATCGAGCATTTTTATAACGAGGGTGGAGGGAATGATTTTCTTGCTTAACAAATAATTTATTTATTTAATATATTTAAAATACAAGAAGAATAATAACAACATTTATCATACGAATAAATTTATCCAAAAACAACCATCCTCTTAATATGGAACTCAAGTCCATATATTTAAATTTTAAAGTTATATAACTTAATAATTACTAATAATTTATACTTATCTAATTATTTTAAATATTATTTTGTAGCTATAAGTTTATCTAATTGGCTAATTGCTATATGCCTAATCTAAACATTTTAACAATAATTTTAGAACTAATAAATTAAGACCACTGTTATTTAAATAAAACTTGGGTTCACGTTGTGAGAAAGTCGATGATACAGTTTGTCTTCTAATCGATGGTTCAAATGCTTTAATATTTATAAACTTGACAAACATCACAAGTTTTGATCATACATAAAACAAAATTTTGTTCGGATATCAGAAAAGTGTCTTAAAATATCGTTTTATAATTGTTAAATATTCGTTATTAACCATTTGATATTTTATCTACTTAACCCGTGTAATACACTGGGTTATAACCTAGTGTATGTATATATTGTACGTGCGTCCCAGGGTTAATAATAGGGGAATTGGCCTGTAATAATCTCACCTAAACCTTATTGGCCATTAATAATCCCACCTCAGAATATTCCCCCACCAGTTCCACCTTTCACCTATTTTTCCTACAATGATCCCTCGTTAAAAAAACTTAACGGAGTTAAGCTTTTTTCCAAATTACAAACAGGTTTTTTAGGCCTTTTGATCAGAACGATGATACGAGTCTATTGATGTAAAACTTACTACGAAATGGTGCTCTAAGTGACTTGATTTTGGTTAATTAGAAATTTAAACACCCGAATTGAAGCGTTGTTTTCATCGTTTGGAGCACCGTTTCGAGACAAGTTTTACATCAATGGACTCGTATCGTCGTTCTGATCAAAAGCCCTAAAAATCTGTTTGTAATTTGGAAAAAAAGCTTAACTCCGTTAAGTTTTTTTAACGGGGGACCATTGTAGGAAAAATAGGTGAAAAAGGTGGGGACAATATTCTAAGGTGGGATTATTGGTGGCCAATAAGGTCTAGGTGGGATTATTACAGACCGATTTTCTTTAATAATAAAGGCCTCTTGTTTCTTTGTTGGTCGATTAAAAACATGGTTGCAAAAGTCGCCTGGCGCTCCCTAGTCGGTAGACCGGGGAGTTGAGAGTACTCGGCATAGGCGGAGAGTACTCGGGGAGTACTCGGACATGTTAAATTATAAAGAAGTTGGTTTTCGGAAGTTAAATATATGTCAAATAACATAAGTTTACTACTATTTATAACAAAATACGTGAAAATGATATTTATTCTTTTATATGATAGGCATAAAACTTATACTTTATTTTTTTTTACGTTAAACTCGACCTGAATTGACCTACCAGATCCGATTCTGGTCGAGGTTAACCGAGTTTGATCGATTCCGAGTAATTAGATGGAGTTAAGGAAAATCGTCTCGGCACCCAACCTTGTAGCGACTACTCGGAGGGTACTCGGTCTTGGAGACCTTGGGTATGTTTGGAAAAAGTAGCTGGTAGCTGGTAGCTGGTGGCTGGAAGCTGGTAGCTGTTAGCTGTAGCTGGTAGCTAGTAGCTGTAGCTTTTTAGATATATTTGGTGTTTGGCAGAGTAGCTGGAGCTTTTAATAAAATATATAAAATGACTAAAATGGACATAACTAAAAAAAATTAAAAGTTTGTGCATTAAAAAGTTCATTATATTTAGAGGTTAAAATAGTCATTTTTTCCCTAAAAGCTTGTAGCTCGTTTTAAACGCTACTAGTAGGAGCGTTCAACCAAAAGCTTCAAGCTCCTAACCTAAAAGCTTCAAGCTTCTTCAACCAAACAAGGCTCTTGTTTTACAACTATGATAAAAATATCCAAGATTCCATTAGGTTTAAAAAAAACCCAATATCCACACTTCACGTAAACTAGGATTTTTATCTGCCGCGCGTTGCGGTGGCGTCGAAAGTTAAAGTAACTTGTATTTATACTATATATTTGACCCAACTCTTTACTTAAAAAATTAAATCGCCATCGAATGTAAACGTTGTATATTTGACCCGACTTGCTTTCAAATACAGTTTACGAACGTACACAAAATAAGTAGAACATAGATATAAAAAAGTATAATAATTTGTCCACGTTGCGGTGTAAAGTCGTAAAAGTCATTTAAACCAAAGGGGGTGTCAAGTTATTAAGTAGAAAATGTAAGAAGGTCAAAGTTGTCAATTACTGAAAGTTAGAAGTGAATGCGCAACTTACTTAAAGATAAGGGTTAATAGTGTTTCATGTCAAAAAAATTAAGGGTGTAAAGTGGAAAAACTTGAAAGTGTAAGGGCCTTTTTTGTTGGTTCAAAACTTTGAAGAAAAAAAATAAAAAAGTCAAAAACTTGAGGGTTAAAAAAGAAATATAAATAATAAATTAGTAATTACAAACGTAAATCACGATCTATATATACAGACTCCTTTCTTGCAAATCAAGCCTACCTATTTTGACTCAAACTCTAATTCCATTGACCGACTCAATCATATGTACAACCTTTGTATTTAATATTATATAAATTTGTTGGACATCATGCCTTCCCTTGGTCCATTGAATTTTATCTATAATCATATGGCCCATGTGGCATCAGTAGTCAACTTCAAAATTAATATGGCAGCCACTAATATTTCGTAAAAAATGGGACTCTAATAATATCGCAGCCTTTGTTAGATAAGGGGGGCGGGGTGGTTAACTAGTGATGGATTCTATCACTCACAAGCACCAATCAAGTTCCGCCATGTCATCAACCATTTTTTCCATCACTCAAAACCTTTTTTAGGCGGGGTGGTCATCACTCACCACCACACCCAACAATTTCCCCCCAACCAACAAATACCCTCACATAAATAAATGTTTCGCCCCCTTTCTCTTTCATGAAACACACGTGTCAACATGCAAAGAGATGACACATGCAAGTGTCAAACATACAACCCCCATGCAGCAGAACAAATGCAGAATGTTACAGAACTTCAACGCGTGCTCGGTTTAACGCGTTTAAACTTCAACGCGTGGTGGCTTGGTCGGCGGCGGTGTGCCGTGATGAATCAACGCGTTGTGGGGTGGTATAACGCACCACCCCGTCCCCCCTAAGATAGAGATAGCGGGCTCGGCCTACTCACAAAAAATAGCTGCAATTTTAATTCGGTCTCTGGCGGTCTACTTTACTCAACTAGTTGGATATTTCTTTATTACTCTTTTTCACTCCATTTGCACCAGGACCTGGCAAAACACAAAATAATATAATATAATATAATATAATATAATACTAAAACTAAATAAAAACAAATAAAAATTATACAAAATTTATACAATTTACACGGGACAAATATGTGTATTTTACCCCACATCATGGACCCCCTTCTAGGCAGCGGTCACCCTCAACCCGTTGGTCTCAGTCGCAGGGATACAGTTCTCGCGGGGTTGGTTTAAAGTTTTAATAGTAGTTTATGAATAATGGGTTCAAGCGATTTCTTATTCTCAGTCGGGCCAGTCATTCACGACCAATCCATGGAGTAATACTAAACTTGAATCTGGTTCTCGCAGGATCTATACACTGAACGAGACATAGAATTACCCAACCACCCTTCTAACCCCCTTCCAAGTAGTTAACGTGCTTTATATAGACCGTAAAGACACGAATATGTGAATAAACGACATATGAAGAATGGTTAAGTAGATTCGTCTTCAATATAAAAAACTAATTATTAAAGTCATTAATACATACCCAATTAAAAAGTTGCTAAAGATTGAAATCATAAAAGAAAATACATAAAAGATATGTCTTCACCAAGTGATGCAAGAGTTTAGCCAAGCATGGCCTTTGTTTGACAAAGACTCTTACTATCAATCTTGGATCCCGAGAACTACAAACACACTCTAAAAGATGGAAAATGGATGATGATGGTGGATGATGGGATGAGTTGAAGTGAAACCAAGCATCCCTATTTATAGCTGAAAACAGAACGTACACCACGGCCCGTGCCCGCCTGGCACGGGCCTGTGGCCATCAGTCTCTCTCTTCTACATTAACTGCAGTGCCAGACTTGTACTAACACGGCCCCGTATGTCAATGGCACGGCCCGTGGCCAATGTACTTATTGTACTTCTTCAGATTCTGGAAATCCAAGAGTTGACCACGCCCCGTGTTGCTTTAGCACGGCCCCGTGTTGAGCTTGGAATTTGTCTTTTGTTGTTGTCTCTTTCTGCTGCAGTGATTTCTCACCGGGCACGGCCCGTGCTAGGTGAGCATGGCCCCGTTCCAGAGCTTCTATTTTTGTTATTTCTGGGGTTTGGATGTGGATGGGGGTTCGGCAAGTTGCGTCAATCCTTCTTCATTGCATTTTATGTTGGTTTTTGCTATCTGTTTGCTTCTTTTGTTTGTTTAAGCTCTTTTAGCCCTGTTTATTAAAAATGAACAAAGAAACTAGCTTTTTCCAACATTAGTACTGAAAAATTGTTGATTTTATGTCGTATTTGATGTAATTTATATGTTGTATTTTAAGAATATCAACAACCTAAACACGTGACATAGCATGTTGTTAAAAAAAAGAAGACACTTAAATATAATTTTTCAAAATTTCAAACACCGAAAGGTGTTCAAGAGGCCCTGCTCGACTATGCTATGCTTTACGGGGAGGACTTTGAACACCTTTCGTTATTTGAAATTTTGAAAAATTATATTTAAGTGTCTTTTTTTTAATAACATGTTGTCACGTTTCTAGGTTGTAATATTAAGTTATGTTGTAATGTTTTATGTTATATTTCTAATTTTTAAGTTATGTTGTAATATTTTATGTTATAATGTTATATTAAATAAATATAAATATTTGATAGAATTAAAAAGACATGTGTGGAGTCAGCCGAGTAATGGGAAAAGTCAGCCAAAGTATGAGGAGTCCGCCAAGCCGTTAGGAAGAGTCAACCGAGCCAATGGGAGGAGTCTGCCAAGTATATGGGAGGAGTCTGCCAAGCCAATAGGAGGAGTCTGCCAAGTATATGGGAGGAGTCGGCCGTCGACTCATCAGCTTTGTCGGACACGTGTAAGCTCCTCAATCATGGACTCTTCAAGTTTAGAAACGGACGCATCCCATGTTGCAGGAGTCTGTCCAAGGGCGCATGAGGGTGACATTTTATTTATGAACTCTATTGGGACGGCAGAGTTTCAATAAGATCATAATTCTTTCGATATTAACAAAATATGATCACTGGCCATATCGAAAGTACAAAATATAATAACCCTTATTATAAGCCATCCAACAACAATGTTGATATAAAATGAATACACCACATAGGTAAAATGAAAGAAAAATAAAGGTAACAGATAAGGAAGGGATCATGGAGCCAAAGGGAGCACTTCATGGAGTTTCACTCCCGGTTCCAAATGTACAAGAACTAGCTAAGGAACCACTTACGAGGGTTCCATCACGGTATATTCGCCCCGATCAAGACTATCCGATCATATCATCCCTGCCGTCTTCAAGGCCTCAAGTACCAGTCATTGATATGGAGCGCTTATCATCTCAAGATTATGTTCATTTGGAAGTCGAAAAACTACACCTCGCTTGTAGAGAATGGGGCTTCTTTCAGGTACTTGTATGGTATGGTTCACATATACTGACTTAAACATGATTTTCTAGAAATTTTAATTAGTAATTGAACACAACAGTTGATAAATCACGGGGTGAGTTGTTCATTGTTGAAGAAACTAAAGGAAGAAACACAGGAATTCTTTAATTTGCCGTTAGAGGAGAAACAAAAGTATGGGCAAAAGCCGGGAGATCTTGAAGGATTTGGACAAGCTTTTGTTGTTTCAGAGGAGCAAAAGCTAGACTGGTCTGACATGTTCAGCATCGTTACACTTCCTTCTCATCTTCGAAAGCCACACTTGTTACCTAAGCTATCTCACCCATTCAGGTTATGCCCCCACCCTCATATCTCTGTGTGTGAATATCTCCAATATTTTCTTTGATTAGAACTGGTGCTAAACATCCGTGCGTTGCGGCGGTTCAAAAATAAGCATGACGCGATGGTAATAGCCCGAGGGGGCGCCCGACCCCCCGAACTTTTCGATCCGTAGTGTTATGAATAGTACTTTCGTATAGAAATTTTTTAGGTATATACGTTTCCGCCCCCCCCCCCCCCCCCCCCCGGTTTCGGAAAATTGGGGGGGGGGGGGGCAAGCTTCGCCAATGGATGTAGCACGGGCTACGACTCAACTTTTTTTCGGTAGTGTAAATTTTTTTTTCGATTTTTATACTAAGGACAACTCTAAACAACTACGAGGACACCCCTCAAAAAAAAATTTACAAACCAATAATAAGCCCAGTTGGTGATAATGATACAAACCCAAATAATAAACGCAAATAACTAAATAATAGCACACTAAATAACCAAATAATAGCCCAAATAACTAAAAAAAAATTCAAAATTGAAGCTTGTCAAGACGGATTTACGCAATCGAATCGACCCGGAATTTTTGAACAATGCTACGGTTTGCGCGGTCGAAAAGAATTTTTTACTTTATTTTTTATTTTTTTTAATATTGTATGATTGCACGGTAAAAAAAATTAGGATATCCCTAAGTTAATTTTCTAATTCCGTCACTAATTACAATGTTACACAAATGAGCGTTAAAGAAACACTAAATTTTAGCATTTCAAAAGTTATTTAGTAAAACAACAAAATAACTTAGAAGCATAAAAAATATATTTTGTTAAATGAGTGCACACCCACGCCTGCCTAAGTTTTTGTTTAATATTTGCCACATCTCCTTCCAAGCCTATGATATAGATATAGATATATTTACAAATAACTAGACTGTTTTCATAGTGCGGCGACGACACCTTAGTTGTTTATAGCTGACACACATTATGTGATACGTTAACTATATGAAAACATGTGCTTTGACGTATCTGATCTAACTCAATTTAATGTATGTAAGAATTGTGGTTACAATGTACGATAATGACTTTAACGTGTGGTGCCCGCACACGCCATTACGTGTTTTTTACCTTGTTACACGCGTTACGTTCGTGATATTAACGTCTTAGACATAGATAAAAAGAGAGTATGTCTCGGTGGTTGCGGTGTATAGTCGTAAAAGTAATTTTGGCATTAACGTGGTTAGGCATAGATAAAACAAAAGTATAATATAATGTGTCGCACGTTGCGGTGTAAAGTTATAAAAGTAACGTGGTTAGGCATAGATAAAACAAAATGAAGTGTCAATTATCAAAAGTAAGAAATGAATGTGTAACTGACTTGGAGAAGAGGTGGTAGTTGTGAAAGTTTGGGGGTATTTTGGTCCTACTAGTGAAAGTTTGGGGTGTTATGGTCCTATGTTGAAAGTTTAGGGGTGTTTTAGTCGGTGACAAACCTTTTGTTTTAGGCTCAAACTATTGGCAAACCCAAATTGCCTATTTGCACACTTTAGGGTTTAAGTACGATGCTGTGTACAAGTCCGCGACATATAAGGTTGCATCAAAATCAGTTTCTGACTTGTGTCAGTTCTGGTCTGGCTGCTCCTATACGCCGCGTACAGGACTATATGGGGCATATATAAAAGATTTTTTTTACAAACATTTTATAAAATATTAATCGTTTCAGCAAAGTTTTATAAAAAAAAGTAAGTTTTCTATTTTAAATGAATAAAAAATAAGTATTTTTTACGAACATTTTTATACAAAATTAATTTTTTATACGTTAGTACACCTATCCTATCGTATAGGTGTAGTATAGGTCCCGTATTGTCCTCATATAAGCCTATAAGTGTGATATCATATCGTATCGTATAGTGTAGTATAGGTCTTGTATAAGGCTCATATATGCATATAGGTGTACTATCGTATAGTATAAGTATTGGATAGGCCTCGTATAGGACTATAGGGTACGATACAACACCCGTATAGACCTATAAGTGTAGTATAGATCCCCCATAGGATTATAGGTGTAGTTTAGGTCCCGTATAGTCCTATAGGCATATACAAGACCTATAGGGGACCTATACGAGACTTATACTACACTATACGATACGATACAACACCCGTATAGGCCTATAGGTGTAGTATAGGTCCCGTATAGGACTATAGGTGTAGTTTTGGTCCCGTATAGACTTATAAGCATGTACAGGACCTATACAAGAGTTATACTACACTATACGACATGATACTATATGATACGATACTATAGAATATGATGCAACACCCGTATAGGCCTATAGGTGCAGTATAGGTCTCGTATAGGACTATAGGTGTAGTTTTGGTCTCGTTTAGGCCTACAAGACCTATAGAGGACGTATATGAGACTTATACTATACTATACGATACGATACGATACAATACAATACGATACGATACTATAGGATACGATACAACACCCGATAGGCCTATAGGTACAGTATAGGTCTCGTATAGGACTATAGGTGTAGTTTTGGTCCCGTATAGGCCTATAGGCCTACACAAGACCTATACGAGACTTATACTAAACTATACAGTATGATACTATACGATACAATACGATACGATACTATAGGATACGATACAACACCTGTATAGGCTTATAGGTGCAGTGTAGGTCCAGTATAGAACTATAGGTGTTGTTTTGGTCCCGTATAGGCCTATAGGCTTATACAAGACCTATACAGGACCTATACGAGACTTATACTACACTATACGATATGATACTATACGATACAATAGTTAACAATGTTTTTAAAGTACTTATTATAAAACTTTGCTAAAACGATATATATTGTATAAAAGTGTTTGTAAAAAAAACCTTATATATGTCGCATATAGCCCTATATGTGGCGTATACGAAGGGCAAAAAAGACCATTTTACCTCTTGTTTGGGGGCTATACGCATCCCAAACCAAGGGTAAAATGGTCACTCTTGTCCTTCGTATACGCCATATGCAGCGTATATAAAGGTTTTTTTTACAAACAATTTTATACAGTATTTATCGTTTTAGTAAAGTTTTATAATAAGAACTTTAAAAAAAAAAAACATTGTTAAGTATCGTATCATATAGTATACTATAGGTCTCGTATGGACCTATGGATGTAGTATCGAATCATATATTGTAGTATAAGTCTCGTATAGACCTATATGTGTAGTATAGTATCATATCATGTCTTATCTTATCATATCGTATAGTGTAGTATCGTATAGTATTGTATAGGTGTAGTATAGGTCCAGTATATAGGCCTATAGGTGTAGTATAGGTCCCTATAGGACTATAGGTGTAGTTTAGGTCCCATATAGGCCTATATGCCTATACAAGACCTATAAGAGCCCTATACGAGACTTATACTACACGATACGATACGATACTATACTATGCTATGCTATACGATACGATACGGTACGGTACGATACGATACTATAGGATACGATACAACACTCGTATAGGCCTATAGGTGTAGTATATGTCTAATTAGGACTTTAGGTGTAGTTTAAGTCCCATATAGGCCTATACAAGACCTATAAGGGACCTATACGTGACTTATATTACACTATATGATACGATATGGTATCATATTACTATACGATTTGATACGATACGATGCTACATCCATTATACGAGACCTATAATCCTATACGAGGCCTATACGGGACATATACAAGACTTATGCTACACCATATGATACGATACAATATTATACTACACCTATAGGCCTATACGAGACTCATACGATATAATACGACACGATACTACACATATATGCCTATACATGACCTATACTACACTATACGATACGATACGATAGGATATGATATTATACTACACCTATAGGCCTATACGAAACTTATACTACACTATATGATACGATACTACTTCCATAGGCCTATACGAGATGTATATTACACTATACGTTAGAATACTTAACAATGTTTTTTTCAAAAAAAAAATACTTATTATAAAAGTTTGCTAAAAGGACAAATATTGTATAAAAATGTTTGTAAAAAAACCCCTTATATACGCAGCGTATATAAAGTGGCAAATCCCCATTTTAGCCGTCATTTGGGTTTGTACGTGGATCTTTCCAGGGGTATTCTGGTCATTATAGCATTAATATACGTCATGTACAGTGTTGTATGTCGGGTATATTTCTTTTTTTAAATCCTTTTATTAGTTATGTTTTATAATAAATATTAATATTAATAACAATAATAAATATATACACGGTGTACAGGTCTGTAAGCGGTATGTAAGACATGATGTGAATCAGAGATTCTTTTGGAAATTGGAAAAACGTGACTATACGCCGCATACAGACCTGTACGAGGCATATAAATGGGTCTCAATGGGTGTACAAATAGGCAATTGGGTGTGTAAATATGTAGTAAATAAATTCCATTTACAGATGATAATTAAATAATAACTAACAACTATAGAACTGTAAAATGTGTGCATATGAAAAAGTCATGGTTGCAAAAGTTGCTAGGCGCTCCCTAATCGGTTGAGCGGGGAGTTGAGAGTACACGACCTAGGCGGAGAGTACTCTGGGAGTACTTAAACATACTAAATTATAAGGAAATTAGTTTTTGGAAATTAAATATATGTCAAATAACATAAATTTACTAATAATTATAACAAAATACGTGAAAATGATATTTATTCTTTTAATATGATAGACATAGAAATTATGTTTTATTTTGTTTAAAGCCAAACTCGGCCTGAGTTGACATACTAGATCCAATTATGGCCGAGGTTGATCGCGTTTGATCGATTCCAAATAATTAGGCGGTGTTGAAGAAAGTCGTGTCGGCAACCTACCTTGGAGCGCTTACTCGGACTTGGAAACCTTCTTTTACAACCATGGAAAAAGTTAATCTATTATCATTTTAAAAAAATGGAAAAGAAAGTGAAAATAACTAAGACGTGAATATGAATTAATTAACTCGACTCGGTTTGCACTTGTAAAATAAAGTTATGCGTAACAAGCAAATGAGTTATATATCACCGGATATGGTATAGTTCTCTCGAAATACATAGAAAACATATTCAATATTCAATGAAATAAAAAAAAACTTTTGCAGTCCATCGACCGAACAATATTAATGATTTTCATTGAACAACAACCAAATATGAGATTTAAATTAAAGCTCCTAATTAATCTTATAACTAACACAGACAAGCCATAGAAGAATACTCAAAAGAAGTTGAGAAGGTAGCCTTAAAAACACTAATTTTCATGGGAAAAGCTTTGAAGATGGAGGATGAAGAAATGAAAGTATTGTTCTCCGATGGACTCCAAACGATTAGAATGAATTACTATCCTCCATGTCCACAGCCCGAACAAGTCATAGGCTTTACTCCTCATGCTGATGGTAGCGGGGTCACTTTCCTTCTTCAAGTGGATCAAGTAGAAGGTCTTCAAATAAAAAAAGATGATGTTTGGATCCCGGTTATACCACATCCTAATGCTTTCGTTGTTAATATCGGGGACGTCATACAGGTAACTTAATGTTTTTTTTACTCTTGAACATAGTAGGTTGAAATTAACATTGTTTAATATTATCAGATGTGATGTATGTTCGATGGGACATTGACATCTTGGTAACTTTCAGATTGTATCCAATGGAGAATACAAAAGCATTGAGCATCGGGTAGTCGTGAACGCATAGAAAGAAAGGATATCCATTGCCACATTTATAAGCCCGAATTTGGGCATGGAGCTAGGACCCTCGCTCAGCCTCGTTACTCCTGAGACACCGGCAAGGTTTACAAGGATAGGTTTTGGTGATTTCTTGAAAAACTACTTATCTAGGGAACTTAAAAGCAAAAGTAACATTGACCAATACTACATATAACGTTTGTCTACCAATTAAGTGTGCAATACATTATTAAATTACATGTGTTGTGTTAAGTTTGTATCAGAAACTGTCACTGTTAATCTAGACTATGGTCGTCAACACCTCTTAATGAAATTTGATTCCCAAAGCATTTGTGGGAATTTATGGATTCCCATAGCCTCTCAATATATGTTTGCAAGAATCAATTTATGTTCGTAAAAAAAGGCATTTTAGTTACAGATTAGAAAGTTATAAGGTTTTTTCATAAAACAAGTAAAATTCAAAGACTTATCCATGAAATCATAAAAGTTAATAAGGGTTTATCTCAAGATTACACTAGCATGTTCTTTTAACTTGCTGGGGTCAAGAAAAATATCTCCACTTCCAGACATACAAGTATACAACAACATATTGCGACTACAAAAACCGATTAGACCATTTATTAAATATTTTAAATACCAAATCTAGCTATAAAACTCGGTCACATGTCTTAAAAAGTTATTGTATCCGCAAGATGCTTTAAAGGAATACTAGCATCCACAATAGCACAACATGATTCATCTATTGCATAAACGCTTGTACGTCATACCATCATCATACCCTATAGAAAATAAGTACTTAAACATATTAATATATTATACAGGAAAAAATCCATATTTACCTTGTAACTTCCACATTTTAGCGAGCAAAATGAACAAGTATAATCTTCAGTACATGCAAAATGTAAAACATGTTTCCAATCAAGAAAAGATGAAACCATCATAAGGTTTAACTGCAAAGAAGCTGATTAAATTATAGCACGAAACATCAGGCAGCAAGAAACAAAACATTATATTCCTTAAACAAGAAGTATCTTGTGTCCTGTGCAGCCTATCATTGTAGTATTTGAAGTTAAATATCAAACTAAACAAATGAAAAAAATAAATCGCAAACAATTTTACCTTAGAACTGAAAACAACAAAAAAATCACCGGAGATAAACATGTTCAGAACGTACCCGCGACGGATTGTGACTGGTGGGTGTAGTGTGACAAAGATGACTAGGGATTATGGGTGGCCAACAGAATTAAACAAGCTCCATCATTTATTGAACTGTAAAAACCCTAATTTCAAGATACAAATTCTTTCAAAAGAATTAAACAATGTCCACAACCAGTTGAATCATGGAAATCCTAAATTGAAAAAAAAAACTATTTACTATGATGAAAATTGGTCGTACCTGAGGATGAATTCGAGATCAAAATTAAACAATTAGGCAACACAAATTGAATCATGGAAACTGTATGAGAACCCTTGGCCTGCTCCCCTCTTTTCATATCCTTATCCTTTTCTCCCGCCCCTTTCTTTGTAATGCGTTTAAATGCCAGATTGGATGAAAGTAAACGATTCAATTACCAATTGTCCGGGGGTTACTGAGATAAGGGTAAAGGTGGAATTGGTGAAAACATTTATAGATTAATTTACTAATTTATCCTTGAAGTGTCTTAAAATGTTAAGCACTTTCCCATTCTACCCCTCTAAAATGTGTTGCATTCCTTTGTATATGTTGCTTCAAAGCTTGTACGCATTGTAAAAATACATTCTTATTCATCACATATGCTTTATATAGTTATATAGATATGTAGATAATGTATACCATATATTTAAGTTTTTTAATATGAATAAAATTAATAGTATGAACCTTAATAAGAGTGTATAGTAATTTTGTCCTAAAATAATTAATATGAGAGAATGGCTAAGAATTTAGAATGACATGCACATTTCTACGGCTTTAATTGTGACTCTCTTCTAAAAAATCTGAAACCGTTCCCTCCTATAACTTTTCTTTCACATCCATTAACCTTTACTTAAATATGCAAAATTATTAAAGGTACCCATGCTTAGTCATTTGTACGGAGAGCAAATATGCTTGCACATAGATAAACAACACAAACAACTCACAAGAGAATATTGCAAATTAATACTTGGTGGTGCATATTTTGTGTGTCCGCCACTGTGCGAATAAGCTAGATAGAGCGTGTGTTGAATATTGTATAGTTTAGTATGAAAACGGGTCGGATTTGTATGTATCAATGCCCTTTCACACGAACGAGCGTTTCGTGCGAAAGGAGCCATTAGCTCTCTCACACGAGAGGAGCCCTCTCATCCCAGGTGGTTTCGGACAAATGGGCATTGCCTATAAATATAGGACTTGGGCTCCTCATTTCATAAGTTTTGGAGTTCCCAAAGGGGAACGCTGGCGAAATTTCTCTAGAATTTCGCCAGCTTGTAAAATATGTAAACTCTTTCGGTATGAATGAAGCAAGCATTCAACCTATGATATTCGGCTTCTACTCCTTTCTTATCAATAATATTCTACCGAATCGGTTCTATCGGGGCCAAAACTCCATCAAACCCGCCGGATCCTGGACTATCAATTGGTATCAGAGTTACGGTACTGATTCAGTCGATCTAACAGTTGATTGAATCACTTACGCTCATATTTTTTAGATTTTTAGGGGGTTTAGACGTAAAACATCAAATTGAAGGTCAATTCATGGATGGATTTTAAAATTGAAGACATCATTAGGTTCGTAATTGATTTTCGTACATATCTGTGAAGTTTCATCATAAAATTCGCAGAAATAAAGATTCTGGATCGAAAAATGTGATTGGGAATGTTCATGAGATTGGATCAATTGCTTTCGCGTGAAAGTGCTCTCCCATTCGCACGAGAAGGCCTCTTGGACGAAAGGAGATTCGGCATTCGTTCCAAAATTAGCCCATTCGCACGAATGGGTCAAATGCCTAAAAAGGCATTTTTTGATCGCAATGACAAGATCGGTGATTGAAAAAAAAATTCGAATTTTTAACGACCAAGATGGGTTGTTCGAGGACACTGTCCGGAGCTTCAGAGAACAGATTTGATGATGCAATCACAGATTGTGGAAATTAGTGGGGTAGTCATGATACCTATGCAGAATGATTATCATCTGGATTAGCTGACTATTAATGGACCATAACGAAAAATCTGCAATGATGAAAAACTGACTTTTGGGGGCCAAAATGACACATTTTCGGCATAGTCGAGTTTTTCAGAGATAAGAGAGGACTGAATTGCTCAATTTGAGGGGAATTCAGTGATAAGATGTCAGAATTTGCAAAAATGAGGGGGAATAAAAATTTTATAGAAAATATTGAAATTCCAGCATTTTTGAATTTTTAAATGTTTTTGTATTTTGTATTACATTTTCTCCCCCTAAAATTAAAAACATTTTAAAAAGAAAAACGACAAACCGATGCAGATTACGTCTCAGCGTCCTCCACCTTGGAATCACCTTCGACAATTTCACCCCTGATGACAAAAGGCTCATACCGTTAAGTTTCAAAAGATACTGAAATTTTGATCTATCAAACGGTTTTGTGTAAAAGTCAGCTTTTTGTTTATCGGTGTGGATCTTATCAATTCTAATCAACTTCTTTTCATAGTAATCATGAACAAAGTGATGTCGAATTACAATATGTTTTGTCTTAGAGTGATGGATAGGGTTTTTAGTTATATTAATTGCAGCCTCATTGTCTACGAAAATAGGCGTGTTCAGAAATTGCAGACCATAGTCTCTCATCTGCTGTTGAATCCACAATATCTGTGAACAACAGCTGCTAGCCAAGACGTACTCAGCTTCGCAGGTAGAGAGAGCGACCGTAGTGTGTTTCTTACACTGCCATGTTACCAGTCTAGTTCCGAAGAACTGGCAGCCGGCTTTGGTAGACTTTGTGTTTAGTTTGCAGCAACCATAATCAGAATCTGAGTATCCCTCCAGGTTGAATTTGTCGTTCTTTGGATACCACAAGCCAAGACTTGGAGTCTCACAGGATTCTTTTGACGATCACCCTGTGAGATGCTCTCGGACTAGATTGATAGCGAGCTGCGAGGCATGTGGGATACATAATGTCTGGTTGAGATGCCATTAGGTACATGAGGGACCCTATCATTGATTGGTACAAAGTCTCGTCGACTTTATCCCCCATGGGATCCGGATGAATGCCGTGATTGAGCGCTAATGGTGTGGACATATGTAAAGTTCCTGTCATGTTGTATTTCTCCAACACATCGTGAACATACTTCATTTGGTGAATGAAGATTCCTCCAAGCAACTGATCAACTTGTAAGCCTAAGAAGAACTTTATCTCGCCCATTGAGCTCATCTCGAACTTGAGTTTCATGACCCGTTCAAAGTCTTTACACAATGCGTCGTTCATCGAACCAAAGATTATATCATCCACGTATATTTGTACGATCAGCAAGTGCCCATCATCTTCTTTGGTGAAGAGTGTTGCATCTACTTTGCCGTGAGTAAAACCATTCCTCAATAGGTGTTGAGACAAAGTCTCGTACCAGGCTCTTGGGGCCTGATGCAACCTGTATAAGGCTTTATCTAGTAAGTCGACCTTGTGTTTGTGAACTGGATTGGTAAAGCCTGGTGGCTGGCCGACATACACCTCTTCTTTCACTTTTCTGTATAGAAATGTTGACTTGACATCAAGCTGATAAACCTTAAACCCTTTCCAAGAAGAAAAAGCAAGGAAAATGTGAATGCCTCGAGCCTAGCAACAGGAGCATAAACCTCAGTAAAGTCGATGCCCTCTTGCTGGCTAAAACCTTGAACTACTAGGCGAGCTTTGTTTCTGACTATCACTCCTCTGTCGGCTCTTTTGCACTTTAATACCCATTTTGTTTTTATCATTCTTTGACCCTCGGGCAAATCAACTAGCTTCCAAACTCCGAGCTTCTCAAATTGATTCAGCTCCTCTTGCATTTCATTTACCCATATTCTTCGGTAAGCGCCTCTTTATACGTTTTTGGCTCAACCTGTGAAATAAAGCACTTAATTGAGAAATCAGTTTGTAAAGGAGCTACTTTAGTATAAAAACATGATAAACCCTGATCAATTATCGGGTTCGGACTCCTGATTAGAGTTCTCCAATAATATACTCCTCGGGGTGATAAGATAGTGTCCTTGGTATCACTTCATTAGGAACTATCACCTCGTCTTCCAGATTTGAAATGTTTTGTTCCACATCCTATTGGACTTCGTCTGTTTGACCATCAATACGGATCTGCTCCCCCTCAGAATCAGATTCTCCTCTGTCGAACAAAGGACCATCAGAGCCTGAATTATTTGATTCATCAAACACCATGGCATTCTCTGCTGGTTCAACTGTTTCTGTGGTCTCAGTTTGATCTCCTGTTTGAGTGTTACTTGGGCCTGCTTCCGCATCATGAGTTCCACCTTGTTGTTGTGTAACCACGATAGGTCTTGGGACTTGCTCATGAGAGGATGACTGATGTTGCTGAAATAGCATTACCAGTTCTTCTTCAGTTGATTCCTCTGGAAGCTCAAACAATTTCCATAAGCCCTCATAGTCAAAGAGCCACGCATCACCAAGTTTCTGAGTAGGCATAGTGTACCGCTAGCAATCAACATGTTGTGCTTGAATCACTCTATTGAGACTCAATAGATATACGCGTTTTAGGGGACTCGCATATCCAACAAAGAAGCCTTCTAAAGATCTTGCACCAAATTTACCATCAGGATCAATTACTGTGCAAGGTGAACCAAAAGGTTTAAGCCACTTCAAATTAGGCTTTCGATTGTTGAGCAATTCAAAACACGTTTTGTTGTGTGTTTTTACAGTTAACACTCTATTGAGGGTGTAGCATGCAGAGGTAACAACTTCACTCCAAAAACTCACAGGGAGCTTTGAATCTGCTAACATTGTTCTTGTTGCCTCAATTAGCGTCATGTTTTTCCTTTCTACCACCCCGTTCTGCTGCGGTATGTAAGGAGCGCTAAATTCATGCAATACCCCTTTATCATTACTAAATTTTGCCATTCTTCTATTCTTGAACTCTGTACTGTTATCACTACGAATTCTTCTGATTGGTAACTTGTACAGGTTCTCAAGCTTTGGGAACAGAATCATCAAACTCTCAAATACTTCATCTTTCGATTCAAGAAACATTACCCATGAGAATCTTGAGAAATCATCCGTCACAACTAAACAGTATGAATCTCTGGAGATGCTTTTAACATTTACTTATCCGAATAGATCCATATGCAACCTCTCTAATGGCAACTTAATTGAATTTAGAATCTTCCCTAGGTGAGATTTTCTCGTTTGAATACCTTTCTTGCAACTAACACATTCATCACCCAGATGAAAATTCTTCAAGTGTACTCCCTCCACTAGATCGTTGTGAACAAGATAATTCATTTTTCTTAGATGTATATGTGCCATCTTTCGGTGCCATAGAACAGACTCTTTCTCAGTCGCTTTGAAAACGAAACATTGCGCTTGATTGTTCGTTGTGTTTGCGACACTCATGTCGAGGACATAGAGGCTGTTCTCGCGTGGTGCACGCATTAAAATCCATTCTTCAGGTATAACAAATCCTGGTTTGAGAATCAAACATTCTTTTTCGTTGAAATGTGTGGTGAACTTGCGATCACAAATCTGTGAAATACTCAGCAGATTGTTCTCTAATTCAGCGATGTAATTTACTTTTTCAAACGACACTTTTCCATTTGATAAATTCCCTCCCCGATAATACGACCACCCAAATTTCCTACAAACCCTACATAGCCTCCTTTGATAGATCTTACATCATAGAGCAAGGCTAGCATCCCTGTCATGGGCCAAGAAGCTCCACTGTCCATTATCCACTTTGACAAAATTGACCTTGGGACCCCCTGCACATGATCAAAAGCAATTACTTGAAAAGGGATACCCAAGCGTTCCCGGTCTTGGGTAGAGTTGCTGGTTGTGGGTCACAAGGTTGAACAAGTTTTTAGGAACATACTTCTTGACTTGAACACTCGAAGAAGTCTATTTCTATAACAACCCTCCAAAATAATTCCGACACCCTAAAAATATTTAGAATATCCCTAAAGGCCCTAAAATACACCCCGTATGTGAAAACCGAGCCCAAAATACCATATATAATTAAAAAATAAAATAAAAACAATTGAAATAGGTCTGTCGCGGGCCGCGACAGACTGACCTTGAGTCGTCGCGGGGCGCGAGCGAGTAGACAAGCGGCGTGACCCGAAGCTGCCACGTGTCGTATGCGTGTCAAAGCTAGATCGATGATTGGTCAAGGCTACGGCCTAGGGGCGCGACGGCCGTCCTTGGCTCCAACATGGGGCGCGAGGGACTGCCGAAGCAGCCCTATAAATAGCAGTGAACGGCATTTCATTTTCGTCGTTCAATTCCTTCGATTCTCTCTCAATTTCTCTATAATAGGC
This sequence comes from Helianthus tuberosus, assembly GCA_030545235.1. Lineage (NCBI taxonomy): Eukaryota > Viridiplantae > Streptophyta > Magnoliopsida > Asterales > Asteraceae > Helianthus > Helianthus tuberosus. The sequence continues at coordinate 90,339,263 of CM060369.1, forward strand.
ACTATACCCGGGCATAATACCCCCTAATTAGCGAAGCCCTGCCTCGTTGTAAGTATCATAACCCCCGGTTACGTATTAGATACGCTGCCCGATTGATCTAGGGTTTCGTAACGGCTGTCGTGGTTCTGCCCGACGTAGTCGTTGGAATACCGTCTCGGGGAGGGTATTACTAATGTAAATATTGGGTTATTATACTAACGCGTGTGCATTTGTGTAAATAATAGATAATCATCAGGAGATCCTTAAAGAAAACCCTAAGACAGCAAAGTGAGTAATCCTTCTTTTTGCAAACTGTTTTTACAAAACCTCATATGATTAACATAATACTAAACAGTGATTGAGTATTTGTATTCTACAATTATCGTCGGTATGTTGGGGTTTTGTATACAAAATTTGTTACTACATTGTGAGTAGTAACATGACCACAAGTCGGGTTGGCAGTACCATGGGTGGTAATTAAAGTAGATGGAAACAAATGTAATTGCGCGACCGCCCTCAATACTGTACAATGGTTTTTACCTGTGTTGATTGAACTGGGATTCACTCACCAGTATTTCCCACTGACAAAATGTTTTTAAACGCGTTTCAGGTAACAAAATGTGAAAGCCAAATAAAAGCCAGCTGGACAGCTCTGAAGGCTTGGAAAAGTGGCTATAAAGTTACCTAAAATAAAGAGATGTTTTATTTAAATAAAATAGGGTTTGTCCCTATAAAAACGTGTGTACTTGAAACTTGGGATTTTCCCATGTGTTTAATATTATAAAAGCGTGGTATTTTACTCTGATAAAATATTTCCTAACTACTGTCCTGATGTAAATTCCGCTGCCAAAATGATAAATACCGATACCACTGAAACTAGACGCGGCCGCCCGTTCCCGGTTAATTAGGGGACGAGGGTTGCGACAGAAGGTGGTATCAGAGCTAAGCCACTGATTCAGCCACAGAACTGTTCTGCTGACACCAAGATATTATTTAAAATGTTATGAAATTAATTACAGAAATACGTGCATATTTGTATATTATTGTTGTGTGTTATTTGACTATTTGTTAGTTTATAGTATGAGCGATCAAGGACCTTCCGACGCTTACCGTCACTTGTCCAGCTCACCTAGGGACGAAGGCACCTCTTCACAGCCTACCCTCTCAGGGTATTCAACTGATAATGAAGATGGGATATTCGTGTTCAAGGCCCAATCTAAAGAACCATTCCCTCATAAGAAAAGATGATGGTTCAGCAGAGGCGCGCATGAACGTAGGAAACAGATGAAAAAGTTACAACAAAAGTGAGCTCTAGCAGTCGTTAAGAGAGAAACAGATGCTCACACCCAGGATATGCTCAATAGGAGTCTAGCAAATTTTCATATTCTAGCAACTACAGCTGTAGACCCTAATTTAGAGAAACTCAAAGCACCCCAGCCCTTACCATTAATTCCCACACAACCAATGGAAATTGAAGTCAACTCAGAAAATCAAATCCCAATGCCTGGTTTTGACCCCACTGAGATACCTAGAGTACCAGCACCCAATCCCTTAGACCCAGACTACGACCCGTGGTTTGACGACCATAGGGATTACCAACAACGTTACCTAATACTAGAGGAACCTATGCCAAACCTAGCAGCCTACCCAGACTTGGACCCTCTAGATCCCTATTATGATAAAGACCAATACATCAGGGAAATTCTAGAAAACCCTTATCCTTACCAAGAACCCATGCCCCTGTTCCCAAACCCAGTACCATCCCTTGCACCCCCAATGAGGGCAGAAAATGTGCAAGAACTCTGAACCTTTGGTGAGGAGATTTTAGAAGGTAGTGAGAGGATGAGACAAATAGGAGAACGACTCGTTTGGAAGTATGACGAGCGTAATATGGAGTTCTGGATGAACCCATATCAGTAAAAATAATAATTGTAAAAATAATAATAATAATATATAATATTTATGTATGTTTGAGAAAAAAATAATAATATTTAGACAATAGCTACGGATGCCTATTAGTATTGTAATTTTAAATTCTAGTTCCAGTTTGTATTAGATGCATAATATATAAGAAAAAGTAAAAGTCGCAATGTTCGACGATTTTGATTAATATGTGTGTTGTATGATTGTTTGCATTAAATATTATCTTGTTATGTTAATAATTGGCAAATGTTTAAAATTCAGATGGACAATGAAGTAAACCAGGAAAACCCGAATAACAATAACCAGAATAACGATAACCCGAACAACAATAATAATGGAAACCAAGTGGATAATAGTGCCATCCAATACATAGTGGCACAAGGGATAATAGATGCAATGCCATATATTATTAAAACGGTTAAGGAAGCAGATAATAAAAGTAACAATGGCAGTAAGCGACCTACTGAACCAGATCACAGCGTAAACAATGGACCCATACTTCAAGTGCCTATTCCCAAAAGAAGAAGAACCATGTCTTATGGTTGTTCTTATAAAGAATTATGGTCTTGTAAACCAATTGAATTCCCAGGCAATGAAGGGGTCGTTGCAGCTCTACGCTGGATAGAAAAGACTGAGGCAGTCTTAAAAAATAAGCAAGTGCGCGGAAGAGGATAAGATAATGTTTGCCTCCAATCTGTTTAAGAACTCAGCTTTAGAATGGTGGAACACTATCCTCCAGTCTAGGGGAAGTGACAGGGTTTACAATATGGAATGGGAGGAATTTAAGAACATGGTAGAAAGGAAATTCTGCCATCCCAATGAAAAAGAACATATAGCAAATAAGTTTTTAAACCTTAGAATGACTGGAGTAGATAGTAAGGGTTACACTACCTTATTCTTCGAATATGCTAGAATAGTGCCCACCCTTGCATCACCAGAACCAGTATTAATCTCCCGTTACATATGAGGATTAATCAGCGAGATTAGGCATGTAGTCAAGGCAGCTAGACCCCAAACCATAGAAGAAGCTGTAGAACTAGCAAACACCTTGACTGATAAATTAGTGCGTACACGAGAAGAGGACCAGAGGAGGAACTGATGTGCGTAAGTGTGTATAGTTTTTAATGTATATTTTTAGCCCTTTTTAACACATTAGTCAAGTTTTAAATTTATAAAACACGATATTTTACTAACACCAAACACACATATGGGCAAGTGCACCCATCGTGAGCGTAGTATAGTGTTGGTAAGATACCGAGGTCGTTCAAGGACACAAGAGCTTTTAGTACAGGTTTATCCTCAATGTCTAATCAAATAAAAAATTTAGAAAAAGGTTTTAAACTATAAAATAAAAACTAAAAATGCTGAAAATAAAAATAAAAACAGATAGACAAGATAAATCACTTGGATCCGACTCGTATTTAGTGTAACCTTTGGTTATTTTCGCACTTTTGCACTTTTTAAGAGATTATCTTAGTTATAGTAGTAGGCCCCTCTTTTGAAGGTGACGTTACCCTCAACCCAGTAGTTTGAGTCAGCAAGGATACAATCCTAAAGGGTTGGATTATTGAAAGATAATTAATTAAGTTATTAATGCATATTGTGGTAGGCCCTCTTTTGAAGGTGACATTACCCTCGGCTAAGTAGTTTGAGTCAGCAGGGATACAATCGTAAATAGCCGTGTTAAAGTTTTAATAGTAGTTTACATATGAGGGGGTCAAGGAGTTTGGACCCCCGCCATCCAATACCAGTGGGTATTGAAGGAGATCCTACTAAACTTGACCCAGGTCCTTGCAGGATCTATACACTGAACAAGGCAAGACTCTTACCAAACCATTCCCTTAACCCCCGACCAGGTAGCCAACATATCTCCATATAGACCATGGAGATATGAACGGTGAAAATATTTTATTTTATATAGACAGTAAAATAATGCCAAGACACCACGGACAAATGATAAGGAAGATTCACCTTCAACATAAGAAACTAGTTATTAAAGTCATTAATACATAACCAAATAAAAAGTGCGAAAAGATTAAAAATAAAAAGTATTACACTAAACACTTGTCTTCACCAAGTGATGTAAGAGACTTAGGCAAACATGGCCTTTGATTGTCATAACTCTTACGATCAATCTTGGATCCCGAGACTACTCACACACTCTATGAAGGATGATGGATGATGGTGGTGGATGTGGGTTGTGATGGTGGTGGTGGGTGGGTGAAGTGTGAGAGAGGTGGTTTGCCAAGGGATGGTTTGCAAGTGAGCCAAGCACCCCTATTTATAGCCTGCACAGAAGCCCGGACACGGCCCCGTGTCAACCCATCTTCTCTTTCTTCATTAAATGCAGTTTGTCTGCATTAGTTGACCACGCCCCCGTGTCCGCTGGGCACGACCCCGTGTGCAGAAGCGTATCTGTACTATCAAGATTTTCCTAGATTCTGCGAATCTTTGCGTTGACCATGGCCCCGTGTCCACTCGGCACGCCCCTGTGGTGGGTGATAGAAGCTTCTACAACTTTGTCTTTTCTGCAGACACTTCGGCACGCCCCCGTGCCCAGTGAGCATGGGGCGTGTTCAGCTTCCTGTTCTCTTGTTCTTGCTTGGGAAGATGCTGTCGGGGGGTCGGGCATGCCACGTTTATTCCTTTTCTTGTATTTATGTTAGATTTAGCTGCCTTTTTGCTTCTTTTGTTCATTTGAGCTCATTTAATCCTGAAAATACAAAAGGAAGACAAAAACACACTTTTTCCAACATTAGTACTAAAACAAAGTTAGTTTGATGCCACATTTGATGTAATTTATATGTTTCATTTTGCACACATCAAATACCCCCACACTTGAATCTTTGCTTGTCCTCAAGCAAAACTCTTTATAATGTGGCTTACACTCCCAAATGGAATGGGTAGAAGAGAAGGTTTTTGGGCTTGTCATAGAGTGTCGGGATTCCAAGATTCTTTATTAGTTTTTTTTTTTTTTTTTTTTTGGGTAAAGGGTTACCCCAGGTGAATTTTATAAGTAAACAAATAAAGAACAAAGGCATGCCTGAACGGACATACCAACTAGACTTGACAAACCAAGCCTAGGAAATCCAAAAAGAAACAACCAGACTCAAGCCAAACATACAACCAGCTAGAAAACACAACCCTATCCCAACAAAACTAACACCAAAAGACTATATCTAGCCTGGGTCGAGATCTTCAGCACTAGGAAGAATCTTCCACTTCTTCAACAGCCTCTGATTACTGGCTTCACCTCTGAACTTGAAACCCATCAATCGTAATCGAACTGTCTTCAAAATCCTCTCACTGACTGACTCCACACTTGGTTTCATATTCGAGAACAAGCAGTTGTTTCGCTCTTGCCAAACAAAATACGTAGTAACCGCAACGACCAGTTTGCTGACAATATCCTCCGTCTTCTTCGACCTAGCATTAAGATCAAACCATCCCATAATAGAGTGCCACGAATCATCAACACTCCCCATGTTCACCATTGTTTTAACATTATGCCATACTTGAGCCGCAACCGAACACTGAAAGAACAAATGGTCTCGCGAATCACGATCATTCCTACATAACGGACAACACATAAGTCTTAAATTAGTTTCATTCCCCGCCTCCCAAATAGCTAACTGATCTTGTGTCTTGAGCTTATTCTTGATTACCATCCATAGGTGAAAAGAATGTCTTGGAATGCATTGACTAAACCAAACCCCATTAACCCATGTAACCGGTTGTTCACGATGTCGAGTATTTTGCCAAACTTCCATCGATCCGAACGGCCTTATGTTACCATCCAAATCTTTCCAGCTTGTGCTATCCACCATATTCTGTATCAACTGAGGAACACTTAAGCCAATTAAAACCGGATATAGATCATACCATGCACGGGGCCACTTCCACTGGCCATTATCATCAACGAGATCCGCCAGAGAAGAATTAAGATTAAAGCCCGCATTAGCAATTCTTCTAGGAGTAATGAAAGAGTTAAGGGGGCTATGCTGGCACTAGTTATCACTCCATACATTAGTTTGATTACCACTCCGAACCGCTTTCCATACAAAAGGACGAATAGCACTTCGAATGGCCAAAATTTTTCTCCAACCCCAACTGATATTAGCTCGAGGCTGGATATCCCATAAGCTTCTACCATTTAACTTATGTGAGTAGATCCACTGAACCCAAAGTGACTTCCGTTTAGTGAGAATACTCCAAATATGGTTAGTCATTAGAGCTTTATTAACATCCGATATGCTCCTAATGCCTAACCCACCTTCCTCCTTAGGTAAACAAACCTCAGCCCATGGCATCTTCGCTTTTACCCTACCTTGATTATTAGCATTCCACAAGAACCGACGCATGAGTTTCTCTAGATCGTTTGTGACTCGAGCAGGAATGATAAAAACTGAAGCCCAATAAATGTGCATAGAAGACAAAACCGAATTGAAAAGCTGTAACCTACCAGCAAACGATAGGGACCTATTCAACCAACTATCAATTTTCTTCTCCACTCGGTCAATCAAAGGCTTACAATCTTTAAACATGAGATTTGTCGATATTAACGGCACCCCCAAATATTTAACAGGCAACATACCTTGATTAAACGGCATGAGATGAAGAATTTCCTGCTTCACAGGATTCGGCACATTACAGAAATACACCGTACTCTTGGCCGGGCTTGGCTTCAGGCCAGAAGCATTGGTGAACCGCTCAAGTGCATCCCTAACTTTCTTAACCGAAGTGATATCCCCATGCACAAAGATGAAAAAGATCATTCGCAAACGACACATTAATAATCCTCTGTTTAGCACAATGAGCATGGAACTTGAAACCCGTAGCTGGACATGCACCCCGTTGAAGTAGTAATGAAAGAATTTCCATAACCAACGTGAACAGGTATGGCGACATAGGGTCACCCTGTCGTAGCCCCCCTTCTACCTTGGAAATACCCATGCAAATTACCATTAAGACTTATAGAGTAGGTGACCGAGGTAACACACTCCATTATCCATGCAACCATCTTCCTATGTAACCCGAACCCATGCAGAACACTCTCCAAGAATGACCAACTGACCGTATCATAAGCTTTTTGGATATCTATCTTGAAAACACATCTAGCCGGGCCACGATTCAAATGATAGTTATGCATTAATTCCTGAGTCAAGAGAATGTTATCTGAAATTTTCCTCCCCGGAACAAAGGCCAATTGATTAATGCTAACCAGAGCACCTTTTAATCTATCAGTAATGATCTTGCTAATACATTTATACAAAACATTACAACACGAGATAGGCCGATAATCAAGAACCGAATCAGGAGTTTCCACTTTAGGAACAAGAGCCAAAATCGTGTGATTTACTTGCTTCAGAAGTTTACCATTATCAAAGAATTCTAACACGGCATTAGAAACATCATTACCCACAATATCCCATGCGTTCTTGAAGAAATCCGATGTGTAACCATCAGGACCCGGGGCTTTATTTTCCGCAATACCAAACATAGCGTTCTTCACTTCCTCCCGAGTAACCTGACGAACCATGCTATTGGCGTCACTAGAGCTCAAAACATTTATATCCAGCTCCTCCATATTAATGGTCGAAACTTGGTCCATATGACCCAGAAAATTTTCGTAATGATGAACAAGAGCACTAGGCACATTATCTCCTTTAAACCGATTTCCAGCTATATCCTGAATCGACTGGATTCTACCTCTAGCATTCCTACATTTAAGAGTGTTATGGAAGAAAGCCATATTTGAATCACCAGCACACAACCACTCCACTTTTGACTTTTGCTTTAGGAAGCATTCTTCATCATAAGCCGCGGTTTTAAAAAGATTAAGACACTTAGCTTCCTTTTCCCTCAAGGCGACATCTAGCGGGTTATCATCCACTTGCTTCTGAATATCATCCAGCTGCTTCCGAAGCTCCAACACTCTATCATGCAGATTACCTTGTTTAAACAAGAGTTTACGCATTAACGGTTTCAGGTTTCGAAGCTTTTTTGCAACCGAGAACATTGTGACTCCTGGAACGTTTTTCGACCACTCCTGCTCCACAAACTCCCTGAATTCTGGCTTAGAAGTAATAAAATTTGCAAATTTAAATGGTTTCGGCTTCACCTTAGCCAAGTTCAGCCACTTGAGAATGCATGGAGTATGATCCAAAATTCTAAAAGGATGATAACACACAAAAGCTTGAGGAAACATCTCTAAAAACTTCAAGTTCCCCATGACGCGGTCAATCTTTTTTAACAATCCAATACCCTGCTTAGGTTTCTGGTTACACGTATAATGCAACCCATGGCCCTTAATATCTACAAGCTCCGAATATTGAACACAATCATGAAACTCTCTCATGCCAATAGAACCCGTAAACGGACCATATAATGAATCTTCCACATGGAGGGCCGAGTTGAAATCCCCCATAACTAGCCAAGGCTTATCATGACAAAGGCTTTTATGAATACACAGATTCTCCCATAAGCGTCTTCTCTCCTGATACGAATTCTTAGCATAGACAAAAGAACAGAAAACAGCATTATTATCATGTTTAGGACAGATTTATGTATGTATAACCTGGTCCTCCTGAGATAAGACCATGAGATCCACCACATCCGTATTCCATCCCAAAATGATTCTAATACCTTGCTCACACAAATCACCATTCGACGTCCAAGCCTAATTACGAAAGACAAACTTACACACCTTATCTAAGTTTTTAACATCCACATGAGATTCCAGAATGGCACAAATAGTTAACCGATTTTCAGACACAAGCATACGAACCTCCTTTTGTTTCAGGGGTTGGTTCAAACCCCTTATATTCCACGAAGCTATGCTATCCATTCAAACCGACCGTACCGGGAGTGCTTGCCCCCTCAGAAGCTTGACGTTGTTCATACCTCATAAAATCAGTCGTTTCCATTGGAACTGTTTCCACTACCTCTTCATCAGAACGCGTAAACTTTCCACCATCCTTCTTCAAGATTGGCCGGCTCTCATTATCATTACGTGCATTACCATCCGTGACTTGTATATCATCCATAGCAAGAGCCTCAAACGAGTTGCTGGTACTCACATTACCACCCACCTTGCTATCCACTTTATCATTTTTAGTACCGGAAGTACTCGGACCAAGTTTGTTAACTTTCGGCTTGTAGATAAACTTTGATTTTTGTTTCTTTTGAACAGCTCCTACCCTAGCCGTCTTCCTCATCTCCGTTATAAACCCCTCCTCATCAACAACCACATGTTTCGGATTATTATTCACATTTTTAACACACGTGTGATCATTATGGCCAAAAACACTACAAACCGAACACCTTTGTGGCTTCCATTCATATTCCACCTTAACTTTTTCAGTAATATATCCATCCTCGTCCAACTTCGGGATAGCAACAATAATATGATCCTTCAGCTCATTGTCAGCATTAACTCCTCCCCCAATTATCCGAACACATATCTGCTGTATAACCATCTAATCTTTTTGGGATCCCTATCTTGGACGCCAATAAACTTAGCCCATCATCAGTGTAGACCGAAATTGGAACATTATGTAACTTCACTCACATCGGAACTGACTTGATACCCTCTTTTTTTAGGCTCACAAACGGAGACCAAACATTCAAAAACAACGGCACTTTCCGGATCAACCATGGCCCCCCCTCCAACACTTTAGCCATCCCCTCTTTAGTGTCAAACTTAAAAAAGAAAAATCCATCCGAATTCATCATAATTTTAGCGAAACCATACTTAGACCAAACATTCTTTGCATAATATTCAACAACCGGGTATGGCAAACGATTACCTAAAAAATATCCATAAAGAACATTTTCAAACTTTTCCTGAACCTTTCGGATGACCTCACAAGGAATCACAACATCAGCATCCTGAATAGTCTCTTTCGAATCCAGATGTCTGAAATTAACTTCACGTTTCACCGAATTAAAACTCTTGACCTTTTCCGCATACGAAGGCACTGAAGTGCTCTTTTCAGCATCCTCTTCCAATTTACGATCCCCAGCATCCGAACTAACCGGCACACTCACCTTTTCCAGCTCATCTATAATATTAATCATCCTGGGTTCATTAATCGTGACACCACGTCTCGGTAACAACGGATTTCCATCAATATTAATTGACCTAGCATCATACCCCTTGCCAAACATCAACGTTTTCCCTAACGCCTCATGTGAACTCGTCGGTTTAGCATTGCTCGAACTCAGAAAAACATCCCCATGCAGCTTTTCAGAAAAGGATTGAAACCCTAGATCCTCCAAACTCCTATCCCTATTCCTCTCCATGCACCAAATACGACACCAAAATCAACCAGATGACACGAACATGCAGCCACGTCAATCACCCTAGTCCTTAAACCCTAGTATTAATCTTCAACCCTTAATCAATTAAAACAGTGTATCGATCTAGCTAAATTAATCTCAGTTAACCACGATCAATAACAACCAAGTTAATCAATCAGGGTTTCAAATTAATGACTAAGGCGGCGATTAATATCAAGAAAAGAAACAAAAACCCTAGATTCAAATCGGTCACACCTGCTAACTAGTTCGTTATAGAGATTCAAGAGATCAAATCTCTAATCACAGACTGTTATACAAATGATCACAAGAAAAAACTAGGGTTTCAAGAAGAAACCAAATCGCCTAAGGGGAGAGAGAAAAGGGTTATTAGGTTTTATTTTTATTTTTATTTTATTTACAATCCTATTCGTCATGATTTATTTAGAACATTACATAAGATAAATTACTTATTAGGGCATAACATGCCTCTTTAAAATTCCATTTATATACAAGTTCACATACCTAAGGGGGATCACTCAACACTTGGCCGAAGATGTATTTTTGTGAATCTCTCTAGAGCGGCATGGAACTTACTCCTACCATAAGCTTGCCAAGTAATCAATCCTCCTCCTTTTTAACTATAAATCTTTGTAAATATCAAGAGGACTTTTGGGGGAAGGGTTAGGCTCGGGTTAAAGGTAGGTGGTTTGGTTAGTGGTTAGTAGAAAAGGGCGAAAGGCGTAAAAAGTGTCGGTTTTCGTAAGACTTATAATTTTTTTTCAACTTTTTACTCTAATGAAGCATTTCTTCAAACAAAGTTCTTTTTGATAAACTTGCTCGTTTATTTCTTTTGGCTTCATCAATTTTTTTTTTTTTTTTTTTGATAAGGAAGTCACAAGAAAACCGAGCTTTGTTACTGAAATAAAGGGTTTAAAATGTAAAAGGGTTTTGGTGGGTAAAAATGGTGTTTGATTTGGGTTAAGAAATGAAAAGGTTTAGACTCAAAAGGGTTAACTAGGGGGATTTTGGGTTGGTGTAAAAAAAAAGAAAATAATGGTGTTGAAATAAAAAGGGTTAGTCCAAATGCCTCCATCATTTACTTACTTGGGTTTAAGTTGGTAAGGACCGGGAATGTATTGTTGTGGCAAGTTCTAAAGTTGTAAGAACCAAGCGGCTATTCACACAAGAAACGAAAAATGAGCATTTAGTTTAAAGATATGTATTTGTATGCTCAATAAAGGCTCAAAACTCACTTTTTGTGGGAATGGGTTTTTATGTGTTCAAGTATATATAATCAAATTTTAACTAGATTTGTCATGCCGTTTCATAATTTTCTTATGTTGGTTCTTTTTATCACGACGCTATCGGTTGTAAATTTGTAAAAATATAACCTTTTTAGAACTTGTAATTCCCAAATTAAACCAAGACAAGTAAAAAAAATTAAAAGATTTTTAAAAAATTTGGGGTGTTTAGCGGTTCCAATAGAGTTTTGTGTAAAGCTTGTAATTAGGACTTGCAATATTCAAGGTTTTAGCATCCCCCCCCACACTTAAATTACACATTGTCCTCTATGTGTCCCAAAAATAAGTTTTTAGGTTGATTGAATGTGTAAAAGTGTGTTAAAAACAAAATTTTATGTTACTGGGCAGCTGGACACGGCCCCGTAGTCAGATTGCCAGTAACGGGAACTTACAGAAGGTGGACACGGGGGCGTGTCGGCTGGGCACGACCCCGTGTCTGGCAAAAATCTGCATATTTTAGACAGCAGTAGGTCTGGGGCAATGGGCACGGGGGCGTGTTGGCTGAACACGACCCCGTGTGGACAAACTGCAAAGGTGTAAAACAGGTTTCTGGCTTCGGTTTTCCTCTCCCGGCTTTAGTAGCACTAATGTTTAGTGCTCTAAGCCTCGTATGTAACTGTTTAGCTTATAAATACCACACCAATCATCACAAACAACCTAAATTACCAAAGTTAATCATCCACATCACACGTTAAAGAAAAGAAAAATAAATGCAGAAATTAAAATGAGTTAGAGAAAGTAAATTGTTCAACAAGCGGCACGCAGGCCGGAAATTGTTCATAAGATAAGGGGGGTTAACCTGATAGACCTCCAATCGGTTGATCCTACCTCCACTCCTCCCGCTCAATCCATGTCCTCGTCTTCATCATCATCGTCTCCTTCGTGCCCCACCATGTACTCCCAGATGTTCCCAATGTCATCCTGTATGTCGGAGATGTTTCTCTCTATTGTTCCGACCCGGGCGTACGTGTTGCTGGCCATGTTGTAGGTGTTCCTGGTGCACATAAGGTTTTCCTGCAATAAATCATGAAACTTTGAAAGTTAGGAAAACCACCTCCTTGAGAGGAGGATTGGCCCGGATCACCCTGGGGCTGGTAGTGGTACTGAGGAGGAGGACGGATATGTGGAGCATGTAAGACGAGTGCTTCCTGTCGGTTCCATGCATGCCCTTGAACTCTTTGAAAGCTATCCGTCCCATCCTCTGCTTCATAAATCAGGTTCATTGAGCGGCAAATGACCATATCCACTCACCCTGACCATGGTCATTTGCGGAAGGACCTTGGCATGTTCACGAAGTGTTTGAAAAGGCGGTATATCCACCCTCCAAAGAAGATAGGATTCGGGTGAGTAGCAACTTGGTTCTAATGCATGTTTCGGAGCAGGAGGTATGGAACATCAAGGTTGACCCGGTTGTGGATGCAATGAAGGACTACTAGATCCCGTAAACCTACAACACCGCTGCTGTCGTGCCTTTGGCTAAGAGAGTAGGTGAGGACCCTGTGAATGTAGCGGTAAAGAGGGTCTCTCAACTGGGTACTCTTAGTTCGGCTCGGATTGTAGTTTTCATCTCCTATTTGAGCCCAAGCAGCTTGAAAGTCATTTTCCCTGATTTAGCGGAGACCGCCGGTGTTTTCCTCATCCCCAGCATCTTCTTCCGAGTACAACCCCACCAGAGCCCCAAATTGAGCAATTGAGATCCGGTATGTGGTTCCTCCACAGCGAAACTCCAACCCTTCATTGTCAAATGGCTCAGCTCTTGTGTTGAAAACTAGTGTGCTATAGAATTCCATACTGTACTAGTGCATAGAGTGAAGTCGAGTGCAAAGGGCAACTCGTAGTGGGCCGGTGACGATGTTGTTGAATCGGTCCAATTGGTTCACTGCCTCAAGAGTGTTTGTGCACACTTGTCTGGGGTTCTCCTCGGGCCTAGTCCTTCACACGTCATAACGAGCTTGAGCCGCCAACTCGTTAGCATTGAATCGAGTGAATTTCTTGGCCATCTGAAAGAAAACACTAAAATATTAGCAAGAAACAGTGAAAAATTTGGAGAAAACTGAAAACAATCGGCTGAACACGGCCCCGTGTTCAGCGGACACGCCCCATGTTCGTTAGAATTCGGCTGGACACGCCCCCGTACTCAGCGAGCACGACCCCGTGTCCAGGCGTCTGTTTCCCAAAAATCCCATTTTTCGACCCGGTCCCGAAAACTTGAAAATTTTTGGTCCAGTAGGGGCGGTTTTCCCAGAAAATGAAACCCCAAGTGTTGTTTTTTCTCAAAACAAACCGTTTACCCCTTCAATTTTAACTTTTTCAGTTCAAAAACAAGGGTTTGGGGTTTTTGTGAGAGATCGGGCAAATCTACAAACAATACAAGTTGATTTACTTCCTATAACATGTATCTATACTAATGCTAACAGATCTAAGCAAAAATTTGAGGTTCGATCCGGTTGAAATTCAAGAACCCTAGATTTTTCCCTAAATTTTTTATGTTTAAACTACATGCAAGTGTTTAATCTAACGACTAATGATGATAGGATCATACCTTGATGTTGTTAGAAGTAGAGGAGACGTCAAAATCTTGCAGAAAAATCGCCTGAACCAGAGAGTTTTCGGGGAAACGGGCTATGTGGAATGAAGAAACTGTGTTGAAAAAGGGGTTTTATCCCGACAGTTGCGCAGACACGGCCCCGTGGGCGGGCAATTTTTGAAAAAAAAATTAAGTGCTCGTGTGAGTGCCCTGTTTTCCCGAAATTTTGGTTTTAGAAATCTTACCGATTTAGATGTTCTCCCGATTGTTCGTAACTTACCAGGTATGATGTTTATGCTTGAACCTTTGTTTCATTCTTTGACCGTTTAAGTGAGATTTCCTCTTCCTCATCCTCAAAATCCTTGATATAGCTTCAGCCGTTAGCCATTGACTTTGAATGGAATTCCATTCCGAGATTTAATTTCTACTGCATCGTGTGGGAAAATATGGGTGATGGAAAAAGGTGCTGACCACCTAGACTTTAATTTACCAGGAAATAATTGAAGTCGTGAATTAAACAATAGAACTTGATTTCCTACTCGAAATTCATTAGGTTTAATGTGTTTATCATGCAAGTTTTTCATTCTTTCCTTATAAATTTCGGAGTTAGAGTATGCATAATTCCTTAATTCGTCTAATTCATTTGATTGACAAAATTGATTTTTACCTACAAATTCTAAATCCAAGTTTACATTTTTAATTGCCCAGTAGGCTTTATGTGCAATTTCTACTAGCAAATGACAGCTTTTTCCATAGACGACCTTATATGGGGTTTACCTATTGTTGTTTTATAAGCAGTTCGAAAAGCCCATAAAGCGTCATCTAATTTATCGGCCCATTCTTTTTTATTTAACCCTACGGTTTTTTCAAGTATTCGTTTTAAACCTCTATTAGTCACTTTGGCTTGTCCGTTTGTTTGAGGGTGATTTGCCGTTGAGACCCGGTGATAGACCCCATACCTTGTTAAAAAAATTTCGAGTTGATGATTACAAAAATGGGTACCCCTATCACTTTTTAAAGCTTTTGGTGTTCCGAAACGAGAGAATAATTTTTTCAGAAACCTTACCATGACTCTTCCATCATTTGTTAGAAGTGCCCCGGCCTCGGCCCATTTAGACAAGTAATCGACCGCCACAAGTATATATTTATTTCCTTTTGACGGTGGGAAGGGTCCCATAAAGTCGAGTCCCCACACATCAAAAATTTCACAAACAAGAATGCCATTTTGTGGCATTTCGTTTTTGGAAGAAATATTACCTGATCTTTGGCAAGCATCACATGTCTTGACAAGACTTTGGGCGTCTTTGTAAATGGTTGGCCAATAAAATCCTGAATCAAATACCTTTCGTGCGGTACTAGCGGCACCATGATATCCTCCGTATGGACCTTCATGACAATGGCGGAGAATTCTTCTTGCTTCGCTGCCATGTACGCATCGGCGGATGAGTTGATCGGCACACATTTTGAAAAGATAAGGATCTTCCAAAAAATAATGCTTCACATCGGCAAAGAATTTCTTTCTTTGATGATGTGGCCATCCTTTTGCGACTATACCGCTAGCTAAGTAGTTAGCATAGTCGGCGTACCATGGTTCTTCTCGGTATTCCACCATTTCCAGGGACTCCGTTGGGAATTTTTCATTGATTTGCTCGTCCCTGGTTGCCTCTAAAGCTGGGTCTTCTAGGCGTGAAAGATGATCTGCTGCGGTGTTTTCTGCTCCTCTTTTGTCTTTGATTTCAATATCAAATTCTTGGAGAAGTAGAATCCACCGAATCAAACGTGGTTTAGCATCCTGTTTCTTGAAGAGATATCGAATGGCTGCATGATCTGTATAGACTATTGTTTTAGAAAGAACAAGATAAGAACGAAATTTACCAAAAGCAAATACCACGGCTAGTAACTCTTTTTCTTTTGTTGTGTAATTTTCTTGTGCATCGTTAAGTGTTTTACTAGCATAATAAATTGGGTGAAAATGCTTATCTTTTCTTTGTCCCAAGACGGCTCCAACTGCAAAGTCACTTGCATCACACATGATTTCAAAAGGTAATTTCCAATCAGGAGCTATCATGATAGGTGCATTGAATGCTTGATTGCAATCCTTGTCAAAGATGAAAGGGGCATCTTTTTCAAGTAATTTTGTTAGAGGCCTTGAGATTTTAGAGAAGTCCTTGATAAATCGTCTATAGAATCCGGCATGCCCTAGGAAACTTCTGATAGCTCTAACGGAGGATGGGGTGGTAATCGAGAAATAGTGTCTATTTTTGCTCGATCCACCTCCATTCCTTTGCTAGAGATTTTGTGACCGAGTACTATTCCCTCTGTTACCATGAAATGGCATTTTTCCCAGTTAAGGGCGAGGTTAGTTTCCTCACATCGGGATAGCATTCGTTCAAGGTTATCGAGGCATTGGTCGTATGAATCTTCAAAGATAGAATAGTCGTCCATGAAGACTTCCATTGTCTTTTCTATCATATCATGGAAGATGGCCACCATGCAATGTTGAAAGGTTGTGGGGCCAATACATAGACCAAACGACATGCGTCGATAAACAAAAGTTCCATAGGGACATGTGAATGTTGTCTTTTCTTGGTCTTCGGGTGCTATCGGGATTTGAAAGTAACCTGAAAAACCATCTAAGAAACAATAAAATTTTTGACCGGATAATCTTTCTAACATTTGATTTTGAAGGGTAAAGGAAAGTGATATTTCCTTGTTGCCTCATTTAATCGACGATAATCTATACATACCCTCCATCCTGTGACGGTTCGAGTTGGTATTAATTCATTCTTTTCATTAGTTATTACCGTCATACCTCCTTTCTTTGGAACTACTTGGACGGGACTTACCCACGGACTATTGGAGATAGGGTAAATAAGTCCGGCGTTAAGTAATTTGATGACTTCATTTTTAACCACTTCTTGGACGTTTGGATTTACTCTACGTTGTGGTTGTATTACCAATTTATAGTCATCATTCATTAAAATTTTTTGTGTGCACATGGAAGGACTTATGCCTTTAATATCTACAAGCTTCCAAGCGATCGTGTTTTATGTTTTTTCAAAAGCTTGATTAATTTTTCTTTTTCTACACTACTTAATTTTGAAGAAATAATTACATGTGATTTACCATCTTTGTCTAGAAAAGCATATTCCAAACCTTTTGGGAGTTCTTTGAGCTTAAGAGGTGGGTCTTTAGGAGACTCTTTATTTGGTTGCTCATTTTGATCAAGAACCACAAAAGTTTGTTCTATGGTGACCTCTTCTTCAACAAAGTAGTCAATTTCTTCTCTTGTATTGGGTGGTTCATCTTCATCTTCAATTAGGGGGTCATTATTGCCGAATGGATATTTCATTGAACGCTCAAGATTGACACTCCTTTTAAATGCCCCTAATTGAATAGATAGATTGTTGTACTTCCGGTTTTTCAAAGCTTCGTGGGTTTTTACAAAAGGTCGTCCCAACACTAGAGGAGCGTCATCAAGGATGCCAAAGTCGGTTGGGATTACCATTTGATTTGTTTGGACTAAGACATCCTCAACTATGCCGATTGATTTTATGACCCTCTGATTGGATAGAAAAATGGGTATTTGAAGTGGAGAAAAATCACTAATACTTAATTTTTCGAAAATATAGTTTGGCATTATATTAACACAAAGATCTTTATCGATTGTGATATTACTAATAAAGGAATTTTGAAAAAAAAACATGGAACCGGTGTAATGTTAATTTCAAATGGGTCTTCTTTTATTAGCGAAGTTTGATAATTTGTTAACTTAATGCTTACCGTTTCGTCAATTTTAGTGTTAGTGTTTAACTCTTTTAAAAACTTAGCATGAGTGGGAACTAAACAATGATTTTCGAAAGAAGGTGACAAGAGATTAATTTCTTCAAAATTAGACTCTTCTTAAAATTTAACGTTGTCGGACTCACCTTTTTCGTTGTTTAACTCATGTGTCGGTTTTTCACTTACTTGTTCTTCCATTTTTACATTTTCAACTATCTCTTTTTCATTTAATTCTTCTCTTGCGCATGACTCCTCTTCCCTTGCATGAGATTCTTTTATGCATCGTTCGATAGTTTTAATGTGTTCTATTATCCTATCGGCTATGTCGGTGATAGAGTAAGGATTGGGATCCTCAAAGCTTGAATCCGGATGTTCGATCCTTTGTTCCTCATAATGTTCATAGGAAGTAGATGGTTCACACCATTGTCCTTCATTGTAAGTATATGATGGATAAGGGTCGTAATTTTGTTCTTCATAATACTCATATGAGGTGGGTTGTTCACGCTATGGTTCCTCATAATAAGCATATGAAGGTGGAGGCTCATATCTTGGTTCCTCAAAGTATGAGTATGAAGGCTCATACCTTGGTTCTTCAAAATATAAGTATGAGGGAGGAGGTTCATACCTTTGGTCTTCATAGGATGTGTATGAAGTTGATGGCTCATACTTGGGCTCCTCATAGTAGGTGTATGAAGTGGATTGTTGAAATAAGTCACAATATTGAACCGAGTGCAGGTCACCACAAATGGTGCAATAGCCTTCCCTATAATCATCCTCCTCATAGGTGTAGTTGTAGCCTCGAGACCAGAAAGCAAAAAAAAAAACCGGAAACAGTGGCTGGACACGGCCCCGTGTTCAGTGAGCACGGCCCGTGTTCAGATTATGTATCTGGGCGTTTGAATTAAAGTAACCGGTTTTGTTGAGCACGGGGCGTGTTTGATGAGCACGGCCCCGTGTTCAAACTCTGTATCTGGGTGTTTTATGAAAAAAAATGCAGCACGGCCCCGTGTTCAGGCTACTGTAAATGCAAAAACTAACTAAAATGCAGAAAAATGTGCGCGCTTTAAAAAGGTTTCGAAAAACTGATTAGGCCGTCGATTTTAAGCTTTCTTAAAATCCTTGTGTCCCTGACAACGGCGTCAAAAGCTTGATGTGCGTAAGTGTATATAGTTTTTAATGTATATTTTTAGCCCTTTTTAACACATTAGTCAAGTTTTAAATTTATAAAACACGATATTTTACTAACACCAAACACACATATGGGCAAGTGCACCCATCGTGAGCGTAGTATAGTGTTGGTAAGATACTGAGGTCGTCCAAGGACACAAGAGCTTTTAGTACCGGTTATCCTCAACGTCTAATCAAATAAAAAATTTAGAAAAAGGTTTTAAACTATAAAATAAAAACTAAAAATGCTGAAAATAAAAATAAAAATAAAAACAGATAGAGAAGATGAATCACTTGGATCCGACTCGTATTTAGTGTAACCTTTGATTATTTTAGCACTTTTGCACTTTTTAAGAGATTATCTTAGTTAAAGTAGTAGGCCCCTCTTTTGAAGGTGACGTTACCCTCAACCCAGTAGTTTGAGTCAGCAGGGATACAATCCTAAAGGGTTGGATTATTAAAAGATAATTAATTAAGTTATTAATGCATATTGTGGTAGGCCCCTCTTTTGAAGGTGGCGTTACCCTCGGCTAAGTAGTTTGAGTCAGCAGGGACACAATCCTAAATAGCCGGGTTAAAGTTTTAATAGTAGTTTACATATGAGGGGGTCAAGGAGTTTGGACCCCCGCCATCCAATACCTGTGGGTATTGAAGGAGGTCCTACTAAACTTGACTCAGGTCCTTGCAGGATCTATACACTGAACAAGGCAAGACTCTTACCAAACCATTCCCTTAACCCCCGGCCAGGTAGCCAACATATCTCCATTTAGACCGTGGAGATATGAATGGTGAAAATATTTTATTTTATATAGACAGTAAAATAATGCCAAGACACCACGGACAAATGATAAGGAAGATTTACCTCCAACATAAGAAACTAGTTATTAAAGTCATTAATACATAACCAAATAAAAAGTGCGAAAAGATTAAAAATAAAAGGTAGTACACTAAACACTTGTCTTCACCAAGTGATGTAAGAGAATTAGGCAAACATGGCCTTTGATTGTCAAGAACTCTTACGATCAATCTTGGATCCCGAGACTACTCACACACTCTATGATGGATGATGGATGATGGTGGTGGGTGGGTGATGTGTGAGAGAGGTGGTTTGCCAAGGGATGGTTTGCAAGTGAGCCAAGCACCCCTATTTATAGCCTGCACGGAAGCCCGGACACGGCCCCGTGTCCATTGGGCACGGCCCCGTGTCCACCCATCTTCTCTTTCTTCATTAAATGCAGTTTGTTTGCATTAGTTGACCACGCCCCCGTGTCCGCTGGGCACGACCTCGTGTGTAGAAGCGTATCTGTACTATCAAGATTTGCCTAGATTCTGCGAATCTTTGCGTTGACCACGGCCCCGTGTCCGCTGGGCACACCCCCGTGGTGGGTGATAGAAGCTTCTATAACTTTGTCTTTTCTGCAGACACTTGGGCACGTCCCCGTGCTCAGTGAGCACGGGGCGTGTTCAGCCTTCTGTTCTCTTGTTCTTGCTTGGGAAGATGCTATCGGGGAGTCGGGCATACCACGTTTATTCCTTTTCTTGTATTTATGTTAGATTTAGCTGCCTTTTTGCTTCTTTTGTTCATTTGAGCTCATTTAATCCTAAAAATACAATAGGAAGACAAAAACACACTTTTTCCAACATTAGTACTAAAAAAGTTAGTTTTATGCCACATTTGATGTAATTTATATGTTGTATTTTGCACACATCAGAACCTAGCTCAAAGGCTTACCCAAGAATTTCGTTATGGAAATTCCAACCGTGGGAAAAATGTAGGTTCTACCTCTGCACCTTATTGTAAGGCTTGCAAGCAGAAGCATTCAGGAAGATGCTCCACCTACTGTAATTTTTGCAAGATACCAGGACACAAGGAAGAAGATTGTAGGAAGAAACCTAATAATGGAATGTGATTCAACTTTGGAGAAAAGGGTCACATCAAACCAAACTGTCCCTAGCTCCAGCCATAAACAACAAGAATACTAAAAATGCTAGAGCATTTGTTATGACTGCAGAAGAAGCTAAGATGATTCCGGACGTGATCGCCGGTACATTTTTAGTTAATGATGTTTTTGCTAAAGTATTATTTGACTCTGGTGCAAACCAAAGTTTTATTAATACTTCGTTTTGCAAACTTCTCAACCAACCATTAACTAAACTCCCACAAGAATGTTAGTAGAGACAGCAAATGGGGAAACCATTAAGATTTTTGAAATCTTGCAGGGAGCAAGAATAGAATTTTCAAATCAAAAGTTTATTGCAAACCTTTACCCAATGAATCTGGCAGGATTTGATGTTGTATTAGGAATGGATTGGTTAGTAACCAATAAAGCCAGTCTTTCATGTGATCAAAAGTCGATTCATGTAAATTCACCTAAGGGTGAAAAGATCACAATTAAAGGAGATAAGCCCCCTAGATCCATAAAATTCATCTCTGTGATGAAAACAACAAGTTATATAAGAAAAGGATCATTAGTATATTTGATTTCCCTAATCACTAACACTAAAGGAAAAGAACTGAAAGATATTCTAGTAGTATCTCAGTTTTCAGATGTGTTTCCAGAAGAATTACCAGTATTGCCAGACATGGAAGTTGAATTCAGAATCCACCTGCTTCCAGGAACAACACCAATTGCCAAAGCACCTTACCGTTTGGCACCTGCAGAAATGCAAGAACTGAAGAAACAGTTAGACGAACTGTTGGAGAAAGGATTCATACAGCCAAGTTCATCGCCATGGGGAGCACCGATCTTATTCGTTAAAAAGAAAGACGGATTAATGCGTATGTGCATTGACTATCGCGAATTGAACAAGGTCACGATTAAAAATCGGTATCCATTACCAAGAATCGATGATCTGTTCGATCAGTTGCAAGGAGCTCGATTTTTCTCAAAAATCGATTTACGCTCAGGATATCATCAATTAAAGGTACAGGAAGAGGACATTCCTAAGACTGCATTTAGGACAAGGTATGGCCATCATGAATTTACTGTCATGCCATTTGGTTTAACCAATGCCCCAGCTGCATTTATGGACATGATGAACCGGATATGTAAGCCATATTTGGATAAATTCATAATTATCTTTATAGATGATATTCTCATTTACTCTAAAAGTAAAGAGGAGCACACAACGCATCTTCATGCACTTCTAAGTTTATTGAGAAAAGAAAAGCTTTATGCAAAGTTTTCGAAGTCCGAGTTTTGGTTAGAACAGGTACAGTTTCTTGGATATTTAGTCAATCATGAAGGAATTCATGTAGATCCCACCAAGATCGAGGAAATTACTAAATGGAAAACCCCTGAGTCACCACTGAGGTTAGAAGTTTCTTAGGATTGGCTGGTTTTTATAGAAGATTTATTTGAGATTTTTCTAGAATAGCCATTCCCTTAACTAAGCTAACATGTAAATCTGTTAAGTTTGAATGGGGACCAAAACAAGAGGAAGCCTTTAAAATTCTTAAGCAAAGATTAACCAACGCACCCATACTAGCATTACAAGAAGGAACTGAAGACTTTGTAGTCTATTGTGACGCTTCTAAATTAGGCTATGGATGTGTGTTAATGCAATGTCAAAAGGTTATAGCTTATGCATCTAGACAACTTAAGAATCATGAAGAGAATTATTCAACCCATGATTTAGAATTAGGAGCTATAATTTTTGCCCTTAAGATTTGGATACATTACCTTTACGGTAGTAAGTTTACCATTTTTACTGATCATAAGAGTTTAAGGTATGTTTTCGGACAAAAAGAGTTGAATATGAGACATAGACGTTGGATGGAAATTCTTAGATATTTTGATTGTAATATCCAGTATCATGCAGGAAAAGCTAATGTAGTGGCTGATGCTTTAAGTCGAAAGTATCATGAAAAGCCAAAAAGAGTACGTTCTCTTAAATTAAATCTACAAGTAGATTTAAATGAACAGATTAGAAAAGCACAAGAATCGGTAATTAAGGATGATACTGAGAAGTTGAAAGGTATGATTAAGGAACTAGAAAAAGGGACAGATGGAATTTGGAGATTCCATAAGAAAAGAATGTGGATACATAAATTAGAAAACCTACGCCACCTTATATTAGAAGAAGCTCATAAGTCTAAGTATACGATGCATCCTGGAAGTGATAAGATGTATCAGGATTTAAGAAAGAATTTTTGGTGGATAGGAATGAAGAAAGATATAGCAATTTATGTTTCTAAATGTTTAACTTGTTCACAAGTTAAGGCAAAGCACCAGAAACCCTCAGGTTTGTTGCAGCAATTAGAAATGCCAGTTTGGAAATGGGAATTGATAACAATGGATTTTGTTACCAAATTACCCAAAACAAAGAAAGGTAATGATACAATCTGGGTGATTGTAGACAGGCTAACTGATGTGCACAAAATGCAACATATAAATTACATCAATTGTGGCATAAAACTAACCCTTTTTTAGTACTAATGTTGGAAAAAGTGTGTTTTTGTCTTCCTTTTGTATTTTCAGGATTAAATGAGCTCAAATTAACAAAAGAAGCAAAAAGGCAGCTAAATCTAACATAAATACAAGAAAAGGAACAAACGTGGCATGCCTGACCTCCTCTACAGCATCTTCCCAAGCAAAACAAGAGAACAGAAGGTTGAACACGCCCCGTGCTCAGTGAACACGGGGGCGTGCCCAAGTGCCAGCATAAAAGACAGCTATAGAAGCTTCTATCGCCCACCACGGGGCCGTGCTCAGCAAACACGGGGCCGTGGTCAACTATAAGATTCGCAGAATCCAGGCAAATCTTGATAGTAGAGATACGCTTCTGCACACGGGGGCGTGCCCAGCGGACACGGGGGCGTGGTCAACTAATGCAGACAAACTGCAATTAATGAAGACAGAGAAGAGGATGGACACGGGGTCGTTCCTGAGCTACTGTTCAGGCTATAAATAGGGGTGCTTGGCTCATTTGCAAACCATCCTTTGGCACACCACCTCTCTCACACTTCACCCACCACCCACCACCATCACAACACCATCATCCACCACCATCATCCATTGTCCATCGTAGAGTGTGTGAGTCGTCTCGGGATCCAAGATTGATCGTAAGAGTTCTTGACAATCAAAGGCCATGTTTGCCTAAGTCTCTTACATCACTTGGTGAAGAAAAGTGTCTAGTGTAATAATTTTTATTTTTAATCTTTTCGCACTTTCTACTTGGTTATGTATTAATGACTTTAATAACTAGTTTCTTATGTTGAAGGTGATTCTTCCTTATCGTTTGTCCGTGGTGTCTTGGCATTATTTTACTGTCTATATAAAATAAAAGATTTTCACCATTCATATCTCCACGGTCTATATGGAGGTATGTTGGCTACCTGGTCGGGGGTTAAGGGAACGGTTTGGTAAGAGTCTTGCCTTGTTCAGTGTATAGATCCTGCAAGGACCTGGGTCAAATTTAGTAGGACCTCCTTCAATACCCACCGGTATTGGATGGCGGGGGTCCAAACTCTTTGATCCCCTCATATGTAAGCTACTATTAATACTTTAACCCAGCTACTTAGGACTGTATCCCTGCTGACTCAGACTACTTAGCCGAGGGTAACGTCACCTTCAAAAGAGGGGCCTACCATAATATGCATTAATAAGTTAATTAATTATCTATCAATAATCCGACCCTTTAGGATTGTATCCTTGCTGACTCAAACTACTAGGTTGAGGGTAACGTCACCTTCAAAAGATAACTAAGATATTCTCTTAAAAAGTGCAAAAATGCGGAAATAATCAAAGGTTACACTAAACACGAGTCGGAGCCAAGTGATTCATCTTGTCTATCTGTTTTATTTTTATTTTTCAGCATTTTAGTTAGCTTTTATTTTTCTTGTTTAAAAACCTTTTTCTAAACTTTTGATTTGATTAGACGTTGAGGATAAACCGGTACTATAAGCTCTTATGTCCTTGGACGACCTTGGTATCTTACCAACACTATACTACGCTCACGTTGGGTGCACTTACCCATATGTGTGTTTAGTGTTAGTAAATATCATGTTTTATAAATTTAAAACTTGACTAAAAAGTGTAAAAGGGCTTAAAATATACATTAAAAACCATACACACTTCACACGCATCAAGTTTCTGGCGCCGTTGCCGGGGACACAAGGATTTTAAGAAAGTTAGGAATCAACGGCCTAATCGTTTTTCTTATTTTTCTATTTTATTTAGGATTTTTCTTAATTTTTCAGTTTCTACAGAGCTCAGCATGGGACGTGCCTGGTTGGACACGAGTCGTGCCCAGCATTGTTACTGGCAGTTTTTATTTTCCAAGTTACAGAGAGCTGAACACAGGGTCGTGTCGGTGCAACACGGGGACGTGTCCAGCTCCCCAGTAACAGGGATCCGGAAAACAATCACTGTATCTCCGACCACGGGCCGTGTTCACCTGAGCACGGGGCCGTGGTGAACCTTCAGACCAACGTTCTTTTCTGTTTTTATTGCAGGACTTGGAACCCAGGCGCTACATTTGAACTTCCTACGTAGTGTATGAGCTCCAGTTCTAGTAGAGACATAAAAGAACCTCTAGAAGAACCCGAACGCTTTCTCAGAAAAAGACTTAAAGCTAAAAACCAAGAGAAAGTTTCGGGGGACCCACTTCCAATGGCGGACCAACGTACCCTCATGGATTACCTATGACCCACTGTAGGTAATCTCGGCGCCGCTATCAATGCACCGAATGTCAAAGCCAATAACTTTGAACTTCGGCCACATTTGATACAAATGCTTCAAAACTCCGCAACCTTCCATGGGCTTGCGGACGAGGATCCCCATCTACATATTACTAATTTCTTAGAAATATGTGATACCTTTCGGATCAATGGAGCATTAAACGATGCCATCCGCCTTCGGATGTTTCCATTTTCACTAAAAGAACGAGCTAAGGCTTGGCTTAATACCCTCCCAGTTGGCTCGGTAAACACCTGGTATGAACTAGCCCAAAAGTTTCTATATAAGTATTTCCCTCCTGCTAAAACAGCTAAATTAATGACTGAAATTAATACATATTCACAAGAAGATGGGGAATCCTTATATGAAACTTGGGAAAGGTTCAAGGAGCTACTAAGAAAGTGTCCTCATCACGGTCTTGCGGTATGGCAACAAGTATCCACTTTCTACAATTGGTTGTTGCCACACACAAGACAAACACTTGATTCTAGCTCCGGGGGACTTCTAGGTAATCGTCGCCCAAATGAAATATACAATCAAATTGAGGAAATTGCTCAAACAAATTTTCAGTGGCACACTCCCCGAGGCAATAAATCTATTGCCCCGGGCGCCCATAAGGTTGATGAAAGCACTTCTTTACAAGCCCAAATCGAGGCCCTTTCTTCAAAAATCAAAAAGTTAGAAATGGCAAAAACGGCCTCAGTTATGGCTTGTGAGGGGTGTGGTGGGCCACATGAAAATTGGAGTTGTATGAAAGAAGTTGATGATCAAACAGAAACGGTAAACTACATTGATAATAGACCTAGGCCGTCGGGTCCTCCAACGGGTACCTACAACCAAGGATGGCGTAACCACCCTAACCTTGGTTGGAGAGATCCCGGCAATAGTAGTAACCAACAAAACCAACGAACTAACTTTCAACAACCACAACATTTTTCTCAACAACAAGGTGGACGAGAAAGGCTTGAAGATACTGTATCTCGCCTCATCTCCGACACCGAAAAGAAAAATTCGGATCGATTTCAGCAATTGGAATCGAATTTTAGAAATCAACAAGCTAGCATTCAAAACATTGAAAAAAAATTAAATCAAATAGCTCAAAATTTCTCCGAGAGACCACAAGGCGCGTTACCAAGTAATACCGAGACCAACCCAAAGGCGCAAGTACATCTCATAACATTGAGAAACCATACCGTGGGTCCCGAAGAGGCTCCACTCCCACCAACTGAAAGAAGCCAATCTAGCCAAACCACAACTCCACCTGCGCCCCAACAAGAAAAGGCTTCTCCACCAGTTCAAGAGCCTACTAAGACTCCTCTGGTTCCATACCCCGGTCGGTTAATTCGTCAAAAGACCGATGAGCAATTCGCAAAGTTCAAAAATTTACTAAAACAATTGCATGCTAATACTCCATTTATCGAAGTCCTAACTCAAATGCCTAAATATTCATAATTTATGAGGGACTTCCTCACTCATAAAAGGAAAATTGAATCATTGCAATTAGTTAACTTAGGCGAAGAATGCTCCGCCTTACTACTCAACAAACTCCCGCAAAAGAAGCTTGACCCCGGAAGCTTCACAATTCCTTGCTCGATTGGGAAATCCCCCATTCGTAATGCACTAGCCGATCTCGGGGCAAGCATCAACCTCATGCCCTCATCAATGTTCAATCGACTCGGCTTAGGAAAAACAAGTCCTACAAAAATAAGCATACAACTCGCCGCTAGATCCGTCAAATATCCACAAGGTGTCGCTGAAAATCTATTGGTCAAAGTCAGCGAATTTGTCTTACCGGCCGACTTTGTCATACTAGATATGGAGGAAGATACCGAAGTACCACTCATCCTAGGGAGGCCATTCCTAGCTACGGCCCAAGTAGTGGTAGATATGAATGATGGAACACTAACATTAAGGGTTGGGGACGAGGAAGTAAAGTTTGGAGTCGGAAAAAGAGTAGAAGACGAAGACCCGGTCAATTACATGAAGGTCATTGACTCAAGTTTGGATGATGCTCTCCGACGGTGTAGCATGGGATGCAAAACATCCCACTTGGGTAACATGTGACCAGGCTTTGGGTCTAGCCAAGGACCCTTATAAACGTGGCGCACCACGGAGGCATTCCGCGGAACTATCCTTAGTTTAGTATAGATTAATTTTTATGTTTTCTAGTTTAGTTTTAATTTTCAGGAATAAAACACACTCGGGATGGTGAAGGATAACAAGGGAAATTTGGACCAGCACCCCATGCACGAAAACAGGTCCATCCGACAAAATTTTCTTCATTACAGCAAGTTCAGCACGGGCCGTGCCCGCCCAACACGGCCCCGTGCTGCACAGTCTGCAGAAAATGTCCAGTTCAGGTAAACTGGACACGGGCCGTGTTCACCCAACACGCCCCCGTGTCCAGGATTTTCTTTCTTTTTACAACTTTTTGTTACTGGAACCTGAACATGGGGCCGTGCCCAGACACCACAGGGTCGTGTCCAGACGCCCAGTAACATAAAATTTTGCTTTTTCACACCTTTTTACACATTCAATCAACCTAAAAACTTATTTTTTGGACACATTGAGGACAATGTGTAATTTAAGTGTGGGGGGGATGCTAAAACGTTGAATCTTGCAAGTCCTAATTACAAGCCTTACACAAAACTCTATTGGAACCGCTAATCACCCCAAATTTTTTCAAAAAAAAAAATTCATTTTTTTTACTTGTCTAGGTTTAATTTGGGAATTTCAAATTCTATAAAGGTTATATTTTTACAAATTTACAACCGATAGCGTTGTGATAAAAAGAACCAACATAAGAAAATTATGAAAAGGCATGACAAGTTAAGTTAAAATTTGATTATATATACTTGATCATATAAAGACCCATTCCCACAAAAGTGAGTTTTGAGCCTTTATTGAGCATACAAATACATATCTTTAAACTAAATGCTCATTTTTCGTTTCTTGTGTGAATAACCGCTTGGTTCTTACAACCCTAGAACTTGCCACGACGATACATTCCCGGTCCTTACCAACTTAAACCCGAGTAAGTAAATGATGGAGGCATTAGGACTAACCCTTTTTATTTCTACACCATTATTTTTCTTTTTTTTCTTTTTTTTTACCACCTACCCAAAATCCCCCTAGTTAACCCCTTTGAGCCTAAACCTTTTCATTTCTTAACCCAAACCAAACACCATTTTCACCTACCAAAACCTTTTTTTTTATTTTTAACCCTTTGTTTTAGTAACAAGCTCGGTTTTTCGTATGACTTTTCAAATATATATATATATATATATATATATATGTGTGTGTGTGTGTGTGTGTTGATGATGAAGCAAAAGAAATAAACAAGCAAGTTCATCAAAAATAACTTTGTTTGAATAATGGCTTCATCAAAAATAAAAATTGCAAAAATAAAAAGTCTTACGAAAACCGATGTTTTTACGCTTTTCGCCCTTTTACTAACCACAAACCCAACCACCTACCTTTAACCCAAGCCTAACCCTTCACCCAAAAGTCCTCTTGATATTTACAAAGGTTTATAGTTAAAAAGGAGGAGGATTGATTGCTTGGCAAGCCTATGGTAGGAATAAGTTCCATGCCGCTCTCAAGTGATTCACTAAAATACATCTTCGGCCGAGTGTTGAGTGATCCCCCGTGAGGTATGTGAACTTGTATATAAATAAAATTTTAAAAAAGGCATGTTATGCCTTAATAAGTAATTTATCTTATGAAAAGTTTTAAATAAATCATGACGAATAGGATTGTAAATAAATAAAAATAAAATTTAATAAAGAATCTTGGAAATCCCGACACTCTATGACAAGCCCAAAAATCTTCTCTTCTACCCATTCCATTTGGGAGTGTAAAGCCACATTATAAAGAGTTTTGCTTGAGGACAAGCAAAGATTCAAGTGTGGGGTATTTGATCTGCACAAAATGCAACATATAAATTACATCAATTGTGGCATAAAACTAACCCTTTTTAGTACTAATGTTGGAAAAAGTGTGTTTTTGTCTTCCTTTTGTATTTTCAGGATTGAATGAGCTCAAATTAACAAAAGAAGCAAAAAGGCAGCTAAATCTAACATAAATACAAGAAAATGAACAAACGTGGCATGCCCGACCTCCCCGACAACATCTTCCCTAGCAAAATAAGAGAACAGAAGGCTGAACACGCCCCGTGCTCAGTGAACACGGGGCGTGCCCAAGTGCCAGCATAAAAGACAAAGCTATAGAAGCTTCTATCACCCACCACGGGGCGCTCAGCGAACACGGGGCCGTGGTCAACTATCAAGATTTGCCTTGGTCAACTATAAGATTCGCAGAATCCAGGCAAATCTTGATAGTACAGATACGCTTCTGCACATGGGGGCGTGCCCAGCGGACACGGGGGCGTGGTCAACTAATGCATACAAACTACAATTAATGAAGACAGAGAAGAGGATGGACACGGGGCCGTGCCCGAGCTACTGTTCAGGCTATAAATAGGGGTGCTTGGCTCATTTGCAAACCATCCCTTGGCACACCACCTCTCTCACACTTCACCCACCACCCACCACCATCACAACACCATTATCCACCACCATCATCCATTGTCCATTGTAGAGTGTGTGAGTCATCTCGGGTTCCAAGATTGATCGTAAGAGTTCTTGACAATCAAAGGCCATGTTTGCCTAAGTCTCTTACATCACTTGGTGAAGACAAGTGTCTAGTGTAATACTTTTTATATTTAATCTTTTCGCACTTTTTACTTGGTTATGTATTAATGACTTTAATAACTAGTTTCTTATGTTGAAGGTGATTCTTCCTTATCATTTGTCCGTGGTGTCTTGGCATTATTTTACTGTCTATATAAAATAAAAGATTTTCACCATTCATATCTCCACGGTCTATATGGAGGTATGTTGGCTACCTGGTCAGGGGTTAAGGGAATGGTTTGGTAAGAGTCTTGCCTTGTTCAGTGTATAGATCCTGCAAGGACCTGGGTCAAATTTAGTAGGACCTCCTTCAATACCCACCGGTATTGGATGGCGGGGGTCCAAACTCTTTGATCCCCTCATATGTAAGCTACTATTAATACTTTAACCCGGCTACTTAGGACTGTATCCCTGCTGACTCAGACTACTTAGGAGAGGGTAACGTCACCTTCAAAAGAGGGGCCTACCATAATATGCATTAATAACTTAATTAATTATCTTTCAATAATCCGGCCCTTTAGGATTGTATCCTTACTGACTCAAACTACTGGGTTGAGGGTAATGTCACCTTCAAAAGAGGGGCCTACTACAATAACTAAGATAATCTCTTAAAAAGTGCAAAAGTGCGAAAACAATCAAAGGTTACACTAAACACGAGTCGGAGCCAAGTGATTCATCTTGTCTATAGCTTTTATTTTTCTAGTTTAAAATTTTTTTTCTAAACTTTTGATTTAATTAGACGTTGAGGATAAACCGGTACTAAAATCTCTTGTGTCCTTGGACGACCTCGGTATCTTACCAACACTATACTACGCTCATGATGGGTGCACTTGCCCATATGTGTGTTTAGTGTTAGTAAATATCGTGTTTTATAAATTTAAAACTTGACTAAAAAGTGTAAAAGGGCTTAAAATATACATTAAAAACCATACACACTTCACACGCATCACTAACTAAGTCAGCTCATTTCTTACCTATGAAGGAAACTTTCAGTATGGAACAGTTAGCTAAGTTTTATTTAAATGAAATAGTTTCATTACATGGAATTCCTTTATCAATTGTTTCTGATAGAGATAGCCGTTTTACCTCTCATTTTTAGACAAGTTTCCAAAAAGC
This sequence comes from Helianthus tuberosus, assembly GCA_030545235.1. Taxonomy (NCBI): domain Eukaryota; kingdom Viridiplantae; phylum Streptophyta; class Magnoliopsida; order Asterales; family Asteraceae; genus Helianthus; species Helianthus tuberosus. Next base: position 90,370,731 of record CM060369.1, read on the forward strand.
CATGGGAACCAAGCTCAACCTAAACACTGCTTACCATCCTCAAACGGACGGACAAAGCGAAAGGACAATTCAGACGATGGAAGATATGCTTAGAGCTTGTGTAATTGATTTCGGAGGTAATTGGGACGATCACTTACCATTAATAAAATTTTCTTATAATAACAGTTATCACACAATGTGACACCTGTGTCACTTCATCCATCAAACAAATACCAAACCAATGAAATATTGTATTTCATACTTGGGATTTGTATAAATATGTGTATCGTTTTCACATATCAATTCTTGTTCGATTTCTGGCTCTAAATCGCTTTCTGGAAGGTTATACGTGCACCGATGCGTAAATATAACCAGTTTAATGCAACAAACACTCCGGAACAGTGACATAGGCTTGACATACCTTAAATAACCCTTACATAACTTAGAAATAAGTTTTGAAGGCTTTGGTATGGCAAAATCAAGTCTATTCGCTTACAGGGACTAAAGTTGACAAACTGCGAAAGTATGCCAATTTGAACTGTAACAGACATTCCGGAATATGACCATAAGTTAAACATACCATAAATATCTTGTACATAGCTTAGAAATAGGCTTTGAGGGGTTCGGTGTGCTAAAATAAACTTTTGGGTCATTCAGGGACTAAAAGCGTCAAAAAGTGCATAAGTTTGCACTTTCGCGCATAACTTACGTTCTGAATACATCCGGACATCCAAAAATTTATGTAAGCACTAAAATGTTTTATTTTAGTGTTTGGCATAAGAAAAATCTATTCGTCACGCAATTTGGATCGTTTTTCGCGCTTATGCGCATTCCGTCGTAATTAAGCGAACATCGCGACCGTACGACCAAACGTACCGACATTCGAGATATTTTTTAGCACATTCTAAGTTCCCTATACTTTAACTTCATTTTAGAGCTTTGAAATGGGGTTAACGGGCCTTAAACATGTCGGAAACAGCTCTAAACACCAACAGGGACCAAAACTGTCAATCTGCCAAAGTTGATGGCTTACGGACCGTAAGCCCTCACCCTTACGGTCCGTAAGGAGTCCCCAGAACATCAGAAACTTCCTAACAGCTGGTTACAGCTGTTAAGCACTCTTAAACCACTTGCACCTGGTTTTGGGCAATACCATGGGCTCAAATGGTTTTATAAAACCATGGGCTTGATGTGTACGGCCAAGATTGAAGCACGGTTTACGAGGAACAATCCTAACGGTGGTCCAAATCCTATAAATACCCCTCCATCCCCATTGCAAAACCCACTTGAAATCTGAGTTTTTCTCTAAGTGGTTGTGTTTATACACTTCCTACCTGAGATTACTTGGAAATCAAACTTGCGGGGACCCGTTGTAAGTGTTCTTTCGTTCTTTTCCATTCATTTTAGCGTTAAAGTCAAACTGCGTTTGACTTTCTGCATTCACCAGTTTATGATCAATGTGAAGTTCGTTTGAACTTCATAACGTGAGCGTAATCACGATGGTTATAGTCCCTAGTGACTATACCTACTGATTACCACGTTATCTAGGCTCAGTGACGAGTCGTAGTTTCGGCCAGAATACGTATTCTTGCGTATTTTGTAACCAAACTACTTATGGGTATCAAAACCGTTTGTTTTGATACCAAACTTATTTTCTAACTTAGTTAAGCATGTTTTAACGTGCTTAGCTCGTCACTTTTAGTTTTGTGCTTGTCTAGGGTCGTAAAGGTAAGCGATCTAATCAGTCGCTTATACTTTCGAACCCGACCCGTTTGGTCGATCATTAGGATCTGACCAAACACAGTAGGTGACCATAGTTGTATAACCTTCTGAGGTTATACCTTATGGTCACAACGTTTAGTTAGTTGTATGATAGGTAGTTTATATGCCTTAGGTAAATTACCAAAATACCCTTTTTACGCCAAAATTCATTTTAAGCATATGTAATATAACTTTCGACATCTAAACTGATTCGGCAACAATATTAGACATGTTAAGGCATATTTTACTTATCATAGGACTAGTTAGGCGGTCCGAACGCGTTTCACGCGAACGACGCGTTATAGTAGCATAAGCTACCTAAACGGGTCGTAATGGGTCGTAAGCACTTTGGTTAGGTTTCATTTTAGTATGTAGGCTTTGTTAAACCATATTACATGAGTTCCCATCCTTATTTGGTTTACGAGCGTTCATTCTATCCGATCCTCCGATATAGGTCCGGTTTATTAATGTAGATACCTATATTAGGTGCCGTTTGATTCTGTGATCTTCTGGCTTGCTTGGTGGTTATCCTAGGACTTCTAAGCAATCTCAAGTGAGTACATAGACCCCTCTTTTACTGTTTTTCAAACTGTTGTGGGGTGAAACACATGTGCCTACTTGTTACTTTCATGCTTTCCTGTTTTCACATCATATACTTGCTATGTTCATTAGTACATTTATAGTACATGATTTCATTGTGTTTTTGCTATGTATGTCCTTTGTTGCACACTTAGTACATCGTTTTACATTACATTTTATGCTATGTATGTCCATTGTGTTCATACTTAGTACATTGTTTTACATTACATTTTATGCTATGTATATCCATTGTGTGCATACTTAGTGCATTTGTTATTCATCACATGCTTACATTTTGGTATGACATTTGGTTTGTTTAAATGGGACAATATACATTCATTAACACCGATCATGCCGCTCGGTAGTAGGTAGTGGTACCATAGGACTTGACAACTCTCATTCCTGAAACCCTAGGTTTGTTTGGGTGGAAGGAATGACCGAATCCGAATACATTTCTAGGTGGACCTTAGACTTTGTGCTAGGGTTTATTCTACAGTCGCAAGGCTTGGATGTATGCATTTTACAATACCGCATAGATGTTTATATCAGTATAGCATGCATTTGTTCCACAAAACATAACTTTGATTTAAACCATGTTTTACTTCAATACCTTGTTTTTGTGCATTTTACATATGGTTTAGTTGATATATTTCACCTACCATACATGATATTTTGGATACACATTACATGATATGCATTAGACATAAACATTTTGACATTGATATACACAATTCATGATTTACATTAGACATAAACATTTTGACATTTATATACACAATTCATGATTTACATTAGACATAAACATTTTGACATTAATATGCACAAAACATTTTGACATTTGATTATACATAAACATTTTACAATGGTGGTTTGGTTTGAGTAAGTGATTTAAGTAACGAGGCATGTGTAATATGATACAAGCATGGTGGATACGCCGCTGGTACTTCCTATATATAAGTGCTTGTATGGTATTACATATCGTAGCGTTATTTGAATCATTTCAATTTAAGACATATAACATTTTATACAAACTCATTTTACATGGTTATTCATTTAACCATACATTATTCTCTTATTTATACATATCATCTGAACTTATTGTTTTTCAAATGATTTACAAGACAAAGCAAATTACAAGGTTCATGACTAAACATTTTCTTAAACATAAGTCATGAATTCTGTTTTCACAAAACCTATGTATCTCACAGGCATTTTTATGCTGACGTACCTATTTTCACATGTGTTTCAGGATATGATGCATAGGATTTATCAAGATACACTTAGGCGGACTTGGGCCTTAGTGACAATAAAAGATGCAAGACTAGTTATTTATGTTATATTTATTTGATTGTCAAGACATTGTAACTCTTTTAATCAATAAAACAATATTTCAATTTCCATGTGTTATGAAACAATGATTCTGTTACAACACTCCCCGACGTTTCCGCCACGTTTTGTTGTTTTACGTGGTCGGGGTGTGACACACAAGTAACAATGCTGCACCATTCGAAGCACTTTACGGACGAAAGTGCAGAACTCCAGTCTGTTGGACAGAAATTGCAGAAAAGCAATTATCTGGACCTGAGATAGTACAAGAAACAACCGACAAGATCATTCAAGTCAAAGAATGATTGAAAGCAGCACGTGATTGCCAGAAGAGTTATGTTGATAACAGATGAAAGCCACTAGAATTTCAAGTAGGAGACAAGGTATTATTGAAAGTTTCTCCTTGGAAAGGAGTGGTAAGATTCATCAAAAGGGGAAAGCTAAGCCCCATGTATGTTGGACCTTTTGAGATTATTAGAAGAATAGGACCTGTAGCCTATCAGCTACAACTACCAGAGGAAATGGTAGGAATACATGATGTATTTCATGTATGCAATCTCAAAAAGTGCTTAGCCGATGAATCACTTGTAGTACCTCTTAAGGACATAGAGGTATATGAAAAGCTTAAATTTGTAGAAAGACCTCTACAGATTAAAGACAGGAAAGTCAAGAATCTCAAACACAAGAGATTAGTTCTAGTCAAAGTAAAATGGGATTCCAATAGAGGACCAGAATACACGTGGGAGCTTGAATCAGAAATGCAAAGGAAATATCCACACCTGTTCCAGTAGACCTCGAGGACGAGCTCTAAAACAAGGTAGGAAGGATATAACAACCCTCCAAAATAATTTTGACACCCTAAAAATATCTAGAATATCCCAAAAGGCCCTAAAATACATCCCGTATGCGAAAACCGAGCCCAAAATACCATATATAATTAAAAATAAAATAAAAACAATTGAAATAGGTCTGTCGTGGGCCGCGACAGACTGACCTTAAGTCGTCGCGGGGCACGAGCGAGGAGACAAGCGGCGTGACCTGAAGCTGCCACGTGTCGTATGCGTGTCAAAGCTAGATAGATGATTGGTCAAGGCTACGGCCTAGGGGGTCTACGTCGCAGGGCGTGACGGCCGTCCTTGGCTCCATTGCGGGGCGCGAGGGACTGCTGAAGCAGCCCTATAAATAGCAGTGAACGGCATTTCATTTTCGTCGTTCAATTCCTTCGATTCTCTCTCAATTTCTCTATAATAGGCACTATACCCGGGCATAATACCCCCTAATTAGCAAAGCCCTGCCTCGTTGTAAGTATCATAACCCCCGGTTACGTATTAGATACACTGCCTGATTGATCTAGGATTCCGTAACGGCTGTCGTGGTTCTGCCCGACGTAGTCGTTGGAATACCGTCTCGGGGAGGGTATTACTAATGTAAATATTGGGTTATTATACTAACACATGTGCATTTGTGTAAATAATAGATAATCATCAGGAAATCCTTAAAGAAAACCCTAAGACAGCAAAGTGAGTAATCCTTCTTTTTGCAAACTGTTTTTACAAAACCTCATATGATTAACATTATATTAAACAGTGATTGAGTATTTGTATTCTACAATTATCGTCGGTATGTTGGGGTTTTGTATACAAAATTTGTTACCACATTGTGAGTAGTAACATGACCACAAGTCGGGTTGACAGTACCGTGCGTGGTAATTAAAGTAGATGGAAACAAATGTAATTGCATGACCGCCCTCAATACTATAAAACGTTTTTTACCTGTGTTGATTGAACTGGGATTCACTCACCAGTATTTCCCATTGACAAAATTGTTTTAAACGCGTTTCAGGTAACAAAATGTGAAAGCCAAATAGAAGCCAGCTGGACAGCACTGAAGGCCTGGAAAAGTGGCTATAAAGTTGCCTAAAATAAAGAGATGTTTTATTTAAATAAAATAGGGTTTATCCCAATAAAAATGTGTGTATTTGAAACTTGGGATTTTCCCATGTGTTTAACATTATAAAAACGTGGTATTTTACTCTGTTAAAATATTTCCTAACTACGGTCCAGATGTAAATTCCGCTGCCAAAATGATAAATACCGATACCACTGAAACTGGCCGCGGCCGCCCGTTCCCGGTTAATTAGGGGACGAGGGTTGCGACAATTTCCTTTTGTCAACAACAGAAACCTTTGGAACATACTTCTTGACTTGCACAGTCGAAGAAGTGTGTTTCTTTTTCTCTTCAACAGATGATTTTCCTCGTGTTTTAGGCATCCAAGTTTGCTTGTTCAAAACAATTTTCTTCACACCAGATGTTGAATCTTTCTTTTCACTTTGTTTTGATGTCTCACCAGTTTGTGTTGGTTTAGAAATCTATTTAACTAGTTATGCATTTGTTTTAGATTCATTTTGTTTCTTTAAAAACTCTTTTGGTGCAAACATCGGACCCTTTTTCTTTTCATCTGTTGGTTTCTGTTTGTTTGAAACATTAACAGGCTTAGGCGTTTGTTTTGGACAATTTCATTGCATTTGAAGCAAGTCCGGTTGTCTAAAATGCTACAGGTACCTTCAGTCTGTCTCTGTTTTTCCTGTTGAACAAAAAATTCTTCATTTGTTTGTCAAAAAATTTCAGATTATTTGTCACTTCTTGAACTTGTGCTCTTCACAATCTTCATCTTTTTCACAAACACTAGTTTCTGAAAATTTTTCTTTTGATATTTCTTACCACTCCCTTGCCCGAACTTCCCATTGTTCTGAGTTTTATTTTGAAAATGTGGGTTTCTAGGCTTGTTGTGATAAGCTTTGTCCTTTTGAAAATTCATAAACCTCTTTGAGTTCGACAAACTCTCGACTTCTGATACATCGACTTCCACTAGTTTAAAAACTTTTTCAATCTTGTCCACATTGATGTTTTGAATCGGAAACTCTTCATCCAAAAACAACTTGTCCGACCCACACATCGGGTACATGACCAGAGTAGGTTCATCATCCGAGTTGTTTTGGGATTTAGGAATATAGTTGTTGAAGTAACATTCTTCATCTTCAAAACTATCTTTAGGACTTTTGAATTTTGTGGAATCGTTATCAGATTCATTTTCGTTATCAAAAACATTGTTTAGCACTTTGTTAACCACCTCATATTCAATTCCATCCTCATCGATTTTATCTGTTTTTTCAAAAGTGACATCAATGTTTTCTGGCAGTTTGTAGTCCTTTTTAACATCATTTTGTTTTGATTGTTCAGTTTTAAGCTTGATGTTTAAAGCCTTTTCCACCCCTGGTTTCTTTCTTGTAAAATCATTAAGCACAGGTGGTGGAACACAGTTATACCCAACATCGCCTCCATGACCATAAACATCTTCTCCATTTTTATTCTTACCCGTGGGTTTTGGAATGATATGGTTGAGGACATATCGAGCAGTTGAATAACTAAATAGTTTCAAATTTACTCATTCAGTTTCAGTTTTTGCTTGTTCAAGTTGTTGTTTAAGATCAGCAATATCATCAATAAACTTGTTAATACTTAATTGCTTATCTTTAATAGTTATTTTTAACTCCTCATTTGTTTCATGTTGTTTCTGAACAAGTGCAACAAACTCATTAGTTTTTCTGTTCATCACATCATATGCCTCTTTCATTTTCTTGTAATCATAACTTAGCATGTTGTTATGTTCTTTAAATTTTTGCATTTCAAAATCCTTTTTATCACGCTCATATACACCTTGTTTCAAATCTTTTTCCAAAATATCAATCTTATTCTTCAAATCATCAATTTGTTTTTGTTTCAATTTAAGATTTTTTTCTTGTAAAACAATTTCTTTACATCTTTCTTTTAAAAGATCTTTAATTTTCGTGAACTCAATATTTTTGGATTTCAAAATTTCATCTTTTTCAGTACAGGCACTTCATGTTTCCATGCATTTCCTACACTTCACTTTGTTTTTATCCTCAGATTTCATCTCTTTCAACACCATTACCCATTGACTTAACCTTTTTTAATGACTCGACAGACTCAGTTTGTGTTTCTACCTCGTCTAGATTTGCCATCATTGCTTTATCAGCAATCTTCTTCAAATTCTCTGTTGGGATTGAACCCTATCAGAGGAATAGTTGATTAAAGCCAAAATTGGATCAGAGCAGTGGATCCAAAATAAGCAGATGTTTGTATTCAATTATTTCCCCTTGAAAGTGTCCTAACAACTGATGACCTCCATCCTCTGTTCGTCTACAACTGCTGATCACTCAACAACTGATGAAGACATAAAGGTTGTTGAAGACAAAAGCACTGATGCTCAATCTACTGATATGGGCCAAGCACTGCTGAAGATATAAAGTATTGCTGGAGTCACAACAGTGGAATGAGAAGTAGTAGTTTAGTTTACTTATTTGCATTGTAATGTAATTAGTGGTTAAGATAACAGTGCTTGTATAGAACAGTAGTTGTAGGTTGTTAGGAGGTTAGATGTCACCTTCATGGTGACGTCAGCCAAGATGCTTCAGTGGTTTGCTCGTGTCTATAAATAGAACAGTACCCTGTACTGTTCTATCAGCTCTTTCATCACTTGTCATTCTGTACGAACAAACTATTGTGAGCTCAGGCTGAGGGGGAGTTTGTAATACATGCATGCATTTGTAATTGAAGATTGAAATAAATTTAATCATTCGGTTCAAAGTTAAACATGTATGTTGAAAGCAATTCTCCTGTTTGATTGTGTGTGAAAGTTTTGTTTCCATTTTAATTCCACTGCAATTCTCATTCATCTTCATAATTATTAAACAAAAACACAATCATAAGAAACTCAGATCCTAACAATTGGTATCAGAGCCTGGACACTCAAATTTGATCTAACAGTCATTTTGATATAAATAGTTCAGCTCATAATCGTTGATACTGTTAAAGTGTTCATTTTGTTGAAAAACAGAGGAAGGGTTAATTACGATCAATGTTGATTAACCAGTACCTGTAAAACAACCAGGATGACGTCACAATCACAAGATATGAACAATAACATCGGTTCTCTCTTCAAACCACCCATGTTGAAAAGAAATGAGTACAACATCTGGCAGAGAAGGATGGGACCCATCCTTGCTCAACAGAATACCGGATGTTGGAAGTCGGTTATCTTTGGACCACATGTTCCACTGGTTTCGAGCGTTGAGGATCCAAAGAAGTTCGAACCTAAGTAAATTGAGAATTATACTGAACAGGATTTTCAGAAAATCGAACTGGATGCCAAGGCATTTAGCATTGTTGCGTCTGCACTCCCTAATGAGATCTCTGCTGGGCTGTTACATTGTAACAGTGCCAAGGAATTGTGGGATGCACTTAAGGAACAATTTGGGGGAACTGAAGAAGTAATTGAAAACAAAAGGGAAATTTTGAGCCAGTAGTATGAAACCTTTTGTCACATTAAGGGTGAAACAATAACTCGGCAGTTTGAGCGATTTAGCTGTCTCATAAGTGAACTTAAGCTTGTTAAAACTAAATTTCCAAAGTCAACTGTTAACAGCAGGTTTTTAAGATCACTTCCTGAAAAATGGGATACTATAGCTTTTGTGACCAGAAACTCTATTGAGTTCAAAGATCTGGCCCTGACCCAACTTCATGGTAGACTCCTCGCCTATGAAAGGGAGTTAAACCAGAAAAAGAAGTTGCAAGAGTCTGGCAAAGTTGCAGATGATTACTCATTTGGCAACACAGCTCTTTTGGGTCAAGAAGAGTCTGGCAGCAGTAAGGATCAGAGTTATGATCATTTTATTGACATAACTGCTGGTGGAAACTTCAACTCTGATCCTCACTCATCCAATTTTGCTTTCACAGCAAATGGAGAAAGTTAGAACTCTAACAATCTGTGCTTTGAACTCAATGATTTACAGCATTTTGATCCAACTGACTTAGAAGAAATGGACATTTTGCATCAACTGGCATTTCTAAGTGTAAGAACTAGCAAGTTTTACAAAAGGACAGGGAGAAAATTCCCAGGGTAACATGGGAATCTAAAAGTGGGGTTGGATAAGTCAAAGATCAAGTGCTATAAGTGTAATAGGCTAGGTCATTTTGCTAGGGAATGCAGGAGTCAAACCACTGGACCAATTATCACACATCCCAGCTCAAAACCTAGACCACAAAATAACCAAAGCACTGTGCACTATGCCCAATATACCCCTGCTGCCCATGTTAACACTGCTCACTATGCACATTCTGCAACCCCTATTCCTGTGCATTGTGTTCAAACCACTGTTCCCCAAATTCAGTATGTCCAAGCCCCTGCTCCTCAGGTTCAGGTGCAACAGGCTGCACCTCAACAAACTGCACCAACAGTGGTTCAACCAGACCAACAAAGCTTTTTCACACAAGGGCTGGTTGACTGGAGCAGTTTACCTGAAGAGTTAGGAGATGAAAATTTTGCACTCTATGCTCAAAGCAATGTTTCTAGTAATGATATCTGTTTTGTAGCATTGGAGACCATACAGGAGGGGCTGGAAGCTGAAGAAGAACAGTCAAGTGATGAAACAGTGGACAAAATTGCTGAAGCAGTGGTTACTGCTGTTGCTAATGAAGTACTGTTGGGAGAAAGCTCAAAACCCCTGTTGGAACCATTGTCCGACCCTTGGTCCAAAGAAGAAGAAGAAAAGAAAGAAGGTGAAAAAGAAGAGAAAGCTGAAGAAGAAAGTGATCATACATGTGATTGTGCCATGATGGCTGTAACCAATGTATCACCTCAGGTTCTTAAAAATCTGTGTTCAGAAAAATGCATTATAGCATTTGCTAACATTAAAGAGGTGAATGAAAACCTTAGGGATAGGTTGTTAACTTCTGAAATTCAATTTGAAAAGTCATTAAAAGAACTGAAAAACAAACTGAGTGAAAAAGAAAGTGAACTTTACAGCATCAAACAAGAACATAGCATAACCAAGGACCAACTCCAGACCATGATAGAAAAATATCATGTCTGCAAAAAGGAGTTGGAATCCACCCAGATCACTTGTGAAAATTGGGTGGAATTCTGCAAAGGTTATGAGGTCATGCTTGAGAAACAGATCAAAAGCAATGTAAAATTTGGTGTAGGCTTTAGAAAACATGACCAAGTTGAAAACAATGCTGCAAATGAATCTGGTTTTGTTGAAATCATTCCCACAAACAAGGATGGCCAAGAGGTTAAAATAACTGACAAACTTGGTAACAAGATCACTCTGAAAAGATCTGTGGGGTCCTCAACTTTTGAGGAAATTGAGAAATACCAATTTAAACCCACATGGTCTGATGAGTGTGACATCCTTGAAAAATTCAAGCCCATGGACTTCACAACCACGGATGGTGTAAAAGCTCCCAAAGCAAAGGTCATTCCTCTTAAAGACATCCCAACAGTGGTTCAAAACTCTGTTGCAAAGGAGTCTGATAAGAAGAAGAGAAAAGAAAAGGTTAAAAACTTGTTTTGTGATTTCTGTGAGAAGAAAAATCATTTGACCCAAGATTGTTTTCATCTAAAAGCATATGATATTAACAAAACAAGTATCATTAAGCCTGCTAAGAGCTGCACCATCTGTGGTAAATCAAATCACATCACTCAGGAATGTGTGTACCTCAAATCCTTTGATGTAAAAAAGAATGAGTACACTTCAAAAACATCCATGAGTTCATCAAAACCACCAATCAAGAACCAACCACTGTTTGTGCCAGTTCAAACAGCTGTTACCAAACAGCTGAACCAAACCTCTGTTAAAAGAGATGTTCAGGTGACTGATGCACCCCCTGCTAACCAATACCGAAGAGGTAAAGGTCAACCACCATACCCAAGGGTCCCACATGTTTATGAAGCCTACAAAAGGCCTTCTAAACCAAGAGTGAACAGGCATCCCTTTGGGTATCAACAACTGATAGGGTAAGACCCCCAACAGTGGTTAGAGAAAAATAGTTCCAAAACTGTCCAAACCCCTGAGCTAACCACTGTCCATCCACCTGAACTTAACACAGACACTGTTGAGACCCCATCCAAAGCCTTATTGGCTTTGGAGACCCTAATGAACTAACCTTTTACTTGATGTACAAGGAGCTTCTGCATGCTTAGATAATCTTTGGTATGTAGATAGTGGAGGCTCCAGGCACATGACAGGATGTAGAGCCCTACTCAAAGATTTCAAAACTCATGGAGGGGGTGATATATCTTTTGGTAATAATAGTAAAGGGAAGGTGATGGGGTCTGGTACAGTTCAATCTGGTAATGTTAAGTTTGAAAATGTCAGTCTGATAGACAATCTAAAATTCAACCTCCTAAGTGTCTCACAAATGAGTGATAAGGGCTATGGCTCATTCTTCATGAAGGAGTGTTGTAGGATTGTTGGACCAGAAATGGTTGAAAAGATTGAAGAAATAATAAAAAATTGAAAACCCCAACTTGTTGCTCAAAGGAGTGGCAGTGTCTATGTAGTTGATATGTCAAAAGAGAGCCCCAGGACTGATGCCTGTCTGTTCTCAGCTGCCTCTAACAAAGAGACGGAACTTTGGCACGGAAGATTGGGGCACACAAATCTCAAGACAATCACTGCTTTGTCAAAACAGGGGTTAGTAAGAGGTTTACCTCAAAAACTGTTCACCTGTCCTGAGCATTGTGTTTCCTGCCTAAAAGGAAAACAACATAAAAGCTCCTTTAAGTCCATTGAAGAGTCCAAAACAACCAAGTGTTTGCAAATGCTTCACATGGATCTGTTTGGCCCAGTTAAAGTCATAAGTCTCAAAAAGAAAAGATATTGCTTGGTAATTGTAGATGACTTTTCTAGGTTTACATGGACTTATTTCTTACATTCCAAAGATGAGACTGCAGGCATTCTGCAAGACTTTGTTACACAGGTTGAAAAGCAGTTTGACTTGCCAGTAAAAGTCTTCAGGAGTGACAATGGCATTGATTGAGGCTGCCAGAACCATGCTTGTTGATTCAGGTTTGCCATTAACTTTCTGGGCAGAAGTAGTAAACACTGCTTGCTATGTCCAGAACAGAGTTTTAATCAACCCAAGGCATCAAAAGACTGCCTATGAACCGCTGTATAAAATAAAACCACTGATCTCATATTTCAAAGTTTTTGGCTGCCCATGCTTTAGTTTAAACTTAAAAGATTCTATCTCAAAGTTTGCAGCCAAAATAGATTGTGGTTATCATTTGGGATACTCAACCACTGCTAAGGCCTACAAAGTGTTCAACACAAGGACTAAGACAGTGGAAGAGACTTTGAATGTGAAGTTCAATGAACTTTCATCAATGAAAATCCCTGTAAACCCTGCAGAATTGTTTGATCTTGATAAATTTACTTTTGAAAATGTCTCTATCAAGACTAACAGTGCAGGTCCATCAGAAAATTCTTCATCAGACTATGGATATGAAGTCATCATTCCACAACAAAAGTCTGCTTCAATTGGAAGAGCAGCAGATGTTCAAAACAGCTGTTAAAGCTCAACCACTGCTACCTCAACAGTTGTTGACCAAAGTAGCCCATTAACCCCTGCTTCCACATCATCAAACACTGTTGATAAAAGTCCTCAAACAGTGGATAAAAGTCAACATGTTTTCACACCAGTTCCTCCTATTCCTCCACCTCCATTTGAAGCCACTGCTGGATCATCAAAGTCACCAGCAGTGGTTAGCTCAGATGATTCACATCTGCGGCCTTCACCATTAAATGCCATTGTTCCATACAAAGAAGATCTAATCTTCTTGAAGTCTCATCCACCTGACCAAATCATTGGCAACATCAGTGAAGGGGTGCTAACAAGAAGCCAATCCCAAAACATCTGTCTTTTTGCTGGTTTCCTATCTCTCCATCAGCCAGTCAAGTACCAAGAGGCACTAAAAGACAACAGCTGGGTAGAAGCCATGCAAGAGGAGTTCCAACAGTTTAGAAGATAACAAGTTTGGGAGCTTGTACCACTACCAGAGGGTGTGAGTCCTATTGGCACAAAGTGGGTCTTCAAAAATAAAACTGATGAAAGGGGTATTGTTGTCAAGAATAAAGCAAGGCTCGTGGTTCAAGGGTTCAAACAGGAAGAGGGCATTGACTATGATGAAACATTTTCCCCTGTAGCAAGATTAGAAGGTATCAGATTATTCCTGGCCTTTGCTGTCAACCACAACATAAAGGTGTATCAAATGGACATAAAATGTGCTTTCCTCTATGGTAAAATTCATGAAGAGGTATATGTTTGTCAACCTCCAGGCTTTGAGGATCCTTTAATCCAAATCATGTCTACAAGCTAAATAAAGCTTTGTATGGCCTGAAACAAGCACCAAGAGCCTGATATGAAACTCTTTCCACCTTTCTTTTTTCCATTGGGTTCACAAGAGGTAAAATTGATAAAACATTGTTTTTAAAATGGAGAGGGAAGGATTTGATGATTATCCAGATTTATGTGGATGACATCATTTTTGGAAGCACATGTACTAAAATGTGTGAAGAGTTTAGACAACTCATGACAACTGAGTTTGAGATGAGTGCAATGGGTGAACTCTAGTGCTTTCTTGGTCTCCAAGTAAGGCAACTGCAAAATGGTACTTTCATCCATCAAGGAAAATATGCCAAAGAACTTTTAAAGAAATTTGAGATGGATGATTGTAAGCCATGCAGTACACCCGTTGCAACCACAAAAATAGTCATGTCTGATGAAAAGGATGATTTGGTTGATCAAACTCTTTATAGAAGCATGATTGGGTCTTTATTGTACCTAACTGCATCTAGGCCAGACATCATGTTTGCAACATGTGTTTGTGCAAGATCCCAATCAGCCCCTAGAAAGTCAAACCTTATTGCTGTAAAAAGGATATTCAGATACCTAAAAGGTGCTCCCACACTTGGTATCTGGTATCCTGCTGATGGAAATATTAAGCTTTCAGGTTTCTCAGATAGTGACTTTGCTGGATGTAACAAAACAAGGAAGTCCACTTCAAGAGGGTGTCAATTCCTAGGCAGTTGCTTAGTGTCTTGGCAAAGCAAAAAGCAAGCAGCTGTTTCAACATCCACTGCTGAGGCAGAGTATATAACTGCTGCAAGTTGTACAGCCCAACTGTTATGGCTTCAAAATCAATTGCTGGATTTTGGTATCACTGCCTTAAAGACACCTCTCATGTTGGATAGTCAGGCAGCAGAAAATATCATCAAAAGTCCAGTCTCCCATTCAACCACCAAGCACATTGATATCAGACATCACTTTGTGAGGGATTGCTATGAAAAAGGTTTGATTTCTCTGCATCATGTTCCAACTAAAGATCAGCTGGCAGATGTGCTAACAAAAGCATTAGACACATCCACCTTTGAATGCTTGATCTCTAGAATTGGCATGCTGAACATGGAATAAAAAGGAAAATCTTGTTTTTTCTATGAATAAAAGTATTAAAATGTTTTCAGAAAATCAAAATTCCATCCTTAAAAATAGTTAAAAATGAAATTTTTTCATTAATCCTTAAAAGTCTGTCATAGCCACTATTTTTGGTTCAAACATCTGTTTTGTAGTCTATTGTCCACTGCTGAAAGTTAACCATTGTTTTCTCATTTCCTTGTTAATCACTGTTGTTCAAAATCAGTGTTTTAACCCACTGATAGTTAAAAATCAGCCACTGTTTTCATTTGTCTTTTCAGCAACCACTGATACTTGTTTCATCAGTGGTTTCCTAAACAACTGTCTTCCATTACTCATCAGTGGTTGACATGTGGACAGTACATAGCAGTCAGATCTTTTGTAACCGCTGCCACATCAGCATTCACTTTTTCCCTTTATAAAACCCTGATCAAAACCCCAAACAGGATTTTCACTGTCGAATCGAATTCAAGTTTCCTTTCTCAAAGCAGTTACCATCCATTTCTCTCAAATCCTTCATCATCTTCTTCCTCTCGCTCTCACACTCAAATCACCATGGCTCTTCCATTCAAAGCTCCTCACAATTACTCCGGTCTACTTACAAAACCAAGTCATACCACCACCTTCGACTCCGTCATTGACGCTCTTTCGTCCTCAAAGTACAAAACTTTGTTGACTTTTGATGCTCCAGTTTACCTGGAAACCCAGCAAGAATTTTGGAAAAATGCTAAGCTTGATTCTAAGGATAAAAAGCCCATAGACATTAATTCTTCGATAAAGGGTGTTCCACTCACAATAACACCTCAAACCATTTCGGAGGTATTTGAACTCGATGATCTTCAAGGTAAAATTTCTTTCCCTAAAACAGAGTATCAAACAGATTTTCTTGAAAGAGGGTATGAAGAGGAAATGAAAAAGGACACCTTACAAAAAGGCAGTTTTCCTCCTACAACAAGGTTTTTATTCCATACCCTCCTAATGTGTGTTTCAAATAAGACCACTGGTTTCAATGAAATTCCATTGAAGATCCAATACCTGGGTTATGCTATACTAAATGAGGAAAACTTTAACTACTCCCAGGAGATCTTCATTGATTTGGTAAAAAATGTTAATAAAAAATCATTTTTACTGTTTCCAAGGTTCTTAAGCTATTGTTTTCAAAAGAAATTTTCAAAGGATAATGCTCATGTGCTTATCTAATGTGAACCTTGTCAAATAAACAGCCTAACACCTGAAACATTCACAAGGCTGTCAAAAGTTTCCAAAACACAAGCAGAGGTTCCTGAGCAGACTTTAGCAGCAACCACTGCTCCTCAGGTACCTGCTGCTGAGCCCACTGCTCAAGGTGATCACAGCAGCAAAACAACTGCTGTGAAACCCACACCTAAAACCACAAAAAGACCAAAATAGAAAAAATCCCAAAAGCCCCCCAAACCTACAAAAAAGGCAACTCTGGAAGATGAGATCCCAGAGCAACTGCCAGTGACAACACAAAAGTCACAAATAACCACTGCTGCTCCTTCCTCACAGCAGTTAGAAGAAAGATCTCAACCTGAGCCTCAAACTCCTCCTGCTTCTTCTTAAAAAGAACAGGTTGTAAGAATAGGGACACCAACTTATTATGCTCTGGAATCACTTGATTCCATCATCCACAGCCCACTGCCCGGGGCAAATTCTCTTTCCACCCCTATCCTCACTGCCCAAATTCCAGCACAAATATTGCCCTTGTTGGATGCACTTGATATAGCTCAGACAGAAATCAGTTCCTCTCAACCACCTATCACTGAGAGTATGCCTCCACAAGTGACTGAGTCTGAGCTCCCTAGCATTGCTAGCCCACCAACAACTGAGGAGGTTACACCCTTTGAGTTACATGTAACTCTTGGTGGTAGTTCAAGTGAAGCAGCTACTACAAGTGTTGAACCCACTGGTTTACACTTGGACAGTAGTTTCATCAATAAGACTTCCTTGAAGGCAATTTCTTCTTTGGGAACCAGGGTGTTTCCAGTATAGACTGGTTCACTAAAACTGGTCACCCCTACTGAAGGAAGAAGTCCCCAATACCAAGACAAAGGGGCATCAGTGGATGATTTTTGGGATACTTCCCCTAAGTCAACCACTGATACAACCACTGCTAGTGGGAAATCAGATGATCCCATTAAGTTGGGTGATGGTTTAATGTACAGAGAATTGACGGAGAGGGTTGATAACCTTGATACATCTGTTGCAGAAATCAAAGACATGTTGCAACAGTTGTTGAAAGCACAAAAGGCAACACCCACTGTTGCACCAACTCAAACAGCTGCTCCATCATCTGCTCCTACTCCCACTAAGCTCTGGAGTTTATTTCAACCTATGCTCATTCAACAAAGACAATATGCTGATCAGCAACATGAAATTCAAGTTCAAAAGATCAGAAATTTAATAGAAGCTAGGTTCAAGGATACCCAGGCAGATATAAAGGCAATCAAGGCCCATTTGCTGAACATCACTGGCACTGCTCCTCCCTCAATCATTTTTGTGGACAACCCACCACCTAATGATGCCAAAAAGGGGGAGAAAATGAAGCAGTTAAAGAAAAAGGGATATGAAGATGGTATATACATTGCACCAGATAATTCTAGTATGCTTGCAGACATCCCTAAGCCAGATGGTTCCAAAAAGGTTGATGTAACCTTAAATGCCTTTGCTAATGAAAAGACAAGGCTGAAAAAGGATATAGAGGCTAAGGGTATATCAAGGTTTGAGCAGGAGAAGAAAGTTTTTATGGAGATGGAAGATCAGGGTACTTCTGAGCCCAAGGATGATGAAAATTCTAAGCCAAAAAGAAGACAGCCCACTAGAAAAGTGAGGCAACCCAAATCCACACCTTCCAGACTCACAAAACATGCTCCCCAAACTCCCAAAAACTCCTCACATCAAACCTCCAAACCAACAGATGTTAAAACACCTGTTGTATCAACAGTTGTTGGTACTTCAGTGGTTTCAACAGCTGTTACCCAAACAACTGCCACCAACACCACTACATCAACACACACTTCAACCACTGCTCCCACTTCAACCATTGCCCCACCAAAAATCTCATCACCACCAAAACAGCCACCTGCCAAAAAGCAGAAGACAGCTGATGACACATCATCAGTTGTAATGACAACAGTGGTTGAAACACCAATTGTTTCAACAACTTTTAGTCAGCCACCTTCCACTTCAATCACCACCACTTAAATCACCACTTCTCAACCCATCAAAACACCACCAACCTCTCCTAAACCCAAAAGGAGAAGGATAATCTTGGAAGATGATTCTCCACCACCTCCAACTTCTTCACAACCACTAACCCTTGCTACCATTCCAAACCCTGATCCACTATCTTCAGTACAAGTTCAAAATCCAAACACTGCCATTGTTCCTGCAGCTATCCAGTATCCATTAGATCTTCCAGCAGTTAGAGAGGAGATAAAATCCTTCTACTCTGAAGATGACCCTGCAAAAAGGAACCTGCCATCTGTTCAAGGATATCCTAGGCCTAACGACATTGAAGAATATTTGAAGATAAAGGCTCAACAAGCAGAGGATATCTCTAAAAGAAATACACAGGGAAAATCTGACAAAGAGATCTAAGGATACTACCAATATCTTCTAACTCAAGTCAACACTTTGGAGAGGTTTTCAAAAGATCTTTCTTAGAAACTTTCAGAAAGAACAGATGAAAGCCTAAGAAAAGATTACATCGAACACATAATGGCATTCAAGAAATACAAGGCAGAAAAAGCTCAATATAAAGAATGAACCCTTGATGAGCTCAAAGAGGAATTAGAGAGAATTGAGAAGATGAACAAAGACAAAATAAAACACACTCCTCCTGTTTGGTCAAAATACAAGAAAAATGTACATGGAAGAACTTTAAAGCTGAAGAGGATGAAAGAAGAGCTGATAACAACTGATTTTGGGTCAAGGAATCAGGTGACAAGGTGGTCAGAGGATAAAGTGATGGCCTCTTACCAAAAGCTGGAAGAATTGAGAAAGAAAAATCCTAATGTTCCTCAAAAGCCTGTTTACCCTGAAGCTGTGGTTCAAGCTAAACCACAAAAACTGCAAGTCAGAAAATCCATTGCTCCACCTGCTGCTATCCTTTATCAAATAAGGAAACAAAAGCAGATGGATGCAGAAATAGCAGAAGATGTACAACAGGGGATTTCATTATAAAAATGGTCCCGAAGCAGATGATAGCAGAAAATCCAGAATTGGCACAAGCTTCAAACACTGCTCAACCAGTCATCACCAGGCAACCATCTCCAAACTCATCATTAATAAAACCTCTCCCAAGAAACCCACTGAATTCAAAAATACTAAAGTGGAAATCTGACAAACAGACCCACGTATTGACTTTGCTCAAATCCAGTGGTGAAGTGAAGAACATATCTAGGGAACAATCATTGGGCCTGGGTGTTAAAGATCTGCAAGATCTCCTTGAACTTCCACTGTGCAGGGATGAGGATGACACAGATTTAATGGACTTTAAATTACAATTCAAAGGACAAGTCAAGGAACTGTTGATGAGTTAATAAAGATCCATAATAATGAAGGGTTTTGGCATCATCTGTTCCAGGGAGAGATTGTTGGGATTGAACCCTATCAGAGGAACAGTTGATTAAAGCCAAAACTGGATCAGAGCAGTGGATCCAGAATAAGCAGATGTTTGTATTCAATTCTCTCCCCTTGAAAGTGTCCTAACAACTGATGACCTCCATCCACTGTTCCTCTACAACTGTTGATCACTCAACAACTGATGAAGACATAAAGGTTGTTGAAGACTAAAGCACTGATGCTCAATCTACTGATATGGGTCAAGCATTGCTGAATATATAAAGTACTGCTTGAGTCACAACAGTGGAATGAGAAGCAGTAGTTTAGTTTACTTATTTGCATTGTAATGTAATCAGTGGTTATGATAACAGTGCTTGTAAAGAACAGTAGTTGTAGGTTGTTAGGAGGTTAGATGTCACTTTCATGGCGACGTCATCCAAGATGCTTCAGTGGTTTGCTCGTGTCTATAAATAGAACAGTACCCTGTACTGTTCTATCAGCTCTTTCATCACTTGTCATTCTGTACGAACAAACTATTTTAAGCTCAGGCTGAGGGGGAGTTTGTAATACATGCATGCATTTGTAATTGAAGATTGAAATAAATTTAATCATTCGGTTCAAAGTTAAACATGTATGTTGAAAGCAATTCTCCTGTTTGATTGTGTGTAAAAGTTTTGTTTCCATTTTAATTCCGCTGCAATTCTCATTCATCTTCATAATTATTAAACAAAAACACAATCATAAGAAACTCAGATCCTAACATTCTCTGTCATCATTTCTTGATTCACGTCAATGATCCATTCAACGTGTTTATTCTTAGGTTCTTCATTCTTTGAATTAGAAGCATTTAAGGATATACATGCAGAAGAAGATTTAGGTTTAGAAAGTGTTCTGGGTTCAATAATAGGATTCCCTTCTTCGTCATAATAACACTACCTCTTAGAATCCCATCTATTTGCATTCTGTGCATCACAAAAGATCCTGATTTTTCTCCACTCATCAAGAGCTACAAGTCGTTCTTCTTGAGTTTGCTTTACTTCGGCCACTAACGCCACACCATCATCTGGAATGTATTTGTTCCAGTTAAAACCTTTATCCTCCTGCGTTACCACCAACTCATGATTTTTCTCTTTTGTCGAACCATCATCGATCTGTTGTCGATTGAACTTCGGTGGTTGTTCTTTGTTTCGATGGTAGACCACCTTTCGATAATAATCATCATTAAACAGATTGACACTCTCATCTACCTCCTGGTTCGGAAATTCTCGTTTGAAGTGTCCCATTTTGTTTACACTTAAAACATGTAACTTTGGACTTATCAAATCCAAGTTTGGTAGTAGGACCTCCAACACATTGTTGTCCTGTTATCTCCATGAACCTCTGTGCCCGTCTAATCACACTGGCCATATACCAACGAATGTCAATTAACTCCATCTATCCTGGATCAATTTGATCATAGTCTTCTTTAGTCATGTGGAGTTTCTGATTTTTCCCACAACTAGACTTTCATAAGACTCCAAAATTGATGCCAAGAAGATCATTTGTTGCTTAGCTGCATCAGCACTCATGCTTTGTGAGTTGTTCAGGTTTACAACTATGTTGAATTGAATTACATTTGCATTGGAGTTCTTTAGATTTTGATAATTGTTTGATGCATGAAATGATTGATTGGCTGAATTTGAATTTGAGTTCGAATAACCAAAACCACTACTCGATGAACCACTGTTTGATGAGCTACTATTTGGTGATCCAACCGAATTTTCTGCACTGAATATTATGTCAATTTTGGAAGATTGGTTGTTTGCTAATAGACTCCCTCGATAGTACAGGTTCACATTCTGTTGAACATTTGAGTTATTCATCTTATTCTGCTTTCGAATTTCTAACTCGTGACCCTCAAGCTTTTGAATCAGCATCTGTAAATCCATTTTACCAAAATCTGAGCTATTCTTAAGAATCGTGATGTATGTAGACCAATCACTTCATTTGGTACTGCATCAATGAGCTTGTTAATTATCTCCTCTTGATCCTTTTTTATCTTAACTCTTTCTAACTCGATTAACAGATGACAATAACGCTCTATCATCTGTCTGATGTTTTCACTTTCAAACAACTGAAAGATCAAACTCTTTTTTCAACAATGATTTCCTGTTTTTCATCATTTCTGCCCCACCCTCATATTTGTTTTTCAATGCTTCCCAAATTGATTTTGATGATCCTGTGTTTTGAAGCAAAGAAAGTATACCTATTGGAACCTGAGATTTATGTATAGTGGGTTAATATAGTTAATTGGGTTGAACTTGTAATTATATTTAACTTATGTTTTGGGTTAAAATCAAGTGTAATGGGTCTAGGTTTTGGTTGGGCGTGTGTTTATGCATAGTGGGTTAATATAGTTAATTGGGTTGAACTTGTAATTATTTTTAACTTATGTTTTGGGTCAAAATCAAGTGTAATGGGTATAGGTTTCAGTTGGGCTTGTGTAGGGGCTTTCGGCCCAAGTGGTTAGTATATAATCAAACTCCTAATGATGTTTTAGGGTTGATCAGTTTACACAAGTTCTAGAGATCCAGCCGAAACCCTTTTGTGTCTTGTATCAGTCTCCTTAATTGGTGAATGCAAGATAAGTTATTTGGTTTTTTATCATTTGTGGTTTATTGTTATTGAATCATCTCGTGTTTAGATTCCGCACAAACACTAGATTATTGTTGATATCATTGAAAGATCCTTTTACGGGACTTACAATTGGTATCAGAGCCAAGAACCTTTTTCTTGGTTCGATTGATATCAATAGGATTCAAGGTCGGCTGTGTTTGTGGTACTGATCTGGTTTTTAAGGTTGATTTGAAGGTTTAGATTGTGTTTACTACTGTTTTTGGGAGGTTCCAAGTTACTTCGTTGCTGATTTGAAGGTTCCGACTTGCTGAGTTCGTAGTCTGTTCATCAAGTGTTCATCGATATTCATCAAATCTGTGCAATTTTTTTTTCGGGAATTTTCAGATCTGTTTGCTGAAATCAAGGAGAGTTGGTTGCAAATCATTCAAAAGATTATGATAAATCCTTTGAATTTGGAAAGTCCGGATTATTCGGGATTGCGAGTCAAAACTTTCTAACAATTTGTTTTGCAGGTTTCGAGTTATAGTTTCAAGGTTTCGACTCGCAATCTGCTGTGGTTTCGAATTATTGATTCAAGGTTCCAACTCAAAAGCTACTAGAGGTTGCGACTTGGTTTGTCATTAAGGACTCGAAATCAAGATTCTGACATAGGGTTTCGACTCACAATTTTGACATAATTTGTTGTTGTTTTATGGTTCTGACTCGTTGTTGCGACTTGTGTTGCTGCTAGTGATTCGTGGTTCCGACTCGTGATTCCGATTGGTGGTTGCAACTGAGGAGTTTACTCGAAATCAAGAGATTTTGAATGGTGCCTTCTTGTGACTCGCAATCAAAGGATTTTGACTCAAATTGTCTTTTGTTCTGACTTGAAATCTCTGATCTCGACTGGGATTTCGAATGAAGGTTGCTACTCATTTTGGTTTTGACTCGAAACAACATTGATACACGCTGATTTGACACTTTGACTTAAAATACTATAAAATGACTTCCACAAATCAAACTGTTGACCTGGCTGCCATGAACAAACATCAAGAACTGGACTCTATCATAGGAACAACGACTAGAGTTCCAAGACGGCTGAGTGCTGAAGACTTTCCCGAGTGGAAGTGGTGATTTGAGCATCACATTAAGGTTAAAGATGCGAAAATTTGGAGAAGCATTATTCGTGGTCCAAGAGAAATCATGTACGAAAAGGAATATGCACCAGGAATTAAGTTAAAAAAGCCTCCAGTAGACTACACGGATGATGATTTTGCAATAGTTGAAAAGGATGAAAAGGCTCTTTCTTACTTGACGATAGCTTTGGGTCCTGACATTGCTGTTGGGTTTCGAATGTGCAAATCTGCTAAGGAACTAAGGGAGTCCTTACTTGATGTGTATGAAGGAAATGAAGATATGAAAGAAAGTAGAAGGAACTTGCTGAGCCAAAATTTCAACAACTTTAACCATATCTATCGAGAGACAGTTGAAAATAAGGTTCAGAGATTTGTTAAGCTAGTCACTCAAATGACCATGGCTGAATTGCCACTTTCGAATGCCTCGAAAACAGACAACTTCTGAATGCCCTACCAAAGAGCTGGGATCTTCATGTAGCCATGATCAAGAAAACAAAAGATCTTGCTCGATGTAGTTTGTCTAAAATGATTTCTCATATCAAGGCTTGTGAGTTGGACAAGAAACAGAGGGAAACTAATCACAAAAATAGTCTGATGGCTGCCGGTTTCACCACAACACCCTCTGCTTCCAACAACAACGCTGCTCTCATGTCACAAGCTGGATTTCAAATGTTCAGAAGCTCGACGTCTGCTAAAGCCGCACCAGAGTCCACACAAGCAAATGTCTTCTACTCTGCTACCCTAGCACCGCCAGTCACATCATCTTCAAATACTACTCCCGCTGCTTCTTCAAATACCACTGCTCTCAAGAACGAGTTCATTGCTTTCTTCTCACAACAAACCAATGAGAACCTTGAAATCGCAGCTTCTGTGATAAACTGTTTAAATGCTTTGGTTGTAGGTCAACTAGATCCTCTAAACTTTTCTATGGATGACTTAGATCAAATGCATCCAGATGATTTGGGGGAAATGGACATCACATGGCAAATGGCTATGGCAACGTTTAGGGAAAAACCCTTTGTGAAAAGAACTGGAAGAAACAAATGGGCAAATCAAACACTTTATGGACCTAACAAGTTGGGAATTGACAAGTCCAAGATTTGCTGCTACAACTGTCATGAACTAGGACATGTGTCACGAAACTGCACCAAGCCTCAGGTCAACAGGAATCAAGCGCCAGGCCAACCAGCTCCACCTGCTGCACGGAACAATGAAAGAACGATTACTACAACTAACACCACCACTACTGCCTCAAGTGGAAGCGCTCGCAACTCAGCTATGGTGGTGCAGCAAGATGCTTCTTTTGACTGGAGCACGGAGATTCAACAGCTTAACCTTTCAGCTCCTGAGAATCAGACACCTTCAATTCAGACACCTCCCGACAACATAGCATTCATGACTCAGGTTCTTTCAGCTCCTGTTCGTGGACTTACTGCAGAAGAGGTAAATTTTTATTTATGTATGAGGTAGGGTAGCAGCCTATCGCTTACACAACTCAGAATTGATCTCAGATCTTCAAGACATAAAAAGGCATAACTCTTATCTAACTAAAAATGAAAGATTATATAAAGAAAAGATTGAAGCTCAACGTAAAGATATTTCTAAGCTTAAAGAAGATCTAAGTATCAAAAGTTGTCACCTTAGGGATGCCAAAGAAACTATAGATGCCTTGACCAAGGAACTGGAAGAAATCAAACAAAAATATCAAATTAATGAAGTGAATATTAAGAAATACGAAACTTCCAGCAAATTGGTCAAAGATTTATGTGACATTCAATTAAAGTACAAAGAAAAGAAAGGGTGTGGTTTAGGTTACAATAACGTGCCTCCTCCATTCAATCACAACTACACCTATTTACCATTAACCGTGGAGGAATTAGTAAATGCTGATACTATGACTTACGGTCCAAAAACTGATAAGACATCGATCAACAGTAAATTTGTTAAAAACGAACAAATCAGCTAATTACCTTTATTTCTCCATCTGTGAATGATACTAATGCTTCGTCTTCCATTGCAGATGAAGTAAAAGTTGAAGAAGTAGTTGGGAATGAAAAGCATCAAAGTCTGATTCTTCTAATAATTTAATAAATGAACTAAATCCAGACTCTCGTTTGATGCATGACATTTTTAATTCGTTTTTTGGTATTGTGTCATCTTTTGGGCCTGATGTTTTGGGCAACATTGTGGATACTTGTGATGATCATTTAGATACTGTGCATGATGATGGTTGTTTTTCAGTTGTTGATGATTGTGATGCTTCTAGTTTTACAGCTACTAAAGTGTGTCAACAGATGTCCTTAATGATGCATTCAGTGGGACCACTGAAACTCTTTCTCAAGAAGATCAAATGTGTTCTGATTTTTCTTCTGAATCTGTCTCAATAGAAGTTCCTAATGATGTATCTATTGGGACCACTGAAACACATTCTCGAAAGGATCAGTAGACTTCTTTGAAAACCGAAGCTGCTAGTGAACCATTTTTGAACACACATGATTCATGTGTTGATGAAACTTCTAAATCATTTGAAACTAAAACTGAACATGATTTTGAAAAGGAAAAGGTGGTCACGTCAAATATTAAATAACAAGAAAATTTTCCTAAAAAAGAAATTAAATTGAATCGTCTTCTGAAAATAAACTCAAAAATGATATAAAAGACGATGATCATCATAGGTCTAAATCTCATACATGTGCTAGTTCTGATCAACAGGTACCTAAGAGCTTAAAAAAGACACATGGAAAACAAGCAAAGAAAACTAAACAAGCTCACTCTTTCAAACCCAACAGAATAGCTTCTGCTACCAAGTATCAGAATTTCCACACGTTGAAACGACAAACATGTTTCAACTGTGGAATTGTTGGACACATTGCCAGAAACTGTGTTCATCTCCCAAGTGTGCAACAAAAGAGCAAAAGTGCACAAAATCAGAAGGTCAAGCAGAATCGACAACGTTATTCAGAGTCTGTGACGACTGCAAAGTCTGAGACAATGAAAAATAACTCAAGCAAAGCTAAACTTTTTTATCAAGATTGGAATGCAGCTAAATGAAGAAACCAAAATCGATAAATGGTTTTTAAAGCAATTCAAATAAAGCTTTTGGTAAAAATGATTATAAATAGTCACATAAGCATTGGAAACCTAAAGTTAATGTTGCTCAATCTTCTACATCTCAGCCGAAATCTGCCAATAATTAATCTTCAAAGTTTTTAAATAAAGAAAACTCAGTTTGGCAGAAAGTGTCTTATATCGATGCTCAAGGAAAACCCAGGTCTACTATGGGCTGGGTTCCTAAATCTAACTAATCCCACTACTCATGCCGGAACAGCTGTGGAGGACTATCGTGCGACTTTGGTACATGGATAGTGGTTGTTCCTGGCACATGACAGGAGACTTGTCCCAACTCGTTAATGTTAAAGAATTTGATGGAGGATATGACTCATTTGCGGGAGGAGAATCTGGCAGAATCACCTTAAAAGTAACAGTACAAAATGGAATACTAAGCTTCGAGAATGTGAACTAAGTTCCTGAACTGAAACACAATCAGTTGAGCATCTCACAGATTTGTGATAAAGGAAACACGGTTCATTTTACGAAGAAGGGATGTTATGTATTGAAACCGGGAATCGTGATACATGAAGATTGGTTTTTAATGACTACTGAACGAAGAGGAAATGCATATGTCATCGACATGAACAAGAAGCCTTGTGAGGAGATTACTTGCCTCTTCTCAAAAATTTCAGAACATGACGGTCTTTTGTGGCATCGTTGCCTTAGACACATAAACATGAAAATTTTGAATTGACTTGCCAAAGGTCAAATGGTCCGCGATCTACCAATTAAGGATTTCATGTTGGTAGAGAAATGTGTTGCTTGTGCGAAAGGGAAGGCACATCGAAAGCCGCATAAACTCAAGTCAATGCCATCGACCAAAGTTGTGCTTGAGTTACTTCACATGGATCTCTTCGGTCCGGTAAATGTACTGAGCATAGGCAAAAAGTCATACTGTCTCATGATAGTTGATGACTATTCACGATACACTTGGGTATACTTTTTAAGTCACAAAAATGAGACTCCGGGTTTAGTTAAACAGTTTATTACTCTGGCTAAAAATCAAGTAAGCACAAAAGTCAAGGCTATTCGATCTGATAATGGGACAGAGTTCAAGAATATCACCTTAGATACATTCTGCGCTGAAAAGGGAATTGATAGACGGTATAGTGCACCATGAACTTCGCAACAGAATGGAGTGGCTGAGAGAAGAAATCGTACTCTTATTGAGGTTGCACGAACTATGCTGGCCGACTTGAAGCTTCCTAGTTTCTTTTGGGCTGAGGCAGTTAGCACGGCTTGTTACGTCCAGAATCACGCTTTAGTAAATAAACGTCATATGAAAACTCCTTATGAGATTCTGGAAGGACGTAAACCCTCAGTGTCACACTTTCGCATCTTTGGTTGTCCATGTGTATTATTGCTTTTGGACGCCAATGGAAAGTTTGAGGCCAAGGGAGGCGAGTGTTTCTTCATTGGATACTCTAAAGGTTCATCCTATAGAGTATACAATAAAGTAACAAAAAAGGTCGTCGAGTCGTGCAACATTGAATGGCTTGAAGAGAATGCCACGGATGCTAGAGTTGGTCCAGATTGATTATACGATTACGCAGATTTGTTTAAATCCTTTAACATTCTGTCTGGTGCCTACAGATGCAGGTGTTTCAACTCCACACCAACCGTTACCATATGGTGATACTGAAGAAGATGAACGAGCTGAAGGGAGCTCAAGAGCGCATACCATAGATCCGCCAGAAATGTTTTTCTCTGAGCACCCTCCGTCTCAACAGACGTCCCAACAAGTGCCGATAATTCCCACTCATGTTCAAACCCCTGAAGTGCATCACCAGGTGGTGTAATTTCTAATGGTTCAGAATATACACTGTTTCCTGACCTAATTCCTGAAGACTGTACAGTTACTACTCTTGTAGTTAACAGTACTGCAGCACCTAATGAGGAGGAGACGAGCAACACTAATGCTGATAGTTTGAACACCTCAACTAAAGGCGTGATCGTACCTGATGTGGAAATTCCAACAAGTGTTCAACGGAATCATCCAATAGAAAATGTCATTAGTCCTGTCAATGCCGGGATTTTAACCAGAAGCCAATCAGGGACTATCAATACATGTTTATATTCTTGCTAGATTTCTCAAATAGAACCTAAAACTATTAATGTAGCTTTGCAGGAACCTGGCTGGTTGGATGCTATGCACGAAGAGCTGAACCAGTTTCTAAAGCTGGGAGTATGGAAGCTTGTTGAGTTACCGAAAGGAAAACGTACTCTTGGTACTCGATGGGTGTACAGAAATAAGCAAGATTCTACTAGAGTTATTGTACGGAATAAAGCAAGATTGGTAGTCCAAGGATTCAAGCAGATAAAGGGTCTGGACTATGATGAAGTTTATGCCATGGTTGCTCGACTTGAAGCCATCCAGATCTTCTTAGCTTACGCTTCCTACATGGGGTTCATTGTGTGACAACTGTGCAATGTAGACACTGTACAATGTAAAACAATATCAAATATCAATGAACCGATGTGTTTTGGTCTCAATATTTGTGTATTTGTGTTTGAAGATTTCACGTTTTGATTCTAGTTCGATTTCAAGCTTTAAATCGCTTTCTAGAAAGTAATACGCAAACTATTACGTAAACCTAATCAGTTTAACACGACAAACACTCTGGAATAGTTACATATGTTTAACATACCTTAAATAACCTTTACATAACTTAGAAATAAGTTTTGAAGGGTTTGGTGTGTCAAAAACAAGTTTATTCGCTCGCAGGGACTATTTGCGATAAACTGCAAAAGTCTGCCTATTCGTATAGCAACGTACACTCTGGAATATGATCATAAGCTAAACATACCCTAAATATCCTTTACATATCTTATAAATAAGTTTTGAGGGGTTCGGTATGCGAAAATACGCTTATTTGATCATAGGGACTAAAAGCGTCAAAACTGCGAAAGTATGCATTTACGTTCATATCTTGCATTCTGACCATATCCGGACATCCAAAAAATTTTGTAATCACTAGAATATTATATTTTAGTGATAGGAATGCAAAAATACCATTCGTTTCACAATTTGGGCCGTTTACGCGTTCGTTACGATTTCGTCGTAATTAACCGAAAACCGTAACCGTACGGGCAAACGAACCGACATCTGTGCCATTTTTGAGCATAATTCAAGTTAAATATACTTTAACTTCATTATGGAGCTTGAAAATGAGCTTGACGGGTGTTAGAAGTGCCAAAATACGATGAAACTAAGTGCAGGGACTAAACTGTAAATAAGTGAAACTTGCTGGTCTACAAGGTGCATACGGACCATATGCTTAGGACCTTACGGTCCGTAAGCTGTTTCCAACACCACAGAATTCAGAAACTTCTAATTTAGCTGCTGTCTTGGTTTTAATCCCTGGTTTCTTTAATTGGTGGGCTGGTTTGTGTGATCCTCAAGTCCTCCAATCAAAGCCTAACAAGTGTGTGGTCTTGATTCTTCCTTGATCAACACACAATCCACATGGCATGATCAAATTAATCCAAGATTCCTATAAATAGCAAGGTTCTCATGCTTCATTCTTTGCTCATTTCCTTCAAATCTGATCTATTGCTCTGATCGAGGCTACCACATTAAGGGGCTGTTTGGTAGCCTCTTAATGACCATTCAGATGCTACCTCTTAATGGTTTAAAACTTCTGAATGAATAAGAGGTAACCTCAAGTCTGAATGGTTAAGAGGTAACCTCTGAATGGTAAATCATCACATGTCACATTCTTCTACCTTCTCATTAGTAAAATTCTTAATGGTTCCATTAAGAGGTAGCCTCTTAATGACCATTCAGAGGCTACCAAACAGCCCCTAAGTTGGAGGCTTCATACTTGAGCATTCAAGTTCAATTTTTCAGCCAAGAACACTTGTAAGTGTTCTTTCATGCTTGTTCATTTATTTCAAGCATGAAAGTCAAACAGTGTTTGACTTTCAGGTTTGACCATGATTTAGTCAAATCAAAGTTCGTTTGAACTTTGCAACGTGAGCGTAATCACGATGGTTATAGTCCCCTGTGACTATACCTACTGATTACCACGTTGATTAGTCGAAGTGACGAGTCAAAGTTTCGGTCAAAATGCACGATTATGTGCATTTTGCGACGAAACTATTTTCGGGTATCAAAACACTTTGTTTTGATATCAAATCAGTTTTCTAACTTAGTTAAACATGTTTTAACATGTTTAACTCGTCACTTTTAGTTTAGTGCTTGTTTAGGGTCGTAAGTCAAGCGGTCTAAACATCCGTTTAGACTTTTGAACCCGACCCGTTTGGTTGATCATTAGGATCCGACCAAACATATTTTGTGACCATAGTTGTATAGGGAATAACCTTCCGAGGTTATACTTTATGGTCACTTAGTTTAATTACTTGTATGATCGGTAGTTTATATGCCTTAGTAAAATGACCAAAATACCCTTTTCATGCATAATTTGAATTTAAGCCTATATAACTAAATTTTTGACACTTAAACTGATTATGCAATATTGTTAAACATGTTAGGACATGTAGTACTTTTCATAGGACTAGTTAGGCTATTCATTTACGCTTTTGCGCAAAATGACTCGTTAAAGTAGCATAGACTACCTTAACGAGTCATAACGGGTCATAAGCACTTAGGATAGGTATCAAATCAGAATGTAGGCTTGTATTAACCATATCATATGATTTCCAACACTCATTTGGTTTACGAGACCTCATTCTACCCGATCTCCCGGTTTAGGTCTCGATTTATTAACATAGTGATCCGATTACTAGGTGCCACTTGAATTCCTTGATTTACCCGAGCTTGTTAGTTCACTTAATCGAGGATACTTTGCAATCTCAAGTGAGTACATAGTTCCCCTATTTTACTGCTTTTAATTGTTTTGGGGTGATTCATATGTGCTAAACAATTTCGATGTTTTCAAAAGACAAATACTATGGTTTATATTAAACACAACGATTTCAATAATCTGAGCAAACTTGTTGGGATGTTGGTCGAAAGACATTCACTAACTATGATCAAGTCGACCAGTAGTATGTTATGGTACCATAGGATCTGACAAATCCCGTTATCGAACTATTCCATGTTTATGGGGTAATGTGGGTAACGACAGAACCTGATGAATGTTAACTAACCCTTTGGTGGTTTGTTAATACGAGTTGAACGATGGACGAGTCACACATGTTTGAATGTGTTCAACAAGACGACCAAAAGTTAGTTTTTACATTAAAAACACGAACGATTGGAACGATTTGAACGACTGAACGATTATTTGTGACACGAACGAGTTGAACGAATTGAACGATTGGTATTTGGTATGTGATTAGATAACGGGACGGGTGTAATGTGATAAGAGCATGGTAGATACGCCGCTGGTACTTCTTATATATAAGTGCTTTTATCATATTATATTCCGTGGCGTTATTTAGTTCACTTGAACGATTGATTTCAAACGAGAACACACAACGATGTTTACTAAATGATATAAACCATACGAGTTTTACTACAAGATCGATTTACTACTTGGGTTACAAATACAAATGTTTTAGTCAAGATTCATGGCAACAAAGTTTTATAAACTATAACCAATTGGTTTTAAGTTGGTGAATCATATTACAATACAATACACTTTTCAAAACAAGGTTTTCAATTATCGACTCAAGTAGTCGTTCGAGGTATTGCAATACTTATACAAACCATGAATTTGACACACTCACAAAACCTATGTGCTCGCCGGCATTTTTATGCTGACTTTATTTTCACATATGTTTCAGGTGGTGTTTGATGATGTTAATGATGACTAGGATGCATGCTCAGATAGGATCGGATGAGGCCTTAGTGACTTAATAACAATGATAGACAATATGTTGATGTTTTTCTTTTAAAATTCAAGACAATGTACATAGCTTAATTCAATAAAACGAAACTTTAACCCATGTGTTGTGAAACAATGATTCTGTTACGACACTCCCCGACGTTTCTGCCGCGGTTTTGTTGTTTTAACGCGGTCGGGTGTGACACATGGTTTATCAGATGGACGTCAAGACTGTGTTTTTATATGGAGATGTGAAGGAAGAAATCTACGTTGAGCAAGCACCAGGTTTTGTTCATCCAGATCATCCAGGATATGCCTACAAACTTGACAAGGCATTATATGGATTGCACCAAGCACCACGGGCTTGGTATGCTACTCTAACTGAGCATCTTCTAGCTCATGGTTACACTCATGGCACAATTGATCAGACGTTGTTTATCAAGAGAGTTGGCAAGGATTTAATCTTGGTTTAAATCTATGTTGACGATATAATTTTCGGATCAACGAGTGAGGATCTTTGGAGAGAATTTGAAGGAGTGATGAAGAAGTTCGATATGAGTGCTCTCGGGGAGATGACTATGTTCTTGGGTCTACAAGTTCGACAAGATTCTCGAGGCATTCTAATTCAACAAGGAAAATATGTGGACGATATGCTTGCCAAATTCAAGTTTACAGACGCAAAATCGGTCGAAACACCAATGGTAGACAAACCGTTGCTGACTGAAGATGCAAATGGATCCCCTGTCGATCAACGACTATGATCGGATCTCTGATGTATCTGCCTTCGAGCCATCTAGACATCATGTTTGATATCCGTCAATGCGCGCGATATCAGGCTAATCCTAAACTTTCTCATCTTACTGCTGTTAAACGAATTTTTAGATATCTTAAAGGCAGACCTCGGTTTGGCTTGTGGTATCCAAGAGACCTGTTTGCATTTTCTGATAGCAATTTTGGAGGAACTGACAGTGACCGGAAATCCACATCAGCTGGATGTCAATTTTTGGGTGACAGGCTAATCTCTTGGCAATGCACGAAACAGCAAACAGTGTCGATCTCCACAGTTGAGGCAGAATATGTTGCTTCTTCCACATCATGCTCATAGGTGGTATAGATGCAACATCAATTGAAGGATTACGGTTTGACTTATCTCAACACTACTATTTACTGTGATAATGATGCTGCAATTCAAATTGTCAAAAACCCTGTCTTTCACTCCAAAACCAAGCACATTGATATTAAAGTCCATTTTATAAGAGACTGCTTTGACAGAGGTCTTATTAAACTAGAGCAAATTGACACAGATGCAAATGTTGCCGATTTGTTCACAAAACCTGTCAGCAGCTCGAAGTTCAAGGTGCTTGTGGATTTTCTGAAAATGATCTGATATACCGACAGAGCATGTTTTTGGTTTTCGTAGGTAAATTTGTTCATAAAGTTTTCTATTCTTAGGTAGTGTTTATTTATTCACAAATTTAGGGGGAGAAATTTGAAAAATACAAAAACATTAAAAAATTTGAAAAATACAAAAAAATTAAAAATTTGAAAAATTCAAAAAGAGACATTGCATGACATGGGAAATGAAATGAATTTTCACTTTGTGGAATAGGGCAGACTCATGTAAAACCAGTATCGAAATAGTTTGACTCTAGAATGATATGTTGGTAGGCTCTATCCTTAAGGCTGGAAACTTTGGCTGTTTCTGTACAGAACTTAAAATTAGTCTATGACCTCTGGAAAGAACGTCACTTGAAATTAGCTCATTTCTATTTGAATGCCTGTTTGATGTCCCGATACACACAATTTTGTTCTAGTTCTAAAATCTTTTCTGAAAAAGTCGTGTATCTCCTTTGTTTTGCTTGAGCAAAGACCTAGAGGTGCTAGGCAGCTTTAGATTCTATTTTGCGTGAGCAAAGACCTAGTTGTACGTCTGTCACTTTATAGATCTATCTACACCCGAAAGAGGCCCTCAAGTGCCCAAAAGAAACCCAAAAACCTATATCAAACTGAGAAAACTCATTTGATCTGTACATTATATCAACATCTCTGCTTATGATCTATTATGTTCTCTTCTCAGTCAAGTCCTAATCAAGGTTTCAAAAATCTAGGACAGACTTGTGGAAATATGTGGTAGGGAACTGCTTGCATGATAGAGTGTGCTGACCATAATTCTAGGATTTGATTAGTATTTGTTTGGGTGTTCATTTTTAAAATATCAAAACATGATAAAATTAGTTACAGACAGTCACATGGAAAAGGTCTAGGGAGATGCGTTTAGGTGGATAAATATATTGGCAATCATTCGGATCACTCGGTAGTAGATTAATGTTGATAAATGAAGTCTTGCCCGAAACACCGTTATTTGATCCCTGAGTGTCACACCCCGATATTTCCACGTATTACCGGTGGGCCCGGTGGGGAGTATCGTGACGTAGTTGATATCATCATAGTCAAACAACACAATTTTAAATGCACAGCGGAAGCAAAAGATAGATTTATTTCAACCGAATAAATTGTAATATCAAGTATCACAAAATAGTTGAAAAAAATCCACAGGCGGATCAAAATAAAAGGAAACATAGTTCATCAGATTTAAAATGCATCCAAACTTGCGAGACTCTTATTGATGCTAAGGATAGGCCAGCCTATTTCGAGTAGTACCTGCACTTAGCCTTTTTGGGAAAATACGTCAGTTTACACTGGTAAATACAATTAACTGACTCATTTTGAAAAGGTTTAGAAAATTGATTTGAATGCACAAGGCACAAAATATTTTATAACTTGGGATAATTATTTGTATATAAACTTGTAAAAGAATTACATGTTCGTTATACGTTCAGTAGCCCGGATTTGACGCCGGGTTAAAGATTAATAGATACACCACATGATATAGTCCCGCGGCGGGTTATTCCCGAAACCGGCGATTATACCTTATTATTTATATATGCACTGTCGGGTGTACGCCTACACCCCGTGCTTTAGGTCGTGGCCATTTCTTAAAATGATGCCAAGGATATACGGGACATGGTCATTAACCCCCCAAAGGCTTTAAGCAAACACAACAATTTAAATGGGTCATATCAATAAAGTAACCTTCATACGATTAAAAATTCAATGCCCGACCAAGCGGTATTTTATATATCGTACCCCAAGCCCGTATAAGGGAAAATAAGTTAAAAGTATTTACCTGAGCAAGTATAATTCACAAATAGAAAGTGCAAATAGCTTTTACCGGGTCTCCTAATCTGGAACAAGGGTTTTTAATAACCTATTAGATTCCTAACGGGTCTTTAATTAAGCCTAAACTTAGACCGGTTAGTTTTAAAAGAAGATACGGTTCAAATGCACGATTAAGCGAAGACCGGAATAGAATGTGATTTAGATCCGACAAGCTTGGAGACTTGTGTAATATGGGTAAACTAAACAGATTCTGGATTTTGAGACAAAAATGATAAAGTTTGACCCGTTTCGGCTCATTTATGCAAACTAGTTACATAAACCGCACCGAACGCGAATAATGCGTAACGGGTAACCAAATGATTCATGAACAAGTTTCCTAATTTAATATGCCTTAAATATGTTGTGACATCAGTAAGATATCATCTATTACGCCCAAAATGGATATAAACACAAACTATGCCCCGTAGGGGTATTTTGGTCATCTAAAAGGTTATAAAAGAGTTTAAATAATAATCTAAGTTACAGGTCTGATATAATCAGTAAAAATACTTAATTTAATAAGTTATAACAGTAGGGTATTACATGTATGTGAAATTTATCATTTATAACCAAACTATGCACCTTAGGGGCATTTTGGTAATTTCACATAGGCTTAAAAGGTCAAAACTGGAAATATTAGTTTAAAACTTTTGCTTACTATTAATGTATAAAATTTACTGAAAATATCAGTAGACATCAAACCTTATATGTTTAAAATAGTTTTAATACATACTATGCGTTAAAAACGCTTAAAGAGGCGATTTTGAGCTATTTCCGGGTTTTTAAAGGAAAGCTGATATTTTTATTATTCCAGAAGGCTCAAAATATTTTATTTATCATATTAGATTAGTAGAAAAAGGTTTGGTGTCAAAATAATTTGTAAAACTCATTTTATAGGCCAAAAGGGCAAAACCGGCAATTACCGAATCAAGCTTAGAACTCTATGTTATGCTCAGCCTAAAAATAAATAAAAATCTTCAAAAATCCCAAAATATTATATTATATCAGTGGGTAAAAAGTTTGGTATCAAAAATTGGGTTTGGATAGGCTATATGCTAATTACGCCATTTAATTAATAAAAAGCTTTTCATTTACGCTAATGAGCATAACTCCTAATCTAGACCTCAAACTGATGTCAAATTTTAGGGACAAGTTTATAAATCAGTAACTAAGGTTTCTATTCTTTTACATTTTCAAAAATCACGTTTTAAGGTCATATGGGCATAATAGTCAACATATAGGCAATAAACGGAAACATGCATATGAATCGGATTACTAATGAACCAAGTTGTATAATAACAGAGGGTTATACTAACATGAAACCTGGTCCAAATAAATCTCTAAGGAATTTCTAAAACATGCTACATTGGGTCAGAACTGAAAGTCAAAGCAAAAGTCAAATTATGCGACTTTCGGTTCCGAACCAAGCCTAAACTGAAAATTGTCGGGTTGAACATGTTTAGACATATCCTTACATTAATTACCAAGTTATATTAATGAAAAAACAGGTGGCATGGCTTCTACATTGCTAATTATGCATTAATTTGAAAATAAGCTTTCTGTTGACTTTTTAAGAATAAGTTTGACCCGACAATTGACCTAGTTAGAGTGGGAATCAGAGAGTGTCCTTTTAAGGGTTTATTACCCACATAATTACCCACTCATAGGTACTTTCAATTTGAAATTTGACTGGACAAATTATGATTAATTACGAAGTCAAACCTTAATTACGACGGTTTGACTTTAGACTAATTAATTAAGCAAAACTGAATTAAGGAATGTTAAGGACACTTACAAAGGTCCTAAGCACGACTAGTGACTCCTAGGAAGGGTGCTTGAGCTCCAAAATTCTCCAGAAGTGAAGTTGTGAAGGTTTCAAGTGAGTGTGCACAAGAGTTGCAACAAGTGGGTTCTTATATAGGTGATTTGATGCAAGTAGATCATGTCAAGCAAGTCTACAGATGTTTCCAGATCAAGACAAGTGCCCATATTGCATGCTAAACCATTGGGGCGGCCCCTGGTATGTAGAAACAAGGTTTTGAGTCGAGTTAACAGCCTTAACAGGCATCTGCAGGTGAAAACTGTCGCTGGCAGGCTGAGGTGGCCCGCGTAACAGATCACATAGGGCTTACGCGGCCCGTGTGAGTCCTCAGAACCAGCCAAACAAGTTTCATTAATTGCATTTTAGGTCCCTGGTCCTTCCAAACGTGGTTTTGAGTTTATTTCTTGCACTTTTTACCCTTTAACTTGACTTTTAAGGGTTCCATGATATAACCAAATATTGTTAAGTCCTCGGTTAACTTTGTGATCACCCGTAAAGCCTTAAATTTCAACGTTGACGCTTTTAACCCCTCATATACGAATATTGTCATAACTTTCTCATACTTTATCGAAACCTTGTGAAATTTTTATCACTTATTCTAGTGAGCATAATTAATCATTACAAAGCTTTGGGTTTGCTAAAAGGTCATTCAGAGGTATACTTTAAACATGTTGACACATTTAGCCCCTGTAGTTTGTAATTTCTCACTTTCTCTCACAATTAGCTTCGTATGATCCATGATTCCTTCGTTTAAGGGTGTAAACATTGTGTAGGGTTATTGCAAGATATTTTTATCCAACGTTGACACTTTGAACCCTTTAATTCACATACTTTCTCTATTTGTCAACTTTAGTCCCTCTAAATCACTTCTTTACACGTTTAAAGTCCATGACACGTGTTGATATATTATTGGACACAAATTTTCGAGGTGTTACACTGAGCAACAACTGTATTTCCTATTTTTTATTTTTGTAAATAATTCTTAGATATTATTTTTTTATAGGTTTTAGTCTTGTAAAACATGCTCGGGAGGGTGAGGATTATATAAATAATAAAATGATTTTTGGGTAAACTTGAAAAATTAATTGAAAAAGGTGAGTTGAAATCAAGAAAATGGATTGAGAACTGATTCCGACTCAAAATGATGGTCTCGGCCCAATTTCTTTTGAAAAACATTGGGCCTGATTTGAATTGCACTAGCCCAGCCCATGTCCTTGATGATATAAAAGGGAGGTTCCGAGTCGAAACCTCATTCCACTCGAATTCTCTCTATTGGTTTCAAGATTTTCTCTTTGATTCCAACTCGAAATCTCTTATTCCGAGTGATAAACAACTTTGAAGTCAAGGTAATCTCGATTAAACTTCGGTTTTTATTTGAAAATTGGTTGAAGATTTGAAGAATGTCATAAACCCTAATTATCTTCATATCTTGGTCTTCAAGATGATTATTGGGTGTTTATGGATTTTAATTCATAATAATTGTTAATGCTGATCCTAATGGTGTTTATGAGGTTCCGACTGAGGTTGCGAATGAAGACTTATCAAAAGACTCGAGACCTGTCCGGTTGCGAGTCGAGACCTCTTTGGTTCCGACTCAGAACCTGACTTAAAATCTTGAGGTTTCGACTGATGTTTCCAAGTTGAAATCTCTTGGTTCCGACTCGAAACCTCTTGGTTTCGACTCGAGATCTCGACTACTTTGTTAACATATTATTATTATGTCCACTCGCAACCTAGTCTGATTATATGGTTTCGAATGATTTCAAATTAACTGAGTTATAATGCTAATCATGTGTTGGTGAAATTCTATACTAAACTTTTGTGTAGGATCATGGAGCTAAAATTCATTTTAGGTCATAATCAAGCTGGGGATTTGTGACCACCACCCGAAAAGCACAAAAAGATGTTTGCTTCGCTGATCAAGGGTCTAAATAACTGCAAGATCATTCACACTCTCCGAGAAAACCCTGTTGTCTATGAAAATCTGCTCTTGGATTTCTGGAAGACGGCAAAGCACAGGGAGGTGAAGGAAAGGGATCGATAAAAGCCATTATACAACAGAAAAATATTGTGATTAAAGAGCAAATCATTCGGGAAGTGCTGCGTTTTGGCAATAACGAGACAGATCCAATCAACCATGCACCTGAAGTCATCGAAGCTGTTTTGCCTCATTTGATCTATGAAGGAACCTACCCTCCTCTGATGAAGCAGTTCGTTCATTCATGTTGGAGATTATTAATGCACGTATTCATTATGTGCATGACAGAAAATCGAGGAGGAACCGATCAGCTAAACATTACCCAGTCTGCAGCATTCATCTCGCTGAATACAAATCAAGATTACAACTACTCGAAGTACGTGTTTGAAGGGATGAAGAGGAACATTACTGGAGTTTGTAAGGATAAGTTTATGATGTATCCAAGATTTATACATATCATTCTGAATGCTTGGTATCCTGATCTAGTAAAGAGTGGAAATACTTTGGAGTTGAAGCCAATGGGACCAGCTTGCTTTGGATCATTGGCACCAAAGAAGAAATCTATTGATCAGTTTGAGGGGAAGATACCGTTAGAAAAGTTTGGCCAATTTCCTAAGACTGAAGGTATGGTGGCTGAACCTGTAAATGCTCTAGTAAATGCTCCAGTCAATGCTGAGATTGCTGAAGAACACAATGTTCAGATAATGGATGTGGAAGAGCCTAAGAAAGAGTTTCAGAATCTTAACTCTGACAATGAAGGTGTTATGATTAGCTATGATGGAGATGATGAGCGTTTTCCTAAAGCTGAAGTTAGTACTACCATGTCAACTGTTCCACCGGTGATAACTGCAGAAAATCTGGCTTTGCTTCTAAAGTCACTTTACAAAAAGATTGGGAATCCTCCTCCTGATTCTTCGTTACAAAATTAGGAGCTAGTGACTGAAGACCCACAAGACTCTGGTTCTCAGGCGATCAAGCGAAGAAAAAGAGATCATCGGCCCGGAGTGTTTGTTGAACAGATATAAGATCAACAGTTAATGATGAAGATGATGATGGTTTAAATGACTTCGATTTTGAAACTGCCAAAGCAACGACAGAAACAATGTTCGGTTTTGAAACTACTGCAACTACAACAGAGATGACGTTTGATTTTGAAGCCACTGAGACGAGAATGGATGTGAGTTCGGAGTCTGCTGAAGTGTCAGTTTCTTCAGAGATTCCCGTTAGTGTCTCTGCTCCACCAGAAACCCCTGTCACCATATCAACTCCACTAGAAACTACTACTGTTGGAAGTTCATCTATTGCAGTACATGACAAGCCATGCAGTTCTAGTGGTATAAGGCATGAAGAATCGATGCTTACATGTTCTAAGTTACCGTTTGTTGATGATTCAAGTGACGATGATGAGTTTATCAGTGTTCGGGAGTTGAAGAAGAGGATCGTGGTTCTTGAACAAGATTCTATTCATAAAGATGCAAAGATTATTCAATTAGAAGACACGGTTGTTCAAAAGAATCAGCAGATAGATCAGTTACAAGGAGATGTCGTTTGTTGTTCTCCATTGTATATGATATCCGTGGAAAGCTGGAAAAGAAATTTGGTCAGGAATTTGCTGATCCAACTGACAATGAGAAATATGAGAAAGCTGCTGCAGATCGAGCTAGAGCTTTTGCGAAAGATGATGCTGAGCGTGCAGCTGCTATGGATTTGTACTTCAAAACTGCAGTTGATAAAATGAAAGTTAAAGAGAAAGCTAAGAGGTTGAAACAGAAAAGGGAAGTGATAGTTGTAAAGAACAAAAATCTGAATCCCGCTGATCCTGATGTTCAAGCTACTCATTATTTAATGGATGTTGGTGATAGTCATTATGGCAAGGTTGGAAACAAATCAGGGATTGTGAGTTGGAGTTTTGATCATGATTGAAAGATGTGGTGGATAAAGAGAAAGATAGGTCCAGTGGAATACTACTCAAAGCCCGGTCAGTTTCAGTCGTTAACGAAGGTGGATTTGTCTTTGCTTGCGAATGCACCGTATACTGATGAAAAGCCTAACGGTAGAGGATATATGTTCTTTGAAAGGCTCCAGCGAGAGGCTGCGAGAGGATTTCTGTCTATGAAAACTGCGGAATCCATCTTGAAACCTGCTCCAGGAGTACGTGATCCTCGAACTCATAGGCGATTGAAGACTGTGGTCTGGCCTCCCACAGATAAAGAGAAGACAATGTCACACCCCAAAAACGTCGCAGCGGAATATAAAACGTAGTGGTGACTGAAGTTGGTGCCCATTAATATCTTGTTGATGATGCATTTAATTGTTGGACATATTAACTTAATTAAAGCATAAGTTTTAAACATAGAGTTTCAAAACATGACACAACCACGACATAGTTAAGTTGTCTTGATCCTTACGGATCTTATTACATTTGTCCCAAATTGTTTCAAAAGTTTGTCCAACACATTAAGTAACCCAACATGCATCAACAACCACAAGATACGCCATAATTCCTGAAGCCATACTCAAGTACCTGAAGAACACGTTAAAATCAAGTGTCAACACAAAGGAAGGTGAGTTCACATATTCAAATTTAAATAATTTGATCCCAAGGAAAAACTTTCCGATTATGTGTTTATTATCAAAACATCCATATAATTTACGAAAGTCAGTTTATTTCCTTAATAAAAATCCAAGGGTCAGCTGTCGCAAGAGTTTCCCAGAAACCTTCGAACAAAGCATCTTCCCAAGTTTACATATTAAATTTATAGCATCAAATGTTCGGACTCGTATGTTAACTAGACATAACGAAGCATATATTAACTATGAAGGTATAATCAATGCTAGACAATAAACAGAATATCAATTCGTCGTTTAACTTGACACGGAGCGACCGGTCATGACAGGGTTGTCAACCCGATAGATCTACCAACAATTCCTCGCGTGCAATACTTAAATGATTAAATGACATCACTTGCGCATGGCCATATATGATGCCTGCCTCACGTACAATATATAATCCTACTAATATGACAAATTTAATATAAACCATTGTACGAATTTACTGAAATCCCTGGGACCAAGTATATTCGTCCCAACTACACAGTCGTTTTCTCTGAAACACCGTACAAATCCCCGTTTCTCCCCGAAACATATATTCAAGACAAAATTGCAGAAAACAACCTTTATGTATACCCAAAACTGCACTTTATACCTTTCACTATGAAATCCGCCAAAACCAACCTTTACGTTCATGTTTTGCTACAAGTTCAACCTTTACACCTAACCTAGTCAAAAAAGTCAGTTAAATGCAGTCACATGCCTTGCATGTGAGGGCATATCTGTCATTTCCTTTCACCCCTTTTACTATGAATATTATATTTAAAGCTTTGTCTTTTTCCACTTTGTCTTCCCCAATTCATCCCCTCAATCACATACACTTGATCAAACCCAGATTTTAATATTTATGTTTGAAATAATGCAAAACAGTTTATGTATATGATAGAAAAACGGCATCGTCAAATAAGCTAACCTCATATAATCACAACTTTCAATCTCAAATAAAGCTAACCTCATATAATCACAACTTTCAATCTTTCCTTTTCATCTCAAACTTCAACACCAGAAGCAACTCAGATCTAAATCAAATGCAAATCTGAAAGTTCAGTTCGTAAAATCTTTAACAAATGGTGTT
Organism: Helianthus tuberosus; assembly: GCA_030545235.1. Classification (NCBI taxonomy): domain Eukaryota; kingdom Viridiplantae; phylum Streptophyta; class Magnoliopsida; order Asterales; family Asteraceae; genus Helianthus; species Helianthus tuberosus. Next base: position 90,413,638 of record CM060369.1, read on the forward strand.
TCTGAACGAATCAAATCTGTTTTTTTCTGAAAATCTGCACAAAATCTGATTCAATGAATGTTCAAATCTGATTTAATGAATGCTAAATTCTGAGATCAGATCGTAAAAACACCATATACCGATCAAATCAAAACAACTGAAATGTTCACACTCAATTCAAAACAAACCGACAATCAATCGAAATCAATTCGATTTCACCGAAACATAATCGAAGCAATGTAAACAGTTCGGATTTATCACAATTTCAACGGAAAATGTCAAATCAGTCCGAAATTCATCAATACTTATTCTGAAAATCGATTGTTTTCACCGAAACTGATCGAAAATCAACCAAACCACATGAACAATACACCGAAATTCATCAATACTTATTCCATAGAAGCAGTTTCGATTTTACTGATTTTCTGATTTTACCTTTGGTTGGTGTTCCCCATTCTGATCTGCAGAGTTGGTTGATTTTGACTAGGGTTTTGACAACAAGAAGATGATGCAAATATCAATCAACCGTATGTACAGAAGCGGTACTTGAAGCGGAACATGATCCATTTCACCTTTGTTATAATCGATTGTGATGAAGATGACGAGGGTTTACGAATGGGGGGGGGGGTGGGGATTTGATCAGGGTTTATGAATTGGGGGGAATCTGATATTTAGGTTAGTTGTAGGAAATAAATAAAAAGCTTTAAATATAATATTCATAGTAAAAGGGGTGAAAGGAAATGACAGATATACCCTCACATGCAAGGCATGTGACTGCATTTAACTGACTTTTTTGACTAGGTTAGGTGTAAAGGTTGAACTTGTAGCAAAACATGAACGTAAAGGTTGGTTTTGGCGGATTTCATAGTGAAAGGTATAAAGTGCAGTTTTGGGTATACATAAAGGTTGTTTTCTGCAATTTTGTCTATATTCAACAAAACCATTTCATCCCGAAACATATATTTTCACCAAAACCGTTTCTCCCCGAAACATATATAATTTATATCAAAAGGTATGTTTTATTCCAAAAACATTATTAAACCCTTTTAGGCGTGTTCTTCCCCCAAAACATATACAAAACAGTAAAAAGAGGGGGTTTACTGACACTCACCTTTGGGTGCGTATTTTTAAATAGCGCAATCCCACAATTTGATTTCTACACGTCCTATTATGCGTAGGAACGATTCATCAATTAACATATTACAAAAATCCTAAGTTTCTCCGTATCTTAGAATTTTCACATAACTTTGAGATTTTTTCAAAAAGTTATCGTTTTAGATTATGTTGGCACATTAATAACTATATATATATATATATATAGAGAGAGAGAGGGAGAGAGTAGGAGTTGGGTAGAAAGCCTTATTTTCCTAGAAAGTCTAGGAAGCAATCAGAACTTGACATGTGGCATTGAAGGATTTTAACTAAAAGGGCAATTGTGTAATTTGACATTTTATTTTAATTTTGGAATTTATATCTCATTAATTAACTATATGCACGATTTTATGGAAACTGATTCTCCATGATTTGCGAATTACCACCAGATGTAAATATCAATCAAATTCTCATTCATTCCTTTCACAATCTTGATCAACTTTCTTCGTAAATCATTTTTTACGTGAGAGATAGTTATGGCTTCAAACACAATTCTTGATTGCGGATATGGCAAATACACTTCTATTTCTGTTTACTATTATCTGGTCTGTATCCATTTTTAATTATGTCTGGAAACCACCAGAATGTTTTTGACGTTGTGTTTTAACAGCAAGCAGATTTGTGCAGTTGTTTTAGCATTCAGATTCATACAGTTGCGTTTTAACAGCAAGCAGATTCATACAGTTGTGTTTTAGCATTCAGATTCATACAGTTGTGTTTTAACAGCAAGCAGATTCATACAGCTGTGTTTTAGCATTCAGATTCATACAGTTGTGTTTTAACAGCAAGCAGATTCATACAGTTGTGTTTTAGCATTCAGATTCATACAATTGTGTTTTAACAGCAAGCAGATTTATACAGTTGTGTTTTAGCAGCAAGCAGATTCATACAGTTGTGTTTTAACAGCAAGCAGGTTCATACAGTTGTGTTTTAGCATTCAGATACATATAGTTGTGTTTTAACAGCAAGCAGATTCATACGCTGTGTTTTACCATCCATGATGGTAATGCAGGAGGATTTCTTGACGCTGTGTTTTAACAGCAAGCAGATTAATACGATGGAAGTGCTAGCGCTGAATCAGATTCGGTCTACTGAAAAGTCTGAAATGGTATCTAAACTGCTGTTGGTGCTCTACACGTCAGGAAGAAAGGATTTAGTGGTTGCAATATTCAGGTTGGTGACAGCGGAAGCAGTTGAAGATTGAAGTGCTCCTATGCTATAAACCTAGGGTGAGATTGTTGGAACCTGAGGTTTATGCATAGTGGGTTAATATAATTAATTGGGTTGAACTTGTAATTATATTTAACTTATGTTTTGGGTCAAAATCAAGTGTAGGGTCTAGGTTTCGGTTGGGCTTTTGTTTATGCATAGTGGGTTAATATAGTGGGCATCTCAATTGCTGAGTGTTATCTGCCTTATGTCCAAGGCTTGATGCAAAACCACAATCGAGCCGGGGGTCTCATTGGAAGCAGCCTCTCTATTCCTACGGGGTAGAGGTAAGGCTGTCTACATCTCACCCTCCTCAGACCCTACCTTAGCTTTGCTATTGGTGGGATATACTGAGTATGATGATGATGATGATGATGATGGGTTGAACTGGTAATTATATTTAACTTATGTTTTGGGTCGAAATCAAGTGTAATGGGTCTAGATTTTGGTTGGGCTTGTGTAGGGGCTTTAGGCCCAAGTGGTTAGTATATAATCAAACTCCTAATGATGTTTTGGGGTTGATCAGTTTACACGAGTTCTAGAGAGCCAGCCGAAACCCTTTTGTGTCTTGTATCAGTCTCCTTAATTGGTGAATGCAAGATAAGTTATTTGGTTTATTATCGTTTGTGGTTTATTGTTCTTGAATCATCTCGTGTTTGGATTCCGCACAAACACTAGATTATTGTTGATATCATTGAAAGACTCATTTACGGGACTTACAATATCATCTCTGACTGATTGTTGCAAAAATGTAAACATTTTTATCTCATGAAAGTATGTTATTTTATCATCTTGAGATAAATTCTCAACAGGTATTTCTTCATTACATCATTTTTTGGTAGATGATATACATTTTTTAACATTTTCCAGCTTTCAAATGCATATGCTTTAACCCAGTTTTCAAAATGCTCTCTCCACCCATTGTAATCTTCCATGTTCATTAACTTTGGTGGTTTTTTGATATGTTCCATAAGCGTTGTCAATTCTACAAAACTCTCAGATATCGCATTTGTTGATGTTCTTGGTGCGGTCGTGAAAGCATCATAAAACTCATTGTAAAATTCTGAATCCATGTTTACTAACTTTGAATTTCTCGAAAAGTACCTGAAAAAGTCAACAAATGGTCAAACCAAACTTTAAAACAAAAGAGATAAGCTGCTTTCGTGCGAAAGGGGATGCCTTTCGTACAAATTGGTCAAGTTTGACTAAATAAATAAAGACTGAGCACTTTCATACGAACGAGATAAGTCTGTTTCATGCGAATGTTACAATTTTTACTAAACTAATTTTTAGCACTTTCGTCCGATAGGGTATGTCAATTCGTACGAAAGTGTCTGGAACGATTCGAACGGCTTGCGAAACTCAGGTTGTGTTTTTCATGGTTTTTCCATGAATTTTCAATGAATTAGTTTGAATTTTGGTCTGAATTTTTCAAGGATTGATTAAGTCATGTTTTCACACGTTATATCCAAAAAAAAAATTGTCCATGAATTTAGCATTAATTTTGTGTTTTAAGTAGTAAGAAGATGAGTAGAAGAGATGGGATGAGAAAGATGATGTAATCAGATCAAAATCATCTCGATTTTGCTAGTATCTTGTGTTATCAGTCCTTGAAACCGGTCTCCAAGCTCTAATACCACTTGAATTTTTACACAAACTTCAATTGATTCAAGATACGAGATTAATGTTTTAAGAACTAACTTAATCGCGTGTCCCACTTCAGAATATACTCCCATATCAAGATTCCCTCGATTCAGTCTTACATGTAAATATACCTAAATGATATTTGTCTCTGGGTTAGTGCGAGGCCTTGAGAGCTCAGTTTAGAACTACCGTTCAGACAAAGAGATGAAGGCTCGACTTAAAGGTGTGTTCCACTTAGGAATCTTTTAAACTGCACTTGATGTATATCTTTTGATATTCTCAATTTTTATGCAGTGATTGGGTTTAAGCACGAAAGTGTTCTACAAGATCTAGGCCATTGCTGACGCAAAATCAGAAGATCTTGTATAATACCCCCGATATCAATAAGTATAAAGACCTAATATCTCAGAATCAAGAAATCTCGCAAACGAAATTTCGAAGTACTAAGTCTATATATCCAAGAGATGTTCCCCACGAATTAAGAAAGTTATTGATTTCTGTTTATATCTCGAAATCAATTTACTAAATGTGTAAAAACCTACTGGCATATCATTAGTGAAACCATTTCACTTTTTTTTAGCTTTCCATTTCTTTAGCATGTTGTGGGTGTCTATTGATGTACTATCATTTCCTCTTTTAGACTAACTCTTTTGTCTTTTTCTATGTTTTTTACACTTTTGAATTTTTAAATGTTTTTGTATTTTGTACTACGTAATGAAAAATCCGCAATGATGAAAAACTGACTTTTGGGGGCCAAAATGACACATTTGCGGCATAGTCGAGTTTTTCAGAGATAAGAGAGGATTGAATTGCTAAATTTGAGGGGGAATTCAGTGATAAGATGTCAGAATTTGCAAAAATGATGGGGAATAAAAATTTTGTGAATTCGAATCCTGGATCGATTCCTTTAACCGTTGAATGCGTACGAACACGTGAGTTGTGCGGAATCCTATCACGTGTGTGGATCAGAACACGAAGAAGTAATTATAAGATGTTTTCTATTGAAGTTTGACAATTACAAAACCACGAAAAAAATTTGACAGAGTTTCCCCACTCTAGTAACCAAAAGTTACAAATAACCAAGACCTACATTAGTATTTATAGACTAATGTTTTCTATTGAAGTTTGACAATTACAAAACCACGAAAAAAAATTGACAGAGTTTCCCCACTCTAGTAACCAAAAGTTACATATGACCAAGACCAACATTAGTATTTATAGACACTGCCCATCCGGACGGCTGTACTCAGCGGATGGCCTCCATTCGGACGGATGGACTAAAACAATTAAAACATCCGGATGAACATGTACTGCATCCGTCCGAATGGACCTAATGTCCATCCATTCGGATGTGCTTCAATATATAACAACTTAATCTTTTGTTCAGTTCAGCACCGGTCTTGTATCATCTGATTAAGCTACGATACGTGATTAATGGAAGTGATAGACATTATGCACTCACAGACTCCCCCTTGGATATTACTGCAGTCCATCTCGTAGCTCTCTATCTTCTCTTTCTCTCTCTGAGTCTTCACAAAGAATTGACATTCTCAGCACAATAGACTTTCCCTTATACTTTAACAACTCTATCTACTCTTCCTATCGATCAACTCAGGCTCCCCCTTGCTTTAAGCTTCCGGGTTTTCAGCTACTAGGATCGACACCTTGCTCTAACTCTACAAGCTCCTCCAGGATAAGTACCTGGCTCTTTCATCTGCAAATCTCAAACCATTTATAAGATATTTGACAATTCAAGTTTAGTAATAAAAAATCTATCTCTAAACATATAACATGGATAAGCTGGAGCATTTCAAATATGTGACTGCACAGGACATCGTTTGTTCATAGAAATTTGTGACCGCCAATATCCCAAGATTGAGAACCTGGCTCACATTTAACAATTTTAAAACTATTTAAAATCTCCCAAGAATGATTTCCTTGCCCTTAAACACATATATTCAGTAACCTGACTCTAAGCATCAGAGTATGACAGTTAAAGTATCACAAACTTTATCAAATAATCATCCAAGTCCAACTTAATGACCTTGGAAATTTTACACACTATTTTTGATTTTTCATTTAAAACTTCAAGTTTCAAATTAATGAATCTGTTTATTTTTCTGAAACATATTCAACATACTTAGATTTTGAAACTCAGCTTTCAGACATCGGTCGTCGAAAATAAAGTAGAAACAAAATCTTTTTGTATTTTTTCTGAAACAAAAAGCAGTAAAGAAATATTTATAGATAATATTTTTGTTTGTTTTCGCGTTAGAGGATCATATCATTTTATCACAAAACACTAGCACCGTTGAGCTGTATAAACACTTTAATTTCTAAACGATTCACTTAGATTGTCAGTATACTGATCCATTTGAATTTTCACACAAAGTTAAACTGATTCGAGATACGAGATTTAGTGTTTTTAGAACTTAACTTATTCGCGTCTCCCACCTCAGAATATACTCTCGTATCAAGATTTCCTAGATTTAGTCTTGCAGGTGAATATACTATATTGATATATGTACTCTGGGTTAATGCGAGACCTTGAGAGCTCAGGTATGAACTATCGTTCAATCAAAGCGATAAAGACTCGACTTTGAGGTGTGTCCCACGTAGGGATCTTCTTTACAACTGCATTTGATATATATCTTTCGATATTTTCTCAATTTTTTATGTAGATGGTAAGCTTTAAGCACATAAAGTATTATACGAGGTCTAGGCCATTGCTGACGCAAAATCAGAAGACCAGGTATAATACCCCAGATATCAAACAGTATAAAAACCTAGTATCTCAGAATCAGACAATCTCTCAAACAAGATTTCGGGGATTACCCATATATCCGAGAGATGTTCCCCACGAGATAAGAAAGTTATTTATATTTAGATTTATATCTCGAAATTAGGGCTGTTCATAAAGCTCGCCACTCGTAGCTCGGCTTGTAGCTCGTTCGAAAGATGCTCGAGAAAAACTAGCTAAAAAACTCAATTTGAGATGACGTGAACCATGCTGGCTCATTTTGTAACCAAGCCCAGCTCGTGCTAAGCTCGGTTCGGCCCATGGCTCGGCTCGTTGGCTCGTTCTTAGGCTCGTTTAACTCCGACGTAAAGCTCAAGCCAAGTTTAACCGCCTGAATTAATTTCGAGCTTGAGCTCGACCTCACCCTGGCTCGACTCGGCTCGACTCGTTTACAGCCCTACTCGAAATCAATCTACTAAGTGAGTAAAAACCTACTGGCACATCATCAGTGAGACCGTTTATCACATTTAACTTTCAATTTCTTTAGCGTACTGTGATTGTCTACTGATGTACTATCTTTTCCTCTTTTTACACAAAAACTCTTTTTGAATTTTCTATTATTTTTGGGTTTTTCAAATTTTCAAATGTTTTTGTATTTTCCTAAAATTTTACTCCCCCTAAAATCCAAAACATTTAAAAAATTGACAACCCGATGTAGACAACTTTGTCTCGCCATCCATTTTCTGCTTAACATGCTGTGTTTTGCAGAAAGTACCCCCATGATTTACAACATACTAATTTTTAACAATGTTAAAACTATTTAATCACATGTGAAATAATCATGTTTGTTCAGCCGTGAGGGTTTCGACATATTCAATCAACATATTGTTGACAATTTTTAATTTTTGACAAAATTTAAAAACACAATCATATATTTTTATAGTTTTTTTCATTTTCCAAGTTTTAACAAACTAAAAACATATTTTTGGTTTTTTAATTTTTCTATTTTTAGGAATTTTGAATTATGGTTTATTTATAAACAGAAACAAATAAACTCCATGTTTCTCAGTTGCCGGGACCAGTAGTCTCCTCTCGTGCCAGACTGCTCCCTCCTTCATCTGAACAATCAACCAACATCTGGAGCACCTGCACATATAACTAATTCAATTACTTGAATAAAGCAACCCAAGCCTGCTTTGACTCAGGTAGCTAAATATGTATCTTTCTAGGTAAAACTGAATAATTTCGTTCATTCTTCTCAGAAACATTCTCTTTACTTTTCTTATTATCATAAACCTTTTTGTTGTTTGACCACCCAGATTTGCCCTTTTGAAACATTCCTTTTATAAATCTTGATTCATTTTGAATGTTTTGATTTTTAACAACAACTTTTGTTTTCCAAAACTGGTTTGGCTTTGTCATATCAACAGTTGTTTTCCAACTTTGTGTTGTCTGAAATCTGGGTGTCACTGGTTTCCAAGATTGTTGTGATTCAGCCTTTGATCTTGTTGGCTTCCAAGTTTGTTTTGATTCAAACTTGGCTGACTTCTGATTCACAACAACATATTTCTTTTTCTCAACACCAACAGGTTTAAGATTTGGACACTTGCGACCAATATGTCCAGTTTGATCACACTTAAAGCATGTTCTTTTGGAAAAATCTTTGACATGATTCAGTTTGTAGGCATCGATTAGGATCTTGGGTCCTAAGTATTGTTGCAACAAATTTGGGGTTTTTGTCGGAAGGCGGCGATTATGGTACCTGCGAGTAGAGTATGGCCACTGACGAGTAAAATGGAGTAATTGACCTCCACCGATGTCCAAGGTCGCTCGGATCAGTAGAATCGGAGGTTAATCGGTGTTGAAAAAGCAGGCTCAGAAGTCGGAGAAGGATAGTAATCTTTTATATTTCAGCTGCTGCTTTTACATTGAAACACATCCTATTTAACCTTTTTATTAAGTATTCTTAAAAATTAGCATTTTTTTGGAACAACAATGTTTTCTTTTTACAGTAAACTAATAGTTGACAATGTCTTGACCATATGTTCCTTAAAGTCACTAAATACCACATGTTCCTTCAACTACATCATTAACCTGCTATTTTTTACAATATATACAGGGATACCGAATTTGTATTTTTCTATTTCTCACTCAATTAACTTCAACAACTTTAACTTAATCATTCTAATGAGTCAACTATTTGAGCACATGTAAATGTTGTACATTTGGTTAGTATTCATCTCAAATTTAAGATAAAGAACTGAACAATCAGCGCCGAGAATTTCCCAACCGTACACAACCGTTCACTATCCATGGCCCTAACGCCTCAGGTGTTTACCATATGATTGTTTATTAATTTGAGTTTCTATCTACTGAATGTCATGTTCCTACTGATTGATTACTTTTAGAATAGCTTATGAATATTATATCACTTAAAGTAAGTTAATATCCCCTTATTAATTGTGTATGGGTCTAATTTGGTTATATTTGTCTTTACTTTTGGTATGTAGGATTGGTTATAGCATAATCTCAGATGTTGAGACAATAGGGCTCATAACGTCGGGAGAGGTTTCTGATATATCCAACACAATTACCTTTAGGTAATGTGAACTTACTAGAATTCAAGTAATGTATACGCCTGCATATTAAGCTTTGTACATGTTCAATGGACTTATATGCATACATGTTTGTATTGTTAGTCGTTGGATAACAGATGTAAGTGTTATTGTTCAATTTGAACCCAGTTTATGACACACACACAAACAGCACCAAAATTAATCAACCTTTAGCATTGTAACTTCCTGCCGCAATTTTACAAAGATGGAAGACATTTTGACTTGGAATAATATGTTTCGATTCGATGGTATTTAACTCAAGTTAGTTTGTGTTTAAACCAGCTGCAATGAGTGACTGGTACGTTTTCTTTATCCTTTATTCGGTTCACCTTTTGATGTAAATTTTGATGCAACCACCTATCTACGTTTCGAGTTAGTATACGTTTTAACGTAGAAATTGTTGAGCTAAAATAGAATATGTTTTTATTCGATGGTGTAAGTTCCAGTTACCCTATGTTTCGACGTAAGTTTAGTTCGGAATGAGTCGGGTACGCCGCCGCAACGCGCGGTGGGTATAAATACTAGTATATAATAAAAAAGAATATACATGCAATTTTTATATGAAAAAAATAATAGTTTTGTCACATAATTTTTATAAATTTTCATCCAACCACTAACTAAGTTGATTCTTCTATTAAGGCGAAGGATGTTTATAAAATATGACAGAAATTAATTTCTAATTTTTATATGGATCAGTTTTATAAAAATAAAATCTACTTAAACCTCTAAATTTTATAAAACTAAAATGCTGGTGACCTTATTGAAAAAATGTCAAATAAAAAAATCATTTCATATGTAGCAAGTTTGTAATTCATTTTCTACTCTTTTAAATTCGCTCCTAAGGAAAAACAGAAGCCAGTGCCCCCCCCCCCCCCTCTCTATCAAACAACGTATCGTTACCAAACCTTAAAATTACCCACCAAATTGTAATTATAAGGCTATGAACCAAAAGTTTCTTTACTCAAGCCACTCAGAATAAGTATTAGTTAGTTACCCATATAATCTTAATTAAATAAATATTTTATTTCTACCAACATATTTCCTAGGTGCTCAACACATTTAAAAAATATGTAACGTTTTACAATTTTTTTCTATCTCTACAACTGATAAATACTAAAACTTGTAATCGATTGTTATGTGTTGCACACCAATGACGTTTTCTCTTTATAAAACTGATTTATATAAAGAAACTGTAAATTAATTTCTGTCTTAATTTATAAAATTTAAAACATCCTTCACCTTAACAGAAAAAATAACCGAGTTAGTGATTTGGATGAAAATTTATAAAAATTATGTGACAAAGCTATTATTTTTTTTTCATATAAAAATTGCATGGATATTCTTTTTTATTATATATATATATATATATATATATATATATATATATATAACAAAAATAATTAAATAAAAGAAATTAAAAAGGGTTTGAGTAAATTGCCAAAATCGTCCCTGTGGTTTTATATTTGTCAGTTTCATCTAAATATCCTCAACTTAACAGAAAAAATAAACCAAGTTAGTGGTTTGGATGAAAATGGCAAAAAGCTACAAACATTGGGGGCAATTTCGTACAAAAGTGTCATTTTGGACGAAAATGACAAACGTGCCCAAACCTCAGGGACGATTTTGGCAATTAACTCAAAAAGTTATATAGATTCTCTTTTGTGACAATTTTTTTAGAGTTAAATGCCATTGTAGTTCATGTGGTTTGTGTCATTTTGTTAGTTTAGTCCAAAGCTTTCATTTTTCTTCTGTGGGTCCAAAAAGGTTTCACCGTTGCAATTTTAGTCCACTAGGTTAACTTAATCCATTTTTCTGTTAACACGAAGGACAATTCGATCATTTTACATGTAATTCTGTTAACTTAAAGGACAATTCGGCCATATAAAATGACCGAATTTTCCTTCTCGTTAACAGAAATAATGAATGAAATTAACTCAATGGACTAAATGGCAATGCTGAAACCTTTTTGGACCCACTGACAAAAAATGATACTTTTAGACTAAACTGCCAAAATAGCCAAAATGGGAATAAAATGGCATTTAAGTCATTATTTTATATCATCATATCTCGCCTTCTGCAACCTTCCTGCTTGTTCTAGAGTTCACCCGACCTTCATCCCAATAGTACGTTTTAAACTCCACAAAACCTAGATTTCATGTGATCAAATTGCAAGATCAATCGATAGCAAATTGTGTATCACAAAATCCAACCGTAATGGACGTTAGGTCTGTTGTTTAAGCTGTTTCAACCGATGATGATGACGCACCTGTGTACCAGGTTGAGAGCCTGTTTCTGTCATTTTCTGAAAATTTTCAAAACTAGCGTCTACCAAAGCGATCACCATTTCACCCAAAAAAGCAGGCTTAGCTGGTGCTTTTTACAATGCCGCTGCTGAGCTGACGTGGCGGCTTCTTATAGGAGGAAATGAGGGGTGATTACTTTGGTGAAGACTAGTGTTGGCTTCACGGAATGGAATGGAATCCTGATGGAATTGGAATGTTGATTTCATTTCTTATTTTGTTGGTTTTAACAAAATAAATGAATTGGAATTGAACAAAAACATAAGAAAGACGAAAGAGAATCGACATCAAGATTTCATTCCATTCCATTATGTGAAAAAAAAAAACCTAAATTCCTAATCAAATTTTAATTCCTGCGCGAATTCCAATTCCATTACAATCCATGAAACGAACGCTTTTCATCTCTATTTTTGAAATTTTTTAGTCAACTTTGACTATTTTAGTAATTTTCCCTAAATTTTATTTGTAATTTTTCTGGTACACAAGCACAAATAAGAAAAATGCACAAAATAAAATGAAAAATCTTTCTAGAAAGATAAATCGTTGAGCATTCAGTTTATTGACAAATTTGTTACAGAGTAATGAAAGCTGAATATTTGGTTTGCAGATTTTGTTGTCGGCATTCGAGTGTCCTCATTGTGGCGAGAGGTGTGTGAATATTGATTTTATCGGTAGATTTAGTTGAAATATGGTTTCATCATGTCTTATTGTGAGCTTGTTTTTTTTTTTGAAGGAATAATGAGGTGCAGTTTGCGGGTGAAATACAACCCAAAGGTTCTTGCTATCGCTTGGAATACTCAGCAGGTGATCAAAAGGTTGTTGTCCAGTTATTTAATTTTGTAAAACACAAGACTATTCATTTATTATGCTGTATTGTTATAGTCTAGATTACTGCAAGTGCAAATTTACATGTTATGGCCGGAGCTAGTTAGGATTTTGTATTTTCTGGGTTAGTAGAGTTGCTGGTTTGTGATAGCGGGCAAAAAAAATTCACTTACACTCCCATGGTTTTTAGACTTTTTGTGTCAACTTTTGGAACAATAATTTGTTAGTCAGTAAGAATTATTCTTGCCAATAGTGCATATAGTATTAAGTACCTTAGATATGATTGTATATTGGTTAAGAATACCATAGCATCTCATATTTAACTCCCTCTACCATTTAAGCTCCCTTATATTTAAATGAACTTCATACCAGAATGTATTCTGTTTTTGTCCATTATAAATCGCATGCTCGTTCTTTTGTACTAATAAAGACATCATATCGAGTCGGTTAGAACGGTTGTTGCTAATAGTGTTATTCAAGTCAAATGTGGACCTTAAGCCTAGGATGTATGTGCTGTCAACTATGTATTTAAGTATGACATTCTGTTTAGCCATTTACCTTGTTGACTTACTTGCAAGGATGAACACCTCTATGGATTTTCTTTATTCTTCTTTTAAGAATTGTAAAAAGAGGTTTGGAGGCTGGCTGTAGAAAGTAAACTTGTATGGTTTATGAATATCTTTGTACTTCCAACTTTGCCAATCACCAAAATCCCTTATGTATTTCATTTCATTGAAAGATACATTTTTTTAATGCAGATGCTTGATCGACAAGTGGTGAAATCCGAAACTGCTACAATTAAGGTTTGTAGCTTTAATCTCTCCTTGTGATAATGGCTTATCAAACTCCATCCAACCAGTGTTTATTATTCAGTAACGAGATTCTTATTTCTATGAAATGAAGATTCTGAGATGTACATTTATCTCTTCAAAAGCGTGTCAAACCTAACTGACCATTATTCTCTGTATATGTAGATACCTCAACTGGATTTTGAGATTCCTCCAGAGGCGCAACGAGGATCTTTATCTACGGTAACTTCTTTTTCCAATTTGACCACTTGCTATCTTTCTGCAACAAAAAAAGTCACTTCTGTTGACATTGCTGGCATGTCATGTATATGTTTCAGGTGGAAGGAATTCTGGTCCGAGCCGCAGATGAATTACAAGCACTTCAAGATGAAAGAAAGGTTTGTCAGTTGATCCTATATGATTGTCACTCGCTCTTTTATTATTATAATTGTGTACTATAACTACCATTTTCATAACCTAATCTTTAGTGATTTTTGGACCTTTTCAGAAAGTTGATCCCCAAACTGCCGAGGCCATAGACGAGTTCATACTAAAACTAAGAGCATGTGCAACAGGAGCTTCATCTTTTACCTTCATACTAGACGATCCTGCTGGCAACAGCTTTATAGAGAACCCGTAACTTTCTATCTTTATTGTATTCCTTTTCATTTTAGCAGCTCTATCATTTTCCCTTTGTACCAAATACGAAACACGTGTTGCATGTTGTTAAGATATTGACAACTATGATGTGTAATAGGTATGCTCCATCCCCAGATCCGTCATTAAGTATTGATTTTTACGAGCGAACCCCTGAGCAACAAGCTGCGCTTGGATATCTTGTTGACCAATCACAAACGAGAGAACACGGAAATGATGCATCATCAAATAATCAAACATCTGAACCACATGGATCAGTTGGAGCCGTTGCTGGACGGCGAGCTATTGCTCAGGGTAATAGTGCAGAATTCGCAGAGGCCCTGTTTCGCTATACTGCACCAGAAGAGGTACTAAGATCTTCTACATGTCATATGTCCAACACTCCAAAATATTAATTAAGGAATATTATCGTATATTAATATATACATCATCTTGTAGGTGATGACTTTCCCATCGACATGTGGTGCTTGTGCTGTTAGGTGTGAGACTCGGATGTTTGTAACCAGTATCCTCTCTTCTTTCCTTTTTCTTGTGGGGCGCAAATTATTCATTATTCTCTCTTTTCTTTAATAAGAAAAGTTTTGTTTGGCTTGACTATGAACAGAGATTCCTTACTTCCAAGAAGTGATCGTGATGGCATCTACATGTGATGCTTGTGGCTATAGAAATTCTGAGGTTTGTAAGCATTTCTTTGTATGCTGATTTTTGGGCCACTACTTCCATAGGTTGCTTAGTGATCGGTTCCTTGCAGTTAAAGGCAGGTGGTGCTATACCTGCAAAAGGAAAGAAAGTGACACTAGTAGTGCGAAATGTTGAAGATTTAAGCCGTGATGTGATTAAGGTATTTCCTTCCCATGGTACGAATTACCCATCTGATCGTAATTTTTCTCCATGAATGTTCAACATGTCTCTTGTTTCGAAATGGTTTGGTATGTACCAGTCAGACACTGCAAGTGTAAAAATCCCGGAGATCGATTTGGAGCTTGCAGGTGGCACATTGGGGGGTCTTGTGACCACTGTGGAAGGTTTGGTCACCAAAATCAGTGAAAGTGAGTTATTTTCATGCCTCGTTTTCCCTTCTGCTGATGTCATTTACTAGACATTTCAGGAACCAAACTTGCATAATCCTGCATTCCTGCTCAGACTTTGAAAGATTTGAAACAGTCCCTGAGCCACTTTACAAAATAGTCCCTGATGTTTTTGAAATTTGGGGATTTGTAGCCTGACTTTAAGCTTTTATCCTTCTGCCACAGACATATAAGTTTGTGTGTATTCATAAACGTTGTTTGTGTTCATTTGTGTTTGGTAAGTGTTCATAAATAGTTCATGAACAAGTTCATTTCCTTGATGAACGAACACGTCCGTGAACATTTTGTGAACATGCTCATTTCTTAATGATGTTTCGTTTACAGACCTAGCCACAGTTAATTTATCTTTGTTAAATATGTTTTTGTACATTTTAGGTCTTGAGAGAGTGCATTTGTTAAATATGTTTTTGTACATTTTAGGTCTTGAGAGAGTGCATGGGTTCACTTTTGGAGATAGTCTGGATGAGGATAGAAAAAGCAGATGGCTGGACTTCAGGGCGAGACTCGTCAAGGTATGTAGATTATAGTAATCCTGTGTTCAAGATTTACCACGATCAAAATCCCGTTTACAACATACAAATCGTATGAACTCGTGCTTACAATTTTATTGTTAGATGGTTGACTTTAAAAGATCTTTATTTGTTTAAAATAATAATTTTGTGCCTGCAGCTTTTGAATATAGAAGAACCTTGGACGCTGATCTTAGACGATGCTCTGGCAAACTCTTTCATTGCACCAGCTACCGATGATATTAAAGATGACCGTCAGTTAACTTGTAAGTCATTAATAATACTATGAATTGGCTGAACACAAATAGTTTCTAGCTTTCTTCCATCTTTATTTAATCCTATATTTTACTCTTACTATTTACATATAATCGAAAATTAAATCAAATAAAGGTTTCTGAAGCTAACAAGTGAGTGAATTGAGAAGCGATTAAAAAAGGGTCTAGAAACGAGGACTGAACTTAATGGAGCTGGTACCGGTCCAATTTGGTTTGGTTCTTGGTTTTGTGGATCTGAATCGAGTTTTGCAGGAGCACTGGAATTTTGTAACATATATGAAGTCAAATTTGTGATCTTTGTTAACGAGTTTGGTTGTGGTGAAAAATCCAGTTGAAGAATACGAGAGATCGTGGGAACAAAATGAGGAGTTGGGTTTAAATGACATGGACACCTCGTCTGCTGACGCTGCATATGCTTCTGCTTCATGAAAGGATGTCCGTTCCTAACTTTGCTTGTTTCCTGTCCATGAATAAATGTTGCTGCCAAGTGCTTTTTCTGTGTGGTGAAGAACATGAACAAAGGAAAACAGAAAGGGGCAAGTTGTTTTTAAGACATAAATTATAATCATGGAAGGGTTACCATTTTAGTGGTAGTTTGACGTTCTGAATAAAATGATTTTTATGCACATAATAACACAATCTGGGTTATACAATACTTATGGCATACTTGAGTGCAACCTACAGATACTATCCATCCATGTACTTTATTCTAAATTGAAATTGTCAATAACCCTATATAAAAAAGTTGTTAAACTAGGCCCCAATCCTATCGTCTGTTTAGGGGTTATCTGATCGGCTTTGAGTATAAATCATAAACCAAATTGTTTGTTACGATTTGAAAATTTTGAAGCCAACTAATAAGAAGATTAAACGACTATGAAACCAAATTGAAAACATGTGTAGGCGGTTTTATGGTTTTAAACCGAAGAGTCTATTTAATAAACTAACGAAGATGAGCACATGTTTCGTTCATTTAGTTAAACGACCTTGAACGCATATTTCGTTCGTTTATACATGTCTATGTATGTTCGTTAATATTCGTTTAGATTTGTTCATTTATGTACGTTAATTGTTCGTTTAGAATGTTAACGAATGAGCATGAACATGTTCATTTTTTTAAATAAGTGATCATGAATACGTTACTTAACCATTTTTGCTTATTAACAAAAAATACATTTATTTTGGAGTTTTTTCCCAAAGTAGTGTTGGTGAGAAAAATATTTACCAATGTAGTGTTCTTGAAAAAGTATTTACCAAACTAGTGTTTTTGAAAAAGTTAATTCTTTCTCTCTCTTATCTCATTGGATAAGAAATAATGTAATGATAACTAAATAATAAAAATTGCAATAATGACTAATTAGAAAAGTTTAAAAGTAAACGTTTTTTTAAATTCATAAAAAAATATATTATTAACTTCTGGTAAAATGGTTTTGAGTTTTTTTTTTTTTTTTTTTGCATTTATTCCTATTTGTTTCATATGTCATGTTTAACTACAAAATTCATATATAATTAAATTAAAATAAATTATATATAATTTATGACAATTAAATACATATCTCTAACTTTATGAACGACAAAAAGTAAAAGTAAAACCAATTATCACTATGCCTAAAAAATAGCTTTCATTCTCAAATTGTCGTAACTAGGGGTTTATACCATAAGCTTTTAGTTGGATAATAATATCATAAGTTGGATAATAATATCATAAGCTTTGCGTCATTTATTTATTTATTTTTAACTAAAAAAATGGAATGTTTTAATATCACCGTTCTACGGATTTTGCATATATTTATTTATCTATTTTCTTACTAAAGAATGGAGTGATTTTAATATAATCGTTCTACATATTTTACAAAATATGTGTGATGGGTTGAGTTCATTTCAGAACTCTAAATAACTACAGAACTTTCAGAACTCCTAATAAACAATCATTTTATATATAAGTTTTTGTATTTATGATCTTTTTATCATCTATTATATGTATTTCTTTGATTACATACATGTTGAAAGTAGTTTACATATGTTTAATTGCCAAAATTATATATATGTGTCATAACTAATTACATATATGTAAAAAACTAGTTTACATATGTGTAATTATAAAACTACATATAAAAAATGATAAAATTACTCTTAACATGCATGTAATCGTAAAAATACACATAATAAATGATAAAATTATCCTAAACATAAAAATATATAAATAAAAAGATTGTTTATTAGGAGTTCTGCGAGTTCTGTAAATATTTATGGTTCTGAAATGATCCTGACCCTATGTGTGATATCCAAATGTTATACTGAATTCACTTTCCATAGATATTCATAAAGTTGAGAAAAAAAATCCATTATCTTAAATTTAATATTAGTTTTGTCGTTAATTAAAATATAAACATAAAAATATATTTTTTTATGAATCTTAAAAAAATAAGTTTACTTTTAAACTTTTTTTATTTAGTCATTATTGCATTAGGGGGAGAAACAATTAAATTTTCCAAAAACACTAGTTTGGTAAATACTTTTTAAGAACACTATTTTAGTAAATATTTTTCCCACCAACACTAGTTTGGGAAAAAACTCTTTATTTTGAAAGTCCCAAAAGCTCTTTAAATATTATTAAGAAAATACTTCCTAAAAAATGGATACGAGGTTCTTTCTCTAAAAATGTTTTTTTTTAAATAAAAAAAAGTTTTTTTTGAACGATAAAGATTACATAATCTTTACTTCTAAACTATACCAAGTTTACCCCAATTGAATTCTAGTCTCTCTCCAAAAAACCCAAATCCTCTACTACACCACCAAAGTTATTTAAGATGATAAAAATGAATTATAGAAAACATATCGTTAAAAAAGGTTCTTTAAGTAATTTAAAAACGTTTTAAATAGTAATAAGGGGGTGTTTGGCTTAGCTTTTCAAACCTCCTTAGACTATGCGTAGTGGAAGACACCTCACCCTTGGGCGTTTTGCATCATGTGGCGGTCCAGTCAGCAAGGGGGCTTTATAGGGCGTTTTCTAAAATGGGTGTAGTGGAGATGTGGGCATTATGTTAAAAGGGGTGTAAAAAATTAAATAAATAAAAAAAACCATCAAAAAAAGTGATTGACCAAAGAAAAAGATGGTTACCTGTGATTAGCCAACAATATCTTCATCCGGCGTTGATTTTACAACGCTCCAATCAATTTTTAATATAAAAACGCCCACGGGGGCAGAGAAGATGGAGTGGTGGGGCGTTGTTTTATAAAACACGCCCAAAAAACGCTTGAGTACGGGTGGTCTTATGACTTTTTGAAAAAGTTAATAAGTCACAATGGAATAACTTATTGACTTTTCTCCTCACATACACTTCTAAACCCAAACATCATTTAACTTTTAAAAAAGTTAATAAGTTATAAATTGGCTAAAATAAGCACTCCCAAACACCCCCTAAAAAATACATTAAGGTTTGAACTGTATTAATATGAAACTTAAAAGGAATGGTACATTTAACAAGCCACAATATAAACCATTGCTTTTCAATATAAACCATTACTTTTCGGCTTTCAAACTAAGCATTTTCTTTAAAAGGCTTTCAAGCTAAGCATTTACATTTATGATGAAAACATAAATCAACTACGTTACCACTTTATATTAGAATTAGAACTCTTCGCAAACAATCACTTCTATTTATGACAAAAACATTACTCAATTACGATTGGTACCAACATAGGGGTAAATATCTACACACATTTTCTTTCAAATCACCAATAATTCAAGAATGTTTTTTAACGGTTAAAATCATCACACCTCCCTTTTGCAGTATTTGAACCCACAACCACTTGGTTGAGGAATACATCATTTTACCACCAGACTATCCCCTTAGGAATTCGAGAATCTTCTTAAATGTATTTTAGCGCCATTAACCTAGAGTGAGCTATTACTCATCATGATCTATAACATACAGTACTTTGCAATCCTATACTTTATGGAGTACTTGATTCATTAGTCCTTGGTAGGTTTGTGATCCTCGTCTATTATGTAGTTAAAACTTGTGATTTGGACTATCACCCAAAACTTGATCATAAGGGAAGAGGGTGCACTAAAGCAATAGGCACCCTAGTTCTGATCAATCATTACTCGTCGCGTCAAATATTGCTCAAAGTACCCATTAACTAGTAAGTGGCGGCGGCGCCTACCAATGCCGCAAATTGTTTTTTTTTTTATTTAAAGAAAGTCAAATGTTTTAAAGAATATATATAAACTTCATTAAATAAAAATAAAAATACATAATTCAACACAAAAGAATTAAAATTAAATTAAAAAAATCCTACACATCGTCTTCCTCCTCGAGGTTTGGTAGATCTTGAGTTGCACTATGGATGAGAAGATCATTTTTAGTCGATAATGTATATCAACATCCATGAACTCCGCAACCGTTGTGTCGTAAAGAACGAGTTGGACGATTGGATCCCTAATGTGGACCAGTGAGAGCGCATGCCCCTCGTCCTTTAAGATCATATTGTGAAGTATGATGCACGTATACGTCTTGCTAATAATCTTGTTCACCGTCATAGCACGCATGGTTCTACTAAGTATGCCCCATTTCCTTTTAGGGCACCAAAAGCCCGTTTCACATCTTTTCTTGCCCATTCTTGCAATTTCTTGAACTTCTTTTAATTCGGATCGATGGGATATGAAAACGTTTTCACAAACATTGACCAAGTATGGTAGATCATGTCGGTTAAGTAGTATCCTTATTTGTATGTATGTCCATTCACTTGAAATGGACACTTAGGTGCGGTTCCATTCCATTCAACGAGGTATATTGGAGACTGTTGGAGAACATTGATGTCGTTTAGTGAACCGGGCGGTCCACAATACACATGCCAAAACCATAAATTTTGTGACGCGACCGCTACGATCATGAGTGTTGGGTATTCATGATTACCTCTCATATACTAGCCGTGTAACGCTGTGGGACACATCCTCCACACAAGATGCGTACAATCAGTGTTACCTAGCATCCCTGGAATGTGGTGTTTTTCCTTGTGGTTTTTGTCACACCCCCAAAATCCACCATGCGGAGTACTACTACTTGGAGGCATGACGTGACCAGGATCGAGCCACCAATCATACTGAACAACGTATTTAAGTAAATAAAGCCAACCACAATACGATTGGTGACCAAAAGCTAGTTAACCAAGTTTTAATTTAGACAGCGGAAGCATAAACGTAAAGTTCAAAACATAAGTCCATAGTTCATAAGTTTAAAGTCCAAAACGTAGGTCTAATAAGTTCATAAAGTTTATTTATTAAGTACGGGACACATCAGTTCGCATCCCACAACGACCACCTCCATATGCAAGCTCCATAGCATCTAATGACCTATAAAGCATGTAATAACGAGTCAACAACAAAGTTGAGTGAGTTCACGGTTGGTTGTCCATTTTAGAGTTGTTTCCAAAAAACGTAGTTTAATCCCATTCGGCTATCCAGCCGTGGGGGTTACCCCATAGTTCGAAAACGTTTATTTGTTAACAATCTCATGTCCACCTTCCCTGGCTATCCAGCCCGGCACTTTGGCCGTGGGGAGCTGCCCCAGTATTTTAAACTACCAGACTCGTTTATCATATCGACTACTAACAAAAGAAATCAATTGTGCCCTAGCGTCGGTGTTCTATCACCACCGACGTGCCATAGTCCATTAGTACACGCCCGTCCGACTGGCACGGTGTGAGGTTTGTTAAACCTAATAGCGTTATTAACTAATGACCCGCTCGCCATAGCCTCGGCGATTAAGTCGATACAAAAAGGGAGGGACTTCGCTGATAGAGTTCTAGTCTAGTAAGTCTAACACCTCCCAACAGGACGAGGAATTTACATTCCTGAACACATCTCAAAGGACGAGGAATCCCTATTCATGTACCCATTCCCATTCCCACCGGGAATTTACCATGCTTTGTAGAAAAGTGTGAACTCACCTCGGTTTGCTCGGTTAGATTCTCAAATATAGTTAACAGTCAAGGTCGGTCAATCACGTCCTAATAAGGTACGGATAACAATCAGTTTCTCATGCATAACACGTATCCTACGTATGGTTTATTTGCACATTACTTCGACCACATAACAGGTACACACTTTAACGATTTATGCCCATATAAACTTCTCATCCATTCCCCACTCATAAACAAACATACGATATTGCATGTAACACATATAACATGTTAGATCATTCACCGATAGCATACTTGACATTTAGACACGCAAGTCACAACTTATGTCAATTCAGCATTAATATTCAAAACCGGCTGTTTTCGGACATTTTAATAAAATAGTTAAATTATTCCAAAAATTCCCAAATTTTTACAGGATGTCTTAAACGTTCTATATTTTATTGTGTAAAAATATCGGGGTCCGGTTCATTACCAATATTTTATAAAAATTCATATTCCGGACTGAACTCAGATTTATGTATTTCTGACCACTGTCCACGGAACAATTTATTAAAAATTCATCGAGTGTCCGATTTACGAAATTCCAGTGGGGTAATTACAAATGCATCAGTTTTCATCTACTGTACAAATTTCATGGTCCGATTCATCACAAAACTCAGGTTATGACTGAAAGTATGACACCCATTTATTGCTGTCAAAATTCAGCTTAAGTTGCTGTTACAAATTAACACTTTAAAAATAGTAAACGGAGTCCAAAAATTACGATTCCGGTGCCATTAGAACTGTATTTTATAATAACATATTTTAGATTCAAAATATCGGTTTTTCGTTGAATTTACGACCTGTTTACAGCCAACTGAAGTTGGCTGTAAAGTATGGACAGATTGCTGTTTTTAGTCTCTAGCTTACTAGTTTGTGTTCGGTTGATCCCGTTAATTATGTTTAGTGATCGTACCAACATCAAACATCAATATAATCCAGCAACACATCAGATAATCAACCAATAATCATAATCACACAAGATCTACATGCTTTACACTAATATTTATCCATTAACCACCTTGTTCATCACTTTAGTAGACTTTTAGACTTTGATCTTACATGTTCATAATTTTTAACCGACAAATCTCTTATTAACCACCCTAGACAAGATCAAGAAGGCGTTTAGAGTCACTTACTACTAGCTCGAGGCTAGGGAAGAAACTAGACGAAAATGAGGTGGATAAAAGAAATCTAGAGGGGTCCTTAAGCTTCCGAGTGCACCGAGCTTGTTTGTTGATCCTATTGCACCCTTGAGTGTATAAAAATGGCTTGAGGGAAACTTGGAAGTGGATGGGGGTGGGGTGCTTTGTCTCGGCAGATCACACAAAGAGAGAGGGAGAGTTGAGTGCTTGCAAGTATTGTTGATTTGTGAAAAAAAGAACCTTATCCTAAGTGTTATTATATAACCCATGTTTATCATTAACCATTGAACAAAATGTCTCCTAGATATTCAACCATTGCAATTTAATAAACAAAAGAAGTGTGGGGATGTCCCCACACCATGCAACCATCAACGAGAGGGGGGTGGTTATGGGGTTGGGATGCAATTGTATGGTAAATATTTATATTTAGTTAGGATTCTAATGGTGTTTAGATAATATATTGGTGTATTATTTAATATAAAGGGTGTTAGGGAGTTTGGGGACCCTAACTGGCTCAGAAAAGTAAAAACAATGTCCTTAAATATAACGGACTATTTATGTTCCGGGTAAAGTCCGGTTGTTCTGTTTGACACTGTTCCGTTAAAGTGCTTGATTAATCCGTAAAGTGTCCTTAAATATATATTTTTGTAATATTTTTAATTCTCAACACTTAGGAAATTATAACGGACTATTTAATGACTTTTCTGTACATTACTAGTGTGTTAACAAGCGCATGTAAATATAACACAGAAATCAGAGAGCAGTTAAGTAATTCCACACAGTCGTCAAACACTTTAATTATCAATAATAAATTGTACGGAATACATGGAATTTTGAGGGTTGTAACATTCTCCCCCTGTTAAGAGAATTTCGTCCCGAAATTTAGCGCGTGGTTATTGAGGAAGCTAGTTAAGTTGCGTTGTTTTCCTGATTTTCCTGGGGTGTCACATCATCCCCCCGTTGATTTGGAATTTCGTCCCGAAATTCTGCAGTAGCTTCAGCCTCCGTAGTGGTTGCGTTTTTCTTAAACAGTTGAGGATACTTGAGTTTCATTTGGTCTTCGCGTTCCCAGGTATACTCTGGGCCACGACGATCATTCCAACGAACTCGGACCAGAGGTATCCTGGTATGCTTGAGGATCTTAACATCTTGATCCGTAATCTCTACTGGTTCCTCGACGAATCGCAGCTGGTCTTCGATTGTGAGTTCCTTGAGAGGAACTATGAGGGTCTCATCTGACAGACACTTCTTCAGATTTGACACGTGGAATACGTTGTGAACTCTGCTGAGTTCTTCAGGTAGATTCAACCTGTAGGCTACCTTGCCAATTTTCTCAATGACTTCGAATGGTCCGACATAACGCGGATTGAGTTTGCCTCGTTTGCCAAAGCGGACTACACCTTTCCAAGGTGAGACTTTGAGTAGCACTCGATCCCCAACCTGGAGCTCGAGTGGTTTTCTTCCCTTATCAGCATAGCTTTTCTGACGGTCACGAGCTGCCGCCATTCGCTGTCGTATCTGAGCAATTCTCTCGGTGGTATCTACCACAAGTTCTGGGCCAGTGATTTGGCTGTCACCAACTTCTGCCCAACAGAGAGGTGATCGGCATTTGCGTCCGTACAATGCCTCGAACGGAGCGGCTTGGATGCTGGTATGGTAGCTGTTATTATATGAGAACTCCACTAGCGGGAGGTGTTTTTCCCAGCCATTACCAAAATCGATTACACATGCCCTAAGCATGTCTTCAAGGGTTTGGATGGTGCGTTCAGATTGCCCATCCGTCTGTGGGTGATAAGCGGTGCTCATATCTAAACGTGAGTCAAAAGACTTGTGCATTGCTTGCCACAGTTCAGACGTAAAACGCGCGTCACGATCAGATATAATAGAGGTTGGCACTCCGTGCCTTGACACTACTTCCTTTAGGTAAATTTCTGCAAGAGTAGAAAACTTATCCGTTTCTTTGATAGCCAGAAAATGTGCAGACTTGGTCAGTCGATCTACGATCACCCAAATGGTATTGTTTCCGCGTTGAGATCTGGGCAGGCCGGTAACAAAATCCATGGAAATTTGCTCCCATTTCCATTTTGGGATCTCCGGTTGTTGAAGTAGGCCTGATGGTTTCTGATATTCAGACTTGACTCTCGCACAAGTCAAGCACTTGCTGACGTAGGTTGCTATGTGAGCTTTCATGCCAGGCCACCAATACGTAGTCTTGAGGTCGTGGTACATTTTATCCGTACCAGGATGTACCGAATAACGAGACTTGTGCGCTTCGTCCATCACAAGCTCGCGTAAGTTTCCATAAAGTGGAACCCAGATGCGCCCTGTTACATAGTAAGCGCCGTCTTCCTTTTGTTCTAGCCGCTGCCTCGATCCTCGTAGGGATTCAGCCCTGATGTTCTCTGCTTTCAATGCTTCGACCTGAGCATCACGAATCTGAGAGGGGAGGTTAGATTGGATAGTAAGCTGTAATGCACGTACACGCTTAGGTATAGTATCCTTTCGACTGAGGGCGTCAGCCACAACATTGGCCTTGCCCGGATGATATTTGATAGCGCATTCATAATCGTTCAAAAGCTCAACCCATCGGCGTTGACGCATGTTTAACTCCTTTTGCCTGAAGATATGCTCGAGACTCCTGTGATCGGTGTAAATGGTGTACTTGGTACCGTACAGGTAATGTCTCCATATCTTAAGTGCGAAAACAACTGCTCCCAGCTCCAGATCGTGAGTAGTGTAATTCCTTTCGTGAACTTTGAGTTGGCGTGATGCGTAGGCAATGACCTTATCACGTTGCATCAATACGCAACCAAGTCCTTGGATGGAAGCGTCGCAGTAAACCACAAAATCATATGTGCCTTCAGGCAATGCGAGGATAGGCGCGCTACAAAGTCTATCCTTTAGGTGTTGAAATGCGGATTCCTGTGCATCACCCCAACGATAGATGACACCCTTCTGAGTCAGTGAAGTGAGAGGTTGCGCAATCTTGGAGAAATCTTTTATAAACCTTCTGTAATATCCGGCCAAACCCAAGAATTGGCGGATTTCTGTTGGTGTGCGGGGTGCAGGCCAGTTCTTGATCGATTCAACCTTAGATGGATCCACATGAATTCCATCCTTGTTTACCACATGGCCTAGAAAGTGGACTTCGCGAAGCCAGAAGTCACATTTCGAAAACTTGGCATACAACTGCTCTTTTCGAAGAAGTTCCAGCATAAGCCATAGATGCTGCTCGTGTTCCTCCTGACTCTTGGAATAGATCAGGATATCGTCGATGAACACAATAACGAACTTATCCAGGTAAGGCTTCCACACTCGGTTCATGAGATCCATGAAGACTGTTGGTGCATTCGTCAGCCCGAATGGCATAACCAGAAACTCGTAATGGCCGTAACGAGTTCTGAACGCTGTTTTGGAGACGTCCTCATCTCGGACTCTCAGCTGATGGTATCCCGATCTCAAATCAATCTTAGAGTAATAGCTCGACCCTTGCAACTGGTCGAACAAGTCGTCAATGCATGGGAGAGGATAACGATTCTTCACAGTCACCTTGTTGAGCTCGCGATAGTCAATACACATTCTGAAAGTACCATCTTTCTTCTTTACGAATAAGGCTGGAGCTCCCCAGGGCGAAGAGCTAGGACGTATAAAACCCTTTTCCAAGAGTTCTTGTAGTTGCGTGGACAGTTCTTCAAGTTCTGATGGAGCTAGACGATATGGTGCTCGAGCTACTGGCGCTGATCCAGGAGCTAGCTCGATTTGAAACTCAACTTGGCGATGAGGCGGAAGACCAGGTAATTCCTCAGGAAATACCTCGGGAAAATCGCGCACAATAGGAATGTCTTCAATTCTCTTCTCTTCCGTTGATGTGTCAGTAACGAGTGCTAAAATGGCAGTGTGGCCCTTTCGCGAACACTTCTGGGCCTTAAGGAAAGAGATGATGCCTTCGACAGCACCACTCTTGTCGCCACGAATCATGAGAGGTTCTTCACCAGAACGAGGAATGCGGACGATTTTCTCCTTGCAAACAATCTCCGCTTGATGATGAGATAGCCAATCCATCCCAATAACGACGTCGAAACTACCCAGTGTGATAGGAATAAGATCGATAGAGAAAGTCTGACCAGCTAAGACGAGGTTACAACCTTTAACTACGTGTGTGGCTTCAAGACCTTTACCGTTAGCTAGTTCTACCGTGTGTTTGGTGTTCAGGAGTGTTGGAGTGCGCTTAAGCATTTGGCTAACTTTTACGGACACATAACTAGTATCGGCACCTGAATCGAATAAAACAGTAACAAAGAAGTCGTCCAGAAGAAACTTACCCATCACAACGTTGGGATCGTTCCTTGCATCACCCTGACCAATCACGAAAGCACGACCTCTTGCCCCATTACCATTGTGGTTTCCCCCATTGACGCCTCCATTGTTGCCTCCATTGTTGTTCCCATTGTGGTTCCCATTTCCTTGGTTGTTGTTGTTCTGATTCTGGTCTAGCTGAGGACAGTTTCTCTTAAAGTGGCCTTCAGCGCCACACTGGAAGCATCCTTTGTTGCCCTGTTGCTGGCGTTGATTGGGTGGGGCTTGCTGTTGCTGCCGGTTCTGACTTACCGGATGCTGACTCCTGCAATCCCTTGCCATGTGACCAGGCTTGTTGCATCGATGACAGTTGCCTTTACCACATAGCCCACTGTGGTGCAAGTTACAGCGATTACATTTGGGGTGATTTCCCTTGTATCCACCCTGACCTTGATTCCCAGAAGACTGCTGACTGGGACTCCTGTACTCATCTGTCTTTCGCTGCTGGAACTGAGCTGAAGTAGAACCTTTGTCTGAATTCCCATCCCATTTTCGCTTGTTATCATTGGGTGTGTCAGCAGTAGCAGCACCAATACGCTTAGGCAGTTTGTTTTGTTCCACAGCTTGATCGGTGAGACGATGGGCTAACTTAATGATCTGCTAAATGGTACCCAGGTTAGCCGAAGTCACATGACTCTGAATCTCGGGTACAAGGCCCTTGAGGTAAAGCTCAATACGTTTGATGGGAGGGTCCACCATAGTAGGGCACAGGATGGCCAGTTCATTCAACCTCTTGGTACACGCCTCAATCTCAGACCCCGTCATCTTCAGATTGAAAAATTCCACCTCCAGTTTGTGGATGTCATCCCGACTACAGTATTCTTCTTTGATCAGTTCCTTGAAACCGTTCCATGGGGTGGCATTAGCAGCAACCAACCCCAGCAGCTGAACCTGAGCGTTCCACCATGTGAGCGCTACCCCTTCAAGTGTTCCGGTAGCATATTTCACCCTACGGTCTTCGGGGCATTCGCACATCTCGAAAACTGACTCAAGCTTTTCAAACCAGTGAAGAAGGCCCACTGCTCCTTCAGTGCCACTGAAAGTGGTAGGTCGGCAGTCCATGAACGTCTTGAACGTGCACACAGGAGTTTGAGCATGTTGACCTGTTGCGCGAGAAAAAAAGACAAGGTTAAGCACGAGGGTTGGTTTGCGAAGGTAGGATCTAAACGTCCTAAGATGGGTTGATGCGGCAGGTTATACCTCCTGCAGGAACAGCTGCGAGTGCCTCAGCAACTCGTTCGTTGATCAAAGCCGTCAGCTGGGCTTGAGTTAGGTTCAAGCGTCCACCCATGATCTTCACAACGAAATAACGTAGATGAGAAAAGTGTCGCGAAAGTGCGTAAGTGTGGGACGACAATAGAGAGTAAGCACACAAGGTTCAAGTAGCAATTACCACATTATCTAATGCACAGTGAGAACTATCTAACCGGAAATATAACATAAATCATACCACTTATGGTGTCGAGTCTTGCACGTGGAGCGAAGCGTCGTTGTGGATCGTTGAGCACTGTACTGGCTATAGTCTGGTTTTATCAAAAAAACTTTTCCCTTTTAAAAACCAAGTTCACTATAACCAATGGCTCTGATACCAATCTGTCACACCCCCAAAATCCACCATGCGGAGTACTACTGCTTGGAGGCGTGACGTGACCAGGATCGAGCCACCAATCATACTGAACAACGTATTTAAGTAAATAAAGCCAACCACAATACGATTGGTGACCAAAAGCTAGTTAACCAAGTTTTAAATTAGACAGCGGAAGCATAAACGTAAAGTTCAAAACATAAGTCCATAGTTCATAAGTTTAAAGTCCAAAACGTAGGTCTAATAAGTTCATAAAGTTTATTTATTAAGTACGGGACACATCAGTTCGCATCCCACAACGACCACCTCCATATGCAAGCTCCATAGCATCTAATGACCTATAAAGCATGTAATAACGAGTCAACAACAAAGTTAAGTGAGTTCACGGTTGGTTGTCCATTTTAGAGTTGTTTCCAAAAAACGTAGTTTAATCCCATTCGGCTATCCAGCCGTGGGGGTTACCCCATAGTTCGAAAACGTTTATTTGTTAACAATCCCATGTCCACCTTCCCTGGCTATCCAGCCCGGCACTTTGGCCGTGGGGAGCTGCCCCATTATTTTAAACTACCAGACTCGTTTATCATATCGACTACTAACAAAAGAAATCAATTGTGCCCTAGCGTCGGTGTTCTATCACCACCGACGTGCCATAGTCCATTAGTACACGCCCGTCCGACTGGCACGGTGTGAGGTTTGTTAAACCTAATAGCGCTATTAACTAATGACCCGCTCGCCATAGCCTCGGCGATTAAGTCGATACAAAAAGGGAGGGACTTCGCTGATAGAGTTCTAGTCTAGTAAGTCTAACACGTCCCAACAGGACGAGGAATTTACATCCCTGAACACATCTCAAAGGACGAGGAATCCCTATTCCTGTACCCATTCCCATTCCCACCGGGAATTTACCATGCTTTGTAGAAAAGTGTGAACTCACCTCGGTTTGCTCGGTTAGATTCTCAAATATAGTTAACAGTCAAGGTCGGTCAATCACGTCCTAATAAGGTACGGATAACAATCAGTTTCTCATGCATAACACGTATCCTACGTATGGTTTATTTGCACATTACTTCGACCACATAACAGGTACACACTTTAACGATTTATGCCCATATAAACTTCCCATCCATTCCCCACTCATAAACAAACATAGGATATTGCATGTAACACATATAACATGTTAGATCATTCACCGATAGCATACTTGACATTTAGACACGCAAGTCACAACTTATGTCAATTCAGCATTAATATTCAAAACCGGCTGTTTTCGGACATTTTAATAAAATAGTTAACTTATTCCAAAAATTCTCAAATTTTTACAAAATGTCTTAAACGTTCTATATTTTATTGTGTAAAAATATCGGGGTCCGGTTCATTACCAATATTTTATAAAAATTCATATTCCGGACTGAACTCAGATTTATGTATTTCTGACCACTGTCCACGGAACAATTTATTAAAAATTCATCGAGTGTCCGATTTACGAAATTCCAGTGGGGTAATTACAAATGCATCAGTTTTCATCTACTGTACAAATTTCATGGTCCGATTCATCACAAAACTCAGGTTATGACTGAAAGTATGACACCCATTTATTGCTGTCAAAATTCAGCTTAAGTTGCTGTTACAAATTAACACTTTAAAAATAGTAAACGGAGTCCAAAAATTACGATTCCGGTGCCATTAGAACCGTATTTTATAATAACATATTTTAGATTCAAAATATCGGTTTTTCGTTGAATTTACGACCTGTTTACAGCCAACTGAAGTTGGCTGTAAAGTATGGACAGATTGCTGTTTTTAGTCTCTAGCTTACTAGTTTGTGTTCGGTTGATCCCGTTAATTATGTTTAGTGATCGTACCAACATCAAACATCAATATAATCCAGCAACACATCAGATAATCAACCAATAATCATAATCACACAAGATCTACATGCTTTACACTAATATTTATCCATTAACCACCTTGTTCATCACTTTAGTAGACTTTTAGACTTTGATCTTACATGTTCATAATTTTTAACCGACAAATCTCTTATTAACCACCCTAGACAAGATCAAGAAGGCGTTTAGAGTCACTTACTACTATCTCGAGGCTAGGGAAGAAACTAGACGAAAATGAGGTGGATAAAAGAAATCTAGAGGGGTCCTTAAGCTTCCGAGTGCACCGAGCTTGTTTGTTGATCCTATTGCACCCTTGAGTGTATAAAAATGGCTTGAGGGAAACTTGGAAGTGGATGGGGGTGGGGTGCTTGGTCTCGGCAGATCACACAAAGAGAGAGGGAGAGTTGAGTGCTTGCAAGTATTGTTGATTTGTGAAAAAAGAACCTTATCCTAAGTGTTATTATATAACCCATGTTTATCATTAACCATTGAACAAAATGTCTCCTAGATATTCAACCATTGCAATTTAATAAACAAAAGAAGTGTGGGGATGTCCCCACACCATGCAACCATCAACGAGAGGGGGGTGGTTATGGGGTTGGGATGCAATTGTATGGTAAATATTTAGTTAGGATTCTAATGGTGTTTAGATAATATATTGGTGTATTATTTAATATAAAGGGTGTTAGAGAGTTTGTGGACCCTAACTGGCTCAGTAAAGTAAAAACAATGTCCTTAAATATAACGGACTATTTATGTTCCGGGTAAAGTCCGGTTGTTCTGTTTGACAATGTTCCGTTAAAGTGCTTGATTAATCCGTAAAGTGTCCTTAAATATATATTTTTGTAATATTTTTAATTCTCAACACTTAGGAAATTATAACGGACTATTTAATGACTTTTCTGTACATTACTAGTGTGTTAACAAGCGCATGTAAATATAACACAGAAATCAAAGAGCAGTTAAGTAATTCCACACAGTCGTCAAACACTTTAATTATCAATAATAAATTGTACGGAATACATGGAATTTTGAGGGTTGTCACAGTTTTTGTATAAATTCGCTACGTCTGTTCTTGAAGGCACTCTCCCGAAGTCCTTTAAGCCATTTGTAAGTACTCGTCGTTCTCATCGGGAGTATAATCGGTCGTGTGGTGGTGTAACTTTATGTATCGCCGTAAAACTTTTTTTTGAACCCTCTTAAAATCAAGGATATGTGCTTCAATATCACCAACAATTTTTAAGAATAATCGTTTCGACATATGAAAACGGTATTTGAATGTTTCATCATCATACTTTGGTTCATCAACAAAATAATCGTTCATAAGATTTCCATTACCTTGTGCGTGATTACGTTTGATGATTTTTTTTGGAACGACCGACGACAAAATAAAGTAGGCTATTATCGGTTAAATCATCTTCGTAATCGTTTGACGATAAGTAATACTCAACTCTTCATATGAATGATTAGCCATTGAGAATGAAAATGAGTAAAGAACTTAGAGTGAATGAGATGGTTTAAGAGTGAAAATGGTTTGAGAAAGCGATGGTTATAAGATTTAAAAAATAAATAAATTTTTATTTTATTTTAAACAGTTATATGACCTTGTGGTCAACAACAACAACAATAAAAAAGAACAGCTTTCGAGCGGGTACCGGAGCTAGCCTCGCCAACCCGCCAGACCTACCCGTGGGAGTAGCGAGAGTGTGCTGGCCCGGGTTCAAACCCGGAGAATGCTACCCAGGGACTGCCCCGCCCCCTAAGCTCACTTTAAAACCGTTGGAAACTAATATAATTATAACTTTGAATCATCTTTATTAAATTCCACAAATAAATAACCATAGGTACGAAAATGTGAAATAGAGAAGCTAAGAGCATTCATATCCAATCCTATTTTTACCTTATATTAGACTAAAAACTAATATATTTTTTCTCTCAGTTTCAATTAAATAATATTCTTAATACCTTTATCGTTACATATTATCTCTTTTCCACTCACAACCACTTTTAAAATATATTAAAACTTATAAAGGGTGAACAGTGTCCTCCAAATTTACAGATGAACAATAACATTTTATCTCTACTCTACTCATAACCATTTTTCATAAAATGAAAACACGTCAATGTAGGGCTAGCTCACTTGATAGAGACTGATGCCTCTTAAAAAAGAGATCCTAAATTTCAAATGTATACAAAAAAGGGTTATTTAGTTAAGACAAAATTGCATAAATCAACCTTTATGTTATACCTAAACTACATTTCATACCTTTCACTATGAAATCGGCAAAACCCAACCTTTATGTTCATGTTTTGTAAGGTTCTATAACCTTTACAACTAACGTCGTCCAAAAACTCAGTTAAATTACCTCACATGCTTTGCATGTGAGGGTACTATGGTCTTTTATAACATAAAGGTTGATTTGCACAAAAAAATTATTTATAACATAAAGGTTGATTTGTGCAAAATATTATTATATACATAGTAAAATAATTTTTTTTATTTGTAAAAACATTATTATTTGTTAAAAATTATATATTTATATATATAAACATATATAAAAATAGTTTTAAATTTATTTTATAAAAATTCTGATTTTAATATTTTTTATAAAGAAAATAATAATGACAAGATAAATTACTTTTTATATAAAGTATAACTAAAACATAAATTCTTTTAAAATAAAGTTATTGTAATATCTGGAATATTTTTATAATTATATATATAATAACAGACGTTTTAAAACTACTCAAACTAAAAGGTATTTTTTATGTATATGTAAGTATGTGTTTATAAAATCAAAATATTAGACAAAAATATATCGATAAAAGAAACCAATAAATTAATTTGACGTTTAAAAAAATCTTTAATAAACTTCAGTAAATATATTATATATCAAATATATTCCGTATTCACAAATATATTATATAACAACATTATGTTTAGAGTTAACAATACTAAAGCCCACATTTAGATCAGCAACATCAATATTCAAATAATCATCAATAACAACAGCAAATGATATATCAGGGTAAGCCATAATATATTATCATATATGAATATTTACATTCATCAAAATGAAAAACTGGATGAACATTCATCAATATGCAAAACAGTTATGTTGGTCAGATTTCAATTCCATTTTACAAAAAAAAAAAAAAAAAAACATAATCAATTCTCTGCTCGAATTGGCCATATCAATGCACTCAAAACATAATTGTGGCCCAAAGTGGTCATATATATAACTAGAATTACCCATAATGATCCACAATCCGATTTAAAACTTGGATTGATTTTGCCAGAGATAGAACTAACCTATATTTGTTTATCCCTAATAAAATGTTCCTTTTTACATATATAATTTCTACTTATCCTAACCTTTAAGTAACCTTACCTCCATTTGCGTCTTCCCTCGACTGGGCCATGTTTTCATATTTATCATCTGTAACCGATCAGCACCGAAGAACACAACATCCCCAACTGATATTGTCATTGCCAAACATCACCACCATCACTGTATCAAACTGTTGAACCATCGATCGACAGCCGCTGCCTCTGTAAAATCTTGATATCAAGATAACAAGAGAAAGTGAGACCAATCGTACTCCTAAGTCTCCAACAACATACAGATCAACACCTCATGTGTACCAGCTACCGGATCTTACACAACCCCAAAAGTCTCCATTGTTTTTTCTTTGCAACAAAAGAAATGTTGGATTGTTCGAACAAACAAGGTATTAATCATTTAATCTGAGAGCCATGTGAATCACTTTTAGACTGAAACAATTCGATGGTTCACTTCGAAGTTCTCAATCAGATAAAACTCAAAATAAATCAGCTTCAAGAACAAAGTATGAAATGTCACACCCCAACCGATGGCGGAAACATCGGAGTGAGACGAAATAGATTACTCGAGACATCATAACACTAATAATTGTGACAAGTATTTAAATAATAAATTTCATTCCATTTCTAAAGAGTCTATTATAAGGATTTGAAGCAAATACAACAACATGAATAATGAAATACAATACAATAGGAGTACAAAATTTAAAGTGTGTATCTAAGCATCCAACTAGATTCCATGCATCACCAACATCATCATTAAACCTGCAACATGTTTTAAAAGCATAGTTCAATACAAAGGTATTGGCGAGTACACTAGTTTTAGACTCGTGACATATGTATAAAAAGTATTTTCAATCCAACATAGCAATTTGGTATACAAGGTCAAACTATCATGCAAAACTAAAAGTCAAACCCAAGTGTCCACAAGAATAATAGCATCCCTCGATATAGCAATATCGAGACCGTAAAGAATATAACTTAGCAAAACCCCGTCGGGTGGTGTGCTACTCCTATAGCGCTATAATTGTTAAGGCGGGTTAACAAATAGTATGAATTCTAGCATGAACTTAAGCATAACAAAGCATGTACAAGGATTGATTGAATAAAACATGTTTGTGAATCGTGCATTTTAACAAGTAAAACATGTTGCACCCAAAGTGTGATAAAAGGAAAATGGGTCAAGTGTACTCACAAAATTGCTAAGTCTTCTGATTATCAAGTGTTGACGAGTGTTTGAGATTGGGAGGATGAATGTATAAGGGTTAAAGTTCAAGGTAAGTTTAGAATCGAGATTCGAAATTTAAAAGGAATATGGAAAGTACATATGTAAAAGTAATCATCTTTAACACATAATGTTTTAGATGATGTAATCAAACACCTTGACAAATGAACACAAATTCGTCATCAAAGGTTCGATTATTTGGAATGTACATATAAGTAGTATGTAGTGTATATTATATCATATAGGTCAAGTAGGAGGTAGGAGGATAAATCCACCATTTAGGAACCTCTTTGTATCATGGACATCATGTAGGAGGTAGGAAGAACACGTCTTCCTTTTAGGTATCTCTAGATGTTCACCACTACACTTGATGTTATGAACATTCAAGTTGGGTCATGAACTTACAAGTAATAATGGAATAAGAGCAACTAATCTAAGAGAAAACATCAAGCAATGTGTGGATTTTCAAGTAGGATAGCCCAAGCTAATCCTAAATCACACATTCATCAAGCTTAAGGCTTGAACATCACTTGTGGGTTAAACCCTTGACCAAAACAGAAAGTTTGTGAGGTTTGCACCTCTGATTTTACATGTATCAACCTTGTTTTTAAGCTTAACTAACCATAGATGTGGTTATAAGCATAAGGACATAGGTTTGAGATGAGTTTCCTCAAGTTTAATCAAGTTTATCAAAGTTTGAATCAAGAATAGAAAAATCAGTCAACTTTGGAGCCCTTTTAGTGACGTTCCAGGGCCTGGTTTTCCAGGGAAAACCCATGGAAACGTTCCTAAGGTTAATCCAAGCATGTAGGAAAAAGAATCAAGTGAAAAGGATAAGAAATGAGTGAGTTATGCTCACTTTTGTGTAAAGGTATCAATCTGCTTGAACTTATGGAATCAGCTGCGATTTGGAAAGAGTTTGAGAGTGTTTTAGTATTGCAAAAGTGGTAGGGAGGCTGGTTATAAGTGGTATTTATAGGGGGGGGGGGATTAGGGTTAATTTGGGTTGGCATTTAATACAAGTAGGTGAGAGTTTAAGCAATAAAAAAGAGAAATAATTCAGTAATATAGGGCTGAATTGCAAGCGTTGTTTGGCAGCTTTTATAATTTTTTTTTGTTGTTTAAATGATGTAAAATGTATAAATAAGATGTTTTTTTATATATGGTTAACATGTCCTACAATGTCTAGTGTGTATTGAACATGTATCAAGGCCTAAAGGTATATCAAACATGAATTAAAGTAAGAGTAAAAAAATATGTTATGCATAAGTATGTGTAACAAACCAATAACAAGTATGTACGACATGTGACTTGAGGTACCAAATAAGCGTAAAGAACATGAATTTGCGTCTTGCAAAATGTGACCAAATGTTTGTTTAAGAATCACGAACACATGGTAGTTGTTTGCGAGTTAATCTTCGTAAGTATGCATTAAGTATAAACAACATGAATTTCATATAAAAGATCAAATTTTTTTTACCACAACCGAAGTCTCGGATTTACAATGGCTTGAAATGAATTACGATTACAAAGGAGACGGATTTCCGAAAGTAGAAATATACGATAAGTTTTCTAATTAGGGAAAGTGCGGAAAAGCAGGGCATTACAGTCTCCCCTCCTTTAGGAAATTTCGTCCCGAAATTTATTCAAGAGGAAGACTTTGAAAAAGGCATTTTGGTTAAAAAGAATGATTGACTAAAACTGAGATTTTGAAGTTTGAGACGTGTTGGGAAGGATGTATAAAATCGTTGAGGAAGGAAGGGATAGGGTTGTGAAAAGAGTTTGTTCAAAATAAGTTTTGAGACATTAATCATAAGTAAAACGTGTATGTGTGTATAGACAAAGTGGGCTTAAACAAGTTTAAATAATCCAAATGGAGAGGTATTTTAAAATATGCTATCTAAGAAAGAAAACTTTCGTATAAAATGGTATGCATTTTGATGAAAAGTGTGGTCGCTTCGTAGGTTGTAAGAAAGCTTTAAAAGAAAAAGTATTTTAGGTTTCGAGCGTTTAAACCAATTTATTGTAAATGAGGTTTGTATAAAAACCAAAGAATAACTGGGAACAACGGAGGTATGAGAGTGAACGAACGATCTAGTAGGTGAATGCGAGTACAAGAATGGTTTGAAGGTTGGATACAATGTGAATATGAGTGTTGAGAATAAGGTCTCATCATGGATAATTGGATATAATGCGTTTGTGAGTTGTTAAAGTTTGTATTAGGTCTAAAAGGTCTGCAAAACACCGAATTTCTCATGGGACGTTTTACGAAAGTTATATATTAGGTCTAAAAGGTATGTAACATGGTGAAAACACTTATATATAGGAAGTACCAGCAGCAGATCCACCATGTTTTGACCATGTTACGTCCGTTTCGTTATTCGCGTCATGTTACGTTCCGTGTCTTACCGTACACAGTAGTACACTCTATGGTCCTCATACACCTATCACTATAATCCCGTGTGCACACGTGATTATATTGATCGTCGCATGATCCGCATAGCTTGTACTAGTTGTGTATTGTAACACCTCGTAAAATCACGTCTAATGATGTGTTGACACGTGTAATAAACCCTAATAAAGTCAAACATTGACTATGAAGGACTAATTTCGTCAAAAACAAAACTTTGAATGTTGAGGGACTAAAAATGTCAACATGCCAAACTTGTGCCTCTGATTGACCTCATATGATGTTCGTATTCCTTATTGAATAAATTGTCGGACACAAGAAGCCGTTTGTGCTTAAAACTAAAAATTTACAAACCACAGGGGTTAAAAGTGTCAACATGTTAATTCTTACCTCTGAATGACCTTTTAACAATCCTGAGGCTTTGTAGAATCTTTTTATACTCGCACGATTGTCGGATAATGATTTCGTGGAATTTCGATGCAAATAAACGATTTAAATTGCAATTATCAAGAAGATGGGTTGAAAGCGTCAACATGTTCAAATTAACCTCTGAGTGACCTTTTAATGAACCCGAAGCATCGTGATGTTTGATAATACTCTCGAGAATGCCTAATATGGATAACATAGGGCTTTGACGTGATAAATTGATGATGCGCGCAAGTTGTGCATTAAAGGGGCCAAAAGCGTCAAACTATAAAACTACACCTTTCAGCGACCATTTGAGCGAACTGGAGTAATCTGGAGTGTCGTAATATCCCATCATAATCTTGGGAATACTTGTTATTGATCTAGAAAGGCTTTTATGCCATTTCGCGTTAAGACGCACAAGTTCGCAAATTAAAGGGTTAAAAGCGTCAACGGGGAGAAACTAGTGTTTTCGGTAATCGTTTAACGAAACCGGACCTAAGGTGTTTGGTTATACTCCCTAGATCATCTCCAAACTAACTACAAGGGCCCATTGTGCCTAAAATGAAAGTTAATAAGCTTATAAAGGTGCAGGGACTAAAAGTGACAAGTTCAAAACTTGTTTGCTGAGATGTGGGGTGGTAGCGCGACACCACGGCCTACCCCTTTTGCTGTGGTGTACGGCGATGGCCTAATTTGGACAGAATGTTACTTCTAGCTGTAGGTTCATCTTTGCAACCCACTTCTACCATCTCAAAACCATTTTTAGTAAACCATGGACATGTTATACTGATTTTTAAGCTGGTTTTACACTTGTAAACATCTCATTGCATCCCAAGAACACTTGGCAAGATCCTAAGGGAGCTTGAAAACTATAAATAGGCTTCCATTTTCACATTCATTTGCACTTTTCAATTCTATCTGCTATCTCTCTTAATTCAATGAGGATCCTGATCATTTTGGAACCTCTCTTGAGTTCTATTCAGTCCATAGGACCATTTGTAAGTGTCCTTTCGTGACTAGTTATTTTGTTTGGCTTTTAAAGCCAAAAAGTCAAGCGTTTTGAATAAACGCTTTGACTTTTAGCTAGACCATAAATGGTCAAGCCATTGTTCGCAACGAACATGGCTACGTGATCGTAATTAGGTAGGTGTTAAACCCTCAAAAGGGCACCTCCTAATTACCTCGTTTACTTAATTGTCGGGTCAAAGTAATTAAATAAAAGTCAAACGGGTCAGTTTTTGAATAAAATTCATAACTGTAATATAGAAGCGATAAAATCAGTTTTGTCACTTTAATAACTTGGTAAGTATTAACCCGATAATTCTAAGTATTATGCTCGGTTCGCAACTGAAAGTCGCAAAAGTAGACCTTTCCTTTGACTTTCAGTTCTGACCGGAATTAGCATAGTTTAGTTATG
Organism: Helianthus tuberosus; assembly: GCA_030545235.1. Lineage (NCBI taxonomy): Eukaryota > Viridiplantae > Streptophyta > Magnoliopsida > Asterales > Asteraceae > Helianthus > Helianthus tuberosus. The sequence goes on from CM060369.1 coordinate 90,453,161, forward strand.
CCTTAGGGTTCCCTTCTGACCATATTATGTGTTAGTATAACCCTCTGAGGTTATACTACATGGTTCCATAGAAATCATAGTTCATTGCATGTTTCCGTTAAATGCTTAAAATTGACCATTATGCCCTTATTTTATAAAAAACGAGATTTTGAAAATGTGAGAGGACAAAAAACTTTATTACTGATATATAAGTATGTCCTAAAAATTTGACATCAGTTTCTGGTCTAAAATGAAAGTTATGCACGATATCGTAAAACAAGATTTTTTGTTAATTAAATTGCATTTTTAGCATAAATCATGTTTAAACCCAAATTTTGGCACCAAAACCATTGCCTACTATTTTAATATAATTTATAGGGATTTTTGGTCAAATTTTATACTGACCATAACGTAAAGGTCTAGCATGCATTCGGTAATTGACGATAATGCCCTTTTCGTTAATAAAATAAGTTTAACATATGATTTGAATGCCAAACCTTTTCCTACTGACTTTATATGAAAAATAAAATGTTTTAAGCATTCAAGGCTGATAAAAATCTCAGAATTTCATAAACATCGCATATATCGTCAATTGTCGACTTTTACGCTAATTAGGTGCATAGTATGGTTTAAAACCATATTTAACACCTAAGACTTTTAACCTACTGAGTTTATAAAAAAACTTTGATATTTCTACAGTAAGTACAAGTTGTGAACTCAGACTTCCAATTTTACCTTTAAAAGCATATGTGTAATGACCAAAATGCCCATACGGTGTATAGTTTGGCCATAAATGATAAACCTCACATATGTATGATATCTTACTGATTCAACTTGATAAAATAAATATTTTTACTGAATGTTTTAGACCAGAACCTCAGATAGCTATTTAACCTTTTTTATAAACTTTAAAATGACCAAATTACCCTTTTGGGGCTTAAATTAGTTTTAAATTCGTTTTGGGCATAATCGGAGATATCCTACTGATATCACAAAATATTTTAAGCATAATAACTTATGGAACTTATACATGACTCATTCGGTTACCCGTTATGCATATACGCGTTCGGTACGGTTTATGTAACTAGTTTGCGTAAGTTAGCCGAAACGGGTCAAACCTTATCATTTTCAGTTCAAAATCCAGAATGTATTTAGTTTACCCATTATATACAAGTCTTCATACTTGTTGGGTCTAAATCACATTCCAATCCGGTCATCGCTTAATCTAGCGTTTCATGCCGTAGACTCTTCTTTAAAACTAACCGGTCTAAGTTACAACTTAAATAAGACCCGTCAGGAAATCTAATAGGATAATAAAACATTCGTTCCAGATTAGGAGCCCAGTAAAAGCTACCTACACTTGCTGAATAGAATATACGGCTGAGATTAAATTACATTTCTAAGCTCAGGTAAATACTTTTAACTTATTTTCCCTTATACGGGCTTGGGATACGGTAAATTATTACCGCTTGGTCGGGTATTGAATATTTAATCGAGTAGTGGTTAAATCATTGAGATAACCCGTTTTAATCTGTTTTGTTTGGTACAAATCCTTTAGGGGGTTAATGACCGTGTCCTGGATATCCTCGGCTCATTCATTAGAATTGGCCACGACTTAAGCGCGGGGTGTAGGCATACACCTGACAGTTGCGTATGTAAAACGGTATCTCACTCGTGAGGAAACTTCTTGTGGGCCTATACTAGTGGTGTGTCTATTAATCTTGTCCCGGCTCTTCTAACCGGGACCTGAACGGACGACAAACATATAAATCTGTATACAAGATTATTTTAATAATTGTCCCACGTTATAAAAGATTTTATGTCTTGTGCAACCAAACCAATTTTATAAATACTTTTCAAAAGAGTCAGTTAATTGTATTTACCAGTGTAAACTGACGTATTTTTTCAAAAGATTAAGTGCAGGCACTACACGAAATGGGCTGGAACCTCCTGAGTATTAATTAAAGAGTCTTGCAAGCTTTTAATACTTTAAGTCTGTTGAACAATGTTTACTTTCTATTTTAGATTCGCCTGTGGATCCATTTACAACCGTTGTGTAATATTTTATTATACTTTTAATTCGGTTTGTATTATTACTTTAAACTTCTGCTGTGCATTAAACTGTGATTATTTGACTTTAATGATATCAACTACGTCACGATACTCCCCACCGGGCCCACCGGTAATACATGTAAATATCGGGGTGTGACAAGTTGGTATCAGAGCCAACGTTTGAGTGAATTAAACACTAGCCTTTAGTGTTTAATCTTAAATGACACAATAGCATATTCCTTAGACTTTCTGAGTCTAGACTTAACATAGGAATGCCCTCATCCCTATTAAGTAAACATTGTTTTCGATTCTATGTGTTTAAAAATGTCGCCAAGCAAAGAAGCCATTAATGGAGATTCTTCCCGTTCAAGGCCAAGAAATGCTAAGCTTCATACCACAGCTAGAATGGGCGTGCGACCAGTTTGGAGGAAGACCTTTATGGACTCATTCCTAAAACCAAACCCATTGAATTTTTAAACAAACTGTGGAGTCCATACCAGGAGATCCCTGAGGCTCCCATATTGAAGATGATACATGTGGATGCTATTAATCCCAAATTATTACCTCCAAGTTTTGGAATTCCAGACTTGGACTATACTAGTAAAAATCTAATCCGTGACCCATGTCATTTCTTTAACCATTGAATCCTTGGATTCTACTTCTGCAATGGATCCTGATTTGAAATATTTACTTTATTCACTAAAATCTTCAGAGTCGCTACTGTGCACGGTAAATAAAGAAGAAGAAATAATCAGAATAAAGCAAGGAAGACATTAGAAACCTTTCTTACACCACATTTAAATTTTTACCTTTAAGTCCCTGTATGGGCATTTGATTACTAAAAGTCCTTTGTGCACATATTATTTCATCATAGTCCTTGTGGACCTACGTCTCCTGATAAGACTTTGTATATATGTATGTTTATCATAGTCCCTCCGAGGACATTATATTCCAAAATAGTCCCTTTATGGACATTATATTACAATAAAATCCCTTAGTGGATGTCATATGTCTATATAGTCCCTTTGTGGACATTATAATTCAATAAAGTCCCTCGTTGGCATGCAATTTCCATATAGTCCTTTCATGGACAAGTGATTTTATTAAAAATCCCTTTTGTGGATACACTATTTAAATAGTCCCTGTGTGGACATACCTTTTGACTTAAGACCCTGTATGGGCATTTGCTATATAGTCCTTATATGGACATGTGATTTCATTAAAAAATCTTTTGTGGACATGTTATGACATCAAAGTCCCCTGGCGAATATAATAATTCATTAAAATCCTTTTGAGGACATGTCATTTCATTATCATCCCAATGTTAACATAACTTATAGTCCCTATATGAACTTTTATTTTCCTTTTTGTTCCCGTGTGGACTAGTACTACTTTAAAGTCCCTATAAGGACCTATCTATTTCAAAATAGTCCCAGTATAGACATTTGTTTATTACAATCCTTATATGAACCTATCTTTCGATTTGAGTCCCTGTGAGGACATCCGTTTAGCAAAACCCTTTAGGGCACACGCCGTATCAATATAATCCTTTTATGGACATGTTATTTATTTAAAATCTCTTTGGGGATATACTATTTCGAAATAGTCCCTTCATGGACGCAAGACTTTATTATAGTCCCTTAGCGGACATTACATTCCATTATAGTCCCTTCATGGGCAAATTGTTTTAATATAGTCCCTATACGGACTTATGATATTTTAATAGTAACAACTCTCACCAAAAGTTCTAATTCTTATCTTATTTTGTCCAATAAGAAACCCTAATTAAGACCCCCAAGTAATATTGCATGACCCCTAAAATTTTCAGAACAATCGGAACTAGGATCAGGGCCCCTAAAACTCGGGGGGGGGGGGGGGGGTGTTCCCTAATTGATATTATCTAAACAGTTTTCGATAGAATTCGAAATTTAACGAACCGTCGACTCACCCAAGCTACTGAGACACGAGGCTACCTTATGCTAGAGGGGATGCCCTCGCGCCACGCGACAGGCCCTCGCGCCACGCAAGGGAGCCCATTTTTCAGTATATATAGAGGGGTGTGGCACTTGAAGTTTGGCGTTGGTTCGACGTTAAAATTCATTTCGTACATTGAGATATCATCTAAACAGTTCAAAACACACACACCGCACGAAACGCTGCCACAACAACAGGGTAATAACTCGATCACTGCTACGATTTAATGTCTGATCGATGGAGACCAGTCCGATGGATGTTTAAGTGCTGCCCACATTAGGGCTATACTTTGCCATTCATCGTGAATTCGATGGATGTTTAAGTGTTGCACTTTGTCATGCGTCGTGAGGGTTTCAATCTCCTGAGTTGTCGTAAAAGTTGTATTAAGTTTCTGACCTAGTTTTCGTGTGCATTATTATTTGAATTAGGTTAACAAGGCTGAATCTATAGACAAGGTTCTGTCCGATTAAAGTTACAATGTGAGTCATTCTCTTTTTATTAAATTGTTTCCAAAACTCTATTTATTTTTAAGGTTATAATTACAGGGATTAAGTCTTTGTAATCTTCAATTACTGCAGGTATGTGGGGTTTTGTATACATTACTTGTTTCCCATCACCATTGGACAACGAGTTAGCCAATGGGTGATCTGACCATAGTCACAGATACAGTCGAGTGACAAATACCGATTTGGGGTAATTGGTTGATAAAAACAATGTAATCACCCTTAATACTGTATATTATAACAATGTGTCGTTTTGTGCAACTTGAGTGACTTGCCAATATTTCCCTGCTGATAAAACCTTTTTAAAACATGTTTCAGGTGATCTGCTGTGATCTAGGAAAAAGTGCCGTGGAGCACTACAAGCTTGAGGAAGTGGCTCAATAAAATAAAGAAACTTGTTTTTGTAAAAAATAGGGGATTTCCGTGAGAAATCACCCTTATTGTAAATTACGGGGTTTATCCCGAATGGTGGAATAAAATAATCAGACATTTTCAAGTTTTAAAAGATCCTGTTAATAATTCCGCTGCCAACATAATAATTACCACGGATTTCTGTCCCGCGGCTCCTGGACCGGGTAAAACCGGGACGGGGGCCGTGACAGAAAAATGTGGTATCAGAGCCACTGATTTAAGCCAATTAAGTATTTAGAAATACTTTAATTTTTCTGATTGCCATTCTGTGAATGAGTTGTCTGAAGCTATTCAGAATCTCAATCTCTATTCTGTGAATGTGGAAGTTTCCAGAGACTTTACCGGTTATTTGACCGACATTGATGAACCTATGGAATTTCAAGCCCAACCTCTAGAGAAACCCAAGCCAAAGAAGAGAAGAAGATTCGTGGGCTGGAGGCGTGTGCGCAGGAAGAAACCAGCGACACGGAAAGTTATAAACTAAGGATCTAATGGATAAAGGCAAGGGAATAGAGATCGGAGAAAGTTCCAGGCAAGACCAGGAAATGCCATCTTGGGAAGAGCTGGATCGTAAACTGGCACTTAGTGACCTCATCGAACCTGCCGATATAAACCTCTTTAATTACCCAGCGGAAGCACAACTTCCAGTTGATCTAGAGCCTGATATCCCAGATCCTATTATTCACTCCCAACCTCTACCAGCAGAGCTAGAAGAGTGGTGGACCACCGACTGGTAGTTTCAGAATCTCCTAAATAACCCTAATACCTTTTTCCCCCAGTTTGACCAGGAGCCTCCACTACACCCACCTATGAGCTCCGAAAACTTGGCAGAACTCGGCCACTATGGCGAGGAGCTCGTGGACGCAGGAAATAGAATCCGGGAAGTAGGGGAGAGGATATCCTGGAAATACGACGAGAGGGAACGTCGTTTTTGAAGTGCCAGCTGGCGGGATCGTATGTGGTTGTGGGAATGTGTGTTTAATAATAATAATAATAATAGTCGTGTAAAATAACTAAAAATAAAACTTTTGTAACATAACGGGTGTGTACGGACGCATATTAGAACATATAAAAATATGGAAGTCGAAAAATTGACAATTTTGGCTATATGTGTTGACATGGTTGTGTGGGATTATTTTAGTATGTTTAGTTGTTATTTAAATTGAGCTAATCACTTATATATATTAATTACCAGATGGAACACGCTGGTAATGAACAAGTTAACGAGGGTAACCAATCCGCGCAAAACCATGAAGATCAATTTCTGAATAGACAAGATATAGAAAACATCGTTGCCCAGGGAATAGCAAATGCTATTCCAGCAATTATTACTGCTGCCCGAAATCCAGTTGAGCCTCAACAAATTATTCCCAGCAAACGCACTCACGGCGATAATTTCAGTAATAACATAAATGGAGGCGGTAACATTAATAACAATGATAATGATGTACTGCAAGCCCCAATTCTCAAAAGAATGAAAGCTGCAATGCCTGGTTGCACTTACAAGGAATTTCTTGCCTGTAAACCCGTTGAATTCGCAGGCAATGAAGGGGCGACTGCGGCGCTGCGTTGGTTGGAGAAAACCGAGGCAGTAATTAAAATAAGTAAATGTGCCGAGGAAGATAAAGTCATGTATGCTTCTCACCTTTTCAAAGAAGAAGCATTAGAATGGTGGAATACGGTGTTGCAAGCCAAGGGTGTCACACCCCGACCACGTAAAACAACAAAACGTGGCGGAAACGTCGGGGAGTGTTGTAACAAAATCATTGTTTCATAACACATGGAAATTAAAATATTGTTTTATTGATTAAAAGAGTTACAATGTCTTGACAATCAAAGAAACATAACATAAATAACTAGTCTTGCATCTTTTATTGTCACTAAGGCCCAAGTCCGCCTAAGTGTATCTTGATAAATCATATGCATCATATCCTGAAACACATGTGAAAATAGGTACGTCAGCATAAAAATGCATGTGAGATACATAGGTTTTGTGAAAATAGGATTCATGACATGTAAGTTTAGAAAAAAAAAGTTGTTTAGCAAAAGTCAGTCATGAACCTTGTAAATTGATTTGTTTTGTAAATTGTTTGAAAAACAATAAGTTCAGATGATATGTATAAATAAGAGAATAATGTATGGTTAAATGAATAACCAAGTAAAATGAGTTTGTATAAGATAAGTTGTTTGTAAAACAATGTCTTGTGAAAAGTATGTTATTTGTATAAAATGTTATATGTCTCAAATTGAAATGATTCAAATAACGCTACGATATGTAATACCATACAAACACTTATATATAAGAAGTAGCAGCGGCGTATCCACCATGCGTGTATCATATTACACACGCCTCATTACTTAAATCACTTACTCAAACCAAACCGCCAAAGTAAAAATGTTTATGTATAATCAAATGTCAAAATGTTTATGTGAAAACCATGTCTAATGTGTATGTCTAATGTAAATCATGAATTGTGTATGTAAATATCAAAATGTTTATGTATGGTAAGTGAAATGTATCAACTAAACCATATGTAAAATGCACAAAAACAAGGTATTGAAGTAAAACATGGTTTAAATCAAAGTTATGTTTTGTGTAATAAATGCATGCTATACTGATATAAACATCTATGCGGTATTGTGAAAATTCATACATCCAAGCCTTGCGACAGTCGGATAACACTTTTAGTAAAGGTTATCAAAAAATGTATTCGGATTCGGTCATTCGTTACGTCCAAACAAACCCGAGATTTCAGGAATGGGATTTGTCAAGTCCTATGGTACCACTACCTACTACCGAGCGGCATGATCGGTGTTAATGAATGTACATTGTCCCATTTAAACAAACCAAATGTCATACCAAAATGTAAGCATGTAATGAATAATAAATGTACTAAGTATGCACACAATGGGCATACATAGCATAGAATGTAATGTAATGTAAAATAATTTACTAAGTACGCACACAATGGGCATACATAGCATAAAATGTAATGTAAAATAATGTACTAAGTACGCACACAATGGGCATACATAGCATAAAATGTAATGTAAAATAATGTACTAAGTACGCACACAATGGGCATACATAGCATAAAATGTAATGTAAAATAATGTACTAAGTACGCACACAATGGGCATACATAGCATAAAACACAATGAAATCATGTACTATAAATGTACTAATGAACATAGCAAGTATATGATGTGAAAACGGGAAAGCATGAAAGTAACAAGTAGGCACATGTGTATCACCCCAAAATGTTTGGAAAACAGTAAAAGAGGGGTCTATGTACTCACTTGAGATTGCTTAGTAGTCCTTGAGTAACAACCAAACAATGCTAGAGATCACGGATATCAAACGGCACCTAATATAGGTAACTACATTAATAAACCGGACCTATGTCGGAAGATCGGATAGAATGAGGGCTCGTAAACCAAATGAGTATGGGAACTCATGTAGTATGGTTTTAACAAAGCCTACATACTAAATGAAACCTAACCTAAGTGCTTACGACCCATTACGACCCGTTTAGGTAACTTATGCTACTTTAACGCGTCGTTCACGTGAAACGCGTTCGGACCGCCTAACTAGTCCTATGACAAGTAAAATATGCCTTAACATGTCAAATATTGTTGCATAATCAGTTAAGTGACAAAAGTTTGGGTTACATATGCTTAAACATCAATTATGCATAAAAATGGCATTTTGGTCATTTACCTAAGGCATATAAACTACCTATCATACAACTAACTAAACGCCGTGACCATAAGGTATAACCTCGGAAGGTTATTACCTATATACTATGGTCACCTAATGTGTTTGGTCGGATCCTAAATATCGACCAAACGGGTCGGGTTCGAAGGTATAAGCGATTGATTAGATCGCTTACCCTTACGACCCTATATAAGCACTAAACTAATAGTGACGAGCTAAGCATGTTAAAACATGCTTAACTAAGTTTAGAAAACAGGTTTGGTATCAAAACAAACGGTTTTGATACCTAAGAGTAGTTTGGTTACAAAATACGCAAGAATACGCATTTTGGCCGAAACTACGACTCGTCACTGAGCCTAGATAACGTGGTAATCAGTAGGTATAGTCGCTAGGGACTATAACCATCGTGATTACGCTCACGTTATGAAGTTCAAAAGAACTTCGCATTGACAATAAACTGGTCAATGCAGAAAGTCAAACAAAGTTTGAATTTAACGCTAAAACGGATGAAAAGAACGAAAGAACACTTACAAAGGGTCCCCGCAAGATTGAACTTCCAAGTATTCTCAGGTATGAAGTGATAAAACACCCCAACTTAGAGAACAAACTCAGAATTCAAGTGGGTTTTGCAAGTGAACTTGATGGGTATTTATAGGATTCGGAGAGCCGTTAAGATCGTTTCTTGGAAACCGTGCTTTGATCTTGGCCATACACCTCAAGTCCCTGGTTTTAGAAACCATTTGAGCCCATAGTATTGCCCCAAAACCATGTGCACAAGTGGAATGGACTAGATGCAATGTTTCTGCACATTCTGCTGTCTGAACCCTTCTTGCGCACCGTAAGACTTAGAACCTTGCGATGCGCAGGGACCTTGCAGACCAGAAAGTTTGAAAAATGGCTGAACAGGCCCCTGAAGCTCCAAACTTGCTATTTGATGCACTTTTGACACGTTTAAGCCCCTTTAACCCCATTTCAAAGCTCTAAAATGAAGTTAAAGTATAGGGAACTTAAAATGTGCTCAAAAATATCTCAGGTGTCGGTTCGTTTGGCCGTACGATCGCGATGTTCGCTTAATTACGACGGAATGCGCATAAGCGCGAAAAACGATCCAAATTGCGTGACAAATGGATTTTTCTTATGCCAAACACTAAAATAAAATATTTTAGTGCTTACATAAATTTTTGGATGTCCGGATGTATTCAGAACGTAAGTTATGCGCGAAAGTGCAAACTTGTGCACTTTTTGACACTTTTAGTCCCTGAATGAGCCAAAAGTTTATTTTAGCTCACCGAACCCCTCAAAGCCTATTTCTAAGCTATGTAAAGGATATTTATGATATGTTTAACTTATGGCCATGATCCGGAATGTCTGTTACAGTTCAAATTGGCATACTTTCGCAGTTTGTCAACTTTAGTCCCTATAAGCGATTTAACTCGATTTTTCCATACCAAAGCCTTCAAAACTTATTTCTAAGTTATGTAAAGGTTATTTAAGGTATGTTAAGCCTATTTCACTATTCCGGAGTGTTCGTTGCATTAAACGGGTTATATTTACGCATCAGTGCGCGTATAACCTTCCAGAAAGCGATTTAAAGCTTGAAATCGAACAAGAATTGATATGTGCAGAGGATACACATATTTATACAAATCCCAAGTATGAAATACAATATTTCATTGATACAGTATTTGTTTGATGGCCGTGGAGGCACAGGTGTCACAGTCTCCCCTACTTTAGGAAATTTCGTCCCGAAATTTTTATTTAGAGGAAACTTGTGAGAGTTTAAAACATGAAGTTGAAAAGATCGAACAACATTGGTTAGGGTTTTGAACTTCTAGTAATTTTAATAACATCATGCTTGCAATGTAAGAGGGATACTTATATACAAGTATATGAAGCTTCATTGGTGCGTCCACCGTACCTCCTGTATATTGTTCACATTTCGTTATTGTTGCCACTATCGGTTCTTACACATAATAAATCTTACTGTGGTCTCCGTGCACTGAATTTCATAATTATGTACGCGTCCATAATTAGATAATTCCTTGCATAGTTCACACAGTCTATTTTATAATGTGTAGGGGAAAACCAAATGAACAAACCTGTGATGAGTGTGACTAGACCACCATAGGGTCCCTTTTATTAAATCAATAAATGATTTTAATAGACAACCAAGGAGTCCTTTCAACTTATATCATCACATGTCATTCTTAACCAGATTTTTGAATCAATCTTTTAGACTAGACCCCTAAAAGGGTCTCTTATGAATCATGGAGTGGTACTATATAATCCAAGGGTCTTAACTATTACATAGAAGCCCGTTAAGGATTTAAGGTAGTACCTTTTTGAATATCCTACTACGAATCCCTCATATGAAGATATGAAAGATTCTACGAGGATTTGGATAACGAATACCCAGAGTATAAAAACACAAAATGCATAAAAGAAAACACAAGATGCATAAACACATAGTCATATAACCACAAAGATTGTTTATCTAGATCTTTAATTTGTTAATTTGTTTTGCTAACAGAGCTCATGTATTTAAAGCACACTAGGAATCCATCTCGTGGATTTCATTTGGTACTTTAAACATTATCAAGAATCTAACTATAAAGATAGAAAGATTTTTAAAAGAAAAATTCGATTTCGATTATAAGGAACCGAAATGTTCGAATTTAGGTACATAAGGAATCCAATTAAGGACTCTGATTTGAATGATAATCATCCACAAGGGTCTAAATGTGAAGATAAAAAGATCCCATATGGATTTTAGAAGTTGAAGATGTTTTGAAACCTTGCACTGGACGTGTTTAAGTCAAAACATGAAGTAAAATGCTTATGAGGTTGAGATGCTCAATATGCCAAGGCGACATATGAAGCGGAATTTGAAAGTTAAGTCAATGTATGAGAATAAATATTTTTGAAAACTATGAATGGGGTTCTTTAAAAAAATTGTGTTCAATGTTTCTGAAACCTTATGTAAAATACTTTTGAAATCATAAAGCAGGTGTACTAAGTAGGTATATTTATAAAATGTTTTAAAATCATGAGTTGAATTTTGAAAGTATGAATAAGGTTTTTGGAAAACATAGATGATGCTTTTGAAATCATGCACTTGATAAGAAAATATATTGTATTAATATTGTTTTCAGACTATATGAAACATTTTGAAATTATGAAGGTTGTTTTTGAAAGCATAACCAATGTTTTTGAAATAACATAGACAATGCATTTAAAAAAATTTGTTTTCAAACTATATGAAATGTCTTGAGATCATGAAGATTGTTTTTGAAATACTTGTACTGTGTATGTTGAAAAATCAAAACGTAATGGGTATGAGATTTGAAAATACCCTTAGTTATCTAACCAAGGATTCAAAGGCACAGATGTGCAGAAGCATGATTACTCATAATGTCACTTTATTTTCTGTACTTTGTTTCTTAGAGTGAAACGAGTACTTAAAATTTTCGAGGGAATCATGAGCGATCATTTGAAAGAGAGAATCACAAGAGTAGTTTGTAAGGAACATAGTTCCTTAATACAGGTATCATAGAGAATTTCCATTTACTCATGTAACTACACTTGTATATCAGAATTGTGAACAACAATTTATTTATAATCAAAACAGATTGTTTCACATTACAAGAAATAGAAGAAACAAAAGCATAAGACAACAACATCTTCTAATCAGCCAACTGCTCATCCGTGGGTTGGATTTGCCTTAGCAAGCTTCGGGCATTTATTCACGAAATGACCCATCTTGCCACAGTTGTAGCACGATCCAGGCTGAAAGCGAGCTTGAGCAAAGTCAGCTTGTGGTTGATTTGGACCAGCTTGGTTCGGGTTATATCGACAAGCACTTGCCAGGTGACGAACTTGCCCACATGATACACACAGACGACACTGTAAGTGAGCTTGGTGATGCCCATTACATTTGTCGCATATTGGTGCAGTTCCCTTGTATTGCTTCTTAGCAGTTGATGTTGCCACCCGGATGGGTCCTGTTTGATATGGTACTGCTGTAGTTGGGCAAACCCTTGCCGTGTGACCTATAAGTCCACAAATTTGGCATTTGCGGCACTTTACACTAGCCTAATGATGAAGGCTACATTGGTTGCACAAGGGTGCAGTTCCATTGTATGGCTTCCTGGCTGGTAGTGCTGTCACTTGGCTAGGTCCCGCTTGATTAGGGGTAACTGCTGCGGGTTTCCTTGAAGCCTTACGCTTCCTTGATTTTGGTGCTGGCTTAACTTCTGCTTCTTTTGGTGGCTCTTGAGTGGCTTCATTGTTGAGACGAGAGGCTTCATTGTTGAGACGAGACGAGACATGGCAATGCCTAAATCCACAGTCTTCAGTATCACTTCGCCTATTTGCTGGGCAAATTTGGCTATTTGCTCGGACATTTGACCGTTGCTGAGAGGAAGAGACATTCTAGAAGAAAATGAAAGACATAGGAAGAAACAAGTGAAAGGTTATCAGACAATCAAAACAGGATGCCAATGCATAAAAATTGCGATCATTTGTTTGTTATCTAAGGCAAACAAATGAGACGCTGACAAATCAAAGTAAACGGGTCATATTAATGTATCACTGAAGACATACTCGCCTATAAGTGAACACTCACCCCAAGAGTTCCCAGGTAAGAGTGACTGGTCCGATACTGCGGATTTGTACGAACACTCTAGCCTTCGACAGAAAACTCAGGGTACAGGCATTCACTTTTCCAGTTTGCACGTGTTCACATTATACGACCCAAACTTTGACGAGATTTGAAAACTTAGAGGGTTCAAAACCTTATAACAGAGGGTTCAAAACCTTACAATAGAGGGTTCAAAACCTAGTAATCAATCATCCTAGAACAGATGATTAGTTTTCAAAGCGGATTTGAAATTTATGTTCTTGTTGTGGTTGTCGCCTAAGGATAGGTGACAGTATTGTTTTATGACTAAACGCAAGTAAACTCGCGTTAGGGTCTTAGGAAGGTTATAGACTAGGTCAAAGTATTACTAATAACCTAATTCCCTATAACCATGAGCTCTGATACAAACTTTTCTGTCACACCCCGACCACGTAAAACAACAAAACGTGGCGGAAACGTCGGGGAGTGTTGTAACAGAATCATTGTTTCATAACACATGGAAATTGAAATATTGTTTTATTGATTAAAAGAGTTACAATGTCTTGACAATCAAAGAAACATAACATAAATAACTAGTCTTGCATCTTTTATTGTCACTAAGGCCCAAGTCCGCCTAAGTGTATCTTGATAAATCCTATGCATCATATCCTGAAACACATGTGAAAATAGGTACGTCAGCATAAAAATGCCTGTGAGATACATAGGTTTTGTGAAAATAGGATTCATGACTTGTAAGTTTAGAAAAAAAAGTTGTTTAGCAAAAGTCAGTCATGAACCTTGTAAATTGATTTGTTTTGTTTTGTAAATTGTTTAAAAAACAATAAGTTCAGATGATATGTATGAATAAGAGAATAATGTATGGTTAAATGAATAACCAAGTAAAATGAGTTTGTATAAGATAAGTTGTTTGTAAAACAATGTCTTGTGAAAAGTATGTTATTTGTATAAAATGTTATATGTCTCAAATTGAAATGATTCAAATAACGCTACGATATGTAATACCATACAAACACTTATATATAGGAAGTACCAGCGGCGTATCCACCATACTTGTATCATATTACACACGCCTCGTTACTTAAATCACTTACTCAAACCAAACCGCCAAAGTAAAAATGTTTATGTATAATCAAATGTCAAAATGTTTAAGTGAAAACCATGTCTAATGTAAATCATGAATTGTGTATGTAAATGTCAAAATGTTTATGTATGGTAAGTGAAATATATCAACTAAACCATATGTAAAATGCACAAAAACAAGGTATTGAAGTAAAACATGGTTTAAATCAAAGTTATGTTTTGTGTAATAAATGCATGCTATACTGATATAAACATCTATGCGGTATTGTGAAAATTCATACATCCAAGCCTTGCGACAGTCGGATAACCCTTTTAGTAAAGGTTATCAAAAAATGTATTCGGATTCGGTCATTCCTTACGTCCAAAGAAACCCGAGATTTCAGGAATGGGATTTGTCAAGTCCTACGGTACCACTACCTACTACCGAGCGGCATGATCGGTGTTAATGAATGTACACTGTCCCATTTAAACAAACCAAATGTCATACCAAAATGTAAGCATGTGATGAATAATAAATGTACTAAGTATGCACACAATGGGCATACATAGCATAGAGTGTAATGTAAAATAATGTACTAAGTACGCACACAATGGGCATACATAGCATAAAATGTAATGTGAAATAATGTACTAAGTACGCACACAATGGGCATACATAGCATAAAATGTAATGTAAAATAATGTACTAAGTACGCACACAATGGGCATACATAGCATAAAATGTAATGTAATGTAAAATAATGTACTAAATACGCACACAATGGCCATACATAGCATAAAATGTAATGTAAAATAATGTACTAAGTACGCACACAATGGGCATACATAGCATAAAACACAATGAAATCATGTACTATAAATGTATTAATGAACATAGCAAGTATATGATGTGAAAACGGGAAAGCATGAAAGTAACAAGTAGGCACATGTGTATCACCCCAAAATGTTTGGAAAACAGTAAAAGAGGGGTCTATGTACTCACTTGAGATTGCTTAGTAGTCCTTGAGTAACAACCAAACAATGCTAGAGATCACGGATATCAAACGGCACCTAATATAGGTAACTACATTAATAAACCGGACCTATGTCGGAAGATCGGATAGAATGAGGGCTCGTAAACCAAATGAGTATGGAAACTCATGTAGTATGGTTTTAACAAAGCCTACATACTAAATGAAACCTAACCTAAGTGCTTACGACCCATTACGACCCGTTTAGGTAACTTATGCTACTTTAACGCGCCGTTCGCGTGAAACGCGTTCGGACCGCCTAACTAGTCCTATGACAAGTAAAATATGCCTTAACATGTCAAATATTGTTGCATAATCAGTTAAGTGACAAAAGTTTGGGTTACATATGCTTAAACATCAATTATGCATAAAAAGGGCATTTTGGTCATTTACCTAAGGCATATAAACTACCTATCATACAACTAACTAAACGCCGTGACCATAAGGTATAACCTCGGAAGGTTATTCCCTATATACTATGGTCACCTAATGTGTTTGGTCGGATCCTAAATATCGACCAAACGGGTC
Source organism: Helianthus tuberosus (assembly GCA_030545235.1). Classification (NCBI taxonomy): domain Eukaryota; kingdom Viridiplantae; phylum Streptophyta; class Magnoliopsida; order Asterales; family Asteraceae; genus Helianthus; species Helianthus tuberosus. The sequence goes on from CM060369.1 coordinate 90,469,055, forward strand.
GGGTTTGAAGGTATAAGCGATTGATTAGATCGCTTACCCTTACGACCCTATATAAGCACTAAACTAATAGTGACGAGCTAAGCATGTTAAAACATGCTTAACTAAGTTTAGAAAACAGGTTTGGTATCAAAACAAACGGTTTTGATACCTAAGAGTAGTTTGGTTACAAAATACGCAAGAATACGCATTTTGGCCGAAACTACGACTCGTCACTGAGCCTAGATAACGTGGTAATCAGTAGGTATAGTCGCTAGGGACTATAACCATCGTGATTACGCTCACGTTATGAAGTTCAAACGAACTTCGCATTGACAATAAACTGGTCAATGCAGAAAGTCAAACAAAGTTTGACTTTAACGCTAAAACGGATGAAAAGAACGAAAGAACACTTACAAAGGGTCCCCGCAAGATTGAACTTCCAAGTATTCTCAGGTATGAAGTGATAAAACACCCCAACTTAGAGAACAAACTCAGAATTCAAGTGGGTTTTGCAAGTGAACTTGATGGGTATTTATAGGATTCGGAGAGCCGTTAAGATCGTTTCTTGGAAACCGTGCTTTGATCTTGGCCATACACCTCAAGTCCCTGGTTTTAGAAACCATTTGAGCCCATAGTATTGCCCCAAAACCATGTGCACAAGTGGAATGGACTAGATGCAATGTTTCTGCACATTCTGCTATCTGAACCCTTCTTGCGCACCGTAAGACTTAGAACCTTGCGATGCGCAAGGACCTTGCAGACCAGAAAGTTTGAAAAATGGCTGAACAGGCCCCTGAAGCTCCAAACTTGCTATTTGATGCACTTTTGACACGTTTAAGCCCCGTTAACCCCATTTCAAAGCTCTAAAATGAAGTTAAAGTATAGGGAACTTAAAATGTGCTCAAAAATATCTCATGTGTCGGTTCGTTTGGCCGTACGATCGCGATGTTCGCTTAATTACGACGGAATGCGCATAAGCGCGAAAAACGATCCAAATTGCGTGAAAAATGGATTTTTCTTATGCCAAACACTAAAATAAAATATTTTAGTGCTTACATAAATTTTTGGATGTCCGGATGTATTCAGAACGTAAGTTATGCGCGAAAGTGCAAACTTGTGCACTTTTTGACACTTTTAGTCCCTGAATGAGCCAGAAGTTTATTTTAGCTCACCGAACCCCTCAAAGCCTATTTCTAAGCTATGTAAAGGATATTTATGGTATGTTTAAGTTATGGCCATGATCCGGAATGTCTGTTACAGTTCAAATTGACATACTTTCGCAGTTTGTCAACTTTAGTCCCTGTAAGCGATTTAACTCGATTTTGCCATACCAAAGCCTTCAAAAATTATTTCTAAGTTATGTAAAGGTTATTTAAAGTATGTTAAGCCTATTTCACTATTCCAGAGTGTTCGTTGCATTAAACGGGTTATATTTACGCATCAGTGCGCGTATAACCTTCCAGAAAGCGATTTAAAGCTTGAAATCGAACAAGAATTGATATGTGCAGAGGATACACGTATTTATACAAATCCCAAGTATGAAATACAATATTTCATTGATACAATATTTGTTTGATGGCCGTGGAGGTACAGGTGTCACAAAGGGGAGCGAGAGTTGGGAAGAATTTAAGCGGCTGGTAGAAAGAAAATTTTGTCCCGAATATAAGAAGGAGCAAATGGCGAATAAATTCCTGAGCCATCGAATGGTGGATGTTGACTACAGAGGGTATACTTCAAAGTTTTTCGAATATGCTCGAATTGTGCCTACTCTGGCTTCGCCAGAAACGGTACTTATCTCTCGCTACATTTGGGGTTTAATTAGCGAGATCCGTGATATTGTCAAAGCTGCGAGACCTCGCACAATCGATGATGCGGTGGAATTGGCTAACACTTTGACTGACGGACTGGTGCGTACGTGAGAAGAAAACAGGAATAAGGAATTGGCTCGGAAAATTACTCAAGGATTTCGTGTGAGTAATAATAGCAATTTCAAGAAAAGAGGAACTGGGCAATCTTCCACTCCGCTGTTCTGCAGAAACTGCAAAAAGAAACATTTTGGAAAATGTAATGAACCCTGCAACTTCTGCAAAGCTATAGGACATCGTGAAGAAGATTGCAGAAGGAAAACAAAAATCTGCTACAACTGTGGAGAAGCTGGGCATTTTAGACCAGAATGCCCTAAATTGGTCAAACCAGCTGATAACAAGGCCAAACATGCTGAAGGGACTAACAAGAAGAATGCAAGAGCCTTCCAATTGACTACGCAGGAAGCCGAACTGATTCCTGACGTAATAGCTAGTACGTTTCTGGTACACAACGTTTATGCGAAAGTATTATTTGACTCTGGTGCAAACCAAAGTTTTATTACTACTTCATTTTGCCAAGCTCTTAACCTACCCTTAACCAACCTTAGACATTTTTTTACGGTAGAAACAGCAGATGGGAATTCTGTTAACAAAAATAAAGTTTTTCAAGAAGGAAAGATAGAACTTCTAGGCCATAAATTCTCTGCAAACCTGTTACCTATGAATTTAGCTGGATTCGATGTCGTATTAGGAATGGATTGGTTAGTAGCCAACCATGCTCGAATCCTCTGTGATAAAAATTCCATAGAAATTCGTGCACCCACCGGAGAAGTAATCATGGTTACAGGAGATAAGCTGCGAAAACCCATGAAGTTCATTTCAGTAATGAAAGTTGCTAGTTATGAACGAAAGCAAGGAATAGTGTATATGATTTCAGTAATCATTAGCACTAAGGGTAAGGAACTTAAGGAAATTCCTGTAGTCTCAGAATACTCGGATGTATTCCCAGAAGAGTTACCAGGATTACCACCAGATATGGAGGTAGAGTTTAGAATTCATTTGATTCCTGGAACTACACCCGTAGCAAAAGCACCCTACCGATTAGCACCCACTGAAATGTTAGAACTGAAAAAGCAATTAGGTGAATTGCTCAGTAAAGGATTCATACAACCTAGTTCATCCCCTTGGGGAGCACAAGTGTTGTTCGTAAAGAAAAATGATGGTTCAATGCGAATGTGTATCAATTATAGGGAACTAAATAAGGTTACAATTAAGAATCGATACCCATTACCTAGGATTGATGATCTTTTTTATCAACTTCAGGGGGCTAGATATTTTTCTAAGATAGATTTACGCTCCGGATATCATCAGTTGAAGGTACAAGAAGAAGACATACCTAAAACTGCTTTCAGAACTAGGTATGGTCACTATGAGTTTACAGTCATGCCCTTTGGATTAACAAATGCTCATGCAGCATTTATGGACATGATGAATAGGATCTGTAAACCGTACTTGGATAAATTCGTAATTGTCTTCATCGATGATACACTTATTTATTCCAAAAGTCAGGACGAGCATTGTAAGCATTTACATGCACTCTTAACTTTGTTAAGAAAGGAGAAGCTTTACGCCAAATTCTCGAAGTGTGAATTTTGGCTACAGGAGGTGCAATGCTTAGGACACATGGTGAATCACGAAGGTATTCACGTAGATCCCTCCAAGATAGAAGCGATCACCAAATGGAAGGTCCCGCAATCAGTTACGGAAGTTAGAAGTTTTCTAGGATTAGCTGGGTACTATAGGCGCTTTATTAAGGATTTCTCTAAGATAGTTGTGCCATTAACTAAGCTAACCTGTAACACAGTTAAGTTTGAATGGGGACCTAAGCAAGAAGAGGCCTTTAGGATTTTAAAGCAAAAATTAACAAACGCCCCAATTTTTGCCTTACCTGAAGGAACAGAAGATTTTGAGGTTTACTGTGATGCTTCTAAGCTAGGATTAGGATGTGTGCTAATGCAACGCAAGAAGGTAATTGTGTATGCCTCAAGGCAATTGAAAAAGCATGAGGAAAATTATACGACACATGATTTAGAATTAGGAGCAATAATTTTTGCCCTTAAGATTTGGAGACACTGTCTGTATGGAAGTAAGTTTACTGTTTATACAGATCATAAGAGCTTAAGGTACATATTTGGGCAAAAAGAATTGAACATGAGGCAAAGAAGATTGATGGAAATCTTAAGTGATTACGACTGTGATATTCAGTATCACGAAGGAAAAGCAAACGTAGTTGCTGATGCTTTAAGTCATAAGTATCATGAGAAACAACGCCGAGTTCGTGCTCTAGATTAAGTTTACAATTAGACTTAATGGAACAATTGAAGAACTTTCAAGAAACAACAATCAAGGATGATGCTGAAGGAATGAAAGGAAGAATAAAGGAATTAGAGCAAGGAGCTGATGGAATTTGGAGATCCACAAAAGAAGGATTTGGGTACCTAAGCAAGGAGAATTAAGAAATAAGATTTTAGAGGAAGCCCATAAATCTAGGTATACCATGCACCCTGGAAATAATAAGATGTACCAAGATTTAAGAAATAATTTATGGTGGATAGGAATGAAAAAGGATATAGCTAGATATGTATCTAAGTGTCTAACTTGTTCACAAGTTAAGGCAGAACACCAGAAACCTTCAGGGTTACTCCAACAATTAGAAATGCCTGTTTGGAAATGGGAACTCATAACCATGGACTTTGTTACTAAGTTGCCCAAAACCAGAAAAGGTAACGACGCGATTTGGGTAATTGGGGATCGATTAACCAAATCAGCTCATTTTCTACCCATGAAAGAAACCTTTAGCATGGAAAGGTTAGCAAAGTTGTACGTAGATGAGATAGTATCCTTACATGGAGTCCCACTCTCCATTGTATCGGATAGGGATAGTCGTTTCACTTCCCATTTCTGGACAAGTTTCCAAGAAGCAATGGGAACCCGACTAAATTTAAGTACAGCTTACCATCCTCAAACAGACGGACAAAGTGAAAGGACAATCCAAACCCTAGAGGACATGCTTAGGGCATGTGTAATAGATTTTGGTGGAAATTGGGATGACCACCTACCCTTAATTGAATTCTCCTATAATAATAGTTATCATGGAAGCATAGAAGCTGCCCCATTAGAAGCACTGTATGGACGAAAGTGCAGAACTCCAGTTTGTTGGGCCGAAATAGGAGAAAGCCAATTATCAGGTCCTGAAATTGTACAAGAAACCATCGACAAGATCACTCAAATCAAGGAAAGACTAAAAACGGCTCGAGATCGCCAGAAGAGTTATGCCGATAATCGACGCAAGCCACTAGAATTTCAAGTCAGAGATAAGATACTCTTGAAAGTTTCTCCTTGTTAAGGAGTAGTTCGATTCGGAAAGAAAGGAAAGTTAAGTCCAAGGTACGTAGGACCATTCCCAATAATCCAGCGAACAGGACCAGTTACCTATCGTTTATAACTACCAGAAGAGCTAGCCGGGGTACATGACGTATTTCATGTATCTAATCTCAAGAAATGTTTGTCTGACGAATCCCTGGTAGTACCTCTTCAAGATATAGAGGTAAATGAAAAGTTAAAATTTATTGAGAAGCCACTACAGATAGAAGACAGAAAAGTCAAGTTTCTCAAGCACAAAAGACTAGTGCTGGTCAAAGTCAAGTGGGATTCAAAGAGAGGACCGGAATACACTTGGGAACTGGAATCAGAGATGAACCGAAAATATCCTTACTTGTTCCAGTAAATCTCGAGGATGAGATTTTTATAAGGTGGGGAGGATGTAACAACTCTCACCAAAAGTTCTAATTCATATCTTATTTTGTCCAATAAGAAACCCTAATTAAGACCCCCAAGTAATATTACATGACCCCTAAAATTTTCAGAACAATCGGAACTAGGATCAGGGCCCCTAAAACTCGGGGGGTGTTCCCTAATTGATATTATCTAAACAGTTTTCGATAGAATTCGAAATTTAACGAACCGTCGACTCACCCAAGCTACTGAGACACGAGGCTACCTTATGCTAGAGGGGATGCCCTCGCGCCACGCGACAGGCCCTCGCGCCATGCGAGGGAGCCCATTTTTCAGTATATATAGAGGGGTGTGGCACTTGAAGTTTAGCATTGGTTCGATGTTAAAATTCATTTCGTACACTGAGATATCGTCTAAACAGTTCAAAACACACACACCGCACGAAACACTGCCACGACAACAGGGTAATAACTCGATCACTGCTACGATTTAATGTCCGATCGATGGAGACTAGTCCGATGGATGTTTAAGTGTTGCCCACATTAGGGCTATACTTTTTCATTCGTTCGTGAATTCGATGGATGTTTAAGTGTTGCACTTTGTCATTCGTCGTGAGGGTTTCAATCTCGTGAGTTGTCGTAAAAGTTGTATTAAGTTTATGACCTAGTTTTCATGTGCATTATTATTTGAATTAGGTTAACAAGGCTGAATCTATAGACAAGGTTATGTCCGATTAAAGTTACAACGTGAGTCATTCTCTTTTTATTAAATTGTTTCCAAAACCCTATTTATTTTCAACGTTATAATTACAGGGATTAAGTCTTTGTAATCTTCAATTACTGCCGGTATGTGGGGTTTTGTATACATTACTTGTTTCCCGTCACCATTGGACAACGAGTTAGCCAATGGGTGATCTGACCATAGTCACAGATACAGTCGAGTGACAAATAGCGATTTAGGGTAATTGGTTGATAAAAACAATGTAATCACCCTTAATACTGTATATTATAACAATGTGTCGTTTTGTGCAACTTGAGTGACTTGCCAGTATTTCCCTGCTTATAAAACCTTTTTAAAACATGTTTCAGGTGATCTGTTGTGATCCAGGAAAAAGTGTCGTGGAGCACTACAAGCTTGAGGAAGTGGCTCAATAAAATAAAGAAACATGTTTTTGTAAAAAAAAAACAGGGGATTTCCGTGAGAAATCACCCTTATTGTAAATTACGGGGTTTATCCCGAATGGTGGAATAAAATAATCAGACATTTTCAAGTTTTAAAAGAACCTGTTAATAATTCCGCTGCCAACATAATAATTACCATGGATTTCTGTCCCGCGGCTCCTGGACCGGGTAAAACCGGGACGGGGGCCGTGACATTAATAGTCCCCATAAGGACTTATAATTTTTTTTAATAGTCCCCAAATGGACTTATAATTTCTTTTAGTCCTCTGTGGACAAATAAGATACTAAAAGTCCCGATTAAGGCACTGTTGTAAATTTCCTAATGTTTTATGGAAAACTTTGAAAATTTTATATAGATATTCGTTTCGTCCTTTATCAAACAATAGTATCAATTTTATTCGAAGTTTATCGATCTGCTAAATAATCTCAAAATATATTCTTAATGGTTTACCTCTGCCAAGTGGCAAGTCCACATTAGTTGGCCAAAACTTTTGGTAGTTATGGATGATTATTCCTTCTACTATGATAGTTAAGGGAGATACCCCTTCTATCCAGAGGTGGTGAACTATGTTCAAGCCTCCAAACCTATATGATCAATGCGATCAAGGTAATATTGTGTAACCATTAAGACAAATTAATCCTTGTTAACATCTGAGAACATGTTAACACTCCTGGCAGTGTGACTTGAGAGACCACACCAGCCGTCAAGGTATTTGGACTATGTCCAAGCCTTAAAGCATATATGATCAAATTAGATCATGGCAAGTATCATCAAGGTGATGATCAAAATTTATAAACATCCGTTAGTGATGAAGTGCCTACGGGCTAAACTTGTTGTCCAAAAAGACAACGACAGTTGTGGTCTATGACCCCTGTTTAAAGATATTGGACTATGTCCAAACATAATAGTCTATATGATCAATGCGATCATGACTAATGTCATCTGATACGATGATCATATTATTAAACATCCTTAATGATACTTTGCCTACGGGCCATAACATATTATCCATTTGTGACAATGACATTGTGATCTTTATGATCCCTTGTCCAAGGTAGTGAGCTATGCTCAAGCCTAATAGTCTATATATGATCAATACGATCGTGACTAATATCATCTGAAACAATGATCACAATATTTAACATCCTTTAGTGATGTTTCGCCTATGGCCCAAATACTATATTGTCCATTAGTGACATTGACAATTGTGACCGTTATGGTTATTGTCCAAGGTGATGGGCAATTCCCAAACCTCCTACTATATAAGATCGATAAGATTTTGACAAATATCTTAAATTACGATAATTATATGTATATATATGAACATTCATTAGTGATGTCCATTTATTGGCCTATGTGGCAAAATAAATCGTCTTTCAAAATAATGACAGATGTAGTCTATGACTCTCCGCCCAAAGGTGAAGAACTATGTTCAAACCTTATAGTCTCTGATCATATAAGGTCGCGACTTATGCATTAAAATGTCCTCCATGACAGGCCTTTTGTGCCATATCCTATATGTCCCTTGCGACAAGGCCTTCGTGCCATACGACTATTAATGTCCTTGGTGACAAGCCTATGTGCTACATTTATATGTCCTTCATAATGGACTTATGTCCCATATTTTAAAAGTCCTTAAGGCGAGCCTTTGTGCTATCCAAAAATCGTCAACATAACAAAGACAGTTGTGACATTTGATCCCCTGTCAAAAAGATAATGGACTCGATCCAAACCCTAAAAGCCATTGATGGTCCTCTTGTGACCTAGGCTAAATGTAATTAATAAACATACAAATAACATTCATTAGGAAAGTTCATAACATGTTAGCCTATATGGTTAAATGATACCATAGCTAATGTATGTTAGGTCTCAGGAAGATGACCATCTATGGTAATGCAACTAAGAAATTGTTTAGTTTGGTGTTTAGTACCAAGCTTCGAGTATGGCAAATTCGGATCAGACAAACAACAGTCGCGATACCAAAGATGCGACAAATGCTAATGATGCAACAAATGTGAACCTCAATGTTAATGGAGTTAATCTCCAAGCTATGATTGACGCAGCTATTAGAAAAGCTATGAAAAAAGGTCATCAAAAGGTTCAAAGAGCCAAATGCTACTTGCTCTAAAACACATTCCTCTGCTCATGAGGAGAGCTTTATTCATACTTCGAATGTGAAGAATAAACCAAATAAAATCATATATGGCAAGGAGCCCCGTTCCTCTAAAGGATGTACTTAAAAGAACTTCGTCTCTTGCAAATCAAGAGGCTTCAATGGCGAAAAAGGGGCCATTGATTGCATGAAATTGTTGGATGAAATAGAAACCATTATGTGTGTCAGCGGTTATACTGGAAAGGATATTGTAAGTTACGTATCACAGACATTCAATGGCAATGCCCTTAGTTGGTAAGAACATTAACAAAGTCCACAAGAAAGATGCCTTCATGCAATGTGGGATGGTCCAAGTTTACGGATGTCACACCCCGACCGCGTTAAAACAACGAAACTGTGGCGGAAACGTCGGGGAGTGGAGCGACAGAATTATTGTTTCACAACCATGGATTCAAAAGTTTCGTTTTATTAAGTATTAAACATTAACATTGTCTTTGAAACCAAACAAACAAGATTACATATCGTCTATCATCGTTATTAAGTCACTAAGGCCTCGTCCAGTCCTAAGTGAGCATGCATCCTAGTCTCAATCAACATCATTCGACACCACCTGAAACATATGTAAAAATAAAGTCAGCAAAGAGGCGAGCACATAGGTTTTGTGTGAGTGTCAGATTCATGGCTCGTTTACATGTTGAAATAACGCGTACAACTTCGTTAATCGATATTAGAAAACCTTGTTTTGTAAAATGTTCGTGTTGTAAAATGAATAACCAAGTCAAAACAAATTGGTTATAGTTTATAAAGCCTCGATGCCATGAATCTTAACTCCAAAACATTTGTTTATGTAAGCCAAATCGTAAATCGTTCTTGTATTAAAACTTGTATGGTTTATATCGTTTAGTAAACATCGTTGTGTGTATCGTTTAAAATCGTTCAATCCAAGTGAACTAAATAACGCTACGGGATATAATATGATAGAAGCACTTATATATAAGAAGTACCAGCGGCGTATCTACCATGCTCTTATCATGTTACACCCATCCCGTAATCTAATCACATACCAAAAACCCATCGTTTAAATCGTTTAACTCGTTCTCATTATAGACCATCATTCATTTGTTCAAATCGTTCCAAATCATTCCAATCGTTCATAGTTGTTCAATCGTTCAAAATCGTTCTTGTTTTAATTGTGAAAACTACTTTTGGTCGTCTCGTGGAATACATTCAAACCTTCGTAACTCGTCCATCGTTCAACTCATATTAACAAACCACCAAAGGGTAAGTTAACAATTTACAGGTTCGGTCGTTACCCACATAACCCCCATACATAACCATGGGTGTAGTCTGATAACGGGATTTGTTAGATCCTATGGTACCATAACCTAATACTGGTCGGCTTGATCAATGTTAATGAATGTCATTCGTTATGTAAATACGTCCAACAAGTTCGTTCACATTATCGAAATCGTTCTTGTTTAATATAAACCATAGTATTCGTTTTTGAAATCATTGTTTGAAAGCATCAAAATTGTTAAACACATATAAATCACCCCAAAACAATTGAAAACAGTAAAGTAGGGGAATTATGTACTCACATCGAAGTGCAAGTATCCTTGATTAAGTGAACTAGCAGGCTCGAGTAAAACCAAGGAAATCAAGTAGCACCTAGTAATCGAATCACTAGTTAATAAATCGACACCTAAATCGGAAGATCGGGTAGAACGAGGTCTTCTAAACCAAATGAGTATTGGAACTCATGTGATATGGTTTAATAAAGCCTACATTCTAAATCGGAACCTTTCCTAAGTTACACAAAAGACCCTGGAAATCAAGTTGGTTGTCAAAAATGGTGTTTCTGTCCATCTTGAGCCATCACGTGCCGCCACAGCACAGCCACTAGGCTGTGGCGCGACGCCACCAGTGCCCAGTTCCAGAAACTTTTGAAAATTGGCAGGTTTGGTCCATGCAACACGTTTAGGCCATTTTCGACGTGTTTAAATCCCGTTAACCCATTTTCAAGGCTCAATAATGAAGTTTAAGTATAGGGAACTTGAAACATGCTTGAAAATATCTTGTATGTCGGTTCGTTTGGTCGTACGGTTGCGTTATTCGGTTAATTACGACGAAAACTCGAACGGACGCAAAAACGATCCAAATTTCACGATGAATGGTATTTTTGCATTCCAATTACTAAAATAAAATATTTAATGATTACAAAAAAAAATTTTGGGTGTCCGGATATGTTCAGAATGTAAGATATGCGCGAAAACGCAAACTTATGCACTTTTTGACGCTTTTAGTCCCTGTTTGATCAATAGGTTTATTTTCGCATACCGAACCCCTCAAAGCCTATTTCTAAGATATGTAAAGGATATTTAGGGTATGTTTAACTTATGATCAAGTTCCAGAATGTTCGTTACCATATGAATCGGCATAGCTTCGCAGGTTGACGGAAATAGTCCCTACGATCGAATAAACTTGTTTTCGACACACCAAACCCTCCAAAACTTATTTCTAAGTTTTGTAAAGGTTATTTAAGGTATGTTAAGCCTATTTCACTATTCTGGAGTGTTTGTCGCGTTAAACTGATTACGTTTGCGCATCAGTTTGCGTATAACTTCCCAGAAAGCGATTTAAAGCTTGAAATCGAACTCTAATCAAATCGTAAAATCATCAAACACAAATACACACATAATAACACCAAAGCACATCATTTACAGAGCACATTTGTCATAGTCTCTCCTACTTTAGGAAATTTCATCCCTAAATTTTAACTAGAGGAAACTTGTGAAAACAAATGTGGATATTTCGCCTTCATTTGGTCCTCATGTTCCCAAGTAAACTCTGGGCCACGTTTGGACTCCTAGCGAACCTTGACCAATCAAATTTGTTTGTTCTTCAACTGTTTGACTGCACGGTCCATTATCTCCACAGGTTTCTCGACAAAGTGCATTGTTTCATCAACTTGAATTTCGTCGAGTGGAATGTGAAGATCAGTATCGGCTAAACACTTTCGTAGATTGGACACGTGGAATGTTTGGTGAATATTCCCAAGTTTAGGAGGTAGCTCAAGTCGATAGGCAATCTTTCCAATTCTTTCAACAATCTTAAATGGTCCAACATATCGTGGTGCAAGTTTTCCTTTCTTTCCAAATCTCACCACTCCCTTCCAAGGGGATACCCTGAGTAGGACACGGTCTCCAACTTGAAATTCCAAGGGCTTGTGTCGCATATCCGCATAACTCTTTTGACGACTTCTAGCTGTCACAAGATTATCACGAATTTTCTTGAATTTGTCTGTCGTTTCCAGTTTGAGCTCAGGTCCAGTAAGCTGAGCTTCACCGATCTCATTCCAACAGACAGGTGAACGACATTTTCGACCGTAGAGAGCTTCGAACGGTGCCATATTAATGCTAGCATGATAACTATTGTTGTAAGAGAACTCGATCAACGGCAGATGAGAATCCCAATTACCACTGAAGTCTATCACGCATGCTCTAAGCATATCCTCCAAAGTTTGTTTCGTCCTCTCAGATTGTCCATCTGTTTGGGGATGATAAGCTGTGCTTAGATTTAGTTGAGTTCCCATAGCAGATTGCATGGTTTTCCAAAAGTGAGATGAAAATCGAGCATCACGACCAGACATGATATTCAAAGGAACACCATGTCGAGATACAATCTCATTAACATAAATCTTTGCAAGTTTATCAGCAGATAGATCCTCGCGAATCGGTATAAAATGAGCTGACTTCGCTAATCGATCGATAACAACCCAAATAGCATCGTGACCTCTAGATGTACGCGGTAACTTTGTGATGAGATCCATCGCAATGTTCTCCCACTTCCATATCGGTATCTCTGGTTGTACAAGCAAACCAGATGGTCGTTGATGTTCAGCCTTGACTTTGAGACAAGTTAGGCATTTCGATACATACAAGGCAATATCCTTCTTCATACCAGGCCACCAGTACCGAGTACGAAGATCCTTGTACATTTTGTCAGCACCAGGATGGATAGAATATCGAGACTTATGAGATTCGTCCATCACTAAAGTGCGAATATCGTCTTGTTTTAGAATCCACAAACGATCCTTGAAATAGAGTAACCCATCGTCCTTTGTTTTGAGTTTAAGCTCAAGTTGACGTGGTAATTCCTTACCCATCAAATTTTGTGAAACACAAATACGTTGACCTTGAGAGATGTGAGTTTGAATATCGGATAGAGTTCGAACAGAATTAAGCTTGACTCGTTCCTTTCGACTAAGCGCATCGGCTACGACATTCGCCTTACCGGGATGGTATCGAATTTCGCAATCGTAATCGTTTAAGAGTTCAACCCAGCGTCGTTGCCTCATGTTCTGCTCCTTTTGATTAAGAATGTGCTGGAGACTTTTATGGTCTGTGAAAACCACACATTTCGTACCATAGAGATAGTGTCTCCAGATTTTGAGAGCAAAAAGCACAGCTCCCAACTCAAGATCATGAGTCGTGTAGTTCTTCTCATGAACTTTTAGTTGTCTTGACGCATAAGCTATCACTTTGCCTCGTTGCATAAGAACACAACCAAGGCCTAGATTCGATGCGTCACAATAGACAACGAAATCATCGTTTCCTTCGGGCAAAGACAAAACAGGAGCATCACAGAGTTTTCGTTTCAACGTTTGGAACATTTCTTCTTGTTTAGGTCCCCACTCAAAATACTTATTCTTCTGAGTCAAAGCAGTGAGAGGAACCATGATTTTTGAGAAGTTCAAAATAAATCGATGATAATAACCAGCAAGACCAAGAAAAGAACGAACTTCTGTAGGTGTCGTAGGTGTATTCCAATCCTTAATAGCAGCTATTTTGGAAGGATCCACATGAATACCCTGCTCGTTAACAATATGACCCAAAAACAGAACTTCCTTAAGCCAAAATTCACACTTGGAGAATTTAGCAAAAAAATGTTCCTTTTTCAGAAGTTCCAATGTCAAATGAAGGTGTTGTTCGTGATCGGCTCGAGACTTCGAATAAATGAGGATGTCGTCAATGAACACAATGATGAACTTGTCTAAATAAGGTTTACAAACCCTATTAATTAAGTCCATGAAGATAGATGGGTGATTCGTCAAACCAAAAGGCATGACAGTGAACTCGTAGTGACCATATCTCGTGCGGAAAGCAGTTTTGGGAATATCTTCTTCGAGTACACGAAGTTGATGATACCCAGGACGTAGATCGATCTTGGAGAAACATTTAGCACCTTGCAGCTGATCAAAGAGATCATTGATTCGTGGTAGGGGATATCGATTCTTGATGGTAAGCTTGTTAAGCTCACGATAATCGATACACATTCAAAAATATTTGTCTTTCTTTTTCACAAATAGGACAGGAGCGCCCCAAGGTGAATAACTCGGTCAGATGAATCCTTTGTCAGATAACTCTTGAAGCTGTTTTGATAATTCTTGCATCTCAGACGGTGCAAGACGATAAGGTGCTTTCGCAATCGGGTTGGCATTAGGTACAAGATAAATATGAAACTCGACTTGAGGAACTGGGGGCAAACCAGGCAGTTCATCAGGAAACACCTCTGGATAATCTCGAATAATCGGAATATCTTGAATACACTTGCTCTTGCTTTTCTCCTCGGTGACATGTGCTAGGAAGGCAACATATCCCTTTCGTAAATAACTTTGGGCTTTCGTACATGACATGAGTTTCAAACCACCAGATGGTTTCTCGCTATGAACCTCTAGGATATTGCCAGATGAAAGAGGAATACGAACTATCTTATCAAAACAAACCACCTCAGCATGATGTTTGGTTAACCAATCCATTCCAATGATAATATCGAAACTTCCAAGTTGCATCGGTGTGAGGTCAATAGGAAAAAGATGGTTATCGAGGTTCAACTGACAATCACGAATAACAGAATCGAGTACGAGTGGTTTACAAGTAGCAACTTCGACAGATAAGGGTTTCCTCAGTTTAGTTCTAGGTATCGCAAGCAAAGGCTCAAATGATAACGAAACAAAACTTCTATCGGCACCAGAATCAAAAAGAACAGATGCAGGTTGATGGTTAACAAGGAACGTACCATTGATAACCTCATTGTCAGCTCGAGCCTCGTTTGCATTCGGATTGTATGCTCGTCCACGAGCGGGATTCACATTCGCGTTCGCATTGGCATTCGAGTTCGGATTTGCAAGCCTTGGACAATTGTTGCGGAAATGACCCATCTCTCCGCAGTTGTAACATGAGCCAGGTGGAAATCTAGCAGCATTTCCCTGAACATGTGCTGGATTCTGAGTGGCTTGATTCTGACCCAAACGACAGATGTTGGCCAGGTGTCCAAGTTTACCACAAGTAGTGCACTGTTTACAAGCCTGTTGGATCGCATGATGACCATTGCACCTATTGAAGTGAGGTACAGTACCAGCATACTGTTTCTTTGCAGGAGGTTGTGCTGGTTGGTTCTGAGCATTTTGCGCAGTGACTGCAAAGTTCTGGGAAGCCTTGCGCTTCCTCGACTTCCTAGAAGACTGGCCTTTCTTTCCCTTGCCATTTTCCTTGTTTTGAACGGTATCGGTCGACTGCTTTTTATCACCCTTGCGGGTCAGTTTACCTTTTCTGGCTTGATACTCAGTTAGAGTAGCAGCCAATTCGATCGCTTGACGAACAGTGGTAGGATTACTACTAGTCACAATATCTTGTACAGTATCGGCCAGACCGTCGATATACCTCTCAATTGCTTTCTCCAACAGCGTAACCATGGTAGGGCACAACAAACTGAGCTCCTCATAATGATCCGTATACGCACGGTGTTCTCCCCCATATTGTTTTAGATCATCAAATTCTCATTCCAAAGCCCTTATCTCGTGATGGGGACAGAATTCTTTCATCATGAGAGCTCGAAGCACTTCCCATGTTTGTGCCATTGCTTCATCGGCACCCCTATCATGCATCACACCGTTCCACCATGTAAGAGCACGTTTCTCGAACACACTTGACACAAACTCAACCTTACGCTCATTCGAACACTGAACATGCCTGAAGGTGCTTTCCAAACTCTCGAACCATTGCAGGAGCGCAGTTGATCCTTGAGACCCAGAAAACTTTAGTGGTTTAGCCGAATTAAACATTTTGAAACTACACTGAGCATTGTTGTTATTATTGTTGTTTGCTTGATTGATCTGAGTTACTAGGTTCGGAAGTACAGCTGCGATTTGCTGAGCGACAAGGGCTGTGATTGCAGCATCCTGTTCGGGATCACGTCTAGGCGGCATTTTCTAAAAAGAACAAGGAAACATGAGAAACGAGTGAGATCAAAAATTGGATAAACAAAAGAGGTATTGAAAACATCGACAAAAACACAAGGAAGGCGATCATTCATTCGTTACCTCGAACAAACAAACGACACGCAATGACTAATCAAAGTAAATGGGTCAAGATAATGTATTGTGAAGACATGCTTTAGCCTATAAGTGGACACTCATCCCAAGAGTTCCCAGGTAAGAGTGACTGGTCCGATTATGTGGATTTGTACGAACACTCTAGCCTTAGACAGAAAACCCAGGATACATGCATCTACCCTTCCAGATTGCACGTGTTCACATTATAAGACCCAAACCTTGATGAGATTTTGAAAACTTAGAGGGTTCAAAACCTTATAACAAATCATCTAAGAAGAGATGATTGGTTTTCAAATCAGATTTTTTATTGTGTTCTCGCTGTGGTTATCACCTAAAGATAGGTGACGGTATTGTTTTAAAAATCTAAACGCAAGAAACTTAGGTTAGGGTCCTAGAAAAGTTATAGTCTAGGTCAAAGCATTACTAATAACCTAATTCCCTATAACCATTGGCTCTGATACCAACTCTTCTGTCACACCCCGACCGCGTTAAAACAACGAAACTGCGGCGGAAACGTCGGGGAGTGGAGCGACAAAATTATTGTTTCACAACCATGGATTCAAAAGTTTCATTTTATTAAGTATTAAAAATTAACATTGTCTTTGAAACCAAACAAACAAGATTACATATCGTCTATCATCGTTATTAAGTCACTAAGGCCTCGTCCAGTCCTAAGTGAGCCTAGTCTCAATCAACATCATTCGACACCACTTGAAACATATGTAAAAATAAAGTCTGCAAAGAAATGCCGGCGAGCACATAGGTTTTGTGTGAGTGTCAGATTCATGGCTCATTTGCATGTTGAAATAACTCGTACAACTTCGTTAATCGATATTAGAAAACCTTGTTTTGTAAAATGTTCGTGTTGTAAAATGAATAACCAAGTCAAAACAGATTGGTTATAGTTTATAAAGCCTCGATGCCATGAATCTTAACTCCAAAACATTTGTTTATGTAAGCCAAATCGTAAATCGTTCTTGTATTAAAACTCGTACGGTTTATATCATTAGTAAACATCGTTGTGTGTATCGTCTAAAATCGTTTAATCCAAGTGAACTAAATAATGCTACGGGATATAATATGATAGAAGCACTTATATATAAGAAGTACCAGCGGTGTATCTACCATGCTCTTATCATGTTACACCCGTCCCGTTATCTAATCACATACCAAAAACCCATCGTTTAAATCATTTAACTCGTTCTCGTTATAGACCATTGTTCATTTGTTTAAATCGTTCAAATCGTTCCAATCGTTCATATTCGTTTAATCGTTCTCGTTTTAATTGTGAAAACTACTTTTGGTCGTCTCATGGAATACATTTAAACCTTTGTAACTCGTCCATGGTTCAACCCGTATTAACAAACCACCAAAGGGTAAGTTAACAATTTATAGGTTCGGTCGTTACCCACATAACCCCCATACATAACCATGGGTGCAGTCCGATAACAGGATTTGTCAGATCCTATGGTACCATAACCTAATACTGGTCGGATTGATCAATGTTAATGAATGTTATTCGTTATGTAAATACATCCAACAAGTTCGTTCACATTATCAAAATCGTTCTTGTTTAATATAAACCATAGTATTCGTTTTTGAAATCATCGTTTGAAATCATCGAAATTGTTTAACACATATGAATCACCCCAAAGCAATTGAAAACCGTAAAATAGGGGAATTATGTACTCACATCGAAGTGCAAGTATCCTTGATTAAGTGAACTAGAAAGGCTCGAGTAAAACCAAGGAAATCAAGTAGCACCTAGTAATCGAATCACTAGTTAATAAATCGACACCTAAATTGGAAGATCGGGTAGAACGAGGTCTTCTAAACCAAATGAGTATTGGAACTCGTGTGATATAGTTTAATAAAGCCTACATTCTAAATCGAAACCTATCCTAAGAGCTTACGACCCATTACGACTCATTAAGGTAGCTTACGCTACTTTAACACGTCGTTCATGCAAAAGCACGTTCGAGACGCCTAACTAGTCCTATGACAAGTATTATATGCCTTAACATGTTTAGATATGTTGCATAATCAGTTTAAGTGACAAAAGTTAAGTTACATATGCTTAAATACCAATTATGCATGAAAATGGCATTTTGGTCATTTACCTAAGGCATATAAACTACCTATCATACAACTAATTAAACTAAGTGACCATAAGGTATAACCTCGGAAGGTTATTCCCTATACAACTATGGTCACTAAATGTGCTTGGTCGGATCCTAATGATTGACCAAACGGGTCGGGTTCGAATGTCTAAGCGGTGGTTTTGACCGCTTGACTTACGACTCTAAACAAGCACTAGACTAAAAGTGATGAGTTAAACATGTTAAAACATGTTTAACTAAGTTAGAAAACAGGTTTTGATATCAAAACAAAGTGTTTTGATACCTAAGGATAGTTTCTTCTCAAAATGCACATAAATGGCATTTTGACCGAAACTTTGACTCGTCACTTCGACTAATCAACGTGGTAATCAGTAGGTATAGTCACAAGGGGCTATAACCATCGTGATTACGCTCATGTTGCAAAGTTCAAACGAACTTTGTGTTAATCAATTCATGGTCAAAGCAGAAAGTCAAACACTGTTTGACTTTCATGCTTGAAATACATAAAAAGCATGAAAGAAGCTTACAAAGGGTCCAAGCAATGAAGGTTTAATCTTAAAATACTCAGGTATGAAGCTAAGGCTTCAACTTAGAGCAATTTTTAGATCAAATGTGAAGAATGAAAGAAAATCAATTGGGTATTTATAGATTTTCAAGAACCGTTAGGATCGTTTCTCGAAAATTGAGCTTCGAACGGGACCGTACAAGTAAGGCACACTGATTTGGGATACTAGGGGTGTCCAAAACCATCATACGGTATTGAGAAAGTTACACAAATGACCCTGGAAATCAAGCTGGTTGTCAAAAATGATATTTCTGTACAGCTTGAGCCGTCGTGTGCCACCACAGCACAGCCACTAGGCTGTGGTGCGACGCCACCAGTGCCCAGTTCCAGAAACTTTTGAAAATTGGCAGGTTTGGTCCCTGCAGCACGTTTAGGCCATTTTCGACGCGTTTAAACCCCGTTAACCCATTTTCAAGGCTCAATAATGAAGTTTAAGTATAGGGAACTTGAAACATGCTTGAAAATATCTCGGATGTCGGTTCGTTTGGTCGTACGGTTGCGTTATTCGGTTAATTACGACGAAAACTCGAACGGATGCAAAAACGATCCAAATTTCACGACGAATGGTATTTTTGCATTCCAATCACTAAAATAAAATATTTTAATGATTAAAAAAGTTTTTTGGGTGTCCGGATATGTTTAGAATGTAAGATATGCGCGAAAATGCAAACTTATGCACTTTTTGACACTTTTAGTCCCTGTTTGATCATACCGAACCCCTCAAAGCCTATTTCTAAGCTATGTAAATGATATTTAGGGTATGTTTAACTTATGATCAAGTTCCAGAATGTTCGTTACCATATGAATCGGCCTAGTTTTGCAGTTTGACAGAAATAGTCCCTTCGATCGAATAAACTTGTTTTCGACACACCAAACCCTCCAAAACTTATTTATAAGTTATGTAAAGGTTATTTAAGGTATGTTAAGCCTATTTCACTATTCCAGAGTGTTTGTCGCGTTAAACTGATTATGTTTGCGCATCAGTTTGTGTATAACTTCCCAGAAAGCGATTTAAAGCTTGAAATCGAACTCGAATCAAATCGTAAAATCATCTAACACAAATACACACATAATAACCCCAAAACACATCGTTTACAGAGCACAATTGTCACAACGAACCTTATCCAAAAAACCTATTGTCCGCGACACGACACGACACGACACGACACGACACGACACGACACGACACGACACGACACGACACGACACGACACGACACGACACGACACGACACGACACGACACGACACGACATGACACGACACGACACGACACGAAATGGAAAAGGTGGAATCAAAATTTTCTGTCTCTCACCATAAAAGTTCTAGACTGTAGACACTATGTTACAGACTTTAATTCATTATCTGAAATAGTGCCCTATTCGGTTAACCCAAAATCTAAGCTTAATGCATAAATTATTTGTGGTTTAGCATCGGAAATAAGAGGGCATGTTAAGGTTTCAAAGCCTGCTTCTTGTAAATCCATTATGGATCTATCTCAGCCACTCACATTATATGGGTTAAGAAATAAACCAGTAAAAGCTGAGACTGCCAGAAAAGGAGAAAGGTGGATAACTCCCAGAAATCTAAGAAAAAGGGATGTAGTTAAGTTTATAGAGACTAAGAATGGAGGCGCCTAAACCCTCATGTTGAATGCTTGAGGCAATTCGTATCAATAATGGCACCAGGTACATCCCTTATCGTGAATCAATTGATAAGAATTATGTTTTGATTCAGGAACTATTAAGTCTTTCATAGATCATAAGCATAGCAAACTTTAAAAAAAAATCTTTCCATAAGAACTCCAGATATTAAGTGTAAGGTAAAACCTACCGACGAAAATCATAGGAACCATTTCTTCTATTCTTATCGGAAATCTTCATTCATAAGATCTGTAGTACTCTAATCTTCAGATGGAGTACGACAATATATGTTATTTTATTTTTGATATCTCATTGATTTCTATCAATTGCGAATGCAAGATTATGCCTGATAAAAGTGCCATACGAGGATTGGCGTATCCTAGTGTGTCCCGTAGATTGCTTCCATGCCTGGCCAATATGGAGGTTTAATGCACGGAACCATTGAGATATTCCAATGGTCATATAGTACTAAAGTCAGCTAATGGTATTCAAAGAAGATATCCTTATAGCAATGCCCAAATAGGTGTCACTAATTAAGGCATCTGTGCATTCATAAAGAAAAATGTGTCATTTATATGGCAGTAATAACGATAGATGGACTGAAGCCTGAGATTCAAAATATCTCTTTCAACTTTGTGAATCTCGATTGTCTTCTTCATAAAACTACCTTATTCACCTTCTAAGAGGCGAGTAGAGTTAAGATTAGCATCCCACTTAGGGCTGCATCAATTGTCTTCTTCATAAATGGAAGAACTAAGAACCAATTAGATAAGCTTTTAGAAAAGGTTTCATAAAGCCTAAATCAAAATTCTGAAAGCTCTGGTATTATTAATTAAGAAAGACGGTTGATTATGCTTATGCATTAATTACCGCAACCCTACTTAGGTAACGTTTGAGAATCGCTATCAGCTGCCCAGGATCATCGATTTATTCGACTAACTATGAGAGTAGCTATTCTTTAAGATTGATTTAAGTAATAATCAGAGTGACTCTCTCACCCTAATGTAGTCCTTCTACGACTAATAGTTGTTATATAAGCATCAAGGATGCCCCTTTGGAGACCTTGTAAAGATGGAATGTCAAACATCCGTTTGTTGGATAAAAGCTTGGAAATTCCATTTATTAAAGACCGGGAATTACCCTGAAATTAACGGATAAGATTATACAAATCCCTGATCATCTAAAAATTGGCAGAAGCTCAATGCCGACAAAAGTTACAAATCTCTTAAGTTCTCCATGAGGAACAAAATTCGACAGAAAGTACCACCCTAGAAAGGTGTGCTACATTCGATATAACGAACAAGTTAAACTCTATATATAATGCACCATTCAAGAAAAACCGGATATCTCAAGATCGGTAGCTTATAAGCTGAAACTTACCTAAGGAGCTTGATGGTAATCACAATGTGTTTCACATTGGTGATTTCAGGATATGTCTAGCTGTTAAGTCGATAGCTTTACCACATTGATGTATAGACTAACGAAAAACTTATGGTTTGATAAGAAACCATTGTCGAATAAGGACCGACAAGTTAAGAAGCTCTGAAAGAAAGCATATACCTATTATTAAGGTTAAACGGGATGCAGTAGAGGCCCTGATTATACATGGGAGGTCGTATTCACTACATGACAGAAGAACTCCTATCTATTTGAGCAAATCTCAAGGTCGAGATTTCTTTTAAGGGGGTGAGGATGTAACACCTCGCAAAATTACGTCCAATGATGTGTTGACACGTGTAATAAACCCTAATAAAGTCAAACATTGACTATGAAGGACTAATTTTGTCAAAAACAAAAACTTTGAATGTTGAGGGACTAAAAATGTCAACATTCCAAACTTATGACTCTGATTGACCTCATATGATGTTCGTATTCCTTATTGAATAAATTGTCGGACACAGGAAGCCGTTTGTGCTTAAAACTAAAAATTTACAAACCACAGGGGTTAAAAGTGTCACCATGTTAATTCTTACCTTTGAATGACCTTTTAACAATCCTAAGGCTTTGTAGAATCTTTTTATACTCGTACAATTGTCGGATAATGATTTCGTGGAATTTCGATGCAAATAAACGATTTAAATTGCAATTATCAAGAAGATTGGTTGAATGCGTCAACATGTTCAAATTAACCTTTGAGTGACCTTTTAACGAACCCAAAGCATCATGATGTTTGATAATACTCTCGAGAATGCCTAATATGGATAACATAGGGCTTTGACGCGATAAATTGATGATGCGCGCAAAGTTGTGCATTGAAGGGGCCAAAAGCGTCAAACTATAAAACTACACCTTTGAGCGACCATTTGAGTGAACTGGAGTAAGCTGGGGTGTCGTAATATCCCATCATACTCTTGGGAACACTTGTTATTGATCTAGAAAGGCTTTTATGCCATTTCTCATTAAAACGCAAAAGTTCACAAATTAAAGGATTAAAAGCGTCAATGGGGAGAAACTAGTGTTTTCGGTAATCGTTTAACGAAACCGGACCTAACGGTGTTTGGTTATACTCCCTAGATCATCTCCAAACTAACTACAAGGGCCCATTGTGCCTAAAATGAAAGTTACTAAGCTTATAAAGGTGCAGGGACTAAAAGTGACAAGATCAAAACTTGTTTGCTGAGATGTAGGGTGGTAGCGCGACGCCACAGCCTACCCCTTTTGCTGTGACGTGTGGCGACGACCTAACTTGGACAGAATGTTACTTCCAGCTGTAGGTTCTTCTTTGCAACCCACTTCTACCATCTCAAAACCATTTTTAGTAAACCATGGACATGTTATACTGATTTTTAAGCTGGTTGTACACTTGTAAACATCTCATTGCATCCCAAGAACACTTGGCAAGATCCTAAGGGAGCTTGAAAACTATAAATAGGCTTTCATTTTCACATTCATTTGCACTTTTCAATTCAATATGCTATCTCTCTCAATTCAATGAGGATCCTGATCATTTTGGAACCTCTCTTGAGTTCTATTCAGTCCATAGGACCATTTGTAAATGTCCTTTCGTGACTAGTTATTTTGTTTGGCTTTTAAAGCCAAAAAGTCAAGCGTTTTCAATAAACGCTTTGACTTTTAGCTAGACAGGTCAAGCCATTGTTCGCAACGAACATGGCTACGTGATCGTAATTAGGTAGGTGTTAAACCCTCAAAAGGGCACCTCCTAATTACCACGTTTACTTAGTGTAGGAATGTGTGTTGACCCGAATGAGTCGTTCAGAGAAGTTCTAATCTGTTTCAGGTGCGGAAAACAAGAAACAAACGTCTACACAGCTTGCAATTCACTTTAAACACCTATTAGATTGATATAACACTGAATACAATCAAACGTCACACCGGCAGCACCTCGGTATGAAATTCAAGAACTGTTTCAAATGTGATCGCTTGAACCCTATTTATAGTAGATGGAGTCTCGCTTGAGAATGATCAGAAACAGTTCAAGCGAACTACTAAATGATGGTTTCGCTTGAAATTGACAAATGTCATTTCAAGCGAACTTACCTCCTTCAAGCGAACTGACTCAAAACATAACCTAAACTCTCCTATTTTCTCGTACAACGTGCCCTGATCTAACAAATCTAGTACAAGACTCGATACAAGACGAAGTCGACAGATGTATGCACTAACAAACTCCCCCTCAGATGTTGACGAGTCTATTGTGTCGAGTCTTTACGTCTTTATCAGTCTCTGGGCATTCAGAATCTCTCTCTAGCTCTTTCTTCCTGAATCTCGACTTGGCTCTTGAGCTCTCTTTTTCTTTTTCTCTAGCAAACTCCCCCTAAACTTGTGCTGGAATTAAAGACTTCTAATTCTCTTAATCAGATCTCTTGATTCCTTAAGTTCATCAGCATCAGCAGTTTTACGATCGCAGCCTAGCTCACACTTTTCACAGGTTCAGGATCGAAACCAGGCTCTCTTAACACTCAGAGTCCTTAAATATCGAAACCTGACTAAACCTGCACATTCTCTACCCAAAAGTAAATTTTCTGATGACCACTTGTAGATAAAATCTTAAAATGATTTGACATTTAGTTTTTGATGAATCACTTGTAGGATCAATTTCATAAAATTTTTCTCATTCAAACATTGACTCCCCCTCTCAAAATGCTTAACTTTTTCAAACAATCTTTCCCAACCCTGTTCGTCATGTTTAGCACTTGGAATTTTGAAAATCAGCTTTTCAACACCAGTTGTTAAAAAGTCTTTTTAAGTTTTTCAAAAATTTATGCTAAAACACACCAAAAATCTTTTTGAATTTTTATAACAATAAAATGCAGTAAAGAAATATTTACAAACAATATTTTTGTGAGTTTTGTGTAAGAGGATCATATCAGTTTTTGACAAGTCACCAGTACCGTTGAGCTTATTTACACATTAAGAATTAAACAATTCATTTAGATTGCCGATATATTGATCCACTTAAATTCTCACACAAAACTCAACTGATTCAAGATATGAGTTAGATGTTTTAAGAACTTAAACTCATTCATGTGTCCCACCTCTTGAATATACTCCCGTATCCAAATCCCAATATTTAGTCTTACAGGTGAGTATACCACAGATGATATCTGTAAGGGAATAAATTATAGTACGAAACTGTGAGAGCTCAGGTCAGAACTTCCGTTCAGCAGAGAGATGACGGTTCGACTTGGGTATGTCCGCTTTAGAGGATCTTTTGTATTACAACAGCAATGACTATCAATTTTATTGTTTCATCAATTTGCTGAGGGTGGTGCTATTTTTCAAGCATGCGGAAAGTATTATTCGAGGACTAGGTCAGAACTTCCATTCAGCAGAAGTCCCGGAATAATACCCCAGATATCACTGAGCATAAAGACCTAGTATCTCAGAAAGAGGGACCTTTCAAACAAGATTTCAGGGGTTACCTATATATCCAAGTAGTGTTCCCCACAAAATAAGCAAGTTTGAATTTAAGTTTATATCCCGAAAAAGCTTACTAAATGTGTAAAAACCTATCGGCATATCATCAGTGAGACTGTTTAACACTATTTAAACATTACATTTCTTTAGCATACTGTGACTGTCTACTGATGTACTATCATTTCCTCTTCTTAGACACTAAACCTCATTTTTGAATTTTATCATGTTTTTGCCTTTTTCAAATTTTCTAAAGTTTTTGAATTTTCTAAATCTTACTCCCCCCAAAATGCAAACACATTTCAAGAAATTTGAAAACCAACTATGCAATAAAATGACAACCGATATCAAATCACTTCAATTCTCCATTCACTTAGCATAAACAATCAAAACTCCCCCTTACACAAAACTATTTTCTCATTATGATTTCAAAACACTTAAGTTTGTTTTAACCAAAATGATTTTTCCGGAAAATAAGTTTTGTTGGTTTTACCACTTGTAAAGTTTAGGAGTTTGGTTCATCATATTGTACTTCAAATACCACTTGTAAGTATGGTCCAATCAAGTTCAACCTAATGACCTTGATTAAACATTTGTCAAAACAAACCTCTTTACCAATTGTAAGAAAATCAAGTACAACTTAATGTCCCTGATTTATCTCTTGTAGGAATATCACATCTACACAAAATCATTTTACCAATAAGGATGCCGATTCCTGCTTCACACTTACCAACCTGGAAGCTCCGGCAATTCACACTTGTCCTGTAAAAATTCAACTATTTTTAAGATTCAAACACACAATCAGTTATCAAGAATGATGCCGATTCCTGATCCACGATTACAAACTTGGGATCTCCGGCATAGTCAGATGTTCAAGGGAAAAGAATTTCCACCCAAGTCTTACAAACCTTGGGTGTTTTTAACTCTTGTTCAGTAGGGTTATATGTTGCTTTCTTTGTTGCATATAAATCTTTAACCCCTTTGGCCTTTCCCTCGACCATTTTCCCAAAAATTTTCTTAACATTTCCATTGAAAACTTTTTCAATATCAAATTCCTTCTCATCAGAAAAAAATTGATTTGAGATTTCAACCTTACCAACCTTTTGCTTAATTTTTTCAAACGTCAAAGATGGAATTTTAACATCATCTTCAACTTGTGGCTCCTCTGATTTTGTGGAATCAGATTCATCGCCGACTTTTACATCACCCTTCTTGACAACCCACATTTGGTTATCTTTTGCTTTCTTTTTGTAAAAATTTTTCTTTGAACTTTCACCAACTTCATAAGTAGAATTTTCAAAAACTTTGAACTTTTCAGTTGGTGGTTCAACATCCACAACTTTTTATTTAAGTTTTTCAGAAGCTCCCTATTTTGTCTTTGTATTAATTGGACAATTCTATGCAATGTGACCAGCTTCATTGCATTTAAAATAGGTACGAGTCTCTTTTGGATGAAACACTCCAGTTCCATTCCTTTTCTTCTCAGCAAGAAATTCCTGGTTTGATTGTTTCCATAACGGTTTCTTCTGTTCTTCTTCTGCACTTCCTCCTGAAACAAATTTTGTGTTTGTTTTAGAAATTTTGTCATTTTTGTAATTTTTAGGTGGAATAAAACCTAAACCTTTCTTTTTGTAGCTACCATTATGGTTTGGTTTCTTTTGAAAACCAGAACCAGAATTGTAACCCTTTTTCTTGTTTAATCGTTGTTGTACTCTTGAAGTGTATTTTTTAGATTTTCCAGTAAGATTTAAATCTTTTATTTCAGAAATCTTAATTTCTATCATTTTGAAAACCTTTTTGATCATTTCAAATCTAACACTTCTTATTGAAACTCTTTGTCAGAATATAATTTGTCAGAATCATTTAAAGTGTATGCTACTTCAAATGTTTCATCATCCAAATTTGCTTTTGATAACAAAAACTCTTTACTGTAAGCCCGTTTAACCGACGACT
Organism: Helianthus tuberosus; assembly: GCA_030545235.1. Taxonomy (NCBI): domain Eukaryota; kingdom Viridiplantae; phylum Streptophyta; class Magnoliopsida; order Asterales; family Asteraceae; genus Helianthus; species Helianthus tuberosus. Next base: position 90,496,476 of record CM060369.1, read on the forward strand.
TTGGACTGTTGACCAACGAACTTGACCCTCCAGACTCAGATTTTGATTCAGACTCCTCATCAGTATCTAACACCTGATCGACCACCTTTTTTATTAACTCAGACTCATGATCAGTGTCAGACGATGTGAAAGTAACGTCAATGTTTTCTGGTAAATCATCAGTTGTATCGGTTTTTAGCTTTATATTGACTGCTTTTTCGACTTGCTCCTCATTTGGTTTTCTGGGAGAATACCCTTCCCAGATTGGAGGCGGACACTTGTTATAAGTAACACTCAGTTTCTTACCAGTATCCTTCTTCTTTGGCTTGTCATCTTCTTTAAAAGCTTCAAAACCTGCAACAGTCGGATCGATTCGATCAATAAGATAATCAGAACTAAAATAACTTTGTAATAAACGTCTGATTCTCTCATTTTCAATTCTCTCGGTCTCCAACTCTTGCTTCCATTTTGCACTTTCTTCGATGTAAAAGTTAATAGCTTTTTGCTTTGTCATCAATGTTGCATTCATCATCGTCAAAGCATTTTCTCTTTCAGAATTTATCTTTTGAAGACCAGTTACTGTTCTGTTTAAAACATCATACGACTCCTTCACGTAATTGAGATTGAACAGTAATTGTTCCTTCATCTTTTCAAGCTCAGTCAACTTTTCATCCTTTGTTGCACATTCTTTGCAAGTCTCCAAACACTTTTGGCATGGTTTGATGACCTCCACAATTTTTTCAACTTCTATGATCTTTTCAACTTCAACAACTTTCTCAGCTTCAATCACCTTTTCTGCTTCAATAATCTTCTCAGTAACAATTTCAGTTTTCATTTGATTTTGTTCTTTTGCTGCACGTCTCTCCTTCAGCTTCTCTGTAACACCCTTAATATTTGAACGGAATATAATTAACAATTATATTGATTAAAATACAAATCAGAGTTTACAAAAACTTTTTCTTCTTTTAAGGACCATACATACCCTATTATAATACCAAAACATTGTACGATAATGCATAACAAGTTAAAAGTTAACCCTTGCTAGTAAACTAACCACTAGTTTAAGGGATTGGAAACATGATTAACAAAAGTATTTACAACATAATTAAGTCTAGACAAGATTAGTGCGGAAGCTTCAAAATGCGTGTTCGGTTCTTGAAAAAGTGCTTGATCACCATCCGGGAGAAACTCATCCATACCTAGGATCAAACACTAAAAACATTAGTTTGACATTAATACATTATGTATAAACGAATTCTAACAACGCGAAGTAACAAACAAAATATGATTTTTCTGGGTTCCACCGTAACTTACGGTGTCACCGTAAGTTACGGTGGACCTGGAATGTCCCTGGTTCTGCCGTAAGACAGGGGCTTCTCACCGTAACATCTTGATATCCACCGTAAATTACGGTGGAACCGTAATTTACGGTGGACTCTGCATTCATGCCTTTTAACTATTTTCCAACTTTTAAAGATCATAACTTTTTACTCGCTTGTCCGTTTTAGCCGATTCTTTTTCCTACGAGTCCGTAATAAAATTACGGATTCAACCATGTAAATTTCACATCGCGGAAACCGAGATACCGACAATTGGTTCACAATTTCCTTATTTCCATTATCCAACCCATTAGTGTAAGTGGATAGCACCTCTTTTCTATTCTTAAGACCTTTTAGACATAATTACCCAATTACCCGGGCTCACATACTTGGTGTATTCGCGCCAATTCCATGGCTTTGCGATTCCTGTAGGGCTAATACTTGTTTCTTCGGAATTCAAGCATTCCGTTTCAAACAGCCCTTTTTCATTTAACATTTATTGTTTGACCCATATCCCGGGTTCTTATACTTAGATTAATATCACCAAATCATTGGTATGGTACAATTCGTTAATTAACGAGGTATAAGACTTTCAAGTCTCTACTCTCGTGATTCTTTTGAAAACATCATTTTGACCCGTTTGGCTATTTGGTGAAAACCATCACTTCATTAACTAGCCAAACTAAATACCAAGTCTTTACTTTGACCCGTTTGATGGTCGAGTGTACTTTGCCACTTTAATAACGCATCAAACGTATCCATTTCACTACAACACCGTTCACACAACAAAACTAATTATTTACACATAATTTTAATGGGGCTAAAGCCACGTACCTTTAAAGCACACCTTTTCCGCGGGTATCACTTCCGGCGTGTCCACTTGACGTTCCGGATTCCTTGCCTAAAGAGTTCAATTCATAACAAGATTAGAACTCTTTCATAAGCTTTAACGCATTAATTCATAACATATGCAAATCTGCGTTTTTAGAAATCTTTAACATTTTAACCCTCATTTAGGCGTTTTATCAAACACCTTGCGGGTCAGATTTCTACATGATCTAAACCAAGTTCATAACTTGAAATTATCACTCAAATTAACTTCAATTAGACAATATACACATATTTTAACATCAACAATTTCAGAGATTATCTCACAATTTCAGTTTTCACTAGAACAAGAGTCTTAATCCTAGTGTTTATCAAGTTCTACTAACTTACTAATCACCCACTATAGTGATTTTGATCCTTACAACTAACATGCAAGATTTTGACAAGAAATCATCTAGGGTTTATCCCTAGACTTCACATTACTTCCAATTTCATGTTTTACAACACATAATCAAGCTCAACCTTCGATTTCAATCACATGCAAGAATTTGAGTTGTATCAAAACAACCTAATTTGACATACCTTATGACCTCCTTGACGAGGAGATCACGATTCTATGTTCAGATTTCGATTACAACATGATTTGAGCCTTCAATTTGAGAGTTTAGTAGAATTTAGGGTTGTGATAGTGTGGGTGTCGCCCCCTGTGTTTCTTGATCGACCAGACCCCCTTCAAATGGGGTGTTTGGTTTATTTTAAATCAAAACTAATAACACTAGTTTCAATTTTAACAATATTGGCCCTTCTACTTTTATTTAACTTATAGTTTGGTTATTCTAACCTTAATTCTAGTTATTCATAGACTCATAGTTAACTAGGTTATAATTTCCTAGTTAGATAAATTCTTGTTTATTTAAACTTTATAATTTTAATATAAAGTTTTGTATTTTCGGGATGTTACATTCTCTAGGCGATCTGCAAAATAAAAATGAAAACTTTCAGGAGAGAGATGAGATTTTGCAATATTAATATGTTTTTCTTCTTCATCATCACTACTATCATCAGTTGGTGATTGATCAAACTCTACTGATTTGTCAGAACTATCATCCGAAGAACCAGAATCAGATGGTGTTTGATCAAAAACAATTTCTTTTTCTGAACTTTCATCACTTTGTAAAATTTCATCTGAACTCTGTGAGCTTTCTTCTGATGAAACAGATTTTTCATCTCCATTCATCACACTAACACCAATAGATTTCATCCACTCGGTGAACATGTTTGGCTCTTTTATAATCTTGGCAATGAAAGCTTTGAAATTTCCATTCTCATCTGCAAACATATCCCAGCTAAAACCTTCAGGTAGCCTTTCATCATCTTGATTGATCAAGCATGCTTTATTGTCAGATGAAATAAATTTTTCCCAGCTGAAACTTTCTTGATTACCAAAACAGGCTCTCTTTGAAGAATCCTCTATCACTTTTCTACCATGAGCCACTTGTGGTTCTTGTTGTTGACCAACTTGTTGATATATGGCTTTCCGGTAGTAATCATCTTTTCCGAACGGATTCTTTACATCACTAGCTTCTCTGTTCTTACATTCCCTCTTGAAATGACCTTTCTCCCTGCATCGAAAACAAGTAACTTTAGATTTATCAAAACCTAAAGTAGAAACATGTGCATCAAGAAAGTCATTTCTTCCAGTAATCAGCTTGAATTTTTTAGCTCGTCTAAGAACACTAGCTAGACACCATTTGATGTCCATAAGCTCCATCTCTTCAGCGTCTATCTGATCGTAATCCTCCTTTGTAAGCATAGGATTTCCAATCCTCCCTGCAACCAAACCTTCATAGGATAGTAGCACGGAACCAAGTAATGCCATATGATCTTTTGCTACTTCTTCATAAAAACCTTGACTATCAGGAAGATTCAAAGCAATGTTGCATTGTATCACATAACCACTTCCACTTTTCGTACTTTGAGAACTGAAACTTGAATTTGAGCTCTTTGGATTGACACTTGGGTATGAAGAGAAACCACTACTGCTTTTAGGACTTTGATCAACATTTTCAGTAGAATCTCCGGCACTAAATGCAGTTTGTATCTTTGGGCTTCTTTCAACTTCTGGAACACTGCCTTTGTAGTACATCTTTACATCCTGTTGACCACTTGGACTGTCCATCCTCGCGATCTTCTGCTGTTCCAAATCTTGACTTTCTATCTTCTCAATGAACTGAGAAATTGTCAACCCATCATAAACACCAGTGTTCTTCAGAATCATCAAGTAAGTTCCCCACTCCTTTTTGCGGTAAAGCATCAGCTAATTTGTCTACCCACTCTTCATGATCTTTTGTTATACTAAGCATCGACATGGATCGCACCAAGTGGCAGTATCTTTCAATTAGCTTCTTAGTATCTTCCTTGGGCAAACTTGTAAACAGATCAAATTCTTTCTTTAGCAGTGCCTTCTTGCTCTTGATCATATTCTCACTACCCTCAAACTTGACTTTAAGAGCATCCCAGATTGACTTTGATGTCTTATCATGTTGAAGCAAGATAAAGATATCTTCTTTAATGGCTTGCTGAAGCAAACTTATCATCATCTTTTCAGCTTTGTACATGTCGCGTTCTTTGTCATTGAATTCTGAGATTTCTTTTTCAACTTGCAGATCAGTACGTGGTAACACATATTTCTTCAAAATACATTCCCAAGATCTAAGATGATTGGCTTGAACCCAGTTTTCGAAGCGATTTTTCCATCCATAATATTCTTCAATGCTCATTAGCTTCGGGGGTTTTTGAGTAGTTCCGGTTTCATTTTCCAGATTCATGTTTTGAGCAATTGAAGCTGGAGCAGTCGGGGATGTTGCAAACGCGTTGTAAAAATCTTCACTCATGATTTCGGAAACTTTTTCACAAAACAGCACTTTCAAGCGAGATAGGGTCTTCAAGCGAAGTAACCTGTTCAAGCGAAAACAACTGCAAACAACTTCAAGCGAGATAAATCCTTTAAGCGAAATGATAACTTGAAGCGAAAAGACCTAGTTCGCTTGAGATGATTCAAGCGGACTACGATTTTTCAAGTGAACCCTTTAATTCAAGCGAAATGGCTTAGTTCGCTTGAAATAAACATAAACTTTCAAGCGAGAACAATGGTAAGTTCAAGCGAAACCTGATCGAAAGTCCATTTTATCCATTTTTAGTCTGAATTTTAAGCTGAAACTTTCCAGGGTTTGCTAATATGCACTATTACACATTCTGTGAAAAATTTGTCTGATTTTAACCGTTAAATCTTGTTCTGTTGAAGAAAGAAAGTGTAGAAGTAAGAAATCTTGATGAAAACAAGTTGTAATCTGCAGAACTCCTCCTCCTGAGCTCTGATACCAATTGAAGGAACGTGTGTTGACCCGAATGAGTCGTTCAGAGAAGTTCTAATCTGTTTCAGGTGCGGAAAACAAGAAACAAACGTCTACACAGCTTGCAATTCACTTTAAACACCTATTAGATTGATATAACACTAAATACAATCAAACGTCACACCGGCAGCACCTTGGTATGAAATTCAAGAACTGTTTCAAATGTGATCGCTTGAACCCTATTTATAGTAGATGGATTCTCGCTTGAGAATGATCAGAAACAGTTCAAGCGAACTATTAAATGATGGTTTCGCTTGAAATTGACAAATGTCATTTCAAGCGAACTTACCTCCTTCAAGCGAACTGACTCAAAACATAACCTAAACTCTCCTATTTTCTCGTACAATGTGCCCTGATCTAACAAATCTAGTACAAGACTCGATACAAGACGAAGTTGACAGATGTATGCACTAACACTTAGTTTATTGTCGGGTCAAAGTAATTAAATAAAAGTCAAACGGGTCAGTTTTTGAATAAAATTCATAACTGATAATATAAAAGCTATAAAATCGGTTTTGTCACTTTAATAACTTGGTAAATATTAATTCAACATGTCTAGGCATGTTCAACCCGACAATTCTAAGTATTAGGCTCGGTTCGCAACCGAAAGTCGCAAAAGTAGACTTTTGCTTTGACTTTCAGTTCCGACCCGGATTAGCTTAGTTTATTTATGCCTTAGGGTTCCCTTGTGACCATATTATGTGTTAGTATAACCCTCTGAGGTTATACTACATGGTTCCATAGAAATCGTAGTTCATTGCATGTTTCCGTTAAATGCTTAAAATTGACCATTATGCCCTTATTTTATAAAAATGAGATTTTGAAAATGTGAGAGGACAAAAAGCTTTATGACTGATATATAAGTTTGTCCTAAAAATTTGACATCAGTTTCTAGTCTAAAATGAAAGTTATGCACGATATCGTAAAACAAGACTTTTTGTTAATTAAATTGCATTTTTAGCAAAAATTATGTTTAAACCCAAATTTTGGCACCAAACCCATTGCCTACTGTTTTAATATAATTTTTAAGGATTTTTGGAATTTTTGGTCAAATTTTATACTGACCATAACGTAGAGTTCTAGCATGAATTCGGTAATTGACGATAATGCCCTTTTCATTAATAAAATAAGTTTAACATATGATTTGAATGCCAAACCTTTTCCTACTGAATTTATATGAAAAATAAAATGATTTAAGCGTTCAAGGCTAATAAAAATCTCAGAATTTCATAAACGTCGCATATATCGTCAATTGTCGACTTTTACGCTAATTAGGTACATAGTATGGTTTAAAACCATATTTAACACCTAAGACTTGTTACCTACTAAGTTTATAAATAAACTTTGATATTTCTATAGTAAGTACAAGTTGTGAACTCAGACTTCCATTTTTACCTTTAAAAGCATATGTGAAATGACCAAAATGCCCCTACGGTGCATAGTTTGGCCATAAATGATAAACCTCACATATGTATGATATCTTACTGATGCAACTTGATAAAATAAATATTTTTACTGAATATTTTAGACCAGAACCTCAGATAGCTATTTAACCTCTTTTATAAACTTTAAAATGACCAAATTACCCTTTTGGGGCTTAAATTGGTTTTAAATTCGTTTTGGGCATAATCGGAGATATCCTACTGATATCACAACATATTTTAAGCATAATAACTTATGGAACTTGTACATGACTCATTCGGTTACCCGTTATGCATATACGCGTTCGGTATGGTTTATGTAACTAGTTTGCATAAGTTAGCCGAAACGGGTCAAACCTTATCATTTTCACTTCAAAATCCAGAATGTTTTTAGTTTACCATTATATACAAGTCTTCATACTTGTTTGGTCTAAATCACATTCCAATCCGGTCATCGCTTAATCTTGCATTTCGTAAACTCTTCTTTAAAACTAACCGGTCTAAGTTACAACTTAAATAAGACCCGTCAGGAAATCTAATAGGATACTAAAACATTCGTTCCTGATTAGGAGCCCAGTAAAAGCTACCTACACTTACTGAATAGAATATACGACTGAGATTAAATTACATTTCTAAGCTCAGGTAAATACTTTTAACTTATTTTCCCTTATACGGGCTTGGGATACTGTAAATTATTACCGCTTGGTCGGGTATTGAATATTTAATCGATTAGTGGTTAAATCATTAAGATAACCCGTTTTAATCTATTTGGTTTGGTACAAAGCCTTTGGGGGGTTAATGATTGTGTCCTGGATATCCTCGGCTCATTCATTAGAAATGGCCATGACTTAAGCACGAGGTGTAGGCATACACCAAACAGTTGCGTATGTAAAACGGTATCTCACTCGTGAGGAAACTTCTTGTGGGCCTATACTAGTGGTGTGTCTATTAATCTTGTCCCGGCTCTTCTAACCAGGCCCTGAACGGACGACAAACATATAATTCTGTATACAAGATTATTTTAATAATTGTCCCAAGTTATAAAAGATTTTATGCCTTGTGCAACCAAACCAATTTTATAAATACTTTTCAAAAGAGTCAGTTAATTGTATTTACCAGTGTAAACTGACGTATTTTTTCAAAAAGAATAAGTGCAGGTACTACACGAAATGGGCTGGAACCTCCTGAGTATTAATTAAAGAGTCTTGCAAGCTTTTAATACTTTAAGTCTGTTGAACAATATTTACTTTCTATTTTAGATCCGCCTGTGGATCCATTTACAACCGCTGTGTAATATTTTATTATACTTTTAATTCGGTTTGTATTATTACTTTAGACTTCCGCTGTGCATTAAATTGTGATTATTTGACTATGATGATATCAACTACGTCACGATACTCCCCACCGGGCCCACCGGTAATACGTGTAAATATCGAGGTGTGACATGTATGAATCACGGTATACATAATTTGAAAATAAAAATGAGTACGTATAAGAATGTATATTTACGTTTTAGAATGTATGAGACCAACGTAAGCGAATCCCTCAGGTTTCGCTCGCACATAGGTACGGATGTATGAATTATGAGTATGAATAAAAGTATGAGCATAAGTATAAGTTTAAGTATGAAAACGCATGTGAGTAAAAGTATGAACATATAACGTATGGTTATGAATATGAATATGAGTACAAATTTGAGCATAAAACGTATGGGTATGAATATGAATATGAGTATAAGTATAAGCATAAAACGTATGTGTATGAATATGAATATGAGTATAGGTATAAGCATAAAACGTATTGTTATGAGTATGAGTATGAGTGCAAGTACGAATAATAATGATTGCGTATATAGTACTATTTGAAACATAACGAATTTAAGTATATAAAAACGATCAAAAGGTTGAGTATGTAAAAATGAACGGTTTAAGTGAAATTGTCGTGAGATATTGACTAAAACATGTACGATGATATGCACATATAGTTGTTTGAGCAAAACGTTGAGTTTATCAAATCAAAATAGATTGAGTTTGACTTTGTAATGTAGAATCTAGTTTGTGGATGTTAAAAATATGTAAAGCATCTATTGATTATGTGAGATGTACTTTGTAAAAGAACGGAAATGCTACTCTTGTTTTAAAAGAATTTACGTACGTTGAAAATTGTCGGTTCCTATGAAGTTTTCTTGCCCACGTTTTTTGAATTTAAATGACATATTGAGCGGTGTATAAAAAGTTCTTTGTAAATAATAAGTTTGCATCATCTCAAAGGATCTTGCATTAAAATAAGAAATTTAAAAGTTGGAAGTTCTCGTGAAAACGTTGATTCTTAAAAGAAATTTAGCATAATGAACTTAGTGATCGTTGAAAGGTGTTTTAGTAAAATGATTTATGAACATTGAAAGTAGTTTTAGTAAAACGGTCCTATAATAACTATAAGATCTCATAGGAATGTGAGACGGATTTCCGAAAGTATAAATATACGACAAGTTTTCTAATTAGGGAAAGTGCGGAAAAGCAGGGCGTTACATGAAATCTATGATGAATTCGTAGACAACAGTATTGGACCAAAGGGATAGTTTTTGTATTTTTCTTTTGTAATTCAAATTGCTTTAAAACATCCGTTATAATTATAAAAATATTCCAGATATTAAAATAACTTTATTTTAAAAGAATTTGTTTTTTATTTATACTTTATATAAAAAGTAATTTATCTTGTCATTATTATTTACTTTATAAAAATATTAAAATCAAAATTTTTATAAAGTAAATTTAACACTAATTTTATATATATATAGGAAGTGTAGAATACAATTCCTCTTATCCTACATCACGTACGCGACTACAGGATCAAAACACGTGTCCCTGATTTAGTTTTCATAGCTAAAGGCAAAACAGACAATTCATTCAATCGTAACTCTCTCCTCACCAGTGAACTCGCCATGATCACTGGCGAATTCAACATATTCAAAATCAACATCTGGGTTTCGTCCGGTGCTGTTCTGTGGATCCATAGAAAACAACAATCGATTAAAACTCTAATCGCACAAAAATGACAACCACAAATGTATAATTTTAAAATTTACGCATATTTTGAAAGTGATACTATTTGATTGTAATGGTTGTGATGATTTTTAATTATATGTGAGGCCAATTGTTATGGAATCACATTTCGCATGTTTTGAGACAGACAAATCACATGTAATGATAATGCACTAGATGTGAATTTCTCATGATTTGAATAATAAAACGCATGTTGTTCTCATTTTTATTGAAGATCTCATGAGAAATCGCATATTATAAGAACCTAAACATTACTTTCACATTAATTTCGCATGTTTTTGAGACACACAAATCACATGTAATGATGATGCATTAGATGTGAATTTCGCATCAGTTGAATGATAAAATCGCATGTTCTTATTTTTTTTATTGAATATCTCATGAGAAATCGCATATTATAAGAACCCAAACATTACTTTCACATGTATCCGCATACGATAAAACCCTAAAATCGCATGGGGGATGAAATCGCATGTTGTGTTTTATGGGGTGAAATCGCATGGGGGGATGAAATAGCATGGGGGATGAAATCGCATGAGGGATGAAGATCTGGCGGTTGGGGTTATCGCGTACGCAATGTACGATAAGCCATTTTGTACGTTAACTGACCCCTATATATATATATAATAACATTTTTTACAAAAATCAACCTTTATGTTATAAATAATCTTTTTGCACAAATCAGCCTTTATGTAATTAAAGACCATAGTACCCTCACATGCAAAGCATGTGAGGTAACTTAATTGAGTTTTTGGACGACGTTAGTTGCAAAGGTTATAGAACGTTATAAAACATGAACATAAAAGTTAGGTTTTACCGATTTTATAGTGAAAGGTATAAAGTGCAGTTTAAATATAACATAAAGGCTGATTTATGCAATTTAGTCTTTAGTTAATTAGTGTATTCTAGTATATTAGTAAGCTTTGTAATTTAAAAAAAAACGCTCCCACATAATTTATGATTTATGGGAAGTGATGTGAATACTGTAACCCCACAGCAGCAACAAGGATTAATATTTTCCCAAAGTGCGCGTCTTTGTGGCAAAGCGCGGGAAAATTGGCGAGGATTTTAGTTTAGGGTTGTATCGAATCACAGTGTTTGCAAATGAAGGGTGAAAGAAGCATCGATCTCGGCGGCGTAAAGTCGTCTTCTTCGGCAGTGGATCTTACCCATCAGATCCACCAGCTTCCTTGCTACATCAAGTTCAATGGACCCTCGCCTGTTTCTCACTACTTTAAACCCAAATCCCCTGGTATATACATCTCAATCCTCCTGAACCATTATCAAATATTCCATATTGCTGATTTAGGCCTTTCTTTCTACAATTAGGTGTTGAGGTCGATGCTCTGAATGTGAAGGAGGCTCACTTTAGAGGAAGAAAACTGTAGTTGCTCAGACCCTGGTATCGAAATCAGCCATGCAATGGCGGTGGAACAGGCTGCAACATGCAGCTGTCTCTTTTTTGCTCGCTGGCACTTTTGTCGCGGCCCGCATAAGAAATGGGGAAGGCCTACGTGGCCCGCGACGATGGGTAATTCCGGTAAAAAGTTTTCAAACTTTTCAATTTCAGTCCCTGGTCCAAAATAAGTTTATTTAACTTTATTTTATTGCACTTATGACCCCAATAGTTAACTAACAAGTGTCTTGGGTCATTATTTAACTCTGTTAAGCTCCCGGTTAGTTGTAAGATCACCCGAAACGTCTTGTTTTCATCGAAACTCCACAAAATTATTATCCAATATCCATGGAAGTATAAGGAAGTATTACAAAGTCTCGGAAAATGTTAAAAGGTTGCTCAGAGGTAACTTTAAACATGTTGACACATTTAACCCTTATGCTTTGTAAACTTTTCAATTTAAGCACAAACGGCTTTCTATGTTCGACAAATTATTCATTAAAGAATACGAACGTCTTATGAGGTCATTCAGAGGCACAAGCTTGGCATGATGACACATTTGATCCTTTTAAGCTCATACTTTCATCGTTTGTCCATTTTAGTCCCTCGAAAGCAATTCGTTACACGTTTAAGTTCATGACACGTGTCTTTATTATATTGGACATGTTTTTGCGAGGTGTTACATTAACAAACAACCAAAATTGCACTATGAAGGGGGTGAATCTGATATGTTCCAAGTTGAAGTTGATAAAATGTCATATTTTGAGCTTTTGGATTTTGTAATGGAGCATGGTTCATACAAAAGTAAGGATTTTAAAATGTACTACTTAGTTCCCGGAATGAAGTTTGAAGATGGCCTTGTGAAGTTGAATAATGACAACGATGTTAACGAGATGATGGTGAAATTGGGGGATGATTTCAGGCATATTCTCCATCTTTACTGCCAAAAGCCGCATATTAAGCCTATTCTAAGAAAAAAAAGGCCCAGCCCACTAACACAGAAGCCCAGCCCACTAACACAGAACCTCAGCAAAACCCTACACCCTCACAATACCTGATAACAGTTGCTAGTTTTATTAAGCCTCCATGTTTTGGTAAACCATCTTCAAGTACACTCCTCACAACACCAAACAAACCTTCTGGTTTTAGGAGATCATCTGCTGCAAGAATTCCCACACCTACCAAAACAGTTACAATATCTGAACCACAAACTAGTACACCAATTGTTAACAGTCCTGAACCTCTAAAAGAAACAGTTCAAATTTCTGAACCTGTAAAAGACTTAGTTATCATTCCTGAACCCCAAACAGGATCTGACAGTGAAGATGGATCTGATGCTGGGAATGAAGCTGAGGATGGATCTGATGAAGACTGGATAACAGATGATTTAAATGCTTCTGAGTCAAACAGGGATGATGAAGAATGGGTAGCATCAAGAAAAGCTATAAAGCATAACAGTCAGTTGTTAAAGAAAGACTTGCTTTTAAAGTTATTGAAGGAACTTGAAGTGAAACCAGTTGGTCAACATAATACTGCAGCGGAGGAAGAACATAGTGGTGCAAGTAGCTATGAAGATTCTGAGGGGGATGTTCCTTCACCAGGAGAGAGTGAGGAAGATGACATAAGGGGGAAAAGGAACAAGGTTACTGTCCCAGTTGTTACTTCATATCCAGATTGGAGTAAGTGGAATTGGGTGGTTGGTACTAGGTTCCCTTCAAGGGAATATTTCAAAAAAGCAGTTACAAATTATGCAGTTACTAATGGGAGGGATTTGTGGATATCAGTTAGTAACAAGAACAGACATGGCAGAATAGGTGCTAGCTGTGTAACAGGGTGTCCATTTAATGTGTATTGTTCCTATCACCCTAGAAAGGGATGTTATATGGTTAAATCTGTAAAGAAGGAACACACTTGTCAAAGAAATATGTCAAAGAATAGGCAACTCACTGCTGACTTCATATCTGACCAGTTCTTGACATTATTTAAAGCAACCCCAAATTGGAGTGCAAAGATATCCAAGACGCAGTGAAAGAGAAGTATAAGGTTATCATTACAAAGTGGTTGGCCTATAAGGCAAAATGCAAAGCTTCTGGGAAACTGCATGGATCAATGAAAGAACATTACAGTAAACTGGGATCATATTTGGAAGCCCTTAGGGAAGCAAACCCTGAGTCAACTTTTGAACTTGTAACTGTCCCACCAGAATACTATGATATGCAAAGTAGTGCAGAAGTCTTCTTTAGGCTCTTTATTTATTTTGATGCTTTGAAGAAAGGTCTTTTAGCAGGGTGTAGGAGACTTTTATGTCTTGATGGTTGTTTTCTAAAAACATTTATAGGAGGTATGTTACTGGTTGCAGTGGGTAGGGATGCAAATAATCAAATGTATCCAGTAGCATGGGCTGTGGTAGAGGGTGAGAACAAAGACAGTTGGACATGGTTCATGAATGAGTTGAAGAAGTGTTTAGAAGTACTTAAAGAAGGGAATGGGTGGACACTTATTTCTGACTAACAAAATGTATGTTATGTTCTAATATCTGTTATATTTTGTCATGTATATGTTATTTTGAATATGATAGATGGTGTGTTTTTGAACATGATATCTGTTATAACAGGGTTTACTAAATGTTGTTGCTTTGGTTTGGGCCAATGCCGAGCATAGGAACTGTGCTAGGCACATCTATGCAAATTGGCATAAGAAATTCAAGTGTGATGACTTAAAGGAATTGTTTTGGAGAGCTGCTAGATCCTACAACATACCTGATTACAAGATGGCAATTGCTGAGATGAAGGTAATGGATGAAGAAGCAACATAAGCATTCATCAGTCAGAACCCTAAATGTTTTTGCAGATGTTATGTTAGTACTGAAGCCAAGTCAAATGTTATTGTGAACAACAAGGACATCTATCTCAAGTCCTATCAGTTTACAATCCCACCAATACCTTCAGATAAGTATTGGCCATCTGTTGATTCCCCACTAGAACCTCCACCAGTCAAAGTTGGTCCTGGCAGAAAAAATAGGAAGAAAGATCCTCATGAATTCCCCAAAAAAGGTAAACTTAGTAGGCATGGTATGTTTATGAGATGTGGCAACTGCAAGGGCAAGAGGCATACTAGGAAAGCTTGTACTAAAGCCTCAGCAGAATCAAGTAAGCAAACAAAGAAAAGGGGGAGGCCCAAAAAGAATCAACTTGCTTCATTGTCGGTCACAGCAGTTGAAACTGGCAGTCAACAACAGTCTCAACATTCACGTGCAACTCAAAAATCCAGGGGAAGACCAAGGAAGGCTGCATAAACAACCCCAGAAGCTTAAACCTGCTGATATGTCTTTTGTTAGGATTATGAAACTCTTATGTTTTAAACTGGTTGTCTTTTGTTAGGCTTTATGTCGTCTTTTGTTAAGCTTAAACTGGTTGTCTTTTGTTAGGCTTTATGTCGTCTTTTGTAATCGTCTTTTGTTGGGTTCAAAACTTTATGTAATGGTTAACTTGGTTATGGTTATTATGTAATGGTTAGTAATGGGTATTATGTAATGGTTAGTATGTAATGGTTAGTTTTAAAACGAAACTTTATGTAATGGTTAACTTGTAATGGTCATTATGTAAAAGCGAAAGTGCATGTGTAGCTAATGGTTTGACAAAACACTACAATCTTCTTTAATCGGATTTCATTCCAAATTGCCATTCCAAGTCATAACATACAAAACACTACACAATCTATTCCATTCCATATTGCCATACAAAACACTACACAACCTAAAAACTAGTGCTGCAATCAAACCAAAAACCAAAAAACAAAACCTAAAACTAGTGCTGCAATCAAACATCTTCTGCTTTTAACATTCTGACCAGCATTTTTCCTCAAAATTTTGTTCTCTTCCATAAGAACCATCTTGCTAATTTCTAAGTTTGCAATCTTCATTTAGAGTGCCTTGTTTATTTCAACCAGATTATTGGTGCCATCAACATCTTCTTTCCAAACAAAGAACTTGCAATTCGAATTCTAACAAATTAAATCACAAAATGTGGAAGCTTTCAAGGCATAATTATCAACATACAAACTAATTTTACTTACATGCCATAAAGGGCATCCATAAAACTCCTTCCCTTGTCTAGAACTTCGAGAACCAGCAACTCGCTTCACTACTACCATCTCATGATTACAATAAACATTCCTATCGGTCCCAATCCTATAGATTCTTGGTTTATTGTTTCGAGAGCATGAAGAAGACGAAGAAGAACTCATCAATATCCCCTAATTGAATCGCGAGGGAGAATTCCTATGAACTAGGGTTTTTTTTGGGTTTCAGTTGATAAAAAGAAGCTAGGTATTTAAAAAGGATCAGGGGAATACTAATCATCTGCCACGTAATCTTTTTTGACACATCATCCGTTAGTCAGCTGCCACATCAACCATTTAACTAACTGAGTTAGGGATTTTTAACGGGGGACCATTGTGGGAAAAATAGGTGAAATGTGGGACTGGTAGGGGGAATATTTTGAGGTGCGATTATTAATGGCCAAAAAGGTGTAAGTGAGATTATTATAGACCAATTCCTCTAAAAAAATACATTTTTCATAAAATGAAAACACGGCAATGTCAGGCTAGCCTATATGATAAAGACTCATACCTATTCAAAAGGAGATCCGAGAATAGGAATAAGCTTTGTAATTTAAAAAATAAAAAATAAAAACGCTCCCACATAATTTATTGGGAAAATTACCAAATTAGCCGCTTGACCAGGCCTTTTACCAAAATAGCCATTTGACCAGGCTTTATACACCTTCAATGCAAGTGAACTCTCATTTTTATGCACCTTCATAAATTCAGGGTGTAGCGGCTTGGGCATGGGTTGAAAGCTCATAAATTCAGGGTGTAGCGGCTTGGGCATAGGTTGAAAGCTCATAAATTCAGGTGCATAAAAATGAGAGTTCACTTGCATTGAAGGTGCATAAAGCCTGGTCAAATGGCTATTTTGGAAAAGTGCCTGGTCAAGCGGCTAATTTGGTAATTTTCCCTAATTTATTTATGATTTATGGGAAGTGATGTGAATAGTGTAACCCCACAGCAGCAACAAGGATTAATATTTTCCCAAAGTGCGCGTCTTTGTGGCAAAGCGCGGGAAAATAGGCCGGGGATTTTAGTTTAGGGTTGTATCGAATCACAGTATCTGCAAATGAAGGGTGAAAGAAGCATCGATCTCGGCGGCGTAAAGTCCTCTTCTTCTGCAGTGGATCTTACCGATCAGATCCACCAGCTTCCTTGCTGCATCAAGTTCAACGGACCCTCTCCTGTTTCTCACTACTTTAAACCCAAATCCACTGGTATACATATCTTAATCCTCCTGAACCATTCTCAAATATTCCATATTGCTGAATTAGGGCTTTCTTTCTGCAATTAGGTGTTGAGGTGGATGCTCTGAATGTGAAGGAGGCTCACTTTAGAGGAAGAAAATTGCAAGGCACAACTGTTACACTTCCTCATGGTTATTCTGGTACTATTTTCCCCCTTTTTTGTTAATATTTGTAAAAATAACTGACTCAGATTTTTCAAAGTTCTGAAGCTTTTGTGTATTTCATGATGTTACAATCTGTGTTCAGTGAGGTGTTGGTTGTCTTCAAGACACCAACCATATTTTGAAGTTTACTTTCATGAGTCTATGAATTGTAGGCAGTAGGATTTAGTGAAAAAGTGTTTATGAAGAGCATTATAATCTTCTCATATTTTACATTTTCAACAGAAAACTACTATTTACCGAAGTATGTTCTACCCCTCCGGGGCGAGGCTTTGTTTTTAGTAGATTAGGGTTTTCTATTCAGAAGGGGATGGCGGCGCAGTTTGTTGCTCGTCTACCTGCTATCCTTATGTAATTTGCCCTGGTGATTGGAATGAAACAATTATAACTAAAAAAAAATGTCCTTATGAGATAATTCCTAATTCCCCACATCTACATTACTTTAAGTTTCAATTTTGCCCATGGCTTTCTAGCCTATTGGCTTTTTGGTGGTGGGATAAAGCTTTGAGACCAATAGGTCCCGAGTTCGATTCCCACAAGGGGGTTTTTCCCATATTTATTGGGTTTCCTTTTGAATTGTTGTATAGACATTATGTCTAGTGGAGATGGATATGATCGGGTGGTTCTGCTGGTGGCACGATGATATTCCAGTGTTCCGTCAGTGATACAAATTTTCCATTAAAAAAAAAAAAAGATTTTTTCTGACTTATGAATTGAGTGGCTTGATGTAAGTGTGGGATTTCGTGAAAAACTGTGTATAAAGGAGGAAAACTTTCTTTTTCCCAAGTTATTTGAGGCGTTTTTTTTTTCCGATTCCCTTCCAAATCAAATTATGCAGTCTGATTGGTGTTTGCTAAAAAAACTTCGTTTGGATATAATTTATTACTTTACATTTGTTCATCATTAAATTGCATCTAGTAGTAATTAATTGGTGCAGATCTTGAAGTTCATCAGAAATATTGTTATAGTGACTTGTTTATCATGATGATTATAATTTTCTCATATTTTACGTTTTGATCAGAAAACTATGATTTACTGAAATGTGTTCTACTATGGTGTGTACACAGGGCAAGAACACATGAGATAATTTCTTATACCTTTTCACTCATTGGAATTTGCTTATATTTCAAAATTTAATTTTCTGACTTCATGATTTGAATGGCTGGATGTAAAGTGTGTATAAAGAAACTAAGAAAGTGGTAACACATATATATAGGAGGAAAATTTTCTTATTTCCTTAATATACAAGTCAATTTTCTTTTGGATCATATCATAATCAAATTATACAGTCTGATTGGTGCTACAAAGCTTGAATAGGACATCGTATAGTAGTTAAACAGTTCTGATCGTCAAGTATCTCAGACTTTTGTTGTAGTGACTTGCATATCAACATGATTATGATTTTCTCAGATTCTATATCTGAGCAGGAGGCTCGTTTCTTTGGGAGGATGGGTATTGTTTGAAACTAGTTTTGTACTAAAAAAACTATGATTTTACTGATAAGAAGTTTGTGACCAAAGTATTATTAAGTTTCAACATTAGAGAGATCGGTTACCAGCTGTCGTCTGGTCCTGTCAAGTATGCTCTAACCAAAGATTTGCTAATACAATGCAGGATTTGTCATAGGAAAGAAAACACCTGCAAAGAGAAAAGCTTCTGATACTAATGGAGGAATGACAGATTCTTGGCAGGCGAATGCGAAGTTCCAAAACATAACGTTATGGAATCATGATAATCTACCATCAAAAGAAGATGCTTTCTTGCGTGCGTTTCATTGGTTTGATGTTGCAAAAGCAGTAAGTACAAAAACTGTTTGTTCAAATTTTGTATGCTGGTTCTTATGAAAATTCATCTAAACCGTTCAAGTTTTTTTATACGACTATTATAGGAGAAGCTCATATCTTAAATGTTATGTTCTTACAAAATCTATATTGACAGTTGCATAAACCAGTGACGGCTGACGATATGGAGTCTGCATCTAATCCTGGAGCTACATCAACAGACTGACCAGCTAATCCATTTTGTTATTTCAGCAAGAAGTACATGTACCTTCTTTTACTTAATTCACTATTTAATTAAAACTGACATGCTACCTAATGTCTTTTACACACAAGCATTATACACGGTAATGATGCCAGCACAAATAAAAGCAAGCACCAAAAAACCATAGAGCTACACAGCATATTAATGGCTTTCGTGTGGGATTTACTAAACACGGTCCATGTACTTACTCGTGACAATGACATCAACCTAAACCTCGACACACTTAAAATTGTGTTACCCAAACACAACCCGTGAAACCTATCTATCTAACGAGTCAAATGGGTGATGGATTGTAAACTATTGGTGGGTTGTAAACGGTTTATGATCAAGTTAACGGGTTAAACGGTTGGCAAGTTGTGATAAATGAGTTAAACAGGTTGGCGGGTTGACCTCATAAAATCCAGTGTTTTTATAATCTAGTTTTAAATAGGTTGAGGGTCCGCTGTCTAATTAAACTGGTTAGAGAGGTCAACCTAAACATGATCTGTTTAATTAAACAGGTAAACTTGTCAATCCGAACACATTCTATTTATTAAACCAGTTAGACATGACAACCCAAACCTGATTATTTACGTTTTGTTTTAGAAATGGTCACCCCTATTAGCATTTGTGTCCTGAAAGCCTAGTGTCCAACACATCCTCCAACTTATATTGATGTTGACATGCATATCTTCTCACATCAGGCTCTTGATTGATAGTTATACTATTTTGGATTTTACATAAACTACCCTAGACCTTTATCATTTACGTTTTGAACCAAGTATAGTGTATAATAGTTATCATATAGTAAGGTGGTGTTTGTTTTTTGGCCAGAAGCACTTCTGGCCACTTATGTCTTCGACGCGCAGACGCGCGCAGACGTTTGAGTGCTGCAGCTTGTTTGTTTTCTCGCAGACCTTTCATTAAAAAAGGTCTGCGAGACCTCTTCTTGGCACAGACATTGACCCATGTCTTCTAAGGTCTGCTCATCTCTTCTCACCTTCTCCTCTTCTCCCTCCAAACACCACCTCCTCTGCCACCACCTCCACCTCTGCTGCCCACCTCCACTCCGCAACCACCTCCCACCCCTGCTCCGCCACCACCTCCACAAATCAACAGAATCAACGAACACCATAAACCCCTGTTCATGTTCCTTCGACACCCTCAAATCAACAGAATCAAGAACACCTCCACCTCCGACACCCTCTCTCTCCTCCGCCGTCAAAACCCACCACCATCGTCACCGTCAATCCCCAAATCGAAACCCCCAAATCCACGATCTCTCTCTCCTCCCTCGATCTCTCTCTCTCTCTGCCTTCATCTGCAAATAAAACCCCCAAATCGAAACCCCCAAATCCACCATCATCTTCATCGCAAAGAGAGAGAGGAGTGTTCTGTGGTGGTGGTGGTTGCGACGAGGGTGGGTGTTCGGTGGTGGTGGTGGTTGCGACGGGGGTTGGTGTTCTGTGGTGGTGGTGGTGGTGGTTTCGACGGGGGTGGGTGTTCTGTGGTGGTGGTGGTGGTTGCGACGGTGGTAGATGAGGGCAGAGAGAGAGAAGAGTGGTGACGGTGGTGGCTGTGGTGTAGTGGTGACGGTGGTGGCGGTGGTGTAGTGGTGACGGTGGTGGTGGTAGATGAGGGCAGAGAGAGAGATCGAGGGAGGAGAGAGAGATCAGTGTGTGTGTTGTGTGTGTGAGAAGGGGTTTTGTAGAAGTAAAAAAACAAACCATCTTCTCCTTGCAGACTGCAGACATTTGGTCCACCTCTTCTTCTGCAGATGCCTGCAGATGTGGTCCGCAGACTGCAGACCTTTTCCCGCAGAAAAAACAAATAACACCTAAAATTCATACTTTTTTTCATCTTAAATCTTAAATCATTTCTTCCAAGTTTGCACTCATTTGTGCCTATTTTTAAGATCTTTCTGTTTCACATAACCTAGTTGGTATTCGGATGGACTTCATTTACATTCCATCATAGCATATGTTCATGTTATTTTTTTTTTGAACGGCCAACAGAATCAATCCCGAGAACTCTCGGAGCACCCACTGGACCAAACGGAGTACTCTAAGAGTAACCCGAGTCCACCACCAATTCCGGGGAAAACCCGGTAACCCACCCGCCCGTAGGCATGACGGTGAAATTACCGGTAAAACCCGTTTGGCTCAAGGATCGAACCCAGGTTTCCCTAGGTCTCCTATCATTGCCCACCAATGCCTCACTCTGCACCAAGTGGGAGTTGAACTTGCATCTCTCAAGAGAAATGCAAGCCTTCCACCACTTGATCTAGAGATCATTGGCATATGTTCATGTTATTTAACTTGTCATTTTATCATAGCATCCTTTCTTGCTTTTATATTGCCATTCATATGCAATTTGCTTACTTCATATAGAAGTAACGTATCAATGCAAACATTCAAAAAAAGACATTATACATGCCTTTGTTTGCTTGTATATAAATTTGCAAATTAATTCTACATCAGGCCCTACAAGCTTTATGAACTAAAAACTTTAAGATTTTTATAGAAGTTTCACCATATGCATCAATGTAAGTACTAACGGTTCTTTAAATATTTTTTTTAGAAACTTAATGACTTATAGTCACGATTTGTTTTGAAAGGCTTATTTTATGTGTGTTTTTGTGTAAGAAAAACTCTTATCTATTCGTATTAGTTAAACACTGTTCTACCTTCTTCAAAGAAGTATAAATGTAATCTTCATAGTTTTTAGAGTTAAATGCTTGGTTGGTCCCTGTGGTTTTCAAAAATTGCAGACTTGGTCCTAGTGGTTTACTAATTACACGCGTGGTCCCAAAACTTGTCAAAAATGAACTCGGTTGGTCCCCAGCCCTAACATCAGTTAAATTTCTCAGTTAAGTCCATGTTAAATGAACAAAATACCCATCTTCATCACCATCATCTTCATCACCAACCTCTGCAAATTTTAAAAACCAAAATACCCATCTTCATCACCTTCGCCACTTCTCACCTCCGCCACCATCTCACCCACCACCACCATCTCACCTCCGCCACCATCTCACCTCCGCCACTTCGCCACTTCTCACCTCCGCCACCTCTGCAACCGAGACAAAAGTAATGTAAAATTATGAATCAGGACACAAATTGGCAATGTTTTTTGAGAAAACTAGTGTAGATGATTGATTGCTGCTGTCAATGAAACAGATCTACCATACTTTGATTTTAAATATTGACATTTGATGCTGATTTGTTTCTATATATTCTGAAAATTAGTATAATGTTTTATATCATGCTCCTGAAATTTCAGTTACTAATAAGCTAAACAGTTCGTGTGAGTTTAACATAGAATCGTGTATAGTTTGGATAAAATTTCTGTCCGGTTAGGTTGAAATGTTACAATTGAAATGAATTTTGCTATATGATCACCAATTGGAATTTGAGAACAAATTTTCTGGCAAATTGGTTTGCGATTCGGTGCTCTTATCATCACGAGGTTTATGTGTATTAAGTAGCAATGCACCTATTTTTTGATTGTGTGAATTCGCTTTCTACTGCAATTTTGCTATTTTTTGATGGTGGCGGAGGTGAGATGGTGGCGGTGGGTGAGATGATGGCGGAGGTGAGAAGTGGCGAAGGTGATGAAGATGGGTATTTGGGTTTTTAAAAATTGCAGAGATTGGTGATGAAGATGATGGTGATGAAGATGGGTATTTTGGTCATTTAACATGGACTTAACTGAGAAATTTAACTGATGTTAGGGTTGGGGACCAACCGAGTTCATTTTTAACAAGTTTTGGGATCACGCGTGTAATTAGTAAACCACTAGGACCAAGTCTGCAATTTTTGAAAACCACAGGGACCAACCAAGCATTTAACTCTAGTTTTTAGAGTATATCCCTAGATTGGGCCTGGCCCAACGATTTTGAGCCTAACACATAGAGGCCTATAAATCCACAGCCCATGGTGTGTCTCTATATAAGGGATGTTTCCTTTCCACATACACTCACATTGTACGCCATTTATGTATACTGGTATCAATGGTAAATCCAATACTGACTTGAATGCAATACTAACTTGAGCGTCAGAAGGTGATACAGAGAAGTTGGGTATTTGACCCCTTCTAACGAGTTTCCCATAGTTTTGCATATCTCACTCTAGACAGGGAAGACTAAGTGTGACAAGTTTATCTTCTTAATTGTTGTGGTGATCTTAACCCCATCTCGGCGGATCCATGTAGCAACAAAAAATCAACCTAAGAGAGTTTCCTCAAAATCACTTCCCAAACATATTCCAAACACTAGTATCTAAACTGAGGTCAAAGCTAGTCACACATGACAATCTACACCAATTTTACCATTTCTTCAATTTCCCTTTTGAAATCACGCCAATCCCTTAAAAACACTTTTAATGGTGTTATCAGACAAATTTCGAATCAACAAATTGGTGTCTTACACATCAGTTAATCGAAGTTACATATTGGGTTTTTCTGAAACTCATTCTAACCAATTTAGGCTACATGCATATGATATCTTGTTAGATTCTAAATTTAAAATAATCCAACATTTCTGAGATGTAAGACGTCATCAACGAGTAACTATTATCATGTGGGGTTCAAAACCCCCCTTTCTATTAATATGTTTTAGTAGTTTTTTTTACATTCCATCACTTTAAAATGTAAAAAAACTTATTTATGCACGACCAATCATAGCCTTTTGAAAGAAAAATGATCTGTATGTGTCGAATTCCAATAAATCTTTCAGCTGATATTTGTAGAAATTACCTTTACCTATATATTAAAAATAGAAAGGAATGAATAGTAACATCACTTATATTATTATTATTATATATTATATTATATTTATATATTAAAAATAGAAGATAGTACCATCACTAATTATTATTACCTATATATTAAAAATAGTTACCTATATATTAAAAATAGAAAGGAATGAATAGTAATATCACTTTTATATATATATATTAAAAATAGAAAGGGATGAATAGTAACATCACTAAGTGATTAGTGATGAGTAAATGGTATCGGGTACTGGTACCGGTATCAAATTTATCAAACCGGGTGTATTTTCGGTACCAGTTCGGTACCGGTATTCACTGGTTTACGCTCAAATACCGGTGTCGTACCAGTACCGACCGGTACCGAACTGTATCGTAACCGGTATATTCGGTACCTGTACCCATTTTTGGGGATTTCGGTAACGGTATTTTCGGTAACGGTTGGTACCGAGCTCATCACATCTTGTAGCAACGTAGCAATGCAAGTAATTGCACCGTTTAGATTACTTTTCATACACACAGTAAGTAAAATGTATTTCGTTTGAATGAATTTTTATATACACAACAACTTATTTTGCTTTCTTTTTTTGTCTTTTTCTGTAATTAATGAATTGTAGCATGCAAAATTTACTTGGATATTTAGATTATTGATGAGCAAATCATATTAAATCCTGTAATCAAACCGGTATCATATGGGTACCAAATTTACTATACCAAATCATTTTTTGGTACCCACCTTTTGGCGTTTTCAGAATCATTACTTTCGGTTCGACACCGGTCTAGCACCATACTTGTATTTATTGATTTTTACCTTCAAATACCATACCGTATTGTACCGAGTATTTTCGGTGCCGATACCTAATTTCGAGATTTTCTGGATTGGTACTTTCGGTGCCGTTACCAGTACCGAGCTCATCCATATTTTAACGTGTTAGCACCGTAATAACTGAACTGAAAACAACCGAATTCCCAACATGTAGGACGTGTGGGTCCTATTATTATATATTAGGTTATTTAAAATCGTTTTTTAGGACGGAGTGACTATCCTTACCACGTCATTTTTATTTATTTTTTTATATTCGGCATCTGCTTGCTGTTGCTGACATGCATTTTGCAGTCATTGGGTCCCCGCCGCAACGGGCGGGCGAAAAATCAACTAGTATTATTGAAAAGTGAATTACCTTTGTCGTCAGTGGTGATAAACTATTTATAAGTTACCTAAAGTGTTGTAGAGATGGGTAAATCCGGTTTTTTTTATTCCCGGAACCGGTTCTTAACCGTACCCGGTTTTTTACTGAGGTTCAATGGAACCGATTCTTGTAGGAACCGGTTCCAGTTCCTACCCGGTTTTAGACCAAAAATACCAGAACCGATTCTAACCGATTCCGGGTAGAGAATAACCGGTTCCTCCGAGGAACCGGTTCCTTCGGGTAACATACAGAAAAAGCTGCAAAAACCTGTAGGAATCGATTCCAACGGCTATAATGCCGTTAGGAATCGATTTATGGCCATTTAAAATCGGTTTCAAGTATATATATATACCCATTAACATCAAACATAAGTGTAGGAGTTCCAAAACAACTTAAATCGGTTTCAAGTTTACACCTTCTAATCGATTTCAAAGCTCGTTAAGGCATGCAACGATGAAGTAGTCATGGTTTTGGAAACCAAAAGAAACCCCCAAGTTTGGAAGCACTTTGATTTGTGCTTGATGTCCGATAGCCATGAGATGGCACGATGCAAAGGTCGCAGGAAGTTCATGAAGGCTACGGCGAACTCGACGCTTAAAAAACACACCGACCGTCATTGTCCGGTTACAAAGGCTACGACGAAGAAAAGTGAAGCCAGTGAATCATCCGGAACCGGTTCTTCGAAGGTTTAGTGTGTTTAGGTAATGTTAGATTTAGTGTGTTTTATGTTATGTAATGTTTGATTTAGTGTGTTTTATGTTAATGTAATGTTTAGTGTCTGGTAATGTTTGGTTTTAACTTATGTAACCGGTTCTAATTTAATGTAATATAATGTTTGGTTGAAATGAAACGGCTAGGAATCGATTCCACCGTAACATTGTCTACAATTTAAAGCATCGGGTCTCAGTTAGGTACGGAGGATCCGGTTCCGGGTAGGAACCAGGTACGTATCATTTTTTATTTAAAGTGGAACCGGGTAAGAACCTACGGGTTTTTTCAACCCAGAACCGGTTCTTCGATAAGGCAGGTAGGGACTGGAACCGGTTCCAGGTCGGGTCCGCCTGGTCGGGTTTGGAACCGGTTATTATGCCCATCTCTAAAGTGTTGCAAGGAATAATCAGGGCTTGTTTAGCTAAACTTATATAACTCAAAAAGGACTTTTTGTTAAAAGGAGTTATTGACTAATGACTTTTTGAAAAAGAGTTTTTAAAAAAGTGTTTTGATTAGCTTATGGGTTGGAAAAGCCAAAAAGTTAATAAGTTGTTTATTAAAAAAAAAGTGTTTGGATTTGCTTATGGGTGGATTAGCTTAGGTGTAACACTCCGTGTTTCGAAAGTCAAAGTCAAGATTGAAGTCAAAGGAAGACAAGATTGCTAATTGCGATCTGTCACTCCTTGCTCAACTCCTGTTTTGACTTCTTTGACTCGTAGATAGTCTATTTATGTTATCGCGTTAGTTGTATTATGTGGAGTACTTGTTAATAATCGAGGTTTAATCGCTATTAATCGCATGTTTAATCGATTTATCGCTTATCGCTATCGCAACTCGAATTATGTGTGCTGGATATTGTTTTACGTGTGTGTGCTATTTATGTGTTACCTGTGCATGTTATGTTTATGTTGAGGTGTTAATCGCAAATCAATCACATCACAATCGAATCGAAACGCTAAACGCATGTGAATTATAGTGATTGTATGTTAGATATAGTAGTTGGGATTAAAAGTAATTTGATGGGTAATACTATCGCATCGCTTGCTCGAATCGCATCGCAAAGCTCTACACGGGAATCGAAACGACGAAACTCATCGCGCTAAACACTCGGGTCGAGTGGCCAACCGATAGGGTGGCCATCCGATCGGATTGCCATCCGATCGGGTTGCCATCCGATCGGGTTGCCATCCGATCGGGTTGCCATCCGATCGGGTTGCCATCCGATCGGGTTGCCATCCGATCGACCAGCCATTTTCCCCCACTTTCCTTTTATGGAAACCTTATAAATACCCTCATATGTCACATCACTTGATGTTGACAGCTCTCTCTCCGCTCAACTCGCTCCAGCCAACTTTTCTTCCAATTTCTCCTGATTCTTTTAAGTTTCCAACCTAAATCTTGTACTTTCTTGATCTACACGCATTCCTACACCTTTCTATCTTTTGAATCTTAACTTTTAACCGTGAAATCACTAGATTTGAGGTGTTCTAGGATGATGTCATCATGGAGTTCTTATGAACTTCATATTTTGGCTTCAATCCACCAAGAACAACTTAGATCTGAACGATTTCCACATGAATAAACAAAGATCTTTCATAGATCTGAACATATTCATGGTGAAAAGGATTGAAGGATGGTTTTCTAACTTTCTTTCAACTCTTTTACACTCAATGCACTCAAACCCGATGGAATCGGAGCTTGTCCTGATCTTCTACCCATTCTTGGTGATGTATTAGTTCCAGATCCGAAATCCATCCAAGAGGTATTGACTTCAGGTTTGAACATGAACTACCGACTCGAACCGTGAACCGGTCGGACTAGGGTGATTCCTGTTCGGTCGGGTCACTTGGGCCGAGATAGGTTTCTGTTGATTCAAGCATGTTATCAAAATGCCTCGTTCAAACACTACAAAACTTCAAACGAATCAAGTGACAAGACGAACGGATCGTCGGGACGGATTGCCGTCCGATCGGATTGCCACCCGATCGACCGGCCATCCAATCAGGTTGCACTTGGGTTCCATACTTAAATTATTTTTCAAACTACTCAAGGAACTGAACGTTGAAACGGATTACCACCTGATCGGATTGCCATCTGATCGAGTGACCGTCCGATCGTGTGACGTTTGGGACTTGGATACTTAAACATTTTTCAACATGTGCAATATGTACGGATTGCCACCCGATCGGATGGCCATCCAATCGAGTGACCGTCCTGCTGTGAACTTGTTCTCACTCTGAGAAGTCTCGCCAATCGGATTGCTGCCCGATCGAACGGCTGTTCGATCGACCGACCTAAAAGGTAGAGATACTTCTCTATTTTCAAAATGCTACAATGAAAACTTCAAAAGGCAAACCATCATACACAAGCACATCCTCACCAGACGAGGTGACAATCCAATCGAATGGCCATCCGATCGGATGACCATCCGAACGGATTGCCACCCGATCGACTGGCCATCCGATCGGATTACCGTCCGATCCTTGTTACACTCGCATCGTTTTACGCGCCTCTTATCGTTATGCTATCGTTCTGATCAGGCTAATTCCGCTCTAGCGCTCCCTTCAATCCATCATCGCTGTGAGTATACTCGAACCCTTTTTGCTTTATGCACTTTTGGGTGTTACATACGTTACTTATTCTAAACCACGTCGAACACACTATGCAATACTTTAATGCTAACCGCTACTGCATGTTGTACGTGACTTAATGAATGCTTGTTTGTTATGTTTACACATGGATTGCTGTCTACCTGCCTTAGCAATGATAGTACTATAGTTTGGACTCAACACCTGTTCACTCAGGGTTTGTTAAGGACAATTAATTACATGGCTCACAGTGGTGAGTGTGTATTACGAACTGCCTTGCGCAGTCAACCCGTAGTCATTGGTATTGATAGGATCATGTCGATAACTTACGTGCTTCATTTCACACTGTGTACGTGCTGGTTATGCGTAAACGATTTCGAACTCTATTATATCTATCAAACTTGTATGCTCACCTTTACACTATGTGTATTAACTTTACTTTAACGTATGTGGCAGGTGCTTAAGATGTTAGAATGCTTGGCTTGCTGTGAAATCGAGGCTAGGAAAGGTCTAGAAACAAATAAACGAATTGCCTGTACTTAAATTCTGAGTTGTCAAAACAGAACAATTTGTCTTGACTTTGCCTGTAATAATTATGTTACTTTTTATGTCATGGTATGGGACGTGATGCTTTAAATAATTGGTAATCATAGTTGTTATGGAAACTTCTGGATAATCTGTTTAACTCAGTGCCACGCCCCGATGTTTCCGCCATCGGTTGGGGTGTGACATTAGGGCAAGGGGTAATTCTGTAATTGTGTTTTGAAAAATTATATGAAGTTCCAAAAAGTCACAAAATACTAGCTTTTCAAAACTGACTTTTTCTTCTATACAAAAAGTTGTTTCAAAAAGTCATTTTCAATTACCCAAACATTATTTTGACTTATTGGGTTTTTGAAAAAGCCAATAAGTCAATAAATTGTTTCAAAAAGCTTAGCTAAACATGCCCTCAATGTGAATCCAAATATTCATAGACATTTTTGTGTTAGGTGTTTGAGATTGATTATTTTAGCAACTTATTAGCTTATTGACTTTTTGAAAAGTTAAAAGGTGTTTGGCATGAATTTGTTATGTGAGGGGAAAAATCAATAAGTCACTCCATTGTTACTTATTAACTTTTCAAAAAGTCATAAGTTGTTTTGAAAAGCTAAGCCAAACATGACATTGGAAATGCTAAAACAATTTTTAAAGGAATTAGACGATTATGTGTTTACTTATTTATATATCTAAAATGAAAAATGAAACATATAGTTGTTGTTTTTTTGAGTTGTTGATGCATATGGAGCGGTTAGAGACTTATATCATAATCACATCTACATAATCTACATAAAGACACCATGTGACATTTTAGGCAAATCGGTCGGTCATCAGAAATTCCCCGTCTCAAATAGCACCAATGCATTTTGGACGCAGTTTTTGTGGATGAGAAATTCATAGATAAGTATGCTTGGGTGTAGGATGACCTCATGAGAAGTTTTCACTCGGGCGACCAATAATAAATTCATACACTCATTGTGAGCAAAACAGAAAATATTGGTTGGTATGAGAGGTCAGATGTTACTAAGGGTATGAGAGTCACTCAAGTTCCATTTTGTTTATGATTTTGGCGCAAACCTCATCGAGGAAAATCAGTACTCCGGTAATAAAGAATTCCTCGTCTCAAATATCACCAACACGTTTTGGGTGTAATGATTGTGGATAAGAGAAGAACTTAACAGTCTAGCGTACTCGAGTGACAAAAATCCACAAATGCATGACATCGTGGGCAATGTGGACACTATTACTTAGTATCGGAGGTTAGATGTTACATCCATGATGGAGTTCACATGCCAGGACATTTGCATACTTTGTTGAGTTTGATCATATGTTGTGGAGTGTTCGGATATGTTGAAAATGAGAGAATTTCTCAATTGATATTTTATTCACTGTGCCTTATTCACATGAAAGATACAAAATATATACAAAAAGATTAGAATGTGTAAGACCCTAACACGTTTTAACCGAGAAACACGCAATGGAAATGCAAACTAAAAAATTTCCTTATTCATTAACCTTCTAACATGCTTGAAAACCATTTAAAACAACTCTTTATAATAATTACATCTTTCCTTTCTTAATTTGGAGTTCTAATACAACACAAAATTATAAAACTACAAGACCTTACTCCCGTACAACCCATGCTCTGACTCGATCTTCACCACTTTACATTCCATAAGGATAATCCGTGATCCATTCCATGTAACTTGCAGTCACCATACACATCCACATCATTAGTAATTAGTGACAATGTACATAATTTAAAACATATATATAAGTTAAACGACATGACGCCATCTTACAATGTGTGATAATCCATTTGATTATGCTACTAAATTCAAAGCTTGCATTCCGGCAATGAACCTTCAAAAGCCAACAATGACTTCCCTGCACATTCATTCCATTCTCAAAGACAACATAATTAGTACCATTAACACTCATACGTATAATAAGCCACATACACATATGTAGAATTCTCATTCATTCAAAATTTCAATACGCACATACATACTGTTCTATCCAAACTTTTACATACATCTTCATTCTACATATTCATAAATACGAATCCTAGCCACAAACGCTCATTCATACAAAATTCGTACATACAACGTACACACATGCTCGTTCCTATTCATGATTACCTATGAGTTCCACCTACTAACATACAATTATATATATTCATACTTGTCTACATACTTATTTCGCTCCCATACATACTAGCTTACACCAACATCCAAAATCACATCCCGACAGAAAGCTTTGTAACTTTTAACCCGTTTGAGCCTACCAAGCGCTTTCAACTATGACTACGCTACATATAGATCAATACTACCTCTCATACCTAGGTCCTACTATATTTTAACTTTATTTCATGATTCCTCATCCTCTTACATTCAAAACTACCTTACATAATAAGAATTAAGTCGAGAATCACTTACCTTGAGCGTGTGTGTTCATGTTTGCTTCCTTTCTTCCTCTTGACTTGTTAGTTTCTCACGTTTGAGTCTATGTTAACATGATTTCTATCCTTACATATCATCACATTCACATCCTTGTTAGCATATGTGATCATACATATTATCAAATCATATCCAACTCATATCTTACATTGACCTTCATTACTCAATTCTAACAATCACAAGGCATAGATCAATAATCGCATCTTTTCATTCAACATAATCCATCAAGTCATCACATATGACACACATTGATATCGCATGCACCATATGATTTCCCTAACATTACATTTGTGACAAAATGCCTTATTATACTATTTGTACACAATTAACTTTCAGAAGGTCAACTATTTATCATATGAACTTTCAACTTAACCTTATACATCTATATCACTACAGTAAACTATATAATGACACTATATACATTTCATACTCATGTTGTAATACACATATAACCACATGTTCACCTAGTTATATGCACACACAAACATAATCAATTCTTTCCATACTTGTAATCTCATAATTCTAAAATTAACCATAACCATGATTTGCTAACCCAAATTATCATCCCAACATTGTTCCTTCCTATTACATTCACATTCTTCACAATTAACATCAACTCGTTTCTTAACCTTAACTAACAATCAATCAAACAAATAGTGAATTGCATACCATTCAAGCATATAACACAAGCTACTAATGCATAATTCTTTCCAAATCATACAATCAATTATATTTCCACCTAAAGCACACTCCACATGTTAGTTTACTATCAATTATGTCATTATCGCATTCTACGCATGTTCATCCATTGTTAGCATGCAATTTCACATACTAACCTATACTGCGCATTTCATCAAACACTTGGTGTACGCACTACTATCTAAGCATAATGTGCAAGTATTTTATGTTTTTCTTCTTTCTTCTTGCCTTGATTCATCAACACAACAAAACATCAAACTAATTTCATACCATATTTAACCTAATTAACAAGGATTCATCACATACAACATAATATATCAAAAACTAAACAATGATTGGACACGGGTGACACACCAATGTCGCCATCTTAACCACCAATGGTGGGTTTCACCTCCAAACATCAAATTACTCAAAATCATTCATAATCCAAGTTCTATTTGGTGATTCTAACACATCCTCATGCTTAATTTCATATGAAATCAATGATTTGTCCCATACTCATTTCTTGCAACATCATTAAATCAAAAACTACAACTTATCACATGTTTAGCAAGTCTAGATGATCATGGATTTGAGTTCAAGCATTAGATCAGGGTTGAATTTCCCCTTTAATTTGAACAAAATTCATCAATTTTAGCATCCTCCCCTTCTTCCTCCTTGTGGGTGTCGACACACACATAATACACACATACAAAAATCCTGAACTTTCTTTTTAATTGAAACTTAAACTCAAATCTCAAAGTTTAGTCCCTCTAGTTTGTCACTTGATCACAATTGTTACCAAAATTCATTCCTTACTTGTTTAACAAATATTTAACTAGGTTAAATAGCTTAGTTATTTTATTTCATACTACAACGCTTAGAAAGATACTAGCGAATTTAAAAATTCGAGTTTTGGGGCCATAAAAGTCTACACCCCTTAATGGAGGTTTATTCCCCGAAACCTATTTCACCACAACCAAACCAAGTCTACTTCTACCCTTCGTTAGTTTGTTCATTCAAAAAGCATACTATAACACGAGTTCCCTCATGTTTCATATAAAGTCTTCATTTGCGAATCAAGCATAATCATATGTTTTGTTCCTACCCTCCTTTTTAAACAAGCCATGTGTCATCCCTTCATTAATCATAATGAATCAATTGCTACCACTTTTCAAATTACAAGCCATACTAGATCTACTGTGACACCTGTGCCTCTGCAACCATCAAACAAATACCCAATTTATGAAATTTTGTGTTTCATACTTGGGAATTGTAAAAATATTTGTATCGTTTGCACATATCAATTCATGTTCGATTTCAAGCTTTAAATCGCTTTCTGGAAGGTTTTACGCGCACTGATGCGTAAATATAACCAGTTTAATGCAACGAACACTCCGGAATAGTGAAATAGGCTTAACATACCTTAAATAACCTTTACATAAATTATAAATAAGTTTTGGAGGGTTTGGTGTGGCGAAATCAAGTTTATTCGCTTACAGGGACTAATTTTGACAAACTGCGAAAGTATGCCGATTTGTACCGTAACGAACATTCTGAAACATGACCATAAGTTAAACATACCCTAAATATCCTTTACATAGCTTATAAATAGGCTTTGAAGGGTTCGCTATGCTAAAATAAACTTATTTGATCAATAGAGACTAAAAGCGTCAAAAGTGCTTAAGTTTGCATTTTCGCGCATATCTTACGTTCTGAATACATCCGGACATCCAAAAATTTATGTAATCATTAAAATATTTTATTTTAGTGATTTGCATGATAAAATTCCATTCGTCGCGTAATTCGGATCGTTTTTGCGTTCATTACGATTTCCGTCGTAATTAACCATACAACGCAACCGTACGACCAAACGAACCGACATCCGAGATTTTTTTGAGCATATTTTAAGTTCCCTATACTTTAACTTTATTTTAGAGCCTTGAAATGGGGTTAACGGGGCTTAAAAGTGCAAAAAAAATCAAGTTTTACAAGTGCAGGGACCATTTTTAAAATTTCTGGCAGATACATTGAACTTGGTCCATTTTTGTGATTTTGATGGTTTTAACCCATGGTTTTGCAACCTATGGGCTGGTATTTAATGGTTTTTATGATACTATGGACTCATATTAGGGGCTCCCATGGTTTTAGAAAAAAAATGGGTCCAAGTGTACGACCTAGATCAAAGCTCGGGTTTCAAGAAACAATCTTAACGGTTCTATGAAATCTATAAATACCCCCACCCACTTCACTCTCAAACTCACACCTTTGATCTGAATTTGTTCTCTAAGTTGATGTGTTATCACTTCATACCTGAGAATATTCGGATCAAAGCTTCCATTCTTAGACCCGTTGTAAGTCCTCTTTCGTTCTTTTACGCGTTTTAGAGTGAAAGTCAAACTATGTTTGACATTCTGCATTGACCAGTTTATGGTCAACATGAAGTTCGTTTGAACTTCATAACGTGAGCATAATCACGATGGTTTTAGTCTCTTGTGGCTATACCTACTGATTACCACATTATCTAGGCTTAGTGATGAGTCGTAGTTTCGACCAAAATACGTATTCTTGCGTATTTTGTAACCAAACTACTTTTAGGTATCAAAAGCGTTTGTTTTGATACCAAACCTGTTTTCAAACCTCATTAAACATGTTTTAACATGTTTAGCTCGTCACTTTAGGTTTAGTGCATATGTAGGGTCGTAAGGTAAGCAGTCTAAACAACCGCTTATACTTTCGAACCCTACCCATTTAGTCGATCCTTAGGGTCCGACCAAACACATTAGATGACCATAGTTGTATAGGGAGTAACCTTCCGAGGTTATACCTTATGGTCACTTCGTTTAAGTAGTTGTATGATAGGTAGTTTATATGCCTTAGGTAAATGACCAAAATACCCTTTTTGCGCCAAAATTCATTTTAAGCATATGTAACATAATTTTTGACATCTAAACTGATTAGGCAACATTATTAGACATATTAAGGAATATAATACTTGTCATAGGACTAGTTAGGCGTTCCGAACGCGTTTTACGCGAACGACGCATTAAAGTGGCGTAAGCTACCTTAACGAGTCGTAAGCACTTAGGTTAGGTTTTGTTTTAGAATGTAGGCTTTGTTAAACCATATTACATGAGTCCCTACACTCATTTGGTTTACGAAACCTCATTTTATCCGATCCTCCAATTTAGGTCCGTTTATTTACATAGTTATCTATATTAGGTGCCGTTTGATTCCGTGATCCCTCTAGCTTTGCTTGGTTGTTGTTCAAGACTTCTAAGCACCCTCAAGTGAGTACATAGTCCCCTCTTTTACTGTTTTTCAAACGTTTTGGGGTGAAACACATGTGCCTACTTGTTACTTTCGTGCTTTCCATGTTTTCATACCATATACTTGCTATGTTCATTAGTACACTATTAGTACATGATTTCATTATGTTTTTGCTATGTATGTCCTTTTAGTGCATACTTAGTACATCATTTTACACGTCATTTCATGTTATGTATGTCCATTCAGTGCATACTTAGTACATTGTTTTACATTGCTTTTCACGCTATGTATGTTCATTTGTTGCATATGCTTATCCAGCATATGGACACATTGTTTTATATCTTTTTGAACCATTTGAAGCTGATTGACTTATGTGACCATTTGTAACCTTTTGATTTATGTGAACCATTTGTAACTGTTTGAACCATTGGGTTTTGGGAAGTGATTAGGTAACGGGGCGGGTGTAATGTATTAAAAACATGGTGGATACGCCGCTGGTACTTCCTATATATAAGTGTTTTTAACACATTATATATTGTTGCGTTATCTAGATCACTTGTGCAAGGTTATCAGAATAAAGTTATATTACATGGTTTTTCTAACAATATAAACCATATGAGTTTTATTAACGAGTTTTTACGAGATGTTTTACAAATTTTGGTTTTCTTAAACAAATGTCTTGGGTTAAGAATCATGGCTATGAGATTTTATAAAGTATAACCAACTTGATTTGAGTTGGTTAGTTATGATGCAATGCTATACTTTTCAAAACAAGGTTTTTAATAAGGTGTTGCAACATGTAAACTAGCCATGGATCCGACACTCATACAAAACCTATGTACTCGCCGACATTTTTATGCTGACGTATTTTCACATGTGTTTCAGGTACCATAGTTGATGATGTTTGATGATGATACTTGTGTACGCTCACATAGGAATGGACGAGGCCTTAGTGACTTAATAACAATGGAAGTCTATTTGTTCATGTTTTGTTTCTAATTCCAATGTAATGTAATACATTTAATTCAATAAAACAAAACTGTTTAATCCATGGTTGTGAAACAATGATTCTGTTACAACACTCCCCGACGTTTCCGCCACGTTTTGTTGTTTTACGTGGTCGGGGTGTGACATCTACCATTCTCGCTTTTGGTACAGAAAGTGCTCTTTACGAGCTTACTACAATATTTCACCATTTTCATTCCTTCTAAGTACTTTTATCATCATAGAATATGCTAGATCATGTTTATGCATTTATTGCGACATTCCATCATGGGCATTGTTATCACATCCTAACCACTATTTCTTTCTTAGGCATTCGTACTTACTAGAAGATTAAGCGTCATTCTATTACCACCACCATTACAACTACTACGTACACCCTTTTTAAGGTGACTTCCGGGGTATTAAATCATAACCCAAAATCTTCATTTAATGGTTTTAGATTCCTATCTATAACCCAAGTCTGAGTCGAAGTTTTCTTCCTATGTTGACTTTCAAGTCAAACATCCTATACCATGTCATGTCAACTGCCATTCTTCCATACTGAAGGTACCATTCAATCTGAACTTCCTGAAAACCATAACTCAAACATGTTACTAACCTCGCTTTCACTACGTAGACCAACGATCTACAACCCGGATCGGCCTGTTTCTTCACGAGTCCATACCATAACTGGATTTATCTCTTCCTTCCATGTGTTGAGCTGTCTCTTGTGAGCATCTTTTACCAACTCTACTAGTTCCATCACTTCAAGTATTCTACCATTCTCATTTACAAAATTAACGATTAGCACATTTAATTCAAACATTCATTCATTCCACATGGTGTTTGTTCACTTATACTTTTTCCTCAATCACCTACTTACCTGCTATACCATAGCACATATTTTATTTCTTACATATAATTCTTACATTTCGTTAATTAATTCGTCAACTTCTGTAGTTTGACTCTTTAAGGTCAAACCGTTACTTCTTACTACCGTACATGTATCAAAGTACACGTTAGTACTTCCTTTCAATTCTAACATTCTTACGAAGTCAATTTTATCATTGCTTGAAAAAATTTTCTTCCCTTGTCAATGTGTAAATAAATTCATCTGGGTCTTAGCCCGTCATTCATCTAACTCTCATTAGTCGATATACTATCATGTAACTTGATTCAATATTTCTTTCTTTTATTTATAATTCGTTCTTAAGGTTTTATCCATTCTTGCTTACGGGCTCAGACATTTTCATTCCTACCTTTCATTCTTACAAGTTTGATCTGTATTCACTTATGGATTTATCTTTTCATTCCTGCCTTTCATTTTTACTTGTTTGATCCGTATTTGCTTTCGGGTTCAAACATTTTCATTTCTACCTTCATTCTTACGTGTTTGATTCGTACTTACTTACGGGTTCAAACATTTTTATTTCTACCTTTCATTCTTACTTGTTTGATCCGTACTTACTTATAGATTTATCTTTTCGTTCATACTTTTCCTTCATATTTTTCATTCTTATAAGTTTTTATCCATACTCACCTACAGGTTCAAACATTTTATTCCTACATTTCATTCTTACTTGTTTGATTTGAACTTTCTTTCGGGTTCAAACATTTTCATTTCTACCTTTCATTTTTACGTGTTTAATCAGTACTTACTTACGTGTTCAAACATTTTCATTTCTAACTTCCATTCTTACTTGTTGGATCCGTACTTACTTACAGATACAAAACCTTTTATTCATACCTTTCCTATTTATGTGTTTGACCCGTATTCACCTACGGTTCAAACTTTTCTTCTTATAAACACCCTCACTTTCTTGAGAGTTATACAATTCCTTTCATACATTTCATTTTTTATAAGTTTGACCCGTTCTTACTTACGGATTCAAACTTTTTTATTCTTACCTTTCTTTCTTACATGTTTGATTTGTATTCACATATGAATTCAAACCTTTCATTCTTATAGAGTACTCTCATTTTCTTGAGAGTCTTACAACTCTTTTCACCCACACGCCCACCTACTTCCCAATTCTACCGGGTATACTTGTAATGATTATCACGGTCTCACGAGTGTCATATGCTTCTTGTGCACTAGCCAGGCGCGCAATCCACATACTAATTTCATTCCTTCATGTAATCATCACCTTATGCTCGAAGAAGTGGGTTTCAGTTTGTGTATCATCTATCAAATCTTGCCAAGACAACATCATTGTCTTTCGTTTAACATTCATCCTCCCTCGGGAGGTTTTCCCAACACCGGTACCCATAAATTGAAATTGCGTACCTGAGGTCCATTTGTCTTACTACATGCTTTAGTGTTGGTCCTAGACTGCATCCTCGGAACATTCCTCTCGGTCATCCAAGCTTACCTTACATATGCAACACAACTAGCTTCATCATATGAACGTACATATACATGCTTCCATTCGGTTCTACCTTTGAGTCTTGATAGAGTCTCGGGTTGTAGGGGTTCCTAGTCATTAGAGCACATAGGTTTGAGTTCAAGTACTTACCTCCTTGTACTAGGTTTCACTAAAACCAAGGCTCTGATACCAACTTGCAAGACCCTAACACGTTTTAACTGAAAAACACACAACGGAAATACGGACTAAAAATTTCTTTCTTTATTAACCTTCTAACATGCTTGAAAACCGTTTAAAACAACACTTGAAATAATTACATCTATCCTTTCTTAATTTGAGGTTTGAATACAATACAATACACAATTACAAAACTACAAGACCTTCCTCCCCTACAACCCATGCGCTGACTCGATCTTCACCACTTTACATTTCATAAGGATGATCCGTGATCCATTCCATGTAACCTGCAGTCACCGTACACATCCACATCATTAGTAATCAGTGACAATGCACATAACTTAAAGCATATACATAAGTTAAATCACTCGATTGTGTTATGCGAGTGTTTTCGAAAATGTGTGTATTGTGTCAGCCTTAAGAAAGGCAACAGTGAGTTTTCAACCTTAGGAAAGGCTCATCCGTGCGAAGCTGTAGTATGCGGTGTTCGCACGGGGATGTAGTTTTCAAGCGAGAGTATCCAGAGTGAGCTCGTGCGAAACCCTTACTAGGTTCACACAAGGCGGTTTGTTGGTGCTTAGACTATAGACTAGGTCAATTCTAAGACTCAGAACCTGGACTAGGTCGAGTCTTTCCTAGTTCCCTATAGTTATGGCTCTGATACCAATCTGTCACACCCCAACCGATGGCGGAAACATCGGGGCATGGCACTGAGCGAAACAAATTATCCAAGAGAATCCATAACCACTATTAGTGACGATATATTTAGCATTAATGTCCCATACCATTAACATATAAAGCATAAACAGTCATTACAGATATAAGTCTCATAAACAAAATACTGTTCCGACAACTCAGATTTATTAATGAAGTTTCTAGACCTCCTACTCGTTTCACCAAGCAAAGCATCCTATCAACCTGTCACATACGTTAAAATAAAGTCAATACATAGAATGTATAGGTGAGTACACAAGTTTGAGTATCATATAGTAGCGAAAGCGTTTATGCATAACCAGCATGTAACACGTAGAAATGTGAAGCAAGTAAGCTATCGACAATGACTTACGCAACCGACATGACTGCGAGTGTAGAATGCGCAACACATTATCACCACTGTGACCATGTGATGTAAAACCCTTAACAACCCCTGTCCCCGATAGGTGCTGAGTCCAAACTATAGTACTATCGTTGCTAAGGTGTCAGACAACAATCACTGTTTAAACATAACATACAAGCATTCATCGAGTCACCTATAACATGCAAGAGCGGTTAGCATATAAAAATGTTTGCGTTGTGTGTTGATGTGTTTGATAGAGAACGTATGTAACACCCAAAAGTGTGTTAAGCGAAAATGGTCCGAGTATACTCACCGTATGTGTTTAATAATAAACACAACCTTGAATTGGATTGAAGGGAGCGCGTTGGAGTTAGCCTAAGCATAGAACGATACCGTAAGCGTCGAACAGTGCGTAAACATCGTGTCGGTTGAGAAAAGGTGAGTCGAACGGGTGAACACCCTTTCGATTAGATGGTCATCCGGACGGATGACCATTCGAACGGTTGGTCATTCGATTGAGTGAGTGTTTGTGATTTTTTTTCAAAAACATTTGAAGTTTTCGTTGTAGTATAAGTCAAGTCATCCGGTCGGATGGCCATCCGGACGGATGGCCATTCGATCGGATGGCTATTCGATTGAGAGTTTGATAGTTTGATAGTTTGAAGTTTGATCAAATCATTTAAGTATTGGAAGTTATAAAGGGCACGTCACCTGGTCGAATAGTCATTCGATCGGAAGGTCATCCGATCGGATGGCTATTCGATTGGGAGATCTGATGTTCTGAAAACTTCGTAAAATTTTCTAAGTTAAAGTTTGAAGTTTAATGGAGACGGCGTGACGATGTGTCAAACAACGGAAACCACATCAAGTCCAACTCAGTCGATCAGATGGGAATCACCCCACTCGATCAGACTAACTGTTCTTGATGGGGTTTCATGTTCAACCCGTGAATCGGTCGTCTCTCCGGTGGAAATCCATTTTTAGACCGGTTCTCAACTAGAGAATGGGTAGAGAGCCTGAATGAGTCTAGATTCCATCGGTTTTGAGTGAAAAATGAAGAAAAGTTGAAGAAAAGTTTGAATCAGTTGAAAAGTGTTGAAATCTTGTTGAGATTTGTGTAAAATAGTGTGGAAATCCTTTAGATCTGGACAAATCTTGATGAGATGATGCCACACTACAGTTTTCATAAGAAACCGAATGACGTCACCTTAAAGAAGTCCAAATCAGGTGATTTCATGGTGAAAATCAGTGACTTTGATGGAGAAAATGATGGAGAAGTGTGTAGTGATGATGGAAGTACAAGATTTAGGAAGAAAACTTATGAACATGGCCTTGAATCGAGTGAAAAGTGCCTTAGAATGAGCTGGGAGCGAGTTGGTCGGGTAGAAATGTCACATTAGTGAACAGTGATGTGACAGGTGGGTATTTATAGGGTGAGATGAGATAAGGCGGTGCAAGTGCGTGGGTCGGATGTCCATTTGATCGAATGGTCATCCGGTCGGATGTCCATTCGATCGAATGGTCATTCGATCAGACGACTTGTGCGAGTTCGTTTTCCAACTTTCGTTTTATGCGTTGCGCGTTGCGTTGCGTTTAAGAAAGTTGCGAGTGAGCTTTGCGATGAGATAACCACATAACATTAAACAAGTAAACACACAAATAACACACATAATAACTAAGATGCATAAAAGTAAATCTGTGTTTCGAGTTGCGATGATATTGCGATGCGATAACGTTGCGATGGTGTTTAGTATAAACATGCGATGTGATATGCGATAAAATGCGTTTAAATAGTATGCGTTGTAAATAGCATTAAATGCGTTTTGAATAAGCGTTGTGAATGCGTTATAAAACATAGATTTAAATCATTAAAACAGCCGATATACATAGATTACCGCAATGGGTTAACTATAATCGAATCTCTTAGAGTAATTAAGCAATAAATGACAGATCTAAGTAAGAACTTGACTTTCCGGGAAGTCGGGTTGTTACACACACATTGTGGTGTGTTATGATATAGAAGCTCAAAAGAAGACTTATTACCCAAGATAATTTTCGGAAGGCGATTAATAACATGAGCCGTTGATGCAAATGCATCAACCCAAAGAGTAGCTGGGGCATGTGCTCCAAATAACATTGCAAGCCCTGTTTCATTTATGTGGCGATGCTTTCTTTTGGCCCGCCCGTTTTGTTCGGGCGTGTAGGGACAAGATAGTTTATGCAAGGTCCCATTTTCTAAGAATAAGCCTTTCACTCGTCTACTAACGAACTCGGTTCCACCATCACTTTGAAAAACCTTGACTTTTGTATTAAACTGTGTTTGTACAAATGCAAGAAATGCTTTAAGGGTTTCAAAAAAGCCATACTTGGTTTTAGTGGATAAAGCGAAGTAAATCAGGAAAATCATCAATGAATAAAGCATAGTATCGATAACCATCTGTAGAGGTGATGGATGCCCGTCCTCATAAATCACAATGAACCAAATCAAGAACCCAATTAGGATGCTTTTCATTAATATTCAAAGGTAAACATTGTTGT
Source organism: Helianthus tuberosus (assembly GCA_030545235.1). Lineage (NCBI taxonomy): Eukaryota > Viridiplantae > Streptophyta > Magnoliopsida > Asterales > Asteraceae > Helianthus > Helianthus tuberosus. Next base: position 90,538,755 of record CM060369.1, read on the forward strand.
TTTGTCAGCTGACAAGAAGAACACAAAGTTGGTTTATGTAGTACCGAAGTAACATTCAAACAACCGTTCTTATTTAACAATGAAATAACATTAAAAGCTGCATGGCCTAATCTAATATGCCAAACTTCAAAAGATGCTCTAGGTGGTGTAGCAACAGTAGAGTCCATATTTGCTTGCAAAATTGGACTCAAAATGTAAAGTCCATTCTCATGTCTCCCTTTTGCCATAATTTTCTTTGTCTCCCGGTCCTGAATAGCAAAATAGTTTCGAGAAAAGAGAACATCAACGGGGAAATCATGGATTAATTTACTAACCAAAAGTAAGTGCTTTGATAGATTTGGTATGAGAAGAACATTCTTAAGTGGAATATGTTTAGTTATAGAACTACTGACAATATGAGATATGAATAAAACATTACCATTGCAACCTTCCGGGTTCCCATATACGGTTGAGAGGATTGTAGAGAACCAGTGGTGGGAGCCATATGAGATGTAGCACCCGAATTTGCACACCAATCTGGGATTTGGTCAATGTTGCAATTTTCATGGAAAGCATGGGCTAAATGGGCAACATTTTATGATGAATTCTGAACGAATGAGGAGGTAGTCAGACATGCTGGTGCATAATGACCATCCTGTCTACATGGTTGACATTGAGGTGGTCGTTTTCCACGACCATGATTCCCTGAAAAACTAGATCCTGAGGACCGACTTGAGCGTCCTCTACCGTGGTAGGATTGATTTCGGGTGTTTTGAGAAGGTTGTTGTCGGGCAGAGAAAGCCACCCGTGGCTGAGAAGATCCATGTAGAGATGCCAAGAATAACTCATGGCTTTCGGCTTTGGAAAGAAGTTCACGAAAAGTCAGCTGAGGATGAATTGTACGTTGGGCAATAGAGAAGGTTTCGAAAGCCGAACCCAAACCACATAAGAACCAATGTGATTTGTCCATATAAGAAACTGGATGTCCAATAGCTGCCAATTGATCGCAAATTGATTAAATTTTTTTTTTTTGCTAAATTCAGACACATTGGAGGTACCTTTACGAAGTTGACGCAAAAGTCTCGTAAATTTTGAGCGCGCTCTTGAGAGTCATGAGAATAGGCAAACTCTAGAGCCAACCATGGAGATCGAGTGCCCTAATACTTCCGCCATGGTTTCTTCTGTAAGTGAGGATTGCAAGAGAATAAAGACCCGTTGATCTACTTCAATCCACGAGGAATAATCAGGATTTTGAACTACTTTCAATCAAAAATGTTTGTCTTTGAGGGTTGGAGAAGAGACCCATCAACATAGCCCAATAATTGCTAATGAGAGAGGAGGGGCTCGATCTGATGTTTCCAGAGTAGATAGTTTGAAGAGGATAACTTGATTGTAAGCATATGCAAGAGGGTAGCCATGGGAAGGGTGGTGTCGGATTTTGAGGAAGATAAAGTGATTAGTTTTTTGTGAGGGTAGAAGATGACGACATGCAAATTAGGGGTGCAAAATACAGAGGCGTGGAAGGAGGATTAGGCCAGAGGATCATTGGCTGATACCATTAGAGAATTTATTTACTGTGCCTTATTCACGTGAAAGATACAAAATATATACAAAGAGATTAGAATGATCAACCCTATTAAAAAGGAAATTACAACAAACATTTAATTCTTAAAACAATTCAAATTTTGGCTCTAACAGAAAAACTAGGTATCAGTATAGTATTGCTGGCAAAAATATAATAATAATTTGATATTCACATATATTTTAGGTGGTAGAGGATCCTGTACATTAATCCAGATGTGTGAGGAGTGTATTATAACACTATATATAACACTATATAACACCATATAAACACCGTATAACAATATGTAACACCATATAACACCATATAACACTATATAACAAATATAACACTATAGTTTGTCTGATAGCATGTCTATGATAGATGTATAGTGTTATATTTTGTTATATAGTGTCATATAGTGTTACATAGTGTTATATGGTGTTATATGGTGTTAAATAGTGTTATACAGTGTTTATATGGTGTTATATAGTGTTATATATAGTGTTATAATACACTTCTCACACTTCTGAATTAATGTACACTATCCTTACCCTATTTTAGGTTATTTGATTTTGTGCTCCACATATACCTAATGTTGCACATTTCAAGGGTTTCAAATGTATTGTCACAAGCTCTTCAAAGAAAAGATCAAAGATGCATGCAATTTCGATGGTGAAATCAACCAAGTGGCAATTCCAAAAGTTTCTAACCTTTTGGTTTAATCACTATCGGAACAAATCTATTCGCCACTATTGAACGGGTTAACATGATTGACAATTACATTAACCCGACAAACCAAAAACAAAGGACTAATTTCACATATTTCCCACTATTATGAGTTTGATGATTTTAACATGGTGGTCAATATACAATCCAAGAGTTTGATGATCATTTTGTTGAGGTAACATTTGAAATATTGCTTATGTGTATGAAGACTATGACTATAGTCTCCATCAAATTATTTTTTATGATTCTTATGTGTATGAAGACTATGACTCCATCTGATTATTTTTTATGAATTTGCTATATCAAGTTTAGTAAGATTGGTTGGGATGTATCCAAGTGATTTTGGCATTGGAATAACAAACGTGTGTACAAACTTCACAACACAATGATAATGTGTAAGCATATGAACCATTTTCCAACTTGAATGGTATTTCTAATCTTGTAAGGTTGATGGTGGAAACAAGGGACATCTTTCATATTGGTTTATTCATCGATTATTGAACTTATGATTGGTTTTAGCGGTTGCAATGACAACTAATGAAATATATTTTTACTCATTAAACCCTGAAGAGTCCGATTTGATAATTGTATTAGTGATAATTATATGAAAGATTGTTACATTTGTGATGTAGAAAAGTTACTTAATGTTTCAAACGAAGATGTACAATAAGTCATTTCAAACGGTGAAAAATCGTCGAAGAACAAGTATCGTATATAACTTTGTGCATTTCTAATAACATTGTATTTTTAAATATTTGTACTAGTTATTAACTTGATTTTTGTGTAAATCAAGTTGATAGACATCAGAATATCATCGTTACACCCATATAAAAGTTGATGTGTCCAGGGAGGAACTACATGTGACATGAGAACCTATAGCAGTTGTTTTTTTTACACAACAAGCAAAATTTGGTTTCTCTTTCCACATTTCCGTGGCTGACAAATTGTCCCAGGAAGCTGCTACACACAACTTCTATGGATGAAGCAGACTCATACTATGGCCTATGGGTTAGAGAAAAATATGTTGCAACATCGATATCTTTGACTTGTATTCAGTATTATAGAACCAAGCATATGAATATTATAAAATATCAAAGAGTTCATGAGAGAGTATGTGAAGAAGAATATCATTTAGGCATTTCACAGACTTGAAACCTTGAACATATATCAAGTGTTATGAATGAATGGAAGACATTTGCAATCATATATAGTCTTTAGTTTTTACACAGGCATAGTATACACTGCTCAATCTTGAGCAAGTCCAATGGCTTGATGTGGACTCAAAACACAAATGTAACATATTAACATAATGTTTTGACTACAACCTTGAATCTTTGGGGCACATCAAGCTAGGATAGGAAACACAAAACACACTATAATTACGGCATGCATCTCTAGCTATGAGGAAAGTAACATTCATGATCCTAGTCTTGTTTTTTTTCTTCCTTGTTAGCAACTCCTGCTTCCTTCTCGCGTGCTTGAGCACTCGGGGGAGTTGCCATTGACGCATACTTCTCAGTCTTCCCCAATACAATCTCGATCTAAATCTCAGTTTGAAAGAGAAATTAGACCGACACATAATCAAATGCATGTTAGCATATATCAATATTTGATGGCTCATTTAGCATCTATAACGGTCAACATTGCTATTATTAACACTATGTCAAACTTACCCTGGCCTTTTGAATTAGTCGGCCCCGTGTTTCATCCTTCATACCGATGGTGGACGTCACGACCTCTGTCAAAAGCGTATTGTTATTATCGACAAGCGATATATGATTTGAAATACGAATAGGGACATGGATACATACTTTTCTCAACAGCAAGTCCATTGTTCTTGAGTATCTCAGCTACTGTAACAACTGTAGTAATTGCTATAGCAAAGTGAAAGAATAAAGTTTTGTTTATAGATATATATATATATATATATATATATATATATCGTTATATATGATATTGTTTATGAGAAAATGAAATAAGATTATTGATACTAGAGAGAGAGGTTGTACCCATGCCCAAAGCCGAGAGCTCAACTTCATCATGTTGTTGAATGTACCTCTACAACACAATTAACATACAGACAAATGTATAACATAGATGGATGCAAATAAACTTATTAACTATTATTTCGATTTTGATCTTGAAATCAATTGATATTACATAAATCAATTTATTATTCATCACTAAATATACAAATATATGTAAAAACCGAGCCCAAGGTCTAATTCATCACGAAAATTTATTTGAATTATTGTAATTTTGTAATCTAATCTTAACTTCTTGAATTTATAATTTGTTTCTTTTTTACTTCTCAGGAATTAAAAAAAAACTAGTGTCATTTGTTTATAAAAATAATTATTTTTACCGACGAATTACACAGTGTAATTTCGCCGGTTAAATTAAAGGATCTCGCTCGTCTGGCACTTTTGACGACCTTACAAAAAGTTGCCCGCGATCCTTGTAAGGATGTTTGTGATCCCTCGGTAATATCTGTTAGTAATTTGTCACAAATGACGTTACCAAAAGCCATATTTTTGCCTGATTATCGATAGATTTGGCCATCGGTGATACTTGTTCCGCATTTCGTGAACAAACGCATGCATGATTACAAAACAATGTTAATGAAAATCCAATACAACGTAAGTAAGACATACCTTTGCAAGATTGACATAAAAGAAAAGAGGTTTTTTGGTGTTAGAGACTTGAATCCGGTTCTTCTTGGGATGTTCGGGGCTCGTGAGAATAGGAGCGATGGCAGTTTCAGTGGTCATATTTGCTTGGAATTACTGGTCTCTAAGAGACAATGTATACGTATTTGTTGTAAGTATATATCTATATTTACTGCCTCTCTCCCTCTCTCTCGATCTCTTATGTATTATACAGTTGGTACTTGTGGTCGTAGAACCGTATCAAGTGTTAGAAAATGGTGCATATATACACCTTAAGAAATCTTGATTTTAGAGGGCCATTTTTGTGTCCGAATGAGTGGCTGTACGAAATTATTGCTATGTCGCATGTTTATATTAAATTCTATCTATTATTATCACCATGGCGACTTATTCGCAAAACTCATGGTTGAAGGGAAAAAATTATTGTGCATCTCTAATTTGCATTATAGAATCTCTATTATTATACAAGGGGAAGATTCAGAAGAAAAAAGGGAAAGGGCATAATGGTAAAACATTAAATAGTTTATACATTCTCCCATTAATTATGTTATCTCTCGTTAATAAAGCAAAAAACATCTTATCATGCACATTTCAAAATTTATTCTACATATATCTTACGCTTACCAAAATTTACCCTACGCATATCTAAATTTACCATACACATTTAAGAATTTATCCTACACATGTCGAAAATTGTTTTTCACCCTAAACTAGTTTATCTTGAAAGAATATATTTAAAAGTGAGTTACAAATTTAATTAGTTAGCTAATTAATTACAATTAGAAATTTACCTATATGCCCTTATTAATAACATTAAATACATATATTAAATGAAGTAAAATAAAGTATTTCTATTGTTTTAAAACTTATTTTTTTTATTCTTATAAAATTTTTCTTCTCATTTGAACCCTCAACTATTATAGAATATGATAAATATTGATCTACCGTTAATCCTTTTTTTTCTATTAAGTGTGGTTAAGTACTCAAATTTTATATAACACCTTCAATTTTATATATAATCTTGTTTAGGATATATGCATATTAATAATCTTGGCTATGAAGTGGTCGATGGGGGGATCAGTTTGATCTAAAATTAATTATACCATGAAAAAAATGTCATAAATTTTACGACGAACAACATGAAAATTTTAAAATAAGTAAACGACCCCCATAAAATTTTTACACTGGCCCCAAGAAAAATTAGTTTAAAATCTTGAAATTTTTAAAAATATAAACATAGTAAAATCTTAATAACAAATATGAAAGAAGTAGTTTAAATAATTTAAGCGCAATTTAAACAATTAATTTATTCAAGCCCGTATTAATTTTTAAACAACTAAACAATTCTTAAACAACTAAACAATTAAGGCAATTAAGGCAATTAAGAATCTGTTATGAATGCACCATAACGTGGTGACTCTCCACATATGTAACCACCATCTCTTCATGTCATTTGTATTAATGTAAGAACACTATATATAGAGTTCTTTGTATTGTATGTTGATATATCAATGAAAAAGAATTCTTATTCACTTATTCTCTATAGTCTTGTTCTCTCATGTTTAGTATAGTTGTATATGGATTGCTAATAGACAATTGTTTTGCAACACGTTATCAGCACGAATTGCTGCAAGATCTTCATATCCATGATTTGAATCTTCATATCCATGATTTGGTTTTTCTTTCATCCATTCAGGTAACAATACACAAAGCTCATATTTCTACTTAGTAATTGTTTTATTATTTTAGACATCTTTAATAATGTTATCGTATCCATGAAAAGTGAAATTAAGAGTAGAAACAATTGACCTACAGCCTTTCACCTTGGACTTCATGGCTCCATGTTTTGTCCTCATTTTATTGTTTTTATAACTAGAAAATTTGGATTTAGTTTTGTGAATATTTTGATGGCATGAAAGTAACTGAGGAGAAAATGACTGAAAAATAAATTATATTTGATTTGTTTTCAAAAAAAAAATGAATAACAACGTTTACAGCCTTTGAAGATTATTTTTTTTCATGCAATTGCTTACGTTCTTCATTAGCATCAAATAAAAAATGTGTGACTTCTGCTTTATAAAATCGGACTATTTCATGCCATTTACTACATTTTAGATTTGTAGTATTTCAGATTTCCCCCAATATCATCATTAAGTCATCATGACTCGTGACCTCATTATTTTTTTATGTATGTTTTTTCTTTTGGTTGTTCTTATATGGGCTCGATGAAAATCTTGCCTAGGTTAACTAGTCATAATCTATTATTCATCCATTATAAATGTATGAGTTTAAATGTTATATATAGTATTTACATTTGCTAGTAACGGGTTAATATGATCATCAACATGCACATAAATTATTTGTTTGTATTAAGAATTATTTTGACATTTTGATTTCAACTAAGAAATTGTATTTAAGATGATGAGCCTAATAAACTTTGTTTGAAAACAAGTTAATTTGTGTATATCTAATTAATATTTGCCGAAGAAACCTGATTTTCTATGTATTTAATCGGCCATATACTTCACCGGTTGAAATCTCGTTGGAATTGATAATTTGATATACATGATATAGAATTATGCTTTTGTGTTTGGTCGATTGCTTTCTAAAACCACCAAAGAAATTGAAGGGGGGTTAAGAAGAAACGAGATGGTAACTAATTACTATAATTCAATTTTTAAATTAGCCATAAAGAGCTATAAAGAAACCATTTAAAGTGGCAGTTAACATTCCCTATTAGTTTATATAATTAATAAAAAGTTTGTTAGCAATTTAGATAAGTTTTACATCTTTGCCACTTCATTATATTCTTTCAACACTTTTATGTATTATTTATTTTACATCTTTGTCAACACTTTTATGACAATTGATTAGAGATTTTATGGCAAAATTAAGTACTTTTCATGAGGTGTATTGATGTCTTTTATGACAATTGATTAGAGATTTTATGTCAAAATTAAGTACTTTTCATGAGGTGTATTGATGTCTTTTATGACAATTGATTAGAGATTTTATGGCAAAATTAAGGACTTTTCATGTGGTGTATTGATGTCTTTTATGATAATTGATTAGAGATTTTATGGCAAAATTAAATACTTTTCATGTGGTGTATTGATGTCTTTTATGACAATTGATTAGAGATTTTATGGCAAAATTAAGTACTTTTCATGTGGTGTATTGATGTCTTTTATGACAATTGATTAGAGATTTTATGACAAAATTAAGTCTCTAATTATGTTAGACTTTTCACCACTCATGACTCTTGCATACTTACTAGGCTATGTGCCTCTTTTGATGGGGCTAGTTGAGGTTATGTGATGAAAAGATTATTTATATTGGTTGAATAAAACAATTTCCATTTATCAAACCTCAAATATGCTTATAAAGTAGTAATATTAATATATATATATATATATATATATATATATATAAGGTTTGAAACAACCAGAATGAAGGTTGTGTGGCTCTAAGCCATTCCTTAAGGTAAATGCAATGATAGATTAGTGAAAGGTCGAGATCATGTACATAACAAAAGCAATTGTAATGATAGCACTATGAAAGTTGTGTGGTTATAATCCATTCCCTAAAAGTGAATGTGATGATATAATGATCGTTATAAAGGTCATGATCATGGTAAATGATGAGGGAAATCTTTTTCTTATGTTTGTTCTCTTGTTCATAAGTAAACTACTCTGATGCTAGTTACTTAAATTGATAGATAATAATTCATTTGAGTTAGTGTTGATGCTCATTTATACTTAATTTCACATGAATCCTAAATCAATGTTGAGTACCCGAAGTTCTCCCAAATGTATACAAAGTCCCGTTTGTTTTAATAATGATTTTTCAAGTTTAACCCAAACTTTAGTTCATCGCACTTGGCGTTTTTGGCTAACATATAGCCTAATGATGGAAAACCTTATGAATAGTACATGTTTTCCCTCTAAACAAAGGCTAAAACTATAATATTTCACGTGGTAGAGACGCTATTGATACTATTACACGTGTTAATAGCATATTAAATGCTCCAGAAGAGCATCGATAGTTTACCCGCTAATATCGAATTTTGTAATTCATAATGCATCATATTCTAATGTATACCGAAGAAATTTATTAAGTTTCCACTATGTTTGAATGAAAAGTCATCACCTTGGAATAGTGTAAAAGAAAATGTACTAAATATCTAAAATATATCATGTAGTAAATATGGCCAAGAAGACTATATTAGAAGTTACTAGAAATGATACTAATTTTCCACAATATTCCATTAAATCAAATATGGTGAGTAACCAGAAGTTACTAGAATATTTATACGTTCACCACATGGCATGACCAAATAGGTCATCAAGATATCATCATGATATGCTAAACAATCAAACATGCTAACCGGTACCTTAGCGCCTCTAAGTAATCTAAAAACATTGCTCCCAAAATGCCTTATCATATGTCTAGTTAGTTTTTTTTTTTTTTGTGGCAAATAATTTTTTTATGCCCTTCCAAACAATAAACTCCTACAAATAATCCCTCTTATATGGGACCATTGAAATGTACAGTTGTGTAGATTGTGGCATTCATACATGGTTACATGTGAGTTTTTAGCTACCCGTATGTAGCATATGCCCGACACTATGGAACGTTGTTTTTTTTTTAACATGGTTTAACACGGTTCTTTGACAACCCAATTGTAGGGACCATTGTTGGGCACAATGTGAAATATAGTGAGAGGCATACGTAGTCAAGACGGAATTCGTCGATTGATTATTTCAATTCAAAACCAACTGCTTATACTCCCCATTACAACTTGTCTCCTGAAGAGAACCAAGTTTCCATTTTTTTATATATATTTTGTTGTGCAGCCTATGTACCAATAGCACCACCATAACATATAAAATGGGATATGTACATCGTATTCCCAGTCTTAGGGGGAGACAAGAAAATGAAAGACTGGTAACATAAAAAAATGCATCATATTATATATCGACCCCTGAAGTGGTCAATGCAAATCTGAAGCCCAAAAGAAAGAGCGTGTATTTGCAAATAATAACAAATGAAATACAAGATGCATTCACTAACACAAATAAGGTGACAAAGTCACATATACCAGCTTAAACTTATCTGCTCGAATGGAAGTACTCACAAAATGATTATCATATTAATAAATTGTGAGAGATAAATCGGTTCCAAAAAGATAAAACCCACAAAACACAAAAAGAGCAGAGTAACACAGTTGGTGTAACCCCAAAAGAGGTGGCACATAAAACACCATAAATGGTTACATACAAAACCCCAGAAGTGGTTGCATACTAAACCTTAAAGAAGGTTGTTGTCAAAACCCCAAAAGAGGCTAATGGAGTTCTAAAAGAAACTCTAGTACCAAACAAATATGAGATCGCGATAAATTATGTACAAAATAAGTACAATATGGAACCGTAATGAAACACGTGTAAAATGATATATTTGATTATGCTATAGCAATAGATGTAATCAATGAAAAAAAATTACGTATATAGAAAGTGTGCAAGAGTGTACGCACACAAATAGCCAAAATGGCTACATGACTTAAGGTTGAACTAAATTTGCTCGATAAACTAAACGTTTTTGAACCAGCAGTTCGAACACCCATAGACGTCAAACTAGTAGGTTATAAATGGGTGTCTTTAAATAAAAGGAAACGTAAATAATAAGTTTTCACGATGTAAGGCACGCATTTTAACATAAAGATTTTTCCCAAATCCCAGCAGTTGATTACGAGGAAACGTATACCCCTGTAGTGGATGCGATGATCTTTAAAAGTTTAAGCGGCCTTGCAATCTCAGAATGACTTCAGATAAAACAACTTATGGATGTCATCACCGTATACATGTACGAGACAATTGCAAATGACATTTGTATGAAAACCCCCTGAAGGATTAAAAATGCTCAAAGCATTATGAAACAATAACCCCATAGGTGTTATATATATATGAATCTTAAAGGAAACTACTCGTATGTGGTACAGTCGTCTATACTCTGAAAAGAGAGGTATAATTTTGATAAAATGAGCTACATCTATTTAACAAGATTTCACTCTTACAGTGATAATGTAAACATCATCGAGAGAGAACTCTCAAACTAAAGAGGAAAATTTTGAATGACCTTTACAAAGTGTAGTTATTCTCGACCTGTAGTTCGAGTATATATGTACTATTTTTGCTCATTAATCTTACTACATCTAGAAGATGTTACATAGAAAAAGCTCATTCGTTGAGTACATGAACGATTGTCTGATCGCTTGACATAGAAAAAATATTCTTATCAACCCCAAGAAAGGGATGTTGAACTACTTAGTCAAGAAGTACCATACTTAATTGTGATAAGAGCATTGACGTATCTTGCAAACAAGACGACATCGGATATTACGTTCTTGCTAGATGTATTGGTAAGATTACAGTTCTAATCTCAAATGTTGCACTCTTTTTCCCTTCACTAAGTTTTTCCCATTAGGTTTTCTTGGTAAGGTTTTTAACGAGACAACATAACTGATCCAGTAGTATCAGTTTATCTTATAGGTCCCGAAGTACTAATTTAACATCATCATAAATCATGTTGTTAATTATGTATAATGCGTAGTGCACTATTTTTCCCTTGACTAAGTTTTTCCCATTGGGGTTTCTTAGTAAGGTTTATTTTTAATGAGGCAACATATCTGATCCAAAAGTATTAGGGGGAGAAAATACGCGCTGCACTCTTTTTTCCTTAGCTATGGTTTTATCCCACTAGGTTTTCCTAGCAAAGTTTTTAACGAGACAACATCACCTAGCGTATTAAAAGAATAGTAGACTATTATATTTCATCATGTGGATAGTCAAGGGGGAGTGTTATGAATGCACCATAACGTGGTGCCTCTCCACATATGTAACCACCATCTCTTCATGTCATTTGTATTAATGTAAGAACACTATATATAGAGTTCTTTGTATTGTATGTTGATATATCAATAAAAAAGAATTCATGTTCACTTATTCTCTATAGTCTTGTTCTCTCATGTTTAGTATAGTTGTATATGGATTGCTAATAGACAATTGTTTTGCAACAGAATCAACCCCTCTTAACCTAATTCAAGGTATTTTTAGTAACCTTTATCCATTTTTTTTTGTTTTTTTCGAAATGACTTTTCTCTAAAATTTAGCTTATTACTTTATTTATTAGTTGATAAGTTACCAGATCATCTGCTAAAACTCTTGAATATGCTGACTTAATTGGATAATTATCGTTCTATCAAGAACAGAAAAGCAACTCAAAATTGAGGTAATTTTTGAAACTCTTTTCTCTAAATTATACTACGTACATTAGTTCATTATATTGCTAGATATGTATTGGGTCATTGATTATAGTTTAAGTTCTCATGTATTATACGGCTTGTATAAAGGATATGACGAAAGCACCAAAAGGAAACAAAAATAAATAAATTTGTGATATAATCAAAAGAATACGACATCTGATTTACACCGATAAAAAACAATTGTTCGGTTGGAATCGATTAGGTTCATTGTGACAGAATTCAGTAAGTAAATTGAATAGTACTCTTACCTTTGGAAGCATCTTTACCCATATCTCCCTCTCTGAATGTATTGCCATAAACCTAAATTGATAGAGTTGACTCTGCGTAAATGATTTTAAGTATTTGTTTGTATTATATCTCACGAGTTTGCATTTGCTCCCTCTCTGGTGGAGGAGCCTCAAGAGTGACAATCGGGCTTGTTTGGAATAAGACTATCTCCAATGCTAAAGGCCTCCTTAGGCGCCTTTAGCTGTCACGTCATGTGCCACATAATATACTTACAAATCCTTAAAAACTCTTATTTCATCTCCAACCCTACAAATATCATTACCATCTTTAATTTCCACCTCATCAACTACCCATTACACATAATATTTCAATAAAACTTTTCTTTTTTTACTTTGGGCCCACCTCATCACATAAAGCAAGACAAACACATGCCCTTGTGCAAGGGCATCTCACCTAAGGGTCTCTAAGGATGGATGAGCTCCAATGATAAAGGCATCCAAGGGCCTCTAATGTAGATAGTCTAAGGGCAGCTGCTGTAAAAAACTCGAGTAAAATTAAAATATTATAATTATTAAGGACAAACAAAGAGAAATGTTATTCCATCATCAAAATGCAATTAAGAACACAATATGTAGAACTTTCCTTTTCTTTTTAGAACTCGGGATGTACCTGTATAAGCAAAGTAGATCATGGATATCAGCTGTGAAAATTGGTCGAATTTTGCACCAATTACTCAATTAGAAATAACTTGCCACAACGCATAGGCGAACGCACAAAAGCCGACTCCTCAAATACAGACGCACCAAACATAAGACACCTCCACGCATGTCGCAACCCCCGTTCCCTAATAACCCGGGAACGGGCGGCCGCGGCCAGTTTCAGTGGTATCGGTGTTTATCAGTTTGGCAGCGGAATTTACATCAGGACCGTAGTTAGGAAATGTTTTATCAGAGTAAAATACCACACTTTTATAATATTAAACACGTTGGAAATTCCCAAGTTTCCAGTACACACATTTTTATAGGGATAAATCATTTTTTATTTAAATAAAAACATCTCTTTATTTAGGTAACTTTTATAGCCACTTTTCCAAGCCTTCAGCGCTGTCCAGCTGGCTTCTATTTGGCTTTCACATTTTGTTACCTGAAACGCGTTTAAAAACATTTTGTCAGTGGGAAATACTGGTGAGTGAATCCCAGTTTAATCAAGACAGGTAAAACCGTTTATAGCATTGAGGGCGATCTCGCAATTACATTTGTTTATTTTCTACTTTAATTACCACCCACGGTACTGTCAACCTGACTTGTGGTAATCTTACTACTCACAGTGTAGTAACAAATTTTGTATACAAAATCCCAACATACCGACGATAATTGTAGAATAAAAATACTCAATCACTGTTTAATATAATGTAAAACATTTGAGGTTTTGTAAAAAGGAGAATTACTCACATTGCTATCTTAGGGTTTTCCTTTGTGATTTCCTGGTGATTATCTATTAATTACACAATGCACACGCGTTAGTATGATAACCCAATATTTACATTAGTTATACCCTCCCCGAGACAGAACTCCAACGACTACGTCGGGCAGAGCCTCGACAGCCGTTACGGAGCGCTAGATCAATCGGGCAGCGTATCTAATACGTAACCGAGGGTTAAAATACTTACAACGAGGCAGAATTTCGTTATTTAGGGGGGGGGTATAATGCCCGGGTATAGTGTATACTATTCAGAAATTAGAGAGAGAATCGAGGGAATGAGCGATTGTGAACTGAGGCCGATGCCCCTTATTTATAGTATCTGATCGACACTTTGTCTTGCCCCGCGTAGACTTCAGCAAAGGGCTTCGCAGCCCGCGAGGCCCAGTAGGGTAGGCCCTAGGGTTGCTGATTCGTCCACTAGGCTTGACACGCTGCTGCCACGTGGCAGCACCGGGTGTCGGCCTGACCTTTAGCTGTCGCGGCCCGCGTAAGCTCAGGCTTACTTCTACGTGACCCGTGAGCGAGGACTGGATTTTGTTTTTATTTAATTTTTAATTATATAAGGTATTTAGGGCTCGGTTTTCGTATACGGTGTGTATTTTAAGACGTATAGGGGCACTCTAAACATATTAGGGGTGTCGGAAATAATTTTGGAGGGTTGTTATATCCTCCCCACCTTGTTTTAGAACTCGTCCTCGAGGTCTACTGAAATAAGTGCGGGTATTTCCTTTGCATCTCTGATTCAAGCTCCCATGTGTATTCTGGTCCTCTCTTGGAATCCCATTTCACTTTGACCAAAACTAATCGCTTGTGTTTGAGATTCTTGGCTTTTCTGTCTTCAATCTGTAGAGGCTTCTCTACAAACTTAAGCTTCTCGTTTATCTCTATATCCTTAAGAGGCACTACTAATGATTCATCGGCTAAGCATTTCTTGAGATTAGATACATGAAATACATCATGTATTCCCGGCATTTCTTCTGGCAGTTGTAGCTGATAAGCTACTGGTCCTATTCTTCTGATAATCTCAAAAGGTCCAACATACCTGGGGCTTAGCTTTCCCCTTTTGATGAATCTTACCACTCCTTTCCAAGGAGAAACTTTCAATAACACCTTATCTCCTACTTGAAATCCCAACGGCTTTCCCCTGTTATCAGCATAACTCTTCTGTCGATCACGTGCTGCTTTTAGTCTTTCCTTGACTTGCACAATCTTGTCGGTTTTTGCTTGTACTATCTCTGGTCCGGATAATTGTTTTTCTCCAATTTCTGCCCAACAGACTGGAGTTCGGCACTTCCGTCCATAAAGTGCTTCGAATGGTGCAGCATTGATACTGGTATGATAGTTGTTATTGTAAGAAAATTCTATTAATGGTAAGTGATCGTCCCAATTACCTCCAAAATCAATTACACAAGCTCTAAGCATGTCTTCCATTGTCTGAATTGTCCTTTCGCTTTGCCCGTCCGTTTGAGGATGATAAGCTGTGCTTAGATTCAACTTGGTTCTCATTGCCTTTTGGAAACTTGTCCAAAAATGAGAGGTAAAACGGCTATCTCTATCAGAAATAATTGATAAAGGAATTCCATGTAGTGAAACTATTTCATTTACATACAGATTAGCTAATTGTTCCATACTGAAAGTTTCCTTCATTTGTAGAAAATGAGCTGACTTAGTTAGCCTATCTACAATCACCCAGATTATATCATTACCCTTCCTTGTCTTGGGTAATTTGGTAACAAAATCCATTGTTATCAATTCCCATTTCCATACTGGCATTTCTAACTACTGCAACAAACCGGAGGGTTTCTGATGTTCAGCTTTAACTTGCGAACAAGTTAAACACTTAGAAACATAAGCTGCTATATCCTTTTTTCATTCCTATCCACCAAAAATTCTTTCTTAAGTCTTGATACATCTTATCACTTCCAGGATGCATCGTATACTTAGATTTATGGGCTTCTTCTAATATACGGTGGCGTAGATTTCCTAATTTGGGTATCCACATCATTTTCTTATGGAATCTCCAAATTTCATTTGTCCCTTGTTCTAATTCCTTAATCATTCCTTTCAATTTTTCAGTATCATCCTTGATTACTGATTGTTGTGTTTTCCTAATCTGTTCATTTAAGTCTACTTGTAGATTTAATTTAAGATAACGCACTCTTTTTGGCTTTTCATGATACTTTCGACTTAAAGCATCAGCTACCACATTAGTTTTTCTTGCATAATACTGGATATTACAATCGTAATCACTAAGAATCTCCATCCAGCATCTTTGTCTCATGTTTAACTCCTTTTGCCTGAAAACATACCTTAAACTCTTATGATCTGTGAAAATGGTAAACTTACTACCGTAAAGGTAATGTCTCCAAATCTTAAGGGCAAAAATTATGGCTCCTAATTCCAAATCATGGGTTGAATAATTCGCTTCATGATTCTTAAGTTTTCTGGAGGCGTAGGCTATAACCTTTTGTCGTTGCATCAACACACATCCATAACCTAACTTAGAAGCGTCACAGTAAACTACAAAGTCTTCAGTTCCTTCTGGTAACGCGAGTATGGGTGCGTTGGTTAATCTTTGCTTAAGAATTCTAAAGGCTTCTTCTTGTTTTGGTCCCCATTCAAACTTAACAGATTTACAGGTTAACTTAGTTAAGGGAATGGCTATCTTAGAAAAATCTCGAATAAATCCTCTACAATAACCGGCAAATCCTAGGAAACTTCTAACCTCAGTTGGTGACTTGGGAGTTTTCCATTTGGTAATTGCCTCAATCTTTGTGGGATCCACATGAATTCCTTCATGATTAACTAAATGTCCAAGGAACTGTACTTCTTCTAACCAAAATTCACACTTCGAGAACTTGGCATAAAGCTTTTCTTTTCTCAATAAACTTAAGAGTGCATGCAGATGCATTGCATGTTCCTCTTTACTCTTAGAGTAAATGAGAATATCATCTATAAAGACAATTATGAATTTATCCAAATATGGCTTACATATTCGGTTCATCATATCCATAAATGCAGCTGGGGCATTGGTTAAACCAAATGGCATGACAGTAAATTCATAATGGCCATACCTTGTTCTGAAAGCGGTCTTAGGAATGTCCTCTTCCTGTACCTTTAATTGATGATATCCTAAGCTTAAATCGATTTTAGAGAAAAGTCGAGCTCCTTGCAATTGATCAAACAAATCATCGATTCTTGGTAAGGGGTACCGATTTTTAATCGTGACTTTGTTCAATTCACGGTAATCAATGCACATACGCATTGAGCCGTCTTTCTTTTTGACAAACAATATTGGTGCTCCCCATGGCGATGAACTTGGCTGTATGAATCCTTTTTCCAACAATTCATCCAATTGTTTCTTTAATTCTTGCATTTCTGTAGGTGCCAAAAGGTAAGGTGCTTTGGCAATTGGTGTTGTTCTTGGTAGTAGATGAATTCGGAATTCGATTTCCCTGTCTGGCGGTAGCCCTGGTAATTCTTCTGGAAACACATCTGGAAACTGAGATACTACGGGAATATCTTTCAGTTTTTTTCCTTTAGTGTTAATGACTATGGAAATCAAATACACTAATGATCATTTCCTTATATAACTAGCTGTTTTCATTACGGAGATGAATTTTGTAGATCTAGACGACTTATCTCCTTTAATTGTGATCTTTTCACCCTTTGGTGAATTTACTTGGATTAACTTTTAATCACATAAAATACTGGCTTTATTGGCTATTAACCAATCCATTCCTAATACAACATCAAATCCTTTCAGATTCATTGGATAAAGGTTTGCAATAAACTTTTGATTTAAAAATTCTATTCTTGCTCCCTGCAAGATTTCCGTGATCTTAATGGTTTCTCCATTTGCTGTCTCTACTAGACATTCCCGTATCAAGGTATTTACGGCCCGGTTTTCGTATATGGGGTGTATTTTAAGACGTATAGGGGCACTCTAAACATATTGGGGGTGTCAGAAATAATTTTGGAGGGTTGTTATAACGCACCTCCTTCGTAATACCTCCAAAGTCAGAAACCTATCCAAGCTTGCTCTCCAAGCCACCAGACCCACTTTCTTTGGTACCCATGAGTTCCAATTAAAATCTGGCCCCGTAACCCCAACTGACCCACTCAGCTGCGTGCCTGCGTCTTTTAACTTTTAACCGAGAATATCCTAGAAGCGTCCAACCCCGACTACCAATGATCCACTGCCAACATTTAATACCACTGAACTGAGAACGTGGAAGTTCATATTCTGATGGAGATGGAAATGCAATTTGTAATCATTTATTACGTTTATAATAAAAACAACACAAGAAATTCATCTATGTTACCCAGACTTGATCTTTGATCTCTAGATCGCAAATGATAAATTAAACTTTCATAACTTGAATTTGAATAGAATGAGTGTAATTGAATGTGAATGAATGAACATGAACGAATTCTACAAATGAAATCTATCCCTATTTGCTACCAACCTTGCTTTGTGTCTGACAACGTTTCCGTTTGCGTCTTTCTTAGTCTTGAATACCCACTTTAAACCTATTGCCTTGTGATCTCTTGGCAACTCTGTCAATCTCCAAGTGTTATTCTTGTTTATCGAGTCTAACTCAGCCTTCATTGCTTCAATCCATTTTCTGTCATTAGATGCTTCCTTGTAATTCCTTGGTTCTTCTTCAGCAAGTAGTAATTCTTGAGGATCTACTTGAATTTCCTCCGTCTCCTCATATAGTTCTTCGAGACTTCTTAGTTTTACTAGAGTGTCACTAATACTCTCCGTTGTACTTTCAGATGTAGATGGACCTCTACTTGATAATCTACTTGAATTCCCTGATGAGTTTTGATTGTACGAATGTGCTGGCGGGGTTACATAGGAGTCTTGTTCTTCTTCTGTGTGATCTACTCCTGAATCTCCATGATGTGGCCCGCTACTACCAGGACTACTTGGTTCATTTTCTTCTAACTCAGGTGGGTTGTCATCTTCTTGAATGACAAAGTTTGTCCATTCGGGATTCCCTGAATCTACCATTTCCATATAACTATCCCAGTTCCATGGTTGACCTTCCATGAACTTTACATCTCTACTGACACATATCTTGTTTTTCGCCGGATCATATAATCTATATGCCTTTGATCCTTCTTCTATTCCAAGATAAACCATAGGTGCACTTCTATCATCTAGCTTCTTTTGTTGAAGTGGTAATACCTTAGCGTATGCTGTGCAGCCAAAAACCTTTAGGTGCTCTAGATTCAACTTTCTTCCTTTCAATGCTTCATACGGGGTCTTGTTCACCAAAGACTTCGTTGGAATCCGGTTTAATACGTATAACGTATGTCTTATTTCTTCACCCCAAAAATTCTGTGGCATATTCATTGCCTTGAGCAGACTCCGAGTATTTGACAACATCGTCCTGTTCCTTCTTTCCACTGCTCCATTTTGCTGTGGGGAATACGGCGCTGTAAGTTGTCTCGTTATGCCGTTGTCTTTGCAATACTTGTTGAATTCAGCCGACGTGAATTCTCCTCCTCTGTCCGTCCTTAGCATCTTTAACTTGGTTCGTGTTTCTGTCTCCACCTTTTCTTTAAATTGCTTGAAAGTTTCGAATGCTTGATCCTTGGAAGTTAGTAGATATGCCCACATGTAGCGAGTGAAATCGTCTACAAGTATAAATATGTACTTCCTCCCAGCATGTGTTGGTGGTGATATAGGACCACACAAATCTCCATAGACTAAATCCATAGGTCTTAAAGATCTGAATTTTGCCTGATTTGGAAATGGTGTCCTACTATGTTTTCCTAATAAGCATGCATCACATACTTGATTGGCTTCCTTGTAATACCTTGATACGGGAATGTGTTGTGAATGGATGAACACCAACAAGTAAGTATAACTTTTACCATAAATCATATCTCCTAATTATGATTACATCTGATAAGTTGAGCTTAAGTGGACAACAATATCGATAATTGTGGTAAAATACTTATCTAAAGCTTTAAGCAGAAATTAGAAACCGTTTTGACAAAGACCGTAAGCTGGTAACGATTCTCTTACCTTGAAACTCGCAAACAGATTGTTTCTTGTACAAATTCCTTATGTTATTGTCTTTCTGGATTTTGTTTTTATTTAATTGTTAATTATATTAGGTATTTAGGGCCCGGTTTTCGTATATGGGGTGTATTTTAAGACGTATAGGGGCACTCTAAACATATTGGGGGTGTTAGAAATAATTTTGGAGGGTTGTTATAACGCACCTCCTTCGTAATACCTCCAAAGTCGGAAACCTATCCAAGCTTGCTCTCCAAGCCACCAGACCCACTTTCTTTGGTACCCATGAGTTCCAATTAAAAACTGACCCCGTAACCCCAACTGACCCACTCAGCTGCGTGCCTGCGTCTTTTAACTTTTAACCGAGAATATCCTAGAAGCGTCCAACCCCGACTACCAATGATCCACTGCCAACATTTAATACCACTGAACTGAGAACGTGGAAGTTCATATTCTGATGGAGATGGAAATGCGATTTGTAATCATTTATTACGTTTATAATAAAAACAACACAAGAAATTCATCTATGTTGCCCAGACTTGATCTTTGATCTCTAGATCGCAAATGATAAATTAAACTTTCATAACTTGAATTTGAATACAATGAGTGTAATTGAATGTGAATGAATGAACATGAACGAATTCTACAAATGAAATGTATCCCTATTTATAGTTTCTAAAAGGTGCGAGTGAATAGACGTGTCCTTTCACGAATGGGTGTGTCTCTTGGATTGTGTGGATAAGAATTAATCTTGAAAGGTTGTGTCTTCTTGTCCAAGAGTCGTGTCCCTTTGTTTCTCCTTGTAGCCGAGATCAAACAGGTGCGACTCCAAGGGTGTCGCAACCCTTGGGGTGTTGGTTGACAATTTCTGTTTTGTCAACTTTAGTCCGTGTACTTTGTAACCGCCATATAACTATCTTTAAACTAATTACGAATCAACCCTTGTAGTATAGGATGTGTAGAGATTAGTGATTTCATTCACCCCCTAATCTTGAACATCCTTGAGTTGTTATAGATCTTGAACTCCAAGCAGTTCTCGCATTGTAGCAAACTTGACCCTTGCTAGTGCCTTTGTTAGTATGTCTGCACGTTTTAGTTCTCCACTTATGTGTTCCACATTGATGTGTTCGTTCTCCATGCATTCTCTTATGAAATGGTAGCGTGTATCAATGTGCTTGCTTCTTCCATGAAAGACTGGATTTCTCATGAGTGCTATTGCAGAAACATTATCCACCTTGAGTGTTATCTTCTCTCCCTTCCAGCCTGTAATTTCACTTAACAATCTTTTAAGCCATAGTGCTTGGCATGCTGCTGCAATGGCTGCCATGAATTCCGATTCACAAGATGATAGTGCCACTATATGTTGCTTCTGTGTGCACCGGGTTATAGGTGATTCTCCAAAGTAAAATACTAGACCAGTTGTATCTTTTCCTTTGTCTGTATTAACACCATAACTACTATCACTATAACATGTGATCTTGCATCCTCCTTGCTTCTTGTATATGATTCCATGCTCTTTAGTTCCTTTGATATAACGTAGTACTTGCTTCACTGCTTTCAAGTGTTGCTCCTTTGGTTCTTGCATGAATCTACTAAGCAGACTAACTGGGTAACATAGATTTGGCCTTGTATGCAATAAGGACATGAGAGAACCTATCAGGCTTCTGTAATGTGTTGCATCTACTAGATATCCTTCTTCAGTCTTTGTTAACTGTGTTCCTAGATTCATATGAATCTTTGTGTCGTTGCAGGTTAACATATCAGTGTCTTTGATTATTTTGTTGATATAGCCTGTCTGCTTAATGGCTATCTCACCCCCTGCTTGAATAACTTCTATTCCCAGATAATATGCTAGCAATCCTAGATCGCTCATTTCAAACTTGTTCTCCATCTGAGACTTGAAAACATCTATCTCCTTCCTTGATATTCCAGTGATTATCAAATCATCAACATAGAGTCCGACTATCAGTGTAGAAGTCTTACTTATCCTTGTATAGATTACTTACTCTAAAGTACACTTCTTGAAGTTAAGTGACTTTAGGGTTTGATCTAACTTCGTGTTCCAAGTACGTGGTGCTTGTCTCAATCTATACAGAGCCTATGATAGTTTGTAAACCTTTCCTTCATCTCCTGGCTTTACAAATCCTTCTGGTTGTGAGACATAGACCTCCTCCTTGAGATCTCCGTGTAAGAATGCAAACTTCACGTCTAAGTGATGTACCTCCCAACCTTGATATGTTGCTAAAGCCAACATTAGTCGAACTGTCTCTATGCGTTCTACTGGTGCAAAGAATTCATCAAAGTCTATCCCGTGTTGCTGAACATATCCTTTTGCTACCAGCCTTGCTTTGTGTCTGACAACATTTCCGTTTGCGTATTTCTTAGTCTTGAATACCCACTTTAAACCTATTGCCTTGTGATCTCTTGGCAACTCTGTCAATATCCAAGTGTTATTCTTGTTTATCGAGTCTAACTCAGCCTTCATTGCTTCAATCCATTTTCTGTCATTAGATGCTTCCTTGTAATTCCTTGGTTCTTCTTCAGCAAGTAATAATTCTTGAGGATCTACTTGAATTTCCTCCGTCTCCTCATATAGTTCTTCGAGACTTCTTAGTTTTACTAGAGTGTCACTAATACTCTCCGTTGTACTTTCAGATGTAGATGGACCTCTACTTGATAATCTACTTGAATTCCCTGATGAGTTTTGATTGTACGAATGTGCTGGCGGGGTTACATAGGAGTCTTGTTCTTCTTATGTGTGATCTACTCCTGAATCTCCATGATGTGGCCCGCTACTACCAGGACTACTTGGTTCATTTTCTTCTAACTCAGGTGGGTTGTCATCTTCTTGAATGACAAAGTTTGTCCATTCGGGATTCCCTGAATCTACCGTTTCCATATAACTATCCCAGTTCCATGGTTGACCTTCCATGAACTTTACATCTCTACTGACACATATCTTGTTTTTCGCCGGATCATATAATCTATATGCCTTTGATCCTTCTTCTATTCCAAGATAAACCATAGGTGCACTTCTATCATCTAGCTTCTTTTGTTGAAGTGGTAATACCTTAGCGTACGTTGTGCAGCCAAAAACCTTTAGGTGCTCTAGATTCAACTTTCTTCCTTTCAATGCTTCATACGGGGTCTTGTTCACCAAAGACTTCGTTGGAATCCGGTTTAATACGTATAACGCATGTCTTATTTCTTCACCCCAAAAATTCTGTGACATATTCATTGCCTTGAGCAGACTCCGAGTATTTGACAACATCGTCCTGTTCCTTCTTTCCACTGCTCCATTTTGCTGTGGGGAATACGGCGCTGTAAGCTGTCTCATTATGCCGTTGTCTTTGCAATACTTGTTGAATTCAGCCGACGTGAATTCTCCTCCTCTGTCCGTCCTTAGCATCTTTAACTTGGTTCGTGTTTCTGTCTCCACCTTTTCTTTAAATTGCTTGAAAGTTTCGAATGCTTGATCCTTGGAAGTTAGTAGATATGCCCACATGTAGCGAGTGAAATCGTCTACAAGTATAAATATGTACTTCCTCCCAGCATGTGTTGGTGGTGATATAGGACCACACAAATCTCCATAGACTAAATCCATAGGTCTTAAAGATCTGAATTTTGCCTGATTTGGAAATGGTGTCCTACTATGTTTTCCTAATAAGCATGCATCACATACTTGATTGGCTTCCTTGTAATACCTTGATACGGGAATGTGTCGTGAATGGATGAACACCGACAAGTAAGTATAACTTTTACCATAAATCATATCTCCTAATTATGATTACATCTGATAAGTTGAGCTTAAGTGGACAACAATATCGATAATTGTGGTAAAATACTTATCTAAAGCTTTAAACAGAAATCAGAAACCGTTTTGACAAAGGCCGTAAGCTGGTAACGATTCTCTTACCTTGAAACTCGCAAAAAGATTGTTTCTTGAACAAATTTCTTATGTTAGGTATTTAGGGCCCGGTTTTCGTATATGGGGTGTATTTTAAGACGTATAGGGGCACTCTAAACATATTGGGGGTGTCAGAAATAATTTTGGAGGGTTGTTATAACGCACCTCCTTCGTAATACCTCCAAAGTTAGAAACCTATCCAAGCTTGCTCTCCAAGCCACCAGACCCACTTTCTTTGGTACCCATGAGTTCCAATTAAAAACTAACCCCGTAACCCCAACTGACCCACTCAGCTGCGTGCCTGCGTCTTTTAACTTTTAACCGAGAATATCCTAGAAGCGTCCAACCCCGACTACCAATGATCCACTGCCAACATGGAGGCGACAATCTGAGTGAACTTATCTGGCACGGAATTTAGGAGTTTGCATACCAAATTCGGTTGACTCAGTGTTGTCCCTAATTCACTTGCACGTATAACAACAGTATTTATCTTTGCGTAGAAAGAGTCCACAGTGTCATCTTCTTTCATTTGCATTAACTCGAATTCTGACATTAGTGTATGCCAACGAGCCTTTTGTACCCGATCAACGCCAACGAGCCTTTTGTACCCGATCAACGCCAACGAGCCTTTTGTACCCGATCAACGTCAACGTGTCTTGTTTTCAAATTTTCCCAAATTTCTTTTGCAGTTTTGCAATTTGCAACTTGCAATACGACATCTTCCGGTATTGCTTGGAATAGATAAGCAATTGCCGACTTATCTTTCTTAACATCCGTTTGTGTATTTTCTGCTGGTTCAGTCGTTTCCCAAAGTCCATTCGCTTCCAAAATCATTTTGATGCGAATTGCCCAAACCGTATAGTTTGTTGGTTTCAAAATAGGACACTGGAATTGGGAAAGAGAACTTCCTTCCTTTTGAATTACGATTTGTGGATTTGGTCCGGTTACACTTGACATATCTTCTGACCGAACAATCTTCACTTTTAATAAACTTTATTTTCTAGGTTTCACTAAACCTCTAATCCTTAACCCACAATTTCCTAACGCATAATAATCATTCAATCTAATTCGCACTAAACCCCGAAATCAAAAAATGTCACACCCCGATTTCCACGTGTCACCGGTGGGCCCGGTGGGGAGTATCGTGACGTGGTTGGCAACATAATAGTCAAACAACACAATATTTAATATGCACAGCGGAAGCAAATGAAATATATAATTTCAACCGATTAAAATATTGTAATATCAAATATCACAAATGTCGATTGTTTATTCACAGATGAATCGAAAATAAAATAGAAACAATAGTTCAACAGACGGTAGGCATCTTAAGCTTGCGAGACTTCTAGTGATGCTAAGGAGAAATCCCAGCCAATTACGCTTAGTACCTGCATTTAATCTTTTTGGGAAAATACGTCAGTTTACACTGGTAAATACTATCAACTGACTCATTTTAGAAAATGATTGAAAATTGATTTGGATGCACGTGGCATAAACATTTTTTAACTTGGGAGAATTATTTAAATATATAATCTTGTGAACGAATTACATGTTTCTTGTGCGTTCAGTAGCCCGGATCGTGTTCGGGTTAAAGATCAATAGACACACCACATTATTCTTTTGTGCACTGACGGGTGTACGCCTACACCCCGCGCTTAAGTCGTGGCCATTTCTTAAAATGATGCCAAGGATATCCGGGACATGGTCATTAACCCCCCAAAGGCTTTAAGTAAACAAGACTGTTTAAACGAGCCGATCAAATTATTCAATTAACCACCTAACGATGGAAGATTTGATGCCCGATCAAGCGGTATTCTATATACCGTAACCCAAGCCCGTATAGGGAAAATAAGTTAAAAGAATTTACCTGAGCAATGTATAAATCATAATAAGCAACGCAAGTAGCTTTTACTGGTACTCCTAATCTGGAACGAAGGTTTATAATAACCGATTAGAATTCTAACGGGTCTTTAATTAAGCTTAAGCTTAGACCGGTTAGTTTTAAAGATACGGTTCGTACGCACGATTAAGCGAAGACCGGATAGAATGTGATTTAGACCTGACAAGTTCGGAGACTTGTTTAATATGGGTAATTCATACACATTCTGGATTTTGAGATAAAACCGATAAGGTTTGACCCGTTTAGGCTAGTTTATGTAAACTAGTTACATAAACCGAACCGAACGCGTAATAAGCGTAACGGGTATACATATGAGCCATTTACAGGTTTCCTAAGTTAATATGCTCCAGATATGTTGTGACATCAGTAAGATATCATTTATTATGCCCGAAATGAATTTAAACACAAACTATGCCCCGTAGGGGTAGTTTGGTCATTTAAAAGGTTATAAAAGAGTTTAAGTATTTATCTGAGTTACAGGTCTGATGTACTCAGAAAAAATACTTATTTTACTAATTTATAACAGTAGGGTAAAGTATATATGTGAAATTTATCAATTATAACCAAACTATGCACCGTAGGGGCATTTTGGTAATTTCACATAAGCCGTAAAGCTCAAAACTGAAGTCTGAGTTAAACAACTTTTGCTTACTATTAAAATATTATAATTTACCTCAAATATCAGTAGGTATCAACCCTTGTATGTTGAAAATAATTTTAGTACATACTATGCGTTAAAAACGCTTAAAAGGCGATTAGAAGCCATTTCCGGGTTTGATACATAAATCTGATATTTTTATATTTCCAGAAGGATTAAAATAACTTATTTATCATATGTGATCAGTAGAAAAAGGTTTGGAGTCATTTAGATGTGTAAAACTCATTTTATAGCCCGTAAGGGCAAAACCGACAATTACCGGATTAAGCCTACGACTATAAGTTATGCTCAGCCTAAAATTAATTAAAA
This sequence comes from Helianthus tuberosus, assembly GCA_030545235.1. Classification (NCBI taxonomy): domain Eukaryota; kingdom Viridiplantae; phylum Streptophyta; class Magnoliopsida; order Asterales; family Asteraceae; genus Helianthus; species Helianthus tuberosus. The sequence continues at coordinate 90,565,535 of CM060369.1, forward strand.
ATCTTCAAAAATCCCAAAATAATATATTACATCAGTGAGTAAAGAGTTTGATATCAAAAAGTATGTTTAAGTAGGCTATTTGCTAATTACGCCGTTTACTTAACATAAAGCTTTCATTTTACGCTAACGAGCATAACTCTAAATCTATAACTCAAACTGATGTCAAATTTTGTATGCAAGTTTAAATATCAGTAAGTAAAGTTTCTACTCTTTTACATTTCCAAAAATCACGTTTTAAGGTGAAAAGGGCATAATGGTCAACATATGAGCAATTAACGGAATCATGCATATTAATTGGATAACTAATGATCCGAGGTGTATAATCACAGAGGGTTATACTAGCATGTAACCTGGTCCAAATAAAGCTCTAAGGCATTTCTAAAACATACCATAACGGGTCAGAACTGAAAGTCAAAGTATAAGTCAAACTATGCGACTTTCGGTTCCGAACCGGGTCTAAACAGGAAATTGTCGGGTTGAACATGTTTAGACATGTTCTTACACTCATTACCAAGTTATATTAATGATCAAACAGGTTATATGTGTTCTACACTGCTAATCATGCATAAATTGTAATTTAAACATTCTGTTGACTTTTTAAATACAAGTTTGACCCGACATTTGACCTAGTTAGAGTGGGAATCAGGGAGAACCCTTTTAAGGGTTTATTACCCATATAATTACCTACTTAGAGGTACTTTTAATTCGATATTTGACTGAGCCATTATTAATTAATCTCGAAGTCAAACCGTAGTTACGATGGTTTGACTTTTAGCTATATAACTAAGCTAAACTTAATTGAAGAAGGTTAAGCAAACTTACAAGTGTCTAATGGTTGATTAGGAAGGCCTGGAAGGTGCTCTTGTGCTCCACAATTGATCAGAAGTTGTTTGAGGAATGAATGATCAAGTGTTGCACTCAGGAGCTCCTTATATAGTGATCAAGACACCACAAAGTGTTGACAAATAAGTCTACAACTGACCATAACATTCCCACAGGTGTCCTAGATGTTTAGGGGTTGTTTACGGGTCAAGGAAGATGAGGAAAACTGTTAAAAATCAGTTTCATGTGTTTAAACAGCAAACAGCAAGATTTTCTGTCGCTGGGCACTGCTTGCGCACCGTAAGGGTCAATTTTTGCGGTGCGCAAGCCTTCCTCAACAGCCAAAAACTTTTGTTCTTTGGTGTTTTGAAAGGGCAACCATCTTTTCCAAATTTGGGACTTTATTTTATCATTTTGGGGCCTCTAAAATGTGCCTTGAATAGTTACATACCCTACCATTTGGCCATGTTCCTTTGAATCCTTTTGAAAGTGCCGAAATCTAAGGTTTACCGTAGAAATTTCCATAGGAACCTATCATGCACTTCGAATTCAATTATTGTCAGCAAATTTCTGGATTTAAGATATGTTAGATGTGTGTAAAATATAATTGGGTCTTGGGATTTATAAATGAGGTTGTTCAGAGGTAAAAATTAACATGACACCCCTTTTAAATCCTGCCAAAACATCTTTATTAAATCCGGGTTTACAACGCTTCTTGTCTTACATGACACGTGTCGTTATTTCATTGAACACGAATTTTTTGAGGTGTTACATCCTCACCCCCTTAAAATAAATCTCGACCCGAGATTTACTGAAATAAATAAGGGTACTTTTCTCTCATCGTGGACTCAACCTCCCACGTATATTCGGGACCTCTACGGGCATCCCATTTGACCTTTACAATAGGTACATGCTTCCTTCGAAGCTTCTTTACCTGTCGATTTGGTTTTTCCACAAATTTTAAGCTCTCATCTATATGCACATCTGTATGCGGTATTACCAGTGTTTCATCAGCGAAGCACTTCTTCAGATTGCAGATGTGGAACACATTGTGAATTCCACTGAGCTCTTCCGGTAAGTTTAACTTATAGGCAACTGACCTGACACGTTCGATAACCTCGAAAGGTCCTATGTATCTCGGGCTTAGCTTGCCTTTCTTACCAAATCGCATCACTCCCTTCCAGGGTGATACTTTAAGCAACACTTTGTCACCTACTTCGAAGTGAAAAGCTTTACGCTTTGGATCAGCGTAGCTCTTCTGCCTATCTCGGGCAGCTTTGAGACGGTCGCGAATCTGGACAATCTTGTCCGTCGTCTCGAACACTATCTCCGGTCCTGATAATTGGACATCTCCAACTTCCGCCCAACAAACGGGAGTTCTACACTTTCTACCGTATAAGGCCTCGAAAGGCGCAACCTTGATGCTGGTATGGTAGCTATTGTTGTAGGAGAATTCAATCAAAGGTAGGTGATTATCCCAACTACCACCTAAATCAAATACACATGCACGTAGCATGTCTTCCAAAGTTTGAATAGTACGCTCACTCTGACCGTCTTTCTGAGGATGGTAAGCCGTACTAAAATTCAAATGCGTGCCCAAAGATTGTTGGAAGCTTTTCCAAAAATGTGACGTGTACCTAGTATCTCTGTCAGAGATAATAGACACATGTATGCCATGTAAGGCTATAATCTTATCCACGTATAACTGGGCTAACATGTCGGAGCTATAAGTCTCCTTGATGGGTAAGAAATGTGCTGACTTGGCCAGTCTATCAACTATAACCCATATTGTATCATTTCCTTTCCTTGTCTTAGGTAACTTGGTAATAAAATCCATAGTTACCATTTCCCACTTCCACGTAGGAAGTTCAGGCTGTTGTAGCAAGCCCGACGGCTTTTGATGTTCTGCTTTGACTTGCGCACAAGTCAAGCACTTAGCTACATAGGCAGCTACAGACTTTTTCAAGCCTATCCACCAATAGTTTTCCCTTAGCTCCTGGTACATCTTATCAGCTCCAGGATGAACGGAGTATTTGGAACTATGGGCTTCCTGGAGGATGACATCTCGAAGTCCTCCATAAATTGGAACCCATATTCGTCCATTTAATCTTAGAATTCCGTCCTTGCTGAGAGTTAACTGCTCCTCAGTTACCCCTAGCTTTTCGTTAGGATAGTTAGCTTCCAACACAGCTTCCTGCTGTGCAGCTAACAACCTTTCAGTCAAACTGTTCTTTATCTCCATGCGCTTGGCATTGATTCGGATGGGTTTCATCCTTTCCTTTCGACTCAAGGCATCAGCGACTACATTCGCCTTGCCGGGATGGTATCTGATTTCACAATCATAATCATTTAAAGTCTCCATCCAACGGCGCTGCCTCATATTTAAATCCTTCTGGTTAAACAGATGTTGAAGGCTCTTGTGATCAGAATAGATCACACACTTGATACCATACAAGTAATGCCTCCATATTTTTAGTGCGAATACAACGGCACCCAACTCCAAGTCATGCGTGGTGTAATTCTTTTCGTGCACCTTTAACTGTCTTGAAGCATAGGCAATAACCTTGCCTTTCTGCATAAGCACACACCCCATGCCAGTGTGCGATGCATCGCAGTAAACCACAAAATCTTCTATTCCATCTGGCAATGTCAAAACAGGGGCGTTGCTCAACTTCTGCTTTAGGATATCAAAGGACTCTTGCTGCTTAGGGCCCCAAACGAACTTTACTTTCTTCTTAGTCAAGGAAGTTAGGGGTGCAGCAATCCTTGAAAATTTTTCAATTAAACGCCTGTAATATCCTGCCAATCCCAGGAAGCTATGAATCTCTGTAGGCGTCTTCGGCTCTTGCCAGTTCATAACTGCTTCAACCTTAGCGGGATCCACTTGGATACCACGCTCACTCACCACATGTCCAAGGAATTGGACTTCTCGAAGCCAAAATTCACATTTTGAGAATTTGGCATAGAGCTTCACCTGATACAGGAGTTTGAGAATACAGCGAAGGTGTTTCTCATGGTCAGCTTGGTTCTTTGAATAAATGAGTATGTCGTCGATGAAGACGATGACGAATTTATCCAAGTACGGCTTGCAAACGCGATTCATGAGATCCATGAACGCGGCCGGTGCATTGGTGAGCCCAAAAGGCATCACTAGGAACTCGTAATGACTATAACGAGTCCTAAATGCAGTTTTATGTACGTCTTCATCTCTAACCTTCAGTTGATGGTAGCCAGACCTTAAGTCAATCTTCGAGAAATAACTTTCCCCTTGTAGCTGATCGAACAGATCGTCGATTCTGGGCAATGGATACCTATTCTTTATCGTGACTTTATTAAGCTCACGATAATCGATGCACAGACGCATCGATCCATCCTTCTTCTTGACAAACAAGACTGGTGCTCCCCAAGGAGACGAACTAGGTTTAATGAAACCTTTAGCTAGCAATTCATCCAGTTGTGTTCTTAATTCCTTCATCTCCGTTGGCGCCAACCTATAAGGTGCTCTAGCAACTGGTGCTGCTCCAGGGATGATATCAATTCTGAATTCGACTTGTCTATCTGGTGGCAAACCTGGTAGTTCTTCCGGAAAAACTTCTGGGTATTCAGAAATGACGGGGATGTCTTCAATCTTCGGTTTAGGCTCATCAATAATCACTTGTGCCATGTAGATGACACAACCCTTCTTTAAACACTTTGAGGCTTTGAGCATAGTCACTTGCTCAGGTAGCCCATACTGGGTATCTCCCCGAATGGTAAGTGGTTCACCAGACGGAGTCTTTATCACCAGTTTTTTCTTGTTGCAGACAATTTGGGCCTGGTTATGAGATAACCAGTCCATACCCAAAACTATGTCAAAACCGGCCAACTTAAAGGGAAGTAGAGACAGAGGAAAAGAGTGGTTCTTAATGGATATAACACATCCATCTAACACAGCTGAGACGGTTTCTATGGTGCCATCTGCTAACTCCACCTCATAATTCACACTTAAGGTTTTGACAGGTAATTTCAACAATTCACAAAACTTATTATCTACGAAAGACTTATCAGCGCCTGAATCAAAAAGTACTCTTGCATAGACATCATTTATAAGGAAAGTACCTGTAATAACGTTGTCGTCTAGAGCTGCTTCCTTTGCGTCCATTCTGAAGACTCTAGCATTGGTCTTCTTGGCCTCTTCAGGCTTCTTGGCGTATTTAGGGCAGTTGGTTTTAATGTGCCCCTTTTCATTGCAACTGTAACAAGTTGCATCCTTCATCTTTTTGCAATCCAAGGTCTTGTGATCCTTGGACTTGCATATACCACAAGCATAAGATTTTGCCTGAGTCTGTGAGTTTGACTCGAGTCTGCACTTTCCAAAGTGTTGTTTCTTGCAAATCTTGCACTTGGGCTTCTCACCAGAATGATGCCCATCTTTCCTTGACTCGGATCCTTTCTTGTTGTCACCGTTTCCACGGTGCTTCTTGTTCGACCTCTGTGAACTATCATCTTCACGTTTTCTCTTCTCAGCCTCCTTATTCCTCAGCGATCTTTGTCTGACCGCATCCAAAGTGAGGGACAAGAATATGTCAGCTACATATCTAAAAGTAGCTGGCCGAGAAGCCTTCACGCTTGCCTTGATTTCCGGGGCTAAACCACCGATAAAACGAGCTATTCTTTTTGGTTCCGGGGTTACCAGATACGGAACCAACCGGGACATCGTGTTGAAGCTCGTGAGGTAAGCTTGACAGTCAAGGTTTGTCATCACCAATGATAGAAAATCAGACTCTATCTTCTCCACCTCATGCTGGGGGCAGTAATTTTCCCTGATGAGGGCAACGAATTGATCCCAAGACATGTTATACAGGGGAACCTTCCCGGTGGCTTGGATCAGCGACCTCCACCAGGCCAAGGCTTCGCCTTTAAATGATTGTGACACAAACTTTACAATATCCCTCTCAGCGCACCCGCTGATATCCACAACTGTGTCCATCTCATCTAGCCATGTCAAACAGTCAATGGCTCCTTTTTCCCCAATGAAGTCCCGGGGTTTGCATGACACAAAGTATTTATATGAGCAACCCTTCTCACGGGGTCCTTGGTTCAATACAATGTGTTGGGATGGAGCACTGTGGTGGTTTGAGGAGTGTCGATCGTCATCTTTCTTGGGTTCATCCTTTTTGGAAGGTGGCTTTGTATGCGGTGTAGATAGGGTCCTACTCCGAGTCCCGCTATACTCTTCGTCTTGCCGCTCCAATGCCTTTGTAATTGCGTCGTCTACCAACGCTTTTAATTCAGCACCCGTTAGATTAATCCGGGCGTTATCAATGTTCTCCACTGGATGGCTATTAATTTCGTCTGAGTTAGCCATTTTAATTGAATTGTTACAGAAAACAAGGACAATAGTTTATTTGGGAGTTTATTATGGAATTGCCCCTTAGGGTAATTCATTAACCATGGTAAACAGAGACCATATTTGGTTAATTTATTAATCATATTTATTTAGGATTTCTATAATAATTTATCCTAATTATAAAACAATAATAGTTTTATTTGTGGCACAAAAGGCCTAGTCACATGGACATTTTATAAATTATGAGCTATGATTTCAGAGAATCAAAGCATGAAGGTTTGAACCTTAGTTCATTACCTTTATCTGACAGGGAGTCATCGCTACCACTGTCTTTTTGGCTCATATGGAAATGGGCAGGGCCCGTAGGCATTATATTACCACGTATGGTCAAAATATGATCATCTCAATTGATGATCTAAACCCATGATTCAGAGATCATTAAATTGGGTTAGGGATCTTTTAAAGAATCCAATAATAAGAATGACGTGTGTGATTTTAATGGATCACGTCTGTCAGGAGCGTTAACATGTTTACAGATGTTAACAGGGATTTGAATCTTTTAAACAGGTCTTACCATCTTGGCCCGGTCTTATAATGACCCGAAGACTAGGTTTCACTCTTTAAGATTCTTATTCAAAAATTTTACATAGGCAGATTATTTTGAAAGGAATGATTTTAATTCATTTATTTCATATATAAATTATTTATGCACATAAGGCAAACATGAAATTTATAAACTTACATTCCATTAATTTATTAAAATGTTACACGCTGCCCTAAACGGGTCTTTTCAAATAACAAACTTACCCACGCAGGGGTTCAAACAAGGATTTACCCACGCAGGGGCTTAACAACAAACATCATAATAGTCCACGCAGGGACTTACACAAATAACATAATAGTCCACATAGGGACTTAAACAATAACATGCCCTCGTAGGGGTTAACAGAAAGATAGACCCACGCAGGGGTCAAAACAAACAAACATACATACCCACGCAGGGGTTTATACAGCAAGACTGGCCCACGCAGGGGCTCAACAACAATTGGAAGGATTCAGTGGTCCTTCTTGCTCTTCCCTTTGATCAAGCTTGTCAATCCTTGGAAGAAAGTTTGTCGCTCCCTTCGTTCCCTGTGAAATTCTCGCTCTACATGGTCCAACCTTTGCAGAATTTCTTCACGCTCTGGTGGGGAGAACCTTGGTGGTTGCGATTGTTACCTGATAATAGGTCTTGGAGGTATTTGGTACCCATGTGTTGGGTACCCTATTCCCCATGGATCTCCATATGGTCCTTGGGCGTTATAGTTAGCCGCTACCAAGTATGGGTCGGCTTTTGCGTAGTTGTAGTTGGTGTGCCCTGGCTGTTCAAACGGGTTATACGCCATGGAACCCGTGTATGCCGGAATTGGGTTATCAAAACCCATAGGCGGTGGTTGCGGTGCAACTGGGTGTGAGGGTCCACCCATTTGTGGGTCCTCCTGAAGTGGCGGGTAATGGCTGCCACTTGATTGGCGTGGGGAGCTAAAATGGAAATCTCCCGCTCGCGCAGACATACGCGCGCCTGTCCTCCTACGCCTCGGCGGTTGTGGAGGTGCCGGTTGAACTGGTGGCGGTGGAGGCGGTGGCGTGACTGCCACAAACCGTGAATCCACAGAGGGATCCTGCTGCTGCTGCTGCTGATGAGGCGACGAATGGTGAGGAGGTGTATAATACCATTCGTGCCTGGTAAACATAGCTTGAAAGCTATCTGGACCAACATAGGGTGATCCGTGGAAAGAAGATCCGTCAGAGATCTCTATCGGGTGGTTTGGTGTACCACTGGCTGGCTCGACGGGGTCTGTGTCCTCGTCCATATCGTCCGCGTGATCACCCGAGAAATGGTCATCTGGCCCCAGTAGGTTAAAACCCGTTGGTTCTGGTATGAAATCGGCCGGGTTAAACCGGCCCCTGAAGACAGGTGTAGGGTCTCCAAAAGAATGATGCGATAAGGATTGCTGTAACGGTATGTAGGAGGGTTGAGGGTTGTTGGGCTCATACTCCGGCTGTGGCCCGTAAGGGTTATGGACAGGAGGTGTTGAACTGTGCGAAACCGACCATCTAGCCGGCTCGAAGAGGTTCCTCCGGTTTTGCCGGGGATCGTCGCTCTCTGTGGTCGAAGGAGCTCGCACATTCGAGGGTCCTGCCTCGTTGTCATTGGGGGCGGTGATTGGCCCCTTTCCACGTCCTCTTCTTCTAAAGAATCTTGGTGGCATTTTGTTAATCCTGTCAATACAGCATGAGATAACAACAACAATATATATAAAATAAAGGACAAAACAAAAACCAAACAAAGTAGAATTTGTCCTATGTTATTTGTCTAGACTCGAAAGTTTAGATATGTGCAATTGTGTTATTGAGATTAAGCACAAAAGGCCAGTGTTTAATTCACTCAATGTTGGCTCTGATACCAACCTGTCACACCCTGATTTCCACGTGTCACCGGTGGGGAGTATCGTGACGTGGTTGGCAACATAATAGTCAAACAACACAATATTTAATATGCACAGCGGAAGCAAATGAAATATATAATTTCAACCGATTAAAATATTGTAATATCAAATATCACAAATGTCGATTGTTTATCCATAGATGAATCGAAAATAAAATAGAAACAATAGTTCAACAGACGGTAGGCATCTTAAGCTTGCGAGACTTCTAGTGAAGCTAAGGAGAAATCCCAGCCAATTACGCTTAGTACCTGCATTTAATCTTTTTGGGAAAATACGTCAGTTTACACTGGTAAATACTATCAACTGACTCATTTTAGAAAATGATTGAAAATTGATTTGGATGCACGTGGCATAAACATTTTTTTTAACTTGGGAGAATTATTTAAATATATAATCTTGTGAACGAATTACATGTTTCTTGTGCGTTCAGTAGCCCGGATCGTGTCCGGGTTAAAGATCAATAGACACACCACATTATTCTTTTGTGCATTGACGGGTGTACGCCTACACCCCGCGCTTAAGTCGTGGCCATTTCATAAAATGATGCCAAGGATATCCGGGACATGGTCATTAACCCCCCAAAGGCTTTAAGTAAACAAGACTGTTTAAACGAGCCGATCAAATTATTCAATTAACCACCTAACGATGGAAGATTTGATGCCCGATCAAGCGGTATTCTATATACCGTAACCCAAGCCCGTATAGGGAAAATAAGTTAAAAGTATTTACCTGAGCAATGTATAAATCACAATAAGCAACGCAAGTAGCTTTTACTGGTACTCCTAATCTGGAACGAAGGTTTATAATAACCTATTAGAATTCTAACGGGTCTTTAATTAAGCTTAAGCTTAGACCGGTTAGTTTTAAAGATGCGGTTCGTACGCACGATTAAGCGAAGACCGGATAGAATGTGATTTAGCCCCGACAAGTTCGGGGACTTGTTTAATATGGGTAATTCATACACATTCTGGATTTTGAGATAAAACCGATAAGGTTTGACCCGTTTAGGCTAGTTTATGTAAACTAGTTACATAAACCGAACCGAACGCGTAATAAGCGTAACGGGTATACATATGAGCCATTTACAGGTTTCCAAACTTAATATGCTCCAAATATGTTGTGACATCAGTAAGATATCATTTATATGCCCGAAATGAATTTAAACACAAACTATGCCCCGTAGGGGTAGTTTGGTCATTTAAAAGGTTATAAAAGAGTTTAAGTATTTATCTGAGTTACAGGTCTGATGTACTTAGCAAAAATACTTATTTTACTAAGTTATAACAGTAGGGTAAAGTATATATGTGAAATTTATCAATTATAACCAAACTATGCACCGTAGGGGCATTTTGGTAATTTCACATAAGCCGTAAAGCTCAAAACTGAAGTCTGAGTTAAACAACTTTTGCTTACTGTTAAAATATTATAATTTACCTCAAATATCAGTAGGTATCAACCCTTGTATGTTTAAAATAATTTTAGTACATACTATGCGTTAAAAACGCTTAAAAGGCGATTAGAAGCCATTTCCGGGTTTGATACATAAATCTGATATTTTTATATTTCCAGAAGGCTTAAAATAACTTATTTATCATATGTGATCAGTAGCAAAAGGTTTGGAGTCATTTAGATGTGTAAAACTCATTTTATAGCCCGTAAGGGCAAAACCGACAATTACCGGATTAAGCCTACGACTATAAGTTATGCTCAACCTAAAATTAATTAAAAATCTTCAAAAATCCCAAAATAATATATTACATCAGTGGGTAAAGAGTTTGATATCAAAAAGTATGTTTAAGTAGGCTATTTGCTAATTACGCCGTTTACTTAACATAAAGCTTTCATTTTACGCTAACGAGCATAACTCTAAATCTATAACTCAAACTGATATCAAATTTTGTATGCAAGTTTAAATATCAGTAAGTAAAGTTTCTACTCTTTTACATTTCCAAAAATCACGTTTTAAGATGAAAAGGGCATAATGGTCAACATATGAGCAATTAACGGAATCATGCATATTAATTGGATAACTAATGATCCGAGGTGTATAATCACAGAGGGTTATACTAGCATGTAACCTGGTCCAAATAAAGCTCTAAGGCATTTCTAAAACATACCATAACGGGTCAGAACTGAAAGTCAAAGTATAAGTCAAACTATGCGACTTTCGGTTCCGAACCGGGTCTAAACAGGAAATTGTCGGGTTGAACATGTTTAGACATGTTCTTACACTCATTACCAAGTTATATTAATGATCAAATAGGTTATATGTGTTCTACATTGCTAATCATGCATAAATTGTAATTTAAACATTCTGTTGACTTTTTAAATACAAGTTTGACCCGACATTTGACCTAGTTAGAGTGGGAATCAGGGAGAACCCTTTTAAGGGTTTATTACCCACATAATTACCTACTTAGAGGTACTTTTAATTCGAGATTTGACTGAGCCATTATTAATTAATCTAGAAGTCAAACCGTAGTTACGATGGTTTGACTTTTAGCTATATAACTAAGGTAAACTTAATTGAAGAAGGTTAAGCAAACTTACAAGTGTCTAATGGTTGATTAGGAAGGCCTGGAAGGTGCTCTTGTGCTCCACAATTGATCAGAAGTTGTTTGAGGAATGAATGATCAAGTGTTGCACTTAGGAGCTCCTTATATAGTGATCAAGACACCACAAAGTGTTGACAAATAAGTCTACAACTGACCATAACATTCCCACAGGTGTCCTAGATGTTTAGGGGTTGTTTAGGGGTTAAGGAAGATGAGGAAAACCGTTAAAAATTAGTTTCATGCGTTTAAACAGCAAACAACAAGATTTTCTGTCGTTGGGCACTGCTTGCGCACCGTAAGGGTCAATTCTTGCGGTGCGCAAGCCTTCCTCAACAGCCAAAAACTTTTGTTCTTTGGTGTTTTGAAAGGGCAACCATCTTTTCCGAATTGGGACTTTATTTTATCATTTTGGGGCCTCTAAAATGTGCCTTGAATAGTTACATACCCTACCATTTGGCCATGTTCCTTTGAATCCTTTTGAAAGTGCCGAAATCTAAGGTTTACCATAGAAATTTCCATTGGAACCTATCATGCACTTCGAATTCAATTATTGTCAGCAAATTTCTGGATTTAAGATGTGTTAGATGTGTGTAAAATATAATTAGGTCTTGGGATTTATAAATGAGGTTGTTCAGAGGTAAACATTAACATGACACCCCTTTTAAATCCTGCCAAAACATCTTTATTAAATCCGGGTTTACAACGCTTCTTGTCTTACATGACACGTGTCGTTATTTCATTGAACACGAATTTTTCGAGGTGTTACAAAAAACCCTAGATTCCTAACCCCCTGGTTTGATAACCTTGAACCGAAAATAAAACTGAATTGAACTTGCGAATTGAAAAGTAAAACCTGGTCGCGAATTCCCTGCGATGCCTAGAGCCCGATGCTCTGATACCGATTGTTGCCCAGACTTGATGTTTGATCTCTAGATCGCAAATGATAAACTAAACTTTCATAACTTGAATTTGAATACAATGAGTGTAACTGAATGTGAATGAATGAACATGAATGAATTCTACAAATGAAATCTATCCCTATTTATAGTTTCTAAAAGGTGCGAGTGAATAGACGCGTCCTTTCATGAACGGGTGTGTCTCTTGGATTGTGTGGATGAGAATTAATCTTGAAAGGTTGTGTCTTCTTGTCCAAGAGTCATGTCCCTTTGTTTCTCCTTGTAGCTGAGATCAAACAGGTGCGACTCCAAGGGTGTCGCAACCTTTGGGGTGTTGGTTGACAAGTTCTGTTTTGTCAACTTTAGTCCCTGTACTTTGTAACCGCCATATAACTATCTTTAAAATAATTACGAATCAACCCTTGTAGTATAGGATGTTTAGAGATTAGTGATTTCAATCTATAGAGTTCTTAAGAATATGACCTAGAAATTAAAATGATTATTCCTTACAAAACATGTGACTTGAAAATAGCATCATCCAGTATTGAAAGTATTAATATGAGAGTTAGTTACCATTGAATTCGAAGAATAACAATACATGCATCATTCTTAACAGATACAATACCAAATTTCATCAAATATTTACATTACGCCTAAATAGAAACAATTACACACACCTAAATAGAAACACACACACATACATGTTGAAACAAATAAAAAAGAATGTGTGCTCAAAGAGAGACCTATGAAGGATGCGAGCATTGCCTTGAGGTAATATAGAACAACGAAATCTCCATTTAGAATCAACATTTTTTTTTGGATCGATAGAGGCATTGTGACTTGTAAGAGGAGACATGGGTTACGGATTGTGAGATCCGGTGAGAGAATGGATTTGGGAGTAGATTCGAGCTTTTGCAAGGTGGTAGCGGAAGACGCGTGGTGGATGTAGGAGGAACATCAACATGGCCCAATCTCACCTACTACCACTTTACGTGTCATAACTCACTCCAACCTAGACCTATTTTATATATAACTACAACTATTGATTTAATCGGACGACCCAAAATTTAAAAAAGTACTATTCCCAACTTTGTGTTATAAATATAACAGCAATTATGTGCAGATAAAAAATGAACCAAAGCTTTCACCTTGTCAAAGTTGAAAGTTAATCACTTTTAAAGCCAATCAAGTAATAAATGCGAAGTGATTTGCTCGGTATAATGTTCGTTATCATAAACATAGATACAGATTTCTTATATTACCCTAGGAATAGCCTGTTAGATATCAAAAGATTTGACCCCTTTTAAACTTTCATGTCATCAAGGTCATGTAGTTACAATTATATAATGTCTAGTGAATAAGGTAGCTCATTTGAATTGTAGTATCAGCTTGTACTTTCACTATCTATGTAGAAAATTAAGGCGTTTATTACTATATAAGATTTAAGAGGTTTTTGAATGAAAGAAAAAAACTAATTCCAAATTTACCAATGAAGAATGTAAGGAAAATAGAATACTCCAAGGCAACAAAGCAGTATCCGCCAATGTGAGTCTTCAGACTAAACACGAAATTAAACATGAAAAAATTCAAACATGGTTATGACACAGAGGTAGGCAAACCTGTTATAGTAGTTGCAACGACACAATGTCAAATAACAAACATACCTTATGTAGATATTTTAACAAACAAAATGTAACAACCCTAAAAAAAATCATTCCCAACGATAACCCGTAATCAAACCCCAACTGCGCGCGACGAAACTTGTAATACTCAATCAAACTTAGCGGTTAAGAAAACTTGACGATTGATAAACCAACCCGCACAAAAGTACCTTACTAAACTTGCAATTAAAAAACCGAACCATTTAGGATCAAGACCCAAGCATACGCGATAAGAACCGACACGAAAATAGAGAAAAATGCATAATTGGGCGAAAAAGGTGGCCGAGGACACGTGTCCAACCTACCTAGGACACGTGGCAAGCCTAGACCAGGTGGACCTCCCTTGCGCCACGCGGGAGAATCCAACCTGACTATATAAAGGCCAGGTCTGGAATAGAATCATTCGTACCTTTTCAACTTCTGAATCGATCCTTTGGTTTCTCGTTACTCTGTTTCTCTGTATTCTCGTGTATTAAACCCTAATCACTGAAACGATACCCTATCCGATTGATTGATAAACTAATCAAACGGATGCCAAAGTGCTGCCTGTATAAGGCTATACTTTGTTAACTATGTTGAGGTTTTGATCTCGTGATTATCGTTAAAGTTTGAGTTTGGTTTATACATTAATACAAATTACATTATGTGAAATTAGGGGTTAGAATCAGAAGGCTTAAATTCACTGATAAAGTAGATGCTTAATTATCAAAAGACTTGGAGCTATAAACTTACTGTTAATCAAGAGGCTTAGAATTAGGTGGCCTGTTAAATCAAAACCCTAATTCTGCAAAGTGAGTCATTCTCTTTTTATTAAATGCTTTCAAAACCCTAAATGTTTTCCAGTTATATTTACAGTGATTAAGTTTTGTATTCTGAAATTACTACCGGTATGTGGGGTTTTGGGTATGTTTGGCATCGAGCTTTTAGGAGCTTCTAGCTTTAAGCTTTTAAGAAAAAGTTCATACTCAATAAAAATCCTTGTTTGGTTGAAGGAGCTTGAAGCTTTTAGGTTAGGAGCTTGAAGCTTTTGGTTGAACGCTACTACTAGTAGTGTTTAGAAGGAGCTACAAGCTTTTAGGGAAAAAATGACTATTTTAACCTCTAAAAATAATGAACTTTTTAATGTATAAACTTTTTAAATTTTTAGTTATGTCCAATTTGGTCATTTTATACATTTTATTAAAAGCTCCAGCTACTCTGCCAAACACCAAATATATCTAAAAAGCTACAGTTACTAGCTACCAGCTACAGCTACCAGCTTCCAGCCACCAGCCACCAGCTACTTTTGCCAAACATACCCTTTGTATATACTACTTGATAAGATTTTCTATTGGACAATTGAGGGCCAATATTGATATGACCATAGTCACATGAACTGCCACCGAGTGACAAATACTGATTTGAGTAATTGAAAGATAAAAACAAATGTAAAAACCCTTAATGTTGTAATTATAACAATGTGTTTTTGTACAAATCGAATGAACTCACTAATATTTCCTGCTGATAAAATGTTTTTAAACATGTGTCAGGTGATTACAGTAGATCTGAATAAGAGTTGTGATACGACACCAAAAAGCTTAAAGAATTGGCTTATTTTATCAATTAAATTAAGAAACATTGTTTTATGGATTTATCCCCTATTAAAGTTTCCTTTGTAATGGGTTAATCCCCATCTTTTTTTATAAATAAAATCCGGTGTTTCTAAACTCTGATATTTTTCCTAATTCACGGTCCTGATGAAATTCCGCTGCAATATTTTCAAAATAACCACCGATACCATTTGACTGTTCACGGCTTCTGTCCAGTGTGTGGTCGGGGGTTGTGACAGAAATGGTATCAGAGCCACTCGTTTAAGCAATTAGGTGTTGTGATAATACCTAAGCTTAAAGAAAAGAGTTAGGATATTGATATTGATTGGTAGCACCCGGGATACTATTTAGACTTGAACCTAAGAAAGATGCCTTAAAATAAGTTTCGAGATAAGCTAAATTACTTGCATAGATATAGTGTAATGGGTATTGGTATACCGTGAGGATGATAACTAGAACATTGTAAGTATAGTAAATAAGCAATAACACCTGATCCCCGTTATTTCTTGTTTATTGGTACTACTTGGTTTTGGAATATGATCCGTCATGTGAATACTAAATTCCTTGTTTCTTGATGAAAGCCTTAATAAAAGATGCACCTTAAAAATCATGATTTGAGAAAATTCTTTTTATGGGAAATACGATTGCCTCTCCGGCAAGACTAGGTATGGTGTGGTAGACTCTCCAGCTTGTCCGGGTAAGATGGAGTAGCCTCTCCGGAGAGACCGGGTAAGATGAGGTATATGTTATGTTAAAAAGTTACATAATTCCCTAAACAGTACCATAACCTGATGTCTGACCTGGTTTTGGAAATATGAACCTGTTAAATACATTGACCTCATAATGATATGTAGATTACAATATATGAAACATATGATTGTATAGATATGTATATCTATATACAAGAAAGTCCAAAGACCATCATGATTGACAATTTAGGATGAATCACGAGCATGTGTGTCAATGATAATTTTAGATTTCGTTATCATGAAACTCTAGTATACATTTATAATTCCGACATCGATCGCTATTTTAATTGATCATCCGTCTCATAACTTGTGCGGCAAGATGAACGATAAGAACCCTTTGAATTGGGACGCCATCGAAAGTATAAGAATTTTCAATGCATTACCTTAGATAATTGACGCATTAGGAAACCTGTAACTATAAGTTGTGCTATGATTAAAGGCACAAAACGCATAACTAAGACTTCTCTAATTCAGTATAAATTCTACTTTCATTAAGAACTTTTGAGAAGATGAGAGTATCCACGACTAGATACACTTACAAAGACTTTCTTCACCTGTAATCTTACTAAGATTACCAGTAATAAAGAAGCTGTTATGACAATACATGGACTGCAAAGAACAAAAGTTGTCCTAACCATTAGTATATACACTAAGAAGGATGAAGTATAGTATGCTTCAAAAATAAGGCATTAAAATGGTAAGAGCTGATCTTCTAAACGCAAGATCATGACATGACATATGCCATGGAATGGAAAGAATGAAAAGAACTGATAGAAACGAAATTTTGTCTGCTACATAAAAAGGTAGATATGGCAACAAGTTCCTGAATAACCAAATGATTGATATATGTTATAAAATATATAACATATATACAATGGCGAATCCTAAAATAATTTTTACGAGGGGGGCACAAATTGGTTTGGTTAAAAGAAGGCAGGTTAAAACAACTCGGGTCAAAATGGTTCGCGTAAAACCAATCCATACTTATCCACATAATGATATTGTAAGACTATTCATACTTATTTACTTAATAATACGATATATTTGAGGACATTAGGAAAAAACATTAATTACCTGTATCGCCTATAATTTTTGCAAGCTCTTCTAGTATTTTTTGGTACTTAAAGATAGTTGACCAAATCTAATTTCGATTTGAACTGTTTTATTAAAATATATTAATCTAAGGGCGAATACAATGGAAACTTTTCTTTTACAAGTAAGGTTATAGTACACACTACATAACATATAGGATGCATTTATTCAAGTTTCACCTCCTAATTATACTTTGCATAATCAAGTAGAAGTAAACTCTAGTGTTAACAAAAAGTTTCTGCAATCACAACACAACATCAGTTTTTGAGTTAGTTTGTGTATTTTATTTAAAATAATAAATGATGCAGAAAAATTATGAATATTTTCTGAGATATGCCAAATAGACTATATGGGGTTGTGTTTTCTTGAGGCCTGAATGTTTATAGAAAATTCGTGAAAAATATTACCTCACATAAAGGTCAAAACATCGTTTTCTGATGACAGTTTACCATTGAATTTATAGAAAAATCTACGTTGATCCAATTGACGCAAGACCAACTGGAGTGTCTTACCAACTCATATAAGTATCTACTGTAAAAATTTCATGCCCTAAATCCTAATATTGATCAAGTTATAGTCGCGTATGGACCCTATTTTCTGATCATAAAACTCAGCTTAACCCACTAACATTAAAAAATTGTAAAAACATAGTTAGGGTTGATGGAAAAATCCAAAACATTTTGTGGATCGTCTACTTCAAGTAGATGATACGAGGCTCAAGAATTTTCCTATTTGACATTTGTACTAGTAGGTTATGATCAAAACAATTTCGGGAAATTTTGCTATAACGTTCTTATGGGGTCATGCAATGTCAAATCTTCAAATTCAACAAGGTTTCTCTTTTTAATAAGTTATGAACTAGCATGCACCTTAGGGTTTTCATCACCAAACTAGGTTCTACATCATTATATACATATACTATCATATCCATACCATCAAACACA
Organism: Helianthus tuberosus; assembly: GCA_030545235.1. Classification (NCBI taxonomy): domain Eukaryota; kingdom Viridiplantae; phylum Streptophyta; class Magnoliopsida; order Asterales; family Asteraceae; genus Helianthus; species Helianthus tuberosus. Next base: position 90,583,661 of record CM060369.1, read on the forward strand.
ATAAAATCATCCTATACATGCACATATAAACATCTAAATCATTAAAGTTTCCTATTTTGGCAATGTATGAACAATCAAGAATCTAGGGTTTTCAATCCATGCAAAAATCATTCAAAACACTCACGTGATCATAGACAAACACTAAACATCAACAAGCTTGGTTAAAATTAAGTTTGGATAAACTAGCGTTTTCAACCTAATCTTGAAAATCATAAAAATATCAAAATCGATCAAGATACTTGTAAGCGTTATAGGGTATTGGAATCGATCAAGGGAACCACCAATTGCAAGATCCAAGCAACAAATCAAGATGGAATGGTGTTTTGAAGGCACAATTTCAAAATCATGGTGGGGGTACGGCTGTCGTACGCACAAGGGGGTTCAGGGTTGGGTTTTATTTTTTTTTAATCTAACTAATAGAAACCAAGGGTGGGCCTTTTAGTGGGTTTTACAACTTTTAATGGCTTTTTTTAATTAAAACAAGCCCACTATAACACTTTTTTAGTAAAATCACTAGCCCAAGTCTATAAAAATAAAACCCACTAATTTGTTAATTATTTTTATAAACGCTAGATCACACAAAAACGTACATTGTTACACAATTACAAGAAACAACTAGCAATTAATCCATATAGTCAAATAACATATAATTTCACATAATTATATTAATATTTCTATGTTTGCAATACTATATCCATGTTTCACCAATGTTCGGGACCTGACTTGTGTGCGGTTTGGTAATTCGTTAACTCACTGAATTACTGTTACACGAGTGTTCGTGTACTAACTGCCACTTACCAACTAATATCAAGTGAAATGCAATATGAATGTTTATGATAACGTTAAAGATAACGGAGTTGTGTTAACGGAGTTAACCTGAAAATTCTTAGTTGTCACAAGTTATGCTACCATTTCATCTCTTTTAACTGACCTATTGAAGCAACAAGTGTTTCATTCGCATGGAATGATAAAGCATCATCAACATTCCATGAACTGAAATTAGTAAGGAAGTATCGTATCACTCTTGTTATACACTTATACCTGACTTCACTACGACTTTTGATCTCACAACTGACGCCTCGGGATCGGCCATTGGAGTGGTCCTGTCACATAATGATAGGCCACTATCTTTTTTATAGCAGGAAGCTTTACAACTAAATGCAATCGCAGTTGACTTGCATGTGTGAGTTATATGCTATAATTGAGACAATTAAAAAGTGGCGTTAATAACTCCCTATGAGCCCTCACGAACCCAACTGCTACGTAGTAGCAATTACGGGAGTATTTTTAGGTGGATCAAGTTGACAAAGACCAGGTCCATCAACTCACCACTGACCCAACTTCACTTCCACGACACACCTACCAAGATGGGTTAGGGGTTGTTTGTTTACCTCTTAATAAGACTCTTAATGGTTCAGACCTCTTACTGGTTCAGCACTTAATGGTTCAGACTATTTGTTTCGTGAGCAGATATCTGAATGGTTTAGACATTTGCCTCTGAATGGTTAAGTATTATACAGAGTCTGAATGGTTAAGACTTCTAATCTAAACTGGTCAGACATTTGCCTCTAAATAGTTAAGCATTATACTAGCTCTTAATTGTTCATACCTCTTACTGGTTCAGCACTTAATGGTTCAGACCTCTTACTGGTTCAGCATTTAACCATTCAAAAGTTGCCAAACAGCCCCTTAGTTAGCGTTAATGGTAAGTTTTTCATTCCACATATTACAAATTGCCTTATCACATTTTAAAAGAATTTCATTCTTTTACACTCATTGGCCTTTCCGGTATCAATGCTATCGTGAGACCACTTGCATCCACGTTTCATTGGTCACGCCTAAAAACCGATGTAACCACCTTCATCCACAATTGTGAACCATGTCAACAAAATCTTGTAACTGCAAACCGTATGACCTTTCACAACCTTACCGGCACCATCAAACATATAAGATGATATTTCCATGGACTTTATCACCCACCTTCTCCTATCCCACGGTAAGACTGCCATTTGGGTCATAATTGACCGTTTGAGCATACGGGCATACGTCCTGCCATTACAATCCTCATACATTGCAGTTTCAATCGCCTCACTTTTCTTAAAAGAGATTTATAGTTTACATAACTTACCAAAAAAACAAAAGTATCAAACTGAGACCCTGTTACAAAATGATTAAATAATTTTTTTAATTCTTAAATTATTAAGTTTAATAATAAAGATAGTTAAGTGTCACGCCCCGCAAAAGAACTTACTCAATGACATAAGGCATCTTATACACACGTAACCGAATAAGTTAACATTCATCCGACCATGAGAGCACCCGATTAACAAAAGTGTAAACCACGTTCAATTTTAAAAAAAGTAAACTCCCATTTTTGTCTATGTGGTTTGGTCACTTTTGCGAGTTTCGCCCAAAAAGTTTTTTTCCTGCATCTAGGTCCTACATGTTTGAAAATATTGTCGCTTTAATCGACTTCGTTAGTCCCATCTATTTTTCTCTATTAAACAATAAAGAAAAACGGATGAGGTTAACAAAGTGGACTAAAACAAGAAGATTTTCAAACCTAAAGGACTTGGACGCAAAAAAAAGCCCTTTTAGACGAAATTCGCAAATGACGGATTACTAGTTTAAAAAAGATGCAAGCTCATTGCATGTGAGGGTTTTAAGCTCCACGTTGGATGACAATAGGATGAGTTTAGGTAATCTTAACCCCAACCCCGGTTATATAAGCTTGTCCCAAACTCGTCGGGTTTCTACCGAGTAAATTCCCTGTCGGGTATTGGGTATATCCGTAGGTTTTGGGTAAACCCGTTAGATTAAAAAAATTACCGTTCGGTATACCTGACCCAAAATCCATTGGGTAACCACTTATGAATTACATTTTACATTATCCCTATAAAATATATAACAAATACTTACAATGTATTTAAAATAAAATTCCTAAATGTATATAAAATAGATATCTAATCTAATCTAATCTAAATATTAATAAAAGACTCCATTTAATGTCACATGGCACTCTCTCCTACAATCTCTCATTTTTTTTTTTTTTATCAACATACATTCAAAATTACTCTAAAAAATCATTTGTGCTACAAGTGTATCTTGTAGAGTAATTTCGATCTTGTATGGTAATTATCAAAATTACTCTACAAGTGTATCAAAATTACTCTGCATCAAAATTACTCTACAAGTTTATCAAACAACATACAATTCAAAATTACTCTACAAAATCATTTGTAGAGTAATTATGATACTTTACAAAATTACATTAGAAGATCAAAACCACCATACAAGATCATTTGTATAGTAATTATGATACTCTACAAAATTACTAAACAAGATCAAAATACCCTACAAGAACATTTTACAAAATTACTCTACAAGTAAATAATTACGAAAATGTCAGCGCATTTTTATGGTTTTTTCATGTCTTTCGTACGTTTTGTACGTGACTCTAAATCCTAAACCCTTCGTGAAAAAATAAAACTAATCTAAAAAATGTCGGGTTCAGGTTAGATTGCCATGATGGAGAAGCTTCCTCTAACACTCTGTTCCCGAGTCTCATTTAAAAGGGGGCCGGGAAAGAAAATAGAGGAAAATATGAAAAGCCCATGTTCTCGAGATTTTTTAAGGATATAAGGGGAAGAAGGGGGGGGGGGGGAGAAAATCTGTACGTATATTTATCCTCCCAAATTGGAGAGATTAGGAGAGAAAATGTTATTAATTACTAAATTACATTCACTAGTATTAAGCCCTTGCGTTGCAGCGATTGTCATAAAATTGTGTAAAGTAGCAGCAATACTATACCATTGTCAGCGACCACCAACACCGGAAAAGCTCGTAAAAACAAAATAAATAAAAACGGGAAAAAATAACGCAGAGCGAAAAGCAGACTTAAAATCTTTGAATCACGCACGCTCGTTGCTGATAAATTAATCCGAAACGTAAAATATAGAAAAAAATAATTAAGTCCATCCAGGACCCGCGTGTTGGACGAACTTGTGATGTGACGCGACGGGCATGTCAAACGGGAAAAAAATAAACGAAAAAATGCTGAACCGCACACGCACGTTGCGGTGCGTTAACTCACAAAATTTAGAACGAAACGAAAAACTTGGGAAAGATGAAAAGTATGGTGGACCAAAATTGAAAATAAAAAAGAGTTGGGATTAAATTGCAAAAGATGAAAAACTTTGGGTTAAAAGTAAAAAAAAAACAAAAGGTCTAAATTATAAAATTGAAGTTATTTATTAATTTTAGATAAAGATAACGATATTAATAAGTGATATCTATATATCGGTTATTAATTAATATTAATATTAAAAGAAATTTATTAAACAAATATAAATAAAATTTATGAGGTTTAAAGAGAGAATGCCATGTGACATTATTTGAAGTCTTTTATTATAAGTTAGATATCTAATTAAAATATTTTACGTTTAAAGGGTATAATGGTAAAATTGTTTATTCCTTTTCTTTTCTTTCTAACTCAGAAACACATAAAATACTTGATTTTCTTCTCTTTTCCTTTACTTTTCATTAAACTCGAGAACCCGAATTCTTTTCCTTCTTTTACTCTCTTAATTCCTTTTCCTTCCCCTCTGTTAAAACCCTCCACGCAGTCGTTAAAACCCTGACACACACACACAAGCTTCTTCCTCGAAAGAAAGCTCCACCAAAAATGAGTTTGTATCCATGGCTGGTTAAGAGATACCCAAACACACTCTGCTCCGTTGTCGAAGATCACTCGTCTCTCGACACCAGTAGTAAACCTAATCCTAACGGCGTCGAATTCGACAACCTTTACATCCACTTGACTGATATTATTCATACATGTTTTCACCCTGGGGGCCTGGTAGTCATCTTCTTCTCCTTCTCAACTCTACCTATTATTATTATTATTTTATTGTTATTAAATGAAACTCGCTGATTCATTTTTCTTTTGTACTTGTGCACAGCCTGCACCTCAGTCATACGATGATATTTTCCACTTTGTTTTGGAGTACATTCACAGAGTATTCTCCATTGTTAGACCACGGAAGCTTCTGTATCTTGCACTTGGTTAGTCATTCTATTATTATTATTATGTTCAAGTAAATCAACTACAACTATAAGCAGTCGCTAACAGGGATCAATCGAGATCAATAGGATTGGGACTTTGTAATGTAATGTAATGTAATGTAATGTAACATCAGATTCAACAATTTAAACACATCACAAAAGACACAACATCACAGTACACAAAATAGTTTCTAATTAAAATCAAATAGCTAAAAATTCCTCATCTTCACAATCTTCCTCAACCCAATCCTCATCATCATCGTCGTCATCCTCGTCAATCAACATCGTTTGAACGGTTTTCCTTTTCTTAGATGAACTTCCATCGCCCTTCTCAATTGTCCTGCCTCCTCTACGTGTTTTAGTTGGCCCACCACCTCTAGTTGTTCTAATTGGCCCTTCTCAATTGTCCCGCCACCTCAACATCTTTGTGTGTACAAGCAAGATGCTCCTTCTCTTAACTCCTCCGATAATCACTTTACTACAAAATTTGCATTTTATATATTTGTACCCCTTTTTCTGATTCGGCACTTGAACTTCTTCCCCATACTTCCAAGAAGGATCTTTCCTTGCCTTTTTACTAGACATCCCTAAAAACTACTTACACATTACTAGACATCAGCAAACTGATTGATAATCACTAAACAGTTAACATATTATTGATAATCTGAGATTAAACAGTTAAAAGATTATAAAATGCAAACAGATTGATATACATCAAACAGATTGATATACAGTTTAACAAATTGATAATCAAACAGCAATATAGTTAAAAACAGCAATATTAAACAGTTAACAGATTGATAATCAAACAGTATTATAGTTAAAAACAGCTATATTAAACAGTTAACGGATTGATATACATCAAAGCATTGATAATCTGAGATTAAACATCAAACAGATTATATACAGTCAAACAGATTGATATACATCAAACGGATTGATAATCACTAAACAGTTAACAGATTGATAATCAAACAACAATATAGTTAAAAACAGCAATATTAAACAGTTAACAGATTATATACATCAAACAGATTGATAATCACTAAACAGTTAACAGATTATATACATCAAACAGATTGACAATCTGAGATTGATAGATTGATAATCACTAAACAGTTAACAGATTATTGATAATCAAAGCATGTTTTCGGTGGCTGAAGTAGATTGATAGATTGATAATCACTAATCTGAGATTGATAGATTGATAAATCACTAAACAGCATGTTAATCTCCCAATAATAAACTGATAGATTGATAATCACTAATCATCAATAATCTACCAATATTCACTAATTATTACTAATCATCATAATAACAAACCATAGCAATAAAATATTAAACAAAGTAGCGATTGAGCAATACAGATTAAAACTAACCTGGAAGATGAGATTGAGCAATACAGATTAAAAAGAGGAGATGAGAAACTCGGCAGCTGTAATAGCATAGTTAAACAGGAACGATTTGGAGATTTGGAGATTTGAAGATTGTGAAGTGAATTTAGATACGATTTGGATTTATGATTGTGAATTTAGCGTAGTTAAATAGATAAAAAAAAGCTCGCTACTTTTTAGGGGATAAACAAAGTCCCGCCAAAATAGTTGCCGCCTAAAAAACCCTAATTCTGCCGCCCAGAATAAAAACGTACGCCTCAGCTAATATGGAACGATTCGAAACGAAACGGACGCCTCACCACACTGAGGCGTACGTTTAATTAGAGAAGGTGTGGCGCCGCCCATGGTTTACAAAAACGGCTGAGGCGGTCGTACTGAGGCGCGCCTCAGTTCGAAACGGAGAAAAAACGTATGAGGCGGCGCCTCAGCGTCAGAAATTATACGCACGCCTCAGTGGAGTGAGGCATAAGTTTCAGATCTGAGGCGGAACGATTTTGGAGAGGCGTACGTCATGGTTTTAAAAAACGTTTGAGGCGTGCGCCTCAAGGCGCGCCTCGAGGCGAAACGGCCAAAAAACGAGTCTGAGGCGCGCCTCATAGTGTTTTTAATGTATATGCGCCTCAGAGGGGCCGAGGCGCTAAGAAAGCTGCGCCTCAGGTGCGCCTCATGGCATTTTGATAGTTGTTTTTGAAGTTTTTGACTTTTTGTGTCAATTTCAAGCATTTTATGTCTTTTTTAAGTGTGTTTTTTATGATTTTGATGAATCTGATGATGAAATTAGTTAGGATTATTATTTTTGTAATATATATAATTTATATATTTATTTTTTAATACCGCCTCGGCCTTACGCCTCGTTTCGCCTCGAGGCTTACGCCTCGTGAGGCGAAGGGAAAACGCCTCGAAACTCGTTTCCGTTCTTTTAAACCTTGGCGTACGTATATATTTTGGGTTGGATAAAGACGTACGACGCTTGTGGCTATGCGCAATCAAGAAAAATAGGGTAGAACAGAGATGAAGACATACCTCATAGCGATGGATAGTGGATTACCAAGAAAATTAGGGTAGACGTAGAAGTAGAACAGAGGAGTTGATGACGGCGATAAAAGAGTGATGTAACTTATTAGGGTTACTGAAGAAAATAACTAGAGCTTTATTTATTTCATTTACAAAAACTTACATAAACACCCTTAAACATTAAACTTTTATCATAGTCAACCCAAAACTTTTCTCACAAGTCTATTTACATTAGGAAAGTTCTGTATTTTATGTTTAGTATTTTATTTTTTAAAAGATATATAATTTTTATATTAATTTTTTAATGCCGCCTCGGGCTTACGCCTCGGTTCGTCTCGAGGCTTACGCCTCGTGAGGCGAAGGGAAAACGCCTCGAAACTCGTTTCCGTTTTTTTAAACCTTGGCGCCGCCTCAGATACGTTTTTGTACCGTTCCGCCTCGAGGCGCGCCTCAAGGCGTACTCCTCGGCCGTTTTTTAAAACCATGGTTATATTTTTGACGCGTTATCTTTTGATTGATGTGAGGGAAATTGTTGGTTGGGGGGAAATTGTTGGGTGTGGTGGTGAGTGATGACCATTTCCACTAGAAAAGGTTGTGAGTGATGGAATAATGGTTGATGACATGGCGGAACTTGATTGGATGTTGTGAGTGATGGAATTTGTACAAGTTTTGACCACCCCTACCCCCCTTATTGTCATTCAAAATAGAATCTAATACGATCAAGCTCAAGAGGCTGAAATGCTACCAACTTTAAATAGTTGACCATTTTGTACACTTTTTTTGTTTGTTCTTGCACTGCTTCGTTTTTTTTATAGAAATAGTTAATATCTCTAGCTTTTTTTTTCATACTCAGTTAAAAGTGAGTTTATCTTTGTTGAAATTTGAAGGCACATTTGCATCATGCCAAGCAAATAGTTTACTGGTTGCCCAGCTGTAATGATCACCATGTGTTGGTTTATTTTTCTTTGATATCCTTTCCCTTTTTTGAATTCTCGTCATGGTCATTTTTTACGAAAAGTTATGCAGGTGAATGGACGTTAATGCAGATCATTTTGTTGATTATGTAATTGGTCCTTATTCTTTAATCTATGTGATCTGATACAGACGGTGTTGCACCACGAGCGAAGATGAATTATCAAAGGATAAAGCGTTTCAGAGCTGCTAAAGAAGCAGCTCGTAAAGTGAGTTTGGCTCGTAAAGTGAGTTTGCAATTGATGAATTTTTATTAGCTTGCTTCCAAAATGGAAATATACAATGATCCTCATGTCATTATTTTCACTTGATTTGTTTAAATTTCTAATTGTCCTCAGAGGACTGGTAAACCAGAAGGTGATAAACTGGATTCAAATGTGATTACACCTGGGACGGAGTTCATGGATCTGTTGTCTTGTGCTCTCAGGTATTTTGTCTACTGTAGAATGAACAGGGACCCTGGATGGCGAGGCATCAAGGTAGACAATCATTGCTTATGTTTTATTATTATTATTATTATTATTATTATTATCATGATGATGATGATGATGATGATGATGATGATGATGATGATGATGGTGATGATATAGGTGATTCTTTCCGACTCAACGGTGGTAGGTGATGGGGCGTATAAGATAATGTCATATATCAGGTCTCAAAGGAATTTACCTGGATATGATCCAAATACAAGGCACTGTTTGTATGGAGTGGTAACGTAGTTTGCTGTTTGTGAACTAGTGATTTGAAACTTGTTGTAAAACCTGTTGTTTAGGTTTTAATTTGTCGATATGATGCTGTTTAGGATGCAGACTTGATCATGCTTGCATTGGCAACCCATGAAATCCACATCTCTATCCTGAGGCCAATGAAGGTCTGAATCCAGGACTAATGGTTTTTTCTATATAGTTTTAGCAGATTGCTCATGATTTTGGTACTTGTTTCAGGGCATAAACGTTGGGAAGAAGTATAGAAAGATGGAGCTACCATATTCTGAATGTATGAAAGGATTAATGATTGATTTGAAATTTGAGGTCAGAAGCTTCTTTCTTTGTATGATATTTCACATGTGTTGAGATCATTTTTAAATTATGTTTTTGGCATTTTTAAGTTATGTTTTCTGCCAAAAAGGAGTTATTGTATTAATTAGCTTGTCAAACGTGATGTTAGGTTGTTATTCCATCTTTGAATGACCATTTTGTAGTTAACTACTGGCTAATGTTTCTGCCCCGATACAGTTTTTCAACATATGGGTACTGAGGGAATATCTAGAGAAAGAGCTGGTACCAAATGTGGAGGGAACAGATTTCGACTGCCTCATTGATGATTTTGTCTTCATGTGCGTTTTTGTTAGGAATGATTTTTTGCCCCGTTTGCCATCATTGGATATATCCATGGTACTTTCTTTTCATTTACAATTTTTGCTACTAATTATTAGGAAATCAAGAAATGTTGCTATTTAACCCATCTTTCTTGCTTTTTAATTATATGGTTTTACCTTTGCTGTTTAGGTTAATAGTTTTATCCCTATATTAACAATGATGTTTTTGGAGATGTAACATGAATTAAATAACATTGTTCCTCTATGCATATGTTTTTTGATTGGTCTTGATTACGGATTTGTTGTAGGGTGGAATTGAATTGCTCCTGGTGGTCTATCAACAGGAATTTGCTAAAATGGGCTATCTGACCAATGCACCTGAGGTAAATAACAACCTTCAATGTTTTTTCATTAGATGATCATAATTCGACTAAAAATATACCCATTGGGATATATTTATCTGTTTTTGGAAGTATATTGCAGTATTTTTATATCAAGTGTAGTTTTCATGAGGAGAATACATTGCTGGTAAAACAAGTATACCGCCTTTTGAGTTTCTTATAATTCATTATTAACTTTAAATGTTTTGTTTTTACTTCTTGTAATGGTTGCTTAAATAAATATGGGATTATTGAAGTTGCGAAAACAATGTTCTTGTAAAAAATGATGTGTGACAGATCATTCATCTATCCATCATAGGACGCTTTTGCTTCATTTGTTACTTTCGTGGTCCATTGTGTTTTTATACTGTTTTTAGGTACGGGCTTGACTTCAATTTTGCCGTCTCATGGTCTGTAGGTGAATTTGAAAAGCACGGAGCACTTTCTTCAAGCCTTAAGTTACCATGAAAACACTATTCTTATGAAACGCAGCCAGGTATATTTTCATATTGATGCATAAATTGCCATCTCCACGTTTGCAGCTTTACATTCTGTATCTTGTCTGATAGTGGCTAAAACATCTCGTGTGTTTTTGCTATCTTGTTTTTAAACCTTGACATGGAGAAGAAGGAGAAAAGAAAGAAGAGAGACTTTCAAGATTCGGTAAGCATCTCGCTTTCTGGAAATTTTTCTATAGCTTTCGAGTCCAATCAGAAATGCGTAAACTGGAATTTTCCTTGCAAATTGTAGCACAATCAACTCAAGATTGTGGAGCGTGATATCATAAGTGCACCCAATCCTAATACTGAGGATGATGTTGAATTAACAACCGACGAGGTTTGTCTTTACAAAATAAAATTCTTCCCTGAATAATTTTGTATGTGGTTTTTTTAGAGAAGATTGACTTTTGTGCTTTCTTTCAGGTTAAAATACATGACAGTGATATGGAGTACAAACACTATACTATGAAATTTGATTGTGAGAGTCATGACATCGATAGAATTAAAAGACATGCAGTAAGTGATGTTAACATTACAGTTTAGCTTTCACGTGTTGTTTGTTTGCTACGAAAAGTTGATCCTTTTTTTTCGGAATAATGGATTTTAATAATCCCAACTATTAATTGTTGGCCGGCAACGGTCCCAACTTCAAAAATAACCAGTGGTGGTCCCACCTTTTCACATATTGTAAACTAATGGACCTTTACTAACTGAACCTTAATTTCTTTTTGTCCCTTTTCCTTTTCTATTAGCAAAGGTCCATTGGTTTACAATATGTGAAAAGGTGGGACCACCACTGGTTATTTTTGAAGTTGGGACTGTTGCCGGCCAACATCTAAGTTGGGATTATTAAAATTTATTATTCCTTTTTATTCTTATGTAGGTCTTAAAATACACTGAAGGTCTCTGCTGGTTCATGCATTATTATTATCAACAAGTACCTTCGTGGCAATGGTACGTATCCCTTTTTTGTCATTCCTTCTATGCTTTCCCTGCGGTTGCAATTGCAATAACAACTTTTAGTATTTTGGTATTATGCAGGTTTTATCCGTATCACTATGCACCACTTGCTTCAGATTTTGGTGGTCTTGATAAGCTGGAGATTAACTTCACACTTGACCAGCCTTTCAAGGCGTTAGATCAGCTACTGGCTGTCTTGCCTGCAGCAAGGTCTCTGTTTTACCATGAGTAATATGATGCATGATATTGTTGTCTTGTCTCTTAATTAGACATCGTAAGTATAACAAAACGGTGGTGCACATCTAGTGCACAGGCACTTCCTTTGTTTTACAGGGAATTAATGACAAACGAGTCTTCCCCTATCTCGGACTTCTACCCTAAAGGTTAACTCTTTACTCTTCTTGTGTAAGTGACATTACTGTAATTGTGTAATTTTTTATTGTATTGTACTCACTATTCTCTCTCTCCTATTTCTTTTTTAGTAGACGCTAAGTTTGATAGGGATGGAAAAAGGCGTGCTTGGCTGGTAATAACTATTTATGAGCTCTTGTTGCCAGTTTTTTGAATAACGGTTAGCGGTTCAAATGGTGACTGACCTTTCTAGAATAAATTGAACAAGTAGATACTTATAGACCATGGCGGCTTGTTTTTTTTCTTTTTTCATTGGCAGGATGTAAGTAAGTTACCATTTATTGACGAGTCTCGTCTTCTTTCTGAGATTATGAAGGTGGAGCATACTTTGACGGTAATTAAATCCTAACCAAAACCCTCTGTTTACTTGACTATATTTATTACTACTAGGCCTCTTTCTGAACCGTCATCTTACATAGGATGAAGAAAAGCAAAGAAATAGGTTTGGCCGAGACATGCTATTTGTTCACTCCAGTCACCCCTTAGCGGAAATGATAAAGGATCTTCCTTCAAGTGATCCAAGTTCAGAGGTAGAAATCCACATTAGGCCAGACCTCAGGTGCGTATACTGAATGATTAGTATAAATAAATGGGACCAAATGCATCCTTGGTTTTAAAATGCGCGCATAATGCGTGATGCGCCCGATGCGCTAATGAGAGCGCATCGCAGCAGCTGATGCGATGCGTTTACGTGATGCTAGAATATTGCGCGCATTTTGCATGATGCGCTCATCGCATGATGCGCTCTGATGCGCGCAACATTGTTTTTTATGCTTTTTTCCAGATTTTATGAACTGTGTTCGGTTTTTTCCATAATTAACATCTTAGTATGCTTGATTTGAACCAAAAAACACAACTCTTACCTTCTAATTACGTCAGTTGTTTTACTTTAAGTATGTTTTTATAAGTTTTTATGTATAAATAATTTTTAAATATTTTTTTTATAAAGAACGCATCACATACGTGATGCGCTCGCATCGCGCATCACGCATCGCGCATCAGATTTTTGGACTAAACGCATCGGAGCGCATCACGCAATTTAAAACCAAGAATGCATCTAATTTCTCTCCAAAATGTGTTCAAATTTTCACCCCTGCAAATGAAATGTAGCTCACAATGTTTCTCACAGTTCGTACTTATATTTATTTTTATTGGAACCCTCATTTATAAATATATACGCACATATGGTATCCATAGGACCATATCAGCCCTTTTTCTTTTTCTCTTTTGTGGTTGACATATGCAATCATATCCTTCCCAGTAACATTCTTCATAAAACTTGTTAATTTAAAAGGCACAATTGTTAACTGCAGATAAATTGATATGATGAATGTCTTTTGTCCAATGTTTTGAAAACCGGACCGGTGTTCCTATTGGTTTACTGATCGGCCCGGTTGAACCCATCTCAAAAACCGTAATGACGGTATATATGTGATCTATGTTTTAGCAACTGTTTTACATAGCTCACACACATGAACCCCGAATTTAGATGTTTAATGCTCTTTATATAATGGAAATTTAATTTATCTAGCCTCATAAAATGGTTAATTATAAAAATTGTTAACTTTAATGTAGAATATAGAGAAAAATGCTCGGATAGTCCCTGTGGTTTGCCCATTTTTCACCTTTAGTCCCTAACTTTCTAAAATTACACCTATAGTCCCCAAGTTTTTGAATTTCGTTCGCGGATAGTCCCTGGCATGGATGGAGGTTAGTTTTTGATGTTAGGTGCGTGTGAAATGACAAAAATACCCTTACTGTCAAATTTATAACTAAAAAATTAAAAGAAATATAATTAATATTTAATAATTTATGTGGGACCCACCACCCGCCTTACCCACTTCATCTTCCCCACTCCACACCACCACCACCACCATCTCCACCTTCAACCACCACCACCACCACCACCACCATCAAAAACTAAACCGATCTACATACTTTCAATGCTTTAAAGTTCAAATTCACAATAATTAAGTAATTAACAACAACACTTTTCTAGAAGCTTCAAATCAATAACAAACATCAAATCTACACAACAGAAAAGCGAATTATAAACCAATCTACAAACAAGCAGTGCTTTCAAGTTCAGATTCACGATAATTAACAACATCAAACACTGTTCTACAAGCATCAAATCAATGACAAACAACAATTAGGTTAATTACTTATTATTAAATCAGATCGAATCTATACAACATAAAACATGAATAATAAATCGAAGAAACAGTTGTATACCAGGGAGCATAGAACTCAACGACGATGAATTTGGTTACGAGACTAGTGAAAGAAGGAACTGGAAAGACCACTTGCTATTGGTGACGGGGCGAATGATGTGAAATGCTTAAAGAAGCTGACATTAGTATCGGGATTAGCGGTGTTGAAGGAATGCAGGGTCGAGTGATATCGCGATTGCTCAGTTTCGGTTTCTTGAACGGTTGCTGTTGGTGCATGGACATTGGTGTTACAGAAGAATTTCTTCAACGGTATGACCCTTCATTATTTGTTTTAAACACCTACAATTAAGGGTCCTAAACCGTTGAAACAGACGGTGAAAGGGGGGGGGGGGGTAGGTGGTGGTGGTGTGGAGTGGGGAAGATAAAGTGGGTAGGGTGGGTGGTGGGTCCCACATAAATTATAAAATATTAATTATATTTCTTTTAATTTTTTAGTTATAAATTTGATAGTAAGGGTATTTTTGTCATTTCACACGCACCTAACATCAAAAACTAACCCTCATCCACACCAGGGACCATAGTTATCGATAGCGGCCATAGCGACCGCTATCGCGAATAGCGTTGCGAATAGATGTACCTGCGCTATTTGGATCTCGCGGCTGAAAAGCGTGAAAATAGCGACCTCCGGCGATGAATTGCGGCGCCGGCGCTGCTTTTTGGCCGGAAACATGTGAGAAGGAGATGCAACCAGGAAGAAGGAAGAAGAAGCGACCAGGAAGAAGGAAGAAGATGCAGATAGCGGCGTGTTTAACAATCCTAGGGTTAAATAACTTTAGTATTTTAACATTTAACCCCTCTATCTTTCACCAGTTTATATTTAGCCCCTAAAACTTATAACTTTTACATAAAAAAGTGTAAAATTAGTTTGTGTATTTAAACATTTAACCCCCTCTATCTTCACTAGTTCACATTTGGTCCTTAAACTTCTGAATTTATGCATAAAAAGTATAAAATTAACATTATATACATATATAAATTATAAATATCTATATTTTTTATTTTTAAAATTTTCTACTGCCTTATCGCTATACATAAAATAGCGAGCGCTATTTCATCGCTATCGCTACGTAGCATATAGGTACCTTGTCGCTATTTGTCGCTATTCGCTATCGATAACTATGCCAGGGACTATCCGGGAACGAAATTCAAAAACTTGGGGACTATAGGTGTAATTTTAGAAAGTTAGGGACTAAAGATGAAAAATGGGCAAACCACAGGGACTATCCGAGCATTTTTCTCTAGAATATATAAATGTTATGTGGTTAGTTTATATCTAGAATTGATGCATGTATATAAATTGCTCTACGGTCAAATTGAATGTCAAAGAAAAAGTACCATTTTGGAGTCCTACATCGCCCATGTGCAGAACCTAAAGGAAATACAAACCTTATAAAAGGGCACTGGAATTTTCAAGCCTAACCCTGGGTTGTTATGTGGTTAGTTTATAACAAGTGTATTCGTGTAGATAACTTGGTGTGGCTAGCTGTGTAAAAGACTAGGTTCAGCAGCTGTTAGGTAGCCTTGTTTTATTTAACGGATTAAGCAGTATATTATCGGATATTTATTGGGTTTTTCCCTAGAATTTTCAAGATTCTCTAATAATGAATAGGTAGTTACCGGTATTTCATTTCCATATTTAGTTGCTTTATCTTCAAGTTGGGTATCCACTTACTTTTAAGACCGTTATTATCAACTTATAGGCATGGCATTCTGATTTGAAACCCGCTAATTCGGGCCCAGCTCTACTTCAAATTAAAAACCCATTATTTGACCCTGGGCCCAATCAGTGATAGTCTAGAATGTGGCACGTAGTCAGATATCTAGGGCAGAACTGTTCCCGCTTTTTTCTTAGTTAAGTACGATGTATTAGGGTTAATTGTGTTTTGGTCGATGTTTTATTTCTCTGGTTTTGTTCCAGTATTTGGAGAATTGGCATGCTAATTTGTATTCAGTTTCAGTAATTTAATCAAACAGTTTCTAGTTCTTATCACATTCACATTAAACTTTTCATAAATATGGATAGTTGGATACTTACAATGATTGCCATGCAGTGACGGGATGAATGGAGATTTGTGCATTTCTGATAAACCTGTGCTTCCTACTGATATACCTTCACCTTTTGTTGACAAGCCGGCAGTGAAGATGAATTGCGTGAAGTATGTTTCTATATATATCGTTTCATCTCCTCTGTGTGTGTGTAATTTACTAATCAAGTGGATTGTGTTGTATTACAGATCAGTCGATTACAAGTATCCTTCCCATGCTCACATTCCTAAGCTCCCCTGTGGTGTAATAATGCCTCCTAGGGTATGGTATATATAGCTTCTATCTCTACTGCATTCTTGTTTGTTTGTTTGAAAACCAATCAATCCTTCATGTGCTGTCAGATTCTAAGACGCCGAGATTGGCCTAGTCCACCTGTTGTTTGGCATGCATTCCAATCTCAATGGTGAGAAATTTTCTACTTTTGCTCCACCATAGCCTTGTACTAAACTTTACGAATGTTTTAATTCTTCCCTATTCAGTCCCACTAAGAAACGGAAACAGGATGATAAGAGTTGCGTACTGGAAGATGAAGGGAAGCAGCAGAACCATAAAACTGGAAAATCAGAGGCTCAACTTGTAGTTGAGGGGAGTCAAAACCATTTGACTGCTGAAAAGTCAACAAACCACACAGAGGCGCAGCAACAACAAGCTGGTATGAGTGAGGGAATGTGTAGAGATGACAAGCAGGTAAAGGAAACAGAAGATGAGAAATTGATCGACGCTGGAATATGTGAGAAACCCTTTACTGCAGGAGATGGGGAGCCTAAAAGAAAGCATAAAAATAAGAAACAGAAGCAGCTTGACGCTCAACAAGAAGTACAGGCTGACGAACATGAAGCAAAGGGTGAAGTTCCACAGGAGATCAAGATTACGGTCAGCAGTGTTGAAGAACCAACAATCTGTGAAAAAACATTTACTGGGGAGCATCAATCACTGGGTGATGAACCTACAAGAAAGCATAAAAGTAAGAAGAAGAAGACACAGCAACCACAGCTTGACACTCTACAAGAAATACAGGCTGACGGGCATGAAGCAGGGGGTGACGTGCCCCAGGGTATTAACAATATGGTTAACAGTGTTGAAGAACCGACAGCCAGAACACAATCATCTAACAATCAGCAAGCACCCCATGTTGCACTCAAGCATACAAAGAGGAGACATGCTAAAACTGAGATTGTGTTGATAAATGGAGGGGGAGGTGAAAACAAAATGGAATCTCCGGCTGCTGATGAGGCAGTTGGTGGTGAAAACTCAACAAACAAGATGGATGGTGTCGGTGATGGACCAAAAGATTTAGTTGTTGGGCAAATGAAGGATGATTTTCAAGTTAGTGAGGAGAAAGCAAACAAGAAAAAGAGGAAGAAAGTGAAGAATGAAAATGATGAAAGCAAAGCAAGTGATGTTTCTACTGAGCAAGAAAAAGAATCTAGTAAAAGAAGAAAAAAACATGAGAGTAAAAGCAAGAATGTTGAGATCCCAGGAAACTCTCCCAGGGCCGAGGAGCAAGAAGCAACAGAGGAAAAAGAGGCGGTAACTGAGTCTGAACCCACACAA
The DNA here is from genome assembly GCA_030545235.1 of Helianthus tuberosus. Lineage (NCBI taxonomy): Eukaryota > Viridiplantae > Streptophyta > Magnoliopsida > Asterales > Asteraceae > Helianthus > Helianthus tuberosus. The sequence goes on from CM060369.1 coordinate 90,601,508, forward strand.
GAGGCAGCTGAATGAAGATGGGCCAAAAAGAAAGATGATGCTTTCTCAACCAACTTCCTTTTATAATTTGTATTTTTGTCTCAAAATATGCTAGTGAGTATACTGTAACCCAATTCGATTTTGGGACAATTTTGCAAAATTTTGATTACATGTTTGGAACATAACCATGTTATCTTAAAAGAATAACAAGGCAAGTAAGCGTTAAACACCAATTCTTTAACAATACTGCTGGCCTGCGGAATTTAGAACAAAGTTATCTTAGCTTACGCAAACACGAATAAGAGTTATTACAGACCTGCACATTTTGAGCAACATCAAGTGTGGAATTTTTTTTATATAGTGTTGGTTAAGTACTTGTTTGACACAAGACTACATTTGAGCAATATCTGTGAGCGAATACGTTTGGTTTCAATGGATAATAAGAGTTCAAAGTCTTGTAGGCTGTCCTAAAAATGGTAACGGATATGATGATGGTTATGAGTTATATGTGAAGTTGAAGCTACTTGCAAGCATAAGAGGTAATAATATTCCATAATAATTAAATATGTAGATTGTTTTGGTAATGCAGCTTTCTTGATTATTTGCTAGATTGTTACTTTAGCATAAAGTAGTTTGTTTAAGATTGCAGTTAATAAATGCTTATGTTTAAATGCATTGGGAAGACTTAAATGGACTACCAATGATATCCATTCGTGTTGTATGTTGGAGAAAAACAACTATAAAGATTTGATGACGAATTACATGTCATCGCCTACCTCCAAATCCATCCATTGACACCAGAAAAGTTGGTTTGATCAAAGAATGCTACAATGATGGCGATTGGTTCTCTTGACATCTAAAAGGATATCACATTGTTTGACATCTTAAAGGATATCACATTGTTTGACATCTTAAAGGATGTCACATTGTATTTAGCCAGGTTCATATTGGTAACTAAACAACTTTTTGTACAGAGCCTCCAAAACTGAAGGACAAACTATATTGGTACTACGTATAAGAAACATGTTTTCTAGTTGATTAGAGCGGGTAGGAGTATTTATGTTGAAACATGTAAAGATGGTTCACTACAATTATTTTCATCTTTTGTTGAGCAACCCTTTTATTTTCTACATGGACATTCAAGAACTGTAATTTCAATTTAAAAGTCTTCCAAATGGAATGCATCAATCCAATCTTATAATTTTAGATCCTAATCGTATGAGAACAATACATGCTTCTTAGTATGCAACTAGTGTTACCAAAATTACCTATGGTTGGACTTTGTTACTTGTATGCGCAATGAGGGTGTTTTTGACATTGATGTAGTCTAAAGGGTTGCTTATATTCGGTTTGGTTTAGTGGCTTTAGCCTATCTTAGCTTGGCCCACTAAATTGTCTTGAGATACTTGATAACTTGACCATTATACCTAGCTTGGCGCACTAAATTATCTTGAGATACTTGATAACTTGACCATCATATGGTGGTCCATAAGGTTATGGCCTTGGGACCCTTTAAAACGAGTTCCTATAATGTCTTCGGTTCTATTCTGAGTTGTAGAAAACAAGAAAAGACCTAGCACGACTGCTAAGATCACTTCCAACCAAAAGTGTATTTTTTTTTTCTTTGCAATGTTGCAAAGCTCCACTACATTCTACGAAGATCTTTTTAGCAAGATTTACTGTATCAATAGTATACACGTTAAGCATACTACTTCTTAAGATCATTTATCCAAAAGCTAAAATAAATACGATTTTTTTTTTGGTGATAATTGTAACACCCGCATCCCAAGATAAGCTCTAGGGAGTGTTACTGTTACGCATCAGATATACAGAACACATGGTAATCAGAGAATTCACAACGAAAGTTTCGAACTTTAATTAAACATTAAAGAGTATTATACATATGTATTGTTATACAATAACAATTTCATCAGTTAAACTATACTACAGATCTAAATCTTCAGCAGCCCTCTAGACCACTATCTCCTCATATCTCATCATCCTCGATTCCTGCAATCACATGGCACCTAGGATGTGTGCCCGAAAAAATATTTGGGACTCGGCATAAGCTGGTGGGTTCATGAACATAAATGATTTTATTCAAAACATATATTTATCGACTATAACATCTATCAGATATAATCATGGCAAACAGAGTAAGCAAATTATGTTCACATAACCAGGCTATGTATACAAACTCTACTGGCTAAATCAGATACATACAATCAGCCCTCAATCATCCTATCAATCATTGCCACATATCACAGATGCTATACATAGTCGATTCTATAGTTATTACCAATCAGACAGAACATCATATACTATTCTAGAAACGGTTCAAAGGAACTCACCTTACTAGCTTGTAACTCTTGAGCCTTCAGATAATTAAGCTTCTTGTAAGTCTATATGTAAGACCATACTTAAAATACATAAAGTATTATAAAAGGTTTGCATTATTTAAATATATAATGCTAATACCAAAATGTATAAGGATAATTCGAAGTTATTTAAACATTCTAGTTATTCAAAACAAACATTTCTACTTGTTTACAATGTTTAGTTAAGTAGAAAGATTAAGCAACGCGGAAGCTTTATCATCGGATGTGTTCGGTTCTTCGACATTCTTGATCTTCATCCCAAAACGTAATGGCAAACACCTAAATATCAAATCACATCATTTAAGTAACTTATACGAAGCTTAAAAGGTAATTCATGGTCCAAATATAAAATAAAATAACAAAATCAAATTTTTGTCAAATACCCGCCGTAAGCTACGGTCAAGTGACCGTAACTTACGGCCAACGTTGAACAAAATGGACAGAAGACACCAGCCGTAACCTACGGCTGGCTGTCGTAGGTTACGGCAGCTTGCTGCTGCACTTTTCTTGTTTTGCTCTTTTTGACTAAAAATCCCGTAACTTTTTCGTTACTTATCCATTTCACTTGAAATTCATTTCGAAATGATCGTAAAACAATTACTAACATTTCTAGTCATAATACTTGACCCGGATTCATAACTCTTATGCTTACACTATCGGTTCCCAAATTTGTTCGTCAAATTATTCGATCCGTTTTGCATTTAAGCCTCATTATTCACATCTTATGGTAAGGATTAATTTCTTACCATTTTACCCCTTCCTCGGGCTTACTAAACTTGCGTTTTAAGCTCCCGTTACACGGTTTGCATACGCATCATTGTCCCGCTTGGTTAACTCTAACAAAACGTAAACCTTACTTTTGTTTACTTAAAGGAATTCATTTCCTCTAAGTTTTAACCCCATTCTAGGATTTATCAATTACAAATTCGCGTTTCTGTTACTCGGTTTACGCTTTCAATTGATTGATTTATTCGCGTGAAAATCCATCACTTATGAACGAACCAACTTATTATTTTCTTTATTTTGACCCGTTTGGTTGTTTGTGTGAAATCCATCACTTATAAACATACCAAACGTATCGTAAATCGCTATTTCCTCATCCAATGTGTATCAATAACCAAAATCATCTAGCAAAATACTACGAAGCAAATAAGCCGCGTACCTTAAAGTTTTCCTTTCAATCGCGCGTCCATCCCGGCTTGTCCACTTAATGCTTCACCCAAATTGCCTATAGAGTTCAACTCGATATACCATTTAGAACTCATAGTACAACTTATGACACGTGTCTTGTCAAAATCTCAATTGCAAGATCCATATCATGATTCTTTCATAATTTCTACTATTCATACTCACTTAGGCATTACATCAAACACCTTGTGGGCATGAATCTCACACCGCTTCTATCTTGTCAATGGTTCAATTATTAGCCATGTATTCACATATTATGAAGCCATTATATCTGGTATATTCAGCTAACATCAAGAATTTAATAAACTAACATCAAATGCATCATCCAAATTCATGTATCCTATCATAACCATAATCTCTCTTGCATACTTAGGATAATTGATCCTAACCCCCAAATCATAGCATTTGATTTATAAAATTTACTTAGGTTTTGCTCCTAAGCATATATTCAACTCGAATCTTAACCAAATTTTCAGAATTTCATACATAAATTGCAACCAAGAGAATTCATCTATATTTTTTATGTTACCAAATTACAATTTTTGACATACCTTGTGATTAGATGATGAAGATCATTCAAAATCACTATACATGCATTCAGGATTCCTCAATTTTGAGCTGAAATAGAGAATTGTTTTGAAATTCTTGATGAACACAAGTTCACCCCAATCTCTCTATCTCTGTACACGCACACATACACATCTCTCTTGTGTGTGTGTGAAATTTTTCATTTTATTTTATTTTGTTTCCATTTGATCCATTTTGGTCCCCAAGTTTGTTTCACTTAACAATAATTGATTTACCACTCCTTTTGTTTCATTTATTAACTAGGCTATGTATCCCTAGTTATTTTATTTTAATTAATATTTAAAAAATATACTTAGCCGTATATTTTAGTATTTTGGGGTGTTACAAGTCCATCCTCCTTATAAAGGTTTCGTCCTTGAAACTAGATTACATACCGAATAAGGAAGGGTATAGTCTCTTCATCTTTACTTCGGACTCCCAAGTGGTGTCCGATCCCTTCCGATGCTCCCATTTTGTGACAACTGGCAATTTTCCATGTATCCGTACAATATTAAACAGTAATTTGTGCTTTATGACTGTGCATGATTAAATTAATGACATGAATGATTTTCTGATTACTGTCATATACATACAAATGCATTTCATGCTGCAAGAATGTTTATCATTATTACATGCAACACAATGTGGTTCAATTAGTGCACTAAACAAAGTTAGCACAGTTATCAGACAAACTAAAAGTACTGACGGGAGTTCAGTACTCAGACAGACATGATGTTAAACACAGAATGAGCCCTGAAACCAAGAGTTACACTAGAATGGTGTGTAGGAAATTAGGGATTATAAAACTGCCTCCCGAATGATAGTTTAAGTGCCGGAAAGTGCCCGAAACACACTAAAACTGCAGAATTCTGTACAAATCAGCAAAAATCAGCATTTTAACATAAAAATATAATGCAGAATTATGGTTTAATGGTCCAGAATACTTTCATAAGTGTCGGGAATCAAAACGGTCACAAAAGACATCATAAAGCACACTAAGCTGCGCTATTTAGCAGCTTAACGAACTGGTAACCAAACGAACAACCGGACACTACCCGAAACACCAAAACTTCAGAAGAAGCATTGTTTTAATGTTACGAAGCTAGTTATGATCACTAAACATCATATTACCTCCCTAAACACATAAACACACTTAAACCCTAAATTAACACTTAAATCCTAACTAAACTAACTAACCAAGACTTGAAACCAAACTAGATACCCCCCCCCCCCCATAACCGGTTACAAGGTGGGCCCCATATGTGGATTTTCTTTGATTATTTTAATGGATGTGTTAAGTTGATACTAGACATAATAACCATAAGATAAAGGATTGTTGGAAGGAACTTGATTTAAACCACCATACACTAAACACTTATCTTCATCATCCTCACATTTCAACTTCACAAAAACTTCTCTTCTTCCCCCTTCAAGCTACGACCCAAACACCCTCCTATCATCAACATTTTTCTAGCCAAATTCCATTCATTCTAAGGTGATCTAAGGGTGTAAGAAGCATAGCTAAGAAGGTTGGAAGCTTTGGAAGTGGAAGGACCTCATCTAGGAGCTTTTATCCATCACTTTTCTTCATCATCTTCATACTTGTTCTTCCCTAGCCTTAGAGCTAGTAGTAAGCTCCTTACATCTTGTTATTACATCTAATTTTAGTGGTTAAAGTGTTATGTAACTTGTTAAACTAAAGAATCTCAAAGAAACATAAGCAAGATCTTGAACATAAAGCTTAAAAACAAGAAAATCAAAGATGTGTAAGTGTATGTAGTATACTTGTTTGTTGATTTCTTGTGATTATGATGTAGATCATCATATGAAGCTTGCTAGATGATGATTAAACACATGATCTAGCAAGTGTAAGAATTGATCTTGAGAAATTTGTAATGATCATCCTTTATGTTAAACATGAACTTGAAGATGAACTTGTTTTAGTGAATGATGATTATTTCTACATGTTATAAGTCTTGAAAATAAGAGATTTCAAAAATAATATTTTCAAGAAACTAAAGTTTATTACAAGATCTAACATGAAGTTTGTTTTTAAAGGAAGTAAACATGTTTTAAGGGTTAAAACAAAGCTAGTAAAGCATATGTAACAAGAAAAATACAAGAAGATTGATTTTTGAAAAATCATCATACAAGTTGTGAAGAGTGAAAATTCACAAGAATAAGTTTTATAACATAATAACCATGTTTTTAGTGTTCTTAAACCTCACTAAACAACATGTGAAATTACTACAAATTTTTACAAACTTTCAAGTTCATGTCATAGTATAAAATGCATATTTTTGGCTCTTGGTAAGTTATGTGTAAATTATTGATGATTGGTGATGAATTTCTAAAAGAAAATGATATGCTTTTAAGCATGGAAACCTCCATTTTTAAGGGGAAACTATGGCAAAATTTTTGTAGAAATTAAACACTTAGAAAAATATTTTTAAACAAGTGTTTACAAGTAAATTTTGATCATGGTTTTCATATAAAAATTTGCCATAATTTTTATTACAAAAATTACAAATATTGGGGGTTGATTTTTGATAATAAAAATCACTAAGTATACATTTAGGAAAATATATATTTAGATGTTAACAAATTGTGTGTTACTTGTATATTGATTGTAATAGTTATATTATTTTAGCAACTTGAAAATAGTATAACACACCAAAATACCAAAATTTGAAATATAAAATATTACCAAAATCCCAAGAAAGTAAATATATAAACTATACCCGAATATTGGACAATCGGACAACGGACATATGGACTATAATTATATATATTCCGGAAATAAATTTGTAACTCGAAAAGTATGACGAACAATATTTTTGAAACCAAGGAAATGGCAAGATATGAATTTTTACAAGTATTACAAAATATATCATATTTTGTCAAATAGAAAATACATTATTTTTGAGTGGAGAAAAATATATATTTTCTTAAACAAGTTAAAAATATATTATTTTGGGTGAAAGATAGAAATATATATTTTCTAAAGTTAATCTTAAAAGTATATATCATTTTTGAGATATATATGAAGGTATATTTATTTTTGCCAAGTAAGTTATAGATATTTTTCTATAAAAATTCTCTTAAAATATGAATATTTTAAGAATACAAAGTTGGTGATTTTTAGTTGTCTAAAAAAATATTCCGGAAGATTAAATACAAATTAAGTATAAAATACTTAATAAATACAAGAAAATACGTATTCTCATACGTACAATTATACACCGGAATACACCACCAATACTTGGCAAAATACACAAGTATAAGAATACACAAGTACAAGTACACCCATACTTGGAAAAATATTTAAATGAGGAATGCATAATAAACCAAGTTAAAATATATTATTTTAACAATATCCCAAATAATTGGATGAATATAATTTAAGTTAAAATACTATTATTTTGACTAATAATTACATACTTTGGAATTATCTAATATACATCAAAGATGTAACTCAAGTATACTAAGAATTCCAAAATAAGTCTTAATAAACAACTAAGACTAAGAGTCGTTACACGACCTAAACGTCTAATAAAACTTAGCACGTGTGTAGGTGATAGTACGACTTAAGGAAATACATACTTTGGGTACACAGGATATCAGACGCAAATCTGTGAGTTCATGTCCCCCTTTTCTTTTAACTGTTTTCGATTTTATAACTTCGAGGGTGAAATACATGTTTCAAACGTTTAATGGTATGGTTAGCTAAGGAATGAACTGTTAGATCATGTGAATGGGTAGGCGCACACTTAAGACCATTAATCCTTGTATAAGGACTGAGGGGCATGAGTGGTAGATCTATATGGGTGTTGCGAGCCCCACCCATGGGCCGGGAGTGGCCAAATGTGGTGACTATGTCGTTCCAGCCGGGTGGACCGGTACAAAATCCGCTAGGTTTGAGCCTTCCTACACCATTGCACATATATTAATGACCTTGCAAATCATTAATTGATCTGTTCATAGACGCTTTCATACCGGATTACAAAGGCACACTTACAAATGTTTACAAGATTATTCGAGCTCACATACAAAACACATGAACTCGCTCAACTTTTGTTGATGTTTTCAAAATTACATGTATTTCAGGAAACAAGATGGATCTTGGGCGCTGATGTTGTTTTCAAGACGTAAATTTCAAGTTTAGATGCCATCCACTTTTGTTGGTCTGTAACTTAACAAGAGGCTATGTTGGTTGGAACTTAAATGACTTGTGTTTGTAACGTTTTAAACTTATGAATGGAGAACATCATTTTATGTCACACCCGCTCGTAGCGGAAGCGCGAGGTGTGATCTGATCGGTTCTCATTGCATAACAATATAAGTGAACAATACTAAATGAATAAAAACAAGCTCCAATGCCATTGTCATAATTGTTTCGAAAGAACGCAACATAAGTTAAATGTATTTGTTACAAACCATCAAATGAAAATACGTTTTCATCGTTCTATACATCAAAATGTAAGTCTTAAAATGTCAAGGCTTTGACCACTATATCACCGCAAAGAGGCGGTATATAACGGGCAAACCCTTCAAATGGTGGCATGGGGTCTTGATACTTGCTTTCCTTGACTGAAATGTCTACCAGGTCCACTAATTTCCTGAAATACATGTTAAGTTTGAAAACATCAACAAAAGTTGAGCGAGTTCATGCAGTTTAGTTGTATGAGATGTATCTGTAAAATGTGAGTTGTATAAAATGTATCTGTAAAATGTGAGTTGTATAAACTGTATCCATAAAATGTGAGTTGTATAAACTGTATCCATAAAATGTGAGTTGTATAAAATGTATCTGTATGTCAAGATGTAGTATGTAAAGCGTCAATGAAATCGTTGATCATTAATGTTTCACGAGGACATTAATATGTGTGACGAATTAGGAAGCAATCCAAACCTAGACGATTTCTTGTCGACTACTATCGACTGGGACACAAACGCACTCTTCTGTATGGGTCCACGACCAAGAGTGGGGCTCGCCAATACCCATTAGATCTAACCACTTGTACCTAGGTCCAAACTGGATTAATGGTGCTTAGATGTATGACCCTAATCGCACATGATCTAAGGTGTTTCATTCCATAACTTAACATACAATTGAACATGTATTTTCCCCGATAGTTGTAAAGCTGTAAAACATTTAAATGAATAGGGGACATGAACTCACAGTATTGCGTCCGTGAATGATAAGTGTTTGTGATCTTACGCGTGGTCGTCTTGAACAATGTTGCGACCTACAAATGTTCTTATATTTGTTAGACACTTCGGCCTTTGTAAATGACTTGAGTACAAGTCTTGTGTCTTAAATATGTGTAAGACTTGTATGTCTTTGTTGTTCGTTGAACTGTGTATTAGATGTATGAATTGTTAAATTGTCATATATACATTTCACCAAATATATATATATATATGTAATCTTGTATCTTGTGAGTTGTATCATCGGGTCTTGTCTTCTTGATTTCGTGTCTCATATAAGTAAATTGCATAATTGTGTTTTTATCAATTATAGGTCATTGGGCTTAATCCAAGAATTCATGTTATTGGGTTTAAATAGTGTTGGGCCTCAATAGTGTTGGGCCTAAATAGTGTTGGGCCTCAATAGTGTTGGGCCTCAATAGTGTTGGGCCTCAATAGTGTTGGGCCTAAATAGTGTTGGGCCTAAATAGTGTTGGGCCTTAATAGTATTGGGCTTAATGTTATTGGGCCTTGGCCCATATGTTTGATAAGCCCATTATGAAGTTAAGCCCATTTATAAATAATAGCCCATTTGTATAAACTAGCCCATTAAGAAGTGTAAGCCCATTTGAAAGTATAAGTCTTTCATTTTTATAAAAACATTTTTATAAAAAAACTAAGTATACTTTTTAGTTAATAAAAACATAATAGTTTTTATAAGTTTCAAAATGTCCGAATTTTGTTAATGGTAACGTAAATTTTGTGTCCGCGTCGAAAGATCGCCTATACGTCGTAGTAAGTCCTTGGATTGGCGATATGTTTATAGATTCGCCCGTCGTCCGTTTTGACCATAAGTTGTGTCCGAAAGCTCGGAATGTCCGTAAGTTGTTTTCAAGTGTGTCTATATGTATTCTTGTAAGTCTTTAGTTGTAAGTATGTCTTGTATTTATTTGTGTCATTGTTATCAAGTCTCTAACTTTTATATATAACTAATACAAATAATAAACACATAGCACATACTTGATATGTTCACTAAATATATATTTTACCAAAATATATATTTATGTCAATTTTTATGTTTAGAAAGACCAACTTTCTAATCTTGTAAAGACTTTGTTAAAAACGACAATTTTTCTAACACATGATTTCTAAGAAAAAATAGCCATAGTTCCTTCGAAATATGAACTTTGCCATGTTATCAAAACATATGATTTTCTTTTAAAATCAACAACAATTACCTCATATAATTTCTACACAAAAACACATGAGATTTATAACATAACCTCATTAAGATGATCTCAAAATCATGTAGGATTTTATACATGATCATAACATATGCTAACTAGTTCAAAAACCAAGTTTAATTCTAGTTTTAACAACTTTTATAAAAATCTCAAGTTGTATGTTACTTTTTATAATCTTGTAAAAGTATTGTTTTTAGTGAAAAACCTCAAATACTTTCACAAGATCAAATGTTATGATCATCCCTTTAAACCTTTATGTTAAAAACCCTTTAACATAAATATGTATAATTGTTAGATCATATTTTTAAAACATCCTCCAACAATTTATTTATATCATAATCATCATAACAAGATCAAATATGCATATAACAAGTCTTAGATCACAATATAAACCAACATAAATATATCATGATTATTATTTTTGCTTCTTTGTATTTTTCATGTTTATTATGTATGATTATTTAGTTATTTATTAGTTATAATAACAATCATAAACATAATATAAGTATGAAAAAAAATAGATCTTGAAGCTTACTTCTAGCACTTGGCTAGGGATGATCTTAGAAGATGATTAAGAACCAAAGAAGATGATGATCTTGATGATTGAAGGTTCTTGGATGGATGAAAAAGTGTCCTTTTACTTGTAAGTGCTTTAGATCTTCTTATTTTCCATGGAAATCCATCTTGATCATCAAGGAGATGATAAAATAAAATGGGTTTTTTTTATGGTGTTCTTGGTAAAAGAAAAAGATGATGATGATGAGAGAATTTGTGTTTTGTAATAAAAGGTGAAATATGTGGTAAAGTGTAGTAATCTTTAATATGATAAGTGTTATAATTAATCACCAATTCTCATCCACTAGTAACCACTAAAATATCTAGATATTATTAGCAAATAATTAAAGGTGTGGGACCCCTTTAATTTCGGTTATAAACATGTGGGGGGGGGGGGTCTTATGTGGTTAAAAGTGTTAGTAAATTTTAAGGACTCAAAATGTGATGAAGTGGTTAAGTGTTTAAAGGTTTAAGTTTTTTGCAACTTTTCAAGATGATTCATGACATAAATTGATCATAAACTAGCTTTATTTGGTCAAAAATAATGTTCACTAGTTCGCTACATGTGCCAAAATATAGTTCGGCTAGATGTTTAGCGCTCGTTTCGCAAGAAGATAGTCGAAAGGTTAACATATATAAGTTATAGGGAAATATTCGGTTATGTATTTATATGATATTCCCTATGTATTTTTTTATATGGAATTTGTGTTTAAACAACACTTTTGCATCTTGTAATAAAAATACCAATGCTGAATTTTGCGGAAAAATTATTGAAATGGTAACTTTTAGCGCTTTTCGGCAGTTTTTGGTGCTACCGGACATTGGTAATATATTAAACCAAACCCTTTTATTCCCATATAGGGTTTAATATATATTTGATGTTGGACTTTCGTCTAAGTCCTAAAGATGTAATTTAGATGGTTTATGCAGATCCTGAGTTCTCGTCAGCACACTAGTTTACTAGGTACTACTCTTGCTGTTTCGATGCATTGTTTACACTATTTCAAATGTAACCAATAAAAATGAATAATGTGCATTATAAATGAATATTCCTTGAGTGTTCTAAGATGTATATCATGTAATCATGCAGTTCGAATATTCAAAACACATACTTGTATAATGTAAATCATTGCTTTAAATGTACGAAAATTACCCGGAAGTGGCAGTTGTCACATTCTCCCCCTGTTATTGAGAATTTCGTCCCGAAATTCAAGCTGAGTCATCCTTTGCAGGAGTATTCTCGAACAGGTGGGGGTATTTTGGTTTTGATTTGATTTTCACGTTCCGAAGTATATTCGGGTCCGTGTCGAGAGTTCCAATGAATTTTTGTTAATATGTTACGACTCCTTCATGTTTCCTGGACCTTCCGGTCCATGACCTCAACAGGTGCTTTGGCGAATTGGAGTTTGTTATCTATATGAACCTCATCCTCCGGGATGAAAACTGTTTCTTACATTGGACTCTTCTTGAGATTCGACAAATTAAACGTGTGGTGCACACTGCTAAGTTCATCTGGTAACTTCAACTTGTAGGCAACAGTGCCAATCTTTTCTAAGATTTCGAATGGTCCAATGTAACGTGGGTTAAGCTTTCCACATTTACCGAAACTCGCTACGCCTTTCCAAGGCGAGACTTTTAACAAGACTTTGTCTCCGACCTTCAAATATAATTGTTTTCGCTTTTTGTTTGCGTAGCTCTTTTGTCGATCGCGAGCCGCCTTGATACGGTCTCGGATCTGAAATTTTTTTATCCGTAGTCTCTTGGACTAGTTCCGGACCAATTAATTGACTATCGCCTGTTTCCGCCCAACATAGCGGAGAGCGACATTTTCGACCATAAAGAGCTTCAAACGGTGCAGCTTGTATACTAATATGGTAGCTGTTATTGTAGGAAAACTCAACTAAAGATAGATGAGTATCCCAATTGCCGCCTAAATCCATAACACATGCACGAAGCATATCTTCGAGTGTTTAGATTGTCCGTTCGCTCTGGCCGTCAGTTTGTGGATGAAAGGCCGTACTTAGATTCAAATGAGATCCAAAGGCCTGTTGAAATGATTTCCAAATTCTAGAAACACAACGACCGTCTCGGTTCGAAATGATTGAAATAGGAACTCCATGATGAGCCACTATTTCTTTGAGATAGATTTCCGCTAGTTTCTCGGTACTATCCTTCTCCCGAATCGGTAAGAAGTGTGCGGACTTTGTCAATCTATCGACGATTACCCATATCATGTCATGGCCTCTTGAGGTCCTGAGTAACTTCGTAATGAAGTCCATCGATATTTGTTCCCACTTCCAAACGGGAATCTCAGGTTGTTTTAACAAGCCCGAGGGTTTCTGATATTCATCCTTGACCTTCGCGCAGGTCAAGCATACTCCGACATAAGTCGCGATATCACTTTTTGAGGTTAGGCCACCAATAGTATTCTTTCAATACTTAGGCCTATGTGCTTCCTGAATATATCCTCTCGAAGGCCGCCAAAGAATGGAACCCAATTTCGACCCATAAGATATAAAGTTTCATCTTCTTTCGACACTAATTGTTCCTTCATGCCTCGAAGTGTTTCTGCTTGAATATGCTCTTCCTTGGGCGCTTGTGAATCATCTTCTCTAATGCTTGAACTCTCAGTTTTCTAACTCGCTCCTTGCGGCTCAAGGCGTCAGCTACAACGTTCGCCTTGCCCGTATGGTACTTTATTTCATAATCATAGTCGTTCAACAATTCAACCCAACATCGTTGACGCATATTTAATTCTTTTTGGTTGAATATGTGTTGAAGACTTTTATGATCCGTGAAAATAATGCATTGAGTACCATACAAATAATGTCACCATAATTTTTAAAGCGAATACCACCGGGCCTAACTCATGGTCGAGAGTGGTATAGTTCTTCTCGTGAACTTTTTAATTAGCGCGACGTGTACACGATAACTTTTTCATGTTGCACGAGTACGCAACCCAATCCTTGATGCAAAGCATCATAGTTTACAGCAAAGTCATCGGTATCGTCGGATAATGATAAGATTGTAAAATGCTATGCACCAATCTTAATAATAAGTTGTAATGCTATTTCCTGTTTTTCGATTGGGGCGAATTTATTGTCTTTATTGGTGAGGGAGGTTAGCAATTGAGTAATTTAAAAAAAAATCTCAATAGATCTCCGATAATATCCCGCTAATCCCAAATAAAAATTGTCGGATTCCAGTTGGAGTCTTGGGCATTTCCCAATTCTCATTTGCTTCAATCTTAGCTGAGTCTACTTGAATGCCTTTCTTGTTCACTACATGCCTGAGAAATTATACCTTGCGAATCCAAAATTCGCACTTGGAAAATTTCGCGTATAGTTTCCCCTTATTTAGTAGCTCGAAAATGGTTCTCAAATGTTGTTTGTGCTCATCTGTCAATCGTGAGTATAAAAAAAAATTGTGGTCAATGAATATTGTGACGAATTTGTCGAGATATGGCTTGCGCACGCGATTCATTAAATCCATAAAGACCGCTAGTGCGTTCGTTAAACCAAAAAGCATAACGAGAAACTCGTAATAACCATAACAAGTTTTAAAAGCCGTTTTCGGTATGCTTTCCTCTTGAATTCGTAACTGATGATACTTCGATCGTAAGTCTATCTTAGAGTAGAAGCTAGAACCTTTCATAAACCATTTGAGTTAGTTGGAAATTCATTTGTAACATGGTTTAGAAATATGAATTTTCATTCATCGAAATGTTGTGCAGTTTTGCAAAACTTTCATGTCTTTCCACCCCCAAAACCTTTATAAAGATGTATAATGGTAAAGAGTGGGGGTTATGAACTCACAACATCCTTATTCGGTCAACTACAAGGTTCGGAAGGTGCTAATCGATATGAAGATCTGGATATGGGTGTGGCTCCCGTTACCAAGTCGATGTGAAACTCGACTTGTCGATATGGTGGTAGTCCTGGCAAGTCTTCAGGAAAGACTTCAGGAAATTCTTTTACCACAGGAATATCTGTCAGCTACGGCCCAACGGCCTTCTTGTTTACAACAAGTGCTAGAAAGGCAATACAACCTTTCCGCAAGCACTTTTGTGCCTTCATGCAATTGATTATCCTCAATGATGTGTCGTGCTTCTCTCCATGGATAATAAGTGTCTCTTCATTCGGTAGTGGTAAGCGAATGATCTTCTCATGCAGCAGACTTCGGCTCGGTTATCGGATAGCCAATCCATGCCAAAACTACGTCGAAATACCCAACTCAATGGGTAAGAGATCGATATTGAATTTTAGCTCCAGACTCGACTAGGTTACCGTTCGCTAATTTTATAGAATTGAGGAAACGTCTTTCTTACTTGACTTTAGGCCAAGTACATTTTGAATTCTATGTAGTAAGGACTTCACTGTACAAATGTAGAGAACAACCCAATCCTTGTGTTTAGATGTTGGATAACCCAATCCCTATTTGTAGCTAGGACAATCCCGTCACTAGCCATGAAACTCACTTCACATGTATGAATTTGGTTGATAGAAAACGTGTCGGTGACTCTTAATGATTTGACATGTCTCAGATAATTCCCCATTAGCTATCTTGATATAGTAATGTGTGTCCAACATGACACTGATTCGAGTATATGCTTAACTTTTTTTAAAGACAATAGCTAAGCTCGGTGTTGGTATTAATAGAATTGATACATGATGATTGTAGAGTGTAAGTACTCATGACTTCATTGGGATTTTGTGTAATATTCATAGTTCTAGCCATACACACACTTATTCACTAGCTCGATCCCTTCTTAAGTATTATCGTCTTACTAGTCTTTGTTTTGCGCCCGGTCTCAGCACACTGCTACTCTTGGCGCTTTTGCAATTGCCCTCATGATGAACGTCTCACTTGTCGCATTTAGGATTCCGGCAAGTTACCAGCATACATCCTGGTGCCAAAATCGTTTATGGCAGCAATTGCCTTCATTTCTCTCATGGCGAGAGTTATTGTTTGAGTGATCGAGGTAGGAAGGGATGATGCGATCATGCTTCGGATCTCTGAAGCTAAACCCGAAATGTAACACTTAGTGTGTTTGAATTCGGGTGTTACCCAGTATGGAACTACCCCTGAGAGACCGTGAAAGCATCAAGTGTAACCATCAACATTGGCTCTAGTTATGATCGAGTTCTTTTATAAAATCATATGAAAATAGATATGAAAATCAGATGATATAAAAGAATGATGTATGGTTAAATAAATAACCAATGAAAATGTAGTGTATAAATATATCATGTCTTGAAATAGAATATTATGTCTTGTGTAGAGGATGTCGTGTCTTGTGCAAAAATGTCATGTCTTGTCTTTGTCGAAGAGATTTGAATAACACCACGATATGCAATATAATATAAGCACTTATATATAGGAAGTACCAGCGGCGTATCTACCATGCTTTTATCATATTACACACGTCTCATCACTTACAAATAACCACCAAAAATGTCTTGTGTATACCAACGTCAAATGACATGTATAACAATGTCTTGCTTAACAGTGTCATGTATAAACCACGTCTTGTGTAAAAGCAATGATTTTCAACACATAACTTTTGACTTAAACATTTGATTCTTTTGGCGCCATGATCTTTTTAATACACACTATTAAAAGAATCTAGACATGTATTTGGATAAATAAAGTCTATCATGTGCCCAAGAATGAAGAATGCAATCAATCGGTCATGGAAACCTCAAGACCATATTGTGCATACATGTTTGAATAAATGATAATGTGGATAATCAAAACCAAAAGGTGTAATGCCTCTTGCGTGTATTGGTCATATGTTTAAATGGAAAAAGAAAAAAAAATAATTCATTGAGGAGGGTAAACCAACCAGTGGTCTTCGTCCATATAATATGTATTCCCTACTCTATGGACCTCGATCATCCTAAGTAAAGAAAATCCTTTGTCTTACTTGTCTATGTGACAATTATGGTAATAGTGCTTGAGTTTCACGAGATCTAGCAAGATTGTTAGAATCTCCAAAAATGTCGAATATAATGCAATGAGGGAGTTGCAGCATGGCTCATGCCATACCATCCCTTGGAAAAAGACAAATGTCAAACGACGGAATTTATTGTATCACTTCCAATAAATATGATAAGGTGGAATATGATAACGTAAGGTAGGGTAAAGTGTCATAAACACCAGGGAAATAGCCCATGTACAAAAATTTTAGAATGTTGAGGAAAATACTTCATGAGTGGCTAATAAATTTTGTTTGTTTAGATGACTAGTCTCAACTGAATCGTGATGTAGATCGAATATTAGGTGTGAACAAATACGTGTCGTCTTCCTGTATTGTATTGTATATATTGTATTGTAGAGTGTTATACTAACCACCCCAGTTCGTGTTCTACTAGATAAGAAAAATTGAATCTCAAGTAATAACTTAAGAATTTTGAACGAATAGTGATCATTAGCTTGGCCCACAGAGTTCACCAGAATTCCCATGCACTACAAGTTGTTATTACGTTGGCCACCATAATAATAAATTGCCTTGCATGGTCACCCTAGCGTTCTCTCGTACGAAGCAGCCGATCAGTAATAGAGGAAACAATATTGTCAATATACCTTCAACATAAGAGGGACCTTCGTGATAGCTCACGTGTCAACGTTCGTTGTCATTACTCGCAGAACGGTACGGCGTTAGGTGAAATAGAAATGAAAAGAATCTGTAACAATAACAACTGAAGAGGCACCTTCAAGATGAGTACTTCATCTTCCTTGTAAGGACAAGAGTATATCCACCTTGATTAGTATGAGTCACATGGATCTCGTCCCACTAATGGAGTTGTTGTCCAAGGTTACCACCTTCGCCTCGTCGTCATTATCATGGTCAGGCATCTCAGCATTCGCGAGAAAGCAACCATATTTTACTGAATTAAGTTTAAGATTTCACTTAGGAATCATGTTCGCCATAAGCTCCGCATTAGACATTGGGGTCGATATTTTCATCGTGTGAGTAAAGAATAATAATAGAGTTTGAAGCCGAAGGTATTTTGTTCTTGGCAAAATATTTCATGCAACATATATATGAACAACCTATATATATAATCATGTAAATCCTATCAATCAAAGATTTCTATCTTGTATAAGCTGAACCAGTAAACTGTTTATAATGCATAAACTGATAATGTAATGTATTGTAGGCACATAGTCTATTAATGTATTGTGTCTGTCTCATAGACTTCACCCATGGAAATGTCCTCACTTGATTTATGTGAAATGAATTTTTGTTGTAGTGGACCTTGAAAAATGTTTTTGCAATGAAAACCTTTTGACCTGTCCAATTTTATTTATAATCTGTTCAACATGAACAAGAGGTTTTCGTGAGAGATCCCTAGTGATTGTAGACTTAGACTCGAGAAAGAATCCTGGTTCACTACAATCGATGCTCTGATACCAATCTGTCACACCCGCTCGTAGCGGAAGCGCGAGGTGTGATCTGATCGGTTCTCATTGCATAACAATATAAGTGAACAATACTAAATGAATAAAAACAAGCTCCAATGCCATTGTCATAATTGTTTCGAAAGAACGCAACATAAGTTAAATGTATTTGTTACAAACCATCAAATGAAAATACGTTTTCATCGTTCTATACATCAAAATGTAAGTCTTAAAATGTCAAGGCTTTGACCACTATATCACCGCAAAGAGGCGGTATATAACGGGCAAACCCTTCAAATGGTGGCATGGGGTCTTGATACTTGCTTTCCTTGACTGAAATGTCTACCAGGTCCACTAATTTCCTGAAATACATGTTAAGTTTGAAAACATCAACAAAAGTTGAGCGAGTTCATGCAGTTTAGTTGTATGAGATGTATCTGTAAAATGTGAGTTGTATAAAATGTATCTGTAAAATGTGAGTTGTATAAACTGTATCCATAAAATGTGAGTTGTATAAACTGTATCCATAAAATGTGAGTTGTATAAAATGTATCTGTATGTCAAGATGTAGTATGTAAAGCGTCAATGAAATCGTTGATCATTAATGTTTCACGAGGACATTAATATGTGTGACGAATTAGGAAGCAATCCAAACCTAGACGATTTCTTGTCGACTACTATCGACTGGGACACAAACGCACTCTTCTGTATGGGTCCACGACCAAGAGTGGGGCTCGCCAATACCCATTAGATCTAACCACTTGTACCTAGGTCCAAACTGGATTAATGGTGCTTAGATGTATGACCCTAATCGCACATGATCTAAGGTGTTTCATTCCATAACTTAACATACAATTGAACATGTATTTTCCCCGATAGTTGTAAAGCTGTAAAACATTTAAATGAATAGGGGACATGAACTCACAGTATTGTGTCCGTGAATGATAAGTGTTTGTGATCTTACGCGTGGTCGTCTTGAACAATGTTGCGACCTACAAATGTTCTTATATTTGTTAGACACTTCGGCCTTTGTAAATGACTTGAGTACAAGTCTTGTGTCTTAAATATGTGTAAGACTTGTATGTCTTTGTTGTTCGTTGAACTGTGTATTAGATGTATGAATTGTTAAATTGTCATATATACATTTCACCAAATATATATATATATGTAATCTTGTATCTTGTGAGTTGTATCATCGGGTCTTGTCTTCTTGATTTCGTGTCTCATATAAGTAAATTGTATAATTGTGTTTTTATCAATTATAGGTCATTGGGCTTAATCCAAGAATTCATGTTATTGGGTTTAAATAGTGTTGGGCCTCAATAGTGTTGGGCCTAAATAGTGTTGGGCCTCAATAGTGTTGGGCCTCAATAGTGTTGGGCCTCAATAGTGTTGGGCCTAAATAGTGTTGGGCCTAAATAGTGTTGGGCCTCAATAGTATTGGGCCTCAATAGTATTGGGCTTAATGTTATTGGGCCTTGGCCCATATGTTTGATAAGCCCATTATGAAGTTAAGCCCATTTATAAATAATAGCCCATTTGTAAAGATAGCCCATTTGTATAAACTAGCCCATTAAGAAGTGTAAGCCCATTTGAAAGTATAAGTCTTTCATTTTTATAAAAACATTTTTATAAAAAAAACTAAGTATACTTTTTAGTTAATAAAAACATAATAGTTTTTATAAGTTTCAAAATGTCCGAATTTTGTTAATGGTAACGTAAATTTTGTGTCCGCGTCGAAAGATCGCCTATACGTCGTAGTAAGTCCTTGGATTGGCGATATGTTTATAGATTCGCCCGTCGTCCGTTTTGACCATAAGTTGTGTCCGAAAGCTCGGAATGTCCGTTAGTTGTTTTCAAGTGTGTCTATATGTATTCTTGTAAGTCTTTAGTTGTAAGTATGTCTTGTATTTATTTGTGTCATTGTTATCAAGTCTCTAACTTTTATATATAACTAATACAAATAATAAACACATAGCACATACTTGATATGTTCACTAAATATATATTTTACCAAAATATATATTTATGTCAATTTTTATGTTTAGAAAGACCAACTTTCTAATCTTGTAAAGACTTTGTTAAAAACGACAATTTTTCTAACACATGATTTCTAAGAAAAATAGCCATAGTTCCTTCGAAATATGAACTTTGCCATGTTATCAAAACATATGATTTTCTTTTAAAATCAACAACAATTACCTCATATAATTTCTACACAAAAACACATGAGATTTATAACATAACCTCATTAAGATGATCTCAAAATCATGTAGGATTTTATACATGATCATAACATATGCTAACTAGTTCAAAAACCAAGTTTAATTCTAGTTTTAACAACTTTTATAAAAATCTCAAGTTGTATGTTACTTTTTATAATCTTGTAAAAGTATTGTTTTTAGTGAAAAACCTCAAATACTTTCACAAGATCAAATGTTATGATCATCCCTTTAAACCTTTATGTTAAAAACCCTTTAACATAAATATGTATAATTGTTAGATCATATTTTTAAAACATCCTCCAATAATTTATTTATATCATAATCATCATAACAAGATCAAATATGCATATAACAAGTCTTAGATCACAATATAAACCAACATAAATATATCATGATTATTACTTTTGCTTCTTTGTATTTTTCATGTTTATTATGTATGATTATTTAGTTATTTATTAGTTATAATAACAATCATAAACATAATATAAGTATGAAAAAAATAGATCTTGAAGCTTACTTCTAGCACTTGGCTAGGGATGATCTTAGAAGATGATTAAGAACCAAAGAAGATGATGATCTTGATGATTGAAGGTTCTTGGATGGATGAAAAAATGTCCTTTTACTTGTAAGTGCTTTAGATCTTCTTATTTTCCATGGAAATCCATCTTGATCATCAAGGAGATGATAAAATAAAATGGGTTTTTTTTTATGGTGTTCTTGGTAAAAGAAAAAGATGAAGATGATGAGAGAATTTGTGTTTTGTAATAAAAGGTGAAATATGTGGTAAAGTGTAGTAATCTTTAATATGATAAGTGTTATAATTAATCACCAATTCTCATCCACTAGTAACCACTAAAATATCTAGATATTATTAGCAAATAATTAAAGGTGTGGGACCCCTTTAATTTCGGTTATAAACATGTGGGGGGGGGGGTCTTATGTGGTTAAAAGTGTTAGTAAATTTTAAGGACTCAAAATGTGATGAAGTGGTTAAGTGTTTAAAGGTTTAAGTTTTTGCAACTTTTCAAGATGATTCATGACATAAATTGATCATAAACTAGCTTTATTTGGTCAAAAATAATGTTCACTAGTTCGCTACATGTGCCAAAATATAGTTCGGCTAGATGTTTAGCGCTCGTTTCGCAAGAAGATAGTCGAAAGGTTAACATATATAAGTTATAGGGAAATATTCGGTTATGTATTTATATGATATTCCCTATGTATTTTTTTATATGGAATTTGTGTTTAAACAACACTTTTGCATCTTGTAATAAAAATACCAATGCTGAATTTTGCGGAAAAATTATTGAAATGGTAACTTTTAGCGTTTTTCGGCAGTTTTTGGTGCTACCGGACATTGGTAATATATTAAACCAAACTCTTTTATTCCCATATAGGGTTTAATGTATATTTGATGTTGGACTTTCGTCTAGGTCCTAAAGATGTAATTTAGATGGTTTATGCAGATCCTGAGTTCTCGTCAGCACACTAGTTTACTAGGTACTACTCTTGCTGTTTCGATGCATTGTTTACACTATTTCAAATGTAACCAATAAAAATGAATAATGTGCATCATAAATGAATATTCCTTGAGTGTTCTAAGATGTATATCATGTAATCATGCAGTTCGAATATTCAAAACACATACTTGTATAATGTAAATCATTGCTTTAAATGTACGAAAATTACCCGAAAGTGGCAGTTGTCACATTTTAATCATATAGTTGTTTGTTATAACTGAATGCAATGATATTGAGTAAGTCACACATCATACGCTTCCGCAAAAGTCAAGGTGTGACACATTTGACCTTTACTTGGTCAATTTCTTTGTTCCTTAAGCCTTTGACTTTTCGGTCAAGAATTGCGATAGGCTTTGCCGCATAATTAAGTTTATCGTCCACTTCTATGTCGTCATAGCCAATGTAGGCCGTTTCATCTGCTAAACACTTTCAGAGATGTGAAACGTGGAACGTGTTATGTATTCCGCTCAATTCTTCCAGTAGTTCCAGTCGGTAAGCTACTTTACCCACCCGTTCAATGATTTTAAAAGGCCCAATATACCGCGGGCTTAACTTTCATCTTTTTTCTAAATCGAATGATTCTCTTCCACGGAGATACTTTTAGCATTACTCTATCACCTATTTAAAACTCGATAGGTCTTCGCCTTCTATCTGCATATGACTTTTGCCGATCTTGGGCCGCTTTCAAATGAGCTCTTACTATGTCAATTTTTTTTCGTTCGTGGCTCTAACCACGTCCTTGTGAGCGAGTTCACGTGGACCCACTTCACCCCAACATACCGGGGTTCGACATTTTCGGCCATAGAGAATTTTGTACAGAGCTCTTCCGATACTCGAATGGTAACTATTGTTGTAAGAAAATTCAACTAACGGTAGGTAAGTATCCCAACTACCGCCAAAGTCTATAATACATGCCCGAAGCATATCTTCTAATGTTTGAATTGTTCGTTCGCTTTGCCTGTCTGTTTGTGGGTGGTATGTCGTACTGATCAGTAACTTTGTACCCATTTGTTCTTGAAGTTCCCGCCAAAACTTTGAAGTGAACCGGATATCCCTATCGGACACGATTGAAACCGGCACCCCATGACGCGCTATAATTTCATTCATATACACCCCCGACATCTTTTCAGAAGTATAAGTTTCACGAATAGGAATTAAGTGAGCGCTCTTTGTTAGTCTATCCACGACTACCCAAAGAGCATCGAATCTTCGCACTGTTCTCGGCAATTTGGTTAACAGGTCCATGATAACATGTTCCCATTTCCAAACCGATATGTCTAATGGTTGGAACTTGCCATAAGGCTTTTGATGCTCCGCTTTTACTTGTAAACAAGTTAAGCATTTTTCGACGTACATTATCACATCTCTTTTCATCCCAGGCCACTAATAATTTTGTTTTAAATCTCGGTACATTTTGGTCGCCCCCGGGTGAATTGTATAACACGATTTGTGGGCTTCCTCAAGAAGGAGATCCTTTACATCACACGTGTTTGGAACCCATATCCTACCGAACCGGTATTCCAATCCATTATCGCCATCAATTGATTCCTTCACATGGCCCTTTATTCGTTCTTTTATCCATTTTTCTTCCTTTACCACTTCAATTTGTGCCTCTCAGATTCGTTCAAGTAAACCTGAGGTTACCACTAGTTGCATTGACCGCACTCGAATGGGAGAGTATTCTTCTTTTCGACTTAGTGCATCCGCTACTACATTGGCTTTTACCGGATGATAATGTATTTCACAATCACAGTCTTTCACCGTCTCTAGCCAATGTCTTTGTCTCATATTAAGCTCCTTTTGATCGAATAAATATTTCAAACTCTTATGGTCGGTGAATATTGTGTATTTCACCCCACACAAATAGTGGCTCCAAATATTTTAAGCAAATACCACAGTCGCCAATTCGTGGTCGTGCGTAGGGTAATTCTTTTCGTGCGTGGGTGTTAAAGTTTCCAAACCGATTGCACGTGGTGCAAAGGCGGCATGGTGTGTGGGTCGGGTGATGGTAAGCGCAAGTACTACACTTGGGATGAGTCCTAGTGTAGGCTCGTTTAGCCGGTTTGGGGGTTTGGGTTAAGGCAAGTTGTTGCTGTTGAGGAGGGTTTTGCGGAGTGACTACCGCACAGTTTCGGTTCGAATCCTTCCGCTTCTTACCATTGGGGTTGGTTTTGGGTGACGGTTTAGATGGTGTAGTTTCAGCGATTGGTTCAGTGGTGGCTTGGTGCACGGTTTGGGAAGAACCCTTTGGTTGAAGTGTTCCATCCCAGATCCGATTGTGATTGAACTTGGCGGCTAGACAGAAGGTTTCTTCAAGGGTTTTGGGTTGGGCAGACTCCACAAAGTATGAAACAGAGGGTGGAATGGCGGATGTATTTGGCTATGGCTTTGTCGGTAGAATCGACTTGGCCAGGGCACAAGGCGCTAAGTTGTTTAAACCTAGCGGTGAGGACGATGTTGTCGCTCCCTACTTGCTTGATGTTCCAAAACTCATTCTCGAGCTGTTGGAGTTCATGGGGAGGACAAAACTCATCGTATATGCGCTTCTTGAGCTTAGCCCAAGTCGATGCGTAAGCGGTGGCGTCCCCGCGTACGTTACGTTCGACGGTCCACCAATCGAGTACCCTTGATCAGAAGACGCCGGTGGCGTTGGTGGTGCGAAGATGCTCGGGGCACCCACTTTGACAACAGTGGTGTTGATAGCATCGTACCCGAAGTGTGGTTAATACTTGCCGAATGAGTTAAGGAAATAAATTTACATCTCGTCGGTAAGGGTCCACTAGATTTAGAATGGGAAATTCTCCATCAAGGTGTTGATATCACTCCTAACTTGATGGTACAATTTCGTGAAAAATCGAAATCACGGATTGCGGGATTTCACCAAAAATTGTGGGTTTTCACGCCTATTTTTTGTGAGATCGTCTCGTTTGTGAATTACGAGTGTCTTCACGTCTTCATGTGTGTATTGTGTTTACCTTAGGAAAGGCATGTATAATTTATGAAAAAAGAATAGATAAGAAGCAAACATAGGAATAATTCAAGTATTTTAAGCATGAAAATCAAGAATGGTCAAATACAACTCCTAAACTATAGACTAGGTCAAATCATGACAATTTTTCCTAATTCCCTATAGTTATGGCTCTGATACCAATCTGTCATGCCCCAACCGATGGCGAAAACATCGGAGTAAGACAAAAACGAGATTGCAAGAGACTTTATAACGACTATTTGGGACAAGTATTTAATATACAAGATTTCATTTCATTGCTAAGGAAAATACATTGTTTTGAAACAAATACAACAGGTTGAACAAGGAACAAATTACAACAACAAATACTAAATTAAAGTGGGTTTCTATTCATCATCATCAATTTCCTGCAATACGTATTAAAGTACATGTCAACACATAAAGTATTGGCGAGCATACAAGTTTGAGTATATCATAAGTATAAACGTTTTAAACAAATCCACATGGCATAATCGTAAACTAAGACTTAACATAACAATGCTAGCATGCAACTTATAATTGTCAACCCAAATTTTCCCACTAGCGTAATCTTGGCGTAGCAACGACAATACCGTTTTGTTTAACTTAACATGACCTCAAGAATACGGGCGGTGTGTTAATACTATAGAGCTATACATGTTAAGGGAGCCTTGTACGAAGTTAATGACAAATATAAAGCAAATAAGTATTCTAGCATGTATGAGTTCTAGTATCACGTATCAAGCATGTATATTGGATTGTTTGTTTGTAAGCATGTTGTAAGTGTATGTGTGCGTTTTTAATAAGGAATAAGTACTGCACCCAAAAAGTGTCAAAAAAGTAAAAGGGTCATGTACACTCACGGTTCTGCAAAGCTTTCCGTTTACCCGCGAATTGACGAGTTGTTGAGGGTGGAATACCGAAGTTACCCTACATTGGGGAAACAAAGGTGTATGAGTATTCGAAGTTTGTAGAGGGTTCAGATTCAGAATTAAGTATAAAAGTATAAGTACACGAACATATATCTTGTCTAAGTACTCGTTTGGACACTATGTTTTATGTGTTTTCATGGGTCCTAACATACCCATTAAAATCACAAACGAGAAGTTTAGAACGAAGATAATATAACCTAAGTTCATGACATCTAACCATATTCCAGTTTGTATCAAGAATTCGGTTAAATATATATATTTTAAAGTTAATTGCCAAAATCGTCCCTGAGGTTTGGGCACGTTTGCCATTTTCGTCCAAAATGACACTTTTATACCAAATTGCCCCTAACGTTTGTAACTTTTTGCCATTTTCATCCAAACCACTAACTTAGTTTATTTTTTCTGTTAAGTTGAGGATATTTGGATGAAACTGGCAAATATAAAACCAAGGGGACGATTTTGGTAATTTACTCAAACCCTTTTTAATTTCTGTTATTTAATTATTTTTGTTACATATATAATAAAAAAGAATATACATGGAGTTTTTAGAAAAAAAATTAATAGTTTTGTCACATAATTTTTGTAAATTTTCATCTAAATCACTAACTCAGTTTATTTTTTCTGTTAAGGTGAAGGATGTTTTAAATTTTATAAATTAAGATAGAAATTAATTTACAGCTTCTTTATATAAATCAGTTTTATAAAAAGAAAATGTCATTGGTGTGCAACACATAACAGTGGATTACAACTTTTAGTATGTATCAGTTGTAGAGATAGAAAAAAATTGTAAAACGTTGCATATTTTTTAAATGTGTTGAGCACCTAGGAAATAAGTTGGTAGAAATAAAATATTTATTTAATTAATACTTATTCTGAGTGACTTGAGTAAAGAAACTTTTGGTTCATAACATTATAATTACAATTTGGTGGGTAATTTTAAGGTTTGGTAAGATACGTTGTTTGATGGGGGGTGGGGGGGGGGGCACTTGCTTCTGTTTTTCCTTAGGAGCGAATTTAAAAGAGTAGAAGACGAATTACAAACTTGGTACATATGATAAGATTTTTTTATTTGACCTTTTTCAATAAGGTCACCAGCATTTTAGTTTTATAAAATTTAGAGGTTTAAGTAGATTTTATTTTTATAAAACTGGTCTATATAAAAATTAGAAATTAATTTCTGTCTTACTTTATAAACATCCTTCGCCCTAATAGAAAAATTAACTTAGTTAGTGGTTGGATGAAAATTTATAAAAATTATGTGACAAAGCTATTATTTTTTTCATATAAAAATTGCATGTATATTCTTTTTTATTATATATGTAACAAATTAATTAAATAAAAGAAATTTAAAAGAGTTTGAGTAAATTGCCAAAATCGTCCCTGTGGTTTTATATTTGCCAGTTTCATCCAAATATTCTCAACTTAACAGAAAAAATAAACTAAGTTAGTGGTTTGGATGAAAATGGCAAAAAAGTTACAAACGTTGGGGGCAATTTGGTACAAAAGTGTCATTTTGGACGAAAATGGCAAACCTTCCCAAACCTCAGGGACGATTTTGGCAATTAACTCTATATTTTATATTATATAGTATAGTCCATCATGTATAATCATATAAATCATGTAAGTCAAGTATGGATGTAAGATTAACCCCATTGTATGTTTCACCAAAGTACAAAGTCATCAACTTAGTTGATGACCCAGTTGGTCACGAATGGAAATAAAAATATAACTAACTAATTTGTCAAGTAGCCAAGTAAGGATAACCCGGGCGTGTCATACCCAACATGGAGAATGTTGGAGGCGAGGTGGGGTTATGTTACTTTGATTCTTGGAAGCTACTTGATGTTACTAGTTGGAATGTGTGAACAAGTGAGATTTGGTGTAACTAATTCGGATAGCCAAAGCTTCCATGGTTCACACACAACTCATGCACAAGACTTTCAACATAAGATGTTGAAGCTTGGATGGTTTTCAATCACTTAGAACATTTGGATAGAATTTAAATAAGATTTTAGCTTGTGTTCTTGGTGGAAATCAACCACAACACAAACCCACAGTGTCATGTCCCCCGACCCCACCCTGAGAGCAGGAGCCGCGAACCAGTCAAATGGTATCGGTGTTTATTAATTTGGCAGCGAAAATTTTCATCAGGACCGTAGTTAGAAAATATTTTTATCAGAGTTAAACACCAAAATGCTTAAAATGGATAAATGGGATAAAACTCAAGTTTTTCGGATAATATATTTATAGTAAACAAGTGGGACTAAACCCGATTTTCATTTGTAATATATTTATAGGAATAAACCCTAATTATTGAAAACAATTCTCCTTTTTATTTGGGTAACTTTTATAGCCACTTTTCTAAGCCTTCAGTGCTCTACAGCTGGCTTTTATTGGCTTTCACATTTTGTTACCTGAAACGCGTTTTAAAAACATTTTATCAGCAAGAAATATTGGTGAGTGCATCCCAGTTTAATCAAAACAAGTTTTATCATTTTACAGCATTGAGGGCAACCCGCAATTACATTTGTTTACATCTACTTTAATTACCACCCATGGTACTGTCAATCCTGACTTGTGGTAATGTTACTACTCACAATGTAGTAACAAATTTTGTATACAAAACCCCCAATATACCGACGATAATTGTAGAATTACAAATACTTAATCACTGTTAATTATGAGATAGAAATAATTGAGGTTTTATAACAACAATTTGTGAAAAGAATAATCACTCACATTGATATTTTAGATCATTTCTGATGACTTCCTGGTTATAATCTAATAAATAAACAATGCACACGCGTTAGTAAGATAACCCAATTTACATTAGCTATACCCTTCCCCCGAAACAGAATTCCAACGACTGAGTCAGGCAGAGCCTTGACATGCGTTACGGAGCTCTAGATCAATTGGGTAGAGTAACTAATACGTAACCAGGGGTTATAATACTTACAACGAGGCAGAGCTTCGCTTTTTAGGGGTATAATATCCCAAGGGTTTGACTATCAGAGAGTTTGAAAGAAGAAAGGAAAATGAACGACGACTGAATGAGGCCTGAAGCCTCTTATATAGGCTGGTCGAGGGGTCCCTCGCACCCCGCGAGGACCACCTCTTTCTCCTTCACACCCCGCGAGGGCCTTAATGACGGTTGTAGGCTTGTCTAGTCACATAGTAGCCTTTTCACACGTAGCCAGACACGTGGCTAACCAGGGTGTCGCCTAGTATCACTGGGTCGCGGCCCGCGACAGACCCAGAGTAATGGGCCGCGCCCCGCGAGAGAGGGTAATTATTATTTATATTTGATTTTTGATGATATTAGGGTTAAACGGGTTCAACTAGAGGTCTCCTGGTATAATTTTTGGCATAACTCCTGAGCTCTTAATAAAATATGCACTCGCATTAAGTATAGTAACCTAATTCAACTTTATCCCTACGTCACGAGACAGAACTCCAACGTACTTAGTCGGGCAGAGCCTTGACATGCGTTGGTGGGTCCTAAATCAATCGGATAGGGTATCGATTCAGTGATCAGGGGTTACAACACTTAAAACGGAGCAGGGCTCTATTATTATTATTGAAAAGAAAAAATAGAATTATAATAGTAGAGAACGAGAGAATGAACGAATTGAGCAATTGTGAAGCTCAACCTTTGCTTCTATATATATAGACTGGATTCTTTGGGAGCACGTTTCCAAGGAGCCACGTACAACCATATTCACAATTCAATGTTTGATTCTATCTGGACACGTACACTCATAATTGAATTCAAATTGAAATGTTAGTTTTAGATTTTTAATTATTAATTTATTATTATATATATTATAATTAATTCAGCTGCTTCATTTATTTGGCGTTTATAACTTCTAAAATATGACGTTTTATAAAACAATGAATATGTCATTAGAACGAGAATATTTGTATCTACATTTTGAACCAAGTTTCATTAAAAACGAAGTAAATTTAATTATAACGTATTTTTATTATTATAATTGTTAAACGGTTCCTATGTTCGTCTAGATACCTTCATAATTCTAACAGTCAACTTACCCATGATCTATCCGTTTAATAACATAAGTTTTTATATACTTTATTTTAAATTTTATAAATAAAAAATTTTGAGAGTGTGACACACAACTACAAACTTAGTTGGGAGCATGGTGGGTACAAGTTTACACCAAAGTTTTAAGTCAAACAAACAAGAAATAAGAATATAATTTCAAAACAGTAAGTTTATAACTTCTTGGACCTCAATGTGGTGAGGTTCCACTTTAGTTTGCCAAGGCAAACTTGTGGAACCTTCCTAGAGGTTATCCAAGAAAGTTAGAGAAGAAAAGATGAGGAAAAATGAAGAAAAAGTGAGTAGAAACTCACTGTGAACAACTAGGAAGTTCACTGACTTGTTGGAGTAACTTGAGAGAAATAAGAGCTTGAGAGAGTTTTGAGTGTGTGGAAAGGATTATGGAGTGAAAGGAGGCTTGTATTTATATGATAAAATTATGGTTTAAGCATTTAATATGGTCGCAGGTGGTTGGGAGTTAAAATAAAGTTGAGACATGACTTAAAAGATCTTATTGTAATGACTGCGCAACATGTCTGTTGCAGATAAGTCCCCATGCGAAGGAGGGTATCCCACACGAATGTGGTGCCTTCGTGGGGTCCTGCGTGACACGAAGCACCTAATGGTGCTTTTGTGTGGGAGAGTGATGGGGCGAAGGTCCTTTTTTGGCCTTCTGTTTCGTGTGATAAGAGGGGGGGCGAAAGCCCTAAGTGGCATAAAGGCCACTTTATTATTATTATTATTATTATTATTATTATTATTATTATTATTATTATATTATTATGTGGCACGAAGGCCACGGAGGTGGCCTTTTGGGCTGCCTTCATGTGTCCTCAGCCTAAAGGTTATGGGTCGGGTTAGTTCGTGCCACTTTTTGTATTTAGCCCGTTTCAAGTATGTCAGAAGAAAAGATATAATAGCGTATTGTATGAGTATAAAGTGAGCATAAATTATAATTGCAAGTGTTTCAAGTATCGGTTGCGCGTGCAATTATGCATTCAAGTTTGTAACATATAGTGCAAGTATGTAGTATGTGTATATATAAAAATAGAATTTATTATGTTCAAAGTCTCGGATTACAAGATTGGGATTAAATAGGAACACGATACGATTACAAGTTTCTAAAAATAGAAAATACGATTACACTTTCTAAATAAGGAATGTACAAAAATGCGGAGCGTTACACATGCCATCCGTGCATGGGAACAACACTGGACTTGGGGGACTTGAAGGGGTATGGTCTCACATTGCCGCATAAGTCATACGCCCGTTAGGCCATACCCACACTGAACGACCCAAACTCAACATGTTCCAAGGTACATGAACAGGGCATATACGCACACGCGCAACCTTGATAGCTCATGAGAGTGCGCCAGTACAAAAGACCACAATCAGGCTCTACCCAACCAATTCACACAATGAACAATCGTGTGCGATTCACTGTTCCGTTATCTCTACTCACAGCTACAGACAGACGCAACAAGCGTGACCAACAACTTTCTGGCACCCGGGCGATAGGTAAGCCTCACAATCTTCACTTCCGAGCACTCCTATTAAGTCTAGTGCTTCTCCCACGCTTGCACGCGGGAGCAACACTAGACCGGGGGACATGATGGGTATGGTATTGGACCCGACCTGAATATCGCCTTTTATTATAATACTTATTATTGCTTCTGTTTCTTATCGCCCTTTATTATTATGTTATTTATTATTGCGTACTAACCCGCAAAGGCCAGCGCGATGTAGTTTACACTACACTAAGTTGTGTCGGCTTGTAGAGACAACCCCTAACTGGGGTTGGCTCATAGGTTAGGGTTGCTCATCTCTCTATTCTAATAAATCAAAGCTCCCCTGGCTGAGGTGTCAACACCACAAGCCCTATCTTCTCTATCTCTCCTACATGTCATTTCCCGAGTTCATCTGGTCCACGTGTCAACTCCTCATTATTTTCGGTTATTTTTTTTTTGAAACAATTGCTAAAGGTCAAAGACCATTAATGAGGGCGGAGAAATGCTTTTCTCCCTCTTCTCTCTTCCTGCAAGTCAATGCAAGCAGCCAAAACCCTAATCCCAAATTCTTTCCCTTTCCTCGCCTTCTTCTTCTTCTCTCATTCTCTCCTTCTCTCTATCCTATAGATGAATACCCTTTCGAGTTTGGATTCAAAATTCCACAATCGCACCTACTGTATCCCTGTTGTTCAACAAAGACAGATTATTCAGACCCATCTTCGCATAAAACTCCAACTTTATTCAACAAACACAGATCCTACGGCTGTGTTTGAATTTGAAACTTAATCCGACGGTATAGATCATCATTCACACGGATTGAGGTTTGAAATTGTGTTCCTCTTTTTTGCCCTAATCCTCCGATGAAGTCTTTAAAGCCATACCATTTCTCCTTCTCTTTCCGTTGTGCATCTGCTTTGGTCTTCTGGTATTTGTTTTTATTTTGTTAAATTTTCTATACTTTTTAATTTTTTGTGGTTTATGAACTGACTTATTGAACTTAAGGTACAGGGTGTTAGAGATTGAAGAAAGGTTTGCTGTTGTTTCAAGAAATCAAGTATGTGAAATTCACCTTTGAACTTATTTTTCATTTTATTTTAATGTTTAGGGATTAGATTGTGCAATTACTCCATTTTGTTAATTTTGTTACTATTACATGTGTTTTAGGGACTGATTTAGATATATTATAGTTTTCCATAGTTGTAATTCACCTTTGAACTGAATTATTATATGTGCTTTAGGGTCTGATTTAGATATAAATGTGTTTTAGGGACATTTTTATGTACTGGTTTTGATTTTTCGTGGAAGTTAGCTTTGAACTGATTTAGATAGTTTTCCATATTGTGACTACTAAAATGTGTTTTAGGGACTGTTTTAGTGTCTGTTTTAAATATTTGAACATATTTTTTGTGAATTATACACTACTTCTTGCTGTTTAGAGACAGATTTAGGGAATAAGTTGTTTCAAAAAGCTTAGCCAAACATGCTCTTAGATATCAATGTGTTTTAGTGACTGTTTTAGTGTCTGATTTAGTTTTTTCGTCAAATTTAGCTTTGAACTTAATTTTTCGTGATTTACATTTGTTTTAGTGACTGTTTTAGAGATTTTATGATTTATGATGTTTTAGGGACAAATTTAGATAGTTTTCCATATTTTGACTGTTAAAATGTGTTTTAGGGACTGTTTTAGTGACTGTTTTAAATATTTGAACAGATTTTTTTGTGAATTATACACTACTTCTTGCTGTTTGGTTACTACATATGCCTCTGTCATTGCTGATTAAAGAGATTTATGATGTTTTAGAGACAGATTTAGGGAATAAGTTGTTTCAAAAAGCTTAGCCAAACATGCTCTTAGATATCAATGTGTTTTGGGGACTGTTTTAGTGTCTGATTTAGATTTTTCGTCAAATATAGCTTTGAACTTAATTTTTCATGATATACATTTGTTTAGTGACTGTTTTAGAGATTTTATGATTTATGACGTTTTAGGGATAAATTTAGATAGTTTTCCATATTGTGACTGCTAAAATGTGTTTTAGGGACTGTTTTAAATATTTGAACATATTTTTTTGTGAATTATACACTACTTCTTGCTATTTGGCTACTGCATATCCCTCTGTCATTGTTTTTGGATTAGAACCTTTTACTAAACATCTTATTTCCTATTTACTAAACATCTTGCTGTTTTGTGAATTATGTTTTGAATCTGCTGATTAAAGACATTTATGATGTTTTAGGGACAGATTTAGATATCAATGTGTTTTAGGGACTGTTTTAGTGTCTGATTTAGATTTTTCGTGATATACATGTGTTTTAGGGACTGTTTTAGAAATTTTATGATTTTTTGTGAATTATACACAACTTCTTGCTGTTTTAGTCAAAAGAGTCACAATTTTTTTTTAAGAGGACCAAAACTGGCATAAATTCTTAAGTTCTTCTGTGTAAAGATGTTTAAGTTTTAATTTTTTTTGTGAATTATGTTCTGAATCTGCTGATTAAATACATTTATGATGTTTTAGGGTCAGATTTAGATAGTTTTCCATATTGTAACTGCTAAAATGTGTTTTAGGGACTGTTTTAAATATTTTTGCTGATTAAAGAGATTTATGATGTTTTAGGGACAGATCTAGATATCAATGTGTTTTAGGGACTGTTTTAGTGTCTGTTTTAGATTTTTCGTCAAATTTAGCTTTGAACTTAATTTTTCGTGATATACATGTGTTTTAGTGATTGTTTTAGAGATTTTATGATTTTTCGTGAAATTTAGCTTTTAACTTAATTTTTCGTGATATACATGTGTTTTTAGGGACTGTTTTAGAGATTTATGTTGTTTTAGGTTAACTTTTTGTTTTTTAAATTAATTTTACTTATCTATAGCTATGTTGCCAAGTTTAACTTTCTTATATTAATGTAACGGTACTTAATAATCATATTGGAAGTTTGAATATTTGAATATTGCCAATTCTTATTATTTAATTATTTTTAAGAGTAATAATAATCAATACCCCATTTTTGTATTTCAAATGATGATGTCTAACTAACATGATCCACGCATCCGTAAATATTCCCCTCACACAATTGATACACTGTTTTATAATGATAATATTTCAAATGTTGCGCCAAATTACATATATGCATAAAACAACATTTTTCTAATGTTCCAAAAACTCCATGAATGTTTCACAACAATTGTTGATTTAAAGACCCTCAGACAATTGATACAGTCTTTTAAAAACTAAAATTTGTTTATGAATTAGAGATTTTGTTTTCTAAAATAAATCTTTAACTATAAAGGTCAATGGAGAATCCTTCCATCACTTCTCTTAATGAATTGGATGTAACGAAGACAGACGTGACTATTAAAGTTCGCATACTTAAGCTTTGGAAGCTACTATCATTTAAAGTCAAGAATGCTATTCATGCGGTCGAACTGATCCTCATGGATGAGGAGGTACTTTATAAGTTTATAACACATTTATTTTATTTTTTTATATCCTATGTTAATTCTTAAAAGGTTATATTTGTTTGATAGGGTACCAAAATTCAAGCAAGTGTTGGTGGTAATTATCTTGTAAAGTATGGAAGATTACTGGTAGAAAAGAGTTGTGTCATGGTTACTAAGTTTGATGTTGGTGACAACGTGTCTCCGTACCGCCCAACCAACCACAAACATAAACTGTTTTTCAATTTCTCTACCGATATCAGAAACTGTGATGACTTTGGTGGTTCAATTCATGGATTCTCTTTTACATCCTTTGATGTTCTTCGTAATCGTGCTATTCCGCAAGACTCTCCTGTTGGTAAGTGCATCGTATTTTAAAATTTGATCTTTACTTATATTACGCCATTGTTATTGTTCTACTTTATTCTTTTGTTTGTTTATAGATATCATTGGTTATGTTGATGGTTGGTTTCCTATGGTCGATCATACCAGCAGTAATGGGAGATTGAACAAAAAAATGAGCTTACAACTTCGTGACTTAGAGTTAGAATTTATTTATTTCTTTGATCTCCTTTATATATTTATCAATTAGTTCATGTTTTATTAAATTTTTATTCACATGTACCTTAATGTTTATCTCACTTTGTGGGGAGATTATGCGGTGCAAATGTCAAAGTGTTTGGAACAGAACCCGAGTGATGTGTTTATGATATTGCAGTTTGGAAGATATAGCTTTCATGAAGGTTTTATACTTAATTAATTACTGTTATCTTTCTCATTAAAATTCTATATATTTTACATTCTATTGTTGTACTTATCAATGCTTAATTGTTTGAATAAAATTTTTTTCTTAACTATGTAGGTAAGGCATACGTGTCCAGTTCTTTTCAAAACAGCAATTTGTATCTGAACGAAAGCATTGATGAGCTAATTGATTTCCAAAAGAGGTAAGACGTACATATTTTTTCAAATTAACTGTTTGATTATTTGTTTCTGTATTATTTTATGTCATAATGTTGAAAGGTTTTATAATTTATAGACTAATTATATTTATAATAATTTGAAGGTTACTTGAAAGAAGACCGGATGTTGGTTCTTCAAGCCGTCCTTTTGGTTCATCTCAAGCTGGCAAAACTATTCATGATGATTTTTTGGTTGGAACTGAATTCAAGAGCATAGATGAGGTTAATAAAATTAAGGAGACAAAGAATGTGATTGTGCTTGGTACAGTGATAAGTTTCCCTCCTGGTGTTGAGTGGTATTACAATTCTTGTAAGGATTGTATGAAGAAGGTTACTGTGTTGTATTTTATAAGCGACGGAGAGGATGGATTAGATTTAAGTGAGGAGAAGCAGACAATTCGATGCATAAATGATGTTTGCAATGAAAAAGGTGTTTCTGTGGTTCCCAGGTAAAGTCCTAACTTTATGATAACTTTAAATTTAAAATGTTATATTTCAATACTATACTAATACCAATTTTTCAATCATGTATAATTTGACTTTTTTTTATTATTCTTTTTTAGGTTGAAACTTCAACTTAGGTTACAAGATTCTACTGGTATTGCATCTCTAACTTGCTTAGATCATGTAGCTCGAAAACTACTTGGAAAGAGTGCTCAAGAGTTGGTTGATAAGTTTCTTGATGTATCTCTTTTGGCTTTATTATTTTCCCAGTTTCTATAATT
This sequence comes from Helianthus tuberosus, assembly GCA_030545235.1. Taxonomy (NCBI): domain Eukaryota; kingdom Viridiplantae; phylum Streptophyta; class Magnoliopsida; order Asterales; family Asteraceae; genus Helianthus; species Helianthus tuberosus. Next base: position 90,638,373 of record CM060369.1, read on the forward strand.
TATACAATCTCATATTGTACCACTGTTTTTACATCTTAAATTATTATGTAGGGTGAAACGGATAATTTGCTACCGGATGAAATTAGTAATTTGGTTGGCAAAAAGATGGCATTTAAGATTGAGATTTCTCACTTTAATGTGAAGAATCACTACAAGTCATTCACTGTCAAAAGATTTTCTGATGATCCTGAAATCATTTCTCAGCTTGAATCAAAGTTAGGGATTGACCATGTAAGTATCTATTGTTATTGATATTAAGTTTTTACAGTTATACTATATTTTACCTACATTCTTTATTCAACAATTTAACACAACCTTTGTTATTTACAATGTAGGTTGATCTTTCAAACTCTATGAATATCTCATCTGGTGATTTTGCAAGTGTTGATACTGTCGATCTGAAGGTATTATTTTTAAACAAACTATGCGACAAAATTTATTTATTCATTTATTTTTATTCATCACTATTATGATTACAAATATTGTTTATAATAATATATTATATTCATTTCAATTCATTTCCATATTAAAGTTGATACCCCGATGTCACTGATTGGTTCAAGCGCTGGATCAATATCTTTGGCTACCAAAACTGCTGAAAAGATAAGTGAACATTCCGAGTTGAAGCGTTGTAACACCTGTGCCTCCACGGTCATCAAACAAATACCGAACCAATGAAATATTATATTTCATACTTGGGATTTGTAAAAATATGTGTATCATTTGCACATATCAATTCTTGTTCAATTTCAAACTCTAAATCGCTTTCTGGAATGTTATACGCGCACTAATGCGTAGATATAACCAGTTTAATGCAACAAACCCTCCGGAATAGTGACATAGGCTTAACATACCTTAAATAACCTTTACACAACTTAGAAATAAGTTTTGAAGGCTTTGGTATAACAAAAACAAGCTAATTCGCTTACAGGGACTAAACTTGACAAACTGCGAAAGTATGCCAATTTGAACTGTAACAGACATTCCGGAACATGACCATAAGTTAAACATACCATAAATATCCTTTACATAGCTTAGAAATAGGCTTTGAGGTGTTCGGTATGCTAAAATAAACTTTTGTGTCATTCAGGGACTAAAAGCGTCAAAAAGTGCACAAGTTTGCATTTTTACGCATAACTTACGTTCTGAATACATCCGGACATCCAAAAATTTATGTAAGCACTATAATATTTTATTTTAGTGTTTGGCATAAGAAAAATCCATTCGTCGCGTCATTTGGATCGTTTTTCGCGCTTATGCGCATTCCGTCGTAATTAAGCGAACATCGCGTTCGTACGACCAAACGAACCAACACCCGGCATATTTTTGAGCATGTTTCATGTCCTCAATGTTTAGGAAACATTTTAGGGCCTTAAAGTTGGCTTTACGGGCCTTAGAAGTGTCGGAAATGGCCTTAAACACGTGCAGGGACTGAAACTGACATTTCTGAAACTTTGTTCTGATCTGTGACTCCTAGGCGGCCCGCCTCAGGATCTTAACATCCTTAGGCGGCCCGCGTCAGACCTTCTGACCAGGTTAAATGTTTCTAACAGCAGATTGCAGCTGTTTGATCCACCACCACACATTCTCATTTGTCTAGTCATCTGATAAGGATCACATTTTAGTCACCATAAGGTCCCGACACTTGTACGGGTGGGATTAAGGCACGTTTTCCATGAAACGATCTTAACGGTGGACCTTTTACTATAAATACCCCACCCCCCATGCTTCAAAATTACAAGAATTCTGATTTGAGAACCTCTAAGTTGAAACCATTGTTTCATACCTGAGATTCTTGAATTGGGATTAGCATTCGGGGACCCTTCGTAAGTATTCTTTCGTTCTTTTCTTTATTTTATTGCTTTTCGAGTCTTTCGAGTCTGAAAGTCAAACTTTGTTTGACTTTCTACATTGACCAGTTATGGTCAATGCGAAGTTCGTATGAACTTTGCAACGTGAGTGTAATCACGATCCCCTAAGAAGTCAAAGAAGCGAAAGGCTTCTCAGAACTTCGCCATGGTCGCTCACAATGGTAAAGCAGTCCCCAACCAACCAGCTCAACCCCCTGCTAGGTGTGTATGGCTTTTCCTATGATACCTACATCAAGGAACTATGTACCTTACAAACTACTCTTGTGATTTCTCTCTTTCAAATGATTGCTCATGATTCCCTCGAAAATTTTAAGTACTCGTTTCACTCTAAGAAACAAAGTACAGAAAATTAAGTGACATTATGAGTAATCGTGCTTTTCGCACATCTGTGCCTTTAAATCCTTGGTTAGATAACTAAGGGTATTTTCAAATCTCATACCCATTACGTTTTGATTTTTCAACATACACAGTACCAGTATTTCAAAACAATCTTCATGATCTCAAAACATTTCATATAGTTTGAAAACAATTTTTCTAGATGCATTGTCTATGTTATTTCAAAAACATTGGCCATGTTATCAAAACCAACCTTCCTAATTTCAAAATATTTCATATAGTCTGAAGACAATATTAACACAATACATTTTCTGATCAAGTGCATGATTTCGAAAAGCATCATTCATGTCTTTCAAAAACCTTATACATAATTTCAAAATTCATCTCGCATGATTTTAAAACATTTTTGTAAATATATCTACCTAATACACCTACTTTATGATTTCAAAAAGTATTATATATAAGGTTTCAAAAACGTTAAACACATTTTTTCTTAAAAGAACCCCATGCATAGTTTTCAAAAATATTTTCCTCATACATTGACTTAACCTTCAAAATTCTGCTTCATATGTCGCCTTGACATATCAAGCATCTCAACTTCATAAACATTTTTACATCATGTTTTGACCTAAGCACATCCAGTGCAAGGTTTCAAAACATCTTCAACTTCTAAAATTCATAAGGGATCTTTTTATCTTTACAATTAGATCCTTGTGGATGATTATCGTTCAAATCAGAGTCCTTAATCGGATTCCTTATGTACCTTAATTCGAACACTTCGGTTCCTAGTAATCGAAATCGAATTTTCTTTTTGAATCTTTCTATCTTTATAGTTGGATTCTTGATAACGTTTAAAGTACCAAATGAAATCCACGGAATGGATTCCTAGTGTGCTTTAAATGCATGTACGCAATTTACAAGACAAATTAACGAACAATTTTGTGGTTATATGATATGTGTTTATGTGTTCTCCTCTATGTTTTTGTGTGTTACGAATTTCAAATCCTCATAGAATCTTTCATATCTTCATATGAGGGATTCATAGTAGGATATTCAAAAGGTACTACCTTAAATCCTTATGGGCTTCTACCTGGTAGTTAAGACCCTTGGGTTATATAGTACCACTCCATGATTCATAAGAGACCCTTTAGTGGTCTAGTCAAAAAGATTGATTCACAATTTGGTTAAAGAACGACATCTAGTGATGTAGCTGAACAGACTCCTTGATAGTCTATTTAGATCATTTATTGATTTAATTTAAAGGACTCTATGGCGGTCTAGTCACACTCATCACAGGATTGTTCATTTGGTTTTCCCCTACACATTATAAAATAGACTGTGTGAACTGTGCAAGGAATTGTTTAATTATGGACGCGTACATAATTATGAAACTTAGTGCACAGAAACCCAGTAAGATTTATTATGTGTAAGAACCGATAGTGACAACAATAACAAAATGAGAACAATGTAATGGAGGTACGGTGGACGCACCAATGACGCTTCATATACTTGTATATAAGTATCCCTCTTACATTGCAAACATGATGTTATTAAAGTTACTAGAAGTTCAGAACCCTAACCAATGTTGTTTGATCTTTTCAACTTCATATTTTCAAGCTCTCACAAGTTTCCTCTAAATAAATTTCGGGACGAAATTTCCTAAAGTAGGGGAGACTGTAACACCTGTGCCTCCACGGTCATCAAACAAATACCGAACCAATGAAATATTATATTTCATACTTGGGATTTGTAAAAATATGTGTATCATTTGCACATATCAATTCTTGTTCAATTTCAAACTCTAAATCGCTTTCTGGAATGTTATACGCGCACTAATGCGTAGATATAACCAGTTTAATGCAACAAACCCTCCGGAATAGTGACACAGGCTTAACATACCTTAAATAACCATTACACAACTTAGAAATAAGTTTTGAAGGCTTTGGTATGACAAAAACAAGCTAATTCGCTTACAGGGACTAAACTTGACAAACTGCGAAAGTATGCCAATTTGAACTGTAACAGACATTCCGGAACATGACCATAAGTTAAACATACCATAAATATCCTTTACATAGCTTAGAAATAGGCTTTGAGGTGTTCGGTATGCTAAAATAAACTTTTGTGTCATTCAGGGACTAAAAGCGTCAAAAAGTGCACAAGTTTGCATTTTTACGCATAACTTACGTTCTGAATACATCCGGACATCCAAAAATTTATGTAAGCACTATAATATTTTATTTTAGTGTTTGGCATAAGAAAAATCCATTCGTCGCGTCATTTGGATCGTTTTTCGCGCTTATGCGCATTCCGTCGTAATTAAGCGAACATCGCGTTCGTACGACCAAACGAACCAACACCCGGCATATTTTTGAGCATGTTTCATGTCCTCAATGTTTAGGCAACATTTTAGGGCCTTAAAGTTAGCTTTACGGGCCTTAGAAGTGTCGGAAATGGCCTTAAACACGTGCAGGGACTGAAACTGACATTTCTGAAACTTTGTTCTGATCTGTGACTCCTAGGCGGCCCGCCTCAGGATCTTAACATCCTTAGGCGGCCCGCGTCAGACCTTCTGACCAGGTTAAATGTTTCTAACAGCAGATTGCAGCTGTTTGATCCACCACCACACATTCTCATTTGTCTAGTCATCTGATAAGGATCACATTTTAGTCACCATAAGGTCCCGACACTTGTACGGGTGGGATTAAGGCACGTTTTCCATGAAACGATCTTAACGGTGGACCTTTTACTATAAATACCCCACCCCCCATGCTTCAAAATTACAAGAATTCTGATTTGAGAACCTCTAAGTTGAAACCATTGTTTCATACCTGAGATTCTTGAATCGGGATTAGCATTCGGGGACCCTTCGTAAGTATTCTTTCGTTCTTTTCTTTATTTTATTGCTTTTCGAGTCTTTTGAGTCTGAAAGTCAAACTTTGTTTGACTTTCTACATTGACCAGTTATGGTCAATGCGAAGTTCGTATGAACTTCGCAACGTGAGTGTAATCACGTTGGTTATAGTCCCTTGGGACTATGCCTACTGATTACCACGTTGTCTAGGGTCGTAGGGTAAACGATCTAATAAATCGCTTATACCTCGAACCCGACCCATTTGGTCGATCATTAGGATCCGACCAAATACATTAGGTGACCATAGTAGGTAGGGAATAACCTTCCGAGGTTATACCCTATGGTCGCTTCGTTTAAGTAGTTGTATGATAGGTAGTTTATATGCCTTAGGTAAATTACCAGAATACCCTTTTCATGTAAAATTGGTAATTAAGCATATGTAACCTAAACTTTTGTCACATAACTGATTATGTAACATGTTTAGGCATATAACACTTGTCATAGGACTAGTTAGACGGTCCGAACGCGTTTCACGCGCACGACGCGTTAAAGTAGCATAAGTTACCTTAATGAGTCGCGATGGGTCGAAAGCACTTAGGTTAGTTTCATTGTAGTATGTAGGCCTTGTTAAACCATATCATATGAGTTCCAATACTCATTTGGTTTACCAAGCCTCATCCTATCCGATCTCCCGATTTAAGTCCGGTTTATTTATATAGTTTTAGATTGCCGACTGATTCCGTGCTCCCTCTAGCTTTGTTTGGTTGTTGTTCAAGACCTCCAAGCATTCTCAGGCGAGTACATTATTCCCCTATTTTACTGCTTTCAATTGTTTTGGGGTGACTCATATGTGCTAAATGTTTTCGATGTTATAACAATGGTTTCAAAAACAATTAAGACGATTTATACAAAACTAATAACGATTTCAAAAAGTGAACAAACTTGTTGGTTGTAGTTACATAACAAATGACATTCATTAGCAATGATCAAGCCGACCAGTATTAGGTTATGGTACCATAGGATCTGACAAATCCCGTTATTTACTACACCCGTAGTTATGTGTGGGTGTTGTGGGTAGCGACTGAATCTGTAATTGTTAATTTACTCTTTGGTAAGGGTTTATTAATGCGAGTTGTTAATTTACTCTTTGGTAAGGGTTTATTAATGCGAGATGTTAATCTATCCTTTGGTAAGGGTTTATTAATGCGAATTATTAATCTATCCTTTGGTAAGGGTTTATTAATGCGAGTCAAGAAGGTTTGAATGTTATTAGCGAGACGACCATTTAAGTAGTTTCACGACCTAAAACGAATTTAACGATTGGGTAAACGATTGGTTTTCACACGATGTTTTAACGATTGGGTAAACGATTGGTTTCAAAGCGATATACGATTGGGTTTTGGTTACATATTACATGATTTACATTGGGCATGAACATTACTTTGGTGGTTTGGTTTGATTAAGTGATTAAGTAACAATGCGTGTGGAATATGATACAAGCATGGTGGATACGCCGCTGGTACTTCCTATATATAAGTGTTTGTATGGTATTACATATTGTAGCGTTATTTAAATCATTTCAGTTTGAGACATAGAACATTTTATACAAGTAACATACTTTTCACAAGACATTTATTTACAAACAACTTATCTTATACAAACTCATTTTTACATGGTTATTCATTTAATCATGCATTATTCTCTTATTACACATATCACCTGAACTTATTATTTTTCAAATGATTTACAAAGACAAAGCAAATTACAAGGTTCATGACTAAACATTTTCTTAAACAGAAGTCATGAATCTTATTTTCACAAAACCTATGTACTCGCCAGCATTTCTTTGCTGACCTCGTTTTCACATATGTTTCAGGTATTGTTGAATGATATCGATTGATAAGATGCATGCTCACATAGGACTGGACAAGGCCTTAGTGACTCAATAACAATGATAGACTATGTTTAATTTGTGTATTTAGATTTCCAGACGATGTAATTATTCAATGTTTAATAAAACGAAACACTTTTTGGTATCCATGGTTATGAAACATTAATTCTGTTGCAACACGCCCCGATGTTTCCGCCACGTTTGGTTGTCCTACGTGGTCGGGGTGTGACAGAAAAGATGGTATCAGAGCCAATGGTTATAGGGAATTAGGTTATTAGTAATGCTTTGACCTAGTCTATAACCTTCTTAGGACCCTAACGCGAGTTTACTTGCGTTTAGTCATAAAACAATACCGTCACCTATCCTTAGGCGACGACCACAACAAGAACATAAATTTCAAAACCGCTTTGAAAACTAATCATCTGTTCTAGGATGATTGATTACAAGGTTTTGAACCCTCTATTGTAAGGTTTTGAACCCTCTGTTATATGGTTTTGAACCCCTTTGAGTTTTCAAAACTTCGTCAAGGTTTTGGGTTTTAAATAATGTGAACACGTGCAAACTGGAAGGGTGAATGCCTGTATTCTGGGTTTTCTGTCTAGGCAAGCACTTCGTATACATCTCATCAGACGCGAGACCAGTTGTGCTTACCTGGGAATTCTTGGGATGAGTGTTCACTTATAGGCGAGCATGTCTTCGCGATACATTATTTTTGACCCATTTACTTTGATTAGTCACCGTCTCATTTGTTTGCCTTAGGTAACAAACAAATGATCGCAATTTTCATGCGTTATCTTTCTGTTTTGATTGTCCAATAATCTTTCACCTGTTTCTCCCTACGCCTTTCTTTTTCTTCAAGAATGTCTCTTCATCACGATGACGCCCAGATATCTGAGCAAGCAGCCAAAATTCGCTCAGCGAATAGGCGAAGTAGTCCTGAAGACTGTTGAATTAGCTACTGCCATGTATCATCTCCAGGATGAAGCCACTCAAGAGTCACCAAGACAGGCAGGACCTAGTCAGGCGACAACACCATCAGCCAATAAACCAATCGAGGAATCAAAGACCATGGATGAACGATCCCCTAAGAAGTCAAAGAAGCGAAAGGCTTCTCAGAACTTCGCCATGGTCGCTCACAATGGTAAAGCAGTCCCCAACCAACCAGCTCAACCCCCTGCTAGGTGTGTATGGCTTTTCCTATGATACCTACATCAAGGAACTATGTACCTTACAAACTACTCTTGTGATTTCTCTCTTTCAAATGATTGCTCATGATTCCCTCGAAAATTTTAAGTACTCGTTTCACTCTAAGAAACAAAGTACAGAAAATTAAGTGACATTATGAGTAATCGTGCTTTTCGCACATCTGTGCCTTTAAATCCTTGGTTAGATAACTAAGGGTATTTTCAAATCTCATACCCATTACGTTTTGATTTTTCAACATACACAGTACCAGTATTTCAAAACAATCTTCATGATCTCAAAACATTTCATATAGTTTGAAAACAATTTTTCTAGATGCATTGTCTATGTTATTTCAAAAACATTGGCCATGTTATCAAAACCAACCTTCCTAATTTCAAAATATTTCATATAGTCTGAAGACAATATTAACACAATACATTTTCTGATCAAGTGCATGATTTCGAAAAGCATCATTCATGTCTTTCAAAAACCTTATACATAATTTCAAAATTCATCTCGCATGATTTTAAAACATTTTTGTAAATATATCTACCTAATACACCTACTTTATGATTTCAAAAAGTATTATATATAAGGTTTCAAAAACGTTAAACACATTTTTTCTTAAAAGAACCCCATGCATAGTTTTCAAAAATATTTTCCTCATACATTGACTTAACCTTCAAAATTCTGCTTCATATGTCGCCTTGACATATCAAGCATCTCAACTTCATAAACATTTTTACATCATGTTTTGACCTAAGCACATCCAGTGCAAGGTTTCAAAACATCTTCAACTTCTAAAATTCATAAGGGATCTTTTTATCTTTACAATTAGATCCTTGTGGATGATTATCGTTCAAATCAGAGTCCTTAAACGGATTCCTTATGTACCTTAATTCGAACACTTCGGTTCCTAGTAATCGAAATCGAATTTTCTTTTTGAATCTTTCTATCTTTATAGTTGGATTCTTGATAACGTTTAAAGTACCAAATGAAATCCACGGAATGGATTCCTAGTGTGCTTTAAATGCATGTACGCAATTTACAAGACAAATTAACGAACAATTTTGTGGTTATATGATATGTGTTTATGTGTTCTCCTCTATGTTTTTGTGTGTTACGAATTTCAAATCCTCATAGAATCTTTCATATCTTCATATGAGGGATTCATAGTAGGATATTCAAAAGGTACTACCTTAAATCCTTATGGGCTTCTACCTGGTAGTTAAGACCCTTGGGTTATATAGTACCACTCCATGATTCATAAGAGACCCTTTAGTGGTCTAGTCAAAAAGATTGATTCACAATTTGGTTAAAGAACGACATCTAGTGATGTAGCTGAACAGACTCCTTGATAGTCTATTTAGATCATTTATTGATTTAATTTAAAGGACTCTATGGCGGTCTAGTCACACTCATCACAGGATTGTTCATTTGGTTTTCCCCTACACATTATAAAATAGACTGTGTGAACTGTGCAAGGAATTGTTTAATTATGGACGCGTACATAATTATGAAACTTAGTGCACAGAAACCCAGTAAGATTTATTATGTGTAAGAACCGATAGTGACAACAATAACAAAATGAGAACAATGTAATGGAGGTACGGTGGACGCACCAATGACGCTTCATATACTTGTATATAAGTATCCCTCTTACATTGCAAACATGATGTTATTAAAGTTACTAGAAGTTCAGAACCCTAACCAATGTTGTTTGATCTTTTCAACTTCATATTTTCAAGCTCTCACAAGTTTCCTCTAAATAAATTTCGGGACGAAATTTCCTAAAGTAGGGGAGACTGTAACACCTGTGCCTCCACGGTCATCAAACAAATACCGAACCAATGAAATATTATATTTCATACTTGGGATTTGTAAAAATATGTGTATCATTTGCACATATCAATTCTTGTTCAATTTCAAACTCTAAATCGCTTTCTGGAATGTTATACGCGCACTAATGCGTAGATATAACCAGTTTAATGCAACAAACCCTCCGGAATAGTGACACAGGCTTAACATACCTTAAATAACCATTACACAACTTAGAAATAAGTTTTGAAGGCTTTGGTATGACAAAAACAAGCTAATTCGCTTACAGGGACTAAACTTGACAAACTGCGAAAGTATGCCAATTTGAACTGTAACAGACATTCCGGAACATGACCATAAGTTAAACATACCATAAATATCCTTTACATAGCTTAGAAATAGGCTTTGAGGTGTTCGGTATGCTAAAATAAACTTTTGTGTCATTCAGGGACTAAAAGCGTCAAAAAGTGCACAAGTTTGCATTTTTACGCATAACTTACGTTCTGAATACATCCGGACATCCAAAAATTTATGTAAGCACTATAATATTTTATTTTAGTGTTTGGCATAAGAAAAATCCATTCGTCGCGTCATTTGGATCGTTTTTCGCGCTTATGCGCATTCCGTCGTAATTAAGCGAACATCGCGTTCGTACGACCAAACGAACCAACACCCGGCATATTTTTGAGCATGTTTCATGTCCTCAATGTTTAGGCAACATTTTAGGGCCTTAAAGTTAGCTTTACGGGCCTTAGAAGTGTCGGAAATGGCCTTAAACACGTGCAGGGACTGAAACTGACATTTCTGAAACTTTGTTCTGATCTGTGACTCCTAGGCGGCCCGCCTCAGGATCTTAACATCCTTAGGCGGCCCGCGTCAGACCTTCTGACCAGGTTAAATGTTTCTAACAGCAGATTGCAGCTGTTTGATCCACCACCACACATTCTCATTTGTCTAGTCATCTGATAAGGATCACATTTTAGTCACCATAAGGTCCCGACACTTGTACGGGTGGGATTAAGGCACGTTTTCCATGAAACGATCTTAACGGTGGACCTTTTACTATAAATACCCCACCCCCCATGCTTCAAAATTACAAGAATTCTGATTTGAGAACCTCTAAGTTGAAACCATTGTTTCATACCTGAGATTCTTGAATCGGGATTAGCATTCGGGGACCCTTCGTAAGTATTCTTTCGTTCTTTTCTTTATTTTATTGCTTTTCGAGTCTTTTGAGTCTGAAAGTCAAACTTTGTTTGACTTTCTACATTGACCAGTTATGGTCAATGCGAAGTTCGTATGAACTTCGCAACGTGAGTGTAATCACGTTGGTTATAGTCCCTTGGGACTATGCCTACTGATTACCACGTTGTCTAGGGTCGTAGGGTAAACGATCTAATAAATCGCTTATACCTCGAACCCGACCCATTTGGTCGATCATTAGGATCCGACCAAATACATTAGGTGACCATAGTAGGTAGGGAATAACCTTCCGAGGTTATACCCTATGGTCGCTTCGTTTAAGTAGTTGTATGATAGGTAGTTTATATGCCTTAGGTAAATTACCAGAATACCCTTTTCATGTAAAATTGGTAATTAAGCATATGTAACCTAAACTTTTGTCACATAACTGATTATGTAACATGTTTAGGCATATAACACTTGTCATAGGACTAGTTAGACGGTCCGAACGCGTTTCACGCGCACGACGCGTTAAAGTAGCATAAGTTACCTTAATGAGTCGCGATGGGTCGAAAGCACTTAGGTTAGTTTCATTGTAGTATGTAGGCCTTGTTAAACCATATCATATGAGTTCCAATACTCATTTGGTTTACCAAGCCTCATCCTATCCGATCTCCCGATTTAAGTCCGGTTTATTTATATAGTTTTAGATTGCCGACTGATTCCGTGCTCCCTCTAGCTTTGTTTGGTTGTTGTTCAAGACCTCCAAGCATTCTCAGGCGAGTACATTATTCCCCTATTTTACTGCTTTCAATTGTTTTGGGGTGACTCATATGTGCTAAATGTTTTCGATGTTATAACAATGGTTTCAAAAACAATTAAGACGATTTATACAAAACTAATAACGATTTCAAAAAGTGAACAAACTTGTTGGTTGTAGTTACATAACAAATGACATTCATTAGCAATGATCAAGCCGACCAGTATTAGGTTATGGTACCATAGGATCTGACAAATCCCGTTATTTACTACACCCGTAGTTATGTGTGGGTGTTGTGGGTAGCGACTGAATCTGTAATTGTTAATTTACTCTTTGGTAAGGGTTTATTAAGGCGAGTTGTTAATTTACTCTTTGGTAAGGGTTTATTAATGCGAGATGTTAATCTATCCTTTGGTAAGGGTTTATTAATGCGAATTATTAATCTATCCTTTGGTAAGGGTTTATTAATGCGAGTCAAGAAGGTTTGAATGTTATTAGCGAGACGACCATTTAAGTAGTTTCACGACCTAAAACGAATTTAACGATTGGGTAAACGATTGGTTTTCACACGATGTTTTAACGATTGGGTAAACGATTGGTTTCAAAGCGATATACGATTGGGTTTTGGTTACATATTACATGATTTACATTGGGCATGAACATTACTTTGGTGGTTTGGTTTGATTAAGTGATTAAGTAACAATGCGTGTGGAATATGATACAAGCATGGTGGATACGCCGCTGGTACTTCCTATATATAAGTGTTTGTATGGTATTACATATTGTAGCGTTATTTAAATCATTTCAGTTTGAGACATAGAACATTTTATACAAGTAACATACTTTTCACAAGACATTTATTTACAAACAACTTATCTTATACAAACTCATTTTTTACATGGTTATTCATTTAATCATGCATTATTCTCTTATTACACATATCACCTGAACTTATTATTTTTCAAATGATTTACAAAGACAAAGCAAATTACAAGGTTCATGACTAAACATTTTCTTAAACAGAAGTCATGAATCTTATTTTCACAAAACCTATGTACTCGCCAGCATTTCTTTGCTGACCTCGTTTTCACATATGTTTCAGGTATTGTTGAATGCTATCGATTGATAAGATGCATGCTCACATAGGACTGGACAAGGCCTTAGTGACTCAATAACAATGATAGACTATGTTTAATTTGTGTATTTAGATTTCCAGACGATGTAATTATTCAATGTTTAATAAAACGAAACAATTTTTGGTATCCATGGTTATGAAACATTAATTCTGTTGCAACACGCCCCGATGTTTCCGCCACGTTTGGTTGTCCTACGTGGTCGGGGTGTGACAGAAAAGATGGTATCAGAGCCAATGGTTATAGGGAATTAGGTTATTAGTAATGCTTTGACCTAGTCTATAACCTTCTTAGGACCCTAACGCGAGTTTACTTGCGTTTAGTCATAAAACAATACCGTCACCTATCCTTAGGCGACGACCACAACAAGAACATAAATTTCAAAACCGCTTTGAAAACTAATCATCTGTTCTAGGATGATTGATTACAAGGTTTTGAACCCTCTATTGTAAGGTTTTGAACCCTCTGTTATATGGTTTTGAACCCCTTTGAGTTTTCAAAACTTCGTCAAGGTTTTGGGTTTTAAATAATGTGAACACGTGCAAACTGGAAGGGTGAATGCCTGTATTCTGGGTTTTCTGTCTAGGCAAGCACTTCGTATACATCTCATCAGACGCGAGACCAGTTGTGCTTACCTGGGAATTCTTGGGATGAGTGTTCACTTATAGGCGAGCATGTCTTCGCGATACATTATTTTTGACCCATTTACTTTGATTAGTCACCGTCTCATTTGTTTGCCTTAGGTAACAAACAAATGATCGCAATTTTCATGCGTTATCTTTCTGTTTTGATTGTCCAATAATCTTTCACCTGTTTCTCCCTACGCCTTTCTTTTTCTTCAAGAATGTCTCTTCATCACGATGACGCCCAGATATCTGAGCAAGCAGCCAAAATTCGCTCAGCGAATAGGCGAAGTAGTCCTGAAGACTGTTGAATTAGCTACTGCCATGTATCATCTCCAGGATGAAGCCACTCAAGAGTCACCAAGACAGGCAGGACCTAGTCAGGCGACAACACCATCAGCCAATAAACCAATCGAGGAATCAAAGACCATGGATGAACGATCCCCTAAGAAGTCAAAGAAGCGAAAGGCTTCTCAGAACTTCGCCATGGTCGCTCACAATGGTAAAGCAGTCCCCAACCAACCAGCTCAACCCCCTGCTAGGTGTGTATGGCTTTTCCTATGATACCTACATCAAGGAACTATGTACCTTACAAACTACTCTTGTGATTTCTCTCTTTCAAATGATTGCTCATGATTCCCTCGAAAATTTTAAGTACTCGTTTCACTCTAAGAAACAAAGTACAGAAAATTAAGTGACATTATGAGTAATCGTGCTTTTCGCACATCTGTGCCTTTAAATCCTTGGTTAGATAACTAAGGGTATTTTCAAATCTCATACCCATTACGTTTTGATTTTTCAACATACACAGTACCAGTATTTCAAAACAATCTTCATGATCTCAAAACATTTCATATAGTTTGAAAACAATTTTTCTAGATGCATTGTCTATGTTATTTCAAAAACATTGGCCATGTTATCAAAACCAACCTTCCTAATTTCAAAATATTTCATATAGTCTGAAGACAATATTAACACAATACATTTTCTGATCAAGTGCATGATTTCGAAAAGCATCATTCATGTCTTTCAAAAACCTTATACATAATTTCAAAATTCATCTCGCATGATTTTAAAACATTTTTGTAAATATATCTACCTAATACACCTACTTTATGATTTCAAAAAGTATTATATATAAGGTTTCAAAAACGTTAAACACATTTTTTCTTAAAAGAACCCCATGCATAGTTTTCAAAAATATTTTCCTCATACATTGACTTAACCTTCAAAATTCTGCTTCATATGTCGCCTTGACATATCAAGCATCTCAACTTCATAAACATTTTTACATCATGTTTTGACCTAAGCACATCCAGTGCAAGGTTTCAAAACATCTTCAACTTCTAAAATTCATAAGGGATCTTTTTATCTTTACAATTAGATCCTTGTGGATGATTATCGTTCAAATCAGAGTCCTTAAACGGATTCCTTATGTACCTTAATTCGAACACTTCGGTTCCTAGTAATCGAAATCGAATTTTCTTTTTGAATCTTTCTATCTTTATAGTTGGATTCTTGATAACGTTTAAAGTACCAAATGAAATCCACGGAATGGATTCCTAGTGTGCTTTAAATGCATGTACGCAATTTACAAGACAAATTAACGAACAATTTTGTGGTTATATGATATGTGTTTATGTGTTCTCCTCTATGTTTTTGTGTGTTACGAATTTCAAATCCTCATAGAATCTTTCATATCTTCATATGAGGGATTCATAGTAGGATATTCAAAAGGTACTACCTTAAATCCTTATGGGCTTCTACCTGGTAGTTAAGACCCTTGGGTTATATAGTACCACTCCATGATTCATAAGAGACCCTTTAGTGGTCTAGTCAAAAAGATTGATTCACAATTTGGTTAAAGAACGACATCTAGTGATGTAGCTGAACAGACTCCTTGATAGTCTATTTAGATCATTTATTGATTTAATTTAAAGGACTCTATGGCGGTCTAGTCACACTCATCACAGGATTGTTCATTTGGTTTTCCCCTACACATTATAAAATAGACTGTGTGAACTGTGCAAGGAATTGTTTAATTATGGACGCGTACATAATTATGAAACTTAGTGCACAGAAACCCAGTAAGATTTATTATGTGTAAGAACCGATAGTGACAACAATAACAAAATGAGAACAATGTAATGGAGGTACGGTGGACGCACCAATGACGCTTCATATACTTGTATATAAGTATCCCTCTTACATTGCAAACATGATGTTATTAAAGTTACTAGAAGTTCAGAACCCTAACCAATGTTGTTTGATCTTTTCAACTTCATATTTTCAAGCTCTCACAAGTTTCCTCTAAATAAATTTCGGGACGAAATTTCCTAAAGTAGGGGAGACTGTAACACCTGTGCCTCCACGGTCATCAAACAAATACCGAACCAATGAAATATTATATTTCATACTTGGGATTTGTAAAAATATGTGTATCATTTGCACATATCAATTCTTGTTCAATTTCAAACTCTAAATCGCTTTCTGGAATGTTATACGCGCACTAATGCGTAGATATAACCAGTTTAATGCAACAAACCCTCCGGAATAGTGACACAGGCTTAACATACCTTAAATAACCATTACACAACTTAGAAATAAGTTTTGAAGGCTTTGGTATGACAAAAACAAGCTAATTCGCTTACAGGGACTAAACTTGACAAACTGCGAAAGTATGCCAATTTGAACTGTAACAGACATTCCGGAACATGACCATAAGTTAAACATACCATAAATATCCTTTACATAGCTTAGAAATAGGCTTTGAGGTGTTCGGTATGCTAAAATAAACTTTTGTGTCATTCAGGGACTAAAAGCGTCAAAAAGTGCACAAGTTTGCATTTTTACGCATAACTTACGTTCTGAATACATCCGGACATCCAAAAATTTATGTAAGCACTATAATATTTTATTTTAGTGTTTGGCATAAGAAAAATCCATTCGTCGCGTCATTTGGATCGTTTTTCGCGCTTATGCGCATTCCGTCGTAATTAAGCGAACATCGCGTTCGTACGACCAAACGAACCAACACCCGGCATATTTTTGAGCATGTTTCATGTCCTCAATGTTTAGGCAACATTTTAGGGCCTTAAAGTTAGCTTTACGGGCCTTAGAAGTGTCGGAAATGGCCTTAAACACGTGCAGGGACTGAAACTGACATTTCTGAAACTTTGTTCTGATCTGTGACTCCTAGGCGGCCCGCCTCAGGATCTTAACATCCTTAGGCGGCCCGCGTCAGACCTTCTGACCAGGTTAAATGTTTCTAACAGCAGATTGCAGCTGTTTGATCCACCACCACACATTCTCATTTGTCTAGTCATCTGATAAGGATCACATTTTAGTCACCATAAGGTCCCGACACTTGTACGGGTGGGATTAAGGCACGTTTTCCATGAAACGATCTTAACGGTGGACCTTTTACTATAAATACCCCACCCCCCATGCTTCAAAATTACAAGAATTCTGATTTGAGAACCTCTAAGTTGAAACCATTGTTTCATACCTGAGATTCTTGAAGCGGGATTAGCATTCGGGGACCCTTCGTAAGTATTCTTTCGTTCTTTTCTTTATTTTATTGCTTTTCGAGTCTTTTGAGTCTGAAAGTCAAACTTTGTTTGACTTTCTACATTGACCAGTTATGGTCAATGCGAAGTTCGTATGAACTTCGCAACGTGAGTGTAATCACGTTGGTTATAGTCCCTTGGGACTATGCCTACTGATTACCACGTTGTCTAGGGTCGTAGGGTAAACGATCTAATAAATCGCTTATACCTCGAACCCGACCCATTTGGTCGATCATTAGGATCCGACCAAATACATTAGGTGACCATAGTAGGTAGGGAATAACCTTCCGAGGTTATACCCTATGGTCGCTTCGTTTAAGTAGTTGTATGATAGGTAGTTTATATGCCTTAGGTAAATTACCAGAATACCCTTTTCATGTAAAATTGGTAATTAAGCATATGTAACCTAAACTTTTGTCACATAACTGATTATGTAACATGTTTAGGCATATAACACTTGTCATAGGACTAGTTAGACGGTCCGAACGCGTTTCACGCGCACGACGCGTTAAAGTAGCATAAGTTACCTTAATGAGTCGCGATGGGTCGAAAGCACTTAGGTTAGTTTCATTGTAGTATGTAGGCCTTGTTAAACCATATCATATGAGTTCCAATACTCATTTGGTTTACCAAGCCTCATCCTATCCGATCTCCCGATTTAAGTCCGGTTTATTTATATAGTTTTAGATTGCCGACTGATTCCGTGCTCCCTCTAGCTTTGTTTGGTTGTTGTTCAAGACCTCCAAGCATTCTCAGGCGAGTACATTATTCCCCTATTTTACTGCTTTCAATTGTTTTGGGGTGACTCATATGTGCTAAATGTTTTCGATGTTATAACAATGGTTTCAAAAACAATTAAGACGATTTATACAAAACTAATAACGATTTCAAAAAGTGAACAAACTTGTTGGTTGTAGTTACATAACAAATGACATTCATTAGCAATGATCAAGCCGACCAGTATTAGGTTATGGTACCATAGGATCTGACAAATCCCGTTATTTACTACACCCGTAGTTATGTGTGGGTGTTGTGGGTAGCGACTGAATCTGTAATTGTTAATTTACTCTTTGGTAAGGGTTTATTAAGGCGAGTTGTTAATTTACTCTTTGGTAAGGGTTTATTAATGCGAGATGTTAATCTATCCTTTGGTAAGGGTTTATTAATGCGAATTATTAATCTATCCTTTGGTAAGGGTTTATTAATGCGAGTCAAGAAGGTTTGAATGTTATTAGCGAGACGACCATTTAAGTAGTTTCACGACCTAAAACGAATTTAACGATTGGGTAAACGATTGGTTTTCACATGATGTTTTAACGATTGGGTAAACGATTGGTTTCAAAGCGATATACGATTGGGTTTTGGTTACATATTACATGATTTACATTGGGCATGAACATTACTTTGGTGGTTTGGTTTGATTAAGTGATTAAGTAACAATGCGTGTGGAATATGATACAAGCATGGTGGATACGCCGCTGGTACTTCCTATATATAAGTGTTTGTATGGTATTACATATTGTAGCGTTATTTAAATCATTTCAGTTTGAGACATAGAACATTTTATACAAGTAACATACTTTTCACAAGACATTTATTTACAAACAACTTATCTTATACAAACTCATTTTTTACATGGTTATTCATTTAATCATGCATTATTCTCTTATTACACATATCACCTGAACTTATTATTTTTCAAATGATTTACAAAGACAAAGCAAATTACAAGGTTCATGACTAAACATTTTCTTAAACAGAAGTCATGAATCTTATTTTCACAAAACCTATGTACTCGCCAGCATTTCTTTGCTGACCTCGTTTTCACATATGTTTCAGGTATTGTTGAATGATATCGATTGATAAGATGCATGCTCACATAGGACTGGACAAGGCCTTAGTGACTCAATAACAATGATAGACTATGTTTAATTTGTGTATTTAGATTTCCAGACGATGTAATTATTCAATGTTTAATAAAACGAAACACTTTTTGGTATCCATGGTTATGAAACATTAATTCTGTTGCAACACGCCCCGATGTTTCCGCCACGTTTGGTTGTCCTACGTGGTCGGGGTGTGACAAGCGTAATCTTGCGGAGTCTTATGATCATGACGAGTCAGCAACAAAAGCTGTTTTAGGTTGCAATGAAGGTCCGCATTTTATTTCTATTTGTTTTTTCAATCTTTTGGATTTTTGTAATTCTATATTTCTAATCCATATTTTCTATTTAAATTAGAATTCAACACTTATAGCAAAGAGAAGCGCAAGACGAGAAAACATACTACTAACCAGAAGGTACTATCTATTTTTTGTTTAAACACATTCCTATTTCTAAATACAAACCTTTTGTATTTTAACAAATCTATTTACTTTAATTTGAAGGATTCTATACCATTCAACAATGGTTATGAGACTCCGGTTTCATTGATTGATTCAAGTGCTGGTAGTATGGCTTTGCGTAACAAAAGGCCAGGAAAGATGAAGGCATAAACTGAGCTGAAGCGTGTTCTTGCGGAAGATTATGATTGTGACGAATCTGGAAGTAAAGATCCTTTATCTTTGAATGAAGGCCCTAAGTTTCTTTTGATTCCGAAGAAGGAAAAATGATCACATCTATCCATTGTTAAGACAATTATTATTCCATGTTTAGGATATCTACTATTTGTTTTTGAAAACTTACGTTGTTTAAGTCACTTTATGTAGGAATGATGGTTTAATGTTTGGATTTGGTTATTTAAATTTATCTTTGGTTTTAAATTTCAAAATTTAGTGTTAGCAGTGTTATTTTTACTTTTATTAAAATTGTGTTAAAATTAGTTTTATTATTAACATGTATATATTTTTTTCAATTGTATTTTAAATTAACATGTTTGTATTTTTTTCATTACCTTTTTGACGTTTTAAAACCAAATGAATGGAAACAAGTTTGTAATATTAAACATATTATGATTTAACTTTAATTATTAGAAGAATTTATTTTCCTCCAAGGTAGGATATGATATTTGACTTTTTTTTATTATTATTATCTCAGATATACATCATTATTCCAACATAAATACAACACCATTGTCGAATGTTTCATGAATATCTATTAACACGCCCAGTAAGTTTTTTGTTTAATGATTTATTAATTTATTTTTTCAAATAATTTCCTACATCTGAATTATTTTCTTTTTTTACAGTTTTAAACACAAACTCTATCGATATTGAGAGTCATCAGAGGAGAAAGTTACGAAAACTGTATTTGGATAGAAGAAAGGTTAAGAACGGTTCTGTTGAAGAGAATGTTTTTAATAACAAAGAGAATGTCATCAAAGATAAATTTTTATGTAATTCACTATCTTTTACTAATTCTCCCATTGGAAGTATTAGAAGCCATTTGTCTGACATTACAACAGGTACTATATTAAAAATCTTTTATATAAAAAATCTACAAATATACCGCTTACCTATTTTTATTTTCATTATCACATATACGTTTTTATAATATTATTTTTATTTATTATTTTTTAATCATTATTCATTTCTATATAATTTTATTACAGGTTTAAATAATTGCACAAATACAACACCATTTTCAAATATTACACCAATATCTATTAACCCTCCAGTAAGTATTTCGTTTAATGATTTTTTTTTCTAATAAATTCCTATATCTTAAATATTATCTTTTTGTACAGTTTTAAACATAAACTCTACCAATATTGAGAGTCATCACAGGAGAAAGTTACGAAAATTGTATTTGGATACAAGAAAGGCTAAGAACAAAGAGAATGTCATCAAAGAGAATCGTTTATGTAATTCACTATCTTTTACCAATTGTACCAATGGAAATACTAGAAGTCCTGTCTCTGACATTACAGCAGAATACTCAAACGGTAACACCGTAATATTTTCATATTTTTTTATATTTTATTTTGTACCAATCATTTTTATATTTATTGTTGTTACAGGTTTAAATAATTCCATGGACAATTTTAACAGTCCATAAAGGCGAAATTTAAGAAAGACTATTTTGGATAAAAGACGATCGAATGAGTTATCCGTTCAAGGAGTTCATGAAAGTGATACTAAAAAAGACGAATTTGTGGGCATCTCAAAAGGTACATTTTACATAAATATACAATATACAGTTAATTAATTTTAATTGAAATTGCATCCAACTTTATAATTGCTTATTACAAATATTATTTAAATATTTTTCAACAGATTATGTTGATCACTTAGATCAGAATGTCACTTGCCAAATATGTCAAGCAAAATTATGGGATGTCGAAGCTCGTAGAGGGAGTACAAAAATCCAATTTAGTTCAAGTTATTCAATTTGTTGTGCATATGGTAAAGTTCAACTTCCTAATATGAAGGAAGCACCACCAAGTTATCAGTCTCTTTTTAATGGATTGGATTCAAAAATCAAGTCATTCATCAAGAACATCCTTCGATACAATTCCATGTTCTCATTTACTTCCATTGGCGGAAAAGTTGATAAATCCATTAACAGAGGTAATGCTCCTTATATATTCTGATTGGGTGGTCAGAATTACCATAGAATGGGAAGTCTTCTACCAGAGGACAGATCTAAACCAAAATTCTCCCAGCTTTATATATATGATACTGACAATGAACTTTCAAATAGACAATCCGCTTTTGGGTATGTATTAAATGTTACTATTGTATTTTTTAAGAATTTTTTTTTAATTTTAAATTAATATTATATGTTTTGATTTTCTTTAGTGAATCTAATAGAACTTCTTCATCAAAGTCTTTGGATCTTGATCTTCAAGTTATACAACATATACAGAATATGTTAGACTCGGAGAATGTTTTGGTTAAAACATATCGCATGGTAAGAGATTTTTTAAAGATAACTGTAATGCTGAGCTAAAGTTGTGGCTCATTGGAAGAAGGCAACAAGATGGAAGAACATACAACTTACCAACCGCTTTTGAAGTGGCAGCTTTAATTGTTGGTGACATTGGCGATTCCTTAGAAAACAGAGATATTATTGTAGAAACGAAATCTGGTGGTCTACAACGTATTAGTGAGTTACATCCATCGTATCTTGCTCTCCAGTATCCACTTTTATTTCCTTATGGTAATGATTGCTACAGAATTGATATTCCTCATAGAGGTGTTACTCCTTCTACATCAACCAAACGAACATATGTCACTATGAGAAAATTCTTTTCATATAGGATACAAGATAGGCAGGGTGTTTTTTCATTAATTCTAAATTCACGTCGCCTATTTCAACAATTCTTAGTTGATGCGTATACCATGATTGAAACTGAGCGACTAAATTACATACGTTTTCAACAGAAGGTTCTAAGATGTGATACTTTTGAGAACCTCTCCAATTTACGTAACCATGGTAATATAAATGTATCCAACACTGGAAAGCGTGTCATATTGCCTTCGTCATTCACTGGAGGTGCTCGGTATATGATGCAGAACTATTTGGATGCAATGTCTCTGTGTAAGTGGTATGGATATCCAGATTTTTTTATAACCGTGACATGCAATCCTAAATGGCTTGAAATTAAAAGATATCTTAAGGACACGAATTTAAGTCCTGAAGACAGGCCTGATATCCTCTCTAGATTGTTTAAAATCAAGCTCAATGCTTTGATTAAAGACTTGAAGGACAAGTCAATATTTGGAAAAGTTTCAGCAGGTTTTTTTAGATATTTACTATTAAGCTTCATTTCTTCTTAATATTTAAAAATTGAATACAAACATTTAATATGTTATTTTCTTTACTTTTTGTAGTTGTTTATACAGTGGAGTTTCAGAAGCGTGGGTTGCCGCATGCGCATATATGTTTATTTACGCATCCCGATCACAAGTTTCCAACTGTTGAACACATTGATCCCCTCATTTCTGCTGAAATTCCTGACCCAAATGATGATCCAGAGTTGTATACTCTTGTCAGTGATTTCATGATTCACGGTCCTTGTGGTCCTCACAACATCAACTGCCCATGCATGGTAGATAATAAGTGTTCTAAGGGCTTTCCAAAGAGATTCCGTGATTATACGTCTGTCGACATGGATGGTTTTCCTCTCTACAGAAGAAGAGATTCAGGAATGTTTGTTGAAAAATCTGGAGTTAAGCTAGATAACAGATTTGTTGTTCCCTACAACAAAACACTTTTGAAGAGATATCAGTCCCACATCAATGTTGAATGGTGCAATCAAGCTGGATCTATAAAGTATTTATTTAAATATATCAACAAAGGGCCTGATCGTGTTACCGTTTCCATTGTTGAAAGTAACACATCAAACGAACCTGGCCCCCCGGTTGATGAGATTAAAAAATACTATGATTGTCGATATTTGTCTGCATGTGAGACATCATGGCGTATATTCGCATTTGATGTTCACTATAGGCACCTAGCTGTTATTCGTATCCCATTTCATCTTCCGAACCAACAAAATGTTGTATACGGTGAAGACGATGATATTGACTTAGTCCCCAATCGGCCGTCAATGAATTCTTCAATGTTTTCATCTTGGATGGATTGTAACCAAAGAGATGAAGTTGCCCGAGAGCTTACTTACGTTGAATTCCCTACTAAGTTTGTGTTTAAAAAGGATGAACGTTGTTGGAAACGTCGGAAACCGGGTGGTTTTGCAATTGGAAGAATTCATGTTGTTTCTTCTACTTTCGGGGAGGCATATTTTTTGAGGATTCTTTTAAACAAACTTAAAGGTCCTCGATCCTTTGATGATATCCTCACTGTAAATGGTCGTAAATTTAATACCTTTAGAGAAGCATGTTATGCTCACGGTCTACTAGATGATGACATGGAATATATAGAAGCTATCCAAGAAGCAAATCATTCAGGCTCCGGTTATTATCTTCGCACACTGTTTGCTACGATGTTTGTCACACCCCGACAACGTAAAACAACAAAACGTGGCGGAAACGTCGGGGAGTGTTGTAACAAAATCATTGTTTCATAACACATGGAAACTGAAATATTGTTTTATGATTAAAAGAGTTACAATGTCTTGACAATCAAAGAAACATAACATAAATAACTAGTCTTGCATCTTTTATTGTCGCTAAGGCCCAAGTCCGCCTAAGTATATCTTGATAAATCCTAAGCATCATATCCTGAAACACATGTGAAAATAGGTACGTCAGCATAAAAATGCCTGTGAGATACATAGGTTTTGTGAAAATAGAATTCATGACTTATGTTTATGAAAATGTTTAGTCATGAACCTTGTAATTTGCTTTGTCTTGTAAATCATTTGAAAAGTGATAAATAAACCAAATGATATATATGTATAAAAGAATAATACATGGTTAAGTAAATGACCAAGTAAAATGAGTTTATATCAGATAAGTTGTTTGTAAAACAATGTATTGTGAAAAGTATGTTATTTGTATAAAATGTTATATGTCTAAATTGAAATAATTCAAATAACGCTACGATAAGTAATACCATACAAGCACTTATATATAGGAAGTACCGGCGGCGTATCCACCATGCTTGTATCATATTACACACGCCTCGTTACTTAAATCACTTACTCAAACCAAACCGCCAAAGTAAAATGTTTATGTAAAATCAAATGTCAAAATGTTTGTGTGAAAACCATGTCTAATGTCTATGTCTAATGTAAATCATGAATTGTGTATATCAATGTCAAAATGTTTATGTCTAATGTAAATCATGAATTGTGTATATCAATGTCAAAATGTTTATGTCTAATGTAAATCACGAATTGTGTATATCAATGTCAAAATGTTTATGTCTAATGCAAATCATGTAATGTGTATTCAAAATATCATGTATGGTAAGTGAAATATATCAACTAAACCATATGTAAAATGCACAAAAAACAAGGTATTGAAATAAAACATGGTTTAAATCAAAGTTATGTTTTGTGGAACAAATGCATGCTATAGTGATATAAACATCTATGCGGTATTGTGAAAATGCATACATCCAAGCCTTGTGACTGTGGCGATAAACCCCTAAACGAATTTAAAGGTCTATCTGTTTTATGTTTATCGAATTCGGTCATTCCTTCCATCCAAACATACCTAGGATGTCAGGAACGGGAGTTGTCAATTCCTATGGTACCACTACCTACTAACAAATGGCGTGATCAATGTTAATGAATGTATATTGTCCCATTTAAACAAACCAAATGTCATACCAAAATGTACGCATGTGATAAATAACAAATGTACTAAGTATGCAACAAATGAACATACATAGCATGTGATGTGGAATGTATTGTAAAACAATGTACTAAGTATGCACACAATGGACATACATAGCATAAAATATAATGTAAAACGATGTACTAAGTATGCAATAAAGGACATACATAGCAAAAACATAATGAAATCATGTACTATAAATGACTAATGAACATAACAAGCATATGATATGAAAACATGAAAGGCACAAAAGTAACAAGTAGGCACATGTGTTTCACCCCAAAATGTTTGGAAAACAGTAAAAGAGGGGTCTATGTACTCACCTGAGATTGCTCAAATAGACTTTAGATATCCACCAAGCAAAGCTAGAAGATCACGGATTCAAACGACACCTAATATAGGTATCTATATTAGTAAACCGGACCTATACCGGAGGATCGGATAGAATGAGGGCTCGTAAACCAAATGGGTATGGGAACTCATGTAATATGGTTTAACAAAGCCTACTTACTACAATGAAACCTAACCTAAGTGCTTACGACCCATTACGACCCGTTTAGGTAGCTTATGCTATTTTAACGCGTCGTTCACGTAAAACGCGTTCGGACCGCCTAACTAGTTCTATGATAAGTAAAATATGCCTTAAAATGTTTAATATTGTTTCCAAATCAGTTTAGATACCAAAAGTTAGGTTACATATGCTTAAAATGAATTTTGGCGTAAAAAGGGCATTTTGGTAATTTACCTAAGGCATATAAACTACCTATCATACAACTACTTAACGAAGTGACCATAAGGTATAACCTCGGAAGGTTATTCCCTATATACTATGGTCACCTAATGTGTTTGGTCGGATCCTAATGATCGACCAAACGGGTCGGGTTCGAAAGTATAAGCGATTGTTTAGATCACTTACCTTACTACCCTATATAAGCACTAAACTAAAAGTGACGAGCTAAGCATGTTAAAACATGCTTAACTAAGTTTAGAAAACAGGTTTGGTATCAAAACAAACTGTTTTGATACCTGAGAGTAGTTTGGTTACAAAATACGCAAGAATACGCATTTTGGCCGAAACTACGACTCGTCACTGAGCCTAGATAACGTGGTAATCAGTAGGTATAGCCACTAGGGACTATAACCATCGTGATTACGCTCACGTTACGAAGTTCAAACGAACTTCGCATTGACCATAAACTGGTCAATGCAGAAAGTCAAACATAGTTTGACTTTCGGACTCGAAAAGCGATAAAAACGCATAAAAGAACGAAGGAATACTTACAAAGGGTCCCCGCAAGCTAATCTTGATCCAAGTAGCTCACGTATGAAGCAATGGCTTCAACTTAGAGCATTCTTAGATCAGATTTTGTGGGTTTTGTAAGTAAATGGGTTGGGTATTTATAGGGATTCTAGGACCGTTAGGATCGTTCCTCGAATAGCGTGATATAATCTCATCCCTACACTTGTTGGTAACCTCATGTGCATCACATTGGCCTCCCATTAGCAGGAAATGACAAGTGTGGGTGAGTTTTGAGTGGTTAACAGCTGTTAACAGCTGTTAAACTGAATAAATCTGATCTGAGAGGGCCTCGCGGCCCGCGTAAGGGATGGTTAATCCTTACGCGCCCCGCCTGGGCATCCTGATCAGAAAACAAGTTTTCTAAAATGACACTTTTAGTCCCTGTTGGTGTTTAAGGCTCATTTCGACACATTTAAGGCCCGTTAAGCCAACTTCAAGGACCTAAAATGATGCCTAAACATTGTGGACATGAAACATGCTCAAAAATATTCCGGATGTTGGTTCGTTTGGCCGTACGATCGCGATGTTCGCTTAATTACGACGGAATGCGCATAAGCGCGAAAAACGATCCAAATTGTGCGACGAATGGATTTTTCTTATGCCAAACACTAAAATAAAATATTTTAATGCTTACATAAATTTTTGGATGTCCGGATGTGTTCAGAATGTAAGTTATGCGCGAAAATGCAAACTTGTGCACTTTTTGATGCTTTTAGTCCCTGAATGACCCAAAAGTTTATTTTAGCACACCGAACCCCTCAAAGCCTATTTATAAGCTATGTAAAGGATATTTATGGTATGTTTAACTCATGGTCATGTTTCGGAATGTCTATTACAGTTCAAATCGGTATACTTTCGCAGTTTGTCGAATTTAGTCCCTGTAAGCGATTAAACTTGATTTTGTCATACCAAAGCCTTCAAAACTTATTTCTAAGTTATGTAAAGGTTATTTAAGGTATGTGAAGCCTATTTCACTATTCCGGGGTGTTCGTTGCATTAAACTGGTTATATTTACGCATCAGTGCGCGTATAACCTTCCAGAAAGTGATTTAGAGTCCAAAATCGAACAAGAATTGATATGTGCAAATGATACACATATTTGTACAAATCCCAAGTATGAAATACAATATTTCATTGGTTTGGTATTTGTTTGATGGTCGCAGTGACCCAGGTGTCACAGTCTCCCCTACTTTAGGAAATTTCGTCCCGAAATTTATTCAGAGGAAACTTGTGAGAGCTTGAAACATGAAGTTGAAAAGATCAAACAACACTGGTTAGAGTCCTGAACTTCTAGTAACTTTACAATAACATCATGCTTGCAATGTGAGAGGGACACTAATATACAAGTATATAAAGCGTCATTGGTGCGTCCACCGTACCTCTATTACTTTGTTTACATTTCGTTATGGTTGTCACTATCGGTTCTTACACATAATAAGTCTTACCGAGGTTTCCGTGCACTGAACTTCGCAATTATGTATGCATCCATAATTACGTAATTCCTTGCATAGTCACGTAGTGCATCTTATAATGTGTAGGGGAAGAAAGCAATGAACGAGCTTGTGATGATTGTGACTAGACCACCATAGGGTCCTTTTAATTAAATCAATAAATGATTTAAATAGACTTCCAAGGAGTCTGTTTAGCTACATCAGCGCATGTCATTTTTAACCAGATTCTAATTCAATCTTTTTTACTAGACCACTAGGAGGGTCTCTTATGAATCATGGAGTGGTACTATATAATCCAAGGGTCTTAACTAACACGTAGAAGCCCAATAAGGATTTAGGGTAGTACCTTTTTGAATATCCTTCTACGAATCCCTCATATGAAGATACGAAAGGTTCTATGAGGATTTGGATAACGAATATCCAGAGTATACAAAAACACAAAAATGCATAAAAGAAAACACAAAATGCATAAACACATAATCACATAATTGTTTAACTTGATTTTAGATTTGTTATCATTTTGTTAATTTGTTCTGCTAACTGTGCACATGTATTTAAAGCACACCAGATATCCAATCAGTGGATTTTGATTGGTGCTTTAAATATTTCTAAGAATCTAACTATAAAGATAGAAAGATCTTTTAAAGGGAAAATTCGATTTCGATTATAAGGAACCGAAATGTTTGAATTAAGGTACACAAGGAATCCAATTAAGGACTCTGATTTGAATGATAATCATCCACAAGGGTCTAATTGTGAAGATAAAAAGATCCCATATTGATTTTAGAAGTTGAAGATGTTTTGAAACCTTGCACTGGATGTGCTTAAGTCAAAACATGAAGTAAAAATGCTTACGAAGTTGAGATGCTAGATATGCCAAGGTGACATATGAAGCGAAAATTGAAGGTTAAGTCAATGTATGAGGAAAATTTTAAATTTTTTTTTTGAAATCATAAAGTAAGTGTATTAATAAGTATATTTATAAAATGTTTTAAAATCATGCGAGATGAATTTTGAAATTATGTATAAGGTCTTTGGAAATCATGAATGATGCTTTTGAAGTTATGCACTTGATATAAGTAATTATATGGTATCAATAACATTTTGAAATCATGAAGGTTGTTTTTGAAAACATATGTTATGCATGTTGAAAAAAAAATCAGAACGTAATGGGTTTAAGATTTGAAAATACCTTTAGTTATCTAACCAAGGATTCAAAGACACAGATGTGCAGAAGCATGATTACTCATAATGTCACTTTATTTTCTGTACTTCGTATCTTAGAATGAAACGAGTACTTAGAATTTTCTATGGGAATCATGAGTAAACACAAGAATGGGAAATATTTACAAGAGTAGTTTGTAAGGAACATAGTTCCTTAATGTAGGTATTATAGGAAAATGCCATACACATATGTAACTACACTTGTATATCAGAATTTGTGATCAACGATTTATTTATAAACAAAACTGATTGTTTCACATTACAAGAAAAACAAAGAAATAAAAGCATAAGATTTAAAACAGTAACATCTTATACTCAGCCAAATGCTCATCCGTGGGTCAGATTTGCATTGACAATCTTTGTTCACTTGTTCCTGAAATAGCTCGTCTCGCCGTAGTTGTACCAAGTACCAGATGGTAAACGAGCTGGAGCAGGGTTGACTTGGGATTGGTTTGGACCACCTTGGATTGGGTTGAATTGACAAGCATTTGCCAGGTGACCGAGTCGTCCACATGATGCACACAGACGACACTGCAGGTAAGCTCGGTGAGGTGCATTACACTTGTTGCACATCAGTGCAGTACCGGCATAAGGTTTCCTAGCAGGAGGTTGAGCAACAGCAAGGTTTATAACAACTTTGTTTTGGATAGCAAAGCGGCATATGTTAACCAAATGTCCCCGCCGTCCACAGTAGGTACATTTGAAGCAGGGTATGAGGTTTGAATGATGTCGGTTGCATCGTTTGCAGCATGGGGCAGTTCCAAAGTACGGCTTCCTAGCTGGTGGCGCTGCCATTTGGCTAGGTCCCGCTTGATTAGGTGTAAATGCGGGTTTCTTTGAAGCCTTACGCTTCCTTTGGTGGCTCTTAAGTGGCTTCATCCTGGAGACGATACATGGCAGTAGCTAATTCAACAGTCTTCAGGACTACTTCGCCTATTCGCTGGGCAAATTTGGCAGTCTGCTCGGGTATCTACGCATTGTTGCGATGAAGAGACATTCTGGAGGAAAAGAAAGATATAGGAGGAAACAAATGAAATGACAACGCATGGAAATTGCGATCATTTGTTTGTTACCTAAGGCAAACAAATGAGATGGTGACTAATCAAAGTAAGCAGGTCATATTAATGTATCGCGAAGACATGCTTTAGCCTATAAGTGGACACTCACCCCAAGAGTTCCCAGGTAAGAGTGACTGGTCCGATTATGTGGATTTGTACGAACACTCTAGCCTTAGACAGAAAACTCAGAGTACAGGCATCCACTCTTCCAGATTGCACGTGTTCACACTATAAGACCCAAACTTTGACGAGGTTTTGAAAATTCAAAGGGGTTCAAAACCTTATAACAGAGGGTTCAAAACCTAGTAATCAATCATCCTAGAACAGATGATTAGTTTTCAAAGTGGTTTCGAAATTTATGTTCTTGTTGTGGTTATCACCTAAGAATAGGTGACGGTATTTGTTTTATGTCTAAACGCAAGTAAACTCGCGTTAGGGTCCTAGGAAGGTTATAGACTAGGTCAAAGCATTACTAATAACCTAATTCCCTATAACCATGGGCTCTGATACCAACTTTTCTGTCACACCCCGACCACGTAAAACAACAAAACGTGGCGAAAACGTCGGGGAGTGTTGTAACAGAATCATTGTTTCATAACACATGGAAACTGAAATATTGTTTTATGATTAAAAGAGTTACAATGTCTTGATAATCAAAGAAACATAACATAAATAACTAGTCTTGCATCTTTTATTGTCGCTAAGGCCCAAGTCTGCCTAAGTGTATCTTGATAAATCCTAAGCATCATATCCTGAAACACATGTGAAAATAGGTACATCAGCATAAAAATGCCTGTGAGATACATAGGTTTTATGAAAATAGAATTCATGACTTATGTTTATGAAAATGTTTAGTCATGAACCTTGTAATTTGCTTTGTCTTGTAAATCATTTGAAAAGTGATAAATAAACCAAATGATATATATGTATAAAAGAATAATACATGGTTAAGTAAATAACCAAGTAAAATGAGTTTATATCAGATAAGTTGTTTGTAAAACAATGTATTGTGAAAAGTATGTTATTTGTATAAAATGTTATATGTCTAAATTGAAATAATTCAAATAACGCTACGATATGTAATACATACAAGCACTTATATATAGGAAGTACCGGCGGCGTATCCACCATGCTTGTATCATATTACACACGCCTCGTTACTTAAATCACTTACTCAAACCAAACCACCAAAGTAAAATGTTTATGTAAAATCAAATGTCAAAATGTTTGTGTGAAAACCATGTCTAATGTCTATGTCTAATGTAAATCATGAATTGTGTATATCAATGTCAAAATGTTTATGTCTAATGTAAATCATGAATTGTGTATATCAATGTCAAAATGTTTATGTCTAATGTAAATCACGAATTGTGTATATCAATGTCAAAATGTTTATGTCTAATGCAAATCATGTAATGTGTATTCAAAATATCATGTATGGTAAGTGAAATATATCAACTAAACCATATGTAAAATGCACAAAAAACAAGGTATTGAAGTAAAACATGGTTTAAATCAAAGTTATGTTTTGTGGAACAAATGCATGCTATATTGATATAAACATCTATGCGGTATTGTGAAAATGCATACATCCAAGCCTTGTGACTGTGGCGATAAACCCCTAAACGAATTTAAAGGTCTATATGTGTTATGTTTATCGAATTCGGTCATTCCTTCCATCCAAACATACCTAGGATGTAACGGGAGTTGTCAATTCCTATGGTACCACTACCTACTAACGAATGGCGTGATCAATGTTAATGAATGTATATTATCCCATTTAAACAAACCAAATTTCATACCAAAATGTACGCATGTGATAAATAACAAATGTACTAAGTATGCAACAAATGAACATACATAGCATGTGATGTGAAATGTATTGTAAAACAATGTACTAAGTATGCACACAATGGACATACATAGCATTAAATATAATGTAAAACAATGTACTAAGTATGCAATAAAGGACATACATAGCAAAAGCATAATGAAATCATGTACTATAAATGTACTAATGAACATAACAAGCATATGATATGAAAACATGAAAGGCACGAAAGTAACAAGTAGGCACATGTGTTTCACCCCCAAAATGTTTGGAAAACAGTAAAAGAGGGGTCTATGTACTCACCTGAGATTGCTCAAATAGACTTTAGATATCCACCAAGCAAAGCTAGAAGATCACGGATTCAAACGGCACCTAATATAGGTATCTATATTAATAAACCGGACCTATACCGGAGGATCGGATAGAATGAGGGCTCATAAACCAAATGGGTATGGGAACTCATGTAATATGGTTTAACAAAGCCTACTTACTACAATGAAACCTAACCTAAGTGCTTACGACCCATTACGACCCGTTTAGGTAGCTTATGCTATTTTAAGGCGTCGTTCGCGTAAAACGCGTTCGGACCGCCTAACTAGTTCTATGATAAGTAAAATATGCCTTAACATGTTTAATATTGTTTCCAAATCAGTTTAGATACCAAAAGTTAGGTTACATATGCTTAAAATGAATTTTGGCGTAAAAAGGGCATTTTGGTAATTTACCTAAGGCATATAAACTACCTATCATACAACTACTTAACGAAGCGACCATAAGGTATAACCTTGGAAGGTTATTCCCTATATACTATGGTCACCTAATGTGTTTGGTCGGATCCTAATGATCGACCAAACGGGTCGGGTTCGAAAGTATAAGCGATTGTTTAGATCGCTTACCTTACGACCCTATATAAGCACTAAACTAAAAGTGACGAGCTAAGCATGTTAAAACATGCTTAACTAAGTTTAGAAAACAGGTTTGGTATCAAAACAAACGGTGTTGATACCTGAGAGTAGTTTGGTTACAAAATACGCAAGAATACGCATTATGGCCGAAACTACGACTCGTCACTGAGCCTAGATAACGTGGTAATCAGTAGGTATAGCCACTAGGGACTATAACCATCGTGCTTACGCTCACGTTAGGAAGTTCAAACGAACTTCGCGTTGACCATAAACTGGTCAATGCAGAAAGTCAAACATAGTTTGACTTTCGGACTCGAAAAGCGATAAAAACGCATAAAAGAACGAAGGAATACTTACAAAGGGTCCCCGCAAGCTAATCTTGATCCAAGTAGCTCAGGTATGAAGCAATGGCTTCAACTTAGAGCATTCTTAGATCAGATTTTGTGGGTTTTGTAAGTAAATGGGTTGGGTATTTATAGGGATTCTAGGACCGTTAGGATCGTTCCTCGAATAGCGTGATATAATCTCATCCCTACACTTGTTGGTAACCTCATGTGCATCACATTGGCCCCCCATTAGCAGGAAATGACAAGTGTGGGTGCGTTTTGAGTGGTTAACAGTTGTTAACAGCTGTTAAACTGAATAAATCTGATCTGAGAGGGCCTCGCGGCCAGCATAAGGGATGGTTAATCCTTACGCGCCCCGCCTGGGCATCCTGATCAGAAAACAAGTTTTCCAAAATGACACTTTTAGTCCCTGTTGGTGTTTAAGGCTCATTTCGACACGTTTAAGGCCCGTTAAGCCAACTTCAAGGCCCTAAAATGATGCCTAAACATTGTGGACATGAAACATGCTAAAAAATATTCCGGATGTTGGTTCGTTTGGCCGTACGATCGCGATGTTCGCTTAATTACGACGGAATGCGCATAAGCGCGAAAAACGATCCAAATTGTGCGACGAATGGATTTTTCTTATGCCAAACACTAAAATAAAGTATTTTAATGCTTACATAAATTTTTGGATGTCCGGATGTGTTCAGAATGTAAGTTATGCGCGAAAATGCAAACTTGTGCACTTTTTGATGCTTTTAGTCCCTGGATGACCCAAAAGTTTATTTTAGCACACCGAACCCCTCAAAGCCTATTTCTAAGCTATGTAAAGGATATTTATGGT
Source organism: Helianthus tuberosus (assembly GCA_030545235.1). Classification (NCBI taxonomy): domain Eukaryota; kingdom Viridiplantae; phylum Streptophyta; class Magnoliopsida; order Asterales; family Asteraceae; genus Helianthus; species Helianthus tuberosus. Next base: position 90,672,722 of record CM060369.1, read on the forward strand.
ATTTTTAACTCATGGTCATGTTCCGGAATGTCTGTTACAGTTCAAATCGGTATACTTTCGCAGTTTGTCAAATTTAGTCCCTATATGCGATTAAACTTGATTTTGTCATACCAAAGCCTTCAAAACTTATTTCTAAGTTATGTAAAGGTTATTTAAGGTATGTGAAGCCTATTTCACTATTACGGGGTGTTCGTTGCATTAAACTGGTTATATTTACGCATCAGTGCGCGTATAACCTTCCAGAAAGCGATTTAGAGCCCGAAATCGAACAAGAATTGATATGTGCAAATGATACACATATTTGTACAAATCCCAAGTATGAAATACAATATTTCATTGGTTTGGTATTTGTTTGATGGTCGCAGTGACCCAGGTGTCACAATGTTGACTTGCCAGACTCTGTCTTTGCCGGAACGTGTATGGCAAAAAACATTGGAATTATTATCAGATGGCATCCTCTATAAACAACGACTTATTTTAAAGTCTCCAGGTACAAGTACTTTATGACAATTACTCCTTTTTATGTTTATTTATAATCTTTATGTTTTTATTTCACATTCACATATATTTATATATATATTCATGTTAAAATGTTTTATTTTATCCAATGACTTCTTTTAGATTTAAACAAATATTTGTTTCTTATACATTGGATTATATTAATCTAAAAAATATATCTTTAATGTGTTTTTTCAGATTTATGCCTCACTGATGATGAAGTTAAAAATCTCACATTGTACGAGATTGAGAAGATTTTAATTCGTAACAATTCCAGCTTACGAAATTTTAATACAATGCCTTATCCTGATCATGAGTTGATTTCTACTTCAAATAATTGTTTGATTACTGAAGAGCTGGATTATGACAGAATTGATCTTCAAGAGCAGTTTGAGAACCTTTTAGTTTCATTAACCGATGAACAAATATTTATTTATAATGATATCATGAAAGCGGTTGAAGACAATAAAGGTGGTGTTTTTTTTGTTTACGGTTATGGAGGTACCGGTAAAACATTTCTTTGGAAAACGTTATCTGCATCTCTAAGATCGAAAGGGGAAATTGTTTTAAATGTTGCCTCAAGTGGGATTGCATCTTTGCTTCTTACAAGAGGTAGGACAGCTCACTCTCGATTTCTCATTCCGATTAATTTGAATGAAGACTCAATTTGTCCTATAATCCCTAATAGTGATGTTGCAAATCTATTAAAGAAAACATCATTGATTATATGGGATGAAGCGCCAATGGTACACCGACATGGTTTTGAAGCTTTGGATAGAACTCTAAAAGACATATTGAAATGTGATGGTTCTCATAATTCCCAAAGTCCATTTGGAGGTAAAACAATCGTATTTGGTGGAGATTTTCGACAAACTCTTCCTGTCATTCAAGGTGGTACTAGACAAGACATTGTTAATGCTTCGTTGACTTCTTCGTACATATGGGACAACTGCAAAGTACTCACTTTAACCAAGAACATGAGGTTGACTGCAGGAAGTGGAATGTATGATGTCGAGCAAACACGAATGTTTGCTCAGTGGTTGTTGGATTTAGGTGAAGGGAAACTAGGCGGATCTAACGATGGTGATGCGATTATAGATATACCTGATGATCTTTTAATCATGGATTCCGCTGATCCTATTTCAAGTCTTATAGAGTTTGTTTATCCTTCTCTTCTTGAAAATTATCAAAGTTCTGGCTTTTGCCAAGAAAGAGCGATTCTTGCACCGACGAATGAAGTTGTTGATGAAATTAATTCTCAGTTGTTGCTGATGTTCCCAGGCGATTCCAAGGAATACCTAAGTTCCGATAGTATTTGTGAGACAGAAAATCTAGATGATGGTTTTGATCAAAGTTTATACTCTCCCGACGTACTAAATGGTCTTAAGATCTCAGGTGTTCCAAATCACAAATTAGTACTAAAGGTCGGTTTTCCCATCATGCTCCTCAGAAATATTGATAAAAAAATGGTCTGTGCAACGGAACTCGCTTAAAGGTAATATCACTTGGAAATCGCGTTATTAAAGCAGAAGTGATATCTGGAAGCAACATTGGTGCTCGAATTTTTCTTCCTAGAATTGGTATAATACCGTCGGATAAGAAGGTTCCTTTTAGATTCCAAAGAAGACAGTTTCCTGTTGCTTTATGCTTCGCTATGACAATTAATAAAAGTCAAGGCCAGTCATTATCCAGAGTTGGTTTGTTTTTGAAAAATCCAGTATTTTCTCATGGTCAACTTTATGTTGCTTTGTTGAGAGTCAAGAGCAGAGACGGACTCAAATTATCAATTCTTGATAATGATGGTAACCTTACTAATAGGACATCTAATGTTGTATACAAAGAAGTTTTTAGTTACTTGTAATTTGTATTTGTATATGTAATTTGTTTTGTTATCAAAAGCATAGTTTTTATATATTGTTTCATAGCATAACACATGTTACTATAGTTGATTAGTGTTTCATAGTATAACACATAAACGTTTACAAACATATCTATAATAATTGAAACAAAAATGAACGTGTACCAAAATTCGTCATCTATTATACACAACACCATGACGAGACTAAAGTTTAATAAATTATCAACCGTCTATTACCATTAAGCATAACACATAATATCAAAATTAGTCAAGTTATTCTACCCAAAAAGACCAACTAACCACACAATTACCTGTTAACCTACATTTACATAAAACCGAACCCAAAATAACCAAAACATGTCTAATTTAGCCACAAGTTTTTCTACACCAACTAGGACTCTAAAGCCCAACCAAATAAAGTACCATATATTGTTTATAATAACAACCACAACCACAAGCACCACTTCCCAGTCATGCACGCAAGTTTTTCTTTTTAACACAACCTTTGACAATCTCAAGAGCTTACTTGACTTGTGGAACTCAAAAAACAGTTCCGCACCAATGTTGATCTTCCAAGCCTTCAAGTAACCCGACCATCCAACGAATCCATAACGGAATCCTTTGAGATGTTTTTCCAATCTGGTCATGATCTTCTTGACTTCACCTGTTAGGTTTTGAACTCTGACTTCTTTGAGATTATCAAGAGATAGGTCCAACACAGATGACACTTTTGCTGGTAGTTGCTGAAAAGCACAACATATTCCAGCCATCAGTAAATATAGCCTTTGGATAAAAAGTTGAACAATGAAACAATAAAAAATCCATAAAATCTTACAATTCTGTGTTCAGCAAATCTTGTGAAGTTCAAAACAGGTGATTGTGGGTTAACTTTTTGAACTGTCTTCCTGCGCTTCTTCTGAACATAATTAAATTAAATAGAACATATTCTAGATATATATTATAGAAATTATATATTATCACGAAACCAACACGTAACTATATTATCACTTAAAACAATATTATCACAAAACGAACACGAGACTATATTATCACTAAAAACAATATTATCACCTATATTATTACGAAACAAATAACTCCTAAGTTATCATCAAACCAAATGAGAAAATGACTATATTATCATTAAGCAAATAACACCTATATTATCACCAAACCAAATGAACAAATGACTATATTATCATGAAACAAATAAAGCATGTATTATCACTAAACGAAATGAACAAACCACTATATTATCAATTAAGAAATAATGTCTATATTATAACCAAACAAATAGCGCCTATATTATCACCAAACCATTAAAACCCAAACCCATTTATTACACAAACCATATTGACTGAAAGCCACTACGTAATTAAGATATCTGAACTATGTAAACAATAAAAAATGTCAAAAAAAAACTTACAATTTGGTTTTCTACCAGGTCTGTGGATTTCAAGGCCGGAGAACCAGTGATTGGCGCTGCATCAACCCATTTAACTCTGCTTCGAAGATTTCGTTGTGTCTGTACCAAAAGTAACACAAATAAGTAATAGCTTTTAAATAAATCTGTTACTATGAAATATAAAACGGTAAATGACTTAAGCGATATTCATTTTTGGTTATAAATACCTGAGCATCATCTACCTTGGACTTGCCTTTAACCTTCACAATAAAAACAATAAGTATGAATATGTAAAAGTTAAATAATAATTCGAATAAATAAATGATGTACCGGATTTTCATTCTTTGTTACCAAAACCTCACCAGTATCTATCTTACACTTTCCTTTATCCTTCACAAAAAAAAGTAATAAGTATTAATATGTATAAAAGTTTAATAACAAGAGTAATAAATAAATTCGTAAAAATAATCAGGTTATGTATTTACCACGTCATCTTTTTTTAAAACCATTTCAGTGCCACTCTCCGGATCAAAAACAAAAAGTTCAAAGGTTTTCAAATCAATCATTATAAAAACCAAGTAAGGTCCGTTCTCCAAAGGCACCTCCTCAACCAGTTTAAGCCATCCATCTTTGAAACAACCACACTGGGAAGATGCTTCAAACTTGACATTCCAAAATCTTTGTCCAACATACACCCTTGCCATTTCACTCTTGTAGTTTTTGCCATAAAAGTTGTTCCAAAATTTATCTGGCAAAAGCTATAAAAAAATTCAAAAAATCAATAGTAGACAATTACAAAAAATGAAAACAGTTGTTAAAAACGAGTACTGAACTAATATAAACTCACTTACAATCATATATGGTACATCATTTATTTGTGCTGTAAAATAAGAGTTTTGGCAGACAAATTCTTTGAAGCATGAAACATTGAATGTGTATGGCCCAGTGGCTGTTATCAATACTCCATCTTTAAATTGCAAATCATTTTCTCTAACCAACATAATCCATTCGTTAGTAAATATAGGTTCTCCATTTCTCTTTCTGATCCTTACAGACCTTAAACTGTTACCATCTCTTATTTGTATTGTTTTACCATTGGGGACTTTATCTCCCCACAAATTAGTTGCAAAGTCAGATGGTAGGATCTAATAAAGCAATAGAAAACATAAAGCAATAGCAAACATGTGAGATGATAATGTCAAATAACAATATCACATTACCACGAAAGGAAAAAAAACATACCAAAAATACAGTTTCTTCTCCAATAAATGTTAAGAATGAAGGAGGTATCTTCGTTGGATCCATTTCGGCACCGAATTTATGTAGGTTGAGGTTTTCTTTTGGAGGTATCTTCGTCTAATAAAGCATGAATACGTAAAAGTTAAATAATAATTCAAATAAATAAATTCATAAATGTTAAACATATAAAACACTTTCAGAATGAACAACTTGAATACTTACATCTTTTTCATTTCCTTCAAGATCATCTTCACACACATCAGCCGGCAACTTTGATTCAACTATCATATCATCATCCGCAGTAGACTAGAAATTTTAAAAAACATCAGACAAAAATCAGTATAATAATAAATAGTATTAATTAATGTGTTCCGATATACTTTTAAAAGAACCCGTCAACCTTTTTTAGAAAAACTTATGTTCCGGTGTCAGGATCGAATACCGAAACATCAAAGGTTTTTGAATCCAGCCTGGTAAAAACCAAGAAATAGTCACTGTCTAGAGGGACCTCTTCCACCACCTTATGCCATCCAGCCTTGAAATAACCACCCTCCGAGGTTCCTTCCAGTCTTACATTCCAAAATCTTTCTCCAAAATAAACCTTGGCCATTCCACCTTTGAATTTTTTGTCGTAAAACTCATTAAAAAATTTATCTGCCATTAGCTATAAAACGAATTCAACAAATTATTAGTACAGAATTTAAAAAAAATTAAAAAGTTGTTTAAAATGAGTACTGAACTAATATAAATTCACTTACAGACATTCCAAGTTCTGTTTCAACTTGTGCTGCAATATACGAGTTCTGACATACCAAATCTTTAAAACACAATACTTCAAATTTCAACTGCCCAACTGCCTTGATCAAAACTCCATCTTTATATTTTAATTGATGATGTCTAACTAACAAGATCCACCCATCCGTAAATACTGGCCCATCTTTTGTTTTCCTAATACGCACCTTTCTCAAATTTCACCATCCCGTATTTCAACTGTTTTATAATATGGGATCTTATCGCCCCACAGATTATAAGCAAAATCATTTGGTGTCGCCTAATAAAGCATTAGAAAACATGTCAAATGATAACCTCAAATATTCATATAACAGTCCAACGAAATTAAAAAAAATTACCATTAACACAGGCTCTTCTATATCAATAAACGCTATGAATGAATGAGCGCTTTTTCTTGAATCCATATCTGCACAGAATGAAATAGATACTTACAATTTGGAAGGTAAATACACTAGCATATGCAGAACTTCAATATAAAATAGAACACCGAAATAATAAGGATTTTTTACAAGGACTTTCATACCATTCATATAAAAACCATATGAAATCCGGTGTGTGTCTAATGAATTCAATAACATTTAAAGTGAGTGAGTATCTTGAACTATGAACATCAAAACAACATGAAAACAACTTTAAGAAGATCCTCTTACATTTGCAAACTTTCACCAGCAACATTTTAACCCAAAAAAGTCCATCATTTTAACTCAAATATATCAAAATCTCCGTTTTAGGGTTTCAAGTAATCAAAATCAACAACCACTAACAAAACATTTACTATTATATTATGTCATGGGAAGATAAGTTTTTGATCATTATCAATGATTTAGGGTTTGATGAAAAATGAAACATAAAGTAAACATTACTCAAATCGGAAAACAAGTCAAGAAATCAAAATGAAACACAAACAATTGAAGTTCCGGTCATCATTATTTTGTTTTCGGACACTTAGATTCTGATTATTTAAACTATTGGCATTTCATCGAACATCTTATAGACATGCCCAAACCAAGCAGAACACACTAAACATTCAATTCAGCGAACATCTTCAAGTGGTACAATCTCATTCTCTATTACTAACCATTCAAATATGCAATATAAGGTTGTTCATAGAAACATCACCATGAAAATTCAGCATAAAAACATCACCATTATCAAGCATAACCCTAAAAAGCATCATTCTAACCAGAAATCTTATATCAAATACCAAAAAGTGGCAAAATTCTAAAAAACCAGGGCATTAATCAAGCACAAACAATCAAAATCTCCGTTTTAGGGTTTCAAATGAAAATCAATAACCACTAACAAAAGATTTAGGGTTTGATCAGTATCAAGGATTTAGGGTTTGATGAAAAATGAAACATAAACTAAACATTAGTTAGATACAAAAACAAGTCAAGAAATCAAAATGAAACACAAACGATTGAAGTTCCGGTCATCATTATTTTGTTTTCCGACACTTAGATTCTCATTATTTAACATTATTAAACAAATAAAACTATGAAAAAACAAGAAATCAGTTCAAAAAAAGTTACCGAATGCAGAGATTTCTGATAATTGTTAGTTGATAACCGTCTCGTGAGTGTAATCTTTGTCGCGTCTCTGGATGTTGAAGAAGATACCGAATGCAGAGATTCTAGGGTTTGGGTTTGAGTTTGTCATCGTCTTCATTGATGACATCCTCATTTATTCGAAGAACCAAGCTGATCATGGAAAGTACCTTCGTTGTATTCTGAAACTTCTTCAGCAAGAGAAGCTCTACGCTTAGTTTTCAAAATGTGAGTTTTGGCTTCGTGAAGTCCAATTTCTTGGACATGTGGTTAGTGAGCGTGGTATCCAGGTGGATCCCACTAAGATTGAAGCTATCATGAATTGACAAGAGCCGAAGACGCCCACAGAGATTCGTAGCTTCTTAGGTCTGGCAGGATATTATAGGCGTTTTATTGAAAACTTCTCAAGGATTGCTGCACCCCTAACTTCATTAACTCGCAAGAACATCAAATTTGATTGGGGTCCTAAGAAACAAGAATCCTTCGATATGCTTAAGCAAAAGCTAAGCAATGCACCTGTGTTGACATTGCCTGAAGGGATTGAAGAATTTGTGGTTTATTGTGACGCATCGCACACAGGTATGGGATGTGTGCTTATGGAGAAAGGCAAGGTTATTGCCTATGCTTCCTGACAATTAAAGATGCACGAAAAGAATTACACCACCCATGATTTGGAGTTAGGTGCTGATGTGCGGTAAAGTGTTATATATATTAGGTGTATATTTTAAGCCCCTTTAACACTTATTTTAGCCAAGTTTTAAATTTATAAAACACGATATTTTACTAACACTAAACACACATATGGGCAAGTGCACCCATCGTGAGCGTAGTATAGTGTTGGCAAGATACCGAGGTCGTCCAAGGACACAAGAGCTTTTAGTACCGGTTTATCCTCAACGTCTAATCAAAATAAAAAGGTTAGAAAAAGGTTTTAAACTAAGAAAAATAAAAACTAACTAAAATGCTGAAAATAAAATAAAAAGAAAAAAAAAGATAGACAAGATGAATCACTTGGTTCCGACTCGTATCTAGTATAACCTTTGATTATTTCCGCACGTTTGCACATAATTAAGAGATTATCTTAGTTATTGTAGTAGGCCCCTCTTTTGAAGGTGACGTTACCCTCACCCCAGTAGTTTGAGTCAGCAAGGATACAATCCTAAAAGGGTGGATTATTGGAAGATAATTAATTAAGTTATTAATGCAATATTATGGTAGGCCCCGCTTTTGGCGGTGACGTTACCCTCGGCTAAGTAGTCTGAGTCAGCAGGGATACAGTCCTAAATAGCCGGGTTATAGTATTAATAGTAGTTAACTTATGAGGGGATCAAAGAGTTTGGACCCCCGCCATCCAATACCGTTAAGCATTGAAGGAGGTCCTACTAAATTTGACACAGGTCCATTGCAGGACCTCTAAACGCTGAACAATGGCAAGACCTTTACCAAACCGTTCCCTTAACCCCCGACCAGGTAGCCAACATACCTCCATATAGACCGTGGAGATATGAATGGTGAAAATATTTTATTTTATATAGACAGTAAAATAATGCCAAGACACCACGGACAAACGATAAGGAAAGATCACCTTCAACATAAGTAACTAGTTATTAAAGTCATTAATACAAAACCAAATAAAAAGTGCAAAAGATTAGAAATAAAAAGTATTACACTAGACACTTTGTCTTCACTAAGTGATGTAAGAGACTTAGGCAAACATGGCCTTGATTGTCAAGAACTCTTACGATCAATCTTGGATCCCGAGAGGACTCACACACTCTACGATGGACAATGGATGATGGTGGTGGATGATGGTGTTATGGTGGTGGTGGGTGGTGGGTGAAGTGTGAGAGAGGTGGTGTGCCAAGGGATGAGTTGAAATGAAACCAAGCACTCCTATTTATAGGCTGAACAGAAGGCTGGGCACGGCCCCGTGTCCGCTGGACACGCCCCCGTGCCTGTCTGACACTCTCTCTCTCTTCATTAATTGTAATTCGCAATTACAATTAATGCGCCTGCTGTACTTTCGCCACGCCCCCCTGTTCACTGGACACGGCCCGTGGTGGGCAATAGAAGCTTCTATAGGTTTGTCTTTTCTGCTGCTTCTTGGGCACGGCCCCGTGCTGGCTGAGCACGGGGCGTGTTCAGTCTTCTTCCTTCTCTATTTTGCTTGGGAAGATGCCGTTGAGGGGTCGGGCAGTCCACTTATGTTCCTTTTCTTGTATTTATGTTAGATTTAGCTGTCTTTTTGCTTCTTTTGTGAATTTGAGCTCATTTAATCCTGAAAATACAAAAGGAAGACAAAAACACTCTTTTTCCAACATTAGTACTTAAAAAGGGTTAGTTTTATGCCTCATTTGATGTAATTTATATGTTGCATTTTACACACATCAAATACCCCCACACTTGAACTTTTGCTTGTCCTCAAGCAAAACTCTTTAATATGTGGCTTACACTCCCAAATGGAATGGGTAGAAGAGAAGGTTTTGGGCTTGTCATAGAGTGTTGGGAATCCAAGATCTTTTTGGGTTTTATTTTTATCTATTTACAATCCTATTCGTTATGATTTGTTTAGAACGTTTCATAGGAGAAATTACTTATTTGGGCATAACATGCCTTTTTAAAATTCCATTTATATACAAGTTCACATACCTCACGGGAGAAATCACTCACACTCGGCCGAAGGTGTATTTTTAGTGAATCACTCGAGAGCGGCATGGAACTTATTCCTACCATAGGCTTGCCAAGCAATCAATCCTCCTCCTTTTTAACTTTTATACCTTTGTAAATATCAAGAGGACTTTGCGGGTGAAGGGTTAGGCTTGGGTTAAAGGTAGGTGGTTGGGTTAGTGGTTAGTGGTTAGTAGAAAAAAATGAAAAAGCGTAACAAGTGTCGGTTTTCGTAGGATTTTCTATTTTCGTAATTTTTTATTTTGATGAAGCTATTATTCAAACAAAGTTATTTTTGATGAACTTACTTGTTTATTTTCTTTTGCTTCATCATCAACACAATTTTTTTTTTTTTGAATGATCATACGAAAAACCGAACTTGTTACTAAAACAAAGGGTTAAAAATGAAAAAGGTTTTGGTGGGTAAAAGGGTGTTTGGTTTGGGTTATGAAATGAAAAGGTTTAGGCTCAAAGGGGCTAACTAGGGGGATTTTGGGTAGGTGGTAAAAAAAATGGTGTAGAAGAAAAAAGGGTTAGTCCTAATGCCTCTATCATTTACTTACTCGGGTTTCAGTTGATAAGGACCGGGAATGTATCGTCATGGCAAGTTCTAGAGTCGTAAGAACTAAGCGGCTATTCACACAAGAAACGAAAAATGAGCATTTAGTCTAAAGATGTAAATTTGTATGCTCAATAAAGGCTCAAAACTCACTTTTGTGGGAATGGGTTTTTATGTGATCAAGTATATATAATCAAATTTTAACTAAGCTTGCCATGCCGTTTCATAATTTTCTTATGTTGGTTCTTGTTATCACGACGCTCTCGGTTGTAAACTTGTAAAAATATAACCTTATTAATCTTATGATTCCTAACTTAAACTTTAGACAAGTAAAAAAATGAAAATTTTTGAAAAAATTTGGGGTGTTTAGCGGTTCCAATAGAGTTTTGTGTAAGGCTTGTTATTAGGACTTGCAAAATTTCAAGGTTTTAGCATCCCCCCCACACTTAAATTACACATTGGCCTCAATGTGTCCCAAAAATAAATTTTTAGGTTGATTAGATGTGTAAAATGGTGTTAAAAGCAAAGATTTATGTTACTGGCAGTCTGGACACGGCCCCGTGGGGACCGGACACGGCCCCGTGTTCAGGTGCCTGTAACAAAAATTAAAGAAAAGAAACAGAAGCCTGGACACGGGGGCGTGTCTGGTGAACACGGCCCGTGTCCAGTTACCTGAACTGGGCATTTTTCTGCAGGGGGTTCAGCACGGGGCCGTGTTGGTTGGACACGGCCCGTGTTGAACCTTCTGTTATGGAGATTGATGCCGGGTTGCCTTGTTCTTGTGCATGGGGTCATTTTTCTCATTCCCCGTTTTCATCCCTTACCACCATGAGTGTGTTTTATTCCTGAAAATTAAAACTAACTAGAAAACATAAAAATTAATCTAAATTAAACTAAGGATAGTTCCGCGGAATGCCTCCGTGGTGCGCCACGTTTATAAGGGTCCTTGGCTAGACCCAGAGCCTGGTCAAATGTTACCCAAGGGGGATGTATTGCATCCCATGTTACACCGTCGGAGAGCGTCATCCAATCTTGAGTCTATGACCTTCATGTAGTTGACCGGATCTTCTTCCTCTACTTTCTTTCCACATTCAAATTTTACTTCCTCATCCCCAAACTTCAATGTTAAAGTTCCGTCATTCATATCCACCACTGCTTGGGCGGTGGCTAGAAATGGCCTCCCGAGGATGAGAGGGACATCGGTGTCTTCTTCCATGTCTAGGATGACAAAGTCGGTTGGAAAGACGAAATTGTCAACCTTGACCAGTAGATTTTCAGCGACACCTTGTGGAAATTTGACGGACCTGTCGGCGAGTTGTATGCTCATCTTTGTAGGGCTTGTTGTTCCTAGGCCGAGTCGCTTGAACATTGACGTGGGCATGAGGTTAATGCTAGCCCCAAGATCGGCTAAAGCATTACGGATGGGGGACTCCCCAATCGAGCAAGGAATTGTGAAGCTCCCGGGGTCGATTTTCTTTTGTGGAAGTTTGATGAGTACTAAAGCTGAGCATTCTTCGCCTAAGTTAACTAATTGCAATGATTCAATTTTCCTTTTGTGAGTGAGGAAATCCCTCATGAATTTTGCATATTTAGGCATTTGGGTTAGGACCTCAATAAAAGGAATATTAACATGCAATTGTTTTAGTAAACTTTCGAACTTTGCGAATTGCTCATCGGTCTTTTGGCGATTTAACCTACCGGGGTATGGAATTGGATGAGTCTTGGTGGCCTCTTGATTGGTTGAAGGAGCCTTTTCTGGTTGAGGTGTGAGTGAAGTAATGCTCTGGCGCTGACTTCCTTCAATTGGTGGCAAGGGCTCATCCTCGGGACCCACGGTTCGGTTTCTCAACGTAATGAGGTGTACTTGCGCCTTTGGGTTGGTTTCGGTATTACTTGGTAACGTGCCTTGTGGTCTCTCGGAGAAATTTTGAGCTAGTTGATTTAATTGTTTTTCAACGTTTTGAATGCTAGCTTGTTGATTTCTAAAATTCGATTCCAATTGTTGAAATCGATTCGAGTTTTTCTTTTCGGTGTCGGAGATGAGGCGAGATAGGGTATCTTAAAGCCTTTCTCTTCCACCTTGTTGTTGAGAGAAATTTTGTGGTTGTTGAAAATTAGTTCGTTGGTTTTGTTGGTTACTACTATTGCCGGGATCCCTCCAACCAAGATTTGGGTGGTTACGCCATACTTGGTTGTAGGTACCCATTGGAGGACCCGACGGCCTAGGTCTATTATCAATGTAGTTTACCGTTTCTGCTTGTTCATCTAATTCTTTCATACAACTCCAATTTTCATGTGACCCACCACACCCTTCACAAGCCATAACCGAGGCCGTTTTTGTCATTTCAAGCTTTTTGATTTTCGAAGAGAGGGCCTCGATTTGGGCTTGTAAAGAGGTGTTTTCATCAACCTTATGAGCGCCCGGGGCAATAGATTTATTACGTCGGGGAGTGTGCCACTGAAAATTGGTTTGAGCAATTTCCTCAATTTGATTATATATTTCATTTGGGCGACGATTACCTAAAAGTCCCCCGGAGCTTGAATCAAGTGTTTGTCTTGTGTGTGGCAACAATCCTTTGTAGAAAGTGGATACTTGTTGCCATACCGCTAGACCGTGATGAGGACACTTTCTTAGAAGCTCCTTGAACCTTTCCCAAGTTTCATATAAGGATTCCCCATCCTCTTGTGAGTATGTATTAATTTCAGTCATTAGTTTAGCCGTTTTAGCAGGAGGGAAATACTTATATAGAAACTTTTGGGCTAGTTCATCCCAGGTGTTTACCGAGCCAACTGGGAGGGTGTTGAGCCAAGCCTTAGCTCGGTCTTTTAGTGAAAATGGAAACATCCTAAGGCGAATGGCGTCGTTTGATGCTCCATTGATCCGAAAAGTATCACATATTTCCAAGAAATTAGTAATATGTAGATGGGGATCCTCGTCCGCAAGCCCATGGAAGGTTGCGGAGTTTTGGAGCATTTGTATCAAATGCGGCCGAAGTTCGAAGTTGTTGGCTTCGACATTCGGTGCATTGATAGCGGCGCCGAGATTGCCTACGGTGGGCCGTAGGTAATCCATGAGGGTACGTTGGTCCGCCATTGGAAGTGGGTCCCCCGAAACTTTCTCTTGATTTTTAGCTTTAAGTCTTTTTCTGAGAAAGCGTTCGGGTTCTTCTAGAGGTTCTTTTATGTCTCTACTAGAACTGGAGCTCATGCACTACGTAGGAGGTTCAAATGTGGCGCCTAGGTTCCAAGTCCTGCAATAAAAACAGAAAAGAACGTTGGTCAGATTGTTCACCACGGCCCCGTGCTCAGTGAATACGGCCCGTGGTCAGAGGTACAGTAATTGTTTTCTGGATCCCAGTTACTGGGAGTTGGACACGACACCGTGTTGCACCGACACGGCCCCGTGTTCAGCTCTCTGTAACTCAGAAAATAAAAACTGCCAGTGATGATTCTGGGCACGGCCCATGTCCGACCAGGCACGGCCCGTGCTGAGCTCTGCAGAAACTGAAAAATCTAAGAAAATCCTAAAAAATTAAAAATAAAAATATGATTAGGCCGTTGATTCCTAACTTTCTTAAAATCCTTGTGTCCCCGGCAGCGGCGCCAAAAACTTGATGTGCGGTAAAATGTTATATATATTATGTGTATATTTTAAGCCCCTTTAACACTTATTTTAGCCAAGTTTTAAATTTATAAAACACGATATTTTACTAACACTAAACACACATATGGGCAAGTGCACCCATCGTGAGCGTAGTATAGTGTTGGCAAGATACCGAGGTCGTCCAAGGACACAAGAGCTTTTAGTACCGGTTTATCCTCAACGTCTAATCAAAATAAAAAGGTTAGAAAAAGGTTTTAAACTAAGAAAAATAAAAACTAACTAAAATGCTGAAAATAAAATAAAAAGAAAAAAAAAGATAGACAAGATGAATCACTTGGTTCCGACTCGTATCTAGTATAACCTTTGATTATTTCCGCACGTTTGCACATAATTAAGAGATTATCTTAGTTATTGTAGTAGGCCCCTCTTTTGAAGGTGACGTTACCCTCACCCCAGTAGTTTGAGTCAGCAAGGATACAATCCTAAAAGGGTGGATTATTGGAAGATAATTAATTAAGTTATTAATGCAATATTATGGTAGGCCCCGCTTTTGGCGGTGACGTTACCCTCGGCTAAGTAGTCTGAGTCAGCAGGGATACAGTCCTAAATAGCCGGGTTATAGTATTAATAGTAGTTAACTTATGAGGGGATCAAAGAGTTTGGACCCCCGCCATCCAATACCGTTAAGCATTGAAGGAGGTCCTACTAAATTTGACCCAGGTCCATTGCAGGACCTCTAAACGCTGAACAATGGCAAGACCTTTACCAAACTGTTCCCTTAACCCCCGACCAGGTAGCCAACATACCTCCATATAGACCGTGGAGATATGAATGGTGAAAATATTTTATTTTATATAGACAGTAAAATAATGCCAAGACACCACGGACAAACGATAAGGAAAGATCACCTTCAACATAAGTAACTAGTTATTAAAGTCATTAATACAAAACCAAATAAAAAGTGCAAAAGATTAGAAATAAAAAGTATTACACTAGACACTTTGTCTTCACCAAGTGATGTAAGAGACTTAGGCAAACATGGCCTTGATTGTCAAGAACTCTTACGATCAATCTTGGATCCCGAGACGACTCACACACTCTACGATGGACAATGGATGATGGTGGTGGATGATGGTGTTATGGTGGTGGTGGGTGGTGGGTGAAGTGTGAGAGAGGTGGTGTGCCAAGGGATGAGTTGAAATGAAACCAAGCACTCCTATTTATAGGCTGAACAGAAGGCTGGGCACGGCCCCGTGTCCGCTGGACACGCCCCCGTGCCTGTCTGACACTCTCTCTCTCTTCATTAATTGTAATTCGCAATTACAATTAATGCGCCTGCTGTACTTTCGCCACGCCCCCCTGTTCACTGGACACGGCCCGTGGTGGGCAATAGAAGCTTCTATAGGTTTGTCTTTTCTGCTGCTTCTTGGGCACGGCCCCGTGCTGGCTGAGCACGGGGCGTGTTCAGTCTTCTGCCTTCTCTATTTTGCTTGGGAAGATGCCGTTGAGGGGTCGGGCAGTCCACTTATGTTCCTTTTCTTGTATTTATGTTAGATTTAGCTGTCTTTTTGCTTCTTTTGTGAATTTGAGCTCATTTAACCCTGAAAATACAAAAGGAAGACAAAAACACTCTTTTTCCAACATTAGTACTTAAAAAGGGTTAGTTTTATGCCTCATTTGATGTAATTTATATGTTGCATTTTACACACATCAGTGCCGTTGTATTTGCACTGAAGCTTTGGAGACATTACCTGTAGGGGACTAAGTGTGTGATCTATTCCGAACATAAGAGCCTTCAGCATCTGTTCAACCAGAAGGATCTGAACATGAGACAACGTCAATGGATGGAGACACTGAATGATTATGATTGTGAAATCCGATCTCATCCAGGCAAAGCGAATGTGGTCGCCGATGCCTTGAGCAGAAAATAAAGGGTTAAGTCCATTAGGATCAATGCCAAGAGTATTGAATTAAGGAACAGCTTAAATGAAAGGTTGCTAGCCGCTCGGAAGGAAGCTGTAATAGAAGCCAACTATTCGAATGAAAAGTTGGGAGTAACTGCTGAACAGCTATCATATGACAAGGATGGAATCCTAAGATTGAATGGACGAATATGGGTTCCAATTTATGGAGAACTCAGGGACGTGATCCTTCAAGAAGCCCATAGCTCCAAATACTCAGTTCATCCTGGAAGTGACAAGATGTACCAGGATTTAAAGGCAAATTACTGGTGGATAGGTTTGAAGAAATCTAGAGCCACTTATGTGGCTAAATGTCTGACGTGTGCTCAAGTTAAGGCAGAACACCAGAAGCCGTCAGGTTTGCTGCAACAGCCTGAACTTCCCACCTGGAAGTGGGAAATGGTAACTATGGATTTTATCACTAAGTTACCGAAAACAAAGCGAGGAAATGATACTATTTGGGTTATAGTTGACAGGTTGACTAAGTCAGCTCACTTCTTACCTGTTAAGGAAACACACAGCTCAGATAAATTAGCTCAGTTGTACGTGGACGAGATTGTATCTCTTCACGGAGTGCCAGTGTCTATCATGTCTGATAGGGATACAAGGTATACATCGCATTTTTGGAAAAGCTTTCAGCAATCCCTAGGCACTCGATTGAACTTTAGCATGGCTTATCATCCTCAGACGGATGGTCAAAGTGAGCGTACAATTCAAACGCTGGAGGATATGTTAAGAGCTTATGTTATTGATCTAGGTGGAAGTTGGGATGATCATCTTCCATTGATTGAATTTTCGTATAATAATAGCTATCACTCCAGTATTCAAGCTGCACCTTTTGAAGCTTTGTATGGAAGAAAGTGCAGGACGCCAGTTTGATGGGTAGAAGTTGGAGATGTCCAACTAACAGGACCTGATATAGTCCTGGAGACGACATATAAGATTGTGCATATACGTGATCGTCTCAAAGCTGCCAGGGATAGGCAGAAAAGCTACGCAGATAAAAGGCGTAAACCTCTGAAATTCGAGGTATGTGACAAAGTGTTACTTAAGGTATCACCCTTGAAAGGGGTAATGCGTTTTGGCAAGAAAGGAAAGTTAAGCCCAAGATACATAGGACCATTCGAGATCATCGAATGTGTCGGAACAGTGGCTTACAAGTTAAACCTGCCCGAAGAGCTCAGTGGAATTCATAATGTCTTCCACATCTGCAATCTGAAGAAGTGTCTAGCCGATGAATCGCTAGCCATGTCACATAAGGATGTGCATATAGATGAGAGCTTAAAGTTTGTTGAAAAACCCTTGTCGATTGAGGATTGACAGGGTAAGAAGCTTCGAAGGAAGCACGTACCGATAGTGAAGGTTAAATGGGATGCCCGAGAGGTCCCGAGTACACGTGGGAGGTTGAGTCCACAATGAAGCAGAAGTACCCTCATTTATTTCAGTAAATCTCGAGGTCGAGATTTCTTTTAAGGGGGTGAGGATGTAACACCTCGTAAAATCACGACCAATATTATGAAGACACGTGTCATGGACTTTAAGCATGTAAGGAATTATTTCTGAGGGACTGAAGTTGTCAAACAATGTAAATATGTGAATAAAGGGATCCAAAGTGTCAACATGCCAATCTTGTGCCTCTGATTGACCTCACACGATGTTCGTATTCTTTAACGAATAATTTATCGAACTTGAAAAGTCGTTTGTGCTTAAAATAAGGATCTTGTGAAACATAGGAGTTAAAAGCGTCAACATGTTGAAAGTAACCTCTGTGTGACCTTTTAACGATCCCAAAAACATTGTAACGATTATATTTTGCCCGCAAGAAAATTGGATATTAATTCGTGGGTTTTCGACGCACATAAATAATTAAAGTGTTAATTCCAAGAAATAAGGGTCAAATGCGTCAACGTTGCAAATCAAGACCATTCGGATGACCTCGTGACTAACCGAAAGCTTATTGATAAATGTTTAAAGACTCAAGACCCTTAAAAGTCAAGTTTGGGGGTTAAAAGTGCAATAAACAATAGTTAAAACAAGTTTAGAGGGGCCAGGGACTGAAACTTGGTGATCGAATGTTCACCTTGACGCGGGCCGCGTAGGCCATATGGCAGTTCTTGCGCGGGCCGCGTAGAACTGCCAGATGCAGAAAATCAAGACAGATGCCTGTACAGCCTGTTGCACCGCCTCTGCATGGTGGTTTTCAAATTCGGGGACTGAACCAATGGTTTTACATGCATAGGGGACACCTGGGATGATCAGGAATCACTTGTAGACTTTGTTGGATTGATCTTGTGAGTTTAAATTTCCTATATAAGGGTTCTTGTTTGATAGTTCATGTGCTCACTTTCAAAAATCATTCAAAACTTACTCTCTGGAGCTCTCTGGACTTCAAGCAAGTTTCCTCAAGTTCCTAATTCGTGCTAAGAGCCTTTGTAAGCATTCTTAGCCTTCCTAATTCAAGTTTTATTAGTCTAATGACCAAAATTCAAAGCCGTCGTAATTAAGCTTTGACTTAGTGATTATTCACTAATGGTCCAGTCATTTTTTGAATTGAAAGTGGCTATGAGTTGGTAATTATCTGGGTAATAAACCCTTAAAAGGGCACCCTCTATCCTCTGATTTCCACTCTAACTCGGTCAATTGTCGGGTCAAACTTAATTATAAAAAGTCAACAGAAGCTATTTTTGCAAATAAAATTCATAACTAATAATGTAGAAGTTATGGAACCTGTTTTAACACTAAAATAACTTGGTAAATAATATTAGAACATGTCTAAGCATGTTCAACCCGACAATTCTGAGTTTAGGTTCGGTTCGAAACCGAAAGTCGCAAAAGTAGACTTTTGCTTTTACTTTCAGTTCTGACCCGATTTAGCTTGCTTTAGAAATTCCTTAGGATTCCATTAGGACCATATTATGAGTTAGTAAAACCCTCTGAGGTTATACTATATGGTTCCTTAATTATCCGATTCATTTGCATGTTTCCGTTAATTGCTTAAATATTGACCATTATGCCCTTTTGACCGTAAAACGAGATTTTTGAAAATGTGAAAGGACAAAAACCTTTATTACTAATTTATAAACTTGTCCTAAAAATTTGACATCAGTTTGAGGTCTAAATTAGGAGTTATGCTCAATATCGTAATTTGAAAGCTTTTTATTAATTAAACGGCATATTTAGCATAAAGCCTATTTAAACCCGAATTTTGACACCAAAATTTTTACCCACTGATGTAATCTAATATTTTGGGATTTTTGAAGATTTTTATTAATTTTTAGACTGATCATAACATAGGGTTCTTGCTTTGATTCAGTAATTGACGGTTATACCCTTTTTGCTAATAAAATGAGTTTTACATAACATTTTGATACCAAACCTTTTGCTACTGATTTTATAAGTTAAATAAAATATTTTAAGCCTACTGGGCTGATAAAAATCTCAGCTTTCCTTATATAACCTTAAAGTCGCCTAAAACCGACTTTTTACGCGTTTTAAGCACATAGTATGGGTTAAAACTATTTTTAACACATAAGACTTATTACCTACTGATGTTTTTAGAAAATTTTTATACTTTAATAGTAAGTAAATGTTTTGAACTCAGATTTCCAAATTTGACCTTTAAAGCTTATGTGAAATGACCAAAATGCCCCTACGGTGCATAGTTGGGTTATAAATGATAAGTTTCACATATATGCAATACCCTACTGATATGACTTACAAAAATAAATATTTTACTGATCATTTTAGACCAGAACCTCAGATTAATATTTAATCTCTTTTATAATCTTTGAATGACCAAAATACCCCTACGGGGCTTAATTTGAGATTTCGTTTTGGGCATAATGGAAGGTATCCTACTGATATCATAACACATTTTAAGCATATTAACTTAGGTAACTTGTACATGACTCATTTGGTTACCCGTTATGCATTTTTCGCGTTCGGTATGGTTTATGTGACTAGTTTGCATAAATTGACCGAAACGGGTCAAACCTTATCATTTTTGCTTCAAAATCCAGAATGTGTTTAGTTTACCCATATTATACAAGTCTTCGTACTTGTCGGGTCTAAATCACATTCTAATCCGGTCTTCGCTTAATCTTGCGTTTTGAACCGTATATCTTCCTTTAAAACTAACCGGTCTAAGTTTAAACTTAAGTAAGACCCGTTAGGAATCTAATAGGTTATTAAAAACCTTCGTTCCAGATTTAGGAGCCCAGTAAAATATATTTGCACTTGCTGATTGTATATGGCTGGGATAAATTTGTATAATTTGCTCAGGTAAATACTTTTAACTTATTTTCCCTTATACGGGCTTGGGGTACGGTATATAAAATACCGCTTGGTCGGGTATTGAATTTTTAATCATATGAAGGTTAAATCATTGAGATAACCCGTTTAATATGTTGTGTTTGTTCTAAGCCTTTGGGGGGTTAATGACCATGTCCTGGATATCCTCGGCTCATTCATTGAAATGGCCACGACTTAAGCACGGGGTGTAGGCATACACCTGCCGGTGCGTATGTAAAATAATATGCCCGCTTGTTCGAGAATAACTCGCCGTGGGTTTATTTATGTGGTGTATCTATTAATCTTTAACCCGGTATTCAGTCCGGGCTACTGAACGTATAACAAACATATAATTCTTTTACAATATTATTTTTAAAATAATTATCCCAAGTTATAAAAGATTATTTGTGCCTTGTGCATTCAAATCAATTTTATAAACACTTTTCAAAAAGAGTCGGTTAATTGTATTTACCAGTGTAAACTGACGTATTTTTCAAAAGGTTAAGTGCAGGTACTAGGCGAAATAGGCTGGCTACTCCTGAGTGAATTAAATAAAGAGTTATGCAAGCTTTATCACTTTAAAAATCTGTTGAACAATATTCTCCTTTGTTTTGATCCGCCTGTGGATCCTTTACATTCCGTTTGTAATACTTATGTTACTTTCGTTCGATTTGTAATATATTTTTACTTTAGACTTCCGCTGTGCATTAAACTGTGATTATTGACTATGATGATATCAACTACGTCACGATACTCCCCACCGGGCCCATCGGTAATACGTGGAAATATCGGGGTGTAATAGGTTGGTATCAAAGCCAACATTGAGTGAATTAAACACTAGCCTTTTGTGTTTAATCTCAATGACACAGTTGCACATTCCTTGACCTCCGAGTCTAGGCAAAGGACTTAGGACTAATCCTAAATCTTTATTTTGTCCTTTATTATTTTCTTGGTTGTTTCTTTTGTTTGTGTTGATAGGAACAAGAAAATGCCCCCACGATTCAGAAGAGGAAGACGAGGCAAGGCAAGGCGCCATTCACCAGCCATGATCATGAAGCCAGGCTATCTCACCGGCGAACTCCTTCAGTGACGATGAGCACGAGTCCCCAAGAAGACTGGAGGGCATACTTAGAGCCTGCGAGGCGTTCTGTCTCGCTAAGCTCCTCACATTCCTACCATGATTCCTTCGGACTCCATCAAGGCAACGAGTCCGATCATTCCCGCCATTCCTACTTACATTGCAGCGGCCGGGTTCACACCGTGCCTTTGAAGACACGACCCCATACTTCCAGAGCCGGTTCAACCCGGCAAATCAGGTGCAAGAACCAGTGGTTTTTAACCCATTGGGACCAGAAGATCATTTCTCCGGTGATTACGCTATGGATATGGATGATGACCCTGATCCGAAGATGCCTCTGAGTGGGACGCCGACGCATCCCATCGAAATTTCAGATGGATCGTCCTTTCATGGTTCACCTTACCGAGGTCCAGACAGCTATGAAGCAAGGTTTGCCTCGTACCCTTAGGAGTTCACTCCCCCTTTTAACCCAGCACCTCAGCAGCAGCAGGATCCCTCTGAGGATTCTCGATTCCAGGCGGTTACTCCACCGCCACCACCGCTGCCAGAGCAGCAACAGCCTCCGGAGCCACCGAGGCGGATAAGATCAGGAGTACAGATGTCCGTGCGAGGGGGATTTCATTTCAGCACCCCCCCAACACTCCAGCGGTAGCCACTACCCGCCACTGTATGAAGACCCGCAGATGGGTGGGCCTTCAAACCCCGTTTCAGAAGTCAACTCAGCTCCGGTCGCACCACCACCATCCCGTATTTCAACTGTTTTATAATATGGGATCTTATCGCCCCACAGATTATAAGCAAAATCATTTGGTATCGCCTAATAAAGCATTAGAAAACATGTCAAATGATAACCTCAAATATTCATATAACAGTCCAACGAAATTAAAAAAAATTACCATTAACACAGGCTCTTCTTTATTAATAAACGCTATGAATGAATGAGCGCTTTTTCTTGAATCCATATATGCACAGAATGAAATAGATACTTACAATTTGGAAGGTAAATACACTAGCATATGCAGAACTTCAATATAAAATAAAACACCGAAATAATAAGGATTTTTTTACAAGGACTTTCATACCATTCATATAAAAACCATATGAAATCCGGTGTGTGTCTAATGAATGCAATAACATTTAAAGTGAGTGAGTATCTTGAACTATGAACATCAAAACAACATGAAAACAACTTTAAGAAGAGCCTCTTACATTTGCAAACTTTCACCAGCAACATTTTAACCCAAAAAAGTCCATCATTTTAACTCAAATATATCAAAATCTCCGTTTTAGGGTTTCAAGTAATCAAAATCAACAACCACTAACAAAACATTTACTATTATATTATGTCATGGGAAGATAAGTTTTTGATCATTATCAATGATTTAGGGTTTGATGAAAAATGAAACATAAAGTAAACATTACTCAAATCGGAAAACAAGTCAAGAAATCAAAATGAAACACAAACAATTGAAGTTCTGGTCATCATTATTTTGTTTTCGGACACTTAGATTCTGATTATTTAAACTATTGGCATTTCATCGAACATCTTATAGACATGCCCAAACCAAGCAGAACACACTAAACATTCAATTCAGCGAACATCTTCAAGTGGTACAATCTCATTCTCTATTACTAACCATTCAAATATGCAATATAAGGTTGTTCATAGAAACATCACCATGAAAATTCAGCATAAAAACATCACCATTATCAAGCATAACCCTAAAAAGCATCATTCTAACCAGAAATCTTATATCAAATACCAAAAAGTGGCAAAATTCTAAAAAACCAGGGCATTAATCAAGCACAAACAATCAAAATCTCCGTTTTAGGGTTTCAAATGAAAATCAATAACCACTAACAAAAGATTTAGGGTTTGATCAGTATCAAGGATTTAGGGTTTGATGAAAAATGAAACATAAACTAAACATTAGTTAGATACAAAAACAAGTCAAGAAATCAAAATGAAACACAAACGATTGAAGTTCCGGTCATCATTATTTTGTTTTCCGACACTTAGATTCTCATTATTTAACATTATTAAACAAATAAAACTATGAAAAAACAAGAAATCAGTTCAAAAAAAAGTTACCGAATGCAGAGATTTCTGATAATTGTTAGTTGATAACCGTCTCGTGAGTGTAATCTTTGTCGCGTCTCTGGATGTTGAAGAAGATACCGAATGCAGAGATTCTAGGGTTTGGGTTTGATTTTGTCATCGTCTTCATTGATGACATCCTCATTTATTCGAAGAACCAGGCTGATCATGGAAAGCACCTTCGTTGTATTCTGAAACTTCTTCAGCAAGAGAAGCTCTACGCTAAGTTTTCAAAATGTGAGTTTTGGCTTCGTGAAGTCCAATTTCTTGGACATGTGGTTAGTGAGCGTGGTATCCAGGTGGATCCCACTAAGATTGAAGCTATCATGAATTGGCAAGAGCCGAAGACGCCCACAGAGATTCGTAGCTTCTTAGGTCTGGCAGGATATTATAGGCGTTTTATTAAAAACTTCTCAAGGATTGCTGCACCCCTAACTTCATTAACTCGCAAGAACATCAAATTTGATTGGGGTCCTAAGAAACAAGAATCCTTCGATATGCTTAAGCAAAAGCTAAGCAATGCACCTGTGTTGACATTGCCTGAAGGGATTGAAGAATTTGTGGTTTATTGTGACGCGTCGCACACAGGTATGGGATGTGTGCTTATGGAGAAAGGCAAGGTTATTGCCTATGCTTCCTGACAATTAAAGATGCACGAAAAGAATTACACCACCCATGATTTGGAGTTGGGTGCCGTTGTATTTGCACTGAAGCTTTGGAGACATTACCTGTAGGGGACTAAGTGTGTGATATATTCCGAACATAAGAGCCTTCAGCATCTGTTTAACCAGAAGGATCTGAACATGAGACAACGTTGATGGATGGAGACACTGAATGATTATGATTGTGAAATCCGATATCATCCAGGCAAAGCAAATGTGGTCGCCGATGCCTTGAGCAGAAAATAAAGGGTTAAGTCCATTAGGATCAATGCCAAGAGCATTGAATTGAGGAACAGCTTAAATGAAAGGTTGCTAGCCGCTCAGAAGGAAGCTGTATTAGAAGCCAACTATTCGAATGAAAAGTTGGGAGTAACTGCTGAACATCTATCATATGACAAGGATGGAATCCTAAGATTGAATGGATGAATATGGGTTCCAATTTATGGAGAACTCAGGGACGTGATCCTTCAAGAAGCCCATAGCTCCAAATACTCAGTTCATCCTGGAAGTGACAAGATGTACCAGGATTTAAAGGCAAATTACTGGTGGATAGGTTTGAAGAAATCTAGAGCCACTTATGTGGCTAAATGTCTGACGTGTGCTCAAGTTAAGGCAGAACACCAGAAGCCGTCAGGTTTGCTGCAACAGCCTGAACTTCCCACCTGGAAGTGGGAAATGGTAACTATGGATTTTATCACTAAGTTACCGAAAACAAAGCGAGGAAATGATACTATTTGGGTTATAGTTGACAGGTTGACTAAGTCAGCTCACTTCTTACCTGTTAAGGAAACACACAGCTCAGATAAATTAGCTCAGTTGTACGTGGACAAGATTGTATCTCTTCACGGAGTGCCAGTGTCTATCATGTCTGATAGGGATACAAGGTATACATCGCATTTTTGGAAAAGCTTTCAGCAATCCCTAGGCACTCGATTGAACTTTAGCATGGCTTATCATCCTCAGACGGATGGTCAAAGTGAGCGTACAATTCAAACGCTGGAGGATATGTTAAGAGCTTATGTTATTGATCTAGGTGGAAGTTGGGATGATCATCTTCCATTGATTGAATTTTCGTATAATAATAGCTATCACTCCAGTATTCAAGCTGCACCTTTTGAAGCTTTGTATGGAAGAAAGTGCAGGACGCCAGTTTGATGGGTAGAAGTTGGAGATGTCCAACTAACAGGACCTGATATAGTCCTGGAGACGACATATAAGATTGTGCATATACGTGATCGTCTCAAAGCTGCCAGGGATAGGCAGAAAAGCTACGCAGATAAAAGGCGTAAACCTCTGAAATTCGAGGTATGTGACAAAGTGTTACTTAAGGTATCACCCTTGAAAGGGGTAATGCGTTTTGGCAAGAAAGGAAAGTTAAGCCCAAGATACATAGGACCATTCGAGATCATCGAATGTGTCGGAACAGTGGCTTACAAGTTAAACCTGCCCGAAGAGCTCAGTGGAATTCATAATGTCTTCCACATCTGCAATCTGAAGAAGTGTCTAGCCGATGAATCGCTAGCCATGTCACATAAGGATGTGCATATAGATGAGAGCTTAAAGTTTGTTGAAAAACCCTTGTCGATTGAGGATTGACAGGGTAAGAAGCTTCGAAGGAAGCACGTACCGATAGTGAAGATTAAATGGGATGCCCGTAGAGGTCCCGAGTACACGTGGGAGGTTGAGTCCACAATGAAGCAGAAGTACCCTCATTTATTTCAGTAAATCTCGAGGTCGAGATTTCTTTTAAGGGGGTGAGGATGTAACACCTCGTAAAATCATGACCAATATTATGAAGACACATGTCATGGACTTTAAGCATGTAAGGAATTATTTCTGAGGGACTGAAGTTGTCAAACAATGTAAATATGTGAATAAAGGGATCCAAAGTGTCAACATGCCAATCTTGTGCCTCTGATTGACCTCACACGATGTTCGTATTCTTTAACGAATAATTTATCGAACTTGAAAAGTCGTTTGTGCTTAAAATAAGGATCTTGTGAAACATAGGGGTTAAAAGCGTCAACATGTTGAAAGTAACCTCTGTGTGACCTTTTAACGATCCCAAAAACATTGTAACGATTATATTTTGCCCGCAAGAAAATTGGATATTAATTCGTGGATTTTCGACGCACATAAATAATTAAAGTGTTAATTCCAAGAAATAAGGGTCAAATGCGTCAACGTTGCAAATCAAGACCATTCGGATGACCTCGTGACAAACCGAAAGCTTATTGATAAATGTTTAAAGACTCAAGACCCTTAAAAGTCCAGTTTGGGGGTTAAAACTGCAATAAACAATAGTTAAAACAAGTTTAGAGGGGCCAGGGAGTGAAATTGCAATTAACTGAAACTTGGTGATCGGATGTTCACCTTGACGCGGGCTCTGACAACCCTCACCAAACCAGGTATCCGTACGAATTAATTAATATTTAATTAATGCTTAATTACTGTGCTTGCTTACAATTGTGAATAAACTGCTACTTGATTCCTGATACATACACGTACGTGCATCATACTTTATTACTGTCACTCCATTATTTACACACAAACATCAGTGACAACCTTGATGCACAAAAGCACAGTAGCACACTATACGGATAATCCATTAAACATGCTGACATAGCCAGCATCAGACAGGTACTGTCTCTATGGCCAGTATGAGCCGGGAATAGTTTACTACACTAGTAGTGAGTGTAGGGAGTTGAGGTTTGTAGAACTGCGTGACTAGGTGATAGTTATAGTGACCGGATGTGCCTAAAACATGTGTTAATTACAAAATCCTGCACTTTTACACAAAATTCAGCATTTATCTAAACTAGTAAAGTGCAAAAAGTGGGTAAAATAGTCCTAGACACTTTCCAAAGTGTTGGTAAATTATTGTGGTACTAAAAATAATATTAAACATACTTTAAAGCTTTGTTTGACACTTTAACGGACAACGTCCAACCGAACAACCGGACTTTACCCGGAACATAAAAACATTGACATTGTTTTTCTTTTTCTGAGCTAGTTAGGGTCCCCGAATACCCTAACACCCGTTACAATACATAACACAAAAAAAAAAAAAAAAAAAAAAAAAAAAAAAAAAAACCTATTTTAGTTCCTAATTAACTAACTAGTGCCTAACTTACCTAGTTAAATTCCAACAAAATGCCCCCCTTTTCAACCGAACGGTCCCAAGAGGACACCACCCACAAATTTTTTTTGAATATTTTATCACTTGTTGTCTCATATCTAGAAGGCACATAATTTTGTGGATAAAAGGATTGCATGAATAATAGATTAACATATAAGACTTAAACTCTTATTCTTTTCAACAAACAAAAAAATTTCATTTCCTTCTTTCCCTTGGCTACTTTCGGCCGAACCCCATCCCCACTACACAATCCACTTTCAAGTCTTGATCAATCATCCCATATACATACCAAGGTGTTAGAGTTTATACGAAGAGGCTCGGTGCCTACGGAATCGCAAGGACCTCTCTACGACGCTATTAACCACCCATTTTTCGTCTAATTTCTTCCCTAGCCTTGTGCTAGTTGTAAGTGATTCTAAACACCCTCTTGATCTTGTTTGAAGTGGTTAATAAGAGATTTAACGGGTAAAAACTATGAACACTAAAGATCAAAGTTTAAAGTCTTTTTAGAATGATGAATATGGTGGTTAATGAGTAAATATTAGTGTAAAACTTATGGAACTTGTTTTGTTATGGTTAATTATTATTGTTGAATGCTAGTAGGGGAACGGATCGTCATCTAACCACGCTAGGTCATGTTCATGGAACATGAACTAGCACTTTGTTTAGTGTAAAAATAACTAGATGACGAACCCTTTCACTCACAAACATGAACTTGTGTAAAAACGATTTTTCTTAGGAAATGAAATTCTAAACTAGTAGATCTAAGGATCTACAAATGGTATTTTTGAAGAACCAAGTGTATGATGAAATCATATTTTAAAAGCCGGATCTTTCTTGAAATAAAGACATTTTTGTGAACCAAACAAGTGTGTAAACACTTGTGTCACAAAAGGATTTAACAAGAAATATTTTCATATTTTTTGGAATAAAAGTTGTAAACGTGCATTTTCTTTAAAAATAAAGTTTCCAAGAAACTGAGTTTATTTTTAAATAGAAAGATCTACTAAAAGGGTTGGAAGATTACTACGTATTTTCACATAACTTACAAGTTCATGTGTTGCAATTTATACTTGCTTTGACTAGTTCAATGTTTGAATATTGTTGGTTGATGATTTGGAAATTGTTGGTTGAATTTTTAAAAGAAAATGATACGCTTGAAAGCGTGGCCACCTCCAGTTACAAAGGAAACTCTGACGAAATTTTTCCAGAAAATAACACTTAGAAAATATTTTTGTGACAAGTGTTATGAATATATTTTAACTTATTTTTCCACATAAAAATTCGCCATGATTTTATTACAATATAACCAAGTTATTCGGAGGTGGGTTTTCACAAATAAAACTTGTTAAATATATATTTAGAATATATATTTCGTAGTAAAATACTTGTGTGATTTTATGATTACTTTGCGAACTACATAAATATTATTTTTAGAGTAAAAATAATATTACTGGAACATACTGAATATTAACGACCCCAAAATAATACGAACGCCTTCACAATAAATATTTAAGTTACACCGGTATTATTACTACCACCCGAACTTTACAACGTAACTTATGTATTTTCGGAAAATACTCTTGAAAGCGTATTTTGATAAAAGTATTATTTTGAGAATTACATGGAATAAAATATAATATTTTTGGGAAAAGTATTTATATTTTGGAAGTGGAATATTTTAGGCAAACGAATTAAAATATATTTATTTAAGTGAGACTTAATAATATACTTTTGGAATTATAAGAACGCACATGTATAAATACCCCCATCCTTAGGAAGGAAATACGCATATACAATACTTGAGAAGTATAACTCTAAAATAGTTGCCTAACTATTATTGCAGAACTAAATACAATCATTATAACTTGGAATAATGCCAGAACCGTAACTCAAAAACATACGTACTAAGACAAGGCACGACCCGTTCGTCTAATAGACGTTAGACCATTGTAGGTAGTCGTGTTGCTGCGGAAATTTGGGTTACACCTACTGAAGACGCAATACTGTGAGTTCATGCTCCCCCTTTTCTCTTAACTGTTTTCAGTTTTTAAACTGCGGGGGTGAAATACATGTTACATATACTACAAACGTTTTACACACAATATGATTAGCTAAGGAACTTACTGCTAGATCACGTGACTGGATAGGCTATTATCGTAAGACCATTAATCCTTGTATAAGGACCGAGAGGCATGAGTGATAGATCTATCGGGTGTTGCGAGCCCCACACATGGGCCAGCGTGTGGCTGCATGTGGTGACTATGTCGTTCCGCCGGAAGGACCGGTACGAAATCCGCGTTACAGGTTTGAGTGCTTCCTAGGCCATGTCACTTATTAATGTATTAGCTACACATTAATCGATCTCTTTTTCCTTATTTGCTACATACCAGGGATTTTCATACATACTGACATTTTTACAAGGGTTTATACAAACTCACCTACACATGAACTCGCTCAACTTTATGTTGACTTTTCAAACTACATGTATTTCAGGAAAGTAACGGATCTGGCACGGTATGCACGTATTTTCAAGCTGCGTTTGAATAAAGAAGTCATCCAGGGTTTAGAAGGTGTAACCTCTTCCTGGACGGGTTACATACCCCTAAACCTAGTATTGTTTAAAGTCTTTTGCTAAGTCTTTATGAACTCAATTAAATCAAGTTAAGGTTTGTAACTCATTTTGTGATTGTTGAAAAATGGGATTTTTCTAACTTTATTAATGGATGAATATATCATGTTTTTATCATATAGCATTGTTATGATTGTTGCTATGGTATTAAGAAGTCACACCAAATAAACCCACGCTTCCGCAAAGCCAGGGTGTGACACGGGCCGCGTAGGCCATATGGCAGTTCTTGCGCGGGCCGCGTAGAACTGCCAGATGCAGAAAATCAAGACAGATGCCTGTACAGCCTGTTGCACCGCCTCTGCATGGTGGTTTTCGAATTCAGGGACTGAACCAATGGTTTTACATGCATAGGGGACACCTGGGATGATCAGGAATCACTTGTAGACTTTGTTGGATTGATCTTGTGAGTTTAAATTTCCTATATAAGGGTTCTTGTTTGATAGTTCATGTGCTCACTTTCAAAAATCATTCAAAACTTACTCTCTGGAGCTCTCTGGACTTCAAGCAAGTTTCCTCAAGTTCCTAATTTGTGCTAAGAGCCTTTGTAAGCATTCTTAGCCTTCCTAATTCAAGTTTTATTAGTCTAATGACCAAAATTCAAAGCCGTCGTAATTAAGCTTTGACTTAGTGATTATTCACTAATGGTCCAGTCATTTTTTGAATTGAAAGTGGCTATGAGTTGGTAATTATCTGGGTAATAAACCCTTAAAAGGGCACCCTCTGTCCTCTGATTTCCACTCTAACTTGGTCAATTGTCGGGTCAAACTTAATTATAAAAAGTCAACAGAAGCTATTTTTGCAAATAAAATTCATAACTAATAATGTAGAAGTTATGGAACCTGTTTTAACACTAAAAATAACTTGGTAAATAATATTAGAACATGTCTAAGCATGTTCAACCCGACAATTCTGAGTTTAGGTTCGGTTCGAAACCGAAAGTCGCAAAAGTAGACTTTTGCTTTTACTTTCAGTTCTGACCCGATTTAGCTTGCTTTAGAAATTCCTTAGGATTCCATTAGGACCATATTATGAGTTAGTAAAACCCTCTGAGGTTATACTATATGGTTCCTTAATTATCCGATTCATTTGCATGTTTCCGTTAATTGCTTAAATATTGACCATTATGCCCTTTTGACCGTAAAACGAGATTTTTGAAAATGTGAAAGGACAAAAACCTTTATTACTGATTTATAAACTTGTCCTAAAAATTTGACATCAGTTTGAGGTCTAAATTAGGAGTTATGCTCAATATCGTAATTTGAAAGCTTTTTATTAATTAAACGGCATATTTAGCATAAAGCCTATTTAAACCCGAATTTTGACACCAAAATTTTTACCCACTGATGTAATCTAATATTTTGGGATTTTTGAAGATTTTTATTAATTTTTAGACTGATCATAACATAGGGTTCTTGCTTTGATTCAGTAATTGACGGTTATACCCTTTTTGCTAATAAAATGAGTTTTACATAACATTTTGATACCAAACCTTTTGCTACTGCTTTTATAAGTTAAATAAAATATTTTAAGCCTACTGGGCTGATAAAAAGCTCAGCTTTTCTTATATAACCTTAAAGTCGCCTAAAACCGACTTTTTACGCGTTTTAAGCACATAGTATGGGTTAAAACTATTTTTAACACATAAGACTTATTACCTACTGATGTTTTTAGTAAATTTTTATACTTTAACAGTAAGTAAATGTTTTGAACTCAGATTTCCAAATTTGACCTTTAAAGCTTATGTGAAATGACCAAAATGCCCCTACGGTGCATAGTTGGGTTATAAATGATAAGTTTCACATATATGCAATACCCTACTGATATGACTTACAAAAATAAATATTTTACTGATCATTTTAGACCAGAACCTCAGATTAATATTTAATATCTTTTATAATCTTTGAATGACCAAAATACCCCTACGGGGCTTAATTTGAGATTTCGTTTTGGGCATAATGGAAGGTATCCTACTGATATCATAACACATTTTAAGCATATTAACTTAGGGAACTTGTACATGACTCATTTGGTTACCTGTTATGCATTTTTTGCGTTCGGTACGGTTTATGTGACTAGTTTGCATAAATTGACCGAAACGGGTCAAACCTTATCATTTTTGCTTCAAAATCCAGAATGTGTTTAGTTTACCCATATTATACAAGTCTTCGTACTTGTCGGGTCTAAATCACATTCTAATCCGGTCTTCGCTTAATCTTGCGTTTTGAACTGTATATCTTCCTTTAAAACTAACCGGTCTAAGTTTAAACTTAAGTAAGACCCGTTAGGAATCTAATAGGTTATTAAAAACTTTCGTTCCAGATTTAGGAGCCCAGTAAAAGATATTTGCACTTGCTGATTGTATACGGCTGGGATAAATTTGTATAATTTGCTCAGGTAAATACTTTTAACTTATTTTCCCTTATACGGGCCTGGGGTACGGTATATAAAATACCGCTTGGTCGGGTATTGAATTTTTAATCGTATGAAGGTTAAATCATTGAGATAACCCGTTTAATCTGTTTTGTTTGTTCTAAGCCTTTAGGGGGTTAATGACCATGTCCTGGATATCCTCGGCTCATTCATTGAAATGGCCACGACTTAAGCACGTGGTGTAGGCATACACATGCCAATGCGTATGTAAAATAATATGCCCGCTTGTTCGAGAATAACTCGCCGTGGGTTTATTTATGTGGTGTGTCTATTAATCTTTAACCCGGTATTCAGTCCGGGCTACTGAACGTATAACAAACATATAATTCTTTTACAAGATTATTTTTAAAATAATTATCCCAAGTTATAAAAGATTATTTGTGCCTTGTACATTCAAATCAATTTTATAAACACTTTTCAAAAAGAGTTGGTTAATTGTATTTACCAGTGTAAACTGACGTATTTTTCAAAAAGGTTAAGTGCAGGTACTAGGCGAAATAGGCTGGCTACTCCTGAGTGAATTAAATAAAGAATTATGCAAGCTTTATCACTTTAAAAATCTGTTGAACAATATTCTCCTTTGTTTTGATCCGCCCGTGGATCCTTTACATTCCGTTTGTAATACTTATGTTACTTTCGTTCGGTTTGTAATATTTTTTACTTTAGACTTCCGTTGTGCATTAAACTGTGATTATTGACTATGATGATATCAACTACGTCACGATACTCCCCACCGGGCCCACATGTAATACGTGGAAATATCGGGGTGTGACAATAACCCGTCAAGCTCATTGGTATTTAAAAATAATGAAAATTCATTGCGTGATTTAGTTTATACCTTTTAAATTGAATTTTATTTACTATTGTCTTTTTTGTGGTTACATATATAATTTTGTTGGTGCGGTCTAGCTGACGAGCAAATCGTTTTCATACTATTTTATCTTGAAATGTATTTTAAAAATATATGACATATGAATATATTTCGCTACCCATATGTCTTCAAGCTATGATCAAAGTTGATTTTTGTTACTCAAGCACAGGTTACATATCTGTCTCGACACGTCTATATAGAATCATACAAAAAATTACTTTTATAGATATAGATTTTTTTAACACAACCCATAACCCGTGAAACTCACGGGTATATAACATTAAGCGTGAGAGGGTATAAATAGGAGACATTAAGCGTCACGTAGCAATCACGTTAGTAAGGCGGCACGGTAAGAAAAACACGTGGTAGAAAGGACGTTAAAGTGGTGTTAGTATAAAGATGTTATCCAATTATAAGAAATCAAATATATAAAATTCTTTTGTAAATATATTTTTTTTATAAAACAACCCATAACCCGTGAAATCACGGGTATATAACCTAGTGTCTTCTATATAAGGAGGTCTTCACCTCATTATAAAGGCCGTCTCTACATCCCCACTTTTCTCTCTTCTTCTTTGCAGATTTGGATTCGAATAGAAGGAACAATGTGTGATTCTCCATCCTCTCAGAGAAAGCGGTTCCAATCATCCCGACGGTGATTCGGTGTTTCTTCAATTATACACTTCTAACCATTAATATATGTGAATGTACATAAATACCCATAACATGTGACTCACATTAAATATAATGCCCATTAATCTTATGGATACAAATTACAATATGTCCACACCCGATTAGGTTGTGAGATCTAATCACAATTTATTAAGATTTAATCGTCTTGACCCATGTTAACTACATCCGTAGGCTTATTTTTTCCATGATTGTGTGATCCTTATACAAATAATTTTTTGATTTGTAACATTCTAACTCAATAATCGTTGACATGTCACCTTTACAAAATCAAAAGACAAATAAAATACTAAAGAAATATAACCTCAAACTTAATAAAATAGACATAAAAAAGCTATTAGTTACCCTCACAAAGCTATTATCATCTTACCTTCCATCTCTTTTGTAACCTCTCATAGAGCCCACAATTCACGGTATCTTGAGATAACATTCACTACCTACCGCAAAGAACAAAATGCGGTTATTTACACTATCAACGATATGCATATAGGTTATAAATTTCACATTTACAAATTTACATTTTACAACAGGTAAAAAGAATGGAAAAAAAAAATAAACAATGTACACCAATTTTACAAATTACAACGACTAAAGGAAGCGAAAACATAAACAATGTATACTAATTTGTTGTCGTATGTACACGACTACAAAAGTATGAAAATAAATTATTTATGTAAGTTTCATTTAAATTCATTACTTAGGGTGGAGGGTATCATTCAATCACTTTAGGGTGTTTGAGTCATTCTCTACCCAATTATATCATGCTATGTCAAGTCCCAATTCCACTCCTCATTTTACACTCAATTACCGGCAATGATTCAAACACCTAGAGAGTAGTAAAGAATTTAAAAAAAATATATGCCAACTCCACCGAGATCATACCGATTTGAAGTCGGCAAACACACTCCCCGAACCAACTCCCCGAGATCATACCGAGTACCCTTAATTTTGTTAAAAATCGTAACATTTAAATTTGTTATTTAAATCTTGTTAGTTTTTATAAATTTGATATTTATTTGAATGTTTCCAGTTTTCAAAGACTAGTTTTTCGTGATTAGGGTCTGGTCTCTCTCTCTCTCTCAATCAATCAAACAAAGGCAATATCGAATCGAATCAATACTCAATAACCCAACCGTTACGGAATCATTATACAATCATTTCAAATTTCGATTCTCATCTACACTTGTTTTTATCGCCCTTTCACTTCAGGTACATCAATCAATACTCCTCCTCCTCTTCATCCTTTTCCATTTCAGTCTGGTTTATAATATTAGCTAGGGTTTCGTTTCCAGGAGAAGCATCAAGTGTATATATCAGTTCACGCATGGATGCAAGGATGAAGCCAGATATTTTGGAGGTTCAGCCGCTGGAACTTAAGTTCTTATGTAAGATCATTTTTCACTCTATCTCTCATCCCTTTGATTTGATTCAATCTAAATATGTTACAAGTTACCATGGATGATTTTGTGAAATTAGTTTAGGTCTATGTATGTGTGCTAGGTCTTTTGGTTTTAAAGGTTACCTGGCTTGCTCTGACAGCAATACACACATACATGATACATACATTTATAATGGAAATTCAATTGTGTGCCTTTAGAAAATGGCAGATGAGCAGTGCTGAGTTTAGAGCAAGGTTGAAGAACTCGCTAGTCGGTCGGTGAGGTGGGGACTAGCGACTACTCGAGATTACTCGGGACTAATCGGGATTAATCGGATCGGTTTTTTTTTATATGTAATTTTCAGTTTTATGTATACATATACATATTTTTATAGGTAAATATTTTAAGTAGCTAGGTTTTAACACTTACTCAACTCATTTTTTTAAGTATACAAGATTAATTGTTAGAATCCACATGGTTTGGTTGGAAACTGGCCGGAATTTAGAGGTTTTGGCTGGAATATACAGGTTTTTTGCCGGAATCGCCAATTTTTGGCTGGCCGACTAGGTCCGACTAGGCCCGACTAGCGATTAATGGACTGATTAGCGAAAAATTACTTAGTTACCGGCCGACTAGCGATTAATCGCCGACTAGTCGCCGCCTAGTCGCGATTTTTCAACACTGGTTTAGAGTTGAAAATGAAAAAATAAATGTTGATAAACGCGGTGAAGGTGTATAACTAGTGGACTTGTTGGATTGTTGATTGCTTTAATGTACAGAAAAAAAATCACCGGTAGTGTTTGAATATAATTGTATTTACGGTCCTCATATAGATCTTGTTGAGTATGTTTGTTCTGTGGTATGGCGTATTGTAAGGCAAGATCTCCTGAAGAGTGAGTTTATGACTTTTAAGAGAAAACACATGTACATGCAGAAGTTCTCATTATTGATATGTGCGTAACTCCGCGAAGACACCCACTCAATGGTTTCTTCACATAGTGTTTATCTAAAAGCGTATCTAATCTCTTGTGATATGCCTTGATTTCTTGTTGAGGAATCTGCTAACCTTCTATTTTGGTATTGTTATGCCAGTTGAACTGAAGAAACAAAGCTCATGTTCTGTTCAGATGATCAATAAAACCAATCATCATGTTGCTTTCAAGGTGCTGATGTGTTTTCTGAGTTTCAGTTTTTCAAACTTATATGTTTCTTGTTAAAGTTGGATGGGCATTAGGCTTAATCACTTGATTATCATTTTGCAGGTCAAAACTACGAATCCCAAGAAATATTGTGTCAGACCGAATACTGGAGTTATTGATCCAAATGCATTATGTGATTTTACAGGTATAAGACTGTTTACTTGAAGTCTTGCAGCATTTTTTCTGTTTCTTTTTTAACTTTAATTAATATGCCTCTTATTGATACCAACACATATCATGTACCAGTCAACTCATACCAGCACACAGCCACATACAACATTACTGCAATTCCTGTATAAAACTAAACATGAGTTATCAAGGAAATCCAAGTCAAAGTTATAACTAATTCTTGACATCAATTTGATTTTTTTAACACAAACCTGTACCTTGGAGGCTTGGACTCTTGGAGCATGCAGTCCTCTTCATCCAAGTGAAATTTATAACTAATTCTTAACAACTACCCTGTTGATCTGATAGCATTTTTTTTTTGTAACTGCATAAACATCCTCCACACCGGCACACCCATTGTTGTTACCTCTTTTAGCTTAGAAAACTCTCCATAGTCATCCCAAAAAATGGTTATGGATGTACATTCTTTTGCACCTCTACCGCCTGCCCTCCATGGCACTTCCTTGTCTTCATTTACACATGTTACAGCTTGCAATGATTCATACATGACAAGTCGTTTCTTGAAGGCTACCTCTTTTTTGTTCCATAATCCATATTATGTACAAAAGTTCATATATGTCCTTAAGCTTAGCCAAACACTCTCTAAAAGCTTTGGAAAGTACATACAAGTTGCCTTCTTTGCCTCTCAAACAGCCTCCGACACCACCGTTATTTTCTACCTACACACAGCCCTTTCTACATTAAACGTCTTGTCTTTTGTTGTCCCTTCGTCACCTAAACATGGGTCCCTCTTCATAGGCTTAACAACTTCATCGGACTTAACAAGCATGATCTATGATCAATAAGAGCTTGATCATCATTATCTTTATCACTATTGTTCAACCATATGGACCATCATGCTGCAAAAGAAGGCCACATCCATACTTATTTTTACTTCATGGATTTTATCCACATTTTAAAAGATTCTTCATTCAACACACAAAGTAACTCCTTTGGTTTGAATACATTCGATCACAGGAGAACACTATGTGGTATATGAACACATGGTTTACTGTCTCCTTACCCCTTTCACAAACAGGGCACACCGCTGTCATGTGGAGTGGAATAATTCCCCCTCCACTCAACAGGCCTCTCGTTTGAAGTCTATGTTGTAATAGCCACCTACAAATCTGAAGAACCTTTGCTGGTGCCAAGTGTTCGTTATCTGGAACAGAAGGTTCCTCATGGCTCATCACTTTTTCTATGGAACTCTTAGTAGGTTCCTCATGACATTGTCATTGCCAAAATTTTCAATCATTTTGCAGCTTTGTATATAGTTATTAATGTCTACAAGAATATCAATTAATTCGACGAATATTGTATGACATTTTAGCTATGTGGTCGACCCTATCACAATATGTATTAATACCCCTCCTCAACTCAGAGATTGTAATGCATGTGAGGCTATGTTGTCAAAAGCTCTTCGGGCACACACCTAGGCCCTCAAGCAAGGGGAGACAGTAAACTGGTCGGATTCTGACCAAATTCTGGGCAAACTGGCCTGAAATACCCAAAAAATGGCTTGGAACCAGCCTAACCTCACCCTTAACAAGCCTAAAATGTGTCTAAAACTCCAAAAATGGCATGTTTATGCTATGCACCTTTCTTATCTAGGCACAAAGCTCACCCTTTGCGCATTGAGTGCGCCTTTGAAAATTGTGATGTGAAGTGATGAATGTAATCATGTATATTGTGTGGTAGCACTGGAATATACTTCACTTAAAATTCACATATTAGAAATAAGAACTATGATCGTCCTATCTAGTAGGTGAAAGTTTTGATAGATTAACTGCTAAAGAAACCAATATTTTATATACTGATAAGAGTTGGTTCCCAAAAAAATAATGGTGATATCTCTTATTGAAAGAACTGATTCAATCGTTTTGGTGGTGATGTAGTTACTATGCAAGCCCCAAAGGTAGTTCCTCCTGATATGATCTGCAGAGACAAGTTCTTAGTTCAAAGTACCGTCGTACCAGAGGGGACAAAGGAGGAGGACGTCACATCTAACATGGTTAGTGTTCGGAGTGTTTAATGAAGATATTGGTTTTGATGGTAGTTTCTTTATCTGATTTTTCATTTTTGTCAGTTTGCTAAAGAAGATGGTAAAATTGTCGATGAAAAGAGGCTTAAAGTGATCTTCATCTCCCCACCAGACTCCTCAGAATCATCGCCAGTCAATGAACCATCAAAGCTAGTGCACGATAACGAAAGTAGAGAAGTGAAAGATGATTTAGTTCATGCCAAGGTAAGACATTATTGTATGTACCAAGTGCTGATATGTGGCAGTAGTAATTTACTAATTTCTATAGGTTTATTCAATCTTTTTCAACATATTAAATCAATTATCTTATTAAAATTGGGTGGTTAAATTTTTAGTTTCAAACTTATGGCAGGTTGATGAAAGCATAGAAGTGTCTAAACGGGATGGAGAAAGTACAGAGGCAACAAGGAAGGAAGAAACTTACAAAAGGAAAGAACCTGTAAAAAGGATAGAACAACCTGTAAAACCGAGCCATGAAGATATCAAAAGAAATGAAGAATTTATGCAGATGAATGATACAGAAGAGCTGATATTAGCCAAAGAGTTTACAGAAATGAAGTCAAAAGTGATAGAACTTGAGTCGAGGCTTACCGAGGTAAGTTATGTTTGTGTTTCAATTATATGTTCGATTGAAATAAATGACGATTTCGGCTTTGGATTTACATTGAATGTATTTATCTTATCTTACTAGAAGCCTCAAAGCACCCGTAAAAGACTTACTTCAAAAGCTTCTAAGGAATTTTCTTTTAACAGAATTGTCAAATTTTTGTATTGGTGCTTTATAGAGCTTAATTATCTCATCTTTATAAGCTGCGATATCCGCTGTTGCTACTTCATTTATGCTAGCTATCTAAATTAGTTTTTTGGCTAATTTTGATTACCAAATTCTGTGGACTTCCTCAGGCTAAAGCAACTATTCTACATTTAACAGAAGAAAAAAGATCGGTTACTCAGGAGAAGCACTTCTTACAGGGAGAACTGGTTTGTCTTCTAATCAATCTATTTATTTTGTATGACGTACATTATTAATTACTTAAATTGCTCAAAAGTTCTAAAGTGTTATGCCTACCTCTACTTAAAGTAAGTTGGTGTCCGAATAGGTTTAAGGCACAATGTTTCCACCTGCACTTTTGGCAGCGAGTGAGTTTGTGATAGTGATGTCACTGTCAGTGTGTGGTTTTACCTTTTCTATGAGGTAAGGTTGTCTACATCTTACCCTCCTCAGACCCTATCTTAGCTTTGCTATTGGTAGGATATGTTGAGTATGATGATGATGATCTCGTATCTTTTGTTGGTTATGCTCAACTCGATGGAGTAGGTTTAAGGCTAATTTCTTTGACATATTGGAGCTCTTTAAGCAAACTAACGCCTTATTTGTTAAGAAAGTAGAGGTCAAATGTGCTTACAATGTCACAAATGACAAAACTGCATGTTTAATTGGTAATTTGTCTGAACTGGTGCAGTTTTATTCGTCTAAAGTTTAGTGTGATGTGATTCTGGTCTTATGATATGAGTAATAAGTATAATTAAATGGGATTGCGTGATGCATAAGTGTTTTGCTAAAATACTTAATCATATAAACGGTATTATGTATCATCCCTCCCACTTGAAAGAAGGGCATTTGTATGTCTAAATGTTTTAGTTGGAAATTAAAATGCCCGTTTAGATCATTAATATAAAGAACCTGTAATAAAAAAGGACAATACATGTTGCTTTTTAGCTATAAAATGCAACTAGTGGGCCCAAGGTGATGTATGTCAAAACGAGCTTGTTTTAAACATCTTTTTTTATTATTATGCATCAAAATAGTAAAGACCAACACACACTGTATGTTCTTGAATTTGATTAACAATTAATGTTTTAATGCGACTAAAAGAATTATTTTATTACAACGATACACTTTTGGTGATCCGTTGAAGGCAAAGTTTACCTTTACTTCTAAACAGGTCACCAAAATTTTTTGATCATCATTTATTCATGTGTACCGTTTTGATGTTAACTTGCAGGATATGCTGAAAAGTAAGAGACACCGGGCTCAGTCAGGATTTCCGTTGCTGTTCGTTTTCATGGTTTCCCTTGTGAGCCTTTATCTCGGGTACCTGTTGCACAGCTGACTGTGACTGTCTCTTTATGTTTATATATGTGTGCACAACTGCTGTTTCGTGTCAATATAGCTGTTAAGACTTAAAAGACCTGAATAGCCTACGATATCTGGTCTTACTTAACCTGGTTTTGAATCTTTATGAATATTGGTATGTAGACAAATTAGACAGCATTTTTCATTTTGTGGTTGGTTTTGTACAATCAAAGTGTAATAATAATGGGACTTATGGTTGGCTGATCAATGAGTGAAGCGGTTAGCAAAGTTATTGAATTACAAAGTGGTTGGGTCAGC
Source organism: Helianthus tuberosus (assembly GCA_030545235.1). Taxonomy (NCBI): domain Eukaryota; kingdom Viridiplantae; phylum Streptophyta; class Magnoliopsida; order Asterales; family Asteraceae; genus Helianthus; species Helianthus tuberosus. The sequence goes on from CM060369.1 coordinate 90,713,924, forward strand.
TTGATTCACGGGGAATATCTAGTTAAATAAGGCCATACGTTATGGGAGGGTGCTTTTTATTGAATTTCTAGTTAAATAAGACCATATGGGAGGTTAGGGTACACGGTATCATGGCGGGGAGTCATGGCGGGGACCAAGTTTGCCGATCGGGATATTGACACCACTCCCCATTCGGTGTTCGGTGAATGATTAAATCGGTGACTACTCACCGATGCGGCGATGCGGGAAGAGAAGGGGTAGAGGAGAGAGAGGGTTAATAGTGGGTCTCACCCTTTTTCAACCAATCACATTTTTTTAAATTCTTTACCATTTTCCATGTGTTTGAACCATTGTCAGTGATTGAGTGCAAAATGAGGAGTGGAATGAGTACTTGATATGGCATGATATTATTGGCTAGAGAATAACTCAAACAGCCTAAGTGATTGAACGACTCCCTCCACCCTTAATGGCATGTGTGGGAAAGATTTTTCGGAAACCTAGAAGAGTGGGCCTTGTTTACTTCATTTATCTTTGTACAAATTATAAACACAGATATTGACACGTAAATGCCATGTATGTAAAGCTTATATTTCTTATATTGGATCTATGAGTGATGCACAGCTTATTAACAACATTGTTAAGCATGTAAAGTAGTAATGTAAATTTCCAATGATAATCTTATAGATTTACATACACGCATATGAAGTAGTATGTATAGGTGGTGTGTAGGGATGCAAACTAGCCGAGCAGCTCGAGATCAGCTTGAGAAAAAGCTTGAAACGAGCCGAGTCTTATCGAGCCTAAACCGAGCTTGAGCCTAGGAATAAAGCTCGTTTATTTATTGAGTCCGAGCTCGATCCTGGCATATGAAGCTCGTCAGGCTCGTGGAGCCTTAGTGTAATATTAGTTTTTATTAATATTTAATAACATTTACTCCTTATTTAAAGTTGTCTAGTAAACGAGCCGAGTCTAGCCGAGCTTGTTTAAATTTGTTTACGAGCCGATACCAAACCTAAAATAAGCTTGTTTAGTAAGCGAGCCCGAGCTTCACTTATCGAGCTCGCGAGCCTAAACGAGTATAATATTTGTATTGTTCTTATTTAATATATAAATTAATAGATAATAAAAGAGCCGGGCTCGAGCTTGGGAAACTACCAACGAGCTGAGCTCGAGCTTTGAAAACAAAGCTCGAACCAATCCGAGCTCGAGCTCTTGTAAGTTAATCGAGTTCGAGCCTAGTCGTGATCGGGCTCAGCTCTGCTAGTTTGCACCCTTACTCCCCTGGTGTGTGTGTGAATACTAATTAATTAATATATATGAAATTATATATATGAAAAGATAAATCATAGGTGGGTCTAGGGCTGCAAACGAACCGAACGAACATGAACGAGACCTTGTCCGTGTTCCTTTGTTAAAGAATATATTTATTCACGAACGGTTCATGAACACTTACCGAACGAGATTTTATGTTTGTGTTCGTTTGTTAAGGAAATAAATTTGTTCATGTTCGTTTGTGTTTGTTTGTTAAGGTTAGACAACGAACGAAAACGAACTTTGATGAATACAAATGGAAATGAACAAACACAAACATGCGTCCATGAATAGATCATATAAGACACTAACACTTACTAAATATTTTATTTGTCGGGATCTTGTAATATTTAAATAATATATTAAAAACAAAACACTAATGAACTATCGAACACAAACGAACACGTTACTGAACGTTCACGAACATAAATGAACGAACGCGACCTTTGTTCATGTTTGTTCATTTAACTAAAGGAACGAAATTTCTTGTTCATGTTCATGTTCGTTTGTTTAATACACGAACGAACACAAACGAACTTCCCGCTGAACGGTTCACGAACTGTTCGCCGAACGTTTGGTTCGTTTACAGCTCTAGGTGGGTCCCATATGATGTGTAGTCTTTGATGAGAGAACAAACATAATGGTTGGATGATGATCATCTATTATATCTTACTAGCGGTAAGACCCGTGTGCAAACACGGGTCGTTTCTTAGAAAACCATGCATAACAAATATAAATGATAAATATAGTTATATTTATATAGAGTTATAAATAAATAAATAAGTCAGTCGGTAAATACTTAAAGTTTAGAGTATAAAAAATACAAAAATATACAATTTATTAATCTTTTGTAAACGAAATAACATTTGCATTCAAACATGTTCCTTCAACCTCCACAAAAGACTATTTTAACCCAACGGTGGTTTTAAACTACCGTCTTAACCCAACAGCAGTTTCAACCATAGTTTTCTCCACAACAAATACATTTAACCCAACTGTGGTTTCAAACATTTGTTTTCCTCCATCTGTTGACCAAAGTCAACAGATGTATCAACTACAGTTTTATTTTCAAACATCTGTTCACAACAACAGAGCTTTCATCATTTAAACTCTCAAACCTAAATATTCATTTAATTAATTTAAATAACAAACATCGTTAATAATTTTAACACAACTAATTATATAAAATATGAAAGTGTCAAACAGAGGTAACTATATAATAAACAAACTTCAAAACAGCACACATCATTCAATAAAATACAGCATAATAATTTCTAATCAACATGTTGGAGGTATTTCAAAACTTCATTGCTCAAATCAAATTCAACCATATCTCCCCAACTTCAACTTCTACCTTAAATACTTAAAGTTTAGAGTATAAAAAATAGAAAAATATACAATTTGACAGAGAGTAAAAAAATAATTAGTGCAGACTTACAAAAAATATACTTACTATCAAAGAAACACGGGTCGTTTCTTAGAAAACCATGAATAACACATATTGACAGAGAGTAAAAAAGTAATTAGTGCAGACTTATAAAATTGATATAAACTAATGGTCAATAGGTTTATTCAACAGTAATTCCATTATGTTGATAGCAAACCACTGTTGTCTATTAACTGTTAAAAACCTCTGTTGCTTTCCAACAGAGCTTGCCAGATGGATAGATAGTAAGTATCAGATGTTAGTAAACCCATGTTAAAAAGGTCAGTCAACAGAAACTACAAAGGTTAGTAAATAGATATTAAGAGAATAATGTTATTAACAAAGAATTTAGTACTCTCATTAAAAATGAGAGCTGCAAAGACGGGTCGTTTCTTAGACAACCATGCATAACACATATTAATAGAACATATAGATACGTGTATAGATATTGTACCAAAACGTGTTATCTATTTTAGCTAAAACACAACTATAAACATAGATTATCGGCTAATATATCACTTACATACAATTTAACTGTTTACCCAAAAAGACAATATAAACTGTTTATAGACATAGGTACTTAATAGAATTTGAATACAACTTAATGTTCAACAAACGTTAACTACAAACACACAATCACCTGCCTTAACAACTTTTAGCAAAACTAAATCAAGGAATCAGCAGACTTTAGAAATCAGCAGATCTTTATTCTCTCATCAACATTTCTCGGATTTGCCCTTTGAATTGGAGCTCAAAATCCAAGGAATCAGTATCATCTTCATCCCTATCAAGCTGAAGGTTAAAAAGATCTTGGAGGTCAACTGCACTCAGAGCAAGTGCATTCTCCCTTGATATCTTTTCAACACTACTATCAGACTTGATCAAAGTCAATTCATGGGTCTGTTTGTCAGACTTCCACTTTACTATTTTTGGATCTGATGGGTTTCTTGGGAGAAGTTTTATTTGAGAGGAGTTTGGCGATTGAGGCCTGCTTGCCAACTTCTGAAGTGCTTGAGCAACTTGAGCTTGTAATTGCAACGAAGCATCATCCAATCCATATCGTAACTGATTTCTGATAGACTTATTTCTGTACTCAGCATACCTATTTTCATCTTCCTCATCCATCAGTTGTTGTCTTTTTCTTTGGTTCAAGGCAGCGATGCATACATCTGCTGATGAGAACAGCTTTTTAGATGTAATGGTCTGCCGACGTCTAACAGTGGTTTCATCTTTGTATACTGGCTTTTTAGGAAGGGATGGATTTGTCTTTCTTCGCTCTTCTAACTTATTGTAAGCTCGATCAATATACTGCCTAGACCATTTTCCAATTTGTCTAGCAGTCCCAACCTTAGCTGCTACAAGTTCTGCCTTCATTCTCTTGTACTTCAACACTTCATCCACTTCAACCTTTTTGTATTGTTTCCAATTGGGAGCAGATTTTGGCATTTGAGGATCTTTATTCATCTTTTCAATTCTATTAACTTCCTCATTAAGAGCTTCAAGGGGCTAGTCTTTGAAATCAGACCTGTAGGCTTCGTAGGGCTTGGTATCCATGATAATGTTCAAGAAATCATTCCTTAATGTCTTTTGTAGCTCAGCATTTGGTGACAGATTTGACATATTCTTACTCAGGTCTCTAGCAAAATCTTCCAACTTCTTGACTTCACCAAGCCAATGTTGCATGCGAGCTGATAAGTTAATGTCTCCTAGCCCGTTACACTCTTCTTTTGCCTTATCTTCTACTTGCTTGCCCTTTAGCTTCAGATATTTATAAATATTCTTTGGAGTTTCGAATCCATGAAGAGATGGGAAGGTTCTTTTGGATGGATCATCCTCTGTGTAAAATTAAGTCATTTCATCTTGAACTGCAAGCAGTTCCAGATGGAAAGTTACTGCCAATGGGTTGATCTTTGTTGATGGAGGTGGGACGAATGGTTTGGGTGAAGTTTGAATGAATGGAGTAGCTGATAACAGAATTGGTGCGTGTATATCTTTTTATTCCTTCTCTTCTTCATGCACCATGAATTTTCTCTTTCTTGTGTAAACAAATTTTGGAGAAGGAGGAGTTAGGGAAGAAAAAGGTGCTATGAGTGTAAGGGTTGATTGTGATGGGAATTGAAATTGGGTAGAATCAATGGATTGACTAACAATTGTTGAAACAACTGGTGTCTCAACCGCTATTGTCTTAACATGTGTTGAAACATTTGTTACATCAACAATTGTTTCAGTGGAGGTTGGCAGTGGTGATGAGGATTTTGTATTCTGCTTTTTGACAGGTGGTTTTTCTGGTGAGAGTTTTGTTTTAGGTGTATCAGAATCTGGGTTCTTAGATTCAGCAGTGGTTTTAAGGTTCGCAGCAGTGGTTGGTTTTTCTGGTGGTGATATTGCTTTAGGAAATATGACAATAGGAGATTCGTTGTGTTTGTGTGATTTTCTTCTATTTGAAGTTCCAATGTTGAGCACTTCATCTTCCTCTTTTGTATGCTTCCTCTTCTGCTTTCGTTCAATCTCCTTATCTGTCTGTTTGTTAACGGTATCATTAATTCCCTTTTTCTTACCAGTATCAGATTTTCCAGGAGATTTTGCAGAAGTTTCCTTGGCAGGCTTTGGATTTTGTTTTGGCTGATTCCTTGGTGTTGGTTTGCCAAAGTTTTTCATGGAATCCTTTTCCCTCTTTTCAGCATCATCTTCATTGTCTTTTTCAAACACATGTGCAGGGGTAGTACCAGTTAACTTTGCAATGCATTCTTTTATGCCCTTGATGTCAGCCTGTGTGTCTTTGTATCTTGTTTCAACCATAACTCTAATTAGCTTCGTGTGGGAATTAAGTTGAATCTCAGCCAGTTCCCTTTGAGCTGCAAGAATGGGTTGTACCGAATTCCAAAGCTCTTGGCATAACTGCTGATGAGAAGGTCGACTTTTGAAAGCATCCACCAACTGCTTCAATTGATCTTTCATATCAGCAACAGTTGTTTCCAAGTTAGATATCCTGTCCGTCAAATCCTGGTATTTTAATCCATCACCTAACTTAATAGGATCACCTGAATTCCCACCAGAGGTGGTTGTATCTGCTTTTGAAAGAGGAGGTATCTCCAAATTTTCATTAGCAGATGCCCCTTGTTCTTGGTTCCAGGGACTTCCCTCTTCATCAGTGGTTACCTTAGTGATCTCACCTGTGGTTAACTTGAACTCACCAGTGGATACATTGATAGACACAGCAGTGGTTGCCTTCAAGGGAGTCTGACTGATGAAACTATTGTCCAAATGTAAATCAGTGGATTTGACATTTGTAGTAGCTGCTCCGCTTGAAATACCATCAAGAATTTGCTGAAATTCAAGAGGTGTAGCCTCCTCAACTATTTCTGGGTTAGGTAATTGAAAAGGTTCAGACATAGCTATTATTGATGTTAAACTCTCGGTAAAGTGTTCGTGGGAGGGGTTGCTATCAGTCTGAATATCAATAGCTTGAAGCAGTGTTACAAACTTTGGTGGAATAGAAGATGTAGGGATTGCTGTCGAAAGAGACATTGCCCCAGGAGAAGGGCTTTTAAGTATACTCTCATATGAGGGTATGACATCATATTGTGGAGTCCCTGTTCATACAACATGTTCCTTTTGTGAGGAATCATGAGGAGTTTGGTTTATGGATTGAGATCTTTCCACATGTTGTGAGGAAGTAGCAACAATGGTTTACAGTGACATCTGTGTTGTCACAGGGTTAACCTCTGGGATCTCATCTTCCAGAGGACCCATTTTGCTGGTTTCAGTGGGATTTTTGGATTTTGTTTTGGTCTTTTTGAGTTTTGTTGGTGGGGGTTTCACAGCAGTGGTTGTAGTGCTGTGATCACCAAGAGCAGTGGGCTCAGCAACAGAGGTTTGAGGAGCAGTTGTGGACTCATCTAAAATTTCCTCATTCCCCTCTGCTTCAGTTTTGGAAACATCTGACTCTTTAGCCATAAGGCGAGTAAAATTTTCAGATGTTAGACTATTCATTTTAATAGCTTTACCTTTTTGAAAAGCTTTTTGAGAAACATGTTTTTGCAGGTAGTAGCTTAATAGTCTAGGAAACATAAGAAAACCAGCAGTTTTCCCCTTTTTAATAGCAACAGTTTTCCCCTTTTTAATGTTTTTAGAATTTGCAACCAAATCAACAAACAGTGTCTGTGAGTAGTTAAAATCAGTATTTGTCAAAATTGCATACCCCAATGACTGAATTTTCAAAGGTATTTCATTAAAAGAAATAGTTTTATTTGAGAGATAGATTAAGAGATTATGGAACAGGAATTTCATTGGTGGTGGAAAATTACCTTTAAACATAGTTGCCTGATTCAACTGTCCATCATATCCCCTCCCAATCAAGTATGTTTGAATCTCATTTTTCGGCAAAGAGGTCTTACCTGCCAAGTCGTTTACCTAAAATGTTGTTGATATGGTACGAGGGTTAATAGCAACCGATTCACCTCCGACTTTTGAAGTTATACTTACGGCCACATTGTTTTGTTCTTCAATATTCGCATTTGCCCAAAAATCACGAAGCGTCTCTTGGTAAATGGGTGCGTCGGCGGTAAGAATGACCTTATATTTTGATGATGTAAGAAAATGAATCATTGAATGATAGAGAGTATTGTTCTCGGTTTTCTCAAAAATAGCCAGGTAGTTATGGGAATTTTTCATCATCAAAGCCATGATCGGAATTGAAAGTTGCGAGAGGTTGACAAAGAAGTGTTGAAGAAGAAGGTGGAAACCGCTCTGATGAATTTTAAACTCGAGACGAAAGTAAAACCTCTGTTTGGGGATGAAACAGGGGTTTATAAAGTAAAAAAGTGAATGCTGACGTGTCAGAAGTTACAAAGATCTGATGGCTAACATTTGTCCACGTCAGAACCTCTGCTCTGATAATGGATGAAAGTTGTTTGAAAACCACTGTTGGCCAACAACAGATGTTAGGCAACATTAGTAACTCAGCAGTCCTTAGATTAAACAGAACCTATGAGAACAGACAATACCCTTCGGCAGTGTTTGGAAACCACTGTTGGCCAACAACAGATCTTATGCAACAATAGTAAGTCAACAGTCCTTAGTCAAACACATGTTTGGAAAACAGTTGTTTTCAACAGACTTTTAATATAAACAAATAAATTGATATTAAATATCAGCAGCCATTTAATGCAAAACATTTAAAAAATAATTTTTCATGGGAAAACTATAAAATTAAATATCAAGAAACTGAAAGGACAAATTTTAAACATCTGTCATAAAAAAATTAAAAAAAAACTATTCATTTAAATACCAACAATAATCTACATGGCAAACAAAGGCTACTACCACTTCATCGGACACAAATGTTGTAAACAGTGGTAAATCAACAGTCGCTAGGATAAACAACACTTTATGAAAACACTGATAATCAGTTTTAAATTTATTTTATATATTAAGACTTATGATTATGATACAATAATAACCTAAAAAAAAAGCATTGTTGATGGAGTTTTCCAATATTTAAAAAAATAACTATTTTTTTAAGAATAGAGTTTTGATGTTCTGAAGACATTTTACAAAGATTTGTTGAGCAATAACAGATGTTCAGAAGTTCTATTGTGTTAATCGTTGACAATTCTTTGGAAACTGTTGTTGGGAATAACATATGTTGACAACAGTAGCAACTCAACAGTCGTTACAAAAAACAGAAATTATGAGAACAGACAATACCTTTAAACAGTGGATGAATCTTTTGCCAAACAGATGTTTTAAAAACAGCTGTTTTCAACCGACTTTTAAAGATTTTTGTCAATTTTTTTCAAAATACCTATTTTTTAAGAATGTTCAGAACTTCTATTGTGTTAATGGTTGAAAATTCTTTGGAAACTGCAGTTGGGAATAACAGATGTTGGCAACAGTAGCAACTCAACATTTACTGTCACGGCCACCGACCGGGTGTGACCCGGTCCAGGAGCCGCGGGCAGAAAACCCGTGGTATTTATTATTTGAGTTGACAGCGGAAGTTTAACAGTATCTTTTAAAACTTGAAATTACCCAATTTATTTTATTTCACAAATTGGGGATTACACCCATAATTTACAATAAAGGCGATTTCACTGGGAAATCCCTGTTTTTACAAAAACATGTTTCTTTATTTTATTGAGCCACTTCGTCAAGCTTGCAGTGCTACACGACACTTTTTCCTGGATCACAACAGATAACCTGAAACATGTTTAAAAAATTTTTATCAGCAGGGAAATACTGGCGAGTCACTCAAGTTGCACAAAATGACACATTGTTATAATATACAGTATTAAGGGTGATTACAATGTTTTTATCAACTAATTACCCCAAATCGGTATTTGTCACTTGACAGTATCAGTGACTATGGTCAGATCATCCATTGGCTAACCCGTTGTCCAATGGTGACGGGTATCAAGTAATGTATACAAAACCCCACATACCAGCAGTAATTGAAGATTACAAAGACTTAATCCCTGTAATTATAACCTTGAAAATAAATAGGGTTTTGGAAACAATTTGGTAAAAAGAGAATGACTCACATTGCAAGTTTAGACGGGCAGAGTTTAGCCTACTGATTTAGCCTTGTTAACCTAATTCAAATAACAATGCACACAAAACTAAGTAAGTAACTTAATACAACATTTATGATAAGCTCACGAGATTAGAAAAACCCTCACGACGAATGACAAAGTATAGCCCTGATTTGGGCAGCACTTAAACATCCATCGGATTGGTTTCAATCAATCGGACATTGTATCGTAGCAGTGATCGAGTTAATACCCTGTATTGTAGCAGCGTCGTGACCCCTAAATACTCGTTTTCAAGCAGAATGTGTGTGTTTTGATTGAAAATTGCGAACACAGAAGCAAGTCCCAAGTCCAGGCAATTTATAGCAGAAAAATGAGTTTTACGCGGCCCGCGTAAGCGTTAACAGGCTTTTACGCGGCCCACGAGAGCCACCTAGTCTACGACTAGGGCTAGCGTGTCACACCTAGGTCTGCCACGTGTGCGACACGTGGCTTGAACGCTTATCCGGATGATTTTTAAGTTGTCGCGACCCGCGTAGCCTTCTCTTATGGCTTTCACGGCCCACGGGGAACCCAAAAATCTGGTTTTCTTGGTTTTTCATGCACATTAGGGTTTCAGGGGTCCGGGTTTTCACTTACGGGTTGTTTTGGGACATTTTTGCAAGTCCTTACATCCTCCCCACCTTATTTAAAATCTCGTCCTCGAGATTTACTGAAATAAGTGAGGATACTTTCGCTTCATTTCCGATTCCAGCTCCCAGGTGTATTCCGGTCCTCTCTTTGAATCCCATTTGACTTTGACCAGTACTAATCTTTTATGCTTGAGGAATTTAATCTTTCTGCCTTCTATCTGAAGAGGTTTCTCTACGAACTTTAACTTTTCATTTACTTCTATGTCTTGAAGAGGTACTACCAGTGATTCGTCAGATAGACACTTCTTGAGGTTAGATACATGAAATACATCATGTACTCCTGCTAATTCTTCTGGTAGTTGTAAGCGATAGGCGACCGGTCCTATGCGTTGGATTACTGGGAATGGTCCTATATATCTTAGACTTAGTTTTCCTTTCTTACCGAACCGAACTGCTCCTTTCCAAGGAGAAACTTTCACGAGTACCTTGTCTCCAACTTGAAATTCTAATAGCTTGCGTCGATTGTCAGCATAACTCTTCTGGTGATCTCGAGCCGTTTTCAGTCTTTCTTTGATTTGAGTGATCTTGTCGGTGGTTTCTTGTATAATTTCAGGGCCTGATAGCTGGCTTTCTCCTATTTCTGCCCAGCAAACTGGAGTTCTACACTTTCGTCCATACAGTGCTTCGAACAGGGCAGCTTCGATGCTTGAATGATAACTATTGTTATAGGATAATTCAATTAAGGGTAGGTGGTTGTCCCAGTTTCCTCCAAAATCTATAACACATGCTCTGAGCATGTCTTCCAGAGTTTGGATCGCCCTTTCACTTTGTCCGTCTGTCTGAGGATGGTATGCAGTACTTAAATTTAATCGGGTTCCCATTGCTTCCTGGAAACTAGTCCAGAAATGGGAAGTGAAACAACTATCCCTATCTGATACAATGGAGAGTGGGATTCCATGTAAGGATACTACCTCGTCTACGTATAACTTGGCTAACGTTTCCATGCTAAAGGTTTCCTTCATGGGTAGAAAATGAGCTGATTTGGTTAATCGATCCACGATTACCCAAATTGCGTCATTACCTTTCCTGGTTTTGGGCAACTTAGTAACAAAGTCCATGGTTATGAGTTCCCATTTCCATACAGGCATTTCTAATTGTTGGAGTAATCCTGAAGGTTTTTGGTGTTCTGCCTTAACTTGTGAACAAGTTAGACACTTAAATACATATCTAGCTATATCCTTTTTCATTCCTATCCACCAGAAGTTATTCCTTAAATGTTGGTACATTTTATTATTACCAGGATGCATGGTATATCTAGATTTATGGGCTTCTTCTAAAATCTTATTTCTTAACTCTCCTTGCTTAGGTACCCAAATCCTTTTGTGGAATCTCCAAATTTCATCAGCCCCTTGCTCCAGGTCTTTTATTCTTCCTTTCATTCCTTCAGCATCATCCTTGATAGCTGTTTCTTGAATGTTTTTCAATTGTTCCATTAAATCTAATTGTAAGCTTAACCTAAGAGCACAAACCCGTCGTTGTTTTTCATGATACTTACGACTTAAGGCATCTGCAACTACATTTGCCTTTCCTTCGTGATATTGAATATCACAGTCGTAGTCACTTAGAATTTCCATCCATCTTCTTTGCCTCATATTTAATTCTTTTTGCCCAAATATGTATCTTAAACTCTTATGATCCATATAGACTGTAAACTTACTTCCATACAGATAGTGCCTCCAAATCTTAAGGGCAAAAATTATGGCTCCTAACTCTAAGTCATGAGTCGTATAGTTTTCCTCGTGCTTTTTTAATTGCCTTGAGGCATACGTAATTACCTTCTTGCGTTGCATTAGCACACATCCTAATCCTAGCTTAGAAGCATCACAGTAAACTTCAAAATCTTATGTCCCTTCTGGTAAGGCAAGAATTGGGGCGTTTGTTAACCTTTGCTTTAAAATCTTAAAAGCCTCTTCTTGCCTAGATCCCCATTCAAATTTTACTGCTTTACAGGTTAGCTTAGTTAATGGCACAGCTATTTTGGAAAAATCCTTAATAAATCGTCTATAGTATCCGGCTAATCCTATAAAACTTCTCACTTCCATAGCTGATTGCGGGACCTTCCATTTGGTGATCGCTTCTATTTTGGAGGGATCTACGTGAATACCTTCGTGATTCACCATGTGTCCTAAAAATTGCACCTCTTGTAGCCAAAATTCGCACTTCGAGAATTTGGCATAAAGTTTCTCCTTTCTTAACAAAGTTAAGAGTGCTCGTAACTATTCACAATGCTCGTCCTGACTTTTGGAATAAATGAGTATATCGTCGATGAAGACAATTACAAATTTATCCAAATACGGTTTACAGATTCTATTCATCATGTCCATGAATGCTGCAGGAGCATTTGTTAATCTAAAGGGCATGACTGTAAACTCGTAATGACCATACCTAGTTCTGAAAGCAGTTTTAGGTATGTCCTCTTCTTGTATTTTCAACTGATGGTATCCGGAGCGTAAATCTATCTTAGAAAAATATCTAGCTCCTTGCAATTGATCAAAAAGATCATCAATTCTAGGCAATGGGTATCGGTTCTTAATTGTAACCTTATTCAATTCCCTATAATCGATACACATTAGCATCAAACCATCTGTCTTCTTCACAAACAACACTGGAGCTCCCCACAGAGAGGAACTAGGTTGTATAAATCCTTTGTTTAGTAATTCATCTAACTACTTTTTCAATTCTAGCATTTCGGTGGGTGCTAACCGATAAGGTGCCTTAGCTATCGGTGTAGTCCCAGGAATTAGATGAATTCTAAATTCTACTTCCCTATCGGGTGGTAATCCAGGTAGTTCTTCCGGAAATACATCCGGGTATTCTGATACTACTGGAATTTCCTTAAGTTCCTTACCTTTAGTGTTGATGATTACCGAAATCATATACACTATTCCTTGCTTTCGTTCATAACTAGCAACTTTCATTACTGAAATGAACTTCATGGGTTTACGCGGCTTATCCCCTGTAATCAAAATTACTTCTCTTGTGGGTGCACGGATTTCTATGGAGTTCTTATCACAAAGGATTGAGCATGGTTGGCTACTAACCAATCCATTCCTAACACGACATCGAATCCAGCTAAATTCATGGGTAATAGGTTTGCAGAAAATTTATGACCAGAAAGTTCTATAATTTCTTTTTTGCAAAACCGTATCTATGTTAACAGAGTTCCCGTCTGTCGTTTCTACTGTAAAAACTTGCCTAAGTTTCGTTAAAGGTTGCTTAAGAGCTTGGCAGAATGAAGTATTTATAAAACTTTGGTTTGCACCAGAGTCGAATAATACTTTCGCATAAACATTGTGAACTAAGAACGTACCAACTATTACGTCAGGAATCAGTTCGGCTTCCTGCGTGGTCAGTTGGAAGGCTCTTGCGTTCTTCTTGTTAGTCCCTTCAGCAGTTTTGGTCTTGTTATCTCTTGGTTTGACCAATTTAGGGCATTCTGGTCTGAAATGCCCAGCTTCTCCACAGTTATAGCTGATCTTTGTTTTCTTTCTGCAATCTTCTTCACGATGTCCTATAGCTTTGCAGAAGTTGCAGGTTTCATTACATTTTCCAAAATGTTTCTTTTTACAGTTTTTGCAGAACGGCGGAGTGGAAGATGATCAAGTTCCCTTTCTCTTGAAGTTGCTATTATTACCCATACGAAATCCTTGGGTAATTTTCTGAGCCAATTCCTTCTTTCTGTTTTCTTCTCGCGTACGCACCAGTCCGTTAGTCAAAGTGTTGGCTAATTCCACCGCATCATCGATCGTGCGGGGTCTCACAGCTTTGACAATATCATGGATCTCGCTAATTAAACCCCAAATGTAGCGAGAAATAAGTACCGGTTCTGGCGAAGCCAGAGTAGGCACAATTCGAGCATATTCAAAGAACTTCGAAGTATACCCTCGACAATCAACATCCACCATTCGGTGGCTCAGGAATTTGGTTGCCATTTGTTCTTTTTCATATTCTGGGCAGAATTTTCTTTCCACCAGACGCTTAAATTCTTCCCAACTCATGGCATAAGCCAGGTCGCTTCCCTTGGCTTGCAACACCGTATTCCACCATTCTAATGCTTCTTCCTTGAAAAGGTGAGAAACATACATGACCTTATCTTCCTCGGCACATTTACTTATTTTAATTACTGCCTCGGTTTTCTCCAACCAACCTAGCGCCGCCATTGCCCCTTCATTACCTGCAAATTCTACAGGTTTACATGCAAGGAATTCTTTATAAGTGCAACCAGGCATTGCAACTTTCATTTTCTTAAGTATTGGGGCCTGAATCAAGTTGTCGTTATCGCCGCCTCCGTTAACACTATTACTGAAATTATCGTCGCACGTGCGTTTACTGGGGTGAGCTTGTGAAGGCTCAACAGGGCTTTTAACAGCAGCGACGATTGCTGGGATAGCATTTGCTATTCCTTGAGCGACGATGTTTTCTATATCTTGCCTATTAAGAAAGTGATCTTCATTGTTTTGCTCAGATTGGTTAGTCTCGTTAACTGGGTCATTAACAGCGTGTTCCATCTGGTAATTAACAATATATATAAGTTAATGGCACATAATAAATAACAACTAAATGTAATAAAACAATCGCACGAAATCACGTCAACACGTATAGCCAAAATTGTCGACTTTTGCAACGTCCATATTTTTTTATATATTAATATGCGTCCGTACACACCAGTTATCTTACAAAAGTTTTATTTTAAGTTATTTTACACGATTATATTTTTGTTAATATTTATTATTATATTATTATTAAACACACATCCGCACAACCACATACGATCCTGTCAGCTGACACTTCAGAAACGACGTTCCCTCTCGTCGTATTTCCATGATATCCTCTCCCCCACTTCCCAGATTCTATTTCCTGCGTCCACCAACTCCTCGCCATAGTGGCGGAGTTCAGCCAGGTTTTCTGTGCTCATAGGTGGATGTAGTGGAGGCTCAGGGTCAAATTGGGGGAAAAAGGTGTTAGGATTATTTAAAAGATTCTGAAACTGCCAGTCAGTGGTCCACCATTCTTCTAGCTCTCCTGGTAGAGGTCGGGGGTGGATAATAGGATCTGGGATAGCAGGTTCCAGATTAACTGGGAGTTGTGCTTCCGCTGGGTAATTGAAAAGGTTTTCATCGGCAGGTCCGATGAGGTCGCCATTTGCCAGTTGGCGGTCCAGTTCCTCCCAGGGTGGCATTTCCTAGGCTTGTTCTGAACTTTCCCGATTTCTATTCCTTTGCCTTTATCCTTCGGATCCTCAGCCTTTATAACTTTCTGTACTGCTGGTTTCTTCCTACGCACACGCCTCCAGCCTACGAGTCTTCTTCTCTTTTTTGGCTTTGGTTTCTCCTGAGGTTGGGCTTGGAATACTATTGGCTCTTCAGTATCAGCCTGGTAGCCAGTGAAGGTACCAGTGGTATCCATATATGTGCTATGGATAGAAATATTTCGGAGTGCCTCTGATAGTTCATTCATGTTGTTAGCATACATGAAGAAACACACAAAATTTTAAGTTAAAATTTTGTAAATTAAATTTTCACAGAATCACAGAATGGCAATAAGAAAAATTAAGTATTTCTAAATACTTAATTGGCTTAAATCAGTGGCTCCGATACCACCTTTTTCTGTCACGGCCACCGACCCGGTGTGACCCAATCCAGGAGCCGCGGGCAGAAAACCCGTGGTATTTATTATTTGAGTTGACAGCGGAAGTTTAACAGGATCTTTTAAAACTTGAAAATACCGAATTTATTTTATTTCACAAATTGGGTATTACACCCATAATTTACAATAAAGGCGATTTCACTGGGAAATCCCTGTTTTTACAAAAACATGTTTCTTTATTTTATTGAGCCACTTCTTCAAGCTTGCAGTGCTACACGACACTTTTTCCTGGATCACAGCAGATCACCTTAAACATGTTTAAAAAGATTTTATCAGCAGGGAAATACTGGCGAGTCACTCAAGTTGCACAAAACGACACATTGTTATAATATACAGTATTAAGGGTGATTACAATGTTTTTATCAACCAATTACCCCAAATCGGTATTTGTCACTTGACAGTATCAGTGACTATGGTCAGATCACCCATTGGCTAACCCGTTGTCCAATGGTGACGGGTATCAAGTAATGTATACAAAACCCCACATACCGGCAGTAATTGAAGATTACAAAGACTTAATCCCTGTAATTATAACCTTGAAAATAAATAGGGTTTTGGAAACAATTTGGTAAAAAGAGAAGACTCACATTGCAAGTTTAGACGGGCAGAGTTTAGCCTACTGATTTAGCCTTGTTAACCTAATTCAAATAACAATGCACACGAAACTAGGTAAGTAACTTAATACAACAATTACGATAAGCTCACGAGATTAGAAAAACCCTCACGACGAATGACAAAGTATAGCCCTAATTTGGGCAGCACTTAAACATCCATCGGATTAGTTTCAATCAATCGGACATTGTATCGTAGCAGTGATCGAGTTAATACCCTGTATCGTAGCAGCTTCGTGACCCCTAAATACTCGTTTTCAAGCAGAATATGTGTGTTTTGATTGAAAATTTCGAACACAGAAGCAAGTTCCATGTCCAGACAATTTATAGCAGAAAAATGAGTTTTACGGGGCATGCGTAAGCGTTAACAGGCTTTTACGCGGCCCGCGAGAGCCACTTAGTCTACGACTAGGGCTAGCGTGTCACACCTAGGTCTGCCACGTGTGCGACACGTGGCTTGAACTCTTATCCGGATGATTTTTAAGTTGTCGCGGCCCGCGTAGCCTTCTCTTATGGCTTACGCGGCCCGCGTGGAACCCAAAAATCTGGTTTTCTTGGTTTTTCATGCACATTAGGGTTTCAGGGGTCCGGGTTTTCACTTATGGGTTGTTTTGGGACATTTTTGCAAGTCCTTACATTTACAATATCAGGTATCAACTCTAACAACTGTTGATGGTCAAATTAGTAAAAATAAAATGCTCTACAAAGATTAATAGAATTAAAATTTACATATCACATCTGACG
Source organism: Helianthus tuberosus (assembly GCA_030545235.1). NCBI lineage: Eukaryota > Viridiplantae > Streptophyta > Magnoliopsida > Asterales > Asteraceae > Helianthus > Helianthus tuberosus. The sequence goes on from CM060369.1 coordinate 90,730,863, forward strand.
ATAGATCAACAATTTCATTGAGAACTAAACAACGAAATTTAATAATCTTCAGCTCTTGAACAGTAGCCCTATCCTCATATACTTGATCCTCAACTTGCTTGATAAAGCGATACTTTAAATCATAATGGTAGTAAAACGTGATGAAAAGCTTATGCACTGTTTTTGAAGTCTGAAGTGCAGAAAGACATCACTATCAAGTTTCTGGACACTTGGTCTCTCATAAACAGACGAAGATGCCGTCCATCAAAACACCTCTTCACCTATTGAACAGTAGCCCTATCCTTATATACTTGATTCTCAACTTGCTTGACAAAGCGACACTTTAAATCATAAGAACCTACAGAAGGGTATGATGACATTTTTAACTTGTATATTTCTTCAAGTCTCATGTAAAAGAAGGATATAATGGTAGTAAAACGTGATGAAAAGCTTCTGAACTGACAATCATACTAATTTCTCCACACCATTAAACTAATCCATGAGACAAAAACGTGTACATTTAATACAAAACAGCAGCCATTCAATGCAAAGCCTCTCAAAAAAGTTTTCATAGGAAAACTAAAAAGTTAAATATCAAGAAACCGAAAGAACAAAAAAAAAATAAAAAAAAACAGGTTCTCATAATTACCATTAACTTCTTCATTTATCATAAAGATGCATTTTAAACACTATAAAAGGCTGATGATTAGGCTGATTGAAGAAATAATATATAAAACGGACATCATCAGTGATAATAAATACAAGAAAACCTGGAACAGCATCGGCGCTTAGACTATGGGGTATGGGGCTTGGGTTGGGGGAAAACGCCCAAGCCACCACCCCGGGTGGGCTTGGGTTGGGGCGTGGCCCTTGGGGCTTGGGTTTGAAGCCGAGCGTGGGGCGGGCTTGAGATCCGATGTGGCGGCCTCCTATTCGCTGTAATTTTTTGTAATTTTTTTTTTTGTAAACTGCCAAGCCACGCCCCCAACTCAAGCCCCGCCATACCCCACGGACACGTCACTCACCGGTGGGGGGCTTCAACTCCACGTGTCAACTCATGCCCCCAACCCAAGCCCCACCATACCCCACGGTCTTAACAAAGTACTCCACTTTCTGCACTTCAGACTTCAAAAACAGTGCAGAAGAACTCCCCACTGCTCGTTCGGAAAAAACAAAGCTGAAATATATCAACACCTTAAAATAAATATTATCAACATATATCAACAGTTTAAAAGAATCCACAAACCTAAAATAACCCGCAACTGATTGTTTGAATTTTAAACAACTCTGATTAGGCTGAAATATAAACAGAGAATTAGAACAGATCAGTTCAAATTTTAAGATTCAAAATCAGAGAAAAAAACGTACCCTCAACGATGTTGCAACAATGATGTTGGAAAAATTTCGTGAAGTACAAAAAACTGTAATCGCAGATGAACAGACTGAATATGCAATTTTGTCATCCTGTAACAGTCTATCTATACTTTTTATAAAAAGAGAAAACTAAGTGACATAAGAAAAGCTGAGGTCAAACGTGAGTGTGTGAAACAGAGCTTCAATGAAACAACAATGTTGGAACAATGATATTGGAACAAAGAACTATAATCGAAGATTAACCGACTCAATCATGAAAGCTATGCATTTGAGTAAGAGAGATATGATCGCAAATATAAAGGAGAGAGATAAATTGAAATTTGAATGTGAAGCCAAATTCATATATGTTATTTATAGAGAGGCAGATTCATATGTAGTTTGAATTTTGAATTTGGAGCCAGGATTTTAAATTTTGAATATGGGCAGAGGTTTGAGGTGGTTTTATAAACAGCTGACCATTTGTAGATGTGGGCAGATGTTTAAATTGATTTTAAAGTGATTTTCTAGATGTGGGTCAGACCTTTCAAAATTAAAGTGATTTTATATATTAAGGATTATGATGCGATAATGACATAAGAAAAGCCATGTCGGATAGCCTCTTTGGCTGCCACCTCAGCTTTTCTTATGTCACTTGGATTTCTCCTTTTATAGAAAGTACTAGGTTAGAACCCCGTGTATTACACGGGTTGAATAAATGTAATTTTATATATTAAATAATAAAAAGTTATATCTTTATGAACCCCGTATATTGTACGGGTTAAATAAATGTATTTTTATGTATCAAATAATAAAAAAAAAGTTATATCTTTAAAAACCATGTGTATTACATAGATTAAATAAATGTAATTTTGTATACTAAATACTAAAAATGTTGTATCTTTAAAAATCTCATATATAATCAGGTTGAATAAATCTATCAAATAATAAAAAAAAATTACATCCTTAAAAACCTCGTATATTACACGTGTTGAATAGATCTAAAAAGAGTTATATCTTTAAAAACCATTTGTATTACACATATTAAATAAATGTAATTTTGTATATTAAATACTAAAATGTCGTATCTTTAAAAAACCTGTGTAAATTTGGGTTGAAAAATCTACCAAATAATAAAAAAATTATATCTTTTAAAGAACCCCGTTGTATTACACGTGTTGAATAAATCTAATTTTACATAGCAAATGATAAAAAAGTTATATCTTTAAAAACTTCGTGTATTACAGGGGTTATATAAATGTAACTTTGAATAGTAGTAAATAATAAAAAAAATTATTGTTAAAAACCCCACGTTTTACACGAGTTGAATAAATATAATTTTGTATACCAAATAATAAAAAATTTTATATTTTTAATAAATTAGGATAACATTTAATATTAATTTTTTATTTATATATTTAATATAAGATAAGTAGGAAATAGAGGTATTTGTATTAAAAATATATTAAACTAACAATTTAGATTTGAGGATAATATTTTATTAAAGTATGATAAGATTTAATATTAATTTATAATTTATTTAGTTAATATAAAATAAATATAGATTTGAAGATACATTCAATGAATAACACGTGTCCAAAAGTTGGTTTCTTTTATTATAGTAGACTAGCAGTAAGACCCGTGTGCAAACACGGGTCGTTTCTTAGAAAACCATGCATAACACATATTGATAGAACATATAGATATGTGTATAGATATTGTACCAAATCGTGTTATCTATTATAGCTAAAAGACAACTATAAGTAAATATAAAGGATATTTAACAAAGTTAATAAAAGATGTCTAACAAACTTAATAAAATTCATCAGTTACATATGATTATTTCCATTCTCTTATTCATAAAAGAGAGTATCCACCCATTGACAATATAAATTGTGATAAACATAAGTACATATGAAAGATGTCTAAGAAACTTAATAAAATTCAAATACAACTTAACTTTAACAAACATTAACTAAGAACATACGATCACCTACCTAAACAACACACATCAAACCTCACTCAAGAATTTGTTACGCAGCAACATGTCCTTCGCTACATGTTGTGATCTGGTTAAATATGCTACTGCAAACAATGTAACAGCTGTTGATCCAATAATCTCCCTATACAACAGATGATACGAAAACCCTTCTTTATTACTGATTTTTATTTCTCATCAACATCTCCCTGATTTGTCCTTTAAATTGTAGTTCAAAGTCTAGGGAGAACATGTCTTCTTCTTCATCCCTCTCAAGTTGAAGGTCCAACAAATCTTGGAGATCGTATGCATTCAGATTATATGCGCTATCCATTTTAATCTCTTCAACACTACAATCTGATCTGATCAAAGTCAATACTTGGGTTTCTTAGCATGACTTCCACTTTACTATTTTTGGATCAGTTGGTTTTCTTGGGCAAAGAATTATTGAAGATGAGTTTGGTGATTGTGGTCTGCTAACTAAATTTGCAATTGATTCAGACAAATCAGATGATGAGAGAAGATTTTTCGGAGTATCGATTCTTGGAGACAGTGCAGCATTTGTAGGATAGACTGAGTTTTGAAGAACATTTGAATGTTCAGCTCTAACTTCTTCCAGCTTTTTGTAGGTCTCAACTATCTTCAGTTTAGACCATCTAGCAATGGATCTAACTGGACCATAATCAGCAGCCACAAGCTCTGCTCTCATTCTTTTAAACTTCAATACCTCATCTGAATCCACTGTTTTGACTTTCTTCCAATTAGGTTGAGTTGGCTTTACCAGAGGATCATTGTTCATTTTTGTGATTCTATCGATATGAGTTTTTCTCTTACGTGTGGAGATGATTTCTGGTGAAGGAGAATGTTTTGGTAGTGAAGATGAATGTATGGGAAATCTTTGTGACGTTGGAGATGGTTGGATTGTGGTTGGTGTAGTGAAAATGATTATGGCAGATGTTTGAGAAACTTCTGCTGAAACAACTGGTGTCTCAGTAGCTGTTTGGTAAACATCTGCTGATACTTTTGTGTTCCCAACATCTATTGACAAAATGGGTGATGATGGTGTGGAATGTATTTTCTCCTTCTTTTGTGGTGGTTTTTTTGGAGAAGGTTGGGATTTAGGTTGAGCAGGGGATACAATTTCTGTAGGATTAGCTTTTGAATCTGGTGGCAACTTTCTCAGTGAATCTTTCTCCCCCTTTTTGGCATCATTATCATCATCCTCATCTTTCTCAAATGATGTAGAGGTGGAGCCAGTAAGTTCCAACAGATGTTCCTTAATGTTCATAATGTCTGCTTGTGTGTCTTTATACCTGGCATCAACCAAATTTCTGATAAATTCCAAACTGAAATTGCGGTTACTTTCAGCCAAATTCCTCTGAGCTTGAAGGATGGGTTGCATAGAATTCCAAAGCTCATTGACAATTTCCTGTCTGGTAGGTTTTAAAAAGCTCTATCATCTGCTTAATCAATTCTTTCATTTCAGCAACATCTGTTTCAATGGTAGACACTCTAACCGTCAAATCCTTATAAGTTAATGCATCACCTACTTTAATAGGATCATCTGAATTCCCACCTGTAGTGGTTGTATTTGTTTTGATAATAGGAGAAGTCTCCATATCATCAGAAACAGATGCCCCTTTTTCTTCGTTCTGGGGACTTCCCACTGAAGCAGAGATTACAGTTGTAACCTCATCAGTAGTTGCCTTTAAGGGAGTCTTAATGATGTAACCACTGTCCAACTGATCACCAATGGGTTCAACAGTTGTAGTGCCTGCTCACTTAAACTACCACCAAGAGTTTCGTAATACTCAACGGGGATAACCTCCTCAACTATTTTTAGGATAGGAGATTGAATTGGTTCAGACACAGTCATTTGTTGCGATCTACTCTCAGTAATGTGTGCATTAGAGGAACTGTTTTCTTTCTGAAATTCAATTGCTTCAAACAGAGGTAATATTGTTGATGGAACTTGAGCCGAGAGTTGTGGTGTAAAAAGAGTGATTGCCCTGGGAGAGGGACTTTTAAACATACTTTCATATGAAAGGTCTACTTCATGTTGTGGTGTCCCTGTACTTACAACATGATCCTTTTGTGACGATACATGAGGAGTTTGGATGGGTTGAGATCTTTCCAACAACTGTGAAGAAGTAGCAGCAGTGGTTTCAAGTGACATTTGTGTTGTCACTGCATTAACCTCTGGGATCTCATCTTCCAGAGGAACCTTTTTATTTTGTTTGGTTTTGATGGGCTTTTTGGATGTGACAGCTTTCTTTTTGCGTTTTCCTAGTCTGTGTTTCACAACACCGGTTGTGGTGTCATGATCACCAGGAGCAGTTCGCTCAACAACAGAAGTTTGAGCAACTGATGCAGACGAATCTAAAACAGGCTCATCCCCCTTTGTTTCAGTTGTTGAAACTTTTGACTCTTTATCCATAAGTTTAGTAAAAGTTTTACTTGTAAGACTATTTATTTGAAAATCTACACCTTGTTCAAATCTGTTTGTGACACTTGTTTTCGTAGGTAGTAGCTTAGAAGTCTTAGATACAACAGAAACGCATTACTACGAACACCTTTTTTCAATTTTTTCACATTTTTCACATTATTCAACAAAGCAGAAAACAGTGCTTGTGATAAATTATAATCAGATTGTGTTAAAATAGCATAACCCAAATACTGAATGTTCAAAGGTATCTCATTAAATGCGGTGTTCTTGGCTGAGAGACAAGTTAAAAGAGTATGAAACAAAAATTTCATTGGCGGAGGGAAGTTTGGTTTGTAGATAGTAACTTCCTTTAATTGTGCATCATACCCTCTTTCAATGAACTCTGTATGAAGTTCAAGTTTTTCAAAGTTGTTCTTACCTCCCAAGTTGTCCAATGCAAATGTAGTGGAAATTGTAAAGGGAGAAATTTGTACCACACTTTCCCCGACCTTAGATGTGATGGCAACTGGATTATTATCTTCAGCCTCTATTTCAGCTTTAAACCAAAATTGTCGGAGTGTTTCTGTATGAACCGGAGCATCAGCAGTAAGAATTGATTTGTATTTCGATGACGTTAAAAGGTCAATTATTGAGTGATAGCTGGTATTTTTGCTGGTTTTCTCGAAGATGGGGAGGTAGTTGTGAGGGTTTTTTATGTTCAGAGACATGATCGGAGAAGAAGGTGATTTGGGGATGAAACATGGTTTAAGTTGGAGAGTTTTTAATATGTTGGAAACTGTTTTTGAGAATTTTGAATTCGAGACTGCAGTGGTAGAACCTCGATTTAGGGATGAAACATCTTTTATATAGAGAGAAGAAGTCAATGCTGACGTGGCAGTAGTTATAAATATTTGATGGCTAAGATCTGTCCACGTCAGAACCTCTCTTGTGACAACCGATGACAGTTGTTTGGAAACCTCTGTTGGTCGTTGGGAACAGTGTGAGTCAAACAGGCGTTAGATAAACAGAAGTTATGAGAACAGATGATAACTTTCAGCAGTTGTTTTATTTTTAGCTAACATCTGTCCACGTCAGAACCTCTGTTGCATAATGGATGACAGTCAGCAGTATAGTAAATCAACAGTCATTAGGATAAACAGAAATTTTGACAACAGACAGTAGCCTTTAACAGTGGATGTATTTTTAGGCAAGCAGAAGTTTCAAAAACAGTTTTTTTCAATCGGTGTAACACAACAGTCGTGAGTCTAACATCTGTTATTAGCCCAACCACTGTTAGTATCAAATCCTCTGTTAATGATTTTAAGATTGAATATCATCTGTTGTTCGTTAACATCTGTTGACCCATAGCAGACCTTTGCATCTTCAGACATTTATTCATCAGCAGATGCTCTCTTTTGTCAGACTTTAGCTACAACACACCTTTTATAACACAAAAATATACCGTAAATTATTTCAAAAAACTGTTGTTGATAAACAAAATTATATAATAATACTTATAGCAGACGTTATATAATAATACTTATTCATCATTAGCCCAACCACTGTTAGTATCAAAGCCTCTGTTAAGAATTTTAAGATTGAATATCATCTGTTGTTCGTTAACATCTGTTGACCCATAGCAGACCTTTGCATCTTCAGACATTTATTCATCAGCAGATGCTCTCTTTTGTCAGACTTTAGCTACAACACACCTTTTATAACACAAAAATATACCGTAAATTCTTCCAAAAAACTGTTGTTGATAAACAAAATTATATAATAATACTTATAGCAGACGTTATATAATAATACCTATTCATCATTAGCCCAACCACTGTTAGTATCAAATCCTCTGTTAAGCATTTTAAGATTGAATATCATCTGTTGTTCGTTAACATCTGTTGACCCATAGCAGACCTTTGCATCTTCAGACATTTATTCATCAGCAGATGCTCTCTTTTGTCAAACTTTAGTCAACAGTGGTAAATCAACAGTCGTTAGAATACACAGTTGTTTCATCATCAGCAGATGTTCTCTTTTGCCAAACTTTAACTACAACAGACCTTTTACAACTCCAAATATTGACTCTCTGTAATTTGCAGGAGCACAGATTCTTCAAAAAACTGCTATCAATGATCAAATTCTAAACATTTGTTTTATCTTTGGACTCATCTGTTCACCATCAGACCAACCCTTGATACTATTAAACCTCTGTTAACTTACCAAACAGATGTTCAAACACAATTCAACATCAACATAATATGTTCACCATCAAACCAACCCTTGACATCATTAAATCTCTGTTGACTTACCAAACAGATGTTCAGACACAATTCAACATCAACATAATCTAAATCTTACTCAAACACTAAATAAGTAAAACTAAAACACAACATAGATTCATAAAATTAAAATTTATTCATTTATTCATGACATTAAAACTAAAACTCCAATAATTACATCACATACTGAACAACACTAAAGTTCAAATCTAACAATAACAGCAAGAATTAAGAAACTTTAGCTTCAACTCCATCGATTGCTGAACCTCTCGATGTATGTCCTTCAGCATCGCCATGAACTCCACGTCTCTATCACCGCACTCTATATTACTGACAACACAAAGCTCACGAACGGAGGTTGAAGGCATCCGCATAAGATCTTTGGAAACCTGCTCTCTAGTAAACAGGCCAACTTGCAATCCATCAAAAATCTCTTCAACTCTTGAAGAGTAGCCTTATCTTCATACACCTGTTCCTCGATTTGCCTGACAAAACGCTGCTTTAAATCATCTGATTTTGCATTTGTGAATGACGCCATTTGAATAAACTATATTACTCGACTTTCCTGAAAGTATGATATCTTCGAAGGAAGATTTTCTGAAAAACAGGTGGAGTGACTATGATTTTATATACTGAAATTTGTAATTGTGAAAACGTGTACATTTAATATAAACATATTAATGTATATTTCAAAACAGCAGTCTTTTAATGCAAAAACCTTTTCAAACCCCAACTTTTATGGGAAAACTATAAAATTAAGAAACCCAGGGGACAAAATTTCGAAGTTCAAAGAACAAAAGCAGATTATCACAATTACAATTAACCTCTTCATTTACCATGTAGAAGCGTTTTTAAATTCTATAAAAGATCAGTGATTACTTTTGATTCAAAACATCAACAAACTGTCCTACAAATCACTTTCTGTCAAAAATTGTTCCAAATCAGAAAACCAACAAAAAATCTACATGGCAAACTTCAGCTTCTACCACTGGTCAGACACCAGCAATGTTAAAACACAGTTCTCCATGTGGTCACTCAAAGAACAAAGAACAGACAAAGAACTAAACAGGAAAGTCGACATAATAAATTACACTAATTATAACAAAACCTGGAACAGCATAGCATTGCTCGATGAAGTCCTCCACTCTCCTCCATCAGAGTTCCAGAAGAATGCAGAAGAGTTTCTGACACAACTTCTAAAACAGGATCAGAAAATCCGCAACATGCTAACTGACCTGAAATTCAAAAGAGAGCATGAAATCACATGGAGAAATGCCAGAGTCTACGAAATCCTAGCAAGTGTTAACTCTAGCGTGTAATACTTTATAAATATTTCATTAAATTTCTATTTTTCTATCTAGTAGTTCATTTTAATAATATAAACATGCATCTTAACATATTCTTAAATGTCAGTGTAAATAAAAACTCTCAACATTATCAACAGTTAATCAAAATAAGAAACAAACCTAAAATGCAAAGGTCTCTTCTCAACTGTTATAGCACATATGACTTTTCACGATATTGCACGAATCTATACTTTCTATAAAAGGAGAAAATCTTCCTGACGCAAGAAAAACTGACTTTCGATTTAACGAAAATCGAACAATGCAACTCTCCCATCAAAGAAGGTAACACATGCAACTTTTCACGATGTTGCAACAATGATACTGCAACATCGATATTGAAAGGTTGATGTGTGATGGGAAGCTTCATTGAAACGACGATGTTGGAACAATGATACTGGAACGATAACATGTAAGCATAATCGACAAACATTCGAACAAAGAAGTGTAATCGGAGATTAGCGGCTGAATCACGAGAAAGATGCATTTGAGAGAGAGATACGCTCGCAGATATGAGCGATAGAGATTTGAATGTGGAGCCAGATTATTAACCCTTATTTATAGGATTAGAATATATGGTTTGAATTTTGAATGTGGAGCCAGAATTTTGAATCTCGACAGATGTTTAGTGGGAATTTATGTTTGATTATAAAATGTTGAGGGCAGATGTTTAAACAAAAGTTTAAATGTTATTTTATATTAGGCTTTATATGGGCAGACTTTTCCTCAGCAGGCGTTTGGATTTTGAATGTGGGCCAACTTTGAATTTTAAAGTGATTTATATATTAGGCTTTATGATGTAATAATGACATAAGAAAAGTCTTGTTGGACAAGCCTCTCCAGCTGACACATCAGTTTTTCTTATGTCACTCAGATTTCTCTTTTTATAGAAAGTATAGATAGATAGATACCCTAATAATTATATTTGTTAAAACATTAATTTCAAAGATAATGAATTTTTTATAAGTTAAAACTATATACTCATTATTGTTCAAACTTTTACTATGAAGTAAACTATAGTATATCCATGGTAAACACATTCTACTTCAAAACGAGTATTCAGTATATTTTATGAGAGCAAAAGTTTTAGAAATATTTTTTCTGCTAGTTTAGGTTTTGTTTAATTCCCTTAAACCTAATATCATGGAGTTACTTCATAGAATATCATATATAATCCTTCATGTGCATTTGCCTTTACACCTTTTATGATTTTTTGAAGCTATATGCCATCTAAAATATACTTAAGTTTCATCATATGAATCTTAATAACTTCTACAAATAACAAATATAGTTTCAAACGCTGTAAAAATACTTTATCTGAATGATCAACGTTTCATTATTTATATACTCGAGCTCATATTTAATTGTCGTTATTTTACTTGTATATCCATACCTTTTGTATGTATCTAGGCCTGTAAACGAACCGAATGAACACGAACACAGGCATGTTCGTGTTCTTTTATTTAACTTTACTGAACACGAACATATAACGAACACATTTTTTTGTTCGTGTTCGTTCATTAAGAAATCAGGCATGTTCGTGTTCGTTTATGTTTGTTCGTTTAAAGTCTAAACGAATAGTTCACGAACACAAATGAACATAAACAAAAAAAATTAACTGAACATATTTGAATAAACATAAACAAACATAAATTAACATTTATTAAACAAACATAAACGAACACAAATGAACGTAATTGTACATATATAAACAAACACAATTTAACATTAGTGAACACAAACAAACAAGTCTAATATATTACAGTTCATCCGAAAACACATCCAAATTAGGGCTCATAGATACTAAAATTTAGTAGTTTTTTATATAAATATTAAGTAAATAATCAATTACGATCTAAGAAAAATTTTAAAATTTCATTTCTATAACTAGAAAACTCACTAATTAGTTATGTTTATATAAGTAGTTAGCCTAATATTCATATAAATATAACTATTTATGTATTTAAGTTATGTTTATATAAGTAATTAGAAAACCTAACTATTTTTATATTTAATATTATTTAAACGAACATAGACGAATGTTCACGAACATAAATGAACGAACACAAGGTGTATTCATGTTTGTTCATTTAATTAACAAAATTTTTTGTTCGTGTTCGTTCGTTTATTAAATAAACGAACATAAATGAACTTCCCGTCGAACAAGTTCATGAACAGTTCATGAACGTTTGATTTGTTTACAGGCTTATATGTATCTGACATTTGTTTCAACCACATTTCTCTATTCATGAAAGGTAATAAATACTATCTTAAGAAAACAGTGAAAAAAGTTGCTCTAAAAGTGATGAGTATAATATACCGATTATCAAGATGGTTACTAAACCTTGGCAAACACATTTGTTAGTTTAGTAAAGTTTAAAATTATAAGATTTTGATACCGTTAAGCATTAACTAAGTTATTTTTTCTTTATTACTAGCCTTTTATGAGTAAATGATTTGTAAATGTGGCACATCAATCTATTAAGAGGATGTGATGTTATAAGTAAGGTGTCAAAGGTGTTTGTAAAACATGTGAAGTTAATAATAACACCGTTTTATGAATAACATCGTATAAAATTATAAACAAACATTTAAAAAATACAAATTAATTAAAGAGTAAACTACAAAATCATCATTTATTTATGTTGACACTTTATTGCAAAGTGTGTTCTTTATCTCCAAACAAAAAAACGTTCTCAATGTTTGCAAACTCTTACACGTTATGTCCTTTAGCCCTAATTCAGTTAGTTTTATGGTTAAATTTGACCAAAAGGATCCCATATGAGGGTATTTTGGTCATTTTTACTCTAAATACTAAAATAATAAAGATAACCCTCCCCCCAATATATCCATCTCATAACTCTCTCTCTATATATATCTCTTTACAATCTGAATGAAGAGAGAAAATTCAAGGGTTCTACTCAACCATTTCTTCATAAATTCTTGCATACCAGAAACACAACATCCAATTCAATCAATAAATTCATTAAACCTTAAAACCCCATAAGCCGCCACCGCCGTCGGAGATCCATAAGTCGCCACCGTCGTCGTTCTGCCGTATCAATAAGCCAGAAAAGGTGGGGGTTTTAGTACACACGGCCAGATGCGTCGTTGGAGATCCATAAGTCGTCGTCTTTCTGCAAGATCCATAAGTCGGTCGTTCTGCTATATCCATAAGCCGTCGTCGCCGCCGTCGAATGATTGCATCCTGATGTATGGTGTGTTTTTAGTACACATCTTCTTTGTATTTTTTTATATTTGATGATGGTTTTTAGATTGAATCGATAAGGTGGTGTTTGTGGAAAATGAAATTTGGGGGTTATGATTTGCAGTGGTGGGTTGTGGTTGTAGGGGGCAGATGTTAATGGTGGGTTTGAGTGGCTGTGGTCGGTGAGAATGCTATGAAGGCATCGAGCAACTATCTTGGTGATAAGTTCTATATATTGTTCTTGTATTCGAACTTATCCTATGAAGGTATTAAACAACTGTCTTGGTCATTCCATTTGGTACTTAGTTATTTAATACAAGACCCGGGTAAAATAGTCATTTTGTATAGTCATTTAGATGTCCAACCAAACATTACTTACTTGCTGAGCACACTTACTCGCTCAGAGTCTTTTACTCAGTCAGACATCTTACTAGTTAAACACTTAATAACTCAGAGGTTGCCAAACAACCCCTAAAATAGGGATATAATTCAGGGTTCCGTATCTCATGCTCCATATATAAGGGATTCACTATTCATTCCCTATCTTTTTTTCTCATAAAATTTTTATGGGTACAAGCAAGAGAAAAAATTACAAAAAACTAAAAATTATTATCATAGGGATATAGGGATGTGGGTAATAAATCCAACAAAAACTAAAAATTATTATTATAGGGATGTGAGTAATAAATCCAACATGAATGCTCTAACCTTAAAAAGTGACGATGATTGTTGTTGAACTTGAATTGCAAACACATGTAAGATTATCCATACTTAAAGTTGCAAGTAATTTCTTAAAATTATATATAAAAAAGTTGGAGTTGGCAATAACATGAAGATAATGATTGTTGAACATGCTATTTCAAATAACAAGAAATTGGTTGTGCTTCATTTTGTAAAAACTAAATTATGTGAAATAGGATACGTATAGTTATTTTAATATTTTATATGTGGTTTTAATAGATGTGAAAAAGAAAGAGTAAGAAACTTATTAAAATTAGAGTAAATTACAAGTTTTATCATTTATCATTGTACCAAATTTCAAACGGTTTCCTTTCCTTTAAAATTGATAAGTTTTGTACTTAATGTTTTCAAATGTTACACGTTGTGTCCTTTAACCCTAACTCACTTAAATTTTTTTATTAAATCATATAACAAAAGGGTAGTTTAGTCCTTCCCCTATATGGCTATGTTTAAAGGAAAATTAAAAATTAAATTATGTGTGTATATAAAGAAAACCCACATTTCTCTCTCTACCTCTCTCTCTCTCTCCAGTCATCACCTTAAGCCACCATCCTCCATGCCACCTTCCATGTGACAACCCGAGTTTTCAGGGTTTTTCCTCGACACATCACTTGATTGCAAGTCAGTTTTCGTAATTTGTTTGCGTTATAACATGTGTGTGATTTGTTGCATGATTAAGGTTGTGATTGTTAATAAAATTGTGTTATATGTAATTGTTAAAATAACTTAGGACTAGTTTATGTCGTATGTCCGTGGCCAACTCCATCTCGACGAAACCCATCCGACGAAACACTGGAGTTTTGTCGCCACCCCCTTGACGAAAGATACTCTTTCGCCGTAGTGGGCTTCGCCCCAGACCCAAGTGCGGCCCAACTCCCTCTGTACATATATTTAGGAATCTTTAGCGAACCCTAGCACTATCTTTTTCCCCTCTCCCATTGATCGACGGCATCCCTCTAGATCGAATACTCTTCCTCGTGAAACTCGGTTAGTATGTTTACCATATATTATTATGATTTCTAGTATACAAGATTCTGTGTGTGGTGCCTTGATTGATAGAATGAATTAATGGTTGTGATTCTAATCATATGTGTTGCAAACTGAGTTGTGATTTGATTTAACAAGTGCACATGATGTTTATGGGAGCCTTGATTTACTTGATTATATGATTGCTTGATGATGTTGACTATGATCAGAATTAGTTGAGATCATGTTGTTGTTCGATAGGCTGTTAACCCACTTTAGGAACTGTTATGTAAATGAATGAATTACTACATGTGAATGATGAATGTTTGAGGATGACATTGTATGATTGATTGGGATAGAGTATGCTTATGTGCTAATATTAGATGATGAAACTGCTGGTAGGCGATTAGGGTTTTGCAGGAAACCGTTAGAATCCAGGTTCACCACGACGAAACATAGGGGAGTTTCGCCGGCTGGATTCCGACGAAACATATGGGAGTTTCGCCGTCAGCTTAGACCCGACGAAAGTTGATCTTCCGTCACCTGGATGTTTCGTCGTGTAAGGATACTAGCTGGACAGTAGGCACCGATAGTATTGACTTTGGACGTGGTTGTAGGATGTAGAGTTTTGAGTTGTTTATGACGCTTGTGATGTGAATATATGGTTACATGGTTTCGGTTGCTGCATGACAACAACACCAATTAAAACAAGGAAACTGTTTGATTAATGAGAATAACCAACTCACTGTTGAATGCTAATATGTGATATGCATGCTATGTGTGTACAGTACGATGACTTTGTGAATAAGAACATGTAAAACATGTATCATTGATGCAAACCTGGGTGTGTGACTTGTACACCTGTTAGGTTACAACCATAAACTATTATACATGACGATGGGTATTTAGATTCATGAAACACTGCTGTAAGTATAGCACTTTTATGTTAATCACTGTTAAGTGATTGAGTTGCATGTGAAGCCCGTGCACTTGTTATATGACTTCATGATAAAGGTTATAGATCAACGGATTGTATGTTTAAACGGTTACGATGCGTATAAGAACGTGTGTCTTCCTTGTCTGCTACTTGTGCAACGTGTACGTTAGATACGTGATATTTATGAACACTATACTGATTGTCTTTGGTAACCACGGTAGGGTTGGTTGACCGACTTGGAACGGGTAACGTAACTTGTTAAATACCGAGCAAATTTAAGGTGAGTTCACTGCTCTTTTTCCAATCATGCATCCCGGGGAGGGATATCTGGTAATTATTCCAGGGAGGAATGTCGGATTGTGGGATGTTGGTTATTACACTCATTTCTATCATATAAGACCCCTTACAACCGATAGTTGCCGGGGAGGCAACGAGGTATTTAGTTGATAGCGCTATTAGGTTTGACACCCTCACACCGTACCGGGGAGGACGGGCGTGAACTAATTACCTTGACCACGTGACCAATGTTTTGATAGAGGCGTTGGGGTTGGGCAAAAACATCTTGTAGCCATCTGCGGTATTCGAGTTAATAACAACATCAAATCATCGAATCTGTGAAACGTTTTAATCTGGTAACTGGTATCTAAACACGTTAACAAAACTTTGAACTCACCAGCGTCGTCTGACACACTTGTCTGCATGCTTGTAGGTTTGTAGGTTTATATCATTGGGACTTGCTGTCTGGGATATTGGAGTGGTCATGGGTCGGGATACATGGAATCTCAATACAAGCTTAATGGTTTATGTACACATGGTTTACGAAACACTTGTCAAATGAGTTAAGCTTCCGCTGTATACAATGAATGACATGTAACGTTTGTAACACTTTATGATAATGAATGAAAGTTTATTTAAATATATTTATGAGTTCAATGTGATTGGTGGCTTGGATCTTGGTACGTCACACGCCTCGCGGGGGGGGGGGGGGTGTTTCCGCGTGTGGTATTTTGGGGGTGTGACAGTTTGGTATCAGAGCCACTGAAAATGTGAATACGACCATGACACTCAGCTCCAGATTGCAAGGTTCGTCTCTCATATACTCATTGTATTGCATAACTAGTGAACACTTACATATGATATTGCATGTGATTGCATGTTTAGCACAACAGTATGGATTCATATATTACCTGCATGTGTTATGTGATTGATAGGGTAGTATTTCCCTAAACATTCGTGACTCACGTTTTGTGATGCTCTTTGCTTGCTACTCAAGTTTGAGGAACCATTCGACATGAGTTAGGAGAAGCTGAGATGAGCATGCAAATCACAATATTATTGTGGGTGCACACATAATAATAATGTGGGGTGCATGTGAGTCCCAGTGAGGCTTAACAAGTGAAGAAGGGGTTCTGTTCTGTTATTTAATCAGTGAGAAACGTAACAAATCTATAGGAGTCCTAGCAGTGACTGCCTCCTACACGAATGTGATCTTTTCTTTTCCCTCTGAAACCTTTCGAATCTCGATGCTATCGAGTGTTACCTCAACACCCATCTGAACGCCTAGCGAACTGTGTAGAATGTTAGGTGCTTGTACGAGCGTCCCTGAGATGGATGTTGCAACATCAATGATTGGTCTATACCTCTTACACTCCTCTTTGTTTGCTGGAACTTAATGTATTGACGCCTTAGATCCCGAAGTGTGATCACTTCTGCAGCACTCTCGTAACATACCATGAATTACTCAGTTAACTTGCTAGATATGAGCGTGGAACTTTACCGGTCCCAGTATTTGGACAACCCTGATTACCGGCAACGAACACCAGCGAATTGACTTCAATCGAATCCTTAACCCTAGTCAGCGACGTATGGGAGTCAACTCTTACGAATCAATCGGGACATAAACGATAACAATTGACCATGGTATGGAACGTGAAGATGTCGGCACAATGAGTAACGCCTAGGACGCGTCACGGAAATGTGACAAGATGAATCCTGTTGGTGCAAGGTCGCAGGACTACGTTTCGAGCAACGACATTAGAAGCAACAGTCACGACGACATCAAGGTACTCGTAGATCATGACTTCCAGTATGGAAATGATGGTGGCTTCAACAAGGATTGGCCGATGTTAAGTCAAGACGCCCATAACCTAGAGAACAATGACATTTTTGGGAATTCTAGTAGCAGTAGCAACAACACTGGAAGTGGTACTCGTGGAGGGGCATTTAGGACTGGCTTAGGCGACGCCGGGCATAATAGCAGCATGGTAGCTTGTATGAGTAGCTAATCGCTTCATCCTTGTTCTGTTTAGCCTTGATGCTTCTTGAGACCGAACCTGTTGTGGAATCAACTGATGGCAAGTCAAATGAAACCTCATATGTCCGTTGGGATGCAAACTCGATCTGGTGGGGCAAGTGTTCGACATCGACCTTCTTCTACTACCCTTGATAGTTACGATGCAGTAGTTAGTGTGGATTGGTCATCCAGATATCGCGCAGATATGCACCAAGAGAGGAAGATTTTGCGTACCCCTCTCCCTAGTGGAGAATCGTCATCTGTCCAAAGAATCAGAGTTGTGAAAAAGTTAGCATAAATTCTGCAATGAAAGTCCAGAAGTGTCTACGGAGGGATTACTCCGCCATTGTTAGCAACCGTTACTGATGATAAGGCTAAGGAAAATAGGATCGGGGATCCACCAATTGTTCATGACTCCTCTCAGTGTGCTATTCGAGGAACTTTCAGGTCTACTTCCACAACTGTTAGTCGGAATCTCAGTTGATTTCACGCCAGAGGCAGCTCTGAATACTGGTGCTCTTACCGTCTTGCACCAGGAGGGTTGCAAGAATTGTCTAATCAACTACAGGAACTGTTGGACGGGAGTTTGTTGGACCTAGTTTTTCGCTTTGGGGAGCCTCAGTTATATCCGTGAAGATAAGCCTTTTTGTATGTCTACTGATTATCCAGAACTCAGCAAGGTGACAGTCAAGAACTGTTTGCCTCGACCATTGTATTGACAACCTGTTGACCGGTTGCGAGGGACAAGTTTCCATTCAAGGATTGGCTAGCGAACGAACTATCATCAGATGGAAGTCCAAGAGGAGAATGCTCTTAGAACAGCATGTCGAACGCAATGCAACCATTTCGACTTTGTACATCATGATCACCGAGTTGATCAACACACCAGCAGCTTTAGGGATCACATAAATCGACCGTATTTGTTGATGACGTTCTGAATCATTACCAGGAGAAAGGAACACCATGGGCGGCATATGTATCCTATTTTAGCGCTCCTGTGGGAGGAGCCATTACGTACGAAGTCTTGTTAAATGTCACAACTAGATTCGAGAGATGCATTTTGATCATGTAACCAACGGAGTGGGAATACACGTGGATCTCGCTAAAATGCATCTTGTTAGAAACTCATCGACACCAAAGATTCCTTCGGGGATGCAGCAATTCCTTGGTTTCGCTAGATGCTATCGCAGCTTACTCACAGAATTTCCGAAGGTCGCACAGCTTAAATCTCTTTAGCACAACAGGGTGTTGTCGTGAAAGACAAAACAGGAGGACGTCTTTTCAGCTTTCGAATTCCAACTCTGCAATGCACTAAGCATCGTCTTTACCCGATGGTGCGGGTGATTTAGTGGTATACCATGATGGTCCGAATCAGAGTCCCAGTTACACACGAACGCAACACGAGAGAGTGATGACTTACGTGGTGGAGTTACAAAGAGAAACTGCACGACACACAACCGGCGGTGAAAACCGTGGTCTTGGGATTTTGGATGGAGGCATTACTTGGACGGTACCAGATGCGTTATTTAGACCTATCACAAGGGTCTCCCGTGTACCTTGACTTCGAAAGAGCTAAATTAGTTAATGGCATCGCTGGAGGGAACTTTTGGATTATTACAACTATGAAACTTGAACGTGCACGAGCTTTGCAGCTCACTATCGACTCTAACTTACCTGATCCGACTGTAACACCCGTCTTTAATTTTCATTATTTAATCATAAGAAAAGCGGTATTTGTAAAAAGAAGATTTATAACTAACAAAAACTTAGTTAGTAAACTAAGTTATACTTCATCATAGCATTTAACATGGTAAAATAACTGGTTTTAAACATAGGTCATTCAGTAGTCTTTACAATACTACTTAGATCAACTAGATTAGATTAGTGCGGAAGCATCCAAAAATTTTGTGTTCGGTTCTTGAAGCATCAACTTGATCGTCATCCGCATACTTGCAATACCTAGAAACTGGAAAATTTAACAAATATTAGTATTAGAATTCTTAGAAAATTTGCATAATCGAAACTACGCTAAAAAACGGATTCGATTAACTAAGTAATGCAAAGTTTAACAAAAATAACAGGGCTCTACCGTAACTTACGTAGCCACCGTAAGTTACGGTAGCTCCTGGACAACACTGGTCCTACCGTAAGGCAGTAGGAATCTGCCGTAGCATTTTAGCCTCTACCGTAAGTTACGGTAGATACCGTAACTTACGGTAGTCTCTGAAATTTTGCATTTTGACTGATTTTTTTGTTTCGCCCAAACCCAAATCTCGGATTCCTCATTTTCAACACCCACGCTCCCATCACCGGTTTGCGTGTTTAGTAATTCGCTACCCGTCACTCGGTCTCAAAATCTAACAGTAAGGTACTACCGTTTTTCGATCCATACCCTCTCTTAATGACCCGTTTAGTTTACCCTTATGGACTTCATCATTCAAGCAAACCAACACCCTAGATTCTCGTATTCTAATATGTCAATTATTAACAATAACAAAAGACCAATTAACCATATTACGAAGCATTAGCCACGCATTAATTGATTATTCGACCCGCTTGGCTCATCTACGGAATCCTCCGTTATGATGACTACCAGCGAGGTCTAACCAATTCTTGACCTATTATTCAATATAGCGAACATTATCGCTTTAAATCAACACAACTTTTATTCTACAATTCAACTAGACATATGCTAATTATCAAAATTTACCCAATGTAACGAATCAAGTTACATGCCTTTAGAGCACACCCTTCAAGCGCGTATCTCCCCCGGCGTGTCCGCTTGATGTTCCGGATTCTTTGCTTAAAGAGTTCAATTCACAACAAGTTTAGAACTCTTTCATAAGCTTTAACGCATAATTCTCTACAATGATCAAATCTGCGTTTTTACCCAACCTTTAACATT
The DNA here is from genome assembly GCA_030545235.1 of Helianthus tuberosus. NCBI lineage: Eukaryota > Viridiplantae > Streptophyta > Magnoliopsida > Asterales > Asteraceae > Helianthus > Helianthus tuberosus. The sequence continues at coordinate 90,751,270 of CM060369.1, forward strand.
TTAATCCTCACTTAGGCGTTCCATCAAACACCTAGCGGGTCAGATTTTTATATAAATGAAACCAAGTTCATGACTTGTAATTATCATCTAAACCAACTTCGATTAGTCAATTCCATACATGTCTTAACATCAATATTTCCAAAATTACTCCTAAATTCAGGTTGTGCTAGAACAAGATCATAAATTCTAGAGTTTATCAAGTTTTCTTCAAGCTCCTTAATCACCAACAATGGTGATTTGAACTCTATAATTATCATGCATTCTTTCAATAAGATTTCACCTAGGGTTTATCCCTAGACACCATACCTCTTCTAATTACATTCATGCAAGATACAATCAAGCTCAATTTCGATTTTTTCCATAATTAACCTAGAACTTGAGATGAATCAAAATACTAGAATTTCGCATACCTTGTGATCCTTTCAGTGAGGTGATCACTAATTCGTGTTTAGAATTCGATTTGGGACTGAATTGAACCTTCAATTAATCAATTTTTGTGAGAGTTAGGGTTTAGTGGAGAACCCCTTGTCGCCCCTGCTTCTTGATTGTAACAACCCTCAGTAAAACCGACACTCTCATAATATTTTTGACGCCTTAGTATATTTTAATATGTCCCATGATGTCTTTAAATACACCCCTTATGTGAAAACTGAGCCCGAAATACAATATAGCATTAAAATAAAATTTAAAAATCTGATTTTTAAGCTAAGGCGGGCCGCGTAGACCCACCCCAACCACTTACGCAGGCGGTATCAGGGTTAAATCCTGATATCGTTGATTTCTTAAGTTCAGGCGGGCCGCGTAATAGCCCCATTAAGTTAACCGCCCCAAAATGTGGCACAGCCCTGCGCCGCCACGTGGCTCAACACCCGGCTAAGCTAGTTGTCGAATCAGCCCAGCTACACGTTGACCCGGAGTCAACGCGGGCCGCGTAAGCCCCTGCGTATGTCACACCCCGACCACGTGTAACATACAAAACGTGGCGGAAAACGTCGGGGAGTGTTGTAACAGAATTAATTGTTTCATAACCATGGCATTCAAAGTTGTATTTTATTTATAAACATAAGAGTTACATTGTCTTAAACAGGAAATAAAGAGTTCATAACATAATTAAACAAGTCTATCTTCATTTTTAGTCTCTAAGGCACAGGTCCGCCCTAGTGTCACGATCATCATCCTACGGAAAAGCTCCAGAAAACACATGTGAAAATAGGTACGTCAGCATAAAAATGCCTGTGAGATACATAGGTTTGTGAAAATAAGGTTCATGACTTATGTTTAAGAAAATGTTTAGTCATGAACCCCGTACTTTGCTTTGTCTTGTAAATCATTTGAAAAATGATAAGATCAGATGATATGTATAACCAAACATTTGTTTATGTATAAGATAAGTTGTTTATGTAAATCAATGTCTTGTGAAGATAAGTTGTTTAGGTAAAACGTAATATGTCAAATATTGAAATGATTTAAGTAACGCTACGCCATGTAATATCATACAAACATTTGTTTATAGGAAGTATCAGCGGCGTATCCACCATGCTTGTATCATATTACACACGCCTCGTTATTCAAATCACTTACTCAAACCAATCACCAATGTAAATTGTTTATGTATAAATGAATTGTCATGTGATAATGTGTAAACCATATCGAAATGTATATGTTCAATGTAAACCACTAAATGTGTATATCACTGTCAAAATGTTTATGTTTAATGTAGATCATGTAATGTGTAACCAGAAATGTCATGTATGGTAAGTGAAATGTATCAACTAAACCATATGTAAAATGCACAACAACAAGGTATTGAAGTAAAACACAGTTTAAATCAAAGTTTTGTTTTGTGTAACAAATGCATGCTATACTGATACAAACATTTATGCGGTATTGTTATAATGCATACATCCAAGCCTTGAGACTGTGGCGATAAACCCTTAAACAAATTAAAGGTTTATCTAAGTTATGTATATCGAATTCGGTCATTCCTTCCAATCCAAACAAACCCAAGATTTCAGGAACGGGAGTTGTCAATTCCTATGGTACCACTACCTACTAACGAACGGCGTAGCTAATGTTAATGAATGTATTGTTCCATTGTAAACAAACCAAATGTCATACCCAAAATGTAAGCATGTGAAAACGATGCACTAAGTATGTAATCAAATGAACATACATAGCGTGAAATGTAATGTAAAACGATGTACTAAGTAATGCACACAATGGGCACACATAGCATGAAATGTAATGTAAAACGATGTACTAAGTAATGCACACAATGGGCACACATAGCATGAAATGTAATGTAAAACGATGTACTAAGTAATGCACACAATGGGCACACATAGCATAAAATGTAATGAAATCATGTACTATGAATGTACTAATAAACATAGCAAGTATATGATGTGAAAACATGGAAAGCATGAAAGTAACAAGTAGGCACATGTGTTTCACCCCAAAACAGTTTGGAAAACAGTAAAAGAGGGGTCTATGTACTCACTTGAGATTACTCAGTAGTCCTGGAGTGACAATCAAATAATGATAGAGATCTCGGAATCAAACGGCACCTAATATAGGTAACTATGTTAATAAACCGGACCTAAATCGGAAGATCGGGTAGCATGAGGGTTTGTAAACCAAACGAGTATGGAGACTCGTGTAATATGGTTCAACAAAGCCTACATACTAAATGAAACCTAACATAAGTGCTTACGACCCATTACGACCCGTTTAGGTAGCTTATGCTACTTTAACGCGTCGTTCGCGTGAAACGCGTTCGGACCGCCTAACTAGTCCTATGGCATGTGTTATATGCCTAAACATGTTACATAATCAGTTATGTGACAAAAGTTTAGGTTACATATGCTTAATTACCAATTATACATGAAAAGGGTATTCTGGTAATTTACCTAAGGCATATAAACTGCCTATCATACAACTACTCAAACGATGTGACCATAGGGTATAACCTCAGAAGGTTATTCCCTACCAACTATGGTCACCTAATGTATTTGGTCGGATCCTAATGATCGACCAAATGGGTCGGGTTCGAAGGTATAAGCGATTTATTAGATCGCTTACCCTACGACCCTAGACAACGTGGTAATCAGTAGGCATAGTCCCAAGGGACTATAACCATCGTGATTACAATCACGTTGCGAAGTTCAAACGAACTTCGCATTGACCATAAACTGGTCAACGCAGAAAGTCAAACAAAGTTTGACTTTCAGACTCGAAAAGCAATAAAAGAACGAAAGAATACTTACGAAGGGTCCCCGAATGCTAATCTCGATCCAAGAATCTCAGGTATGAAACAATGGTTTCAACTTAGAGTTTCTCAAATCAAAATTCTAGTGGGTTTAGCAATGGATGGCATGGGGTATTTATAGTGTTCGATTAGCCGTTAGGATCGTTTCTAGGAAACCGTGCTTTGATCTCAACCATACACCTCAAGAACATGGTATTACAAAACCATTTGAGCCCACGGTATTGCCAAAACCATGTGCGAAAGTGAAAATGGACCAAATACAATGTTTCTATCCAGGTTAGGCAGTCGCGTAGCGCCACTGCCAAGGCATGAGGTGCTCGCGCTACGCCACTGCCCACCAGTATCAGCAAAGTTTCAAAAATGGCAGAAATGGTCCCTGCAGCCCGTTTAAGCTATTTTCGATGCGTTTGAACCCCGTTAACCTCATTTCAAGACTCTAAAATGAATTTAAAGTATAGGGAACTCAAAACATGCTCAAAAATATCTCAGATGTCGGTTCGTTTGGCCGTACGATCGCGATGTTCGGTTAATTACGACGGAATGCGCATAAGCACGAAAAACGATCCAAATGACGCGACGAATGGATTTTTCTCAAGCCAAACACTAAAATAAAATATGATAGTGCTTACATAAATTTTTGGATGTCCGGATGTATTCAGAACGTAAGTTATGCGCGAAAATGCAACCTTGTGCACTTTTTGACACTTTTAGTCCCTGAATGACCCAAAAGTTTATTTTAGCACACCAAACCCCTCAAAGCCTATTTCTAAGATATATAAAGGATATTTAAGGTGTGTTTAACTTATGGTCTTGTTCCGGAATGTTCGTTACAGTTCAAATTGGCATACTTTCGCAGTTTGTCAAGTTTAGTCCCTGTAGGCGAATTAACTTGTTTTTGCCATACCAAAGCCTTCAAAACTTATTTCTAAGTTATGTAAAGGTTATTTAAGGTATGTTAAGTATATGTTGATGTTCCGGAGTATTTGTCGCATTAAACTGATTATGTTTACGCATCAGTTTGCGTATAACTCTCCAGAAAGCGATGTAGAGTTTGAAATTGAATAATAGTCAAAACATGAAAAATGTAAAACACAACCAAACAAACATTGGGATAAAATAACATTGTTTTATTGATAACTGAACTGTTCACAATGATTACAAGCACAGATGTTACAGTCTCCCCTACTTGTGGAAATTTCGTCCCGAAATTTATTTAGAGGAAACTCGTGGGAAAAGATGCGGATATTTCGCCTTCATTTGATCTTCCCGTTCCCAAGTAAACTCGGGTCCATGTTTAGCTTCCCAGTGAACTTTGACCAAAGGAATGCGCTTGCGTTTGAGCCACTTGACTTCACGTTCCATGATTTCCACAGGTTTCTCAACAAATTTCAGTGTTTTACCAACACGAATTTCGTCAAGTGGTATGTGGAGGTTCTCATCAGCTAAACACCTCTTGAGATTGGACACGTGAAAAGTTGGATGAACATTTCCAAGTTCAGGAGGTAACTCAAGTCTGTAGGCTACCTTTCCGATTCTTTCGACGATCTTGAATGGTCCAACATATCTAGGTGCAAGTTTTCCTTTCTTTCCAAATCTGATCACACCTTTCCAAGGTGAGACCTTAAGTAATACTCGATCACCGACTTGAAATTCCAAGGGCTTGCATTTTGGATCCACGTAACTCTTCTGACGGCTTCTAGCTGTCTGAAGGTTATCACGAACTTTCTTAACCTTATCAGTTGTCTCTAAAATGAGGGCATGTCCAGTAAGCTGAGCCTCGCCAATCTCATTCCAGCAGACTGGTGAACGACATTTTCGACCATATAGAGCTTCGAAAGGAGCCATTTTGATGCTGGTGTGATAACTGTTGTTGTAGGAGAATTCAATCAGCTGAAGATGTGAATCCCAACTACCACCAAAATCGATCACACAAGCTCTAAGCATATCCTCCAGAGTCTGGATTGTTCTCTCAGATTGACCATCCATTTGCGGATAATAAGCTGTGCTCAGATTAAGTTGGGTCCCCATAGCAGATTGCATGGTTCTCCAAAAATAAGAAGTGAAACGAGCATCTCTGTCAGAAATGATGTTCAAAGGAACACCATGTCGAGCTACAATTTCATCCACATAGATTTTTGCAAGTCTGTCAGCAGGAAAGTCCTCACGGATTAGCAAGAAATGTGCTGACTTAGTAAGACGATCAACGACTACCCAGATGGCATCATGGCCTTTCTTGGTGCGTGGAAGTTTGGTAACAAGATCCATAGTAATGTTTTCCCATTTCCAAACTGGGATCTCTGGTTGCACCAATAAACCCGAAGGACGCTGATGTTCAGCCTTAACCTTAAGATAAGTAAGGCATTTTGATACGTATAAGGCAATGTCTTTCTTCATACCAGGCCACCAATACTGAATACGAAGATCCTTATACATCTTATCTGAGCCCGGATGAATAGAATAACGAGACTTATGGGCTTCATCCATAAGCAAGGTACGAAGATCATCCTGGCCTGGGACCCACAAACGGTCCATGAAGTAATACGATCCATTGTCCTTCAGTTCCAGAGCAGGTGTTATGTGATAGGGAAATTCCTTATCCATCAAACCCTGTGAAACACAAGATTGTTGAGCCTGAGAAATGCGGGCTTGGATATCGGATCGAGCTTGTATAACAGATTGAACACGTACACAATGAAGCTTAGTACGTTCCTTACGACTCAATGCATCGGCTACGACATTCGCCTTACCAGGATGGTAGCGAATTTCGCAGTCATAGTCGTTTAAAAGCTCAACCCAACGTCGTTGCCTCATGTTGAGTTCTTTCTGATTGAAGATATGTTGAAGACTTCTGTGGTCAGTGAAAACCACACATTTTGTACCGTACAAATAGTGTCTCCAGATCTTAAGAGCGAAGACAACTGCACCCAACTCAAGATCATGAGTGGTGTAGTTCTTCTCATGTATCTTCAACTGCCTCGATGCATATGCTATGACTTTGTTCCTTTGCATCAGAACACAGCCAAGACCCAATTTAGATGCATCGCAATAAACGACGAAATCGTCATTGCCCTCAGGCAAAGTCAGAACAGGCGCATCACAAAGTTTCTGCTTCAAGTGTTGAAAAGCTTCCTCTTGTTTGAATCCCCAATCAAAGGGTTTGTTCTTCTGAGTTAGAGCAGTTAGAGGAACTGCAATCTTCGAGAAGTTTTCAATGAAGCGGCGATAATAACCCGCTAGACCAAGAAAAGAACGAACTTCAGTAGGAGTAGTAGGCGTATCCCAATCCTTAATCGCATTGATCTTGGAGGGATCTACATGAATACCTTGTTCGTTGATAATATGTCCTAAGAATTGAACTTCTTTAAGCCAGAATTCACACTTGGAGAATTTGGCGAAAAGTTGCTCTTTCTTCAGGAGTTCCAGAGTAAGACGAAGATGTTGCTCGTGATCAGCTTGCGTCTTAGAATAAATCAAGATGTCGTCAATAAAAACAATGACGAACTGATCCAAATAAGGTTTGCAGACCCTATTCATTAAGTCCATGAAAACAGCAGGAGCATTAGTCAAACCGAATGGCATGACTGTGAATTCATAATGCCCATAACAAGTGCGGAAAGCTGTCTTGGGAATATCTTCTTCATGCACCCGAAGTTGATGATATCCAGATCGCAGATCAATCTTCGAAAAATAAGAAGCACCTTGTAACTGATCAAAGAGATCATCTATGCGCGGTAGGGGATATCGATTCTTGATGGTAAGCTTGTTAAGCTCACGATAATCGATACACGTCCTAAAAGATCCATCTTTCTTCTTGACAAAAAGAACGGGAGCACCCCAAGGTGAAAAGCTAGGACGTATAAAACCTTTGTCCGAGAGTTCCTGAAGCTGATTAGATAACTCTTGCATCTCAGATGGTGCAAGACGATATGGAGCTCTGGCAATGGGATTTGCACAAGGTACGAGATCAATGCGGAACTCGACTTGGCGTGCTGGAGGTAGACCAGGTAAGTCTTCAGGGAATACTTTAGAATAATCCCGAACGACAGGAATATCTGAAATAGACTTACCCTTGCCTTTATCTGCTGTAACATGTGCTAAGAAGGCCACATAGTTCTTCCGCAGATATTTCCGAGCTTTAAAACAAGACATGAGCTTGAGGCCACCAGACGGTTTCTCACCTTGAACCTGTAGGATCTCACCTGTCGGAAGCGGCATACGAACGATCTTCTCGAAACAGACTACCTCTGCGTGATGCTTAGATAACCAATCCATACCCACTATAACGTCGAAGCTTCCAAGTTGCATAGGCGTGAGGTCGATAGGAAAAAGATGGTCGTTAAGGTTTAACTGGCAGTTGTGAAGAACAGAATCAAGAACAATGGGTTCACCGCTAGCAACTTCTACTGTCAAAGGTTTACCTAGTTTCGTTCTAGACACGCGAAGCATTTGCTCAAAAGACAATGACACAAAACTCTTATCGGCACCCGAATCAAAGAGAACAGATGCAGGCTGATTATTAATAAAGAACGTACCGTTCACCACATTATCGTCTGCCTGCGCCTCTTGGGCATTCATGTTAAAAGCTCGTCCACGAGCCTGAGCCTGATTCTGATTTTGATTCTGGTTCTGGTTGGCTAGCCTTGGGCACCGGTTCCTGTAGTGGGTCAGATCCCCACAGTTATAACAAGCACCCGGTGGGTATTGTGGTCTTGCAGCTTGACCCTGTTGCTGAGCAGGAGGCTGAGCAACTTGTTGAGCTTGGTTATGAACGGCCTGATTCTGGTTAGCAGGAAAGCGGCAAGTAGCGGCAAGATGACCCGATTTCCCACAGTTATTACAGAAACGACACTGATGTTGCGGCTGATGGTGACTGTTGCATCTATTGCATAAAGGTGCATTCCCTGAATAGGGTTTCTTCGCTGGAGGCTGTGCGGGTTGGTTGGGAGCTGCCTGGTTAGCTTGGGCAGTGACAGCATAGTTTTGGGAAGCCTTACGCTTCCTTGACCCTCTCGAAGAACCAGAATTCTTTCCATTCTTGTTTTGACCTTTCTTGCTATCTTCCTTGTCAGCCGACTGTTTCTTGCCCTTGTCACCCTTCCTGTGCAACTTATTCTTCCGAATCTGCGACTCAGTCAATGTCGCCGATAACTCGATCGCCTGACGAAGTGTGGTAGGGTTACTACCAGTAATGATGTCTTGTACTGAGTCAGGTAGACCATCGATGTATCTTTCGATAGCCTTGTCGAGTGGGGTGACCATCGTTGGGCATAGCAAACTCAGCTCCTCAAACCTATCAGTATATGCCCTGTGCTCGCCACTGTCTTGTTTCAAGTCATCAAACTCCTTCTCCTAGGCTCGCTGCTCATGACGAGGGCAGAATTCCCTCATCATAAGAGCCCTAAGTTCAGCCCATGTCTGTGCTAGAGCAATTTCTGCACCTCGGTCTCTCATAACCCCATTCCACCATGTAAGAGCCCTCTTCTGAAACACACTCGAAGACAACTCGACCTTGCGATTATCCGGACAGTGAACATGACGGAAAGTATTCTCAATGCTCTCGAACCATTGAAGAAGCCCAGTCGCTCCCTCAGAACCACTAAACTTGAGTGGTTTAGCCGAGTTAAAATCCTTGTATTTGCATGGAGCATTGTTATTGTTGTTGGCTTGGTGCCATTGAGCAAAGAGATTTGGGAATTGAGCAGCCATCTGCTGCGCAATGATTTCTGCCAGTTCGGCAGTCGCTATCTGGTTCTCGCGTCGAGGAGGCATTCTAAAAGAGGAAAACATGAAAGGAAACGAGTGAGATGATTGGATGAAGAGAATGAGATGAAACAAAATCAACAAAAGAAAAGATGGTGGTCATTCGTCCGCATTACCAAGCTAACAAATGACACACAGTGACTAATCAAAGTAAATGGATAAAAAATAATGTATCGCAAAGACATGCTCGCCTATAAGTGAACACTCATCCCAAGAATTCCCAGGTAAGCACAACTGGTCTCGCGTCTGATAAGATATATACGAAGTGCTTGCCTAGACAGAAAACCCAGAATACAGGCATTCACTCTTCCAGTTTGCACGTGTTCACACTATTTAGAACCCAAAACTTTGACGAGATTTTGAAAATTTGAAGGCACAAGGCCAAAAATTTTAGTTAAACTGGAAGGGTTCAAAACCTTACAAAAGAGGGTTCAAAACCATGTAATAAATTATCCAAAAACAGATGATTGTTTTTCAAAAAAATCGTTTCGGAAAATTTTGGTTCTTGTTTTGATAATCACCTAAGGATAGGTGATGTGCATGTTTTAAGATCTAAACACAAGATAACTTGTGTTAGGGTCCTAGAAAAGTTATAGTCTAGGTCAAAGAATTACTAATAACCTAATTCCCTATAACCATTGGCTCTGATACCAACTCTTCTGTCACACCCCGACCACGTGTAACATACAAAACGTGGCGGAAAACGTCAGGGAGTGTTGTAACAGAATTAATTGTTTCATAACCATGGCATTCAAAGTTGTATTTTATTTATAAACATAAGAGTTACATTGTCTTAAACAGGAAATAAAGAGTTCATAACATAATTAAATAAGTCTATCTTCATTTTTAGTCTCTAAGGCACAGGTCCGCCCTAGTGTCACGATCATCATCCTACGGAAAAGCTCCTGAAAACACATGTGAAAATAGGTACGTCAGCATAAAAATGCCTGTGAGATACATAGGTTTGTGAAAATAAGGTTCATGACTTATGTTTAAGAAAATGTTTAGTCATGAACCCCGTACTTTGCTTTGTCTTGTAAATCATTTGAAAAACGATAAGATCAGATGATATGTATAAATAATTGTAAGGTTAAATGAATAACCAAGAAAAATGAGTTTGTATAAGATAAGTTGTTTATGTAAATCAATGTCTTGTGAAGATAAGTTGTTTAGGTAAAACGTAATATGTCAAATATTGAAATGATTTAAGTAACGCTACGCCATGTAATATCATACAAACATTTGTTTATAGGAAGTACCAGCGGCGTATCCACCATGCTTGTATCATATTACACACGCCTCGTTATTCAAATCACTTACTCAAACCAACCACCAATGTAAACTGTTTATGTATAAATGAATTGCCATGTGATAATGTGTAAACCATATCGAAATGTCTATGTTCAATGTAAACCACTAAATGTGTATATCACTGTCAAAATGTTTATGTTTAATGTAGATCATGTAATGTGTAACCAGAAATGTCATGTATGGTAAGTGAAATGTATCAACTAAACCATATGTAAAATGCACAACAACAAGGTATTGAAGTAAAACACAGGTTATTCCCTACCAACTATGGTCACCTAATGTATTTGGTCGGATCCTAATGATCGACCAAATGGGTCGGGTTCGAAGGTATAAGCGATTTATTAGATCGCTTACCCTACGACCCTAGACAACGTGGTAATCAGTAGGCATAGTCCCAAGGGACTATAACCATCGTGATTACAATCACGTTGCGAAGTTCAAACGAACTTCGCATTGACCATAAACTGGTCAACGCAGAAAGTCAAACAAAGTTTGACTTTCAGACTCGAAAAGCAATAAAAGAACGAAAGAATACTTACGAAGGGTCCCCGAATGCTAATCTCGATCCAAGAATCCCAGGTATGAAACAATGGTTTCAACTTAGAGTTTCTCAAATCAAAATTCTAGTGGGTTTAGCAATGGATGGCATGGGATATTTATAGTGTTCGGTTAGCCGTTAGGATCGTTTCTAGGAAACCGTGCTTTGATCTCAACCATACACCTCAAGAACATGGTATTACAAAACCATTTGAGCCCACGGTATTGCCAAAACCATGTGCGAAAGTGAAAATGGACCAAATACAATGTTTCTGTCCAGGTTAGGCAGTCGCGTAGCGCCACTGCCAAGGCATGAGGTGCTCGCGCTACGCCACTGCCCACCAGTATCAGCAAAGTTTCAAAAATGGCAGAAATGGTCCCTGCAGCCCGTTTAAGCTATTTTCGATGCGTTTGAACCCCGTTAACGTCATTTCAAGGCTCTAAAATGAAGTTAAAGTATAGGGAACTCAAAACATGCTCAAAAATATCTCGGATGTCGGTTCGTTTGGCCGTACGATCGCGATGTTCGGTTAATTACGACGGAATGCGCATAAGCGCGAAAAACGATCCAAATGACGCGACGAATGGATTTTTCTCAAGCCAAACACTAAAATAAAATATTATAGTGCTTACATAAATTTTTGGATGTCCGGATGTATTCAGAACGTAAGTTATGCGCGAAAATGCAACCTTGTGCACTTTTTGACACTTTTAGTCCCTGAATGACCCAAAAGTTTATTTTAGCACACCAAACCCCTCAAAGCCTATTTCTAAGCTATATAAAGGATATTTAAGGTGTGTTTAACTTATGGTCATGTTTCGGAATGTTCGTTACAGTTCAAATTGGCATACTTTCGCAGTTTGTCAAGTTTAGTCCCTGTAGGCGAATTAACTTGTTTTTGCCATACCAAAGCCTTCAAAACTTATTTCTAAGTTATGTAAAGGTTATTTAAGGTATGTTAAGTATATGTTGATGTTCCGGAGTATTTGTCGCATTAAACTGATTATGTTTACGCATCAGTTTGCGTATAACTCTCCAGAAAGCGATGTAGAGTTTGAAATTGAATAATAGTCAAAACATGAAAAATGTAAAACACAACCAAACAAACATTGGGATCAAATAACATTGTTTTATTGATAACTAAACTGTTCACAATGATTACAAGCACAGATGTTACAGCGTACATTCACGCGGGCCGCGTGAGAGTCAGGTTTTGCAACTATATAAGGAGGCCTCGGGATTTCATTTACGTCGCTCACATCTTTTCTTTCTAAACGAATTCTGAAGTAGTAAAAGTAATACGCGGGTATTATATCCCCCTAATTAGAGAGGTTCTGCTCCGTTGTAAGTATTATAACCCCAGTTTCATAATAGATACGCTGCCCGATTGATTTAGGGTTCCGTAACAACTGTCGTGGTTCTGCCCGACGTAGTTGTTGGAATGCCGTCTCGGGGAGGGTATCATTAATATTTTCAAAGGGTTATGATACTAACCAATGTACATTTGTATAAATTATAGATTATATCCAAGAAACCCTTACGCGAAGTCTAAAATAGCAATGTGAGTTTATCCTCTTTTTGTTAACCTTTTTGGAATGTTTTACAAAACCTTAATTGTTTTACAATGTGATTAAGCGGTGATTGAGTCTTTGTAGTTCTTCAATTACTGCCGGTATGTTGGGGTTTTGTATACAAAATTTACTACTGCAAGTAGTAAGTCGGGGATGACAGTACGTTACCATTGGACAACGAGTTAGCCAATGTGTAATATGACCCACAAGTCAGGATTGACAGTACTGAATGAGTAATTGTGTAGAAATAAACAATGTGATCGCTCTCATACTGTTTTAAATTGATAAAATGTTTCTTGATTAAACTGGGATTCACTCACCAGTATTTCCCACTGACAAATGTTTTTAAAAGGGTTCCGGCCTCGAAACCAGAATACGTACCAAATAATGTAGGGTAGAGTCGTTGCATCTCTTCTTCGGACTCCCATGTGGTATCCGAGCCTTTCCTATGCTCCTATTTGACTTTTCCTTGGTCGATCTTTTTGTTTCTCAAATTCTTCACTTTACGATCCAAAATCGCGATTGGCTTTACTGCATAGTTGAGACTGTTATCCACCTCGATGTCATCGTAGTGGATATGGGCAGTTTCGTCTGCTAAACATTTTCGGAGATGTGACACGTGGAATGTGCCATGTATCCCACTCAACTCCTCGGGTAGTTCAAGATGGTATGCTACTTTACCAACCCGTTCAACGATTCTAAATGGCCCAATAAATCTTGGGCTCAATTTTCCTCTTTTTCTAAACTGAGTTATTCCCTTCCACGGCGACACCTTCAACATCACCCTATCGCCCACTTGAAATTCAATTGGCCTCATTCGCTTATCCGCATACGACTTTTGTCGATCCTGGGCTGCTTTTAAGTATGTTCGGACCAAGTCGATTTTCTCATTCGTAATTCGGATTATATCAGTATGTGCTAGTTAACGCGGACCCACTTCCCCCCAACACACCGGGGTTCGGCGCTTTCTACCGTAAAGCATCTTGTACGGAGCCATACCGATGCTTGCGTGGTAACTGTTATTATATGAAAATTCGACCAATGGTAAATAGACATCCCAACTACCCTCGAAATCGATAATGCACGCCCGTAATATATCCTCCAACGTCTGTATTGTTCTTTCGCTTTGTCCATCCGTTTGTTGATGGTACACGGTGCTAATGAACAACTTAGTTCCCATTTGTTCTTGGAATTCACGCCAAAAGTTTGAAGTAAATCAAGTATCTCTGTCGGACACAATAGATATCGGTACTCCGTGACGTGCCACTATTTCATTAGTATATACTTCTGACATCTTTTCGGGCGTATAAGTCTCACAAATCGGAATGAAGTGAGCACTTTTCGTCAATCTATCCACAACTACCCATATAGCATCGAAACCGCGGCTAGTTTTGGGCAGTTTGGTCAGTAAGTCCATTGTGATTTGTTCCCATTTCCAGACTGGGATATCCAATGGTTGCAGTTTACCATACGGCTTTTGGTGCTCTGCTTTGACTTGCAAACAGGTCACGCATTTCTCCACATATTTTACCACATCCCTCTTCTTTTCGGGCCACCAATAGTTTTGTTTCAGATCGTTGTACATCTTGGTCGCACCCGGATGAATAGAATATCGGGATTTGTGAGCTTCATCGAGTAGAAGCGCCTTAACCCCACAAGAATTTGGAACCCATACTCTCCCGGATCGAGTCTTCAACCCGTTCTTTCCATCCGACAAATCTTTTAACTGGCCGATTATTCTTTCCTTCTTCCAGTTCTCCTCTTTAACTGCTTCTACTTGCGCTTCTCGGATACGTTCAAGTATACCCGAGGTCACCACAAGCTGCATCGACCTTACTCGTATTGGGACATAGTCCGCTTTTCTGCTCAGAGCATCTGCCACCACATTTGCCTTTCCAGGATGGTAGTGTATTTCACAATTGAAGTCCTTCACCATTTCTAACCACCGCCTCTGTCGCATATTTAACTCCTTCTGATCGAAGAAGTATTTTAAGCTCTTGTGATCGCTGAATATGGTGCACTTTACCCCATACAAATAGTGCCTCCATATTTTTAACGCAAACACCACTGCAGCTAATTCGAGATCATGCGTGGGATATTTCTTTTCACGTATCTTCAATTGTCTCGAAGCATAAGCTATAACTTTGCCCCGTTGCATCAGAACGCATCTGAGCCCCGATAGTGAAGCATCCGAATAAACCACCAAATCTTCGACTCCATCCGGAAATGTCAATACCAGAGCTTGAGTTAACCTCTCTTTTAGCGTTTGGAACGCCCCTTCTTGTTCAACACCCCAAATGAACTTCTCCTCCTTTCGGGTTAACTTAGTTAGCGGCGACGCAATCTTGGAGAAATCTTGAATGAATCTCCTATAGTACCCCGCAAGCCCTAAGAAGCTTCTAATTTCCGAAGGGTTCTTCGGGGGATTCCATTTCAACACGGCCTCGATCTTTGACGGATCTACCAATATTCCATCGGCACTTATGATGTGGCCGAGGAATTGCACCTCTCGTAACCAAAAGGCGCACTTAGAGAATTTCGCATACAACCTTTCTCGTCTAAGTGTCTCTAACACCTCTTATAAGTGGTGTGCATGCTCAGCTTCACTTTTCGAATACACTAAAATATCATCGATAAACACGATGACCGATTTATCCATCATTGGCTTGCAAACCCGGTTCATGAGGTCCATGAAAGCCGCGGGTGCATTTGTTAGCCCGAATGACATCACGAGGAACTCGAAATGTCCGTATCTCGTGCTGAAAGCCGTCTTCGGTACATCATCCTCCTTGACCCTCCTTAGCTGGTGATACCCCGATCTAAGGTCAATTTTTGAAAACCAATTCGCACCTTGTAATTGTTCGAATAGATCGTATATTCTCGGAAGTGGGTATCGATTCTTTACCGTGAGTTTATTTAACTCTCGATAATCGATACACATGCGCATGCTTCCGTCCTTCTTTTTCACGAATAGCACGGGCGCGCCCCAAGGAGACACACTCGGCCTTATGACTCCTTTATCGAGCAGGTCTTGAATCTGCGACATTAATTCTTGTAATTCCGATGGTGCAAGTCGGTATGGTGCTTTTGCTACGGGTTTCGCGCCCGGAACTAATTCAATTCTGGACTCTACCTCCCGCTCGGGCGGCATTCCCGGTAAATCATCCGGAAACACATCTTCAAAGTCACATACTACGGTTATGTCTCCAATCTTCGGCAATTCTTTATCGGGCTCGTTCGCGTATATCATAAATGCTTTACATCCATGCCTCATGAGCTTGTGAGCTTTTATCATCGAGCATATTATAGGATTGCCTCCTTTTTCGCCATAGATTGTGACGTGTTTTCCGCTCGGAGATGTTAGTTTTATCTCCTTACGGAAACACACGACCTTTGCGTGGTGTCGAGATAGCCAATCCATTCCTACAACCACTTGAAACTCTCCCATAGACATCGGGATTAGATCTATCAAGTATTCCTCATCATCGATACTTAGTTTGCAGCTTTGACAGACATCACATACTATGAAACTTTTTGTTATCTCCTACTTCAACCTCTAAAGGCATAGGTAATTTTGTCAACACAAATGAAGGATGTCGAATAATTCCATGTGAAATAAAGGATTTATTGGCACCCGTATCAAATAATACACGTGCGGGGATCGAGTTTATTGCGAATATACCTGAGACCACATCGGGTTCTGTCTTTGCTTCAACTGCTGTAAGTTGGAAGGACCTAGCTTTCGCCTTTGGAGCTTCCGTTGGAGATTCTTTAGTGTCTCTTTTTCCAACCAATTCTGGGCATTCAGACTTTTTGTGGCCGGGCTGATAACATTTATAGCAAACAGAAACCTTTCCGGGACATAACGATGCGGTGTGTCCCGTCTTCCCACATACCGGACACGGCTTGTCTTTGAAGCGGCATTCACCCTTGTGCCCCTTTCCACACACCTTGCAACTTGGCGACCCGCCTTTAGCATCCACTTTCTTTCCCGATTCCACAGTTCGAGCTTTCTTTGTAGGGCTTGGATTCACATCCTGTGCCCTTCGTTCACCCCTTTCAACTTGTTTCTTCAATTCAATTTCCCGTTCCCGAGCAGCGTTTATGATCTCTGTAAGGGTCTCGTATTTTGAAGGAGTCATAAAATCCCTATACTCGGCGCTCAACATGTTATAGTAGTAGTATATCTTCTGTTCTTCATTCGTCACCAATTCATTGCAAAATTTCATCTTATCCATAAACGTTGCCGTAATCTTGTCTATGGTCTCGCCCTTGTGCCTAAGTTGCATGAACTCTTCCTTGATTCTATTAATGACCGCCTTGGGACTATGATGTTTAAGAAACGGCATCTTAAACTCCTCCTATGTCATGGCCCTCGCTGCTTTGGCTCTTATTTCCTTCTTTTTATTGTCCCACCAATCTTTGGCTTGACCCCTCAACTGACCCGTTCCGTAAGCAACAAAGTCACTTTCATCACAATGGGTCCTTTCAAACACTCCTTCAACATCTCTTAACCATCTCTAGCATATTATCGGGTCAACCTCCCCGTTGTAGATTGGCGGTTTACACGCCATAAACTCTTTGTACGAACATCCCTTACGTTCTCCCGATTTCTCTTTCATAAGGTTGACATTATCTTCCAACCTTTTGACTCGTTCTTCGACAAGTGACAACACCGTGTTTTGGATTTTGTCTATAAACCCGGATAGAGTACCTTCAATTGCCTTCCCCACTTCTTCGCCAATTATCTCTTTCATTTGTTCGGTGCTTGTCGGCACCGGATCATTATCGTTTCCTTTCGACATCTTGAAACTGAAATGTTTACATTAAACGTTAAACATTTCATTTATAACATAGCTTTATTTGTTTCGGTTTAGCCAAGTTCATAACTTGCTTTAACCGTTCAGTTTTGATGCACTTTCCGGGTTTGAGTGTGTTAACACGCTCTTCCCATGCACATTAATTCGCATCTCATTTCTCACATAAGATAGGATCTACTAAAATAATTAATTAATTCTTACCGGACGATTGATCAAGCTTGAACCGAACACTTTGTTGACAACCTTAAGCTCTGATTACCAACTTGTAACACCCGTCTTTTAATTTTCATTATTTAATCACAAGAAAAGCGGTATTTATAAAAAGAAGATTTATAACTAACAAAAACTTAGTTAGTAAACTAAGTTATACTTCATCATAGCATTTAACATAGTAAAATAACGGGTTTCAAACATAGGTCATTCAGTAGTGTTTACAATACTACTTAGATCAACTAGATTAGATTAGTGCGGAAGCATCCAAAAATTTTGTGTTCGGTTCTTGAAGCATCAACTTGATCGTCATCCGCATACTTGCAATACCTAGAAACTGGAAAATTTAACAAATATTAGTATTAGAATTCTTAGAAAATTTGCATAATCGAAACTACGCTCAAAAACGGATTCGATTAACTAAGTAATGCAAAGTTTAACAAAAATAACAGGGCTCTACCGTAACTTACGGTAGCCACCGTAAGTTACGGTAGCTCCTGGACAGCACTGGTCCTACCGTAAGGTAGTAGGAATCTGCCGTAGCATTTTAGCCTCTACCGTAAGTTACGGTAGATACCGTAACTTACGGTAGTCTCTGAAATTTTGTATTTTGACTGATTTGTTTGTTTCGCCCAAACCCAAATCTCGGATTCCTCATTTTCAACACCCACGCTCCCATCACCGGTTTGCGTGTTTAGTAATTCTCTACCCGTCACTCGGGCTCAAAATCTAACAGTAAGGTACTACCGTTTTTCGATTCATACCCTCTCTTATTGACCCGTTTAGTTTACCCTTATGGTCTTCATCATTCAAGCAAACCAACACGCTAGATTCTCGTATTCTAATATGTCAATTATTAACAATAACAAAAGACCAATTAACCATATTACGAAGCATTAGCCAAGCATTAATTGATTATTCGACCCGCTTGGCTCATCTACGGAATCCTCCGTTATGATGACTACCAGCGAGGTCTAACCAATTCTTAACCTATTATTCAATATAGCGACCATTATCGCTTTAAATCAACACAACTTTTATTCTACAATTCAACTAGACATATGCTAATTATCAAAATTTACCCAATGTAACGAATCAAGTTACATACCTTTAGAGCACACCCTTCAAGCGCGTATCTCCCCCGGCGTGTCCGCTTGACGTTCCGGATTCTTTGCCTAAAGAGTTCAATTCACAACAAGTTTAGAACTCTTTCATAAGCTTTAACGCATAATTCTCTACAATGATCAAATCTGCGTTTTTACCCAACCTTTAACATTTTAATCCTCACTTAGGCGTTCCATCAAACACCTAGCGGGTCAGATTTTTATATAAACGAAACCAAGTTCATGACTTGTAATTATCATCTAAACTAACTTCGATTAGTCAATTCCATACTTGTCTTAACATCAATATTTCCAAAATTACTCCTAAATTCAGGTTGTACTAGAACAAGATCATAAATTCTAGAGTTTATCAAGTTTTCTTCAAGCTCCTTAATCACCTACAATGGTGATTTGAACTCTATAATTATCATGCATTCTTTCAATAAGATTTCACCTAGGGTTTATCCCTAGACATCATAGCTCTTCTAATTACATTCATGCAAGATACAATCAAGCTCAATTTCGATTTTTTTTCATAATTAACCTAGAACTTGAGATGAATCAAAATACTAGAATTTCGCATACCTTGTGATCCTTTCAGTGAGGTGATCACTAATTCGTGTTTAGAATTCGATTTAGGACTGAATTGAATCTTCAATTGATCAATTTTTGTGAGAGTTAGGGTTTAGTGGAGAACCCCTTGTCGCCCCTGCTTCTTGATCGACCAGACACACCCAAGGTGTGTGTTTGGTGTGTTTTAATTTTGTTTTTATGAAATGAAGTTTCAAATTTAGCAACATAGGCCCCTCAACTTTAGTTTTGGTTTATAACTTGAGCATTTTGTTCTTTCATGCTATATTACAAGTCCATGACTAACTAAGTTACTTATTTTCTAGTTAGCTTATCCTTGTTTATTCAATGCTTTATATTTCTTATTATACAGTTTTATAAACTTCGGGGTGTTACACCGACTCGCTCTGTTCAAACTGGAGAACTGAAGGAAGAGGATTTTCAAGTTGAACCCATGCGGGGCATGGAGAAGCAACCTTGGTAGGTCAGACGATATTCGCTACCTCATGGAACGAATGTGGATCTCATTATACAGTAACTGTAAGAAATTTATGTTGAGCAAAGCACACCGGCCTCGATATTCTCGCCGTCTGGGTTTTGACGAGGACATTAAGATTTATAAACCTTGTATTGGTGATCGGGCATGAAGGCCCACCTAGCTAGGTATGGGAATGATGTTTGACTTGTGGGAAAGTCAAGGTAAAATATTAGCAACCAGAAACACCGATATGGAAACGAGAACAGACTGCCAGGGATTTTGTCACTGGGCTACCTAGAACTCGAAACGAAAACAATATCACTTGGGTGATCGTTGATTGTCTCACGCTACCAGCACGCCTTCTTGCAACCAAGGAAACTGACGAGTCTTCACAGCCGTGAACGTTCCTCTGAGAAAGGCGGCTTTTAGGCACGAGGTGCCAACTTCCGTTGCTTCTGATTTTGAGATATACCTAATTTATGACAGGCAATACACGATACCCTGGGCTCACATCTAAACATGGGCATTGCTTATCACCGTAGGACAAATGGTTAGAGTAAACGAACCATTCTGGCACCTGATGACATGCTGCAGACATGTGTGTGATTGACTTAGTAACATTGGAAGGACACCTACCTTTGGTTAGACTTACTGCAACCACTACCATTCTTGTATTCGGTCAACTCTGTTTGGGGGCATTACGTGGACGACGATACCAATCTTTTGTTGAACTAAGGTGGGTGGCAATCTAATCACAGGTCCAGGACTTGTGCACGAAACTTTTGATAATTGCTTAGATCATAAATTGTTTGACGGCAAAGCGTGATTGTCAGGAAGCACTGGGAGTTCGTTGTAGGCGAACGTGTCATAAATGAAGGTTCCACCCTGGGAGGGTGTGGTACGCTATGGAAAAACATGACAAGCTTGGTTTACAATGGGTAGGGACAGTCAGAATTCTGGATAGAATCGGTGACATGCCTCACAAACTCGATCTACCTGACGAATTAGGAAACGTTCACGATGTCATTTATGTCTCGAACCTATCAACGCGTTTGTTCGATGAAACACTTGTAATACCCTTATTGGAGCCTAAGATTAATGACCAGCTGCAGTTTGTTAAGGAATCCACTGAAACTCAAGACGTGGGAGTTCGTTGGAACTCAGTCGAATTTCAATTGTGAGAGTTCGTTGGAACTCAAAACGTGGACCGGAGCTCACGTGGGAACGCAGCGATCGAAGTAAGCTCTAGTGTCTCGGTTGTTCAAGCGGTTGTATTAACTTCTGATATCATTGGCGAATTTCGGGACGAAATTCCTTTCAAGTTGGGGATGGTGTGGCACCCGAGGAAAATCCACAGTCATCCTGATCTAACACCTTACTTTTTGGGGTTACTTATCAAATTTCGGGACGAAATTTCTTTCAAGTTGGGGATGATGTGACAACCCGAGTTTTCAGGGTTTTTCCTCGACACGTCACTTGGTTGCAATTTAGTTTTCGTAATTTGTTTGCGTTATAACATGTGTGTGATTTGCTGCATGATTAAGGTTGTGATTGTTAATAAAATTGTGTTATATGTAATTGTTAAAATAACTTAGGACTAGTTTATGTCGTATGTTTGTGGCCACCTCCATCTCGACGAAACCCCATCCGACGAAACACCGGAGTTTCGTCGCCACCCCCTTGACGAAAGATACTCTTTCGCCGTAGTGGGCTTCGGCCCAGATCCAAGCGCGGCCCAACTCCCTCTGTACATATATTTAGGAATCTTTAGCGAACCCTAGCACTATCTTTTTCCCCTCTCCCATTGATCGACGGCAGCCCTCTAGATCGAATACTCTTCCTCGTGAAACTCGGTTAGTATGTTTACCATATATTATTATGATTTCTAGTATACAAGATTCTGTGTGTGGTGCCTTGATTGATAGAATGAATTAATGGTTGTGATTCTAATCATATGTGTTGCAAACTGAGTTGTGATTTGATTTAACAAGCGCACATGATGTTTATGGGAGCCTTGATTTACTTGATTATATGATTGCTTGATGATGTTGACTATGATCAGAATTAGTTGAGATCATGTTGTTGTTCGATAGGCTGTTAACCCACTTTAGGAACTGTTATGTAAATGAATGAATTACTACATGTGAATGATGAATGTTTGAGGATGACATTGTATGATTGATTAGGATAGAGTATGCTTATGTGCTAATATTAGATGATGAAACTGCTGGTAGGCGATTAGGGTTTTGCAGGAAACTGTTAGAATCCAGGTTCACCACGACGAAACATAGGGGAATTTCGCCGGCTGGATTCCGACAAAACATATGGGAGTTTCACCGTCAGCTTAGACCTGACGAAAGTTGATCTTCTGTCACCTGGATGTTTCGTCGTGTAAGGATACTAGCTGGACAGTAGGCACCGATAGTATTAACTTTGGACGTGGTTGTAGGATGTAGACTTTTGAGTTGTTTATGACGCTTGTGATGTGAATATCTGGTTACATGGTTTCGGTTGCTGCATGACAACAACACCAATTAAAACAAGGAAACTGTTATTGATTAATGAGAATAACCAACTCACTGTTGAATGCTAATATGTGATATGCATGCTATGTGTGTACAGTACGATGACTTTGTGAATAAGAACATGTGAAACATGTATCATTGATGCAAACCTGGGTGTGTGACTTGAACACCTGTTAGGTGACAACCATAAACTATTATACATGACGATGGGTATTTAGATTCATGAAACACTGCTGTAAGTAGAGCACTTTTATGTTAATCACTGTTAAGTGATTGAGTTGCATGTGAAGCCCGTGCACTTGTTATATGACTTCATGATAAAGGTTATAGATCAATGGATTGTATGTTTAAACGGTTACGATGCGTATAAGAACGTGTATCTTCCTTGTCTGCTACTTGTGCAATGTGTACATTAGATACGTGATATGTGTGAACACCATACTGATTGTTTTTGGTAACCACGGTAGGGTTGGTTGACCGACTTGGAGCGGATAATGTAACTTGTTAAATACCGAGCAAATCTAAGGTGAGTTCACTGCTCTTTTTCCAAGCATGCATCCCGAGGAGGGATATCTGGTAATTGTTCCGAGGAGGAACGTCGGGTTGTGGGATGTTGGTTATTACACTCATTTCTATCATATAAGACCCCTTACATCTACCGATAGTTTCCGGGGAGGCAACGAGGTATTTAGTTGATAGCGCTATTAGGTTTGGCACCCTCACACCGTACCGGGGAGGACGGGCGTGAACTAATTACCTTGACCACTTGACCAATGTTTTGATAGAGGCATTGGGGTTGGGCAAAAACATCTTGTAGCCATCTGCGGTATTCGAGTTAATAACAACATCAAATCATCGAATCTGTGAAACGTTTTAATCTGGTAACTGGTATCTAAACACGTTAACAAAACTTTGAACTCACCAGCGTCGTCTGACACACTTGTCTGCATGCTTGGAGGTTTGTAGGTTTATATCATTGGGACTTGTTGTCTGGGATGCAGGAGTGGTCATGGGTCGGGATACATGGAATCTCAATACAAGCTTAATGGTTTATGTACACATGGTTTACGAAACACTTATCAAATGAGTTAAGCTTCCGCTGTATACAATGAATGGCATGTATTGTTTGTAACACTTTATGATAATGAATGAAAGTTTATTTAAATATATTTATGAGTTCAATGTGATTGGTGTCCTGGATCTTGGTACGTCACATGCCTCACGGGGGGTTTCCGCGTGTGGTATTTTGGGGGTGTGACATTCCACCACCATCCACTCCCAACCACCACCCACTACCTGTCACACCCCAACCGATGGCAAAAACATCGGAGTGAGACGAAATAGATTGCAAGAGAATTTATAACACTATTTGTGAAAAATATTTAAATAATAAATTCTCATTTCATTTCTAAAGAGTCAATTACAAAGATTTGAAATAAATACAACATGAGTAACGAAATACAATACAATAAGAATACAAATTTAAAGTGTGTGTCTAAGCATCCTACTAGATTCCATGCATCACCAACATCATCGCTAAACCTGCAACATGTTTTAAAAGTGTAGTTCAATACAAAAAGTATTGGCGAGCATACAAGTTTGGTGCGTAGTATATAAGTATAAAAATGATAAGGAACAATCCACATGGAAAACCTAGTTATCAAGATTTACGTATAAACTAGCATGCGATGTATGAATGAAAATTTAACATGACCACTAGTCTACGGGCGGAGCGTTACTCCTATAGCGCTATACATGTTAAATGGAGGCTCGTACGAAGCTAATGACAAGTTCATCACACAAGTGTGGTCCAGTAAACACGAATCAAGCATAACAAATAGTAAGCATGTATTGGATTGTTTGTTTGTACATTTGCATAAGAATATGTATAGTAAGTGTGCTTTGTATATGATAACATGTTACACCCAAAAGTGTGAAAAACAGTAAAATGGGTCAAGTATACTCACAAAATTTGCATATGCTTTCCGATTATCCAATTATTGACGAGCAATGAGATTAGGAGATCAAATGTATAAGGGTTGAAGTTAAAGGTAGGTTTAGAGTCGAGATTCGGAATTTAAAACTATCATGAAAATAACATATGAAAATAATCACATAGTACATATGATACTTGTTCTTGACACTAGGAAACTCTAAAGAGTTTAAATGTTTTCATGGAACAAGGTTCCATTAGAATCGTGACAAGTTATCAAAGCATAGGGTGATATAATCTAGTACCTTGGCATATGAACACTAGTTCATCATCAAAGATTCGATTATTCGGATAATATGTTTATGTATTACATAGGTTATATAATATGTATTAATATGTCCAATAGTTCAAGCATGAGGTAGAAGATTAAAATCTTCATTTAGGTACATCTAAATGTCATAGAAATCATGTAGGAGGTAGGAAGAACAAGTCTTCCAGTTCGGCACCTCTAAGTGTTCACCACTACACTTGTTGTAAAAACATTCAAGGAGGGTCATGAACTACAAGTAATACAAGAATATTAAACACTAATCTATAAGAAATCATCAAGCAATGTGTGGATTTTATGTGGGACAACCCAAGTTAATCCCTATTCACACATACATCAAGTCTTGGACTTGAACATCATTTGTGGGTTAAAAACCCTAAACAAAACAGAATGTATGTGAGGTTTAACCTCTGATTTTGAATGTCTCAACCTTGTTTTTAAGCCTAACTAACCATAGAAGTGGTTATAAGCATAAGGACATAGGTTTGAGATGAGTTAGACTCAAGTTGAACAAGTTTAGCAAAGATTAGATGAAATCAGAAATGAACAGTGAACTTTGGAGCCTTTTTGGCGACGTTCCAGGGACTTATTTACTGTGAAAAACCCATGGAATCAAAGCTAAGGTCAATCCTAGCACATAGGAAAAAGAATGAGGTAAAACGGATAAGAAACGAGTGAGTTATGCTCAGTTTTGTAAGGAGGTATGAATCTGCTCGAACTCCTGATTTCCAGCTGAGTTTTGAGAGGTTTTTGAGTGTGTTTAAGGGTTGTAAAAGTGTGAAAATGGCTGGACATAAGTGGGTATTTATAGGGAAGAGTTTACGGTTTGGGTGGTTGGTGATTAATATAAGTTGTTGATGGTTGAAATAATTAAAAAGAGACAAACACAACAGCCATGAAGGCTGCGACCATATGGCTGTAAACAGCCTTAATTGTTATTTACTTTTTTTTTACATTCAGTGTTGTATATAGTTGTGACATTAGGAGAATGATAATTAATTAAAAAAAAAAAAACAATGACATGTTGTGATGTTAACTAATTAAATCAACAACCAACTTAGCCATAAAGGGTGTATGCGATCAGAAGTGGACAACCACACACTCTTTCTATTTTTTTATTAACTTATTAGGTTAGGTATTTCACATATTATATTAGGTTTGGTTAATTAAACATATCTCTAACTATTAAGATATCATGGTTTGGTGTTTAAATAATAAAAAAAAAACAATTAATACAATTGCCATGAAGGCACGAAAGTGTTAACAGCCATTTGATTTTTTTTTTACAATCAATTCTAGGTATAGGTTAGGTATTTTTTTTATGTTTAAATGTGTAATTATTATTAAACAAAGCCTAACATGTATAAAGGACAATAATTCAAGTTTCTTTTACAAGTAATTAAACATGGATTTTTTATTTTGCAAGGCATGATGTATTGTAATAATAAATCAAGTTTTTTTTAAATAGTAAAATTAATTAATTTAATTAAATAAATAAAATAGGATACATAACTAACCATGTTTATGAACAAATCTAATATAAAGAAAAAGGATTTTCGACGAATAACCTTTTCGGAAGGGACAAGTTTCTAAAAAAAAGATTTTCAAGACTCGTTTTCTAAATTAGGAAGGTTATGAAAACGCGGGGTGTTACACTACCCCCACCTGCGAAACCACCACCACTCAACTACCTACCCCTTTCATTCTTTTTTCTCAAAACCTCTTATTCAAATCTCCAATCACACAAGCAACAACAATAAGATCTGAAATTCAACAACAACAACCAACTACCCCCACCTAAAAAAATTAAGGAACTTTGAAACCTGCCAAAACCCCCAAAACAAAAAATCCCCAAAAACCCCAACGAGTCTCTGGCCATTAACGAGTCTCCGACCACAACGAGTCTCCGGCCATTAACGAGTCTCCGGCCACAATGAGTCTCCGGCAATTAAGGAACTTTGAAACCGCCATCGCCCCCACCTACTTACCACCACCAATTCCACCACCGCAACCCCACTGCACCACCATCACCAATTCCACCACCGCAACTCCACTACACCCCACCTACTTACCGGTCCATTTCCGCCGTTCAGAGCCACAATTATACAGTAAAATTAACAAAACCCCATTTCAAGAAAGGTCTAATATTCAATGTTTAAACCTCCAAACACACACCCACTTCACAAGAATCAACCAGCTGGCAATTTAGTAAATCTGTGAACAAAATTGAGATGGGTTTTGCTTAAAGATTGAATATTAAAAGAGGTGAAACTGGCCTAAAATGAGTGAGGTGTTCATTTGGAACAGAGGATGAAATATAGATAGAGAGAGAGAAAGAGAGTGGGTGAAGAGAGAGAGGAGTGAGAGGAAAATGTAGGTTTTTTATATTTATAATTTATTTTTTATTTCTTACACAATTAGTCCCTTGGATATCAAATTATTTACTCAACAATCCCTAGGGAGGTAAAATGACAAGAATACCCTCGTGTGCAAGGCACGTGACCATAGTTAACAAAAAAATATGACTGAGTTAGGGCTAAAGGACATAACGTGCAGGATTTTGAAACGTTAAGGACAAAACTCGACAATTTTAAAGGCAAAGGACACCGCCTGTAATTTGGTACAAACATAAAGGACAAAACTTGTAATTACTCTTAAAACTAATGTAATTTGATAAAGCATACAATTTTACTGGATGATCGCTTTTGTTTCAGTCTTTTTAGCTACACAAGTTGTGAGAGTTGATGAATTTGAATATTATATATGAAGGTCAACTTAGTATGTGACCAAGTGGACAAGACTTAAGAGGGTTTTCCTCCCGTGGAGTAAATAAAATTTTAATCCTTAATATAAGGACGAATTTAGGAGTGTAACCTTTGCTCTTAAAACATATATTATATATTACGTTTTTATTATGATTAACTAATTTAATAAAACTAGGGGAGGAAGGGGCACTCCCCGGGTAGCCCTACACGGGTTTGAACCCGTGCCAGCACACCATCGCGGGTAGGCTTGAAGGGTTGCGTTGGCTAGCTCAGGTACCCGCTCGAAATTTGTGGACTTTGATGTTTGTTGTTGACCACAATGGTCATATAACCATTTAAATAAAAAAGTATTTTTTTTAAACCTATAAATAACTATCTTTTCTCAACCCATTTTCACTATTAACCATCTCATTTCACTCTAAAGTCTAAACTCTAAACTCGCTTTCATTCTCAATGGCTAATCATTCATACGAAGAGTTGGGTATTTACTTACCGCCAAATGATTACGAAGACGATTTTCAACCAAACGTAGCCTACTTTATTTCTTGGAGAAGCTTGAGGAACTCGGAGCGGAAGACACGGCAACATCGTCGTCCATTAAAAAAGAAATTGTCAAACGTGATCATATACAAGGTAAGAAAATCTTATGAACAATTATTTTGTTGATGAACTGAAGTATAGTAATGAAACATTCAAATACCGTTTTCGTAGGTCGAAGCGATTATTCTTTAAAATTGTTGGTTATATTAAAAACAATATCCTTGGTTTTAAAAGAGATATGGTGTGCGGTTTAAAAAAAGTTTTACGGCAATATAAAAAGTTACATCCGCCATCAAACAACTCGCGATCGGTAATACTCCCGATGAAAACGGTGAGTATTTACAAATGTTCGAAAGGACTTCGCGAGAATGCCTTCAGTGTTTTTTTGCAAGGTCGTTAACCAATTGTACGACGATGAGTTCATGCGTAGGCCGACAAGCACAGACGTAGCGAATTTAATAAAAAACCATGAGGAAAAACACCACATTCCCGAGATGTTAGGTAGCATTGATTGTACGCATCTTGTGTTGAGGATGTGTCCTATAGCGTTACAAGGCCCGTATATGAGAGGTGATAATGAATACCCAAAGGTCATGGTCGAAGCGGCCACGTCACAAGATTTATAGTTTTGGCATGCGTATTGTGGACCTCTCGGGTTCACTAAACGACATCAATTTTCTCCAACGGTCTCCAATATTTCTCATTGAACGGAATGGAACCGCACCTAAGTGTCCATTTTAAGTTAATGGACATACATAAAAACGAGGATACTATTCAACCGATGGGGTCTACCCTACTTGGTCAACGTTTGTGAAAACTGTCACGCCCCGATTTCCGGTGAGCCCGAAAAGGCAGGGTTTAAGCGTGACAATTGGATAACATTATCACAATTTACATGTATGCAGTGGAAGTATTGAGTAAAGGTATTTAATAATAAAAGCTTGAATATATATAAATATTTATATAAGCGTTCGAGTACATGCCCACAGGCGAGAACAATATAAAAAGAGCTTTAGACATCACAGACCTTTAAGCTAGTGGTTGCAAATTCCAAAGCTTTTATCATAGCCGACCCGGATTCATAGTCTAGTATCAAGGTTCGGTACCTGTGGATCAATCTTTTGAAAATACGTCAGCTTTCGCTGGTAAATACAATTAACCGACTCGTTTTTAAAAATATTTTTTCAAAAATGGTTTAGTATATAGAGAAAACCCGTAGGTAGTCATTTAGTATTTCTTGGGGATTTATTCTTGTCACCAGTTTTACAATACTTGTCATACAGTTGGGAACCAGAAATCATAGTCGGTCATTTCCAGTGCTATAATGATTAAGGTACACACCAAAGTTTAATAACGCACCTTATAGTCAGTATGCCTACCCCGACACATTATTTAGTATGGCCATGATAGTTTATGAGTCGGGACGCCCGGACACGGTACCATTAACCCCCAAATGTTTCAGTTATCAAGTAATACGGATTAAACTGAGTTATTATATTTATAAGCAGATCTCAGGGCTCATTTTTATAATACCCGCTCCAAGTGGCATATTTTTCATACCCCAAGTTTAAAAATAAAATAAGTTAATAGTATTTACCTTTTGCTAGCTTCAACCCGATAACGATTTTAGTTAGCAAAAGCCGCAAGTCTAAGTATTGTTGACCCAAGTCCGATTATTTGGGTGGTTCTATAGTCCAGAATGAAAAGAATTAGTTATCCGTTAGAATGTATACGGGTCATAGGTAAGTTCCTTAGATTTGACATGTTACTTAGGAATAGGTTTGGTTTCGCTAGATTAAGCGTAGACTAGATAGAACGTGGTTTATACCTATCCTAGTGCAATGACACATTGGATAAAGGTTATTTAACCGTCCATTCGGTTTTAAAGTGGCTTTGAAATATTTAGACCTGTCACGCCTAGTTTATGCGAACTAGGTTCGTATAACTAGTTATGCGCGTATAGGCGGGTTCAAAAGGTCGGTTGGGTCTATGACAAGTCCTAGGTGTCAAAACATATTTTATAACATTATTATATTATATATATTAACACAAAGTGTTGATGAATAGTGATTTTGATTTTTTAAATTATTGTTTCAATTTTTTTAATAATATTTTATTTGTTATATATTTTATTTATTTTTCAAATAACCTGCATTCTATGTTTATATTTTCAACATTATAATGTAAATTTATTGGAAACGGATACTGTGCTCCTATCGTGCTAAACTTAACCAAACTGATTGCTTTTTTTCAACATTACAATATAAACTTTATTGAACACGGATATTGTACTGCTATCATACCAAAAAAAAGAACCAAAACCGACCCCGGATATTATATGTATCGATACCAGTATTTATTTATATTTTTTTTGCTTTCGATAAACCAATATTTATTTATATTGTTTTTGCTTTCGATAAACTGATATCGTATCGTATCGCTACTATACTACCTTACTCAATTGTATGGTTTATGTTTGGTAATGAATTTTGTGTCATAACCGTAGTCAACCGAACCGAAACCGAAGGCACAACATCTATATTGGTACCGGTACTTATTTTTATTGTTTTTACTTTTAATAAACTGACGTATCCTACCGAACAACATTGTTATATGTACTTATGTTCATTTTTGTGATTACCGGTTTTGATAATTTCCATTTATACAACTCTGTCTGCGATGATTAACGAATATCATTACCAGTACCATAACATTCTGAGCTGATCGATACCATTTGGACAACATCGTTGTCGATACCTGTGTTCATTTTTTTCATTTTCAATTTATGTAAAACATGTATTGATTCTATACCCATACCTGAACTATAACAAACCTAACCGATACCGAGCGAATGCCCATGACAACGTGCCGCTGCAACGCGCGAGGAAACAACCTAGTTATACATTATGTTAGAAAGTCATAATGTTATTTAGTTTAGATTAAAACCGTTTATTTAGTCATTACGACGAAGAAGGACATTGTTGTCATTTTTAATAGAGTTAAATGTCATTTTAGTCCATGTGGTTTGGGCTATTTTGCTAGTGTAGTCCAAAGGTTTCATTTTCTCATGTGGCTCCAAAAAGGTTTCACTGTTGCCATTTTAGTCCACTAGGTTAACTTCATTTTTTTTATGTTAATGGGAAGGGCATTTTGGTCACTTTATATGGCCGAATTGCCCTTCTAGTTAACAGAATTACATATAAAATGACCGAAATGGCCTTCTCGTTAACAGAAAAAATGGATGAAGTTAACCCAGCGGACTAAAATGATAACGGTGAAACCTTTTTGGACTCACACACGAAAAATGAAACCTTTTGACTAAATTGGCAAAATGGCCAAAACCACAGAGACTAAAATGGCATTTAACTCTTTTTATTATTTATATACAAGACTTGACCTACCAAATGACATGACCAAGAGGTATAACTTCAGAGGATTATACACTATATTAATATGGTCATAATGTCGGGTTTTAATAGGTTCTAACGTCGACCAAACGGGTCAGAATCGAAACTTAAAGCAAAAGTC
Organism: Helianthus tuberosus; assembly: GCA_030545235.1. Taxonomy (NCBI): domain Eukaryota; kingdom Viridiplantae; phylum Streptophyta; class Magnoliopsida; order Asterales; family Asteraceae; genus Helianthus; species Helianthus tuberosus. The sequence continues at coordinate 90,782,518 of CM060369.1, forward strand.
AAACTGCTTAACTTTCGAAATAGAATTGAGGTCTAAACTGAGTATGATGAGTTGAGTATGTCAAAATATAATATATTAGCCCATATAACTGATGATGCCAAAACATTTGCTTTTGATAGTTTAAAGTTCAATTAGCGTAAAATGCACATTTTACTAGTTTTGACTTTTTAGATATATTATGTTCGACTCATCATTTCGCCTATTAAACGTGATCGTCGGAGGATATGATCACAGGGGAATCATATCAACACTATTATGATCACGTAGGAAAGTTCGGATTGAACTTTGACTTGACCATTGTGGTCAGAACTAAAAGTCAAATTGTTTGACTTTCAGTTGGTTAATAGCTAAATTAATGAAATTGAACAAAGGGGAAACACTTACTAGACTTGAAGACTACTGAGGACACTATAGAATTGCTCATAAGCTCGAGGGAAGCTCCAATAAGTGTTTAGAGTGAGATTGAGAAGGTGTGAGTGAAGTGTTCTACATGAACACCTATTTATAGTGCGCAAGAGGTCACCAAATCAAGGCAAGTGTCCACCCACGTGTTAAGGACATGCTTAGTGTCATTCCAGGTGTTGAATTAAGGTGATAGGTGGCAAGAATCGCGAGATTAGTGGCAATAGGTCAGCACGAGAATGACAGCTGCCATTTTGCTATCGTTGGGCACCTCTTGCGGACAGTAAGAAGTAGGTTACGGTCCGTAAGGGGTGTTTTTCACCGCCTCACTAGTTTAAACCTCTTACGATCCGTAAGGGGTATACCTTACGGTCCATAAGGGACCTCCAGAGATGGAATTTTGGCATTTTGTTATTTTAGTCCTTGGAATTTTATATCTTTCCCACTTAGGCATATTCGGTATATCTCCTTCCATATAATCGGGATTATTTGGAGATTTGGGACACGTGTCGTCACATAGCTGGACGAAATTTTTCGGGGTGTGACAAAAACATTTCCGAATGCAGTCGATCCGAATGAAATGAAGTTCAAGAAACTGCAATAAGGGGCAAGAAAATATGTGGAGTGGCCTTTTGGTGACCTAAAAGGAAACTGGGGCATACCCAGGAGACCCATGCGTGCTACGACGGTGTACAAGATTATTAGCGAGACATATACGTGCATCATACTTCACAATATGATCTTAAAGGACGAGGGGCATTCTCACCGGTCCACATTAGGGATCCAATCGTCGAACCCGTTTTTGACGACACAACGCTTGCGGAGTTGATGAATCATGATACACATTATCGACTTAAAAATGATATTCTCATCCATATTGCAACTCAAGATCTACCACACTTCGAGGAGGAAGACGATGTGTTGGATTTTTTTTAATTTTATATTTATTCGTTTGTGTTGAATTATGTATTTTTATTTGAATTTAATGATGTTTATTTTCTATATAACATTTGACTTTATTTAGATAACAAATAAAAAAAGATAGCTTGCGACATTGATAGGCATGGTTTTATGTTGAAAGATATAGTGGTGAAATTGTTCTTTTTTTTTCTTTTTCTCCTTACTCGGGAATACATAAAATGTTTGATTTTTTATATTTTCCTTTACTTTTCATTAAACTCGAGAACATGAAAAAAATCACATACTTTCATCCATTTCCTCTTTTAATTTATTTTCGTTCCTCTCTGTCTGTTAAATAAGACTCGGGAACACAGTGTTAAAACCAGCTAACACCTCAAAACTAAAAACCATATATGTCCTGACCAACCATATAAAAACCATGTATGTCGTGACCAACAATATCCTCACACGTCATAAACCTTTTTGGCGCGAAAAGTTGAAATTGGCGCCAGAAACATCAAACCCTAACCTTTGTAAAGCCAATACTGAATCTCATTTTCGACAAACATTTTTCGCATCGATCTTAATCGAATCAAATCACTCTTCAATTTACCATCAATCGATATCATTTTCGTCGAATCACACCAACTGATCGGAAACCTAATTTTCCGATGGAGAATTTATCGATCATATGCGGCGGTTTAGGTACGATTGAAGAGGATAATGACCAGAATCAGATCGGGTACACTCCAGGAGAATATTGTTTAGGTAATCGTTACGGTTGTAAGTTATTTTGACTACAAAATTCTTGTCAGGTTATAAAATATTGAGTTGTGTGATTGATGAACAGATAATCTGAAGGATTTGCTGAGGTTTTTAAGGCGAGATGATCCGGAGACTCGTGAAGTGTTTAAACAAGTTTGTAAATGGAATATAGTGGGGAAAGATATATTGCAAATTATTCAGTATTGTCAGAATGATACTGCTTTGGTGCTAAATGCAGGTATATGTTTTATATAATGTTAGGTTTGTGATTATGTTTAAAGTGGATTAGAGTTGGGTTGTAGAAAACTAGAAATTCTAAGTGGAATATAGAGGGAAAAAGATATGTTACAAATTATTCAGTATTGTTAGAGAATGATACTACTTTGGTGTTAAATGCAGGTATATGTTTTTATAACTTTTTAGGTTTGTGATTGTCTTAAATGAATGTGAATTGAATGGTAGAAAACTAGAAATTGTAAGTTTGTAAATGGATTACTGGGAAAAAAATGTAAAAATGATACTACGTTGGTGCTAATTGCAGGTTTATAATTTGGTAGGTTTGTGATTGTGTTTAAAATGGATTGGAATTGGATGCTAGAAAACTAGAAATTGTATGTTTGGATTGAATTTAAATTAGGTGAGTTTTTACTTCTAGTTAAGGGCCTCAACCAAAAATTTAACTTGGTATGTTGGTTTGCTGTTCGCTTTCGAGCCGAGGGTCTCTCTGGAAGCAGCCTCTCTATCCCTATGGATAGAGGCAAGGTCTGTTTACATCCCACCCTCCCCAGACCCTATAAATAGCTCTGCTATCTGTGGGATATACTGGGTATGGTTGTTGTTGTTTTTAAACCCGGACCGGTCCGGCCGGGATCCGGAGACTGAAGCGGGCCGGTTCCTTGGTTTGAGCCGTTTCAACAATGGGCCGGTGGTCGGGCCGGGATCCGGGCGGTCAGGCCGGTGGGTCATAGCGAGGGTCGGGCCGGTCACATTATATTAACTTCATCTTCCTCATTAAAGCTGCAACTGGGTTTTATTCGGACCTGTTTTGGGTGGAGATCTAGATCTGGTGTTGATGAAGGGTGGTTGGGTAATGGTGGTTCTTGTTGGTGGGTGTTAATGGTGATGAACGGCGGAGGTGGGTGTTATATGGTTGTGATAGTGGCGGATGTGAGAGGTGGGGATGGTGGTGATGGTGCTGGTGTGTGGGGGGATGGTGGTGGGGGTGCGATAGGGATGGTGATGGTGGTGCTGTGTTGTGAAGATGGAGAGAAAGAAAGAAAAACACAGCAGATGTGTTTTGTGTGTGTACTTGTGTGGTTAGTGTGTGTATGGAGAAAAAAGAAACTCCATAACCTAACCTGTCTCGTAAATGCCAAAAAGGCATGAGTGCATGACATTTCCCATAAAGTTTTCAAGTTCCCAATGTATCATCAATAAAAAGTTCAGCTAATATTTCTAAAACAAGTTATACATTTAAATATTTCAGTCATTTATATCTAATGTGAATCCGATTCTTAAATCCGGTCGAACCGGTCGGACCGGTCCGACCTTTGACCCCGTAAGGCGACCGGGTCGACCTCCGGTCCGGTTCTGAAAACATTGATTAAGTGTCTATTGGGTTTGCCATCCGGTTTAGTGGCTAAGAAAAAGAGTGTTAACTTTTAAAAAGTTTGAAAAACAGATGTCCCAATCACACAATGGTGAGGGAAGAAAGTGGTGGTAAGAAAATGCTCCCATCATGTATTGCTTAGGGAAGAAAAAGTTTTTTGGTGTCATTTTAAATTTAAGGGTCATATAGAGCTGGCTAGTAGCGGCTGCTAGCGGGCAAGACTGTAATTTTACTGAAAGTGATCAGGAAAGCTGTGAAACATTTTATTTTTCTGGGTGACCTAAAATTTAAAATGATGTGTTTTTAGGGTAGAAGAGCATATATTTATAATATGGTTTTTGGTTTGTTCTGAATTGTACGTTTTGTTATTTCTAGCAAAACCAGTTTACGAATCTGTTGTAGATTTTTACATTATTTGGCACTTGAAATTGCAAACTTTCTTTTCAAAATGGGTAGATACTTTATTTTATGTCTTCGAAGAAGACTTGTAGGTAACAGATTGTCATTTTCTGCCTAAACATGCAGTGAAAGTTTTGGTGTTTCTTACAATGCCAGTTGATCCAACATCTAAAGATATACCACAACAGATCGAATATCTCTGGGGTTTGAAGTCCTTGATAACTTCCAGTCATGCTATCCCAGTGATAGTCACCCTTCTTGAGAGCCCACTTGAACATCTGGAAGGGTATGTTAGATAAACTTTGCAGTTGTATTTTTTACATATGTGATGTAAATAAAGCTATTATAGTCATATCGGTTATGTAGTTGTAATGGTGGTCATTTTAAATACGTGAAAGTTGAAACAGGGATTTGTTTACGGATGATGACTGGAAATTGGTGCAGCTGGTAGTCACCTTATTTCGCAACATTTTAGCTGTTCAAGACATCACATCGCAGCAGAGAGCTGCTGGATTAGCTTCTGAATTTATACTTCTTAGAGATAGGTTCTTAGAACTGTTGTTTGAAGAGAATGTGATGGACTTAATCTTAGTTTTAACACAGCATGTTGGTGGGTCAAGTTGTATTTTTCGTCAAGATAACTTGCTTTTGTTGGAGACTTTTTACTATATATACAAGGGTCAAGTTCCAGAATTGATTGCAAGAGTTCATTTGGATGCCAACGTTGAGGTAGTTTTTTTATCTGTTTTTGAAGTCATTTTATCTTACAAACTTTTTAGCGGGTAATTTCATTTGTTTTAAAGGTGGTGGGAGAAGCAGAAGCTACTGCCACTGATCTCAAGTCTATTATGGAAGAGGAAAAAGCAAAAAGAAGGCAAACAATGCATTTGGTTGCTCGATCGAAGTTTAGCGGATCATTTACTCGAGTTACTATGGTACATGTTTAATGTTGTCAGGGGCTTGGTTGTGTCGGGTTGGCGTTAAACAGGGTTTTGATTTGTTATAAACAGCTAGTGAGTTAAAATTTGATAGAAATATCAAATATTATTTAGTTTGTATATTCTAACCGGTGAAAAAATGATTTAGGAGGTTTTCTGCATGAAAAGTACACTCTGTGGCACCTTTTGACTCGTTTTTTTATTAGCTATGTTCTTTAATTTTGTTTGTCTGAATTGGGAGAGAATTTAGGGGTGTTATTTGTATAAGATAACAATTTTTAGTTAGTATAATAAATACATTAGTCAAAATTAAATGTTAATATATATAATTCTGATAAACAGGATGGTTCCAAAGTTTTAGTCAAGGGAAATCCATGTTCAGATTCTCATGATTCTTTGCTTAAAGGTCACAAAAATCCACATGCTTCATCTAAGAAGATGGTATGGGAAAGCGGAAGAATGCCAACAACAAACAAGAATATCGTACGGCTGCTCTATGATTATACTGATCAGTTTTTGTTAGGAGGTTATAACGGTAATTACTGTATATTCATTTGAACCATTGACTCATATATAGTGTTGCTACTTTATTTGCTATCTTACATTGCTGGTTGACTGGTCCATATTTTCTGTGTTTATTTTCAACAGTGTTAATGCGGTCAGTTCGTGAAGATATTGAGAAAGAACACCATGGTATTGAAAACAATGATGTTGTTATTTTCTTTCAGGTTGCAGAATTTGTCATGTCTTTCCAAAATCACAAGTTACTTAGTTCAAAGGTATGTTATTATTTCGAGTATTCTAATATTTGACTATTCATGTATTTTTTGGGTAAAGTATTTGACTATTCATGTAAGCTTACTGACACAAGTATATTTTCTTTGATGGGGTTTTGGTGCTTGAACAGCCTGATGTTAATGCTAGTAAATCCGAGTCTTCTAGAAACCATGATGCTGATAGCACACTGTTTAAAGGAAACATATGTGGGTCAATTTCTGAAACAATGAATGAGTCAATGTTTCTACTTGTAATATCTAAATGGCGTTCTGCATTTGAGGGCTTGAAAGAGACTAACAATTACAGCTTTCTTTCTGCAGCAGGATCTCTCACAAAAACAATGGTGAGTTAATGTAACCGAAACATTTTTAGTTAATGTTACTGAGTTTTTTTTCTTAAGTTTAACTGTGTTTTCGGTTTTGCAGATACACATGTTAGATTTGGTACTTAAGCTGTCACCAGAAGATTCCAAAGAACCTCAAACTGCCCGTGTTCTTCTCTATAAGTTATTTTACGATCAGACAGATCAAGGGATGACCCATTTTCTTTTCAGTCTGATCAAAGCATTTAATGCACACAAACAACCAAAAAGGTTCTCTATATCTTTGTGATCGTATTATCTATTATCATATTTCTATAGAAATTATATTGCTATCTTTCGTTTGGTACTTTGGTCCATTTTTCTCATAGTCTCATCTTTTTTATCAGCGACCTTGCTGATTTGGTAGAGACAATTCATATAGTCATACGGCTAATGGAGAACCTTCAATCACGCGGTACATTGAGGGTATGTTTTGTTCTGATATCTCAAGCTTGAAATGTTTTACGTTTTATTTTTGGCTTCTGTTTCTATAATCATATTGGGACATGGGTTCACCATGAAGGGCTTGTACACATGTTAATAAATGTGTGTTTATGTATGTATACATGTATATTCATGTCTGCTTTATTATTCAGCAGAACGAGATTGTATGGATCCTTATTGATATGGATAGTTTTGTAATAGGTTGCTAAGAAGGCAAGGAGGAAAAGAAAGAAGAAAAGTGCAACCACAAGTAAGGATGCTAATAATGCAGATCAAGTGACTGTTCAAAAGGATGATTCAGTTTCTGGGGCTGAAAAAACTGAAAATGTGAGCACGTCAATAAAAGAAATGCCTCAAGGTTCAAGTGCTGATAAGAATGGAGAGAATGATGTCATCCATGGAGATGATGGTGTCATCCTTGGAGATGATGGTGTCATCCTTGGAGATGATGGTGTCATCCATGGAGATGATGATGTCATCCATGGAGATGATGATGTCATTCCTGAAAAGTCTGATCAACCTGATGCAGCTAATCTGGAAGCTCAAGATACCGAACACAATATGCAACAGATGGAAAACAAGTCTGAAAACGTTAATGCTACTGCTAATGATAATGATAATGATGATTATATGTCAGATGTTTCTTCTGACAATGAACAGCAAGAGTCAACAAATGAAGTTGACTTTAAGGCATCTTCATTGGTCTCTTCTCTTGCAAACAGTACCATAATCCAGAACTTGTGTTGGCTGCTGAAGTTTTACAAAAGCAATTCCGCCAGAACCAATCATTACATTATAAGTGCACTAAGAAGGGTTTGTGAAGATCTTGAACTTTCTCCAATGCTGTACCAGGTACAAGTTTGAGTTTGTGTTAAAGATATTGAGAGGTATAGCCTATTATAATGGTTTCTTAGAAAGGTGGAAAAATTAACCCATTTATTTAAGAACGTATTGGTTCCGGTTATGTTTTAACATGACAGGGTCAACTATAAAAAGCAACTTTGATGGAAATGGGTCAAACGGGTTGAAAATCTCCCATCAAATCATTGTATTCAATATATTGATTGTTTTTGTAGTAGTATATTTTTGTAATCATATTGACTAAAGGTGTTTGGAGTCAATGAGACCTGTTCCAACGCATACTACATAATGACCAGTTTGGACCCGTTAATCAATTCACCTATTTTTCCACTTCTAGTCTATACAGTATGTAACTTTACATATTGACAATCTTTGCAGTTATCGCTTCTCATTATATTTCACACTATCTTGGAAGAGCAGAAGTTAAGTCCATGCAAAGAATACGATAACATTGTTTCATTCCTTACAAGTTTGGTTAGGGGAATGCTGAAAAAAATGAAGAGTTACCCTCTTCTTTTTGTGGAAGTCCTGTTTTGGAAGACACGTAAAGAATGCCATTATATTAATTGTGAATCAATGCTAAAAGATCTTGGCAAAATGAGAAATGGGTATAGAAAGAAGGGAGATGACCCCCCGCATGCAGATCTTGGTGAAGCTGGTACATCTGGTAGAAGTGGATGGGTTAGAAAAAGTATTGCTGATGCACTGGGAGATGATGAAGCAGATGTTGTTGTACCTCTTTGGAGAGATGATGACCAGAGGTAAGGACAAGTTTCCGGTTCTTTGACCAAATTATCATTATTGTTTAAGATGGAAGACAGTAGTATCTATTCTGGTTCTCTCTGATCTTATGTATACAACAATTTTTATGGTTATCTTATTCACAGAGATAATTGATTTGCTTATTTATTGCTTAGTGAGGACAATTCCGATGAAGCCCAGGTGCAAAGGACCTTAAAAAGAGGCATTAATGAAGGAAACGGCACAGTGGAAGAGTTGAACAAGTATTACTTTTTCTACCTTTTAGACTTATGTTTAAATAGACGTGGAAAAATATCAGCTCGGGTTGATTGGGTATTATGTCAAAAAAAGGTCAATTCAAGTTAGTTTAGACCTGAAATATATTTTGTCCAACGTTTTTGAACTTTTTATATTAAATTAGTGTCGGTTATGAACTATGATTCTAAAATTTTTTTGTTTCAGTAATAATATCTATTTTTTTAATAAAATGATTTAGGATGTTTTATACAATAATTTTTTTAAGATGTTTTACATAACCAAAACAGACCCATTCATGATTTATGAGTATACGGGTTGGTTTTGCCACATCTACTTTTAGATATTGGTTTTGTTCTTTACATACTTGATTATGTTATTTCTTTTTTCCTGTAGTGAACATCCTGTTCAGAAAAATCATGAGAGGGCACGTAAAAGATTGAAGCCATTAGTTCTCGATGATGCCTTGGAACAGAAACTGAAGGACCTTTATGAGAAGTAAGTATTTATAGCGTCCAACCTTTTTTTTGATGAACTAAACATAAATAAATCTTAACATTTGTGCATTTGCTGAACTGTTGCTCTGCTACATGAAATGGCTGTTATAGATATAAGGAGTTTCCAGATTGCAGTCAACGCATAGTAGGAGAACTTAATATGGAAGTTTCACCAGCTCAGGTTTCCAGTAAGCTTAAAGAGATGGGGTTCAAATTACCGTCAAAGAGAAGAGTGGGTGACACAAATGTCTCAAGTGTTAATGGTGAAGCAGTGGAGGCATCAGCACAACGAAAAAGAGGACGTCTATTTAGTGAAGAGCAAGAGATCAAGATTAAAACTTTATTTGAGCAGTGAGTTCCTGACCTTTTGTTTAGACAAGTACACACTGGTTAATTTAGTAAAGATAAGAAATAGGTTTTATTAATGGCATGCATACATCTGAAATTGTTTATTTTGGAAAAGGTTCAAAGATAAGAAAAAGTGCTGTCAAATGATTGCAAGTGCCCTAGACGGTGATGTTACATTCACAGCAGCACAAGTATCACGAAAGCTTAGGCAACTTGGCTTGCGTCTCCGGAAACAGAAGTCGGGTGATAACATGCACTTAAAGGATGATGATGATGATGGTTCAGATTCAGATGGTGAAACACTATTATCACTAAAGAAAAGGTATCATATTTACTTATGAATGGGTTCATCTGAGTTGTGCTTCTATCTGTAATATGTCAAACAAGTATATCATATGGTGTGTGGCTATAGTTGGAGCTAATTTACTTTATTGATTTTAGGAACAAAAGGAAGCAGAATATAGACCCAACTGAGGACACATCAGACCAGAATCTTGACCCACTATCTGATGATTCTGATGACATTGTACTAAGCTCTGCTTTCAGGTAAGATACATCTCTTTCTCTCTCTCATACGCACATAAAACAACTGCTATGTACTCTTAGAGGTGACAAAATAAGCGGGTTGGCTTGCTAACAATTGGGTCACAGTGACCCACTACAACTTTACTGGACTTCATTTGAATTTTGACACTAAACTGTATTACTAAATTAATAAAATAGTTTCTCTTAAACCAAACTATTCAGGACAATGTAAGCATATGAATACATGTTAAGACAACTTTGGACCATTGACCTGTATTATTTTTAGCCAATATTATTACTTTCTGTTTGACTTGATACGGTTGTAATACAGCTTGACTTAACCTGGTTCTATACACATGGATTGAATTTTTTACCTCTACACCAGATTATGAAACCACAAATGTTTTTTTTTTCTGTTCAATGGAAACTTTTTACTGCACAATGACAAAATCCATATACTCAGCCTTGTATTAATTTATGCTTCACACTTCATCTCATTTCACAACACCAGATAAGGTTGCATTAATTTAGTTACTGATATCAGAGTCATCTGAGATGTGTATTTACTTTTATGGTTGGAGCTAATTTACTTCTTTGGTGTTAGGCGTAAAAAGAAGCAGAATAAGGTCCCAGCTAAGGAAACACCAGAACAAAACACAGACCAACTATCAGACGATTCTGATAACATTGTACTAAGCTCAGCTTTTAGGTAAGACATCTCTCTCTCTCTTTCCCTCTCACACGCACGCACACACTGTATTTGCACCAGTTATTCAATGCCACAAGTTAACTTCACATGTCAATAGTGTTTTTTTTTCTGCATTTTAATACTGAAAACTAACAATGTTGCAATAATACTGATATAGGTTGCAAAAACTGGTGGGTTGGGTAACGTGTCAAAACATGGTTGTGTATAAAAAGGCAACTTTTTTGGTATGGGTCCGGTCGGATTCTTTTTGTCCAGTATCTATAACTTGTAGACATTTAGTGTGCCAATGATGATAAAAATCATATTTATTCAATAATAATTAGAGTTAATTGCCCGAATGGTCCCTGTGGTTTGACGTTTTTTCACGTTTAGTCCCCACCTTTTGAAAATAGCGTGTATGCTCCCTATGGTTTGTCATTTTGTTACTTGGATAGTCCCCCAACATTTACTCTAGGGACTATCCGAGTAACAAAATGACAAACCATAGGGAGCATACCTGCTATTTCCAAACTAACTGACATCTACTCAGGGACTATCCGAGTAACAAAATGACAAACTATAGGGAGCATACCTGCTATTTTCAAAAGGTGGGGACTAAACGTGAAAAAATGTGAAACCACAGGGACCATTCGAGCAATTAACTCTAATAATTATCTAATCTTGAATAAAATTATTAAGAAAGTTTTTTTTAATCTTTGTTCTGTGTTTTTAGTTCTTTTATCTTTTATTTGGTTATCTACAACAGTCAATCCAATGACCTTTTGACTTCTGTTACCTATTTATCTATATGCATATTTACATAGACCCAAACACTTGAGTTTCATCTACACTTGCTATTTGTTTATTCTCCAATTTGATTATTCTTGGACTAAAGCGTAGACTCATATGTGATATAATGATTGTGTAAGGTGTTAGTTTTGGTTACAGCTAATTTACTTTCTTGATTTTAGGAGCAAAAAGAAGCAAAGTATAGTTCCAACTGAGGAAGCACTAGACCAGAATCTTGACCAGCCATCAGATGATTCTGCTGACATCGTACTAAGCTCAGGTTTCAGGTAAGATAATGACACTGAAAATCATATTACTAAATTATTTTAACGATTTCTTATAAACCAAACTATTAAGCATATGAATACGTGTTACTATTGACATGTTTTATTTTTAGCTAATTCTTTTTATTTTACCTGTTTGAATGTAATACAGCATGAATTGGCCTGTTTCTATACACATGGATTGAGTTTGCCACCTTTACACCAGATAATGAACCACTTAATTTTAAGTCCCATGAAGTTTTCTCCTCTGCTTTTAAATATAGAAAACTAATAATGTTTTTTTTGCCATTTGTTTGGAAACTTTTTTTTTACTGCACAAGGACAAAATCTTTAAACTCAGCCTTGTATTTATGTATGTTTTACACTTCATCTCATTGCATAATGCCAGATAAGGTTACATCAATCTAGTCACTGAAATCAGCTGTTTTGCGATGAACATCAACTTATTATATGGTTGGAGCTAATTTGCTTCTTTGATGTTAGGAGGAAAAAGAAGCAGAATAAGGTTCAAACTAAGGAAACACCAGACCAAAATTCTGGCCAACTATCAGATGATTCTGATAACATTGTATTAACCTCAGCTTTTAGGTAAGATCCATCTCTCTCTCCCTCTCAGTCACACACACACACACACACATGCCAGTAATGTTTCCTTCTCCGCTTTGAAACACTAACAATGTTTTTCTTGCTATGCTGAAAGTGTTGATATTGATATAAGTGACAAAAATTGGTGGGTTGGGTAACGTATCAAAACATGGTCAGGTATAAGTGGGCCAAGTGGCAACCTTTTTTGGTATGGGTCGGGTGGTCGGGTTAGGTTCTTTTTGTCTGGTGTACTGTTTTTAATTTACATTTTAGTGTGTTTTACGATGAATAGTCGTATAATAAATTAATAATAATAATAATAATAATAATAATAGTAATCTAATCTCATATAAAATGATTTATGTGGATTTTTGTTTATCTTTGTTCCGTGTGTTATTCTTTTATCTTATACTAGGTTAGAACCCCGTGTATTACACGGGTTGAATAAATGTAATTTTATATACTAAATAAAAGAACAATATATTTTAAAAAAACCACATTTATTACACGTGTTGAGTAAATTTAATTTTTTATATTAAATAATAAAAAAGTTATATCTTTAAGAACCTTGTTTATTGTACGGTTTGATTAAATGTAATTTTATATACCAAACAATAAAAATTATATTTTAAAAAAACCCTGTGTATTCACGGTTGAAAGAAATGTAATTTTATATACTAAATAATAAAAATGTTATATTTAAAAAAAAATTCGTGTATTGTACGGGTTAAATAAATTTAATTTTATATAGCAAATAATAAAAAAATGTTATATCTTTAAAAACCATGTGTATTACATGAATTTATCTATTGTTAAAAAAAATCTTTTTAAATCAAAATGGATTTTTTATTATTTTTTAAATTAGGTAAATACTATTTTGAATTTTTGGTTTGATTAATAAGTTGTTTAATATAATTTCTCATAGTTAACAATAATAACATTAACAATAAATAATATGGATGTTTATCTATGCTAAATGAAACAATGCTTTTTAGTTTAGACAAGACTTTACGATTTGAAGATAAATTTATGCCAATAATTTAGAGTTGATAAGATTTATATTAATTTAATTTAAATTAAATAATAATTATCTACAATTAAGGATGGTCTAGAATAATGACAAGTGTCCCTCTATTGGTTTTTTTTATTATATAGTATAGAGGATTTGGTTATCTGCAACAGTCAATCGATCCCCTCTTGACTTTTGTAATTTATTTATCTAGAGTTTTTTTTTTTTTTTTTGGAAGGCATTTATCTAGAGTTAAATGCCATTTTAGTCCCTGTGGTTCGGGCAATTTTGCCAGTTTAGTTCAAAGGTTTCATTTTTTGCCTGTGGGTCCAAAAAGGTTTCCTCGTTGCCATTTTAGTCTACTAGGTTAACTTCATCCATTTTTCTGTTAACGAGAAGGGCAATCTGGTCATTTTATATGTAATTCTGTGAACTAGAAGGGCAATTCGGCCATATAAAATGACCGAATTGCTATTCTCGTTAACAGAAATAATGAATGAAGTTAACCCACTGGACTAAAATGGCAACGATGGAACCTTTTTGGACTCACAAGCGAAAAATAAAACCTTTGGACTAAACTCGCAAAATGACCCAAACCACAGGGACTAAAATGGCATTTAACTCATTTATCTACTATGCATATTTACACTCAGACCCAAATGCTTGAATTTAGTAACACTTATAGTTGATTGGTTAACACATAAGTTTGAGAAGTGAATATAAATATATAATACAATGATTGTCAAGTGAAAGTCTTATTACGCGGGGCCCTACTTAGGACCCGCTATGTTGAATCACCTCTCTTTATTTACTTCGTTTGTATGTTTTTACAAAGGGCATGGGAAGTATAAATGGGTAAGGTCGGGTAAACCGAAAACACTTATTTTTGTCTCCTTTTTTTTTTGCAAGCTATTAATGCGCTATATATGATTATGAAACAGTTTTGTTACGATATAACCTAAATATGTGAATAAAGAAATTTAATTGGTCTGTGCTGTGAAACTATGCTTTTGGTTTATTTGACGTGTTATGTTTTTAGCTAAGTTTTTTATATAAAACAACCCCAAATAATAAATGGACCAAGTTTGCCAGCTCTAAGAAAGCATACATTTAGTGATTAGTTACCCTAATAATATATATTGTTTTTCAGAAAAGGAAGTAAAAGGTTGTCACTGACAAAAGCTCAAGAAAGCCGAGGTGATTTGCATAGTAAGAGTGAAGTAGAAACTGAAGCTATAAAAGTTGGCAGCGGACAAGAGGAAAATGACATGACCGAAAACCTTGATAACATGCAGGATCATGAACTTAGTGATGATTTGGCTGATGATCTTGGGACCAATTCAAGTCCTGTTGCGTCTCAAAGTGCTGGTGGCGGTTCAAGGCGTAAACTGAGAATGGTCATAGATCCAGATGATGAAGATTAATGAGATTACAAGGCGTGTTTTGTCAGTAAATTTGAGTTTGAAAATACTAGGTCTTATTCCTCACTTCAGATTCTAATGCACAAAGGCTAAAGCCTATCTTTTTCTTTACATATTATGTATTATAATATAATTATAATTATAAAAGATTTTTTTTTAAGAAAACTCAAAAAGTTATTGATTTGATTTCTGATGTCTCATAAACTTGATATACTGATTTAATTAAATTTTTTGTCAAGTAATGTTGAAAAAGATTAAATTCTTCTGTTATATTTTAATTATAAAACATGCGATTTTTTTTTTCAACATGCGGATTTTTTTTCAACATGCAGCCTTTAGTTTTTACAACATGCGGGTTATAACGTGCAGACTTCACATCGCGTATGTTCGTACGTTAAGGCAAATTGTACAACACACTTTCACTATATAGAACATTAATTATTGCGAGAACAATAAGAACAACTCTAAATCGCTAAATTTTGAGATTTAAGGTTCATATTTTTAAATTTTATGTTTCCTACATTCACATGTGTATTATATATACATAAAAAATTATATATTTTGATCCATACATAGCCTACATACATGTAGGTAATTTAACCCACAACCTACATATGTGTAGGTTATATAAAAACAGAATTTCTTCATTGTTTTGAATTCTAGTGTGAAAAACAATAAATCTTACATTTTTAACATTTTCCTTTACTTTTTAGATTTTTTGAATTAAAAAATTGGGTGATTCATTTCGTTTTACGTATTCTCACGATATTTAGTGTTCTGCATAGAATCTTTTATATATATAGATTATATCAAATTTCCATTAAAAAATTCTCGACAAAATTTAAAACTTTTAATCATTTCTCTTGTGCCACAAACCTATATTATTATTATTATTATTATTATTATTATTATTATTATTATTATTATTATTATTATTTTCAAACTATAAATAAGCATGGAGCGTTTTAAAAAAAAAAAATGATTTTTCATTTCTAACCCAAAGACTTTCATCCTTTGTATTTTAACCCCTTTGATCTCCAATACTTTTCATCATTTGAAAATTTTTCATTTTACGTTTCGTACTAAATTTTGCGAGTTAACACCCCGCAACGTGCGTATGAGGTTCAATGTTTTTTTGTCTACTTTTTTCTGTTTTACAGACACGTCACATCACGTCTATTTTTCCCTACTTGACAGGTTCGTCGCAACGTGCGAGTCCTTTTTTCTATGTTTTACGTTCAAGTCTAATTTCTTCGCATTAACATGCCACAACAAATGTGCATGGTTCAATGATTTTACGTCTGCTTTTCATTCGATGTTTTTTTACCTATTTATTTATTTTGTTTTTACGAGTTTTTCTAATGTTGATGGTCGTTGCCAGTGGTGTAGCATTGGTGTTACTTGACATGGTTTACGCCCCTACCGCAACGTGGAGGGTTAATACTAGTTATTATTAAAACACAACATGTAGCTACCGTAGAGAGAATACCCTTCATTTGAGTTTTTATTATGAAAACTAGCAAGATTTCCCCGCGCGTTGCGGCGGAGATTCGGTCGGTAGTTTGGTTTGTGATGGTATCAGTATGGTACAGACACTTGGTTTAAAATCATTATACGCGCAAAAGAATGTGTTTTTATATTGAAAACTATAAAAACGACTACCGCTACCCGTTCCGTTAATAACAATACCAGTACCAATGTCGATAAAAACAGAAACCAGTTCCAATAAAAACAAAACAATATCAGTGCAAATGATGTTGGTATCTGTTAGGTTTGTCATGATACTATTTTGAATAAAACTCTTTTTCAACAAAAAAATATTAAGCACATTCACGTATTCAACTTTTAAAAACTAAATGAGTGAAAAACGTTTATTATTTGAATGAGAAGGTGAAATCATAAATTAAAATTAAAATAATCAAATACAATAACATAATTAACATACAAATTTGTTTTACCATTCATCATCTTTTTAAATTCATATGTATAATTAACATACAAATTTGTTTTATCATTCATCATCTTTTTAAATTCATATGTATAATTAACATAAAATTTTGTTTTACTATTCATCATTGTTTCAATGTATAATATAATGTATAACTAGGGTTATACGTCGCCCGCGTTGCAGGGCGCTAAACCGAATATTTCTTAGTTTAATAACATGTACGCCTTTATTTCGGTTAGTTATACATGCTACTTATAACACGATCTCAAAAAAGATACACCGAGTCAACCAATCAAACAAAAACACTACCATAGTTATGATAAAAAAAAAAAAACTAAAACAATGGCAAGCGTGTAATTTAGAGTTGGGGGCAAAACAATAATTTGTCAGGACCAATTAGCGAGTGCTAGGCAGCTGTTTCGCACGAATAAAAACTAAATTTAGTCAACCAAGTAAAATAAAACACTACCATAGTTTTGCCAAAAAAAACGATGGCAAGATTGCAATTTTTAGTTGGGGTAAATTCGTAATTTTAAAATGGAAATCATATTTTGAACTGAGGGCAAAACCATTTTTTTATCGTAGTTTTTTAACTGAGGGCAAAATCGTAATTTTTAGCTGGGGAAAAAACAAAAAATATATTTTTAACTGGGGGCGAAATCGTAATTTTTAACTGGGAACCAAATCGTAATTTGGAAGGACTCTAGCCGGGGGCAAAACCATATTTTTTTAACTGGGGGCAAAATCGTATTTTTATACTGATGGCAAAATCGTAATTTTAAACAGGGGGCTAAAGCAAAATTATATTTCAAACCGGGGGCAAATCGTAATTTTAAACTTGGGATAAAATTGTAATTTGACAAGACCTACAAATAACTATTATGTGCAAAAAAAAAAAAAAATGGCCGCCACTTTTAGCCAACCACATAACACAACTATTCCCGCCGGCCACTTTCTTTTATACATGTTGTAAATATGGATATAATAAAGGTAGGCGCTAAAATCAGCATGGGTATAAATGTTAATCAAAAGTAGATCTAAGAAAAGATCTAATAGGAAGTTTGATCCCCCCCAACCTAATTCATTGTGTTTTTCAATCAGATCTTCCACCACTGTCGGTCGGTTTTCCAGCCAGATCCACCTTCTCCGACGACTTTTGCCGACCCCCCCCAAAAAAAAACCTAGTTCATTATTGTCACACCCCAACCGATGGCGGAATCATCGGGGTGCGGCACTAGGCGAATCAGATTGCTCAAGAGAATCCATAACAACTATATTGCGATAATATTTAATACATTCGTTATCCCATACTAACAGATAATACAATCACATAAGTTATCACAGATTTCTTGTCCCCTCGAACAATACAAATCCGACAACCTAGATTTTAGTTGAGTTTCTAGACTTCCTAGCTTTATTTGAAATAGCCTGCGATCTAACCTGCAACATACGTTAAAAATATTTGTCAATACAAAAGTATTGGCGAGTATACAGGTTTGATATGTAGCGTAATAGATTAAAATGTGTAGTGAATTTCCACATGCATAAACGTAACACACGACATATATACTCACAAAGCTGATACTACCAACTATGTCCTCGATGCTCGAATATGCGATGGCAAACTAGACCCCGTCGGGCGCAATAGTACTATACTAGTCGTGGTGGGACGTCGCGAGTATAAGCCCTAGCACATATGCAACTAGCATCACGTATATCTATGCATAACAGTTATTCGCAAGTGATAATTCGATTGATTGAATAATTCGTTTGATAAGTTTGATTTGTTAGAAACGTGTGTTACACCCAAAATGCGATTAAAAAGGGTTCAAGTATACTCACAGTGCGTGTTTAGCGAGAGCACAGTTTGATTGGATCGGTTAGGAGTTCGTCTACGTTAAACATTGAATGGTATAGTAAGCGATGCACGGTCTAACGGGAATAGTATCGTAAAGACTGATGTCCAGTCGGATGGTGCTCATCCGATCGGATGACAAGGGTTCTGATCGGATGACATGTGCTCGGATCGGATGACATGCGCTCGGATCGGATGACATGCGCTCGGATCGGATGACATGTGCTCGGATCGGATGACATATTATCCGGATCGGATGACAGTCATCCTGTCGGATGACATGCTATCCGATCGGATGGCATGTGGTCCGTTCGGATGACATGTTATCTGGTCGGATAACACGTCTGTTTTTGCGTTCCGATTAACTGTTTTCGAGTGTTTTCGGAAGAAATACGTGTGGTTTCACTGAGGTGTTGCGATATCGTTTTAAACAATGATATTTCATCAGTTTCGACCCGTTCTAACGGCCGGGAACCACCCCGTTCCATCAGATCTGGCCGTTCTTGACGGTTTCTCATGTTTAATCCCAAATTCGTCCAGTTCTTGATTAAATACATATATTTTTAGGTGAGATTGTTATAAAAACATGTGGAAATCACCCAGATCTGAGTCGTTTATGGTGGGATGAGGTCACACTTTGAAGTTCATATGAACTCTTGGTGACATCACCTTAAAACACCTCAAATCAGTAGATTTCACGGTTAGAAATTGAGTTTTAAAAGACAGAATGATGTAGAATTGAGTGTAGATCATAGAAGTACAAGTTTTAGTGAAAGCGACACTAATAAGAACTCCGGAACGGGTTCTTTAAGAAAGAAGATAGTTGTTGTGATGGGCTAGCGGTAGTGTTGATGGACGTAGAGAAGAATTAATTAGTGTTAAATAGAGGTAAGAAAGGTTTCGGGGACGAAACCTCATTTAAGGGTGGTAGACTTGTAACGCCCCAAAATCCGAATGTTAATATTTGTCGTGTGTTCCTATATGACACATCATAAAATAAATAACTAGGCTATTTAACCTAGTTAAGGGTATGGTCAAAAGTATTAAATGATGAAGGGAGTGTCAGTTATGTTTTAAAGGCAAACCCGAGGGGCTAAAGTGGAACAAATGAAAGTTTCTTACTAATTAAAAGATCAACACACACACACAAACACACATACGTGTGTGTTCATGAAGCTTCAGGAGCTCTCAAGAGCTCCAAACCCTAACTCAACTAAATCACCAAATTGAAGGGTGAATCGAAGCTCAAATTCAAGAAGGAACACGGATTAATGATCACCTTCACGAGGGGATCATAAGGTATGTCTTAAATCTAAGATTGGTGATCATGTGTGAAGTGGGTTATGTTCAAATCCATGAGTTAGTATGAAATTGATCATGTATAAGGGTTAGAATCATCGTATAGAACACGGGTTACGTATGGTTTGTGTTAATTTGATGATTAGAGGTGAAACCCGTTAGTTAGGGTGAAGATGATGACTAGAATCACCTCCCATGTCCGAGTCTTGTTGAAAGCTTGATGTTTTATGTGGGTATGATGAATTCTTGTTAGATGAATTAGGAGAAATATGATGATGATATGTTTGATGTTCATTTGGAATGATACATGATGATTAGTAGTAGGTTTTGATGGGTTATGTATGAGTTTAGAAGATTTATGTATGAATTAGTTGTACGTTATGCTTAAAAGGTGGTACGCACATCAAGCGTATGATAAAATGTATATAGTGTCGTCCGTATAGTCGATTATGATGTTACGAGTATATGATTATAAGTCGATAGTTGTATATGGTTGATAGTTGACTCTTGAAAGTCAACTAAGTATAAGAAACATGATTTAACTCGTTGTTGTAAAAGCAGGATTATAGGAAGTCGTTTGGGCATGTTATGTTAATATGCATTAATTGTGATTACATGATGAAGTACATGTGTTGGAAAGGATACGAAGTTGATTATATGTTTTATGCTCGTTAGAAATGACTAAGGAAAGTTAAGTGTGAAATATGCGATTGATATGATTGTTACTGTATACAAATGAGTATGCTAATAAGAGCGTGATTTCGATGAAATGAAAGTATAGGAATCACGTCGAGACGGGCTCAAGCATGAGGTGTTAACGGGTCAAGAAGAGGCAAGGAATCGGATACGAGCACGGACGCATAAGGTAAGTGATTTCTGTCACTTCTTAGTTCGATTAAGTAATATGGTGTTTTAATTAACTAAACATGATGGTTGAGGTCAAATATGTGTCGTAGTCTTTCGTCGTAAATGATGGGATTAAAGTTGACCGAAATGCCCTTGATGGGTATTTTGGGCAAACGATCTTAAAAGTAGTTTAGAAACAAGTTATTCGATTAGTGTAATGTTTTGGTCAAGTATGAAAGTGGGGAGTATGGTTTTGTAAGTCATAAACGTTTTAATGCGCAATTACCCTTAACGGGTCAAAATAAGCTTTTGAGGGAAAACGGGTGGAATAAGATGTAAGGTATCCGGGAATGAATCTTTTATGACAAATGACCTTGAAATTATTAATTCATATGAAGTTAAGGTCAAACCAACAAGTTATGTTGCTAAATGCATGAACGGGTCAAAATTTGGTAAAAAGGGTAATAAGCCGAAGGCTAAAAGTCCCAAATTTTGGTTGTCCAAATATTGGATTTTCACTCCATGTGATGGAGAATTAAATTACGATCACGTAGGAAAAAGAATCGGGTAAAACAGATAAAAAACGAGAGAGTTATGCTCGTTTCCGTAAAACCGGACGTGCTGGGAATCTGCAGCAACCAACTGCAACTTTCTGTTAATATGAGGTGCTAGCGTAGCGCGACGGACCGTAGCGCTACGCGAGCATGTGTCAGTTTCGCAAAAATTCGTTTTTTTATTAGTTTATGCAATGCGAACCCGTCTGAACCGTTTTTAAACGCGTATAAGCTAAGAATGACTAATTTATTCCTTGTTTTAGGAAATATAGATACGTATGAAGGTATGTATGTATGTAGGTATGAATATAAGTGGTGTGTATGAATGAATGTATGTGTGTAGGTATGCAAGTGGGCAGATATGAGCGTATGCACGCATGTAGGGTTGCGTGAAGGCATGTAAGTAGGTATGTATGAATGTACATGAGTGTGTAAGTATGTACGTAGGTAGATATCTAGGTATGTAAGTATGCATGTACGAATGTATGTCCGCAAGGCTTCAATGTGATCGAATATTGATATTATTAATAATGTACCTTGGGAATGAAGAGTAATGCACGTACAATATTGTAGCCTCACCAAGGGTATTGATGCACGGATGAAATGCTTAAATGTAAAAGGATAACGGAATGAAAAGTATACGAGGATGAATCTTTGTTTATATTTTTAATGTGAGCTAATGTTATGAATGTTTATGGTGAGTGCAGGTTGTACGAGACTCGAAGGGTCATCAAGGAGTAGAGATCGAAGACCGAGTCACAAGTTAGATTGTACGGGAGTGTTAGAGTACGTAATTGAGTGAAGCTAAGTTATGTTTTCTTATTGTAAATAAGTTCACTAAATGTCTTTATTGAGAAAGAGTTAACTTTAAAAATGAATTTAAGTACGTCAAGATGTTTATAATGAAAGAAAATTTTATGCTACGTATTTCCGCTGCGACTTTAGTCATTACGAATTAGGGTGTAACATAGTAACAACGCACGAAAGTGCGGGTTGTTACAGTCTCCCCTGCTTTAGGAAATTTCGTCCCGAAATTAATCCAACAGGTAGACTTTTGAGAGTTAATCCTGCGTAAGTAGCGATACAGCGGGTGATTTGACCGTGAGTTGACAAGCGAGAGTGCTTCGAATAAGAGAGATCGATTGCGATAGCGAGAAAGCGACGTAAAGACAAAAGTAATATCCCACGAGTTGGCGTTCCACGGTACCTCATGTCGCGAAGAATTCGTTAGTTCGATGCGATTGAAATTTTTTAAGGAACTTGAAAGGTTTCTCATGACGTAGAATTAACTGAGTCGATCGTTAACCAACGTTACAAGAAGCGTTCGTTTTTAGATATTCAAAAAGGAATTTTGGATGGAAATCTCGCAAAAATTTCCTTTTACGTATGGCTAACTGAGTCGATGTTAACCAACGTTGCAAGGAAGTTTAGGTTTTACTCATTTTAAGGAATTCGAAGATGAAAACTGGGGTTACGAAAACTCTCCTACGACATGGGTTCAGCTGAACTTGATGTTGAACCAACGTCTCAAGAAAGTCTTGTTTTTTGATATTGTAAAAGGTTTTAAGGAAAAATTGGACTCATGAAAGCTCCCCTTGGACATGGAGTTAAGCTGATTCGATGTTACCTCCACATTGTGAGGAGTTTCACTTGCCCCATGGTTTTTAATAAAAGTTTTATAAAATCAGTTTTAACCGTTTGAAAAAGACAAATTAGCATCGAGCCCCACTTGGCACCTTCCCACGGAAGTTCGTTAATATGATTAAAACACTTATATATAGGAAGTACCAGCGGTGTATCCACCATGTTTTGCCCATATTACTTCCGTTTCGTGAGGCGGTGTCATGTGTGCCGATATGACATGGATAGAATTGCGCTTACTCGGCCCAATCGATAGAAAGTCAGACCGACTATAAGATAGAATCGAATAGGTTAAGCCGGCGAGTTGAATTGCGAACGTAACTACAACAGCGTGCGCGAGTAGCCTGATGACACAAAACATTTATGTGTCGTGTCTGGGTAGGCGTCGAGCGATAAGCGAATAGCGTGTTTTCGATAAGATTCCACTTTGAACCTACATGGCACGTTTCCACGAGAGTTTGCTAACATGGTGAAACACCACGTTTAACCAGGTTAGTTTTGCCTCGTGAAGCGATGTCATGCGTACTAATACCACACAGACTGCAGTGAATACCAAGCGAGCGATGAGCGGTACGCGATACGCGAATAAGCGGTAGACTATACACGATAAGCGATAAGCGATTAGGCGAATGACACAACACAACACCAGTAATGACGGCGGCGATAAACGAATTACGATAATCGGCAGTTGTTGCGTTGCAAGCGATGGAGGTATGCGCTATTTATACGGTTCGATTTGATTGATTAACACCACAGAGTTTAATTAACATCAGGCCCCACATGGCCTTTTTCCACGAAAGGCCGCTGGTATGACTAAAACGCCCTGCTTTAACCATATGAGCTTCATTTCGTGAAGCGAGGTCATGTGTGCTAACTTAACACAATTATCACAGACAGCGGTAGGCGATAGCGATGGTGATAGCGATAGAGTGCCACACGGCAAGCGATATAACGATTCACATAATAAGCGGTAGTGATCCTCTTCGTAATCGATAGAAATTGCGAGATACACGTGAAAAGCGATTGCGATTTGCCGAGTTTTGCTTCGAATAAGCTTAACGTTACGTTGCGTCGCATCACGGCTATCGAGGAGGGTAGAATAGGTCCTCACTCGAACAACATCGTGAGCGTTAATGTACTTGGTGAGATTAGTCGCGACAGACTTACGACCAGTCTTACGTTGATGCAATTGCCCTGCGAGGTAGACTCTCCAGAGTCCATCGATGAGGCGATTGCACTGCGTTTGCAGACTTACGACAAGTCTCGCGATGATGCGATTCAGTCGTTACTCCTTGCGATTAAGTGTAGTGTGTTGAAAATAATCACAATAGTATAATAGGTTTAATAACGTTCAACTCCTCATGGCACTTTCTGCACGAAACTTCGGTAGTATGGTAAAGCACGCCTTGCTTGACCCCTACTACTTAGATCTCGTGTTTCGGTGTCATACTTTGTTGAAGCGCTTGTGGCACCTTAGAATTCACTACGATCTCCGTGCACTGACCCAAATAATCCCGTGTGCACCCGTGATTAATCGTTCCTTGCACGTTTATCGTACCTCTTTCTAAGAGTGCAGTGAGTGTAAAACACATTATTTCGTGATATAGTATATAGTATGCGTGTGAATCTAGGCTAAGTGCGATGATTAGAGAGTGAAAGAGAGAATACGAAAGCGAGAGTTAGTGTTACGCATAGTGGCAACATCGAGTAATAGAGCAGGTTCAAAACTTAGAAATTAACATCGAAAATCGTATCATTACAACTTTACCCTACGCTTGCTAGATGTTTGATGTTGAAGACTTTTGCTGGAGCTGTTGTTGTTGTACTCAAGTTCGTGGTTCGATGCGGCAGTTGCGAGTGAAGTGACCGTAACGGTTGCAGTTACTGCAATAGCGACAGTCAGCCTCAACTGGACGATGATAGGTGCATGAGTAGCATTGAGGATGAGCTCCAGTGTATGCTCGTTTTGGAAACACCGGGACTGTTTGAAGAGGCTTCGGCTGCGGCAGTTCGGTGGTTGATGAGTTCGGGCTTGAAGTCTTTTGTTTGCGGCTGGGTTTGTCGGTGTCTTGCGAAGAGGTGTCGTCGTTGGAGGATTCGCTGAGGACTCACTTGCAGAATCTTTGGCCGAGTTGTCGGAAGATCCGTCGGAAGATTTGTCAGAAGAATCGTTAGCAGATTCGTCAGGAGAATCGTCAGCAGATTCGTCAAGAGAATCGTCAGCAGATTCGTCAGGAGAATCGTCAGCAGATTCGTCAAAAGAATCGTCAGCAGATTCGTCAGGAGAATCGTCAGCAGATTCGTCAGAAGAATCGTCAGCAGATTCGTCAGGAAAATCGTCAGCAGATTCGTCAGAAGAATCGTTGACGGGATCGCCTGAAGGATTAATGGTGATTGCTTGATAAGCTTGCTTGACAGGATCCTTTGAGAAGAACCCTTCCATGAGTCGTTTGCTGTTGATTTCTGCGGCTAAGCGGTAGGTTTCTTCGATGGTAGCTGGTCTTGCAGCTTTGACAAAATCACCCACACACTCAGGCAAGCCACGAATGTACTTCACGATGGCCTTTTCTGAAGTGTTGACTTGACCTGGGCAGATTATGCTAAGCTGTTTGAACCTTGCGGTGTAGCCAGCGTTGTCACTTTCGACTTGCTTGATTTTCCAGAATTCGTCTTCCAGCTTCTGAATTTCGTGAGGAGGACAGTACTCTTTCTTCATGAGCTCTTTCAGCTCATTCCAAGAGAGAGAGCGTAAGCTGCGTAGATCCCACGTTTGTTACGTTCGGCGGTCCACCAGTCGAGTGCTCGTGATTGAAATACTCCGGTAGCGCAAGTAGTACGGAAACTATCGGGACACCCACTTTGACGAAGGGTAACTTCGATAGAATCGAACCACTGGAGTAGTTGACTCACACCTCCTTCACCCGTGAATTCCATCGGGTCACAGGCTTTGAAGTGCTTGTAAAGAAAAGCAGATTGCGGCGCTTCCGTCTTGGAGTCTTCCGAGGCTCGAGGGTTGCTGAGAGAGTGCACTCGAGCGGCAATTTGAGGAATGAGCTTGACCACTTCCTTGGTCACAAGTGATGCAATCCTCTTATCGGCGCTTCGTTTGGCTCTTCTCCTAGTTGTTCGTCTCGAGGTAGAGTCGTTGGAAGGCATCTAGACAGGAAGAGACTTGGAATGAGATTCGATCATAATGATTTTTGAGTTTTGCGATGCGATTGAGCGCGTTTAAAACTTGTTGCGATAGTATAATAGTAATGCGAATCACATAGGAGTCACATAGGAGACACGAAATTCCTAAGTTCTCACAAAATGACTTGTTGTTTATACGTATATATATGTGTTTATATAATTGTAATTTGTAATCATACACATACAGGTTG
The DNA here is from genome assembly GCA_030545235.1 of Helianthus tuberosus. NCBI lineage: Eukaryota > Viridiplantae > Streptophyta > Magnoliopsida > Asterales > Asteraceae > Helianthus > Helianthus tuberosus. Next base: position 90,808,642 of record CM060369.1, read on the forward strand.
ACTTAGAATATGCGAGGACTCGTCGAGGTGAGAAAGCGAGAACGAAGGCGATAGTTTATGCATTAGTTTTGTTGCGAACATTTGGGTTTTCGTTTTAGATTGCGATGGCTGTGCGAGTTGTGTGTTTATAAAACAGGGAGTGAAAATGGTTAATTCGAGGAATCGATAAAGCGTAAAGTTTCAAAATACGCAAACGTAAATAAGTTCCCACCAGTTGTAAAATCGGCGGTTCGTATGTTAGAGTGCCTTGGGTGTTTAGGCGTCGACTATCTAAGGTAACCCAACTATATTTAACAAGTTCGTGCATGCGCGTTGACCTAGAAGACTCCATGCTTCCACTGGGATGCAGCTCATGGCATTCGTCTTCCTAGTCATCGCATGGCTTGAGTTATTGTGATAGTCGAGTCCTTGGTGAGAGCTTTTTGAAAACCAATTTATAGAGAGTGGAACGGCTTATTAAGGTACGAGTTTCACCCCTGACTTAACAACCTTGTTCCTAGTTGTGGTTATGCTCTCCGAATAAATTCGTGAGTTCCACTAGATTTCGAAATGGAGACTTTCGTCGAGGTGTGGATATCACTCCTAACTCGATGAAAAGTTCTCGTGCTAGAAAAATGCGTTGAGTGAGCGATCCCATCAAGAGTTCTCGGTTTTCACACCTGGTCTCGACTGGATCACTCGGTTTCGTTATGCGAGTATTTTCAAAAACACGTGTATTATGTCAGCCTTAGGAAAGGCTAAGTAGTATTTCAGCCTTAGGAAAGGCCTCTTCGTGTGATGTTGTAGTACGCGGTATTCACACAAAGTTGTAGCTTTTAGCAATTTCGATCGAGAGTATCAAGTAGGCCCGGTACAAACCCTACTGGTTCGTACGAGTCGGCCTGTTGGTACTTAGACTATAGACTAGGTCAATTTCTAAGACGTCGACCCGGACTAGGTCGAGTCTGGCCTAATTCCCTATAGTTATGGCTCTGATACCAATCTGTCACACCCCAACCGATGGCGGAATCATCGGGGCGCGGCACTAGGCGAATCAGATTGCTCAAGAGAATCCATAACAACTATATTGCGATAATATTTAATACATTCGTTATCCCATACTAACAAATATTACAATCACATAAGTTATCACAGATTTCTTGTCCCCTCGAACAATACAAATCCGACAACCTAGATTTTAGTTGAGTTTCTAGACTTCCTAGCTTGATTTGAAATAGCCTGCGATCTAACCTGCAACATACGTTAAAAATATTTGTCAATACAAAAGTATTGGCGAGTATACAGGTTTGATATGTAGCTTAATAGATTAAAATGTGTAGCAAATTTCCACATGCATAAACGTAACACACGACATATATACTCACAAAGCTGATACTACCAACTAAGTCCTCGATGCTCGAATATGCGATGGCAAACTAGACCCCGTCGGGCGCAATAGTACTATACTAGTCGTGGTGGGACGTCGCGAGTATAAGCCCTAGCACATATGCAACTAGCATCACGTATATCTATGCATAACAGTTATTCGCAAGTGATAATTCGATTGATTGAATAATTCGTTTGATAAGTTCGATTTGTTAGAAACGTATGTTACACCCAAAATGCGATTAAAAATGGTTCAAGTATACTCACAGTGCGTGTTTAGCGAGAGCACGGTTTGATTGGATCGGTTAGGAGTTCGTCTGCGTTAAACATTGAATGGTATAGTAAGCGATGCACGGTCTAACGGGAATAGTATCGTAAAGACTGATGTCCCATCGGATGGTGCTCATCCGGTCGGATGGGCTCATCCGGTCGGATGACAAGGGTTCTGATCGGATGACATGGTTTCGGATCGGATGACACGTGTTCGGATCGGATGACATGTGTTCGGATCGGATAACATGTGCTCGGATCGGATGACATGTGCTAGGATCGGATGGCATGTGCTCGGATCGGATGACATGTGCTCGGATCGGATGACATGTGCTCGGATCGGATGACATATTATCCGGATCGGATGACAGTCATCCGGTCGGATGACATTCTATCCGATCGGATGACATGCTATCCGATCGGATGGCATGTGGTCCCTTCGGATGACATGTTATCTGGTCGGATAACACGTCTGTTTTTGTGTTCCAATTAACTGTTTTTGAGTGTTTTCGGAAGAAATACGTGTGGTTTCACTGAGGTGTTGCGATATCGTTTTAAACAATGATATTTCATCAGTTTCGACCCGTTCTAACGGCCGGGAACCACCCCGTTCCATCAGATCTGGCCGTTCTTGACGGTTTCTCATGTTTAATCCCGAATTCGTCCAGTTCTTGATTAAATACATATATTTTTAGGCGAGATTGTTATAAAAACATGTGGAAATCACCCAGATCTGAGTCGTTTATGGTGGGATGAGGTCACACTTTGAAGTTCATATGAACTCTTGGTGACATCACCTTAAAACACCTCAAATCAGTAGATTTCACGGTTAGAAATTGAGTTTTAAAAGACAGAATGATGTAGAATTGAGTGTAGATCATAGAAGTACAAGTTTTAGGTTGAAATCTTACCGGAATCGCGAGGAATCGAGAGAAAAGGGTCCTAGAGCGTGTTTGGTCGAGTGTGAGCTGTCACATCACTGTTCAAGTGATGTGACGCGCTATTTATAGGCAACAGAGTGAGTTGGAGGGTGTTGGGTCGGATGGGCCATCCGTTCGGATGGCCCATCCGTTCGGATGAGGTTGTCCATTCGGATGGCCACTCCGACGCGGGGGATTTTTTCCGTTTTCGAGCGTTGCGATAGTTTTTTTTTGGAGTACGCGCTTTCTATAGTTAATTTATATTATTATTATTATTATTATTATTATTATTATTATTATTATTATTATTATTATTATATCACTAGGGGTCGTATTTACGTATCCATATTTCACAGTTTTGATATCACAATCGGTTTTCGTTTCGAGTGTGCGATTACTAGCGACGCTTCACGGCCATCAAGGAGGGCAGTATAGGTCCTTTCTCGATGTCATCGTGAACGTTATTATGTGTTGTGCCACAATGACTGACGGGGTACCACTCACTCATATTGTCATCATCGTCTTGACGACTAGAGCTATAGCGCTCACCCGAGAGTCCTTGTTAGCGTTAATTGTCTGCGTTTCGACACATCACGGCCACCGAGGAGGGTAGAATAGGTCCTCACTCAATGTCATCGTGAGTGTTACTGTTTGTGATGTGATGTAGTGATAATGTATTGCGAAAATATTCGATTATCCTTCGAATAGCGATGTATGCGATATAGTTACATTATGATCCGAATCTCTGGTGCTAGGAGTAACGAGTATATCGAGTAGTAACAACGCACGAAAATGCGGGTTGTTACAATTATGTTTTCCAATCAGATCATCCACCACTGCCGAGCAGTTTTCCAGCCAGATCCACCTTCTCCGATGACTTTTGCCGAACCTAGTTCATTATGTATTTCAATCAGATCATCCACCACTGCTGGCCAGTTTTTCTTTGTATTTTAATCCATTGTGTTTTATAACACAATGATAAAACTCGGTTTTATTGTGTTTCATAACACATTGACGAAACACATATTTATTTGTGTTTTAATCCATTGCGTTTTACAACACAATGAAAAAACACATATTTTGTGTGTTTTTAGTCCATTGCATTTTAGAAAAAAAACACATTTTTGTGTTTTTAGTCTATTGCGTTTTAGAAAAAAAAAAAAAAAAAACACATATTTTGTGTTTTTAGTCCCTTGCGTTTTAGAAAAAAACTTATTTCTTTTTTTTTTTGTTAGTTGCGTTTGAAAAAAACACATTTTATGGTTTTGTTTGTTCGTTGTGTTCTAGATTAAAAAAACACATTTTTTTGTGTTTTTAGTCCATTGAATTATAGAAAAAACACATATTTTTTGATGGACTAGAATACCCCTAAACTAATTCACACGCCTCTTTTTTTATTCAATTTCACACATTTAATCTAAGCTATTTATTTTAAATCTAATGAATAATATAACATTTTATGGATATTCTTTTTATTTTTTTACAGCGACACATTTATTGAATTATTTCTATGTCTCGTCTATGTACCAATATAAATCTTATTGTTGTTCTTTAATCGAACTTATAATAATTAGAGCAAATTACTATTTTGGTTCATGTGGTTTAGCCAGTTTAACCCTTTAAGCCTAAAAAAATATATTTTGATATATCAAACCCTGATGTTGCATTTTATAATAGTTTTGGCTCATAACACTAACTTTGTTACTTTTTTTGCAATTAAGTGTAAGGATAGTTAGGTCATTATATACATAAAGGGTTGTTTTTTATAATTACAAACTTCTTTTAATAGAGATTATTAATACAATTACTCATGTTTTTTTTATTATTTCATTATTTTCACAATTATTATTTACCAAAATATTTTTTAAATATATAAATAAATACGTATTTCCTTTGACCATTTGTTTTTATAAACGTCGTTTTTAAAATAATTTGTTTTTAACCTTTTTTAAAACCCTGTATCGTTTTTAAAATTGTTACTTTTTACATTTTTGTTTTTTAGAAATCATTCTTTCTAAAGTCGTTTGTCTTTTAAAGTTTTTTTAAATTGTTCATTTTATACTATTCTTTTTTAAATAATTTGTTTTTTAAACAATTTTTTAAGTCGTTCAATATTTAAAAACGTTTCTTTTTAAACCATTCCTTTTAGAACCGTTTTTGAAATCGTTCATTTTTTAAACTTTGTATTCAATTTACTTATATATAAATAAATACGTATTTTCGTTGACCATTTGTTTTTATAAACGTCGTTTTTAAAATAATTTGTTTTTAACCTTTTTAAAACCCTGTATCATTTTTAAAATTGTTACTTTTTAAAATTTTTGTTTTTTAGAAATCATTCTTTTTAAAGTCGTTTGTCTTTTAAAGTTTTTTTAAATTTTTCATTTTATGCCATTCTTTTTAAAATAATTTGTTTTTAAACAATTTTTTAACTCTTTCAATATTTAAAAACGTTTCTTTTTAAACCATTCCTTTTAGAATCGTTTTTGAAATCATTTATTTTTTAAACTTTGTATTCAATTTACTTATAGCCATTAGGGAAAAAGAACTTCAAAAATTTAAGGAATTTAAAAATGATCGATTTTGAACGAACGATGGGTTCAGAAAACAAAGATTTTAAAAACGACGTTTATAAAAAACAAATCCTTAAAAAAAATAAGTTAACAAGTGTAAGGTTTTAAAAAGTGCACAAATAAAATAAACTAAAGGCTAAAAAATAATGAACTTCGAACAAACAAACAAACGGTCCGAGGAAATGGAAGATTTGAAAAAAGATAATCCATTCTAAAAAAAAGTTTGAAAATGAACGATCTTTTGCAAACTTTTTAAGAGAATGGTTTATCTTTTTTTAAATCTTCCATTTATTTGGATCATTCGTTTGTTCAAAATTCATTCATTTTTAATTAAAATTGCTCGCTTTTTAAAACCTTACATTTTTAACTTAATCTTTTAAAACCTTTTGTTTTTTATACACGTCATGTTTTTAAAAAAAAATCCGTTTCTAAACCGTTCATTTGTTTAAAATGATCGTTTTAAATTCCTTTGATTTTTAAAATCGTTGACTTTTTAGGTTCTTTTTTCCCAACGGATATAAGTAAATTATAAAATACAAAGTTTTTAAAATGATCTATTTTAAAAAGAGCTGCTTTAAAAACGCACGATTAAAAAAATACTTAAAAAACCTTAATAAACAAACGATTTTAAAAAGAACGGTAAAAGATGAATTGTTTTGAAAAAAGTGAACGATTTTAAAAGAATGATTTAAAAAAAACAAACGGTTTAAAAATGAACGATTCTAAAATGATGGACGATTTTGAGAAAAAAAGTTAAGTAAAACAAAAGCTTTGAAAAACAATGTTTATAAATAACACATGTGTATATTTAAAACGTATTTTATTAAATAATAATCATGAAAATAACGAAATAATAAATAAAATTTAAATAATAAAATAAATAGTCTCTTAAACATACAAAGGACTTTGTAATATTTATAAAATACACCCCTAAGGTATATAACGACCTAATTATCCTTACTGCAAAAAAGTAACAAAGTTAGTGTCAGTGGTCAAAATCATTATAAAATGCAATCTCCGGGTTTGATACGTCAAAAGATTTCTTTTTGGGCTGAAAGACTTATACTAGCGAAACCATAGGAGCCAAAATAGTAATTTACTCTAATAATAATAATAATACTTTAAAAAAATAATATAATATATATATTTTTCTGAAAATATCCAGAGCAGATGAAGGTGGATGACCCGGGGTAATATGTAATGATGTAATCCTTTTTAAACTAAACTTATGTGAGATTTCTGTTTTGTCATTTTAAATTTCTAATTTTTATAGATTTTTTCTTATTTTTAAATTTTACATATAATATGTGTATACACACGTACATTGCATTAGTTATAAAGTTAAATACGTAATTATGTTTAGTTATTTTACTTTGCATCGTCCCAATTTTTATCTACATCTCGATATACTTTTTTTCGAAACCGTGTTATGAATACGTAGTAATATACAAGTAATCAACGTACATGTTATTAGATAGAGAACTATTTGGTTTAGCGGGCCACAACGCGTGGAGGTTAAATTCCAGTTATGATTATATAACATCCTTTGTTCTCTTCACTATCAAACACCTTACCTCCAAATCCAGTTCACTGAAATCACCGCACCATAAACCAAAGATTATCACATATCTAATAGTCCCAGATTTGCTTTCCCCATTTATTACTCAATAAAATTTAAATTTAAATTATGAAGACCAAAGATTCGTGAATTAGTATATTTTTCTATTACCCAAGAAAAAAGAGAAATTAAAGAAAAAATGTTTTACTTTAGATCATCTTTTTTTTTATTTCCGTTTTTTTTTTTTAAGTTTAGTCGGTTTTTATTTTATTTTTTATTTCTAGTATTGTAATTTTTTTTAATTTAATGAAGTATTTTAAGTTTTTAATTTAAAAAAATAAATAATTGTGTAATGATTGGATGGGACGTTATTGGGCATTTCCCACTACGCCACTTTTGCAAAAACGCCCAATAATGCCCCATGCTGACTGGACTGCCACATGACAGAAAACGCCCCAAGGTGGGAGCATTATTTAACAAACGACTACGCATGGTCTAATACATAACTGTCCCTACACATTTTTAAAACCAATCTCACCTTTCTTATGATTCGTTTCATTACTTTTCCCCAAACTTGTAAGGTTTTGATTATACGATTCAGTCTTGAAAATAGAGCCCACAATTTGAAACATTGAACCGGTCGTTTAACCCTTTTTTCTTGTATTAAAAAATGCAATTATGTCTAAAATTACATTCCAGCAACATACCCATGATTTATAAATAAATTACGTAAAACTACAGATTCATAACAAACACCACATGTAACCAAAGACCGTTTATTTAATATCTTGTCACAATTCACAAACGTAACTAGTCCATATATATCACACCAAAACCTTAAATGATGGACATCACGCAGTACCTTTGAACTTGGCATCATACTCGTATGGTTGCTGCAATTCCAAAACAAAAAAAACGGTATTAGACACGAAAAACATCATATCCAACATCATTACTGCTGAGAAGATATCAATGTTCACTTCTCACGTGATAGTAAAATGGACTATTTCAATTACAAATCAGAGTGGGTCCCTTTTAACACAGGTCCAAATGAGTCGGGTCGGGCCGAGCTGAAAGTTTTTGCACTTTTTTTTTTATTTCGTAAACAATTAATATGTTAAATAAAATTGTAGAAACTAGTGTTAAAGTAACTATCTAGTTATTTAATAAAGCAGATAAATGAGGTTTTGAGCATTCCAAAATGAACTTTGGAGGACTTCCAACCCGACACATACTTGTGTCAATTAAGTTTTAGAATTCTACCAGCTTGATCCTTTGTAAATAAAGTTAATATGTTTGCAATCCATCCTACATGGCAGCACCATACTAATTTACAGCAATAGCCTAGACTTATATGGATGATCAAATGAAGTGAGGTTTGAAAGACTTTAGTTTAATAAGTTAATATGTTTCAAATCCATACGTTACATCTGTAACTTTTATTATGATTTAGTTTTTATAAACGTGCAAACACGTATCCATGCATCCTCAGGTTACTAGAATGTTGGACCACATGCACGCGCGCACACACACACACAAACACATATATAATGAAACTCACCAAAAAAATGGCTGAAATCAACCTACGAGCAAACCATCTCTTGTGCATTGCCTGTTGAGCTCGCGCAGCTCCCTCCACACTATCAAATCGTAGATACACATAACCAGCACTGTTCCTGTTATCGAGATAATTAGTTAAAACACAACTTCTGCAGAGATCCATCCTAGGCTAGAAAATTCACAATTTTGGTATACATTCATACATACAGATTAAGCATGTGTCATTCAATAAGAAACACATGTACAAAAGTATGCAAATCTTATACATCAGTTTAATTATACAAATTCATATTTGTGTTCTCCTCTATTGTATGCTTATGTGAAAATGAATATGTTGTTCATAACCTCATTCAAGGAAAAAATTCTTCACAGAGCATAAGCACATTAACGTGTTTTTAATAAATATGCTTTTTATCAGACAAATATATGACTAAAAACACGATGTATTTTTTTTGGTATTCAACTGAACTTGTATCCGAATCAAACAGAGCTTAATGCAAATAGGCCAAAAGCATTTTAAACACACATACTTGTCAACATAAATGTGCTTCACCCGTCCATAGTTGGAACACTCTTCTTCCACGTCATCTTTGATATCCAAATCAAACTCTGGGTCAGCCTGCAAAACATACTTAAATATGAATTCCTTACACAAAATATTCAACTTCTAATTTTCGTTCGAATACAAGAAACATGTATCAACAATTGATCATAGTAGTCAAAGGCAGGCAAATTAAGCGCACAGTGCAGCAAAACAGTTGATTAAGGAAAGAACAAACCTCTGTAGCAGGGTCAAACATATTCTTTAGCAGCAAGCACTCGCTTGGGTTTCCAATGGGTTCTGAAGCAACAGGAGAAACAATTTGGGTTGGCAAAACAGGAACGGGAAGTGTAGCTGCTGGCACATTCATCGGCAAAGCACCAGGTAGGGCCGTTGGAACAGATCCGTTAATTATAGGTGCTCCAAGAGATCCAGGGAGACTGCAACAATAAACATATTAACATAAATATAGCTCAACTTAGAACAAAAATGCAATGAAAATGAAGGTCCCACAAACATACCCTGAGGTAATGCCACTGCGGTCAAGCTTTGCCATTAGCATCGCTCTTGATTGAGCATTAAGTGCCTGTAGAGAAAGAAATAAATAGTTAGCTATTAACAACATATCTTTTTGCTAAATGAAAAGATTTGACACTTTATGGTGATCATCACTGATTTCACCATGAAAAACAGTTATTAGTTCTTCAAGGGGAATAAGTAAAAACAGAAGATAACTTTGATCCAATATTTTATATCAAATAATCAGACTCTCCCCCAGTAAAATAAACGATCTTTAAAAGATATATGTAATATATATAGATAGATATATACTGTCATGCGGACTCACCAAGCCTCCACCATCATCATCATCAAAGTCCGCTGCTTTTGCCCCAGTGTCTTGTGCAGCAATGTGCTCTGTAACTGAAGATACCTACAAGGATAAAGCAACAAACTGTGAAGCCTGCCTTGATATAAAATATTGGCTACATAAACACCAAATTATAATATGACAAAGGAATAAAAAGTCAATTGACAAAAATATCACCTTAATTGTCCGACCCGCAATCTCAAGCTTCCCATTCAAACTTTGTGCTGCCTTTGCATGCTCAAGTTGAGCAAACTATAAAAAAAAATGAGACCAAGGGTTGTATATTAACATCAATGGAAGCTTAATAACTAGTGAAAAAACGAATTAAAATCAAAGTTAATACCGACTTGAACAAAGCCAAAACCTTTACAGTGCCCTGTCTCGGGATCAGTGGGGAGTTGCACAAGCTCCACAGGTCCAAAAGCTTCAAAAATCTGTGATTCCAGAAAGCACAGATGTGAATCTCAAAGATAACAAGAAGAAAAATCTTAAAGCTCCAAATCTCACGTGTACTTTTGAATAAGATAATCACTTTAACATCTATTACTTGTGAATGTTTGAATATATAATGTATCTTTTTGGTTTGTTTAAATAACAGAGACTTAATATTAGACAGCTTCCTGCTCCTCATTGCTCCTTCCCACCTCTCAACTTCATTGTGTAAATGAAAACACATCTATACACCTCTTTTAACATTGTGGTATCTTGAATAGTATTAAGTTGCATGATACAATTAAATAATATTATAAATTCCATAATATTTACATAACGAGGTTGAGAATTGAAAAGAAGCAATGAGGAGCAGAAAGTTGAAACAGATTATGCTTTCTAAGACAACATTTTCTAACATGTGCATACTGGTTGGTCAAGATTTCATACTACTTTTTTCATATAAGTATTAATTAACTATGGGTGATTTTTGCTTTTAAAATTGTTAACTCCTTTCTGTTTAAGTTTTCCCACTTTGTCCCTACTTCCTAAAAAATTGAACTTTCACAATGTTTCCAAACACAGTTCAAACTCCATTGATTAAAAAACAATGTGAAGGCCTAGAGCTTTTTTTTCCCATATAACTCTTATGAACAGAAAAGTAAAAATCCATAAGATAAAACCAACTTAATCTGCCACTAATTAACTATGTGACGTGCAAAGCATTTTACCTGCTTTAGCTGCAGCTCGGTCATGTTGAAATGTAAATTTCCCACATACAGCTTCCGATCAGCGGCACCATAGGGTCCGCCAACGCCTGCTGCTCCACTTGTAGCAGTTGATTGGACAAGGTTCTTCTCAGCCTCTGAAGGCTTAACCATAACGGGTTGCCCAAGAAGAAGATGACCAGATAAAGCAATCGCCATGGGAACAGACATTGCATCATAGAACTCAATGTACCTGAAGTAAATAACTCAAGACACAAGTTAGATTGTTGTGACCAAAAGACATGGTAATAAAAAGATTATGAGATAAGCCTTAGGATGTTATAAACAGAAAGGAAAAGAACAAGAGGAAGATATATCATGTTTTAAATCAAGATAGCAACGGAATTTTTTTAAGAAAATACGTTGACTGGCTTTACTAATCAAGCCATTTTACTGTCAATAGGCAGAGTAATCTTTTCACTATGTATGTGTCCATGTCATTCATCTATTACCTTAAGCAGAAGATTGATTGTTTTGTGAGGCTAAATTATTACACCATATTCATATTTATGTGTCTATATTTCCTTTGCCTTCTACTCAAAACTACTTCGCGAATACAGAAATAAAAGTTATGTTGCTCAAATCATTCTAATAATTTGGAGAACACACCTAACTTTTTGGTTTATTTACTTGAAAAGGAAGCTAACATTTCCAAGTTGCAGATCAGAAGAAAGACATCAAAATGATGAGAGATGATGCATCGTGTTTGAACAAAAAAGCTTAAACTACAATGAATACCAAATTTACAAAACATCGGACACTGGCTTTTCCACAATTGAGTTTTCTAAGTAAGAATGTATATTACTATATTAAGTCTAGTTTTTTTACTTTTCATATGCCAATGAATCACAGAAGTAAAATCCTAGTACCTATAACTAAATCTGATGCTAGATATAAACTGCAAAAAGAGACAATGTTCCCACCAGGACCCAAATAAGTGCTTCACAAATAACAATGTTAAATATATCTATAAAACTGCAACTAGTGTAGTTTATAAGCAATGGTTGGTTGCATGTACATAGAACGTAATATCCTTGACAACCAGATGCACAACATGCTAGAATCATAGGTTGCATTTTGATGAAGAGATACAAATTTTTATACTTGATAATCATATATGTAAAATTTCCAACTCCTAGGATAATCATTGTTTGTAAGGACTTCTCCATTGAGATGCCTATAATGGAATAACTATATACATCATAAAGTCTGTCTTTGCTAAATAAGAAATACGACTTCATAGTTCATTAATAAAAATAGAGAAGCATTTAAACAGAGCACACACCCAACTCCTTTTGATCGTCGTGAATTCCTATCCATGATCAATCGCACATCTCTCACCTGCAGAAGAAAAAGTAATATATATAGATTTAAAACAGAACAGAAAAATTGAAACAATGCCTTCTTGGATATCAATAATACATATTACACAACAGCTAGTATGCAACCTTGTGAAAGCCAGTGCTTTCCTTGCCAAAACAAATTTCAAAACTATATATAGCAAAAAAAAAAAAAAAAAAAAATCAAACCATTCCTATGACAAACAAACAATCTGATCAGGTGATTCCCTTACCTTCCCCGCTTTTGAAAAGAACTCGTAAACATCCCATTCAGTTGCCTTCAGGGGCATCTGCATAAAAAATGTAGCATCAACATTAGTCTTAAATATTATAGTGCAGAAAAATATAGACAAACCTACAGACTCAGAAAAGGTTCAATGGGATAAGAATAAACCACCTACCTGGTAAGCAAAAACAGTTCTTTGGTCCCTTTCTGGATCTGCTTCAGGCTCTAGCACTTCTTTCTTATCCTTCAACCTCCTGTCATGGAAACAACTTACAGCACAATAAGTAAAAAATCAAGTGCAGACACTGTTGGATAATCTGTCGTTACCTTTTTGTGGAAACATGAAGTGCACAAGGAATCTGTGAACACATAACATTTCCTTGGTCATTTGAACAGCAATAATTAGCAGATTTATTCACTACCACAAATGAGAATGCAAATAAAGACCATCTATTCTGCTTCCACAAACCTTTGAATAACAACATCCGTGGCCTTGTGGAATCATTAATGTCAAGTGTTATTTACATGCAATGTTACAAGGGCACTAGCACCAACAATGTTATGATGATTCTAAGGTTTTCAAACAAACAAGGCAGATGATCAGTCAATTCATCAATAGCTTTCCTAGTGAAACATGAACTAACTTATGACTTAGATATGATTTTGACGGGTATTTATATGCATGCATACCATAGAACTAACTAAAAACATTGTAAAGCAACTAAAACATCAACTTGATAGAAACAAAATGTAAAATGAGAATCTAGTCAACAAAAACAGATCCTTCATGGAACACAAGTAAACATAGTCCCTAACCAATTCCACAAGCATATAAAAAGTAGTCCCCAATCAATTCCACAAGCAAATAAAAAGTATAAAAAGTCACCTTGTATTGTACAATGACTTCTCATAAACAAGATGACTATCATATTTGCTCATAACCAATTCTTTGTTTGCATTCTTGCTCGTGATTGATTTATAGACTTGTCACAATTTGACGTATCACTAATCAGGCAAGCAAAGATGATGCAGTATTCAAGCAACGGCATATCATCAAGTTACTTTTAGAAGAAAAAAAATTGCTACTGAATTCAAAATACTCGTTTAGAAGAAAAGTACGGGCGAACGAACTTTCTAAAATAAAAGTATTCACAATCTGAAATAAAAAACAATAATGTGAATTTATGCTTAGTTAAGCTAACGAAAAAATGTTAGAAGGACAATTCTCTCTTTTCTGGGACAAAATTACATGCTAATTCTAAACATTGCAAAAGTGTATAACACTACAATCTGATATCAGAACACTCCAAGAGGTTGATATTCCATAATTCTATCCATGGTTCACAGCAAGGAACATAAGTTTGGAGTTAAAACAATAATGTCTTCCCAGTGAACAAAAACTTCGTAAGACTGACAGCACCACATGCATTGCCAACCTATAAATTAAACGCACCATTCATTAACATCTCCAAACACAATAAACCTTAAATCCATTTATTTACAGAAAGTAGAATATTTGATGTGAGCCAAGCTTTAAGGGCCAAACGAAGTTTAAAAAACAAACAGACCTTATAAAGCTATTGTGGAAACCTCACTTTCTTCGGTGAAGACTTGACAAAGAATCCGCATTTTAGTATGTGCAAACAATCCATCTACGATTTCAACTCAAGTTAGATACTAGTACTTGGCTAGTTTGGCAGCTACAGCTATGTTTTTTTATTTTTATTTTTTTGCATAGCCCTCTCGTTCCTTTAAGAGATGCATTCACACATGAAGTATAGAATCACTATGTAACTAGAAACACAGCTCCTAGATCAATGAACATTTACACACAAAAAACCAACAAAGTGTTAGGTTTGAAGACCTTTGCTTATTGGGCTTGGTGAAGGCTTAGAAGACTTTGGGTCTGTTTTGATCCATGATTAGGTTCTTGGGGGCTAAATTTCTTAACCTAATTATATCTCTATATATACCCATTCCATGCATTGTAATCTTCATACCGAGCTTAATAAAATATATCTAGTTACATCAAATCCAAATCAGGTCAAATTGTCTTGTTCCTATTTGTTTTTAAATTCGATTCATTCTGAGTGTTTAAATCGTTTGTTCAACTGTGTGTTTGTTCTGTTGTGCCATTTGATTCCTAACACAAAGCATATCCCATTCTGTTCATCCATAATCTATAACAAGTTTGCGGCTAACAAACCATACTCCTATTGTCTCAAAACAGCACCTAATTTAACTTGATTCCATAAAATTCACAATCATATATTATAAAAGTAAAATGTATTGATATAATCAGATAAAAGCAATGAGTTATTTACCTGCTCTCTCTTGACTCCAATTCTCTTTCTCTCTCCCTCTCCCTCTCCCTATCCTTCTCTCGTTCGCGTTCATGCCTCGAGTGACTGCGGCTCCTCCTCTCCCTGTCCCTATCTTTATCTCTGTCTCTCCTCTCCCTACTGCTTCTCCGACGATCTCTTTCTCTGTCCTCATCCCTACCACGACTTCTGTGGCGCTCTGACCTCTCCTCACGGCTACGTTCTCTATCTCTATCCTTTCTGCTTCCAGCGTTGTCCTCATCGGCTTTGCTTCTCTTCTTCTTCTGTTGTTCAACATCGTCTTCTCTATGCTTCCGCCGGTGACCTTTGTCGTCTTTGGTCTTCGATGATGAACCGTTCCGGTTGTCAGGCTCGTCGACCGTCTTCTCTAAGTAGTCGTATTCGTCGAAGTCCATTGGAGTTGATGGTTTAGGGTTTTGGTGGATTGAATTCCACTGGTGGAGAGAGTTATTGGTCTGGGAAGCGAACCCTAGCGCTGCAATTTGCTTCGGGCTTTATGTTATGTTAGATCGAGGTTTAAATGAAATTAAGGGGGCTGTTTGTTTACCTCTTGACGAGTGGTACCTTCAGCAGTTAATGGTTTAGACTGTTTGTTTCACGAGCAGATGTCTGAATTGTTTAGACATTTGCCTCTGAATGGTTAAGATTTATACAGAGTCTGAATGGTTAAGACCTCTAATGAAACAATGGTTAACCGGGTGGGATTAACTCACTGGTCTCGTCAAGAGGGTTAATCCCTTCTTTCCGAGGATCGCTGGCCGGATCGTCTGGTGGTGGGTTTCCTACACAAGGAAACAAGCCGTGACTCGCAACAAGGAGGATGGGGTGGGGGGTGCTCCTTGTTACCACTCTCTGGCGTAAGAATCAGTAATTTGCTTGGGAAGCAAAGTGTGATAGTAGTAGTAGTAGTAGTGAGAGAGTTGAGAAGTGATACCTCAGACCTGGTTTGGGATGGGTATTTATAGCCGATGAGTGAAGGAGGGTAGTTGAGTAGCTAGCCTGACATCGCACAGCTACTTGCAGGTGTGTCAGACATGTCGGTTACGGTGGTGATGCCACGTCCCGCTGTGGTGTCAGACTGTTGTATACATGTGGGCTGATTGGCGACTGTTCCCAGTGCCACTTGCACTGTGGTGTCAAACCCACTTGCCTTGTAGGCAGGATGCGGTGCCAGGCCGCATCGCTGCTTGCGGTCACTGATGTAGTTCCCGCGTTCTTTGTTCTATCCAAGATGCATGCGGGATGCGGTGTCAGGCCGCATCGCCGCTTACTGACTGTTACTGTTGTCCAGATCCCTTGTCGTGACGAAAATGTTCATAGGATGCGGTGTCGGGCCGCATCGCTATGCGTAACATTAGTTTCCGTCCTTAAGGTAAGTCTTCTCATCACTGGACAGATTGGGCCACTGTGTTCGCGCGTGCCCGCGCGGACACAGGTAAGTTATTGCTGG
The DNA here is from genome assembly GCA_030545235.1 of Helianthus tuberosus. Lineage (NCBI taxonomy): Eukaryota > Viridiplantae > Streptophyta > Magnoliopsida > Asterales > Asteraceae > Helianthus > Helianthus tuberosus. Next base: position 90,824,851 of record CM060369.1, read on the forward strand.
TGGGGGTTTTTGATAAGGGTAATGGTCATTCGCGGTCATGCTGACGCGAGATCTGGGACCATACCCCTTCAACCTCTAATCTGAATTGGTCAGACATTTGTCTTTGAATGGTTAAGCATTATACATGCTCTTAATGATTTAGACCTCTTACTAGTTCAGCACTTAATGGTTCAGACTTCTTACTGGTTCAGCACTTAACCATTCAGATGTTGCCAAACAACCCCGAGTAAAATGACGGGACAGTTCATGTGGTTTTGTAAAGTAACAATTATAGTCTTTAATTTTTTGAAAGAGTTAATTACATAGTTAGTCCTGTGGTTTGCACAAAGTAACATACTTAGGTACTAATAGTTTAAAATAACATTCTAGGGTATTAACTTTTCATTTTGTAACGTTTGAGGGTATTAAGCTTATTTGTAGGCTTAAAATCACATTCTGTTAGTACCTAAGTATGTTATTTTGTGCAAACCACAGGGACTACCTATGTTACTACCTTAGATGTTAATACCTCCAAACGTTACAAAATGAAAAGTTAATACCCTAGAATGTGATTTTAAACTATTAGTACCTAAGTATGTTATTTTGTGCAAACCACAGGGACTAACTATGTAATTAACTCTTTTGGAAATTATACCGGTGCTTTCTGTGGTTTACTTTTTGTTACTTGGATAGTCTTTGGAGTGAATATCCGTTAGTTTTCTCCATTAAGTCCATGTGAAATTACTTATTTACCCCTTTCTTTAAAAATAAAAAAAAAACAATATGGATTATTAAAAGTGTGGGCCCATCTTATTTACCCATCCCTTATAAACAACCGGCCACCCACCTCCACTGCCACCCACACCCACCATCACCATCACCACCGCCACCCAACCCGCCCCTTCATCACCACTTCAAAATCGTCGATTTCTTTCCAAATTCTCTGTGTTGGTCCAAATCGTTATAAGAATAACCATAAGAACATCATTTCAACACTTTGTGCTTTCGAATTTCATCTTATATTCTCTGTTTCGTCTTCTGTTCGTGATTGTCGCCATCGCCGGAATTGAAACCTGTAAGTCTTTTTGACATCGTTCTAATCGATTTACATAGGGGATCAAAAGCCCCATAACAATTTTGAGTGTTATCGACTGTGTTGTTCAAATTGGTGTGTTTAAGTTTTTGGGGTTTTCGGGCGGGTATTGTTTGGAGAAGGTGACTATTGAGTTTTGTTTGAAATAATTTGAAACAAAATAAATAGCAAAAAGGGGCGCTGGCCTAGTGGGTGGACTGTTTGGATAAGTCACAGAATCAGAGTGGTCGTGGTATGGTGCGGCGGTTATATTCTTAGGGTGGAGTTGGTGCGACGGTGGTGGGTTTAGGGTGGAGGTGGTGCGGCGGTCGGGGTTCAGGGATGAGGTGGTGCAGCGGTGATGGTGCGGCGTCGTGATTGTGGTTGTTACAATGGTTGATTGGTGGTGTTTGGTAGATGTGGAGTGGTATGGTGGTGGTGGCCGGTGGTTTTGTGGTGGTATGGTGGTGGTGACCGGTGGTTTTGTGGTGGCATGGTGGTGGTAGTGGTGGTTTTGAATAGAGATTCACAGATTTAGAGAGAGAGGTGGGGTGGGGTGTTATATATTTGTATTTAATAATTAATAATTAATTGTGGGGCCAAATGATATTTTAAATGATTAATTAGTTTTTTCTTATATTTTAATAAAAGCAAGGGGTAATTTTGTCATTTTACATAGATTTAACTGTGAAAACTAACGGACAAACATCCACTCCAGGGACCATCCGAGTAACAAAAAGTAAACCACAGAGAGCACCAAAAGTTGGGGACTATATGTGTTACTTTACAAAACCACATGGACTATCTGGGCATTTTACTCTGAAATTAACTCTTTTTATTAACAAGAGTAAACTTCCGTTTTGCTCCATGTGGTTTGATCGTTTTAACGGTTTTGTCCCAATCCTTTAAAAATAGCCATTTTCCTCCAATCGTTTACTATGTTTTCCCAATTTGCTTTATGGTCTTAACTCCATCTATAATGTTTGTTAACTAGAAGAACATTTTGGTAATTTTAAGATAAAAGTAAGGGCATTTTGGGAATTTACTTGTAAAGATATTAATATGACATATACACACATTACTGTCATGTACACACACTTCCTCCTTTCTCTTCTCTCTCTACATATCTATCTATCTCTTCTCCATCACCAACCACCACCCACCACCTCATCACCACCGGTTACCACTCCACTTGAACGACTACCACCACAACAATCTCCATCGCCATCCTCCAACCTGTTACCGTCACCACAATCTATAACAACTACTGCCGCCGCTACCATCTCGCACTAAAAGGTTTGTTGTTCTGTCGTAGAAGGTCGGTGGCCATGTGTTATTTGTTGAGAAGAGAGGCAAACGATGGGTTCCCTTTGGGGTTTTTGTCTTCGTCTACGGCAATGGGTTCGATACTTTCATCGTTGAGGAGTGGGGTTACTGTAACTCTCTTATTGTAAAGAGAGAAACATATAGGGGATTTTATAGAGAGAAACATAGAGGGTTTCTGTTTTCGGAAGCTCTGGTCGTCGATTGGACGGCGGTAGATTTGTACGGTGTCGATGATGATTGTGAGTTCCGGATCGGATCATATACGATCACAAGCTCTACATTGAAACGATTTATCGTGCGGAATCCGATAAATCGAGTTGTAATCGTGCGCGAAAACGTAAATAAGAACATAAGAACACTCGAAATCTAATAATCATAACGAAACTGAGAGTGTTCTTGATGTTGTAAATGACGATCTTGTGAAGAACTGTTGAAGTTTGATGAACAGACTTGGAACGGATGGACTTCTTTGATTGTAGTCTCTGATATCTGATGAAGTTGTTGAATCTTCGTGTTTCAATCCTTGCAATCAAGCACCTTGCTCTGATACCACTTGTGAATTCAGGATCAGATTGAATTCTTGACCGTTGAATGCGAACCGACACGTGATATGTGCGGAATCCAATCACGTGCGTGGATAGAATATGAGGATGTAATTATAACTGCTTTCCTTTACTGATTTGACAACGTTTACACCGTGAAAACAAACGGGCAGAGCTTCGCCTCAAAGTTACCCAAAAGATACAAACGTTAAGACCCTAGACCTCTATATATAGGCAGTCCTCATCCGGATGACATAGCTAGCGGATGGACTCCATCCGGACGGATGGGACTCCATCCGGGCGTATGGACTTTTACAAGCTTCCGGATAACCATTTACTCTATCCGTCCGTATGGACTTGATGTCCATCCGTACAGATGGGCTTCAACATGCACAAGCTTTGACTTTTTCCTAATTCAGCACTGGTCTTATGACATTTGATTCAGCTACGTTACGTGATTAACGCAAGCGATAGACATATGCATTCACACTGATGGTATCATCAGAGACGCCGTAAAGTTGGCCGCCTCCGTCGACGTTATAGGCGCTATCGTTTTGGGTCTGTACAGTGGTCCGGCACTTTCGTTCATACATGACAGTTTACTGCCGGTTTCCTTCTCTGATGATATGAAAGGGTTTTGTTGCTTGCTTCGAATCCCTATTGTACAATATATGATGACATCGTTCTGAGACTTACACAATTAAATTGTTGGATTGCAAATTTTAAGGATATGTAAATTTCATTTATTTGTCTGAATTTTTGAAAGTGCGTGTTAGGATCGATTCCGATGCACTTGAATGCTCCGTTGATTGCGTAGATCTTGTATTTTGTGCGGAATCCAAGTAGGAGAGTGGATTGAACAAGAACAAGCTAATTATAATCTGTTTTCTATTGATAGATTTGTAAGTACAAAACCACGAAAACAAACTGACAGAGTTTTCCCTCTCTGACACTCAAAGTTACAAATGATCAAGACATAACACTCCTATATATAGTGATCCCAGGTCCGCACCAAATGAACATGCCCCATATGCGCGGATCAAGCCTAAATGCGGATCAACTAAACTAGTGCGGATCAAGACCTTTTTACGGATATAGTAGATCCGTGCGGACCAAGAAACGCGCATTCGTGTGAAACCCTAGAACAGCGCATCATGTTGATCACGGATCAACATGTTTGATTCATGCGGATGTACATTATCAAGTATGATCTACACTTTAAACCCTGTCTTGTCTCATCTGATAGCTATGATATGTGATTGACGGAAGCGATAGACATATGCACTCAGAATTTTTCTGATCAATTTGCTGTTGTGATGATGATTTTAGGGATATGTAAACCATGCATACCCATTAGACTCGACTAAGTAGCTCCACAGTCTCAGACGCAAAGAAACCAAAAGCATCAAATGCAAATGGTATAAACACATGTTGGTTGTGAAGGCACACTTTCTCATGTGTTGGTTAATCTGCATGAAGTAGCTTTTAAAGCAGCCTAACCCAAGGCGATGTGTGTGTGGTAGGGATGCGCTCGGTTGCGGTACCGAAAATACCCGGTATGGTACGGTTCGGTGCCGGTACAGACCGGTATTTGAGAGTAAAATTTGGTCAATACTGGTACCGGATCGATACCAAACCGGTACCAAAATCGCTAATTATCGGTACCGAAAATCAACTCAGTTCAGAAAATTCGGTACCGGTACCGGTGTAGTATCGGTTCCAAACCGGTACCATTTGCTCATCCCTAGTATCTGGTGTATGAGTCATGTTTACAATATAGGTATGGGGCAAAGGAACCCTTAGGGCCTATTATCAAAGTTTAGCCCAAGTTAAGGCAATTGCTTGTTAGGGCATCCATGAAGAAAATAATCAGAACGTGAAATTTTTGTTGCTTCGTATTTCAGTGTTAATTTGAGTTTGATAAAACAAAAAGAAATCTAACCAAAAGAAAATAAATTGAAAGCATTCAAAACCATCTCTTCATTTTTACTTTTTATAAATAATAAAATAATGTACATATATACTTATAGAATAGTAGAAGGTTAATTGTTTTAGATTCTTGAGGTTACGGTTGAAATGGTGAACAAACATCAACCCTAGATGGACACTCAAAACGGTATAATCAAAATTTGAAATGTACAATTTGTTTACTTAACTGTGTCAAACAGGGTTTGAAGTGGCGATTAGACATCAACCATAGCCCAGGTTACCTAAAATTATATTAACCTAAATATGACTTGTATAACATGTTTATCTAATCATGTTAAATGGAAGTTAAAGTGTGTAGTGGCATACACACATTAAGCCTAGTCGTGACACTTAGGATAACTCAAATACGACTTGCATAACTTGTGTATTTAGTCATGTCAAATGGTTTTACGATTTAACAAGTTAAAGTTATTACATATGTTTAATTGATGGGTATAATAACCTTTCTAATTAATGGATTAAACTCTTTGACATGCAAAAACAATTGAGGTAAAGATCACTTGTATATTATCTCCTGAAGGGTAAGTTACAAAAATCGTCTTTTACCTTTACACAAGATTGCAAAGTATGTCATTTGTCTTCAAAAAGTACAAAAAAACGTACTCAATGTTTGCAACTCCTTGCACATTACGTCTTTTGGCCCTAACTCAGTTTCCATAGTTAAATTTGACCAAGTAGACCTCACATGAGCGTATTTTAGTCATTTTACCTTAAATACTAAAATAAATAAAATAAAATTTTAAGTTTATATTTTGTTTTGTTTATGAAAATGTTTAAATAAATGGGTAAGAAGACTAAAATACCCTTGTGTTACCTAATTTAACAATAAAAATTAACTGAGTTAGGGCCAAAGGGGGGTAACGTGCAAGGGATGGCAAACATCAAGTACGTTTTTTTGTACATTTTGAAGATAAAAGGCATAGTTAGCAATCTGGTGTCAACATAAAGGACAATTTTTGTAATTTACTATCTCCTGAATCTTTACTAGAAACAGGAGAAAACGGAGTACATGCACTAATTGGTCTTTGTCTTAATTGGCGAGTGTTATGTGCCTTATGTCCAAGGCTTGATGCAAAATTACCATCGAGGCGGGGGTCTCACTAGAAACAGGCTTTGTATTCCTACGGGTAGAGGTAAGGCCGTGTACATCTTACCCTCCTCAGACCCTACCTTACATTTGCTATTGGTGCCTTGGTGGGATTTACTGAGTATGATGATGATGACGACGACTCCTCTCTCCTGAATCTTGCAAGTATCACCACTTTCATTAAAGAATGTATTAACCTTGCAACTTATTCTAAAATTTAGGGGCCCATTTTTTATATCGCCCGGCCCGCCCATTACAATGTGGATATGAACATGCAGTGGCGGAGCTAGACTTTAAAACCAGGGGTATCCCAAAAAAAAAATTTACGGTGTATTCATATAAAATCCTTTATAGGGGTATCCTCGTATTTTTTTAGGGGTATCCTTTATATAAAATCGAAAAAAAAACAAAAAATTAACACTGCGAAACACTACGAACACGACTTTGAGCCGTAGCCCGTGCTACGGCTCCTAACATGTTGACTCCGCCCCTGTGAACATGTATATTGTGATGTACGTATAAACTTATTCCAATATAGGATGCACAAACTACCAATAGCAAGCCTTATAGATCAGAGAGAGACGAAGTCGTCAATGGGTTCATTGATGCTTGTATTTCTTCTAGTGTCCGGCCCTTGGTCTCTGGTACTAATTTTGCAACGAACAAAATGGTCATGCAGCATACGCCAGAAAACAAGAAAAAGGTTCCTGCAAAAAAACCATTACCTATCAACTCCATATGCAAGTCAAAAATGTTACTCGCGTTTAGTTGAAAAAAAAAAAATCATATAATAAACGTTTAAACAAAAAACATAGTAATTGTGTGTGTGTGCGCGCTTGCGCACAAGAGAGAGAGAGAGAGAGAGAGAGAGAGAGAGAGAGAGAGAGGAAAGGACCTTCGGTGCTGCACTTCATCAGGAAGTTAAAAAAGTATGTAACGACCCAAGAACCAAACCAGTTAACTACTGTCACCAGGCTGCCAGCAGAGCTCTTAATATTTATAGGAAAGATCTGAATATTTATCAACCACAACAGACATTTGCATTTATTATGATCAATGAAATGGAACATGCCATAGGCTCAATGAAAGCCATACCTCAGACATAATAACCCATGGAATTCCTCCCATGCCCAGTGAAAATGATCCTTTAAATACCTGCTAACAATGAACTTCAGTTGAACTGATAACAGATTATAAATTTGACCATGAGATTATGTAGAACAGAACTACGTAAAATTGTCATTTTGGCTTTTTGGTCATCTATATTAGAAACATAGTTATTAAAGGCGCGAGGCGCACTCAGGGCGATTTGTTGGGCCCGGGGATTTATTTGTGCCTAGGCGCGCCTGGGCGCTCGCTTTAATAACTATGACATGAACCATAGTTATTAAAGGCGCGAGGCGCACTCAGAGCGATTTGTTGGGGGGGGGGGGGGCTTTATTTGCACCTACGCGCGCCTGGGCGCTCGCTTTAATAACTATGATTAGAAAGCATGTTGAATCTAGACTTCTTAAGAAAAGAAAAACTAGTATTCAGGCATGTTAAGATGTGAACCAAACGATCAAGTTTCATGACCAAAAAGTAATAAACTAAATTGTGAAGCCATAAAATTCCATACCAATACGCCGACAAGTGCCAAAATGGGGCTTAACTCCTTGTATTCATGAAGGTCCTGCATCAATAACTTACAAATTTAATATCTTGTAGTAGAAAAAAAAATTAAAGTGGAAAATAAATTTTATATAAATAAACAAACCTGTAGCAAAAATGATATCCCCAAGAACAGACAACCTAAGCATGTTCCAGCTGCAGAAACCTTGAGGCAAAGCAAATATTTTACGGGTTAGGAGAACAATTTACTCTTCGTATAAATGTAAAGTAAATTAAAGCAACCGACTTTGGTTAGTTGGGATGGTGGTCCAAAACGTCAAGGTAATGCAAATAGTTTAAAGGATTATAGACAATATGATATATATATAATTTTCCCATGGTTTATTTCCAAAAAAAATGCACAATAGCTCATGCAAAATGAAATCAATCTATATGAGCATATACACAAAATATTTGTCAGAGCAGAATTCCATCCATACCATCAGTAGAGGACGTCTACCTGAAACATCCATCAGAAGTACACCTAGTATTGTAAATGGAATCTGCAATAAACAATTCTATGATCATTAAATAATTGCAAAAGTTAAAGTTAGCAACTATTTTGAAGCATATATTACCTGAACAATAACTAATGCTATTGATCCAATGCTACTTGAAAACCCTGTAAAAATGTTTCATCAACGTATATTTTTAGACCAAAGTCATGCAATTCATAATCAAGATCTACAAAAGCTTAAAGTTTCATTCTTTCATCATTTTACTCCGTCCTACATTTAGTATGACCAACAATCACAATCACATCTATTCTTACACTATATAGCTGAGACTCGTTGAAAAGATAATAAATGGTCCCATCAAAGACTTAAATCCTTGACCCAATAGTGGGACCCTTACCAGCAGAAATAAAGATAGAATTAGCATAAAATGCAATAGCATTGACACCTCCAAATTGCTGCAATACCATAAGTCCAACTCCAACCTAAAACAAATCATCACTTATATGATTTAAAGCCGTGAAGATATGAGACGATGCAAGATATAATAAGGGAAGACTCACTATAAGAGATCTAGTATATTCTGGTTGAAACAGATCAAAGACTCCAGTTTCTGACAACTGATGAAGAGTTTCTGTATAATCCTGTACCACAAAAATTACAAAAGAAAAAAAACATTATAAACGAAATCAAATTCCAGTGACACTTACTGAAAGTGAAACTAAAGTCAAACGAAGAAGGTGAAGATGTTACTCTAATTTCCGCAGCTTCTTCAAAGATTCCAGCATTCTTTCCCCTAAGTTTCTGTAGAGCAGACTCAGAGTCTTTCCACCGACCATTTTTTGCCTGAAAGAAAGCTAGTTTTCGCTTCACTTGGAAAACATTTGGTCTTAACTTTCTTTTATTATGCCAAACAGTAGCCAGAATGTTGGTAGATTGTTAATAATGGTACTTATATTTAGTATACACTTGAATTATATAATAGCAACTCTCTTGTAACTATATAGTTTTATTTGGTCAGGATAACAAATGTTATTATCTTATTGATGCCATGGTATAAGCATATAACAGTATGTCTTATGTGTTAATCATAGTTGATAAGTCTGCTGTGAATATCTATAAATTAAGAGATGATTCGATGATCGATATTGTTATTGGGTGCATCCTCAATTCAATATAGGTTATGAACTACAAGAAAAAGTAATGATTTTTCAACCAACTCACCAGCCATCTAGGAGACTCGGGAATGAAGAAGAGGCCTAGAACCTGTAGTACGCATGGAACGGTTCCTGAAAGGACATATCAACTATTGTTCTAGTTAAGATGTCTTCAAGATTTGGAAAAAAAAAGTACACAGATGGTAAGATGGAAAGTTGGGTAACAGCTTGAAACTGGGCGGGTTTGGTTGGGTGGGCCCACAGAAAATATTATTACGATTAGAATTTATATTTCACCCGTTTGAGATAAAACGACACCCAAACCAACCCATTCATAAGTAAACGGGTCAAAATTTCCACATCCAGGAGAAACTATTGAGATTTGACGTAAACTTACCAATAAAAGCTAGTGTGCGCCAGGGAATAATAATTCCAACAAGCCACATTACGGATATGCCAATAGCTATCATCAGCTGTAAAAGTTTCTCATCAGTCAGGCATCGGTCAGTATATAAACTGAACTTACAACAGATTGCTATTTACCTGATTAACATTAGTAAATGCTCCACGGAGGTTTTTAGGTGTTATTTCTGCTATATAAACTGGTACCTGATCGGGTTTTTTTTTTCAAAGACGAGACATAACACATGTCAAATAATAAGGAATTAGCGTCACGGACTTAATGAAATGTCCTGCACCTACCACATAGGAGGTAACCCCAATTCCATATCCTATAAATAGTCTTCCAGCATCGAGTAACCAAGAAACCTGTTACCAACAATTAAAAGTTTTTTTTTATAAAAAGTCAAAAATTTTGCTGAAGTAACATGCGAGACAAACTGATGCTGATAGTGGAAAAAACTGCCTGTGAATATAAAATTGCCAACCACCCTAACAAACAGAACATTTGAGACAGTCCCATGGTCTGCATATGAGATCAAATCAAACAGTAAGACAACTGAAGAACAAGAAAACGAAACCTGACTACAACAAGTTACGGTTCGACGGAAATGGAGCGAGAAGAAGTAACAGTAATAAACAGCAGAAGAATTACCCATCTCCGTCCAAGTTGATCAGCTATTTTCCCACTCATAACAGCACCTACCATTGCTCCAATCGTCAATATTGAACCGAAAACTGAGTACTGCAAGTAAAGGTGAAAACAAGAAGAAATGCTTCATTTATTCGCTGACTCATAATTTCAATACAAGTTTTGTTGGTTCCGTCTTGATTTAGTCAACGGCTTTGCTATCAGTGTTCTCGTTATATGCATAACAAATTTGAACTTGAATCACAGTATATTCCTATGTATTTGCAAAACTATACGAATGTATAACAATTAATCGTGCACAAACATGACATTACCTCATCCACGGAGAGGCCGAGATCATCCATCATTCCAATTTGAGCAGGAGATGAAAAGCCAACCTGTGTACCAACAATACACCACAGCTTAACGTACAAGAGGACGTGAACCTATTTTGTGCAGTCATATTGATTGTAGATGACCAACGCTCTTAACATGAAGTGCAAACAAATGCTAATTTGTGTATCCATGTGGTCTATTGAAACAAAGTTTAAAGAATATCTCAAGAACTGAATACAACAAAATATCATGAAGGAGGATAATGTTAAAAGATAAACCCAAAAGAGTAACATTTGGAGCCTTGGTTATAAAAAGTGCTAGGCGCACCGGGGTGACAGGTGAGGACCCCCAAAGCCGAGGCGCGAGTCGAAAGGCGAAGGCACGTGCATTATGCTTGCGAGGTGCAATGTAATTATATATATATTTTTTTATTATATTTCTTATAGGTTTCTATGATCACATACCAAAAATATAGATATAAACATTCTATACATATAAACTGAATATAAGATTAACCTCTGTACAACCTAAATAAAAAGGCTTTATGTACAACCATGGTTTTAAAAAACGTTTGAGGCGTGCGCCTCAAGGCGCGCCTCGAGGTGAAATGGCCATAAAACGAGTCTGAGGCGCGCCTCATGGTGTTTTTAATGTATATGCGCCTCTGAGGCGCTAAGAAAGCTGCGCCTCAGGGGATTTTGATAGTTGTTTTTGACTTTTTGTGTCAATTTCAAGCATTTCATGTCTTTTTTAAATGTGTTTTTGATGATTTTTATGAATCTGATGATGAAATTAGTTAGTATTATTATTTTTATAATATATATAATTTTTATATTTATTTATTAATACCGCCTCGGCCTTACGCCTCGTGAGGCGAAGGGAAAACGCCTCGAAACTCGTTTCCGTTCTTTTAAACCTTATGTACAACTTCCTGATGCACGCCCATATACATTTTTTATCTGCGCCTTGTGTAGGCCCGCTGCCTCAAACAATAAAACACGCAAACCTTGCACCTGAGTGCGTCTCGTGCCAAGCTTTTTAAAACCAAGTTTGGAGCTCAAATAAAACATATCCTTGTTTTCGCAAATACGTTTTATACATTTCTTATTTTTTTGCTGCTCTGGTTTTATTTATTAGCCATATGATGAAGTCCCAACACACATAAAATAATTCTTTTTACTCTCACAATTTGTTGACCTTTGTAAGCAACTCAACTCAACTCAACTTGATAAACTATTCTTTACTGGGAAAAAAAATCACAATCAACAATTTTAATACTTAACAACAGTCAATGTGTTTTGGATAAGGCCAAGTAGAGTTTATCTATTTTTTTATACCAAAGAATAATGAGAAAACTTATGGAACAAAATTCATGTGACCAAATCTTATAATTATGAACAAGATGTAAACAAGTACATCGATCTCATCAACACAAAATAATCATAAGTTATAGTTAACACAAATCGAGTATCAAGTGATTTTGAGAAAATAAATCATCATACCGGAAGTGAAGTGATAATAGAGAGAGAAACAGAAACTTACAGCGGAACCGTAAACGAAAGATCCACAAACGGCCACAAGAGTGCTGAAGACAAGCACAGGTGTGGCGGCAGGAGGCCTACCGTCGGTGGTGGCAAGCAATAAAGTCTCATCTTCTTCTTCTTCTTCTTCGCTTCTACTTCCCATATTAATCACTGTGTTTGTGTGTTGATGGCGCGCTGACTTCTATACAATTGTGAAAAATATGTATAAAAAATAAACTAGGTTATATACCCGTGATTTCACGGGTTATGGGTTGTTTTATAAAAATTTATATTTACAGAATAATTTTATATATTTGATTTCTTATAATTGGATAACCTCTTCATACTAACACCACTTTAACGTCCTTTCTAGTTTCTACCATTAGTTTTTCTTAACATGCCGCCTTCCTAACGTGACTGCTACGTCACTCTTAATGTCTCCTATTTATACCCTCCCACACTTAATGTTTTATACACGTGACTTTCACAGGTTATGGGTTGTGTTAAAAAACTATATCTTTAAAAGTTTTTTTTTTGTATGGTTTATAACCTGATATCTCTTCATGCTAAGATCCATGTTTGACAAACCTTACCAAGAAGAAAAAAAAAAAAAACAGAAATTGAATTACTTAGGGCATTTACTTCAATATGGCAATAAATAATAGAAATTGCAATACTATTAATTCTCTATAAAATACCTATTTAATTTCAGATGGACACAGATACGAATGAATATGGATCAGACCTTTTGATTCGGATCATCCAACTTGTACTAACGGATTATGAGTTCTAACTGTCAAAAGGTGGAAATTGAAGTTATTTAAATTAAATTTTCCAAAATAATTTCATAATTGAAGTGATTATTTGATTATTGCGTTTGTAAAACATAAATAATCTAAAAAAGTGTTTGGATGAAAAAGTGATTATTTGCCTCAAAAGCGAAGTTTTGGAGAAGCATGTACCTACATGATTTTTCAAAAAACAGTTTTGAAAACGCAAAATCTATTTTGAAAACGCAACATCAAACACCCCCTAAGAAACACAAACATGTATAACGTTATTTAACATAGCACATAAAAAAATAAAACTAAAAAAATAAATGTAATGTCATACTAAAAACTTCACTGAAAAGTTTGTTTGCATATTTATAGACAAGATTAGAAGCCATCTCCTCATTAAAGTAGGAACAGAGATTGCACATGTCCTTGTATGCATCATGGTAAGTTCAAATCACTTAAAGAGTACTAATCAAATGTGCAATTTAATCCCCATTTATTTTAGTACTCGTTCCTTCCAGCCCTTTAAAATGTATAACAAAATTCTGGTTCAGAGGTAATAGTTGGATGTACACACCTTACCATATATGAATTGATGCACGGTCACAAATAATACAACACAAGGATATTACATTAACATAAGCTTAATTATAAACTATAATAGTTTGACCAACTCCTAAAAAACCCCGCTACACATTTCCAGTTGATTGCTTATGTTCATTCTTTACAAACAATAACAATAGAATCAAACGTCAGAGTAATTCGAATCCGCCTAGCAAGTTAGCATATAAACAACAAAAACCAAACAATCACATAGCACCACCAAGCGTTTTTTCCATACAACAAACTTTGAGATATGACTTAGCATGGACTACCTACCAATAGATTATGCAGGTCACATGTGCCTGATGAAAATCTAAATTATGTGGATGTGGCACTGGCAATAGCAGCATGCTTTCTCTATTATTTGATCTTAGCAGAAGCTTCACACCGTAATAACTTACCGTTCAAACTACAGAGCCCAAAACAACATAGAATTAGGTAAAATGCCACACATACATGACATCCATGCACACGTAAGCCTCTCTAAACCGGTCATATGGGTGAAACGGGTCAGCTGGTTAAAACGGGTCACCTAAGTGGATTTATAATGCATAAAATTTATTCCAAAAGTTAGTTTAATGCAGTTTTTAAACCATATTTACCAGATTTGAGATTCGTAAAATGAATATGAGTCATGAGCCAGAGTCTGCAACGTAAAGAGAATGTTTATGTTAAGAGTAAAATCCAATAATGATAACTCTAATTTTATTAATTTAGTTTAAGAAGGCTTGGTGGAAAGCCATATGATCAGTACCTACTCCTGTGAGCGGAAATACATGAACGGTGTATAATGAAGGAAATTTGACACTCGTGACGTATAAATATCAGCATACCTGCGGTTTGGAGGATTAACAAGTGAATATTATCACAAGAAACGAAAAACCATTAACTTAAAGTTCTTAAGTTGTGAGAAAAAAAAACTGAAATACGTACTTCTCTATTTGTCGCATCAGGTGACTCTTGTTCCACAAACCTGCATGTGACAAATATCCCCACCTAACAGCAGATGATCCATCAGTTAAGTTATAAAGCTCACATAATAATGAATACAATATGTTGGCGGTTTTAACAATGGCTAACCTTTTACTGAAGTGTTCCCCGTCCTGTTTCAACATTGATGCAGTCATTGCATTACAATAAGTAGCTTTTGTACACTCTCGGTGAGCTCTTCATCATCCATATGAGTAGCAGCCATGGTCTAGAAAACGAATGGTAAATTCTATAGAACCATAATAATCTGATAAAAAGAATTTAATCATTGATGACATAAGCCCATAAATAGTAGAATATTCCTTGTCTCGTGTAACTTAATGATGGTATACATAAAAAATTGGGAATAAAATAACAAAATAATTACTTGAGCAGGACGACCCATGTTTCTCTCTGCAGAGCCAGACGAAGTTGATTAAAGAGATCACCGACAACCTACTTCTGCTTTATCAGTTCTACAAGTAAAGCCTGGTGCTCTCGACTATGAATTAGAGCATTATACTGCACCACCATAAACAAATTAGCAAACAATAAAACATAATTTTAGTGATTATTAATTCATATAGCTCACCTCTTCTTCCAACTCTCGACAAATTAATGTTGTTCCCCAACGAAGATGCACTTTAGAGACGCTTACATTTGTATAGATATGATCGCCAACATACAATATCTCATCTCCATGAATGCCTAAAGAATTTTCAACCATTTGAGCGCTTCCTCCAGAATACAAGCCCCCTAAAAAACATGAAATGAATAAAGTGATATATATTTTCTATAACTAACAAACTGATGCTGATTTGAATTTAAATCATTGCCAGTTAAAATAGAAAATACAAAAATACAGAACTTCCAGAAGATATCTCAACATGATTGCTTTAAATGAATTAAACTACCGGTGATGGGAGTAGAAATTGATGGAATGACAAGGAGAAAGATTAATAATAAGTTTAATCACAAGTATAGGTTTGTAACAGTCCAGGGACTATTTTGTAATTTATTCACATGGACGAGCTTTGAAAACATGGTCGCATCAGGCCTTCACTTGTAACAACTTCATATAAAGGATGTGACATTTGAAAGAATTCAGGCTTCCTAGCTGAGACAATAACCTACATTGAACAAACACGTCTCACAAGCTCAAACATGTTGTACAATTTTCTGTCGAATAAACACTTAGAAAGTCAAAAACTGGATTGCAGAAGGTTTGACTAACCATTTCAAACAAATATCGCCAGTTCATATCATTTGGAAGAAACCTATTAAAAGAATGTCGCATCATCTTGTCTGTATAGATGTAATCAGAGTTCGTAATAAGCAATAACTTTTTACCAGCATGATGAAACGAAAACATAACACATTTAAGAACATATATTGTAAATTGGTTAAAAGCATTTCACCTTTGAAAATAGGGATCAACAGAAAATACCTCCTTTTGAGTGTTGTAACGGGTGATACTCGCGGAAAAGATCTCCATCTACAACAACTTTGATATCTCAAAGAAAGAAAAAGATTAACTGATTAGTTATCTTATATGAAATTCGCCTATAAAAAAAAAGTTATCTTATAACTTATCAACAACCCTTTCAAAGGATCTGGTCAACTGAGGTTGTCGATTCGAATCTACATCTTAAAAAAAAACAAAAAGTAAGCCCGTTTTTATGTCGTCGTCATCTCATCAGTCATCACTCTACCCCATGACACACATTCATGTTGATGTTGTTAGACTATATATTATTATTAATCGCGCTTCAAAAAGCCGAAAGACTACATAAAAACCCAAACCGTATCATTGCCTATAGCCAAGACTTCCAACTTTACCCGAGAACAACGGTTTCTCCTTAAAACCGGTCCCCGAAAGCGAGTCAGACGTTGTAGATTGACCGTCGCTTGACGAATTTGGTCTGGTCCAGATCTTGATGTGACCTTCTAGACACGCAGTAAGTACATACTCTTGTGTGAATATCAAACCTGAGAGTGGTTCCGTATGAACACGATGAACCACAAAAGGTGATAGCTTTGGAACATCACGCATGCTTGGTGCAGGTCGTAAAGTGCCAGCTGGATATGTTTGGTCCCAGTGAGCAGACTGGGACCCGATACTCATTGTTGGGGACCCACCATGAGCCCTACGCACTGGCACAACTAACTCATCCATTTCAAGATCCCATAATAGCACTTGTGTGTCCTGCATATATGTAATAAGGTAAGCAGAATCCAGAGTAAATTATATAAATAGTCCTTTTGGTATATATAAATGCCATTTTCGTCCCTGAGGTTTGGCCGATTTTGCGACTTTCGTCCGAAGGATTGTTTTATGGCATCCGGATCCAGAAGGTTTGAAATCTTGCCATTTTCATCTGACCTGTTAACTCCATCCATTTTTTAACGTTATATCAGGGGTATTTTCATCCTTTTAACTATTTGTTTGTTTGTTTATTTATTTATATAGGTAAAAGAACAAAGATAACTTGACTTAACATTAAAAAATGGATGGATTTAACGGGTCGGATGAAAATGACAAGATTTCAAACATTTTGGATCCAGATGCGGAAAAACAAAACTTTAGACGGAAGTCGCAAAACCGGCCAACCTCAGGGACGAAAATGGCATTTACTCTTTGAAAAATGTAAAACTCATGGTACCGAAAAACGGATGTCGGTTTTAAGACATAATTCTAGAACAAAATTATCTAGCTTACCTGACCAACAGAACCAAACCGATATACGATACTTTCCCCAGTGCCATCTGTATTGGGGGCAGACCAATATAAATCAAACGTGACGCCACTGACCTGTAATCTTATGAGAATATTATATATCGCCAAAGATCCCCAAACAGAGTAAAAGAATTACCAGATAATAAAAACTTTATAATAATAATAATAATAATAAAATAAAATTACATTGTTTTCTTGTAATAATAATAATAATAACAAAATAAAAGCTAAATTTTAATGACTAAAAATGATATACCAGAAAAATAGAAATCTTCATTGTTTTCTTTTAAGAAACGTGTTTACGGTTGCAAATGCAGCAGCAAACAGCTGCGTTTTTACACTCGTTTGCTGCTGCGTTTGCAGCTGTAAGCGTGCCGTTAAACGGTTGCAAACGCCTGCCCAAACTCAAACCTATCGTAACCCAAACCATCCTAACCTTTTTTTAATCGGCCCATCATGACCCAAACTCATCCTAACCCAGAAACCAACCCAACCAAACCGCCTCTTTTGCCACCTCTAGGTGCAACATAAACACTTGGTGGAGTGCATTGCAAATCAAACATGCATTATACAGATTTACATTACATCTTTTGTTCCAAAAAAGTCAATATCAAAAGCTATTTTCATTTCCACAAAAGTAATGCACTGAACACTTTAACATTCCGTTCTAAGAAATTAAAAAGAGGATAGCAATTTAAACTCAACTTTTATGGTTTGACAGACTAAAGCAAATGTACCTTTATTGTTTCTGATTCTAAACCCGACATCTAAAAATAGTGTTTCTAAATCAAGTTATGAATCGGATTTGGATGATTATAATGAAACATTCCCAGGTACAAACACAATACCTCACCACCAGATTAACAAATGGTCCTGATTCCTGAAATACATGAAGATACAAATATATTAAAGCAAGAATCATACCAAACAATATTGAAACAATATAAGCCAGTAGCAACAATATGTTCACTTACTCTGAGAAGATGGTATCGATCATCAGGATCCTGCTTGAGTGCTTGTTGACAAATTTCAGAAACTTTATTTCATATCGGCTTTGGTAAAAAAAAGGTCTATTATTTTCAATAGTTTACACACACAAATCCATGCCTCAATGAGTAATTAAAATTTGGGCAAACGATTATGAGGCTCAGATGTGTAAACAATCGAGCAAAGAGGATAAATCCGCCATGGCTGCATACTTACCGGGTGCCATGTGAAAGCAGAGATGAATCACATAACCATCCGGTTGCCCCGCCAAGATGCGGAAAATCTCACATTTGCTAGAATTAACTCCGACGCATTGAAACACATCATCATAGTCTTGCCCCATGAACAATCTGGTTGGAAATCGTGTCAGTACAAACAACAGCTGCCAAAATTTAGATCAAATATGTTGATGCACTACATCTGTCGACTTCGTCTTGTTTCGAGTCTTACACTAGTTAGAAAAGATCAGGGCACGTAAAATGAGAAAATGTGATAGATTTAGTGAGATTTCGCTTGAACAATAGTTTAAGTTGAAGGTTTCGCTTGAAGCATCTCAAGCGAAATCATTTCATCAGATTTCGCTTGAGACATGCTGATGTCCATCCCAAGCGAAACCTTGAAGTCTATATATAGGAGGTTAGTGTCAAGCGAAATGATAAGTTGTTTTTGTGTGATTTCCATACCGAGGTGCTGCCGGTGTGAGAACTGATTGTAATTGCATTCATATCAATACAAATCAGTGTTAAAGTGAAGATTCAGCTGTTTATAGGTCAAATACTTGTTTTCCGCACCTGTATTTGATGGAATTCCTCTGAATCGACTCGTTTAGGTCGTGAACACGATCCTTTCAATTGGTATCAGAGCCTAGAGGAGGAGTTCTGCAAAATTCAGCTGAAATTGATCTAAATCTTTTACTTCTACATCTTCTTTCATCAGTTCAGAAATTTTTCACGGTAAAAAACTATTCAATTTCTCACGGATTGTTTAAAAGTACAGGATAACAAACCCTTGAAAGTTTCATAGCAAAATTCGACTTAAAAGTGATCAAAATCGACCTTCGAATGGATTTCGCTTGAAGAACAAAGCTTCATTGGACGATTTCGCTTGAACTTTCAAGCGACACTTAACATCTTGCTTCAACGTTTTCGCTTCAGTGTTTCGCTTCAAGGTTTTCGCTTCAGGATTCTCACTTCAGACAGTTTCGCTTGAACGATTTCGCTTCAAAGAATTGATTAGTCTCGCTTCAACCAGTTTGACAGATTATTTCGCTTGAAGAAAGTCCAGTTGACTAGTTCGCTTGAAAGCTACAAATTGACTATTTCGCTTGAAAGAATCTGTTATTGAAAATCGTGCTATTGAAACATGGATAATGATTTTCACAACGCGTTTGCAACATCGTCTAATTCATCTTCCATTGCTCAGAACATGAATTCAGAAAATGAAACGGGGATTACTCAGAAACCCCCGAAGCTAATGTGCATTGAGGAATACTATGGATGGAAAGATCGTTTCGAAAACTGGGTGCAAGCAAATCATCTAAGATCATGGGAATGTATTCTAAAAAAATATATGCTACCACGTACTGAAATGGAGACAGTAAAACAAATTTCAGAGTTTGGTAATGAAGAACGGGAAATGTATCGAGCTGAAAAAATGATGATCAGTTTGCTTCAACAAGCTATCAAAGAAGACATCTTTATATTACTTCAACATGACAAAACATCAAAGTCAATCTGGGATGCTTTGAAAGTCAAAGTTGAAGGTAGTGCAAACATGATTAAAAGCAAAAAGGCGTTGATTAAAAAGGAGTTTGACTTGTTCACAAGTTTGCCTGGAGAAGATACAAAGAAACTCATTGAACGATATTGTCACTTAGTTCGAACAATGTCAATGATGAACATTAACAAAGAAGATGAGGAATGGGTGGATAAGCTTGCTGATGCGTTACCTCAGAAAGAGTGGGGAACTTATTTGATGATACTGAAGAATACCGGAGTTTATGAAGGGTTGTCAATCTCTCAGTTTATTGAAAAGATTGAAAGTCAGGATTTGGAACAGCAGAAGATCGCAAGGATGAATAATCCAAGTGGTCAACAAGATGTTAAGATGTATTACAAGGGTAGTGTTCCGACTTCAGAAGCTGAGAGAAGTCCAAAAATTCAGACTGCTTATAGTGTTGGGGATTCTACAGAAAAGACTGATCAAAACTCAAACAAAAGCAACAGTGATTTCTCATTGTATCCAAGTGTAAATCCGAAAAGCTCATCAGAAAGTTTTCAGTCTCAAAGCACAAAGATGGGAAATGGTTGTGTGATTCAATGCAATATAGCTCTAAATCTTCCAGAAGGTCAAAGTTTTTCTGAAGACATTGCAAAAGATCATATGGCATTACTTGGTTCCGTGCTTATATCATATGAAGGTTTAGTTGCTGGTAGAATTGGAAATCCTATGCTTACCAAAGAGGATTACGACCAAATAGATGCCGAAGAGATGGAACTAATGGATATCAAATGGTGTCTTGCAAGTGTTCTTAGACGTGCTGAAAAGTTCAAAACAATTACCGGGAGAAATGACTTTCTTGATGCTTGTGTTTCTACTTTAGGTTTTGATAAATCTAAAGTTACTTGTTTCAGGTGCAGGGAAAAAGGTCATTTTAAGAGGGAGTGCAAGAACAGAGAAGTTAGTGGTGCTCAAAATCCATTTGGAAAAGATGATTACTACCGGAAAGCCATTTATCAGCAAGTTGGTCAGACACAAGACTCACAGACGGCTCATGGTAGAAAGATTGAAGATTCAAAGAAAGGATGTTTGGTAGATTTCAACTGGAGCAACTACATTTCTTCTAACAGCACAGCATGTTTAGTGGACCAAAATGATGAACAACTACCTGAAGGATTCAGCTGGGATATGTTTGTTGATGAAAAAGGGGATTTCAAAGCTTTCATTGCAAAGATTGTTAGAGAACCAAATTTGTTTGCTACTTGGATGAGATCAATTGGTGAAACAGTGAAAGATCAATCGATTACATCTGAAGAAAGTTCAGAAAGTGCTGATTCTGAGTCATTAACTACAGATGAGAGTGTACAAAATGATGATACTTCAGAAAAAGAAGTTATTTTTGATCAAACACCATCTGATTCTGGTATTTCAGATGATGATTCTGAAAAATCTGTAGAGTTTGATCAAACACCGATCGAGAGTAGCAGTGATGATGAGGAAGAGAAACATATTAATATTGCTAAAAATCATCTTTCTCCTGAAAGTTTTCATTTTTATTTTGCAGATCGCATGGAGAAACTGAAGGAGAAACAAGCTGCAAAAGAAAAACAACAAGATGTGAAGGTTGAAACTGTTGTTCAAACTGAAGAAGTTAAAATTGTGAATGAAGAAAAGATGACTGAAACTGAGAAGGTAATTAGTGAAGAAAAAGTAATTGAAGTAGTAAAAACAATCGAGATTGAGAAGATTGTTGAAGTTGAAAAGCCTTGCAAGAAGTGTTTGGAAGCTTGCAAAAATTGCGAAGAAAAAGATGTGACTCTGTTTGATAGAGAAAGACTGATAGAAAAGTTACTATCTGACATCAGCTATGTGAAAGAATCTTATAGCGTGTTGAACAGAACAGTGACAGGTCTTCAAACAACGAACTCTGAAAGAGAAAAGGCTTTAACGATGACGAATTCTACGCTGATGACAAAACAAAAGGCAATTAATCATTACATCGAAGAAAATGCTAATCTAAAGCAAGAGTTGGAGAAAGAAAAGATCGAGAATGAAAGGATCAGAAGGTTATTACTGAGTTATTCTTGTTCTGATTATGTTATTGATCGAGTTTATCCTACTGTTGCAGGTTTTGAAGCATTTCAGGATGAGAAGCTAAAGAATGAGACTGGTAAGAAATCGACTGTTAAATACAACAAGTGTCCGCCTCCTATCTGGGAAGGGTATTCTCCTAGAAAACCAAATGAGGAGCAAGTTGAAAAAGCAGTCAATATAAAGTTAAAATCAGAGACAACTGACGTTTTACCAGATAACATTGACATCACATTTACCGCGTCTGATACTGATCATGAGTCTGAGTTAATCAAAAGGGTGGTTGATCAGGTGTTGGATACTGAGGAGGTGTCTGAGTCAAAATTTGAGTCTGGGTGTTCAAGTTCGTCAGTCAACAGTTCAAAGTCGTCGGAAAAACGGTCTTACAGTAAAGAATTTTTGTTATCAAAAGCAAATTTGGATGATGAAACATTTAAAGTTGCATATACTTTAAATGATTCTGACAAATTATACTCTGATGAAGAGTTTCCGATGGATAGTGTTAGATTTGACAAGATCAAAAAGGTTTTCAAAATGACAGAAATTAATATTTCTGACACTAAAAATTTAAATCTTAATGAAAAACCTAAAAAATACACTTCAAGAGTTCAACAACGGTTAAACAAGAAAAAAGGGAAAAAGGATTACAATTTTAGTTCTGGTTTTCAAAAGAAAACAAATCAAAATTGTAGTTACAAAAGAAAAGGTTTAGGTTTTATTCAGCAAGAAAGTTACAGAAATGTAAACAATTCTAAACTAAAAACAGAATTTGTTTCAGGTGGAAGTGTTGAAGATGAACAGAAGAAACCTTTCTGGAGACAAACAAACCAGGAGTTTCTTGTTGAAAGAAAAAGAACAGGAACTGGAGTTTTTCATTCAAGAGACATTCCAAGAGATACAAGAACTTGTTTTCAATGTCAAGTTGTTGGACACATTGCTCACAATTGTCCAAACAAAGTCAACAGAAAACAGGGAGTCTCTGAAAAACTTAAAGAAAAAATGGTTGAAAGGAATGAATCACCAACTACAAACTTCAAAATTTTTGACAATTCAAAAAATGAAGTTGGTGAAAATTATAAAAAATTGTACAAAAAGAAGGCAAAAGACAACCAAAAATGGATTGTTAAAAAATCAGATGAAAAATCTGACTATGAATCTGATTTCACAAAATCAGAGGAGTCACAAGATGAGATCAAAGATTTAATGAATGATGTTGACATTAAATCACTGAGTGTGGAAGAGATTAAACAAATGGTTGGTAAAGTAGAAATCTCAGATTTTGATATTGAAAAAACATTTAATGAAAATGTTAAGAAAATTTTTAAGAAAATGCTTGATGGGAAAGTAAAGGGGGTTAAAGATTTTTATGCAACTAAAAAGGCAACTTACAACCCTACTGCTCAGGAATTGGAAGCCACCAAGTCAAATAAGACTTGGGTGGAAGTTTGCTTTCCTTAAAGTCTTAGGACTTGCCGGAGATCCCAAGTTTATATCGTGGATAAGGAATCGGCATTTTTCTAATTTTTGAAGTTTTTGGTTGAAAGTTTTTGATAGTGTTTGAATGTTTACAGGTTGTATGACTACGCCGGAGCTTCCAGGATGGTAAGTGTGAAGCAGGAATCGGCATTTTGATTGGTAAAATGGTGATGTAGACGTAACATTCCTACAAGTGGTATTGTGTTCTACATGTGATAATTCTTACAATTGGTATAGTAGGTGCATACATGCAAGTGGTAAATCAGGGACATTAATTTGTACTTGATCTGCTACAAATAGTTAAGTAGACAATGTGATGAACCACACCCCGAATCTTCAAATGATTATATCATCAAAACTTATTTTCCGGAAAAATCATTTTGATTTAAAACAAACTTAAGTGTTTTGAAATCTAAATGAGAAAATAGTTTTGTGATAGGGGGAGTTCTGATTGTTTATGCCGAGTAAATGACGATTTGATGCGATTTGATATCAGTTGTCAAGTTTTTGTATAGTTTGTATGTTTTTTTTAAATTGTGTCAAGAGTTTTAGCTTTCAAATTTCCTAAAATGTGTTTGCATTTTAGGGGGAGTAAATTTTTTTTTCAGAAAATCCAAAAACATTTGAAAATTTGAAAAAGACAAAAACATGATAAAATTCAAAAATGAGTTTTTGTTGCATAAAAGAGGAAATGATAGTACATCAGTGGACTATCACAACATGCTAAAGAATTGGAAAGAAAAATGTGATAAACAATCTTACTGTGGATATGTCAGTAGGTTTTTGCACATTTAGTAGATTGTGACGAGATATAAACATAAATTTCAAACTTGCTTGTTCTGTGGGTTAACACAAACTTGGATATATAGGTAACCCCTGAAATCTTGTTTGAAAGGTCCCATATTCTGAGATACTAGGTCTTTATGCTCAGTGATATCTGGGGTATTATCCCGGGACTTCTGATTTTGCGGAAGCAATGGCCTAGTCCCCGGAGAATACTTTATATTTGCTTGAAATATAGCTCACCCTCAGCTAAAAAATGATGAAACATTGAAAAATGCTAATCATGGCTGTTGAAACAAAAGATCCTCTAAAGGGGACACACCAAAAGTCGAAGCCGTCATCTCTCTGCGTATACGGGAGTATCGACCTGAGCTCTCACGGCCCTCGTACTATAATTTATTCCCCTGACAGATATCATCTGTGGTATATTCACCTGTAAGACTGAATATTGGGATCTGGATACGGGAGTATATTCAAGTAGTGGGACACACGGATAAGTTTAAGTTGCTTAAAACATTAACTATGTATCTCGGATCAGTTGAACTTTGTGTGAAAATTTAAGTGGACAAATATACTGACAATCTAGGTAAATTGTTTAGAACTTAAAATGAAATGAAGCTTAACGGTGTTAGTGATATGTTTCATAAACTGATATGATCCTCTTGCACGAACTCACAAAAATATTGTTTGTATATATTTCTTTATTGCATTCCTTTACAATAAAAAATTACAAAAAGATTTTCAGTGTGTTTTAGCATAAATTTTTAAAAAAATATCAAAAAGATTTTTGACAACTGATATTGGAAAGCTGATTGTCAAAATTTCAAGTGCTAAACATGATGACTTGGTTGTGAGGGGGAGTGAATCTTAAAATGTCAAAAGGTTTGTTAAAATCCTACAATTGGTATTTTTAAAAACCTACATTTGGTTCATCATTGGTTTGTGATATGAGAAAGAGTTATCTGATTATATCAGATTGTTGGTGCATTTAAATTGTTAAATTTTAGAAAATTTATTTCTGGGTTAAGATTGTTACAGGTGAGCCAGGTTGATTCATTCAAAGTTTACAAAAGTCAGAATCTGATTATGAATCTAAAAGTTTGTTAGTAGCTGATGCTGATGAACTTAAGGAATCAAGAGATCTGATCAAGAGAATTAGATAAAAGCCAGGCAATGATCTTGTAGACAAAATTTGAGTCAGACATCGATCCTGATACAGATTTTGCTGAAGAACGAATGAATGCCAGCAAATCGTGAGGGGGAGTCTGATAGAGCCAGCTGATTCTGGAGAAGAAGATAGAGAGAGAAAAGCCCAGAGACTGATCAAGAATGAAGATGTGAAGATACAGTGTTGTTGTGACTCGATAGTCGACTCGTCAACATCTGAGGGGGAGTCTGTTGATGCACTACATCTGTCGACTTCGTCTTGTTTCGAGTCTTACACTAGTTAGAAAAGATCAGGGCACGTAAAATAAGAAAATGTGATAGATTTAGTGAGATTTCGCTTGAACAATAGTTTAAGTTGAAGGTTTCGCTTGAAGCATCTCAAGCGAAATCATTTCATCAGATTTCGCTTGAGACATGCTGATGTCCATCCCAAGCGAAACCTTGAAGTCTATATATAGGAGGTTAGTGTCAAGCGAAATGATAAGTTGTTTTTGTGTGATTTCCATACCGAGGTGCTGCCGGTGTGAGAACTGATTGTAATTGCATTCATATCAATACAAATCAGTGTTAAAGTGAAGATTCAGCTGTTTATAGGTCAAATACTTGTTTTCCGCACCTGTATTTGATGGAATTCCTCTGAATCGACTCGTTTAGGTCGTGAACACGATCCTTTCAAAATAAACAAAATGATGAATAATAACCTCGCGAGAAGTGATATCGGTTAACAAAATGATGAATAAAACACCAGAAAAGGAAAATCATACCTTGATCTTTTGAATCGATGTTGTGGCGATGAACCGCCATGGATCCCGTATGCTTTCTTCGACAACCCGAATCTTTCATTTACAGGCTCCAAATTAAGCTATCCATCACCATTAGACTTTTTGAGGCCATTAATGTATCAGATGTGAAGAATCGAGCAAGCTTGGAAGAGTAATAGTAGTTGGAGGAAGAAGAAAGCCACGAATCGACCGATTCTCCCAAAAGAACTACACGTATATTCAAATTAAACCACCACACAAAGGGTAGGAGATTTATACAGTATTCATATCTGGATGTCAAATGAAGAACAAAAATGAAAAGGGCTCGTAATTTGAAATTTGAAAAGGGCTCACGTGATGAGTTACAACACATCTCTACATCTGTGATTCTTTTTCCTTTTGAATCCAGAGATCCAAATCCAGATCTTTGAGGGAGAGAGAGAACGAAAATGAAAAGGGCTCGTAGTTTGAAATTTGAAAAGGGCTCACGTGACAGAGCTGGTCAAAATCAGACCTTTTTGTCCTCAAGCCTGTTCTATCTTCTCACCAACTTAAAAAAAAATCGTAGAAAAATGACACGTGGACAAGATTAATGTGGGTGTGACAAGTAGGAGAAAGGTAATGGAGGATGGCTGTGGGAGTGACACCTAGGATTTTTTTTGCTTTGATTTATTATAATAGGTAGATACAACTGCTACAAGACACGATTATCTAAGGTGCTGTTTTTTTTTCAGATGTAAACGTCTGCAGACCAAACCTCTTGTAACCGGTTACTTTTACAAACCGCTGAAATAAAATGAAATATAAAGAAACTGATTTGTTAAACTTAAAAGAGTTTCAACATTCAAACTTAAATAATAGTTATACAATACTGAAATAATATTAATAAAAAAACAATATTTTTTTAAATCATTTAATTCATGCTTTGCATTAACTGCTCAGTAATCTCATCTTATAACTGAGTCATATATTCCCGATCTGATGTAGTACCATGTGCTTCAACCTCGTCTTCATCAGCATCAACGTGCACTTGCCTATTATGCAACGAAACATTGGGTTGATCGTATTTTGTAAACAACTCATTGCTCAAACCCTCTTTCCTTGTAAAATTATGTAACGCGAAACATGTAATGGTAATGTTCCTTTGTGTAACTAATGGAAATGATGTCATCCTCTTCAAAATAGGGAATCTTGCTTTCAAGACACCAAAAGCACGCTCAATTACGTTCCGAAGTCTTGCATGAGCATGGTTAAATTTCTTTTTATTAGTTAATGCACGTATTTAGCGAAAATCTCCTAGCCAATACCTCACATTACGATATGGAGCCATAAATCCCCGTATGTGTGCATACGCGGCATCACAAAGATAATACTCGTCTGTAAAGATATACAATTAATTAGAAAAGTAAACCAAGTTATGAATATTTAACAAACCATAAACATACCTTGTGGTGGAAACGAGAATGGTGCATGTGGATCTGATAATGCCTCTGATAATATTCTAGCATCATGTGCTACCCTTCCCAGCCGGCCACGACGAACGTAAAAATCATGTTGAAATCACAAATTGCTAATACGTTTTGACAAGAAGATCCAACCCTGAATGTTGTTTGGGTTGAGATCCACTTGCAATTTCCAGTGGCAGTATTACCATCAAACAATTCTGCACAAAGTTGTGGAGAAGGCAATGGAACTGTTTTCAATGATGCAGCCTTCGGATGCCCCTAAACCTAAAGTAAAAAAAAATATTATAAATTTTTGTTTGTAGGATTATGTTTAAAAATTATATTAATGAACATACCTTCTTAAATTCTTCCCATTTGTAACACACCTAAAATATCAATATATATATATAGGGGACCGCTAAAATGAGAACCACCTCGAGTTGTAAGAACCGTGAGAACTACACCGTACGGGGCGAGGTGGACCAAATTTTTTTTCATAAACGTAGATGCGTGTATTATAAACACATTTGTAAAAAAAAATTCAAAAAAAAATGTCGTGTGTGTAGTTTTGAGCACCACAAGTTTGTGTTTACGGGTACCGTAAATCCTACCGGAAAATTTACGGTACCCGTAAACACACACTTGTGGTGCTCAAAAACTTTTTTTTTTGAATTTTTTTTACAAATGTGTTTATAATACACACATCTACGTTTGTGAAAAAAAAATTGGTCCACCTCGCCCCGTACGGTGTAGTTCTCACGGTTCTTACAACTCGAGGTGGTTCTCATTTTAGACGACCCATATATATATATATATAAACGTACAAATATGATTGCTTGAATTCTTTAACATCCTTAACTAGGAAAAATAAATCTGGTTAGTAATAGAGAAATAAATGAATAAACCTTAAATGGAAACTTTTAAAAGAAAAGAAATAAAACTAGAGGACTAAAGTGGTAAAAGGGGGAAAACTAATTTCTATTAAAAACATAAAAATTAAAAACACAACACATATGTGTGTGTGTTTGAACGTGTGACCAGGCGGAAGAAGAACTCCCCAAAACCCTTGTTCCAACAAAGTGAACAATTGAACGGCAAATTCGGTCTAGAATCAGTGTTTGAATCAAGAATATCGAACATCTTTACTTGTCTAACACTAACTAAGTTGCAATTTTAGTTTTATGATATTTGATCTTTGGTAAAAAAAATAGGATTTAAGTCCATGATCAAATTGATAGATGTTGTGACCTATGGAAGGTGTAATCTAAGTATAGGATCAAATCCTAACTAAAAATAGTTGATAGAATTATAAGAATTGTGTGTTGAAGTTACTATGTTTTGTATAAAGAAGTGGGTTTTGATGTTAGAATGAGAAGCCCTATGTTTTTGTGTAAATAGAGAGTCTAATAACATGAGTTTGTTGAAATTTCATGTTAATGTGGATTATGATCAGAAATTGAACTTGTTGAGTTGGGTTACTTGGTTAGCCATGGCTTAATTGAACTAAGATGGTTAGCTAAAACATTATGCATACAAGGTGTTTGACGAAACGCCTAAAAGAATTATCATTTTTGAATAATGAACGAAAATTGTTAATGAGAACCTATGATTGAAAGTTTGGGCAAGTTTACATGCCATGGAAATGGATAATAAGGTTCTAATTATAAATGGGTTACACTCTCTAGGTAACACGGGTGAAGCTTCGGGAAGTCAAGCCGGAGCGAACGCACGTTTGAAGGAAAAGCTATAAGCTACGTGGCTTTACACTTTGTAGTGTTCTTATCGAATTATGTGTTAAATAGTGTTTAACGAATTAATGAAGAGTTTGGTTGTTTAAAAGTGATGGATTCCACTAAAATATCCAAATGGGTCAAAATAACGAATTAATGAAGAGTTTGGTTGTTTGAAAGTGATGGATTTCACTAAAACATCCAAACGGGTCAAAACAACGAATTAATGAAGAGTTTGGTTGTTTGAAAGTGATGGATTTCACTAAAACATCCAAACGGGTCAAAACAACGAATTAATGAAGAGTTTAGTTATACATCCTAAATAAGCTTGGGGATATCAATAGGATATCCGAAACACAAGCTTCCGGTACTACGTCGCAACTTACACAACTTGCCCAATTTCGTGCCGACGAACTAGTAAGTAGTATTTTTACTACTCTAACACTTAAAAGAACAATCTAGT
The DNA here is from genome assembly GCA_030545235.1 of Helianthus tuberosus. Classification (NCBI taxonomy): domain Eukaryota; kingdom Viridiplantae; phylum Streptophyta; class Magnoliopsida; order Asterales; family Asteraceae; genus Helianthus; species Helianthus tuberosus. The sequence goes on from CM060369.1 coordinate 90,854,704, forward strand.
GAACGAGTGAGTCATCGTTTGGCATCACAAAAATTGTCATAACACTAATGGCACGAGAATTCCCCTAAATTCCATAAACCCCTTAAAAATATCTTTATAAATTACAACTTTTACATATGTAAACTTTAAAAAAGAAAAAAAAAACAAAATATCCTAATACCCCCTATTTCGGTCATGGTGGGCCCCATTTCAATCACCTACATCAAGTTAAAAAATGATGCAAGATTAGAAGTATGGTGTTGTGGAATTGTTTATTTATACCATCTTTTAACCATTCTTCATCACATCAACACTTATCATTCTTATCATACAAAACAAGCAACTAAAACCCTCTTCTTTTCTCCTTCATTTTCGGCTCAAAGAACCCCCATAACACCACCCATTTTCATTTCTTATACACCATATTTTAGCCTAAATCAAGCCTTTTCAAGACCATCTAAGCAAGGAGAAAGCATGGAGCATCATTAGGGACTTGTTTGGAGCTTAATCTTCTTCTTAATCTTCTTTTAAGCTTGTGCAAAGTTGTAAGCCCATCATTTATCATTTTTAAACTTGTTATTTTGTATAGATTATGAAAGTACTTGTTGATCATCTTGAAGATTAAGAAAAATCAAACATAAAACCCTAATCACATCTTAATAATCTACTAAATATAACTTGTTATGTGATGATTATGTGTATCAGTGTTAAAGAGTTAGCATGATTATGTTGGTTATGTTAAAGTAGGTTGTTTAAACATATGATTTATGATGATCATGATATTTATTTAGTGTAGTATTTTGTATTAGTGATGATCTTGTTATAACATGCTTAAAAATGTGATTTAAAGATGTTTAAATCATGAAAGATCATCATCTTCATGATTCATGAGCTTTGCATATATTTTTGATACTTGAAGAATCATGGACTTTAATGGAATTGAAATTTGATTTAATGAACTAGTAAGGTTGATTTTTTATATAAAACAAGTGATTTAATAAATGGTTATAAAAATTACATATAAAAAGTCTTATCTTTTTAATACTTGAAAGTCTTGGAATTTTAGAGATTTAAAAGTATGAAAGTGTATATAATCAAGTTATATAAAAAGAACCCATTTAAGGATGAACATAAAGTTTATTACTACAAAAGTTTCATAAAAATATATGTATATAAGCTCATGAAGTATTGAAGTAAAGTTGTAGATTAATTACTTGAAAAATGAGCTTTGATGAATTGATGATGATTTGGAAATTGAAAAGTGGTTTATACGCGTTTTTAAAACATGGGAAAACGACATAGTTTAGGGGAAACTATGGCGACATTTTCTAAAAATCTAATCGCGATTAAAGTATGATTAACGGGGGATTAACAAGGTTAAACGTGATTAGTGACCTTAATCTTCATTAAGGAAGTTTTGACAAAAAGGGTTAAGCCCTAATCACTCAAGAGTTTTCATAAACACATATACATATTTTTACTAAGTCAAATGGGTGAAAGTAATAAATATGTGTAAATATAATTTTTGGTAAAAATTATATATTTGAAATACTCTATTTGGTGTATAATATTTGTGCATTATGTGTATGTATTAGTATTAGGAGAATACTAACAAAGTACCAAATACATTGCACATGAAAAATATAGGAATACACTATACTCGAAAATCTCGTAAATACTTACCAGTATGAAAACAACCGTGAACCTTCAAGTACACATGAAACGCACGCTTATATTATGCCCTTAAACAAGATGCAGACAACGGACCAACGGAAATCGGACGAATCACTTATAATTATATATATTGATAAGATAATAATATATATTTCCCCGACGTTAAACAGACATATCGTCAACACGAAGGGTTACTGTAACACCCCAAAAAGCGGGTTTGGTAAATTAGAACTCGGTTAATATAAAGAAATGGGTTTTAGTTTCTTATATAATCAAAATGAAACTCGAGGGACCAAAACCGTTAAGTAGGAAACAAGGGTTTTATTAATTAAAAAGTTTAAACACCACACACACATAGTGTGTGTGTGTATCGATTCCAGGAAGAAGAAAAGGGTCAAACCCTAGTTTCACTAAAATCATCAAATTGAAAGGGAAATTCAGCTCGGATCTAATGCATGAACTCAAATTCATGATTATCTAGACTTGTTACACATGAGGTAAGTTGTATAAGTTAATTTGATGATCTAGTAGGAAGTGGGTTATGATCAATCCACGAATTTGTATGAGATTTAGCATGAATATGTGTTAGAATCATCTTATGGAATATGTGTTGTGCATGATTTTGATTAATTTCATGTTTTGAAGTAAAACCCATTTGGAATGATGAAGTGAATGAATCACCATGTTCAATAATTGTGTAATTTGTGATGTAGTATGTTGTATGTGATGAATTATTTTAGATAAGTTGATTAGGACATGAAATAAATGGATGTTTAGTTGAATTTGATGAATGAAGATAAGAACATGGAAGATCATGTATGAATGGGTTGTACATTGTGCTAAGATAGTGGTACGCACACCAAGTGCTTGATGAAATGCCTAGGTGAGCTTGATAAATGAAATTGTATGTAAGTAAAAGATGAATATACGTGGAATGTGAAAATGAGGTATTTGATAGTAAACTAACACGAGAAATGTGTTTTAGATATAGTTCATGTGGATATTATGTTGAAGTAATGTTGGGTTAGCTTAGTATGGGTTAAAGTGTTAGTTGTGAAAATATGAGAATGCAAGTGTGGATGGAATGGATTATGTATGTATATGTGTATGTGTATATAAGTAAGTGATCATGTAGTTGTAGATGTCATACAGTACAAGTGTGTAATGCGTATAATGTAATATTATGGTCTACCCTATTAAGATGGATACATGTTCATAAGTTGAAAGTGTGTAAACAGGACATTTGACTTCCTGAAAGTCAACAATGAATGTATAGCATGGTTAACCTTTCGGACATGATTGTAATAGTAGAGAAGTCATGTGTATCGTAGTAGATGATCTATGTGTCGTGTATGATGATAATTGAGTTGCGTGAATATGGACCAAGGTGACTTTTAGTCTATGCCTTATGTATGTGGTATTTGGTTAATAAAAAGTCAAGTAATGTACGAATGGAAAGAAACGAATGTTAGTATGAATGAGCATGTATGCTAACCATAATGCGATTGTGATGACATGAAAGGATAGGAATCACATTAGCATGGACTCAAGAACGGAAGGTTAACGGGTCAAGCGGAAGCGAGGAAGCAAGCATGAACACTAACACTTAAGGTAAGTGACTCCCGACTCACTTCTTAGTATACATAAGAACTTTTTTGTTTATGAATGAGGGGAAATTATGTATGATATAAAATGAATGAAGGTATTAAGAGAAGTAATGATCTAGATAGTCGAAGGTAGTTTGTGGGACCAAACAGGTCGAATAAATAAGAATAAGTGAGGTAACTGTAATAAAATTTGTAATGATTAAGGACCCGGGTAAGGGTTCTTAGGCTAATATGTGAGGAATTGTTTTACGGATGTTTAGGGACAAGTTTCAAGTGAAACATATGCAAAACGAACAAGTTATGCGAATTTTAGTATTAAATTGGGGAGCTGAACTGGGCATCACCGTAGCTTTCGGTGCCCACCGTAAGCTACGGTGGGAGCTGGGTCTTCTTTTCTGCCGTAAGACAGTTTAAAGTTACCGTAAAGCTTTTGGGGCCACCATAGCTTACGGTGGAGGTCAGATGCAAATGTAAAGTTTATGAAATTCTTTGTTTTTCCTTCGAATTCGGACCCCGTGGACCCATTCCAAGCCTCGTTAAGTCTTTATAATGTTCCTCAACCCTACCGAAAGGCTTGGTAAGTTACGGGTGAGTTCGGAACTCATTCTTAAGATCCGAAACATACCCAAAAGACATTTAAAAAGCATTTATGATGTGTGAGTAAGATCGGGATGTGGGAGTAAGTATGCGGGGTAATGAACTAAGTATGTATAGATTTAACTTCATCCCGATATGCTTAAACTAATAAGTAATCATGAATAGGAGTGAGTATGTATATAAGTTTGTTCGCACATGTTTTGTTATACGAAGGTTTGTAATTATGATACGACAGTAATTCGTGGAGAATTAGGTAAGTGGTATGTACGAGTTAGTATGTATGTAAGAATGTATTTATGTAATTATGTAAGCATATGTACGTGTGGGTGAAGGTATGCACGTGTATAGTTATGGTTCGTCTTATGGGTGCATGTAAGTATGAAGATATGTATGCAGATCGGTTTATATGTAGGTATCGGTGTATGTATGAACGTAAGTAGCTATGTATGGGCGTAAGCATTATATATTCAGGTGTGAAGGTACATACGCGTATAGGTATGAATGTATATATGTGGATGCAAGTATGTATGTATGTATGAGAGTAGGTATGTTTGTATGTAGATATGTATGTATGTGAGTAGGTATGTATGTACGGAGTTATGTATGTATTGTATACGTGGTTTCAATACATTTAAGTAATGACGTTATTAATAGTGTGCCTCGAGAATGAAATGTAGTGCAGGCACTCTATTGAAGTTTCGCCAAAGATTAGACACCCGGATGGAATGACTAAATCTAGAAAGATAATGGGATGGAAAGTATATGTGGATAGAACGTAACGAGACTACATGATTAAGAATCTTGTTTGTATATAATGTATGCTAATGTTGCGAATGTATGTGGTGGGTGTGTCACACCCTGTCTTTTGCGGAAGCGTATGATGTGTGACTAGCTTGTTATCATTGCATTCAATCGTAACAAACAACTACATGATCAAAACGATGTTCATCAATTTATGAAAATTTGAGTATTACAAACACTTGTTATTTAAGTTTTCAAAACACGACCTTTGACAAGGTTACAATTCAACAAAAGTGGATGACATCTAAACTTGTAGTCTACTTCTAGTTACGACACTTGCGCCCTAGATCCATCCTGTCACCTGAAATACATGTAATTTTGGAAAACATCAACATAAAGTTGAGCGAGTTCATGCGTTTTTGTATTTCACGTTTGTATACTTTGTATGAAAACATAGTATGTGTCATGTATAATTCAAGTTTTTCTTGAGTACCCCACGCACTCAAGTATAATTCCCGTTTTCTTGAGTACCCCACGTACTCAAGTATCATTCAAATTTTCTTGAGTACCCCACGTACTTCAAGTATAAATCAAGTTTTCTTGAGTACCCCACGTATTAAATGATTGTTTATACAAGGACATTAAGGCACGTGAGGACATAGGGAGCTTTAGTATATTCTCCTTCAAGGCATGTGAGGACATAGGGAGCATTAGTATTTTCTCCTTTAACTGTGTCGATTACCCTCGAATGTGTCGATTAACCTCGACTGTGTCAATTTCCCTTGACTGTGTCGATTACCCTCGACTGTGTCGATTAACCTCGACTGTGTCGATTTCCCTCGACTGGGACACCGAAGCACTCAAGAGGTCACATAAGGACCATGAGTGGGGCTCGGCCGTACCCGTTAGATCTAACCCTCGTCCCTAATTAAGTATTAATGGCATCTCAATATCTAGTTTAAGCTCACATGATCTAGTATTTTCTAGGCATTTCTTAAAGCTCATCATATTGCACTCACCAAAAGTGCTTCTCGTATTTTTGTGTTTGTATTCTCAAATCATATTGCACTCGGTACTCGTTCTCACCAAGAGTGCTTCTTATATTTTTACCCTTTGTAAAAATTGTAATATTTCTAACATGTATTTCACCCCCGAGAGTTATAAAACAAAAAACAGTTAGAGAAAAGGGGGAGCATGAACTCACAACTTTGCGTTCCTTGCGTCGTAAACTTCACCGGATTTGCTTAATTAACGTCGTAACCTATACGCGTTTTCTTAATGTTAGTTACTAGACTTGTGTCGCACAAGTACAGTCACTCTCTTTTGTGCATATAATCTTGTGTTAAAAATATTTTATATTTTTAACTAAGTATCTTACTTATATCATTTTCTCAAAAATTAATATAAGTATCCCGTGTTTTGCACTTTGCACCCGAATTATGTATCTTGTATGTTGTATGTGTATTTTTTTGTATTTTTACTCGTTACAAGTATCTCCAAGTCATATTATTTTTACACTAAAAATAATATATACCTAGTTCACAAAATAATCACATAATCACACAAGCGGTAAATATATATTCTAAATATATATTTAACAAGTTTTATTTATGAAAATCCACCTCCGGTATTTGGTAATTTTGTAATAAAAATCATGGCGAAGTTTGTTTGGAAAACAAGTCGAAAATATATTCATAACACTTGTCACCAAAAATATTCTAAGTGTTATTTTCTGGAAAAATTTCGCCAGAGTTTCCTCTGTAACTGGAGGTGGCCACGCTTACTAGCGTATCATTTTCTTTTAAAAATTCAACCAATCAATTTCCAATCATCATCAAACTAGTCCAACTTAAACATATATTGCAATCACATGAACTTGCAAGTTGTGTAAAAATGCGAAGTAACTCTTCTACACATTTAGTAGGTTTTTCCATCTCTAAAAATAAAGTCGGTTTCTTGGAAATCTTATTTTTAAAGAACATGAAGTTTTACAACTTCTAGTCGGTTTTTACGAAAATTATTTCTTTGTTAAAACTTTTGTTACACAAGTGTCCACACACTTGTTTGTTCACAAAACACCTCTAGTTCCTGAAAGATCCGACTTAAAATAAGACTTGTATATATTTTACTTGGTCCTTCGAAAATACCACTTGTAGATCTTTAGATCTACTAGTTTAGAACTCCATTTTATAAGAAAAACTATTTTTACACAAGTTCATGTTTATAAGTAGTAGAGTTCATCATCTTACCATTTTTACACTTAACCTATCGCTAGTTCATGTTTCATGAACATGACCTAGCCCGGTTAGATGACGATCCGTTCTACTAGCCCGGTTAGATGACGATCCGTTCTACTACTAGCATCAAACAAAACAAAATAATCATAACAAAACAAGTTTAACAAGTTTTACACCATTACATTTCTTTTATCCAACAAGTTCATCATCTTTATAAGACTTTTAATTTTGTTCTCTAGTGTTCATAATTTTTACCCGTCAAAACTCTTATTAACCACTTTAGACAAGATCAATAGGGTGTTTAGAGTCACTTACTACTAGCTCGTGGCTAGGGAAGAAACTAGACGAAAAACGGGTGGTTAATAGCGTCGTAGAGAGGTCCTTGCGATTCCGTATGCACCGAGCCTCCTCGAATGAGTTCTAACACACTTGTAAGTAGGTAAAATGGCTTGACCAAAAATTGAAAGTGATGATGGATGTGGGTGTATGTTCGGCCGAGTATCAAAGAGGGAGAGAGAGATGGAAATTTTGGTGAAATGTTTATGAGAAGTGAAGTGGTGATCATGTGGTTATATTTAATATCCATTTCACTTGATTAACCAAAGAGTATTATGCTATCTAGATTCCAAACATCACAAATAAAATATTCACAATTGGTGCGGTGTGTCCCCCCACATAGGACCATTCGGTTGAAGGGGGAGGGGGTATCCAATTGCATTTCAACTAAACTAGTTAAGTTAAAGTTAGTTATTTAGGTATTTAAATTAGAGTATTATAAGTGTAGTAATTTATAACGGGTGTTAGGTTACTCGGGGACCCTAACTAGCTCAGAAAAAGAAAAACTATGTCAAAGACAATATATATTTTTTGTCCCGGGTTAAGTCCGGTTGTTCGGTTGGACACTACTCCGTTAAAGTGCTAAATTACACTTTTTAGTACCCTTTAAGTACCTTTTTGTATCCCTTTTAATTCCCAACACTTAGGGAAATATTCTGGATAATAAAACGACATTTCTGCCTAATATTCATATGTTTGAATGCTGAATATAGCTGAATTTAAATAAATTCAGCACTTAAAGTGCGTTTCGGGTGCTTTTTAGTGCGTATTTTAGCTTTCGGAAGGTCTATATTAAAACCCTTGTATGTATTCTTGGGTTTTAAAGCATTCTTGACGTTGGACCTACACCTAGGCTCCAATTCTAATGTCTGACTGCTTTCTGCAGTTCTGTTGACACGATGTGTCTTACCGGTGAGTTTACTAATATTTTTTTGACGCAACGCTATCATAACGAAATTCTTGTAGCATATATCATGCATGAATTCACTTGTATGGAATTCAGAAATTTATTTGTCTGGTAAACCAGATCATGCATAAATTACTGTTCATTTCGTGTACGGAATGTACGGAAAAGTGACGGTTGTCACAGTCTCCCCCCGTTAAAAGAATTTCGTCCCGAAATTCAAGCGATGCCATCGGTCGCAGGGGAGTTGTGAAACCAATATGGTCACTTAGATTCATGATTTGTCTTTATGTTCCCATGAAATCTCTGGGTCATGTCATGAATTCTAGCATACTCAAGTAAGTCGATCATGACTTTTCTGTGTCTTGTGGACTCTTGGTCCCTAACCTCAACAGGTTTCTATAGTATGGCGGACTCTTGGTCCAAAACCTCAACAGGTTTCTATAGTATTGCGGACTCTTGGTCCAAAACCTCAACAGGTTTCTATAGTATTGCGGACCCTTGGTCCAAAACCTCAACAGGTTTCTATAGTAATTCTTGTCGTTTTTCATTGACGTGGATCTTATTTGTGGGAACAACGACTGCTCCTTGAGTTAGACTCCTCTACAGACTAAACACATGAATGTGTCGCGATCACTACTGATCTTTTTCTGGGAGCTTTATCTTGTGAACAATGGTTCTGATCCCTACACTGGGGATTCAACCTTTTCGTTTTCCAAATCACACTACGCCTTCTCTAGGAGAGGCTCTCATTTAAGCCATAATTTTCGTCTCGAATCCTTACGATTTCTGCCGCTCATCGGCGCAATCTTTCTGTATTCTGCGGGCTGTCCTGATATGATCACATATCTGAACGATCTTGCCTCTAGTTTTCCTGGGCCATCCCGGGCCAGTTGATTGTTTATTTCTGGTCTCCGTTCAACATGACGGGAATTGACTCATCATGTTCCGTTTGAAGCTTTACAAGAAGCGGTTTAGACGGCGGTGTGATAAATACTGTTGTAGGAAGACTCCACTAAGGGCAAGTGAGTGTTCCGAATTTTCATTAAAGTTTATCACACAAGCACGTATTGTGTTCATACAGTCTGCATCGTTCAGTAGCTCAGTTCATATTCGAGTTCTTACGATCATCGGTGTGCTGCAACCCTTGTGATCAATAAAGACCGTGCAGCGTTTTCCGTCTGGTAGTGACGTCAAGTTTGCGGCGTGCAATCACTGTATCTAGCTCAAGGTTTCTTCTCATGATTCCTTGATCAATGTGCCGCGTATGCGATGTTGTGGTCTCGTTGCATCGACGTTCAATCGAGACTTTGTCGAGAAGCGTCACTTAATTGCAATTCCAGCTCCTTAGCTCTGGGTTGCAAGGTTGGCATGAATCTCGTTCTTATGCACCATGCATCTTAAAATTCTCATCTCGCGAATTCGAAATTCGCTTTTCGTCATCTCAGCACATAGTTGTTCTTCCCCTAGGGGTTGCAAGTTAAATTGCAGCTGTTGCTTACGACCTTCCTTGGTCGTTGGCCATATAAGCATGTAGTCAATAAGTATGATTGTAATTTATCCGGGCATGGCTTACACGTTCGATTCATGAGGTCCATGAATATTGTCGATGCATGTGTTAAGCCAAATGGTACGACAAGGAACTCGTAATGCTCGAAGCAAGTCCTAAAGGTCGTTTTAGGGATATTTCCTCTTGTATTCACAGTGGAGGACCTCTTGTCCTCAAGTTGATCTTTGAGTGGTAACTGGAACCTTACGATTGGCTCATTTGTGTCATCAGTCCTTGGCAAAGGATTTTGATTCTCAATTTTCTGAAGTTTGTGTAAAGTGGAGACTACCAACTTTCTCCTTGTCTCCTTAACCAAGGATGTCATGTCTTTAATTTCCCTCTGTCTAGCAGCTCTTGCAGTTATATCAGAGGTTCATGCTTCACTGGTGAAGCTAGTCGGTATGGCGTCATTCGACACTGGTGCTGCTCCTGGCACGCGATTTATCCTGAAGTCCTCTCGTCGCTACAGAGAGGCGTTCCTGGCAAGTCTTCCGAAAAGGCTACTGGGACTTCTTCCTTCACGGGGATGTTCTCAGGCTCTGCAGTCTATTCGGAGGCGTTTCTATGCCTCTTCGACCAATGAGGGATGTCGTAGATCTGCCGCCTTGTGGGGTCTAGCATCCTTGCACCTATTGCAGGAAAGTTGGGTTTCATTATCCGCAAGAGGGATGCGTCTGATTTTCTCATATCGAACGACTTCAGCTGTATACTTGGATTTCTGATCCATGCTGACTATCATATTATGACTTCGTGAGTCAATGGTAATAGAAGGTTCCGGCCTTCTGAGTCCCTAAATACAATCCTTAATCGCTTCGTCTGATTAAACTAGCCTTCTATACGCCCATATCTAAGGAATACGGGACGTCTATTTTACTAGGCCAAGCGGTTTCTTAAGTTCTAAGCATGTAAGGTTAAAGTTGATGCCATTATTAATTAAAAGTAGATGCATTAGGTTGGTTAATAGGGAACGTACTCGTAACCGCATCTGGATCTTGGCGTGCTTCACGAATTTCAATCGTGAAAACCCTTCCTTGCTTGTTTCTTCCTAGGGGAATCTTTCCTAAAGTGCCCTGCTTCACCACATCTGTAGCAACCTGGTAGTCTCTTGCTTCTTTCATTTGGGTCCTTTGCCCAACAAGCATCCTTGTTGTGCCCTTCTTTTCCACACTTTCCGCACTTAGGCCTCGGACATCGACCTTCATGGTGAAAGTTGCATTTCCCACACCTTGGCTTAGTCCCCGAGTAAACTTTACCTCCGGCCTTATTAGTGGCTCCAACGGTTTTCCTGCCATGTGGCAGATTCACTTTCTTTCTTTTGTTTGCTTTAGAGCTTCCATAGTTGACTTGGGTGCTCATCTTTAGGTTTGAGGACTTCCTCTTCTTGTTGCTTGACGACTCCACATGAGTCTCTTTCTTGTTATCCTCAGATTCCGAAAATTTTCCCACACGTAGAGCTTCTTCAGTAAGAGTGACACTCATATCGATAGCCTCTGCAATGGTTGAGGGCTTTGAGGTAGTAACCATGCTCCTGATCTGAGGTGCAAGTCCCCAAATGAATCGTTCAACCCTTTTAAATTCCGGTTTGACTAAGTAGGGGACGACCCTAGACAAGTCGTGAAATCGTTGGACGTATTCAGGAATATTCGGTCCGTCCATTTTCAAATTCCAGAACTCCACCTCAATCTTCTGGATTTCGGCACTAGAACAGTATTTCCTTTCCATCATTTCCTTGAGCTCGTCCCAGCTCAGTGCATAAGCAGCATCTGCACCAAGGGTTTGAACCTGAAGGTTCCACCAGGAGAGAGCGCCATCTATGAATAACCCTGAGATATAGGTAACACTCTGTTGGGGCGAACAGTTACTCATTCTTAGGATGGAGTCAGTCTTTTCTGCCCAACGAACAAATGCAACGACACCTCCTGTGCCATCAAAATTTAGTGGCTTGCAGTCCAGGAATTGTTTATAGGTGCAGCCAGTTGGAGGGTTATTTCCAGTAGTGCCATCGCTGTGCTTAGAGCGGAGGGCTTCATGTCGAGCAATCTCCTGTGAGATGCGTTCTTGCAGCTCGGCTTCTGTTCTTGGCAGCGTACTGGTGTTTGTGTCTCGCCTGGGCGGCATTCTCTTCTGCCAAAATGGTTTGAAGTAGGTTAGACAACATTCCAATTGTCTATGAGATACATAGCTGTGACAACTGTGTCACTGCGACCATCAAACAAATGCCAAACCAATGAAATATTGTATTTCATACTTTGGACTTGTATAAATATGTGTATCTTTTGCACATATCAACTCTTGTTCGATTCCAAACTTTAAATCGCTTTCTGGAAGGTTATACGCGCACTGATGCGTAAATATAACCAGTTTAATTCAACGAACACTCCGGAATAGTGAAATATACTTAACATACCTTAAATAACCTTTACATAACTTATAAATAAGTTTTGAAGGCTTTGGTATGGCAAAAACAAGTTAATTCGCTTACAGGGACTAAACTTGACAAACTGCGAAAGTATGCCAATTTGAACTGTAACAGACATTCCGGAACATGACCATAAGTTAAACATACCATAAATATCCTTTACATAGCTTATAAATAGGCTTTGAGGGGTTCGGTATGCTAAAATAAACTTTTGGGGTCATTCAGGGACAAAAAGCGTCAAAAAGTGCACAAGTTTGCATTTTCGCGCATAACTTACGTTCTGAATACACCCGGACATCCAAAAATTTATGTAATCACTAAAATATTTTATTTTAGTGTTTGGCATAAGAAAAATCCATTCGTCACGCCATTTGGATCATTTTTCGCGCTTACGCGCATTCCGTCGTAATTAACCGAACAACGTAACTGTACGGCTAAACGAACCGACACCCGAGATATTTTTGAACACATTTTAAGTTCCCTATACTTTAACTTCATTTTAGAGCTTTGAAATGGGGTTAACGGGGCTTAAACGTGTCAAAAAAACGCATCGTAAACCAAGTTTTGAGGTTGCAGGGGCTGAAACTGTAAATCTGCCAAACTAGGTCCCTAAGTAGGGGCTAGATGCAGCAAAATGTCTTTTTTACAGCTGTTAACAGCTGTTAACCACTCCCTAACCCCTTGCCACATGTTGATCTCTTATGGTGAGTGGCCATTTTGGGTACCATAAGGTTCCGACACATGTACGGATGTGAATAAGGCACGATATTCGACAAACGATCCTAACGGTGGACCATTTACTATAAATACCCACCTCCACCCTTCACTTTTCCTCACAAGAATCTGATCCAAAAGACTCTAAGTTGGAACCATTGTTTCATACCTGAGTTATTTGGATCTAGATTAGCATTCGGGGACCCTTTGTAAGTGTTCCTTCGTTCTTTTATTGCTTTTCGAGTCCGAAAGCCAAACCTTGTTTGACTTTCTGCATTGACCAGTTTATGGTCAATGCGAAGTTCGTTAGAACTTCGCAACGTGATTGTAATCACGATGGTTATAGTCCTTGTGACTATGCCTACTGATTACCACGTTGTCTAGGGTCGTAAGGGTAAGCGACTTGATCAGTCGCTTATGCTTTCGAACCTGACCCATTTGGTCGATCATTAGGATCCGACCAAACATATTAGGTGACCATAGTATATAGGGAATAACCTTCCGAGGTTATACCTTATGGTCGCTTCGTTTAAGTAGTTGTATGATAGGTAGTTTATATGCCTTAGGTAAATTACCAAAATGCCCTTTTTACGCCAAAATTCATTTTAAGCATATGTAACATAAATTTTGGTATCTAAACTGATATGGCAACAATATTAGACATGTTAAGGCATATTTTACTTATCATAGGACTAGTTATGCGTTCCGAACGCGTTTTACGCGAACGACGCGTTAAAGTAGCATAAGCTACCTAAACGGGTCGTAATGGGTCGTAAGCACTTAGGTTAGGTTTCATTTAGTATGTAGGCTTTGTTAAACCATGTTACATGAGTTCCTACACTCATTTGGTTTACAAACCCTCATGCTACCCGATCTTCCGATTATAGGTCCGGTTTATTAATATAGTTACCTATATTAGGTGCCGTTTGATTCCGTGATCTCTAGCATTGCTTGGTGGTTATCTTAGGACTTCTGAGCAATCTCAAGTGAGTACATAGACCCCTCTTTTACTGTTTTCCAAACTGTTTTGGGGTGAAACACATGTGCCTACTTGTTACTTTCATGCTTTCCTGTTTTCACATCATATACTGCTATGTTCGTTAGTACATTATAGTACATGATTTCATTACACTTCATGCTAGGTGTGCCCATTGTGTGCATTACTTAGTACATCGTTTTACATGACATTTCACGCTATGTATGTTCATTTGATTACATACTTAGTGCATTGTTTTCACATGCTTACATTTTGATATGACGTTGGGTTTGTTTAAATGAATTTTTCACAATACCGCATAGATGTTTATATCAGTATAACATGCATTTATTACACAAAACATAACCTTGATTTAAACCATGTTTTTCTTCAATACCTTGTTTTTGTGCATTTTACATATGGTTTAGCTGATACATTCCACTTGCTATACATGACATTTGACAAAGACATTTGACAAAGACATTTGACATGGACATTTGACATAGACATTTTGACATGATTTACATTTGACACATAAACATGTTTGACATTTGTTTTACACTACATGATTTACATCTTGACATAAACACTTTGACATATTATCCAATACATTTGACAATTGGTCTAGACATAGACATCATACATTGTTGGTTTGGTTTGATTAAGTGATTAAGTAACGATGCGTGTGTAATATGATACAAGCATGGTGGATACGCCGCTGGTACTTCCTATATATAAATGTTTGTATGGTATTACATATCGTAGCGTTATTTGAATCATTTCAGTTTGATACATATAACATTTTATACAAAAAAACATACTTTTCACAAGACATTGATTTACAAACAACTTATCTTATACAAACTCATTTTACATGGTTATTCATTTAACCATACATTATTCACTTATTTATACATATCATCTGATCTTATTATTTTTCAAATGATTTACAAGACAAAGCAAATTACAAGGTTCATGACTAAACATTTTCTCAAACATAAGTCATGAAACCTATTTTCACAAAACCTATGTATCTCACAGGCATTTTTATGCTGACGTACCTATTTTCACATGTGTTTTTCAGGAGCTGTTGCATAAGATGATCAAGATACACATAGGCAGACTTGGGCTTTAGTGACAATAAAAGATGCAAGACTAGTTAATCATGTTGTATTTCTTTGTTTGTTAAGACATTGTAACACTTTTAATCAATAAAACGAAACTTCAATTGCCATGGATTTGAAACATTAATTCTGTTACAACACTCCCCGATGTTTCCGCCACGTTCTGTATGTTCTACGTGGTCGGGGTGTGACAGAAAAGATGGTATCAGAGCCAATGGTTATAGGGAATTAGGTTATTAGTAATGCTTTGACCTAGTCTATAACCTTCTTAGGACCCTAACGCGAGTTTACTTGCGTTTAGTCATAAAACAATACCGTCACCTATCCTTAGGCGACGACCACAACAAGGACATAAATTTCAAAACCGCTTTGAAAACTAATCATCTGTTCTAGGATGATTAATTACTAGGTTTTGAACCCTCTATTGTAAGGTTTTGAACTCTCTATTATATGGTTTTGAACCCCTTTGAGTTTTCAAAATCTCGTCAAGGTTTTGGGTTTTAAATAATGTGAACACGTGCAAACTGGAAGGGTGAATGCCTGTATTCTGGGTTTTCTGTCTAGGCAAGCACTTCGTATATATCTCATCAGACGCGAGACCAGTTGTGCTTACCTGGGAATCCTTGGGATGAGTGTTCACTTATAGGCGAGCATGTCTTCGCGATACATTATTTTTGATCCATTTACTTTAATTCAGTCACTGTGTGTCGTTTGTTGCTTTGTAGTAACAAACAAATGACCACTATCCTGGCTTTCATCAGATTTGTTTCATCTCATTCTTTTCGTCTAATTCTCTCACTCGTTTCCTTTCATGTTTCCTCTTTTAGAATGCCTCCACGACGCGAAAATCCGATATCTATTGACGATCTGGCAGCTGTTATTACACAGCAAATGACTGCTGTAATCCCGAACGTCGTTGCTCAATGTTACCAAGCTATCAACAACAATAATGCCCTTTGCAACTTCAAGACGTTCAACTCGGCTAAGCCATCAAAGTTTTCCGGGTCTCAAGGAGCGACTGCACTTCTACAATGGTTCGAGAGTTTAGAGAGCACCTTCAGGCATGTACAATGTCCAAACGAGCGAAAGGTAGATTTCGCATCTAGTGTCTTTGAGAAACGAGCTCTGACGTGGTGGAACGGTGTGGTGAGAGATAGGGGTGCCGAAGTGGCACTGGCCCAAACTTGGGAAGAACTTCGAGCACTGATGATGAAGGAATTCTGTCCTCGTCACGAGATCAGGGCATTGGAAAGGGAATTCGACGATCTTAAGCAAGACAGCGGTGAACATCGAGCATACACTGATCGATATGAGGAGCTGAGCCTGTTGTGCCCTACCATGGTTACGCCTTTGGATAAGGCGATCGAAAAATACATTGATGGTCTCCCTGACTCAGTCCAGGACATTGTTACTGGTAGTAACCCCACTACGGTTAGGCAGGCCATTGAGCTATCTGCAACCTTGACTGAATCACAGATCAGAAAGCATAAACTTTTTCGAAAGGGTGACAAGAAGCCAATCGAGGAATCAAAGACCATGGATGAACGGACTGGATCCCCTGAGAAGTCCAAGAAGCATAAGGCTTCGCAGAATTTTACGATTGCTGCTCAACCCAACCAAAACACCCGCAACCAACCAACTCAACCTCCTGCAAAGAAACCTTATGCCGGTACTGCACCGATATGCGACAAATGTAATGCACATCACTTAGCTCACCTACAGTGTCGTTTATGTGCATCATGTGGGCGACTCGGTCACCTGGCAAATGCTTGTCGATTTACCCCAAACCAAGGTGGTCCAAACCAACCTCAAGTAAATCCTGCTCAAGCTCGTCTTCCACCAGGTCCTTGCTTCAACTGTGGCGAGATGAGCCATTTCCGAAGGAATTGCCCAAGGCTTGCTAATGCGAATCCGGCTCAGGGATGAGCATCAGACCAACTAGA
Source organism: Helianthus tuberosus (assembly GCA_030545235.1). Lineage (NCBI taxonomy): Eukaryota > Viridiplantae > Streptophyta > Magnoliopsida > Asterales > Asteraceae > Helianthus > Helianthus tuberosus. Next base: position 90,871,504 of record CM060369.1, read on the forward strand.
AGACAATGCTGTTTAGAAATAATCAAGCCTTATGTATTATTTTCTTTTGTTGTCAAGGTCCATGAAACAGTTGTTATCAATGTTAATAAATAAATCTTTTTATTTACATTGCAATGTACAAATGTGATGGCTGGTATAAACAACGTATCCTCTACAATACCGACAATCAAGGAACCGTATTCCTTGAAGAACAGACTACCCCGTAATTTCTTCCATTTTATTATCTCTTGCGTTTTCCACGGAAATCCAAAATACCCGTTTCTTCCAAGGAAACGAAGTACAAGGCACAAGTTACAACTCTGTACGAATACCCAAAGTACCATTATAAATTCTTAATAGGGTACCTAAGGGTATTTTCGTATATTCAAAAATTATTACACCTTAATTCGAATATTGCGTTTTCTTGAAAACGAAATCGAATTTTTGGAAGATCTTTCTATCTTCATAGTTAGATTCTCGCTAATGTTTAAAGTACCGAATGAAATCCATGAAATGGAATTCCTAGTGTGCTTTAAATGCATGTACGTAATTAACAAAACAAAACTTACAAATTAAAGATCTAGATAAACAATTTTGTGGTTATGTGACTATGTGTTTATGCATCTTGTCTTTCCATTTATGCATTTTGTGTTCGTGTATACTCTGGATATTCGCTATCCAAATCCTCGTAGAATCTTTCATACCTTCATATGAGGGATTCGTAGTAGGATATTCAAAAATGTACTATCTTAAATCCTTAATGGACTTCTACGTTGTAGATTAAGTCCCTTGGATTATAAAGTACTATTCCAAAGTTTAAGGACAACATGTGTTGATAGAGTTAAATAGATCCTACGTCGATCTAAAGTTAAATAGATCCTACGTCGATCTAAAGTTAAATACATCCTACGTCGGTGTAGTTAAATGTTTCTCTTAGGTAGTTGAGTTAAAGAGATCCTACGTCGATCTAAAGTTAAATACATCCTACGTCGGTGTAGTTAAATGTTTCTCTTAGGTAGTTGAGTTAAAGAGATCCTACGTCGATCTAAAGTTAAATACATCCTACGTCGGTGTAGTTAAATGTTTCTCTTAGGTAGTTGAGTTAAAGAGATCCTACGTCGATCTAAAGTTAAATACATCCTACGTCGGTGTAGTTAAATGTTTCTCTTAGGTAGTTGAGTTAAAGAGATCCTACGTCGATCTAAAGTTAAATACATCCTACGTCGGTGTAGTTAAATATTTCTCTGGGGTAGTTTAGCTGAAGAGATTGTTCATTTATCTAATCCTTTGGTGACCTAGTTAATGAGACTCCATTACAGTCAAGTTAAATCACCACAGGATTATTCGTTTGACTTTTCCCATACGCATTATGAAATGAACTGTGCGGACTGTGCAAGGAAGTACGTAATTATGGAGGCCTACATAATTATGGAATTCAGTGCATAGAAACCACAGGAAGTTTTGTCATGTGTAAAGACCAATAGTGGCACGAGTAATGATACGGGAGAAGTCTTGGACTTTGACCGATGTCGTTTTATCTTACACTTCCCAATCCTGAATTCAAGTTTCCTATGATGAGTCTTCATAAGAAACATTCTTCTGTCCGTAGTTCGAAACTCCATGTTTTGTTACTACAAGGACTTTACATTGATAGTCGATAATTTCGCTAAGAATCCTAACATGACCCAGAGTTTTACTTAAGGGTCAATGGATTTATTAGAAGGCGAAACTGTCACAGCTGTCTTCACAAGTTTCCTCTAGAAATTAATTTCGGGACGAAATTTCCTAAAGTAGGGGAGACTGTGACAACTGTGTCACTGCGACCATCAAACAAATGCCAAACCAATGAAATATTGTATTTCATACTTTGGACTTGTATAAATATGTGTATCTTTTGCACATATCAACTCTTGTTCGATTCCAAACTTTAAATCGCTTTCTGGAAGGTTATACGCGCACTGATGCGTAAATATAACCAGTTTAATTCAACGAACACTCCGGAATAGTGAAATATACTTAACATACCTTAAATAACCTTTACATAACTTAGAAATAAGTTTTGAAGGCTTTGGTATGGCAAAAACAAGTTAATTCGCTTACAGGGACTAAACTTGACAAACTGCGAAAGTATGCCAATTTGAACTGTAACAGACATTCCGGAACATGACCATAAGTTAAACATACCATAAATATCCTTTACATAGCTTATAAATAGGCTTTGAGGGGTTCGGTATGCTAAAATAAACTTTTGGGGTCATTCAGGGACAAAAATCGTCAAAAAGTGCACAAGTTTGCATTTTCGCGCATAACTTACGTTCTGAATACACCCGGACATCCAAAAATTTATGTAATCACTAAAATATTTTATTTTAGTGTTTGGCATAAGAAAAATCCATTCGTCACGCCATTTGGATCATTTTTCGCGCTTACGCGCATTCCGTCGTAATTAACCGAACAACGTAACCGTACGGCTAAACGAACCGACACCCGAGATATTTTTGAACACATTTTAAGTTCCCTATACTTTAACTTCATTTTAGAGCTTTGAAATGGGGTTAACGGGGCTTAAACGTGTCAAAAAAACGCATCGTAAACCAAGTTTTGAGGTTGCAGGGGCTGAAACTGTAAATCTGCCAAACTAGGTCCCTAAGTAGGGGCTAGATGCAGCAAAATGTCTTTTTTACAGCTGTTAACAGCTGTTAACCACTCCCTAACCCCTTGCCACATGTTGATCTCTTATGGTGAGTGGCCATTTTGGGTACCATAAGGTTCCGACACATGTACGGATGTGATTAAGGCACGATATTCGACAAACGATCCTAACGGTGGACCATTTACTATAAATACCCACCTCCACCCTTCACTTTTCCTCACAAGAATCTGATCCAAAAGACTCTAAGTTGGAACCATTGTTTCATACCTGAGTTATTTGGATCTAGATTAGCATTCGGGGACCCTTTGTAAGTGTTCCTTCGTTCTTTTATTGCTTTTCGAGTCCGAAAGCCAAACCTTGTTTGACTTTCTGCATTGACCAGTTTATGGTCAATGCGAAGTTCGTTAGAACTTCGCAATGTGATTGTAATCACGATGGTTATAGTCCTTGTGACTATGCCTACTGATTACCACGTTGTCTAGGGTCGTAAGGGTAAGCGACTTGATCAGTCGCTTATGCTTTCGAACCTGACCCATTTGGTCGATCATTAGGATCCGACCAAACATATTAGGTGACCATAGTATATAGGGAATAACCTTCCGAGGTTATACCTTATGGTCGCTTCGTTTAAGTAGTTGTATGATAGGTAGTTTATATGCCTTAGGTAAATTACCAAAATGCCCTTTTTACGCCAAAATTCATTTTAAGCATATGTAACATAAATTTTGGTATCTAAACTGATATGGCAACAATATTAGACATGTTAAGGCATATTTTACTTATCATAGGACTAGTTATGCGTTCCGAACGCGTTTTACGCGAACGACGCGTTAAAGTAGCATAAGCTACCTAAACGGGTCGTAATGGGTCGTAAGCACTTAGGTTAGGTTTCATTTAGTATGTAGGCTTTGTTAAACCATGTTACATGAGTTCCTACACTCATTTGGTTTACAAACCCTCATGCTACCCGATCTTCCGATTATAGGTCCGGTTTATTAATATAGTTACCTATATTAGGTGCCGTTTGATTCCGTGATCTCTAGCATTGCTTGGTGGTTATCTTAGGACTTCTGAGCAATCTCAAGTGAGTACATAGACCCCTCTTTTACTGTTTTCCAAACTGTTTTGGGGTGAAACACATGTGCCTACTTGTTACTTTCATGCTTTCCTGTTTTCACATCATATACTGCTATGTTCGTTAGTACATTATAGTACATGATTTCATTACACTTCATGCTAGGTGTGCCCATTGTGTGCATTACTTAGTACATCGTTTTACATGACATTTCACGCTATGTATGTTCATTTGATTACATACTTAGTGCATTGTTTTCACATGCTTACATTTTGATATGACGTTGGGTTTGTTTAAATGAATTTTTCACAATACCGCATAGATGTTTATATCAGTATAACATGCATTTATTACACAAAACATAACCTTGATTTAAACCATGTTTTTCTTCAATACCTTGTTTTTGTGCATTTTACATATGGTTTAGCTGATACATTCCACTTGCTATACATGACATTTGACAAAGACATTTGACAAAGACATTTGACATGGACATTTGACATAGACATTTTGACATGATTTACATTTGACACATAAACATGTTTGACATTTGTTTTACACTACATGATTTACATCTTGACATAAACACTTTGACATATTATCCAATACATTTGACAATTGGTCTAGACATAGACATCATACATTGTTGGTTTGGTTTGATTAAGTGATTAAGTAACGATGCGTGTGTAATATGATACAAGCATGGTGGATACGCCGCTGGTACTTCCTATATATAAATGTTTGTATGGTATTACATATCGTAGCGTTATTTGAATCATTTCAGTTTGATACATATAACATTTTATACAAAAAAACATACTTTTCACAAGACATTGATTTACAAACAACTTATCTTATACAAACTCATTTTACATGGTTATTCATTTAACCATACATTATTCACTTATTTATACATATCATCTGATCTTATTATTTTTCAAATGATTTACAAGACAAAGCAAATTACAAGGTTCATGACTAAACATTTTCTCAAACATAAGTCATGAAACCTATTTTCACAAAACCTATGTATCTCACAGGCATTTTTATGCTGACGTACCTATTTTCACATGTGTTTTTCAGGAGCTGTTGCATAAGATGATCAAGATACACATAGGCAGACTTGGGCTTTAGTGACAATAAAAGATGCAAGACTAGTTAATCATGTTGTATTTCTTTGTTTGTTAAGACATTGTAACACTTTTAATCAATAAAACGAAACTTCAATTGCCATGGATTTGAAACATTAATTCTGTTACAACACTCCCCGATGTTTCCGCCACGTTCTGTATGTTCTACGTGGTCGGGGTGTGACAGAAAAGATGGTATCAGAGCCAATGGTTATAGGGAATTAGGTTATTAGTAATGCTTTGACCTAGTCTATAACCTTCTTAGGACCCTAACGCGAGTTTACTTGCGTTTAGTCATAAAACAATACCGTCACCTATCCTTAGGCGACGACCACAACAAGGACATAAATTTCAAAACCGCTTTGAAAACTAATCATCTGTTCTAGGATGATTAATTACTAGGTTTTGAACCCTCTATTGTAAGGTTTTGAACTCTCTATTATATGGTTTTGAACCCCTTTGAGTTTTCAAAATCTCGTCAAGGTTTTGGGTTTTAAATAATGTGAACACGTGCAAACTGGAAGGGTGAATGCCTGTATTCTGGGTTTTCTGTCTAGGCAAGCACTTCGTATATATCTCATCAGACGCGAGACCAGTTGTGCTTACCTGGGAATCCCTGGGATGAGTGTTCACTTATAGGCGAGCATGTCTTCGCGATACATTATTTTTGATCCATTTACTTTAATTCAGTCACTGTGTGTCGTTTGTTGCTTTGTAGTAACAAACAAATGACCACTATCCTGGCTTTCATCAGATTTGTTTCATCTCATTCTTTTCGTCTAATTCTCTCACTCGTTTCCTTTCATGTTTCCTCTTTTAGAATGCCTCCACGACGCGAAAATCCGATATCTATTGACGATCTGGCAGCTGTTATTACACAGCAAATGACTGCTGCAATCCCGAACGTCGTTGCTCAATGTTACCAAGCTATCAACAACAATAATGCCCTTTGCAACTTCAAGACGTTCAACTCGGCTAAGCCATCAAAGTTTTCCGGGTCTCAAGGAGCGACTGCACTTCTACAATGGTTCGAGAGTTTAGAGAGCACCTTCAGGCATGTACAATGTCCAAACGAGCGAAAGGTAGATTTCGCATCTAGTGTCTTTGAGAAACGAGCTCTGACGTGGTGGAACGGTGTGGTGAGAGATAGGGGTGCCGAAGTGGCACTGGCCCAAACTTGGGAAGAACTTCGAGCACTGATGATGAAGGAATTCTGTCCTCGTCACGAGATCAGGGCATTGGAAAGGGAATTCGACGATCTTAAGCAAGACAGCGGTGAACATCGAGCATACACTGATCGATATGAGGAGCTGAGCCTGTTGTGCCCTACCATGGTTACGCCTTTGGATAAGGCGATCGAAAAATACATTGATGGTCTCCCTGACTCAGTCCAGGACATTGTTACTGGTAGTAACCCCACTACGGTTAGGCAGGCCATTGAGCTATCTGCAACCTTGACTGAATCACAGATCAGAAAGCATAAACTTTTTCGAAAGGGTGACAAGAAGCCAATCGAGGAATCAAAGACCATGGATGAACGGACTGGATCCCCTGAGAAGTCCAAGAAGCATAAGGCTTCGCAGAATTTTGCGATTGCTGCTCAACCCAACCAAAACACCCGCAACCAACCAACTCAACCTCCTGCAAAGAAACCTTATGCCGGTACTGCACCGATATGCGACAAATGTAATGCACATCACTTAGCTCACCTACAGTGTCGTTTATGTGCATCATGTGGGCGACTCGGTCACCTGGCAAATGCTTGTCGATTTACCCCAAACCAAGGTGGTCCAAACCAACCTCAAGTAAATCCTGCTCAAGCTCGTCTTCCACCAGGTCCTTGCTTCAACTGTGGCGAGATGAGCCATTTCCGAAGGAATTGCCCAAGGCTTGCTAATGCGAATCCGGCTCAGGGATGAGCATCAGACCAACTAGAAGACAATGCTGTTTAGAAATAATCAAGCCTTATGTATTATTTTCTTTTGTTGTCAAGGTCCATGAAACAGTTGTTATCAATGTTAATAAATAAATCTTTTTATTTACATTGCAATGTACAAATGTGATGGCTGGTATAAACAACGTATCCTCTACAATACCGACAATCAAGGAACCGTATTCCTTGAAGAACAGACTACCCCGTAATTTCTTCCATTTTATTATCTCTTGCGTTTTCCACGGAAATCCAAAATACCCGTTTCTTCCAAGGAAACGAAGTACAAGGCACAAGTTACAACTCTGTACGAATACCCAAAGTACCACTATAGTCCACCAGGATTTCTGTGCACTACAAGTCGTTATTATGTGGGCCCCCGTAATAATAAATTGTCTTGCACAGTTACCCCAATTTTCTCTCGTCCAAGCAGATGATCAATCAAGGAGGGGACACTACTGTCCTTATATCTCTGTCCTGGAAAGGACCATTGCAGTGGTCCACGCGCTAACACTCGTGCGAATAGGCACGGTGATTAGATGAAGTAGGAATAGAGAGAATTCCTAGTAGTTGGAGGGGCACCTTCAAGATGAATACTTCATCTTCCTTTTCTGGTCAAGTGCGTCGTCAATCTTGCTTCTCATAAGACGCAGGGATCTCGTCCCGTTGATCACGAATATGTTCAAGGTTGCCACCTCTGCCTCGTCATCATCACCGTAGTTAGGCATCTTCACGATCGAGAGGGAAGAGCAGCCATCTCCTACGGAAGCAAGCTCAGCATCTTGTTTGGTAATCACTCCCAGCCATGAGCTTTGCAAAGGACGCGAGGTCGGTAGCTTCATCGTGCGAGTTACGTAGTAATAGGAGTCGGAGTCGAAAGTATCTTATTCACGTCAATAATCATTCTGTACACTTATTTGTATGTATGTATATCAATAACATATATGCTACTTAGCATAATCAAGCAATTTAATGCATTATATCACGTATAACTCTTTTTTTTTGGGGGGGGGGGGGTCATTTTGTTTTTGGCAAGTCTAACTCGTGTAGACTATGCTTTGGTTGGCACCTTATTTTAAAGGTATTCCCCACTAATGTCCTTTCCTTGTCACTTTTTGAAAAGTGTTTGACTCGTGGATCTTGGCGCTTACGTGAATGCAATGAAAACCTTTTCGTAAAATGTTTTTGTGAGAGAACTCTAGAGATTGTAGTCTAGACTCGAAGAAGAATCCTAGTTCACTACAATCGAAGCTCTGATACCAAACTGTCACACCCTGTCTTTTGCGGAAGCGTATGATGTGTGACTAGCTTGTTATCATTGCATTCAATCGTAACAAACAACTACATGATCAAAACGATGTTCATCCATTTATGAAAATTTGAGTATTACAAACACTTGTTATTTAAGTTTTCAAAACATGACCTTTGACAAGGTTACAATTCAACAAAAGTGGATGACATCTAAACTTGTAGTCTACTTCTAGTTACGACACTTGCGCCCAAGATCCATCCTGTCACCTGAAATACATGTAATTTTGGAAAACATCAACATAAAGTTGAGCGAGTTCATGCGTTTTTGTATTTCACGTTTGTATACTTTGTATGAAAACATAGTATGTGTCATGTATAATTCAAGTTTTTCTTGAGTACCCCACGTACTCAAGTATAATTCCTGTTTTCTTGAGTACCCCACGTACTCAAGTATCATTCAAATTTTCTTGAGTACCCCACGTACTTCAAGTATAAATCAAGTTTTCTTGAGTACCCCACGTATTAAATGATTGTTTATACAAGGACATTAAGGCACGTGAGGACATAGGGAGCTTTAGTATATTCTCCTTCAAGGCATGTGAGGACATAGGGAGCATTAGTATTTTCTCCTTTAACTGTGTCGATTACCCTCGAATGTGTCGATTAACCTCGACTGTGTCAATTTCCCTTGACTGTGTCGATTACCCTCGACTGTGTCGATTAACCTCGACTGTGTCGATTTCCCTCGACTGGGATACCGAAGCACTCAAGAGGTCACATAAGGACCATGAGTGGGGCTCGGCCGTACCCGTTAGATCTAACCCTCGTCCCTAATTAAGTATTAATGGCATCTCAATATCTAGTTTAAGCTCACATGATCTAGTATTTTCTAGGCATTTCTTAAAGCTCATCATATTGCACTCACCAAAAGTGCTTCTCGTATTTTTGTGTTTGTATTCTCAAATCATATTGCACTCGGTACTCGTTCTCACCAAGAGTGCTTCTTATATTTTTACCCTTTGTAAAAATTGTAATATTTCTAACATGTATTTCACCCCCGAGAGTTATAAAACAAAAAACAGTTAGAGAAAAGGGGGAGCATGAACTCACAACTTTGCGTTCCTTGCGTCGTAAACTTCACCGGATTTGCTTAATTAACGTCGTAACCTATACGCGTTTTCTTAATGTTAGTTACTAGACTTGTGTCACACAAGTACAGTCACTCTCTTTTGTGCATATAATCTTGTGTTAAAAATATTTTATATTTTTAACTAAGTATCTTACTTATATCATTTTCTCAAAAATTAATATAAGTATCCCGTGTTTTGCACTTTGCACCCGAATTATGTATCTTGTATGTTGTATGTGTATTTTTTTGTATTTTTACTCGTTACAAGTATCTCCAAGTCATATTATTTTTACACTAAAAATAATATATACCTAGTTCACAAAATAATCACATAATCACACAAGCGGTAAATATATATTCTAAATATATATTTAACAAGTTTTATTTATGAAAATCCACCTCCGGTATTTGGTAATTTTGTAATAAAAATCATGGCGAAGTTTGTTTGGAAAACAAGTCGAAAATATATTCATAACACTTGTCACCAAAAATATTCTAAGTGTTATTTTCTGGAAAAATTTCGCCAGAGTTTCCTCTGTAACTGGAGGTGGCCACGCTTACTAGCGTATCATTTTCTTTTAAAAATTCAACCAATCAATTTCCAATCATCATCAAACTAGTCCAACTTAAACATATATTGCAATCACATGAACTTGCAAGTTGTGTAAAAATGTGAAGTAACTCTTCTACACATTTAGTAGGTTTTTCCATCTCTAAAAATAAAGTCGGTTTCTTGGAAATCTTATTTTTAAAGAACATGAAGTTTTACAACTTCTAGTCGGTTTTTACGAAAATTATTTCTTTGTTAAAACTTTTGTTACACAAGTGTCCACACACTTGTTTGTTCACAAAACACCTCTAGTTCCTGAAAGATCCGACTTAAAATAAGACTTGTATATATTTTACTTGGTCCTTCGAAAATACCACTTGTAGATCTTTAGATCTACTAGTTTAGAACTCCATTTTATAAGAAAAACTATTTTTACACAAGTTCATGTTTATAAGTAGTAGGGTTCATCATCTTACCATTTTTACACTTAACCTATCGCTAGTTCATGTTTCATGAACATGACCTAGCCCGGTTAGATGACGATCCGTTCTACTACTAGCATCAAACAACACAAAATAATCATAACAAAACAAGTTTAACAAGTTTTACACCATTACATTTCTTTTATCCAACAAGTTCATCATCTTTATAAGACTTTTAATTTTGTTCTCTAGTGTTCATAATTTTTACCCGTCAAAACTCTTATTAACCACTTTAGACAAGATCAATAGGGTGTTTAGAGTCACTTACTACTAGCTCGTGGCTAGGGAAGAAACTAGACGAAAAACGGGTGGTTAATAGCGTCGTAGAGAGGTCCTTGCGATTCCGTATGCACCGAGCCTCCTCGAATGAGTTCTAACACACTTGTAAGTAGGTAAAATGGCTTGACCAAAAATTGAAAGTGATGATGGATGTGGGTGTATGTTCGGCCGAGTATCAAAGAGGGAGAGAGAGATGGAAATTTTGGTGAAATGTTTATGAGAAGTGAAGTGGTGATCATGTGGTTATATTTAATATCCATTTCACTTGATTAACCAAAGAGTATTATGCTATCTAGATTCCAAACATCACAAATAAAATATTCACAATTGGTGCGGTGTGTCCCCCCACATAGGACCATTCGGTTGAAGGGGGAGGGGGTATCCAATTGCATTTCAACTAAACTAGTTAAGTTAAAGTTAGTTATTTAGGTATTTAAATTAGAGTATTATAAGTGTAGTAATTTATAACGGGTGTTAGGTTACTCGGGGACCCTAACTAGCTCAGAAAAAGAAAAACTATGTCAAAGACAATATATATTTTTTGTCCCGGGTTAAGTCCGGTTGTTCGGTTGGACACTACTCCGTTAAAGTGCTAAATTACACTTTTTAGTACCCTTTAAGTACCTTTTTGTATCCCTTTTAATTCCCAACACTTAGGGAAATATTCTGGATAATAAAACGACATTTCTGCCTAATATTCATATGTTTGAATGCTGAATATAGCTGAATTTAAATAAATTCAGCACTTAAAGTGCGTTTCGGGTGCTTTTTAGTGCGTATTTTAGCTTTCGGAAGGTCTATATTAAAACCCTTGTATGTATTCTTGGGTTTTAAAGCATTCTTGACGTTGGACCTACACCTAGGCTCCAATTCTAATGTCTGACTGCTTTCTGCAGTTCTGTTGACACGATGTGTCTTACCGGTGAGTTTACTAATATTTTTTTGACGCAACGCTATCATAACGAAATTCTTGTAGCATATATCATGCATGATATCACTTGTATGGAATTCAGAAATTTATTTGTCTGGTAAACCAGATCATGCACAAATTACTGTTCATTTCGTGTACGGAATGTACGGAAAAGTGACGGTTGTCACAGGGTGCAGGTTGTATGAATCGCAGATTATCATCACGAGGAGTAGCGATCAAAGACCGAGTCACCAGATAGATTGTACGGGAATGCTTGAGTATGTAAATTGATAGACATAAGTTATGCTTTTATTTTGTAAATGAGTACGAAGGATGCATATAATGTAAAAGAGTTATCTTATAATGAACTTTCAAGTAAGTCAAAATGTTTATATTGAAAGAAATTTTATGGTACGATTTTCCGCTGCGACTTTTGGTCAAATACGAATTAGGGTCTTACAAGTTGGTATCAGAGCCCTGGTTTGAGAGAAATCAAGTATGAGGAGGTAAATACTTGAACTCAAACCTGTGTACTCTTGTGACAAGGACCCGTACAATCCAAGACTCGATCAAGATCTAAGGGTAGAAGCCAAAGTAAGTATGTGCTTAAGTATGTATTTGAAGATAACTAACAGTATGTTATGTGTAAGGTAAGCATGATTGCTTGGAAAGGATGATCCGTGAATGCGGTCTAGCGCCGGCATCAAGGTATGTAATATGACATATTGACCGAGGTACGTAGATTTAGCATATGGGTGCATGTAATGGTAAAACCTATCAAGTAAAAGGAAAATTTTAAATGAAATAGAATAATAAGAATGGTAATGAAGTTTTAGAAATGTTACACGTGCCGAAACCCAATTCTTTGGACATAAGGTGACAATTACACGAAGACACGAAACTTGTATGTGGATTGTGTACCTGGCCAGTACACGAGAAACATATGACGTTCGTGAGCCCGTGATAGTTGTTACAGGTATGTCCGTTAGGATTGGGTAGTAGGCGGACGTGAGGGTGAAGAGAAATGTAAGACTTCCAGGAATGAAAGTATGAATGATATGATAGAATCCGCGAGACGGATTCGAAACATGAAAAGAATGAAAGTATGAATGATGTGTTAGAATCTGCGAGACGGATTCGAAGCATTAAAGTAATGAAGTATGAATGACCCGTTTGAATTCGCGAGACGGATTCAAGGAAATGAAATGTAGAAATGATATGTCTGAATCCGCGAGACGGATTCAACACATGTATGGAATGGAATATGTGAATGGCATGTTCGAATCCGTCAGATGGATTCAAAACATAGAAGGAAGAAAAGGTATAAATGTTACGTTTGAATCCACAGGACGGACTTAAAAATATAAAAAAAGGGGACGAAATTAACCCACATCAGAATGTGCCGATAGTTTGACCTTGGTTGCGTCAAACGAGTCACATGAGAAAATGTAAAGTAACTGAATGAAAGAATGATCGTAATTGGCACACAAACCTAAATTTTAAAACGAAAGGAAGAAGTTTTGAACAAGTTATGTGTTAAATGTGTTAGTAATCGACTCTCAGGAGTCATGCTAAATGACGGGCTACGACCCGGACAGTGATTTGAGTATGAACGAGAAGGATAAGTTTTGTTAAGAATACCTAAATGACGTAGTGAATGTTTTTGCAAGTAAGCATGAATGGAAAGTAGTACGAAAGTGTGCCTCAATACATATACGGTAATTAAGAAATGTCAGTTAGCCTTGAAAGGTCAAATTATGAAGGTTGACGAAATAAGTAACTAGAATGAAAGAGTTTCGTGTGAGAAATGAAATGTACTAACTGCTAGATTTGTTGATGATAATGTTAGAACCCTTGATGTGATGAAACCAATCGAATTGGTGGAATGATGCGTACGAGTGGAGGCACATTACATGGATGAATGAAATCTAGCCTGGTACGATTAGTACTCGTGAAGAATGTGGACAGATCTGAATTACGGATCGCTGAAGTATGGAATGAAATCGAGGTAAGTAAAATGTTTTAATTTATGACGGATAAGTATGAATTGGTAAATTGAAAACACCCTTCAAATTGAATGGTGGAAGGAGTATGGTATAGTATGGAATGTTTGATTCCTTATAGTTAACATAAGGAGAGAACTATGTCATTGAGAACTAGATTTTATTAGTTATGAGCGAAAATTTCGGGTATTGGTTAAACTCTCGTATGAAGAACCTGCATGATGCGCTTGCATAGGCAACTTAAGTGATGCATGAATTGAGAAGGATAGTAATGTTGGATAAATGAGATGAGTTGAAGGTAACGTAAGGGTACGTATAGTACAAATAACTATAGGAAACGTAGAATGACGCTAACTTTGGAGTTAAGCATGTATATGTGACTATGAAATAGTAGTTTGTTGCGATAACAAAATAAGAACTAAATATTATGTGCTATCTGTATAAAATATAATCTAAGAAATGGGATGAAGATATTAGATCTGCTATAACGGATTATACGAATGTAAGTATGATAATAAGTGTGAAGAGATACGTAAATTGACCAACTACAAACGGGCCAAGGAAATGGGAATGTATGTAAAGGTAAAGTATGAGAAATATGGACTTGTTAGAAAGAAGTCAAATATACGAATAATCATGAATTGAGAATGGATAGTTATTTAGCACTACGACGTACCTATCGAAATTAAACGTAGATGTGTATGTATAAATTACGAATTTAGATCGTATAGTCAACAAAGATAATATGAAATTTGAAATAAACAGGAAGGAATGTTATTATTAGGATGTTGGAATTATTTCAAGTAAACAAATGGTATATTGCACAGGATATACAAATAATAGAACGATGAATGAACCATTAGCTAAGAAATGTGTTGGAAGCTAGCGCTATTAGTGAAAGCGACACTAATAAGAACTCCGAGATGGGTTCTTGAAAATAGAGGGTTGTCACTAAGATGGGCCAGTGGTCGTGTTGATAGGGCAATGGAAAGGATATTAGTGTTTAATGGAAATGAGAAAGGTTTCGGGGACGAAACCTCATTTAAGGGGGGTAGACTTGTAACACCCCAAAAAGCGGTTTGGTAAATTAGAACCCGGTTAATATAAAGAAATGGGTTTTAGTCTCTTATATAATCAAAATGAAACTCGAGGGACCAAAACCGTTAAGTAGGAAACAAGGGTTTTATTAATTAAAAAGTTAAAACACCACACACACACACAGTGTGTATGTGTGTATCGATCTCCAGGAAGAAGAAAAGGGTTCAAACCCTAGTTTCAATAAAATCATCAAATTGAAGGGGAAATTCAGCTCGGATCTAATGCATGAACTGAAATTCATGATTATCTAGACTTGTTACACATGAGGTAAGTTGTATAAGTTAATTTGATGATCTAGTAGGAAGTGGGTTATGATCAATCCACGAATTTGTATGAGATTTAGCATGAATATGTGTTAGAATAATCTTATGGAATATGTGTTGTGCATGATTTTGATTAATTTCATGTTTTGAAGTAAAACGCATTTGGGATGATGAAGTGAGTGAATCACCATGTTCAATAATTGTGTAATTTGTGATGTAGTATGTTGTATGTGATGAATTATTTTAGATAAGTTGATTAGGACATGAAATAAATGGATGTTTAGTTGAATTTGATGAATGAAGATAAGAACATCGAAGATCATGCATGAATGGGTTGTACATTGTGCTAAGATAGTGGTACTCACACCAAGTGCTTGATGAAATGCCTAGGTGAGCTTGATAAATGAAATTGTATGTTAGTAAAAGACGAATATATGTGGAATGTGAAAATGAGGTATTTGATAGTAAACTAACACGAGAAATGTGTTTTAGATATAGTTCATGTGGATATTATGTTGAAGTAATGTTGGGTTAGCTTAGTATGGGTTAAAGTGTTAGTTGTGAAAATATGAGAATGCAAGTGTGGATGGAATGGATTATGTATGTATATGTGTATGTGGATATAAGTAAGTGATCATGTAGTTGTAGATGTCATACAATACGAGTGTGTAATGCGTATAATGTAATATTATGGTGTACCCTATTAAGATGGATACATGTTCATAAGTTGAAAGTGTGTAAATAGGACATTTGACTTCCTGAAAGTCAACAATGAATGTATAGCATGGTTAGCCTTTCGGACATGATTGTAATAGTAGAGAAGTCATGTGTATCGTAGTAGATGATCTATGTGTCGTGTATGATGATAATTGAGTTGCATGAATATGGACCAAGGTGACTTTTAGTCTATGCCTTATGTATGTGGTATTTGGTTAATAAAAAGTTAAGTAATGTATGAATGGAAAGAAACGAATGTTAGTCTGAATGAGCATGTATGCTAACCATAATGCGATTGTGATGACATGAAAGGATAGGAATCACATTAGCATGGACTCAAGAACGGAAGGTTAACGGGTCAAGCGGAAGCGAGGAAGCAAGCATGAACACTAACGCTTAAGGTAAGTGACTCCCGACTCACTTCTTAGTATACATAAGAACTTTCTTGTTTATGCATGAGGGGAAATTATGTATGATATAAAATGAATGAAGGTATTAAGAGAAGTAATGATCTAGATAGTCGAAGGTAGTTTGTGGGACCAAACGGGTCGAATAAATAAGAATAAGTGAGGTAATGGTAATAAAATTTGTAATGATTAAGGACTCGGGTAAGGGTTCTTAGGCTAATATGTGAGGAATTGTTTTACGGATGTTTAGGGACAAGTTTAAAGTGAAACGGATGCAAAATGAACAAGTTATGCGAATTTTAGTATTAAATTGGGGAGCTGAACTGGGAATCACCGTAGCTTACGGTGCCCACCGTAAGCTACGGTGGGAGCTGGGTCTTCTTTTCTGCCGTAAGGCAATTTAAAGTTACCGTAAAACTTTTGGGACCACCGTAAGCTACGGTGACCACCGTAGCTTACGGTGGAGGTCAGATGCAAATGTAAAGTTTATGAAATTCTTTGTTTTTCCTTCGAATTCGGACCCCGTGGACCCATTGCAAGCCTCGTTAAGTCTTTATAATGTTCCTCAACCCTACCGAAAGGCTTGGTAAGTTACGGGTGAGTTCGGAACTTATTCTTAAGATCCGAAACATACCCGAAAGACATTTAAAAAGCATTTATGATGTGTGAGTAAGATCGGGATGTGGGAGTAAGTATGCGGGGTAATGAACTAAGTATGTGGGTATGTATGTATAGATTTAACTTCATCCCAATATGCTTAAACTAATAAGTAATCATGAATAGGAGTGAGTATGTATATAAGTTTGTTCGTACATGTTTTGTTATACGAAGGTTTGTAATTAAGATACGACAGTAATTCGTGGAGAATTAGGTAAGTGGTATGTACAAGTTAGTATGTATGTAAGAATGTATTTATGTAAGCATATGTACGTGTGGGTGAAGGTATGCACGTGTATAGTTATGGTTCGTCTTATGGGTGCATGTAAGTATGTAGATATGTATGCAGATCGGTTTATATGTAGGTATCAGTGTATGTATGAACGTAAGTAGCTATGTATGGGTGTAAGCATTATGTATTCAGGTGTGAAGGTACATACGCGTATAGGTATGAATGTATATATGTGGATGCAAGTATGTATGTTTGTATGTAGATATGTATGTATGTGAGTAGGTATGTATGTACGTAGTTATGTATGTATTGTATACGTGGTTTCAATACATTTAAGTAATGACGTTATTAACAGTGTGCCTCGAGAATGAAATGTAGTGCAGGCACTCTATTAAAGTTTCGCCAAAGATTAGACACCCGGATGGAATGACTAAATCTAGAAAGATAACGGGATGGAAAGTATATGTGGATAGAATGTAACGAGACTACATGATTAAGAATCTTGTTTGTATATAATGTATGCTAATGTTGCGAATGTATGTGGTGGGTGCAGGTTGTATGAATCACAGATTATCATCACGAGGAGTAGCGATCAAAGACCGAGTCACCAGATAGATTGTACGGGAATGCTTGAGTATGTAAATTGATAGACATAAGTTATGCTTTTATTTTGTAAATGAGTACGAAGGATGCATATAATGTAAAAGAGTTATCTTATAATGAACTTTCAAGTAAGTCAAAATGTTTATAATGAAAGAAATTTTATGGTACGATTTTCCGCTGCGACTTTTGGTCAAATACGAATTAAGGACTTACAGTTACTACGACGCTTGGGCAATTTTTGACACAAAAATATATATATATATATTAAACGAACACGACGACGCATCTAAAAATAATATGTTTTTAGACACTTAACGAATATATATATTAACGATAACAAAACCAGAAAGTTTAATGTGTAAACGATGCTAAGTATAATTATACAAACTACAAGTGTATTAAAATGTATGCTTAATTTCCCATACTTGGTAAAAGTTTACAAAAATACAAGAATACAAAATTATTGGCTAGTATAATTAATATTGGGCTAGGCCCAATTTCCTAAATAAATGGGCAAGGCCCATTTCAATAAATACATATGTAAGGCCCATTTACAATAAAGACTTGGGCTAGGCCCAAGTACAATAAGGATATGGGCTAGGCCCAATAACATAAAGATATGGGCTAGGCCCAATGACATAAAGACTTGGGCTAAGCCCAATAACACAAGAATGTGGGCTAGGCCCAATGACAATACATACATGCATATAAAAATATATTGTAAATACCTCTAATTTCCGTAAAATATAAACTAAATAATCACTAATGTAAAAGTATAATTATACCCGTATGAAATACGTATGAAATACACTTGGTGGAAATACAAGGAATGTACATGTACACAAATACGTATAAATACGACGTAAATACCAATAATAAAATATACAAATACAAGTATATACATATGTTGGGATTGAACCCTATACAAAGGAACAATTGATAAAGCCAAAACTGGTTCAGAGCAGTGGATCCAGAATAAGCAGCTGTTTGTACTTAATCTTTCCCCTTAAAAGTGGCCCTAACATCTGATGACTCAAAGCTTAAATGCTACAATTGTAATAGGTTAGGTCATTTTGCTAGAGAGTGTAGGAGTCAAAACAGTGGACCAATCATCACACACCCTAGTCCTAGACCACAAAATAACCAAACCACTATGCAGTATTCCCAATATGCCCCTGCTGCCCATGTAAACACTGCTCACTATGCACACCCTGCAACCCCTGTTCCTGTGCACTATGTCCAAACCACTGTTCCTTAAATACAGTATGTCCAAGCCCCAGTTCCTCAGGTTCAGGTGCAACAAACTGCACCTCAACAAGCTACACAACCAGCTGTTCAAGCAGATTAGCAAAGCTTTTTCACACAAGGCTTTGTTGATTGGAGTAGCTTGCCAGAGGAACTAGGAGATAAAAACTTTGCTCTATATGCTGATGATGCTATTTCTAGTGATTAATTTTGTTTTGTAGCATTAGAGTCAATTCCTGAAGGGCTGGAAATTGAAGAAGGAATATCCAGTGCTGAAATAGTGGATACAATTGCTGAAGCAGTGGTTACTGCTGTTGTTGGTGAACAACTGTTGGAAGAGAAATTAGAACACCTGTTGGAACCACTGTCCGACCCATGGTCTGCCGAAGAAGAAAAGGAAGAGAAGAAGCCAGAAGAAAGTGAATGTGTCTGTGATTGTGCCATGATGGCTGCAACTAAGGTATCACCTCAGGTTCTTAAAACCCTATGTTCAGACAAATGCATTATAACATTTGCAAACATCAAAGAAGTGAATGAAAACCTTAGACATAGATTGTTAAATGATGAAGTACAATTTGAAAAATCTTTAAAAGAATTGAAAATCAAATTGTCTGAAAAAAAAATGAGATTTGCAGCCTCAAACATGAGCATAGCATAACCAAGGACCAACTCCAGACCATGATAGAAAAATATCAAAAATGTAAAAAGGAGTTGGAATCCACCCAAATCACTTGTGAAAAATGGGTGGAATCCTGCAAAGGTTATGAGATTATGCTTGAAAACAGATTGAAAGCAATGTAAAATTTGGCATAGGGTTTAGGAAAAATGACCAAGTTGAAAACACTGCTGCAAATCAGTCTGGTTCTGTTGAAATCATACCCATCAACAAGGATGGTCAAGAAGTTAAAATAACTCATAAACTTGGCAACAAAATCACTCTGGAAAGATCTGTGGGGTCCTCAACTTTTGAGGAGATTGAGAAATTGTCACACCCCGATATTTCCACACTTTACCGGTGGGCCCAGTAGGGGAGTAACGTGACGTGGTTGGTAACATCATGGTCAAACAACACAATATATAGATGCACAGCGGAAGAAAAAGATAAAATTATTACATTCCGAATATAAGTAATGTCCAAGTATTACAACGGAAGGTAAAGGATCCACAGGCGGATCAATAAAAGAAAACTGTTCAACAGACTTTAGACATCTAGAACTTGCAAGATTCCCTAATGACGCCCTGAGCTCCCAGCCAATTACGCATAGTACCTGTCACTTAACCTTTTGGAAAATACGTCAGTTTACACTGGTAAATACAATTAACTGACTCATTTTGAAAAGAGTTTAAGAAAATTGATTTGAATGCACGTGGCACAAAATATCTTTTATAATTTGATTAAAATGCACGAGGCAAAATTAATCTTTTATACTTGGGACAATTTTATTAATAAAGATCTTGTATCCGATTTATATGATTGTCCAACATTTAGGGCCGGTGATTATACAATACAAGCCGGTCAAGATTAATCGACACACCATAAATATAACTCACAAGAAGACATCCTTACGAGTGAGTATATCTTTTACATACGCAACAGGAGGTGTTATGCCTACACCTTGTGCTTAAGTTATGGCCATTCACTTTTTAAATGAGCCAAGGATATCCAGGACACGGTCATTAACCCCCAATGTTATTTGTTATCAATCAATACAGATTAAAATGGGATTATGCAATTTAATCATCTCCGATTAAAAGGTTTCTACACCCGACCAAGCGGTATTTTTATAATACCGTATCCCAAGCCCGTATAAGGGAAAATAAGTTAAAAGTATTTACCTGAGCTAGCAATGCAATTTATACTCAGCCGTATATTCTAATCAGCAAGCACAAGTACTTCTACTGGGGCTCTCAATCTGGAACGAAGGTTTTATTAACCTATTAAATTCCTAACGGGTCTTATTTAAGTCGTAACTTAGACCGGTTAGTTTTAAGGAAAGGTTTACGGTTCAAAACGCATGATTAAGCGAAGACCGGAATAGGATGTGATTTAGACCCGACAAGTTTAATATGGGTACACTAAACACATTCTGGATTTTGAGATAAAAACGATAACGTTTGACCCGTTTCGGCTAATTTATGCAAACTAGTTACATAAACCGAACCGAACGCGAATAACGCATGACGGGTAATCATGAGAGTCATATACAGGTTTCCTAAGTTAATTATGCCTCAAATATGTTGTGACATCAGTAAGATGTCTTTCATTATGCCCAAAATGTATTAAAACACAAACTAGGCCTCGTAGGGGTAGTTTGGTCATTTAAGAGGTTATAAAAGAGTTTAAGTATTTACCTGAGTTACAGGTCTGGTATAATCAGTGAAAATACTTATTTTGATAAGTTATAACAGTAGGATAAAGTATATATGTGAAATTTATCAATTATAGCCAAACTATGCACCGAAGGGCATTTTGGTAATTTCACATAAGCCGTAAAGCTCAAAACTGAAGTCTGAGTTTAACAACCTTTGCTTACTGTTAAAATATTATAATTTGTCTCAAATATCAGTAGGTATCAACCCTTGTATGTTGAAAATAGTTTTAGTATGTACTATGCGTTAAACACGCTTAAAAAAACGATTAAAGGCCATTTCCGGGTTCGATACTTAAATCTGATATTTTTATATTTCCAGGAGGCTTAAAATAATTTATTTATCATATGTAATCAGTAGCAAAAGGTTTAGAGTCGTTTAGATATGTAAAACTCATTTTATGGCCCGTAAGGGCAAAACCGACATTTACCGGATTAAGCCTACGACTATGAGTTATGCTCAGCCTAAAATTAATTAAAAATATTTAAAATTCCCAAAATAATATATTACATCAGTGGGTAAAGATTTGATATCAAAAAGTAGGCTTAACTAGGCTATATGCTAATTACGCCATTTTATTAACATAAAGCTTTCGATTTGCGCTAATGAGCATAACTCTCAATCTACACTTCAAACTGATGTCAAACTTTGCATACAAGTTTATATATCAGAAATTAAAATTTCTACTCTTTTACATTTCCAAAAATCACGTTTTAAGGTAATAAGGGCATAATGGTCAACATATGAGCAATTAACGGAAACGCGTAAACGAATGGGTCAATCAATGAACCAACCACAGAGGGTTATGCTAACATGTAGCCTGGTCCTAAGAAAGCTCTAAGGCATCTCCAAATCATACTAAAGCGGGTCAGAACTGAAGTCAAAGCAAAAGTCAAAGCTTTGCGACTTTCGGTTCCGAATCGGTTCAAAACAGAAAGTTGTCGAATCAAACAAGCTTAGACAAGTTCTTATGCTTATTATCAAGTTATATGAATGATAAAATAGGTTACACACCTTTTACATCGTTAATTATGCATTAAACGAAAGATTACATTTCTGTTGACTTTTTCTAATCATCTTTGACTCGACAAATGACCTAGTTAGGATGGGAATCAGGGGGAACCCTTTTGAGGGTTTATTACCCACATAATTACCAACTTATAACTACTTTTGATTTGACTAATCTCTGGACCATTAGTGATTAATCTTAAAGTCAACCGTTAATTACGACGGTTTGACTTTTAAGCTAAAACTAAGCTAAAACTTAATTAAGAAGGGTTAGGCATACTTACCAAGGTCTAATGGTCGACTAGGAAGGCTTAGAAAAGGCTCTTGAGTTCCAGAGGTCTTCAAGAAATGCAGATGAGAATGAATGATCATGTTTGCAACTTAGGAGCCTTTATATAGTGGTTTAATCACCACAAAAGGTTGACACCCAAGCCTACAATTGACCACAATTCATCAACACATGTCCCTAAGTGTCTAGGAGGTGTTTAGGGGTCGCCCATGAAGTGAAACAAGTGATTAAAGTTGGTTCCAAGGCTGAACAGCCACAAAAAACGATTTTCTGCATCTGGGGGCCTGACGCGGCCCGCTTGAGGTGCTTAGGCGGGCCGCATGGGCCTTCTGATCAGATTTTTCATTTTTTTTGTTTTTGCAACTTGTCCCTTGGCTTCACGAAAGGTCAACTAAGCTTATTCTTTGCATTTTAACCCCTTCATATTTATCTACAAGGGATTTAAGACTAGTACCCACTTTGCCAAGTCCCTGGACACTTCTGGTTAACCCGAAAAGTCATAACTTTCGACGTTAACGCTTTAACCCCTCGCATACGAATTTGATCATAACTTTCTCATACGATAACGAAACTTTATGAAATTTATAATGTACATTCTAGTGAGAATAATTAATAGTTACAAAGCTTCGGGTTTGTCAAAAGGTTACTCAGAGGTATAACTTAAACATGTTGACACATTTAACCCCTGTAGTTTGTAATCTCTCACTTTTAGCTTCGTATGATCCATGATTCATTCGTTTGAAGGTATGAGCATCATGTAGGGTTAATGTACAATATTTTTATTCGCCGTTGACATTTAGAACTCGTATATTCACATACTTTCCATGATTGTCAACTTTAGTCCTTCTAAAGTATTATTTCACACGCTCAAGCTTATGACACGTGTCAATACATTATAGGACGTGAATTTTTAGAGGTGTTACAGAAATACCAATTCAAACCCACATGGTCTGATGAGTGTGACATCCTTGAAAATTTCAAACCCATGGATTTCACCACTGTGGATGGTGTCAAAGCTCCAAAGGCCAAGGTGATTCCTCTTAAGGACATCCCAACAGTAGTTCAAAACTCTGTTGCAAAGGAGTCTGAAAAGATGAAAAGAAGAGAAAGGATTAAAAACTTGTTTTGTGACTTTTGTGAAAAGAAAAATCATTTGACCAAAGATTGTTTTCATTTAAAAGCTTATGACCTTAACAAAACAAGTACCATTGTGCCTTCAAAGAGCTGCACCATCTGTGGAAAATCAAACCATTCCACTCAGGAGTGTGTGTATTTAAAATCCTTTGAGGTCGAAAAGGAAGAGTACACTTAAAAAACACTCATGAGTTCATCAAAACCACATGTCAAGAAACAACCACTGTTTGTGCCAGTCCAAACAGCTGTTACAAAACAGCTGAACCAAACCTCTGTCAAAAGAGAGGTTCAGGTGACTGATGCACCCCCTGCCAACCAATACCAAAGAGATAAAGTGTCACACCCCGACAACGTAAAACAACTAGACGTGGCGGAAACGTCGGGGAGTGCTGTAACAGAATCATTGTTTCATAACCATGGAATAAATAAATTCTGTTTTATTGAATAAATGAACTCATTGTTTTAATACAATCAAATAAGTACAACTATGATCTTCCAAGTTTTAAAGTTGCTAAGGCACGAGTCCATCCTAAGTGTAGCATATATCATCAATCATCACAAGATAGCACCTGAAACATATGTAAAAATAGGTACGTCAGCATAAAAATGCCTGTGAGATACATAGGTTTTGTGAAACTAGGATTCATGACTTGTAAGTTTAAGAAAATGTTTAATAAAGTTTAGTCATGAACCTTGTAAATTGATTTGTTTTGTAAATCGTTTGAAAAACAATAAGTTCAGATGATATGTATAAATAACAGAATAATGTATGGTTAAGTGAATAACCATGTAAAATGAGTTTGTATTGAATGTATTGTTTGAAAAACAATCAATATTTTGATAAAAAGGCTTATAATATATGTGAAAATATACTTTAGATTCAAAGAGAATCGAATGAGTAATATATTAAAATATATTTCAGTTCCAATATCGTTAACCCAAGTGTACTAAATAACGCCACGGTATGTAATGCAATGAAAACACTTATATATAAGAAGTACCAGCGGCGTATCTACCATGTTTTCATCACATTACACCCGTCCCGTTATCTAAACACTAACCAAAACCCAATCGTTAGATAGATAGTACATTAAATATACTTTAGTTGTTTAAAATAATAGTTTTCAGTAGTATATTACAAGTATACTTCGGATTTATAAATAACATATTAAACTATGTTTTGGTTGCATAAATAACATATCAAAATATGCTTTGGATGTGATAAATAACATATTACACTATGTTTTGGTTTTGTAAATAACATATCAAAATATGCTTTGGATGATTAACAAAATGTATGTTGGTTTTGTACAATACCACACATGAGAGTATATCAAACTATACTTTTGGGAGTATATCAAAATATACATATAAAAGTGTGATTTAAGAATTCATTCAGACCTAGTGCATAAAATACACCTTTGAGACTAAAGGGATGCCACAAAGGCAATCCCTATTTGGATGGAGAAACAAATTGGTTTCAGACATTCCATGACAACAGGAATGGGGTGTCTAATCCTATAGCGCTATATCATACTACCAATCGGTCTGGTGAACATAAAATAAGTACAATTCAACAATTTATTTTATGTTCTTTGAGAAATCAGTGTTTAAACCATAAATAATCATTCAGTTTGTCAAAAGATGAGTATTAACATGTATAATCAATTATACTTTGAAATCATGAAAATAACATATAGGTACACATGCTTCACCCCAAAACGTATGAAAACAGTAAAAGAGGGGACTATGTACTCACTTGAGATTGCTTAGAAGTCCTAGGATAACCACCAAGCAATGCTAGAGATCACGGAAATCAAACGGCACCTAATATAGGTAACTATGTTAATGAACCGGACCTATATCGGAGGATCGGATAGAATGAGGGCTCGTAAACCAAATGAGTGTGGGAGCTCATGTAATATGGTTTAACAAAGCCTACATACTACAACGAAACCTAACCTAAGTGCTTACGACCCATTACGACCCGTTTAGGTAGCTTATGCTACTTTAACGCGTCGTTTGTGTGAAACGCGTTCGGACCGCCTAACTAGTCCTATGACAAGTAGAATATGCCTTAACATGTCTAATATTGTTACCAAATCAGTTTAGATACCAAAAGTTATGTTACATATGTTTAAAATGAATTTTGGCGTTCAAAGGGCATTTTGGTAATTTACATAAGGCATATATACTACCTATCATACAACTACTCAAACGATGTGACCATAAGGTATAACCTCGGAAGGTTATTCCCTATACAACTATGGTCACCTAATGTGTTTGGTCAGATCCTAATGATCGACCAAATGGGTCGGGTTCGAAAGTATAAACGATTGTTTAGATCGCTTACATTACGACCCTATATAAACACTAAACTAAAAGTGACAAGCTAAGCATGTTAAAACATGCTTAACTAAGTTTAGAAAACAGGTTTGGTATCAAAACAAACGGTTTTGATACCCAATAGTAGTTTGGTTACAAAATACGCAAGAATACGTATTTTGGCCGAAACTACGGCTCGTCACTGAGCCTAGATAACGTGGTAATCAGTAGGTATAGTCACTAGGGACTATAACCATCGTGATTACGCTCACGTTATGAAGTTCAAACGAACTTCGCATTGACCATAAACTGGTCAATGTAGAAAGTCAAACAAAGTTTGACTTTAACGCTAAAAGAATAAAAGAACGAAGGAACACTTACAAAGGGTCCAAGAATGGAAGGTTTGAATCCGAACACTCTTAGGTATGAAGTGTTAAACACAACAACTTAGAGAGCAAGTTCAGATTTCAAAGGTGTGGGTTTTTGCAAATGAAAGGGTTGGGTATATATAGGATTCTTGGAACCGTTAGGATCGTTTATCGAATAACGTGCTTTGATCTTGTCCCTACACTTGTTGCAACCTTGTGGTAACTCAAAATGGCCCCTCATGAGCAGGAAATGGCAAGTGTGGGTGAGTTTTGAGTGGTTAACAGCTGTACACAGCTGTTAAAACTGATTAAACTGATCTGGGAGGCTGACGCGGGCCGCGTAAAGAGACACCAAGAGCTTACGCGGGCCGCCTGGCCCTTCTGATCAGAAACAACTTTGCAAAATGACAGTTTTGGTCCCTGTTGGTGTTTAAGGCCATTTCCGACATGTTTAAGGCCCGTTAAGCCATCTTTAAGGCCCTAAAATGATGCCTAAACATTGTGGACATGAAACATGCTCAAAAATATGCCGGATGTTGGTTCGTTTGATCGTATGATCGCGATGTTCGCTTAATTACGACGGAATGCGCATAAGCGCGAAAAACGAATCCAAATTGCGCGACGAATGGATTTTTCTCATGCCAAACACTAACATAAAATATTTTAGTGCTTACATAAATTTTTGGATGTCCGAATGTATCCAGAACGTAAGTTATGCGCGAAAGTGCAAACTTATGCACTTTTTGACGCTTTTAGTCCCTGAAAGACCCAAAAGTTTATTTTAGCACACCGAACCCCTCAAAGCCTATTTCTAAGCTATGTAAAAGATATTTATGGTATGTTTAACTTATGGTCGTGTTCCAGAATGTCTGTTCTAGTACGAATCATCATACTTTCGCAGTTTGTCGAATTTAGTCCCTGTAAGCGAATAAACTTGATTTTGCCATACCAAAGCCTTCAAAACTTATTTCTAAGTTATGTAAAGGTTATTTAAAGGTATGTTAAACCTATTTCACTATTCCGGAGTGTTTGTTGCATTAAACTGGTTATATTTACGCATCGGTGCGTGTATAAACTTCCAGAAAGCGATTTAGAGCCCGAAATCGAACAAGAATTGATATGTGCAAATGATACACATGTTTATACAAATCCCAAGTATGAAATACAATATTTCATTAGTTTGGTATTTTTTTGATGGTTGAAGTGACACAGGTGTCACAGTCTCCCCTACTTTAGGAAATTTCGTCCCAAAATTTAATTTTAGGGGAATCTTGTGAAGACAACTGTGATGGTTTCGCTTTCAAATAGATCCATTGAACCCTTAAGTAAAACTCTGGGCCATGTTAGGATTCTTAGCGAATTTGTTAACCCTCAAAGTAAAGTCCTTGTAGTAATAAAACATGGAATTTTGAACTATGGACAAAAGAACGTTTCTTATGAAGACTTATCATAGGAAATTTGTGTGTGCCTGAAATCAGAATTGGGGTGTGTAAGATAAAATGACATCGGTCAAGGTCCAAGACTTTTCCCGTATCATTATTCTTGTCACTATAGGTTTTAACACATGATAAAACTTCTTGTGGTTTCTGTGCACTGAATTTCCATAATTATGTAGGCCTCCATAATTACGTAATTCCTTGCACAGTCCGCACAGTTCATTTCATAATGCGTAGAGGAAAAATCAATTGAATAAACATGAAGCGACTTGACTAGACCACCAAAGGATCTTTTCAACTAGATCAACGAATGATCTTTTTAACTAGATCAACACATGATCTTCTTAACTAGACCGTCGTACGATCTCCTTAAATAGACCACTTAAGGGATCTTTTAATTATATCATCACATGATATTTCAAATCAGATTTTCAAATCAATCTGTTTATCTAGACCACTCAAGGGTCCAATTTTAGAATAGTACTTTAAAACCCAAAGGACTTGACTACAACGTAGAAGTCCATTAAGGATTTAAGATAGTAACTTTGGATATCCTACTATGAATTCCTCATATGAGATATGAAAGATTCTACGAGGATTTGGATGGATCACATACAACCACAAAACATGTAAGAAAACACATAAGCACAAAATTAGTTAACTTGATTCTTTAATTTGTTATCTTTAGGCATGGATATTTAAAGCACACTAGGAATCCAATCCATGGATTTCTTTTGGCACTTTAATGATTTTCAAGGATTTATCTATAAAGATAGAAGGATTTTCAATAAGAGTTTGGCTTTGTTTCTTAAAAGAAACAAGTGTTTAAGGTTCTTGGGGAGATCACAAGTGATCATAAGATGACAGAACCACACGAGTAGTTTATCTTTGGGTTGACATCATAAGGTTGCATCAAACATTCACACAATCGCATAAATTTTACAAAAATAAAAACAACAAATCTTTATTTATGTAATAACCGAATTGTCTTGAAGTGTCAAAAGATAACAACCAAGGAAATATAAAACACTAATTGTTTATTACTGCATCATTGTTCATGTTTACCTCATTGATGTTAAACACTCGTCCACGCGCTGGAGGTATGTTAACAAGTCTTGGGCAATTGTTCCTGTAGTGGGTAAGGTCACCACAGTTATAACATGACCCCGGTGGAAACCGTGCTTGAACAGCAGCAGGGTTTGCAGCAGCTTGATTTGCATAACGACAAACATTGATCAAATGTCCCAACCGCCCACAGTGGGTACATTTGTGACACTGCTCTTGCTCTAGATGATGACGGTTGCATTTGTTGCACAAAGGTGCGGTACCAACATAGTTTTGCCTTTTGCGAGGTTGTGCTGGCTGGTTTGGTGCAACCTGTTTGTCTTGAGCAGTTACAGCGTAATTTTGAGAGGCTTTGCGCTTCTTCCTCTTGGATACCTCAGCCTGTTTTTCCTTTGGTTCAACTTGAGCAGTCTTGTCAGATGGTCTTGGGTCGCCCTTCCGAAACAGCTTACCCTTCCTGATATGGGATTCAGTCAAAGTGGCAGACAATTCAATGGCTTGTCTGACAGTAGTAAGGTTGCTGCCAGTAACGATATCCTGAACTACGTCAGGAAGACCATCAATGTATTTCTCAATTGCCTTATCCAGAGGCGTAACCATAGTAGGGCACAACAGGCTCAATTCCTCATAGCGGTCAGTATAGGCTCGATGTTCTCCACTGTCTTGCTTCAGGCCATCGAATTCCCTTTCTAAAGCTCTCAATTCATGATGAGGACAAAACTTCATCATAAGAGCCCTAAGTTCAGCCCAAGTCTGTGCTAATGCAACCTCAGCACCGCGGTCTCTCATAACCCCGTTCCACCATGTAAGAGCCCTTTTTTGAAACACACTGGAAGCAAACTCGACCTTGCGATTATCAGGACACTGAACGTGACGGAACGTACTCTCAGTGCTCTCGAACCATTGTAGGAGCCCAGTTGCTCCTTCAGAACCACTAAACTTGAGTGGCTTAGCCGAATTGAAACTCTTGAAATTGCATGGAGCATTATGGTTGTTGATGGCTTGATTCATTTGAGCAAAAAGATTTGGGAAGGCAGCAGCCATCTACTGCGCGATGATTTCCGCCAGTTCGGCATTCGCCATTTGATTGTCGCGTCGAGGAGGCATTCTAAAAGAGGAACATGAAAGGAAACGAGTGAGAGAATTAGATGAAAAGAATGAGATGAAACAAATCTGATGAAAGCAAGGATGGTGGTCATTTGTTTTTTACTACAAAGCAACAAACGACCCCGGTGATTAATCAAAGTAAATAGGTCAAAAATAATATATCGCGAAAACATGCTCGCCTATAAGTGGACACTCACCCGAAGAGTTCCCAGGTAAGAGTGACTGGTCCGATATTGTGGATTTGTACGAACACTCTAGCCTTAGACAGAAAGCTCAGGGTACAGGTACCCACCCTTCCAGTTTGCACGTGTTCACATTATTTAGACCAACTTTGACGGGATTTTGAAAACTTAAAGGGTTCAAAACCATATAATAAATCATCCTAGAACAGATGATTAGTTTTCAAAGCGGGTTAGAAATTTGTGTTCTTATTATGGTTGTCACCTAAGAATAAGTGACGGTATTGTTTTAAAACTAAACACAAGAAAACTTGTGTCAGGATCCTAGGAAGGTTATAGTCTAGGTCAAAGTATTACTAATAACCTAATTCCCTATAACCATTGGCTCTGATACCAACTTTTCTGTCACACCCCGACCACATAAAGCAACTAGACGTGGCGGAAACGTCGGGGAGTGATGTAACAGAATCATTGTTTCATAACCATGGAATAAATAAATTATGTTTTATTGAATAAATGAACTCATTGTTTTAATACAATCAAATAAGTACAACTATGATCTTCCAAGTTTTAAAGTTGCTAAGGCACGAGTCCATCCTAAGTGTAGCATATATCATCAATCATCACAAGATAGCACCTGAAACATATGTAAAAATAGGTACGTCAGCATAAAAATGCCTGTGAGATACATAGGTTTTGTGAAAATAGGATTCATGACTTGTAAGTTTAAGAAAATGTTTAATAAAGTTTAGTCATGAACCTTGTAAATTGATTTGTTTTGTAAATCGTTTGAAAAACAATAAGTTCAGATGATATGTATAAATAAGAGAATAATGTATGGTTAAGTGAATAACCATGTAAAATGAGTTTGTATTGAATGTATTGTTTGAAAAACAATCAATATTTTGATAAAAAGGCTTATAATATATGTGAAAATATACTTTAGATATAAGAGAATCGAATGAGTAATATATTAAAATATATTTCAGTTCCAATATCGTTAACCCAAGTGTACTAAATAACGCCACGGTATGTAATGCAATGAAAACACTTATATATAAGAAGTACCAACGGCGTATCTACCATGTTTTCATCACATTACACCCGTCCCGTTATCTAAACACTAACCAAAACCCAATCGTTAGATAGATAGTACATTAAATATACTTTAGTTGTTTAAAATAATAGTTTTCAGTAGTATATTACAAGTATACTTCGGATTTATAAATAACATATTAAACTATGTTTTGGTTTCATAAATAACATATCAAAATATGCTTTGGATGTGATAAATAACTTATTAAACTATGTTTTGGTTTTGTAAATAACATATCAAAATATGCTTTGGATGATTAACAAAATGTATGTTGGTTTTGTACAATACCACACATGAGAGTATATCAAACTATAGTTTTGGGAGTATATCAAAATATACATATAAAAGTGTGATTTAAGAATTCATTCAGACCTAGTGCATCAAAATACACCTTTGAGACTATAGGGATGCCACAAAGGCAATCCCTATTTGGATGGAGAAACAAATTGGTTTCAGACATTCCATGACAACAGGAATGGGGTGTCTAATCCTATAGCGCTATATCATACTACCAATCGGTCTGGTGAACATAAAATAAGTACAATTCAACAATTTATTTTATGTTCTTTGAGAAATCAGTGTTTAAACCATAAATAATCATTCAGTTTGTCAAAAGATGAGTATTAACATGTATAATCAATTATACTTTGAAATCATGAAAATAACATATAGGTACACATGCTTCACCCCAAAACGTTTGAAAACAGTAAAAGAGGGGACTATGTACTCACTTGAGATTGCTTAGAAGTCCTAGGATAACCACCAAGCAATGCTAGAGATCACGGAAATCAAACGGCACCTAATATAGGTAACTATGTTAATGAGCCGGACCTATATCGGAGGATCGGATAGAATGAGGGCTCGTAAACCAAATGTGTGTGGGAGCTCATGTAATATGGTTTAACAAAGCCTACATACTACAACGAAACCTAACCTAAGTGCTTACGACCCATTACGACCCGTTTAGGTAGCTTATGCTACTTTAACGCATCGTTTGCGTGAAACGCGTTCGGACCGCCTAACTAGTCCTATGACAAGTAGAATATGCCTTAACATGTCTAATATTGTTACCAAATCAGTTTAGATACCAAAAGTTATGTTACGTATGTTTAAAATGAGTTTTGGCGTTCAAAGGGCATTTTGGTAATTTACCTAAGGCATATATACTACCTATCATACAACTACTCAAACGATGTGACCATAAGGTATAACCTCGGAAGGTTATTCCCTATACAACTATGGTCACCTAATGTGTTTGGTCAGATCCTAATGATCGACCAAATGGGTCGGGTTCGAAAGTATAAGCGATTGTTTAGATCGCTTACCTTACGACCCTATATAAGCACTAAACTAAAAGTGACGAGCTAAGCATGTTAAAACATGCTTAACTAAGTTTAGAAAACAGGTTTGGTATCAAAAAAAAACGGTTTTGATACCCAATAGTAGTTTGGTTACAAAATACGCAAGAATACGTATTTTGGCCGAAACTACGGCTCG
Organism: Helianthus tuberosus; assembly: GCA_030545235.1. Classification (NCBI taxonomy): domain Eukaryota; kingdom Viridiplantae; phylum Streptophyta; class Magnoliopsida; order Asterales; family Asteraceae; genus Helianthus; species Helianthus tuberosus. Next base: position 90,903,971 of record CM060369.1, read on the forward strand.
TCACTGAGCCTAGATAACGTGGTAATCAGTAGGTATAGTCACTAGGGACTATAACCATTGTGATTACGCTCACGTTATGAAGTTCAAACGAACTTCGCTTTGACCATAAACTGGTGAATGTAGAAAGTCAAACAAAGTTTGATTTTAACGCTAAAAGAATAAAAGAACGAAGGAACACTTATAAAGGGTCAAAAAACGGAAGGTTTGAATCCGAACACTCTCAGGTATGAAGTGTTAAACACAACAACTTAGAGAGCAAGTTCAGATTTCAAAGGTGTGGGATTTTGCAAATGAAAGGGTTGGGTATATATAGGATTCTTGGAACCGTTAGGATCGTTTATCAAATAACGTGCTTTGATCTTGTCCCTACACTTGTTGAAACCTTGTGGTAACTCAAAATGGCCCCTCATGAGCAGAAAAGGGAAAGTGTGGGTGAGTTTTGAGTGGTTAACAGCTGTAAACAGCTGTTAAAACTGATTAAACTGATCTGGGAGGCTGACGCGGGCCGCGTAAGGAGACACCAAGAGCTTACGCGGGCCGCCTGGCCCTTCTGATCAGAAACAACTTTGCAAAATGATAGTTTTGGTCCCTGTTGGTGTTTAAGGCCATTTCCGACATGTTTAAGGCCCATTAAGCCATCTTTAAGGCCCTAAAATGATGCCTAAACATTGTGGACATGAAACATGCTCAAAAATATGCCGGATGTTGGTTCGTTTGGTCGTATGATCGCGATGTTCGCTTAATTACGACGGAATGCGTATAAGCGCGAAAAACGAATCCAAATTGCGCGACGAATGGATTTTTCTCATGCACTTTTTGACGCTTTTAGTCCCTGAATGACCCAAAAGTTTATTTTAGCACACCGAACCCCTCAAAGCCTATTTCTAAGCTATGTAAAGGATATTTATGGTATGTTTAACTTATGGTCATGTTCCCGAATGTCTGTTCTAGTACGAATCATCATACTTTCGCAGTTTGTCGAATTTAGTCCCTGCAAGCGAATAAACTTGATTTTGCCATACCAAAGCCTTCAAAACTTATTTCTAAGTTATGTAAAGATTTTTTAAAGGTATGTTAAACCTATTTCACTATTCCGGAGTGTTCGTTTCATTAAACTGGTTATATTTACGCATCGGTGCGTGTATAACCTTCCAGAAAGCGATTTAGAGCCCGAAATCGAACAAGAATTGATATGTGCAAATGATACACATGTTTATACAAATCCCAAGTATGAAATACAATATTTCATCGGTTTGGTATTTGTTTGATGGTTGAAGTGACACAGGTGTCACATAAAGGTCAACCTCTATACCCAAGGGTCCCACATGTTTATGAGGCTTACAAAAGACCTTCTAAACCAAAAGTGAACATACATCCCTTTGGTTATCAACAGTTGATGGGACATGACCCCCAGCAGTGGTTAGAGAAAAATGTTTCAAAAACTGTCCAAACACCTAAACTAACCACTGTCCATCCACCTGAACTTAACACCGACACTGTTGAGACCCCATCCAAAGCCTTATTGGCTTTGGAGACCCTCCTGAACTAATTATTTACTTGATGTGCAGGGAGCTTCTGCATGCTTAGATAGTCTTTGGTATGTAGATAGTGGAGGCTCTAGGCACATAACTGGATGTACAGCCCTACTCAAAGAATTCAAAACTCATGGAGGGGTTGATATATCTTTTGGGAATAATAGTAAAGGGAAGGTGATGGGTTCTGGTACAGTACAATCTGGAAATGTTAAGTTTGAAAATGTCAATCTGATTGACAACCTAAAATTCAACCTCCTTAGTGTCTCACAAATGAGTGATAAAGGTTATGGCTCATTCTTTACTAAGGAGTGTTGTAGGATTGTTAGGCCAGAAATGGTTAAAAAGATTGAAGAAATAATAAAAAAATGAAAAAACCCAACTAGTTGCTCAAAGGAGTGGCAATGCTTATGTAGTTGATTTGTCAAAAGAGAGCCCCAGGACTGATGCTTGTCTGTTCTCAGCTGCCTATAACAAAGAGACAGAACTATGGCACAGGAGATTGGGTCTTATAAGAGGTCTTCCTTAAAAACTGTTCACCTGTCCTGAGCATTGTGTTTCTTGTTTAAAAGGAAAACAAGATAAAAGCTCATTTAAGTCCATTGAAGAGTCCAAAACAACCAAGTGCTTGCAAATGGTGCACATGGATCAGTTTGGCCTAGTAAAAGTCATGAGTCTTAAAAAGAAAAGATATTGTTTGGTAATTGTAGATGACTTTTCTAGGTTTACATGGACTTATTTCTTACACTCTAAATATGAGACTGAAGGCATTCTGCAAGACTTTGTCAAACATGTTGAAATGTAGTTTGACTTGCCAGTAAAAGTCTTTAGGAGTGACAATGGCACATAATTCAGAAATAGAGAGTTGGATGAGTTTTGTGTGTCAAAAGGAATTGTAAGGCAGTACAACATTCCAAGGACACCAGAGCAAAATGGGGTTGCTGAGAGAAAGAATAGGACACTGATTGAGGCTGCAGAACCATGCTTGCTGATTCATGTTTGCCATTAACTTTCTGGGCAGAGGCTGTAAACACTGCCTGCTATGTCCAGAACAAAGATTTGATCAATCCCAGGCATCAAAAGACTGCCTATGAAATTCTGTATAAAATCAAACCACTGATCTCATAATTCAAAATATTTGGCTGCCCATGTTTTATTTTAAATCTAAAAGATTCAATTTCAAAATTTGCAGCCAAAGTAGACAGTGGATATCATTTGGGATACTCAACCACTGCTAAGGCCTACAAAGTGTTTAACACTAGGACTAAGACAGTGGAAGAGACCTTAAATGTAAAGTTCAATGAACTTTCTTCAATGAAAATCCCTGCAAACCTTGCTGAGTTATTTGATCTTGATAAATTCACCTTTGAAAATGTTTCTGTCAAGACTAACAGTACAGGTCCATCTCAACCACCTCCATCAGACAATGGATATGAAATCATCATTCCATAACAAAAGTTCACATCCATTTCCAGAGCAGCATATGTTCAAAATAGTTGTCAAAGCTCAGCCACTGCTACATCAACAGTTGTTGACCAAAGTAGCCCTTTAACCACCAGACCAAACACTGTTGATAAAAATCCTCAAACAATGGATAAAAATCAACATGTTTCCACACTAATTCCTCCTATTCCTCCACCTCTATTTCAAGACGCTGTTGGATCATCAAAGTCACCAACAATTGTTAGCTTAGATGATTCACATCTGCAGCCCTCACCCTTAAATGCCATTGTTCCATACAAAGGAGATTTAATCTTCTTGAAGTCTCATCCACCAGACCAAATCATTGGCAATATCAGTGAAGGGGTGCTCACAAGAAGTCAATCCCAAAACATCTGTCTTTTTGATGGTTTTCTATCACTTCATCAACCTGTCAAGTACCAAGAGGCACTGAAAGACAACAGTTGGGTGGAAGTAATGCAAGAAGAGCTCCAACAGTTTAAAAGACAACAAGTATGGGAGCTTGTACCGTTGCCAGAGGGTGTGAGTCCTATTGGCACAATGTGGGTCTTCAAAAATAAAACTGATGAAAGGGGCATTGTTGTCAAGAATAAAACAAGGCTAGTGGTTCAAGGTTTTAGACAGGAAGAGGGCATTGACTATGATGAAACTTTTGTCCCTGTAGCTAATTGGAAGCTATCAGACTGTTCTTGGCCTTTGCTGTCAACCACAACATAAAGGTGTTTCAAATGGATATCAAATGTGCATTCCTCTATGGTAAGATTTAAGAAGAGGTATATGTTTGTCAACCTCCTGGTTTTGAGGATCCATTTAATCCATTTCATGTCTACAAGCTAAATAAAGCTTTGTATGGCTTGAAACAAGCACCTAGAGCCTGGTATGAAACTCTTTCCACCTTTCTTCTCTCTATTGGTTTCACAAGAGGTAATATTGACAAAACACTGTTTTTAAAATGGAGAGGGAAAGACTTGATGATTGTCTAGATTTATGTGGATTACATCATTTTGGAAGCACATGTTCTAAAATGTGTGAAGAGTTCAGCAACTCATGACAGTTGAGTTTGAGATGAGTGCAATGGGTGAACTACAGTGTTTCCTTGGTCTCCAAGTGAAACAACTACAAAATGGTACATTCATTCATCAAAGCAAATATGCTAAAGAACTTTTAAACAAATTTGAGATGAATGATTGTAAACCATGTAGTACACCCATGGCAACCACCAAGCTAGTCATGACTGATGAAAAGGATGATTTGGTGGATCAAACCTTATATAGAAGCATGATTGGGTCTTTATTGTACCTAACTGCATCTAGACCAGACATCATGTTTGCAACATGTGTTTGTGCAAGATCCCAATCAGGCCCTAGAAAGTCTAACCTAATAGCTATGAAAAGGATACTTAGATACATAAAAAATGCACCCACACTTGGTATCTGTTACCCTACTAATGGGAATATTAAGCTTTCAGGTTTCACAGACAGTGACTTTGATGGGTGCAATGCAACAAGGAAGTCCACATAAGGAGGGTGCCAATTTCTAGGTGATTTCTTAGTATCTTGGCAAAGCAAAAAGCAAGCAGCTGTTTCAACATCCACTGCTGAGGCAGAGTATATAGCTGCTGTAAGCTGTACAACCCAACTGTTATGGCTTCAAAATCAACTGCTGGATTTTGGTATCACTGACTTAAAGACACCTCTCATGTTGGACAGTCAGGCAGCAGAAAATATCATCAAAAATCCAGTTTCACATTCAACCACCAAACACATTGACATCAGACCTCACTTTGTGAGGGATTGCTATGAAAAAGGTTTGATTTCTCTGCATCATGTTCATACCAAAGATCAGCTGGCAGATGTGCTAACAAAGGCTTTAGACACATCTACCTTTGAAAGCTTGATCTCAAGGATTGGCATGCTTAACATGGAATAACAGGCAAAATCATGTTCTTCTGTGAATAAAAAGCATTAAAATGTTTTCAGAAAATCAAAAATTCATCCTTAAAAGTAGTTAAAAATGAAAATTTTCATTAATCCTTAAAAGTCTGCCATAACCACTGTTTTGATTCAAACATCTGTTCTGTTGAATTCTTTCCACTGCTGAAAGTCAACCTATGTTCTCTCATTTTCCTTGTTAATCACTGTTGTTAAACCACAGTGTTTTTAATCCACTGATAGGCTATCCACTGATAGTTAAAGTCAGCCACTGTTTTCATTTTCACCATTGTAAACAATTGATATTGATCCATCAGTGGTTTCCTAAACAACTGTCATCCATTATTCATTAGAGGCTGTCACGTGGTCAGTACTTAGCGGTCAGATCTTTTGTAACCGCTGCCACGCCAGCATTCACTTTTTCACCCTATAAAACCCTGATCAAAACCCCAAACAGGGCTTTCACTGTCGAATCGAATTCAAAATTCCTTTCAAAAGTAGTTTCCATCAAACTCTCTCAAATCACTCATCTTCTTCATTCGCTCTCAACCACATTCGATTCACCATGGCTCTCCCACTTAAAACCCCCTATAACTACCTGTGTACACTTGCAAAAACAAGTCAAAACACAACCTTTCACTCCGTCATTGATGCTCTTTCAAAGTCAAAGTACAAAACTTTGCTAACTTGCAAGACACCTATCTTCCTGGATACTCTCCAAGATTTATGGAAACATGCAAAAATTGAAAGCCAGGACAAAAAGCCCTGGGCTATTACTTCAACAGTTGGGGGAATTCAGGTTGCTGTCACACCTCAAACCATCTCTGAGGTTTTTGAAATAAACGATCTTGCATGTAAAAATTCTTTCCCAAAGGAAGAATATCAAACTGATTTGATTGAGAGTGGGTATGAGGAACAAATGAAAAAGGATACTTTGCAAAAAAGGAGTTTTCCACCTCCCATGAGATTTTTATTCCATACCCTCCTCATGTGTGTGTCAAATAAAACAACTGCTTTCAATGAGATACCATTGAAAATACAATACCTGGGTTATGCTATAATGGCTGAAGTTGATTTTAACTACTCCCAGGAGATTTCAATGACATGGTAAAAAATGTTAATAATATAAAAGGAAACAAGAAACCAGTTTTACTGTTTCAAAGATTTTTAAGTTTTTACTTACAAAAGAAAATTCCAAAGGATAGTGCTCATGTGCTCATCCAAGGAAATCTTTTTCAAATAAACAACCTATCTTTTGAAACTTTCACAAGGCTGTTAAAACCTTCTCAAACACAAACAGAGGAACCTGAGCAGAATTTAGCAGCAACAACTGCTCCTCAGGTCCCTACTGTTGAGACCACTGCTCTTGGTGATTGTTAGTGCATATGTCTGTTGACTTCGTCTTGTATCGAGTCATGTAACTAGAATAGATAGACCTGGACACGTTGTACAAGAGAAACAGGAAGCAGACCTGAACCAGCCACCCCTCACGAAGTGGCTAGGCTACCTCGCACGAGGTGACAAGTTCATGGGGTCTGGCCAGTTCGTGCGACCTGGACCAGTTCGTGTGGTCTGGTTCATGGGGTCTGGCATCTCCTATATATATGTGGTCTTGGGCCTTCATTTAGAACTTTTGGAACTTTTGGATTCCGGTAGCGAAGCTCTGCCAAAGTGTCGCCAACTCGTATAACTTTGTCAAATCAATACAATCGACATTTAAAGTGATTCTACGTGCAAATCTAGTTGTGATAACATCAATACGTCTGATTCCGCCTTTCGTATTGATCGAGAACTCTTCTGATCGACTTATTTGATCGAATCCCGATCCTACAAGTGGTATCAGAGCTCAGGAGGAAGAGTTCTTACCATTTCAGCTTGTTTTCACGGATAAAACTGATTTCTACTCATTTCTACCCACTTTTCTACACTTTTTCATCAAATTTACTGAGTTCTTACGGTTAAAATGATTTGATTTTGTGATATAACACGTAAAATTGAGTTTTAATCAATCTATGAACAGATTAAGCCATAAATCAGACCGAAAATTTGATAAAATTTGATAAAATCATGAATTTTTGGACTTAGAAATCACAAACGAGGTGGAAATTAGTTTGAAAAGTATCACACAATTTGAATTTTGAACCAGAATGTTTGAAATCTACCCAAACCGTTTGAGAAACACTCAGATCGTGTGAAAAGATATCAGGTCGTTTGGAAAGAATTCCAGGTCGTTTGAAATTGGGCTCCAGGTCGCACGACCTGAATTCAAGTTGTGAGAAAAGTTTCCAGGTCGTTTGAAAAAACTCCAGGTCGCACGAATTGAACTCCAGGTCACACGAGTTGAATTCCAGGTCGACCAGGTCGTTTGAAGATCAGAGCCAAATCGCACGGGTTGATTCAGATCGTACAGTTTTAACTCAGATCGTTTGAAGGTTACCAGACCGCATGAAATTCAACTCGTTTGAAGTATCAAACACTCAGATCGTTTGATCTTGTCAGATCGTTTGTGGCTTCCAGGTCGTTTCAAAACGTCAGATCGTTTGAAGATTTTGTTATTGTGAACTTTCGATACCGAAACATGGAAAACAAATTCTATAATGCGTTCAGTACTACCTCAGCTACTACAAGTTCAGTTGCTCAGAACGTAAACATGGAGAATGAAACGGGAACGTTACAGAAACCTCCTAAGTTGATGAGCATTGAAGAATATTACAGTTGGCAAGAACGGTTCAAGAATTGGGTTCAAGCAAATCATCTTATGTCTTGGGTTTGTATTGAAACTAAGTATGTTCGACCTCGTTCTGATATGGGAGTTATAAAGATTATTTCTGAATTTTTGGATAAAGAAAGAGACATGTACAAGGCAGAAAAAATGATGATCAGTTTACTTCAACAAGCTGTGAAAGAAGACATTTTCGTATTACTTCAACATGATGGTAGTGAACGTTCGATTTGGGAAGCACTTCGCACAAAATTCGAAGGAAGTACGGAGATGATCAAGAATAAAAAATCATTGTTAAAGAAAGAATTTGAATTGTTTTCAAGTTTGCCGGGTGAAACTATAAAGACTCTTATTGAGAGATATTGTCATTTAGTGCGTTAAATGACCAGGTTGGATATCAATAAAGATCGAGAGGAATGGGTTGAAAAATTAGCCGATGCTTTACCTCAAAATGAATGGGGTACAGATCTTATGATTTTGAAGAATACCGGAGAGTATGATAGATTGTCAATTGCTCAATTCATTGAAAAACTTGAAGGACAAGATCTTGAACAACAAAAGATCGCTAGAATGAACAATTTAAGTGGTCAACAAGATATCAAGATGTATTTCAAAGGTAATGTTCAAAATGTTGAAGCTAGTCCAAAGACCAGACCGCTTTTAGCGCTGAAAACTCATCCGGATCACTCAATCAAAGTTCAATCAACAACAGTGGATTTTCTTCATATCCGAGTGTTAATCCTAATGTTTCAACTTCAAATTATCAGTCTCAAAGCACAAACAATGGTAATGGTCATGTGCTACAATGCAGGTCATGTGCTACAATACAACATCGCGTTGCATCTTCAGAACGGTCAGAATTTCTCTGAAAAAGTCGCTAAAGGTCATATGGCATTACTAGTTACCGTGTTAGAATCATATGAGAGTTTGGTTGCGGGAAGAATCAGAAACCCTATGTTAACAAAAGAGGATTACGATCAGATTGATGCTGAGGAAATGGAGCTAATGGATATTAAGTGGTGTTTAGCGAGCGTGTTGAGGAGAGCTGAGAAATTTAAGCAGATTACCGGAAGAGATGACTTACGTGATGCTAATGTTTCTACTTTAGGTTTTGATAAGTCTAAAGTTACTTGTTTTCGGTGCAGGGAAAAAGGACATTTCAAGAGGGAATGTACCAACCGAGAAGCAGGTGGAGCTCAGAATCCTTTTGGGAACAATGAATATTATCGGAAAGCAATATATCATCAAGTAGCTCAACAACCGTCATCATCCCATACTATTTCGATTGAAGATGGAAAGAAGAAAGCTTGTATTACTATGTCTCCAGATCAAGAAGATGAAAGATTGCCAGAGGGATTTAGCTGGGACAAATATATTCCGGTTGAAAGTAACTCAAAGTTTAGAGCATTTGTTGCACAGATCATTCAAGAGCCAGATTTGATGAAAGAATGGATGGATGTGTTTGCAAATGATGAGAAAAGTTAAGATGGAGAGTCTGTCTCTTCAAAAGATAGTTCAGAAAAGACACCAGTCTTTGATCAATCATCAATTGATAGCAGTGATGATGATGAAGAAATTAAACAACTAAACATTGGTAAAACTCATTTATCTCCTGAAAGTTTCAAATTTTATTTTGCAGATAAATTGGAGAAATTAAAGGAGAAACGACCAGCAAAAGAAAAGAAAGAGGTAAAATGTAAGAATGTTGTTCAGGTGGATGAGAAGAATGAACAGAGTGAAGAGGTTAATGTGACACATGGGTCACTGTGACCATCAAACAAATACCAAACCAATGAAATATTGTATTTCATACTTGGGATTTGTACAAATATGTGTATCATTTGCACATATCAATTCTGGTTCGATTTCGGGCTCTAAATCGCTTTCTGGAAGGTTATACGCGCACTGATGCATTAATATAACCAGTTTAATGCAACGAACACTCTGGAATAGTGAAATAGGCTTCACATACCTTAAATAACCTTTACATAACTTAGAAATAAGTTTTGAAGGCTTTGGTATGGCAAAAACAAGTTAATTCGCCTACAGGGACTAAATTTGACAAACTGTGAAAGTATGCCAATTTGAACTGTAACGAACATTCCGGAACATGACCATAAGTTAAACACACCTAAAATATCCTTTATATAGCTTATAAATAGGCTTTGAGGGGTTCGGTGTGCTAAAATAAACTTTTGGGTCATTCAGGGACTAAAAACGTCAAAAAGTGCACAAGTTTGCACTTTCGCGCATAACTTACGTTCTGAATACATCCGGACATCCAAAAATTTATGTAAGCACTAAAATATTTTATTTTAGTGTTTGGCATGAGAAAAATCCATTCGTCGCGCAATTTGGATCGTTTTTCGCGCTTATGCGCATTCCGTCGTAATTAAGCGAACATCGCGATCGTACGAGCAAACGAACTGACATCCGGCATATTTTTGAGCATGTTTCATGTCCACAATGTTTAGGCATCCTTGTGGAGCCTTGAAAATGATTTAACGAGCCTTAAACATGTCGGAAATGTCCTTAATACGCAACGGGGACTGAAAGGGGAACATTGGAAAGTGTTTGTTGATCAGGAGGACCTTAGCGTGACACCTAGCCCCCTTGGCGTCACGCGAGGCCCCTTCTGATCAGAAAAAGCCATTTTAAACACATGTTAACAGCCCTTAAACCCTCCAAGGGCCAATGCCACATGTCAAACTCTTGTGGTGGGGGCAAAATGAGCTACCACAACATTCCAACAAGTGTAGGGATGTGATCATTCCCTCTTCTCCAAGAAACGATCCTAACGGTGAACCGAAATCTATAAATACCCAACCCCCTTCATTGCAAAACCCACTTGAAATCTGAGATTTCTCTAAGTTGGGGTGTTTCATCACCTCATACCTGAGAATACTTGGATTATCAATCTTGCGGGGACCCTTTGTAAGTGTTCCTTCGTTCTTTTATCGCTTTTCGAGTCCGAAAGTCAACTTTGTTTGACTTTCTGCATTGACCAGTTTATGGTCAATGAGAAGTTCGTTTGAACTTCATAACGTGAGCGTAATCACGATGGTCATAGTCCTTAGTGACTATACCTACTGATTACCATGTTATCTAGGCTCAGTGACGAGTCGTAGTTTCGGCCAAAATGCGCATTCGTGCGTATTTTGTAACCAAACTACTCTTGGGTATCAAAACCGTTTGTTTTGATACCAAACCTGTTTTCTAAACTTAGTTGAGCATGTTTTAACATGCTTAGCTCGTCACTTTTAGTTTAGTGCTTATACAGGGTCGTAAGGTAAGCGATCTAAACAATCGCTTATACTTTCGAACCCGACCCGTTTGGTCGATCATTAGGATCCAACCAAACACATTAGGTGACCATAGTATATAGGGAATAACCTTCCGAGGTTATACCTTATGGTCGCTTCGTTTAAGTAGTTGTATGATAGGTAGTTTATATGCCTTAGGTAAATTACCAAAATGCCCTTTTCACGCCAAAATTCATTTTAAGCATATGTAACATAACTTTTGGTATCTAAACTGATTTGATAACAATATTAGACATGTTAAGGCATATTTTACTTATCATAGGACTAGTTAGGCATTCCGGACGCGTTTTACGCGAACGACGCGTTAAAGTAGCATAAGCTACCTAAACGGGTCGTAATGGGTCGTAAGCACTTAGGTTAGGTTTCATTTTAGTATGTGGGCTTTGTTAAACCATATTACACGAGTCTCTATACTCGTTTGGTTTACGAACCCTCATTCTATCAAATCCTCCGATTTAGGTCCGGTATATTAACATAGTTACCTATATTAGGTGCCGTTTGATATCCGTGATCCCTAGCATTGTTTGGTTGTTACTCAAGGACTACTAAGCAATCTCAAGTGAGTACATAGACCCCTCTTTTACTGTTTTCCAAACTGTTTTGGGGTGAAACACATGTGCCTACTTGTTACTTTCATGCTTTCCTGCTTTCACATCATATACTTGCTATGTTCATTAGTACGTTCATAGTACATGATTTCATTGTGTTTTATGCTATGTATGCCCATTATGTGCGTACTTAGTACATTATTTTACATTACACTTTATGCTATGTATGCCCATTGTGTGCGTACTTAGTACATTATTTTACATTACACTTTATGCTATGTATGCCCATTATGTGCGTACTTAGTACATTATTTTACATTTCATTTTATGCTATGTATGCCCATTGTGTGCGTACTTAGTACATTATTTTACATTACATTCTATGCTATGTATGCCCATTGTGTGCACACTTAGTACATTTATTATTCATCACATGCTTACATTTTGATATGATATTTGGTTTGTTTTGATGGATCAATATACATTCATTAACACCGATCACGCCGTTCGTTAGTAGGTAGTGGTACCATTGGAATTGACAACTCCCGTTCCGGACATCCTGGGTAGGTTTGGATGAAAGGAATGACCAAATTCGATATACATAACTTAGATAAACCTTTAATTTGTTTAAGGGTTTATCGCCACAGTCTCAAGGCTTGGATGTATGCATTCTCACAATACCGCATAGATGTTTATATCAGTATAGCATGCATTTGTTCCACAAAACATAGCTTTGATTTAAACCATGTTTTACTTCAATACTTTGTTTTTGTGCATATGGTTTAGTTGATATATTTCACTAGCCATACAAATCATTTTGGGTTACACATTACATGATTTACATTTGACACATAAACATTATTGACATTGGTTACACATTACATGATTTACATTTGACACATAAACATTATTGACATTGGTTATACATTACATGACTTACATCTTGACATAAACATTTTGACATATTATTCAATACATTTGGCAATTGGTTTAAACATAAACATCTTACGTTGTTGGTTTGGTTTGAGTAAGTGATTTAAGTAACGAGGCGTGTGTAATATGATACAAGCATGGTGGATACGACGCTGGTACTTCCTATATATAAGTGATTGTATGGTATTACATATCGTAGCGTTATTTGAATCATTTCAATTTGGAGATATAACATTTTATACAAATAACATACTTTTCACAAGACATTAATTTACAAACAACTTATTTTATACAAACTCATTTTACATGGTTATTCATTTAACCATACATTATTCTCTTATTTATACATATCATCTGATCTTATCGTTTTTTTTTTCAAATGATTTACAAGACCAAGCAAATTACAAGGTTCATGACTAAACATTTTCTCAAATATATAAGTCATGAATTCTGTTTTCACAAAACCTATGTATCTCACAGGCATTTTTATGCTGACGTACCTATTTTCACATGTGTTTTCAGGAGATGATGCATAGGACTTATCAAGATACACATAGGCGGACTTGGGCCTTAGTGACAATAAAAGATGCAAGACTAGTTATTTATGTTATGTTTCTTTGATTGTCAAGACATTGTAACTCTTTTAATCAATAAAACAATATTTCAATTTCCATGTGTTATGAAACAATGATTCTGTTACAACACTCCCCGACGTTTCCGCCACGTTTTGTTGTTTTACGTGGTCGGGGTGTGACAGAAAAGTTGGTATCAGAGCTCATGGTTATAGGGAATTAGGTTATTAGTAATGCTTTGACCTTGTCTATAACCTTCCTAGGACCCTAACGTGAGTTTACTTGCGTTTAGTCATAAAACAATACTGTCACCTATCCTTAGGCGACAACCACAACAAGAACATAAATTTCAAAACCGCTTTGAAAACTAATCATCTGTTCTAGGATGATTGATTACTAGGTTTTGAACCCTCTGTTATAAGGTTTTGAACCCTCTAAGTTTTCAAATCTCGTCAAAGTTTGGGTCTTATAATGTGAACACGTGCAAACTGGAAGAGTGAATGCCTGTACCCTAAGTTTTCTGTCGAAGGCTAGAGTGTTCGTACAAATCCGCAGTATCGGACCAGTCACTCTTACCTGGGAACTCTTGGGGTGAGTGTTCACTTATAGGCGAGCATGTCTTCAGTGATACATTAACATGACCTGTTTACTTTGATTAGTCACCGTCTCATTTGTTTGCCCTAGGTAGCAAATAAATGATCGCAATTTCTATGCATTGTCATTTTGTTGTATTTGCCGATAACATTTCATTTGTTTCCCCCTATGTCTTTCATTTCCTTCTAGAATGTCTCTTCCTCTCAGCAACGGTCAAATGTCCGAGCGAACAGCCAAATTTGCCGAGCGATTAGGCGAAGTGATTCTGAAGACTGTGGATTTAGGCATTGCCATGTATCGTCTCCAGGATGAAGCCACTCAAGAGTCACCAAAGGAGACAGAGGCCAAGCCTTCACCTAAACCAAAGAAACGTAAAGCTTCAAAGAATCCCGCAGCGGTTGCACCAAAACAGGCAAGACCTAGCCAAGTGACAACGCCACCAGCCAAGAAACCAATCAAGGAATCAAAGACCATGGATGAACAGACTGGATCCCCTAAGAAGTCAAAGAAGCGAAAGGCTTCTCAGAACTTCGTCGTGGTCGATCACAATGGTCAAGCCATCCCCAACCAATCAGCTCAACCCCCTGCTAGGAAGCCATACAACGGAACTGCACCCTTGTGCAACCAATGTAGCCTTCATCACCAGGCTAGTGTGAAGTGCCGCAAATGAAAAATTTGTGGACTTATAGGTCATACGGAAAGGGTTTGCCCAACTACAGCAGTACCAAATCAAACTGGACCCATCCGGGTGGCAACACCACCTGCTAAGAAGCAATACAAAGGAATGGCACCAATATGTGACAAATGTAATGGGCATCACCAAGCTCACTTACCGTGTCGTCTGTGTGTATCATGTGGGCGAGTTGGTCACCTGGCAAGTGCTTGTCGATGTAACCCGAACCAAGGTGGTCCAAATCAACCACAAGCCGACTCTGCTCAAGCTCGTTTCTCACCAGGGTCTTGCTACAACTGTGGCGAGATGGGCCATTTCCTAAGGGATTGCCCAAAGCTTTCCAATGCAAATCCAACCCACGGATGAGCAGTTGGCTGACTAGAAGATGTTGCTGTCTTATGCTTTTGTTCTTCTATTTTCTTGTAATGTGAAACAATCTGTTTTGATTATAAATAAATTATTGTTCACAATTCTGATATGCGAGTGTAGTTACATGTGTGTATGACTTTTCGTATGATACCTACATCAAGGAACTATGTTCCTTACAAACTACTCTTGTGATTTCTCTCTTTCAAATGATCGCTCATGATTCCCTCGAAAATTTTAAGTACTCGTTTCATTCTAAGATACGAAGTACAGAAAATAAAGTGACATTTTGAGTAATCATGCTTCTGCACATCTGTGCCTTTAAATCCTTGGTTAGATAACTAAGGGTATTTTCAAATCTCATACCCATTACGTTTTGATTTTCAACATACACAGTACAAGTATTTCAAAAACAACCTTCATAATTTCAAATTGTTTCATATAGTCTGAAAACAATATTAACACAGTACATTTTCTTATCAAATGCATGATTTCAAAAGCATTGTCTATGTTTTCAAAAACAACCTTCACGGTTTCAAAATATTATTAATACAGTATAATTACTTATATCAAATGCATGATTTCGAAAAGCATTTTTCATATTTTCAGAAACCTTATACATAATTTCAAAAATTCATCTCGCATGATTTTAAAAACAATTTTTTTTATAAATATATACCTACCTAATACACCTACTTTATGATTTCAAATTATATATAAGGTTTCAAAAACATTGAACACATTTTTTTAAGAACCCCATGCATAGTTTTCAAAAATATTTTTTTTCATACATTGACTTAACTTTCAAATTTCGCTTCATATGTCGCCTTGGCATATCTGGCATCTCAACTTCATAAGCATTTTACTTCATGTTTCGACCTAAGCACATCAAGTGCAAGGTTTCAAAACATCTTCAACTTCTAAAATCCATATGGGATCTTTTTATCTTCACATTTAGACCCTTGTGGATGATTATCATTCAAATCAGAGTCCTTGATTGGATTCCTTATGTACCTAAATTCGAACATTTTGGTTCCTTAAAATCGAAATCGAAATTTTCTTTTAAAAATCTTTCTATCTTTATAGTTAGATTCTTGATACATAATTTCAAAAATTCATCCCGCATGATTTTAAAAACAATTTTTTTTTATAAATATATACCTACCTAATACACCTACTTTATGATTTCAAATGTATTATATATAAGGTTTCAAAAACATTGAACACATTTTTTTAAGAACCCCAGGCATAGTTTTCAAAAATATTTTTTTTCATACATTGACTTAACTTTCCAATTTCGCTTCATATGTCGCCTTGGCATATCTGACATCTCAACTTCATAAGCATTTTACTTCATGTTTCGACCTAAGCACATCAAGTGCAAGGTTTCAAAACATCTTTAACTTCTAAAATCCATATGGGATCTTTTTATCTTCACATTTAGACCGTTGTGGATGATTATCATTCAAATCAGAGTCCTTGATTGGATTCCTTATGTACCTAAATTCGAACATTTCGGTTCCTTAAAATCGAAATCGAATTTTTCTTTTAAAAATCTTTCTATCTTATGATGTGTTGAACAGAACAGTCAACCAGTTGGAAAAGACAAACTCAGAAAGGGAAGATGCTTTGACAATGATGAATGCAGTGATGATGTCTAAGCAGAAAGCCATCAATCACTATATTGACAAGTGTGCAAAATTGAAGCAAGAATTAGAGACTGAAAAGATTGAGAATGAAAGAATCAGACGATTGCTAATGAGTTACTCAAGTTCTGATTACTTGATTGATAGAATCTATCCGACAGTAGCAGGTTTTGAAGTCTTTCAAAATAAGAAGTCGGAAGATACAGGTACTGGTAAGAAACAAAGTGCAAATTATAACAAGTGTCCGCCTTCGATCTAGGAAGGTTATTCTCCCAGAAAACCAAATTCGGAACAAGTAAAAAGGCAGTCAATATAAAGTTAAAGTCTGAAACAACTGATGAGTTACCAGACAACATTGACGTCACATTCACATCGTCTGACACTGATCATGAGTCCGAGTTGATTAAGAAATGGTCGATCAGGTGTTGGATAAGGATGAGGAGTCAGAGTCAAAGTCTGAATCTGAGAGTTCAAGTTCATCAGTTAACAGTTCGAGTTCATCGGTCAAGAGTAGTCATAATAAAGAGATTCCAAAAACAGAAAATAGTTTGAATGATGAACCAATCAAAGTGGCATATACTTTGAATGATTCAGAGAAATTATATTCTGATGGGCAATTTCGAATTAAAAATGTGAAAATTGAAAATATTAAAACAGTTTTTAAATTGATAAAAATAAAGTTTTCAGAAATAAAAGATAAAATGGGATTTTCAAAACCTAAATATACTTCTAGAGTTCAACAACGTTTAAACAAGAAGAAAGGTTTCGGTCCAGGTCATCAAAAGAAACCGAATCATAAAAACAATTTCAAAAAGAAGGGGTTGGGTTTTGATGTTGAAAATAATCAAAATATTAAAGATTTTAAATCAAAAACTGTATTTGTTTCAGGGGCAAGTTCTGAAGAAGAGAAAAAGAGCTCATTCTGGAAGCAATCGAACAAAGTGTTTCTTGCAGAAAAACAGAAACGTGAGAAGAATGAAGCTAATCAGAAAAAGGAGACAAGAACCTGTTACCGATGCATAGAAGTTGGTCACATCGCCTGAAACTGTCCAAAGGCAACCAACACATAACAGGGAGTGTCTTCTAAACTTAAAGAAAAAAATGTTGATAAAAATGAACCACCAACTGACAGATTCAAAGTTAAAAAATCTACATTTGAAGTTGGTGAGAGTTCAAGACGTTTTTACAAAAGAAATGTAAATCTTAATAATCAAACGTGGGTTGTTAAGAAATCAGATGTTAAATCTGGTGATGAATTTGTTTCTTCGGAAGCAAAGGAGCCACTTTCTGGCGATGAATCTGACTCCTCAAAGTCAGAGGAGCCACAAGTTTAATTAAAAAGAGAAAATTCAGTTCCGCCAATGGATGATGTCAACTTTCCACCATTGCAGGCTGCAAATTTAAAATCAAAATTTGGAAAAGTGGAAATTTCGAATCAATTCTATTCTGAAAAGAAAGAATTCGATGTCGAAAAGGCTTTCAATGGCAAAGTGAAACATATTTTTGGAAAAATGGTCGATGGTAGGGCCAAAGGGGTAAAAGAATTTTATGAATCAAAGAGGAGAACTTACACACCGAGTGAAAATAATTCCGATGCACCCAAAGCTGGTCAGGCTTGGGTGTCAGCATTCTTTGTTTGAAATCCTGACTTGCCGGAGCTCCCAAGTTGGTAATCGTGGAGCATGAATCGGCATCATTCTTGAAAAATGTTTTTGTGAAAAACCTACAAGTGATAGTTTTTACAAGTGGTTTAAAGAACAAAGTGATGAATGAATCCCCATGATGTGTGAAATCAACAAAACTAATTTTCCGGAAAAACCATTTTGATTAAAACAAACTTAAGTATTTTGAAATCATAATGGGAAAATAGTTTGTTGTTAGGGGGAGTTCTAGTTGTTTAAGCCAAGTGTATGGAGAATTGAAGCAATTCACATCAGTTTGTCATTTTATTTGTACAGTTTATTGTTTTTACGTTCAAAATTTTCCCAGAAAATAAAAAATTGAAACATATTTTTGATTTTAGGGGGAGTAAAAATTTAGAAATCTTGAAAATTTGAAAAACCAAAAAACATGATAAAATCTAAAAAACCAAAAACATCAAAAAATCAAAAATGAGTTTTGTTGTGAAAAAAGAGGAAATGGTAGTACATCAGTAGACAATCACAGTACGCTAAAGAATTGGAAAATTAAAATGTGATAAACGGTCTCACTGATGATATGCCAGTAGGTTTTTACACGCTTGGTAGATTGTTTTCGAGATATAAACCTAAATATCAAATACTTACTTATCTCATGGGGAACATCTCTCGGATATATAGGTAACCCCTGAAATCTTGTTTGAAGGGATTTCTATTTTTGACATACTAGGTCTTTGTGCATGATGATATCTGGGGTATTATACCGAGACTTCTGATTTTGCGGGAGCAATAGCCTAGTCCTCGTATAATACTCTGCACTGCTTTAATCATAAAGCCCACCCTCAGCATAAAAAATGATGAAACATTGAAAAATGCTAATCATGTGCTGTTGAAGAAAAGATCCCCAAACGAGACACACCTAAAAGTCGAGCCATCATCTCTTTGTCTGAACGGAAGTTCTAACCTGAGTGTACATTCACCTGTAAGACTAAATATAGGAGTCTGGATACGGGAGTATATTCTAAGGTGGGACACGCGAATAAGTTAAGTCCATTAAAACACTAATATCGTATCTCGAATCAATTGAACTTTGTGTGAAAATTTAAGTGGATCAGTATACTGACAATCTAAGTGAATCATTTAGATCTTAAAGTGTTAAAGTTCAACGGTACTAGTGATTTGTCATAAACTGATATGATCTTCTTACACAAACTCACAAAAAGTTGTCTGTATATAGTTTATTTCCCAAAAATCCAAAAAGATTTTCAGTATGTTTTAGCATAAAATTTTGAAAATTTAAAAAGATTTTATTTCATCTTATTTTCGACAACTGATGTTGGAAAGCTGATTTTCAAAATTCCAAGTGCTGAACATGATGGACAACAAGGTTGGGAGAGTTTGTTTGAAATGAGAAATGATTTTGAAATGATTAAATGGTACATTAATTTGAAACCAAATTTGTTTTTACAAGTGAATAATCAGAGTTCATCTATGTCAAAATTGGCAATCTTGCAAAATGTGTCTAGATGATTAGACTATGAATGTTTTTTTAAAATGAAAAACCTTATGTTTTGGGTAGAGTATGTGCAGGTAAAAAGCTTTGAAAGAGCTAGGTTTCGACTCCTGAGGATTTTCCGCATAAGCGTATGCAGAATAGAGCCAGGTTTCCGATCCAAAGCCTGCAGATATTGAATTCCAGACTGCGATCCCAGCTTATCGAAAGGGGGAGTTTGAAGACGTAAGAGCCAGATTTAGATCTTGGAATAGCGTTCGAGATAGAAGCTGCTAATGCTGAAGAGCTTAATGAATCAAGAGATCTGATCAAGGGAATTAGAAAATTCGAAGAGTAAGGTTGAGATTTTGGAAGAGTAAGAGAGAGATTGATAAAGATGCGTACAATGGAGAATACTTTAGTGAGAGCAAGAAGACCGATCAAGACTGAAGACTCGACACACTGTAGACTCGCCATCATCCAAGGGGGAGTTTGTTAGTGCATATGTCTGTTGACTTCGTCTTGTATCGAGTCATGTAACTAGAATAGATAGACCAGGACACATTGTATGAGAGAAACAGGAAACAGACCTGAACCAGCCACCCCTCACGAAGTGGCTAAGCCACCTCGCACGAGGTGACAAGTTCATGGGGTCTGGCCAGTTCGTGCGACCTGGACCAGTTCGTGTGGTCTGGTTCATGGGTCTGGCATCTCCTATATATATGTGGTCTTGGGTCTTCATTTAGAACTTTTGGATTCCGGTAGCGAAGCTCTGCCGAAGTGTCGCTAGCTCGTATAACTTTGTCAAATCAATACAATCGACATTTAAAGTGATTCTACGTGTAAATCTAGCTGTGATAACATCAATACGTCTGATTCCGCCTTTCGTATTGATCGAGAACTCTTCTGATCGACTCATTTGATCGAATCCCGATCCTACAGTGATCACAACAGCACCACCACTGCTGTGAAACCCCACCAAAAGGCCCAAAAAGAAAATCACCAAAAATGCCACCAACCCATCCAAAAAGGATCTTCTAGAAGATGAGATCCCAGAAGTAACTCCTCTGACAACACAAAAGTCACTTGAAACCACTGCTGCTACTTCCTCGCAGCAGATGGTAGAAAGATCTCAACCTGAGCCTCAAACTCCTCCCGCATCCTCACAAAAGGATCAGGTTGTATCCACAGGGACACCACATTATGAAGCTCTGGAATCACTTGATTCCATCTTCCACAGCCCTGCTCCTGGGGCAAATTCGCTTTCAACCCCTATCCCTACTTCACAAATTCCACCATCTTTGCTACCTTTGTTGAATGCCTTGGACATGGATCAGACACAAATTAGTTATTCTCAACAACCCATCACTGAGAAAATACCTCAACAAGTGACTGAGTCTGATTCCTCTGCCATTGCTAACCCATCAACAGCTGAGGAGGTTATACTACAGGAATTACAAGTAATTCCTATCAGTAGTTCAAGTGGAGCAACTACTACAGGTGTTGAATCCACTGATTTACATCTGGACAGTAGTTTCATTAGTAAGCCTTCCTTGAAGGCAATTTCCTCTTTGGGAACCAAGGTGACCACTGGTGTGTTTCCATTATTCACTGGTGTGCTTACAATGGTAACCAATGCTGAGGAAAGAAGTCCCCAGTACCAAGACAAAGGGACATTAGTGGATGAATTTTGGGAAAGTTTCCCTAAGTCAACTACTGATACAACCACTGCTAGTGGGAAATCAGATGATCCCATTCACTTGGGTGATGGTTTAAAATACCAAGAATTGACGGAGAGAGTAGATAGAATTGAAACATCTGTTGCAGATATCAAAAATATGTTGCAGTAGTTGTTACAATCTCAAAAAGCTCCATCAACTGCTTCATCATCTGCTTCATCTCCCACTGAGCTATGGCATCTGTTTCAACCTCTGCTCCATCAACAAAGGAAATATGCTAATCAACAGCATGAAGTTCAACTTCAAATGTTCAGAAATGTCATGGAAGCTAGGTACAAAGATACTCAAGCAGATATCAAAGCCATTAAAGCTCATCTGCTCCAAACCACTGGCACTGCTCATCCTTCAATCATCTATGTTGAAAACCCTGATGATGCCAAAAAGGGGGAGAAAAGAAAGAAGGGAAAATAAGGTTTATACCTACCACCAGATCCAATGGCTAAAGCTGTTGTGGAAATTCCTAAGCCAGATGGGTCAAAGAAGGTTGATGTGACCCTCAATGCTTTTGCTGAAGAAAAATTAAAGTTAAAAGAGAAAATGGAAAGAAAGGGAGACAAAATATTTGAAGAGGAAAAGAAAGTTTTTATGGCTAAGGAGGCACAGGGTACTTCAAACAGAAGGAAGACTACTAGAAAAT
Organism: Helianthus tuberosus; assembly: GCA_030545235.1. Lineage (NCBI taxonomy): Eukaryota > Viridiplantae > Streptophyta > Magnoliopsida > Asterales > Asteraceae > Helianthus > Helianthus tuberosus. Next base: position 90,925,777 of record CM060369.1, read on the forward strand.
TCAGTCAACCCAAAACCACACCTCCCAAAACCACTAAACCTCCTCCTAAAATCCCCAAAAGTTCCTCACATCAAACCTCTAAACCAACATCCAAACCAACAGATGTTAAGACACCTGTTGTATCAACAGTTGTTGATACTTTAGTTGTTTCAACAAATGTTGTGTCAACCACTACCCTCATCACTTCACCAATCATCACTAGTCAATCCACTGAAACAACATCACCATCACAAAAACCACCTGCCAAAGCAGTCATCACCAGGCCTCCATCTCCAAACTCATAAAAAATAAAGACTCTCCCAAGAAACCCACTGGATTCAAAAATACTAAAGTGGAAGTCTGATCAAAAGACCCACATATTGACTCTACTCAAATCCAGTGGTGAAGTGAAGTACATATCAAGGGAAAATGCACTTGGCCTGAGTGTAGAAGATTTACAAGATGTTCTTGAGCTTCCACTGTGCAGGGATGAGGATGATGAAGATTCCATGAACTTTGAGTTACAATTCAAAGGCCAAATCAGGGAACTTTTGATGAGACAATAAAGATCTAAAATAATGAAGAGTTTTGGCATCATCTGTTCCAGGGGGAGATTGTTGGGATTGAACCCTATACAAAGGAACAGTTGATAAAGCCAAAACTGGTTCAGAGCAGTGGATCCAGAATAAGCAGTTGTTTGTACTTAATCTTTCCCATTGAAAGTGGCCCTAACATCTGATGACTCAAAGCACTGCTCTTCACAACTGCTGCTGTCCTAAAGAACTGATGAAGTCAAAGTACTGAAGCTCAATCTACTGATATGTCTCAAGTACTGCTGAAGGCCTAAGCACTGCTGGAGTGATAACAGTGGAAAGAAGAATCAGTAGTTTAGTCTTGTATTGTATTTGTTTATTATAATCAGTGGTTTATGATCAATAGTTGTATAGGACAGTTGTTAAAGGTTGCTAGGAGGTTAGATGTCACTTTCATGGTGACGTCAGCCGAAGATGATCAGTGGTTGTTCTGTACTATAAATAGAACAGTATTCTGTACTGTTCTATCAGCTCTTTCACTCAAAGTCATTTTGTACGAACAATCAAGTGAGCTCAGGCTGAGGGGGAGATTAGTGCATGCATGCATTGTAATTGATTTTTGTAATAAATACAATCATTCGATTATGAGATAAACATGTTGCTTAAAACTTATTCTTCCATTGATTGTGTGTTGAAAGTTTGTTTCATCTATTTCCACTGCAATTAACTCTGTTTCATCTTCATTCTAATCAAAAGAACACAATCAAAAGAAACTCAGATCCTAACAACATACGTTATATGTATGCGTATAAAAGACGCAAGTACATGGTGATGTACTCACATACACTTGTTGAAGTGTACTCTTACAAAGATACCGTACATGTACGTCAATGTATTTATGATGTTAAAAATAAATATTTTTAATACTCATATCTCTAAACGGTAAACAGTTATATTTGTGTAACAAGTATATAGTCTCGAATCAAAGCATATACATGAAACAAATGCCAATGTATTATTAAAAATACTCAAGGGTTCCAAAAATAAAATGAATATAATAACGTTCAAGATGAGCAACGAGTACGAGGTCTAGAAGAGACCAAAGTGCCTAATGATGTTAGAACACTTGTAGGTTGGCTCACACTTTTGGAACACCGTTGCTAGCACTATCTCTCTGGACGCAAATCTGTGAGTTCATGTCCCCCTTTTCTCTTAAATGTTTTCGGTGTTATAACTCTCGAGGGGAAATACATGCTTTCGATGGTATGATTTAGCTATGGAATGAAATATTAGATGATGTGAGACAAGGCTCTCTCTTAAGCGCCATTAATCTTTTATAAGACCGCGGAACAAGAGTGGTAGATCTATCGAGTGTACCCCACTCATGGGTCCTTGTGTGGCCGCATGTAGTGCTTTTGTTGTCCCAATCGTGTGGACCGGAGGAAATCATCTAGGGTTGAGTGCTTCCTATGTCGTCACACATATTAATGTCCTTGCAAAACATTAATGATATGTTCATTGAAGCTTTACATACCACATTGTTATATATGAACTCTCAAATGTTTTAAGACTTATTTGGTGCACATACAAAATACATGAACTCGCCAACTTTTGTTGATGTTTTCAAAACTTACATGTATTTCAGGTAAATGAATGGATCTTGGTGCAGTCGGTCCTCAAAAAGCTTTTGGGTTATCATGTTATCTATGTCATCCTTTTGAAGGGTTTAATCCATATATCTCATCTTCAATGGGATATAGGAAGCAAAGCCTTGTATTTTAAAATTATGTTGAACTAGTCTTTTGTAAAAACTTATAACTTATGTTGTCTTGTACTTTAAACAACTTATGGTGTGTATCTCTTAATTATATCAATGGATGAACATCGTGTGTTTTAATCATATAGTTGTTTACTTATATCGTATGCGATGAAAACTAATCAAGTTCACATCGCGCGCTTCCGCTATCGAACGGCTGTGACATATAAAGTCATGGTCCTTTTATTAAACACTTTGTAGGCCTTGGCTGTAGAAGAGTATCTGAAGAAATAACCACAATCTATTTTGGTTGTAAATTTTGTAATTGAATCTTTAAGATTTAATATAAAGCATGGGCAACCAAAAACTTTGAAAATGAGATTAGTGGTTTGATATTGAACGGAACTTCATAGGCAATCTTTTGATGCATGAGGTTAATTAACACTCTGTTTTGAACATAGCATGTAGTATTAATGGCTTTTGCTCAAAAGGACAATGGAAGAACAAAATCCGCAAGCATAGTTCTTGCTGTTTCAATTAAGGTTCTATTTTTCCTTTCAACTACCCCATTTTGTTCAGGTATTCTTGGGACACTGAATTGTCTCACTATCCCTTTTGACACAAAAAAACTCATCTAACTCCTGATTTCTAAATTTTGTTCCATTATCACTCCTGAAGATTTTTACTGGCAGGTCATATTGTTTTTCAACTTTTGTGATAAACTCTTTCAAAATGCCAGCAATCTCATTTTTGTAGTGTAAAAAATAAGTCCATGTAAACCTAGAAAACCATTAACTATGACAAGAGAATATCTCTTTTACCTTAAGCTCATGATCTTTACAGGGCCAAACAAGTCCATGTGTAACATTTGTAAACAATAGGTTGTTTTGGACTCATCAGTAGACTTGTATGAACCTCTGTGTTGATTCCCTTTTAATCAGGAAATGCAATGTTCATCACATTTGAGTTCTTTGGTTGGAAGACCTCTAACAAGATTTTGTCTTGAAAGAGTGTTAATGGTTTGTAAATTAACATGTCCTAACCTCATATGTCGTAATTCTGTTTCTTTTTTTTTTTTTGTGGAAACAAAGAATAAACAAACATTTTCCATAGGATTATCTTTTAACATGTCCACTACATAAACATTGCCATTTCTGTGAGCAACAAATTGTGTAGTGCTGTCAGCTATAACTTTGTTAATCTTTTTCATTACTCTTGGTCCAACAATTTTACATGTTTTCTTGGAAAAAATGAGCCATAACCTTTGTCAGTCATTTGTGAAACACTTAAGTAGGTTAAATTTTAGATTATTAATAAGATTAACATTTTCAAATTTTAGCTTACCATCTTGGAAAGTTTCCGAACCTAACACTTTACCTTTTGAGTAATTGCCAAAAGATATATCATCTCCTCCATGAGCAGAAAAGTTTGTGAGTAGGGCTTTGCACACTGTCATATGTCTGGAACCACCATTGTACACATACCATAGGCTATCTAGGCATGTAAAAGCTTCTTTACTGGCAACTAGTAAAGCACAATCACATTCAGTTGATTTCAAGTGATCAGGATTTTTACACCTTTTTCATCAACCTTCTTACAAACAAGTGTTTGTAACAGACTGACTGCACTCTCAATATCAATAGTCTCAATTTCATTATTAGTCCTTTCTTCTATGCGTTTATTTTCTTCATGACTTACAGTCTCATACTATTGATCGAGAGTTTTCTGGTTGTTTTTAATCACATCCTCTGTTCCACCGAATTTTTCTTTTAAAGCATCCCATAACTCTTTTCCACCAATGTAATAGGCTGGCATATATTTCGTTTGGTAGAGCTATAGCAAAAAATACTAAATGCTTTTGCATCTACCTCAAACATCTGATAATCTAGCTCGGAATAGTTAGCTAGTTTCTTTGGCTCTTGAACATTTGGATTTTCAGTACTTTGTACCATTGGAACATGTGGTCCGAATATAACAGACCTCCAACATCCTGTGTTCTGTTGGGCTAACACATGAGCCATTAGACGTTGTCAGATATTGTATTCTAATTTAACAAGCATGAGAGGCTTGTTATTGAAACCAGTGTTATCGGGATCGTGATTGTGTTATGTCATTCCTTTTGATCTTTGTGAAAAACAGGGTATTTTTAAATTTGATACTTTAAACTCTATAATTTGATATAACGAACATTTGGTTACCAATTATGTGTATTAAGCTGATTGTGAAATCAAGTTTAATTTGACCATGCTCTGATACCAATTGTTAGGATATGAGTTTAACTTGTGTGCTTTCGTGTGTGAATAAATGAAGTAATTGATGAAATAAATGAAGTATTAAATGAAAATGGAAAGACGAATAGAGGCGAAATTAAATGAACACACAAGAATGAAAAGTTTATCAAAACTGTTTATATTGAAAATCAAAAGATTACAATTATAGAAATGATTCTACAACTCCCTCTGAACCTGATCACTCACTTAGATTGTTCGTACAAAAGGAATGTGTGTGATGTGATGTGATGAATTGATCTCTAACAAGTGAGATCTATTTATACAAAGTACAAACATTTGTTGGCAATCAGAGCTCACATCACCCTGACAGCAACATCTAACATTCCTAATAGAAAAGATCCCACATATATTAGAAACATCTGATGGAATGTAATAACTACTCTAATACTACTAAGATCTGTTTGGACAAACATTGTTACATTAAAAGAACTGTTCTTTAAACCTCTGTTTGCTTGATCCAAACATCTGTTCTGGCCAAAACAGATGTTTGGTCTTCTATATTAGAGCATTCACATCCAATCCATCAAATTATACATACATTCCACTAAAAAACAACTCTTATATCAATATATTTCCACTAAAAACAAATATTTTTTCTCTCTCCTTTCAATTAAATAATATTATCATTACATTTTTCTTTCACTTCCACTCACAACCACTTTCAAAATATATTAAAAAATTATAACGGGTGAACAGTGTCCCCCCAAATATACAGATGAACAGTAACATTTTCTCTCTCCTCTACTCACAACCACTTTTTATACCCTTTATAATATAAAAACCCCTCCTCACATAATTTGATGGTTAGGATGTGAATGCTCTTAGTGCTTTGTCTTCAACAGGGCTTTGGCCTTTGAACAAACTTTTCTTCTTCTTTAACAGTGTTTCATGTGTTCAACAAACCTTTGAATTCTTCAAACAGATGCTCTGTTACTGTTGAAGATTCACTATCTTTAGGAGGAGATGCATATCATAACTTGTTTATTTCTTGATCAAAGTAACATGTTTTGACTTTTGCAATCATTCTTTTGTAGGTCTAACAGTCCCTCCTTACAAATGTGAGGTTGTGGGTTTAAATCCTTGCAAATGCAAGGTAAAGGTTGAATTAAGGTGTAAAAGAAATTTGTTAAAAATACACATGTTTTGTAAGTTCAAAATTTTCTCAACCCTAAATAAGAAGTAAGAAGTTGTTAATAATAACATATATTGTAATAATTTTTTTTGTGTATATACTGAATTCTCGTCGTTATGCGTGGAGAAATTTCACTAGCTTGATTTACAATATGAAATAACATTGTTGCCAGTGTGGATCTTTTGATTCGTAGTTGTGATATTGTCATTAAAATTTGAAGAAAATAAACAACATCGTTTTTTAAATTCACAAGAAATACATAACATGTTTATTTAACATTTATGGTTATTGGAAATTAAAGTGACGAAGAACAACATAATAAGTCATCATCTCCATTTTCACAATATATTTTCATTTTATTTATTTGTGAAAGGAACATTTTAACTACTCTTCAACTTTCATTATTTTTCACTTATCCCCTCTCCTATTATAAATATCATATCAATAAATGATTCCAGTTAATATCATGTGACACTCTCTATTTTTTTCAATTTATACCGAAGGTCAGAATATTAACAAATATATACTTTTGAATTATTTCATGGTTTTAATTTAAGATCACTAATAATAATTAAGTTGTTTCTCGTTATTGTAGAATATATTTACATAAGTATTTGAGTTTACATTTGATCGGTGGGGGTAAACTAATGAGATAAGTTTGATTTATTACAGTTATTAACAATAACAAATATATAATTGAAAGTAATAACTACTGAAATCCCTTGTTCGATGCAACAAAATTCAGTTTCAATCGGTATCCGTTTGGTTTGTTATTGTACGTGTATGGTACTAGCACTCGATATATTAATTAAAAGAAAAAACCAAAGAAATAAAGGCGTTAAACTTTGAAGTATTTTGGTCGATTGATTTCTTGTTATTATTACTATTCATTGCGTAAAAAACATAACAGTGCTCAAACTAATGTTTAAAATTTAGAAATACTAGGGGTCTGTTTGGTATGGGGTAATGGAATGGACGACTGAATGGAATGGAAACAAGTAATGAAATGGATCATTACTATTCCATGGTCTTGTTTGGTTACCATGTGGGAATGAAATGAATCATATCTTGTGTTGTTTTGTAGGCACGAAAAGAAGAAGAAATAAAATCGGCGATGGGTGGCGGTTGCGGGTGAAGTGGGTGGTCGGTGGTGGCAACGACGACGCCGGTGTTCGGTGGTGGAGGGTGGCGGTGGTCGGTAATGGGCCTATGTTCGGATGGAGAGTGGCGGTTGTCGGCGGTGGCGCCAGTGTTCGGTGGCAAAGAGTGGCGGTGGTCGGCGATGGCGCTAGTTTTCGATGGCGGAGGGTGGCGGCGACGATGGTCGGTGGTGGTGTGTAACACCCTTAGTATTATTTAATGGTTTTCGTATGAATTACGAAAATAAACATGTAGTTAATAATTCGTATCCGTGGAAAATACGGGTAATTTAAAACTTTTACAATTTAAAAAAAATAATACACGCAATGAAATAGAGTTCGTTGATTAAAATATCGACGAAACGATATGCGGAAGCTTGTATCTTTGATCGTGTTCGGTTCTTCCTTGAGCTTGATCTTCATCCGGGAACACTTGGTATTTACCTGTGATCAAAACCAACCTAAAAGTTAGTTTTGATGCTTAAATAATATGTTAAACAAGTTTTAGACATCAAACCACAAAATAATAATCAGTTTGCCAGTTCTGTAGTATGTCGCCTTTGTTTTCTTTTCTTTTTTAACATATTATAATATAATTATTTCCTAGTGTACAAGGTTCAAATCATGAGTTTATACACATTCTTAACCCGTTTTTGTTTATACTCTTATTTTGACCCGTTAAGGGTACTTATGCACTTTTAAGCTTAAATTACACCCATCCTTTGCTTGCATCGTATTTCCACACTATGGTTTCTACTTGTTTTCCACCACAACAATATTTGTGGTGGATATAATGTGATAAACTACTTGTTCCGTGATTCTAATCTCTGGTTTAGAAATTTTGCAAACGACAAGTTTCAAGTCTTTTGATGACGATGGACTTTTAATAACATGTTTGACCAAAAATCGTACTTTAAACTATAATCTTATTTGCACATACCTGGATCGGGTCAAAGTTTTGACCCGTTTAAAATACCTTTCACTATTAACTTACTAATTAATAGCGTCGCGAACCTCATATTACTTTCCTGTAATCACCAAAAGTTAACAAGCGATCGTCAAAAATTATCGTCAAATGGTGTTAACGCACCATTTGACCCGTTTAGTCAAAATGATCATTTATCATCATATGATGGTATTTTGATACCATTTTGCCCCTTGAACCCATTCCGGTTAGCACCATGAGTCCTTACTACTTAAAAGACATTTCTTGAATTGTTTGACCCGTTATGACTTATACCAAATGGTGTCTTTTCACATCTTTTATTCTATCCGTCAACTCGTGTCCGGAGTATTACTAAACCACTTTTACACGTTACAATTCACCCCATAACGTATTGTTTAAAATTCGTTATTTATTAGTCTTCACCCAACTAATTTACCATTTTACCCCTTTTTACCATAATTTATGGTTTCTTACCTTTTTACATATTCCGACTTGCATTGTATCTTGCCGGAACATCATATTCCAATTACTTATCATTATTCACAATCAATATTCGCAAGTGTATTGTAATTAAAAAGGAAGTGTAAGCATAACTTACCTCGCGTCCGCGCAAACATTCTTTGCATCCATGATCCGTTTGACCCGTTCCTTTCCAAGCTCCCACCTAGCTTGTTTAGAGTCAACTATATTATAACATCCATAAGATGGTTAGATTGGTCATTCTATATAATGGCCATCACCCTATGGAACCCCTTTTTTTTACACACTTATCAATCAAAACATGCCATATATTCAACAACTAGTTTCATACCATAATTCTTTTCATTCACTAACAGTTTGACCCGTTAGTGAAGTTACTTATACAACTAGTTAGTAAGTGATTTTAAACACTTTAAGCATGTCACATAAAGTGCTATTTGTTCCCAACAATCAATAATTCATGCCTGAAGCAAGTATATACAATCCTATGCCTTTTTCTTGGTTAATAAGAACATTATTTATGTGCAGCGATTTTCTATTCAGCTGCTGTAATTGACCATTTTTTCCCGTTTAAAATCTGAATTAGATCAAGATGTTCAAAGATGGATCGTAGAACGCTCCAATACCTTCGCAAGCATATAAGGTACACCTTCTAACGAATTTTCTATGATTTTATATGATTTTTATAAAATCAGCTCAGCAACTATATTTTCATTTTTTCAACATCTTTCAAGTTCTGAACAGCAGTTTTAATTCGCCTATTTGGCCTATTTAACAACCACATTTGTTTCTATGATTGAAAACAGTAAAAATTTACTTCATAAGCTTTCCGAAAAGGTATAGAACACCCAAATCGGATAAACGGTTGATTTTATATGTTTTTTTAAGATTAGTCAAAATACATATAAAAAGCTACGAAAATCATGTTTAGGGTCCTTTCAAATTCGACCCAAACCATCAATTGCAACCCATTTCCATGGCTAATAAACTAGTTTAAACGATTATTTTGACTAGTTTATTCATTTATTTTAGTAAGAACTAAGGGTTCCTCATACACGAGTGAAACCCGTTTCATCATATCACTAGCATTTATCCAAACACTTAATATAATCAAGTTCTACTTATCAATTGATAGACAATATGATTTCATACACCTAGTTCCATGAACAAATTTACCAAATTTCATCTTAACATTCAAAACCCATTTCAAGTCATTTATGATCATGTACCCAAATTCATGATTTAATCAAACACCTTCTTAACATCATCATGCATGATGATTCTAAACCTAGTTAGACCATCAATTTCATCATAACATTAAAACCCACTTATGTAAGTGTGGTAATTCATCTAAGTATTCAAATCATAGCAATATATGCAGAATTTTCACTTAGGGTTTTGCTCCTAAACAAGTATACATCTCTAATCTAGCCATAACTTCTACAATTCATACCTAAATTGCATCTTGTAAAGTTAATCGACTTTTCACAATTTCATGAATGTCAAAAATTCGACATACCTTTCGATCCCCTTGACTTGGTGATCGTTTATGTATATTCCAATCCGAATTTGGCCTTCGTTTGATCCTCCAATTTGAAGGTTTTGTTGAGTTAGGGTTTCACCCCTTTCTCCCTGCTCCTCCTGCGATCGAACACACTGTGTGTGTTTTTATTTTTTTATTTTTTATATAAGTGTTTTAATTAAAACACTTTTCTAATTACCCACCTTTAGCCCCTCATGATTTGGTTTGTTCCAAGTAGGCCTTAACCTCTTTATTTCTAGAAATATTTTCCTTTAATTAACTAGGTTAATTACTCCTAGTTAACTTAGTGGGTTCCGGGAGATTACCACCCGTTTTGTTTTTAAGTCCCGTTAGCTCGGGTCTCTTATAAACATTATTTCATTAAACCCTTTTATTCTCTTTTTATTCGATATTAGGTTTATTTATTTACTTCCTAATATTCACCGGATTTATTTTCACCACTAACGGTATTTACCTGTTCATTATTATTTACATGGTTTAATTACCAAATCCCGATTTCGGGGTGTTACAAGTCTACCCCCCTTAAAGAGGTTTCGTCCCCGAAACCTTCTTTATGTAGTTTGTTGATTAAAACAAGCGAACCTAGCTTCGTTTTCAAGGGTTTCTTTCTTTTCGGTCTACAGTGATCATTTGTGTTGACGTAAGCGTCTTTCATGTAAATGGCTTTATGGGCCATAACTTTTATCATATATTCCGATTTTTGTCGTCTATTTGACCAAGTTGTCATTGGATCACCCGGTCACTAATTCTTTCAATATGTTTACTTCATGCTAATCTTATTCTGACGTGCGCTTTACATAGTTTCCTAACCATATTTTGACTTCGAATGGTTTTACTAGCTAGACTAATTAGTCGCCTTCACTTCATACCCCGTTTCCCGGGTATACTATTTTGTCATCCCCGGCCTTATGTGTGTTTAAGATTTTCTAATTCCCCTCATACTACTTATGTTTGTTAAAACGTGCTTTTTACTAAAAACTAAATTCTAGTTTACGTTTTCTCTGTCTTATGTCTTTTCCTCATGTCTAGGAATTTCCGTCTAAGTTTTATTCCTGACCGTGAATATTTTACATGGAGAATTGTAATAAGTTTTCCACGCTTTACCCGAGTGACCCGCCGGTTCTTTTACTTAGCATCGTAGGCTTTTTCTTTAATTTTTTTTACTCATGTCAATCTAGAAATACACTTTCGGTGTCAACGCACCCCCCCCCTTTTTAAGTTTAGAATTCGTTCTTTTTTTTTTTTGAATTCTATGGACCTTAACCGTAGTCTAAGGCTACACCCGTTACCATTTTAAACTAATCTTCCGACTCCATGACTTCTTACGTCATTTACGCGTCGGTTTGTTTTCCACTTGTTGTTATCTGGTTTATTCCTATATTTATTTACAACCCATTACCCGGGTTCTTTTGTCTTAATATTTCGTGCTTTTATGTCGATTTGCGCTTACTTACATTAGCAAGCGTCATCATTATTAAATTTGTTTGACTTGTTTGTGTGAGAGTTCATCACTTATGAATGTCAAACTTCGTTTTTTATTCGACCCGTTCAGCTTTGAAATAGTTGAACGTAATTTATCAAAATTTCTATTTGCAGTATCTTATCGTCCTTTAGTCATGACCCAAAACCCGAGCCTTTTTTTACTTTCCATACACGTTCCTGTTTCTCAGTCTACGCACGCGTTTAATTCCTTACCCATCAACCGGGTGTTTTACCGAAATCGTTATCATTGCACCCCTTCTGGTATGCATTAAGACTTCATTTCGATTTACTTGGTCATCTTAGCGAAATCCGTCGCTTTTATTCGACCATGTCTTTTATTCTTTACGTGACCACCATTGGCGGCCTTATTAATTATGAGTGACGATTATCATCGTTATCCTTGCTTTACTACGACTAAAGTTAACAACCTGGATTATCTTTTTCGTGTAGGCAACACCTTTGTTTTTATGACCCGGCGGATCATCTATACTTTGGTTTTACTTGCCCATTTTGTTCACCATGGCCCTTTCGTCCAAGATGACTTATTTTCGTGAATTTTCTTTTGATCATTCATTTATATCACCATTTACATTAATCCTTGTCCCTTCTCTCGGGCTCATTATCCTAATGTAATACGCTTCCGTCACCCGGCTGTGCGTTTACATTATTATCAACTATTTTATTCATTTGTTTCATTTGTGTACTTTTTAATTTGTCCCATTCACCCCGTCCTTACTACATCGGATGTAAATGTGTCCGCTATAAGAAGTTCATGGTATCATATGCCACTACATACTTGGCCAGAGTAAGCGATTAACACATGACACGCATGACCTTTTTTATAGTTTTCACATCACGTCCTATGTAAGTAATGCCTCTATTTGTTTCTCTTGGAAACAATATCCCGAATACATTTTCTATTCGGGTTTTTCCAAGTTTTTAATCTACATATGCAACTTTCAATTTCTACATATTTGTTGCATATTACTATTTGTGCAATTAAATTTAAAATGTGCACCTGGTAATGCTTGCCCTAACGGGCTTTTCTTGCCATTAGCCTTGTTAGCGACCGTTACACGATTTAAGTCCTTGATGAGCATACTCTTTGAACCATTCCTCTATCAAGTCCGCGATTTGTTAAACTCTCGCTATCTTCATATGCGAGTGTCCTTGAACTAAAACATTTACAACAGTTAGTAATTTCGACATTAATAAATGCACGTATTGTAATACAAGGCTTTTTACTGCACGTGATTTCGTTAACTATACTAATCATTTTCGTTGGTGTAACGTGTATTACACGATACCCTTTGTGTTGTTCACAACACTTTAATCCTACTAAACTATTAACATACATGTACTTACCGGATTTGCGATCAAGCTTCGAACCGAACACACTTTACTCTTTAACCTTGAGCTCTGATACCAACTTGTAACACCCTTAGTATTATTTAATGGTTTTCGTATGAATTACGAAAATAAACATGTAGTTAATAATTCGTATCCGTGGAAAATACGGGTAATTTAAAACTTTTACAATTTAAAAAAAATAATACACGCAATGAAATAGAGTTCGTTGATTAAAATATCGACGAAACGATATGCGGAAGCTTGTATCTTTGATCGTGTTCGGTTCTTCCTTGAGCTTGATCTTCATCCGGGAACACTTGGTATTTACCTGTGATCAAAACCAACCTAAAAGTTAGTTTTGATGCTTAAATAATATGTTAAACAAGTTTTAGACATCAAACCACAAAATAATAATCAGTTTGCCAGTTCTGTAGTCTATCGCCTTTGTTTTCTTTTTTTTTTTAACATATTATAATATAATTATTTCCTATTGTACAAGGTTCAAATCATGAGTTTATACACATTCTTAACCCGTTTTTGTTTATACTCTTATTTTGACCCGTTAAGGGTACTTATGCACTTTTAAGCTTAAATTACACCCATCCTTTGCTTGCATTTTATTTCCACACTATGGTTTCTACTTGTTTTCCACCACAACAATATTTGTGGTGGATATAATGTGATAAACTACTTGTTCCGTGATTCTAATCTCTGGTTTAGAAATTTTGCAAAAGACAAGTTTCAAGTCTTTTGACGACGATGGACTTTTAATAACATGTTTGACCAAAAATCGTACTTTAAACTATAATCTTATTTGCACATACCTGGCTCGGGTCAAAGTTTTGACCCGTTTAAAATACCTTTCACTATTAACTTACTAATTAATAGCGCCGCGAACCTCATATTACTTTCCTGTAATCACCAAAACTTAACAAGCGATCGTCAAAAATTATCGTTAAATGGTGTTAACGCACCATTTGACCCGTTTAGTCAAAATGATCATTTATCATCATATGATGGTATTTTGATACCATTTCGCCCCTTGAACCCATTCCGGTTAGCACCATGAGTCCTTACTACTTAAAAGACATTTCTTGAATTGTTTGACCCGTTATGACTTATACCAAATGGTGTCTTTTCACATCTTTTATTCTATCCGTCAACTCGTGTCCGGAGTATTACTAAACCACTTTTACACGTTACAATTCACCCCATAACGTATTGTTTAAAATTCGTTATTTATTAGTCTTCACCCAACTAATTTACCATTTTACCCCTTTTTACCATAATTTATGGTTTCTTACCTTTTTACATATTCCGACTTGCATTGTATCTTGCCGGAACATCATATTCCAATTACTTATCATTATTCACAATCAATATTCGCAAGTGTATTGTAATTAAAAAGGAAGTGTAAGCATAACTTACCTCGCGTCCGCGCAAACATTCTTTGCATCCATGATCCGTTTGACCCGTTCCTTTCCAAGCTCCCACCTAGCTTGTTTAGAGTCAACTATATTATAACATCCATAAGATGGTTAGATTGGTCATTCTATATAATGGCCATCACCCTATGGAACCCCTTTTTTTTACACACTTATCAATCAAAACATGCCATATATTCAACAACTAGTTTCATACCATAATTCTTTTCATTCACTAACCGTTTGACCCGTTAGTGAAGTTACTTATACAACTAGTTAGTAAGTGATTTTAAACACTTTAAGCATGTCACATAAAGTGCTATTTGTTCCCAACAATCAATAATTCATGCCTGAAGCAAGTATATACAATCCTATGCCTTTTTCTTGGTTAATAAGAACATTATTTATGTGCAGCGATTTTCTATTCAGCTGCTGTAATTGACCATTTTTTCCCGTTTAAAATCTGAATTAGATCAAGATGTTCAAAGATGGATCGTATAACGCTCCAATACCTTCGCAAGCATATAAGGTACACCTTCTAACGAATTTTCTATGATTTTATATGATTTTTATAAAATCAGCTCAGCAACTATATTTTCATTTTTTCAACATCTTTCAAGTTCTGAACAGCAGTTTTAATTCGCCTATTTGGCCTATTTAACAACCACATTTGTTTCTATGATTGAAAACAGTAAAAATTTACTTCATAAGCTTTCCGAAAAGGTATAGAACACCCAAATCGGATAAACGGTTGATTTTATATGTTTTTTTAAGATTAGTCAAAATACATATAAAAAGCTACGAAAATCATGTTTAGGGTCCTTTCAAATTCGACCCAAACCATCAATTGCAACCCATTTCCATGGCTAATAAACTAGTTTAAACGATTATTTTGACTAGTTTATTCATTTATTTTAGTAAGAACTAAGGGTTCCTCATACACGAGTGAAACCCGTTTCATCATATCACTAGCATTTATCCAAACACTTAATATAATCAAGTTCTACTTATCAATTGATAGACAATATGATTTCATACACCTAGTTCCATGAACAAATTTACCAAATTTCATCTTAACATTCAAAACCCATTTCAAGTCATTTATGATCATGTACCCAAATTCATGATTTAATCAAACACCTTCTTAACATCATCATGCATGATGATTCTAAACCTAGTTAGACCATCAATTTCATCATAACATTAAAACCCACTTATGTAAGTGTGGTAATTCATCTAAGTATTCAAATCATAGCAATATATGCAGAATTTTCACTTAGGGTTTTGCTCCTAAACAAGTATACATCTCTAATCTAGCCATAACTTCTACAATTCATACCTAAATTGCATCTTGTAAAGTTAATCGACTTTTCACAACTTCATGAATGTCACGACATACCTTTCGATCCCCTTGACTTGGTGATCGTTTATGTATATTCCAATCCGAATTTGGCCTTCGTTTGATCCTCCAATTTGAAGGTTTTGTTGAGTTAGGGTTTCACCCCTTTCTCCCTGCTCCTCCTGCGATCGAACACACTGTGTGTGTTTTTATTTTTTTATTTTTTATATAAGTGTTTTAATTAAAACACTTTTCTAATTACCCACCTTTAGCCCCTCATGATTTGGTTTGTTCCAAGTAGGCCTTAACCTCTTTATTTCTAGAAATATTTTCCTTTAATTAACTAGGTTAATTACTCCTAGTTAACTTAGTGGGTTCCGGGAGATTACCACCCGTTTTGTTTTTAAGTCCCGTTAGCTCGGGTCTCTTATAAACATTATTTTATTAAACCCTTTTATTCTCTTTTTATTCGATATTAGGTTTATTTATTTACTTCCTAATATTCACCGGATTTATTTTCACCACTAACGGTATTTACCTGTTCATTATTATTTACATGGTTTAATTACCAAATCCCGATTTCGGGGTGTTACAAGTCTACCCCCCTTAAAGAGGTTTCGTCCCCGAAACCTTCTTTATGTAGTTTGTTGATTAAAACAAGCGAACCTAGCTTCGTTTTCAAGGGTTTCTTTCTTTTCGGTCTACAGTGATCATTTGTGTTGACGTAAGCGTCTTTCATGTAAATGGCTTTATGGGCCATAACTTTTATCATATATTCCTATTTTTGTCGTCTATTTGACCAAGTTGTCATTGGATCACCCGGTCACTAATTCTTTCAATATGTTTACTTCATGCTAATCTTATTCTGACGAGCGCTTTACATAGTTTCCTAACCATATTTTGACTTCGAATGGTTTTACTAGCTAGACTAATTAGTCGCCTTCACTTCATACCCCGTTTCCCGGGTATACTATTTTGTCATCCCCGGCCTTATGTGTGTTTAAGATTTTCTAATTCCCCTCATACTACTTATGTTTGTTAAAACGTGCTTTTTACTAAAAACTAAATTCTAGTTTACGTTTTCTCTGTCTTATGTCTTTTCCTCATGTCTAGGAATTTCCGTCTAAGTTTTATTCCTGACCGTGAATATTTTACATGGAGAATTATAATAAGTTTTCCACGCTTTACCCGAGTGACCCGCCGGTTCTTTTACTTAGCATCGTAGGCTTTTTCTTTAATTTTTTTTTACTCATGTCAATCTAGAAATACACTTTCGGTGTCAACGCACCCCCCCCCCCCTTTTTAAGTTTAGAATTCGTTCTTTTTTTTTTTGAATTCTATGGACCTTAACCGTAGTCTAAGGCTACACCCGTTACCATTTTAAACTAATCTTCCGACTCCATGACTTCTTACGTCATTTACGCGTCGGTTTGTTTTCCACTTGTTGTTATCTGGTTTATTCCTATATTTATTTACAACCCATTACCCGGGTTCTTTTGTCTTAATATTTCGTGCTTTTATGTCGATTTGCGCTTACTTACATTAGCAAGCGTCATCATTATTAAATTTGTTTGACTTGTTTGTGTGAGAGTTCATCACTTATGAATGTCAAACTTCGTTTTTTATTCGACCCGTTCAGCTTTGAAATAGTTGAACGTAATTTATCAAAATTTCTATTTGCAGTATCTTATCGTCCTTTAGTCATGACCCAAAACCCGAGCCTTTTTTTACTTTCCATACACGTTCCTGTTTCTCAGTCTACGCACGCGTTTAATTCCTTACCCATCAACCGGGTGTTTTACCGAAATCGTTATCATTGCACCCCTTCTGGTATGCATTAAGACTTCATTTCGATTTACTTGGTCATCTTAGCGAAATCCGTCGCTTTTATTCGACCATGTCTTTTATTCTTTACGTGACCACCATTGGCGGCCTTATTAATTATGAGTGACGATTATCATCGTTATCCTTGCTTTACTACGACTAAAGTTAACAACCTGGATTATCTTTTTCGTGTAGGCAACACCTTTGTTTTTATGACCCGGCGGATCATCTATACTTTGGTTTTACTTGCCCATTTTGTTCACCATGGCCCTTTCGTCCAAGATGACTTATTTTCGTGAATTTTCTTTTGATCATTCATTTATATCACCATTTACATTAATCCTTGTCCCTTCTCTCGGGCTCATTATCCTAATGTAATACGCTTCCGTCACCCGGCTGTGCGTTTACATTATTATCAACTATTTTATTCATTTGTTTCATTTGTGTACTTTTTAATTTGTCCCATTCACCCCGTCCTTACTACATCGGATGTAAATGTGTCCGCTATAAGAAGTTCATGGTATCATATGCCACTACATACTTGGCCAGAGTAAGCGATTAACACATGACACGCATGACCTTTTTTATAGTTTTCACATCACGTCCTATGTAAGTAATGCCTCTATTTGTTTCTCTTGGAAACAATATCCCGAATACATTTTCTATTCGGGTTTTTCCAAGTTTTTAATCTACATATGCAACTTTCAATTTCTACATATTTGTTGCATATTACTATTTGTGCAATTAAATTTAAAATGTGCACCTGGTAATGCTTGCCCTAACGGGCTTTTCTTGCCATTAGCCTTGTTAGCGACCGTTACACGATTTAAGTCCTTGATGAGCATACTCTTTGAACCATTCCTCTATCAAGTCCGCGATTTGTTAAACTCTCGCTATCTTCATATGCGAGTGTCCTTGAACTAAAACATTTACAACAGTTAGTAATTTCGACATTAATAAATGCACGTATTGTAATACAAGGCTTTTTACTGCACGTGATTTCGTTAACTATACTAATCATTTTCGTTGGTGTAACGTGTATTACACGATACCCTTTGTGTTGTTCACAACACTTTAATCCTACTAAACTATTAACATACATGTACTTACCGGATTTGCGATCAAGCTTCGAACCGAACACACTTTACTCTTTAACCTTGAGCTCTGATACCAACTTGTAACACCCTTAGTATTATTTAATGGTTTTCGTATGAATTACGAAAATAAACATGTAGTTAATAATTCGTATCCGTGGAAAATACGGGTAATTTAAAACTTTTACAATTTAAAAAAAATAATACACGCAATGAAATAGAGTTCGTTGATTAAAATATCGACGAAACGATATGCGGAAGCTTGTATCTTTGATCGTGTTCGGTTCTTCCTTGAGCTTGATCTTCATCCGGGAACACTTGGTATTTACCTGTGATCAAAACCAACCTAAAAGTTAGTTTTGATGCTTAAATAATATGTTAAACAAGTTTTAGACATCAAACCACAAAATAATAATCAGTTTGCCAGTTCTGTAGTCTATCGCCTTTGTTTTCTTTTTTTTTTTAACATATTATAATATAATTATTTCCTATTGTACAAGGTTCAAATCATGAGTTTATACACATTCTTAACCCGTTTTTGTTTATACTCTTATTTTGACCCGTTAAGGGTACTTATGCACTTTTAAGCTTAAATTACACCCATCCTTTGCTTGCATTTTATTTCCACACTATGGTTTCTACTTGTTTTCCACCACAACAATATTTGTGGTGGATATAATGTGATAAACTACTTGTTCCGTGATTCTAATCTCTGGTTTAGAAATTTTGCAAAAGACAAGTTTCAAGTCTTTTGACGACGATGGACTTTTAATAACATGTTTGACCAAAAATCGTACTTTAAACTATAATCTTATTTGCACATACCTGGCTCGGGTCAAAGTTTTGACCCGTTTAAAATACCTTTCACTATTAACTTACTAATTAATAGCGCCGCGAACCTCATATTACTTTCCTGTAATCACCAAAACTTAACAAGCGATCGTCAAAAATTATCGTTAAATGGTGTTAACGCACCATTTGACCCGTTTAGTCAAAATGATCATTTATCATCATATGATGGTATTTTGATACCATTTCGCCCCTTGAACCCATTCCGGTTAGCACCATGAGTCCTTACTACTTAAAAGACATTTCTTGAATTGTTTGACCCGTTATGACTTATACCAAATGGTGTCTTTTCACATCTTTTATTCTATCCGTCAACTCGTGTCCGGAGTATTACTAAACCACTTTTACACGTTACAATTCACCCCATAACGTATTGTTTAAAATTCGTTATTTATTAGTCTTCACCCAACTAATTTACCATTTTACCCCTTTTTACCATAATTTATGGTTTCTTACCTTTTTACATATTCCGACTTGCATTGTATCTTGCCGGAACATCATATTCCAATTACTTATCATTATTCACAATCAATATTCGCAAGTGTATTGTAATTAAAAAGGAAGTGTAAGCATAACTTACCTCGCGTCCGCGCAAACATTCTTTGCATCCATGATCCGTTTGACCCGTTCCTTTCCAAGCTCCCACCTAGCTTGTTTAGAGTCAACTATATTATAACATCCATAAGATGGTTAGATTGGTCATTCTATATAATGGCCATCACCCTATGGAACCCCTTTTTTTTACACACTTATCAATCAAAACATGCCATATATTCAACAACTAGTTTCATACCATAATTCTTTTCATTCACTAACCGTTTGACCCGTTAGTGAAGTTACTTATACAACTAGTTAGTAAGTGATTTTAAACACTTTAAGCATGTCACATAAAGTGCTATTTGTTCCCAACAATCAATAATTCATGCCTGAAGCAAGTATATACAATCCTATGCCTTTTTCTTGGTTAATAAGAACATTATTTATGTGCAGCGATTTTCTATTCAGCTGCTGTAATTGACCATTTTTTCCCGTTTAAAATCTGAATTAGATCAAGATGTTCAAAGATGGATCGTAGAACGCTCCAATACCTTCGCAAGCATATAAGGTACACCTTCTAACGAATTTTCTATGATTTTATATGATTTTTATAAAATCAGCTCAGCAACTATATTTTCATTTTTTCAACATCTTTCAAGTTCTGAACAGCAGTTTTAATTCGCCTATTTGGCCTATTTAACAACCACATTTGTTTCTATGATTGAAAACAGTAAAAATTTACTTCATAAGCTTTCCGAAAAGGTATAGAACACCCAAATCGGATAAACGGTTGATTTTATATGTTTTTTTAAGATTAGTCAAAATACATATAAAAAGCTACGAAAATCATGTTTAGGGTCCTTTCAAATTCGACCCAAACCATCAATTGCAACCCATTTCCATGGCTAATAAACTAGTTTAAACGATTATCTTGACTAGTTTATTCATTTATTTTTGTAAGAACTAAGGGTTCCCCATACACGAGTGAAACCCGTTTCATCATATCACTAGCATTTATCCCAACACTTAATATAATCAAGTTCTACTTATCAATTGATAGACAATATGATTTCATACACCTAGTTCCATGAACAAATTTACCAAATTTCATCTTAACATTCAAAACCCATTTCAAGTCATTTATGATCATGTACCCAAATTCATGATTTAATCAAACACATTCTTAACATCATCATGCATGATGATTCTAAACCTAGTTAGACCATCAATTTCATCGTAACATTAAAACCCACTTATGTAAGTGTGGTAATTCATCTAAGTATTCAAATCATAGCAATATATGCAGAATTTTCACTTAGGGTTTTGCTCCTAAGCAAGTATACATCTCTAATCTAGCCATAACTTCTACAATTCATACCTAAATTGCATCTTGTAAAGTTAATCGACTTTTCACAACTTCATGAATGTCACGACATACCTTTCGATCCCCTTGACTTGGTGATCGTTTATGTATATTCCAATCCGAATTTGGCCTTCGTTTGATCCTCCAATTTGAAGGTTTTGTTGAGTTAGGGTTTCACCCCTTTCTCCCTGCTCCTCCTGCGATCGAACACACTGTGTGTGTTTTTATTTCTTTTTTTTCTTTTTTATATAAGTGTTTTAATTAAAACACTTTTCTAATTACCCACCTTTAGCCCCTCATGATTTGGTTTGTTCCAAGTAGGCCTTAACCTCTTTATTTCTAGAAATATTTTCCTTTAATTAACTAGGTTAATTAGTCCTAGTTAACTTAGTGGGTTCCGGGAGATTACCACCCGTTTTGTTTTTAAGTCCCGTTAGCTCGGGTCTCTTATAAACATTATTTCATTAAACCCTTTTATTCTCTTTTTATTCGATATTAGGTTTATTTATTTACTTCCTAATATTCACCGGATTTATTTTCACCACTAACGGTATTTACCCGTTCATTATTATTTACATGGTTTAATTACCAAATCCCGATTTCGGGGTGTTACAAGTCTACCCCCCTTAAAGAGGTTTCGTCCCCGAAACCTTCTTTATGTAGTTTGTTGATTAAAACAAGCGAACCTAGCTTCGTTTTCAAGGGTTTCTTTCTTTTCGGTCTACAGTGATCATTTGTGTTGACGTGAGCGTCTTTCATGTAAATGGCTTTATGGGTCATAACTTTTATCATATATTCCTATTTTTGTCGTCTATTTGACCAAGTTGTCATTGGATCACCCGGTCACTAATTCTTTCAATATGATGAAGGTGAGAGAGAGAATTGAATGAAAAAAAACAAGGGGTGTGGATGTAATGAATTTGAGGGAATGTAATCCTCTATGTAATGGGTGATTCCATTACCTTGGCCAATCAAACACATTTTTTTTTTCCATTCTCTCGTAAGAGTATATTCCATTCTTCCTATCATTCCTACATATCAAACACTACCTAGTAGATTCTTAATATGTAAACTTTCATTTTAAATTATTCATAATTCAAGTTGTGCAAATAGTACGTAAGTTTTAATTTATGTATTTAATGACGATTAGCAATCATTATCCATGACGTATTGGTCTCTTAAATTATGTAAATTTGTTTCAAAATTATTTTGTTTTTCTTTATATTTCAAAGAAAGAAATTGACGTTTTCTTTATCATGGGTGGTTTAAAGCAATTTTTATATGGTAATTATCATATTTATTTGCGTGAGATATTTCTTTTATTCAACTAGTGTAATGCACGAGTCTATAAGGTAGCAAGTTTAATAAAAGTATTTGGTGGCCGAATACTTAAAATACATTCACCTTATGTTTATTTATTTAGTTTATATCATATTTTTAAACAAGCACTAACCGTATGTTGATAGTTTATGGTTTAATTTACACGAAAAAACCCAAACTTTATTTGCGTTTATAATTATTGATAATTGTGCATATAATGCTTGAACAAAACTAGTTATGTTTAGGTGGACACCCATTGGTCGACTTAGGTGGACCCTCGTTGCTCACCAATGAGCTAGGTTTGGATTAAAGCCCTTTGTGAACATCTTTAGATTAGGTTGTGCATCAAAATCTCTTACGAACTGATTTTTCTTGATCTCTTTATCTTTTGACGTTGTTGAATCCTCGAGGTCTTTTCTTGCTTCATGGAGATTTCCAAGCTAATTACAAAAAAAAAAAAAAAAATCCAAAAGACATTAGATCAAATCTAGAAAGATGAATAACACATGCATTTTAACATGAGCATTGACATATACATGAATTATTACCAAAAGAAGCGAGAAGAGAACCAAGAAAACGCAGAGGGATCTCATTTCTTTCATGTTAAAGGCTATGGTGAGATGAATACACAATTAGTCTATGGGTATTTATATATAGAAAAATTTTGGTTGAACAATAAATATTTATGAGACCGATTGACATTTGGCAGGGATGCATGTTGCACAAGCTGAGTAATCAAATTTATAATAAATGCCAGTAGGTGAATGGTAACACAAATTTACATGGGCAAAGATGCATGTTGCACAAGTTGCGTTCATGCTTTACTTTCTAGTGAAAGGTAACACAAATTATATTCTAGTTGAAATGTACTCTCTTTTTATTACCTTAGTTTTATAAATAGTTAGTGTGTGCGCAATATGATCTTAGAGTTTTATTATTATTTAAATTATTAAATTTCTGATAAGGTAACTTAAAAAATTATAATATAAGTTTTATATAATGTGATTTCAAAGTTATATGTATTAAAAATTATTTTCCAACATTGTGAATTTCTTTAAAACTGCTATTTGTTATTTTTTTATTAAGTTATTTAAATAGAACATATATGAATCATTATCATTTAATGAGGTTTTTATTCTTTAAAATTAACTTAAACTAGAGGTAATATAAAAAATACTAAATAACAATTTTGTTTTATAATTGTTCATTTATTAATTTAACGTGTTATGAATTTAATCGAGATAGTTGGTAAACAGGCAACAAGCTGCGCCGCTACCCCAACGATGTACGTACACAAGATTATTTACTCAATTAAAAATTAAATTAAATAATAATATATGTCAGAAGTTTGGAATCAGACAACATTATATACAAGTTAAACAATCTCACCCCAAGATGCCACTAGCCTATAAAGTCATCAAGTGTTTTTAATACTTGATATAATATAAAATGACAATTGAGTTTTTAATACTTGATATAAAAATGATAATTAATATAAGTGTAACGTTTATAGTAATTGAATTCCACAATCTTTATATCTTTTTGAATAAAAAAATGAAACAAAATGCTACAAAATTTACAAACCTGCCAATTATAATTAAAAGAACTCCCAACCACCAAATGGCCATAATCAACCCAATAGGATTAATACACAAGATAGAAGCAATTTCCTGGGCTAAAATATAATGATATATACACATGTAATGAAAGTTTATGTTACTGCAAAGTTTATTCTCATGGATGATCCAGACCCGGCCCAATCGAGATTGCCAGACAAATTAACAAGAATCCATATGAACAACAAAGTCGTCTTCAGATTCAAGGTGCATTGTTGAGATGCTTTGTTAAATTGTATTCTTGAGCATCCATGAGCTCTTCTGAATATGTCCTTTGAAATGCTCGTTTTTTCTGTTGTGGCGTTGAGCCCTTGGGATCATAATCGTTTCTTAATAGCATCACAACCTGTGACATTAAAACATTTCAAAGTTGTTTTCGACTAATTTTAGTCCAGAAGTTGATATGCAACATAAAATTATAAACTACAAAGTTCGACACAGAATTTGATCAAGAAGATTGTGAATGTCTTAAAATCCCAAAAATCAAAAAGATGATGCAACATCCGACCCCTCACACCAACCAACATTGTCCGTTTTGGTGGTATTTGAGGTCAGATATTCGTTATGACCCATTATCTCTCCTGTTGTTGACGGATTTGTCTAAGGTGTCACAAATAAAATCATTTTTAAATCAAGACTTGCCTGGCTCATTCGAGGACGGAGAACTGGGGTGAGTTCAATGCACAACGAAGCTGCCAAAATGGCACGTTCCATTTCTTGCTGGTCGTAATCATCACCAAGAGAAGGATCAACTAGTTCTTTTATTTGATTTCCTTCCATCAACGGTTTTGCCTTCAAAAGAAATTGTTATTTTGTTAGCTAAATAACTAAAGCTATACAACATGTTGTAATTATGCAGACATGAACAGTATAACTCACCCAAAGTACAAGACTTTTCTGTGAATCGTCTAAAGCTTGCCGTCCGGTTATGAGCTCCAAAAGTAACACTCCATAAGAAAATACATCGATCTTCTCATCCACAATGCCGTGCATGAAGTACTCTGGAGCAAAATAGCTGTGATCAACATGAAGAGTAAACATGTATAACATAAGCTATCTGTTCAAAGACAAAATGTTTATCTAACTTATTACAGAATATATAACACATGTTCCTCAAAGCCGACTTCATAAATAATGCAGCTTTGGTTTTACATACCCAAATGTGCCTTCAAATTTCGATACGTTATGGTGAGTCCACTCTTTCGGTAGCCATGTTGCAAGGCCAAAGTCACAAATCTGAAATTTAATAGTCACTGAATATGAATAACATCAACTAAATACAAAAATGGCTAATGTCATCATCAATAAAGTGTTACTATGCAGTGGTTGAAGTTATAATGGGTTTGGGTTGCAACAATCATTTTAGTGCAACGCAAAACTAGTTGGTTGGGTGCAAACACATTTTTTAAAAACTTCCTATGAATAATTAACGTCTTCAACTTGAATACAAAAAGAAGTTACAATTAGACCTCAAACCTTTGAATACAAGTAACATCTTATGATGTAAATAAAAGCAGAATGGTACCTGTGGTTCAAAATCCTGCATAAGAAGAATGTTATCAGCCTTGATATCCCTGTGAATGATTCGCCTTCGACAATTCTCATGAAGATACAATAAGCCATTGGCAGTACCATGTATAATCTTATATCTCGCACCCCAATTTAGTTTCTCCTTTGCACCTGAAAAAAAAAGCTAATAAATATTTTTATGAATCCGAGAAGAAGAAAAATCATTTTAGAGCATGCGTTGAATATACCACGCAACAAGGATCCTAAGTTTCCATGTGGAGATAACTCCATAACAAGATGTGTTCCACCTTCAATTCCATATCCAATCAATGTAGCAGTATTAGGATGGTCAACATGTGCTATTGTTCCTATCTCCGATAAAAATCCAACTATCTGCTCCTCTGTTGTCCCTTTGTTGAGTCGTTTCACCGCCACCAACCTCCCATCATGCAAGCAGCCTTTGTAAACATCAGCATAACCACCTCTTCCAATCACATTATCTAAACCCAAAAAAAAATCAAGAAAGAAAATGTAATCTATGAGCAAAATAACTGCCATAACCGATAACCAAACCAAACCGCTATTGACCGATAACCAACATAACCAACGGTTACGGTTACGAAACTTTGTATAACTGCTCAATCGGTTATGGTTATGAAGCTTTGGTTAACCGATATAACTGAAACCGAACCGAACCGGACTTGTAATGTTAAGTTTATATAGTGGATTTATGTTTTACATAACCATATAGAGGGTTTTTACTAATATAAAAGTATGCTAATAACAAAATCCTCTTAATGTGGATGCCCCTTATTTTGATGAAGAATTAAGGTGTTATGATCATAAATTTTTTTGTTAAGAATTACCATATTAAAAAGAACCCCACACCGGTAATTAACCAAAAAGTTTAGTCTTGGTTATCTTATAAAAAAACGTTCAAGCTAAGTCCAAACCGTGCACAACCCTATTTGTTTTAAACCTTGCTTGGTTACTTAACCGAAATTAACCAAAACCGACTTCATAACCAATTAACCATAACCGAAGTTTGGATATGGTTATGGTTACCAAATTCCATAACCGATACTAGCGGTTATGGTTATGGTTAATGGTAAAAACCGAACCAAACCGACCGATGCACACCCCTAGTCTATGAATAATTGAATATCAAAACCTCAAAGCTTTTACATACCCTCACTAAAATTGTCAGTTGCATCGTTAAGCTCTGCAAGGGTGAAAATTTCCCATGAAGAATTGAAATGGGATAGATCTACATCTGGGTTATGTTTGGCACTCGTTTCTTTTTTTCTAGCTGATTTTGGTGTAAGGGGTGGCAGTGAAGGTACCCTCTTCGTAAAGCTTTTTTTCCACATTTTAAAGAATTTCAACCAACGCGATCTTGGTTGTGAAACGTTTTCATGTTTTTGGTCATGTGCATTAGGTGAACTTGAATTTGAATTTGAATCCTCGATGTTGCGTACACATGCTTCTAAAACACCTCTAGGTGAAGTTGCATCCTCTCTCTCTTTTTCCATCTCGAATAGTCTCAAATCTGTCTAAAATCTATTAATCATACATATGGTGGTCTGTAAATAGCCCGTTTAAATAAGCGCTACATATGAAAATATTTGTTAAGAGTATTAGTACCTTGTGCAGAAGAAGAAGCCCACAGTGAACGGCTGACTGTCCTATCTTGTACCTCAGAAGATTTACTATCCAAGATTTTTCTTATGACACGAGATAGGTGATGATGATCGTTTTTCCTATAGAGGTAAAATCACAGGCTAGTAAATACTCCATAGCTTAAGAAAATTATTTATATCCATATATGGTCTCTCGCATGCGCATGAGTGAGACTTGTGGGGATGTGTGTGAAGATTTGAAGCCTAAATTAGCATTTGCAAAGAAAGCAAAAAATCAAAGTGCAAATTTCAACGATAACAGGTCATACGACTGACATACATTGGCACTAAAAACCATAATCTAGGATATTTTATACACTCAAAGGCATTTTCGAAACAACCAAACGTCGTCACGGTACATCCTTGAAAATAAAATACTAACATGATATGCAGCATAAAAGAAGATAGAACAAACAATGATAGCATACAAATGAACAGGACAAGATATATTCCAAAAGTTGGCATACCAATATCATCAAATGTGAAGTCAACAACCATACAAATAAAATAACTAATGATCTCAAGAATACAGGGACCATATTGGCTGGCTATAGGTTCAACTAAAGGATCAAGAATGTTGAGCTTTCACTGTCTAAATATCCATTCTTACTCAGTCAAAAACTTTGACCACTAGTTTAGTCAACATAAATTGGGGATGAAAATTCAATTTTACATGACACCACCTGTTTACTGAAAAAGTGATTTTTTTTACTTTTTAAAAATAAATAAAAGAGTTAATTACTGTTTTTGTCCATGTGGTTTGTCAAATATCACTATTTCAGTCCATTAGTTTAAAAATTGCGATTTCAGTCCCTGTGGTTTCACTTTCGTAACCATTTCAGTCCCTGTGGTTTCACTTTCGTAACCATTTCAATCCATTTATTCTGTTAGTACAGGGACTGAAATGGTTACGATGGTTACGAAAGTGAAACCACAGGGACTGAAATCGCAATTTTTAAACTAATGGTTTGAAATAGTTATTTTTGACAAACCACAGTGGACGAAAACAGTAATTAACTCTAAATAAAATTATGAGGTTAGAATCCATTATTTCTTTTTCTTGGTACATGTAACCTTGTTATAGACATGAGTTATCAAGTGGTTAAACGAGTCGTATTCATATTTAATACTTGTGTTATATGCGACATCAGAGACCTGTTAAACCAGATAAGACACGAATTGCAGCCATGTTTTAATGATGCATTTGAAATTGAGTGGAATAAGGTCGCCAAAACTGCATTAGCCCTAACCATTTACGTAATCATCATAAATAGAAGCAAAAATTGAAAATGATAATGATTAAAGAAAGGAAGAAGGTTACGGCTCTTGAGCAGCCATGACGGGGAAATGGTGGAAATCCAGCCGTACGTTGTTCTATACATTAATGGATTGATTGTTTCATCAATAATCAGATCAAAAACCTAATGAGGATTTTCGTTGTACTCGAAGAGATAGATTGTTGTCACCGTCGGCGAGGTTCATTGCAAAATCCGCCTTTTGTTCTGGGCCATTAACCTCAGGATACCGGAGAGCCAGCCATGGGAGGTCAATTTCACATGATGCATTTTGCTCCTTCAACTATTGTCTCATTCTCAACTTTACGCTCTGTTCCCGACTTAACTTAACGAGGGATAAGAAAAGAAAGAAAAAGTGAGAAAGGAAAGGACGAGAAAGGAAAAAAAAAAGACGACTTTCCCACCGTTTCCTCCCAAATCGGAAGGAAAGAAAAATTAAATGAATTAGCCTAGCTTTCCCGTCATTTCCTTTCTTTTCCTTCCTTAAATGAAACTCGGGAACACGACATGTTTTATTTTCCTTTCTTTTCCTTCCTTAAATGAAACTCTGGAACACAAAATATTTTTACTTTCTTTTTGTTTCCTTTCCTTTCCTTCCGTTAGTAAACTCTGGAACACAGTGTTAGTCCACAACACTTTTTTTTTTTGAACCATCAACACCTGGGTAAACCCAACGGCAAAAGACCATCCATGAATGCAGACGGCGCAAAAACTCACCGCCCGTAGGCCCACTGTGGTAAACCCCCAGCTTAACCTAGAGCAATTTTGCTCCATATGAGACTCGAACCCATGAAATCCAGATTAGTAAATCATGGGGCTGCCAATGACATGTTAGTCTTTTAAAACTATAGAAAATAAAATCATCATGGTTACATATGGACGATCTTAAATAACGAAGAATAGTGATATAAGATAAACAACACAACAAAACCCTAATCTAATAAACTTATTGGAAGTTATCAAAAACATGTATTATATATTAAGGGTCCTAATATTAACACATGGGAAAACTTATTTACACATGGTGTATACGGGCCGTATACTGTTATACGGCCCGTATACACCATGTGTAAATAAGTTTGCCTGGTCGTATACAATGTATACGAACGTGTATACGGGCCGTATACTGTTATACGGGCCCGTATGGAACGAAATTTTGATTTTTCAAATATTTTAGAGTCGTGAGGTGCTCAAAACTTTCTAAAAGTAGAAAAAAATAAAACATCAACAAGTAACAAAGATTGAAGAACAAGAAAACGTGTCGTATGACTGTAATAAAACGGAAGCTATCAACGCGGGATTACGGGCATGGTGTTATTCTTTATTTAATATTTATAGAATAAAAGGAAGGGTGAGGCATTTGATGAGAGTTGTAAGGAGTCTGAATAAAACGGAAGCTATCAACGCGGGATTACGGACATGCGTTTAATTCCCAACATATTTGTTTTGTCACGTACATTTCGTAAGAAACTTTTCGTGCACTGAACCTTCACCTCCAATCATTTCCTGGTCAAATCACACACTATAAAGTTTAAACTTATCGTGTGTTGTAGTTTGGAAAGATGACCGAATAGAGATCTGAATAACAAACTGTGGAGAACTTGTTTGCGTTATCCACCAACAATCCGTTCATTATCTGTTGTTGTCTAAAACAATATCAATTAACGTTCAGTTGTGTATACAAATTCATCACCGGTTTCTACAGCACAAGCACTACACAGGGAGAATGTTCTCGAAATTGAAGGAAAAGAAAAAAATGGTTGTTGATGTTTTTTCTCTATCAGGATTTTGTTGGTTTGTTTGAGAACCAGATTCCAATGTCCTACTACTTCAATCCTTCCTACATTATTGAAAATTACTATATCACCCGGCATTCTCTTGCACCTGTATACATTGATTGTGGATTTTCTTGAGTCGTCGGGAAAACTTTTCCTCATGGGAGGGTGAGTAGTATGAGTCTGAGTCCATTGTGGTTCGTGAATGTTGGAAGAACCCGACACGTCTTCTGCTGCCTTTTCGGTTGGTAAAAGACATAGGATGGCTTCTAATACATGCTCTTTGTCAGTTATGGTTGATTTATAGGAGGAGGTTATGAAACGAATATATGTTTATGCGAACATCCCTATTTTGTCACGTACATGCGTTTAATTCCCAACATCCTTATTGTATCAGACTCTCTCCCCTCCTGATGCAATTTTACTTCCGAACAAACCATGCCCACCTTGACCAGAATAGATAAGCGTATCACTCGATCCACTGTCAAGATAATATTTGCAGAACCCGACATACTTGACAGTGGTACCAATGTCAAGTCAAGTTGAGCTTCCTGATGCAATTTTCACAGTGGTACCAATGTCCTACTACTACAATCCTTCCAAAGCCTGACTCATATACTCTCGGTTAAAAAATGCTAAAAAATGGTTTATTCTCTTTAATCTATTAGAACGATCCTTGTCTTAAGAACCTGATTCTGATTTAAACAATGTAATTTGTGGATCAACATAAATAACTTAAAATAACTCGCCATTCAATACAAACTCTTCTGAAAGACAAGAATACAACGTTCATGTATCACAAGGAATGACCGAGTTAGGAAACCGGACGGAATCTACGAAGAAACTGTTGGAATTTGTGGATTTCGGTTGGTTCAGAAACTTAACAAGAGAAGCAACTAAAAAAAGGAAAGAAAGAAATTTTTTACCATATGTATACGGGCCGTATACCGTTTATACGACCGTATACTCTGGGTAAAAAACAAATTTACCGATCGTATACAATGTATACGATGATTGTATACGGGCCGTATATTCTGATACAGCTCGTATACTATGGTAAAAAAATGGTAAAAATTGGTTTATTCTCTTTAATCTATTAGAACGATCCTTGTCTTAAGAACCTGATTCTGGTTTAAACAATGAAATGTGTGGATCAACAGAAATAACTGAAAATAACTCGCCATTCTCTTGCACCTCTATACGTTGCAAGGTATAGAATGTTTGAAGTATTCTTGGTTCAATACAAACTCTTCTGAAAGACAAGAATACAACGTTCATGTATCACAAGATAATGGTTTCTCATTGTTCTTGAAGATGAAGAAACGAGACTTTGTTTTGAGAAATTAACAAGGTAAACCTGAATTTTCAGATTTTTAGACACTTACTTGAACATGAGTCTGAGTCCATTGTGGTTCGTGAATGCTTCGATTTCAACAAATCTTTTCAAGGTCTTAAGTGATGGACAATTGGTTAAAAGATGTAGAAGAGTTTGTGTAGAGATCTTTACGTACAAATTTGCATCATCCTTACGGTTACAAATGAACTGTTGGGATTCAAGGGTTTATGAGTAAAAGAATTGTGGATTTCGGTTCGGTCAGATCTCGGAAGTACTGAACAACAGAAATAACAAAGTTGTCATTTTCAAGTGTGAAATTAGTCAAACGAGTTTCCGCTGATACTCAAACCATCTGATCCCGTTGTTGCATACTCCTTTAATGTGAGATTCTTCAAGTTTGCACATTTTGAGAAAATACCAATGTGTTTGTCAACTTCGTCAATACACAAAGTGACAGAATTTGTGGATTTCGGTTGGTTCAGAAACTTAACAAGATAAGCAACTAAAAAGTTAACATTCAGATTCAGAAAGCAGATGTTTAGTAGTGTTTGAGAAACTAACAAGGTAAACCTTAATTTTCAAAATTTTAGACACTTACTTGAACTGTTAGTAATGCTAGATGTCATTTTGAAAATAGGCTTTGTTCTTCGTTTATTGGATCGTTCTAATAGATTAAAGAGGTTTTTTACCATTTTTTACCATATGTATACGAGTCGTATACGGTTTATACGGCCGTATACCATTGGTAAAAAATATTTTTACCGTTCGTATACAATGTATACGATGGTTGTATACGGGCCGTATATTATTATACGGCTCGTATACTATGGGTAAAAAATGGTAAAAAGGGGTTATTCTCTTTAATCTATTAAAACGATCCTTGTCGTGAGAACCTGATTCTGATTTAAACAACGGAATTTTTGGATCATACTACTAGCAGAAGAACCCGACACGTCTTCTGTGATGATTCGAAACATTCACGAACCACAATGGACTCAGACTCATACTACTAGCAGTAGAACCCGACATGTCTTCTGTGATGATTCGAAACATTCCGAATAACTAGCAGAAAAACCCGTACCGGTGATTGTTTATCCATACTATTCTTCATAGCCATATTCCCACTCACAATTTGTTGATACATATCGTCCGTTCAAGTTGAGTATTTTTTTAACTTTATGCTTGCATCCACCACAGTGAATATTAACTTTGTGTGAAAGAGTTTGGAAACCGGACGGAATCTATGAAGAAACTGTTGGAATTTGTAGATTTCGGTTGGTTCAGAAACTTAACAAGAGAAGCAACTAAAAAAATACAATTGATTTCTCTTCTGGTTACTAGGCCTATCATCTCCGTCTACGTTTGGTTTCCTCAACGAAGAACCATCAGCCATTATCAGCCCGTTCAAGTTGATATAGGAGAGTACTGAACAACCGAGATAACAGCTCCGGTATTTATCACCAACCCATCTTTGGTAGTGTTTGTTTGAGAACCTGATTCAGATACACAACGGTCTCTTTGCTTCGTCCACTAGAACTATTTGTGTATGCATTCTTTTGGTAGTTAACAACGCTAATTAGAAAAAAATCTGAAAAAATTAATCATATCGATTGCAATAACAGGATGGATGTGACACACATAGATAGATAAAATGTCACAGTTGTCAAGACTGTTTGTCGGGTTTCCAATGCTCACACAGGGTGATAAACAACGCTGATACACGTAACATCTAGTTATATTCAGATTTAAACAATGCCCGCCTCAATCTTCAATACTTCAGTAAAATACCACTAGTAGAAGAACCCGACACGTCTTCATGTAACAGAGAATGTTTTAGAAATTGAAGGAAAATGAAAAGATTTGTTGAAATCGAATTTGACAACTATGACAGCTTATTAAAAGTATCGTGTGTTGTAGTTACTCGGAATCGATAAATAACCAACACGAAGATCTCTGCGATCGCTAAGGTTTTCATCAACGGACTGATCGGTAACGTTACTCTACCTGTGCTCCGATTTAAGCGGCATGTTCCGATCAACGTTTATCGACATTGTTAAAGGTGATGAAGAGTTTAGAAACCCTAGAATGATTGTGTTTTTACGGGAATAAAACGTGATACTTGAAAAAACGCCAATATATACGGCTCGTAAAGGTGATGAAGAGTTTAGAAACCCTAGAATGATTGTGTTTTTACGGGAATAAAACGTGATACTTGAAAAAACGCCAATATATACGGCCCGTATATATTTATACGGCCCGTATACATGTGCTAACATAAAAAACCCACAAAAATAAATCAATTGAGTCGTATACGTTTTACAAATCGTATACACATGTATACGACTCGTATAACTGTATACGGGCAGTATATAATAAAACAAAAAAAAACATTCTCTGCGCATTTTCCTATTCAAAAACATTCTATACGAGCCGTATAATTGTATACGGCCCGTATACAATAGGGGATGTGAAAATAAGATATAGGGTATGTGGGAATAAGGCACCCCTATATTAATTATACAGTTTCTTTGGACTATCAAAACATTTACTTTTATAAACTATATAATATAGCATGTTAATTCAATGTCTAGTAAAATAAAAATAAACAACACATAGCCTAGACAAAATTGCAGAAAACAACCTTTATGT
Organism: Helianthus tuberosus; assembly: GCA_030545235.1. Taxonomy (NCBI): domain Eukaryota; kingdom Viridiplantae; phylum Streptophyta; class Magnoliopsida; order Asterales; family Asteraceae; genus Helianthus; species Helianthus tuberosus. The sequence goes on from CM060369.1 coordinate 90,960,017, forward strand.
TTGCCTCAAACTGCATTTTATACCTTTCACTATGAAATCGGCAAAAACCAACCTTTATGTTCATGTTTTATGACATCCTATAACCTTTGGCACTAACTGTTTTGGTCAAAAATCAAGCAATGATAATGCAACCAAACTTTCTGTTGTGAGGTATGATGCTTGAATCAATGAACAACACTAAGGATCACTCAGAAATGAAATGAATAAGTGACACAAAGATTTATACGAGGAAAAAGCCCTTGATCAATGAATGATCTCCGGCATAAAAAACCTCGGGTGATGGAAACTACCGATCACCAACTCAGATTAAACAAGAAATGTATTACAACTTCGGATGATAGCGAGCTAATTACAAGGATCACTATAGTGTAATGTGTAAAAAAAATGTGTAATCGCTAAGTGAATTGTCAAGAGCTGGTGAGAGCAGTTGCGAGTGTGTGTGTTAAGCCAAAAATAGCCAAGTGTTTTCTATTTAGCTCGCTATCCCTTTTAAAAATGGAAAATATCTAAGCTAATAAACATTCCGCATTTGGCGCAAGTCCTCCACGACCTCCATAACGTCCATTTCAGCCATGCACGTGCGGAATAAATATGGAATATGCTCCAGGAATATCGCCAAGACCAAGTCCAAGCTCGTACTCCTGCAAAACAACATCATATTCAAAGCAGACAATCGTTAGTATAAGGATCCTTACGATGATCCATGATCCTGATCCTGCAATACTTCCGAGGATCACTAATTCAGACAGAAGTGAGGATCACTAAGCCCAACAGTAATTGAGGATCACTGATCATTGGAAAATCCTCCCCTAACAATTGCCCCCCCAAATATAAGGAGTAATTTGTAAATAAACGAGTTATATTTTCTGTTCTTATCCGTAACGAATCAACGGATAACTAGCCGTTGTAGTCGGACTAGCCGTTACCATCCTGACGTCACTGAAATGACTACCCTGCAAGATCATCATTATAAATTGAAGTTAGAGATAAGGGTTAGAGAGCATTTAAATTCGTGCGTTTCCTCTTTAAATCCTCATTCGAAGACTTGATCAGGTATTTCTCTTTCCTTTCTTTCTTCATCTTCTCACTTTGTTTCTTCTTCTTCACCACCGTCATAATCGAGATGATGCTAAGATCCTCACCGGCTAAGGATCACAAGAAGGACAGCCCCTTGAAAAGCCAAGGGATCATAAAAGATTATGCAAAAGAACGATGCTGCTTCACTGATCCACAGATAGACAGAATCCGCCATTGTTTTCCGGCAAACACCGATTTCAAACCATTTGATCCCACCGTTCTAAGTGATTATATTTCTGAAACATGGGTAGCCTTTCCGGTCACACCATTTACAATAGGATACTCGTATCCTTTCCCTGAATTCACCCAGTCTTTCTTCTCTCTCACCGGAATCTCCTACATTCAAGCGATGCCAATGATCTGGAGAGTCTTATATACCCTTGAAAGGATCATTGAGCAAGAAGGCATTGATCTGGGAATGTCGGAGTTGGTAGAGATGTATGACCTCGTAAGCCATGGATCTCATCGGTATCTACTCAAACATAAACCTGGTGAAGAGCACCCCATCTTCAAAGCCACTAAGAATGACACCAACTGGAAACGACGATTCTTCTTTGTCAGAAGGGATTCTATCCCTGATGGAAATGATCTGCCAAGGAAGTGGACCACCCATGGTAGGATAGAGGATCCTTAGAAGGATCACCGAATAAGCTTGTTTCTGTTTAAGAATCACTAACGTCCTTTTGTTTCTATTTTGCAGCTATTACCGTCGCACACCTCATCACAACACCTACAACACAGGAAAGGCTTGCCGCTTTCCAGAGACTTGATCCTGCAAGAAGATCATTTAAAACAAATACCCAGGATTCTCAAGAAGTATCCTCAGGTTCTGTCACTATGTCGAGTAAGTATCCTGTTTTTTGCATAATTAAATGTTTAAATAAATAGTTAAATAGAAATGGGATAAGGATACTTATCTGTTTTGAATGTGTAGGTGCTGGAAAATCTTTAAGATCTGCCTCCAAATTCAGTGTCACTGACCTTGACACTGTCCGATCCTCAAAGAAGAAGCTTGTTGCCAGCCCAGCTGTGACGATCCCCAAGGCAACCACTTCAAAGGGAAGAGGTGGAAAGAAAAGGAAGACCTCTGAAGCTGACAATCTGGAAGGCTTGCCTCTGATCCGCCATCAGTTCCTCGAGTACTTTGCTGAGGTAAGGATCACTGACTTAGCTTAATTATCCTGCCCACTTGAGGATCACGTGATCCTGAGCTTTGCATTGTCTTCTTTGCAGAAATTTGCTGAAATCGAGGACTATGTTGGGAACGTCGAAGAGATTGAGGAGAAATACTTTGACCTCCAAAAAGTGGCGGTGCTCAAGGATCACAAGATTGCCTCCCTCGAAAAGGACCTCAATGATGCCAAAACTCAGGCGGTTGTAGCTCAGATCAATGCTGACTATGAGAAGCACGAGATCACGGAGGATACCAAAGTCTCCGCTGCCATTGCCATGTACAAAACCAAGTTGCAGATGGCCCAAGAAGCTCAGGATCCTAATTTTGACAGGAGCAACTGGGACATGGAGGGCTGGAAGGCTAGGCTGGCTGAGTTGGAGGACGAAGAAGAGACTGATGAGGTTCTGGCGATCGAGGCTGGTGGCAGTGGCAAGGATCAAGGTGGAGAAGCAGGTGGAGCTAGTAAAGGTGATGCAGCGAAGGTGTAAGCTGCATGAATGGGCGATGATGGACACTTCTAGACATAGCCGGAGCCCATTTTTTTTAAGTTTGGTTGTTTGGTTATGATGTTTTTGTTGAACAATGATGGGTTGTAATAACTTTAGACAATAGTTTCTAGGGTGAAGGATCATGGATCCTTGAACAATAGGCAGGATAATGGGTGGTGGATGGATCCTCTGTTTGGGGGATGAAGCCACTCGTTATCCTTCCTCCTTTTATTTCCTGCACTACAAAGACCCGTAAACAATGGACACCCTTTGCCAACCCATGTGGACGGGCCACGTTTTGGTGGTAGAAACGTGGGTTGGCAATTTTGACAACCTTAAAGGGTTTAATCTTTTGTGAATAAAATAACTTTAACTTTTTGGCTATCTCCCGTGTTGCTATCCTTGTTAGTACTTTACTTTTCAATTGTTGTGACATTCATTTTGTCTAAACTTATCAAGTAAAGAAAAATTTAATAAATATCCTCAAAAAGTTTAGGATATGATCAAGGATCACATACCCTACAGTTGACAAGTTCTGAAAAGTAGTGTAGTTTAAGGATCATAAGTTCAGTTGTCAAAGGATAAGGGTCACTTAAATGAATAATGAATAAAATCAAAATAGTTAAGGATCATACCTGAGAACCCAAGTTAGGATCCTAACCTTTAACGCTTATAATCAGGATAACCAAAAGACAAACCTTAGTAAAAGGTAAGGATCAAGGATCCTTGGTCGTTTATCTCCAAAAACCTGAAATAGGATACAACTTGGGACTAAGCCAATATAAGATGAAAGTTAGTAACTGGGGACAAGCCCAACAATTCTGGGGACAAGCCCAATATACTGGGGACAAGCCCAAAGGATAACTGGGGACAAGCCCAAAGGATCGTGTGTAAACTGGAGTATGGCCCTTACTGGCGACTATCCAAACTTAGTGACATGAAAATGCCAAAACCTTAGCTAACGTGAAAACGTTAGAAACCTTAGGAACGGATGTATGGTACGTCTACCATTATACGTAGGATCCTGAATATAGCCAGTACAATGAAATTGTCAGCCCCTAAAGCGAGTACTGGTCCCATTGCCATGAACTATACCAGGATCATCGTGCGCTACTGGCGAAACTGGGATAGACCCAAACTGGGGTCAAGCCCAAATAACTAGGGTCAAGCCCAAATAACTGGATACTTCTGTGAATACTCAATCCTTAGTTAAGGATACCTAAACCTTCAAAACTCAGAATCAAGTGAAAGGAGGATAGAGGATAGAGGATCCTTATCCTTATATAGGATAATTAAAAAATGAAATAGTTAGAGATCAAAATATTACCAGAATGAGGATCATCTGTTCTGTAAGGATCCTTCAAGGATACTAGTCTGGTAAGGATCATGGATCCTTGTTACATGAAGTATTTCTTTAACTGGACAGCATTCCAAGCTCTTGTTAGCAAATCACCTTCCATTGTTAGCAATCGATATGCCCCCTTTCCTGCCTCAGCTTCAATCAAGTAAGGGCCTTCCCACTTTGGTGCTAGCTTTCCATCAGCAGGATTGGTGGTATTTTGAAATGCTTTCCTTAACACCATATCACCAACTTGGAATTTCCTGATCCTGACGTTTTTGTTGTAAGCTCCAGCCATCCTTTGTTGATAACTGGCCATCCTTATCCTTGCCAAATCCCTGAGTTCTTCTATAGTATCCAGATCTTGAACCAAGTTTTCAGCATTTTCTTCAGGATCACGAATGCTTGTTCTTGCAGTAGGAACCACCATCTCTGTAGGGATCACTGATTCTGCCCCAAATACCAAGGAAAATGGAGTTTGGCCAGTGGCATTCTTGGGAGTTGTCCTATCAGACCATAGTACATAAGGTAGTTCTTCTGCCCACTTTCCTTTCTTGGATCCAAGCTTTTTCTTCAAATTGTTGATGATGATCTTGTTGGATGATTCTGCCTGACCATTAGCTTGTGGGTGGACTGGTGTTGATGTTATCATCTTAATCCCCCAGCTGTCATAAAAGTTAGTAGTTCTACTCCCAATAAATTGGGATCCATTATCACAAACAATTTCAGAAGGGATACCAAATCTAGTAATAATATTTCTCTTGATAAAGGATATAACTTCCTTTTCCCTGACTTGAGCAAAGGCTTCAGCCTCTATCCACTTGGAGAAGTAATCAGTCATAGCAAGCATGATTACTTTTCCACCAGGTGCCTTAGGAAGCTTACCAACTATATCCATTCCCCACCTCATAAATGGCCAAGAAGAGGATATAGGATGCAAAAGTTCTGCTGGTTGGTGAAGGATATTACTGTGTCTCTGACAAGGATCACACTTCTTGGCATACTCCACAGCATCCTTCTTCATAGTAGGCCAATAGTATCCTGTCCTCAGGATCCTTGAGAATAATGCCCTGCCCCCAGTGTGGTTTCCACAATCTCCTTCATGGAAATCCTTTAGGACTTCTTGGATTTCAGGATCCTCAATGCATTTTAGATATGGACCTGCAAGAGATCGTTTATACAACATGTTATTCAATATTGTAAATTGAGATACCTTAGTTTTGAAAGCCCTGGGGTTTTCTCCTGTAGGAATCTCTCCATGTTGGATGTATCTCATAATTGGAAGGATCCATGATCCTGCATGAGATTGAGTATCCTCACTAGGGATGATTGCAGAATCCTCTCCTATCTCCATAGCTACATGATCCTCGATAGCATGGGTCAGGATATGGATAATAGGGATCTTGATATCCTCCGGGATCTTCAGGGATGATCCTAAATTGGCTAATGCATCGGCCTCTGCATTCTCTTCCCTTGGTACCTGTGTCAAACTAAAGGAAACAAAAGAGAGTGCCAATTCTTTGACTATCTCTAAATATTTGATTAGCTTTTCACCTTTAACAGCATATGATCCATTAAAGTAATTTGTGATTAATAAAGAATCTACATGTACCTCAAGATACCTGATCCTCATATGCTTGGCAATTTGCAAACCAGCTATCAAGGCTTCATACTCAGCCTCATTATTGGTAGTTTGAAATTCACAAGCTATGGAGTGGGGTATTATGTCCCCCTGTGGTGATTTTAGTAGTATTCCAAGCCCTGTTCCTTTAACATTAGAAGCACCATCAGTGAAGAGTATCCAAGGATCCTTAGTTTCTTCTAGCTGTTGGACCTCTAATTCAACTTCCTTTTGCAAGTCACTACTAAAATCTGCCACAAAGTCAGCTAAGGCTTGGGATTTGATGGCAGTCCTTGGTTCATATCTTATATCATATGCACTTAGCTTCACTGCCCACTTAGCCATCCTTCTTGACATTTCAGGTTTCCTGAGAACATTCTTAATTGGAAAATTAGTCTTAACAATAATGGCATGAGTCTCAAAATAATGTCTTAATTTAGTAGATGCCATAATTAATGCAAGGATAAGTTTCTCTAAGTGTGAATACCTGGATTCAGCATCAAGTAAACTCTTACTTACATAATAAATAGGATGTTGTGTACCTTGGTGATCCTTAACAAGGACCGCACTTACTGCTTTTGAGGATACTGCTAGGTATAAGGATAATATATCACCCTTTTCTGGTTTCATCAAGGCGGGGGCTGAGGATAGGTAATCCTTGAGAGCTTTGAGGGCACTTTCATGTTTCTCAGTCCATTCAAATCTCTTGTTCTTCCTCAGGATGTCATAGAATTCCTTGCACTTTTCTGAGGATTTGGATATGAACCTGTTCAAGGCTGCAATCCTGCCTGTCAATCTTTGCACATCCTTGGCATTGGCGGGAGATTTGATATTCACAATAGCCTTAATCTGCTCTGGACTTGCTTCAATGCCTCTCTTTGTCACCATATAGCCTAAGAATTTACCTGCTTTGACACCAAAATGACACTTGGAAGGATTTAGTTTCATATTAAATTTATCAAGGATATTGAATGCTTCCTCCAAGTCTTTAAGGTGATCCTCAGCTTTCTTGGACTTGACCACCATGTCATCTATATAGACTTCCATAGTGTGTCCAATTTGCTCCTTGAACATCATATTGACAAGCCTTTGATAAGTAGCACCTGCATTCCTTAATCCAAATGGCATAGCGATATAACAGTATATACCAGTTGGGGTCATAAAGGCTGTATCCTCTTGATCAGATGGTTCCATCTGAATTTGTTGAAATCCAGATGAAGCATCCATAAAAGTCAACAACTCATGACCCGCGGTAGCATCCACCATGGAGTCAATGTGGGGTAATGGGAAAGGATCCTTGGGACATGCCTTGTTTAAATCAGTAAAATCGACACATACCCTCCACTTTCCATTTTTCTTTTGAACAACAACCACATTGGCTAACCAACTTGGATACTTAACCTCTCTAATCATACCTGCCCGAAGTAGTTTATCTACTTCTTCCTGGATAATATCATTCCTCTCAGGTGCAAACTTCCTCCTCTTTTGATGTATAGGCTTGAATGACCTGTCAATGCCAAGCTTATGAGTAATTATATCCTTAGATATACCTGTCATGTCTTCATGCTTCCAGGAAAAGGTAGTTTTCCTTCTTTTAAGGAAGGATACTAGGTCCTGTTCAATGCTGCTAAGGATCCCTGGTCCTATGAAGACTATGGATTCAGGATCATGAGGATCCATGAGGATTTCTTTTACATCCTGCTCTCTTGCCTCCAAGACATCTCTTGAAGGATACTTTAATTGCTATTGCTCCCTTGGTCTTGAGGCTGGCTTCATTGATGATGTATAACAATTCTTAGCCTCTTGTTGATCACTCTCAATTTTCACCACTCCCCATGGACTTGGAAGCTTTACACACTGATGATAGGTGGATGGAACTGCCTTCATATCATGTATCCATGGCCTGCCAAGGATAACATTGCAACAAGATAAGCAATCTATAACACAAAATTTTTTATAAGAATGCAATCCTTCAATATAGATTGGGAGTTTGATGTCCCCCAATGTGTTCTTAGTTTCCCCACTGAATCCCACAAGTACTGAGGATCTTGGGACAATATCAGACTCCGGTATATTCATCTTCTTGAGGACATCAAGCTGAATGATGTTCACAGAGCTTCCTCCATCTATAAGGATCTTGCGAACAAAGTGGTTAGAAATAAACAATGTAATTACAAGACCATCATTATGAGGATCCTGGACATCAACACGATCATCCTCATCAAAGGTTATGACTTTATCCTGGGTAACAACGGAGGTCCGGACGGGTCTGTCTCCATTATCCATCTTGGTTTCCTTAGCATGTCTTTTTGCTGCTGAAAAGGAGGTACCACAAATGTCTGATCCACCGGATATGAAGTTTATAACTTGTGCATCTGTTGGAGGAGCAGGAGCCCTTTCCGGGATCCTTTCAGGATCCTGGATCCTTGACTTTTTTCGTCCCAAAAGTTCCTTCAAATTCCCCTTGCTCAACAAGTAACCAATTTCCTTTCTTAGTGCAATACATTCTTCAGTGAGATGCCCGAAATCCTCATGATATGCACACCACTTGGACTTATCCTTTGTAGCAGCTAGTTTATCACTTTTTCTCGACCATCTAGCTTTCTCACCTAGATTCTGCATTGCAAGGATTAGTTCATTGTTATCAACAGAAAAACAGTATTCAGAAATAGGAGGATAATCCTCATCATCCTCTTCTTGTTCCACTGCATGCACGTTCTGGTTATCAGATTTGCTATAGGATTTTGATTTATTGTTCCTGAAGTAGGATCCTTGCTTTTCCTATTTTGAGGATCCTGTCAATCTCTCCTGGATCCTTTTGTCATCCTCTAGGCGGATGAACCTAAGGGCCCTGGTTCTTACTTCATCAAGATTCCTGCAAGGGGTCATAACAAGATCATCATAGAATAGTGAATCCCTAAGCAATCCCATTTTAAAGGCTTCTACAGCCGTAGCAATATCCAAGTTAGGAATATCTAAGGATTCTTTACTAAACTTAGTGATGTAATCTCTAAGTGATTCATTTTGACCTTGTGTTACCCTATATAGATCACTAGTTAATCGTTCAAACTTTCTACTACAAGAAAATTGACTATTAAACAAATTAACTAGATTAGCAAATGAAGTCATAGAGTAAGGGGAAGACTTAGCAGCCATTTAAGAGCAGATCCTATGAGTGTGGATCCAAATCCCTTGCATAGACATGCTTCTTTTAACCTCTCAGGAATTGGATTGATCTCCATCCTCTCCCTGTATTGAGCTACATGCTCCTCTGGATCCGTTGAACCATCATAGAGCTTCATGGATGGTATCTGGAATCTTTTGGGTATCTCAGCATCACATAAGGGTGGTGCAAAAAGAGATATCCTATGGCTACCATCTGCAATTTCAGGAATGGGTTTAACCACTCCTGGTACACTGGATATCATATCCTTAAGCTTCTGTAGTTCCCTAGCCATAGCTTGATTGATTCCTGTATCCTGCATGGAGCCATGGTTAGTGTTATAAGAATTATTGAAAGTATTACCTCCCAGAGGATTCATGTTTGGAATTCCAGATGTGAATCCATATTGATGGGATTCCGGTATGACCGAAGGACCAGATGAAGCAATGGTCTGCATTGGTATGAAGTCTCCTTGATGAACATCTGAACTTGGAGGCTGCATACTCCTTAAGGATCCTCGATCCTGAAAGATGTTGGATCCTTGAACCTGAAAGGATCCTGGAATCAGAGAGGATCCTTGGACCGGGAAGGATCCTTGGACCTGGGAGGATCCTTGGACCTGGGAGGATCCTTGGACCGGGAAGGATCCTTGGACCTGGGAGGATCCTTGAGGCTGAGAGGAGGATCCTTGAACCGAGTGCATTCCCAAATATCCTCCTGAGCTGACGAAGGATCCCTGATGCTGGACAGAGGCTCCGGAAGGTTGAAGTTAAGATCCTGGAGCCTGAGTCATTGTTGTTGTTCCATAACGTCTTCCTGGTAATTCACCCAAGTATTGCACGTCCGGAGCTGCTGAGAGCTGGGAAGTTATGACTGGAGTGTCGAAGTTCAGCGACCTGGGCATCAATGGGGAATGATCCTCCACCGATTTCTTCTGTTTCTTGATATCACCTATCTCCCTGAGGATCATTTCGTTGGTTTTATCCTGCTCTTGCATACGGTCCCTCATCTGCAAAATCAGATTAAAAAGATCATTAGTAGTAGGATTAGTGGAAACAGAAGAAGTTGGTGGTTTTTGGAAAATGGGGGTTTGTCTCTTCGCAGCATTATCAGCATTCCTCTGGGATCCAGAAGGTGGTGGAGGCAAAGGAGGAACGCCTTGTGAAGAACTGAATGATGGCATTAAACTTGAAGTGTTATTCGCTGAGGAAGCCATCTGCTTGGTTCTAACAAACCGAAATGACCACGAAAATACGAATCTTCTTAAGAATGAAGCACCAATTGCCCCACGGTGGGCGCCAAACTGTTTTGGTCAAAAATCAAGCAATGATAATGCAACCAAACTTTCTGTTGTGAGGTATGATGCTTGAATCAATGAACAACACTAAGGATCACTCAGAAATGAAATGAATAAGTGACACAAAGATTTATACGAGGAAAAAGCCCTTGGTCAATGAATGATCTCCGGCATAAAAAACCTCGGGTGATGGAAACTACCGATCACCAACTCAGATTAAACAAGAAATGTATTACAACTTCGGATGATAGCGAGCTAATTACAAGGATCACTATAGTGTAATGTGTAAAAAATGTGTAATCGCTAAGTGAATTGTCAAGAGCTGGTGAGAGCAGTTGCGAGTGTGTGTGTTAAGCCAAAAATAGCCAAGTGTTTTCTATTTAGCTCGCTATCCCTTTTAAAAATGGAAAATATCTAAGCTAACAAACATTCCGCATTTGGTGCAAGTCCTCCACGACCTTCATAATGTCCATTTCAGCCATGCACGTGCGGAATAAATATGGAATATGCTCCAGGAATATCGCCAAGACCAAGTCCAAGCTCGTACTCCTGCAAAACAACATCATATTCAAAGCAGACAATCGTTAGTATAAGGATCCTTACGATGATCCATGATCCTGATCCTGCAATACTTCTGAGGATCACTAATTCAGACAGAAGTGAGGATCACTAAGCCCAACAGTAATTGAGGATCACTGATCATTGGAAAATCCTCCCCTAACACTAACCACGTCAAAAAATTCAGTTAAATGGCCTCACATGCCTTGCATGTGAGGGCATTTAAGTCTTTTAATATATCCATTTATAAACAAACCTACCGCACCCCACCCCATCCTCACACTCACACTCACCCCCACCCCATTTCTTTCTCTTCTTCACATATCCACCTGCACCCTGCACCACTTTTTCGACCACAACCAACCCCACCACTTCCACCTTCCTTTTGTATCCTCCAGCCAACACGAACCCCAATTTCAATAGCCATCCACCTCAACACTAGTCGCACCACCATTAACCCCCAATTTCAGTCACTCGTAGAACTACCTACATCACCTCTAAAGTAGTCGCACCTACAATAATCTAGTTTTCATCTCGATCCTAACCACATCAATCACACAAAATTAGTCATCGAACAACTCAGAAATGTTATTGAACTCCTCGTCGTCGTTTTCGTTATTAACAGTTGTACCTTGAAAGAAGACTAATAAACTCCTCACCGGCGTTTTGTTATTCACCTATGGAAACTTCACATCTGAAGTATGTAAATTTCAAGAATCCAAACTCTATACAACAAGAATAACATGGAAAAGCACATGTGCATCTTCAACTTGACTTTTGCAAATTAGACACAAAATTTGAAGCTGCAAAAGCAATAGAACCACCAATAACAGAAACAAGAGCCACCACCACTTGCAGTCCAATTTCCCAGGGGTACTCCTCAGGTAAAAGGACCCAAACCCAATAGGGCCAAGCTTAAGGTGTATAGAGCCGACAGTGGGGATGAGATATTTTACCGAAGTACCGGTATCGTACTGGTACCGTACCGATCATAAACGGTACCGATATCAGTAATAGATTTTTTCGAAATTCGGTATCGGTATTTTTCGGTAAATACCGGTATTAATACCGAATTTAATAATGAATTCCAAGGGGTTTTTAGGTTGGATTGAAGATGCAATAAATATGCAAAACGAAAGAGGAAAGGGGAAAATGCAAAGTGATTAACGAGATTAAACCAATATCAAATTTCTTTTGTTTGGTTATTTTTAATCAATTATGATGCTTTTTTAGACATGTTGGAACTTGGATGTTAAAAATCAAACCTGTTTTGGTCAAAAATCATACAAGGATAATGTAACCAAATCTGATTTTTGTGAGGTTGAGTGCTTGGTTAAATGAATGAATGTATGAACAATAATCAAAATGAGATGACAATGAACACAAGGATTTATACGAGGAAAAATCCCTTGATCAATGTATGATCTCCGGCATAAAAAACCTCGGATAGTGAAAACTATCACTATCAACTATATTGAACAAAAAAGATTACAACTTTGGAAGTATTGAGCTTGTTACAATGAATTCTAGTGTGTGTGTATTCGAGAGAGAGTTGCAGAAATGTTGTTCGATAACTAGAGTGCAAGTGCCTTCTAAAATTAGCTTAATACCCCTATTAATCTTAGCTAAAAATATCATTAAGTAACTATCCGAAAAATCAGCCATTCGCCCACGATCACCACCAACGGTCTTCAACTCATGCACGTGCCAAAATAAAGAGCATATTTCCCTAGAATCTCGGTTGGAATAAGTCCTCTTCGAAATACACTTGCAAAACAAGGCCAAAAGGTGATGGAAACAATTATTAGTTTAAGAATACCAGTGAGGATCCTTGATCCTTAGTCTTCCTGCACCATTTCCTGAGGATCCTTGATCCAGGCTGGACTGAGGATATATGATCCATAGGCACTAAAATTCTTTCCCTAACAATTGCCCCCAAACATGACTAGTTGGATTCTAATAAGATAAGTCATGTTTCAGCGAATTTCGGACTAGCCGTTACTTAAAGATATAGCCCTTGCAGGCTTGCATCAGCGTCACATCATACCTGCAACAAATCATCATTATAAATAGGTTAGTGATAGGGATGAAATTTTTATTTAAATTCAAGATCTTCTCCCTTTAAATCCTTATTCGAAGACTTAATCAGGTATCTCTCTTCCCTTCTCTCTAAAATTCTTATCCCCGATCCTCTTTTCTTCCAAAAAATCCATGGCTAAGATAGTAACTCGATCCTCCCCTGCCAAGAATCCTGAAAAGGACAACCCTCCGAAGAGTCAGGGCCTCACCAAAAATCCTTCCTTGGAGCTTTGCCGTTTCACTGATCCAGAGATTGATCAGTTGCGTAATTGTTTCCCTGATGGAATGATTTTCCGGCCTTTCGACTCTTCGATGAAGAGTAATTGTCAGTCTGAAACTTGGTCACCTTTCCTGCTGCGCCGTTCCAGATAGGCTTTGACTACCCTTTCCCGGCGTTCACACAGAGTTTCTTTACTCTGACTGACCTGTGCTATATTCAAGCCATGCCAATGTTGTGGAGAGTTCTCTTCACACTTGAGCAAATCATAGAACATGAGGGCATAGATATAGGTCTTTCTGAACTTAGCCACATGTATAACCTGGTTAAGCATGGGTCTCATCATTTCCTCTTTAAGCATAAGCCATAAAAACCCCATCCACTCTTGAAGGTCACCGAGAATGACACTCACTCGAGAAATCAGTTCTTCTTTGTGAGGAGAGATTCCATTCCAGATGGAAACTTTCTTCTCAAAAAATGGAACACCCAGGTAGGATATAGGATCCTTAGGCTAGGACCATGGAAAGATCTTTCTTTTTCACATAGGATAACTGATCCTTATTTTTCTTGTCTGTGCAGCTATCTCCTTGTCAAGCATACAAGATTCACCTGTCACAGCTGAAAGACTCAATGCCTTCTGGAATCTCGATCCAGCTATCAGAACATTTCAGCCAAGGATAAAGGATTCATAAGAAGTTTCTTCCACTTCCTACACCATGTCAAGTAAGTATCCGTTTCTATAAATATGTAATTGAAAAATAAATAATGAATACTTATATGTTTTTTATGTGTGTAGGCCTTGCAAAGTCATCGAAGTCTGCCTCCAAGTTTGGTGTTAGCGACATCCAGGATATTGTCTCCCCCCAATCCAACAAGAAGGAGCTAGCTGCAAGCCAGAGCATCCTGGAGAGCAAAGGCATGAGCACCCGGGCCAAAGGTGGGAACAAAAGGAAGAAGCCCTCCAAGTCCTCTGAAGGTCTCCCTCTGATCGAACAGCAACTCCACAAAGCAGTCTCTGAGGTAAGGATCATATATCCTGAAACTTGTATCCTATCCAAGGATAAATGATCCTGAATGATGATTCTTTGTTTGCAGAAATTTGCTGAGATCCAGATCCTCCAAGGCCAACACTTGGCCGATGCTGAAGAGCGTATCCTTGACCTCCAGACCATTGGGGCTGCCAAAGACAAGAGGATTGCTCACCTGGAGAAGGAAAACAAGACGTTGCAAAAGCAGACCCGTCTTGCTGATATCACTGCTAACAAGGAGCGATTGGATACCATTGATGAAGCCAAGAACTCTGCTGCCATTGTAACGTTGAAGATTAGGCTTCGGAAGGCCAAGGAAGTTTCTGATCCTTCCTTCGACAGAGCTGAGTGGGATGTGGCTGCTTGGAAGCAAAGGCTGCAAGAGCTTGGGGACAACGAGGATGCTGAGGAGGTGCTGACCATTGAGGCTGGTGGAAGCGGTGGCAAGGATCCGGTGGAGGCAGTGGTGAAGGTGGTGAAACGAAGGTAGATGATGCGGCCAAGGCATAGTCTGCAACAAATGGGCGATGACGGATAATATAGACGAGGCCGGAGCCCATTTTTTTAGGATTTGTGGTTTTTGTTTGATGGTGTTTTGCTTCTGAACAATTATGGTCTGTATTTTGAACAATAGTTGCTAGGGTTAAGGATAACTGATCCTTTGGACAAAAGGGGGGTGGCAAAGGTGGATGGATCCTTCTGTTTGTAGAGGATGAAGCCTTTGATTCCCTTCTCCTTTTATTTCCTGCACTTTTATGAACTGTTAATATGGATACCCTTTGCCAACCCAAGTGGACGGGCCACATTTTGCTGGTAGAAACTTGGGTAGGCAATTTTGACAACCTTTAAAAGGGTTCTTAAATAAATAAAACTTAACCTTTGACTATCTTTTGTGTTGTTCTTGAGTGTTATTATGTTTACATTTATTTGTCAAGTTTATAGTATTTAACCTTTGAACAAACATGTGTCAAAACCAATTCATGTTAAAAGATTGAAAATTAGATGATCAAGGATCACATATCCAGTTGTCAAAGGATAAGGGTAACATTAATAAATCAGAAATAAAATAAAGGCAAATAAAGGATCATACCCGAGAATCCAAGTTAGGATTCTATATCCTTAACACTTACAATTATGCTAACAAGACATAAGAACCAGTAGATAGTTAGGATCCTGGATCCTTAGGTGTTTGGATTTGGGAACCTGTAACAATACATAACTTGGGACTAAGCCATATGTCACACATAAGAATCATTAGTAACTGGGGATAAGCCCAATAAACTGGGGACAAGCCCAAAAACTGGGGACAAGCCCAAAGACTGGGGACAAGCCCAAATATACTTGTGTACACTGGAGTATGGCCCAAACTGGCGACTATCCCAATGTGAGTGACATAAAAATGCCAAAACCTTAGCTAATGTGAAAACGTTAGAAACCTTAGGAACGGATGTATGGTACATCTACCATTATACTTAGGATCCTGCATATAGCCAACAACAATGAAATTGTCAGCCCCTAAAGCGGGTACTGGTCCCATTGCCTCGAACTATACTTGGATAATCGTGCGCAACTGGCTGGGGTGTTGAAACCCAATTCATGTGAAAGGTGAAAACCTATAAACCGTAGAAGGTAATGGATACCTTAGACTGGGGACAAGCCCAAAAACTTTGGAGAGGTGGCCAACCCCTTGATCCTTTGTAAAAAATGCAACTAATTCTGCAAAACTTAAAACTCAATGAAAAAGGATAAAGGATTCTAACACCCTCTCCTCATAATCAAATGAATTAAAGAACTTGTGAAATAATAAAAAGTAAATCATTACCAGAGTGAGGATCATATATCCTTTGAGGATCCTCAGTAGGAACTAAGTATTAGGATATTTAAGGATCCTCGATCCTTTTTACATGAAGTATTTCTTTAGATGAACAGCATTCCAAGCCCTTGGTAAGAGGTCACCATCCATTGTTAACAAATGATATGCCCCCTTTCCTGCTTCAGCTTCGATTAGATAAGGGCATTCCCACTTTGGTGCTAGCTTGCCATCAGTAGGATTTGTGGTATTTTGGAATGCCTTCCTCAACACCATGTCACCAACTTGAAACTTTCTGATCCTGACATTCTTGTTGTAGGCTCTAGCCATTCTTTGTTGATAGCTAGCCAACCTTATCCTTGCTAAATCCCTGAGTTCTTCTATAGTATCCAGGTCTTGAGTCAAGTTCTCAGCATTTCCTTCAGGATCACGGATGCTTGTTCTTGCAGTAGGGACTACCATCTCTGTAGGGATCACAGAGTCAGCTCCAAAGACCAAAGAGAAGGAGTTTGACCAGTAGCATTCTTAGGAGTTGTTCTATCAGCCCATAATATATATGGTAGCTCTTCTGCCCTTTTCCCTTTCTTGGATCCAAGCTTCTTCTTCAAGTTGTTGATGATGATCTTGTTGGATGATTCTGCCTGACCATTAGCTTGTGGGTGGACTGGTGTTGAAGTTAGTAGTTCGAGTCCCAATGAATTGGGATCCGTTGTCACAAACAATTTCAGAAGGTATGCCAAATCTAGTAATGATGTTTCTTTTGATAAAGGATATAACTTCTTTCTCTCTAACTTGTGCAAAGGCTTCAGCTTCTATCCACTTGGAGAAATAATCAGTCGTGGCCAACATAAACACTTTTCCTCCTGGTGCCTTAGGAAGTTTGCCAACTATGTCCATTCCCCATCTCATGAATGGCCAAGAAGAGGATATAGGATGCAAAGGTTCTGCTGGTTGATGAAGGATATTACTATGTCTCTGACAAGCATCACACTTCTTTGCATATTCCAAAGCATCCTTCTTAATTGTCGGCCAATAATATCCTGTTCTAAGGATCCTTGAGAATAGTGCTCTGCCCCCAGTGTGGTTCCCACAATCTCCTTCATGAAAATCCTTTAAAACTTCTTGAATCTCTGGATCCTCAATGCATCTTAAATATTGACTGTTTTGGTCAAAAATCAAGCAATGACAATGCAACCAAACTTTCTGTTGTGAGGTATGATGCTTGAATTGATGAACAACAATAAGGATCACTCAGAAATGAAATGAACAAGTGACACAAAGATTTATACGAGGAAAAAGCCCTTGATCAATGAATGATCTCCGGCATAAAAAACCTCGGGTGATGGAAACTACCGATCACCAACTCAAATTAAACAATGAATGTATTACAACTTTGGATGATAGCGAGCTAAGTACAAGGATCACTATAGTGTATTGTGTAAAAAAGTGTGTAATCGCCAAGTGAATTAACGAGAACAGGTGAGAGCAGTTGTACGAGTGCGTGTGTAGCCAAAAATAGCCAAGTGTTTCTATATAGCTCGCTACCCCATTTAAAAATGGAAAAATATCTAAGCTAACAAACATTCCGCATTTCATGCAACTCCTCCACGAACTCCATAACGTCCACTTCAGTTAAGCACGTGCGGAATGAGCTATGGAATATGCTCCAGGAATATCGCCAAGACCAAGTCCAAGCTCGTACTCCTGCAAAACAATACCATATTCAAAGTAGACAATCGTTAGTATAAGGATCCTTAAGATGATCCATGATCCTGATCCTGAAACACTTCTGAGGATCACTAACTCAAACAGAAGTGAGGATCACCAAACCCAACAGTAATTGAGGATCACAAATTGTTAAGAAATCCTCCCCTAACAATTGCCCCCAAAATATAAGGAGTAATTAAGTAAATAAACGAGTTGTATTTTGTTCTTATCCGTAACAAATCTACGGATAACTAGCCGTTGGAGTCGGACTAGCCGTTACGGGCATGACGTCATTGAGGTGACTATCCTGCAAAACCATCATTATAAATTGAAGTTATGGATAGGGATCAATTCGCATTTAAATTCAAGAGAAACTCCCTTTAAATTCATATCCGAAGATCAATCAGGTATCTCTCTTCCTCTTCTTCCTTTACGTTTTCTTTCTTCACCTTCTTCATAATCAAGATGATGTTAAGATCCTCTCCTGCTAAGGATCACCAGAAGGACAGTCCTCTTAAGAGCCAGGGGATCATCAAAGATTCGGCGAATGAAAGGTGCTGCTTCACTGATCCACAAATAGACAGAATCCGACATTGCTTTTCGGTGAACACCTATTTCAAACCGTTTGATCCCACCGTTCTAAGTGATTACGTTTCTGAAAATTGGGTAGCTTTCCCGGTCACTCCTTTCACAATAGGATACTCGTATCCTTTCCCTGAATTCACCCAGTCTTTTTTCTCCATCACTGGCATCTCCTACATTCAAGCTATGCCAATGATCTGGAGGGTCTTATATACCCTTGAGAGGATCATTGAGCAAGAAGGAATTGCTCTAGGAATGTCAGAATTGGCAGAAATGTATGACCTCACCACATTTGGATCCCACCGATATCTATTCAAGCGTAAACCCGGTGAAGAACACCCCGTCTTTAAAGCCACTAAGAATGATACCAACTGGAAACGACGATTCTTCTTTGTCAGAAGGGATTCTATCCCTGATGGAAAGCATCTGCCAAGGAAGTGGGCCACCCATGGTAGGATAGAGGATCCTGAGAAGGATCACCAGATAACCTTGTTTTTGTATAAGGATCACTAACACCCTTTTGTTTCTGTTATACAGCTATCTCTGTTTCGTACCTTATACCATCACCTGCCACCAAGGAAAGGCTTGCTGCTTTCAGAAAACTTGATCCTGCAACAAGATCATTCAAAACAAACACCCAGGATTCTCAAGAAGTATCCTCAGGTTCTATCACTATGTCAAGTATGTATCCTGTTTTTTGTATAGTTAATTGTTTAAATAAATAGTTAAATATAAATAGGATAAGGATACTTATCTGTTTTGGGTGTGTAGGCGCCGGGAAATCCTCAAAATCTGCCTCCAAATTCAGTGTCACTGATCTTGACACTGTCAGATCCTCAAAGAAAAAGTCTGCTGCTAGCCCCTCCGTCGTAATCCCCAAGGCAACCACTTCAAAGGGAAGAGATGGAAAGAAAAGGAAGACCTCTGAAGCTGACAACCTACAAGGCTTGCCTCTGATCCGCCATCAGTTCCTCGAGTACTTCACAGATGTAAGGATCACTGACTTAGCTTAGTTATCCTGCCCATTTGAGGATCACTTGACTCTAATCTTTGCATTATCTTCTTTGTAGAAATTTGCTGAGATCGAGGACTATGTTGGGAATGTTGAAGAGCTTGAGGAGAAATACTCTGACCTCTAAAAAGTGGCGGTGCTCAAGGATCACAAGATTGCTTCCCTTGAAAAGGATCTCAACGATGCCAAAGCTCAGATAGTTGCAACTCAGATCAATGCTGATTATGAGAAGCACGAGATCACGGAGGATGCTAAAGTCTCCGCTGCCATTGCCATGTACAAGACCAAGCTGCAGATGGCCCAAGAAGCTGAGGATCCTGCCTTTGAGAGGAGCAACTGGGACATGGATGGTTGGAAGGCTAGGTTGGCTGAGTTGGAGGATGATGAAGATGAGGCTGACGAGGTTCTGGCAATTGAAGCTGGTGGCAGTGGCAAGGAGCAGGTGAAGGATATGGGAGCTGGAGGAGATGGTGATGCAGCGAAGGCATAGGTTGCATGAATGGGCGATGAAGGACATTTCTAGACGTAGCCTGAGCCCAATTTTTTTTTAAGTTTGGTAATTTGGTTATGGTGTTTTTTGTTGAACAATGATGGGTTGTACTTAAAACAATAGTAATTAGGGCTAAGGATCATGGATCCTTCGAACAATAGGTAGGATTACAAATGGTGGAGGGATCCTCTGTTTGGGGGATGAAGCCATTGTGATACTGCCGTCTTTTGATTCCTGCACTTTCTAGACCAATGAACAACGGACACCCTTTGCCAACCCATGTGGACGGGCCACGTTTTGCTGGTAGAAATGTGGGTTGGCAATTTTGACAACCTTAAATGGTTTAAACTTTTGTGAATAAAATAACTTTAACTTTTTGGCTTATCCTGTGTTGATATCCTTGTTAATATTTTACTTTCCAACTGTTGTAATGTTCATTTTGTTTAAACTTATCAAGTAAAGAAAATTTTTTAAAAATATCCCCAAAAAGTTTAGGATATGATCAAGGATCACATATCCCATAATCGATAAGTTCTGAAAAGTAATATAGTTTAAGGATCATAAATTCAGTTGTCAAAGGATAAGGGTTATTCAAATAAATAATGAATAAAATCAAAATAGTTAAGGATCATACCTGAGAATCCAAGTTAGGATCCTATCTTTTAACACTTATCATTAGGATAACCCAAAAGACAAACCTTAGTAGAAGGTAAGGATCAAGGATCCTTGGTCGTTTAGCTTCAAAAACCTGAAATAAGATACAACTTGGGACTAAGCCAATATAAGATAAAAGTTAGCAACTGGGGACAAGCCCAACAATTATGGGGACAAGCCCAAAGGATAACTGGGGACAAGCCTATAGGATAACTGGGGACAAGCCCATAGAATAACTGGGGACAAGCCCATAGGATAAATGGGGACAAGCCCAAAGGATAACTGGGGACAAGCCCAAAGGATAACTGGGGACAAGCCCATAGGATCGTATGTAAACTGGAGTATGGCCCTTACTGGCGACTATCCAAACTTAGTTACATGAAAATGCCAAAACCTTAGCTAACGTGAAAACGTTAAAAACCTTAGGAACGGATGTATGGTACGTCTACCATTATACGTAGGATCCTGAATATAGCCAGTACAATGAAATTATCAGCCCCTAAAGCGAGTACTGGTCCCATTGCCATGAACTATACCAGGATCATCGTGCGCTACTGGCGAAACTAGGGACAGGCCCAAACTGGGGTCAAGCCCAAATAACTAGGGTCAAGCCCAAATAACTGGATACTTCTGTAGATACTCAATCCTTAGTTAAGGATACCTGAACCTTCAAAACTCAGAATCAAGTGAAAGGAGGATAAAGGATACAGGATCCTTATCCTTATACATGATAATTAGAAAATGAAAGAGTTAGAGATCAGAATATTACCAGAATGTGGATCATATGCCTTATCAGGATCCTTCAAGGATACTTGTCATGTTAGGATCATGGATTCTGATCACATGAAATATTTCTTCAAATGGACAGCATTCCAAGCTCTTGGTAGCAAATCACCTTCCATTGTTAGCAATCGATATGCCCCCTTTCCTGCTTCAGCTTCAATCAAATAGGGGCCTTCCCATTTTGGTGCCAACTTTCCATCAGCAGGATTGATGGTATTCTGAAATGCTTTCCTTAATACCATATCACCAACTTGGAATTTCCTGATCCTGACATTTTTGTTGTAGGCTCCAGCCATCCTTTGTTGATAACTAGCTATCCTTATCCTTGCCAAATCCCTGATTTCTTCTATAGTATCCAAGTCCTGAACCAAGTTTTCAGCGTTCTCTCCAGGATCACGAATACTTGTTCTTGCAGTTGGAACCACCATCTCTGTAGGGATCACTGATTCTGCCCCAAATACCAAAGAAAATGGAGTTTGGCCTGTAGCATTCTTGGGAGTTGTCCTATCAGCCCAAAGCACATAAGGTAGTTCTTCTGCCCATTTTCCTTTCTTGGATCTAAGCTTCTTCTTCAAATTGTTGATGATGATCTTGTTGGATGATTCTGCCTGACCATTAGCTTGCGGGTGGACTGGTGTTGATGTTATCATCTTAATCCCCTAGCTGTCACAAAAGTTAGTGGTTCTATTCCCAATAAATTGGGATCCATTATCACAAATAATCTCAGAAGGGATACCAAATCTAGTAATAATATTTCTTTTAATAAAGGATATAACTTCCTTTTCTCTGACTTAAGCAAAGGCTTCAGCCTCTATCCACTTAGAGAAGTAATCAGTCATAGCAAGCATGAATACTTTTCCATCAGGTGCCTTAGGAAGCTTTCCAACTATATCCATTCCCCATCTCATGAATGGCCAGGAAGAGGATATAGGATGCAAGAGTTCTACTGGTTGGTGAAGGATATTACTATGCCTCTGACAAGGATCACACTTCTTGGCATACTCCACAGCATCCTTCTTCATAGTGGGCCAATAGTATCCTGTCCTCAGGATCCTTGAGAATAATGCCCTGCCCCCAGTGTGGTTTCCACAATCTCCTTCATGGAAATCCTTTAGGACTTCTTGGATTTCAGGCTCCTCAATGCATCTTAGATATGGTCCTGCAAGAGATCGTTTATACAACATATTATTCAATATTGTAAATTGAGATACCTTAGTTTTGAAAGCCCTTGGGTTTTCTCCTGTAGGAATTTCCCCATGTTGTATGTATCTCATAATTGGGAGGATCCATGATCCTGAATGAGATTGAGTATCATCACTAGGGATGATTGCAGAATCCTCTCCTATCTCCATAGCTACATGATCCTCGATAGCAGGGGTCAGGATATGGGTAATAGGGATCTTTGTATCCTCCGGGATCTTCAAGGATGACCCTAGATTAGCTAATGCATCAGCTTCTGCATTCTCTTCCCTTGGTACCTGTGTCAAACTAAAGGATACAAAGGAGAGTGCCAATTCTTTGACTATCTCTAAATATTTGATTAGCTTCTCACCTTTAACAGCATAGGATCCATTAAAGTGATTAGTGATTAATAAAGAATCTACGTGTACCTCAAGATACCTTATCCTCATATGCTTAGCGATTTGCAAACCAGCTATCAAGGCTTCATATTCAGCCTCATTGTTGGTAGTTTGAAATTCACAAGCTATGGAGTGGGGTATTATGTCCCCCTGTGGCGATTTTAGTAGTATTCCAAGCCCTGTTCCGTTTACATTGGAGGATCCATCAGTGAACAGTATCCAAGGATCCTTGGTTTCTTCAAGCTGTTGGACTTCTAATTCAGCTTCCTTTTGTAAATCACTACTAAAATCTGCCACAAAGTCAGCTAAGGCTTGGGATTTGATGGCAGTCCTTGGTTCATATCGTATATCATATGCACTCAGCTTCACTGCCCACTTAGCCATCCTTCCTGACATTTCAGGTTTCCTGAGAACATTCTTAATCGGAAAATTAGTCTTAACAATAATGACATGAGTCTCAAAATAATGTCTTAATTTAGTAGATGCCATAATTAATGCAAGGATAAGTTTTTCTAAGTGTGAATACCTGGATTCAGCATCAAGTAAACTCTTACTTACATAATAGACAGGATGTTGTGTACCTTGGTGATCCTTAACAAGGACCGCACTTACTGCTTTTGAGGATACTGCTAGGTACAAGGATAATACATCCCCTTTTTCTAGTTTCATCAAGGCAGGGGCTGAGGATAGGTAATCCTTAAGAGCCTTGAGGGCACTTTCATGCTTCTCAGTCCATTCAAATTTCTTGTTCTTCCTCAGGATGTCATAGAATTCCTTGCACTTTTCTGAGGATTTGGATATGAATCTGTTCAATGCCGCGATCCTGCCTGTCAATCTTTGCACATCTTTAGCATTGGCAGGAGACTTGATATTCACAATAGCCTTGATTTGTTCTGGACTTGCTTCAATGCCCCTCTTTGTCACCATATAGCCTAAGAATTTACCTGCCTTAACACCAAAATGACACTTGGAAGGATTTAGTTTCATATTAAATTTATCAAGGATATTGAATGCTTCCTCCAAGTCTTTAAGGTGATCCTCAGCTTTCTTGGACTTGACCACCATGTCATCTATATAGACTTCTATAGTGTGTTCAATTTGCTCCTTGAACATCATATTGACAAGCCTTTGATAAGTAGCACCTGCATTCCTTAATCCAAATGGCATAGCGATATAACAGTATATACCAGTTGGGGTCATAAAGGCTGTATCCTCTTGATCAGATGGTTCCATCTGAATTTGTTGAAATCCAGACGAAGCATCCATAAAAGTCAACAACTCATGACCCGCGGTAGCATCCACCATGGAGTCAATGTGGGGTAATGGGAAAGGATCCTTGGGACATGCCTTGTTTAAGTCAGTAAAATCGACACATACCCTCCACTTTCCATTTTTCTTTTGAACAACAACCACATTGGCTAACCATCTTGGATACTTAACCTCTATAATCATACCTGCCCGAAGTAGTTTGTCTACCTCTTCCTGGATAATAGCATTCCTTTCAGGCGCAAACTTCCTCCTCTTTTGATGAATTGGCTTGAATGACCTGTCAATGCCAAGTTTGTGAGTAATTATATCCTTAGATATACCTGTCATGTCATCATGTTTCCAGGCAAAGGTGGATTTCCTTCTCTCAAGGAAGGATACTAGCTCCTGTTCGATGTCGCTAAGGATCCCTGATCCTATAAAGATCTTGGATTCAGGATCCTCAGGATCCATGAGGATTTCTTTCAAATCATGTTCTCTTGCCTCCAAGACATCTCTTGAAGGATACTTTAATTGCTATTGCTCCCTTGGTCTTGAGGCTGGCTTCATTGAGGATGTATAACAATTCTTAGCCTCTTGTTGATCACTCTCAATTTTCACCACTCCCCATGGACTTGGAAGCTTTACACACTGATGATAGGTGGATGGGACTGCCTTCATGTCATGTATCCACGGCCTGCCTAGGATAACATTACAACATGATAAGCAATCTATAACACAAAACTTTTGATAAGAATGCAATCCTTCAATATAGATTGGGAGTTTGATGTCCCCCAATGTATTCTTAGTTTCTCCACTGAATCCCACAAGTACTGAGGATCTTGGGATAATGTCAGACTCCGGGATATTTATCTTCTTGAGGACATCAAGCTGAATGATGTTCACAGAGCTTCCTCCATCTATAAGGATCCTGCGAACAAAGTGGTTAGAAATAAACAATGTAATTACAAGACCATCGTGATGAGGATCCTGGACATCAACACGATCATCTTCATCAAAGGTTATAACTTTATCCTGGGTAACAACGGAGGTCCGGACGGGTCTGTCTCCATTATCCATCTTGGTTTCCTTAGCATGTCTTTTTGCTGTTGAAAAGGAGGTACCACAAATGTCTGATCCACCGGATATGAAGTTTATGACTTGCGCATCTGCTGGAGGAGCAGGGGCCCTTTCCGGGATCCTTTTAGGATCCTGGATCCTTGACTTCTTTCGTCCCAAAAGCTCTTTCAAATGCCCCTTGCTCAACAAGTAACCAATTTCCTTTCTCAATGCGATGCACTCTTCAGTGAGATGCCCAAAATCCTCATGATAAGCACACCACTTGGATTTATCCTTTGTAGCAGCTGGTTTATCACTCTTCCTTAGCCACCTAGCTTTCTCACCTAGATTCTGCATCGCAAGGATTAGTTCATTGTTATCAACAGAAAAACAGTATTCAGAAATAGGAAGATAATCCTCATCATCCTCTTCTTGTTCCACTGCATGCACGTTCTGGTTATCAGATCTATTGTAAGACTTTGATTTGTTATTCCTGAAGTAGGATCCTTGCTTCTCCTGTTTTGAGGATCCTGTCAGTCTATCCTGGATCCTTTTGTCATCCTCTAAGCGGATAAACCTAAGGGCCCTGGTTCTTACTTCATCAAGATTCCTGCAAGGTGTCATAACAAGATCATCATAGAATAATGAATCCCTAAGCAATCCCATTTTAAAGGCTTCTACATCCGTGGCAATATCCAAGTTAGGAATATCTAAGGATTCTTTACTAAACTTAGTGATGTAATCTCTAAGTGATTCATTTTGACCTTGAGTTACCCTATATAAATCACTAGTTAATCGTTCAAATTTCCTACTACAAGAAAATTGACTATTAAACAAATTAACTAGATTAGCAAATGAAGTAATAGAGTAAGGGGGAAGACTTAGCAGCCATTTAAGAGCAGATCCTGTGAGTGTGGATCCAAATCCCTTGCATAGACATGCTTCTTTTAACCTTTCAGGAATTGGATTGATCTGCATCCTCTCCCTGTATTTAGCTACATGCTCCTCTGGATCCGTTGAACCATCATACAGTTTCATGGATGGTATCTGGAATCTTTTGGGTATCTCAGCATCACATAAGGGTGGTGCAAAACGAGATATCCTATGGCTACCATCTGCAATTTCAGGAATGGGTTTAACCACTCCTGGAACACTGGATATCAAATCCTTGAGCTTCTGTAACTCCCTGGCCATAGCCTGATTGATACCTGTATCCTGCATTAAGCCATGGTTAGTGTTGTATGAATTATTGAAAGTGTTACCTCCCACGGGATTCATATTTGGAATTCCAGATGTGTATCCATATTGGCGGGACTCTGGTATGATCGAAGGACCAGATGAAGCAATGGTTTGCATTGGTATGAAGTCTCCTTGATGAACATTCGAGCTCTGGGGCTGCATACTTCTCAAGAATCCTTGATCCTGAAAGACGTTGGATACTTGAAGTTGAGATGATCCTTGGACCTGAAAGGATCCTGGAACCAGAGAGGATCCTAGGACACGGGAGGATCCTTGGATCGGGAAGGATCCTTGGACCTGGGAGAATCCTTGGACCGGGAAGGATCCTTGGACCTGGGAGGATCCTTAGACCTGGGAGGATCCTTGGACCTGGGAGGATCCTTGGACCTGGGAGGATCCTTGGACCTGGGAGGACCCTTGGACCTGCATGCATTCCCAAATATCCTCCTGAGATGAAGGATCCTTGTGGCTGGTAGTGAGAGCCAAATGCCTGACTCATTATTGTTGTTCCCTGACGTCTTCCTGGTAATTCACCCAAGTATTGCACATCTGGGGCTGCTGAGTGCTGGGAAGTTATGACTGGAGTGTAAAAGTTCAGCGACCTTGGCATCAGAGGAGAGTGATCCTCCACTGATTTCTTCTATTTCTTGATCTCAGCGATCTCCCGGAGGATCCTTTCGTTGGTTTTGTCCTGCTCTTGTGCATGATTCCTCATCTGCAAAATCAGAGCATAAAGATCATTAGTAGTAGGATTAGTTGAAAAAGAAGAAGTTGGTGGTTTTGTGAAAATGGGGGTTTGTTTCTTCGCAGCATTCTCAGCATTCTTCTGGGATCCAGAAGGTGGTGGAGGCAAAGGAGGAACGCCTTGTGAAGAACTGAATGACGGCATTAAGCTTGAAGTGTTCTTCGTTGAGGAAGCCATCTGCCTGGTTGTAACGAACCGAAATAACCACAAAAGTATGAATTTTCTTAGGAATGAAGCACCAATTGCCCCACGGTGGGCGCCAAACTGTTTTGGTCAAAAATCAAGCAATGACAATGCAACCAAACTTTCTGTTGTGAGGTATGATGCTTGAATTGATGAACAACAATAAGGATCACTCAGAAATGAAATGAACAAGTGACACAAAGATTTATACGAGGAAAAAGCCCTTGATCAATGAATGATCTCCGGCATAAAAAACCTCGGGTGATGGAAACTACCGATCACCAACTCAAATTAAACAATGAATGTATTACAACTTTGGATGATAGCGAGCTAAGTACAAGGATCACTATAGTGTATTGTGTAAAAAAGTATGTAATCGCCAAGTGAATTAACGAGAACAGGTGAGAGCAGTTGTACGAGTGCGTGTGTAGCCAAAAATAGCCAAGTGTTTCTATATAGCTCGCTACCCCGTTTAAAAATGGAAAAATATCTAAGCTAACAAACATTCCGCATTTCATGCAACTCCTCCACGAACTCCATAACGTCCACTTCAGTTAGGCACGTGCGGAATGAGCTATGGAATATGCTCCAGGAATATCGCCAAGACCAAGTCCAAGCTCGTACTCCTGCAAAACAATACCATATTCAAAGTAGACAATCGTTAGTATAAGGATCCTTAAGATGATCCATGATCCTGATCCTGAAACACTTCTGAGGATCACTAACTCAAACAGAAGTGAGGATCACCAAACCCAACAGTAATTGAGGATCACAAATTGTTAAGAAATCCTCCCCTAACAGGATATTTGATCCTTGATCATATCCTAAACTTTTTGACATAAACTGATTTTATACTTTCACTAATAACTTGTAAGTATAAAGAATTGTGCAATAACAAATGAAAGATAAACAACATCAGGATAGTCAAATGGTTAAAGTTTATTTATTTATCATAGTTAACCCTTTAAAAGGTTGTCAAAATTGCCAACCCAAGCTTCTACCAGCAAAACGTGGCCCGTCCACTTAGGTTGGAAAAGGGTGTCCATACTAAATGTTTGATAAAGTGCAGGAAATAAAGACGAGGGGCACCAAAGGCTTCATCCTCCACAAACAGAAGGACCCATCCACCTTTGCTACCCCCTATTGTCCAGAGGATCAGTGATCCTTAAACCTAAAGCTATTGTTTAAAGTACAGACCATCATTGTTTAAAAACATAACAACCAAAAAACTGCCAAATCATAAAAAATGGGATCCAGCCACGTCTAGAAATTTCCATCATCGCCCATTTCTGCAGCCTACACCTTCACTGCATCATCACCACCAGCTACCTCCTCCACCGGATCCTTCAGCCCACTGCTACCAGCCTCGATTGCCAGGACCTCCCCAGCATCCTCTTCATCATCCAGCTCCGCCAGCTTCAGCTTCCAAGCCTCCTGATTCCAGGCAGACCAGTCAAAAGAAGGATCCTCAGCCTCCTTTGCCATTTGAAGCTTGATCTTGAGCATGGCGATTGTAGCAGAGAGCTTTGCCCCTTCCATCACCTCCTCCTTTTCCTGCTGAGCTGTGATTTGGTCAAGACCAGCTCCTTTTTCACCAGATTGAGATCCTTCTCGAGGGAGGAGATTGTCTTGTCTTTGGCCAGGAATATCTTCTGGATGTCCAGGTTCTTTTGCTCAGCCTCTTCGAGATGATGATCCAGAAGCATGTGGATCTCAGCAAATTTCTGCATAAAACAAGCATATGATCAGGATCCGTTATCCTCAGAAAGGAAATATCAGACTTAAGGATCCAGGATCCTTACCTCGGAGACATACTCCTCGAACTGGTGTTGGATGAGAGGGAGGCCTTCAAGGGACTCGGAAGCTTTTCTTTTCTTTGCACCCTTGCCCTTCGTGCTGGCAGCCTTAGGATTTGGGATGCTGGGACTGGCAGCAAGTTGTTTCTTGATGGACTTGGAGGAAGCAAATGCGTCAAGGTCACTGACACTGAACCTGGAAGCTGATCTTGAGTATTTTCCAGCGCCTACAAGTGCAAAAAATAGATAAGTATTCATATTTTTCTTTCATTTAATTATTTCTTCATAGATAGATTTGAATACTTACTTGACATTGTGAAGGAACCGAAGGATGCTTCATGTGAATCCTTTGGCTTGATTTGAAATGTCCTTACAGCAGGGTCAAGCCTCCAAAAGGCAGCAACTCTTTCTTTTGTTGTAGGTGTTTCTTGAGTATGAGAGAGCGAGATAGCTGCAAAGATAGAAAGAAGGATCAGTTATCCTTAACAGAAAAAGAATCCTACTATGATCCTTGTCTAAGGATCCCATATCCTACCCTGGGTGATCCACTTTTTGGGGAGATTTTTCCCATCTGGGATTGAGTCCCTCCTCACAAAGAAGAAATGGCTCTTCCAGTGGGTATCGTTTTTGGTGGTCTTGAGGATTGGGTGAGGCTGGCCAGGTATGTGCTTGAACAGGAAACGGTGTGAACCATGGCTAACAAGGTTGTATAACTGACTCAACTCAGACATCCCTATTTCTACACCCTCCTGCTCGATGATGTTTTCAAGGGTATACAGAACTCTCCACATTATTGGCATGGCTTGAATGTAGCACATGCCCGTGAGTGTGAAGAAGGATTGTGTAAAGGCAGGGAAAGGATAAGAAAACCCTATCAGAAAAGGGGTGGCTGGAAAAGTGACCCAAGTGTCGGAAATATAGTCACTCTTCATTGAAGAGTCAAAGGATCGGAAGACGGCTTTAGCCGGAAAACAATGGCGAATCCGATCAATCTCAGGATCGGTAAAACGGCAAAGTTCCAGCGAAGGGTTTTTGGTAACTCCTTGGCTCTTCAGAGGGCTATCTTTTTTACGATCCTTAGAAGGTGAGGATCGGAGAACCATCTTAGTCATGGATGCTCGGAGAAAAGAGGATCGGAATAGAAGAATTTAGAGAGAAGGAAAGAGAGAATACCTGTTTGTTCTCCGGATGAAGATTTAAAGGAGTGAAATGCTCGAATTTAAACGCATCTTGATCCTTGTCTCTAACTCTGAATTTATAATGATGATTTTGTAGGAAGTCTTGTCGCTGACGTCATGTTGCAACGGCTAGTCTGATTACAACGGCTATATTTACGATAACTGATTCGTTTGTGATAAGGCAGAAAATATGACTCATCTAGTTATATTTAATTCCTCATATTTTGTGGGCAATTGTTAGGGATGGATCTTCACAACCTATGGATCACGGATCGTGCAGCCAGGATCACGGATCCTCAGTTCAATTTTGAATTAAGGATCCTCATAAGACGTTGCAGGATTAAGGATCTAGGATCCTCATTATGATCCTTATACTAACAATTGTTTCCATTATGTTTGAACTTGTTTTGTAGGAGTATACGAGTGGGACTTGGTCTTGCCGAGATTCCAGGGGAATATGCTCCATTATTCTGCACGTGCATGGCCTTTGTGACCGTTATGGAGGTCGTGGGAAGCTAGCATGATTTGCGGATTGTTAGTTAGCTAGATTATTTATATTTTTATAAAGGGGATAACAAGCTTGATTAGATAGAACAGTTAGAAAACACACACTGCTCGAGAACTCTCTGCAACTTATTGGCGATTACACACTTTTTGCACACTAGTGATCCTTGTAACAAGCTTGTTGTCATCCCAAATTGTATACATTGTTTATTTAATATACTTGGTGATCGGTAGTTTCCATCACCCGAGGTTTTTTGTGCCGGAGATCATACATTGGTCAAGGGCTTTTTCCTCGTATAAATCCTTGTGTCCAACATTCTTTTCATTCATACATATGTTCATCAATTCAAGCATCACACCTCACAAAATCAGATTTGGTTGTATTATCCTTGTGAGATTTTTGACCAAAACACCTCTAATGGGTCAAAACTGCATATATCCAAACTGGACAGTCTTATGACCAAAACTGGACAGACTTATGACCAAAACTGCATACCTCTAATGGGTCAAAACTGCAAACTCCAAACACAATTGACCATAACTTCAATGAGTAATCTGCACATGCAATCTCTAATGACCAAATCTGCACATGCACTCTCTAATGACCAAAAATGCAGTCTCTAATGACTAAATCAGTGCAATGCATAATGACCATTACATAACCAACAGTTATACCATTACATAACCAACAGTTATAACATCACCAAAAGTTATCCTAAATAGTTATAACATCACCAAAAGTTATCCTAAAGAGTTATTACATCACCAAAAGTTGTCCAAACAGCCTAACAGCACAAAAAGGTCATAAAGACCACAAAATAGTCAAACAAGTCCAGTTATTACAAAAAAGTCAAACTATGACTTTTTAACAACAGCCTTCTCTGTTCCCTTTCCATTTGACATTTCCTTTGACAGTTGACTTTTTAGTTGACTTCTGGCTTGAAATTTTGCTTCCCTCCTGGGTAGATTGCTGAGTTGTTCCTTGTGAAGCTACTGGAGTGGATTGCTGATTTGTTCTTTGTGAAGCTACAGGAGTAGATTGCTGATTTGTTCTTTCTGAAGCTACAAGAGTAGATTGCTGAGTTGACTTCTGGCTTGACTTTTTGGTTCCCTTTTGTCCCTTTTTAGCAGACCCTACAATATAAAAAACAAAATGAGTTAAAGCCTACAATATACACAGACAACTGTCACTAAAACAAGTCATTCACCTGTAGTCATATTTCCTTGTTCAGTACATTTTCTCTTGTTGTGACCTCTAGCCCCACAATTACCACAAGTCATTATCACCCCATGCTTATGTCCTCTAACATGTGTATAATGTGGTTTGACCTTGCATTGATGATAAAGCCATTAAAAGTTTATGCCATGTTGTTTACTATAACATCACATTTTGTGTGAGTGTTCAAATAGCACCTGTTGAACCACTTGGGATTTTTCTTCAGTAAGGCCTCTACTGCATCAGGGTTTATGGTCCTAATCTCTTCAATGGCTTGCAAGTAATCAGCTTCACAATAGGCCCTAGTTGATTTCCAAAATAGCTCCTTTAACTCTTCATCTTTGTATGTTTTGTGCCAGTTAGCATAGATGTGTCTTGCACAGTTTCTATGCTCTGCCTTTGGCCATACCATTGCAACAGCATTTAGCAGACTCTGCAAAAGCAATACAACAGTGTCACAGATAAGTGATGAATAAGCAAATTATTGGTTAGGGAGATCTACCTTTTGCTGGTCAGATATAAATGTCCATGATTCACCATCATCAGTTACTCCCAAATATTGCCTAAGCTCATCCATAAACCATTCCCAACTCTCATTATTTTCCCCTTCAACTACTGCCCATGCCAAAGGAAACATTTGGTCATTACCATCCCTTCCCACAGCTGTTAACAACATCCCTCCAAGGAATGTTTTAAGAAAACACACATCTAAGCACAATACCTTCCTGTGTCCTGCTAAAAAACTTTTTTGACTCCATCAAAACAAACAAACAGTCTAAAGAATGTTTCACATGTGGCCTCTGGATCTAGATTAATGAAACCTGGTGGAGCAGTTTCTAACCTAAAGGTTGATGATGGATTTGCTTTCTTTAGAACTTCCAGGTAAGAACCAATTTTACTGTAATGATCTCTCATTGAACCATGAAGCTTCTTGTGTGCACTTGATTTAGCCTTGTAAGCTAACCACTTAGTTATAATTACCTTAAACTTCTGTTTAACTGCTGCTTGAATCTCCTTAGCAGACCAATTTGGCTTGGCCTTAAACAAAGGAAGGAACGCATCCCCTAAGACTTGGCAGTTAGCTGTCTATTCTTGATCATGTTTCTCTGGCAGTTGTATTTGTTCTTCACACTTTTAATCATGTAACACTCTTTGGCTTTGTTTAGTGAACAATATAGATAGAAGGGACACCCTAGTACACACTTCACAACTAAACGACCTTCTTCCTTATTATCACTTTTTGCAATGATCAGATTCCTGCCTTTAGTCACAGCATATCTTCTCACTGCCTCCTTAAAATGATCCCTTGATGCAAACCGTATTCCAACTTTCCATGTAAACTTTTTCCAGTTGGTGTGTTCATTTACACTTGGAGTAGTTTCTTTGTACTTCTTACCTCTTATATCATCATCCTCACTCTCACCAGGAGTAGCAACATCACCATCAGATTCCTCGTAACTACTGTATCCCTCTACATGTGCACACCCTGCATCATTAGACTCACTCAACTTACCTTCTTTTTCATAAGGTTTAGTACACTGTTCAACTAACTTCTTTTTAGCTTCAAGTGCATCCTTATTAGCTCGTTTAATGGCATCTTGTGATTGTCTCCATTCAGCATCTTCTCTGTCTGAATCTGAAAAAGCTACTTCATCATGAACCTCATCTTCATTACCCTCCTCAAGAAAACCATCATCTTCATCTGAACTTGACTCTTCTGCCCCATTTAAGTCAGCTTTATAGTCATTGTCTTCACTGTCATCTTCATCTGCACACTCTTGTACACTATGCTCCTTATCAAAACCAATCCCCTCTTCCACTAAAACCTCTTCTCCAATAGGCTTCTTTTGCAAACCATCTGTTTCTTTCGATACACCCTCTTGAATAATAGACTCCTCATCCAAATCAAATGCCCATGTAGCCTCTTGTACACTAGGCTGATTATTCAAACCAACTGGTTTATCAGCAACAGCCTCCTTTCCTGAGGCAGTGGATCCAGATCTAGGGACTTCAAGTACAGGAGTGTTACCACTTTTGTCAGATGCCCTACTCACTCTACTAACATGGACTACTTTCTTTTTGGACTGGGTTACAAGTTTTTTGGGCCGACCTCTTCGTTTAATGGGTTGGGAACTGGATTGGGCTTGTGGTTTAATGGGTGGTGAATAAGATTAGGCTTGGGGTTTACTGGGCTGGGACATGAATTGGACTTCTTGTTCATGGGTAATTGGACAGACTTGAATAAATACCTCCATGAATGGTTCAGACCATGTTCGAGCCTTTAATGCAATCTCCATAACATCATTATCATTCTCAAAAAGCTTGAATTCACCATTATCAGCATTTAATCCATACATGTAAAAATCCATACTTTTATAACACCCAGTATCCATTGCATACTCTAACAACTCAAAGTATGCAATGTGATCAACATCCATACGTATCAACTTAGATTGACCTCCAATATATTGAGGTTGATCAAAACTAAAATCCAATGTTCCACCATACCATAGCATCACATCGATAACCTCCATCAGTGCAATCAGTGAACAATACCAGAAATATTTGAGAGAAAACGTACCTCTGATCGACTAGGGTTTGATCGCCATTGATGAACTTGAGAGCTTCTGATATGTTATTATCTTGGTTTGAGTGAAGTGACTGTATTTTGGGGATTATAAACTTCATCGAATCAGGGGTTATCCACATAAGCTCATGTATGACAAGTATGAAATGCCACATCAGATAAAATTGCCACATAGGCTAAATTTACTAACCTGGTTAGTGAATATTTAACGAGGGGGTGCCATGACAATCAATGTGTTAAGTTGGGAGTGGTCTGATCCAAAGTGAAAGTTGAGAGTGCCATCGGCCAAATGGCAATAGTTGGGGGTGTTTAAATCCATTAACCCTAAATAAAAAATTAAAACTAGTTATTTTTACGAAAATTGCAACTTGCACCACACCATGTAACAAAAGAATTGTATTGTTTTATAAATTATATGGTTCAGTGATTATGATAATGTTAAATTTAGTGGAGGAGCTTGACCAAAAGTTTTGTGAGGGCGGAAAGTTATGGGACTCAATTTTTTCCTATCGCTATGTTTCGGGTTATATGTTCGGGTCAGATCAAACAATTATAACTCCAAATAAAACTAAATAATTTTCTTTCATTCAAAGGACCCGTTCTTACAAATAAAAAAACTAAATTTGAACCATCAAGTTTCATTTAAATAAAAACTAGTTTGAGACTATATTTAAACTCACCTCAAGTTTAAAACCAATTATTAAACATTTACTAATAGCCCATTTTTTTACAATTTTTTAACTCAAAACAAAAATATGTACATATTTTTTGGACAATAAACTTGGTAAGGACAGAAAAATTTTAGCCAAAATAATTTTTTTTTTTTTTGGGGGGGGGGGGGGTATATAATGTTAACAATTTTGGGCGAAAAATCGAAAAAATTACACTGCTAACCGAAACATTGGCGAGGACAGATGCACCCCGTTGCCTCTTGAAAGCTCAGCCCCTGTTAGATTGTATTGATGTATAAATTATATTATATGATTCGATAGTGTTTCAAAAAAATTTTTCATGATTTTAGTGGAAGTTACAAATTATAGTTGGAAAATATCCTTTGGAAGGTTATAATAATGAAATGGCTTATATAAAAAAAAAATCTGATGAAAAATTACAATGATAACTGAAACATTGGCGAGGGCAGATGCACCCCCTTGCCCTTTGAAAGCTCTGCGCCTGTTAAATTGTATTGTTTTATAAATTAGGGAGATGATCAAATAGGAAGTTTAGTTTGGCTAGAAAAGATAGAAATCAATATGATTATGACATGTAGCAAAATTTAAAAATAAAGGGGAAAGGTATTTTAGTCAATTTTATCCAATCTTCTCCCTTCTTCTCTCCCTCTAACTTCAAAACCAACCATTTTCAAAACACACTATCTTCAACATTTTTTTCACTTTCTATCTCAATAATCACTGCATTATAGTGCGATTTTCGTCACCGATCAATGATTCAAACATCCAATCAACGTGTTCTTCAACTTTTTTGAAGAAACCCAGTTTAATTTCATATAATATCTCATTTTTTTCCCGTGATTTTGAAGCGAATCACTCGATTCGTTTGATTCGATCGTTGATTAGCACTCAAATTTTGTCAATCATTGAATAAATCTGAAGAAATCGGTTTCGATCTATGTAAGAAATTTTTGAATTGCATTTTTACGATCTGGGTTTTTGAATTGAGTCATCGCGTTTTACAAAGGAATGAAAAAACGTTTTTTTTTTTCAGTCAATTGCGTTTTAGAAACAACAAATTTTATTGTGTTTTTAGTCCATTGCGTTTTAGGTAAAACACATTTTATGTGTTTTTAGTCTATTGTGTTTTAGATAAAACACATTTTTATGTGTTTTTAGTCAATTGCATTTTATAATAAACATTTTTTCTGTGTTTTTAGTACATTGTGTTTTAGAAAAAAAAACACATTTCTTTGTATTTCCAGTCAATTGCGTTTTAGAATAAACACTTCTTTTGTGTTTTTATTACATCACGTTTTAGAAAAACACACATTTCTTTGTGTTTTTAGTCCATTACGTTTAAAAAGACTTTTTTTTGTTTTTAGTCTATTGCATTTTAGAAAAATACATTTATTTATGTTTTTAGTCAATTGCTTTTTAGAAAAAAAAAACATTTTTTTTGTTTTCTGGCCATTGCGTTTTAGAAAAAAAAAACATTTCTTTGTGTTTTCTGGCCATTGCGTTTTAGAAATAAGACATTTCTTTGTGTTTTTAGGCCATTGCATTTAAAAAAAAGACATTTCTTTGTATTTTTCAGCCATTGCGTTTTAGAAATAACATATTTCTTTTTTGTGTTTTTTAGTCATTGCGTTTTAGAAAGAAAAAAAAAACATTTCTTTGTGTTTTCTAGTCATTGTGTTTTATAAATAAGACATTTCTTTGTGTTTTAGGCCATTGCGTTAAAAAAAACATTTCTTTTTGTTTTTCAGCCATTGCGTTTTAGAAATAACACATTTTTTTTTGTGTTTTTTGTCTATTGCGTTTTAGAAACAAGACATTTCTTTGTTTTTTTTTTTTTTTTTTGTCAATTGCATTTTAGAAAAAAAAATCATTTTTATGCTTTTTGTCCATTGCGTTTTACGCATCTGGGTTTTCAATTTTTTTTTTCAAAAATATAACAATACTCGTTTTAAAGATAAAAAACGCTCGTTTTTTTGTGCAATTTTTATAAAAAAAAATAATGTCGTATGAAATAGTACGTTTAAAAAAATAGGGGAATTGAAGGAGAGAGAAACTATTGCTTTGGATTGACTAGAATACCCATAGACAAACTCACGCACCTCGTTCTTTTTATCAATTATACTCATTTAATCTAAGCTCTTGATTAATCAATTGATTGTTAAGATTATTTCTTAACCTTCTTAAACAAAATAAACTTTCTAGTATATCCTGACATTTATAAATTATAATATATGGTTCAAAGAATGTTTCAAAAATATTTTCCATGATTTTACTAATTATAGTTGTAAAATATCCTTTGGATGGTTATAATTTTATCCATGTAGGGCGATGAAGATACCATCCTTGCTTCCCGGATCTAGGTTTATTCTTTATAATTTTAGTAAAAATAATAAAATGGTTTCGTGACGTGATGTAATTTTTCCACATTCTCTACCTATTTTTATATTACTTTTACCATAAAACCCCCTCAAAATTTCGCTAGTGTTAATAGCACCCTAAACTTAATATAAAACATTATGCAACCCCTTCCAACAAAAGAAGTTGGTAGCACGAAATTTATACTTTTGCAATTCCATTGGTTGAATTATGTTTCATAATTCTTAAACATTCATTTTAAATATATTTAATATGGAAATTTATTTGATCTATTTGAATGATTTAGCGCTTAGCGCGAGTTCTTAATAGATGGTAGGTTAATTATGTGTGAATTTGTGGTTAAAAATTTATATCTTTTGTTAGAATTAAACAATATTTAGTGAAACACATGGTTAAATTACTATTAGTTATATATATGAAAAATAATCGATTCTTTTTTTGCCAATAATATCATTTCATGTTCCAACCTGGGCATTATGGTGGAGACACCGCGCTGCGGTCCGTTTCCCGGTTTCGCTTGCGCGATTTGCACT
The DNA here is from genome assembly GCA_030545235.1 of Helianthus tuberosus. Taxonomy (NCBI): domain Eukaryota; kingdom Viridiplantae; phylum Streptophyta; class Magnoliopsida; order Asterales; family Asteraceae; genus Helianthus; species Helianthus tuberosus. The sequence continues at coordinate 90,998,029 of CM060369.1, forward strand.
TCTGATTGGTTCCATCCATCCCCAACCCTAATGAATCGAGTATGAAGGGGTCAAGCGGTTCGGGTTTTCGGTCGGTTCCCGTTCACCTTCCCCCCTCGTCCTTCTGATCCTAGAAAACGTCCGAAAAAACCTGCTACGGAACTACCGAGCAGGGGCAAAAATATGATAAGTAGATACATAATTTCGAGTGTGATCAGACATACCTATTGATAAATCCCTAACTTTAGGTCTTTTTTAAATTGATTCAATTGTGAAATAAAATATCACGAATTAACAATATCAATATAATTATTCCTTCAGAGCATTCCCGTATGGTTCGTCATTCCCATCGATATAATTAGGTAAACCTTATACTATCCTTACAAAAACTCATACATCTCACTACAAATAGGGTGGATTCGACACCATTTGCTAATGCACATCCATATTATGCTTGCAAGACTACAAAAAAAAAAATAACTGATGTTCGATAATTCACTTTATAATTTGCATACGTCTGGTCTAGAAATGATGTGCCTTTTCGACAGAGCTTATAGATTTGGGATCCCGTCCATCTTCGTACATCAACAAAAGCTATTAACCTTCATTGGAACCCAATTGTTCCCCTTTAGAATAAAAGTAGAGTCATGAGAATCATGAAGATCACTGATAGTTTCTTTGGCAAATTTAAACTTAGAATTGCCTGTGTGATCTCTTTTAAAGATCCAACTATCATCCGTTATAGACAAAGATACTCCATCAAGAAAATTGTTGAAGTTGATCCATCTCATCAGGTTCGCGAGGATCCCTCATTTGTCTCCAAATTATGTTATTATTCAGTTTTTTCTGCCACTCGACCACTATATACCTTTTATCCGATGCTAGATCAAAAGAGAGTGAAACTGTTGAGATAAAGCGTCATCCACCACCCACCAGTCTAACGAGAAATAAATGTCGTTCCCTTAGCCTAATACACCTTTGAAAAGCCTCTTGATGTCAATCCTGATGAAGTAAGTCTGATTCAGCTTTGTAAATATTTATCGAGATCCCAAAGCTATATAATCTAATAGGTAAAACGTTCCATTAACGAGAAGCGTGATGAATGGCCCAAATGACATTATGCTAGAGCCTGTTCTTCTCAACTTTGAAACACCAACGCCATTTCTAAAACATCCCCATATTCATAGCCTTTAGAGCACCCAAGTCAAGGCCACTCGAGTCCTTTGAGCAAACAAGCTATTCCCATTTAACCTAGTTTATGCAAGCTTTCTCGTCTTAGCAACCCCTTAGAAATTTCCTTCTTGTTTTTTCTAGAGTTCCACTCACTTGAAACAGAGCACTGTGTAATGAGAATTAATAAGTAGGGAGGCTATTTATGACCAGCGTAATAAGAGTAAGACGTCGTCCAATGGATAAGTACTTCGTCTTCCACTAGGATAGCCGAGAGTCAAATGCATCCAAAATAGGCTTCCAGTTTTTAACCAAGTTCATGCTAGCGTCTACTTGTACCAAGTATGAAAAGAGAAATAAACCTAAGTTACAATGAATAAGGCCATCTATCCTATTCAGATCACCCTCCTCCACAACCACTATATACAAACTACTCTTCCTCTATTTAACTTTTAGGGTAGAGATAAGATAAAAGCACCGTAACAATCTATTGAGATTTTGGGCATTTTATTCCAACCATTCACCAAGAAAGATAACATCATCCACGCAAATAAAGTTTGAAATAACCGACCCCTCATTTGGTGTAGAGATTTCGTGAAAAAACACCCATGGAAATAGCCTTTTTAGTGATACCTAACAAAGCTTCCATCGCAACAATAAAAATGAAGGAAGACATAGGGTCGTCTTGTCTAACTCCGCTAAAATAGACGGTTAACAAGTCAAAGAACATTAAAAGTGATAATAACACATCTTAAAGGACTTGAGATGACAACAACAAAACTTAAGCTTCACAAGCAAACTTGTAAATAATAACATGAGAGAGAAAGAAGAACCGTCGTTGTGAAGGTCAAACTCAACAAACACTTTGAAAACCCCTAACCGCTGTAATCTCCGTCATCTCCGGCGAACTTTTTCCGGCGATTGATGCTCCATTTCATCGCGAATCTTCTTCAACGCTTGACGGTGGTGGTGCCGGTGACATTCACAAGTAGTCGAATAATATTATTATGAGGAGAAACCACAACAAACCTAACAATGATAAGCATGACATCAGCAATGGCTTAATACCTAACTCGTTTAGATTCATTTCTTCTTGTATCAAAACCGTATCCACTAACGTCAGATCAGTTTCCGGTGATTCTTCCGATGAACTTCGAAAAGATCAGGTTTCAATGTTTTACGATCGATTATTTGTTCGATTGGTATTGATTTTGTTTGGAAGTTTTATGCTGTGTTAGTTAGAGATAAGGATTAATGATTTAATGTTAAAAATTCTGTAACTTCTGTTTTAGTTATGGTTTGTTTTAGTTTAGTTCTTATTTGAATATTTTTATTTAGGTTGAGTATAAGCCCTAGAGAATTGTGTTCAGAGATGGGATCCGTACACTTACACTACCCGTAGTTGTACCGAAAATATCTGTACCGAATCGGAACAAAACTCGGTACCAAATACCGTACTGTACTGAATATTATGGTATTGTATGGGTACGGGTATTGGTACCGGTATTTCGCTACGGTACCCGCTTAGGTACCACTTTATTTTTTTTTTTAATATTTTGAGCATTCGTACGAGTACCAAATAGGTAAAATCCGAGTACCAATACAGGATGGGTACCATATAAGGTAAAATCGGTACAAGTAGTAATATAATAAGGGAACCAAATAGGTAAAATCGATACGGGTACCATAATACGAAAAAAGATATGCATTCTAAAAAGAACTCTTGAAATTCTATATAAAATAAAATTCGGTACCAATACCTTTTTTACCTATACCGATACCGAAAATACCGGAATCAATAAAACTTGGTACCGATACATGTACCGAATAGTCAAAATCGTATATGTACGGGTATTTGGGAAACAAATCTCATCCCTAGTTCAGATTATTTTTAAGGCATGAAAACTGAAATAAAAGATGCAAAATGATGATTTAATTAAAAATGAGAAGCTACTATTTGAAGTGGGGACTGGTGGATGAGATATTTGGATGTTTTATTACAGATTATATCAGGGGTGTGGTAGGGAGTTAATTTGATTATATTTTTTAATAACAACTTAAGTGTGTGGATACAATTAGGAAACTTTTGGACTTATGTCAAGAAATAAAAGAAGCATAGAGACAAAGTTATATTAATGTTGATAAGACTCATATTTTAATGTGTAACCAACAATCTACATTTGGGAGAGACTAAAAACGAGCTGGCTTACCGCAAATTAGGAAGTACTGGCGAGTCAGAGAAAGGTGTGGGATCGGATACACTTGGTGGTAGTTAGTTGACCTTTTTAGCTCTTCTTCTTCGAGTTAGTATCTCTTGTTCTTTTAGTAAAAAGTGTATTGTTTGTGTGTGTGTGTCTTAGAAATCATGACATGTCTTGTCCGTCAACCATGCCCTTGTAAGCATAGATGATATTTTATTTTAGTCAAGTGAAAAAGTGAGTAACTTGTGATGGGTAAATTGAAGCGGTGAGAGTGCCATTTTGGTTAGTGGTTTTTCAATTCATATATGCTACACAAACACATAAAGATTTGCAGGATAAGTTACATGTGTCTAGTTCTGTATGCTTATGGACTTGAATGAAATTGATGCTATCGGAAATTTAGATCTGACTTGTTTGGCCATATTTTGTGAATGATCATCACAGTATTAAAAGTTGGCGGTGTTGGATCAAGAAATATCTTTTGATTTATCTTTATCATCTGTTGTATATTCTTCTTTGTACTCTTATTTCTTTGCTAAATTACTGAACACTTTTTCTACTCATAAAATCTTTGATGTGTTGGAAACAAACTAAATGGTTAGCAATGTGATGTGAATATATGGGACTTTATCAGCCAAAATCCTTATTAGGAACGATTTGGTTATTTCAAGATTCTTTTGTTGTTTGGTCATGCACCACTCTCTCCCAAACTTAAAGAAATTTAGAAAGGAGTTTTAGCCTGTCACAAACCTTGGGAAGTGTGTCAATTAGGGACACATAGGAGTTTAACTAGGAGTACAAAAGGTGGATACTTTGTTCCATACAGTGGCGGATCTTGCCCGTTGAACATGCCAGGGCCGAAAGACACGGGCACTAAAAAAAGCCAGGACAAGCCCGGGCCAAACATAGTATATATAAAAAATTTCGATTGAAATGCGGAAAATTAGCACTACGCCCGAAAAACTTGCCCGGGCCGTGGCCCTGCCACGGCTCTTCTAAGAACCGCCCCTGGTTCCATAATTCATTTTTATGTATTTTTTTAGCAATCGTCTCTTGGTTTCAAATGCTTTTAGTAGACCATTATTATGGTACAAGAGTCAAAGACCAAAAGTGATCTTTCCTATACGAGGTCTATATCGTATTTTTTAAATGGAACCCTTACAAATGATATTTGCGCATTTAATTGCAAAGCTATAAGGTTTGTTATTTTACATCTTGTTATAAGGTTCTAGTTTTCTAAAGAAGTTACACTTTGTGGTCTAAACTCAGCTTGATCTTCTTTTGGTCAAGATATAAATTAGATTTCTTTTTCCTCATTAGCTGCACGTGTTGATATGTATGGTCAAACTTGAGGAGCTTTGTTAACTTTGGTATCAAAACGACATCATATTGTTTGTTACTACAAGTATTTTATGTTGTACATGTTTGCATTCATAAAAAAACTGGCTTTATGTTCCTTGGTGCTTACAACCAGTGTTTGGTTGAACAGGTCCTGTGGTCTTGCTTCAATAGAATAGAGCTTAGTCCAACTATCGTGAAGCATGTTCTCCTACTTGGTTACTCCAATGGTTTTCAAGTCCTTGATGTTGATGATGGTTCTAATTTTATTGAACTGGTTTCAAGTCGTGATGACCCAGTCACATTTCTACAAATCCAGCCTACCCCTGAACAGACGAAAGGCCAAGAGGGATTCAAAATGTCACACCCCTTGCTATTGGTTGTGGCTAGTGAAGAAACAAGCCCATCAAACAATGAAAGGGATGAATCTCAGATGGAAAACTCTATGTACTCTCCTAGAACTGTTCGGTTTTACTCTTTAAGGTCTCACAGTTATGTTCATGTCTTACGATTCAGGTCTACTGTGTATATGGTTAGATGCAGTCCACGGATAGTGGCTGTAGGTCTTGCATCACAGGTAAGTACCCATGTATATTTGACCTTTTATTTTGTCATTGTTTCCTGTGATTTTATGTGTAATTAAGTTTTTAACTTGTTTTATAACTAGTAAGATTACCCGCGCAACGCCGCGGGTTTCGGTCGATTTGTATTTTGGTTCAGTATAGCAGCCGAAAGAAATATGCTCAAAAGAATATCTACACATGTTTTACATCCCACCTAAAACCATAAAAATAAATTTTAATTGGACAGAGGTACGGGCTGATTTTAAATTAATTATAAATGGAAATGTAAACACTATCACTATCTTTAATATAACTTTAATGAAAATTTACGCCTAAACGTAAACCAACTTGAATTTATACCGAAACGTGCATAAAAATAAGTACGTAAGAAAATATTGTTTTTAAGTTAAATAATGGTACGGCGCGTTTTGACAAACGTAAAGTGACTCAAATTTACACAGTTTAATGAAAACATTTTATTTAACCTGAGTCGTTTCCAAACAAAATTTATGTCAAAACGTAGACCAACTAAAAACGTACATAAAAATAAGCACGAAAACGTACATAAAAATATGCACGGAAACGTATTATATTTGACCTGACTCATTTCGGAAAAATAATATAAAATAAAAATAATATAAAATAAAATAAAATTTACGCTAAAACGTAGATCAACTGAAAACGTACACAATAATAAGCATAATAACATATTATATTTAAACCAACTCATTTTCGTGAAAAAAAATTTACGTTGAAACGTAAATCAACTTTAACTTGTATCGACACGTACATAAATATGAACACATAAAACTCAATTACATAGTCTTTAGAAAGTTAAGGGTTAGTAAGTGTCAATGTTAAAAGTTGAGGGGTAAAAGTATTAAAAAAACAAAAAAATAAAGACAAAGAGACAAAAAAAAATTGAAATCACTATTCACAGAAGTTTCTAATTGTATTATAGTTAATTAATTAATTAATGGAGCTGTGCTAAGTATAGTTGTTGTCGATTTCATTTCTTGACTTTGGGTTGACCCAGAACACTTTTTGTTCAAGATTATTAGCTTCTTCTATTATGAATAATTAGTGCATCAGCTATAATCACAAAGATTATATTATCTCAGTAATAATGTAGCTTATAAATGGAATGAATTAGTAGGTTTTATGCATGAAGAGTACTCTTTGGGCGACTTTCAACCTGTTCCATTCAGCATGTTTTTATTTTAATCTAACACACACATATATATTATATTGTGTGTGTGTATATAATCTATAATACATGTGTGTCTGTTACTTGTAAGAGATAGAGGTAACTTGAATCAACCCATTCATAAGTAAAATGGTCAAAACGACAACCTCTGAACTAAGTTATTTCTCGAAAGCATGCGTATTATCATATTAAAAAGGTTTTCATTTCTATTCAATGCAAAAGGGAATGTTATAGATGTGCTAACCATATATAATAATAAGCGCCAGCCTTAGGTGTCTACAAGATCCTACAAGCTGTACAAGATCAGATTAGTATGTATTGCATGTCGCATGACTTCTATGCTTTTTGTACATGGCAGATATATTGCTTCGATGCACTTACTCTTGAAAACAAGTTTAGTGTGCTCACTTACCCAATATCTCAACTGGGTGGTATTAATATTGGGTATGGGCCAATGGCTGTGGGGCCCAGGTGGCTGGCTTATGCTTCCAACAATCCATTATTGTCAAATACCGGACGCTTAAGTCCTCAAAACCTGAGTCCTTCTCCAGGTGTTAGTCCTTCAACCTCACCTGGCAGTGGAAGTTTGATGGCTCGATATGCCATGGAATCCAGCAAGCAGCTCGCTAGCGGTCTTATTAATCTCGGAGACATGAGCTACAGAACTTTGTCAAAGTATTCCACCTCTCCTGTTTCATTCAATTCCAGTAGGAAAGCTGGTCGGGCTGTGGCTCATTCAACCGAGAATGATAATGCTGGAATGGTAATACTTCTGTATTTTGATACCTCGGTAACCTATAATGCATCTTTTTTAAGGTTAACTAAAATGCAAGTGTTTGAAATGAACGTAATAGTGCTAATGGTTAGAGTTATTAATGAAGTTGATGGTTCTTTTTTGAATAATTTGTGCAGGTTGTGATTAAAGATTTCGTATCTGGAGCCGTTGTTTCACAATTTAGGGCCCATGCAAGTCCCATATCTGCACTATGTTTTGATCCAAGCGGGACTCTTTTGGTCACCGCATCGGTACATGGGAACAATATTAACATTTTCCGGATCCTTCCATCCTCCTCACAATGTGATTCAGGAAGCCAAAACTTTAATTGGAATTCTGCTCATGTGCATCTTTACAAGCTCCATCGTGGCATGACATCCGCTGTGAGTTTCCTCCTCTCTTTTTTATATTCTTGTTTCGTTTTTGTTTGATTTAGAGGTGGCAGTTTTAACCCATGTACTTATGAACCAGCCGATTTGGGTTGGGTTTTATTTCAAACGGGGCAAATAGAATGTGTGTGTGTGTGTATATATGGCTAAAATTAGGAATGGGTCAAACAGCCAACGGGTTGAAAATCGTTCAAAGTTTATTTTAATGCATACAACCTCCTAAATTGTTTTATTCAAAGATTTATTTACGTATTGTAACACATTGATTAGTTGTAAAAGAAAATTTTAAAAAATGGACAGAATTGTTTGCGGACAACCTGGTCTAGCATATTTCGACCCGTACTGACCCATTTCTTACCAGTCGTGCCATCCATCTTGCTACCTCTGGTTTGATTATCTGGTCACTGGTGATTTAAATTATAGTTACATTAACAGGTGATACAAGACATTTGTTTTAGCCAATATAGTGAATGGATAGCTGTAATTTCATCTAGGGGCACATGCCACATTTTTCTATTATCTCCTTTTGGCGGTGAGACTGGTGTTCAGTTACAAAACTCCAAAATTAATGGGCGAGCACTTTCAGATTTTGTATCGTTACCTTGGTGGTTTACTTCATCTTTCACTAATGATAAATCATTGTCACCACCACCGCCAGCAGCAGTAACTCTATCTGTGGTTAGCAGAATAAAAAACGTTAATTTTGGGTGGATTAATTCGGTTGGCAATGCTGCATCTGGAAGGACATCAGTGCCACCTGGCGTCATTGCTGCCACTTTCTACAGTTGTATATGCCGAAATTCTGCACCTTCTGTCTCAAATGTGGAAACGTTAGAGCACCTGCTGGTGTATAGTCCATCTGGCTATGTAATTCAGTATGAGTTGTTGCCTTCTATAGGGAGAGAGCAAGGTGAATCTTCTTTGAAGGAAGATGAAGACTTGCGGGTAAAAGTCGCACCGGTTCAATGGTGGGATGTTTGCCGAAGAACAGATTGGCCGGAAAAAGAGGAGTTTCTAGGCGGGGACTCTCTTACCGGACACGGTTCAGTAGAAACTGTCATGACTAGTTCTGATGATGAAGATGGTAAACGCCAAGAACGATCCCGTTGGTATCTTTCTCACGCTGAGGTGCAAATGAAGTCCGGGAGAGTTCCTGTTTGGCAAAAGTCCAAAGTACTTGCTAGTTACTAATCTGTGTTGTTCTATGTTTTCATTTGAAACAAAGCATGCTTATGATTTTGTTCTGTTGTGTAGATATGTTTCTATGTGATGGCCCCACAGTTATGTGAATCAGTAAATGACACCGAGGGGGAGGTTGATATCGAAACATTCCCGGTAAACGAAATTGAAGTTAGGCAGAAAGATTTACTACCTGTTTTTGACAGCTCTCGTGTAGTTCATCCTGGTTGGATAAATCGCGGGTACTCTCAAATTCATGTTTCTTTTGTTTATTTTTAAATGTTTATTTGAAACCCGGTTAGGATATATCTTCATCTAATCACATGTAATGTCTTATACATTAGCTCTTTATATTTTGTTTCTTTACCGAGTTTTTAACACTATATATTTTCTCTTTTTGTAGAGTATTTACTGCTGGTAGATATTCTGCTTCGTCTTCCAACACTGGTAGTGGCAATGAAAAGTTTCCTTCCACAGCCTCTCATGGTAAAGCAGTTATTTTTGTTATGCAAATAGTTTGTTTTTAGAGGTGGCATGACCCAAATATGCCGGTTACTCTATTGTTTTGGATGTCGTTTGCATTTCAGGGTCATCACGGGAACCTGCAGACGTACAAAACCTAGAACAGATGGAACCATGGATATCTTATCCTATTCTTGCTTCAACTGTAAATAAGAATGACAGTTTGAATAGGGCGGGTTCTTTTACTGGTTTCGATGGCTTGTTATCTTCTGGTCTTGATGAAATCATGAGTTCTCCATCTCCGGTTGACGGCTCAACCGCTGCTGGAGCAACCGTTGCTAGTGAGGGTTCAAACCCAGGTTCTAACCATTTTGACTCGAGTATGAATACTGTTGATGAAGTTCAAATGCATGAAGAAGAGTTTGGGCGTGATTACTGCAAAGCGTCTACTGAGGAAGAAGGTTGTAAAGCTGATGAAATGGCTGATGTTCAGAGGAAAATATCCGAGGAAGATGGCGACAGTGATGATAACATGCTTGGAGGGGTGTTTGCGTTTGAAGAATGTGAGTATATCTAAAGCTAATTTAATCATTTTAATATTTATACAGCTTACTTTTATCCGTTTATTATTATTATTATATCAATAGTTAGGTCTAGGGTCAAGATCATAATAGTTAGGGATGCGAAAATTGGGTTGAGGGACTATTTCGTGAAAAATAACAACGAAGAATGTTTTTGTTTGAATGGTTAGAGATAGACTGTCTCATTTATGTCACCTGATTGCAGGTTGATGGTGAATGAGAAGTGCAAGTGAGAGGTGAAGTGTGTTGGTACAATTCTTGGTTTCTGATTCTTGTGTACATGATTATGTACAGTAGTACATTACTTGTTTCAAAGTTAAGAAGAAACATGGACATTCTTTAAACCTGAAATGTTAAGTCATGGGTTTCATACACTTCTAACCTGAGAAGTCCAACGCATTTACCCCTTGCAGCTAGGGATGAGCTCGGTAACGACCGGTACCGAAAGTACCGGTACCGAAAATCCCTAAAAGTGGGTACCGGTACCGGTACCGAATATACCCGGTACGGTTCGGTACCGGTATTTGAGGGTAAAAATCGGTACCGAACCGGTACCGAAAATGTCAAAAGTCGGTACTGAAAGTGTACCCGGTTCGGTAAATTTTGGTACCGGTTCAGTACCGGTACCGGGTACCATTTGCTCATCCCTACTTGCAGCTATAGTTGGACACCTCTTCTTCCATTTAATTGTGTTACTTGTTTAAGCAGTGGAAGTACTGGACACAGTTAATCTAGAGTTTGATCAATAACAACACAATTAGAAATCGCAAACCTATATCGATTAGTTTGCAATTTAACAATCTCTGTTGCTAGACACCTATAGCTAATAATCCCATATAACATTCGAACATATAGTTGTAATAAATACTTAATTAGAAGATAATTACAAAATTAGGCAAATAAGATCTTCATCATTATCTTTATCTTCATACTATTGGTATGAACTTTTGATCGGTAACGATACAAACTCATGTTAGCAATTTCTTTTTCAAACTCATGTTAGCAATTTCTTTTCGGTAGCAATCTTTGATAAGAACACCCTTTTGATATAAAGTTGCCTTGTACTTGTAGGTTTTTCAAATCCCTTTTGATGCCGTGTTTAAAATGTTTACGAACAAACATAAATGAACATGAACATATTCATTTTCTCTTTAATAAACAAAGTAAACAAGAAGATATGATTGTCTAGTTATTCGTCTTCGGTTAAAGATAAGTGCACGGACACAAACAAACCACTCTTCGGGTTCATGTGGTTTGTTCATGGGCCTACCAACAACCCCTCTAGTCCTACCATCTTTTAGAGGTCTTGTCATTAAAAGTCTTGTCCTTTTCCATATCTTTTTTTTAAAGTAACATTCGTTAAAACACGCCTTCGACCCAAATAGGCAAAAGTCCAAACAACCAACACCCTCGACCCAAACGGGCAAAGGGTACACAATTACAACATATACAAATGGCATTTACACCACTCTACCCAACTAATATAATTACAAGACGTTCTATTTTTAACCCAAGTGAAACCTCTCGATTTAACCTCTCCTATAATATCTTGAGGACTTCATCTAATCTTATTGAAAACCATCTCGTTCCTATCTTTCCATATGCACCAACAAGAAACAATCACCAAACCATAAATGATTTTCTTCGCTTTCTTTCCCACTTGAAAGAAGTTATGGATATCCAGAATGTCTTTGAAGTCGAAAATATAAATTAGAGGTATTTTGCAACAAACACTGCGAGCCGACCACACCCTATCAGCCACCGAGCATGCAGTAAAAAGATGTTCCAAAGTTTCCTCAAAATCATCGCATAAATGACACAAAACAGAAGAAATATCCACGTCCCTTCTTCTCAAATTAACTCTTGTAGCTAATCTATCCAAATTACCTCTCCATGCCACGATATTACATTTGAAAGGCACACATTTACACCATTCAAAGTTCGGAAGATGACTTGTCCCCTATCTTCGATTAATGCCTTTCTGGCTTCCTTAACCGAAAAACCATCCTGGTTACCGTCGCTCGAACACCACGAATCCTTATCATTGGACATCATCACCATGCTAAGAACCTCATAACATTCCTTCCATTTCTTAAGCTCCGCATCAGACTCAGGCTGTCTAGACCAATTCCAAGCATAACCACCATTAACTTGGTTCTCTTTCATTTTGTCTGCAACCCTGCACATTTTAAACACTTCCAAACCAAACAGATAAGGCCATCTTTCCACGAAAGGAAGATCACCCACCCAAATCTCAATCCAAAAACGCATCTCAACCCATTCCCAACTTTACCCAAGATCAAGCGATTTATATCTTTCCCATTTAATTTCATATTAGATATCAAATTAGCGATATTTTTTCAACACCCCACAATGTTACTGTTACACGGAAGGAAACTCCTCTGATTGTTTTTACCATGGCAAGCTTCCACTACCTTCCTCTAAAGATTTTGATTTTCAACCCTGTATCTCAAGCCCCACTTAAAAAGAAGGGCCTCGTTAACCTCTTTGAGTCTGTTAACACCCAACACCGCCTTTTTTCTTAGGCCAAGTGACCCAATCCCAAGCCACCCAGTTTATTTTATTGTTATCACTAGTTCCCGCCCAGAGAAATTTTCTCATTTTAGCTTCAAGAATCTTAATTATGCCAACCGGGACCTTATATAACGAGAAATGGTATATAGGGAGACTTTCCAGCACTGAACTAATCAGAGTAGCCTCCCTCCTATCGAAATAGTTTTAGCTTTCCAAACCGACAACATTTTATCAAAAACCTCAATTATTGGGTCCAATCGTTAATTTTATTCATATTAGCCCCCATGGTAATTCACAGGTAAGTTAGCGGAATAGTACCAGTGTTGCACCCCACCACCTTAGCCATATCCATGATATCACCATCTTCCACTCCCAGCCCGTATAAGTTAGATTTATGAAGATTAATTTTCAAACCAGAACACAGATAAAAAATTCTCAAGCATCTAGTCATGTTCAACACATTATCCTTATCCAAATATCCCATCAAGAGAGCATCGTCAGCATAAAAAATGCGAAATTTTAAGACCGTTATTAGGAGTTTGAATTCTTTTAAAGCATCCTTCATTCCTTTCTTTGCAAAAAATGCTAGACAAAGCTTCCATGACCAGTAGGAACAGGGACGGCGATAACTGGTCTCCTTGCCTAAATCCTTTGGAACATTTAAATTCAAAAGTATGAGACCCGTTCACTAAAACCGCAGAACTTTCCGAAGCAAGAATCCCTTCCACCCATTTACACCATAAACTAGGGAAACCCATTTGACCCATGATATCCAAGAGGAACTTCCAGCAAACGTTATCATAAGCCTTTTCAAAATCGATTTTTAGCAGGAAAGCCTTTCTTTATCTTTTTTAATCCAAGCAATAAGTTCATTTAATAGTAAAGGGTTGTCGAGAATATACCTTCCTCTAAGAAATGTCGTCTGATTTTCGGAAATGATGTTCCCAATAACCTTTTTGATCTGATTTCCAGAATCTTGGATGTCGTTTTGCTTATCACTCCAATTAGGTTGATCGGTCTATAATCTTTTAGCCCCACCAGATCCTTGTTTTTCGGAATAAGAGTTATAAAGGAAGAGCTACACCCCACCGAGATAGAACCTTTACTGTATAAAAGAAGCTAACAAGTTAGAAAAAAATCATTTTCAAAAAAATTCCAATACCTTTTGATGAATCTGAAATTAAAACCGTCTGGCCCAGGAGCTTTGTCAGCCCCGCACTCGAACACCGCATTTTTAATCTCTTCACTCCTGAAAGGCACAATCAGGGAATTCGGGTCCTCCACCGTAAGACGTTTTATATTGTGGCAGGTAAGTTTTGGTCTAACATAGATTTTTTCCTTGAAAGCCTATTTGAAGAAACCCATAATTTCCTTTTTGACCAGGGATGGATTAGTAGACCATACCCCATCAATCATAAGCCCAAGAATATTGTTGATAGCACGCCTACTATTTATGTACCCATGGAAGAAGGCCGAGTTTTCATCTCCTTCCATATCCCATCTAATTCTAGCTCTTTGCTTGAGATCTTTAATTCTGTAGCCTTCCAACTGCTTTATTTCTTTCAAACATTCCAATTTGGACCACTCATCCTCTTCGGATAAATCTCTATCTTCCAATATATCATCCAGATTTCCTAATTCTTCCTTAAGAGCCCTTTCCGAATCTCCTTCCTTAGCTAAAACCTCATTTTTTCCAATTTTTTATATCCTCCCTAATAGCCTTAAGCTTTTGCGTTAAAACCACGTCAGCCTCCCCGATCCAGACAAAGTTTTCAACCGCCTTATGGACCACTTCATCAAAATCCTTTCTCTCCATCCAAGAGTTGAAAATTCTAAACGGATTGGGGTCAAAAATTTTATCCGAACATGTCAAAACAAGAGGACAATGATCCGAGTGAACCCTCGGTAACGCCCTAAGGCATGCCGTCGGCCATTCGGAAAAGAAATCATGACAAACCAAGACACGGTCAATCTTGCTTTGCTTGTTATCGTTATCCTTAAGATAAGTGAATTTTCGACCTTTCATGTCATATTCCCTCAAGCCATTGTCGAAAATAAAATTATTAAAATTTGAAGCACATTTTTTATTAAAATTTGAGTTCTTTCTTTCATCCAAATAGTGAACTGCGTTAAAATCCCCCATAAATACCTACCTTCCCGGGACGCTACCCATGATCACCCCTATTTCATCCCAATGAGCCTTATTTTGGGTGACTTTTTGCGGAGCATACACATTAATGATATTTAAAGCTTTATTGCTCCCCTTTAAAACCCCAACCGTTAATAAAAAATTAGAATGCTTGATAGAATCATTTACCTTGAAGACGCTAGGATCCCACATGCTAACAACCCCTCTGGATCTTCCGACAGCCGGAACATGGTCCATATTGAATTTGCCTGCTCCCCAAAACTTCTCAAACTCGATACCTGAAATGTCATTGAACTGAATTTCTTGAAAAGCCATCAAATCAATCCCATTTTCTCGTCTCAAATCTTTAATCCACCCCACTTTATTTTTCACCCCCTCTCCTAAACCTCTAATATTTAGTAACAGAAAATTCATCTTAACCCTTTTCTAAACCCTTCTTCCCTTATCGCATCTCTGATCAAATACTCATGGTTTTGTAAATCAACTCCCACAACACCCCCCAAGATGGATGTGGCTTCAGTCTCTAAATTATAGTTTTCTTCCTCCTCGTTTGATTGTAAGTTTAAATCCCCACCCAAATTAGCATTACTATCCTCCTCATTCGGTTGCCTGTTTTGAACCTCCGTAACTTCCCGTTCATCGGTCGAGATACTATCGTCAACTATACCAATCGTTTTGTTAAGGTTGAAAGGATCATTTTTCCTAGTTCTCTTTCTGGGCCTAGGCCTACCGCTGTCCTCCTCCACATTTATTCTATCTTTTTTGGGCTTCCTCACTTTTTTGGGACACCTGCGTTGCCCAAACTGATTAAAGTTTACCGAAAAGCCTGCTTTGCTAATATCTTCCAATCTGGAGTCAACTCCACCTTTATTACACCTCCTTGTCTCCCATTCCCCCCACATTAAAGTCATTAAATAACCTAGGAAAGATCCCCACCTCCAGCGACTCTTCTTGCACTATATTCCCCCTCTTACCGTTACACACCTCGGGTCACACCCCCTCATTAATGTTAATCGACCCCTCCTCTTCTCCGGTCCTTCGTTCCTCCGGTGTCGTATAATCCTGTGGTCCTTGAGGGCTCCAGCGAGCTCGCGTTACCGTTAGTCTCAAAATGGTTTTCGTGAAACTGAAGACCCTCACCCCCAAATTCTGACGATGGCTTGCAAAAGGTAGAATCAGTCTCTCCCTCATTGTTTGTCACAGCCCCCGACCCCACCCTGGGAGCGGGCGCCGCGAGCCAGTCAGATGGTATCGATGTTTATTAATTACGCAGCGGAAAATTTTCATCAGGACCGTAGTTTGGAAATATTTATCAGAGTTTCAAAACACCATATTTTAATAAACAAGTGGAATAAAACCTAGGTTTTGTTTACAACACAATTTATAGGGATAAACCCTAATTATTGAAAACATAATCTCCTTTTTATTTAGGTAACTTGTATAGCCACTTCTTTAAGCCTTCAGTGCTCTCCAGCTGGCTTCTTATTAGCTTTACATTAAGTTACCTGAAACGCGTTTTAAAAACATTTTATCAGCAAGAAATACTGGCGAGTGCATCCCAGTTTAATCAAAACAGCTTTTATAACATTACAGTATTGAGAGCGATTACAATGTTTATATCTACCAATATACTCATTCGGTATTTGTCATTTTGTGACAACTGTCACTTTTCCATACATTCCGTACAATAATTGAACAATAGTTTGTGCTTTGATAACTGTGCATGATCTAGTTTACAAGACAAATGAAATTCCGATTACTGTTATATACATACAATGGCATTTCATGTTGCAAGACTTTTATCATTACTACATGCAACACGATATAGTTCTAATAATGCACAGAACAGAATTGGCACCATTATTAGACAAACTAAAAGCACTGACGGGAGTTCAGTACATAGACAGACAGTTTTTTGAGGCCCAGTATGAGCCAGAGACTACGTACTACACTAGTATAGTGTGTAGGGAAGTAAGGACCACAAAACTGCTTTTCTAGGTGATAGATAAAGTGGCGGAAAGTGCCTAAAACCCACAAAAAGTGCAGAATTCTGCATAAATCAGCAAAATTCAGCATTTTAACAAGTTTATTACATGTAAAAATATGACTAAATGGTTCTGAATGCTTTCCTAAGTGTCGGGAATTAAAAGTGTCACAAAAGGGTACATAAAGAACACTAAACGGTATAGTTTGACACTTTAACGAACCGGTATCTAACCGAACAACCGGACATTACCCGAAACACCAAAATTATACTAGAAGCATTGTTTTAATGTTTCTGAGCTAGTTATGGTCCCCGAACACCCTGACACACTATATAACACATCATATGCATGGACACTAACTAATACACTTAACTTCTAGCTATTTAATCTAACTTAACATTAAAACCCAACCAAGACCCCCCCCCCCCATAATCTTCTCTTGATCTTGCAAAATACTTCTTGATCTTCCTTGGATTACTTAGAGATTATGTTATGTACTTGAGGGACATTTTTACCAATGGACAAAGCTATGGTTATAAGTGGAACAAGAACTCATCATCTCACACACCATCCAGCTTTCTCCTCTCTCCCTTGCCCTCCCTCTCAGCCGAAACCCTTCACAACACCACCACCATCTTCATCAAACTTCCATCCAATCTCAAGTGTACACAAGGTGTAAGAAGCAAGACTAGGAAGCTTGGTGGTCTCGGATCTTGAAGGACCAATTTTGCTTGCTATTACCCAACACATTTGTCATCTTCAACCTCTTGTGTTCTTCCCTAGCCTTATGCTAGTAGTAAGGCCCTCATAACCCTTTGTTACTTCATATTTTGATGAATAAAAGATGATGAACATTGATAATCTTGATGAACACTAAGGAACATAATCATAAATCTCTAACATAAGCTCATTTACATATGAAATCATGTTGATTTGTGTTTATTTGCCTCTTGATGATTTATGTTAGTAATGTTAGACATCATAAGAAACCTACTAGATTATGATTAAACACATGATCTAGTAAGTTAAGGTGGTGATCTTGTGAAAAACCAAGATCATCATGCTTTATGTCTTTCATGAACTTGAATAATAAAAGTTATTTTCATATGATGATGATCTAAATAAAATACAAGTCTTGTAAGTGGATGATTTCTAAAATAGTTTTCCAAAGAAACCAAGCTAAATCACAAAGATTTACATGAACATTGTTTTAAAAGAACTAATCATGTTTCTAGTGTTGAAACAAGTATAAGCATACATTGTTTACAAGAAAAATACAAAAGAATGATTTTTGGAAAAATCATCTAGTAAGTTGTAAACACCTAAATCCTTTAAGAATGAGATTTTTAAAGAAGTGAACACACTTTAAAGGGTAACTAAAGCTACTAAACACACTACCAAGTTACTACAAGTTTTTATGAAAGTTCAAGTTCATGATTATTATTTAGATAGCTTTGTTTTAGCACTTGGTGAGTGTAGATTAATTGTTGATTGTTTGTGATGATTTTGAAAAGAAAATGATATGCTTTGATAGCATGGACACCTCCATTTTTAGGGGAAACTATGGCAAAATTTTCTAAAAATATAAACACTTAGAAAAATACTTTCTAAACAAATACTTACAAGAGTGTTTTAACTATGGTTTTCAATATAAACTTTGCCATAGATTTTGTAACAAAAATACAAATATTGGAGGTTGGTTTTTATAAATAAAAATGGGTAAATATATTTAGAATATATATATATATATATATATATATATATATATATATATATATATATATATATATATATATATATTAAAGACACTTGTGTGAATAATTTTATACTTTGTGCATTAGTTATATTATTTTAGGATTTAAAGTAATATAACTTAACAAAATGCCAAGAATTTACAATCCAAAATAATACCAAACATCTCAAGGAATACATATATAAGTTACCAACTTAATATTGTGGAACCGAACGAAAGGACGTAACTTACAAGATATTCCGGAAACTACATTTTGAGCATATTTTTGGTAAATATTATTTTGGATAAGGAATGAAGATATGATTTTTATTATTACAAAGTATATCATATTTTCGACAAGGAGAAGATATATTATTTTTTCGAAGTTAAAATATATTTTCTTGGAATATTTAGAAGATATATGATTTTTGGGAAAAATATATATTTTCTTGAAATACATTATTTTTGGACAAAATAAGTTATATATATTTTCTAAGTGAGACTTGAAAATATATTATTTTGGAAACTACAAATACGAGAATACGAATACACATACATGAGATACCCCATCCTTGGGAGGAAAATACGAAAATAAATACTTGAGAAGTATTGTCACAAAAATATTGTTTAACAATTATTCCAAAATTAAATATAATTTAAAGTTAAAATAACTATTATTTTAACAATTAATTATAACTTGGAATAATATCAAGGACATAAAAGAAACGTAACTCAAAAACGTAAATACTAAGGCAAGGCACGGCTCGTTCGTCTAATAGACCCTAGTACATTGTAGGGAGTCGTGTTTGCTGAGGAGATTTGAGTTACGAGTATCGAAGACGCAAAACAGTGAGTTCATGCTCCCCCCTTTCTTTAACTGTTTTTGGTTTTATAACTCTCGGGGGTGGAATACATGTTACGAATGCTTAAACGGTATGAAATGCCTATGAAATGCACTATTGGATCATGTGAGCATAGACTTAATATTGAAATGGCATTAATTCTTAATTAGGGACGAAGGTTAGATCTAACGGGTACGGCCGAGCCCCACTCATGGTCCTCATGTGATCACTTGAGTGCTTCGGTGTCCCAGTCGAGGGAAATCGACATAGTCAAGGGAAATTGACACAGTCAAGGTAAATTGACATAGTCGAAGGGAAATTCGACATAGTCGAAGGGAAATTCGACGTAGTCGAGGGAAAATCGACAAGGGTATAAGCTTACTCATTTCGAGTGCTCCCTATGTCCTCACATGCCTTAATGTCCTTGTAAAACATTTACTTGGTATGTTCATACACGCTTTTCATACCTGCTTTCAAAGGAGTCTCTCAAAGGTTTACAAGTTGTCAGTACTCACACAAAACGCATGAACTCGCTCAACTTTTGTTGATATTTTCCAAAATTACATGTATTTCAGGTAACAGGATGGATCTTGGGCCCGGGTGTTGTTTCTAGAAGTAGACTTCAAGTTTAGATGTCATCCACTTTTGTTGGTTTGTAACCTAGTCGAAGGTTGTGTTTTAAAACTTAAATAACCAGTGGTTGTAATACTCAAATTTTATGAATGGATAAACATCGTTTTGATCATGTAGTTGTTTATTATGATTGAATGCAATGATATTAAACCAGTCACACATCATACGCTTCAGCAAAAGTCAGGGTGTGACACATTTCACTGAATCCACAGTTCCATGACTTTGGTCATATTACCCATTGGCTAACTCATCGTCCATTATTAACGGATTATAAGTTATACAAAACCCCACATACCGGCACCAATTGTAGAATACATAGACTCAATCACTGTTAAGTATAATTGAAAACATTTGAGGCTTTGTAAAACAGTTTGGTAGAAAAAGACTCACAAAAAGGGTTTACAAAAAGAGAATGTACTCACGTTTGTAGACTTAGGTATTTCTATATCTTCCTCTTGCTTCCTGATTATTTTCTTTTAAAATAAACAATGCACATGTGTTAGTAAGATAACCCAAATCACATTAGTCATACAACATGAGACAGAACTCCAACGAACTGAGTCAGACAGAGCCTTGACATGCGTTACGGAGTCCTAGATCAATAGAGCAGAGTACCGACTTAGTGCCCAGGGGTTAAAATACTTACAATGAGGCAAAGCTTCATGTTTTAGGGGGGTATAATTCCCGAGTATAATAGCACTTTAGCTTTTGAGAGAGAAAATAAATTTCTGAACGCAATGAAAATGAGGCCCGGGGCCTCCTTATATAGGCTTGTCGAAGGGCGGCTCGCGCCCCGCGACTCCCTCATCTTCTTCTCTCGCGGCCCGCGAGACCCTAGATTAGGGAGTAGGGTTGATGAGTCACGGCAGGTAGGTGCGACGCGTGTGGGACACGTTGTAACGCCCTGCGTCCCTAAACTTTAGGCTATTGGCAAGTTTAGTCCCTGAACTTTGCTTATTGTCAGTTTTAGCCCCTAAGCTATGTAGTCATTAATAAATTGATACTTGGTGAATTCTATGTCATATTCTATATACTTGAAATGCCTAATTCTATATGCTTGAAATGCCTAATTCTATATACTTGGAAGGTCTAAATCTATATACTTTGGTGCTTGACTCTTGAGGCTAGTGAAACTTGAGACTTGGTTGAACGAGGGACTGGAGTCTTGTCACTGGCGGAAACTATGAAATTTTGAAACCTTTTGTGTTATTACTATAAATTAGTTATACTATTACCTAATAATACGCAACGCTTAATCCAACTCGCAAATCGAATTGAAGATGCGAAAGGGAAAGGATGGGATTGACCGAGTGGCAATCCGATCGGATGACCACCCGATCGGATAGCCACCCGATAGGATGACCACTCGATCAGACCACCATCCGATCCGTGCACACCTTCACCCTTCACACTTTCCCACACTATAAATAGAAGCTGTCACATCAGTCCTTCACTGATGTGACAGCCTTGCTCGACTCAGACGCACGCACACCACATTTCTTCGATATCTCGGCAATTTCGGTACATTTTACACTAGATTCTTGTACTTTCTTGATCTACACAACATTCTCTACGAGATTCTCCTTTGAAATCTCACTTGTCACCGTGAAATCTCTTAGATCTGAGTTCTTAAGGATGATGTCATCAATGATGGTTTGTACAAACTATAAATTGTCACTCTTGTTGAAACTTAGATTAGATCTAAGGAATTCCATGCGTTTACACGAAATCTAAGCTAAGACCTATACTTTTCAAATTAAAACCTGTGTTTATCTTCATCTGTTAGTTCATATGTCTGTAGCTTCCGTCAGCATTGAATCTTATTTTGTATTTTGTATGTCTTTTGTGTATATATATGTAATTGTATGTATGAGTGTATAACGACAACTCAGGGAACAATGTTGAATTGTAAAAGTGTAGTCCGATGGTTGACTAATGTCATCCGATCGGATCACCACCCGATCGGACGACACTTAATGCTCCCTGAAGTTGCCTATAAATAGCTAGTTTGGGTTAGTCTTTTAAAACCTTTTGCTGAACTTGTAAGGAACCTCTGTCAGTCTGAGTTTCTACCGGTGCTCTTGTACTTTCACAATCATTCTAATAGAAAATCAGACGAGTTTAAACGTTGAATCTGTCATTGTTGATCTTGTGACATAATCAATGGATTCCGCACATTGATTCTGATTCGATTCCAGCCATGTTCCAGACGAACAGATCCTAATCCAACGGCCTAACAAGTGGTATCAGAGCCACAGGAGGTTGAATCGAAGACGACAACAACAAATTCACCAGAATTTCGGTGATTCTTTGCCGATTTCTGTCGAATTTCACCGAAAATTTGACCAATTTCTCATCTTCTACTCATTTCTTGCTGTGTTTTACATTTTTACACCTTAAAAACGAGAAAAATTAAAAATTGAACGGGAATTTACAGACAAAATTTGACAAAATTGATATCATTAGATTCGCATATCAAACATAGATCAATCCTTCAAATTTTCACAGAAAAATTCCAACTAAAACTGATTCAAATCTATCAAAAACCATGTGGAGTTCATTGTTCGTGCTGACGTCATCCACCCGATCGGACAGCTGTCCGAACGGTTTGGCATAGTCTGTTCTAGATATTTGTTGCTGACGTCATCATCCCACCCGAACGGATCACCATCCGATCAGATTGGCATTGATATTTGTTGTTCTCCTTTGCTGACTTCATCTTGTCACTCGATTGGATCACCACCCGATTGGTGAAGTGTTGAGATTTAAGTTTTCAAATTTTGAAGTCACTCAGTCGAACAACCACTCGATCGGATCACCACCCGATCGAGTCGTCATCCGATACTTGAGCTTATTCGTTGTTTGTACTTGGTTGTGCTGTCCGATCGGATCACCACCCAATCGGATCACCACTCGATCGGATCACCATCCGATCCAAGTGCATCAGTTTGAAATTTTTTAAACTTGTGAAAATTTTTCTAAGTGTTTGAAACTTTTTCAGGTACTCAACAATGGGAGACGAATTCCTTAATCTGTTCAGCAATATGTTTGCATACAACACCGGGGATGCTACGACAAATACTTCCAACACTACTCCAAACCCGAAGAAAGCGATTCCTGATTCGCTCAGTGTAGATAATGCTTACGGTACTTACAACAAGCCTCCGAAGCTTATGGCTATCGAAGATTACAACAGGTGGGCGAGCAGATTCGAGGATTGGTTGAAATCATTTGCGTATCAAAGTTGGAAATGTATGAGAAACGGTTTCGATATTGGAAGGAATGACTATGAAAATCTAAGTGATACTAAACAAGAATCATTTATGGCCGAATAAAAATGTATAGCTTTATTGCATCAATCTGTTAGAGATGATATTATATCTTTGATTAGTTATAAAAATGCAAAAGATTTGTGGGCCAAGTTGGAAAAGAAATGTATTGGAGGAGCTGATATCGTTAAAAACAAGAAACGTCTGCTAAAGAAGAGTTCGATCTGTTTGCGTGCATAAAGAATGAGAATGTGTTGAAGATGGTCGAGAGGTTCTGTCACCTGAAGATAGAACTTGCAAGATACGGTATTGCTGTAACTGAAGAAGAAATGGTCGAGAAACTGCTTGAATCTTTACATGAGGAAAATGATTGGCAGTACTATGGGTTGGTTTTGAAGAATACCATGAAGTTGTCGGATATGACTGTTGATTGGCTGATAGAAAGGATTGAGATCCATGATAAAAAAGATGAACAAAGTCAACAACACCCCATATCAACAAAATGTTGATCTTTACTACAGGGGCAGCATGATTCCGAAGACTACTTCACCAAAAACTGCATTTTCAGCTGAAAGCTTGAACACAGACGCTCAAGAAAGACAAAGCAGCAGTTCAGCATCGAGTAGTGGTTATCACGGTGGTTTTTCTTCATCCGTACCAAGCCAGCAGCAGCAAACCGTTCCTAAAAACGTGTTTCAATGTAACATTGCAGTGAATTTAAACAATGCTCAGAACTTCAATGAAGAAACTGCAAAACAACAAATGGTATTTCTTGCTTCAATCCTGGAATCTTATGAAAGCTTGGTAGCTGGGAAGATCGGAAACACGAACCTGACCAAAGAAGATTATGATCAAATCGATCCCGAGGAAATGGAATTGATTGACATACGCTAGTGCATGGCTAGCGTTATCCGACGTGCTCAGAGGTTCATGGAGATAACCGGGAGAAATTCAATCGGTGGACTTCAATGAAGTTGGGCTTCGATAAGTCAAAGGTTACCTGCTTTAAGTGCAAACAGAAAGGGCACTTCAAGAGAGAATGTAGGAATGCAGCTTCAGATGAAACAGCTAATCCGTTCCATGATGATTATTATATAAAGGCCGTTTATCATCGCAACAAGGAAGAACCGCCAAGAATGAAACAAATTGAAGAAGCTCCTAAGGAGAAGTCAAGGGCCTTAGCTGTAATTCATGATGACGAGGGATTCAACTGGAGTGATTTTTTACCAGAAGACGATGTTGTAGGTTATGCTTTCATGACAAAAGTGAAACCATACAAAGACACACGAAGTGAAGAGGATAAATACATTAATAGAAAAATTTTAGCTCAAACCAGGAAGGATAGAAACTATCGAGCCTGGAAAGAGGCCAAAAAGGCAAACAGATGGGATGTTGATCGTGAGTGCTATTTGGACCCAAAAGGCAACATAATTGCTGAACCATCAACACTCATTGTTGAAACTCTCATAGAAACTATAAAGCAACAGGAGGAAGAGAGACAGAGAGAATGGGCAAGGAAAGCTGAAGAGGAAGAATTAAAGTCAAGGAAAGTCGATGATGGGATAATCGACACAACAAAAGAAATTACCGCAGAGAACCTGTCAAAGATGGCAGATAAAGTGCTTATGGCAAAGGAATTAAAGGTAGATTCTAAGTCTGCATCTTAGTCAAAGAGCAAGGTCAGTAAAAGTGATTCAACAAATGAATCAGGTAAGACTGATAAGGCTAAAATTGAAAGTGATTGCAAAAATTGCATGAAAGATTGCAAGGTTTGCAGCACAAATGCATATCTCACAGTCAAAAAGACTGAAGAACTAACTGCAAAAGTCAAAATGGTTGAAGATCAAATCTTAAGTCGAGATAAGCTGGTGAGAGCTTCAAACGATAGAATCAAAGAGTTAATTGGAAGAATTGACAAAGATAAAACTGATGTAGAACGATTTAAGAAAGAAAATGAGAAGTTAATTCATGAAAACCGACAACTTTCTAAAAATCATGAGAAGCTAAAAAGAACAATAAAAGATTCTGACGAGAGAAATGGTAAAACTTTGAAAGAAAATATTCAATTGTCTGGAGTTATTCAGGCAAAAGAAAGACAAATCAACCAGCATTTAGATGAGACTGCAAATCTTAAGCTCCAGTTTCAGGAAGCTAAGATTGAAAATGAAAGAATCACATTGAAACTGAACAGTTACAACTCCGCGAGCTTTGTTCTTCAACACATTGTTCCCAAACCTATTGGGAAGAACAAAGCTAGTGAAGATATATACTCAGATGGAACCGGAGTTGGGTATCATCAAGTTCCACCACCCATTTTAAACAATTTTTCTAAGAAAAAGTCTGGATTGGATAATGATGTTGAAACAAATGATGTAAAACTTCCAGAAACAATCGATGTCACATTCACTTCATCATCTGATGAAGACAGTGTTCAGTCTGAAGTCGTAAAAAATGTGGTTGAAAACGTTTTAAAATATGACAGTGATTCGACTAAGGACGAAGAGTGCTTTTTGAATAATTACATTCCGAAATCAAAATCCCAAAACAACTTAAGTGAAGAACCTACTCTTGTGATGTACAAGATGTTTGGTTCAGATAAGCTGTATTCGGATCTTGAATTTCCACTTGAGAATGTGAATGTCGACAAGTTGAAGAATGTGTTCAAATTGGTTGAAATTGATGTTTCTGAAATTGAGGGTTTGAAAAGTTCCAAAAGACAATTGAACTTTGAAAAAGATAAATCTTACTATAAAAAACCTACTGTACCACCACGTTTTAACAACAACAACCAAAACAGATGGTCAGGTGGTTATCAGGGTGGTAAGAACAATCAAAGAAGGAACTTTCAAAACAAAAGGTTTATCGAAAAGAATGTGTTTGTGAAAAGTTCAAGTTCACATTCTGAGCAAGAATCTGAATTTTTTTCAAAATCAAATGAAGAATTCTTTGAGAAGAAGGCCTTACAGCCTCAGACCGAAGGCAAAAGTCGGGAGGTTGACACCCGCACATGCTTTAAATGCAATAAAGTTGGACACATTGCACGAAAGTGCACCAACTTGAAGCCTAAGTCTGTGGTTGTCGAGAGTCCGAAAAAGAAAGACGATGTCAAAGGTAAAGCACCAATGTTTGCTGAGAAGAAAGTTTTGAAAAATGAAAACATCAATGTCAAAAATGAACCCGTAAAACAGTCGGTAACTAAAAATGATAAGTTTTACAAAAGGGTTGCTTCACCTCAACAAACTTGGAAGCCAAAATCTAAGGCTACGACATCAAGTTCTTCAAAACCAAAGGTTTCTGAACCAGCATAACAATCATCTTCAACTAAGAAGATGAATGTACCTTTGGACTACTATGAGAAACTTGAGAAAGAAACTTCTACCCCATCAGGGAAGAAGTATGTTACAAAGAAAGACCAATCAACTGGTCAACCTCCAGAGAAGGAATTCTTTTTATATAAAGAGGTTGAGATTGGGTCTGAAGAAAGTCTCAAAATGAATGACAAGAATTTCCCACCACTGTACACTAAAACCACACGCATTAACATCAAGTTACCTGAGTCGAAAAAGGCTTGGGTTGCTTCACAAACTAACTAAGTGTCTGTGAAATGTGCAGGAGCTCCCAAGATCTATCTCATGTTGGATTATGGATAGTGGAGCTTCAAGGCACATGACGGGTAGAAAAACCCTGCTTTACGACGTTAGAGGGTTTAATATAGGTTATGTTGGTTTTCCCGGTAATCAAGGAGGTCGTATCATTGGTGAGGGAACATTATCGAATGGTGTAATCACGTTTGAAAGAGTCAATTATATCGCCGAGCTGGAGAATAATCTTCTTAGCATTTCTCAAATTTGTGATAGAATGTATTCGACACATTTCACTGATAAAGAATGTCTGATCTTGAAGCCGGGGTTTGTCATCCCCGAGAGTGGATCATCATGAGAGCGCCACGAGTTAATGATCTGTACGTGTTGGATATGAGTGTAGCCACGACTACCATGGGTCAAACTCACTGCTTCATGTCAAGAGCCACTGAAAAGGAGTCGCAATTGTGGCACAGGAAGATGGGCCATATCCACCTGCGCAAGATGAACTACCTGGTGCATAACGATTTGGTAAAAGGGGTTCACTTGAAGAGTTTTCATCTTGAAGGGGAGTGTATTAGTTGCATCAAAGGAAAACAACGAAAGAAATCTCATCCTGGTAAAAAGATGAACCCAGTCTCAAGACTGCTGGAGAGACTTCACATAGATCTCTTTGGTCCTGTGAATGTCAAAAGCATAACAGGAGATCTTTATTGTCTGGTGGTAACTGACGACTATTCGAGATTCTCAAGGATCGAGTGACAACTCGATCGGGTGGCAATCCGATCAGGTGGTCATCCGATCCATGGCATTCACTAATAAGGTTGACTGGTCAAAGGTGCTTTTGCTTGTCACATGGATCGAATGGCAACTCGATCGGGTGGCAATCCGATCGATTGGTTACCCGATCCATATGCATTTGACTTATGTTGACTTCTCATTGCACAAGATGGCAATCCGATAGGGGGCAATCCGATCGGACAACCATCCGATCCTCAGTATAGAGGGAATTCCAGAGTTAGAAAAAATTTTGAGATTTTCAAATTTTTATACTTGTCACTTTATGTCTCGAACTTCGTGCAAATGTTAACAATGAATATTTTTGCAGGGAAAAGCGTCAGATTGGGATAAATCTCACAACATCTATTGTCTGCTGGATGCACATTATACAGACAATACTTTGTTCGAAGTTATAGCAAAGTTTTTTAGAGAAAGCAAGATTCATAAAGCTTTAACAGATAAGACAATCGTATATGAATCACATGTTAGACGGTTTTGGAGTTCGGTGAGATATGAGGAGAAGGAGAAGATGATATACTCAGCAGTGAGAAAGAAGGACGAGAATGGTCAGGACGTGGATTTGGAAATAAAATTCAACGTTGGTGATTTAAGAAGAGTGTTAGAATTAGGTGATTCTGATAATGATCCTACCATTATTTCTAAACACCTTTGCAAAGGTTTACGGTGCAGGATGGGCTTTACAGGGCACTTAAATGGGAAAATGGGTAAAACAATGTTCAGTAAACCCTACAAGTTCATGATCCACTGCGTAGTACATGCATTATCACATAGGAAGGGAGCTTATGATGAAACTTCTGATTATATCATGAACATAATCACCTGTCTTGTGCTGAACAGGCCATACAACGTATCGAAGGTGATATTTGACTACTTGGTAGAAAATGTGAGAGCTGGAAATGCAAAGTACCTCATGTATCCTAGGTTCATCATGATGATAATAAATGATTTAGTGAAAGACATTCCAAAAGATGATGATGATGTATTAGGTCTAAGGAACATGACAGCAGATACTATAAGCAAATTAGCTAAAGGACCTGAACCAAGAGTTAGAAGAATGATATGTAGAATTAATAATCCAGCATATGTTGCTCCAGAGAATGATGCATGGAGACATGAGAATAGTAATTCTGAGAACGAAGATGATAAGATGAATGAAATGGTTGAGAAGAAACTTCATTGGTGGTTTGTAAAAGATGGCAAAAGAAAGAGAACACCGAAGACATCCCCTGTTGTACCTATTCCTAAGGAGCCTTCTCCGAAGATTGTTGTAAAGGGTATAGTGAAAGGGGGAGTTATAAGGAAGTTAGAACTTTAATTGTTATGTTTTACTAATGAATACTTCAATTCTTGTCTTGTCTTGCAGGGCCTTCGAAAGAACCACAATCAAGTCTGATAGATGAGCCAGTGGTGGATCCAACAGATTTATCACAACTAGGAATTGATCTGACCAAAGCAACGTTTGAACAATACATAAAGATCACTGAAGTCACAACTCAGAAAGATCAAAGTACAAGCATTCCAACAGAAAGTGTCAAAGAGACAGAGCCTGAAGGTGTTGCTCGTGATGATTCTAGTGAGGCAGATGATGAGTCTACAGAGACAGAGACAGAACTTGATCTTACAACACTTGGACGAGGAAAGGCTAAGTTGAAAAAGAAGCCTCTGAAGAAAAGAAAGGGTTCTGACGATGAAGATTCTACTTACACTCCATCAGTTGATGAGCAAAAGAAGCTGAGAACAAAGCGTAACGCAGTTCAGTCTGGGGTAATTCCAAGGAATGTACGTGCAAAGAAAGGTGGTGCTTCATTGCCAAAAGATCAAGGTGGAAAAAGTGAAAAACATATTACAACTTCAAAGGTTCATGAAGCCGAAAAAGATTAAAGTGTTGAAGTTCCCAAAGAGCCTGAAGTTCAAAGTGTTGAAGTGCCTGTCGTTGAAGTTCAAAAGAAAACAGGAGATGGTGATGATGAAGTGGAAATTACTGGAGTAAGGGCTGCTACACCTCCACCACCACCACAAGATCAACCTATTCTAGAAGCTGGTGAATCTTCAAGACCAAAGAAAACAGTTCTTCCTAATATACTTGAAGATCTTCCTCATGCTACTGGGGAATATAAAGATGATTTAATATTTGATGATGATTTTGATATGTTCAATAATGCGGCTGTGAAAGCATTGGAGAAGAAAGTTAGTGAACTTGAGAAAGAAAAGGCCAAAGCTGAAGCTGAACGTGATGTATTAAAGAAACAGGTTGAAGAGTTGACGAAAGTTAATGAAGAAATAAAATCTGTCATGATCAAGCAAGCAAAGAAGTTAAAGAGTATGAAAGATGATGTTGAAGATAATGCAAAGCTTTTTGATGTTCTACAACAAGAAATTTCCGAAATGAATGTGAAGCTGGTGAAGATGAATGATATTAACAAGTCACAAAATCAGTTGATTAGTGAACTACATTAAGCTTCGGGGAATGAATTTAAAGCGATGAAGGCTGACAAAGCAATGAAGGATGAACAACTTACAATGTTATATACGGTGATGGAACATCACTTGGGCATTGATGTTCATTCTGTCTTCAATAGCATTGAAATCAAAAAAGGCTGAAGAACGACGAATTGAAAGAGAAAGGAGGTAAGCCGAAGAAGCTACACAAAGAAGAAAAAGCTGAACACAGAAGGCAGAGGGCAAAGGAACGAAGACGTAAAAGGAAAGAATGAAGACTATGCTGGGAGGAACTACAGCTACATCCAAGGGGGAGTCTGTTAGTTCATATGTCTGTAGCTTCCGTCAGCATTGAGTCTTATTTTGTATTTTGTATGTCTTTTGTGTATATGTATGTAATTGTATGTATGAGTGTATAACGAAAACTCAGGGAACGATGTTGAATTGTAAAAGTGAAGTCCGATGGTTGACTAATGAAATCCGATCGGATGGCCATCCGATCGGATGACCATCCGATCGGATCACCACCCGATCGGACGACACTTAATGCTCCCTGAAGTTGCCTATAAATAGCTAGTTTGGGTTTGTCTTTTAAAACCTTTTGCTGAACTTGTAAGGAACCTCTGTCAGTCTGAGTTTCTGCCGGTGCTCTTGTACTTTCACAATCATTCTAATAGAAAATCAGACGAGTTTAAACGTTGAATCTGTCGTTGTTGATCTTGTGACATAATCAATGGATTCCGCACATTGATTCTGATTCGATTCCAGCCACGTTCCAGATGAACAGATCCTGATCCAACGGCCTAACATCATCTCTCCTCAACTTTTCACTTTAAACAATGGAATCCGGGTCTGAACGGACTATAGACTCGGTTATTAGTCTGGAGTTGGTTTAGAAACAGAATATTACCAGAAAAGACGACCACAACACGGATTCCGACATAAAACCCGTTACGAATAGATGACCGAGCGGACTGGGTGATTCCCACCGGATCGAATCGCCTGAACACTGAGGGGTTTACAGTTGTCGAAGTACGCACCACGTTGTCATTGCTTTAGATAGAAACTTGGAGTTTTATAAATTAAGAATGGGACAAGGAAACCCGATCGAGTGGCAACCCGATCGGATAGCCATCCGATCGAACAGCCACCCGATCGAGTGACACTTGCCCCTTGACTTTAAACAATTGAAACCTAGAAGTCCTGATCGTCGAGTGGCAACTCGATCGGATAGCCATCCAATCGAGCAACTATCCTATCGAGACATCAATGAATTTTGAACTTAGATCGAGTGGCGACCCGATCGGATAGCCATCTGATCGGACAGCCATCCGTTTCCCTTTACACTCTGTCAACCTTGAATCGAGTGGCAACCCGATCGGATAGCCATCTGATTGGACAGCCATCCATTCCTATCACACACAGGTTATCTCGATCGACTGGCAATCCGATCGGATGGCCATCCGATTAGACAGCCATCCGATTTAGGGACTAATCCGACACTTATGCAATCTCGATATTCTGCCCGACACTTATTTGTTGTAATCTAATCAAGCTAAACCTAAAGAGCTACCTTTGATCCAATAACAGTCTTAACTGTTAGACAATCACTGTGAGTATACTCGATCCCTTTTTATTTTAAACTTTGGGATGTGACATGCATTCTATAAACTAAGAGACTTGATACTTTTGCAAACTATACTCTATCACACGTGTATGTGAAACTTGTGATTCTTGTATTCTATTTGTGCAATGTGAACGTTTAATCCAGGGTGTGTAGTTCCGCCTTAACAATAGTAGCGCTTTAGGAGATGCACCTCCCCATTATTCTCGGGGGTATTGTTAAGAGGATTCTAGACTTGGGAAAACAACAAAGCATCGGGATACTTGGGCTATCACTTGTTGGACTGCGAACACTAGCATGGCTGAAACTATTTTGTTACACTTACATACGGATATGAGTTGTTTTAATCTAGTATGCTATTAATCAAACTTGTATACTCGCCAGTACGTTTTGTACTGACTTTATTTTAATACATGTTGCAGGCTGACAGGATGCTAGGATCCATGAAACAAGCTAGGGTGAAGCTAGATACTCCACGTAGCTAAATCTAGATATTATGAAAACAATGATCATGTTTGTTTGATACTATGTTTTGGGATGGATGATGTTTGTTTTAGACAATTACTTGAAATAAATCTAATTCATACTGAAACTATTTAGTATTATGGAATCTCATGAGCAATCTGAACGCTTAGTGCTCGCACCCTGATGTTTCCGCCATCGGTTGGGGTGTGACAGATTGGTATCAGAGCCATAACTATAGGGACTTAGGATAAGTAGGAATACTTGCCCGAGTCTATAGCTCTAGGAATCTTGACTCTTATATGTTGTTTAAGACTTATGCATTCTACCGTATCTGCTTCCTAGCAGCTCAGTTTCTCTGTTAAACTTACATGCCTTTCTTAAGGCTGACACAATATACACTTGATACTTTGAAAACACTGTTAATCGGTGTTTGTATTTTACACGAGATTTACCCTCAAGACAGGAGTGACATCCGAACCTTGATGGAAAATCTCCATATTATTCTAGTAGGTCTTGTCTACGGATAAGTACCAACGCTGTTAGGGTACGATGTTGTCAAGTTAGAGGTGAAACTCAGACCTTCATAACTAGTCCCACTATTTGATGATTTTATGTCTCGCCAAAAGTCTCGAAACTTCCATTCAATTGGGTACGTGAAATGACCAAAAGGACGAATATCGTAGGCCTAACATCGATGACCTATTTCTCTAAGTAAGTCAAGACACGTTACCTCAATTCGAAAGGGGTTCGAATCACTTTGGTTAGTCATCATTCCTCTACCCGGAACACTCTATGTTTTATGAGCCTATCTTTTATGTTATCTCGACTTTTACATGTGGTTTTAAACTTAAGTCTTCGTTTGTCTTGATTCTTCGTTCATTTTGAGACTTCTCACACAAAACGCACGTATGTCAGCAATCTAAAACGTTAACTCAGGATCAACTAAATTTATGAAGCTTTATTCTATCATAATAGCCTATGTGTAAATCTTGATTGACTATAATACTATGTGAACCTATCTGATGAATCTATGTAGTGATATGGTTGTAAAGCACTAAATGTAACATGACATGGAAGTACGAGGGAAAAGTGACATGTCTGAAGCATGGTGGATACGCCGCTGGTACTTCCTATATATAAGTGTTTCGGACATGTTACCAACTTTCGTACAAAGTGCCATGCGAAACTTAGTGTTTTGCAGACCGGTGACGAGTTTGCTAAAATCTAATCCATGGGAAACTACTTGAGTAATCTATAAGGATTTTATGTGTAATCTATGCGTAATCTACGTGTAATCTAAGTATGAGTTGTTTTGAGAAACAAAAATGCGAAACGTAGCCTAGCGCCAAAGACGAGGATGACGTGACATGTCCGAAGCATGGTGGATACGCCGCTGGTACTTCCTATATATAAGTGTTTCTGGCATGTTACCGAGTCTTCGTGCCATGTGCTAAGTGAAGTTCGTAGTTTTGTAGGCTCGGGTTGAAGTTGTGGAATCTATTTGGTTAGTCTATGTTGAATCTATTTAGGTAATCTAAGTTGTGAAGAATGGTGGAATCTAATGTTGTGATTAACGAAGCGTGACACCGATGACGAGGGGGACGTGGCATGATTGAAGCATGGTGGATACGCCGCTGGTACTTCCTATATATAAGTTCTTCCGTCATGTTGTCGAACTTTCGTAGCACGTGCCATGCGGGATTTCGTTGTTTGGGGGATTGTTAGCATGAATCTATGAGGATCTATTGAATCTATTGGGAACTATCGAAACTATTGGAATCTATGAATCTATTCAATCTATTGGAAACTATTAAATCTATTGGAGTCTATGAGTCTATTGAATCTATTGAATCTAGGGAATCTACTGGAATCTATGTGAACTATTGGGGTAGTCTATGTGAATCTACGATGATGAGTGTGTTTTTGCGACACGTAACATGACACCGAGTACGAGGTCGAAGCGATTATGCCCGAAGCATGGTGGATACGCCGTTGGTACTTCCTATATATAAGCGCTTCTGACATGTCGCCAAACTTCGTACAATGTGCCATGCGAAGGTCATGGGTTGCGGTATCTATATGAATCTTGAAATCTTAAGTCTATTGTGTGTGGATCCATATTAATCTAGATTTATATGATTCTCTTGTTGGATCTTAGGATGTCTTCTCGAAAGCTCTCCGACACTCTAAAGAGATCCAGGGAAAAGTCTCAGAAAAAGATGATGTCCTTTATGGCCGACCAGATCGCTCGAGTCGTGCCAAAGATTGTCTCTGAGATCCAAGGATCGAACACTCTGCCCTCCTCTGCTGACTCTAAAACGGAGAAGGAAAAGTCTACAAAGTTCAGCTATAAACATTTCATCTCCTGCAACCCTAAGTCTTTCACATGTAGTGATGGGGTAACAACTATGCTTGAGTGGTTTGACAGCATCGAGGTTACCTTCATTAACAGCGAATGCCCTGATCATCTAAAGACTAGGAGTGCGACTGGAATTTTTCAAGGCAGATCATTGGAGTGGTGGACAAATGAGAGAAACATCCGCTCGAACGAAGAAGCCTATGCTCTTCCATGGGCTGAGGTGCTAGAATTGATGATGCTTGAATTCTGCCCTCCTCATGAACAACTGAAGCTTGAAGAAGAGTTCTGGCACTTGAAGCAGATTGGTGATGATAATCTGGCTTATACTACCCGCTTTAAGCAGCTCAACTTTATTGTTCCTCACTTGGTTTCTACTCCTAAGCGAATGATAACCAAGTACCTCAATGGTCTACCCCCTGCTATGCGTGATTCTATTGAAGCAGCTCAACTCGGAAATATTGAGGAAGTCTACCATCTCGCAGCTAGTCTCAACAACAACCGCGTTCGTGATAAACAATTTGCTAATCCTGCTCCCGCCAAGTCTGCGCACCAAGTTACCCAGCAGCCAAGTGGTAGCACGAACAAGAGGCGGAAGTCTCAGGGATCAGGATGCAATGCTATTGTTCCTGCTGCAAACCCTACTTCTAAACTTGCTCCAGCTTCCGCTGCTGCTCCAGTCAATGCCACTCCTGAAGTTAAGAAGCAGTACACCGGGTCATACCCCAAGTGTACCACTTGTAATTTTCATCATCCTGTTGCTTCTGCATATCGTTTGTGCACCAACTGCAACCGTTATGGTCAAACGACTCCCTATTGTCATCAAGCTAACCCAGCTCAGCAAGCCCCAGCCCAGGCAGCCTTACCGGCTCTTCCAACTCCTCCTCAGAACCCAAAGCCAGTCAACGTTGTTCGTGCATGCTACAAATGTGGAGATACTACTCATCTTCGTAACCAGTGTCCTCAGCTGAATGAAGACCAGCAGCCAGCCGCTCGTGGATGAGCGTTCAACCTTAATGCCAACCAAGCTCGTAACGACAATGATGTCGTGAATGGTACGTTTCTCGTGAATAACCTTTATGCTTCGATCCTATTTGATATTGGTGCTGATATAAGTTTTGTGTCCGTGGAGTTCGAATCTTTGCTAAATTGTGCACGCTCTATGTTACCTAATTCGTTTTTGGTGGAGATTGCCAATGGGAAGTCTATTCTAGTTGATTCTATTCTTCGTGGTTGCTCCCTGATTCTTAACGACCACGTGTTTACTATTGATCTAATACCCATGAAATTGGGCAGTTTTGATGTCATTATAGGTATGGATTGGTTGCGTAAGAACCATGCAGAGATTGCTTGTCACGAAAATTTTGTTCGTTTGCCTCTACCATTTGGTGATATCTTGCATGTTTATGGAGACCGACCTTCGAAAGGACTGAGGCTGATGTCATGTACACAAGCGAGTAGGTGCTTATGTAAACAGAACCTTGCTTTCTTGGCCCACGTGGTGGAACAAAAGGGCAAGGGAAAAAACATAAGCGATGTTCCAGTGGTGTGTGATTTCCCCGATGTCTTTTCTGAAGATCTTCCCGGTCTTCCTCCTCCTAGAACAGTCGATTTTCGTATTGATCTCGTACCTGGTGCGAATCATGTCGCCAAGGCCCCGTATCGCCTTGCTCCTTCTGAGATGCAAGAGCTATCTAGTCAGCTTCAAGAACTACTCGACAAGGGATTCATTCGTCCAAGTACCTCGCTGTGGGGTGCTCCCGTACTATTCGTCAAGAAGAAAGATGGTTCGTTCCGTATGTGTATCGACTACCGTGAACTTAATAAGCTTACCATTAAGAACCATTACCCCTACCTCGTATCGATGACCTATTTGATCTTTGTTCTGGTTACCATCAGCTTCGAGTTCTCGAAGATGATGTACCCAAAACCGCATTTCGTACTCGTTATGGGCACTACGAGTTCGTGGTCATGCCTTTTGGATTGACTAACGCACCCGCTGTGTTCATGGATCTCATGAATCGTGTCTGCAAGCCCTATTTGGATCGTTTTGTGATAGTCTTTATTGATGATATTCTAATTTATTCTAAAACTAAGGTTGATCATGCTCGACAATTGCGCTTGATGCTTGAACTCTTACGTGGTGAACGTCTGTATGCTAAATTTTCTAAGTGTCAGTTTTGGATTAATGAAGTACAATTTCTTGGTCACGTCATTAGTAAGCAAGGTATTCATGTTGATCCGTTTAAAATCGAAGCTGTGAAGAATTGGAGTACGCCTAAGTCTGCATCCGAGATTCGCTCCTTTCTAGGATTGGCGGGATATTACCATCGATTCATCTCGGACTTCTCTAAGATCGTTGTTCCTTTCACCTCGTTGACTCAGAAGGAGAGACCTTTTGTTTGGGGTCCCGAACAAGAGAAATCTCTTCAGACTCTTAAAACTCTTTTGTGTAATGCCCCTGTTCTTACTCTCCCTGATGGGAATGATGATTTCGTGGTGTATTGCGATGCCTCGAACCGTGGATTGGGCTATGTGCTCATGCAGCGAGACAAGGTTATTGCTTATGCCTCCCGACAACTCAAGGTACATGAGAAAAACTATACTACTCATGATCTGGAGCTTGGTGCAGTTGTGTTTGCGCTAAAGATATGGCGACACTACTTGTATGGTACTAAGTGTGTGGTTTTCACTGACCATAGAAGTCTTCAACATATCTTCGACCAAAAAGAGATGAACATGCGATAGAGACGTTGGGTGGAACTGCTTAACGACTACGACTGCGAAATTCGCTACCATCCTGGTAAGGCGAATGTAGTGGCTGATGCCCTTAGTCGTAAAACTCATGTGAATGCTATTCGTATCTCTAATGACCTCCATGCGTGTATTTATGACGCTCAGCATTCATCAGCAAATCAAGGAAGCCTAGAAGTAGAAATCCACGGTGCTAGGATTGACCAGCTTGAAACTAAACCTAATGGACTGCAATATTACCTCAATCGCATCTGGGTGCCGGATCGCGATAATCTCCGTGAGCTTATTATGAGGGAGGCCCACAAATCCCATTACTCCATTCATCCGGGTGCTGATAAGATGTACCATGATTTGCGTACAACTTATTGGTGGCCTGGCATGAAGGGGGACATTGCTAAGTATGTTTATAAATGCCTCACTTGTACGAAAGTTAAGGCTGAACATCAACATCCCTCAGGACTCTTAGAACAACCTGAAATCCCAATTTGGAAATGGGATAGCATCGCTATTGACTTTATTACTAAGTTACCTCAAACACCTTTTGGTCACGACAGTATCTGGGTGATTGTTGGTCGTTTGACCAAATCCGCCCACTTTCTTCCTATTCGTGAAGATTATAAAGTGGAGAAACTTGCTCGAATTTATACCGATGAGATTATATGCCGTCATGGCATACCCCTTGACATAATCTCGGACCGTGATGGTCGTTTTACTTCACGTCTTTGGCAAACCTTTCAATCCGCTATGGGTACTCATTTGAATCTTAGCACGGCCTTCCAAATTCAAACGGATGGACAGACCGAGCGTACTATTCAGACCCTAGAGGATATGCTCTGTTCTTGTGTCATCGACTTTGGTGGTAACTGGGATGTACATTTACCATTGATTGAGTTCTCGTACAACAACAGCTATCATTCCAGTATTCAGATGGCTCCTTTCGAAGCTTTGTATGGCCGCAAGTGCCGATCTCCTCTCAGCTGGCATGAGATTGGTGACAAGCAGTTTACTGGCCCTGAAATAATTCAAGAGACAACGGATAAGATTCTTCAAATCCGTGATAACTTGATCAAGGCTAGGAACAGACAAAAGAGTTATGCTGATAATAGGCGTAAGCCCCTGGAATTTGATGTTGGTGACCGAGTTCTTCTCAAGGTATCTCCCTGTAAGGGAGTAGTTCATTTTGGTAAGAAGGGAAAGCTCGCTCCTCGCTACGTGGGTCATTTCATGATACTCGAAAGGATTGGCAAGGTAGCGTACAGACTCGACCTGCCACAAGAGCTGAACAACGTGCATCCAGTGTTCCACGTGTCCAGTCTACGTAAATGCCTAGCCGACGAGGAACTGCAGGTTCCCCTTGAAGACTTGCAAATAAACGAAGTTGTACACTTCGTGGAGAAACCGGTCGAAGTCATGGATCAAGGAGTTAAGCGATTGAGGCGTAGCAAAATTCCCATTGTCAAGGTTCGATGGGAAGGAAAGCGTGGAGCCGAATTCACTTGGAATTGAAAAGTGAGAAGAAGGCCAAGTATCCGCAGCTCTTCGAGCAGTCTTCCTCTAAGATTTCGGGGACGAAATCTCCTAAAGGAGGGGAGACTGTAATGCCCTGCGTCCTTAAACTTTAGGCTATTGGTAAGTTTAGTCCCTGAACTTTGCTTATTGTCAGTTTTAGCCCCTAAGCTATGTAGTCATTAATACATTGATACTTGGTGAATTCTATGTCATATTCTATATACTTGAAATGCCTAATTCTATATGCTTGAAATGCCTAATTCTATATACTTGGAAGGTCTAAATCTATATACTTTGGTTCTTGACTCTTGAGGCTCGTGAAAATTTAGACTTGGTTGAACGAGGGACTGGAGTCTTGTCACTGGCGGAAACTATGAAATTTTGAAACCTTTTGTGTTATTACTATAAATTAGTTATACTATTACCTAATAATACGCAACGCTTAATCCAACTCGCAAATCGAATCGAAGACGCGAAACGGAACGGATGGGATTGACCGAGTGGCAATCCGATCGGATGACCACCCGATCGGATGGCCACTCGATCGGACCACCATCCGATCTGTGCACACCTTCACCCTTCACACTTTCCCACACTATAAATAGGAGCTGTCACATCAGTCCTTCACTGATGTGGCAGCCTTGCTTGACTCAGACGCACGCACGCCACATTTCTTCGATTTCTCGGCAATTTCGATACGTTTTACACTAGATTCTTGTACTTTCTTTATCTACACAACATTCTCTACGAGATTCTCCTTTGAAATCTCACTTTTCACCGTGAAATCTCTTAGATCTGAGTTCTTAAGGAAGATGTCATCAATGATGGTTTGTACAAACTACTATATGATGTCACTCCTAATGAAACTTAGCTTATATCTAAGGAATTCCATGCGTTTACATGAAATCTAAGCTAAGACCTATATTTTTCAAATTAAAACCTGTGTTTATCTTCATCTCTCCTCAACTTTTCACTTTAAACAATGGAATCCGGGTCTGAACGGACTGTAGACTCGGTTATTAGTCTGGAGTTGGTTTGGAAACGGAATATTACCAGAAAAGATGACCACAGTGTTGGACTCTATATGCCCAAGACACATATTAAATTGATGTGGCTAGTACGTTATGATCCAAGTCGAGTCATACCGAATAACAAGCTAGACAAACACTTAGAATATTTAGTTATGATATGATCAAACAAATAAATATTAACACTTACAATATTTAGCAATTGGTTTTCTAAATAATTACACTTGATAAACTAATAAATTATATGGATAATTTATTTTGAGAGAATATTTTATTTTGTTATTTAATGGGTTAAATAACTTAATAAAAGTTGTATAAATTCTTGTGAACATATGATGTTATATTTTATAAAAGTTATAAAATACACGACTTATATTATTTAAAAGATTTTTTTTTAAATAAAGCAAGGCCGCCACCCCCCCCCCCCATGGTGTTCTTCCCTAAAATTTTAGTCCAATAGAA
The DNA here is from genome assembly GCA_030545235.1 of Helianthus tuberosus. Lineage (NCBI taxonomy): Eukaryota > Viridiplantae > Streptophyta > Magnoliopsida > Asterales > Asteraceae > Helianthus > Helianthus tuberosus. The sequence continues at coordinate 91,038,037 of CM060369.1, forward strand.
ATGCATGCAAATGCATGTGCTAGAGAAGATTTGATTGGGTGGTCTAACCAAGACCATTTTGGTCCAATGGGGTTTCATGCACTTGCATGTGTAAGTTGGCACATGATTGGTCAAGGTGGGTGGCAATTCTCTCTCATGGTTCTATAAATACTTAGATGAACTTGAAGAACTTGCAAGACTTGTAAAAAAGCTCTCTAAAAATCGGCCAACATGGGTGCCATCTTAGAGGTTTTCTCAAGTGATTTTCTAGTGCAATAACTCTCAAAATTCCCTAGATGATTTTGGCCAAGAGTTGGTCTTCATAAGGGTTTTTCAAGTGAGTTCATAAGTGTATAAATCCTAGCTAAAACTAAGGTGTTTGTTGGAAGGCTTGGGGTATACAAGCTTGAGGTCTTCTAACTTGAAGGCAACCATTCAAGAAGCATCATCTTCTTCATATCCATTACTCCTTGGAAGGTAGTATTCTAAACACCCTATGGTTGTATTTTAATTTTGATAGCATGCATGTTCGTATATGGATCCGGGATTGGGTTTTACATATAAAAATGGTTTTATATCTTGTAAGTAACATGTTTTAAATAGTAATTTTCCGCTGCGTTTTAATTTCATATGGATGAAATACTTTGATAAACATGTAAAAAACCCAACAGTGGTATCAGAGCCGCTTATATGAATGCATGCTTCATAGGATATGAAATTTTCGGGTTTCGGGTTTGGTTAAAACCCTATGGCCGAAATTTTATATATGGTTATCCTTTTGTTTTTCAAGATTATTTTAATACATGCATAAAGGTATCTTGAAAAATTATTTCATATGGATGATTTGTTTGTTTGGACAAAACTTACCTTTTCGGTTTTTTGGACATAGCCGAAAATGGTTATTAAAAGGGAACCATTTTTTTATGCTTCTTGAAATTAATATATATATTTGGATATATATTTTGGTGTACATAACCTAGCCATGACCTTGTGTGAATATGTTGAATGATTGTGTTGTGATTTACTTTATTAATTATTCAAAGGGTTGTAATAATTATTATTTTTGTTCTTCCATTTGTAAGATATGTAATTTATTTATTTTCATTTGGTATGTAAAATAAATAGATTAGGTGCATTTTATTTTACTAGAAAAATGTATTAGGATATATTTTGTAAAAGAAGATGCACATAAAAATGCGGTTTTGGTTTTGGCCAATTTCGGGCCTAAAGGACTTCATAGTTCTTAACGGGATTTTAGCCCAAAAACCAAAACACATTTTCGGAGCCCAAAGGAGTTTGGAGCTGAATTAAAGTACATTTTGGAAGCTCAAAGAAAGTGGAGAAATCACAACACAAAAGGGAGACTTGAAGCATTTGGATGCGGGATCAAGTGGGAGTTCAACAACACATTATTTGTGTCAATATTCACCCTTTAGGAAGGACCTTTTGGCACACTTGTTTCGGCTAACAAGTGTGGTCAAAATAGTTGGCTATGGTTATGCACCTAATGATATGTGTGTTATGCTTGTGTGGTTGTTTATTTTGTTGTTTGATGATATTTGGATATGCATGCTTAACAAACTAATAATCAACAATAAGCTTAAAATTGGTTCTTTAAAGATCATTAAAATTGGTTAATAAAAGGTTATTAAAAATTAATGATTTTTATAATAAAATGGGTTTTATTAAAAAGAACCTTGAAAATTTATTTTCACAAAAGTACCAAGGATTTGAATGCATGCAAATGTATGGTACATAATGTTTTCTAAACTAGAATTTTTGAAAACTCAAAATCCCTTTTATAAAAACAAGTCAAACACCATCATTTTATACAACACTCGAATCACTTGGGAACTCTTATTGTGGGATAAAGGTCACCTAACCACATTTGAGGGAACTTGTATATTCGAGGTGGGTTTACCATGTTTGTGGGATAAAGGTCACCTAACCACTTATGTGTATAAACTCACACGTGTGTAAGTTGGACGACTTGATTTGGAAACCATGAACTTAGGGTCACCGAAGCATGGGGAACAAAAGGTGTTGATGGGATTAAACATGCTAACTAAACATAAAGATGTTTAACCAATCCCATATGGCTAGAAGTTGCAAAGGGTTGCAATCGTCAAACGTTGACTACCTTGTTAATTTAAATAATGGGATAAAGGTCACCTAACCAATATTTAAATGTAACGTTGGATTCTAGATTTTAATTATTAATTGTCTATGAGACACAAAAGGGTATTAATGATTAAAATATAATAATATCGAAAATACTAAAATTGAACCTTGTTAAATTTTGTAGATGACCGCTAACAATATTACCCAAACCGTCCGTAACCTATCACTAAAAACAATCCTTGACAAGGATTGTCTCAATCATAACACTTCATGGATTAATATCGAAACTTAAGAATCGTTCTCAAGTAAAAGAAATCCTATGTGTTGAACGATCCTAATCCCGATGAACATCTTATGGAAGATAAGGATGCCTATAACGATTGGATTAAGTATATCGAGGATACTACGCAAACCTCTTGCCTCATGTTAGGAATTATGATTCCCGAGATTCAAAAGGTTTTTGAACATCATGAGCATACGACATGATTACCCAATTGAAGGAAATGTTCCTACAATATGCAAGGGTAGAACGCTTCGAGCGCTACATGCATGTCGAATGGAGGAAACCCAATCTGTCTCATCTTATGTCTTTAAGATAAAAAGCCACATTGATCATCTCGAAAGGCTCAATATGGGTAAAGGGCTTTTATCCGTTCTAACGATCAATGAGGGTGGCAACTAGAAAGGGCATCACCCCGACACCAAAGCAAATGTTGCCAAAGGAAAGGGGCACATCAAAGGAAAGAATAGAAAGACTAAAGCGAAATCACCGAAACCAAAAGAGAAGAAGGCAAAGGTTGCCATGAACAATCCATGCTTTGTATATGGTGAGATAGGGCATTAGAAAAGGAATTGTCCAACCTATCTCAAAGAGTTGAAAAACTAAGAGGAATGCAGGGCAAACCTCAGGTACAATCTTAATGACACATATTAACCTTAATGTTATTTCTTCAAACACATGGGTATTAGATACTGGATGTGGAACTCATGTTTACAATTTGTTGCAAAAGGTTCAAAAGAAATAAGCATTACAAGAAAGGAGACTATGTTTTGAAACTTCCAAATGGTTTGGAAATTGTTTTAAAATGTCTTGAATGCTCCTAGTTTGACTAGGAACATTATTTCAAGTTTCCCTTATAAGACAATATGGTTTTGACTTAAAATTTGTAAACAATGACATTTATATTTCGATGAATGACATGTTTTACTTTAAATCTATGCCTTCAAATGGTATTTATGAATTGGTTCATAATAATACATCATTTGATAGTTTAATGTACCAATCAATCACCAAGAAACTCAAAATGGATTTGAGTAAAACCTATCCTTGGCATTATCGCCTTGGTCATATAAACAGATGTCGCATGTAAACACATCAAAAGAATTGTCTTTTGGAAACAAATGAAATTGGTTCATTTGATACATGCGAATCTTATTTACAAGGTAAAATGACCAAGTAATCCCTTAGTGGGAAAGGGCAAAAGATTTATTAGGTATCATACATTCGAATGTATGTGATCCTTTTAAGCCAATGACTGGGAATGGTGAAAGATACTTCATTACTTTTATCGACAACTATAGTAGTTATGGTTATGTGTACTTGACACAAAGAAGAAGTTTTGAAACGTTCAGAATCTTCAAAAAGTGAAGTACAAAATCAACTCTTTTAAAGTTCTTCGTTTCGATAGAGGAGGAGTCGAACTCTATTAGATATGGTTCGATCTATGATGGCTAGGAGCGCCTTATCTCTATCACTTTGGGGTTACGCTTTGCTCTCCACGGCCCATATGATCCCAACCAAGAAAGTGGATACGACATCTTTTGAAATATGGCATGGAAGGGTTCCATCATTATCATATTTAAAGGAAGGGGTTGTAAAGCTTATGTTAAGCTATACACCTCAAATAAATTGAAAGTCCGATCCACTAAGTATATCTTTGTAGGATATCCTAAAGATGGTATAGGATATTATTTCTACGATCCAACAGAGCAAAAGGTATTTGTTGCTCGAAAGGCTAAGTTCTTGGAAGCCAGCGGAACTTCAGGAGGATCAAGACGATACACGTTTGGTTGATACTAGCACTCAACAAGAGGTTGTTGAAAATGATCAAGAGGTTGATCAAAACACACAAAATGTTCGCAGATCTGGTAGAATTAGTAATCCACCTGAAAGATATGGATTTTTCATGGATGGATGCTACATGGTAGATTCAGATGAACCAACCACATACCATGATGCAATGTCAAAATCCAATTGTGAGAAATGGCTTGAAGCCATGAACATAGAGATGCAATCCATGTATGACAACCAAGTTTGGGAATTGGTTGTGCCACCACTCAACTCCAAAGTAGTTGGAAGTAAGTGGGTTTTCAAGAAGAAAACAGATATGCATGGTAACTTGGATACTTATAAAGCGAGACTTATAGCAAAAGGTTTCACTCAAACTCAAGGGGTTGATTATGATGAGACTTTTTCGCCTGTGGCGATGCTAAAGTCAATAAGGATATCATTTGCCATACCTGCATAATATAATTATGAGATTTGGCAAATGGATCTCAAAACGACTTTCCTTAATAGATATCTTGAGGAAGATGTCTATATAGTTAAGCCTGAAGGTTTTGTTGATCCAAAACATCCTGACAAAGTATGCAAGTTAAAGAAATCAATCTATAGATTGAAACTAGCATCTAGAAGTTGGAATCACCGTTTTGATGAAGAGATTAGGGAATATGGATTCATCAAGAACGTCGATGAAGCTTGTGTGTATAAGAAGGCTAGTGGGAGCATTATTACTTTCTTAGTATAGTATGTCGATGACATTCTACTATTTGGAAATGACATTTCAGCCATGGAAGGTGTAAAAGCCTGGCTTGGAAGTTGTTTTTCTATTAAGGATTTTGGTGAAGTCGCCTATATTTTGGGAATAAAGATCTATAGGGATAGATCAAGGCGCTTGATAGGTTTAAACTAAAGTGCATACATTGACAAAGTCTCGAAAGGGTTCAAGATAGAGAACTCTATGAAAGGTTTGGTACCTATTCAAAGATGGGACAATATTGAATGCGTTTCAATGTCCACGCTCAAAGGATGAGCAATAAAGAATGAAAGGAATCCCATATGCGTCAGCTATAGAATCCATTATGTATGTAATGATATGCACTAAACCGGACATGTCATGCGCTTTAAGCATGACGAGAAGATACCAGTGAGTAACGGTCATTGGGTGACTGTTAAAATATATATATATTGAAATACCTTAGAGGGACTAAGGATATATTTCTAATATATGGGTCTGGTTAAAAGAACTCCTTGTAAAGGGTTACAAGGATACAAGTTTCGGAATTCGTTGTAAAGGGTTACATGGATACGAGTTTCCAAACTGATCAAGATGGTTCTCGATCATAATCAGGGTAGCATTGTCCATTACAGAATCAGAATACATCACCGCTTCATTAATTGAGATAATTCATATGGATTTTTCACTTAAATTGTTGTCGATCTAGGGGTAGTCCCTACCATTCAGGACCCCCAGAGATCTTTGTGATAACGATGGTGCGATTGCTCAAATCAAGGAACCTCGTGCACATCAAAAGACTAAGCACATTGAGCGGAATTTCAACTACATAAGGGATGAAGTTGAAAAAGGGAAAGATATGTATTCGCAAAGTTCACACTGATCAAAATATTGCGGATCCACTCACGAAGCTCCTTGAACGGGCAAAGCATGAAGAGTCATACTTATGCCTTAGGACTTCGATATTCTAGTGATTGGATTTGATCTATTTTGTATTTGGATATTGGAACAACTGTTATTATAACTCTTTATGGTATTTTGAGTTATGTTCCATTTTAGCATGTTTAAATCCATGAATAAGTTGCTTATTCTAAATGTCCGTAGTCGATCATACTTGTGGGAACAAATATGAATGTAAGCCTATTATGAACTTGGATTGGTGGATATTCATTAGATATGAATATAGAGCAAAGTGTTGCTGCCAAGGTTCATAGATATTTGTGGGATACAAATATTGGTCTGACTCGCTCTCAAATATTACTGCATGGAATCATTTGTGATTGATCATAAGTAAATTTGAGTAAAGGAGAATATCATAGTATCCTCTGACCTGAGATACATATTGGGTCTTGATATTCACCAAATATTGTACCTTGACTTATTTCTTCGTTGTCAGTAATATGACAGTACATAAGGCTAAGTTCAGGTGTGGTACAAGGTGATTGTGAGAGACGTATGTAGTCAAGATGAGATTTGTTCCTCTTATTCGTTGAGAGTAAGATGTCTAAGACCTGCTAAAGTTAAATCAACAGAGAGTGATCACTTTGTGTCTCTGGATTTGACATGACATCTGTAACGAAAGGATAAATGATAGATTCACCTAAATCATGGTCAAGTAAGGGACTTGAAGCGGATGATGTTATTGAATGGCACATATAGTCATACGTATTAGGGGTAGTAAACCGTAGTTAGGCGTCATTTACTGGTTGCATCAATCTTCTATGTATCTTGTGCAAGTGGGAGATTGTTGGACTCTGTATGCCCAAGACACATATTAAATTGACGTGGCTAGTACGTTATGATCCTAGTCGAGTCATACCCAATAACAAGCTAGACAAACACTTAGAATATTTATTTATGATATGATCAAACAAATAAATATTAACACTTACAATATTTAGAAATTGGTTTTCTAAATAATTACACTTGATAAACTACTAAATTATATGGATAATTTATTTTGAGAGAATATTTTATTTTGTTATTTAATGGGTTAAATAACTTAATAAAAGATGTATAAAGTCTTGTGAACATATTATGTTATATTTTATAAAAGTTATAAAATACAAGACTTATATTATTTAAAAGAATTTTTTTTAAATAAAGCAAGGCCGCCACCCCCCCCCCCCCCATGGTGTTCTTCCCTAAAATTTTAGTCCAATAGAAATGCATGTAAATGCATGTGCTAGAGAAGATTTGATTGGGTGGTCTAACGAAGACCATTTTGGTCCAATGGGGTTTCATGCACTTGCATGTGTAAGTTGGCACATGATTGGTCAAGGTGGGTGGCAATTCTCTCTCATGGTTCTATAAATACTTAGATGAACTTGAAGAACTTGCAAGACTTGTAAAAAAGCTCTCTAAAAATCGGCCAACACGGGTGCCATCTTAGAGGTTTTCTCAAGTGATTTTCTAGTGCAAGAACTCTCAAAATTCCCTAGATGATTTCGGCCAAGAGTTGGTCTTCATAAGGGTTTTTCAAGTGAGTTCATAAGTGTACAAATCCTAGCTAAAACTAAGGTGTTTGTTGGAAGGCTTGGGGTATACAAGCTTGAGGTCTTCTACCTTGAAGGCAACCATTCAAGAAGCATCATCTTCTTCATATCCATTACTCCTTAGAAGGTATTATTCTAAACACCCTATGGTTGTGTTTTAATTTTGATAGCATGCATGTTCGTATATGGATCCGGGATTGGGTTTTACATATAAAAATGGTTTTATATCTTGTAAGTAACATGTTTTAAATAATAATTTTCCGTTGCATTTTAATTTCATATGGACGAAATACTTTGAAAAACATGTAAAAAACCCAACACACAGCACGGATTCCGACATAAAACCCGTTACGAACAGATGACCAAGCGGACTGGGGTGATTCCCACCCGATCGAATCGGCTGAACACTAAGGGTTTTACAGTTGTCGAAGCACGCACCACGTCATCATTGCTTTAGACAGAAACTTGGAGTTTTATAAATTAAGAACGGGACAAGGTAACCCGATCAAGTGGCAACCCGATCGGATAGCCATCCGATCGAACAGCCACCCGATCGAGTGACACTTGCCCCTTGACTTTAAACAAATGAAACCTAGAAATCATGATCGTCGAGTGGCAACTCGATCGGATAGCCATCCGATCGAGACATCAATGAATTTTGAACTTAGATCGAGTGGCGACCCGATCGGATAGGCATCCGATCGGACAGCCATCCATTTCCCTTCACACTCTGTCAACCTTGAATTGAGTGGCAACCCGATCGGATAGCCATCTGATCGGATAGCCATCCATTCCTATCACACAGGTTATCTCGATTGACTGGCAATCCGATCGGATGGCCATCCGATCGGACAGCCATCCGATTTAGGGACCAATCCGACACTTATGCAATCTCGATATTCTGCCCGACACTTATCTGTTGTAATCTAATCAGGCGAAACCTAAAGAGCTCCCTTTGATCCAATAACAGTCTTAACTGTTAGACAATCATTGTGAGTATACTCGATCCCTTTTTGTTTTAAACTTTGGGATGTGACATGTATTCTATAAACTAAGAGACTTGATACTTTTGCAAACTATACTCTATCCTACGTGTATGTGAAACTTGTGATTCTTGTATTCTATTTGTGCTATGTGAACGTTTAATCCAGGGTGTGTAGTTCCGCCTTAACAATAGTAGCGCTATAGGAGATACACCTCCCCATTATTCTCTAGGGTATTGTTAGGAGGATTCTAGTTTTCCTTGAGACTTGGGAAAACAACAAAGCATCGGGATACTTGGGCTATCACTTGTTGGACTGCGAACACTAGCATGGCTGAAACTATTTTGTTACACTTACATACGGATATGAGTTGTTTTAATCTATTATGCTATTAATCAAACTTGTATACTCGCCATTACGTTTTGTACTGACTTTATTTTAATACATGTTGCAGGCTGACAGGATGCTAGGATCCATGAAACAAGCTAGGGTGAAACTAGATACTCCACATAGCTAAATCTAGATATTATGAAAACAATGATCATGTTTGTTTGATACTATGTTTTGGGATGGATGATGTTTGTTTTAGACAATTACTTGAAATAAATCTAATTCATATTGAAACTATTTAGTATTATGGAATCTCATGAGCAATCTGAACGCTTAGTGCTCGCACCCCGATGTTTCCGCCATCGGTTGGGGTGTGATACACATGGAAATTAGGGTATCTGGCAAGTAACAGGTTGTTGCGGCCCGTGACTCGCCTTAGGGACTCCCTCGCGGCCCGCGAGCGAGGTGAAATTCTTGTTTTATTTGATATTTATTAAAATAAATGTTATTCATGTTCGTTTATCGCATACGGGTGCATTTAAGAGCGTTTAGGGGTGTTTTTCGAGGGTTGTTATATCCTCCCCACCTTGTTTTAAATCTCATCCTCGAGATTTGGGCTACGATATCTTCTTGGGGTTTTGTCAGGTCTTTTAGTTAGTAACAACAGCATCAAAGTGTCTGATGCAGAATCAAGAGATGAATATAAAGAAACAATTGGAACTCAATTGTCCAATGTAATTAGTTTCAGGAATTGATGTTTAAATGAACGAGACGAAATGATACAGTCATCAAGGTGACTAAGTTTTACCAAATCAAAAGAGGAATTTAATATACATAAAATTCGAATGCAAATGACTTTTAGAAACAAGAGGATTTAATGTCAAAAGAGAACTTACTTTGATTGTCAATTGAGGAAGACTCGGAATCAATAATCTCAAATGAAAATAGCAGCAAAAAAATGATTTGTCAATTTATCAAACCAGAAATCAGTGTAGTGATATTTATTTGAATTGCAAGGATATACCGAAAATATATTAGAGTTTAGTGTATCATTGTCCTAATACATAATTGTATCAAGACTACTTTAGATGAAGGGGTTTTGCATGAATTTGTATGATTAGGGTTATGATTAGCTCAGACTACAAATTTATATAGACACCGCAAGGTATTGTAATAATTCAATAATCACGTTTATGAATAAATTCAATTGTTTTCGAAATTAACTGAAAGTTTTAATGAAGTGAATCTGGATATTCAAAAATATAGGATGTTCAAAGGAATAAATAAATGTCATAGGATTAATCAAGGATGAAAGAAATGTTTGAGGTACATAGGAATATAATATGAATTTATGTACCTTTATCTTGACACGTAATTGTATTAAGATTGGTTTAGGATAACGAACCAACAGAAGATGGATAAATCCGTACCTCGGGTGTGAAAATGAGATTAGTTCAAGTTCCAAAGACAACGCCACCACAAGGTGTCGTGATTTTAACAAATGATTTATTGGAAATGAAGATTTTAACAAGTTTATTATGATTAGAAACAAATGAAGTGTTAGTTGAGATTACCTTGAATATGATGATCTCAATCCATCATATGGGACCTTGAATTGAATATATATGGTGAGCAAGTTCAAACAATTGAGCTTGGTTTGGACATATTCTAACAATGGATATATGTATTTGACAAGAAATGGTTACAATGAAAAATCTGGTAAGTAACTTTGAAAAGGAACGGAGTTTTCCAAGAAATATGTTGACTCGATATCAAAAAGTCGACGTTTTTGCAATAATGTAGGTCATCAAGATTCAAAATGAGTATAACGAAATAATATTCGAACTCGTGAATAAATAATCTTTTGAAGTGAAATCACATGCGTAACAAGCAATGCATGTGCAACATATGAATTTGTCAAGAGATGAGGCAAATGAGTGTTTGCTTTATGAAAGAAATCTGGCGATACAATGATCATTTATTTATAAAATTTTGATTGGAACCAAAAGTCAACTAACACTTTAGTACAGACAAAACGTACTGGTACTTATATTAGAATTTGATGTTGCCTCATGCGTTGTTTATGCATTCTCCTTAGCTTTGTCTGTTGTTTTAGTCTTGTTGTCGGGTGCCTTAGATAGTTTCGGGCAGTAGGGACGGATATGACCTGGTTCTCCGCAGTTGGAACAGATGTTAGTTTTCCTTCTACATTTTTTCTTTGTATGCCCAGTCTTCCTGCAGAAGTTACAGTAGTGTGTTCTCCTAAAATGGCTTTTTCATGGATGTTTTTCGTTATAGTTCCTGCAGATAGGTTGTGCGATTGGTGATCCAATTCCTTTATTCTTATAGGATTTTTCGAAGCGGAATTCCTTATAATAGTAGCCATAGGTTGTGGTTTTCTCCCGTTTGGGAAATGGAGTGTTGACAAGAATATCACTACCCTCATTGACACTAGTGCTATGTTTGAAGTGATGAGTATGCTTACAGCGTATACTAGGATTCTCGTTTATCGATATAGAAATTTTAATAGCTTCAATGATCGAAGGTATGGCATTAGATATTCCTTGAGCTATTATGTTTTCTATAGCACTTTTATCCAAAGAATTTTCATTACTAGCTTGAATTTCTTGATTACGTGCTATTTCCTTTGACATCTGAATTGCAAACATTTTCAGCTATTAATATCACAAAACTAAACAATTATTCAGACACGTTTTGTTGCTCATATTGCATTAGCACAACTATAGTTATACCTATCAGTATTATGTGTTGATATGCATGTTATATATTATCATTTACTTTCATTATATATTTTATCAAAATATAAATAAAGTATATATATTATATTATGGGTTGTTTCCCTCTCATTGTAATAGCCTCTCTCCATATTGCCTCAACTCAGCTATATTTTCAGAGCTCATGGCTAGATAGGCATTCAGGAAGTATGATGGAAATTGTGGTTGTGGCTGGAGAGAAGGGTCTTGTATGAGATCCTGAGATTCCCAGTCATTGGTTCTACCATTGTTCCCTTGGATTTGGTGTTAATATGGGTATCCTTAGGGTTTCTTTTGGATTAAATGTGGATATTGGTTAAGAAATCATCTGAATAAGTTCTGAGTAAATATGTAGGTTTAAGTTTGTTTCTTCTGTTATATAAAAGCTTGTTTTTCTACCGAAGATATATTATATTGTGTATACTATCAAGAAATTTTTGTCCTGTAGATGCATACGTATACAAAATTTCAATTTCCTGTATTATATAGATATAATACTAAATCATTTTTATAAAAATCCAATTATATAACTGATGGTATTAATTACCCTGCTTATTCCCTTAACTTTATTCATTCCTTTATAATAACAATAATAATAGTATATTGAAATAAATTTCTGGAAAAAAAGAACGTAACATTTTGAAATAGAAAGTGTGGATAACTAAAAGAAATAAATTTAATCAAAATATAAACTTTCTGGATTCATTGGAATAAATTTATTTTTAACCAGGGGGTTAAATCATATTGGTTTGTAAAATATTAGAACTTGATTCTGAATTTATCGTATTTATATATTCAAAGAAGTATCATAGTAGATAATACAAAGTTTGGCGTTTCTAGATTTGATTCTTAATGTATTAAGTAATGAGGTAGTATTCCTGTATTAGAATATATATATATATGACTCACTATATATAGTTTGAGAGATGAGTTAAACTATTAAATGGTAAAATTTCTTAAGCTATTTCCTGTTGATATATATTTAAACCGTATATTTATACAGTAGCAAATATTTTTTTATATATACTTCTATTTTATTAATACCAGTTATAAAATATAAAATATTTTATATATATTTGCACACTTTCCCTGTGTATGTAAATGTACATATGCTTATATAGATATAATATAACAAAAGCATATGTAATAAAATATAATATTTTCATAGTGTTATTATGAAAATTGTGTTTTAATTATTGTATTTAAACAATAAACATGTTTTAAGTATTCTAAGATATTATATTTTAACAAAATTAATATAATTATATGTTTTGACAAAAATATATATTTAAGTCGAGTAAAATTTTAGGTTATATCATAAACTATAAACCATATTACTCGTGTTAAATAATATCTTATATTATGATATTTCAGGGGTATCATACCTGAATTGTGTTATCTTATATTAAGATACTAATGTTAATATCATAATATTATTATAATATTATAAAAAATATGCTCATATCAATATATGGGTATGATATATATAATATATCATAAAAATTAATAAGACATAACATTATTAATGTATCTCTCTCTCTCTCTCTCTCTCACACACACACACACACACATATATATATATATAATGTTAAACATAGCATAACTGTAAGATACAGATATTGGCCACATATTTTGGGAATTCAAAGTTTGTTAGAATGGCAATAAAATCATAATATAAATATTTAGATTTTATTTTCACAGAATAACACATAAGGTATTAATTTCCTAACATAAATGTTTAAGGTTTAGGTATTAGAAGAACACCTAAATGGCTTAAACCAGTGGCTTGGCTCTGATACCACCCTCTGTCACAGCCCCCAACCCCACCCTGGGAGCGGGAGCCGCGAGCCAGTCAGATGGTATCGGTGTTTATTAATTACGCAGCGGAAAATTTTCATCAGGACCGTAGTTAGGAAATATTTATCAGAGTTTCAAAACACCATATTTTATAATAAACAAGTGGAATAAAACCCAGGTTTCGTTTACAATACAATTTACAGGGATAAACCCTAATTATTGAAAACATAATCTCCTTTTTATTTAGGTAACTTTTACAGCCACTTCTTTAAGCCTTTAGTGCTCTCCAGCTGGCTTCTTATTAGCTTTACATTAAGCTACTTGAAACGCGTTTTAAAAACATTTTATCAGCAAGAAATACTGGCGAGTGCATCCCAGTTTAATCAAAACAGCTTTTATACTTTATAGTATTGAGAGCAATTACAATGTTTACATCTACCAATATACTCATTCAGTATTTGTCATTTCACTGAATCCACAGTTCCATGACTGTGGTCATATTACTCATTGGCTAACTCATCGTCCAATAGTAACGGATTATAAGTAGTGTATACAAAACCCCACATACCGGCAGTAATTATAGAATACATAGACTCAATCACTCTTAAGTATAATTGAAAACATTTGAGGTTTTGTAAAACTGTTTGGTAGAAAAAGACTCACAAAAAGGTTTTACAAAAGAGAATGTACTCACATTTGTAGACTTAGGTGGTGTTTGTTTTTTGGCCAGAAGTACTTCTGGCCACTTATGTCTGCGCCGCGCAGACGCGCGCAGATGTTTGAACTCTGCAGCTTGTTTGTTTTCCGGAAGATCTGCAGACCAAAAACGTCTGCCTCACCTCTTCCCCACGCAGACATGGCCTTAAGTCTGCGGACCTCTTCTCACCCTTTCTCCTCCCCAGACATGCATCACCTCCACCACCACACATCTCCGCCACCATCTCCGCCACCACCTCCACCACCACGTCTCCGCCACCACCTCCACCACCACGTCTCCGCCACCACCACCGCCACCACATGCACCCCCACAAAACAAACACCACCCAAAATCCCCCAAATCGAAACCACCTTCTTCCCTGCCACCAAATCGAAACCCAAATCGAACCCAGAGAGAGAGAGAGAGTGAGAGAGATACCGTAGAGAGAGAGAGAGATCAGAGACCGGTGGTGGTGGTTGAATGACGAAAACCCCCAAATCGAAACCCAAATCGAACCCAGAGAGAGAGAGATACCGTAGAGAGAGAGAGAGAGATACCGTAGAGAGAGAGAGAGATCGGAGACCGGTGGTGATGGCGGAGATCGGTGGTGGTTGAACCCAAATCGGAGATGATGGCGGAGATCGGTGGTGGTGGTGGTTGAACCCAGATCGGAGATGATGGCGGTGGTGTGAAGGCGGAGGTGGTGATGCGGTGGTGGTGATGCCGCGGTGGTGGTCTGCATATAGAGAGAAAGTAGAGAGAGAGTTGAGGCAGAGATTGTAGAGAGAGAGTGGGAAAAGTGGTTTTGTAGAAGGAAAAAAAACAAACCCTCTTCTCCTTGCAGACTGCAGACATTTGGTCCACCTCTTCTCCTGCAGATGCCTGCAGATGTGGTCCGCAGACTGCAGACCTTTTCCTGCAGAAAAAACAAACAGCACCTTAGGTATTTCTATATTTTCCTGTTGCTTCCTGATTATTTTCTTTTAAAATAAACAATGCACATGTTTTAGTAAGATAACCCAAATCACATTAGTCATACAACACAAGACAGAACTCCAACGAATTGAGTCAGGCAGAGCCTTGACATGCGTTACGGAGTCCTAGATCAATCGAGCAGAGTATCGACTTAGTGCCCAAGGGTTAAAATACTTACAATGAGGCAAAGCTTCGTGTTTTAGGGGGTATAATTCCCGAGTATAATAGCACTATAGCTTTTGAGAAAGAAAAGAAAAGTCTGAACGAAATGAAACTGAGGCCAGAGGCCTCCTTATATAGGCTAGTCGAACGGCGGCTCGCGCCCCGCGACGCCCTCACCTTCTTCTCTCGCGGCCCGCGAGACCCTAGATTAGGGCGTAGGGTTGATGAGTCACGGCAGGTAGGTGCGATGCGTGTGTAACACATGGCAATCTGGGTATCCGGAAAGTAACAGGTTTTCGCGGCCCGCGACTCGCCTTGGGGACTCCCTCGCGGCCCACGAGCGAGGTGAAATTCTTGTTTTATTTTATCTTTATTAAAATAAATGTTATTCAGTTTCGTTTATCGCATACGAGTGTATTTAAGAGCGTTTAGGGGTGTTTTTCGAGGGTTGTTATATTGTTGCTACTGTTATTAGACTCTGACATGAGCTCCCATCCTTCGTCTTCTTCTGTTTGATCCTCTTGGTTCTCAACCGAGTTGGGCACCCATTCTCCCCTCTCTTCTTCCACCCACACCCTGAAGCGTTTTCCTTCCTCTATGATAGTTACTTATTCTTCTATCCTTCTAACGGAATCCGTCATCACACACACACAGTCTGAAGATAACAAATTGTCCTCCGGTTGCCTTTGTGAGGCATGTAAAACTTTACCGAAACATCTCCCAACCGAATCAAAAGTCTCGTTTCCTGACAGGTGTAGCGGAACACCGTAAATGTTCAACCGAGCTAATATGTCAAAAGCCACCGATTGTCCCCTCCATATTTCCATACTGTTAAACCAACCAAAACCTGGAGCGGTAGACCTGAAACTTTCGGCCTCAAACGTCGACTTGAAGACCACGAGAATACTCAGGCCACCGAGCTACTTTATTACCGCATCGCCAATTTTCGCTTCCTTCATAAGAACTTTCATCTTCCACAGTGTCCATAAATCCTTCGTTTTACTGATTATCGCCTTACCGTGAATATCGACATAAGCTTTCGCAAATTCAGAAACCGACACTTCCTTCGAGCTAACCTTCAGGTCCTGCTTTCTAGCCACTGTACCTACGTAAGTTTTACCTCTTGAAACAAAGGAGTTATACCTGTTGTCTTCCTTTTCCTTAGAGCCGTGGTAACTAGTATCCTGGTCGCCCTGTACTCTCGTCTTCCCCAAGGGATCCCTGCCGTCTCTCCCCTCGTCATTCTCCCGAGAGAACTTGGCAATGTTGATGAACAATCTGTAGTTGCTCATCCAAACGTTACTCATCGTCCTCTCCAATTCCACCGCGTCCTTCACCCCCTTTGAAGCTGACGAAACCAAAACGGAAACCTTGTTTGTCTCTCTTCCTGGCAATGTACACCCCCTCTATCGATCCGAAGGGACCTAATGTATAAACAATATCGTATAATCAGAATGTATAAACACTCCAATTTCATATTCAATCATCCTAATGGGCAAAATACCCATTAGATTATGCACCTATAGATACATAGAGAAAGTACCTAATCTAGAGATGTGATGAGAGAGAGAAGATTAGGTAATTTGTTTACAGCTACTGGGTATCAGATAACATTTGTTATTCTTGTTATACACAACAATTAAAGAGAGAAGAAAAAGCCATTTGGATGTGTAAATGAGTGTTCTTGATGCAAAGGTTTTAGATATGAGGTAGTTAACAAGAAGTGACCATTTTTCCGACCATAATTTCAGGCCTTTAAACCCTCACCACCAATTTCCGGCTGAAATTTCAGGCATGTGAGTACTAATTCAGCACTCGGATACGGGAATCGATGGTTGTGATGTACAAGGATTTCAGATCTAAGGCAAGGTTTCATGGGTTGAAGTGGTGGTGAGGGCGGTTGTTGCGAAGTTGGTGGTGGTGCTCGTGGTTATCGGAGGGTTGGGGTGGTGGTAGGACGATGGTGGGAGGGTGGTGACTGTGACGGTGGAGATGGAGATGCAGATGGTCGTGGTTGGTGTGTGTAGGTTATGTTTAAATAACAATACATACATACACATTTTATATAATATATATACATATATTAACTAACTAATTAATTGTTTTAAAGTATTTTTATTTTATTATTATTATAATATATATATAGGGTTGAGTTCATTTCAGAACTCTAAATAACTACAGAACTTTCAGAACTCCTAATAAACAATCATTTTATATATAAGTTTTTGTATTTAGGATCTTTTTATCATCTATTATATGTATTTTTTTGATTACATACATGTTAAAAGTAGTTTACATATGTTTAATTGCCAAAATTATATATGTGTCATAACTAATTACATATATGTAAAAAACTAGTTTAAATATGTGTAATTATAAAATTACATATAAAAAATGATAAAATTACTCTTAACATGTATGTAATCGTAAAAATACACAAAATAGATGATAAAATTATCCTAAACATAAAAATATATAAATAAAAAGATTGTTTATTAGGAGTTCTGCGAGTTCTGTAAATATTTATGGTTCTGAAATGATCATGGCCCTATATATATATATAGAAACGGGATCAGGAGAAAACGGCAAAAAGTGTGAGAACGGTGAGAACGCATCCTGGCCGAACACGTGGCGTGGGGCTTGATCAGGGACCGAGGGGTTTTTTGTCTTTTTAGTATTCTTCACCTTTCACGGTTTTAGCGTTTGAGAAGCTTCTTTATTTTTTGCGTGCAAGATAATTTTGGCGTTTTGTAGATTTATTAATTATTTGGCGTTTATTTTTTTTTTCTCAGATTTCTTCTCTTTGAGGTAATTCTTTTTGTGTCACATAGTTAATATTTTTGGCGTTATGGCTTTTTCCATGTTTTTTTTGGCGTTTTGTATCTTTTTGTTAATAATTCATTACCATACATTAATATTTCAAAAAATTACAATAAGTAGAAAATCAAAATAATCTAATAGTCTTCCGTAGGTGGGATTTGTCACACCCCCAAAATCCACACGCGGAGTACCACCGCTTGGAGGCGTGACATGACCAGGATCAAGCCACCAATCATATTGAACATAAGTATATATATATCAAAAGTCATTCATCAATACGATAGGTGTTTACAAAACCAAATATATACAAGTGTGTAGCGGAAGCATTAATGTAAAACCCAACATAAGTTTAAGTACAAAATGTTATAATGTTTAACAACACATTCACGATCCATGTCCACAACGACCGTGCCTCCCGTGCAAGCTCCGTAAGTACCTATGGTCCTGCAAGGCATGTAACAGAGAGTCAACAACTAGTTGAGCGAGTTCACAGTTGGTTATTTAGTTATAATGTTCGTATTGTAAATCGTATGAAATAGCATCGCGGCCCTCTAGGCATGTTTGCGAAGTTTAGTGGGGGTTTCCCATGTTTTATAGACTAGTTATATTTGTATCGCGGCCCTCCAGGCATGTTTGCGAAGATAAAGTATAGTTCGCGGCCATTCCAGGCATGTTTGCGAAGATTGTTCTAGTATAGTTCGCGGCCATTCCAGGCATGTTTGCGAAGATTGTTCTAGTATAGTTCGCGGCCATTCCAGGCATGTTTGCGAAGATTGTTCTAGTATATGTATCACAAGTCTAGTAGTATCTACCATTGACCTTCCTCTCCCGAGGTCAATGGTACGTAATTCCGATAACTCTTAAGCGTAAATAATCAATCAACCCATTCCCATCCCCGGGAATCCCATGCCTTGGTAGAAGTGTGAACTCACCTTGTTTTGCTCGGTATGCTAGGTATGTGCTCAAAGTAAATCAATCACGTCCTAAGGTACGCACGTATACAATAATCAGTTTGTGTTCACGTATAAGTACAAAGTCGATAAGCAAGTAGCACATGGCACGTATTTAAGATCATACACAGGATGGTTATGCTTAACAACAGTTAACTAACCCGGTTAACTTCTAAACAGAATTAACTCAAGTTAGTGCGCAGATTAACTGTTCGGCGAAATACACATATTGGCGAAACACAGATATTGGCGAAACACATAAGTTGGCGAAACACACATTTGACGAAACACGTTCTGTTTCGTCGGGGTCTTATTTGGCGAAACAGAATTCAATTTCGTCGATTACTCTTGGCGAAACACTTTCTGTTTCGCCGAGAGTTCTGTTTCGTCGGATATCAGTTTCGCAAACATCAGTAACAGCAGTTCTGAAATATACATAAACCCTAGTCATTCTAACAGCCGCCATCAATAATCAGAAATCATATGAAGATCGATGTGCACCCAGAATCATCATAACTCAATCATCCAAGAATCCTTGTCTAGTATGAACCCTAGTTTATGTGTACAACATATAGATTAACATACAACATCATATCATCGATTCCTATCAAGATACTAATGTATATTCAGAATCAGGCCACAAAAAACAATATCCAGAACCGAGCACTCGATTGTATTAAGTTTCGCATAGCATTGAATATCCTACTACATCATACATAATCGAAATCTATATCACCGTCATACTAGAATCGCAGCAACAACACGCATTAATCATTTACACAAACATGAATCGAGATGGTACAGAATCAAGAAACCGATTAACGAACACACAACTCACCGAGATATGAGAAATACGAGTCGATCGCTAAGATATCTTCGGGAACCTCCAACTGCCGTCACACAGGAGAGAAAGGGGCTCTAGGGTTTCGGTTGTTTTGTAGCAGATGTAAAACTGATGTTGTTTCACGTTTTAAAACTCAAAATAACGTGTTGGGCCCGAACTGGGCTTTGGTGAAACTGGGCTCGGCGAAACAGACTTCTGTTTCGTCGAGATGCTTTTGGCGAAACAGCCTGTTTCGTCGGGTCCAGTCTGTTTCGTCGAGATGCTTTTCATGTGTTAACAGTTCAAGTGTTTTTCCTAAAATGCCAAGTCTCATGTTTTAATTTTAATCACATACATGCAAAAATTCACAATACCATACATTTCATGTTATAATCTAAATCACATAAACATGTAACAATCATGGTGCCTTTCATTATAACATAACGTGTATAGCTACAAGTCAAACAACAAAACAATCAAAGTCAACGTGCATTCAATGCGAAAGTGAAAGTCGGAGAAAAAAAAATCGAGTTGTCACATTATCCCCAACTTGAAAGAAATTTCGTCCCGAAATTTAGCATGCGGTTACTGAGGAAGCTAGGTAAGTTATCGTTTACTGGTTCTCCTGGGGTGTCACATCATCCCCCCGTTGATTTGGAATTTCTTCCCGAAATTCCGTAGTAGCTTCAGCCTCAGTAGTAGTTGCATTGTTTTCGAACAACTGGGGATATTTGAGTTCCATTTGGTCTTCGCGTTCCCAGGTAAACTCTGGGCCACGACGGGAGTTCCAACGAACTCGAACAAGAGGTATTCTGGTGTTCTTGAGGACCTTAACATCCCGGTCCGTGATTTCAACTGGTTCTTCGACGAAATGCAACCGTTCGTCGATAGTGAGCTCCTTCAAAGGAACTATGAAGGTCTCATCTGACTGCCACTTCTTCAGATTCGACACATGAAAAACGTTGTGAACTGCACTGAGTTCAGCTGGTAAGTTCAGTCTGTAGGCCACTTTGCCTATCTTTTCTGTGACTTCAAATGGTCCAACGTATCGTGGATTGAGCTTGCCTCGTTTGCCAAAACGAACAACACCCTTCCAAGGTGAAACTTTGAGTAGTGCTCGATCCCCAACCTGGAATTCGAGTATTTTCCTGTCTTTATCGGCGTATACTTTCTGACGGTCACGAGCTGCCGCCATGCGTTGTCGTATTTGAGCAATCTTTTCAGTAGTATCAACTACCATTTCTGGACCTGTGATCTGACTGTCACCCACCTCTGCCCAACAAAGAGGTGATCGGCATTTACGCCCGTACAATGCCTCAAATGGAGCAGCTTTAATGCTGGTGTGGTAACTGTTGTTGTATGAAAATTCCACAAGTGGCAGGTGTTTTTCCCAGCCTTTGCCAAAGTCAATTACGCACGCCCGAAGCATGTCTTCTAGAGTTTGAATAGTACGCTCAGACTGCCCATCGGTCTGAGGATGATAAGCTGTGCTCATATCTAGACGAGAGCCAAAAGATTTGTGCATTGCTTGCCACAATTCTGAAGTAAAACGCGCATCACGATCAGAGATAATAGATGTGGGCACCCCGTGCCTCGAGACAACTTCTTTAAGGTATACGTCTGCTAGAGTGGAGAACTTATCCGTTTCCTTGATAGCCAGGAAGTGAGCAGACTTTGTGAGTCGATCCACGATCACCCAAATAGTATCATTCCCACGTTGAGATCTAGGCAGGCCAGTAACAAAATCCATGGAAATTTGCTCCCATTTCCATTGTGGTATCTCAGGTTGCTGAAGTGGGCCTGATGGTTTCTGATATTCCGCTTTGACTCGCGCACAAGTCAAACACTTGCTAACGTAAGTTGCTATGTGAGCTTTCATGCTAGGCCACCAATATGTAGTTCTGAGGTCGTGGTACATCTTATCCGAACCAGGATGTACTGAGTAGCGAGACTTATGAGCTTCATCCATTACAAGCTCGCGTAAATGGCCATAGAGTGGGACCCAGATGCGTCCTGTTACATAGTAGGCTCCGTCTGCCCTTTGTTCTAACCGTTGCCTTGAGCCGCGTAGGGCTTCAGCCCTGACGTTTTCTGGTTTCAATGCTTCTACCTGAGCATCTCGTATCTGTGAAGGAAGACTAGACTGAATAGTGAGTTGCAACGCTCGTACACGCCTAGGTGTAGTATCCTTTCGACTGAGGGCGTCGGCCACCACATTGGCTTTGCCCGGATGGTATTTTATAGCACATTCGTAATCGTTCAGTAACTCGACCCATCGACGTTGTCGCATGTTCAACTCTTTCTGCTTGAAGATATGCTCAAGACTCCTGTGATCGGTGTAGATGGTGCACTTGGTGCCATACAGATAATGTCGCCATATCTTGAGCGCAAAAACAACAGCTCCAAGCTCTAAATCGTGCGTAGTGTAATTCCGTTCGTGAATCTTAAGTTGGCGTGAAGCATAAGCAATAACTTTATTCCGTTGCATCAGCACACATCCAAGACCTTGGATGGATGCGTCGCAGTAAACTACAAAATCGTCCGTGCCTTCAGGCAATGAGAGGATAGGTGCGCTACAAAGTCTATCCTTTAAGTGCTGAAACGCTGTATCCTGTGTATCACTCCAACGGTAAGCAACACTTTTCTGTGTCAGTAATGTAAGCGGCTGAGCAATCTTTGAGAAGTCTTTAATGAACCGTCTGTAATAACCCGCCAAACCCAAGAATTGGCGTATTTCGGTTGGTGTGCGAGGTGCAGGCCAGTTCTTGATCGAATCTACCTTGGATGGATCAACATGAATCCCATCCGTGTTTACCACGTGGCCTAGAAAGTGGACTTCATGAAGCCAGAAGTCGCATTTTGAAAACTTGGCGTACAGCTGTTCTGCTCGAAGAAGTTCCAGAATAAGTCGTAAATGCTGCTCATGTTCCTCCCGATTCTTCGAGTAGATCAGGATGTCATCAATAAAAACAATAACAAACTTGTCAAGGTAAGGTTTGCACACCCTGTTCATAAGATCCATGAAAACCGCAGGCGCGTTCGTTAGCCCGAATGGCATAACCAAAAACTCGTAATGGCCGTAGCGAGTTCTGAATGCTGTTTTGGAGACGTCCTCATCCCGGACTCTCAATTGATGGTAACCTGACCTCAGGTCAACCTTCGAGTAATAGCTCGACCCTTGCAACTGGTCGAATAAGTCGTCGATGCGTGGAAGAGGATAGCGATTCTTCACGGTGACCTTGTTCAGTTCGCGATAGTCTATACACATGCGGAACGTACCGTCCTTCTTCTTTACAAATAGCACTGGAGCTCCCCAGGGCGAAGAGCTAGGACGTATGAAACCCTTTTCCAAGAGTTCTTGCAATTGCTTAGACAGTTCTTCCAGTTCAGTTGGAGCTAAGCAGTAAGGCGCTCGAGCTATAGGTGCTGCTCCTGGAGCTAGCTCGATCTGAAATTCGACCTGGCGATGGGGCGGTAACCCAGGTAACTCTTCAGGAAACACTTGAGGAAAATTGCGTACTACAGGAATATCCTCTAACTTCTTCTCTTTCGTCGATGTATCAGTAACGAGTGCTAAAATAGCTATGTGGCCCTTTCGCAGACACTTCTGAGCCTTCAAGAAGGAGATGATGCCACTCACGACACCACTCTTGTCGCCTTGAACTTCGAGAGGTTCTTTTCTAGCACGGGGAATACGAATGATCTTCTCCTTGCATAGGATCTCTGCTTGTTGTTGGGATAACCAATCCATACCAATGACAATATCAAAACTACTCAGGGTTATAGGAATGAGATCGATAGAGAAAGTCTGACCAGCGAGGATAAGATTACAACCCTGAACTATGTGTGTGGCCTCTAGACTTTTACCGTTAGCTAACTCTACGACATGTTTGGTGTTCAAAAGTGTTGGTGCGCGTTTAAGCATTTGACTAACTTTCAAAACTAAGCTTCTTTATTTTTTGCGTGCAAGATAATTTTGGCGTTTTGTAGATTTATTAATTATTTGGCGTTTATTTTTTTTTCTCAGATTTCTTCTCTTTGAGGTAATTCTTTTTGTGTCACATAGTTAATATTTTTGGCGTTATGGCTTTTTCCATGTTTTTTTGGCGTTTTGTATCTTTTTGTTAATAATTCATTACCATACATTAATATTTCAAAAAATTACAATAAGTAGAAAATCAAAATAATCTAATAGTCTTCCGTAGGTGGGATTTGTCACACCCCCAAAATCCACACGCGGAGTACCACCGCTTGGAGGCGTGACATGACCAGGATCAAGCCACCAATCATATTGAACATAAGTATATATATATCAAAAGTCATTCATCAATACGATAGGTGTTTACAAAACCAAATATATACAAGTGTGTAGCGGAAGCATTAATGTAAAACCCAACATAAGTTTAAGTACAAAATGTTATAATGTTTAACAACACATTCACGATCCATGTCCACAACGACCGTGCCTCCCGTGCAAGCTCCGTAAGTACCTATGGTCCTGCAAGGCATGTAACAGAGAGTCAACAACTAGTTGAGCGAGTTCACAGTTGGTTATTTAGTTATAATGTTCGTATTGTAAATCGTATGAAATAGCATCGCGGCCCTCTAGGCATGTTTGCGAAGTTTAGTGGGGGTTTCCCATGTTTTATAGACTAGTTATATTTGTATCGCGGCCCTCCAGGCATGTTTGCGAAGATAAAGTATAGTTCGCGGCCATTCCAGGCATGTTTGCGAAGATTGTTCTAGTATAGTTCGCGGCCATTCCAGGCATGTTTGCGAAGATTGTTCTAGTATAGTTCGCGGCCATTCCAGGCATGTTTGCGAAGATTGTTCTAGTATATGTATCACAAGTCTAGTAGTATCTACCATTGACCTTCCTCTCCCGAGGTCAATGGTACGTAATTCCGATAACTCTTAAGCGTAAATAATCAATCAACCCATTCCCATCCCCGGGAATCCCATGCCTTGGTAGAAGTGTGAACTCACCTTGTTTTGCTCGGTATGCTAGGTATGTGCTCAAAGTAAATCAATCACGTCCTAAGGTACGCACGTATACAATAATCAGTTTGTGTTCACGTATAAGTACAAAGTCGATAAGCAAGTAGCACATGGCACGTATTTAAGATCATACACAGGATGGTTATGCTTAACAGCAGTTAACTAACCCGGTTAACTTCTAAACAGAATTAACTCAAGTTAGTGCGCAGATTAACTGTTCGGCGAAATACACATATTGGCGAAACACAGATATTGGCGAAACACATAAGTTGGCGAAACACACATTTGACGAAACACGTTCTGTTTCGTCGGGGTCTTATTTGGCGAAACAGAATTCAATTTCGTCGATTACTCTTGGCGAAACACTTTCTGTTTCGCCGAGAGTTCTGTTTCGTCGGATATCAGTTTCGCAAACATCAGTAACAGCAGTTCTGAAATATACATAAACCCTAGTCATTCTAACAGCCGCCATCAATAATCAGAAATCATATGAAGATCGATGTGCACCCAGAATCATCATAACTCAATCATCCAAGAATCCTTGTCTAGTATGAACCCTAGTTTATGTGTACAACATATAGATTAACATACAACATCATATCATCGATTCCTATCAAGATACTAATGTATATTCAGAATCAGGCCATAAAAACAATATCCAGAACCGAGCACTCGATTGTATTAAGTTTCGCATAGCATTGAATATCCTACTACATCATACATAATCGAAATCTATATCACCGTCATACTAGAATCGCAGCAACAACACGCATCAATCATTTACACAAACATGAATCGAGATGGTACAGAATCAAGAAACCGATTAACGAACACACAACTCACCGAGATATGAGAAATACGAGTCGATCGCTAAGATATCTTCGGGAACCTCCAACTGCCGTCACACAGGAGAGAAAGGGGCTCTAGGGTTTCGGTTGTTTTGTAGCAGATGTAAAACTGATGTTGTTTCACGTTTTAAAACTCAAAATAACGTGTTGGGCCCGAACTGGGCTTTGGTGAAACTGGGCTCGGCGAAACAGACTTCTGTTTCGTCGAGATGCTTTTGGCGAAACAGCCTGTTTCGTCGGGTCCAGTCTGTTTCTTCGAGATGCTTTTCATGTGTTAACAGTTCAAGTGTTTTTCCTAAAATGCCAAGTCTCATGTTTTAATTTTAATCACATACATGCAAAAATTCACAATACCATACATTTCATGTTATAATCTAAATCACATAAACATGTAACAATCATGGTGCCTTTCATTATAACATAACGTGTATAGCTACAAGTCAAACAACAAAACAATCAAAGTCAACGTGCATTCAATGCGAAAGTGAAAGTCGGAGAAAAAAAAAATCGAGTTGTCACAGGATTACATCGGAGATGTACTCATCGCTTTGTTCTTCACTTTCTTCAGATTCTTCATCATCAAATTTCATTTTTGCGTATAACGCCATTAGCTCGTCTCTTCTTTGCTGCAGCCTATTCAAGAATATTTCTGCATCATTGGATTTTGGATCGTTTGAAGGTGTTAAATCATAGAGTTGTTCAATGATAGATAGCAACCCTGTCTTCAACATTTCTTCCATTGGTCTTGAATATTGCACCCCGTTTTCATAAGTTACTTCAAATGTTCCTGCAATACCCAACTCCTAAGTTTTGGTATTTGTGTATCTTCAATATCATCATCATCATCTTCATTATCTTCTGCTGGAAACTTTCTCTCCAGTCTTCTTATTACAGTTCTTGTTCTTTCACAATCGTTGTCTCTTGGAACCCCAAGGGCAGGATATCCTTTTGAATATTTTCATTCATTCCCATCATGGCTTTTATTGTTCTTACCTTAACCCTTCTCCTGTCAGCGAACTTTATGATGAATCTTTTTTCTTTCCTTACAAACCTCCATGCAATAACCTTAGCCATTCTTTAAATTTTTTGGCGTTTTGGAGAATATGTGGCGTTTTAGTTTTTTTGGCGTGTTTTGAACTTAGGTTCTGATGATCTTCTTTTATATTGACTTTTTTCCCCGCGTATGTCAGGTAATTATGGCGTTTTGAAAAAGATAAATAAATTTAATATAATAAATGTTAGTAATTATGGTTTCCGTCGTTTCATTTTACTGTTTTTTGCAGTTTACCGTGTTTTGTTTTAATACTCAATTGTTTTAATGGTGTAACACGTCAAATCTTTTGACGGCTGTAATTATGGCGTTTTGTTTTCCAATTGCGGTTAGATAACTATTGGACTTCTTTTGTTTTATATTCTTTTGCACATTTTTCACTCTTTTTTTATAATATTAGTTGTTCAAATTAATTTTATTATAGTTTGGTAGTTTATTTGGGGGCTTTTGTATGACATTATGGTGTTTTACACGTATTTGCTAATTTTGGCGTTTTATTATATTTTTCGTTATAGCATTAATATTATTTTGTTGTTTATTAACTGGCATTACAAAACAAACAATAGACAAAGAAAATTTAAAAAAAAGTTAAAAAAAAACAAAGTAGAAGCAATTTATTATTTTAAATTTTCAGTGTCATCAGTCTCTTTTTTCTTTTGAAACTACAAGAAATGTGACAAATAAATGGCGTTTTGGGTTTGTCGTTGTTTATTTTCTTTGTTCATGTGTTGAATTGTCTTTGTTGATGTTTGAGTCATAGAGCGACCCCCTGTGGGTGGTTGCTATCTGCCACTGGTATAGGTCTCTTCTTATCATACAAACCTTCTTCAGGAACAAAGATGACAGTATGATATATGGGTGTCATCAGTCCCTCTTTTTTCAGTTTTGTCCATCTCATGCAGCAAAATCTTTTCTTCACTTGCGTAAAAAATCATAAAATGAAGCTTTATGCAGAACTTCACTGAGGATCAAAGAAAAAGATGTTTTTTTGCTGTCGTTGTATTTTTTGGTGTTTTACATTGAGTTGTAAATTTTTTTAGCAACCACTGTGTGTTTTTTTTTTGTGTTTTTTGGTGTGATAAACGGAAGGTGGTGAGGCGTTTCTATTTATAGAATTTTTTTGGCGCGTAGGTTAGGCGGGATGTTATTTTTATAACACAAAATGTAAATAACATTTATTTGGATGTAAAGTTTGGCGTTATATATAATGGCGTTTTTGTAACCAGAGAGCTTAAATAAAAACACAGAAAAAATCACCCAGTGATAAATTTGGCGTTTTGTATTTATTTGGCGTTTTATTTTCAATGGCGTTTTACGTGAGGAAGAGTTTTTTACTTTTTTACCCTTAATGACGCGCGTCCACGTAATAAAATTGGTGTTATTTACTAAAATGTCACCGCGCCAATCTAGTCCATAGATTGTTTTGATCGGACGATGCATAAGCGTTCTCTCCGTTCTCACACTTTTGAGCGTTTTCTCTAAATCTTGACCCTATATATATATGGGAAAGATAAATCAAAAACCCAAGTGAGTTGAGAAAACCCAAATAAAACCTATGTAACATTTTTATTTTTATCTAAAAAAATAGGGAATGTAATATAAATGTACACGAACCTATTTATGAAAAAAAAAATGAAAAAAACGCTTACTATTTTTTTTTAAATGTTGAAAATTTGTATGTTACATTTTTTTGACATATATATTATGTAACCTGAAATTTTGTAACATTTAAAAAAAAAACTACTTGGTGTTTTTTTGTGTTTCTTTTTTAAAAATGTTCAAATATATGTATATTACATTTCCTATTTTTTTTTAGAAACATTTCTTGAGTTTACATGGGTTTTTTACAAAGGTTTTCTGAGTTTTCTCAACTCAAGTGGGTTTTCGATTTATCCTTCCCCTATATATATATATATATATAATAGGTAAAATGACCAAAATGCCCTCATGTGCAATGCACATGCCATATTTAACTGAAAATTATAATCTGGTTTGTGCTAAAGGATGAAAGGTGTAATGTGTTTTCCAAATAAAGGATTGTGACTGTAATTATTGAAGTTAAAGGCTATCCATTGTAACCCGTTACAAACATAAAGGACGAAAAGTGTAATTTACACTATATTTTACTTTATATAATATACAATATAATTCATTTTATAATAAAAAGAAATGATGCTTTAAATATGGGAAAAAGTTAAATTACGATATAAAAGTTCTTTTTGTTCTTTATTATTTCTATTGTATGTGGGACTTGAAGTTTTGAATCTAAGACCTTCAAATCTAAATGTACCTAAAGGCTTTTGCCTTTGTCAGTGGGTCACCAACCTCATTGATAAGTAACAAACATATAAGTCATTTATAAATCTTTAATATTTCCTTGTACACCACATTTGTCGTCTTATTTGTAACACTTTTTCATCTTTATATAATATTAGTAACTTGACTTTGGGTCTTCTTTTTATTCTTGATAGTGTCACATACAACTATCATAAGCAAAAACTGATTCTTTTAAGTACAATCAAACCTTTAATAATGATTGTGTTTGACTTTTATTAATAATCATTTGCTAAGTATCAAATTGTTATTATTTATAATATATACAAACATTTTAAATATGAAAATGATGTTTAGTTATCTTTCACGATTTCATTAAAAAATAAGAATAACAATAAACAAAAGGTAATAATTATTATATTAATTTATTTAAACAAAAAAGACAATTTAAAATATAATGATTGCGTAAAATATGTATTATAATTCTTACAAGTTTGTTTATAATAGTTTCAATTATAGATTATATTTAAAAGGTCATTGTATTTAATATTTATTAAGATTTGTGATTTGCAATCACATTCAAAAGGAAACGATCTACACTAAAGGAAAGTCTAATTACTTTAAAATTTGTGAGGAAAAAAAGTGCAACAAAAGTCTTGCGTTTTCCCTCTTAAAACAAAACAATATGGAGTATAATAATGACACGTGACAATTAATGGCTTAAGAGAAAGCCATGTAGCCTAAGATGGTTTTGATTTATTATAATTTATAGATAATACAAACTAAATTCATCAACAAAATCATCAAAAACACTCATAAATTGCTTGAAATTGACATAAAAAGTCAAAAACATAAAAAACAAACATCAAAACTGAGGCACACCAGAGGCGCAACCTTTTTAGCGCCCCAGCCCCTCTGAGGCACACGTACAATAGAAACCCCATAAGGCGTGCCTTAGAATCGTTTTTTGGGCGTTTCGCCTTGAGGCGCACGTCTCAGCGGTTTTTATAAAACCATGGATCCAAGTGGTGATCTTAGGAACGAAAAGCGATCCAAGTGGTGTGATTGTATCTTGATCGCCTTACATGAAGCTTGAGTAGTGAAACTCTATCTCTATCTGTTTTATTTGAATTCGACGCTTACTAGTCGTGGGGACATTGCCTAACCTGATACAGATCAACTGGTTTGAAAGAAGCATGTTCTGTTTTAGACTCAATTTCCTTTCAGTTCAGTGTTGCAGAAGTCGCTATGCTCTCCCTAGTTGGTCGAGTGGGAAGTTGGGAGTACTCGGACATGTTAAATCTAAAGAAATTAATTATTGAATATTTTACAGGTCAAAATAAGAGTAATTCATGTCAAAATTAGCATAATCCCGAGTAGTCACCGAGTAGTCGTTGAGTATTCCAAGGTTCCCACCAAATATTTGACCGAGTAGTTGGCTGAGTAGTCACCGAGTTAAACCGCCTCCTACTTATAAAGGCCGACTTGTAATAACTCTCCACAAGGTAAGATTCTGAGTATCAAGTACTCGGCCTTGGAGTCCAACTTTTACAACATTGCCTTTCATAAGCACAATTTCCCCGTTCAAGCGATGACTCACGCAAAGTAACAATGGAAAGGCCAACAACATCAATTTCATGAGTTCATTTGTGGTATACAAAGGCAACAACTGAAGTCCGTTGAGGATCAAATTTGGGATGTAACACTGACCATCCGGAGAAATGAAAGGTGTTATATGAAGCACAATATGGGATAACCATCTTGAACTACGCAATGATCAAAAACAGACCAACTCTAGATCAATGCAACTAAGATCAAGAAACATTAAAAAAAAAAACTTAATCAAATAAACACAAGGTCAATAAACTATAATCATGATTGCATGTTCATCACAATCAAAGTAAGTGTAATAGCATGATGCAATGTATCGGAAGATGATCAATTGGAGAGAATGAAACTTGCAAACAAACAAAAAAAAGTATTATAATAAAAATGCATTCATCCTACAACCCCAAACACCAACACTCTATAACAAAAACCATATCATACATGAAACCATATATCCATATTACTTAAAACTCTTGTGAAGCAGAGCCGATATCCCCCTTGTCCTTCCCTGCTTTCTTCGGAAGCAAAGTGGAATTAATATTCGGAAGAACCCCACCGTTTACAATCGTCACAGATCCCAACAGTTTACTCAATTCTTCATCCTAACTGTATGTGCCTTGGAACTACTCTGCTCTTCTTGTTGTCCCTCGCTGCATTTCCAGCCAACTCCAACACCTACAACAACAAACTCCATTGATCAAACACAAACCCTAACTTTTGTCAAATCAAACAAAAACACAAATTAAAAATACCTCAGCGGCCAGATACTCGAGAACGGCGGAGAGGTAGACCGGAGCTCCGGCACCGACACGTTGTGCATAACGTCCGGCCTTTAGAAACCTAGCGATTCTACCGACGGGGAACTGAAGACCGGCTTTCGAAGATCTTGAAACGGACTTTGAAGCCTTTGGTTTGCCTCTACCGCCTTTCTTTGCTTCTGCATCGGATTTTGATTTTCCCGCCATTTTGCTATTCAATTCGATTTGGGGAAAATGTGGTTTGGTTTGGGTGATGATGTAGTGTGATGTGATCTGGTTTTGTATTTGTAGTGAGAAAGGTGTGATTTTGATTGGTGCGCTTGGACTCACGGGGATTGCCAGCGTGGCACTTGGATTTGTGTTTCCGCGGGTGTCGTTCAAAGTTTCGATACCGCCCTCGAACACGTTTTCTTTGTAAATTGACAATGGCATGCATGAATGAATACGTTTGTTAATTTATAAGTATTTTCACATACTTTAGCTCTAAAATTATTAATTTCTCTAAAAAAAAATGTTAAGAGTGATATAAAACAATGGTAAAATTCTGTATAATCTATTCACAGAAAGTATTTCATATTCACTCTATGTCTCCTAGACATTTGTATCAAGAGTACATGTATATTTATATTATAGTCAATGTAACTGCCAAACATTTATTGTGAAGCCAAAACGGTCAGTGGGAGATAAACCCATAAGGAGTATTATGTATGTATATCTGATTCATAACACTCCCCCTCAGATATACATTACTTGTTCATTATACACTGTTAACATCATGCTTCAGGATGATGTTAAAACAATACTTCAGGTCCTATGAGATAAACTAATAGTGCAGGACCAGTTATGCTGCCTTGTTAAAAACCTTACTAAGAAAACCCAATGGGACAAAACTTAGTCAAGGAAAAGAGTACAGCTTGTATAATTCTCCCTCTGAATTCAAAAAACACCTTTCAATCTACGGAGACCGATCTTGTGTGATAGTTGCTCGAAACTGTTTCTTGGTAAAGATTTTGTGAATAGGTCAGCTAAATTTTCACTTGACTTGATTTGGCAAACATCAATTTCCCCTCATTTCTGCAAGTCATATGTTGAGAAGAATTTTGGTGAAATGTGCTTTGTTCGATCACCCTTGATGTAACCTTCTTTGATCTGAGCTATGCAAGCAGCATTGTCTTCATAAATAAATCGTCGGCTCCTTCTTGATCTGTTCTAATCCACATGCTTATTGTATGTGAGTAATCATTGATCTCAACCACACGCATTCTCGACCAGCTTCATATAGTGCAATTAGTTCGGCATGATTTGATGACGTTGTTGTAAGTGTTTGCTTAGTTGACTTCCAAGAAATTGCTGTGCGACCATATGTGAATACATAACCTGTTTGAGATTTTACTTTATGTGGATCTGATAGATATCCAGCATCAGCATACCCAACAAGCTGGGACTTTTGATCTTTCTGGTAGAAAAGACCTAAGTCTTGTGTCTCGCAAATATATCGGAATATGTGTTTTATTCCATTCCAGTGTCTACGTGTTGGGTTTGAACTATATCTTGCTAGTACATGTACCGAGAATGCAATATCGGGTCTCGTGTTATTTGCAAGATACATAAGAGCACCGATCGCACTTAAGTACGGTACTTCTGCACCAAGTACTTCTTCGCCTTCTTCTTGAGGGCGGTAAGGATCCTTTTGAGGATCTAGAGGTCGGACAACCATGGGTATGCTAAACGGATGAGCTTTGTCCATATTAAAATGTACTAACATCTTCTGGATGTAGTTTGACTGATGGACGAATGTACCGTTTCGTAAATGCTCAAACTATAGGCCGAGACATCATGTTGTTGTGCCAAGGTCTTTCATCTCAAATTCTCTCTTTAATATATTAGCAATTTTTTCTATCTCTTTAGGAGCTCCGATGATGTTTATATCATCAACGTAGACTGCTACAGTAGTGAATTTTGAGAGTGATCTTTTTATAAAAACACATGGACTGATTATATCAGACTTGTATCCTTTTTTTTCGAGATATTCACTGAGCCGATTGTACCACATGCGGCCAGATTGTTTAAGACCATATAAAGATCTTTTTAGCTTTATAGCACACATGTCTCGAGGTATTAATTTTAATGCTTCGGGCATTTTTAACCCTTTAGGTATTTTCATGTAGATGTCATTTTCAAGTGTCCCGTACAAGTATGCAGTGACGACATCCATAAGTCTCATTTGAAGTCCCTCTGAGATTGCAAGGCCAATTAGAAATCTAAGGGTTATCGCATCCACTACAGGGGAATACGTTTCCTCATAATCAACTCCTGGGATTTGGGAAAACCCTTGTGCTACAAGACGTGCCTTGTATCGTACAATCTCATTCTTTTCATTTATTTTTATAGCAAACACCCATTTATAACCTAATGGTTTGACGTCTATGGGTGTTCGGACTACAGGTCCGAAAACATTTCGCTTTTCAAGCGAATCTAACTCAGCCTTTACGGCCTCTTGCCATTTTGGCCAATCAATTATGTGCATGCACTCTTCTAGAATTTTAGGTATGTAATCATTTTCATTGATTACATCTGTTGCTATAGTATATGCAAATATATCATTAACACGTGTTTCATTTCGGTTCCATATTGTACTATTTTGTACATAATTGATAGAGATCTCGTTTTCGTTTGGTACCAGTGCGTCTTCTAGATTTTCATTTTCCTTTGGAATTATATTTGTCTCGTCTGGGACATTTACCTCTTCTAGGGTCTCATTTACTAAGTTTTCACCAACTGATTTATTCTGCTCTTTCTGTTTACGTGGGTTCTTATCTTTGGAACCTATTGGTCTCCCACGCTTTCTTTGTATGGTAATCGCTTCTGGGATTGCTTCAATTCGAGCAGGTGCATTTGATGCTGGTATATGTGACTTTGTCACCCTATTTGTGTCTATGAATGCATCTGGTAATTCATTTGCGATTCTTTGCAAATGTATAATCTTTTGGACTTTAGATTCACATTGACCACTTCGGGGGTCGAGATTTGATAACGATGATGCATTCCATGTTAACTCTTGTGTTACCAGTCTTTCATTAAACTGACAGTCAGCAAAGCGTGCTGTAAACATGTCACTCGTTAATGGTTCTAAATATTTAATAATAGAAGGGGAATTAAAACCAATGTAAATGCCCAGTCTTCTTTGTGGTCCCATTATGGTACGTTGTGGTGGCGATATCGGTACATATACCGCACAACCAAATATTTTGAGGTGGGACAGATTTGGTTCTCTTCCGGAGACCAGTTGTAATGGGGAATATTCATGATCGGCAGTTGGTCTTAATCGGATTAGTGCAGCAGCGTGTAAAATAGCATGTCCCCATCCAGAAGATGGCAATTTACATCTCATCAGGAGAGGTCTAGCGATTATTTTTAATCGTTTAATTAATGATTCAGCTAAACCATTTTGTGTATGAACATGAGCTACTGGATGTTCAACCTTTATCCCAATCGACATACAATAATCGTTAAAAGCTTGGGATGTGAATTCTCCTGCATTATCCACTCGTATGGTTTTAATTGGATTTTCAGGGAAATGAGCTCTCAACTGTATGATTTGCGCTAATAGTCGGGCAAACGCTACATTTCGGGTAGCTAAAAGACTCACGTGTGACCATCGCGATGAGGCATCAATTAAGACTAAGAAATAGCGAAATGGACCACAAGGAGGATGTATAGGCCCACAGATGTCCCCTTAGATTCTTTCCAAAAATGAGGGGTTTTCTTGTGTCAATTTAGTTGGTGAGGGCCGAGTAATGAGTTTGCCTAGAGAGCATGCCGCACATAATAAATCTTTTGATTGTAAGACTTTTAAATTTTTAAGAGGGTGCCCATTCACGTTCTTAATTATTCGCCTCATCATTATGTTACATGGGTGACCTAGTCGGTCATGCCATACTGTGAATGTGTCTTTATCTAGTAACATATGGTTACTCACCACCATGTATGCGTCAATAGGAGTAATATTTGTACAATATAATCCAGATGATAAAGCTTTTAGCTTTTCTACAATGGTATCTTTGCCATTTTCATTTGAAGTAATTTGTAAGTATTCAATATTATTTTCGGATGTTGTTTTGAGGTGGAAAAATCAACATTAACCCACGCATTGCGTCGCCGATGGGCGATGTAAATTCTAACATCGACTTCCCCCTTTTGACTTGTTTGATCGATAATTTTTGATATATTATGAGTTTTGAACGTGAATTGAAGTTACAACTTGTTCTTGGAGCCAAAACACTTTGCAAAACACCCACACAATCATCATCTATCATCATTATTGATCCAACCAACCCAAAATCATTACACAATCATCCAATCCATAAACCCATTTTCATTATCATCACCAATCATTATCATAACACCATTCCAAACCCTAACCCTAACTTTCCACCAATCATTCCAAGACTCAAGATCAAGGTCATGTCTATTCTTCGCGTTCATCATCCGGTGTTCGAGCTGCATTCACCATGAGCAGCTAATCCTCTAGGGTTTCACCCCAGTGTAGACTTTGTAAGATTTTTAGGGTTTTTAACATTTTAAGGGAGTGAGCTTAGACGAGGAACCAAAGTGGGGACCCTCGTCGTCAAATATATTTTTCAGTTTTTCTATTTCAAAAAGATTAGTTAGCTAACTTTTACCCATGACTACAAATCTATAACTAGTGTTGTTATCACTTGAGTTACCGCGATTCTAAATTCTTGGTGTTCTCGTATTTTTGAACTTTTGATAAGATTGTGTTCATGATTATCTAACTTAATACTTTTGCCGCTATTGATAACAATTTGTTTTAATTATTAATAAGAACGTGTTAGATTGAATTCACGATCCCTGTTCTTGATCCATGTTCTTGAATCGAATGATTTAACAATTATTTTTTATTTGAACTATGCTATTTGATCCTAATTGCGAAATAATGCCGACCAAGTTTGAGCCGAGCTACATCGACTCGGTATTTCTAACCAAGCATGAAACCAGGCTTGCTCGCTTCCAACTCGTGGCTCGACGAGTTGGCTCATTTTTCTCGGTTTCTGTTAAAATATGTATATAACTCTTATTATTCCTAGTTTAATATTGTTTGTAGCTTATATATTTTTTTGTTTCATGTTCATAACAAACATTGGTCGCTGATGGGCTTGACAAGTAAAAGACAAAGGGTAGCTGGGCTTGATAAAAGAGATTGTTGGGCTTTGGTCAGTTATAACAGCTTTGGACATCAGTGTTTTATGGTTGCAGTATATAAGCGAAGACTTAGGGTTTCATTTGGTGATTTCCGGTCATTATTTTCTTTCTCAGTTATCATTCAACTCTCTGTTTTCTCTCTCTAAAATACCTAGGGTTTCATATCTTAGATTTATGTTGAATATGAGATTTCCGTGTGAGATTCGGTGTTCTGTAAGGATTGTCGTGTTGATAATCCTAGTGTCTGAGAGTTGAGAGTTTGTGAGTGATTTTTGTTTTTGTTCTATTCTTTCTCAGTATTTGTTGTAATCTTCAAACTTCCAGTGTAATAAAAATTGTTGGTTTGGGTACAATTGTTCTTGATACATGTTTTTGACAGTTTCCATGATTTTGTATAAAAAAACTCAAATAACAAGTTAATTACAATCTCATACTATACAAGTCTCAGATGATACGATACCAAACTACCAATATACAAGAAAATGACTCAACGGCCAAGTTACTCAAGACAAATCAAGTAATCAACTCCCGAGCCAAATAGCTCGAACTATGCCCTTATGCGAGTCAGCAATCTTGAGCCAAATCCATTTTAGTTTTTAAAGAGAGAATACTTGAACAGTCCTATAGACTATACTCCTATATATCATTTTACAATATAACTTCGCGCACATACACACATCTATTAATGTTTTAACATCTTATAGGTATTGTATGATACATTCACATATATATATCATTCAACATACGTATTGTATGTACATGTTAAAAGATCCAAGTCAGTAAGGCTTTGAGTTTAGATTGTTGCAGGACAAGATAATGAGAGACGAGACACATTGAGAGATGGAGGTGATGCAGTAACGGTTAGGATATGGAGCCTGGCAAGCCACCCTGTTTCCGTGTATGTTATATGATATCCCTTCCTACAAGTATGATTTAGCAGTAGCTTTGTTCCAGCAGCAGACTTATAAAATATTAGGAAACAGGACAACTTGTGAAGAACGAGTGCATCAAATATCGGTTTCATCGATGTTTTTCTCTATAACATCAATGCAAGACCCCACGGATTTCCCCTCCGACATGGCTTTAGCAAGAAGGGTGCGTGCTTGTTCGTGGCGGCGCAGGATTAAGATAGTGTTTAGTACAGCCCATCTCACCTGAGAATCCGCTTTCTTTTGAGTGAATCCCAAGCTTCTCAGCAACCCATCCAGCTAAATCAGGGTCGAACACATTTAGCAAAACGGGTCAACCTCGCATTGACGTAAATTATAAATTTTCATGAAAACTGTTCTATTTGCCATAGTATAAGGTCAAATGAGCATATTTCATTTAAAATCCCGGAAAAAAAAGTTACTAGAAAATTTAAAATAAAACAAATATGAAAAGTTCGTGTTTACCGTGTTAACATCAGCAAGGCCTCCTTCGGCATAACCGTAAAGAAGATATTCAGTTGCAACTCCTGCTAATGCGATACATGAGAACTTGTTCAACATCTGTAAAGCATTTGTTTATTTTCAGAAGATAGGCTCATCAATAGGAAACAAAGTATGAAATTGGGAGATGCAACCTATTGTTAACCAATGGAGGACAGATGTCACAGTAGGAGTGCATTTGAATGAAACTTACGTGACTTTTGACTCGTTTAATCTGCTTGACCCATTTAATCAAAACTTTCAGACAAGTTACCAGTAACGCACAAAACATATTGACCCGTTTCGATACGAACAGGTTGAAATTGCCACCTTCAACCTTTCGTATTGGATTTTAGCTCATAGATACTTGTATGGGCTTGCCTCAATTAGCCTTGTTGGATTTTACCACGTTAAGTACTACTGATTATATGGTATAAATTAATTGCTATATCTCATGAAATATGTGTAATCTAGTGGTTAGTTATTAAACATACCGTTGCTGTCACTCTTCCTTGGCTTATCTGCACATACAAAGTTGCACATTAAAGGCTGAGTCTACATATATAAGAATCAGGATCCATCATTTTCATATAAAATCATATACCTCTGTCCCGAAACTCTTACGTTTAACGTAAGAGTGTTACGAATCATGTTAGTCCAAAAGGGTTATTGGTTTATTCTAGAAGGGGTAAAGTGCAAAGTGGCTAGTGGTTGTCTTGAGGAGAAAGTTAGTATAAATAGAAAGGGAATAATGTTGTTAGGACAAGGAGGAATTTTGTTAGACATTTAATGGCTCTTGCATCATGCAAAGAGAGAGGGTATACCCCTGGAATGTAATTGGTCCTTATCTTTTCTTTTTCCAGTAATTTCTTTTAATACAATCAAACATTCCCTTTCTGTCATCATTTTCCTTGCAATATTCATTCATTCACCATCGATTATTTGTTCTTTTACAATCTCACAATTCACGATCCCATCATTGGTCCGACCTGCCGGAACCTGCCGATTGTTGTTTTTCAATTTCTGTTCTCATGGAAACTCGTACAAACACCCGTTTAGATACACAAGATTCTCAGATTAAGCAATTGCAATCTGATGTGGCTGAAATTCGTAGTTCTTTGCAATCATTGGGGAGTTCTCTTCAATCATTGGAGGTGGAGAAAGGGGAGTCTGGGGAATTTCGGAAGATAGTATTGGCTTGGATGACGAAATAGGATAAGAAGGTTGCTGACGATTCGTCAGGTTCTGGAGCTTCGGGTACGGGTTTCGTCTACTCGGGTTCCAGATCTCGTTCAGGACCGTCGGATACTACTGATTCTTCTCAGTCTCTTCCTTGGGCGGTTAAGAAGGTAAAACTTCCTGAATTTTCTGGTTTTGATCCGCAAGGGTGGATTCAAAAAGCGAATTTGTATTTTGATTTGAATCACACTTCTGATAATGATCGATTGCAATTGGCTCGATTAAGTATGATTGGGGTTGCTCAGCACTGGTTCACAATCATTACCCAGATCCGTCCTACGATTTCCTGGCCCGATTTCCAAGCTGAGCTGCTTCAACGTTTCAGCGGCTTGGAAATCCAGAACCCATACGAACAGTTAGCTACCATCAAACAAGCAGATTCTATTTACGATTACATTGATGATTTTGAGTATCTTCTCTCGTTGGTTCCCCGTTTACCGGAATCTCAAACGATTGGGTACTTTGTGGCGGGATTAAAGGACGATGTGAAGAAATGGGTGCGTCTTCATCGTCCTCAATCTCGTCTTGATGCTATGTATTTGGCAAAGGACGTTGAGTTGATGCTGCGCCCAGATTCCGGCCATTCGTTTTTGGGCCGTTTTCGTTACTTAACCCCTAATGGGCTTCCAACGTTTGGGGTGAAAGATGGACCTTCGGTGTTGGGCCGTTCTGACTCTAAGCCCAGTTTCTCTTCCAGATTTAATGATCGGATATCCTCACCCAAATTGGACTCTCCTCGATCTGTCTTAAATCCTAAATCATCATTCCCATTTTCGGATAGTGGTCAGATTTCGCCTCGAGATCGTGGTGTTCGTTCTCTTTCTCGAACCGAATGGGAGGACCGTCGTAAAAAGGGGTTGTGTTTTCGTTGTGGTCAATAGTATGGCCCAACTCATAAATGCCCGGAGGGTAAGTTGCGGGTGCTTCTGTTGGGAGATGATGAGGATGACATGCCCACAGGTGATCAATGCTTCTTACAGTCG
The DNA here is from genome assembly GCA_030545235.1 of Helianthus tuberosus. NCBI lineage: Eukaryota > Viridiplantae > Streptophyta > Magnoliopsida > Asterales > Asteraceae > Helianthus > Helianthus tuberosus. Next base: position 91,078,129 of record CM060369.1, read on the forward strand.
GATCCGTCTTCGACTTCGGAAACGGAACCTGATGGTGTTGTGGGTACTTGTAATGCATTGGAATTTGCAGGCACATTGTCTAATCTTGAGCTCTCAGCTACCATGAAATTGGAAGGTAATCTGTTGGGTTTTCCAATTTGTTTATTAGTGGATAGTGGGGCTTCACATAATTTCATCTCTCGCCGATTAGTGGAGTCTTTGGGATTGCCTTCTCGTAAATTCAAGGGCATCAAAATCAAATTAGGTGATGGCCATTTTGTTTTTGTCTATGAAATGTGTGTTGCTCTTCCGGTTACGGTGGGTCCGTGTTCATTTTCGGTGGATGCTTTGGTTTTTGACACGGGTTCTTTGGATTTTATTTTGGGGTTGGAATGGTTGAAATCGTGGGGCGAGGTTGTTCATGATTGGGAACATTCTTGGATGCGTTTTACTTATCACGGTGTTTCGGTTCAGTTACATGGGTTACAAGCAGGTCATTCACCTCTTCCTGCCTTACATCAATGGCTCTCGATGGAGGGTATTATGGTCTCTTCTGCGTCAGGGTTGGGGTCACCAATGGTTCCTCCTCCACTGACCACTTCACAACACACAGCTTTGGCATCACTTCTGCAGCAGTTTGGAGTGATTTTTCAACCACCATCCTCTCTTCCTCCGATCCGTTCACACGACCATGGCATTCAATTGTCTTCATCTGACCCTATTTGTGTGCGCCCTTATCGTTATCCTCATGCCCAGAAAACTGAAATTGAAAGACAGGTTCAAGAATTGTTGCAAATGGGAATGATACGACCGAGTAAAAGCGCCTTTTCGAGTCCGGTTATTTTGGTTCGTAAGGACAATTCATGGCGTATGTGCGTTGATTACCGCGCTTTAAATAACGCTACCATTCCAAATAAGTATCCTATTCCGGTGGTTGACGAGTTAATTGATGAATTACATGGGTCTACCTTCTTTTCTAAATTGGACCTTAAATCGGGTTATAATCAGATTCGAATGCGCCCCGATAGCATCGACAAGACAGCCTTTCGTACTCATGATGGACACTACGAATACTTAGTGATGCCTTTTGGTCTTATGAATGCGCCGGCTACCTTCCAAGCGGTGATGAATGACATTTTCCGTCCTCTTTTACGGCGCAAAGTGGTCATTTTTTTTGATGATATCCTTGTTCACAGTTCCACGTGGGAGGATCACTTGGCTGATTTGAAGGAGGTTTTTCAAACCTTACTTCATCATGACTTCAGGGCCAATTCAGAAAAGTGCGGTTTCGGTCAACGGTCCATTGACTATTTGGGCCATATCATTGACGCCGAGGGTGTGGCCATGGACCCTAAGAAAATACCTGCTGTGATGGATTGGCCTACTCCTAAGACTTTGAAGGCTCTTCGTGGGTTTTTGGGTTTGACGGGGTATTATCGGAAGTTTGTAAAAAATTACGGTAGCATCGCGCGTCCTTTAACTGATTTAACAAAAAAGGACTCTTTTTTCTGGACCCCAGCGGCTCAAGCTGCATTTGAGCAGCTTAAACAAGCTTTGGTTTCGGCACCGGTACTCGCTTTACCTGATTTTTCTATTCCCTTTGTGGTTGAATGTGACGCTTCGGGTTGTGGTATTGGCGCGGTCTTAATGCAACATAAGAAGCCCATTGCTTATTTTAGTAAAGCGTTGAGTGATCGAAATCTGTCCAAATCAGCTTATGAACGGGAATTAATGGCTTTAGTCTTGGCAGTTCAACATTGGCGTCCTTATTTGTTGGGTTCTAAGTTCACCGTGTGCACCGATCAAAAGAGTTTGAAATTCCTTCTCCAACAACGCGTCTCTTCTTCTGACCAACAGAATTGGGTGGTTAAGTTGTTGGGTTATGATTTTGATATTCAATATAAACCCGGTCGTGAAAACCGTGCAGCCGATGCTTTATCCCGTCGTGCAGATGCTGGTCAACTTTCTCAGGCTATTTCTTCTCCGGTTTGGTTACATGGTGCTTTATTACTGGATGAAGCTAAGCATGATGCTGAAATTCAGAGTTTGATGGTAAAATGTGCAGCTACTCCGGATCAATGCCCTGGATATGTGGTCAAGAATAATGTCTTGTTTTATCAGAATAGGGTGGTCATCTCCCGCCATTCGAAATTCATTCCCACTCTTCTACACGAATTCCATGTTACCGCTACGGGGGGTCATTCGGGTTTTTATCGAACATACCGTCGTTTAGCAGCTAATGTCTATTGGCCGGGCATGACGTCTACTATTAAGAAGTTTATAAGGGAGTGCGATATTTGTCAACGTTGTAAGGCTAGTTCGGTCTTACCTGGCGGCGTTTTACAACCTCTAGCCATTCCCGATTTGGTTTGGGAGGACCTCTCTATGGATTTTATAGTTGGGCTGCCACCTTCAAAAGGGTTTACTGTGGTTTTCGTAGTGGTGGATCGGTTATCAAAATATGCACATTTTATCCTTTTGAAACATCCTTATACAGCTAAATCGGTAGCGGAAGTATTTGTTAAAGAAGTCATTCGTCACCACGGGATTCCTAAATCGATTGTAAGTGATCGGGATCCTTTGTTTTTAAGTAAATTTTGGCAAGAAATATTTCGGTCCATGGGTACTAAACTCAACATGAGCTCCGCTTATCACCCAGAATCTGACGGTCAAACTGAAGTCATCAATCGATGTTTAGAATCTTATTTACGGTGCTTTGCGGTGGATCAGCCTAAGACGTGGTCGGTGTGGTTACCATGGGCTGAATTTTGGTACAATTCGACCTTCCATGCTTCTACGGGTGTTACTCCCTTTGAATCGGTTTATGGCAGACGCCCTCCTTCTGTTTTCCAATTTGTCCCGGGTGAAATTCGTGTCGAATCTGTTGCTCGAGAACTTCAAGACCGTGATGAAGCTTTGAAACAGCTTAAGATTCATCTTTCGAACGCGCAAGGGACTATGAAGTTGCAAGCGGATAAGAAACGCCGAGATGTGCAATTTTCGATAGGTGAATGGGTGTATGTTAAGCTTAAGCCGTATCGTCAGCTTTCGGTCACTAGCCGGATCCATCAGAAACTGGCAGCAAAGTTTTTTGGGCCGTTTCAGATTATTGACAAGATTGGACCTGTGGCCTACAAACTGCTTCTTCCTGCCACGTCTAAAATTCACCCGGTTTTTCACGTGTCCCTCTTGAAAAAGGCTGTTTCTGGCTCCACCGAGACAGTTCTTCCTCCGGAATTGGATATGGCTGAGTCGCCTCATCTATTACCACAGACTGTGTTGGCCACGCGTGATGTTAAAGATGGATCGGATTTTGTGGAACAATGGCTGATTCAATGGCAGGATCAATCGGTTGATGACGCTTCCTGGGAGGATGCTGAATGGGTTAAGACTCAGTTTCCTGACTTCAGTCTTGGGGACAAGACTGATTTTGAAGGGGCGGGCAATGTTACGAATCATGTTAGTCCAAAAGGGTTATTGGTTTATTCTAGAAGGGGTAAAGTGCAAAGTGGCTAGTGGTTGTCTTGAGGAGAAAGTTAGTATAAATAGAAAGGGAATAATGTTGTTAGGACAAGGAGGAATTTTGTTAGACATTTAATGGCTCTTGCATCATGCAAAGAGAGAGGGTATACCCCTGGAATGTAATTGGTCCTTATCTTTTCTTTTTCCAGTAATTTCTTTTAATACAATCAAACATTCCCTTTCTGTCATCATTTTCCTTGCAATATTCATTCATTCACCATCGATTATTTGTTCTTTTACAATCTCACAATTCACGATCCCATCATAAGAGTGTCAACTGTTTGTTTCATGTTCAAAATTGACTGGGTTGTGTATATGATTAGAATAAGTTTGATGGTATAACGTATTGACAATTTCGAGGTCGACTAAATAAATTACGAAACTTGAATTTTGGAAGTGCAATAAGAAGAACAAAACAAGAAAGCTTACTTGTTCAGTAAACTCAAAATCAACAAAAACGGTGCCTGCTTGAACATTGAGTGATCCTTCTCTCTGAAAAGCTTCCAAACTTGATAAAGTATATCCCTTGGGAAGTATTCCTAGCATATACGCAATCAAGAAATGCCCAGCTTCATGCTACAAGAAATAAATCTTACAACTGGTTATAACAACCCATGACACTACATATTTTAAGAGACAAAAAGTGATGTCTTACTTGAATAACTCGGTTATGATACTTTTGACTAATGTTATGACCGATTGTATCAAGTACCAGGCTGCTAAATCCTCCAGCGAAAGCGACCTACAACCAATCATTTTCCATAATACTTTCCAATTCATATCACATGCTTAAAATGTACAGAAGTTTAGTTCACTTTGAGAAGAACGCATGATGTGTAACAAGTCTCCCTATTATCATTTTTTGCTTTAATAATACATTAGCCATTTTCGATACCATTTTATTCATTCCTGCTTAGAACTGAAAAGAGCAACAATTTGTAAAGTCAGAAAATTTTTCAAGGGTCAGCATGAAATGAGGTTTACGTGCACACATAGATGCTTAGTTTTATGTACCAGATAACGAACTCATGAATTTACTAATGGTAAAAATAAAATATACAAGAAACAAAAAACAATCAAGAATGATCGGGGTATATACATGCACATACACAAAACATGTGAAAGCAAGGCCTTAGAGAGCCTTGGGAAAACTCACAAAATAATAGCCTGGTCAATCTCTCGGGTCATGCATGTGGGGGTTGTTCTACGTATAAAGAACTCTGCGGATCACATACTTTTCATGAATAAAGTAACCAGTTGAATAGTCATATAAACTTCATCTTTCCAGTCACCATACAGAAAAGCATCTTTGTTTGGGGTGAGATTCAGGTCTTCTCGTTAAAGATAATATGTTGGCTTTAAGGTTGTAACTACAAGCTCTACTTGTTTGGTTACAGAACCTACAAATACATGTTTCGCATACCTAGGATCAAGTTCCACATATGTTTGATGCTTTATAACATAAACTTTTGGAAGAACGACTAGTAAATTCCAATAAGACGTTAGAACATAGTTTTTAGAGGCTAGGCAAGATAAGTAGATATCTTTCAAAACTCAATCACTTCACATAAAAACTTTTGAATAACACAACATGTACCACAAAAAAAACAAGAGAACACTATTACATGTAACTAAAAAGGATGCGCGAGCGCGAATGTCTGCGAGAAACAGAAGGGAGCAACAATGAAAAAAGCAAAACCAACAATGACACCCGGGTTTCCAAATCACAAAGAAGGCCGGGTGGCTAGCATTCAATATCTATCCATTCTCCCCTTAGGGGTACATGTTACAACTGATAATAGAATTTGGGCTACATACCGTGTCCAGCGTCCAGATGAAAAAGAGTGGCAATGAGGTATATAAGAGCTCTTCTGGGCCAAAATCAAAGGCATTCCAAGCAGAAATGAAGCCTAACAAAGCAGCAATGAGAAGATTTCTTTCTATGGCACCAAGGGTGGTGTCCTTTGGTGCTAGGAGAGATGAAGTCTCTATGCCGTTCAGTTTTAGTTCGTCTAAGCTGTATAACCTTTGTGGAACCTGCATTAATCAGCCATTGATCCCTATACTTTGGCTTTAATTCTAATAAAGAAAATCTAAACAGATTTTGTTGCAAAGTTTGAATATTGCTTGGAATTTAGGGCTGAGCAATTTACGGTTCTGAACCGCCAGAACCGGGGAACCGAACCAGAACCACTAGATCCAAACCGTATTGTTGTATTTCGGTTCCGGTTCTTAAGTTTGGGAGAAAATGGTTCCCGGTTCGGTTCCGGTTATAATCGACGGTTCTGTTTAAAGAACCGCTAGAACCAGTTTGGGTTTAAACTTTAAATAATATATTTAAAAACCTTATTAATTCATTTAAACTTAAAATATTATATTTAAAAAAATGTACCTAGTATTAAAGAATATTAAAATAGTTTTGACATAATGTTTGAATGAAGTTTTTGTGATGGTTAACTAAAAGGTTTTTAGTTAACTTTTGGTTTTTTAAATTGTATACTTTCGGTTTAAAACATTTTATTGTTGCTACTTTTACTCTGATTAATTTGAATTGTGGATGTTGCAACTCTTAGTTATATGTTTTAAACGGTTTATAGTTTTAGTTGTTTTTATTTTGTTCTTAGTTTTAGGATTTAATTGTCAACTGGTTCCGGCAAGAACCGTCTACGCTAGAACCGTTTAACCCGGTTCCGAACCGAACCGGAACCGTTAGAATACGGTTCGGTTCCGGTTCTTATATTTAGAATTAAACGGTTGCGGTTCGGTTCTTCAAATATTGACTAAAAACTACTATCCAATTACTTCTGAATGAAAAAATCCATTCTCTCCAACAAAACAATTTGTATTACAATGAAAGAAAGAAATACCTTCTGGGCATATTACAGATATCTTTTGGGGATGTTATTAAAAAGGCTAATAGTATGATTAGCTTTAATAAAGGCTAATTTGCAGATATCTTTTTAGTGTGAATACACAAACCCAGCCGGCCCTCGTTTATTTATATCTTCTACTCTATGAAGATAACAAACAAAAGAAGGTAGTTGATAATGAATGAATAATAATGAACCTGTCGAGCAGCACCAAAGGCTTTGAGGCCTCCTGGTTTAGAGAGCGAATCTTTAACAAGAGAGAGTGCAGCTCTGTCATCACCTTTACTAAGCTCTTTGTCCACTTGTTCCAGTAATTCCCTACTTACAACAACACTATCTGCTGCTGATGATGATGCTAAGGTCTTTACTTGATGATGGATTCTATACCTTGAATTTGAAGTTTTTGTATCCCACCTCAAAGTCCATTGTGGGCATATGGTGCTTAACACAAGACCACCATTCATAACCCTAACAGTTTGTCAGAAAATTTGTGAAAAAGTTGTCCGACTCATCAACTGGGCGGGTGAGACCACTTGTATCACACAATTTTCATGGATTTTTCCTTGTCTAAATAAATAAAAGGTCCAGATTTTAGTCTTTTAGTTTTTTTTTTTTTTTTTTTGTGTATGTGGAAAATTTATTTATTAAAATGAGTTATTTTGAAAATTATTTAATATATTTTATATTATATTATGTCTATATAAATTAAGAGATGATAAATAGTATTTTTTTCGTCTTTTAGTTTATTTCGTCATTTAGTGTAAACTTTCATTGGAAACTTATGTAATTTAATTATTGTATTTTTTTAGGGCTTGGTTATTCACACATCCCCCTTGGTTATTTGCACATCCCTTGAACCCTATAGGAAGCGTATAGGGCAATACGGTTCCTCTGGGTCCAAGCGTATTGAGCAATACACTTCTTATATGTGTACTTGAAGTACAAACTTTTCAGAAGATGGTCAGCTAATTATTAGGGTACCAGAGGAAGCGTATAGGGCAATACGGTTCCTCTGGGTCCAAGCGTATTAAGCAATACACTTCCTATATGTGTACCAAACTTTTCAAAAGATGGTCAGCTAAAAGGAAGTGTATAGGGTCATACGCTTCCTTAATGATTTTTTTTTTTTCAAAAGACAAGAGGAATCATATAGGGCCCTACGTTCCCTGAAGGAATTTTTTTTTGCAAGAACAACATATTGTTATTAGTATCTTTTTGAACTTTATTTTTTTAAACATTAATTAAGTTGTTTTTTTGTTATAAAATGATGTTACTTTTTTTGTTATAAATTTTATAAAAGACGTAGTGAAATTAAGCATCCAAACAAATTAAACATATCCAAATTAAACAAATACTACAAATACTTAAAATTAAATTCAATTGTTCGTACAATACTACATAATATGATAATAAAAACCACTATCATCATCAATACTCGTCAGACTCCTCGTCAGACTCAGCGATAATATACCCCACATGTCTCTAACGAATCCCAATGTATCCCTCTCATGCACCCCACCTTCATCTCCCTAAGTTTATTGAACCGTTTTGCTTCATACATTTGGGAAGGGTATATCATATATGGATATCGTGAACAATCGTCACCGGCCCATGGATCGAAATCTCCCGCGCCATCCATCTCATCATCTGACGCCATATCTACAAATTTAAAATGAAAAGAATTTAAGTTATACAAATAATGTATAAACGTTTTTTTGACACATTTTTATAAAAAAAGATTCAGATTAGGGGACCAGGGGAACCATATTGCCCCATACGCTTCCTATACTTTGGGTATAGGGGAACCATATTGTCCCATACGCTTCCTATTATACCAATAGGAATTGTATTGCCCAATACGCTTCCTATTGATTTAATGCGTTCACCAACCCAAGCCCTATGGGAAGTGTATTGCCTTATACGCTTCCTATTAAACTTATGGGAATCGTATTGGGCAATACGCTTCCTATTGGGTCACTTTTCAGACCTGTGTAGTTTTGAACTGCGTGCGCGTCAGAGAATATTGTACCAATAGGAACCGTATTGCCCAATACGCTTCCTATTGGTGTCGCATTTAATGCTTCAAACCCTATGGGAAGCGTATTGGCCTATATGGTTTCTATTGAGGGATGTACAAAAATTTTAGAGGATGTGTAGATACCATCACCTTTTTTTTATTTTACTTTAACCAAATTACTTTTCTACCTCTAAATAGTTTTCTTAACAAACATGTTAATACCGTTTTAAACATATTTTTTAACTTTTCTTTGCTATAACGAGTGTGGCAAAAGTTTTTTTAGTTTAGTTTTTTTAATTAACGCGCCGATACTTTTTTAAACATATTTTTTAACTTTTCTTTTTCTTTATTATAACGAGTGTAACGAAACTGACCGAGTTTCTTTTTCATTTACATTTTTTACCTTTGTTATTTACTATATTGTTTTACCTTTTCTTATTATTTTAATTTTCAGAGCCGAGTTACGACGTAGATAGATTTCTATATCATTTTTATTTAATTTTACGTATATATTAATCGGTTGTCATGGTGTGCTATACGTTCTGAATTCCAACCACGTCCTGCGCAACGCGCGGGTAACTACCACCCTAGTTATTATACATAATTGAAAAGGATTTATGAATAGTAATTTTAGTTTTTAATGATATATATCTTTTTAGTATGTTTATTATTTAACTAGATTATTAGACCCGTGTACTACACGGGTTTAAGGATATAAAATTATAAATTATTTAATTTTATGTTGTCTTCATAAATTTACATAAGTGAATTTTTTTTACAATAGATGACGCAACAGTTGGTGATGCGTAAAAACCAATTCTTTTAGAAACAAACCAACTTTACATATAAATTGTCCTATACTTTTATTTATCGCCATGGCAAAACGTAGGGTGAAAGGAAATTGTCATCTTTTGAATTTAATGGAATTCCTCTATATGGCGGTATTAAACGAAATTTACGGATAAGCGTTCGAGTGCTAGGGGCTGTTTGGCAACTTCTAGAGGTCTGAATCATTAAATGCTGAACCAGTAAGAGGTCTAAACCATTAAGAGCCAGTATAATGCTTAACCGTTCAGAGACAAATGTCTGATCAATTCAGATTAGAGGTCTTAACCATTCAGACTCTGTATAATTCTTAACCATTCAGATGCAAATGTCTGAACCATTCAGACATTTGCTCGCGAAACAAACAGTCTGAACCATTAAGTGCTGAACCAGTAAGAGGTATGAACCATTAAGAGCTCCATTAAGAGGTAAACAAACAACCCCCTAGTATTACTTCCGGATAATATGAGTGCCTCAATAACCTCATCACCCAGTGATAGGGAATGTTTTAAAATATGGTTTTTATACCGTACAGGATTTTGCTCAAAAACGGTTTAACCGGGTGTATCGGCCGGTTTGAACCGGTTTTTCAAACATTGCTAGATGTTTTAAACATATAGCAAAAAATCATTTTAAAGAATAAGAAAATGTTGTCACATTGACATTATTTGAAATTGTTTATTATAAGTAGAATTGTTACTAATAAATAATTATATATTTTAGATAATTCAAAAGTAAATGATCAATATCTAAGTAAAAAAGTAAAAAACAATATTAGTATTATAAGTTGTTAAGGAATTTTTCATTGTTTTGTATTAATTAAAAATAATAATAATAATAATAATAATAATAATATTGAGTTGAAAGAGAAAATGTCATGTGGCATTATGTAGACTTTTTTTATTAGTATCATAATAACATGTGGCATTTAGTAGACTCTTTTATTAGTACTAGTAGTAAGACCAGTGTGCGAACACGGGTGGTTTTAGAAAACCATGCATAATACATTAAACAACGAATCACTATATATTTTTTAGAAAGGAATTACTTTCCCGAATGTTCATATCTATTGGAAATGTACTTATTAAACTTAGATACAGAAGCTGTAAAACATCAAATGAATATACTAACAAACTTAAAATCTTTACTTTGAAAAAAATCAATACATGCAATACAACTTGACTTTCAACAAACGTTAACTACAACTAAACAGCCTAATAAACTCCTAACATCTGCTATTAGCCTAAGCACTGTTACATTGTTAACCTCTGTTGAGCAGCATCTGTTGAATATCATTTGTTGGTCTTTAACATCTGTTGAGCCATAGCAGACCTTTGCTTCTTCAGATTTTGTCTTCATCAGCAGAGGATCACTTTGGCAGACCTTTGGATCAGCAGACTTTATCTTCAAGCAGATGTTCTGTTTTGGCAGACTTTGGCTTTGGCAGACCTTTGGAGTAGCAAATGTTGAGTCTTTGTCATTGGGAGGAGCAGATTCTTCAAAGCACTGTTATCCATTAGAAGGTAAAAAAATTAGTTTACCTGGCTGCTTCAACTTCTGTATCAAACAGACTAAGATACACACATGTATAACACAAATCACCCGAGTTTACAAAATGCCGACCTACCTCTTTTTTTCCTCTCATCGTCCTCTGAAGTATCATCTGAGTCATCATCTTTCTTCTTTCTCATCGTCCTCTGTTGAATCCAGAGTGTTTACAAAATGCCGACTATATAAACCCTAGATCGACAATTTCTCTTTCAAATCAACACCTACAACTATTCAATTCGAAACAATTTACATCCAAACACTTTGAATTCGAACTTCAGTTGACGAATCTCATGAATGTGATGAATTAGATCTTCAATGGCGATGAAGTAAGCTTCATAATTTGCAATAGCAAGTGAATGATCATCTTTTTTCGCACTTACCGTCTTCATGTCCTCCAATGATTTTAAAAGCTTAAATAGCCTTTCTTTCTTGTACCAGAGCACCTTTAATTTTTTGTACGTAAAAAAACAAAAATTGTTAAAATTTGAATGATTAATACCATGATTAGGATGTGAACAATCTGTATAAATTTTACCTCCAAATATACAAGATGGCGTCTAACTTTATTTGCATATGATGGCGTTATACAACCTTTTCCAATTCTTGTTCGGCCAAACTTAGGCGTCTAACTTTATCTTTTTCGACTTTAAGTACTTCCTCTAAACCACCTTTCGGTTTGCCATCATGAATAGCAATCAAATTCTTGTAAGCGGGACACGAATCGGCTTTCTTTATGTACTGTTCTGAATCTGCATAACGAACAATGTATATTACAAAGTTAATACAACAAAATACATTGTGCAAAGGTTCAGTGATATAGCTAAAAACATGGTTACTATCATTAACCTACCTAACTACTTAAAACTATAACTCAACCATAAAAAATATAACTCACACATAACAGCCAAATGCTAAAATGATGTGTTACATGATTATAAACTACTTCTTCAAACTTTATAGTAACCTAGAGCATACTTGCCTGTACATTAGCATATAAGAACTTAATTTCCACAAAATTCAATTCATTGCAGGCTTCAACTACCAATACTTTTTCATGAAATAACAATGCAATAACCTAAAACATAAAAATTAGTTGTTCCATAACCTAGATATTGTGCAATATCTCATCATCAATTTATAATACTTACTGGAACAGAATTGAGTACTCGCATAGCATTACAACTAATCGACGAGTAGAAGCAATCATTTAATTGACAAATACAGCAAATATGAAATCGAACAGTTTGAATTTGGCAATAATACTCGACTTACTTCGAAACAGGAGTGGCCGCATGAAATATCGAATGCTCGATTCTTCATACTGAGAAAATAGTTAAGTTTAATTAGTGTGAGTGATTGAAAATCTATCAGGAATCAACGTATATGAGGAAAATGTATTGCCTGTATGAATTACGTGGATTTGGTTTCGTCAGTTTGACGAATAGCTCCAGTTCACGACGGAATACGGAGGGATCGGGAAGCTCGCCATTTTGGTGTCGCTGAGGATTACGCGGTCCGACTGGGACAAAACTTGATGAATTGTTGGTCCCATCAAACAAAGGCCTGATCCTTTGTTAATGAATTGTACTTCACACAGTCGTCCTACTTAAGATTGAATTTCTTCCACCTGATCCTTCAATTCTTCCGTCAACGTACTCACAGGTGTCCACATACGACCAGAAACTGCCTTCAATTGAATTTCTTCAATCGGAACGTCACCGTAGTTCGCCACCAGCGGATCCGAACCGTCGATCGACACTCTGGCGACGCCTGACGCGGCTGCTCCTGCTTACGGCGGAGCTTTTTCGCCTTTGTCGCTTCCTTTTTGGCGGCTTTTTTGCTGGTTTCTTGAGATGACAAAAAGATTAGGACTAAGCTCATTCATATATGACAAAAAGATTAGGACTAAGCTGAATGTCAAATTAAGATTTACATAAGCCTATTACTTTATTTGGCAACAAAAAGTTTCACAAAAACATAATTTCCTAAACCATTGTTCAGCTAACAGGTTTATGTGTTTATAAAGTATGATATATAACAATACCTCTTCTGATTGTGTCTCTTCTTCTTCTTCGATCAACTAACAGTGGTACACTCAACAACACATTCGGAATCTTCATCCATCTTAAGAAACGGACAATTTTCACATCCTGATTCACGAAACTGCCACTCGAAAACATCCAATTAAACAACAAATAATGAAATTTGGTACTATGAAATCCTAATTCAACTTTAACTCGCCATTGAACCTCCTCACCTTTCAAATCATAAACAAATAATAATTACAAAAAATGACCATTGATGTATAATTATTATTTGAATAGTATTGTTACCTTCCTCCTCCTCTTATATGTTGGCTTCATGCTGATCGATCAACAATAACACAACCACATACAGTTAGTTATGTAAAATCAATCATTTGAATGAATGAATGAAGAATATGAAATTAGTACCTCATCTTGTCTATTGAAGAGAACCGCAACAACCACTGTCATAACCAGCTTCAATGATAACATTGGATGGTAATAAGAGAAATTAACATTCGAATGATATGGCCTCTAAATGGTAATAAGAGAAATTAACAAATCATGTAGTACTACTTGTTGAGGAGTGGCCTCTAAATGCTGATAATCAACACCAAAGCAGGTACACATTTTAAGATAGAATGATATGGAGTACTCATCCCACTGCACATAGTAATTGAACTGAAATTAGTTCACTAGAAAGGAATTCACATAAACTATCAATTTCAATAGATTTTAACAACTTACGCGAAGGCCGATAGCTTCCAAACTGACTCAAACCACATCTCCGCTTCACAAGTTTCATCGATCATCTCCGTTATCGTAAAATAAAAAAACCTCATCGTTTCAAACTCGTAACCAATATCGAGTTCCACTGTCATAAACGTGAACTCAACCACCATCATCAAACAAAAAACCACAATCTTCAAATTCGATAAAATTTGAATTCAAAACCAAAAAATGTTAAGACAAAAATGTTGTCAAAATTACTTACATTAGCAAGATTTTGCAAAGCAGATTGAAGAATCCTCTCAATCCTGACTCTATTCTTCTCCAACTTCTTCAACGCTAACTTCCTCTCCATTCTCAAAAAATTACACTCTCCCGCAATATCTCCGCCTGAAACTTCCACTACTCCTCCTCCACCCCCACCACCATCGTCCTCCATGACCACCTCCTCCGCCTCCACCCTCTATATCCTCTCCGCATTCAACCCCACAATACTCAGAGCACTTCTCTCCACCCAAACAAACTCCCCAACTTCCCTTTACTCCGTACCACTTTCGCCACCGTCGCCACCGGTGTTATACTCACGGTGATTCTGGGTTTTCTCCGACGAGTGGTATGTCTTCTGGGTAGGTTGATGATTTTGGGGATGAGAGAGAAATGGTTTGAATTTTGAAAGTGGAGCTAGGATTTTGAATTTTTGGTTAGTGAACTCAGTTTATATACGTATATGTTTTGAATTTTGAATCTGGAGCCAGTGAATATGGGCAGATGTTTTGATGGCAGAGGTTTAAAGTGTGTATAAAACTTTGTCCTTTTGTATGTGGGCAAACGTTTGAAATTTGAATGTGGGCTAGACCTTTTGTTTGTGGGCAGAGGTTTGAAAATTGAATATGAGGCAGAGCTTTGAAAATTAAAGTGATTTTTTATATTAAGGTTTATGATGCAGTAATGACATAAGAAAAGCCTTGTTTGACAGCCTCTATGGCTGCCACCTCAGCTTTTCTTATGTCACTTGATTTTCTCCTTTTATAGAAAGTATAGATTAGATATGATAATAGTTTATTATTATATTTATTTTAAGTTTTAACATATTTTTTTTCCTTTTTTTTTAAATCATATTTCCTTTATCATTTGTTTTTTTTGTTTTAATAATTTTTTTTATTTTTTAAATTATATATCCTTTAACAATTAATTTGATATCTCTTTAATAACTTTTGTTCGTTATTTTTTCCCTCAACATTATGGTATAAGTTTTGTTAAAAACGAAATTGTATTCAAAATTGAGTATTTATTTGGTATCGAAAATGGTACGATGATAAACTGAACCAATTCGATTCTTAGGGTTGTAAACGAACCAAACGAACACGAACAAGATCTAGTTCATGTTCGTTTATTAAGAAATATATGTGTTCGCGAACTGTTCACGAACACTTATCGAACGCGATTTTGTGTTCGTGTTCGTTTGTTAAGGAAATGAACTTGTTCGTGTTTGTGTTTGTTTATTAATTTTAGGAAACGAACTGTCACACCCCAACAGATGGTGAAAACATAGGGATGAGACGAAAACGAGATTGCAAGAGACTTCATAACTATATTTGTGACAATATTTAAATCAACTGTTTTTCATTTCATAAATCAATTGTCAAACATTACAAGGAAATTCAAATAAAAACATATTCATAACATAACAATAACAAAATTTGATACAACATTTTAAACCTAACACGTCTAAATGTGTATCTAGGCATCATCACTACTTCATTTCATAACAATCGTCATCCTCAACCTGTAACATATTTAAAATTAAGTTCAATGCAAAAGCAAAGACGAGTATACACGTTTGATACATACATAGCATAAAAAGATAAGTTTAAACGATTCCTCATGGCAAATACAAGATAAACATTAAAATTGGCACGTGTCTAACATATCAAACCAATGATGAAACACAATAAGCTCATGACATAACCTTAAGTCTACGGGCGGTGCGTTAATCCTATAGCGTTATATATGTCAAGAATAGGCTCGATCGAAGCTAATGATAAGTTTAACACAAGATGAAATAAACCCAAGTTCAATGTATCAAGCAATCACGTATACAAGCATGTTATAGGAATGTTTGTGCATTTATGTATAAAGTTCATGTGTGAGTTTTGTAAGTAAACATGTTACACCCCAAAAGTGGTAAACGTAAAGAGGGGATTCGAGTATACTCACGATTTTGCAAGTTGTTCCTACTTGAATCCGTGAGAAAGTTGGTTGTTTAAAGTGGAGCACCTTGTCCTTCTACACGAAGAAACATAGGTGTGTGAGTATTGGATGTTAACGGAAGATTATAGCTTTGGAATTTATTATCATAAACATAGACATATGAAAATAATCATCTATCACATATGATGCTTAGATGATATACTTACTAACTTGACAATGTCCACTTGTTCATCATCAAGATTTTGGTTTGTTGAATATATTATATAAGTTATATGAATATTAATATGTTATATTGATCAAGCATGAGGTAAAGGGATGAATCCCTCATTTAGGAACCTCTTAGTATCATAGAAATCATGCATGAGGTAGGAAGAACAAAGCTCCCATTTAGGTACCTCCATTGTTCACCACTACACTTGTTGTCATAAACAATCAAGGAGGGTCATGAACATACAAATAAGAATAAGTTAACTACAACTAATCTAAGAAATCATCAAGTAATGTGTGTATTTTTCAAGTAGGATAGCCCAAGCTAGTCCTATAATCACACAAACAACAAGCTTGAAGCTTGTTCATCACTTGTGGGTTAAACCCTAACCAAAACAGAAAGTTTATGAGGTTTTAACCTCTGATTTTAAGTGTCACAGCCTTATTTTTAAGCCCAAGTAACCATAGAAGTGATTATGAGCATAAGGATATAGGAATGTGTATGAGAAACCTCAAGTTAAGTGAGTTTAGTAAATGTTTAAGCAAAACAGAAAGTTTGGACCCTTAGTTGGTTATGTTCCAGCCTTGGTTTTCCATGGAAAACCTGTTGGAAACATACCTAAGGTTGTTCCAAGCAAGTAGGGAAAAGAATCAAGGAAAAAGGTTGAGAAATGATGGAGATATGCTCACTTTTGTACTTGAATGATTCTGCCTTGAATCTGACTTTTGCTACTGTTTTGCAACTGATTTGAGGTGTTTAGAGAGTGAGGATGAAGTGTTTGTAAAGTGGGAGAAGTGTGAAAGTGAGTTGGGTTTTATAGGAGGTGATTAGGGTTAGTTAGGTTGCTAATAAATGAAGAAAACATAATAAACAAACACAAACTTGACCAATCCAAGAGCTGGTAACCCATTCTGACGGATTGAAGGCGTCGCTGGCGACGATGACGAGGGGGGGGTACATATGGTGCAACGCGACGGCTGAATATTCTAGCAATAAGTTCCAAAGTTGGCAATTTAGCCTCCTGATGTTTAACTAAGTTAGGTTTAGTTGAGTTTTAGGGTCTTTTATGAAATATAAACATAGTTTAAGGGTCCATCAAGTAACATAAAGCAAACATAATGGTGTATGATTAGGTTTTAAATTCGTGTTATACATACTTCATACATGCTTATACGATTAATTTCGGGAAACATTTGTTACATATTCGCAATTCTTGAAAACTATGTGTTAATCTTGCAAATATGTGAAACTTACGATTAATACGCCTTTTGAATGCATACGATACATGATTACGACATTTAAAGTCTCGGATTTACAATGATTACAATGAATGGATGATTACAGAACACAAGACTTTCCAAAAATAGAAATACAAACAAGACTTTCTAATTATGGAAAGTACGAAAGAGCAGGGCGTTACAGTCTCCCCTCCTTTAGGAAATTTCGTCCCAAAATTTAGGAAGAAGTAACAAAAAGATGCGGATACTTCGTCTTCATGTCACTCTTGAGTTCCCAAGTGAATTCATCGCCACGTTTTCCTTCCCATCGAACCTTGACGATAGGAATTTTACTGCGCCTCAAAATCTTCACTCCTTGGTCCATGATTTCGACGGGTTTTTCCACAAAATGTAGAGTCTTGTTGACTTGGAGGTCTTCGAGTGGGACTTAAAGTCCTTCATCAGCTAGGCACTTCTTTAAATTGGATACGTGAAAGACAGGGTGTACGATGTTGAGTTCTTCAGGCAGGTCCAGTCGATACGCAACCTTGCCAATCCTTTCGAGGATCTTGAAAGGACCAACGTAGCGATGTGCGAGTTTCCCTTTCTTACCAAATCGAACCACACCCTTCCAAGGGGATACCTTGAGAAGTACGAAGTCACCTGTCTCGAATTCCAAGGGTTTGCAACGCTTGTCGGCGTAACTCTTTTGTCGGCTCCTGGCTTTTAGTAAGTTGTCTCGAACCTATAAAATCTTGTCCGTTGCCTCTTGTATAAGCTCGGGACCATTGATTTGAGATCCACCAATCTTGTGCCAACAAATAGGAGAACGACACTTGCGACCATACAATGCTTCGAAAGGTGCCATTTGAATACTCGCATGATAACTGTTGTTGTACGAGAATTCGACCAAAGGCAAGTGTGAATCCCAGTTGCCACCAAAATTAATTACGCATGGACGAAGCATATCCTCAAAGGTTTGGATGGTACGCTCGGTTTGACTGTCAGATTGGGGGTGAAAAGCGGTGCTAAGGTTAAGAACAGTACCCATAGCAGATTGAAAAGTTTGCCAAAGACGAGACGTAAAACGAGCATCACGATCAGAAATGATGTCAATGGGGATACCATGACGACAGATGATCTCATCAGTGTAGATTCTAGCCAATTTCTCGACTTTGAAATCTTCACGATTGGGGAGAAAATGAGCTGATTTGGTCAATCGATCAACGATCACCCAAATACTGTCATGTCCAGAGGAAGTACGAGGGAGTTTGGTGATAAAATCCATCGCAATGCTCTCCCATTTCTAGACAGGTATCTCTGGTTGTTCGAGAAAGCCAGAGGGACGTTGGTGTTCAGCTTTAACCTTCGAACAAGTGAGACATTTCGCAACATAAGAGGCGATATCCCTCTTCATCCCAGGCCACCAGTAAGACATACGCATATCCTGGTACATCTTGTCAGCGCCAGGATGAACGGAATACTTTGATTTGTGTACCTATTTCATTAGAAAGTCTCGAAGGTTTTCACGATTAGGAATCCAGATACGGTTGCAAAAGTAAAAAATACCATCGGATTTGGACACGAGATCTTGCTCAACAACACCTAGTATCTCAACAGAGAGACTACCTTCGTTAATAGAGGCATATTGAGCTTCACGAATATGGTTTTGAAGATCATTATCGCGTTGGAGACAACGAATACCCTTTACATGAGTTTTACGACTAAGAGCGTCGGCTACTACATTCGCTTTACCTGGATGGTAGCGAATTTCACAGTCGTAGTCGTTTAAAAATTCCACCCAACGACGCTGACGCATGTTCATTTCTTTTTTATTGAAGATATGTTGAGGCTCTTATGGTCGGTGAAGACCACACACTTGGTACCATAAAGGTAGTGTCGCCAAATCTTCAAGGCAAAAACAACTGCGCCAAGTTCAAGGTCACGGGTAGTATAGTTCTTCTCATGTATTTTGAGTTGCCTCGACGCGTATGCGATAACCTTGTCTCGTTGCATGAGGACACAACCAAGGCCAAGGTTCGAAGCATCATAATACACGACGAAGTCGTCGCTACCACCGGGAAGCTGAGAATAGGAGCATTACAAAGCATGTCCTTAAGAGTTTGAAAAGATTCCTTTTGTTCGGGACCCCAAACAAAAGGTTTCTCTTTTTGAGTCAAGGAGGTTAGAGGAACAGCGATCTTCGAGAAGTTGGAGATAAAACGACGATAATAACCAGCAAGACCAAGAAACGAATGAATTTCAGACGGAGACTTTGGTGCAATCCAGTTCTTCACAGCTTCGATTTTAGCGGGGTCAACGTGAATACCAAGTTTGTTGACAGTATGACCAAGGAATTGAACCTCTTTTAGCCAAAATTCGCACTTGGAGAATTTGGTGTATAGACGTTCAGTACGAAGGAGTTGAAGGATAAGACGCAGGTGTCCCTCATGCTCTCCTTGTGTCTTGGAATAGATGAGAATATCGTCGATGAAGATGATCACGAAATGGTCCAAGTACGCTTTGTAAATGCGGTTCATCAAATCCATGAAAACGGCAGGCGCGTTGGTCAAACCAAAGGGCATAACCACAAACTCGTAGTGACCATATCGCGTACGAAAAGCGGTTTTAGGTATATCTTCTTCGAGGACTCGAAGTTGATGATACTCTGGACGAAGATCGATCTTTGAAAATCAGGTCGCGCCTTGCAATTTGATCAAAGAGATCGTCAATACGAGGAAGAGGGTATTGGTTCTTGACAGTAAGCTTATTGAGCTCACGATAGTCAATACACATGCGGAACGACCCATCTTTCTTTTTGACGAATAGAACGAGAGTGCCCCGAGGAGATGTACTAGGGCGTATAAAGCCTTTATCAAGAAGCTCTTGAAGTTGGCTAGAGAGCTCTTGCATCTCAGAGGGTGCTAAACGATAGGGAGACTTAGTAACAGGCGTTGCGCCAGGCACTAAGTCGATGTGAAAGTCAACAGAACGAGCAGGAGGCGGACCAGGAAGATCGTCGGGAAACACATCGGGGAAATCACGTACGACGGGAATATCACTTATGCTTGGGCCTTTGTCCTTCTTTTCCACAATGTAGGCGAGGAAGGCGAAGGTACCCTTGTGTAAGCATTTGTTCGCTTGAATGCACGACATGAGCTTGAGACCTTGAGAAGGTTTCTCTCCATAGACATGCTAGGAATCGCCATTGGGTAAAGGAAGACGAATGAATTTCTCAGAACAGACCACTTCAGCGCGAACTCGCCTAAGCCAGTCCATACCTACTATGACATCGAAGCTACCCATTTGCATAGGTATGAGGTCAATGCGAAACGTATGATCGTTAAGAATCAAAGAGCACTTAGAGAGAACAGAATTGATAGCGACGGATTTACCATCAGCGACTTCTAAAGCGAAAGATCTTGGAAACTTAGAGCGTTTACACTTAAGCAAAGGTTCGAATTCTAACGACACAAAACCTTTATTAGCGCCAGTATCAAATAAACAAGAAGCATAAACATGGTTCACAAGGAACGTACCAGTAATGACGTCATTGGGGTGTTGCGCTTGAGCGGTGGTAAGAAGAAAGGCTCTGCCTCGAGCAGGTTGTTGTGCCTGTTGCTGCTGCTGAGGCTGGTTTCACTGAGGACAGACGTTAGCCAAATGGTTAAGATCACCACATTTAAAACACGCTCACACAAGAGCGACTTGAGCTTGTATAACAACCCTCCTAAAATATTTTTAGACACCCCTAAATGTCCCTAAATATTCCCCGTACGCGAGAAACAGACCCGAAATAACCCTATACTTAGAAAAATCAACAAAAACCAAGTTTGGTAGTCTCTCGCGGGCCGCGACGGAGACCTCTTTAGTCCTTCACAGGGGTGACAGTCATTACTTGGCCGGCACACAAGTGCGCCACATGTTAGAACACGTGTGGAAGCTATGCGCTGACTCACCAAAGCTAGTGCCATCTTTTAGGCCCTCGCGGCCCGCGACAGGCTGAGCCTGGGGCTTCGTGGGGTGCGACAAGGTGTCTGATCAACCTATAAATTGAGATCGAGAGTTCATTTGTTCCTCGTTCATTCCTCGATTCTCTCTCAAACTTTCTAATAGTAGAAACTCTACTCGGGCATAATACCCACTATTAAAGCGAAGCTTTGCCTCGTTTTAAGTACTATAACCCTGCTATTACCCTACACAATCGATTTAGGATTCCGTAATGCATTTCAGCTCTGCCCGACTCAGTCATTGGAATTCTGTCTCGTGTGTACACCCGATCGATTTAGGATTCCGTAATGCATGTCGGCTCTGCCCGACTTAGTCATTGGAATTCTGTCTCGTGTGTACCCCGATCGATTTAGGATTCCGTAATGCATGTCGGCTCTGCCCGACTCAGTCATTGGAATTCTGTCTCGAGTTGTACGGTTAATTTGAATTGGGTTATTTTACTAACACATGTGCATTATTTGATTTAATAGATAATAACAAGGAGATTCTCAGGAAGCTTTAGTATTATCTAAATTTGCAATGTGAGTACATTCTCTTTTTGTAAATCTTTTTGTGAGTCAAAATGTTTTACCAAAACCTCAAATGTTTTAAATTACACTTAACAGTAATTGAGTATTTGTGATTCTACAGTTACTGCCGGTGTGTTGGGGTTTTATATACAAAATGTGGAAAACATTACCACTGGACAAAGAGTTAGCCAATGGGTAATATGACCCACAAGTCAGGTGTTGACATTACTGAATGAGTGATTGAGTAGATATAAACAAATGTAATTGTTGGATGCCCTCAATTCTGTAAAAGTGATAAAAACTGTTTTGATTAAACTGGGATGCACTCACCAGTATTTCTTGCTGACAAAATGTGTTTAAAACGCGTTCCAGGTAATGTAATGCGAAAGCCGAATAGAAGCCAGCTGGAGAGCACTAAAGGCTTGGAAAAGTGGCTATAAAAGTTACCTAAATAAACAAGACATTTTGTTTTCAATAATTAGGGTTTATCCCTACCAATGTATTGTCAAATGAACTTGGTTTTTATCCCAATAAATTATTATTATAAAAGTTTGGTGTTTTACTCTGATAAAAATATTTCCAAACTCCGGTCCTAATGTATTATGTTGCCAAAATTAATAAACACCGATACCACCCGCTCTGAGGCTCGCAGCCGCCCGCTCCCGGGTAGGGGTCTGGGCTGCGACAGAAGGTGGTATCAGAGCTACAACCACTGGTTTAAGCCAAATAAGTGTTCTGCTGACACTGAAATTTCAAATTCTGTGTTAGGAAATAATTTATGTGATTATGTGTTATGGGTTATTTGACTATTTGTTAGTTTACAGTATGAGTGATCAAGGAACGTCGGACGCTTATCGTCATTTAAATAGTTCACCGAAAAATGAGGGAACATCATCTCAGCCTGATCCCTCAGGTTTAATAGAGGGGCACATGAGAGGAGAAAAAGAATGAAGAAACTACAGCAACAGATGGCAATAGTCAGGGCCAATAGGGAGGCAGATGCACAGATTCGGGAAATAGCCAGTTGGCCGCCTTGGGAAGAAGAATTAGATAGACAGATAGCCAATTTCCACATGTTAGCTACTACCGCAGTAGATGCTAACCAAAACCAAGTAGCCGAGCCACCACTGTTACCCTTATTCCCAGACCAACAGATGCTAGAACCTAACCCAGAAAACCAATTCCCAATACCTGCATTTGAACCCAACGAGTTACCCAGGATCCCAAATCCATAGCCCTTACAATATGATCCTTGGTTTGATGACAATAGGTCATACTCGACCCTATACCCTCCCGAAGAACTAAAGCCTTTAGAACCTGATCCGTGGAAGGATATTGATAGAACATTTTTCGAAATGAATAGTGCAGACCCCTACGAGGAACCCGTACCTCCACCTGAACCATTATGTAGGATCATTTTGTGACCCAAACGAGTCGTTCAGAAGAGATTTTATCAGTTTCAGATGCGGAAAATAAGAAACTGACGATGAAACAGCTTGTTTATCACTTTAATCCTCTTGTGTATTGATATAACAGCGTTTACAATCGAAAGGAAAACCTGCAGCACCTCGGTATCACTCCCTGACAACTGTTACAAATGAAATGACCAACACCCTATTTATAGTGTATCGGGTTTCGCTTGAAGACACTTACAAGCGAAACCCATTTAACCATTTCAAGCGAAAGCCAATATCTAACATTTTGTTCAAGCGAAACCCATGCATTCTTGAAATCTGTTTTGTCCTCTTGTGTAGATGATGCAATGATGATGTCATAATATAATGTCATCATTCAATATGATGACATCATGCTTGAACTGATCCACAATGAACCCGAGACTCGACATAAGACGAAGACGACAGATGAATGCACCAACAGACTCCCCCTCAGATGTTGACGAGTCTTAAGTGTCGAGTCTTCTCAATCTTCAGTCTTTATCAGTCTCTTTTCTTTCTTAGCATATACCAGGATCTTCTCTTTGGCTCTAACCTCGTCAGACTCCCCCTCTCATCATAATGGGATCGCCGTCTGGAATTTGCTATCACCTTGAGATCAATCCCTGGCTTTAATTCTGTTCAGCTCAACTCCTGCACATATTTTCTCATCAAAACATAAGTTTTTACTTAAATCAATAAGAAAAACTTATTAGTAATAGTTACATCAAGTTCAAATTAATGACCCTGATTAACTAATCAAACTTTCTTTTTCAAAATAAATTCCTTCATTTAAGCACTCACTCCCAACCCTGTTCATCATGTTCAGCACTTGGAATTTTGAAAATCAGTTCTTCAACATTAGTTGTCGAAAATCTTTTTGAATTTTTCAAAATTTATGCTAAAACACACTAAAATCTTTTTGGATTTTTGATAACAAAGGAATGCAATGCAATAAAGAAATATATACAGACACTATTTTTGTGAGTTTGCAAAAGAGGATCATATCAGTTTTTGACAAGTCACAAGTACCGTTGAGCTTAGTGACACATTAAGAATTAAACAATTCACTTAGATTGCCGATATACTGATCCATTTAAATTTTCACACAAATTTCAACTGATTCAGGATATGAGTTAGGTGTTTTAAGGACTTAAACTTATTCATGTGTCCCACCTCTTGAATATACTCCTGTATCCAGATCCCAATATTCAGTCTTACAGGTGAGTATACCACAGATAATATCTGTAAAGGTTAAATTGCGAGGGCCGTGAGAGCTCAGGTCGATCTTTCGATACGCAGAGAGATGACGGCTTCGACTTTTGGTGTGTCCCCTTTAGAGGATCTTTTGATTACAACAGCAATGACTATCAATTTTATTGTTTCATCAATTTGCTGAGGGCTGCGCTATATTTCAAGCAAGCGGAAAGTATTCTCCGGGGACTAGGCCATTGCTTCCGCAAAATCAGAAGTCCGGGGATAATACCCCAGATATCACTGAGCATAAAGACCTAGTATCTCAGAAAGAGGGACCTTTCAAACGAGATTTCAGGGGTTACCTATATATCCAAGTAGTGTTCCCCACAAATAAGCAAGTTTGAATTTAAGTTTATATCCCGAAAAAGTTTACTAAATGTATGAAAACCTATCGGCATATCATCAGTGAGACTGCTTAACGCTATTTAAACATTACATTTCTTTAGCATACAGTGACTGTCTACTGATGTACTATCATTTCCTCTTTTCACAACGAAACTCATTTTTGAATTTTATCATGTTTTTGGCTTTTTCAATTTTTCTAATGTTTTTGGATTTTCTGAAATCTTCTACTCCCCCTAAAATGCAAACACATTTTAGGAAATTTTAAAACAAACTGTACAATAAAGTGATAAACAAGCTGTTTCATCGTCAGTTTCTTAGTTTCCGCCTCTGAAACGGACTAAATCTCTTCTGAACGACTAGTTCGGGTCGCAATCCGATCCTACACATTAGACCCACCAATGAATGGAAAACAGGTGTAGGAACTCCATTAGTATGGAGAAGATTTAGTGAATGGGGGGAATAGAATCCGACAGATAGGGGAGAGACTAGTTTGGAAATATGATGAACGAGAAATACAATATTGGATAAATGGCACTTAGAAATTATCTAGATATATGTGTAATTTTGTACTTTATATATATATAATATATATAGATACAGATGCATAGTATATTTGATTTCCAGTTGTAATTTGTAATAGATGCATATATATATATATATGAAAAAGAGTAAAGGTCGCAATGATCGACATTTTTGACCAACTTGTTTGTGTGATTGTGTATAAATAATTATACTCAACTTTACTCTGTGATAATTGGCACTTGGTAAATGTTCATAATTCAGATGTCGAACGAAGTAAATAAGGAAAACAAGAATAATGAGAATAACGAAAACCAAATAGATAACAACACCATCCAACATATAGTAGCACAAGGAATCATAGATGCTATGCCATATATTATCAAGACTGTTAAAGAAGCAGAAAATAATAAATCTACAAATGGAAGTAAACGTCAACACACTGAACCAAGTCACGCTGATCATCCTCTCGGACCAGCTACCGGAAGTAAACGTCATGTAGGATCGTTTTGTGACCCAAACGAGTCGATCAGAAGAGATTTAATCCGTTTCAGATGCGGAAAATAAGAAACGGACGTTGAAACAGCTTGCGTATCACTTTAAACACTGATTATATTGATTTACTATCGATTACAATCAGTCTTCACACCGGCAGCACCTCGGTATGGAATCTAGTCTCTTTACCTTGCTACCTTCAAATGACAAATGACAATCCTATATATAGTACTAGCTTGATAGCTTGAAATGACACATACACATTCAAGCTACCAGACACGTTCAAGCTATCAGACACGTTCAAGCTATCAGACACTTTCAAGCTAACAGACATCTTCAAGCTACCAGACATGTTCAAGCTATCAGACATCTCAAGCTAACATGACTTTCAAGCTAACATATCCGAAATGCAACCAAGACTCTACATAAGACGAAGACGACAGATGAATGCACCAACAGACTCCCCCTCAGATGTTGACGAGTCTTAAGTGTCGAGTCTTCGCATCTTCAGTCTTTATCAGTCTCTTTTCTTTCTTGGCATATACCGGGATCTTCTCTTTGGCTCTAACCTCGTCAGACTCCCCCTCTCATCATGATGGGATCGCTGTCTGGAATTAGCTATCACCTAGAGATCACATCCTGGCTTTAATTCTGTTTAGCTCAACTCCTGCACACATTTTCTCATCAAAACATAAGTTTTTACTTAAATCAATAAGAAAAACTTATTAGTAATAGTTACATCAAGTTCAAATTAATGATCTCGATTAACTAATCAAACTTTTCTTTTTCAAAACAAATTTCTTCTGTTAAACTCACACTCCCAAACCTGTTCATCATGTTCAGCACTTGAAATTTTGAATATCAGCTTTCCAACATCAGTTGTCGAAAATCTTTTTGTATTTTTCAAAATAATGAAACGTGAATGCAATAACAGAAATTAACTGCAGAAATAAAATATGTACAAACATATTTTTGTGAGTTTGCGAAAGAGGATCATATCAGTTTATGTGACCAATCACTAGCACCGTTAAGCTTTAAACATTTTCAGCTCTAAACGATTCACATAGATTGACGATATTATTGTCCACATAAACTCAATCTAAAAACTTTCAATCTGCTTACCGACACTTTAAGGTATATTAAGATAGCACTAAAATTCTCATGGACCCCACGATCTCAGCATATCACCTCATCATGCAATACACTAACCCAAGTAATGCCTTTAAACTTTATCAACTGTGATTTGTGCGAAAAACAAAGCAGAATGTTTAAACATTAACAATCAGGTCGATACTTCTGTATACGCAGAGAAAGTCCAATGTTTAAACAAAATAAGAAAATAAAAATAAATTGAAGTTGTTTAGGCTTTAACCACCAGGTCGATACTCCCGTATACGCAGAGGTGATCCAAAGCTTAAACGAAACACCAAAGAAAATAAAGCAGAACGTTTAGGCAACAACATCCAGGTCGATACTCACGTATACGCAGAGGATGTCCGATGCTTAAACAAAATAAAGAAATAAAACAAGTTTAAATCTTTGCAAAATGAAATGCACAATCACAGCGACTTTTCAGCAAAGTTGTGAAAGTTCACAAACTTAACCAGTTTTATGTCTTTCGACAATCAGCGATTACCGAGTAGGCACACAATCAAGAAGGACAAAACTAAGTACTACACTTTTGATCATGTTTCCCACTAGAACTAGGCTTTTTCATTTAGGTTTGTATCGTTATCGCAAATCTACTAGTCTAGTTGAGCCTATCGTCACATCTTTAGTGAGACCGTTTATCACATTTTACATTTACATTTCTTTAGCATGCTGTGACAGTTCAACTGATCTACTATCATTTCCTCTTTTTACAACAAAACTCATTTTGAATTTTTCAATGTTTTTGACATTTTCAAATTTTCTAATTTTTTAAAAATTTTTACTCCCCCTAAATTCAAAATATGTCTCAATTTTGATTTTCTGGGAAAATTTGAAACAAACTGTACAAACTTGACAACTTGATGAGAATCACTTCAATTCTCCATCCTCCTGGCATAAACAATCAGAACTCCCCCTCACAACAAAACATTTTCCCATAGTGATTTCAAAACACTTAAGTTTGTTTTAATCAAAATGGTTTTTCCGGAAAATAAGTTTTGTGTGTCAATTCTCAAATTCGGGGATCTTTCATCACCTTGTTTTCTTTAACCACTTGTAAAAACTAACATTTTTAAGATCAAATCTCAAACATCACTTGTAGAAAATCAAGTACAACTTAATGTCCCTGATTTACCACTTGTAAGACGAAATATCACTTTCGTGAATTTCTCAAGAAATGTGCCGATTCATGTTCCACGCTTACCAACCTGGGAACTCCGGCAAGTCAGGTTTTTCATTTGAACAGATTCACCCAAGCCTGACGGTCCTTGGGTGCTTTTGAATTCTTGTTCAACAATGGTGGAAAATTTGCATCATCCATTGTTAAACCAGAATTCTCAACTCTTACCTCAACAAATGGCTCTTCTGGTTTTGATGAATCAGATTCATCACCTGAACGTGGCTCCTTTGACTTTGACAAGTCAAATTCATTGCCTGATCGTGGCTTGTCTGACTTTGATGAGCCAGATTCATCGCCAATACGTGGCTCCTTTGTTTCTGAAGAAACAAATTCATCACCAACAATTTTCTTCTTCTTCTTTCCCTCTTTCGTCCTCAGATTTGTATCTGATGAATATGTTTTGCTTGATTTGTTGTTCTTTTGCGAGCAAGACGATTTATCATCACTTTTATCTGTTTTACCAGCTATATCCGAGGACAAAATCCTTTCAAGATATTCTCTCACTTTCTTCCTCTTTTTCCTCAGTCTGTCTTTCTGCCCCTGAGAAAGTTTCACTTTCGTTTCTTGAACTTTAGGTTCTTGAACCTTCTGTTCTTTGGGCTTGACATTGACTGATTTCTTTACCTGCTTCTGAGATTCAGCCCTCGATCTTCTAATTGACCTCATTGAGCAATCTCTAGCAATATGACCAATGATGTTGCATTTAAAGCATCTCCTTGACTCAAACCACTGATTTTGGCAGTTAACAACAATGTGTCCTCGAACACCACAGTTGTAACACACTCTGTTATCGTACCATTCACTACTATCACACCACACACTCAGATCATAGCATTGTTTGGCTTTGTGGTAATCATCACTCCTCCTGAAAGCTGGATTTGGCCTTTGAGCTCTGTGGTCCGACCTGCACCACTCATTACCAACAATTTTTGAATTTTCATTTTTTACTTTTTGTAATTTTTGATTGCGATTGGATGATTGATCTGATGAACTTTTATTTTCTTTTTGAACATTTTTCAAAATTTTCTCTTTTTGTTTTTGTTCCACTTTCTTCTTCAAAGGTTTTTGCTTAGAGCATTCTCCCTTTTCAGTTGATTGTGGAACAGTTTCTTGAAACTTTTCTTTTAACTTCAAAAATAAATTCTTTTTCTTCATTTTTTCATTTTCATCAGCAGATTTCTCATCGCAATCTTCAACTTTGACTTTATCAAAGTTTGTGACATTGTCACTTATTGAAACTGAATTAACAGGTTTTGGGCAGGGAATAGCTGAAGTATTCACAAAAACCTTCAACTTTTCTTCCCATTCCCTTATTTTACCTTCTAACTCTTTGATTTTCTTTTGAGCACATTCTGCATCCTTTTCAAGTCGAATAATCTTTTCAAGATGAGAATTGATTGCAATTTGTTTTTCAAGATTGTTTTTACCAAACAAATCTCTCTCATCTTCTAAAATTTTTATTTGACTTTGAAAATCTTTCTCAATTTTTACTTTTTCATTTTCCAAATTGTGTATTTGATTTTTCAAAACATTTTCTGATTTTTTAAGATTTTTGTTTTCTAATGACAAACTCTCAACTTCCTTCAAGAGTTTGTCATTTTCAGACGTCAACTTCTCACAATTTTTCAGCAAAACAAGAATATGTTTATCATCAGCTTTTGTCTCAACCTTTAAAGCTGAAATATTTTCAACCTGTTTCTTTTCCTCATAAACACTTTCATTCTTACTCTCTTCTTCTGATGAATGATCAAAGATGGGTACTTCTTCTGCAACCTCTTTCTTTAACTCTGGTTCAGGATTCACAGATATAGGTTTTTCAGATTCTACTTTCTCAACCTTGACCGATGAAACTTGTTGAATCTGCTCAGCTCTGATCTCTTCTTTAACAATAACTTCCTTTTGATTCTTTCTTTTTGCATCTTGTTTTCCTTTCAATTTTTCAATTTTATCGGCATAAAATAATTTTCCACTACGTTGATCAGATGGAAGTTGTTGTTTAAGATATTCAAGTTCCCGGATTTCCTCTTCATAATTGTCACTCTCTTCATCAGACGAGTGATCAAAAAACTGGAACTTTTTCAACAACTTCTTTTGCTGAGACTGTTTCTCCTTCTTGCTTTATCGGAATATACTGCTGAGATTCATAATTCATAAATGCCAATAATTCCTCAAAATCCATGTTTTGATTTTCAAAGTTTTTTTTTAAATTCAATTTTTCACAATACACGATGCACTTTTTACGCGGTGTGTCGATTTCAAGCTGTCAGACGGTTTCAAGCTGTCAGACGGTTTCAAGCTACCAGGCTGTCTGAAGCTGTCAGACGATTTCAAGCTACCAGGCTGTTTGAAGCTGTCAGATGATTTCAAGCTACCAGGCTGTTTGAAGCTGTCAGACGATTTCAAGCTACCAGGCTGTTTGAAGCTGTCAGACGATTTCAAGCTAGCATGGTGTATTTTCAAGCGACCAAGTCAATTTCAAGCTAACAAGGTTGATCTTTTCAAGCGACCAGTCAATTTTCAAGCGAACAGGGTTGAATTTCAAGCGAGTAACCAGTTTCAAGCTGACACACGATGTTATGTTCGCTTGAAACGTTGATGACGTCAGCAAATTACGAATCAATTTCAAGCTAGCAGACCGATTTGAACCAGATTTAAGTCGATTTTAAAGCTGAAACTTTCCAGGATTGATTAATACAAGATTACGCACAATATGTGAAAATTTGAGCCGTTTTTAACCGTGAAAAATTTTTAAATTTGAAAAAGAATGGTGTAGAAATCAGAAAAAGTGATGAACACGAGCTGTTTTGACAAGATCTCTTCCTCCTGAGCTCTGATACCACTTGTAGGATCGTTTTGTGACCCAAACGAGTCGATCAGAAGAGATTTAATCCGTTTCAGATGCGGAAAATAAGAAACGGACGTTGAAACAGCTTGCGTATCACTTTAAACACTGATTATATTGATTTACTATCGATTACAATCAGTCTTCACACCGGCAGCACCTCGGTATGGAATCTAGTCTCTTTACCTTGCTACCTTCAAATGACAAATGACAATCCTATATATAGTACTAGCTTGATAGCTTGAAATGACACATACACATTCAAGCTACCAGACACGTTCAAGCTATCAGACACGTTCAAGCTATCAGACACTTTCAAGCTAACAGACATCTTCAAGCTACCAGACATGTTCAAGCTATCAGACATCTCAAGCTAACATGACTTTCAAGCTAACATGACTTTCAAGCTAACATATCCGAAATGCAACCAAGACTCGACATAAGACGAAAACGACAGATGAAGGCACCAACACGTCAACACACTGAACCAAGTCACAGTGTGAATAATGATAATGGACCTATTATCCAAGCTCCAATTCCTAAAATATGAAGAACCGCTTCATACGGTGGTTCTTTTAAAGAATTCTTGGCTTGCAAACCAATAGAACTCCCAGGCAATGAAGGAGCCATTGCAGCCTTACGTTGGATAGAAAAGACAGAAGCAGTCATAAAAATAAGTAAATGCGCAGAAGAAGATAAGATTATGTTTGCTTCTAATCTTTTCAAAAATGTAGCCTTAGAATGGTGGAATACTATTCTCCAGTCTAGGGGAAGTGACAGAGTTTATAATATGGAATGGATCAACTTTAAGGAAATGGTTGAAAGAAAATTCTGTCCTCCTAATGAGAAGGAACAAATCGCTAATAAGTTCCTAAATCTTAGAATGACTGGAATAGACTGCAAAGGGTACACTACCATATTCTTTGAATATGCTAGGATAGTGTCAACCTTAGCCTCGCCAAACCAGTGTTAATCTCCCATTATATTTGGGGATTAATTAGTGAGATTAGACACGTAGTCAAGGCAGCTAGACTGCAAACCATAGAAGAAGCAGTAGAATTAGCCAATACATTGACTGAAGAACTAGTGCGCACACTAGAGGAAAACCAGAGAAAGAACTTAGCTCAAAAGCTTACCCAAGAATTTCGCTACGGTAATTCCAACCGTGGGAAAGGTACAGGTTCTTCCTCTGCACCCTACTGTAGGTATTGCAAAAGAAAGCATTCTGGAAGATGCTCTATATATCGCAACTTTTGCAAAATCCCTGGACACAAGGAAGAAGACTGTAGGAAGAAACCCGGTAATGAGATATGCTTTAATTATGGAGAGAAGGGACACATCAAGCCAACTGTCCGAAACTAGCTCTAGCCACGCCCAACAAGACTAGGACAACTGAAGCACCTAATAAGAATGCCAGAGCGTTTGTTCTGACAGCTGAGGAAGCCAAAATGATTCCGGATGTGATTGCAGGTACGTTCTTAGTTAATGACATATTTTGCAAAGTATTGTTTGACTCTGGTGGAAACCAAAGTTTTATCAATACTTCTTTCTACAAATTTCTTGACCGACCCTTAGTCAAACTTCAACAAGATTGTCTAGTAGTGAAAACAAACGGAGAATCTGTTAAGATAAGTGAAATCTTGCAGGGAGCAAGAATAGAAATCCTAAACCATTATTTCTTTGCTAACCTTTACCCAATGAATCTTGCTGGTTTCGATGTCGTATTAGGAATGGATTGGTTGGTAGCTAATCGTGCCAGTATTTTATGTGATCAAAAGTCAGTACAAGTAAGTACACCAAGTGGTGAAAAGATCACAATCAAAGGAGATAAGCCAACTAGATCGACAAAATTCATATCTGCGATGAAGCTTCAAGTTATGAAAGGAAAGGAGGAGTATATATGATTTCTGTAATCATTAATACTAAAAGAAAAGAATTAAAAGATATTCCCGTAGTATCTAAATTCTCAGACGTTTTTTCCAGAAGAGTTACCTGGATTACCGCCTGATAGAGAGGTTGAATTTAGAATTCACCTAATACTAGGGACGGCGCTGATTACCAACGCACCATATTGATTAGCACCAACGGAAATGAAGGAGTTGAAGAAACAATTGAACGAACTTCTTGATAAAGGTTTTATACAACCAAGCTCATCACCGTGGGGAGCACCGGTGTTGTTCGTTAAGAAGAAAGACGGATCGATGCGTATGTGCATTGATTACCGAGATTTGAACAAAGTCACGATTAAGAATCGGTACCCATTACCGAGAATCGATGATCTGTTTGATCAACTTCAAGGAGCTCGATTCTTTTCTAAGATCGACTTACGATTAGGATATCATCAACTGAAAGTACAGGAAGAGGATATTCCTAAAACTGCTTTCAGAACTAGGTACTGTCATTATGAATTTACCGTCATGCCATTTGGTTTAACCAATGCCCCCAGCCATATTTATGGACATGATGAACAGAATATGTAAACCATACCTGGATAAATTCATAATTGTCTTTATAGATGATATTCTACTTTACTCTAAGAGTAAAGAGGAACATGCAGCGCATCTGCATACACTTCTTACATTATTGAGAAAAGAGAAGCTTTATGCTAAATTCTCAAAATGTGAATTCTGGTTACAAGAAGTGCAATTTCTTGGACATCTGGTTAATCATGAAGGAATTCATGTGGATCCCACAAAGATCGAGGTGATTACTAAATGGAAAGACCCTGAATCACCAACGGAAGTACAAAGTTTTCTTGGACTGGTAGGATATTATAGACGGTTTATCCAAGATTTTTCTAGAATAGCCATTCCATTAACTAAACTGACCTGCAAATCAGTTAAGTTTGAATGGGGACCGAAATAGGAAGAAGCTTTTAGGATTCTTAAGCAACGGTTAACCAACGCACCCATACTCGCATTACCAGAAGGAACTGAAGACTTTATAATCTATTGTGATGCATCTAAGTTAGGATATGGATGTGTGTTGATGCAACATCAAAAGGTTATAGCTTATGCCTCTAGACAACTTAAGAAACATGAAGAGAATTACACAACCCATGATCTAGAGTTAGGAGCCATAGTTTTTACCCTTAAGATTTGGAGACACTATTTATATGGAAATAAATTTGTTGTCTTCACCGATCATAAGAGTTTAAGATTTATCTTTGGGCAAAAAGAATTAAATATGAGACAGAGACGCTGGATGGAAGTTCTTATTGATTATGATTGTGATATCCAGTACCATGCAGGAAAAGCGAATGTAGTAGCTGAAGCTTGAAGTCGAAAGTATCATGAAAAGCCAAAAAGAGCATGTTCTCTTAGATTAAATCTACAAGTAGATTTAAATGAGCAAATTAAAGAAGTACAGGAATCAATTAAAAGGAATGATTAAGGAGTTAGAACAAGGAACAGATGGAATCTGGAAGTTCCATAAGAAAAAGGATGTGGATACCTGAACAAGGAAACCTACGCCACATAATTCTAGAAGAAGCTCATAAGTCTAAGTATACGATACATCCCGAAAGTGATAAGATGTATCAAGATCTAAGAAAGAGTTTCTGGTGGATAGGAATGAAGAAGGATATAGCTAATTATGTTGCTAAATGTCTAACTTGTTCTCAAGTTAAAGCTGAGCATCAGAAACCCTCAGGATTATTGCAACAGTTAGAAATGCCAATATGGAAATGGGAATTGATAACAATGGACTTTGTTATCAAATTACCCAAAACAAGAAAATGAAATGATACAATCTAGGTGATTGTAGACAGATTAACCAAATCTGCTCATTTCTTACCCATGAAGGAAACTTTCAGTATGGAGCAGTTAGCCAAGTTATATGTAAATGAAATAGTTTCATTACATGGAATTCCTTTATCTATCGTATCCGATAGAGATAGCCGTTTTACTTCTCATTTTTGGACAAGTTTCCAAAAAGCAATGGGAACCAGGTTAAATCTAAGCACAACTTATCATCCACAGACGGACGGAAAAAGTGAAAGGACAATCCAGACGATGGAAGATATGCTTAGAGCCTGTGTAATTGATTTCGGAGGAAATTGGGACGACCATTTACTATTAATAGAATTTTCCTACAATAATATGTCACACCCCGACCGTGTAAAACAACGAAACCGCGGTGGAAACGTCGGGGAGTGGAGCGACATAATTATAGTTTCACAACCATGGATTCAAAAAGTTTCGTTTTATTGAATTGTTAAACATTTACATTGTCTTTGAAACAGAACAAACAAGTTAAACATAGTCTATCATCGTTATTAAGTCACTAAGGCCTTGTCCAGTCCTAAGTGAGCATGATCCTAGTCGCATTCAACATCATTCGACACCACCTGAAACATATGTAAAAATAAAGTCAGCAAAGAAATGCCGGCGAGCACATAGGTTTTGTGTGAGTGTCAGATTCATGGCTCGTTTATATATTGAAATAACTCCTACAACTTCGTTAATCGATATTAGAAAACCTTGTTTTGTAAAATGTTTGTATTGTAAAATGAATAACCAAGTCAAAACAGATTGGTTATAGTTTATAAACCTAGATTCCATGAATCTTAACCCAAAACATTTGTTTATGTAAACCAAGATCGTAAATCGTTCTCGTAGTAAAACTCGTATGGTTTATATCGTTTAGTAAACATCGTTGTGTGTATCGTTTGAAAATCGTTCGTCCAAGTGAACTAAATAATGCTACGGAATGTAATATGATAAAAGCACTTAATATAAGAAGTACCAGCGACGTATCTACCATGCTTTTATCACATTACACTCGTCCTGTTATCTAAACACTAACCAAAAACCAACCGTTCATTCAATTCGTTTAACTTGTTTAAATCGTTCAAATCGTTTATTCGTTTCAATCGTTCAAAAAATCGTTCAAATCGTTCTCGTTTTAATTGTGAAAACTACTTTTGGTCGTCTCGCTTATAACATTCAAACCTTCGTAACTCGTCCATCGTTCAACTCGTATTAACAAACCACCAAAGGGTAAGTTAACAATCAACAGGTTCAGTCGTTACCCACATAACCCCCATACATAATCATGGGAGCAGTCCGATAACGGGATTTGTCAGATCCTATGGTACCATAACCTAATACTGGTCGGCTCGACCAAAGCTAATGAATGTCATTCGTTATGTAAATACGTCCAACAAGTTCATTCACATTATCGAAATCGTTATTGTTTAATATAAACCATAGTATTTGTTTTTGAAATCATCGTTGAAAGCATCGAAATCGTTTAACACATATGAATCACCCCAAAACAATTGAAAACAGTAAAATAGGGGAACTATGTACTCACATTGAATTGCAAATATCCTTGATTAAAGTGAACTAACAACGCTCGAACAAACCAAGGAAATCAAGTGGTACCTAGTAATCGGATCGCCAAGTTAATAAATCGACACCTAAATTAGAGGATCGGGTAGAATGAGGTTTCGTAAACCAAATGAGTATTAGAACTCATGGGATATGGTTTAACAAAGCCTGCATTCTAAATCGGAACCTATCCTAAGTGCTTACGACCCGTTACGACCCATAAGGTAGCTTACGCTACTTTAACGCGTCGTTCGCGCAAATGCGCGTTCGAGACGTCTAACTACTCCTATGACAAGTATTATATACCCTAACATGTTTAAATATGTTGCATAATCAGTTTAGGTGACAAAAATTAAGTTACATATGCTTAAATTCAAATTATGCATGAAAAGGGTATTTTTGTCACACCCCGACCATGTAAAACAACAAATCATGGCGGAAACGTCGGGGAGTGTTGTAACGGAATTATCGTTTCATAACCATGGATACAAAAAGAGTTTCGTTTTACTGATAATATAAAACATTTACATTGTCTTAACACACAACAACCAAGTACATATCGTCTATCATTATTATTATGTCACTAAGGCCTCGACCAGATCCTATGTGACGCATGCATCCTAGAAATCAATCAAGCAACAACACCTGAAACATATGTAAAAACAAAGTCAACAAAGAAATGCTAGCGAGTACATAGGTTTTATAAGAGTATCGGAATCATGGCTTCGTTTACATGTTGCAGTACTTTATTAGACTACAAGAGTCAAAATACAAACCTCGTTTTGAAAAGTGTATTGCAACATAGCTAACCAACTCAAATCAAGTTGGTTATAGTTCATAAAATCTCGTAGCCATGATTCTTAACTCAAAAACATTTGTTTTAGAAAACTAATTTGTAAAACATCTCGTAAAAACTCGTTAATAAAAACTCGTATGGTTTATATCTTTTAGAAAACATCGTTGTATGACATCGTTTCAAAATCGTTTACCCAAGTGAACTAAATAACGCCACGGTATGTAATATGTTGAAAACACTTATATATAAGAAGTACCAGCGGCGTATCTACCATGCTTTCACCACATTACACCCGTCCCGTTATCTAAACACTTAACCAAAAACCAATTGTTTATCCAATTCGTTTAACTTTTTCAAATCATTTCCAAATCGTTAACTCGTTTAAATCATCCTCGTTTTAATTGTGAAAACTATTTATGGTCGTCTCGCTAATAACATTCAAACCTTCGTGACTCGACTACCTCGTTTCTCGCATTAACAAACCTCCAAAGGGTAAGTTAACAATCACAGATTCAGTCGTTACCCACATCCCCCACACATAACCATGGGTGTAGTCGATAACGGGATTTGTCAGATCCTTTGGTACCATAACCTAATACTGGTTGGTTCGGCCAAAATTAATGAATATCATTCGTTATGTAACTACAACCAACAAGTTCATTCACATTATCGAAATCGTTATTAGTTTAGTATAAACCATCTTAATCGTTTTTGAAATCATCGTTATAACATCGAAAATCGTTTTGATACATATGAATCACCCCAAAACAATTGAAAACAGTAAAATAGGGGAATTATGTACTCACATGAAGTGAAAAGTATCCTCAATCAATAGAACTTCAACAAACTCAAGTAAACCAGAGAAATCAAGCAGCACCTAGTAATCGAATCACTGGTCAAACCATAGACGCCTAAATCGGAAGATCGGACAAAATGAGGTCTTGTAAACCAAATGAGTGTTGGAACTCATGTGATATGGTTTAACAAAGCCTACATTCTAAATCGGAACCTAACCTAAGTGCTTTCGACCCATTACGACCCATTAAGGTAGCTTATGCTACTTTAACGCGTCGTGCGCGCAAATGCGCGTTCGAGACGTCTAACTAGTCCTATGACAAGTATTATATGCCTAAACATGTTGCATAATCAATTATGTGACAAAAGTTTATGTTACATATGCTTAATTACCAATTATACATGAAAAGGGCATTTTGGTCATTTACCTAAGGCATATAAACTACCTATCATACAACTAATTAAACCTAAGTGACCATAAGGTATAACCTCGGAAGGTTATTCCCTATGCAATTATGGTCACTAATCATGTTTGGTCGGATCCTAATGATCGACCAAATGGGTCGTGTTCGAAAGTCTAACCGTGTGTTTAGTCCGCTTGACTTACGACTCTACACAAGCACTAAACTAAAAAGTGACGAGCTAAACATGTTAAAACATGTTTAGTTAAGTTAGAAAACAGGTTTGGTATCAAAACAAACGGTTTTGATACCTAAAAGTAGTTTGGTTACAAAATACGCGAGAAAACGCATTTTGGCCGAAACTACGACTCGTCACTGAGCCTAGATAACGTGGTAATCAGTAGGTATAGTCACTAGGGACTATAACCATCGTGATTACGCTCACGTTATGAAGTTCAAACGAACTTCGCATTGACCATAAACTGGTTAATGCAGAAAGTCAAACGCAGTTTGACTTTTACGATAAAAATGAAAAAGAGAATGAAGGAATACTTACAAAGGGTCCACACAAGCAAATCTTGATCCAAGTAGCTCAGGTATGAAGCAAAGGCCCCAACTTTGAGCATCTTAGATCAGATTTGAGTGAGAATGAAGTGAAGTGGGTGTTGCTATTTATAGAGAATCAAGAACCGTTAGAATTGTTCCTCGTAAAATGAGCTTCAATCTGGATCGTACACATGTGGCCCATGGTTTTGGGATACTAGGGGTGCCCCAAAACCAGCTAACGGTATTGAAAATGTTACAAAATAGACCCCCAAGTTCGACCCCATTGCTGCAAAATGCAGAAAATAAACTTTCTGTCCAGATTAGTCACTCGCGCCACACCACGGGATAGGCATCAGGTGGTGGCACAGCGCCAACATGTGCCCAGGTCCAAACTTTTTGCCAAAATGGCAGAAATGGTCCCTGCACATGTTTAAGGCCCTTTTCGATGTGTTTAATCCCCGTTAACCTCATTTCAAGGCTCTAAAATGAAGTTAAAGTATAGAGAACTCAAAACATGCTCGAAAACATCTCGGATGTCGGTTCGTTTGGTCGTACGGTTGCGTTGTTCGGTTAATTACGACGGAAGTCGTAACGAATGCAAAAACGATCCAAATTAAGCGACGAATGGAATTTTATCAAGCCAATCACTAAAATAAAATATTTTAATGATTACATAAATTTTTGGATGTCCGGATATATTCAGAACGTAAGATATGCGCGAAAATGCAAACTTATGCACTTTTTGACGCTTTTAGTCCCTGAATGACCAATAAAGTTTGTTTTAGCATACCGAACCCCTCAAAGCCTATTTCTAAGATATGTAAAGGATATTTAGGGTATGTTTAACTTATGATCAAGTTCCGGAATGTTCGTTACTATACAAATCGGTATAGTTTCACAATTTGACACACATAGTCCCTGCGATCGAACAAACTTGATTTCAACACACCAAACCATCCAAAACTTATTTCTAAGTTATGTGGAGGTTATTTAAGGTATGTTAAGCCTATTTCACTATTCCAGAGTGTTCGTTGCATTAAACTGGTTATATTTACGCATCAGTGCGCGTATAACCTTCTAGAAAGCGATTTAAAGCTTGAAATCAGAATCGAATTGAAAAATCCTCAAACATAAATACACACATAATAACACCAAAGCACATTTTTTTTATTAATAATCATCATTGTTTTACATTGTACATCGATTACAGAACACAGTTGTCACAATTTTGGTCATTTTTCTAAGGCATATAATCTACCTATCATACAACTAATAAAACTGAGTGACCACAAGGTATAACCTTGGAAGGTTATTCCCTATACAACTATGGTCACAATATATGCTTGGTCAGATCCTACCGATCGACCAAACGGGTCGGGTTCGAAAGTCTAAGCGGTTGTCAAGACCGCTTAACTTACGACCCTATACAAGCACTAGACTAAAAGTGACGAGTTAAACATGTTAGTCACCAATAAAAAAAATCAAATAATCCTCCTAGTCTCACTAGACTACCCTCCCAGCCTCTCAGACTGAATCTTCTAGTCTCTCAGACTGAATCTCCTAGTCTCTCAGACTGAATCCTCGGTCTCTCTGACCAACCTCCCAGTCGATAAGACTGAATCCCTGGTCTCCCTGACCAACCTCCCAGTCGGTAAGACTGAATCCCTGGTCTACCTGACCAACCTCCCAGTCGATAAGACTGAATCCCTGGTCTCCCTGACCAACCTCCTAGTCGATAAGACTGAATCCCTGGTCTCCCTGACCAACCTCCCAGTCGGTAAGACTGAATCATAATTTTTGAGAAATGTGCTCATACTTTTTGTTTGTAAAAAAAATGTTTTGTACCCTGGATCTGGACGTAATGTATGCAATGTAAAAATGTTTTCGTGAGAGCCCTAGTGATCATAGTCTAGACTCGAGAAGGAATCCTAGTTCGCTATGATCAAGGCTCTGATACCAAGCTGTCACACCCTGGCTTTGCGGAAGCGTGGGTTTATTTGGTGTGACTTCTTAATACCATAGCTTAATCACAACAAAGCTATATGAAAGTAAAACCATGATGATCATCCATTACTTCAAGTTTTAAAAGTAAAATACGACAACATTGTTTTAGAGTTGACACATGCAACGAGTTTACAACACAACATAATAAAAACCTTGTTCATAAGACACAACCACAAAACATGAAATAGACACAGTTTAGGACTTGTGACTCGTCCAGGCAAAAGTCACAACCCTTAAACTCGGATGACATCACTTCTCCTACGCAGCATGAAGACATAGCATACCTCGCCAGATCCCTAATTCCCTGAAATACATGTAAGTTGAAAAATCAACAAAAGTTGAGCGAGTTCATGTGAAAGTGAGTATGTAAAACCTTTGTAATACATTTGTATGTATGAAAATCCCTGGTATGTAGCAAATAAGGAAAAAAAGATCACCATTGGGTTGCAAAGCCAATGATATGTGTGAAGTGCTGTAGGAAGACTCAAACCTAGCAGATTTTTGCGTCGGGCTCAAAGTCACCCCGAGGTCCGTACAGGTGGGCCTGGAGTTGGGCTCGCTACACCCAGATAGATCTACCGCTAATGACCCTCGGTCCTACAATGAGGATTAATGGCCTCTAGTTTCCGCCTACCCACTCACATGATCTAAGTTGTAACCCTCCTTAAGCTAACCATACCATGTATAAAAGTATCCGTAATCATTGTAACATGTATTTCACACCCAAAGTATAAAAACTGAAAACAGTTAAGAGAAAAGGGGGACATGAACTCACTTAAGTGCGTCTCGAAATAGTCAATCCCAAATCAACCTGCTGCGTGACGACCTACACGTACTAACTTCTATTAGACGGACGACCGTGCCTTGGCTTAAGGTTCAACGTTTTGTTGGAGAAATAGTTAGGTAACTATTCTGTAATCACACTTCTTATTTATTTAATAAGTATATTCCTTCCTAGGGATGAGGGTTTTAATACATGTGTGTTTTTATAATTCCAAAAATATATTTTTAAGTCTCACTTGAAAAATAGATTTTAATCACTTGTCTAAAATATTCTAACTCCAAAATATACATATTTTTCCCAAAAATATTATATTTTACTTTATACAATTTCCAAAATAATACTTTATCAAAATACATATTTAAGAGTATTTTCCGAAAATACATAAGTTACATTTTTAAAGTTCGTGTGGTAATAATAATACCGGTGTAACTTAAATATTAATTTGTGATAGCGTTGGTATTATTTTGGAGTCGATACTTCTCAGTGTATTCAAGTTATATTATTTTTACTCTAAAAATAACATATCTAGTTCACAAAATAATCATAAAATCACGCAAGCGTTTTACTATGAAATATATATTCTAAATATATATTTAACAAGTTTTATTTACGAAAATCCACCTCCGGCACTTGGTAATTTTGTAATAAAAATCATGGCGAAGTTTGTTTGGAAAAATAAGTCAAAAATATATTTATAACCACTTGTCACAAAAATATTTCTAAGTGTTATATTTTTGGAAAAAATTTGCCAGAGTTTCCTCTGTAACTGGAGGTGGCCACGCTTACTAGCGTATCATTTTCTTTTCAAAATTCAATCAAACAATTCACCAATCATCAATATACAATATTAAACATCAAACTTGTCAAAATAAGTCTAAATCGCAAACTCATGAACTTGTAAGTCTTGTAAAAATACGTAGTAACTTTCCAACATATTTAGTAGGTTTCGTTATCTTTAAAAATAACTTTATTTTCTTAAAAACCTTACTTTTAAAGAATTTGAAGTTTTACAACTTCTAGTCAAGATTTACGAAAATATTTCTTTGGTAAATCTTCTTGTTACGCAAGGGTTTACACACTTGTGTTATTCACTAAAATGCCTTTAGTTTATGTTAGATCCGGGTTTTAAACAAGACTTGCATCTTTTACTTGGTTCTTCCGAAAAACCACTTGTAGATCTTTAGATCTACTAGTTTAGAACCTTATTTTACAAGAAAATTTTCATTTACACAAGTTCATGTTCATGAGTGGAAGGGTTCATCATCTTACAACTTTTACACTTAACATATTACTAATTCATGTTCCATGAACATGATCTAGTATGGTTAGATGATGATCCATCCCACTACTAGCATCAAACAACATAAAATAATCACAACTAGTCAAGATTTACAAGATTTACACCATTAGTTTCTCTTTATCCAACTAGTTTATCTTTCTTTCAAGACTTTAAGTTATGATCTTGTGTGTTCTTGATTTTTAACCGTTAAATCACTTATTAACCACTTTAAACAAGAACAAGATGGTGTTTAGAGGCACTTACTACTAGCTCGAGGCTAGGGAAGAAACAAGACGTAAACAAGGTGGATAAAAGAAATATAGAGAGGTTCTTGAGTTTTCGAAAGCACTGAGCCTCCTTGTATGATCCCTTGCACACTTGTATATGTAGGAAATGGTTGAACAAGATTTGAATGATGGGTGGGTAGTGGTGATGGTGTTCGGCCGAAGACACAAGGGAGGAGGAGAAGGAGAGCAATTTAAGTTGTGTTGAAGTGAGATAATGAAGAACTAGTATGCATATTTATAAACCAACTTAGTGCTTTATCCTCCATATAATATGTATCTAAGATATCAAACATCCACCAATTAAATAATCAAGAAAATGGGTGTGGGTCACCCCTTGGGTGAGCGTCAACAAGAGGGGGGGGGGGGGGTTATGGTTGGATTTCAAATGGATAGTTAGGATCTAGTTATGTTTAGTTAGGATTTTAAGTAAGTTATTAGTGTGTAGTGTAATATAAATGGTGTTAGGGTATTCGGGGACCTTTACTAGCTCAGAAAAGTATAAACAATGTACTTGGCAAAATTTTTGTGTTCCGGGTAAAGTCCGGTTATTCGGTTGGATATTGATCCGTTAAAGTGTCAAACAAAGCTCTAAAGTATCTTTAATAGTGTTTTTAGTGACACAATAAATCCCCGATGCT
The DNA here is from genome assembly GCA_030545235.1 of Helianthus tuberosus. Taxonomy (NCBI): domain Eukaryota; kingdom Viridiplantae; phylum Streptophyta; class Magnoliopsida; order Asterales; family Asteraceae; genus Helianthus; species Helianthus tuberosus. The sequence goes on from CM060369.1 coordinate 91,121,885, forward strand.
TTGGAAAGTGTCTATCATTATTTTACCAAGTTTTTGCACTTTACTAGTTATGCTAAGTGCTGAATTTTTGCATAAAGTGCATAATTTTGTAATTAAAGTATGTTTTAGGCACATCCAGTCACTGTAACTATCACCTAGTGATGCAGTTTTATAATCCTCACCTCCCTACTATAACACCTCGAAAATTCACGTCCTATAATGTGTTGACACGTGTCATATGTTTAAACGTGTGAAAGAATATTATAGAAGGACTTAAGTTGACAATCATGGAAAGTATGTGAATATACGAGTTCTAAATGCCAACAGTGAATAAATATATTGTACATTAACCCTACATGATGATCAAACCTTCAAACGAATAAATCACGGATCATACGAAGCTAAATATGAAAGAAAGTGAGAGATTACAAACTACAGGGGTTAAACGTGTCAACATGTTTAAGTTATACCTCTGAGTGACCTTTTGACAAACCCGAAGCTTTGTAACGGTTAATTATGCTCACTAGAAGGCACGATATAAATTTCATAAAGTTTCGTTATCGTATGAGCAAGTTGTGATCAAATTCGTATGTGAGGGGTTAAAGCGTCAACGTTGAAAGTTAGGACTTTTCGGGTAACAACAAAGTTAACCGGGGACTTAACAAAGTGGGTATATGTCTTGAAGCCCCTAAACATCAATTTGGAGGGCTCAAAGTGCAAGAAAATGATGTCTAAACAAAGTTTGAAGAGCAAAGGACCATAACACAAAAATCAAAAGTTGAAGATATTGTCAGATGAGGCCTCGCGCCACGCGAAGCCCCAGGGGGGGGGTCTTCGCGCCACGCGAGGGTCCTTCTGATCTGAGTTCTTTGGGATTTTGCCTGCTAAGTGCTTTCTACTCGACTTTTAACCGATTTTTCACATCTTTCTAGACCCCTAAACAACCCCTAAACATCTAGGGACACTTGTGGATGAGTTGTGGTTAGTGGTAGACTTAGATGTCAACATTTTGTGGTGATTTGATCACTATATAAAGCCCCTAAGTTGCAACATTGCAATCACACCTTCATCTGCACTTTGGATCATTTCTGGAGCTCAAGTCTTCTCTCAAGTGATCACTAATCAAGCTTAGGACTTCAGTAAGTTTGCTAATCCTTTCTTAGTTAAGTTTTAGCTTAAAAGTCAAACCGTCGTAATTCACGGTTGACTTTAAGATTAATCACTAATGGTCCAGTGATTAGTCGAATCAAAAGTAGTTATAAGTTGGTAATTATGTGGGTAATAAACCCTCAAAAGGGTTCCCCCTGATTCCCACTCTAACTAGGTCAAATGTCGGGTCAAACTTGTTAAGAAAAAGTCAACAGGATACTTAAATTCAAATTTATGCATGATTAGCAATGTAGAACACATACAACCAGTTTGATCATTAATATAACTTGGTAATTAGTGTAAGAACATGTCTAAACATGTTCAACCCGACAATTTACTGTTTAGACCCGGTTCGGAACCGAAAGTCGCAAAGCTTTGACTTTCGCTTTGACTTCAGTTCTGACCTGTTTTGGTATGATTTAGAATTACCTAAGAGCTTCATTTGGACCAGGTTACATGCTAGTATAACCCTCTGTGATTATACACCATGGTTCATTAGTTAACCAATTAATACGCATGATTCCGTTAATTGCTCATATGTTGACCATTATGCCCTTTTCACTTTAAAGCGTGATTTGTGAAAATGTAAAAGTGTAGAAACCTTAGTTACTGATATATAAACTTGTATGAAAAGTTTGACATCAGTTTGAGGTGTAGATTAAGAGTTATGCTCATTAGCGTAATTAAGAAGCTTTATGTTAATAAAACGGCGTAATTAGTGTATAGCCTAGTTAAGCCTACTTTTTGATATCAAACTTATTACCCACTGATGTAATAAATTATTTTGAGATTTTTGAAGATTTTTAATTAATTTTAGGCTGAGCATAACTCATAGTCGTAGGCTTAATCCGGTAATTGTCGGTTTTGCCCTTACGGGCCATAAAATGAGTTTTACATATCTAAACGACTCCAAACCTTTTACTACTGATTCTAAATGATAAATAAATTATTTTAAGCCTTCTGGAACAATAAAAATACCAGCTTTATGTATCGAACCCGGAAATGGCCTCTAATCGCCTTATTAAGCGTTTTTAACGCGTAGTATATACTAAAACTATTTTAAACATACAAGGGTTGATACCTACTGATATTTTGGGAAAATTATAATATTTTAATAGTAAGCAAAAGTTGGTTATATTTGATAAATTTCACATATCTACTTTACCCTACTGTTATAACTTATCAAACTAAGTGTTTTTGCTTATTATATCAGACGTGTAGCCCAGGTTAATACTTAGACTCTTTATAACCTTATAAATGACCAAACTACACCTACGGGGCATAGTTTGTGTTTAAATTCATTTCGGGCATAATAAATGATATCTTACTGATGTCACAACATATTTGGAGCATATTAACTTAGGAAATCTGTAAATGGCTCTCATTATTACCCGTTACGCTTATTACGCGTTCGGTTCGGTTTATGTAACTAGTTTGCATAAATTTGCCGAAACGGGTCAAACCTTATCGGTTTTATCTCAAATTCCAGAATGTGTATGAAATACCCATATTAAGCAAGTCTCCGAACTTGTCGGGTCTAAATCACATTCTATCCGGTCTTCGCTTAATAGTGCGTACGAACCGTATCATTGAAACTAACCGGTCTAAGCTAAGGCTTAATTAAGGACCCGTTAGAAATCTAATAGGTTATTATAAACCTTCGTTCCAGATTAGGAGCCCAGTAAAAGTACTTGCATTTGCTGTATTTGATTGATACTTTGCTTAGGTAAATACTCTTAACTTATTTTCCCTATATGGGCTTGGGATACGGTACTATAAAAGTACCGTTTGGTCGGGTATGTAGTCATTTAAATCGGATTGTGATTAATGTATTTACATAACCCGCTTTGTTCTGTATTATTTGATGTATGGACCTTGGGGGTTAAATGACCATGTTCCGGATATCCTTGGCATCATTTTACGAAATGGCCACGACCTAAGCACGGGGTGTAGGCGTACACCTGACAGATGCATTATGTAAAAACTGGTAATCCACGTAAAGGAATCAACCTTGTGGGCATTATACCTGTGGCGTGTCAGTTAACTTAAACCGGCTCTTCTAACCGGTGCTAATGGACGACAAATAAGTAAAACTGTATACAAGATTATTTTAATAATTGTCCCAAGTTATAAAAGATATTTTGTGCCGAAGTGCATTCAAATCAATTTTCAAACTCTTTTCCAAATGAGTCAGTTGAGTTGTATTTACCAGTGTAAACTGACGTATTTTCCAAAAAGGCTAAGTGCAGGTACTAGACGAAATAGGCTGGCTACTCCAGGCATCATTACTCAAGTTTCGCAAGCTCTAGATGTCAAAGTCTGTTGAACTATTAATTCTATTTTATTTTGATCCGCCTGTGGATCTTTTACTTTTCGTTGTAATACTGGATATTACTTTATATTCGGATTGTAATATATTTCTCTTTTGCTTCCGCTGTGCATTTATATATTGTGTTGTTTGACTATTATGTTGCCAACCACGTCACGATACTCCCCATTGGGGCCACCGGTCAAACGTGTGGAAATCGAGGTGTGACAGATTGGTATCAGAGCCAACACTGAGTGAATTAAACACTAGCCTTTTGTGTTTAATCTCAGTTGCACATTCTTGAGTCTAGACAAGAACATAGGAAAAATTCTAATTCGTTTTATTTTGTCCTTATTTGATTCCTTTGTTATTTTTCTGATTAGCCCTTGCATGGGCAAGTCATTTTTATTAGAAGTCCCGTTTGGGGCAACCATATACTTGTTTAAATTTTGAAGGAACGATTATGTTTAAAATATCATTCCTATATTATAAGATCTACCATTATAATAAAATGGCAAAATTTAAAAGGACAAGACCTAGCCATATGTCACATTAAGACAGGGCCAAGATGGTGGATCCACAATTAGATTCAGATCCTCGTTAACATTTCAATTAAGGATTGTTCTGCGTTAATTATTATTAAAAAGAATCTAAAAGGTAAAACCTAGCCTGAATGTCACTGCAGACAAGGCCAAGACTATACAAGAGATTCAATTTTTTTTTAAAATATCTAAAAGCATATTATCATGCTTGACAAAGTGTGATAGGATAAAATCACATAAGTCATTCTTAAATGGGTTATTTTTAAATTCCCTTATTTATATAATCACCCCTTATGGATGAAGTGCCCACGGGCTATAATTAACGTCCTCTGAGACTAAAGACAGTGGTAGCCTATAACTCCCTGTCAAGAAAAGGTAATGAACTTTGATTCAAACCTTAATGCCTCGATTCTCTGAAATCATGGCTTATAAATTAAACTTGTCTACGTGACTAGGCCTTTTGTGCTATTATTAACTTATAATTTAGGATTATGATAAAGATCCTGAACAATTTTTATATTTAACAAATTAACTAAAATGTGTATTAAAAGCATGGTTAATAAATCGTTTAAGAACGATAGTACTGTATGGGCTTCTAAATAAACCTTGCCCTTATCTTCTTTTTGTAGCAACTAAGACTACATGGCTGACTCTGACGAGATAAACAATCATCCTTTGGAAAACCGCGATGATGATGATAGGATTAATATAACCAAATGAGAGCTTCGTACACTGATTGATACAGCTGCATCTAAAGCTGTAGAAGAACAATTTAATGAATATAGTGGGACGCATAGTCGAGCCTCATCTGTACCCCACTCTAAGTCTGTCCCTAAAACTCATTCAGAGCCTCATAACAAGCCATCCTCTAAGAAAGAGGAGCCAAAGAAGGGTGATGATCGACATTCATCAAATGAACACAGTATTCCATCCAAGAAGATAGCGTTCGATAATGAACCACGTACCAAGTCTTGTACCTATAAGTACTTTGTTTCCTGTAAACCCCGAGATTTCACCGGGGAGAAAGGAGCAGTAGATTGTATGACCTGGTTGGATGAAATAGACACGGTGGTGGACATCAGCGGTTGTGCTGAAAGGGATGTAGTAAAGTATGTATCCCAATCGTTCAAAGGAGAGGCATTGGCATGGTGGAGGTCTCTCATTCAAGCTGCTGGGAAGATCCCGCTCTACAACATGTCATGGGAGCAGTTTGTTACCCTCATTATGGAAAACTACTGCCCTCAACATGAGGTCGAAAGAAATAAATCTAATTTCTTATCATTGGTGATGACAAACTTAGATTGTCAAGCTTACCTCACTAGTTTTAATACCCTGTCCAGACTGGTTCCTTACCTTGTAACACCAGAGCCCAAGCGAATTGCTCGCTTCATTGGGGGTTTAGCCCCAGAAATCAAAGCCAGTGTTAAGGCTTCATGACCTGCTACATTTAGGACAGCTGCTGATCTCTCTTTATCCCTTTAGATGCGGTCAGGTTGAGATCGCTAAAGAAATCTGAAGAAAGTAAGAGGAAGCGTGAGGATGATAACTCACGAGTGTCAGAGAAGAAGCACAAGGGAAACACTGATTCTAAGAAGTTTGGGTCTAGAAGGAATAGTCAGCGAACAGAGGAAAAGCCAAAGTGCACGACTTGCCAGAAACGCCACTTTAGAAAATGCAGACTTGAGTCCAATTCTAAGTCAGGAGCACCTGCATGTGGGATATGCAAGTCTAAAGAGCACAAGACGATAGAGTGCAAGAAGATAAGAGATGCCACATGCTACAACTGCAATTAGAAAGGGCACATTAAGACCAACTGTCCTAAGTATGCCAAGAAGCCTGAAGAGGTCAAGAAGACCAATGCAAGGGTCTTTCAAATGGATGCCAAGGAAGCGGTTCTAGACGACAACGTTATTACAGGTACTTTCCTTGTAAATGATGTCTATGCAAGAGTACTTTTTGATTCAGGCGCTGATAAGTCTTTCGTAGATAATAAGTTTTGTGAATTGTTGAAATTACCTGTCAAAACCTTAAGTGTGAATTATGAGGTGGAGTTAGCTGATGGCACACTAGAAACCGTCTCAACTGTGTTAGATGGATGTATTATATCCATTAAGAACCATTCTTTTCCTCTGTCTCTACTTCCCTTTAAGTTCGCCGGTTTTGACATAGTTTTGGGTATGGACTGGTTATCTCGTAACCAGGCCCAAATTGTCTGCAACAAGAAACAAGTGGTAATAAAGACTCCGTCTGGTGAATTACTTACCATTCGGGGAGACACCCAACATGGGCTACCTGAGCAAGTGACTATGCTCAAAGCTTCAAAGTGTCTAAAGAAGGGTTGTGTCATCTACATGGCACAAGTGATTATTGATGAGCCTAAACCAAAGATCGAAGACATCCCCATCATTTCTGAATACCCAGAAGTTTTTCCGGAAGAACTACCTGGGTTGCCACCAGATAGGCAAGTGGAATTCAGAATTGACATCATCCCCGGAGCAGCACCAGTTGCTAGAGCACCCTATAGGTTGGCACCAACGGAAATCAAGGAATTAAGAACACAACTGGATGAATTGCTAGCTAAAGGTTTCATTAAACCTAGTTCGTCTCCATGGGGAGCACCAGTCTTGTTTGTCAAGAAGAAGGATGGATCGATGCGTCTGTGCATCGATTATCGTGAGCTTAATAAGGTCACGATCAAGAATAGATATCCTTTGCCCAGGATCGACGATTTGTTCGATCAATTGCAAGGGGCAAGTTATTTCTCGAAGATTGACTTAAGGTCAGACTACCACTAACTGAAGGTTAGAGATGAAGACGTGCACAAAACTGCATTTAGGACTCGTTATGGTCATTACGAGTTCCTAGTGATGCCTTTTGGGCTCACTAATGCACCTGCCGCGTTCATGGATCTCATGAATCGCGTTTGCAAGCCATACTTAGACAAGTTCGTCATCGTTTTCATCGACGACATCCTTATCTACTTGAAGAATCAAGCTGACCATGAGAAACACCTTCGATGTATTCTCAAACTCCTGCATCATGAGAAACTCTACGCCAAATTTTCCAAGTGTGAATTCTGGCTTCGAGAAGTCCAATTCCTTGGACATGTGGTGAGTGAGCGTGGTATCCAAGTGGATCCCGCTAAGGTTGAAGCAGTTATGAAATGGCAAGAGCCAAAAACGCCTACAGAGATTCGTAGCTTCCTGGGATTGGCAGGATATTACAGGCATTTCATTGAAAAATTTTCAAGGATTGCTGCACCCCTAACTTCCTTGACTAAGAAGAAAGTAAAGTTCGTTTGGGGCCCTAAGCAGCAAGAGTCCTTTGATGTCCTAAAGCAAAAGTTGAGCAACGCCCCAGTACTGACATTTCCAGATGGAATAGAAGATTTTGTGGTTTACTGCGATGCATCGCACACTGGCATGGGGTGTGTGCTTATGCAGAAAGGCAAGGTTATTGCCTATGCATCACGACAGTTAAAAGTGCATGAAAAGAATTACACCACCCACGACTTGGAGTTGGGTGCCGTTGTATTCGCACTAAAACTGTGGAGGCATTATTTATATGGAATCAAGTGTGTGATCTATTCTGATCACAAGAGCCTCTAACACCTGTTTAATCAGAAGGATTTAAACATGAGGCAACGCCGCTGGATGGAGACTTTAAATGATTATGATTGTGAAATCAGATATCATCCCGGCAAGGCGAATGTAGTCGCTGATGCCTTGAGTCGAAAGGAAAGGGTGAAACCCATCCGAATCAATGCCAAGCGCATGGAGATAAAGAACAGTTTGACTGAAAGGTTGTTAGCTGCACAGAAGGAAGCTGTGTTGGAAGCTAACTATCCTAACGAAAAGCTAGGGGTAACTGAGGAGCAGTTAACTCTTAGCAAGGACGGAATTCTAAGATTAAATGGACGAATATGGGTTCCAATTTATGGAGGACTTCGAGATGTCATCCTCCAGGAAGCCCATAGTTCCAAATACTCCGTTCATCCTGGAGCTGATAAGATGTACCAGGATCTAAGGGCAAATTATTGGTGGATAGGCTTGAAAAAGTCTGTAGCTGCCTGTGTAGCTAAGTGCTTGACTTGTGCGCAAGTCAAAGCAGAACATCAAAAGCCGTCAGGCTTGCTACAACAGCCTGAACTTCCTACGTGGAAGTGGGAAATGGTAACCATGGATTTTATCACCAAGTTACCTAAAACAAGGAAAGGCAATGATACAATATGGGTGATAGTTGATAGGCTGACTAAGTCAGCACATTTCTTACCCATCAAGGAGACTTATAGCTCCGACATGTTAGCCCAGTTGTACGTTGATAAGATTGTGGCCTTACATGGCATACCTGTGTCTATTATCTCTGACCGAGATACTAGATACACGTCGCATTTTTGGAAAAGCTTCCAACAATCTTTGGGCACACGTTTGAATTTTAGTACGGCTTACCATCCTCAGACAGACGGTCAGAGTGAGCGTACTATTCAAACTTTGGAAGACATGCTACGTGCATGTGTGATCGATTTGGGTGGTAGTTGGGATAACCACCTACCCTTGATTGAATTCTCCTACAACAATAGCTACCACACCAGCATAAAGGCTGCGCCTTTTGAGGCCTTATATGGTAGAAAGTATAGAACGCCCGTTTGTTGGGCGGAAGTTGGAGATGTCCAATTATCAGGACCGGAGATAGTGTTCGAAACGACGGACAAGATTGTCCAGATTCGTGACCGTCTCAAAGTTGCCCGAGATAGGCAAAAGAGTTACGCAGATCCAAAGCGTAAAGCTTTTCACTTCGAAGTAGGTGACAAAGTGTTGCTTAAAGTATCACCCTGGAAGGGAGTGATGCGATTTGGTAAGAAAGGCAAGCTAAGCCCGAGATACATAGGACCTTTCGAGGTTATCGAACGTGTCGGGTCAGTTGCCTATAAGTTAAACTTACCTGAAGAGCTCAGTGGAATTCACAATGTGTTCCACATCTGCAATCTGAAGAAGTGCTTCGCTGATGAATCACTGGTGATACCACACACAGATGTGGATATAGATGAGAGCTTAAAATTTGTGGAAAAACCATTGTCGATTGAAGATCGACAGGTTAAAAAGCTTCGAAGGAAGCATGTGCCTATTGTAAAGGTCAAATGGGATGCCCGTAGAGGACCCGAATATACGTGGGAGGTTGAATCCACAATGAAAGAAAAGTACCCTTATTTATTTCAGTAAATCTCAGGTCGAGATTTATTTTAAGGGGGTGAGGATGTAACACCTCGAAAATTCACGTCCAATAATGTGTTGACACGTGTCATATGTTTAAACGTGTGAAAGAATATTATAGAAGGACTTAAGTTGACAATCATGGAAAGTATGTGAATATATGAGTTCTAAATGCCTACAGTGAATAAATATATTGTACATTAACCCTACATGATGATCAAACCTTCAAACAAATAAATCACGGATCATACGAAGCTAAATATGAAAGAAAGTGAGAGATTACAAACTACAGGGGTTAAATGTGTCAACATGTTTAAGTTATACCTCTAAGTGACCTTTTGACAAACCCGAAGCTTTGTAACGGTTAATTATGCTCACTAGAATGCACGATATAAATTTCATAAAGTTTCGTTATCGTATGAGCAAGTTGTGATCAAATTCGTATGTGAGGGGTAAAAGCGTCAACGTTGAAAGTTAGGACTTTTCGGGTAACAACAAAGTTAACCGGGGACTTAACAAAATGGGTATATGTCTTGAAGCCCCTAAACATCAATTTGGAGGGCTCAAAGTGCAATAAAATGATGTCTAAACAAAGTTTGAAGAGCCAAGGACCATAACACAAAAATCAAAAGTTGAAGATAACGTCAGATGAGGCCTCGCGCCACGCGAAGCCCCAGGGGGGGGTCTTCGCGCCACGCGAGGGTCCTTCTGATCCGAGTTCTTTGGGCTTTTGCCTGCTAAGTGCTTTCTACTCGACTTTTAACCGATTTTCCACATCTTTCTTGACCCCTAAACAACCCCTAAACATCCAGGGACACTTGTGGAAGAGTTGTGGTTAGTGGTAGACTTAGATGTCAACATTTTGTGGTGATTTGATCACTATATAAAGCCCCTAAGTTGCAACATTGCAATCACACCTTCATCTGCACTTTGGATCATTTCTGGAGCTCAAGTCTTCTCTCAAGTGATCACTAATCAAGCTTAGGACTTCAGTAAGTTTGCTAATCCTTTCTTAGTTAAGTTTTAGCTTAAAAGTCAAACCGTCGTAATTCACGGTTGACTTTAAGATTAATCACTAATGGTCCAGTGATTAGTCAAATCAAAAGTAGTTATAAGTTGGTAATTATGTGGGTAATAAACCCTCAAAAGGGTTCCCCCTGATTCCCACTCTAACTAGGTCAAATGTCGGGTCAAACTTGTTAAGAAAAAGTCAACAGGATACTTAAATTCAAATTTATGCATGATTAGCAATGTAGAACACATACAACCAGTTTGATCATTAATATAACTTGGTAATTAGTGTAAGAACATGTCTAAACATGTTCAACCCGACAATTTACTGTTTAGACCCGGTTCGGAACCGAAAGTCGCAAAGCTTTGACTTTCGCTTTGACTTCAGTTCTGACCTGTTTTGGTATGATTTAGAATTACCTAAGAGCTTCATTTGGACCAGGTTACATGCTAGTATAACCCTCTGTGATTATACACCATGGTTCATTAGTTAACCAATTAATACGCATGATTCCGTTAATTGCTCATATGTTGACCATTATGCCCTTTTCACTTTAAAGCGTGATTTGTGAAAATGTAAAAATGTAGAAACCTTAGTTACTGATATATAAACTTGTATGCAAAGTTTGACATCAGTTTGAGGTGTAGATTAAGAGTTATGCTCATTAGCGTAATTAAGAAGCTTTTTGTTAATAAAACGGCGTAATTAGCGTATAGCCTAGTTAAGCCTACTTTTTGATATCAAAATTATTACCCACTGATGTAATATATTATTTTGGGATTTTCAAAGATTTTTAATTAATTTTAGGCTGAGCATAACTCATAGTCGTAGGCTTAATCCGGTAATTGTCGGTTTTGCCCTTACGGGCCATAAAATGAGTTTTACATATCTAAACGACTCCAAACCTTTTACTACTGATTCTAAATGATAAATAAATTATTTTAAGCCTCCTGGAACAATAAAAATACCAGCTTTATGTATCGAACCCGGAAATGGCCTCTAATCGCCTTATTAAGCGTTTTTAACGCGTAGTATATACTAAAACTATTTTAAACATACAAGGGTTGATACCTACTGATATTTTGGGAAAATTATAATATTTTAACAGTAAGCAAAAGTTGTTTAACTCAGACTTCAGTTTTGAGCTTTACGTCTTATGTGAAATTACCAAAATGCCCCTACGGTGCATAGTTTGGTTATATTTGATAAATTTCACATATCTACTTTACCCTACTGTTATAACTTATCAAACTAAGTGTTTTTGCTGATTATATCAGACTTGTAGCCCAAGTTAATACTTAGACTCTTTTATAACCTTATAAATGACCAAACTACCCCTACGGGGCATAGTTTGTGTTTAAATTCATTTCGGGCATAATAAATGATATCTTACTGATGTCACAACATATTTGGAGCATATTAACTTAGGAAACCTGTAAATGGCTCTCAATATTACCCGTTACGCTTATTACGCGTTCGGTTCGGTTTATGTAACTAGTTTGCATAAATTTGCCGAAACGGGTCAAACCTTATCGGTTTTATCTCAAATTCCAGAATGTGTATGAAATACCCATATTAAGCAAGTCTCCGAACTTGTCGGGTCTAAATCACATTCTATCCGGTCTTCGCTTAATAGTGCGTACGAATCGTATCATTGAAACTAACCGGTCTAAGCTAAGGCTTAATTAAGGACCCGTTAGAAATCTAATAGGTTATTATAAACCTTCGTTCCAGATTAGGGGCCCAGTAAAAGTACTTGCATTTGCTGTATTTGATTGATACTTTGCTCAGGTAAATACTCTTAACTTATTTTCACTATACGGGCTTGGGATACGGTACTATAAAAGTACCGCTTGGTCGGGTATGTAGTCATTTAAATCGGATTGTGATTAATGTATTTACATAACCCGCTTTGTTCTGTATTATTTGATGTATGGCCCTTGGGGGTTAAATGACCATGTCCCGGATATCCTTGGCATCATTTTACGAAATGGCCACGACCTAAGCACGGGGTGTAGGCGTACACCTGACAGATGCATTATGTAAAAACTCTTAATCCACGTAAAGGAATCAACCTTGTGGGCATTATACCTGTGGCGTGTCAGTTAACTTAAACTGGCTCTTCTAACCGGTGCTAATGGACGACAAATAAGTAAAACTGTATACAAGATTATTTTAATAATTGTCCCAAGTTATAAAAGATATTTTGTGCCGAAGTGCATTCAAATCAATTTTCAAACTCTTTTCCAAATGAGTCAGTTGAGTTGTATTTACCAGTGTAAACTGACGTATTTTCCAAAAAGGCTAAGTGCAGGTACTAGACGAAATAGGCTGGCTACTCCAGGCATCATTACTCAAGTTTCGCAAGCTCTAGATGTCAAAGTCTGTTGAACTATTGTTTCTATTTTATTTTGATCCGCCTGTGGATCTTTTACTTTCCGTTGTAATACTGGATATTACTTTATATTCGGATTGTAATATATTTCTCTTTTGCTTCCGCTGTGCATTTATATATTGTGTTGTTTGACTATTATGTTGCCAACCACGTCACGATACTCCCCATCGGGCCCACCGGTCAAACGTGTGGAAATCGGGGTGTGACACCTACACTCCCTACCAGTGTAGTAATCTATTCCCAGCTCATACTGGCCTCAGAGACAATATTTGTCTAGTGCTGGTAATGTCAGCATGTTTATTGGGTTATTAGTTTAGCGTGCTAACTGTGCTTTTATGCATCAAGGTTGTCACTGATGTTTGTGTGTAAATAATAGAGTGACAGTATAAAATGTGATACATGAGTATGTATGTATCAGAAATCAAGAAGCAGTTTAACCACAGTTGTAAGCAAGCACAGTAATTAAGCATTAATTAATTCGTACGGATACCTGGTTTGGTGAGGGTTGTCACATTCTCCCCCCGTTAAAGAAATTTCGTCCCAAAATTTTAGGCTCTGCTTCTAGTTGCAGGGGTCTTAGGAAATAAATGGGGGTATTTCTCCTTCATACGATCCTCACGTTCCCACGTGAATTCAGGCCCATGTCTTGCATTCCATCGTACTTTGACGAGCTTGACACTACTCCTGCGTGTTTTATTAATTTTCCAATCCGTAACCTCGACGGGTTCTTCGGTAAAGTGGAGCGTGTCGTCGATGTGAACTTCGTCAGATAGAATGATCACTGTCTCTTGTGTTGGACTCTTCCTCAAATTTGATACATGGAATGTATCGTGAACACCATTGAGTTCAGCAGGTAGGTCCAATTTGTAGGCTACAAGCCCAATCCTTTGCAGGATTCTGAAAGGGCCAATGTAACGCGGATTCAACTTCCCACGCTTTCCAAAGCGTGCCACACCCTTCCAGTGTGAAACTTTTAACAAAACCATATCTCCAACTTGAAATTCCAAAGGTTTCCTCTTTGGATCTGCATAGGCTTTATGTCTGTCGCGAGCCGCCTCGATGCGCTTTCGAATTTGTGCAATCTTGTCTGTTGTCTCTTGGACTGTTTCAGGACCAACAAGTTCTCTATCACCTGCATCAGCCCAGCATAAGGGTGATCGACATTTGCGTCCATAAAGCGCTTCAAATGGCGCAGCTCCAATGCTTGTGTGGTAGCTGTTGTTGTATGAAAATTCGACCAATGGTAAATGATTATCCCAGCTACCACCTAGATCCATTATACATGCTCTCAGCATATCCTCCAATGTCTGAATAGTTCTTTCACTTTGGCCATCAGTTTGTGGGTGAAATGCAGTACTTAGATTCAACTGTGAGCCAAAAGCTTCTTGGAAAGATTGCCAAATCCTTGATATGAAGCGTCCATCTCTATCAGAGATAATCGAGAGAGGCACTCCATGACGTGCAACAATCTCTCTCATATATATTTCTGCAAGTTTACTGGTGTTGTCTTTCTCTTTGATCGGCAAGAAGTGTGCGGACTTGTTAGGCGGTCAACTATTACCCAAATAGTATCATGGCCTCTGGGCGTCTTTGGCAACTTAGTTATGAAGTCCATGGAAATCTGTTCCCATTTCCATTTGGGTATTTCAGGTTGCTGTAGAAGTCCTGAAGGCTTCTGGTATTCAGCTTTCACCTTGGTGCACGTTAAACACTTGCTAACATAAACAGCAACATCGCCTTTCATCCTAGGCCACCAATAATAATCCTTAAGATCTAGGTACATCTTATCCGCTCCTGGGTGGATAGAGTACCGTGATTTGTGAGCTTCATCAAAAATAACCTTTCTCAAACCACCAAACAGAGGGACCCAAATCCGTTTCATGAAGCATAAAGTTCCTTCCTCGTTTGGCACCAACTGCTTCTCCATCCCACGGAGATACTCATCTTCAATGTTCGTTTCTTTCAAAGCTTCTCTCTGCGCGGCACGAATGCGTAGAGAGAGATCTGTCTGGACCATCATCTCCAAAGCCCCAACCCTTATGGGCTTGATCCTTTCCTTTCGACTCAGGGCATCAGCGACCACATTCGCTTTCCCTGGATGATACTTAATTTCGCAATCATAATCATTCAACAGCTCTACCCAGCGTCTTTGCCTCATGTTCAGCTCCTTTTGGTTGAATATGTGCTGTAAGCTCTTATGATCAGTGAAAATTGTACATTTCGTACCATACAAATAATGTCGCCAGATCTTCAATGCAAATACCACTGCGCCTAGCTCCAAGTCATGCGTGGTATAGTTTTTCTCATGAATCTTCAACTGGCATGACGCATAAGCTATAACTTTCTGGCGCTGCATCAGCACGCAACCCAAACCTTGACGCGAGGCGTCACAATATACCATGAAGTCATCCGTTCCTTCAGGTAGCGATAAGATCGGTGCGTCACAAAGTTTGTTCTTCAACAACTGGAACGCTTCTTCTTGCTTGTTACCCCAATCAAACTTCTTGTCTTTCTGTGTGAGCGCGGTCAGAGGTTGAGCGATTTTAGAAAAATCCTCAATGAATCTTCGATAATAACCAGCCAAACCTAAGAACTGTCGAATCTCGGTTGGCGTCTTTGGAGTCTCCCAACTCTTGATCGCCTCGATCTTTGTGGGATCAACATGTATTCCATTTCCATTAACCACATGTCCAAGAAACTGGACTTCGCGTAGCCAGAACTCACACTTCGACAACTTGGCGTATAATTTCTCCTTTTTAAGTAGTTCTAGAATAGCTCTTAAGTGCTGTTCGTGCTCGTCCTTTGTCTTCGAGTAAATCAAAATGTCATCAATAAATACGATCACAAACTTATCCAAGTACGGCTTGAAGACTCGGTTCATTAGGTCTATGAAAACTGCAGGTGCGTTCGTCAGTCCAAATGGCATAACTAGGAACTTGTAGTGTCCATAACGAGTCCTAAAGGTCGTCTTCGGGATACTTTCCTCCTGTATCCTAAGTTGATGGTATCCTGATCGCAAATCGATCTTCGAATAAAAGCTTGAGCCTTGCAACTGGTCAAAAAGATCATCGATTCTAGGCAAGGGATATCTGTTCTTGATAGTCAACTTATTAAGCTCACGGTAGTCTATACACATACGGAAACTGCCATCCTTCTTTTTAACAAACAGAACCAGAGCTCCCCAAGGTGAGAAGCTTGGTCTGATGAATCCTTTGTCCAATAGCTCCTGGAGTTGTGTCGACAACTCCTGCATCTCTGAAGGCGCAAGTCTGTAGGGTGCCTTGGCTACAGGCGCGGCACCTGGAACCAAGTCAATGTGGAACTCTACTTGCCTTTGAGGCGGTAATCCTGGAAAGTCTTCTGGAAAGACTTCCGGATATTCCTTGACGACTGGAATGTCTTCGATCTTCGGTTCAGCAGCTTTCTTATCCACGATGTGTGCCAATAATGCAACACATCCCTTCTTCAAGCACTTTCTAGCTTTTAGACAGCTAATAATCTTCAGCGGTGTATCATGCTTCTCTCCGTGCACTACGATGGTTTCTTCATCCGTCACAGGGATGCGGATGGTCTTCTCATGGCAAACAATCTCGGCCTTGTTGCTGGATAACCAATCCATTCCCACTACCACATCAAAGCTTCCCAACTCGACAGGTAGCAGGTCTAGCGTAAATTCGTGTCCTCCCAACTCAATCACGCATCCTCTTATAACTTCACCCGTTTCAACTAGTTTCCCATTCGCCAATTCAATCGAGTATGGAACGTCTAACTTACTAGTGGTTAACCCAAGCATACTCTTAAACTCTAACGACACAAAGCTATAATCGGCACCGGTATCAAACAGAACAGATGCAAAACGTTGGTTTATAGGGAACGTACCAGTAACAACATTGGGATCCTGGCGCGCTTCCCTTGCTCCGATGTTAAAGACACTTCCCCATGCTTGGTTCAAATTTGGGCATTCCTTCTTAAAGTGCCCAATGTCACCACAGTTAAAACAGCCCAGTCTTTGCCCATTACCACCTCCGTTCCCAGCTTGAGTGTTGCTTTGATTGCGATTCCCACTACCAGCTTGATTCGCAACGTTTCCACGGTTCCCATTTCCTCCAGTGTTTCCTTGTGGGCGGTTTCCATTACCACCACGGTTGTTGTTCCTAAAACCTCCTTGGCCACTCCGGCCAGCACTAGCCCAGCAAGTATCCTTCAAGTGGCCAACTTTCCCACAAGCTTCACATATTTTTGGCCCACACCGGCCAGAATGATGACGCTGACAGGTGTTACACTTGGGCTGTGTACCCATATAACCTTTCCCTTTCTTCTCAACACCGGTTGTAGCTTGGACCGGTGTGCTTGACTCGCCCTTCTTGCTTACATGGCTGGTTCCTTGCTTGAAGTTTGAAAACTTTCGCTTGTTTTCACCAGACGACTCAGCATGTGTTTCTTTCTTCTTTGGTTCAACATTCGGAAACTTGTTCAACAGAATGGCCTCCTCAGTAAGCGCCACACTAAGATCAATCGCTTCCGTGATCGTGGCAGGTTTGGATGTGGTAACCATGCTCATTATTTGGGGAGCCAAATCCCCAGATGAACCTTTCAACACGTTTAAACTCTGGTGTGACCATGTACGCCACAATGTGAGATAAGTCATGGAATCTTTGAACGTATTCTGCAATCTTGGGACCATCCATCCTTAAATGCCAGAACTCAGTCTCTAACCTTTGTATCTCAGCACGAGAGCAATACTTCCTTCGCATTAACTCTTTTAACTCAGCCCATGTCAACGCGTAAGCAGCAACTTCTCCTAAAGTTTGCACTTGTAAGTTCCACCACGATAGGGCTCCATCCAGAAACAACCCTGAGATGTAAGTCACTTGTTGATCGGGAGCGCATTTTCTCATTCTTAAGACAGAGTCTGTTTTCTTAGCCCACCTCACGAATGCAACAGCACCTCCTGTGCCGTCGAAATTCACGGGCTTGCAGTCGAGAAACTACTTGTAAGTGCACCCTGCACATACATTAGAATATACAAATGGTATTAGCGGACGTGCTATAAATATCCAAATGTATTGTAATATGCCTCAAACGACTTAACATTACCATGTGGTGGATTGTTATTGCCGTTATTGTTCGAATTGCTCCTGCTGGTTCCTCCTTGTGAGGCTGCATACTGCGCTATGGCGGCAGCAATGATTCCCTGGAGTTCTGCCTCGCTGGTAGGCATACGTATCTCGCGTCTTGGAGGCATCTTCTAAAAGATGATCGTGTTGGTCAAGTCATTATAAGTAAATGAATCATACGTATTCCATTTATCAGACACATAACATCTCATGTTACAAATAAATCAAGCACATAACATCACATGTTATAAAATATCAATAATCAACCCAACATCACATATAATGAGAATACTGCGATTGCGCTGTCATAAATCAAGACCACAATGTAAGGTTTACAAGTTCATAACTGTATCATACATCATCAGTGACTAAGGGCCACATCGCCCTAGTCCAAACTATCTAATCAATGACAACAGCAAGAAATATACAAATCATCAAAAGTCACAATCATCAAAATGCGGTCTCCAAAAGCTATGTAGTCTGCACAATCGCGGTCGTCTCACCAAAAGTCTACCTGCGTCGAATCAAAAAGGCCTATGCTGATGGCGGCGGAGGAGGGGGAAAACGAGAAAAGAGTAGACGTCACATGTGTAACCAATCCTCCTCCATAGCACGATGAGCGCACAATAAGTATGCTATCTGCTGCTCAGGAGTCCAAAAGCGAGCAACAGAATCAGGTGAAAGTGGACGTGGAGGGTGTGATACTGCAGGTGGGGTCTGACAACGAAACGGTGGTCGCTGAGCCCTCTCCAGCTCCTGTACGCGACGGGTCAGCGCCTCCTGCTGTATCATGAAAGATGTGAGAATGTCCTCCGTAGAATACCCCACATGGTATGGGTGATACGGATCAGATGGTGGCATAATGGGGGGCGTAGTCCAGAGGAATGGCTCACTAGATGGAGCGAAGGATGGTACAGTAAATGGTGCAACAGTGGGAATAAGAGTAGGATGAGAAATCTGGGGCACAAACTGGCCTCCTCCTGACACGAAAGGTGTATGACCAAACGGCTGTCGAGATAAACCCTCCCCAGGACGTGGTGGAGGTATGTCCTGAAGAAACGTGATAGGTAAGTCGATGCGATGAGCATTCGTGGTGTGTGTGGGAAGCAAAGGGACATAAATGGGGGCTGAAACAGGGGCTACAGGGGGTGTAACAGGGAACACAAAAGGTGGGTAATCATCGTCATCATCTATCCACCCGTTGCGGGTGTGAGCGTATCGTGGATCAATATGGGTCGCAAAAGGTGCACGGTCGAACATCACCGGCATAGGGTCAGGAAATGGTGCAACAACAGGATCCTCTATCAAAAGTGGAGCGTCAACAGGAGCGTCAGCAACATGAACGGTGGAGCAACAACGGGATGATCATCAACAGGTATGTCATCAACAAAAGGAGCAACCGCAGGTGCATCGGCATGAACAGGGTCATGCTTAAATGCAGGGTCAGGAGCAATGACTGGCTCGGGGGCTACAGCAGGATCCGGATCAACAAACTCTATATCAAAATCAGCTGGATCAGCAAACAAAGGATCGACAAGGGCTACAGGATCCTCTAGGGGCTGGTCTAAGTGAATGAACTCAATATCCTGGTCAGGATCAAAACCAGGGGGAAAGACAGGATCATCATCAACATCGTGATCAAACTCAAAGTCATGTGCGGGTGTAGGTGCAGCTGATGACGCCATGTCAGGGTCCGTGTCGTGTGAGTGGTGCTGCACTCCCTGTGTGTGCAAAGATGCGAACGCCACAGACTCAAATGAGTCTGGGACAGGTGAATGAACAGGAGCCTCCTCTGCAGGAGCATCAGCAATGAGTAGGATATCATCAGCAGCAATAGGGGCCTCACCCTCAAGGTCATCCTCAAGTGGGTCCTCCTCAAATAAATCGACGTCGTCGTCAGAAACATCAGCAAGTGGCATATCTATCACCGGATAAACAGCAAGCGGTAAAGGAGCAGGGATCACCGCGAGTGGTAAATCCCCAGCGAAATGGCCATCAACAGGCTCGGCTACGACGTCAGGAAGCGCAAAGGGCTGGAAGTCGTCATCGTCTGTGCTGGTAGTATTGGAAGTGTGGACCTCGTGCTCCGATGAAACTATGTCATCTGATACTATCACCATGGGGTCCATAGTGTCGGAAACTCCAGTGTCTGATGAAGAAGGCATGATGTCTGTAACACAAACACACATATGCACAAACATTCAATCATATAATCAAATAAACGTGTTAGTCACCAATAAAAAAAATCAAATAATCCTCCTAGTCTCACTAGACTACCCTCCCAGCCTCTCAGACTGAATCTCCTAGTCTCTCAGACTGAATCTCCTAGTCTCTCAGACTGAATCCTCGGTCTCTCTGACCAACCTCCCAGTCGATAAGACTGAATCCCTGGTCTCCCTGACCAACCTCCCAGTCGATAAGACTGAATCCCTGGTCTCCCTGACCAACCTCCCAGTCGGTAAGACTGAATCCCTGGTCTCCCTGACCAACCTCCCAGTCGATAAGACTGAATCCCTGGTCTCCCTGACCAACCTCCCAGTAGATAAGACTGAATCCCTGGTCTCCCTGACCAACCTCCCAGTCGGTAAGTCTGAATCATAATTTTTGAGAAATGTGCTCTTACTTTTTGTTTGTAAAAAAATGTTTTGTACCCTGGATCTGGACGTAATGTATGCAATGTAAAAATGTTTTCGTGAGAGCCCTAGTGATCATAGTCTAGACTCGAGAAGGAATCCTAGTTCGCTATGATCAAGGCTCTGATACCAAGCTGTCACACCCTGGATTTGCGGAAGCGTGGGTTTATTTGGTGCGACTTCTTAATACCATAGCTTAATCACAACAAAGCTATATGAAAGTAAAACCATGATGATCATCCATTACTTCAAGTTTTAAAAGTAAAATACGACAACATTGTTTTAGAGTTGACACATGCAACGAGTTTACAACACAACATAATAAAAACCTTGTTCATAAGACACAACCACAAAACATGAAATAGACACAGTTTAGGACTTGTGACTCGTCCAGGCAAAAGTCACAACCCTTAAACTCGGATGACATCACTTCTCCTATGCAGCATGAAGACATAGCATACCTCGCCAGATCCCTAATTCCCTGAAATACATGTAAGTTGAAAAATCAACAAAAGTTGAGCGAGTTCATGTGAAAGTGAGTATGTAAAACCTTTGTAATACATTTGTATGTATGAAAATCCCTGGTATGTAGCAAATAAGGAAAAAAAGATCACCATTGGGTTGCAAAGCCAATGATATGTGTGAAGTGCTGTAGGAAGACTCAAACCTAGCAGATTTTTGCGTCGGGCTCAAAGTCACCCCGAGGTCCGTACAGGTGGGCCTGGAGTTGGGCTCGCTACACCCAGATAGATCTACCGCTAATGACCCTCGGTCCTACAATGAGGATTAATGGCCTCTAGTTTCCGCCTACCCACTCACATGATCTAAGTTGTAACCCTCCTTAAGCTAACCATACCATGTATAAAAGTATCCGTAATCATTGTAACATGTATTTCACCCCCAAAGTATAAAAACTGAAAACAGTTAAGAGAAAAGGGGGACAAGAACTCACTGAAGTGCGTCTCGAAATAGTCAATCCCAAATCAACCTGCTGCGTGACGACCTACACGTACTAACTTCTATAAGACGGACGGCCGTGCCTTGGCTTAAGGTTCAACGTTTTGTTGGAGAAATAGTTAGGTAACTATTCCGTAATCACACTTCTTATTTATTTAATAAGTATATTCCTTCCTAGGGATGGGGGTTTTAATACATGTGTGTTTTTATAATTCCAAAAATATATTTTTAAGTCTCACTTGAAAAATATATTTTAATCACTTGTCTAAAATATTCTAACTCCAAAATATACATATTTTTCCCAAAAATATTATATTTTACTTTATACAATTTCCAAAACAATACTTTATCAAAATACATATTTAAGAGTATTTTCCGAAAATACATAAGTTACATTTTTAAAGTTCGTGTGGTAATAATAATACCGGTGTAACTTAAATATTAATTTGTGATAGCGTTGGTATTATTTTGGAGTCGATACTTCTCAGTGAATTCAAGTTATATTATTTTTACTCTAAAAATAACATATCTAGTTCACAAAATAATCATAAAATCACGCAAGCGTTTTACTATAAAATATATATTCTAAATATATATTTAACAAGTTTTATTTACGAAAACCCACCTCTGGCACTTGGTAATTTTGTAATAAAAATCATGGTGAAGTTTGGAAAAATAAGTCAAAAATATATTTATAACCACTTGTCACAAAAATATTTCTAAGTGTTATATTTTTGGAAAAATTTCGCCAGAGTTTCCTCTGTAACTGGAGGTGGCCACGCTTACTAGCGTATCATTTTCTTTTCAAAATTCAATCAAACAATTCACCAATCATCAATATACAATATTAAACATCAAACTTGTCAAAATAAGTCTAAATCGCAAACTCATGAACTTGTAAGTCTTGTAAAAATACGTAGTAACTTTCCAACATATTTAGTAGGTTTCGTTATCTTTAAAAATAACTTTATTTTCTTAAAAACCTTACTATTAAAGAATTTGAAGTTTTACAACTTCTAGTCAAGATTTACGAAAATATTTCTTTGGTAAATCTTCTTGTTACACAAGGGTTTACACACTTGTTTATTCACTAAAATGCCTTTAGTTTATGTTAGATCCGGGTTTTAAACAAGACTTGCATCTTTTACTTGGTTCTTCCGAAAAACCACTTGTAGATCTTTAGATCTACTAGTTTAGAACCTTATTTTACAAGAAAATTTTCATTTACACAAGTTCATGTTCATGAGTGGAAGGGTTCATCATCTTACAACTTTTACACTTAACATATTACTAGTTCATGTTCCATGAACATGATCTAGTATGGTTAGATGATGATCCATCCCACTACTAGCATCAAACAACATAAAATGATCACAACTAGTCAAGATTTACAAGATTTACACCATTAGTTTCTCTTTATCCAACTAGTTTATCTTTCTTTCAAGACTTTAAGTTATGATCTTGTGTGTTCTTGATTTTTAACCGTTAAATCACTTATTAACCACTTTAAACAAGAACAAGATGGTGTTTAGAGGCACTTACTACTAGCTCGAGGCTAGGGAAGAAACAAGACGTAAACAAGGTGGATAAAAGAAATATAGAGAGGTTCTTGAGTTTCCGAAAGCACCGAGCCTCCTTGTATGATCCCTTGCACACTTGTATATGTAGGAAATGGTTGAACAAGATTTGAATGATGGGTGGGTAGTGGTGATGGTGTTCGGCCGAAGACACAAGGGAGGAGGAGAAGGAGAGCAATTTAAGTTGTGTTGAAGTGAGATAATGAAGAACTAGTATGCATATTTATAAACCAACTTAGTGCTTTATCCTCCATATAATATGTCTCTAAGATATCAAATATCCACCAATTAAATAATCAAGAAAATGGGTGTAGGTCACCCCTTGGGTGACCGTCAACTAGAGGGGGGAGTTATGGTTGGATTTCAAATGGATAGTTAGGATCTAGTTATGTTTAGTTAGGATTTTAAGTAAGTTATTAGTGTGTAGTGTAATATAAAGGGTGTTAGGGTATTCGGGGACCCTAACTAGCTCAGAAAAGTATAAATAATGTACTTGGCAAAATTTTTGTGTTCCGGGTAAAGTCCGGTTGTTCGGTTGGATATTGATCCGTTAAAGTGTCAAACAAAGCTCTAAAGTGTCTTTAATAGTGTTTTTAGTGACACAATAAATCCCCGATGCTTTGGAAAGTGTCTATCATTATTTTACCAAGTTTTTGCACTTTACTAGTTATGCTAAGTGCTGAATTTTTGCATAAAGTGCAGAATTTTGTAATTAAAGTATGTTTTAGGCACATCCAGTCACTGTAACTATCACCTAGTGACGCAGTTTTATAATCCTCACCTCCCTACACTCCCTACCAGTGTAGTAATCTATTCCCGGCTCGTACTGGCCTCAGAGACAATATCTGTCTAGTGCTGGTAATGTCAGCATGTTTATTGGGTTATCCGTTTAGCGTGCTAACTGTGCTTTTGTGCATCAAGGTTGTCACTGATGTTTGTGTGTAAATAATAGAGTGACAATATAAAATGTGATGCATGAGTATGTATGTATCAGAAATCAAGAAGCAGTTTAACCACAGTTATAAGCAAGCACAGTAATTAAACATTAATTAATTCGTACGGATACCTGGTTTGGTGAGGGTTGTCACAATTTCTAAGCTATGTAAAGGATATTTAGGATATTTTTAGCTTATGATCAAGTTCCGGAATGTTTGTTACTATATAAATTGGCATAGTTTCGCAGTTTGACGCATATAGTCCCTGCGATCGAATAAACTTGTTTTCAGCATACCAAACCATCCAAAACTTATTTCTAAGTTATGTAAAGGTTATTTAAGGTATGTTAATCCTATGTCACTATTCTGGAGTGTTTGTAGTGTTAAACTGATTACATTTACGCATCAGTTTGCGTATAACTTTCCAGAAAGCGATTTAAAGCTTGAAATCGAACTAGAATCAAATCGTAAAATCATCAAACACAAATACACAAATATTAACACCAAAAACATTGTTTTATTGATAATTGATATTTTTTTACATCGTACATCATTTACAGAGCACAGTTGTCACAGTCTCCCCTACTTTAGGAAATTTCGTCCCGAAATTTTAACTAGAGGAAACTTGTGAAAAAAAATGTGAATATTTCGCTTTCATTTGGTCCTCACATTCCCAAGTAAATTCTGGGCCACGTTTGGACTCCCAGCGAACCTTGACTAATCGTATTCTCTTGTTCTTCAATTGTTTAACTGCACGGTCCATTATCTCCACAGGCTTCTCGACAAAGTGCATCGTTTGATCAACTTGAATTTCGTCGAGTGGAATATGAAGATCAGTATCAGCTAAACACTTTCGTAGATAGGACACGTGGAATGTTGGGTGGATATTCTCAAGTTTAGGAGGTAGCTCAAGTCGATAGGCAACCTTTCCAATTCTTTCAACAATCTTAAATGGTCCAACATATCGAGGTGCAAGTTTTCCTTTCTTTCCAAATCTCACCACTCTCTTCCAAGGGGATACCTTGAGTAGGAAATGGTCTCCAACTTGAAATTCCAAGGGCTTGCGTCGCATATCCGCATAACTCTTTTGACGGCTTCTAGCTGTCAGAAAATTATCGCGAATTTTCTTGATTTTGTCTGTTGTTTCCAGAATGAGCTCAGGTCCAGTAAGCTGAGTTTCACCGATCTCATTCCACTAGACAGGTGAATGACATTTTCGACCGTATAAAGCTTCGAATGGTGCCATATTGATGCTAGCATGATAACTATTGTTGTAAGAGAACTCGTTCAACGGAAGATGAGAATCCCAATTACCACCAAAATCTATCACGCATGCTCTAAGCATATACTCCAATGTTTGTATCGTTCTCTCAGATTTTCCATCTGTTTGGGGATGATAAGCAGTGCTTATATTTAGTTGGGTTCCCATAGCAGATTGCATGGTCTTCCAAAAGTGAGATGAAAATCGAGCATCACGATCAGATATGATATTGATGCGTGCGAAGTGTCGTATATATTAGGTGTATATTTTAAGCCCTTTTTAACACTTATTTTAGCCAAGTTTTAAATTTATAAAACACGATATTTCACTAACACTAAACACACATATGGGCAAGTGCACCCATCGTTGAGTGTAGTATAGCGTTGGTAAGATACCGAGGTCGTCCAAGGACACAAGAGCTTTTAATACCGGTTTATCCTCAACGTCTAACCAAAATAAAAAGTTTAGAAAAATGTTTTAAACTAAGAAAAATAAAAACTAACTAAAATGCTGAAAATAAAAATAAAATAAAAACAGATAGACAAGATGAATCACTTGGTTCCGAATCGTATCTAGTATAACCTTTGATTATTTCCGCACTTTTGCACATAATTAAGAGATTATCTTAGTTATTGTAGTAGGCCCCTCTTTTGAAGGTGACGTTACCCTCACCCCAGTAGTTTGAGTCAGCAAGGATACAATCCTAAAAGGGTGGATTATTGGAAGATAATGAATTAAGTTATTAATGCAGTATTGTGGTAGGCCCCGCTTTTGGCGGTGACGTTACCCTCGGCTAAGTAGTCTGAGTCAGCAGGGATACAGTCCTAAATAGCCGGGTTATAGTATTAATAGTAGTTAACTTATGAGGGGATCAAAGAGTTTGGACCCCCGCCATCCAATACCGTGAAGTATTGAAGGAGGTCCTACTAAATTTGACCCAGGTCCATTGCAGGACCTCTAAACGCTGAACAATGGCAAGACCTTTACCAAACCGTTCCCTTAACCCCCGACCAGGTAGCCAACATACCTCCATATAGACCGTGGAGATATGAATGGTGAAAATCCTTTATTTTATATAGACAGTAAAATAATGCCAAGACACCACGGACAAACGATAAGGAAAGATCACCTTCAACATAAGTAACTAGTTATTAAAGTCATTAATACAAAACCAAATAAAAAGTGCAAAAGATTAGAAATAAAAAGTATTATACTAGACACTTTGTCTTCACCAAGTGATGTAAGAGACTTAGGCAAACAAGGCCTTGATTGTCAAGAACTCTTACGATCAATCTTGGATCCCGAGACGACTCACACACTCTACGATGGACAATGGATGATGGTGGTGGATGATGGTGTTGTGATGGTGGTGGGTGGTGGATGAAGTGTGAGAGAGGTGGTGTGCCAAGGGATGAGATGAAATGAATCCAAGCACTCCTATTTATAGGCTGAACAGAGAGCTGGGCACGGCCCCGTGTCTGTCTGACACTCTCTCTCCTCATTAATTGTAATTCGCAATTACAATAAATGCGCCTGCTGTACTTTCGACACGCCCCCGTGTCCGCTGAGCACGGCCCCGTGGTGGGCAATAGAAGCTTCTATAGATTTGTCTTTTCTGCTGCTTCTTGGGCACGCCCCCGTGCTGGCTGAGCACGGGGCGTGTTCAGACTTCTGCCTTCTCCATTTTGCTTTGGAAGGTGCCGTTGAGGGGTCGGGCAGTCCACTAATGTTCCTTTCCTTGTATTTATGTTGGATTTAGCTGTCTTTTTGCTTCTTTTGCGTTTTTGAGCTCATTTAATCCTGAAAATACAAAAGGAAGACAAAAACACTCTTTTTCCAATATTAGTACTTAAAAAGGGTTAGTTTTATGCCTTGTTTGATGTAATTTATATGTTGCATTTTGCACACATCAAATACCCCCACACTTGAACTTTTGCTTGTCCTCAAGCAAAACTCTTTAATATGTGGCTTACACTCCCAAATGGAATAGGTAGAAGAGAAGGTTTTGGCCTTGTCGTAGAGTGTCGGGATGTCCAAGATCTTTTTAGGTTTATTTTTATTTATTTACAATCCTATTCGTAATGATTTATTTAGAACTTTTCATAGGAGAAATTACTTATTTGGGCATAACATGCCTTTTTAAAATTCCATTTATATATAAGTTCACATACCTCACGGGAGAAATCACTCACACTCGGCCGAAGGTGTATTTTTAGTGAATCACTCGAGAGCGGCATGGAACTTATTCCTACCATAAGCTTGCCAAGCAATCAATCCTCCTCCTTCTTAACTTTTATACCGTTGTAAATATCAAGAGGACTTTGTGGGTTAAGGGTTAGGCTTGGGTTAAAGGTAGGTGGTTGGGAAAGTGGTTAGTGGTTAGTAGAAAAATGGCGAAAAGCGTAACAAGTGTCGGTTTTCGTAAGATTTTCTTATTTTATTTTGATGAAGCTTTTATTCAAACAAAGTTATTTTTGATAAACTTGTTTGTTTATTTCCTTTTTGCTTCATCAACACAAAATTATTCTCTCTTTTTTTTTTTATACGAAAAACCAAACTTGTTACTAAAACAAAGGGTTAAAAATGAAAAAGGTTTTGGTGGGTAAAAGGGTTTTTTGTTTGGGTGATGAAATGAAAAGGTTTAGGCTCAAAGGGGCTAACTAGGGGGATTTTTGGGTAGGTGGTAAAAGAAAAGAAAAATAATGGTGTAGAAATAAAAAAGGGTTAGTCCTAATGCCTCCATCATTTACTTACTCGGGTTTAAGTTGATAAGGACCGGGAATGTATCGTCATGGCAAGTTCTAGAGTCGTAAGAACCAAGCGGCTATTCACACAAGAAACGAAAAATGAGCATTTAATCTAATGATATGTAATTGTGCTCAATAAAGGCTCAAAACTCACTTTTTGTGGGAATGGGTTTTTATGTGATCAAGTATATATAATCAAATTTTAACTAAGTTTGTCATGCCTTTTCATAATTTTCTTATGTTGGTTCTTTTTATCACTACGCTATCGGTTGTAAATTCGTAAAAATATAACCTTTTTGAGAACTTGAATTTCCCGAATTAAACCTAGACAAGTAAAAAAAATGAAATTTTTGAAAAAAAAAATTGGGGTGATTAGCGGTTCCAATAGAGTTTTGTGTAAGGCTTGTATTTAGGACTTGCAAAATTCAAGGTTTTAGCATCCCCCCCCACACTTAAATTACACATTGTCCTCAATGTGTCCCAAAAATAAATTTTTAGGTTGATTAGATGTGTAAAATAGTGTTTAAAAAGCAAAAATTTGTGTTACTGGGCACTGAACACGGCCCCGTGTTATCCGGGCACGGCCCCGTGTCCAGGTACCTGAACTGGGCGTTTTTCTGCAGGTGGTTCAACACGGGGCCGTGTTGGTTGGGCACGGCCCGTGTTGAACCTTCTGAAATGGAGAGAATTGTCGGGTTGCCTTGTTCTTGTGCATGAGTTCATTTTTCTCGTTCCCCTTTTCATCCTTTACCACCATGAGTGTGTTTTATTCATTACAAACCATCCAAACCTTAAAACCATCATTTCATTTCATCATAGAGAGAACTTACATAAACCTAAATTAAAATTAAAACTAAAACTTAACTAAATAGGTCAGCAGGTACACGAGGTTATCATAAGGAGTTCTACTATTTTAAGAAAATTTCGAGAATAGTTTCCCGATATAGTAGGACTTTTAGCCGAATGAATTCTTCCCTAAACGTTGTTTAAAGCCATTCTTCGATCTCCCTAGGAAGGAAGAATGCGGCTTCATTTTCCTCCGCTGCTGGTGGTTGAGGGGGAACATTCACCGGGACTCCTTGCACCACTCTTCGCGGAAGCTCTTGGTGCATGGCGTACCATTCGGCTGGAATGACAACTTCGGGCACCATGTTCCATGCCCTTTGGGTTATTATAGGTACCAAAGGCGGGGAAGCGAGAAGGTTCAACCTCTGGTGCAAGAGGTTTACTTCATGGAGACAGCCCTCCAGCCCTACTGCAAGATGGTTGATACGGTCGACCAATGCTTCTTCCACTCCCGTCATTTCATCAATAGCCTCCCTTAGAGCGTAAACATAGTTTACAAGAGAGTCTTCTGCCGTTGAAGATCTCCTCCCTTGTCGGTTATTTCTTGAAGATGATCCGCTTGTTCTGCTTGCCATTTTCTGTGAAGGAAACCGAAGAAAGCTAAATTTTTACAAACAGAGCCCCTGGACACGGCCCCGTGCTCGTTGAGCACGGCCCCGTGTCCATTTGTCTGCAGGATTTTTGGCTAAAGAATCTTGGAGTTTTAAATTATTTTTATGATTTTTATCTGGGTTTTAAGCTCAGATAATTTAAAACAAAGTTATACAACTAACTTTAAGCAAGAATCTTTAGCAAATAATCTTACAAACTTCACATAGAGGGTTGGAATCAAGGGATTTCCAAGCTTCCATGGAGGAAATTTTGAAAAAAAAATTTGAAAGAGGAGGAAATGAATAAAAGTGGAAGGGACAAGAGGGTCCTTTGGAACCTTCTTTTAACACTTACCTAGGATGGTATGAGTGAAAATCCCAGGGATCTCTGTCAATTGAAGTGGTCAAAATGAGCAGGAATCAGGCTGCATTTAAAGAAAACGACAGCGCACTGGGCACGGCCCCGTGTTGACTGGACACGGCCCCGTGTTCAGAGAAAATCCTGACACATTTTGTCCGTATTCTGACCAAATCAGCAGAGAATCTTTTTAGTGAGCATGGGGGCGTGTTGACCTGGACACGGCCCCGTGTCTGGAGGCTGCTTTATGGAGTTTTGCTACTTCAAGGATCTCGTTGAAATCGGGTGGTTCCTTACTGGTTGGAACAACCCCAAAGTGCCTAAGATACCTTAATTGTCCTAGACTAAGGCGAGAACGCAAGAGGTAGTCGGTGAGGGTAATTCCTATTTTCATTCTAGGTGGACAAGTCCAACCCTTTCCCGGGCTCTTGTTAAAGAAGGTGTATGTCAAATCGCTCAGGTCTATGTATGCATCGAACGAAGTCGATGGAGAGTCCTTCACGGCACAATCGACACAGGGACGACTATCGTCCAAGTCTTTGCTAGGAACGAAGGTATTTTCGGGAGCAACGAGGTTGTCGGAATGCGGTTCCAACAATTCTTCATGGTTATCGTCTTGGGGTGGATCAATAAAATCCTTCCTAAGCTCTTCTAACCAATTCTGAATTAGCTTTTCTAGTTGAAATAACTCATCAAGGAGC
Source organism: Helianthus tuberosus (assembly GCA_030545235.1). Lineage (NCBI taxonomy): Eukaryota > Viridiplantae > Streptophyta > Magnoliopsida > Asterales > Asteraceae > Helianthus > Helianthus tuberosus. The sequence goes on from CM060369.1 coordinate 91,152,202, forward strand.
ATTTCCCCTAGAATATCTGGCTGGGCGCATTCGAGGGAGAAATAGTGCTTATTTTTACTTTCGCCCCTCTTAAGGTCGTAAGAAGTCGGTGGGTCCATGTAGTGGGGCCTATAATTTAGAAAGTAGCATTCTACTTCTTTATGTTTGCCACCACATAATTGACACCACGTACCATAAGAGTGCCGAAAGTAAAAACAATTACTATCACTCATGTTTATGTCAGAAATTACCAACCGTCGGGATCTAACGGTTCTGTTTTCAGTAACTGAAACTTGGGCACGGGGGCGTGTTGAGTGGGCACGGCCCCGTGTTCAGCTTACTGTCTGACGTAAAACAGGATTGCCAGTTCCAATGATTGAGCACGGGGGCGTGTTCAGCGGGCACGGCCCGTGCTGAGCTCTGCAGAAGCTGAAAAACTAAGAAAATCCTAAAAAAAAATAAAAAGAAAAATAAAAATGATTAGGCCGTTGATTCCTAACTTTCTTAAAATCCTTGTGTCCCCGGCAACGGCGCCAAAAACTTGATGCGTGCGAAGTGTCGTATATATTAGGTGTATATTTTAAGCCCTTTTTAACACTTATTTTAGCCAAGTTTTAAATTTATAAAACACGATATTTCACTAACACTAAACACACATATGGGCAAGTGCACCCATCGTTGAGTGTAGTATAGCGTTGGTAAGATACCGAGGTCGTCCAAGGACACAAGAGCTTTTAATACCGGTTTATCCTCAACGTCTAACCAAAATAAAAAGTTTAGAAAAATGTTTTAAACTAAGAAAAATAAAAACTAACTAAAATGCTGAAAATAAAAATAAAATAAAAACAGATAGACAAGATGAATCACTTGGTTCCGAATCGTATCTAGTATAACCTTTGATTATTTCCGCACTTTTGCACATAATTAAGAGATTATCTTAGTTATTGTAGTAGGCCCCTCTTTTGAAGGTGACGTTACCCTCACCCCAGTAGTTTGAGTCAGCAAGGATACAATCCTAAAAGGGTGGATTATTGGAAGATAATGAATTAAGTTATTAATGCAGTATTGTGGTAGGCCCCGCTTTTGGCGGTGACGTTACCCTCGGCTAAGTAGTCTGAGTCAGCAGGGATACAGTCCTAAATAGCCGGGTTATAGTATTAATAGTAGTTAACTTATGAGGGGATCAAAGAGTTTGGACCCCCGCCATCCAATACCGTGAAGTATTGAAGGAGGTCCTACTAAATTTGACCCAGGTCCATTGCAGGACCTCTAAACGCTGAACAATGGCAAGACCTTTACCAAACCGTTCCCTTAACCCCCGACCAGGTAGCCAACATACCTCCATATAGACCGTGGAGATATGAATGGTGAAAATCCTTTATTTTATATAGACAGTAAAATAATGCCAAGACACCACGGACAAACGATAAGGAAAGATCACCTTCAACATAAGTAACTAGTTATTAAAGTCATTAATACAAAACCAAATAAAAAGTGCAAAAGATTAGAAATAAAAAGTATTATACTAGACACTTTGTCTTCACCAAGTGATGTAAGAGACTTAGGCAAACAAGGCCTTGATTGTCAAGAACTCTTACGATCAATCTTGGATCCCGAGACGACTCACACACTCTACGATGGACAATGGATGATGGTGGTGGATGATGGTGTTGTGATGGTGGTGGGTGGTGGATGAAGTGTGAGAGAGGTGGTGTGCCAAGGGATGAGATGAAATGAATCCAAGCACTCCTATTTATAGGCTGAACAGAGAGCTGGGCACGGCCCCGTGTCTGTCTGACACTCTCTCTCCTCATTAATTGTAATTCGCAATTACAATAAATGCGCCTGCTGTACTTTCGACACGCCCCCGTGTCCGCTGAGCACGGCCCCGTGGTGGGCAATAGAAGCTTCTATAGATTTGTCTTTTCTGCTGCTTCTTGGGCACGCCCCCGTGCTGGCTGAGCACGGGACGTGTTCAGACTTCTGCCTTCTCCATTTTGCTTTGGAAGGTGCCGTTGAGGGGTCGGGCAGTCCACTAATGTTCCTTTCCTTGAATTTATGTTGGATTTAGCTGTCTTTTTGCTTCTTTTGCGTTTTTGAGCTCATTTAATCCTGAAAATACAAAAGGAAGACAAAAACACTCTTTTTTCAATATTAGTACTTAAAAAGGGTTAGTTTTATGCCTTGTTTGATGTAATTTATATGTTGCATTTTGCACACATCAATATCCAAAGAAACACCATGTCGAGATACAATCTCATCAACATAAATCTTGGTAAGTTTATCAGCAGATAGATCCTCGTGAATCGTTATAAAGTGAGCTGACTTCGTTAATCGATCAATGATAACCCAAATAGCATCGTGACCTTTAGATGTACGCTGTAACTTAGTGATAAGATCCATTGCAATGTTCTCCCACTTCCAAACCGGTATCTCTGGTTGTACAAGCAAACCAGATGGTCGTTGATGTTTAGCCTTGACTTTGAGACAAGTTAGGCATTTCGATACATACAAGGCAACATCCTTTTTCATACCAGGCCATAAGTACTGAGTACGAAGATCCTTGTACATTTTGTCAGCACCAGGATGAATAGAATATCGGGACTTGTGAGATTCATCCATCACTAAAGTGCGAAGATCATCTTGTTTCGGAATCCACAAATGATCCTTAAAATAGAGTAACCCATCGTCCTTCGTTTTGAGTTTGAGCTCTAGTTGATGTGGTAATTCCTTACCCATCAGATCTTGTGTAACACAAGTATGTTGAGCTTGAGAGACACGTGATTGGATATCAGATAGAGTACGAACAAAATTGAGCTTGGCTCATTCCTTTCGACTTAGCGCATCGGCTACGACATTCGCCTTACCAGGATGGTAGTGAATTTCGCAATCGTAATCGTTCAAGAGTTCAACCCAGCGTCGTTGCCTCATGTTCAGCTCCTTTTGATTGAAAATGTGATGGAGACTTTTGTGGTCTGTGAAAACCATGCATTTCGTGCCATAAAGATAGTGTCTCCAGATTTTGAGAGCAAAAACCACTACACCTAACTCAACATCATGAGTGGTGTAGTTCTTCTCATGAACTTTCAATTGTCTTGATGCATAAGCTATAACTTTACCTCATTGCATAAGAACACAACCAAGGCCTAGATTCGACGCATCACAATATACAACGAAATCATCGTTTCCATCGGGCAAAGATAAAACAGGAGCATCACAGAGTTTTTGTTTCAGCGTTTGGAACGCTTCCTCTTGTTTGGGTCCCCACTCAAAAGGCTTATTCTTCTGTTAACAACCTCGTTGTCAGCTCGAGCCTCGTTTGCGTTCAAGTTGTATGCTTTTCCACGAGCGGGATTGGCGTTTTACATTCGTGTTGGCATTTGCATTCACCAATTTCGACCAATTTTTGCGGAAATGACCCATCTCTCCGTAGTTGTAACACGAGCCAGGTGGGAATCTAGCAGCGTTTCACTAAGCCTGTGCTGGATTCTGAGCAGCTTGCATCTGACCCAAACGGAAAATGTTGGTTGTGTGCCCAAGTTTACCACAAGTAGTACACTGTTTACAAGCCTGTTGGGTCGCATGATGACCATTGCACCAAGTACAGTGAGGTGCAGTACCAGCATACGGTGTCTTGGCAGGAGGTTGTGCTGGTGGGTTTTGAACGTTCTGCTTAGTAACAGTAAAATTTTGGGAAGCCTTGTGCTTTCTTGACCTCCTTGATGATTCCCCCTTTTTCTTACCTTTACCCTTGTCTTGAACGGAATCGGTCGACTGCTTCTTATCACCCTTGCGGATCAGTTTACCCTTTCTGACTTGAGACTCAGTCGGAGTTGCAGCCAGTTCGATTGCCTGACGAACAGTGGTAGGATTACTACCAGTTACAATGTCTTGCACAGAATCAGGCAGACCATCTATATACCTCTCAATCGCTTTCTCCAACGGGGTAACCATAGTAGGACACAATAAACTCAGCTCCTCATAACGATCAGTATACGCACGGTGTTCTCCCCCATCTTGTTTTAGATCATCAAATTCTCGTTCCAAAGCCCTAATTTCGTGACGAGGACAGAAATCTTTCATCATGAGAGCTCGAAGCTCTTCCCACGTTTATGCCATCACCACATCGGCACCCCTATCACGCATCACACTGTTCCACCATGTAAGAGCACGCTTCTCGAAAACACTGGATGCAAACTCAACCTTTCGTTCATTCGGACACTGAACATGTCTAAATGTGCTCTCCAGTGTCTCGAACCATTGTAGGAGCGCAGTTGCTCCTTGAGACCCAGAAAACTTTAGTGGTTTAGCCGAATTGAAAGTTTTGAAACTACACTGAGCATTGTTGTTATTATTGTTGTTCGCTTGATGGATTTGAGTTATTAGGTTCAAAATCACAGCAGCCATTTGCTGAGCGACAATGGCTGCGATTTCGGCTTTGAGGTTGTGCATCACGTCGAGGATGCATTTTCTAAAAGAACAAGGAAACATGAGAAACGAGTGAGATCGACAATTGGATAAACAAAAGAGGTATTGAAAACATCGACAAAACATAAGGAATGCGATCATTCGTTCGTTACCTCGAACAAACAAACGACACACAGTGACTAATCAAAGTAAATGGGTCAATATAATGTATCGCGAAGACCTGCTTTAGCCTATAAGTGGACACTCATCCCAAGAGTTCCCAGGTAAGAGTGACTGGTCCGATTATGTGGATTTGTACGAACACTCTAGCCTTAGACAGAAAACTCAGGATACAGGCACCCACCCTTCCAGATTGCACGTGTTCACATTATAAGACCCAAACTTTGACGAGATTTTGAAAACTTTGAAGGTTCAAAACCTTATAATAAATCATCTATGAAGAGATGATTGGTTTTCAAATCGGATTTGTTATTGTGTTCTCGTTGTGATTATCACCTAAAGATAGGTGACGGTATTGTTTTAAAATCTAAACGCAAGTTTACTTGCATTAGGGTCCTAGAAAAGTTATAGTCTAGGTCAAAGCATTACTAATAACCTAATTTCCTATAACCATGAGCTCTGATACCAACTCTTCTGTCACACCCCGACCGCGTAAAACATCGAAACCGCGGCAGAAACGTCGGGGAGTGGAGCGACAGAATTATTGTTTCACAACCATGGATTCAAAAAGTTTCGTTTTATTGAATTGTTAAACATTTACATTGTCTTTGAAACAGAACAAACAAGTTAAACATAGTCTATCATCGTTATTAAGTCACTAAGGCTTTGTCCAGTCCTAAGTGAGCATGATCCTAGTCGCATTCAACATCATTCGACACCACCTGAAACATATGTAAAAATAAAGTCAGCAAAGAAATGCCGGCGAGCACATAGGTTTTGTGTGAGTGTCAGATTCATGGCTCGTTTATATATTGAAATAACTCGTACAACTTCGTTAATCGATATTAGAAAACCTTGTTTTGTAAAATGTTTGTATTGTAAAAGGAATAACCAAGTCAAAACAGATTGGTTATAATTTATAAACCCTTGATGCCATGAATCTTAACCCAAAACATTTGTTTAAGTAAACCAAGATCGTAAATCATTCTCGTAGTAAAACTCGTATGGTTTATATCGTTTAGTAAACATCGTTGTGTGTATCGTTTGAAAATCGTTCGTCCAAGTGAACAAAATAACGCTATGGAATGTAATATGATAAAAGCACTTATATATAAGAAGTGCCAGCGGCGTATCTACCATGCTTTTATCACATTACACTCGTCCCGTTATCTAAACACTAACCAAAATCAATCGTTCGTTCAATTCGTTTAACTTGTTTAAATCATTCAAATCGTTTATTCGTTTCAATCGTTCAAAAAATCGTTCAATCGTTCAAAATCGTACAATCGTTCAAATCATTCTCGTTTTAATTGTGAAAACTACTTTTGGTCGTCTCGCTTATAACATTCAAACCTTCGTAACTCGTCCATCGTTCAACTCGTATTAACAAACCACCAAAGGGTAAGTTAACAATCATCAGGTTCAGTCGTTACCCACATAACCCCCATACATAATCATGGGTGCAGTCCGATAACGGGATTTGTCAAATCCTAGGGTACCATAACCTAATACTGGTCGGCTCGGCCTAAGCTAATGAATGTCATTCATTATGTAAATACGTCCAACAAGTTCATTCACATTATCGAAATCGTTATTGTTTAATATAAACCATAGTATTCGTTTTTGAAATCATCGTTGAAAGCATCGAAATCGTTTAACACATATGAATCACCCCAAAACAATTGAAAACAGTAAAATAGGGGAACTATGTGCTCACATTAAATTGCAAATATCCTTGATTAAAGTGAACTAACAACGCTCGAACAAACCAAGGAAATCAAGTGGTACCTAGTAATCGGATCACCAAGTTAATAAATCGACACCTAAATCGAAGGATCGGGTAGAATGAGGTTTCATAAACCAAATGAGTATTAGAACTCATGTGATATGGTTTAACAAAGCCTGCATTCTAAATTGGAACCTATCCTAAGTGCTTACGACCCGTTACGACCCATTAAGGTAGCTTACGCTACTTTAACGCGTCGTTCGCGCAAATACGCGTTCGAGACGTCTAACTAGTCCTATGAGAAGTATTATATGCCCTAACATGTTTAAATATGTTGCATAATCAGTTTAGGTGACAAAAATTAAGTTACATATGCTTAAATTTAAATATGCATGAAAAGGGTATTTTGGTCATTTTTCTAAGGCATATAATCTACCTATCATACAACTAATTAAACTAAGTGACCATAAGGTATAACCTCGAAAGGTTATTCCCTATACAACTATGGTCACAATATATGCTTGCTCAGATCCTAATGATTGACCAAACGGGTCGGGTTCGAAAGTCTAAGCGGTTGTCAAGACCGCTTAACTTACGACCATATACAAGCACTAGACTAAAAGTGACGAGTTAAACATGTTAAAACATGTTTAACTAAGCTAGAAAGCTGGTTTGATATCAAACAAAGTGTTTTGATACCCAAAAATAGCTTCGTCTCAAAATACGCATAAACACGGATTTTGACCGAAACTTTGACTCGTCACTTCGACTAATCGACGTGGTAATTAGTAGGTATAATCACAAGGGACTATAACCATCGTGATTACGCTCACGTTGAAAAGTTCAAACGAACTTTGTGTTGACCAAATCATGGTCAAAGCAGAAAGTCAAACACTGTTTGACTTTCACGCTTGAAAAGCATAAACAAGCATGAAAGAAGCTTACAAAAGGTCCAAGCAAGGAAGAATTTGATCTAAAACACTCAGGTATGAAGCCTTAGCTTCAACTTAGAGCAGATTTAGAGAAAATGTGTTAGGAATGAATGAGGAACAAGTGGGTATTTATAGAGAGTCTTGAGTTTACAAGATCTTGACAAGTGTTTTTGCAAGAATCAAAGCTCAATCTCAACCCTACACTTGTGCTCATAGATTACAATACAAGGGGAACTTAAAAACTAGTCCATTGTATCCAAAAACCACGTGAAATTTGCAAGAAATCAGCTGAAATGGCCAAGTTCATTGTTTTTGTCTGGCAATAGGTCGCGCCCCGCGAAGACAGGAACACTGGGCTTCGCGCCCCGCCTAGACAACTTTCAGAAGTTGTCAGTTTTGGCCCCTGCAAGCCAAAAACTTAGTTTTTGATACATTTTCGACGCATTTAATCCCCGTTAACCCAATTTCAAGGCTCCAAAATGAAGTTAAAGCATAGGGAACATGAAATATGCTTAAAAACATCTCGGATGTCGGTTTGTTTGGTCGTACGACCTCGTTATTCGGTTAATTACGACGAAAACTCGAACGGACGCGAAAACGATCCAAATTATGCGACGAATGGTATTTTTGCATTCCAATCACTAAAATAAAATATTTTAATGATTACAAAAATTTTTGGATGTCCGGATATGTTCAGAACGTAAGATATGCGCGTAAATGCAAACTTATGCATTTTTTTACGCTTTTAGTCCCTATTGATCAAATAAGCGTATTTTCGCATAACGAACCCCTCAAAGCCTATTTCTAAGCTATGTAAAGGATATTTAGGGTATGTTTAGCTTATGATCAAGTTCCTAAATGTTCGTTACTATATAAATCGGCATAGTTTCGTAGTTTTACGCAAATAGTCCCTGCGATCGAATAAACTTGTTTTCGGCATACCAAACCATCCAAAACTTATTTCTAAGTTATGTAAAGGTTATTTAAGGTATGTTAAGCCTATGTCACTATTCCGGAGTGTTTTTCGCATTAAGCTGATTACGTTTATGCATCAGTTTGCGTATAACTTTCCAGAAAGCGATTTAAAGCTTGAAATCGAACTAGAATCAAATCGTAAAATCGTCAAACACAAATACACAAATATTAACACCAAAACACATTGTTTTATTGATAACTGATATTGTTTTACATCGTACATCATTTACATAGCACAGTTGTCACATAATAGCTATCATACTAGCATTAATGTTGCACCATTTGAAGCACTTTATGGACGAAAGTGCAGAACTCTAGTCTGCTGGGCAGAGATTGGAGAAAAATCAATTATCTGGACAGAGATAGTGCAGGAAACGATAGATAAAATCATTCAAGTCAAGGAAAGACTAAAAGCAGCACGAGATCGTCAAAAGTGTGACAACCGGCAAATTTTCCGGTTAATCCGTACGACTTAATCACTATTTATTTATTAAATTACGTGCACTTAGACTTAATTATATAATTAATTGAGTCCATAAAGTTTAGAAATGTCCAGGTAACTGCATGTGTTCGCATTTGATGTCGTTTGGTATTATCTTATCGTGTAACGATAAAAGTGTATATAAAAAAAAGCGTTGGTGGATTATCCGGTACACTGTAAACAAAAAAAAAAGTAATACTGACACGGTTCCAATATGCCTAGAACGTTTAAAATTATGGCATTACTATATGTTCGGTGCAAAAAAATAAATGAAAGCATAATACGGATATTGGAGTATCGTGCTCTCGGTTCATATTGTGTATATGTTAATTTTGTCAAAAAAAAGTAGCCATCGTTCCAAAAACAATTTCACCAAGCGAATAATAAAATATAACCAATAAGTGACATTGGTTAATGTATGATATGTTAGGGGACAAAAGATATCATGTGAATAATTATATGAAAAACCCCGGTTTTTATTTTATAAACTTCCTTTAGATGATGAATAGCTAGCCAAAATAATAACCGTATGGCGCCAAATCACTAGCTAATAAATGCCTAGTGAACTAGTTAGTGATGATTAGTGAACTAATACCAAATTTGGGACCTAACCCTCCTAGCCTAATCACTAAAATATCTAAAACTTACATCTCTAGTGTTCACATTTTCAACAAATATCAACAACTAAAATCTTCACCCCATGCCTCCATTATCTTCGGCCAACATAGAGAGGGACCCACATGGGATTTTACTTCAACTATTAGATTTCAAATCATGCTTGAATGATGAAAGAGATATGGAGTGTTTGACTTAGGAACATTATAAGGATATGAAACTAATGATGTAATAAGACCATTTCCAAGGCTTCAAACAAAAACAACATAACCTCGTGCCCTCTTTTTAGCACACGGCACACACACAAATATATCATACCCATTTTCTTTCAAGCTTTTCTACAAGAACACAAGGTGAATCATGGGGTCCTAAGGTGATCTAAAGTGTTTCAAGGAAAAAGGAGCATACTAGGAGCCATCTTCAATTCACCTCAAGCTATCTTTCATCATTCAGGATCTTGTTCTTCCATAGGATAAGATCTAGTGGTATGAATCTACACTTTTTATGTACATTCTTGTAGAAGTGTTATCTCGCAAGTATAGTTCACTAAAAAGAGATGTTAACATATATTCTTCTTAAAACCAAGAAAATTCTTGTATGAAAAAAGTGGAAATATAAAAGACATACAAGTATATATGTGTGTATACATGAGAAGTTCTATCAAGGGTCACTTAAATGTCAAGATATATACATGGTTATCAACTCCTTACAAGTCTTAACTTAATGTTTCCTTTATATCGTATTTTAGAGTGATGATAACTAAAATTATATTCCTTGATGTAATGGGTTGAAACTCGTCTTTTCACATAATAATCTATATTTGTATACACATGTGATTTTCTTTCAAAGTTTACCACGTCGTTCTTCCATAGAAATTGGATATATGACAAAATATATTTAGACATATTTTTTTAAAACCCTAAAGCTTGATTGTTTATGTTAGGAGTTTTTATGTCAAATTTATATATGTACATATATATACATTTTAGAAAATAGCAAAATGGTTATATTCCCTATTTATACATTTGCATGTATCTTAGGGAGTGTATATATATATGTTAAGTTCAAGGGATAATTACTTTTTTTTTTCTAACTTCTACATCAGTATGTATTTTAGAAAAATATTCATGTAAGTGGGTCCATTTTTACATGATTTATTGAGCTAGATAAAAATCCAATAAAAATATATTTTGGTTTCTTGAACAGTTTGTACATATGAATTCTAAGTATTAAACAACTGTTGGTTTGATTTGAAATTTTCAAATCAAAGACACGATTGATTTATGTGATTATTTTCCTAAAAGAAAAATAAATATATAAATATATTTGTTTAGCAAAACAATCGTGTCAGTTTTTAGATGGGTCAATCTATTTGGACACCTTATCTGCCTATTTAGACACCCTTTGCCTCGTATAGGCCTATACGAGGCGTATAGGGTTACATCAAAATCAGTGCCTGACTCATGTCACTTCTGGTTTGACCCCTTCAAGACGCCTCGTATAGGCCTATACTGGGCGTATAGGACCCTTCGTATAGGCCTCATATGTGACCATTTGCCCCTTATATGCCTCGTATAGGCCTATACTGGGCGTCTTGAAGGGTTTTTTTTTTTTTTTTTTTTTTTTTAACAAACATTTTATACAATATTAATCGTTTTAGCAAACTTTTATACAAAAACAAGTTTTTTTATTTTAAATAATTAATATTAGGACCCCTCGTTGGTTTTTTTTAGTTGAAAAATAGATGTTTTGGTAGGGTAATTTGAAAAAAATAAGTCTAGTATAGGTCCCATATAGGTCTTGTATAAGCCTATAGGCCTAAACGGGACCTAAACCACACCTATAGTCCTATACGAGTGTTGTATCTTATCCAATAGTCTAATATCGTATTGTATTGTATCGTATCATATCGTATCGTATAGTATAGTATAGTCTAGTGTAGTATAAGTCTCGTATAGGTCTTGTATAAGCCTATCGTGTTGTATCGTATCATATAGTATAGTATAAGTCTCGTATAGCTCTCGTATAGACCTATATGGGACCTATACGAGACTTATACTATACACTATACGATACAATACGATACCATACTATACGATACAATACAATACGATACTATCGTATCATATAGTGTAGTATAGGTCCCTTATAGGTCTTGTATAGGCCTATCGACGTATACGGGCGTTGTATCGTATCGTATAGTGTATAGTATAAGTCTAGTATATGGCCCCTATAGGTCTTGTATAAGCCTATAGGCCTAAACGGGACCTAAACCACACCTATAGTCCTATACGAGTGTTGTATCTTATCCAATAGTCTAGTATCGTATTGTATTGTATCGTATCATATCGTATCGTATCGTATAGTGTAGTATAAATCTCGTATAGGCATTGTATGGGCCTATGGATGTGGTATCGTATCCTATAGTATCGTGTTGTATCGCATCGTATCGTATAGTATAGTGTAGTATAAGTCTCGTATAGGTCTTGTATAAGCCTATCGTGTTGTATCGTATCGTATAGTATAGTATAAGTCTCGTATAGGCATCGTATAATTAATATTAGTGTTATTATATATAATATGAGTTTTTTTATAATTAATATTAGTGTTATTGATATTAATATGAGTTTTTATATAATTAATATTAGTGTTATTATAATTAATATGAGTTTTTTTATAATTAATATTAGTGTTATTATAATTAATATGAGTGTTATTATAATTAATATGAGTTTTTTATAATTAATATGAGTTTTTTTATAATTAATATTAGTGTTATTATAATTAATATGAGTTTTTTATAGTTAATATTAGTGTTATTGATATTTAAAAAGAGAAAACAAAAAAAAACCCTTCAAGACGCCCAGTATAGGGCTATACTGGGCGTCTATGTGGACCAAAAGACCATTATACCCCTGAATTAGGCCTATACTGGGGGCAATTCAGGGGTTTAATGGTCTTTTGGACCCTTCGTATAGCCCTATACTGGGCGTCTATTTTTATTTTTTTTTTGTTTTTTCTTTTTAAATATTAAAATAAGAAAAAAAAAATAATAATAGACGCCCAGTATAGGGCTATACTGGGCGTATACGAGGGGTCCAAAAGACCATTATACCCCTGAATTAGGCCTATACTGGGGGCAATTCAGGGGTTTAATGGTCTTTTGGACCCTTCGTATAGCCCCAGTATAGCCCTATACTGGGCGTCTATTTTTATTTTTTTTTGTTTTTTCTTTTTAAATATTAAAAAAAGAAAACAAAAAAAATAATAATAGACGCCCAGTATAGGGCTATACTGGGCGTATACGAGGCGTCCAAAAGACCATTATAGCCCTGAATTAGGCCTATACTGGGGGCAATTCAGGGGTTTAATGGTCTTTTGGACCCTTCGTATAGCCCTATACTGGGCGTCTTGAAGGGTTTTTTTTTTTTTAACAAACATTTTATACAATATTAATCGTTTTAGCAAACTTTTATACAAAAACAATAAAACTTTTTTTAAAAAAACAACTCAAATTACCCCACCAAAACACCCATTTTTTTACTCAAAAAACATCACCCTCCAAAAACAATCAAATTACCCTACCAAAACATCCATTTTTCAACTCAAAAAAAAACCAATGAGGGGTCCTAATATTAATTATTTAAAATAAAAAAAACTTGTTTTTGTATAAAAGTTTTGCTAAAACGATTAATATTGTTAAAATGTTTGTTAAAAAAAAAAAAAAAAAAAAACCCTTATATACGCCTAGTATAGGCCTATACTAGGCATATAAGAGAGGCAAAAAAGACCAATTTACCCCCAGTATAGGCCTAAATCAGGGGCTAAATGGTCTTTTTTCCCCTAGACGCCCAGTATAGGCCTATACGAGGCGTATACGAGGCAAATAAGACAAAATATGACATAATCAGAGATTCTCTTGGAAATTGAAAAAGGCTATACGCCTCGTATAGGTCTATACGAGGCGTCTTGAAGGGTGTCCAAATAGGCAATAAGGTGTGTAAATATGTAGACCCTTTCAGATATCTATAAATTGTTATTTCATAAACCCGAACATGGATTTTGATGGATGAATTAAAGGACGAGTTTCATTTTCATACATAACTAGGATTTTGACCCGCCGCGCGTTGCGGCGGCATCAAAAGTTAAAGTAACTCGTATATATACTATATATTTGACCTGACTCTTTACTTAAAAAAATTACATCGCCATCGAATGAAAACGTAGTATACTTGACCCGACTTGCTTTCAAATACAGTTTACGAACGTAGACAAAATAAGTTGAAAACGTATTATTTTTTACCAGACTCGCTTGAGAAAAATGTTTATGTCAAAACGTGAGTCATTTACGTTGAAACGTGAATTTTAAAACGACATGTACGTTAAAACCGCGATACACAACGCGTTACGTCGGCGGCATCATAGTTGTTTATAGTTGACGACACATTATGTGATGCGTTAACCACATAAAACACGTGTTTAACGTATTCGATCAAACTCAGTGTAACCTATATAAGCATTGTGGTTACAATGTACAATGATGAAATTAACATGTGATGCCCACACGTGACAATACACGTTTTTGACTTTGCTACACACGATACGTTCGTGAAATTAACGTCATCGCAGTGTAAAGTTGTAACAATATTTTAGACAATCGTGTAAAATCGTAAAAGTAATTTAGACATTAATATTGTTAGAAATAGATTAAAAAGTATATTAATGTGTGACGCTATGGTCTAAAGTCATAAAAACAATTCAAATAAATGAGACGTTAAATTATTAAGTAGAAAAAGTTGACAGAACAAAGTTGTCAATTACTAAAAGTTAAAAGTGAATGATTAAATTACCTAGTTTGAGAGTGTGAATTGAAAGAACTAAAAGTATAGGGGTTAAAAAGTAAAAGTAAAGGGATTAGAATTGTAATATATGAAAATTGAAAGGAGATAAATGTATAGGGGCTAAATATTCATTTTTTGTAAAAGTTGAGGAGTTAAAGACAAAGGTCATCCACCGACCTTTGTCTTTAATATTATATAAATGTTGTCAAAAATTGGGAGTTAAAAGAGAAAGGCTGTCAAAAGCTAAGGGTTAATATGTGAATGCGTCAAAAGTTGAGGGTGAAAAGAGAAAGGTCCACCGACCTTTCTCTTTAAGATATAGTAAATATATATCTAAATATTTTATATATTTTGAAGGATTATCAAAATATCACCAATGGTTTGGCGTGTTTGAAGCTTACTTTTTCTTTAAAGTAAACATGTATATCATCTAGTTAGTTGGTTGATTTGATACATAACCAACTTATTTGCTAGATTACATGACATAGGTCTTAAGGTGTCCTTAATTGTTTTAGGACACGAGTAGATCGGCTTTTCATACATACACAGGCTTGTCTTTGCTAGCATATTACATTTGCCCAACACGTGAGTTCATAACCCTCACTTTTCACGGTTTTACATTTTTATAAATGCTTTCGGGGTGGAAAGACATGCAAGTTTTTGCAAAAGAAAACACTATTTCGATGAACGAAAATACATATTTATAAACCATGTTGCAAATGAATTTTAACGAACTCGAAAGATTTACGAAAGGTTTATACTAAACATACCGGTTTTACAAAACAAACGCGTATTTTCGCAAACGTGCATGATTTTCAAAACTAGTGACGCGAAGGTCCTAGTGACAACAACGGGACCGGGTTAGTCTGCGTACGGAAAACGAGACAACCCAATGGGTTTATGTCCCCCTTTTCTTTTGAATATACATGATACCTAGGGTATGGTTAAGCTATGGAATGAATTCTTGGATCACGTGCGAATAGGCGCTAACTTAGGCACCATTAATCATTTTAAGGACTACGGAACAGGGGGTAGATCTATCGGGTACGGGCGAGCCCCACTCACGGTCCTTGTGCGGCCACTTAGAGTGCTTTTGTGTCCCTGTCGAAGTGAATCGACACTTAAATCGTCTACCGGGTTGAGTGCTTCCTATGTCGGCACACATATTAATGTCTTAGTTACACATTAATGATCAGTAGGTTCATAGACGCTTACATACCAGCTTTTGATACTCAAATTTTCAAATGTTTTTAAGATTCATTTGATGGAAACTCAGAAATACATGGATTTACAAACTTTGGTAACGTTTTCAACTTATGTATAAGTAAGAGGACGGGTTGGTCCTACTTACAAAGACTCTTTTGGGCTCGGCCCATTCTCTCTCGTGCAATGCACAAAGACTTTCGTGGGCTAGACCCACAGTTTTCATATAATATGCCGAGAAAATGATTTTACTAAATTTTCTCAACAACTTTAAAACCGGTAATCAAAAAGATTTATTTTAAATCTTTTTCAAACAAACTATGAACTCGCTCAACTTTATGTTGATTTTTCGCATGTTCTTTCTCAGGTTGCATTTTCAAAACTATGGAACGGTTGGAATAGGAAAACCCATGGGAATTCGAGTACTTAGCGACGTTCACTTTCTAGAAGTCTTAGCTTTATTTGGTTCCGCTGTGCAATGAAGATACCAGTCCAGTCACGCCAGCTCTGATATTTCTGGGTGTGACAGATTTGTATCAGAGCCATAGGTTTCAGCGAATTAGGTTTCCGTAGAGATACCTAGGCTCTAACCTCATTTTCCTCTGGGGACTTAGACTATTAAGACTTGAACACATACAGAACGCTTAAGACTCGGAAATGGGTTCCAACCGTTACCGAAAACAATGAGTCAACAAATTTGGTTTTAAACATACACAAGTGTTGTGTTGGATACACAGTACAGGAAACGATTACATACAGTAAGCAACACCTTGAGGGTTTTGATAACATGCATTTAGGACCTTTGGAAAACTTATGTCGAAATTCATTAAAGGTCCTCACGTAGGAACCACGATTATTAACTCGGGCATACGCCATTATATTATGTCGTCTATGCTATCTTATTTACCTGAGTAGGCAACCTACGCGTAATGAAACGCTAGTGCATGAGGATACATTAAACTCAAATTATACGTCAACGGATGTCGGAGCACATCACATTCTATGCAGAACGAAACACTAGTACACGGGGATACATGAAACTCAAATTATACGTCAACGGATGTCGGAGCACATCACATTCTACGCGGAACGAAATGCTAGTGCACAAGTATACATGAAACTTAAACTATACGTCAGCGGACGTCGAAGTATATCACACACGACTTTCGAGGCATGGCCTTTGGAAAACATTATTGGGCACGAAAACAACGATGCTAATCCCGGCAACGGGAGAACTACCTACCGCAACGCGGTACTTTGCAACGTGGTCCTGCAAACGACACGAAACACACTGAGGTACGTTTAAACAAGATTTCACAACGGTCGATACTTAGTCTGAAGAGACTCACGCTTATTGGCGCTGCAAAAGAAGTCACGTGTCTTCGCATTCTCCTACTTTATTTATGGCGAATACGTTATGTTTGACATTCAATGGTAATGTCACCTAACAACCGGATATCACACGAAATTCCAGGTAAAAGTCCTTAAACTTCTTTTATTGAAATTATGACTTTTGCATATAGTGAGTAGATTTTCGTATTTCTACTCCCCCTAATGGTCATTTCGTCACGAAGATTTTATTTCATGATAGCAAACACTCAATTGCTTCACTCTTGACAAATTCATATGTTACGCATGTTTTGTTTGTTACACATGCGGTTAAATTGATTCGTGAAGACCATCGGTGGCTTCACTCTAAATTGTTGTTTATAAACGATCAATATTGTTAAGCGTTGATTCCTTTATATCGAGTCAACGAACTCGTTGAAACTCCTTTTATTTTCAAGCTACATACATGGTTTGTTCGTTGTAACCATGTCGAAATTCTTTTGTCAACACATGCAGTCATTGTTGGAATGTGACTAAACCAAGTTCAATTGTTTGAACTTGATCGTAATATATATTCGATTCAAGGTCCCATATGATGGTTTAAGGCCATCATATTCGAAATAATCCCAACAAGCACTTCATTTGTTTCGAACCATAATAGGCTTGTTTGGTCTTTGACTTAATTGAATCGTTTCTTTGACACGATCACCTTGTGGTGGCGTTCTCACATGTTTGAAGCATGTGCTAATCTCGTTTGCACGCATCATGTACGTATTTAATTATTTATTTATTTTTTTACTTATATTAAATCCGCCTTGTTGGTTTATCATATTAAATCAGTCTTAATACAATTGTGTGTTAAGATAATGGTACACAAATTCGTGTTAAATATTCTGGTGTACCTCTTAACGGATCTTTCATCATCGAGCGGGCATTTTGTGATATTCATTGCTTTTCATCTTCGCTCGAAAACATTGTTTATTTGTTTCATTTTCTGTTGAAAATCCTATGAGATTTGTTTGAAATAAAAATTTAGATTTACTTCGTTAAACCTTTCATCTGATTTCAAACACGGTGATACTTGTTCGATCACCACTATCATTGAGTTATTACAATCACTACGACACCTTGTGGTGTCGGTATAAACTTGTAGCTTGGGCTAATCATGATCGAGCGTTTCATGCAAAACGCTGGTGATACTTGTTCGATCACCGCTATTATTGAATTGTTTCATTCATTACGACACCTTGTGGTGTCGGAACGAACTTGTAGCTTGGGCTAATCATGATCGAGCGTTTCATGCAAAACACGGTAATGCTTGTTCGGTCACCGCTATTGTTGAATTATTTCATTCACTACGACACCTTGTGGCGTCGGTATAAACTTGTAGCTTGTGCTAATCATGATCAGCCATTTCATGCGAAACTATATATGCTTTCGTTTGATTAATCATTTAAATAACCTTAATGCAACTATATATTAAGACGATGATACACCAGGTTCGGTTGTATTTCATTTCGGTGTATCCTTGCAACTCAATAATGTCAACGCACAGATTTTATTCATTTATTGGTTCGAAAGTTGACGAATCATTCCCATGTTTCTGTTTCAAATGAATTCGTTGATTCTGTGTTTCATTTATACAACAACCAACGCAAGTTTTCGTTGGCAGTGAATTCTATTGTTTCAGAAATTGATTTGCATATTGTGAACGTTCATTTGGAATTCTATTGTATAACAACTCTAAACCGACACCCTCGAATTATTTTCCGACACCCTAATATATTTTAAAATATCCCAATATGTCCCAAAATACACCCCATACGTGAAAACGGGCCCCGAATACCTTAAATATTAATAAAAATAATTAAAAATTGAATTTTTGGGGTTTAGGCGGGCCGCGTAAGCCACCCCTTAAGCTTACGCGGGCCGCGACGACTTAAAACCTGGTGAAACCCTGGGCCGCCACGTGGCCCAACACCCGGCAAGTCTTGTCGATGACCCAGCCAAGCTATGCGTTGACCAGGGTTTGACGCGGGCCGCGTAGACCCTTGTCTACATTTACGCGGGCCGCGTAAAAGTTGAAGTGAGGCCCTATATAAGCAGGCATCGGATCTTCAGTCGAATTCGTTCATAAAAAACGTTTTCTTTCTCTAAATTCTGAATTGTAGGCATAATCTACGGGTATTATACCCCCCTAAATAGCGAAGTTCTGCTCCGTTGTAAGTATTATAACCCCTGGATACGTATTAGATACGCTGCCCGATTAATCTAGGGTTCCGTAACGGCTGTCGTGGTTCTGCCCGACGTTGTCGTTGGAATGCCGTCTCGGGGAGGGTATTTGTAGGATCGAGAATCGATCTAAACGAGTCTATCAGAAGAGTTCTAGTCCATATCAAAGGCGGAATTCAATGATATAGATGTAAACACAGCTTGATTCACTTTTAACTGTCTTGTATATTGATTTAACAACTTTACAGATCAAACGACACGTCGGCAGCACTTCGGTACCGGAATCAGCAACCTTACAAATGAAATGGCACAACAGGTATATATAGGCAGTGTATTTCGTATGAAATGACCAGGAGTTCATTTCGTGCGAAATGACTTCTCCTACACATTTCTTGTTTTTCGTGCCCTGATCAATCTATCCTATTACAAGACTCGATACAAGACGAAGTCGACAGACATATGCACCAACAGACTCCCCCTTGGATGTCGACGAGTCTTCAGTACATGTCTTCAGAACGTCGAGTCTTCAGCCTTTATCAGTCTTTGGGCTTTTTTCAAAACATCTGACAGTGTAAGCTTCCCTTTGACCTTTCTCTTCTACTCTCTCTCTCTTATCATCAGGATTCGATTCTGGCTCTTGCATCTATAGACTCCCCTTTGCTAGCAGACTCCCCCTTAAATTGTTCCGGGATCGCAATCTGTCTTAGCTCTTATTCCAAGATAGTGACCTGACTCTCATCTAGCTCAGGTTTAAACACGGGGACCTGCACAAATCTCTACCTAAAAATAAGATTCTAAATAAACAAGATTTAACATATTTATAAACCACTTGCAGAATTAATCTCAAATCATCACTTGTAAATATCATCCAAAATGATTTAACATTTTTTATTTCTGATGACCATTTGCACAAATATCACTTTTCTTTTTCAAAACAAATTTACCCAAACCTGTTCATCATGTTTAGCACTCGGAATTTTGAAAATTAGCTCTCCAACATCAGTTGTCGAAAATCTTTTTGGATTTTTCAAAATTTATACTAAAACACACTTAAACTATTTTTGGATTTTTGTTTTTAAATAAATGCAATAAAGAAATATTTACAGACAATATTTTTTGTGAGTTTGTGTAAGAGGATCATATCAGTTTATGAGACAAATCACCAACACCATTAAGCTTTAAACATTTTAAGTTCTAAACGATTCACTTAGATTGTCAGTATACAGATCCACTTAAATTTCATACAAAGTTCAACTGTTTCGAGATACGAGATTAATGTTTTATAGACTTAAACTTATTCGCGTGTCCCACCTCAGAATATACTCCCGTATCCAGATCCCAATATTCAGTCTTACAGGTGAGTATACCTAAATGATATCTGTAAAGGGTTAAATGCGAGGGCCATGAGAGCTCAGGCTATTGCTTCCGCAAAATCAGAGAGATGATGGCTTCGACTTTAGGTGTGTTCCCTTTAGAGAATCTTTTCTTCAACAGCACATGATTAGCATTTTGCAATGTTTCATCATTTTTTATGCTGAGGCTGGTGCTATATTTCAAGCAAGCGAAAAGTATTATACAGGGACTAGGTCATTGCTTCCGCAAAATCAGAAGTCCCGGGATAATACCCCAGATATCACTAAGCATAAAGACCTAGTATCTCAGAAAGAGGGGTCTTTCAAACAAGATTTCAGGGGTTACCCATATATCCGAGAGATGTTCCCCACGAAATAAGTAAGTTTGAAATTTAGGTTTATATCTCGAATACAATCTACTAAGTGTGCAAAAACCTACTGGCATATCATTAGTGAGACCGTTTATCACATTTGACTTTCCAATTCTTTAGCGTGTTGTGATAGTTCACTGATGTACTATTATTTCCTCTTTTTCACAACAAAACTCATTTTGAAATTTTATCATGTTTTTGGATTTTTCAAATTTTCTAATGTTTTTGGATTTTCTGAAATTTCTTACTCCCCTTAAAATTCAAAATCATTTAAAGGAAATTTGAAAACAAACTGTACACATAAACTGACAAACTGATTCGAATTGCTTCAATTCGCCATCCACTTGGCATAAACAATCAGAACTCCCCCTGACAACAAACTAATTTCCCATTATGATTTCAAAACACTTAAGTTTGTTTTAATCAAAAATTGTTTTTCCGGAAAATAAGTTTTATTGATTTTACCATTTGTAAGATCGGAGTTATGATCATCACTTTATTTTCCAATCACTTGTATGAAAGTTAAATCAAGTTCAAATTAATGACCTTGATTAACCACTTGAAGAATGACATATGACACTTTTCAAGAATTAAAATACCACTTGTAGGTCGAAATATCACTTGTAGAAAGATGCCGATTCCTGCTCCACAATTACCAACCTGGGAGCTCCGGCAAGTCCACACTTGTAGGATTTTCACATTTTTAGACTTTTTCACAAAAACATTTTTTTTTTAAATGATGCCGATTCATGCTCCACGATTACCAACTTAGGAGCTCCGGCAAGTCAGAATTTTAAGTAGAAATTCTGTCACCCAAACCTGACCAGTTTTGGGTGATTGTAATTTAACTCTATCCCACCATCTTTTCGATTTATAAAACTCTTTTGCGCCATTTACCTTCCCGTCAACCATCTTCCCAAAGATATGTTTTGCATTTCCATTGAAAACCTTTTCAGCATCAAATTCTTCCTTACCAGCAAAGAATTGATCTGAAATCTCAACCTTTCCAACTTTTAGCTTTAAATTTCTTTTGACAATTTCAAAAAGTTTTCATCGTTCATTTCTGGAACGGAATTCTCATAACTTTTCACAACAAATGACTCCTTTGATTTTGATGAGTCAGATTCATTGTCAGAACTGGTTTCTGAACTTTTAACAACCCATTTTTGTTTGTTCAAATCGACTTTTCTTTTGTAAAAACGCTACGAACTTTCACCAATTTTGAAAGTCGAATCTTTGAACTTTTTAAAACTTTATGTTGGTTGTTTCTTTTCATCAACACATTTCTTTTTCATCTTCAAGTTAGAAGTAACTCCCTGTTTTGTGTTGATGGACATTGGGCAGTTCCAAGCGATGTGTCCAACTTCTTGGCATTTGAAACATGTTCTTCTTTCAACTCTCTTCTCAGATTTTTTCACCAGCTTCTTTTTCCTTTCAGCAAGAAACTCTTTGTTTGTTTGTCTCCAGAATGGTTTCTTCTCTTCTTCTATTGAACTTGCGCCTGAAACAAATTTAGTTTTTGTTTTATAAGTTTTCTCATTTTTATGATTTTCCGGGGGAATGAAACCTAATCCCTGCTTTTTGAAATTACCTTTATGGTTTGGTTTCTTTCGATAACCTGAACCAGAACTGTAACCCTTTTTCTTGTTCAATCTCTGTTGAACTCTTGAAGTGTATTTTTTAGGTTTTTCAGTAAGATTTAAATCTTTTATTTCAGAAATATTAATTTCCGTTAATTTGAAAACCTATTTGATCATTTCAGTTTTGACACTTCTTATTGGAAATTCCTCATCAAAATATAATTTGTCCGAATCATTCAAAGTATATGCCACTTTGATTGGTTCATCATTCAAATTAGATTTTGATAACAGAAATTCTTTATTGTAAACCCATTTGACCAGTGAACTCGGACTCTTGTCTGACGAACTTGAACTTTCAGAATTAGACTCCGACTTTGACTCTTCATCCATATCCAACACCTGATCAACCACTTTCTTTAACAATTCAGACTCATGATCAGTTTTAGACGCTGTGAATGTGACATCAATGTTGTCTGGTAACTCATCAATGGTTTCAGACTTTAACTTTATGTTGACTGCCTTTTTTAGACGCTCCTCATTTGGTTTTCTGGGAGAATAACTCTCATAGATTGGAGGCGGACACTTTTTATACTTGACACTTTGTTTCTTACTAGTATCCTCTTCCATCTTTTTATCTTGAAAAGCTTCAAGACCTGCAACAGTAGGATAAACTCGATCAATCAAATAATCACAAGTAGTATAACTCAACAACAATAGTTTGATTCTTTCACTTTCAATCTTTTCAAGTTCCAAATCCTGCTTCAGCTTTGCACAGTCTTCAATATACTCATTGATGACCTTCTGCTTCGTCATTAGTGTTGAACTCATCATCGTCTGAGCAGCTCCCATCTCTAAATTCGTTTTGTTCAAACTACCAACCGTTCTGTTCAGGACATCATATGATTCCTTTACATATTTCACATCAGATAACAATTTTTCTTTCAACTCTTCTAGTTCATAAATCTTCTTGTCTTTCTTCTCACAATCTTCACAAGGAGCTAAACACTTCAAACACGGTTTTATAATCTCAAATATCTTTTCAACTTCGATGATTTTTTCAACTTCCACAACTTTTTCAACTTCGACTATTTTCTCCACCTCTACAATTTTTTCTACCTCAACAATTTTCGGTTCTTCATCGAATTTTATTTCTTTTTCCCATCTTTCAACTTCAACCTTTTCTGTCGAATTTTCTTCAACTTCTGCTTTTTCAACTTCCAACTTCACCTTTTCTTCAGCAACCCTTCTTGCTTCCAATTCTCTCTTCAATCTAGCTGCCTTCTTCTCATTCAACATCTCGACTTCATCTGCAAAAAACAAATTAAAACTATCAGTATCCAAACCTTTTCTAGCTTTATTGATATACTCTTCCTCGTCATCGGTGTCTGCATCAATTCCTAATTCACTAAAAATCGGTATTCTTTTCAGCTTAGATTTAACTTCTTCTTCTCCCAGAATTCTAGCAACAAGTCCTGAACCAACTGGAATGTATTTATCCCAGCTAAATCCCTCTGCAACTTTTTCATCATCTTGATTAACAAGATAAGCTTTCTTCTTTCCATCTTCAATGGCACGAGATGATGATGGTTGTTGAGCAATCTGATGAAAAATTGATTTTTGATAATAATCGTTCTTTTCTTGTCTTCCGGTTGCTTCTTTGTTTGTACATTCTCGCTTAAAATGACCCTTTTCTCTGCAACGAAAACATGTAACCTTTGATTTGTCAAACCCTATCAGAGACTTAGCAATCTCACTAAACTCATCTCTACCAGTGATTTGTTGAAATTTTTCTGCTCTTCTTATAGCACTAGCTAAACACCACTTGATGTCCATCAATTCAAGTTCCTCAGAATCAATCTGGTCATAATCCTCATTGATGAGCATCGGATTTCCAATTCTTCCAGCAACTAAGCTTTCATATGACTCTAACATAGCAACAAGTGAAGCCATGTGTTGCTTAGCCATTTCTGGAGAAAGATTTTGACCGTTTTGAATGTTCAATGTTACATTGCATTGCAGATTTGTTGAATTATGTCGTTGAGGAGTTGGTGTTGTGAAATTCGGATCAAAACTTGAATATGAAGATGAATGTCCACCACTCTGAGTTACAGTACTACCATTTGTTCCAGAAGAACCATCAGCACTGAAAGCAGTTTTAATCTTTGGACTTGGAGTAGTCTCAAATTTGCTTCCTTTATAGTATAGACTAACATCATGTTGAGCTCTTGGATTATTCATGATAGCAGCTTTCTGAACATCCAATTCATGTTCTTCAAGCTTCTGAATGAACCTCGCCAAATTCATACTTTCAGATTTTCTCGTATGTTTTAGAATCAACAAATATGTTCCCCATTTATGTTGAGGTACTGCATCAGCAAGCTTATCAACCCATTCATCGTCTTCTTTCTTGATCTCCATTCTTCTCATTTCCTGAACAAGAAGACAATATCTATCGATGGTTGTTTTTGTTGTTTCACCTTCAAAAGCTGTAAACATATCAAAAGATTTCTTTAATAAAGCACATTTATTTTTGATCATATCTGCACTTCCTTTAAACTTTTGAATTAACGCCAGCCAAATTGATCTAGCAGTGTCTTCATGTTGAAGCAAAACAAAGATGTCTTCTTCCGCTTGTTGAAGAATGGTAATCATCATCTTTTCACTTGTGTACTTTCATTTCTCACCATCTGAATAGTCACTTAAATCTTTTTCATTCCCACGTTCATCTTTTGGTTTAACGTAATCTATATCTAATGAACACCATGCATCAAACCTATAAGCATGCACCCAGTTTTCAAAACGATTTTTCCATCCTTTGAAATCCTCAATATACATAAGCTTTGGAGGCTTTTGATGAGTTCCTGTCTCATTTTCACTATAAACAGTTTCAGCAACGGTAACTGGAATAACCGGATCAGTAGCAAAAGCATTGTAAAATTCCTCTTCCATGTTTCAGTACAAACTTTCACAAATTCTCAAAGTTCAAACGAAATGATAATCCAAACGAAATGACCTCCTCAGACGAACTCACTTTTGATGCGGAATAACCCTTTGGTGCAAAATGAGAAATTTTCAAACGAAATAGTGTGATTTCGTGCGAAATGAATATCTTTTCAAGCGAAATGAGGTATTTCGCGTGAAATGAGGTATTTCGTGCGAAATGAAAGCTCCAAGGTGTATTTCGTGCGAAATGATGATCAAAATGATGATTCCGTGCGAAATAAGCTGTTGATTTCGCACGAAATGACGGATCTGATTCAAACGAAATAGACTATTTCGCGCGAAATGCTACTGATGTCATCTTTTCGATCAGTTTTTGTGAAAATTGATCAAGTTTTTGTACGATTTTAAGTCTGATTCTTTCAAGGCTTTGTTAAAACTATGTTTCGCACATTATATATGAAATTCAATCTATTTTGACCGTGAAATTCTGTTTAAATTTGAAAAGAAGGTGTAGAAGTCAGAATTTTGATAAAATCAAGCTGAATTCGGTAAGAACTCTTCCTCCTGAGCTCTGATACCACTTGTAGGATCGAGAATCGATCTAAACGAGTCTATCAGAAGAGTTCTAGTCCATATCAAAGGCGGAATTCAATGATATAGATGTAAACACAGCTTAATTCACTTTTAACTGTCTTATATATTGATTTAACAACTTTACAGATCAAACGACTCGTCGGCAGCACTTCGGTACCGGAATCAGCAACCTTACAAATGAAATGGCACAACAGGTATATATAGGCAGTGTATTTCATACGAAATGACCAGGAGTTCATTTCGTGCGAAATAACTTCTCCTACACATTTCTTGTTTTTCGTGCCCTGATCAATCTATCCTATTACAAGACTCGATACAAGACGAAGTCGACAGACATATGCACCAACAGTATTACTAATGTTAAAATGGGTTATTATACTAACGCGTGTGCATTTGTGTAAATTATAGATTGTCACCAGGAAACCCTAAAGGATAATCTAAGACAACAATGTGAGTTGATCCGCTTTTTGTAAACCTTTTGTTAACTATTTTTACAAAACCTCATACAATTAAATGCATATTAAGCAGTTATTGAGTATTGGTAAGAATACAATTATCATGAGTATGTTGGGGTTTTGTATACAAAATTTGTTACCACCTGGTCAAGGAGTAACATTTCCACAAGTCGGGTCTGACAGTACCATGGATGTTAATTGATATAACTTGGAAACAAATGTAATTGCGAGATCGCCTTCAATAATGTACAATGGTTTTTATTTAAACTTGATTAAACTGGGATTCACTCACCAGTATTTCCCACTGACAAATGTTTTTAAAATGCGTTTCAGATAACACACTGTGAAAGCCAAATAGAAGCCAGCTGGACAGCACTGAAGGCTTGGAAAAGTGGCAATAAAGTTACCTAAAATAAAATAGATGCTTTTATTAAATAAAATAAGATTTATTCCTATGAAAACGTGTGTACTGCGAACTTGGTTTTTATCCCATGTGTTTAACATTATGAAATTGTGGCATTTTACTCTGATCCAATATTTCCTAACTACGGTCCTGATAAAAAATTCCGCTGCCAAATTAGACAAACACGCGATACCACCGAAACTGGCTCACGGCCGCCCGTTCCCGGGGATTAGGGATCGGGGGTTGCGACAGAAGGTGGTAACAGAGCTAAGCCACTGATTCAGCCACAGAAGTGTTCTGCTGACATCAAAATTCAATCTGTTAGGAAATAAATTATGGAAATCCGTGCATAATTGTATTATATTGTTGTGTGTTATTTGACTATTTGTTAGTTACAGTATGAGCGACCAAGGACCATCTGACGCGTACCGTCAATTGTCTGGTTCGCCTAAAAGCGAAGGCACCTCCTATTCTCAGCCTGCCCTGTAACACCCCGTGTTTTCACAAGTCAAAGTCAAAGTCAAGGTCAAAGTCAACGACCGGTTTCGCCCAACTTGACTGATATAAATTTCTTTATTTTATTAGTATTACGTGGAGTAAGTGTTGTTAATTGCAATAATCGATGTGTGTTAATCGCTATTCAATCGACCTACGACTGTGAACTATAGGAAGTAACAATGCGATAAAGTTAACTAATCAATAATCAAGCTATGCTAATCGAATCGACTTCTAACCGCAACTCGAGCTATGAATTTTACTCGTTATTATACGTGTGTGTGTGTGCCTTACGTGTTACCTGTGCATGTTTATTTATGTTATGTTGTGATAAGCAAGCGAACTCAATCGAAACTCGAAATCTAACTCGAAATGCAATCAAATTCGAATCGTAAAACGAACTCTAGTAATGGTGGAAAATAGATTATGCGAGATATGAGTGTTTAGGACTGAGAGTAATTTGACTAGGAGAATCTACCGTATCGCATCGATCACAATCGAAATCGAATCAGCAAAGATCAGCGCGTCAAACACCCTAACCAAGGGCCATCCGATCGAATAGCCATTCGACCGGATAGCCACTTGGTAAAGGACGACAGGTGCCATCCGATCGAATCGCCATTCGACCGAACGGTCACCCAGGCGATGTGCTATTCGACCGAACAGTCCTTTTCCTCTTTTGGCATCCTATAAATACCCCTGTCATTATCATCTTTTCCATTTTTGGAAATCCCTGTTCGACCAGCACGCTTAACTCAACCTTTTCTCAGATTTCTCTCAATTCCGGTAAGATCTCGTCCTAAATCTTGTACTTTCTTGATCTACACGCGCTCCTACACCTTTCTATCTTTTAAACCTTAATTTTTAACCGTGAAATCACTAGATTTTGGGTGTTCTAAGGTGACGTCATCATGTGTTCTTCAAGAACTTCATGTTTTGACCTCAATCCACCAAGAACAACATAAATCTAGCCGATTTCCACAGAGATCTTGTAAGGATCTTGACACAAGTATGGGGAAAAGGATTGAAAGATGGTTTTAACCCTCTTTCAACTCTTTTGCACTCCAAGTACTCCAAACCGGTAGGATTCGACCCTGAATTAGTCTTCTACTCAATTATAGTGCTGTACTAGTTCAAGACCCGGATTCTACTTACGAGACTATCGACTTCGGGTTAACCAAGAACGACCGCCTCAAGCCGGTAACCGGCCGGACTAGGGTGATTCCTGGTCGGGTTGGTCAACTGGGTTGGACTAGGGGTTCTGTTGGCTAACACGTTGTCAAAGTGACTCAACATAACGACAAACCTTCAAAACGACCAAGTGTAGAACGAACAGGACAATCGGAATGGATTGCCAGTCGATCGAATTACCATTCGAACGGATAGGTTACCCGAACGAATTGCCACCCGAACGGATTACACTTGGGTCCCACCTTTAAACAATTTTAATTAAAGTTTGGGTATTGAACGAATTGCAATCCGATCGAACGACCTTTGAAAGGATTACTCTTCGGATCATGAGATACTAAGACTTTAAAAGACTTAACAATTTTCAACATGTTCAATAGCACGAATTGTCATCCGCTCGAATTACCATTCGATCGAATGACACTTATGTAGTGAACTTGTTTCCAATAAGTAACCTCATCATGAAGTCGCCGTCCGACCGAATGACCATTCGAACGAATTGCCATCCGCACGACTAGTCATCCGATCGACCGACTTGAAAGATAGAGATACTTCGTTGTTTCAAAATGCTACAACGAAAACTTCAAAAGTCAAACCATCATACACAAACACATCCTTCTCATAGGAAGAAACAATCCACTCGAATCGTCACTCGATCGAATTACCATCCGATCGAATGACCACTCGAACGGATTGTTACCCGCATGAATTGTTGTTCGATCGAATTACCATCCGAACGAACCCCTATTCGACCCTTTCATACTTTGTGACGTTTTACGAATCGCTTATCGTTATGCTACCGAATCTATTCAGGCTAACCGTACTCGCTAAAGCGCTCCCTTCAATCCATAATCGCTGTGAGTATACTCGATCCCTTTTTGCTTTAAGCACTTTTGGGTGTTACATACGTTATGAATATTCAAACTACAATTATCACACTACTCAAACTATTTGAACGCTAACCGTTAAATGCATGTTATACGTGGCTTATGAATGCTTGTTTGTTATGTTTACACATGGAATGCTGTCTACCTGCCTTAGCAACGATAGTACTATAGTTTGGACTCAGCACCCGTACACACGGGGGTTGTTAAGGATCTTTTACTTGCATGGATTACGGTGGTAATCATGTATTGCGAACTGCCTCGGGCAGTCAACCCGCAGTCATTGGTATCGATGGATCTATGTCGATAACTAACGTGCTTCTTTTCACTATGTGTACGTGCTGGTTATGCGTAAACGAATTTGAACTCTATATGTTATTATCAAACTTCTATGCTCTCCTTTACATTATATGTATAGACTTTTATTTTAACGTATGTGACAGGTGCTTAGGACGCACACTTGGTAGGAAATTGAAGCTAGAATAAATCTTTAGAGCCCAACAAATAGTTGTCTGTAGTGGTCAAACTAAGGGTCTCTAGAAGCAGATAAACAATTGCTGTCTATTTAAATCTGAGTTGTCGGAACAGAATATTTGCCTAGATTTTTGTCTGTAATAATTGTTTTGCTGTTTGAAATACGGTATGGGACGTATTATTTAAATTGAATAGTATTGATAATTGTTATGGAAACTTCTGGACAATCTGTTTCGCTCAGTGTCACGCCCAGATGATTCCGCCATCGGTTGGGGTGTGACAGATTGGTATCAGAGCCATAACTATAGGGAATTAGGCAAGACTCGACCTAGTCCGGGTCAATGTCTTAGAGACCTAGACTATAGTTAAGAACCAGCAGACCGAACTTATGTGCTGTACCCAGCTATTTCTCGCTATCACTGCACTCGAATCTCCACAAAGGATCAAACGATTTCGTTGGGATTAGGTGTGAAAACCGCAAACTCTCGACTAAATTGCTTGATCAGTGCCGATTTTATCAATTTATCAACGATTTCCTCATTATTTTCAATAACAAGCGAGGAGAATTATACCAAATCAGGAGTGAAATCCATATTTTGATGAATAATCTCCTCAATTTTGCTAAAACAAGGGAGAAGTTGCTAAGCTAGGGGTGAAACCCTAACCTTGACAACTTGCTCCTAACTTTTGCTCATTTCACCAAAGCCTCGACGAACTTCAACGACCTGAGTTCATGAGTATGACCCAGGGAGTACGTGTTAAATGCCCAAGAAGCGAGGCAGGAACACGATCCCAAAAGTCGAAGTGTGACGACAAGTCTGTTGAGAATAGTCGAATCACTTTGGGTAGTCAACGTCTAGTAGCCGCAGACGATCTAATTCTCGATTTAATATGTTTGGAGTCGGCAGTTGTCGCTCCGATAATTCATCAATTTTATGTGTTTTATGTGCTTTTATCTATTTATGTGTTTAAATTTTTTTGAAGAATTACTCGATTTTGCTTTCATTTCGATCGACACGCACGACTCGCACTGCATTTTTATCTCAAGTCGCTAACAAATCGCCGAATTTTGGACAAACCTATGCTAAACTACGTTATTCGATATACTAAACGCGATCGCTATACTCGAACGATCGCGAGCCTTGAATAATATGTTTCTGTTTTCTGACTGCTTCTAAGTGACCCAATGCGTATGCGCTTCCTTGCTCCTGTGTTTTACGTGCTTAGGCGTTATGTGATTATTTGCTCTACATGCTTAGGAATTATGTGATTATGTGATTCTACGTGTTTATGTGAATTGTGCTCTATGTGTTATGTGTGTACGAAAGTGTACGTGTGACTGGGCTTTAGTAAGTAGTAAACGTGTGAGGTGAGATTCGAATACAATGTGTTGAGTTCCGTGGCGATGTCTATTGCAGACAATGTCGTCTGGATCCCGTCATGCACTTTCCCGTCAAGAAAAGAGAGACAGACGTCTTGCTTCCATCATCGCTAAAAGCGTAGCAAAGGCTGTGAGTGATGTCTATGAGAATGCCAGCAAATCATCTGAGGAATCAAGAACCGACGCTCCCAAAGCTACCGCAAGGCCTTTCAGTTTCAAGCAATTCAAGTCTTGTAGGCCAAAAGAATTCACTGGCGAAGGAGGTCCCACAGCACTATTTCACTGGTTCGACTCTATTGAGGTTACTCTACGACAGAGTGGTTGCCCTGATGACCTTCGAACTCTGAATGCTACCGGCGTTTTCCAGTCCCGTGCATTAGACTGGTGGACGGCCGAGAGGAACAAGCGAGGGAACGATGCAGCCTACGGTCTGTCGTGGGACGAGCTCAAGGAAGTTATGCTAGAGGAATTCTGCCATCCTCACGAACGTCAAAAGCTAGAAGATGAATTTTGGCACATACAGCAAAAAGATGGTGACAATGCTGGTCTTACTGCTTGTTTTAAACAGCTCAGCATTATCTGTCCCGATCAAGTCAAGACTCCCGACATGACGATCAAGAAGTACATCCGGGCCCTGCCCGACTGCGTTGCTGATTTCATGCAAGCGGCTAAGACTACGACGATCGAGGAAACTTATCTACTGGCCGCTGAAATCAACGACAAGCGGGTTAAGGCTGGTGTCTGGGATAAGACTTCGAAGCATCTGCATCAAGCTACTGCTACCGCACCAACTGCTGAACCTACCTCATCAGGCAACAAGAGGAAGAACAAGAGAAAGAACAGCTCCAACAACAAGAACTGTGCGATCACTGCTGCACCGGTTCAAGTCGTACCTGCCCAACAGCGTCAAGTAGCAGCGCCTGTGGCCAATGCACTGCCTGCAAAGCGTGCATACACTGGGCCACATCCGCTCTGCCCTACTTGCACCTACCACCACCCAACTGCCATTGCTTGCCGTTACTGTGCTCACTGCAACGTATACGGCCATTTTACTGCTAACTGCCGCATCCGACAAGCTCCTGCTCACCAAGCTCTGCTCACTGCCCCACAGGGTCAACAAGCTCCTCCGGCACCCGCAGTCAAAGCCAGAGCCTGCTTCGCATGTGGCGACCCGAACCATTTCGCCAACATGTGCCCAAACAAGGTCGTGAAGCAAGAGCCTCAGCAACAGCAGCCACAGCAACAACAGGCCGCATGCGCCAGAACTTTCAACCTCAACGTGTGTCAAGCCCAGGCCGACAACAACGTGGTCAATGGTACGTTCCTTGTGAATGGTATTTATGCTTCATGTTTGTTTGATACTGGAGCCGATAACTGCTTTGTGTCGCTCGAATTTGAGAAACTCCTTAGTCGTAAACGTTCCCAACTCTCCTCGGCATTCGATGTTGAAGTCGCAACCGGAAGAACCGTCGCCGTCAATTCCGTTATCCATGATTGTACTCTCGAGCTCAATAATCACATCTTCCCAATTGATCTCATTCCGATGCAACTCGGAAGTTTCGACGTTATAGTAGGCATGGACTTTCTTGGAGAAAACCATGCTGAAGTTGTATGCTTCGACAAAATGATTCGATTCTCGCTCGCGAATGGTGACTCATTGTGTGTATATGGTGATACTACTTCGAAGGGTCTCAAACTTATGTCCTGTGTCCAAGCTAGTAAGTATCTCCGCAAGGAATACAGGGCTTTCTTGGCTAACGTTGTAGCAGCGGAGAAGGAAAAGAAAAAGAAAAAGAAGAAGGAAGTGAAGGACATCCCTGTGGTTCGAGAATTTCCTAATGTTTTTCCAGAGGATCTTCCTTGATTACCGCCAAGTCGTGATATCGACTTTCGTATCGATCTCATTCCTGGAGCCAACCCTATTGCCAAAGCTCCTTATCGTCTTGCACCATCCGAAATGCGCGAACTCTCAACCCAACTCCAGGAATTACTTGAGAAAGGCTTCATTCGCCCGAGCACCTCTCCGTGGGGCGTGCCAGTCCTTTTCGTAAAAAAGAAGGACGGGTCGTTCAGGATGTGCATCGACTATCGGGAATTGAATAAGTTAACTATCAAGAACCGCTATCCTCTGCCGCGTATTGAAGATTTGTTCGATCAACTACAAGGCGCTACGTGTTTCTCAAAGATCGACCTGCGTTCAGGATATCACCAGCTACGTATTCAAGAGGAGGATATACCTAAAACCGCGTTTCGTACTCGTTACGGTCACTACGAATTTGTTGTCATGCCTTTTGGCTTAACCAACGCACCAGCAGTTTTCATGGATCTGATGAATCGCGTGTGTAAACCATATCTCGACCGTTTCGTCATCGTATTCATCGACGATGTCTTGATTTATTCCAAATCGAAAACCGAACATGCGCAACATCTACGTTTGGTTCTCGAGTTACTCCATGGGAAACAACTTTATGCCAAGTTCTCCAAGTGTGAATTCTGGCTGGAGGAAGTTCAGTTTCTGGGTCACATCGTAAATAGTCAAGGCATTCACGTCGACCCTGCAAAGATTGAAGCTGTCAAGAGCTGGGTTACACCTAAGAATCCGTCTGAAGTCCGCTCTTTTCTCGGGCTAGCGGGCTATTATCGACGATTTATCGAAGGATTCTCGAAGATGGTTGTACCACTTACCTCTCTTACGCATAAGGACCAGCCTTTTGTCTGGGGAACCAAACAAGAGACTGCCTTCCAAAACCTCAAGCACATGCTTTGCAACGCTCCTGTTCATTGCCAGACGGAAACGATGATTTCATTGTCTACTGTGATGCTTCCAACCTTGGTCTTGGTTGCGTTCTCATGCAACGGGACAAGGTCAAAGCTTACGCTTCTCGTCAGCTCAAAATCCACGAGAAGAACTATACAACCCATGATCTCGAGCTAGGCGCAGTTGTTTTTGCGTTAAAGATTTGGCGACACTACCTATATGGTACCAAGTGTACGATCTTCACCGATCATAGGAGCCTACAACACATCTTTAATCAGAAGGAACTTAATATGCGTCAACGCCGATGGGTAGAACTTCTCAACGATTACGACTGTGAGATCCGTTATCACCCAGGCAAGGCAAATGTCATTGCCGACGCACTCAGCAGATGAAGTTACCTGCTTAGCACCCGTAATGTTCAAGCCCAACACGATCTCGAAACCCTCATCCGCGACGCTCAACATGCATGTTTCAATGAACGCACCCTAAAGAAAGAAAGAATCTACCACGATGGAGCCCAGCTTGTGAGCAAATCGAACGGGATATTCCACTTTGTAGACCGAATTTGGATTCCCAAGCGAACCAATTTGCGACAAATCTTAATGGACGAAGCCCACAAATCTCGGTATTCTATTCACCCCGGTGCCGACAAAATGTACCGGGACCTCCGTTATAGGTACTGGTGGCCGGGTATGAAAAGAGACATCGCTCTCTACGTCGAAAAATGGCTAACTTGTGCTAGAGTCAAGGCTGAACATCAAAGACCCTCTGGCTTACTTCAACAACCACCGATTCCCATGTGGAAGTGGGAGAGCATAGCCATGGATTTTATAACCAAGTTGCCGCACACGTCATCTGGTCACGACAGCATATGGGTTGTGGTCGACCGTTTGACTAAATCAGCTCACTTTCTGCCAATACGAGAAGACTACAAGGTAGAACGATTAGCCCGAATCTACACCGACGAGATCATTTGTAATCATGGAACGCCTCGTGACATCATTTCTGACCGTGATGCTCGGTTCACCTTACGACTATGGGAAACGTTTCAAACGGCACTCGGTACATCGCTTAATCTAAGTACCGCTTTCCACCCTCAAACCGACGGTCATACTGAAAGAACGATTCGTACCCTTGAAGACATGCTCCGTTCGTGTGTCCTAGACTTTGGAGGTAATTGGGATAAATACCTGTCGTTAGTCGAATTCTCGTATAACAACAGCTACCATTCTAGCATCCAAATGGCACCATTCGAGGCATTATACGGAAGAAGATGTCGATCGCCTATTGTATGGCACGAGATCGGTCATTCGCAACTAACCAGTCCTGAGCTATTACAAGAAACGACAGACAAAATTTTCCAAATCCGAGACAACCTGGTGAAAGCTCGGGATCGACAGAAAGTTTACGCCGATAAAAAGCGCAAGCCCCGCGAATTTGGCGTTGGTGACCACGTACTCCTAAAGGTATCACCTTGGAAGGGTGTGGTCCGATTCGGCAAGAAAGGGAAACTCGCGCCTCGATATGTTGGACCTTTTAAGATTCTGGAAAGGATCGGAAAAGTCGCATACAGACTCGAATTACCGGAGGAACTTAGTAACGTCCACCCGATTTTCCACGTGTCAAACCTCCGAAAGTGCCTAGCCAACCACGATTTACATGTCTCGCTAGACGATCTACAAGTGAACGAAACATTACACTTCGTGGAAAAGCCTGTCGAAATCATGGATCGCCAAACCAAGCAAATCCGACGCTCACGCATTCCTATTGTGAAATTCCGATGGGAAGGCAAACGAGGCGCAGAGTTCACTTGGGAACTCGAAAGCGACATGAAGGCTAAGTACCCGCAGTTGTTTCAAGAGAGGAGCTAGAGAGAGAAAGTAGTATTGTGATTCTAGTGCTTTGTACGATTTCATATCAATCTATAGAACCACCGATTATAGTACGTCCTAGTGTGTTTGGTCACGCACGTTCACGGATTCCGTGTCACAAGCGATCATTTCGAAGTCAAAATCGGTCCAAACGGAAAGTTCTCAAACGTGATTCACGGGGTTGTACAGCTTCCAGCCTAATTTCGGGACGAAATTCCCTAAACAAGGGGAGGCTGTAACACCCCGTGTTTTCACAAGTGAAAGTCAAAGTCAAGGTCAAAGTCAACGACCGATTTCGCGCAACTTGACTGATAGAAATTTCTTTATTTTATTAGTATTACGTGGAGTAAGTGTTGTTAATTGCAATAATCGATGTGTGTTAATAGCTATTCAATCGACCTACGACTGTGAACTATAGGAAGTAACAATGCGATAAAGTTAACTAATCAATAATCAAGCTATGCTAATCGAATCGACTTGTAACCGCAACTCGAGCTATGAATTTTACTCGTTATTATACGTGTGTGTTTGCCTTACGTGTTACCTGTGCATGTTTATTTATGTTATGTTGTGATAAGCAAGCGAACTCAATCGAAACTCGAAATCTAACTCGAAATGCAATCAAATTCGAATCGTAAAACGAACTCTAGTAATGGTGGAAAATAGATTATGCGAGATATGAGTGTTTAGGACTGAGAGTAATTTGACTAGGAGAATCTACCGTATCGCATCGATCACAATCGAAATCGAATCAGCAAAGATCAGCGCGTCAAACACCCTAACCAAGGGCCATCCGATCGAATAGCCATTAGACCGGATAGCCACTTGGTAAAGGACGACAGGTGCCATCCGATCGAATCACCATTCGACCAAACGGTCACCCAGGCGATGTGCTATTCGACCGAACAGTCCTTTTCCTCTTTTGGCATCCTATAAATACCCCTGTCATTGTCATCTTTTCCACTTTTGGAAATCCCTGTTCGACCAGCACGCTTAACTCAACCTTTTCTCAGATTTCTCTCAATTCCGATAAGATCTCGTCCTAAATCTTGTACTTTCTTGATCTACACTCGCTCCTACACCTTTCTATATTTTAAACCTTAATTTTTAACCGTGAAATCACTAGATTTCGGGTGTTCTAAGGTGACGTCATCATGTGTTCTTCAAGAACTTCATGTTTTGACCTCAATCCACCAAGAACAACGTAAATCTAGTCGATTTCCACAGAGATCTTGTAAGGATCTTGACACAAGTATGGGGAAAAGGGATTGAAAGATGGTTTTAACCCTCTTTCAACTCTTTTGCACTCCAAGTACTCCAAACCGGTAGGATTCGACCCTGAATTAGTCTTCTACTCAATTATAGTGCTGTACTAGTTCAAGACCCGGATTCTACTTACGAGACTATCGACTTCGGGTTAACCAAGAACGATCGCCTCAAGCCGGTAACCAGCCGGACTAGGGTGATTCCTGGTCGGGTTGGTCAACTGGGTTGAACTAGGGGTTCTGTTGGCTAACACGTTGTCAAAGTGACTCGACAGAACGACAAACCTTCAAAACGACCAAGTGTAGAACGAACAGGACAATCGGAACGGATTGCCAATCGATCGAATTACCATTCGAACGGATAGGTTACCCGAACAAATTGCCACCCGAACGGATTACACTTGGGTCCCACCTTTAAACAATTTTAATTAAAGTTTGGGTATTGAACGAATTGCAATCCGATCGAACGACCTGTGAAAGGATTACTCTTCGGATCATGAGATACTAAGACTTTAAAAGACTTAACAATTTTCAACATGTTCAATAGCACGAATTGTCATCCGCTCGAATTACCATTCGATCGAATGACACTTATGTAGTGAACTTGTTTCCAATAAGTAACCTCATCATGAAGTCGCCGTCCGACCGAATGACCATTCGAACGAATTGCCATCCGCACGACTAGTCATCCGATCGACCGACTTGAAAGATAGAGATACTTCGTTGTTTCAAAATGCTACAACGAAAACTTCAAAAGTCAAACCATCATACACAAACACATCCTTCTCATAGGAAGAAACAATCCACTCGAATCGTCACTCGATCGAATTACCATCCGATCGAATGACCACTCGAACGGATTGTTACCCGCACGAATTGCTGTTCGATCGAATTACCATCCGAACGAACCCCTATTCGACCCTTTCATACTTTGTGACGTTTTACGAATCGCTTATCGCTATGCTACCGAGTCTATTCAGGCTAACCGTACTCGCTAAAGCGCTCCCTTCAATCCATAATCGCTGTGAGTATACTCGATCCCTTTTTGCTTTAAGCACTTTTGGGTGTTACATACGTTACGAATATTCAAATTACAATAATCACACTACTTAAACTATTTGAACGCTAACCGTTAAATGCATGTTATACGTGGCTTATGAATGCTTGTTTGTTATGTTTACACGTGGAATGATGTCTACCTGCCTTAGCAACGATAGTACTATAGTTTGGACTCAGCACCCGTACACACGGGGGTTGTTAAGGATCTTTTACTTGCATGGATTACGGTGGTAATCATGTATTGCGAACTGCCTCGGGCAGTCAACCCGCAGTCATTGGTATCGATGGATCTATGTCGATAACTAACGTGCTTCATTTCACTATGTGTACATGCTGGTTATGCGTAAACGAATTCGAACTCTATATGCTATTATCAAACTTGTATGCTCACCTTTACATTATATGTATTGACTTTTATTTTAACGTATGTGACAGGTGCTTAGGACGCACACTTGGTAGGAAATTGAAGCTAGAATAAAGCTTTAGAGCCCAACAAATAGTTGTCTGTAGTGGTCAAACTAAGGGTCTCTAGAAGCAGATAAACAATTGCTGTCTATTTAAATCTGAGTTGTCGGAACAGAATATTTGCCTAGATTTTTGTCTGTAATAATTGTTTTGTTGTTTGAAATACGGTATGGGACGTATTATTTAAATTGAATAGTATTGATAATTGTTATGGAAACTTCTGGACAATCTGTTTCGCTCAGTGCCACGCCCCGATGATTCCGCCATCGGTTGGGGTGTGACATGCCCTCTCAGGGTACTCTGCTGATACGGAAGAAGGAATCTTTGTGTTTAAGGCCAAATCTGAGGAGCCATTCCCTCATAAAAAGAGAGGATGGTTCAGTCGAGGGGCACACGAGCGTAGGAAGCGTATGAAAAAGTTACAAGAACAGAGAGTACTAGCAGCAGCCAAAAGAGAAACCGATGCCTATGCCCAGGATATGATTAATAGGGGTATAGCCAACATCCACATCCTAGCAACCACTGCAGCTAACCCTAACCTGGAGAAAATGATAGCACCCCAACCACAACTACCAATCCCTGAACAACCCATGGAGATAGAAAACCCTGAAAATCAAGTAGAAATGCATGACTTCAATCCGGAAGAAATACCTAGGGTACCAGCACCAAACCCCCTAGACCCAAATTACGACCCCTGGTGGGATGACAGTAGGGACTATGTGCAACGTTACCCGATACATGAGGACATGCCCATGCCAACCATAGGAGCCTACCCAGGTTTGGATCCTTTAGATCCCTATTACCACGATGAATACATTAGGGGGATTTTAGAAGATCCTTACCGATTCCAGGCACCTACACCCCCATATCAAGAACCCGCACCCAGATTCCGAACCCAATCCTAGAACCTGCACCCTCAATGAGTGCAGAAAACGTACAAGAACTTAGGACATTCGTTGAGGAAATTTTAGAAAGTAGTGAACGAATGAGACAGGTGGGAGAGCGACTCGTCTGGAAGTATGACGAGCGCAATATGGATTTTTGGATGAATCCATATCCATGAATGTGATGGTAGAGACGGTAATAGTAATAATAATAATAAAATAATAATAATATAATATGTGTGTATCTGTATGAAAAATATATTTTTTTTTTTTGGGTAAAGGGTTACCCCGGTGATTTTATAACATAAACAAAAAAAATACAAGTAGGAAGGCTGATAAACCCCCTAGTTCTCTTCGTGACATACCACAAAAGAGTATACAAATAAAAAACCCAACCAAAACGGTTTAACTAGTAAAACAAGAAACAATATGCTAACGCCTTCATTGCTCTTCAAAGTACTCTACCCCATCAATTTTCCACTCCTCCAAAAAACGTCTCACATTATCACCATTTTTATACTTGAAAGAGATCAATTTGGTTCTAACCATGCTAAGAATATGTTCCGATGTTTGTTCAGGAGGCCGCAATCTATTACTGAAGAATCTAGTATTTCTTTCGCTCCAAATAGCATAAGCCGAAGCAGCAGTAACCAGTTTACTAACGATCGATGATACTGATCTTGATTTAGCTCTCGGAATCAGCCAAGAGACTATATCCTCCCATCGCTCCTGAACCGCACTCATGCCCGCTCTATTTCGAACTGAGTTCCACACCTCCTTCGAGTATGAGCATTCAAAAAATAAATGTTCATGCGTCTCTAGACCTGCATAGCACAACAAACAACACATCTGATTCATAGAGCCGGTAACATTATGATTCCACTGAAGAATACGATCCTGGGTCCAAAGTTTCCTCTTGAAAATCAGCCAACACGTGAAAGCATGCTTTGGAATGTTAAATGAAGACCATACGATCGTTGACCAAGGTTTCTGTTGCTCCCGAACACGAATGGAATTCCACACCTCTTTAGAAGTGAAATGCACTAATTTACCTTCCGGATTCCTCCACAAGATCTGGTCTTTAGCATTAGAAATATTAACAGATTGCAACTGAAACAATACCGGATAAACATCCCTCCATGCGTCTGGCCAGGTCCACAACCCGTGCTCGATCACGTCCGAAACTTTAGTCTTTACATTGTAACCATATCTCGCCATTTGTCTAGGAGTAACAAAATTCGCAAGCGGGCAGTCAATACACCACTTATCAAACCAAATGAAAGTACTTTGACCATTACCCACTTTGGTCCAAAACAGATCCCGAAAAATCACCCTACATTTTAATAATTTCTTCCATCCCCAAGGTGAGTTCAGTTGAACCGGAATATCCCATAAACTGCGACCTTTGAGCCTATATAACCCAACCCAATTATTCCATAGAGACTTCCTGCCCGATAGAAGACTATAAAAATGGTAAGCCATGAACGATTTGTTTACATCAGCAATGCGCCTAATCCCCAAACCTCCCTCGACCTTAGGAAGACATACCTCCTTCCAAGCAACCTTTGCTCTACCTTTAGATGCTGTACCACGACCCCAAAGAAACCATTTCATTTTGCTTTCAAGCTCCTTTATAACACTAGCCGGTAAGATAAAAACTGAAGCCCAGTAAACATGAATGGACGAGAGCACTGATACGACTAATTGTAATCTACCAGCAAATGAAAGAAAACGATTCTTCCAATCCATGATCCTCTTATTCATTCGTTCCACCAGAACTTGACAATCTTTCACTAATAGTCTAGAAGCTAGCAAAGGGACCCCCAGATACTTGATAGGAAGCTTACCTTCCTCAAACGGAATCAGCTCCATAATTCTCTCCTTAGCACGTTTCGGAACATTACAGAAGAAAATAGTGCTTTTTGCGTTACTCGGAACAAAACCCGAAACCTTTTCAAACTCCTTTAGGGACTTCATAATAATCTTAATCGAATTAACTTCCCCTCTAGCAAACAAGAATAAATCATCCGCGAAACAAAGATTGATGATCATCTGTTTTTCACATTTGTTATGAAACTTAAAAGAGTTATCCAATTCAGCTGCTTTTCTAAGAATGAGAGATAATACCTCCATAACCATAGTAAATAAGTATGGAGACATCGGGTCGCCTTGTCGCAAACCCCGCTTCCCTTTGAAGTAACCATGAATATTACCGTTTATACTTAAAGAGAATGATGTAGTTGTGACACATTCCATAATCCATTTTATAAACCGTTGATGGAACCCAAATCCGTGCAAGATGTCACACAAGAACCTCCAATCAACTGTATCATAAGCTTTTTGAATATCCACTTTCATAGCACTTCGAGGAGGACCAATCTGACGATGATAATTGTGCATTAGTTCCTGCGTTAACATTATGTTGTCCGATACCCTCCTACCTGGGACGAAAGCTGATTGATTTTCACTAATAATCTCCTTCAATCCTTCAAGA
Source organism: Helianthus tuberosus (assembly GCA_030545235.1). Classification (NCBI taxonomy): domain Eukaryota; kingdom Viridiplantae; phylum Streptophyta; class Magnoliopsida; order Asterales; family Asteraceae; genus Helianthus; species Helianthus tuberosus. Next base: position 91,194,018 of record CM060369.1, read on the forward strand.
ATCCTGTTAGTTATAATCTTGCTAATCCCCTTATAGACAACATTGCAGCACGAAATCGGCCTGTAATCAGTTACTACACCCGGCGTAGATACCTTAGGAATTAAGGCAAGATTATTAGTGTGTGTATATAATGTGTGTACGGATGCCTACTATTATTAGTGTAATTTTATTTCAGTCGGTATTGTAATTTTAATTTCAGTACTGGTGTGTAATAGATGCATAGTATATGAAAATAGAGTAAGTCGCAATGATCGACGCTTTTGACCAAAATGTGTGTCATGTGATTGACTATATTAAATATTATTTTGTGATATTAATATGGGGTAATTATTTAAAATTCGGATGGCTGGCGAAGGAAATCAAGGAAATCTGAATAACGATAACCAGAGTAACATTAACTTGGTTAATGAAAATCCAAGCATCAATAACAATGGAAACCAAATGGATAATAGTGTCGTTCAACACATAGTGGCACAAGGAATTATAGATGCACTGCCATTTATTATTCAAACGGTTCAGGAAGCGAATAATAAAAGTAAACATAGCAGTAAGCGACCAATTGAACCAGAACACAGCGTAAACAATGGACCCATACTTCAAATGCCCATTTCCAAAAGAAGAAGAACCATGCCTTATGGTTGTTCTTACAAAGAATTTTGGTCCTGCAAACCAATAGAATTCTCGGGCAATGAAGGACCCATTGCAGCCCTACGCTGGATAGAAAAGACTGAGGCTGTTTTAAAAATAAGCAAGTGTGCTGAAGAAGACAAAATAATGTTTGCTTCTAATCTATTTAAGAACTCAGCCTTAGAATGGTGGAACACTATCCTCCAATCAAAAGGAAGTGATAGGATATACAACATGGAATGGGAGGAATTTAAAAATATGGTAGAAAGGAAATTTTGCTCTCCCAATGAAAAGGAACAGATAGCAAATAAGTTTCTGAACCTTAGGATGACCGGGGTAGATAGTAAGAGTTATACTACCACATTCTTCGAATATGCTAGAATAGTACCAACCCTTGCATCACCTGAACCAGTGTTAATCTCCCGTTATATCTGGGGATTGATTGGAGAGATTAGACACGTAGTCAAGGCAGCTAGACCCCAAACTATAGAAGAAGCTGTAGAACTAGCAAATACCTTGACAGATGAGTTAATCCGTACTAGAGAAGAAGACCAGAGGAGAAACCTAGCTCAAAGGCTTACCCAAGAATTCCGTTCTGAGAATTATAACCGTAGGAATATGGGTTCTACCTCTGCACCATTCTGCAAGGTCTGCAAGAAAAAGCATTCGGGAAAATGCTCCACTCTTTGCAATTTCTGCAAGATGCCAGGACATAAGGAAGAAGATTGCAGGAGAAAATCCAGTAATGGACTATGCTTCAACTGTGGAGAAAAAGGTCACATCAATCTGATTTTATTCGTTAAAAAGGACGGATCAATGCGTGTGTGCATTGACTACCGTGAATTGAACAAGGTCACGATTAAGAATCGGTACCCATTACCGAGAATCGATGATCTGTTCGATCAACTGCAAGGAGCTCGATTTTTCTCTAAAATCGATTTAAGGTCAGGATATCATCAATTAAAGGTACAGGAAGAGGACATTCCTAAAACCGCATTTAGAACAAGGTATGGACATTATGAATTTACTGTCATGCCATTTGGTTTAACCAATGCCCCAGCCGCATTTATGGACATAATGAACCGAATATGTAAGCCATATTTGGATAAATTCATAATTGTTTTTATTGATGATATTCTCATTTATTCTAAAAGGAAGGAGGATCATGCAAAGCATTTACACGCACTTCTAAGTCTATTAAGAAAGGAAAAGCTTTATGCTAATTTTTCAAAGTGCGAGTTTTGGTTAGAACAGGTACAGTTTCTTGGACATTTAGTGAACCATGAAGGAATTCATGTGGATCCAACAAAGATCGAGGAGATTATCAAATGGAAAACCCCTGAGTCACCAACCGAGGTTAGAAGTTTCTTAGGATTGGCAGGTTATTATAGAAGGTTTATTCGAGATTTTTTCTAGAATAGCCATTCCTTTAACTAAATTAACTTGTAAATCCATTAAGTTTGAATGGGGACCAAAACAAGAAGAAGCATTTAGAATTCTTAAGCATAGATTAGCCCATACACCCATACTAGCGTTACCAGAAGGAACTGAAGATTTGGTAGTATATTGTGACGCTTCTAAGTTAGGTTATGGATGTGTGTTGATGCAACGCCAAAAGGTTATAGCATATGCGTCTAGACAACTTAAGAATCATGAAAAGAATTATTCAACCCATGATTTGGAATTAGGAGCTATAATTTTTGCCCTTAAGATTTGGAGACATTACCTTTATGGTAGTAAGTTTACCATATTCACTGATCATAAGAGTTTAAGGTATGTTTTTGGGCAAAAGGAATTAAATATGAGACAAAGGCGCTGGATGGAGATGCTTAGTGATTATGATTGTGATATCCAGTATCATGAAGGAAAAGAAAATGTAGTGGCAGATGCTTTAAGCCGAAAGTATCACGAAAAGCCAAAAAGGGTATGTTCTCTTAAATTAAATCTATAAGTAGATTTAAATAATCAGATAAGAAAAGCACAAGAGTCAGTAATCAAGGAAGATACTGAAAAGTTAAAGGGTATGCTAAAGGAATTAGAACAAGGAACAGATGGAATTTGGAGATTCCATAAAAAGAGAATGTGGATACCTAAATTAGGAAATCTGCGTCATCGTATATTAGAAGAAGCCCATAAGTCCAAGTATACAATGCATCCAGGAAGCGATAAGATGTACCAGGATTTAAGAAAGAATTTATGGTGGATAGGAATGAAAAAGGACATAGCAGCCTATGTTTCTAAATGTTTAACTTGTTCACAAGTTAAAGCTGAACACCAGAAACCCTCAGGATTGCTACAACAATTAGAAATGCCAGTATGGAAATGGGAATTGATAACAATAGATTTTGTTACTAAATTACCCAAAACAAGAAAATGTAATGATACAATCTGGGTGATTGTAGATAGGCTAACCAAGTCAGCTCATTTCCTACCAATGAAAGAAACTTTCAGTATGGAACAGCTAGCTAAATTATATGTAAATGAAATAGTTTCATTACATGGAATACCTTTATCAATTGTTTCTGATAGAGATAGCCGTTTTACTTCTCATTTTTGGTCAAGTTTCCAAAAGGCAATGGGAACCAAGTTAAATCTGAGCACAGCTTATCATCCTCAAACAGACGGACAAAGCGAAAGGACAATTCAGACGATGGAAGACATGCTTAGAGCTTGTGTAATTGATTTCGGAGGTAATTGGGACGATCACTTACCTTTAATAGAATTTTCTTATAATAATAGTTATCACACAAGTATCAATGCTGCACCATTCGAAGCACTTTATGGACGAAAGTGCCGAACCCCACTCTGTTGGGCAGAAATTGGGGAAAAGCAACTATCTGGACCTGAGATAGTGCAAGAAACAACTGACAAGATTATTCAAGTTAAGGAACGACTGAAAGCAGCACGTGATCGACAAAAGAGCTATGCTAATAACCGACGCAAACCATTGGAATTTCAAGTAGGAGATAAAGTATTGTTAAAAGTCTCTCCTTGGAAAGGAGTGGTAAGATTCATCAAAAGAGGAAAGCTAAGTCCCAGGTATGTTGGACCTTTTGAGATTATTAGAAGAATAGGACCTGTAGCCTATCAGCTACAATTGACAGAAGAAATGGCAGGAATACATGATGTATTTCATGTATCGAATATCAAGAAATGCTTAGCCGATGAATCGCTGATGATACCTCTTAAGGATATAGAGATAAATGAACAACTCAAGTTTGTAGAAAGGCCTCTACAGATTGAAGACAGGAAAGTCAAAAACCTCAAACACAAGAGACTAGTTCTGGTCAAAGTGAAGTGGGACTCCAAAAGAGGACCTGAATACACATGGGAGCTTGAATCAGAAATGCGAAGGAAATATCCACACTTTTTCCAGTAGATCTCGAGGACGAGCTCTAAAACAAGGTGGGGAGGATATAACAACTCTAAACCGACACCCTCGAATTATTTTCCGACACCCTAATATATTTTAAAATATCCCAATATGTCCCAAAATACACCCCATAAACGAAAACGGGCACCGAATACCTTAAATATTAATAAAAATAATTAAAAATTGAATTTTTGGGGTTTAGGCGGGCCGCGTAAGCCACCCCTTAAGCTTACGCGGGCCGCGACGACTTAAAACCTGGCGAAACCCTGGGCCGCCACGTGGCCCAACACCCGGCAAGTCTAGTCGATGACCCAGCCAAGCTACGCGTTGACCAGGGTTTGACGCGGGCCGTGTAGACCCTTGTCTACATTTACGCGGGCCGCGTAAAAGTTGAAGTGAGGCCCTATATAAGCAGGCATCGGATCTTCAGTCGAATTCGTTCAAAAAAACGTTTTCTTTCTCTAAATTCGGAATTGTAGGCATAATCTACGGGTATTATACCCCCCTAAATAGCGAAGTTCTGCTCCATTGTAAGTATTATAACCCCTGTATACATATTAGATACGCTGCCCGATTGATCTAGTGTTCCGTAACGGCTGTCGTGGTTCTGCCCGACGTAGTCGTTGGAATGCCGTCTCGGGGAGGGTATCACTAGTGTTAAAATGGGTTATTATACTAACGCGTGTGTATTTGTTTAAATTATAGATTGTCACCAGGAAACCCTAAAGGATAATCTAAGACAGCAATGTGAGTTGATCCGCTTTTTGTAAACCTTTTGTTAACTATTTTTACAAAACCTTATACAATTAAATGCATATTAAGCAGTTATTGAGTATTTGTAAGAATACAATTATCATGAGTATGTTGGGGTTTTGTATACAAAATTTGTTACCACCTGGTCAAGGAGTAACATTTTCACAAGTCGGGTCTGACAGTACCATGGATGTTAATTGATATAACTTGGAAACAAATGTAATTGCGAGATCGCCTTCAATACTGTACAATGGTTTTTATTTAAACTTGATTAAACTGGGATTCACTCACCAGTATTTCCCACTGACAAATGTTTTTAAAACGCGCTTCAGGTAACAAACTGTGAAAGCCAAATAGAAGCCAGCTGGACAGTACTGAAGGCTTGGAAAAGTGGCAATAAAGTTACCTAAAATAAAATAGATGTTTTTATTAAATAAAATAGGATTTATTCCTATGAAAACGTGTGTACTGCGAACTTGGGTTTTATCCCATGTGTTTAACATTATGAAATTGTGGTATTTTACTCTGATCCAATATTTCCTAACTACGGTCCTGATGAAAAATTCTGATGCCAAATTGGACAAACAAACGATACCACCGAAACTGGCTCACGGCCGCCCATTCCCGGGGATTAGGGATCGGGGGTTGCGACATATTGGTCGAGATTCCACTTTTGTTGAACCCCGTAAACTTGATCACATTGGTGATAGTATCACTACGATTCGTTCACTTGACATCGATTTCTTGAACAAACTCAGTTGAACCGATGGGTTCTTATTGATGCAAAAAGACCTTGAATTCACATAATTCGAATAACTCTTGATTTGGTTGCGTGGTCATTCACTTTGGTATTATTCGGACTTACCTGCGAACGACACAATTCCGAGAAGATAACATAGTATAAATTTCAAGGACGAAATTTTTGTAACAGGGGGAGAATGTGACAACCGGAAAATTTTCAGGTTAATCCGTACGACTTAATCACTATTTATTTATTAAATTAGGTGCACTTAAACTTAATTATATAATTAATTGAGTCCATAAAGTCTAGCAATGTCCAGGTAAATGCATGTGTTCGCATTTGATGTCGTTTGGTATTATCTTATCGTGTAGCGATAAAAGTGTATATAAAAAAAAGCGTTGGTGGATTATCTGGTACGTTGTAAACAAAAAGAAAGTAATACTGACACGGTTCCAATATGCCTAGAACGTTTAAAATTATGGCATTACTATATGTTCGGTGCAAAAACATAAATGAAAACATAATACGGATATTGGAGTATCGTGCTCTCGGTTCGTATCGTGTATATGTTAATTTTGTCAAAAAAGAGCAGTCATCGTTCTAAAAACAATTTCACCAAGCGAATAATAAAATATAACCAATAAGTGACATTGGTTAATGTATGATATGTTAGGGGACAAAAGATATCATGTGAATAATTATATGACAACTCCCGGTTTTTATTTTATAAACTTCCTTTAGATGAATAGCTAGCCAAAATAATAACCGTATGGCACCAAATCACTAGCTAATAAATGCCTAGTGAACTAGTTAGGGATGATTAGTGAACTAATACCAAATTAGGGACCTAACCCTCCTAGCCTAATCACTAAAATATCTAAAACTTACATCTCTAGTGTTCACATTTTCAACAAATATCAACAACTAAAATCTTCACCCCATGCCACCATTATCTTCGGCCAACATAGAGAGGGACCCACATGGGATTTTACTTCAACTATTATACCGTGGGGTATGGTGGGGCTTGGGTTGGAGGCATGAGTTGACACGTGGAGTTCGAGCCCTCCCACCGCCTAGTGACGTGTCCGTGGGGTATGGCGGGGCGTGGGTGCACCGCGTGGGTTGGCAGGTTATTAAAATATATATATATATATATATATATATATATATATATATATATATATATATAATTTAAAACCCAAGGCGAATAGGAGGCCGCCACATCAAAGCCAAGCCCGCCCCACGCCCGGCTTCAAACCCAAGCCCCAAGGGTCACGCCCCAACCCACGACCCAACCCAAGCCCACACCCCACATTCTTAGATTTCAAACCATGCTTGAATGATGAAAGAGATATGGAGTGTTTGACTTAGGAACATCAAAATATATCATACCCATTTTCTTTCAAGCTTCAAACAAAAACAACATAACCTATTGCCCTCTTTTTAGCACACGGGACACACACAAATATATCATACCCATTTTCTTTCAAGCTTTTCTACAAATCATGGGGTCCAAAGGTGATCTAAAGTGTTTCAAGGAAAAAGGAGCATACTAGGAGCCATCTTCAATTCACTTCAAGCTATCTTTCATCATTTAGGATCTTGTTCTTCCATAGACTAAGATCTAGTGGTATGAATCTACACTTTTTTATATACATTCTTGTAGAAGTGTTATCTCGCAAGTATAGTTCACTAAAAAGAGATGTTAACATATATTCTTCTTAAAACCAAGAAAATTCTTGTATAAAAAAAAGTGGAAATATAAAAGACATACAAGTATATATGTGTGTATACATGAGAAGTTCTATCAAGGGTCACTTAAATGTCAAGATATATACATGGTTCTCAACTCCTTACAAGTCTTAACTTAATGTTTCCTTTTTATCGTATTTTAGAGTGATGATAACTAAAATTATATTCCTTGATGTAATGGGTTGAAACTCGTCTTTTCACATAATAATCTATATTTGTATACACATGTGCTTTTCTTTCAAAGTTTACCACATCGTTCTTCCATAGAAATTGGATATATGACACAAAATATATTTACAAAATATATTTAGACATATTTTTTTTAAAACCCTAAAGCTTGATTGTTTATGTTAGGAGTTTTTATGTCAAATTTATATATGTACATATATATACATTTTAGAAAATAGCAAAATGGTTATATTCCTTATTTATACATTTGCATGTATCGTAGGGAGTATATATATATATATATATATATATATATATATATATATATATATATATATATATATATATATTAAGTTCAAGGGATAATTACTTTTTTTTCTAACTTCTACATCAGTATGTATTTTAGAAAAATATTCATGTAAGTGGGTCCATTTTTACATGATTTATTGAGCTAGATAAAAATCCAATAAAAATATATTTTGGTTTCTTGTACAGTTTGTACATATGAATTCTAAGTATTAGGGTGAAGGGAGTGGTTAAACAGGTGAAAGTGGCAAACTTTAAAATGGACCAATCAGAGAGTACCACGTCAGAGAGGGTAAAAAGTTTAAACTTTGCTGAAAAGTGTTGGCAATGGTGTAGACAGTTGAAAGTGGCAAACTTTTTTTTTTGTTTTTTTGTTTTTAAAAATTATTTGTTACATAAAAACAATAAAGCATCAAATTAATTAAAAAAAAAAACAATTACCGAAGACTTTTTATTGTAAATGTTGATTTTTTTATTGTTCCAATGATTGCCAATGATTGCCTCCCCCTCTTTCCCGATCGACAAAGGTTCACCGAATACATTAGTTTGCCGATCGGCAAAGGTAGCCGGCGGCGGTGTTACCGCGCGGCAAAAGCCTTTGCCGATGACTTCACCGCACCACTCCCTTCACCCTTAAACAACTCTTGGTTTGATTTGAAATTTTCAAATCAAAGACACGATTGATTTATGTGATTATTTTCCTAAAAGAAAAATAAATATATAAATACATTTGTTTAGCAAAATAATCGTGTCAGTTTTCAGATATCTATAAATTGTTATTTCATAAACCCGAACATGGATTTCAAGGATGAATTAAAGGACGAGTTTCATTTTCATACATAACTAGGATTTAGCCATGCCGCGCTTTGCGGCGGCAAAACCGTATATTCACATACTCAAAGTACTAAATCAACAAAAGTATTATCAACTCCAGATACAACCAAGTTAGCCATTATTTAGGGACATACAATAAAAGAAAATCCAAGTGTATTATGTGTTTGATACAATGTACATAGATGGATTCATATTCAATATTTTGCAGGTATTAGTTATATAATGTTATGTGAAACTCAATAGATCCCTTGTCAAGGCATTAGCATATGACGATCATTCGCACTTGATCTCGGATAAGCTGATATATCCACCCTTCTTGATTATCTCTTCCCATCCCAGATGTCTTCTATTTTCTCATGAATCTGTTGTAAACAAAATGAAGATCAATGAACTTTGGAACCCTAAAACTAAAAGTGTATAACCAGCTATACAAAATGGGTTGAATTAAGAAGGAAATAGTAAGGTTTTGAATTAAAATGCGTTGTGATTTTTATAATATTCCTTAAATACCCTTATCTTTGATTTTGTCCAATCCACAATAAAAATTGCCTTTGTGGTAACAACCGACCCATTTGTGAGGTTACATGAATATACTATACTATATAAATAAGTTGACCATTTGCGATGTTACATGAATATCCTATACTATATAAATAAGTTTACCGTTTGCAATGTTACATGAATATGCTAAACTATACTACATAAATAAGTCTATACTATATAAATAAGTCTTATCACCACAAAAAAAAAAAAAAATAATAACAAAACATAACCATTAACCATCATGCAGCACAAATCAAAAGTTCAATAACACAATACAAAAGCATATAACATTTACCTCTGCACTTGTAAACGCTGCAACAATTCTTTGAACCCCTGGCAAAGGAAAAAGTTTTGTTTATATCACAATGCAAACACATAAGGTTTGATTCATAAGACTATAGAAGATTAGCCTTTTTGTAAGTCACCTCAAGACTCTTGCCTTAAAAAACACAACCTATAGTATTTACAAAGCAACGTTGATAGACAATAAAGTTATTATTTTTATATTTGACTATTTCAACATTTTGAGTAAAAAGCCAGAGCTAACATCATATGTAGAAAGAGACATTGATGTAATAAAAGTGTGTTTTTTTCTATTTTATAACTGACATGAAACTAAAAGCATCATGGGTTGGCATGCATGGGGTTGGGTCGGAAATGTCATCAAGGGCGTAGGTTACTTGGGGGGGGGGGGGGGGGGGGGGGGGCCTCGACCCTCCGAACTTTTCGCTCAGTAGTGCCCGGTATGTAGCTTTCGTATAGAATTTTTTAGTTATATACGTTTTCGACCCCATGGTTTTATAATTTTAGGTCCGGCGACTTCCGACCCCCGGTCGGAAATCTCAAGCTACACCATTGAATGTCATGGGTTATTTGTCAGTTTTTTATTTGTTTCTATTTCCGAATGTGTGGCGATATCCCACGTAATTAATTGTTAGTTGTGTTATGATTCCCACGTACCAGTAGGCTAGTTGAGTCAAGTCCCATGTATTTCCTATTTAAAGGCCATCTCGATGCATGAGAAAGTTTGATCCAAGTCTTCCCTCTAAACTTCTTTCAAGTCCTTATCTTATTTATTTAGCCATTTCAACCACTGATTAATCCACATCAGTGGTATTAGAGTGGTCTAGATCCAATGGAAAACCGAAACTCACCAATGCCGAATTCCAACAACAAACCCACGATCGTTTTTTCCAGCATGACACCATGTTCAAGAGGCTTTTGGCTTAAATGCAGTCTCTCAACACTTCTATGCGGGCCCGCACGAACAGCAATCTATAGGGTTCTACGGTTCTCCATCGGGCGACGAAGCATCTCCCATCACCACAAAACAACCCATGACATATACGACCCGCCCCATGCATGCCGACCGTACGCCCAACCCAGTACATATCCAAAATCCAAGATTAAAACATACCATCAGGAGTATTAGTAATATGTGCCATACCATCAAAATCCAAGATTAAAACATTATTTTGCATCTTAATAGGCAACTAAAAGTACATATAAAATCCAGTAAGATATAAAGAAGCATGGTGTACCATACATACCTAAGAGCGCACGGACTTTTTCAAGAGCATCTTCAGACACGGGTCCATTAGGAGACATAGATACTTTACAAGTATTGTAAAGCTTCTGTATTGCTGGCATGATTTTTTTTTATTATTATTGCAGAAATCTTGTGAACAGAAGGGTCCTCTAGCAGCACAGAAGACCCTTCTAATGTAGTAAACTGGAATCACGGTCACTTAATAACTGAATTTTATGATGTCAATAAGTGTCACTCAAGGGTGTCCGTATCTTCATCAAATGGCAAGGCATCACATATTGTAGCCGCTGCGCATGCAAAACAAATTTAGGGACTAATAAACGTTGATCTGAAATAGCTCACCTGACATTTGAAGCTAATGTAACAGACGAATATATAAAGATGATTATGCTAGATGAATAAAACTTATCTGTTGAGTCAATTACTCAATAAATGATAATTTTCTCTTTCTCAACAACAACAACAACAACAGCAGCAGCAAATATCATGTTACAAATCCACTTTAGTTGATTTTTAGAGTTGATTATCATGTTATGGCACCTTGAATAGAGCATTCAACCTCATCACAAAATGCAAGAAACAATCTAAAAGCCAAATTTAACAAAAAAAATCATACTTTAACCCTAATCAGAACCCTATGATCACAAATTCATTTGTCAACTTAGGATTTAAAAAAAAAGCATAAATCAATCAGCTTAGCCATAGATCATCCATCAATCATGCACTCTGACTCAAAAATCATCAATTCAGGAACTGAAATTACACAACATTCAACTCAAATTTAAGTCGCAACCTATTTACAACAATCAAAATTCGAATTGGGCGTACAATCAGCGTGTAATCAATTTCAAGCAAAAAAAATAATCTGAAAAGAACCCTAGAAACTGAATTACCAGTGTCCGAAGAAAATAAGAAACAGAATCGCCGATTGTGGTGAGGAATTGAGGGAGATCTGTCGTGTTTTGGAGGATTCCGGCTGGTCTTTGCAAAGCATGAATATAGAAGACGAAAGAGAAGAAAAGTAATTTGATACTAACCTAAGCCGTTGAGAGATATTGACAGCAACAATGGTTGGAAGATGGCCAGAGCAAGCAAGATGGAGATGGTGAGAGCAGAGAGCAGAATGATGAAAGATCTGGAAGAAAACCCTAGGGACATACTTTTCTAGCGCATGACTTCTCAGGGGCATTAGTGTCTTTTCACTGGTGCACCGACCTTTATCTTTAAGAATAAAGGTAATATATATCTAAATATTTTATAAATATATTTTGAAGGATTATCAATATCACCAATGGTTTGTCGTGTTTGAAGCTTACTTTTTCTTTAAAGTAAATATGTATATCATCTAGTTAGTTGGTTGATTTGATACATAACCAACTTATTTGCTAGATTACATGACATAGGTCTTAAGGTGTCCTTAATTGTTTTAGGACACGAGTAGATCGGCTTTTCGTACATACACAGGCTTGTCTTTGCTAGCATATTACATTTGCCCAATAGGTGAGTTCATAACCCTCACTTTTTACGGTTTTACATTTTTATAAATGTTTTTGGGGTGGAAAGACATGCAAGTTTTTGCAAAAGAAAAAACTATTTCGATGAACGAAAATACATATTTATAAACCAAGTTGCAAATGAATTTTAACGAACTCGAAAGGTTTACGAAAGGCTTATACTAAACATACTGGTTTTACAAAACAAACGCGTATTTTCGCAAACGTGCATGATTTTCATAACTAGTGACGGGAAGGTCCTAGTGACAACAACGGGACCGGGTGTAGGAATCCGTTCGTGTAAATTAAATAAAAAATTCCTTTATTAACTTGAATTACAAGAATTAATCAGAAACAAAGTAAACACAATACTAATACAACTGAAAAAAGAAATACAAGAACAGAAAAACACGAACAGACGAAACTGTTCTTGGCTGAGGATCGTGTTAGACACGGGTCCCTTAAAACAAATTTCGTGTCTCCCAAGAGAACACGTTTGTTTCCAGGATACAACAGCCGCAAGCAGTTGCATTTCCGGTCTTGACTCCAACCCGAAGGTATACCTTGAAGCTTGAAAGAAAATGAAGAATTCTGCAGTGGAGAAAAGAGATAGCTAGTAATTTTCGGTGTGTTTCATCTGGTGAAAGGAGCCTCCTATTTATACACCAGGTTGAACTCGAAACTGAAAAATAAATTAAATGGGAGAATTAAACTGCATTAGACGTCTTTAATGCACTTTAATTCGTCACTTAATTCTCAGTCAAACGCATTAACTTTGTCAGTTTCGAATGTTGAAATGTAACTGCACAGCATTAACTGCTGCTGGAAGCTTCTGCGCGCGCGTTCGAGCAAGTCACAATGGTGCGCGCGCGCCCAGGTCTGCACGTTCCATGCGCGGTGCGTCCGTTTGGCTCACTGCCATGCGCGCGTGTGCCATACTCATTCAGGTCCATGCGCGCCTGCGCGCAACCGTGCGCCTCCAAGCCATGTGTACTCGCGCGCGGACTGCCACGTCACGCGCCTCGAACCTTCACACCACTTGGTCCTTGCAGCCTCTGTGATCCACCACGCGCACGTGGTCAAAAATACAAAGGCGGCTCTCAAGCGGCGATGCGAGTGTGCGAAGTGCAAAGTGCGCCATCAAAGCGCCACATTGCGCCTCATCGCCCACGCCACGCGCGCGCGCGTGTGCGAGTGCGAGTTAGGGTGCTCCGCACCCTTCGCGAGTACACTAGTGAGTGCTTCCATGAAACAATAAGGATGGAGAGTTCCCACTTAAATACCCCTTTAAGTTTCATCTCTCATCCGATGTGGGACAAGGTGCCACTTTCCCACTTATTTCAGCATTCAAGTTTCAAAACACCAAACTTTGAGAATCGATATCTCATTCATCTTAGCTCCGTTTTGGACGTGGTTTAGTTCGTTGCGAAGCTCTTCCACCATAGAACACAAACCCACAAATAAATATATAAAACCCGCTCATTTTATTTTATTTATTTCTAGTCCAAAATAGGAAAAAATCATTTTCCTATATTTGTGAAAAATGTTATTTCCACAAATTTCCAACAATCCCCCACATGAATAGAAATCGATCTATCAAGTTTCAACGATACACATTCAACAGTTGAGTATTGCAAGATAGGTAGGTGTAACCTTTGAACCTCCTTTTGTGAAGCATACTTAGCCTCCTAGGGTCTTGTGTTCGCGGTGTCTTTGAACAATCCCCCATTTATGTAGGCGACAATATACATTCACACAATACTCTCCCTAGTCGAGTCAAGTCCTCATGGTTGTGTCCGTTCATGGTCATGGAACACGTTCCTGGTTCTGCGAGAGCTCTAGGATTTGCGCCTCCCCACTAATCCATTCCAAGCGACCCCACTTCTCTCTAACATAGGTGATTCCTCTGAATCATTAAAAGCATCATGGTTAATTTGTATTTCCTGAAAATCCTTAACCTCAACATGCTTAACCTTACTTCATGTCACTGATTGGAATGGACTAGGAAGTATACAACTCCCTTTATGAATTTTGGGGCACCCCCCACAGTGACTCCCTTTGGGTTTATGATTAAGTTTGCCTATTGAACCTAGATCTTGGGATCTCCAGTCAACTAGGTTAGGTTTCCCTCATATTCCCTTCATCTATGGGCTTTAGTCCCATTCCTCTTGACAACCTATACACCTTATCTGTGCTTAAGCCTTTCGTTAACGGGTCCGCAATGTTATCATTTGACCTCACATAGTCAACTGAGATAACACCCGTTGAGATAAGTTGTCGTACCGTGTTGTGTCTACGTCGAATGTGCCTTGATCTGCCATTGTACATCATGTTTTGTGCTCTAGCAAGAGCAGACTGATTGTCACAATGTATGCAGATCGCCGTCAACGGCTTTGGCCATCTTGGAATGTCTTCCACAAATTGACGTAGCCACTCCGCCTCTTCCCCGCTTTTATCTAAAGCGACGAATTCGGATTCCATCGTGGATCTCGCTATAACCGTTTGCTTGGAAGACTTCCAAGCTATAGCTGCGCCAGCAAGTGTAAACACGTAACCACTTGTTGATCTGTGATCCTTTATATCCAATATCCAGTTCGCGTCAGTGTATCCTTCGATCACTGCTGGATCACGGGTATAATGCAATCCATAGTCTCTTATGTATCTTATGTATCTAAGCACCCTCGTGATAGCTTTCCAATGATCCTCGCTCGGATTACTAGTGTATCTACTTAGCCTGCTCACAGCATACGCTAAGTCGGGTCTAGTACATGTCATTAGATACCTTAGACTACCAATGATCCTTGAGTACTCTAACTGAGAAACACTCTCGCCTCTATTCTTCCTTAGGCGTTGGGTATTATCAATTGGAGATCGAGCTATACTCGTATCGTCCGAATTGAATTTCGCAAGGATCTTGTCCACGTAGTGAGATTGACTTAACACAAGACCATTTTGGGTTCTAGTGATTTTTACTCCAAGAATCACATCCGCGAGACCCATGTCTTTCATGTCAAACCTCACTTTCAACATGTCTTTCGTTGAGTTGATCATCTTATCATCACTCCCAATGATAAGCATATCATCTACATAAAGACATAGAATCACATAACCTCTTGGTGTGTCTTTAAAATAAACACACTTGTCGCACTCATTTATTTTGAAACCATTGTCAATCATGACATGATCAAACTTTTGGTGCCATTGTTTTGGAGCTTGCTTCAAGCTATACAAAGACTTGACCAATTTACATATTTTGCCCTTGTTTCCAGGGGCGGAAAAACCTCACGTTGTTCCATGTAAATTTCTTCTTCTAAATCGCCATTTAGAAATGCGGTCTTTACATCCATTTGGTGAACTTCCAAATTTCTTAGAGCCGCAATTGCAAGAACCAATCGTATAGAGGTTATTCGCGTTACAGGCGAGTAAGTATCAAAGTAATCTAGACCCTCCTTTTGTCTAAATCCTTTGATTACTAACCTTGCCTTGTATTTATCAATACTTCTGTCGGCTTTCATCTTCCTTTTGAATATCCAACGATATCCAAGTGGTTTACAACCAGGTGGAAGATCTACTAACTCCCAAGTATGATTTTGCAATATAGAATCAATTTCATTCTTAATTGCTTCTTGCCATTGAGGTCCTTCCGCGGAGGTAACCGCTTCGCGGTAGGTATTGGGCTCACCCTCAACCATATAGCTCATGAAGTCTGCACCAAAGGATTTTTCAACCCTTTGTCGTTTACTTCGTCTAAGCTCACCCTCCTCGACCTCAGGTCGTTCATGTCTTTCATCTATCCTCGTAGATGAACTTGGTCCTGCTTCATCTAACCATGTAGACGAACTTGGACCTGCTTCATCAACCGCTCTTGATGAAGGCGCATGTGTTTGTCCTAACATAGGAAACACATTCTCAAAATATGAGACAACGTTAGGATTAGCCTCCATGATTTTGTGTTTATGTACATCGGGATTCTTGGACTCATGTACAAGAAAACGATGTGCGCTACTTTGATGTGCATATCCAATGAAAATGCAATCAACAGTTTTAGGTCCTATCCTAAGAGCCTTAGGAGGTGGTACAATCACCTTAGCTAGGCACCCCCACACTTTCAAGTATTTGTACGAAGGCTTCCTTTTTCTCCATAACTCATATGGAGTTTCGTCCCTATCTTGTTCAAAAGATAGTTTGCTGAGAGAATGGCATCCCCCCACATTTCTCGGTTCACTCCCGAGCTTATCAACATGGCGTTCATCATTTCTTTCAATGTGCGGTTCTTTCGTTCCGCAACGCCATTTGATTGTGGAGAATAAGGAGGTGTACACTCATGTACAATGCCACTTTTTACGCATAAATCCGCAAAAGGTGCAACATATTCACCTCCTCGATCGCTTCTCAAAGCTTTTATCTTCTTTTTAAGTTGATTCTCAACTTCATTTTTGTACAAGATAAACTTCTCTATTGCTTCGTCTTTACTCTTAAGTAAATACACGTAGCAATATTTCGTACAATCATCAATAAACGTGATGAAGTACTTATTTCCTCCACACGAGGGAACCGCTTTTAAATCACACACATCGGTATGAATTAAATCAAGGGGTTCGGTTATTCGTTCAACCGATTTAAACGATGATCTCGTAAGTTTGGATTCAACACATGTCTCGCATTTGTGATTGGACTCGATATGGAATGTTGGTATCAAGTTTAATTTAATTAAACGTCGTAATGAATTAAAATTTACATGTCCTAGTCTACCATGCCAAACATTAGAAGACTCAACCATGTAAGTAGAAGTAGAAATTTCATTCATTTTCTTGTTTTGGTTTACAACCATTACATTCATTTTAAACATACCATTAAGGGCAAAGCCCTTTCCAATAAACATTCCACGTCTAGACAAGACAAAATTGTCCGATTCAAACACTAGACGAAATCCAAACTTGTTGAGCATCCATCCCGACACGAGATTCTTCCGTATCTCTGGGACATAAAGCACATTTGTCAAGGTAAGCTCCTTGCCCGAAGTCATCTTCAAGACGACCGTGCCTTCCCCTTTGATGCTTGCGGTAGCTTTATTCCCCATATAAAGCTTTTCTTTACCCGATGCTTCCTTGAATGTAGAGAAAAGAGCCTTGTCTCCACAAACATGGCGGGTTGCACCCGTGTCAACGAACCATCCTTTTGGGTTTTCACCAATTGCGTTGACTTCTTCAATCATAGCCGCTTCCTCGGTTATCATTGCGATTAGAGGCATACCATCCTCATCAACCATATGCGCACGCTCACGCTTAGGTTTCTTGCATTGGTTAGCACGGTGCCCCGTCTCGTTACAATTGTAACAAGTACCTTGGAAAGGCGCAGGCTTCTTTTTCACAGCCCCTTTTTTAGGTCCAAGGTTGTTAACCTTTGCTTTCCCTTTGTTGTTGGTTTTACCCTTGCCCTTGTTGGCCTTTGAGGATTCCCCAATTTCCACCATATTTGCTTTAGCCGAAGCTTGCAAAATGGTGCCTTTTTGGGCCACCCTGTTTTCTTCTTCTATACGAAGACGAAGAACAAGGTCCTCGACCGACATTTCCTTTCGCTTGTGTTTAAGATAATTCTTAAAATCCAACCAAGCAGGAGGTAATTTTTCTATCATGGCTGCCACTTGAAACGTTTCGCTGAGTACCATTCCCTCAGCATGGATGTCATTTAGTATAATTTGCAACTCTTGGACTTGGTTCATAACAGTCTTGTTATCAACCATTTTAAAGTCCAAGAAACGGGCGACAACAAATTTCTTTGTTCCCGCATCCTCCGTTTTGTACTTTTTATCTAAGGACTCCCATAATTCTTTGGAAGTCTTGATATTATAGTACACATTATACAAAGCATCCGAGAGACCGTTGAGTACGTAGCCTCGACATATAAAGTCAGAGTGCTTCCATGCCTCTACCACGCTCAGAGCCTGAGCATCGGTCTCCCCTTCCGCAGGTTGGGGAGCTGTCTCCGTTATGAACCTCGCAAGGTTCATGGTGGTCAAGTAGAAGAACATCTTCTGTTGCCATCTCTTGAAGTGGAGACCCGAGAACTTCTCGGGTCGTTCAGCATGATTCGCCACTGTGAACGCTCCCACAGTGTTGGCAGGGGTACCGACAACAACGTTGACGTTGGTATTTTCAGTCGACATTCTGAAAAATTCCACAAAACCAAGTTAATAAAGATGTTAGAATAATAAATGTGCTGATTTATTATTTTACTAACAAAATTGTTGGTGCACACATCTGTCGTCTTCGTCTTATATCGAGTCTTGGCTGCGTTGCGGATCTAATCAAGAGTGATGTCATCATTCTTGATGATGACATCATCAATGACATCATCACAAGAAGACAAAGCAAGTTTCAAATCAGATTTATGTATTTTGTCGGTTTCGCTTGAAATGTTAACATGTGGGTTTCGCTTGAGTTCATCTAGGAGGTTTCGCTTGAATGTAGCTTCAAGCGAAAGCCTAACTACTATAAATAGGCATGTTGTCTATTCATTTGTAACAGTTCGTGAATTCCATACCGAGGTGCTGCCGGTGTGAAGACTGATTGTAATTGCTATAATATCAATATAATCAGTGTTTGAAGTGATATTCAAGCTGTTTCGACGTTGGTTTCTTAGTTTCCGCCTCTGAAACTAATAAAGTCTTTTCTGAACGACTCGTTCGGGTCGTAATTCGATCCTACAAGTGGTATCAGAGCTCAGGAGGAAGAGATCTTGCCAAAACAGCCTGGTTTCGTCACTTTTTCTGATTTCTACACTTTCTTTCACAAAATTGAAAATTTTTCACGGTTAAAATCGGCTCAAATTCACACATATTATGCGTAATCATGTTTTAACAAATCCTGGAAAGTTTCAGAACTAAAATCGGCTTAAAATTGATGCAAATTGAACTTTCGCTTGAAATTCTGTTCGTTATTTGTTGACGTCATTCGCTTGAATCTGGGCTTTCGCTTGAGTTTACATTCTGGCTCTCGCTTGAAAAAAAAACACACCGCTTGAAAAGGAAGTTCATCGATTTGTGTGTAACATTATAGAAGGTTGTCGGTTTGCATGTGAATTCATGTGGTTGTATGTCAGTCGCATGTGATCTTGGTGCACTAAATTTGATAAAGTGTCTCGGTTCTACAAGTGGAAAAGAATTCACATGTTTTGTCATTGGGAAGTGATCCATATCACGTGAATTGTTGGATACTTGTATTGAATTAAACTAGTTATCGGTCCATTCATTTAATGCTTTTGTGATATTACTTCGACCCATGTGATAATTCTCAATACATTGAAAGTTGTTTCGATAAAGTGAGGTCCAATGAGAGCATAAATCACCGGACCATGTGATTGAAATCAGTGTCCACTTATTGCGAGGCCCAATCATTGCTTAGTGCAACCCACTTCATACTTGGAACAATTGAAAGTGTGTTTTGAGTGAAATTTGTCGGGACTTTTTGAAAAATGGAAGAGATCTTTGATGAAAAAGAAAATCATGATCTTGTAAGGATAAATGATTGGTATCGAGGGTATTTCAGTAGTCATTATCAAGGTTTGTCCAAGAATGTTTGGGTTAACCGGTTCGATCTTTTTCTGTGTAAGAAAGATGAAAAATTAGATGATCTGGAGAAGCGATTTGATCGTTTGATTGACCATTTGAAAGAAAACAAGATAATGATATCAGAAGCTAAAATAGTATCAAAATTTGCTAATGGATTACCAGCTGAATGGGATGATTTTTTGAAAAATCTAAGAAAGAATTCTAGTTTTTCAAAATTATCTTTAAGTAAATTCATCAGTAAACTTACAACACATATGAATGATAATGAAGAGAAAAAGAAAGGGTTGTTGAATAGGATAGAAAATAATTTGAAAAAATTAAGTTTGGATGTGGTTGTAGAACTTAACAAAAGAGTCTGTGTGTGTCTTAGTGCAAAAGATGTTATGAAATACGATATGAAGAGGGGTTGTTATATTGATGAGAATATGAATCCGCTTGACTTCGTTAAAATCTTTTGTGCAGGAACATACAAGATAGAGGAAGAGAAAGTTTTAATGAAAGAAGAATCTGTGAAGATTGGATCTTCGAATTCTGAATCAGTATGCACTAAATGTGAGAAATTTGAAACTGACAATGCCAAACTTGTGAAGAATGCGGAAAGTTTGACATTGGAAGTTAAAAAGTTGAAGGATGAGAAGCAAGCTGATGTTAAACAGATTCGTATTTTGAAAGAAAATTGTGAGAGGTTGAAATCAGAAAATGACAAACTGTTAAGTAATTTGAACAGTTTGACATTAGAAAACAAAAGTTTGAAAGAAAAAGAAAAGGTTTTTGAAAGCAAAAATAAATTTTCAGAAGATGAAGATTTCTGGATAAAGTTAGAGAACAAGAATTTGAAAGCAAATGAAACAAAATTTCAAGAACAGTTAAAAGTTTTGGAAAATGAAAAATCTGTTCTTGAAAACATTAAAATTGAAAATGAAAAAACAATCAAGTCTCATCTTGAACGAATATCTCAGTTTGAAAATGAAGCTGAGAATTCAAGGAACAAAATTGATGAGCTTGAAAAGAAATTGAAAGGTTTTGTGACTTCATCTGAGTTCCCCTGTCCAAAACCGATCAATTCCGTTCCAATAAGTGACGATGTCACAAACTATGACAAAGTCATAGTTGAAGATTGCGATGAGAAATTTGATGATGAAAATGAAAAAATGAAGAAAAAGAATTTGTTTTTGAAATTAAAAGAAAAGTTTCAAGAAACTGTTCCACAATCAACTGAAAAGGGAGAATGCTCTAAGCAAAAACCTTTGAAGAAGAAAGTGGAACAAAAACAAAAAGAGAAAATTTTGAAAAATGTTCAAAAAGAAAATAAAAGTTCATCAGATCAATCATCCAATCGCAATCAAAAATTACAAAAAGTAAAAAATGAAAATTCAAAAATTGTTGGTAATGAGTGGTGCAGGTCGGACCACAGTGCTCAAAAGCCAAATCCAGTAAACAAGAGGAAGAAAGATTATCACCAAGCCAAACAGTGCTTTGATCTAAATGTTTGGGCTGAAAATGGTGATTGGTACGATAACAGAGTGTGTTACAGATGCGGCTATCAAGGACACATTGCTGTTAACTGCCAGAGTTGGAGTTTTGAGTCAAGGAGATGCTTTAATTGCAACATCATTGGCCACATTGCTAGAGATTGCTCAATGAGATCAATGAGAAGATCGAGGGCAGAATCTCAGAAGCATGTGAAGAAACCAGTCAATGTCAAGCCCAAAGAACAGAAGGTTCAAGAACCTAAAGTTCAAGAAAAGAAAGTAAAACTTTCTCAGGGACAAAAAGACAGACTGAGGAAGAAGAGGAAGAAGGCCAGAGAGTATCTGGAGAAGATTTTGTCCTCGGATACAACTGGTAAAACAGATAAAAGTTCTGATAAATCGTCTTGCTCACCAAAGAATGACAAATCAAGCAAAACGCATTCATCAGATACAAATCTGAGGACGAAAGAGGGAAAAAAGAAGAAGAAAGTTTGTGGTGATGAATCTGTTTCTTCGGAAACAAAGGAGCCACATGTTGGCGATGAATCTGGCTCATCAAAGTCAGACAAGCCACATTCAGACAATGATTCTGGTATGGTAAAACCAGAAGAGCCATGTGTTGAGGTAAAAAATGAGAATTCTGGTCTAACAATGGATGATGCAAATTTTCCACCATTGTTGAACAAGAATTCAAAATCACCCAAGGACCGTCAGGCTTGGGTGAATCTGTTTAAATGAAAAACCTGACTTGTCGGAGCTCCCAAGTTGGTAATCGCGGAGCATGAATCGACATTATTCTTGAAAAAGTTTTTGAAAATTTTTAAATTGAGAAGTGTGAATTGCCGGAGCTCCCAGGTTGGTAAGTGTGGAGCATGAATCGGCATCTTTCTTGAGAAATGTTTAATCAAGGACATTAAGTTGTACTTGATTTAACTTTCGTACAAATGGTTAAAGAAAACAAGGTGATGAATGAAACCCCGAATTTATGAAATGACATGCAAAACTAATTTTCCGGAAAAACCATTTTGATTAAAATAAACTTAAGTGTTTTGAAATCACTATGGGAAAATGTTTTGTTGTCAGGGGGAGTTCTGATTGTTCATGCCAAGTGAATGGAGAATTGAAGTAATTCTCATCATGTTGTCACATTTATTGTACAGCTTGTTGTCAAATTTTCCCAAAAAATCAGAATTGAGACATATTTTGATTTTAGGGGGAGTAAAAATTTTAAAAATTAGAAAATTTGAAAAGTCAAAAACATTGAAAAATGCAAAAAATGAGTTTTGTTGTGAAAAAGAGGACATGATAGTAGATCAGTTGGACTGTCACAGCATGCTAAAGAAATGGAAAGATATAATGTGATAAACGATCTCACTAAAGATGTGACGGTAGGCTCAGCTAGACTAGTAGATTTGCGATAACGATACAAACCTAAAGCAAAAAGCCTAGTTCTAGTGGGAAACATGATTGAAAGCATAGTACTTAGTTTTGTCCTTCTTGATTGTGTGCCTGCTCAGTAATCGCTGATTGTCGAAAGACATAAAACTGGTTAAGTTTGTGAACTTTCACAACTTTGCTAAAAAGTCGCTGTGATTGTGCATTTTATTTTGCAAAGATTTAAACTTGTCTTATTTCTTTATTTTGTTTAAGCATTGGACATCCTCTGCGTATACGTGAGTATCGACCTGGATGTTATTGCCTAAACGTTCTGCTTTATTTTCTTTGGTGTTTCGTTTAAGCTTTGGATCACCTCTGCGTATACGGAAGTATCGACCTGGTGGTTAACGCCTAAACAACTTCAACTTATTTTTTTTCTTATTTTGTTTAAACATTGGACTTTCTCTGCATATACGGAAGTATCGACCTGATTGTTAATGTTTAAACATTCTGCTTTGTTTTCGCACAAATCACAGTTGATAAAAGTTTAAAGGCATTACTTGAGTCAGTGTATTGCATGATGAGGGGATATGTTGAGATCGTGGGGTCCATAAGAATTTAGTGCTATCTAAATATACCTTAACGTATCGGTAAGCATTTCGAAAGTTTTTAGATTGAGTTTAAGTGGACAACAATATCGTCAATCAACGTGAATCGTTTAGAGCTGAAAATGTTTAAAGCTTAACGGTGCTAGTGATTGGTCACATAAACTGATATGATCCTCTTACACAAGCTCACAAAAATATTGTATGTAAATATTTCTTTACTGCATTTCATTCTATTCAAAAATCCAAAATGATTTTAGTGTGTTTTAGCATAAATTTTGAAAAATTCAAAAAGATTTTTGACAACTGGTGTTGAAGAGCTAATTTTCAAAGTTTCAAGTGTTGAACATGATGAACAGGTTTGGGAGTGTGAGTTTAACAGAAGAAATTTGTTTTGAGAAAGAAAAGTTTGTTTAGTTAATCAGGATCATTAATTTGAACTTGATGTAACTATTACTAGTAAGTTTTTCTTATTGATTTAAGTAAAAACTTATGTTTTGTTGAGAAGTGTGCAGGAGATGTGCTGAACAAGAGATAAAGCCAGGGATTGATCTCAAGGTGATAGCTAATTCCAGACAGCGATCCCATCATGATGAGAGGGGGAGTCTGACGAGGTTTGAGCCAAAGAGAAGATCCTGGTATATGCTAAGAAAGAAAAAAGACTGATAAAGACTGAAGACGTTGAAGACTCGACACTTAAGACTCGTCAACATCTGAGGGGGAGTCTGTTGGTGCACACATCTGTCGTCTTCGTCTTATATCGAGTCTTGGCTGCGTTGCGGATCTAATCAAGAGTGATGTCATCATTCTTGATGATGACATCATCAAAGTGACATCATCAATGACATCATCAAAGTGACATCATCACAAGAAGACAAAGCAAGTTTCAAATCAGATTTATGTATTTTGTCGGTTTCGCTTGAAATGTTAACATGTGGGTTTCGCTTGAGTTCATCTAGGAGGTTTCGCTTGAACGTAGCTTCAAGCGAAAGCCTAACTACTATAAATAGGCATGTTGTCTATTCATTTGTAACAGTTCGTGAATTCCATACCGAGGTGATGCCGGTGTGAAGACTGATTGTAATTGCTATAATATCAATATAATCAGTGTTTAAAGTAATATTCAAGCTGTTTCGACGTCGGTTTCTTAGTTTCAGCCTCTGAAATTGATAAAATATCTTCTGAATGACTCTTTCGGGTCGTAATTCGATCCTACAAAAATCGATGAGTAACAAAATCAGCCTCGTAGCTTCTAAGTCCAACTTTGAAGACTACAAGAGAAAATCTTAGAACCCAAAGACGAAGGAGTAGAAGAACAGAGTCTGTTTTGACAAAGTCGCTACTTTGAATCAAAACAGAGAAAAACCTTTTAAAACACAACCTGCTGTGAGAAATAAAAAAATTTGAAATCACAGCAGAGAAGTTTGTGATTCTACACGAACAGTGTTTTAAAATTTGTTTTAAGATTGTAGGAATCCGTTCGTGTAAATTAAATAAAAAATTCCTTTATTAACTTGAATTACAAGAATTAGTCAGAAACAAAGTAAATACAATACTAATACAACTGAAAAAAGAAATACAAGAACAGAAAAACACGAACAGACGAAACTGTTCTTGGCTGAGGATCGTGTTAGACACGGGTCCCTTAAAACAAATTTCGTGTCTCCCAGGAGAACACGTTTGTTTCCAGGATACAACAGCCGCAAGCAGTTGCACTGCCGGTCTTGACTCTAACCCGAAGGTATACCTTGAAGCTTGAAAGAAAATGATGAATTCTGCAGTGGAGAAAAGAGATAGCTAGTAATTTTCGATGTGTTTCATCTGGTGAAAGGAGCCTCCTATTTATACACCAGATTGAACTCGAAACTGAAAAATAAATTAAATGGGAGAATTAAATTGCATTAGACATCTTTAATGCACTTTAATTCGTCACTTAATTCTCAGTCAAACGCATTAACTTTGTCAGTTTCGAATGCTGAAATGTAACTACACGGCATTAACTGCTGCTGAAAGCTTCTGCGCGCGCGTTCGCACAAGTCACACTGGTGCGCGCGCGCCCAGGTCAGCATGTTCCATGCGCGGTGCATCCGTTTGGCTCACTGCCATGCGCGCGTGCTCCATACTCACTCAGGTCCATGCGCGCCTGCGCGTGTGTGACACGTCACCTGTGAGCCTCTACGAGCACGCCACACAGTCGCGCCGTTTTGGCTCACTTTGGTACGCCGCATACGTCACATCAGGCCCATGCACCATGTGCGCAACCGTGTTGTTAGTGCAGTTGTCTGTCGACTTCATCTTCGTTCGAGTCTTAGATTAGTAATGAAAGATCAAGTCACGCAGTTCGAGTTAAACAGGAAACAAAGGTGAACAAGCCAGTTCAAACGAAGTGGACAGTTCAAACGAAGTGGACTGTTCAAACGAAGTGGATTGTTCAAACGAACTGGAAATAGTATAAATATGTGACTTGAGTTTTTCATTTGTAACTTTGATTTTTCCGGTAGCGAAGCTCTGCCGAAGTGTCTCCAAGTCTGTAAACGTTCTAGAATCAATATAAGAGACAGTTAATAGTGAATATCAAGCTGAAACAAACTCTGATTCATCGTATTCCGCCTTTGAATTAGTTTAGAGCTCTTCTGAAGACTCGTTCAGATCGATTCTCGATCCTACAAGTGGTATCAGAGCTCAGGAGGAAGAGCTCTTGATATTTCAGCTCGATTTCATTAAGATTTCTACTTCTACACCTTTCTATCATTTTTTTACAAAATTTAACAAGATTTTCTGGATAAAATGGATTGATTTTGAAGTATATTGTGCGAAATGGTGTTTTGAATAATCTGTGAAAGTATCAGATCTTAAAACAGATTAAAACGTAATCAATTTGTTCTAAAATCAATCAGTTCGTTTGAGACTTATCCATTTCACACGAACCGGAACTTCGAACTCAGATCTAAGACGATTTACTGGACGAAATTGAACGGAAATCACATCATTGTGTTCGGAATCCAGAGTAGAACAATCCTTGAACATATCAGAGTCTAATCCAACCGAAAACGTGATCAATTTTGACAAAATTACATCAGATCGTTTGAACAATGTATCAGTTCGTATGAGATCTTGTTCAGTTCGTATGAAGTGGTTCAGTTCGCATGAAATTGACATTCAGTTTGTATGAAGTGCACCAGTTCGTTTGAATATTGATCCAGTTCGTATGAAGTGATTCATCAGTTCGTTTGAAAAGTCATACGAAGTGAGACCAGTTCGTTTGAAGTAGACAGTTCGTTTGAATGTGTTCAAAGAGTTCAGTTCGTTTAGAGGATCAGTTCGTTTGAAAAGTCAGTTCGTTTGGATAGTTCAGTTCGTTTGAATCCTAGTTCGTGTGAACATCAGGTCGTTTGAATCCCAACTCGTGTGAACTAGTTCGTTTGAACCATTAGTTCGTGTGAGAGATTAGTTCAGTTCGTTTGGAATTACCCACAGTTCACACGAAGTGAACTTCCAGTTCGTCTGAACCTCAGTTCGTGTGAAGATCTCAGTTCGTTTGAGGGGTTCTAGTTTGGTTGACAAGAGGTCGTTTAGGTTTTGAACTCAGTTCGTTTGAAAGAGGATATAACTTGAACTTGATATTTCGTTTAAAGTGACTGTCTTGATAAACGTGTTTACGAATCATGGATATAAATTTCTTTAAAATGACAAAAGAAACACTTGATAGAATAAATGTATTAACGAAAGAATTTGATTCATTTTCAGGTTTTCCAGGAGAAAGTACAAAAGGTATCATTGATAGGTATAGCCATCTTGTTCGCTCAATGTCTGAGAAGGGTATTCGGAAAAGTCCAAATGAATGGGTTGATAAATTAGCCAATGCCATATCTCAACAAGAGTGGGGTACATATCTTTTGGATTTAAAAAGAACTGGAGAATACTCTAGATTGACAATTTGTCAATTCATTGAGAAACTTGAAGAACAGATGGAGAGAAATGCTGAGAAAAAGAAAAGTCAAAGTGGAAAATCAATATTAAAGAAGAGCAAGAGTAAAGGTGTCCAAGTGGGAGAGGAACAAACTGAAGAGATTTCAGTTATGAAGAATGAAAAGAAATCTGCTGATAAACAGATTCTTGTTTTGCAGAAAAATTGTGAGAGGTTGAAATCTGAAAATGACAAACTGTTAAATGATTTGAACAGTTTGACATTAGAAAACAAGGTTTTGAAAGAGAAAGAACAAGATTTTGAAAGCAAAAAGAAATCTTCAGAAGATGAAGATTTCTGGATAAAATTGGAGAACAAAAATTTGAAAGCAAATGAAACAAAATTTCAAGAACAGTTAAAAGTTTTGGAAAATGAAAAATATGTTCTTGAAAACATTAAAATTGAAAACGAAAAAACAATCAAGTCTCATCTTGAACGAATATCTCAGCTTGAAAATGAAGCTGAGAATTCAAGGAACAAAATTGATGAGCTTGAAAAGAAATTGAAAGGTTTTGTGACTTCATTTGTGTTCCCCTGTCCAAAACCGATCAATTCCGTTCCAATAAGTGACTATGTCACAAACTTTGACAAAGTCAAAGTTGAAGATTGTGATGAGAAAACTGATGATGAAAATGAGGATTTTTATTCAGCAGACGAATCTGAGTCAGAGTCTGATGCTGAAAATGAGAAAAAGAAAATATTTTTGAAATTAAAAGAAAAATTTCAGAAAACTGTTCTGCAATCAACTGAAAAGGGAGAATGCTCTACGCAAAAACTTTTGAAGAAGAAAGTGGAACAGAAACAAAAATTTAAAAATTCAGAAAATGTTTATAACTATAATAAAAGCTCATCAGTTCAATCATCCAATCATTATAAAAAATCACAAAAATTAGAAAATCAAAACTCAAAAATTGTTGGTAATAAGTGGTGCAGGACGGGCCACAGTGCTTCAAAGCCAAATCCAGCTTACAAGAGGAGAGATGGATATCACCAAGCCAAACAGTGTTATGATCTGAATGTTTGGACTGAAAATGGTGATTGGTACGATAACAGAGTGTGTTACCGATGCGGCTATCAAGGACACATTGCTGTTAACTGCCAGAGTTGGAGTTTTGAGTCAAGGAGATGCTTTAACTGTAACATCATTGGCCATAATGCTAGAGATTTCCCAATGAGATCAAAGGGAAGATCGAGGGCTGAATCTCAGAAAATGGCAATGAAGAAATCAGTCAATGTCAAAGCAAAGCCCAAGGAACAGAAAGTTCAAGAACCTAAAGTTCAAGAACAGAAAGTTCTAAAACCGAAAGTGAAGCTTTCTCAAGGGCAGAAAGACAGACTGAGGAAAAAGAGGAAGAAAGCGAGAGAGTATCTCGAAAGGATTTTGTCCTCGGATACAACTGGTAAAACAGATAAAAGTTCTGATAAATCGTCTTGCTCGCCAAAGACTGACAAATCAAGCAAAACGAATTCTTCAGATACAAATCTGAGGACAGAAAAGAGGAAAAAGAAAGAGAAGGAAGTTAATCAAGAGATTAACAAATGTGGCGATGAATCTGGTTCTGTGGAAACAAAGGAGCCACATGTCGGCGATGAATCTGGCTCATCAAAGTCAGACAAGCCACATTCAGGCAATGAATCTGGTATGGTAAAACCAGAGGAGCCATGTGTTGAGGTAAAAAGTGGTGATTCCGGTTTGACAATGAATGATGAAAATTTTCCATCATTGTCAAATGGAATTTCAAAATCACCCAAGGACCGTCAGGCTTGGGTGAATCTGTTTAAATGAAAAACCTGACTTGCCGGAGATCCCAAGTTAGTAATCGTGGATCATGAATCGGCATCATTCTTTATCATGTTTGTATAATGTGTTTTTTGAGAAGTTTTGCAGGACTTGCCGGAACTCCCAGGTTGGTAAGCGAGGAGTAGGAATCGACACATTGAGAATTCAATCAACAGATGATGTTTGATTGAAAATGTTTGATTGGATTGATCTTACAAGTGGTAAATCAGGGACATTAAGTTGTATCTGATTTTCTACAAGTGGTTGAAAAACAATGTGATGATTTGATCCCCAATTTTACAAGTGGTAAAATCAACAAAACTTATTTTCCGGAAAAACCATTTTGATTAAAACAAACTTAAGTGTTTTGAGATCATAATGGGAAAATAGTTTGTTGTGAGGGGGAGTTCTGATTGTTTATGCCAAGTGGATGGCGAATTGAAGTGATTCGATATCAGTTGTCATGTTTGTGTACAGTTTGTTTTCAAATTTCCTAAAATGTGTTTAGGGGAGTAAAATTTTAGAAAATCCAAAAACATTTGAAAATTTGAAAAAGCCAAAAACATGATAAAATTCAAAAATGAGTTTTGTTGTAAAAAAGAGGAAATGATAGTAGATCAGTTGGACTGTCACAGCACGCTAAAGAAATGTAAATGTCAAATGTGATAAGCGATCTCACTAAAGATGTGACGATAGGCTCAGCTAGACTAGTAGATTTGCGATAAATGAAAAAGCCTAGTTCTAGTGGGAAACATGGTCGAAAGCATGGTACTTAGTTTTGTCCTTCTTGACTGTGTACCTACTCAGTAATCGCTGATTGTCGAAAGACATAAAACTGGTTAAGTTTGTGAAATTTCACAACTTTGCTAAAAAGTCGCTGTGATTGTGCATTTTATTTTGCAAAGATTTAAACTTGTTTGATTTCTTTATTTTGTTTAAGCATCGGACATCCTCTGCGTATACGTGAGTATCGACCTGGATGTTGTTGCCTAAACGTTCTGCTTTATTTTCTTTGGTGTTTCGTTTAAGCTTTGGACCTCCTCTGCGTATACGGGAGTATCGACCTGGTGGTTAAAGCCTAAACAACTTCAACTTATTTTTATTTTCTTATTTTGTTTAAACATTGGACTTTCTCTGCGTATACGGAAGTATCGACCTGATTGTTAATGTTTAAACATTCTGCTTTGTTTTCGCACAAATCACAGTTGATAAATTTTAAAGGCATTACTTGAGTCAGTGTATTGCATGATGAGGGGATATGCTGAGATAGTGGGGTCCATAAGAGCTTAGTGCAAAATTAATATATCTTAAACGTATCGGTAAGCATGTCGAAAGTTTTTAGATTGAGTTTAAGAGGACAAACATATCGTCAATCAACGTGAATCGTTTAGAGCTTAAAACGATTAAGAGCTTAACGGTGCTTGTGATTTGTCCAAAAGCTGATATGATCCTCTTTCGCAAACTCACAAAAATAGTGTTTGTACATATTTCATTTCTGCATTTAATTTTTGTTATTGCATTTATGTTTCTTATTTTGAAAAATTCAAAAAGATTTTCGACAACTGATGTTGATGAGCTGATATTCAAAATCTCAACGGCTAATCATGATGAACAGTTGGGTTGGTTAATTGGTCTGAAATGTTTAAAATGATTCATTAATTTGAATCAGAATTTTGAATGTTTTAAATTCTTGATCAATTTTAAATGAAAGTGATTCTCAAATGTTTAGTTGATTCATTAAGTTGAATCACAACATTGTTGGTTTGTAAATTGTGTGTTTGAGATATGTAGGTTTCTGATCCTGTTGCTACGGAAAGCCAGGAGATGCATCAGAACCTGAAGAGAGCTTAAATTGAAAAAGCCAGGATTTGATTTCAATGGTGATAACAAATTCCAGACGGCGATCCCAGCTTGATGATAGGGGGAGTCTGACGAGAGTTAGAGCCAGAGAAAGATCCGGGTTCATGATTCCAGGAAGAGTTCCTGAAGAAGACTGATCAAGATTGAAGAGTCGTCATGTTGAAGACTCTCACTGAAGATTCCGTCAACATTCAAGGGGGAGTCTGTTAGTGCAGTTGTCTGTCGACTTCATCTTCGTTCGAGTCTTAGATTAGTAATGAAAGATCAAGTCACGCAGTTCGAGTTAAACAGGAAACAAAGGTGAACAAGCCAGTTCAAACGAAGTGGACAGTTCAAACGAAGTGGACAGTTCAAACGAAGTGGATTGTTCAAACGAACTGGAAATAGTATAAATATGTGACTTGAGTTTTTCATTTGTAACTTTGATTTTTCCGGTAGCGAAGCTCTGCCGAAGTGTCTCCAAGTCTGTAAACGTTCTAGAATCAATATAAGAGACAGTTAATAGTGAATATCAAGCTGAAACAAACTCTGATTCATCGTATTCCGCCTTTGAATTAGTTTAGAGCTCTTCTGAAGACTCGTTCAGATCGATTCTCGATCCTACACGTGCGCCTCCAAGCCATGTGTACTCGCGCGCGGACTGCCACGTCACGCGCCTCGAACCTTCACACCACTTGGTCCTTGCAGCCTCTGTGATCCACCACGCGCACGTGGTCAAAAATACAAAGGCGGCTCTCAAGCGGCGATGCGAGTGTGCGAAGTGCAAAGTGCGCCATCAAAGCGCCACATTGCGCCTCATCGCCCACGCCACGCGCGCGCGCGTGTGCGAGTGCGAGTTAGGGTGCTCCGCACCCTTCGCGAGTACACTAGTGAGTGCTTCCATGAAACAATAAGGATGGAGAGTTCCCACTTAAATACCCCTTTAAGTTTCATCTCTCATCCGATGTGGGACAAGGTGCCACTTTCCCACTTATTTCAGCATTCAAGTTTCAAAACACCAAACTTTGAGAATCGATATCTCATTCATCTTAGCTCCGTTTTGGACGTGGTTTAGTTCGTTGCGAAGCTCTTCCACCATAGAACACAAACCCACAAATAAATATATAAAACCCGCTCATTTTATTTTATTTATTTCCAGTCCAAAATAGGAAAAAATCATTTTCCTATATTTGTGAAAAATGCTATTTCCACAAATTTCCAACACCGGGTTAGTCTGCGTACGGAAAACGAGACAACCCAATGGGTTTATGTCCCCCTGTTGTTTTGAATATACATGATACCTAGGGTATGGTTAAGCTATGGAGTGAATTCTTGGATCACGTGCGAATAGGCGCTAACTTAGGCACCATTAATCCTTTTAAGGACCACGGAACAGGGGGTAGATCTATCGGGTACGGGCGAGCCCCACTCACGGTCCTTGTGCGGCCACTTAGAGTGCTTTTGTGTCCCTGTCGAAGTGAATCGACACTTAAATCGTCTACTGGGTTGAGTGCTTCCTATGTCGGCATTCATATTAATGTCCTAGCTACACATTAATGATCAGTAGGTTCATAGACACCTGTAGCCTATTAGCTACAACTGCCAGAGGAAATGGCAGGTATACATGATGTATTTCATGTATGTAATCTCAAAATTTGCTTAGCAGACGAATCACAAGTGATACCTCTTAAGGATATAGAGGTAAATCAGAAACTCAAGTTTATCGAGAAACCCATTAAGATTGAAGATAGAAAGATCAAGAACCTCAAACATAAGAGACTTGTTCTGGTTAAAATGAAATGGGATTCCAAGAGAGGACCAGAATACACTTGGGAACTCGAGTCAGAGATGCAAAGGAAATACCCACACCTGTTCCAGTAGATCTCGAGGACGAGATCCAAAACAAGGTGGGGAGGATATAACAAGCCTCCTAAAATATTTGTAAACACCCCTAAATGTCCCTAAATATACCCCGTATGCGAGAAACAGACCCGAAATAACCCTATACTTAGAAAAATCAACAAAAACCAAGTTTGGCAGTCTCTCGCGGGCCACGATGGAGACATCTTTGGTCCTTCACGGGGCGCGACTGTCATTACTTGGGCGGCACACAAGTGCGCCACGTGTCAGAACACGTGTGGAAGTTATGCGCTGACTCACCAAAGCTAGTGCCGCCTTTTAGGCCCTCGCGGCCCGCGACAGGCTTAGCCTGGGGCTTCGCGGGGCGCAACAAGGTGTCTGATCAGCCTATAAATTGAGATCGAGAGTTCATTTGTTCCTCGTTCATTTCTCTATTCTCTCTCAAACTTTTTAATAGTAGAAACTCTACTCGGGCATAATACCCACTATTAAAGCGAAGCTTTGCCTCGTTGTAAGTGCTATAACCCTGCTATTACTCTACACGATCGATTTAGGATTCCGTAATGCATGTCGGCTCTGCCCGACTCAGTCATTGGAATTCTGTCTCGTGTGTACACCAGATAGATTTACGATTCCGTAATGCATATCGGCTCTGCCCGACTCAATAATTGGAATTCTGTCTCGAGTTGTACGGTTAATTTGAATTGGGTTATTTTACTAACACGTGTGCATTATTTGATTTAATAGATAATAACCAGGAGATTCTCAGGAAGCTTTAGTATTATCTAAATTTGCAATGTGAGTACATTCTCTTTTTGTAAATCTTTTTGTGAGTCAAAATGTTTTACCAAAACCTCAAATGTTTTAAATTACACTTAACAGTAATTGAGTATTTGTGATTCTACAATTATTGCCGGTATGTTGGGGTTTTGTATACAAAATATGGAAAACGTTACCATTGGACAAAGAGTTATCCAATGGGTAATATGACCCACAAGTCAGGTGTTGACAGTACTGAATGAGTAATTGAGTAGACATAAACAAATGTTAATGTTGGATGCCCTCAATTCTGTAAAAGTGATAAAACTGTTTTGATTAAACTGGGATGCACTCACCGGTATTTCTTGCTGACAAAATATTTTTAAAACGCGTTCCAGGTAACGTAATGTGAAAGCCAAATAGAAGCCAGCTGGAGAGCACTGAAGGCTTGGAAAAGTGGCGATAAAAGTTACCTATATAAACAAGACATTTTGTTTTCAATATTTAGGGTTTATCCCTACCAATGTATTATCAAATGAACTTGGGTTTTATCCCAATAAATTATTATTATAAAAGTTTGGTGTTTTACTCTGATAAAAAATATTTCCTAACTACGGTCCTGATGTATTCCGCTACCAAAATTAATAAACACCGATACCACCCGCTCTGAGGCTCACGGCCGCCTGCTCCCGGGTAGGGGTCGGGTGCTGCGACAGCTTGATTGGGGGCAGGGTTCTGAGCTACCACAGCCTGGTTTTGATTGGCCATAGGTGGTTTGTGGCAGTTTTGAGAAAAGTGCCCATATCGGTTAAAATTGGCGCACTTGCTGCACGAAACGTTGGGAGGGTGATGGTATTGGCATTGGCCACACTTGGGTTGAGTCCCAGTGTAACCTTTGTGCGAAGGTTCAACGTTTGATACAGCAGGAATGGCTTGTAACGGTTGAGGGTTTGGCGGAGTGATGACCGCACAATTTTGGCTTGAAGCCTTCCGCTTCTTACCTCGACTTTTCTTGGCGGATGGGGAGGGTTCAACGGTGGTTGGGTGTGCGTTTTTAAGTGAGGCTTTTGCGGAATTTCTGCGCATGACATGGTTGTTGTTTAGATGGGCGGTCAAACGAAAGGTTTCCTCAATAGTAGCTGGGCAAGCAGACTCTACAAAAAAAATGAACGAATCGGGTGGATGTACTTGGTGATGGTTTTCTCAGGGGTATCAACCTGGCTGGGAAAAAGAATGCTAAGTTGTTTGAAACGGAGGGTTAAACCATCGTTGTCATCATCAACTTGTTTCAGGTGCCAAAACTCGCTTTCCAGTTTCCTCAGCTCGTGAGGCGGACAGAACTCTTCCCTCATGATCCTTTTCAGCTCGGCCCATGGTAAAGCGTGGGCGGAATCCTCGCCTCTTGTGCTCCGCTCAGAGGTCCACCAATCAAGAGCTCTTGATCGGAACACCCTTGTAGCGTTTTGGGTGCACAAGTCGTTAGGACAGCCACTTTGGCGGAATGTGATCTTCATGGTGTCGAACCAAGTAAGTAGTGCGGTGGCACCATACTTTCCTGTAAACTCTAAGGGTTTACAAGCCATGAATTTCTTGAAAAGGAATGGTGTCTTTGGTTTCTCCACCTTGGAGTCCACGGAACCATGAGGCGAATCAGGGTTGGTTTGGATGCGGCTAACGATGTCGGGTATAACTCGAGCCATTTGATCGGCCATTTGTTCAGCAATGAGGCCTACGAGTTCCTTTTTGGAGATGGAACCTGAGCGGGAACCCTTCTTGGACTTGGGCTTTTCGGTTGAGCTTGAAGAAGTCATCTAGAGTTCAAAAGAAAAGAAAAGAAAAGAAAAGGATAAGACTTGATCATAAATTTTAAAACAAAGTTTTTGCATGTATAAGCATGTAAGTTCTCACGTATCACGTATAATTCACACAAAGCATAAGTTTTCAACTTGTATTCACAAGTATAATCACGTAAGAATGCGTAAAAGGAGTATAAATTTAGTTTGTTTACGAGAGTTATTATTGTTTTTTATTGCGATAAACGTGCGAATTTGTGTAACGGTTTCGAAACGAACGAGGTAACAAGTATAAAATCACATATCAAATGAATCACATCAAAGCGAGGCTCATAAAACATGGGAATGTTTCGGGTTTAGAAACGTCGACTATTCCAAGGTGAATCGAAAGTCCTTTCAAATTAGAGAAACATGCTTTGGCCTATAGGTAAGATACTCTCATCGAGAAGTGATTAACGGCATCTTACCCTTCCAGTTACTACACGTCTCTAATCGATTGAAAAAATTAAAACTTTTGCGAGATTGAAAATCGAGGAACGAGACTTAATCGACAAGATGCGGGTTTCACCCCTAACTTGACGATTTCGTACCCTAATGTGGTTGGTACTCGTCGGTTAAAAATATAATTTCAACACTTTGACGAGGGTCCACTAGAGTTTGAGTTGGAAATTTACCATTAATATGTGGATTTCACTCCTAGCTTAATGGCGTAATTTCGTGCAAAATAAAGTATAAGCGGGATGAGAGACTTTTACCAAATTGTGGGTTACACGCATATTTTGGTAAACTCGTCTCTTTTGTATAATGAGTGTCTTCAAGTCTTCAAGTGTATTGTGTAAAATGTCTTAGGAAATGTCACACCCCGACTGCGTCAAAACAACGAAACCGCGGCGGAAACGTCGGGGAGTGTTGCAACAGAATCATCGTTTCACAGCCATGGTAATCAAAAGTTTCGTTTTATTGGATTATTAAATAATTTACATTGTCTTAAAACAAACAAACAAGTTACATATCGTCTATCATTGTTATTATGTCACTAAGGCCTCGTCCAGATCCTATGTGAACATGCATCATATCAGTCAACATCAAGCAACACCACCTGAAACATATGTAAAAATAAAGTCAGCAAAGAAATGCTGGCGAGCACATAGGTTTTATGAGAATATCGGATTCATGGCTCGTTTACATATTGCAATACCTTATTAGACTACAAGAGTCAAAAGTTACAAACCTTGTTTTGAAAAGTATATAGTATTGCAACATAATTAACCAACTCAAAATCAAATTGGTTATGGTTTATAAAATCTCGTACCCATGATTCTTAACCCCAAAACATTTGTTTTTAGTAAACCAAATCGTAAAACATCTCGTAAAAACTCGTTAATAAAACTCGTATGGTTTATATCATTTAGAAAACCTCGTTGTGTGATATCGTTTCGAAATCGTTTCCCAGGTGAACTAAATAATGACACAGAATGTAATATGATATAAGCACTTATATATAAGATGTACCAGCGGCGTATCTACCATGCTTTTATCATGTTACACCTGTCCCATTATCTAATCACAACCCAAAACCAATCGTTTGTTCAAATCGTTTAACTCGTCCCAAAATCGTTTTCGTTTTAACTGTGAAACTACTTTTGGTCGCCTCGCTAATAACATCCAAACCTTCGTGACTCGACTATCTCGAAACTCGCATTAACAAACCACCAAAGGGTAAGTTAACAATCACAGATTTAGTCAACCCCCACACATAACCATAGGTGTAGTCTAATAACGGGATTTGTCAGATCCTATGTTACCATAACCTAGTACTGGTCGGTTCGGCCAAAATTATTGAATGTTATTTGTTATGTAACTACAACCATCAAGTTTGTTCACATTATCGAAATCGTTTTTAGTTTAATATAAACCATTTTAATCGTTTTTGAAACCATTGTTTAAACCTCGAAATCATTTAACACATATGAATCACCCCAAAACAATTGAAAACAGTAAAATATGGGAACTATGTACTCACATTGAATTGCAAATATCCTTGATCTAATAAACTCAACAAGCTCAGGTAAACCAAGGAAATTCAAGTAACACCTAGTAATCGAATCACTAGTAAATAAATCAACACCTAAATCGGAAGATTGGATAGAATGAGGTCTTGTAAACCAAATGAGTGTTGGAACTCATGTGATATGGTTTAACAAAGCCTACATTCTAAATTGGAACCTAACCTAAGTGCTTTCGACCCGTTTCCACCCATTAAGGTAGCTTATGCTACTTTAACGCGTCGTTCGCGCAAACGCACGTTCGAGACGTCTAACTAGTCCTATGACAAGTATTATATACCCTAACATGTTTAAATATGTTGCATAATCAGTTTAAGTGACAAAAGTTAGGTTACATATGCTTAAAATCCAATTATGCATGAAAAGGGCATTTTGGTCATTTTCTTAAGGCATATAAACTACCTATCATACAACTACTTAAACTATGTGACCATAAGGTATAACCTCGGAAGGTTATTCCCTATACAACTATGGTCACTAAACATGCTTGGTCGGATCCTAAAGATTGACCAAACGGGTCGAATTCGAAAGTCTAAGCGGTGGTTTAGACCGCTTGACTTACGACTCTAAACAAGCACTAACTAAGTTAGAAAACAGGTTTTTGATATCAAAACAAAGTGTTTTGATACCCAAGAGTAGTTTGGTTGCAAAATACACATAAATGCGCATTTTGACCGAAACTACGACTCGTGACTACGCCTAGTCAACGTGGTAATCAGTAGGTATAGTCACAAGGGACTATAACCATCATGATTACGCTCACGTTGCAAAGTTCAAACAAACTTCGTGTTGACCAAAGACTGGTCAAAGCAGAAAGTCAAACACTGTTTGACTTTCACGCTCGAAAAGCTATAAAAGAATGAAAGAAGCTTACAAAGGGTCCAAGCTAGGGAGAACTTGATCTATAACACTCAGGTATGAAGCAAAGGCTTCAACTTAGAGCATTAAAATGATCAAGGGTGCAGAAAATGGAATGAGGGCATGGGTATATATAGTTTTCGGTAAACCGTTAGGATCATTTCTTGCTAAAGAGGGATCAATCCGGGCCATACATGTGGGCAAATGGTATTCAAATACCATGGGACATTATAAACCATCAAAATTCAGCAGTTGGTATCCCAAATCAGGTATTAAAACCATCAAAAACAAGCCCCAAGTCCAGATTCAATGTTTCTAACTGGACAGGCTGTCGCGCCCCGCATAAGATACCGCCTCATCTTACGCGGCCCGCCTAGCCAAGTTTGGCAGAATTGCAAAAATGGTCCCTGCAGCCTAAAACTTGGTTTTTGATGCATTTTTGACACGTTTAAGCCCCGTTAACCCAATTTCAAAGCTCTAAAATGAAGTTAAAGTATAGGGAACTTCAAATATGCTCAAAAACATCTCGTATGTCGTTTCATTTGTTCGTACGGTTGCGTTATTCGGTTAATTAACGCAAAAACGATCCAAATTAAGCGACGAATGGAATTTTATCATGCCAATCACTAAAATAAAATATTTTAATGATTACATAAATTTTAGGGTGTCCGGATATATTCAGAACGTAAGATATGCGCGAAAATGCAAACTTATGCCCTTTTTGACGCTTTTAGTCCCTATTGATCAAATAAGTTTATTTTAGCATACCGAGCCCCTCAAAGCCTATTTCTAAGCTATGCAAAGGAGATTTAGGGTATGTTTAACTTATGATCAAGTTTCAGAACGTTCGTTACTGAACAAATCGGCATACTTTCACAGTTTGACACAAATAGTCCCTGCGATCGAACAAACTTGATTTTGACACACCAAACCATCCAAAACTTATTTCTAAGTTATGTAAAGGTCATTTAAGGTATGTTAAGCCTATTTCACTATTCCAGAGTGTTTGTCGCATTAAACTGACTGCGTTCGCGCATCAGTTTGCGTATAACTTCCCAGAAAGCGATTTAAAGCTTGAAATCGAACTCGAATCAAATCGTAAAATCATCAAACACAAATATACACATAATAACACCAAAACACATTGTTTTATTAATAATTGACATTGTTTTACATTATACATTGATTACAAAGCACAGTTGTCACAGTCTCCCCTACTTTAGTAAATTTTGTCCCGAAATTTTAACTAGAGGAAACTTGTGAGAACAATTGCGGATATTTCGCCTTAATTTGGTCCTCACGTTCCCAAGTAAACTCTGGGCCACGTTTGGATTCCCAGCGAACCTTGACCAAATGAATCCGTTTGTTCTTCAACTGTTTGACTACACGGTCCGTTATCTCCACAGGTTTCACAACAAAATGCATCGTTTCATCAACTTGAATTTCGTCGAGTGGAATGTGAAGATCAGCGTCAAGTAAACACTTTCACAAATTGGACATGTGAAAAGTCGGATGAATATTTCCAAGCTCTGGAGGTAGCTCTAGTCGATAGGCAACCTTTCCAACTCTTTCAACAATCTTAAATGGTCCAACATATCGAGGTGCAAGTTTTCCTTTTTTTCCAAATCTCACCACTCCCTTCCAAGGTGACACCTTGAGTAGGACATGGTCTCCGACTTGAAATTCTAAGGGCTTGCGTCGTACATCCGCATAACTCTTTTGACGGCTTCTAGCTGTCACATGATTATCGCGAATTTTCTTGATTTTGTCTATTGTTTCCAGAATGAGCTCAGGTCCAGTAAGTTGAGCTTCACCGATCTCATTCCAACAGACAGATGAACGACATTTTTGACCATAGAGAGCTTCGAATGGTGCCATATTAATGCTAGCATGATAACTATTGTTGTAAGAGAACTCAGTTAACGGAAGATGAGAATCCCAATTACCACCAAAGTCTATCACGCATGCACTCCAAAGTTTGAATCGTCCTCTCAGATTGTCCATCTATTTGGGGATGATAAGCAGTGCTTAGATTTAGTTGGGTTCCCATAGCAGATTGCATGGTCTTCCAGAAATGAGATGAAAATCGAGCATCACGATCGGATATGATATCCAAAGGGACACCATGTCGAGATACAATCTCATCAACATAAATCTTTGCAAGTTTATCAGCAGATAGATCCTCGCGAATCGGAATAAAATGAGTTGACTTCGTTAATCGATCGATAACAACCCATATAGCATCGTGACCTTTAGATGTACGCGGTAATTTAGTGATGAGATCCATCACAATGTTCTCCCACTTCCAAACCAGTATCTCTGGTTGTACAAGCAAACCAGATGGTCGTTGATGTTCAGCCTTGACTTTGAGACAAGTTAGCATTTCGATACATACAAGGAAATATCCTTTTTCATACCAGGCCACCAATACTGAGTACGAAGATCCTTGTAAATTTTATCAGCACCAGGATGGATAGAATATCGAGACTTATGAGATTCGTCCATCACTAAAGTGCGAAGATTGTCTTGTTTCAGAATCCACAAACGATCCTTGAAATAGAGTAACCCATCGTCATTCGCTTCGAGCTTGAGCTCAAGTTGACGTGGTAATTCTTTACCCATCAAATTTTGTGAAACACAAATGCGTTGAGCTTGAAGGACACGAGATTGAATATCATATAGAGTTCGAACATAATGAAGCTTGACTCGCTCCTTTCGACTAAGCGCATCGGCTACGACATTCGCCTTACCAGGATGGTAGCGAATTTCACAATCGTAGTCATTCAAGAGTTCAACCCAACGTCGTTGCCTCATGTTCAGCTCCTTCTGATTAAAAATGTGCTGGAGACTTTTGTGGTCTGTGAAAACCACACACTTTGTGCCATAAAGATAGTGTCTCTAGATTTTGAGTGCGAAAACTACAGCTCCTAACTCAAGATCATGAGTGGTGTAGTTCTTCTCGTGAACTTTCAATTGCCTAGACGCATATGCTATGACTTTTCCTCGTTGCATGAGAACACAACCAAGGCCTAGATTCGATGCGTTACAATAGACAACGAAATCATCGTTTCCATCGGGCAAAGATAGAACAGGAGCATCACAGAGTTTTCGTTTCAATGTTTGGAACGCTTCTTCTTGCTTGGGTCCCCACTCAAAAGGCTTATTCTTTTGAGTCAAAGCATTGAGTGGAATCGCGATCTTTGAGAAGTTCGAAATAAACCGACGATAATAACCAGCGAGACCAGAAAAGAACGAATTTCTGTAGGTGCCGTTGGTGTATTCCAATCCTTAATTGCAGCAATTTTGGACGGATCTACATGAATACCCTGCTCGTTGACTATATGACCCAAAAACTGAATTTCTTTAAGCCAAAATTTACACTTGGAGAATTTAGCAAAAAGTTGTTCCTTCTTCAGGAGTTCCAATGTCAAACGAAGGTGTTGCTCGTGATCGGCTCGAGACTTCGAATAAATGAGAATATTGTCGATGAACACAATAATGAACTTGTCTAAATAAGGTTTACAGACCCTATTCATTAAGTCCATGAAAATGGCTGGAGCATTAGTCAAACCAAAAGGCATGACAGTGAACTCGTAATGCCCATATCTCATGCGGAAAGCAGTTTTGGGAATATCTTCTTCGAGTACACGAAGTTGATGATACCCGGAACGCAGATCGATCTTGGAAAAACAGGTAGCACCTTGCAGCTGATCAAAGAGATCATCGATTCGAGGTAGGGGATATCGATTCTTGATGGTAAGCTTGTTAAGCTCACGATAATCGATACACATTCGAAAAGATCCATCTTTCTTTTTCACAAACGGGACTGGAGCACCCCAGGGCGAAAAGCTCGGGCGGATGAATCCTTTATCAGACAACTCTTGAAGCTGTTTCGATAACTCTTGCATCTCCGACGGTCCAAGACGATAAGGTGCTTTCGTAATCGGGTTGGCATTGGGTACAAGATCAATATGAAACTCGACTTGACGAACTGGAGGCAAACCAGGCAGTTCATCAGGAAACACCTTTGGATAATCTCGAACAATCAGAACATCTTGAATACACTTGCTCTTGCTTTTCTCTTTGGTGACATGTGCCAGAAAAGCAACATATCCTTTTCGTAAATAACTTTGGGCTTTCATACACGACATAAGCTTCAAACCACCAGACGGTTTCTCGCCACGAACCTCTAGAACTTCACCAGACGAAAGAGGAATATGAACGATCTTATCGAAACAAACCACCCAGCATGATCTTTGGTTAACCAATCCATCCCTATGATGATATCAAAACTCCCAAGTTGCATCGGTGTGAGGTCAATAGGAAAAAGATGGTTATCGAGGTTCAATTGACAATTACGAAGAACAAAATCGAGTACAAGAGGTTTACCAATAGCAACTTCGACAGATAAGGGTTTCCTCAGTTTAGTTCTAGGTATCGCAAGTAAAGGCTCAAATGATAACGAAACAAAACTCCTATCGGCACCAGAATAGAAAAGAATAGATGCAGGTTGATTGTTAACAAGGAACGTACCGTTAACAACCTCGTTGTCAGCTCGAGCCTCATTTGCATTCAGATTGTTTGCTCATCCTCGGGCGGGATTCACATTCGCGTTTGCGTTTACATTTGCATTCGCGTTCACCAACCTCGGGCAGTTGTTGCGGAAATGACCCATTTCTTCGCAATTATAACACGAACCAGGTGGGAATCTTGCAGCATTCCCTTGAGCTTGTGTTGGAATCTAAGAAGCCTGATTCTGGCCCAAACGACAAATGTTGGCCAGATGCCCAAGTTTACCACACGTTGTGCACTGTTTGCACGCCTGTTGGGCAACATGGTGACCATTGCATCGAGCACAGTGAGGTGCAGTACCAGCATATTGCTTCTTCGCGGGAGGTTGGGCTGATGGGTTCTGAGTATTCTGTGCAGTTACTGCAAAGTTCTGGGAAGCCTTGCGC
This sequence comes from Helianthus tuberosus, assembly GCA_030545235.1. Taxonomy (NCBI): domain Eukaryota; kingdom Viridiplantae; phylum Streptophyta; class Magnoliopsida; order Asterales; family Asteraceae; genus Helianthus; species Helianthus tuberosus. The sequence goes on from CM060369.1 coordinate 91,237,062, forward strand.
TTCCTCGACTTCTTAGAAGATTCACCCTTCTTCTTACCCTTACTCTTATCTTGTGCAGAATCGGCTGACTACTTTTTGTCACCCTTTCGGGTCAGTTTCCCTTTTCTGACCTGAGACTTGGTCAGAGTAGCAGCCAATTCGATTGCTTGGCGAATAGTAGTAGGATTACTGCCAGTCACAATGTCTTGCACAGAATCGGGTAAACCATCGATATACCTCTCTATCGCTTTCTCCAATGGGGTAACCATCGTAGGACACAACAAACTGAGCTCCTCATAACGATCCGTGTAAGCATGGTGTTCTCCCCCATCTTGTTTCAAATCATCGAATTCTCGTTCCAAAGCTCGAATCTCGTGACGGGGACAGAACTCTCTCATCATGAGAGCTCGAAGCTCTTCCCACGTGTGTGCCATCGCCACCTCGGCACCCCTATCATGCATCACCCCGTTCCACCATGTAAGAGCACGCTTCTCGAACACACTGGATGCAAACTCAACCTTACGCTCATTCGGACATTGCACATGTCTGAATGTGCTTTCCAAACTTTTGAACCACTGCAGGAGCGCGGTTGCTCCTTGCGACCCAGAAAACTTCAACGGTTTAGCCGAATTGAAATTCTTGAAACAACATTGTGCATTATTGTTATTATTGTTGTTGTATAATTAATGGATCTGGGTTACTATGTTCTGAAGCATTGCAGCCATTTGTTGAACGACAAGGGTTGCGACTTCTTCGTTGGTTAGAGGTTGTGCATCACGTCGAGGAGGCATTGTCTAAAAAGAACAAGGAAATATGAGAAACGAGTGAGGTCGACAATTTGGGAAAACAAAAGAGGTATTGAAAACATCGATAAAACACAAGGAAAGCGATCATTCGTTTGTTACCTCGAATAAACAAATGACACGCAATGACTAATCAAAGTAAATGGGTCATAATAATGTATCACCGAAGACATGCTCGCCTATAAGTGAACACTCACCCCAAGAGTTCCCAGGTAAGAGTGGTCCGATACTGTGGGTTTGTACGAACACTCTAGCCTTAGACAGAAAACTCAGGGTACAGGCATTCACCCTTCCGGTTTGCACGTGTTCACATTATTTAGACCCAAACTTTGACGAGATTTTGAAAACTTAGAGGGTTCAAAACCTTATAAGAAATCATCCTAGAACAGATGATTGGTTTTCGAAGCGGATTCGTTATTGTGTTCTCGTTGTGTTTATCACCTAAGGATATGTGACGGTATTGTTTTAAAATCTAAACGCGAATAAACTTGCTTTAGGGTCCTAGAAAGTTATAGTCTAGGTCGAAGCATTGCTAATAACTTAATTCCCTATAACCATTGGCTCTGATACCAACTCTTCTGTCACACCCCGACCGCGTCAAAACAACGAAACCGCGGCGGAAACGTCGGGGAGTGTTGCAACAGAATCATCGTTTCAAAGCCATGGTAATCAAAAGTTTTGTTTTATTGGATTATTAAATAATTTACATTGTCTTAAAACAAACAAACAAGTTACATATCGTCTATCATTGTTATTATGTTACTAAGGCCTCGTCCAGATACTATGTGAACATGCATCATATCAGTCAACATCAAGCAACACCACCTGAAACATATGTAAAAATAAAGTCAGCAAAGAAATGCTGGCGAGCACATAGGTTTTATGAGAATATCGGATTCATGGCTCGTTTACATATTGCAATACCTTATTAGACTACAAGAGTCAAAAGTTACAAACCTTGTTTTGAAAAGTATATAGTATTGCAACATAATTAACCAACTCAAAATCAAATTGGTTATAGTTCATAAAATCTCGTACCCATGATTCTTAACCCCAAAACATTTGTTTTTAGTAAACCAAATCGTAAAACATCTCGTAAAAACTCGTTAATAAAACTCGTATGGTTTATATCATTTAGAAAACCTCGTTGTGTGATATCGTTTCAAAATCGTTTCCCAAGTGAACTAAATAATGACACATAATGTAATATGATGTAAGCACTTATATATAAGATGTACCAGCGGCGTATCTACCATGCTTTTATCATCTTACACCCGTCCCATTATCTAATCACAACCCAAAACCAATCGTTTGTTCAAATAGTTTATCTCGTTTAAATCGTTTAACTCGTCCCAAAATTGTTTTCGTTTTAACTGTGAAACTACTTTTGGTCGCCTCGCTAATAACATCCAAACCTTCGTGACTCGACTATCTCTAAACTCGCATTAACAAACCACCAAAGGGTAAGTTAACAATCACAGATTCGGTCGTTACCCACATAACCCCCACACATAACCATGGGTGTAGTCTGATAACGGGATTTGTCAGATCCTATGGTACCATAACCTATTAATGGTCGGTTCGGCCAAAATTAATGAATGTTATTTGTTATGTAACTACAACCATCAAGTTTGTTCACATTATCGAAATCGTTATTAGTTTAATATAAACCATTTTAATCGTTTTTGAAACCATCGTTTAAACCTCAAAATCATTTAGCACATATGAATCACCCCAAAACAATTGAAAACAGTAAAATAGAGGAACTATGTACTCACATTGAATTGCAAATATCCTTGATCTAATGAACTCAACAAGCTCAGGCAAACCAAGGAAATTCAAGTAGCAACTAGTAATCGAATCACTAGTAAATAAATCGACACCTAAATCGGAAGATCGGATAGAATGAGGTCTTGTAAACCAAATGAGTGTTGGAACTCATGTGATATGGTTTAACAAAGACTACATTCTAAATCAGAAATTATCCTAAGTGCTTTCGACCCGTTTCGACCCATTAAGGTAGCTTACGCTACTTTAACGCGTCGTTTGCGCAAACACGCGTTCGAGACGTCTAACTAGTCCTATGACAAGTATTATATACCCTAACATGTTTAAATATGTTGCATAATCAGTTTAAGTGACAAAAGTTAGGTTACATATGCTTAAAATCTAATTATGCATGAAAAGGGCATTTTGGTCATTTTCCTAATGCATATAAACTACCTATCATACAACTACTTAAACTATGTGACCATAAGGTATAACCTCGGAAGGTTATTCCCTATACAACTATGGTCACTAAACATGCTTGTTCGGATCCTAAAGATCGACCAAACGGGTCGAGTTCGATAGTCTAAGCGGTGGTTTAGACCGCTTGACTTACGACTCTAAACAAGCACTAAACTAAAAGTGACGAGCTAAACATGTTGAAACCTGTTTAACTAAGTTAGAAAACAGGTTTTTGATATCAAAACAAAGTGTTTTGATACCCAAGAGTAGTTTGGTTGCAAAATACGCATAAATGCGCATTTTGACCGAAACTACGACTCGTCACTACGCCTATTCAACGTGGTAATCAGTAGGTATAGTCACAAGGGACTATAACCATCGTGATTACGCTCACGTTGCAAAGTTCAAACGAACTTTGTGTTGACCAAAGACTTGTCAAAGCAGAAAGTCAAACATTGTTTGACTTTCACGCTCGAAAAGCAATAAAAGAATGAAAGAAGCTTACAAAGGGTCCAAGCTAGGGAGAACTTGATCTATAACACTCAGGTATGAAGCAAAGGCTTCAACTTAGAGCATTAAAATGATCAAGGGTGCAGAAAATGGAATGAGGGCATGGGTATATATAGTTTTTGGTAAACCGTTAGGATCATTTCTTGCTAAAGACGGATCAATCTAGGCCATACATGTGGGAAAATGGTATTCAAATACCATGGGACATTATAAACCATCAAAATTCAGTAGATGGTATCCCAAATCAGGTATTAAAACCATCAAAAACAAGCCCCAAGTCAAGATTCAATGTTTTTGACCTGACAGGATGTCGCGCCCCGCGTAAGATACAGCCTCATCTTACGCGGCCCGCCTAGCCAAGTTTGGCAGAATTGCAAAAATGGTCCCTGCAGCCTAAAACTTGGTTTTTGATGCATTTTTGACAAGTTTAAGCCCTGTTAACCACATTTCAAAGCTCTAAAATGAAGTTAAAGTATAGGGAACTTAAAATATGCTCAAAAACATCTCGGATTTCGGTTCATTTGGTCGTACGGTTGCGTTATTAGTTAATTACGACGGAACTCGTAACGAACGCAAAAACGATCCAAATTAAGCGACGAATGGAATTTTATCATGCCAATCACTAAAATAAAATATTTTAATGATTACATAAATTTTTGGGTGTCCGGGTATATTCAGAACGTAAGATATGCGCGAAAATGCAAACTTATGCACTTTTTGACGCTTTTAGTCCCTATTGATCAAATAAGTTTATTTTAGCATACCGAGCCCCTCAAAGCCTATTTCTAAGATATGTAAAGGATATTTAGGGTATGTTTAACTTATGATCAAGTTCCAGAACGTTCGTTACTGAACAAATTGGCATACTTTCGCAGTTTGACACAAATAGTCCCTGCGATCGAACAAACTTGATTTTGACACACCAAACCATCCAAAACTTATTTCTAAGTTATGTAAAGGTCATTTAAGGTATATTAAGCCTATGTCACTATTCTGGAGTGTTTTTCGCGTTAAACTGACTGCGTTCGCGCATCAGTTTGCGTATAACTTCCCAGAAAGCGATTTAAAGCTTGAAATCGAACTCGAATCAAATAGTAAAATCATCAAACACAAATATACACATAATAACACCAAAACACATTGTTTTACTAATAATTGACATTGTTTTACATTGTACATCGATTATAGAGCACAGTTGTCACAGGAAAGACATAATGTAAGTATTTAGACGAAAAAGAAGAGAAAGAAGCAAAGAAGGGAGCATAACATTTTAAGCATGAAACAAGAATGGTCAAAAAAATGGTTCCTACTATAGAGTAGGTCGAACATGGCAATTCTACCTAATTCCCTATAGTTATGGCTCTGATACCGATCTGTCACACCCCAACTGATGGCGGAAACATCGGGATGAGACGAAAACGAGATTGCAAGAGACTTCATAACATATTTGTGACAATATTTAAATTAACTGTTTTTCATTTCATAAATCAATTGTCAAACATTACAAGGAAATTCAAATAACAACATATTCATAACATAACAATAACAAAATTTGATACAACATTTTAACCTAACACGTCTAAATGTGTATCTAGGCATCATCACTACTTCATTTCATAGCAATCGTCATCCTCAACCTGTAACATGTTTAAAATAAAGTTCAATGCAAAAGCAAAGGCGAGTATACAAGTTTGATACATACATAGTATAAAAAGATAAGTTTAAACGATTCCTTATGGCAAGCAAATGATACAAGATAAACATTAAAATCGGCATGTGTCTAACATATCAAACCAATGATGAAACGCAATAAGCTCATGACATAACCTCAAGTCCACGGGCGGTGCGTTAATCCTATAGCGTTATATATGTCAAGAATAGGCTCGATCGAAGCTAATGATAAGTTTAACACAAGATGAAATAAACCCAAGTTCAATGTATCAAGCAATCACGTATACAAGCATGTTATAGGAATGTTTGTGCATTTATGTATAAAGTCCACGTGTAAGTTTTGTAAGTAAACATGTTACACCCCAAAAGTGGTAAACGTAAAGAGGGGATTCGAGTATACTCACGGTTTTGCAAGTTGTTCCTACTTGAATCCGTGAGAAAGTTGGTTGTTTAGAGTGGAGCACCTTGTCCTTCTACACGAAGAAACATAGTTATGTGAGTATTGGATGTTAACGGAAGATTATAGCTTCGGAATTTAATATCATAAACATAGACATATGAAAATAATCATCTATCACATATGATGCTTAGATGATATACTTACTTGACAATGTCCATTTGTTCATCATCAAGATTTCGGTTTGATGAATATATTATATAAGTTATATGAATATTAATATGTTATATTGGTCAAGCATTAGGTAGAGGGATGAATCCCCCATTTAGGAACCTCTTAGTATCATAGAAATCATGCATGAGGTAGGAAGAACAAAGCTCCCATTTAGGTACCTCCATTGTTCACCACTACACTTGTTGTCATAAACAATCAAGGAGTGTCATGAACATACAAAAAAGAATAAGTTAACTACAACTAATCTAAGAAATCATCAAGTAATGTGTGGATTTTTCAAGTAGGATAGCCCAAGCTAGTCCTATAATCACACAAAGAACAAGCTTGAAGCTTGTTCATCACTTATGGGTTAAACCCTAACCAAAACAGAAAGTTTATGAGGTTCTAACCTTTGATTTTAAGTGTCACAACCTTGTTTTTAAGCCCAACTAACCATAGAAGTGATTATGAGCATAAGGACATAGGAATGTGTATGAGAAACCTCAAGTTAAGTGAGTTTAGTAAATGTTTAAGCAAAATAGAAAGTTTGGAGCTTTATTTGGTGATGTTCCAGCTTTGGTTTTCCATGGAAAACCTGTTGGAAACATACCTAAGGTTGTTCCAAGCAAGTAGGAAAAAGAATCAAGGAAAAAGGTTGAGAAATGAGTGAGATATGCTCACTTTTGCACTTGAATGATTCTGCCTTGAATCTGAATTTTGCTACTGTTTTGCAACTGATTTGAGGTATTTAGAAAGTGAGGATGAAGTGTTTGTAAAGTGGGAGAAGTGTGGAAGTGATTTGGGTTTTATAGGAGGTGATTAGGGTTAGTTTGGTTGCTAATAAATGAAGAAAACACAACAAACAAACACAAACTTGACCAATCCAAGAGCTGGTAACCCATTCTGACGGATTAAAGGCGTCGCCGGCGGCGACGTCGAGGGGGGGTACTTGTGGCGCGACGCGACGGCTAAATATTCTAGAAATAAGTTCCAAAGTTGCCAATTTAGCCCCTGATGTTTAACTAAGTTAGGTTTAGTTGAGTTTTAGGGTCTTTTATGACATATAAACATAGTTTAAGGGTCCATCAAGTAGACTTAACATAAAGCAAACATAATGGTGTATGAATGTCGTAATCATGTATCGTATGCATTCAAAAGGCGTATTAATCGTAAGTTTCACATATTTGCAAGATTAACACATAGTTTTCAAGAATTACGAATATGTAACAAATGTTTCACGAAATTAATCGTATGAGCATGTATGAAGTATGTATAACACGAATTTAAAGAAATACGAGTTTTATTTATGATTAAAGTCTCGGATTTACAACGATTACAATGAATGGATTATTACAGAACACAAGACTTTCCAAAAATAGAAATACGAACAAGACTTTCTAATTATGGAAAGTACGAAAGAGCAGGGCGTTACACGAATGTTGATGAACACAAATGAGCACAAACTAATGTTCATGAACACAAATGGAAACAAACGAACACAAACAATCGTTCATGAATAGAATATATAATACACCGACACTTATTAGATATTTAATTTGTCAGAATTTTGAAGTATTTAAATAAATATAAAAACTAAAAACACTAATGAAGTATCGAACACAAACGAACACGTTACCGAATGTTCACGAACATAAACGAACGAACACGACCTCTGTTCATGAACTAAACGAACGAAATTTCTTGTTCGTGTTCGTTTGTTTAATAAACGAACGAACACAAACGAACTTCCCGTCGAATGGTTCACGAACGGTTCACCGAACGTTTGGTTCATTTGTAGCCCTACCGATTCTAGTGGTTTGACTTTCTAAACAATTCAAATAACGTTTGTTTTACATTATCATTTGTTTCGTTTCACAGCAACGTGCGACGTCAACAAGTATAATTGGAAAGTTATCATTAATAAAAATTTGATTTTTATAATAATATATATTGTTTTTTTCCATACTTTTATCATTTCAATATTACAATAGATTACTATTATATTTACTTTAATCTTAACATATTACTTTAATTTAATTTTAATGATTTTCTCTTTTTAATATTACTGATATTGTCTGAACAACATCAGTATCATACCGTATAACATTAGTAATTTTTTTTTATTATTAGCGTAATCATGTGCTTATTATTATGTACAATTCGATAAAAGTTATATTCGAACGAGCCATATATAGTTGATTTTTTTATCATCATAAACCTAATATATACCGACCAAACAACATTGGTAACGGTACCGTATTTGTTTTTATAGTTTTCTCGACGTATTCATTAAACACAAAGTTACATTCGCAATAAGGTAATTTTTTATATGGTAATCTATATCGAGAGTTTGTACGATACCGGTATCGTAACGGACCGATATTGACCGAACAACACTGGTACCGGTACATGTATTCGCTTTTATTGTTTTCAATCGATGTAAAACACGTGTCGATTGGCAACGATTGTTATGTCGAGTGCCAGTACGAGTACTGTAATGAATCAGATCGATAATGACCGAAGGCCCGCAGCGAAGCGCACGGTAATCACACTATACATATGAATTGAAATTGGTCATGAAGAGTGATCTAAATTTTAATATTTTTAAGTGTTTGTTTATTTTTTATATATATTTTCAAGCAATTCTTTATTATTATTAAATATTTTATTCCTCATTTAATTTTCTAATAACTTGCTTCGCTAATTTTTCAAAAATTTAAATCCGCAACTATATGTTTTTCAACATTGCGATATAAGTTTGACTGAATATTGATATCGGGTATGTCTTGAAGGCGTTGGTTCATATCAGATTACGCTTGACTCAAGTAGGATCCCCCTGACGATGACTCTGGTCTCCTCGCTTTTGCACCGCTTCTTCTACTGGGTGGTCGTGGTAGGTCCACCTCTCGCTCATCCGCCCCTTCCTCACCCAGAAATAACGAATTAACATTGTGTAAGTCGACGTTTCGAGCGTCGGACATTGGCATTTCAGGTTCAACCGGCTCGAAGGTTTTTAACTTCTTTATCTACCTTCTATTTCCCGATATAGTGGAAGAAGTTCCTACCGTCGTAGGGACGTCGGCCCATTTAGAGCTATTACGAAGAAACTTCCAAACCTTCAAGTATGGGAAATTCCCTCGTGCCGCTTGATATTCTATTAAAGTCGACTGCATTATATCCTCGTCGCTCTCGCCGCTTTTCCAACCTTTTTTTTACGTTGATAAATCGATTGAAATTTTCTGCATTTGTTGTTAACATCGGTTCACTTGCCCGATATTGAATCCAGTAGCCGGTAATCTTCCCCTCTACCCATGAGACTGAAGAATAGTTCTTGAATTCGTCTACAATACACACTTTTATTTTGGTTGTTTGCTAAAAAAAGATAAAAATTAAATAAATACAATTTTTAACAAACAAATTATATGTATAAATTAAAAATAAAAAGTCAATAAAAATCTTACAAATTTTGGGATCCTCCGTTACGTCGATCCAAGCTCGGGCTAACACGTACTCCTCTTCATCATCCTATGGTTGCACGTTTTTTTCTCGTTTGGGTCTCGGTTATTTCTTTCTTTTATGTGACACCCGTTTGTTGCGTTTGGTTTTGTTCGGTTGTGTCTCCGGCTCTTCCTCATCCGGTTGTGTCTCTGTTTGTGTCTCTAGGACGAAGTCGGGCTCGTTCTGTGACGAGCCGAAAGCTTGTGATGAGCCGTAACCTCCCATATTGAAGTTTGGATTCCAACCGTATTGATTTGGGTCCCATGAGAGGGTTTGGTTCAAGAGGTTCGTGAACCCGGTTTGGTTGTGACTATACTCGACAAACCCTGTTCCATAGGCGGTTGGTCGGGTGGGAACCGGAGCAACTGGTTGGTTAGGAGCGTTCGTTCAGTTTGGGTCACCGCTAGATCGAGGAACGAAACCACTGTTGTAGGGGTACATAGTAGAGAGAGTGATAAAAATCTTGAGTTTTTTTTTTATAAAATATGGAGCAAAAGTATTGATGATAGAGAGAGAGTGGTTTAAAAATAATAGGGATTGATGGTATATATAATGTTTTAATTGTTAAAAAAGGAATATTACGGTAACAATTACAAACCCCAGCATTTTTCACCCGTTATAATCTTCATGGGATTCCGAGGTTACGTCGTATAACGTCCCGGGGTGGTGTGCGACGGCGCAGTGAGGCGCCATGTGTGGGGGTGGCGCCATATGTTGCACGACTACAGGACTAATTAACTATAAAAAAAATTTACAAAACCCAAACCACTCAATCTTTTGTGTAGATTATTTCATATGTGGTGAGTTAATTGAATCCTTTACTAATTCAATTTTTGGCCGAATTGAGTGGTGAACCAAAAACGATCCAAGGGATGTGAATTGATTGGTATCTTGAGTTGAGTTAGGAATTGCCTTACATCAAGCTTGAGTGGTGAAACTGTATCTTGAGTGACCCATAGCCTATCTGTTTCATTTTAATTCTACTTTTACTAATCGAGTAGTCGTTGCCTAACCTCATATACATCATCTGGTATGAAAGAAGCATGACTAGTTTAAGACTCGGTTTCCTTTCATGGTCACAATTTCGGATGTAACTCTCACGATCCAGAGACATGAAAGGCGTGATATGAAGCAGAATATAGAATGACCATCTACCACTAGGCAATGATCTCATCAACAGGCCAACTCTATATGCAAATAGATCAATGCAACGAAGATCAAGAAACACAGAAAACATAATCATCAAAACTCAAGGTCAATAAACTTCAAATGGTATATGATAACATGTCACTTAAGAAAGTTAGCCACACCCTCCTTTTGTAACCTAAGCTTGCAAGGATCAAAACTTACTTGGCTACTTAAAAACTAGAATTGAAACAATTTGCAAGCAAAAAAAAAAAACGATTATAATAAAAATGCATTCATCCTACAACCCCAAACACCAACACTCTATTCCAAAAACCATATCATACATGAAACAATAGATCCATATTACAATTAAAACTCTTGTGAAGCAGAACCGATCTCTGCCTTTTCCTTGCCTGCTTTCTTAGGAAGCAGAGTGGAATGAATATTCGGAAGAACACCACCATTTGCAATCGTCACAGATCCCAACAGTTTACTCAACTCTTCATCGTTCCTGACCGCTAGCTGTATGTGCCTTGGACCTACTCTGCTCTTCTTGTTGTCCCTCGCTGCATTTCCAGCCAACTCCAACACCTACATCAACAAACTCTATTCATCAAACACAAACCCTAACTTTTGTCAAATCAAACAAAACAAAAACACAAATTGAAATTTACCTCAGCGGCCAGATACTCGAGAACGGCGGAGAGGTAAACTGGAGCTCCGGCGCCGACACGTTGGGCATACCGTCCGGCCTTGAGGAACCTAGCGATTCTGCCAACGGGGAACTGAAGACCGGCTTTCGAAGATCTTGAAACGGACTTTGAAGCCTTTGGTTTGCCTCTACCGCCTTTCTTTGCTTCTGCATCGGATTTTGATTTTCCCGCCATTTTGCTAAACTCTAATTTCAGTTTCAGTTTCAATTTGGAGAAAGGGTGATGATGTTGGGAGAGTGATGGGGGTTTGTATTTGTAGTGGGAAGGGTTTGATTTTGATTGGTGCGCTTGGACTCACGGGGATCGCCAGCGTGGCACTTGGATTTTTGTTTTTGATTTACCGCGGATGGGTGTCATTCAAAGTTTTGATCGCGCTCTCAAACACGTTTTTTTCTTCTTTTTTTTATTGAAAAAGGGTAATTTTAAAAGTTTTTTTAACATGCTTTTACTCTAAAATTATTAATTTATCTCTAACCATTCAGAATTAATTTCGTACTTATTTTTCTGTAATCACTATATTTTTTCTTTTATTTTTAGTTAAATAATAGTTTGGGTAAATATGTTTGTAGCGGGTTGCAATGGATAGCCTTTAACTTCAATAATTACAGTCATTGTCCTTTATTTGGAAAACGCATTACACATTTCGTCCTTTAACACTAACCAAATTAAAATTTTCAGTTATGTCTAATCACTTAAGGGTATTCTGGTCATTTCATTTTTTATTTAAAATGTTCATTAATTAATTAACATCATCTTCCCCAATTCCCCAACCCTAACCATAGAATCCCTCCTCTTCATCCTCTCCAACCAGCCTCTACCACCAATTCTTCCACTCGTGCTGCAGACACGAAACGAGTGTGTGACGGAATCCGACATGAGTGCCAAGAATCCGGCTTTGTGGCCCCCACTCTCCATAAGCTTCCATTTATTTTTGCAAACCTTCGTTTTCCATCCATGATCAACGCTACGTGTTGTGGAATCGGGCTGGTTGAAATTGTCGGTTCCATTTATTTTGGCAAACCTCCACCAAGCTGCTGCAATAACCAACAATCATCAGAGGCCCGCTGCTAATGGTGGTTCTCGATATTTGGATCCAGCTTCGCAGGATTTCAATGATTTGCTTCTTAGCAGTTTCTGGCCAAGGCCGTTTGGGGGAGGTGTGGTGACGCAGCAGGGATTGTCGTCGGCTACCTCTGAAGAAACCAATATTCAGAGGTCCCTCATCAGTAAGGTTTTCCGATTACTGGCACCAGTAATGAAGCTCGAATCCGCTTTTGGGGAACCTGAATTTCCGTTTAAAATGCACCCTCAGATCACTATGGTTGGCATTACTAGTGTGCCCGTGTATAGCTTATTGAAAAAGGGTATGAATTTCGTTGTTTAGTTTTGTTAGATTCTTGCAAAATATGACTTTTGTTGAGTTTACAATCAGCATTATAGGATGCTCTGTTTTCAAATGTCAACATTTAGTCAAACTTCTTTTTTAATGTTTATTTCTAAATGCGAAAACAATTGTACAATCACCATGAAGAATAATTTTTAGAGCGCTCTGTTTTCAAAGGCCTGGTGATGATGGTATGTCGAGAGAGAGAATACAGGGGAAAGAGAGTGTGTGTACAGGGGAGAAGGGGGAGATGATGATGATAATGGTTTAGATTTATAATTTTTAAATTTTGACATTTTTTTATTAAATGACTGTTTTTGTAACACCCCAAAATTTATAATAGATTATTTTGCTGTTTAAGAGTTAATGTAATTAGTTAAGTCTGATAAATATGATATAAGTTTATAAAGAATGAAACATTTATGCAAACATGACAACAAAGATAACCTTAAGTGCTGAATATGTAAATTTGATAAATAAATACATGAGGAATTAAAGCTCGGTGAATGTGGTGTGGGTGTGTGTCACGAGAAGGGCAGGAGAGGGAGAAACCATTCTCTTTCAACCTAGCACAAGAAATCCAGCAATTGAAGGTGTTATGGAGCAAGAATCGAATGCATGAACCTAGTTCCACTTTAATCTATGTACATTGAACATAAGGTAAGTCAAATTATGTGTTTTAATGATAGTTGATGAAGTGGGTTTTAGTCAATCTTATGAAATTGAACTTGTATATAAGTTAGAATCACCATATAGAAGATGTCTTATGCTTGAATCTGAATGTATTGGAGATTTGAGGAGAAACCCACTTGTTCAAGTTGCATGATGATCTTGTAGTTGAATAAGTTGAGTAATTTTAATGAATGAATGATTATGTACTAAAATATTGATAGACTAATATGTTGTAGGATGAATGAATTATGTGAATTAGTCGATTGAATGAGTAGTGAAGTTTACTAGTAGGTTATGCATAAAACACTTGTACATTATGCATAAATTGTGGTATGCACACCAAGTGTTTGATGAAATGCCTAGGTGAGATTAATAGATGAAATGGTATGCAAGTAATGGATGAAATCGTATAATATGGGGATATGATGTATTTGATGATAAATAAACATGAGAAATCTATTTTTAGATGGAATTCATGTGGGATTTGGTTGGCAATGTTATTTGGTAAAAGTATGCATTAGAATATTGTACTCTATGTTGGAGTGGTATGATGTTTACTACATGTTTGAATAATTGTTTAATCAAAATTGATAAGTAAAAGTACACTAAATGTGAAGCATGTGAGATCATTAGAACATGATGAAGTTAGAATGATGTTGGGTTGTTAAGCATAGGTCATGGCGTTAGTTGTAGAATTATGTTACTAGAATGAATGAAATTGAATATGTTTGGTGTGTGCATATAACTAGATGATCATGTGGTTGTATGCTTATTGCATCGTGAGTATGAAATGTATATAGTGTCATTAGTATAGTTTACTATAATGACATGGATGTATGAGTTTAAGTCGAAAGTTCATATGATAAATCGTTGACTTTCTGAAAGTCAACTGTGCATAAGTAGCAATGTTAGACTTTTTGTCACAATTGTAATGTTATAGAAAGTCATATGATACGTGTTATATCCATACGTGTTATATGTGATGACGTGATGAATTATATGAGTTTGAAAAGATTGACTTGTGGAAATATGCCTTATGCTTGTTAGAATTGACTAATGAAAGTTAAATGTGAAACATGAATTTGATATGATGGTTAATATGTACAATCATGTATGCTAACAGGAATGTGAATGCGATGAAATGAAAGTATAGGGATCATGTCAAGATGGATGGAAGCATGGAAGGCTAACGGGTCAAAAGGAGGCGAGGAAACGGATGCGAATACGGACACTTAAGGTAAGTGATTTCCGGAATCACTTCTTATTTATAAATGCAGTTTGGTATGTTGTAGACAGGGAACTATGTAAGAATTTACGGTAAGGATAGGTACCAAGGTAAGTTCATATGAACTTCGTCTATTCTTAATATAAATTAAGATGATATTCTCATCGTGTTAATGGAATGTTCATTATGTTGCTGAATGTTCATCGTGTTAATGGAATGTTCATTATGTTGCTGAATGTTCATCATGTTTGTTGGAAGTTAGTCAGTTATGTTTGTTTGCAATTGCATGGATTTGTGTTGATATGTTTGTAGATAAGGCTCAACTTACAATAAGTGAATGTGACTTGTATGTATGTATGTATGTATGTATGTAGATATGGAACTGTAGCGTGTGTAAGTAGTGTGAACTTGTATGTACGTACATATGAATGGGATACATATGAATGTACTTAGATATATGAAAGTGTATACACGTGTTGTAATCTAGTGATTGTAGATCACTGGTATACGTATATGTGAAGATTTGGGTTTTCAATATGTTTGAGATTACGTACTCCTAACCATGTTACTATTGAGAATGGAATAAATGGAGTGCAGGTATGGGAAAGCCGGACTCTCGAGGAATTGATGTCGGACTCGAGTAAATAAAATTGAGAGGATGTTTCAATGGAATACCTTACGTAGTTAGAATGTGATATAGCCTTTTAACTTTTAAGTATATGTATCAAATTATACATGATGTTACCATGTACTAACGTGTTGGTTATATATGGTGACCGCAGGTTAGTCAAATATTCATGATGGACAAGTGAACGAGGATCAAGTTGAAGATCATGGATTGTACGGGAAAGCGGTCACGTTGTTTGTAATCATTTGTTAACATAGTTACATTAAATAAATGATGAATGATGTATTTATGTTAGAAGGGTTGACCTAAACGGTATTTAAGTATGTTAGAGTAGTTAAAAGAAAGAAATTTTACGGTTCATTTTCCGTTGCGTCGTTTTGGGTCAAATCGTGAATAGAGTCTTACAGTTTTGCCCTCACATGGGCTGCACATGACCTCACTTAATTGAAAGTTTTAACAAGGTTAGGGTCAAAGGACCTAAGGTGTAACAGGTTTCGCAAATAAATGATTGTGACTGTAATTATTAAAGTTAAAGGTCATCCATTGCAACCCGCTACAAACATAAAGGACGAAAAGTGTAATTTACCTAATAGTTTTCTATACTTTTATTATTACATTTTCTATCCTCTCCACTTACAACCATCTTCAAAAAATATTAAAAAGATATATAAATGGTGAATTGTATCTCTCCAAATTTACGGATAAAGAGTAATAGTTTATATTTTTCTCCACTCACAAACACTCTATAAAACATAAAGAATACACTCGCATAAATATAGAGGATCGAATATGAATGCTATAAAAACACGATGGTTAAAGAAAAAAGTTGATGTAGTTATAACGGTTAATCATTGGCCAAAGAAAATAGAAAAGAAGATAAGATAGAATTTAGAGATCTTTAGAAAAGAAAAAAAAAGTTGATGTAGTTATAAAAACACGTGTCGCAGAAGAATCAAGGGTATCCCCCGCGACGCTCCGGAGTTTCCTGTTATTGATTTCTTTGTTTTTCGTGTTGGGTCGCGCCGTACAAGTTCGAGGTTTCGATCAGGGGTCCTCACATGGTATTTTGGGAGTTGTTACATATATTAAGTTGTACATGCATTTAATTTACGCCATCTTTCTTCATCTAAATATTAATAAAAGACTATATTTAATGTCACATGACATTCTCTCCTATAATCTCTCATTTTTTATTTATATTTTATTTAATAGATTAATAAAATTTAATCAAACTCACCTCCTTCAAGTTAAATTTTTAGAAAATTAATTATCTCTATCTTATATCCTTTTCTATTATTATCGAAATTATAGTTCAACGATTAATTTTCATTTGTTTTTCATTACCGTTATCTAAGTGTTATATTTCTTTTGGAGATAACTTTATAATATAATATTTAATATTATGTTTTATATTTCTTAGTGTTTAATAATAAAAGGTTTTATTACGTTTTATATTTTTTTCATGAGTCACATATGCATGCACATTTTATAGTATGTTAAAATGTGCACACGCTATCTAACCCCCAAACTTGTTGTAAACATATATGTGATGTTTTAATTGCTTTTGGTTTTTTGAACTTTCAATTATGTTGATGTAAGTGGAGCAACAAATGATGTGTATGGATTTGTAAGTTTACTCATTATCTAATATATAGATGTTTATAAGCGGACTATGAATGATGCGTTCATGGTTTAACGTAACATTTTTAAATAATCTTTGCTTGGGTCAAATCTATTGGGTGGTTTAAGGAGACAAAACGAACAGAAGGCACTAGGGATGAGCTCAGTACCGTCCGGTACCAAAAGAACCGGTACCGAAAATCCTCAAAAGTGGGTACCGGTACCGAATATACACGGTTCGGTACGGTTTGGTACCGGTACCGGTATTTGAGGGTAAATACCGGTACCGAACCGGTACTGAAAATGTCAAAAGTCGGTATCGAATCGGTACCAAAAAAGTACCCGGTCTGGTAAATTCGGTACCGGTACCGGGTCTGATTTGCTCATCCCTAGAAGGCACATCCGATATAATCATGAGAATCGTCAAAGATAGAACAATTATGTGATGCACAATTTGGATCGAAGGGACCTCAGTATCAGCTATGTGAAGGTATGTATACTCTTATTAAAGTTCGGTGTTTCTTGTGTTCTTTTAAGTTAATATTGTGTGAATTTTGGGAATTGTGTGGGTGTATCTTAAAGTACAATTGTTCTAATGTTTGTTCAGCTCTGGGTGTAGTTAATGTATATGTTTACGTGTGATTAAATTCATTTCAGTTGTGGTTGTGTTTTATTTTATCGTATAATTAATACTTTTAATAATCTATTGTGGTATGGTTCAATTTACGTTACTCTACATAGTTTTATTTATTTCATTTATATTATTAAATTTCCACTCACTTGTAATTTCAATCAAAATCATACAACTTAGCTATTAAACATTTTGTGGCATTGACGATATTTGACATTCTATAGTTATTAAACATTATGTAATAATGACCAAGTACGTTGAGTTTTAATCACTTGTACATTAAGGTATCATCTACTTGTACCTTTTAATCCGCACGTCAATACTGACCAAGATAACTATCGAAACATCGATAAAAATGAGTAGGTCGTCACGGTACCTTTAGATTTTTTAAAACATTATAGTTTATAAGATATGATAAGAAGGGTAGGGTTCGGCTACAAAGTCCATTTTTCCTACAAAGTGTACAAAGTCATAAAACACACTCAAAAGGCACAAATAACAGAGTGAAGACCACTAAAACACAATATCCAAACTCTAACAGTCCATAAAAACTTCAAACACACCATCATAGAACTATGAATATATAACACAACATGATAATCAACATAAAACACACTATTGTTAGTCGTTCGATAATCAAAGCCTTATCATCCAAAACACAACTAAAAACCCACAAATATGGCGTTTTAGTGATCTTGACTCTCTTATTTGTGGGTTTTGAGTGTTTTTATGGTTGAAATTGTGGTGTTTTAAGACTTTGTAGGAAAAATAGACTTTGTAGCCAACTCCCACACATGATAAGAATATGTAAAAGAATTATAAGTTTGTTGTGGAGTGGGAAAGTGTGACTAATTATCCATAATTTCGTTAAAACTCATGAATTTAAGTGTAATAAGATTGGGGCAAAAATATTATTAAAATACTACCCCCATGCATTATAATATACTATAGTATAGATAGATAGTATTTATTTTAAGTCATTATCTTTTATTATTATGTATCAGTATTAATTAATTAATATATACTTTCCTACAATTTTTTTGAACAACAAATTTGGATCACTAACGGACCACTGAGTATTATCGTGCCATAAGCGGAACCACCCGATCATATCCATCTCCACTAGGCAATAATGCCTATACACCAATTCAGGAGAAAACCCGAAAAAACCCAATAAATTTGAGAAAAACCCCCTTGTGAGAATCGAACTCAGGACCTAATGGTCCTTAAGCCTTATCTCAAAGATGCCAATAGGCTATAATGTCATGGGCACTTTCCTACATTTTTAATATGTAGCTTTGTTTTTAGGAATGGTTCATGACTTTATTTGTTAATTTTAATCTTCATTCTAGTTCATGGTTAACCGACCCTTTAGAATCTTTCATAACCTATTAACCGAAATCGCCATAACTTATTTGTGGTATCATCACATTCATTGGATACTGAGGGAGGGAAATAAGTTAACTGTGGGATTGAAGGAGCTTAAAAGACAGCCGGTTGCAACTTGTGGAATGGGTTGAAAAAAACTGGATATCAGGTAACTAGATCAAAATTTCAACAATGCCGGGCTCAAACTTTGAACAAAAATATTGTGACCGACGATATTAGTTAACCATTTTGTGACGGGCCAACTTGCTCAACATTACAAACCAGAAACCACCTAAAAATAGAAAAAAACTGAACAGATTGGTTGTAAAGCTCAGGTTAAAACTGACACAGATTTAAGCAGTCAAAGAGTCAAGTTCAACAATGTTGCAAATAGTATAATTATAGAATAAAACTGATCAAAACAATAACAAAACTCCATCCTCCATTATTATTGTCATCATACTCAAGGAAACAGCTTTAAGCAAACAAAGTCGAGTTAACATTAAACATTGTAATTAACCCATTAACAAACAACATATCTTTAGGATGTTAACCTGTTAGGATTAGCAAAATCCACCCCAAACTAATAACCTCCACGAGCAACATATGCCAAAGAAACAGCAGCCAACAAGGTGGTTGCAGACGACACCATCGTCCAAAAGCTCTTCCCCTTATCAGCTTTCGCCACACGAACTTTCAGCAATTCAAGCTGCTTCTTCATTTCATCCGCAACACTCTCTTTTTCCTTAAATGCTTTCTTGATTGCTTCAACTTCTGTTACATGATGCTTAATTTCTTCACCAAAGGCGGTTTCTTTATCAATACCAATGTTCTTATCTTCCTTTGAGTTGCAAATCGATGAAGTATTCTTCAAAATTTTCAAGATTTTGCGTGAATTAGCTTCAGAGACTTTTAGTTTACCTTCTGTATCCTCATAATCCTTTTGAGTTTTCGCAAGCGACTTATTGATCGCAAGAATATCCTTTTCTAGCACTGCGCGTGACTTTTCCAAGTCTTTCTTTTCTGCAACTAGTTTTTCGGTCTCTTTTTGCATCTTAGATAACTTCTTCTGCATATCCTCCATATCCTTCTCTATCTTCGATATCTTTTCGGTCAAATTCTTCACCTTTTCTTTTTCACCATCAAGACTCGCTCGCACATTGTTTCTTTCTTTTGTGGCTTGATCAGACACTGCTATGTAGCGGCTCTTTTCAGCCTCCAATTCGTTGATTTTATCAGTTTGAGCAATGCTCGCCTTTTCAAGTGTTTTAACCGCGTTCTTGAGTTCCTCCAGCTGTTCTTTCAACTTGATAACATCCGTTTGCGCTTGATTCTTTGCATCAATGATCTTTGTCTTCTCCTTATCCAGTTGATCTATATTCAGGTTCTGTTTCCTCAAACTGTTCAAAGCATCATCCAAATCTTTTGCCACCAAACTCTTTTCTTTCGTCAGCCTTTCAATTTCCACTTCCATTTCTTGTTTCTCCTTCGCCAAGACATCAAATTCAGCACGCATCTTCACCTCCTTATCCAAACTTCCCACACATTTCTTCTCCAACTCAACAACTTCATTAACCAATTGCGCTTTCCCTTGTTCAAGCTTACGCACCAATTCATTCAACCCATCAACCGAACTTTGCAGCTCGTTTTTCTTCTTCTCTTGAACATCTCTCTCGTCTTCAACCAACTTCTTCTGTTCACTTATCTTATTCACATCCATCTTCAAACGGTCAACTAACCCATTCGACACCATCAACCTTTTCTCAACCAAATCCTTTTCTCTAACAACCGACTCCGTCTTCATCTCAACCGACGCCTTCGCCTCAACCAACCCATCATAATCCCCCTTAACCTTCTCTAACTTCTCCAATGCATCCCTCTCCCTCTTCTCCGCCTCATCCACTTTCACCCTCAATGCGTTCTC
The DNA here is from genome assembly GCA_030545235.1 of Helianthus tuberosus. NCBI lineage: Eukaryota > Viridiplantae > Streptophyta > Magnoliopsida > Asterales > Asteraceae > Helianthus > Helianthus tuberosus. Next base: position 91,257,655 of record CM060369.1, read on the forward strand.
AACCCGAACCCGCTCCTCAACCTGCGCCCTAACCGCATCCCGCTCCTCGCAAACCCGAGACAAAATAAACCTCTCCTCACCAATCTCCCCTTCAAGTGCACTCAACTTATTCTTCAACCCCTCAATCTCCACCTCCTTAACATTCTTCACTCTCTCAATCTCACTTTTTGCCAAATTAACCCGATTCAAATCCCTCACAAACCCTTCAACTTTCTCCACCATTTCAACAACCTGCACTTCAACAAACCTATTCGCCACACCTTTCTCAATATCCAACATAACCGCTTGTTCAGTCCAACCACTCAACTCGGAATTACACCGAGTCAACTCGGATTCAAGAGCTGAGTTAGCCTGAGTTAAACTATCGACCTGATTGCGGCGTTCTACGGTCTCTTTGAGCAGCATAGCGTTGAGTGACTTCAAACTGTCGAGTTTTTCTGAATGAGTGTCGTCAATGGGGGATTGATCCTGAGGTTTAGGGAGTTTGGTGGTGTCGGAGTGTGGGTTTGATTTCTTTTTCGCCATTTTGTTAGGGTTTGATGGGTGAAAATGAGGTGTGATTTTAGGGTTTGAGATTGGGGGATATGTGTATATATATGTGGGAGAGGGAGGGGTTTTAGGGTTTGAGTTTGAATTTGAATTTTTTTGGTACGGTAATCGTATTGTGCGGCGTGTGACTAGTGAGTTGTTGAGATGTGTCATGTTCCTACCGTCCTAAAGTAAATTCTTTTGCTTAAAATTACTAATTTTATATTTTCTTTATTTTTATTTTTTTTAAAGGGAGAAGGGGCATCCAAAAACATTTGCTCCAATCAATCAAATCTCGTCATGTTAAAGATCTTAAAAACAACTCTTAAGCTATAAAACACTAACGGTGCCTTATTCTTGCCACTCGTCATGTCAAAAATCAAGAAAACAACTCTAAAGACATAAAACACTAGCGGTGTGTTACCCTTGCCATAATTTTTTTTCTAATTTTAATAAAGTCAAACTCCTTGACCAATCAAAGCACACCAACGAATCCCAATGATCAACAAGACCGTCAAAACAACACAATGTATCAGGAGTTGTTCTTCTGACGAATCCAACCCGCCAGCCATACCCCCATCCCCTTAATGATTGTACACTTTGTTCTTGATTCTAGTGACGTTTGTTTGGCAAATATTATTGTAAGACAATTAGAAGTTTTTATGAAGTTTTGATGAGAGTGAATTGATAAAGTTTTAACCATATGAACTTAATAAATATCCATAGTCCAATATGCACCTCTCACCCAACCCTAATCTACTCATCAATAGAATGCATTAACTTATTCTAGGTTCCTACCGAACCATCAAATTAAAGATATGTATTATTTAATTTGCAAATATTTATAAAGTCCAATATGTACCTCATGAATATAAATATTTATACTATATGTTGTGTTTAATTAAAAATTACCTAACGCTCTACCACATAGACAATGAGCTTTACTAATTCACAGTTTAACTATCTTTTTGTGATTTAACTAAAAATTTAAAAATAGTGATTGATTGATTTGGAGTGGACCCTATCTCACATAGTCACATGTCACTCATGGGTGTTAAGGGGGTAATGTCCCCTCTTGGCATCCCCATTTTGGTGTTTAATGCTGATGTGGCTTTGGCGCCAGTGGGTTTAACGCCCACAACATACAACCTTAGATTATGCACATGTGACTATTTTTTTGTTTGACTTTAGTATAAGTCAAACAAGCCTTCTTGTCGTAGCAACATGTTAGTTCTAGTTAATAATCGCTAGATAGACATGGTAATATTTTAGGAAGAACGTGTAGTTGTCTAGCTTGCTAAAGTAAATAATTTGATAAAGCTTGTATGTGTAGTTGGAGGACTTGCTACAAAAAATGTTATCCATGACCTCCATGTTCTATGATAATACTCTGGTGGTAAGTTGGAATTTGTTGGAAATTTTAGTGAAAATGGGTTTTTCACTAAATATTTTGGACATCAATAATATTTATATATGTGTTGTATAAATAATTATTTATGGGTTTGTGTTCAAACTATGTCCAAATAGAGCTAAGATGAATAAGATATCGAAGCTTGAAGTTGTATGTTTGGAACAAACAAAGATGAGGAAAATGGATTGAGATTTGTCACTTTGTCCCACACAGGTGAAATGACAAAACTTAAAGTGGTATATAAGGAGGAGCACTCATTGAAAGGCAAACACTAGTGGGGACCCAAAGGGTTCATCGCACCTGCACACATGCGCGCGTGACGTGGGCTATAAGCCCAATGTGGTGCGCTTTGAACTTCGCATACCGCCTTTGTATTTTTGCCCATGAGCGCGTGGTCAGATACATGGCGGGTCCGCTTATGGCGCACCATTGGGTGGCGTTGGCGGATGCCTTGGCATGACGCATGTCGATGCGGCGCGAGCTCCTTGGGCGCATGGCGCACGTCATTGGCTATGGCGAAGACTGCAAGTGGCATGCGAGTTTGGATGGCACATGACCAGGTGGCGTCCTGGTATGCGCAGTGGCTTCTATGTGGCGCGCGACTCCATCCTTGAAGCGTGGCATGCGGACTGGCTGACCAGTTCAAGCACGCGCAGGTTTGCAGTAGTAACTAGGCGCACTGGTCTGCATACCGGGTGCATACGCGGGTTCCATACAATGTGGCGCACGGACTGAAGAGTCACTTCAGGCGCGCGTGCATGTCTACAACGGTAACAGAGCAATTGGTTGGACCTGGTCAAACTAGCTGTTACAACTCGTTGAATTCGTGTCATAAATGAGAATGACAATTTTCTTTTACTACCACTTAATATCCATTAATTTAGAGTTTAAACCCTTTTTATTACAAGATTAATTATCTTGTTAATTACAAGATTAATGATCTTGTTTATGGCAATCATTAAGAGGGTTGAATGAGTCTATGCATCTCATTGTAAAATGAATATGGTTTATTCATTTGAGAACAGAAGAAAAATAGACAAAAACAAATTCGTCTTTTGTTCCATGGAAATTTAGAGATGAGCACTCTCTAAATTATTCCTTTTCAACTTCATATTATCCTAATTGTATGAACACCAAATTATACCCAGTGCTATCTCGGGCATGAGAGTCATCTCCGGCAGTACACATACTGTTCCGGTTGTTGTACCCTGGGAGACAGAACCGTCTGAGAGGAGGCGCAGAATCTGTTTTAAGGGAAGCGTGTTAAACACGTGCCTCAACCAAAACCGTCAACAATTTTGCTTGTCTTGCAGCGGAGTTTCGATCTCGTAGGTGCGGTTGAAGTTTCCAAAGACATCGACTTGAATCAAGATTGGGACAATTAAATTGTATATTACATTTATTTATTTTGTTTATGTAACCGGTATTGTACTAGAAGAATTTCACACAAATAACGAGAGTCTCGTTATTATATATTTTGTAATATATTTTATTAAAAGGTGAACCTAGTTCTTACAGAAATCTCTTGTGATGATTTGGGGATCAAACCTCGACACTACCCGATTTACTATGGGACACGTGATTTAACTCCCTTATGTTAGTCGTGAGATTGGCCAATAAGGACGCCTAGTTGTGGGGTACACCATTTTTTGATGCATATGCTTAGTACATTGATGACATTGTAAACGTTTATATCTCTAATATGAGGAATTGCTTTCCAATGCGACATCCTTGACCTATACTAGTTTGCATGATTGGTATATGAACTGGAAGGTGTGTTCAAAGTTGTTTGACATATGAGTGTAAATTAAAAATATGTACACAGTTGTGTTCCTCTTACGTTTTGATTACTTTTAACTTGATTTTATACTATTATATTATCAAATGTTTATATGTTTATTATTAATAGGGCTGTAAACGAACCGAACGTTCAGCGAACAGTTCATGAACCGTTCGGCGGGAAGTTCGTTTATGTTCGTTCGTTTAATAAACGAACGAACATGAACAAGAAATTTTGTTCGATTAGTTAAATGAACGAACATGAACAGAGGTCTCGTTCGTTCGATTGTGTTCGTGAACGTTCGGTAAGGTGTTCGTGAACGTGTTCGTGAACATTCGTTGATTTGCGTTCGTTTATGTTCATATATTTGTGTTTTAATTGACGATCTTTGTACTTTCTTATATTTTATTTATACTTTTTATATTATTAAACTTTTATTTATTTTATTACCCTAACAATGAAACTAGGAAACCCACTTTCACCTTGTTTATGCATGATTTCCCTTTCATTTCTCATTATTTACATTGGCGAATACGATCGACCTCAGTTCCACAATAAGGGATTAAAGTTCGAGTGCTAATCTCTGGTCCATCTATCTTTATCCTTCGCCGCGTTCGCCAAATTTATTTGTGTTTGTTTATGTTCGTGAACCGTTCGCGAACACACTCATTTCCTTAATGAACGAACACGAACATAAAATCTCGTTCGGTAAGTGTTCATGAACCGTTCGTGAACACATTTATTTCCTTAACGAACGAACATGAACAAGGGCTTGTTCGTGTTCGTTCGGTTCGTTTACAGCCCTAATTATTAATACTAGTTATTATATATTTATTAATATTATATTATCATATAGGGTTAGGATAAAATGAGAACCACATTGAGTTGTAAGAACCATGAGAACTAGGAACCAACTGGGGTGTCCCAGTTGGCCAGTCCCACCCCTCTCTTTCGTAGAGACCCGGGTTCGAATCCTGGCGCCCGCATCCCACGGCCAGGTTCTTCGGATTCCGGTTGGGGTATTCACCGCCATGCAGTATTGGGACGGTACTAGCTGCGGAGTGAGAACACTCCGGCGGATGGGAGGTCCGTGCAATTACCCCCCCCCCCCCCCACCATGAGAACTAGGCCTTCCAAAAGGTTTTTCCAAAAAAAAAATTCTTAAAAATCTTAAAATAAATCACTTGTTTCAGCAAAATAAAAATAAAAATGCCGCATGCTCAAATTTACATGAGCTGTAAAAAAATTCATCGCCGTAACAAAATTTACATCAGCACGTAAACAAAACTTACATCAGGCAAAACAACTGACTCGACAATCTTTTTTTGCTTTTATTTACAGATGTGTTTATAATATTTTCATCTACATTTGTGCAAAAAATTGTGACCCAACTCGTACGGGAAGTAGGAGTTATCATGGTTCTCACAACTCGTGGTGGTTCTTAATTGAACTGAAACATATATATATATATATATATATATATATATAGGTTCAGGATTTAGAGAAAACGGCGAAAAGTGTGAGAACGGTGAGAACGTTTATGGATCGTCCGATCAAAACAATCCATGGACTAGATTGCGCGGTGGCGTTTTCGTAAATAACATCAATATTATTATGTGGGACGCGCTTCATTAAGGGTAAAAGGGTCTTTTACCGCTCATATTTAAAACACCATCAAATGATAAAACGCCATACAAAAAACAAAACGCCATTAAAAACAAAACGCCAAAAATTAAAAATAAAACGCGTTGAATATTACAGGAAGATGAAACAACACAAATAACTGAATTTCAGTTATTAACATTTATTAGAAGAAATTCCCTCCTAAATTACGCGCCAAAAACATCATTATATAAACAAACGTAAATACATAGCTTCCATAATCACTTCAATCTATCCATTTTCTGCAAAAAAACATCTTTAACCAAAAACGCCAACTTAAACAAAACGCCAAAAATGGCAACAATCGTTTCGTGGAGATACACTCTGGGAATCAGGCGATACGTCCTCCATTTTGACAACAGAAGGAGGGTGTATGTTAAGACGGTCAAGACAATTCTGAAAATGGAAGAAGAGATACAGAGGCAAATCTTATCCATTGGCATCGCTCTAGACAACGAATGCCATGAAACGCATATGCTTATGAAAGCATTAACCAGCAAATTTGGACCAATCAAAGGGAATGTGAAGCCAGACCCTATCATGACATCATGGCGTTTTGATGATGAAACAGACATGGTGACAGTTACATACGACCGATGAGAGGAGGAAGTCTACTGGCTAGAGAACATCATGACAAAGCAGCGACTGGGTTTCATGGAAGAATTGCATAACGCCACTTGTACCAACACAGAAATAGACTCAAAATTGGAGTTAATACAAGACATGTTCAGGTGGAGGCTTCAGAATCTTCAGGAACAAGAAGCTGATGAAGGTGAATGTGATGACATGGATGAAGATCAAGATGAAGACTCCGAGGAGGAAGAATATGACACAAATGATGGATACTATTCAGATTGTCACACCCTGACTTTTTGCGGAAGCGTGATTATGGTGTGACTTTCTTAATACCATTGCATTCAATCATAACCACAACTATATGATAAAAACCATAGATGGTCATCCATTAATTAAGTTTAAAACATGACAACAACATTGTCTCAAAACATAGAAATTCAAATTCGAGTACAAACCATGCAACTTGTTTAAAAGTTCACAAAGACTCGACCAATGACATTAAATAAAACCAGGATTTGGAAGACGCGTCTCGTCCAGGAATAAGACACCCTGACCAAACCCGAAGACCATGGATGACATCTTTTATTCTTAAACCACACTTGGAACTTCCGAACGTCGCCAGATCCACAACTAATTCCCTGAAATACATGTATTTTGAAAACATCAACAAAAGTTGAGCGAGTTCGTGTGTTTGTTTGCGAGTATGAATAAACCTTTGAAATCATTGTAAGTATGTATGTAAGTTTGTAAATCCCGGTATGAAAGCAACAAGGAAAAAATATCATTAATGGTTTGCAAGGCCATTAATATGTGTGACGTGATGCAGTAAAGCTCAAACCTAGCAGACTTTGCACCGGGCTTCCGGCTGTAAGACATAGTCAACCCATGGGCCAAACCCTGGTCCAACATGGGCGGGGCTCGCTACACCCAAATAGATCTATCACTCATGTCCCTCGGTCCTACAACGAGGATTGATGGCCTTAAGCGTCATACCCACCACTCACATGATCTAGAAGTACCATTCCTTAGCTAACCATACCAAATAATAATGTTTGTAAACAGTTGTAACATGTACTTCACCCCCGAAATTATAAAACTGAAAACAGTAAAAAGAAAAGGGGGTCACAAAACTCACAGTCTTGCGTCTTCAATCACCGTAACTCAAGCTTATTTGGACAAACATGACTACCTACAACGTACTAATGTCTATTAGACGAACGGGTCGTGCCTTAACTTAGTGTTAATGTCTTTGAGTTACGTTTCTTTTGTGTCTTCTGTTGGTGCATATGTCTGTCGACTTCGTCTTGTATCGAGTCTTGTATTAGATTGGATAGACTGGAACTCAGAAGTCTAGAAAATAGGATTTTAGGGTTGTTGGACCAGTTCGCACGAACTGGCTCTAATCCAGTTCGCACGGATTGTTAGGTCGCACGACCTGGTGATACTTGTTCATGCGAAGTGGCTACTACTATAAATAGGTGAGTTGTGTTGTCATTTGGAACGTTGGTGATTCCGGTAGCGAAGCTCTGCCGAAGTGTCGAACAAGTTGTAATCACTTTCAAATCAATCTAATCGACATTTAAAGTGATTCCTAGTGTTAATCAAGCTGCAATGAAGATCGAATCATTGAATTCCGCCTTTGGTTTGGTCTAGAACTCTTCTGATCGACTCATTAGATCGATTCAACGATCCTACAAGTGGTATCAGAGCTCAGGAGGAAGAGTTCTTACCATTTCAGCTTGATTTCATCAAGAACATCTGATTTCTTCTCATTTCTACTCACTTTCTTCACGTTTTCTCATAATTAATTGAGATTTCACGGATAAAATGGACTGATTTTGTGATATAACACACGAAACACTGTTTTAAACAATCCTTGAAAAAATCAGAACCTAATTCAACCTATAAATTGATAAAATCATGAATTTTTGGTCCGAGATCGCTTGAAAAACCCTCAGTTCGTTTGAAATAGGGTTCCAGTTCGGCGCGAACTGAATTCAGATCGTTTGAAAGGTGATCCAGTTCACACGAAGTGTCCAGGTCGTGTGAAGAAGTGTTCCAGGCCGCGTGAAAACAGTTCAGTTCGTTTGCAATTGTAAACCAGGTCGTGCGAAGTGAGTGGTTTGAACCAAGTCGTGTGAAATCAAACCCAGGTTGTGTGAATCACTCAACCAGGTCATACGGGGTGTCAGGTGTTTGAACCTTTGAACCAGTTCGCACGAAGTGAATAAGTTCCAGGTCGTTTGAGTTCAAATCGTTTGAACCTAATCGTTTGAGAATTAGGTCCAGTTCGTGCGAAGTGATCCAGTTCGCACGAAGTGAACTAGGTCGTGTGAAATTGATCCAGTTCGTTTGAATCTGATCCAGATCATTTGAAAGTATATCAGGTTGTTTGAAATTGTGATCCAGGTCGTGTGGGGTGAACTATAAGCTACCAGGTCGTTTGAAACTTTGACCAGCTCGTTTGAACATTGTGATTTTGTGAAACTTTTTACCGAAACATGGATAACGAGTTTTACAACGCCTTTGCTACTGCTCCAGCTGCTCCAGTTACAGTTGCCGAAACTGTTGGGATTGAGAATGAAACGGGAACTTTCCAAAAACCTCCAAAGCTTATGTACATTGAGGACTTTAAAGGATGGCAAGATCGTTTTGAAAACTGGGTGCAAGCTAGTAAGTTTGATGCATGGGTTTCATTAGAGAAAGATTACACTAAACCGAAGGATGATCTTGAAAATGAAAAACCATTAAGTCAATTTACACCGGAAGAAAAATTAGGATACACCAGTGAAAAAAATGATGATTAGCATTCTCCAACAAGCGGTAAAAGAAGATATTTTTGTTTTGCTTCAACATGAGGGAACTGCTAGATCAATTTGGACAACGTTGATTAAAAAGTTTAAGGGTAGTGCTGAAATGATAAAAAATAAACGTGCATTACTAAAAAAATCTTTTGATATGTTTACAGCTTTTGAAGGTGAGACGAGTAGGAAGATTATCGAGAGATATTGTCATCTTGTCCAGGAAATGAAAAGATTGGACATCAAGAAAGAAGAAGAAGAATGGGTTGATAAGCTAGCTGATGCGTTACCACAGAACGAATAGGGAACATATCTGTTGATTTTAAAGCATAACCGACGATTTGAAGATATGAATTTGTGTAAGTTCATTCAGAAGCTTGAAGAACATGAATTGGCTGTTCAGAAAACTGCTATCATGAAGAATCTTGGTGCTCAACAAGATGTTAATCTATACTATAGAGGAAGCAAAGTTGAGACTACTCCGAGTCCGAAGATTCAGACTGCTTTTAGAGCTGATGGTACTTCCGGAACAAATGCTAGCACTACAACTCAGAGTGGTGGATATTCTTCATCTTATTCAAGCTTTGAACCAAATTTTTCAACACCAAGTTCTCAAACACAAACTTCAACAAACTTTAATGGTCAAGTTTTGCAATGCAATGTTACATTAAATATTCAAAATGGTCAAAATTTCTCTCCAGATATTGCGAAGCAACACATGGCATCACTTGCTACTGTGCTAGAGTCGTACGAAAGCTTAGTTGCTGGAAGAATCGGAAATCCAATGCTCACTAAAGAGGATTATGATCAGATTGATTTTGAGGAACTTGAGTTGATGGATATCAAGTGATGTTTAGCTAGTGTTTTAAGAAGAGCAGAAAATTCAAACAAATCATCGGAAGAAATGATCTTCGTGAAGCTGCAACATCTCAGCTAGGTTTTGACAAATCAAAGGTTACTTGTTTTCGTTGCCGAGAAAAAGGACATTTTAAATGAGAGTGTACAAACGGAGAAGCAACCGGAAGACAAGATCCATTCGGAAACAACGATTATCATCGAAAAGCAATTTATCATCAGGTTGCTCAACAACCATATCAACAACAATCTTCACACTCAAATACTATTCCAATTGAAGATGGAAAGAAGAGAGCTTGTTATGGTATAATAGACCAAAACGATGAGAGAATTCCAGAAGGCTTTATTATGATCCTAATCGACCTTCAGTTTCTAAAGCATTTGTTGCTCGAATCCTTAAAGACTCAACCTCAGGAGAAGAATCAGTCAAATCTAAGAACCGTCCTAGAAGACAACCGATTTTTAAGTCTTCAGGAAGTAATGAAGATACTGATGATGAGGAAGAGTATATTAATAGAGCTAGAAAACAATTGGATTCTTACAGTTTTATTTTGTTTTTTGCAGATAAAATCGAGATTTTGAAAGAAAAAAAGGCTGCTAGACTAAAGAGAGATATGGAAGCAAGAAGGATTGCTGAAGAAAAGGCAAAAATTGAAGAAAGAAGGGTTGCTGAAGAAAAGGTAAAAGTTGAAGAAAAACCGACGGAGAGAGTCGAGGTTGAAGAGAGTGAAGTAAAGGTAGAAGTTGATAAAGAACCGATTGTGATTGAAAAGGTGGTGGAGAAAATAGTTGAAAAAATTGTTGAAGTCGAGAAAATAGTTGAAGTTGAAAAGATTGTAGATGTTGAAAAACCTTGTGCAAAATGTTTAGTATCTTGCAAAGATTGTGCTGAGAAAGATACAAAGTTGACTGAATTGGAGAAGCTCAAAGAGAACCTGCTGCACAACGTGAGAAGCATAAAGGAGTCATATGATCTCCTAAGCAGCAAAGTGAACTTGTACAAAGGAGCTTGTGATGAGGATGTTCAGATGAAAAATCTTCTGAAAGCAACAGTTCTTCAAAAGCAAACTGCAATCAACGGATATATTGAGATGAATGCTGAGCTGAAACAAGAATTGGCAGTAATGAAGATTGAAACCGAAAGAGTGAACAATTTACTTCGAAGTTATCAAAGTTTGGAGTATGTTATTGATCGCATCTATCCTGCCGTTGCAGCTCATAAGTTTGCAGATGATGAAGAAAAGTCTGGTAAGAAAACTGGTTTGAAGTATAACAGACTACCAAATCCAATGTGGGATGGCTATACCCCCCGAGACTTTGAAAAGGTGGCTGAAGCACTCAATCCGAATCTGAAATTCGAGTCTATCAATGAATTACCAGATAATATTGATGTCACCTTCACAGCGTCTGACACTGATCATGAGTCCGAGTTAATTAAGAAAGTGGTCGATCAGGTGTTGGATAAAGATGAAGAGTCAAAGTCAGAGTCTAAATCTAAAAAGTCGAGTTCGTCAGAGAAAAACTCAAGTTCACCGCTCAAAAGGGTTTACAATAAAGATTTTCTGTTGTCACAAAATAATTTGAATGACGAAACATTCAAAGTAGCATATACTTTGAATGATTCCGACAAATTATATTCTGATGAAGAATTTCCAATAAGAAGTGTTAAAACTGAAATGATTAACAAGGTTTTCAAATTAACAGAAATTAATATTTCTGAAATAAAAGATGTAAATCTTACTGAAAAACCTAAAAAATACACTTCAAGAGTTCAACAAAGATTGAACAAGAAAAGGGGTTACAGTTCTGGTTCAGGTTATCGAAAGAAACCAAACCATAACAGTAATTTTCAAAAGAAAGGATTTGGTTTTATTCCACCAGAAAATCATAAAATGAGAAAATTTATAAACCAAAAACTAAATTTGTTTCAGGAACAAGCTCTGAAGAGGAGAAGGAGAAACCTTTCTGGAGACAGTCAAACAAAGAGTTTCTCGCCAAAAAGCAAAAGAGTCTGTTGAAGGAATCTGAACAGAGAGTTGAAAGAAGAACCTGTTTCAGACGCCAAGAGGTTGGACATATTGCTTGGAATTGTCCAAAGTCCACCAACACAAAACAGGGAGTTTCTTCTAACTCAAAATTGAAAGAAAAATGTGTTGATAAAAAGGAACAACCAATAGAAAAATTTAAAGAGTTCAAAAATTCGACTTTCGAAGTTGGTGAAAGTTCGAAACAGTTTTACAAAAGAAGAGCAAATCTTGATAAACAAAAATGGGTTGTTAAGAAAGCAGAGGTTAATTCTGGCGATGAATCTGACTCGTCAAATGTAACATTCCCATTTTTATCATATAAGAATTATAGGGTTGTTTAAATTTATTAACCATTAGTAACTAGTTTTATTTTTAATATAATTATTCGACCCAAATAGCTTTAAAAACTATTTTATATAGATTTGGTTGGAATGTTATACTAATTAATTGGCTTATATATGTGTGACATTTCTATATTAAAATAAAGTATATAAAACTTAAATTATTAAACGGGTAGATTACGGGTAAGTTGACTGTAATAAATATGAAGTACCTAGACGGGCCTAGGAACCGTCTAATAATTAAATTATAAAAATACATTGTATTTGGACTTACTCCGTTTTTAATGAAACTTGGTTCAAAATCTAGATACAAATATTCTCGTTCTAATGACATATTTATTGTTTTCTAAAACATCATATTTTAGAAGTTATAAGCGCCAAAAAGTGAAGCAGCTGAATTAATTATAATATATAATAAAATAATATTTAAATTTTTAAATCTACAAAATTAGATTGTTGGATGAGTGGCACTGTACGTGTCCACTTAGGTGTGCATTTCAAATTATATGAACATCATATAAATAGGAGAAGATCACTCAGTATTTCGTTGCCCCTCTTATACTTTTTATTTTTATTTTTTCATCTGTAGTAATAATAAAGCCCTGCCCCATTTTAAGTGTTTTAACTCCCGATCACTGCTACCCTTTCCGATTGATCTGGAGCCCCATAACGCATGCCAAGGCTCTGCCCGACTAAGTTCGTTTGGGTTCGGTCTCGTGACATAGGGATAAGGTTGAATTAGGGGTACTATACTTAACACGAGTGCAAATATATATATATATATATATATATATATATATATATATATATATATATAAAATAGCTCAGAAGTTATACCCAAGATTCTATCAGGAGGCTTTCTAGTTGAACCCTAAAGTTACAAAGTGAGTCCATTCTCTTTTCTCACAGTTTTATCACCTTTTTGTGATACAATTATATTAAAAAAAATGCTTTCCAAAATCTTAAATGTTTACCAGTTATACTTACAGTTATTAAATTCTTGTATTCTGTAATAACTGCCGGTATGGTAGGTTTTATACATTACTTGACCCTCGTTACTATTGGCCAAAAAGTTAGCCAATAGTAGCATGACCACAAGCACAGGGGAAATTGTGCCCTAGTAGCCATAGCCCATAACTAATTTTTTACTACATTAAATTATTAATAAATTTAATTGGTATATATATCTACCAATATACTTGAGAAAAAAAATCTTAAATATAAAGCTTTTCTTTATAAGACACATACTTAGAAAAGAGTGTCAATGGGAAAATGAATTGTGTTTAAATCTCTAAATTTACTTTTAACATTAAAAATATATTAGTATAATTAAACGTGAACAGAAGGTTCTAATTAAGCCATAGCCTATAACTATTAACATTAAAGATATATTAGTTATAATATATTTAATAAACCTAAATTACTATTTCACATTATAAAATAATGTTTAATCAATAAATGTATACCATAATAAAATATGTCAAATATAATATATTCTACTATACTAAGATTATATTTTTAATCTTAGTCACATTAATATATTAAATAATAATATTACAATTATTTAATTAATATATTATATCTGATAAAGTTATAGTTATTAATTTGACAGAAAATGATATATGTCATTTTCTGGGCTAAGTGGTTTTGTGCCATAGAAAATATATTTGACAAAGTAATGTCACGGGACACTACTAAGTCCATAGTCACCAGTTGAGAGAATGATCAATAGTGACATGACCAAAGGCACTAGTTGAGAGAATGATCAACAGTGTTATGACCAGAATCACTAGTTGAAAGAACGATCAACAGTGATATGACCACAATTACTAGTTGAGAGAATGATCAACAGTAATATGACCCGAGTCACTAGTTGAAAGAATGATCAACATTGATAAGACCACAATTACTAGTTGAGAGAATGATCAACAATAATATGACCTGAGTCACTAGTTGAAAGAATGATCAACAGTGATTTAACCACCGTCACAGGAATCGCCTAGTGACCAATATAATAGTAAGATATACTATATATCTGTTACTTGATAAATTCACTATTGGACGAAAATGAGCCAATGAGTGATATGACCACTGTCACATCGGAACTGCCACCATATGACAAATACTGATTGAGTTTTTGGGTAAATATAAACAAATGTATAAATCCTTAATGTTGTAAAGTATAACAATATATTTTATAAAATGGAATGAACTCGCCAGTGTTTATTACTGATAAAATGTTTTCAAAATACGTTTCAGGTAACTTGATGTAAGGATAGTAGAAGCCAGCTATGGAGCACTGAATGCTTAAATAAAGTGGCTATAATAAAAGAAGAAAATTATGTTTTTATTTATTTGGGTTTATCCCTATAAAAACAATTGAATTGAATATAGGTTTGAGCCCATTTGTTTAATATTAAAATTTTGGTGTTTTACAAACTCTGAAATTATTTCCTAACTACGATCCTGATGAAAATTTTTCCGCTGCGTAATTAATAAACACCGATACCATCTGACCGGTTCACGGCTCACGATCCCAGGGTGGGGTCGGGGGCTGTGACATCAAAGTCAGAGGAGCCATCTGTTGTGCAAAAAGATGAGAATTCCGTTCCAACAATAGATGATGAAAATTTTCCACCATTGTCAAACGGAAATTTGAAATCAAAAGTTGGTAAGATTGAGATTTCAGATCAATTATTTTCTGATGAGAAAGAATTTGATGCTGAGAAAGCATTCAACGGTAAAGTGTTACATATTTTTGGTAAGATGGCTGATGGGAAGGTGAAAGGAGTGAAGGAATTTTATGAATAAAAAATTGTTAAACCAAATGCTGATGGTTCACCCATGATTGATCAGGCATGGGTGAATTTCTTTAAAAAAATAAAAACCTGACTTGCCAGAGCTACCAAGTTGGTAATCGTGGAGCATGAATCGGCATCATTCTTGAAAATTAGTTTTGTTGATTTAATTTGTGTTAACTGTCAGAACAAGTGGTTGAAAAACAAAGTGATGAATAAATCCCCGATCCTACATGCTTGTGAAATAACAAACAAACTAATTTTTCGGAAAAACCATTTTGATTAAAACAAACTTAAGTGTTTTGAAATCATAATGGGAAAATAGTTTGTTGTCAGGGGGAGTTCTGATTGTTTATGCCAAGTGGATGGCGAATTGAAGCAATTCACATCAGTTTGTCATTTTAGTTGTACAGTTTATTGCTTTCATTTTCAAATTTTCCCAGAAAATCAAAAATTGAAACATATTTTTTATTTTAGGGGGAGTAAAAAATTTAGAAATTTTGAAAATTTGAAAAATCAAAAAACATGATAAAATTTGAAAAAGCCAAAAACATCGAAAAATAAAAAATGAGTTTTGTCGTGAAAAAGAGGAAATGATAGTACATCAGTAGACAATCACAGCATGCTAAAGAATTGGAAAGTCAAATGTGATAAACGATCTCACTGATGATATGCCAGTAGGTTTTTACACATTCAGTAGATTGTTTTCGAGATATAAACCTAAATATCAAATACTTACTTATTTTGTGGGGAACATCTCTCGGATATATATGTAACCCTTGAAATCTTGTTTGAAGGGCTTTCTATTTCTGACATACTAGGTCTTTGTGCGTGATGATATCTGGGGTATTATACCAGGACTTCTGATTTTGCGGGAGCAATAGCCTAGTCGTCGTATAATACTCTGCACTGCTTTAATTATTAAAGCTCACCCTCAGCATAAAAAATGATGAAACATTGAAAAATGGTAATCATGTGCTGTTGAAAAGAAGATCCCCAAGGGGTGCCCACCTAAAGACGAGCCATCATCTCTCTGATTTTGCGGAAGCAATAGCCTCGCATTTAACCCCTTACAGATATCATTAGTGTACATTCACCTGTAAGACTTAATATAGGAGTCTGAATACGGGAGTATATTCTGAGGTGGGACACGCGAATAAGTTAAGTCCATTAAAACATTAATTCTCGTATCTCGAAACAGTTGAACTTTGTGTGAAAATTTAAGTGGATCAGTATACTGACAATCTAAGTGAATCGTTTAGAACTTAAAGTGTTTAAAGCTCAACGGTGTTAGTGATTTGTCTCATAAACTGATATGATCCTCTTACACAAACTCACAAAAATATTGTCTATATATATTTCTTTACTGCTTTTCTTTAAAAAATTCAAAAAGCTTTTCTTTAGTATGTTTTAGCATAAAATTTTGAAAATTCAAAAAGATTTTGTTTCATCTTATTTTTGACAACTGATGTTGGAAAGCTGATTTTCAAAATTCCGAGTGCTAAACATGATGGACAACAGGGCTGGGCGAATTTGTTTTAAAATGAGAAATGTTTTTGAAATGATTAAATGGTTCATTAATTTGAAACCAAATTTGAGTGTTTCGAATACAAGTGGTTTATTTGAGAATATTTCATGATTTCTACAAGTGGTTTCTAAAATTGTTAAATTTTAAAAATTGAGAAACTTACTTTTGGGTAGAGGTTTGTGCAGATCCCCGTGTTGCTATGAAGAGCCAGGAATCGTTCCTGAACCTGTGAAAATGTCAGATTACGATCCCGGATCAACTTAAGGGGGAGTCTGTCAGCAAAGGGGAGTCTGAAGAGTGAAAGATAAAGATTGAAAGATGCTTACAGAGACAGATACTTTGGAAAGAGCTTGAAGACTGATCAAGACTGAAGACTCGACGTACTGAAGACTCGTACTGAAGACTCGTCAACATCCAAGGGGGAGTTTGTTGGTGCATATGTCTGTTGACTTCGTCTTGTTTCGAGTCTTGTATTAGATTGGATAGACTGGAACTCAGAAGTCTAGAAAATAGGATTTTAGGGTTGTTGGACCAGTTCGCATTAAAACTGGCTCTGATCCAGTTCGCACGGATTGTCAGGTCGCACGACCTGGTTATACTTTCATGCGAAGTGGCTACTACTATAAATAAGTGAGTTGTGTTGTGTTGTCATTTGGAACGTTGGTGATTCCGGTAGCGAAGCTCTGCCGAAGTGTCGAACAAGTTGTAATTGCTTTCAAATCAATCTAATCAACATTTAAAGTGATTCCTAGTGTTAATCAAGCTGCAATGAAGATCGAATCATTGAATTCCGCCTTTAGTTTGGTCTAGAACTCTTCTGATCGACTCATTAGATCGATTCAACGATCCTACATCTTCGATATTATTCCAAGTTATATAATTATTTGTTAAAATAATTAATATTTTAACTTAAACTATATTTATTAAATTTTGGAATAATAACATATTTTTGACTTGATACACTTCGGGTATTTATACATGTATATCCTTCCCAAGGATGGGGGTATTTGTATTCGTATTCTTATACTTGTATATTTTTGCCATGTATTAGGGTCGTATTCCGGGGTGTATTTATACATGCGAGAATACGTATTTTTACGGTATTCATTACGTATCCTTTATACTTAATTTCATATTAATTATTCCGGAATATTTTCTTTAATAAGGATTCAATATATATTTCTAAAATATATATTTTAAGGGATGTTACTTAGAAAAATTATTTATAATTTTTCTTTGGCAAAAATATTTGTATTTTCTCATAAGTTCAAAAATTAATATATTTTCAAGTCCCACTTGGAAAATATATATATAAACTCATTTTTCTCCAAAAATGATATATTTCATGTTTATTTGAGAAAATATATATTTCTTAAAAATATTATATCTTCTAAAAATTTCAAGAAAAATATATATTTCATACTTGCCAAAAATAATATGTTTTTCCTTGTCAAATTATGATATACTCTTGTAGTAAATGTAAAAACCATATTTTCATTTCCTTGGTGTCCAAAATATTATTTACCAAAATATACTTTGTGAAAAATTTTCCGGAATATTTTGTAAGTTATATTCCATAGTTCGGTTTCACCAATATTTGGTGTAAATGTGTATATTTATTTGTTGGAATTTTGGTAATATTCTGGATTGTAATTCTTGGTATTTTGATGTGTTATATTATTTCAAGTCCTAAAATAATATAACTAATACACAAAATATACAAATAATCACACACATGTGTCTTCTAAATATATATTTCCTAAATACATATTTAGTCACTTTTATTTATGAAAACCAACCTCCAATAATTATATTTTTTGTGACAAAAATTATGGCAAAGTTTTTGTAGGAAACTCATGGTTTAAAATACACTTGTAAATATTTGTTTAAAAAATATTTTTTCTAAGTGTTCATATTTTTAGAAAATCTTGCCATAGTTTCCCCTAAAAATGGAGGTTTCCATGCTTTCAAGCATATCATTTTCTTTTGTAAAAAATCATCACAATCAATCCACAATCAACAATAAACAACCTTTACTTACCAATTTGCCAAAAACAAGTAATAATCTACCACTTCATGAACTTGAATATTTGTAAAAATTTGTAGGAACTTACTAGTGTTATTAGTAGGCCTAGTTATCCATTAAAATGTGATTAGTTCTTTAAAACTTTCATTTTTAAAGAAGTTAGATGTTTACAACTTCTTGTCACATTTTCTAAAAATGTTTCTTTATGAAATTTCCTTGTTTCACAAGTGTTTCCACACTTGTTTAACCACTAAAAATAGAGTTTGTTTTTGTAAGAACCAAGATTTAATAAAACTTATATTTTTTACTTGGTTTCTTTGAAAGACCACTCATAAATCTTTAGATCTACAAGTGTTACTACTCACTTTGATCATTATTTTTCAAGAAAACCATCTAGTCATTCAAGTTCATGATTCGTATGTGGATGATCCATCATCCTACCATATTTCTACTTTCTCATCTTGCTAGATTATGTTTTTAATCATGATCTAGAAAGATCTTATGATGATCAACATCATTTCTACAAACAATCAATGATCAACAAGCATAACAACTCATATTCATTAAGATTACTTCATTAAACATGCTTATGTTCAAGTTTACTTCTTATGATCTTTAGTGTTCTTCAAGTTCTTGATTATGATTCTCCTTTAACCACTAAAAATGGAAGTAAAATGGAGTGTACAAGGTTCTTACCACTAGCTCAAGGCTAGGGATGATTCAAGTGTAGAAAACAAGTGGATAAAAGCAAATGAACAAGGTCCTTCCACTTCCACAAGCTCCTAGCTTCTTTGTATGATCTTTAACACCCTTGTAAGTATGTAGAGTGAGTGATGAAGGTTGAATGATGGTGGTTGTGGGTGTGCTTGGGGTCGGCCGAGAACTAGAGAGGAGAGAGGAGAGTTTTGTGTGTGTTTAAGTATGTGTGAGAAATGAGACTAGAACCTCATGTGCCTTCTTATAACCCATCTCATGTGTTTTACCCTTGTATCTTGTGTTTAGTAAAGTTTATGCATATCTAATATAATATTGAAATGAAATCAACAAGGTGGGACCCTTGTTGGGCCGTAGACATGGGGGGGGGGGGGGGTAGTAGGATAGGTTTTAACCAAGTTGGTTACTTACTAGTTTAAATCCAAGTATTAGTTACATGTTCTAGTTATTAGATATTTTTAGGAGGTGTTATGATGTTTGGGGACCATAACTAGCTTGGTAATGTTAAAACAGTGCTTCTAGTGTAAATTTGATGTTTCGGGTAGTGTCCGGTTGTTCGGTTGGTTACTGGTTCGTTAAGGTGCTAAACCTTGCAGTTTAGTGTGCTTTATGTATCTTTTTGTGACACTTTTGATTCCCGACACTTAGGAAAGCATTCAGGATCATTTGACCATATTTTTGCATAATATTAGTGTGTTAAATTGCTGTTTTTTGCTGAATTTTGCTGAATTCAACACTTTGGGTGAGTTTTAGGCACTTTCCGGCACTTAAACTATCACTATCAAGGCAGTTTTGTGATCCTTACTTTCCTATACACTATACTAGTGTAATACTTAGTTTCTGGCTCATTCTGTGTCTCAATGCACTGTCTGTCTATGTACTGAGTTCTGTCAGCATTTTCCTGATTTATCAGATAACTGTGCTAACTGTACTTAATGCATCTTTTAAGGCAATACAGCTTTCATGCAATATTGGTATGACATTAAACAGTGTATGATGCACATGTATGTATATGGCAGTAATCAGAAAGCAGTTAATTGTAATTCAGCACAGTCATTAGGCACTAATCATGGTTGATTAATTGTACTGATACCTGGATTTTTGACAGTTGTCACACAGATAAAGTACCTTCTGACGAAGGATTTTTTTTTTCCTCTTTTTTTTTTCTTCTAATGTAATCTTCTTTTTTTTAAGATAATTAAATGATATATTTCTATCTTTATTAGAAAAACGCCAAAATAATACTAAAAAATGGTTAACCCTAACAAAACGCCAAAAATAACAAAAAATATTTTTCCTGCTTAATATTTTATTTACTCCGTTAATGTATTTTGACATGTTGGCCTGCATAAGGCCATTTAAAAAAACGCCAAACTTAGAAGATGAGACGTCTATAACCTATAAAACTGATAAAAGCTGATCAACACAGTAAATACAAAAAACAGTAACTGAAAAGACAGTTAAGTTATTACTATCATTTATTACAATAAAAAGTCCCGCCTAAAACTACGCGCCAAAAAACTCCTATAAGAGAGGGGTCTATACACAATGCAATTAATCACACCCAGAAAAACACAAAAACACCATATCCTCTATAAACCACTCCCTTTAAAATGCCACAGATGGAAAAGCTTTCACTGAAATGGATCCTTTTTCTGAGGGGGTTAACTCAATAATATTTTGCTGAATGTGATGGACAAATATTCAAGAAAAAGAGACTAATGACAGTGATATGCCATCATGTGAGCTTTGTTCTTGATGATTATTTGAATGGAATAAAGGGATCAACATAAGTGTAAAATGCTATTTTGAACTCCATTATTACAAATAGCATCAAGCAAGAGTTGATCTTTAATGACATGTCACCAAACAAGAATATCACACCAAAAAACAGATTGTCACTAAGCAACTTCTTCTAAAAAAACGGGGTTTATGAAGGAAAGTTGGCATCTAGCTAAAGTATTCAAAAAAGGTTCAAAACGCCAAAAACAAATTCAAGAAGTAAAAGGCTTGTTGGTGCACGGAATGTCTGTTGACTATGTCTGCATCAAGTCTTAGGTCAAGATAGGTCAACATAGGATCTTAAAAGTCAAATTAGGGTTTAATGTTGGGTTTTCGCTTATGTGTACATAGGATAGGAGAGTATTTCGCTTTTATGTACATGTTAGGTAGGTTTCGCTCCAAGGGTCATAGGTATTTCGCTTATAGGTACACCTAGGTGGTTTCGCTTATACATTCACATGGGGTTTCGCTTATATGGACTGTCCATATAAGCGAACCAGCCACCCTATATATACCTCACACATGTGATCATTTGGTGGACATTGGAGCGAGACCTGTTCATTGCTTGTGTAACCGAACTCTGTCAAAATTGATTCAGAAAGCAATAAAAGAGAAGGAAATTGAAATGAAAAGCTGTTGTAACTTCGTGTATACTGATTCCACCTTTATACGTGAAGATGAACGTCCTTGACTGACTTTTCAGGGTCGGAACACGGTCCAACAAGGCTGATGACATTGAGGATTCGGAAGAAAATTTAGATTACCATTTTGTATTATTTTTGTTTTCATTTTATATTGTTTTGATATCAAGTTATATGTTGTTTTGTTATCTAATTCTCTATAAATAAAATACGTTATTATATAAAACGCCAAAAACTACAAACACCAAAACGCTAGTAGTATGAAAACTAGGAGAACAGCTGCTGACAAAAGCACCTTGTAAAAAGGGTATTAAACGCCAAAAAATTCACTAAACGCCAAAAAAATTGGTCTTATTGTAATCTTATGCAAATTTTAATGACTCTTAGAGAATTATTATACAAAACGCCAAAAACGCCAAAAAATTAACCAGAAAACACTATAACCCAAAAAATTATATATGTGACACAAAAACAATTAACTCAACGCCAAAAAGTTTAAAAAATACAATTAACGCCAAAAAAAAACTTAGACGCCATAAAATATTATACCGCGTAGGGAAAATAAAAGAAGAATGAAAAGACAAAAAAACCCCTCCGCCCTTCTCTATGCCGTGGGACACGTGTTGGGCCAGGAAGCGTTCTCACCGTTCTCACACTTTTGAGCATTTTCTCCTGATCCCGTTTCTATATATATATAGGAGAAGTATCATTTAGGAACCACCATTTATTGAGAGAACCGTGAGAATCAATGTGAACACAACTAAAAAAATCTAAAAAACACACAATTTTTTTAATATTTTTTTATGGAAAATTCGCTACTTTTCGTTATTAGAAAAATTAAAAAAAAAATTGGCTACTAAAAGTAGCGATTTAAATAAAAAAAAAATTGTGTGTTTTTTAGATTTGTTAAGATTTTTTCAGGTTTTTTGAGGGTTTAGTTTTTAGCATTTCGCTTGGGTGGGGGGGGGGGGGTTAGGTTTTTTTAGGTTTTTTGGGGGGTTTAGTTTTTAGCTTAGGGGGCAGGAGTTAGGTTTTTTAGGTTTTGTTGGTGTAGTGGGTTTATTTTGTTGTGTTCACATTGGTTCTCGCAGTTCTCGCAATAAAGGTGATTCTCGCATGAACCCTACCCTATATATATAAATATATAGGGAGCCGCTAAAATAGAAACCATTCCCAGTTGTAAGAACCGCTAGAACCACTTTCAACCAATCAGAATAAGGGGTAATTTGGTCATTTCCTTCAAATGTCTAATCTCTCTCTCTCTCTCTTCATTAAAGTCACTGACTTTATTAATATCTCTCACCTCTCTCATCTCTCATACTCTCTTCACCCTATATTATCTCACTTTCCCCTCTCTCTCTCTCTTCATTTCAACATTTGAAAAATGCTCAGAGCATTTCTCCTTTCTTTCATTTTCAACATCTGATGAAGATGAAGACCCCCATCTCTCATTTCAACATCTGATGAAGATCAAGACCCCCAAACACCACCGTCTCTCACCTCCACCCAAACTCTAACATGTCTTCCACCTACACCCCCTCCTTCTCCGGTGACCCCCTCCTTCTCCGGTGACCCACTCCTTCTTCGGCAACCCCCTCCTTCTTCCTCAAGTAAAGGACCGGCCACCATCGAAAACACAGTGTAGAGAGAGAGAGAGAGAGGAACCGTGGAGAGAGATAGCTGAGTTGGAGAGAGTGGCCGCGGCGGTGGTGCACGACGAAGACCATGGCAACATGAGGGTGTTTGGCAGTCACATCTGCAGCGTGAGGGTGTTTGGTAGTCGCATACCGCCGGTTGCTCCTTTGGCCGTGGGGGTGTGCTCCGGTGACCAAGTTCGTTGCCGGCAGTGTTGCAGCCGGTTGCTCCTCCCCCTTTCTGCCTCCGTCTCTAGTGATTTTTTTATTTTTTAAAAAGCTCCATGTTTTATTGATTTTTGGATATGGTGTCAGGTCAATCTGATTTTTGTGGTTGAAAACTTGATTTTAGAGAAGGTCAATCTGAATGTTTGATCTCTGTGGTTGAAAACTTTGATTTAGAGAAACTGTTGATTTTTGTGGTTGAAAACTTGATTTTAGAGAAACTGTTGATTTTCTGGTGCCGGTGCTGCCCCGTGGTGCCCACGCGTTGGTGCCCCGTGGTGCCCGCGCGGTGCCGGTGGTCGATTGAAGTGTGGTTTTCGATTTGTGGCTGTGATGATGAAACAAAAAAAAAACGCATATTTTGATGACGATGGCGCGGCAATGATGGTAGAGGGTAGGTTTTTGAACGTGCAACCCCACTTTGCAGCCTCTGATTTTTGGAAAATCTGAGCCAAACCACGTTTTTTTCAAGAATCCACTCATTGTTTTGATTTTTGTTTGTTGGTTTTTTATTTTTTTCCCTGTTGATGATGATGACAATCTATTTGAGACACCTACCGAGTTGCGATTTCTGGGTGCGTTCGTTTTGGGTAAAAAAGGTTTTGTAAAAAAAAAAAGTTAAAACCTTAAACTTTTTAACGTAAACCGTAAACTTTTTAACGTAAGACATAAAGTTTTTAACGTAAAACCTAAATTTTTTAACGTAAAATGTAAAAAGTTTAATGTAAAACGTAAAAAGTTTAAAGTAAAACGTAAAACATAAATAGTTTAACATAAAACGTAAAAACGTAAAACGTAAAAAGTTTCACGTAAAAAGTAAAAAGTTTAACGTAAAACGTAAAACGTAAAAAGTTTTACGTAAAACGTAAAATATATAACGTAAAACGTAAAAAGTTTAATGTAAAACGTAAACTTTTTAATGTAAAACGTAAACTTTTATGTAAAAACTTTTTAACGTAAAACTTTTTCTATGTAAATTGTAAAACGTAAAAAACCGTGCAAGGGCGTGAATACGGGGCATAAAAACGGCGCGAAAAAACGAGACGTAAAAAACGCCGCGTTAAAAAAACGACCCTTGAAAAAGCCGAGCGTACAAAACGGCGTACAAAAAGGACGCGTTAAAAAACGATGAGTTAAAAAGCCAGGCGTAAAAACGGCGTGCAAAAACCGGCGCGCAAAAAAAATTGTTTTGTTAAAAAAATTTGAATTTAAAAATGTTTTTAACAAAAAAAATTTGTTTAGAAAATAAAAAGTAGTATAATAAAACAAAAAAGTAATAAAAAAAT
Organism: Helianthus tuberosus; assembly: GCA_030545235.1. NCBI lineage: Eukaryota > Viridiplantae > Streptophyta > Magnoliopsida > Asterales > Asteraceae > Helianthus > Helianthus tuberosus. Next base: position 91,282,270 of record CM060369.1, read on the forward strand.
AATAAAAACAAAAAGACAAAAAAGAGTAATTTTACTAAACTACCATTTTGGATTAAAATATTATAGACATAATAAGACAAAATGTATTTAATATTAATTTTAGTTACTTTTAATCTCATCCATCCATCCATCCATCCATCTTGTTGATCTAGTGGCAAGAAAGTGGTTCTCTCGGTTTTTACAACTGGATGTAGTTTTCATTTTAGCGGTTCCTATGTATATATATATAGGGGGTTATCTTAAGAACGCTAAATATTGCTAGAACCGTGAGAACGAATGAAAAAAGCAATCAAAACCAATTTTTTTAATACAAACTTCATTGTAATTAAGATACAACATTAAAAAAATTACAACATCAAATAAATCATTTCTCCTTTCAAAATCACTCTTTTTAGATTTTTTACACATGTATAAATATAACAGATTTACACATGTGTAAATTTTCTTTATTTACGAATTCACGTAAATTTAAACGTGTAAATTAAATTTCTAACACTGTATTCGAATAATAATGATAAGTGTAGAATTTTTTTTTGAATTTGAATTGTTTTTGACAAAGTTCTCGCGGTTTTTTCATTTGTTCTCACAGTTCTCACAATATTTAGCATTCTCATTTAAACCTTCCCCTATATATATATATAGGGTAGGGATTCTAAGAGAAGTCTACCCTATTTGAGAAATTTGAGAAGAATTCTGAACCACACATTTTCCGTAACCTTTTCGTAATATACACATATGTATAGTTTAAAATTGACTATATACATATGTGTGTTAGTGCATATTGTGTGTGTCCGCCACTGTATGAATAGGCTGGATAGAGCGTGTGTTGAATATTGTATAGTTGAGTGTGCGATTCGAACACATGACAGTTTGGAGAGGACGAGTACTGATTCGTACAGATGAGTCATCAGCACCAAACTGTCCTACGCTCCAAAGTGAATGTCTATAAATAGGAAATCATGTGTTTGAAGTTCATAAGTTTTGGGGAAAGGCTGGAGAGACCTCAGATTTATCTCCAGCTTGTAAAATGATGTATGCTCTTTCGGTATTAATGGAAGCTTTCTACTTATGCTTATTCTTACGAGATTTCTACTGAACTAGCTTTATCTTATCCAATCTTCCGTCTAAAACTGATGTTCTGGATCCTAACAGTGGTATCAGAGCTACGGTACTAATTCAATCGATCTAACAGTTGATTTGTAACACCTCGTATAATCAAGTCCAATACAATGGTGACACGTGTCATAACCCTATTATGTTAAAAAGATAACTTGAGGGACTAAAGTTGTCAAACAATGTAAAGATGTATGTGGAAGGACCAAAAATGTCAACATGCCAATCATGTGCCTCTGATTGACCTTACACGATGTTCGTATTCCTTGTTGAATATAATATTTGACGCAAGAAGCCGTTCGTGCTTAAAATTTAGAATTTACAAAGCATAGGGGTTAAACGTGTCAACATGTTAAATGTTACCTCTAAGTGACCTTTTAACGATCCCGAAGCATTGTAATATTTTATTATATTCTCACGGATGTCGGATATTGATTTCGTGGAGTTTCGATGCAAATAAATGCTTAAAGCGGTAAATTCCAAGAAATAGGGATTAAAGGCGTCAACGTTTGAAATTAAGATCCTTCGGGTGATCTCGTAACTAACCGGGAGCTTAACGATGTTTGTTTTATGACCCAAGACACTTAATAGTTAACTATGGGGGTCAAAAGTACAATAAACGAAAGTTATTTAAACTTAATATGGACCAGGGACTGAAAATGCAAAATCTACAAACTTTTTACCGGAATTAAGGGTCTTCGCGGGGCGCGTAAGCCACCGCTGAGGTCTACGCGAGTCGCGAACAAGTACCAGCGACAGTTTCTCTGGACAGTTGCATGTTGCAGCCCTTCCACCACCATTGCATGCTTGTTTTCGATACCAGGGACTGTGCAACTGGTTTTTACTGCCCTAGGGACACTTGGGATCATCTGGTTACTCCTTGGAACAGCTGGATTGATCTTGGGGGTCTTCAATCTTCTATATAAAGGGCCATGTCTTGAGTTCTTCACTTGCACACTTCAAGTTTTTACTCTCAATTGATCTCTGAAGCATCCTGGTCATCTAGGAAGCTTTTTCCAGTTGAATATTCGTGCTAAGGACCATTGTAAGTGTTCTTAGCTTCTATAGTTAAGGTTTTATTAGCTTAATGACCGAAAGTCAAAGATATCGTAATTATACTTTGACTTTGTGACTAATCACTAACGGTCCAGCCATTATTCGAATTGAAAGTGGCTATGTGTTGGTAATTAAGTAGGTGATAAACCCTTAAAGGGCACCTTCTAATTGTCACGTTATCTCAGTCAATTGTCGGGTCAATGCAACTAGTCAAAAAGTCAAAACAGTCAACTTTTCCAAATATAATTAAAACTGATAAAACAGAAGATATGAAACATGTTTCGACACTTAAAATAACTTGGTAAATATTATAAGAACATGTTTAGACATGTTCAACCCGACAATTCTGAATTTAGGCTCGGTTCGCAACCGAAAGTCGCAAAAGTAGACTTTTGCTTTGACTTTCAGTTCTGACCCGATTTAGCTTAGTTTAGTTATGCCTTAGGGTTCCTTTGGGACCACATTATATGTAAGTATAACCCTCTGAGATTATACTATACGGTTCCCTAGAAATCTGAATCATTTGCATGTTTCCGTTAAATGCTTAAAAATGGACCGTTATGCCCTTATGTTATAAAAACGAGATTTTTGAGAATGTGAGAGGACAAAAAGCTCTATTACTGATATATAAGTATGTCCTAAAAATTTGACATCCGTTTCTGGTCTCAAATTAAAGTTATGCAAGATATCGTAAAAATAAAACTTTTTATTAATTAAATGGCATTTTCAGCATAAATCATATTTAAACCCAATCTTTGGCATCAAAAAAGCTACCCACTGTTATGATATAATATTTAAGAATTTTTGGAAATTTTTGTCAAATTTTATACTGACCATAACAGAGAGTTCTAGCATGAATTCGGTAATTGACGATAATGCCCTTTTCGTTAATAAAATGAGTTTAACATATGATTTGAATACCAAACCTTTTCCTACTTATATCATATGCTAAATAAAATATTTTAAGCTTTAGAGACTGATCAAAACTTCAGAATTTTATAAACATCTCAATTATCGTCAAATACCGACTTTTACGCTTATTGGGCGCATAATATGGTTTAAAACCATACTTAACACCTAAGACTGGATACCTACTGCTTTTATAAATAAATTTTTATACATTAACAGTAAGTATAAGTCTTGAACTCAGACTTCCAAATTTGACCTTAAAAGCATAGGTGAAATGACCAAAATGCCCATACGGTGCATAGTTTGGCCATAAAAGATAAACCTCACATATGTATGATATCTTACTGATGTAACTTGATAAAATAAATATTTTTACTGTATATTTTAGACCAGAACCTCAGTTTGCTATTAAACCTCTTTTATAAACTTAAAAATGACCAAAATACCCCTACGGGGCTTAAATTGGTTTTTAATTCGTTTTGGGCATAATGGAAGATATCCTACTCATATCACAACATAATTTAAGCATAATAACTTATGTAACTTGTACATGACTCATTCGGTTACCCGTTATGCATAAACGCGTTCGGTACGATTTATGTAACTAGTTTGCATAAATTAGCCGAAACGGGTCAAACCTTATCATTTTTACTTCAAAATCCAGAATGTATTTAGTTTACCCATTTTATACAAGTCTTCATACTTGTTGGGTCTAAATTACATTCCAATCCGGTCACCGCTTAATCTTGCGTTTTGTACCGTAAACCTTTCTTTAAAACTAACCGGTCTAAGTTACAACTTAAATAAGACCCGTTAGGAATCTAATAGGTAAATAAAACCTTCGTTCCAGATTGAGAGCCCCGGTAGAAGTACTTGCACTTGCTGATTAGAATATACGACTGAGTATAATTTACATTTAGCTCAGGTAAATACTTTTAACTTATTTTCCCTTATACGGGCTTGGGATACGGTAAACTATTAACGCTTGGTCAAGTGTAGAAACCTTTTTAATCGGATATGGTTAAATTGTATAATCCCGTTTTAATCAGTATTGCTTGATAACATATAACATTGGGGGTTAACGACCGTGTCCTGGATATCCTTCGCTCATTCAAAAAGCAAGAATGGCCACGACTTAAGCACGGGGTGTAGGCATACACCTGTTTGTTGCGTATGTAAAAGATATACTCACTCATGAGGAAACTTCTTATGAGTTTATATTTGTGGTGTGTCGATTAATCTCGTTCGGCTTTTATACCGGCCCTAAATGTTGGACAAACATGTAAATCTGATACAAGATTGTTATTAATATAATTGTCCCAAGTTATAAAATGTTTGTGCCTTGTGCATTTAAACCAATTTTCATAAATGTTTTCAAAAGAGTTGGTTAATTGTATTTACCAGTGTAAACTAACGTATTTTTCCGTATGTAATTGGCTGGGAGCTCGGGGCGTTAATAAGGAATCTTGCAAGTTCTAAACGTCTAAAGTCTGTTGAACAATATTTATCTTTCTGTTTTAAGATCCGCATGTGGATCCAAATACAACCGCTTGTATAATATTTAATTATACTTTAAATTTCGGTTTTGTAATATTATTTTCATCCAAGACTTCCGCTGTGCATTAAACTGTATACATTTGACTATGACGATATCAACTACGTCACGATACTCCCCACCGGGCCCACCGGTAATACGTGGAAATATCGGGGTGTGACAGGTTGGTATCAGATCCAACATTGAGTGAATTAAACACTAGCCTTTTGTGTTTAATCTTAATGACACAGTGCACATTCCTTGACTTTCGACTCTAGGCAAAGGACTTGGGATTAATCCTAATCTTAATTGGTTTTTGTCTTTTGTTGTTTCTTTTGTTTTGACAGGATCAAAAGCAAAAATTCCGCCAAGAGTGAGAGGCCGGGGAGGAAGAGGAAAGGCACCAATTTTGACTAGGAACGACCATGAAGCCGGACCATCCCACCGGCGTACACCATCAGCAACACTCAGCTCTAGTCCTCATGAAGACTGGAGAACCTACTTGGAACCCGCGAGACGCTCAGTCTCACTTAGTTCCTCATCGTCCTACCGCCATTCGTTCGGGCCACATCAAGATGAGGAGCCCCATGATTCACACCATTCTTTTATTCCGTTGCAGCGTTCGGGTTCTCACAGTTCTTTCCAGAACCCAACTCCTTATTTCCAAAGCCGGTTCAACCCGATGAACCAGATAGAAGAACCAGAGGGTCCAAACCCTTTGGGACCGGCTGATCATTTTCCCGAGATCCAAAATATGGATGTGGACGAAGATCCAGATCCTGAAATGCCGCCATCTGGGACGCCGACGCATCCCATTGAAATATCTAGCGGATCATCCTTCCATGGTTCGCCTTACAGGGCCCCTGATATCTGGGCCGAAAGATGGGCTTCATACAAGTGAGAGTATACTCCCCCTCACCGCAACTCACCACCTCACCGGCAGGTCCCTTCTGAGGACCCACATTTCCAGGCGGTCACGCCACCGCCACCACCAGCGCCAGAGCAGCCACCGCCTCCAGAACCATCGAGGCGACGAAGAACTGCACGGATGTCCGTGCATGGGGGATTCCGTTTCAGCACCCCCAAGAGTCCAGCAATAGCAACTACCCACTGCTCTATGAAGACCCGCAAATGGGTGGGCCTTCAAATGCAGTTTCTGAAGTCGACTCTGCACCAGTCGCACCAGCACCACACATAGGTTATGAAAACCCAATTCCATCTTACCCAGGTGCAGCTGGGTACAACCCATTTGAGCAGTAGGCTTATTCGGGTTATAACTACAACAATGCTCCTGCCGTTGACCCATACGTCGAGGCAGCAAACTACAATGCTCTCTACCCTGGACCCTTTCCAGCTACGTACCCAACTGGGTACCCTGCATATGGGTATCAATACCCACCGCCTCCTCAACCTCAGCAGCAGCAGCCGCCACAGATTCAACCACCGCAACAACAAGAAATCCTCCAGAGGTTGCACGAGGTGGAACAAAGGGTAGATGAAGAGCGTAGGAGCCGCCGCGGTCTACTAAAGGGTTTGGCAAACCTTATTAAAGGGAAGAAGAAGAGGGACTATTAGAAATCCCTATTTATTGTTTTGTAATTTTTAAAATTTTCAATTAAGTCCCTGTGTGGACATTTATTTATGTATTTAGTCCCTGCGTGGACTTGTCTTTCTTATTTTAGTCCCTGCGTGGACAATGTTATTTCTTTAAAGACCCGTTTAGGGCATTATTGTAATTTTTAGGACTTATTATGAAGTTTCCTTTTTGAAATTACATTTGGTATTAAACATATACATATATATTAAAATCACAAATCAAATACCAATTCAATTTTACATTGATCTGCCATTAAATCTTAAAAGAAAATTTTAAAGGTATAACCTAGCCTATGTGTCATTAAGACATGGCCATGATGGTAGAACCTTTTTAAGATAACAAATCCTTGTTAACACCTGAGAACGTGTTAGCACTCTTGACACGTGTGGTTCGAGAAAATCACACTAGTCATCCTTATATTGGATTCTTCCAATTCCTTATTCAGCCTAATGATCTAGAAATCATGTCTTATATCATCCAATAAGATGATCATATTATAAACATCCATTAGTAATGAAATGCCTACGGGCTATACCTATTGTCCTAAAAGACAAATGACAGTGGTAGTTTATAACTCCCTGTCAAGAAAGGTAATGAACTATGTTCAAACCTTAATGCCTCGATCCTATAAGATCATGGCTCATAAATTCAAAACTGCCCTGGTGACAAGGCTTTTTATGCCATTTTAATATCCTTAATAATTTATAACTGGATTAACTATAATGAAAAGTTTAAAATAAATCTGATTATCAAATTAACCAAATATGGTCTATTGATACCATGGTTAATGAATCATCGAAAATGGTGATTCCATAATAGACTTCTAAACAAGATTATTGTCAACTGTTTTCAGCATGCCTGAATCAGACGAGGTTAACAGTCATCCCAATATGAGGAATGATAATACAAGAATGAATGTAACGGGTGCAGATTTACAAGTAATGATAGATAATGCTGTCACACGAGCCATTGACAGACAATTTAAAGAATCAAGTGGTACCCGCACTAGGACCCAGTCTGAACCTCACACAAAAACACCTTCCAAGACACATACATCTCATAAGAATGATTCTCATCATTCGTCAAACCAGAGAAGTATTCCATCCAGACAAATTATGCTTAATCAGGAGCCACGTATCAAAACTTGCTCTTACAAATACTTTGTCTCTTGCAAGCCAAGGGAGTTTACAGGAGAAAAATGAGCCATTGACTGTATGACATGGCTTAATGAGATGGATACTGTAGTAGATATCAGTGGTTGTGCAAAGCAGGATATTGTGAAGTTTGTTTCACAGTCATTTAAAGGAGAAGCTTTGGCATGGTGGAGATCATTGATCCAAGCCACGGGAAAGATCCCGCTTTATAACTTGTCTTGGGATCAATTTGTTGCATTAATCAAGGAAAACTTTTGTCCTCAGCATGAGGTATAAAAGATAGAAACAGACTTCTTGACTTTGGTCATGAAGAATTTAGATTGTCAGGTATACGTGACGAGTTTCAACACCATGTCCTGTCTGGTTCCCTACTTAGCCACCCCTGAACCTAAACGCATAGCGCATTTTATTGGAGGCCTAGCACCAGAGATCAAAGGAAATGTCAAAGCATCTAGGGCTACCACATATAGGTCCGTGGTGGACTTATCCTTATCTCTCACTTTAGATGCAATCAGGAATAAGTCTGTTAAGACTTCTGACGAGGGAAAGAGGAAAAGAGAAGAGGAGAGCTCTCACCGATCTGACAAGAAGAAAAAGGGAAATTCTGAGCACAAGAAAGGTACCGAGTTCAAGAAAAACTCGAGTCAGCCTGATAACACGCCTAAGTGCAGAAACTGCAGAAAGCGTCATTCTGGAAAATATACGATCGACCCCCATGCTAAACTTTGGGGGATTTGCAAGACCAAGGGTCACAAGACTTTAGAATGCAAGGAATTAAAGAACGCTACTTGTTACAACTGTAACGAGAAAGGGCATATCAAAACCAACTGCCCAAAACTTGCAAAGAAGCCTGAAGAGGCCAAGAAAACAAACACACGAGTCTTCCAGATGAACGCCCAGGAGGCAGTACAGAATGATAATGTTATAACAGGTACTTTCCTCACCAATGATGTTTATGCTAGAGTTTTGTTTGATTCTGGCGCAGATAAGTCATTTGTAGACAATAAATTTTGTAAACTGTTAAATATGCCTGTTAAAACTCTAGACATAAAATATGAGGTAGAATTGGCCGATGGTACTTTAGAGACTGCTTCAACAATTTTAGATGGATGTTTCATATCCATTAGGAACCACTCCTTTCCGTTGTCTTTGTTTCCAATGAAGCTAGCAGGATTTGATATAGTTATTGGCATGGATTGGTTATCTTTTAACCAAGCTCAAATTGCATGTGATAAGAAGCAAGTGGTTATCAAAAATCCTTATGGTGAGTCACTTACAATTCAAGGAGATACACAGTATGGATTGCCTAAACAAGTATCTATGCTTAAGGCATCAAAGTGTTTGAAGAAAGGTTGTGTCATCTACATGGCACAGGTGACCGTTGATGAGCCAAAGCCCAAGATCGAAGACACCCCTGTTATTTCTGAATATTCAGACGTTTTTCTGAAGAGTTACCTGGTTTGCCCCCAAACAGACAAGTGGAATTCAGGATCGATATCATTCTAGGAGCAGCCCCTGTAGCACGAGCTCCTTATAGGTTGGCACCGACAGAGATGAAGGAATTAAGAACACAGTTGGATGATTTGTTGGAGAAAGGTTTTATACAGCCTAGCTCGTCTCCTTGGGGAGCGCCCATTCTATTTGTGAAGAAGAAAGATGGCTCAATGCGTCTATGCATCGATTATCGCGAGCTGAATAAAGTTACAATCAAGAACATATATCCATTACCCAGGATCGACGATTTGTTCGATCAGCTTCAAGGGGCAAGTTACTTCTCCAAGATTGATTTGAGGTCGGGTTACCATCAGTTGAAGGTCAGAACTGAAGATGTGCACAAGACTGCATTCAGGACTCGATATGGCCACTACGAATTCTTAGTGATGCCTTTCGGGCTCACTAATGCACCTGCAGCATTCATGGATCTCATGAATCACGTTTGCAAGCCATATCTAGACAAGTTTGTGTTGGTGCACTGATGTCTGTTAACTTCGTCTCTATAGAGTCTTGTATTGTATTGTATTGTATTGTATTGTATTGTATTGTATTGTATTGTATTGTATAGATCAGGGCACGGAATTCGAGAAATCATGTTTAAAGGTAATTTCGCACGAAAGCATAATTCCGCTTGGAATTATAATTCCGTACGGAATGTTAATATCGTTTGATATGTAATATCGCGTGAGTTAATTCCGCACGGAATTAAGTTTCGCGTGAACCATTCAAGCGGAATTAACCTGCCTATATATACCTATGTGCCTGATTCATTTGATACGGAATTAGCAGTGTGTGTTTGAGAGCCGAGGTGCTGCCGTATTGTAATCAGATCTGTAAAAGCTCAGGAAATCAACAATAGATAAAGATTAGAAAGGAACAAGCTGTGTTAACATCATTTACATTGATTCCGCCTTTGTATTTGATGATGAACTACTCAGATTCACTCGTTAGGGTCACACGACGATCCAACAAGTGGTATTAGAGCTCAGGACGAGGAGTTCATACCAATTCAGCTTGATTTTACCGGATTCTCTCACTTCTACTCATTCTTTTCTGATTTGAACAAAATTCAACGGTTGAAATGGCCTGATTTTGACGTATATCAAGCGAAACATACTTTTAACTAATCCTTGAAAGTATTGAACTAAAATTTGATCAAAATTGGACAAAACTTGTAATTTCGCTTGAAAACAGATTCGAATATGCTGACATCATCATAATCTCGTTTGAACCAGATCGTTATTCTGCATGAAATAACCTAATTTCGTTTGAAAACACTTAATTTCGCTTGAAAGTACAAACGGAATTACTAATTCCGCTTCAGAGTACCTAATTCCGTTTCTGTTGGTTTAATTTCGTTTGATATTAGGCTGATTCCGCACGGAATTAGATATTGTGGGTAATTTCGTTTGTAACTCGTAATCTCGTTTGAAGTAGTATTACCGTTTGAAGTAATTCCGCTCCAAGTGATTTCGTTTGAAAATCATTTTTTCAAAATTCAAAAATTTCTCCAAGTGTTTGTTGACTGTTTCAGGTACTTAAAATGGATGATTTCATGAATCCTTTCTGTGATGTGTTTGCATTTACCAGTGGTTCAGGAGATGGCACATCAAATAACACGAATGAAACTACACCAACACCGAATGCAAAGAAAATTCTTTCTGATGCTATGAGTGTAGACAGTGCGTATGGAACATACAACAAGCCGCCCAAGTTGATGGCGATTGAAGATTACAACAGGTGGGCTACAAGATTTGAGGAATGGCTTAAGGCGTTTGCTTATCAGAGTTGGAGAAGTTTGAAAAATGGCTCTGATTTGGGGAGAGATGATTATGAGAACTTGGAAGAAAATCAAATTGAAAGATATGTTGCTGAACAAAAATGCATTGCTTTGCTTCACCAATCTGTCCGAGATGACATTATTGCACTGATCGAGTACAAAGATTCGAGAGATCTTTGGGAAAAATTAAAAATAAAATGTATTGGTAGTGCTGAGACAGTTAAGAACAAAAAGAAACTGTTACGAAAAGAGTTTGATTTGTTTGGTTGTTTAAAGAACGAGTCAGTTTCCAAGATGATTGATAGATTTGGGCATCTGAAGATGGAGCTTGCTAGACATGACATTATTTACACTCAGGAAGAGCTGGTAGACAAGTTGTTTGACGCACTTCCAAATGAGCAAGACTGGCAGTATTTTGCATTGATGCTAAAAAATATGATAAAACCAGCTGATTTGAAGGTTGATCTGCTTATAGAAAGACTGGAAAGCCATGAATTGGAGATCAAAAAATCCAATAAAGTCAACAACACATCTTATCAGCAGAATGTGGAACTGTGTTATAGAGGCAGTGTGATCCTAAAGACTGCATCTCCAAAGACAACTTTTTTCAGCAGAAAGCTCAAACTCAATGAATCAAGAAACTCCCAGTAGTGGCTATCATGGTGGATCATCATCAACGGGTCAAAGTCAATCTGCACAGAAGAATCTATTTCAATGTAACATCACTGTGGATCTGAAGAATGGTCAGAATTTTAGCGAAGAATCTGCAAAACAACAGATGGTGTTCTTAGCCTCTGTGTTAGAATCATACGAAAGTCTCGTTGCAGGAAAGATAGGCAACACCAACCTAACAAAGGAAGACTACGATCAAATCGATCCTGAGGAGATGGAATTGATTGATATAAGGTGGTGTATGGCTAGTGCAGTGAGAAGAGCGTAGCGTTTCATGGAGATTACTAGAAGACAGTCTATTGGTGGACCTTCTACCAAGTTAGGCTTTGACAAGTCAAAAGTGACGTGCTTCAAATGTAAACAGAAAGGTCACTTTAAGCGTGAGTGCAGAAATGCTTACACTGATGATACTGCAAATCCTTTTCGAGAGGATTATTACAAAAAGGCAATTTATCATCAGAATAAAGCAGAACCTCCTAGGATGAAGCAGATAGAGGATGCACCCAAAGAGAAATCCGGGGCACTTGCAGTTTTTCATGACGATGAAGGTTATGATTGGAGTGATGTTTTGCCTGAGGAAGACGCAGTTGGTTATGCCTTTACAGCAGCAAAGATTGTTCCATTTAAAGATAAAAGATCTGAAGAAGTGAAGTATGTGAACAGGAAGGAAACATCTCGAGTCATGAAAAGCAAAATTTATCGTACCTGGATGGAAGCAAAGAAAGCAAGGCGATGGGATCCTGATAAAGAATGTTATCTTGATCCTAATGGGAATATAGCTGTGGATCCAGATACCGTTGATATTGAAGTTCTCACCAAATAACTTGCTGATGAAGAAGAAGCCAGTCAGAGAGAATGGTGGGGAGGAGGAGAATCTGATGAGAAAGAGAAAGAGACAGCAAAAGAACCGCAGCCAAAGAAAGTGGATGATGGAATTATTGATATATCACAGGATTTCACCGCTGAAAACCTGACAAAGATGGCTGACAAAGTTCTAGCTGCAAAAGAACTAGAGGCGGTTTCGGGTTCTGGAACTGAGTCCAAAAACAAGGTCAGTTCAAACAATACACATGAGTTAGGTAAGAATGCTAAATCTGAAAACAATTGCAAAAATTGCATGAAAGAGTGCAAAGTTTGTAGTACAGTTGCTTACCTTAGTGGTAAGAAGGTTGAAGAACTGACTGGTAGAGTCAGAAGTGTTGAAGATCAAATCTTAAATCGTGATAAACTGTTGAAAGCTTCGAATGAAAAATTAAAAGAATTAACTGAGAAAATCGAAAACGATAAAAATGACGTAGAAAGAATTAGGAAAGAAAATGAAAAATTGATTCTTGAAAATCGTCAAATCTCAGAAAATTTTGAGAAGCTTAAACGAACGATTAAAGATTCTGATGAAAGAAATGGTAAGACGGACAAAGAAAATCTTTAGCTGACCGGTGTTCTTAGAGTGAAAGAGGAGTTAATCAACCAGCAATTGGATGAAATTACTAAGTTGAAGCTTCAATTCCAAGAAGTTAAAATTGAAAATGAACGTATCCAGTTGAAATTAACAAGTTACAAATCCGCAAGCTTTGTTTTACAACATATAGTTCCCAAACCCATCGGGAAAAACAAAGCAGACGAAGATGTTTTTTCGGATGGAACAGGGGTGGGGTATCATCAAGTTCCACCACCAGTTTTAAACAATTATTCAAAGAAAAAATCCGGGCTGGTTAAGGATGAAGAGGAAACAAATGAAATAAAACTTCCAGAGTCAATTGATGTGATATTTTCTTCATCATCATCTGATGATAGTGTTCAAACTGATATTGTTAAAAGCATGGCTGAAAGTGTTTTGAAGTCTGATAGTGATTCAGCTGATGATGATGAGTGTTTTCTGGACAAATACATTCCGAAACCAAAATCCAAAAACAACTTAAATGAAGAATCTACTCTTGTCATGTACAAGATGTCGGGATCTGATAAGTTGTATTCGGATTCTGATTTTCCACTGGAGAATGTTAATGTTGCTAAATTGACAAAAGTGTTCAAATTGATTGAAAATGATCTGTCTGAAGTAAAAAGTTTAAATCAGACAAAGAGGCAAATGAATTTTGAAAAAAGATAAAGCTTACTACAAGAAACCTGTTGTTCCACCGCGTTTTTATAACAACAATCGAAATAGATGGTCGGGTGGTTATCAGGGTGGTAAGAATTATCAGAAAAAGAATGTTCAAAACAAGAAGTTTGCTGAGAAAAAGGTGTTTGTGACAAGTTCAAGTTCACTTTCTGATGAAGAATCTAAGATTTTTTCAAAATCAAACAAAGAGTTCTTTGAGAAGAAGGTTTCACAGTCTCAGTCTGAAGGCACAAGTCGGGTAGTTGATATTCGAACATGTTTCAAATGCAATCAAGTTGGACATATTGCACGAAAGTGTACCAACTTGAAGCCTAAGACTGAAGTTGTGATGAATTCAAGAAAGAAAGTTGATGTGAAGGGAAAAGCTCCATTGGTTGTTGAGAAAAAGGTTTTGAAAAATGACAACACCAAGATCAAAACTGAACCTGTTAAAATTGTGGTAACTAAAAATGACAAGTTTTATAAACGGGTTGCATCACCTCAACAAACATGGAAGCCAAAAGTGGTTGATAAGAAATCAAGTGTTCCAAAACCAAAGGTTTCTGAGACAGAAAAACAATCTTCTGAGTATTTCTCAGATCTGTGATAGGATGTATACCACTCATTTGACAGACAAAGAATGTTTGAACTTGAAACCAGGATTTGTTATCTCTGAAGAATGGATTATCATGAGAGCACCAAGAGTTGATGATCTGTACGTGTTGGATATGAGCGTAGCAACTACAACCACGGGTCAGGCTCATTGTTTTATGTCAAGAGCAACAGAAAAAGAATCTCGCTTGTGGCACCGAAAAATGGGTTACATTCACTTGAGAAAAATGAATCACTTGGTGCATAATGATTTAGTAATTGGTGTTCATTTGAAAGGTTTTCATCTTGAGGGGGAGTGCATTAGCTGCATCAAAGGGAAGCAAAAGAAAAATTCTCACCCCAGGAAGAAAGAAAACTCAATCTCGAGACCTTTAGAGAGACTCCACATGGATCTGTTTGGTCCAGTAAATGTCAAAAGCATAACCGGGGATCTCTATTGTCTAGTAGTCACAGATGATTACTCGAGGTTTTCATGGGTTTCATTTTTGCAATCAAAAGACCAAACATTTGGGAGTTTAATCACGTTGATCAAAAAGCTTGAAAACTTGTACCAAACTCGTGTTCGAAGAATAAGAAGTGACAACGGTACAGAGTTCAAAAGTAGCAAAATGGAAGTGTTTTGTGATGAAAAAGGTATATTGCATGAATTTAGCGCGCCTTATACTCCGCAGCAGAATGGAGTAGCTGAAAGAAAGAACAGGACGCTAATTGAAACGGCCAGGACGATGCTTGCTGATTCGAAATTACCAGTCAACTTTTGGGCAGAAGCAGTATCCGCCGCATGCTATACACTCAACCGGGTTCTCACAGTGAAGAAATTCAATAAGACGTGTTTCGAACTGATCAACAACCGCAAACCGAACCTGAAGTATTTAGAACCGTTTGGATCTCCCTGTACAGTTCTAGAGCCTTTTGGTAAATTTGGTCCAAAGAGCATCGAAGGAATTTTCGTGGGTTACTCAAGTCCATTGAAACGAGTCTTTATTCCAAGCTTAAAGCGGATCATCGAAGCACACAATGTTGAATGTCAAGGTTACACAATGCCACCGCAGAATCCAGGCGATTCATGGCGTTTTCACTATGACAAATTATGGGATTCATTTGACATGGAAGAAGAAGAAGAAGAACAAGATTTCTTTGACGAGTTGGATATTCTAAGAGAGTATGAGTCATCGCAGGAAAGGTTCCCAGCTGAGTATTCAAGTCGACCACGACAAACTTCAAATGACAACGAAGCAGGTCCAAGCAATGCTGGAGAACATGATGATATCCAACAAAATGAAGTTGCTCATGATAATCAGATGACACAGAATGATAATCAAGAATCTGAGAACAGACCAGTATTTGATCGTGGTGATTCAGATTCTGAGGGGGAGCAAATTCATATTTCAAGTCAAACAAACCCAGTCAGTGAACAAGGTGCAAATCAAAATATTACAAATCTGGAGGGCTAGGTAGATGTTCCAGGCGAGGTGATGCCAAGAACTCTTTCATACCATCCAGAGGAGCTGATCATTGGAGAATTGCAATCAGGCGTTCGCACTAGACGTCAAATTGACCAAGGCCTTACTTGTTTTTATTCTATAGTAGCACCTTTACAAACTGAGTTTTCACTTAGTTGTTTTATTTCGCAGATCGAACCGCAAACATACAAAGAGGCGCTAACTGAAGATTCTTGGGTCAATGCGATGCAAGAGGAGCTGAGTCAGTTTGAGAAGTTAGGAGTGTGGAAGTTAGTAGACTTGCCTGATGGTCAGAGGAAGATAAACACCAAGTGGGTGTTTAAGTGTAAGAGAGACGATAGAGGGGTTATTATTCATAACAAAGCTCAACTCGTTGTCCAGGGTTTCAGTCAGCAGGAGGGGATAGATTTCACCGAAGTGTATGCTCCAGTTGCTAGACTAGAAGCGATCAGAATCTTCCTAGCATTTGCATCTTGGAAAAATTTTAAAGTATATCAGCTAGATGTTAAATCGGCGTTTCTCTATGGGAAGGTAAAAGAGGAGGTATATGTCGGACAGCCACCGGGCTTCACCGATCCAATCCACAAAGACAAGGTTTATTTGCTGGATAAAGTGCAGTATGGTTTACACCAGGCCCCGAGAGCTTGGTATGAGACATTGTCTCAACACCTGCTAGCCAACAATTTCATCCGTGGAAAAGTGGATGCCACTCTCTTCACCAAAGAGGTCGACGGACATCTTCTGATAGTTCAGATATATGTGGACGACATCATATTTGGGTCTACAAATGAAAATTTGTGCAAAGATTTTGAAAAAGTTATGAAGCAGAAATTTGAAATGTCATCGATGGGTGAGATGAAATTCTTCTTGGGACTTCAGGTTGATCAATTGCCAATGGGAATTTTCATACATCAAACGAAGTATGTTCATGATATCTTGGAGAAATTTGGGATGTCAGGTTCTACTCCAGCTTCCACCCCATTAGCGACGAACCATGGGATAAATCCTGATCTCACCGGAGAGAAGGTAGATGAAACATTGTATCGTTCCATGATCGGATCGCTGATGTACTTGACAGCTTCAAGACCCGATATCATGTATCCAACCTGCCTCGCAGCAAGATTTCAATCTAACCCGAGAGCTTCGCATATGGTGATTATGAAAAGGATATTACGCTACCTGAAAGGAACTCCTTCACTGGGGTTGTGGTA
Source organism: Helianthus tuberosus (assembly GCA_030545235.1). Lineage (NCBI taxonomy): Eukaryota > Viridiplantae > Streptophyta > Magnoliopsida > Asterales > Asteraceae > Helianthus > Helianthus tuberosus. Next base: position 91,298,963 of record CM060369.1, read on the forward strand.
TCCAAAAGAAGGCGACTTTACGCTCGAAGGTTATTCCGATTCTGATTTCGGATGCTGCAAAGTTAATGCTAAATCAACAACAGCGGGGTGCCAGTTTTTTGGATCACGATTGGTCACCTAGCAATGCAAAAAGCAGACCTCTGTAGCTTTATCCACATGTGAAGCTGAATATGTTTCTGCAAGCAGTTGCTATTCTCAGATCTTGTGGATCCAGCAACAGATGCGCGACTACGGTTTGCAATTTCTTAACACCCCTATCTTTGTTGATAATGAGGCAACGATAAATATTACGAAAAATCCTGTTCATCACGCTAAAACGAAACACATAGAAATACGTCATCACTTCATCCGAGATTGTTTCGAGAAGAAGTTGATACGAATTGAGAAAATCCACACTGATGAACAAAAAGCTGATTTGCACACCAAAGCATTTGATAAAACTCGTATTCAATATTTGCTAAAACTGAATGGTATGAAGCTTTTATCGGTGTTGGAGGAAATTCTTGGCGTTGATGAAGGAGACATTGTAGATGATGTTGAGAAGCAATCTGCAATGGTTTGTCGATTTTTTACATGTTTTGGTATTTAGGGGGAGAGTGTAGAGTAATATTTTTCAGAAAATACAAAAACAGTAAAAAATTTCAAAAATACAAAAACATGAGATATTTTTTAAAATCCAAAAACAATAGAAAACCATAAAAGAGTTTGTGTAAAAAGGGAAAATGATAGTACATTGGCTTGACAGTTACGGTATGCTAAAGATATGAAAAGTTTAAAAGTCTTAAACAGTCTCACTGATGACGTGCCGATAGGTTTTTACACATTTAGTAGGTTTATTCGAGATATAAACCTAAATTCAAACTTGCTTATTTCGTAGGGAACACTACTTGGATATATAGGTAACCCCTGAAATCTTGTTTGAAGGATCCCTCTTTCTGAGATACTAGGTCTTTATACTCAGTGATATCTGGGGTATTATTCCGGGACTTCTGATTTTGCCGAAGCAATGGCCTAGTCCCCGTATAATACTTTACTGCTTGCTTGAAATATAGCACCACCCTCAGCATGAAAAATGATAAAACATTGCAAAATGCTAATCATGTGCTGTTGTAAAAAAGATCCTCTAAAGGGGACCCACTAAAAGTCGAAGCCGTCATCTCTCTGCTGAACGGAAGTTCTGACCTGAGCTCTCACGGTCTTCGCAATTTAACCCCTTACAGATATCATCTGTGGTATACTCACCTGTAAGACTGAATATTGGGATTTGGATATGGGAGTATATTCAAGAGGTGGGACACATGTGACAACTGGCACTAAACCGGTAATTTCCGTACACTTTAATTATTATTTAATGACTGCAATTATGTGCTTAATTGTCAGCAATGTCTGAACACATACTAAACAAGTGAATTCATGCACGTTATATACTACAAAATATTGCTTTATGCATAAACGAGAGCGTTGCGTCAGAAATATTAGTAAACTCACCGGTAGGACACAATGTGTCAACAGAACTGCAGAAGGCAGTCAGACATTAGAACAGAGGCCTAGGTGTAGGTCCAACGACAAGAATACATTAAAACCCAAAAGTACATACAGGGGTTTAATATATATACTATACGAAAGCAAAATTAAGCACTAAAAAGCACCCGAAACGCACTTTAAGTGCAGAAACTTATACAAATCAGCTATAAATCAGCTTTTAGCACATGAATATCACGCATAAATTATGTTTTGTTATCCAGAATACTTCCCAAAGTGTCAGGAATTCAGTGTGTCACTAAAACAAATATTAACGACATTTTAAATATTTATTAAGCACTTTAACGGATCAATATCCAACCGAGCAACCGAACTTTACCCGGAACATAAAAATAATGTCAGTGACATTGTTTTCCTTTTCTGAGCTAGTTAGGGTCCCCGAATACCCTAACACCCGTTATAAATTACAACACACATATTACACTAAATTGAGCACCTAACTAATTCCACTAGATCACTTAACTAAATGGTTAAAATCCAACCAAACCCCCACCCCTTATAACCGATCGGTCCCCTAAGGGGACACATTCCTTACAAGTCTTGAATATTTTATTGATCTATGCCAAATATCTAGATTACATTTTATCTAATGGTCACTAGTAAATGGTGGTTAATAAATAAGCTTGTGGGACTAGGACTTTCATGCATTTTAAACACTTAAACAAAAAAAAAGTTGATCTCTTTCCCTCTTTGATACTCTCGGCCGAGAACCACAAGCCACCCACCATCACCTTCCAACTTCAATCAAGCCATTTTACCTACTTACAAGTGTGTTAGAACTCATTCGAGGAGGCTCGGTGCATACGAAATCGCAAGGACCTCTCTACGACGCTATTAACCACCCATTTTTCGTCTAGTTTCTTCCCTAGCCTCGAGCTAGTAGTAAGTGTCTCTAAACATTCTCTTGTTCATATTTAACGTGGTTAATAAGAGATTTAACGGATAAAAATTATGAACACTAGAGATCAAAGTTTAAAGTCTTGTAAAAAAAAAGATGAACTTGGTGGATAAAAAAAAAAAGAAACTAATAGTGTAAAACTTATGAAACTTGTTTTGTTATGATTATTTTATGTTGTTGATTGCTAGTAGTAGAACGGATCGTCATCTAACCGGGCTAGGTCATGTTCATGAAACATGAACTAGTGTTATGTAAGGCGTGAAAATGGTAAGATGATGAACTCTACTACTTATGAACATGAACTTGTGTAAAAGTGGTTTTTCTTGTAAAATGGAGTTCAAAACTAGTAGATCTAGAGATCTACAAGTGGTATTTTCGAAGAACCAAGTGTAAGATGAAATCTTGTTTAAAAGACGGATCTTTCGTGAACTAAAAGTGTTTTTGTGAACAAACAAGTGTGTAGACACTTGTGTAACAAAAAGATTTAACAAAGAAATATTTTTGTAATCCTTGAACTAGAAGTTGTAAACTTGCATTTTCTTTAAAAATAAAGCTTCCAAGAAACCGATTTCATTTTTAAAGATAGAAAGACCTACTAAAAGTGTTGGGAGATTACTACGTATTTTCACATAACTTACAAGTTCATGTGTTCGCGATTTATACTTGCTTTGACTAGTTTAATGTTTGAATATTGTTTGTTGATGATTGGAAAAGTTGTTGATTGAACTTTGAAAAGAAAATGATACGCTAGTAAGCGTGGCCACCTCCAGTTATAAAGGAAACTCTGGCGAAATTTTTTCCAGAAAATAACACTTAGAATATTTTTGAGTGACAAGTGTATGAATATATTTTTGACTTGTTTTCCAAACAAACTTCGCCATGATTTTTATTACAAAATTTCCAAATACCGGAGGTGGATTTTCATAAATAAAACTTGTTAAATATATATTTAGAATATATATTTATCGCTTGTGTGATTATGTGATTATTTTGTGAACTAGGTATATATTATTTTTAGAGTAAAAATAATATGACTTGGAGATACTCGTAACGAGTAAAAATACAAAAGAATACACATGCAACCTATTTAGACAAAATACATAATTCGGGTGCAAAGCGCAAAATACAAAATACTTATATTAAATTTTGAGAAACTAATATAAGTAAAATACATAGTTAAAAATATAAGATATTTTTAACACAACAATACATATACAAAAGATAGTGATTTGTGCTTACACGATAAAAGTCTAGTGACTAACGATAATAGAACACGTTTAGGTCATGACGCACTATAAGCAAAACCGGCGAAGTTTACGACGCAAGGAACGCAAAGTTGTGAGTTCATGCTCCCCCTTTTCTTTAACTGTTTTCAGTTTTTATAACTTCGGGGGTGAAATACATGTACAAATATTACTATGTTTATTAATGGTATGATAATAAGAAGCACACTTGGTAAGGACGAGTACCAAGTGTGACGAGATATAAGAACACAAGAAGCACACTTGGTGAGGACGAGTACCAAGTGTGATGAGATATAAGAATACGAGAAGCGCACTTGGTGAGGACGAGTACCAAGTATGATGCGTTATGAGAAATGATACGAGAAATCGTGTCACGAATAGGGTACATAAGCACCATTAATCAACAATATACCTAGACCGCAGAACAAAAGGTTAGATCTAACGGGTGCCGGGCAGCCACACTCTCGGTGAGGGCGAGTATCGAGTAGTGCTTTTGTGTCTCAGAATATACCAATTAAATGCCTAAGGTTTGGTGACTTCCTATGTCGTGTCACATGTTCATGGCTTTGCAACCCATTAACAATCCTGATACTTACAGGAATACTTTATTTACATAAAATTCATACCATACAAAAACTTGAATTAAATTTGAGTACGTGGGGTACTCAAGGAGATGGGAATTATACTTGAGTACGTGGGGTACTAAAAAAAAACTTGAATTATACATGAGTACGTGGTGTACACATGAATACTTGATTTATATATGAAAACTTGATTTATACATGACTCAAACTATGTTTTCATACAAAGTATACAAACGTGAATCACAAAAACTGCATGAATTCACACCAACATTATGTTGACGTTTTTCCAAAACTCACATGTATTTCAGGTAACTAGGATGGGGGTGCGCGCGGTCTTGCTTATGCTCGTGGATGTTTCTTATGTTTATCTTTAAATAAAGTTGTAAACTTTTTAAGACAATGTTTTATGCGACTTAGTGATGTAAACGCTAAACTTATGTTTTCAAATTATGGTATTTGATGTTATTTTTCGAGCATGTACCATGTTTACTCTTCGTATGCAATGAGAACCTTTCATGATCAGACCTCGTGCTTCTGCCGCAGAAAGGGGTGTGACAACACATGAATGAGTTTAAGTTCCTAAAACATTAAATCCGTATCCTGGACAGATTGAAAATTGTGTGAGAATTTACGTGGATCAGTATATCGACAATCTAAGTGAATTGTTTAATTCTGAGTATGAAATTAAAGCTTAACAATACTCGTGACTTGTCTAGTAGCTGATATGATTCCCTAACACGCTCACCAAAAATATGTTTGTAAATAGTTTACATTTACTGCATTTTATTTCTGTATTTCTTTTCTAGTTTAGAAACTTTATTAAAAATCCAAAAAGATTTTTCATTTCTGCTTTATTTTCCGACAAACCAAAGTGGAAAGCAAATCTTCAGATTCGAATTGAAGCAGATGCAGGAAGTTTCTGGGCTGGATGATGAGTTTGGAGTTTAATATGTTAAAACTTGAGAAATTGAAAAGTCAAAACAAGTTCATTGATTTGAAACTTGTAAATTTTCAGAAAATTGATTGAACAAAGTTGAACTAAATGTTAGTGTGATTTATCTCAGGTAAACCAAGGTCATTAAGTTGGACTTGGTAGACAAATTGAGTAATCAGGGTCATTAACTTGGACCTGAATACTTAAGTGGATTTCTAAACACTGATTAGACTATCAATTGAGGTTGAATGGTAAGTTTTGAATTGAAACTGTTATTGTCATATATCTTACATTTAGGTAGAGATTGTGCAGGAAACAGGAGTCAATATCCCCATGGCAAAGAAAATGTCAAAGATTGAATCAGAATTCAAGTCCCAGCTGATCGAGAGGGGGAGTCATTGAAAGGGGGAGTCTAGATTCTGGATTAACAGTCAAAGGGGATATTGAAGATTAAAGTTTGAAAATAAAGATTGAAGGAGGTTTTTACAATGTCAAGACAATTTAAGGCAGAGATCGATACATGAAGACTAAAGACTGAAGACAGGATGCTAAAGACTTCGTCAACATCCAAGGGGGAGTCTGTTGGTGCACTGATGTCTGTTAACTTCGTCTTTATAGAGTCTTGTATTGTATTGTATAGATTAGGGCATGGAATTCGAGAAATCATGTTTAAAGGTAATTCCGCACGAAAGCATAATTCCGCTTGGAATTATAATTCCGCACGGAATGTTAATATCGTTTGATATGTAATATCGCGTGAGTTAATTCCACACGGAATTAAGTTTCGCGTGAACCATTCAAGCGGAATTAACCTGCCTATATATACCTATGTGCCTGATTCATTTGATACGGAATTAGCAGTGTGTGTTTGAGAGCTGAGGTGCTGCCGAATTGTAATCAGATCTGTAAAAGCTCAGGAAATCAGTAATGGATAAAGATTAGAAAGGAACAAGCTGTGTTAACATCATTTACATTGATTCCGCCTTTGTATTTGATGATGAACTACTCAGATTGACTCGTTAGGGTCACACGACAATCCAACAGTTTTTCATTGTTTTTATTGATTACATACTTCTTTATTTGAAGAATCAAGCCGATCATGAAAGAAATCTCCGATGTATTCTTGAACTTATGCAACAAGAGAAGCTCTATGCGAAGTTCTCTAAATGTGAATTCTGGCTCCGAGAAGTCCAATTTCTTGGACATGTGGTGAGCGAGCGTGGTATCCAGGTGGATCCCGCTAAGTTAGAAGCGATTATGAATTGGCAAGCACCAAAAACACCTATAGAGATTCGCAGCTTCTTGGGTCTAGCAGGATACTACAGGCGTTTCATTGAAAACTTTTCTAGGATTGTTGCACCTCTAACTTCGTTAACTCGCAAGAATATAAAGGTTGACTGGGGTCCCAAGCAACAAGAATCTTTCAAGATTCTCAAACAAAGGTTAAGCAATGCTCATGTGTTGACATTTCCAGAAGGGATTGAAGAGTTTGTTGTTTACTGCGATGCGTCGCACACAGGTATGGGTTGTGTGCTTATGCAGAGAGGCAAGGTTATTGCCTATGCTTCACGTCAATTAAAGGTGCATGAAAAGAATTACACCACCCATGATTTGGAATTGGGTGTGACACCCCAGGAAAACCGGGAAAACCATACAACTTAACTAGCTTCCTCAGTGAGTGCTTACCAAATTTCGGGACGAAATTTCTTTCAACTTGGGGATGATGTGACAACTCGAAATTTAGAACCTTTCGTTGTATCTTAATGTAACATGCTTGAACGTTGTGTGACTAGTTAACTTGTTGGTTTAATGACCTAAGTGAAATTATGTGATTATGTGTTATGTTTATATGTATGCTTGAATGTATGCGACCCGAGACACAAGAACCCGACTCGAGACCATGCGGTCTCGAGTGAATAGTGTAATAGTTGGGCCGGTTGGGCCGCACCTCATCTAATCCACCTGAGACCCACTAGGGTGCACCAACTTGGTCCGGGTATAAAACCCATAAGAGTGACCAACCTTGCCTCTTTGCATCATTTGCAACATTTCCACACACACTCTCCTTTCATCACTAAAACCCTAGAAACACAAACCCTCTTCCCTCATTCTCGGATCAAACCGGTGACCACAAGGAGCTCTCGGATCGGCTCACACACATTTGGAAGCTTCACCCATTACTACTTCACACCTTTGAACCCACACTTGAACCGGTTAGTGATTTCTTTGCAAATACATGTTTATACATGATTAAATGTGTTGATGTGTAATGATATAGGTTAGTGATGCATGCTAGGTGTTTATTTCGTATGATGATGTTATATATGATGATGTTATTCGGCTAACATGTTTTGATTTCGGATATGTTGCATAATGAGCTTATGATATCTTGTGTCTAAATGTGATTCAAACCATTAAATGTGGATGTTCATGAAACCGGCTTGCACATGTGTATTAGATAGTATCATGTTAATCGGATTAGTGTAGGGTTGAGTTTGAGGTGTTTTGTGATGATTTGAAACCATTGGAAGAGTATGTTCAAGTGTTTTGATGGTTGTTCATGTTATGATTATGATTAATGCTAAAAACCCTAAAATATGATAAACAAGTTTGAATGATCAACATGAACATGACTTGAATATATGAAGAACAACATGAATATGATATGAAGGTGTTATGAATATTTGAAATCTGATTGTTTGATCCATTTTAGTAAATTGTTAGACAAGAAAACATGTTTAAATGGATGGTACACATTGTTGCATGAAATCAAAATCTCATTGGGTAAGTACACTGTGTAGAAATCAGCAGATGTCCAGTCGAGACCTCTGGTTTCGACTCGAGATCATCGCATGACAACTCGAGAACATAGGTTGCAACACAGGTTACGAGTCAAAGACCCCTAGTCTCGACTCGAGACCACACTTGATCAGCACACAAACATCATGACTCGAGACCATGCTTGCGAGTCCAGTTGCGACTCGAGAACTAGTAGGCTACAACTCGAGACCGCACAGTCTCGACTAGAGACCGCACAGTCTCGACTCGAGACCATATGCATGTACACGCTGTTTGGACTTGCACCCCATTACGGGCCTAAGTGATTGGGCCGAACTTATGGGCCATATGTGCTACTGTTAATTGAGTATGTTGTGCACTGTTGTTGTTTTGCCATGATAGACGAGTATGTCATGATCGTTACTTGTGTATGAATACGTGTAGAAAATACGTGCACTACTTGGTTTGAACCTGACTTGAACGGTATCTATGTTAGGACGTAGTTGACCACTTACAACTTAACTGACTTTTCTGTGTATCTGCCGAGCAAACCAAGGTGAGTTCACACCCTCTACAAAGCATGGGATTCCCTGGGTTGGGAATGGGGTTAAGGAACGTGGTTTCCTCGTCCTCCTTGGGTAGGACAGCATTGGTTCAGGAATGTAATTCCTCGTCCTCATGGACAGATAACTCGTACTAGACCAAAACTCTATCACGAAGTCCCTCCTTTTATATCGACTTAATCGCCGGGCCAATGGCGAGCGGGTCATTAGTTAGATAGCGCTATTTAGGTCTGACAAACCTCACACCGTGCCGCAGAGGACGGGCGTGAACTAATGGATCTGGGGCACGTCAATGATGATAGACATTGACAGTTTCAGGGCACATAAACATGACTACAGTCAGCAGTCGATATGGTAACGAGTCTAGTGTATACATGGGGTAGCCCCCACGGCCGAAATGCCAGATAACTAACACGGGGTAGCCCCCCACGGCTGGATTGCCAGAGTAACCAGGAATAAACAAGTCACGTTTTTTTTAACTATGGGGTAACCCCCACGGCAGGATGCCAGATAAAGGAAACTGTTTTCGAAACAACTTAAAATGAACACCCAACCGTGAACTCACTCAACCTGTTGTTGACTCGTTACTACATGCTTTGCAGGTCCTTAGGTACTTAGCTGGAGCTTGCACGGAAGAGAGTCGTTGTGGGACATGAACGGCTGTGTGCCAAGTTAAACTTCGAAACAATTAAACTTATGTTTTGATTTTAAACTTTATGCTTCCGCTTGCAACTTAAACTACGTTTTGTTCGAACACCAATTGTATTGGTTGGATTTTATAACTACTTATATGCTTGTTCAATATGATTGGTGGCTGGATCCTGGTCAGTCACGCCTCCAAGCGGTGGCTTTCCCCAGGTGGATTTTGGGGGTGTGACAGATTGGTATCAGAGCCATTGGTTATAGTGAACTTGGTTTTAATAAAGGAGAAACGTTTTTGTTAAAACCAGACTATAACCTGTACAGTGCTCAACGGTCCACAACGACGCTTCACTCCACATGCAAGGCTCAACATCCTAGGTGATATGATCTGTGTTTATATTGCCTACTTGTTAGTTGCATGGTACGTTGCTCATGGTATGCTTGGTTAGTATAACTACTGTTGCTTGAACACGTGTGTACTTACTCACTCCTGTCATCGCATTTTCGCGAACCCCTCTCACTCACGTTCCTCTTGATATGAAGATCATGTCTGGACGCATTAACATGACTCAAGCCCAGTTGACGGCTCTGATTAACGAACGAGTTGCTGCGGCACTTGCAGCTGCACCCGCAGGAGGTATATCCTGCAGTCCAAACTCATTCTAGGATCTTTAGAATCCTACTCTCGTGAACCAACCTTTGTGTTAAACTCTGTTTTTCTTTCACCCACAATAGGTCAACATGTTCAGCCACCCGCGTGCACCTTCAAAACCTTTATGGACTGCCGACCTACTACTTTTAGCGGCACTGAAGGAGCAGTAGGTCTCCTCCACTGGTTTGAGAAACTAGAATCTGTGTTCGAAATGTGTGAATGCCCTGAGGCGCGTAGGGTGAAGTATGCTACCGGTACTCTCGAGGGTTTAGCCCTCACGTGGTGGAACGCTCAGGTCCAAATGCTGGGGTTGGTTGCTGCCAACGCCACCCCATGGGAAACTTTTAAGGAGATGATCAAGGAGGAATACTGCAGTCGTGATGACATTCATAAGCTAGAAGTCGAGTTCTTCAACCTCAAGATGACAGGGTCAGAGATTGAGGCGTATACCAAGAGGTCGAACGAGCTTGCCTTACTGTGTCCTACTATGGTGGACCCTCCATTTAAGCGAATTGAACTCTTTCTCAAGGGCTTGGTGCCAGAAATCCAAATCCATGTGACTTCAGCAAACCTCGCTACTATCCAGCAGGTTGTTCAGTTGGCTCACCGTCTTACGGACCAGGTGGTGGAGCAGAACAAGTTGCCAAAGCGCATAGGTGCGGCAACTACTTCAGGTGCTCTTAGCGACAACAAACGGAAATGGGATGGAACTTCAAGTAAGGGGTCGACTTCTGTTCAGTCTCAGTCTCAGCAGAGAAAGACTGAAGACAACAAGAGCCCTAGTCAGCAATCGTCTGGTGGTCAAAGTCATGGTGGGTACAAAGGGAATCACCCCAAATGCAATCGCTGCAGCCTGCACCACAGCGGGCCATGCACCAGGGGCAACTGTCATAGGTGCAACAAACCAGGTCACGCTGCAAAGGATTGCAGGAGCTTATATCCCGCCAATCAGAATCGTCAGCAAGCCCAACAGAACCAACGCCAGCAGCCGCAGCAGGGTGACAACAAAGGGTGCTTTCAGTGTGGAGCTGAGGGCCACTTCAAGAGAGATTGTCCCCAACTGAACAGGAACCAGAACAACAACAACAACAACAATCAGGGGAATGGTAACAATGGGAACAACAACAACAACGGTGCCAGGGGGCGGGCATTCGTGATTGGCCAAGGTGAAGCAAGGAATGACCCCAATGTTGTGGCGGGTAAGTTCCTTCTCGACGACTTTTATGTTACAGTTTTATTTGATTCGGGTGCCGATACTAGCTACATGTCACTAGAAGTTAGTCGAATGCTTAAGCGTATTCCAACACCTTTGAACAACAAGCACACTGTAGAGCTAGCAAATGGTAAGAGTTTAGAGGCCACACACGTAGTCAAGGGTTGTAAGCTTATTCTTGCAGACCAGACCTTCTCTATCGACCTTATTCCTATCGTCTTGGGTAGTTTCGACGTTGTCATTGGGATGGATTGGTTATCCCAACATCGAGCAGAGATTCTTTGCAACGAGAAGGTTTTTCGTATTCCAGGTTCCGGTAGTGAACCTCTCATGATTCATGGTGACAAGAGGAGTGCTGTTGAGAACATCATCTCTCTCCTTAAGGCCCAGAAGTGCTTGCGAAAGGGCCACACTGCCATTTTGGCTCTCGTTACTGACACCTCGGAAAAAGAGAAGAAGATAGAAGATTTTCCAGTTGTACGCGACTATCCCGAGGTATTTCCTGAGGAATTACCTGGTCTTCCGCCCCATCGCCAAGTCGAGTTTCAGATCGAACTAGCTCCTGGAGCTGCGCCTATAGCTCGTGCACCTTATCGTTTAGCTCCATCAGAGTTGGAAGAACTCTCTACGCAACTGCAAGAACTCTTGGATAAGGGCTTTATTCGTCCTAGCTCATCGCCCTGGGGAGCTCCAGTACTATTTGTGAAGAAGAAGGACGGTACCTTCAGAATGTGCATCGACTACCGGGAACTCAACAAGGTAACGGTGAAGAATCGTTACCCTCTACCGCGTATTGACGACTTGTTCGACCAACTGCAAGGGTCGAGCTACTATTCGAAGATCGATTTGAGATCGGGATATCACCAGTTGAGAGTCTGAGAAGAGGACGTCTCCAAAACAGCTTTTAGAACTCGTTACGGACACTATGAGTTTTTGGTCATGCCTTTTGGGCTGACAAACGCACCTGCGGTTTTCATGGACTTGATGAATCGAGTGTGCAAGCCTTACCTGGACAAGTTCGTTATAGTATTCATCGACGACATCCTGATCTATTCTAAGAGTCAGGAGGAACACGAGCAACACCTACGGCTTATCCTGGAACTCCTTCGAACAGAACAGCTTTATGCAAAGTTCTCGAAATGCGACTTCTGGCTTCGAGAAGTCCATTTCCTAGGCGATGTGGTAAACAAGGACGGGATCCATGTTGATCCATCCAAGGTAGACTCGATTAAGAACTGGCCTGCACCTCGTACGCCAAAGGAAATTCGCCAATTCTTGGGATTGGCAGGTTACTACAGGAGGTTCATTAAGGATTTTTCCAAGATTGCACAGCCTCTCACCTCACTAACGCAGAAAGGCGTTGTTTATCACTGGGGAGATGCACAGGAACTAGCATTTCAACATTTAAAGGATAGACTTTGCAACGCACCTATCCTTTCATTACCAGAGGGCACAGATGATTTTATGGTTTACTGCGACGCATCCATTCAGGGTCTTGGTTGCGTATTGATGCAACGAGATAAAGTTATAGCCTACGCCTCACGCCAACTCAAGGTTCATGAAAGAAACTACACTACACACGACTTAGAGCTGGGAGCTGTCGTTTTTGCACTTAAGTTATGGCGGCATTACCTGTACGGTACCAAGTGCGCCATCTACACCGACCACAGGAGCCTCGAGCATATCTTCAAGCAGAAGGAACTGAATATGCGACAACGACGATGGGTCGAGCTACTGAATGACTACGAGTGCTCAATCAGGTATCACCCGGGCAAGGCCAATGTTGTGGCTGACGCCCTCAGTCGAAAGGACACTGCGCCTAAGCGCGTGCGAGCTTTACAACTCACGATCCATTCTAGTCTTCCGTCCCAAATACGAGCCGCTCAGATAGAAGCATTGAAACCAGAAAACGTCAGGGCTGAAGCCCTACGCGGATCAAGGCAACGCTTAGAACAGAAGGAAGACGGTGCTTACTACGTAACGGGACGCGTTTGGGTCCCACTCTATGGCAACCTACGAGAGCTTGTAATGGATGAAGCACACAAGTCTCGCTACTCGGTACATCCTGGTTCGGATAAAATGTACCACGACATCAAAACTACATATTGGTGGCCTAGCATGAAGGCCCACATAGCAACTTACGTCAGCAAGTGTTTGACTTGTGCGAGAGTCAAGTTTGAATACCAGAAACCCTCAGGCCTACTTCAACAACCAGAGATACCACAATGGAAATGGGAGCAAATTTCCATGGATTTCGTTACTGGCCTGCCTAGATCCCAGCGCGGAAACGATACTATTTGGGTGATCGTGGATCGACTCACAAAATCTGCACACTTCTTGGCTATCAAGGAGACGGATAAGTTCTCCACTCTTGCAGAAATATACCTCAAGGAAGTTGTTTCGAGGCACGGGGTGCCCACCTCTATTATCTCGGATCGAGATGCGCGTTTTACTTCAGAATTGTGGCAGGCAATGCACAAATCCTTTGGTTCACGATTAGATATGAGCACAGCGTATCACCCTCAGACGGACGGGCAGTCCGAGCGCACTATTCAAACCTTAGAAGACATGCTTCGTGCATGTGTAATCGACTTTGGAAACAGCTGGGAGAAGCATCTGCCACTTGTGGAATTCTCGTACAATAACAGCTACCACACCAGCATTAAAGCTGCTCCGTTTGAGGCATTGTACGGACGTAAATGCCGGTCACCTCTTTGTTAGGCAGAGGTGGGGGATAGTCAGATCACTGGTCCAGAACATGTGGTAGACACAACCGAACAAATTGCTCAAATACGGAAATGCATGGCGGCAGCTCGTGACCGTCAGAAAGTCTACGCCGATAAGGGAAGGAAACCACTTGAGCTCCAGGTTGGGGAGCGGGTACTACTCAAAGTTTCACCCTGGAGGGGTGTGGTTCGTTTTGGTAAACGAGGCAAACTTAACCCACGATACGTTGGACCTTTCGAAATCATTGAGAAAATAGGCAGGGTGGCCTACAGACTAAACTTACCAGCAGAACTCGGTGCAGTTCACAACGTTTTCCACGTGTCGAATCTGAAGAAATGTCTGTCAGATGAGACCCACGTAGTTCCTCTGAAGGAACTCACCATCGACGAGCAATTACGATTCATCGAGGAACCAGTCGAAATCACGGACCGGGATGTTAAGGTCCTCAAGAGCACTAGAATACCTCTCGTTCGAGTTCGTTGGAACTCACGTCGCGGCCCAGAGTTCACCTGGGAACGCGAAGATCAGATGAAACAAAAGTATCCCCAACTGTTCGCAAACAGTACAACCACTACTAAGGCTGAAGCTACGGAATTTCGGGACGAAATTCCAGATCAACGGGGGGTGGATGTGACACCCCAGGAAAACCGGGAAAACCATACAACTTAACTAGCTTCCTCAGTGAGTGCTTACCAAATTTCGGGACGAAATTTCTTTCAACTTGGGGATGATGTGACAACTCGAAATTTAGAACCTTTCGTTGTATCTTAATGTAACATGCTTGAACGTTGTGTGACTAGTTAACTTGTTGGTTTAATGACCTAAGTGAAATTATGTGATTATGTGTTATGTTTATATGTATGCTTGAATGTATGCGACCCGAGACACAAGAACCCGACTCGAGACCGTGCGGTCTCGAGTGAATAGTGTAATAGTTGGGCCGGTTGGGCCGCACCTCATCTAATCCACCCGAGACCCACTAGGGTGCACCAACTTGGTCCGGGTATAAAACCCACAAGAGTGACCAACCTTGCCTCTTTGCATCATTTGCAACATTTCCACACACACTCTCCTTTCATCACTAAAACCCTAGAAACACAAACCCTCTTCCCTCATTCTCGGATCAAACCGGTGACCACAAGGAGCTCTCGGATCGGCTCACACACATTTGGAAGCTTCACCCATTACTACTTCACACCTTTGAACCCACACTTGAACCGGTCAGTGATTTCTTTGCAAATACATGTTTATACATGATTAAATGTGTTGATGTGTAATGATATAGGTTAGTGATGCATGCTAGGTGTTTATTTCGTATGATGATGTTATTCGGCTAACATGTTTTGATTTCGGATATGTTGCATAATGAGCTTATGATATCTTGTGTCTAAATGTGATTCAAACCATTAAATGTGGATGTTCATGAAACTGGCTTGCACATGTGTATTAGATAGTATCATGTTAATCGGATTAGTGTAGGGTCGAGTTTGTGGTGTTTTGTGATGATTTGAAACCATTGGAAGAGTATGTTCAAGTGTTTTGATGGTTGTTCATGTTATGATTATGATTAATGCTAAAAACCCTAAAATATGATAAACAAGTTTGAATGATCAACATGAACATGACTTGAATATATGAAGAACAACATGAATATGATATGAAGGTGTTATGAATATTTGAAATCTGATTGTTTGATCCATTTTAGTAAATTGTTAGACAAGAAAACATGTTTAAATGGATGGTACACATTGTTGCATGAAATCAAAATCTCATTGGGTAAGTACACTGTGTAGAAATCAGCAGATGTCCAGTCGAGACCTCTGGTTTCGACTCGAGATCATCGCATGACAACTCGAGAACATAGGTTGCAACACAGGTTGCGAGTCAAAGACCCCTAGTCTCGACTCGAGACCACACTTGATCAGCACACAAACATCATGACTCGAGACCATGCTTGCGAGTCCAGTTGCGACTCGAGAACTAGTAGGCTACAACTCAAGACCGCACAGTCTCGACTCGAGACCATATGCATGTACACGCTGTTTGGACTTGCACTCCATTACGGGCCTAAGTGATTGGGCCGAACTTATGGGCCGTATGTGCTACTGTTAATTGAGTATGTTGTGCACTGTTGTTGTTTTGCCATGATAGACGAGTATGTCATGATCGTTACTTGTGTATGAATACGTGTAGAAAATACGTGCACTACTTGGTTTGAACCTGACTTGAACGGTATCTATGTTAGGACGTAGTTGACCACTTACAACTTAACTGACTTTTCTGTGTATCTGCCGAGCAAACCAAGGTGAGTTCACACCCTCTACAAAGCATGGGATTCCCTGGGTTGGGAATGGGGTTAAGATGTACCAGGCAGTGATCCTCCAAGAAGCTCATAGTTCAAAATATTCAGTCCATCCAGGCAGTGATAAGATGTACCAGGATTTAAAGGCAAATTATTGGTGGATAGGTTTGAAGAAATCTATAGCCACTTATGTGGCTAAATGTCTAACGTGCGCACAGGTTAAAGCCGAGCATCAAAAGTCGTCAGGTTTGCTGTAACAACCTGAACTTCCCACCTGGAAGTGGGAAATGGTAACTATGGATTTTATCACTAAGTTACCAAGGACAAAGCACGGGAATGATACAATTTGGGTTATAGTCGACAGGCTGACCAAGTCAGCCCACTTCTTGCCTATAAAAGAAACACACAGCTCCGATAAGCAAGCTCAGCTGTATGTGGATGAGATAGTATCTCTCCATGGAGTGCCACTATCTATTATCTCTGATAGGGATACTAGATACACATCTCACTTTTGGAAAAGCTTTCAACAATCTTTAGGCACTCGTTTAAATTTCAGCACTGCTTATCATCCTCATCTGGTCGATGATGATAACAATCTATTTGAGACACCTACCGAGTTGCGATTTCTGGGTGCGTTCGTTTTGGGTAAAAAAGGTTTTGTAAAAAAAAAAGTTAAAACCTTAAACTTTTTAACGTAAACCGTAAACTTTTTAACGTAAAACGTAAAGTTTTTAACGTAAAACCTAAATTTTTTAACGTAAAACGTAAAAAGTTTAACGTAAAACGTACAACGTAAATAGCTTAACATAAAACGTAAAACGTAAAAATGTAAAATGTAAAAAGTTTAACGTAAAACGTAAAAAGTTTAACGTAAAACGTAAAACACAAAAAAATTTAACGTAAAAAGTTTTAAGTAAAACGTAAAAAGTATAACGTAAAAAGTTTAAAAAGTTTAATGTAAAACATAAACTTTTTAACGTAAAACGTAAACTTTTATGTAAAAACTTTTTATCGTAAAACGTAAAACTTTTTCTACGTAAATTATAAAACGTAAAAAACCGTGTGATAACACGGCGCCTAAACAAGGGGCGTGAATACGGGGCATAAAAACGGCGCCAAAAAACCAGACGTAAAAACGCCGCGTTAAAAAAACGACGCTTGAAAAAGCCGAGCGTAAAAAACGGCGTACAAAAAGGACGCGTTAAAAAACGATGCGTGAAAAAGCCGGGCGTAAAAACGGCGTGCAAAAACCGACACGCAAAAAAATTTGTTTTGTTAAAAAAATTTGAATTTAAAAATGCTTTTAACAAAAAAAATTGTTTAAAAAATAAAAAGTAATATAATAAAACAAAAAGGTAATAAAAAAATGATAAAGACAAAAAGATAAAAAAGAGCAATTATACTAAACTACCCTTTTGAATTAAAATATTAAAGACATAATAAGACAAAATGTATTTAATATTAATTATAGTTAGTTTTAATCTCATCTATCCATCTTGTTGATCTAGTGGAAAGAAAGTGGTTCTCTCGGGTTTTACAACTGGAGGTGGTTTTCATTTTAGCGGCCCTATATATATATATATATATATAGAAAAAGTATATCGTGCATTACGGCTTAACGTACTTCACGTACAATAACGTGCGTGATTTGTTATATAACATGCGTGATTAATGTTTTCAATATGAGTGATTATTGTGTTTCAACATGCGTGATTTTGGATTTTGAGTTATAACGTGCGTGATTTTAAAATGAACGTGCGTAATTACCTGTCGTACGTGATGTACGTTAAGCCATAATGTACATTAATCTTCCTCTCTCTCTCTCTATATATATATATAGGGGTTATCTTGAGAACGCTAAATATTGTGAGAACCGTGAGAACGAATGAAAAAAGCAATCAAAACCAATTTTTTTTAATACAAACCTCATTGTAATTAAGATACAAAATTAAAAAAAATTACAACATCAAATAATTCATTTCTCTTTTCAAAATCACTCTTTTTAGATTTTTTACACATGTGTAAATATAACAGATTTACACATGTGTAAATTTTCTTTATTTACGAATTCACGTAAATTTAAACGTGTAAATTAAATTTCTAACATTGTATTTGAATAATAATGATAAGTGTAGAATTTTTTTTTTTGAATTTGAATTGTTTTTGACAAAGTTCTCGCGGTTTTTTCATTTATTCTCACAGTTCTCACAATATTTAGCCTTCTCATTTAAACCTTCCCCTACGCTCCAAAGTGAATGTCTATAAATAGGAAATCATGTGTTTGAAGTTCATAAGTTTTGGGGAAAGGCTGGAGAGACCTCAGATTTATCTCCAGCTTGTAAAATGATGTATGCTCTTTCGGTATTAATGGAAGCTTTCTACTTATGCTTATTCTTACGAGATTTCTACCAAACTAGCTTTATCTTATCCAAACTTCCGTCTAAAACTGATGTTCTGGATCCTAACAGTGGTATCAGAGCTACGACACCGATTCAATCTATCTAACAGTTGATTTGTAACACCTCGTATAATCAAGTCCAATACACTGGTGACACGTGTCATAAACCCTATTATGTTAAAAAGATAACTTGAGGGACTAAAGTTGTCAAACAATGTAAAGATGTATGTGGAAGGACCAAAAGTGTCAACATGCCAATCATGTGCCTCTGATTGACCTTACACGATGTTCGTATTCCTTGTTGAATATAATATTTGACGCAAGAATCCGTTCGTGCTTAACATTTAGAATTTACAAAGCACAGGGATTAAACGTGTCAACATATTAAATGTTACCTCTGAGTGACATCTTAACGATCCTGAAGCATTGTAATATTTTATTATATTCTCACGGATGTCGGATATTGATTTCATGGAGTTTCAATGCAAATAAATGCTTAAAGCGGTAAATTCCAAGAAATAGGGATTAAAGGCGTCAACGTTTGAAATTAAGATCCTTCAGGTGATCTCGTAACTAACCGGGAGCTTAACGATGTTTGTTTTATTACCCAAGACACTTAATAGTTAACTATGGGGGTCAAAAGTACAATAAACGAAAGTTATTTAAACTTAATATGGACCAGGGACTGAAAATGCAAAATCTACAAACTTTTTACCGGAATTAAGGGTCTTCGTGGGGAGCGTAAGCCACCGCTGAGGTCTACGCGGGCTGTGAACAAGTGCCAATGATAGTTTCTCTGGACAGTTGCATGTTGCAGCCCTTCCACCGCCATTGCATGCTTGTTTTCGATACCAGGGACTGTGCAACTGGTTTTTACTGCCCTAGGGACACTTGGGATCATCCGGTTACTCCTAGAAACAGCTGGATTTATCTTGGGGGGGTCTTCAATCTTCTATATAAAGGGTCATGTCTTGAGTTCTTCACTTGCACACTTCAAGTTTTTACTCTCAATTGATCTCTGAAGCATCCTGGTCATCTAGGAAGCTTTCTCCAGTTGAATATTCGTGCTAAGGACCATTGTAAGTGTTCTTAGCTTCTATAGTTAAGGTTTTATTAGCTTAATGACCGAAAGTCAAAGATATCGTTATTATACTTTGACTTTGTGATTAATCACTAACGGTTCAGCCATTATTCGAATTGAAAGTGTCTATGTGTTAGTAATTAAGTAGGTGATAAACCCTTAAAAGGGCACCTTCTAATTATCACGTTATCTCAGTCAATTGTCGGGTCAATGCAACTAGTCAAAAAGTCAAAACAGTCAACTTTTCCAAATATAATTAAAACTGATAAAACAGAAGATATGAAACATGTTTTGACACTTAAAATAACATGGTAAATATTATAAGAACATGTTTAGACATGTTCAACCCGACAATTCTGAATTTAGGCTCGGTTCGCAACCGAAAGTCGCAAAAGTAGACTTTTGCTTTGACTTTCAGTTCTGACCCGATTTAGCTTAGTTTAGTTATGCCTTAGGGTTCCTTTGGGACCACATTATATGTTAGTGTAACCCTCTGAGATTATACTATACGGTTCCATAGAAATCTGAATCATTTGCATGTTTCCGTTAAATGCTTAAAAATGGACCGTTATGCCCTTATGTTATAAAAACGTGATTTTTGAGAATGTGAGAGGAAAAAAAGCTCTATTACTGATATATAAGTATGTCCTAAAAATTTGACATCCGTTTCTGGTCTCAAATTAAAGTTATGCAAGATATCGTAAAAATGAAACTTTTTATTAATTAAATGACATTTTCAGCATAAATCATATTTAAACCCAATTTTTGGCATCAAACTTGCTACCCACTGTTATGTTATAATATTTAGGGATTTTTGGAAATTTTTGTCAAATTTTATACTGACCATAACGTAGAGTTCTAGCCCAAAATTTTATAAACATCTCAATTATCATCAAATACTGACTTTTACGCTTTTTAGGCGCATGCTATGGTTTAAAACCATATTTAACACCTAAGACTGGATACCTACTGATTTTATAAATAAATTTTTATACATTAACAGTAAGTATAAGTCTTGAACTCAGGCTTCCAAATTTGACCTTAAAAGCATAGGTGAAATGACCAAAATGCCCCTACGGTGCATAGTTTGGCCATAAAAGATAAACCTCACATATGTATGAAATCTTACTGATGTAACTTGATAAAATAAATATTTTTACTGTATATTTTAGACCAGAACCTCAGTTTGCTATTAAACCTCTTTTATAAACTTAAAAATGACCAAAATACCCCTACGAGCTTAAATTGGTTTTTAATTCGTCTTGGGCATAATGGAAGATATCCTACTGATATCACAACATAATTTAAGCATAATAACTTATGGAACTTGTACATGACTCATTCGGTTACCCGTTATGCATAAACGCGTTCGGTACGGTTTATGTAAATAGTTTGCATAAATTAGCCGAAACGGGTCAAACCTTATCATTTTTACTTCAAAATCCAGAATGTATTTAGTTTACCCATTTTATACAAGTCTTCATACTTGTTGGGTCTAAATTACATTCCAATCTGGTCACCGCTTAATCTTGCGTTTTATACCGTAAACATTTCTTTAAAACTAACCGGTCTAAGTTACAACTTAAATAAGACCCGTTAGGAATCTAACAGGTAAGTAAAACCTTCGTTCCAGATTGAGAGCCCCGGTAGAAGTACTTGCACTTGCTGATTAGAATATACGACTGAGTATAATTTACATTTAGCTCAGGTAAATACTTTTAACTTATTTTCCCTTATACGGGCTTGGAATACGGTAAACTATTACCGCTTGGTCAAGTGTAGAAACCGTTTTAACGGATATGGTTAAATTGTATAATCCCATTTTAATCAGTATTGCTTGATAACATATAACATTGGGGGTTAACGACCGTGTCCTGGATATCCTTGGCTCATTCAAAAAGCGTGAATGGCCCCGACTTAAGCACAGGGTGTAGGCATACACCTGTCTGTTGCGTATGTAAAAGATATACTCACTCGTGAGGAAACTTCTTGTGAGTTTATATTTTTGGTGTGTCGATTAATCTTGTTCGGCTTTTATACCGGCCCTAAATGTTGGACAAACATGTAAATCTGATACAAGATTGTTATTAATATAATTGTCCCAAGTTATAAAATGTTTGTGCCTTGTGCATTTAAACCAATTTTCATAAATGTTTTCAAAAGAGTCGGTTAATTGCATTTACCAGTGTAAACTGACGTATTTTTCCAAAAAGACTAAGTGACAAGTACCGTACGTAATTGGCTGGGAGCTCGGGGTGTTAATAAGGAATCTTGCAAGTTCGAAACGTCTAAAGTCTGTTGAACAATATTTATATTTCTGTTTTAAGATCCGCATGTGGATCCAAATACAACCGCTTGTATAATATTTAATTATACTTTAAATTTCGGTTTTGTAATATTATTTTCATCCAAGACTTCCGCTGTGCATTAAACTGTATACATTTTACTATGACGATATCAACTTCGTCACGATACTCCCCACCGGGCCCACCGATA
Source organism: Helianthus tuberosus (assembly GCA_030545235.1). Taxonomy (NCBI): domain Eukaryota; kingdom Viridiplantae; phylum Streptophyta; class Magnoliopsida; order Asterales; family Asteraceae; genus Helianthus; species Helianthus tuberosus. The sequence continues at coordinate 91,321,017 of CM060369.1, forward strand.
ATACGTGGAAATATCGGGGTGTGACATGTTTGAATCACCCATGCTCATGATTTATGAGTTTTTAGACGTAAAACATCAAATTGAAGGTCAATTCATGGATGGAAATTGAAACTGAAGACATCTTTACATTCAGAATTGATTTTCATTCATGTCTATGGAAGAATCATCATCAAATTCGAAGATATAAAGATTTTGGATCAAAAATGTGAACAACAATGTTCGAGCGGACGAGACATTTCGAGAGTAGGAGTGCCATATTCATGAACAGGAGTCATTCATCCACACGAATGAGTCCTGATCCATTTGAAAGATTGGGTTCATCTGCATGAACCAGTCAGTCATTCGCACAAATCAACTTTCATCCACACGAATGAGTATTCTTCCGCACGAATCAAGTGTTCATTTGCACGAACCAACTTCATCTGTTCCAAATCATATTATTCATCCGCACGAATGAACATGTCTCATCTACGCGAATGAGTCAAAATATCTAAAAATGGACAAATACGGTGATGAGGCGAGTGTCCAGACAAAATGTTGTGATAGAAATTTTTTTCTAGATTTTAACGTCAAATACGGGTTGTTCGGGGAGACCGTCGGAGGCTTCAGAGAATGGCTAAGATGATGAGATTATAGAGTAGTGAAGATAGTGGGGTTGTCATGAAGACTGGTTTATAACATGTATCATTTGGTCATGTGACTATTAATGGGCAAAAATAGAAAAATCTGCATTGATGAAAAATATACTTATGGCACATATTCCACATGTCGAGAAAAATGAGTTTACTATATTTTCTCAACAACTTTTAAACCAGTGAATAAAAATATTTGTTTAAAATCTTTTTCAAACAAACTATGAACTCGCTCAACTTTGTTGATTTTTTGCATGTTCTTTCTCAGGTTACATTTTTTCAAACTATGGAACGGCAGACGTTCACATTTTAGAAGTCTTAGCTTTTATACTTCTGCTGTGCAATGAAGATACCATTCGGATCACACCCGGCTCTGATGTAATCAAATTATCAGGGTGTGACATGAACATTCTTTTCATTGATATAATTGCTTTACAGAGCCAAGAAAAGAATTTGACAGAGCTTCGCTACTCTAGCCAAAAAGTTACAAATGAAGACCCCTGCACCCCTATATATAGACCTTCTAGATCCATGCGAACCCATAGGGGTGGATCGATTGATTCGTACAAACTGACTGATATGGTCCATTCACACGGATTGAATCCATCCGTAAGAATGGATCATTTAAACTAAGAACCATTCAGTTCAGTACGAAATACATTCAAACATATACAATAAACTATTAAACAAACTAAGACTCGATACATGACGTAAGCTACAGACATATGCATTCACAAAAGATACTCAAGTTGAGATCAAAGCCAATAAAGATAATCTTCTCCTAACTAGAGGTTCTTGTTAGTACATATGTCTGTAGCTTCCATCTGCATCGAGTCTTATTTTGTGCTGTGTATGTAATTTTGTATATGTATGTACTTGTATGTATGTTTGTGTAAAGACAACTCAGGGATCGGTGCGTAAATGTAAAAGTGAAATCCGTCAGACGAAAGATGTCATCCGATCGGATGGCCATCCGATCGGGTGACACTTATAACCCTCCTTAGTTGTTGCCTATAAATAGCTAGCTAGTGTTAGTCATTGAAGAACTTTTGCTGAACTTGATAGCAAAGCTCTGCCAGTCTGTATTTCTACCAGAACAGTTGTACTCTCACAATCTTCAATAGAATTCAGACGGATTAAACGTTGAACTTGTCGTTGTTGATTCTGTGACATTATCAAGGGATTCCGCACCTTGATTCTGATCGCTCCAGCCACGTTCTACTCGAACAGATCCTGATCAAACGGCCTAACAAGTGGTATCAGAGCCACAAGAGGTTGAATCGAAGACGATAACTGCAAATTCATCAGATTTTCAGCGGTTCTTTTCCGATTTCTATCAAATTTCATCAGATATTTTGACAAATTTCTCATCTTCTACCTCATTTCTTGCTATTCTTACTTTTTCACATCTAAAAACTGAGAAAATTCAAAATTGAACAGGAATTCATGGGCAAAATTGCCTAAAACTCATATCAAACGAATCGGAATTGAACAAAGATCAATCCTTCAAAATTTCATTAAAAAATTCCAACTAAAACTAAATCAAATCAAGCAAAAACCATGTTGAGTTCTTCGTTGTTGCTGACGTCATCCACCCGATCGGATAGCTATCCGATCGGATTGGCTTAGACTGTTCTTGATATACATTTGCTGACGTCATCATCTCACTCGATCGGATCACCATCCGATTGGTGTAGCATTGTGGTTTAAAGGTTTTACATCTGACGTCATCATCTCACTCGATCGGATCACCATCCGATCGGTGAAGAGTTGAAGGTTTAAAGGTTTCAAAGTTCTTGTATCACTCGATCGAACGACCACTCGAACGGATCACCATCCGATCGAGTTGCCACCCGATACTTGAGCCTATCCGACACTTGGACGTTGTTACTTGGTTGTGTTGTCCGATTGGATCATCACTCGATCGGATCACCATCCGATCCAAGTGCATCAGTTTGAACTTTGAAAATTGTGAAAAAAATTTCTAAGTGTTTGAAAATTTCCAGGTGTTTACAAAATGGGAGACGAATTCCTAAATCCGTTCAGCAATGTCTTTGCATATAACACTGGAGATGCATCGACAAATACAACGACCAACACAACTCCAAATCCGAAGAAGGCAATTGCTGATTCGCTTAGTGTCGATAATGCCTATGGTACATATAACAAGCCGCCAAAGCTCTTGGCGATTGAGGACTACGACCGATGGGCAAGCAAATTTGAAGATTTATTGAAAGCGTTTGCTTACCAGAGCTGGAAGTGTATGAGAAACGGTTATGATATTGGAAGAAAAGATTATGAAAATTTGAATGAAACTGAACAAGATACATTTGTTGCTGAACAAAAATGTATAGCTCTCTTACATCAATCTGCTAGAGATGATATTATTTCTTTGATTAGTTACGAAAATTCAAAAGATTTGTGGGCAAAGTTAGAAAAGAAGTGTATTGGAGGGGCAGAGATAGTGAAAAACAAGAAACGTCTTCTGAAGAAGGAGTTTGATCTGTTTGCGTGTATGAGGAATGAGACTGTGCTAAAAATGATTGAGCGTTTCTGTCATCTGAAGATAGAGCTGGTCAGACACGGGATAACGATCACCGAGGAAGAGATGGTCGAGAAGTTATTGGAATCTTTACCAGACGAAAAGGATTGGCAATATTATGGGTTGGTTCTGAAAAACACAATGAAAATGTCTGATATGACTGTTGACTGGTTGATAGAAAGGTTTGAAAGTCATGAGTTAGAGATTAAAAAGATGAATAAAGTCAACAACACCTCGTACCAACAAAATGTCGATCTCTACTACAGGGGTAGTATGATTCCTAAGACCACTTCACCAAAAACTGCTTTTTCTGCTGAGAGTTCAAGCACCATGAATCAAGAAAAACAAAGCAGCAATTCTGTACTAGCAGTGGTTATCATGGAGGTTCTTCTTCATCAGCTTCAGGGAATCAGTAACAGCAGAATGTTCCTAAAAACGTCTTTCACCACCACCACCACCACCGCCACCGGAAAATCCTGAAGTTCCCGAGTCATCACAGCCAAAGAAAACTGTTCTTCCTGATATGTTTGAAGGCTTTCCAAATGTTCGAGGGGAATATAAAGATGATTTTATTCTTGGTGATGAATTCGATATGTTTCATGATGCATCTGTAAAAGCTTTGGAGAAGAAAGTTAGTTTGCTTGAGAAAGAAAAAGCCAAGGCTGAAGCTGATCGTGATGAGTTAAAGAGGCAGCTTGAAGAGTTGACGAAAGTGAATGAAGAGATAAAGTCCGTCATGATCAAACAAGTAAAGAAGTTAAAGAAAATCGAAGGTGATGTTGATGACAATGCAAAGCTGTTGATCTTCTATCAACAGAAATTTCTGATCTGCATGTGAAGAATGTGAAGTTGAATGATATAAATAAGACACTGAATCAGTTGATAAGTGAACTTCATGAAGCGTCGGCAAATGAATTCAAAGCGATGAAGCTAGAAATGGAAGCAATGAAGGCTGATAAAGTAATGAAGGATGAACAACTTACTATGTTATATACAGTGATGGAACATCATTTGGGCATCGACGTTCATTCTATCTACAACAACATTGAGATAAAAAAGGTTAAAGAGCGAAGGATTGAGAGAGAAAGGAGGTTAGCTGAGGAAGCAACACAAAGATAGAAAGATGTTATCATTGAGGCTCAAGAAGCTGGAGGTTCTTTAAGTCAAGCTGATATTGAGATGATGGATGCTGAAGTAGATCCTAAGGGGTTTGTGCTTGTTGGTGAGTCTACTCCTTTATCTTATAACTTTGATGACATTGTTCGCCTTGTGCATGCTGTTCAAAGGAAAAAGAAGTCGAAAGAACATAAAGTGTTGTTACTTAGATGGAAAGAAGAAGAAAAAGTAGAAGAGGAAGAAGATGAAGATTTGGATGACTATCTTGATGCGATTGACAATTATGATCCTTCATGGGATTATTTCATTGACAAGAAGGATGATGATGAGGATCAAGGCTCGTCAGGATTATTGATTGTGAATCCTTCTGTTCAACAAAGGATAGAAGATTTTATGAATGACGAAATCAACGAACAAGAGGATGATCACCAATAGGAGTCTTCTTCTTCTTCTTCAGGAAAGAAGCATGCTGACCAGGTATTCCTCACGCAACCAACTGTTATTTATTTGAATGCTTGGGTTGAGGGGGATATAGAGGTTGTAGGGATCGTGTTCGTGACCTAAACGAGTCGGTTCAGAGGAATTCCATCAAATACAGGTGCGGAAAACAAGTATTTGACTTTAAAACAGCTGAATCTTTACTTTAACACTGATTATATTGATATTTGAACACAAATACAATCAGTTCTCACACCGGCAGCACCTCGGTATGGAATCACTCTTCTTTCTCTGATATCTCTAATGATTTCGCTTGACACTTGACCTCCTATATATAGACATCAGGATTTCGTTTGGAATGATCTCAAGCGAAATCTAAACATGATGATTTCGCTTGAGGCTTCAAGCGAAATCTCTACAACATACATATGTTCAAGCGAAATCTCACTAACTCTATCTCATTTTCTCGATCTACGTGCCCTGATCTATTCTAACTAGTCTAAGACTCGATACAAGACGAAGTCGACAGATGTAGTGCACCAACAGACTCCCCCTCAGATGTTGACGAGTCGACTATCGAGTCACACCAATGCTGTGTCTTCACATCTTCATTCTTGATCAGTCTCTGGGCTTTTCTCTCTCTATCTTCTTTTCTAGAATCTCCTGGCTCTATCAGACTCCCCCTCACGATTTGCTGGTATTCATTTGTTCTTCAGCAATATCTGCTTTAGGATCGATGTCTGATTCAAATGTTGTCTACAGGATCATTGCCTGACTTTTATCTAATTCTCTTGATCAGATCTCTTGATTCCTTAAGTTCATCAGCATCAGCAGCTAGCAAACTTTTAGATTCATGATCAGATTCTGACTTTTATAAGCTTTGAATGAATTAACCTGGCTCACCTGTAACAATCTTAACCCAGAAATAAATTTTCTAAATTTAACAATTTAAATGCACCAACAATCTGATATAATCAGATAAATCTTTTTCATGTCACAAACCAATGATGAACCAAATGTAGGTTTTTTTTTAAAAAAAAAAAATACCAATTGTAGGATTTTAACAAACCTTTTGACATTTTAAGATTCACTCCCCCTCACAACCAAGTCATCATGTTTAGCACTTGAAATTTTGACAATCAGCTTTCCAATATTAGTTGTCAAAAATCTTTTTGATTTTTTTTCAAAATTTATGCTAAAACACACTAAAATCTTTTTGTAATTTTTGATTGTAAAGGAATGCAATAAAGAAATATTTACAAACAATATTTTTGTGAGTTTGTGCAAGAGGATCATATCAGTATATGAGACAAATCACCAACACCGTTAAGCTTTAAATCATTTTAAGTTCTAAACAATTTACCTAGATTGTCAGTATGTTTGTCCACTTAAATTTTCACACAAAGTTCAATTGATCCAAGATACGATGTTAATGTTTTAAGCACTTGAACTTATCCGTGTGTCCCACTACTTGAATATACTCCCGTATCCAGATCCCAATATTCAGTCTTACAGGTGAGTATACCACAGATGATATCTGTCAGGGGAATAAATTATAGTACGAGGGCCGTGAGAGCTCAGGTCGATCTTTCGATACGCAGAGAGATGACGGCTTCGACTTTTGGTGTGTCCCCTTTAGAGGATCTTTTGTTTCAACAGCCATGATTAGCATTTTTCAATGTTTCATCATTTTTTTTAGCTGAGGGTGAGCTATATTTCAAGCAAGCAGAAAGCATTATCCGGGGACTAGGTCAGAAATTCCTTTCAGCAGAAGTCCCGGGATAATACCCCAGATATCACTGAGCATAAAGACCTAGTATCTCAGAATAAGGGACCTTTCAAACAAGATTTCAGGGGTTACCTATATATCCAAGTTTGTGTTAACCCACAGAACAAGCAAGTTTGAAATTTAAGTTTATATCTCGTCACAATCTACTAAATGTGCAAAAACCTACTGACATATCCACAGTAAGATTGTTTATCACATTTTATCTTTACATTTCTTTAGCATGTTGTGATAGTCCACTGATGTACTATCATTTCCTCTTTTATGCAACAAAAACTCATTTTTGAATTTTATCATGTTTTTGTCTTTTTCAAATTTTCAAATGTTTTTGGATTTTCTGAAAATTTTTACTCCCCCTAAAATGCAAACACATTTTAGGAAATTTGAAAACAAACTGTACAATAAAGTGACAACCGATATCGAATCGCATCAAATCGCCATCCACTTGGCATAAACAATCAGAACTCCCCTATCACAAAACTATTTTCTCATTATGATTTCAAAACACTTAAGTTTGTTTTAACCAAAATGATTTTTCCGGAAAATAAGTTTTAATGATATAATCATTTGTAGATTTTGGGTGTGGTTCATCACATTGTCTATTCTTTACCATTTGTAGCAGATCAAGTACAAATTAATGTCCTTGATTTACCACTTGCAAATATGCACCATCTATATCAATTGTAAGAATTACCACATATAGAACACAATATCACTTGTAGGAATATTACGTCTACATCACCATTTTACCAATCAAAATGCCGATTCCTGCTTTGCACTTACCAACCTGAAAGCTCCGGCAATTCCTGCAGTATGACTAGCCAAAATTTAACTATTACAAGATTCATTTATAAAAACAATTTTCAAGAAAGATGCCGATTCCTGATCCACGATATAAACTTGGGATCTCCGGCAAGTCCTAAGACTTTTAAGGAAAACAAACTTCCACCCAAGTCTTATTTGACTTGGTGGCTTCCAATTCCTGAGCAGTAGGGTTGTAAGTTGCCTTTTTAGTTGCATAAAAATCTTTAACCCCCTTTACTTTCCCATCAAGCATTTTCTTGAAAATTTTCCTAACATTTTCATTGAATGTTTTTTTAATATCAAAATCTGAGAATTCTATTTTATCAACCATTTGTTTAATCTCTTCCACACTAATGTCAGCATCATTCATCAAATCTTTAATCTCATCTTGTGACTCCTCTGATTTTGTGGAATCAGATTCATTGCCAGATTTTTCATCAGATTTTTTAACAATCCATTTTTGATTGTCTTTTGCACTCTTTTTGTACAATCTTTTAGAACTTTCACCAACTTCATTCTTTGAATTTTTAAAAGTTTTGAAGTTTGTAGTTGGTGAATCATTCTTTTCAACCACTTTTTCTTTAAGTTTTTCAGAGACTTCCTGTTTTTTGTTGACTTTGTTTGGACAATTGTGAGCGATGTGTCCAACCACTTGACATTGAAAACAAGTTCTAGTATCTCTGGTTTGAAAAACTCCAGTTGGATGAAAAACTCCAGTTCCTATCCTTTTCCTTTCAGCAAGGAACTCTTGATTTGATTTTTTCAAAGATAAGCTATTTGACTCCTCTTCATAGCTTTTTCCTGCAACATATGTCATTTTTGATTTAAAATCTCTAACATATTTTTCATTTTTACAATTTTCAGGTGGAGTAAAACCAAGACCTTTCTTTTTGTAATTACAATTTTGATTTGTTTTCTTTTGAAAACTAGAATCAGAATTGTAATTCTTTTTCCCTTTTTTCTTGTTTAACCTTTGTTGAACTCTAGAAGTGTATTTTTTAGGTTTTTCAATAGATTTTAGATCCTTAATTTCAGAAAAATTAATTTCCGTCATTTTGAAAACCTTTTTGATCATGTCGAAACGAACACTTCTAATCGGAAACTCTTTGTCATAGTATAATTTGTCCGAATCATTTAAAGTATATGCAACTTCAAATGTTTCATCATCCAAATTTTCCTTTGATAACAAAAATTCTTTACTGTAAGACCGTTTAACCGACGATTTTGAACTTTTGACAGACGAACTTGAACACCCAGACTCAGATTTTGACTCAGACACCTCCTCAGTATCCAACACCTGATCAACCACCTTTTTGATTAACTCAGACTCATGATCAGTATCAGACGAGGTAAACGTGATATCAATGTTATCTGGTAAAACATCAGTTGTCTCGGATTTTAACTTTATATTGACTGCTTTTTCGACTTGCTCCTCATTTGGTTTTCTAGGAGAATACCCTTCCCAGATAGGAGGCGGACACTTGTTGTATTTAACAGTCGATTTCTTACCAGTCTCATTCTTTGTCTTTTCATCCTGAAATGCTTCAAAACCTGCAACAGTAGGATAAACTCGATCAATAACATAATCAGAACAAGAATAACTCAGTAATAACCTTCTGATCCTTTCATTCTCAATCTTTTCTTTCTCCAACTCTTGCTTTAGATTAGCATTTTCTTCGATGTAATGATTAATTGCCTTTTGCTTTGCCATTAATGTAGAATTCGTCATCGTTAAAGCTTTTTCTCTTTCAGAGTTTGTTGTTTGAAGACCTGTCACTGTTCTGTTCAACACGCTATACGATTCTTTCACATAGCTGATGTCAGATAATAATTTTTCTATCAGTTTTTCTCTATCAAACAGAATCACATCTTTTTCTTCACAACTTTTGCAAGTTTCCAAACACTTCTGGCAAGGCTTTTCAACTTCAACAATCTTCTCAATCTCGATTGTTTTTACCACTTCAATTACCTTTTCTTCATCATTTACCTTCTCAACTTCAGTCACCTTTTCTTCAACAACTATTTCAGTTTCCTCATTTTGTTGTTGTTCTTTTGCAGCTTGTTTCTCCTTCAGTTTCTCCATGCGATCTGCAAAATAAAAATGAAAACTTTCAGGAGAAAGATGATGTTTAGCAACATTAACATATTTTTCTTCCTCATCATCACTGCTAGTCTCAATCGGTGTTTGATCAAACTCTACAGATTTTTCAGACTCAACATCTGAAACACCAGAATCAGATGGTGTTTGATCAAAAACAACTTCTTTTTCTGAAGTATCCTCATTTTGCACACTCTCATCTGTACTTAATGATTCAGAATCAGCAACTTCTGAACTTTCTTCAGATTTAATCGATTGATCTTTCACTTTTTCACCAATTGAACTCATCCAAGTAGCAAACAACTCTGGTTCTCTAACAATCTTTGCAATGAAAGCTTTAAAACCACCCTTTTCATCAACAAACATATCCCAACTAAAACCTTCAGGTAATTGTTCATCATTTTGATTCACTAAACATGCTGTGCTGTTAGAAGATATATAATTGCTCCAGTTGAAATCTACCAAACATCCTTTCTTTGAATCTTCAATTTTTCTACCATGAGCCGTCTGTGAGTCTTGTGTCTGACCAACTTGCTGATAAATGGCTTTCCGGTAGTAGTCGTCTTTTCCAAAAGGATTTTGAGCACCACTAACTTCTCTGTTCTTGCATTCCCGTTTAAAATGACCTTTTTCCCTGCACCTGAAACAAGTAACTTTAGATTTATCAAATCCTAAAGTAGAAACACAAGCATCAAGAAAATCATTTCTCCCGGTAATTGTTTTGAACTTTTCAGCACGTCTAAGAACACTTGCAAGACACCATTTGATATCCATAAGTTCCATCTCTTCAGCATCAATCTGGTCATAATCCTCTTTGGTAAGCATAGGATTTCCAATTCGACCAGCCACTAAACCTTCATATGAGATAAGCACGGAACCAAGTAATGCCATATGATCTTTCGCAATGTCTTCAGAAAAACTTTGACCTTCTGGAAGATTTAGAGCTATATTGCATTGAATCACACAACCATTTCCCATCTTTGTGCTTTGAGACTGGAAGCTTTCTGATGAAGTCTTTGGATTGACACTTGGATATGATGAGAATCCACTGCTGCTTTTGTTTGAGCTTCGATCAATCTTTTCTGTAGAATCCCCAGCACTAAACGCAGTCTGGATTTTCGGACTTCTCTCAGCTTCTGGAACCGAAACACTTCCTTTGTAGTACATTTTTACATCCTGTTGACCACTTGGACTGTTCATCCTCGCGATCTTCTGCTGTTCCAAATCCTGACTTTCAATCTTTTCAATGAACTGAGAAATCGACAACCTATCATAAACTCCAGTATTCTTCAATATCATCAAATAAGTTCCCCACTCTTTCTGAGGTAACGCATCAGCAAGTTTATCCACCCATTCATCATTTTCCTTTTTAATTTGCATCATTGACATTGTTCTCACTAAGTGACAATATCGTTCAATGAGTTTCTTCGTATCTTCTCCGGGCAAACTTGTGAACAAATCAAATTCCTTTTTAAGCAATGCCTTCTTGCTTTTAATCATACTCGTACTGCCTTCAACCTTGATTTTTAGAGCATCCCATATTGATTGTGATGTTTTATCATGTTGAAGTAGTATGAAGATGTCTTCTTTGATGGCCTGTTGAAGTAAACTGATCATCATCTTTTCAGCTCGGTATATTTCCCGTTCTTCCTTACTAAAATCTGAAAGCTGTTTTTCAGTCTGCATTTCGGTTTGTGGTGAAGTATACTTTGTCAGAATACATTCCCATGATCTTAGATGATTTGCTTGCACCCAGTTTTCGAATCTATCTTTCCATCCGTAGTAATCCTCAATTCCCATTAACTTCGGGGGTTTCTGAGTAGTCCCCATTTCATTTTCAGAATTCATGTTCTGAGCAATGGAAGATGAACTAGACGATGTTGCAAAAGCGTTGTGAAAATCGTTGTCCATGTTTTAATCACTTTCAAGCGAACTGGTCAAGCTGATTGAAACGAAATCCTTGAAGCGAAATGATTCAAGCGAAACTTTCAATTTAACACTTTCTGAAGCGAAATCCTTGAAGCGATCCTGAATGAAGCGAACACCTTGAAGCGAAAATCTTGAAGCGAAAACGAACTCTGTTTGAAGCGAAATGTTAAGTGTCGCTTGGAGTTTCAAGCGAAATCGTCCAATAATACTGAACTGTTCAAGCGAACTCCATTCGAATGTCGATTTTGATCACTTTTAGGTCGAATTTGGCTGTGAAACTTTCAAGGGTTTGTTATCTAGTACTTTTAAACAATCCGTGAGAAAATGAATAGTTTTTGACCGTGAAATATTTCTGAACTGTTAAAAGAAGATGTAGAAGTAAAAAAACAAGATGAATTTCGGCTGATTTTTGCAGAACTCCTCAACCTGTGCTCTGATACCAATTGTAGGGATCGTGTTCGTGACCTAAACGAGTCGGTTCAGAGGAATTCCATCAAATACAGGTGCGGAAAACAAGTATTTGACTTTAAAACAGCTGAATCTTTACTTTAACACTGATTATATTGATATTTGAACACAAATACAATCAGTTCTCACACCGGCAGCACCTCGGTATGGAATCACTCTTCTTTCTCTGATATCTCTAATGATTTCGCTTGACACTTGACCTCCTATATATAGACATCAGGATTTCGCTTGGAATGATCTCAAGCGAAATCTAAACATGATGATTTCGCTTGAGGCTTCAAGCGAAATCTCTACAACATACATATGTTCAAGCGAAATCTCACTAACTCTATCTCATTTTCTCGATCTACGTGCCCTGATCTATTCTAACTAGTCTAAGACTCGATACAAGACGAAGTCGACAGATGTAGTGCACCAACAGAGGTGCCTAGGTCAAGGGCAGAAATGTTAGAAGAGTTGGGGTTAGACGATGGCAAATTCAAGTTTGATATTGAAGATGAAATACCTTCGTCGCCTGAGAAGGAATATGAATTCAAATATGCTCAAGAGGCTGATAAGTATAATGATGTTTTAGTTGAAGAAGGATCTGATTCGTCTGATAATGAGACAGTATTTCACTATGCTGGTGTTGATGAAACATTTCCGTCTCTTGCTGAAATGTTTAAAGAACAAAATGAAGACGAAGTCAGAAGAAAGATTGTGGAAAAGATCACTACTGAAGGTGTTCCTAGAACTATTCCAAGAGAGAATCTTGTTAAAGAGATGAAGAAGTGGTTCAAGGTGATGCCGAAGGAAAGAAAGTTCATAAGGCCTCTTCAGTACTTCACGCATGATGCTAATATCTCATGGGGTGATATTTTGTCTTGGGGTTACTTAGAAGATCTACAAGTGTATGCTATCAGACGGGAACAAGGAGTTCAGTACTTCGAATTCTTGTCAGACATCAAAACCCTCCCGTGGTGGGACGTTGAAGAGTTAGTGCAGACGAAGAATATAAAGCAATTTTATTATGGTTTGGATATAAAACATCATGATCAACACTTATGGGATTACATAAAGCTGTAGGCAAAAGCAAGATTTCCAGATTGGAAACCACAGTTTCCAAAGCAAATTGTCACTATCTTGGAATCTGGAGAAAATGATATTATATTGGATATAAAGCCGCCTAGATGTTTGAAGAATATGCCGCTATGTGCAATGGAACAAGACTTTCATGAAGATTTTCAAGGATGGTTGTATAATCAAAGCACAGTGGAAGCGGTGATCTCTCTTTTTGACAAGTCCACTGGAATATCAAGAAGGATCAGTGTGTTGGATCCTATGTGGCTGGTGAACTATTCAAAGAAGGATATAGATTGCTTGTTCTACAATAAGATTTTGTACGAGAATCCAGACAAAGTTCAAGCAATGCAATATCAGAAAATAGTGGATGTATGCTTTGCAAAAGACATCAACTCTGGGATATACTGGAAATCAAAGTGGAGAGACTTAGAGATTGATGAGTTCTTGAAGAGATACAATCGCAGTCAGAAGTTTAAAGAGATTGCTAAGAAATCTACGAGACTTGGAAGGTACAAGTTGATGAGACCACCTCCAACGGACCAGACACCTATTGAGAAAGTGGAAAACAAGATCCCTCGTTGGGATAGGAAGTGTGACGGTGATCCAGAGTACAGAAAATACTGGAATTAAGTTGGTAGGCCACTCAGACGAAAGATGCTTGAGGAAAAGGCCGAAAAGAGAAGGCAGAGAGCTAAGGAAAGAAGACACGGCAGGAAGGATTGAAGACTATGCAGGAAGGAACTACAGCTACATCCAAGGGGGAGTCTGTTAGTACATATGTCTGTAGCTTCCGTCTGCATCGAGTCTTATTTTGTGTTGTGTATGTAATTTTGTATATGTATGTACTTTTATGTATGTTTGTGTAAAGACAACTCAGGGATCGATGCGTAAATGTAAAAGTGAAATCCGTCGGACGACAGATGTCATCCGATCGGGTAACACTCATAACCATCCCTAGTTTTTGCCTATAAATAGCTAGCTAGTGTTAGTCATTGAAGAACTTTTGCTGAACTTGATAGCGAAGCTCTGCCAGTCTGTATTTCTACCGGAACAGTTGTACTTTCACAATCTTCAATAGAATTCAGACGGATTAAACGTTGAACTTGTTGTTGTTGATTCTGTGACATTATCAAGGGATTCCGCACCTTGATTCTGATCGATCCAGCTACGTTCTACTCGAACAGATCCTAATCAAACGGCCTAACAATTCTACTCCAAACCCCATGTATCATGATGATGACAAACATGGGGAGAGTGAAGAAGAAATGAGAAAGTTACCTCCTCAGGTCATGAAAGCTCAAAAGAATCCTAATCTGTCTGCAATAAAAAAAAAGGCAAAGGAGGATGCCTTAGAAAATGAGAAGAGAAAAGTTACAAGAGAAGCCAAAGATACCCTGGCAGTGCAACAAAAACTTGAAAAACAGAGAATTGAACAAAACTTGGGTACTTCTACAGAGGCACCTGCAAGAAGACCGCCTGTAAGATGAGTAAAAAACCACTGTTACATCAATTCCTCAATCCATTAATACTGCAACAACTGCTCTTCTAACCACTACTCTTACCACTCAAACATCTATTGGTATTGAAAATGGCAAACATATGTTACAGCCACAACAACACTTATCATCACCTTAGAACCTATCAAACCTATTTCACAAATGGCACTAACTGGTTTCCTCAAAAGAAAACCATTAACACACACTCCATCTCCTCCATCAAAAACACCAACTCCTTATACTAGAGGAAGAAGATCAAAGTTCATCATCCAAGATGAAGATGAAGAAACTTTAAAAGCATCATCCATTAGAATGACATCATTACTTCCAAAAGCTAGAGAAAAAATCACCATTACCACTTCAATTGTCATACCCTGACTTTTGCGGAAGCGTGATTATGTGTGACTTGCTTAATATCATTGCATTCAACCATAACAAACAACCATACGATAAAACTAGAGATGTTTATCCATTAATTAAGTTTAAAACATCACAAAAAACACTGTCTTAAAATCCCAACACAAACTTCAAATCCAAATTACAAGCCATACAAATTGTTTAGAGTTCCATAAGGACTCGACAAAAGACATTAATAAAAACCAGGCTTTGAAAGATGTGTCTTATCCAGGATAAGACACACTATCAAAACCCTTAGACTCCGGATGACATCTTTTATTCCCAACATTACTTGAAACATCCAAACGCCTGCCAGATCCACATTTAATTCCCTGAAATACTTGTAGTTTGAAAACATCAACAAAAGTTGAGTGAGTTCATGTGTTTTGTAAGTGCGCACGAATAAACCTTTGTAATCATTGTAAGTATGTGTGTTTTGTAAACCCGGTATGAAAGCAAACAAGGAAAACAGATCGATTAATGGTTTGCAAGGCCATTAATATGTGTGACGTGATGCAGGAAGGCTCAAACCTAGCAGATTTTGCACCGGGCTTCCGATTGTAAGACATAGTCACCTCATGGGCCAAACCCCGGTCCACATGGGTGGGGCTCGCTACACCCAAATAGATCTATCACTCATGTCCCTCGGTCCTACTACGAGGATTAATGGTCTTAAGCGTTGTACCCACCACTCACATGATCTAGCAGTACCTTTCCTTAGCTAACCATACCAAATGTAATCGTATGTAAACAGATGTAACATGTACTTCACCCCCGATGTTATAAAACCGAAAACAGTTAAAAGAAAAGGGGGACATGAACTCACGGTTTTGTGTTCTTCGTATCTGATCGTATCCCAAAGCTGCTAACTCGCGTGCACGACTACCTACACCGTACTAAGGTCTATTAGACGAGCGGGTCGTGCCTTGACTTAGTATTAATTAGTGTCTTTGAGTTACGTTTCATTATGTCTTTAGTATTATTCCAAGTTATATAATTATTTGTTAAAATAATAAATATTTTAACTTAAATTATATTTATTAAATTTTGGAATAATTGTTAAAATAATATATTTTAACTTGTTACTTTTTATTTATTTATACATGTATATCCTTACCAAGGATGGGTGTATTTATGCTTGTATTCTAATTCTTGTATATTTTTGCCAAGTATCGGTGGCGTATTCCGGTGTATATTTATACGTACGAGAATACGTATTTCCATTGTGTTTATTAAGTATCCTAATACTTAATTTTTGTATTAACTTTTCCGGAATATTATTTCTAATAAAAATACATCAATATATATATTTCCAAAATATATATTTAAGAAATATTTCATAGAAAAATTATTTATAATTTTTCCTTGGCAAAATATTTATAAATCTCATACAAGTCTGAAAATAATATATTTCCAAGTCTAACTTAGAATATATATATATATACTCATTTTTCACCCAAAAATAATGTATTTCAGGTTTATTCAAGAAAATATATTTTTCACCCCAAAAATATTGTATTTCATGTTTGTTTGAGAAAATATATATTTTCTTCCAAAAATAATACATCTTCTAATAATTTCAAGAAAAATATATATTTTTATTCACCCAAAAATAATATATTTTCTCCTTGCCAAGAATATGATATATTTTGTAATAACTGTAAAAATCATATTTTTATTCTCTTGGTGTCCAAAATACTAATTACCAAAATACACTTATGAATTAAATTCCGGAATATTTTTGTGAGTTATATTCCTTTGTTTGGTTTCTCCAATATTTTGGGTATAATTTATATATTTATTCCTTGAAATTTTGGTAATATTTTGGATTGTAATTTTTGGTATTTTGATGAGTTATATTATTTCAAGTCCTAAAATAATATAACTAATACACATAATATACAAATAATCACACACATGGTGACTTCTAAATATATCTTTCCTAAATACATATTTAGTCACTTTTATTTATAAAAACCAACCTCCAATATTTATAATTTTTGTAACAAAAATTATGGCGAACTTTATGTGAAAATTCATGGTTTAAAATATACTTGTAAATATTTGTTTAAAAATATTTTTCTAAGTGTTTAATTTTTAGAAAATTTTTGCCATATTTTCCCCTAAAAATGGAGGTTTCCATGCCTTCAAGGCATATCATTTTCTTTTATAAATCAACAACAAATCAATCTACACTTACCAATTTGCCAAAATCATGCATAAATTACTACTTCATGAACTTGAAAATTTACAACAATTTGTAGTAACTTACTAGTGTGTTTAGTAAACTTAGTTACCCTTTAAAGTGTGGTTGTTTATTTAAAAAAAACTTCATTTTTGAAGAAATTAGATCTTCACAACTTGTAAATAATTTTTCTAAAAATGTTTCTTCTTGGATTTTTCTTGTTAAATACATGATCCTACACTTGATTAACCCCTAAAAATGTGGTTAATTTCTTTAAGAACCAAGATTAAGTAAACTTTGTATTTTTAACTTGGTTTCTTGAAAAATCATTTTTAAAATCATAGATTTACAAGACTTATACCTCACTTTGATCATCACTTAACAAGAAAACAACTTATTCTTTCAAGTTCATGGTTTACATGAGGATGATCTATTGATCTTTAACATATGCATCCTCTCATCTTGCTAGATTATGTCTTTAATCACTATCTAGCAAGATCATATGATGATCAACATCAAAAACATGAGCAAACAACATTCAACAAGCATAACAACACATAAACATCATGATTTCTTATGTATTTAGTCTTATGTTCAACTTTCAAGTTCAAGATTCTTAGTGTTCATCATGATTAACAACTTGTATCTTCTTTTAACCACCAAAATAAGATGTAAAATGAAGTGTAGAGTGTTCTTACTACTAGCTCAAGGCCAGGGATGATCACTAGATGAAATGGAGTGGATAAAAGCACAAGAGAAAGGTCCTTCAACTTCCAAAGGCTCCAAGCTTCCTTATATGTCTTCTAGCACCTTTGTATGTATATGGAATTGGATGAAGATGAAGTGATGATGGTGGTTGTGTTGTTGTTGTTGTTCTCAGCCGAACCAAAGGAAGAAGGGAAGAAGGAGAGTGGTGTGTTGTGTAGAATGAGAAAGATGTGGTTATGATCTTGTGGGTTAATACTTGTAATCACCAACACTCATTTTTTCAATGGTTCTTATGTTTTTAAAAATGAGACAAGTTCTATTAAATAAATCAAAGAAAATCAACGAGTGGGGGCCACAAGTGACCGTCCATAAGGGGGGGGGGGGTCTTGGTTACTTTGTAAAGATAAGTTGAGATTTATGGTTAGATTATAAGTATCATAGTTAGGTGTTTAGTTGTTAGTGTGTTATATAGTGTGTTATGATGTTCGGGGACCATAACTAGCTCGGTAATGTTAAAACAATGTTTCTAGTGAAAATTTGGTGTTTCGGGTAGTGTCCGGTTGTTCGGTTGGTTACCGGTTCGTTAAGGTGCTAAACTATGCAGTTTAGTGTGCTTTATGTTACCTTTTGTGACAGTTTTGATTCCCGACACTTAGGAAAGCATTCTGGACCATTTAACCATATTTCTGCATGATATTAGTGTGTTTAAATGCTGATTTTTGCTGAATTCAGCATTTTAAGTGAGTTTTTGGCACTTTCCGGCACTTAAACTATCTCTAGGAAGACAGTTTTGTGATCCTTACTTTCCTACACACTATACTAGTGTAATACTTGGTTTCTGGCTCATTCAGTGTCTCAATACAATGTCTGTCTATGTACTGAACTCCGTCAGCATTTTTCTGATTTGTCTGATAACTGTGCTAACTGTGTTTCGTGCATCATTTGAATCATCAAAGTTTGCATGCAATAATGATATGCCATTTGCAATATATGATGTACATGTATGTGTAAGGTAATAATCAGAAAGCAATTCAAGTCATTAATTGTAATTCAGCACAGTCATTAAGCACTAATCATTGTTTAATAATTGTACGGATACCTGAAATTTTGACAGTTATCACATCAATCCCCTTACAACATCTACCCAATCAAACACCACTTCCTTAATCACCACTGCACATCCCTTGGAATTAGCAATTGTATCTTCATAAATAAAGTTTTTCTATTCCATAGAAAATTCAAGTCAACCCACTTTCCCATCATTGTAAAACTTTCCAAAGCCTACAAATGTCAAAAAATATCTAGAATTAAAGTTGAAACAGGCTGAAATAATAGCTTTAGAGAAAAAATGGAAGGATGATAAACAAATACAGTTCATCTTGTTTGAAAAACTCATGAAAGTGAATGCTCTATAAGATTATGCAAAAGATATCTGCAACAAATTTTCTCATGCATTAATCACAGATCTTGAGCTTAAAAAGTATTTGAGAGAAGACTATCTGAATCATATCATGAAGACCAAACCCTACAAAGCAACCAAAGCTCAATTCTCAAGGTGGATGACTGAAGCCTTACTTGATGAAATTTGAAGGATAGAAAAGATGCTCATTGACCCTTTGCAAAAACCTACACCTCCAAATTGGAAGGCTGGGAAAAGGCCAAATGACAAAAAGGCCCTACAGCTAAAAAATGAAAGAGGAAATGGCTGCTACAAATTTTGGTACTGTAAGATCAATGATAAGATGGGATGAATCAACTATTACTGAAAACTACAAAACGTTGGAGGTACTTAGAGAAAAGGATCCATCCATTCCCAGTAATCCTGTATATGATCAAGTAGATTTCCCCATCAAAACATTGATTGATCCAATAGAACTTCCATATGCTAAAAACATCTCCTCAGCTGTAAAAAGCTAACTGAAAAGACAAAATGAAATGTCAGAAAAAGATATGAAGAAATATAAAGATTGCTACAAAAAGGAAGGGATCAGAAATGAACTCATGTATGGCCAACCAGACACAAACCTTGTTGGTCTCTGTCACGACCCCCGACCACGCCCTGGACGAGAGCCGCGAGCAGTCAAGTGGTACCGGTGGTTATTTTAAAAACATTGCAGCGGAAATATTCATCAGGACCGTGAGTTAGGAAAAATATCAGAGTTTAGAAAACGCCGGATTTTATTTATTATATAGATGGGATAAAACCCATGTTTTACAAAGGTAGCTTTAATAAGGGATAAACCCAAATATATGAAACCATGTTTTCTTAATTTAATTCAATTGATAAAATAAGCCACTTCTTTAAGCCTTTCGGTGCCGTATCATCACTCTTATTCCAATCTACTGTCATTACCTGAAACGCGTTTTAAAAAGGTTTGGTCAGCAGGAAATACTGGTGAGTTCATTCATTTTTGTACAAAAACATATTTGTTATAATTCACAGTATTAAGAGCGATTACAATGTTTATATATCAACCAATTACCCCAAATCGGTATTTGTCACTCGACTCGTTTCTGTGACTATGGTCAGATCACCCATTGGCTAACCCGTTGTCCAATGGTGACGGGTATCAAGTAATGTATACAAAACCCCACATACCGGCAATAATTTGAAGATTACTAAGACTTAATCCCTGTAATTATAACTGGAAAACATTTAGGGTTTTAGAAACAGTTGGTAAAAAGGAGAATGACTCACAAACGGTGAAAAAGTAGAATGGACTCACCTTGTTAGCATATAGTCTTTGATTAAACAAGCCTCCTGATTCTATGCCTTCTGATAACTAAGCATTTACTTTATAGTTCTGAACCTTCTGATGATTAGTTATCTTATTTGATTGTAAGTGTAGAGTACGGACTTCTCTGGTAGTTAAACATATAGTTTAACAGAGTGGAATACGTATTAGTATAAAACCACATCAAACCTTACGATGGTCACGAGATTAGAACCTTAACGAAATTCACAAAGTAACACTTTGGCATTCGTTTCAGAATCTTAACGAAATTCACAAAGTATAGTCTTGTTTAGACAGCACTTTGGCATTTGTTAGTTGGTTCCCGAATCAATCGGACAGAATATCACATTGTTGATTATTGGTTAGAACACCAACGTATAGAGAGAAGAATGGAAGAAATGAGCAAGGAAGAATGAAATCCTAGGCTCCTATTTATAGGTAAGATAGGTTTCTTTCTTAGCTAGGAAGTTTTCTTAATTATTAAGTTTCCTTTATTTATTAAGTTTTTCTTACTGATTAAGTTTTCTTACCTATTAAGTTTACTTATCTATTAAGTTTACTTAATTGTTTTAGCTATCAAGTTTACTTGGCTTTTTAACGGATTATCCCACTTAGCTGTTTAACCGATTAATTTTTCCTAACTGTTTAATTAAGTAATTTACTTAGCCGATTATTTAATTAACTTAATTAGCTGATTAACTTACTTAGCTTACTTAACTGTTAAGTTTTATATAACCATTAAGTTTACTTAACCATTAAGTTTTCTTAATCATTAAGGTTTCTTAACTACTAAGTTTACTTAACTGTTAAGTTGTCTAAACTACTAAGTTTACTTAATCATTAAGTTTCCTTAACCATTAAGTTTCCTTAACCATTAAGTTTACTTAGCCATTTAACTAATTCACTTACTTAGCTTAATTAATCTTGCTTAGCTTAATTAATCTTGCTTAGCTTAATTAACCCTGCTTAGCTTAATTAATCCTGTTTAGCTTAATTAATCCTGCTTTGCTTAAAATCCTGCTTAGCTTAATAAATCTTACTTAACGGATTAATTAATTAACTGACTTAACTACTTAACTGATTAATTTATCTTAACTTTTATAATTTGCTTAGTCGATTACTTAGCTTAATTAGCAGATTAATCACCGTACTCAGCTTGCTTAACTGTTAAGTTTTCTTAGCTATTGAGTTTTCTTAATTGCTAAGTTTACTTTCCTGTTAAGTATTCTATCTTAACAACTTTATGAGTTCTAATTTCTAGATACAATGGAACTCGTATTAGCGTATTAACCCAATTCAACTTTAACGATAATCACGAGATCAAAACTCACAACGAATGACAAAGTATAGCCGTATACAAGCAGCACTTAAACATCCGTTGGACCAGTTTCAATCGATCGGATAGGGTATCATATCAGTGATTCGAGTTAGTACTCTGAGTACGAGCAGAGTTTTAGGGTTTAGGGGTGTTGTGAAAAGAAACAGAGATACGAGAGAGTAAGTTCATCAAAATTTGATCGAACTGGTGCAGGAATTCAAGTCCCACTGCTGCCCTTATATACCTGAATTTTGGGTCCCCTCGCGTGTCGCGCCAGACCCATATGGTCCCGGCACGTGGTGCGACGATGGTCGACCTGGCTTTGGTCGCCACGTGTCCCACGTAGGCCTGACACGTGTCGAAGTGTTGTGACGCGTGTCCTTAGCCGCCCTTCTCGTACAATCGTGCGTTTTCCTCGATTTTCGTGCCGATACTTATCGCGTATGTTTGGGTCTTGATCTTTACATGATTCGTTTTTAATTGCGAATCTAATAAGACTATTTTTATATGATTTGGTTCGTCGAATGCCAAGATTCCTTAATCGCTAAATTTTCCAGCTTGAATATACAAGTTTTATCGCGTGCACTTTTGGTTTTGATTACGGTTTGTTGTCGAGAATATTTTTATGAGGGTTGTTACATCCTCCCCACCTTGTTTTAAATCTCGTCCTCGAGATTTGCTGGAACAAGTAAATGTCTTTTCATCTCTGATTCTAACTCTCATGTATATTCAGGTTCTTCATTTTACTTTGACCAGAACTAAGCTCTTGCTTTGTGATTCTTATTTTTGACTTATATGGTCTTTCAATGGATCTAAAATTTTCATTTATCTTTATAGCTTGAAGAGGTATAACTAAAGATTTATCAGCTAGGCATTCCTTAAGGGGTATACATGAAACATATCATGTATTCATGTTATTTCTTCTGATAACTCTAGCTGATAAGCTACTGATCCAATTTATTTAAGGATTCCGAATGGTTCAACAAATTTTAGACTTAACTTTTCTTTCTTGCCATATCGGACTATTCCCTTTTCATGGAGAGACCTTTTGTATTATTCTTTCTCTGATTTGAAATTCTAATGGTTTGCCGATCTCATGGCCCGATAGTTGCTTTTCTCATATTTTTGCTCGACATAATGGATGGTACCTTTATCCATAAGGTGCTTCAAACGGTAACACTAATTATGGGAGAGTCTTATGAGTGATAAGTGATAGTTCTACTTGCACCAATATTTATCACACATGTACTTAGCACATCTTTTATGTTTTGTAGTGTTCCTTCATACTACATCAAAATAGGTCGGGTTAAAATTTTCCTAGAAATGGGAAGTGAAATGACTATCTTGATAGATAACAGGATTTTTTGTAATGAGACTATTTTGTCTCCACACAACTTAACTAAGTGTCTTATACTAAAGGGTTTCCTTCATTGGTAGGGATTGAGCAGACTTGGTTAGTCGATCCACCATCACCCAGATTATGTCGTTTCTTGTTTTGTGTAATTTGGTAACAATATCCATTGTTATCAATCTCATTTCCATACTGATGTCGTTGAGGTAAACCTAAAGGGTTCTAATGCTCAGCTTTAACTTGCTAATCGATTAAATACTTAGAGACATAACTTGCTACATCCTTTTTCATTTCTATTTATCAGTAATTCAAACCTCGATACCTTATATTACTTACACGATGTATCAAATACTTAGTTCTATGGGCTTCTTTGAGAATCCTTTCTTGCAGGTTTCCTTGAATTGGTACCCGAATTCTTTATGGAATCCCTAATTTCCATTAGTTCCTTTTTCTGATTCCTTCATTATTCCTTTATAATCCTTAAGCATCATCCTTGATTGTTGTTTCTTGGGTACTCTTTAATTATTTCATTAAATCTATCCATAATTTAATCTAATAGCACGTACTTGATTCGGCTTCCTATGAAACTTATGACTTAAAGCATTAACTACTATATTAGTCTTAACTTTGGGATATAACAATCAGTGTTGTTCCAAGTCTCGGGTGAATTCTAAGTTTCTTCTCACGATCGGGTGATAGTCTAAGTAGATCCTCTGGGAAACGTTGTTCGGAATTTCTTTCAGTTCCATGCCTCTAGTGTTGATGAACTCCGAGACCATATACGCTATGTCTTACTTCCGTGCATAACTCGCAGCTTTCCTCACAGAGACGAACTTTTTCGGCTGGTCTGTCTTGCCTCCTTGTGGTCACTTCTCCGGTTGGCTTGCAAACTCCCATGAGTCATCGTTTCCATTTGTTCCTTTTTATGAAGCAGACATAATTTCCTTTCTGTCAGTTCTCTCCATTTCATGGCATATGTCTTGACCATGTGTTTTGAAGCTCGGGTCTCACTATCTAAATGTCTAAATTTTAAAGCATACATTACTTCATTTTTCTTAACATATATACTAATGGTTATGACACTTCAGTCCTTTAAGCCCATGTATTGTTGCAGCAATTCTTTTGTTACTGGTAATCTTAGTAGGATTATAGGTGAAGAGCCTTTGTAAGTGCATCTAGTCGTGGTCACTATTATCTTCGCAAGAGTTCTTAAAGAAAGTAGAATTATTCTCATTAGCGTAGGTTTTGAGATGTTTAATGTCTAGCACAACTTTAGCTGCAGGTTTCCTAATGCGTTAATAATCTAAGGTAACGCAAAGGGAATTCTTATATTTTCGATGGCATCCCAACATAAAGGGTTCATATACTCCTTGTCGCACGAGTTAAGAGACAGATGATCAAACGAAATAATGTTCGATATCGGAATTATAGATGTATACAAGAGATTCCTAATAAAGAAATCTAGAAATATCATTGACACACATGCTTGTGTTTTATTCTAAATTGTTAATCCTTAAGGTTTTTGGATTTCCTTATAGATATACATATCTATATAATCATATATTTCACATACTGTAATATACATACCATTTATAAGGTCAATGTATTTAACAGATTCATATTTCCAAAGACAAGTCAGGCATCAGGTCATGAAACTATTTAGGGAATTTTGTCACTTGTTTGATATATCCTATACCCCATCTTACCCGGTTCTTGCCGGAGAGGTAACCCCATCTTACCCGGACAAGCTGGAGAGTCTGCTACACCATGCCCAGTCTTGCCGGCGAGGTAATTTGAATTTCTCATAAATAGATCTTTCTTAAATCACGATTTAAAAATGAACCTTTTATTAGAGCTTTCATCAAGGAACAAGGAAATCAGTATTCCCATGACGGATCATATTCCAGAACCAAGTAGTACCAATAAATAAGAAATAACGGTGGCCAAGTGTTATTGCTTATTTACCATACTTGCAATGTTCTAGTTATCATCCTCATGGCATACCAACACCCATCATACTTTAACCATGCAAGTACTTAGCTTATCTCGAAGCTTATACTAAGGCATCTTTCTTAAGTTCAAGTCTAAATACTATTCTTGTTGCTACCAGTTAATAACAATTTCCTAACTCTTTCGTTTAAGTTTAGGTATTATTACAACACCCAAATTGCTTAAACCAGTGGCTCTGATACCACCTTCTGTCACGACCCCCGACCACGCCCTGGACGGGAGCCGCGAGCAGTCAAGGGGTACATGTGGTTATTTTAAAAACATTGTAGCGGAAATATTCACCAGGACCGTATGTTTGGGTCTTGATCTTTACATGATTCGTTTTTAATTGCGAATCTAATAAGACTATTTTTATGCGATTTGGTTCGTCGAATGCCAAGATTCCTTAATCGCTAAATTTTCCAGCTTGAATATACAAGTTTTATCGCGTGCACTTCTGGTTTTGATTACGGTTTGTTGTCGAGAATATTTTTATGAGGGTTGTTACAGTCTCATTGGTAAAATCTTGGGTAGACCACCTTCACCAAACTCATCTAAAATAACTTTTTCCTAGCAAATCCTGACAGCTTCAAAATTCTACAATGGAAATCTTACAAGATTAGCCGTGAATTGACTTTGCTCTTTCAAGGGCCAAATAAGAGAAAAGAAGATGAGGAATAAAGAATGATCTAAATAAAGCTTAGTTTTGGAAACATTTGTTCTAGTGGAAGATTGTTGAACCTGTAAAGGAACAGATGATTACAAAAGCCAAAATATGCTAATCTGATAAAAAATAAACAAGGCATGAAGATTAACTCCTCCCAAAGATAGTGAATCTTGAACACTAATAGAGCATCCACTTGAAGAATTCAAAGAACTGTTGAAGAGACTAAAGCTCTGCTGATAAAGAACAAAGATTTCTTAAAGACCAAAAGCTCCATTGAAGATAAAGTGTTGATTAAGAAGAGTAAACATCTATTGAAGCCTAAACAGATGTTTAGTAACAAAAACATAGGTTTCCCAAGACAAATGTCAACATTGTAACAAATTCTGTAAAATAATTGTTAGAAGTTTTAGAAAAGATGTTATGATTCAACAGATGTTTCTAACATCGGAGAATATTTTCTGTTAGGAATGTTAGATGTCGCAATTAGGGTGATGTCAGCCCTGATTGCTAACAGATGTTTGTACTTACTATAAATAGATCTCACCTGTTAGAGATTTATTTTATCACTTTCCATAACATTCCTTTTGTACAAACATAGTATAGTGATCAGGCTGAAGGGGAGTGATTGACGTACTTGTAATTTGTAATCTTTCAATTATATTGAAAACAATATGACAACTTTTCATATTTGTGTTTATGTATGAATTCCGTTGCAATCACTTAATTTCATTTTAGTTTCACTTCACTGTTCCATTAAAACACACACAAAAACACACTCAGATCCTAACAATAACGTATTCGGGTACCCAACAACGAGTCCAGGTGTTGATTGTTTCAAAACCATGGCACTTGGTGAAGTTTAGCCCAAAATTGGTCTCATTCCCCCCCCCCACTCTCTCTAGTGTTTGCCAAAGATGATGATCGTGAAGAATGAGGTGTTGCATCTCTTTTCCATATTAGGTTAGAATGTTAAATTACCACTATGCCACTCATGGTTTATCATGCCCTTGTCCCCATAATGGGATTTTAAACTTGGACCAATATTCTAACCCATACCTTTTTATCTATTAATTGCCATTTTGTCCTTTGAAAATACCCAATTCATTTAAAATTTTTGGAATGTTATAGTGACCTAACACGTTTCACTTTTGACTCGGATGATGAATAGGATGGGGTGGAAGAAGTTGGAGTAGAGAGATGAAATGGTGATGAGTATGAAGCTGGAAAAACAAAAAGACAGCGGTATCAAAACGTTTATGGAGCCGCATGAAAATATGTTAGAACCAAGATTAAAGATTGAAAATACCCAATTCACTAGTTATTAGATATATATATATATATATATAGAAACAGGATCAGGAGAGAACGCCTCAAAGTGTGAGAACGGTGAGAACGATTCTCAGCCACAAGATCTTAGTGGTTTGTGGCTTAGATTGATGCGGTAGCACTTTTGTAAATAATAGGGGCCTTGGAACTACCAGAAGGGGTAAAATAGGAAGATCCAAGCAAATGTGCACATGCTAATCACATACCATTTTCCCCCATCATATTTAAACGACAATAACTTTTTTATACGTGATTATTTTTCGAAAAAAATACACCATAAAACTCAGCGTTTTTTTATCTTTCCAACGAGTATACTATTGATATACTTTTCGAAAAAAATTAACTGGGTTTTATGGCGTTTTTCTGAACTGAGTGTTTTATGGCGTTTTAGACTAGGTATTTTCATGGCGTTTTTCTGAACTTGCTCCATAATAGCGCATCCCAC
Source organism: Helianthus tuberosus (assembly GCA_030545235.1). NCBI lineage: Eukaryota > Viridiplantae > Streptophyta > Magnoliopsida > Asterales > Asteraceae > Helianthus > Helianthus tuberosus. The sequence goes on from CM060369.1 coordinate 91,348,508, forward strand.
ATAATAACGCATGCCACATATTAGAGCATATGTTAGAGCATCTAGTACTAGAGCATCTGATTAGAGCATCTAGTACTAGAGCATCTGATTAGAGCATCTAGTACTAGAGTATCTATTATATTAGCGCATCAAACAATAGAGCATCTGCTGCTGCTCTATTCTGTATTGCTTGCATACTGCATTTGTTTTCTAAGCATACATTTCTAACAATGTTTTTCTGAACTAGGTGTTCTTATGGCGTTTTAACTAGGTATTTTCATGGCGTTTTTCTGAACTGAGTGTTTTATGGCGTTTTCAACTGAGTTTTTTCATGGCGTTTTTCTGAACTGGGTGTTTTATGGCGTTTTCAACTGGGTATTTTTCATGGCGTTTTTCTGAATTGGGTGTTTTTATGGCGTTTTATTTGAACAGCCAGTTCTTGTGAGTGGGTTTTTTGACAATATTATCCCTTAGTGTAATTTAGCATCAATGCCACATGTTAACCAAAATCGTTCTCACCGTTCTCACACTTTTCACCGTTCTCTCTAAATCCTGACCCTATATATATATATATATATATATATATTCTAACAAATGAGGATGGTGGCCTATTTATAAAGATTGAAGATTTTAGAAATAGTTAGATTTAAAGGTCATATATTCAAGTTTCACAACGAATAACATGATTAAAAAAATTCGCCGTTTTAATAAGTATAAATATTTTGTCTTTTTTACGAGGTTAGTTTAATTCACATATAACTAGAGTAACATCTTTTATTACTAGATCAAGGTTTGACTTTTAACTTAAAGTAGGAGTTATTAGATTTTATTACTCCCAACCATTGGTAATTGGTCGCTGCCACTCCCAATTAACACATCGACTCCAACCACTCCCAACTTTATACTTGTTGGATTATGTCACTCCCAAACTAATTTTTTTTTATTTTTTTTTCTGGTGACTTGGCCAATTTTTTATGACGGGGTTGTTTGTACTTGCTGAGTTAGTGTTACTTTGCATCTTTGCCATCTTCCAATGTTAAACCAGACTATCATCTTCCTATTACTATTGTCGACTTCTGTTCATCACCACCAGATATGTGTTTCTCCGGCCAACTCTTCCTCTAGATCTTGGAATCTACTACCATGGGAAAGCCCTAAAACAGAAAAACAACGGGGCACACGAGGATAAGATGATGATGGTAGCTGGCGATAAATGAGTCACGAGTGTAGCCACCGCTTGAAACCCTTTACCGGGGTCGGCGACGAAAAAGATGGTGGTCATTTCAGGTGGGTAGTGGCAATTGAATAGACAGTATTCAACCACCCACCGCCACAAAGATCCAAAACCCTAACTTCTAATTGACCAAATGGCTGGCTGGGCTGGAAAATCAGAAGAGCAAACACAAAAAAAAAACAACTACTGAACCATATGCCGGCAACCTAATTTCATTATGAAACAGGTTATTGTATCTCTACATCCTATTGTTTGTAATAAAATTATGCATTCATCGGAGCTCTACATATGTCGATATGTGTTTGGTCAAGTGTTTTGCCAGTTTGTATTTCACTTTTTACCTATGCCCTTTCAGTTCTCTGTCTCTCTGCTCGCCGGTAATTGCAGTAAGTATTTCACCATTTTCGTTTTGCTCTTCTTTGTCCGTAATAGTTGAAGTTGTATCTGCCCTTTCAATTTAGTTTCTGATTACCAATTATCTACTGTAATGTTCCGATTGAATTAGTTTTTTTTTTTTGTTAAATATTTGTGTGGTAGGAGGAGGAGGTGGTGGTGGTAGTGTTTTAGGGGGAGAAGAGAGGATTGGGTGGAGCTTTATATTAAAAAAAGAGGCCTTTCTATACACACACTCCTATAATCTTATTTCCACATTCCCTAGTGTATACGAGCCGTATAAGATTATACGGCGCGTATAGAATGATCTTGCACAGAAATAAATGCGCTGGAATCTTTTTTTTTTGTCTTACATGTATACGGGTTGTATAACATTATACGGCTCATATACATGTGTATACGAGCAATATAATGTTATACGACCAAATGTGTTTATTTTTTGATGTTTGATCAGTTTTTGGATTTTCAGATCTGTATACGGCGTATAATGCTATACCGCCCGTATATATTTTTATTTTTTATTTTTTGTGTAAAACCGAACAACCGTTTAAATTTTTTTAGTATTCTATAGATAACGTATTCAGTATCCGGAGTTTGTTGGTTTGTTTGTAGCTAGGGTTCAGAATGGTTGAATATGGCGATATTAGAACACTGTACACTGCATGTAAACATAGTGGCTTTGTGATGCAAGGATCTTCGAATGCGGTATGTACATTAAATTTCATTAAATGATACTGTTATTCGTCTGTTAACTACCGGATGGAGTCCTTTCGTGGTCTAATTATATTAACTATGTAAGAGAGAGAGAGAAAGAAAGAGACCTTTAAGTACGGATCCTACAACTGCATTTGGAACAAGAAGTCCAATAATTCGTTCATTATCTGTTGTTGTCTCAATGCCCACAACACATAGTCGTTGATGGGCTTTGCGGGCCTGTTGTTGTTTAATAAATTTTAGTAATTCTTTAGATAACGTTTTCAGTATCCGGAGTTTGTTAGGTTGTTTGTAGCTAGGGTTCAGAATGCTTGAATATGGTGATATTAAAAAAGGAAAAACACTACCATAGGTGAACCCTCCAGAAGAAATTGCAGGCTGATACATAAAAATACATATAACGAGTTATCGTCTTTTGAACCCTAACAACTGTCCATATGGGTTATCGCCAGAACCTTGCCGATGATCGTCTGTTAACTACCGGAAGGAGTACTTTAGTGGTCTAATGAGGAAATGTTGCATAATTCATTTAGTTTCTGTTTGGCACCTTCAATCTTCGTTGCTTCTTTAAAATTAACAAACCATCCATGTATGTTGCAAGTTAAATCCACAATCAATGTATAGAGCTGCAGCAACAAACCATTCTCTTACAGAATCTTATTGAACGTGAACAAACCATCCATTTAGCATGAAAAACATAGAGGTATATTAGTTAAAATCACTACCATAGGTGAACCCTCCAGAAGAAATCGCAGGCTGATACATAAAAATACATATATTCTCAGACAATTCCTAACAACTGTCCATGTGGGTTGTCGCCAGAACCCTGTCGATGTTCGTCTGTTAACTACCGGATGGAGTACTTTCGTGGTCTAATCATATCAACTATTCACTTTAAGTTTTTAGATGGTGTTTGTAAGGTTTAATTGTCTTGTGTAACAATGATTGACATCTATCATTGACATCTATATACGGAACGGGATTCTTCCACTAAACCCTTTAATCCCAACGTTTCTCCTAACATTACTCATCGTTTCGTGAATTCGAGTTCATTAAGAAGTAATGACTGCTGACTAATTGCAAGACTGTTTGTCGGGCTTCTAATGCTCACACAGGGTGATAAACAACGCTGATCTTGAATTGGAGAACTGAGGTTGAAAAGATTTGTTGAAATCGAAGAAAAGAGTAAAAAAGATGAAATGAGGCGTGTTATGTTGGAAACTGAGGTTGAAAATCTGAAGTAAAACAGTTTTATTTGCAAGTAAAACATTTAACATCTCATTAACGCAAATGCAATACTTACAAAATTTGATAGGCACTAGTTGTCAATACAGAAACTTAACAAGAAAAGCAACTAAAAAAGCAGTGAACAGTGAGGAACAGATTTAAATGTGGAATTGAAGAAAACGCAGTAACGTTGAGGATTTAGAACTACGAACTTTACTTTGGTGATTTGCGAACCCTCCAGAAGAAATCGCAGGCTGATACATAAAAATACATATAACGGATGGAGTACTTTCGTGGTCTAATCATATCATTCACTACATGGGTGCCAAACAGAAACTAAATGAATTATGCAACATATCCATATCCCCTTAGTAGTTGTTACCATATCCATTATCCCCTTGCTAGTTGTTATCATATCTATTATATCCTTGGTAGGTACCATTATTTAATTACGTTAAGCTTGATCTTATTTCATCTTCGAGAACTAGCAAAAGGAGAGAATACGGAACGAGATTCTTTGAGAACTAGAATATCGATATGGTTGCTATAAAAGCTCACATTTTACTACATTGACTATGTGTTGTACCTGCGAGACGTAGATGCATTCGTGACAAGCAAGATATAATACGTCAATGATTAATCCAAGATTGCACTTGAAACCTGTGACAACCGGTAAAAAACGGCTTCTAATTACGCGATTAGCGAACGTAAGGCGGTAATAAATAGTGTTTAAAGCATGAATTAATTTAATTAGGCCTTTGGAGTGCCTAGGAACGTCTATCCGACTTTACAGTGCGCGAATGGTGGTTTACAGGAAAACCTGTTAAACGTTAAACGACAACGAATTAAAACCGCACAAAATACTGACAACGCCGACAATCACGAATTTTATACGAATATTTTATGCTTATAAATTTATTTTTGCGAATTTATTATGCTTCCGTACATCACAAACGCGAACGTGAGTGGAAAACGCGACTGTAGGAAACGCATCGGCAACGAAACAGAAGCATCGGAGATGCGTATTACCTTTAAAACTTAAATTTTATAATATTTTTAGTTTTGTAATTAAATTTTAACTACCGTAGTCGAAACCGGATTGGAAAACGGTTTAAAACGTCAAACGAACGCGATTTTTCGCGATTTTTACTGTAAGCGACGAACGAACGCGTCAACCACGACTACCGACACTATCTTACGTCCTTTGGTTTTAAAACAATAATTTACGACACTTGTGGAGTTCGGGTTTTGAAAATGGGCTCGTGTGTACAGACTGGCCGCTTAAACGCGGGGATTGGGCTTGTGGGCCTTAGGCCCAAACCCATTAGAGAAACCTAGCTATATAAAAGAATCAAAACCCTAGTTTACACTCACTTTACCAGCCGCTAACGTTGAGTCTTCCCTCCCACTCCTTCCATTTCTCTGCTAATTATTCTTGCACCCACAAATTAAAGGTGAAACCTTATCCACACACACATAAACCCCTTATCCTCTCAAATCCCCTGTTCTGCAAGTTATCAAGACACACACACATTACATCTTTCCCTCCTCTCTCTCGATCAGACTTACAAACAACACATACCAACCCACTGCGGGGGTGTTTGGGATTCCTTTTTAACTTCTCCTTCTCAAAAGTCCTTCTCATGATCCAGAAGTAAGAAATCCAGACTTCTCAAAAACTCCTTTTGAAGACAAAATTAACTCTGAAAGTCCTTATTTTCATTATGTTTGGGATTCCTTTTGCTTCAGAAGAACTTCTCAGATGATGTTTGGGGTTCCTTCTCTTCTCAGAAGTCCTTTTTGCTCCAAAAAGTCACTTTTAATAGGAATCCCAAACACCCCCTGCCAAACAAACCCTAACCACTCGACTTCCCCTCCGGCGATAACCACAGAGAACCGGCGGCTGCCGGTGGTTCTCTCCGACGAGCGAGACCCCCCTTTTTGAATGTTGAAACGAATCACCACCACCATCGTCCGGTGGTGGTCGGCGGCTACGAACAGGAGAGAGAGAGAGAGTGTAACCGGAGGAGGGAGTAGGAGTTGTGGAGGATCAGGTAACGGTGGTTCTGCGCGGCGCCACCACTATGGCGGCGATGATGGAGGTGGCGACGTGATGATGATGACGGAGATGGTGGTGCTGGTGACGATGGGCGAGGCCAGGCAGCCGTGATAATCGGTAAATGTCTCAGCACCCTTTTTTTGTATTTAGTTAATCGACTCGATCTACGATTTTGTTTTCCGACGATGATAATGATGATTAACAGATGGTAATGACGGGACTGGTTATGATAATTGACGACGACAGTAGTCGTCCGGCGGCGGCGCTGACCGGCCGGACACACCAGGTGGTGTGACGGTTATGGCAGTTGGGTTTTGATCAGATTTGGTACAAGTTTGGGGCTCAGTCAAGGCAAGTCAGCGGTTAAATCAGGGTTTCGGGTCAAACCCGGTTGACTCGGTCAACACCCGAGTCAACTCGGGTCAACAGCGGGTCAGTCGGTCAACAACAGTAAATGAGTATGGTTTGGGTTCGATTCAGAGGTCGTTCGGGTGCTTGGGCCAAGGTTTGGTTAGACTCGGGTTGACTCGGTCAAACCGAGTCAACTCAGTCAATAGACGGTCGACGGAAGTCAATGTCGGCAACGCGAGAACCGGTAACTTTTAAAGGACGGGAAATTTAGTTAGATTACTATAGATTTTAGATTCCTAATTAGTTACGCGACCGAGCTCGAACCGATTACTTTAGTGACTTGTTACGAAAATTTATACATTGTGTTTATATAGTAAAAAATTGACTGAATTTTGAAAATAAATCGACACTTTAGTTGTCGGGATTGTCCAAAAACGGAGGAAGCTCTGCCCGTTTTTCGTTAAAAATACAAAACACTACACGTATTTATAGTTTAAAAACGACGCTTGACGGGATCCGAGTTTTATTATAAAATAAATATAAAGAATATAAAGATATCTTTATTTTGACGATGTTATAAGCTAATGAAACCCGATGCTCATTTAAAATAAATATAATGTATGTATTTATTTCGAATATCAATACTCCCGAACACTTTTGCAAACAAATATAAGGTATATACTTATTGCGAACATCAATACTTTCGAACGCTTTTACAAATGAATATAGTGTTTATATTTGTTTTGAATGTCAAGATTTTCGTATACTTTTATAAAATAAATATAAGGTTTATATTTATTTCGAATGTCAAGATTTCCGAACACTTTTATACAATAAATATAATGTTTATATTTATTTCGAACGACTATTATTCGGCGATTATTTATTATAAATATAATTGTGTATATTTATTTCACCGTCGATACTTCGTGTAAATTTATTAAATAAATATAATGTTTTATATTTATTCCAAGCGTCAACGATAGATTGCCGTACCATATATATATATATATATATATTTATTTATTCTCATCTTACGAAGACTACAACGAGACTTACCGTTATCCCTCTACGTATTTCTATTCGCAACAACCAGCACGACTTCGTAAGTATTTATATTTATATATATATATATATATATATATATATATAAATATATCCTAAATCCTTCGGAAAACTAAGTCGTTTCCATGACTTAGTATTATCCCGATTATAAACGGGATCAAATAACCATACCTTAGGGTCGTTTAGTTAACGACTCGGTAGAGCTCGGACACGTAGTTTAACTACGTCTTTGAACTAGAAATTGATAAGTTATTCCCTGTTAGGAATACTATAGATGCACGCTAGCTACTTCACGTTTCTTGGAACGACACTACAGAATCACACTAAGCTAGCTTTGCACAGGAATGTCAAGGTGAGTTCATAACCCCCACTTTTTACTGTTTTACCTTTTTATAAATGTTTTCGGGGGTGGAAAGACATACAAGTTTTTGGAAAAGTAAACAAATTTTTCGATGAACGAAAACTCATATTTCTAAACCACGGTGCGAATGGAATTCAAGGAACTCGAATGGTTTACGAACGATTCATACTAAACATACCGGTTCTACAAAACGTGCATGATTTTCATGACTAGTGACGGGAATGTCCTAGTTACTACAACGGGACTGGGTTGGTCTGCGTACGAACAACGAGACAACCCAATGGGTTTATGTCCCCTTTTTTTTCTTTTGAAATACATATTAACTAGGGTATGATTAAGCTATGGAATGAATTCTTGGATCACCTGCGAATAGGCGCTAACTTAGGCACCATTAATCCTTTTAAGGACCACGGAACAGGGGGTAGATCTATCGGGTACGGGCGAGCCCCACTCATGGTCCTTGTGTGGCCACTTAGAGTGCTTTTGTGTCCCCGTCGAAGTGAATCGACACTTAAATCGTCTACCGGGTTGAGTGCTTCCTATGTCGGCACACATATTAATGTCTTAGCTACACATTAATGACCATTAGGTTCATAGACGCTTACATACCAGCTTTTGATACTCAAATTTTCAAATGTTTTTAAGATTCATTTGATGGAAACTCATAAATACATGGATTTACAAACTTTGGTAACGTTTTCACCTTATGTACAAGTAAGAGGACGAGTTGGTCCTGCTTACAAAGACTCTTTTGGGCTCAGCCCATTCTCTCTCGTGGGCTAGACTCACATTTTTCATATATCATGCCGAGAAAATGATTTTTCTATATTTTCTCAACAACTTTTAAACCGCTTATCAAAAAGATTTATTTTAAATCTTTTCAAAAACAAACTATGAACTCGCTCAACTTTATGTTGACTTTTTCGCATGTTTTTTCTCAGGTTGCATTTTCAAAACTATGGAACGGTTGGAATAGGAGGACCCATGGGAATTCGAGTACTTAGCGGCGTTCATTTTCTAGAAGTCATAGCTTATTTGCTTCCGCTGTGCAATGAAGATACCGGTCCAGTCACGGCAGCTCTGATATTTCGGGGTGTGACAAAACCAAGTATTTTACATAACAAGAAACCTTGAACACAAGTTTTCTTTTTGAGCTTGATGGATGTCCATTATCTCAACGCTTATCCTTACATAATTTTTTATTCGATCGTATATTCATCATACGAGCACTGTTTTATGTCTTGTATACGGGTCGTATAACGTTATACGACCCGTATACAATTAACCAAATTTCTTTTTTTAATTGGTATATGTGGAATTGACGCAAAACGTAGTAACGTTGAGGATTTAGAACTACGAACTTTGTTTATTAACTTGTCGTTTGTCTGAGTGCTCTTATTTTTTTGAAAAGTATATTTAATATTGAATGGGATATTGTTGAATCTGTTGTTGCAGCTCTATACATTGATTTTGGATTTAACTTGCAACATACATTGATTGTGGATTTAACTTGCAACATACATGAAAAGTATATTTAGACACTTACTTGAACCGTTAGTCATGCTTAATGTTATTTTAGCTGAACCACAACCTATTACAGCATTGTATGAGGCGTGTCAGAAGGACAGAAAGCAACTTGATATACAATACCGGAGGAATGGTGAGTGTCTATATGGATGGTACACTTATTGTGTATAAATACGCAGGTGACAGAGCCATTGCAAGTGTCTATATGGATGGTTCATTTATCGCATCCCGCTCTTCGGACACCAAAGAGAATGCAAAGCTTCATGCAGCCGAGGCCGCTTTATTAATTTTAATGAAGCAACATAGATTGAAGGTGCCAAACAGAAACTAAATGAATTATGCAACATATCCATATCCCCATGGTAGTTGTTACCATATCCATTATCCCAGTTTACACTGTACACTGCATGTAAACACAGGGGCTTTGTGATGATATGTTACAAATTGGGAACCACATATTCGTGTGTTGCAGTTTGGAAAGATGACCGAATAGAGATCTGAATAACCAATACAGCCCATTTGTAACCCAACTAAAATCTCGTAATTGTAAGTCTCTTCCCTCGAAAACCACCATCTTGTCGCGTATGGTCTCCTTGAGTCTAGATTCTTGCTTAAACAATGTTCTGATATCGAGAATGTTCGTTTGGGGAAAATGTTCTGGAAATTGAAGGAAAAAGAATGTTGAAATTGTACAATAATTATGATTCAACACCAAATTTCATTTGTCCACACGAAAAGATGGTGGACCACGACTGGTTTTAGTGTTCTTTTTACTTTGAAACAAATCCCATTTATTCAAAGAGAAAGAACACTCAGACTCTTGATAATCATTGTGAACTTGAGAACAGCAAGCTCAACACTCAGACTCTTGATAATCATTGCATTTTTTTAGCAAGCACGACCGATGATAGATGACTTGCACTATCAAAATAAAACTCAAACAAACCACCAAACTAGGACATCAACATCAATTGATGTCCAATTGACGAACACGAATGTGTGTAATGGGATTTATTTAAAAGTAAAAAGAAAAATGAAACCATTTTGTCTGAGTTTTCTTTCTCTTTGATGAAATGAGATTTGTTTCAAAGTAAAAATAAAACTGAAACCCGTTTTCCTTGATAGCAGAAGCCGTTCAATTTGATGGTTCTGAACACTATATAGACTGTCAGATCGAATGGCCATTTATCTGAGTTTTCTTTCTCTTTAATGAAATGAGACTTGTTTCAAAGTAAAAAGAAAACTGAAACCTGTTTCTCTTGATGGCAGAAGCCGTTCTATTTGATGGTTCTGAACACTATATAGACTGTCAGATCAAAACCCTAATGTGTGAATATTAACTCAAAAAAAAGGAAATCCTATCTATACGGTCGTATACCATTATACGGCCCGTATAGATTAATATAAACTGACAAAGGCTGCGCCCACAGACTTTGTCAGTTTATTTTATTCTATATGTGCCGTATAACCTTATACGGCCCATATATACCATGTTAAAACAAGATTTTACCATGTGTTAATATTAACACAAAAAAAAATTGTATTATGTTTTATTTTTAAATTAGATTAAAAACATTTTTTTTTCTAGATCCACGTCACCTTGCCATCATGTCAGATAAAAAAAGCCATTGGCAAAGGCAAAACCTTTAAACACCTTGGGAGGGGAGGTCTTGGGTTCAAGTCATACAGATAGTAGGGAATAAAAGAAATTTGCCGTTAAAAAAAAGATCAAAAAAGCCACGTCGGGAATAGAACTAAAGTAGTCAGTGCATGGTTAACTCCGTAGTGACACAACAAACAAAGTGTTAAGTTGGGAGTGGTAGGAGTCAATGTGTTAGTTAGGAGTGATATCGAGCGTATACGTGAGAAGTTTTTCGCCGCAATGGGTCGTGGCGAATATCGAACGCCCGACTCTTTTTCGGGAAAGTGGGGTGCTATGAGGACGAAGGTTACCAATTTCAACAACATATATACTAATCTCGTCAATAGTAGTCGAAGAAAAAGTGGTTCGAGCGACGTCGACGTCATGACCCAAGCACACAACGACTATAGATTGTACCATGGGCATGTTTTTACGTTGGTAACAACATGGGAGCTTCTTCGCAAATCTCCGAAGTGGCATCTTGTACCACTGTTCGACCCAACCCGCCCTAGGTCTAAACGGTCCAAATCGACATCCACTACCGAACCATCCGGGTCCGATGCTCGTACAACAATTAATCTGAACGATGATGTTGACGAATTTGAAGAACCAGAAGAGCTGCCTCGACCAACGGATAGGGATAAAAGTAAGGAAGCAGCACGAGGAAAGTCTTCTTCAACTCCATCGGATGGCCCGTCAAAGTTGAGCGACTTCGAGGCAAGTCTCAACAAAATAATCTCGATTAGGGAAAAATACAAACAAATGAGAATGGAGAAACAAATGCAAAAAGACATGGATTTTCTCGCGAGAGATTTGTCAAATCTAGCGGAGGAGGACCGAGTCATTTTGGAGGCTCGTAAGGCACAAATTCGGGCGAAATATATGTAGTTTTTTTTCTAGTACCTTGTGTTTTTTTAATGACTTTGTAATGTTTTTATTTTTTTAATGAAATTATGTTTTTTTTTTTAATTTTCTAGTTATTAAAATTGTCATTTAATTTAAAAAATAAATATATAAATAAAAATAATAATTAGGTAATGATAACGGGAGCTTCATCCCACACCCTGCAAGTTAAAGGGGGCGTGATAAAGCTCTCTGGCTGACGTGGATCCTACGTGTCGCTAACGTGTCTTGATAAAGCTCCCAGGGGCTCCATCCCACACCCTCTAACCTTAGTGATTAGTCTTGGGTTCAATTCCAAGCAAAGCGATAATTTGATGTAATTTATTAGTGTTTAGGAGTTATGTACCATTAAAAAGTTAAAGTAATAATATATGAAGATTTTCAGATATTAATTTAGTTCGTGTTTTCTCAAAATTTATAGGTTTAATCTTCTTTTTTCAAAACTGTTTATGTTTCCTACTTTTTTACCATGAAGTAGTGTCCTCTTATTTGTTTGGATAATCGAATTCTTACGAGGGATGCCTTTATTTTTATTACTAGGTTATAACCCCGTGTATTACACGTGTTGAATAAATAAATTTTATATACTAAATAATAAAACATTATATTTTAAAAGCTTCCTTTATTGCACGGGTTGAAGAAGTATAATTTTATATATTAAAAAAATAAAAAAGTTATATCTATAACAACCATATGTATTGTACGGGTTGAATAAATGTAATATTGTTTACCAAATAATAAAAAAAGTTATATTTTTAAAAACCCACGTGTAGTACATGGGTTGAATAAATATGATTTTATATACCAAATAATAAAAAAAATATTTAAAAAAACTAACGGATATTTTTTATATTTAAAGTAGGATAAGAATGAATATTAATATTTATTTATTTAGTTAATATAAGATTGAAAAATCATATGATTGAATAGGTGGGAGGTTGTATGATGATAAATCGGTTAACCATATTATAACGCCATATGTTTTTAGTTATATATTTTTTGAATTATTTTAAAAAAAAATTAAGACTTTGTTATTGTTAGTAAAATCAATGATTTTATATTTGTAATTTTGTTTGGTATTATTTAATTAAAAAGTGCATATTATACATATAATTATATTATGTCTTAAGTTATTGATATCATTCAAAATGTTTTTTGAGAGGTTCCTGTAAAAATAACATTTTCCGTGAGAAGTGTGAGAAGGCGTAGAAATAGCAAGGTTGGAGAACTCGCTAGTCGCTAGTCGGCCGGTGAGGTGGAGACTAGCGACTACTCGGGATTACTCGTGATTACTCGGGATTAATCGGATCGGAACTTTATATGTAAATTTTATTATTTTTATAAATATGTATATATATACTCACACATCCATATCAATATAATACTTAAAAAGGTAAAAGTAGTTCAAAATACAAACTAAACTTACATATAAGTCATAACATAACAAGTCTCAGTACTTAAAATTCAAACATTAACAAATAACTCAAATGTAATCGTCATCCCCGTAGTGTTTAATGATTTCGACACCATCCGACTCGTATTCAATCTCCTCGTCTACTTCATCCTCTTTCTTCAACTCAAATTCTTCGTCATATTACGGTAAGGGATAAGGAAAATGGACTAAAGTTGTAATCTTGGGCCTGTTTTGTAAGGATTTCAAATGGGCCGACTAGGGCGACTTGGGCCGACTAGGACCGACTAGGGCGGCTTGGACCGGCTTTGACCGACTAGTGATTTTTTTACTGATTAGTGAAATATTACTCAGTAGGAGGCCGACTAGCGACTAGTCGGCGATTAATCGCCGAGTAATCGCGATTTTTGCAACACTGAGAAATAGACATGTAAGCATTATGTTTTGGACTTAGGCATGATGTTTTGTGTTGTTTTGACAAGAACACTAACACTATGTTCCCGAGTCCATTTAAAGGGGGAGGGGAGGTGAGGGGAGGGGAAGGAAAATTTTCTCTCCTAATCTCTCTAATTTGGGAGGATGAATATATGGTCATATTTGGTCATATTTTCTTCCCTTTTCCCTCCTTTTCTCTCCCCCCCTCCTGTTAAATGAAACTCGGGAACATGGTTTTTCATATTTTCATCTCTTTTCCCTCCCCTCCCCATGTTAAATGAGACTCGGGAACATAGTGTAAACGTAACAATAATGTGATTCGGGCGTATTGGTTTAATTTTTAACTGAACGTAAAACAACGGAAACGTTGATAAAAAACGTCAAATTCATATTCATATATTTAAATAATAATACGAATGTATTTGAAGAATAAACTAAATCCAACACAGATACTTAGAAGTTCATTAATCAAATTCCAACCTTAAGAAAAACATAAATACCTAAAACGTTATTTATTTGAAGTGCAAACTATATTAGAAGAACTTTTATATTATCCCATTATAACTTTACAATTAAAAGAAAACGAAGGAAGAAAACAAAATATATATCTCTATCGTATGAATGCTTATTAGATTTGATTAAATATTATTAATAAAAAGAATTTGTATTAGATTAGATTTTAGATTTTATTAAATATTATTAATAATAAGAATTTGTATTAGATTAGATTAAATATTATTATTATTATTAGTATTATTAATAATTTTAATCAATTAAATGAGAGAATGACAAGTGTCCTCCAAATGGTTTCTTTTATTATATAGTATAGACTAGTCTAAGATCCCGCGAGTTTCGCGGGTGGCTTAACACAAACATATAATATCTACTGGCATTGAAGCCTATGTAGATCATCATTTTTGTTCTAGGCCTTTCCAAAGTTAGGCTTCACGTCTAAGGGTTGAAACAGGTCCCAAACAGACAATACACGACCCTAACCGGTACAAACTCATAACCGAACAGAGTGATCACTTCCCTCTTCAAAAACCTGTTACATACCAGCGAACCTTTAATAGATCAACGAAAGGTCATGGTTTTCATCTTTTGATTGACATCAATATCTAAATTCTTATTTAAATTCATATTAGTTCATATAAAACTATACTTACATATGTGTAAACCCAAACATGTCTTTTTAAGAAACAAATTAGAGCAATTTTTAATGTATCGGTAAACAACACAAATAGTACAATGATTTCTTCAATTGTCATAGATCAAAAAGTATCGGTCCTCTCTCTATTTTATAGTGGGCTTATTAACAGGAACAAAGTCGAGATAGAAAAAATGAAGATAATCGGATAATAAATCAGAAAAAATGTAATAAAATGTCGTGGGCTCTGCTGTTAGGAGTGTATTTGTGGTTTGAAATTCAAATGTCTAACAAATTCTAATAAATGAAGTAATTAATCTAGACAACCGTTTTGTTAGATCATAATACCATTTTTTACACCCTTTGATAATCCTTTTTGAAACTAATTATTTGACCACATAGTCTGATCCACAATGTAATGACCACTAAAAACTTACTATAGCAATTACAAGTCACAATAATGACAATCGATTTCTAAACACATATTTTTACACCCCACCGCCAAAAACCTTTCAGATTATTATAATATTAAGACACTTAAAACAATTTATTACATGAAGATTGGGTTTTGATACTCACAATTGTTGGTATTGGTAGAATATTAGTGCTGAAATTGTTCGGATCTTCGAAGAAGGATTCTGGCGTGATGTAGAGGCAAATCAGGCAATAGCGTGACGTAAACCACAAGTATTCCTTAAATCGACCCGTTTAGCTAAAAATTGTCTCATTTATCTAAAATGGTGAAAATTTGAGTTAAAAGCATGTATGTGTGTGATTTTAAATTTGTAGGCAATTACCTGAAAGATCTTCTGAAGATAAAATATTGGGGTCAGCTCAACCCATTCTGACAATAGCATAAACACTCAAATCGACCTGTTATCCAACCTGCCCGACCGAACTATTTTGCAACCCGTATTGATTAGGGTAGATAGAATAACACAACACATATTGTTTGTCAACTTATCTCATTAAGCATAATTGAAAAGGCATTCTTAACATGATTTATAAATCTGTATTGGTTATTGAATAATCGGAATCAAATCAGTAGCGATAAAACGTGAAAACGTGACGAAAGAAATAATATCTGGATGCGCTTAGGCTGCTTGAAATTGTAATGGATCACTCTCAATGGTGTTGAGTGTTTGGTAAAATGTGATTATATAATGAAGTAGCAAGCAAAGTAAGGGCACACAAGTAGTTTTAATCTACCTTTTGGTATAATTTACCTCAAGGGAAGGTCCACTAACTGTAATGTTGAAGGTTTTAATATTCAGTTTAATAGCCGTATGAAAATTTAGGGCTAAATTTGTACAAAACTGTGTCTCAAGCCAATCTAACCCCAACTCGCATAAGAAACAATACATGTTTTGATCTTTATCCATTCAAACCCGTTCCCCACCCGACCACACTACCCCCAATATAAATTAATAAAATGAATAAATAAGCACAAAATTACTACCCGTTTCAAGTGGTGTTATGTCTTCTTGGAAAAGCTCTCGTTAAAGCTGGCGATGTGTTGGCTTCTTCACAGCCTAACTTGAATAGAAAAACACATTAGATATAGTATCCATTACACCAAACATGTTCAAAATGCCATAAGATTAAACACAATATTTACACTAAATGTTGGATATCATAAAAGAAATAGTTAAATTGTCACAGGTTCAAGCCTCTATACATCAGTACTTATTAATTAACTTTATGAACTCCATGAAGAACAAATAATATACAGTTGAAAAATAGATCAAGGGTATGAAAGTCACAAAAAGTGTTTTTTAATGCATAAAACATCATGGCTGGATTTATTCAAAATATTCCGCTATAACTGGAATAACACATTTTGTAATAGTATTTGACATACTATTTATCTACAAGAAACTTAGACAAACATGTGTGTGTTTAACCCAACTCGACCAGACCAGTTTTGACCTGCACCAAAAAAATTATCCGTTTGACCCGTACCAGATCTGTCATTTTTTCACCTCTGAAAAGTATGTTCACAAGCTACATGAGTATGTACTACCATCTCCTCTAATCCAATAACACCAGAAGCCAACAACTTAGCACGTTCATCAGCTGCACTACATTCTAATCTAATAACCCCCCAGATACTCATTCTTTTTATCAATTTAAGTTTGTTAATTTTCTTATTCGTACGATCGGTGTTATCGATCTATGTCATGAGACTTATAGTTCTTCAACATGAATTAATAGATCATCAATTTTGATGGTTTAATCTGAACCCACGCGGAGAGATGTCAACTTACTCAGGCTACAGCTGCGTGAGTGATCTGGAGTACATCAGTAATAGCAAGAACAATTCCAATTGAACAAAAAATAAGCCAGTGCATAGATTAAGACTCGTGAAGAATTATAAAAACCACATAAAAGTTAGTTAAGAAAAAAAGCTTAATTATGATGTAACTTTTACCTTTTTCAATAAAAGGAGAACATAAAAACTTTCCTTTATTCGTAATATGCAAGGCGTCAACGATTGGTGAATCAACTGCACAACATTCAGGATTGTGAGTCATCAACTAAATAATAAGTGAAGCATTAGAAAATATGATCAAATACTGCATATGGATATCAGTACAAATTCTTTTGATATCGGCCTATTTGCATCATGAAGTTGCTTTTCTTTTCTCATTAGCTCCACCAAATGATCAGATATTGCACATGGATATCAAGTTTGTTAGGTATTTAGAAGAATAAAACATACCAAACAAAACCCGAGATTGTTCCCCACCAAGATCAACTATAACAACTTCCACATTAGTTTAACAACCATTTTTTTTTTCTACAAGTTAAAAATCTGAGCATGTTGGTAACAACTTATAATGCCAAATTAGATAAGTAGCAACCTAAAGATAAATCTAATGGCTAAGTGACCGACTACTATTTTGCAATAACGTTATGTCGGTTCTGCCCCAAACCAAACCATGAACAAAAAATATACCAGATCCGAAAAGTAGTTATTTGCAAATAAAAGATAATTCAGGTTCCAGTTTGCGACCTAACCAAAAGCAACCTATTTAAAACCTAGAGCTGAACCAAATATAGCCAGTTCAAGGTCTGGCCGTCTGGGTAACCTTTTTGAGTGACGGTCTAGACAAATCACCTAATCATGAGCTAAGCAAAGCTCGAGCTCAATGTAGACTCTCTACCAATTTACTTGTAATCACAAATAATAACAAACACATAATTACTAAATGTTAAATGTATACCATACCTGGGGCGATGTAGCCATAGGAACCTGCAATCACTGACATCGACTCGTCGCAATGGATGAGCTTGGCTACCCCAAAGTCAGCCACCCGTGCCTCCATCTCACCATCCAACAGAATGTTGCTAGGTTTCAAATCACGATGAACAACCACCGGATCACAATCGTGGTGGAGGTAGCAAATCCCCTGAGCCACCCATAACGCGATCTTGTATCTTGTGAACCAATCCCCGACCAAATTGTCACCTTTGTTCTTCCCGTGTAACAAATCATCTAAACTGCCATTAGGCATGTACTCATAGAGCAACATAGCACATTCTTTGTTGCTGCAGCATCCTAACAACCTCACTATGTTCCTATGCCTCACATTACCCAATACCTCCACCTCAGCCAGCACGCCTTTCCTCCGTCGAATCGTCTCCTTGTTCTTTCCCCGTAGCTTTTTCACCACTATGATCTCGCCACCTGGCATTTCTGTTTTGTTCACAGTTCCCGTAGACCCGGTCCCTATGATCTTACCTGTCATAGATAAACTCTCAACCACATCATCTGCGGTAAAATTTAGCCGTTGGAAAGCAGTTAATATCCACGGCCGCGTCTCCGCTTCTTCCGCCACAAACCCTCGATGGTAATTCGCACAGAAGAACCGGATTCTGGCCACAAGAATAAATAAACCGACCCCAAACGCTGCGGCCATAATCCAGATGATTGCACCCGTAGACTTCTTCGACTGAATCCGTTTCACCTCGGGTTCCACATCAGCCCCACACGGCTTGTTAATAACCCTGCCGCAGAGTCCTTCATTTCCAGTGAACGACGACAGATGCAGGCTCGAAAACGCGATCCCCGACGAAGGCACAGGTCCCGTGAGCTGATTATACGAAATATTGAAAGCTTCGAGCGTACGACAGTTACCAAAAGTTGAAGGAATGGTACCAGCGAGCAGATTATGCGATAGATCAACTTCCGTTATCGACGGAAGCGATGAAATCTCCATCGGAATAACGCTTGAAATCGAATTATCTTGTATATAAGCAGACTTCGGTGAGGCAGAATACAAGACCCAGAATACGCCGAAAACTACCGCCGCGGTGGGACATAGCCGCCGATCCAGCGAGATTATTCATCTATTCGCTGTCGATTCAATGGAAGTAGACAATTTTAGAAGGCAGAGAGACAATCGATTGAACTGTCGATTATAAACTCTCCTATTCCCTTTGTTCAGCCTAAAAAATACTTTGAAAAACATGCAACCTAATCGAACCAGCCGATCTTTCTTATTTTTGGATACACCTGCTTGTCGTAAACCAGCTGATGTCTGTCGTTAGTGACATGCAAAAACCTAATTAACCTAAGTAGCTAGGGTAAGCAGGGTATCGAATCCAGAGGAGTCTGTGGTTAATGCTAATTATTATTTGTTTGTAAATTTTACTAAACTAATTGATGATTATAAAACTGATATGGAATTAAAAACACATGAAACAAGTTGCAATTAAGAAAAAGATTGAGTCGTAATAAACAATGATGAGAAAATGTGAACACTCCGGGATTCAGATTCTGTAATTACTAATAACCTAGTTCTGATTTTATTGGATGCTATTGATTGAATAGTAAATCTGTCACATCTACCAATTACCTATGCAGTTCAAAATCTTAATATTAATTGATCAGATAAATATTAAAACAAACATACATAGGAATCATTCAATCAATAAAAACATAATTGGATTCAACACATAATTATAACTCTGACTGTCACTCAGGATTTGTCTGTCACACAAATTATATAATCACGCAAATAGTCGGCTGTCACCCGACTACAAATCCAAATCTCAAAACAAAACAGAAACTAGAATTAAAAGTGTCTCAAATCATTCACCCGAATGTCCACGAGGGATTTAGCCGCTCATGACGGTCGAACAATCCTGAGAAGCTTGAAAGAATGACGAATTCATGATTGAGTCGATGTGTTGCGTGGATGATTAATGATGTTCGATCCCCCTATGGTATCCGGCTGCCTCCAATGTATGCGTGTATTCTCCTAACCCCCAAAAGAAGGTTGCTAGCCCAGTCACGATTAATGTGATTATGTCGGCCCACTTCTGATGTCCATGTGCGGCCCAATCTCATGTATCCAATCCAAGATGTGATTCATTCACGTGATGTGATGATTATGGATTTGCAGAATTCAATTAATGTGATGTCCTCCTTTGTCTTTGCCCTCAACAAAAGTCAAGCCCCCCAAATCCCCGTGTGTCAATGTTTTTTTTTTTGATGATGTTGTCTTATGTGAGGATGATTGTTACTGTTGTTGACTTTGTTCTTGCATGCACATGATGTAGATTATGATAAAATAAAATCAATCCTCCACTACTCATATGTCTACCGTCAAATTGGATCACTGTAAAAGGGCTTGTGATATTTTTCTTTAATTCCCAGATCCACGTGATATGACTGCTTTGTGTGGCGGCCCAATTGAGAATGATGATACCCCTCAAAATGCGTCCCTTTTGCATGTGAATGTAGTCCTCTTTTTTTTATTAAGGTATCAAAACCCATTTAATTCCTTCCACAACACTCCATGCGCCGCTTACATATACCCACCGTAGGCTACGTTTTCAACCGTAGCTTACGGTTGAAACATTCTGTTTCTTTCTACATATTATGGCCGTAGGTTACGCCCAGATTCCGTAGGTTACGTTTTGACTTCGCTGAACATTTTTGTATGCATTGCAACTTTCATTTAATGACCAAATGGTCCCTGGACTTCATTCATTCACATTATTCTTGTTCCTTCGAGCTATCTTTTGACCCGTTCTTGTTCCGTTTCATCACTACGCTCTATAACTTCACCGTATTACGCCGATTAACCTGTAAAACCACAAACACACGTAGTTAACATATTCAAGGCGCATTATCACTTAACATATAATAAAACACGTATTATACCCACATTAACGCACAAGATTCACACTCTACATCACCAGCCGGTCTTTCTTCTTTTCGAACCAGCCGGTCTTTCGTCTTCGAATCAGTTTGATTATGATCCGTTTATCAATTCTTTAAATCCAGCTGTACAGCATCAACATTCTACTTCGTGTGTTACAAAGCAAAATAAACTCAAATCAGGAATAATTCTCTGCTCAAAGAACAACAAAAACAACAACAAATCTGAACCTTCTCCTTCTTTCTACGATTAACACTACCAAAAACTTGTGATTTAGATCTGATTCACCACAACACCAAATCGGAAACTATTATAGAACTTTAACAGATCCGCAATTCCATTTTAGATCTGAAATACGCGAATTTCTATCTTCGTGAATCACAACCTGCAATTTCTTTGAAATTATGCAACCAAAATTGCTCTTGGCTCCATTCATCTTCGGCTTCATCAATTGCCAACAACAACAGAAACAATGATGTGATTTAAAACCTTGTTTATGCATCAGATTTCAATCGCTCACTAACCTTGTGTCGAGTAGTCAAGATAAGTTTAAACGAATCATCTCAATCACATATTCACAGTTTTAGAAAGACTGGTGCACAGAATTTGGTGATGTCATATCAAATTAGCAACTTCTCATGCATATTAATTGCATTTGATTCGTACGTATGTATATATATCATTTAACATTGATTAGAAGACTGACCTGTAGGTTCTTCAGGAAATCTGAAATGACCTTGCTGCGTTTATCCTGCCATGGAAAGAAACACGAATGAAGGCATATCTAGTGATAATACATCATTCTAGAATTGAAAAATGAAACTGTTACCTACCTTATGTGCCTCACTTGTTTCTGACTTTGAATCAAACATATAAATAAAGATATCAGTTGGTTGTTTAGGAACCGGGTCAACTTGTTCAGAAACCACAATAGCTTGACTTTCATCTTTCTTTGAACTCAACTCCTGGACCTCCCTGTTTACACACATAACCAAACTACCTAAATGAATACATTATCATTTTATTTGTATAATTAATAAACAAATTAATTACCTTTTCAGTTTTCCTAATTCCTCCTCATAATCCCTGTGAAGGGACCAAAAAAATTAAACCATCTATTAGACCTTCAAACTATTTTGAAAATGAACATCATATAATAATCTTTTGAATATAGTTAAGTTTTATCACCTTTTGATATTTGAAATTACTTCTTGTAGATTCCTGATTTCTTTTGCCACAATGGGATTCTGGACCGGAGAATCACTGGCCTTCCAACCAGGTGGTGGAACCCAGAAAGGGTCCTTCACTCCAGCATCTTTCTTGATTTTAAGAAGATCTGCACTTTCAAGCCAGTATCCATTGCACCATCGGCATTGTGTGATCTCGCTTCAACTCGAAGCGCAGGCCTCGTAATTGGACTCTACATCATTACTTTCTTCTCCTTCATTGATTCTAGAAGATTCAATTCAAGCGGAAAACATTTATCTCGGAATCACAATCTGAAATAGAAACGAACGACATATAACAAATTGTTTTTTAAAAGATTAGGGTTACAGATTTAGAAAAACGCCCAAATCTAACTTTAGGGTTTATGAATGAATTTAAACGTGAAAGTTCTACTTAACATTTTTAAGAAAATATGCGCAATGAATGTGTGTTTATACCTGCAGAAAACACCATCAGATTGGTAATGACAGAGATTATGGTAAATAAAAAAAGAAAAGAACACCTCAGGAGTCGAACTCTCATAACGAACGTTTTTAGCGATGAAATCTTTCCCATTAAATGGCAATTCTTCATCAAACCTTTCTTCTCCTACAAATTCACAAATTAAAAACCTGTCCATAAATAGCTAAAAATCGTAATAATACAGTAAGAATACAAAAAACCCTGTCCATTAGCCTCTAATGATCCGACTTTGCTTCATCAGCAGTGGGCATTTCTCCATTTACCTTAGGGACATGCTGCATTACACCACATATGAACAATAATCCACCACCAAAATCATCAATGCATATATGTTGAACAGATTGGTCTTATTTTGTAAAAAAATCAAGCCAACTGATTCTGAGTATGTGCGTGAGTGTATTCGTTACCAAGCATGTGCATTTAAATACATATGCTTAAGAATAGTCTAAAGGTGTAATTTTTTTTTGTGAAGACATAATCACCAAGAAAGTGTGACAACCCGCACTAAACCAGGTATCCGTACAACTTAATTAATGATTAATTACTACTTGATTACTGTGCTTGTTTGAACTAGCTGATAAACTGCTACCTGCATATTGATACATGCACTTACTTGCATCATACTTTATTTGCTGTCACTACATTATTTACATACTGGACCCTAGTGACAAACCTGATGCACAAAAAGCACAGTAGCACTAAACGGATACACAGTGAACATGCTGATATAACCAGCATCAGGCAAATACTGCCTCTAAGGCCTGTTAAGAGCCTCAAATATTTTGGCTACACTGGTAGTGAGTGTAGGGATATAAGGATTGTGGCACCGCGTCTCTAGGAATAAGATACACTGATTCGGATGTGCCAAAAACGTACTTTAAGTACCAAACACAGCACTTTAATAAATAAACCAGCTTCTAGCTGACTAGTAAAGTGCCAGTAGATGAGAAAATAGCACTAGACACTTTCTAAAGTGTCGGGAAAACAAATTGTGTCACTAAAAATGTAATAACGACACTTTAAAGCGTTACAAAAGGCTTTAACGGATTACTATCCAACCGGACACCCGGACTTTACCCGGAACATGAAAATATTACTATTTTCACTATTTATATTTTTTTTTTCTGAGCCAGCTAGGGTCCCCGTATACCCTAACACCCGTGATAATACATAACACTCTAGTAACTAATATTATAATCCTAATAACCTAACTAATACTTGGAGATTAGTTACAAACTAACCAAATAACCCCCCCCCCCCCCTTACGATTTCGGTCCCCTAGGGGACACACTTGTACCTTGCAAGATCTCCTAATCATCTTTGTTAAATATCTAAACTACACATTACCCATTGGGTAATAGCACATGATTTTGTCTATAAAATCTAGTAATTACTTAACATAATCATCCATCACAAAATCCAACTTTCACACACTCTCTCCCTCCCTATCCACTCTCGGCCGAACCCCCTTACAAGCACCCACCCATTTTCGGTTCTTGTTCACTCCATTCCAAGTATATACAAGCCTCACAAGTCGCGTATTAGGAGCTTTGGTGCACTCGGAACGCGAAGGACCTCTACCGTTAGCTTTTATCCACCTCTTTTTCGTCAAAGATCTTCCCTAGCCTTGAGCTAGAGGTATATCACTTAAATCTCATATTTAAGCAAATCTAAAGTGGTTAAAAGAAATTATGTCGGTTGAATCTCGTTAAAATGAAAGATGATGATCAAAAGTCTAGTAAAATACTAAAAGTGGTGGTTAAAGACATATAACTTGTGTAAAAGTCGTAGGACTTGAAATTTGTGTTTATCTAGACCCGATCTATGATGTGGTAGCTCGGATCTCCGTTTAACCCGACTTTGTAAGATCATGTATCTTCACATAAGCTCGTTTTTAGTTAACACAAGGGTTAAAAGGTGAAACTCTACCACACAAGATACATGAACTTGTGTAAAAATGTTTATTTGTGTAAAAGTGATTTAACCGGTACAATGGTGTTTAAAACTAGCGGATCTACGTACCTGCAAGTGGTATTTTTGAAGAACCACACATTTAAGAAACCATGTATTTTAAAGAAAGGATCTTACACTAACAAACATGATTTTATAAACCACAAGTGTGTAGACACTTGTGAAATGAAAAGATCCGACAAATAACTATTTTTGGGAAAAATGACTAGAAGTTGTAAAGACGGATTTCTCTAGTCACAAGGTTTTTACGAGATTAAAGTTACTTTATATAGAGATCTACATATATAAAGGTGATTTACACTATAGATTCGGAAAAACCGCAAGTTCATGCGATTATGAGATTTACATACTTATCGACTAGTTTGATGTGTCGGAAATTGTTTGATTGAATAAAGAAATTGTTGAATTGATTTGTTAAAAGAAAATGATACGCTTGAAAGCGTGGCCACCTCCAGTTACAGAGGAAACTCTGGCGAAATTTTCTAAAAACCTAACACTTAGGCTTATTTACACAACAAGTGTTAGAGCTATTTTTGAACATATTTTCGAAACATAAATTTCGCCAGCACTATATTTTACTAAATATTCGGAGGTGGGATTTTCACAAAGATTAACGTGATAAATATATTTGTCACAACACTGTTTAGGATTATTTTGTGAAAATACATAAATATTATTTTAGAGCAAAAATAATATTTACAAGCGTTAATAATTCCAAAACTTTACGAACGCTTCCATTAACATATAAGTTACACCGGTAATTACATTACCACAAGATTGATAAAACGTAACTTACGCACATGTATTGTATTCCCCATCCTTGGGAAGAAGTATAACTACCAAGTGTATACGGAACATAAACACGAAATAGTTGTCTAACTATTTCCCAAAGACTTAAACTATAAAGCTAAAGCACGGCCGTCCGTCTAATAGAATTAGCACTTGTAGGTCGTTGCACAGCTTACTGTATTGGAGACACTTGGTAGAGACGCGCATTCACAGTGAGTTCATGTCCCCCTTTTCTCTAACTGTTTTCAGTTTTCATAACTGCGGGGGTGAAATACATGTTACTTTGTTTACAAGTACTTTATACACGGTATGATTTACGTAAGGAGGTTTAGATCATGTGAATGGGTAGTTAGAACACCGAGGGACTCGAGCGGTAGATCTATCTGGGTGTAGCGAGCCCAGCTCTAGGCCCAACAGAACGGACCTCTCGGAGGACCAACAGAACGGACCTGGAGTGACTTGGTACCCAACGCAAAAATCGGCTAGGGTTGTGTCTACTTACTTGCATTTCACAACATGCTAATGGCCTTGCAAACCATTGGTGATCACAAGTCCTCTTACACTGCTACATACCAGGAAACTTTTATACTTACAAGAGTTTTTACTTACTCACTTGCACATGAACTCGCTCAACATTATTGTTGATTTTTCAACTCACATGTATTTCAGGAAATTAAACGGATCTGGCACGGTATGGAACGTTTTCCGCTGCACTTGTCATGAAGTCATCAGGGTTTAGGGGATGTGTCTCTTTCCTGGACAAGACACAGTCCTTAAACCACGTTTATGTTATGTTATATGTTGTAATGTCTACTGAACCAGGTTATGGTTGTTGGTTAAAACAATGGTACTGTAATTTGTTTTCAAAACTTAATGGATGACTTGCATGGTTTTTAAATTCATATAGCTTGTTATGATTAAGCTATGGTATTGAGAAGTCACACCAAAATTAACCACGCTTCCGCAAAGCCAGGGTGTGACAGCTTGGTATCAGAGCTCTGATCATAGCGAACTAGGATTCTTTCTCGAGTCTAGACTATGATCACTAGGGCTCTCACGAAAACATTTTTCTGCATACCACTTAAGTCCAGATCCAAAACTTTTTACAAACAAATGTTGAGCACATTTTATTAATTATAGGCTCAGCTTGGAGGGCTGAGGATCGGTCTGGAGGATCGAGGAGGACGACGTCGATATGTATGAGGAGGAGCCTTTGGAGGATGCTCAGGGCGAGGCCCTACCTGCTGTTGCTCCCTTACTGATCGCAGATGCTCCAGCTGCGGAGTCACCTGCTCATTCCCCAGTCGCGGACTCCTTTGAGTCTGTGGCTTCTGTACCCACACATGCTCATAGTGCGCAGCACTTCTCCCATGGGTCCGATTCTGACCAGGCTTTTTCTGTTGCTTCCATACCTGGACTTGTTCTTGACCATGACGACGAGGGGGATTCAGATCCTGTGTTCCCACCAGGATTTGATCCTGACCGTGATTTAGAGTTTGTCCCGATGGACGAGTTGATGGAGGATCCAGCAGATCCTATTGACTCTAAGGATACTTGTTGGGTCCCTGCCGGCCGCGGAGGCCAGGGAGGATATGGAAATAGGAATGATAACCGTGGTGGAAATGGAAACCGCCTACCAGGAAATTTTGGAGGAAACAGAAACCGAGGCAACAATGCAAACCAGGCTGGCAATGCCAACCAGAACAACACCCCAGCTGGAAATGGGGACGGAAACGGGCAGAGACTCGGATGCTATAACTGCGGGGAAATCGGGCATTTTAAGAAGAACTGCCCAACGTTGAATCAAGCCCGTGGTAGAGTGTTCCAACTCGAAGCTAGGGAAGCACGCCAGGATCCAAATGTTGTTACTGGTACGTTCCCTATCAACCAACGCTATGCATCCGTTTTATTTGATACTGGTGCCGATTATAGCTTCGTATCGCTAGAATTTAAGAATATACTTGGGCTAGCCGCTAATAAGTTAGACATTCCCTACGCAATCGAATTAGCTAATGGAAAGTTAGTTGGAGCCGACGAAGTAATCAGAGGTTGTGTGATAGAATTGGGAGAACGCGAGTTTACTCTGGATCTACTACCAGTCCAACTAGGAAGCTTCGACGTGGTGGTAGGAATGGATTGGTTATCCGGAAACAAGGCTGAGATAGTATGTCACGAGAAAGTTGTTCGTATCCCAACTGATGATGGTGAGACAATTGTGGTTCACGGAGAGAAGCGTGACACACCGCTAAGATTTATCAGCTGCTTGAAAACAAGGAAGTGTTTACAGAAAGGATGTGTTGCTTTTCTGGCACACATCGTGGACAAGAAGGTTGCCGAGCCAAGGATCGAAGACATCCCTGTCGTAAGGGAGTATCCCGAAGTCTTCCCAGAAGACTTACCTGGACTGCCACCTCAGAGGCAAGTGGAGTTTCACATTGACTTAGTTCCAGGCGCCGCGCCTGTGGCTAAGGCACCGTACAGACTTGCTCCGTCTGAAATGCAGGAATTGTCGACGCAACTTCAAGAGTTGTTAGACAAGGGTTTTATCCGACCAAGCTTCTCGCCTTGGGGAGCTCCAGTTTTGTTTGTCAAGAAGAAGGACGGAAGTTTCCGCATGTGTATTGACTACAGAGAATTGAACAAGCTGACGATCAAGAACAGGTATCCTCTGCCTAGAATCGACGATCTGTTCGATCAACTTCAAGGTTCAAGCTGTTACTCTAAGATCGATCTTCGATCTGGATACCATCAACTAAGGATACAGGAGGAAAGTATCCCGAAAACAGCCTTCCGAACTCGTTATGGACACTACGAGTTCCTCGTTATGCCATTTGGTTTGACAAACGCACCTGCGGTATTCATGGATCTAATGAATAGAGTTTGCAAGCCATACTTAGACAAGTTCGTGATTGTATTCATCGACGACATCCTGATTTACTCAAAGACGAAGGCTGAACACGAACAACATCTTAGAACCATATTGGAGCTGCTAACGAAGGAACAGCTGTACGCCAAATTCTCCAAGTGCGAGTTTTGGCTACGCGAAGTCCAGTTTCTTGGACATGTGGTTAATGGGGATGGAATTCATGTTGATCCCACAAAGATCGAGGCAATCAAGAATTGGGAGACGCCTACAACGCCAACCGAGATTCGACAATTCTTGGGTTTGGCTGGCTACTATCGAAGGTTCATCGAGGATTTTTCGAAAATCGCTCAACCATTGACGCTCCTGACCCAGAAAGATAAGAAGTTTGATTGGGGAATCAAACAGGAAGAGGCATTTCAGATACTGAAGGATAAGCTTTGTAACGCGCCAATCTTAGCTCTACCAGAAGGTACTGATGACTTTGTGGTATACTGCGACGCATCGCGTCAAGGACTGGGTTGTGTGTTGATGCAACGCCAAAAGGTCATTGCTTACGCATCGCGCCAACTGAAAGTGCACGAAAAGAACTATACCACACACGATTTAGAGCTTGGCGCAGTGGTTTTCGCTTTAAAGATCTGGAGACACTACCTGTACGGTACGTAATGCACAATCTTCACAGATCACAAGAGCTTACAACATATATTCAACCAGAAAGAGCTGAATATGAGGCAAAGACGTTGGGTTGAATTGCTAAACGACTACGACTGCGAGATAAAGTATCACCCAGGGAAGGCGAATGTAGTCGCCGATGCCCTAAGTCGTAAAGAAAGAATCAAGCCCATAAGGGTTAGAGCCTTGGAAATGATCATACGAACCGATCTTTCCTTGCGCATTCGTGCTGCACAAAAGGAAGCTCTCAAGGAGGGAAACCTTGAGGAAGAATATCTCCGTGGAATGGAAAAGCTTTTGGTACCAAACGAGGAAGGGACGTTATGTTTTGAGAAAAGGATTTGGGTTCCTCTGTTTGGTGGATTAAGGGAAGTTATTTTCGATGAAGCGCACAAGTCACGGTACTCTATCCACCCTGGATCGGATAAGATGTACCAGGATCTCAAAAATTACTATTGGTGGCCTAGGATGAAAGGCGACGTTGCTGTTTATGTGAGCAAATGTTTAACGTGCGCTAAGGTCAAGGCGGAATACCAGAAGCCTTCGGGACTTCTGCAACAACCTGAGATTCCCAAGTGGAAGTGGGAACAAATCTCAATGGATTTTGTTACGAAACTGCCAAGAACGCCAAGAGGCCATGATATGATTTGGGTGATTGTTGACCGCCTAACAAAGTCCGCACACTTTCTGCCAATCAAGGAGAAAGATAGTACTAGTAAACTTGCGGAAATTTACTTGAGAGAGATCGTAGCACGTCATGGAGTACCACTCTCGATCATCTCTGATAGAGACGGAAGGTTTGTGTCAAGAATATGGCAATCTTTCCAAGAATCTTTTGGCTCACAATTGAATCTGAGCACTGCGTTCCATCCGCAAACTGACGGCCAGAGCGAGCGAACGATACAAACTTTGGAAGACATGCTGAGGGCATGTGTTATGGATTTGGGCGGTAGCTGGGATAAACACTTACCTTTGGTCGAATTTTCATACAACAACAGCTACCACACCAGTATTGGTGTCGCGCCATTTGAGGCCCTATACGGACGCAAGTGCCGATCACCACTATGTTGGTCTGACGCAGGTGATAGGCAGCTTGCTGGTCCCGAGATCGTCCAAGAGACGACAGACAAGATTGCGCAAATTCTTAAACGCATCGAAGCTGCTCGCCACAGACAAAAGGCCTACGCGGATCCAAACCGGAAGCATGTGGACTTCCAAGTCGGAGAAATGGTGTTACTGAAAGTTTCACCCTGGAAGGGGGTGGCACGCTTTGGGAAGCGTGGGAAGTTGAATCCGCGCTACATTGGTCCTTTCAGAATTCTGGAAAGAATTGGAACTGTAGCATACAAGTTGGACCTACCTGCTGAACTGAATGGTGTTCACGATACATTTCATGTATCCAATCTAAAGAAAAGTCCAACTCAAATTGACGTTGCCATTCCCATCGACGAGATTCATATTGACGACACGCTCCACTTTGTTGAAGAACCTGTTGAGGTCACAGATTGGAAAGTTAACAAGACCCGCCGGAGCAGTGTCAAACTCGTCAAAGTACGTTGGAATGCCAGACATGGTCCTGAATTTACCTGGGAACATGAGGACCGGATGAAAGAGAAATACCCCCACTTATTTCCTAAGAACTCTGCATCTACGAGCGGAACTTAAATTTCGGGACGAAATTTATTTAACGGGGGGAGAATGTGACAACCCGCACTAAACCAGGTATCCGTACAACTTAATTAATGATTAATTACTACTTGATTACTGTGCTTGTTTGAACTAGCTGATAAACTGCTACCTGCATATTGATACATGCACTTACTTGCATCATACTTTATTTGCTGTCACTACATTATTTACATACTGGACCCTAGTGACAAACCTGATGCACAAAAAGCACAGTAGCACTAAACGGATACACAGTGAACATGCTGATATAACCAGCATCAGGCAAATACTGCCTCTAAGGCCTGTTAAGAGCCTCAAATATTTTGGCTACACTGGTAGTGAGTGTAGGGATATAAGGATTGTGGCACCGCGTCTCTAGGAATAAGATACACTGATTCGGATGTGCCAAAAACGTACTTTAAGTACCAAACACAGCACTTTAATAAATAAACCAGCTTCTAGCTGACTAGTAAAGTGCCAGTAGATGAGAAAATAGCACTAGACACTTTCTAAAGTGTCGGGAAAACAAATTGTGTCACTAAAAATGTAATAACGACACTTTAAAGCGTTACAAAAGGCTTTAACGGATTACTATCCAACCGGACACCCGGACTTTACCCGGAACATGAAAATATTACTATTTTCACTATTTATATTTTTTTTTCTGAGCCAGCTAGGGTCCCCGTATACCCTAACACCCGTGATAATACATAACACTCTAGTAACTAATATTATAATCCTAATAACCTAACTAATACTTGGAGATTAGTTACAAACTAACCAAATAACCCCCCCCCCCCTTACGATTTCGGTCCCCTAGGGGACACACTTGTACCTTGCAAGATCTCCTAATCATCTTTGTTAAATATCTAAACTACACATTACCCATTGGGTAATAGCACATGATTTTGTCTATAAAATCTAGTAATTACTTAACATAATCATCCATCACAAAATCCAACTTTCACACACTCTCTCCCTCCCTATCCACTCTCGGCCGAACCCCCTTACAAGCACCCACCCATTTTCGGTTCTTGTTCACTCCATTCCAAGTATATACAAGCCTCACAAGTCGCGTATTAGGAGCTTTGGTGCACTCGGAACGCGAAGGACCTCTACCGTTAGCTTTTATCCACCTCTTTTTCGTCAAAGATCTTCCCTAGCCTTGAGCTAGAGGTATATCACTTAAATCTCATATTTAAGCAAATCTAAAGTGGTTAAAAGAAATTATGTCGGTTGAATCTCGTTAAAATGAAAGATGATGATCAAAAGTCTAGTAAAATACTAAAAGTGGTGGTTAAAGACATCTAACTTGTGTAAAAGTCGTAGGACTTGAAATTTGTGTTTATCTAGACCCGATCTATGATGTGGTAGCTCGGATCTCCGTTTAACCCGACTTTGTAAGATCATGTATCTTCACATAAGCTCGTTTTTAGTTAACACAAGGGTTAAAAGGTGAAACTCTACCACACAAGATACATGAACTTGTGTAAAAATGTTTATTTGTGTAAAAGTGATTTAACCGGTACAATGGTGTTTAAAACTAGCGGATCTACGTACCTGCAAGTGGTATTTTTGAAGAACCACACATTTAAGAAACCATGTATTTTAAAGAAAGGATCTTACACTAACAAACATGATTTTATAAACCACAAGTGTGTAGACACTTGTGAAATGAAAAGATCCGACAAATAACTATTTTTGGGAAAAATGACTAGAAGTTGTAAAGACGGATTTCTCTAGTCACAAGGTTTTTACGAGATTAAAGTTACTTTATATAGAGATCTACATATATAAAGGTGATTTACACTATAGATTCGGAAAAACCGCAAGTTCATGCGATTATGAGATTTACATACTTATCGACTAGTTTGATGTGTCGGAAATTGTTTGATTGAATAAAGAAATTGTTGAATTGATTTGTTAAAAGAAAATGATACGCTTGAAAGCGTGGCCACCTCCAGTTACAGAGGAAACTCTGGCGAAATTTTCTAAAAACCTAACACTTAGGCTTATTTACACAACAAGTGTTAGAGCTATTTTTGAACATATTTTCGAAACATAAATTTCGCCAGCACTATATTTTACTAAATATTCGGAGGTGGGATTTTCACAAAGATTAACGTGATAAATATATTTGTCACAACACTGTTTAGGATTATTTTGTGAAAATACATAAATATTATTTTAGAGCAAAAATAATATTTACAAGCGTTAATAATTCCAAAACTTTACGAACGCTTCCATTAACATATAAGTTACACCGGTAATTACATTACCACAAGATTGATAAAACGTAACTTACGCACATGTATTGTATTCCCCATCCTTGGGAAGAAGTATAACTACCAAGTGTATACGGAACATAAACACGAAATAGTTGTCTAACTATTTCCCAAAGACTTAAACTATAAAGCTAAAGCACGGCCGTCCGTCTAATAGAATTAGCACTTGTAGGTCGTTGCACAGCTTACTGTATTGGAGACACTTGGTAGAGACGCGCATTCACAGTGAGTTCATGTCCCCCTTTTCTCTAACTGTTTTCAGTTTTCATAACTGCGGGGGTGAAATACATGTTACTTTGTTTACAAGTACTTTATACACGGTATGATTTACGTAAGGAGGTTTAGATCATGTGAATGGGTAGTTAGAACACCGAGGGACTCGAGCGGTAGATCTATCTGGGTGTAGCGAGCCCAGCTCTAGGCCCAACAGAACGGACCTCTCGGAGGACCAACAGAACGGACCTGGAGTGACTTGGTACCCAACGCAAAAATCGGCTAGGGTTGTGTCTACTTACTTGCATTTCACAACATGCTAATGGCCTTGCAAACCATTGGTGATCACAAGTCCTCTTACACTGCTACATACCAGGAAACTTTTATACTTACAAGAGTTTTTACTTACTCACTTGCACATGAACTCGCTCAACATTATTGTTGATTTTTCAACTCACATGTATTTCAGGAAATTAAACGGATCTGGCACGGTATGGAACGTTTTCCGCTGCACTTGTCATGAAGTCATCAGGGTTTAGGGGATGTGTCTCTTTCCTGGACAAGACACAGTCCTTAAACCACGTTTATGTTATGTTATATGTTGTAATGTCTACTGAACCAGGTTATGGTTGTTGGTTAAAACAATGGTACTGTAATTTGTTTTCAAAACTTAATGGATGACTTGCATGGTTTTTAAATTCATATAGCTTGTTATGATTAAGCTATGGTATTGAGAAGTCACACCAAAATTAACCACGCTTCCGCAAAGCCAGGGTGTGACAGAAAGTGCAATTATCGGGAAAAACAACGAAAAGTCTAACCAACAACTAAATGACGCCTAATCAATCACTTCATCTTCCAGACTAAATTAGCGCTTAAAAGGCTACCTGTAATCAAGTCAGATCGGCGATGCTCGTTTATTGCAGTTCCTCCTCCATCTTCTTCCGATTTCGCCTCACTCGACACCGGTAAATTAGGGTTTCCACTCACAATCTCATTCTCTTCCTCTTCTTTCACAGCAGCTTCAATCTGACTCTTAAAAAATCCCTACTGAAATAACATCATCGATGAATCATCAACTATCTTAACACTATTCTTAACACACAAACATACAATTAAATTAGAGGCATATGAACCTAAAAATTCAAGAAAAACAAAATAATGAATCAAAGATCGATGAATTACCAGATCGGAGCACTAAATAAGTCCCTCGAGGTGAGAGTCATTCTTGATATTGAGCCGGTGAAATTGAATGTGACCACTCCGTGGAAGAGAGTCCGATTCAATGAAGAAGCAATAGATGAAACAAACAACGCAGAGGATAGAGGATTGATTGAGAGATGAATCGGCAAGGTGAAATACAGATTTTGATCTAGGGTTTTTATTTGAAATAGGATTTAGAAGGGAAGTAATTCATTATGGAAACAAAAGATGCGATATAACGCAGTGTGAAAGGAGAAAGAGCGTTCTCTTATTTTGCCGCTCAAATGAAAAGAATATGGATTGTAAGAATCACACGTGACAATAATATGTTTAAGATCATGCCATGTGGCCTAAAATGGTTTTGTTTTATTAGAAGTTATAGATTATAGATTTTATAGAACTTTTTATGATTATGCATTTTTAATATGAAGTCTGATTCTTTCTCTATACGCTTGGTTTATTGACCTATTAAATTGAGTTGGTAATATAATCATTATTAGAAATATTAGTAATGAACATAATAATTGTTTCCAAACAGTGGTAATAATTTTATGCACCTTGATTAGATGATGAAACCAATAAACATGGACCATATTTATTCTAAATTAACATAATTACACATCATTTTGAGTTAGTGGCAAAATCATTTATGGATTCATGGTAAATACGATCATGGATCCATGGTGAATCAGAATCACTCTTCTACACATGTAGACATTTCAAAGTGCTCTTACAAAAATGTGTGCAAACCGGTCCTATGGTTATCTTTATCGTATATTACGAGGATGGTTAGCATGCCAACTTTGATCTCAAAGGTGTATGAACTGGTCTACCTATAAATCAACGTGAAACTTCAACATTCAAGATTGAGGTGTTACATTAATGATAGAAATCAGTGAGTTTCTTGTTTTTTTTTTTTTTTTTTCAATATATCATTGTTTTGGAAATATTCAGATATATCTTGCAAGCTGGTTAAGCATATTATTGTATATAACTTGTTCCTTTCGATGGATAGTACTTTTTTAATTTTATTTTTTAATCTATTTTTTAATTTCGCGTTTCATACTAGAAATAATATACACCTTTAATATATTACTCCCTCCGTCCCATTAAAAGTGTCCTGTTTTGAATTTTCAAAGTCTTTATTTATAAAATTTGACCTTAAATAATTTTGTTTGTGTTAGATAATACTTGATGAAAGTTATATGATTTGAGTGTGTTTTACAAGTGTTTTTATCGGGTTAATTTTCATCAAGTTTTATATAACACAAAAAATATATAATTAAAGTCAAAGTTTATAAATAAAGACTTTGAAAATTCAAAATATGACACTTTTAATGAGACGGAGGTAGTAATAATTTTATTTTTTCTTTGATAATTTGTGTTCGTTAATTTAAAAGAAATTAAATACGCAATTGTGTTTGATTTTTTCTCAACATTTCGATGTAGATTTCATAAAAAACAGAGTTGTATTCAAAATATAGTATTATTTTGGTGTCGTAAACTATATCGAATACTTGTACCGCACCGGTATCATAACAGACATTGCTGATACCGGTTGAACAACTTAAGTACCGATTTTGGTATTATTGGAACATCGACATTAGTATCTATGGTTTCGATCGGTATTGTAATGAAGCGAACCAATACCGACCGAACAACGTCAGTTTCAGTATCGGTATTATTGAAACCATTATCGGCATCTGTTTGTATGTTTTTTTATCGATATAAAACATGTGTCGATTTCTTTTTGGGGTTGTACCGGTAATGAAACGAACCAATACGAACTGAACAACATCGATAGCGGTATCAACACTATCGGAACTGGTATTGTTATTTTCTTTTTATGGTTTTTGATCGATGAAACATGTGTTGATAACTGATACGGATCCGACACTTCAAGGAGATCCACCCGGGGATACAAGTTCGGACCTCGGTCCGGTTCAAAGTGGCTAGCAAAGGCCCGGTTTCAATAGATCCAATCCAACCATCTATTTTCTTTTAAGTCTCGTAATCTTTAATATTTGTGTTTTATTTAGTTCCTTTATTTGTGGGTTTCCATGTTTATGGTTTCCTTATGTTTTCTTATTTAAACGTTTGTAACTTGGTTGGATTGTTAAGTTTTTATGAATTAAGAAAAGTTTCTAAGAACAGTTGTTCTTGATTACTCGGTTGGCCGAGAATCGTCCTATCCAAGCTAGGGTCTCTAGCTCCCGCTTATACGAATCCGTATCAAGTGGTATCAGTAGCTCAGGTCCTCAGGATGTCGGTGCAAGGGAGAGATCGTTGTCATGCAAACCGTAGATTCATCGCCGGAGGCAACGACTATGAACAATGTGATCCTCGCGATGTCGCTGAGATCGAACTATTTTAACAACGGATTCGTGATCTCGAACTCAACCAATATGAGCGGGATGATCGATCCGCTACCGAGTCCGTCGTGTGGGATGATGACCGTGACCCACTCTTCCAGAATATTTTTGGCTGTCAACGCCAAGACGCACCCCACCCCCATGACCCACTTCGTGCTTTCGGTATTCGTACGGAGGTTCCGGAATTCGAAGGAAGGTTGCAACCATATTATTTCTTGGATTGGCTTCAAACTGTGGAACGGGTTTTTGATCTTCACAATATTCCCGACCCAATGAAGGTGAAACTGGTGGCTATCAAGTTAAAAAAATCGGCATCCTTATGGTGGGAATACATACAGCAACAACGATATCAGGAAGGGAAGCACAAAGTCAATACATAGGAGAAGATGAAACGTCTCATGAAGGCTAAGTTCTTACCGGCTAATCATAAGCAAGACACCTATCTTGACTATCATAATTTGCCAACAATCGCTAACAATGGAGGAATTCATTAGTGAGTTTGAACGCATGCGCCTACGATGCGGCGCCGAAGAAGACGATGAACAGGTAATAGCTTGATTTTTGGGTTCTTTACGACAGGAAATAGCTGATGTGGTTTGCTTGCAACAATTTTGGTCGTTTCATGACGTATGCAAACTCGCCGTATGTCGCAACCCCCGATCCCTTATCTGTCCCGGGGATGGGCGGACGCGAACCCAGAGTTTCGGTGGTATCAGTTTGCGTTAATTTGGCAGCGGAAATTACATCAGGACCGTAGTTAGGAAATGTTTATCAGAGTAAAACCACCATATTTAATATTAATAATCACATGGGTAAAACCCAAGTTTCTTATTGCAATACATTTATAGGGATAACCCTATTTTATTGAATTTAAAACATCGTTTATTAGGTAACTTTTATAGCCACATTTTTCCCAAGCCTTCAGTGCTCTCCAGCTGGCTTTTTACTAATTGGCTGTCACATTGTGTTACCTGAAACGCGTTTTAAAAACATTTGTCAGTGGGAAATACTGGTGAGTGAATCCCAATTTAATCAAGAAACATTATATCAATTAAAACAGTATTGAGAGCGATCACATTGTTTATTTCTCCACAATTACTCATTCAGTACTGTCAATCCTGACTTGTGGGTCATATTACACATTGGCTAACTCGTTGTCCAATGGTAACGTACTGTTATCCCCGACTTACTACACGCAGTAGTACATTTTGTATACAAAACCCCAACATACCGGCAGTAATTGAAGAATTACAAAGACTCAATCACCGCTTAATCACATTGTAAAACAATTAAGGTTTTGTAAAATATTACAAAAAGATTAACAAAAAGAGGATAAACTCACTTTGCTATCTTAGACTTTGCGTAAGGGTTTCCTGGGAATAATCTATAATTTATACAAATGTACATAGGTTAGTATCATAACCCTTTGAAATTATTAATGATACCCTCCCCGAGACGACATTCCAACAACTACGTCGGGCAGAACCACGAGAGTTGTTACGGAACCCTAAATCAATCGGGCATTGTATCTACTACGAAACTGGGGTTATAATACTTACAACGGAGCAGAACCTTGCTAATTAGGGGGTATAATACCCGTGTATTATAAGCCTACTATCAGAATTTGGGATTGAGAATCGAAGAATGAACGAATTGAAATGAAATCTGATGCGTTCTATTTATACTTGCTGAACTGGACTCTCACGCGGCCCGCGTAAGAGTAGCCTTAGGGTTACGCGGCCCGCGTCAACCCTGGGTCAACGAATAGCTTAGCTGGGTCAGCATGTAGGTCCGCCGGGTGTTAGGCCACGTGGCCGCACCGGGCTGCGCCACCTTTTGAGATACACGCGGCCCGCGTAAAGGTTGGGGTGGGGTTACGCGGCCCGCCTCAACTTAAAATTTCAGATTTTTAATTTATTTTTAATGTTATACTATATTTTGGGCTCGGTTTTCACTTACGGGGTGTATATAAAGACATATTGGGATATTTTAAAATATACTAAGGTGTCGGAAAATTATGAGGGTGTCGGTTTTATTGAGGGTTGTTACATTATCCCCACCTTATTTTAGAGCTCGTCCTCGAGATCTACTGGAACAAATGCGGATATTTCTTTTGCATTTCCGATTCAAGCTCCCATGTGTACTCATGTCCTCTTTTGGAGTCCCACTTTACTTTGACCAGAACTAATCTCTTATGCTTAAGATTCTTGACTTTCCTGTCTTCAATCTGTAGAGGCCTTTCTACAAACTTGAGTTGTTCATTTACCTCTATATCCTTAAGAGGTACTATTTGTGATTCATCGGCAAAACACTTTTTGAGATTAGATACAGGAAATACATCATGTATTCCTGCCATTTCCTCTAGCAGTTGTAGCTGATAGGCTACAAGTCCTATTCTTCTAATGATCTCAAAAGGTCCAATATACCTGGGACTTAGCTTTCCCCGTTTGATGAATCTTACTACTCCTTTCCAAGGAGAGACCTTTAATAATACTTTATCTCTTACTTGAAATTCCAATGGCTTGCGTCGGTTATCGGCATAACTCTTTTGTCGATCACGTGCTGCTTTCAGTCGTTCCTTAACTTGAATAATCTTATCAGTTGTTTCTTGCACTATCTCAGGTCCAGATAGTTGCTTTTCCCCAATTTCTGCCCAACAGACTGGGGTTCGATACTTTCGTCCATAAAGTGCTTCGAATGGTGCAGCATTGATACTTGTGTGATAACTATTATTATAAGAAAATTCTATTAAAGGTAAGTGATCGTCCCAATTACCTCCAAAATCGATTACACAAGCTCTAAGCATGTCCTCCATTGTCTGAATTGTTCTTTCACTTTGTCCATCCGTTTGAGGGTGATAACCCGTGCTTAGATTTAACTTGGTTCCCATCGCCTTTTGGAAACTTGACAAAAAATGAGAGGTAAATCGGCTATCTCTATCAGAAACAATTGATAAAGGAATGCCATGTAAAGAAACAATTTCATTTACATATAATTTGGCTAACTGTTTCATACTGAAAGTTTCTCTCATTGGTAGAAAATGAGCTGACTTGGTTAGTCTATCTACAATAACCCAGATTGTATCATTTCCTTTCTTTGTTTTGGGTAATTTAGTAACAAAATCCATTGTTATCAATTCCCATTTCCACACGGGCATTTCTAACTGTTGTAATAGACCTGAGGGTTTCTGGTGTTCAGCTTTGACTTGTGAACAGGTTAAACATTTAGAAACATAGGCTGTTATGTCCTTTTTCATTCCTATCCATCAGAAATTCTTCCTTAAATCCTGATACATCTTATCATTTCCTGGATGCATCGTATACTTAGACTTATGGGCTTCTTCTAATATACGATGACGTAAATTTTCTAATTTAGGTATCCACATTCTCTTTTCATGGAATCTCCAAATTCCATCTGTTCCTTGTTCTAACTCTTTTAGCATACCTTTTAATTTTTCAGTATCTTCCTTGATTACTGATTCTTGTGCTTCTCTTATTTGATTATTTAAATCTACTTGTAGATTTAATTTAAGAGAACGTATCCTTTTTGGCTTTTCATGATACTTTCGGCTTAAAGCATCTGCCACTACATTTGCTTTTCCTTCATGATACTGGATATCACAATCCTAGTCACTAAGCATCTCCATCCAGCGTCTTTGTCTCATATTCAACTCCTTTTGCTTGAAGATAGACCTTAAACTCTTATGATCAGTGAATATGGTAAACTTACTACCATAGAGGTAATGTCTCCAAATCTTAAGAGCAAAAATTATAGCTCCTAACTCTAAATCATGTGTTGAATAATTCTCTTCATGATTCTTAAGTTGTCTAGATGCGTAAGCTATAACCTTTTGACGTTGCATTAATACACATCCATAACCTAATTTAGAAGTGTCACAATAGACTATAAAGTCTTCAGCTCCTTCTGGTAATGCTAATATGGGTGTATGGGTTAATTTATGCTTAGGGATTCTAAATGCTTCTTCTTGTTTTAATCCCCATTCAAACTTAACAGATTTACAGGTTAGCTTAGTTAAGGGAATGGCTATTCTAGAAAAATCTTGAAAAAATCTTCTATAATAACCGGCCAATCCTAAGAAATTTCTAACCTCAGTTGGTGACTCAGGGTTTTCCATTTAGTAATCGCCTCGATCTTTGTGGGATCCACATGAATTCCTTCATGATTGACTAGGTGTCCAAGAAACTGTACCTGTTCTAACCAAAACTCGCACTTTGAAAATTTAGCGTAAAACTTTTCCTTTCTTAATAAACTTAAAAGTGCGTTCAAATGCTTTGCATGATCCTCTTTTGATTTGTGCTAAACAGACTATAAAAATAAACTAAATTAGACTCTCTATTCTAGACACTATAAAGCTTTAATT
Source organism: Helianthus tuberosus (assembly GCA_030545235.1). Lineage (NCBI taxonomy): Eukaryota > Viridiplantae > Streptophyta > Magnoliopsida > Asterales > Asteraceae > Helianthus > Helianthus tuberosus. The sequence goes on from CM060369.1 coordinate 91,389,238, forward strand.
CTAGACTCGACCTAAAACCACACAATCGGCAAGTGTACCGATCAATGTAGTATAACCTAGGAAGTCCGGATATCGAACCACGAGACTCTATTTATCACGTAAACTAGACTCTGACTAGACGCTGACAGACACGACTTAACTTGTTTAATTGTTTGGGGGGGGGGTGTTACGGAAAACTAGGAAATCTATATTAAACTACTAAAACTAGACTAAAGACGAACGAAGACTGCGAACTTTTTCTTATATGAGAACGGGACCACCTAGACAAGAATCCTGGATTGTTTTTAAGAGATTACCGATTAAGTTAAATGCACAAGTTATGGAACCGGGATCTTAAAATACTAAACCTATTAAGAACCAACGAGGCCCCTTGACCCTTCTCAAGGAGAAACCTGTGGAACTACCTAGGCCGTTAATTCTACCGGTTATTAGACGTCTTCCCAGTTGTCTAATTATTGTGTAAGTACCCTAATGTTGACCTATTATTTCCCAATCCTAGATCTAGGGTAGTTTGCAGTAATAAATTTGACTTGATAGACTAATAAAACCGACAGGTAAACCAAGACATAACCTTTCCCAAGGCCTATCTAAAGCAATTCGCCGGGTAAGACCTACCAATAGCCCTTCACTTCCCAGGTATTAGGACTAGTAGAACATTAAGACTTAGCAAATTATTATCAGTTACTTCTAGGGGTTATTGGCCAATTCTCCCTAAAGAGTGAAGGTTTTCTAACGTGATATAGACACTCACCGAAACCCTAAACCCTAATATGACTCTACGTTGTGATAAAGACCGTCACTAAGAATCATATGAAGCAAATAATAACAATAAACCAACTCAAAGCACGCATACACATCAAATCATTAAATCAAACCGCTTACTAAACACAATCAATCCATAACAATCATGCAAATAACAAAAACGGTAAAATCTTTATATTAATCCATTTATCAAGTCTAGGTGGTTTATAAATTTAGCCAAGAAACATAGTCTTAAAAGTAAAAACACAAAGTCTAGAACAAGAATTCATTGAAGTAAAATAAGAAAAAATAGAAAATAAAAGAAATCGTAAGGTAGAACCCGTAAATTCCTTAATCTCTAAGCTTCCCACTTGACCCAATGATTCCCGAGCTTGATTTCGTGCGTCTGATCTTTTCTGCGTCCGATGTATATTGCGTCTCCCCAACTGTCTTCGTCTCAGCCGTGCGTCTGATGATGTGCCGCCCCCTGTTGCGTATATATATGGCCTAATATATCTTTCGAGCTTATGCCAAATACCTCTTTTTTAATTGTAGTCCAATTCCCTTTCCTTGAACTAGACCTTTTTAGCAAATAGGAAACATGGTGTGGACCTGTGCTTGTGAGTCTCGAATGGCCCAAACAACTAATAAAAAGGGCCGGTCAACTTAATTATTTTCGGTCAACATGTCCACGAATCTCAAAATCAAAACAATCAGATCCTTTATTTTTATTCTATCATGGACTTGGAATGAATTAATTCCAACTTTCAATCACTTTCCATTAATAGCCCCCATCTTTGCTAAACTATTTTTAAATGGCTTTCAACTTTTTGCACTTTAGTCCCTCGAGTTTAACCAACTCCCGATTCTTCGTTTATTTATCATTTAAGCTCGTTTATGATTCATTTTTCGCACCGGGACCTGAAATCAAAGCTTAACGTCAGCAGTATCACAATTCTAACCTAAAACAGACTCAAAACGACTGAAAACTGACCAAAATATACACTATAAACATATGTACTTTGCAGTACATCATCTTTACTCTTAGAATAAATGAGAATATCATCTATGAAAACAATTATGAATTTATCCAAATATGGCTTACATATTCGGTTCATCATGTCCATAAATGCAGCTGGGGCATTGGTTAAACCAAATGGCATGACAGTAAATTCATAATGGCCATACCTCGTTCTAAATGCGGTTTTAGGAATGTCCTCTTCCTGTACCTTTAATTGATGATATCCTGACCTTAAATCGATTTTAGAGAAAAATCGAGCTCCTTGTAGTTGATCAAACAGATCATCGATTCTCGGTAATGGGTACCGATTCTTAATCGTAACCTTGTTTAATTCACGGTAGTCAATGCACATACGCATTGATCCGTCCTTCTTTTTAACAAACAATATCGGCGCTCCCCATGGTGACGAACTAGGTTGTATAAATCCTTTTTCTAACAATTCGTCTAATTGTTTCTTCAATTCTTGCATTTCTGCAGGTGCCAAACGGTAAGGTGCTTTGGCAATCGGTGCTGTTCCTGGTATTAAATGGATTCTGAATTCGACTTCTCTATCTGGAGGTTGCCCTGGCAATTCTTCTGGAAATACATCTGAAAACTGAGATACTACTGGAATATCTTTTAAATCCTTTCCTTTAGTGTTAGTGATTATGGAAATCAAATACACTATAGAACCTTTTCTTATATAACTTGCAGTTTTCATCACAGAGATGAATTTTGTAGTTCTAGATAGTTTATCTCCTTTAATTGTGATCGTTTTACCTTTTGGTGAGTTTACTTGGATTGACTTTTGATCACATAAAATACTGACTTTGTTGGCTATTAACCAATCCATTCCTAAAACAACTTCGAATCCTGCCAGATTCATGGGATAAAGGTTTGCAATAAATTTCTGATTTAAAATTTCTATTCTTGCTCCCTGCAAGATTTCAGAAATCCTAATGGTTTATCCATTAGCTGTCTCTACTAAGCATTCTAGTGGTAGTTTAGTTAATGACTGATTTAGAAATTTGCAAAATGATGTATTAATAAAAATTTGGTTTGCACCAGAGTCAAATAATACTTTAGCAAAAACATCTGTTGGGATTAAACCCTACCAAAGGAACAGATAATTAAAGCCAAAACTGGATCAGAGCAGTGGATCCAGAATAAGCAGATGTTATGTATACAAGTCTCTCCCCTTGAAAGTGGTTTCAACATCTGCTGACCTCCTATCTACTGATCGTATAAACTGCTGACCTACAAACTGCTGATCAAAGTAAAAGACTGATGGAAGATTAAAGCTCTACTGTTCAATCTACTGCCTTGAGTCAAGCTCTGCTGATCATGACAAGTACTGTTGGGTTCACATCAGTGGAAGGATGCTGCAGTAGTTTAGTTATCTTTATGTAATGAAATGTAATAGCAGTAGTTAGCATAGCAGAGGTTGTATAGATCAGGGGTTAGAGTTTGTTAGGAGGTTAGATATCACTTTCATGGTGACGTCAGCTTAGATGCCTCAGTGGTTTGCTCATGCCTATAAATAGAACAGTACCATGCACTGTTCTATTTAGCTCTTTCACTATCTTCTTCCTGCACGAACAAATACTGTGAGCTCAGGCTGAGGGGGAGTTTGTTGCATACTTACAAAATTGTAATCGTTGTTGAAATTAAATTCAATCATTCAGTTCAATGTTAAACATGTATGTTAAAAGCAATTCTCCTGTTTGATTGTGAAAAGTTTGCTTCCATCTTAATTCCACTGCACAACTCATTCATCTTCATCTTAATTCAAACGTAAAACACAATCAAAACCAAACTCAGATCCTAACAATTGGTATCAGAGCTTGGACTGTCAAATTTGATTTAACAATCATTTTGACGTAAATAGTTCAGCTCACAAAAGTTGATACTGATAGTTTGTTCGTTTTGTTGAAAAACAGAGCAAGGTTTAATCACCATCAAAGTTGATTAATCAGTGCCTGTAAAACAACCAGGATGACGTCACAATCACAAGATGATAAGAATAACATTGGCTCTCTTTTCAAAGCACCCATGCTTAAACGTAATGAATACAACATCTGGGAGAGAAGGATGGGTCACATCCTTGCTCAACAGAACACTGGATGTTGGAGGTCTGTTGTTTTTGGTCCCCATGTTCCTATGGTGCCAAGTGCTGAGGATGCAAAGAAGTTCGTTCCTAAACCAACTGAAAACTATACTGAAACTGATTTTCAAAAGTTCGAACTCGATGCCAAAGCATTTAGCATCATAGCATCTGCATTACCCAATGAAATCTATGCTAGACTGTTACATTGTAACAGTGCCAAAGAGCTATGGGATGCACTAAAGGAACAGTTTGGGGGGACAGAAGAAGTTATCGAAAACAATAGGGAAATTCTGAATCAGCAGTATGAAACATTTTGTCACATCAAGGGTGAATCATTGACTCAACAATTTGAGCGATTCAGTTATCTCATTAGTGAACTAAGGCTTGTTAAAGTAACATTTCCAAATTCAACTCAAAATAGCAGGTTCCTTAGATCACTACCAGAAAAATGGGATACCATAGCTTTTGTTACTAGAAACTCTGATGAGTTCAAAGATCTGACCCTGACCCAACTTCATGGTAGACTCTTGACCTATGAAAGGGAGTTAAACCAGAAAAAGAAGTTGCAAGAGTCTGGAAAAGTTGCTGATGATTATTCATTCGGTAGCACAGCTCTTTTTGGTCAGGAAGAATCTGGTAGCAGTAGTAAGGATCAGGGTTATGATCACTTTATTGATATAACTGCTGGTGGAAATTTTAACAACCCTGATCCTCACTCTGCAAATTATGCTTTTACTGCAAATTGTGAAAACCAGATGTCAGATAACTTGTGCTTTGAACTCAATGATTTGCAACACTTTGATCCCACTGACTTAGAAGAGATGGACATTTTGCATCAATTGGCTTTGCTTAGTGTAAGAACAAGTAAATTCTACAAAAGAACAGGGAGAAAATTCCCAGGGTTACATGGGAATTTAAGGGTGGGGTTGGATAAATAAAAAATTAAGTGCTACAAGTGCAATAGGCTAGGTCATTTTGCTAGGGAATGCAGGAGTCAAACCACTGGTCCTATAATCACTCATCCCAGCTTAAACCCTAGACCACAAAATCAAAGCACTGTTCACTATACCCAATATATCCCTGCAGCCCATGTTAACACTGCTCACTATCCTGCAACCCCTGTGCCTGTGCATTATGTTCAAACCACTGTTCCACAAATTCAGTATGTTCAAACCCCTATCCCTCAGGCACAAGTGCAACCTGTTGCACCTCAACAAGCTGCTCCAACAGTGGTTAACTCAGATGATACACATTTGCAGCCTTCACCAACAAATGCCATCATACCATACCAAGGAGATTTAATCTTCTTGAGATCTTATCCACCTGATCAAATCATTGGCAACATCAAAGAAGGGGTGCTCACAAGAAGCCAAACCCAAAACATTTGTCTTTTCGCTGGTTTTCTATCACTCCATTAGCCAGTCAAGTACCAAGAGGCACTGAAAGACAACAGCTGGGTAGAAGCCATGCAAGAAGAGCTCCAACAGTTTAAAAGATAACAAGTATGGGAGCTTGTACCACTGCCAAAAGATGTAAGTCCCATCGGCACAAAGTGGGTCTTCAAAAACAAAACTGATGAAAGGGGCATTGTTGTCAAGAATAAAGCCAGGCTTGTGGTTCAAGGTTACAGACAGGAAGAGGGGATTGATTATGATGAAACATTCGCCCCTATAGCAAGATTGGAAGCTATAAGATTGTTCGTGTCCTTTGCTGTCAACCACAACATGAAGGTGTTTCAAATGGATATCAAAAGTGCTTTCCTCTATGGTACAATTCAAGAAGAGGTGTATGTTTGTCAACCTCCAGGTTTTGAGGATCCATTTTATCCAGATCATGTCTACAAGCTAAACAAAGCTTTGTATGGCTTGAAACAAGCACCTAGGGCCTAGTATGAAACTCTTTCCACCTTTCTACTCTCAAATGGTTTCAAAAGAGGTACCATTGATAAAACACTGTTTCTAAAATGGAGAGGAAAGGATTTAATGATTGTCCAAATTTATGTGGATGACATTATTTTTGGAAGCACATGTAATAAAATGTGTGAAGAGTTTAGGGAACTCATGACAGCTAAGTTTGAAATGAGTGCAATGGGTGAACTGCAATGCTTTCTTGGTCTCCAAGTTCAGCAAATGCAAAGTGGAACTTTCATTCATCAAAGCAAGTATGCTAAAGAACTTTTAAACAAAATTTGATATGAATGATTGTAAACCATGCAGCACACCCATGGCAACAAATAAGCTAGTCATGTCTGATGAAAAGGATGAGTTGATTGACCAAACTCTATATAGAAGCATGATTGGGTCTCTTTCGTATCTAACTGCATCTAGGCCAGACATCATGTTTGCAACATGTGTCTGTGCAAGGAGTCAATCAGCCCCTAGAAAATCCAACCTTATTGCTGTAAAAAGAATATTCAGATACATAAAAAGTGCTCCCACACTTGGTATCTGGTATCCAGCTAATGGGAATATCAAGCTTTCAGGATTTTCAGACAGTGACTTTGCTGGATGTAACACCACATGGAAGTCCACATCAGGAGGGTGCCAGTTTCTAGGTGATTGCTTAGTTTCATGGCAAAGCAAAAAGCAAGCAGCTGTTTCAACATCCACTGCTGAAGCTAAATACATTGCTGCTGCAAGCTGTACAGCCCAACTCCTGTGGCTTCAAAATCAGTTATTGGATTTTGGTATCACTGCCTTAAAGACACCACTCATGTTGGATAGCCAGGCAGCAGAAAATATCATCAAAAATCCAGTTTCCCACTCAACCACCAAACACATCGACATCAGACATCACTTTGTGAGGGATTGCTATGAAAAAGGTTTGATTTCTCTGCATCATGTTCCAACTAAAGACCAGCTGGCAGATGTGCTCACAAAAGCTTTAGATACATCTACCTTTGAAAGCTTGGTTTCTAGGATTGGCATGCTAAACATGGAATAACAAGCAAAATCTTGTTTTTCTATGAATAAAAGCATTAAAATGTTTTCAGAAAATCAAAAATTCATCCTTAAAAATAGCTAAAAATGAAGTTTTCATTAAAATCCTTAAAAGTCTGCCATAACCACTGCTTGTTCAAAAGTCTGCTCTACTCCAAGTCTGTCCACTGCTGAAAGTCAACCCCTGTTCTCTCATTCCCTTGGTAAACACTGTTGTTCAAAATCAGTGTTCTATCCACTGATAGTGAAAATCATCCACTGCTTCCATTTTTTACCGTTGTAACCACTGCCTTTCATCAGGAATTTTCATAAAAGTACTGTCCTTCATTTCATCAGGGGTTGGCATGTGGGCCGTACATAGTGGACAGTCCTTTTGTAACCGATGCCACGTCAGCATTCATTTTTTCACCATAAAACCCCTTTCAAAACCCCAAACAGGGTTTTACTGTCGAATTGAATTCATAAAAATTCTCTTCTCAAAGCAGTTTTTCTCAAAATTCATTCACAACCTTCTTCGATCATCATCTCCAAAATGACAAAATCGAAGTCATCTGCAAAACCCACTTCCAAATCATTTTCAAAAGAAGTCTCTCAAAAGGCCAAACCCACTGAAATTCCACACAAACCGTCTCACAACCTTCTGGGTCTTCTCACAAAACCCGGCACCACTGATGTTTTTGACTCCATCATAAATGTCTTGTCTGCATCAAAGTATAAAACTTTGTTAACAGCAGATGCACCAATTTACTTGGCGACCCAAAGAGAGTTCTGGAAAAATGTAACCCTTGACAAACAAGGTGAGACTGTCATAGCCATTAACTCTTCTCTAAAGGGTAAAGCTTTCAAAATTACACCACAATCCATCTCGGAAGTCTTTCAACTCGAGGATCAGCAAGGTAAAACTTCCTTTCCTAAAAACGAGTTAAAAATTGACTTTATTGAAAGAGAGTATTCAGATACAATGATGAAGAGGGATACCTTACAAAAAGGTTACTTCCCTCCTGCAACAAGGTTTTTATTCCATACCCTCCTAATGTGTGTTTCAAACAAAACCACTGCTTTCAATGAAATACCATTAAAAATTCAAAACCTGGGATATGCTATTCTCCAAGAAGAAAATTTTAATTATTCTCAGAAAATTTTTAATGATCTGGTTAAAAATGTTGAAACAAAAGCATTCTTACTATTCCCAAGATTTTTAAGTTATTATTTTGAAAAGAAACTTGGTAAGAATGATATTGCTGCAATAAAACAAGGTGAATCTTTTCAAATGAACAGCTTAACTGCTGAAACTTTTACACGGATGTCAACACCTTGCAAAACACAAGCAGAGGTGCCTGAGCAGAATTTAGCAGCTACCACTGCTCCTCAGGTATCTGCTGTTGAGCCCACTGCTCAAGATGATCAAAGTAGCAAAACAACTGCTTTGAAACCCACACCTACAATCCACAAAAAGCCAAAACAAAAGAAAACTCAAAACCCCCAAACCTATCAAAAAGGCAACTCTGGAGGATGAGATATCAGAGCAACTGCCAGTGACAACACAAAAGTCACAAGAAACCACTGCTGCTACTTCCTCACAGCAGTTGGTACAAATATCTCAACCCATAACCGAAACTCCTCCTGCTTCTTCTCAAAAAGATCAGGTTGTACACATAGGGACTCCATAATATGATGCTCTGGAATCACTTGCTTCCATCATCCACAGCCCAATGCCCGGGGCAAATTCTCTTTCTACACCTAACCTCACATCCACAATTCCCCCACCAACTAAATTATTGTTGGATGCTATTGATCTGAACCAGGCACAAACCAGTCCTTCTCAATCACCTATCAATGAGAATATACTTCAACAAATGACTGGGTCTGATGTATCAATCATAGCTAACCCACCAACAAGACCTGAGGAGGTTACACCCCTTGAGTTACAAGTAACTCTTGGTGGTAGTCCAAGTGAAGCAGCCACTACAAATGTTGAACCCAATGGTTTACATTTGGACAGTGGTTACATCAATAAGACTTCCTTGGAGGCAATTCCTTCCATAGCACCTCTGACATCCACCAGTGGATTTGTTTTGACCACTGGCAACATCAAAAGGTTGTCAAGTGTTGAAGGAAGAAGACCCCAGTACCAAGAAAAAGGGGCATCAGGGATTAATGTTTGGAGTACACTCCCTACCTCAACCACTGATAAAACCACTGCTAGTGGGAAATCAGATGATCCCATTAAATTGGGTGATGGTTTAAAGTACCTAGAATTGACGGAACGAGTTGAAAAACTGGATACCTCTGTTGCAGAAATTAAAGAAATGCTGCATCAGTTGTTGAAAGTACAAAAGGTGCAATCCACTGTTGTTCCACCTCAAGCACCTGCTCCACCACAAGCACCCGCTGCAAATGAGCTCTGGAATCTATTTCAACCTTTTCTCCAACAACAAAAACAAATAGCTGATCAGCAACATGCAATACATGTACAAGAGCTGAGAAACACAATGGAGTCTAGGTTCAAGAACACACAAGCAGACATCAAGGCTCTCAAGGCCCACATATTGAAAACCACTGGCACTACTCCTCCAACTGTTCTATTTATTGATCAATTACCCCCACATAATGCCAAAAAGGGGGAGAAAATTCAGGAGTGGAAGAAGAAGGGAATAGATGATGGTCTTTACATTGAACCTGAAAAGGATGCCATGACTAGAAAGATTCCCTTGCCAGATGGTAGCAAAAAGGTCGATGTTACCCAAAATGCACTTGATGAAGGAGTAGCAAGTGTAAAAAGGGACATAGAGGCAAAGGATATGTCAAGGTGGAATGAGGAGAAAAGAGCTTACATGGAGCTGAATGCGCAGGGTTGTTTTGGGCTAAAGGATGTTCAAAATCCTATGCTAAAAAGAAATCCCACCCGAAAAGTGAGGGAACCCAAGTCCACACCATCCAGACTCACAAAGCATACTCCAAAACCACCATCCAAAAGCCCCCAACATCAAACCTCCACCCAAACAGTTGTTATAACTCCTGCTGTATCAACATCTGCTGGTACTCCAGTTGTTTCAACATCTGTTATCACTTCAACACACACCACTTCAAGACACACCACAACCACTGCCTTACCACCATCATCATCACCACCAAAAACAACATCACCACCATCTCCTCCTGCCAAAAAGCAAAAGACATCAGATGTTACAACATCTGTTGTAATGACAATAGTGGTTGAAACACCAGTTGTTTCAAAAACTGTTAGTCAATCACAAACCACTGCCATAAAAAACACCACCACTGATCCACCCAAAGCATCATCAGCCTCTCCTATAATAAAAAGGAGAAGGATTTTCATTCCTGATGATGATTCTCCATCACCACCACCAACATCTTCAAAATCTCTATCACTTGTTACAATACCCAAGCCTGTTCCTCTCTCATCAGCTCAAATTCAAAAACCATTAGCTCCTGCAGGTGTTCAATTTCCTCTTGAACTCATAGCAGTCAGAGAAGAAATAAAATCTTTCTACTATGAGGATGATCCTGCTAAAAGGAGTTTGCCATCTGTTGAAGGATATCCAAGGCCAAATAATATTGAAGAATATCTAAAAGTCAAAGCTAAACAAGCAGAGGATATCTCAAAAAGAAATTCACAAGGGAAATCTGATAGAGAAATTCAGCAGAACTATCAATACTTGCTCACACAAGTCAGATCTTTGGAACAATTTGCAAAGAATGTGTGCCAGCAAGTATCAGAAAAGGCAGAAGAATCCCTGAGAAAAGATTATGTTGATACATGTGTTTTTCTCCTTTGTATTTCTTGTGGGCCAGCAAGTATCAAAAACATCTGTTGGGATTAAACCCTACCAAAGGAACAGATAATTAAAGCCAAAACTGGATCAGAGCAGTGGATCCAGAATAAGCAGATGTTATATATATAAGTCTCTCCCCTTGAAAGTGGTTTCAACATCTGCTGACCTCCTATCTACTGATCGTACAAACTGCTGACCTATAAACTGCTGATCAAAGTAAAAGACTAATGGAAGATTAAAGCTCTGCTATTCAATCTACTGCCTTGAGTCAAGCTCTGCTGATCATGACAAGTACTGTTGGGTTCACATCAGTGGAAGGATGCTGCAGTAGTTTAGTTATCTTTATGTAATGAAATGTACTAGCAGTAGTTAGCATAGCAGAGGTTGTATAGATCAGGGGTTAGAGTTTGTTAGGAGGTTAGATGTCACTTTCATGGTGACGTCAGCTTAGATGCCTCAGTGGTTTGCTCGTGCCTATAAATAGAACAGTACCATGCAATGTTCTATTTAGCTCTTTCACTATCTTCTTCCTGCACGAACAAATATTGTGAGCTCAAGCTGAGGGGGAGTTTGTTGCATACTTGCAAAATTGTAATCGTTGTTGAAATTAAATTCAATCATTCGGTTCAATGTTAAACATGTATGTTAAAAGCAATTCTCCTGTTTAATTGTGAAAAGTTTACTTCCATCTTAATTCCGCTGCACAACTCATTCATCTTCATCTTAATTCAAACGTAAAACACAATCAAAACCAAACTCAGATCCTAACAACATCATTAACTAAAAATGTACCAGCTATGACATCTGGAATCATCTTGGCTTCATCTGCAGTCAGAACAAATGCTCTAGCATTTTGAGTATTCTTGTTGTTTGCAGCTGGGGCTAGTTTTGGACAATTAAGCTTAATATGACCTTGTTCTCCGCAGTTGTAACATATCATGTTTTTACCTTTCTTCCTGTAGTTTTCTTCTTTGTGTTCCGATATTTTGCAAAAGTTACAGTATATGGAGAATCTTCCTGAATGCTTTCTTTTACAATTCTTACAGTAAGGTGTAGAGGTAGAACCTATATTTTTCCCACGATTAAAATTTCCAGAGCGAAATTCTTGGGTGAGCTTCTGAGTTAGGTTCCTCCTTTGATCCTCTTCTCGGGTACGGACTAATTCATCAGTCAAGGTATTTGCTAGTTCTACAGCTTCTTCTATGGTTTGAGGTCTAGCTGCCTTGACTACGTGTCTTATCTCCCCAATTAATCCCCAAATATAACGGGAGATTAACACTGGTTCAGGTGAAGCAAGAGTTGGCATTATTCTAGCATATTCGAAGAATATTTTAGTGTATCCCTTACTATCTACACCAGTCATCCTAAGATTTAAGAATTTGTTTGCTATCTGTTCCTTCTCATTAGGTGGGCAGAATTTCCTTTCTACCTTGTTCTTAAATTCTTCACATTCCATATTGTAGGTTCTATCACTTCCTCTTGATTAGAGGATAGTGTTCCACTATTTTAGTGCTGAATTCTTAAACATATTAGAAGCAAACAATATCTTATCTTCTTCAGCACACTTGCTTATTCTTAAGACTGCCTCAGTCTTCTCTATCCAGCGTAGGGTTGCAATGGCCCCTTCGTTGCCCGAGAATTCCATTGGTTTACAAGACCAGAATTCTTTATAAGAACAACCATAAGACACGGTTCTTCTCCTTTTGGGAATAGGCATTTGAAGTACGGGTCCATTGTTCACGTTGTTTTCTGGTTCAATTGGTCGCTTACTGCTATGCTTACTTTTATTATTCGCTTCTTGAATAGTTTGAATAATAAATGGCATTGCATCTATGATTCCTTGTGCCACTATGTGTTGAACATCACTATTATCCATTTGGTTTCCATTGTTATTGATGCTTGGATTCTCATTAACCAAGTTAATGTTACTCTGGTTATCATTATTCGGATTTCCTTGATTTCCTTCGTCGGCCATCTGAATTTTAAACATTTACCCCATATTAATATCACAAGATAATATTTAATACAGTTAATCACATTACACGCAATCTAGCCAAAAACGTCGATCATTGCGACTTTTACTCTATTTCCATATACTATTATGCATCAATTACACACTAGTACTGAAATAAAATTACAATATCAACAACAATAGAATCATACTAATAGTAATATGCATCCGTACACACATATTTTATTTTATTATATTTTATTATTATTACTATTACCGTCTCCTCCATCACATCACGGATATGGATTTATCCAAAAATCCATATTGCGCTCATCGTATTTCCATACGAGACGCTCTCCCACCTGACGCATTCTCTCACTGCTTTCTAAAATTTCCTCACCAAATGTCCTAAGTTCTTGGATGTTTTCTGCACTCATTGGGGGTGCAGGTTCTAGGACTGGGTTTGGAATCTGGGGTGCGGGTTCCTGATATGGGGGTGAAAGTGCCTGAAATCGGTAAGGATCTTCTAAGATCTCCCTAATATATTCATCATGGTAATAGGGATCTAAAGGGTCCATACCTGGATATGCTCCTATGTTTTGTATGGGTGTGTCTTCATGTATAGGGTAACGTTGCACAAAGTCCCTATTATCGTCCCACCAGGGGTCATAATTTGGGTCTAGGGGGTTTGGTGCAGGTACCCTAGGGATTTCTTCTGGGTTGAAATCATGCATCTCCACTTGGTTTTCAGGGTTTTCTATCTCCATGGGTTGGTCTGGGATTTGTGGTTGTGGGGCTACTAGTTGTTCCAGACTTGGGTCAGTAGCAGTTGTAGCTTGGATATGGAAATTGGCTAGGCTTCTATTAAGCATATCCTATGTATGGGCATCTGTCTTTCGCTTAGCGGCTGCTAAAACTCTTTGCTGTTGCAACTTTCGCATTCTTTTCCTACGTGCAAAGGCTTCCGTACTGAACCATCCTCATTTCTTATGAGGGAATGGCTCTTCAGACTAAGCTTTAAAGGCAAACATCCCTTCTTCCTGATCAGCAGAATACCCAGAAAGGGCAGGCTGTGAAGAGGTACCTTCACTCCTAGGTGAATCAGACAAATGACGACTCATGTCTGAGGGTCCTTGATCACTCATACTGTAAACTAACAAATAGTCAAATAACACATAACAAATAATTACAGTTATGCACATATTTCCGTAATTTATTTCCTAACACAAAATTTAGAATTTAAGTGTCAGCAGAACACTTCTTTGGCTCAGACCAGTGGCTAGGCTCTGATACCACCTTCTGTCGCAACCCCCGATCCCTTATCTGTACCGGGAACGGGCGGACGCGAACTCAGAGTTTCGGTGGTATCAGTTTGCGTTAATTTGGCAGCGGAAATTACATCCGGATCGTAGTTAGGAAATGTTTATCAGAGTAAAACCACCATATTTAATATTAATAATCACATGGGTAAAACCCAAGTTTCTTATTACAATACATTTATAGGGATAACCCTATTTTATTGAATTTAAAACATCGTTTATTAGGTAACTTTTATAGCCACATTTTTCCCAAGCCTTTAGTGCTCTCCAGCTGGCTTTTTACTAATTGGCTGTCACATTTTGTTACCTGAAACGCGTTTTAAAAACATTTGTCAGTGGGAAATACTGGTGAGTGAATCCCAATTTAATCAAGAAACATTATATTAATTAAAACAGTATTGAGAGCGATCACATTGTTTATTTCTACACAATTACTCATTCAGTACTGTCAATCCTGACTTGTGGGTCATATTACACATTGGCTAACTCATTGTCCAATGGTAACGTACTGTCATCCCCGACTTACTACACGCAGTAGTACATTTTGTATACAAAACCCCAACATACCGGCAGTAATTGAAGAATTACAAAGACTCAATCACCGCTTAATCACATTGTAAAACAATTAAGGTTTTGTAAAATATTACAAAAAGGTCAACAAAAAGAGGATAAACTCACTTTGCTATCTTAGACTTTGCGTAAGGGTTTCCTGGGAATAATCTATAATTTATACAAATGTTCATAGGTTAGTATCATAACCCTTTGAAATTATTAATGATACCCTCCCCAAGACGGCATTCCAACAACTACGTCGGGCAGAACCACGACAGTTGTTAAGGAACCCTAAATCAATCGGGCATCGTATCTACTACGAAACTGGGTTATAATACTTACAACGGAGCAGAACCTTGCTAATTAGAGGGTATAATACCCATGTATTATAAGCCTACTATCAGAATTTGGGATTGAGAATCGAAGAATGAACGAATTGAAATGAAATCTGATGCGTTCTATTTATACTTGCTGAACTGGACTCTCACGCGGCCCGCGTCAACCCTGGGTCAACGAATAGCTTAGCTGGGTCAGCATGTAGGTCCGCCGGGTGTTAGGCCATGTGGCCGCACCGGGCTGCGCCACCTTTTGAGACACACGCGGCCCGCGTAAAGGTTGGGGTGGGGTTACGCGGCCCGCCTCAACTTAAAATTTCAGATTTTTAATTTATTTTTAATGTTATACTATATTTTGGGCTCGGTTTTCACATACGGGGTGTATATAAAGACATATTGGGATATTTTAAAATATGCTAAGGTGCAAGAAAATTATGAGGGTGTCGGTTTTATTGAGGGTTGTTACACCGTACGGGTTGAAAAACAAGTGGGGTCACGTAATAAACCGGCGTTTCGGTCGACTCCCTCCACCCGTACCCTTACTTCTGCCACAACACCACGCCCCACACAAAAATTTGAGCCAGGTCCATCCGCACCCACTCCGGCCGGTTCTTCACAGAATGCACTCTGGTGTTTCAAATGTCAAGGTATCAGCCACCTCAAACGGGATTGCCCGAATAAACAGGTGCTCACTTTCGTTGATGAACCGGATCCCGTCTTTGACACTGAAGAGGACGACGATTCAGAGGTCGTTTACCCCGACAAGGGTGATCTACTTGTCACACGTCGGCTTCTCAACACGACTTTAACCGATTCTGAAGATGATACAACGTGGTTACGCACTAATATCTTCCGCACTCAGTGTACCATGAAGGGCAAGGTATGTTCTGTCATCATAGATAGTGGGAGTTGTGAAAACATGGTATCCACTTCCATGGTTGAAAAATTGGGATTATCGGTTCAAGATCACCCCGACCCGTATCAAGTCACGTGGCTAAAAAAAGGCAACCTACTCAAGGTAACCCACAAGTGTTTAGTCCAGATTTCAATTGGGAATAAATACACTAACGAACTATGGTGTGAAGTTATTCCAATGGATGCGTGCCATATCCTGTTAGGCCGAACTTGGTTATATGATTGAAGGGTTAAACATGATGGATTCCGCAATACCTACACCTTCAAAAAAGACGGCCTCAATATCACACTTGCACCTCTCCATCCGAAAAATGACCACCAACAAGTTACATTTAGATCCAAAGCACAGTTTACCGGGATCACATGAAAACCACGCATCCCGATTGTTTTCGGTCTTCTTGTTGCCGAAGAAAACCCCACTCACCAAACAGTATCGTCCGCTATACAACCCCTCCTAGCCGAGTTTTTAGATGTTTTTCCGGACGAAAGTCCAGCCGGTTTACCGCTAATGCGGGAAATCCAACATTGCAATGATTTTTTTCCAGGTGCAAGTATCCCCAACAGGCTAGCATACCGCATGAACTCCAGAGAATTCTCCGAGCTCCAACGTCAAGTCAATGAACTGTTAGACAAGGGTCTCATCCGGGAGAGTATAAGCCCCTACGCCGTTCCCGCACTACTCATCCCAAAACCCGGGGGCGCCTTCAGGATGTGTATTGACAGTCACGCTGTGAACAAAATCACAATCAAATATCGTTTTCCCATTCCCAGGTTCGACGACTTGTTAGACCACTTACATGGGGCCCGTATTTTTTCCAAGACTGATTTACGCAGTGGCTAACACCAAATCTGAATGCGTGTGGGAGATGAATGGAAAATGGCTTTTAAAACATGGGATGGTCGTTACGAATGGATGGTCATGTCGTTCGGCTTATCTAATGCTCCGAGCATGTTCATGCGCCTCATGAACCACATTTTCAAGCCTTTCATTGGTAATTGCGTCGTCGTTTATTTCGATGACATCTTAATTTTTAGTCGGGATGAGGCAGAACACATTACCCACTTGCGCAACATCTTCTTGGTTTTGCGAGAACAAAAGTTGTTTGCCAATCACAAAAAGTGCCACTTCATGACAACTGAAGTTCTTTTTTTGGGCTATTTAATATCGGGCGACGGTATTCGTATGGATGATAGCAAAGTTTCGGCAATCACAACTTGGCCCACGCCAACTTCTTTGCGGGAGGTTCGTAGTTTTCATGGCCTTGCTTCATTCTATAGGCGGTTTATACGTGATTTCAGTACCGTTGTTGCTCCAATCACCGAGTGCCTCAAAAGTAGTAAGTTTGCTTGATCCGAGTCCGCTCAATCCGCCTTCGAATAACTCAAAAAAATTGTCACGACCCCCGACCCAGTTTTACCTGGTTCAGAAGTCGCGGGACAGAAAACCATGGTATTGGTGTTTAGTTAGGCAGCGAAAATTTTAACAGGATCGTTTAAACTGAAAACACCCCTTTATTTTATTTCAAATTTCGGGACAAACCCCATAATTTACAATAAAGGAATTTCACTGGGAAATTCCCTTGTCACAAAAAACATGTTTATTTATTTACTGAGCCACATTCTTCAAGCTGTAGTGCTACGCGGCAGTTTTCCCTGGTTCACAGTAAATCACCTGAAACATGTTTAAAAAGATTTTTATCAGCGGGGAAATACTGGCGAGTCATTCAATTTGTACAAAACGACACATTGTTATCATTTACAGCATTAAGAGTTTTCACATTTGCCCCTATCTATTAATTAGCTGGTTCAGTTGTCACTCGACCGGATCTATGACTGTGGACATATCACTAAATTAGGCTCGCCCACCCAACGTGATAAATCATTAGTAGTAATGTGCACAAAACCCCCACATACTGCCAGTAATTAAAGATTAGCAAAGACTTAATCACTACAAAGTATAACTGGAAAACATTTAGGGTTTTGTAAAGCAATTTGATAAAAAGAGAATGACTCACATGGCGAGTTTAACGGGACAGAGTTTTGCCTACTGATTTAGCCTCGTAACCTAGTTAAATAACAATGCACACGAAACTAGGTTAGTAACTTAATACAACATTTACGATAAACTCACGAAATCAAAACCCTCACGATGAATGACAAAGTATAGCCCGAATTCGGGCAGCACTTAAACATCCATCGGATCGGTTTCAATCGATCGGACATTGTATCGTAGCAGTGATCGAGTTATTACCCTGTAATCGTAGCAGTGTTTCCCTACTTAAATCTACAAAAATGAGCAGAATGTTTTGTTTTTGAAGAAGTTTTACGAACACAGATGAAAGGCCATGCACGGCTCGTTATATAGCTGAAATTTGAGTTTTACGCGGCCCGCGTAAACTCGAAGAACAACCTACGCGGCCCGCGAGGGCCACCCTAGCTACGGCTAGGGTTGCCGTGTCACCCCGTAGGTCTGCCACGTGTCTGACACGTGGCCCAAAGCTTATCCGGAACATTATCAAGTTGTCGCGCCCTGCGTAAGCTTTCCTTGAGTCTTACGCGGCCCGTGACAGAACAATAAAATTGAATTTCTTGATTTTTCACAAGGGCTAGGGTTTTAGGGGTTGGGGTTTCTACTTACGGAGCGTTTTAGGACAATTTCGTGCAGGTCCTTACATCCTCCCCACCTTATTTAAAATCTCATCCTCGAGATTTACTGAAACAGGTAAGGGTACTTCCGCTTCATTTCCGATTCCAATTCCCATGTATACTCTGGTCCTCTTTTCGAATCCCATTTTACTTTGACTAGCACTAGTGTCTTGTGCTTGAGGAATTTGACCTTTCTGTCTTCTATTTGAAGCAGTTTTTCTACAAATTTTAACTTTTCATTTACCTCTATATCTTGAAGAGGTACTACCAGGGATTCGTCAGATAAACATTTCTTGAGATTAGATACATGAAACACGTCATGTACCCCAGCTAGCTCTTCTGGTAGTTGTAAGCTATAGGCAACTGGTCCTATCCGCTGGATCACTGGGAATGGTCCTATGTACCTTGGACTTAGCTTTCCCTTCTTACTGAACTGAACTACTCCTTTCCAAGGAGAAACTTTCAAGAGTACCTTGTCTCCAACTTGAAATTCTAACGGCTTACGTATAGTGTCTGCATAACTCTTCTGGCGATCTCGAGCCGTTTTCAGTCTTTCCTTGATTTGAGTTATCTTGTCGATGGTTTCCTGTACAATCTCGGGACCTGATAATTGACTTTCTCCTATTTCTGCCCAGCATATGGGAGTTCGACACTTTCGTCCATACAATGCTTCAAATGGGGCAGCCTCGATGCTTGCATGATAACTATTGTTATAGGAGAATTCGATTAAGGGTAGGTGGTCATCCCAGTTTCCACCAAAGTCGATGACACATGCTCTGAGCATGTCTTCAAGGGTTTGGATCGTCCTTTCACTTTGTCCATCAGTTTGGGGATGGTATGCAGTACTTAAATTTAATCGTGTCCCCATTGCTTCTTGAAAACTCGTCCAGAAATGTGAAGTGAAACGACTATCTCTATCTGATACCATGGAGAGTGGAACTCCATGTAAGGATACTACCTCGTCTACGTATAATTTTGCTAATCTTTCCATGCTAAAGGTTTCCTTCATTGGCAGGAAATGAGCTGATTTGGTTAATCGATCTACGATCACCCAGATTGCGTCGTTACCTTTCCTAGTTTTGGGTAGCTTAGTAACAAAGTCCATTGTTATTAGTTCCTATTTCCATACAGGCATTTCTAATTGTTGGAGTAACCCTGAAGGTTTCTGGTGCTCTACCTTAACTTGTGAACAAGTTAGACACTTAGAAACATACCTAGCTATGTCCTTTTTCATTCCTATCCACCAGAAGTTGTTCCTTAAATCTTGGTACATCTTATTATTACCAGGGTGCATTGTATACCTAGATTTATGGGCTTCCTCTAAAATCTTATCTCGCAAATATCCTTGCCTAGGTACCCAAATCCTGTCCTTATGAAATCTCCAAATCCCATCAGTCCCTTGCTCCAATTCTTTTATTCGTCCTTTCATTCCTTCAGCATCGTCCTTGATTGTTGTTTCCTGAACATTCTTCAGTTGTTCCATTAAATCTAATTGGAGATTTAATCTAAGAGCACGAACTCGCCGTTGCTTTTCATGATACTTACGACTTAGGGCATCTGCTACTACATTCGCCTTCCCTTCGTGATATTGAATATCACAGTCGTAGTCACTTAGAATTTCCATCCATCTTCTTTGCCTCATGTTTAATTCTTTTTGCCCAAATATGTATCTTAAACTCTTATGATCTGTATAGACTGTAAACTTACTTCTATACAGATAATGCCTCCAAATCTTAAGGGCAAAAATGATTGCTCCTAACTCTAAGTCATGGGTCGTATAATTTTCCTCGTGCTTTTTCAATTTCCTTGAGGCATACGCAGTTACCTTTTTGCTTTGCATCAGCACACATCCTAATCCTAGCTTAGAAGCGTCACAGTAAACTTCAAAATCTTTTATCCCTTCTGGTAAGGCAAGAATTGGGGTGTTTGTTAATCTTTGCTTTAAAATCTTAAAGGCCTCTTCTTGCTTAGTTCCCCATTCAAACTTAACTGTTTTACAGGTTAACTTAGTTAATGGAACATCTATCTTAGAGAAGTCTCTTATGAAGAGCCTGTAATACCCAGCTAATCCTAGGAAACTTCTAACTTTGGTGGCTGATTGAGGGACCTTCCAATTTGTGATTGCTTCTATCTTGGAGGGATCTACACCTTCATAATTTACCATGTGACCTAAAAATTGCACCTCCTGTAGCCAAAATTCACACTTCGAGAATTTGGCGTAAAGCTTTTCCTTTCTTAACAGAGTTAAGAGTGCATGTAGGTGTTCACAATGCTCGTCCTGACTTTTGGAATAAATAAGTATATCGTCGATGAAGACAATTACGAATTTATCCAAATACGGTTTACAGACCCTATTCATCATGTCCATAAATGTTGCAGGAGCATTTGTTAATCCAAATGGCATGACTGTAAACTCGTAGTGACCATACCTAGTCCTGAAAGCAGTTTTAGGTATTTCTTCTTCCTGTACATTCAACTGATGGTATCCGGAGCGTAAATCTATCTTAGAAAAATATTTAGCTCCCTGAAGTTGATCAAAAAGATCATCAATCCTAGGTAATGGGTATTGATTATTAATTGTAACCTTATTCAGTTCCCTGTAATCGATACACATTCACATCGAACCATCTTTCTTTTTCACAAACAACACAGGTGCTCCCCAAGGGGATGAACTAGGTTGTATGAATCCTTTGCTTAATAATTCATCTAATTGCTTTTTCTATTCTAACATTTCGGTGGGTGCTAACCAATAAGGTGCCTTAGCTATTGGTGTAGTTCCAGGAATTAGATGAATTCTAAATTCTACTTCCCTATCGGGTGGTATCCCAGGTAGTTCTTCGGGGAATACATCTGGGTATTCTGACACTACTGGGATTTCCTTAAGTTCCTTACCTTTAGTGTTAATGATTACCGAAATCATATACACTATTCCTTGTTTTCGTTTATAACTAGCAACTTTCATTACTGAAATGAACTTCATTGGTTTAAGTGGCTTATCTCCTGTAACCACAATTATTTCTCCTGCGGGTGTATGAATTTCTATGGAATTCTTATCATAGAGGATTCGAGCATGGTTGGCTACTAACCAATCCATTCCTAGCATGACATCGAATCCAGCTAAATTCATAGGTAGCAGGGTTGTAGAAAATTTATGGCCTGAGAGTTCTGTCTTTCCTTTTTCCAGAACCTTATCTATGTTAACAGAATTTCCATCGGCCGTTTCTACCGTATAAATCTGTTTAAGTTTGGTTAAAGGTTGCTTAAGAGCTTGGCCGAATGAAGTATTTATAAAACTTTGGTTTGCACCAGAGTCAAATAATACTTTTGCGTAAACGTCATGTATAAGAAACGTACCAGCTATCACATCTGGAATCAGACCTGCTTCTTGCGTTGTCAGCTGGAAGGCTCTTGCATTCTTCTTATTAGTTCCTTCAGAAGGTTTGGCCTTGTTATCAGCTGGTTTGACCAGTTTAGGACATTCTGGTCTGAAATATCCTGTTTCTCCGCAATTGAAGCAAATCATGGATTTCTTCCTACAATTCTCCTCTTGGTGGCCCGGTCTCTTGCAGAAATTGCAATTTTCCTTACATTTTCCAAAATGTTTCTTTTTGCAATTCCCGTAAAATGGCGGTATGGAAGGTTTCCCGGTTCCCTTTCTTTTGAAATTACTATTATTACCCACACGAAATCCATGGGTAATCTTTTGGGCCAATTCCTTTTTCCTGTTTTCTTCTCTTGTACGTACCAGCCCGTCGGTTAAGGTATTAGCCAATTCAACCGCATCGTCAATTGTATGGGGTCTCGCAGCTTTGACGATATCACGAATCTCGCTAATTAAACCCCAAATATAGCGAGAAATAAGTACCGGTTCTGGCAAATCCCAAGGTGGTACAATTCTGGCATACTCGAAGAATTTCGAAGTATACCCTCGACAGTCAACATCCACCATCCTGTGGTTTAGGAACCTATTTGTCATTTGTTCCTTTTCATAGTCGGGGCAAAATTTCCTTTCCACCAATTGCTTAAATTCTTCTCAACTCATGGCATAAGCCATATCACTTCCCTTGGCTTGCAACACCATATTCCACCATTCTAATGCCTCTTCCTTGAAAAGGTGGGATGCATACATGACCTTGTCTTCCTCGGCGCATTTACTTATTTTAATTACTGCTTCAGTCTTTTCCAACCAATGCAGTGAGGCAGTTGCCTCTTCATTGCATGCAAATTCGACTAGCTTACAGGCAATAAATTCTTTATAAGTGCAACCAGGTGTTGTAACTTTCATTTTCTTAAGTATTGGGGCTTGAACCACATTATTTTCATTATTGTCGCCTCCATTTACATTGTTACTGAAATTATCATCCCGAGTGCGTTTGCTATGGTTGGCTTGGGAAGGTTCAGCAGGATTCTTAACGGCAGCAACAATTGCCGGGATAGCATTGGCTATTCCCTGGGCAACGATATTTTCTATATCTTGCCTATTAAGAAAATGATCCTTATTGTTTTGTTCAGATTGATTAACTTCATTGACTGGTTGGTTTTCCGCTTTTCCCATGGAATAGTTAACAATATATGCAAATTATTGCCATAAAATAGATAACAACCAAACACAATAAAGCAATCACACATAATCACATCAACACGTATAGCCAAAATTGTCGACCTTGCGACCTTCATATTTTTATATAATATTCTGCATCCGTACACACCAGGTATTTACAGATGTTTTATTTTAGGGTTATTTATACATTATTATCTTATATTATATTATATATATATATATATTTCTACATATTATTATTATTATACAAACACACAACCACAGTTAGCTGGCCTTTCAGAAACGACGCTCCCTCTCGTCGTACTTCCACGTGATCCTTTCACCCACGTCCCGAATCCGATTTCCCGCGTCCACCAGTTCCTTGCCGTAGTGGCGTAATTCAGCAACGTTTTCTGCGCTCATAGGTGGAAATGGTGCAGGTTCAGGATCAAACTGGGGAAAATAAACATTGGGGTTATTCATAAAATTCTGAAAATGCCAGTCGCTCATCCACCATTCCTCCAGTTGGCATGTAACAGGTTGTGGGTTGACGATAGGGTCCGGGATAGCAGGTTCGAAATTAATTGGAAGTTCAGATTGGGTAGGGAAATTGAAAAGGTTTTCATCGATAGGTCCAATGAGGTCACAGTTGGCAAGTTTGCGATCAAGTTCTTCCCAAGGCGGCATCTCCTGGGCCTGACCTGAGCTTTCCCCTATCTCCTTTCCCTTCCCTTCCCTTTGTCTTTTGGGTCCTCCGTCTTTTTCACCTTTTGGGTAGGTGGCTTCTTCCTTCGGCCTCATTTCAAGTCAAGGATTCTTCTCCTCTTCTTAGGCTTAGGTTTCTCCTGGGGCTGGGCCTGGAACACTGGTGGCTCCTCAATATCCGCTTGATAGCCGGATTGAGTTCCAGTGGTATCCATATCAGTGGTATGGATAGTAAAGTTTTGGAGTGCCTCCGACAGTTCATTCATGCTGTTATCACACATGAAGAAACACACAAAATTCAAGTTAAAATCTTATTTGCTAAATTAAATTTTCACGGAATTACAGAATGGCAAATTGGATAACTAAGTATTTTTCAAATACTTAATTGGCTTAAATCAGTGGCTCTGATACCACCTTTTTTGTCACGGCCTCCGACCCAGTTTTACCTGGTTCAGAAGTCGCGGGACAGAAAACCGTGGTATTGGTGTTTAGTTAGGCAGCGGAAATTTTAACAGGATCGTTTAAACTGAAAACACCCCTTTGTTTTATTTTAAATTTCGGGACAAACCCCGTAATTTACAATAAATAAATTTCACAGGGAAATTCCCTGGTTACAAAAAACATGTTTATTTATTTACTGAGCCACTTTCTTCAAGCTGTAGTGCTACGCGGCACTTTTCCCTGGTTCACAGTAAATCACATGAAACATGTTTAAAAAGATTTTTATCAGTGGGGAAATACTGTCGAGTCATTCAATTTGTACAAAACGACACATTGTTATCATTTACAACATTAAGAGTTTTCACATTTGCCCCTATCTATTAATTAGCTGGTTCAGTTGTCACTCGACCGGATCTATGACTGTGGACATATCACTAAATTAGTCTCGCCCACCTAACGTGATAAATCATTAGTAATAATGTGCACAAAACCCCCACATACTGCCAATAATTAAAGATTAGCAAAGACTTAATCACTGCAAAGTATAACTGGAAAACATTTAGGGTTTTGTAAAGTAATTTGATAAAAAGAGAATGACTCACATTGCGAGTTTAACGGGACAGAGTTTTGCCTACTGATTTAGCCTCGTAACCTAGTTAAATAACAATGCACACGAAACTAGGTTAGTAACTTAATACAACATTTACGATAAGCTCACGAAATCAAAACCCTCACGATGAATGACAAAGTATAGCCCGAATTCGGCCAGCACTTAAACATCCATCGGATCGGTTTCAATTGATCGGACATTGTATCGTAGCAGTGATCGAGTTATTACCCTGTAATCGTAGAAGCGTTTCCCTACTTAAATCTACGAAAATGAGCAGAATGTTTCGTTTTTGAAGAATTTTTACGAACACAGATGAAAGGCCATGCACTGCTCGTTATATAGCTGAAATTTGAGTTTTACGCGGTGTCACACCCCAACCGATGGCGGAAACATCGGGGTATGGCACTGAGCGAAACAGATTGTCCAGAAGTTTCCATAACAATTATCATTACTATTCAATTTAAAATAACATGTCCCATACCATGTTTCAAACAGTAAACAAATTATTGCAGATAAGATCTAGGCAAATAAATCCTGTTCCGACAACTCAGATTCAAATAGAGCAATTGTTTATCTGCTTCTAGAGACCCTTGATTCAATTATTACAGACAACTATTTGTTGGACTCTAGAGCGTTATTCTAGCTTCGATTTCCTACCAGATGTGCATCCTAAGCACCTGTCACATACGTTAAAATAAAGTCAATATATAAAATGTAAAGGTGAGCATACAAGTTTGATACTAGCATAAAGAGTTCGAATTTGTTTATGTATAACCAGCACGTACACATAGAGAAATGAAGCACGTTAGTTATCGACATACACCCATCGATGCCAATGACTGCGGGTTGACTGCCGGAGGCAGTTCGCAATACATGATTACCACCATAATCCATGCAAGTAATTATCCTTAACAACCCCTGCGAACAGGTGCTGAGTCCAAACTATAGTACTATCGTTGCCAAGGCAGGTAGACATCATTCCATGTGTAAACATAACAAACAAGCATTCATAAGCCACGTATAACATGCGTTAACGGTTAGCGTGCAAATAGTATTGAGTAGTGTGTTCGTTGTGATTTGAATAGTTGTAACGTATGTAACACCCAAAAGTGCATAAAGCAAAAAGGGATCGAGTATACTCACAGCGGTTGATGGATTGAAGGGAACGCTTAGCGAGTAAGGTTAGCCTGAATAGTTTGGTAGCATAACGATAAGTGACACGTAAAACGATACAAAGTGTGAATGGGTCGGATAGCAGTTCGGTCGGATGGTAATCCGTTCGGACGGCTTGTTTTTGCGGATGGCAATCCGTTCGGACGGTAATCCAATCGGATGACTATTCGAGTGGATTGTTTCTTCCTATGAGAAGGATGTGATTGTGTATGATGGCTTGTCCTTTGAAGTTTTCGTTGTAGCATTTTGAAAACATTGAATTATCTCTATCCTTCAAGTCGGTCGATCGGACGGTCAATCGTGCGGACAACAATCCGTTCGGATGGTCATCCGATCGGACGGTAGTCCAGTCGGACGGAGACCTTAGTGATGAGGTTACTTAGTGGGAACAATTCATAGCAGAAGAGGCACTCGGTCGGATGTCCATCCGACCGGGTGGCATCCCTGTTAATGAACGTGTTGAAAATTGTTTAAGTCTTTAAAGTCCTAGTATGTCATGATCCGAAGAGTAATCCGGTCGGATGGTAGTCCGGTCGGATGGCAATTCGTTCAACACTCAAACTTTAGGTAGAGTTGATTAAGTGTGGGACCCAAGGTGTTATCCGTTCGGACAGCAATCCATTCGGGTGGCTTATCCGCTTGGTCAGTAGTCCGGTCGGACAGCATTCCGTCCTGATGGTTCCGTTCGTCCTACACTTGGTCGTTTTGATTGTTTGTCGTTTTATCGAGACGTTTTGACAACGTGTTAACCAACAGAATCCCATCTTGACCTAGTGACCTGATCGGCAGGAATCACCCTAGTTTGACCAGTTAACCGATTCAAGACGGTTGTTCTTGTTTAACCCGAAATCGGTGGTCTCGTGAGTAGA
This sequence comes from Helianthus tuberosus, assembly GCA_030545235.1. Lineage (NCBI taxonomy): Eukaryota > Viridiplantae > Streptophyta > Magnoliopsida > Asterales > Asteraceae > Helianthus > Helianthus tuberosus. The sequence continues at coordinate 91,415,878 of CM060369.1, forward strand.
ATCCAGATCTTGAGCTAGCACAACACTAAGAATGAGCGGAGGACTAGATCTAGATCCGTTTCTATCGGTTTCAAGCGTATTGAATGCAAAAGAGTTGAAAGAGAGTTAGAAAATCTTACCGGGATTGAGATAAATCAAAGAAAAGGTGAGCCCAGCGTGCTGGTCGGACAGAGGTTTCCAAAAGTAGAAAGTTTGAGAGTGACATGGGTATTTATAGGATTCCAAAAAGGGAAAGGGTGGGTCGGTCGGATGGCATCTCGCCCGGATGACTGTCCGGTCGGATGTCATCTCGGTCGGATGACGACCTGACACCACAATCAGGTGGCAGACCGGTCGGATGGCAATCCGGCCAGATGGCACTTGGTTTGGGTGTTTGGCGCGACGATTTTTGTTGTTTCGATTTCGATTGCGAGTGATTCGATGCGATGGATTTTCCTAGTCAAATTACTTTTAATCCCAACTACTATATCTATCATAGTTCGATTCCGATTGAGTTCGATTGCGTTTCGAGTTCGATTGCGATTCAATTGATTACCACACGTAACATAAATGAACATGCACAAGTAACACATAAGGCACACTCACACATATAACAGTAACTAGAAGGCGCAGTTCGGGTTGCGATTTGATGTCGATTCGATTAGCATAGTTTGATTATCGTTTAGCTTTATCGCATTGTTACTTCCTATAGTTCACAGTCGTAAGTTGAGTGGATTGCGAATAGCATACGTCGATTATTGTAATTATTGACACTTACTCCACATAATACAACCAAAATAAATATACAATGGAAATCTACTACAAGTCAAATTGCGCGAAATCGGTCATTGACTTTGACCTTGACTTTGACTTCTCGAAAACACGGGGTGTTACAGCCTCCCCTTGTTTAGGGAATTTCGTCCCGAAATTAAGCTGAAGACATAACAAACAACTGTGGGTACTTCGCCTTCATGTCTCCTTCGAGTTCCCAAGTGAACTTTGCGCCTCGCTTGCCTTCCCATCGGACTTTCACAATGGGAATGCGAGAGCGTCTGAGTTGCTTGGTTTGGTGGTCCATGATTTCAACAGGCTTCTCCACGAAGTGTAGTGTTTCGTTCACCTGAAGGTCATCGAGTGGTATGTGTAAGTCGTGGTCGGCTAGGCACTTTCGGAGGTTTGACACGTGGAAAGTCGGGTGGACGTTACTAAGTTCCTCCGGTAGTTCGAGTCTGTAGGCGACTTTTCCGATCCTTTCCAGAATCTTAAAAGGTCCAACATATCGAGGCGCGAGCTTTCCTTTCTTGCCGAATCAGACCACACCCTTCCAAGGTGATACCTTTAGGAGTACGTAGTCACTAACGTCAAATTCAAGGGGCTTGCGTCGTCTATCGGCATAACTTTTCTGTCGATTCCGAGCTTTTACCAGGTTGTCTCGAATTTGGAAAATCTTGTCTGTCGTTTCTTGTAATAGCTCAGGACCGGTTAATTGCGAATGCCCGATCTCGTGCCATACAATCGGCGATCGACATCTTCTTCCGTATAAAGCCTCGAATGGTGCCATTTGGATGCTTGCATGATAGCTGTTGTTATACGAGAATTCGACTAACGGCAGGTATTATCCCAATTACCACCGAAGTCTATGACACACGAACGGAGCATGTCCTCAAGAGTACGAATCGTTCTTTCAGTCTAACCGTCGGTTTGAGGGTGGAAAGCGGTACTTAGATTTAGCGATGTACCGAGTGCCATTTGAAATGTTTCCCACAGTCGCGAGGTAAATCGAGCGTCACGATCAGAGATGATATCACGAGGCGTCCCATGATTACAAATGATCTCGTCGGTGTAGATTCGGGCTAATCGTTCTACCTTGTAGTCTTCCCATATTGGTAAAAAGTGAGTTGATTTGGTCAAACGGTCAACCACAACCCAGATGCAGTCATGACCTGATGACGTGTGCGGTAGCTTTGTTATAAGGTCCATAGCTATACTCTCCCACTTCCACATGGGGATCGGGGGTTGCTCGAGTAAGCCAGAGGGTCTTTGATGTTCAGCCTTGACTCTTGCACAAGTTAGGCATTTTCCAACATAGAAAGCAATATCCCTTTTCATGCCCGGCCACCAGTACTTATAGCGAAGGTCCTGGTACATTTTGTCGGCACCGGGATGAACAGAATACCGGGATTTGTGGGCTTTGTCCATCAAAATTTGTCGCAAATTGGTCCGTTTGGGGATACAAATTCGGTCCAGAAAGTGGAATATCCCATTCGACTTGCTCACAAGCTGGGCTCCATCGTGGTAGATTCTTTCCTTCTTCAGAGTGTGTTCGTTAAAACACGCATGCTGAGCTTCGCGGATGAGGGTCTCGAGGTCGTATTGGGTTTGAACATTACGAGTGCTAAGTAGATAGCTCCGTCTGCTGAGTGCGTCGGCAACAACATTTTCTTTGCCTGGGTGATAACGAATCTCACAGTCGTAATCGTTGAGAAGTTCTACCCATCGCCGTTGACGCATATTAAGTTCCTTCTGATTAAAGATATGTTGTAGGCTCCTATGATCGGTGAAGATCGTACACTTGGTACCATACAGGTAGTGTCGCCAAATCTTTAACGCAAAAACAACTGCGCCTAGCTCGAGATCATGGGTTGTATAGTTCTTCTTGTGGATTTTGAGCTGACGAGATACGTAAGCGATAACCTTGTCCCGTTGCATGAGGATACAACCAAGACCAAGGTTGGAAGCATCACAGTAGACGATGAAATCGTTGTTTCCATCGGGTAATGTGAGAACAGGAGCATTGCAAAGCATGTGCTTGAGAGTTTGGAAGTCAGACTCTTGTTCGTTTCCCCAAACAAAAGGCTTGTCTTTATGCGTGAGAGCGGTAAGCGGCACAACGATTGATGTGTGCAAAATGCAACATATAAATTACATCAATTGTGGCATAAAACTAACCCTTTTTTAGTACTAATGTTGGAAAAAGTGTGTTTTTGTCTTCCTTTTGTATTTTCAGGATTAAATGAGCTCAAATTAACAAAAGAAGCAAAAAGGCAGCCAAATCTAACATAAATACAAGAAAAGGAACAAACGTGGCATCCCCGACCTCCCCGAAAGCATCTTCCCAAGCAAAACAAGAGAACAGAAGGCTGAACAAGCCCCATGCTCAATGAGCACGGGGGCGTGCCCAAGTGTCAGCATAAAAGACAAAGTTGTAGAAGCTTCCATCGCCCACCACGGGGCCGTGCTCAGCGGACACAGGGCCGTGGTCAACTATAAGATTCGCAGAATCCAGGCAAATCTTGATAGTTGCTGTATCCCTGCTGACTCAGACTACTTAGCCGAGGGTAACGTCGCCTTCAAAAGAGGGGCCTACCACATTATGCATTAATAACTTAATTAATTATCTTTCAATAATCCAACCCTTTAGGATTGTATCCTTGCTGACTCAAACTACTGGGTTGAGGGTAACGTCACCTCCAAAAGAGGGGCCTACTACAATAACTAATATAATCTCTTAAATAGTGCAAAAGTGCGGAAATAATCAAAGGTTACACTAAACACGAGTCGGAGCCAAGTGATTCATCTTGTCTAACTGTTTTTATTTTTATTTTTATTTTCAGCATTTTAGTTAGTTTTTATTTTTCTAGTTTAAAACCTTTTTTCTAAACTTTTGATTTGATTAGACGTTGAGGATAAACCGGTACTAAAAGCTCTTGTGTCCTTGGACGACCTCGGTATCTTACCAACACTATACTACGCTCACGATGGGTGCACTTGCCCATATGTGTGTTTAGTGTTGTTAATATCGTGTTTTATAAATTTAAAACTTGGCTAAAGTAAGTGTGAAGAAACACTAGATAAATGGTCGGAACCGAAATATCTAAGGGGGTTTGAATCCGCATAAAAAGGTTAGTTCCCTCTCGATTGATTCAGTTGTAACCGATCTTCTTCTCCGATAAACTCTGCAAAACAAAGCACCGTTAGCCTCGTCAAGGGGAGAAGGAGGTCTCTCTATGGAATCTTTGTGTGAAAATTTGGTTCACAGCTATCTGGAATCTGCCGATCCAGTATTCTGGAGCTCTCTCTATGAGTTTATCTGAGGAGTCCTTTTCGTCTGAGTGATTGTTACTTGTATTGATTCCCATGATTCCGTCGATCTGAGTATTTAGGGTTGTAGAACCCTTGAATTCAGACTGAGGACCTGATGGGTGAAGTGATGAATTCTCTGCCATGTGAAAACAGAGAAATGAGGGAACTGAATCGAAACGAGATAAAACTGAAAAAACAGAGAAATCGGTGGGCGCCAATGAAGAAACACTAGATAAATGGTCAGAACCGAAATATCTAAGGGGGTTTGAATCCGCATAAAAAGGTTAGTTCCCTCTCGATTGATTCAGTTGTAACCGATCTTCTTCTCCGATAAACTCTGCAAAACAAAGCACCGTTAGCCTCGTCAAGGGGAGAAGGAGGTTCTCCCCTTGACCCGACTCCGGCGTGAGAATAAGTATGTGTCTATGAAGAAGAAGAAGAAGTATTGAAGAAGTGTGTGTAACTTGCCTTCATACCTGAGTTGTTTCTCATATTTATAGCCGGGAGTCTTTGGGCGGGAAAACCCGTTGATGAAAAGTTAACGGAAGATGCTAACACCGTAGGCGGTTACGTTTTCTCCGTTAATCTTCTTGATTGAACTGTGAGGTCACACGGATCGTGATCCTGATCGACAGCTGGGGTTTGGCCACGTGGAAAGTGGGTGAGTGGAGGTTTTCCTCTAATTTTCATGCTATCATCGTGATTTCGGGGAGGCCCGAGATGATGACACGTATACCAGACGGTTACAACCGTCATAGTGGTGCACGATTGATCTTTCTAGAAGATTATTGCTATAATCTGGTGTGACTCCTTTATCGTGTGGAGTCAGCTTAGATGAATAATATCCAAGTCCAGATATTATTTAAGCTGGAGTGCTGTTTGGGATTTCTGTTATGAGAGAGGCGCAAGGATTTATTAATCTCCCTTTAGCGTGCAGGTGTTGTTTGATGCCTTTCTCCTGTGTCCTCTTTGTTGGACCAGTGCGCGGCCGCGCAAGGTCTAAAGAGGGTTAAAGATGAAGTTGTGGCTTTTCTCTTAAGTCTTCTTTATTGGACCAGTGTGCGGCTGCGCAAGGTCTAAAGAAGGTTAGAAAATCGAGGTTGTGGTATGGTCCAACGCTTGAAACGAGGTTTTTGGGACCTTACCCCTTCAAGTCCCCCCAGTCTAGTGTTGCTCTTATGCAAATAAGTGGAGCACTGGACTATGAGAGAGAAATGCTTTTTGCTGCAGGGTTTCTTGGCGCGAAAGTTGTCACACCCCGACCACGTAGAACATACAAAACGTGGCGGAAACATCGGGGAGTGTTGTAACAGAATTAATGTTTCACAACCATGGAAATTTAAGTTTCGTTTTATTGATTAAAAGTGTTACAATGTCTTAATTAAACAAGGAAATACAACATAATTAACTAGTCTTGCATCTTTTATTGTCACTAAAGCCCAAGTCTGCCTATGTGTATCTTGATCATCTTATGCAACAGTTCCTGAAAAACACATGTGAAAATAGGTACGTCAGCATAAAAATGCCTGTGAGATACATAGGTTTTGTGAAAATAAGATTCATGACTTATGTTTGAGAAAATGTTTAGTCATGAACCTTGTTATTTGCTTTGTCTTTTAAATCATTTGAAAAACGATATGATCAGATGATAAGTATAAATAAATGTAAGGTTAAATGAATAACCAAGTAAAATATGTTTGCATAAGATAAGTTGTTTATAAATCAATGTCTTGTGAAAAGTATGTTATTTGTATGAAATGTTCTATGTCTCAAACTGAAATGATTCAAATAACGTTACGACATGTAATACCATACAAACACTTATATATAGGAAGTACCAGCGGCGTATCCACCATGCTTGTATCATATTACACACGCATCGTTACTTAATCACTTAATCAAACCAAACCAAACAATGTAAAATGTTCATGTCAAGATGTAAATCATGTCAAAATGTCTATGTCTATGTCAATTATCCATGTCAAATGTCTATGTCAAATATCCATGTAAAATGTCTATGTCAAATATCCATGTCAAATGTTTATAGTCCAAAAGTAGTCAAGTAATGTATAACCAAAATGATATGTATGGTAAGTAAAATTTAGACTACTTAAACCATAAGTAAAAATGTACAAAACAAAGTATTGAAGTAAAACTTGGTTTAAATCAAAGTTATGTTTTGTAAGATATATGCATGCTATACTGAATATGAACATTTATGCGGTATTGTGAAAATTCATACATCCAAGCCTTGTGACTGTGGTGATAAACCCTTTAAACAAATTAAAGGTCTATCTGTCTTATATCATCGAATTCGGTCATTCCTTTCATCCCCTTTCCCTGGGATGTCCGGAACGGGAGTTGTCAATTCCTATGGTACCACTACCTACTAACGAACGGCGTAGCTAATGTTAATGAATGTATTGTCCCATGTAAACAAACCAAATGTCATAACAAAATGTAAGCATGTGAAAACGATGCACTAAGTATGTAATCAAATGAACATACGTAGCGTGAAAAGTCATGTAAAACGATGTACTAAGTAATGCACACAATGGGCACACCTAGCATGAAATGTAATGTAAAACAATGTACTAAGTAATGTACACAATGGGCACACCTAGCATGAAATGTAATGTAAAACAATGTACTAAGTAATGCACACAATGGGCACACCTAGCATAAGATGTAATGAAATCATGTACTATAATGTACTAACGAACATAGCATGTATATGATGTGAAAACAGGAAAGCATGAAAGTAACAAGTAGGCACATGTGTTCCACCCCAAAACAGTTTGGAAAACAGTAAAAGAGGGGTTCTATGTACTCACTTGAGATTGCTCAGAAGTCCTAGGATAACCACCAAGCAAAGCTAGAGATCACGGAATCAAACGGCACCTACTATAGGTAACTACATTAATAAACCGGACCTAAATCGGAAGATCGGGTAGCATTAGGGTTTGTAAACCAAACGAGTGTAGAGACTCGTGTCATTTGGTTTAACAAAGCCTATATACTAAATGAAACTTAACCTAATTGTTTACGACCCATTACGACCCGTTTAGGTAGCTTATGCTACTTTAACGCGTCGTTCGCGTGAAACGCGTTCGGACCGCCTAACTAGCCCTATGACAAGTGTTATATGCCTAAACATATTACATAATCAGTTATGTGACAAAGGTTTAGGTTACATATGCTTAATTACCAATTATACATGAAAAGGGTATTCTGGTAATTTACCTAAGGCATATAAACTACCTATCATACAACTACTTAAACGATGTGACCATAGGGTATAACCTCGGAAGGTTATTCCCTACCTACTATGGTCACCTAATGTGTTTGGTCGGATCCTAATGATCGACCAAACTGGGTCGGGTTCGAGGGTATAGGCGATTTATCAGATCGCCTACCCTACGACCCTAGACAACGTGGTAATCAGTGGGCATAGTCCCAAGGGACTATGACCAACGTGATTACACTCACGTTGCGAAGTTCAAACGAACTTCGCATTGACCATAACTGGTCAATGTAGAAAGTCAAACAAAGTTTGACTCGAAAGACTCGAAAAGCAATAAAAGAACGAAAGAATACTTACGAAGGGTCCCCGAATGCTAATCCCGATTCAAGAATCTCAGGTATGAAACAATGGTTTCAACTTAGAGGTTCTCAAATCAGAATTCTAGTGATTTTAGCAATGGGGGGTATGGGGTATTTATAGGAATACCCGAACCGTTAAGATCGTTTCATGGAAAACGTGCCTTAATCCCATCCGTACATGTGTTGCAAAGTTATGGTGCTTAGGTGCTTAAATTCCATCCATACATGTGTTGCAAAGTTATGGTGCTTAGGTGCTTAAATTCCATCCATACATGTGTTGCAAGGTTATGGTGCCTAAGTTCCATCCTTATCCGCTGACTAAGCAAGTTTAGAATGTGTGGTTGTGAATTAAACAACGGCTAATACATCGAATCTGGTCCCGAATGCGAAAACTGAGTTTCTGCATGTTTTCTGCCCAGAATAGGCAGTCGCGTAGCGCGACGGGTAGCCCCATAGGCCTCGCGCTACGCTAGCACCCCCCCTGAATCAGAAAGTTTCAAAATTGGCAGCAATGGTCCCTGCACGTGTTTAAGGCTTTTTTCGATGCGTTTGAACCCCGTTAACCTCATTTCAAGGCTCTAAAATGAAGTTAAAGTATAGGGAACTCAAAACATACTCAAAAATATGCCGGATGATGGTTCGTTTGGTCGTACGAACGCGATGTTCGCTTAATTACGACGGAATGCGCATAAGCGCGAAAAACGATCCAAATGACGCGACGAATGGATTTTTCTTATGGCGAACACTAAAATAAAATATTTTAGTGCTTACATAAATTTTTGGATGTCCGGATGTATTCAGAACGTAAGTTATGCGCGAAAATGCAAACTTGTGCACTTTTTGACACTTTTAGTCCCTGAATGACACAAAAGTTTATTTTAGCATACCGAACACCTCAAAGCCTATTTATAAGCTATGTAAAGGATATTTATGGTATGTTTAACTTATGGTCATGTTCCGGAAGGTCTGTTACAGTTCAAATTGGCATACTTTCGCAGTTTGTCAACTTTAGTCCCTGTAAGCGATTAAACTTTGATTTCACCCCACCAAACCTTCCAAAATTTATATCTAAGTTATGTAAAGGTTATTTAAGGTATGTTAAGCCTATGTCACTATTCCGGAGTGTTTGTTGCATTAAACTGGTTATATTTACGCATCAGTGCGCGTATAACCTTCCAGAAAGCGATTTAGAGTTTGGAATTGAACGAGAATTGATATGTGCAAATGATACACATATTTTTACAAATCCCAAGTATGAAATATAATATTTCATTGGTTCGGTATTTGTTTGATGGCCGTGAAGGCACAGGTGTTACAAAAGTGGAGAATTTTTTATGAGAAAGTACACTTGCGTAATTTTTCGAAAAAATCTTAGAAGAAAACTTGTGAGTTTTCTTCTTTTTCATGATCTGGCGTTTATAACGTTATTTGAAAAATAAAACATAAATACATGAAGTACCTTTTCATCTTCCCTTCTTCTAAGGGTGTTGATGATGGATGTGCCATTGGACTGTTTGCTAATGCTTTAAAGGAGTATCTTCCGGTTAACCGGAAAGATCAGCCTTTGCTTGTGTACCAGCGGCGTCGAAACAGGTGTTATTCTGATCCTTCCTCTGGGAATGAAAGGATACCAGTTGTTGATGGGGAGATTGAACTGGCTGTTGTTCCCCCTTGTTAGGGTGTTCTGGGAAATACTGTATACCTCTGACGAGGCTGCAGTTATGTTTTTTGGTGTTTATTTTGTAAAGAACGTTTTGATGTTCTGCTGCTGTAAATGCGGCTAAAGGTGCCTTGCTGCACTAGTAACTTTTCCTTGTTAATGCAATGTTATGCATTCCTGTTTTGTATTTATTGTTTGAATTACAATATGTTGCATGTGTAGAATTACTTTGTTTAGGTAGAGCGAATGAGAAATGGTATTGTGCTCATGTGTGAACGTTTGTCTCTCATATGCGCTTATGTTGCGCCTTTTTCAGACTGTTCATGAGGTGTACAATGTTTACCATTTTGTTTTCGCATGAACCAAAGGAATTACATGCAATTTGTAACAAACAGTAACATGTATGAAGATAATGTCTTGTATGTATAAGTTGGACTTGTTGAATAGCTTGGCTATATACAACACCTGCGCAGTTGCTGCACGTTCCTGGTGTGAGGGATAGTTGTTGTCTTTAACTGTGAGTCCGATGAATAGGACGTGATTGTTCATCGTGGGAATTGGTTGTGCAAACCTTGGTGCTCGTTGATTGTACTAGCGTTTTTTCATGGGTTGTCAGGGTTGCGTGTATGTAAAGGAGCAAGTGTATGTGTGCTCGCTTGTAAGCAAAGGAGTATGCGCGTATGTCGACTTACGTGCTTGTATGTAAAGGAGCAAGCGCGGATGGCGACTTACGTGCTTAAATGTAAAGAAGCATGCGCGTATGGCGACTTACGTGCTTGTACGTAAAGGAGCAAGCGCGGATGACGACTTACGTGCTCAAATGTAAAGAAGCATGCGCGTATGGCGACTTACGTGCTTGTATGTAAGGGAGCAAGCGCGGATGGCGGCTTACGTGCTCAAATGTAAAGAAACATGCGCGTATGGCGACTTACGTACTTGTATGTAAGGGAGCAAGCGCGGATGGCGACTTACGTGCTCAAATGTAAAGAAGCATGCGCGTATGGCGACTTACGTGCTTGTATGTGAGGGAGCATTCGACTCGCATGGAGACTGACGTGCTCTTATCCTTAAATAAGGAGTATAAGTTTTACCACAATTTTTGATGTGATTTTTCAATCGGCATTATTATACCGCAACAATAGTATTTATATTGTTCCCATCATCTTGAAAAGATAATGGATTGCGTATGTCTTCTTTTTTTTTTCAAATTTTAAGTACCAGCTGTACAGATAATAGACGCTCTAATTATGCTAGTCAATATAAATGCTTGTGCATATATATCCGTTATATCTTAGATAAGTGTTAGGTTGTAACGCTTTCATGTTGAAAAGTCATGGCACTTGAATTAGTATAAGTGCCAGTTTAAATGTTTATAAGTGATAGCACCAACTGTTTAGTGTATGCTAGAAGGTGTTCACGTTATGTAAAAGAATTCGGGAATTTGTTCTCTTTCCCTCATTTTGTTTAAGGAAAAATCAAAAGGATCTTTCAGAGGAATTTGTAGTACCTAGGTTTTGACGAAAACCGTATTAGTCAAGGCTTATAGCCCCAATAAGCAAAGCTCCGGAAGTTATGCGTTGTGCAACCTCAGATCTGCAACTCGTTGATCATAGAATTTATATGAAACCCCCAAGTCTGGAGTGTTGTGCAAAATTTGGTTCATGGTGATCTGGAACCTGTTGAACCAGTACTCTGAAGTTTTCTCCATGAATAGATCTGAACGGTTATGAACTCCCGTTTGCATTAGGGAAGTAGTTTCTCCTGAATGACTGTTGTTGCTTTCTTGCCGAATATCAGATCTGATGTTTGGGGACTTAGGTCTGATAATTTGTGTGAAAATTTGGTTCACAGCTATCTGGAATCTGCCGATCCAGTATTCTGGAGCTCTCTCTATGAGTTTATCTGAGGAGTCCTTTTCGTCTGAGTGATTGTTACTTGTATTGATTCCCATGATTCCGTCGATCTGAGTATTTAGGGTTGTAGAACCCTTGAATTCAGACTGAGGACCTGATGGGTGAAGTGATGAATTCTCTGCCATGTGAAAACAGAGAAATGAGGGAACTGAATCGAAACGAGATAAAACTGAAAAAACAGAGAAATCGGTGGGCGCCAATGAAGAAACACTAGATAAATGGTCGGAACCGAAATATCTAAGGGGGTTTGAATCCGCATAAAAAGGTTAGTTCCCTCTCGATTGATTCAGTTGTAACCGATCTTCTTCTCCGATAAACTCTGCAAAACAAAGCACCGTTAGCCTCGTCAAGGGGAGAAGGAGGTTCTCCCCTTGACCCGACTCCGGCGTGAGAATAAGTATGTGTCTATGAAGAAGAAGAAGAAGTATTGAAGAAGTGTGTGTAACTTGCCTTCATACCTGAGTTGTTTCTCATATTTATAGCCGGGAGTCTTTTGGCGGGAAAACCCGTTGATGAAAAGTTAACGGAAGATGCTAACACCGTAGGCGGTTACGTTTTCTCCGTTAATCTTCTTGATTGAACTGTGAGGTCACACGGATCGTGATCCTGATCGACAGCTGGGGTTTGGCCACGTGGAAAGTGGGTGAGTGGAGGTTTTCCTCTAATTTTCATGCTATCATCGTGATTTCGGGGAGGCCCGAGATGATGACATGTATACCAGACGGTTACAACCGTCATAGTGGTGCACGATTGATCTTTCTAGAAGATTATTGCTATAATCTGGTGTGACTCCTTTATCGTGTGGAGTCAGCTTAGATGAATAATATCCAAGTCCGGATATTATTTAAGCTGGAGTGCTGTTTGGGATTTCTGTTATGAGAGAGGCGCAAGGATTTATTAATCTCCCTTTAGCGTGCAGGTGTTGTTTGATGCCTTTCTCCTGTGTCCTCTTTGTTGGACCAGTGCGCGGCCGCGCAAGGTCTAAAGAGGGTTAAAGATGAAGTTGTGGCTTTTCTCTTAAGTCTTCTTTATTGGACCAGTGTGCGGCTGCGCAAGGTCTAAAGAAGGTTAGAAAATCGAGGTTGTGGTATGGTCCAACGCTTGAAACGAGGTTTTTGGGACCTTACCCCTTCAAAGTGTAAAAGGGCTTAAAATATACTTAAACTTATATACACACTTCACACGCATCAAGTTTTTGGCGCCGTTGCCGGGGACACAAGGATTTTAAGAAAGTTAGGAGTCAACGGCCTAATCGTTTTTTTTTATTTTTCTATTTTTTTAGGATTTTTTCTTAGTTTTCAGCTTCTGCAGAGCTCAGCACGGGCCGTGCCCAGCATTGTTACTGGCAGTTTTTATTTTCCGAGTTACAGAGAGCTAAGCACGGGGCCGTATCGGGGCAACACGGGGCCGTGACCAACTCCCAATAACAGGGATCCGGAAAACAATCACTGTATCTTCGACCACGGGCCGTGTTCACTGAACACGGGGCCGTGGTGAACCTTCTGACCAACATTCTTTTCTGTTTTTATTGCAGGACTTGGAACCTAGACGCCACATTTGGACTTCCTACGTATTGCATGAGCTCCAGTTCTAGTAGAGACATAAAAGAACCTCTAGAAGAACCCGAACGCTTTCTCAGAAAAAAGACTTAAAGCTAAAAACCAAGAGAGAGTTTCAGGGGACCCACCTCAAATGGCGGACCAACGTACCCTCATGGATTACCTACGACCCACTGTAGGTAATCTCGGCGCCGCTATCAATGCACCGAATGTCGAAGCCAATAACTTCGAACTTCGGCCGCATTTGATACAAATGCTTCAAAACTCCGCAACCTTCCATGGGCTTGCGGACGAGGATCCCCATCTACATATTACTAATTTCTTAGAAATATGTGATACCTTTCGGATCAATGGAGCATCAAACGACGCCATCCGCCTTCGAATGTTTCAATTTTCACTAAAAGACCGAGCTAAGGCTTGGCTTAACACCCTCCCAGTTGGATCGGTAAACACCTGGGATGAACTAGCCCAAAAGTTTCTATATAAGTATTTCCCTCCTGCTAAAACGGCTAAATTAATGACTGAAATTAATACATATTCTCAAGAGGATGGGGAATCCATATATGAAACTTGGGAAAGGTTCAAGGAGCTACTAAGAAACTTTCCTCATCACGGTCTTGCGGTATGGCAACAAGTATCCACTTTCTACAATGGGTTGTTGCCACACACAAGACAAACACTTGATTCTAACTTCGGGGGACTTCTAGGTAATCGTCGCCCAAATGAAATATATAATCAAATTGAGGAAATTGCTCAAACCAATTTTCAGTGGCACACTCCCCGAGGTAATAAATCTATTGCCCCGAGCGCCCATAAGGTTGATGAAAGCACTTCTTTACAAGCCCAAATCGAGGCCCTCTCTTCAAAAATCAGAAAGTTAGAAATGGCAAAAACGGCCTCGGTTATGGCTTGTGAGGGGTGTGGTGGACCACATGAAAATTTGAGTTGTATGAAAGAAGTAGACGATCAAACAGAAACGGTAAACTACATTGATAATAGACCTAGGCCGTCGGGTCCACCAACGGGTACCTACAACCAAGGATGGCGTAACCACCCTAACCTTGGTTGGAGAGATCCCGGCAATAGTAGTAACCAACAAAACCAACGAACTAACTTTCAACAAGCACAAAACTTTTCTCAACAACAAGGTGGACGAGAGAGGCTCGAAGATACTGTATCTCGCCTCATCTCCGACACCGAAAAGAAAAACTCGGATCGATTTCAGCAATTGGAATCGAATTTTAGAAATCAACAAGCTAGCATTCAAAACATTGAAAAACAATTAAATCAAATAGCTCAAAATTTCTTCGAGAGACCACAAGGCGCGTTACCAAGCAATACCGAAACCAACCCAAAAGTGCAAGTACATCTCATCACATTGAGAAACCGAACCGTGGGTCCAGAGGAGGCTCCATTACCGACGGCTGAAAAAAGCCAATCCAGCCAAACCACGGCTCCACCCGCACCACAACCAGAAAAGGATTCTCCACCAAATCAAGAGCCCACCAAGACTCCTCCGTTTCCATACCCCGGTCGGTTAAATCGTCAAAAGACCGATGAGCAATTCGCAAAGTTCGAAAATTTACTAAAACAATTGCATGTTAATATTCCTTTTATCGAGGTCCTAACCCAAATGCCTAAATATACAAAATTTATTAGGGACTTCCTCACTCACAAAAGGAAAATTGAATCATTGCAATTAGTTAACTTAGGCGAAGAATGCTCCGCCTTAGTACTCAACAAACTCCCACAAAAGAAAATTGATCCCGGAAGCTTCACGATTCCTTGCTCGATTGGGGAATCCCCCATTCGTAATGCACTAGCCGATCTTGGGGCTAGCATTAACTTCATGCCCACATCAATGTTCAAATGACTCGGCCTAGGAAAAACGAGCACTACAAAGATGAGCATACAACTCGCCGACAGATCCGTCAAATTTCCATAAGGTGTCGCTGAAAATCTATTGGTCAAAGTTGACAATTTCGTTTTCCCGACCGACTTTGTCATCCTAGACATGGAGGAAGACGCCGATGTCTCTCTCATCCTCGGGAGGCCATTTCTAGCCACCGCCCAAGCAGTGGTGGATATGAATGATGGAACTCTAACATTGAAGTTTGGGGACGAGGAAGTGAAGTTTGGAGTTGGAAAGAGAGTAGAAGACGAAGAACCGGTCAACTACATGAAGGTCATAGACTCAAGCTTGGATGACGCTCTCTGACGGTGTAGCATGGGATGCAAAACATCCCACTTGAGTAACATATGACCAGGCTTTGGGTCTAGCCAAGGACCCTTCTAAACGTGGCGCACCACGGAGGCATTCCGCGGAACTATCCTTAGTTTAGTTTAGATTAATCTTTATGTTTTCTAGTTAGTTTTAATTTTTAGGAATAAAACACACTCTAGATGGCAAAGGATACAAGGGAAACTTGAACCAGCACCCCATGCAGGAAAACAGGGCCATCCGACAAACTTTCTTCATTACAGCAAATTCAGCATGGGCCGTGTCCGCCCAACACGACCCCGTGCTGCACAGTCTGCAGAAATGACCCAGTTCAGGTAAACTGGACACGGGCCGTGTTCACCCAACACGCCCCCGTGTCCAGGCTTCTGTTTCTTTTGTTTAATTTTTGTTACTGGCACTTGAACACGGGGCCGTGCCCGGACAACACGGGGCCGTGTCCAGCACCTAGTAACACAAATTTTTGCTTTTTCACACCTTTTACACATTCAATCAACCTAAAAACTTATTTTTGGGACACATTGAGGACAATGTGTAATTTAAGTGTGGGGGGGGGGGGGTGCTAAAACCTTGAATCTTGCAAGTCCTAATAACAAGCCTTACACAAAACTCTATTGGAACCGCTAATCACCCCAATTTTTTTTCGAAAATTTTCATTTTTTTTACTTGTCTAGGTTTAATTTGGGAATTTCAAAATTCTAAAAAGGTTATATTTTTACAAATTTACAACCGATAGCGTCGTGATAAAAAGAACCAACATAAGAAAATTATGAAAAGGCATGACAAGCTTAGTTAAAATTTGATTATATATACTTGATCACATAAAAACCCATTCCCACAAAAGTGAGTTTTAAGCCTTTATTGAGCATACAAATACATATCTTTAAATTAAATGCTCATTTTTCGTTTCTTGTGTGAATAGCCGTTTGGTTCTTACAACTCTAGAACTTGCCACGACGATACATTCCCGGTCCTTACCAACTTAAACCCGAGTAAGTAAATGATGGAGGCATTAGGACTAACCCTTTTTATTTCTACACCATTATTTTTCTTTTTTTTACCCCCTACCCAAAATCCCCCTAGTTAACCTCTTTGAGCCTAAACCTTTTCATTTCTTAACCCAAACCAAACACCCTTTCACCCACCAAAACCTTTTTTTTTTATTTTTAACCCTTTGTTTTAGTAACAAGCTCGGTTTTTCGTTTGACTTTGGAAAAAAATTATGAAGCAAAAGAAATAAACAAACAAGTTCATCAAAAATAAATTTGTTTGAATAATAGCTTCATCAAAATAAAAAATTGCAAAAATAAAAAGTCTTTCGAAAACCGACGCTTTTTCACCCTTTTCTACTAACCACTAACCCAACCACCTACCTTTAACCCAAGCCTAACCCTTCACCCAAAAAGCCCTCTTGATATTTACAAAGGTATATAGTTAAAAAGGAGGAGGATTGATTGCTTGGCAAGCCTATGGTAGGAGTAAGTTCCATGCCGCTCTCGAGTGATTCACTAAAATACATCTTCGGCCGAGTGTTGAGTGATCCCCCGTGAGGTATGTGAACTTATATATAAATAGAATTTTAAAAAGGCATGTTATGCCCTAATAAGTAATTTATCTTATGAAAAGTTTTAAATAAATCATGACGAATAGGATTGTAAATAAATAAAAATAAAACGTAATAAAGAATCTTGGAAATCCCGACACTCAATGACAAGCCCAAAAACCTTCTCTTCTACCCATTCCATTTGGGAGTGTAAAGCCACATTATAAAGAGTTTTGCTTGAGGACAAGCAAAGATTCAAGTGTGGGGGTATTTGATGTGTGCAAAATGCAACATATAAATTACATCAATTGTGGCATAAAACTAACCTTTTTTAGTACTAATGTTGGAAAAAGTGTGTTTTTGTCTTCCTTTTGTATTTTCAGGATTAAATGAGCTCAAATTAACAAAAGAAGCAAAAAGGCAGCCAAATCTAACATAAATACAAGAAAAGGAACAAACGTGGCATGCCCGACCTCCCCGAAAGCATCTTCCCAAGCAAAACAAGAGAACAGAAGGCTGAACACTCCCCGTGCTCAATGAGCACGGGGGAGTGCCCAAGTGTCATCATAAAAGACAAAGTTGTAGAAGCTTCCATCGCCCACCACGGGGCCGTGCTCTGCGGACACGGGGCCGTGGTCAACTATAAGATTCGCAGAATCCAGGCAAATCTTAATAGTACAGATATGCTTCTGCACACGGGGTCGTGCCCAGCGGACACGGGGCCGTGGTCAACTAATAAAGACAAGAGCAATTAATGAAGACAGAGAAGAGGATGGACACGGGGCCATGCCCACTGGACACGGGGCCGTGCCCGAGCTTCTGTTCAGCCTATAAATAGGAGTGCTTGGCTCAAGCTCAAACCATCCATTGGCACACCACCTCTCTCAGACTTCACCCACCACCACCATAACACCATAATCCACCACCATCATCCATTGTCCATCATAGAGTGTGTGACTCGTCTTGGGATCCAAGATTGATCGTAAGAGTTCTTGACAATCAAGGCCATGTTTGCCTAAGTCTCTTACATCACTTGGTGAAGACAAAGTGTCTAGTGTAATACTTTTTATTTTTAATCTTTTCGCACTTTTTAATTGGTTATGTATTAATGACTTTAATAACTAATTTCTTATGTTGAAGGTGATTCTTCCTTATCGTTTGTCCGTGGTGTCTTGGCATTATTTTACTGTCTATATAAAATAAAAGATTTTCACCATTCATATCTCCACGGTCTATATGGAGGTATGTTGGCTACCTGGTCGGGGGTTAAGGGAACGGTTTGGTAAGAGTCTTGCCATTGTTCAGTGTATAGATCCTGCAAAGGACCTGGGTCAAATTTAGTAGGACCTCCTTCAATACTTAACGGGATTGGATGGCGGGGGTCCAAACTCTTTGATCCCCTCATAAGTTAAACTACTATTAAAACTTTAACCCGGCTACTTAGGACTGTATCCCTGCTGACTCAGACTACTTAGCCGAGGGAAACGTCGCCTTCAAAATAGGGGCCTACCACATTATGTATTAATAACTTAATTAATTATCTTTCAATAATCCAACCCTTTAGGATTGTATCCTTGCTGACTCAAACTACTGGGTTGAGGGTAACGTCACCACCAAAAGAGGGGTCTACTACAATAACTAAGATAATCTCTTAAATAGTGCAAAAGTGCGGAAATAATCAAAGGTTACACTAAACACGAGTCGGAGCCAAGTGATTCATCTTGTCTATCTGTTTTTATTTTTATTTTCAGCATTTTAGTTAGTTTTTATTTTTCTAGTTTAAAACCTTTTTTCTAAACTTTTGATTTGAGCAGACGTTAAGGATAAACCGGTACTAAAAGCTCTTGTGTCCTTGGACGACCTCGGTATCTTACCAAAACTATACTACGCTCACGATGGGTGCACTTGCCCATATGTGTGTTTAGTGTTAGTAAATATCGTGTTTTATAAATTTAAAACTTGGCTAAAGTAAGTGTAAAAGGGCTTAAAATATACTTAAACTTGTATACACACTTCACACGCATCAGCGATCTTTGAGAATCCTTCGATAAATCGTCGATAATAGCCCGCTAGTCCGAGAAAAGAACGGATTTCAGACGGGTTCTTAGGTGTAATCCAACTCCTAACAGCTTCAATCTTCGCAGGATCGACGTGAATACCTTGATTATTTACGATGTGACCCAGGAACTGAACTTCCTCCAACCAGAATTCACACTTGGAGAACTTGGCATAGAGTTGGTTCCCCTGGAGTAGCTCGAGAACCAATCGTAGGTGTTGCGCGTGTTTGGTTTTCGATTTGGAATAGATCAAGACATCGTCGATGAATACGATGACGAAACGGTCAAGATATGGTTTACACACGCGATTCATCAGATCCATGAAAACCGCGGGTGCGTTGGTTAAACCAAAAGGCATAACAATGAATTCGTAGTGGCTGTATCGAGTGCGGAACGCGGTTTTGGGTATATCCTCCTCTTGAATACGTAGTTGGTGATATCCTGAGCGTAGATCGATCTTCGAGAAGCACGTAGCACCTTGTAGCTGATCAAACAAATCATCGATGCGGGGTAGGGGATAGCGGTTCTTGATAGTTAACTTATTCAATTCCCGATAGTCGATGCACATCCTGAACGACCCATCCTTCTTTTTGACGAAAAGGACTGGCCCGCCCCAAGGAGAGGTGCTTGGGCGAATGAAGCCTTTCTCAAGTAATTCCTGGAGTTGGTTTGAGAGTTCGCGCATTTCGGATAGCGCGAGTCGGTAGGGAGCTTTAGCAATAGGGTTGGCTCCAGGAATGAGGTCGATACGAAAGTCGATATCACGACTTGGCGGTAGCCCGGGAAGATCCTCGGGAAAAACATTAGGAAATTCTCGAACCACAGGAACGTCTTTCACTTCCTTCTTCTCTTTCTTTTCCTTTTCCGCTACTACAATGTTAGCCCAGAAAGCCCTATATTCCTTGCGGAGATACTTGCTAGCTTGAACACATGACATGAGATTGAGACCTTTCGAAGTAGTATCACCGTAAACACACAATAAATCACCATTCGCAAGCGAGAATCGGATCATCTTGTCGAAGCACACAACTTCAGCATGGTTTTCGCGAAGAAAGCCCATGCCTACTATGACGTCAAAACTTCCGAGTTGCATCGGAATGAGGTCGATTAGGAAGATGTGATTGTTGAGCTCAAGGGTACAATCACGAAGAACAGTATTAACGGTGACAGTTCTTCCGGTAGCGACTTCAACATCGAACATCGAGGAGAGTTGGGAGCGTTTACGACTAAGGAGCTTCTCGAATTCGAATGACACAAAGCAATTATCGGCTCCAGTATTAAATAAACACGAAGCATAAATACCATTCACAAGGAACGTACCATTAACTACGTTGTTGTCGGCTTGGGCTTGACGCACGTTGATGTTGAAAGTTCGTGCGCGTGCTGCTTGTTGCTGCTGCTGCTGGTGTTGCTGCTGCTGCTGGGGCTCTTGTTTCACAACCCTGTTTGGGCACATGTTGGCGAAATGTCTAGGATCACCACATGCGAAGCAGACTCTGGCATTGACCGCGGGTGCCGGAGGAGCTTGTTGACCCTGAGGGGCGGTGAGTAGAGCTTGATGAGCAGGAGCTTGTCGAGCACGGCAGTTGGTAGTGAAATGGCCGTACATATTGCAATGAGCACAGAAATGGCAAGCGATGGTAGTCGGGTAGTGGTAGCTACAAGTAGGGCAAAGCGGGTGTGGCCCAGTGTATGCACGCTTAGCAAGCGGTGGATTCGCCACAGGCGCCGCTATTTGACGCTGTTGAGCAGGTACAACTTGAATTGGTGCCACAGTGATCGCACAGTTCTTGTTGTTGGAGCTGTTCTTTCTCTTATTCTTTCTCTTGTTGCTCGATGAGGTGATGGTGGTTTCAGCAGTTGGTGCGGCGGTGGTAGCTTGATGCAGGTGCTTCGAAGTTTTATCCCAAACACCAGCCTTGACCCTCTTGTCGTTGATCTCAGCGGCCAGTAGGTAAGTCTCTTCAATCGTCTTAGTCTTAGCCGCTTGCATGAAATCTGCGACGCAGTCGGGCAAAGCTCGGATGTACTTCTTGATTGTGATCTCCAGAGTCTTGACTTGGTCAGGGTAGATGATGCTGAGCTGCTTGAAGCGAGCAGTGAGAGCAGCGTTGTCAACTTCCTTCTGCTTTATGTGCCAGAATTCATCTTCTAACTTTTGGCGTTCATGAGGAGGGTAGAATTCTTCCAGCATGACCTCCTTGAGTTCGTCCCACGACAGACCGTAGGCTGCATCGTTTCCCCGCTTGTTTCTCTTGGCCGTCCACCAGTCTAATGCGTGGGACTGGAAGACGCCAGTAGCATTCAGAGTACGAAGATCGTCAGGGCAACCGCTCTGTCGCAGAGTGACCTCGATGGAATCAAACCATTGGAACAACGCTGCAGGGCCTTCCTCTCCAGTGAATTCCTTTGGCCCACAAGACTTGAATTGCTTGAAATTGAAGGGGGCTTTGGTGGTAGCTTTAGGAGCTTCGATTCTCGACTCTTCAGACGACTTGCTGACGTTCTCGTAGACCTCACTCACAGCCTTTGCTACACTTTTAGCGATGATGGCAGCAAGGCGCTTGTCCCTCTTTTCTTGATGAGAAAGTGGGTGACGGGATCCAGATGACATTGTCTGCAACAGACATCGTCACAGGACTCAACACATTGTATTCGAATCTCACCTCACACGTCTACTACTTACTAAAGCTCAGGAACACATAAAATTACGTAGGCGCATAAACACATAGTCAATCAGTCACAGATTCACATAAGTACAGGTTCACATAGTCACATGAGCATATAGAGCACAGAGGCACGTTATCACGAAGTCACCAGATGCAGTCAGAATACAGAAACCTATCATTTAAAGTTTGCGAGTGTTCGAATATAGCGATCGCGTTTAGTACATCGAGTAGTATAGTATACGCGTATGACATAGCATAGGTCGTCCATAATTTAGCGACTTGTCAGCGTCTTGAGGTAGATATGTAAGGCGAGTTGTGTGTGTCGAAGTGAAAGCAAAAATCGAGTAAATCTCAAAAAATTTAAACATATAACAGGTAACACACAAAATTAACGAATCATCAGAGTCAGCAACTGTGGGCTCGGAATCGAAACACATAAAATTTGAGATATAGATTGTCTGCGGCTAGTAGACTTCGACTACCCAAAGTGGTTCGACCATTCACAAGGATCTGGTGTGCACATTTGACCTTCAGGACTATGCTTTTGCCTCAATTCTTGGGTGTTTGGCACACATCCCGTTATTCATGTTGTGTCTTCAGGTCGTTGGAGTCCGTCGAAACTTTGGTGAGAGCTTTGTAAAATGAGCGGAACAAGTAGTCAAGGTTAGGGTTTCACCCCTAGCTTAACAACTTCGTCCTGGTTTTAATAAAATAGAGGAGATTATTCATCAAAATATGGATCTCACTCCTGATTTGGCATAATTCTCCTCGTTTGTAGATAAAATGCGGGTTGTTCAAGCAACTTTAGTCAAGAGTTTGCGGTTTTCACACCTAATCTCGACTTTAACGCCTATTCATAATTGAAAATTCGAGTGCATTGATAGTGTAGCATAAGCGAGAATAGTGAAAGATAAGCTCGTACATAATCCCTACTGGATGTACTCAAGTTGGTCTATTGGTTCCTAACTATACACTAGGTATCTAAGACCTCGACCTGGAGTAGGTCGTGTCTTGCCTAATTCCCTATAGTTATGGCTCTGATACCAATCTGTCACACCCCAACCGATGGCGGAAACATCGGGGTATGGCACTGAGCGAAACAGATTGTCCAGAAGTTTCCATAACAATTATCATTACTATTCAATTTAAAATAACATGTCCCATACCATGTTTCAAACAGTAAACAAATTATTGCATATAAGATCTAGGCAAATAAATCATGTTCCGACAACTCAGATTCAAATAGAGCAATTGTTTATCTGCTTCTAGAGACCCTTGATTCAATTATTACAGACAACTATTTGTTGGACTCTAGAGCGTTATTCTAGCTTCGATTTCCTACCAGATGTGCATCCTAAGCACCTGTCACATACGTTAAAATAAAGTCAATACATAAAATGTAAAGGTGAGGATACAAGTTTGATACTAGCATAAAGAGTTCGAATTTTTTTACGCATAACCAGCACGTACACATAGAGAAATGAAGCACGTTAGTTATCAACATAGACCCATCGATACCAATGACTGCGGGTTGACTGCCGGAGGCAGTTCGCAATACATGATTACCACCGTAATCCATGCAAGTAATTGTCCTTAACAACCCCTGCGAACAGGTGCTGAGTCCAAACTATAGTACTATCGTTGCCAAGGCAGGTAGACAGCATTCCATGTGTAAACATAACAAACAAGCATTCATAAGCCACGTATAACATGCGTTAACGGTTAGCGTGCAAATAGTATTGAGTAGTGTGTTCGTTGTGATTTGAATAGTTGTAACGTATGTAACACCCAAAAGTGCATAAAGCAAAAAGGGATCGAGTATACTCACAGCGGTTGATGGATTGAAGGGAGCGCTTAGCGAGTAAGGTTAGCATGAATAGTTTGGTAGCATAACGATAAGTGACACGTAAAACGATACAAAGTGTGAATGGGTCGGATAGCAGTTCGGTCGGATGGTAATCCGATCGGACGGCTTGTTTTTGCGGATGGCAATTCGTTCGGATGGTCATCCGGTCGGACGGTAATCCAATCGGATGACTATTCGAGTGGATTGTTTCTTCCTATGAGAATGATGTCTTTGTGTGTGATGGCTTGTCCTTTGAAGTTTTCGTTGTAACATTTTGAAAACATTGAAGTATCTCTATCCTTCAAGTCGGTCGATCGGACGGTCAATCATGCGGACAACAATCTGTTCGGATGGTCATCCGGTCGGACGGTAGTCCGGTCGGACGGCGACCTTAGTGATGAGGTTACTTAGTGGGAACAATTCATAGCATAAGAGGCACTCGGTCGGATGTCCATCCGACCGGGTGGCAACCCTGTTAATGAACGTGTTGAAAATTGTTTAAGTCTTTAAAGTCCTAGTATCTCATGATCCGAAGAGTAATCCGGTCGGATGGTAGTCCGGTCGGATGGCAATTCGTTCAACACTCAAACTTTAGGTAGAGTTGATTAAGTGTGGGACCCAAGGTATTATCCGTTCGGGTGGCTTATCCGCTTGGTCAGTAGTCCGGTCGGACAGCATTCCGTCCTGATTGTTCCGTTCGTCCTACACTTGGTCGTTTTGATTGTTTGTCGTTTTATCGAGACGTTTTGACAATGTGTTAACCAACAGAATCCCATATTGACCCAGTGACCTGATCGGCAGGAATCACCCTAGTTCGACCAGTTAACCGATTCAAGACGGTTGTTCTTGTTTAACCCGAAATCAGTGGTCTCGTGAGTAGAATCCAGATCTTGAGTTAGCACAACACTAAGAATGAGCGGAGGACTAGATCTAGATCCGTTTCTATCGGTTTCAAGCGTATTGAGAGCAAAAGAGTTGAAAGAGAGTTAGAAACCATCTTTCAATCCTTTTTCATTGTGTTTATGTTTAGATCTAGTATAGATCTTTGTTCATTTGTGTGGAAATCGGTTAGATCCGAGTTGTTCTCGGTGGATTGAAGCCAAAACATGAAGTTCTTCAAGAACTCATGATGACGTCATCCTAGAACACCTCAAATCTAGCGATTTTACGGTTAAAAGTTAAGATTCAAAAGATAGAAAGGTGTAGGAGTGCGTGTAGGTCAAGAATGTACAAGATTTAGGACGAGATCTTACCGGGATTGAGAGAAATCGAAGAAAAGGTGAGCCGAGCGTGCTGGTCGGACAGAGGTTTCCAAAAGTAGAAAGTTTGAGAGTGACATGGGTATTTATAGGATTCCAAAAAGGGAAAGGGCGGGTCGGTCGGATGGCATCTCGTCCGGAAGACTGTCCGGTCGGATGACGACCTGACACCACAATCAGGTGGCAGACCGGTCGGATGGCAATCCGGCCGGATGGCACTTGGTTTGGGTGTTTGGCGCGACGATTTTTGCTGTTTCGATTTCGATTGCGAGCGATTCGATGCGATGGATTTTCCTAGTTAAATTACTTTTAATCAAAACTACTATATCTATCATATTTCGATTCCGATTGAGTTCGATTGTGTTTCGAGTTCGATTGCGATTCAATTGATTACCACACATAACATAAATGAACATGCACAAGTAACACATAAGGCACACACACATGTATAACAGTAACTAGAAGGCTCAGTTCGAGTTGCGATTTGATGTCGATTCGATTAGCATAGTTTGATTATCGTTTAGCTTTATCGCATTGTTACTTCCTATAGTTCACAGTCGTAAGTCGAGTGGATTGCGAATAGCATACGTCGATTATTGTAATTATTGACACTTACTCCACATAAAACAACCAAAATAAACATACAAAGGAAATCTACTACAAGTCAAATTGCGCGAAATCGGTTGTTGACTTTGACCTTGAATTTGACTTTGATTTCTCGAAAACACGGGGTGTTACACGCAGCCCGCGTAAACTCGAAGAACAACCTACGCGGCCCACAAGGGCCACCCTAGCTACGGCTAGGGCTGCCGTGTTACCCCGTAGGTCTGCCACGTGTCTGAACATGGCCTAAAGCTTATCCGGAACATTATCAAGCTGTCGTGCCCCGCGTAAGCTTTCCTTGAGTCTTACGCGTCCCGCGACAGAACAATAAAATTGAATTTCTTGATTTTTCACAAGGCCTAGGGTTTTAGGGGTCCGGGTTTCTACTTACAGAGCGTTTTAGGACAATTTCGTGCAGGTCCTTACAAAAATTGTTACCAAAGTACCTGTTCTTGCTCTCTCAAAATTCGAAAATTGCTTCCAAGTAGAATGTGATGCGTCAGGTCTCGGGATCGGAGGAGTTTTGAGTCAATCGAATCGGCCTATTGCATTCTTTAGTGAAAAGTTGAATGAAACACGGAGACGCTATAGCACATATGACAAGGAATTTTATGCCATCGTTCGTAGCCTTGAGTATTGGCGTCATTATAATTTGCCGGCCGAATTCATCTTATACTCGGATCATCAGGCTTTAAAGTTCATCCAGGGCCAAGCTAAACTTAATCCACGACTCGCTAAGTGGGTCGAAACGTTGCAAGATTTTTCCTTTGTTATTCGCCACAAAGCCGGCTCTTCCAACTTGGTGGCCGACGCATTAAGCCGAAGGCACTCACTTATCACTTCAACCACATTCTGGGTTACCGGATTTGATTCCGTCACAACATTATATCAAGATGACCCTGACTTCCGTCACATATGGGAAAAATGGCCGCAACCCCTTTCCGTGACTTCGTGCGTAACGGTGGATTTTTGTTCAAAGGCCAACGCTTATGTGTTCCCTTCTCGTCATTCCGCGATGCCATTATCCTTGAATGTCACCAAGTCGCCTTGTCCGATCACTTTGGAAGAGTGAAAACAGTTGTGTTGGTAAGTGAACGTTTTTTTTTTTGCCAAAGCTTGTGAAGGATGTGATTAAAGTTCTCAAACAATGTCGTATTTGCCATGTCGCTAAGACGCGTCACACTAATCAAGGCCTCTATACGCCGGTACCCATTCCCGAGCATCCGTGGGAGGATGTAAGCTTGGACTTTGTTCTCAGGTTACCGGTGACACAACGAAAAAAAGATTCCATCATGGTAGTTGTCGATCGTTTTTTCAAAAATGGCACATTTTATACCTTGTGCAAAGACGTATGATGCCTCACAAGTCGCATGATTGTACTTCGCTGAAGTTGTTCGTTTACATGGGGTTCCAAAGACAATCACTTCTGATCATGATGTTAAATTCGTGAGCCACTTTTGGCGTACCTTGTGGAAAAGACTTGGAGCCAAGTTACAATTCAGTAATTCCCATCACCCGCAGACCGACGGGCAAACGAAGGTTACTAACCGCAACTTAGGTAACCTACTTCATTGTCTCATTGGTGATCATCCCAAGCAATAGGATCTCGCTTTACCTCAAGCGGAGTTCGCGTACAACCGCTCCAATCATAGCTCGACGGGTCGAAGTCCCTTCTTGGTTGTTTATGGGCGCAACCCTTTCACGCCTTTGGATTTAGCTCCTTTGGCCTATCCTATTGTTTTTAGTACTGATGCCGATGAACGGGTTGCTCAAATTCAACAGTTGTATGCTCAAGTTCGGGACCAAATTACAAAGCACAACTTTCAATATCAAACTCGAGTTAACAAGCATCGTCGAAAGGTTGTCTTCAATGAGGGGGATCTCGTGTGGATTTACCTCTGGAAAGATCGTTTTCCACAGGGCCATTATGGTAAGCTCCATCCCCGGGCCGATGGCCCGTTTCGTGTTCTTAAGAAGATCAGTGACAATGCCTATAAAATTGACTTGCTCGACCATTACAACGTTTCGGCTACTTTTAATGTCGTGGACCTCGCCCCGTATACTCCGGGCGATAATTATGATGATGACTCGGGGACGATTCCTTTCGTAGTGGGGGAGGATGATACGGATCCGAAATTTCAAGGAGATCCACCCGAGGATACAAGTTCGGACCTCGGTCCAGTTCAAAGTGGCTAGCAAAGACCCGGTTTCGATAGATCCAATCCAACCAACTATCTAAATTCTTTTAAGTCTCGTAATCTTTAATATTTGTGTTTTATTTAGTTCATTTATTTGTGGGTTTCCATGTTTATGGTTTCCTTATGTTTTCTTATTTACACGTTTGTAACTTGGTTGGATTGTTAAGTTTTTATGAATTAAGAAAAGTTTCTAAGAAAGTTGTTCTTGATTACTCGGTTGGCCAAGAATCGTCCTATCCAAGCTAGGGTCTCTAGCTCCCGCTTATACGAATCCGTATCAATAACCTTTTGCCATATCACAACTTTATTTTTTGGGTTTTTTTTGTTACACAACAATAACATATCCAGTATAATCCTACTCATGGCGAAGCTATTGGTAGGGTCTGGGGAAGGTGGGATGTAGGCAAACCTTACCTCTATCTCAGGTATAGAGAAGCTGCTTCCAGTGAAACCCCCAGCTCCAAAATCATACCACACATAGAAGTCAAATTAAGAGGTACATAGGTACTCAAAAACTGCACCTTTGTAGTACCATATCAGAAAGACATTAGCAAGACCCAAACATGCGATAACATTCAAACACCACCCAAAAGAACACAAAGAAACTAGCCTCGTAAGGTAATACTAAAAGAACAAGTCGTACCCTACTCCTAAAAGTCTTTAACCTTAATTTTGCGTCTCCACATACTCCTCTCCTGAACCATGTCCCCAGAGAGATGCAAGTTTAACAAATCATGCCTAACCCGCTCCTCCCAAGTTAGTATAGGTATGCCTCTACTCCTCCTCCCCTCCATCGTAAAAGTTTCCATGGTTCTAACCGTGGCCATCACTTATCACCTTTTTACATGCCCATACCATCTCAACATCCCCTCTCTTATCTCATCTGATATGCTAACCACCCTAGTGTTCTCGAAAGATCTCATTTCTTATATTATCCTGCCTAGTGTGCCCACACATCCACCTTAGCATCCTCATCTCTGCTACATCCAGCTTATGAGTTTGTGTCTTCTTAATTGCCTAACAATCTGTACCGTATAACATAGCAAGTCTAACTATAATCCTGTAAATTTCCCTTTAATTTCGTTGGGAACCTTTGTTGGCACAATACTCTGATGGCTGCTCTCCACGTACACCATCCAACTTGGACACGGTGCACAACATCACTATCTATCTCTCCATCACTTTGAACATACGCTCTTAAATACTTGAAGTTAGTTGTCTGCGAAAGCACCTGACCCTCAAAGGTGATATGAGTGTTCTTGTCATATCCTATACCACTAAAATCGCAATAAAGGTACTCGGTCTTAGAGCGACTAACCCTTAAACCTTTTCCTTCTAGAGATGCTCACCACTCCTATAACCACACATGTAGTCATATCTCCACAGAGAAGGGACTAGTATCCCCTATAAGTGCACGAAAACTTGTAACTGTCCTATCATACAGATCCTTACTGATGTTTATATACTTCCCTGGAACTCCTCTACCCTTCAAACTATCCCAAACAACATATGTGTAGATAAGTCCAATACTACTATAATTATTCTTTTTAATTTCTAGTATATATTTTTACGTGCGGCATTGTGTGCGTGAAAGTTAGTAGTTAAGAATTAAAATGGCTTCGATCTATCATTAGTGTGTTGCCAATATGGTTACCAGAACCGGTAAACATACACACTGATTATTACATATTTGCTTGGAAAGTAAGTGTAAGTCCCACTAACGAATCTTTCAATGATATCATTTAACCATGTGTTTGTGCGGAATCCAAACACATAGCGATTCAAGAAAAAATACGATAAAGAACATGATGATTACTCAAACTTGCACGCGTTCAATTATTGTATTAGCAAAACGTCTAGTACAAGATGAACAGTGGATTTCACCGCCTCTCTCTCCCCCTCTAGAATTTCCGTAACTAAAGTGCTAACCTAATTATGATTGGAACAAAACATTATATACTGAGTAGGTTTAAGCCTGGGCCACATGGCCTAAGAGACCCACGACCCAAATGCCCTATACGGCCCACAACACCTAACCTATTGATACGTAATCCTAACAATTTAGGTCCGTACAATGTCCCCCTAGGATTGTGCTATCAATGTCTTCGAATTATGATCTTCATTGGTGTGACAACTCGAAATTTGGAACCTTTCTTGTGCCTTGATGTAACATGCTTGAACGCTATGTGACTAGTTAACTTGTTAACTTAATAATAAATGTGAAGCTTTTATGTGATTATGTGTTGTATTTGTATGCATGTATGTATGTGTATATGTGAGCCGAGAACCCAACTAGAGACAACAAGGACCCGACTCGAGACCATGTGGTCTCGAGTGAACATAACCGATTTGGGCCTTTGGGCCGTGACCTCCTTAACCGGCTAGTAAGCCCTTTAGGGCAAACCATGAAGAACTAGTATTTATACTACACTCATGGCCACACTCACCATTTCTTTTGACAACACCCATACTCCTCTACACACACTCTCCTACTTTCCCTCTCACTAAAACCTTAAGAACACAAACACACCTCCAAGTTCTCGGATCCAATCGGTTGGCACAAGAACTCCCGGATTTGGACTTTGGATCGGCACACACACACTTCACCAACCGGTTAGTAATTATGGTGTTTATTGATTGATGTTGGTTATGTTAAATGATAAAATGAATGGATATGATGTTTATTGTGTTTGGATATTAGTGTTTACATGATGTTCTTGATGTATATGATGATTCTAATGTGTACAATGTTGATAATCGGTTAATATGTCTTGATTTCGGATATATAATGCATGATGGGTTATGGTATCTTGTGTCTAAATGTGATTCAAACCACTTATGTTGATGAACATGAAACCGGGTTGCACTTGTCATGTAATCGGATTTATATAAAAACCGAGTTTGTGTGTTATGCTAAGTGTTTTGATGCTTGTTCATAATTTGGTAGAATAAGGGTTGTTTGTGTTAGGAACATATGAAGAACTTGATGAATGTGCTTGAATATATGAAGAACAACTTGAATATGCAATAAAAGAGTGTTGAATATTTGAAATCTGCACTGTTTGATCCATTTTGAGTAAATATTAGACAACAAAACATGTTTAGTGGATAGTACGTAATTCTGCATGAATTCTATTGGATAGTACAATCTGCGAAGGATCAGCAGCTGCTGGGGAGTCGGAACCCCTGGTTGCGACTCGAAATCTCCACGTTGCGACACCAGTTGCGAGTCGAGAACACCTGGTTGCGACACAGGTTACGAGTCCCGTTACGACTCGAAACCTTAGCATGATCAGCCGAAACCATGGTTGCGACATAGGTTGCGACTCGCAACCATCCATGATCAACACAAACAGCATGACCCGCAACCATGCTTGCGAGTCCGGTTGCGACTCGAAACCACGCTCATTGGGCTGGCTTAATTATGGGCCTACGTTAATGGGTCAGGCTTATGGACTTCTGTGTTACTGTTGACGTGTTGTTTGGGCCTGTTATCACGAGCCCAACTGTTAGGGCCTCACACTTAGACTTTGGGTTGTATATGACTGTTAACTGTGAGCTGTTGATGTTAAACATGTTTGCCATAATCAATACCTGTGTACAAGACGTGTTGAACATTCGTGCACTGCTTGGCTTGAATCTGATACGAATAATATCTGTGATAGGACCTAATTGATTTCCTGCAATTTGATTAACTTTTCTGTGTTACTGCCGAGCAAACCAAGGTGAGTTCACACCCTCTACAAAGCATGGGATTCCCAGGGGTCGGGAATTGGGGTTAAGGAACATGGGTTCCTCGTCCTCCTTGGGTAGGACAGCAATGGTTCAGGAATGTAATTCCTCGTCCTCACGGACAGATAACTCGTACTAGACCAAAACTCTATCACGAAGTCCCTCATCTTTGTATCGACTTAATCGCCGAGGCCAATGGCGAGCGGGTCATTAGTTAGATAGCGCTATTTAGGTTTGACAAACCTCACACCGTGCCGCAGAGGACGGGCGTGAACTAATGGACTACTGACACGTCAATGATGATAGACATTGACAGTTCAGGGCACATAAACATGACTACAGTCAGCAGTCGATATGGTAACGAGTCTAGTATATACATGGGGTAGCCCCCACGGCCGAAATGCCAGATAACTAACACGGGGTAGCCCCCACGGCTGGATAGCCAGAGTAACCGGGAATGAACAAGTCACGTTTTTAAACTATGGGGTAACCCCCACGGCAGGATGCCAGCTAAAGGAAACTGTTTTTGAAACAACTTAAAACGAACACCCAACCGTGAACTCACTCAACTTGTTGTTGACTCGTTACTACATGCTTTGCAGGTCCTTAGGTTTCTTAGCTGGAGCTTGCATGGAGGAGGATCGTTGTGGGACATGGACGATTGTGTGCCATGTTAAACTTTGAACAATTAAACTTATGTTTTGATTTAAGACTTATGCTTCCCCTTGCAACTTAACTATGTTTTGTTTGAACACCAATTGTATTGGGTGGATTTTATAACTACTTATATGCTTGTTCAATATGATTGGTGGCTGGATCCTGGTCAGTCACGCCTCCAAGCGGTAGTACTCCGCAGGTGGATTTTGGGGGTGTGACAGATTGGTATCAGAGCAAGTATGTTGGTCACCACGTCCTAGCATGGTTACCAAGTATGGGTCAAGTTGGGTACAAATAAACACATAGCGAACACGTACGGCAAACACATATAGCAAACACGTATAACATGCGTAACAACAAACAGTTGGTCAGCCCATACAATCAGCAGCAACAACACGTAGCCCAGTCAACAGAAAACCCAACAGTCAAAGTCCAATAACACCAAAATAGCCCAGTGAGTACTACTTAACCTTCATACCCCCAACGGCACTGAGGGTGCCATAGGCCTCCTGCACTGGATCGTTGAGCACTGTACAGGTTATACTCCGCAGGTGGATTTTGGGGGATTGTTTGAACTTTCAAAACCTTCATGGATGGCAAACCCCTCCCTTTCAACGGCACTGAGGGTGCCATAGGCCTCCTGCACTGGATTGAAAAGGCCGAAGCTGTCTTCGCTGTTTGCGAGTGTCCCCCTGCTAACTGGGTTAAGTACGCAACTGGTACGCTTGAAGGAAACGCGCTTTCATGATGGAAAGCACAGATTCAGATGCTTGGTCTGGAAACTGCTAATGCTACGGCATGGGAAGATTTCAAGGACATGATCAAAGAGGAGTACTGTCACAGGGATGACATCCACAAGCTCGAGAACGAGTACTATGCGCTCAAGATGGTTGGGTCAGAGATTGAGACCTACACCAAGCAGTCCAACGACTATGCTGCACTTTGCCCAAACATGTCCCGACCTATGTACCGAAGGATTGAATTGTACATCAAAGGCTTGGTCCCAGAAATCAGAAGTCATGTGACCTCAGCCAACCTCAATACTATACAGCCTGTGGTTCGTCTTGCTCACAAACTCACCAATCAGGCTGTGGAAGAGGGCAAGCTGCCCCCGAGGATCGGTGCTACTGCTGGAACTTCTGGCGATAACAAGCGAAAGTGGGATGGAAGTCAGGGAAAGGATGCTAACCCCACTCAGGCCCCAGTTCAACAAAGGAAGACTGAAAGCAACAAGGGCCCTCAGCAACAGGGTGGCTATCGAGGAAACCACCCTAAGTGTAACAAATGTAACCGACATCACAGTGGGCCATGTGGAAAAAGGTCAGTGTCAGCGATGCAACAAGATGGGGCACGAAGCCAAAGACTGCCGAAGCCAGTTCCCAGCTAGGCAGAATCAGCAACAGCAGCAACAAGGAAACAACCGTGGATGCTTCAAGTGTGGAGCAATGGGGCACATGCGAAAGGATTGCCCTGAACTGAATCAAAACAACAACAATCAGGGTGCTGGGAACAATAACAACAATGCTGGAAATGGTGCTAGAGGAAAAGCTTTTGTGATTGGAGCCGGAGAAGCAAGGAATGACCCCAACGTTGTAGCGGGTAAGTTCCTACTTAATGATCGTTATGTTTCCATGCTATTTGATTCCGGGGTAGATGCTAGTTATGTATCCCTACGTATTAGTAAGAAACTTAAGCTCACTCTTACGCCGCTGAGCTCTAAGCACACCGTTGAAATAGCTAATGGTAGAAACCTCGAGGCCTCACACATAATTCGTAACTGCAAATTAGAGTTGTCTGGTCAGACCTTCTGTATCGATCTTTTCCCCATCATTCTTGGAAGCTTCGACGTCATTATTGGTATGGATTGGTTATCCAAACATCGAGCTGAAATCCTCTGCCAGGAGAAAGCTATTCGTATTCCCCGTCCCCCTGGCAAACCTCTTATAGTTCAAGGCGACAAGAGCGGAGAAGTCACAGGCATCATTTCATTCTTAAAGGCCCAGAAGTATCTACGAAAAGGGCACACCGCTATCTTAGCACTCATTACCGACACACAGGAAATGGAAAACAGGATTGAAGATTTTCCAGTGGTACGCGACTATCCCGAGGTATTCCCGGAGGAACTACCTGGACTCCCTCCTCACCGTCAGGTCGAATTTCAAATCGAGCTAGCTCCCGGAGCAGCGCCTATAGCTCGTGCACCTTATCGATTAGCCCCCGCGGAGCTCAAGGAGCTTTCTACTCAACTACAAGAACTCTTGGACAAAGGTTTTATCCGTCCTAGTTCATCACCCTGGGGAGCCCCAGTGCTCTTCGTCAAAAAGAAAGACGGCTCATTCCGAATGTGCATTGACTACCGCGAACTTAACAAGGTTACCATCAAGAACCGCTATCCACTTCCCCGTATCGACGACCTGTTCGACCAGCTGCAAGGGTCGAGCTATTATTCCAAGATCGATCTGAGATCGGGTTATCACCAGCTGAGAGTCCGCGATGAGGACATCTCTAAGACTGCTTTCAGAACCCGCTATGGTCACTACGAATTCCTTGTTATGCCTTTCGGTATGACCAACGCACCTGCAATCTTCATGGATCTCATGAACCGAGTATGCAAACCCTACCTCGATAAGTTCGTAATCGTGTTCATCGACGACATCCTAATCTACTCGAAGAGCCAAGAGGAGCATGAACAACACCTACGTCTTATTCTCGAACTTCTTCGCAATGAGCAACTGTACGCCAAATTCTCGAAATGTGATTTCTGGCTTAGAGAAGTCCATTTCCTTGGGCACATCGTCAATCAGGAAGGGATTCATGTCGACCCTGCTAAGATTGAGTCCATTAAGAATTGGCCGGTGCCTAAGACTCCGACCGAAGTTCGCCAATTCTTGGGATTGGCGGGATACTATCGGAGATTTATCAAGGGATTCTCTAAGATCGCTCAACCGCTTACGACACTCACTCAGAAGGGTGTTTCTTACAAATGGAGTAATGCTCAGGAATCTGCCTTCCAGGAACTAAAGGAGAACCTTTGTAGTGCTCCTATTCTCTCCTTACCCGAAGGTACCGACGACTTCGTCGTCTACTGCGACGCTTCTATTCAAGGACTTGGCTGCGTATTGATGCAACGCGAGAAAGTTATCGCTTACGCCTCGCGACAACTCAAGGTCCACGAACGGAACTATACGACGCATGACTTAGAATTTGGAGCGGTGGTCTTCGCGCTCAAGCTTTGGAGACACTACTTGTACGGAACCAAGTGCACGATTTACACTGATCACAAGAGTCTTCAGCACATAATGGGACAAAAGGAGTTGAATATGCGGCAACGCCGATGGGTCGAACTCCTAAATGACTACGAGTGTGCAATCAAATATCACCCAGGCAAGGCTAATGTGGTAGCCGATGCCCTCAGCAGAAAGGAGACCAAACCCAAGCGTGTTCGTGCCTTACAGCTCACTATCCACTCGAACCTCCCTAATCAAATTCGGAATGCTCAGGTTGAAGCATTGAAAGCTGAAAACATCAGGGCTGAGTCCCTACGAGGATCGAGACAACGATTGGAACAAAAAGAAGACGGTGCCTACTACGTAGCCGGACGCATATGGGTTCCGCTTTATGGGAATTTACGTGACCTTGTGATGGATGAAGCTCACAAGTCCCGTTACTCAGTACATCCAGGGTCAGATAAGATGTACCACGACCTGAGGGCTACCTATTGGTGGCCTGGCATGAAAG
This sequence comes from Helianthus tuberosus, assembly GCA_030545235.1. Classification (NCBI taxonomy): domain Eukaryota; kingdom Viridiplantae; phylum Streptophyta; class Magnoliopsida; order Asterales; family Asteraceae; genus Helianthus; species Helianthus tuberosus. Next base: position 91,451,216 of record CM060369.1, read on the forward strand.
CCCACATAGCAACCTATGTCAGAAAATGTTTAACCTGCGCAAGAGTCAAGGCCGAGTATCAGAAACCATCAGGCCTACTCCAACAGCCAGAGATCCCGCAATGGAAATGGGAGCAGATTTCCATGGATTTTGTTACTGGCCTGCCTAGGTCTCAGCGCGGAAATGACACCATTTGGGTAATAGTGGATCGCTTAACTAAGTCTGCACACTTCTTGGCCATAAAAGAAACAGACAAGTTTTCTACCCTAGCAGAGGTATACTTAAAGGAAGTGGTCTCGAAGCACGGAGTGCCTACCTCTATTATTTCTGATCGGGACGCGCGTTTTACTTCTGAGTTGTGGCAAGCCATGCACAAATCTTTTGGCTCACGTTTAGACATGAGCACCGCTTATCACCCGCAAACGGATGGGCAGTCTGAACGCACCATCCAAACCCTCGAAGACATGCTTAGGGCTTGTGTGATCGATTTTGGCAAGAATTGGGAGAAGCACCTACCGTTGGTGGAATTCTCCTACAACAACAGCTACCACACCAGCATTCAGGCAGCACCCTTTGAGGCATTGTACGGCCGTAAATGTCGATCGCCTCTCTGCTGGGCTGAGGTTGGTGACAGCCAAATCACAGGCCCGGAACATGTAGTTGACACCACAGAAAAGATTGCCCAGATTAGGCAACGCATGGCGGCAGCTCGTGATCGTCAAAAGTACTACGCTGATAAAGACAGGAAACCGCAAGAGTTCCAGGTTGGTGAACGGGCTCTACTTAAGGTCTCACCCTGGAAGGGTGTGGTCCGCTTTGGAAAACGGGGCAAGCTAAATCCAAGATATGTCGGACCCTTTGAAGTTACCGAAAAGATCGGTACGGCCGCTTACAGATTGAATCTGCCTGAAGAACTGAGTGCTGTGCACAACGTCTTCCATGTGTCTAATCTGAAGAAGTGCCTGTCAGATGAAACACTCGTCATTCCTTACAAGGAACTTACTATTGACGAACAGCTACACTTTACTGAGGAACCGGTTGAGATCACGGATCGTGAGATCAAAACCCTCAAACGTAGCCAGATACCCCTCGTGCGAGTTCGTTGGAACTCACGCCGTGGCCCAGAGTTTACCTGGGAGCGGGAAGACCAGATGAAGCGCAAGTATCCCCAGCTGTTCCCAAATGAAACCCCCAGCACTGAAGCTACAACTGAATTTCGGGACGAAATTCCGAACTAACGGGGGGATGATGTGACACCCCGTTGAAACGCTCTCACTTTTACTAGCTCGTCAGTGGCTGCTTTAACTTTCGGGACGAAAGTTCTTAAAACTTGGGGATAATGTGACAACTCTAGGTTTTCCCGAGCAAATATCTTGTATTAGCATTATGTGTATATGTGTTATTAAATGAAAGTTGCGTGTTATTTTGTGATTCTATGTGATCTTTGCACTATGATTATGTATGTAATATATATATATATATATATGTGTGTGCGTATAAGTGAACCGAGAACACCATGGACCCGACTCGAGACCACCTTCGGTCTCGAGTGAACCGTAAACACTTGGGCTAGTTGGGCCGTAACCTTAGCCCACCCGGAAACCCCCTAACCCACTCGATATAAATATGACCAACCCTCACAACTTCACCATTTTTGCAACATCACTCTCTTGCATCCTCTCACTCACACTCTCCCTCTCTCTCTCTAAAAACCCTAAAACCCTAAGGTTCTAACATCAAACTCACCTCCTCTCCTCTCCCTCTCTCGGGTCAACCGGTAACGAGATCACTCTCGGATTCTAGCTCGAGATCATCATTTGGAGCTTGGTTCATTGATTCCTTGTACCCCTACTTCCAACCGGTTAGCATGAATATCTTCATAGTTGTTTTGCTTGTTTGTCTTGTTACTAAAATGCTTGATAGTGCTTGATTGTTGATGTTTGTTGCTATAAAATGCTTGTTTGATGATAAAAGTGGTTGCTTGAAATGATTTTGTGTCTTAATGAAAATGATCCGGTTTTGTGTTTAAAGGTTTGCTATTCGGTTGTAGTAAGGGTTGGTTAGGAGGTTTTAGGCATAAATGTTTGGGTTTATAAGATGAATCTTGTTTGTGTGCCTTGATATTGTCCGAGAAGTATATAGAAGGTTTAAACAGGATTTTTGGGTTGGATTGTTGATAAATGAGGTTTGAATGTTCATAAATAATTGCTTGAATGTTATATGAATATGGTGATGAACAGCATGAATGTCACTTAAATATTTTGAATATGCCTTGTTTGATCCGATTTAGACACAAAATAGACAAACAGACATGTTTAGTGTGGATAGTACTATGTTTCATGAAAATGCAATATCATTGGTTAGTACATGTCAGGTTCTAGAAGATCTTCAGTGCACGTAATCACGGTTGCGACTCGAGACCACATCAAGTCTTGTCGAGATCTCCCAGTTGCGAGTCGCAATCAACACGAGTCGAATCCGGTTGCGAGTCGTAATCACTGCTGTCAAGTCGGAACCGCCGGTTGCGAGTCGGAACCTCTGGTTGCGACTCGTAACCAAAACGTGATAAACCGAGACCTCGGTTGCGAGTCGCAACCACCCTTGTCTCGACTGGGCTATTTTGGTGTTATTGGACTTTGACTGTTGGGTTTTCTGTTGACTGGGCTACGTGTTGTTGCTGCTGATTGTATGGGCTGACCAACTGTTTGTTGTTACGCATGTTATACGTGTTTGCTATATGTGTTTGCCGTACGTGTTCGCTATGTGTTTATTTGTACCCAACTTGACCCATACTTGGTAACCATGCTAGGACGTGGTGACCAACATACTTGACCGGGTAAAATAATCTACCGAGCAACCCAAAGTGAGTTCACAACTTAAAAGCATGCGTCCCGGTGGTTTGGGACACGAGACTAAAACAACCCTATCCCCTTGTAAAGGGGATACCATCTACATTCCTTCCCTAGTTACTGGGAACAAACTTACTTTTCCTTCCCTTGTCATTGGGAAACCTTTTAGTTAATTACTGTTTATACGGATTGCAACAAACGGCACTAAACGAAACTCTATCACTTAAAGTCCCTACTACTTAATACCGATTAGTCGCCGGGGCCAGGCGAACGGGTTATTAGTTGATAGCGCTATTTAGGTCTTACCAACCTCACACCGTGCCAAGGTATGGGATCGGTCGTGAACTAATGTACTCAGGCATCCGTCAATGATGATAGAACATTGACATCGGGGCACTTTCTTGCGGATACGCAACGGTCACCTAGTGTTCGGTATTGGAAAAACAGTTTAGTTGCTAACTTTTGGGGTAGCTCCCCATGGCATGTATAAACGGATAAATTAACTGGTGAAACAAGTTTTTGGTAATTAAAACTGGACAACTAGTGAACTCACTCAGCATTATTGTTGACCCCTTACTGCATGCTTTGCAGGTAACCAGTGACTCAGGAGCTTGCAGCTTGGGAAGTGTAGTGGTCGTGTAAACCCGCATGTTGGGTTCTAAAAAATTTGAACCATGAACCTTATTTAAACCATTTTATCTATGCTTCCGCTACTTACTTAACTGTTATTCGAACTTAAACATTTGAACTATAAACTATGGTGTTTACTAACCATTATGGCTGGTGATCATCCTTACTATTATCCAATGCTCAGTATAATTGGTGGCTGGATCCTGGTCGGTCACGCCCTCAAGCGGACGGTACTCCGCAGGTGGAATTTGGGGGTTGTGACAGATTGGTATCAGAGCCATTGGTTATAGTGAACTTGGTTTTAAAAAGGGGAAAAATCTTTTTGAGAAGAACCAGACTATAACCCGTGACTCGTGACGACACTACACTCCAAGTGCAAGGCTCGACTTATCTGACCTCATAGCTCGGACCCATGTTTACTTGCTTGATTTGTCTTATGCTTTCTGCCCTGCTATACGTACTAGTGTGCCTAATTAGATAGATACACATCTCTCTTCTATCTCATTCTCGCTATATTACGACATCACACTCATACTGTGTTTCCTGGTCATGAAGACAATGAGTGGACGCGGCAGAGGAGGCGTTAACATGACTCAGGCTCAATTCGCTAACTTGCTCAACACGGTGGCTGCAGCTTTCGCAGCTCACCCTGGAGGTAAACTCGTTGCTATAGGATGTTTAGATCCTACCCCCACATCGTCTTTTCACCTCTAAAACCTATTCGCTCCATTTCTCACAATAGGTCAGCCTGCGCCTGCACAACCACTTGTTTGAACTTTCAAAACCTTCATGGATGGCAAACCCCTCCCTTTCAACGGCACTGAGGGTGCCATAGGCCTCCTGCACTGGATTGAAAAGGCCGAAGTTGTCTTCGCTGTTTGCGAGTGTCCCCCTGCTAACTGGGTTAAGTACGCAACTGGTACGCTTGAAGGAAACGCGCTTTCATGGTGGAAAGCACAGATTCAGATGCTTGGTCTGGAAACTGCTAATGCTACGGCATGGGAAGATTTCAAGGACATGATCAAAGAGGAATACTGTCACAGGGATGACATCCACAAGCTCGAGAACGAGTACTATGCGCTCAAGATGGTTGGGTCAGAGATTGAGACCTACACTAAGCAGTCCAACGACTATGCTGCACTTTGCCCAAACATGTCCCGACCTATGTACCGAAGGATTGAATTGTACATCAAAGGCTTGGTCCCAGAAATCAGAAGTCATGTGACCTCAGCCAACCTCAATACCATACAGCCTGTGGTTCGTCTAGCTCACAAACTCACCAATCAGGCTGTGGAAGAGGGCAAGCTGCCCCAGAGGATCGGTGCTACTACTGGAACTTCTGGCGATAACAAGCGAAAGTGGGATGGAAGTCAGGGAAAGGATGCTAACCCCACTCAGGCCCCAGTTCAACAAAGGAAGACTGAGAGCAACAAGGGCCCTCAGCAACAGGGTGGCTATCGAGGAAACCACCCTAAGTGTAACAAATGTAACCGACATCACAGTGGGCCATGTGGAAAAGGTTAGTGTCAGCGATGCAACAAGATGGGGCACGAAGCCAAAGACTGCCGAAGCCAGTTCCCAGCTAGGCAGAATCAGCAACAGCAGCAACAAGGAAACAACCGTGGATGCTTCAAGTGTGGAGCAATGGGGCACATGCGAAAGGATTGCCCTGAACTGAATCAAAACAACAACAATCAGGGTGCTGGGAACAATAACAACAATGCTGGAAATGGTGCTAGAGGAAAAGCTTTTGTGATTGGAGCTGGGGAAGCAAGGAATGACCCCAACGTTGTAGCGGGTAAGTTCCTACTTAATGATCGTTATGTTTCCATGCTATTTGATTCCGGAGCAGATGCTAGTTATGTATCCCTACGTATTAGTAAGAAACTTAAGCTCACTCTTACGCCGCTGAGCTCTAAGCACACCGTTGAAATAGCCAATGGTAGAAACCTCGAGGCCTCACACATAATTCGTAACTGCAAATTAGAGTTGTCTGGTCAGACCTTCCGTATCGATCTTTTCCCCATCGTTCTTGGAAGCTTCGACGTCATTATTGGTATGGATTGGTTATCCCAACATCGAGCTGAAATCCTCTGCCAAGAGAAAGCTATTCGTATTCCCCGTCCCCCTGGCAAACCCCTTATAGTTCAAGGCGACAAGAACGGAGAAGTCACAGGCATCATTTCATTCTTAAAGGCCCAAAAGTATCTACGAAAAGGGCACACCGCTATCTTAGCACTCATTACCGACACACAGGAAATGGAAAACAGGATTGAAGATTTTCCAGTGGTACGCGACTATCCCGAGGTATTCCCGGAGGAACTACCTGGACTCCCTCCTCACCGTCAGGTCGAATTTCAAATCGAGCTAGCTCCCGGAGCAGCGCCTATAGCTCGTGCACCTTATCGGTTAGCCCCCCGCGGAGCTCAAGGAGCTTTCTACTCAACTACAAGAACTTTTGGACAAAGGTTTTATCCGTCCTAGTTCATCACCCTGGGGAGCCCCAGTGCTCTTCGTCAAAAAGAAAGATGGTTCATTCCGAATGTGCATTGACTACCGCGAACTTAACAAGGTTACCATCAAGAACCGTTACCCACTTCCCCGTATCGACGATCTGTTCGACCAGCTGCAAGGGTCGAGCTATTATTCCAAGATCGATCTGCGATCGGGTTATCACCAGCTGAGAGTCCGCGATGAGGACATCTCTAAGACTGCTTTCAGAACCCGCTATGGTCACTACGAATTCCTTGTTATGCCTTTCGGTATGACCAACGCACCTGCAATCTTCATGGATCTCATGAACCGAGTATGCAAACCCTACCTCGACAAGTTCGTGATCGTATTCATTGACGACATCCTAATCTACTCAAAGAGCCAAGAGGAGCATGAACAACACCTACGTCTTATTCTCGAACTTCTTCGCAATGAGCAACTGTACGCCAAATTCTCGAAATGTGATTTCTGGCTTAGAGAAGTCCATTTCCTTGGGCACATCGTCAATCAGGAAGGGATTCATGTTGACCCTGCTAAGATTGAGTCCATTAAGAATTGGCCGGTACCCAAGACTCCGACCGAAGTTCGCCAATTCTTGGGATTGGCAGGATACTATCGAAGATTTATCAAGGGATTCTCTAAGATCGCTCAACCACTCACGACACTCACTCAGAAGGGTGTTGCTTACAAATGGAGTAATGCTCAGGAATCTGCCTTCCAGGAACTAAAGGAGAACCTTTGTAGTGCTCCTATTCTCTCCTTACCCGAAGGTACCGACGACTTCGTCGTCTACTGCGACGCTTCTATTCAAGGACTTGGCTGCGTATTGATGCAACGCGAGAAAGTTATCGCTTACGCCTCGCGACAACTCAAGGTCCACGAACGGAATTATACGACGCATGACTTAGAATTTGGAGCTGTGGTCTTCGCGCTCAAGCTTTGGAGACACTACTTGTACGGCACCAAGTGCACGATTTACACTGATCACAAGAGTCTCCAGCACATAATGGGACAAAAGGAGTTGAATATGCGGCAACGCCGATGGGTCGAACTCCTGAATGACTACGAGTGTGCAATCAAATATCACCCAGGCAAGGCTAATGTGGTAGCCGATGCCCTCAGCAGAAAGGAGACCAAACCCAAGCGTGTTCGTGCTTTACAGCTCACTATCCACTCGAACCTCCCTAATCAGATTCGGAATGCTCAGGTTGAAGCATTGAAAGCCGAGAACATCAGGGCTGAGTCCCTACGAGGATCGAGACAACGATTGGAACAAAAAGAAGACGGTGCTTACTACGTAGCCGGACGCATATGGGTTCCGCTTTATGGAAATTTACGTGACCTTGTGATGGATGAAGCTCACAAGTCCCGTTACTCAGTACATCCGGGTTCAGATAAGATGTACCACGACTTGAGGGCTACCTATTGGTGGCCTGGCATGAAAGCTCACATAGCAACGTATGTCAGAAAATGTTTAACCTGCGCAAGAGTCAAGGCTGAGTATCAGAAACCATCAGGCCTACTCCAACAGCCAGAGATCCCGCAATGGAAATGGGAGCAGATTTCCATGGATTTTGTTACTAGCCTGCCTAGGTCTCAGCGCGAAAATGACACCATTTGGGTAATAGTGGATCGCCTAACTAAGTCTGCACACTTCTTGGCCATTAAAGAAACAGACAAGTTCTCTACCCTAGCAGAGGTATACTTAAAAGAAGTGGTCTCGAAGCACGGAGTGCCTACCTCTATTATTTCTGATCGAGACGCGCGTTTTACTTCTGAGTTGTGGCAAGCCATGCACAAATCTTTTGGCTCACGTTTAGACATGAGCACCGCTTATCACCCGCAAACGGATGGGCAGTCTGAACGCACCATCCAAACCCTCGAAGACATGCTTAGGGCTTGTGTGATCGATTTTGGCAAGAATTGGGAGAAGCACCTACCGTTGGTGGAATTCTCCTACAACAACAGCTACCACACCAGCATTCAGGCAGCACCCTTTGAGGCATTGTACGGCCGTAAATGTCGATCGCCTCTCTGCTGGGCTGAGGTTGGTGACAGCCAAATCACAGGCCCGGAACATGTAGTTGACACCACAGAAAAGATTGCCCAGATTAGGCAACGCATGGCGGCAGCTCGTGATCGTCAAAAGTACTACGCTGATAAAGACAGGAAACCGCAAGAGTTCCAGGTTGGTGAACGGGCTCTACTTAAGGTCTCACCCTGGAAGGGTGTGGTCCGCTTTGGAAAACGGGGCAAGCTTAATCCAAGATATGTCGGACCCTTTGAAGTTACCGAAAAGATCGGTACGGCCGCTTACAGATTGAATTTGCCTGAAGAACTGAGTGCTGTGCACAATGTCTTCCACGTGTCTAATCTGAAGAAGTGTCTATCAGATGAAACACTCGTCATTCCTTACAAGGAACTTACTATTGACGAACAGCTACACTTTACTGAGGAACCCGTTGAGATCACGGATCGTGAGATCAAAACCCTCAAACGTAGCCAGATACCCCTCGTGCGAGTTCGTTGGAACTCGCGGCGTGGCCCAGAGTATACCTGGGAGCGGGAAGACCAGATGAAGCACAAGTATCCCCGGCTATTCCCTAACGAAAACCCCAGCACTGAAGCTACAACCGAATTTCGGGACGAAATTCCAAACTAACGGGGGGATGATGTGACACCCCGTTGAAACGCTTTTACTTACACTAGCTTGACAGTGGCTGCCTTAACTTTCGGGACGAAAGTTCTTAAAACTTGGGGATAATGTGACACTTCGGATTTTCCCGGACAACCTTTCGATGTAACATGTGTGTACGTAAACTATTAAGTGAAAAATTATGAATTGCTTGTTATTACGTGTTGTGTGCATATATGTACGTATAAATATATATATATATATGTGTGTTATATATATAGGAGCCGAAACCCGACTCGAGACCCGGGATGGTCTCGAGTGAACAGTAAATTGGGCCGGTTAGGGCCAAAGCCCATCCTCAACCCACTCGATATATATACCGGCCAACCCTCACCATTCTACCATTTTTGCAACATTTTCTCTCATACTCTCCTCTCATCTCTCTCACCAAAACCCTAAAACCCTCACAAAGAATCACCTCCCTCCCCTCTCCTTTTCCCTCTCGGATCAACCAACAACAAGAACACCTCGGCTCTAGCTCGGAATCACCAACCGGAAAGAATCTTTGCTTCTTCAAACCCACAACTTCAACCGGTTAGTACAAAAATGTGTTACTATGATTCTTGTGTATGGATGATGATTGTTGCCATGTTTTGTGTGAATAATATGTGTGTGAAATGCATAACCGAATAACATGTTTGTTTCGGAATGTTTAGATAGAATGAATATTCATGACTTTGGTTGAATGGTTAGTATCCGATTATGCTTAGGAACCGAGAATGATAATATCTATTATGTCCGTTCATGTTATGATGTTTAGTGATGAAATGTGTTCTAATATTTTTATCAGGGATTTGGTGATTTTGCTATCCGAATGATATTAAAGTGATGTTAAGGATTGAATATTCATGAATAATGTTTGAATGTTATGAACAGCATGAATGTCACTCAAATATTTTGAATATGCTTTGTTTGATCCAAATTAGACACATTATAGACAAACAGACATGTTAGTGGATATAGTACACAATTTACATGAAAATGCAATCCTATTGGTCAGTACATTGCAGGTTCTAGAAGAGTTTGTTGTGCACGTAATCACGGTTGCGAGTCGTAACCTTTGGTTGCGACTCGAGACCACATCAAGTCTTGTCGAGATCTCCCAGTTGCGAGTCGCAATCAACACGAGTCGAATTCGGTTGCGAGTCGTAATCACTGCTGTCAAGTCGGAACCGCCGGTTGCGAGTCGGAACCTCTGGTTGCGACTCGTAACCAAAACGTGATAAACCGAGACCTCGGTTGCGAGTCGCAATCACCCTTGTCTCGACTGGGCTATTTTGGTGTTATTGGACTTTGACTGTTGGGTTTTCTGTTGACTGGGCTACGTGTTGTTGCTGCTGATTGTATGGGCTGACCAACTGTTTGTTGTTACGCATGTTATACGTGTTTGCTATATGTGTTTGCCGTACGTGTTCGCTATGTGTTTATTTGTACCCAACTTGACCCATACTTGGTAACCATGCTAGGACGTGGTGACCAACATACTTGACCGGGTAAAATAATCTACCGAGCAACCCAAGGTGAGTTCACAACTTAAAAGCATGCGTCCCGGTGGTTTGGGACACGAGACTAAAACAACCCTATCCCCTTGTAAAGGGGATACCATCTACATTCCTTCCCTAGTTACTGGGAACAAACTTACTTTTCCTTCCCTTGTCATTGGGAAACCTTTTAGTTAATTACTGTTTATACGGATTGCAACAAACGGCACTAAACGAAACTCTATCACTTAAAGTCCCTACTACTTAATACCGATTAGTCGCCGGGGCCAGGCGAACGGGTTATTAGTTGATAGCGCTATTTAGGTCTTACCAACCTCACACCGTGCCAAGGTATGGGATCGGTCGTGAACTAATGTACTCAGGCATCCGTCAATGATGATAGAACATTGACATCGGGGCACTTTCTTGCGGATACGCAACGGTCACCTAGTGTTCGGTATTGGAAAAACAGTTTAGTTGCTAACTTTTGGGGTAGCTCCCCATGGCATGTATAAACGGATAAATTAACTGGTGAAACAAGTTTTTGGTAATTAAAACTGGACAACTAGTGAACTCACTCAGCATTATTGTTGACCCCTTACTGCATGCTTTGCAGGTAACCAGTGACTCAGGAGCTTGCAGCTTGGGAAGTGTAGTGGTCGTGTAAACCCGCATGTTGGGTTCTAAAAAATTTGAACCATGAACCTTATTTAAACCATTTTATCTATGCTTCCGCTACTTACTTAACTGTTATTCGAACTTAAACATTTGAACTATAAACTATGGTGTTTACTAACCATTATGGCTGGTGATCATCCTTACTATTATCCAATGCTCAGTATAATTGGTGGCTGGATCCTGGTCGGTCACGCCCTCAAGCGGACGGTACTCCGCAGGTGGAATTTGGGGGTTGTGACAGATTGGTACAATGTCAAGACTACGTACTGGTGGCCTAGCATGAAGGCCCACATAGCAACCTACGTCAGCAAGTGTTTGACCTGTGCGAGGGTCAAGTCGGAATACCAGAAACCATCAGGCCTACTCCAACAACCAGAAATACCTCAATGGAAATGGGAGCAAATTTCCATGGATTTTGTTACTGGCCTACCTAGATCCCAGCGCGGGAACGACACTATTTGGGTGATCGTGGATCGACTCACAAAGTCTGCACACTTCTTGGCTATCAAGGAGACGGATAAGTTCTCCACTCTTGCAGAAGTATACCTCAAGGAAGTTGTTTCGAGGCACGGGGTGCCCACCTCCATTATCTCAGATCGAGATGCACGTTTTACTTCTGAGCTGTGGCAAGCAATGCACAAATCCTTTGGCTCACGATTAGACATGAGCACAGCGTACCATCCTCAGACGGACGGGCAGTCCGAGCGCACTATTCAAACCTTAGAAGACATGCTTCGTGCATGTGTAATCGACTTTGGCAACCGCTGGGAAAAGCATCTGCCACTTGTGGAATTCTCGTACAATAACAGCTACCACACCAGCATTGGAGCTGCTCCGTTTGAGGCATTGTACGGACGTAAATGCCGGTCTCCCCTTTGCTGGGCAGAGGTGGGAGAAAGTCAGATCACTGGCCCAGAATATGTGGTAGATACAACCGAGCAAATCGCTCAAATACGAAAACGCATGACGGCCGCTCGCGAACGTCAGAAAGTTTACGCCGACATGGGCAGGAAACCACTTGAGCTCCAGGTCGGGGAGCGGGTACTACTCAAAGTTTCACCCTGGAAGGGTGTGATTCGTTTTGGTAAACGCGGTAAACTTAACCCACGATACGTTGGACCTTTCGAGGTCATTGAGAAAATAGGCAGGGTGGCCTACAGATTAAACTTACCAGCGGAACTCGGTGCAGTTCACAACGTTTTTCACGTGTCGAATCTGAAGAAGTGTCCGTCAGATGAGACCCACGTAGTTCCTTTGAAGGAACTCACTATCGACGAGCAGTTACGATTCGTCGAGGAACCAGTCGAGATCACGGACCGGGATGTTAAGGTCCTCAAGAGTACTAGAATACCTCTCGTTCGAGTTCGTTGGAACTCACGTCGCGGCCCAGAGTTCACCTGGGAGCGCGAAGATCAGATGAAACAAAAGTATCCCCAACTGTTCGCAAACAGTACAACCACTACTGAGGCTGAAGCAGATCAACGGGGGGAGGATGTGACACCCCAGGAAAACCGGGAAAACCATACAACTTAACTAGCTTCCTCAGTGAGTGCCATCAAATTTCGGGACGAAATTTCTTTCAACTTGGGGATGATGTGACAACTCGAAATTTGGAACCTTTCTTGTGCCTTGATGTAACATGCTTGAACGCTATGTGACTAGTTAACTTGTTAACTTAATAATAAATGTGAAGCTTTTATGTGATTATGTGTTGTATTTGTATGCATGTATGTATGTGTATATGTGAGCCGAGAACCCAACTAGAGACAACAAGGACCCGACTCGAGACCATGTGGTCTCGAGTGAACATAACCGATTTGGGCCTTTGGGCCGTGACCTCCTTAACCGGCTAGTAAGCCCTTTAGGGCAAACCATGAAGAACTAGTATTTATACTACACTCATGGCCACACTCACCATTTCTTTTGACAACACCCATACTCCTCTACACACACTCTCCTACTTTCCCTCTCACTAAAACCTTAAGAACACAAACACACCTCCAAGTTCTCGGATCCAATCGGTTGGCACAAGAACTCCCGGATTTGGACTTTGGATCGGCACACACACACTTCACCAACCGGTTAGTAATTATGGTGTTTATTGATTGATGTTGGTTATGTTAAATGATAAAATGAATGGATATGATGTTTATTGTGTTTGGATATTAGTGTTTACATGATGTTCTTGATGTATATGATGATTCTAATGTGTACAATGTTGATAATCGGTTAATATGTCTTGATTTCGGATATATAATGCATGATGGGTTATGGTATCTTGTGTCTAAATGTGATTCAAACCACTTATGTTGATGAACATGAAACCGGGTTGCACTTGTCATGTAATCGGATTTATATAAAAACCGAGTTTGTGTGTTATGCTAAGTGTTTTGATGCTTGTTCATAATTTGGTAGAATAAGGGTTGTTTGTGTTAGGAACATATGAAGAACTTGATGAATGTGCTTGAATATATGAAGAACAACTTGAATATGCAATAAAAGAGTGTTGAATATTTGAAATCTGCACTGTTTGATCCATTTTGAGTAAATATTAGACAACAAAACATGTTTAGTGGATAGTACGTAATTCTGCATGAATTCTATTGGATAGTACAATCTGCGAAGGATCAGCAGCTGCTGGGGAGTCGGAACCCCTGGTTGCGACTCGAAATCTCCACGTTGCGACACCAGTTGCGAGTCGAGAACACCTGGTTGCGACACAGGTTACGAGTCCCGTTACGACTCGAAACCTTAGCATGATCAGCCGAAACCATGGTTGCGACATAGGTTGCGACTCGCAACCATCCATGATCAACACAAACAGCATGACCCGCAACCATGCTTGCGAGTCCGGTTGCGACTCGAAACCACGCTCATTGGGCTGGCTTAATTATGGGCCTACGTTAATGGGTCAGGCTTATGGACTTCTGTGTTACTGTTGACGTGTTGTTTGGGCCTGTTATCACGAGCCCAACTGTTAGGGCCTCACACTTAGACTTTGGGTTGTATATGACTGTTAACTGTGAGCTGTTGATGTTAAACATGTTTGCCATAATCAATACCTGTGTACAATACGTGTTGAACATTCGTGCACTGCTTGGCTTGAATCTGATACGAATAATATCTGTGATAGGACCTAATTGATTTCCTGCAATTTGATTAACTTTTCTGTGTTACTGCCGAGCAAACCAAGGTGAGTTCACACCCTCTACAAAGCATGGGATTCCCAGGGGTCGGGAATTGGGGTTAAGGAACATGGGTTCCTCGTCCTCCTTGGGTAGGACAGCAATGGTTCAGGAATGTAATTCCTCGTCCTCACGGACAGATAACTCGTACTAGACCAAAACTCTATCACGAAGTCCCTCATCTTTGTATCGACTTAATCGCCGAGGCCAATGGCGAGCGGGTCATTAGTTAGATAGCGCTATTTAGGTTTGACAAACCTCACACCGTGCCGCAGAGGACGGGCGTGAACTAATGGACTACTGGCACGTCAATGATGATAGACATTGACAGTTCAGGGCACATAAACATGACTACAGTCAGCAGTCGATATGGTAACGAGTCTAGTATATACATGGGGTAGCCCCCACGGCCGAAATGCCAGATAACTAACACGGGGTAGCCCCCACGGCTGGATAGCCAGAGTAACCGGGAATGAACAAGTCACGTTTTTAAACTATGGGGTAACCCCCACGGCAGGATGCCAGCTAAAGGAAACTGTTTTTGAAACAACTTAAAACGAACACCCAACCGTGAACTCACTCAACTTGTTGTTGACTCGTTACTACATGCTTTGCAGGTCCTTAGGTTTCTTAGCTGGAGCTTGCATGGAGGAGGATCGTTGTGGGACATGGACGATTGTGTGCCATGTTAAACTTTGAACAATTAAACTTATGTTTTGATTTAAGACTTATGCTTCCGCTTGCAACTTAACTATGTTTTGTTTGAACACCAATTGTATTGGGTGGATTTTATAACTACTTATATGCTTGTTCAATATGATTGGTGGCTGGATCCTGGTCAGTCACGCCTCCAAGCGGTAGTACTCCGCAGGTGGATTTTGGGGGTGTGACAATTGGTTTTGTTATTGGTCTCCTGACATTTGTTTTTTTTTCAGCGGTGTGGAATCTAATCTGCTTCTCCCAGGATCAAGTATCTTGCAAGTCCTAGGATTTATAATAGCTGTTGAATTGAAATTAAGATCTATTGACTTTGCACTAGAGAATGCTTCATGAGGAGGAATCACTTCTACTTCTCTGTGTCTGATTCTTTGTTTCTCCAACGGATTTACGGGTACTTGAGGATTCAAAACCTGTTATATCATCTCTTTGTCATCTGAAGATTCCAAGTTGACTTGATCAATAACAGGTTCTTGTTGTAACAACTCTCATTAAAATTAACATTTTTTATCTTATTTAATCCAATAGGAAACCCTAATTGAGACCCCCAAATAATATTGCATGACCCCTAAAATTTTCAGAATAATCGGAATCAGGGACCCTAAAACTCAGGGGGTATTCCCCATTGACGATTATCAACACAGTTTGTTGTCAAAATTGAATTTCGTCGAAATGTCAACTCACCCAAGCTAGGGAGACACGAGGCAACCCTATGCTAGAGGGGGTTCCCTCGCGCCACACGCCAGGCCCTCGCGCCACGCGAGGGCGCTGTTTTTCCAGTATAAATGCAGGGGTTTGGCACTTGAAGTTTGGCGTTGGTTCGACGTAAAAACTCGTTTCGTACAATGAGATATCGTATGTCTACTTCAAAAACACACACAATCACGAAATTCTGCCGTGATAACAGGGTAATAACTCGATCACTGCTACGATTTAATGTCCGATCGATAAAAACCAATCTGATGGATGTTTAAGTGCTGACCGTATTTGGGCTATACTTTGTCATTCGTCGTGAAGATTTTGAATCTCGTGAGTTGTCGTAAAAGTTGTATTAACTTACTGACCTAATTTTCGTGTGCATTGTTATTTGAATTAGGTTAACCAGGCTAAAATCAGTAGGCTAAGCGATGCCCGTTTAAATCTGCAATGTGAGTCATTTTCTTTTGATCAAATTGTTTCCAAAACCCTATTTATTTTCAAGGTTATAATTACAGGGATTAAGTCTTTGTAATATTCAATTACTACCAGTATGTGGGGTTTTGTATACATTACTTGCTTCCCGTCACCATTGGACAACGGGTTAGCCAATGGGTGATCTGACCATAGTCACAGATACAGTCGAGTGACAAATACCGATTTGGGGTAATTGGTTGATATAAACAATGTAATCACCCTTAATACTGTATATTATAACAATGTGTCGTTTTGTGCAACTTGAATGACTCGCCAGTATTTCTCTGTTGATAAAACCTTTTTAAAACATGTTTCAGGTGATCTGCTGTGATCCAGGAAAAAGTGTCGTGTAGCACTACAAGCTTGAAGAAGTGGCTCAATAAAATAAAGAAACATGTTTTTGTAAAAACAGGGATTTCCCAGTGAAATCACCTTTATTGTAAATTACGTGGTTTACCCCGAATTGTGAAATAAAATAATCAGGCATTTTCAAGTTTTAAAAAGATCCTGTTAAACTTCCGCTGCCAACATAATAATTACCACGGATTTCTGTCCCGCGGCTCCTGAACCGGGTAAAACCGGGACGGGGGCCGTGACAGAAAAAGGTGATATCAGAGCCACTGATTTAAGCCAATTAAGTATTTAGAAATACTTAATTTTTCTGATTGTCATTCTGTGATTATGTGAAAATGGGTTACAAAAATTTAACTTAGAATTTTTGTGTGTTTCTTCATGTATGCTAACAGCATGAATGAACTATCAGAAGCACTTCAAAACTTTACTATCCATACCATAGATATGGATACTACCAATACCTTCCCTGGCTACCAGGCTGATACTGAAGAGCCAATGGTATTCCAAGCCCAATCTCAGGAGAAACCAAAGCCGGAAAAGAGAAGAAGACTTGTAGGCTGGAGGCGTGTGCGTAGGAAGAAACCAGCAGTACAGAAAGTTATAAAGACTGAGGATTCAAAGGATAAAGGCAAAGGAAAGGAGATAGGGGAGAGCTCAGGGCAAGCTCAGGAAATGCCATCGTGGGAGGAGCTGGATCGTAAATTGGGACTTAGTGACCTCATCGGACCTGCCGATGAAAACCTTTTCAATTACCCAGTGGAAGTACAACTTCCAGTTAATCTGGAACCTGCTATCCCAGATCCTATTATTCACCCCCGACCTCTACCAGAAGGGCTAGAAGAATGGTGGACAACCGACTGGCAATTTCAGAATCTTTTAAATAACCCTAATACCTTTTTCCCTCAATTTGACCCTGAGCCTCCACTACACCCACCAATGAGTACCGAGAACTTGGCTGAACTTCGCCACTATGGCGAGGAGCTGGTGGCCGCAGGAAATAGAATCCGAGATGTGGGGGAAAGGATATCATGGAAGTACGACGAGAGGGAACGTCGTTTCTGAGATGCCAGCTGACGAGGATGGTGTGACTGTGTGGTTGTGGTTGTATAATAATAAAATAATAAATATTAACAAAAATATAATCGTGTAAAATAAACTTAAATTAAAACTCTTGTAAGATAACGGGTGTGTACGGACGCATAGTAATATATAAAATATGGAAGTCGAAAATTCGACAATTTTGGCTATATGTGTTGACGTGATTATGTGCGATTGTTTATTATGCTTGGTTGTTATTTATTTTGTGCTAATAAGTTATATATATTAATTACCAGATGGAACACGCTGGTAATGAACCAGTTAACGAGGGTAACCAATCCGAGCAAAACAATGAGGACCATTTTCTGAATAGACAAGATATAGAAAACATCGTTGCTCAAGGAATAACCAATGCTATTCCGGCAATTATTGCTGCTGCCCGAAATCTAGTTGAACCCCAACCAATTATTCCTAGCAAGCGTACTCATGAAGACAACTTCAGTAATAGTGTAAATGGAGGCGGCAACATTAATAATAATGATAATGATGTAATACAGGCCCCAATTCTTAAGAGAATGAAAGCTGCAACGCCTGGTTGCACTTACAAGGAATTTCTTGCCTGTAAACCAATCGAATTTGCAGGCAATGAAGGGGCAACTGCAGCACTGCGTTGGTTAGAGAAAACCGAAGCAATATTTAAAATAAGTAAATGTGCCGAGGAGGATAAAGTCATGTATGCTTCTCATCTTTTCAAGGAAGAAGCATTAGAATGGTGGAACACAGTGTTGCAAGCCAAGGGAAGCGACATGGCCTATGCCATGAATTGGGAAGAATTTAAGCGTCTGGTGGAAAGAAAATTCTGCCCAGAGTATGAAAAAGAACAAATGGCAAATAAATTCCTGAGCCACCGAATGGTGGATGTTGATTGTCGAGGGTATACTTCGAAGTTTTTCGAATATGCTCGAATTGTGCCTACTCTGGCTTCGCCAGAACCGGTACTTATTTCTTGCTATATTTGGGGTTTAATTAGCGAGATCCGTGACATTGTCAAAGCTGCGAGACCCCGCACGATCGATGATGCGGTAGAATTAGCCAACACTTTGACTGACGGACTGGTGCGTACGCGAGAAGAAAATAGGAAGAAGGAATTGGCTCAGAAAATTACCCAAGAATTTCGTGTGGGTAATAATAGCAATTTCAAGAGAAAGGGAACTGGATCATCTTCCACTTCGCCGTTCTGCAGGAACTGTAAAAAGAAACATTTTGGAAAATGTAATGAACCCTGCAACTTCTGCAAAGCTATAGGACATCGTGAAGAAGATTGCAGAAGAAAAACAAAAATCTGCTACAACTGTGGAGAAGCTGGGCATTTTAGACCAGAATGCCATAAATTGGTCAAACCAGCAGATAACAAGGCCAAACCTGCTGAAGGAACTAACAAGAAGAACGCAAGAGCCTTCCAATTGACCACGCAGGAAGCTGAACTGATTCCTGACGTAATAGCTGGTACGTTTCTGGTACACAACATTTATGCGAAAGTATTATTCGACTCTGGTGAAAACCAAAGTTTTTTTAATACTTCATTCTGCCATGCTCTTAAGCAACCGTTAACCAAACTTAGGCAGATTTATACAGTAGAAACGGCAGACGGAATTCTGTTAACATAGATACGGTTTTGCAAAAAGAAAATATAGAACTTTCAGGTCATAAATTTTCTGCAAACCTATTACCCATGAATTTAGCTGGATTCGATGTCGTATTAGGAATGGATTGGTTAGTAGCCAACCATGCTCGAATCCTCTGCGATAGAAATTCCATAGAAATACGTGCACCTACGGGAGAAGTAATTATGATTACAGGGGATAAGCCACGTAAACCAATGAAGTTCATTTCAGTAATGAAAGTTGCTAGTTATGAACGAAAGCAAGGAATAGTGTATATGATTTCGGTAATCATTAGCACTAAGGGTAAGGAACTTAAGGAAATTTCTGTAGTATCAGAATACCCGGATGTATTCCCAGAAGAACTACCAGGATTACCACCAGATAGGGAGGTAGAATTTAGAATTCATTTGATTCCTAGAACTACACCCATAGCAAAGGCACCCTACCGATTAGCACCCACTGAAATGTTGGAACTGAAAAAGCAATTAGATGAATTGCTCAGTAAAGGATTTATACAACCTAGTTCATCCCCTTGGGGAGCACCAGTGTTGTTCGTAAAGAAGAAAGATGGTTTGATGCAAATGTGTATCGATTATAGGGAATTGAATAAGGTTACAATCAAGAATCGATACCCTTTGCCTAGGATTGATGATCTTTTTGATCAACTTCAGGGAGCAAGACATTTTTCTAAGATAGATTTACGCTCCGGATATCATCAGTTGAAGGTACAAGAAGAAGACATACCTAAAACCGCTTTCAGAACTAGGTATGGTCACTATGAGTTTACAGTCATGCCCTTTGGACTAACAAATGCTCCTGCAGCATTTATGGACATGATGAATAGAATCTGTAAACCGTACTTGGATAAATTTGTAATTGTCTTCATTGACGATATACTTATTTATTCCAAAAGTCAGGATGAGCATTGTCAGCACCTGCTTGCACTCTTAACTTTGTTAAGAAAGGAGAAGCTTTACGCCAAATTCTGGAAGTGTGAATTTTGGCTACAGGAGGTGCAATTTTTAGGACACATGGTGAATCACGAAGGTATTCACGTAGATCCCTCCAAGATAGAAGCAATCACCAAATGGAAGGTCCCGCAATCAGCTACAGAAATTAGAAGTTTTCTAGGCTTAGCTGGGTACTATAGGCGCTTTATTAAGGATTTCTCTAAGATAGTTGTGCCATTAACTAAGCTAACCTGTAAAACAGTTAAGTTTGAATGGGGACCTAAGCAAGAAGAGGCTTTTAGGATTTTAAAACAAAAGTTAACAAACACCCAAATTCTTGCCTTACTAGAAGGGACAGAAGATTTTAAAGTTTACTGTGATGCTTCTAAGATAGGATTAGGATGTGTGCTAATGCAACGCAAAAAGGTAATTGCGTATGCCTCAAGGCAATTGAAAAAGCACGAAGAAAATTATACGACACATGACTTAGAATTAGGATCGATAATTTTTGCTCTTAAGATTTGGAGGCACTATCTGTATGGAAGTAAGTTTACAGTCTATACGGATCACAAGAGTTTAAGGTACATATTTGGGCAAAAGGAGTTAAACATGAGGCAAAGAAGATGGATGGAAATTTTGAGTGATTACGACTGTGACATTCAATATCACGAAGGAAAGGAAAACGTAGTTGCAGATGCCTTAAGTCGTAAGTATCATGAAAAGCAAAAGCGAGTTCGTGCTCTAAGATTAAGTTTACAATTAGACTTAATGGAACAACTGAAAAATGTTCAAGCCACAGCAATCAAGGATGATGCTGAAGGAATGAAAGGAAGAATAAAGGAATTAGAGCAAGGAGCTGATGGAATTTGGAGATTCCACAAAAGAAGAATTTGGGTACCTAAGCAAGGAGATTTAAGAAATAAGATTTTAGAGGAAGCCCATAAATCTAGGTATACCATGCATCCTGGTAATAATAAGATGTACCAAGATTTAAGAAATAATTTCTGGTGGATTGGTATGAAAAAGGATATAGCTAGATATGTATCTAAGTGTCTTACTTGTTCACAAGTTAAGGCAGAACACCAGAAACCCTCAGGTCTATTACAACAGTTAGAAATGCCTGTATGGAAGTGGGAGCTCATAACAATGGATTTTGTCACTAAGTTACCCAAAACCAGAAAAGGTAAAGATGCGATTTGGGTAATTGTGGATCGATTAACCAAATCAGCTCATTTTCTACCCATGAAGGAAACCTTTAGTATGGAAAGGTTAGCAAAATTATACGTAGACGAAGTAGTATCCTTACATGGAGTTCCACTCTCTATTGTATCGGATAGAGATAGTCGTTTCACTTTTCCAAGAAGCCATGGGGACGCGATTAAATTTAAGTACAGTTTATCATCCTCAAACATATGTACAAAGTGAAAGGATGATCCAAACCCTGGAAGACATGCTTAGGGCATGTGTAATAGATTTTGGTGGAAACTGGGATGACCACCTACCCTTGATTGAATTCTCCTATAACAATAGTTATCATTCAAGCATCGAAGCTGCCCCGTTCGAAGCACTGTATGGACGAAAGTGCAGAACTCTAGTTTGTTGGGCAGAAATAGGAGAAAGCCAAATATAAGGTCCCGAAATTGTACAAGAAACCACCGACAAGATCACTCAAATCAAGGAAAGACTGAAAACGGCTCGTGATCCAGAAGAGTTATGCAGACAATAGACGTAAGCCACCAGAATTTCAAGTTGGAGACAAGGTACTCTTAAAAGTTTCTCCTTGGAAAGGAGTAGTTCGGTTCGGAAAGAAGGGAAAGCTAAGTCCAAGGTACGTAGGACCATTCCCAATAATCCAGCGAATCAGACCAGTTGCCTATCGTTTACAACTACCAGAAGAGCTAGCCGGGGTACATGACATATTTCATGTATCCAACCTCAAGAAATGTCTATCTGACGAATCCCTGGTAGTACCTCTTCAAGATGTAGAGGTAAATGAAAAGTTAAAATTTGTTGAGAAGCCACTGCAGATAGAAGACAGTAAGGTCAAGTTTCTCAAGCACAAGCGACTAGTGCTGGTCAAAGTCAAGTGGGATTCAAAGAGAGGACCTGAATATACTTGGGAGCTGGAATCGGAGATGAAGCGAAAATATCCCTACTTGTTCCAGTAAATCTCGAGGACGAGATTTTTATAAGGTAGGGAGGATGTAACAACTCTCATTAAAATTACCATTTTTTTTTATCTTACTTTATCCAATAGGAAACCCTAATTGAGACCCCCAAATAATATTGCATGACCCCTAAAATTTTAAGAACAATCGGAATCAGAATCAGAATCAGGGCCCCTAAAACTCAGGGGGGGTATTCCCCATTGACGATTATCATCACAGTTTGTTGTCAAAATCGAATTTCGTCGAAATGTCAACTCACCCAAGCTAGGGAGACACGAGGCAACCCTATGCTAGAGGGGGTTCCCTCGCGCCACGCGAGGGTGCTATTTTCCAGGATAAATGCAGGGGTTTGGCACTTGAAGTTTGGCGTTGGTTCGACGTAAAAACTCGTTTCGTACATTGAGATATCGTCTGTTTACTTCAAAAACACACACAATCACGAAATTCTGCCGCGATAACAGGGTAATAACTCGATCACTGCTACGATTTAATATCCGATCGATAAAAACCAATCCGATGGATGTTTAAGTGCTGCCCGTATTTGGGCTATACTTTGTCATTCGTCGTGAAGGTTTTGAATCTTGTGAGTTGTCGTAAAAGTTATATTAACTTACTGAGCTAGTTTTCGTGTGCATTGTTATTTGAATTAAGTTAACCAGGCTAAAATCAGTAGGCTAAGCGTTGCCCGTTTAAATCTGCAATGTGAGTCATTCTCTTTTTATCAAATTGTTTCCAAAACCCTATTTATTTTCAAGGTTATAATTACAGGGATTAAGTCTTTGTAATCTTCAATTACTGCCGGTATGTGAGGT
Source organism: Helianthus tuberosus (assembly GCA_030545235.1). Lineage (NCBI taxonomy): Eukaryota > Viridiplantae > Streptophyta > Magnoliopsida > Asterales > Asteraceae > Helianthus > Helianthus tuberosus. The sequence goes on from CM060369.1 coordinate 91,474,082, forward strand.
TTTGTATACACTACTTGTTTCCCGTCACCATTGGACAACGGGTTAGCCAATGGGTGATCTGACCATAGTCACAGATACAGTCGAGTGACAAATACCGATTTGGGGTAATTGGTTGATATAAACAATGTAATCACCCTTAATACTGTATGTTATAACAATGTGTCGTTTTGTGCAACTTGAATGACTTGCCAGTATTTCTCTGCTGATAAAACCTTTTTAAAACATGTTTCAGGTGATCTGATGTGATCCAGGAAAAAGTGTGTGTAGCACTACAAGCTTGAAGAAGTGACTCAATAAAATAAAGAAACATGTTTTTTTGTAAAAACAGGGATTTCCCAGTGAAATCACCTTTATTGTAAATTACGGGGTTTACCCCGAATTGTAAAATAAAATAACCAAGCATTTTCAAGTTTTAAAAAGATCCTGTTAAACTTCCGCTGCCAACATAATAATTACCACGGATTTCTGTCCCGCGGCTCCTGAACCGGGTAAAACCGGGACGGAGGCCGTGACACTTGTGGTTGCACAAATCTTTTCTAGACCATATTATTGACCTTTCCGATCTGTGACATCAACTCTAACTCCCCTTTTCTCGGTGCCTTGGTTGTGGGGACCCACCACGTTTATGGTGGTTTCATGCCATTCCCAACCCATCTTTCAAAACAATTCTGTTGAAATGCCCTGGTTAAACTTTTCTATTGACGGTTTATTTTTTATAAAATAAAATTAGAAACAAAAAAAATAGAAAATAAAAATAAAAATAAGAATAAAATAAATAAACCGAACAAATATACAAAATTTTACAAGGCAATCGCATATGAGATTAAATCACTTACTAACTGACCGAGAACACTTTTCAACACGTTCCACAAAATTTATATTTGTTAGACTGGAGTGTATGGAGAACCTCATCCCTAAGGGGATGGGCCGCCACGTCACCGCCACGTAGGAGGGGCTTAAAGGGGATGGACCTAGGGGGTGGGGGATGAGCCCCTTTATGTATATATATATGTATGTGTGTATGTATGTATGTATGTATGTATGTATGTATGTATGTATGTATAGGTATATGTGAGAGAAGGGAGGCACGGCGAGTCTGGCTGGTGGGAGCCGAATGTGACTAGCCGACCCTATGGGGGGCGGTGTGGGGGACCGGCGCCGGGCCAAGCCAGGCCTCAGCCGGCCCCCATACCCTTGGGGATGAGGCTCTCCATACCCTCCAGTCTTAGGGGCTGTTTGGCAACATCTGAACCAATAAGTGCTGAACGAATAAGAGGTCTGAATGGCTAAGAGGCTCTGAACCAGTAAGTGCTGAACCAGTAAAGTGCTATTTGGTTGCACCTCTGAATGGCTATGTAAAATGACATTTTTACCCCTCTGAACTACTTATAGATCTAATCATACGTATGTATAAAAATCAGCACATCAAACTTCACAATTTCACAACATCATAAGTAATAAACAATTGCAATAAAATCAATATACCAATATTACCAAACAATTAATAATCTGTTTCTAATCATACATATATACAAAATATATATAAAAAAATTGCACATTATACATACTAGGGCTTGAATCGATACTGTTAAAGAATGAAAATAACAACTCAAATTTAACATGGTTACATTCCAGTATCACCAATTTGCACATTCCAACGACACCTTAAAATTCTAAAAACAATGAAAATTAGGGCTCACAACATAACCTCAACCTATTTTATATAAACATCGTGGGTGTTTGGGATTCCTTCTCAAAAGTGACTTATTAACTTATATAAGTCAAAAGTGAGAAGTTAGAAATTCTAACTTCTCAAGACATAAAATCCTTCAAAATAAGCTAACCCAAACACTCAAAAAATAACTTATTTACTTTTATAAGTCAATAAGTCATAAGTTGCTCCAAAATAAGCTAACCCAAACACCCCCATCATGTACCTGTGGAGGAGAGACGAGGTAGAAGGCCGACGTGGTGGGGGGCAGACGTGGTGGAGGAAGCCGGTGGATGGAGGAAGCAGTGAAGATGGAGGCGTCGATGTTGAAGGGGAGAGGATGAGGGCGGCGACGGAGGTGAAGGCTGAGGTGAGTGGCAGCGCTGTGGAGGAGAGACAGTGGAGGAGGGGCGGCGACAAAGGTGAAGGCTGTGGAGGAGTTGCAGTGTTGGATGAGAGAAGAGGAGAGGAATGAGTAGCTGTGGAAGAAGATGTTTTGATTATTAGGGCAAAAGGTAGGCTTGTCAATAGTTCATTCAGATCTCAAAAAGCGCTGAACCATTCAGATCTGAATGGTTTCATTAAGAGGTGATTATTTGATGAACCAAACGCTTGAGGTCTGACCGATTCAGAGGCTTGCCTCTTAATGGAGTCATTCAGATGTAAACAAACAGCCCCTTAGTCTTAAGAGCATCCACAATAGGAGGATTTGTTGGTGTTTTTAGGGAGAGAGAAAGTGATGTGGAGGAGAGATGGAGTGATGTGGAGGAGAGAGAGTGTAGAGATGTTTGTGGTGAAGAATGAAAAAAAATGGAGAGAGAAAAGTTATGTGAGTGTAGAGAGGAGAGAGAAGAGAGGAGAGAGTGAAGAAATGTGTTTGTGAGAGGGGCAAGTAAGAGAAAGATGGGGATTGATTGGGCAAGTGCCACCTTAGCATTAGAAAAAATATGAAAAAACATCTTTTTATTGGGATGCTCTAACAAAGCAAAGAATTCGTAGCTGAAAGAAATAGGCAACTACCAAATCTAGAAGTTTGACTTGAGGTGTTCATCATATCTTCGTGTTACCACCGGTCTTTTGGGAATCCTATTTTTTAAACGTCAACTTCGTGCACTCTCAACATGACACGGCTACCACTCCTTTCTTTCATCACATTTTTTTTATTTTAAATTAATTAATTAATTAATACTCGATCTTATATTCACTTCCTTTTCTTCATTCTATAGTATAATATATGATAATCAAGATTTTTGTCCGATAATTCCTAAACTTTTATAATACAAGTCAAACTTTTATACATATTCACTTCCTTTTCTTCATTCGATCTTATATTCACTTCCTTTTCTTCATTCTATACAAAACCGACATTAAATACAAGTCAAACTTTTATACATATTCGGTATTTATGTCCGATAATTCGTAAACTTTTATAATATATGATAATCAAGATTTTTGTCATATATAAAATATATCTTTTTCAGTTTTTTTTTATATAAACTGGCAGGTTGAGTTTATCTATTTGTCAATACAAACACAAATAATTCTTTATTCTAATTTATCTTAATATAGCTAATTTTGTAACAAACTAATAATTGAACATGTCACAATTATTGGTTTAATGGCTTTTTTATTCTTCATAGAATCAATTGAAATATTCTAGAAATTAAATATTATTATATATGATTATTACGCAAATAAGTTTATATCCTGTTTTTTTATAACTCCAATAATTAAATTAACATTAACATAACACTATATTTGTTTTGTTAGTACCCGTGCGATTAAGCCAGAAGAATGAAAAGAACAGGGCACCGTCGTTAACAAACGTCGTTAATATAACGGAAAAGTTCGCTAGGGAAAATTCAACCAACAAACCAATCATGCATTTACCACTTGTACTATCCACTGCAAGCGTTTGTAATACGCTTTGTTTTAACAACCTAATAGAATGTAGCCACCTACCTATTTGGTAAGCACCCAAAACAAAAGAAATAATTAGGTCTATACAATAACAAAGACCATGTTTGTCTTTTTTTTTTTTTTTTTTTTAACGTCCAATATAAGAATCACAGGGTACTCTGTACGTGGCACCTATTGGTTGCAAGGTAGTCCGCGACAGTCCAACCTGCACGTACGGAGCCCCTAGCCCACCATGCCACCAGTTTCGGAGAAAACCCGACCCTACACCCGCCCAAGGGCACGACAATGCAGAGCCGGAAAACCCCGGGTGGATCGGGAATCGAACTCGAGACCATTCGGTCAGGAGTCTTCCTTCATATCCATGACCACTGAGCCAAAGCCCAGGGTCAAAAACAGATAGAGAGCATGCTTATCTTTGTTCGTTTAACTTTAATCGAATAAACCATCAAATACAAACAATTCAACCGGCGGTTTTTTTTTTTTTTTTGCGTGTGTACAAAGAAATGAAGCCGTTTGTGCTCATTTGTTAATAGTATACACGAACATAGACGAACAAAGACATTTACAAAGAGTGGCAGATCTAGATCAAAATTTCAGGGGTAACGTTCAATTTTTTTACCGTACTTTCATACAGGGCCGACACTGAGCATGGGCCGGTTGGGTAACGGCTCAGGGTCAAAAAACCTTCAGGAAGGCCGAAATTTTGTTAAAAAAAATATATTATATGTTTCAACAAAATTGTTAAAAATAATTTATATTTAAAAAACACTCTATATTTACTTTTAACTGAGCTCAATCTGTTTTAATACTTGAGTTACCACCATTTTAAAAGATTTAAAATTTAAACCCAAACTAAATAACTAATGATAAAATGGCTCACTCAGTTTTAGAAAATACAAATTTCAAACCCAAACTATATATACCAATCGATCATTTTGCTACACTACTTTTTTTTACCAGCGACAATGAAACGATTTCGTATAAAAAAGCTAGCAGGGAACTAGCAAAAAATGCCCCTTACAAAGCAGGCCAAAGACAGAACACCAACAAAAACATTACACTTTCAAAATGCCTACGAAAGGATTAAGACGCCAAGCATTCTAGTTACACCTCACAGCCTTGCCCCTATTATTTACCCAGTTGAATGATTGTATGCACATGTCTTCGTAAGTCTTAATCGGCGAGAACGGTTTGTTAGAGAACCTGCGACTGTTGTGAGCGTTCCATATCACCCAAAGGGCAGTGTAAACGATTAAAACTGTGACTTTTCTAACCGAAAACGGACCCGAGACTGAGAAAGCTGTACTAAAAAGATCTGGGATCTTAGTAGCATTTGAACCATCAAACCCTATCCATTGGGAGAGCCTCCACAAAATATCCATTGCAAAAGGGCATCTCAAGAAAAGGTGAGTCGTGTCTTCCATACCGTGGTTGCAGAAGGAGCACGAAACATTCGAAATAGGAATACCCTTAGCCACCAAAAGCAAAGCCACCGGAATCTTGTTTCGGGCCAATCTCCAAGCAAAGTTCTAACTTTTATGAGCACTACTTTTGTTTAATTTGTCGCTGGCTGGGCTCTCCCCCTCTCTTTATATATATATATATATATATATATATATATATATATATATATATATATATAGGGGACCGCTAGAATGAGAACCACCTCGAGTTATGAGAACCGCGAGAACTACTTGATCCGGGGCGAGGTGGACCAATTTTTTTTTTCAAAAACGTAGATGCATGTAATAGAAACACATTCGTAAATTTTTTTTTTTTTTAAAATGCCGTGTGTGTAGTTTTTTACACCACAAAGTTGTGGTTTACGAGTTCCGTAAATTTACGGAACTCGTAAACCACAAACTTGTGGTGTAAAAAACTACCCACACGGCATTTTTTTTTTAATTTTTTTTTACGAATGTGTTTATAATACATGCATCTACGTTTTTGAAAAAAAATTTGGTCCACCTCGCCCCGTACGGTGTGGTTCTCGCGGTTCTCATAACTCGAGATGGTTCTCATTCTAGCGGCCCCCTATATATATATATAGGTAAAGAGTACTGTACAAATCTCCTTATCGTACATTACGTACGCTACAATCTCAGCCGCCCGATCATCTTCCCGCATCGAATTCGCATGTTGTTTTTTGTACCACATGCGAAATTGTTACAAAAAAACAACATGCTATTTCATCAAAATTAACACATGCGAAATTGGTACAAAAAACAACATGCGAATTCATCAAAAATTATTACATGCGAAATTGTTATAAAAAAAACAACATGCTATTTCATCAAAATTATCACATGCGAAATTGGTAAAAAAAAAACAACATGCGAATTCATCAAAAATTATTACATGCGAAATTGTTATAAAAAAAACAACATGCTATTTCATCAAAATTATCACATGCGAAATTGGTAAAAAAAAACAACATGCGAATTCATAAAAAATTATCACATGCGAAATTGTTATAAAAAAAACAACATGCGATTTTAAAATGCGGAAGATGATCGGACGGCTGAGATTGTAGCGTACTTAATGTACGATAAGGGCATTTGTACGTTAACCGGCCTCTATATATATATATATATATATATATATATATATAGGGTGAGGTTCTAGAGTGAACACTAGTGTATTTGTGAACTGAGTAAACAAATCATGGCCATTGATTTACATCATCAAATCGTAAAATACACTAGAGTATTTTCATCATCAAATCTTGGCCATTGATTTACACTTGTGTATACACTTTTGATAGGGTTAGGTTTATTGATTTAATGATGCAAATACACTAGTGTATTTTACGATTTAATGATGTAAATCAATGGGTAGGATCTGTTCACCCGGTTCACAAATACACTATTGTTTACTCTAGAACCTCACGCTATCTATCTATCTGTCTATATATATATATATATATATATATATATATATATATATGTTTTTGCCAGTACAAAAACTTTTGTTTAATTTATTGTACAACAATTATCGTCGTATTATAGGTTTTTACTTTTTGTATATGTGATTGATGAGTTTATATTATAGGGTGGGTAGGGTCCATTTTTTTTAATCTCACCGAGGCCCAATTCTTTTTAACATTCTCAGGGACGAGCTTGTTTTCATACAATGTAAACGAAGCAAAAATAAAAACACGATAATAAATAAAGTTAAACACATACCTAATATATTTCTCCACTTCGGTTTTTAAAAGTTAAACACACACCTGGAATTTGCACATAATCAAGTGCAGGTACCCTCTTTACAATGAAGATTTGAGATTGGAAGTGTTCGGCAATCGGGGGTGGGTCAATGGGAGGCGGAGTGGTGGCGTTCGACAACTGACAGTGGGAGACGGAGTGGCGGAGGGCGGAGCGACGTTCAAACCCAAATTATTTGGGCTTTTAAGTTTTAAACAATCATGTGGGTTTTTGTGCTCTAAATTCTAATTACTTAGGCTATTGGGTTTTAATTATAGTGGTCTTTTAACCGTTTATTATTGGGCTTTTAATTATAAATTTGTTGTTGGACTTTAAAAAAAGCCTAGTTTTTTTTTAGAGTTAGCTTAAAATAATCTCAAGGGTAACGTAAGTTTTTTTCCAGGGTAACAAAATACAAAAACGTAAAAAAAAATAATAATAAAAAAGTAACATTACGACGTAAAAGTTGAGGGTAGATGATGCTACCCCTCCTAATAACCTATGTCCGCTCCTAGTCACAAGTAAACACACATAACTAAGCAAATATAAATTTAAAGTAAACGTGAAACATCAATCTATAAGAGTATCCACAATGGATCACTTATATTTATGTGAGTGAGTTACTTATATTATAAGGAATGCTTGTGAGCGGTTTTACGTGGAAGAGAGAGAGAATCTATAAGATGTTACTATTCATATGTAAATATATGAGAAACATTGTTCACCCTTTATAAAGTTTTTAAAAGGTGGTTTTGAGTAGAACGAAAATATAATAATAAATGGTTAAAAAATATTATTTAATTGATAAGGAAAGAGAAAAAGTAGTGATTTCTAGTGTAATTATATGGATAAACACTTAATGTATATATTATTAGACATAAAAAAAGTAACAAATCTAAACTAAATTGTAACGAGTGATATTTTACTTTAAAAAAACTATACCAAGTGACCAACGTATATGAACATATAAAATATAAATGAGTACATAAACAAATGAACATAAACAAACATTTATGAACATAAATGAGTGAACAAAACCGGTTTCAACCTGACCAAAAACTATTTTTTTTAAAGGAAATGCTGGTTTTCGGTACTGGTTTATGACTTGAAAAGATTTCAAACCGGCCAAAAAACAATTTAAATAGGGTTCGAATATTTTTCACCCAAACTGATTATGAACTCAACCAACTTCTCCTCAAATAGTTTTTGATCAAAGCGATCGGGTTTACAACCCATACCAGTTGGTTTGGTAAAAAAAACCACAGTTTATACCCCCCCTCTAATTACGGCACTAACCGAGATGACCAATAGCACTTCCGTTAACAAACGCCGTTAAGAATAGCTGGTCAAAATTCTACCAACAAACCAAACATGCATTAAGCACTTGTACGATCTTCTACAAGTGTTGTACTCTGCTATTGTATTAATAACCCAATAGAATGTAGCTAGCTACCTATTTGCTAAGCATAACCAGCAGCAGAGCGACAATAACGGTTTCGAGATTCCAAACGCCATTGAAATTTCCACCTTCATTCCGTTGGTCAACAACTTTGCCGCTGTTTTCTTTTTGTAGCAAAATTTGAATGACAAGATTTGGTTATGTTTCGTGACAGATCGGAAGCTTATTGAGTTGGTATGTTTTTGTTAACTTTTTTGATGCAATCTGGTGTGAATTGTGTGGATCTTTGTTGGGTCTGTTTGTATTTTGTCTGATTTGTGTTGCTTTTAGCTTTAATTGCATGTTTAATGTTGTTATGTGTCTGATCTTGTAAATGTGATATGTTGTTGGTCCTAAAGGGTTAGTTTATAGGGCTTGAATATCTTCTCTTAATTGTTGACTGTTGGCTTGGCTGGACTTAAAGTTAAAGAGACATGTGCTTTTATATTAGTTTTGATTTTTGCATTTAATTAGTGTTTTGTTAAAATGAAGTTCTAGGTTTGGTTCTAATTCTAATGTTGTATTAATTTTAAGCCATGAATCTTGAAGGGGTGGTGTGGTGGAAGCACCTGATTTCCTTTTCAGGTTCGAATCCTGCTTCCACTCGTTTCTGCCCTAACCTCTTCAAGGCCAGAAGCTGCGATTTACCTGATCCCGTTGGGGAATTGGGGGGTCTCTGAGTTTTTCAGCTTTCATGTTTACCCGTTACCTACAAATAAAAGAGCCATCGAATTGTAGAATATCCAAATATCATGAATGTCCTAGGTAGTTAGTCCAAATTTCATTGTATTATAAATTATAACTAAATAAGGTCATAGTTGAGTTATCCCTTTTTTGATTTTGAGCACCTCTGTTCAGCCGTATTAATTTTCATTCTAAAAGTAGTACAAATGTTAAAGTCAAGTTTGATGATAAAGTCAAGAGATTGTTTCATATTTTGTTTATTTACAAAGGGTGATGGAAAAGGATAGGGAGAAGAAACGAGATTTGCATATGGTGTTCATTGACCTTGAAAAAGGCATCCGATAGTGTGCCACGTAGACTAATCTGGGAGAGTTTAGAGAGTAGAGGTGTTCCTGGGAGGTATATAGACATAATTAGGTATATGTTAGGTTAGGACCAAAACTAGTGTGGCTCCCGTGGGAGACCCTGATTTTTTTCCTGTGGAGGTTGGACTCCACCAAAGGTTCGCATTGAGCCCGTTTCTTTTTGTGGTCGTATTGGATGAGTTGTCAAAGTCAATTCAGGAGACCGTTCCTTGGTGCATGCCTTTTGCTGAAGATATCGTGTTAGTGGCAGAGACAAAGCAAAGCCTGAATGTGAAATTACAAGAATGGCGAGAAGCTTTAGAGGGCAAAGGTTTAAGAATTAGTCGCTCTAAGACTGAGTACATGCACTGCGACTTTAGTGGTGTAAGAGAAGAAGAAGAAGATACCCGTATCACCATTGAGGGTCAAGAAGTTTCGTAGACAACTAAATTCAAGTATTTAGGATCGTTTGTACAAAGGGATGGGGAGTTAGATAGTGATGTAGCCCACCCCATCCAAGTTGGCTGGTGTAGGTGGAGAGCAACCACGGGGGTATTGTGTGACAGAAGGTTTCCAACTAAATTAAAAGGAAAATTTTATAGGGTTGCAGTTAGACCTGCTATGTCATACGGGACAGACTGTTGGGCCATCAAGAAGACACATGCACGTAAGATGGAGGTAGCAGAGATGAGGATGCTGAGGTGGATGTGTGGGAACACGAGGTTAGACCGAATTAGAAATGAGGTTTTTAGAGAAAGGTTAGGAGTCCTATTTCAGATAAGATAAAGGAGGGGAGGTTGAGATGGTTTGGGCATGTGAAGAGGAGGTAAACGACGACGCTAGTCAGAGCAGCGGAAACCCTCACTGTGGAGAGGAAGAGGAGTAGAGGCAGACCCAAATTGACTTGGGATGAGCGAATTAGACTGGATTTGCTTGAGTTGCACCTCCTGACAGACATGGTCCTGGATAGGACTTCTTGGAGACGTAGGATTATGGTTAGGGATTTTTAGGGATGGAAAATGCCGTGGCTTAACTTTGTGTTAGGAGCTTAGATATTTCTGCTCTTTAGGTGGACGCTGCATGTGATTTTGTTTGTGTATGTATGCATATATGCATATATGTTGTTTTAGGATGCTATACCTGATCCTTCGTTTGCTATGTTACCCTTTCACCACTTTTTTCGTTTTCGTGTTGTTATTTGCAAATTTGTTATTCACAAATTTGTTATTTCTTTATCTTTAGTAATGTTTGTTTGTCGTGTTGGAGCCGACGCTCTCATTGGAAGCAACCTCTATATTCCTATGGATAGAGGCAAGGTTTACCTACATCCGTCCCTCCCCCTCCCCTACTAATAGCTCTGCTATTTGTGGGATTTACTGGGTACGGTTGTTGTTGTTTTATTTACAAAGGGTATGTTCATTAGAAGGTATATAAGGCATAGTTGTCAATAGCGAGCGTAGTGATCGCTATAGCGCGCTACGTAGCGTATAAGTCTAGGCTCGCTATTAAGGTTGTAGCGATAATAGCGACAAGTTATTTATTTTTTTGTTTTTTTAAATGTAAATAGCAATTAAATATAGCTATAAAATAGATGGATTTTAGGTTTTTGTTAAATATACATGTAAAATAGCATATATAGTATATACCAGGGTATTTTGATATAATATACATGTAAATTTTTTTAAATTTCTTTTCTAGTGTATCGCTATTCGCTATGTTGCATATAGGTACCTTATCGCTATTCTCCATTAACAACTATGATATAAGCTCATCTTGTATTTTTGTAGCCGTTCCATAAGATGCCCTCGGTAACATGTTTTTTACTCGACCCGTACTTGCCATTGTTAAAGCGAAGTCATGGAACTACCACTAGGTATACCTATGACCAAGTAACCGGAATATTTGGAACTAATTTTGGTAGAATTCGGTTATTTTTTAATTCGAAAAAGTACTATGAATTGGAATGTTACTTTGGGTTAAAATTTGGATTTAGCTTTTTTTTAGCGGCAAAATCGTCATGTATAATTCATAGTTGTCAAAGGCGCGAAGCGCACTCTAGGCGCATAGGCACCGATTAGGGCCTAGGCGATAGGCGCAAAAAAAGCGTGGGCCCGAGAAAAAAAAAGCGCACTTAAATATAAAAATGAAGTTCATTAAAAACCCCGATTTGATGAAGTTTGGCTCTAAAAATCCCACCTTTTGTCACTTTTTGGCAGAATTTACATGTGAAGTTCATTAAAAACCCCGAACAGTCCTGATATTAAGGACTGAATAATCTTGGTGATAATGTGATATACCAACTTAAACTTACAGCCCTATAAATACTGCAGAAAAAGTGGAAATTACCAATTAAAAAAAATAAAAAGCATGAAGATGCTGGATACACATGGTCGCATGGGATGAACTGCAGAAAAAGTGGAAACTACCAATAAAAAAATAATAAAAAGCATTAAACAATGTATACGCATGGGATGAAAGTCTGCGCTCCAATTACCTAGGAACCATAAGCGCACTTTATGCGAGTCGCCCAAGAAAAACGCCTAGGCGCCAAAAGCGCTCGCTTTTGACAACTATGGTATAATTATAAAACAGGGGCTAGCAAGACACTAAAACCCCAAGGAGATACAATCACACCAAATAACTAACCCACCCCTAAGGGGACCAATTTGTAAGAGATATCTGTCCTAATGAAACCCTGTTTTGGAGTTTCAAAATAATGATCTAGTCTAATTAAGATAGCTTTTGTGCACATTAAAGTATATACAAACCATACCATATGTTCATAAATAGCTAGTTCGATGCATACACAATGAACTAACTATTTATCAACACATGGTATGGTTTCTATATATTTATCAACACATGGTATGGTTTCTATATATTTATCAACACATGTTATGGTTTCTATATATTTTAATGTGCATAGAAGCTATCTTAATTAGACTAAATCATTATTTTGAAACTCCGAAATATAGGGTATTCATTGGGAGGGGTGTCAAAGTGTCTTGAGTTGTGCGAGTAGGGTTGCTTGGGTTTGAATTTCTTTAGCTAAATTCTAAGTTTGTTGTGGGTTAAGGTGGTATTCAATAAGAAGGTGGTATCTTCTACAAATTGGTGTTCCTTAGGGGTGAGTTAGTTATTTGGTGTGATTGTATTGTTGTTTGGCGAATTGTATGCTTGGTTTATATGTCCTTGTGGTTTTAGTGTCTTGCTTGCCCCAATTGTATGATTATATATGATGATTTTGCGGTTCAAAAAAAAAATCAATCAATCAATCATACCCAGTAAAATCCCACAGATAGCAAAGCTATTTGTAGGGTCTGGGGAGGGTGGGATGTAGGCACACCTTACCTCTACCCCTAGGGATAGAGAGGCTGCTTCCAGAGAGACCCTCGGCTCCAAAACACCCAGGAAAGAAATAAATAGAGCATGAGGTGTGTGTATGTGTATGAAGCTACCAATGTAGTATGAGTTGCAAAATAGTGCATGGTAGAACAAAACAAATATGACAACACAAAACAGTCTATACACATAGTTACATATCTACGACCATACACTACACCTAGAAACACAACCGTACAAAACATCCTATATACATAGTTACTTATGTACAACCATAAACTACACCTAAAAACACAATTGTACCCTTTCCTAGAAATCCTTAACCTTAATCCTACGTCTCCACGAGCTCCTATCATGGACCATGTTCTCAGAGAGGTGCAATTTTTGCAGATCCTGCCTAATCCGCTCATCCCAAGTAATTTTGGGTCTGCCTCTACTCCTCCTCCCCTCCACCTCGAGGGTTTCAACCACTCTAACTGGTTCTATCGTCTGCCTCCTCTTCACATGCCCAAACCATCTCAATCTTCCCTCCTTTATCTTATCTGATATACTAGCTACTTCTAACCTTTCCCTAAAAACATCATTTCTTATCCGGTCTAACCTTGTGTGGCCACACATCCATCTTAGCATTCTCATCTATGCTACCTCCATCTTGCGTGCCTGTACTTCCTTAATGGCCCAACATTCGGTTCCATATAACATAGCAGGTCTAATTGCAACCCTATAGAATTTCCCTTTCAATTTTGTTGGGAACCTCCTATCGCACAATACCCCAGTGGCAGCTCTCCACCTACACCATCCAACCTGGATGCGGTGAGCAACGTCACTATCTATCTCCCCATCCCTCTGGACAAACGATCCTAGATACTTGAACTTAGTCACCTGCGGGACCGCTTGACTGTCAATGGTGATCTGAATGTCCTCATCGTTGTCTACTCCACTAAAGTCGCAATACAAGTACTCAGTCTTAGATCGACTAATCTTTAAACCTCTTCCCTCTAAAGCTGCTCGCCACTATTTTCAAATTTAATTTTTACTGAATTCTGTTAATTTTTTTTTTTAAAAACAATCCGGTTAATTTGGTCATACAACTATGTATACATTGTGGTAATACCATGAATTCACTTTACCGAGGGTAAACTATGGTTTGAGTAAAAAAACAAGTTACGAGGGTGCGGAAGTATAATAATCCCACCTCTTCAACCACATATGAAGAGGTGGGATTATTATATTTCCGCACCCTCGTAACTTGTTTTTTTACTCAAACCATAGTTTACCCTCGGTAAAGTGAATTCATGGTATTACCACAATGTATACATAGTTGTATGACCAAATTAACCGGATTGTGTTTTTTTTTTTTTTTTTCAAAAAAAAAAAAAGAATGCTAAATCCGAATTCTAACACAAAGTAACATTCATAGTACATTTTCAAATTTAATTTTTACTGAATTCTGTTAATTTTTTTTTTTAAAAACAATCCGGTTAATTTGGTCATACAACTATGTATACATTGTGGTAATACCATGAATTCACTTTACCGAGGGTAAACTATGGTTTGAGTAAAAAAACAAGTTACGAGGGTGCGGAAGTATAATAATCCCACCTCTTCATATGTGGTCATATATACTATAACCTTTGTTAACAAGATTGCCAAGTCAAAGAGGGACATGCATTTGTGACAGAGGGTAGGTTTGCTTGTGTTTGTCAAACTCCATTAAATAAGCTTCTACTTATGCTAACTTAACTGATGTGGTCTTTCTTTAACTTATAATATACTCTGAAAAGGGTTAGGATCGTGTGAGAAGCACTCGGCTAATTGAGAAACTAGAGAAGCATTCTGGGCCACACATTTTCCCTAAGCTTTTCGTAATATACACATATGTATAGTTTAAAATTGACTATATACATATATGTATATTGTCAAATCTTGAATTATACACATATGTATATAGTCAATTTTAAACTATACATATGTGTATATTACGAAAAACTTAAGGAAATGTGTGGTCCAGAATGCTTCTCAAGTTTCTCAAATAGGGTGGACGTCTCTTAGGATCCCTACCCTATCCGACAATATGATCTATAATCATCAAGTTACCTGCCCACATTTTGAGCTATGATTGTTCTTAAGGTCCACCTCTGTGTATACACTTTCGGTTCCCTTATTTCAGTTCATAAGATTGCAAAGTAGTTGCTAAAACAACGTTAATACCGTATGTGAGTTAAACATGACTATCGTTTTGCAGTACCTGCTGGGAAGCTTGTTTGAGACTGGAATCAGTTTTTTAAATACCAAAAGTTTGGCGTAATCTGGAACAACCAGTTTCTAGGTAAGGTTCACAGTGACCTACAAGGCTTCAGCTGGTTCTTTTCTGAGCTTTAATGTACTCTTATTGTTTGGTTTCTTGTTGTCCATATTAACAAAGATTATTTGTTGCGAATTGTCCTCTTACATTTGTGATATATTCTAGAAGGATGTTATGCTTACATTATAAGTTAGGTTCTATATTCTTGTTTATAAATCTAAGTGCATTATTTCATGCAGGGTGATGGGCAGGGATACGGGCAGTCTACGCGTTGATAAGAAGCCAAATATTGGTAAGGTGAATTCTAATGGTGTCTCTCGTGGTACGAATCATACTTCCCCAAAACCACCAGGAGAAAGTGCCAACTTAAGAAAAAGTGAGGATGAGGAAGGGCCACAAGTTGAACCAAGTAATGAGAACCCGAACCAAGAAACCGAAGCTGTTAAAACCACTAATCAAGAAGCTGTTTCTCCAAAACCTGAACCTTCAAAATCAAGGGAGAAAATTATGACTTCTCTCGAGGAAAATGTCACTGCTGGTCTGCATATATCATCAAACAACAGTACTTTCCATTCCCCTATAAAAACAAAGCAATCACAGGTATACATACATATACTCTAATAGTTGATTCAGTTGTTTATGTGAGGTGTTATAGTAACAAAAGCATTATGTATATTTGAACTGCAGAGCTCTCCTTTCTCGATACCTAGAGCTCAAAAATCTTTTACAGATAAATATCGTGATGATGAAGATAATTGGTCTCTGGCTTCATCGTATCCTTTTCTGATATGTTTTCCATTCTCACGATTATGATGATCACTTCTTATGTTTAATCCATGTAATATATGAGTGTTATCCTTAGCAATGCACAGTGCTGCAACCTCACGGACGGTCAAATCACGAGTAACGGTTGGAGTAGCTCCCTCTTTTAGAAGTGCCCAACGTGCTGCACAACGTAAAGAAGTAATTTCCTGCCTACCATCATGATTTCCTGAATTGATTAATGAGTGTATTAATGAACATTGTTTATGCTTTTTCTTGCAGTTTTATACAAAGTTAGAGCAAAAGCACCAGGCTCTTAAGGCAGAGAAGATGGAGTATGAAGCAAGGACCAAGGTACATTACAAATTGGGCTGTTCATTTTTTATCTGAAATTCGAAACCCGGCCCGAATTAAAAGCCACCCGAACCCGAATTGGAGAACACCTGAAAAAACCGAACCCGAAAAACCCGAACCTGACTAACCCGAACCTTCTTTGGGTCGGTTATTAGGTCACTTTTTCCCTGCCAAAAACCCCAACAATCCGACCCGAAACACAAAACCCGAAGAAAAACTCGAACATTTATCGTTTTTCTTTATATCTGTGTTTTGGTCTGGAGCCTCTAGCGTTTGGAATATTAAGTTTTGCGACTTTTGAACATTATAATATCATATTGTGAAATGATGTTTGTCGTTTTGATGATATTTTTTTTGGTAGCAATATGAATTTTGATGATATTTTGTAAAAGAAAACCATTTCTTTTCATTTCACATCTAAACCCAAAAACCGAGCAACCCGACCCGAACCTGAATAACTCAAACCCAACCAACCCGAATTTTAAATGGGTCAGTTATCAAGTCACTTTTTCCCAGCCAAAACCCCGAACAACCCGATGCGAAAAACCCGAAGAACACCCATAATTACAAATATTGTCAACCTGCTGCTATATAATCGGGTCAAAGTTGCCAAGTCTGTTTTTTGATTAAATCATTTTATTCAATGATCATGAATATTATAACTTTTGAAGGGACAAAGTGTTAATGGGTCAACTTGACCACCCATTATGACCCATATTAAAAATAACCAGCTACCCAATGCCTCAATTCTTGTTCATAATAATGGCTTTTTTAATTACCAATATCGGGTTCTGTCTTGTAAAACTGTTGACAAATGATAATGGCAGGAGGAGCAAGAAGAAGCTATAAAACAGCTCAGAAAGAGCATGGTTGTCAAAGCAAATCCCGTTCCCAGTTTTTACCGTCAAGGACCTCCACCAAAGGTTGAACTTAAAAAGGTAACTATCTTTTTTCTTTTTTATTTACCCACTTGACCCGGTCGTTTACAAGTTAATGAGTTGAAATTGCCACTGATAACAAATATTGTTTGTGTACCCTGACAGCTACCTCTGACCCGTCCCAAGTCACCCAATTTAAGTAGGAGAAAGAGTTGTGGTGATGCCCCTCAGCCAACCGTCAACGAGAAGGCTCTTTGTTCACGGGTACGTCACAGCATTGGCACTTACAAACCCGGGATTGCTACTTCAAGTCCAATCAAGCAAACTCAGGGCCGCAACATCAGCAAACCTACGGACCGCACCACCAAAACCAAACAGGGCAATGAAGCACCTAAAGTTACGCCTCTTAAATTGTCCAAGGAGACCAACCCAGACATCACGGTTCAGTCATGACTCGGGTAAAGGTGAAAAAGAAAGTCGAATTCCACTGCATTAATGTTAAGTGAAGTTGTGATTTCTGTACTGGTATATTTCTGGTTGTAATAGTACATATCATATTAGATAGACAGAGAAGACAGTGAGACACACTAAAGTGATGTAAACTATTTTCATTCTAATGTCTGTAACACTTGTCTTTTCACTTTCCTAATTTGGTAATTTTTATTTTTGGCCCATTTAGGAGGGAGGGGGTTACCGGTTATGTTTTATTTAAAATTGACCCATTTAGGAGGGGGCTATGTTTTATTTAAAAATTTAAAATTGACCCATTTAGACAAAAATCTGGTCAAACCGATACACATGGAAACATCAAAGAATACCATAATTAGGAATCATTCTTTTTTTTTTTTTTAACGGCCAACAAACTCAATCCCGAGCACTCTCGGGACACCCACTGAACAAACGGAGTACTCCGAGAGTAACCCGAGTCCACCACCAATTCCGGGGAAAACCCGGTAACCCACCCGCCCATAGGCACGACAGTGAAATTACCGGTAAAACCCGTTTGGCTCAAGGATCCAACCCAGGTTTCCCTGGGTCTCCTATCATTGCCCACCAGTGCCTCACTCTGCACCAAGTGGGAGTCGAACCTGCATCTCTTAAGAGAAATGCAAGCCCTCCACCACTTGATCTAGAGATCATTGGCTTTTTTTTTTTTGAACGGCCAACAAACTCAATCCCGAGCACTCTCGGGGCACCCACTGGACAAACTGATAAGTTTATTTCTTTAGTTGAATAATGTAAGCTATAAGGCCATGGGGTATAGTTTCACGCCCCTTAACTACACGTAAGCTCCATGTCACCCACTTGACCCTCTTTCACTTCACCTCACACCAAGGAAATGGTTTAACCCCATTTACGCCCCTTAAATTAATTAAAATACATATATCTAGCATGTTGTGTGTGTGTGTAAATTTTCCAATGCTTGATTCCCCCCCTCTCTCCTAGTTACACCCCTTAACTTTTTAACATGTAAAACTTTTAATGCCCCTTAACACTCTCCAGGAGCGGTATGACAAGTGTTAATGAATGCCAACTAGGATTAACATCTATGGATGTTAGAGTCTACCAGACGGTCTAAAAGATTATATATTACGAACTAAATATATCTAAAAGTAGAACAGTGAATTTATGACACGGCCCATTAGCATGATATGACTTAAAACAAAGTTAAACCTTTAGGTTTTAGTTATTGGTTAAATCATATCATATTATAATATTAATTGTGTTAAGTGAGGCATGCCAATAATTGTGTTAAATGTGTCATGTAACCCGTGGCGTGTAACTTGTGTATCGAACATATTCGTATTAGTGTTTAAGTAAATGGCATTTTAGTTAAACGTGTTGTGCTTAGTTTGAATAGTCGCCTTAAACGTGCCTTATCAAACATGACGCGTTTTACACAATAAGATACGTTTTATTTTAAGTAAATTTTATATTTTATATTTTATATTTTATATTTTATTGTGTGTTCTTTTAATGAGAATTTAGTTTTAACTTTGTCATTGCCTTTTTCTTATATTATATGACCCTGCCAGAAAATTTTAACTGAGTTATAATTTCGAGCACCTAAATCTGACACCGTAATTTATCAACCACAATGTTGATTTTGTCAGCCTTAATGAAAAAAAATATGATTAATGTGTAGTTTATTCCACCAGATAATTGCCAAAAATATCTTGGACAACCTTTGTGACTTGGAAATGTGCTGGTCTTGTCAATACAGGAGAGATATTGGTGCAACACAACAATATGATGTATTAATTCTTATATATCATTGGAGAATCTCTATCTCTACAATTGATAGGTTACTTACATATACGTAAGAGTACAAGTGGATTCAAAACAAAATGACACGTAATCATAGAATACGATACCACACATAACCGAACATCACCGATACGACACGTATATAGCATATACTTCATAAAACGACACGTAATGACAAAATACGCATCGAAAAGGCAAAACCTAAAATTATGAATTTTTTATTTTACCCCTATACGCATCGTATAGGTCAAAACTGGGTCGTATAGTACCATTATACGACTCGTATAGACCTATACGATCCGTATAGACCTATACGATCCGTATAGACCCCCTGAATTCTCAAAAAAACAAGGGATTAATTGATAAATCAGGGGTATGCGATCGTATAGACTTATACGATCCGTATAGACCCCATGATTTATCAATTAACCCTTTGTTTTTTTAGAATTCAGGGGGTCTATAATCATATAGGTCTATATGATCCTTATTAGCATACTATATGACGGAGTTTTGGCCTATACAATCGTATAGGGGTGAAGTAAAAAGTTTTAGATTTTGTGTTTTTGCCGTTTCGATGCGTATACGTGTCGTATTTTGACGTATTTTGTCATTACGTGTCATTTTATGAAGTATACCTTCTATACGTGTCGTTCCGGTGACGTTCGGTTTCATGTGGTTATGACACTGACACTTGATCAACCTTTCGAAAAAATGACTTTATTTCGAACATAACTCATTCTCAATAAAATTTATAAAAATCAAACACAACTACGTATTTAGTTTTTTTTAGCCAACAAAAGCAAGTCATCGAATAAAAGACAGATTAGTAAAAAGTTAAACAGGTTAAAAACGTATATCATACGTAATAGAGAGGTAAAAGAAATTAAAAAAAGCCTATGATATAACTATTGTTGTAAAAAAAAGAATATTATTAGGAAGAAAAGAATTAAATATGATTTAAAAAACCAAATATTACTATTCATGCCAACTTTAAACTCATATGTATAATATAATGTATGTAACACTTGTCTTTTCACTTTCCTAATTTGGCAATTTTGATTTTTTTTTGGCACATTTAGGAGGGAGGGGGTTATGTTTTATTTAGGCCGGAGGGCGTGGGGCGCCACCCAGGCCATATCACCATCTATAGCGCCCCTAGGCGCTATACATCCACACCACGTGAGTTAACAGGGGGCGCTATACAAAGGGCTCCATGGTGGTAACGGGAGAAAATTGAGGGGATCAAGGTGTGTTGGTCAAATGTGACCGTTTGGCAACATTCAATTTAAAAAAAAAAACTTTTTTAATTCAAATATAAATATAAACCTATCCCAATCTAAATAACACACCAGTCACAACTAAAACTCACACTAAAACACACACCAATCACAACTAAAAAATGTCATCCGATTCTTCGAGCTCTTCATCCGACGGTGTTCTTGACGATATGGTTATTGCAATTACGTAGGAGGCGATTAATTATTTGCGAGCAGAAGCCGAATCCTCTACATCGCGTACCAGACAACCGCCTCTTGATCATATATCTTTGCTATGATGTTGAAGTGGGTGAGTTTGTTCACAATTACAAGAAAGAAGAAATAGCAAAGATGTGTGGCATAGATGAAGAAAGCTTCGAGTTTGATTTTGAAGAGGAGTTGATGAACATTGATATTACAAAGCCTAATGAGAATGTGTTCAATCATGTTCCTGATGCTGATGATTATGACGAAGTTATAATTGAAGATGATCTTAACAATGAAATTCCAAAGTATTCAGGAGAAGATATTGATGATTTCCCAACATTTACTGAGATGTTTGCGCATGAAGCTGATGATCTAGTGAAAAGAAAGATTGAAGAAAGAATCAACGATGGTGAATCTCCAAGATTAAGTAAAGATCTGATAAGAGGGGCTCAGAAGAACTGGTTCAAGTGTATGCCAAAAGAATGAAAATTTAGAAGACCACTGGCTTTCTTTACAAGAAATCAAGATGTGTCGTTGGGTGATATTATTAGCCGGGGCTAGATACCTGAACTGAATGTGTTCGCAATAAAGAGAGAATACGGGGTCCGGTACTATTTGAGTGACATTAGAACTTTGCCATAGTGGGACGTGGAAGAGTTATGCAAGACAAACTTGATTAACTTTCAGATGAAACCAAGGGATTAGAAGTTGTGGAAGTATATTAGATATGAGGCTCGTCATGATTTTCCAACATGGAAGCCACATTATCCTAAGAAAGTTGTATCTAAAACAGAAATTGATCCTGACATAAAGAAGCCGAAAGTTTCATTGAATATCAAACGTCCTCGAGCCATGAAGCATATGCCATTGATGAAGCTTGAACAAGATTTTTATCCAGATTTCTGATGGTGGAATTATGATTAATTGACCGGAGAGGCAGTGATTGTTTTGAATTCTGATGGATGTTGGAGAGCTATAAGGATTTTGGATCCTATGTGGTTGGTGAATCTTTTTAAAAGAGAAGTAGAGATGTTGTACTTTAACAAGATACATTATCAGGTATATGATATTGTACAGGCTATGCAGTACCATAATGTTATCAAGATCTGCTATGCTTATGAAGTTAATTCTCGAAAGACGTGGAACACGAAATGGAGATAGATTGAAAGAAAATAGTTTTTACGAGAAGTTAGAAACGAAGAGAGGATCGAAGCTAGAATGAAGAAGGCATCTATCAGGCAATATCAGTTTATGACCAAGGTGCCACATACAGATAAAAGACCAATGACTTACTTTGAGCTGAAACGTCAACGTGTCAGAAAGTATTTCTTCGGGCGTTAGTATTTTGAAGATTTGAAGTTTTTGAAGACCGATCGAGACTGCGACAACATCCAAGGGGGAGTTTGTTGATGCATAATGTCTTCTACCTACGCCATCGAGTTGTGTCAGTTTGTAATAGGAATAACTGTTAGATATTTTAATTTGTATGTTTTAGATCACATTCGTACGGATGAGGACATCCACACGAATGAGTGTTGGTCCGCACGGATGTATCTCATTCGTACGGAAGTAGTAGGTCCGCATGAAGGAGCTTGAATGTCCTATAAATAGCTTGTGAGGACCAAGTCATTTGTAACTTTGTAGAACTGACGGTGAAGCCCTGTCCAGATGATTTGGTGATTGTTAACTGAAGTTATATGAATGAAATCATTGAAAAATTAACTAATCTTGTAATTGTCACCTAATCGTAATGAATTCCGCGCATTGTGACTAGGTTATAGATATCACCTGAGCATAACGTCAAGTCAAAGGGACCTCACAAGGCTCGCACCTTTTCGGCCGTCATGTTGATCTCCAAAGACTCGATTTTTTCTTGAGATTCGTATAAGTGACGTTTAAGCTCAGCGATTTCGGTATCTTTGCCAGCCAAATCTCTATCTTTGGAAGCTACTCGTTGCTTCAAGCCTCCTAAGTAGATAATTGGGCAGTTAGCTTCTGTATCTCGAAATCTTGCTTAAGGCAAGTCGCGGTAGTACGAACCTGTCTCTTTTCAGCCCGTTCACGATGTGATCGCGCCTCCTCCACTTGAGCCTGGAGCTCAGTATTTTTCTTGCTCAAAGTCTCATTTTGAGCCTGGAGATCTGTAGTTACCTTGGCTGAAGACTCGACTCGCGCCTTCAAGTTCACGATTTCCTCTATGCATATTAGCAATTGTCGTACTTGCAGATTTGGTCCAATTTAGGCGCTCTTTGGCGAGTTTGTCTTCTACAGCCTTCAGGTTTTCGTCAAACCTAAGGCACCCCACTCTTCCAACTTTTTGTCAGCGTCCAATCGCACCTGTTGTTGGGCCAACTCTTCCTTAGCCTTTTCAATTTTTTTAGCATCAGCGGCTAAGCGATGCCGATAGTCTTCAAACGCAGCCCGTTCGCGATGCATAGTTCACCACTCCATCATAATTTGGTTACCAGTGGAGGCCTGGTTAGCCTGCGCCACCACATGTAAATGATATAGTTGGTCGTGTGTGCATTTCTTCTGGTTGTTTACCTCCGCGGGAAGGAAGGCACCCTTGAACCATTCGTGGTACGGGGAGAAGGTGCTGAAAGTGTCCCCTTGTTTCAGTTTCCAGATGGGAGCATGCACCTCGCCCACTCGGCTATCGTCACAGGAACGTTAGTATTAGTCACCAGGATGTCCTGAGGCCGGATGCGAGAATGTTCTCTAGGTGTAGCACTAAAAGAACTAACCTTCCCAATATCCGTGCCGAACCTCAAAGTCTGTTGGGTCTTGGCCTGATTACCTTCATCAGCCTCTTCAGTAGGCTTCTCAGCCTCACCATTTTGAGCAGGAATATGGCTCGGCGCCAACTTTTCTACACGCTTAATATTTTCAACATTTTTAACAGGTTCACCGCTAGGGGTGACGCCTTCTAAAACTGGTACTTTCACTTAAGTGGTTATTTCAATAGTTTCTTCAACAAATTTCTCGTGAGTCTTCTCAGGCGCGACCTCCACCTTTTTAGTGGCATTAGAAGGAGGAGGAGGTGGAGGTGGCGGAGGCGCAAACTTGGAATGTATGATTCTAATCTTGGGTTGCGCCGCCCTTGGTTCTACAGGAGCTCCTCAAGACATATTAGAATTCAGAAGAAGTATAATAATAACATGCACATAAAGATTTATGTAATCACTTACCGGTTGAGAGTTTCGACATAAGGGAACCCACGTTCCCTTTTTCCCAATCACTAGTGGTTTTTGGAAAGCAACCTTCTGTGCGGCTAGCGCAGGGTTTATCTTCGTCTCTTCTCACTCGTGCTTAGAAGAGTTCTTACGAGTTAGCTGAGGCACGGGGCTGTTTTTAGTTACTCTCTCTTCAGCAGTAGGCGTGAACGTCAGAGTAGTGCTAGAATGTTGTTCTTTTGAACTCGCGCTGCCAGAACTCCTAGTCCCACTGATGCTGCCGGTTTTAAATTTGCCACCTAGTACGTTCAATTTTTCCATAGAATCAACAACAAAAATATAATAATCTGAGCTACTTTGGCAAAGGCGAATAGCACCTTTATAACAACCCTCCTTAAAAATATTTTAGCCACCCCTAAATGTCCTAAAATACACCCCGTATATGAAAACCGGTCCTGAAATACCTTTATTATTTTAAATAACAAATAAAAACAAAAATAATAGTCTGTCGCGGGGCGCGACCGAGCAATAAGTGGCGAAACCAGGTGATGCCACGTGGCATGACACGCGTCGAAACCACCGGTGACTCAACAAACTCTACCTCCACCTTTTTGGCTCTGGCGGGGCGCGAAGGCCCCCTTGTTTCCGTCGCGGGGCGCGAGAAACCCCTGATCAGCCCTATAAATTGGGAGTTCGAGCTTTATTTCCAATTCGTTCAAATCTCGATCTTTCTCTTTAAATTCTGAATAGCAATAATAATTCCCGGGCATAATACCCCCTAAATAGCGAAGCTCTACCTCGTTGTAAGTATTATAACCCCCGCTTACGTATTAGTGACGTTGTCCGATTGGTCTAGTGCTCCGTAACGCATGTCAAGGCTCTGCCCGACTCAGTCTTTGGAGTTCTGTCTCGGGGAGGGTATATCTAATGTAAATTGGGTTATTATACTAACGCGTGTGCATTATTTAATTTAATAGGTTATAACCAGGAAGTCACAAGGAAATACCTAAATTTGCAATGTGAGTTAATCCTCCTTTTTGCAAACGGTTTTACAAAACCTCAATTGTTTTTACCTTATAATTAACAGTGATTGAGTATTTGTAATTCTACAATTATCGTCGGTATGTTGGGGTTTTGTATACAAAATTTGTTACTACACTGTGAGTAGTAACATGACCACCAGTCAGGATTGACAGTACCGTGGGTGGTTATTAAAGTAGAGATATTAGCAAATGTAATTGCGAGATCGCCCTCAATACTATAAAATGATAAAACTTGTTTTGATTAAACTGCGATTCACTCACCAGTATTTCTTGCTGATAAAATTTTTTAAACACGTGTTTCCGGTAACCTAGTGTGAAGCCAATAAAAGCCAGCTGGAGAGCACTGATGGCTTAGAAAAGTGGCTATAAAAGTTACCTAAATAAAAATAAGAATTATTTTCAATCATTAGGGTTTATCCCTATAAATATCTTACAAATGGAAATCGGGTTTTGTCCCCCTTGTTTATGATAAATGTATTATTAGAAAAACTTGGGTTTTATCCCATTTAGTTATTTTGAATATTTTGGTGTTTAACTCTGATAAAAATATTTCCTAACTACGGTCCTGATGAAACTTTCCGCTGCCAAATTAATAAACACCGATACCATCTGACTGGTTGCGTCGCATACCGATTCGCAAGGATCTATCTGCTGATAAACTTGCAAAGATATATGTTGATGAGATTGTATCTCGACATGGTGTTCCTTTGGATATCATATCCGATCATGATGCTCGATTTTCATCTCACTTTTGGAAGACCATGCAATCTGCTTTGGGAACTCAACTAAATCTAAGCACTGCTTATCATCCCCAAACAGATGGACAATCCGAGAGAATGATACAAACATTAGAGGATATGCTTAGAACATGCGTGATAGACTTTGGTGGTAATTGGGATTCTCATCTACCGTTGATCGAGTTCTCTTAAAACAACAGTTATCATGCTAGCATTAATATGGCACCGTTCTAAGCTTTATACGGTCGAAAATATCGTTCACCTGTCTGTTGGAATGAGATCGGTGAAGCTCAGCTTACTGGACCTGAGCTCATTATGGAAACAACAGATAAAGTCAAGAAAATTCGCGATAATCTTCTGACGGCTAGAAGCCGTCAAAAGAGTTATGCGGATATGCGACGCAAGCCCTTAGAATTTCAAGTCGGAGACCGTGTCCTACTCAAGGTATCTCCTTGGAAGGGAGTGGTGGGATTTGGAAAGAAAGGAAAACTTGCACCACAATATGTAGGACCATTTAAGATTGTTGAAAGAATCCGAAAGGTTGCCTATCGACTAGAGCTACCTCCTGAACTTGGGAATATTCACCCAACATTCCACGTGTCCAATTTACGAAAGTGTTTAGCCGATACTGATCTTCATATTCCACTCGACGAAATTTAAGTCGATGAAACAATGCACTTCTTCGAGAAACCTGTGGAGATAATGGATCGTGTAGTCAAACAGTTGAAGAACAAACAAATACGATTGGTCAAGGTTCGCTGGGAGTCCAAACGTGGCCCAGAGTTTACTTGGGAACGTGAGGACCAAATGAAAGCGAAATATCCACATTTTTTTTCACAAGTTTCCTCTAGTTAAAATTTCGGGACGAAATTTCCTAAAGTAGGGGAGACTGTGACAACTGTGCTCTGTAAACGATGTAAAACGATCGTAGGGACTATTTGCGTCAAACTGCAAAACTATACCGATTTGTATAGTAACGAACATTCCGGAACTTGGTCATAAGCTAAACATACCCTAAATATCCTTTACATAGCTTAGAAATAGGCTTTGAGGGGTTCATTATGTGAAAATACGCTTATTTGATCAATAGGGACTAAAAGCGTCAAAAAGTGCGTAAGTTTGCATTTACGCGCATATCTTACGTTCTGAACATATCCGGACATCCAAATATTTTTGTAATCATTAAAATATTTTATTTTAGTGATTGGAATGCAAAAATACCATTCGTCGCGCAATTTGGATCGTTTTCGCGTCCGTTCGAGTTTTCGTCGTAATTAACCGAATAACGTGACCGTACGACCAAACGAACCGACATCCGAGATATTTCACAACATATTTCATGTCCCCTATACTTAAACTTTATTATTGAGCCTTGAAAATGGGTTAACGGGGCTTAAACGCGTCAAAAATGGCTTAAACATGCTGAAGGGACCATTCTTGCCAATTTTTGAAAGTTTCTGGCTCAGGTAGGCCGTAGCGTCGCTCCACAGCAAAGGGGTGTTTCTTTCGCAGCACGCGACATCCCTATATTGACAGAAACTCTATTTTTGAGCTGCAGCTTGAAATTCAGGGTCTTTTATGCAATTTTCTCAACACTTTAGGCTGGTTTTTGAACTCCCATGGTATCCTAAACTATGTTCCACAAGTGTATGGTTAGGATCAAGCTTAGATTTGCTCAAAAACACTTGTAAAGATCCTAATGGGTCAAGACTTTCTATAAATACCCACCATGTTCAACCTTCATTCCTCACAATTTGAGCTAAACCTGCTCTAAGTTGAAGCTAATTCTTCATACCTGAGTGTTTTAGTTTAAATCTTCCTAGCTTGGACCCTTTGTAAGCTTCTTTCATGCTTGTTTATGCTTTTCAAGCGTGAAAGTCAAACAGTGTTTGACTTTCTTCTTTGACCATGAATTGGTTAACACAAAGTTCATCCGAACTTTGCAACATGAGCGTAATCACGATGGTTATAGTCCCATGCGACTATACCTACTGATTACCACGTCGATTAGTCGAAGTGACGAGTCAAAGTTTCGGTCAAAATACGTATTTATGCGTATTTTGCAACGAAGCTATTTTCAGGTATCAAAACACTTTGTTTTGATATCAAACCTGTTTTCTAACTTAGTTAAACATGTTTTAACATGTTTAACTCGTCACTTTTAGTCTAGTGCTTGTATAGGGTCATAAGTCAAGCGGTCTTGACAACCGCTTAGACTTTCGAATCTGACCCGTTTGGTCGATCGTTAGGATCCGATCAAACATATTTTGTGACCATAGTTGTATAGGGAATAACTTTCCGAGGTTATACCTTATGGTCACTTAGTTTAATTAGTTGTATGATAGGTAGTTTATATGCCTTAGGAAAATGACCAAAAATGCCATTTTCATGCATAATTTGAATTTAAGCATATCTAACTTAACTTTTGTCACTTAAACAGATTATGCAACATATTTAAACATGTTAGGGCATATAATACTTGTCATAGGACTAGTTAGGCGTCTCGAACGCGCATTCGCGCGAACAACGCGTTAAAGTAGCGTAAGCTACCTTAATGGGTCGTAACGGGTCGTAAGCACTTAGGATAGGTTCCGATTTAGAATGTAGGCTTTGTTAAACCATATCACATGAGTTCCAATACTCATTTGGTTTACGAAACCTCATTCTATCCGATCTTCTGATTTAGGTGTCGATTTATTAACTAGCAATCCGATTACTAGGTAATACTTGAATTCCTTGGTTTACCCGAGCATTAATAGTTCATTAGTCGAGGATATCTTTGCACTTCAATGTGAGTACATAGTTCCCCTATTTTATTGATTTCGATTGTTTTGGGGTGATTCATATGGGTTAAACAATTCCGATGCTTTCAACGATGATTTCAAAAACGAATATTATGGTTTATATTAAACAAGAACGATTTCGATAATTTGAACGAACTTGTTGGGACGTAATTACATAACGAATGACATTCATTAGCTTTGGCCGAGCCAACCAGTACTAGGTTATGGTACCATAGGATATGACAAATCCTGTTATCGGACTGCACCCATGGTTATGTATGGGGGTAATGTGGGTAACGACTGAACCTGATGATTGTTAACTTACCCTTTGGTGGTTTGTTAATAGGAGTTGAACGACGTACGAGTTACGAAGGTTTGAATGTATTCACGAGATGACCAAAAGTTAGTTTTCACAATTAAAACGAGTATGATTTGAACGATTGAACGATTATGAATGATTTGAACGATTTAGAAAAATTTGAACGATTTAAACAAATGAACGATGGACTATAACACGAACGCGTTGAACGATTGATTTTTGGTATGTGATTAGATAACGGGACGGGTGTAACATGATAAAGGCATGGTAGATACGCCGCTGGTACTTCTTATATATAAGTGTTTTTTATCATATTACATTCTGTGGCGTTATTTAGTTCACTTGGATGAACGATTTTAAACGATACACGTAACAATGTTTACTAAATGATATAAACCATACGAGTTTTATTACGAGAAACGATTTACAATATGGTGTACTTAAACAAATTTTTTAGGTTAAGATTCATGGTATCGAGGTTTTATTAACTATAACCTATCTATTTTGACTTGGTTATTCATTTTACAATACAAATGTTTTACAAAACAAGGTTTTCAAATAACAACTCATGTAGTTGTACGCGTTTTTGCAACATGTATACAAGCCATGAATCTGATACTCTCACAAAACCTATGTTTTCGCATATGTTTCAGGTGGTGTTGAATGATGTTGATTGCGACTAGGATGCATGCTCACTTAGGACTGGACGAGGCCTTAGTGACATAATAACGATGATAGTCGATATGTAAACTTGTTTGTTTTAATTTCAAGACAATGTAAATGTTTAATATCTAAATAAAACGAAACTTTTGAATCCATGGTTGCTAAACAATAATTCTGTCGCTCCACTCCCTGACGTTTCTGCCGCGGTTTCGTTGTTTTACGCAGTCGGGGTGTGGCAGAAGAGTTGGTATCAGAGCTCATGGTTATAGGGAATTAGGTTATTAGTAATGCTTTGACCTAGACTATAACTTTTCTAGGACCCTAACGCGAGTTTTCTTGCATTTAGATTTTAAAACAATACCGTCACCTATCTTTAGGTGATGACCACAACGAGAACACAATAACAAATCCGTTTTGAAAATCAATCATCTGTTCCTTGATGATTTATTATAAGGTTTTGAACCTTCAAAGTTTTCAAAATCTCGTCAAAGTTTGGGTCTTATAATGTGAACACGTGCAATCTGGAAGGGTGGGTGCCTGTATCCTGAGTTTTCTGTCTAAGGCTAGAGTTTTCGTATAAATCCACATAACCGGACCAGTCACTCTTACCTGGGAACTCTTGGGATGAGTGTCCATTTATAGGCTAAAGCAGGTCTTCGCGATACATTATTTTGACCCATTTACTTTGATTAGTCACTATGTATCGTTTGTTTGTTCGAGGTAACGAACGAATGATCACCTTCCTTGTGTTTTGTCGATGTTTTCAATTCCTCTTTTGTTTATCCAATTGTCGATCTCACTCGTTTCTCATGTTTCCTTGTTCTTTTTAGAATATGCCTCCTCGACGAGATGCACAACCTCAAACTAACTCCGAACTCGCAGCTATTATCCCTCAGCAGATCGCTGCTGTGATTCCGAACCTAATTACTCAGATCAATCAAGCGAACAATAATAACAACAACAATGCTTAGTGTAGTTTCAAAACGTTTAATTCGGCTAAACCACTAAATTTTTCTAGGTCTCATGGAGCAACTGCGCTCCTACAGTGGTTCGAGAGTCTGGAGAGCACATTTAGACATGTACAGTGTCCGAATGAACGAAAGGTTGAGTTTGCATCCAGTGTTTTCAAGAAGCGTGCTCTTACATGGTGGAACGGTGTGATGCGTGATAGGGGTGCCGATGTGGCGATGGCACAAACATGGGAAGAGCTTCGTGCTCTCATGATGAAAGAGTTCTGTCCCTGTCACGAAATTAGGGCTTTGGAACGAGAATTCGATGATCTGAAACAAGATGGGGGAGAACACCGTGCTTACACGGATCGTTATGAGGAATTAAGTTTGTTGTGCCCTACTATGGTTACCCCGTTGGAGAAAGCGATTGAGAGGTATATCGATGGTCTGCCGGATACTGTGCAAGATATTGTAACTGGTAGTAACCCTACCACTGTGTGTCAGGAGATCGAATTGGCTGCAACCCTGACTAAGTCTCAGGTTAGGAAGGGTAAACTGACCCGCAAGGGTGACAAAAAGCAGTCAACTGACACCACACAAGACAAGAGAAAGGGCAAGAAAAAGGGCGATTTGTCAAGGAGGTCGAGGAAGCGCAAGGCTTCCCAAAATTTTGTTGTTACCAATCAGAATGCTCAGAACCCACCAGCACAACCTCCTGCCAAGAAACCATATGCTGGTACTGCACCTCACTGTACTCGGTGCAATGGTCATCTTGCTGCCCAACAAGCTTGTAAACAGTGTACCACTTGTGGTAAACTTGGGCACACAGCCAACATTTGTTGTTTGGGTCAGAATCAAGCTGCTCGGAACCATGCTGCTCAGAATCAAGCTCCAGTTTAGGGAAACGCTGCTAGATTCCTACCTAGATCATGTTACAATTGCGGAGAGATGGGTCATTTCCGTAACAACTGCCTGAAATTGTTGAACGCAAATGCCAATGCGAATGCTAATCCTGCTCGTGGATGAGCATACAATCTGAATGCTAATGAGGCTCGAGCTGACAACGAGGTTGTTAATGGTAGGTTCCTTGTTAACCATCAACCTGCATCTGTTCTTTTCGATTCTGGTGCCGATAGAAGTTTTGTATCGTTATCGTTTGAGCCTTTACTTGCGATACCTAGAACTAAACTGAGGAAACCCTTATCTGTCGAAGTTGCTACCAGTAAACCTCTCATACTCGATTATGTCATTCGTGATTGTCAATTGGACCTCGATAACCATCTTTTTCCTATCGACCTCACACCGATGCAACTTGGAAGTTTTGATATTATCGTTGGGATGGATTGGTTAACTAAGTATCATGCTGAGGTGGTTTGTTTCGATAAGATTGTTCATACTCCTCTTTCGTCTGGTGAAGTTCTAGAAGTTCGTGGCGAGAAACCATCTGGTGGTTTGAAACTCATGTCATGTACTAAAGCCTAAAGTTATTTATGAAAAGGATATGTGGCTTTTCTGGCACATGTCACCGAGGAGAAAGGCAAGAACAAGAGTATTCAAGATATTCTGATTGTTCGAGATTATCCAGAGGTGTTTCCTGATGAACTGCCTGGTTTGCCTCCAGTTCGTCAAGTCGAGCTTCATATTGATCTTGTACCCAATGCGAACCCGATTGCTAAAGCACCTTATCGTCTTGCACCGTCTGAGATGCAAGAGTTATCGAAACAGCTTCAAGAGCTACCTGACAAAGGATTCATCCGACCGAGTTATTCACCTTGGGGCGCTCCAGTCCTGTTTGTGAAAAAGAAAGATGGGTCTTTTCGAATGTGTATCGATTATCGTGAGCTTAATAAGCTTACCATCAAGAATCGATATCCCCTACCATGAATTGATGATCTCTTTGATCAGCTGCAAGGTGCTACATGTTTTTCCAAGATCGATCTGCGTTCTGGGTATCATCAGCTTCGTGTACTCAAAGAAGATATTCTCAAAACTGCTTTCCGCACGAGATATGGTCACTACGAGTTCACTGTCATGCCTTTTGGTTTGACGAATGCCCCGGCTATCTTCATGGACTTAATGAATAGGGTTTGTAAACCTTATTTAGACAAGTTCATCATTGTGTTCATTGATGGCATTCTTATTATTCAAAGTCTCGAGCCGATCACGAACAACATCTTCGTATGACGATGGAACTCCTGAAGAAGGAACAACTTTTTGCTAAATTCTCCAAGTGTGAATTTTGGCTTAAAGAAGTTCAGTTTTTGGGTCATATTGTTAATGAGCAGGGTATTCATGTGGATCCTTCCAAAATTGCTGCTATTAAGGATTGGAGCACACCTACGACTCCCACACAAGTTCGTTCTTTTCTTGGTCTTGCTAGTTACTATCGTCGGTTTATTTAGAACTTCTCGAAGATCGCGGTTCCTCTCACTGCTTTGACTCAGAAGAATAAGCCTTTTGAGTGGGGACCCAAACAAGAGGAAGCTTTTCAAACACTGAAACGAAAACTCTGTGACACTCCTGTTTTATCTTTGCCCGATGGAAACGATGATTTTGTTATCTATTGTTACGCGTCGAACCTAGTCCTTGGTTGTGTTCTCATGCAACGAGGCAAAGTTATAGCTTATGTGTCAAGACAATTGAAAGTTCACGAGAAGAACTACACGACTCATGATCTTGAGTTAGGTGTTGTGGTTTTTGCTCTCAAAATCTGGAGACATTACCTTTATGGCATGAAATGTGTGGTTTTCACAGACCACAAAAGTCTCCAGCAGATTTTAAATCAGAAGGAGCTAAACATGAGGCAACGACGCTGGGTTGAACTCTTGAACGATTACGATTGCGAGATTCGCTACCATCCTTGTAAGGCGAATGTCGTAGCCGATGCGCTTAGTCGAAAGGAATGAGTCAATCTTAATTTTGTATGCACTCTATCCGATATCCAATCACGTGTCTATCAAGCTCAACATACTTGTGTTACACAAGATTTGGTGGGTAAGGAATTACCACGTCAACTAGAGCTTAAACTCGAAACGAAAGACGATGGGTTACTCTATTTCAAGAATCGTTTGTGGATTCCAAAACAAGACAATCTTCACACTTTAGTGATGGACGAATCTCACAAGTCTCGATACTCTATCCATCCTGGTGCTGACAAAATGTACAAGGATCTTCGTACTCAGTACTGGTGGCCTGGTATAAAGAAGGATATTGCCTTGTATGTATCGAAATGCCTAACTTGTCTCAAAGTCAAGGTTGAACATCAACGACCATCTGGTTTGCTTGTACAACCAGAGATACCGGTATGGAAGTGGGAGAACATTGCGATGGATCTCATTACTAAGTTACCGCGTACATCTAAAGGTCACGATGCTATTTGGGTTATTATCGATCGATTAACAAAGTCAGCTTATTTTATACCGATTCGCGAGGATCTATCTGCTGATAAACTTGCAAAGATTTATGTTGATGAGATTGTATCTCGACATGGTGTTCCTTTGGATATCATATCCGATCGTGATGCTCGATTTTCATCTCACTTTTGGAAGACCATGCAATCTGCTTTGGGAACTCAACTAAATCTAAGCACTGCTTATCATCCCCAAACAGATGGACAATCCGAGAGAACGATACAAACATTGGAGGATATGCTTAGAGCATGCGTGATAGACTTTGGTGGTAATTGGGATTCTCATCTACCGTTGATCGAGTTCTCTTATAACAATAGTTATCATGCTAGCATTAATATGGCACCGTTCAAAGCTTTATACGGTCGAAAATGTCTTTCACCTGTCCGTTGGAATGAGATCGGTGAAGCTCAGCTTACTGGACCTGAGCTCATTCTGGAAACAACAGATAAAGTCAAGAAAATTCACGATAATCTTCTGACAGCTAGAATCCGTCAAAAGAGTTATGTGGATATGCGACACAAGCCCTTAGAATTTCAAGTCGGAGACCGTATCCTACTCAAGGTATCTCCTTGGAAAGGAGTGGTGAGATTTGGAAAGAAAGGAAAACTTGCACCACGATATGTAGGACCATTTAAGATTGTTGAAAGAATCGGAAAGGTTGCCTGTCGACTAAAGCTACCTCCTGAACTTGGGAATATTCACCCAACATTCCACGTGTCCAATTTACAAAAGTGTTTAGCCGATACTGATCTTCATATTCCACTCGACGAAATTCAAGTTGATGAAACGATGCACTTCGTCGAGAAACCTGTGGAGTTAATGGACCGTGCAGTCAAACAGTTGAAGAACAAATGAATACGATTGGTCAAGGTTCGCTGAGAGTCCAAAGGTGGCCCAGAGGTTACTTGGGAATGTGAGGACCAAATGAAAGCGAAATATCCACATTTGTTTTCATAAGTTTCCTCTAGTTAAAATTTCGGGACTTCCTAAAGTAGGGGAGATTGTGACAACTGTGCTCTGTAAATGATGTATGATGTAAAACAATATCAATTATCAATAAAACGATGTGTTTTGGTGTTAATATTTGTGTAATTGTGCTTAACGATTTTACGATTTTGATTCTAATTCGATTTCAAGCTTTAAATCGCTTTCTGGAAAGTTATACGCAAACTGATTCATAAACGTAATCAGTTTAACGCGACAAACACTCCGAAATAGTGACATAGGCTTAACATACCTTAAATAACCTTTACATAACTTAGAAATAAGTTTTGAAGGGTTTGGTATGCCAAAAACAAGTTTATTCGATCGCAGGGACTATTTGCGTCAAACTGCGAAACTATACCGATTTTTATAGTAACGAACATTCCATAACTTGATCATAAGCTAAACATACCCTAAATATCCTTTACATAGCTTAGAAATAGGCTTTGAGGGGTTCGTTATGCGAATATACGCTTATTTGATCAATAGGGACTAAAAGCGTCAAAAATTGCGTAAGTTTGCATTTACGTGCATATCTTTCATTCTGAACATATCCGGACATCCAAAAATTTTTGTAATCATTTAAATATTTTATTTTAGTGATTAGAATGCAAAAATACCATTTGTCGCGTAATTTGGATCGTTTTCGCGTCCGTTTGAGTTTTCGTCGTAATTAACCGAATAACGTGACCGTACGACCAAACGAACCGACATCCGAGATATTTCCAAACATATTTCATGTCCCCTATACTTAAACTTCATAATTGAGCCTTGAAAATGGGTTAACGGGGCTTAAACGTGTAAAAAATGGCTTAAACATGCTGCAGGGACCATTCTTGCCAATTTTTGAAAGTTTCTGGCTTAGGTAGGCCGTAGCGTCGCGCCACAGCAAAGGGGTGTTGCTGTCGCGGCACGCGACGCCCCTATATTGATAGAAACTCCATTTTTGAGCTGCAGCTTGAAATTCAAGGTATTTCATGCTATTTTCTCAATACTTTAGGCTGGTTTTTGAACTCCCATGGTATCCTAAACTATGTTCCACAAGTGTATGGTTAGGATCAAGCTTAGATTTGCTCAAAAAGACTTGTAAAGATCCTAATGGGTCAAGACTTTCTATAAATACCCACCATGTTCAACCTTCATTCCTCACAATTTGATCTAAACCTGCTCTAAGTTGAAGCTAAGTCTTCATACCAGAGTGTTTTAGTTCAAATCTTCCTAGCTTGGACCCTTTGTAAGCTTCTTTAATGCTTGTTTATGCTTTTCAAGCGTGAAAGTCAAACAGTGTTTGACTTTCTGCTTTAACCATGAATTGGTCAACACAAAGTTCGTTCGAACTTTGCAACGTGAGCGTAATCACGATGGTTATAGTCCCATGCGTCTATACCTACTGATTACCACGTCGATTAGTCGAAGTGACGAGTCAAAGTTTCGGTCAAAATACGTATTTATGCGTATTTTGCAACGAAGCTATTTTCAGGTATCAAAACACTTTGTTTTGATATCAAACCTGTTTTCTAACTTAGTTAAACATGTTTTAACCTGTTTAACTCGCCACTTTTTGTCTAGTGCTTGTATAGGGTCGTAAGTCAAGCGGTCTTGATAACCGCTTAGACTTTCGAATCCGACCCGTTTGGTCGATCGTTAGGATCCGACCAAGCATAGTTTGTGACCATAGTTGTATAGGGAATAACTTTCCGAGGTTATACCTTATGGTCACTTAGTTTAATTAGTTGTATGATAGGTAGTTTATATGCCTTAGGAAAATGACCAAAATGCCCTTTTCATGCATAATTTGAATTTAAGCATATGTAACTTAACTTTTGTCACTTAAACTGATTATGCAACATATTTAAACATGTTAGGGCATATAATACTTGTCATAGGACTAGTTAGGCGTCTCGAACGCGCATTCGCGCGAACGACGCGTTAAAGTAGTGTAAGCTACCTTAATGGGTCGTAACGGGTCGTAAGCACTTAGGATAGGTTCCGATTTAGAATGTAGGCTTTTTTAAACCATATCACATGAGTTCCAATACTCATTTGGTTTACGAAACCTCATTCTATCCGTTCTTCCGATTTAGGTGTCGATTTATTAACTAGCAATCCGATTACTAGGTAATACTTGAATTCCTTGGTTTACCCGAGCATTAATAGTTCATTAGTCGAGGATATCTTTGCACTTCAATGTGAGTACATAGTTCCCCTATTTTACTGATTTCGATTGTTTTGGGGTGATTCATATGTGTTAAACAATTTCGATGCTTTCAACGATGATTTCAAAAACGAATATTATGGTTTATATTAAACAAGAACGATTTCAATAATGTGAACGAAATTGTTGGGACGTAATTTCATAACGAATGACATTCATTAGCTTTGGCCGAGCCAACCAGTACTAGGTTATGGTACCATAGGATCTGATAAATCCCGTTATCGGACTGCACCCATGGTTATGTATGGGGGTTATGTGGGTAACGACTGCACCTGATGATTTTTAACTTACCCTTTGGTGGTTTGTTAATACGAGTTGAACGATGGACGAGTTACGAAGGTTTGAATGTATTCACGAGACGACCAAAAGTTAGTTTTCACAATTAAAACGAGAACGATTTGAACGATTATGAATGATTTGAACGATTTGAACAATTTAAACAAATGAACGATGGACTATAACACGAACGAGTTGAATTATTTAAACGATTGGTTTTTGGTATGAGATTAGATAAAGGGACGGGTGTAACATGATAAAGGCATGGTAGATACACCGCTGATACTTCTTATATATAAGTGTTTTTATCATATTACATTCAGTGGCGTTATTTAGTTCACTTGGACGAACGATTTTAAACGATACACGTAACAATGTTTACTAAATGATATAAACCATACGAGTTTTATTACGAGAAACGATTTACAATTTGGTGTACTTAAACAAATGTTTTGGGTTAAGATTCATGGCATCGAGGTTTTATAAACTATAACCGATCTGTTTTGACTTGGTTATTCATTTTACAATACAAATGGTTTAGAAACAAGGTTTTCAAATAACAACTCATGTAGTTGTACGAGTTTTTGCAACATGTATACGAGCCATCAATCTGATACTCTCACAAAACCTATGTGCCCGCCGACATTTCTTTGCTGACTTTATTTTCGCATATGTTTCAGGTGGTGTTGAATGAGGTTGATTGCGACTAGGATGCATGCTCACTTAGGACTGGACGAGGTCTTAGTGACATAATAACGATGATAGTCGATATGTAAACTTGTTTGTTTTAATTTCAAGACAATGTAAATGTTTAATATCTAAATAAAACGAAACTTTTGAATCCATGGTTGTGAAACAATAATTCTGTCGCTCCACTTCCCGACGTTTCCGCCGCGGTTTCGTTGTTTTATGCAGTCGGGGTGTGATAGATATAAATTTTACAACATTATAATAATATTACGATATTAATATTTATATTGTAATATTAATGTAAAGTAATACAACTCAGGTTGATACTTCGAAAAGTATCATAATATAAATATTAAAATAATATGTAGTATACCTAAATGATTTT
Organism: Helianthus tuberosus; assembly: GCA_030545235.1. Taxonomy (NCBI): domain Eukaryota; kingdom Viridiplantae; phylum Streptophyta; class Magnoliopsida; order Asterales; family Asteraceae; genus Helianthus; species Helianthus tuberosus. Next base: position 91,512,382 of record CM060369.1, read on the forward strand.
ATGTCATTAAAATTCTCAGGATGTGTAACCTCTATTTGTATTTTACAGTATGTTAGATTATAAATATATAAATGGAATATATTCATAATATAATATTAAATTTTGTGATATATATCATACCCACACATTTATGTGAATATTATAAAATATAAATTATAATAATATTATGATATTGATACTAATATCTTAATCAAAGGTATAAAATAACACCCTCAGGCATGATGTCACTGAAATATCATAATATAAAATATTATTCGAAGCGAGCAGGATGTTTTATAATTTATGATAAAACCCAAAATTTTACTCAGCTTAAAAATATATGTTTGTCAAAGTTTTGACAAAACATATAATTATATTAATTTTGTTAAAATATAATATTTTAGCATACTTAAAACATGTTTATTATTTACAATAATTAAAGGAAGAATTTTCATAATAACTCTATGGAAATATTATTCCCTATAATTATGTTATATCCACATAAGCACATATACCATGGAAAATATAAAATATTGTACAAAACTGTATTTATGAAAAGGAATATGTATAACAACTTGGTACTGTGTAATTAAATGATTTTAATACATAATACCTATATATCAACCCGAAATAGCGTAAACTTATTTCTTAAATTATATGTAAGTCAGATGTATATATAATTTATATATAACTTGTATAAATATTTTAAATGACATTTTATCCATAAAATACAAAAACATTTAGTACGATATAACTATATGGTTTAAAATATATGTACATATATCTCAAGAAGAAACAATTTTATCATTTGATAAGTTTAATTCATTTCTTAAACTATATTTAAGTTATATGTATATATATTAGAATGATACTTCATTACCTAATATCTTAAGGATCAAATTTAGAAATGCTAGACTTTGTATTATTTATTATGATTCTTTAATAAATAGATATATAAATTAAGAATTTGAATCAAGTCCTAAGTATGTTATAACCCAAAATAAGTCAACCTATCAGTTAAAGATTAAATTGTTCTAAAAGGATCAAGAAAATTTATATTTTTTATTAAATTTATTCATTTTGATGAATTTCCTTTTTATTCCAAAATATTATGTTCAATAAATCTAATAGAAATTATTTTGTAAATATAAAGGAATGAACAAAGTTATAAGAATAAACATAATAATTAAAATAATTAGTTATATAATTGGATTCTTATAATTTGATATTATATGTATATATTACAGGAAATTTTAAAACTTTATATTTATACGAATGTATATGCAAGATACAATTTTCTTGATAGTATATGCAATATAATAATCAAATATCTTCTGTAGAAGGACAAGATTTTATATAACAGAAGAAACAAACCTACATGTTTACTCAAAATCTATTTTGATACCCAGCTTTAATTCAAAATATACCTTAAGGATATTTATACTAGCATCACCTCTTAAAGAACAATAGTGGGTCAATGACGAAGAATCTTAGAATCTCATATAAAACCCTTACCTTTATTTTCTGCATACCTATCCAACCATGAGCACTGGAAATATAGTTAAATTAAGACAATATAGAGAAAAGCTATTACACCAAAGGAAGAAACAACACATATAATATATACATTTCCTTATATTTTGATAAGGTATATAGTAAAAGAAAATGTTATATATATAACATGTATATATATATATATATAAAAATATATATCTATCAACGCATAATATTGATAGCTATGACTATAATTATGCTAAACAAAATGTGCCTGTATAATTGTTTAGTTTTGTGATAATGTTTATATATATATATATATATATATATATAAATATATATCTATCAACGCATAATATTGATAGCTATGACTATAATTATGCTAAACAAAATGTGCCTGTATAATTGTTTAGTTTTGTGATAGCTATTATAATTATATCTGAATATGTTTGTAATTCAAATGTCAAAGGAAATCGCATATAATCAGGAAATTCAGGCTAGTAATGAGAACTCTTTGGATAAATATACTATAGAAAATATAATAGCTCAAGAAATATCGAATGCTATACCTTCGATCATTGAAGCTATTAAAATTTATGTGCCTACAAACGAAAGTCCTACTATACACTGTAAGCATACCCATTACTTTAAACCTAACCCCAGTATCAATGGAAGTCATGATATTCATATCAAAACTCCATCTTCCAAACGAAAGAAAACCACAACCTATAGCTACTCTTAAAAGGAATTCCGCTCTGAAAAATTATGTAAGGACAAAGGAATGGAATCAGCAATTGCACAGCCTACCTGCAACAACAAAAAGCGTTCAAGAAAACGCCATTCTAGGAAGACACCCCATTGTAACTTCTGCAAGAAGACTGGGCATACAAAGGAAGAATGTAGAAGGAGAAGGAAAACTAATATATGTTACAAATACGGAGAACCAGGTCACATCCGTCTCTACTACCCGAAACTATCTAAGGCACCTGACAACGAGGATAGAAACCTAGATGGAACTAAGGAGAACGCATGAATATCTACGATACAGGAAGCAATAGCAAATTTTAACATAAGCATCTATACGTTTTATCTATACTAAAGTATTAGATGACTTTTGATTCCGATCAAAATTTTATAAATAAAAGGTCTTTATTTTTCTTTCACAAAGCCAACACTCAATTGTCTCATCTCTTGAAAAATTCATATGTTGCATGTGCATTACTTGTTATGCATGTGATGTTGTTTCAAAAGATCTTTTATTCACAAGTTCGGATCTTATTTTGTTATACTCATTTTTGACAATCCCTATGATTGCAAAAACGTTGACTCTTGATATTAAGTCAACAGATTTCTTGGAAAACTCCCTTTCTTTTTAAAGATACTTACCAGATTTCCATTAAAACCATTTATTGTCAATACATATATCCATTGTTGGAATATGTCCAAACCAAGCTCCAATTTTGTTTGAACTTGCTCATATACATTCAATTCAAAATCCCATATGATGAATTGAGATCATCATATTCGAGGTAATCTCATTTGTTTGAATCATGATAGACCTGTTCCAAGTCTACAACTCTAATAAATTATTTGTTAAAACACGACACCTTGAGTTGGCATTTCCCTTGAAACATAAACTCATTCCATTTGCACAACTGAGGTACACATTTATCTATCCTCTGTTGATTCATTATCCTAAACCAGTCTTAATACAATTTTGTGTTAAGATAAAGGTACCTAAATTCTTATTCCAATGTACCTCCAATATTTCTTTCAGTTTTGAATTAAACCTACAATATTCATTTCTTCTTTCACTTGGACATCCTATCTTTTGAATATCCAGATTCACTTCAATGAAACTTTCAGTCAATTTCGAGAACGGTGAATTCGTTCGGTCACCGTAATCATTGAATTCTTTCAATCATTACAACACATTGCGGTGTCTGTGTAAATTTGTAGCATGAGCTAATTAATATCCCTAATCATATCAATTCATACGTATTTTGTTTGACTCATCATTCAAGTAGTCTTGATACAATTATGTATAAAGACAATGATACACTAAATTCTATTGTATTTTCGGTGTATCTCTGCCATTTAAATAAATGTCACTGATTTCTGTTGTGATAATTGACAAATCATTTTTCTTACTTCTATTCTCATTTGATATCGTTAGTCTACCTCAATTGACGATCAAAATAAGTTCTCTTTTGACATCTGAATCCTATTGTTTCTAAAAAGTCATTGCATTTCGAATTATATGCCTATCAAATCTCTCTATTGATTTGTGAAACTTAACTGTGTCACATTCAGTTAACATCAATTCCTGGAACTAATCGAAACAATTATGTTTCTCATTTTCCTTAGAAAAATATCGCTAAGGATTCGTCTGCTAAGCACTTTTTAAGATTTCATATCATTTCCTCTGACAGCTGTGGCTAATAAGCAACGGGTCTTACTCTTCTAAAGGTCCAACATACCTGGAACTTGACTTCCGTCTTTTAACGAATCTGACTACCCCTTTCTATAGAGAAACTTTTAACAAATACCTTATCTCCCACTTGAAAGGTTTTCATCTATTATCTACATAACTCTTTTGATAATCTCGTATTGCTTTAACTTGAGTTATCTTGTCTATTATTTCTTGCATATCTCGAGTCCAGATAAGTTGCTTTTCTCCAAATTTCTGCCAAACCGACAGGGGTTCGGAATTTCCGTCCATTAAATGCTTCCAAAGACGCTTGGACACTGTTTTTACTAACTACAAGACTTGATATAACTCCGAGGGAATATAGTAGCTCGAATCTCGAGGATAAGATTTAAAACAAGGTGGGGAGGAAATAATAACCCTCCTTAAAAATATTTTAGACACCCCTAAATGTCCTAAAATACACCCCGTATATGAAAACCGGCCCCGAAATACCTTTATTTCATTAAATAACAAATAAAAACAAAAATAATAGTCTGTCGCGGGGCGCGACAGACTCCTCTTCATCTGTCGCGGGGAGCGACCGAGCAATAAGTGGCGAAACCAGGTGATGCCACGTGGCATGACACGCGTCGAAACCGCCGGTGACTCAGTAAACTCTTCTGCCGCCTTTTTGGCTCTGGCGGGGTGCGAAGGCCCCCTTGTTTTCATTGCGGGGCGCGAGAAACCCCCTGATCAGCCCTATAAATTGGGAGTTCGAGCTTCATTTCCAATTCGTTCAAATCTCGATCTTTCTCTTTAAATTCTGAATAACAAAAATAATTCCCGGGCATAATACCCCCCTAAATAGCGAAGCTCTGCCTCGTTGTAAGTATTATAAACACCGCTGCCAATTAATAAACACCGATACTATCTGATTGGTTCGCGGCTCCCGCTCCTGGGGTGGGGTCGGAGGTTGTGACAACCTTTGCTAGAAGTGGCGTCAGATACTGCAAATACTGCATCATTAGCTACAGTTTTCTGTCTTTGAACCACCAGCGGTTGAGACACTTTTATTTTTCGGCACCTTCTTGGTTTTCTGGTCGTCCAGATCGACACCCAGTTCGCGCAGGGCACCTGCACAAGCATTTCGAAAGGAAGTTAACCTCTTATCGGATGAAGCTATAGACTCCTCACTGGAGAGCATTATAAGCTCTTCCACAACATGAGTTATGGCCCTACATGGCCTAGGATTCCAGAAACACACACCTTCAGTCGCAGTGGGAGGCTTGGCAAATAACTCTGTGCATGGGTAGATGATGTTCACCCTGATTTGCTCATACCACATCTGCTTGCCCTCGCGCAAGGGTCATACGCCCATCGCTCCAGAGCATGCAAGAAATGCTCGATGATATAGATATGTCTCTGCACAAGCAAAGTCAATGTTTAGTTATCTACTTTTGAAGACAGATAAAGAAACTGACCTAAATAAACTTACCAACACCATCTTGGAGGAAAACAGGAACCTCCAAACTCTCGTGCGGCCATTTGTTACTCATATCAGCAGCAACAAGTGTATTCTCGCCAAATGATTGATTCGACAACGCTCCAAATCCTTGTACCACCTCGCACTCTTGGGCACCACGAGTGTCTCTTTTTCGATTGTCCCAGGCACGCGAAAATCCATCGCAATAGGAATTACTTACTCACAGATTTAGAAAAAATTACCCTTCCAATCATGATAACTCTTGGGTGGAGAGATCAATATCTGTTAGGCCCTTTAAGGTTTATGGATAAGCTTATAGGTGGATTAGTGGGTATTGTGGGTTAATTATGGGTTTTGGGCCTAATAGTATAGTTATGGGCCTAGGGTTTAGGGAGCACACTCCCTAATCTCTTTCTATAAATAGTAAACGATGTAATAGGTGCATGGTTGGTGATTTTGGCAAATCTTGTATTGGACAATCATTTGTATGCAAGATTATTGAAGCATTTTGAATATCAATCATCCTACTTTTCATCTTCATTTCTTTTACAACTTGTTTGTGTGATTCCGCCACCTTACGAGTTGTGCGATATCATTGTGATCTCGGTTTCGGGACTTACAATTGGTATCAGAGCCTGTTGAACCTGATTTCAAGGCTCAGATCTGATATCGCGTCGGTTTTTGTTCACTGTTACTGTTCCGGTTTGGGTACTGTTCCGTTTTCTGGAAGTTCTGCTGCATTTCGGAGTGTTTCTGCTGATTCCGGACTGTCTTCAAGAGATTTCGGACCATTTCGGACTGTTGTTAATCATCACGGATTTGAACTTTGCTTGATTTCGGATCATCTTCATCAGATTTCGGATCGTATCATCAGATTTCGGATCGTATCATCAGATTTCGGACCACAATCATCAGATTACGGACAACAATCATCACATTACGGACCACAATCATCACATTACGGACATCAATCATCACATTACGGATCACAATCATCAGATTTCGGATAAGATCATCTGATTACGGACAATCATCATCAGATTACGGATCACGTTTATCAGATTCCGGATTAAGTTCATCAGATTTCGGATTAAGTTTGTCATTTCGAACCATTTCGGACCTCAGACTTCATTTCGGACCCCAGATTTCGGATCCCATTTCGAATTCAGTCTCAAATCATGTTGAACCAATCCGGTGTCATGAACGGTGTTGTTACTGCAGCCGATCTCGCTAATGCCACACTGGCTGCAATCCAGACTCAGTCTTTGGCATTTCATCAAGAACTTGACCAAGTTATCGGCACATCCACAAAAGTTCCACGTTTCTTGTACGGGGATGACTACTACGAATGGAAATTTCGATTTGAACAATACTGCAAGGCAAAAGAGCCTCACGTTTGGAGAAGTATCAAAAACGGGCCGCGTGTGATCATGTATGCCACTGAGGATGACCCTCAAACTCAAATTCCGAAGCCCGAAAACATTTTCACTGATGATGACAGAAAGATTGTTGCAGAAGATGAAGCTGCTTATGGTACTCTGTCAATGGCTCTCGGACCAGACATCTCGATTGGAGTCAGAAACTGCAAAAGCGCCAAAGAAATCTGGGACACACTAGTACTTCTGTTTGAAGGAAATGCCGATATGAAAGCCAGTCATGTTAACATGATGAACCAGCAATTCAGCTCCTTCAATCATATCTACGGAGAAACGGTTGAAAATCAAATCAGAAGATTCGTTAAGCTTGTATCTCAAATGGTGAGTGCTGGAATCGATGTCTCAAATAGTGCAATGAATCGTCAATTGCTTAACTCTCTACCTAAAGGATGGGATGCTGAGGTTTCTATGATCAAACGTACCAAAGATCTGAATGAAATGACACTAACTGAGTTGATTGCCACTATTAAGTCGTGTGAGATTGATAACCAGCAAAGAGAAATCAATCACAAGAACTCTCTGATGGCTGCTGGAGTAACTAGTCCAACCAATGCTGCACTGATGTCTCAGGCTCATCCAAATCTGGTTTTCAGTCCTGTTCATGGAGTGGTGAATCACAACCCAAACATTGTTTTCAGTCCCATTGCTGCCCGAAAGCCAAATTATGTGTATGGAATGGCTGCTCCTTCCTCTCAGGCACCTGCTGTCAATACCGCAAATATCGCTGCTCCACAATCTCAACCCCAGCCTCAGCCACAACATGCAAATGCTGCTTTCAGCTCAAACACTCAGTCTGCTCCTCAGAACACCCCATCAGTGAATCACATGGCTTTCTTGACCAAACAGAATGAAGAAAAACTTGCACTTGCAGCCTCTATGATCAACAGTTACAATGCCTTCTTGGCAGGAGAACTCATACCTTCAACAGAACTGACACCAGAAGTGAATCAAGTCGTGGAAGAGGACTTGGATGAGCTGGATGTGGCTTGGAACATGGCTATGTCAGCCTTTAAAGCTGATAAGTTTGCAAAAAGATATGGGCGTCGTCCAATGCATGCTAGTCCAAATTTTCTGAAAAACAGGCTGAGGTGCTACAGGTGCTATGAACCAGGGCATTTTGCTAGGGATTGCAAGAAGGTTGTGACAGGGTATGAAGCTACTCAGGCAGCTGCAGCAAGGAACAAAGAGAGGTCTATGGTTCCAGTCACACCTGCAGAAACTGGTTCCTCAAGTAGACAAGGAAACTCTGGAGCTGGAAGAGCTTTGATTGCTCAAGAACAAAATGGTTTCAGCTGGGCTGATACTGTTGCTCAAGTGGAATCTATGAAGCTGTCTGAATCTGCTGCTATGGACAAAGTTCATCAATGCTTGATGGCCATGACCGAGGAACCAAAGTCACTCGCTGAGACGGTAAACTCCCTTTTATGTACTGGACACTGTAGGAAGAAAGTTGCTTTGCTGAGATCTCAAAATTCAGCATTAATTACCGATTACAATACTATGATGGGAAAGTGCATCAGTCTTCGAGAGAATAACAAAATTCTCTTTGAGAAGATTGAAGCACTTAAAAAGGACATAGCTCAACTTCACAGAGACGTGAACCAGCAGCAATGTTGGGTTCATGACTATAAACATAGACTCACAGTCAAAACTCTTGAATGTGACTCTGTGAAGGGTGAGCTAGAGCTCCTCACTGGAAAGTACAAACATAACGAGTTAAACATCAAGAAGTTTGATACTTCCAGTGCCACAGTCCAGAATCTGTGTAATGTGCAACTTGCGTATCAAGAAAACAAGGGAAAGTGTCTTGGGTATAAAAAGGTTCCGCCACCATACAATCATAATTATTCCAGACTGCCAGTCACTGAGCAAGAAATGGAAAATTATGATACTATGATGTATGGCAAACCTAGTGATTATGTTGATTATGATCCATCCAAATCTAAAAGGAGTCAATATACTGATTTCAAGAAACCAATGAGCTTTGTGAAAGATGAATCAGTTCAAAATGAACCAGTAGAAAATGTGTCCGATCAGAAAAATGAAACTGTAAAAAATGCAGAAACCGAAACTGAAACAAAAACGGAACCGGTTAACAAACTCGCAGAGGAGATGAAGGAAAGTTCATCAAATTCTGATTCTGTTGAAAATACTAACTTTTCTAGTTTGTGTGCAGAGTCAGTAAGAACTGAAGAAGAGTCTAAGAAGGATGATGAATCGCTTCAAAGTGCTGCAAATAATGTTGTTTCTGATAAAAATGGCATTTATGCTTGGAACACTGTTTTTTATTGGTTTGCTGAGACTTGGGGTGTTCCCACTAAGACTGATGAATTTGGTGCTATTATTTTAGATTATGCATGTGATAAGAATGACTGTGTTGAAAATGCTGAAAATGTTGTAAATGTTGAGAATGATGTGACAGGAGAGCCTGATGTGTCGTCTGAGGAATTCGAAACTTATGTTTCAATTAACTCAGAAAACCATTCTGATAATTCGGAATACCACACTTGTACGTCTGAAACATTGAATGACACATCAGATGCTCCCTGTAGCAATGATAATTTTGAAACAACTAATAGTGATAAGGAAGAATTTACTGTTGAACAGGGATCACGATCTTGGCTATCGACCAGAGGATTCAGGGATCTCAGATAATGAGCTTAAATCTTCGAGTGTTTCCGATTATGACAATCAATCAGATTCTTGCAGCATCACTAAAGAAGAAAGTCAAGTTGTCTTCGACACAGAATGCTCATCACCTGAGTTGCCAGAACCATCAAAAGTCGAGAACTCAGAAGGTGACTTGACTGAAGAGGAGACATCCATAGAGTCCTATTCTGTAGAAACTCATGGAGATGTGGAAACTATGGAGAAGGAATTCTTTGAAATCAATTCCACAGTTGAATCAAATGATGAGACTGTAGAAGAAATTAATATGGAAACCTTCTCTCAAGCTTCTCCTGAAGACATGATCTCTACAGAAAGGGAAGATGTGAAAGTAACCTTTCCAGACAACTCACCTATTGATCCCAACAGTAACCTCAGCAGAATAGAGTCGACTGAATCTGTTCTCCCTAAAAGAAAGCGATCACGTAGAAACAGAAGGCCAAAAAGGAAGAATGCAAAAAGGGAAACCTTAAATCTCAAGCAAACTGAACCCAAGCTCAAGGGTAAAGTTGAGGATACTAACTCTTGTGCTGAAAGCTGTAAAGCGGGTTCCTCCAAGAAAAAGCACACTCCAAAGCACTCAGCGATAAATGAATTGAAAAGACGTGATCAATTCTCGAGAATAACGCAAGCCGAACTAGATGTCTTTTTATAAAAAAGACAGACATGTTTTAACTGTGGAATTCCGGTACACATCGCAAGAAATTGTGTTCATCGTCCCTACTACTCTAGGAACACGTACCATCGGAAAGCCATGCACTCTAGTTTTATCAAACATCCCACGGCAAGGCCTTCTGACAGAGACTGGAATCTTGCTAAACAGGAAAAGCAAAAGTTTTTTAAAACAAACAGGTTTCAAGACAAGACAAAATCACTTTCAATAAACAGAAGTGTATCAGATGCTAAAGATTGGAGACCAAAAAGTCCTGTTCGATCCCAGTCTCCGTGTTCCCAACTATCAACTTCTACCGCGCCACCAAAAGTCACAAACAATGATAAAACCTATATGATCTTTCGCAAAGTCACCTACACAGATAGCGATGGTAAACTCAGGTCCTCTATGGCCTGGGTTCCAGTCTCTAACTGATTCCGTTTTATGTGCAGGAACGACTATGGAAGGCTATCTTTAGACTTTGGTTTATCGATAGTGGTTGTTCTAGACACATGACGGGAGACATATCCCAGTTGAATGATATCAAGATATTCGACGGTGGATGTGTCAATTTCGCGGGAGGAGAATCTGGAAGAATCACTATGAAAGGCACTGTCAAGAATGGCGTCCTCACTTTTTCAGATGTTAACTATGTCCCTGAGCTTAAGCATAGTCTGCTGAGTGTATCACAGATGTGTGACAACGGAATGGAAGTTCTGTTCACTAAGTGTGGGTGTGTCATCCTGAAACCAGGAATCCTCATACCTGAAGACTGGTTTCTGATAGAAGCTGAACGAAGGGGAAATGCCTACGTTATCGATATGAACAAAGCCCCTACTGATCAAGTTACTTGTTTGTTTTCAGAAATTGCTGAACATGATGCTATGCTGTGGCACCGTCGGTTGGGTCACCTGAACACGAAAAATTTGAATCGGTTAGCAAAAGGAGGTCTCGTCAGGAACTTGCCAATCAAGGATTTCTTGCAAATAGAGAAATGTGAAGCATGTGCTCGAGGGAAGCAACATCGCAGACCTCATAAGTCCAAACCTGTTCACACCACTTCAAAAGTCTTGGAACTATTGCATATGGACTTATTTGGTCCAGTCAATGTTCTCAGCATCAGAGGAAAGGCTTACTGTCTGGTCATCACAGATGATTTTTCACGCTTTACTTGGGTATTCTTCTTGGAGCAGAAAAGTGAGACAACTGGTTTAATAAAGAAATTCGTAATACTCATGGAGAATCAATCAAATGAACGTGTGAAGATTATTCGCTGTGACAATGGAACCGAATTCAAGAATGCTGAGCTGAACGAATTTTGTGCCCTCAAAGGAATCGATCGTCAATTCAGCACAGCAAGATCGCCTCAACAAAATGGGGTTGCAGAAAGACGCAACCGTACTCTCATCGAAGCTGCTCGCACAATGCTGATAGATTCAGGTCTTCCACTTATATTCTGGGCTGAGGCAGTAAATACGGCTTGCTACATTCAGAATCATGCTTTGATTAACAAGCGTCACATGAAAACTCCATATGAAATAGTTGAAGGTCAAAAGCCCTCGGTGCAACACTTTCGCACTTTCGGCTGCCCATGCGTTCTTCTTCTCATGGACTCCAAAGGAAATTTGAAGCTCGAGGAGATCCATGCTACTTCATTGGTTATGCTAAGAATACCTCCTATCGTGTGTACAACAAGGTCAAAAAGCAAGTTGTGGAAGCATATCATGTAGACTGGCTTGAAGAAAATCCAAAAGACGCTCGCATTGGCCCTGACTGGCTATATGACTATTCCTCCCTGTTTAAATCGTTTCCTATTTTGTCTAACGAAACTGTTGTTGCAGAGAATTTAACAGAAGAAATGCCTACTCCTGTTGAAGATGAAGATGAAGATGAGAATGTGCCTTTGCAAGATATAATCATAAATCTTACTGTGAATCTATCGGGATTTAACAAAGAAAATGCAAGTATTTCATCATCCACTCAGGCTTCACATCCTGAACCCCCAACGGAGAACTTAAACAATGAAACCAACAACACGGAAGGCTCCGCCGGTCCGTCAAATATTCAGGGAGATTCTCTATTTCAAGATTCAATTCCGTCTGACTGCACTATAGAAACACATGTGATCAGCACCACAGCACCAAGTGAGGGGGAGCCATCTGGAATAGTTTCCAGAAGTTTTTCAAATTTGCAAACAAATCTGCAAGCTCCTGCAACAGCAATTCCGCAACGTGTTCAGAGAAGTCACCCAATCACTAATGTCATCGGCCCAGTATCTGCTGGTGTTCAAACCCGCAGCAAATCTGGAGACATCAACACATGCTTGTATTCTTGTTTCATATCTCAGATTGAGCCTAAAAATATTAATGTTGCCTTGCAGGAACCTGGATGGGTCGATGCAATGCATGAAGAACTCAATCAGTTCGAACGGCTTGGAGTATGGAAACTGGAGAAGCTGCCCCAAGGAAAAAGGGCCCTTGGCACACGATGGGTATTTCGTAACAAGCAAGATGATTCGGGTGTGATCGTGAGAAATAAGGCCAGATTAGTTGTCCAAGGATTCAGTCAAGTGGAAGGCCTAGATTATGATGAAGTGTATGCCCCAGTCGCTCGTCTAGAAGCCATTCGCATCTTCTTGGCATACGCATCTTTTATGGGATTTACTGTCTATCAAATGGATGTTAAGACAGCTTTTCTTTATGGAAAGGTCAAGGAAGAAATCTATGTCGCTCAACCGCCGGGGTTCGTTGATAAAGAAAAAGAAGGGTATGCTTACAAGTTGGACAAGGCTTTGTATGGTTTGCATCAAGCACCTCGTGCATGGTATGCAACTCTAACGGAACATTTGCTCGCTCATGGATACACCCGAGGAATGATCGATCAGACATTATTCATCAAGCGTGTTGACAAGGATATCATTCTTGTGCAAATATACGTTGACGACATCATCTTCGGGTCGACCAATGATGATCTTTGCAAGGAATTTGAAGAAGTCATGAAGAAAAAATTTGAAATGAGTTCCTTAGGAGAAATGACGATGTTTTTGGGTCTGCAAGTCCGTCAAAACAATCAAGGAATACTAATTCATCAAAGTAAATATGTAACTGACATCCTTGCTAAGTTCAGCATGACAGACTCAAAGCCGAGTGAGTCCCCAATTGCAGAAAGGCCATTGCTAACTGAGGATCCAGAAGGAAGTCCTGTCAACCAGACACTGTATCGCTCAATGATCGGGTCACTAATGTATCTGACTGCCAGTCAGCCAGACATTCTGTATGCCGTGTGTCAGTGTGCTCGTTATCAGGCTAACCCTAAACTCACTCATTTAACTGTTGTTAAAAGAATTTTCAGATATTTGAAGGGAGCTCCTAAACTCAAACTCTGGTATCCCAGAGATTCGAACTTTGATCTGTTTGCCTTTTCAGATAGCAATTTTGGAGGAACTGACAGGGATAGGAATTCCACATCAGCTGGATGTCAGTTCTTGGGAGAAAGGCTCATATCTTGGCAATGCAAGAAGCAACAGACAATATCTCTTTCCACAGCGGAAGCAGAATACGTTGCAGCATCTGCATGCTGCTCCCAAGTTCTCTGGATGCAGCATCAATTGGAAGACTACGGTTTGACTTATCTTGACACAACCATTTATTGTGATAACGATGCCGCCATCCAGATCACTAAAAACCCTGTTTTTCACTCCAAAACCAAGCACATTGACATTAAAATTCATTTCATAAGAGATTGTTTTGACAAAGGTCTTATTAAACTTGAACAGATCCATACTGATGCTAACACATCGGATCTTTTTACCAAACCTGTCAGCATCTCTAGGTTCAATGTGCTTGTAGACCTCTTGAAAATGATTCGCTTCACCGACTGAGTAAAAAAAAAAAAACTTGTAAATAATAATAAGGGTTTTTATGTGTTTCCATCTGGTAAATTTGGGCATAAAGTACGTTACTTTTGCACAAATTTAGGGGGAGAAAAGTTGCTGGGAAATGAAATGAATTTTCGTGTTAAAGAACTTGATTAACACACGTAAGGTTTCAATGTTAAACAGGTTCGGCTCCACTGCGATGTGTTGATAGGTCTGCCGCTCGAAAAGCAAAAGAAGCAAAAGTGATACAAACATAATGGACTGGACATCTCGTGGGTAACAGACCAACGGTATATGATTTCATGGTCTTAAATCCTACGTTGATAGATAGCCAACATCTGAAGTTTCGGGTCTTTATGCTGATGATTCATCCGGGATATCAGGGCTGTCCCTCTGCTGTATGAAAGTACTGACCTGGACACAGTCAGGATATCCTGCTAAAAAGAGCCCGTGTCAGATCTTCCTTGGTCTCTCTGCTGTACGGAAGTACTGACCTGTTCACCAGGAAGTCTGACATTTAAAAAAAAGGGGGGGGGGCATCGTCAGATCTTCCTTGGTCTCTCTGATGTACGGAAGTACTGACCTGTTCACCAGGAAGTCTGGCGTTGAATAATAAATTAAAATAAAAGGATGATCTCAGTATACTCACCTGCTACGATGAGCAGTTGCGCTTACCTTGATCGCGGGGGTATACCTTGGAATGGGACACACAGATGTCTCAGTATAAATCTATCTAAAAGCGTATCACAAAGCAAAAAGTTGAAGTTTGAGCGGTGGATTTAAGAGGACAAACATATCAATAATTGCGTGGACCAGCCTAAGTAAACGAAGAGCTGAAAAGTGTTCCTTAATCAGTTCAAGAACGATTTGATCCCGTGACAGTCTTCCCAATATCATCCTTACGTTGGTAACTTGTGCATATTATTATAGTTAATTTTTTATTATTTTATTATTATTATTTTTTAGTAAATTAATTGCTTAGTGGGGTGTTGCGTTGATTTTAAAAAGGGGGTGTTTTGCTATTCTTGAAAAGGTTAAATAAAATAACATTAAAATGATTAAGTCTGGATGGCCCACTGGTCGAAATGGGCCCATCATTACGAACAATCCGAAATGGGCCTGGACCAAAACCATTTCGGAGTATTTAATATTGAAAAGGACAAGAATCCGCATTCTCATTACGGACCATTACGGATTCTTCTGAATTCTCTCTCAAGGATCTTCATTACGGATTGATTACGGACATCAGGTACTGCATTCCCGATCATCATCTGGCATTACGGATGATTCCGGATCATTACGGACCAGGAATTATTCATCACGTATGATTCCGGATGATTCCGGATTATTCCGGACTGAGAAGGTTCATTACGGACGACTTCGGACGGAATTCCATTCCGGGTGAAGAAGCTCATTCGAAATGAACCCCAATTTGTGACCCTTTGACTGTTTGACCGTTTTGTTTGAACCTCTTGGACTGTTTTTGGACTACTCACTTGAAAAGGGTTGCTTATGTTTGAATTTTCAACGAATTGACTTTGTCAACTCATCGTTAACTCAAAACATAAGTGACACCTTCAATATCACCTAACGGCTATTTGTGAAGTGCAGAAAATGGCAGGCGCAATGTTGAAAGAAGGAAATCAACGGCAATTGGAGGTGAATGAATTTCATAATCAAGCAGGCTATCTATCAAATCCTCCAGCAGATCAAGCAGAGTTTTTTGGATCACTAATCAGGGGTCTGAACAACTGTCCTCTTACACACGCTTTAAGAGCAAACCCGGTGATCTGCAGCAACTGCATCAACACTTTCTGGAATACCGCAAAGATCGACAAGCAAGGTGCAGGTTTCATCGAAGCTACTGTTCAGGAGACAAAGATTATCATATCTGAAGCCATAATTCGAGTAGTATTAAGACTAGGAGATCAGCCGGATCATCCTACATTGTACGATCAAGCCCGAGTTCAAACTGCCTTAAGAAGAATGAGCTATGAAGGGAGATATCCTACTGTGCTGAAGAAGCTATTTCCACCATACTGGAGAATGTTAGTTCATTTTTTCCTGCAGTGTATTGCTGAAAACAAGGGTGGATGGGATCAATTGAACAAATCGCAAACTTCAGCAGTTGTTGCACTTGTGAATGAATGGGACTACAACTTCTCAGCATTCATCTTTGATAACATGAAGAAGATGCTGGAAGATCCAAAGAAGAAGATATTTATGTTGTACCCAAGGTTCATACAGATGATTCTTGATGAGAAATACCCAGCATTGGTCAAGGGGCCAAACTACATCAACTTGAAGCCGATGGGGACAGGATGCTTTGAGAATGCATGCAGAAACAAACGAGCCAAGCATCATAATTTTGAAGGACTATTTGCTCTTGAGAAACATGGGAGGTTTGCTTATAATGTTCAAGGAGCTCCTGTTGCACCAGCTCCTCCTGTCATTCCTGTTGCTCCAGTTCCGCCTCCAGTAAATGCACAAATAGCGGAAGAGCATGATGTGCAATTTTTTCAACAAGCACAACAGGCAGGTGATGATGAAGAAGAGGTTCTGATGGTTGATACTGAATCTGACACAGACTCTAGTGAAGAGACAGATTTCGAAGGCGAAGCAGAGATAGTGACATCTGACAAAGAAGAGGATACTGTTCGTAAGCCTGTGCCAATGACCGCTGATAATCTTGCAGCTTTGATTCGTAGTTTACAGGGTGGTGATGGAGACCCTCCATCCATTTCTACTCCTGTTATTCAAGAAACAGCTGATGTGACTGAAGAACCAGCTCAAAAGAAGCAAAAGATCGACAATGCACCTGACAACACTTTTTCTGGGCCCGCGACTACCTCTGAGCCCACTCCTACAGTTGACCCTCAACCTGATCCACACTCTACTGATGCATCAAAGAAAACAGACCTGGAGGACACAGACTTGTACAATTTCAACTTCGACTTCGAATCCACCCCCTCTCAGCCAGGCAGTTCAAGTGGTGGTGTTCAGTTTGAAGCAGGAAGCTCAAGCGGGGCTCATTTAACTGAGCATGATGAAGCTGCATTCCGATATGCAAGTGAGAAGAGACAAGTCTATAAAAGCGACAGTGATGAAGAAGAATATGTTAAAAGATTGAAAAGGCGTGTAGTGATATTGGAGCAAGACGGAGAACTGAAAAGTGCTCAGATTGTTTCTCTACAACAAGACGCTGCATTAAAAGAAGCCCAAATCTCCTCTCTACAATCTCAGCTCACAAGCAGAGATCTTACTATAGATCAATTACAAGGGGATGTAGGGATGCTGATGTCAACTGTCTATGATCTTAAAGCGAAGCTTGAAAAGAAGTTCGGAAATGAATTTGTTGATAAAGAGGATGAGCAGTTTTATGTTGGAAGGCCTGAGCAGACACAAGAACAAAGAGCAGCAGCTCATGCAGCAGCTGAAGCTGAACGAGTAGCTGCCTTAGAAGCTTATCTGGCAGCAAAACCAAAGAAGTTGAGCAGCAAGACCAAAAAGAGACGAGAACAAAGACAGTTAGAGAAAGAGCAGGAGAGGCAAAGAAAGAAACAACTGCTGGTTATGAAAAATCAAGACATGAATCCTCTAGATGAAAACTTTCAGCTAAAAGATGAGACAAGGCCAGACAGACTTGTGATGGAACTTGGATCTACTTATTACGATGAAGTGGGAAACAAATCAGATGTGGCATGTTGGAGGTATGAGCCAGAAAAAGGAATGTGGTTGATTACCCGAAAGAGTGGGCACAGGGAGTATTATGACGATGAAAGCCAATTCAAATCCTGGACTCAAATTGATCTGAAGTCCCTGTTACGAGCTCCTTATTATGATCCAGATCTAAGCAAGAGAGGCGCAGGTTGGGCATTTCGCTCACGACTTGAGAAGGAGGTGAGAACGAACTTTAAGACCATGAAGACTGCTGAACCGATAGTAAGACGACATCCTGGTGTTCGTGACTCCTTTACCAGGAGGACTGTAAAATCAATCATCTAGCCTCCCACTGACAAAGCAAAGATCATTCCACTCTCTAGAAAGTTTGAGAAAGGCATACTGAAGAAGTTCAAGTTTTGGGCTTATGATCCTGTTATGGCAGAGGCAGTTATTGTTACTGAAGAACAGTCGATCAGGCTTCCAAACTCTTACGACCTGATGAGCTTTCATGAAGAAGACATCATGGTTCTTACGCAACATCAAATCAGAACCAATGAGAAATATGAAGAATGTGCAAAATCATGGACGAGTGCTGCTGCCAACATCTTGAAGAATTTTCTCTTTGCTGATCCTCCACCAGGTCCTCACGATCCAGTAGTCTGATGCATCTGCTTATCCAATAAACCTAGGGGGAGATTGTTAGGCCCTTTAAGGTTTATGGATAAGCTTATAGGTGGATTAGTGGGTATTGTGGGTTAATTATGGGTTTTGGGCCTAATAGTATAGTTATGGGCCTAGGGTTTAGGGAGCACACTCCCTAATCTCTTTCTATAAATAGTAAATGATGTAATAGGTGCATGGTTGGTGATTTTGGCAAATCTTGTATTGGACAATCATTTGTATGCAAGATTATTGAAGCATTTTGAATATCAATCATCCTACTTTTCATCTTCATTTCTTTTACAACTTGTTTGTGTGATTCCGCCACCTTACGAGTTGTGCAATATCATTGTGATCTCGGTTTCGGGACTTACAATATCTTTGTGACCACACCGTGCGAGGCAAAAGAATAGAAACCCAGGTTGTACTACAGCTGGTAGAAAACCCTAAACCGTTATACGGTTGGGTCTTAACCTTGGGAGCGGCAGGAAAACTCAAAACGGCGAACCCTCACCATGCCTAGAGGGCTAAGTTGGGAGATGTGAAACTTGTAGTAGGAAAGAATCTCCCCAACGACATTCGTCATCTGCAGCCGGAAATTCCCTTCTTGGAAGAATCGGCGAAGAGTGGAATAAAACCGGCCAGAGCATCGGCCGCCGTTTGCCCTGCTGACGGGCACTGAGCACCCCATTCACTGACAAACTGATGCCCTTTCATGATCTGCTCAAACAGAGCTTCCTCCCACTTCAACGGATGCACCCCTCCAGCGGTATCCTCAACGTCTACAACATCCTCTGGTCGATCAGTCATGATGTTCTTGGAAGAGGATGGTGAATCTGCAAGAAATCTGGAAATGGCTTGAAGATCTTCAAGTTTTTGAAGAAGATGTAAAGGTTGGAGAAGAAAAGGAGAAGATAATTTGATGGTAAGTGATCGCTGCTTCACATTCGTCTCCTATTTATACCCATCGCATTTAATGCGATGGGTAAACGTGCCCGCAACTTGCGGCGCAGGCCCAATCGCATGATGACACGTCAGGCGGGAAAACCATGTGACAGCTTCCACGCGCGCGTGAGCCACACTTTCCTGACACCAAACGAAACCACGTGCCTGACATTGTGACGACATGCTTGTCACAGTGTCAGCGGTCACATCTGTCGTTCCTTTCGCCACCAACCTATCAGAAAATCCTCTTTCTCAAAATTTCAAGAGCAAGGACGTGCGACATAAATTCCATAGTATTGAAGAAGCTTAATAGCCACGCCACATAACAGAAAAGGCAACTCATGTGCGCACCAAGGTTTTCCGACCACCTCACAAGAGCTAATATTTCAACATGCAGCGTAGATACTCCTAACTTTATAGTCCAGAGCTCCAACCACTTGCGTTCGCGAATGGAAGAAGCACTGGACTAGGGGGACTTGAAGGGGTATGGTCCCAAATCCTATGCCGCCTACACGAGGCAAGCTCAGGCCGCGCACAGGGAACCATACCCAAAACAGACTAAATCCAATACTTAGTCTGTTTCGCAATAAAATGGCGCAAGCTTTAGAACCGCAAGCTTCGTGGCGCCAGCAAGTTGACTTAAGATAGTACAACTAGTACGAATGTTAGAACAGGTGGTCAATAGGCACACGACATGTTGTGTCCATCAACATCACACGATGAACAATCATGCAGGGGACAAGAAGTACATAAGGACACCGACGTGTCACCAATCACTGTGCGCCGACCACTGCTCCATGATATCCATTTAGCTGCTGATGACAGACCCGCCAACAAGGATAACTACCGTGCCACGTAGATCCATTCAGCGTGCGCCAACTCCCCTTTCGCCTGCAAACACTAACAGTTGTGTTCAAGGAGGCAAAAATGATATTCCTTGTTGTTGACGTCAGCCCTAAGATCCATCAGCCTATTTCCTCCACAACTCTCTTCGACTATAAATAGAGAACTTAATCTCCAGGTTTAAGTATCGCTCTCTTGCTCGTTCACTTATTACACACACTTATTATCCTCAAATCAAGTTCTTATTCTCACGCCGGAAGGTTGGAAGGTTGTCACAAGAAGAACCACCTATTCTCCTCTTTGTAAGGATCTTCACGGTGTTGTCTTGTTTTACACGATTCCGTAGCAAGCAATCAAAGAAAAAAAGAAGATTAAATTTATTTTGACGAGACTAAACCCACAAATTAACTTTCCGATTAGTGTTTCTTCAAAATCATTAAAAAAACCTAATAATACCAAAAAAGAAATCACAAAACCCGATTTGATATCTTGAGTTTTAGTCCTCCGACCTCTCATCCGTTTATCCAGTAAGCACATCATCATCACCACCACCACCACCGCCGGAGATGGCGATATCCTCTGCCGCCATGACTTTAAGTTTCCACTACACACCATCCGTTCCAAATCGGACTTCTTTATCTTCATCTTTCTTTACCAACAACACCTTCAAACCCTTGACTCTGGCCCATGGAAGTATGAATAATAAGAAGAAGAAGCGTTCGTTTTCTTGCAACTGTTTGTTCGGACTTGGTGTCCCCGAGCTTGTCGTTATTGCCGGTGTCGTGGCCCTTGTTTTCGGTCCCAAAAAGCTGCCGGAGGTTGGTCGCAGTATTGGCAAAACTGTCAAGAGCTTCCAACAGGTCACTTTACTCTTCTTCTTTCATCCATTTTCATATCTATATATATGCCTTATTTTAATTATTACTTGATCATCATCATCATTAACTTTCATTGAGGAATATAAATATGTGTTATAGGCAGCAAATATGGTATACTTTGACGACAAGTAATGGATTTATAGATTATAATACAAAATCCAACAAACAAAACAAGTATTCGACTTCATTCGTTTCAAGGTTATTAGTTGTGGATCCTGTATTAGTTAGAACTGATTTAGCCCTATGTAGTCAGTCAAAGGCGCCCAAACGCATCAAGACCGCCTTGTGTCCTTGGCCAAAGTCTGCAAAATTTATGTTTGAACTGGCCTAAACCATGCTTTAAACAGCTAAAAATGGTGTGCGTCTTGCTTATCTCAGACCCTCGCTTAAAAAGCGACAGCCTTTGTGCCTTAGATTACCTAGGTTTAGCCTCCTATAATAGGTTCAGTTAGTTTCCACTTTCCGTATATAGTCATATGTTTGTATAAATAGAGGTGTTACATTACAATCAATTAGAACTTTAGTTATTTTTATCTACCTATGGAGATTTTACTATTCATAGATACAAGGGAGATTAGCTAAACCCATGGCAGTTTTCAGTCTTACAAATATGACTCACATACTATACTTGAGAAGTCAAGTTGCATCAGAGTCTTTGAAGTATAATTTGTTTGACATCGACATCATTGATTTTATTCACTATAATTCAGCATTACAAATTATTTTTGTTCCTCCTAATCTAAATTAAATGATTTGAAGTTAGTTATTTTTGAGGAATTGATCTCAAACGTTGATTGTCGTATAACCAATTATGCCATTTAGGAAAAGACAAGCTAGCACGGGATCCATTTTATTTGCACTTGTTGCCTTGAAAAGGTTTTATTGCATTTCTTGAGGCATAGATGAAATTGCTTTATATTTGTAACTTGAGAAAAATCTTCAACTTTGTACTTTACCTAATGCCAGTAATAAGTTACTTTTGATCAATCAATTCCATAAATACATCACACGTCTTGTCACATTAAGCTGAACTTATTTCATTGATGTAAGGGTGATTATCCAAATACCATGCTTAGTCAAGCAGGATCATCTGTTTTTAATCGTATTCAAATAGTTAAGTTCATAAAGCAAATCAGATCATACAATTTGAATTATGTTTAACAAACTAGAAGGGGAAAAAAGGTTGTGGGGGGGGGGGGGGGGGGGGGGGGGGGTATATGTTGGTTGTACATTATGACCAATTTTTTATAAAATTTGATTTTTGATGTAATATTTCTTGAGGGCAGTTAACAAGTTACCCAACAATAAGTAAAACTTAAGAGTAAATTACAAAGTTCGTCCTTTATGTATGTCATATATTACAAAGTATGTCCTTTATCTTTAATAAGCTCAGAAAACATACTCAATGTTTGTAAACCCTTACAAGTTATGTCCTTTAGTCATAACACAATTAGTTTTCATGGTTAAATTTGACTAAGTCAACCCCACATAAGGGTATTTTAGTCATTTTATCCTAAATATTATAATAAATAATCATAAAACCAATAAATAAAACAATTTTAGAATTATATATATTATTAACCCTTCTCCTTCCCTCTCTCACCTACCCCCACCACCACCACAACTCACCTGCCACCACCATCACCACCACCACCACCACCGATCTGCCACCACCACCACTTTCACTCTCTTACTCTACCTGCTCTCTCTCATTTGATTATAACCAATTCTACCATCTGGGTATTGCTCAAAATGACCAAATTCATCTGGGTTTTGAATCTTTTGATTATATCTTCTCTGTTTATTTTCAAAATGTGAAACAATTAATTTAGCATATAATGTATCAAAACTTCTTTATTATATCTCTATAAAAAAATCCAGCAACAAAATCTTCTGTATTATATCTCCATAAAAAATCCTGCAACAAAATATGAAACAATCAATTTAAAACTCCTTTGCCGGCATCCCCTGCTTGAATATCATAAGTGGAATAAGTTGATATTTTGGTTGAATATAATTATGATCTGAGTGTCTGACCACAAAACATTATGGACCAGAACAAGTCAAAATATTTCGCTCACCCCATTACTAATACCGTGGATATCCGAGATCTCAACCATCGCATCGATTCCACGGCGGATACTCGGTTCGACCGAATTCGTTTATATCAATCTGCGACAATTGATCTAATAACCGATCAAAACCTGACGTCATCAAAAACTCTGAAATTGCCGCCGGAAATGGTTGGAGACCAGACGATTACTGGATTGAACGGAGATATGTCGCCTCTGTTGACGGCGGAGCCTCAGATCTGACCGATTGTTGCCGAAGAAAGTGGAGGTACGATGGCAACTGGTTTGGAGCAGAGTAAACTTGCAGGTGAAGTGGTGGTGGTGGCAGATCGGTGGTGGTGGTGGTGGTGATGGTGGTGGTGGGGGTAGGTGAGAGAGGGAAGGAGAAGGGTTAATAATATATATAATTCTAAAATTGTTTTATTTATTGGTTTTATGATTATTTATTATAATATTTAGGATAAAATGACTAAAATACCCTTATGTGGGGTTGACTTAGTCAACTTTAACCATGAAAACTAATTGTGTTATGACAAAAGGACATAACTTGTAAGGGTTTACAAACATGGAGTATGTTTTCTGAGCTTATTAAAGATAAAGGACATACTTTGTAATATATGACATACATAAAGGACGAACTTTGTAATTTACTCAAAACTTAAAGAATAAGAGAGATATCACCATATAAACAATTAACCACGAGGATGCATAGTGGGTTGGGTGGATGTTAAAATATCAATCTTACATCCACTCCTTAGTCTTTGTCTTCACTAGCTTCTCTCTAAACCCGTAGAGATCACAATTTTACAAATCGTACATATCACCAAAGCTTTGCTTTTTTTTTGGTAGAGATCGCCACAAACTTTTTACTATTCAAGGAAGTGATCACCTTTTACAAATGAGTATTTAAATATTACAATTTGCTCTCATTAACTCACTTCTTCTTTTTCCATCTTTATGTGTTATGAAAATCATGAACATAAGATCAGTCAAGACTCAAGACTAAATTTGACTTTCTGGAAATATTATTTTTTTAGTGAACAGATTGTCCAGGTAGTGGTGAGATAAATTCTAAACAATTTGGCAGGATTCAAATGGTCGACTCACGACGATCGCACACTTGTCTGTAACACTGTCTAACAAGTTTTCTAGCCGTTGTTTTTAGTCAAAATCTGATTTTATATGTTGTAAGAGGCTAAGGTGGTGTTTGTTTTTTGGCCAGAAGCACTTCTGGCCACTTATGTCTGCGCCGCGCAGACGCGGGCAGGCGTTTGGATGTTGCAGCTTGTTTGTTTTCTCGCAGACCTTTCATTAAAAAAGGTATGCGAGACCTCTTCACCACGCAGACAATGACCCACGTCTTCTTGGAACCTCTTCTTGGCACAGACCTCTTCTTCCCTGCCACCACCTCCACCACCACATCCCTGCCACCACCGCCACCACCTCCACCACCACATCCCTGCCACCACCGCCACCACCACATCCCTGCCACAACCACCGTCACCAACACCCACCTGCCATCACACCCCACCTGCAACCACCATCCACCTGCCACAACCCCCACCTACTCCCGCCGGCCACCACCACAACTACCGTCACCACTATCCACCTGCCACCACAACCACCATGAAAACCCCTCAAATCCAAAAACCCACTCAAAATCCCCAACTTACCGGTTTTAAGAAGAAACAACCACCAACCAACAGGCATTCTTTCTCCTCGCGTCTCTCTCTCTTCTCGCGTATTTCTCTCTTCTCGCGTCTTTCACGCCGCCGTGCGCCGGAGAAGAAGGAGATGGGTGTGCCGGAGAAACGGCTGGCCAGAGAAGGAGATGGCGGTGGTGGTGACAGATTGTAGAGAGAGAGAGAGTTTGTATAGAGAGAGAGAGTTCAAGGCTAGGGTTTGCGGTGGTGGTGATGAAGGCAGAGAGAGAGATCGAGGGAGGAGAGAGAGATCTGTGAGAGGAGAGAGAGAGACGGTGAAGGGCGGTGGTGTAGTGGTGACGACGGTGGTTGTGTAAGGCGGTGGTGCTTGGTGGTGGTGAGGAAGGCAGAGAGAGAGCAGAGGTGTCTGTGTGTGTGTTTGTGTGTGTTATGTGTGTGAAGATCTTTTTATATAAAAAAAACAAACCCTCTTCTCCTTGCAGACTGCAGACATGTGGTCCACCTCTTCTCTTGCAGATGCCTGCAGATGTGGTCCGCAGACTGCAGACCTTTTCCCGCAGAAAAAACAAACAACACCTAAGGCACTACATAAAGGACTTCTGCAAAGACACCCATTTGACTCACCAACCAGTCTTTGAACCATATTTTAGCTAAGTTTGAGTGGAAAATAAGAAAGATGCTCATGTCAACCGATTTTGACTCTTATAGGTATCTTTATAAGGGAGCATTTCCAAAGTATTTTCATTCGCCTAAATATACCAACACGTTTGACTCTTATATTGTATCTTTGTAAGGGGGATTTTTTCTA
The DNA here is from genome assembly GCA_030545235.1 of Helianthus tuberosus. NCBI lineage: Eukaryota > Viridiplantae > Streptophyta > Magnoliopsida > Asterales > Asteraceae > Helianthus > Helianthus tuberosus. The sequence continues at coordinate 91,537,913 of CM060369.1, forward strand.
ATGATTTCATTACAAGGACTTAATTTTATAAAGTATAAATTATTTCTTAACGTACATACTCATATATCCTGAATGTTCATGGTTTAGAGTGTTTGAAGCTGCTGGATATTTTCCAAGAAAAGATCTCCAAATTCGGTTACACAGATCTTCGGAACCGTTTAAAACCGAACCGGATTACATGTTTGGTTTTTGATTTACTTTTTAACCAAATTGAATTAGGTAACTAGTTTTGGTTCTGGAGAACTCAATTAAGTTAAAACCAAGGAACCCAAATTACATTATAGCCCTATCCCATCTTGCCCAAATCCAATCTCATTTCATTGAAACCAAAACCGAGTAACCATAGTTGTTAATAGCGAGCATAGCGCTCGCTATAGCGAATAGCGTAGCGAAGCGGGAGTATCCTGCTATCTGATGTTTAGCGCCTAAATAGCGGATTTAGGTTTTTTTTTCCTTTTGTTTTTGATAGATATAGATAGTGATTGAAAAAAAAAAGAAGTCTGTTTAGTGCTTTTTGTTTGAGGATTGAAAAAAAAGTGTATTTCTTCTATATTTACTGGATTTTTGATAAAATATACATGTAAAATATTTCTAAAATTTTCTTCTATTGTACGCTAAACATGAAATATCGCCTGCTATATCATCGCTATCGCTACATAGCGTATAGGTAGCTTGTCGCCATCATCCGCTATTCGCTATTGACAACTATATCCGTCTCATTGTCGATTTCCTCTTGGAAATGGGCTTGCTTTTATCGTGTTAAGTTGTTAACAGAATATACAAGGTCTAGGGTTGTGGCTTTAATCTCCTTTGTGACATTTTAAGTACTGATTTGGCAGGCAGCAAAAGAATTTGAAACCGAGTTGAAAAAAGAACCCGAGACATTGGCAGAGTCTTCAGAGGCAACTGCTGTGAATGAGCAGGAACCCGAAGAGTCGAAAGTGCCGACCACAAAGGACAGTTTGTAGTGATGTTTTTCTTAGCATTGTTGTAACATGTTTAGCGTGTGTTTAATAGTTAAAAATCGCTTCACTTTCTGTTCGTTGAACTCAACTCGTGGTGTTTGGTAAAAGTATGTATGAGAAGTCGTTTTAGATCTGGTTTCTGATACATCTACACATATTTTGAATGTTTTCAAACAACCTAATCTTATTATCATTAGCTCATCTGTCAATTCATGTGTAACAAACATATCATTAATGGACCCAAAAATGATATCTATTTTTTTGTGCACATATAAAGCTACTTTCTTTGCTCTTACAACAATTTCATGCTTGTATAGCGCTTTCAAAATTGACAGATAACAAACTTCATGGTTATAAAAACAAAAAAAAAACAAACAAAAAAAAAAAAAACAAACTTCATGGTTATATATTGACAAACCATTACTCCATAGCCATCAAACCTTTTTCTTGGTTTCTCTCCAAATAACAATTCCCTTTTTCTCTCTAAAATATAATGAACCCATAAAACTATGAACATCACTTGACCACTACCGGCACTTCATCCTTTCTCAACACATGTTTCAACGGTCTTGATGCTCTTTAAGGTAATTCAAACGTTTCTCCTGTATTTATTTGGTTGTAGTGAATAATAAGGTCACTAAACTGAAACATGATGGGATTTTTTAGATAAATAGCGGTGTTCAAACTGATAGTTGATTGATGCATTTGATGGGATCATGATGCCTATATTTAAATATGATCACTAACTATATTTCACGCTATTACAAAAATAATAACAATAACAATAACAAGAGTAAATTACTATTTTCGCCCCTGTGGTTTAATCAATTTAACCATTTCAATCCAAAAAATGAATCTTTTGACATATCAGACCCTAAGATTGCATTTTATAACAATTTTGGCTCCTAACACTAACTATGTTACTTTTCAAGCTAAGGCTAAGGGTATTATGGTCCTTTTATAGCTTAGAGGTTGTTTACGTTAGTTAAAAAGTTTTTTTTAGTATTTTTATTTGTGTAATTACTTAATTTTTTTATTTTTTTATTTCTTTATTTCTTTATTTCACGGTTATTATTTAACAAAACACGTTTAGAATATACAAATAAATACATATTTATTTAACAATTTGTTTTTTATAAATGCTGTTTTTCTTAAATTGTTTTTTTAATCTTTTTAAACCCGTCTATCGTTTTTAAAATCATTTCTTTTTAAACTGTTTGTTTTTAAAATCGTTCTTTTTTAAATCCTTCGTTAAAAAAAATAAACAGTTCATTTTTTACCATTCTTTTTAAAACCATATCTTTTTTAAACAATTCATTTTTAAAGTCGTTCATTTTTAAAATCATTTATTTTTTAAACCGCTCCTTTTCGAACCGTTTTTGTAAAACATTTCTTAAACATTATTCGAATCCTTTATTTTTTCTTTTAAATCTTCCATTTTTGAACCGTTCGTTTGTTTGAGATTCATTCATTTTCTAAACCTTTTATTTATTAAAACCATGCGCTTTTTAAAACCTTATATTTTTAACAGAATTTTTAGTACCTTTTGCTTTATTTTTAGGAACGCCGTTTTTTAGATCTTCAAAAAAACCGTTTGTTTGTTTAAAATTGTTCTTTTTTAAATTCCTTTGATTTTTAAAATGGTTCATTTTTAGATTCCTATTGTTTTTAAAATCGTTCATTTTTTGAAGTTTATTTTTGCTAGGGCAATAAATAAATTATAGAATATAAAGTTTACAAACGACTGTTAAAAAAGAAAGGTATAAAATGAACAATTTTAAACAAACAAACGGTTATTCGAAGATTAAAAAAAAATCATTTATAAAAAAACAAATGGTAGTAAAAAATTATGTTAAAAATATAAGGTTTTAAAAAGAGAATGATTTTAGTAAACAAAAGAAATGATTTTAAAAATAAACAGTTTAAAAGGAAACGATTTTATAAAGGATGGACGGTTTTAAAAAGGTTAAAAACAATTTAAAAAAAAAATGAAATTTATAAAAAATATAAATTATTAAAGAAATATGTATTTATCTGCATATTTAAAACTTATTTTGTTAAATGATAATCGTGAAAGAAAGAAAACAAAAAATAAGTAATTACACAAATAAAAATATTAAAAAAAAAACTTTATAACTTACATAAACAACCCCTAAGCTATAAAATGACTATAATACCCTTAAGTTTAATTAGAAAAAAGTAAGATGGTTAGTGTTAGAGGCAAAAACCGTTATAAAATGCAATCTTAGGGTCTGATATGTCAAAAGATTCTTTTTGAGACTGAAACCGTTAAACTGGTTAAAACACAGGGGCTAAAATAGTAATTAACTAATAATCAATTATTGTTATTATTATATTTGATGATTTTAAAGTTTCTTTTTGTAGCATGAAACCGGAATCGTATATAGTAATTTTTATAATCCCGTATGAATATATAATTCGTAACAGAAATATTATGTGATGTAATCAATACAAATAGTTCCACGTCAAATTTCAAAAGCTATTATATTGATCTTTACACTAAAACATATGATCACACCATCCTACTCAGTAAATCTCACCAATAGCAAAGATAAGGTAAGTCTGAGAAGGGTAAAACGTAGACAACCTTACCTCTATCCCATAGGAATAGAGAGACTGCTTCCAGTGAGACCCCCGGCTCAATTTTTTAGAACACTAACTTAGTAGTTCATCTAATGTATTCCTAATTTTAGTACACAAGCCATGGCAAGACTCAAACCCTCAATTCATGAGGAAGGAGGTACCATTTAAAACACCAAATATCGCTAGGCTAATGCCCTTTGGTTACTAATGAAATGAGTTTACTTTAATAATAGATATGCAACAAATGTCTGTATCCTAATTTTTGTTATGGTATAGATGCGTCTGTTTTTTAAAGCAAATTTCATTCCACGCCAAATATTTACAAAAAGCTTTCCTAGCATGTAGCTAGAAATAAGCCATAGTACAACATATACTCAATCTCTTAACTCGCCCAATCTTAAACTTACATAATGAGCTGCTGTTTTGCCCGGTTTTTTTTATCCACAAGAAGGCATTGGATTGAATTTCACACAACAAGTGATAAATGTGCACCCACTTACCTGAGAACACTAGTTCGTTTCGGTTTTTATAGATTACCCAACAAACTACAAGAATCACTACTTGAACCGCCTTTTGCTTAATTTGATCAGCTCTAGAAATCTTGTGTATGCTTAAAAGATCCTTAAAGGAGAAAAGAAAAATCGGAGGAAATTTGCACCATTCACTAACCTTGTTCCAGATCACATCCGCCATGTAGCATGAAGTGAAAAAATGATCTATTGTTTCTTCATTCCCACGGCATAACCTGCAAAATGTTGTTCCTCGATAGATCTTTCGTCTATGGAGACCTATGAATGTTGGCATTAGATCTTATTATGCACGTCATACGAAAATAGTTATCTTCTTTGGTACCTATTTTACCATTGAAAAGGATAAATAGGTACAATGAATTCAGACATAAGCTTCCTATATGAACCCGACCCATCTAGCTCCCAGGGGCGGACCCATCCTTTGCTGTTGGTGGGCAGGCGCACCCCTTGGAAAATTTTCAACTGCCCCTCTTAGAAAAAGAACCTTATGAATTTATAAGGGTTTTTTTTTTTTTTTTTTTTTTTTTTTTTTTTTTTTTTTTTTTTTTGTAAACACTGATTTTAAACATAATTTTTATAATTATTCTTTAACCACTTTCACTTAACCATTTCACCCAATCACTTTCACTTAACAATTTAGCCCAATAAAGAATCCATTGCAATTAACCCAAACCCAAACCCAAGCCCAAACCCAACCCAATCAAATTTAAAGTAAATTAAAAAAAATTAACTAACTCAACCGCCCTTTCCAATTCTCGACTCCCGTTTCCACTCTGATCCCCCATCGATGCAAACAACAACATCAATGGCAACCCTTTTTTTGCCGAAAAACCGAAATTCTGACCACCAAACCACCTGCAATCATCGAAATCCGAAACCACACGAGTATGCTTCAATTATTTATGTTGTTTTATGTGGATTTTTAGGAGAAATAGAGAAGTTAAAAGGGTTTGAAATTTTACATGTTTTAAAGTTTTTTTTGTTTTTTTTTTGTTTTAGACTTTAGTAGGGTAATTTTGTTGTTTCAGTAAAAATTTTGTTTGTTTAAACATTCAGTTACAAGTAATCAACAATTAAAATCAGGGTTTGAAAATTAAAATTGCAAATTATGAAGTATGGTTGATGATTGTTTAAGACTTTAAGTGTTTAGTGTTGTTTTAAATGGTTTTGTTGTTTTATATTTGATAAGAAGTTAGGAACCACGAGTAGGGAAGTTATGACGCGACCCAATCCAACCCGCTATAAACCAATTTTTTTTTATATAACTAAGGGCTTAAAATATTTGATAGGAAGTTAGGAACCATGAGTAGGGAAGCTAGGAACAATTTTAAATAAATTTGTAATGACGTTTAACGTGTTTTTGATGATTATATAAATTTTAGTTTGATGTTATTTTGTTTTACATGATCCGACCCGCTATGAACCGAAATTTTTTTACATAGCTAGGGGCCTAAAATCTTTAAAAATATTCCGCACCTACTTGAAAAAATTTCTGGGTTCGCCAATGCTGGCTCCCACACCCATTTATCCCGGCTTGAATTTAATGACCATTCTGTTAGCAAATTCGTTAAGTAGACCAAATTCACATACATCCGGTTCACTTATAGGCAATCTACTCCACTCGCCCATCCATCCTATAGTTGCGAACCACATTGCTACAGCGGCACACTTTTCTGGCTCCAAGATAAACGGCTGGAAACTGGTCCTTTAAAATTAAAGGTTGATCATTCACCCTCCAAAAGCGAATGGATATACCGTCTCCTAGTGCTCCTTTTATTAGTTGACTGGCCTGAATATTAATGTTACACAGATCCTTCTCCACCTTGAAGATTGTGTTCCATACCCCGGACATCCCAGCTTTCACCAGAACGTACCTACGACCAAGTTCTAGGTTGATATTGTATCGCCGACAATATTACCCGTTTCCATAGGTTCCCTTCCTTGTTTTTGAATCTCCACCACCAGTGGCGGGTCCAGGATTTTTTCCTTTCGGGTTCACTTTTTTCCGGTGGTCGGATTTCTCACAACCAAATGTTAGAATTTCCGGGTCGGGTCGGGAACATAAGATATCTAATAAACAAACTCAATACGATTACAAACTAATGGCAGGTAGACGAGCAACAAGCTGCGCCGCTACCCCTTTCTGAATAGCAAACCCTACCCTGCTAAACACAAAATTCTGCCCCTTAACATGTGCGGTGTTACTGCTTACCACCTGTTGAACCCACTTTAGGAACCGCACCGCGTCAGGGGCGAGAGCGCCAAATGTATCGAAAGCGAATGGCACGAACACGTGCTGATTCTCGATGCAAGCTTTTTCGTGTTTAGCTACTTTGCCCGCCTCTACCTTGGTTATCGCCTGTCCCGCCACAAACCCGTGGTCCCTTAGCCCAACGAGGGGGGACACACCTGTCAAATCGACACACGCGTGTTTCCATCCTTCCCATCCAAAAACAAGAATGTCAGCAGGCCGTAGCGTAGATCTCCCTTCTACTGGATTAGTCAAGAAGTTCACCGGAGCTTCCTTTTTTGCCGAGATCCCTGCTCGCTTAAGGACATCATACAACACATCTCGAACTAAATCATGTCGATATTTAAAGCCCCGTAATTCTTTACAATGGACTGCATGCTCCCCAAAAGAATCCAAGCAACACTTCCGACATACAGGACACGGGTCATCAACCAAGAAAGGGGGTATCATTAAACGGTACTTGATGATAGCCCGGTATTCCACAGCCGACATACATTGCCCTAAACCTTCGATGGGAACAACAGATAGGAAATTTTGAGCATGGGGGGCTCGCAAACACTCAAACACGGCTCGCTGGCGAGAGGAAAAGGCAAACTTCTCTTCAACTGTCTTGACGATTTCGCCATATAAGGCATTCGCCAGAATTTTCTGAGCTTTAATGGGGACGGTGTCTTTAATGTAGAAACCGCCAAAATCAAGATCGGGAAACTAAACAACAATATCGAAAAAAAATAGTCTATTCATTGGAATATAAACATTTAACATAAGTCAAATTCAACACACCTTGTAATTATAGAACTGTGGAAATTGAAGCAGAAATACAGAACCAAATAAGAGCCTTAGAACTAGCTACAACAATAACAAAGTGGTTCGGTGGTTCAATATTTGCATAAGAAAAAAGAAAATAGTCAAACGGTTTCATTTTTCCTGGGAACCGATCTTTTCAAGTAGATCCGCCCCTGTCCACCACCATTTCACTAATATTCTCACCTTCATATCCTGAAGAGACCCAAGCCTCATTCCGCCATTTTCATGAGGACGAATCACCCTTTCCCAATATATCTAGGGTTGTGCAACGGTTCAGAAGTTGGCTGAACTGGACCGAACCGGGAAGGCGGGAACCGTTTTTGCCAAATTATAAGAAGTGTAACTGGAACCGGAACCGGGTGAAACAGTTCTCATGTAAACGGTTATGGACTTATGGGTCGGAACCGGTTTTCAATTAAATCTTAAAATTAACATATGACTTGGAATTGTTAGATCAGATTCTATGGCTACAATGAACTTTAGATACACAATATATGCATACTTCACTATGTTATGCAAAAATGAATATAAGGTTTACTATACTGAAGCAGTAGCAGTAGCAGTAGCTTGATGCAAACGAATTTCCTAGTCTAATCCAACCAAATTTCTTCGTCATCATATTGTTGTTGTTGTATGACACTTAATGATGGGTGGGTTTGGTTAAATGCTGTTGTCTAATTGGGTCTAGAACTAATAATACAAACAATTAACAAATCTTGAACTCGAATTGAAATTGCAAGTTTTGTTGTGAAACCTGAATTAATCTCTGAATCGTATGAGAACTATCAGATAAACCTATTTGCGGGTTACATGCAATGATTTATCGAATAAACAGAGATCACTCTTATTTTGTGCGTTGATGTATATGTTTGCGATCAAAACTGAAGTCCCCTTTTCTATGACTTCAATGGGCTTTTTTTTAAATAAAATATATGAAGTAATTTCCGAACGGAAGTCCTATGTGAACTTTTACCTAAAGCAGAAATTATGGTCTCAAATAAATGAAACGTAAAACATTAAACAAATATAATGGGCTTTAATTATTTTGTAGAAATTAAAGTTGTAATATACTTTTAATAATCAATAATATAGAAATTAATAAATAAGCCCATTATACAAAATGTTAAGCCCATTTGGTTAATAAACTAATCATTAAATACAAGACCCAAATAACATTCGTGTTAAACGAGCTCACACTCCCGCGTCACCTAACTCGATTAATCACTTACAGAAACACAAACACATGCATAATGAAAATGTCCCAAGGATTTAAGTTTCACTTGGTATATTACATGATACAAATATTATAATAACATGGTGTCTCAATGGGTGTCTCACTTGGTACATACACACACGTTTACAAATCCAAATTCCACTTGACATAATGTTTTACTAGCATGTGGCCTAATCCTTCAAGGAATATATTAAAGCTCAAGTCCAAAGCTTCTTGAATTTGCTAAACTGTATATTCTTATAGGTAGTTTGTTACTCTTGCACTTACACTGCAATTTATCAATAAACTATTAAGAAGTTCAACTTCAACCTGCTTTATCTTGCAGTCTGAACACATACATTTGGATGATTCGCAAATGTGTTCCAATATCGTTAAGACAAACTTTCCACATTGAATTCTGCATCTAACGTTGTATTAGATAGGAATTGGGTGTGTTAACATAAGATATTTAAATGGACTTTAAACCCATCCCTTTAGCTGATTTTTTTTCACGAGATCTCTTCCTAACCCTTTGGTTAGATGATTAACTAAATTAAGCTCAGATCTTACAAATTCAATGGATACCACACCATTCATGATTAGTTCTCTAATCATACTATGTCTAACACCTAAGTGTCTAGACTTCCCACTATACACTTGACTATATGCCTTAGCCAATGTAGCTGCATTATTGCACCTAATAGAAATTGGTGATCTCGGTTTTGACCATAATGGAATCTGCTTATTTACCAGCTGCAGCTAAAGCCACAAACCCATATTCCATAGTTGAGTTGGTGATGCAAGTTTGTTTCTTTGAAGCGCAGACAATGGATCCACCTCCAAGTAGAAATACTCACCCACCTGTAGAAGAGTGATCCAACTTGTATCAGAGTACCCTTCTATGATCGAAAGAAACCTGAATAACATAAACCAAAGCTCATGGTTCCTTTTAGGGTACATAAGTAGTATGTTCACTGCTTGCCAGTGTTGAGCACTAGGATTACTAGTAAATATGCTCAAATTATCCACATCCTAAGCTATGTCAGGCCTTGTGCTAATCATAGCGTACATCAAGCATCTAATGACCTTAGAATACTCTAATTGTGAAACTGAATAACCAAAATTGGGCATTAACTGGATGCTAGGATCTATGGGAGTGCTAACAGGAGAACAATTAAAGTGATTGAATTTCTTCAACACTTTCTCAATGTAATGAGACTGTTTCATGGTTATACCATCATTACTCCTTTTAATCCTTATCCCAAGGATCACATCCGCCTCCCCTATTGTTAGGGGTCATTTTCTTAACGAATATATCCTGATCAATATCCTGCCTATGTTTGTTCATTTGTGACCAGGATGCTGGAAGAGGATATTGCTAACATTTTGGGCGATATCCTGAGGCTTATTGAATTAACCATGTGCAGGTTAAGGGCTGAGACTTGCTAACGGTCACGAGGACTTCTTCTCCTCAAGACTCGGACGAATTTGTTGAGAAAGAGACGTTGAGCCCGAAAGACCAGGTCTACAACGTTCGAAGAAGGAATATTCGGTGGATCCCGCAAGTTTAGGATAGTTTGTTATTTTATCTTAACTATAAATAGATGGGGACGGATCAGCTTAGAACACACGATTTTTCACTAACACTCTCATACACTTACACTCTCTAGCTCATTGCAAACACCACACTTGTATCCAAGTTTCATTGTAACACTTAGTCGATCCGTACCACATCCTGCACTGTATCCTGATTTTTGAAGCAATTGAAGAACAAGGCAGCTGCGATTGTCAGCTCCCGAGGTTTTATGCCGGCGATCTAGATTGATCAAGGGCTTTCCTCGTACATCTCGTGTCGTTTACTTTATTTTTGCTCATTGTTTGATCATAGATACAACTCTACATCTTGAGCCGTATCCTGAAACTGTTTTTACAAATCAACTTGATTAACATATTTTCGACACTCATTTCTAGCACACTACCTCACTTAACTAATTTGATCACTTAATTACGTCGGTAATTTTTGACCAAAACACCTATATCCTTCATTTCAAAATTAGAAGACAACAATTTCTTTGTCTTATCAACCTGATCTTGGTCAGTGCCAAAGATCAACATATCATCTACATATAGACAAATTATCACTCCTTTACTAGAGGATTCAAATTTACTGTAAACACATTTATCAGCTTGGTTTTGAAGAAAACCATGAGATAAGAGCACCTCATCAATTTTTTTATGCCACTATTAAGGTGCTTGTTTCAAACCATATAATGATGACGAGTTTACACACCTTGTGTTCTTGTCTAAGTAATACAAAAGACTCATATTGTTTCATGTATACCTTTTCATCCAATTCATTATTCAAGAACGCGGTCTTGATATCCATTTGGTGAATTATCAAGTTATGAATTGAACCAAGAGCTAAAAGAAGCCTTATGGTGGAAATTCTTGGAACAAGAGCATCAGTATCAAAGAAATCTATTCCTTCCTTTTGTCTAAAGCCTTGGATAACCAACCTGGCTTTAAACTTATCTATGCTACCATCAACTTTCATCTTTCTTTTAAAAATCCATTTGCAACCAGGAGGCAAATCAGTCAATTTCCATATATTATTATACATGATAGATTCATCTCATCTTGGATGGATTCTTTCTAGAAAGCAACATCCCTAAATGCCATTGCCTGACTATATGTCTTAGGATCCTCCTCAATATTGAATTAATATTGATACTTATGTTCAACCTCATTCCTAGTTCCTTCCACCAAATAAAGATGAAACTCAGAACCAAAAGACTTGGTTTTTCTAACTCTAGTACTCTTCCTAGGTTCGGTACTCGTAGATGGTACATCTTTGGTACCAATAAAGTTACTACCAAACTCAGTTACAACTGATGTTTTCAAACTATAAGGAATATCTTTTAGTCTAGGCATAGAGGAAAATCTACGCTCATTGTCAAAATCAGCAGTTCTTGACTCAATCACAGAGTGAACAGAATTATAGTCATTTGGTTCTGTAACATAGAACCAATGAATAGGGGAATATTCACCATACCCAATAAAGATGCAATCAATGCCTCTTTCACCTATGTTTCTTATTTTTGGTTCAATAAGCCTTACAATGGCTCTACAACCCCAAACTCTAAGATGATTTAAGTTTGGTGCCTTTTTGTACCAGAGTTAGTATGGGGTTACTTTAGACTTTTTATTAGGAACTCTATTAAGCAAATAACAGGCTATTAACATAGCCTCACCCCAGAATCCTTCAGTTAACCCAAACTAGGATTAAATGGAATTAACCATTTCTTTCAAAGTCCTATTTATCCTCTCTGATACACCATTTTGCTGTGGTACATAAGGACCAGTGGTTTGATGTGTTATACCACTGAAAGTAAACTGGATCATAATACTCTCCGCCTCTATCAGTACGAAGGTTCTTTATCAAACCACTTTTATATCGCTCTACCTCTTGTTTATACATTTTGAATTTATCAAGAGCTTCATCTTTTTGTATGTAACAAATAGACATAAAAAAATCTAGATGTGTCATCAATAAAAGTAACCACATACTTTTTATTTCCAAGTGAGGGAGTACCATGAACGTCACATAAATCAGAATGAACTAATTCTAATACCTTAGAATCCCTTTTAACATCCTTAAATGATTTTCTAGTAATTTTAGTCAACTTACAAGTATGACATGTACTACTGTTTTGCATATCAAAGGCGGGTATTAGGCTCATTTTAGACATATCTTTCATCCCACAATAACTAACATGACCTAATTTACATGCCATCATCGTGAATCATTCTCAACATTACTAGAGGATGTAGATGTCATACAAACAGATTCAACAACAAACGAGACATTAATATTAAGCATGAACATGCTATTACATAAATATCCAAATTCGACAAAGGTTCCATGTCGAGACAAAATAAACTTATCCGACTCAGTGACCTATTTGTAACCAAAATTATTTAATACAATCCCAGGTAAGAGGTTCTTGAATCCCCGGAACATACAACACATTATCCAACAACAAGTGTTTTCTTGACGTGAATACAAGTCTAACTTTTTCAACTCCTTGATAGGCTTGGTTGCAACATTTCCCATCGTTAGTACAAATCCATCTTCAATTGGTTCAAATTTCTTAAACCATCTGAGATTTTTGCACACGTGACTCGTAGCACCCGAGTCTACCCACCATGCAAGCATATCATCTTGTACATAAAAGAATTCAAAATTAAATGATACATAATTCTCAACTGAAGTATGTTTATAAACCATTGGACTTTTTGAGTTCAATGATAAACCTGAAGACCATGTTTCATTTATCTCACACCCCAATGGAATTTTTCTGACTTGTACACTTCTTGTGTGTACCATCACGCTAGCGGGTTGCACCTTTGTATTAAACTTGTTTGATTAAAAACATTACCTTTTATTTGTTTATTATTCAAATCACAAGATAAATTTTGTTTCTTTAAATAAATTTCAACTTTTGTGTTTTGAAAATAATTAAGAAGTCCCGAATAACTAATTGATTCAATTACAAAACTCATGGGTTTTGCCAAGCTTAAAGTGGAATTAGTAAGTGTACTTTGTGGAGAATTTGGATCTTTCGACCCACTTGACCCGTTATGTTAGCTTTGTTTCCACTAGTAATCTCCACACGACAAACTTTCTTGAAATGCCCCGGTTTGCCACATCACCAACAACCCCGTTTTGGTTTCTTGTTGGAATCATTATTGTCCTAGTCAAACTTTCTTTTATTACTCTTACACTTGTTAAACTTTCTAGTTTTCTGATCACATTCAACCATTTTGAAACAAGTGATTTTGAATCTTAATGGTGAACAAACTAAAATAATGTATAGAACCTTTCTAAATCAATTTGAAAAACCCACCTTTAATTAAAATTATTTTTCACTTCTCCAACTTAATTCTCCAACCAACAAAATTCCTATCTTGAATTAATTCTCTAAATTGATTCACCCAAAACACGTTATAAATTAATTATAAAAAGGCAAATTTTGCAACTTAGGGTTCCAGAAAAACTACAACTAAAAAATCCACTGCTAGAAAATCAAACTTATGAAACTAGAGTTTTAGAATTAAAACTTGTGAAATTAAGATGAACAAACCCAATATAATCACTAGAACATGTGAATTAGGGTTGATTCAGAAACTATATAACAAAAAATATTCACTGTAGAATATTTTTCAAACTTGAAATCACAACCAAGAACCAAACAGAACCCTAAAATAGGTTTATCTTTGTTGTATAATTTGGTCTAGAACAAATAATATGAAAAATTAACAAACCTTGAACCCAAATTGAAATTTCAAGTTTTATGATAAAATCTGGATTAATCTTTGAATCGTATGAGAACTGGGCTTTAATTATTTTGTAGACATTAAAGTTGTAATAGACTTTTAATAATCAATAATATAGAAATTAATAAATAAGCCCATTATACAAAATGTTAAGCCCATTTGATTAATAAACTAATTATTAATTACAAGGCCCAAATAGCATTCGTGTTACACGAGCCCGCGCTCCCTGCGTCACCTAACTCGATTAATCATCGTTGTCATTATTTTGATCGACAAGTTAATCCAATACTCTAAAATCATTTGATAACACTAAATTTACCAACAAATGCTGAAACAAAATATAAAAAACACTTATGAATAAAATGGATTTTTAAATATTTTTAATCCCAGCCGGTTCAGCTCTAGCGGTTATTTAATCAGAACCGTCAGTTTTTACCGAGAAATGTTTATTCCAAAATACGAGAACCAGAAAATCGGCCCTATAACACCACTTTGGTTCGGATCTAGCGGTTGAGTTTAGATTCACCGGTTCTGGCGGTTCGAAATCGTGATTGTTCAGCCTTATAGTTTGTTTCGCTTTTCTTTTCATCCCCTCCCCTAAAGAATATTCTTCTTAATGCTTGATTCCTATACACAATTGGGTGCTTTGTATAATGAGAAAAAAAATACAATGGTAAGTTATCTAAGACTGATTTTTAGTAAAGTTACGATCCACATCAAAATCACCAGCGAGATTTATAAAAAGAACTAAAGATATTGTTCCTTGGTTACAAAACTAGCAATTCCTATCTTATAGTTTTCGTCTCATAATCTCTAATCATGTGTAGGTACCCGCAACTGCAAGCAAGATCCCAATAAGCACCATGAATCCGGTAACCATCAACTCAAGTCTAAATATCCTATAAGTGCCGGAAATGTTCAAATAATACAATAATGGCAATATGATTAATGTTGTGACAAATAAACACACCCCCACAAGTGATATCAAGTACCCAGAGTTCTAGGGCTACAACTAGTGTTGTTATTAGCAGTGTCGTTTTGATTAAAAGGCTAAATTTGTTGTATTGACTAATGGAAATCGTTCTCCAATTGTGTTGACCGCTAATAGTGCACACGTGACTACTATTGGGTTCCTAAGGATGGTAAATATTACCACGTTTGAGCTACTATTGTTGGTTGGAAGGTTTAAGGTAATATGTGAATCTACCTTTGAACCAAACATTAGGTAACCAATAATGGCCATCAAAGAGTAAGTAATTGTGAAAAAGATGAAACACAATAGCAACTCCTACATAATGGATAGTTATAGTTAATATGTGAACAACAAAAACAAAAAAAAAAAGGAGACAGTTGCACAACAATGATGTTTGCTTGTACCTTTGAAAATTGATGTTTGTTTTTCACGGCCATATACAAAGTTGAGAAAACTGGATGAGCACCGTAGCAAAGAGTATACAAATAATGGCCAAAGGCATCCCGTTCCGATTATCATTTGACCCTTTTTTGTGAAACCCGACACCATCAAACTCACCAACCCTAAAGATCAAGCATAAGGTGATCAAAGATGCTAGGACAACACTTGCCTATATAATTGAAAGAATTTTCATATTATTGGATCAAATTGTAGGGAGTATGATCAAAGTTACGATAACTACATAACTTTTCTTGTTACCGGTGTGAAGCCCGCAAATATCAATGTCCATTGGTAGAAACAAGTGGTTTAAATTATGACCTTCCATGATCAAGAAACCAGTAACCAAAAAATATAGCTCAAGGTTCATAGTGAGTAACACTATCTCTCCCCGATGTTAGGATAAGTTTCTATAGGGTAATTAGTATCCATACAATTTTTAATTAGCAAACCAGTATAGATAGTTGATGCGGATAGTATGAAAATAATTGCCAAACTCATCCAACCCAAAAGATCGAGCCTAAGGTGATCAAAGATGTTAGGACACCACTTGCCAATATAAATGAAAGGATTTTCATATTATTGAACCAAATTGTTGGGAGTATGATTGAAGCTAGGATGAGGATGATCGCATAGCTTTTCTTGATACTCTCGGTGTGAAGCCCGTAAATATCAATGTCCAATTGTGGAAACAAGTGGTTTAGACTATCTAACTTCCATGATCAAGAAACCAGTAACCACCAAATTCAAGTCCCAATCGAATTTCAAATGAACATAAATATGTATGGCTAACTCCCACAATATTATTAGATCAAGAAAACTACCCAAAAACTTGATTCTTACAATCCAGAATACTGAATACATGGTATTTATAAGCTAATCTATCACATTAGACTTATACTAGGATTGCTCATATAATTATCCTATAAACATCAAACCTAACTCGTTTAGGATGCTAGATAATTATCTAACCAATTAATTAGGACATGATAATTATAACTAATTATTAAATCATTATCACATTTAATAATCTATAATTATCCACTCCTAAAAACCTCCTTAAGCCTTGCATGCCAAGTCGGTTTCATTGTTCGTAATTCCCAACATAAATAAAGTTCAAGGTTTACAATGACTAACACTATGAATAGGGTTGTAAACGAAACAAACGTTCACTGAACAGTTCGGCGGGAAGTTCGTTTACGTTCGTTCGTTTAATTAATGAACCAACATGAACATGAAATTCTGTTTGGTTAGTTAAATGAACAAACACGAACAGACATCTCGTTCGTGAACGTTCAATAACGTGTTCGTGAACATTAGTTCATGTTCGTTTGTTTATATTGTTCGTTAAAGATTTTTTAGCATTTATTTATTTTATCTAAACTTTTATATTCTTTAATTCTTATTTATCTCATTACCCAAACAAATAAAATAGGAAACCCTATCTCCACCCTGTTTATGCGCCATCCCACTATCCATCTCATCATTCACATCGTAGAATACTATCGACCTTCGTTCAATTATTAAGGCTTCAAGGTCTAGTAATGGTCCCTCTTACCATCCACCTCTAGCCACTGCCGTCTTCGCCAATTTTATCTACTTTCGTTTGTGTTTGTGAACCGTTCGTAAACACGTTCCTTTCCTTAATGAATAAACACGAATAGAAAAACTCGTTCGGTAAGTGTTCATGAACCGTTCATGAACACGTTATATCCTTAAAGAATGAACACGAACAAAGCCTTGTTCGTATTCATTTGGTTCTTTACAGACCTTACTATGAACCTTCTTGTCTTACCAAAGGTTCTCTCCCCGATATCAGGATAATTTTTTATTGTTGTATCAAAATCCATGCATACTTTAATTCGCAACCGGTATAGAAAGTTGATGCGGATAATACGTAAAGGAGCCAAACTAAACCAACCTTCCACGCCCAAAATTCTTATGTTTAAAGTGTGCATTGTACTTTGATAGGCCTGGGGGGTTGATATACCATTGTATTTTTTGAGGTGTGGGAGGTTAGTTGAGTTTGGCCACTTTTCATACTATCCGCATCAACTTTCTATACGGGTTTTCTAATTAAGGTATGTAAGGATACTGATCCAACTATAGAAAGTTATCCTGACTTTGGCGAAAGAGCCTTTGGTCATATCGGAAGGTTCATAGTGTTACTCACTGTGAAATCTTGAGCTATATTTGGTGGTTATCGGTTTCTTGATCAGGGAAGGTGATAGTTTAAACCACTTGTTTCCACAACTGGGCATCGACATTTACGGGCTTTGCATTGAGAGTACTAAGAAAAGTATGTGATTATCGTAGCATAAATCATATTCAAAACACTTTTGTTACAGTAATTTGAAAATTCTTTCATTTATATCAATTGGTGCCCTATCGTGATCAATCACCCCAGGCTCGATCTTTTGGGCTGGTTGAGTTTGGAAATTTTTTTATACTATCCGCATCAACTTTCTATACTGCTTTGCAAATTAAAAAATGTATGGATATTGATCCAACTATAAAAAGTTATCCTGACCTCGGGGAGAAAGCCTTTGGTAATACCGGAAGGTTCATAGTGTTACTCGTTATGAACCTTGACCTATATTTGGTGGCAATTGGATTCTTGATCATGGAAGGTGAAAAATAAAACCACTTGTTTCCACAACTGGACAATGATATTTACGGTCTTTATATAAATAGCAACAAAAGATATGTAGTTATCGTAGCTTTGATCATACTCCCCAAAAATTGGTCTAGTAATATAAAAATTCTTTCATTTATATAGGCAAGTGGTGTCCTAGCCTCTTTGATCATCTTAGGCTCAATCTTTTGGGTTGGTGAGTTTGATGGTGTCGGGTTTCACACAAAGGGTAAAATGATAAACTAGAACGAGATGCCTTTTGCCATCATCTGTATGCTTTTTGCTATCAAGCTCATCCGGTTTTCCCAACTTTGTATACGCCTGTGAGAAACAAACATTAATTTTCAAAGGTACTAGCAAACAACAGCGTTGTGCAATTGTCTCCTTTTTGTTTTTGTTGTTCATATATTAAGAGTTAAATGTCTGGTTGGCCCTCGTGGTTTGCAGATATTACATAGTTGGTCCCAAGGCTTCTATAATTATAGAGTTGGTCCCAGTGGTTGTAGGGCTGTTCATGAGACGACCCGAGCCGAGCCAGAGCAAGCTCGTGCTCGGCTCAGAGTTGAAACCGAGCTGAAAATCTTAGCTCGAGCGCGACTTGGTTTTTAACCGAGCCAACTCGACTCGGTTTAGCTCGAATTTAAAAATAAATATTAAAACTTAGCTTTCAAAATTTAATAGTCTAAGATATTGTTCAATAATTAATGACATATCCAAAATAAGTTCAACATACTATATTACAAGCCAAAGTAAAGTTTTAATCAAATACAAAATCAGTTTTAAATCTCAATGAAATATGATATAAGTTCAATAGCTTCCTAATTAACCCCTAGATATGACCCAGATATCTAACTGCACTCCTTAATACCTACAGACAATAACTTATTTTCTATAATATATTATATGTACATTAAAATAAAGTATACTAAAAGTAAAATAATCCGAGCTAAGCCGAGTTGAGCTAGAAAGCGAGCCAAATCGAGCCAATTTGGCTCGATACGAGTTGAGTCGAGCTAGGCTCACTTTCCAACCGCTCGGCTCACTTTCAAATCAAACCATATCGAGCAAGCTTTTTCCGAGCTAAATCCGAGCGAGCTCCAAGCCGCGAGCTTTTTAGACAGCCCTAAGTGGTTGTAGTTTATGCACTTGTGTGGTCCTTATCACTAACCTGTGTTAAGTTTCTTGGTTAAGCGTGTTCAAAATGATTAGATTGCCCATGCACAATTAAAAAAATATAAAGATGGGCCCACCCTCATCTTCTTCATCCTATTTCTATCTCTCTCTTAAAAAAACCCTACCACCATCTTCACTTCCACCGTCAACCCACCACCACCACTTCCACTGTCACCTTCAAGAGAAAAAAAAATATAACCTTTAATGAGTGAAACAAAAACCCACCACAATTTCTTTTTAAAATCACCATTCTTCTTGGAGTTTATAGATCTGGTATGAGGGAAACCATGGGTCTTGCTCTTGATGATGCACAAGATCTGTTCCTGCCACCAATCATTTTGGGTTTTGTTGATACACCAAATACAAGACCAACGGTGGTAGCTGGACTGACTAGGCAAAATGGTTGAAGGGTTCAACCTTGCCTAACGCAGGTCGTGGGGTCCCCCCACGTTTGCAAGACGTGGAAGGAGGTTTACTAGTTTATTGCTGTTCCTTGCTATGGATCCTCCTCTGAATTGTTCTCAGATTCGGAAGTGGTAGCAAAGGGAATGTGTGTGTTGGATGTGAAAGGGAGTGACTTGTGTGAAACAAGCACTCAATGTGGATGACCAGGGATTAGGGAATCAGCGCTGGTCAGGAGGTGTCTTCTGAAGTAAATGAAGTGTCATTTTATAAGAGAAGACATCTCCCGAAGTGGAATGTATTAGACTAGTAACCTTGCTTGAAGTGGAGGGTTTCCCCTTTCGGGGGTTGAAGGCTTTTGACCCCCGGATAATAGCGTGCATTGTGCAGACCTGCTTTACTTTTGCGGCTTGTGGGTTGGTGAAGCGATCTCCAGATGTGACTGGCCACTGTTTGCTTTTCCCATACCACAACTTTACAACCATTGAACCGTTTAACCGTTCGAGCGTTTACATATTTAGTCATTTTATTTAGTCTTTGAGGCTACCCCCGTCATCAGCCCCCCAAGTCAGAGGTTTTTGGGTGATGAGCTCAAAGACTTCTGACTTTTATGTACGTATTTTATTGCCTGAAGGTTTCGAGGGTTCGTTGCTTGAAGGCTTGAAAGGTTGAAGGCAGTTAATGTTTTGAATTTGAATTTTAAATAACTGACAATTGATTTGATTGATGTATGGCAGTTGATAGGGTGGCGGTTTTCGCAGGAGTTACTGTTTTGCCATTATTACCCCTATTGTAGGTTTATACTTATTTTATATTTCCAAACTTATCCATTTGTTTCATAATTTTTTCAAGTGTCTCGCCATTTTCTCCTTCTTCTAAGGTTAGTTCCGGTTTCTTTACATCTTGCTTTCTTTATTTTCTGTTTTCAAAAATGGGTGCTCGTAAGGACTTAGCAAAATCTTTTTCCCGGTTAACACAAGAGAAGGTAGATTTATTTTGTATGGAATATGGTATTGATAGGAAGTTTAACCCAACTGCCCCTGCTTGTGATGTTCCTGTTGATAAACCACCTTCTGGTTCGATTGCCCTTTATTGTAGTCATTTTGAGTTCTCGAACCTTCGTTATCCCTTTTCGTTTTTTGTTTTGAACTTGTTGGAGTATTATCGGGTTTCTTTTGGGCAAGTTCATCCAAAGGGGATGGCTAGGGTTTTGCATTTTGAGGTTTTGTGCCGTGCTCTCGGGTATGATCCTTCCCTTTTACTATTTCGCCGGTTTTTTCGCTTGGCTAAGAATGGCGATTGGTTTACTTTTGAAACAACCAAAGTTGATACCTGCCTTATTTCGTCGATGCTTACTACACTTGGGGCTTGGAAAGACCGCTTTTTCTGGGTCTCCGATACTATTCTCCCATTTAAAATGGTGTGGAGGAATCCGGATGCTGTTCTCAATGATCCGGAACCTTTCGAGTCTGAATTGAATGCTGTTTTTCTCAATGCCATCCGGGGGTGCCCTTCGAGGGTTCGTCCCTTTCCTGAGCACTTACTAGTTCTTTTAGGGGTTAGTAAAATTTGGGGGAATGTTGATCGGGATCCGGTTCTTATGAGGAGTGGAATGGGTATGCACTTTCTTTTTTTGTCCTCTTTGTGTTTTTCTTAACCTATGACTTATGTGTTGTTGTTTTTTGCAGTCATGTCTGCTTTGGATTTTATTAAGAGCGACGATACTTCTGATGTTGTTTTTGAGGATGCTCCGTCTGTTCCTGGTGAGAATGTTGTGGTTAGGACTGTTGATCAAAGATTTGAGGGATCAGGTTATGTTAGTGCTGCTACTGTCAAAGGTTTTTCTAAGTCCAATGTTCCTAAGTCTTCAACTCGTCGATCTTCTTGTCGGTTGTTGAAGGCTGGTCCTCAATCCACTTCCACTGAACCGGTGGATTTGAGTGATGATATTGAAGTTTCGGAAGATCAAGGTGTTGAAGCAGGTGCTGAGAAGGATAAGGAATTGGTTGTTCATGGTAAAAAGGTTTCAGGCAAGAAGGTTGTTGCCACTCCTGTTCAGGAATCTTCAAGCAGGGACGTTGAAGGGTTGGATCCGGAAGGGATTTATGTGCCTGCTTGGTCGGTGAAGAATGATGACAGCTTCAAAGATGCTGTTGTTTGTGAGGATGCTCTGAGTCACATTGCTCCTCCATCGGTTCACAAGACCATTGCTGGGATGGATGATGATCTGATGTTGTCCCGTATGATTTTAAGTACTTGCAACCTTGCTGCCATGCTTCCTCAAGGCATTGCCTGTTTTCGTCAAAGAATGCAGGAATATGAAGAATTCTCCAAGAAGAAGGATAAAATGAAATCCTCCATGGCTGGGATGAAGAAGGAGATTGCTAGTTTTGCCGAGAAAGAAGCGGCGTGGGACAAGAAGGTTAGCGACTTGAAGAGGATGCATGAGATTGAGATGGGTGATTTGAAAAAGAGTTTTGAGGCTAACTTGTTGAAGTTAAAAGCTGACCGGGAGACTTTGGCTGTGCAACAGAAGGCATTTGCTAAAGAGAAGGATGGGTTGAAGGCTTTGGTTGCCCAGGCTACTGGGGATAACCAATGGCTCATTGAGCAGGGTTTCCATCAAGTGGTCACCTATCTGTTGCACTCCAAAGAGTTTAATTCTGCCCTTGGCGATGTTTACACTAAACTACTCAATTTAGGAAAACACCAAGGTCTTATTGCAGGTTATAAGCTCCATGAGTCCGGTCATCCTTTGGAGAAGTCACCTCTGTTTCGGCCCGAGGCTTCTGATGTTTTTAAAGGCTCCGTTGAGCAAATGGAGAAGCTGACTTATCCTTACATCCATCAAGTTTCTGGTTGCTTTGGTAAGCCTCTTGCTGTGTTGCAGGATTTGAAGCCGGAGGGCTTAAATGAGAAGGTCTGTGCTGAAATCCTGGGATCTCTTTCAAGGAAGAGGTCTTATTTGGGTGATAGTGACGATACCCTTTCAGGTCAGCCGGATGTTCTTAAGGATGCAAGCTTGGAGGCTTCAGCGGTTGGTGGTGATGGAGGTTTGAAGACTAAAAAGTTGAAGAAAACAAAGAAGGCCAAGGGCGAAGGTTCTGGAGTTTCCAAATCTGTTGATGCTTGATTCGTAGCTTTCCTAGTACTGAAAACAATTTATGTTTTGTAATGTTATCTTGAACAATATTAGGTTATTAGGAACCCTTAAGGTTCCTGTTGGTTGTGTTTTAAGGCTTTTGTGGCCGCTGGAACAGTAGTTTAAGCTTGCAAGTTATTAGGACTTGCTCTAACTTATGTTTGAAAGTCTTTTGGTGCTTTCTTTTATATGATGTTATGTTTTAACTATCTTCCTTGAATTATGGTTTTATGCTTATGCTTTTTTAGTCAAGGTAGTTTATTTGGCTTCTAACCTTCCAGGCCTTTTGGCTGTCTATTAATAGGTTGAAGCCTTTAAGGTTTCGAGATATTACCCAGGTGGCTTGAAGCCTTGAAGGTTTCTTAGTTTTGCGTCCTGGCTTGGTTTGTACCTTTGTGATTTTTTGTCCAATTGACTTTGTTCTTTTTGGATTTGCTTTGTTCTTTTGTAACTTTGTCTTTGTCGAGTTTGTGCTGCCCTTATGTTTTTTATACCTAAAAGGGTTCAGTGCTGCAGACACTTAGCCTTGGCATTTTTAACAAGAAGAGATGGCACCTATCCTTTTAATTATTTCTTTTGGCTTTTTAGCCTTTTTTGTGGACTATTTCTAAGGCTTAGGGGGCATTTGGTGTAGGCTGCTTATACCCGTCTATGAGACAATTTTATTTTTTCTTAACAAGTCTCATGGAGTTGTATTGATTTAGGAACTCACCCCTTATATAGGCTCATTCAACCCTTGAACCTATTGAGCGATGTGGCCTGGGAGCTCATCCCCTTACATGGCCCCTGCCATGGAGTTTTTTGCTAGGTTCTCAACCTGATTTTGGGATAGAAAGACAAGTTTGATAAAAACAACTTCATTCATCAAAGCAATACTTTCTTTTTACAAAAAGTATTCATAATCCTGCTTGAAATACATTTTGATACAAACCAAACTTTCCCGTTTAAACATGGAACCTTTTCAGGGTTTTGCCGTTCCAATGTCTTGGAAGCCTTTTGCCTTCTGAATCAGCCAGCTTGTAGGATCCACCTTTGTGTGCTTCAAGGATGGTGTATGGGCCCTCCCATTTTGGGCCAAGCTTTCCTTGATTTTGTTTCTTCCTGGCTTCGTTGTTTCTGAGGACCAGGTCCCCTGGCTTGAAACGTTCGTACTTGACTTTTTTGTTGTAGTAAGCTTCCATTTGTTGCTTGTATTTGGCTTCTTGAATTGCGGCTTGATCTCTTGCTTCCTCTAGGAGTTGTAAATTCAACATGGTCTCTTTTTGGTTTGCTTCGGGATCCATGTTGACAATTCTTTGGGTTACAACTCCTATTTCGGCAGGGATCACAGCCTCGGATCCAAATACCAAGCTGTAAGGTGTTTTCTTATGGCTTGTTTTTTCTGTTGTTCTAATTGCCCATAGGACACTAGGCAATTCTTCGAGCCAGTTGCTTTCGTATCTTCCCAATCTTGTCTTGATGCCTTCCACTATGCTTTTATTTGTTCTTTCAACCTGGCCGTTTGATTGCGGATAAGCCACTGAGCTGAAAACTTGATTGATTTTGTATTCCTTGCACCAAATGCTGAAAGGCTTCTCAGCAAATTGTCTTCCGTTATCAGTGACAAGTACTCCCGGCAATCCATAACGGCAAATAATGTTCTCCCAAACAAAGTCAATGACTTGTTTTCCCGTGATTTTGGCAAGTGGTTTGACCTCGGGCCACTTAGTGAAGTAATCTACTGCCACTAGTAAGAATTTTACCCCTCCTTTGCTAGGGGGAAATGGACCAACAATGTCCATTCCCCATTTATGGAATGGCCATGCTGAGGTTATTGGGACTAAGTCGTGCTTGGGACTTTTTGGAATCGGTGCATGGATCTGGCAAGCATCACATTTCTTCAGTTCTTCGGTTGTATCCCGATGCATTGTAGGCCAGAAATATCCGAGGTTCATGAGCTTTGCAACTACCGACCTAGCTCCAAAGTGAGCTCCACACACACCTTCATGAATTTCCTTGATCAAATACTTACTTTGCTCGGGACCGACACATCTTAGCAAGGGAGCAAGGTAACCCTTTTTGTAAAGGGCTTCTCCTTGCAGTATGTATTGCCTTGCCTTGATTTCAACCCTTTTAGCTTCCACTTGATCATTGGGTAATTCACCATTTTTGAGGAACTTTCTTATGGGAGTCATCCAGTTTGGTTCTTCTTCGGTAACCACATCTTGAACCTCCAATTCATTAATGGATGGGGCCTTCAACACTTCTACCAGTACCTTCTTGGTGAGGTGGGCAAAAGTGAGAGATGCAAGCTTACTTAGGGCATCGGCCTTTTTGTTTTGAGATCTGGGGATCTGTTTCATGTTGCATGCTTGGAAGGTACTCATTAGTAGCTGTCATTCACTTGGCTTGAGACCAGCAACGAATCCGTGAACACTTCAAGCTTTTCAACCTTCATTTCTTTGGCCAGCCTTAGGCCGGCTATTAGTGCTTCGTATTCAGCCTCGTTATTGGTGGTCTGAAAATCAAAATGGAGAGCATATGTGAATTCCAAACCTTTTGGGTTGATCAAAATTAATCCAGCCCCTGACCCTTCAACGCTTGAAGCCCCGTCGGTAAAAAGCTTCCAGGCTTCAGGGTTGGAAGGTTCACTGGTGGTAGTGTTTACTTCAGTGGCTGTTTGGTTTGGGACTTCCACAATGAAATCAGCCAAGACTTGAGCCTTGATAGCTTTCCTTGGGACATAGGTGATGTTATGTTCACCTAGTTCTATGGCCCATTTGGCTAATCGCCCCGAGTTTTCAGGTTTTTCAAGCACACTCTTAATAGGTTGGTCGGTGACCACTTGTATAGGGTGTGCTTGGAAGTACCTTCGAAGCCTCCTAGCTGTTTGAACTAGGGCTAGGGCAAGCTTTTCAAGGGGAGGGTATTTTGTTTCAGCCAGTTTTAAAGTTTTGCTGAAAAAATAAACGGGTACCTGGGCCTTGTCTCGCTCAATGGTGAGGACTGCACTGATGGCCTCGTCCGCGATTGAGAGGTACACCGATATTAACTCCCCGTTTTTTGGTGCCGCAATGTTTGGTAGGGAAGCTAGATGTTGCTTCATCTGGTTGAAAGCTTCTTCAGCTTCTTCAGTCCATTTGAAATCCTTCTTATCCGAGCAGTTCTTGAGCGTTTTGTAGAAGGGCAGAGATCTTTCGGCCAACTTTGAGGTAAAACGCTTCAAGGCTGCAAGCTTCACGTTCAAGCTTTCAACCTCCTTCTTGGTCTTTGGTGGTTTGGTTTCAAGGACGGCTTTTACTTTGTTAGGGTTGGCTTTGATGCTTTGTTTTCCAACGATGTGGCCCAAAAATTTTCCTTCCTCGAATCCAAATGAACACTTTTCCGGATTAAGCTTCATGTTAACCTTTCTGAGGTTCTTGAAAGTTTCTTGAATATCATCGAGCATTTGATATTCCGTCTTTCTTTTGATAACCAAGTCATCGACATATGCCTCCATGTTTTTGCCAATTTGGCTTTCGAAGGCTTTGTCAACGAGCCGTTGATAGGTTGTTCCGGCATTTTTGAGGCCGAAAGGCATCTTTTGATAACAAAAGATCCCTTTATCCGTGTGAAAGGCTGTCTTTTCCTCATCCTCTTTCTTCATGAGGATTTGGTGATAACCTTTGTGTGCATCAAGAAAGCATTTGAACGAATAACCCGTGAGGGAGTCAACCTTGAGATCGATTTCCGGTAGTGGATAGCAATCCTTGGGACAAGTTTTGTTAAGATCTTTAAAGTCTATGCACATCCTCCAAGAGTTGTCTGGTTTCTTGACCATAACCGGGTTTGCAACCCATGACTGGTATTTGACTTCTCGGAGAATACCGGCCGACATAAGCTTTTCAACCTCTTGGCAGGCTGCCAGACTTCTCTCAGGTGCCAAGCTTCTTTTCTTTTGGACCACAGGCTTGACCTCCGGTGGTATTCTAAACTCATGCTCGGCAATGTCCCGGGGGATCCCGGTCATATCTTCGGGAGACCAAGCGAATACATCGCTGTAGTGTGTTAGCAATTTTTCAAGGTATGAAAGGGTCTTTTGAGAAAGGTCTGGGTTGACCCTTATTCTTTGTTCAGGGTATTTAGGGTTTATGACCAACCTTTGCCTGTCTTCTTCACTGTTTGAACTTTCACCTTCAACCATGTAGGCTTCCTGAGAGGGTTGAAGGGTTGCTATGCCCCTCTCGGTAGGGAATTTGACTGTGCCGTGGCCAACAGACACGGCCATGTAAAATGCACACTGTCCTGGTCTCCCAATGATCACATCATAGCTTGAGGGGATGTTGATAACCACAAAGGTGAGTGGTTGGGTTCTTTCTTTTAAACCTTCACTGAAACGAACATTAAGTGTCAATTGCCCTAAAGGCTTGAGGGGTATGTCAGCGATACCTTTTATAGAGGTTCCAGAGGGTTGAAGCCTTGAACGTTCTTCACTGCTCAATCGGTTGAAGAATTTTTCGAACATGATTTCAGTGGCAGCCCCCGTGTCTATGTATGCCTTGCATGTTTGCAACGTTCCCACGGTAGCTTCTACCACGAGGGGGTTAAAGAGAGGGTCTTTCTCCGCTGGGGGGAAACAAACACACTGAAGCTCCCAAGCTTCCAACCTCTGCCTCTTGTGAGGAACCTTTCCATCGAAATCTACCATATTGACTTCCTTACCCTTTCCTTCAGCCATCTTGTCCCGGACTCCCTTTACCAAATGAGCGAGTTCTCCGGACTTAACAGCCTCTTCTATTCTTTTCTTGAGTTGGAAGCAATCATTGGTGTGGTGACCTTTTTCTTCATGAAACTCGCAGTACTGGGTGGAGTTCTCGTTCTTCCTGCTCTTTGGGAGAGGCCTAGGAGGCCGAAAGTTTTGTTTAACTTCTTCTGTTGCAAGGATTTCTTGAGGGGTCTTTGTGAGGGGTGTGAAACTTATGCCTTTTTCCCTGCTCGAAAGGTTCCGACTTTCAGACCTTCGAGGGTCTGAACCCTTTGACCGCCTGTCATAGGAGTTGAAGTTCCCTCTTTTTCTGGCTGGACTGTTGCTTCTCCAGCCGGACCCTCTTTTTCTTTGTTCCTTAATGTCTACTGCCTCCTCTCCCCGGATGTGGGCTTCAGCCCTTTCAAGAGCTTCTTCTAGGGTCTTGGGTAGAGATTTGTTGAAATCCCTTGTAAGGTACTTAGAGGTGATGGCAATCATGAAGCCAGCCACTCTCATTTTCTCATCGGCCCCTACATAAGTCAGACCTTCCTTTTTGTATCGTTCAATGAAAGCACGGAGACTTTCATCATCACGTTGTTTTATCTGAAAGATCACTGTTGCGTCTTTGACATATCGCCTTTGTTGGGAGAAATTGGCCAGGAAACCTTTGCTAAGATCATCAAAGCTTCGAATGCTTTGAGCAGGTAAGTCATTGAACCAGATCCTGGCGGATCCAACAAGAGTTTGCATGAACATTAGGCAACACTCAGCGTTTGACCATTTCTCTATCCTAGCTGCACCGGTGAAGATCTGAAGATGGTCCTCAGGATCTTCAGTCCCATCATACGTCCTGATGTGTGATGGCATTTTGATCTTTGACTGGAAATCATAATCGGCTATCTGCCTTGAAAAGCATGAGAGGTTACTTGGCTTGTATGGTTTAGCCAGGTCTTCTTCAGCCCTTGCATCAACATTACTGCTATTGCCATTATTTCCCTGAGTGGCAAGCACTTGATTAATAAAGTGTTGCCATGGGAAGTTGGCCATCATCTGGGTTATCATGCTGGGCACGGGGTTGAAGCCTTGAAGGCTTCCTGGGCCAGCGGAGCAGTTTATCCCGAGGGGAGTACTCATAATAGCACTTCGTGCTAAAGGGAGTACGGACAAAGCTTGCTCCCATGTGGTTGTGGTAGATGCTGGATAGTTTGTTACTGGGGATTGTAGGAGCTGGTCAAGAGTTAGCTCGTGTCCCAAAGGAGCACCACTAGTAACTGGTTGGGAAGAGAAGATAGGGTGCACCGTAGGATTTGTCATAGTGGATAGATAAGGGTGAGGGTTTGAAAGGTTACTGGGGCCAGCCTCACTTCTTGTTGCAAAAAGAGGGGGAGGTGGCCCAGGAGACAATGTTGGCTCAGGTTCGTCATAGTCTAAACGAATCCTCACTCCCTTTTCTCTTTCTTTACTCACGTGCTGGTTGAGAAGGGACATTAGCACAAGGAAATTGTTGGCAACCCCTTCGGGGGTGAGTTCAACACATGATGGGGCGTCGGAGACACCGATATTGGGAGATGGAACTCCGGATCTGGACGGAGTTGGTGTGTTGAAGTTGAGGAACTCGGGTGTGCTCCCCGGAGTTGAGAAAGAAGTTGGTATAGCTACGTGAGCTTGGCTACTACCCGGAGTAGAAGTGTTTGGAATCTG
The DNA here is from genome assembly GCA_030545235.1 of Helianthus tuberosus. Lineage (NCBI taxonomy): Eukaryota > Viridiplantae > Streptophyta > Magnoliopsida > Asterales > Asteraceae > Helianthus > Helianthus tuberosus. The sequence goes on from CM060369.1 coordinate 91,566,789, forward strand.
ATTTACCTCTTCCGGGGATCCACTTTCAGACATGGTGATTTTAAGTGAAGAGAGGTACACTACTAGGTCTTTTGGAGAAGAAATAGCGGCGTAGCCCCACGGTGGGCGCCAACTTGTTGATACAACAAATACAAGACCAACGGTGGTAGCTGGACTGGCTAGGCAAAATGGTTGAAGGGTTCAACCTTGCCTAACGCAGGTCGTGGGGTCCCCCCACGTTTGCAAGACGTGGAAGGAGGTTTACTAGTTTATTGCTGTTCCTTGCTATGGATCCTCCTCTGAATTGTTCTCAGATTCGGAAGTGGTAGCAAAGGGAATGTGTGTGTTGGATGTGAAAGGGAGTGACTTGTGTGAAACAAGCACTCGATGTGGATGACCAGGGATTAGGGAATCAGCGCTGGTCAGGAAGTGTCTTCTGAAGTAAATGAAGTGTCATTTTATAAGAGAAGACATCTCCCGAAGTGGAATGTATTAGACTAGTAACCTTGCTTGCAGTGGAGGGTTTCCCCTTTCGGGGGTTGAAGGCTTTTGACCCCCGGATAATAGCGTGCATTGTGCAGACCTGCTTTACTTTTGCGGCTTGTGGGTTGGTGAAGCGATCTCCAGATGTGACTGGCCACTGTTTGCTTTTCCCATACCACAACTTTACAACCATTGAACCGTTTAACCGTTCGAGCGTTTACATATTTAGTCATTTTATTTAGTCTTTGAGGCTACCCCCGTCATCAGGTTTCATCGGATATATTGAACGATTTGGATCTGAATGTTCTTGAGGAAGCCATCACAGCAGTATGGCCACACCGGAAGAATATTATCCATTCCTCCGCTCTTTCTTTCTCTCATCTTTCTCACTCTCTATGAACCGTCGGCCCCCACCATGGGCGGCAGAGCCACGGTGGTGGTCGTTTAGGGAGGTAGGAACATGGTGGTGGAGGTGGAGGTGGATTGACGATGGAGGAAGTGTGATGGGTTGACAATGGAGGTGGAGGTGGTGGGTTGAAGGTGACGGTGGTGGTGGTAGGTAGACGGTGGAGGTGAAGGTGAAGGTGGTGGTAGGGTTTTTTTTAGAGGGAGGGAGAAAGATATAGGAGGAAGAAGATGAGGGGTGGGCTATCTTTCTATTTTTTTTAAGTTTTTTAATTCTTTGGAGGTAATCTAGTTATTTCACAATCATAAGATAGGAATTACTAGTTTTCTTTAACCAACAAACTATATCTTTAGTTCTTTTTTGCAACTCTCACGGGTGATTTTTTGATGGATAGTAGTGAAATAGTTTAACATGTTAATTAAATACCCATAATGGGGTAACTTTATAGAATGGTAATCAAGTTTCATAGTTGTTCTAATAAGGTCACTCAATCTTTTTTTGTCTCTCTAAAATCATTAACCTGTAAATCACGCAAGATTGGAACAGTAAATGAAACTTAGATGACTATAGAGGGACAAAAAAAGATAGAGTGACTTTATTGGAACAAGAGAGAAACTTGGTTACTATTCTATGACGTTTTCCCCATAATAAATATTACTTTTCGTTCTTTAGAAAATGGTGGAGAGTTTTTTTGTAAGAAGAAAAAAAAAATCAACTAATAACAATGTTTCATTTAATATTTGTATTTAATGTAAATGTAAGGGTATATCGGTAAAATTACATAGAGCATCAATTTGTAGTCTTCCTTTTTTAATACCTAACTACATGAAATTTGTAACTTATTTTTAAAATATATTTTTTTTTCAAAAAAATAATAATTAAATAGAGTGTATTATAAATTACAAGGTGTGTAGTGTCACACCCCGACCACGTAAAACAACAAATCGTGGCGGAAACGTCGGGGAGTGTTGTAACAGAATAATTGCTTCACAACCATGGAATACAAAAAGTTTCGTTTTATTTATTCATTAAGTAATTTACATTGTTTTAACACGAAACAAACAAGTTACATATCGACTATCACTGTTATTAACTAAGGTCTCGTCCAGATCCTATGTGACTCATGCATCCTAACAATCAACATCAAGCAACAACACCTGAAACATATGTAAAAACAAAGTCAGCAAAGAAATGCTGGCGAGCTCTTAGGTTTTATAAGAGTGTCGGATTCATGGCTAGTTTACATGTTGCAATACCTTATTAAAACCCTTGTTTTGAAAAGAGTAAAATATTGCAACATCATTAACCAACTCAAATCAAGCGGGTTATAATTTATAAAACCTCGTAGCCATGATTCTTAACCCAAAAACATTTGTTTTAGTAAACCAAATTGTAAAACATCTCGTAATAACTCGTTAATAAAACTCGTATGGTTTATATCTTCTCGAAAACATCGTTATGTGACATCGTGATAACCTCGTTTACCCAAGTGAACTAAATAACGCCACGGTATGTAATATGAGGAAAACACTTATATATAAGAAGTACTAGCGGCGTATCTACCATGTTTTCATCACATTACACCCGTCCCGTTATCTAAACACTAACCAAAAACCAATCATTTATCCAACTCGTTTAACTTGTTTAAGTCGTTTCGAAATCGTTAACTCGTTTAAATCGTTTTCCAAATCGTTTAACTCGTTTAAGTCGTTTAAATCATCCTTGTTTTAATTGTAAAAACTATTTTTGGTCGTCTCGCTAATAACATTCAACCCTTCATGACTCGACTATCTTGCTTCTCGCATTAACAAACCACCAAAGGGTAAGTTAACAATCACAGATTCAGTCGTTACCCACATAACCATGGGTGCAGTCTGATAACGGGATTTGTCAGATCCTATGGTACCATAACCTAATACTGGTCGGTTCGGCCAAAATTAATGAATGTCATTCGTTATGTAACTACAACCAACAAGTTTGTTCACATTATCGAAATCGTTATTAGTTTAGTATAAACCATCTTAATCGTTTTTGAAACCATTGTTAAAATATCGAAATCATTTTGATACATATGAATCACCCCAAAACAATTGAAAACAGTAAAACTGGGTAACTATGTACTCACGTGAAGTGCAAAGTATCCTCAATCAATAGAACTTCAACAAACTCAAGTAAAACAGAGAAATCAAGCAACACCTAGTAATCGAATCACTAGTAAATAAATCGACACCTAAATCGGAAGATCGGATAGAATGAGGTCTTGTAAACCAAATGAGTGTTGGAACTCATGTGATATGGTTTAACAAAGCCTACATCCTAAATCAGAACCTAACCTAAGTGCTTTCGACCCATTACGACCCATTAAGGTAGCTTACGCTACTTTAACGCATCGTTCGCGCAACGCGCGTTCGAGATATCTAACTAGTCCTATGACAAGTTTATATGCCTAAACATGTTACATAATTAGTTTAAGTGATAAAAGTTAAGTTACATATGCTTAATTACCAATTATGCATGAAAAGGGCATTTTGGTCATTTACCTAAGGCATATAAACAACCTATCATACAACTAATTAAACCTAAGTGACCATAAGGTATAACCTCGGAAGGTTATTCCCTATGCAACTATGGTCACTAAACATGTTTGGTCGGATCCTAAAGATCGACCAAACGGGTCGAGTTCGAAAGTCTAAGCGGCTGTTTAGTCCGCTTGACTTACGACTCTACATAAGCACTATACTAAAACTGCCGAGCTAAACATGCTAAAACATGTTTAGTTAAGTTAGAAAATAGGTTTTGGTATCAAAACAAATGATTTTGATACCCAAGAGTAGTTTGGTTACAAAATACGCACAAATGCGCATTTTGGCCAAAACTACGACTCGTCACTCCGCCTAGTCAACATGGTAATCAGTAGGTATAGTCACAAGGGACTATAACCATCGTGATTACGCTTACGTTGCGAAGTTCCAACGAACTTCATGTTGACCATTGACTGGTCAAAGCTGAAAGTCAAACTCTGTTTGACTTTTGTGCTTGAAATACAAGAACAAGCAAGAAGAGGACTTACAAAGGGTCCAAGAAGGTGTTTTGATTCAAAGTTACTCAGGTATGAGGTGTTAAAACCTCAACTTAGAGCAGAAGTTGAATCAAGGTGTGAAAAACCCAAATGAGGAAGCTTCCATGTGTTTTGAGGGTGTAATCTTGGCCATACATGTGGGTAGATGGTATTAGAATACAATGGGAGCTGAAAACCAGCTCCAGGTATTGCAAATCTTGCATTAAAACCCCTGAATTTGGACCAGATTGCTGAATCTGATGTTTTTGTCTGAACTGGCCTCGCGGCCCGCACAAAAATACTATCAAACCTTACGCGGCCCGTGTAAGGATGTTTCACAGAATGTCAAAACAGGTCCCTGCACTTCAGAAACTTGGATTTGATGCATTTTTGACACGTTTAATTCCCGTTAACCTCATTTCAAGGCTCTAAAATGAAGTTAAAGTATAGGGAACTTGAAATATGCTCAAAAACATCTCGGATGTTGGCTCGTTTGGTCGTACGGTTGCGTTGTTCGGTTAATTACGACGAAAGTCGTAACGAACGCAAAAACGATCCAAATTACTCGACGAATGGAATTTTATCAAGCCAATCACTAAAATAAAATATTTTAATGATTATATAAATTTTTGGATGTCCGGATGTATTCAGAACGTAAGATATGCGCGAAAATGCAAACTTGTGCACTTTTTGACGCTTTTAGTCCCTATTGATCAAATAAGTTTATTTTAGCATACCGAACCCCTCAAAGCCTATTTCTAAGATATGTAAAGGATATTTAGGGTATGTTTAACTTATGATCAAGTTCCGGAATGTTCGTTACTATACAAATCGGTATAGTTTCATAGTTTGACACAATTAGTCCCTGCGATCGAACAAACTTGATTTCAACACACCAAACCATCCAACACTTACTTCTAAGTTATGTGGAGGCTATTTAAGGTATGTTAAGCCTATGTCACTATTCCGGTGTGTTTGTCGCGTTAAACTGACTGCGTTTACGCACCAGTTTGCGTATAACCTTCCAGAAAGCGATTTAAAGCTTGAAACCGAACTCGAATCAAATCGTAAAATCATCAAACACAAATATACACATAATAACACCAAAACACATATAATAACACTAAAGCACATTGTTTTATTAATAATCAACATTGTTTTACATTGTACATCGATTACATATCACAGTTGTCACAGTGTCCCCTACTTTAGGAAATTTCGTCCCGGAATTTTATTTAGAGGAAACTTGTGAAAAAATTGCGGATATTTCGCCTTCATCTGGTCCTCACGTTCCCAAGTAAACTCTGGGCCATGTTTGGACTCCCAGCGAACCTTAAGCAATCGAATCCGTTTGTTCTTCAACTGTTTGACTGCACGGTCCATTATCTCCACGGGTTTCTCGACAAAGTGCATCGTTTCATCGATTCGGATCTCGTCGAGAGGGATGTGAAGATCAGCATCAGCTAAACACTTTCGCAAATTGGACACGTGAAAAGTCGGATGAATATTTCCAAGCTCTAGAGGTAGCTCTAGTCGATAGGCAACCTTTCCAACTCTTTCAACAATATTAAATGGTCCAACATATCATGGTGCAAGTTTTCATTTCTTTCCAAATCTCACCACTCCCTTCCAAGGTGACACCTTGAGTAGGACACGGTCCCCGACTTGAAATTCTAAGGGCTTGCGTCACATATCCGCGTAACTCTTTTGACGGCTTCGAGCTGTCACAAGATTATCACGAATTTTCTTGATTTTGTCTGTTGTTTCCAGAATGAGCTCAGGTTCAGTAAGCTGAGCTTCACCGATCTCATTCCAACAGACAGGTGAACGACATTTTCGACCGTAGAGAGCTTCAAATGGTGCCATATTGATACTAGCATGATAACTGTTGTTGTAAGAGAACTCGATCAATGGAAGATGAGAATCTCAATTACCACCAAAGTCTATCATGCATGCTCTATGCATATCCTCCAAAGTTTGAATCGTTCTCTCAGATTGTCCATCTGTTTGGGGATGATAAGCAGTGCTTAGATTTAGTTGGGTCCCCAAAGCAGATTGCACGGTCTTCCAGAATTGAGATGAAAACCGAGCATCACGATCGGAAATGATATCCAAAGGAACACCATGTCGCGATACAATCTCATCAACATAAATCTTTGCAAGTTTATCAGCAGATAGATCCTCGCGAATCGGTATAAAATGAGCTGACTTTGTTAACCGATCGATAACAACCCATATAGCATCGTGAGCTTTAGATGTACGCGATAATTTAGTGATGAGATCCATCGCAATGTTCTCCCACTTCCAAACCGGTATCTCTGGTTGTACAAGCAAACCAGACGGTAGTTGATGTTCAGCCTTGACTTTGAGACAAGTTAGGCATTTCGATACATACAAGGCAACATCCTTCTTCATACCAGGCCACCAGTACTGAGTACGAAGATCCTTGTACATTTTGTCAGCACCAAGATGGATAGAATGTTGGGTTTTTTACATGTTTATCAAAGTAATTTCATCCTTATGAAATAAAAACGCAGCGGAAATAATTATTTAAAACATGTTACTTACTAGATATAAAAACCATTTTATATGTAAAACCCAATCCCGGATCCATATACGAATATGCATGCTATCAAAAATCAAAAAACAACCATAGAGTGTTTAGAATACTACCTTCCAAGGAGTAATGGATATGAAGAAGATGATGCTTCTTGAATGGTTGCCTTCAAGTGTAGAAGACCTCAAGCTTGTATACCCCAAGCCTTCCAACAAACACCTTATGTTTAGCTAGGATTTCTACACTTATGAACTCACTAAGAAAACCCCTCTTGACAACCACCTTGGCCGAAAATTTAAGTGGAGTAATAGTGTGCTTGCACTTGATTTTCATACTTGAAAAAGTCCTCTTGATCAACCATATGGTGGCCGGAAATTAGAGACACTTTTAGTTGTTCTTAACTTGAAAATGATCTCCTCCATTTACACACCTTTGGCCGATTTTTGGAGCCTCTTTTCTAGTCATCCACAACTTCATTTTGTTGTAAAATCTTATATACTTGAGAGAGAAAGTTGCCACCATTATGAGCCAATCAAATCCCATCTACAACATGCAAATGCATGTCATATAATTGGGCCAAACTCACATTGGGAAGACCACCCAATCAACACTCATGCAAATGCATGAGATGCTATTGGACCAAAATCACAAGCCAATCATACTTCATCTAACAATGAGAATTGCATGTACTTGTATTGGTCAAAATCACCTTGGGAAGACCCATGGGGGGGGGGGGGGGTGGCGGCCTAGTGTTTATTTTATAAAAAAATTCAAATTTCTTTTATAAAATTTAAGTCTTGTTTATTTTATACCTTTTATAAAATATAACATCATATGTTCACAAGACTTTACACAACTTTTATTGAGTTATTTAACCCATTAAATAACAAAATAAAATATTCTCTCAAAATAAATTATCCATATAATTTATTAGTTTGTCAAGTGCAATTATTTAGAAAACTAATTTCTAAATATTGTAAGTGTTAATATTTATTTGTTTGATCATATCACAAATAAATAATATAAGTGTTTGTCTAGCTTGTATTTGGGTATGACTCGACTTGGATCATAACGTACTAGCCACATCAATTTAATATGTGTCTTGGGCATACAGAGTCCAACAATCTCCCACTTGCACAAGATACATAGAAGATTGATGCAAGCAGTAAATGACACCAAACTACGGTATACTACCCCTAATACGTATGACTATATGTGCCATTCAATAACATCATCCCTTTCAAGTCCCTTACTTGAACATGATTTAGGTGAATCTATCATTTATCCTTTCGTTACAGATGTCCTGTCAAATCCAGAGACATAGAGTGATCACTCTCTGTTGATTTAACTTTAGCAGGCCTTAGACATCTTACTCTCAACGAATAAGAGGAACAAATCCCATCTTGACTATATACGTCTCTCACAATCACCTTGTACCATACCTGAGCTTAGCCTTATGTACTGTCATATTACTAACAGCGAAGAAAAAGTCAAGGTACAATATTTGGTGAATATCAAGACCCAATATGTATCTCAGGTCTGAGGATACTATGATATTCTCCTTTACTCAAATTTACTTATGATCAATCACAAATGATTCCATGCAGTAATATTTGAGGGCGAGTCAGTCCAATATTTGTCTCCCACAAATATCTATGAACTTTGGCAGCAACACTTTGCTCTATATTCATACCTAATGAATATCCACCAATCCAAGTTCATAATAGTCTTACATTCATATTTGTTCCCACAAGTATGATCGACTACGGACATTTAGAATAAGAAACTTATTCACGGATTTAAACATGCTAAAATGGAACATAACTCAACATACCATAAAGAGTTATAATAATAATTGTTCCAATATCCAAATATAAAGTAGATCAAATCCAATCACTAGAATATCGAAGTCCTATGGCACAAGTATGACCCTCTCATGCTTTGCCCGTTCAAGGAGCTTCGTGAGTGGATCCGCAATATTTTGATCAGTGTGAACTTTGCGAATACATATCTTTCCCTTTTTCAACTTCATCCCTTATGTAGTTGAAACTCCGCTCAATGTGTCTAGTCCTTTTGATGTACACGAGGTTCCTTGATTTGAGCAATCACACCATCGTTATCACAAAGATCTCTTGGGGCCTTAATGGCAGGGACTACCCCTAGATCGGCAATAATTCAAGTGGCAGATCCATATGAATTATCTCAATCAATGAAGCGGCGATGTATTCTGATTCTGTAGTGGACAATGCTACCCTGATTGTGATCGAGAACCATCTCGATCAGTTTGGAAACTCGTATCCATGTACCCCTTTACAACGAATTCCGAAACTCGTATCCCTGTAACCTTTTACAACGAGTTCTTCTTCACTAGATCCATATATTAGAAATATATCCTTAGTCCTTCTGGGGTATTTCAATATATTTATAACAGTCACCCAATGACCGTTACTTGGATTTCGCTGGTATCTTCTCGTTATGCTTAATGCGCACGACATGTCCGGTCTAGTGCATATCATTACATACATAATGAATCCTATAGCTGACGCATATAGGATTCCTTTCATTCTTTCCTGCTCATCCTTTGAGCTTGGACATTGAGACGCACTCAATATTGTCCTCTCTTGAATATGTACCAAACCTTTCATAGAGTTTTCTATCTTGAACCTTTTCAAGATTTTGTCAATGTATGCACTTTTGTTTTAACCTATCTAGCGCCTTGACCTATCCTTATAGATCTTTATTCCTAAATATAGGCGACCTCACCAAGATCCTTATTGGAAAAACAACTTCCAAGCCAGGATTTTACACCTTCCATGGTTGGAATGTCATTTCCAAATAGTGATCGACATATCATACTAAGAAAGTAATGATGCTCCCACTAGCCATCTTATACACACAAGCTTCATCGACGTTCTTGATGAATCCATATTCCCTAATATCTTCATCAAAATGGTGATTCCAACTTCTAGATGCTTGTTTCAATCTATAGATTGATTTCTTTAACTTACATACTTTGTCAGGATGTTTTGGATTGATAAAACCTTCAGGCTTAACTATACAGACATCTTCCTCAAGATATCTTTTAAGGAAAGTTGTTTTGACATCCATTTGCCAAATCTCATAATCACATTATGCAGGTATGGCAAATAATATCCTTATTGACTTTAGTATCGCCACAGGCGAAAAGGTCTCATCATAATCAACCCCTTGAGTTTGAGTGAAACCTTTTGCTACAAGTCTCGCTTTATAAGTATCCAAGTTTCCATGCATATTTGTTTTCTTCCTGAAAACCTACTTCCTTCCAACTACTTTGGAGTTAAGAGATGACACAACCAATTCCATACTTGGTTGTCATACATGGATTGCATCTTTACGTTCATGGCTTCAAGCCATTTGTCATAATCGGATTTTGACATTGCATCATGGTATGTGGTAGGTTCATCTGAATCTTCCGCGTAGCATCCATCCATGAAAAATCCATATCTTTCAGGTGGACTACTAATTCTACCAGATCTGCGAACGATTTGTGTGTATAGATCAACGACTTGATCGTTTTCAACAACCTCTTGTTGAGTGCTAGTATCAACCAAACGTGTATCGGCTTGTGGTTCTTGATCCTTATCAAGTTCCACTGTTTTACTAGCCATAAGGAACTTAGCTTCCAAGAACTCAGCCTTTCGAGCAACAAATACCTTTTGCTCTGTTGGATCGTATAATTAATATCCTATACCATCTTTAGGATATCCTACAAAGATACACTTAGTGGATCGTACTTCTAATTTGTTAGAGGTGTGTAGCTTAACATAAACTTCATAACCCCTTACTTTTAAATATGATAATGATGGAACCCTTCCATACCATATTTCATAAGGTGTCTTATCCACTTTCTTGGTTTGGGCTATATGGGCCACGGAGAGCAAAGCGTAACCCCAAATGATAGAGATGATTCGCTCCTAGCCATCATAGATCGAACCATATCTAATAGAGTTCGACTCCTCCTGAAACGAAGAACTTTAAAAGAGTTGATTTTGTACTTCACTTTTTGAAGATTCTGAACGTTTCAAAACTTCTTCTTTGTGTCAAATACATATAACCACAACTACTATAGTTGTTTGTAAACTTAATGAAGTATCTTTCACCATACCTAGTTATTGGCTTAATTGGATCACATACATTCGAATGTATGATACCTAATAATCTTTTGCTCTTTCCCACTAAGGGATTACTTGGTCATTTTACTTTGTAAATAAGATTCGTATGTATCAAATGAACCAATTTCATTTGTTTCCAAAAGACAATTCTTTCGAAGTGTTTACATGCGACATCTGTTTATATGACCAAGGCGATAATGCCAAGGATAGGTCTTACTCAAATCCATTTTGAGTTTCTTGGTGATTGATTGGTACATTAAACTATCAAATGATGTATTATTATGAACCAATTCATAAATATCATTTGAAGGCATAGGTATAAAGTAAAACATGTCATTCATCGATATAAATGTCAATGTTTGCAAACTTTAAGTCAAAACCATATTGTCCTATAAGGGAAACTTGAATAATGTTCCTAGTCAAACTAGGAGCATTCAAGACATTTTAAAACAATTTCCAAACCATTTGGAAGTTTCAAAACATAGTCTCCTTTCTTGTAATGTTTATTTCTTTTGAACCTTTTGCAATGAATTGCAAACATGAGTTCCACATCTGGTATCTAATACCCATATGTTAGAAGAAATAACATTAAGGTCAATATGTATCATTAAGATTGTACCTGAGGTTTGCCTTGCATCCCTCTTGTTTTTCAACTATTTGAGATAGGTTGGACAATTCCTATTTAAATGCCCTATCTCACCACACTCAAAGCATGGGTCGTTCATGGCAACCTTTGCCTTCTTCTCTTTTGGTTTCGGTGGTTTCGCTTTAGTCTTCCTAATCATTTCCCTTTGAATTACCCGTTTCCATTTTCAACATTTGCTTTGGTGTTGGGGTGATGCCCTTTCTAGTTGCCACCCTCATTGATCGTTAGAATGGATAAAACCCTTTTATCCATATTGAGCCTTTCTAGGTGATCAATGTGGCTTTTCATCTTAAAGACATAAGATGAGACTGGTTGGTTTTCCTCCATTCGACATGCATGAAGCGCCCAAAGCGTTCTACCCTTGCATATTGTAGGAAATTTTCCTTCAATCATGTCGTATGCCCATGATGTTCAAAACCCTTTTGAATTTCGGGAATCATAATTCCTAACATGAGACAACTTGCATAGTATCCTCAATATACTTAATCCAATCGTTATAGGCATCCTTATCTTCCATAAGATGTTCATTGGGATTAGGATCGTTCAACACATAGGATATCTTTTCTTACTTAAGAACGATTCTTAAGTTTCGATATTAATCCATAAAGTGTTTTAATTGAAACGATCCTTTTTAAGGATTGTTTTTAGTGATAGGTTACGGACGGTTTGGGTAATATTGTTAGTGACCATCTACAAAATTTAACAAGGTTCAATTTCAGTATTTTCGATATTATTATATTTTAATCATTAATACCCTTTTGTGTCTCATAGACAATTAATAATTAAAATCTAGAATCCAAAGTTACATTGAAATATTGGTTAGGTGACCTTTATCCTCTTTGCAACTTCTAGCCATATGGGATCGGTTAAACATCTTTATGTTTAGTTGGCATGTTTAATCCCATCAACACCTTTTGTTCCCCATGCTTCGGTGACCCTAAGTTCATGGTTTCCAAATTAAGTCGTCCAACTTACACACACGTGTGAGTTTATTCACATAAGTGGTTAGGTGACCTTTATCCCACAAACATGGTAAACCCACCTCGAATATACAAGTTCCCTCAAATATGGTTAGGTGACCTTTATCCCACAAAAGAGTTCCCAAGTGTTTCGAGTGTTGTATAAAAGGATGGTGTTTGACTTGTTTTATTAAAAGGGATTTTTGAGTTTTCAAAAATTATAGTTTAGAAAACTTTATGTACCATACATTTGCATGCATTCAAATCAATGGTACTTTGGTGAAAACAATTTTTCAAGGTTCTTTTTAATAAAACCCATTTTATTATAAAATCATTAATTTTAATAACCTTTTGTTAACCATTTTTAATGATCTTTTAAAGAACCAATTTTAAGCTTGTTGTTGATTATTAGTTTGTTAAGCATGCATATCCAAATATCATCAAAACAACAAAATAAACAACCACACAAGCACAACACACATATCATTAGGTGCATAACCATAGCCAACTATTTTGACAACACTTGTTAGCCGAAACAAGTGTGCCAAAAGGTCCTTCCAAAGGGGTAAAAAATGACACAAGTAATGTGTCGCTGAACTCCCACTTGATCCCGCATCCAAATGCTTCAAGTCTCCTTCTTGTGTTGTGATTTCTCCACATTCTTTGGGCTTCCAAATGTCTTTTATATTCAGGTCCAAACTCCTTTGGACTTCAAAAATGTGTTTTGGTTATCGGGCTAAAATCCCGTTAAGAACTATGAAGTCCTTTTGGCCCGAAATTAGCCAAAACCAAAATCGCATTTTTGTGTGCATCTTCTTTTACAAAAAATATCCTAATACATTTTTCTAGTAAAAATAAAATGCACCTAATCTATTTACTTACATACCAAATGAAAATAAATAAATTACATATTTCACAAATGGAAGAACAAAGATAATTAATTATTACAACCCATTGAAATAATCAAATATAAATCACAAACACAAATATTCAACATATTCACACAAGGTCATGGCTAGGTTATGAACACCAAAATATATATATCCACATATATAAAATTCAAGAAGCAAAAATGGTTTCCTTTTTACAACCTACTTTTCGGTCAAGAATGAAAAAACCGAAAAAGTGGGTTTTTGTTCAAACAAACAAATCATCCAAATGACATAATTTTTCAAGATACTTTTATGCATGTATTAAAATAATCTTGAAAAACAAAAGGATAACCATGTATAAAATTTCGGCCATAGGGTTTTAACCAAACCCGAAACCCGAAAGTTTCATATCCTATGAATCATGCATTCATATAAGCGGCTCTGATGCCACTGTTGGGATTTTTGTCATGTTTATCAAAGTAATTTCATCCTTATGAAATAAAAACGCAGCGGAAATAATTATTTAAAACATGTTACTTACTAGATATAAAAACCATTTTATATGTAAAACCCAATCCCGGATCCATATACGAATATGCATGCTATCAAAAATCAAAACACAACCATAGAGTGTTTAGAATACTACCTTCCAAGGAGTAATGGATATGAAGAAGATGATGCTTCTTGAATGGTTGCCTTCAAGTGTAGAAGACCTCAAGCTTGTATACCCCAAGCCTTCCAACAAACACCTTATGTTTAGCTAGGATTTCTACACTTATGAACTCACTAAGAAAACCCCTCTTGACAACCACCTTGGCCGAAAATTTAAGTGGAGTAATAGTGTGCTTGCACTTGATTTTCATACTTGAAAAAGTCCTCTTGATCAACCATATGGTGGCCGGAAATTAGAGACACTTTTAGTTGTTCTTAACTTGAAAATGATCTCCTCCATTTACACACCTTTGGCCGATTTTTGGAGCCTCTTTTCTAGTCATCCACAACTTCATTTTGTTATAAAATCTTATATACATGAGAGAGAAAGTTGCCACCATTATGAGCCAATCAAATCCCATCTACAACATGCAAATGCATGTCATATAATTGGGCCAAACTCACATTGGGAAGACCACCCAATCAACACTCATGCAAATGCATGAGATGCTATTGGACCAAAATCACAAGCCAATCATACTTCATCTAACAATGAGAATTGCATGTACTTGTATTGGTCAAAATCACCTTGGGAAGACCCATGGGGGGGGGGGGGTGGCGGCCTAGTGTTTATTTTATAAAAAAAATTCAAATTTCTTTTATAAAATTTAAGTCTTGTTTATTTTATACCTTTTATAAAATATAACATCATATGTTCATAAGACTTTACACAACTTTTATTGAGTTATTTAACCCATTAAATAACAAAATAAAATATTCTCTCAAAATAAATTATCCATATAATTTATTAGTTTGTCAAGTGCAATTATTTAGAAAACCAATTTCTAAATATTGTAAGTGTTAATATTTATTTGTTTGATCATATCACAAATAAATAATATAAGTGTTTGTCTAGCTTGTATTTGGGTATGACTCGACTTGGATCATAACGTACTAGCCACATCAATTTAATATGTGTCTTGGGCATACAGAGTCCAACATAGAATATCGAGACTTGTGAGATTCGTCCATCACTAAAGTGCGAAGATCGTCTTGTTTCGGAATCCAGAAATGATCCTTGAAGTAAAGCAAACCATCGTCTTTCGTTTAGAGTTTAAGCTCAAGTTGAAGCGGTAGCTCATAGTTCAATAATCCTTTGATCACACAGGACCATTGAGCTTGAAGAACACGGGATTGAATATCAGATAGAGTTCGAACAGAATGAAGCTTGACTCGCTCCTTTCGACTAAGCGCATCGGCTACGACATTCGCCTTACCAGGATGGTAGCGGATTTCGCAATCATAATCGTTTAAGAGTTCAACCCATCGTCGTTGCCTCATATTCAACTCCTTCTGATTAAGAATGTGCTAGAGACTTTCGTGGTCAGTGAATACCACACACTTTGTTCCATAGAGATAGTGTCTCCAGATTTTGAGAGCGAAAACCACAGCACCTAACTCAAGATCATGAGTCGTGTAGTTCTTCTCGTGAACTTTTAGTTGTCTTGACGCATAAGCTATGACTTTACCTCGTTGCATAAGAACGCAACCAAGTCCTAGATTCGACGCGTCACAATAGACAACGAAATCATCGTTTCCTTCGGGCAAAGATAACACAGGAGCATCACATAGCTTTTGTTTCAGCGTTTGGAACGCTTCTTCTTGTTTGGGTCCCCACTCAAAAGGCTTATTCTTCTGAGTCAAAGCAGTGAGTGGAACCACGATCTTAGAGAAATTTGAAATGAATCGACGATAATATCCAGCAAGACCAATAAAAGATCGAATCTCTATGGGTGTCGTCGGTGTGTTCCAATCCTTAATTGCAACAATCTTGGATGGATCCACATGAATACCCTGCTCATTGACAATATGACCCAAAAACTGAACTTCTTTAAGCCAAAATTCACACTTGGAAAATTTAGCAAAAAGTTGTTCCTTCTTCAGGAGTTCTAAGGTCAAACGAAGGTGTTGCTCATGCTCGGCTTGAGACTTCGAATAAATGAGAATATCGTCGATGAACACAATGATGAACTTATCTAAATAAAGTTTACAGACCCTATTCATTAAGTCCATGAAGATAGCTAGGGCATTCGTCAGACCAAAAGGCATGATAGTAAACTCATAGTGCCCATATCTTGTACGGAATGCAGTTTTGGGAATATCTTCTTCGAGTACACGAAGCTGATGATACCCAGAACGCAGATCGATCTTGGAAAAATAGGTAGCACCTTGTAGCTGATCAAAGAGATCATCGATTCGAGGTAGGGGATATCGATTCTTGATGGTAAGCTTATTAAGCTCACGATAATCGATACACATTCGAAAAGATCCATCTTTCTTTTTCACGAAGAGGACAGGAGCACCCCAAGGCGAAAAGCTCGGACGGATGAATCCTTTATCAGATAATTCTTGAAGCTGTTTTGATAATTCTTGCATCTCTGACGGTGCAAGACGGTAAGGTGCTTTCGCAATCGGGTTGGCATTGGGTACAAGGTCAATGTGAAACTTGACTTGACGAACTGGAGGCAAACCAGGTAGTTCATCGGGAAACACCTCTGGATAATCCCGAACAATCGGAATATCCTGAATACTCTTGCTCTTGCCTTTCTCCTCGGTGACATGTGCCAGAAAAGCAACATATCCTTTTCGCAAATAACTTTGGGCTTTTGTACACGACATAAGCTTCAATCCACCTGAAGGTTTCTCTCCACGAACTTCCAGAACATCGCCAGATGGAAGAGGAATACAAACAATCTTATCGAAACAAACCACCTCAGCATGATGTTTGGTTAACCAATCCATCCCCACGATAATATCGAAACTCCCAAGTTGCATCGGTGTGAGGTCAATAGGAAAAAGATGGTTATCAAGGTTCAACTGACAATCACGAATAACAGAATCGAGAACAAGAGGTTTACAAGTAGCAACTTCGACAGATAAGGGTTTCCTCAGTTTAGTTCTAGGTATCGCAAGTAAAGGCTCAAAAGATAACGAAACAAAGCTTCTATCGGCACCAAAATAAAAAAGAATAGATGCAGGTCGATTGTTAACAAGAAACGTACCATTGACAACCTCGTTGTCAGCCCTCGCCTCGTTAGCATTTAGGTTGTACGCTCGTCCATGAGCGGGATTCACATTCGCATTGACATTTGCGTTTGGATTCGCATTTGCATTCACCAACCTTAGGCAGTTGTTGTGGAAATGACCAAACTCTCCACAATTGAAACATGAACCTGGTGGGAATCTCGCAGCATTCCCCTAAATCGGAGCTTGAACCTGGGCAACTTGATTCTGACCCAGACGACAAATGTTGGCCAGATGCCCAAGTTTACCACACGTAGTGCATTGCTTACAAGCTTGTTGTGCAACATGATTGTTTTGGTCAAAAATTACCGAAGCAATTTAGTGATCAAATTAGTAATGTGAGGTAGTGTGCTAGAAAGTGTATAGAAAATATGTTTGTCGAGTTATTTAGAAAATCAGTATTCAGGATACGGCTCAGGATATTGAGTTGTATCTACGATCAAACAATGAGCAAACAATAAGCAAAAAGTAAAGGAAATGACACGAGATGTACGAGAAAAGCCCCTGATCAATCTAGATCGCCGGCATAAAACCTCGGGAGCTGACAATCGCAGCTGCCTTGTTCTTCTTATTGCTTTCAACTTCAGGATACAGTGCAGGATATAGACCAGATCGCTAAGTGTTACAATGATTTTGTATGAAAGTAAGAATTGCTCGAGAGCAAGTGTTAGAGTGTAGCGAGTGTGATTGTGATGTCCTAGTTGATCTGATATACCCACCTATTTATAGTAATGAATTACAAACAATAATCCCTACAAATATGGGCTACTCCGAATATTCCATTATGAACGTTATGGACCGAGTAATACGGCTTCAACGTCTTCATTTGAACGACTTGGACCGAGTCTTCAGCGGAATAAGTCTTGTGAACGTTGCTAGCTTCTAACCCACGTACCTGCACATAATCCATTAGTAATCCCGAGGATACCATTCAGGATGTTACCAATATCCTGAACCAGCATCCCGGATGTAAACAGATACTACATAAACAAGATATAGATCAAGATATTTTCCAGGATATGGGCTCAGAATTTCACCCATAACAATTGTCCCCAAAAATGTTACCGTTTGATATCCTGTACTAACGGTTACATTTTTTCACGGTGGCCGAGGCAATTAAGGGATAAGACTATTGATGTGACAGCTTTCAACCACCCGGCCTATATTTACTCATCATGCCCTATATCTTCTCATCCTCATCTTCTTTTTTAACCACAATCGACAAGAAAAAGGTAATATTCTCTCCCTCATCTTCATCTTCATCTTTTAACTTTCTCCGGCGAGAATTCAGGCGACCAAATGCCTAGGCAAACGAGGTCCAGTTCAGGCGACTCGGCTCCCACATTCATCCAACAGAATCTTCTCCAAGAACCGGAGAATGAAACATGCACCTTTGATAGTGCTCATATGTCGGCTTTGAAATCCTCCGGTATCTTTCCGGATGGAACCATATTCCGACCCTTTGATAGAGAAATCCGGTCAGATATGGTTTCCAACGAGTGGATTTGTTTTAATGCTTTCCCCTTTACCTTAGGGCTACGATTCCCCTTTCCGGATTTCATCACCGAGTTTTTTAACATCACCAAAATTTCTTTCAGTCAAACCATGCCAATGCTCTGGCGCGTTTTATCTGTTCTTGACCAAATCAAGAGAAACCACATACCTGACCTTTCTTTCCATGATCTCCCTTTAGCCTACAAGCTTAGGTGCCATGGCTCATCTAGATTCCTATTTTATTCTACTTCCGGTGATCCATTGATACTTCGTGCCACCAAGAACGAGGATGGTTGGCAATCCAAGTTTTTCTTCGTAAAAAGGGATTCAATCCCTGGTGGAACGGATTATCCGATGAGATGGTTAAGAAAGGGTAGGACTTAGGGTATAAGAATAATCCTGTCTCTTATCCTGTCTCATATCCTGAACTAACAAATTTTCATTTTTGTGCAGCTGATTTCAGGAAGATTGCACCTCCTCTTGCTAATTCTCAAGAAAGAATAGACGCCATCAGACTCCTTCCAGAGGCAGAGAGAAGTTTCAATCCTTCTCCACCAACTCCAAGCCCTCTTTCAAGTGCCAACATGTCTGGTAAGGATCCTGCAAGATATCCTACACACATATGTTTTTTATCTGTTATTCATAGGAGGGATTTAGAATTTACTCCCTGTGTGCAGATTCCAGCAAAGTCCCAGTCTATCTAGACCTTGATGAACTTGACAGCTATCCAACTCCAGCCACAGTCAAGAAGGAGACTCCTGCTGCTACTAGCTCCAAGCCACTCCCGGCTCCCAAGGCCAATCCAAGAACCCGTGCTTCCACAGCGAAAAAGAGAAAGGGTCTTGAAGTCAGCGCTCCAGGCTCAGAAGGGTTCTCCTATGACGAACTCAGCTTCTCTGACTCCTTAGAGCCAATGACATCCTTCCTCAACAAGGTAATATCCTGACGCATATCCTTCATGTATATCCTGCACATATATCCTAACAGGATATCCTGGTAGGATATCTTGGTCAACATACATTCTAACTTTATACGTGTAATTGATGTGCAGGGCCTCCAGCATTTGCTCCACTTGTATAATGACGCTTTTGGTACTGTGGCACTTCATGAAGCCAGGATCAAACAGCTCGAGAGCACCGTTGCTGACCAAGGTGCCATTGCTGAAGCGAAGAGCCGGCACTACGAAAGCTTGCTGAAGAAGGTCACCCAAGACGCTGAGGTCAAACTTGCCACCGTTCAAATGGATCATGATCAGGCCTTAATCAACTTCCGAGAAGGAATCAAGGCTTCTGCTATAGTCTCCCTGCTACAAGCACGCATCAAGATGGCCTACGAGGCCAAGGAGACGGGCCTTGTTTGTCCATCTTGGCCAGTTGAATCCTGGGTGGCCAAGTTAAAGGAGCTCGGAGGCAAAGCTGTGCCATTTCCTGCTGAAGCCGGTGAGTCTTCTAAGTCAGCAGAGGTGGTGGTCCAAGCTGGAGACAAGAAGGATGCTGGAGCTGATGCTGGGATGGACATAGGTCAGGATGCTGCGCAGGATGCTGGTCAGGATGCTGGAGCGGAGAAGTCTGAGAAGGTTGGAGGAGATGCCGCTGTGTGAGGGCATTTAGGTGGGTGATGACGGATATACGTGCCAAGGCCAGAGCCCACTTTTTGAATTTGAACGTTGGTTTGTAGTCCCATAGACAATTTACTTTTCTGCACTTTACTTTTCCGCACCTGAACAATTTACATTTCCTGCATGCTTTTTGAACAATACAACAGTTGAAGGTGGATGGGTCTCGGTTTGAGATGAAGCCTTCAACTGTTGGGTAAATATGGTAGTGAACTATTAGTGCTCTTAGTGGATGGGCCTTGTTTTGAGGTGAAACTAAGAGCACATCTTTTGGTATGTTAATAATATAACTTCTCTTTTGACCTTATCATTGTTGTCATTGCTATGAAAATTGTAGTTGTAAAAATTGTTTGGTTTGTACACTTTTAGGAATATATATTATAGATGTATCCTGAAAGGTATCCTGAAAGATATCTTGATAAGGATATTAAAATATAACCTACAAATTGTCCAAATAAAAAGGAGAGATCATACCAGAGATTCTTACAGAACCAATTCTAATCCTCCATTATAAGTTTTGTCCCCAGTGCATACTTGTGAACTTGGATCCATTCTTTGAACAGTATAATGTATGTCCCCTGTGTTTGACACAGAAACGCAAATGCATTCATACCTTGTCTTAAGTAAATTCCGCATACCCTGGGGCAAAACCCCTGATATTCTGAAATGAATCTTTAGCATACTTGGGATAAACCCTTAATACCCTGGGGATAAACCCTGATATCTGGGGATAAACCCTAAATTTCATGCGCTACAGGCGAGAGTGTATAAACTCCAATCCTTAGAAAGGTGAAAACCTTTAAACCTTTGAGAGTATGAAAATACTCTTTCGTGAGAGAGGGTGATCAATCCTCATATACCTTTAGGATCCAGGATATAGCCAACAGTAACGAAATTGTCAGCCACTTTTACATGAACTGGTCCCGCTACCTTGAACTTTACCTAGATAACTTGCGCTCCAGGCGAGGTGTTTAAACCCAATTCGAAAGAAAGGTGAATACCTTTAAACCTTTGAAGGGACCAGGATCCCTTAAACGTGAGAGAGGGGGCCAATCCTCTAATCTTTCGACTTATCCTGAGTGTATATCCTGGAGCTATATCCTGAAACATATCCTGCACAACAATTGTAAACTAAGGTGGGTGTTAGCTTGGCTAACACCCCTCCGATGCTTAAGTCAGTATTGAGTTTCAAAGAATAAATTAAACCAAAACATATTTAAAAAAGATAGAATTTATACCATTCTGAGTTAGAAATTGAATTCTAAACTCACTTGAAATAGAGCTTAAGGTGTATAGCGTTCCAAGATCTCGGTAGCATATCCCCTTCCACATTCCTGAGTCGATATGCTCCTTTCCCTGCTTCTGACTCGACTTCATAAGGTCCTTCCCATTTCGGAGCTAGCTTGCCATCGGCAGGATTAGTGGTATTTTGAAAAGCCTTTCTTAGCACCCAATCACCAACTCGAAATCTTCTAGTCCTTATGTTTTTATTATATGCTCTGGATATTCTTTGTTGATATGCTGCTATCCTTAGCCTTGCTGCATCTCTTTTTTCGTCTATAGTATCCAAATCCTGACATAAGACTTCAGGATTCTGTTCAGGATCCTGCAACATAGATCTTGCAGTGGGTATCGTCATTTCTGTTGGAAGCATCGCCTCCGCTCCAAATACCAAGGAAAACGGGGTTTGGCCGGTTGCATTCTTTACCGTTGTCCTATCAGCCCACAAAACAAAGGGTAACTCTTCCGCCCATCTTCCTTTTTTGGCCCCAAGTCTCTTCTTTAAGTTATTGACTATTATCTTGTTTGAAGATTCGGCTTGTCCATTCGCTTGAGGATGTACTGGAGTAGATGTGATCATTTTGATTCCCCAACTTTTGCAAAAGTCAGTAGTCCTTTTGCTTATAAACTGGGACCCATTATCACAAATGATCTCAGCTGGTACTCCAAACCTAGTCAGGATATTCCTCTTTATGAAGGATACTACTTCTTGGTCTCTAACTTGGACAAATGCTTCAGCCTCAACCCACTTGGAGAAATAATCTGTCATAGCTAACATAAAAAATTTTCCTCCCGGAGCTTTTGGTAACTTCCCTACTATATCCATCCCCCACTTCATGAATGGCCAAGGGGAAACTACAGGATATAATGGTTCAGCTGGTTGATGTAGTATGTTACTATGTCTTTGACATGCATCACATCTTCGAGCATATTCTGCAGCATCTTTCCTCATCGTTGGCCAATAATATCCTGTCCTTAATACTTTCGAGAACAATGATCTGCCCCCGGTGTGATTACCACAATCCCCTTCATGTATATCCTGGAGTACTTCTTTGGCTTCAGGATCCTCCAAGCACCTCAAATACGGTCCTGCAAGAGATTTCTTGTATAAAACATTATTTATAATAGTGAATCGTGATACCTTCATCCTAAATGCCTTAGGATTTTCATTTCCGGGGATGTGTCCTTCTTTGAGATATCTCCTAATTGGAGCCGTCCACGATTTAGGATCCTGTTCAGGATATTCCACTTCAGGATCCCGAATACCCGCTACTTCTTTATCCCGAGGATTCGTTGCAGGATATAAGACATGTAATATTGGTATTTGGGTCCCTTCAGGTATCCTGATTGATGATCCCAAATTTGCTAAGGCATCCGCTTCAGCATTATCCTCCCTTGGTACCTGTTCAAGTGTAAAAACATCGAAATATCCTGCTAATTTTTTGAGAATATCAAGATATTCTATTAATTTCTCACCCTTAACTGCATAGGATCCATTAAAATGGTTAGTAATTAACAAAGAATCAACATATACTTGTAAATTTTTGATACTCATGCTCTTAGCCAATTCTAGTCCTGCGATTAAAGCCTCATATTCTGCTTCATTATTGGTAGCAGGAAATTCACACCTAATAGCCTGGGGTACTATGTCCCCCTGTGGCGATTTTAGTAGTATTCCTAATCCTACTCCTCTTATATTAGATGCACCATCAGTATATAATGTCCAGGATCCTGAGGATTCTCCTAGCTGTTGAACTTCTAGGTCTACCTCATCCTGAATGTCACTACTAAAATCAGCCACAAAGTCAGCTAAAGCCTGAGACTTTATGGCATTCCTAGGTTCATATACTAAATCATAGGCACTTAACTTTACTGACCATTTAGCCATTCTACCCGACATTTCCGGTTTCCTAAGTACGTTTTTGACAGGATAATTTGTTTTTACGTGTATCCTATGTGTCTCAAAGTAGTGTCTAAGTTTTGTTGATGCCATAACTAATGCTAGTATTAATTTTTCTAAATGAGAGTACCTAGTTTCAGCATCTAATAAACTTTTACTAACATAATAAACAGGATATTGCTGACCTTCATGGTCTTTTATGAGAACGGCACTTACAGCATTCCCTGATACAGCAAGGTACAGGGATAGTGGTTCACCATTTTCAGGTTTCATCAACAGAGGTGCAGTTGAGAGATATCGTTTCAGATCCTGTAGGGCTGCTTCATGCTTCTCACCCCACTCGAATCTTTTGTTCTTCTTCAGGATATCATAAAAATCTTTGCATTTTTCTGAAGATCTTGAGATAAATCTATTCAATGCTGCCACTCGCCCTGTTAATCGTTGAACATCCTTCATATTTGAGGGTGATTTAATATCCAAGATGACTTTAATCTGCTCCGGGCTTGCTTCTATTCCTCTTTTGGTCACCATATATCCTAGGAATTTTCCTGCTCCTACTCCAAAATGGCACTTAGCAGGATTCAGCTTCATGTTATACTGATCCAGGATATCAAACGCTCCTTTAATATCCTGGAGGTGATCCTGAGCTTTCTTTGACTTTACTACCATATCGTCGATATACACCTCCATGGTGTCCCCCAGTTTGTCTTTGAACATCATGTTTACCAGTCTTTGGTATGTTGCACATGCATTTTTCAAACCAAAAGGCATAGCTGTATAACAATAAATACATGTTGGCGTCATGAAGGCAGTATCTTCCTGATCAGAAGGCTCCATTTGGATCTGTTGAAATCCTGAGGATGCATCCATGAAAGTCAGCATTTCATGCCCGGCAGTGGCATCTACCATCGCATCAATGTGGGGAAGAGGAAATGGGTCTTTAGGACAGGCTTTGTTCAAGTCTGTGTAATCTACACAGACTCTCCATTTCCCGTTTTTCTTCTGTACCACAACCACGTTTGCTAGCCACCTTGGGAACTTGACTTCTCTAATCATTTTGGACTTCAACAATCTTTCAACTTCCTCTTGAATAATCGTATTCCGTTCAGGAGCAAACTTCCTTCTTTTTTGTTGCACAGGCTTGAATGATTTATCAATTCCAAGCTTATGAGTGATAACATTTTTGGATATGCCTGTCATATCCTCATGCTTCCATGCAAACGTTGACATCCTGCGTTTTAAAAAGTTAATTAATTATTCTTCAATATCCTGAGGGATATTGGTTCCCACGAGCACCGAAATATCGGGATTATCCTGGTCCAGGATAATTTTCTTCACATCCTGCTCCGGATCCTCCACGATATCCTGGGCCCGCGTCTTTAATTGCTATGCTGCACTAGGTTTGGTTGAGGATTTCATCGAGGATGAGTAACATTCTTTCGCCTCCTGCTGATCACTATCAACTTTAACAACTCCCCAAGGGGTAGGTATCTTGATGCATTGGTGATATGTTGATGGCACGGCCTTCATATCGTGAATCCACGGTCTTCCCAGTATAATGTTATAGCAGGATAGAGAGTCCATCACACAGAAACGTTGTATCGAGTTGACTCCTTCAATGTACACCGGCAACTTTATCTCTCCCACTGTGTTTCTAGCCTCTCCACTGAACCCAACAAGCACGGTAGACTTTGAAGTGATATCCATTGGAGATACATTCATTCTTTTAAGCGTCTCTAGTTGGATTATGTTGACGGAGCTGCCATTATCAACCAATATCCTGCGTACAAAATGGTTAGCCGCATATAACGTTATTACCAGAGCATCATGGTGAGGATCCTGGACAGTATCCCTGTCATCAGCATCAAATGTGATCACTTTGTCAGTTGTGAGTGTAGTCATCCTGACAGGTTTATCTCCCCTTTCGGCCTTAGCTTCTTTTGCATGCCTCTTTACTGCCGAATACGAAGTCCCACAAATGTCGGATCCTCCCGAAATGAAATTGATTATCTTGGCATCGGCGGGAGGTGATGCTGCTCGCTCAGGATCCTTCTCAGTATCCTGACCCTTATTCTTCTTTCTTCCTAAGAGATCTTTCAAATATCCCTTGCTTAGAAGATAGCTTATTTCTTTCCTTAGAGCGATGCAATCCTCAGTCATGTGTCCAAAATCTTCATGGAAAGCACACCATTTTGATTTGTCTTTCCAATCGGCTTTTTGCTGGTTCTTTCGAGGCCATCTAGCCTTGTCCCCTAGACCCTGCATGGCATACATCAATTCAGGAATGTTAACAGAAAAGCAATATTCAGATAATTCAGGATACTCTTCAGGATCCTCATCTTCGACAGCATTCACTCTCTTGTTCTCATTTCTGCCATATGGCTTAGGACGATATGACTTGAATGAGGATTCTGACTTCCTGTTAGTTGACTCATAAGTGTTGGACGAGTTCATCCTTTCTTGCATCTTTTTGTCATCCTCCAACCGAATATATCTTAGGGCCCTGTTCCGAGCTTCATCCAAGTTCCTGCATGGGTTCATTACAAGATCTTGATAAAATTGAGAATCTTTTTGCAGCCCCATCTTGAAAGCTTGCACAGCTGTTGCAACATCAAGATGAGGAATGTCTAGTGATTCCCGGCTGAACTTGTTCACATAATCCCTAAGGGATTCCTAAGGCCCCTGTGTTATCCTGTAGAGATCACTTGTTAATTTTTCAAAGCTTCTACTACAAGAAAACTGACTATTAAATAAATTTACTAAGTGTGCAAAAGATGTAATCGAATGTGGAGGAACATTCAAGAGCCATTTCAGGGCTGATCCTGTCAAGGTTGAACCAAAACCCTTGCACAAGCAAGCTTCCTTGAGATCCGGAGGGATAGGGCTAATCTCCATCCTTTCCCTATACTGAGCAATATGCTCCTCAGGATCCGTTGTTCCGTCGTAAAGCTTCATGTTAGGGGTTTGGAACCTCTTTGGGATCTCAGCATCACAGATAGGATATGCAAAGCGAGATATCTTGTGGCTGTCTTGAGACACTTCCGGGATTAGCTGGACCACCCCGGGTACACTTGATATCATGTCCTTCAACTTCTGAAGTTCCCTAGTAAGTGCTGATGTCACACCTGTATCCTGCAAAGATCCATTATTGTTTGTAGCATGAGTATTATTGTTATTTGACATGTTACCCGTTGGAGGATTTTGCCCATATCCTGAAGCATATCCTGAGCTCCTTATGGTCGACATCGTGACCGACGAGGGTATTTCAGGGGTATGATTCTGAGGAAGGCTGGGCACAATATTCCCCCTGTTATCCTCAGTATACACAGCTGAACTGAAGTTCAAAGTTCTGGGTTGTAATGGAGTGACAATATCCTCAGCAGATCTGCTCGAGCCAGACTTCAGGAGTTGTATTTCCCTTAAAAGCATTTGGTTTGTTTCCTGTTGCTGCCTCATTTGTTCCTGCACACTTCCAAATAAGGTTAAAATTTCGTTGTTAGAAGCTAAAACAGGGGCAGATTCCTGAACACTGCAGGTAGGGATAATATCCTGAGGTCGTGTAGAGGCTGGCATCCTTGGAGGAGGTGGTGGAAGCACCGAACCAGTAGTAGCAGAAGTCATAGCAGACACAGTAGAGGAACTCATGTTTGATCTTGAGGCCATTATGGACAATGTGGCAAAAAGTTTTGAAAATAGAAAACCGATTAGCGATTTAACAAAAAATTTTAATAAAGAGAGCACCACTTGCCCCACGGTGGGCGCCAAATTGTTTTGGTCAAAAATTACCGAAGCAATTTAGTGATCAAATTAGTAATGTGAGGTAGTGTGCTAGAAAGTGTATAGAAAATATGTTTGTCGAGTTATTTAGAAAATCAGTATTCAGGATACGGCTCAGGATATTGAGCTGTATCTACGATCAAACAATGAGCAAACAATAAGCAAAAAGTAAAGGAAATGACACGAGATGTACGAGGAAAGCCCTTGATCAATCTAGATCGCCGGCATAAAACCTCGGGAGCTGACAATCGCAGCTGCCTTGTTCTTCTTATTGCTTTCAACTTCAGGATACAGTGCAGGATATAGACCAGATCGCTAAGTGTTACAATGATTTTGTATGAAAGTAAGAATTGCTCGAGAGCAAGTGTTAGAGTGTAGCGAGTGTGATTGTGATGTCCTAGTTGATCTGATATACCCACCTATTTATAGTAATGAATTACAAACAATAATCCCTACAAATATGGGCTACTCCGAATATTCCATTATGAACGTTATGGACCGAGTAATACGGCTTCAACGTCTTCATTTGAACGACTTGGACCGAGTCTTCAGCGGAATAAGTCTTGTGAACGTTGCTAGCTTCTAACCCACGTACCTGCACATAATCCATTAGTAATCCCGAGGATACCATTCAGGATGTTACCAATATCCTGAACCAGCATCCCGGATGTAAACAGATACTACATAAACAAGATATAGATCAAGATATTTTCCAGGATATGGGCTCAGAATTTCACCCATAACAATGATGACCGTTGCAACGAGTACAATGAGGTGTGGTACCAGCATACACTTTTTTTGCAGGAGGTTGAGCCGGTTGGTTCTGAGGGTTCTGAGCAGTAACTGCAAAGTTCTGGGAACCCTTTCGCTTTCTTGACTTCTTTGAAGACTCGCCCTTCTTACTCTTACCCTTATCCTTGTCTTTAACAGAATCGGTCGACTTCTTCTTGTCACCCTTGCGGGTCAGTTTACCCTTTCTGACCTGAGACTCGGTCAGAGTAGCAAACAACTCGATCGCTTGACGAACGGTAGTAGGATTACTGCCAGTCACAATATCCTGCACAGAATCGGGTAAACCATCGATATACCTCTCAATTGCCTTTTCCAGCGGGGTAACCATAGTGGGACATAACAGACTGAGCTTCTCATAACAATCCGTATACGCACGGTGTTCACCCCCATCTTGTTTCAGATCGTCAAACTCTCATTCCAAAGCTCGAATTTTGTGACGGGGACAAAACTCTTTCATCATGAGAGCTCGAAGCTCCGCCCATGTTTGTGCCAATGCCACTTAGGCACCCCTATCACGCATTACTCCGTTCCACCACGTAAGAGCACGCTTCTCGAACACGCTTGATGCAAATTCAACCTTACGCTCATTCGGACACTGCACATGTCTGAATGTGCTCTCTATACTCTCGAACCATTTTAGGAGCGCGGTTGCTTCTTGAGACCCATATAACTTAAGCAGTTTAGCAGAATTGAAGTTCTTGAAATTGCACTAAGCATTATTGTTGTTATTGTTGTTGTTATATAATTCATGGATCTGGGTCACTACGCCTGAAGCACAGCAGCCATTTGCTGAGAGACTAGGGCTGCGACTTCTTCAGCAGTAAAAGATTGTGCATCACGTCGAGGAGGCATTGTCTAAAAGGAAATATGAGAAACGGGTGAGGTTGTTAATTAGGAAAAACAAAAGAGGTATCGACAAAACACAAGGAAGGCGATCATTTGTTCGTTACCTCGAACAAAAAAACGACACACAGTGACTAATCAAAGTAAATGAGTCAAAATAATGTATCGCGAAGACATGCTCTGTAACACCCTTACTATTTTAAGAGAGTTCTAGTACCAATAACAACAATTAGTTGTGCAATTACATATACATATCACATATAAAAAACGGGTTTATTAAAAACTTTTACAGTTTAAAAGTTTTACAACAATGTAGTTGGGTTCGTCGTTTAAAAGTTACGACATAAGGCCGTGCGGAAGCCTTAATCTCGTGTGTTCGGTTCTTCGATTAGCTTGATCATCATCCGGCATCCCGTAATATACCTATGATCAAAACCAACATGAAAGTTAGTTTTGATAGTGTAAAATGAGTTTAACCAAGGTCATAGCATCAACCAACTAAAACAAAATATTTTTTTTTGTTTTATATTATATTTTTCTTTTCGGATTCATGCCTCTCGCACCATGCGAAAGGCTTCTTCTCATCTTTTGCGTGCCGCGACACCCGTCGCGTGGCTCGCCGGATTTACCACACTCCCTCGCAGGGCGCGAGGGAGACCATTTTCCAGCAGGTCCATTCCTGGAACCTGCATATCTGCCAGCTATGGTTATTAATCGAAAATCAAACTTTAAAGTGCCATAACTTTCATTCTAGTTATCCGTTTTACACGATTCTTTTTCCTACGCGTCCGTAATTAAATTACGGACCCGTTGTTTGCATAAAAATCTGATTTATCCAATGATGGCTCATAAATCCTTTAGGTGATTATTCGACCCGTTTGGCATTATTATTTCACTACATGCTCTAAAAAGAAAATAGTTAATTCCTATCATTTTACCCATCCCGGGCTTGTCAAACCTTAACGTTTTCGCTCCCATCCTAGAGTTTACGTAGGCGTTTACATTCACCGATTCATTTGTATCTATCTAAGCATTTAACCACAATTTACTTCTTAGTCTATTTTGACCCGTTTAGTGGAGTTTTAAGCATCTAAGAATCGAACTCGCTATTTTCTTTTCGCACATCGTCTTTTCTTGCTAAATAACTACTTATCTTCCACCACAACTATTTTTGTGGTGGATTTAACATAAGGAACCCAAAATACCAAATTTTACCCTTCGGCTAGACATTCGACCCACAAACGTTTTTGCCTATACTTTTTATATGTATCTAAGGGTTTCAAAATCAATAAACAAGTTTCTAAACAAACTCTAACGGTCGTTTACCCGGTTCGCCCGTTAAGGGCTTTTTGGTCAATTCTAGTCTCTTATTTTACAACGAAAGACTCTCACCAATTATTGACTAAATTAGCACTTTTAACTACAACATAATTATAAGTACCTGGCTTGGATCAATACATTGACCCATTTTAATACATTCTCTCGAAAATTTGCTAATTCATAGCAACGCTAATTCATAAGCCGCTTTATCCTGTAAGCATAAAACTCGACAAGTGCTTATTAGTCGATATTTGTCAAATGGTATCCACATTACCATTTGACCCGTTTTACTCTTTTTATTCATTAGGCTTACTTATAGTAACCGTTCAAAAACCCATTTTTATAATTAGCTTTTCATGGCTAATTTACCGTTCTATCTCTTTTACCATTAAACATGGTTTTTATCATTTATATTAGTTCCGACCGGTATTATTTCGCGTCGGGAACCATATCTTGAATATTATCCTTATTGTATTTGAAACTTATAGAATGAACATTTATTTTACTAAAAGGTGTAAGTTTCACTTACCTTGCATCCGGTTATGTCCTTTTTCCGCGTACTCGATCCGTTTGACCCGCTTCTTTCCCAAGTCTTAATATAGCTTGTCTAGAGTCAAACTATCATCATCACAATTCGTAAGACGGTTAGATTAGTCATAATCGTTTATGACTATTCCATCCTACGGGTTTTATGTCGAATTTATCATTCGACCATATCAAAATTATCATTCGATCTAATCATTGGTCGGTTTGACTTTTTATAAGTCAATTGACTTATCAACATATTCAAATGCACATTTGGTTCATTGAACTCACTTAGGCATATTTTATCCGAACTCTTAATGAAATCAAATTTTACACACAACCAAGTAGACCGCGATTTCATTCAGGCATTTCATATCACTGAAAATGGGCTGTTTTTGGTGACTTGTTTAACCTGTTTACGAGTCTTCAAAAATTATGATTATTTTATATGGTGTACCTCTCGGAGGGATAGGCCTTGTGTTAAAATTTCAAGCTCTAACTCTTTACAAAAAAATCATAAAAATTCATTTATTAAGCTGCAATCATAATCGTCACTTCTGACTGCAGCTTACGAAAAAATTCATTAAAAATTCATCGTTTATCCGATTGATGAAATTCCAATTGGCGATTCTTTTAATAGCTTAAAACTATCTACAGTAAAAAATTGAGATCATAAGTAAATTCCTAAATTGAGTTATGACCTTTGTAATGGGCTGCAAATTCTGCCAGAAAATGCAGCTTGAACCTTTGATACGGAAAAATTCATAAAACGCTCAATTTTCGTCGAAAAAATGCGATTCCAGTGGTGTTTTAAAGATATTTCCTGGAATTACATTTTAGACTCAAGAAACACATGTTTTTGTCAAGTTTTGTTCAGGTTACAGCCACTACAAGTCGGCTGTAAATTCTGATCAGGAGCTGTTTGAATTCAGCTTTCAATTTAAGCATGTTCCTGACATCATAACACTAATTTTTAGCCATCAAAACCCTAAAAACATCTCATACATGAATTTAGCATCAAAAAAATATGAATTTACTTGAGCTTGGCATGATTTCAATATATTCTTGTCTAGGGTTTACTCCTAAACACTATTTCACTTCAATATCATCCATACCACAATCATGCAACATCAATTTCGAATTTCTTATGTACATCAAGAATTCTAAACTTCATAAATATAAAAAATTCGACATACCTTACGATTCTCACGACTAGGTGATCGTTTCTATGTATTCATGCATTGATTTGGGGCTTGAATCAAGCTTCAATTTGTTGATTTTGCTGAAGTTAGGGTTTGGCTCCCATGGAGCTCTCTCTCTCTCTCCTGGTCGATCCTGCGCACACATAAGTGTGTGTTTTTTTTTATTTAGTTAACTTTCAAGTTAACCCTTTTGGCCCCTCATGTTTAGTTTTATTTCGAAAGAAGCTATAATTCGTTATTCATCACTTAATCACATATTATTAACTAGGTTAATTATTCCTAGTTAACTCAATGGGTTCGGGAAGTGATAACCCGTTTTATTTTATGTCCCGTTAATTCGGGCCTTCTATGTACTTTGTTTTCTCAAAGTATTTATTCTCATTTTAATTAATATTAGGTTTATGTATTTAAATCCTAATATTTACCGGGTTAATTTTTCCCACTAACGATATTTCACCCGTCATTACTATTAACGTGGTTTGATTACCAAACCCGTTTTTGGGGTGTTACAAGTCTACCCCCCTTAAAGAGGTTTCGTCCCCGAAACCTTATTTACGTGGCTCATTTATTTAGATTAAACGAACTTAGTTTCATTTTCAGGGCATTCATTCATTCTTTTCGATCTAACGTTTTCATTTATATTGACGCGTACGTCTTTCCTGTGTAAGGCCTCGCGGGCCGTTACTTTTAGCTTATATCCTTTATCTTTATTGATCGAGTTGTCACTTGACCACTTAGTCTCATCGGTCTGTTAACAGGTTTATCCCGCGCTTGTCTTATATTAATAATCACTTTTTATTTGTCATGACATTTTCTTAACTTTGAATAGTTTTACCGGCTAGACTAATTAGTCGCCGTCACTTCATACCCCAACACTCGGGTATACCATATTGCCATTTTCGGCCTTATGCGTGTTTATGATTTCTTAATTCATCTCATACTACTTATGTCTGTTAAAACGTTACCTTTGACTAAAAACGGAATTTTTAGTTTACGTTTTCTCTGTCTTACGTCTCTTTTTTATGTCTAGGAATTTTCCGTCTAAGTTTTATTCCTGACCGTTATTATTTTACATGGAGAATTGTAACCAGTTTTTCACCCTTTACCCAAGCAACCCATCACATAGGTTCATTAATATTTCACGCTTCCATTATTAGGTTTGCGCTTACTTGCACTACCAAGCTTTTACACTTTATTTATCTCGTTTGACTTATTCGGGTGAGATTTCATTACTCATGAACGTCAAAGTTCATCCTTCATTCGACCCGTTCAACTTTAAAATAGTTGAACGTAGTTATCAAAATTTCTGTTTGCAATTTCTCATCGTCTTTTAGTCATGACTCTTAATCTGAGTCCTTTGACTTTCTATTTCGCGTTCCCGTCTATTGGTTTACGCATACTTTCAAAATCCTACCCATCTATCGGGTATCTTTACCAAAGTTATCATCAAGTAACCATTCTTATATGGTTTTAGACGTCACTTTAATTTATTTGGTCGTCTTAGCGAAATTCATCGTTTTTATTCAGTCGAGTCCTTTATTCTTTAGTCTACCCCCTTTGACTTGTCTGTGTGAATTTCATCACTTATGACAGTCAAACTTTATCCCCTATGTCTTAGCATTCACATTAGTTGGTTCGTATTTTCATTTACTTTAATCTTTGTCCCTTCTCTCGGGCTCGTTATTCTAAGGTAATACGCTTCCGTCGTCCGACTTGCGTTTACGTTTACTATCAACATTTTACTTATTTGACTCATTTGGGTACCTTTTTAATTTGTCCCATTAACCCCATCCTTACTACATCGGATGTAAATGTGTCCGCTATAAGAAGTTCATGGTATCATATGCCACTACTTACTTGGCCAGAGTAAGCGATTAACACATGACACGCATGACTTTTTTATAGTTTTCACATCACGCCCTATGTAAGTAACGCCTTTATTTAGTTTTCTTGGAAATAATATCCTGGGTAGGTATTCTATTCAGGTTTTCCAAGTTTCTAATTTACATATGCAACAATCATTCTCTACATGTTTGTTGCATATTGCTATTTGTGCGATTAAATTTGAAACATCCACCTGATAACGCTTGCCCCGACGGGCTTTCCTTGCCATTCACCTTGTTCGCGATCGTTACGCGATTTAGGTACTTGGTGAGTATACTCAGCTTGTCATACCTCGGACCGTTCCACCGTCATATCCACAATTCGTTCAACTCTTGTCATCTTCAGATGCGAGCGTCCTTCAACTAAATATTTACAAAAGTTAGTAATTTCTACATTAATAAACGCCCATGTTGTAATACAAGGCTTTTTACTATACATGTCAATGCACGTAATATCGTTAACTGTGTCAATCATTTTAATTGGGGTAGCGTGTATTACGCGATAACCCTATGTGTTGTTTACAACACTTTAACATGCTAAACCATTAATATACATGTGCTTACCGGATTAGCGACTAAGCCTCGAACCGAACACACTTTATTCTTTAACCATGAGCTCTGATTAACAACTTGTAACACCCTTACTATTTTAAGAGAGTTCTAGTACTAATAACGACAATTAGTTGTGCATTTACATATACATATCACATATAAAAATACGGGTTTATTAAAAACTTTTACAGTTTAAAAGTTTTACAACAATGTAGTTGGGTTCGTCGTTTAAAAGTTACGACATAAGGCCGTGCGGAAGCTTTAATCTCGTGTGTTCGGTTCTTCGATTAGCTTGATCATCATCCGGCATCCCGTAATATACCTATGATCAAAACCAACATGAAAGTTAGTTTTAATAGCGTAAAATGTGTTTAACCAAGTTCATAGCATCAACCAACTAAAACAAAATATATATTTTTCTTTTCGGATTCATGCCTCTCGCACCATGCGAGAGGCTTCTTCTCATTTTTCGCGTGCCGCGACATCAGTCGCGTGGCGCGCCGGATTTACCACACTCCCTCGCGTGGCGCGAGGGAGACCATTTTCCAGCAGGTCTATTCCTGGAACCTGCATATCTGCCAGCTATGGTTATTAATCGAAAATCAAACTTTAAAGTGCCATAACTTTCGTTCTAGTTATCCGTTTTACACGATTATTTTTCCTACGCGTCCGTAATTAAATTACGGACCCGTTGTTTGCATAAAAATCTGATTTATCCAATGTTGGCGCATAAATCCTTTAGGTGATTATTCTACCCGTTTGGCATTATTATTTCACTACATGCTCTAAAAAGAAAATAGTTAATTCCTATCATTTTACCCATCCCGGGCTTGTCAAACCTTAACGTTTTCGCTCCTATCCTAGAGTTTACGTAGGCGTTTAC
Source organism: Helianthus tuberosus (assembly GCA_030545235.1). Classification (NCBI taxonomy): domain Eukaryota; kingdom Viridiplantae; phylum Streptophyta; class Magnoliopsida; order Asterales; family Asteraceae; genus Helianthus; species Helianthus tuberosus. Next base: position 91,601,702 of record CM060369.1, read on the forward strand.
ATTCACCGATTCATTTGTATCTATCTATGTCACACCCTGGCTTTGCGGAAGCGTGGTTAATTTTGGTGTGACTTCTTAATACCATAGCTTAATCATACCAAAGCTATATGAGTTAAAAACATGCAAGATCATCCATTAAGTTTTGAAAATCAAACACAATACCATTGTTTTAACATACCCTGACTACCATAATCTTGTTCAACAAACATTACAAACTGAAACACAACATAAACATGGTTTAAGGACTGTGTCTTATCCAGGAAAGAGACACATCCCCTAAACCCCGGATGACCTCGGAAACTAGTGCAGCGGAAAACATGCCATACCGTGCCAGATCTCGTTAATTTCCTGAAATACATGTAAGTTGAAAAATCAACAATAATGTTGAGCGAGTTCATGTGCAAGTGAGTAAGTAAAACACTTGTAAGTATAAAAGTTTCCTGGTATGTAGCAGTGTAAGAGGACTTGTGATCACCAATGGTTTGCAAGGCCATTAGCATGTTGTGAAATGCAAGTAGGAAGACACAACCCTAGCCGATTTTTGCGTTGGGCAACCAAGTCACTCCAGGTCCATTCTGTTGGTCCTCAGAGAGGTCCGTTCTGTTGGGCCTAGAGCTGGGCTCGCTACACCCAGATAGATCTACCGCTTAAGTCCCTCGGTGTTCTAACTACCCATTCACATGATCTAAACCTCCTTACGTTAATCATACCATGTATAAAGTACTTGTAAACAAAGTAACATGTATTTCACCCCCGCAGTTAAGAAAACTGAAAACAGTTAGAGAAAAGGGGGACATGAACTCACAGTCGGTGCGTCTCTACCAAGTGTCTCCAAATCTGAAAGCTGTGCGACGACCTACAAGTGCTAATTCTATTAGACGGACGGCCGTGCCTTAGCTTTATTGTTTAAGTCTTTGGGAAATAGTTAGACAACTATTTCGTGTTTATGTTCTGTATACACTTGGTAGTTAAACTCCTTCCCAAGGATGGGGGATATAATACATGTGCGTAAGTTACGTTTTAATAATCGTGTGGTAATGTAATTACCGGTGTAACTTATATATTCATGGTGAGAGCGTTCGCAAAGTTTTGGGATCAATAACGCTTGTAAATATTATTTTTACTCTAAAATAATATTTATGTATTTTCACAAAATAATCATAAACAGTGTTGTGACAAAATATATTTATCACGTTAATATTTGTGAAAATCCCACCTCCGAATATTTAATAAATAAAGTCATGGCGAAAATTTATGTTTCGAAAACATGTCAAAAATAGTTCTAACACTTGTTGCGTAAATAATTCTAAGTGTTAGGTTTTTAGAAAATTTCGCCAGAGTTTCCTCTGTAACTGGAGGTGGCCACGCTTTCAAGCGTATCATTTTCTTTTAACAAATCAATTCAACAACTTCTTCATCCAAACAAACAATTTCCGACACATCAAACTAGTCGATAAGTATGTAAATTGCACAATCGCATGAACTTGTTGTTTTTCCGCAACCATAGTGTAAAACCCTTTTATAGTTGTAGATCTTTACATAAAGTAACTTTGATCTCGTAATAACCTTGTGATTAGAGAAATCCGTCTTTACAACTTCTAGTCATTTTTCCCAAAAATAGTTATTTGTCGGATCTTTTAATTTCACAAGTGTTTACACACTTGTGGTTTATAAAATCATGTTTGTTAGTGTAAGGTCCATCCTTTAGAAAACATGATTCCTTTAAAGTGTGGTTCTTCAAAAATACCACTTGCAGATACGTAGATCCGCTAGTTTTAAACACCAATGTACAAGTTAAATCACTTTTACACAAGTAAAATATTTTTGCACAAGTTCATGTCTCTAGTGTGGTAGAGTTTCACCTTTTAACCCTTGTGTTAACCAAAAACGAGCTTATGTTAAGATCCATGATCTTACAAAGTCGGGTTAAACGGTGATCCGAGCTACCACAACATAGATCGGGTCTCAATAATCACAAATTCCAAATACTACAACTTTTACACAAGTTATAAGCTATTAACCACCATTTTTAGAGTTTTTACTAGACTTTAATGCTTCAAAACGTATGTTATCGATATTTCACCGACAAAGTTCCTTTTAACCACCTTAGATAAGTTCAAAATCAAGTTTTAAGTGTTATACCTCTAGCTCGGGGCTAGGGAAGAATCTTGATGAAAAATGGGTGGATAAAAGCTAACGGAAGTGGTCCTTCGCGCTCCGAGTGCACCAAAGCTCCTAATACGTGATCCTTAACGCGTGTATGATCTTGGAATGTGAAGGACAAGAACCGAAAGTATGATGGTGGGAGGAGTGGGGTTCGGCCGAGAGCTAGGTGGGAGGGAGAGAGTATGTGAAAGTTGAGTTATGTGATGAATGATTATGTTAAGTTTAGGCAAGGTCTTATAGGCACTAAGTGAGAGTTTTGTCCAAAGGAAATTGTGTCCCATAGATACTAAACACACTTAATAAAATAATCAATCTTTTGTACTCTTGTGTTTCCCCATGGTTAGGCCGATTGCAATGGGGGGGGGGGGTCTTGGTTCGAAATCAACTAAGTTAGTTGATGTTTAGTTTGGTTAAATAGGTTAGTTAAGCGTTAAACTCCGTTAGTAATATATAGCGTGTTATGACGGGTGTTAGGGTAATCAGGGACCCTAACTGGCTCAGAAAAATATAATTAGTGAAAATAGTAATATTTTCATGTTCCGGGTAAAGTCCGGTTGTTCGGTTGGATAGTAATCCGTTAAAGCGTTACAAAAGCTTTAAAGTGTCGTTATTGTTATTTTTAGTGACACATTTTGTTTCCACACTTTAGAAAGTGTCTAGTAATATTTTTCCCCATGTTTTGGCACTTTACTAGTCAGCTAGAAGCTGGATTAATTATTAAAGTGCTGTGTTTTGTACTTAAAGTACGTTTTTAGGCACATCCAATCAGTGTATCTTATTCCTAGAGACGCAGTTCCACAACCCTTATAACCCTACACTCACTACCAGTGTAGTCAGATATTTGAGGCTCTTAACAGGCCTTAGAGGCAGTGTCTGCCTGATGCTGGTTATATCAGCATGTTCACTGTGTATCCGTTTAGTGCTACTGTGCTTTTTGTGCATCATGTTTGTCACCAAGGTTCAGCATGTAAATATTGTAGTGACAGTAAGCAAGTATGATGCAAGTAAGTTCATGTATCAGTATTCAGGTAGCAGTTTATCAGCTAGTTCAAACAAGCACAGTAATCAAGTAGTAATTAATCAGTAATTAAGTCGTACGGATACCTGGTTTAGTGCGGGTTGTCACAATCTAAGCATTTAACCACAATTTACTTCTTAGTCTATTTTGACCCGTTTAGCGGACTTTTAAGCATCTAAGCATCGAACTCGCTATTTTCTTTTCGCACATCGTCTTTTCTTGCTAAATAACTACTTATCTTCCACCACAACTATTTTTGTGGTGGATTTAACATAAGGAACCCAAAATCCCAAATTTTACCCTTCGGCTAGTCCTTTTTCGCAATTGACTATTTCTAGACATTCGACCCACAAACATTTTTGCCTATACTTTTTATATGTATCTAAGGGTTTCAAAATCAATAAACAAGTTTCTAAACAAACTCTAATGGTCGTTTACCCGGTTCGCCTGTTAAGGGCTTTTTGGTCAATTCTAGGCTCTTATTTTACGACGAAAGACTCTCACCAATTATTGACCAATTTAGCACTTTTAACTACAACATAATTATAAGTACCTGGCTCGGATCAATACATTGACCCATTTTAATACCTTCTCTCAAAAATTTGCGAATTCATAGCAACGCTAATTCATAAGCCGCTTTATCCTGTAAGCATAAAACTCGACAAGTGCTTATTAGTCGATATTTGTCAAATGGTATCCACATTACCATTTGACCCGTTTTACTCTTTTTATTCATTAGGCTTACTTATAGTAACCGTTCAAAAACCCATTTTTATAATTAGCTTTTCATGGCTAATTTACCGTTCTATCTCTTTTACCATTAAACATGGTTTTTATCATTTATATTAGTTCCGACCCGTATTATTTCGCGTCGGGAACCATATCTTGAATATTATCCTTATTGTATTTGAAACTTATAGGATGAACATTTATTTTACTAAAAGGTGTAAGTTTCACTTACCTTGCATCCGGTTATGTCCTTCTTCCGCGTACTCGATCCGTTTGACCCGCTTCTTTCCCAAGTCTTAATCTAGCTTGTCTAGAGTCAAACTATCATCATCACAATTCGTAAAACGGTTAGATTAGTCATAATCGTTTACGACTATTCCATCCTATGGGTTTTATGTCGAATTTATCATTCGACCATATCAAAATTATCATTCGATCTAATCATTGGTCGGTTTGACTTTTTAAAAGTCAATTGACTTATCAACATATTCAAATGCACATTTGGTTCATTGAACTCACTTAGGCATATTTTATCCGAACTCTTAATGAAATCAAATTTTACACACAACCAAGTAGACCGCGATTTCTTTCAGGCATTTCATATCACTAAAACTGAGCTGTTTTTGGTGACTTGTTTAACCTGTTTATGAGTCTTCAAAAATTATGATTATTTTATGTGGTGTACCTCTCGGAGGGATAGGCCTTGTGTTAAAATTTCAAGCTCTAACTCTTTACAAAAAATTCGTAAAAATTCATTTACTAAGCTACAATCAGATTCGTCACTTCTGACTGCAGCTTACGAAAAAATTCATTAAAAATTCCTCGTTTATCTGATTGATGAAATTCCAATTGGCGATTCTTTTAATCGCTTAAAAATATCTACAGTAAAAAATTGAGATGATAACTAATTTCCTAAATTGAGTTATGACCTTCGTAATGGGCTGCAAATTCTGCCAGAAAACGCAGCTTGAACCTTTGATACGGAAAAATTCATAAAACGCTCAATTTTCGTCGAAAAAATGCGATTCCAGTGGTGTTTTAAAGATATTTCCTGGAATTACATTTTAGACTCAAGAAACACATGTTTTGTCAAGTTTTGTTCAGGTTACAGCCACTACAAGTCGGCTGTAAATTCTGATCAGGAGCTGTTTGAATTCAACTTTCAATTTAAGCATGTTCCTGACATTTTAACACTAATTTTTAGCCATCAAAACCCTAAAAACATCTCATACATGAATTTAGCATCAACAAAATCTGAATTTACTTGAGCTTGGCATGACTTCAATATATTCTTGTCTAGGGTTTACTCCTAAACACTATTTCACTTCAATATCATCCATACCACAATCATGCAACATCAATTTCGAATTTCTTATGTACATCAAGAATTCTCAACTTCATAAATATAAAAAATTCGACATACCTTACGATCCTCACGACTAGGTGATCATTTCTATGTATTCATGCATCGATTTGGGGCTTGAATCAAGCTTCAATTTGTTGATTTTGCTGAAGTTAGGGTTTGGCTCCCATGGAGCTCTCTCTCTCTCTCCTGGTCGATCCTGCGCACACATAATTGTGTGTTTCTTTTTTTTTTTTAACTTTCAAGTTAACCCTTTTGGCCCCTCATGTTTAGTTTTATTTCGAAAGAAGCTATAATTCGTTATTCATCACTTAATCACATATTATTAACTAGGTTAATTATTCCTAGTTAACTCAATGGGTTCGGGAAGTGATAACCCGTTTTATTTTATATCCCGTTAATTCGGGCCTTCTATGTACTTTGTTTTCTCAAAGTATTTATTCTCATTTTAATTAATTTTAGGTTTATGTATTTAAATCCTATTATTTACCGGGTTAATTTTTCCCACTAACGATATTTCACCCGTCATTACTATTAACGTGGTTTGATTACCAAACCCGTTTTTGGGGTGTTACATGCTCGCCTATAAGTGAACACTCACCCCAAGAGTTCCCAGGTAAGAGTGACTGGTTCGATTATGTGGATTTGTACGAACACTCTAGCCTTAGACAGAAAACTCAGGGTACAGGCATTCACTCTTCCAGTTTGCATGTGTTCACTTTATTTAGACCCAAACTTTGATGAGATTTTGAAAACTCAGAAGGCACTAAGCCAAATATGAGTCAAACTGGAAGGGTTCAAAACCTAGTAATCAATCATCCTAGAACGGATGATTAATTTTCGAAGCAAATTCGAAATTTGTGTTCTCGTTGTGGTTATCACCTAAGGGTAGGTGGCGGTTTTGTTTTAAAAATCTAAACGCAAATTTCCTTGCGTTAGGGTCCTAGAAAGTTATAGTCTAGGTCAAAGCATTGCTAATAACCTAATTCCCTATAACCATTGGCTCTGATACCAACTCTTCTGTCACACCCCGACCACGTAAAACAATAAATCGTGGCGGAAACGTCGGGGAGTGTTGTAACAGAATTATTGCTTCACAACCATGGAATACAAAAAGTTTCGTTTTATTTATTCATTAAGTAATTTACATTGTTTTTACACGAAACAAACAAGTTACATATCGACTATCACTGTTATTATGTCACTAAGGCCTCGTCCATATCCTATGTGACTCATGCATCCTAGCAATCAACTTCAAGCAACAACACCTGAAACATATGTAAAAACAAAGTCAGCAAAGAAATGCTGGCGAGCACATAGGTTTTATAAGAGTGTCGGATTCATGGCTAGTTTACATGTTGCAATACCTTATTAAAAACCTTGTTTTGAAAAGAGTATAATATTGCAACATAATTAACCAACTCAAATCAAGCGGGTTATAATTTATAAAACCTCGTAGCCATGATTCTTAACCCAAAAACATTTGTTTTAGTAAACCAAATTGTAAAACATCTCATAATAACTCGTTAATAAAACTCGTATGGTTTATATCTTCTCGAAAACATCGTTATGTGACATCGTGATAACCTCGTTTACCCAAGTGAACTAAATAACGCCACGGTATGTAATATGAGGAAAACACTTATATATAAGAAGTACCAGCGGCGTATCTACCATGTTTTCATCACATTACACCTGTCCCGTTATCTAAACACTAACCAAAAACCAATCGTTTATCCAACTCATTTAACTTGTTTAAGTCGTTTTGAAATAGTTAACTCGTTTAAATCGTTTTCCAAATCGTTTAACTCGTTTAAGTCGTTTAAATCATCCTTGTTTTAATTGTGAAAACTATTTTTGGTCGTCTCGCTAATAACATTCAACCCTTCATGACTCGACTATCTTGCTTCTCGCATTAACAAACCACCAAAGGGTAAGTTAACAATCACAGATTCAGTCGTTACCCACATAACCCACACATAACCATGGGTGCAGTCTGATAACGGGATTTGTCAGATCCTATGGTACCATAACTTAATACTGGTCGGTTCGGCCAAAATTAATGAATGTCATTCGTTATGTAACTACAACCAACAAGTTTGTTCACATTATCGAAATCGTTATTAGTTTAGTATAAACCATCTTAGTCGTTTTTGAAACCATTGTTAAAATATCGAAATCGTTTTGATACATATGAATCACCCCAAAACAATTAAAAATAGTAAAATAGGGGAACTATGTACTCACTTGAAGTGCAAAGTATCCTCAATCAATAGAACTTCAACAAACTCAAGTAAAACAGAGAAATCAAGCAGCACCTAGTAATCGAATCACTAGTAAATAAATCGACACCTAAATCGGAAGATCGGATAGAACGAGGTCTTGTAAACCAAATGAGTGTTGGAACTCATGTGATATGGTTTAACAAAGCCTACATCCTAAATCGGAACCTAACCTAAGTGCTTTCGACCCATTACGACCTATTAAGGTAGCTTACGCTACTTTAACGCATCGTTCACGCAACGCGCGTTCGAGATGTCTAACTAGTCCTATGACAAGTATTATATGCCTAAACATGTTACATAATTAGTTTAAGTGATAAAAGTTAAGTTACATATGCTTAATTACCAATTATGCATGAAAAGGGCATTTTGGTCATTTACCTAAGGCATATAAACAACCTATCATACAACTAATTAAACCTAAGTGACCATAAGGTATAACCTCGGAAGGTTATTCCCTATGCAACTATGGTCGCTAAACATGTTTGGTCGGATCCTAAAGATCGACCAAACGGGTCGAGTTCGAAAGTCTAAGCGGGTGTTTAGTCCGCTTGACTTACGACTCTACATAAGCACTATACTAAAAGTGCCGAGCTAAACATGCTAAAACATGTTTAGTTAAGTTAGAAAACAGGTTTTGGTATCAAAACAGGTTTTGATACCCAAGAGTAGTTTGGTTACAAAATACGAACAAATACGCATTTTGGCCGAAAATACGACTCGTCACTACGCCTACTCAACGTGGTAATCAGTAGGTATAGTCACAAGGGACTATAACCATCGTGATTACGCTCACGTTGTGAAGTTCCAACGAACTTCGTGTTGACCATTGACTGGTCAAAGCTGAAAGTCAAACTCTGTTTGACTTTCGTGCTTGAAATACAAGAACAAGCAAGAAGAGGACTTACAAAGGGTCCAAGAAGGTGTTTTGATTCAAAGTTCCTCAGGTATGAGGTGTTAAAACCTCAACTTAGAGCAGAAGTTGAATCAAGGTGTGAAAAACCCAAATGAGGAAGCTTGTTATTTATAGGAAGGTACGATCAATAGGATCATTCCATATGGTTTGAGGGTGTAATCTTGGCCATACATGTGGGTACATGGTATTAGAATACAATGGGAGCCGAAAACCAGCTCCAGGTATTGCAAATCTTGCATTAAAACCCCTGAATTTGGACCAGATTGTTGAATCTGATGTTTCTGTCTGAACTGGCCTCGCATCCCGCGTAAAAATACTATCAAACCTTACGCGGCCCGTGTAAGGATGTTTCACAGAATGTCAAAACAGGTCCCTGCACTTCAGAAACTTGGATTTGATGCATTTTTGACACGTTTAAGCCCCGTTAACCTCATTTCAAGGCTCTAAAATGAAGTTAAAGTATAGGGAACTTGAAATATGCTCAAAAACATCTCGGATGTCGGCTTGTTTGGTCGTACGGTTGCGTTGTTCGGTTAATTACGACGGAAGTCGTAACGTTAAACTTATTTCTAAGTTATGTGGAGGTTATTTAAGGTATGTTAAGCCTATGTCACTATTCCGGAGTGTTAGTCACGTTAAACTAACTGCGTTTACACACCAGTTTGCGTATAACCTTCCAGAAAGCGATTTAAAGCTTGAAATCGAACTCGAATCAAATCGTAAAATCATCAAACACAAATATACACATAATAACACCAAAACACATATAATAACACCAAAGCACATTGTTTTATTAATAATCAACATTGTTTTACATTGTACATCGATTACATATCACAGTTGTCACATGTAGTATAAGTTACGAGTTGTGTAGGATATAGTGTAGAATAAATTTCGATATGTGATGGATAAAGTTCAAAATATGTAGGATAATTTTTGATGTGTGAAGGCAAAAAATAAAAAAAATAGTGTGAAAGATCAAAGTCTTTATGACTAATTAATTAGTGAACGATATAATAAATGAGATTAGAGAAAGCTATTTAATATTTTACAATTGTACACTTTGTTCTTTTTTTCTTCGTTAAATTTTCTTCTCAAATGATCCTCCTCTACATATTATGTTATTCATATTATCCATACGTGATTATAAAACATATGCTAATATTTGTACAATCTCATTTCCTATTAATAGGTTTGTGAACAGACTAGTAATTATATCATTACGTAATGAAAGTTTAATCCTAAATGGTTTCGAAAAATTCGTGGGATTAAGTAAGCTAGAAAACGATAAAGATGAACGAGGCTAATGTTTCTAAATGACAATATAGTTTCCAATATCTACCCCCCCCCCATTTTAGTAGTTATTTATTGCAATTTCACCTTGAATTGTTAATTTTTTGTATATTGGTGTTTTGCAGGTCATATGGTTTAAAGGATGGATTTCCAAGTTAAAAGACGAGCTTAATTGAAGAGACCAGAAAATGCTAGATCAGGCCCAAGTACGACCCATACCAAGAGGATTCGGTACGGATCATACCATTTGAATGCCTTTTAGAAGTCTAAACCCTAGTGGGCCTAGTTGTTGTTGATGTGGAAGGTTACAGTCGTACCCGATTAATGAGAGTACGCGTTGTACCTAGTTCAAAACCCGTGGGGAGCTTGTGAATGCACATGTCTGCAGCCTTTGTCACGTGTCGAGTCTAGTTTTGTTATGTATTGTAATATATAGATTAGAATGTATACGACATCGAAAAGGTCGGAAAAGTGATTACAAGACCATTAAATTGATCTTTTGAAAAGTGATTTGAAATAGATTAAAACTAAATGTGGTCAAAAGGACTTAAAAATTCAAGAGCTCAAAGAACATAACAATTTGTTGATGTATGATTACAAGACCATCAAAGAGGCATATGATGCAATGAGCAAAAAAACTAATCAGTTAGTTGAACTTTATCATGAACAAGAAGCCACAAATGCAATGCTAAAAGCAACTATTCAAGATAAACAATTGACTATCAACAAATATATTAATGAAGTTGCTGATCTTAAACAAATCCTTGAGAAAGCTAGCATTAAAACTGAGAGAGTAGATAAAAAAACTGATTAGTTATTCATGTGCTCAGTATGTCCTAGATCACATCCTCCCGAAACCCACTAGGAAGGATGAGAATGGTGAAGACATGTATGGTCATGGAGGTGGTGGTGGTGGTGGTGGTGGTGTTGGGTATCACCGCGTTCCACCGCCTCTGCGTAATGGTTTTGCAAGAGAGACCATCGGGGGTGGAGAAAACGTTAAACATCAAGCTAAAATCAGAAAAACCAAAAGAAACTGATGTAAAAAATGACGACAAACTACCTGAAAACATTGACATCACATATGAAAAAACATACAAGACCAATGACGATGTGATTGAATCTGAGGTGGTAAATAATGTGGTAAACAATGTTTTTGAAAATGAAGAAGAATCTGACGTTGAATCCACAAAGTTTCAAAGTCCTAAAGAATGTTTTGAAGATGAAGAGTGTTATTTTAACAATTATATTCCAAAGTCCAAAAACAACTCGAGTGATGATCCTACTCTGGTCATGTACCAGATGTGTGGATCGGACAAGTTGTTTTCGGATGAAGAATTTCTGATTCAAAACGTTAACTTGGACAAGATCGAAAAATTTTATAAACTTGTTGAAGTGGAGGTGTCAGAAGTGGAGAGTTTGTCGAACACAAAAAGGGTTTTTGAACTTTAAAAAAGACAAAGCTTACTATAACAAGCCTATAAACTCTCGTTTTCAAAATAAAAATCAGAAAAATGGGAGATATGGGCAGGGAAATGGTAAGCACAATCAAAAGAAAAAGTTTCAAAAACCGGTGTATGTGGAAAAGATGAACTTTGTGAAAAGCACAAGTTCAGGAAGTGACAAAGAATCTGGAATTTTCTGTCAAACAAATGAGGAATTATTTGTTCAACAAGAAAAACATAAATAGACATGCTGTGACAACTGGCACTTTTCCATACGTTCCGTACTATAATTAAACAGTAATCTGTGCTTTAATGACTGAACATGATTTAGATTACAAGACGAATGAAATTCTGATTTCTGTTATATACATACAATGGCATTTCTTGTTGCAAGACTTTTATCATTACTACATGCAACACAATATAGTTCTATTAATGCACGAAACAGAATTGGCACAGTTATCAGACAAACTAGAAGTACTGACGGGAGTTCAGTACTTAGATAGACATGATGTTAAGACACAAAATAAGCCCCAGGACCAAGTGTTACACTAGTATAGTGTGTAGGAAAGTAGGGATTACAAAACTGCCTTCCTAGTGATGACATAGGTACCGAAAAGTGCCAGAAACACACTAAAACTGCAAAATTCTGTAGAAAATTAATAAATTCAGCAAAAATTCAGCTTTTAACATCTAAATATAATACAGAATTATGATTTAATGGTCCTGAATACCTTCCTAGGTGTCGGGAATCAAAACTGTCATGAAAGACAACGTAAAGCACACTAAACTGCGCAATTCAGCACTTTAACAAACAGTAACGAAACGAACAACCGGACACTACCCGAAACATCAAATTCTTACTAGAAGCATTGTTTTAGTGTTACAAAGCTAGTTATGGTCCCCGAACATCATAACACACTATATAAACATCTAACTACTAAAACACCTAACTAAACACTTGAAATCTAACTAGTTTCCTTAACTTACCATTAAATGTTACACTTTACCCCCCCCCCATTTGATGGCCGGTTAGGGGACATGGGGCCCACATATGATTTTCTTGGATTATTTTAAGTGATTATGTTGGAGAATATACCCACATAATATGCCTTATGCTATTAAATGATGGAAACTATTCTTTAAAAACCATAAGTTATGTTCTATGATCATTCCACACTATCACAACACCAAACTTCTTCCTCCTTTCCCCTCTAGCTCACAGCCACCAACACCCCTCTTGGTCCCTCCATTTTCATTCCATTCCAACACAATCTAAGGTGATTCTAAGGTGTCTTAAGCCTATCTAAGAAGGTTGCAAGCAACGGAATTGGAAGGACCTCTCTCTAGTGCTTTTATCCACCTCATTTGTCATCTTCATTTTCTTGAGCATCATCCCTAGCCTTATGCTAGTAGTAAGACCTTCCTAATCTCATTCTACTTCATATTATGTTGGTTAAAAGATGATATAAGTTGTTAAACATAAAGATCATGCAGAAACATAAGCATGAACACTAACATAAAGCTTAAAAACATAAGAATCTATGTTGTTTTAGTGTATGTAAGAAACTTGTTTGTGGATTTCTTGTGTTTATGATGTTGATCATCATAATAACCTTGCTAGATGATGATTAAACACATGATCTAGCAAGTATAAGAATGGATCTTGAAGAAATCATAATGATCATCCTTTATGTTAAACATAAACTTGAAAATAAACTTGTTTTAGTGTATGAGGATTTGTGATACATGTTATAAGTCTTGAAAATAAAGGATTTCAAAGATAATATTTTCCAAAGAACCAAGTTATTAAAAGATTTACAAGATCATGAATTTTTAAGAAACTAATCATATTTTTAGTGATAAATCAAGTATAGAAACATGTTATTAACAAGAGAAATACAAAAGAATTGTTTTTGGAAAAATTATCTTGTAAGTTGTAAAGGACTAGATTTTGCAAGAATGTGATTATTACACAAATAACCATGTTTTAGAGGGTAACTTAACCCACTAAATAACATACTAAGTTACTACAACTTTTTACAAAATTTCAAGTTCATGTCAAAGTGTAAATTGCATATTTAAAGCACATGGTAAGTGTTGAATGATTTGTTGATGATTGATGATGATTTTAAAAGAAAATGATATGCTTTGAAAGCATGGAAACCTCCATTTTTAATTATAACTGTGATTCTATAGAAAGATCTGATAACGTACAGCAACACCTGAATCACGTACACAACACTTTCTTTCTCTAGACTTTCTCTCTCTAGCTCTAGATCTCCAAAAGTGCAAATGCCAAAAGTCTCTAAGTCTAACCCTAAGACTTCTATTTATAGGCCTTGGAATTAATGAGACTTCTCATTAATTACCAAAATGCCACCTTGCTATTTCTATCTAACTATTACAATATAAAGTCTAATATTAAGCTGTTTCTGCTACGATCTGTCTTGACGGAGGCGATAGACATAAATGCACCAACAGACTCCCCCTTGGATATTGCCGCAGTCAATCTCGTAGCATCTTGTCTTTCTCTCTCTCTGAGGCTTCTTGAAAATTTTACGTCTTCAGTAAATACAGACTCCCTCTTGCTTGAACAGAATCCCCGTGGATCTGTCTTCAGCTTCAGCTCCCCCTTTCAATAAACTCTTTTCTTCAGGCTCCCCCTTTTGTCAAGCTTCCGTGCTTTTAGGATCGACACCTGGCTTTCCTGTTACAAGCTCCTTCAGGATAGTTACCTTGCTTCTTGAAATCACGCTCCCCCTTGCATTGAGCTCGTCTTCAGACTCCCCCTTAGACTCGGCTATCGGGATCGTAGTCTGGTACATCATCTGCAACTCTCAAACATTTATAAGTAAAAATGTTTTGAACATCCAGGATTGATTACCTGGCTTTCCCAGCATAAGCTAAAACATTTCAACAGTGAAAGCATTTTCCGATTGTCCAGGAATCGTAACCTGGCTCTATAAAACTTTCTAAATCAAGATCCTGGTTCTAAAATATAATAATATGAATATATCCAGAATTAACTTGATTCTCTTCCCCTATCAACAATTTTCAAAGATTTGGCAATTTTAGCTAACAGGATCGGAAACTGGCTCTTTCATAAAATTTTAACAGTTTAAGAATCCAGATCCTTCACGGTTAATCATCCAAGTCCAAATTAATGACCTTGGAGATATCACAAACTGTTTTTGATTTTTGATTTAAAACTTCAAGTTTCAAATTAATGAACTTGTTTTATTTTCAGAAACACGATCAACATACTTAGATTTTAAAACTCAGCATTCAGACATCGGTTGTCGAAAGTAAAGTACAAATAAAAATCTTTTTGTATTTTTCAGAAATATAAAGCAGTAAAGAAATATTTACAGACATATTTACAGACAATATTTTTGTTTGAGTTCGTGTCAGAGGATCATATCAGTTTATGACAAATCACTAGTACCGCTGAGCTTTAAACACTTTAAGTTCTAAACAATTCACTTAGATTGTCAGTATACTAATCCACTTAAATTTTCACACAAAGTTCAATTGATTCGAGATACGGATTTTGTTAGTGCAGTTATCTGTCGACTTCATCTTTGTTCGAGTCTTAGATTAGAACTGATAGATTAGGACATGAAAAACGAGAAATGGGATTATAGGTAATTCCGCTCGAAATGACACAAAGTCATTTCAAGCGAAATCAGGTGGAAAGTTCAAGCGAAATCTTAAATGTTATTTCGATCGAATGGTATTTCGCTTGAGAATGTTATTTTGCTTGAAACATGTTCAAGCGAAATCACATGCCTATATATACTTTCTCAAGCGATATCAGTTGTAATCTTCTTGTTTCCGACGGCGAAGCTCCGTCGAATTGTCTACATGCTGTAAATTGCTTCTAGATCAATAAACGAGACAGTTAATAGTGAATACAAGCTAAACAAAGACAAAATCAATGAATTCCGCCTCTGATTCTGTCTGAGCACTCTTCTGATCGACTCGTTAGATCATTTCACGATCCTACATGTGGTATGAGAGCTCAGGAGGAAGAGTTCTTACTGTTTAGCTCGTTTTCGCTGGAAAATTCTGATTTCTACACCTTCTTTTCAAAACTAATCAAGTTTTCACGGTTAAAATGGACTGATTTTCACATATAGTGTGCAAAACATTGAATTAACAAACCCTTGAAAGAATCAGACCTAAAATTGGCCTAGAACTTGATCATTTTTGCCAAAAACAGATCGAATTGATGATGTCAGCAACATTTCAAGCGAAATCAGCAGGTTAATTTCGCTTGAAATCCTTATTTTGCTTGAAATTATCATCTGTTTCTGCTTGAAACAGGTGATTCCGCTTCAAAGATCTAATTCTATTTGAGAACTGATTCCGCTCGAAACATCTCAAGCGAAATCAGTTAATTTCGCTTCAAATCCTTATTTCGCTTGAGAGGTATTATGTTTTCAAAGGGTAATTTCGCTTGAACAAGTTGTTTTTGAAGTATGACAAAAATGTTTGAGAAAATGATTATCTTGAAAGGTTAAATGATTGGTATCGAGGGTATTTGGACGATAGTTATAGAAATGTGAAAAAGGATAGTTGGGTGAAAAGGTTTAACTACTTTGTATGTTTGAAAAATGAAAAATTGGATGATCTGGCAAACAGATATGAAGTCTTACTTGAGCATTTAAAAGGTCATGAGATATATTTGACAGATGCTGAAAAGATAACAAAGTTTGCTGATGCATTACCTGTTGAATGGGATGATATTCTGAAAAGTATAAAACAGGGTTCAAGTTTTTCAAAATTACATCTAAAAGGTTTTATCAGCAAACTTAAAACTCATGAGTATGAAATTTATGAGAAAAAGAGTGAATTGATGAATAAAATAAGAGGAAAGTTTGATAAAATGAGTTTGGATGTGATTGATGAAATGAACAAAAGAGTTGATGTATGTCTTAGTGCAAAAAATGTTTTGAAATATGATAACAAGAGGGGTTGTTATATTGATGAGAATGCGAATCCTCTTGATTTCGTTAAAATTTTTTGTGCAGGAACATTCTGGAAAGAGACAGAGAAAATTCCAAAGAATGAAGAATCAGAAAAGCTTGGATCTTCAAATTCTGAATCTGTGTGCTTTAAATGTGTTCAATTTGAAGCTGACAATGTTAAACTTTTGAAGGATTTGGAGAGTTTGACATTGGAGATCAAAAATTTGAAGGATGAAAAGAAATCTTATGATAAACAGATTCCTGAGAAATGCGTAAACTGTGAAAAATCTGAATCAGACAATGCCAAATTCTTGAAGAATGTAGAGAGTTTGATATTAGAAAACAAAGTTTTGAAAGAAAAAGAAAAAGAGTTTGAAAATGAAAAATTAAAAATTGAAAAAGATTTTCAAAGTCAAATGAAGGTTTTAGAAGATGAAAAATCTGTTATTTTTAAAAATAATCTTGAAAAACAGATTGAAATAAATTCTCATCTTCAGAAAATCATTCGGCTTGAAAATGAAGCTGAAATTGCTCGGAATAAAATTGATGAGCTTGAAAAGAAATTGAAAGGTTTTGAGAAACCAGATTATATTTGTCCAAAACCTATCAATTCTGATCCAATAAGTGACAAGGTCACTAATTTTGACAAAGTCAAAATTGAAGATTGTGATGAGAAAACTGATGTTGAAGTTGAGAAAAGAAAAATATTTTTGAAATTAAATGAAATGTTTCAAGAAACTGTTTTACATTCTACTGAGAAAGGTGAATGCTCAACGCAAAAACCTGTAAAGAAGAATGTGGAACAAAAACAAAAAGATAAAAAGTCGAAAAATCTTTAAAAAGAAAATAAAAGCTCATCAGTTCAATCATCCAATCGTAATAAAAAACCACAAAAAATGGAAAATCAAAACTCAAAAACAGTTGATAAGAAGTGGTGCAGGTTTGACCACAGTGCTCAAAAGCCAAATCCAGCAAACAAAAGGAGAAATGATTATCACCAAGCCAAATAGTGCTATGATCTGAATGTTTGGACTGAAGGTGGTGATTGGTACGATAACAGATTGTGTTACACTTGTGGTGTGAGAGGACACATTGCTGTTAACTGCCAAAGTTGGAGTTATGAGACGAGAAGATGCTATAATTACAAAATCAAAGGTCACATCAAAGGGAAGATCGAGCGTTGAATCTCAGAAAATGGCAAAGAAACCAGTCAATGTTACGCCCAAAGAACAGAAAGTTCAAGAACCTAAAGTTCAAGAACAGAAAGTTCAAGAAAAGAAAGTTAAGCTTTCACAAGGGCAAAAAGACAGACTGAGGAAAAAGAGGAAGAAGGCAAGAGAATATCTCGAAAGGATTTTGTCCTCGGATATAACTGGTAAAACAGATAAAAGTTCTGATAAATCGTCTTGCTCGCTAAAGAATAACAAATCAAGCAAAAAGTATTCATCAGATACAAATCTGAGGACAAAGGAGAGAGTAAAGAAAGAGAAAGTTGGTGGTGATGAATTTGTTTCTTCGAAAATAAAGGAGCGACGTTCTGGCGATGAATCTGACTCATCAAAGTCAGACAAGCCAAGTTCAGGCAATGAATCTGGTGTGGTAAAGACAGAAGAGCCATGTGTTGAGGTAAAAGTTGAGAATTCTGGTTTAACAATGGATGATGCAAATTTTCCACCATTGTTGAACAAGAATTCAAAATCACCCAAGGACCGTCAGGCTTGGGTGAATCTGTTTAAATGAAAAACCTGACTTACCGGAGTTCCCAGGTTGGTAAGAGTGGAACATAAATCGACATCTTTCTTAAGAAATTCACTTAGGAAATATTTCGTCTTACAAGTGGTAAATCAGGGACATTAAGTTGTACTTGATTTTCTGCAAGTGATTTTTGATGATTGAACCTAAAAATGTTAGTTTTTACAAGTGATTGAAAAAAAACAAGGTGATGAATGATCCCCATGTTTGAGAATTGACTCACAAAACTTATTTTCCGGAAAAACCATTTTGATTAAAACAAACTTAAGTGTTTTGAAATTACCATGGGAAAATGTTTTGGTGTCAGGGGGAGTTCTGATTGTTTAAGCCAAGTGAATGGAGAATTGAAGTAATTCTCATCATGTTGTCAGTTTATCTTGTACAGTTTGTTTTCAAATTTTCCCAGAAAATCAAAATTGAGACATATTTTGATTTTAGGGGGAGTAAAAATTTTATAAAAACTAGAAAATTTGAAAATTCAAAAACATTGAAAAACATTGAAAAATGCAAAAATGAGTTTTTGTTGTAAAAAAGAAAAAATGATAGTAGATCAGTTGGACTGTCACAGCATGCTAAAGAAATGGAATGATAAAATGTGATAAACGGTCTCACTAAGGATGTGACGGTAGGCTCAGCTAGACTAGTAGATTTGCGATAACGATACAAACCTAAATGTAAAAGCCTAGTTCTAGTGGGAAACATGGTCAAAAGCATAGTACTTAGTTTTGTCCTTCTTGATTGTGTGCCTACTCAGTAATCGCTGATTGTCGAAAGACATAAAACTGGTTAAATTTGTGAACTTTCACAACTTTGCTAAAAAGTCGCTGTGATTGTGCATTTTATTTTGCAAAGATTTAAACTTGTTTTATTTCTTTATTTTGTTTAAGCATTGGACATCCTCGGCGTATACGTGAGTATCGAACTGGATGTTAGTGCCTAAACGTTCTGCTATATTTTCTTTGGTGTTTCGTTTAAGCTTTTGATCACCTCTGCGTATACGGGAGTATCGAACTGGTGGTTAAAGCCTAAACAATTTCAACTTGATTTTTATCTTCTTATTTTGTTTAAACATTGGACTTTCTCTGCGTATACGGAAGTATCGACCTGATTGTTAATGTTTAAACATTCTGCTTTGTTTTTGCACAAATCACAGTTGATAAAAGTTTAAAGGCATTACTCGAGTTAGTGTATTGCATGATGAGGGGATATGCTGAGATCGTGGGGTCCATAAGAATTTAGTGCAAAATTAATATACCCTAACGTATCGGTAAGCATTTCGAAAGTTTTTAGATTGAGTTTAAGTGGACAACAATATCGTCAATCTATGTGAATCGTTTAGATCTGAAAATGTTTAAAGCTTAACGGTGCTAGTGATTGGTCACATAAACTGATATGATTCTCTTACACAAACTCTTCAAAATAGTGTCTGTAAATATTTCATTTCTGCTTTTAAATTATGTTCTTGCATTTATATTTTATATTTTGAAAAATACAAAAAGATTTTCGACAACTGATGTTGAAGAACTGATCTTCAAAATTCCAAGTGCTGAACATGATGAACTGGTTTGGGAGTGTGTGTGCTGTATTGAAGTATTTTGTTTTGATAAAGATAAATAGATTAGTTAATCAAGGTTACTAATTTGAACTTGATATAACTATTATGATTGAATGGTTTCAATCAGTAAGTTTTTCTTATTGATTTAAGTAAAAACTTATGTTTTGGTGAGAAAATGTGTGCAGGAAATGAGCTTAAACAGAGTTTAAGTCAGGATTTGATCTCAAGGTGATAGCTAATTCCAGACAGCGATCCCAGCATGATGAAAGGGGGAGTCTGACGAGGTTAGAGCCTAAGAGAAGATTCTGATACATGCTAAGAAAGAAAGAAGACTGATCAAGATTGAAGAGTCGTTATGATGAAGACTCTCACTGAAGATTCCGTCAACATTCAAGGGGGAGTCTGTTAGTGTAGTTGTCTGTCGACTTCATCTTCGTTCGAGTCTTAGATTAGAACTGATAGATTAGGACACGAAAAACGAGAAATGGGAATATAGGTAATTCCGCTCGAAATGACACAAAGTCATTTCAAGCGAAATCAGGTGGAAAGTTCAAGCGAAATCTTAAATGTTATTTCGCTCGAATGGTATTTCGCTTGAGAATGTTATTTCGCTTGAAACATGTTCAAGAGAAATCACATGCCTATATATACTTTCTCAAGCGATATTTAGTTGTAATCTTCTTGTTTCCGACGGCGAAGCTCTGTCGAAGTGTCTACATGCTGTAAATTGCTTCTAGATCAATAAACGAGACAGTTAATAGTGAATACAAGCTAAACAAAGACAAAATCAATGAATTCCGCCTCTGATTCTGTCTGAGCACTATTCTGATCGACTCGTTAGATCATTTCACGATCCTACAGATTTAGTGTTTTAAGGACTTAAACTTATTCGCGTGTCCCACCTCAGAATGTACTCCCGTATCAAAATTCCCTAGATTCAGTCTTACAGGTGAGTATACCAATCTGATATCTGTATCTTGGGTTAGTGCGAGACCTTGAGAGCTCAGGTATGAACTTCCGTTCAGTCAAAGAGATAAAGGCTCGACTTTAGGTGTGTTCCATTTAGGGAATCTTTTCTTCAACTGCAATTGATTCATATCTTTCGATATTTTTCAATTTTTGTGCAGAGGGCAAGCTTTTAAAAGCGCGTAAAGTATTATACGAGGTCTAGGCCATTGCTTCGGCAATATCAGAAGACCAAGTATAATACCCCAGATATCAAACAGTATAAAGACCTAGTATCTCAGAATCAGGCAATCTCTCAACCAAGATTTCGGGGGTTACCCATATATCCGAGAGATGTTCCCCACGAGATAAGTAAGTATTTGATATTTAGGTTTATATCTCGAAAACAATTTACTAAGTGTGTAATACTGGCACATCATCAGTGAGACCGTTTATCACATTTAACTTCCCATTTCTTTAGCGTACTGTGATTGTCTACTGATGTACTATCATTTCATCTTTTTACACAAAAAACTCATTTTTGAATTTTATCATGTTTTTGGCTTTTTCAAATTTTCTAATGTTTTTGGATTTTCTGACAAACAAACTTATTCCCCCTAAAATGCAAAACCAATTAAAGAAAATTTGACAACCTGATACTGATAGCTTTGTCTCGCTATCCATTTTCTTCTTTTCGTGCTCTGTTTTGCAGAAAATATAATGTACCCCCATGATTTACAAAGCATTGATATTTTACAGTTTGAAAACCGTTTTTTTCAATCTTGTGAAATTAATCATGTTTGTTCCGCCGTGAGGGTTTCGGCATATTCAAGTAACATATTTTTGAAAATTTTGAATTTTTGCAAATTTAAAAACAAACATATTTTTTATTTTTCAAATTTTTGACAAAATAAAAACATATTTTGGTTTTTAAATTTTCAATTTTTAGGGTTTTTGAAATATGGTTTATTTATGGACAAAAGTCAAACAAACTCCCTGTTTAACAGTCGCAGGGACCAGCAGCCTTTTCCTCTCCTTGTGCCAGGCTGCTCCGATTTCCATTCTCACAATCTTCAATTTTCTTGAGCACCTGCACATTCAACTATTGAATTATTTGAACAATTTAGCCCAGGTCTATTTGACCTTAGGCATTTCGACACAATATGCATCATTTAACTTCGGAAAATCTTTGTCATTTTGTACAAAGACTTTGTCAATTTTCACTTCAACTTTTTCATCATTTGTCGAAGCGATTTGTTTCTTAACAGACCATGTTTGACCTTTTGGAGTACCTCTTTTGTAAAAATGTGAATCTTTTTGAACTTTTTGATTTTGAACAATAGTTGGTTTCCAAAAATGTTGTGGTTTTGTTGCATCGACATTTGTTCTCCAACTTTGTGTTGTTCTAAATCTGGGTGTGTGAGAATTCAAGGTCTGTCTTGAATCGAACCTATTCGGGTTTGATTTCCAAGTTTGATTCAAAGCAAACTTGTTTGTGTTGTATCTCCAAGTTTGTTTTGAATCAAATCTGGTTGACCTTTGTTTCACATCCTCATATTTCTGTTTCTCAACATCACCAGACTTCTTTTCCGTCTCAACATCAACAGGTTTTGGATTTGGACACTTGCGGGCAAGATGTCAAGTTTGATCACATTTGAAACATGTTCTCTTTGACACATCTTTGACCTGTTGTTGTTGCTTTTTCTGAGCATAGAACTCTTCATTAGACTGTTGTCTAAATTGGAGTTATTTCTCTTCTTCAGAACTTGTTCCGTGAACAAAATTCATATTTGTCTGATAATTCGGCGTTTCATTTTTCTTCCAATTTTGTTTCTTCTTATAACCCAACCCAACCTTCATGTTTTTCTTCTTGAAACCAGGTTTGTTATAAAATGTTTTGTGACCTTTTCCAGCAAACTTTGAAATTTCAGATTTTTCAGTTTCAACCATTTTGAAAACTTTATCAATCTTTTCTGAAATCACATTCTGAATCGGGAATACAATATCTAAGAATAATTTGTCTGATCCAATCATGGTATAAACTAATCCCTTTGAATCATCATTCCAATTTTTCTCAGATTTTGAGTTTTTCGGGTATTCTTCATGAAAACTACCTTCATTTTCATCCTGTGATTCAGATTTATCTGTTTCAACCGACTCTTCTTTCAACACACTTTCAACGATCTTACCTACCACCTGTGAATCACTTGAATCATCAGATTTGGAATAGGTTACGTCAATGTTATCTGGCAATTGATCGACCATGTTGAAAGCTTTTTTGACTTTCTCATCATCATAAAATGCAAACTTTTCCGGTGGAGGAACTTGATGATACTCAGAACCAATACCCTTTTTGTTTTTTCTCAGAATCATCATAACCCGGTTTTATGTTAAAAATTCTTTCAAGCACATATGATGACGCATGATAACTTTTTAACTTGTTGTTATCCTGTTCTAAATCAGCTATTTGACGCTTCAACTTAGCAACATCCTCAATATAAGAATTAACAACTTGTTGCTTTATTGAATATTGTCGCTTAAGCGTATCGGTTGTTTCAGAACAGTATCTCAATCTAGATTGAACAAGTTTCATTTGACTTTTCACATCTTAATATGACTTTTTTGTAATGTGATATGCCAATTTTATTGAATCATACTCCTTTTTCATTTCTTGAAAAGCATTTTCTTTTTGTAAACACTCTTCAGTCATTTTTGAAACCTTTTCTTTCAAAATTTCATTTTCTTTTTCTAAACTCTTACATTTTTGTGTTATCTTTTTATCATTATCTTTCAAAAACTTTTCATTTTCTAACATTTCTTTGCAATTTTCTTTGAAAACATTTTCTATTTTAGTAAATTCTAGATCTCTTGTTCTGAATTTTTCATCTTTTTCAGTACAAGCACTGCATGTTTCCATGCATTTCTTGCACTGTTCAACAGTTTTTAAGATTTCAGATTCAGTTTTTACCTCAGTGATTTGCACTTCGGCTTTCGCTTCCGTCTGTGCCTGATCAGCTTCATTCCTCATTTCTTCTTCTTCTTCTTCTTCTTCTTCTTCTTCTTCTTCTTTCTTCTTCATCTCTTCTTGACCAACATGCTGTTCTTCAGTAATAGCCTCTTTTTCAACAACTTGTTTTATCACCTTCTCTTCCTCTTCTATCTTCACATCCTCAACTTTCACAGCTTCGACTTTAACTTCCTCAACAACTTTCTTCACATCATCAACCAAATCTTCTACATTCTTTTTCATCCTCTCTTCATCCCTCTTCTTCAAACTCGCGGTCATCACATCACGAATAATCTTGTCCAGCCTTTTCAAATAGGTTTTATCTTTTGCAACATTTGAATAGTATTCATCGGACAGAGGAATTACTGCAAGAACATCATTGAAAACCACTTCTTTTCGATGAACGACAGGATGACCATTTTGGTTGATATAGCAATCTCTTTTCTTGTCGTATCTTCTATAGTATTTAGCATCTTCATATTCTTCGTGCATTTTATCAATCCCGCACCCTGCAAAGAATATTTCTCTTTCAGTCTTTTCCTTCAGAATCTCTTCTTTCGTTCTCACTTTTATTTCAGCCATGATGCTATCTCCTCGAATCACAAGAAATGAACAAACAACAGTGATTAGTTTTAAAAATTATCAATCAGCTGAATAGGATGGGTATCCGATTGAGTGAGTCAACAAAAGTCAACATAATGAATTTGTGACAATGGATCGGGTGGGGATCCGCTCAGGTAACACTGTGTTTTGAATCGGGTGGGGATCCGTTCGGGTAACAAGGTGTCTTAGATCGGGTGGGGATCCGCTCGGGCGGGTATCCGATGCTTGACAACACCCGATTAAAAAACAAACAAGAAGATTAGGATCGGGTGGTAATCCATTCGGATTGCCATTCGATTCATTGCACCTTAAACCTTTGATCAAACAAATAAAATCTCTTGAATCGGATTGTGACCCGATCGGGTGGGTCAACAGAAGTCAAACTTTCTGAAATGCAATGAATCGGGTGGTGATTCGATAAAGTCACCACTCGATGGATGACACAACACGACAAACCATGAAGTACCAATTATTCAAGTCACATGCAATCTTGATTCATTCAATTAAACCATGATCGACACCATTTAATGATCACATGTAATGATGGGCTGATACTTATGAATGCTTGGGCCGAGATATTCACGTGACAAAACTGACAACACTATAGATTTCACTTTGTGATTGGGCCGATGGACAAGATCTAATAAATGAACTTAGGAGTTCACGTGATGTACTGACCCAAGGCAAAAATTTAAGAGTTCGTTAAACAATTAAAGGTTCGTCAACACAATTTAGTGTTCGTCAACAAGACTTGAGGGTTCGTCAACAAGATGTAGTGTTCGTCGATCAAGTGAGTGTTCGTCAACACATGAATTGTTCGTCAACGTAATGGAGTGATCGTCGAGAATGATTGTTCATTGACCAATGAGGCTTCATCAAAGCACCTGAATTCAACAAAAGCAAATTAGATGCAATGAATCGGGTTGCCGCCCGATTGGGTGGTAATCTGATCGGGTAGGTCAACAAAAGTCAAACTTTAAAATGCAATGTAATGATCGGGTGGTAACCCGAACGAGTTGCCACTTGATTGATGGCACTACAGGATAAAACACTTTATCAAACAAATGAATAGGGTGAGGTTGATGGAACGGATTACCTCCTGATCGGGTGGTAATCCGATCGGGTGACAGTCAAAGTCAACATTTTAGTAACAAACAATGGATAGGGTGGAACTTGAATCGAGTGGCAACTCGATCGAGTGACACTAATTGATATACAAAACAAATAAATCTTTGTTCTTTGAATCGGGTGGCAACTCGAACGAGTTGCTGTTTGATCGAGTCACACCACAAAACAATATGACATTCAATCAAAGCACATGCAAACTGACAATTATCACATGCACTTATTAATGGCCGATAATCCTTTATGACAATAGATAATAACAATCACATGCACACCGATGGAAATTAATGACTCATATTGAATGCTGACAAAGTTGACTGACCAAGTTAACAATGTTGACTAAGTGACTCGATCGGGTGGGATGCTTTGAATCGGATTACCGCTTGATCGGGTGGTAATCCAATTGAATGACAGTAAAACAATGTCAACCTTTTTAGTGAGATGCAATGAATTGAGTGGTCACTCGATCGGGTTGCCACCCGATCGGTGAACACCAAGAACAATGTCAACAGCAACAGTTAGCATGTTTTCAACTTTCGAACCACAAAATTCTAGATTTCTCACAAACGGATTAGAATTAAGATCTGAAAATTTGTAGGCTTATAGATCAAGTGTTTTCGCACAACATATCCAAAAATCATCAATTTTTAACCGTAAAAACTCGTTTAATTTGGCGATTTTCAGTTAGAAACATGAAGAAGATATAAAAGTGAAGAAATTGAGCAAATCTGATTCGATTTTTGATCTGAATCTGATGAATTTCCATGCGAATCAGTGTGTTTGATCCGTGCAATCAAGCTCCTGCTCTGATACCACTTGTAGGACCGGTTTTGTGACGTGCGGAATCCGTACACGAACGTGACCGAACACACGAGACGTAATATAATCTGTGATTCTATTCAATGATCTGAAAACGTACAACACCTGAATCACGTGGACAACACTTTCTCTCTCTAGACTTTCTCTCTCTAGCCTCTAGATCTCCAAAGCTCCAAATGGCAAAAGTCTCTAAGTCTAACCCTAAGACTTCTATTTATAGGCATTGGAATTAATGAGACTTCTCATTAATTACCAAAATGCCACCTTGCTATTTCTATATAATTATTACAATATAAAGTCTAATATTAAGCTGTTTCTGCTACAATCTGTCTTGACGGAGGCGATAGACATAAATGCACCAACATTGATCCTGATGGTAAATTCAGTGCAAGATCTTTAGAGGGCTTTTTCATTGGATATGCGAGTCCACTAAAACACGTATTTCTACCAAGTCCCAACAAAGTAATTCAGGCACAGCATGTTGATTGCCAGAGGTACACAACGCCTTCACAAAAACCTAGTGATGCGTGGCTTTTCGATGACGAGGGCTTATGGAAATCTTTTGAGCTTCTAGAGGAACCATCTGAAGAAGAACTGATAATGCTATTTCAGCAACATCAGTCATCATCTCATAAGAAAGTTCCAAGACCAATTTTGATCACACAACTACAAGTTGGTACTCATGATGCGGAAGCAGGCCTGAGTAACACTCATACAGAAGATTAGACTCAGACAACAGACACAACTAAACCTGCTAAGAATACAACAACCATGGTGTTTGATGATTCAAATAATTCAGACTCTGACGGTCCAACATTCGACAGAGGAGGATCTGATTCTGAGGGGAAGCAGATCCAGTTTGATGATAAAATAAACGAAGTTCCGCAGAATGTGGAGCAGAACATCTCAAATCTGGAAGATGAAGTGATAGTTTCTAATGAAGTGATGCCAACAACGCTATCATATCACCCCAAGGAGTATATAATTGGTGAACTTCAATCAGGAGTCCGAATTGACATCAACTTGATCAGGGCTTATCATTTTTTTATACTAAAGTTGCTCCATTACAAACTGATTTCTCAATTAAGTGCTTTATTTCGCTGGTTGAACCGAAAACTTACAAAGAGGCGCTTACTGCAGAATCATGGGTCAATGCGATGTAGGAGGAGCTGAATCAAATTGAAAAGCTCGGAATTTGGGGGCTAGTAGATTTACCTGATAATCAAAGGATGATAAAGACAAAATGGGTATTTAAATGCAAAAGAGATGACCGAGGAGTGATTATCAGAAACAAAGCGCGCTTGGTAGTTCAAGGTTTTAGCTAGCAGGAGGGCATCAACTTTACCAAGGTTTATACACCTGTTGGTAGGCTCGAGGCTATTTGGATATTCCTCGCTTTTGCATCTTGCAAAGGGTTTAAGGTTTATCAGCTAGATTTCAAATCCGCGTTTCTATATGGCAAGGTTAAAGAAGAGGTGTATGTCGGACAGCCACAAGGCTTTACAGATCCGATTCACAAAAAAAGGTCTACTTGCTTAATAAAGTTTTATACGGGTTGCACCAGGCCCCGAGAGCCTGGTACGAGACTTTTTCTCAGCACCTGTTGTTGAACAGTTTTACTCGATCGAGGCAAAGTGGATGCAACACTCTTCACAAAAGAAGCCGATGGGCACTTACTGATCGTCCAAATCTACGTGGAGATATAATATTTGGATCGATGAACGACGCATTGTGTAAAGATTTTGAATGGGTCATGAAACTCAAGTTTGAGATGATCTCAATGGGCGAGATGAAGTTCTTTTTAGGCCTACAAGTTGATTTCAGTTGCTTGAAGAAATTTTCATTCACCAAACGAAATACGTTAATGATGTGTTGGAGAAATTCAACATGACGGGAACTTCACCTGTCAACACCATTGGCGCTCAATCACGGTATTCATCCAGATCCCACGGGGGAAATAGTCGACGAGACTTCGTACCGGTCAATGATAGGGTCACTCATGTACCTTACGACGTCTTGACCAGATATTATGTACCCCACATGCCTCGCTGTTCACTACCAATCAAGTCCAAGAGCATTTCACATGGTGATCGTCAGAAGCATCTTGCGACATCTCAAAGGAAGCCCAAGCATCGGCTTGTCGTACCCAAAGAATGACAACTTCAACCTAGTTGGATACTCGGATTTTGATTACGATTCCTACAAATTGAATGCAAAGTCTACAACGGCTGGCTGCCAGTTCTTAGTAACTAGACTGGTAACATAGCAATGTAAGAAACAGACTACGGTCGCTCCCTACTTGCGAAGCCAAGTACGTCTCGGTTAGCAGCTGTTGTTCACAGATATTGTGGATTCAACAACATATGAGAGACTATGGTCTTCAATTTCTAAACACGCCTATTTTCATAGACAATGAGGCTTCAATTAATATAACCAAAAACCCTGTTCACTACTCTAAGACAAAACATGTTGAAATTCGACATCACTTCATTCGTGACTGTTACGAAAAGAAGTTGATTAGAATCGAAAAATCCACACCGATGAACAGAAAGCTGACTTTTATACTAAACTGTTTGATAGAACTAAATTTCAATATCTTATGAAACTAAATGGTATGCGGCTTTTGTCATCAATGGGTGTTATTGTCGAAGGTGATTCCAAGGCAGAGGACGTTGAGACGTAATCTGCATTGGTTTATCATTTTATTCTTTTAAAAATGTTTTTAACTTAAGGGGGGAGAAAATCTAGTACAAAATACAAAAACCATATAAAATTTTCAAAAAATGTAAAAAAACATAGAAAAAGACAAAAGAGTTAGTGTAAAAAGAGGAAATGATAGTACATCAGTAGACAATCACGACATGCTAAAGAAATGGAAAGCTAAAAAGTGATAAATGGTCTCACTGATGATATGCCAGTATGTTTTTACACATTTCGTAGATTGATTTCGAGATATAAACCTAACTAAAAACTGTCTTAATTTGTGGGTAGCATCTCTCGGATATATGGACTTAGTACTCCGAAATTTCGTTTGATAGATTGCCTGATTCTGAGATATTAGGTCTTTATACTTATTGATATCTAGGGTATTATACGAGATCTTCTTATTTTGCGTCAGCAATGGCCTAGATCTTGTAGAATAGTTTTGCGCTTAAACCCCAAAACTGCATAAAAATTGAAAATGTCGAAAGATATATCAATTGCAGTTCAGAAGATTCCTAAGTGGAACACACCTAAGTTGAGCTTTCATCTCTTTGTCTGAACGGTGGTTCTATCCTGAGCTCTCAAGGCCTCGCACTAACCCAGAGACAGATATCATTTAGGTATATTCACTTGTAAGATTGATTCTAGGGAATCTTGATACGGGAGTATATTATGAGGTGGGACACGCGATTAAGTTATTTTCTAAGACATTAATCTCGTATCTTGAATCAATTGAAGTTTGTGTGAAAATTTAATTGGATCAATATACTAACAATCTAAGTGAATTGTTTAGAACTTAAAGTTTAAATAGATCAATGGTGCTTGTGATTTTTTAAAAACTAATTTGATACTCTAACACAACTCACACAAATATGTTTGTAAATATGTTGTTATTGTGTTGCATTTCATTGCAGATAAAACCACCAAAATATTTTGGGTGTGTTTTAGCTTAAAATTTGTAAATACAAAAAGATTTTACTTCTGCTTTATTTTCGACAACCAATATCAGAAAGCAGATCTTCAGAATCTGAATGCAGAACAAACCTGAGCTTACTGGGTAGGAGCTAATCTGTAATTGAGAAAACGTTGGAAAAATTTACAAGTTCATTAAATTGAAACTTGAAAATGTTTGAAAATTTATTGAAAAACGTCTATTGGTTCTGTATCGGGTCAACCAAGGTCTTTAAGTTGGACTTGGTCGACAAATCGAGTAACCAGGGTCATTAACTTGGACTTGGTTATTCGAGTGGATGTTTGTAACTGATAAAATTGAAAAAGTTTAAAAAATTAAATTTTGAAAACATTTTGATCCTCTCGCACGAGAGGAAGACCTCTCGGACGAGAGGCTTGCCACTCGTTATTACTGTATATGGGCCGACTCGTCTGAAATATCAAAAGCCCAATGCCCATTCGTCTGAGAGGGTAAGCCCTATATATAGAATCCCATTCGTCATTTTTGGCCATTCGCTCATAATTTCAACAGAGAACACTAAAGTTTTTCTCTGATTTTTCAATTGTTTCTACGACGAAGTGCTGCCAAAATTTTCTTAGATTGTGGTGTTGATAGGCACAACACACACTATGGGCAAGGTATGTATTCAATTTGAATGTTATTTGAAGGTTTAAACTCAAGTTGGGCAAAACCGTGGACAAAATCTTAGATCTAGGACAAATTAATGGATTGAACTTAAAATTGAAAGTGAAAATGTGTTAATCGGCATTTATTTGATGTTTTAGAATGTTCAATTTGATGTAAAACAACAAAATTGAAATCTGTAATTTTGAAATGCACTGTTCATAATACAAGGTTGAAGACGATCTTTTGGGACTAGAGGGGACCTCTCGCGCGAAAAGGTCCTCTCGTCCTTAAATGCCTGTAATTGATCTATTCTTCCTAACTGATCCTTTCGTTTATAACATGTCCATTCCTCCTTACTGTCCATTCATCTGAAATATTATGTTTTGAAAGTTAGAATTTTTGTTGAAAAACGTGCAGAAAATTCGAAGTGTTTGATTTTGTTTTGCAAGCTAAGGCAACTAACTTTGACTCGAAGCACAATATATGTTGTACGTTGGACATGACGTTACCGAAAATGGAACCGTTTGAAGACATTCTTGAATTTATTGATCTAAGTTATCTAAATAAAGCTCTAACTGATAGGCATAAGGCATACAAATTGCACATCGAACGTTTTTGGAATGGTGCGAGATACAAAGCAGCAGATAAAGAGATACACTCTTTTACTCAGATAAAAGAATATGGTAAAGATAAAGACGTTGAGGTGATTATAAGTGTTGATGATATCCGAAGAGTTCTTGAGTTTAAAGAAAAAGATAGTGATCCTGTTGGCTTATCAGAGAGTTATGAAAGGGATTATGGTTTCGGATGGGTTATACGGGTTTGTAAATGACAGTCACTACAATAAGCAAAATCTATCATATCCGGTCAAATTTTTGGTACATTCGGTGATCCACGCTATGGGGCATCGAAAAGGTGGTTACGACGTATCGGTTGATTATATCATGTGTACGGTGACAGCGTTGATTTTGAATCGTCCGTACAACTTTTCGCAAGTAATCTTTGAGCATACGAAAGCCAATGCAGCTGATGAGAAGTTTTTGCAATATCCAAGGTTTATACATATGATATTGGATGATAAGATTAAAAATTTGTGGAAGAACGAGAAAGATGAACTGAAACTTGATCATATGTCAAATGCTACTTTAGAAGGTCTCCAAGTTTACAAAAAGAATGATCCTCCTCCAACAAGAAGAAAGTTCGCGTGTATTGCAAAACCATATTATGTTACCCCGTTGAATAACAAATGGTGTCACGATGACAGTGATTCTGGCAACGAGGATGAAAAGATGGAATTGTTCGAGTCAAAGAGATCAAAGTGGTTCATAAAAGACGAAGAAAAGAAAAAGATGGGTAAACGTGGTACTCCAAAGAAGAAGACTGTGTAAAGATAGTTGATTGATGAGCCAAGCAATGATGAGGCTCAGAATGTTGAAGAAAATGTAGATACGGGTGATGCAGGTACTTCTCATGTTAACATGACTCAAGAGATAGAAGATTTAGCCTTTGGAGCTACTGAGAATGTTGGTGAGAATGTTCAAGGTGATGTGAATATTGGTGTTGAGAATGTTGAGGGAAATGTTGAAAGTGATGATAGTTCTACTAAAAGTGATATTCATCTAACGGAAATTGCGCCAACAAAAGGAGATCCAATGGAAAAGTGGAGGAAGAAGAAAGAAAAAGTGTCAAAGAAAAAGAAAAACAGTGACGAAGAAGATGCTTCATATGAACTGTCTGGTGCAGAGTTGAAAAAGATAAAGAAAGGGAGATTGAAAAGAATGTCTTAAAGATTCTCCAGCACCTAAGAAGGTACGCAAGAGTAAGGCGAAAACCGTTAAAGTTACAATTACTGGCGAGCCTATTCAACATGAACCAGAAAGAGTTGCAACTTCTACTGCTGAACCATTTGAAATACCGATTCAGACGCCACCAAGATCTCCAATCCAACAATCGGTTCCGATTTAGACAAAAGAAGTTCAACATCAAACTCCTCCACAACAGCATCAAACAGTTCAAGAACCATGATCTACAACAAAGAAAACATCAACACCAAGGCAATCATAACATTCAACAGAGTTTAATCAAATGTTTGGTGATATTCCGGTGTTTGGTTCTGGACCGGTGAGCTTAGAAGATGTTCCTGATATGCCGTTCTTCGATGATAATAGAACAAAAGCTGTGGAAGACAGAGTTTCAAAGCTTGAAAAAGAAAAAAGCTGCTTCAGATGAAAAGATGAAGAACTTAGAAGCAGAAAACGTGGTTTTAAAGAATGAGGTTCAAACGTTGAATGAAAAGGTCATAAGTCTTGAAGCTGGGAATGTTGCGCTTAAGGAAGTAGTTCAAGGCTTATTGAATACAAATGAACAACTGTCTTCTTCAAATACTATGCTTATGTCAAAGAATGAGATACTGAAAAAGATGGTTAATGATCATGAAGCAGACAAAAAGCAGAAATCAAACTAAATTGAGATGTTATATGCTGTTTTTGAGAGCAAGATGAGAACAAGTGTTGAGGTCGAGTTTGATCAAGTAGAGATTCGAAGAGCTGAGGCTCGGAGGATAAAAAGAGAAAAAAAGTGGCTGAAGAAGCAGCAGAAGCAGCAAAATATAAAGGAAAACAAAAGATCGTTGAATACAGTGATGATGACGACGAAGAAGATGAAGATGATGAAGAAGAAAATGATGATTTCAAAGCCATCAATTATTACGAAGATAGTGATGATGATGATGATGATGATGATGATGATGATGGTCAAGGTGGTGGCGGAAATCTTCAGTTAGTTAAGCGTTCTGGTGATCATCAAGTAATGAATTATATGGATGATGCATAGAATGAAGAAATGAGGATGTTAATCCTCATGGGGAGAATGTTTCTGGAGCTACTCATGATAAAAAATCAGCTAGAATCTTCACAAAGGCAGTCCCAATTAACTCTTTTCCAGCTAATACACCGAAGGTTATCTATCTCAGTCACGATGTGGAAGAAGGTGAATATGTTCATAATTAGAGTCGTGAAGAGTTCATGGAGAGGTTGGTATAACCGATGAAGCATTTAAATTTGATTTCGAAGAAGAGTTAGAGAAGATAAACCCGAATGAAGCTAAAAGTTATGTTTTCAAGAATGTATCTGAAGCGAATGATTTCGATAACGTCGTCGTGGAGGATGATTATGATTCCGATAAAGATGAGCCGTTTCGTTATTCTAGAGAAGGATCAGAGGACTTCCTGACATTTGCGGAATTGTTCTCAACTCACAATGAAGATGAGCTTTGAAGGAGAGTGGAAGAAAGAATTCGTGATGAAGGAATTCCTACGACGATGTCGAAAGAAGATCTGAAAGAAGAAAGAAAGAAGTGGTTCAAACCAGCGCCAAATGAAAGAAAGTTCAAGAGGCCACTTGCATTCTTTACTCGACATCCAGATCAGTCATTAGGTGATATTTTGTCTTGTGGTTATCTAGAAGATATGAAGGTATATGCAATTAAGAGAGAATACGGGGTTCAATACTTTAAGTACTTGAAGGACATCAAGACACTCCCATGGTGGGATGTTGAAGAGCTTGTTCAAATGAAGAATATTTAGCAATGCTTATGGGGTCCTGAAGTACAGTGTCACGAGTCAAGACTTTTGGGGGGGGGGGGGGTGATTAAGTGTCAAAAAATGAATGGTTTCCTGACTGGAAACCACATTACCCAAAGAAGATAGTGAAGGTTGATCCCGTGACTGGAGAAAAAGATATTACTCTTCACATCAAGAGGCCGCGTTGCATGAAGAATATGCCACAAAAAAAGATGGAGCAAGATTTTTATACTGAATTCAAAGGGTGGTTTTATGATCCGAAGACGTGTGAAGCTATTATCTCCTTGAGAAACGAAGATACTTGGAAGTGGAGAGAAATACGTGTGCTCGATCCTATGTGGTTGGTAATCTGTTCTAAGAATGATATTGAATGCTTGTTCTTCAACAGGATTTGGTTCTTACCTGAAGACAAAGAACAAGCATTGCAATTTCAGAAGTTAATCAATGTAGTTTTGAAAAAGACATCAACTTTGGGCACTATTGGAAGTCAAACTGGAGAGACTTAGAAAGAAAAGAATTTTTGAAGGAAGAACGACGGAAAGAGTTGATCACCAAAAAGATAAAGAGAGCAACTTTCCTAGCAAGTTTAAAGATGCCGAACAGCCAGTTGCTACAGATCAAACTCCAATAGAATGAGAAGAAAGAAAGAAAGTCAAAATTACAAAGTTCTTCGACTCCAACATACAAACCAGAGAATGGTGGCTTACTAAGGGGAGATTTGAGAAAAGAGCACAGCGTGAAGAACAGAAAAAAAAGAAGAGAAGAATGTAGAGCTTGAAGACTGAACGTGGTGATTGCGGCTACATCCAAGGGGGAGTCTGTGAATGCATATGTCTGCAGCCTTCGTCACGTGTCGAGTCTAGTTTTCTTATGTATTTTAATATATAGATAAGAATGTATATCGCATCAAAAAGGTCGGAAAAGTATGTAAATGACCCTTTCGCATGAAAGAGTCTTTCATGCGAAAGGGACATAAATCCTTCTCGTGCGAGTCGTCTAAGTCGTCCCAGGTTGTTTCGTACGACTGGGCTGGTCTATAAATAGAGACCTTGGGTCTCTCATTTGTAACTTTTGGCAACTTGAAGCGAAGCTCTGCCAAACTGAATTATCGGATTTGTACATTCATTATATCAATAGAATCAGTGTTCAAATGATATATCTTTGTTTTAGTCATCTTCATACATAAATTCCGCACGTGATATGAAGACTTTCTAACCCGTCGGAGCATTTGGGAACCCGAAACGGTCCTCACAGAGCTTATAAATAAAATGTTATGTCCTAGAAACCCTACATTTCAATATCTAAACCCCTCCCCCAATTTTAGTAGTTGTTTATTGATGTCTGTCGTTATGGACATGCAAAAACCGAAATAAACTAGTAGCTAGAGTAAGTCGGATATCGAACCAGAGGAGGATTGTGGAAAGTGTGTAATGTTAAGTATTTATTAACAACTATAAAAAAATAAACTGATGATTGTTTGATTTGTGGATTAACTAAAAATTACAAACTAAATGTGAGATTTAAATCAATAGAAAGAACAATGGTTCCTCCAGATTTCAGGTTTTATAGCTAGATTCAATTATGTGTTTAATCGAAACACTCACATAGACATAAGTGTTTAACCTAATTCATCAATTGTGATAACCAACGACTAAGTACTCCGGTCAATACATAACGGGAGGTTATCGAATGATTATCAATTACAATTACAAACCCTAACCCCATGTCAAATATATCCCAATTACTAGAACTCTCGGGAACTGAATGCTTAGAAATTAAGGTTTAAATAAATGTAACTGTTTACAATCAATAAATCAAATCAAAGGTGAAAAGCATCGAACGCTTAGATCACCGAGTTAAACGATTGTCACAAACACATAAAATTATCCAACTTACAAAAACCCTCCATCCGGAGGAAACCACTAGGACTAGCCGCTCATGTTGGTGGGATTGATCTTCGTAGCCGTCCCCTTTCTCTTTCGTCTACTGCCTGCCGTCGAAGATGTTATAATGTTCGAGCTGATGATGATGTATCTTCCAACAACTTCTATCACCGGCCCACCTTCAAGTCCACGTCTACAAGCCCACCTTCACATGATGATTCTTATTGGCCCAATTAATGGTGATGTTACTTGTGATGTGCTTTGTGTAGCCATGTGCGGCCCAATCAACATAATCCAAAGAAGTCCAACTAACAGCCTTATATGATGATGTCGGCCCACCTTATCTTAATTCCTCATATTCACGTGATGTTCTGCCGCCAATATATGACTGATCATGATATCTTAGGTTTAGAAAATAATAATAATACCCCCTTGGCTTGTGACCTTCACGTGATAATATGGCTGCTCATAAAAGTTGTTCCAAAAGTTGTGTCTTTCCAACCGCCACGTATGATGATGGAATCGATGTGATGTTTATGTTGTGAATTGAGAGCCAACCAAAAACCCTCCACTTGCTGCCACTTAATTATAACAATAGAGATGTGATATCCCTTGGTGCCCCTTCCTTAATTAGAATAATCTTTTGATCATGATGGATGTTGAATTAATTTATGTTGTTCCTTTATTTCCTTTCCACATGCCGGCTACAAAAGTCAGCGCCTTTATGCCTTAAGGTTCGAAACCCTTTAAAAGCCTTGGAACATCACATGCACATGCTGACCATGTATCATTCTGCCGTAAGTTACGCATGTAAGCCGTAGCCTACGATTCAATATTTCTGTTTGTTTTGTGTTTCTGTTGACCGTATGCTACGAAATTCAACCGTAGGCTACGGTTGCCTTTGGCTGGAATTCTTTGGCTAAATTTTAACTTTCATTTAATTACCAATCAACCTCTGGACTTCAGTCAACCCTTTCGATCCGAACAAGTCCCAAATAACTCCTTTCGCTATGTCTATCATCCACAAGTGTTCTGAATCATCTCTAACCACTTTAACTTCACCGAATTAAGCGTTTAACCTGAAAAATCATAATCTTGCGTAGTTATCACATTCAAAGTATATAAATACACAAAACGCAATAAAACACACAAGATAGCAATATTAACACTCGGTTTTGAACATCTCCATCATTTATTGCAAATTCACCATGAATCGGTTAAATCTTTGTATATTGGTGTTTTGCAAGTCTTATGGTTTAAAAGATGGATTTCCAAGTTAAAAGACGAGCTTAATTGAAGAGATCAGAAAATGCTAGATCAAGCCCAAGTACAACTCGTACCAAGAGGAGTCGGGTATAAGTCATACCATTTGGAGATGGGTTGGGGAGCAACACCTTTTAAAGTCTTAACCCTAGTGGGTCCAGTTGATGACGTGGAAGGACACAAGTCGTACCCGATTAATGAGAGTACAGGTTCTACATGGTTCAAAACCCATGTAAAGCTTATAAATAGAACATTACGTCCTAGAAACCCTAGTTTTTTATGTTGGGTGACTAAAAGAGCGAAAAAAGGGTTGCTTAAGGTTTTCATTCACTTTTGAAGATTAAAGGAGGAGATGACTTGAAGATCTAGCTTACAGGATATTGCTTTAGTGATTCTTACTTAGCTAGATACTGTATATTACTGTTTTCCTGAATCTTTATCATGTATTTGATGAAATCCTATTATTTAGTTATATATATGGCTTGCTAACCACCTTATAGTCGGTTAGGTAGGATGAATTCTAGTCTTTTGTTTAGTTGAATGATTTTGTTTATGTTAATGTGATTTTAGATAAGTTTTTGCTATCGAACTTGTGATGTGTATGACTATATGTTATGTATTGATCTTTGGATGAGTTTGTGTGGATAATCTACGTCTTTTTGTGAGGTTATGCATGTTTGATCTGATTAATCTATCTTTGAGTTATATGTCAATCATTAACTTAGGGTTGGTCAGGTATATGGGTTACCTATGGGAAGAACTTGAATAAAAGAGTTTGGAAATCAGTTAGAGTTACTTGAAATTGAGTAATATAGATAGTAAATCGCTCAGTTCGTGAATCTATATAACTAAACAATAAAAGAGGCTCTGAATTACATGGGATAGGTAAATTACTTAGCCACTTAAAACCGGATAGCGTAGGTGTCTCTATAGCTTAAGTATTTGGGGTTATGTGGTTAACCTGGTAGGGTAACGATCCTTTAGCACTTCACACCTTATTAATAGTTTCTACTATAATTAGCTTTTTATAAATGCATAATTTGAGAACGTTGCAAAAGCACTAGGAGGATTCTGATCATGACTGGTTATTCTTTCTTACATTTGATTACTTAATAACTAATTTCAGTATGTTGTCTTTTTAATCCTTTTTTCTTTTCAAATCACAATTACATAGGTTAGATATTATTCAGGGGTTTTAGTATTACTAGGTTTTCTGTCCTAGGATTGATACTTGATAACTTACCTAAACTATACTATACTATGATAGTGTCGCTTGGCTGATACATGTGTAGTTAGTATTATCAGGTCTTTTATATTAAAATTGGTTTGTGCATGTTTCATATTTTATTTGTTATTGTCTAAGCACGTCAGAGGCAGTGAAGAGAAGAAAAGGATAAATATTCTCGATTTATTAATTTTCGGTCCCTGCTTTTGCAAACGCACAACTCACACAGCCATCGCAATCTAAAACAAAAACCGAATGTTCGCAACAAAACTAATGTCCAATTACTCGCTTTCGCTTTCACTCTCGCTCTCTCCATCTTCATCGCGTCCTCGCGCATTCTACATCGATATGTATATGTGTAAGTATAAACTACAACTAACTATATGTACAAAACGAATCAATTATGTGAGAACTTAGGAAATCTCATATATCCTATGTGGCTCCTTTGTGACATCTACTATATTATCTACAACAAGTTTTGATCGCGCTCAATCGCATCGCGAAACTCAAAAATCATCATGATCGAATCTCACTCCAAATCTCTCTCTGTCTAGATGTCTTCCAACGACTCTACCTCGAGACGAACAACTAGGAGAAGAGCCAAACGAAGCACCGAGAAGAGGATTGCCTCGCTTGTGGCCAAGGAAGTGACCAAGTCATTCCTCAAATTGTCGCTCAAGTGCACTCTCTCAGCAACTCTCGAACTTCGGAAGACTCCAAGACGGAAACGCCGTAATCTACTTTCCTCTACAAGCACTTCAAAGCCTGTGACCCGATGGTTTTCACGGGTGAAGGAGGTGTATCCCAGCTACTCCAGTGGTTCGATTCTATCGAAGTTACCCTTCGTCAGAGTGGGTGTCCCGATGGTTTCCGTACTACTTGCGCTACCAGAGTATTTCAATCGCGAGCACTCGACTGGTGGACAGCCGAACGTAACAAACATGGGATCTCCGCAGCTTATGCTCTCTCTTGGAATGAGCTGAAAGAGCTCATGAAGAAAGAGTACTGCCCTCCCCACGAAGTCCAAAAACTAGAAGACGAATTTTGGAAAATCAAGCAAGCTGAAGGTGACAATACTGGCTACACCGCAAGATTCAAATAGCTTAGCATAATCTGCCCAAGTCAAGTCAACACATTAGAAAAAGCCATCACGAAGTATATTCGCGGCTTTCCTGAGTGTGTTGGCGATTTTGTTGAAGCTGCAAGACCTGCTACCATCGAAGAAACCTACCGCTTAGCCGCATAAATCAATGACAAACGAGTCTTGGACGAATCTTTCTCCAAGAATCCTGTCAAACAAGCTCACCAAGAAATCGTCATCGATTCTTCAGATGAATCATCCGACGACAACACATCATTTCAGGAAGCTCAGCCCAGCCGCAAACGGAAGACCATGAGCCCAAACTCTTCAACAACTGAACTGTCGCAACCCGAACCTCTTCAAGCAATTCCAGTTCACTCGAAGCGCGACTACAACGGAACTAATCCCTTGTGTCTCATGTGTACCTATCATCACCTGCCGGAAGCTAACTGTCGCTTTTGCGCAAATTGCAACTGGTATGGTCATCTTACCCAGCACTGCCGCACGGGGCCGCATACTTGAGGAATGTGACACTTGTGCTCCGTAAACACACACGATATAGGACACTATCTTTTAAACAATGTGTTTTGGCCTCAAAAATGTATTTATTTTGTGTTTTACACTTTCACATTTTAATTCTAGTTCATTTTCAAGCCTTAAATCGCTTTCTGGAAAGTTAAACGCGAACTGATGCGTAAACATAATCAGTTTAATGCGGAAAACACTCTGGAATAGTGACATAGTCTTAACATACCTTAAATAACTTTTATATAACTTAGAAATAAGTTTTGAAAGCTTTGGTGTGTCAAAAACAAGTTTATTCACACTCAAGGACTATTTGCGTCAAATTGCGAAAGTCTGCTGATTCACATAGTATCGAACATTCCGGAACTTGATCATAAGTTAAACATGCCCTAAAACAAGGTATTGAAGTAAAACATGTTTATGTATGGTAAGTGAAATATATCAACTAAACCATATGTAAAATGCACAAAAACAAGGTATTGAAGTAAAACATGGTTTAAATCAAAGTTATGTTTTGTGTAATAAATGCATGCTATACTGATATAAACATCTATGCGGTATTGTGAAAATTCATACATCCAAGCCTTGCGACAGTCGGATAACCCTTTTAGTAAAGGTTATCAAAAACTGTATTCGGATTCGGTCATTCCTTCCATCCAAACAAACCCGAGATTACAGGAATGGGATTTGTCAAGTCCTATGGTACCACTACCTACTACCGAGCGGCATGATCGGTGTTAATGAATGTACATTGTCTCATTTAAACAAACCAAATGTCATACCAAAATGTAAGCATGTGATGAATAATAAATGTACTAAGTATGCACACAATGGGCATACATAGCATAAAATGTAATGTAAAATGATGTACTAAGTATGCACACAATGGGCATACATAGCATAAAATGTAATGTAAAATAATGTACTAAGTACGCACACAATGGGCATACATAGCATAAAATGTAATGTAAAATAATGTACTAAGTACGTACACAATGGGCATACATAGCATAAAATGTAATGTAAAATAATGTACTAAGTACGCACACAATGGGCATACATAGCATAAAATGTAATGTAAAACAATGTACTAAGTACGCACACAATGGGCATACATAGCATAAAACACAATGAAATCATGTACTATAAATGTACTAATGAACATAGCAAGTATATGATGTGAAAATAGGAAAGCATGAAAGTAACAAGTAGGCACATGTGTTTCACCCCAAAATGTTTGGAAAACAGTAAAAGAGAGGTCTATGTACTCACTTGAGATTGCTCAGAAGTCCTAAGATAACCACCAAGTAATGCTAGAGATCTCGGAATCAAACGGCACCTAATATAGGTAACTATGTTAATAAACCGGACCTATATCGGAGGATCGGATAGGATGAGGGCTCATAAACCAAATGAGTATGGGAACTCATGTAGTATGGTTTAACAAAGCCTACATACTAAATGAAACCTAACCTAAGTGCTTACGACCCATTACGACCCGTTTAGGTAGCTTATGCTACTTTAACGCGTCGTTCGCGTGAAACGCGTTCGGAAAGCTTAACTAGTCCTATGATAAGTAAAATATGCCTTAACATGTCTAATATTGTTACCAAATCAGTTTAGATACCAAAAGTTATGTTACATATGCTTAAAATGAATTTTGGCGTAAAAAGGGCATTTTGGTAATTTACCTAAGGCATATAAACTACATATCATACAACTAACTAAACGCCGTGACCATAAGGTATAACCTTGGAAGGTTATTCCCTATATACTATGGTCACCTAATGTGTTTGGTCGGATCCTAATGATCGACCAAACGGGTCGGGTTCGAAAGTATAAGCGATTGTTTAGATCGCTTACCTTACGACCCTATATAAGCACTAAACTAAAAGTGACGAGCTAAGCATGTTAAAACATGCTTAACTAGGTTTAGAAAACAGGTTTGGTATCAAAACAAACGGTTTTGACACCTCAAAGTAGTTTGGTTACAAAATACGCAATAACACGCATTTTGGCCGAAACTACGACTCGTCATTGAGCCTAGATAACGTGGTAATCAGTAGGTATAGTCTCTAGGGACTATAACCATCGTGATCACGCTCACGTTATGAAGTTCGAACGAACTTCGCATTGACCATAAACTGGTCAATGCAGAAAGTCAAACGCAGTTTGACTTTCAAGCTAAAAACGCATAAAAGCATGAAAGAGGACTTACAAGAGGTCCAAGAATGGAAGTTTGATCTGAAATTCCCAGGTATGAAGTGTTGCAACTCCAACTTAGGGAAATGATCAGATCAAGGGTGAGTTTGAAGCAAATGGGGGTGGGGTATTTATAGGAAAACCAAGACCGTTAGGATCGTTTCTTGAAAAACGTGCTTCGATCTAGGCCGTCCAAGTGTTGAAATGTTATGGTGCATCATTTTGCCCCCACCATCAGAGATTAACATGTGGCATTGGCCTTTGGAGTGTTTGAAAGCCATTAATCAGCAGCCAAAACAATTTTCTGCATCTGACCCCTTCTTGCGCACCGTAAGGTCCTGAGTGTTGAGGTGCGCAAGGACCTTGCAGACCAGAAAGTTTGAAAAATGGCAGAACAGGCCCCTGAAGCTCCAAACTTGCTATTTGATGCACTTTTGACACGTTTAAGCCCCGTTAACCCCATTTCAAAGCTCTAAATCGAAGTTAAAGTATAGGGAACTTAAAATGTGCTCAAAAATATCTCAGATGTCGGTTCGTTTGGCCGTACGATTGCGTTGTTCGGTTAATTACGACGGAATGCGCATAAGCGCGAAAAACGATCCAAATTGCCTGACAAATGGATTTTTCTTATGTCAAACACTAAAATAAAATATTTTAGTGCTTACATAAATTTTTGGATGTCCGGATGTATTCAGAACGTAAGTTATGCACGAAAGTGCAAACTTATGCACTTTTTGTCACTTTTAGTCCCTGAATGACCCAAAAGTTTATTTTAGCACACCGAACCCCTCAAAGCCCATTTATAAGCTATGTAAAGGATATTTGTGGTATGTTTAACTTATGGTCATGTTCCGGAATGTCTGTTACAGTTCAAATTAGCATACTTTTGCAGTTTGTCAAATTTAGTCCCTGTAAGCGAATTAACTTGATTTTGCCATACCAAAGCCTTCAAAACTTATTTCTAAGTTATGTAAGGGTTATTTAAGGTATGTTAAGCCTATTTCACTATTCCGGAGTGTTCTTTGCATTAAACGGGTTATATTTACGCATCAGTGCGCGTATAACCTTCCAGAAAGCGATTTAAAGCTTGAAATCGAACAAGAATTGATATGTGCAAAGGATACACATATTTATACAAATCCCAAGTATGAAATACAATATTTCATTGATAGAGTATTTGTTTGATGGCCGTGGAGGCACAGGTGTCACAGTCTCCCCTACTTTAGGAAATTTTGTCCCGAAATTTTATTTAGAGGAAACTTGTGAGAGTTTAAAACATGAAGTTGAAAAGATCGAACAACATTGGTTAGGATTCTGAACTTCTAGTAACTTTAATAACATCATGCTTGCAATGTAAGAGGGATACTTATATACAAGTATATGAAGCGTCATTGGTGCGTCCACCGTACCTCCATTACATCGTTCTCATTTTGTTATTATTGTCACTATCGGTTCTTACACATAATAAATCTTACTGGGTTTCTGTGCACTAAATTTCATAATTATGTACGCGTCCATAATTAGGCAATTCCTTGCATAGTTCACACAGTCTATTTTATAATGTGTAGGGGAAAACCAAATGAACAAACCTGTGATGAGTGTGACTAGACCACCATAGGGTCCCTTTTATTAAATCAATAAATGATTTTAATAGACAACCAAGGAGTCTTTTCAGCTTATATCATCACATGTCATTCTTAACCAGATTTTTGAATCAATCTTTTAGACTAGACCCCTAAAAGGGTCTCTTATGAATCATGGAGTGGTACTATATAATCCAAGGGTCTTAACTATTACATAGAAGCCCATTAAGGATTTAAGGTAGTACCTTTTTGAATATCCTACTACGAATCCCTCATATGAAGATATGAAAAATTCTACGAGGATTTGGATAACGAATATCCAGAGTATACAAAAACACAAAATGCATAAAAGAAAACACAAGATGCATAAACACTTAGTCATATAACCACAAAAAATGTTTATCTAGATCTTTAATTTGTTAATTTGTTTTGCTAACAGAGCACATGTATTTAAAGCACACTAGGAATCCATCTCGTGGATTTCATTTGGTACTTTAAACATTATCAAGAATCTAACTATAAAGATAGAAAGATTTTTAAAAGAAAAATTCTATTTCGATTATAAGGAACCGAAATGTTCGAATTTAGGTACATAAGGAATCCAATTAAGGACTCTGATTTGAATGATAATCATCCACAAGGGTCTAAATGTGAAGATAAAAAGATCCCATATGGATTTTAGAAGTT
This sequence comes from Helianthus tuberosus, assembly GCA_030545235.1. Lineage (NCBI taxonomy): Eukaryota > Viridiplantae > Streptophyta > Magnoliopsida > Asterales > Asteraceae > Helianthus > Helianthus tuberosus. Next base: position 91,646,004 of record CM060369.1, read on the forward strand.
GAAGATGTTTTGAAACCTTGCACTTGATGTGCTTAAGTCAAAACATGAAGTAAAATGCTTATGAAGTTGAGATGCCAGATATGCCAAGGCGACATATGAAGCGAAATTTGAAAATTAAGTCAATGTATGAAGAAAATATTTTTGAAAACTATGCATGGGGTTCTAAAAAAAATGTGTTCAATGTTTTTGAAACCTTATATATAATACCTTTGAAATCATAAAGTAGGTGTATTAGGTAGGTATATATAAAAAAAATTGTTTTAAAATCATGCGAGATGAATTTTGAAATTATGTATAAGGTTTTTGAAAATATGAATGATGCTTTTCGAAATCATGCACTTGATAAGAAAATGTATTGTGTTAATATTGTTTTCAGACTATATGAAACATTTTGAAATTATGAAGGTTGTTTTTTTTTTTGAAAGCATAGCCAATGTTTTTGAAATAACATAGATAATGCATTTAAAAAAATTGTTTTCAAACTATATGAAATGTTTTGAGATCATGAAGATTGTTTTTTGAAATAGTCTTACTATGTATGTTGAAAAATCAAAACGTAATGGGTATGAGATTTGAAAATACCCTTAGTTATCTAACCAAAGATTCAAAGGCACAGATGTGCAGAAGCCTGATTACTCATAATGTCACTTTATTTTCTGTACTTTGTTTCTTAGAGTGAAACGAGTACTTAAAATTTTCAAGGGAATCATGAGCGATCATTTGAAAGAGAGAATCACAAGAGTAGTTTGTAACGAACATAGTTCCTTAATACAGGTATCATAGAGAATTTCCATTTACTCATGTAACTACACTTGTATATCAGAATTGTGAACAACGATTTATTTATAATCAAAATAGATTGTTTCACATTACAAGAAATAGAAGAAACAAAAGCATAAGACAACAACATCTTCTAATCAGTCAACTGCTCATCCGTGGGTTGGATTTGTCTTAGCAAGCTTCGGGCATTTATTCACGAAATGACCCATGTTGCCACAGTTGTAGCACGATCCAGGCAGGAAGCGAGCTTGAGCAGGATTGGCTTGTGGTTGATTTGGACCACTTTGGTTTGGGTTAATCCGACAAGCACTTGCCAGGTGACTAACTCGTCCACATGATACACACCGACGACACTCTAAGTGAGCTTGGTGATGCCCCTTATATTTGTTGCATGACGGTGCCGTTCCCTTGTATTGTTTCTTAGCAGGTGGTGTTGACACCTGGCTAGGTCCTGCTTGATTTGGTGTAGCTGCTGCTCGGCAAACTTTTGCTGTATGACCTTTAAGTCCACAAATTTGGCATTCGCGGCACTTCACACTAGCATGATGATGAAGGTTACATTGGTTGCACAAGGGTGCAATTCCATTGTATGTCTTCCTAGCAGGGGGTTGAGCTGGTTGGTTGGGGATGGCTTGACCATTGTGAGTGACCATGGCGAAGTTCTGAGAAGCCTTTCGCTTCTTTGACTTCTTAGGGGATCGTTCATCCATGGTCTTTGATTCCTCGGTTGGTTTCTTGGCTGGTGGTGCTGGCTTGACTTCTGCTTCCTTCGGTGACTCTTGAGTGACTTCATTGTTGAGATGCGACATGGCAATGCTTAATTCCACAGTCTTCAGAATCACTTCGCCTATTTGCTGGGTAAATTTGACTGTTTGCTCGGACATTTGACCGTTACTGGGAGGAAGAGACATTCTAGAAGAAAATGAAAGACATTGGAAGAAACAAGTGAAAGGTTATCAGACAATCAAAACAGGATGGCAATGCATAAAAATTGTGATCATTTGTTTGTTACCTAAGGCAAACAAATGAGACGGTGACAAATCAAAGTAAGCGGGTCATATTAATGTATCACAGAAGACATGCTCGCCTATAAGTGAACACTCACCCCAAGAGTTCCCAGGTAAGAGTGACTGGTCTGATACTGCGGATTTGTACGAACACTCTAGCCTTCGACAGAAAACTCAGGGTACATGCATTCACTCTTCCAGTTTGCACGTGTTCACATTATACGACCCAAACTTTGACGAGATTTGAAAACTTAGAGGGTTCAAAACCTTATAACAGACGGTTCAAAACCTAGTAATCAATCATCCTAGAACAGATGATTAGTTTTCAAAGCGGTTTTGAAATTTATGTTCTTGTTGTGGTCGTCGCCTAAGGATAGGTGACGGTATTGTTTTATGTCTAAACGCAAGTAAACTCGCGTTAGGGTCCTAGGAAGGTTATAGACTAGGTCAAAGTATTACTAATAACCTAATTCCCTATAACCATGAGCTCTGATACCAACTTTTCTGTCACACCCCGACCACGTAAAACAACAAAACGTGGCGGAAACGTCGGGGAGTGTTGTAACAGAATCATTGTTTCATAACACATGGAAATTGAAATATTGTTTTATTGAGTAAAAGAGTTACAATGTCTTGACAATCAAAGAAACATAACATAAATAACTAGTCTTGCATCTTTTATTGTCACTAAGGCCCAAGTCCGCCTAAGTGTATCTTGATAAATCCTATGCATCATATCCTGAAACACATGTGAAAATAGGTACGTCAGCATAAAAATGCCTGTGAGATACATAGGTTTTGTGAAAATAGGATTCATGACTTGTAAGTCTAGAAAAAAAAAAGTTGTTTAGCAAAAGTCAGTCATGAACCTTGTAAATTGATTTGTTTTGTAAATCGTTTGAAAAACAATAAGTTCAGATGATATGTATAAATAAGAGAATAATGTATGGTTAAATGAATAACCAAGTAAAATGAGTTTGTATAAGATAAGTTGTTTGTAAAACAATGTCTTGTGAAAAGTATGTTATTTGTATAAAATGTTATATGTCTCAAATTGAAATGATTCAAATAACGCTACGATATGTAATACCATACAGGCACTTATATATAGGAAGTACCAACGGCGTATCCACCATACTTGTATCGTATTACACACGCCTCATTACTTAAATCACTTACCCAAACCAAACCAACAAAGTAAAATGTTTATGTATAATCAAATGTCAGAATGTTTATGTGAAAACCATGTCTAATGTCTATGTCTAATGTTTATGTTTAATGTAAATCATGAATTGTGTATGTAAATGTCAAAATGTTTATGTATGGTAAGTGAAATATATCAACTAAACCATATGTAAAATGCACAAAAACAAGGTATTGAAGTAAAACATGGTTTAAATCAAAGTTATGTTTTGTGTAATAAATGCGTGCTATACTGATATAAACATCTATGCGGTATTGTGAAAATTCATACATCCAAGCCTTGCGACAGTCGGATAACCCTTTTAGTAAAGGTTATCAAAAAATGTATTCGGATTCGGTCATTCCTTCCATCCAAACAAACCCGAGATTACAGGAATGGGATTTGTCAAGTCCTATGGTACCACTACCTACTACCGAGCGGCATGATCGGTGTTAATGAATGTACATTGTCTCATTTAAACAAACCAAATGTCATACCAAAATGTAAGCATGTGATGAATAATAAATGTACTAAGTATGCACACAATGGGCATGTCACACCCCGACCACGTGTAACATACAAAACGTGGCGGAAACGTCGGGGAGTGTTGTAACAGAATTAATGTTTCATAACCATGGATACCAAAAAGTGTTTCGTTTTATTAAACATTGAATAATTACATCGTCTGGAAATCTAAATACACAATTTAAACATAGTCTATCATTGTTATTGAGTCACTAAGGCCTTGTCCAGTCCTATGTGAGCATGCATCCTATCAGTCGATATCTTTCAACAATACCTGAAACACATGTGAAAACGAGGTCAGCAAAGAAATGCTGACGAGTACATAGGTTTTGTGAAAATAAGATTCATGACTTCTGTTTAAGAAAATGTTTAGTCATGAACCTTGTAATTTGCTTTGTTTTTGTAAATTATTTGAAAAATAATAAGTTCAGATGATATGTATAAATAAGAGAATAATGCATGATTAAATGAATAACCATGTAAAATGAGTTTGTATAAGATAAATTGTTTGTAAATCAATGTCTTGTGAAAAGTATGTTATTTGTATAAAATGTTATATATCTCAAACTGAAATGATTCAAATAACGCTACGATATGTAATACCATACAAACATTTATATATAGGAAGTACCAGCGGCGTATCCACCATGCTTGTATCATAATACACACGCATCGTTACTTAATCAAACCAAACCACCAATGTAAGATGTCTATGTTTAAACCAATTGTCAAATGTATTGAATAATATACCAAAATGTTTATGTTAAGATGTAAATCATGTTATGTATAACCAATGTCAAAAGTGTTTGTGTCAAATGTAAACCATGTAATGTGTAACCAAAATGATACGTATGGCTAGTGAAATGCATCAACTAAACCATAGGTGAAACGCACAAAACAAAGTATTGGAGTAAAACTTGGTTTAAATCAATACTATGTTTCGTGGAAATGCATAATCAAATGTAAATTATGTCCAAATGTTTACCCAATCGTTAAAACATTTTGTGAAATCGTTCAAATCGTTCTTGTTGTTTTAATCGTTCAAATCGTTCTTGTTTTAATTGTGAAACTACTTTATGGTCTATTTTCTAATAACATTCAAACCTTCTTGACTCGTTCATCGTTCCAACTCGTTCTCGTTCTTAACAAACCCTTACCAAAGGGTAAATTAATAATTACAGATTCAGTCGTTACCCAAAATACCCACACATAACCATGGGTATAGAGAATAACGGGATTTGTCAGATCCTATGGTACCATAACCTAATACTGGTCGGCTTGATCATTGCTAATGAATGTCATTGGTTATGTAACTACAACCAACAAGTTTGTTCACTTTATTGAAATCGTTCTTGAAACCATTGTAATTGTTTTTGAAACCATTGTAATCGTTCTTGAAACCATTGTTATTGTTCTTGAAACCACATTGTAATTGTTTTTGAAACCATTGTAATCGTTCTTGAAATCATTGTTAAGACATTTAGCACATATGAGTCACCCCAAAACAGTTGAAAACAGTAAAAGAGGGGAATAATGTACTCGCCTGAGAATGCTTGGAGGTCTTGAACAACAACCAAACAAAGCTAGAGGGAGCACGGAATCAGTCGGCAATCTAAAACTATATAAATAAACCGGACTAAAATCGGGAGATCAGATAGGATGAGGCTTGGTAAACCAAATGAGTATTGGAACTCATATGATATGGTTTAACAAGGCCTACATACTACATTGAGACTAACCTAAGTGCTTTCGACCCATCGCGACCCATTAAGGTAACATACGCTACTTTAACGCGTCGTGCGCGCAAAGCGCGTTCGAGACGTCTAACTAGTCCTATGACAAGTATTATATGCCTAAACGTGTTTAATCATGTTGTATAATCAGTCATGTACGAAAGTTTAGGTTACATAAGCTTAATTACCAATTATACATGAAAAGGGTATTCTGGTAATTTACCTAAGGCATATAAACTACCTATCATACAACTATTCAAACGAAGCGACCATAGGGTATAACCTCGGAAGGTTATTCCCTACCTACTATGGTCACCTAATGTATTTGGTCGGATCCTAATGATCGACCAAATGGGTCGGGTTCGAAGGTATAAGCGATTTATTAGATCGCTTACCCTACAACCCTAGACAAGCACAAAACTAGAAGTGACGAGCTAAGCATGCTAAAACATGCTTAACTAAGTTTAGAAAAAAGGTTTGGTATCAAAACAAACGGTTTTGATACCCATAAGTAGTTTGGTTACAAAATACGTAAGAATACGTATTCTGACCGAAACTACGGCTCGTCACTGAGCCTAGATAACGTGGTAATTAGTAGGTATAGTCACTAGGGACTATAACCATCGTGATCACGCACACGTTATGAAGTTCAAACGAACTTTGCATCGATCATAAACTGGTCAATGCAGAAAGTCAAACAAAGTTTGACTTTCGGACTCGAAAAGCGATAAAAGAACGAAGGAACACTTACGAAGGGTCCCCGAATGCTAATCTAGATCAAAATAACTCAGGTATGAAACAAAGGTTTCAACTTAGAGCACAAATGATCAGATTCTTGTGAGAAATGAAGTGAAGCGGGTTGGGTATTTATAGTTTTCAGTCCACCGTTAGGATCGTTTCTTGGAAAAGAGGGAATGATCTAGCCCGTACACTTGTTGCAATGTTGTGGTGACTGATTTTTGGCCACCATAAGAGTTTAACAAGTGGCACTTGACCTTTGGAGAATGTTTAGGGGCAGATAACAGCAGCCAAAAATGATTTGCTGCATCTGGACACTGCTTGCGCACCGTAACAAATAAACCCTTACGGTGCGCAAGGGCCAAGTTTGGCAGATTTACAATTTTGGTCCCTGTTGTGCTATAAGGTCATTTCCGACGCGTTTAAGGCCCGTTAACCCCATTTCAAAGCTCTAAAATGAAGTTAAAGTATAGGGAACTTAAAATATGCTAAAAAATATCTCAGATGTTGGTTCGTTTAGCAGTACGGTTGGGATGTTCGGTTAATTACGACGGAATGCGCATAAGCGCGAAAAACGATCCAAATTGCGTGACGAATGGATTTTTCTTATGCCAAACACTAAAATAAAATGTTTTAGTGCTTACATAAATTTTTGGATGTCCGGATGTATTCAGAACGTAAGTTATGCGCGAAAATGCAAACTTGTGCACTTTTTGACACTTTTAGTCCCTGAATGACCCAAAAGTTTATTTTAGCACACCGAACCCCTCAAAGCCTATTTATAAGCTATATGAAGGATATTTATGGTATGTTTAACTTATGGTCATGTTCCGGAATGTCTGTTACAGTTCAAATTGGCATACTTTCGCAGTTTGTCAAATTTAGTCCCTATAAGCGATTTAACTTGATTTCGGCATACCAAACCTTCCAAAACTTATTTCTAAGTTATGTAAAGTTTATTTAATGTATGTTAAGCCTATGTCACTATTCCGGAGTGTTTGTTGCATTAAACTGGTTATATTTACGCATCGGTGCGCGTATAACCTTCCAGAAAGCGATTTAGAGTTTGGAATTGAACAAAAATTGATATGTGCAAGTGATACACATATTTATACAAATCCCAAGTATGAAATACAATATTTCATTGGTTTGGTATTTATTTGATGGCCGTGGAGGCACAGGTGTTACAGTCTCCCCTACTTTAGGAAATTTCGTCCCGAAATTTTATCTAGAGGAAACTTGTGTAAGTTTGAAAACATGAAGTTGAAAAGATCGAACAACATTGGTTAGGGTTCTGAACTTCTAGTAACTTTAATAACATCATGCTTGCAATGTAAGAGGGATACTTATATACAAGTATATGAAGCGTCATTGGTGCGTCCACCGTACCTCCATTACATCGTTCTCATTTTGTTATTGTTGTCACTATCGGTTCTTACACATAATAAATCTTATTGTGGTTACCGTGCACTGAATCTCATAATTATGTACACGTCCATAATTAGACAATTCCTTGCACAGTTTACACAGTCTATTTTATAACGTGTAGGGTAAAACCAAATGAACAATCCTATGATGAGTGTGACTGGACCACCATAGGGTCCTTTCAGCTGTATCATCACATGCCCTTCTTAACCAGATCTTGAATCAATCTTTAACTAGACCACTCAAGGGTCTCTCATCAAATCATGGAATGGTACTATATAACCCAAGGGTCTTAACTACCACGTAGAAGCCCATAAGGATTAAGGTAGTACCTTTTAAATATCCTACTATGAATCCCTCATATGAAGATATGAAAGATTCTATAAGGATTTGAAAATCGGATCACACAAAAACATAGAGGAGAACACATAAACACATATAACATAATCGCATAATCGCACACTCGCATTATTGTTTAAATTGACCTTTAAATTTGTTATCTTTGGACACGGGTATTTAAAGCATACAAGGAATCAAATCCTTAATTGTAGCAATTTGGATGAATCCATATGAATACCCTGCTTGTTGACTACATGACCCAAAAACTGAACTTCTTTAAGCCAAAATTTCCTCTTGGAGGATTTAGCGAAAAGTTTGTTCCTTCTTTAAGGGTTCCAGTGTCAATGAAGGTGTTGATCGTTATCGGCTCGGGACATGAATAGATCAAGATGTCATCAATAACAACAATGACGAACTGATCCAAATAAGACTTGCAGACTCTATTTATTAAGTCCATGTAGATGGCTGGAGCATTTGTCAATCCAAAAGGCATAACTGTAAACTCGTAATGGCCATACTTTGTGCAGAAAGCCGTTTTGGGAATATCTTCTTCGAAAATACAAAGTTGATGATACCCAAAACGCAAATCGATCTTGGAAAAGCATGAAACGCTATGCAGTTGATTGGAGAAATCGTTAATTTAAGGTAGGGGATATCGATTCTTGATGGTAAGCTTACTAGGCTTACGTTAATCGATATACATTCGAAAAGATCCATTTTTCTTTTCACAAAGAGGACAGGAGTTTCTCCAAGGTGAAAAGTTCGGACGGATGAATCCTTTATCAGACAACTCTTGAAGCTGTTTTGATAATTCTTGCATCTCGAACGGTGCAAGACGATAAGATACTTTAGATTTAAAAGAAACAAGTGTTTGAGGTTCTTAGGGAGATCACAAGTGATCATAAAAATGACAGAACCACACGAGTAGTTTTGTCTTTGTGTTGACATCATAAGGTTGGATCAAACATTCATACAATTGCATTAGTTAAAAAATAAAACCACAAATTTTTATTTATATAACAACCGCATTGTCTTTAAATGTTACAAGATAACAACCAGAGGAAATACAAAATGCTAATTGTTCACTCCTTCATCATTGAGTGCCTCATTGATGTTAAACAATCGACCACGTGCTGGATTCACATTGACGTTGACGTTCGCATTTGGGTTTGCGTTAGCATTTGCATTCACCAGTCTCGGACAGTTGTGGCGGAAGTGACCAATCTCTCCGCAGTTGAAACATGACCCCAGTGGGAATCTCGCAGCATTCCCTTGAACCAGAGCTTGAACCTGAGCAGCCTGATTTTGTCCCAAACGACAAACATTGGCCAAATGCCCAAGTTTACCACACGTCGTGCATTGCCAGCAAACTTGTTGTACCGCGTGATGACCGTTGCAGTGTGCACAATGAGGTGCGGTACCGGCATATGCTTTCTTTGCAGGTGGCTGAGCTGGTGGGTTCCGCGGGTTCTGAGCAGTCTGTGCTGTAACAGCAAAGTTCTGAACACCCTTTCGCTTTCTTGATTTCTTTGACGTCTCACCTTCCTTACCCTTCTTGTTTTGACCTTTCTTGCTATCCTCCTTGTCAGACCCCTGCTTCTTACCCTTGTCACCCTTTCTGTGTAACTTATTCTTCCGAATCTGCGACTCAGTCAATGTCGCAGCTAACTCGATCGCCTGATGGAGTGTGGTAGGGCTGCTACCAGTAAGGATGTCTTGTACCGAGTCAGGTAGGCCGTCGATGTACCTTTCGATAGCCTTGTCGAGTGGGGTAACCATTGTCGGGCAAAGCAGACTCAATTCCTCAAACCTATCAGTATACGCCATGTGCTCACCACTATCTTGCTTCAACTCATCAAATTCCTTCTCCAAAGCTCGCTGCTCATGACGAGGACAGAATTCCCTCATCATAAGGGCCCTAAGTTCAGCCCATGTCTGTGCTAGAGCAACTTCTACACCACGATCCCTCATAACCCCGTTCCACCATGTAAGAGCCCTCTTCTGAAACACACTCGAAGAAAACTCGACCTTGCGATTGTCAGGACACTGCACGTGGCGGAAAGTATTCTCAATGCTCTCGAACCATTGAAGAAGCCCAGTCGCTCCTTCAGAACCACTAAACTTGAGTGGTTTAGCCTGGTTAAAATCCTTGTATTTGCATGTAACATTGTTGTTGTTGTTTTCTTGGTTCCATTGAGCAAAGAGGTTTGGGAATTGAGCAGCCATTTGCTGCGCAATGATTTCTGCCAATTCGGCAGTCGCTATCTGGCTTTCGCGTCGAGGAGGCATTCTAAAAGAGGAAACATGAAAGGAAACGAGTGAGAGAATTAGACGAAAAGAATGAGATGAAACAAATCTGATGAAAGCAAGGATAGTGGTCATTTGTTTGTTACTACAAAGCAACAACCGACACACAGTGGCTAATCAAAGTAAATGAGTCAAAAATAATGTATCGCGAAGACATGCTCGCCTATAAGTGAACACTCATCCCAAGAATTCCCAGGTAAGCACAACTGGTCTCGCGTCTGATGAGATGTATACGAAGTGCTTGCCTAGACAGAAAACCCAGAATACAGGCATTCACCCTTCCAGTTTGCACGTGTTCACATTATTTAAAACCCAAAACCTTGCCGAGATTTTGAAAATTCAAAGGGGTTCAAAACCTTGTAATCAATCATCCTAGAACAGATGATTAGTTTTCAAAGCGGTTTTGAAATTTATGTTCTTGTTGTGGTCGTCGCCTAAGGATAGGTGACGGTATTGTTTTATGACTAAACGCAAGTAAACTCGCGTTAGGGTCCTAGAAAGGTTATAGACTAGGTCAAAGCATTACTAATAACCTAATTCCCTATAACCATTGGCTCTGATACCATCTTTTCTGTCACACCCGGACCACGTGTAACATATAAAACGTGGCGGAAACGTCGGGGAGTGTTGTAACAGAATTAATGTTTCATAACCATGGATACCAAAAAGTGTTTCGTTTTATTAAACATTGAATAATTACGTCGTCTGGAAATCTAAATACACAATTTAAACATAGTCTATCATTGTTATTGAGTCACTAAGGCCTTGTCCAGTCCTATGTGAGCATGCATCCTATCAGTCGATATCTTTCAACAATACCTGAAACACATGTGAAAACGAGGCCAGCAAAGAAATGCTGACGAGTACATAGGTTTTGTGAAAATAAGATTCATGACTTCTGTTTAAGAAAATGTTTAGTCATGAACCTTGTAATTTGCTTTGTTTTTGTAAATTATTTGAAAAATAATAAGTTCAGATGATATGTATAAATAAGAGAATAATGCATGATTAAATGAATAACCATGTAAAATGAGTTTGTATAAGATAAATTGTTTGTAAATCAATGTCTTGTGAAAAGTATGTTATTTGTATAAAATGTTATATATCTCAAACTGAAATGATTCAAATAACGCTACGATATGTAATACCATACAAACATTTATATATAGGAAGTACCAGCGGCGTATCCACCATGCTTGTATCATAATACACACGCATCGTTACTTAATCAAACCAAACCACCAATGTAATATGTCTATGTTTAAACCAATTGTCAAATGTATTGAATAATATACCAAAATGTTTATGTTAAGATGTAAATCATGTTATGTATAACCAATGTCAAAAGTGTTTGTGTCAAATGTAAACCATGTAATGTGTAACCAAAATGATACGTATGGCTAGTGAAATGCATCAACTAAACCATAGGTGAAACGCACAAAACAAAGTATTGGAGTAAAACTTGGTTTAAATCAATACTATGTTTCGTGGAAATGCATAATCAAATGTAAATTATGTCCAAATGTTTACCCAATCGTTAAAACATTTTGTGAAATCGTTCTTGTTCTTTTAATCGTTCAAATCGTTCTTGTTTTAATTGTGAAACTACTTTATGGTCGATTTTCTAATAACATTCAAACCTTCTTGACTCGTTCATCGTTCCAACTCGTTCTCGTTCTTAACAAACCCTTACCAAAGGGTAAATTAATAATTACAGATTCAGTCGTTACCTAAAATACCCACACATAACCATGGGTATAGAGAATAACGGGATTTGTCAGATCCTATGGTACCATAACCTAATACTGGTCGGCTTGATCATTGCTAATGAATGTCATTGGTTATGTAACTACAACCAACAAGTTTGTTCACTTTATTGAAATCGTTCTTGAAACCATTGTAATTGTTTTTGAAACCATTGTAATCGTTCTTGAAACCATTGTTATTGTTCTTGAAACCACATTGTAATTGTTTTTGAAACCATTGTAATCGTTCTTGAAATCATTGTTAAGACATTTAGCACATATGAGTCACCCCAAAACAGTTGAAAACAGTAAAAGAGGGGAATAATGTACTCGCCTGAGAATGCTTGGAGGTCTTGAACAACAACCAAACAAAGCTAGAGGGAGCACGGAATCAGTCGGCAATCTAAAACTATATAAATAAACCGGACTTAAATCGGGAGATCAGATAGGATGAGGCTTGGTAAACCAAATGAGTATTGGAACTCATATGATATGGTTTAACAAGGCCTACATACTACATTGAGACTAACCTAAGTGCTTTCGACCCATCGCGACCCATTAAGGTAACATACGCTACTTTAACGCGTCGTGCGCGCAAAGCGCGTTCGAGACGTCTAACTAGTCCTATGACAAGTATTATATGCCTAAACGTGTTTAATCATGTTGTATAATCAGTCATGTACGAAAGTTTAGGTTACATAAGCTTAATTACCAATTATACATGAAAAGGGTATTCTGGTAATTTACCTAAGGCATATAAACTACCTATCATACAATTATTCAAACGAAGCGACCATAGGGTATAACCTCGGAAGGTTATTCCCTACCTACTATGGTCACCTAATGTATTTGCTCGGATCCTAATGATCGACCAAATGGTTCGGGTTCGAAGGTATAAGCGATTTATTAGATCGCTTACCCTACGACCCTAGACAAGCACAAAACTAGAAGTGACGAGCTAAGCATGCTAAAACATGCTTAACTAAGTTTAGAAAACAGGTTTGGTATCAAAACAAACGGTTTTGATACCCATAAGTAGTTTGGTTACAAAATACGTAAGAATACGTATTCTTACCGAAACTACGGCTCGTCACTGAGCCTAGATAACGTGGTAATCAGTAGGTATAGTCACTAGGGACTATAACCATCGTGATCACGCTCACGTTATGAAGTTCAAACGAACTTCGCATCGACCATAAACTGGTCAATGCAGAAAGTCAAACAAAGTTTGACTTTCGGACTCGAAAAGCGATAAAAGAACGAAGGAACACTTACGAAGGGTCCCCGAATGCTAATCTAGATCAAAATAGCTCAGGTATGAAACAAAGGTTTCAACTTAGAGCACAAATGATCAGATTCTTGTGAGAAATGAAGTGAAGTGGGTTGGGTATTTATAGTTTTCGGTCCACCGTTAGGATCGTTTCTTGGAAAAGAGGGAATGATCTAGCCCGTACACTTGTTGCAATGTTGTGGTGACTGATTTTTGGCCACCATAAGAGTTTAACAAGTGGCACTTGACCTTTAGAGAATGTTTAGGGGCAGATAACAGCAGCCAAAAACGATTTGCTGCATCTGGACACTGCTTGCGCACCGTAACAAATAAACACTTACGGTGCGCAAGGGCCAAGTTTGGCAGATTTACAATTTTGGTCCCTGTTGTGCTATAAGGTCATTTCCGACGCGTTTAAGGCCCGTTAACCCCATTTCAAAGCTCTAAAATGAAGTTAAAGTATAGGGAACTTAAAATATGCTCAAAAATATCTCGGATGTCGGTTCGTTTAGCCGTACGGTTGCGATGTTCGGTTAATTACGACGGAATGCGCATAAGTGCGAAAAACGATCCAAATTGCGTGACGAATGGATTTTTCTTATGCCAAACACTAAAATAAAATGTTTTAGTGCTTACATAAATTTTTGGATGTCCGGATGTATTCAGAACGTAAGTTATGCGCGAAAATGCAAACTTGTGCACTTTTTGACACTTTTAGTCCCTGAATGACCCAAAAGTTTATTTTAGCACACCGAACCCCTCAAAGCCTATTTATAAGCTATATGAAGGATATTTATGGTATGTTTAACTTATGGTCATGTTCTGGAATGTCTGTTACAGTTCAAATTGGCATACTTTCGCAGTTTGTCAAATTTAGTCCCTGTAAGCGATTTAACTTGATTTCGGCATACCAAACCTTCCAAAACTTATTTCTAAGTTATGTAAAGTTTATTTAATGTATGTTAACCCTATGTCACTATTCCGGAGTGTTTGTTGCATTAAACTGGTTATATTTACGCATCGGTGCGCGTATAACCTTCCAGAAAGCGATTTAGAGTTTGGAATTGAACAAAAATTGATATGTGCAAGTGATACACATATTTATACAAATCCCAAGTATGAAACACAATATTTCATTGGTTTGGTATTTGTTTGATGGCCGTGGAGGCACAGGTGTTACAGGGCATACATAGCATAAAATGTAATGTAAAATGATGTACTAAGTATGCACACAATGGGCATACATAGCATAAAATGTAATGTAAAATAATGTACTAAGTACGCACACAATGGGCATACATAGCATAATATGTAATGTAAAATAATGTACTAAGTACGCACACAATGGGCATACATAGCATAAAATGTAATGTTAAATAATGTACTAAGTACGCACACAATGGGCATATATATCATAAAATGTAATGTAAAACAATATACTAAGTACGCACACAATGGGCATACATAGCATAAAATGTAATGTAAAACAATGTACTAAGTACGCACACAATGGGCATACATAGCATAAAACACAATGAAATCATGTACTATAAATGTACTAATGAACATAGCAAGTATATGATGTGAAAACAGGAAAGCATGAAACTAACAAGTAGGCACATGTGTTTCACCCCAAAATATTTGGAAAACAGTAAAAGAGGGGTCTATGTACTCACTTGAGATTGCTCAGAAGTCCTAAGATAACCACCAAGTAATGCTAGAGATCTCGGAATCAAACGGCACCTAATATAGGTAACTATGTTAATAAACCGGACCTATATCGGAGGATCGGATAGGATGAGGGCTCGTAAACCAAATGAGTATGGGAACTCATGTAGTATGGTTTAACAAAGCCTACATACTAAATGAAACCTAACCTAAGTGCTTACGACCCATTACGACCCGTTTAGGTAGCTTATACTACTTTAACGCGTCGTTCGCGTGAAACGCGTTTGCAAAGCCTAACTAGTCCTATGATAAGTAAAATATGCCTTAACATGTCTAATATTGTTACCAAATCAGTTTAGATACCAAAAGTTATGTTACATATGCTTAAAATGAATTTTGGCGCGTAAAAAGGGCATTTTGGTAATTTACCTAAGGCATATAAACTACCTATCATACAACTAATTAAACGCCGTGACCATAAGGTATAACCTTGGAAGGTTATTCCCTATATACTATGGTCACCTAATGTGTTTGGTCGGATCCTAATGATCGACCAAACGGGTCGGGTTCGAAAGTATAAGCGATTGTTTAGATCGCTTACCTTACGACCCTATATAAGCACTAAACTAAAAGTGACGAGCTAAGCATGTTAAAACATGCTTAACTAGGTTTATAAAACAGGTTTGGTATCAAAACAAACGGTTTTGACACCTCAAAGTAGTTTGGTTACAAAATACGCAATAACACGCATTTTGGCCGAAACTACGACTCGTCACTGAGCCTAGATAGCGTGGTAATCAGTAGGTATAGTCTCTAGGGACTATAACCATCGTGATCATGCTCACGTTATGAAGTTCGAACGAACTTCGCATTGACCATAAACTGGTCAATGCAGAAAGTCAAACGCAGTTTGACTTTCAAGTTAAAAACGCATAAAAGCATGAAAGAGGACTTACAAGAGGTCCAAGAATGGAAGTTTGATCTGAAATTCCCAGGTATGAAGTGTTGCAACTCCAACTTAGGGAAATGATCAGATCAAGGGTGAGTTTGAAGCAAATGGGGGTGGGTTATTTATAGGAAAACCAAGACCGTTAGGATCGTTTCTTGAAAAACGTGCTTCGAGTATTGAAATGTTATGGTGCATCATTTTGCTCCCACCATCAGAGATTAACGTGTGGCATTGGCCTTTGGAGTGTTTAAAAGCCATTAATCAGCAGCCAAAATGATTTTCTGCATCTGAACCCTGCTTGTGCACCGTAAGGTCCTGAGTGTTGAGGTGCGCAAGGACCTTGCAGACCAGAAAGTTTGAAAAATGGCAGAACAGGCCCCTGAAGCTCCAAACTTGCTATTTGATGCACTTTTGACATGTTTAAGCCCCGTTAACCCCATTTCAAAGCTCTAAAATGAAGTTAAAGTATAGGGAACTTAAAATGTGCTCAAAAATATCTCGGATGTCGGTTCGTTTGGCCGTACGATTGCGTTGTTCGGTTAATTACGACGGAATGCGCATAAGCGCGAAAAACAATCCAAATTGCGTGACAAATGGATTTTTCTTATGTCAAAAACTAAAATAAAATATTTTAGTGCTTACATAAATTTTTGGATGTCCGGATGTATTCAGAACGTAAGTTATGCGCCAAAGTGCAAACTTATGCACTTTTTGTCACTTTTAGTCCCTGAATGACCCAAAAGTTTATTTTAGCACACCGAACCCCTCAAAGCCTATTTCTAAGCTATGTAAAGGATATTTGTGGTATGTTTAACTTATGGTCATGTTCCAAAATGTCTGTTACAGTTCAAATTGGCATACTTTCGCAGTTTGTCAAATTTAGTCCCTGTAAGCGAATTAACTTGATTTTGCCATACCAAAGCCTTTAAAACTTATTTCTAAGTTATGTAAGGGTTATTTAAGGTATGTTAAGCCTATTTCACTATTCCAGAGTGTTCGTTGCATTAAACGGGTTATATTTACGCATCAGTGCGCGTATAACCTTCCAGAAAGCGATTTAAAGCTTGAAATCGAACAAGAATTGATATGTGCAAAGGATACACATATTTATACAAATCCCAAGTATGAAATACAATATTTCATTGATACAGTATTTGTTTGATGGCCGTGGAGGCACAGGTGTCACACGTTAGGATCCGACCAAACATATAATGTGACCATAGTTGTATAAGGAATAACCTTCCGAGGTTATACCTTATGGACACTTCGTTTAGTTAGTTGTATGATAGGTAGTTTATATGCCTTAGGAAAATGACCAAAACGCCCTTTTTGCATAATTTTATTTTAAGCATATGTAACACATGTTTTGACATCTAAAATGATTATATAACATAATTATATATGTTAAGGCATATAATACTTGTCATAGGACTAGTTAGGCGTCTCGAACGCGCTTTCGTGCGAACGACACGTTAAAGTGGCATAAGTTACCTTAATGGGTCGTAATGGGTCATAAGCACTTAGGATAGGTTTCGATTTAGCATATAGGCTTTGTTAAACCATATCACATGAGTTCCAATACTCATTTGGTTTACAAGACCTCATTCTACCCGATCTTCCGATTTAGGTGTCGATTCGCTCACATAGTATCCGTTACACTAGGAACCGCTTAAACACTTGAACTCTTGGTCTTTTGAGCTTTGTTATACCCTTTGAACCAGAACTATACGCAATCCCAGGCGAGTACATAGTTCCCCTCTTTTACCGTTTTCAAATGTTTTGGGGTGATTCATATGTGTAATCGATCTGTTTTCACAATGTATGGAATATGTGTGTTCACTAAGTGTTTTTATGTGTATTATTCCGATTATGCAAATGTAATGTTTTATCCTTAAGTAATCTACCTATATTCATAGTTAGATTCATGTAGGATATTTGAAGTACAGTCTTAGATCTTCCTATCTTCATAGTGAGATTTTTAAGAAGTACTTTATGACTCGATGGTTGGTTTTTGTGTAGTTTATTGGTGATTTAGATAATGAAACTAGATAATACAATAAGCACATGGTGGATACTCCACTGGTACTTCCTATATATAAGTGTGCTTATTGTATTACCTTTCGTGGCGTTATCCCGAATCACCATTAGGACTTAGGATTGTTTCGATTCAATGTGACAGAACCCAAAATCCATGTAGTATCTATCTATCTATCTTCATAGTTAGACATATATAGGATGTTTAGAGTACTGATATTGGAGTCCCTGTTTGGATTCATTGTGTACTTTAATGCGTGTTAAGTTAGACGATGTTACGAGAACCTGATCCATGTAGTATCTATCTATATTCATAGTTAGACATATATGGGATGTTTAGAGTACTGATATTGGAGTCCCTGTTTGGATTCATTGTGTACTTTAATGCGTGTTAGGTTAGACGATGTTACGAGAACCCGATCCCTGTAGTATCTATCTATCTTCATAGTTAGACATATGTGGGATGTTTAGAGTACTGATATTGGAGTCCCAGTTTGGATTCATTGTGTACTTTGATGCGTGTTTACGAGGTGGAACAAGTTGACGATTATGTGTTTATGTGGTAGTTGTGATTTAGATAACGAAACGGGTGTAATAAAATAAGAACATGGTGGATACGCCGCTGGTACTTCCTATATATAAATGTTCTTATTTTATTATTCTTGTAGCGTTATCTGGATCACTTTAGGATTTTGTGTACAATTGTTTCAATGTTTGATTATCAAAATCTTTGTAGAATCTCCCATATTTTTATATGTTAGATTCTTAGAAAGATATCTGAAGTATTCTCATGACTCATTGATTTGATTTATATAATACTTATATAAGTTTTGATTTATTTCAAAACAGTTATTATTAATCCTTGAATGGATTCCTAATAACATATTAACAAGTTTTTACGATGGTTTAAATAGAGATTTCTACGTAAGGCATAAAATGACTTAGTAATAATCATATTGCCATATACAAACCTATTTTGTCATGAGTTTTCAGAATTAAGATTATAATACCAAATGTTTTGCCATTTACTTGGCTAATAAAACCTATGTATTCGCCGGCATTTTTATGCTGACTGTTTTCGCATATGTTTTAGGTTTTTTGACTATTCAAGCATGCAACACATAGGACTGCATACGGGCCTTAGACTTCTAAAACAAAAGAACAATTACATGTATTCTTTGTTTGTAAACGATGTTAATGATATTGAAACAATTTAGTGCCAGTAGTTGTGAGCAATTTATAACGTGACTCCCCGATATTTCCTCTGCGTGTTGTTATATTACGCGATTGGGGTGTTATAGATTGGTATCCGAGCACTGGTTATAGGGAATTAGGTTATTAGCATGCCTTGAACCTAGTCTATAACCTTCCTAGGACCCAAACATGAGTAGACTTAGGAACTCTTTCCTAATCCTTATCTTTATTCGTGCCACAACTACTCTATGATTTACGAATCATCTAACCTTAGATGATTTATCCTGAACCTTAGGCTTTATGCCTTGGGATATTCCTCAAAATGTTTTTCTCAAAACATTTTCATTAAAATATTTTCTCAAAATGTTTTCTTAAATGTTTTTGTCAAAATATTTCACAACATGTTTTATCTCAAACAATTTGTATCAAAAGATTTCTTAAATATTTTCTTCAAACGTTTTTCATCGAAATCTTGGGTTTTAATAATGTGAACACATGCAATCTGGAAGGGTGGATGCCTGTACCCCGAGTTTTCTGTCTAAGGCTAGAGTGTTCGTACAAATCCGCATTAACGGACCAATCACTCTTACATGGGAATTCTTAGGGTGAGTGTCCACTTATAGGCTAAAGCATGTCTTCGTGAAGCATTATAAAAACCTATTCGTCTTGACCCTACCGATCGATTTCTAAACGACCTTTGTAACCCTACTCATTCATGTTACCCTCGGTATTATGTTTGCTCTTCGCGGCAATCGAAGCATCTTTCCTTTCCCAATACTATTTCATCATATTACCTTCGGTGATATGTTTGATTCAATACAGTTGAAATGAATCTCATTTCATTTCATTTCACGACTCTACGAGATCCTATTTTATTTTCAAAATACTACCTTTATCTTTTAAAATTTCAAATTTTTACCATTTGGATGAGAATTTTCAAAATTTCAACACAAAGTTTCTTTATTTTAAAATTTTAATTTAAAAACATTTTGTCTTAAAAGTAATAAATTTTTAACAGATAAAGAATTTATGATACAAACCATTAACCCGGTTTGTATTCTCTCATCCAAAAATATTACAAAAAGTTTGTTTTCAAACAACTCTTGTTTCAAAACAATAATGTTATAAACTCATAACAATTGGATAAATCTAACTTTTGGTTTTCTCTATAGCCGTACCTTCAAAATGCCTCCTCGACGAGATGCACAACCTCAAACCAATGAGGAAATCGCAGCCCTTATCGAGGTAGATGGCTGTTGTGCTTCCGAACATGGTAGCCCAGGTTCATCAGATATATAACAACAACAACGCCCAGTGTAATTTCAAGACCTTCAATTCAGCCAAACCGCTAAAATTTTCTGGTTCTGAAGGAGCAACCGCACTCCTACAATGGTTCGAAAGTATAGAAAGCGCTTTCTGCCATGTTCAGTGTCCTAATGAGCACAAGGTAGATTTCACTTCGAGTGTCTTTCAAAGGAGAGCACTCACTTGGTGGAATGGTATTATGAGAGACCGAGGTGCCGAGGTAGCGATGGAACTGGCGTGGGAAGAATTTAAGGATCTTATGAAGAAGGAATTATGCCCACGAAGTGAATCAAGGGCACTTGAAATCGAGTTTTATTATTTGAAACAGGATAGTGGGGAAAATCATGCCTACACTGACCGATTTGAACAGTTAAGCCTACTTTGCCCCACTATGGTCACACCCTTGGATCGGGCCATTGAGAAATACATCGATGGTTTACCTGACCCTGTCCAAGACATTGTCATTGGCAGCCAACCTGCAACGCTTAGGGAGGCTAAGGAATTAGCTGCTATCTTGACTGACTCATAGGTTAGAAAAGGTAAGTTATTTCAACAAGGAGACAAGAAACAAGACACCAAATCTGTTACCGAAAATTCGAAACGAACAAAGGCCGAATCTTCTAAAAGTTCTAGGAAGCGCAAGGCTTTAAAGAATTTTGCAATTCCTGCACCTGCTCCACTGAACTCAGTACCCTTTAAGGGATTTTATCGTGGGAAGCAACCTCGGTGCAATCATTGCAATTATCATCATGCATCAAATTCCCCTTGTCGCCACAGTACAATTTGTGGCTTATTTGGACATCTAGCTGTGACCTGTCGTATCCAGAACCAAGCAGCCACTACTCAGACTCGCCCAAGAGCATGTTTCAATTGTGGTGATCTAAATCATTTCAAGAGAAACTGCCCCAAGCTTGCAAATGTTAATGGACGAGTGTTCAACATCTACGAGGCTCAAGCTAATGATCAAGTGCTTATGATCATTTGAACATCTAAATTTTCCTGTTTATTTTCAAGAACAATGTACTTATTTCGACTATGTTTGCAATGACAGTATAAATTTCAAGAAGTTTATCTTTATCTTTGTTATTCAATTTTCAGTCTCAAACTCTAGTGTGATTGCACTATGTGTGATTTCAAATTTCATGCTAATTTTGAGGATTCCGTTCTTTAGGAACTAAATCTCATAATTTAGTATAATGTGATTGCACTCTGGTGCATTCATACAAACTTGGTAACACGCTCGCAATCGCATTATCGCTAGAATCTATCTCGTAATCTCAATCGCTTATAGTGTGTTCGCTCAATCGCTCATTATGTGCATCGCGCTATCTCAAATCGTGGGTATCGCTCTATCGCTTGTGTATCGCTCTATCGCTTGTGTACCGCTCTATCTCTTGTGTATGGCTCCATCGCTCATCGTGTATCGCTTAACGCTTATCGCCATCGCTATCTCTTACCGTTATTTATGTTATCTGTGTAATGTTAGCACACATGACCTCGCTTCACGAGACGAAACTGATAGGGATAAAACATGGTGGATACGCTGCTGGTACTTCCTATATATAAGTGTTTTAGCCATATCAGCAGACTTTCATGGAAAAAGGCCATGTGGGGCTTAATGTTAGTTAAAATTTGTGGTGATGGCTAACCTAATCAAAATCGCATGTTTCCATCGCTTGCAACGCATCGACCGTCGCTTACCGCTCGATGGTTGTCGCTATCGCTTATCGCTTTTCGCTTATTGTCGTCGTCTTCGCTCACTAGGTTTATGTTAGTGTTGTGCTATCGAATATCGCGTACCTCTTATCGCTTATCGCACTCGCTCGTATCGCTAAACTGAGTTTGAAAACGACTTCATCACTCAGTTTGCTCAATCCTTCTCTTACACTTGGTCCGACCATCTTTCGCTCATACTAAGGGAATCAAAATCTATCCGTACTATGTCGACACACATGACACCGCCTCACAGGACGGAAGCCATATGGCTAAAACATGGTGGATACGCCACTGGTACTTCCTATATATAAGTGTTTTAGCCATATCGTCGAACTTTCGTGGGAAAGTGCCATGCGGGGCCGACTTTAAATTTAAAATCTTTAATGATATTTAAAACCTTTGTGTAAACAAAGCTTTTTCCTACAAACTTTTTCTAAGAAAACTTAATCAAACCTTTGTACAAAACGATATTTTCTTGTAACGTTTCCGTGACAACCGACTCAAGTTAATGCCGTGTGACGAGAAAATTTCGTAAAACGAGTTTTAAACACCCTAAAACCTTTTAGTAACTTAATGATAAAACCCCTCTCATAACGCTGGTGTGAACATCGAGACAACTTAACACCGCACTGTGGGAAGGTTTTCGTAAACAAGTTTTCGCCAAAACCTTTTCGAATTAATCAACATTTCAAAAATACAAAACACTTTTGGATCACTTTTTGCTTGTTGCCATCTTTTGTATACAAATCGCCTTACCCGTCGCCATCGCCCAGTTTTCGCAACACTCCCGCTTATCGAATTTCAACTGATCGCTCGCTTCTTTTGACGTTTTAATCGCTACTCCCACTCGCATCGATCCTCGCAACCCTTCTTATGGATTAATTTCGGGACGAAATTTCGTAAAGCAAGGGAGACTGTAACAACCCGCACGTTCGTGCGTCGTTACTACTCGTTACACTCGTTACGCCTAGCACCAGAGATTCGGATCATAATGTAGCTATATCGAGTACATCGCTATTTCGCAGTGTTTTCGCATATTAGTATATTACGCATACTTTATCGCTATACCACATCGCATCACACACACTAACGCTCACGATGACGTTGAGTGAGGACCTATTCTACCCTCCTCGATAGCCGTGATGTGTCACAGAGTAACGCATATTCGAAACGAAACCGATTATTGTATCTCAACTTTGAAATGTGTATATTTATACGACCCTATGTGAATAGTTATACTAAATATATGAATGTGGGTATGAAAAGGTGTGACCAAACTATCGCAACGCTTAACGATCGAAACGAAACATCGAAACGTAACTCGCCGGAGACCACCGATCGAGTGATTGGTCGATCGGATGGCCACCCGATTGGATTGCCACCCGATCGGACAGCCACCCGATCGGACAGCCATCCGATCCATGGCACTCCATAACCCTCCTCTCTCTCCACCTATAAATAGCCCTTTTCACATCACTTGAACAGTGATGTGACAGCTCCCACTCGACCAGCATGCTTTGGGGCTATTTTCTCTCGATTTCTCGCAATTCTTGTAAGTTTCAACCTCAAATCTTGTACTTCTATGATCTACATGCACTTCTGCATCATTTTCTCTTTTGAATCTTAACTTTTAACCATGAAATCAATGGATTTGAGGTGTTCTAGGATGATGTCATCATGGAGTTCTCATGAACTTCAAGTGTTGGCCTCATTCCACCAAGAACCACTCAGATCTGAAGGATTTCCACAAGAATAAACAACATTTTCACACAGATCTACACATAATCATGGATAAAAGGATTGAAAGATGGTTTTCTAACCTTCTTTCAACTCTTTTACACTCAAGCACTCAAAACCGATAGAATCAGAGCTTGTTCTGATCTTCTA
Organism: Helianthus tuberosus; assembly: GCA_030545235.1. NCBI lineage: Eukaryota > Viridiplantae > Streptophyta > Magnoliopsida > Asterales > Asteraceae > Helianthus > Helianthus tuberosus. The sequence goes on from CM060369.1 coordinate 91,669,809, forward strand.
CTCGTTCTTAGTGAAGCGTTGGTTCAAGATCTGAGTTCTATCAAAGAGACTACCGATTCCAGGTTAAACATGAGCAACCGTCTCAAACAGTGGACTGATCGGACTAGGGTGATTCCTGCCCGATCGGGTGACCTGGGTGTTGATAGGGTTCAGTTGTTTGGCACGTTGTCACACCGTCTCGAGAAAACCACAAAACTTTCAAAACAAATAAGTGTCAAGACGACTTAGGCCGCCAGAACGGATTGCCGTCCGATCGGATTACCACCCGATCGGACAGCCACCCGATCGGACAGTCGTCCGATCGGCTTGCACTTGGTTCCACAATTAAACTATATTCCAACTCTTCAAAAGTTTTGAACGTCGAACGGATTGCCGTCCGATCGGATTGCTGCCCAATCAAACGACCATCCGACCATGTGATTTTTAAACTTCAAACAATTTTCAACATGTGCAATGCATAGTTAGTTCCAAACGGATTGCCACCCAATCGGATTGCAATCCAATCGAGTGACAAACTGCTGTGAACTTGTTCTCGCTAAGTGTCCTACTAATCGGATCGTCACCCGATCGAGCCGCCGTTCGATCGATCGACCTGAAGGGTAGAGATACTTCTCTATTTCCAATATGCTACAACGAAAACTTCAAAAGGCAAACCATCATGCACAAACACGTCCATACCAATGAGGTGACAATCCAATCGAATGGCCATCCGATCAGATGACCATCTGAACGGATTGCCACCCGACTGGCCATCCGATCGGATTACCATCCGATCGAGTTGCCATTCGACACTCAGTCGCATCTCATCGTTTAACGCACTGCTCGACGCTTACGATATCCATCTGTAATCAGGCTAATCTCAGACGCGCTCCCTTCAATCCAACCAAGTTGTGCTTACTTGCTGAACACCGACTGTGAGTATACTCGAACCCTTTTTATCGCATTTTGGGTGTAACATACGTTCCTAATAAATCGACCTTATCAGAACGAATTATACAATTAAACTGTTTATCACTTGAGAATGACTGTTATGCATATTTACACGTGATGCTAGTTAGATATGTGTTAGGACTTATACTCGTGAGGTCCCGCCTTAACTAGTATAGTACTATAGAACCCCGACGGGGTCTAGTTAGAATGAATAGCAATCGCAATCGCAGCTCGAGTGACTTAGCTAATAGCATCTGTCTTATATGCATATATGTTGGGGTATCTCGTTTATGTATTTGATAATTCGCAGCACTTTTAACTATTTACGCCACACTATCTAAACCTGTATTGTCACACCCCGACCACGTAAAACAACAAAACGTGGCGAAAACGTCGGGGAGTGTTGTAACAGAATCATTGTTTCATAACACATGGAAATTGAAATATTGTTTTATTAAATAAAAGAGTTACAATGTCTTGACAATCAAAGAAACATAACATAAATAACTAGTCTTGCATCTTTTATTGTCACTAAGGCCCAAGTCCGCCTAAGTGTATCTTGATAAATCCTATGCATCATATCCTGAAACACATGTGAAAATAGGTACGTCAGCATAAAAATGCCTGTGAGATACATAGGTTTTGTGAAAATAGGATTCATGACTTGTAAGTTTAGAAAAAAAATTGTTTAGAAAAAGTCAGTCATGAACCTTGTAAATTGATTTGTTTTGTAAATCGTTTGAAAAACAATAAGTTCAGATGATATGTATAAAGAAGAGAATAATGTATGGTTAATTGAATAACCAAGTAAAATGAGTTTGTATAAGATAAGTTGTTTGTAAAACAATGTCTTGTGAAAAGTATGTTATTTGTATAAGATGTTATATGTCTCGTATTGAAATGATTCAAATAACGCTACGATATGTAATACCATACAAACACTTATATATAGGAAGTACCAGCGGCGTATCCACCATGCTTGTATCATATTACACATGCCTCGTTACTTAAATCACTTACCCAAACAAAACCACCAAAGTAAAATGTTTATGTATAATCAAATGTCAAAGTGTTTATGTGAAAACCATGTTTAATGTCTATGTTTAATGTAAATCATCAATTGTGTATGTATATGTCAAAATGTATATGTATGGTAAGTGAAATATATCAACTAAACCATATGTAAAATGCACAAAAACAAGGTATTGAAGTAAAACATGGTTTAAATCAAAGTTATGTTTTGTGTAATAAATGCATGCTATACTGGTATAAACATTTATGCGGTATTGTGAGAATTCATACATCCAAGCCTTGCGACAGTCGGATAACCCTTTCAGTCAAGGTTATCAAAAAAATGTATTCGGATTCGGTCATTCCTTCCATCCAAACAAACCCGAGATTACAGGAATGGGATTTGTCAAGTCCTATGGTACCACTACCTACTACCGAGCGGCATGATCGGTGTTAATGAATGTACATTGTCTCATTTAATCAAACCAAATGTCATACCAAAATGTAAGCATGTGATGAATAATAAATGTACTAAGTATGCACACAATGGGCATACATAGCATAAAATGTAATGTAAAATAATGTACTAAGTACGCACACAATGGGCATGCATAGCATAGAATGTAATGTAAAATAATGTACTGAGTACGCACACAATGGGCATACATAGCATAAAATGTATTGTAAAGTGATGTACTAAGTATGCTAAGTTAACATACAAAGCAGAAAAGTCATGTAAATCAATGTGCTAGCATGCTATCAGTCAACATACATAGCAGAAATGTAATGTAAATCATGTACTAATAGTGTACTAATGAACATAACAAGTATATGATGTGAAAACAGGAAAGCACGAAAGTAACAAGTAGGCACATGCGTTCCACCCAAAAATGTTTGGAAAACAGTAAAAGAGGGGTCTATGTACTCACTTGAGATTGCTCAGAAGTCCTAAGATAACCACCAAGCAATGCTAGAGATCACGGAGTCAAACGGCACCTAATATAGGTAACTATGTTAATAAACCGGACCTAAATCAGAAGATTTAGATAGAATGAGGGTTCGTAAACCAAACGAGTATGGAGACTTGTGTCATATGGTTTAACAAAGCCTACATACTAAATGAAACCTAACCTAAGTGCTTACGACCCATTACGACCCGTTTAGGAAGCTTATGCTACTTTAACGCGTCGTTCGCGTGAAACGCGTTCGGACCGCCTAACTAGTCCTATGACAAGTAACATATGCCTTAACATGTCTAATATTGTTTTCAAATCAGTTTAGATGTCAAAAGTTATGTTACATATGTTTAAAATGAATTTTGGCATCAAAGGGGTATTTTGGTAATTTACCTAAGGCATATAAACTACCTATCATACAACTACTTAAACGAAGCGACCATAAAGTATAACCTCGGAAGGTTATTCCCTATATGCTATGGTCACCTAATGTGTTTGGTCGGATCCTAAAGATCGACCAAATGGGTCGGGTTCGAAGGTATAAGCGATTTATTAGATCGCTTACCCTTACGACCCTAGACAACGTGGTAATCAGTAGGCATAGTCACAAGGGACTGTAACCATCGTGATTACAATCACGTTGCGAAGTTCTAACGAACTTCGCATTGACCATAAACTGGTCAATGCAGAAAGTCAAACAAAGTTTGACTTTCGGACTCGAAAAGCAATAAAAGAACGAAGGAACACTTACGAAGGGTCCCCGAATGCTAATCTTGATTCAAGTAGCTCAGGTATGAAACAAAGGTTTCAACTTAGAGCTTCTCAAATCAGATTCTTGTGAGAAATGAGTGAAAATGTGATGGGTATTTATAGATTTCGGTTCACCGTTAGGATCGTTTCTTGGAGAAGAGGGAATGATCTAGCCCGTACACTTGTCGGAATGTTGTGGTAACTGATTTTGGCCACCACAAGAGATTAACATGTGGCACTTGGCCTTTGGGGAGTGTTTAAGGGCAGTTAACAGCTGAGAAAAACGTTTTGCTGCATCTGGCCCCTGCTTGCGCACCGCAACACTCCCATTGTTGAGGTGCGCAAGGACCAGTTTGGCAGATTTACAGTTTTGGTCCCTGCTGTGTTATAAGGTCATTTCCGAAGCGTTTAAGGCCCGTTAACCCCATTTCAAAGCTCTAAAATGAAGTTAAAGTATAGGGAACTTAAAATGTGCTTAAAAATATCTCGGATGTCGGTTCGTTTAGCCGTACGGTTGGGATGTTCGGTTAATTACGACGGAATGCGCATAAGCGCGAAAAACGATCCAAATGGCGTGACGAATGGATTTTTCTTATGCCAAACACTAAAAAAAAATATTTTAGTGCTTACATAAATTTTTGGATGTCCGGATGTATTCAGAACGTAAGTTATGCGCGAAAGTGCAAACTTGTGCACTTTTTGACGCTTTTAGTCCCTGAATGACCCAAAAGTTTATTTTTGCACACGGAACCCCTCAAAGCCTATTTCTAAGCTATGTAAAGGATATTTATGGTATTTTTAACTTATGTCCATGTTCCAGAACGTTTGTTACAGTTCAAATTGGCATACTTTCACAGTTTGTCAAGTTTAGTCCCTGTAAGCGAATTAACTTGTTTTTGCCATACCAAAGCCTTCAAAACTTATTTCTAAGTTATGTAAAGGTTATTTAAGGTATGTTAAGTATATGTTGATGTTCCGGAGTATTTGTCGCATTAAACTGATTACGTTTTCGCACCAGTTTGCGTATAACTCTCCAGAAAGCGATGTAGAGTTTGAAATTGAGCAAAAGTCAAAACATGAAAAATGTAAAACACAACCAAACAAACATTGGGATCAAATAACATTGTTTTATTGATAATAGAACTGTTCACAATGATTATAAGCACAGATGTTACATGTATACTCTCCAATACTTTTGTATTGACGTTGTTTTAACGTATGTTGCAGGTTTAGTCGCAGTCTACATCAAATCAAGCCAGGAAGTCTAGAAACACACCTAAAATCTAGGTTGTCAGATTTGTATTGTTTGAGAGAACAAGAAATTTGTGACAGCTTATGTGATTGTAAATGGTTTATTAGTATGGGATAATGAACGCATTAAATACTGTCGCAATGCAGTTGTTATGGATTCTCTTGAGCAATTTGATTCGCCTAGTGTCGCGCCCCGATGATTCCGCCATCGGTTGGGGTGTGACAAAAGTGGAGAAACATTCACTTACAGAGCTATGCCATTATATTTCTTCACCATAATTAACACATGTACACGAAATTGTTCCATGATAACCGTTGTTCAGATGAGCTTAACGATCCAGCTTGATATCCATTTACCTTACAATGTCGTTAAGTGATGTTTCTGGTCTGTAATTCATTATCCCCATTCACCACAGTTGAGGTCCACCGCCACTGGCCTTGATTCATCAAAACACCGGTTGTTACGGTCTGGTACTCCCATCGATTATCCTTCACAACACCGACCTTTTAAACTTCCAGCCATTGAATCTGACCGCCGCTGAAGATTAGTTCACCTCCAAAGATAAACTATAATCATGACCGCAATTGATCGATTCTAGTTGCATGTCACTGATTTGGTTAAAATCACCACCGCCCCTGCTAACTTACTAGAATCGCTGCTCCATTTTGTCCCCGATCATACTGTTTGGTTGGGAGTTTAGCGGCTGCCGACCACCCCTTGGTCGATTACTTTGGCCGGTAACAAACTCCCACCCTTTTTCTCTTGATTACACCCTCAAAAATAGTCACATAGTTTGTGATGTAGTATCCCCACACCACACTGGTGTTTAAATAAAAGAAAAGATACGGAAATGACCAATAGCCCCTTTTATCTTCTCATAGTTACAACTCTAGCCCCAAGTCTTTGTAAATTTAGAATGGGGTGTTACAAATTCACCCCTCTTAATTTAGGTTTCGTCCTTGAAACCTGTATTTATGTGTTGTACAATAGAGAGTAAGACTTTTTCATCGTATCCCATATGGCATCAAAATACTTCGATCATGTATCGTATACTTGCCTTATTTTCACGTATAAGATTCATCATCTTGTTTGATGTTTACATGCAGTTCTAAAATTATTTCATCAACTTATTTCAGGTCAAAATACTTCGATCATGTAACGTCTACTTGCCTTATTTTCACGTATAAGATTCATCATCTTGTTTGATGTTTACATGCAGTTCTAAAATTATTTCATCAACTTATTTCAGGTCAAGTTCATAATAACCTTTAATCCTTTGCTTTTAAGTCATCCTCTCAAGTTAATTTCCAATCTTGACTGATCTAATCCTTTATACTAATCAACACCTTTAATTTCATGTATATCCTCATGCAATTTTACTTAAGTTAACTGCTATGGAGTTTTGATAATTATTTTAGCTCTAGAGACAAGACCAATACAGAAATCCACTTTTTTTTCCGTCTGGAACAATCACCAACTTCAGAAAATCCTCCTATAATCGCGAACTTTCTAGTTCTTTTCTCCTTTCATTAATATTCACAAAAATAAGTAAAGGTTGTTCTGCGTTTGTGACTCTTATACTGCATCATATCATAATACCATCTAAATTCATATTTGTTATATGCATAGCAAAGTTGAATAATGTTTCAGTACAATTCTAGCTCCCTCAATCACAATTTGCAATGACTTTCTTTGCGATCTTGGAACATTAAAACTCTCTTCCTTAGTTGTCTACATGTATCGATATAATACACCACACTAGTTATGGGCTTTGGTCCTTACATTACTAGACTTGTTATCTCACGAAGCTTAATCATCAAGAAGTCAATATGCTTTGAATTGTTAAACACATCACCTATTTGTAACTACATTTTATTCAAATAGTCTTATTCTATATCTTAATTCCTTGTTTACATGCCTTATTGAGAATTTCTCCAAAAGTCACAATTTTTAAGGGAGAGTCATGCTTCAGATTTTTCAACCTTTAGAATGAGTTAATATCTCTCATTCTTGAGTTATCGTGACAAAGACAAGAGTCATGCTTAACAAATAGATCGGGTGGTTCCACGAGAAACAACTTACAAACAATTTCGTATTTATCACTTCTATAACTTCCACCATGTTATATATTTAACAAATTGAATTACCTTGTAATCCAGTAACTTTTGTCTATCTTTAATAAAATTCTTTTTACTACATGCTTATTAAAAATCTCTCCATCACCTTCATAAATTTAGATCATGTTTGTCACACCCCCAAATCCACCTGCGGAATACCACCGCTTGGAGGCGTGACTGACCAGGATCCAGCCACCAATCATATTGAACACGCATATAAGTAGTTATAAAATCCAACCAATACAATTGGTGTTCAAACAAAACATAGTTTAAGTTGCAAGCAGAAGCATAACGTTAAAATCAAGACATAAGTTTAATTGTTTCAAAGTTTAACATGGCACACAGCCGTCCATGTCCCACAACGACTCTCTTCCATGCAAGCTCCAGCTAAGTACTTATTGACCTGCAAAGCATGTAGTAACGAGTCAACAACAAGTTGAGTGAGTTCACGGTTGGGTGTTTGTTTTAAGTTGTTCTGAAAACTGTTTCCTTTATCTGGCATCCTGCCGTGGGGGTTACCCCATAGTTAAAACGTGACTTGTTTATTCCCGGTTACTCTGGCAATCCAGCCGTGGGGGCTACCCCGTGTTAGTTATCTGGCATTTCGGCCGTGGGGGCTACCCCATGTATATACTAGACTCGTTACCATATCGACTGCTGACTGTAGTCATATTTATGTGCCCTGAAACTGTCAATGTCTATCATCATTGACGTGCCCCAGATCCATTAGTTCACGCCCGTCCTCTGCGGCACGGTGTGAGGTTTGTCAGACCTAAATAGCGCTATCTAACTAATGACCCGCTCGCCATTGGCCCGGCGATTAAGTCGATATAAAAAGGAGGGACTTCGTGATAGAGTTTTGGTCTAGTACGAGTTATCTGTCCGTGAGGACGAGGAATTACATTCCTGAACCATTGCTGTCCTACCCAGGGAGGACGAGGAACCCATGTTCCTTAACCCCAATTCCCGACCCCTGGGAATCCCATGCTTTGTAGAGGGTGTGAACTCACCTTGGTTTGCTCGGCGGATACACAGAAAGTCAATCAAGTTGTAAGTGGTTAACTACGTCCTAACATAGATACCATACAAGTCAGGTTCGTATTCAGGTAGTGCACGTATGTTTCTACACGTATGCTAGCACATTTCATTCAAGTATCATTCACATTCAACAGCCCGTATAAGGCCCATGTATTAGGCCCAAAGGTCCGGCCCAATTACTTAAGTCCGAAATGAGGTGCAAGTCCAACAGTGTGCACATGCACATGGTCTCGAGTCGAGACTGATGAAGTCTCGGGTTATGCATAAGTTGGTCTCGAGTCGCAACCGGACTCGTAAACAGGGTCTCGGGTCATGATGTTTTTGTGTTGATCAAGTAGGGTCTCGAGTCGCAACTGGACTCGCAACCTCAGTCTCGAGTTATCATGCCCCCGGTCTCGAGTCGAGACTATAAGTTTCCGACTCGCAACCTGTGTCGTAACCGGAGGTCTCGACTTGTCATGCGGTGGTCTCGAGTCGAGACAGAAGGTCTCGGCTGGGAACATTTGCTGAATTCAATATTGTACTTGGCCAATGGGATTTCACTGTTGTGATTTTATGTACTATCCAATGAGTAGCTACAAACATGTCTAATTGTCTAACAATTAACCAAAATGGATCAAACATGGCAATTTCAAATATCCATAACACATTCAACAAGTTCTTCACATATTCATCATGTTCTTCATTTTAGGGTTTTTAGCATAAATCTCTATGAACTTTAACATGATCATAACATGAACAACAATCAAATACTCCAACAACTAATCCGAATAATATGAACATAAGAGTATATAATCCGGATAATATGAACATTATGCAAGCCGATTTCATGAGCATCAACCATTTATGGTTTAAATCACATTCAACCACAAAACATCATTAACTCATCATGCAATCAATCCGGAATCAAAGTATGATAGCTTATTAACATCATCATGCATAAACCTAACAAACCAACATATTATCAAGTCACACAAGATACATCATCATCAACAAAATATCACATCATCATCATCATCATCAACAAAATATCACATCATCATCATCAACAAAATATCACATCATCATCATCAACAAAATATCACATCATCATCATCAACAACAACCGAAATATAAACACACAATGGGAATCACTAACCGGTTAAAGGGTATGAGGGGTGAACTTCCAAATGTCGATTCCGAGCTTGAACCGAAGGTCCTTGTGGTCTCCGGTTTGATCCGAGAGTGAGGGAGAGGAAATGTTGTGGTTTAGGGTTTTCGTGAGAGAGAGAGGGGGAGAGTGTGTGTGTGGTTTGTCCAAAGAATGGCAAGGTTAGCATCACTAAGAGTTATATACTTGTCCACATGGTGCACCCTAATGGGTTTCGGTTGGGTTAAATGGGGTGCGTGGCCCATCCAGCCCAAGTGTTACTGTTTACTCGAGACCACATGGTCTCGAGTCGGGTTCTTGGTTCTCGGCTCACATAAACCTATACGCATACTATACATACAAGCATACACACATAACACATAATCGCATAGAATGTTCGCTTATCTCATTAAACAACATAGTTAACTAGTCACACGTTTAAGCATGTTACATCGAGATACAATTAAAAGGTTCTAAATTCCGAGTTGTCACATCATCCCCAAGTTGAAAGAAATTTCGTCCCGAAATTTGGTAGGCACTCACTGAGGAAGCTAGTTAAGTTGTATGGTTTTCTCGGTTTTCCTGGGGTGTCACAATGTTCTTTTTAAAAAAAAATAATTAATTACTTTCATTGCAGTTCATAACACTAAGGTTTATGATTTAACCACATCGTTCATAACTTCAATAAAGCTTCTCTTGAACCACCATGAAACATGTGGAAGATGTCGTAGACATCAATGCCCTCTTTGGGCCCAGTTCAACCTCTTGTGTGTCCCAAAAATATCAATCTGAGATCTTGTGCTTATATCTACAAGTTTGCCCCCAAGAAAAAGCACTAAGGATACTAAACCATGAATTACCATGACACTTCTTGTGACACCTGTGTCACTGCGACCATCAAACAAATACCAAACCAATGAAATATTGTGTTTCATACTTTGGACTTGTTTAAATATGTGTATCTTTTGCACATATCAATTCTTGTTCGATTTCAAGCTCTAAATCGCTTTCTGGAAGGTTATACGCGCACTGATGCGTAAATATAACCATTTTAATGCAACGAACACTAAGGAATAGTGAAATATACTTAACATACCTTAAATAACCTTTACATAACTTAGAAATAAGTTTTAAAGGCTTTGGTATGGCAAAAACAAGTTAATTCGCTTACAGGGACTAAACTTGACAAACTGCGAAAGTATGCCAATTTGAACTGTAACGAACATTCCGTAACATGAACATAAGTTAAACATACCATAAATATCCTTTACATAGCTTAGAAATAGGCTTTGAGGTGTTCGGTATGCTAAAATAAACTTTTGGGTCATTCAGGGACTAAAAGCGTCAAAAAGTGCACAAGTTTGCACTTTCGCGCATAACTTATGTTCTGAATACACCCGGACATCCAAAAATTTATGTAAGCACTAAAACATTTTATTTTAGTGTTTGGCATAAGAAAAATCCATTCGTCGCGTCATTTGGATCGTTTTTCGCGCTTATGCGCATTCCGTCGTAATTAAGCGAACATCGCGATCGTACGACCAAACGAACCAACACCCGGCATATTTTTGAGCATGTTTCATGTCCACAATGTTTAGGCATCATTTTAGGGCCTTAAAATTGGCTCTACGGGTCTTAGAAGTGTCGGAAATGGCATAAACACCTAACAGGGACGGAAACTGTCATTTAACAAACTTGGTTCTGATTAGACATGGCCATGCGGCCCGCGTAAGGTTTGTGTGCATCTTTACGCGGCCCGCGTCAGGGTCTCAGATCAGATAAGATCGATTTATCAGCAGATTACAGCTGTTTAACTCATAACCACAAACTCACACTTGCCCTTTCAGCTCATTAGGGGTCATTTTTAGTTACCACAACTTTCCAACAAGTGTACGCACGAGATTCGATCACGTTTTCCAAGAAACGATCCTAACGGTTCGGGAAATACTATAAATACCCCACCCCTATTTGCTTTAAACTCACTAGAATCTGATCTAAAAGACTCTAAGTTGGAACCATTGTTTCATACCTGAGTTATTTTGATCTAGATTAGCATTCGGGGACCCTTCGTAAGTATTCCTTCGTTCTTTTATTGCTTTTCGATTCCGAAAGTCAAACTTTGTTTGACTTTCTGCGTTGACCAGTTTATGGTCAATGCAAAGTTCGTTTGAACTTCGCAACGTGATTGTAATCACGATGGTTATAGTCCCTTGGAACTATGCCTACTGATTACCACGTTGTCTAGGGTCGTAAGGGTAAGCGATCTAATAAATCGCTTATACCTTCGAACCCGACCCATTTGGTCAATCATTAGGATCCGACCAAACACATTAGGTGACCATAGTATATAGGGAATAACCTTCCGAGGTTATACCTTATGGTCATGACGTTTAAGTAGTTGTATGATAGGTAGTTTATATGCCTTAGGTAAATTACCAAAATACCCCTTTGATGCCAAAATTCATTTTAAACATATGTAACATAACTTTTGACATCTAAACTGATTTGACAACAATATTAGACATGTTAAGGCATATGTTACTTATCATAGGACTAGTTAGGCGGTCCAAACGCGTTTCACGTGAACGACGAGTTAAAGTAGCATAAGCTACCTAAACGGGTCGTAATGGGTTGTAAGCACTTATGTTAGGTTTCATTTAGTATGTAGGCTTTGACAAACCATATGACACGAGTCTCCATACTCGTTTGGTTTACGAACCCTCATTCTATCCGATCCTCCGGTTTAGGTCCGGTTTATTAACGTAGTTACCTATATTAGGTGCCGTTTGATTCCGAGATCTCTAGCATTGCTTGGTGGTTATCTTAGGACTTCTGAGCAATCTCAAGTGAGTACATAGAACCCCTCTTTTACTGTTTTCCAAACTATTTTGGGGTGAAACACATGTGCCTACTTGTTACTTTCATGCTTTCCATGTTTTCACATCATATACCTGCTATGTTCGTTAGTACATTATAGTACATGATTTCATTACATTACATGCTATGTATGCCCATTGTGTGAGTACATAGATCCCCTCTTTTACTGTTTTCCAAACTGTTTTGGGGTGAAACACATGTGCCTACTTGTTACTTTCATGCTTTCCATGTTTTCACATCATATACCTGATATGTTCGTTAGTACATTATAGTACATGATTTCATTACATTACATGCTATGTATGCCCATTGTGTGAGTACTTAGTACATCGTTTTACATTACATGCTATGTATGCCCATTGTGTGCGTACTTAGTACATCGTTTTAGATTACATGCTATGTATGCCCATTGTGTGCGTACTTAGTACATCGTTTTACATTACATGCTATGTATGCCCATTGTGTGCGTACTTAGTACATCATTTTACATTACATGCTATGTATGCCCATTGTGTGCGTACTTAGTACATCGTTCTACATTACATTTCATGCTATGTATGCCCATTGTATGCGTACTTAGTACATCGTTCTACATTACATTTCATGCTATGTATGTCCATTGTGTGCATACTTAGTACATTGTTTTACATTGCATTTCTGTTGCATATGCTCATCCAGCATATGAACACATTATACTACATTTTGAACCGTTGTAGCTATTTGACTATGTGAACCGTCGTAACCCTTTGATTATATGAACCGTTTGTAACTATTGAACCGTGTGAACCAGTTGTATCTGTTGACATGATTTACATTTGACAATAGACATTTGACTATACATAAACATTTCTACAATTGTTAAACATTACATCTTGGTGGTTTGGTTTGAGTAAGTGATTTAAGTAACAATGCGTGTGTAATATGATACAAGCATGGTGGATACGCCGCTGGTACTTCCTATATATAAGTGTCTGTATGGTATTACATATCGTAGTGTTATTTGAACCATTTCAATTTGAGACATATAACATTTTATACAAATAACATACTTTTCACAAGACATTGATTTACAAACAACTTATCTTATACAAACTCATTTTACATGGTTATTCATTTAACCATACATTATTCTCTTATTTATACATAACATCTGATCTTATCGTTTTTCAAATGATTTACAAGACAAAGCAAATTACAAGGTTCATGACTAAACATTTTCTCAAACATAAGTCATGAATTTTGTTTTCACAAAACCTATGTATCTCACAGGCATTTTTATGCTGACGTACCTATTTTCACATGTGTTTTCAGGAGATGACGCATAGGACTTATCAAGACATACTTAGGCGGACCTGTGCCTTAGTGACTTAAAACGAGACAAGAACTAGTTAATTTATGTTATGTACTCTTTGGTTCTTGTTTAAAACAATTTAAACTTTCATGTTTGATTAATAAAACAAAACTTCAATTGCCATGGATTTGAAACAATTAATTCTGTTACAACATTCCCCGATGTTTCCGCCACAATTTGTATGTTCTACGTGGTCGGGGTGTGACAGAAAAGATGGTATCAGAGCCAATGGTTATAGGGAATTAGGTTATTAGTAATGCTTTGACCTAGTCTATAACCTTCTTAGGACCCCAACGCGAGTTTACTTGCGTTTAGTCATAAAACAATACCGTTACCTATCCTTAGGCGACGACCACAACAGGAACATAAATTTCAAAACCGCTTTGAAAACTAATCTTCTGTTTTTGAATGATTTATTACAAGGTTTTGAACCCTCTACTGTAAGGTTTTGAACCCTCTGTTATATGGTTTTGAACCCCTTTGAGTTTTCAAAATCTCGTCTAGGTTTTGGGTTTTAAATAATGTGAACACGTGCAAACTGGAAGGGTGAATGCATGTATTCTGGGTTTTCTGTCTAGGCAAGCACTTCGTATATATCTCATCAGACGCAAGACCAGTTGTGCTTACCTGGGAATTCTTGGGATGAGTGTTCACTTATAGGCGAGCATGTCTTCGCGATACATTATTTTTGACCTATTTACTTTGATTAATCACCAGGGTCGTTTGTTGCTTTGTAGTAACAAACAAATGACCACTATCCTTGCTTTCATCAGATTTGTTCATCTCATTCTTTTCGTCTAATTCTCTCACTCGTTTCATTTCATGTTTCCTCTTTTAGAATGCCTCCTCGACGCGAAAACCAGATAGCGACTGCTGAACTGGCAGAAATCATTGCACAGCAAATGGCTGCTCAATTCCCAAACCTCTTTGCTCAATGGAACCAAGCCAACAACAACAACAACAACAATGGTCCATGCAATTTCAAGAGTTTTAACTCGGCTAAACAACTCAAGTTTAGTGGTTCTGAGGGAGCGACTGGGCTTCTTCAATGGTTCGAGAGCATTGAGAATACTTTCCGCCACGTGCAGTGTCCTGACAATCGCAAGGTCGAGTTTTCTTCGAGTGTGTTTCAGAAGAGGGCTCTTACATGGTGGAACGGGGTTATGAGAGATCGTGGTGCAGAAGTTGCTCTAGCACAGACATGGGCTGAACTTAGGGCCCTTATGATGAAGGAATTCTGTCCTCGTCATGAGATCAGGGCCTTGGAAAGGGAATTCGACAATCTTGAGCAAGACAGCGGCGAACATCGAGCCTACATGTACCGTTATGAGGAGTTGAGTCTGTTATGCCCAAACATGGTCACACCTTTGGATAAGGCAATCGAAAAGTACGTTGATGGCCTCCCTGACTCAATACAAGACATTGTGACTGGTAGCAACCCTACTACAGTTAGACAGGCCATTGAGCTATCTGCAACCTTGACTGAATCAAAGATCAGGAAAGGTAAACTTTTCCGAAAAGGTGACAAGAAACCGGTCGAGGAATCGAACCCAATCGAGGAATCAAAGACCATGGATGAACAGACTGGATCCCCTAAGAGGTCAAAGAAGCGAAAGGCTTCTCAGAACTTCGCCATGGTTGCTCACAATGATCAAGCCGTCCCCAACCAACCAGCTCAACCCCCTGCCAGGAAACCCTACAATGGAACTGCACCCTTGTGCAACCAATGTGGCCTACATCATCATGCTGGTGTGAAGTGTCGCACATGCCAAGTTTGAGGACTTATAGGTCATACAGCGAGGGTTTGCCCAACCGTAGCTGCACCAAATCAAGCTGGCAACAATCCTGCTCAAGCTCGTTTTCCACCGGGGTCTTGCTACAACTGTGGCGAGATGGGCCATTTTCGTAGGAATTGCCCAAGGCTTGTTAATGCAAATCCAGCGCAGGGATGAGCATCTGACCAACCAGAAGACAACATCATTTAGAAATAATCACGTCTTATGTATTATCTTCTTTTGTTGTCAAGGTCCATGAAACAGTTGTTATCATTGTTTATAAATAAATCTTTTATTTACATTGCAATGTAATTATGTGGTTGTATGTATAAACAAACATATATCTTACAATACCGACAATCAAGGAACCGTATTCCTTGAAGAACAGACTACCCCCAAATTTCTTCCATTGTATGATCTCTTGCGTTTTCCACGAAAATCCTAAGTACCTGTTTCTTCCAAGAGAAACGAAGTACGAGGTGCCAAGTTAATAGCAATCAATAACAAGATAATAACAATTAAACAATGATGTGATTATGTGCTTATGTGTTCCCTTTTATGTGTTATGTGATCCAAATTATGTTATCCAAATCCTCGTAGAATCTTACATATCCTTGTACAAAAGATTCATAGTAGGATACCCAAAGGCATTATCTAAAATCCTTAATGGACTTCTACGTTGTAGATAAGTCCCTTGGATTATAAAGTACTGCTTCATAATTAGACCCCTTGAGTGGTCTAGTTAACCTGGATGATATAGCTGAAAGGACTCCTTGGTGTCCTAAATAAGAAGATCCTCTGTTGATCTAATTAAAAGGACCCTATGGTAGTCTAGTCACCGTCATCACAAGTTTGATATCCTTCCCCACAACATTTCAAAACGAACTGTGCGGACTGTGCAAGGAATTACGTAATTATGGATGCATACATAATTATGGAATTTTGTGCACAGAAATCACAACAAGTTCTATCATGTATCTAGAGTTAACCCTATTCATTTCCAATTCTGATGAAGCATCCGTTGAGGAAAAATGAACTAGCTATTCATTTTTCACTTCTGAAGAATATCCGTTGAAGGAATGAATATCCGTTTATCCTTCATTTCCAATTCTGAAGAATACCCGTTGAGGAGAATGACTCTGTTTGTTCATTTTCATTCTAAAGAGTATCCATTAAGGGAAATGAATATCCGTTGTTTAATCCTGCATTTCCGTTTCTGAGGAAGCAACCGTTGAAAATGACTCCGTTAATTCATTTTCGTTTCTGAAGATTATCCGTTGAGGAAATAAATATCCGTTGATAAATCCTTCATTTCCAAATCTGATGAAGCAACCGTTGAAAATGACTCCGTTAGTTCAATTTCGTTTCTGAAGATTATCCGTTGAGGCAATGAATATCCGTTGTTAAATCTTTCATTTCCGTACCTGAAGAAGCAACCGTTGAGAATGACTCCGTTAGTTCATTTTCGTTTCTGAAGATTATCCGTTGAGGAAATGAATATCCGTTGATTATTCCTTCATTTCAAATTCTGAAGAATAACCGTTGAGGAAAATGACCCCGTTTGTTCATTTTCGTTCTGAAGAATATCCATTGAGAGAAATGAATGTCCGTGGATTTTTCCTTCATTCCCGTTTCTGACGAAGGACCCGTTGAGGAAGAATGAATCATCCATTCGCTTTCACTTCTGAAGAACATCCGTTGAGGGAAATGTATATCCGTTTAGTTAAAAATCCTTTATTTTCCATTTCCGAAGAACCCGTTGAAGAAAATGACCCCGTTCGTTCATTTTCGCTTCTGAAAAATATCCATTGAGGAAAATAACAAAATTATGCTTTACATATCTTTGATGGCTATTTAACACAAAGTCACAGACAGACTTCTACGAATAAATTTCGGGACGAAATTTCCTTAAGTAGGGGAGACTGTGACACCTATGTCACTGCGACCATCAAACAAATACCAAACCAATGAAATATTGTGTTTCATACTTCGGACTTGTTTAAATATGTGTATCTTTTGCACATATCAATTCTTGTTCGATTTCAAGCTCTAAATCGCTTTCGGGAAGGTTATACGCGCACTGATGCGTAAATATAACCAGTTTAATGCAACGAACACTCCGGAATAGTGAAATATACTTAACATACCTTAAATAACCTTTACATAACTTAGAAATAAGTTTTAAAGGCTTTGGTATGGCAAAAACAAGTTAATTCGCTTACAGGGACTAAACTTGACAAACTACGAAAGTATGCCAATTTGAACTGTAACGAACATTCTGGAACATGACCATAAGTTAAACATACCATAAATATGTGACAACCCTCACCAAACCAGGTATCCGTATGAACTAATTAATATTTAATTAATACTTAATTACTGTGCTTGCTTACAGTTGTGATTAAACTGCTATTTGAATTCTAATACATACACGTACATGCATCATACTTTATTGCCGTCACTCCATTATTTACACAGAACATCAGTGACAACCTTGGTGCACAAAAGCACAGTGGGCACACTATACGGATAACCCAGTAAACATGCTGACATAGCCAGCATCAGACAGACACTGTCTCTAAGGCCAGTATGAGCCGGGAATAGATTACTACACTAGTAGGGAGTGTAGGGAGATGAGGATTATAGAACTGCGTCACTAGGAAATAGTTATAGTGACCGGATGTGCCTAAAACGTACTTTGAGTACAAAATTCTGCACTTTAAATAAAAATTCAACATTTAAATTAACTAGTAAAGTGCAAAAAGTTGGCAAAATAATCCTAGACACTTTCCAAAGTGTTGGTGAATTAATGGGTCACTAAAAATAATATTAACGGCACTTTAAACGCTTATGTAGCACATTAACGGATTGATATCCAACCGTACGACCGGACTTTACCCGGAACCTAAAAATATTTTCAATGACACTATTTTTTTCTTTTTTTGAGCCAGTTAGGGTCCCCGAATACCCTAACACCCGTCATAAATTATTACACACTAATAACTAATTTTAGGCACCTAATTAACTAACTAGTACTTACCTATCAAGTTGGAATCCAACTAAATACCCACCCCATGTAACCGATCGGTTACCACAAAAGGGGACACCATCTTACAACCTTAATTATTTTAATCCCCATGTCATATATCTAGCGGACACAATTTCCTTTGGTTAATTTGGAAGGGTTGGCCTATAAGTAAAAGCATAAATCCCTTGTAACCTTCACATCTCATTCACCCACTTAACAAAAAAAAAAAAAAAAAAAAACTTTTCCTTCTTTCCCTCTTATAAGCTTCGGCCGAACACAACCATCTTCACCACACTATTTTCAATTTCATTCAAGCTATTCCACATACACACAAGAGTGAGGGATCATGTATAAGGAGGCTCGGTGCATACGGAATCGCAAGGACCTCACCACAACGCTATTAACCGCCTATTTTATGTCTAGTTTCTTCCCTAGCCTCGAGCTAGTAGTAAGTGACTCTAAACACTCTATTGTTCATATCTAAAGTGGTTAATAAGAAATTTAACGGGTAAAAATTTCGAACACTAGAGAACAAAATTTAAAGCCTTATAAAAATGATGAACTTGTTGGATAAAAGAGATGTAATGGTGTAAAACTTGTTAAACTTGTTTTGTTATGGTTATTTATTATTGTTGGATGCTAGTAGGGGAACGGTTCGCCATCTAACCACGCTAGGTCATGTTCATGGAACGTGAACTAGCACCATGTTAAGTGTAAAAATAACTAGATGACGAACCCTTTCACTCACAAACATGAACTTGTGTAAAAACGATTTTTCTTATGAAATGGAGTTCTAAATTAGTAGATCTAAGGATCTACAAGTGGTATTTTTGAAGGACCAAGTAAAATATATACAAGTCTTATTTTAAGTCGGATCTTTCATAAACTAGAGGTATTTTTGTGAACAAACTAGTGCGTAGACGCTTGTGTAACAAAAGGTTTTAACAAAGAATTATTTTTGAGATTTTTGACAAGAAGTTGTAAACTTACACCTTCTTTAAAAATAAGATTTTTAAGAAACTGATTTCATTTATAAAAATATAAAGATCTACTAAAAACACTAGAAGGTTACTACACACTTTTACATAACCCACAAGTTCATGTGTTCGCGACTTACGTATATTTTTGACTAGTTTAGTGTTGAAATATTGTTTGTTGATGTTGGGAACATTGTTGGTTGAATTTATAAAAAGAAAATGAAACGCTTGAAAGCGTGGCCACCTCCAGTTACAGAGGAAACTCTGGCAAAAAATTTCCAGAAATATAACACTTGGAAAATATTTTTACGACAAGTGTTATGAATATATTTTCGACTTGTTTTTTTTCCCAACAAGGTTCGCCATGATTTTTATTACAAAATTTCCAAGAGTCAGAGGTGGGACTTTCATAAATAAAACTTGTTAAATATATATTTAGAATATATATTTTTCATAGTAACACTTGTGTAATTTTTATGATTATTTTGTGAACTACATAAATATTATTTTTAGAGTAAAAATAATATTACTGGAACACACTGAATATTCACGGCTCCAAAATAATACGAACGCCTCCACAAATAAGTGTCTAAGTTACACCGGTATTATTTATACCACCCGAACCTTACAACGTAACTTACGTATTTTCAGAAAAATACTCATAAGTGTGTATTTTGACAAGGATATTATTTTGGAAAAAATTTATGGAATAAGATATAATATTTTTGGGAAAAACATTTATATTTTGGGAGTAAAGTATTTTGGACAAATGAAATAAAATATATTACATTAAGTGAGACTTAATAATATATTTCGAAGTTATACGAACGCACATGTATTAAAACCCCCATCCTTGGGAAGGAATATATTTACAAATAATTACGAAGTGTAATTACGAAATAGTTGCCTAACTATTTCCCTAAGACGTTAAACCTTAAGCCAAGGCACGGCCGTCCGTCTAATAGAAGTTAGTACGTGTAAGTCGTCACGCAGCAGGTTATTCTGGGACGGACTATTTCGAGACGTACTTCAGTGAGTTCATGCTCCCCCTTTTCTCTTAACTGTTTTCAGTTTTTAAACTGCGGGGGTGAAATACATGTTACATTTACTACAAACGTTTTATACACGGTATGATTAGCTAAGGAACTTACTACTAGATCACGTGAATGGATAGGCTATTATCGTAAGACCATTAATCCTTGTATAAGGACCGAGAGGCATGAGTGATAGATCTATCGGGTGTTGCGAGCCCCACACATGGGCCAGCGTGCGGTTGCATGTGGTGACTATGTCGTTCCGCCGGAAGGACCGGTATAAAATACGCGTTACAGGTTTGAGTGCTTCCTAGTCCATGTCACTTATTAATGTATTAGCTACACATTAATCGATCTCTTTTTCCTTAATTGCTACATACCAGGGATTTTCATACATACAGACTTGTTTACAGAGGTTTATACATACTCACTTACACATGAACTCGCTCAACTTTATGTTGATTTTTCAAACTACATGTATTTCAGGGAACTAATGGATCTGGCACGGTATGCATGTATTTTCAAGCTGCGTTTGAATAAAGGAGTCATTCAGGGTTTAGAAGGTGTAACCCCTTCCTGGACGGGTTACATATCTCTAAGCCTAGTATTGTTTAAAGTCTTTTGCTAAATCTTTATAAACTCAATTAAATCAAGTTAAGGTTTGTAACTTATTTTGTGATTGTTGAAAAATGGGATTTTTCTAAACTTTATTAATGGATGAATATCTCATGTTTTTATCATATAGCATTGTTATGATTGTTGCTATGGTATTAAGAAGTCACACCAGATAAACCCACGCTTCCGCCAAGCCAGGGTATGACAGCTTGGTATCAGAGCCTCGATCATAGCGAACTAGGATTCTTTCTCGAGTCTAGACTATGATCACTAGGGCTCTCACGAAAACATTTTTACACTGCATACCACTTAAGTCCAGATCCAGGTCACAAAACGTGTTTACAAACAAATGTTGAGCACATTTTATTTGTTAGTTATGGCTCAGTCCGGGAGGCTAAGAGAATTATCTAGTCGGACTAGGGAGTCAGTCTGGGAGGCTGAGAGAATAATCTAGTGGGACTCGGGAGTCAGTCTGGGAGGCTGAGAGAATTATCTAGTGGGACTAGGGAGTCAGTCTGGGAGATTAATCTAGTGGGACTAGGAGATTCAGTCTGAGAGGCTGGGAGGTTAATCTAGTGGGACTAGGAGATTCAATCTGAGAGATTGGGAGACTATAGTCTGAGAAACTGAGAAATTCAATCTGAGAGATTGGGAGATTATAGTCTGAGAAACTGAGAAATTCAATATGAGAGATTGGGAGATTATAATCGGAGAGACTGGGTAGGATAGTCTGGGGAAGACTAGGATGATTACATGCTTACATTGTGGTTACTTACACGCTTAATTGCTGATTTGTGATATACGTGCATCTGAATATTTGCATACACTAATCGTTAATGATTACTATGGGTATACATGTTACGCACCGGCACACATGACACTCCAAGTAGAAAGCGAGTTATCAGACATCGATACCCCTACGGCCACCGCCACGGATAAGGAGACTGCATCTGCGCCAGAGATATTTACGGCAGACACTGAGAGTGATCCTGATATGCCGATCAAGGATGAGGACGACTTCTAACAGTCCGTGCTACCAAATTCTGGTAATACTTTACCCTTGCTGATGGCTTCTCTGACCAGAATCCTTCTGTCACTCCTGTTTCGATCCATGACCACTTCATCACTGGTCATCCCGATGGTAAGCACACTATGGATCCGATCCTAGACAATGCGCCTCTTGTGGACATCCCTTCCGAAGGACGGTTACTCGACGAACAATTGATAACGATATTGACGCAATACTGATGGTCCTTCCAATAACGCCCATAATGATGAAAAGTTAGACGAGAACGTTATTACCAATTTCACTTATTTGAGACCCCTGTTAACAAGCTATCCTCTGATTCTAGCATGCATTCAGACTCCTTTGAGTCTGTGGCATCTGTAGCCCAACAAACAGCTAGATTACAACATTCTGCTACTGACATAAGACGACGATGACATGGCTGCTGCTCTATCACCTGCTTGAGGCACCACACCGTTACACGACCCAGGGCCTGCTGCTGAGCTAGCCTCTGCACCTTTTGAGTCAGCCTGATGTTGCAACTGCTAGTTCTACACCCTTGCTTGATTGTGACCCTGTTTCCTTTGGTCTGCCAGACATTGCGCCCCTTATATTTACCTGCATCGGGCAATCTCCTCATTTGTTGAGATGTTTGTTTTTACACCCGCAACCGCTGACGTTGCTCCTTTTCCCTATGAAGACCGACTTCCATTGCGACAAGGTGCCTATAGCAATATTTCAGAATATAACCGCACCCTGGGAAGGTACTTCAGGTCAGCACTCGCATAACGATTCATCGGCTACAACAGCATTTTCCCAACTACACAGGTCGCACCATTTACTACTTTCACCTCTACATCGCTGGTCGAGTGGATTTGATGGTTCCTTTAATACACTACGATAATTTTAGACCCTTACCATCCCTCACATTATGAAGGCCACGCGCAAGATGAGTTGCTCCTATAACGTCAACTACAGTTTGAGGATATGAGTCGCAGAACGTTGGAGCTTGAGCTGACACCACAATTAGCAAGTTCAATTGCAAAACATTACATAACCATAAACATGATTTAAGTGTCTACATCACAAGACCGCATTTTGTCAGAAAAGTTTATGTAAGACACCACGTCCTCCACCCTGTCTATTGTCAGCATACTTTGATTCGCCACATACCTCAAGGTCCTTTTTGTGCTCTCGACCGTTGCTATTACACCGTTCCCAGGATTCTGAAACTTATTTCTTTACTATCGAGCGGCAGAGCAGATAATTACTTCGACGTATATACAAGCTCGAGGAGGGACTCACACACGTTAACAGTTTATTTTTCTTTCCTCCTCCTCCTCAGCCACCAGTATAGTTGGTTTTTGGATTATGCGGATTGCATTACACTTGGGTAAAGACACTAATGATAAGCCGGGATTGCGGAAACTTTTGAAAACCACTTCTGATTATGAAATTTTGATGCACTAATATACTTATTGGACAAGGGTAGGGTGACCCTGTGTCCCTTTTGATGTGATACACTTTGTTAGACACAGTGATTGTGGCCGAAGGATAATGAAAGCCCAATCATCTTTAAACATGCGACAACACTTTGTGGCCAATAACCAATGAAAGCTCAGTCGCTAGGTTTTCGCTAAGCACGTCATTGATCTATGTGTGTGTGCTATAATTATAATACTACGTGCTTACTTGCTATATTACCGAATTATTTGGTCATACTATGACTATACTATTATTTGATTGGTTAATATGATAACCTGTTATGTGTATGTACTTATGACCACTAAACAAATGCACGCACGAAGCAAATTAGACCTGACCTAACCGACCTTCTTCTAGGAAGATGTCGACTCAAGGGAACACCGATATCAACAACCCTCTACCGACAACAGAGGCAGAAATGCAAGAGCGCCTCTTACAGGCCATCGCACAGTACAAGGCCCATCGCTCCGAGGGCAACGGAGGTACCTCAGGAAATAACCCACCCAACGGTAATGTTTGGTCCTTTAAGACACATTACAAACGTTTGGACATTTCCTCAAGTGCTTTGCTAATACCTTACGTGAATAATGTCGCTCGTATTGCAGGCTGCACCTACAAGCAGTTCTTAGGCTGCCAGCCCCTACATTTCGACGGCACTGGGGGTGCCGTAGCCTTCGTGCGCTGGGTTGAGAAGACGGACACTGTTTTGCGTGCGAGCAAATGCGCCCCAGAGGATCAGGTCACGTACATTTCCGGGCTGTTCCGAGATGGGGCTCTATCATGGTGGAAACTACTGGTTCAGACAATGGGCGAGGCTGCTGCGTATGCTTTATCATGGGACGAGCTGAAAGAGCTAATGCATAAAAAGTACTGTTCGAGAACAGAAAGCCAGAAGGTGGAGACTGAGTTCTGGAACTTGAAGATGGAAGGTCCAAAAATAGCTGAGTACGTGGAGAAGTTCCAAGTTCTGTCGCGTATTGTTCCTTACATGGTAAATCCGGAGTTTAAGAGGATTGAGCGTTTCATTTGGGGATTGGCACCCCAAATCATGAGCATGGTGACGACATCAAAGCCTGCAACGATCACTGAGGCCATCAATCTAAGTGTAGCCTTGACTGAAGAGGCAATCAAGATGAACAAATTTTCAACCTCTGAGGAGAAGAAGGAGACTCATGTAGAGTCATCTGGGGACAACAAGAGAAAGTTGGCGAATTTCAAACAAGGTACCCAGTCGAGTAGCAACAACAAGGCCAAAAAGAGAAAAGAGTACATGGGTAAGCTACCTAAATGCGACAGGTGCCGACGTCATCATACCAGGCGATGTAAAAATGGGAAGTGTGACAACCGTGGCAAAGTGGGACACAACAGGGAAACGTGTTGGCGTGAGACGAAGCGTGGAAAGAAAGGAAAGGGGAAAGATAAGGGATGTTATACCTGCGGGGATATGAGGCACTTTAGGAAAGATTGCCCAAGGGAGATTAAGCAAAATCATGGGAAAGATGTCTAACACCGGAGCCAGAGAAGCACGCCAGGAATCCAAGCATGGATATCGGTACGTCCTATACTACTCAATGTTATGCATCTATTTTGCCAAATACTGTTGCAAATTTTACGATCCGCACCTCTAGAGTTCGAGAGTATATTTGGTTTAAGTAGTGAGAAAGTAAATATTCCAGTACCCATTAGAACTACCTTAGGGGAAGCCAGTGGAAGCCAACGCAGTAACTGGAATCGGCATGATAGAACCCGGAGAGCGTAAGTTTACGCGAGATCTATTTCCAGTTGAGTTGGGAAGCTTCAACGTGGTAATTGGATGTATTAGTTGGCAAGCGATTGAGCGGAGGTTGATATCCGCACCTCGATGACGAATGAAGGAACGATCGTGACTCACGAAGCAGGATACGCCACCACCGATCATGAATTACTTAAGGCACGAAAGTTGTTGTGGGAAGGATCTGTTGTTTCCTGGCTCATGTCGGGGACAAGGGAGCCGAAGAAACTAAAACTTAAAGAGACCCCCGTGATCGGGCAATATCCTGAAGTCTTCCTCGAAGATTATCCAGAATCATCTCCTCAACGATTAGTCGAATCTCTCATCGATTTAATTCCAGGCATCGCACCTGTAGTCGATGCATCGTAGCGACTTACATTTTCGGAGATGCAAGGATTGACAGTGAAGTTTTAACAGTGGATAGAGAAGGAAGATAACAGACCAAAACTTTTGTTTTGGATAACCTCAATTCTGCTCGCCAAAAGAAAGGACGAATGACTTTCAAATGACCGGGAGTCAGACGAGCTAGCCAACCAGAGTCGGTGTCTCCTGCTGAGGACTAACGAACTCCTTACAAAACTGACTGTGAGGACCCAACTACTATTACATGACTGGTCGACAATTGAGCGTCATTGGCGGTGAATTCAAGAAGAAAGTTTACTGGTGAAAAGTGTGGGACAATGATTAGTTCTTAGACGTACACAAAAACGGTGCTTCCTACACAATGCACAAACCAGCCTACACGGGATACAAAATCTAGAGGATTTAGAAAACATAAATTTAGGACCTTTGGGAACCCAGGTCCAAACTCGTGAGGGATTTATTTAGGAACCCTATCTGTCAACTCAATCAACCATCATTAACCTGGCGCATATGCCAGTTCCGTTGACCCAACAGAGAGTACTTGGATTTCTTTTACTTCTGGCGAGTAGATGTTTGCACCTCTACTCCCCTTAACGGTAGTTGCATCACATAAATTTTTCTTCGCTGAGAGCGAACACCCATTGATTCGAGACTTGGTCATTTCTCCATTTTAGCAAATACACATTGCTTCATTACTGGAAAACTTATATGTTATGCATGCACCTTTTTGTTACGCATGCGATTTCATTTCAAACGCTTCGTTAAAGTTCAACTATCATGTTGCTAAATCTAATTACTGATTCGTGATTCAAATGACCTACGTTATTGTAATTGTTGACTCTTCTGTTATCAAGTCAACACACTCCCTTGAAACTTCTTCTATTTCAAGTTACATTCATGGTTTATTTTTGCTACCATGCCGAAATTTCCTTTGTTGATACATACGTTTATTGTCGGGTTACACTAAAACCAGGTTCAATTGCTTGAACCTATCCATCTTACATGTTTGATTTGAGACGCTGTATGATGTATTGAGAGCATCACATTCAAATATCCTTACAGAGATTCTTTCATTACGAGTCGTAGTAGTTTCGGTTGGTCTACGACTCCACTAAATCGTTTGATTGATTACGATACATTGCGGTGATACTTTTACGAGATTGAAGCTTGCGCTAATTTGGTCACTTACTTCTTACACGAGTTTAATCGATTATTTGATAACTTTCCCTAGATCCGTCTTGTTTATCACGATTTAAATCGGTCTCTACACTGTTGCGTGTTAAAACAATGGTACATAGATTCAATTCATAGCACAATGTACCTCCTAACGATTCCTTCGTTGTCAATCAAATGCCTTGCGATATTTATTACTTTTCATCTTCGATTGGAAACAGTGGTTCTTTGATGTTCCGTATTTAATTGGAAACTCTATAACATGGTATAAATCAAATCTTCAGATTGTCCCAGTACACTTTCATATGATTTCAAACGAGGTGAACTTGTTCAGTCACCACTATTATTGGATAATGCCATTGCGACACCTTGTGGTGTCATCATAAGCTTGTAGCTTGTGCTAATCATAGTAACCGTTTTACACGAGATCACACATACTTTTGTTTGATTTATCATTTAGACATTTCTGATGCAACTACAAATCAAGACAATGATACACCAGATTCGCTTGTATTTCCATTCGGTGTATCTTCACCATTCAAAAATGTCAACACACTAAACCTTACCATACATTTATTCAGGAGTTGACAGATCATTTTACTATTACGTTGAGATGCTGCCTTTGAGTTCATATAGCGGGTGCTATGGTTTGTGAAAACTTGTTTGCATATTGCAACCGATCGTTTAAAAATCTTATTAGTCGAAACTCCACTTTTCTGGAACCCCTGCTAGCTGGATTACAGTAGACTATACGTCAAATGCGTCTTGTACCTTTGACATCCAATGCTAAAAGCACACACTTTTCAACCTTAGGATTCATGTTGTTATATATTCTTGGACTCACCTAATATGAGTAATGTTTGTTTCGATTTGATGATTATCTACCTCGATATTATTCATATACATACATGTGTGACTTAACCATAAGGAGTTAAGGTAGTACAAATTTCGAGGACGAAATTTCTTTAACGGGGGGAGAAAGTGACAACCCTCACCAAACCAGGTATCCGTACGAACTAATTAATATTTAATTAATACTTAATTACTGTGCTTGCTTACAGTTGTGATTAAACTGCTATTTGAATTCTGATACATACATGTACATGCATCATACTTTATTGCCGTCACTCCATTATTTACACAGAACATCAGTGACAACCTTGATGCACAAAAGCACAGTGGG
Organism: Helianthus tuberosus; assembly: GCA_030545235.1. Lineage (NCBI taxonomy): Eukaryota > Viridiplantae > Streptophyta > Magnoliopsida > Asterales > Asteraceae > Helianthus > Helianthus tuberosus. Next base: position 91,697,630 of record CM060369.1, read on the forward strand.
CACACTATACGGATAACCCAGTAAACATGCTGACATAGCCAGCATCAGACAGACACTGTCTCTAAGGCCAGTATGAGCCGGGAATAGATTACTACACTAGTAGGGAGTGTAGGGAGATGAGGATTATAGAACTGCGTCACTAGGAAATAGTTATAGTGACCGGATGTGCCTAAAACGTACTTTGAGTACAAAATTCTGCACTTTAAATAAAAATTCAACATTTAAATTAACTAGTAAAGTGCAAAAAGTTGGCAAAATAATCCTAGACACTTTCCAAAGTGTTGGTGAATTAATGGGTCACTAAAAATAATATTAACGGCACTTTAAACGCTTATGTAGCACATTAACGGATTGATATCCAACCGTACGACCGGACTTTACCCGGAACCTAAAAATATTGTCAATGACACTATTTTTTTCTTTTTCTGAGCCAGTTAGGGTCCCCGAATACCCTAACACCCGTCATAAATTATTACACACTAATAACTAATTTTAGGCACCTAATTAACTAACTAGTACTTACCTATCAAGTTGGAATCCAACTAAATACCCACCCCATGTAACCGATCGGTTACCACAAAAGGGGACACCATCTTACAACCTTAATTATTTTAATCCCCATGTCATATATCTAGCGGACACAATTTCCTTTGGTTAATTTGGAAGGGTTGGCCTATAAGTAAAAGCATAAATCCCTTGTAACCTTCACATCTCATTCACCCACTTAACAAAAAAAAAAAAAAAAAAAACTTTTCCTTCTTTCCCTCTTATAAGCTTCGGCCGAACACAACCATCTTCACCACACTATTTTCAATTTCATTCAAGCTATTCCACATACACACAAGAGTGAGGGATCACGTATAAGGAGGCTCGGTGCATACGGAATCGCAAGGACCTCACCACAACGCTATTAACCGCCTATTTTAGGTCTAGTTTCTTCCCTAGCCTCGAGCTAGTAGTAAGTGACTCTAAACACTCTATTGTTCATATCTAAAGTGGTTAATAAGAAATTTAACGGGTAAAAATTTCGAACACTAGAGAACAAAATTTAAAACCTTATAAAAATGATGAACTTGTTGGATAAAAGAGATGTAATGGTGTAAAACTTGTTAAACTTGTTTTGTTATGGTTATTTATTATTGTTGGATGCTAGTAGGGGAACGGTTCGCCATCTAACCACGCTAGGTCATGTTCATGGAACGTGAACTAGCACCATGTTAAGTGTAAAAATAACTAGATGACGAACCCTTTCACTCACAAACATGAACTTGTGTAAAAACGATTTTTCTTATGAAATGGAGTTCTAAATTAGTAGATCTAAGGATCTACAAGTGGTATTTTTGAAGGACCAAGTAAAATATATACAAGTCTTATTTTAAGTCGGATCTTTCATAAACTAGAGGTATTTTTGTGAACAAACTAGTGCGTAGACGCTTGTGTAACAAAAGGTTTTAACAAAGAATTATTTTTGAGATTTTTGACAAGAAGTTGTAAACTTACACCTTCTTTAAAAATAAGATTTTTAAGAAACCGATTTCATTTATAAAAATAGAAAGATCTACTAAAAACACTAGAAGGTTACTACACACTTTTACATAACCCACAAGTTCATGTGTTCGCGACTTACGTATATTTTTGACTAGTTTAGTGTTGAAATATTGTTTGTTGATGTTGGGAACATTGTTGGTTGAATTTATAAAAAGAAAATGATACGCTTGAAAGCATGGCCACCTCCAGTTACAGAGGAAACTCTGGCAAAATTTTTCCAGAAATATAACACTTGGAAAATATTTTTACGACAAGTGTTATGAATATATTTTCGACTTGTTTTTTTTTTCCCAACAAGGTTCGCCATGATTTTTATTACAAAATTTCCAAGAGTCGGAGGTGGGACTTTCATAAATAAAACTTGTTAAATATATATTTAGAATATATATTTTTTCATAGTAACACTTGTGTAATTTTTATGATTATTTTGTGAACTACATAAATATTATTTTTAGAGTAAAAATAATATTACTGGAACACACTGAATATTCACGGCTCCAAAATAATACGAACGCCTCCACAAATAAGTGTCTAAGTTACACCGGTATTATTTATACCACCCGAACCTTACAACGTAACTTACGTATTTTCAGAAAAATACTCATAAGTGTGTATTTTGACAAGGATATTATTTTGGAAAAAATTTATGGAATAAGATATAATATTTTTGGGAAAAATATTTATATTTTGGGAGTAAAGTATTTTGGACAAATGAAATAAAATATATTACATTACATTAAGTGAGACTTAATAATATATTTCGAAGTTATACGAACGCACATGTATTAAAACCCCCATCCTTGGGAAGGAATATATTTACAAATAATTACGAAGTGTAATTACGAAATAGTTGCCTAACTATTTCCCTAAGACGTTAAACCTTAAGCCAAGGCACGGCCGTCCGTCTAATAGAAGTTAGTACGTGTAGGTCGTCACGCAGCAGGTTATTCTGGGACGGACTATTTCGAGACGCACTTCAGTGAGTTCATGCTCCCCCTTTTCTCTTAACTGTTTTCAGTTTTTAAACTGCGGGGGTGAAATACATGTTACATTTACTACAAACGTTTTATACACGGTATGATTAGCTAAGGAACTTACTACTAGATCACGTGAATGGATAGGCTATTATCGTAAGACCATTAATCCTTGTATAAGGACCGAGAGGCATGAGTGATAGATCTATCGGGTGTTGCGAGCCCCACACATGGGCCAGCGTGCGGCTGCATGTGGTGACTATGCCGTTCCGCCGGAAGGACCGGTATAAAATACGCGTTACAGGTTTGAGTGCTTCCTAGTCCATGTCACTTATTAATGTATTAGCTACACATTAATCGATCTCTTTTTCCTTAATTGCTACATTCCAGGGATTTTCATACATACAGACTTGTTTACAGAGGTTTATACATACTCACTTACACATGAACTCGCTCAACTTTATGTTGATTTTTCAAACTACATGTATTTCAGGGAACTAATGGATCTGGCATGGTATGCACGTATTTTCAAGCTGCGTTTGAATAAAGGAGTCATTCAGGGTTTAGAAGGTGTAACCCCTTCCTGGACGGGTTACATATCTCTAAGCCTAGTATTGTTTAAAGTATTTTGCTAAATCTTTATAAACTCAATTAAATCAAGTTAAGGTTTGTAACTTATTTTGTGATTGTTGAAAAATGGGATTTTTCTAAACTTTATTAATGGATGAATATCTCATGTTTTTATCATATAGCATTGTTATGATTGTTGCTATGGTATTAAGAAGTCACACCAGATAAACCCACGCTTCCGCCAAGCCAGGGTGTGACAAAATATCCTTTACATAGCTTAGAAATAGGCTTTGAGGTGTTCGGTATGCTAAAATAAACTTTTGGGTCATTCAGGGACTAAAAGCGTCAAAAAGTGCACAAGTTTGCACTTTCGCGCATAACTTACGTTCTGAATACACCCGGACATCCAAAAATTTATCTAAGCACTAAAACATTTTATTTTAGTGTTTGGCATAAGAAAAATCCATTCGTCGCGTCATTTGGATCGTTTTTCGCGCTTATGCGCATTCCGTCGTAATTAAGCGAACATCGCGATCGTACGACCAAACGAACCAACATCCGGCATATTTTTGAGCATGTTTCATGTCCACAATGTTTAGGCATCATTTTAGGGCCTTAAAATTGGCTCTACGGGCCTTAGAAGTGTCGGAAATGGCATAAACACCCAACAGGGACTGAAACTGTCATTTAACAAACTTGGTTCTGATCAGACATGGCCATGCGGCCCGCGTAAGGTTTGTGTGCATCTTTACGCGGCCCGCGTCAAGGTCTCAGATCAGATAAGATCGATTTGTCAGCAGATTACAGCTGTTTAACTCACAACCACAAACTCACACTTGCCCTTTCAGCTCATTAGGGGTCATTTTTAGTTACCACAACTTTCCAACAAGTGTACGCACGAGATTCGATCACGTTTTCCAAGAAACGATCCTAACGGTTCGGGAAATACTATAAATACCCCACCCCCATTTGCTTTAAACTCACTAGAATCTGATCTAAAAGACTCTAAGTTGGAACCATTGTTTCATACCTGAGTTATTTTGATCTAGATTAGCATTCGGGGACCCTTCGTAAGTATTCGTTCGTTCTTTTATTGCTTTTCGAGTCTGAAAGTCAAACTTTGTTTGACTTTCTGCGTTGACCAGTTTATGGTCAATGCGAAGTTCGTTTGAACTTCGCAACGTGATTGTAATCACGATGGTTATAGTCCCTTGGGACTATGCCTACTGATTACCACGTTGTCTAGGGTCGTAAGGGTAAGCGATCTAATAAATCGCTTATACCTTCGAACCCGACCCATTTGGTCGATCATTAGGATCCGACCAAACACATTAGGTGACCATAGTATATAGGGAATAACCTTCCGAGGTTATACCTTATGGTCACGACGTTTAAGTAGTTGTATGATAGGTAGTTTATATGCCTTAGGTAAATTACCAAAATACCCCTTTGATGCCAAAATTCATTTTAAACATATGTAACATAACTTTTGACATCTAAATTGATTTAACAACAATATTAGACATGTTAAGGCATATGTTACTTATCATAGGACTAGTTAGGCGGTCCAAACGCGTTTCACGTGAACGACGCGTTAAAGTAGCATAAGCTACCTAAACGGGTCGTAATGGGTTGTAAGCACTTATGTTAGGTTTCATTTAGTATGTAGGCTTTGATAAACCATATGACACGAGTCTCCATACTCGTTTGGTTTACGAACCCTCATTCTATCCGATCCTCCGGTTTAGGTCCGGTTTATTAACGTAGTTACCTATATTAGCTGCCGTTTGATTCCGAGATCTCTAGCATTGCTTGGTGGTTATCTTAGGACTTCTGAGCAATCTCAAGTGAGTATATAGAACCCCTCTTTTACTGTTTTCCAAACTGTTTTGGGGTGAAACACGGGTCGTAATGGGTTGTAAGCACTTATGTTAGGTTTCATTTAGTATGTAGGCTTTGATAAACCATATGACACGAAGTAGGCACATGTGTTTCACCCCAAAACAGTTTGGAAAACAGTAAAAGAGGGGTTCTATGTACTCACTTGAGATTGCTCAGAAGTCCTAAGATAACCACCAAGCAATGCTAGAGATCTCGGAATCAAACGGCAGCTAATATAGGTAACTACGTTAATAAACCGGACCTAAACCGGAGGATCGGATAGAATGAGGGTTCGTAAACCAAACGAGTATGGAGACTCGTGTCATATGGTTTATCAAAGCCTACATACTAAATGAAACCTAACATAAGTGCTTACAACCCATTACGACCCGTTTAGGTAGCTTATGCTACTTTAACGCGTCGTTCACGTGAAACGCGTTTGGACCGCCTAACTAGTCCTATGATAAGTAACATATGCCTTAACATGTCTAATATTGTTGTTAAATCAATTTAGATGTCAAAAGTTATGTTACATATGTTTAAAATGAATTTTGGCATCAAAGGGGTATTTTGGTAATTTACCTAAGGCATATAAACTACCTATCATACAACTACTTAAACGTCGTGACCATAAGGTATAACCTCGGAAGGTTATTCCCTATATACTATGGTCACCTAATGTGTTTGGTCGGATCCTAATGATCGACCAAATGGGTCGGGTTCGAAGGTATAAGCGATTTATTAGATCGCTTACCCTTACGACCCTAAATAAGCACTAAACTAAAAGTGATGAGCTAAGCATGTTAAAACATGCTTAACTAAGTTTAGAAAACAGGTTTGGTATCAAAACAAATGGTCTTGATACCCACGAGTAGTTTGGTTACAAAATACGCAAGAATACGTATTCTGACCGAAACTACGGCTCGTCACTGAGCCTAGATAACGTGGTAATCAGTAGGTATAGTCAATAGGGACTATAACCATCGTGATCACGCTCACGTTATGAAGTTCAAACGAACTTCGCATCGACCATAAACTGGTCAATGCAGAAAGTCAAACAAAGTTCGACTTTCGGACTCGAAAAGCAATAAAAGAACGAAGGAACACTTACGAAGGGTCCCCGAATGCTAATCTAGATCAAAATAGCTCAGGTATGAAACAAAGGTTTCAACTTAGAGCACAAATGATCAGATTCTAGTGAGAAATGAAGTTGGGGTATGTGGGTATTTATAGTAAATGGACAACCGTTAGGATCATTTCTTGGAAAAGGGGGCACGATCTAAGCCGTACACTTGTTGGAAAGTTGTGGTAACTCATTTGCCATCCACCATAAGAGTTTGACACTTGGCACTTGGCCTTTGGAGAGTGTTAAGGGCTGTTAAAAGCTGAAAAAAAACGTTTTGCTGCATCTGGCCCCTGTTTACGGACCTAGTTTGGCAGATTTACAGTTTCAGTCCCTGCAACCTCAAAACTTGGTTTTCGATGCGTTTTTTGACACGTTTAAGCCCCGTTAACCCCATTTCAAAGCTCTAAAATGAAGTTAAAGTATAGGGAACTTAAAATGTGTTCAAAATTATCTCGGGTGTCGGTTCATTTAGCCGTACGGTTACGTTGTTCGGTTAATTATGACGGAATGCGCATAAGCGCGAAAAATGATCCAAATGGCGTGACGAATGGATTTTTCTTATGCCAAACACTAAAATAAAATATTTTAGTGCTTACATAAATTTTTGGATGTCCGGATGTATTCAGAACGTAAGTTATGCGCGAAAGTGCAAACTTGTGCACTTTTTGACGCTTTTTGTCCCTGAATGACCCCAAAAGTTTATTTTAGCATACCGAACCCCTCAAAGCCTATTTCTAAGCTATGTAAAGGATATTTATGGTATGTTTAACTTATGGTCATGTTTCGGAATGTCTGTTACAGTTCAAATTGGCTTACTTTCGCAGTTTGTAAAGTTTAGTCCCTGTAAGCGAATTAACTTGTTTTTGCCATACCAAAGCCTTCAAAACTTATTTCTAAGTTATGTAAAGGTTATTTAAGGTATGTTAAGCCTATGTCACTATTCCGGAGTGTTTGTTGCATTAAACTGGTTATATTTATGCGTTGGTGCGCGTATAACCTTCCAGAAAGCGATTTAGAGTTTGGAATTGAACAAAATTGATATGTGCAAATGATAAACATATTTTTACAAATCCCAAGTATGAAATATAATATTTCATTGGTTCGGTATTTGTTTGATGGCTGTGGAGGAACAGGTGTTACAGTCTCCCCTACTTTAGGAAATTTCGTCCCGAAATTTATTTAGAGGAAACTTGTGAGAGTTTAAAACATGAAGTTGAAAAGATCGAACAATATTGGTTAGGGTTCTGAACTTCTAGTAACCTTAATAACATTATGCTTGCAATGTAAGAGGGACACTTATATACAGGTATATGAAGCGTCATTGGTGCGTCCACCGTACCTCCATTACACCGTTCTCATTTTGTTATTGTTGTCGCTATCGGTTCTTACACATAATAAATCTTACTGGGTTTCTGTGCACTAAATTTCATAATTATGTACGCGTCCATAATTAGACAATTCCTTGCACAGTTCACACAGTCTATTTTATAATGTGTAGGGTAAAACCAAATGAACAATCCTGTGATGAGTGTGACTAGACCGCCATAGAGTCCTTTTAATTAAATCAATAAATGATCTAAATAGACTATCAAGGAGTATGTTCAGCTACATCACTAGATGTCGTCCTTTAACCAAATTGTGAATCAATCTTTTTTACTAGACCACTAAAGGGTCTCTTATGAATCAAGGAGTGGTACTATATAATCCAAGGGTCTTAACTATTACATAGAAGCCCATTAAGGATTTAAGGTAGTACCTTTTTGAATATCCTACTACGAATCCCTCATATGAAGATATGAAAGATTCTACGAGGATTTGGATAACGAATATCCAGAGTATCCAAACACAAAAATGCATAAAAGAAAACATAAGATGAATAAACACATAGTCGTATAACCACAAAGATTGTTTATTTGTTAATTTGTTTTGTTGACAGAGCACATGTATTTAAAGTACAATAGGAATCCATCTCGTGGATTTCATTTGGCACTTTAAACATTTACAAGAATCTATCTATAAAGATAGAAAGATTTTTAAAAGAGAAATTCGATTTCGATTATAAGGAACCGAAATGTCCGAATTCAGGTACATAAGGAATCCAATTAAGGACCCTGATTTGAATGATGATCATCCACAAGGGTCTAAATGTGAAGATAAAAAGATCCCATATGGATTTTAGAAGTTGAAGATGTTTTGAAACCTTGCACTGGACGTGCTTATGTCAAAACATGAAGTAAAAATGCTTACGAAGTTGAGATGCTAGATATGCCAAGGCAACATATGAAGCAGAATTTGAAGGTTAAGTAAATGTATGAGGAAAATATATTTGGAAAACTATGCATGGGGTTCTAAAAATGTTTTTGAAACCTTATATATAATACTTTTGAAATCATAAAGTAGGTTTTTAGATAAGTATATTTATAAAAATGTTTTAAAATCATGCGAAATGAATTTTTGAAATTATGTATAAGGTTTTTGGAAAACATGAATGATGCTTTTGAAATCATGCACTTGATAAGAAAATATACTGTGTTAATATTGTTTTCAGACTATATGAAATATTCTGAAATTATGAAAATTGTTTTTTTTTTTTTTGAAAACCTAACCAATGTTTTTGAAATAACATAGACAATGCATTTGAAAAAAAATGTTTTCAAACTATATGAAATGTTTTGAGATCATGAAGATTGTTTTTGAAATACTTGTACTGTGTATGTTGAGAAAATCAAAACGTAATGGGTATGAGATTTGAAACTACCCTTAGTTATCTAACCAAGGATTTAATGGCACAGATGTGTAAAAAGCACGATTACTCATAATTTCACTTTATTTCATGTACTTCGTTTCTTAGAATGAAACGAGTACTTAAAATTTTTGGGGGAATCATGAGTGATCATTTGAGAGGGAGAATCACAAGAGTAGTTTGTAAGGAACATAGTTCCTTGATGTAGGTATCATAGGAAAAGTCATACACACATGTAACTACACTCGTATATCAGAACAGTGAACAACAATTTATTTATAATCAAACAGATTGTTTCACATTACAAGAAATAGAAGAAACAAAAGCATAAGACAACAACATCTTCTAATCAGCCAACTGCTCATCCGTGGGTTGGATTTGCATTAGCAAGCTTTGGGCATTTGTTCCTGAAATGGCTCGTATCGCCACAGTTGTAGCACGATCCAGGCGGAAAGCGAGCTTGAGTAGGGTTGACTTGGGGTTGATTTGGACCACTTTGGTTTGGGGTAAATCGACAAGCATTTGCCAGGTGACCGAGTCGCCCACATGATGCACACAGACGACACTGTAGGTGAGCTAAGTGGTGTGCATTACATTTGTCGCATATTGGGGCTGTTCCCTTGTATTGCTTCTTAACAGGTTGTGTTGCCACCCGGATGGGTCCTGCTTGATTTGGTACTGCTGCAGTTGGACAAACCCTTGCCGTATGACCTATAAGTCCACAAGTTTGGCAATTGCGGCACTTCACACTAGCCTGATGATGAAGGCTACATTGGTTGCACAAGGGTGCAGTTCCGTTGTATGGCTTCCTAGCAGGGGGTTGAGCTGGTTGGTTGGGGATGGCTCGACCATTGTGAGCGACCACGGCGAAGTCCTGAGAAGCCTTTCGCTTCTTTGACTTCTTAGGGGATTCAGCCTGTTCATCCATGGTCTTTGATTCCTTGATTGGTTTCTTGGCTGGTGGTGCTGTCATTTGGCTAGGTCTTGCCTGTTTTGGTGCCACTGCTACGGGTTTCCTTGAAGCCTTACGTTTCTTTGGTTTAGGTGAAGGCTTGGCTTCTGCTTCCTTTGGTGGCTCCTGAGTGGCTCCATTTTTTAGACGAGACATGGCAATGCCTAGATCCACAGACTTCAGTATCACTTCGCCTATTTGTTGGGCAAATTTGGCTGTTTGCTCGGACATTTGACCGGTGCTGAGAGGAAGAGACATTCTAGAAGAAAATGAAAGACATAGGAAGAAACAAGTGAAACGTCATCGGGTAAATAATGCAGAATGGTAATGCATAAGAATTTGCGATCATTTGTTTGTTATCTAAGGCAAACAAATGAGACAGTGACAAATCAAAGTAAATGGGTCAAAAATAATGTATCGTGAAGACATGCTCGCCTATAAGTGAACGCTCATCCCAAGAATTCCCAGGTAAGCACAACTGGTCTCGCGTCTGATGAGATGTATACGAAGTGCTTGCCTAGACAGAAAACCCAGAATACAGGCATTCACCCTTCCAGTTTGCACGTGTTCACATTATTTAAAACCCAAAACCTTGACGAGGTTTTGAAAACTCAAAGGGGTTCAAAACCTTACAATAGAGGGTTCAAAACCTAGTAATCAATCATCCTAGAACAGATGATTAGTTTTTAAAGCGGTTTTGAAATTTATGTTCTTGTTGTGGTTGTCACCTAAGGATAGGTGACAGTATTGTTTTATGACTAAACGCAAGTAAACTCGCGTTAGGGTCCTAGGAAGGTTATAGACTAGGTCAAAGTATTACTAATAACCTAATTCCCTATAACCATGAGCTCTGATACCAACTTTTCTGTCACACCCCGACCACGTAGAACAACAATACGTGGCGGAAAACGTCGGGGAGTGTTGTAACAGAATCATTGTTTCATAACACATGGAAATTGAAATATTGTTTTATTGATTAAAGTAGTTACAATGTCATGACAATCAAAGAAACATAACATAAATAACTAGTCTTGCATCTTTTATTGTCGCTAAGGCCCAAGTCCGCCTAAGTGTATCTTGATAAATCCTATGCATCATATCCTGAAACACATGTGAAAATAGGTACGTCAGCATAAAAATGCCTGTGAGATACATAGGTTTATGAAAATAGGATTCATGACTTATTGTTTAAGAAAATGTTTAGTCATGAACCTTGTAATTTGATTTGTCTTGTAAATCATTTGAAAAATGATAAGATCAGATGATATGTATAAATAAGAGAATAATGTATGGTTAAATGAATAACCAAATAAAAATGAGTTTGTATAATTTAAGTTGTTTGTAAAACAATGTATTGTGAAAAATAGGTTATTTGTATAAAATGTTATATGTCTCAATTTGAAATGGTTCATATAACGCTACGATATGTAATACCATACAAGCACTTATATATAGGAAGTACCAGCGGCGTATCCACCATGCTTGTATCATATTACACACGCCTCGTTACTCGAATCACTTACCCAAACAAACCACCAATGTAAGATGTCTATGTTTAAACCAATTGCCAAACGTATTGAATAATATGTCAAAATGTCTATGTCAATATGTAAATCATGTAATGTGTAACCAATGTCAATAATGTTTATGTGTCAAATGTAAATCATGTAATGTGTAACCAAAATGATATGTATGGCTAGTGAAATATATCAACTAAACCATATGCACAAAAACAAAGTATTGAAGTAAAACACGGTTTAAATCAAAGCTATGTTTTGTGGAAATGCATGCTATACTGATACAAATATCTATGCGGTATTGTGAGAATGCATACATCCAAGCCTTGAGACTGTGGTGATAAACCCTTAAATAAATTAAAGGTTTATCTTGTTGTAACTGTATATCGAATTCGGTCATTCCTTTCATCCCCACCTACCCGGGATGTCCGGAACGGGAGTTGTCAATTCCTATGGTACCACTACCTACTAACGAACGGCGTGATCGGTGTTAATGAATGTATTGTTCCATTTATACAAACCAAATATCGTATCAAAATGTAAGCATGTGATGAAAACAAATGTACTAAGTATGCAATAGATGAACATACATAGCATGTGATGTGATGTGATGTGAAACGATGTACTAAGTATGAACTAAATGGACATACATAGCATGAAATGTAATGAAATCATGTACTATAAATGTACTAATGAACATAGCATGTATATGATGTGAAAGCATGAAAGTAACAAGTAGGCACATGTGTTTCACCCCAAAACAGTTTGAAAACGGTAAAAGAGGGGTCTATGTACTCACTTGAGATTGCTCAGAAGTCCTAAGATAACCACCAAGCAATGCTAGAGACCACGGATATCAAACGGCACCTAATATAGGTAACTACATTAATAAACCGGACCTAAATCGGAAGATCGGATAGAATGAGGGTTCGTAAACCAAATGAGTATGGGAACTCATGTAATATGGTTTAACAACGCCTACATACTAAATGAATCCTAACATAAGTGCTTATGACCCATTACGACCCGTTTAGGTAGCTTATGCTACTTTAACGCGTCGCTCGCGTGAAGCGCGTTCGGGCCGCCTAACTAGTCCTATGACAAGTAACATATGCCTTAACATGTCTAATATTGTTGTCAAATCAGTTTAGATGTCAAAAGTTATGTTGCATATGTTTAAAATGAATTTTGGCATCAAAGGGGTATTTTGGTAATTTACCTAAGGCATATAAACTACCTATCATACAACTACTTAAACGAAGCGACCATAAGGTATAACCTGGTAAGGTTATTCCCTATAAACTATGGTCACCTAAAGTGCTTGGTCGGATCCTAATGATCGACCAAACGGGTCGGGTTCGAAAGTATAAGCGATTGTTTAGATCGCTTACCTTACGACCCTAAATAAGCACTAAACTAAAAGTGATGAGCTAAGCATGTTAAAACATGCTTAACTAAGTTTAGAAAACAGGTTTGGTATCAAAACAAATGGTTTTATACCCACGAGTAGTTTGGTTACAAAATACACAAGAATACGTATTCTGACCGAAACTACGGCTCGTCACTGAGCCTAGATAACGTGGTAATCAGTAGGTATAGTCACTAGGGACTATAACCATCGTGATCACGCTCACGTTATGAAGTTCAAACGAACTTCGCATCGACCATAAACTGGTCAATGCAGAAAGTCAAACAGAGTTTGACTTTCGGACTCGAAAAGCAATAAAAGAACGAAGGAACACTTACGAAGGGTCCCCGAATGCTAATCTAGATCAAAATAGCTCAGGTATGAAACAAAGGTTTCAACTTAGAGCACAAATGATCAGATTCTAGTGAGAAATGAAGTTGGGGTATGTGGGTATTTATAGTAAATGGACAACCGTTAGGATCATTTCTTGGAAAAGGGGGCACGATCTAAGCCGTACACTTGTTGGAAAGTTGTGGTAACTCATTTGCCATCCACCATAAGAGTTTGACACTTGGAACTTGGCCTTTGGAGAGTGTTAAGGGCTGTTAAAAGCTGAAAAAAAACGTTTTGCTGCATCTGGCCCCTGTTTACGGACCTAGTTTGGCAGATTTACAGTTTCAGTCCCTGCAACCTCAAAACTTGGTTTTCGATGCGTTTTTTGACACGTTTAAGCCCCGTTAACCCCATTTCAAAGCTCTAAAATGAAGTTAAAGTATAGGGAACTTAAAATGTGTTCAAAATTATCTCGGGTGTCGGTTCATTTAGCCGTACGGTTACGTTGTTCGGTTAATTACGACGGAATGCGCATAAGCGCGAAAAATGATCCAAATGGCGTGAAGAATGGATTTTTCTTATGCCAAACACTAAAATAAAATATTTTAGTGCTTACATAAATTTTTGGATGTCCGGATGTATTCAGAACGTAAGTTATGTGCGAAAGTGCAAACTTGTGCACTTTTTGACGCTTTTTGTCCCTGAATGACCCCAAAAGTTTATTTTAGCATACCGAACCCCTCAAAGCCTATTTCTAAGCTATGTAAAGGATATTTATGGTATGTTTAACTTATGGTCATGTTTCGGAATGTCTGTTACAGTTCAAATTGGCTTACTTTCGCAGTTTGTAAAGTTTAGTCCCTGTAAGCGAATTAACTTGTTTTTGCCATACCAAAGCCTTCAAAACTTATTTCTAAGTTATGTAAATGTTATTTAAGGTATGTTAAGCCTATGTCACTATTCCGGAGTGTTTGTTGCATTAAACTGGTTATATTTATGCATTGGTGCGCGTATAACCTTCCAGAAAGCGATTTAGAGTTTGGAATTGAACAAAAATTGATATGTGCAAATGATACACATATTTTTACAAATCCCAAGTATGAAATATAATATTTCATTGGTTCGGTATTTGTTTGATGGCTGTGGAGGAACAGGTGTTACAGTCTCCCCTACTTTAGGAAATTTCGTCCCGAAATTTATTTAGAGGAAACTTGTGAGAGTTTAAAACATGAAGTTGAAAAGATCGAACAATATTGGTTAGGGTTCTGAACTTCTAGTAACCTTAATAACATTATGCTTGCAATGTAAGAGGGACACTTATATACAGGTATATGAAGCGTCATTGGTGCGTCCACCGTACCTCCATTACACCGTTCTCATTTTGTTATTGTTGTCGCTATCGGTTCTTACACATAATAAATCTTACTGGGTTTCTGTGCACTAAATTTCATAATTATGTACGCGTCCATAATTAGACAATTCCTTGCACAGTTCACACAGTCTATTTTATAATGTGTAGGGTAAAACCAAATGAACAATCCTGTGATGAGTGTGACTAGACCGCCATAGAGTCCTTTTAATTAAATCAATAAATGATCTAAATAGACTATCAAGGAGTATGTTCAGCTACATCACTAGATGTCGTCCTTTAACCAAATTGTGAATCAATCTTTTTTACTAGACCACTAAAGGGTCTCTTATGAATCAAGGAGTGGTACTATATAATCCAAGGGTCTTAACTATTACATAGAAGCCCATTAAGGATTTAAGGTAGTACCTTTTTGAATATCCTACTACGAATCCCTCATATGAAGATATGAAAGATTCTACGAGGATTTGGATAATGAATATCCAGAGTATCCAAACACAAAAATGCATAAAAGAAAACATAAGATGAATAAACACATAGTCGTATAACCACAAAGATTGTTTATTTGTTAATTTGTTTTGTTGACAGAGCACATGTATTTAAAGTACAATAGGAATCCATCTCGTGGATTTCATTTGGCACTTTAAACATTTACAAGAATCTATCTATAAAGATAGAAAGATTTTTAAAAGAGAAATTCGATTTCGATTATAAGGAACCGAAATGTCCGAATTCAGGTACATAAGGAATCCAATTAAGGACCCTGATTTGAATTATGATCATCCACAAGGGTCTAAATGTGAAGATAAAAAGATCCCATGTGGATTTTAGAAGTTGAAGATGTTTTGAAACCTTGCACTGGACGTGCTTATGTCAAAACATGAAGTAAAAATGCTTACGAAGTTGAGATGCTAGATATGCCAAGGCAACATATGAAGCAGAATTTGAAGGTTAAGTAAATATATGAGGAAAATATATTTGGAAAACTATGCATGGGGTTCTAAAAATGTTTTTGAAACCTTATATATAATACTTTTGAAATCATAAAGTAGGTTTTTAGATAAGTATATTTATAAAAATGTTTTAAAATCATGCGAAATGAATTTTTGAAATTATGTATAAGGTTTTTGGAAAACATGAATGATGCTTTTGAAATCATGCACTTGATAAGAAAATATACTGTGTTAATATTGTTTTCAGACTATATGAAATATTCTGAAATTATGAAAATTGTTTTTTTTTTTTTTGAAAACCTAACCAATGTTTTTGAAATAACATAGACAATGCATTTGAAAAAAAATGTTTTCAAACTATATGAAATGTTTTGAGATCATGAAGATTGTTTTTGAAATACTTGTACTGTGTATGTTGAGAAAATCAAAACGTAATGGGTATGAGATTTGAAACTACCCTTAGTTATCTAACCAAGGATTTAATGGCACAGATGTGTAAAAAGCACGATTACTCATAATTTCACTTTATTTCATGTACTTCGTTTCTTAGAATGAAACGAGTACTTAAAATTTTTGGGGGAATCATGAGTGATCATTTGAGAGGGAGAATCACAAGAGTAGTTTGTAAGGAACATAGTTCCTTGATGTAGGTATCATAGGAAAAGTCATACACACATGTAACTACACTCGTATATCAGAACAGTGAACAACAATTTATTTATAATCAAACAGATTGTTTCACATTACAAGAAATAGAAGAAACAAAAGCATAAGACAACAACATCTTCTAATCAGCCAACTGCTCATCCGTGGGTTGGATTTGCATTAGCAAGCTTTGGGCATTTGTTCCTGAAATGGCTCGTATCGCCACAGTTGTAGCACGATCCAGGCGGAAAGCGAGCTTGAGTAGGGTTGACTTGGGGTTGATTTGGACCACTTTGGTTTGGGGTAAATCGACAAGCATTTGCCAGGTGACCGAGTCGCCCACATGATGCACACAGACGACACTGTAGGTGAGCTAAGTGGTGTGCATTACATTTGTCGCATATTGGGGCTGTTCCCTTGTATTGCTTCTTAACAGGTTGTGTTGCCACCCGGATGGGTCCTGCTTGATTTGGTACTGCTGCAGTTGGACAAACCCTTGCCGTATGACCTATAAGTCCACAAGTTTGGCAATTGCGGCACTTCACACTAGCCTGATGATGAAGGCTACATTGGTTGCACAAGGGTGCAGTTCCGTTGTATGGCTTCCTAGCAGGGGGTTGAGCTGGTTGGTTGGGGATGGCTCGACCATTGTGAGCGACCACGGCGAAGTCCTGAGAAGCCTTTCGCTTCTTTGACTTCTTAGGGGATTCAGCCTGTTCATCCATGGTCTTTGATTCCTTGATTGGTTTCTTGGCTGGTGGTGCTGTCATTTGGCTAGGTCTTGCCTGTTTTGGTGCCACTGCTACGGGTTTCCTTGAAGCCTTACGTTTCTTTGGTTTAGGTGAAGGCTTGGCTTCTGCTTCCTTTGGTGGCTCCTGAGTGGCTCCATTTTTTAGACGAGACATGGCAATGCCTAGATCCACAGACTTCAGTATCACTTCGCCTATTTGTTGGGCAAATTTGGCTGTTTGCTCGGACATTTGACCGGTGCTGAGAGGAAGAGACATTCTAGAAGAAAATGAAAGACATAGGAAGAAACAAGTGAAACGTCATCGGGTAAATAATGCAGAATGGTAATGCATAAGAATTTGCGATCATTTGTTTGTTATCTAAGGCAAACAAATGAGACAGTGACAAATCAAAGTAAATGGGTCAAAAATAATGTATCGTGAAGACATGCTCGCCTATAAGTGAACGCTCATCCCAAGAATTCCCAGGTAAGCACAACTGGTCTCGCGTCTGATGAGATGTATACGAAGTGCTTGCCTAGACAGAAAACCCAGAATACAGGCATTCACCCTTCCAGTTTGCACGTGTTCACATTATTTAAAACCCAAAACCTTGACGAGGTTTTGAAAACTCAAAGGGGTTCAAAACCTTACAATAGAGGGTTCAAAACCTAGTAATCAATCATCCTAGAACAGATGATTAGTTTTTAAAGCGGTTTTGAAATTTATGTTCTTGTTGTGGTTGTCGCCTAAGGATAGGTGACAGTATTGTTTTATGACTAAACGCAAGTAAACTCGCGTTAGGGTCCTAGGAAGGTTATAGACTAGGTCAAAGTATTACTAATAACCTAATTCCCTATAACCATGAGCTCTGATACCAACTTTTCTGTCACACCCCGACCACGTAGAACAACAATACGTGGCGGAAAACGTCGGGGAGTGTTGTAACAGAATCATTGTTTCATAACACATGGAAATTGAAATATTGTTTTATTGATTAAAGTAGTTACAATGTCATGACAATCAAAGAAACATAACATAAATAACTAGTCTTGCATCTTTTATTGTCGCTAAGGCCCAAGTCCGCCTAAGTGTATCTTGATAAATCCTATGCATCATATCCTGAAACACATGTGAAAATAGGTACGTCAGCATAAAAATGCCTGTGAGATACATAGGTTTATGAAAATAGGATTCATGACTTATTGTTTAAGAAAATGTTTAGTCATGAACCTTGTAATTTGATTTGTCTTGTAAATCATTTGAAAAATGATAAGATCAGATGATATGTATAAATAAGAGAATAATGTATGGTTAAATGAATAACCAAATAAAAATGAGTTTGTATAATTTAAGTTGTTTGTAAAACAATGTATTGTGAAAAATAGGTTATTTGTATAAAATGTTATATGTCTCAATTTGAAATGGTTCATATAACGCTACGATATGTAATACCATACAAGCACTTATATATAGGAAGTACCAGCGGCGTATCCACCATGCTTGTATCATATTACACACGCCTCGTTACTCGAATCACTTACCCAAACAAACCACCAATGTAAGATGTCTATGTTTAAACCAATTGCCAAACGTATTGAATAATATGTCAAAATGTCTATGTCAATATGTAAATCATGTAATGTGTAACCAATGTCAATAATGTTTATGTGTCAAATGTAAATCATGTAATGTGTAACCAAAATGATATGTATGGCTAGTGAAATATATCAACTAAACCATATGCACAAAAACAAAGTATTGAAGTAAAACACGGTTTAAATCAAAGCTATGTTTTGTGGAAATGCATGCTATACTGATACAAATATCTATGCGGTATTGTGAGAATGCATACATCCAAGCCTTGAGACTGTGGCGATAAACCCTTAAATAAATTAAAGGTTTATCTTGTTGTAACTGTATATCGAATTCGGTCATTCCTTTCATCCCCACCTACCCGGGATGTCCGGAACGGGAGTTGTCAATTCCTATGGTACCACTACCTACTAACGAACGGCGTGATCGGTGTTAATGAATGTATTGTTCCATTTATACAAACCAAATATCGTATCAAAATGTAAGCATGTGATGAAAACAAATGTACTAAGTATGCAATAGATGAACATACATAGCATGTGATGTGATGTGATGTGAAACGATGTACTAAGTATGAACTAAATGGACATACATAGCATGAAATGTAATGAAATCATGTACTATAAATGTACTAATGAATATAGCATGTATATGATGTGAAAGCATGAAAGTAACAAGTAGGCACATGTGTTTCACCCCAAAACAGTTTGAAAACGGTAAAAGAGGGGTCTATGTACTCACTTGAGATTGCTCAGAAGTCCTAAGATAACCACCAAGCAATGCTAGAGACCACGGATATCAAACGGCACCTAATATAGGTAACTACATTAATAAACCGGACCTAAATCGGAAGATCGGATAGAATGAGGGTTCGTAAACCAAATGAGTATGGGAACTCATGTAATATGGTTTAACAACGCCTACATACTAAATGAATCCTAACATAAGTGCTTATGACCCATTACGACCCGTTTAGGTAGCTTATGCTACTTTAACGCGTCGCTCGCGTGAAGCGCGTTCGGGCCGCCTAACTAGTCCTATGACAAGTAACATATGCCTTAACATGTCTAATATTGTTGTCAAATCAGTTTAGATGTCAAAAGTTATGTTGCATATGTTTAAAATGAATTTTGGCATCAAAGGGGTATTTTGGTAATTTACCTAAGGCATATAAACTACCTATCATACAACTACTTAAACGAAGCGACCATAAGGTATAACCTGGTAAGGTTATTCCCTATAAACTATGGTCACCTAAAGTGCTTGGTCGGATCCTAATGATCGACCAAACGGGTCGGGTTCGAAAGTATAAGCGATTGTTTAGATCGCTTACCTTACGACCCTAAATAAGCACTAAACTAAAAGTGATGAGCTAAGCATGTTAAAACATGCTTAACTAAGTTTAGAAAACAGGTTTGGTATCAAAACAAATGGTTTTATACCCACGAGTAGTTTGGTTACAAAATACGCAAGAATACGTATTCTGACCGAAACTACGGCTCGTCACTGAGCCTAGATAACGTGGTAATCAGTAGGTATAGTCACTAGGGACTATAACCATCGTGATCACGCTCACGTTATGAAGTTCAAACGAACTTCGCATCGACCATAAACTGGTCAATGCAGAAAGTCAAACAAAGTTTGACTTTCGGACTCGAAAAGCAATAAAAGAACGAAGGAACACTTACGAAGGGTCCCCGAATGCTAATCTAGATCAAAATAGCTCAGGTATGAAACAAAGGTTTCAACTTAGAGCACAAATGATCAGATTCTAGTGAGAAATGAAGTTGGGGTATGTGGGTATTTATAGTAAATGGACAACCGTTAGGATCATTTCTTGGAAAAGGGGGCACGATCTAAGCCGTACACTTGTTGGAAAGTTGTGGTAACTCATTTGCCATCCACCATAAGAGTTTGACACTTGGCACTTGGCCTTTGGAGAGTGTTAAGGGCTGTTAAAAGCTGAAAAAAAACGTTTTGCTGCATCTGGCCCCTGTTTACGGACCTAGTTTGGCAGATTTACAGTTTCAGTCCCTGCAACCTCAAAACTTGGTTTTCGATGCGTTTTTTGACACGTTTAAGCCCCGTTAACCTCATTTCAAAGCTCTAAAATGAAGTTAAAGTATAGGGAACTTAAAATGTGTTCAAAATTATCTCGGGTGTCGGTTCATTTAGCCGTACGGTTACGTTGTTCGGTTAATTACGACGGAATGCGCATAAGCGCGAAAAATGATCCAAATGGCGTGACGAATGGATTTTTCTTATGCCAAACACTAAAATAAAATATTTTAGTGCTTACATAAATTTTTGGATGTCCGGATGTATTCAGAACGTAAGTTATGCGCGAAAGTGCAAACTTGTGCACTTTTTGACGCTTTTTGTCCCTGAATGACCCCAAAAGTTTATTTTAGCATACCGAACCCCTCAAAGCCTATTTCTAAGCTATGTAAAGGATATTTATGGTATGTTTAACTTATGGTCATGTTTCGGAATGTCTGTTACAGTTCAAATTGGCTTACTTTCGCAGTTTGTAAAGTTTAGTCCATTTAAGCGAATTAACTTGTTTTTGCCATACCAAAGCCTTCAAAACTTATTTCTAAGTTATGTAAAGGTTATTTAAGGTATGTTAAGCCTATGTCACTATTCTGGAGTGTTTGTTGCATTAAACTGGTTATATGTATGCATTGGTGCGCGTATAACCTTCCAGAAAGCGATTTAGAGTTTGGAATTGAACAAAAATTGATATGTGCAAATGATACACATATTTTTACAAATCCCAAGTATGAAATATAATATTTCATTGGTTCGGTATTTGTTTGATGGCCGTGGAGGCACAGGTGTTACAATCAAATCAAAGGGTCACACACCTTGTGACTCATATGAAACCTTTATCTTGTAATAATCCTAGTGACTTTATTGACAACTTCCACCCATCGTTTGCAACATTCGACATGATCGCTTTTCATCCTTGGGATCTTAGGTCACAAATCATGTGATTTCCCTATTTAATTATCAATAATTTATAATTCATGTAAACCCCGTGTCTAAAATAAAAGAATCATAATGCACGCAAAACCTGTATAAAATATGTGACCACCTATTTTATATATAAAAGGCTCTTTCATGTAAACTAAATATGCGACCGTCCATTTAATATATAAAAAAGGTTTCTTTCACGTAAACTACCATATTCACTAACTTTTCACGTCTCTAAATCATGAACATTATGACTTTAAGTAAACTTAGTATTGTGTGTGTACCATCATACCATCCAAGTATGATCTCTACACACCATACGCGTGCATTCTCTTAACGTTGCCTATCAAATTTTGAATAGTGAATTTCAATTCACATTACACTTTCTCAACAATCCACTAAAACACTTGCATGACTTTCATAAAATAATTATTTTCTAGCAATTTTGTAATGAAAGGACTAACCTCATACCTCCGGTCTCGTGATCAAGATTCGGATCGAACACCCACCCCATATCAAGAGCATTAAAGTTCAAGTCCAAGCATTTAACACATACTTGAATCCCTTGAACTATAGGCTCTGATACCAACTTGAAACACCTAATTTTTTTTACTTGGGCCTTAATTTAATAATAATGATAATGATAATGTTATGCGGAAATTAGGTCCCTACTTTTTCATTTATCAAAAGAAATAACCATGACGGAATTGTATCCAACCATGTTAATATGTTTCGTATAATATAATTTAATCCTTGGTACTGTATAAGACCCCTTTATTTAGAACACTATAAAAGATTTCAAAAATATATGAATGAACCACGACTTCAAAAGTTGTGTTCGATCCTTATTCTCCATTCGCTTGATCATGATCTACCTCCAAGTTCGTATTTCAAGCCTGAAATACATGCAAACAAATTAATTAGCTGTTGCTAAGGAATAAATATTAAAGAATCAACGCATTATGTCTAAATATTAAAATAATCCAATCAAAAGAACCTTTATCGACGTATAATACGTCGATCGACGTCTCCAGGTCGTTTCTTATTGGCCATTTAAATATGGCGTACATCGAAGGGGCGTAATTCTTATTGTAAGCCGGGTATTATATGCCAATGGGCATAAAATACGCCCATCTTCAAATCACTTTGTGGTTTTCCATTCTTTTCATTTGTGTGCATCATCACGGGTCGATACCATACGATTTTTGTTTTACTTAGTACTTCATGCCTGCAATGCTTATGAATCCATTACCACGAGTAAGGTACCATAATTTCTATGACCCCTTCATCCAACATCTCCGGATCCCAAAGCATATGAGTTCCAACTCATCTAATACCAAAGTTCAAAAATCTCAAGACCCATTACAATTGCACATCATTTCTAATATTCAAACAATTTCATAATCCACTAGTAAGCTCCAGTACCTGAAACTTTGGTATACATAAATGATGAACATAAATTTTATTCATTTATGAGCTTCGTATAACTCACTTAATTGATTATAATTAATATAATACATCATGTATATTTAGTATTCTAATATATAAATTCTTGAGTTTTACGTAAGAACTCAACGAAAATACCATTACATATGTCGCATACGAAGAATTTTGCAAATACTATAAGATACCAATAATCACAATTATCTCATAGACGCATAATCATAAAAGTAGTATAATTACGTTTAAAGTGGAGAAACATTCACTTATAGAGCTATGCCATTATATTTCTTCACCATAATTAACACATGTACACGAAATCGTTCCATGATAACCGTTGTTCAGATGAGCTTAACGATCCAGCTTGATATCCGTTTACCTTCCAATGTCGTTAAGTGATGTTTCTGGTCTGTAATTCATTATCCCCATTCACCACAGTTGAGGTCCACCGCCACCGGCCTTGATTCATCAAAACACCGGTTGTTACGGTCTGGTACTCCCATCGATCATCGTTCACAACACCGACCTTTTAAACTTCCAGCCATTGAATCCGACCGCCGCTGAAGATTAGTTCACCTCTATAGATAAACTATAATCATGACCGCAATTGATCGATTCTAGTTGCATGTCACTGATTTGGTTAAAATCACCACCGCCCTGCTAACTTACTAGAATCGCTGCTCCATTTGGTCCCCGATCATACTGTTTGGTTGGGAGTTTAGCGGCTGCCGACCACCCCTTGGTTGATTACTTTGGACGGTCACAAACACCCACCCTTTTTCTCTTGATTACACCCTCAAAAACAGGCACACAGTTTGTGATGTAGTATCCCCACACCACACTGGTATTTAAATAAAAGAAAAGATACGGTAATGACCAATAGCCCCTTTTATCCTATCATAGTTACAACTCTAGCCCCAAGTCTTTGTAAATTTAGAATGGGGTGTTACAAATTCACCCCTCTTAATTTAGGTTTCGTCCTTGAAACCTGTATTTATGTGTTGAACAATAGAGAGTAAGACTTTTTCATCGTATCCCATATGGCATCAAAATACTTCGATCACGTAACATATACTTGCCTTATTTTCGTGTATAAGATTCATCATCTTGTTTGATGTTTACATGTAGTTCTAAAATTATTTCATCAACTTATTTCAGGTCAAGTTCATAATAGCCTTTAATCCTTTGCTTTTAAGTCATCCTCTCAAGTTAATTTCCAATCTTGACTGATCTAATCCTTTATACTAATCAACACCTTTAATTTCATGTATATCCCCATGCAATTTTACTTAAGTTAACTGCTATGGAGTTTTGGTAATTATTTTAGCTCTAGAGACAAGACCAATACATAAATCCACTTTTTTCCGTTTGGAACAATCACCAACTTCAGAAAATCCTCCTATAATCGTGAACTTTCTAGTTCTTTTCTCCTTTCATTAATATTCACAAAAATAAGTAAAGGTTGTTCTACGTTTGTGACTCTTATACTGCATCATATCATAATACCATCTAAATTCATATTTGTTATCTATGCATAGCAAAGTTGAATAATGTTTCAGTACAATTCTAGCTCCCTCAATCACAATTTGCAATGACTTTCTTTGCGATCTAGGAACATCAAAACTCTCTTCCTTAGTTGTCTACATGTATCGATATAATACACCACACTAGTTATGGGCATTGGTCCTTACATTACTAGACTTGGTCCTTACATTACTAGTCTTTTGAAGGTGGTAAGTCTTGTGAAACCGTTGTGTCTATAACTTTGTAGCCTGCTCTTTACTTTGTTGGAATTTGGTGTTCTTGTTAAGCGTTTAAGTTGGACATGTTGCCTGGGATTTTTCTTAGGGACAAGTGTGGGGATGTTTGATATTCTTAGACTTATGCATATTTTTCTTATCAAATCTCTTACATTTTTAGTTGTTTGTGTAAGGTTTTTCCGCATTTTCGATACTGATTTGGTTAATACGTGCATTTGTAGGAAACGGTGAAAAATCGGTTGAGTTCGTAGCAAAAACGAAGGAAAATGAACGAGGCAGAGTGAGCACGGAAAAAGGCATGATAAAGTGTTGTTTGAAACGGAAAAAGTGTTGTTGAAGCCCCTTACGGACCGTAAGGGGTATGGATACAGTCCGTAAGGGACCCGGGTGCGCTTTCTGATTAAAATAACCTTATGGACCATAAGGGTATGGATACGGTCCGTAAGTGGTGCAGGTTGTGAACAAATATATAAATCGAACCCATTCATTTAGGGTTTGATATAACTCGCACACTAGATGACTCAAGGCGATTTTAGAAAGATCCTAAGGCACTTTGGAGCAGATTAAAGGTCTAGGAAGCATTGGATTCGAGTTTTGAGCATCACAAGTTCGATATTACGTTTATTTTTCGAATCTTTTGATTAGAACCGTGTTTTTTTATTTTCAGAACTAAGTTTGTGATGTTTTTTTTATGAATATGAGTAGTTAAGCTGTTAAACTACTTAGGTTAAGATGATCTAGACGTTTTGTAATGCTATTGTGACTCGGTTTTGATTGTTTGATGTGATTTACATGATTTTGCATTGAATTTGATCTTTATATTGCATATTGAAGTTTATTGTGTTGATTATTGATTGTTGAATTCAGTGGTTTAGGCATATAGAAATATCACCCAGACTTAGGAATCAATTTGAATCGTGAATCTTAGGTTTCTGTTTAGATCTTGATATTAGAAATAATTCAAGTTAATCAATAATTAAAATCAACTAATTGACATGTGCATCCTTACCTAGTGATTCGAGAGAAGAATTAGGCTTGCTAGGTTATTAGCTAGCCGTTGTTGGGTAGATTGGGTGATCAATAGCTCAGATCCGTCTATTTCTCCGCGTCTACAGTTTCATAGGATTTCAATCTTTGAGGTTTTTTCTGCTTCACAAATTGAGGATTATGACACCTTAGTTGTCATTTATTTGATATTTGTGGGACTTGGTATCGATAACTCGAGCCGGTCCATCTTAGCCCTTCACATTTTGCCCACTTCTTGCATGGTTTATCATATCTAGCGAAAGGTTTATCGGGTCGATTAGGGTATTTGGTCATTGTCCGTAGTCAGGATACCATCTTAGGGATTCGACAACTAGGTAGTTCCTTCTCATCATATTTTTTTCCTGGATCCCATTTTCTGAGTTTGCCTACTTATGGCGTTCGGTTTGCTATCTTGAGTTGTTTGTGTGGAACCCTCCTTTACTACTTTTGTAATTAATCTATTTAATTAGGTTTAGTTAAAATCACAAAATTCCATATTAAAATTAGCTAGGTTTTATATAGAGGGTTAAGTATCGAAATTTCGCCCATCGTGTCCACAGATTGATATTCAGTCTTGCCATCTACACTACACTGCGACAGGTGTACTTGCCGATTGTGTGTGGTTTAGTTAGCAGTTCCATTTTTTAAACTTGTTCGAAATAAATATATACACTTTTCACACATCACTACTCGCGATACGTGGGCTCGACAATTGTACTTTTTCGTATTATGATTAAAACTAGATTCTTGTCGGGTTTAACATTAGTTTGAAAATGTTTTTGGTTCAGTTTTCCGCTGAGCGTTTTGAAAACATAATCGGTCTTATAAACTACACAGTGTGATTAGATCCAGTGGTAAGGTGTTAGATTTAGGGCTCTACAACTAACCAAGTTCTAGCAACTAGAAAAAGGTTATTAAAGTGAATATATTTGCTATCGTGTGGTAGATACTGAAGGATATAATTGAGGAGTTCAACAAGATGGTCATCTCCATTGTGAGATTGGTAGATAACATCAAGGAAGAGTCGTTCTGTGATGAAATCTCGTGATTCGATTGTTTTTCTGTCACACCCTGAATTTCCACGTGTCACCGGTGGGCCCGATGGGGGAGTATCGTGACGTGGTTGGCAACATAATAGTCAAACAACACAATATTTAATATGCACAGCGGAAACAAATGAAAGATATATTTCAACCGAATAAAATAATGTAATATCGTGTATCACAAACAGTTGAAAGTTTATCCACAGAAGGATCAAAATAAATAGGAAACAATAGTTCAACAGACTTTAGGCATCTTAAGCTTGCGAGACTCTTTATTGATGCTAAGGAGAAATCCAGCCGATTACAATTAGTACCTGCATTTAATCTTTTTGGGAAAATACGTCAGTTTACACTGGTTTGAATGCACGTGGCACAAATTTTTTGAAAAGTTTAATAAAATTGATTTGAATGCACGTGGCACAAATTTTTTATAACTTGAGATAATTATTTAAATATATAATATCGTAAAAGAATTACATGTTCCTTATGCGTTCAGTAGCCCGGATCGTGCCGGGTTAAAGATCAATAGACACACAACATAATCTATTTATGCACTGACGAGTGTACGCCTACACTCCGCGCTTAGGTCGTGGCCATTTAGTAAAATGATGCCAAGGATATCCGGGACATGGTCATTAACCCCCCAAAGGCTTTAAGTAAACAAAACAATTTAAACGAGCCGATCAAATTTCAATTAACCACCATACGATGGAAGATTTAATGCCCGACCAAGCGGTATTTTATATACCGTACCCCAAGCCCGTATAAGGAAATTAAGTTAAAAGTATTTACCTTTGCAAGTATAATTCACAAACAGCAAATGCAAGTAGCTTTTACTGGTCCTCCTATTCTGGAACGAAGGTTTATAATAACCTATTAGAATCCTAACGGGTCTTTAGTTAAGCTTAAGCTTAGACCGGTTAGTTTTAAAGATACGATTCGTACGCATGATTAAGCGAAGACCGGATAGAATTTGATTTAGACCAGACAAGATTGAAGACTTGCCTTATATGGGTAATCTAAGCACATTCTGAATTTTTGGGTAAAACCGATAAGGTTTGACCCGTTTCGGCTAATTTATGTAAACTAGGTACATAAGCTGAACCGTACGCGCAAGAGGCGTAACGGGTAATCATAAGGGTCCTAACCAAGTTTCCTAAGTTAATATGCCTCAAATATGTTGTGATATCAGTAGGATACCTTTCATTATGCCCAAAATGAATTTAAACACAAACTATGCCCCGTAGGGGTAATTTGGTCATTTATAAGGTTATAAAAGAGTTTAAGTATTAACCTGAGCTACAGGTCTGATGTGTTCAGAAAAAATACTTAGTTTACCAAGTTATAACAGTAGGGTATTGTATATATGTGAAATTTATCACTTATAACTAAACTATGCACCGTAGGGGCATTTTGGTAATTTCACACAAGTCGAAAAGCTCAAAACTGAAGTCTGAGTTAAACAACTTTTTCTTACTGTTTAAATATTATAATTTACCTAAAATATCAGTAGGTATTAACCTTTGTATATTTAAAATAGTTTTAGTACATATTATGCGTTAAAAACGCTTAAAAAGGCGATTAGAAGCCGTTTCCGGGTTCTATACATAAAGCTGATATTTTTATTATTCCAGAAAGCTTAAAATAATTTATTTATCATTTAAAATCAGTAGCAAAATGTTTGGGGTCAAAAAGATATGTAAAACTCCTTTTATAGCCCGAAAGGGCAAAACCGACAATTACCGGATTAAGCCTATGACTATAATTTATGCTCAGCCTAAAATTAATTAAAAATCTTCAAAAATCCCAAAATAATATATTACATCTGTGGGTAAAAATTTTGATATCAAAAAGTGAGTTTAAATAGGCTATACACTAATTACGCCGTATAATTAACATAAAGCTTTCAATTTACGCTAATGAGTATAACTCTCAATCTACACCTCAAACTGATGTCAAATTTTGGATGCAAGTTTATAAATCAGTAACTAAGGTTTCTACTCTTTTATATTTGCAAAATCACGTTTTAAGGTGAAAAGGGCATAATGGTCAACATATGAGCAATTAACGGAATCATGCATAATAATTGGATAACTAATGATCCATGGTGTATAATCACAGAGGGTTATACTAGCATGTAACCTGGTCCTAAGGAAGCTCTATGGAAAATCCAATTCATACTAAAACGGGTCAGAACTGAAGTCAAAGCAAAAGTCAAAGTTTTGCGACTTTCGGTTCCGAACCGGGTCTCTACTGAAAATTGTCAGGTTGAACATGTTTAAACATGTTCTTACATTAATTACTAAGTTATAATAATGATCAAACAGGTTGTATGTGTTCTACATTGCTAATTAGGTATAAATTAGAAATTAAGCATTCTGTTGACTTTTTAATAACAAGTTTGACCCGACATTTGACCTAGTTAGAGTGGGAATCAGAGGGTGCCCTTTTAAGGGTTCATTGCCCACATAATTACCAACTTATAATTACTTTCAATTCGACTAATCACTGGACCATTAGTGATTAATCGTGAAGTCAACCGTTAATTACGACGGTTTGACTTTTAAGCTTAAACTAAGTAAAAACTCAACTAAGAAAGGTTAAGTATACTTACTGAAGTCCTATGCACGAAATGTGATCACTTGAGTCTGCTTTGGAGCTCCAGAAATGATCAGAAATGCTGAAGGAAGGTGTGAAGAAATGCTTGCAACTTTGTGGCCTTTTATAGTGCTTTAATCACAATGGATTGTTGACACACAACACTACCAATGGTCCCTGATCAATAACACATGTCCCTAAGGGCCTAGGGGTTGTTTAGGGGTCGCCCATGGAGTGAAACAACTGATTAAAGTCAGTTAATGTGTGAAACTAGGCTGCTGTCTAAAGTTTCTGCAACTGGGCGTCTGACGCGGCCCGCGTAAGACCTTAAGATGTCTTACGCGGCCCGCTTGAGCCTCGTAATCAGGTTTTACATTTTCAAGTTGTTGCATATTATCCCTTGGCCTTTCGAAGGGTCAACTAACTTATTTCTTGCAGTATGGACCCTCTAAATTGACACATAAGGGCTTCAAGATATATACCCACTTTGTTAAGACCTCGGTTAACTTTATTGTTACCCGAAAAGTCATAACTTTCAACGTTGACGCTTTAACCCCTTGTATGCGAATTTGATCATAACTTTCTCATACCATAACGAAACTTTATGAAATTTATATCGTGCATTCTAGTGAGCATAATTAACCATTACAAAGCTTCGTGTTTGTTAAAAGGTCACTCAGAGGTATAACTTACACCTGTTGACACATTTAACCCCTGTAGTTTGTAATCTCTCACTTTCTTTCATTTTTAGCTCCGTATGATCCATGATTTATTCGTTTAATGGTATTAGCATCATGTAGGGTTATTGTAAGGTATATTTATTCACTGTTGACATTTTGAACACGTATATTCACATACTTTCCATGTTTGTCAACTTTAGTCCTTTCAGAACATCCTTTCTCACGTTCAAACTTATGACACGTGTCAACACATTATAGGACGTGGATTTTCGAGGTGTTACATCCTCACCCCCCTTAAAATAAATCTCGACCTCGAGATTTACTGAAACAAATAAGGGTACTTTTCTTTCATTGTGGACTCAACCTCCCACGTGTATTCGGGACCTCTACGGGCATCCCATTTTACCTTTACAATAGGCACATGCTTCCTTCGCAGCTTCTTGACCTGTCGATCCTCAATCGATACAGGTTTTTCAACAAACTTTAAGCTCTCTACTATTTGCACATCTGCATGTGGTATGACCAGTGATTCATCAGCGAAACACTTCTTCAGATTGCAGATGTGGAATACATTGTGAATACCACTGAGCTCTTCCGGTAAGTTTAACTTATAGGCAACTGATCCGACACGTTCGATGACCTCGAAAGGTCCTATGTATCTCGGGCTCAACTTGCCTTTCTTACCAAATCGCATCACTTCCTTCCAGGGTGATACTTTAAGCAACACTTTGTCACCTACCTCGAAGTGAAAAGATTTACGCTTTAAATCTGCGTAGCTTTTCTGCCTATCCCTGGCAGCTTTCAGGCGGTCATGAATCTAGACAATCTTGTCCGTCATTTCAAAGACTATTTCCGGACCTGAAAGTTGGACATCTCCAACTTCTGCCCAACAAACGGGCGTTCTACACTTTCTACCGTATAAAGCCTCGAAGGGCGCAGCCTTGATGCTGGCATGGTAGCTATTGTTATATGAGAACTCAATCAATGGCAGGTGGTTATCCCAGCTACCACCTAAATCAATCACACATGCACGTAGCATGTCTTCCAACGTTTGGATGGTACGCTCACTCTGTCCGTCAGTCTGAGGGTGGTAAGCCGTACTGAAATTTAAGCGCGTGCCCAAAGCTTGTTGGAAACTCTTCCAAAAATGCGACGTGTATCTAGTATCTCTGTCAGAGATAATAGCCACAGGTACGCCATGTAGAGCTACGATCTTGTCTACGTATAATTGGGCTAACATATCGGAGCTATAGGTCTCCTTTATGGGTATGAAATGTGCTGACTTAGTCAGTCTATCCACGATCACCCATATCGTATCATTTCCTTTCCTTGTTTTAGGTAACTTGGTGATAAAATCCATAGTTACCATTTCCCACTTCCAAGTGGGAAGTTCAGACTGTTGTAACAAACCTGACGGTTTCTGATGTTCTGCCTTGACTTGCGCACACGTCAGGTATTTAGCTATATAGGCGGCTACAGACTTTTTCAAGCCTATCCGCCAATAGTTTGCCTTCAGATCTTGGTACATCTTATCCGCTCCAGGATGAACGGAATATTTAGAGCTGTGGGCTTCCTGCAGGATCACATCTCGAAGTCCTCCATAAACTGGAACCCATATTCTTCAATTTAACCTCAGGATTCCGTCCTTGCCCTGAGATAATTGCTCTTCAGTGACTCCTAGCTTTTCGTTAGGATAGTTAGCTTCCAGCACAGCTTCCTTCTGTGCAGCTAACAATCTTTCATTCAAACTGTTCTTTATTTCAATGCTCTTTGCATTGATTCGGATGGGTTTCACCCTTTACTTCCTGCTTAAGGCATCAGCAACCACGTTTGCTTTGCCTGGATGGTATCTGATTTCACAATCATAATCATTCAACGTCTCCATCCATCGGCGCTGCCTCATGTTTAAATCCTTCTGGTTAAACAGGTGTTGGAGGCTCTTGTGATCAGAATAGATCACACACTTGATACCATACAAATAATGCCTCCACAGTTTTAGCGCGAATACAACGGCACCCAACTCCAAGTCATGGGTGGTGTAATTCTTTTCATGCACCTTTAACTGTCTTGAAGCGTAGGCAATAACTTTGCCTCTCTGCATAAGCACACATCCCATGCCAGTGTGGGATGCGTCGCAGTAAACCACAAATTCTTCGATACCTTCAGGTAATGTAAGCACAGGAGCGTTGCTCAACTTTTGTTTTAGGATATCAAAGGATTCTTGCTGCTTAGGGCCCCAAACAAACTTAGCCTTCTTCCTAGTCAAGGAAGTTAGGGGTGCAGCAATCCTTGAAAAAATTTCAATGAAGCGTCTGTAGTATCCTGCCAATCCCAAGAAGCTGCGAATTTCTGTGGGCGTCTTTGGCTCTTGCCAATTCATGACAGCTTCAACCTTAGCGGGATCTACTTGGATTCCGCGTTCACTAACCATGTGTCCAAGAAATTGGACTTCACTAAGACAGAATTCACATTTAGAGAATTTGGCATAGAGCTTCTCCTGCTGAAGTAGTGAAAGAATACATCAAAGATGCTTCTCATGATCAGCCTTGTTCTTCGAGTAGATGAGGATGTCATCTATGAAGACGATGACAAATTTGTCCAAGTAGGGCTTGCAGACGCGATTCATGAGATCCATGAATTCGGCAGGTACATTTGTGAGCCCAAAAGGCATCACTAGGAACTCGTAATGACCATAACGAGTCCTAAATGCAGTTTTGTGTACATCTTCATCTTTGACCTTCAATTGGTGATAGCCTGACCTTAAGTCAATCTTGGAGAAGTAACTTACCCCTTGAAGTTGGTCGAACAGATCATCGATTCTGGGCAATGGGTACCTATTCTTGATCGTGACCTTATTAAGCTCATGGTAATCGATGCACAGACGCATCGATCCATCCTTCTTCTTGACGAATAAGATTGGTGCTCCCCAAGGAGATGAACTAGGTCTAATGAAATCTTTGGCTAGCAATTCATCCAGTTGCGTTCTTAATTCCTTCATCTCCGTTGGTGCCAACCTATAGGGTGCTCTAGCAACAGGTGCTGCCCCAGGGATGATGTCAATCCTGAATTTGACTTGTCTATCTGGTGGTAAACCAGGTAGTTCTTCTGGAAAAACATCAGGGTATTCAGAAATGACGGGGATCTCTTCCATCTTCGGTTTAGGCTCATCAATAATCACTTGTGCCATGAAGATGACACAACCCTTCTTTAAACACTTAGAGGCCTTGAGCATAGTCGTTTGCTCAGGCAGTCCATATTGGGTATCTCCCCGAATGGTAAGTGATTCACCAGACGGAGTCTTAATCACTACTTGCTTCTTGTTGCAGACAATTTGGGCCTGGTTATGAGATAACTAGTCCATACCCAAAACTATGTCAAAACCGGCTAACTTAAAGGGAAGTAGGGACAGAGGAAAAGAGTGGTTCTTAATGGATATAACACATCCATCTAACATAGTTGAGACGGTTTCTATGGTGCCATCTGCTAATTCCACTTCATATTTTACACTTAAGGCTTTGACAGGTAAATTCAGTAATTTGCGAAACTTATGATCTACAAACGATTTATCAGCGCCTGAATCAAAAAGTACTCTTGCATAGACATCATTTACAAGGAAAGTACCTGTAATCACATTGTCGTCTAAAACCGCTTCTTTTGCATCCATTCTGAAGACTCTAGCATTTGTCTTCTTTCCTTCGTCGTCTTTCTTTGTATATTTCGGGCAGTTGGTCTTAATGTGCCCCTTTTCATTGCAACGGTAGCACGTTGCGTCTTTCAGCTTCTTGCAATCCAAGGTCTTGTGTTCCTTGGAGTTGCATATTCCGCAAGCAAAAGTTCTTGACTGAGTCTGCGAGTTCGATTCGAGTCTGCACTTCCCAAAGTGATGTTTCTTGCAAATCTTGCACTTGGGCTTATCACCAGACTGATGCCCATCCTTTTTTGACTCAAACCCCCTCTTGTTGTCACCGTTTCCTCGGTGCTTCTTGTTTGACCTCCGTGAATTATCATCTTCGCGTTTTCTTTTCTCAGCATCTTTGTTCCTCAGCGATCTTTGTCTGACCGCGTCCAGAGTGAGGGACAGAGATATGTCAGCTACAGATCTGAAAGTAGCTGGCCGAGAGGCCTTCACGCTTGCCTTTATCTCAGGGGCTAAACCCCCAATGAAACGAGCTATTCGTTTGGGTTCCGGGGTTACCAAATACGGAACCAACCTCGACATTGTATTAAAGCTCGTGAGGTAAGCTTAGCAATCTAGATTGGTCATTACCAACGAAAGAAAATCTGACACAATCTTCTCGACCTCATGCTGAGGACAGTAATTCTCCCTGATGAGGGAAACGAATTGTTCCCATGACATGTTGTACAATGGGATCTTCCCAGTGGCTTGAATCAGTGATCTCCACCAGGCTAAAGCCTCGCCTTTAAAAGATTGCGACACAAACTTGACTATATCCCTCTCAGCGCACCCGCTGATATCCACTACTGTATCCATCTCATCTAACCACGTCATGCAGTCAATGGCTCCTTTTTCCCCAGTGAAATCTCTGGGTTTGCATGAAACAGAGTATTTATAGGAGCAACCCTTACTACGGGGTTCTTGGTTTAGTACAATCTGTTGAGATGGAGCACTGTGGTGGTTTGAGGAGAGTCGATCATCATCTTTCTTTGGTTCTTCCTTCTTGGAAGGTGGCTTCGAATGCGGTGTAGATAGGGTCCTACTTCGAGTCCCACTATATTCTTCGTACTGCCGCTCTAAGGCCTTTGTAACTGCGTCGTCTACTAATGCTTTCAGTTCAGCACCCGTTATATTAATTCGGGCGTTATCGTTATTCTCCACTGGGTGGCTATTAATTTCATCTGAGTCAGCCATTTTAATTGAACTGTTACATAAAATAAGAACAATAGTTTACTTGGGAGTTTATTATGGAATTGTCTTTTATGGCAATTCATTAACCATGGTAAACATAGACCATATTTGGTTAATTTGTTACTCACATTTATTTAGGATTTCTGTTATAATTTATCCTAATTATAAAACAGTAATAGTTTTATTAGTAGCACAAAAGGCCTAGTCACAAGGACATTTTAAATTTTTAAGCCATGATTTCAGAGAATCAAGGCATGAAGGTTTGAACATAGTTCTTTACCTTTTTCAGACAGGGTCATAGACTATTACTGTCTTTTGTCTCATATAAAAATGAGAAGGGCCCGTAGGCATTATATTACCAATGTATGGTCAAAATATGATCATCTTAATTGATGATTTAAACCCATGATTCAGAGATCACTAAGTTGGGTTAGGAATCTTTTGAAGAATCCTTATATAAGGATGACGTGTGTGATTTTAACGAATCACATCTGCCAGGAGCGTTAACATGTTTACAGATGTTAACAGGGATTTGAATCTTTTAAACAGGTCTTACCATCATGGCCAGGTCTTCACTATGACACTCAGGCTAGGTTTCACTCTTAAGATTCTTATTCAATATTTAAATAGGCAGATTATTTTTAAAAGGAATGATTTTTGATTTATTTATTTCATATAATATATTTATGCATATAATAGCAAAAATGAAATTTATAACTTAACATTCCAATAATCATACAAATTACACACTGCCCTAAACGGGTCTTTTTAACAGAACACTTACCCACGCAGGGGTCACACTAAATTACTAGTCCACGCAGGGACTTAACAAACAACATACCCTCGCAGGGGTTAACAGAAAGATAGGCCCATGCAGGGGCTCAAAACAAACAAACAAACATACCCACGCAGGGGTCAATACAGCAAGACAGGCCCACGCAGGGGCTCAACTGATACAAGGAAATTACAATAACAGTGGAAGGATTCAATGGTCCTTCTTGCTCTTCCCTTTTATTAGGCTTGTCAATCCTTGGAAGAAAGTTTGTCGCTCTCTGCGATCTCGGTGAAAGTCCCGCTCGACCTAGTCTAGTCTCTGCAGGATTTCTTCCCGTTCTGGGGGAGAAAACCATGGCGGCTGCGATTGTGTCCGTATTATAGGTCTAGCAGGTATCTGGTACCCATGAGTTGGGTACCCTACTCCCCAAGGAGTTCCATAAGGTCCTTCCGGGTTAAAGGCGTTGTAATTGGCCGCTACCAAATATGGGTCGGCTTCAGCGTAATTATAGTTGGTGTGAGCCAGCGGCTCAAACGGGTTGTACGCCATAGAACCCGTGTATGCTGGTATCGGGTTATCAAAACCCATCGGTGGTGGTTACGGTGCAACTGGGTTCGAAGGTCCACCCATTTGTGGATCTTCTTGAAGCGGCAGATAATGACTGCCACTTGATTGTCGAGGAGAGCTAAAATGAAAGTCCCCTCCTCGTGCAGACATACGTGCTCCGGTTCTCCTACGCCTCGGCGGTTGCGGTGGTGCCGGCTGAACTGGTGGCGGTGGAGGCGGTGGCGTGACTGCCACGAATCGTAAATCCTCAGAGGGATCTTGTTGCTGCTGTTGCTGGTGAGGCGACGAATGATGCGAGGGTGTAAAATACCACTCGTGTTGATTAAATCGTGCTTGATAACTGTCCGGACCATGGTAGGGTGATCCATGAAAAGACGAACCATCCGAGACCTCGATAGGATGGTTGGGAGTTCCGGTTGCGGGCTCGACGGGATCGGTGTCCTCGTCCATATCCTCTGCATGATCGCCGGAGTAATGATCCTCTGGCCCCAATGGGTTAAAACCCACTGGTTCTTGTATGTAATTTTCCGGGTTAAACCGGCCCCTAAAAACAGGTGTGGGGTTACCAAAAGAATTATGCGATAGGGATCGCTGAAGAGGTATGTAAGAAGGTTGAGGGTTATCGGGCTCATTTTCCGAATGTGGCCCATATGAGTTGTGAATGGGAGGTGTCAAACTGTGCGATACAGATCGTCTCGCAGGTTCAAAAAGGTTCCTCCGGTTTTCTCTAGGGTCAGCACTCGCAGTGGTGGTAGGAGCTCGCATGTGCGAAGGCCCGGCCTCGTCGTCATTGGGGGCGATGATTGGCCCCTTGCCTCGTCCTCTTCGTCGAAAGAATCTTGGCGGCATAATTAATCCTGTCAATACGACATGAGATAACGACAAGAATATATAAAATAAAGGACAAAACAAAACAAAGTGGAATTTGTCCTAGGTTATTTGTCTAGACTCGAAAGTTTTTGAAATGTGCAATTGTGTAACTGAGATTAAACACAAAAGGCTAGTGTTTAGTTCACTCAGCATTGGCTCTGATACCAACCTGTCACACCCCGAATTTCCACGTGTCACCGGTGGGCCCGGTGGGGGAGTATCGTGACGTGGTTGGCAACATAATAGTCAAACAACACAATATTTAATATGCACAGCGGAAGCAAATGAAAGATATATTTCAACCGAATAAAATATTGTAATATCGTGTATCACAAACAGTTGAAAGTTTATCCACAGAAGGATCAAAATAAATAGGAAACAATAGTTCAACAGACTTTAGCCATCTTAAGCTTGCGAGACTCTTTATTGATGCTAAGGAGAAATCCAGCCGATTACAATTAGTACCTGCATTTAATCTTTTTGGTAAAATACGTCAGTTTACACTGGTAAATACATTCAACCGACTCATTTTGAAAAGTTTAAAAAATTGATTTGAATGCACGTGGCACAAACTTTTTATAACTTGGGATAATTATTTAAATATATAATCTCGTAAAAGAATTACATGTTCCTTATGCGTTCAGTAGCCCGGATCGTGCCGGGTTAAAGATCAATAGACACACCACATAATCTATTTATGCCCTGACGAGTGTACGCCTACACTCTGCGCTTAGGTCGTGGCCATTTCGTAAAATGGTGCCAAGGATATCCGGGACATGGTCATTAACCCCCCAAAGGCTTTAAGTAAACAAAAAAAATTAAACGGGCCGATCAAATTTCAATTAACCACCATACGATGAAAGATTTAATGCCCGACCAAGCGGTATTTTATATACCGTACCCCAAGCCCGTATAGGGAAATTAAGTTAAAAGTATTTACCTTTGCAAGTATAATTCACAAACAGCAAATGCAAGTAGCTTTTACTTGTCCTCTTATTCTGGAACGAAGGTTTATAATAACCTATTAGAATCCTAACGGGTCTTTAGTTAAGCTTAAGCTTAGACCGGTTAGTTTTAAAGATACGGTTCGTACGCATGATTAAGCGAAGACCGAATAGAATGTGATTTAGACCTGACAAGATTGAAGACTTGCCTTATATGGGTAATCTAAGCACATTCTGAATTTTGGGGTAAAACCGATAAGGTTTGACCCGTTTCGGCTAATTTATGTAAACTAGGTACAAAAGCCGAACCGTACGCGCAAGAGGCGTAACGGGTAATCATAAGGGTCCTAACCAGGTTTCCTAAGTTAATATGCCTCAAATATGTTGTGATATCAGTAGGATACATTTCATTATGCCCAAAACGAATTTAAACACAAACTATGCCCCGTAGGGGTAATTTGGTCATTTATAAGGTTATAAAAGAGTTTAAGTATTAACCTGAGCTACAGGTCTGATGTGTTCAGCAAAAATACTTTGTTTACCAAGTTATAACAGTAGGGTATTGTATATATGTGAAATTTATCAATTATAACCAAACTATGCACCGTAGGGGCATTTTGGTAATTTCACACAAGTCGAAAAGCTCAAAACTGAAGTCTGAGTTAAAAAACTTTTGCTTACTGTTTAAATATTATAATTTACCTAAAATATCAGTAGGTATTAACCTTTGTATATTTAAAATAGTTTTAGTACATACTATGCGTTAAAAACGCTTAAAAAGGCGATTAGAAGCCGTTTCCGGGTTCTATACATAAAGCTGATATTTTTATTATTCCAGAAAGCTTAAAATAATTTATTTATCATTTAAAATCAGTAGCAAAAGGTTTGGGGTCAAAAAGATATGTAAAACTCCTTTTATAGCCCGAAAGGGCAAAACCGACAATTACCGGATTAAGCCTATGACTATAAGTTATGCTCATCCTAAAATTAATTAAAAATCTTCAAAAATCCCAAAATAATATATTACATCTGTGGGTAAAAAGTTTGATATCAAAAAATGAGTTTAAATAGGCTATACACTAATTACGCCGTTTAATTAACATAAAGCTTTCAATTTACGCTAATGAGCATAACTCTCAATCTACACCTCAAACTGATGTCAAATTTTGGGTGCAAGTTTATAAATCAGTAACTAAGGTTTCTACTCTTTTATATTTGCAAAATCATATTTTAAGGTGAAAAGGGCATAATGGTCAACATATGAGCAATTAACGGAATCATGCATAATAATTGGATAACTAATGATCCATGGTGTATAATCACAGAGGGTTATACTTGCATGTAACCTGGTCCTAAGGAAGCTCTATGGCAAATCCAATTCATACTAAAACGGGTCAGAACTGAAGTCAAAGCAAAAGTCAAAGTTTTGCGACTTTCGGTTCCGAACCGGGTCTCTACTGAAAATTGTCGGGTTGAACATGTTTAGACATGTTCTTACATTAATTACTAAGTTATAATAATGATCAAACAGGTTGTATGTGTTCTACATTGCTAATTATGTATAAATTAGAAATTAAGCATTCTGTTGACTTTTTAATAACAAGTTTGACCCGACATTTGACCTAGTTAGAGTGGGAATCAGAGGGTGCCCTTTTAAGGGTTCATTGTGTTAGATCTGAGTTTGATTCTGATTGTATTTTGTGTTTGTAATTAAAATGAAAATGGATGAGTGTGCAGCGGAATTATGATGAAAACAAACTTTGCATACAATCAAACGAGAGTAATACTTTGATCAAACATCTTTTCTCAATGAATCGGAAGATTGAATGTATTTCAATAACGATTACAATGATTGATGAATGAATGCAAACTCCCCCTCAGCCAGAGCTCAGTGTTTGTTCGTGCAAAGAAGACGATAATGCAAAGAGCTAATAGAACAGTACAAAGTACTGAACTATTTATAGGCACTAGCAAACCACTGAGCATCTTAGCTGACGTCACCATGAAAGTGACATCTAACCTCCTAACAAACTCTAACCTCTGATCTATACAAACACTGCTATGTTAACTACTGCTATTACATTACATTACAAAACAGACTATAGATCAGCTGCTGCAACCTTCCACTGCTGTGAACCCAGTAGTACTTGTCCGGATCAGCAGTGCTTGACTCAAGGCAGTAGATTGAATCAGCAGGGCTTTAGTCTTTCATCAGGTCTTTACTTGAGCAGCAGTTGTAGGTCAGCAATTTGCAAGATCAGCAGATAGGAGGTCAGCAGATGTTGAAATCACTTTCAAGGGGAGAGACTTATATGTAAACATCTGCTTATTCTGGATCCACTGCTCTGATCCAGTTTTGGCTTTAATTATCTGTTCCTCTGATAGGGTTCAATCCCAACAATCTCCCCCTGGAACAGATAATGCCAAAACTCTTCATTATTGTGGACATTTATTGCCTCATCAACAGTTCCCTTATCTGACCTTTAAATTGTAGTTCAAAGTCTAGGGCATCTGTGTCTTCATCATCCCTGTTAAGTGGAAGATCAAGGAGATCCTGCAAATCTTCAAGACTCAGGCCAAGAGCTTGTTCCCTTGATATTTTCTCCACTTCTCCACCAGACCTGAGCAGAGTCAATACGCAGGTCTGTTTGTCAGTTTCCCACTTTTGTATTTTTGAGCCTGGTGGGTTTCTTGGGAGATGTTTATTTGCAGAGGTATTTGGTGAGGCTGGCCTATTCATAACTGGCTGAGCAGTATTTGCAGTTTGATCCAAACCAAGAGTTTCTATGATCATTTTCTTTATGCCTTCTTTTACAAGGTCATCTCCTTTTATCATCTCTTGGATGGTTTCACCTCCCAACTGTTTGTGTGTCCTTCTTTTATAGATGGCAGCACCAGTTGGAGCAGTGGCTCTCCTGATTTGCAGCTTTGTTGGTCTTTTTGAAACCTCTGCTTCAGGATAGTCAGGCTTTTGAGGAACATTTGGATCTTTCTTTCTTAGTTCCTCCAACCTTTTGTAGGTGATCCTGACCACATCTTCTTTCCATCTAGCAATTTGTCTTTTGTTTCCATATTCAGCAGCAACCAGTTCTTCTTTCATTCTTTTCAGTTCTACCTGTTTGTCAGGTACATTCTTTCTAAACTTTGCCCAGTCAGGAGGAGTGTGAGTGACTTTCCTTTTTATCATGTCTTGAATTCTTGCTGCTTCATTTTCAAGCTCAGGAACAGTCCACTCTTTGTACAGGTATCTCTCTCCTTTGTACTT
Source organism: Helianthus tuberosus (assembly GCA_030545235.1). Lineage (NCBI taxonomy): Eukaryota > Viridiplantae > Streptophyta > Magnoliopsida > Asterales > Asteraceae > Helianthus > Helianthus tuberosus. The sequence goes on from CM060369.1 coordinate 91,738,784, forward strand.
CTTGTGAGCCATGATGCTTTCAATGTAGTCTTTCTTCAAAGTTTCAGCTGCTCTTTCTGAAATTTGTTGACTGACATTTTTTGCAAATTGTTCTAAGGATCTGACTTGTGTGAGCAGATATTGATAGTTTCTTGAAATTTCTTTGTCAGATTTCCCTTGTGTGTTTCTTTTTGAGATATCCTCTGCTTGCTTGGCCTTGATTTTCAAATATTCATCAACATTTTTAGGCCAGGGATATCCTTTTATTGATGGAAAACTCCTTTTGGCAGGGTCATCCTCATAGTAAAAAGATTTTATTTCTTCTCTAACAGCTGCTAGTTCAAGAGGAAATTGAACACCTGCAGGAGGTAAGGGCTTGTGCATTTGAACTGAAGAGAGAGGAACTGGTTTTGGTATTGTGACAAGAGCTAAAGATTTTGAAGATGTTTATGGTGGTGAAGTGTCATCATCTTTGAGAATTAGCCTTCTCCTCTTTGTTTGAGAAGGGGCTGATGATGTTTTGGATGGAACAGTGGTGGTGGATGTAGTGGCAGTGGTTTGTGATTGACTAACGGTTGTTGAAACAACTAGTGTTCCAACCACTGTTGTCATTACAGCAGATGTTGTAACAACTGCTGTCTTCTGCCTTTTGGCAGGAGGTGATTTTGTTTTTGGTGGTGATGGTGGTAAAGCAGTGGATCCGGTGTGTGTTGAAGTGGTGTGTGTTGAAGTGGGAGCAGATGTTGAAACCACTGAAGTACCGACTGTAGTTGATACAACAGGAGTTACAACAACTGTTTTAGGTGGTGGCTTTGGAGCAGACTTTGAACGTCTGGTTGGAATGGATTTGGGTAGCCTTACTCTTCTTGTAGGCTTCTTCTTTTCATCAACAAGATTTTCATCATCTTTTGACCCTGAAGTACCCTGATCCGGATAATCCACCCTGGCTTTCTTTTTGGCCTCTCTATCCCTTTTTACACTTGCAACTGCTTCTGCCAGTGCATTTGTGGTGACATCAATTTTCTTGCTTCCATCTGGGAGAGGGATCTGTTTGGTCATGTTTGCATTTTCTGGTTCAATGTAGAGACCATCATCTACTCCCTTCTTTTTCCACTCCTGAATTTTCTCCCCCTTTTTGGCATTATCTGAGGGAAGTTGATCAATGAAGAGAACAGTTAGAGGAGCAGTGCCAGTGGTGTGCAGGATATGAGTTTTGAGAGCCTTTAGATCAGCCTGAGTGTTCTTGAACCTGGACTCCATTGCATTTCTCAGCTGTTGAACATGTTTTTCATGTTGCTGATCTCCTATTTGTGCTTGTTGATGGAGAAAAGGTTGAAATAGATTCCAGAGCTCATTTGTAGCAGGTGCCTGTTGTGGAGCAGGTGCTTGAGATGGAATAGCAGTTGATTGTACCTTTTGTACTTGTAACAACTGTTGTAGCATATCTTTGAGTTCTGCAACAGAGTTATCAAGCTTTTCAACACGATCCGTCAATTTCTGGTACTTTAAACCATCACCCAATTTAATGGGATCATCTTATTTCCCACTAACAGTGGTTTTATCAGTGGTAGAGGTGGGGAGTATACTCCAAACATTAACCACTGATGCCCCTTTTTCTTGGTACTGGGGTCTTCTCCCTTCAACACTTGACAACCTTTTGATGTTGCCAGTAGGATAAATAAATCCACTGGTGGTTGGCAGAGGTGCTATAAAAGGAATTGCCTCCAAGGAAGTCTTATGGATGTAACCACTGTCCAACTGTAAACCAGTGGGTTCAACAGTTGTAGTGGCTGCTTCACTTGGATTACCACCAAGAGTTACTTGTAACTCAAGGGGTGTAACCTCCTCAGGTTGTGTTGGTGGGTTAGCAAGGAATGATACATCAGGCTCAGTCTTTTGTTGAGGCATATTCTCATTAACAGGTGATTGAGAAGGACTGAGTAATGCCTGGTTCAAATCTATTGTATCCAACAAAAGTTGTGTTTTTGGTGGAATTGTGGATGTGAGGTTGGGTGTAGAAAGAGAATTTGCCCCGGGCATTGGGCTGTGGATGATGGAAACGAGTGTTTCCAGAGCATCATAATGTGGTGGCCCTATGTGTACAACCTGTTCTTTTTGTGAAGAAGCAGGAGGAGTTTTGGTTATGGGTTGAGATATTTGTACCAACTGCTGTGAGGAAGTAGCAGCAGTGGTTTCTTGTGACATTTGTGCTGTCACAGGCAGTAGCTCTGGTATCTCATCCTCCAGAGTCGCCTTTTTGATTGGTTTGGGGGGTTTTTGATTTTTCTTTTTGTTTGCCTTTTTGGGATTTTTAGGTGTGGGTTTCAAAACAGTTGTTCTGCTGCTTTGATCACCTTGAGCCGTGGGCTCAGCAGCAGATACCTGAGGAGCAGTGGTAGCTGCTAAATTCTGCTCAGGCACCTCTGCTTGTGTTTTGCAAGGTGTTAACATTCTTGAAAAAGTTTCAGTTGTTAAACTGTTTATTTGAGTAGAATCACCTTGGATTATTTCTGCTAAATCATCCTTACTGAATTTCTTTTCAAAATAGTAACTTAAAAACCTTGGAAACAGTAAGAATGATTTTGTTTCAACATTATTAACCAAATCTTTAAAGTTTTCCCAAGAATAGTTAAAATTTTCTTCTTGAAGAATTGCATATCCCAGATTTTGAATCTTTAAAGGGATTTCATTGAAAGAAGTGGTTTTGTTTGAAACACATAGTAGGAGGGTATGAAATAAAAATCTGGTTGCAGAAGGAAAATAACCTTTTTGTAAGGTAAGTTTATTCATCATTGTGGCTTCATACCCTCTCTCAATGAAGTCAGTTTGTAACTCGTTTTTAGTGAAAGAAGTTTTACCTTCCTGATCATCGAGTTGAAAGACCTCTGAAATGGATTGTGGCGTGATTTGGACAGCTTTACCCTTTATAGAAGAGTGTATGGTGGTTGCAGTGTCTCCTTGTTTTTCAAGGGTTGCATTCTTCCAGAACTCTCTTTGGGTCTCCAAATAGATTGGTGCATCGGCGGTGAACAAAGTTTTGTACTTTGATTTTGCCATGGTGTCAATGATGGAATCGAAAACATTGGTGGTTCCTGGTTTTGTGAGAAGACCCAAGAGATTGTGATATGGTTTATATGGGATTTCAGTGGAGATTGCCTTTTGAGAGGCTGTTTTCGATGATGATTTGGAAGTGGGTTTTGCAGATGGCTTCGATTTTGTCATTTTTGAAGAGAATGATCGAAGAAATTTGTGAAGGATGAGATGAAAAACTGCTTTGAGAAGAGAATTTTTAAGAATTCAATTCGACAGTAAAACCCTGTTTTGGTGATGAGTGGGGATTTTTATAGGGAAGAAAGTGAATGCTGACGTGGCAACCGTTACAAAAAAGTCTGACCGCTATGTACTGCCCACGTGACAACCCCTGGTGAAAGTGAAGGACAGTACTTTTATGAAAGTGACTGATGAAGGCAGTGGTATTAAAGCAGTGGATGATTTTCACTATCAGTGGATAGCATATCAGTGGATAAGACACTGTTTTTGAACAACAGAGTTTATCAAAGAAATGAGAGAACAGGGGTTGACTTTCAGCAGTGGACAGATTTTTGAAGTAGAGCAGACTTTTGAACAATCAGTGGTTATGGCAGACTTTTAAGGATTTTAATGAAAATTTCATTGTGAGCTATTTTTAAGGATGGATTTTTGATTTTCTGAAAACATTTTGTTGCTTTTATTCATAGAAAAACAAGATGTTGCTTGTTATTCCATGTTCAACATCCCAATCCTAGAGACCAAGCTTTCAAAGGTGGCTGTATCAAGTGCTTTTGTGAGCACATCTGCCAGTTGGTCTTTAGTTGGGACATGATGCAGAGAAATCAAACCTTTTTCAAAGCAATCCCTCATAAAGTGATGTCTGATGTCAATGTGTTTGGTGGTAGAATGGGAAACTGGATTTTTTATGATATTTTCTGCTGCCTGGCTGTCCAACATGAGTGGTGTCTTTAAGGCAGTGATACCAAAATCCAGTAACTGATTTTGAAGCCACAGGAGTTGGGCTGTACAGCTTGCAGCAGCAATGTATTCAGCCTCAGCAGTGGATGTTGAAACTGCTGCTTGCTTTTTGCTTTGCCAAGAAACCAAGCAATCACCTAGAAACTGGCACCCTCCTGAAGTGGACTTCCTTGTGGTGTGACATCCAGCAAAGTCACTGTCTGAAAAACCTGAAAGCTTGATGTTCCCATTAGCTGGATACCAGATACCAAGTGTGGGAGCACCTTTTATGTATCTGAAGATCCTTTTTACAGCAATGAGATTTGATTTTCTGGGAGCTGATTGACTTCTTGCACAGACACATGTTGCAAACATAATGTCTGGTCTAGATGCAGTTAGGTACAATAAAGACCCAATCATGCTTCTATAAAGTGTTTGGTCAATCAGTTCATCTTTTTCATCAGACATGACCAACTTATTTGTTGTCATGGGTGTGCTGCATGGTTTACAATCATTCATATCAAATTTGGTCAAAAGTTCTTTAGCAAATTTGCTTTGATGAATGAAAGTTCCATTTTGCATTTGCTGTACTTGGAGACCAAGAAAGCATTGCAGCTCACCCATTGCACTCATTTCAAACTCAGCTGTCATGAGTTCTCTAAACTCTTCACACATTTTGTTACATCTGCTTCCAAAAATAATGTCACCACATAAATTTGGACAATCATTAAATCCTTCCCTCTCCATTTAAGAAACAGTGTTTTATCAATGGTACCTCTTTTGAAACCATTTGAGAGTAGAAAGTTGGAAAGAGTTTCATACCAGGCTCTTGGTGCTTGTTTCAAGCCATACAAGGCTTTGTTGATCTGGTTGTACTGCTGCTGGAGCAGTGGTTTGAGGTGCAACAGGTTGCACTTGTACCTGTGGAGCAGGGGTTTGAACGTACTGAATTTGTGGGATAGTAGTTTGGACATAATGCACAGGCACAGGGGCAGCAGCATAGTGAGCAGTGTTCACTTGAGCTGCAGGGGTGTATTGGGTATAGTGCACAGTGTTTTGACTTTGTGGTCTAGGGTTAGAGCTAGGATGAGTAATTATTGGTCCATTGTTTTGACTTCTGCATTCCCTAGCAAAGTGCCCTAACCTATTGCACTTGTAACACTTGATTTTCGATTTATCCAACCCAACCCTCAAATTCCCATGAAGTCCTGGGAATTTTCTCCCTGTTCTTTTATAGAATTTGCTAGTTCTAACACTTAGCAAAGCCAACTGGTGCAGAATATCCATCTCTTCTAAGTCAGTGGGATCAAAATGTTGCAAATCATTGAGTTCAAAGCTTAAACTGTCTGACATCTGGTTTTCGTTTGCAGTGAATGCATAACTAGCAGAGTGAGGATCAGGGTTGTTAAAATTTGCCCCAGCAGTTATGTCAATGAAGTGATCATAACCCTGATCCTTACCACTGCTCCCAGATTCTTCTTGACCCAGAAGATCAGTGTTACCGAATGTATAATCATCAACGGCTTTTCCTGACTCTTGTAACTTCCTTTTCTGGTTCAACTCCCTTTCATAGGTCAGGAGTCGACCGTGGAGTTGGGTCAAGGTCAGATCCTTGAACTCAGGTGAGTTTCGGGTGACAAAAGCTATGGTGTCCCATTTTTCTGGCAGTGACCTGAGGAACCTGCTATTTTGAGTTGAATTTGTAAAAGTGGTATTAACAAGCCTCAGTTCACTGATGAGACAACTGAAACGCTCAAATTGTTGCGTCAGTGATTCACCTCTAACATGACAAAATGTTTCATACTGTTGGTTCAGGATTTCCCTATTGTTTTCTATGACTTCTTCGGTTCCCCCAAACTGTTCCTTAAGCGCGTCCCATAACTCTTTGGCACTGTTACAGTGTAACAGTCCAGCATATATCTCATTGGGCAGCGCTGATGCTATGATACTAAACGCTTTAGCATCTAGTTCGAACTTTTGATAGTCGGTTTCGGTATAATTTTCAACTGGTTTTGGAACGAACTTTTTAGCATCTTCAGCGCTTGGCACTGTGGGAACGTGGGGACCAAAGACGACAGACCTCCAACAACCTGTTCTTTGTTGAGCGAGGATGTGACCCATCCTCCTCTGCCAGATGTTGTATTCATTTCTTTTTAGCATAGGTGGTTTAAAAAGCGAGCCGATGTTGTTTTTGTCATCCTGAGATTGTGACGTCATTCTTGTTGTTTTACAGACACTGAGAAATCAACTTTAATGGTGATTAATCCTTGCTCTGTTTTTCAACAAACGAACAAACGATCAGTATCAACTGTTATGAGCCGAACTATTTACGTCAAAATGATTGTTAGATCAAATTTGACTGTCCAGGCTCTGATACCAATTGTTGGATCTGAGTTTGATTCTGATTGTATTTTGTGTTTGTAATTAAAATGAAAATGGATGAGTGTGCAGCGGAATTATGATGAAAACAAACTTTGCATACAATCAAACGAGAGTAATACTTTGATCAAACATCTTTTCTCAATGAATCGGAAGATTGAATGTATTTCAATAACGATTACAATGATTGATGAATGAATGCAAACTCCCCCTCAGCCAGAGCTCAGTGTTTGTTCGTGCAAAGAAGACGATGATGCAAAGAGCTAATAGAACAGTACAAAGTACTGAACTATTTATAGGCACTAGCAAACCACTGAGCATCTTAGCTGACGTCACCATGAAAGTGACATCTAACCTCCTAACAAACTCTAACCTCTGATCTATACAAACACTGCTATGTTAACTACTGCTATTTCATTACATTACAAAACAGACTATAGATCAGCTGCTGCAACCTTCCACTGCTGTGAACCCAGCAGTACTTGTCCGGATCAGCAGTGCTTGACTCAAGGCAGTAGATTGAATCAGCAGGGCTTTAGTCTTTCATCAGGTCTTTACTTGAGCAGCAGTTGTAGGTCAGCAATTTGCAAGATCAGCAGATAGGAGGTCAGCAGATGTTGAAATCACTTTTAAGGGGAGAGACTTGTATGTAAACATCTGCTTATTCTGGATCCACTGCTCTGATCCAGTTTTGGCTTTAATTATCTGTTCCTCTGATAGGGTTCAATCCCAACACATTGCCCACATAATTACCAACTTATAACTACTTTCAATTCGACTAATCACTGGACCATTAGTGATTAATCGTGAAGTCAACCGTTAATTACGACGGTTTGACTTTTAAGCTTAAACTAAGTAAAAACTCAACTAAGAAAGGTTAAGTATACTTACTGAAGTCCTATGCACGAAATGTGATCACTTGAGTCTGCTTTGGAGCTCTAGAAATGATCAGAAATGCTGAAGGAAGGTGTGAAGAAATGGTTGCAACTTTGTGGCCTTTTATAGTGCTTTAATCACAATGGATTTTTGACACACAACACTACCAATGGTCCCTGATCAATAACACATGTCCCTAAGGGCCTAGGGGTTGTTTAGGGGTCGCCCATGGAGTGAAACAACTGATTAAAGTCGGTTAATGCGTGAAACCAGGCTGTTGTCTAAAGTTTCTGCAACTGGGCGTCTGACGCGGCCCACGTAAGACCTTAAGATGTCTTACGCGGCCCGCCTGAGCCTCGTAATCAGGTTTTACATTTTCAAGTTGTTGCATATTGTCCCTTGGCCTTTCGAAGGGTCAACTAACTTATTTCTTGCAATATAGACCCTCTAAATTGACACATAAGGGCTTCAAGATATATACCCACTTTGTTAAGACCTCGGTTAACTTTATTGTTACCCGAAAAGTCATAACTTTCAACGTTGACGCTTTAACCCCTTGTATGCGAATTTGATCATAACTTTCTCATACGATAACGAAACTTTATGAAATTTATATCGTGCATTCTAGTGAGCATAATTAACCGTTACAAAGCTTCGGGTTTGTTAAAAGGTCACTCAGAGGTATAACTTACACATGTTGACACATTTAACCCCTGTAGTTTGTAATCTCTCACTTTCTTTCATTTTTAGCTACGTATGATCCATGATTTATTCGTTTAAAGGTATTAGCATCATGTAGGGTTATTGTAAGGTATATTTATTCACTGTTGACATTTTGAACTCGTATATTCACATACTTTCCATGTTTGTCAACTTTAGTCCTTTCAGAACATCCTTTCTCACGTTCAAACTTATGACACGTGTCAACACATTATAGGACGTGAATTTTCGAGGTGTTACATTTTCTTTTGTGATTTCTAACTTTTTGTTGCCTAATTTTGTATTTTTTATAGATGTTGCCTTTCTAAAAGAAGAATAAGGTAGTGTTTGGTATACAGAAATGAGAGGCAAAATGGAATTGACTATTACGTGTGAATGAAAAAAAATGAGTTTGGTTGATTAAGGTAATGGAATCACCTATTATATAGGGCATTCTATTCCCTTAAATTCATTCCATCCATATTCTTTGTTTTTTTTTTCATTCCATTCCTTCTCTCACCATCTCCCACCACCACCACCACCACCCACCATCGCCACCACCACCCGCCGCCACCACCCTACACCTTCGACCACTAGCGCCAACGCCTACAACCACCACCCCCGACGCCACCGCCATTGAACGCTAAAGACGGTTGTCGCCACCACTCTCCACTACGAACATTGGCGCCACCACCGCCCACCATCACCCATCACCCACCACCGCCACTCTCCGCCACCTAACACCGGCTTCGCCGTCGTCGCCACCACCACTCGCTGGCTGCCACCACCTCCACCGACCACTGCCACCGCCAACTACCACCGCCATCGACCACTGCCACCACCCATCGTCGATTTTATTCCTCCTCCTTTTCTTGCCTATCAAACAATACAAGATAACCAAACAAGACCACGAAACGGTAATGATCCATTTCATTCCTGTATCTATTTCATTATCTCGTTCTTTCCATATGATTCCTTTTACCTAATACCTCTTCAATGTAGAGAAGATTAACTTTTGAGCAATTTTGATGTTACATGATGATCAAGTCTAAGTTGTTTTGTGGATATGCTCCCCTTGTGACAATTCTTATTTTTTTTTTTTGGTTCACCAATGGAGAACTCTACTCGATCTGGGATACGAACACGACATATAAAAAACGATTAATAGAAAAGTTAATTAGCATCCACCTCAGAAACTAAATGTGTTATATTTGTGCATTGTTTCCTAAGATAAAAGTAAAAATATAGACATATAAGAGAAATCAAATCATGTTATGAACAAGCCTAATAGCAAGAAGGTGAGAAAAGATATTGGAAGAGAAAAAGATGTTTATTATTGATGGTCATGTTCATACAATAAATACAATGGAATATATATATAGGGTAAAGAAACTTGGAGAATAAGCCTATTCTATTTTAGGCGTTGATAAGCACAATATCAATATATTTATAATACTCCCCCTTGGTTATCAACTTTATACGCTTGGAGATGCTGCCTCGTTAAAAACCTTGCTAGGAAAACCCAGTGGGACAAAACCTCAGCTAAGGGAAAAAGAGTGCAGTGCGTATTGTCTCCCCCATGATACGTCTGGATTGGGTACGTTGCCTTATTAAAAACCTTACTAAGAAAACCCAATGGGACAAAACTTAGTTAAGGGAAAAAGAGTGCAACTTGAATAAACCTCCCCCTCATTATAATACGTATCTTTTAAATGACGTGTGTCCATCTTCCTTGGAAGTTGATCAAAGCTTTTGTAACTAATGATTTGTCGTTTGATCCCTTAATCCCTCAATGTGCAATCCTTTATGTTGAGCAATGTTGTATAATCTTCTAACAAGACTTTAGGTCCCTCCTTTCGAAAATATCATATGTCCACGATTGTGTTTTGTTACATTCCTGCATCTACAAGACTATCCAAACTTGTTTTGATGGGTTAGTAAAATATAATCAAATATCGTTTATACCTGAAATATTTCTTTGAACTCGTTCCAATGCCTCTTTGCTTGACAAAGGCTATATCATGACAATACTCAAGTGAAAAATATTATTAACCATACATAGTTAGCAAAACATATTAATGCACATATGCATTTAACGATGATACTTCTAGAATGAGAATCTCTACTTTGGTAGGAGATGATAACAGGCATTTCTTATAACAAGTGACTTAAAAACCTTTAACATACTTTAAGGTTCAACTATGTCTATACTAAAATATCCTAACATCATCTTCTAGATGTACTTGAAGGATTGATAAGATATAATTACATATATATACTCGAACTGCAGTTCGAGTAATAATTAGACCGTGCCAAGGTCATTCAAAAATTCTCTCTCTAAAAGCTCGACAATTTCTCTCGATGATGCCTAGACATCATCACTGTAAATTGCGATTATAGTGAACTTATAAAAGTAGAATGTTGATAAAACATGGCTAATTTAATCAAACTTATATCCCTCTTTAGGCGAATATCTCGAGTTGTACCACACTCGACCTGACTATTTTTGTCCATACATATTTTATCAACTTCATATAGTATGTTCTTGAGGTTTTGACATCAATGCTTTTGGCAGTATCAATCCATGGGGGAATTCGTTCCATCTTATCCCAATATACATGTGCTTTCACTCTTTAGAAGTTTTGCTACATAAATTTGCCCATTTAACATATAGATATCTATATCATATGGAAAAATGTCATGAACACTTGCTTTTATCTCCAAAATCCATATTGTACCATGCGTGTACATTATTTATTGAGATGTCATAATCATCGGGTACAAGTTTTCTATGTATGTTTCTTGGTGCACAAGTATTACATCGTTAAGATGTTTCAATTAACTTTTTAAGCACTCAATTGCTTTAGAAACTCATCATGAGTTCCAACATGTAAAATAATCATAACATATTCAAATCCAAATATGTATAAATGATCAAATTGTTCTCGAGAACTTACTTTACATGACTTACTTAATTTAATCCTTCGGGACTTTCATGTAAACTTTCAGTATCAAGTGATACATAACATTCATAAGACGCATATCAATGCTCTCTTTATATTACCAGACTAATAAAATATTGGAAAGTCAATGCATCCACCACTAGAGAATACGTCTTTTTATTATCAATCATAGGTCTTTGTGAATATTCTTGTGCCACTAATTTTTCCTTATATCACTCAATTTGATTTTCACATAATTCGCATAAAAGACCTGTTTATATCCAACATATTTTACAACTTCAGTTGTACGGACTGTTGATCCAAAGACTTTCCATGTCATTAGAGAATTCAATTTTGCCTTATTTGCATCTTTCCATTTTGGCCAATCATTTCTATGTTTACGTTCATAGGCAGATCTCAAATCTTGATCCTCATCGCTTAATAATTTCAAGCGCTACATTATATACAAAGGAATAACGACGTCGATTTTATTTCGATTCCATACATATCTTAGACATGATACAATTTATCGAGATCTCTTTATTTTCAGGTACCTGAGGTTCTTCTTGAACCTTCATGTCTACTGTCTCTTCATGAGATCTTATTACTATAACCTCGACTTGACCATCTTAATTACTTGCTCCAATTTCGAGGAATTTTATTATTGGAATCAACTAGTCTACCATGCTTTAGGCGTGCAATAGACTCATTACAAAATATATGGTTGTCCTCTTGGGACACAAATATAACTGGAGCATAAGCAGTTGATTATGTGACTAACTTAGTCACTCTATTTAGGTCAGTGAACTTGTCTGGTAATTTGTTCTTTAACATAGGTAAATGAATTATCCTTTGAACTTCTGGTTCACCATTTATAGTCTGAGGATCAAGATGACATGATAATTCAATCCACTTTTCACTTTCCAACTGCTTGTTATCCTCCCCTTATGTTGGGAACATTCATTCACTAAAGTGAAAACCAATGAGCCGTAAGCAAATCTTTCACCAATGGTTTTAAGTATTTAATCATAAACAATTTTTTTACCCAACATATATTCTCAACCCTTTTAGAGGTCCCAGAATTGTGCTAGTGGTGGATCAATATTACATATACCGCACAACTAAAATCTTAGAAGGGATGTATTTGGTTCCTGACCAAAAACAACTATGACGGGGGAAGTATGATGACATATTGGCTTGATGTGAATTAATGTTGTACATGTAAAATCACATGTACCTAAATACAAACATGAATTATTGCTCTTATGATCACTGGATTTGCAATCAATTGTGAACGTTTACTGATCGTCTCAATAAAGCAAATATTGTATAAACATAAGCTATATGAAGTTCAACATTTATTCCAATAATCATTTATAACTTGGGAATTGAATTCACCGTTGCTACTAAAATAAATATACCAATCTGGATTTATGCTTGCTATCACCTTAGCTAAGCCACAATCACACAAACTTCAGATTGTGGATTTGATAATCATTTAGACGATGCATCGATTTAAAACACTAAATGGTATCATGTTGGGATATGCATATCCTTCAATCACTTCTAGAATATTTAGGGATGCTCACCCTACTTTGGTTGGTAAATAATGAATTTCCATTGAGAGCAAATATTTCATGCTAATTACCAACTTGAAGAATCTTCTAGTTCTCAATACATCTCACATCATCATTGACACGATGTGGTCTAACCAGTCATGCCAATTAATTAAATAATTATGATCTATAAACTTCTAGTTTATGATCGTATATGTATTACTTGCACTTATGCTAGTACAAGACTTAAGACACAAGATAATTATATATATCATTTGAAACTATCACCTCCATCATTTCCACATATCATTCTCATATTATTGTTCCCTTATTTTGCCACTTATGGTGGTCAATCTCATTATTAACATAACCATCGTTCTGATGATCAATCTCATTCTTAATATGACCATCATTAAATCTCCAATTAAGTCTATGATCACAACGATCAATATATAATCACATTCACTTCAAGGAATAGAGTAAAACCAAACATGCTTCATAATTTTCATTATTTTCTCATATATACGAATATTAAGTTACTTCAAACCTTTCATACTTTTTTAATAATATTATTACTTCAAAAGTATATTTGAGGTGTGGACAAATAAAAATTGTTTTATCTGATTTCCCTTGTAAATAATCTTCTCTTTGCAATTTTCTTAACACTAATAGAGAAGTAACTAGTTTTCCGAGTCATATTAGATTTACTGGTCTAGCCTTTTACGACCTTTAATAACTTCTTAATGAGATTCAGGGAGAGAGTATGACACTTTAGATGTAATGTCTAAACACATTTATTCCTTTTCATGGATAAAATCACAACTTTAGTTTCGAGTTCTGTTCAATACGTGTTTCTATATATTCGAATAAATATGTACATAATGTAATAACATGTCATCATATATAACAGGTTATCATAAAAAATATATGAATAAGATGTTCTTTTTCATCAATTACTAGCATATATATATATATATATATATATATTATATATATATATATATATATATATATATATATATATAGAGTAGGGTTCGCACGGAAAGTGTGTTTTTCCTAGAAAGTCTAGGAAGCGATCTGGTCCATCCGATTGGTGTGTTTAAGGGTTGAGATTAAATCAATGGCAATCTTGTAATATTTGAGTTTAATTAATTGATTGTTTTAAATGAGTAGGGGCAATTTTGTCAATGGCCGTGTTTTAAATCAATTAGATAACTGCCCAGTTCCTAAATTCAAGCGATTTTCCCTCTCTCTCTCTCTCCAAACCCATCTTGGAAACCCCAATCCCTACCAAAAATAACTACAATCATGGAAGAAGATAACTTTAGAAACGATGGAGAGCACCAGATCAAATTAAAACACTTCTCCATCTCCACCATCTCCGAGTTCATCATCACCATTCAAATATTGTTCTTATCATCTCCGTTTTCTTGACGATGTGTTTTAACAACAAGCAAATTAATACAGTTGTGTTTTAGCAGCAAGCAGATTCATACAGTTGTGGTTTAGCATCCAGATTCATACATATGTGTTTTAACAGCAAGCAGATTCATACATGTGACAACCCTCACTAAACCAGGTATCCGTACGACTTAATTAATAATTAATTATTGCTTAATTACTGTGCTTGCTTGAACTTGTGAATAAACTGCTACTTGAACACTGATACATGTACTTACTTGCATCATACTTTACTTGCTGTCACTACATTATTTACATGACTGAACCTTAGTGACAAACATGATGCACAAAAAGCACAGTAGCACTATAACGGATAACCTATTGAACATGCTGATAAAGCCAGCATCAGGCAAACACTGCCTCTAAGGCCTGTATGAGCCAGAAATATTTTGCTACACTAGTGATGAGTGTAGGGATATAAGGGTTGTAGAACTGCGTCTCTAGGAATAAGTCACAATGACTGGATGTGCCTAAAACGTACTCTAAGTACAAAACTCAGCACTTTACATAATAATTCAGCTTTTAGCTAACTAATAAAGTGCCAAAACTTGAGAAAAATATTACTAGACACTTTCCAAAGTGTCAGAGATAAGTTGTGTCACTAAAAAGGGTATTAACGACACTTAAAGCTTTGTTAAGCACTTTAACGGATTACTATCCAACCGAACAACCGGACTATACCCGGAACATGAAAATATTGTTATTTTCATTATTTACCTTTTTCTGAGCCAGTTAGGGTCCCTGAACACCCTAACAACCATTGTAACGCGTGACACACAACTAACCGGGTTAAGCACTTAGTTAACTACACTTAACCTAACTAGAACCTAACTAACTAGTTGGTTTCGAACTAGCCCCCCCCCCCCCCCTTTAGAAACTGTCCCCTAGAGGGGGACACCCTTGTACTTGGATGATTTGTTTAATAATTGTTGCTTAATATCTAGTTAACATATAAACCATTGGGTAATTACCATAAACTTTGTCTATAAGATCAACATTTAGCACATTATGTCATTCACCACTTAACAAGTTTCACACACACTCTCTCCCTCTCTAGAAAGCTCACGGCCGAACACCCCCCTCCCCTACATCCATTTTCGAGTTTAGTTCATTCCATTCCAACATCATACAAGCTTCAAGGATCGCATATTAGGAAGCTTGGTGCAAGCGGAAGGCGAAGGACCTCTTTATCTTGCTTTTATCCACGCGTTTTTCGCATAGATTCTTCCCTAGCCTTGAGCTAGTGGTATGTTGCTTAAATCACCTTCTTGAACTATTCTAAAGTGGTTAATACGATATATGATGATTAAAACTCGAAATCCTACAAGATGATACTTTAAAGTCTACTAAAAATGCTATAAGTGTTGGATAATAGCTCATATGTTGTGTAAATGTTGTAGTAATTGAAATTTGTGATTATTTAGACCCGATCTATGTTGTGGTAGCTCGGATCATCATTTAACCCGGTTTAGTCATGATCTTGGGTTATGACATAAAGCTTGTTTAAGCATAACAAGGGTTAGAAGATGAAACTCTACCACACAAGAATCATGAACTTGTGTAAAAGTGTTTTAGTTTGTACAATAGTGTTTAAAACTAGCAGATCTACGTATCTGCAAGTGGTATTTTCAAAGGACCAAGCGTTAAAGAAATCATGCTTTCTAAAAATGGATCTTACACTAACAAGAATGGTTTTTAGAACACACAAGTGTGTAAACACTTGTGTAACACAAAGTTTCGACAGAATAACTATTTTTGTAAAAGTTGACGAGAAGTTGTAAAGACGGAACTTCCATAAAAACGAGGTTTTCACATAATCGGATTATTTTATATATAGATCCACTAAAAGTAATGAGATTTACTTCACAGTTTGGATAAACCACAAGTTCATGAAATTTATGCGATTTATATACATATTTTGACTAGTTTGTGATTTGAACATTGTTTTGGTTGATTGAGAAAATTGTTGGTTGATTTGTAAAAGAAAATGATACGCTTGAAAGCGTGGCCACCTCCAGTTACAGAGGAAACTCTGGCGAAATTTTTCCAAAAGCCTAACACTTAGAAATATTTTCACTATAAGTGTTAGAAAGACATTTTGACTAGTTTTCAAAATATAAGTTTCGCCACGACTATATTTACAAAACATCGGAGGTGGGATTTTCACAAAATAAAACGTGATACATAAATATATTTAGTATATATTTTTCACAACATCACTTGTATAAGTGTTTATGATTATTTTGTGAACTACGTAAATATTATTTTTAGAGTAAAAATAATATTACTAAGTATTATTTTGGGAAATCACATGTATTAAAAGATAATATTTTTGGGAAGAATATTTATGTTTTGAAGTTGGAAATAAAATATATTAAGTGAGACTTAATAGTGAAATCTGAATGTTACGAACACACATGTACTAAATCCCCCCATCCTTGGGAAGGAAAATAACTACCAAGTATATACAGAACGTAAACACGAAATAGTTGCCTAACTATTTCCCAAAAACTTAAACCATAAAGCTAAGGCACGGTCGTCCGTCTAATAGAGTTAGCACGTGTAGGTCGTCATACAGCTGATTGATTTGGAGGCATACTTGGTAGAGACGCACCACGGTGAGTTCATGTCCCCCTTTTCTCTAACTGTTTTTAGTTTTCTTAACTGCGGGGGTGAAATACATGTTACTTTGATTACAAGTACTTTATACATGGTATGGTTAGCGTAAGGAGGTTTATTACTTAGATCATGTGAGTGGGTAGGCAGAAACTGGAGGCCATTAATCCTCATTGTAGGACCGAGGGACGTAAGCGGTAGATCTATCTGGGTGTAGCGAGCCCAACTCTAGGCCCAACAGAACGGACCTCTGAGAGGCCCAACAGAACGGACCTTGGAGTGACTTTGTACCCAACCCTAAATCTGCTAGGTTTGAGTCTTCCTACTTGCACTTCACATATATCGGTGGCCTTGCAAACCACTGGTGATCTCTTTTTCCTTATTTGCTACATACCAAGACTATTTTTATACTCACAAAGGTTTACTTACTCACTTACACATGAACTCGCTCAACATTATTGTTGATTTTTCAACTTACATGTATTTCAGGAAATTAAAGATCTGGCGCGGTATGTTATGTTTTCCCGCTGCATAAGGGTTCCAAGGTCATCCCAGTTTAGGAAATGTGACTCTTTCCTGGACAAGTCACAAATCTTAAACTGCGTTTATTTCATGTCGGTGTTTATGTTATTCAAGACAATGTTTTATGTTATGAGGTTGTAAGTCTCTAAGACAATGTTGTGTTACCCTGGTTTTTAAAACTTAATCGAATGGATGATCTTGCATGATTTTATTTCATATAGCTTTGTTATGGTTAAGCTATGGTATTAAGAAGTCACACCAAAATAACCACGCTTCCGCAAAGCCAGGGTGTGACAATACAGTTGTGTTTTAGCATTCAGATTCATACATATGTGTTTTAACAGCAAACAGATTCATACAGATGTGTTTTAACAACAAGCAGATTCATACAGATGTGTTTTAACAGCAAGCAGATTCATACAGATGTGTTTTAACATCCAGATTCATACAGATGTGTTTTAACAGCAAGCAGATTCATACAGTTGTGTTTTAACAGCAAGCAGATTCATACAGATGTGTTTTAACAGTAAGCAGATTCATACAGATGTGTTTTAATAGCAAGCAGATTCATACAGATGTGTTTTAACATCCAGATTCATACAGATGTGTTTTAACAACAAGCAGATTCATATAGCTGTGTTTTAGTATTCAGATTCATACAGTTGTGTTTTAACAGCAAACAGATTCATACAGTTGTGTTTTAACAGCAAGCAGATTCATACACTTGTGTTTTAGCATTCAGATTCATACAGTTGTGTTTTAACAGCAATCAGATTCATACCCTGTGTTTTACCATCTTTATATTGTGGGATCTATAAAAAAAATTGACTTTAGCCCTGTAAACTGTTAAAACACAGCATCAAGAACATGCTGATAAATTCCAGTAATCTTCTGAACAATGGAATATGCGATGTAATGTGACATGGAATTTTAGTTAATGAACACATTGACTTCCAGATTTGAATTCAAAAATAATAAAAATTCCGAAAATCATGGAATTTTAGTTAATGAAGATACATTCCAAAAATAAAATTAAAACGTGAAATTACATGATAGCCCTTCTACTTAAAATCCCTCAATGACACATGTCCAATTCTTATTCCTTCCTAGACTTTCTAGGAAAAATAGACTTTCCACCCAACTCCTAATTGACTTTAGCCCTGTAAACTGTTAAAACACAACATCAAGAACATGCTGATAAATTCCAGTAATCTTCTGAACAATGGAATATGCGATGTAATGTGACATGGAATTTTAGTTAATGAACACATTGACTTCCAGATTTGAATTCAAAAATAAAAAAAATTCCGAAAATCATGGAATTTTAGTTAATGAAGATACATTCCAAAAATAAAATTAAAATGTGAAATTACATGATAGCCCTTCTACTTAAAATCCCTCAATGACACATGTCCAATTCTTATTCCTTCCTAGACTTTCTAGGAAAAATAGACTTTCCACCCAACTCCTACTCTCTCTCTATATATATATATAATTTATTATGATATAACCAATCACAAATATTTAACATAAATAAATTATCTCTATCAAGTTCCCATAATATTATTAACATCATATAAATCATTTTGAGAATTGTCTAGTCAATTTGCAAAATTAGCAACACTATCTTTTATCACACGTATTCATACATTCAAATTTTTATACGATTCATAAACTTTAATGACTTAAATATATATATATATATAATATGTATGACAAGATCCACAAATATCATGATAAATAAGGAAACTAATAATAAAATCGTTTAAGTTGGAGATGAAACGTGACTTGAGATAGGTAGCAAACTGAAAATCATTGTTTGTGAGATTTTATTTATATAAAATTATATATTTATATATAATATAACTCCAACTTAAACGCAGGTCACATAAGTGTATACACTCACAAAACTATGACAAAAATACTTGATGCATTACAACGTGAAAAACTAATATTTTAATCTCATAAATGTCACGTAAAATTTAGGAATAAATTTTCAAATTTAAAGTAAAGCTATATTGCATCAACTTTCGTTTGTAATTTATATAGTTTTTATAAAAGCGATTTATATTTTCTTGAATAAGCAATCATATATTATAACTATTGTAATCTGTCTTTTTCTATATAAAAATTAACTAATTATTTATATAAAAACAGATTATTAGTTAAATTTTAGAATATCTTTGTAAAAGAATCATCAAGTGTTAATTTTAGTTAAAACACAATTGTCAACATAAACAAATCTAAAACCGAAAGAAATTTTTGAAACATGTTTTAGACCGATCGAAACAAAATATTTATGGTGATAATAAGAAACCCACAACACTTATCATAATTTTACAATGTTTTTTCAAACACATTTGCTTCTAATATATGTTAATTAATTAATTAAAAATAAACTAAACAATTAAAAGTTACTTAAGAATTTATATGAATATGATGTTGTGATATCTTAATATCTGGCAATTAGTTATGGAAAATATCGAACGATCTAATTACAATATAGATACAATACTACAAAATAAAACTTCAGAGTAGTTTAACCATCATAATCCCACTAGCAACCCGGCCAACACCAATCATATGTTTAATTTGCTAACAAGTAGAAACAATATATATTTTAAAACCTATTTACGTACCTTAAAAATCATTCGAATGACCAACATCACCAGAGCAGCAACAAACCAATATCTTTTACTTTCCATGACTGGTGGAAACAAAACTTTCGCCAGAACTCTCCATGTATCTCACAAACTCAAGAAGGGTTTTAGGTATGACGAGTAACAAGGTTAGGGTTAGGGTTTTCAACAGAGTAATTTCGTGCTGATAACGTGTTATGAACAAGCCTAATAGCAAGAAGGTGAGAAAAGATATTGGAAGAGAAAAAGATGTTTATTATTGATGGTCATGTTCATACAATAAATACAATGAAATACATATAGGGTAAAGAAACTTGGAGAATAAGCCTATTCTATTTTAGGCGTTGATAACCACAATATCAATATATTTATAATAAATCATTGTATTTTCTTCTATTTTGGAGTCTAATAATATAGAATTATATCCTAAATAATTATATTTATATGACAATAATTGATCAAAGGTTCCTCCAACCTTTTAAAATGTTAAAGCATCCAAGTCGTCATCCATCCATGTACCACCTTCCTTGTTAAATTGAAGCCACATATACGAGTCAAAGCAAAGCAAACCAAAGAAGAACCCTAATTTTATCTTCAGTTTTTTGCAAAATTAGCTCAAAAAATGAGCTCAAATCAGAAGACCCAAACCGCATTTTGTATACTAATTCTACTACAATTACTACCTCATGTGAGATCTCAAAACCCACCTCCTCCTCCTCCTCTGTACGCCGATTTCAACCCTTCAATCATCACAATAATCGTCATTCTAATAGCAGCCCTGTTTCTAATGTTCTTTTTCACGATCTACATCCGTCGGCAGTCAACTGAAGGCGGTGTTAGCATCCGTCGAGCTCTCTCCACGCGCCGCGCCAACGCGCCGTCACGCGGCCTCGATCCGTCGGTCATCGAGACGTTTCCGACGTTCGTATACTCCACCGTCAAAGGCCTCAAGATCGGTAAAGGTGCTCTTGAGTGCGCCGTGTGTCTCAACGAGTACGAGGATGAAGAAACGATTAGGTTGATTCCTAAGTGTGATCACGTGTTTCATCCTGAGTGTATTGACGCTTGGTTGCAGAGTCACGTGACCTGTCCTGTCTGTCGTGCGAATCTTGTTCCGGAGTCGGTAAACGTCGTCGTTTCTGATCCGGTTTCGACCTCTGTTAATGAAGAGGTTGTAGTCAACGTGCAAGAGCAAACAGAGTCTGTAAACCAGTCTTCTATGATTCCGAGATTGTTTGACAAGTTCAGATCTCATTCAACCGGGCATTCGCTTGTTCAACCAGGAGAGAATATGGACCGGTTCACGTTGCGGTTGCCTGCGGACGTGAGGAAGCAAGTGGTGAGCCGGGCTCTGCTGAACCGGAACGGGATGGTGGGAGAAGGGAGTGAGAGGAACGGGTACAGGAAAAAATCGTACAAACGGCTGCAGAGCTTAGACCGGGTGATGGTGAGGTCAGAACGCTGGGTTATGTCGAGGGCACCCTCGTTTTTGTCACGAGCCTTATCTATTAGGTCTCCCAGGGTGGTGGTGGTGTCTGGTAACAGCGAGGCGTCAACGTCGTCAACCACGCCTAAAGGCTCTAAGACGCTCGATACGATTCCGCTAAATAACTTGGGACCCAAAAGTTGTTAGACTTCATTCTTTCTTTAGCGTTAGTTGTTTGCAAGTACAAGATTACAAGTACAGAAGTGCCGTAGGTTAGTTTGTCGGTAAAAAACAATGTTGTTGAATTCTCTCTTATCGTAGGATGTCATCATCATCATACTCAGTAAATCCCACCAATAGCAAAGCTAAGGTAGGGTCTGAGGAGGGTAAGATGTAGACAGCCTTACCTCTACCCGTTAGGAATAGAGAGGCTGCTTCCAGTGAGACCCCCGGCTCGATAGTAGTTTCGCATCAAGCCTTGGACATAAGGCACATAACACTCAGCAATTAAGACAAAGGCCGATTAGTGCATGTACCCCCTTATCTTTGGCTATCAATGCCACCACATGATGCATGATTAACCATCCCCCTGTTTTAACGTTATTTTCACGAAATTAGTAAAATAACGATAAAATTAGTGCACTTTCACTTTTGTCCCCCGAGCGCCCACACATATATACATTATATGCGCATACCGCCAGCGGGGCATTCTTATCGTAGGATGTAATTTTGTAAAATACTTCCAGTTACAAGTTACAACTATATCAATCAAGTTTTTATTGCATTCATTGGTTTACTGAGTTATTTGGTTCTACATAACCTGTATGCACCAACCGAAACAGACGCTGTGTTGCTTTCGTCGCTACCACCTCTGTTATGCTGCCAAATAAATAGGGGTGAGCAACGGGACTGAACCGAATCGAACTCGGAGTCGGACTGTTAGCACTAGGGTCGGTCCGGGTTGTAACGGGTTAATTTGGGTCGGTCTCAAGACCGGTTCCAGAGTATAGTGGCGGATCTAAGAACTTTTTTCACTAGGTTCCTTTTGGTAGATGTCACTATTTTTTTTCCAAATCATACAGGGTTCTCACTAATTTTTTCCAAACCGATTGGTTTCCTAGGAACCCACAAAAGTGGCCTAATCCACCCCTGCCACAGTAGGACCGAGAAGCTTTATTTGAGTTGTTTACAGCTTTGTTTAAGTTATTCAGTCAATACAACAGACGTATTAAAGAATCTTGAAGAAAAACTAGCCTTATGTAAATGATTTGTTGATATATTTGCAACAGAAAGACACATTTACAAAAGGAGTTGGAGCTAGAGGCTGCATTGAAGCAAAGAAGTAATCACTTCTGCAGTTTGAGAAACAAGTCAAAGAGGCATTCACTAACCGTTGCATACTTAACATATATCAGGGCCGAACCCATATATTGGTTACCCTACAAAAGGGGATGTAGAGATTGCCGGTAGGAGAATAATCTCCTATTTTCAGCTATAAAAGTGTGGCGGCTCCATATCTTGTGCCCTAATAATAAGGTGAACACTCTTTATATTGGAGACATGGGTCTCCCCTAACCTCAATGGGCCAGACCCAGTTAGGAGTTATCTCTACAAGTCCCCAGCCCAAAGTAGCGTAAACTACATCGCGTTGAGCCTCGCGGTTGGGTTAGTAAGCAACAATAATAAATAATTAAAATAAAAGCGATAAGTAAACAAGAATGTCCGACCGCTCGGGTAGGATCCAATACCCCATCAGACTCAAAACTCAAATTGACCTGAACTGTGTTGCCACAATCTGACTAGTCCCACACATATTTATAAGTGTGCAGTATTATTTGTGAATAAGTTGTTTTGTATTGCTCATATGAAACGATTTAATAGTTTCCTCACCCACAACAGGGTCCTTCAATCTCATGGGCGCCAATGTAGGTCCCTCATGGCAGTGAAGGGTGAAGGACAACACAAAGATTACTGGCAAACGCTTGCGGCTATGGACAGTAGTCCATGAAGTTGATAATAGAGTGTTTTTTTTTTTTTTTTTTTTAAGATTTAGCCCAAATTTTAGAGGTTTGGCCACATTTGTTCAACTAGATTTAGCCCACGTAGTATTGTTGACTTGCCAATATGATGAAAAGAAAGCAATACAGTAAAATGCTAAAATGGTGTCTAAGATTTAGTTTAGGTCACTTTTGCCAATTTAGTCAAACAATGATTTTTTTTTGTATTTAGGTCCCTAAGGTTTCATCTTTGCTCAGCACCCTTAACTACAACATTCTCATCAGGAATAACTGGAACATCTCCAAACGCAACATCAGAAGTGTTGTCACTCTTGATGAAATCTAGGGCAGATATGACTGCAAATAAAAACAAAACAGAAAGCACATAAGTCATAAATTAAGGAAAATACAAAGGAAGTGAAGAAGAAAAAAACATACCCGTGCCATTCCTCATTAGAACCGGATCCCGATTGGTCTTTTCCCACACTTTACTAACCCCTAACAAGACTAGCAAATGTTCAGGAAAGGGACGAACCCTTGAAGGGCACTCTCGGATGGCTTTGAGAAAAGCGTCATTCAAATCGGATTCAGGGGGTTCCGATTCATTGAGAACATCATCCGGGTGCCTCCACACCATTTTGAAAGGAACGATAGAATCGGACACCCAGAAAAAACGATCCTTCCAGGAACCCAGGGTGGTAACCATAGAAGAAATAAGACAAGCATCAACCTTGGACGTTGCAAAGGTGAACCAATCACCGTTTTTAGCCAATCGGAAAAATCGGTGAAAAAGCAAGAGTGAAGGATCATAACCAAGGGCACGGCATAAAACTTCGAAATGTAAAACCCTAGCCATGCCCTTTGGGTGAACTTGACCAAAAGATATGCGATAATATTCCAAGACGTTCAAAACAAAGTTTGAAAACGGATGACGAAGATTTGAAAACTCGAAATGTCGACAATACAAAGCAATTGAACCAGGGGGACATTGATCGATAGACTTATCACAAGCCGGTGCAACAGGTTTAAACTTGGTCCCAATACCATATTCCATACAGAACAACTCTACTTCTTCCTGGGTTAATCGAGAAAAGGATTTTGCCAAATCCTTACGAGCACCCATTTTGAAGAAAATAAGAAGAAAACAAGGAAATAGAGTAAAAACTGGAACTAACCTGAAGACGGAAAGAAAAGGCAAGAGAGAACTTGAAGAGAAAATGGAAAAAACTATTGTAAATCTTCAAATGAAAAGAGATAAGGATCAAAATAAAAAATTATGATAGTTATTAACCACTCTCTGAAACCGCCGACCTATTAACTAACACACATCAATCAAATTAGTTGTCAGTTTTTTCAAATTTGAAAACTCAAACCGTTTTCAACCCTTCAAGCATTGAACCCTCGAAGCCTTTAGGCAAGCAAAATACATGTATAAAAGTCAGAAGTCTTTGAGCTCATTCCCCAAAAACTTTCTGACTTGGGGGGCTGATGACGGGGGTAGCCCAAGACTAAATAAAAAGATTTAAATACATGAATGCTTAAAAGGTTAAACGGTTCAAAGGTTGAAAAGCTGGGGAGATGAAGTAAAGCAATACGAGAACAGTAAATGGTCACATCTCCGGATTGCCTCACCAACTCACCAGCCGCAAAAGCAACACGGATCCACAGAACACACCCTTTTACCCACAGGTCAAAGCCTTCAACCCCCAAAAAAGGGCAAAACCCCCACTGCAAGCATGGTCACTAGTCAAATGCATTCCTCTTTGAGTGATGTCTTCTCCTATAAATTAGACACTTCATTTACTAAGCAGGACATTCCTGGCCAGCCCAGATTTCCTGAAATCTCTGGTCATACATTACGAGTACTTGCTTCATGCAAGATACTTTCTCTCACATTCAACACACACATTCCTTTTGCTTGCACATCCGAATCTGAACACATTTCAGAGGAGGATCTTTAGCAAACTACAAAATTAATCTAGTGAACCTCTCTCCACGTCTTGCAAACGTGGGGGGACCCCACGACCTGCGTTAGGCAAAGTTGAACCCTTCAACCCTTTTGCCTAACCAGCCAAGCTACTATCTTCGGTCTATTATTTGTTGCATCAACAAAATCAAATTGCAGTTGTGCATTGTAAGAGTCTTAATGTTTGACTATTTTTAAGTCAAACTGCAGTTGTGTGCATTGATATTAGTAGTCTGATAGATATTTGGTATTGTTGAACACATCAGAGGATGAGAATGACTGGTATAGTCTCTGTATAGTTGTGCATCGCATCAAAACCCAACTATCAAAGTGGACTTGTGCATTGTAGTTTGACAGTTTGCAGTTGTGCACGGTTTGACAATCATTGTTACATGATTATTTGACTAAAAGGTGTATTGTTTGACAAGATAAAGTCCAAGTCGAAGTCATGGTGCAATGTTTAACCACATAAAGTCAAACTGTAGTGGTGATGGGTTTTGAATTTGGAGAGAACATAAAGTGTAAATGTAAGTGTACGTTAAATAAATATAACCACGAGGAGGAATCCTACAATTGGGAAAGGGTAGTATAGTCTTTTCACATGTTGAAGGGTCAACTAACAGTCAAAGGAAGGCGGGGTGGTATATTGCAATGTTATGTAATCTTGGAGAGACAGAATGCAGGATTTGGAATAGAGGGTGTCATTAACAATCTTATCAAATCACATGGAGACAAATTGTAATTAACTTTTTAATTTTAAATTGCTTACGTATGTACGTGAAAGTAAATCGGTAAAGAGGAATTATTTTTTAAAGTTGGTGCCCATCACGCCATTTTGACGACGCCCTGGTCACCTCAAATCATTTCCACGCCCAAATCACGACATCATACCCCATAGTGTAATAAGATATTTGACAGGAAGTTAAGTATTTTTAAATATAATAATTTATATACATTTATTATAGCTGTATAACAACTTCACATAAATGCCATCAATCCAATTTGTCTTCCAACTGTCTGATAGGCATGTTGCATTCGAGTTAAACCACATATCTATTATCTTTTATTTCTAAAATCAATAAAAGTAATTATTATAATTTATCTATGAACTATATATTTTCTGAATTTGTCTAAAAGTAAAATTGATAATTGAAATATCCAAAAAAAAAAAAAAAAAATAGTTTTGTATTTCCAAAACGATGTATTTTTTTTGTTAGTGTAATGTTAGTTTCAATATATTAAAGTCTAGATCGGCAGTTGAACCCGGCATGATATAATAAATTTATTAAAACAGAATTATATGCCATATTACCAGAAAATTTACTCACTTGAAAGGTTACCAGGAACCTTGACCGTCACTTGGTTCCGCCAATAAGTGATGGTTATGATTCTGGCATTAATGGGTGGGAATTCCAGACTAGAAAATTTCCGTAAGACTTTGGCGGAACCAAGTGAGGGTAGAAGGAAAGTGGCTCAATCTAATTAGTTTTTGCTTTAACCAAAGTTTGCCATTTGTTGACAGTCAGTTTATGCTTCATAGGCAAATAAATACAACAAATTCATCTCTCACTTTCTTCCCAGCAATACTCGTATGTTATGATGTTAAAACTTATTATACTTGTCTTATTCGAGCATAACAACCTAATTTTACATGGCTAACTTATAAAAAACACCTTATCAAAACACTTAATTTTAATGAACGACGCCTTATATATCCAAATAGGATTAATATTTACACATGAATTCTCAAACTTTATGAGCTAGAGCCTTATATGCGAAAAGAAATCCTGATGTTAAATTGTTATTATTGAAACCCTCCTTTGTCGAAGGTTCATGCCCACGCTAGTGATAGAGTAAACTTATGTTTGTAACAACAAATTAATAAGTCACGTAGTATCTTATCTCAACTAAAGTATTGTGTATGTGTGCATCAGAGAACATCTTAGGTATAAGAAATTTTGTGTAGATCTTAGATATAACACAACACGTCCATGATTCCTTGTATATTGTACGTAATCGTATGTTGAGTTGATGAACAATGTAAGTATGTAAAAAATAAATCATATGTTCATCAAATGTTTTATTTTGTAATTTAGAAAAAAAAAAGAAACATATTCTCAATTGGTCGCCAAGCTAGCAAGTTTATTTTCTTAATCGAATTCAAATGTTGAAAATGTGTCTCTTTTACTTTTATCATCATTATTATATCAGATTCTCCTATTGAAACTTAGTAGATGCATCCTTTGTTTGATTTGGTCATGTTATCATACAACCGAATTTAGACAAATAACTAGCATCAACGTTTACATCATATCTCTAATATTTGTTAACAAACATAATCTTTCGTCAAGTAAATTTATTTTCATTACTTTGAAATCACTAAAATAAAACTTTTTTTCTTTTTGGCAATTGATATTATTTCATCAATTGATTTAATTGTAAAAGATATCATAAAGTCACGGAGAGAAAAATTATACGTAACAATATTTTCAACTACCAAAATGATTAACTTTTGAAGACTATACTCATTTTTTTGGTTTTAAAGGAGCCCTTGTATTAAACCCCTATTGATTAACTTTTGAAGACTATACTCATTTTTTTTGGTTTTAAAGGAGCCCTTGTATTAAACCCCTATTAAGCTTGTTGGTTTTAAAGGATTTTCAAGTGCATAAGAGCTCTTGGTTTTATTATACTTGGTTGTTTGTACTTTGATTTGGGCATTCTAATTTTATGAGCACTAGGAGGATTTTAACCCGTCGTGTGTTGCGGCGGCGTCGAAAGTTAAAGTAACTCGTATTTATACTGTATATTTGACCCGACTCTTTACTTAAAATATTATTACATGGCCATCGAATGAAAACGTAGTATATTTGACCCGACTTGCTTTCAAATACACTTTACGAACGTACACAAAATAAGTAGAACATAGATAAAAAAGTAAAATAATTTATCCACGTTGCGGTGTAAAGTCGTAAAAGTCATTTAAACCAAAGGAGGTGTCAAGTTATTAAGTAGAAAAAGGTTAAGAAGGTCAAAGTTGTCAATTACTGAAAGTTGGAAGTGAATATGCAACTTACTTAAAGATAAGGGTTAATAGTGTTTCATATAAAAAAATAAGGGTGTAACGTGAAAAAACTTGAAAGTGTAAGGGCCTTAAAGAAATGAAAAAGTCAAAAACTTGAGGGTTAAAAGAGAAAGGTTAAGTTTTAAAAAAGATTATACATATGACTTGCTGTGTTTTTTTTCTTAATAAGAGGTGAAAGAAATATTTGAAAACAATATAAACTAGGATTTTGACCCGCCGCCGCGAAAGTTAAAGTAACTCGTATTTATACTGTATATTTGACCCGACTCTTTACTTAAAAAAAATTACATCACCATCGAATGAAAACGTAGTATTTTTGACCCGACTTGCTTTCAAATACAGTTTACGAACGTACACAAAATAAGTATAACATAGATAAAAAAAGTATAATAATTTTTCCACGTTGCGGTGTGAAGTCGTAAAAGTCATTTAAACCAAAGGATGTGTCAAGTTATTAAGTAGAAAAGGTTAAAAAGGTCAAAGTTGTCAATTACTGAAAGTTAGAAGTGAATGTGCAACTTACTTAAAGATCAGAGTTACTAGTGTTTCATGTCAAAAAATTAAGGGTGTAAAATAAAAAAACTTGAAAGTGTAAGGGCCTTAAAGAAATAAAAAAAGTCAAAAACTTGAGGGTTAAAAGAGAAAGGTCTCCACCGACCTTTCTCTTTAATAGTATATAAATTTCTATAGCTAAGCCTTAGTTTTTTTCTCCTAGCTTATAAACTTGTTTTTAGTTCCTCTAGTACAGGAGTAGATCTAGACCTTTTTTGTGGGTTTCTAGAAACCCACTCGGTTTGAAAAAAAAAAATTAGTGAGAACCTTGTATGATTTAGTAAAAATTAGTGAAGATCTACAAAAAGAACCCACTAGAAAAAGTTCCTAGTGAAGGGAATCCGTGGTATAATTTTTTTTAGAACCCAGTTCATATATGTATATATATTTATTTCTTACAAAGATTAGTCAAAACACTTTTCACAAATATGTATACATATATATATGTTAGTTAAAATAAACTTAACTAGTAAAAATATATATATACATTTTTAAGCAACGGAAGTATAGGTAACGATATATAAATAATATGAACAAGATCACCGACATGCAAACATGAAATAAAAACGTAAACCATATAAGGGGTTTAGGTATACCTTCGGTTAGTAATTAACCGGTTGAGACACCGAGGTTCAATGAACACGTGCTAGTGACGAACGCGGGTATAGCTCCGGGTAGCGGCTGTGGCCGGCGGTACTGGTGGCAGCGGCGGGCAGCGGTGGCGACGGTGGCAGCAGGGGCCGACGAAGGGGTGTGGGTGTTTTGAGAGTTTTTGTGCAAAAATTCTAACCATTAAAAGCTAGTCCATACATTCCTTTATATATAGTATGGAGATGTATGCATGCTTGCTAAGTAGCGGACATGCATGCCCAAGTTGGACAAGTGGCGAGAAGCGCATGCATGTGTGACAAGTAGCGAAGAGGCTATGCATGCGCGATAAGTGGCGATGCAAGAGTGCATGCGCGACAACAGGGGTGCTAAACGGGTTGTGTTCTCAGGTTGGCGGGTTCAACCCGACCAGAACCCGAAAATTTTACACGAATCCGACCCGAACCCGAAAATCGTATCATACATATGAACCCGAACACGACCCGAAATTTCGTAGGTTGACCCGAACATGACCTGTTCAACATGATTTTTTTAATTTTTTCTGAAATTAATATATTAAAATTAAAATTTACGTAAAAAATACAAATGTATATAATAATATCATATTTAAATTATAAAATATATGTTAATTTCTCATTTAAATTTATAATTATAGCATAAAATACACACCCCCATTTAATTTACGACATAAAATATATTGTAAAAAATTATAATATAGTATAAATGTGTTAAACGGGTCAACCCGCCAACTCAACCAGGTTGACCCGAACCCGACCCGTCAACCTAAACGGGTTCGCAGGTTCAACCTGAAACTGACCTGAATCCGTTTAAACTAAACCTAAACCCGCGAATTTCGTGCTAGGTTCGTGTCAGGTTTTCGGATCGTGTTAGAAATTCACACCCCTACGCGACAAGTGGCATAGCATGGGTGCATGTACGACAAATGGCGAGATGAGTATATCCGTCTCACCCGGTCCATGTACCCGTCTCTCAGTTAATACCCGCAACAAGTTTATTAATTAAGATAAAAAATTATACTATTAATAACGATTACTAATAATATAAACCCGCTCATGATCATACATATAATTATGATCCGTTTCGCATATTGTTCGTAATTACCAATTAAACCAGTTAAGTGGATTTTAGTTCGTCGCCCACGGTGTAACTCTTACGGGTCAAGACCCGGTCGGTAGCGTTGACTTATCGAACCGGACATAGATATCCAATAGCTCCCACTTGGACGGTCTCCGATAAGATCTCAATGCAGACAGCCAGCGGTGCTCTAGCTACACATAGTTGCCCCCAACAGGTCATGACACTTTAAAGTCCCTAACCAAGGTATCTTCCCTTTAGCAACGACTTGCTACTTGAAGACAATAGACTTATGGAAATCGTTGTCATCTATCCTTTCTGTAAAAGACATCAATTTGAAACCATGAGACATGGATCAATTCATTCTCATATTGTGTTTCAATTATTCTTGTTCTCGATCCAGATTCATAGTGGTCCAATCAAACACACAGTCAGTTTGGGTAAGGCCTTACACTTCTCCAGTATGAATCAACGAGGGCGCCTCGATGTGTAGGATCGTTTTGTGAGTCGATCAGAAGAGTTCTAATCTATTTCAAAGGTAGAAACAATGAAATAGACTTGTAAAACAGCTTGATTCACTTTAAATGTCTTGTATTATTGATATAACACGTTTTCAGATCAGCAGACACATCGGCAGCACTTCGGTACCGGAAACATGAGTGTTCCAAATGATTTCGCTCCAACCCTATATATAGAGGAGGTGATTCCGCTTGAAAGTGGCAGTTGCCATTTCAAGCGAAATTACTAATGTTAATTTCGCTTGAACTAGTACATGTCACTTTCAAGCGGAATTAACCACTTCACACCCAAAACCTATTATTTTCTCGTACAACGTGCCCTGATCTAACAATTCTAGTACAAGACTCGATACAAGACGAAGTCGACAGACGTATGCACCAACAGACTCCCCCTCGAATGTTGACGAGTCTTAAGTGTCGAGTCTTCAACGTCTTCAGCCTTTATCAGTCTTTGGGCTCTTCCAAAAATATTTGACAAAGTAAGCATCCTCTATCCTCTCTTCTTTTTATCTCCAGAATCTCTACGTGGCTCTTGCATCTACAGACTCTTTTCTCCCTCGAATGTTGATCTACTAGCAAACTCCCCCTTGAATTGTGCTAAGATCGTAGTCTGGCTCATACTCTGCTCACATATTTACCGGTTCAGGATCGATTCCTGGCTCACATGCATATTCTCAACCCAAAACATAAGTTTTATAACAAATAAGATCTAACAAATTTAGAAAATCTGCTAAACACTTGTAGACACAAACTGATAACATCATTTTCAAGTATCGACCAAAATGATTTAACATATAAATCTCTGTTGAACCACTTGTAAGAAAAACTTTTCAAACATACATTCCCAAATCTGTTCGTCATGTTCAGCACTCGGAATTTTGAAAATCAGCTTTTCAACATCAGTTGTCTAAAATCTTTTTGAATTTTTCAAAATTTATGCTAAAACACTCTGAAAATATTTTTGGATCTTTGATATTGAAAGAAATGCAGTAAAGAAATATTTACAAACAATATTTTTTGTGAGTTTGTGTAAGAGGATCATATCAGTTTAATGAGACAAATCACCAACACCGTTAAGCTTTAAATATTTTAAGTTCTAAACGATTCACTTAGATTGTCAGTATACTGATCCACTTAAATTTTTACACAAATTTCAACTGTTTCGAGATATGAGATTAATGTTTTAAAGACTTAAACTTATTCGCGTGTCCCACCTCAGAATATACTCCCGTATCCAGATCCCAATATTCAGTCTTACAGGTGAGTATACCTAGATGATATCTGTAAGGGGTTAAATTGCGAGGACCGTGAGAGCTCAGGTCAGAACTTCCGTTCAGCAGAGAGATGACGACTTCGACTTTTGGTGTGTCCCCTTTAGAGGATCTTTTCTTCAACAGCACATGATTAGCATTTTTCAATGTTTCACCATTTTTATGCTGAGGGTGGTGCTATATTTCAAGCAAGTGTAAAGTATTCTCCGGGGAGTAGGCCATTGCTTCCGAAAAATCAGAAGTCCCGGGATAATACCCCAGATATCACCAAGCATAAAGACCTAGTATCTCAGAAAGAGGGATCTTTCAAACAAGATTTCTGGGGTTACCCATATATTCGAGAGATGTTACCCACGAGATAAGCAAGTTTGAAATTTAGGTTTATATCTCGTCACAATCTACTAAATGTGCAAAAAACCTACTGGCACATCATCAGTGAGACCGTTTATCACATTTTTTACTTTCCAATTCTTTAGCATGTTGTGATTGTCCACTGATGTACTATCATTTCCTCTTTTTTACAACAAAAACTCATTTTTGATTTTATCATGTTTTTGACATTTTCAAATTTTCTAATGTTTTTGGATTTTCTGAAATTTCTTACTCCCCCTAAAATTCAAAATCATTTAAAGGAAATTTGAAAACAAACTGTACAAGTAAAGTAACAACTGATATCGAATCACTTCAATTCGCCATCCACTTGGCATAAACAATCAGAACTCCCCCTTTCAACAAATTATTTTCCCATTTGTGATTTCAAAACACTTAAGTTTGTTTTAATCAGATGGTTTTTCCGGAAAATAAGTTTCGTTGATTTTACCACTTGTAAGTTAGGGGTTCATCACTTTGTTCTCCAAAATACCGTATGTAGGAAAAAACAAGTACAATTTAATGTCCTTGATTTACCACTTGTAAGTGAAAACCTTCTTCAACCACTTGTAGGTTCACTCACCAACCAAAACCACATGTAAATCATCATATAACAATTTAAAGATACCACCTGTAGATTTACCAACCAATCTATTAAAAAATGATGCCGATTCCTGCTCCACGATTACCAACTTGGGAGCTCCGGCAAGTCCGGATTTTAATTTGAAAATGGTGTCACCCAAGCCTGACCGCCTTGGGTGATTTAGGTACACATCTATCCCACCATCTTTTTTATTTGTAAAAATCTTTTACATCCTTCACTTTTCCATCAACTATCTTTCCGAAAATATGTTTCACTTTTCCATTAAACACTTTTTCAGCATCAAAATCTTTCTTTCCAGCAAAGAATTGATCTGAAATCTCAACTTTACCAACTTTTAACTTCAAATTTTCTTTTGACAATGGCGGAAAGTTTTCTTCATTCAACTCTGGAACGGAATTATCAACCTTTTCCTCAACAAATGACTCCTCTGATTTTATGGAATCAGATTCATTGTCAGAACTACTCTCAGATTTAACAACCCATCTTTGTTTGTTCAAATCAACTTTTCTTTTGTAAAAACGTTTTGAAACTTCACCAGTTTCGAAAGTTGAATTTTCAAACATCTTAGATTTCTCAGTTGATTGTTTCTTTTCATCAACACATTTTCCTTTCAATTTTGAGTTAAAAGAAACTCCCTGTTTTGTGTTGTTGGACTGTTGGCAATTCCAAGCAATATGTCCAACTTTTTGACATTTGAAACACGTTCTTCTCTCAATCCTTCGTTCAGATTCTTTCAACATATTCTTCTTTACTTCAGCAAGAAACTCTTTGTTTGACTGTTTCCAGAATGGTTTCTTCTGCTCTTCTTCAGAACTTCCTCCTGCAACAAATTTCGTTTTTGGTTTAAAATTTTTCTCATTTTTATAATTTTCCGGGGGAATGAAATCTAATCCTTGCTTTTTGAAATTACCGTTATGGTTTGGTTTCTTTCAATAACCTGAACCAGAACTGTAACCCTTTTTCTTGTTCAATCTCTGTTGAACTCTTGAAGTGTACTTGTTAGGTTTTTCATGAAGATTTAAATATTTTATTTCAGAAATATTAATTTCTTTTAATTTGAAAACCTGTTTGATCATTTCAGATTTGACACTTTTTATTGGAAATTCTTCATCAGAATATAATTTGTCTGAATCATTCAAAGTATATGCCACTTTGATTGGTTCATCATTCAAATTAGATTTTGATAATAAGAATTCTTTATTGTAAACCCGTTAACCGGTGAACTCGGACTCTTTTCTGATGAACTCGGACTTTCAGATTTAGACTCCGACTTTGACTCTTCATCCATATCCAACACTTGATCGACAATTTTCTTTAACAACTCAGACTCATGATCAGTGTCAGACGCTGTGAATGTGACATCAATGTTATCTGGTAATTCATCAATGATTTCAGACTTTAACTTGATGTTGAGAGCCTTATTTAAACGTTCCTCATTTGGCTTTCTGGGAGAATAACTATTCCAAATCGGGGGCGGACACTTGTTATATTTGACACTTTGTTTCTTACCAGTATCCGTATCTTCTTTTTCTTTATCTTGGAAAGCTTCAAGACCTGCAATAATAGGATAAACTCTATCAATCAAATAATCACATGTTGTATAACTCAACAACAAACGTTTGATTCTTTCACTCTCAATCTTTTCAAGCTCCAAATCCTGCTTCAGCTTAGCACAGTCTTCAATATACTCATTGATGACCTTCTGCTTTGTCATTAAGGTTGAGCTCATCATCGTCATTGCAGCATCTACTTCTCGATTTGTTTTGTTCAGAACATCATACGACTCCTTCACATACTTCACATCAGACAATGAATTCTCTTTCATCTCTTCAAGTTCACAAATTTTCTTGTCCTTTTCTTCACAATGTTTGCAAGACTCCAAACATTTCAGACAAGGTTTAATGACCTCGACTATCTTTTCAACCTCGATAACCTTCTCAACTTCAACAATTTTCTCTACCTCGACTATTTTCGCAACTTCGACGAGTTTTTCAACTTCGATAAGTTTTTCAACTTCGACTATTTTATCAACTTCAACAATTTTTTCTATCACTTTTTCAGTCACTGATTCAACATTTGTTTCTTCAACTTCCATCTTTGCCTTTTCATCAGCTATTTTTCTTATTGCTTCCAGCTCTCTCTTCAATCTGGCAATCTTCTTCTCATTCAGCATCTCAACTTTATCTGCAAAGAACAAATTAAAACTATCAGGATCAATACATTTTCTGGTTTTATTAATGTATTCTTCTTCATCATCAGTATCTATATCACTTCCAAGATCTGGAAAAATCGGTATTCTTTTCGAACTAGATTTGACTTCTTCTTCTTCCAGAATTCTAGCAACAAGACCTGAACCAGGTGGAATGTATTTATCCCAGCTAAATCCCTCTGCAACAAATTCATCATCTTGATCAATTATCCCAAAACAAGCTCTTTTCTCTTCAATGGTACGTGCATGAGCAGTTTGTGGTTGTTGAGCGATTTATGGTTGTTGAGCAATCTGATGAAAAATTGATTTTTGATAATAATTGTTTTTCCCAGACTGGTCTTGTCTTCCGTTTGCTTCCTTATTTTTGCACTCACGCTTAAAATGACCTTTTTCTCGACAACGGAAACACGTAACCTTTGATTTGTCAATTCCTAACGGAGATTTAGATAATTCATTCAAATCATCTCTTTCGGTGATTTGTGTAAACTTTTCTGCTCTTCGAACAACACTGGCTAAACACCACTTCACATCCATCAACTCAAGTTCCTCCGCATCAATTTGGTCATAATCCTCTTTGGTAAGCATCGGATTTCCAATTCTGCCACCAATCAAGCTTTCATATGATTCCAACATAGCAACGAGTGATGCCATATGTTGCTTTGCTATTTCCGGAGACATATTTTGACCATTTTGAAAGTTCAAGGTAACATTGCACTGCAGATTTGTAGAATTCTGTTGTTGAGGACTTGGTGTAGTAAAATTTGGATCAAAGCTTGAATATGAAGACGAAGATCCACCACTTTGAGTCACAGTACTTCCCTTTGTTCCAGAAGAACTATCAGTACTAAAACCAGTTTGGATCTTTGGGCTTGGAGTAACTTCAAATTTGTTTCCTCTGTAATACAAACTGACATCTTGTTGAGCATTTGGATTCTTCATGATTGCTGTTTTCTGAATATCCAACTCGTGCTCTTCAATCTTCTGAATAAACTGTGCCAGATTCATATTTTCAGATTTTCTCATGTGTTTTATGATCAACAAATAAGTTCCCCATTTCTGCTGTGGTAAAGCATCAGCAAGTTTATCAACCCATTCATCATCGTCTTTCTTTATGTCCAGTATTCCCATTTCCAAAACAAGATGACAATATCTATCAATGGTCATTTTTGTTGTTTCATGGTCAAATGCTACAAACATATCAAATGATTTCTTGAGTAACGCCTTTTTGTTCTTGATCATATCTGCACTTCCTTTAAACTTTTGAATCAATGCCGTCCAAATTGACCTAGCAGTACCCTCATGTTGGAGCAAAACAAAAATATCTTCCTTAATTGCTTGTTGAAGAATACTTATCATCATTTTCTCACTTGTATATTTCAATTTATCAATCTCCGAAAAGTCACAAAACGCTTTTTCAAGTCCACGTTCACTTTTCGGTTTCTCGTAATCTTTCTCTAAAGAACACCATGCGTCAAACTTATAGGCTTGTACCCAGTTCTCAAATCAATTATGCCATCCTTTAAAATCTTCAATGTACATAAGCTTTGGCGGTTTTTGATGAGTTCCCGTTTTATTCTCACTGTACAATGTTTCAGCAGCAGTAACTGGTGCAACTGGTGTAGCAAACGCATTGTAGAATTCCTCTTCCATGATTTGAAAAATTTTCACAAAAATCCAAGTTTCAAACGGAATACAGTTTCAAACGGAATTACTTTCAAACGAGATCACTTCTCAAACGAAAGTCCCTCTCAAACGGAATTACCTCTCTGATTCGAAATAAACACCCTCAAACGAAATTACTTTGAAGCGGAATCACTGATTTCGTGTGAACCAGCACACTTTCAAATGGAATACCAATTTGAAACGAAATTAACTAATTTCGTTTGGAACATCTCAAATGGAATAACACTTTGGAGTGAAATTAACTAATTTCACTTGAAACTTCTCAAACGGAATTACACCCTGAAACGAAATAAGTTTTTTCAAGCGAAATTAGGTGTATTTTTCAAACGGAATAGCAATTTCAAGCGGAATCAAGTGCTAATCTCGTTTGAAATGCTGCTGACGACATCTTTTTCGATCTGATTTTCAAGCGGAATTACTATTTTTACCAATTTTAAGCTGAAATAAGGTCCAATATTCTCAAGGATTCATTAAAACACTGTTTCGCATGACATGTATAAAATTCAATCCATTTTGACCATGAAAATTTTGTTAATTTTGAAAAAGAAGGTGTAGAAGTCAGAAATAATGGCTGTTTTGGCAAGAAGTCTTCTTCCTGAGCTCTAATACCACTTGTAGGATCGTTTTGTGACCCAAACGAGTCGATCAGAAGAGTTCTAATCTATTTCAAAGGCAGAAACAATGAAATAGACTTGTAAAACAGCTTGATTCACTTTAAATGTCTTGTATTATTGATATAACACGTTTTCAGATCAGCAGACACATCGGCAGCACTTCGGTACCGGAAACATGAGTGTTCCAAATGATTTTGCTCCAACCCTATATAAAGAGGAGGTGATTCCGCTTGAAAGTGGCAGTTGCCATTTCAAGCGAAATTAGTAATGTTAATTTCGCTTGAACAAGCACATGTCACTTTCAAGCGGAATTAACCACTTCACACCCAAAACCTATTATTTTCTCGTACAACGTGCCCTGATCTAACAATTCTAGTACAAGACTCGGTACAAGACGAAGTCGACAGACGTATGCACCAACACGATGCCTAGTTGTTACATTTTAATGTAAGAGTACATAATTCCATATTGATTACATACAACTCCCACTGAACTTAAGATCCATTCCCAACTAAAGCCTTTATGATTGGCAGTTACGCGACAACGGTAGTAGTAATCATAGAACGGTCCTTTGTAAACGAAAGTTCTAATATGTATATCAGATCAGAGGATACCAGATGAGTATGCCTTTGTCAAAACATCTTATGACTAAATCCATGATGATGATTTGACGGGAGTTACATCCAGCGTCATTCACAATGAGGCCTGTGAATTTGGAAGTCAACCACTGGAGTCCAAATTCAGAAAAGTCTTAATTCAGAATCATTCCCACGAGTCTAATTGACTTCAGACAATTTAGAATACATGATTCATGGATTAAACGTATCAAATTTGAACACAATTGTAGGATTCAAGAATTGTATTTAACTAGTAAATCAAAAATGAATGCAAGAGTACAACTGTTTGATGTTCATACATCCAAATACTAAATCAAAACATATCACTAGCTAATCTAAGCCCAATACTGTCCATGTGACGGTCATGTTTTTCTTGAGTCATTGGCTTAGCAAACGGGTCAACCAGGTTTTGATCTATGTCAATTTTGCTTATAACGATGTCTCCACGTTCCACAATCTAATCACGTATGTAGTGAAATTTTCTCAAAATGTGCTTAGCTTTGTGATGAGATCTAGGCCCCTTGGCTTGAGCAATAGCACCTGTGTTATCACAAAATATCTGGATGGGTTTCATGATACTTGGAACCACATCGAGATCGGTTATGAACTTCTTCATCCAAGCAGCTTCTTTTGCGGCATCCGATGTGGCAATGTACTCAGATTCCGTGGTGGAATCAGCCACAACACTCTGCTTGGAGCTTTTCCATGAGACAGCTCCTCCATTGAGAGTGAACACGAAACCTGTTTGTGAGCTAGAGGTATCTCGATCAGTTTGAAAACTAACATCAGTGTAACATTTTACAGTGAGCTCCTCATTGACTCCTCCAAATATCAAGAACATATTTTTGTCCTTCTCAAGTACTTAAGGATGTTCTTAACTGTAGTCCAGTGGGCAATCCCAGGGCTCTGCTGGTAATGGCTAGTCATGCTCAAAGCATACGAGACGTCCGATCAAGTACATACCATAGCATACATGATAGAACTAATCACCGAAGCATATGGAACTGCTCCCATTTGCTTTATCTCACGGTCCTTAGAGGGAGCTTGTGATTTGTCCAAGACGATTCCTTTAGTAATTGGAACACATCCTTTCTTGAAGTTTTCCATCTTAAACCGTCTTATTACTTGATCTATGTATGTGCTCCAAGTTAGCCCAAGAAGTCGCTTAAATCTATTCCTATAGATCTTCGTTCCCAGAATATAAGCGACTTCTCCAAGATCCATCATTGCGAAACAAGACCCCAACCAATGTTTAACTTCCTTAAGCATGGGGATGCTGTTTCCAATGATCAATATATCATCTACACACAAGATGAGAAATGATATAGCACTCCCACTAGCCTTTCTGTAAACACAAGGTTCATCTTCGTTTTTGACAAAACCAAACACTTTGACTTTCTGGTCAAAACGAAGATTCCAGCTCCGAGACGCTTGCTTGAGTCCATAAATGGACTTGTTTAGCTTACATACCCTATTAGGATATTTTGGATCAATAAAACCGTCATGTTGAACCATATAAACATCTTTAGAAAGATGTCCATTTAGAAAGGCGATTTTAACATCCATTTGCCAAATTTCGTAATCATAGTACACAGCTATGGCAAGTAATATCCTGATCGATTTGATCATAGCAACGAGCGAGAAGGTTTCATCATAGTCAACACCTTGAGTTTGAGTGAAACCTTTCGCTACTAACCGTGCTTTATAGGTTTGTTTATTTCCATGCATGTCGGTTTTTCTCTTGAAAACCCATTTGCTCCCTACTGCCCGAGATTCGGGGGTACCTCAACCAAGTCCCAAACTTGATTGTCACGCATGGATTGCATCTCGGCTTCCATGGCCTCTAGCCATTTCAAAGAATCTGAATTAGAAATAGCAGATTTGTAACTAGTAGGCTCGTCATCAGACTCGTCTACTCTCAAGACTTCAGAACCCTCAACATGCCAAAGGTATCTATCTGGTTCTTTACGAGTCCTGATGCTCCTGCGAAGGCTTGTGTTCAAGTCTGATTTAGTATCAACAATTTCTTGTGATTCAGACATTTCGACCTCCTCAATGGTTGTTTGTGGTTCTTGAACTTCTTCAAGATCCACTAAGTTACTTCCAGTTCCTCGACTAAGAAGTTCATCTTCAAGGAATCTTTTAGCCTTCCTTTTGATGGAAATCGTATTTGCATCAGGATGGTAGAAGTAATAACCGCTTTGGTTATAGTATCCAACGAAAACAACCTTTTCACCTCCAGGGTTGAGCTTGTCATCAGAATCACTTGTGATGTAAGCATCACACCCCCATACTCTTAGGTAACTCAAACTTAGCTTACGCCCATGCCATATCTTATATGGAGTCTTGTTTACCGTTTTGGTCGTCGCTAGATTTACGAGTCGAGCAGCAGTCATAAGAGCAAAACCCCAAAAGGAGTGAGGAAAATTTGTTCTACACATCATCGATCGAATCATATTCAGTAGGGTTTGATTTCTCCTTTCACACACGCCATTAAGTTGGGGTGTGCCTGGTGGAGTGGGTTTTGAAACAATTCCACGTTCCTTTAGATGATCGAGAAATTCTAAGCTGAGGTATTCACCGCCTCGATCTAAGTGAAGCATTTTAATCTTTCTATTAAGTTGGTTTTCAACTTCGTTCTGAAACTCTTTGAACCTTTCAAAGGTTTCATGCTTATGCTTCACGAGATAGACATAAGCATATCGACTATAGTCGTCGATGAACGTAACGAAGTATCTCTCGTGATTCCTAGTCATGGTTCTAAAAGGACCACATACATCTGAGTGTATGAGTCCTGATAGATCACTAGCTCGTTCACCAACATGGGTGAAGGGATCCTTGGTGAGTTTGCCAGCTAAGCATGACTCGCAATCATCAAATGAGTCAGCTCCGGTGAATTCAAGAATCCCCTTAGATTGGAGCCATTTTACGCATACCTTGCTTATGTGGCCAAGTCTACAATGCCATAGGAATGAATCACTAGTACCATTTTTCTGACGTTTAGAAAGGTGATATATGTTACTGCTAGGTTGAACATCAATTTCATAAATACCGTTTCAAGATTTAGCCTCAAAATAGTAAATATCATTTAGATAAGTAGAAATATCAATATCATTAAAAAACGTATCTAAATCCTTGTTCAAAAAGCAACGAAACTGAAATGATGTTCGTGGTCAAACCGGGTGCAAAAAGACAATTGTTTAAAACAATAACATGACCAGAAGAACATGTAAGATTAAACAAGCCAGTTGCTAGAACTGGGACTCTCTTCCCATCACCAACAATGAACTCCATGTCCCCTGGTTTCAGTTTCCTCCACTTCTCAGGCACCTGCAAGACATTAACGATGTGATAACCACATCCGGTATCAAATACCCATGTGTTTCTAGAAACAGTGAAAAGTTTAATAACATATATTAGAATACCTGAAGAAGTGCCTTCTCCATTAGCCTTCTTTAATTTGAGCTTGGCAAGATACTCGGGGCAGTTACGTTTCCAATGCCCCATCTTGTTACACTCAAAGCATTGCCGCTCTTCTGGAGGAGGGGCTCTCACAGCTTGTTTACTCTTGTTGGTGGCAGGTTTGGCAGCAATGAGAGTTTTGCCTTTGCCTTTGCTGTTAGAATTCTTCTTCTTTTTTTTGGGCTTCTTAACACCACCAGATCGAACCATTAACACTTGGTTTATTTTATTGGAAATGTTCATCTCTACCGTTTTGAGCATCCCATGTATCTCTGGCACTGTCTTTACCCAGTCATTCATCTTTAAGTTCATAACGAATTGATCATAGTAACTGGAAAGAGAGTTGAGAATGAAGTCAACAGCCATCTCATCTTGGAGAGGATAACCAAGTTTGTTTAATTGGTCGATGTAGCATTTTATCTTGAGGACATGAGCACTAATTGAGGAACCCTCTTACATTCTACAGCTTATGAGTTGTTTCATGGTGTCATAGCGTTCCTGGCGGGCTTGTTTCTTAAACACGCCTTTGAGTTGCTCAATCATGTCAAAGGCATTCATGTCTTCCATATTCTTCTGAAGATCTGGAGACACGGTGGCTTGCATGAGGCAAGCAACTTCCAGGGCATCTTCTCTATGTTTATCGAAAGCCTTCTTCGCAACCACGTTATTGTTTTCAGGTGCGGTTGGGATCGGGGTTTCCAAAACATAAAGCTTTTTTGCCATTTTGAGAATGATTCTCAAGTTGCGGTGTCGTTCAAGAAAATTGGTGTTATTCAGTTTATCTTTCTCAAGTATGGACATGAGAGCAAAAGAGGAGTTGTTTTTAGATGACATCTATTAAGCAAAATTATTTAATTAGTATTTTTAATGTATTTTCCTTAATTTTAGTGAGGTGAGACGATAAGGAATGAGAATCCGGTTAGAAGCTCTTTCTAAAGGCAACTATAGCACGCAACAATAGCAAGAGGTTCAAGCGGACTGACAACAATTGTCAATTGTGAGAAAAGCACAACTCCCGGGGCTTATGAGGTTGCGAGGACAACCTTTTGCCCTTGCATTGATACGTTTGGACTTATCTATGCCACTTTTGTTCTCGAGACAGCTGGGGCACGTAACACGAGAAGAAAAGTAATAGTCGTTCTAAAACGGTCACATGTGGAGGGGTCGAATGTGTCGACGAAGCCCTTGCACCTTGGAAGGATAAACTAGACACCAAATGTCGTGTTGTGGCTCCAACACTGATGGTTCGCATTATGCCCCAAGTGTTACTAGTAGTAGGATGGCATAGACCATTGATTTTAATTTTTACCAAATAGGGTCGTTATAGTCGGT
Source organism: Helianthus tuberosus (assembly GCA_030545235.1). NCBI lineage: Eukaryota > Viridiplantae > Streptophyta > Magnoliopsida > Asterales > Asteraceae > Helianthus > Helianthus tuberosus. The sequence goes on from CM060369.1 coordinate 91,781,849, forward strand.
TTTAATTTAGATATTAAATTTGTGACTATACCAAAAGGACCCTTTCACCTCTCGGGACAATTAGTTTCCGACAGCCTATAATACTAAGTGTCACACCCCAACCGATGGCGGAAACATCGGGGCATGGCACTGAGCGAAACAAATTGTCCATGAGTATCCATAACAACTATTCATTACCAGATAATTAAAATGTCATGTCCCATACCACAACATATCCAAATAAAACAGTTATTACAAATAATTTTCTCATAAACAAATACTGCTCTGACGACTCTGATTTAAGCGTGACATAACTAGACCCCTAGCTTGATTCATCAAAGCACATCAATCCCTAATATTAAGCTCCTGCCACATACGTTAAAATAAAAGTCAATACACATAGTGTAAAGGTGAGAATACAAGTTTGATAATAGAAAAATAGAGTTCGAAATCGTTTACGCATAACCAGCATGTTCAACGTATAATGTGAAGCATGTAAGTTATCGACAAAGATCCTATCAATACCAATGACTGCGAGTTGACTGCGAATAGCGAGTGCGCATCACATGTTCACCACTGCGAACACGTGAAGTAATTGTCCTTAACAACCCCGGAGTAAACAGGTGCTGAGTCCAAACTATAGTATTATCGTTGCTAAGGCAGGTAGACAACAATCAATGTGTTAACATAACAAACAGGCATTCATCGAGTCACGTATAACATGCATTAGAGGTTTGCGTATAAATAGTGTTTGCGTTGTGTGATCGATGTGATTTAGAATAAGTAACGTATGTAACACCCAAAAGTGCATAAAGCAAAAAGGGATCGAGTATACTCACAGATAACGTTTAACTTAATAAACATTGCCTTGGATTGAAGGGAGCGCTGAGGGAAATTAGACTAAACAGTTAACGATAGCATAACGATGAGTGGCATGTAAAACAATGAAAGTGTACCAAGGATTGGATGGTAATCCGATTGGATGGCAATCCGATCGGATGGCTAGTCGACCGGGTGGTAATCCGTTCGAATGGTCATCCGATCGGATGGCCATTCGATTGGATTGACACCTCGTTTGGTGAGGATGTGTTTGTGTATGATGGTTTGTCCTTTGAATATTTCGTTGTAGCATCTTTAAAATAGAGAAGTATCTCTACCCTTCAGGTCGGTCGATCGGACAGTGGTTCGATCAGACGGTGATCCGATTGGTGAGGCTTCCTAATTAGAACAAGTTCATAGCAGGACGGTCACTCGATCGGATGGCTATCCGATCGGGTGGCAATCCGTATGTATTGAACATGTTTGAAAATTAATTACGTACCAAAGTCCCAACCGTCACACGATCGGGGGGTCGTTCGATCAGATGGAAATCCGATCGGATGGCAATCCGTTCGACATTTAGATCCTTGAAAGGTTTGAATAAAAGTTTAAGTATGGAACCAAGTGCAACCCGATTGGATGGCCGGTCGATCGGATGGCAATCCGATCGGACGGCAATCCGTCCCAACGATCTGATCGTCTTGACACTCGATTCTGTTTGAAGTTTTGTAATTTGAACGAGGCGTTAGGATATCTTGCTTGAACAACAGAACCTTATCTCGACTCAAGTGAACCGACCGAACAGGAACCACCCTACTCCGGCCGGTTCACGGTTCGAGACGGTTGTTCATGTTCAAACCCGAAATCAGTAGTCTCTTAGATAGAATTCAGATCTGGAACTAATACATCACTAAGAATGAGTAGAAGATCAGAACAAGCTCCGATTCTATCGGTTGTGAGTGCATTGAGTGTAAAAGAGTTGAAAGAAAGTTGGAAAACCCTCTCTCAATCCTTTTAACCATGAATATGTGTAGATCTATGTGAAAATGTTGTTTAATCTTGTGGAAATCCTTCAGATCTAAGTTGTTCTTGGTGGAATGAAGCCAATCTTTGAAGTTCCTAAGAACCCCATGATGACATCACCCTAGAACACCTCAAATCCGGTGATTTCACGGTTAAAAGTTAAGATTCAAGGGTGAAAATGATGTAGAAGTGTGAGTAGATCATAGAAGTACAAGATTTAGGTTGGAAACTTACAAGAATCGAGAGAAATCGAGAGAAATGAGGGCTGAAGGTCGGCTGGTCGAACAAGGGAGCTGTCAAATGATGTGACAGGTAGGTATTTATAGGGTTTCCCAAAAAGGAAAGTGGGGAAGGTGGCTGGTCGATCGGGTGGCAATCCGATCAGGTGGCAACCCGATCGGGTGACAACCCGATCAGGTGACAATCCGATCGAATGGCAATCCGATCGGATGGCCACTCGATCGGTTGGCCACTCGATCCTAGTGTTCGGCATGACGAGTTTTATCATTTCGATTCGCGTGTTGAGCATTGCTATGCGATTCAGGGGAGCGGTGCGATAGTATTTTCCCATTAGTTACACTAATAACATAGCTATTATATCTAACATACAATCACTATAATTGACTTGTATTTAGCATTTACGATTCGATTGCGATGCGATAGATTTGCGATTGCGATTAACACCTCAACATAAACATAACATGCAAAACTAGCACATAACAGCACACACACGTAAAACAATATCCAGAACACATAATTCGAGTTGTGATTGCGATAGCGATTAGCGAGAAATATGCGATTAAACCTCGATTATTAATAGATACTCCACATAATACAACTAAAGCAAATAAATAAATAGATTCGATTACAAGTCAAAGAAATCAAATAGTAATTGAGCAAGGAGTGACAGATCGCAATTAGCAATCTTTTCTTCCTTTGACTTCAATCTTGACTTTGACTTTCGAAACACGGGGTGTTACAGCCTCCCCTACTTAAGGGAATTTCATCCCGAAATTAGGCTTTAGCCATAATGAACAACTGCGGGTACTTCGCCTTCATGTCGCTTTCGAGTTCCCAGGTGAACTCGGTGCCTCGTTTGTCTTCCCAGCGAACCTTCACAATGGGAATGCGTGAGCGTCTGAGTACCTTGGTTTCTCGTCCCATGATATCGACAGGCTTTTCCACGAAGTGTAATGTTTCGTCCACTTACAAGTCCTCAAGAGGGACATGTAATTCCTGGTCGGCAAAGCACCTTCTGAGGTTCGAAACGTGGAAAGTCGGGTGGACGTTACTCAGTTCCTCTGGTAGTTCGAGTCTGTAGGCCACTTTTCCAATCCTTTCCAGAATCTTAAAGGGTCCAACATATCGAGGCGCGAGCTTTCCTTTCTTGATGAATCTGATCACCCCCTTCCAAGGTGCAACCTTTAGGAGTACGTGATCGCCAACGTCAAATTCAAGGGGCTTGCGGCTTCTATCAGCATAACTTTTATGTCGGCTCTGAGCTTTCAATAGATTGTCTCGAATTTGGAGGATTTTTTCTATCGTTTCTTGCAACAGCTCGGGACCGGTAATTTGTGCGTCTCCGATCTCGTGCCATACAATAGGCAAACGACATTTCCTTCCGTATAAAGCCTCAAATGGTGCCACTTATATGCTAGAATGATAACTGTTATTGTACGAGAATTCGACCAAAGGTAAGTACGCGTCCCAATTACCACCGAAATCTATGACACACGAACAGAGCATGTCTTCAAGGGTGCGAATCGTCTTTCAGTCTGACTCACGGTTTGGAGATAGAAAGCGGTACTTAGATTAAGAGTAGTACCAAGAGCAGTTTGAAATGATTCCCAAAAACGCGAGGTAAACCGACCGTCACGCTCAGAGATGATATCACGAGGCATCCCATGTCGACTAATGATCTCGTTGGTGTAGATTCGGGCTAATCTTTCTACCTTAAAGTCTTCTCGTATCGGAAGGAAGTGAGCTGAGTTAGTCAAACGGTCAACCACAACCCAAATGCTATCATGACCAGATTGAGTACGCGGAAGTTTCGTTATGAAGTCCATGGCTATACTCTCCCATTTCCACATCGGGATCTTGGGTTGAACGAGCAAGCCAGTGGGTCTTTGATGCTCAGCCTTGACCTTGGGACAGGTCAGGCATTTCGAAACATAGATAGTAACGCACGTCCTGGCACCGGGATGCATAGAATATCGAGATTTGTGGGCTTCGTCCATCAGAAGTTGTCGCAAGTTTGTTCGCTTGGAATCCAGATTCGATCCAAGTAGTGAAAGATACCATTCGACTTATTCTCGAGTTGGGCGCCATTGTTTAGAATTCTTTCCTTCTTCAAAGTTCGCTAGGTAAAACAAGCATGCTGCACGTCACGGATAAGAGCTTCGAGATTAAACTGGGCTTGGGAATTTTGAACGCTAAGCAAGTAGCTTCGTCGATTGAGAGCATCGGCAATGACATTTGCTTTGCCTGGATGGTAACGGATCTCACAGTCGTAATCATTGAGCAGTTCTACCCACCGGCGTTGATGTATATTCAGTTCTTTCTGGTCAAAGATGTGTTGTAGGCTCCTATGATCGGTGAAGATCGTATACTTGGTACTATAAAGGTAGTGTCGCCAAACCTTTAACACAAAAATAACTGTTCCAAGCTCGAGGTCGTGTGTGGTGTAGTTCTTCTCATGGATTTTGAGCTGTTGAGAAGCGTACACGATAACCTTGTCTCGTTGCATGAGAACACAACCAAAACCAAGGTTTGAGGCATCGCAGTAAAGTAAGAAATTGTCATTTCCGTCTGGCAGTGAGAGCACGGGAGCATTGCAAAGTATCGTTTTGAGGGTTTAAAAGGCTTCCTCCTGTTTGGTTCCCCAAACAAAAGGTTTATCCTTGTGCGTAAGAGAGGTTAACGGTACAACGATCTTGGAGAAACCTTCGATAAAACGGCGATAATATCCTGCCAGTCCGAGAAAGGAACGGACTTCAGACGGATTCTTGGGTGTAACCCAACTCTTAACAGCTTCGATCTTCGCAGGGTCAACGTGGATACCCTGACTATTGACAATGTGACACAAGAATTGGACCTCCTCTAGCCAAAATTCGCACTTGGAGAACTTGGCATAAAGACGGTTTCCCTGGAGTAACTCAAGAACCAAACATAGATGCTGCGAGTGTTCGGCTTTTGACTTGGAATAGATTAGGATATCATCGATGAATACGATTACGAAGCGATCAAGGAAGGGTTTACACACTCGATTCATTAAATCCATGAAGACTGCAGGAGCGTTGGTCAAACCAAAAGGCATGACGACAAACTCATAGTGACCATAGCGGGTTCGAAACGCGGTTTTGGGTATATCTTCCTCTTGAATGCGTAATTGGTGATAGCCTGAGCGCAGATCGATCTTAGAAAAACACGTAGCACCTTGTAGCTGATCAAATAAATCATCGATTCGGGGCAAGGGATAGCGGTTCTTGATTGTTAACTTATTCAACTCCCTATAGTCGATGCACATCCTGAACGAACCATCCTTCTTTTTGACGAAAAGAACGGGCGCGCCCCATGGAGAGGTGCTAGGGCGAATAAAGCCTTTATCAAGAAGTTCCTGAAGCTGACTCGAGAGTTCGCGCATTTCGGAAGGAGCGAGACGATACGGCGCTTTAGCAACAGGGTTGGCTCCAGGAATGTGGTCGATTCGAAAATCGATATCATGGGCGGGAGGTAATCCCGGTAATTCATCAGGGAAAACGTTGGGAAATTCACGAACAACGGGGGCCTTGCAGAGATACTTGCAAGCCTGGACACACGACATGAGTTGGAGTTTCTTCGACACGACTTCCCCGTAAACACACAATTGATCACCATTAGCGAGCGAGAATCGAATCATCTTATCGAAGCAAACAACTTCAGCATGGTTTTCACGAAGAAAGTCCATGCCTACTATGACGTCAAAACTACCGAGCTGCATCGGAATAAGGTCGATAGGAAAGATGTGATTGTTGAGCTCGAGAGTACAATCACGAAGAACAGAATTAACGACGACGGTTCTTTCGGTGGCAACTTCAACATCGAACGTCGAGGGGAGATGAGCACGCTTACGATTGAGGAGCTTCTCGAATTAAAACGATACAAAACAGTTATCTGCTCCAGTATCAAATAAACACGTAGCATATATACCATTCACGAGAAACATACCATTGACCACATTGTTATCGGCTTAGGCCGGGCGGGCGTTAATGTTGAACGCACTTCCGCGGGCTGCTGGTTGTTGCTGCTGTTGTGGCTCTTCCTTGACCACTCGATTCGGGCATATGTTGGCAAAGTGGTTGGGATCACCACATGCATAGCAAGCTCTAGCATTGACCACGGGTTCATGAGCCGCTTGATGACCTTATGGAGTAGCATGGAGAGCTTGTTAAGCAGGAGCTTGACCTTGGGTTAGAGCAGGGTTTTGACATGGGCCTGTATGGCAGTTGAAGGTGAAATGGCCGTACATATTGCAATGCGCACAGTACCTGCAGGCGATTCCCACTGGGTGGTGATAAGTACAAGTAGGGCAAACCAGATGAGGACCAGTATACGCACGCTTTGCCGGCGGTGCGTTGGTAAACGGGGTCGCTACTTGGCGGTGTTGTTGTTGCTGAGGAGCTGGAACTGTTTGGAGCGGGGCAGCATTGGTCACAGCGCAGTTCTTGTTGCCGGGAACTGCTGTTGTTCTTTCTCGTGCGTCTCGAAAGCTTGGATGACTAAGGAGCGGTGGCGGTTTCAGTGGTTGAAGCAGTGCTAGCTTGATGCAGATTCTTGGGAGCTTTATCCCAGACACCAGACTTGACTCGCTTGTCGTTGATCTCAGCTGCGAGTAAATAGGTTTCTTCGATCGTTGACGTCTTTGCTGCTTGAACAAAATCAGCCACGCAATCCGGAAGAGCACGGATATACTTCTTGATGGCGATTTCGGGCGTCTTGACTTGGTCCGGACAGATTATACTAAACTGCTTGAAGCGCGCAGTCAAATCAGCGTTGTCACCATCTTTCTGCTTAATGTGCCAGAATTCATCCTCCAACTTTTGGCGCTCATGGGGAGGGCAGAACTCTTCCCTCATCACGTCCTTCAACTACTCCCATGAAAGCCCGTAAGCTGCATCATTTCCGCGTTTGTTTCTATCAGCCGTCCACCAGTCTAAGGTGCGGGACTGGAAGACGCCAGTTGCATTGAGAGTACGGAGATTGTCAGGACAGCTACTCTGACGCAGGGTGACCTCGATAGAATCAAAACATTGGAACATGGCCGTAGGACCATCTTCACCATTAAAATTTTTCTGTCCGCACGCTTTGAACTGCTTGAAGCTAAAAGCAGCTTTTGGCGAATCAGATCGGGACTCCTTAGATGAGTTGCTTGCATTCTTGTTCAGTTCACTCACGATCTGGGGGATGACTTTAGCGATTTGGTTGGCGACGAGAGAAGCAAGTCTCTTGTCGGCGTGCTTACGCCTAGCAGCTCGTGAGTGTAGGGATCCAGATGACGACATTGTCTGCAACAGACAGCACCGTAGGATTCAAAACACTATTGGAAGATTAATTCCAACTGTTTGGATGATGATGGAGGCTGATTAAGCTTGCTTTGTTTTTTTCTAGATTATAGTCTAGTTGTCTTGTTTGATGTTTTTGGCTCTTTGTTTTTTTGTTGTCTGGGCTTACTCTCATGGGGGGTGTCCCATGTTTGAGCTAGTGTGGGTTTTCCACGCTACTTGTATTATTTGGTTTGTTGATATATAAAATCACCGGGGTAACCCTTTTACCCAAAAAATAGTATAGTCTAGCGATTCACCATAAAGCTCAGGAACACGTAGTCATATAAACACATAATCACATAACCCACAGAGCACAAAAACACGTAGGCACGTAAGGCACAGAAGCACATAAGGCAGTCAGAATACAGAAACCTAACTATATGTTGCATGTATTCCCTATCCTTCACAGCACGTTTAGCAATTAAATACATCGATTGCGAGTATTGAGCAGCGATTGCGAATAATGACCAGCGATTTGTTGGCGTGGTGTGGATTGTGTGTGTTTTGGCGGAGCGAGAAATGTGGGATCGAAACCATCAGTACCACCGTACTGTTTACCTTAAAACGCTAACAAATAAACACATAAAACACATAGACTTCACATAAAATCGATCATAAAAGCGATAAATCACAGAGTTAGCTGTTGCGGGTTCAAGAATCGAAACACATAAAATCGAGGATAGATTGTCTTGGCTAGATAGAGGTTGACTCTCCAAAGTGATTCGACTATTCACAAGGACTTTAAGTACACACTTTGGCCTTCGGAACTGTGCTCTCGCTTCGAATTGAGTGGTCGGCACGCATTCCTTCAAGTTACAGTGTGACCTAAGTCGTTGGAGTCCATCGAGGCTTTGGTGAGAATTTTGTAAAACCACATTAAGGAGTAGAACGAGTCATCAAGGTTCGGGTTTCACCCCTAACTTAGCGACTACGTTCCTGCTTGTGTGATGAAATCACGAGATAGATAAGGAGATTTGCGTCGAAGTATGGATTTCACTCCTGATTCAACGCAAATTCCCTTGTTTTATAGGAAAAATAGCAATTCGAACGAGTAATATGGTCGAGAGTTTACGGTTTCACAACTAATCTTAACCATATCATTCGTTTGTGTGTGTAATCAGCCTTAGGAAAGGCTGATCTTGCACGGAACTGTAGTATCCGATGTTCGCGCAAGTGTGTAGTGTATAGCGAGTTCGAGCGAGAAATAGTGAGTAAGCTCGTACAAAACCTTACGGGGCATGCACAAGTCGGTCTATTGGTGCTTATACTATAGACTAGGTCGTTCTAAGACATCGACCCGGACTAGGTCGAGTCTTGCCTAATTCCCTATAGTTATGGCTCTGATACCAATCTGTCACACCCCAACCGATGGCGGAAACATCGGGGCATGACACTGAGCGAAACAGATTATCCATGAGTATCCATAACAACTATTCATTACCAGATAATTAAAATGTCATGTCCCATACCACAACATATCCAAATAAAACAGTTATTACAAATAATTGTCTCATAAACAAATACTGCTCCGACGACTCTGATTTAAGCGTGACATAACTAGACCCCTAGCTTGATTCATCATAGCACAGCAATCCCTAGCATCTTAAGCACCTGCCACATACGTTAAAATAAAAGTCAATACACATAGTGTAAAGGTGAGCATACAAGTTTGATAATAACATAATAGAGTTTGAAATCGTTTACGCATAACCAGCATGTTTAACGTATATGTGAAGCATGTAAGTTATCGACAAAGATCCTATCAATACCAATGACTGCGAGTTGACTGCAAATAGCGAGAGCGCATCACATGTTCACCACTGCGAACACGTGAAGTAATTGTCCTTAACAACCCCTGAGTAAACAGGTGCTGAGTCCAAACTATAGTACTAACGTTGCTAAGGCAGGTAGACAACAATCAATGTGTTAATATAACACACAGGCATTCATCGAGTCACGTATAACAAGCATTAGAGGTTTGCGTATAGATAGTGTTTGCGTTGTGTGATCGATGTGATTTAGAATAAGCAACGTATGAAACACCCAAAAGTGCATAAAGCAAAAAGGGATCGAGTATACTCACAGATAGCGTTTAACTTAATAAACATTGCCTTGGATTGAAGGGAGCGCTGAGGGAAATTAGCCTGAACAGTTAACGATAGCATAACGATGAGCGGCGCGTAAAACGATGAAAATGTACCAAGGATCGGATGGCTAGTCGATCGGGTGGCAATCCATTCGGATGGCCATTCGATTGGATTGACACCTCGTTTGGTGAGGATGTGTTTGTGTACGATGGTTTGTCCTTTGAATTTTTCGATGTAGCATTTTAAAAATAGAGAAGTATCTCTACCCTTCAGGTCGGTCGATCGGACGACGGTTCGATCGGACAGCGATCCGATTGGCGAGGCTTCTCAGTTGAGAACAAGTTCACAGCAGGACGGTCACTCGATCAGATGGCTATCCGATCGGGTGGCAATCTGTATGTATTGAACATGTTTGAAAATTGATTAAGTACCAAAGTCCCAAATGTCACACGATCGAGTGGCCGTTCGATCGGATAGCTATCCGATCGGACGGCAATCCGTTCGACGTTTAGATCCATGAAAAGTTTGAATAAAAGTTTAAGTTTGGAACCAAGTGCAACCCGATCGGATGGCCGGCCGATCGGATGGTAATCCGATCGGATGGCCGGCCGATCGGATGGCAATCCGATCAGACGGCAATCCGTCACAACGATCTGATCGTCTTGACACTCGATTCTGTTTGAAGTTTTGTAATTTGAACGAGGTGTTAGGATATCTTGCTTGAACAACAGAACCTTATCTCAACTCAAGTGTCCCGACCGAACAGGAACCACCCTAGTCCGACCGGTTCACGGTTCGAGACGGTTGTTCATGTTCAAACCCGAAATCAGTAGTCTCTTAGATAGAATTCAGATATGGAACTAATGCATCACTAAGAATGAGTAGAAGATCAGAACAAGCTCCGATTCTATCGGTTGTGAGTGCATTGAGTGTAAAAGAGTTGAAAGAAAGTTGGAAAACCTTCTCTCAATCCTTTTAACCATGAATATGTGTAGATCTATGTGAAAATGGTGTTTAATCTTGTGGAAATCCTTCAGATCTAAGTTGTTCTTGGTGGAATGAAGCCAATCTTTGAAGTTCCTAAGAACCCCATGATGACATCACCCTAGAACACCTCAAATCCAGTGATTTCTCGATTAAAAGTTAAGATTCAAAGGTGAAAATGATGTAGAAGTGTGTGTAGATCATAGAAGTACAAGATTTTGGTTGGAAACTTACAAGAATCGAGAGAAATCGAGAGAAATGAGGGCTGAAGGTCGGCTGGTCAAACAAGGGAGATGTCAATTGATGTGACAGGTAGGTATTTATAGGGTTTTCCAAAAAGGAAAGTGGGGAAGGTGGCTGGTCGATAGGGTGGCAATCTGATCGGGTGGCAACCTGATCGGGTGACAACTCGATCGGATGGCAATCCGATCGGATGGCCACTCGATCGGTTGGCAACTCGATCCTAGTGTTTGGTGCGACGAGTTTTGTCGTTTTGATTCGCGTGTTGAGCGTTGCTATGCGATTCGTGGGAGCGATGCGATAGTATTTTCTCATTAGTTACATTAATAACATAACTACTATATCTAATATACAATCACTATAATTAACTTGCGTTTAGCATTTGCGATTCGATTGTGATGCGATAGATTTGCGATTGCGATTAACACCTCAACATAAACATAACATGCACAAGTAACACATAACAGCACACACTCGTAAAACAATATCCAGAACACATAATTCGAGTTGCGATAGCGATTAGCGATAAATATGCGATTAAACCTCGATTATTAATAGATACTCCACATAATACAACTAAAGCAAATAAATAAATAGATTCGATTACAAGTCAAAGAAGTCAAACAGTAGTTGAGCAAGGAGTGACAGATCGCAATTAGCAATCTTTTCTTCCTTTGACTTCAATCTTGACATGGACTTTGACTTTCGAAACACGGGGTGTTACACTAAGTTTAAAGCGACTTGAAATAACCAATTAAAGTTAATAGTGAAGACTATTAAGTTTATGAGTTTTAAAGATGTGAGAAAAACATGTTTTAAAACTCTAGTGGTTATTAAAATTTACAAGTTGCTAGAACTTGCTTTTCTCGATTTCACTTTAAAAAAAAAAAACTTTTTTTAAGAATGCGTTTTGGTATTAGGTTGATGTGTAATAACATTTATTAAAGACAACCATAATAGCAAAAATGAATATGTAAATAATATGGGCATGGTTATGATCTTGCTAGAGTCAAGTAGCAAGATCAAAGGGGTCAGAGTCACAACACACAAAACAACCACAAGGATAGACTTGAGTGCATCTTGTTGTCTTGAACGACTCCCACTAATTCCAAGACTCCTCTTGGCATTCGGTTTTGCTTCGGGTTTGCTACGGGTCTTCGTATCAACAATATTTAACAAGTAAACATAATAAAGAAAAAAACCCTATCTATTACAACTTTGAACCACAAAATGGACCAAAACCATAAACTAGTCTATTACAACTTTGAGCCGCAAAATAGGCCAAAACCATAAACAAAACCAAACATAAAACACAACCACAAGGTCGGACCCGATTTACATATTCAACATAACCAAAATTTTGTTTGGGAAAGTTTTGGTCAACCAAATATTAACAACTAAAAACATGACCAATATATATATATATATATATATATATTGCCCAAAATAAAAATAAATCAAAAACTTTAGACTTGTAAAGTTTCCGACTTATTATTCCGGTGAAAAAGACCGATTTTGATTTGCATGTGGTGAGCATCGGCTCTGATATCACTGAAAGGAATCCGTGGTATAATTTTTTTTTTAACCTGGTTCGTATATGTATATATTTATTTCTTACAAATATTAGTAAAACACTTTTGACAAATATGTATACATATATATATGTTAGTTAAAATAAACTTTAAATAGTATATATAGATATATATATACATACATTTTTAAGCAACGAAAGCATAGGTAACGATATATAAATAATATGAACAATTTTATACCAAGGAGTATCCGTAATGGAACAAGATCACCGACATGCAAACATGAAATAAAAACATAAACCATATGAGGGGTTTAGGTTTACCTTCGGTTAGTAATTAACTGGTTGACGAGGTTCAACGAACATGTGCTAGTGACGAACGCGGGTATAGCTCCGGGTAGCGGCGGTGGCTGACGGTACTGGTGGCAGCGGTGGCCAACAGTGGCGATGGTGGCGAGGCGGCGACAGCAGGGGCCTGGGACGAGGTGTGGGTGTTTTGAGAGTTTTTGTGCAAAAATTCTAACCATTAAAAGCTAGTCCATACATTCCTTTATATATAGTATGGAGATGCATGCATGCTTGACAAGTGGCGGACATGCATGCCCAAGTTGGACAAGTGGCGAGAAGAGCATGCATGCGCGACAAGTGGCGATGCAAGAGTGCATGCGCGACAAGTGGCATAGCATGGGTGCATGTGCGACAAATGGCGAGATGAGTATACCCGTCTCACCCGGTCCATGTACCCGTCTCTCAGTTAATACCCGCAACAAGTTTATTAATTAAGATAAACAATTATATTATTAATAACGATTATTAATAATATAAACCCGCTCATGATCATAAATATAATTATGATCCGTTTTGCATATCGTTCGTACTTACCACTTAAACCAGTTAAGTAGATTTTAGTTCGTTGTCCACGGTGTAAATCTTACTGGTCAAGACCTGGTCGGTAGCGTTGATTTATCAAACCAGACATAAATATCCAACACCTAGATCCGCCACTGCCCCTAGTGGGCACTACATAAGAGGCCACCCATTCTATACTTACTCTCACAGTCTCATCTAAGCATGCTTAATATTTTGTTTTTAACGACAAACTAACATGCTTCTAAATTGTAACGACAAACTAACCTACTATAAATACTTCAATATTTTTACCTCACAGGATCTGAAATTTCCACCTCAGCGCCACGTCATAGTTCTTGGAGGATGCTCCTCTAAGGATGGAACCAAGGAAATGGTTGATGACCCTACCCCACTTATTTAATTTTTTTTTTTTTAAATTCATCAAGTTTTTGTAACATTTAATAAGATATAAAATAAAATCATTAATATTAAAAAAACAAACATTACATAACTTTAAAAAAACATAATCTAAAAAATTAAAAATCATAAGAATTTCATTTTTTCGCGATCTTTTCTTTCATTTACGTAAAATCGCTCGGTCTTCTTTCGGATACGAGTTGATATCGGTTGTCATTATCTCCCAATCTTTATATCCGTTCCTTTCTTGCTTCAACCGAACCCGTTCTTCCACTTCACGTTCCTTCGCTTTTGCCTTTTGGGTCGTGACCTCAGTGCTTTGAACCGGGCCATAAACTCGTTCATTTTGGAACCGCCCCCCGTTGCGGCTTGTTTTTTTTTGCAGCTGCCGCCTTTTTGGCTTTGTCCCTACCCGGGGGACAAGCCTCCTCTCCAACTCCGTACTCTTCTTCGTCAAATTCGGGCTCGTCGTTTATATTTATTTGGTATCGTGCGTCCGAGCCCCCCGCACTATAACTTCCGGTCTCTGAGATTTTTGTTCGTTTAGCCATTGCAACCTCGTTTGGAATCGGCGCCCACTTGTTATTGGTTCGCAAAACATCGCATGCCCGTACGTGTGGGAAAACGACCCGATGCGTATCTTCATATTTACGCATCGCCTCTTTAAAAACATCTTCGTCACTCATCCCACTACAACGATTACTAGTATAAAATTATTATATATCGCGGCAAATCGGTTCACGACCGGATGAATCTTTCGCCACTTCGAAGAGATGGAATCGATATCGTGATAATGACCTTGTTCCATAATCGCAAGGAACTTTAATAATATTTCTTTCCAAAATCCATATCCAGTTTGGTTGTTACATATGTTTTTAGAATGTAACAAAAGTATATATTAAAAAATGTAAACTTTATATATTTTTAGTATAAAATTTATATATTTTTACATACCGACAATGGGGCTTTTTGATGTGCTAACCCACGCCTTCGCTAACGCCTCCGCCTCGATCTTTGTCCAAGGTTTTGCCTTGGCTTTCGAAGGTTGATCTTTGTCATCGGCTTCACGCTCCACTTGCTTCCCTTTTTCCGTTTCAAGGATTGGGGTTGCGTCTTCGGAACACATTCTTCAACGTCATCTTCTAAGGGTTGTGGTTGGGGAGACGATTCTACCGGTGTTGGCGAAGGTTGTGGTTGAGATTGAAATTGCGAGTTGAACGGGTTTTGCATCATTATTTGTTGCAATGATTGCATTTATTGCATGAATTGGATTTGGCTTATTTGAGAGAAAGCGTTGGTGGTTTGTTGGAAACCCGAGAAAGCGTTGAGAGAAAATTGCGAGGATGACCAACTCGGTTCCATCGTAGGATAGTAGCCGGGTACCGAGAAAACGTTTTGGTTTTGGTTTGGGTTCGGGTTTGGGTTAGCGTTTGGGTTCGGATTGTTCGGATTGTATGGATCCATGACAAAAGTTATAAAAAGTTGAAGAATTTTATAAAGTTGAGAGAGAGTATTGGTTGTAGTGTGAAAATAGGGTGAAAGATGTGTATTTATAGGTAAAATAATTATTTTTTTTTATAAATCTAGCCGTTTGAAAAGGTGGGTATTTGATTTTTTTTTTTAAATCTAGCCGTTGTGTAAGGCATGATTTTCCCCCCCACGAGCCCCGTCCTCAACGTCTCCTCTCTGCTGCATGAGATGACGCCGCCCAGTTAGAAATGGTGTTGGGGGGCGTCGTCGGGCCTCAACGACCCCCACCGAGTGGCCTTACCACTACACCATGTCCATTGGGATTTGTTGAGATATGTGGAGTTGTATTTGTTGGGATTTGTGGAGGCTTTGGCCTTGGGAGGACAGCTAGCATCCCAATGTAGTCGACCAGTGGCGGATCCAGGAATATTTTTCAC
Source organism: Helianthus tuberosus (assembly GCA_030545235.1). Classification (NCBI taxonomy): domain Eukaryota; kingdom Viridiplantae; phylum Streptophyta; class Magnoliopsida; order Asterales; family Asteraceae; genus Helianthus; species Helianthus tuberosus. The sequence continues at coordinate 91,797,267 of CM060369.1, forward strand.
TGGGTTCACTTTTTTAGATACTCCAATTTCATGTGACTGGACATAAAGAATTTCGGGTCGGTTCGATAGTTCGGATCGGGTAAGGTTCACCACATAATAAAAGTAACTGATAATGCCTAAATACCAAATTCAAGTTTAAAACATACATCAAAACCTGTTTATTCTAAACTAAAAACCCCAATTTCAGCAGCAATATTAACTTAAATAAAACAAACAGATGTATAAGTGTATAACAAACTGACAAATTCAGGTTTAAAAACCCCAATTCAAGTTTAAAACCCCCAATTCAAGTTTAACTACCAAAATCAACTACCAAATTGACAAATTCAGATGTATAACAAACAAACTGTAATCATAAATCACTGATGTAATCAAAATTCTAACCTTAATCGCTGATTCGTATAAGAAAAACAAAGTGTCGGAACTCGGAAGCAATCGGCGGCGGAGAGGAGTGACGTGCTGTCGTAGGTACACGCAAATTTAATCCCAATAACAACTATAGATAGCGGTAATAGGGTATCGAACTCAGGGAGTATGTGGAAAGTGTGTTGATTTTATAGCTTCGCAATTAACTACAATTAACCTAATTTGCAGAAAATAAAGATCAATGAATTGGATTGTTGTTTTAGAATACTAAATTAAAAACTAATTGCAAATCAAATGTTGGTTGTAAAACAAATTAGGAGAGAACAATGACCATCTTAGGATTCAGTTTCTTTAAAAAATTGTGTGAAATTCCAACTAGAAAGAGTTACATAGACATAACTCGTGCATAAATAATTGAAGTGATAAAAGGGAACAAAGTACTCGGATTATATAAACGCGAGGTTGTTTCCCGATGATCAATTAATCAATAACCAACCCTAACCCTTCCCGTGATATCTCGATTGCCAACGGCACCAAGAACGTACGATTGAGATTAGAAATTGCACTATCAATTAACAAGCTACAAACAATTATGCATACACCATGATAAACAAGCAACACAAGTTATCATTCTAGAAATTCAGAAATAAACACACAAAAGTTCAAGAGAAACCTTCACCTAAGATGATCACCGAAAGTTTTAGCCACACATAGCTTGGTGAATCATCATAGCAATCAATTCAATGTTCATACAAATTGAAAACACAAACCGAATGTTAGAAATTGTCTAGAACCAAGCAAGAACAGCCAAAATCGCCCCTCGTGTCTCCAATAACCGACCAATGATGAGAATAGGTGAAAGGACACCATAAAACTGAATAAATGAGGCAGTTACACATTTTCCCGCAGACTCCACCGTAACTTACGGCCCCACCGTAAGTTACGGTGGACATAATGTTGTTACGGTGCAGTTTGTCTGAGTTACGGTGAGACATTAACCAAATCCAAGTCCACCGTAAATTACGGTGGAGCCGTAATTTACGGTAACATCCTGATTTTTATGCTTTGTTTCATCTTTTGTTCCACGCGCGACCCGTTCAACTTCAAACCTTCCAAAGCTGCATTTTTCTTCGCTTTAAGCCGCCAAACCGCACCTGAGACATAAGCAACAGTAGTCATCTAATTCAAGATAATTACGCGATTAAGTGAAGGATTAATTCGTCTTTTAACATGATTAAGGGTTGTCCTATGGACCACCCGTCACATCCCCACACTTAACCGTTGCTTGTCTCAAGCAACTCATCAAATCAATTTCTCAACAAGTGATCAATGTAAGCCAAGTAAAAACAAGCAATCCTTTTACTAACCCCTTTTTAACACCCAACCAATGCACCCCTCTCTAAATCTCTCCTCCCGGCTACAAGTGAAAACTAGCAAAGATAAGCTAGACACACAATAGGCAAACGGGTGGTTGCACAACTATAGCCTTGTACCTAAATCGATCCTTCTCCTAAAATGTGTCAAACATGAATGCAAATCAAAGGGACTTTCAAGGTTGTAACGTGGCTAGGTGTATGGGTAGGAAATGGAATATATATGAGGTAGCGAAAACTTAACCCGGTCTTTTTATTACACAATAAAGCAAACTAACAACTACCAAAGCAAACTACTATATATAAGATAACTAAACATCATTTTTTTTTTCCATTGCTTTTTTTTTTTTTTTTCATTTTTCTTTTGAACAATATACTTTCAACATAACATCAAATAAAATTACATACTAGTAAACAATCACTAATCACTATAAAATCGGGTCAAGTTGGGTAAATTTTTAGGTAAGTAGCTAGGGGTAACAAATGATAGGCTTTTAGGCACAAAATTGGGCAACTAAATGTCCAAACCCCCGCCCCTCTCACTACCATGCTCATATATATAACTTATGAGGTCCAACCCCCCAAATCCCACACTCGCTCATACCAACGACGAGGCTACCTAAATGCCCTTATCCTTTCTACATTCATGTCTAACTAAGGACTCAATTCGCATTCAAGCACAAGTTCTAATGCACCCCCACCCGTAGCCACTCTCATCAAAGACAATCATTATTTATGTACAAGTGTGGTTACAACTCTCACCAAGAATGAAAAGGTATCAAGGGTTGCCGGTGCATCAAATTAGGGCTAATCTAGGGTGTTCAAATTTTCACATCGTTTCGCTTGGCTCAAAATTTGTCAAAATCTTCAAAAATTCCCCCCCCCCCCCCCCCATCCCCACACTTGGGATACATTGACCCCAATGTATGGTTTTAGGAGGCTTTGATCACTAAAATCATTCAACATCAACAAAAAGCTTCTTCACTCAAACCACAAATTTCTTTTTGTACTTTTCATTTTATATTTTTTTTATGTTTTTTTCTTCTTTTTAAAACATGACACCACCAACAAGCACCAACCCAACAAAACAACACAATCATACACCACCCAACCGCCCAACCATAAACATATCAAACTAACAAATATGCACAAAATATACAAAGAGAGAACACAACCTGACTAATAATAGCGCGGTCCCGGCGGCCCAAACATGGAAGACATCATATCGTTCCATTCTCCGAACGCAAATGAGCCGCTACTACTTCCACCTTGTTGTTGTTGTGCTCCTTCTTGTTGCGTTGGGTCAATCCATTGTGAATGGTGAAGCGGCGGGGTCGGATACGAAATACTACCATCATAAGGTGGTAGTGACGCATAATCCACATGTTGTGGATCCACAACCACCGGCCGCCCGGCATGCCAATCCGCGTGCAATCTCCTTTCTTGATCATCATGATAACGGTTATTCATTTCCACTTCACGGGAATACGCATGTGTGCGATTCCATGCCTCTTGACGATCAAGGTTTTGTTTCAAGGACCGCTCTATACTTGCACTATTCCTCGTATTTTGATCAAATAACGTCCTTTCCGAACCCGACCACGTCTCAAATACGGATGCCGGAGGACGTTGATTCTCAATCACTTCTTGCATTGTGCCTTCGTAAGCCCAACCCGGCACATAAGATTGCTGCGTATAATCGTAAAACATGCCACCATAACCTCTACCATAACCCCCTTGACCAACATTTTCACCACCATGCGGCTCGTCCGCATAGTCCTCGTCTCCACTTGGAACTACTTCTTCATCACTTTCTGGCTCGTCCGGCTCACCCGGTAACAAATCTCGTGCACCCAACTTTAGCGCTCTCCACCTTTGCCCTTCCGACTTTAGCTTATGATAACGCTCCGATTGTGTATATGACCAACCAATCCCCAACTTATCTAACGTAAAAAACTGATGCCTTTTTGTTGCTCCTCGATCTTCAGATGTTATTGCCTTTTGTTGTTTCATCAACCCCGTAATTATTCGACAATACGGGACGATATCTCTTCCATACTTATTCCGGCAGATCCATAAGTGGTTCATGATCAGATAGCGTATCGGAAAACGCGGAGACCCATGCATTAGCGAATAAAGAACGGGTACTTTGGGAAACCTCACCTGCTCCTTGTCTCCCCTTCGTGGAATAACATTGAGAACACAGATTGCTAGCAACAATTTAGCTTCTATTTTTAAGTTCTTCCGGTATAGAATACCACTGTATTTACCGGGTAAAAATAGTGCTGCCAACATATCATTCCATCGAGTATGTTTCTCCGGTTTAACCAGGAGGTCATCAAGAGTCGGTATCATGTAATCACGGGCTGGAAGACTATCATATTTTCCAAGCTTCTTCAACGTATCAAAAGACATTTCCACTGGAACTCCATTCACAATACCCGTTAGCTTCATCTGCGATGGCCTGTCATATTGATTAACCTTAAGAGTTGCCATCCACTCTTGGATTTCGGTTATAAACAAGTTGCTCTTATCTTTGTCAAAACAACTAAGAGCCGACTCCCAACCTAGAGCCCGGAACTTGTCAAACACCCCGAACTGACCAAACTCAACTTCCCGAACATCCCTCTCACATATAAAGGCCGCTGCCTTATTCTTCAACTTATTCATACGGTCATTATATAACGTTGGCTGCCACTCCACTGGTTGATCATCCAATGGTCCCGAATCCCATTTCGGTTTCTCCGTCATATCCAACTCCATTTCTTCCTCACTTTCACTTTCGCTTTCGCTGACTCGACCCATGTATTGTCTCTTCCTTGGTTGCTGTTTGGCTGTTTACCTTTCCCTTCGAAGACGAAGATGAACTAGCTCTGGTCTTTTCTTTTGTTCGTGCCATTTCCTACACACATTAGAGCAAACAACACAACCAAACGAAACAAAATTAAACCCTTTTCTCCAAAATATCCCCACACTTGCTTGTTATCATGGTTGTAGATGTTAGTGAACCAAAAATGTATCAAGAATTTTTCAAAAATCGGGCATGGTGTCTCTACAATGTAGAGCATCCCAAAAGTTCACTACTTTAACCACAAATCCTACATCTACAACCATAACCATGTTCAAATAACCATTTTCGTAACCATATCTAAGAACAAGCAAGTGGGTATGGGCAAGTAACCTAAATAACCTTACTTTTCACAATGTAGCATCAAAATATAACAAATAAGCTTTCATACCTTATTTTGAAGATGCTAAAGTGCTTGTGAAACAAAAACTCCAAAAACCCCCAAAAATTTTGGACTAGGGTTTTGAATTCGGACCCAATAACTTCATTTTTTCACCAATCTCTTGGCAAAATCAGAAACTACGTGAAAAATTAGTCAAGATAGACTCCGATTTCACTTAGTTTGAGCAAGAATCGAGTAGGTTATGGATGATTGAAGATGGAAGAATCTATGGAGTTTTGTAGGTCTTTATGAAAGAGATGGATGTTGATAGATAGAATGAAATTGTGTGGTTGGGGATGACTTCACGTGACTAGAGGTTATTATTATTTATTTATTTATTTTTATTAATTGCGGAACCCAAGCGACGGATCAGATTTTCATGCGTACCGTAAATTACGGTTATGCCGTAAATTACGGTGAACTTTGAACAAATACTCCTACCGTAAAACAGGAGCAAAATACCGTAAAGCCCAAATATCTTTGTTCCCCACCGTAACTTACGGTCATACCGTAAGTTACGGTGTAAGCTGGGCGTTCCTGGTTCATGAAAAATCTGTTTTAAGGTATCATTTTTTATATTTTTTCAAGTTTTTCGATTTTTTTATGTTTTTAAAATTTTTCAAAAGTGTGAAAAAATCACCCTACCCCCTCGAAAGTCCCGTGTTGTCCTCAACACAATGTTAGAGTAATTCGTGACCCGAATATCCCCACACTTGTTTCAAACACGGATTTCAAAGAAATACGATAATCGTGCAAACTATACAAAACAAAACAAAATAAAATGCTACTATTTACACTACCAAACCTGGGCCTCTCATGATTGCTCATCGTCGACCAGGCGTAAGATGTAGCCCACTTTACCAAGCTCCAAGTTATTGATGTCGTTCCCTTCCAAGTATGGCTTCAACCGGTGACCGTTCACCGTTTGTTGTTTTAGCGTGTGCTCATCTTGGATATCTACATCTCCAAACCTCCCAACTCTCCGAACGACATACGGGCCCATCCATTTTCTTTTAAGCTTGCCCGCGAACATCTTGAGTCTTGAGTTATACAACCAAACTTTTTGACCCACTTCAAACATTTTCTTTCGCAATTTTGCATCATGCACCTTCTTGAGTTTATCTTTATACGTCGATGCACATTCATATGCCTCATCCCGAATTTCTTCTATCTCGCTTAATTGTAGCTTTCTCAACTTCCCCGCCTCGTCATAATCCGCGTTTACCGTCTTAATTGCCCAATGTGCCCGATGCGCTAACTCCATTGGCAAATGACAACCCTTTCCATACACCATCCGGTAAGGCGTTGTGCCAATAGGAGTCTTGTAGGCCGTTCGGTATGCCCACAATGCATCGTCTAACTTACTCGACCAATCCTTCCTATCCATTCTTACCGTCTTCATGAGAATTTATTTGATTTGACGGTTGGACACTTCGACTTGTCCACTCGTTTGCGGATGGTAAGGTGTGGCAATCCGGTGATTCACACTATACCTCTTCAATAATTTCCCAAAGTTGAAGTTCTTAAAATGCGAACCACCATCGCTTATAATAACCCGCAGGATGCCAAAACGAGAGAAAATGTTGGATTGAACAAATTTACAAACAACCGAATGGTCGTTTGTTCGTGTTGCAATAGCTTCAATCCACTTCGAGACGTAATCCACTGCTACCAAAATGTATAGAAAGCCATTCGAATTCGGAAAAGGACCCATAAAGTCTATACCCCATACATCAAATATCTCTACAACCAAGATTGGTTGTAATGGCATCTCATCCCTCTTCGATATACTTCCCATCTTTTGGCAATTTATACAATTTTTAGCAAACTCACAAGCATCTTTGAAAATTGTGGGCCAATAAAACCCACATGAGAGAACCCGATAACCTGTTTTGTGCCCACTAAAATGACCCCCACATGCGGACGAATGAGCATGGGTCAAGATTTCCAACACTTCTGTCTCGGGCACACACCATCGTATAACTTGATCCGGTCCAATCTTGAAAAGATCCGGTTCATCCCAAATGTATTGCTTCACTTGGACCATAAATTGTTGTCGACGCTTTTTGGTCCAATGACTTGGGATAGCACCCGTGGCTAAGTAGTTGACATAGTGAGCATACCACGGTGCAACAAAGGTGGAAACGGCTAGTAGTTGCTCGTCGGGAAAACTCTCATTAATTTCACTAACATCATCGATCCCTTCCACCGGAATCCGAGACAAGTGATCCGCCACTACGTTCTCACTTCCCTTTTTGTCTCGGATTTCTAAATCAAACTCTTGTAACAATAATACCCACCGAATCAACCGAGGCTTCGCGTCCTTCTTCTCCATCAAGTATCGGACCGCACTATGATCCGAATAAACCACCACTTTGCTCCCCCAAATATAAGCACGAAACTTATCCAAAGCATACACCACCGCTAATAACTCCTTTTCGGTTGTAGTGTAATTGAGTTGCGCTTCGGATAAAGTTTTGCTTGCATAGTAAATCACCACCGGCTTTCTATCAACCCGTTGACCCAAAACTGCACCAATAGTGGTGTCGCTTGCATCACACATTATCTCGAACGGCTTTGACCAATCCGGTGGTTGCAAGATAGGAGCTTTGACCAAATGTTCCTTCAAAACAGTAAAAGATTGCATACACTCGTTAGTAAAATCAAATGGGACATCTTTTAATAATAAGTTACATAAAGGTTTGGTGATAACACTAAAACCTTTTATGAACCGTCTATAAAAACCCGCATGTCCCAAGAATGACCTTATACCCTTAACATTTTTCGGAGGTGGCAAAGATGCTATTACCCGTATTTTTGCCTTATCCACCTCCATCCCTCTTTCAGAAATTACATGACCCAACACAATGCCCTCTTGCACCATGAAGTGACTTTTCTCCCAACTTAGCACTAGATTTTTCTCAACGCACCTTTTTAAAACTTTTTGTAATTCATTGAGACAAGCATCAAAACTAGTACCAAATATAGAGAAGTCATCCATAAATACTTCGAGCGACTCTCCAACCATGTCCGAGAAGATACTCATCATACATCGTTGGAAAGTTGCCGGAGCATTGCACAAGCCGAATGGCATTCGCCGAAAGGCAAAGGTACCATATGGACAAGTGAAGGTGGTCTTGTGTTGGTCATCCGGGTGTATTGCTATTTGATTATAACCCGAGTACCCGTCCAAAAAGCAGTAATATTTTTGACCCGGTAATTTTTCAATAATTTGGTCAATGAAAGGTAGCGGGAAATGGTCCTTAGAAGTGGCGGCATTCATATTTCGGTAGTCAATACATACCCGCCACCCGGTAACCGGTCGGGTGGCAATTTGTTCACCACTTTCATCCTTGACTACTTGAATGCCGGCCTTCTTAGGCACAACTTGGGTGGGACTCTCCCAAGCACTATCCGAAATCGGATAGATGATTCCCGCATCCAACCATTTAATTACCTCCTTTTTAACTACCTCCCTTAGGTTCGGGTTCAACCGCCTTTGAGCTTCTCGTGTCGGTTTGGCATCTTCGGTGGTAATGATTTTGTGCATGACAATTGATGGACTAATTCCTTTGAGATCGGCAATTGTCCATCCGATAGCTCCCTTGTTTTCTTTCAAGACTTCCAACAATGCTTGCTCTTGTGCCAACTCCAAATTAGAGGCAATAATGACCGGTAAAGTGTCATTATCCCCTAAAAACACATACTTCAAGTGGCTCGGCAAGTCTTTGAGCTCCAACTTTGGCGGTTCCTCTAATGATGGTTTAGTACCCGGATCTATTTCCGCCGGTAAACCTTCAAACTGGTGGGTCCATGGCGGTCGACCTTCTTTCAACGCCATCGCATCTTGCTTTTCCTCTTCAACCCGAAGTGCATAAGCATGTACCTGTTCAGAAAAATCACACAGGCAAACATCCAAACCATCCTCCTCATACTCATGTGGATTGCATCCGTCAACTATATCTGCCATGAAACACTCATCAACACCATTAGCATTAGAATTGATAGTAAAAACATTCAAACGCATTTTTCGATTTCCAAAAGTCATATCGACTGTACCAAATCTACAATCGATTACTGCATGTGCGGTGCTAAAAAATGGCCGACCAAAATTACATTTTGTTGTTGTTTTGGGTCCGCCGATGAGTAGTCCAAGACTAAAAAGTCAACCGGGTAATAAAATTCATCAATTTTTACAATTACATTTTGAACCATACCCCGGGGTAACTTATGAGACAAATCGGCTAAAACAACCGTTGTCTCCACCCTTGCCAACGAACCAAAATCATATTGGTCATATAAGCCCCCCGGTAAAATGCTAACCCCGGCTCCAAGATCTAGCAACGCCTTAGCCATTTGAAAATTACCAACTTGTATATTAATCAACGGCGTGCCCGGATCTTGGAGCTTAGGAGGAAGCTCCCCGTTCAAAACCGCACTCACTTGCCCGGTTAAATCGACCCGCTTAGGCATTTTCTTTTTGTTTTGCCTCTTTTGTGTACACAATTCTTTTAGAAATTTTGCGTAAGCGGGTACTTGTTTTATTGCATCAAGGAGTGGAAGGTTAATTTTGACTTGTTTAAACATGTCCCACAATTCTTCTTTTTGGGGACCTCTTGATGCAATAAAGTTTTTCTTACCCGGGTCAAGTAAAGCCGATGGAAACGGGACTTGACTCGGTTCACCCTCAACTTTTTCACTCTTTTCATTTTCACCCAAACTCGGTTTGTTAACATTTAATTCTTTTGGTTTAACCGGTGAAACTTCCTCATCACTATCATTACCCGTGATGTCCTCAACTACCCCCTCAACCAATTCGGGTGACAAATTGGCTTTAAACTCTTTTCCACTTCTCAACACACTAACATGATGAACATTAACATTACCTCGTGACGTACCATGCGAAGGATTTACCTTAGTGTCGCTAGGAAGTTGACCCTTGCTTTTCTTCAATTCAGCCACGTCGGTTGCTAATTGACCCTTTTGGGTTGTTAGTGATTGGATGCTTTTATCACGAACCTCGTCCTTTTGCATTCGAACTTCATCAAGTTGGTTCCGTTTTTGCATCTCCGTTTGCATGCTTTTTAGCATCTCCATCATCTCATTTCCACCCGAAGACCCCCCTTGTTCTTGACCCGTTTGATATTGCTTTTGATAGCCTTGGTTGTTCCCGCCTCGATATCCACTTTGGTTGTTATAAGGTTGGCGTGAACCAAAGTTACCTTGGCTACCTTGAAAGTTCGGGTTAGCTTGATTTGAGGGGTTCCCATAGCGAAAATTTGGGTGGTTCCTCAACCCGGGGTGGTAAGTATTAGAGTTCATGTTGTTGTAGTTTCTACCACCCCCTCCTTGACCTTGACCTTGAACCGCATGAACCTGTTCATATTGCCCTTCCACCATCCCTTGGCAATTTTCAGCCGCATGACCTATTTCATTACACAAAGCACAAACATCATAAATTTGGTTAGTAGTTTGAACATTACCATCATCTATGGCGTGCACTTGAGGTCGGACAATGGCCGGTCGCGCTCTCCTCGATGCTTGAGCCTTTCTCTTTGATGTAATTGCCATATTCTCTAAGAACTCCCAATCATCGTTTTCATAATTTGTGCCAAAAGTCCCACCGGTAATGGACATTAAATCACGAGCATCTTCGGCACTCAACCCCTTGTGGAAGGCATTCATCAACTCCCAAAGTTCAATCCCATGGTGAGGGCAATTCTTTATCATCATATTGAAACGTTCAAATGCCTCATGGAACATCTCACCATGTTGTTGTTGGAAGCTCCTCAACCCCTTTCTAGCATCATTGGTCTTTTAGGCGGTATAAAATTCATCTAAGAAAATTTGTTGCATCTCCGCCCAAGTATAAATAGATGCTGAAGGCAAAGTGTAGAACCACTTCTTTGCCTTGTCCTCCAAAGAAAACTGAAATAGGACCAGCTTGACATCATCGGCCGAAAAACCTTGACTCCCAAAAGTATTGCAAATTGAGTCATAGGCCTCTAAATGGAAATACGGTTCCTCCGTTGCTAGCCCTTTGTATTTCGGCAAACTTTGCAAAGAATTTGTTCTTACTTCAAAGGTTCTCCCTTGGTTGTTGTAAGGGATAACCACCGGTGAAGGGTTTTGAGTAATTATCGGCCTGAAATGTGCTTCTATTCCCCGTGCTTGTTCCCTAAGATGCCTTCTTGGAACACCCAATCGACCCCTTGGACGAATAGGACCCATTGGTCTTGGTATATGCCCTTGTGGTGCAATTGGTTGTTGAAATTGTTGTTGGGGCATCGGTGGGTATTGAATCGGCCTTTGCAATTGTGGTTGTACATTTTGTGGCCGAACTTGTTGCAATGGAATAGGGCGTTGCATTGGTGGCCCTTGTGGTCTTGGCCAAATATGTTGCGGTATGAGTTGTTGTTGTTGTTGAAACCCACCAACATTTGACATTCTTTGAGTTTGACCAGGCACATAAGTCAACTCCCCTTGTTCTCCATCACCCTCATAAACATATCCCTCTTCCTCATAACCCTCTAAGTCTTCGTATCCTTCCTCATATCCATCTCCCCCTATACCCGAAGTTTTCCCAAATGGAATGGTTGAGTATTGAAAACCCGACTGGTTTGATGGTCTAAACGTAGAGGTAGTATGGACAACAGTTGAACCTTGTGGTACTGTATAAGTTGAGGATGATTGCCCTGAAGCTGGGAAGAAGTGAGCGAGTGGTGGAATCGTAGTAGATGGGCTAAAGGTAAGACTGGGTTCGACTTGAGTAGTGTTCGGTTGTGTGGTGTTGGTATTGGTTGGTGTAGTATCATGAAGTGGAGTAGGCATTGTGGTGATGTTTGGAATAGTGGTGTTTGGTGATGGTTGTGTGGAAGTAGGTATAAAAGTTGAGGTCGTTTGACCCGTTGTGGGTGGTACTTGTGTTTCATCCATGATATTTCTTGGTGTAATGGGTGAAGTGGGTGAACCAATGATTCTGTTTTCGCGTAGTAAAACTCGGTTTTGCCTTAGTGTTCTTTCGATTTCCGGATCAAATGACAATGGTGAAGCTTTGTGAGAGCCTCTAGTATGCATGCACCTGTAGAACCTGCACACTAAACACACCAGTGTAAACCCGAAAATAACAAAGCAAAACTAACAAACTGACACACGTTGCGCACTACTCCCCGGCAACGGCGCCAAAATTTGACGTGTTGTCGTAGGTACACGCAAATTTAATCCCAATAACAACTATAGATAGCGGTAATAGGGTATCGAACTCAGGGAGTATGTGGAAAGTGTGTTGATTTTATAGCTTTGCAATTAACTACAATTAACCTAATTTGCAGAAAATAAAGATCAATGAATTGGATTGTTGTTTTAGAATACTAAATTAAAAACTAATTGCAAATCAAATGTTGGTTGTAAAACAAATTAGGAGAGAACAATGACCATCTTAGGATTCAGTTTCTTTAAACAATTGTGTGAAATTCCAACTAGAAAGAGTTACATAGACATAACTCGTGCATAAATAATTGAAGTGATAAAAGGGAACAAAGTACTCGGATTATATAAACGCGAGGTTGTTTCCCGATGATCAATTAATCAATAACCAACCCTAACCCTTCCCGTGATATCTCGATTGCCAACGGCACCAAGAACGTACGATTGAGATTAGAAATTGCACTATCAATTAACAAGCTACAAACAATTATGCATACACCATGATAAACAAGCAACACAAGTTATCATTCTAAAAATTCAGAAATAAACACACAAAAGTTCAAGAGAAACCTTCACCTAAGATGATCACCGAAAGTTTTAGCCACACATAGCTTGGTGAATCATCATAGCAATCAATTCAATGTTCATACAAATTGAAAACACAAACCGAATGTTAGAAATTGTCTAGAACCAAGCAAGAACAGCCAAAATCGCCCCTCGTGTCTCCAATAACCGACCAATGATGAGAATAGGTGAAAGGACACCATAAAACTGAATAAATGAGGCAGTTACACATTTTCCCGCAGACTCCACCGTAACTTATGGCCCCACCGTAAGTTACGGTGGACATAATGTTGTTACGGTGCAGTTTGTCTGAGTTACGGTGAGACATTAACCAAATCCAAGTCCACCGTAAATTACGGTGGAGCCGTAATTTACGGTAACATCCTGATTTTTATGCTTTGTTTCATCTTTTGTTCCACGCGCGACCCGTTCAACTTCAAACCTTCCAAAGCTGCATTTTTCTTCGCTTTAAGCCGCCAAACCGCACCTGAGACATAAGCAACAGTAGTCATCTAATTCAAGATAATTACGCGATTAAGTGAAGGATTAATTCGTCTTTTAACATGATTAAGGGTTGTCCTATGGACCACCCGTCAAAGGACGTCGCGGCGGCGGCGGCAGATGGCAGCTATCGGCGGAAGGTGGAGCTGCTGATGTTGTCGACTTGTTTCACTCTTCTGTTCGTTACTTGTTCTGTGGCTTGTGGTGCGGCGTATGTTTTTGTGATATAACCCTAAATGGGTCATTAAAGAAAAAAATTAAAAGAGAAATAAAAAAAAACGGAACAAAAACAAGTTGATACGGGATTCGAACTCGGGTGAGTTAGGAAGAAAAGCATGGACATAACCAGTGGAACCAAGACTTCTTTTGTTTATGGGTTCCCTTTATAATTTACTTATGGGTTCCTTTTCAGTTTCTTATATATATTTACACTAAAAATTAAAAACCGACTGGGTTCCTGGGAACCCGTACTTTCTACATAAGTCCGCCCCTGTAGCCGACCCTAGATGAATTCGAAGAAGGTTCTGTAAGTTTCCAAAAATACGTTTTTCATGTAACCCTAATCTACTTGGTATATACTGGGTGAGGCCTTTGTAATTTGTTGAGCACTTAAATTAAATAAAGAGTACTAGTTGGAGGCCTTGACCAGATAAATCCTTGAGGAGAGTACTGAAACATAACACGTCTTATAAATCTATTATTTTTTTTTCCACCGCAAATGTAAGATATTCTTAATTTCTCTTAGCATATTCTTAGGGGTGTCCGGGAGTGCTTATAAAACTTCTTATTGACTTTTTGAAAAAGTCGGTATGGTGTGACTTTTTACTTTTTTAGAAAAGTCACTTTTCCCCTCACATACACCCTTATTGTCAAACATCATTTTGGAGCTTATAACTTTTAAAAAAACCAATAAGTCAATAAGTTATTTCAAAAGGCTTAGCCAAACATGCTCTCAGTTGTCAATGGCGTGACAAAAAGTTTCGAGGGGGTGTAAAGTTACAGGACCCAAATTTTTTTTTCCTATCATATGTTTCGGGTCGGGCCGACTATTCGATTCGGGTCGGGTCAAATAATAATAGTACCAAATAAAACTAAAAAAAAATTCATTCATTCAAATGACTCGTTCTTACATATAATAAAACTAAATATTGTTTAACAAACAAAAGACCAATTATATATAATGGTACGAGATAAATGAAACATGGACGAAGAATTACAACTCAGCCCGACGACCTTTATGATTTAAAGTGGTAACAAACTTTACTTTGATTGATATATTTTATAAATATTTAGGCAAAACAGTTGGAGGGGCGATCCAATATAATTTTAAAATTTTCGAACGAAAAATCAGAAATTATACACTTTCAACCGAAACATTGAAAGGGGCGGGTGCACCCGGACACCTAGTAACCTACGCCCCTGATAGTTGTTACACAAAGTTTGGTCTACTGATATCTATAATGTATTTCATACATAATCACTTTAGGTATGTTTGGTCTTGTTCCACTATGTTGAAGTTTTTTTTTTTTGGGTTTTGATATGTTTAATCCTTAGTGAGAAGGCTTCTAAAGTCCCTTCTTAACTTGTAAGAAACGTTAGAAAGGAAGAAATTATTTGAGAAGAGATGCGTGGCATACCGTACGGCGGTATCTAAGTATTGGGCATCATTATGCCACGTGGCAATAATAATTGAAGAACGTTATCTTTCCAACCAACAAATTATCTCATCACTCACCCATTTCTAGACCAAACATATACTTTTCAATTTCTCCATAACACTTCACACTCTACCTGCTGCTGCTGCTGCTGCATTCCTCCTATTCAACACTATTACAACTTCTAATGCATAAAGTACAACAACATCTCACAGGTATATGCTTCTCAGACTACACCTATACCTATTTTAGATAACCCTTTTTCATTTATTAGTAGTTCTACATCAATGATCATTTCTAGGCGTTACTGTTAGATCATGAGAATCGGGTGCGTAAATTACATGAAAAAAACGAGTATCAAATACTATTGTATCACATTTTTTACCAGTCACGTGTGTAAAAAAAATATAGGTCATTAAGTCACTAAATAATTAGAAACTGAAAAAACTGCTTGATCGCTGAAATAGACAAAACTAATCATTTGTGATAAGTATGATTAAAGTATTAATAATAGTTTAATTCTTAGTTATTTAATTATTTTCATTCATATTAGCCGATATGAAAATAATGTGACAGAGCGATGTTGTATTATTGTTTGTTTGTGGTTCATATTATTAAATCAGTAAATATAAATATCAATTTTTTGCTAGTTCTGGATAAAAACATTTATTTGTTTGTAAGGAGTTAATAATTCTTTAAAAATTAAAACTCATATAATCACGTCGTAAATTGTGGTTGGTTTGGTTTGGTTTTATTTGTATTATTTTTTATATTGTCATTTTACTAGTATATTAGTACTTTTATCTCATAAGAGAAAAAGAGGTTAACTTTTAAGTGTATCCTTAACAAATTTTGAGTCCACCCATAAACACGATTAGTTAACTGGTCATGTTTATGTCAACCTCATGGTTCACCCGTTTTACTTATTTATTTACTCGTTTATTTTTTAAATGCATTTTTCATAATAACTTAAATTATTAGGATATTTTCAAGCCCAAAAAAATAAAAAATCAAGAATAATATCACATAGTTTAAACATAAGTGCTTCACAAAAAGAAAATAATAAGTAAATTAGAAGTTTAAAGCATTAATTAGTATGTAAAAGTTAAATAATTTTGTTCCGGATTCACATGGTCGTGTGAACCTTGATCAGTTATACATGTTTGTTTTCATTTTCATGGGTACACGATTTACTGGTATGTGTCATGTTCTCAGTCAGATAGTCAGTCAGTCACTAAGTATAAAATCAGTAACAAAATTGTTTTATGCATGGATTGTTGTGATATTAGCAAAATACTTGGATATTATTGATATGATCATACCAAGCAGGTAGAGGGGATCAGTGAAGCTTTAAAACTGTGACAAATGGAAATATCTAATGCTGAATCAAGCACAAAGAAAACTGATAACAAATGGATGGCATTTGACAAAGTTCCTGATCAAAACACACCACCAGTAGCTAGAATCACTCCACCTGAAAATGACCAGATTGACATAGAAACAATAGCTGAAAGGACGGCTGAATGGCCCGGAGGGGCGATGGTCGCAAGTTTAATTGCAGACGAGGAGGTGAGCATGAGGAGCTCATCGGCATCATGGAGGTCGTCGCATGATGACTCCTTTTCATCCAATCAGCCACGAGTTTCACAAGAGTTAAAAGATGCTTTGGCCACCCTTCAACAGACGTTTGTTGTTTCCGATGCCACAAAGCCAGATTGCCCCATCATGTATGCTAGCAGTGGCTTCTTCACAATGACCGGCTATTCTTCCAAAGAAGTTATTGGTAGAAACTGGTAAGTTTGTAATTAGTGATGCATGTTTTGTGCAAAGATGGTGATTTGTGAAATTGAAGAAGGTGTGTTGTTGGTGTGCAGCCGGTTTCTACAGGGGAAGGATACGGACCAGAAAGAGGTGGATAAGATACGCCATGCGGTCAAAACAGGCACCAGTTACTGTGGCAGGCTCTACAACTACAAGAAAGATGGGACCCCCTTTTGGAATCTACTCACCATCACTCCTATCAAAGATGATAATGGAAAGACCATCAAGTTCATTGGGTATTTTCTTTCACTCTATTTATTAGATGTGTACTTATATCATATCCCATTGTAATTCCGTGTCTAGTACCCGTTACTCATCACCCTATGGGTCTGACGTTTTCCTGGTGTTCAGGAGAAGTAGCACTTTTAGAATGGTGTCCCATACACAAATTAAGATTTCATGATATGAGCATGCGGCGAATGCGATAAAGCTCTTGTCCACATGTTTAACCATGAGATCATATGTCACAGTTAACTTAAGATATCTGGTTAGTAACTTATTATGCTTGAATTGCACAGAATGCAAGTAGAAGTCAGCAAATACACAGAAGGTGTGAATGAAAAGCAGCTTAGACCAAATGGATTGCCAAAGTCACTAATTCGCTACGATGGTAACCAGACCCACGTTGCTTTTGCTATACATGCTATACCATGGAATAATGTTATATATTACCTTTTATAAAAATTAAGTTTTGTGTTTGACCGTGACCAGCTCGTCAGAAGGAGACAGCACGTGGTGACATAGTGGAGGTTGTACAGACTGTTGAGCGTCCGCGCACTCGATTTAGTAAAACAGAAATTCAGGAGAAGATCGTTGAATCCCCACTTTCAGAAAAACCGAGTCTAGTTACACCTGGAAGAGAAACGCCCATCTTTGATCCTAAAGGCGATGCAGATTCTTTGACTGCATCTAATAGAAAATCCAAGAAATCAACTCGCAATTCCTTAACCGGGTGAGTGCTTACTTGTCTGCTGATGTTACTTCTCTTGTCTTGACTTCCAAGTCACAATGATCAGAATTTACAGAATACTAAACATCCCATTTTATAACACGTAATATCTTACAAACCCAACATACTTTCTTATTTTTCACTAAAAAGTCGTCAACCTGATTTTCATATACTAAAGTCTCTAAAAATGTCAAAAAGAAGAAAGTGTTTAACCCAACGTTGCAAAATATTATGGTTTCTAAACTTATCTAATGACTTATTACCCCTAACTTTGTCAATATAAGATGATTTAAAGAGTTATTAAAAACGTTAAATGTCATTTCATCAAATTTTGACTAACTTAAGGGGTGCCAAGTCGCTATTATAAACATTTTTTTCAATGTTGGTGATTATCTGATTTTGAGTATTTGGTATCACATAATCACTTATATCATGGATTAATGTTACTGTTATGATTTTTAATCTAACAGGACCAAAGGAAGGACGTCGACCCACGAGCGTAAACCAAGTATTGAGCCAGAGGAGTTAATGACAAAAGATGTAGCTCGCACTGATAGCTGGGATCGTGCACAAAGAGTGAGGGACATGCGTCAGGGAATAGACTTAGCAACTACACTTGAACGCATCGAAAAGAATTTTGTTATATCAGATCCTAGGCTCCCTGATTGCCCCATTGTAAGAACTTGATCAAACATTTATTTTTCTTTCATACCCTTGTTTTCTACTCCTATGGGAGGTGGCGATTTAAACCTGTTTACTTATATAGGTGCCCATTTGGGTTATTTTTAAACTTAACTACGTCAAATAAAAAAAAAATATCCAAAAAGGGATCATGTTAATTGGGCAGAATGAGTCAAATGGGTTGAAAGTCACCCAAAGTGTATATTTAATGCATACAACCTTGTACATTACCGTAAAAACATTTTGATTGTTATTGTAATAATTTTGTTTTGATAATCTTATTCAATGCCTTAATGATTAATTAGAAATCTAAAAAGATGATAAAAAGGCATTTTTGGGTCAAGCCAATCCGAACTAAAAGTGACATGTTTCGACCCGTTACTCAATCTATACATCTTGCCACCTGTAATTCTTACTTTGCACTTGTATGATCTATACACGATATAATTGTGTCTATAATTGCTGCCCTTAATAAGATACATCATAAATATGGAGTTCTGAATCTATATTCGACATGCAGATTTTTGCATCAGATAGCTTCTTGGAGTTAACGGAGTATACACGTGAGGAAATTTTGGGCAGAAACTGTCGGTATAAATCTTTGCTCTTTTCCTCTATTTTGAAGTTTATTTCTAAAAGCAAATATAGCGGGCGAAACCAGTTTAATGCTTTTATTCTAAAACGACCCATTTCAAGGCGAGCCCATTTTCACCTGAACCAAATTGACACTTTTTCAAACAACCTGTTTGACCCAAGACCAATTTGACCCGTCATCTGAACCGTCCGTTTTTCCATGCTTGATTTGGTACTCATCAAAATTTACTTTGTACAGATTTCTGCAAGGACCTGAAACAGATCAAGGAACCGTTGATCAAATACGAGCTGCTATCAGAGAACAAAGGGAAATTACTGTGCAGTTAATTAACTATACAAAGAGTGGTGAGCTATGCCTTGAGCATTTCGTATTTCGGAAACCGCGATGCTACATAATATAATTGGGTTCCTGTGATTGATTTATGAACTATGTAACAGGGAAAAAATTCTGGAATTTATTCCACTTGCAACCTATGCGTGACCAAAAGGTATGGTACACTAATATATATACTGTTGCATTTCCTTTGTCAAATTTGATGCAGTCTAATGTTATTAGCATTCAGGGAGAACTTCAATACTTCATTGGCGTCCAACTAGATGGAAGCGGTCACGTCGAACCACTAAGGAATCGCCTTTCAGACACCACAGAGAAAGAAAGTGCTAAGCTGGTATATATATTTTTTTTCATTTAAACAAACAAACAAACGTAACCAGTAAAAATCATGCTCGTAGAGAGGCTGCTCCCAATAGAGACTTGAATGATATGATTTTATTAAGGTTTTCATCTCTTTGACCAGGTCAAAGCTACGGCAGAAAATGTTAATGAAGCTGTTCGAGAACTTCCTGATGCCAACTTGGTAAGGTACTTGTCTTTCCATAGTGTTCTAGTTGATAGTTCTTGCTTGTTTATAACATTGTAGCTCAAAATAATTTTAAAAAAAAAATCATAAAAGCTTTATATGAATGCATCTCAAATCGATTAAGTATTGTTTTATAGTATTTTATAAACAAGTATATGCTATGTTATTAGTTTCTTGTCTTTTTAGTCTAATGTAATAACATCATATGTATACAAATGTTATATTCACCGCTTAAGCAAGTTTAGTGAATAACTCACTCATTTATCCACATATATAACGGCTCCAAAAGTAGTGTTGTTTTTTCCAGTAAATGCACTAAAGTATCATTAGTATTCATAAGTAGCGTACTCACAAGTGAGTACACTGTAGTGTGGTTAGAATCCATATTCACATATAGTTTGCATTTCATCTTTGTATTTGTTACTTTGATATACACTTTTACTTGTCATGACTAATGATGTTCTTTTTATCGCACTTCAGAGGCCGGAGGACTTGTGGGCTATCCACTCTCAACGTGTCTTTCCTAGGCCTCACAAGAAGCACAATTCTTCATGGAAAGCAATACAAAAGGTAACAGTTCTAGTATTATTTTTATAAATTTTCAGTGTCCATAAGTTACATTATATGCCAACAGATTATTCACATCTTTCCCCTTCGACTACCGTGTCTTTGCAGATCGCTGCAAGTGGTGAAATAATCGGACTTGATCATTTTAAGCCTATTAGGCCGTTGGGAAGTGGAGATACCGGCAGGTGTGTCTTTTGATTCTGCTTATTGGTTTTCTTATTTCTTTTGATATAATAAAACTTTTAGATGACGTTCATAGTGATGTTCATTCATAGCATATAGCTACAGTATTTAGCATGTATAATCTATTTATTTACTTTATCCCTGATTAACTGTGTCTTACTAAAGCAATAATTCTTGATAGGGGTGACAATTCCTAATATGACTGGAAACATAATACGAAAACTAACTAGTTTTTGGGTTGTCATAATTAACCCATTTAAATAAGTAATAAACAGGTTGGTTATGGTCATGTTCGGTTGACCTGTTTAACCCATTTAATTAAAAGGTGGACCCATTAATAAGTTTAATTAAAATAGTAGACCCAACAACCTCTTTTTGACTCGTTTAACCCACTTATTACAACCCGCCAATCCGTTTATGACACATTTTACCTGTTTAACCCGTTTAATTAAATGGTGGACCCATTGATTTGTTTAGAAAAACGGGTTGTAATCTGTTTACACGATTTTACCTGTCCGGGTCAGGGTTGATGTCTCCACGCAAACAAATATATGAGCCGTGCTCGGGTTCAACTCAACCTGAACCTCATCAACTCGACACGATTTCAACCCCTAGTTCTGTAATATATTCTAGTAATTGATCATTATGTTGGCTGCAGTGTCCATTTGGTTGAACTGAAAGGTACTGGCGAACTTTTTGCCATGAAGGCAATGGATAAATCAGTAATGTTGAACCGCAACAAGGTACGCTCAGCGAAAAGCATTCTGTTTTTTATGCAATGTTAATTATATTAATAAATTATCATGTAAATGGCAGGTTCATCGCGCTTGCATTGAAAGGGAGATAATTGCACTACTAGATCACCCTTTCCTTCCTACGCTATACACATCCTTTCAGGTCTCAGATTTCTCAGGAGTATCTTATCATATTAGCAATTTTTGGTTCTTAGTGCATATAAAAAATTTACCAAATAATTTGAACTTTTGTGCTTTTGCATAAGAAAGCCAACATAATTTTTTCATTTACATGAAATTTCCCTCAAGCCCAGTGGCGGATCTAGAAAATCCTTATAGGGGCAACGTTTCAAAAAAATGGCTAACGAAATCGAAAACACGTCAAATTTTTCCAAAATTTACACTACCGTCGAAGCGTTAAGGGGCAACGGGGGTTACCCCTGTCAAGAGGTAGGTCCGCCCCTGCTCAAGCCAATTTTGGCATATCAAAGTCCCTAAACTTTCGAAAATACACGAACTTGTAAAAAAATATGATAATAACTTGTTACCTCTTAAATGGGTCAACATTTGATGTAGTGGCATTCCATGTGCAAAAATGCCGACATGGATAATTTTTTTTATCATATAATATGGTATTCACTTGTACATAAAACAATACTAAATGATGAGGTAGTGTTCTACGCAACAAATGAGTCTACATGGCATCCACATCAGAAACAAAAAAAAAAACATCTACATAGTCTCCACATATGCACCGAGTGTGTGCCAGTGACCGACGTTTGTTGTAGATTTCATAACTATATGCATTTTAAACTTATACCAAAATTTGGTTTAGGGACCTTTTCAAGCAAATAAAAAAAAGTACGTTTTTATGCTATTAGCTCTTTTATAGAGATGATATTTTATATACTTATTTTTCCATTTAGGCTGGATTGTTACAACCATTCTAACGTGTTATTGTATCCCAGACTCCAACGCATGTCTGCTTGATAACAGACTTTTGCCCCGGAGGGGAGCTATTTGCTCTGCTTGACAAACAACCACTGAAATTAGTCAGCGAAGAGTCTGCAAGGTACCTTTCGGAAATTTCCTAAGCTATTACTGTAAACTTTCTATTTCCTAATAAGAAATATTTAAAAAAGTTGTTAATGGTAAAATATGTTGAGATTCAAAATCTTTCCTCCTTAACGTACTTGTATTTGTTCTTACTGTCTGCAGGTTCTATGCAGCTGAGGTTGTAATCGGCTTAGAGTATCTCCATTGTTTAGGTATCATTTAAAGTCAAAAGAGATACAGATGATATGATGCATCTCCTTTAACTTTATGCATGAGGTCAACGTATCGTATCGTTCTTTACACAAGATCTTGTCTTAATCTTTTGCAGGTATCATTTATAGGGACTTGAAACCGGAGAACATACTACTTCAATCAGATGGACATGTCGTATTGAGCGACTTTGATCTATCATTTAGGACTCAGTGTAGACCTCAAGTGCGTCTTTATTTCTTTGATATCTAAAATTTATATACATGAGTGTATATATATACATATATTCTATGTGAAGTTGCATTTTATAATATATTTTGGATTGTCTTATATTATTATTTGCAGGTCATCAAGCATCCTAAGCCTAAAAGAAAATCTAGGAGCCAACCCCCACCAACATTCTTTGCTGAACCATTTACGCAATCAAATTCATTTGTTGGGACAGAAGAATACATTGCTCCGGTACCTAATTTAGTATTAACGACCTTAAAACAGCTTCCACCTATTGGTTATGGACTAGCCAGTGGCTACATGCTGCCTTCTTAATCTTCATCTTGGTGTTCTTAAGTTTTAGAGTAAATTACATTTTTGGTTCCTGGGTCACGGACCATGGTTTTTACAGTGGTTCAGACTCTGGATAAAAAAAAGAAATATTTATAAATTCAAGGGGTCAAAGTGTAATTTTTAAAAGTATAAACTAGTCCTTTCGCCTAACTATAACAGCACCTAACGGATCATGACCGTCTTTAAAATCGAACAGTGACCAAAGGGAACATATCTGTAATTTTGACCTGAAGCACAGGGACCAAAAACATAATTTACTCAAATTTAAAAAAGTTTAATCTGGTATGGGCTCAAGACCTGTGAATATTAGTGACAATATTTGTTGTAAACTATTTGAAAAAGACCAGTTTTCCTTTGGAATATTTATATGCGGCAATGTTGCAGGAAATCATAACTGGAGCTGGCCACACCAGTGCGATCGATTGGTGGGCTGTCGGTAAGTTCGTTTACTCTCATGCACTATCAATCTCGTTGCCTTTCAGTTGTTTTAGTTTTTTTCAATATTTTCTTGCAGGCATTTTGATATATGAGATGCTTTATGGTCGTACGCCATTTCGTGGAAAGAATAGGCAGAAGACATTTGCAAATATATTGCATAAAGATTTAACATTTCCAAGTAGCATTCCGGTAAATACATGATCTGTAGTCGAACTACATGCAAGGAACTAAACTTTTCAATTAAAAAAAAAAATATTGTTTTGGGTCAACCCAACCCAACTCACTACTCAGCAGCGTTTAACCATACTAAACATGCAAGGAATTGGGTTGTTTGACTCTTTACCATTTTGCAACCCGCCCATCTTTCCACCTCTATTCTCAACTTTTCCTTTGACCTGCTTTGCTCATTATGCACTCGAGGCTTATTTTTTGTTTACTTGTTTTTTTTTTAACTTTTTGTGCAATGGATGGATGTTCAGGTAAGTCTTGCTGCAAGACAGCTGATTCATGCATTGTTGAACAGAGACCCTGCAGCCCGTTTAGGATCAAACGGTGGTGCCACTGCAATAAAAGAACATGCATTTTTCCGTGGAATAAATTGGGCTTTGATTCGCTGCATGGTATGTACTTTTGGATTTTCATATAAAGAAAAGAACATGAAGTGGCCATTTTGACCCATTTACTTATCAATGGGTTTAATTCAGATTATGTTTCATCTAGTTTATCAAACAACAACCTCACACATCTACGTACTCTAAACCTATGTCCTAGATGAGACTTGAACCCTCGACCTATTGGAGAGGGTCGCCTTAATTACACCTAGGATACCACTGTCTGTAGAATCTTTAGTTTTGCTGTTTTGGTAATTATATTTGACACTGATTAATTATAAATAAAACTAGTTTTCGGGTTAACCCAACGTGTTTTGTCTAGTAATCATGATTACTTACGATAGTAATTGATGATGCAGAGCCCACCACCGTTAGATGCACCTCTTGAGTTAATTAAGGCAGATCCAAACGCAAAAGATGTAGAATGGGATGATGGTGCCATGCTAGATAACTCTATGGATGTATTCTAGAGGTTTGTTTCCATTTTGCCTCTTTTGTTTTAATTTCCACCGTTACTAAACGAGCTTATTTTTAGGCTAGAGCTCTTTTAAGCTCAACTAGATTCGAGCTTTTAACAAGCCGGTCCCGAGTAGCTCACGAGCAACTCAGCTCATTTACACCCCTATTTTTGTTGAACGTTAATATTTCGGATTTTCTGCTGCAGGGAAGTTAAATGTAAATCGTGAATAAGAAAACATCCTGTATATGAGAAGTCAGATTGTACACTGAACATGTCACGCCCCATAGGTTTGATGATTTCTTACTGCTACCCGACTTTTATGCATTCGTTTTAGGTAGCTGTAAGTCTTGACGGGTTCCATATTTCACTCTCGAGATTGTTAATTATGTAATTTTTGTATCTACTTCATATTGAGTGTCATAAAACAACATATGTATTAGTAAATAAGGAATAAATGTGTTGTGTATTAAGCAAAGATCATTACATAGCTTTCGTGGTAGCCACCGGTTTCACTAGATGCTGGTTCGAACTTTACACATTACAGTTATATTGACTAGATGCTGTTTCAAACTTTACACATTACAGTTATATTGATAGGTGTTTGTTGTTGGTTGTTCTACCAGCTCATACAATACATTTTCATGTTTAGGGTTTAAAGTATAAGTTTTTTATCGTTTGAACGTTCTAAGCAAATGATCAAACTTTTATAAGAGTCCTATTACGGACTCAAACTATTGCAAGGTAAAGGACTTGTCCCACATCGGTTGTATCAGACCAAACTCGGAGTGCCATCACAAACGAGGACGTTAGCCCTTAAGTGTTGAGTGTGAAGCCAAGCCAGCCACTTGACAATTTGATCAAGCTGAGGTCAGCTTTGCTGATCAAGTTGAAAAAGAAAATAATTGTCTTTGTGATCCAGATTTCACGGATCATGTTTTGGGACTATCTTCTCTTTCCTCAATCTTATATATATGAGATTGCTAGTATCTGTAAAATTGTACCAAAAGCTTAATACAAATATTCCTAGTTACCGAGAGTGGATGTAGGTCAGAACCGACCGAACCACTATAAATCTTTGTGTTCTTCAACAGAAAAGTGTGTGTGTGTGAGTTCTGTGTTCGTGTGTGTATCCTGATCCTAACAACTGGTATCAGAGCTCAGGCTCTTGTTGTTGAACCGAACAGATCGAACAGAAATCGATCAGAAGACGAACAGAAACCGAACCACTATAAATCTTTGTGTTCTTCAACAGAAAAGTGTGTGTGTGTGTGAGTTCTGTGTTCGTGTGTGTATCCTGATCCTAACAACTGGTATCAGAGCTCAGGCTCTTGTTGTTGAACCGAATAGATCGAACAGAAATCGATCAGAAGACGAACAGAAACCGAACAGATCGAACAGAAATCGATCAGATTCGAACAGAAGCGAAAAGAAACGAAGGTGTAGAAGAAGGAGGTACCTGAAGGTGCAGAAATCTGAACTAGGGTTCCGATTTGCATCAGTTTCTACCGGATTGCTCGTCAGCCGCTGCCGCTCTCTTCATCGCGAACCTAGGGTTTCCGATTGAAGACCAGAAACAACACACCAGCCGTCACCCACTTTGCTCCGCCGCTCAGCCGCCGCCAGAGCCGCCGCTGCTGCCGCTCTTTTTTCGCCGTCGCAAGCAGCCGCCGTCGTCGCGACTGTCTAGGGTTTCGACGAACCCGTGGCCTTCTTGTTTCTCTTGGGAGATCGAGGAGGTGGAGTAGAAGAAGAAGAAGTGGAGAGCATAATTTTTTTGTTCTGTGGAATTGGGGAAGAATCTGTTGGAGAAATTAAGTTTCTCAGTTGAACAGAAAGGCCTTGACAAGTATCTATCACAACCTACTACTACTTGTTCAGTGCCATTTAAATCTTGAAACATATAAGTTATTTGTTTCTGATTATTGCTTTCGCTCGTATAAATTACCACTTAGCAGTACGAACCCGTTTGGTTAGTAGTAATTTGGTAATTTTTTTTAAATGGCAGAAGATAGTAAAATCAAGATTGATAAGTTCGATGGTAGTGATTATGGATTTTGGAAAATGCAAATTGAAGATTTATTGTATCAGAAAAGTTTGCATTTGCCTATGTCAGGTGAACAACCAGATGACATGTATGATAAAGAATGGAAGTTGTTGGATAGACAAGCTTTGGGTGTGGTTAGGCTTTCTTTGGCAAAGAGTGTTGCTTACAACATTGTCAATGAAACAACCACATATGGTGTATTGAAAGCTTTGTCCAACATGTATGAAAAGCCATCCGCTTCAAACAAAGTATTCCTCATCCGACAATTGGTTAACACCAAGATGAAGGAAGGCATGTCGGTTACCGCTCACATAAATGAGTTTAACTCGATTATCTCTCGTTTAGCCTCAGTTGAAATAAAGTTTGAAGATGAAGTTCAAGCACTACTCCTTTTATCATCATTGCCCGACAGTTGGTCAGGCACAATCACAGCTGTTAGTAGTGCATCCGGCACTACCAAACTCACTTTCGAGAGTATTCGTGACTTGATAGTAAATGAAGATATCAGACGGAGAAGCAATGGTGAGACTTCTAATTCTAGTTCTTTATTGCATACAGAAAGTAGAGGAAGAAGAAACGAAAGAGGACATAGTCGAGGCAGGTCCAAGTCCAGAAGAAGGGGACAGTCAAAGAACAGAAAAGACGTTGAATGTTGGAATTGCAAAGAAAAAGGTCACTATAGAAGCCAATGTACAAAACCTGCTTCAAAGAAAGAAGTAAATAGTGTATCCTCAGAAGAATTAGGTGATGTTCTCATCTGTTCTGTTGAAGATTCAGTTGAATCTTGGATTATGGATTCGGGTGCTTCTTTCCATGCTATCTCATGCCCAGATATGGTCAAGAATCTACGAACAGGTAACTTTGGTAAAGTTCGTTTAGCAGATGATCAAATGCTTGATATCATAGGTATTGGAGATGTAGACTTGAAGACCTCATTAGGAACTATATGGACATTGAAAAATGTCAGGGTTATTCCTAATTTGAGGAGAAAGTTGATTTCAGTTGGTAAACTGGATGATGAAGGATTTAATGTTCACTTTGGGGGTAGACAATGGAAAGTGATCAAAGGCAATTTAGTGATTGCCAAAGGAAAGAAGCAAGGTACTCTATACATGGCAGAAGTTTCTGTTGAAGGTGTTCATGCAATGACCACCGGTCCGAGTCCATCAAATTTATGGCACAATCGAATCGGACACATGAGCGAGAAGGGATTGAAGATGTTGGCTCAGAAAGGTAAGTTTCCAGACTTGAAGAAAGTGGAAACTGAATTCTGTGAACCTTGTGTTCTTGGAAAACAAAAGAGGGTTACTTTTGTGAAGACATGGAGGACACCGAAAGCTCAGAAGTTAGAGCTTGTTCACTCGGATGTATATGGACCAGCCTCAGTTTTATCTCTATGAGGCTCGAGGTATTATGTTACTTTCATTGATGATTCAACACGAAAGGTATGAGTATATTTTCTTAAGCATAAATCTGTTGTATTTGATGCTTTTAAGATATGGAAATCTGCTGTTGAAAATGAAACTAACTTGAAGGTAAAGTGCTTAAAGTCTGATAATGGTGGTGAATACATAAGCAAGCAGTTCACTGACTATTGCGCCAAGAAAGGGATAAAGATGATCAAGACAGTTCCCGGAACTCCTCAGCAGAATGGTGTAGCTGAGAGAATGAATAGAACTCTAAATGAGAGGGCTAGAAGCATGAGGCTAAATGCCGGGATGCCCAAGACATTCTGGGCCGATGCAGTTAGCACTGCAGCCTACTTGATCAACCGTTCACCAACCGGTCCCTTAGATTTTAAATTGCCTGAAGAAATGTGGCAAGGAAAGGAGGTAAGTCTCGAACACTTACGAGTCTTTGGTTGTAGTGCTTACGATTTGTTAGAAGCTAGTGACAGGGATAAGTTAGACTCAAAATCCAAGAAGTGCACATTCATTGGTTATGGGTCAGAACAAATGGGTTACAGGCTTTGGGATAATGAAGGCAGAAAAGTAATCAGAAGCAAGAATGTCGTCTTCAATGAAAACGAATTGTACAAAGATAGAAACACCAAAGGACCAGAAGTTCAGAAAGACTATGTTGAATTTGAAAGTGGTGAAACAAGAAAGGAAGCTTCAGTCGACATTCCAGAAAATGGGAATGAGTCAATCGACAGTGGGAGCTCAGGGGATAATTCTAGTAATAATTCTGCAGAAGAAGAAGATGAAGAAGAGGTCGCTCCTCAAATTCCAGAATCCCCAGAAACTCCTCAGTTTCAACCAAGAAGATCCTCCAGAGTCATTAGACCACCAGACAGATATTCACCATCCGTCAATTACATACTTTTGACAGAAAATGGTGAACCCCAGTGTTACTCAGAAGCCATGGGGTTGAAAGGTTCATTGAAGTGGGAGTTAGCAATGAAAGATGAGATGAAGTCGGTTGAGAAGAACAAGACCTGGCACTTAACAAAGCTTCCAGCTGGGAAGAAGGCTCTTCAGAACAAGTGGGTTTTCAGGGTCAAAGATGAACATGATGGTACCAAACGGTACAAAGCAAGATTAGTGGTCAAGGGATTTCAGCAGAAAGAGGGAATTGATTTCAATGAAATATTTTCTCCAGTGGTGAAAATGACTACCATTAGACTTGTTCTCAGTATTGTAGCAGCAGAAGGCTTGCATCTAGAGCAGCTAGATGTCAAGACAGCTTTTCTACATGGTGACCTAGAAGAAGACATCTACATGACACAACCAGAAGGTTTTCAGGTTAAAGGGAAAGAAAACTTGGTGTGTAAGGGTTCTTATATCATTCTATTACTATATGTGGATGATATGTTGATTGCAGGTTCAGACATGGCAGAGATCAAGAAGCTGAAAAGGCAGATGTATGAAGAGTTTGAGATGAAAGACTTGGGAGCAGCAAACCAAATACTCGGGATGAGTATTTTCAGAAACAAAGAAGATGGTTCTTTGACACTCTCTCAAGAGAAGTACATTGAGAAAGTGTTAGAAAGATTCAGCCTTAAAGATGCCAAGATTCGAAGCACACCTTTGGGAAGTCACTTTAAGCTTTCTAAAGTTCAGTCGCCCAGATCAGATGAAGACAAAGCAGAAATGGCTAAAGTTCCGTATGCATCGGCAGTTGGTAGCCTCATGTATGCAATGGTATGCACGAGACCAGATATAGCTCATGCAGTGGGAGTTGTTAGTCGGTTTATGTCTAATCCAGGGAGAGAACATTGGGAAGCAGTTAAATGGCTGCTAAGATATTTGAAGGGGACTTCAAAGGTGGCATTACAGTTTAAGGGGAAAGAGGTTATTCTGAAGGGTTTTGCGGATGCTGACCTTGGTGGTTGTAAAGAATCTTACAAAAGCACCACCGGATATGTCTTTACAGTGGGAGGCACTGCAGTAAGCTGGATGTCCAGACTGCAGAAAAGTGTTGCCCTTTCAACCACAGAAGCAGAGTATATGGCAGTTGCTGAAGCAAGCAAAGAGCTTATATGGTTGAAGAATTTTCTCAAAGAGCTCGGCAAGGAACAAGTTGATTGCGCGCTATTCTGTGACAATCAAAGTGCAATTCATCTTGCAAAGAATCTTGTCTTCCATTCGAAGACAAAGCACATACAGCTGAGATATCACTTCATCAGAGAGCAAGTTAGTGAAGGCACTCTAAAGTTGAAGAAGATCAAAGGAAGTGAAAATCCATCTGATATGTTGACTAAGGTTGTCACCTTAGAGAAGTTGAAGCTTTGCATAGCTTCAACTGGCCTTCAGGTTAATTGAAGAGAAGACCGGGTAACTAGGAATGTGATAAGATCAAAGTTTTTACAGAGATACTGATGCACAGTTGAAGCACAGGTGATGATTATTCCGTGGCTTCAAGTGGGAGATTGTTGAGTGTGAAGCCAAGCCAGCCACTTGACAATTTGATCAAGCTGAGGTCAGCTTTGCTGATCAAGTTGAAAAAGAAAATAATTGTCTTTGTGATCCAGATTTCACGGATCATGTTTTAGGACTATCTTCTCTTTCCTCAATCTTATATATATGATATTGCTAGTATCTGTAAAATTGTACCAAAAGCTTAATACAAATATTCCTAGTTACCGAGAGTGGATGTAGGTCAGAACCGACCGAACCACTATAAATCTTTGTGTTCTTCAACAGAAAAGTGTGTGTGTGTGTGTGAGTTCTGTGTTCGTGTGTGTATCCTGATCCTAACATTAAGGAGGGTTGAATGTTATGGACGGAAACCATCGGTTGTACGGGCAACAAATGTGGGATTTATAAACCAAACAGGGTCCCTCACCCACCGGACTAGTCTTTTGGGTTGGGTTCTCTTGTTTGAGCGGTAACGCCTTCAAATCTTCAATATCTTGAGTTGCACTTTAGAGTAGAACATATTAGTTATAAAAACATCATTGTGTAAAAGTGATTGATAGGAAAATATTGTGCACAATCACAAAAAAATGTATACTTTCTTGATAATATTACATGATACATATTTTTCATGTCTAAAACAATCTAATTCCCATAATTTAATGGGAATAGAAAGCAACAAAATTAAGGTCCAATTGGAAGTGTTACAAGAAATATACAATTAAATACATATTCTTGTTTCTCTTCATTATGAAACCATAATGCATAGGGAAAAATAGAGATCGCGTGAATCTAAGTAGTGATTTTATGTTTGCTTTCATCCTTCACGGAGTTGACAACTTGATGATCAACACTGATATCCCCATCCCCACACTTGTTAACTTCTTTGGTGATTTCCAGTTTTTCCACTATCTCATGTGGTTTTCTATAGATCAACAGTTCCAATTCCTCAATGTGTTTTTGTGGGTTAAAGTATTATCAATTCTAGATGAATCGATATCGAACAAGAACAAAAAAAGGAAAACAAAGAACTTGGCTAAGTACCCAAATTTTATTAATGTCAAAAAACTATCACAAAATTTGACTTACAATCTCTAATACTCAAAGCATGGTATTTATAATCTAAATACACCTATTAGATTATAACTAAGATTGCTTAATAATCTATTTATTTTTGGACATGATAATTATAACTAATAATTATCCACTCCTTAATTAGTTTCCTTGCCTTGCACGCAAAGGAACCTTTAATTTGAAATTTCCAACAATCACCCTCGGAATTTCGAACTCGTAGACCACGATGTCTTCATGATCCACACATTCCCGAATATAGTGAAACCGATATTTAATGTGTTTACTTCTTCCATTGAAAAGTGGGTTCTTCACGGGAGCTATCACTAATGTATTATCAACAAGTAACACCGCCGCTTGAATTTTCTTGTCGAGTAATTCACGCATTAATTCTTTTAGCCAAACCGCCCGACACGCGGCTGCACTAGCCGCCATACATTCTGCCTCACACAATGATAAAGCAACTGTATTATGCTTTTGAGAACACCAAGTAATTGGGGAAGACCTAAAATAAAACACGTGTCTCGTAGTACTTCTTTTATCGTCCGGATCTATGTTGTGACTACTATCGTTGTAACCGACCAACATATTTTCTCCTCGAGTATATGTAATGCCATAACTAAAAGTACCTCGTAAATAGCAAAGAATTTTTTTATGAGAGTTACATGAGATTGCTTCGGGCATTGTATGTACCAACTGGCTACACCGACCGAAAACGCCAAATCAGACCGAGTTTGTAAAAGGTACAGGAGACACCCGACAATCTTTCGATATCTCGTTACATCAAAATCTTCCTCTTCTTCGAATTTGGAAACTTTCACGTTCGGGTCTATGGGAACATTAGTAGGATTGCTGTTAATCATACCGGCTTCTGTCAGTATTTTCTTTGCATACGCCTCTTGCTTAATTTTTATCACGTCCTTGCTTTTCGACACTTCAATCCATGATAATAACTAAGCTTTCCCAAATCCGACATTTCAAAGTTTTTAGTCATCCCGTGCTTAAACTCCATAATAAGTTTCAAATTTGAACCTGCCACAATTAAATCGTCCACGTACATGCCGATTAATAAGACGTCCGTTCCAACGGTTCTTCAGTATACGACTTATTCTTGCGAGCACCTTTGAAATTTCATATTTAATAAAATATTATTTAATTCCTTATTCCACGCACGTGGAGCTTGCCTTAACCCGTATAACCCCTTTGATAATTTATAAACTTTATGTTCTTCGCCTTTTTTAACGAACCCTTCCGGTTAAACAACATAAACTTCTTCCTTTAATTTGCCATGTAGGAACATGGATTTAACATCTATATGATGTAATTCCCAACCTTCATTCGTTGCGAGTGATAAAAGTAACTAAACTGTTTTGAGTCAATCAACTGGCGCGAAAACTTCGTCAAAATCAACTCCAGGTTGTTGAACATAACCCTTTGCCACGAGTCTTGCCTTGTGTTTATTTAGTGAGGCAGCCGGTTGTTTTGGTTTCTTGTTTTTCCCTTTATTTTTGTTTTTATTTTGATGGTATGTACTTGATATTTGATACATTGTGGGAAAATTGTACGAGTTAACCGATTGGGTGGTTGATTATATATTTATGTTCTTTATCTTGTTTGTGATTTGGTTTGAGTACTAGATTTTCGTTTCTGTTCGTGAGTAGGTGCCATTAGGATTTTTCAGTGCAGTACGCATTTATCTTGGAGTGCATACGAGGGACAAACGTTTGAGGAATTCTTGTTATTTTTACCAAGGGGGTCTGTTCCAATTTTTTATTATTGTAGTATTTTTTTTTATTTTTCTTTATTTTTAGTTAGTTTTCCATCCACATTAAGGGTAATGGGTGATTTAAGTGTGGGGATGGGAGATCACGTCTTTTTAGGTAGATTTGGGTCGAAAAACTACTAAACAAATGGGTATCATCGACGGTAAGTTAATAACGACTTTAGTTCGTTGGTAATTCGTCTATAATTAATGATCAGATTTCCGATAAGTCTACAACCCAGATATTTCAAGCATTTGTTAAACTGGGGCCTATTACGGGCTTAGTATCCATCAATGATATTACTCATTCTCAAGCTTTTCCGACGATTTGTTCTCTTTAATGAGAGAGTAGTCGGTTTAAAATAAGAAAAACTTGGTAATTGTCAACCGTAGAAGTCTTGCATGTGGTTAGGGATTCTTGTCTAGGTGGTATGTTTATCATTACTGGTTACACTCATGCTTGCTATTTGCTTTGGTATTCGTCTTAGTTCTTGTTAGTTTATTTAGGTTATTCATTAGTTAATTAATATAAATAATTAAAAATCCAAATTAATTTTAGCTAGTAATTTGGTTTAGGTTGAGTTTTAGAGTATGCAAAATCTAGTCCCTAGGTTTAATACTCGGTCTTGCTTGTTTTATTATTTCACGACTGGTACATATGCCATTAGTGTGTAGATTTTAGGTAATTCCGTAATTATAAATTGGTCAGAAATATCATACATATTTGCACACATCATACTCACACCTTTCTATATGGACTCTTGAACTCTCGTTTAAATGTAGTATATCATAATATGTGTAATACCCCTGTCTTGGATCGGGTGGTGTGTCACAGTAATGGTAGTTCTCAAATAGAAGACAGTTCCAATAATTCAGTTCGAAAGTGTACAAAACAAACGATAATTCAAACCCCAAAGGTCAAATATGTATTATTCAAAAAATCAATGCTAGCATACACTTTTAGATTAATCCTAGAGCTTTATTCATCTCTCTTCACCCCACCCAAAGTATCATATGAACCTGTTGTGTATAAAAGTTTACGAAATGAACCGAATGCCAAATACAAAATAATAGGCTCAATTAATAATCAACTGAAATGATATTAATATATGACATACGGTAAAATGATATGATGCAAGATAACGCAATTTAATGAACTATATCATATATAACAAATGTACCCATGAGCAAAACGGAACTAATAATTGATACGATGTTGTAAGGTCGGTTAAAAATATAATTAAAAGTGTCCTATTCACCTTTACTAGTAAAGAGCAAGTAGGGTGTCGAATCCACGGGGAATCAATGGAAAGTGTAAAAGTTCATTGCTTGTGATGATTATCTAATTTAAAACTAATTGCTTTTTGTAGATTGTGAGAGTGATTATAGAAAACAAACTTAATTAATGTGGTTGTAAAAAATTATGAGAAAAGGGACCAATCTCCGGGTTTTCAGGTTCTGTAGAAAATCAGGTAACTTAATTACTACTAATTGGAAATCGCATAGACATGATTTGCTAAACACTTGTTTTGATAAATAATTAACAGATAATATATTTGATTGCAATGATCCACAATCGAAACCGAAAGATTGATGGAAATGAATAGTAATCCAATTAATTACAAATCCTAGATTTCATAAACATAAACAAGTTCAATGGTTAAAGGTTTAAGAACAATGACAACTTAGAATTTAATCCCAATTGTTGATGACCAAACCAAATAACTAATGAATAAGAATGTTCACGATAATCAAACAACTGTTTAATCGAAACAAGCAACAATAAGAAAGACTAACCGAATGATTAATCCAATCTTAATCCAAAAAGTTGTAAAAATAAACAAACCCAATGTTTCAAACACGAATCCTAGTCCCGGAGATGATCACGGGTGGTTTAGCCGCTCATGTTGCACAAACACTCTTCAAAAGCTTGAGAGAAGGCTTTCATGATTGATCCGACAATTGCTTGTGGAAGAATGATGTTGTTGAGGATGAATTAAGAGCCAAAAATATGCTTAGTTGCTGCTAATTTTCATCCCAGAGAGAAGTGATATTTAAAACTAGGGTTTAAAACCCTTATAATCCTAAAAAATAATCAATCACGCACGCCCATATTTCCCGCTGTAGCCTATGGTTAACAAACCGTAGGTTACAAATCATTAGAGCTTTGAATTCTACCTCCACCGTAGGTGGAGGTGTGGGCCTTAAGTGAAGGTTCAGACCTCCTGTTAACTCTTTCATACATAACCTTTGGTTCAGGAACCCTAGGTGATGACGCAAATTCCACAATCCTTAAACCTCATATACCCCTTTCAAGTACTGTCACAAATAGCCCCAGACTTCAATTTTTTCTCATCTCCCTCACACATTCACTATATTCATCTTCCCTTTAATTACCGAATAGCCCTTCAGCTTCATTATTTCGTATCTCTTGTATCTCTAAGTTATATCTCAGCCCGAATCAGCACCCGATCAATATGAATTACCTTGTTTATCATCCTCGAACGTTTCGCATCATCTCTAACCACTTTAACTTCACCGAATTACGCGTTTTACCACCGAAAACACAAACACTCCCAATAAACATATTACAAGCATATAATCACGTAAAACGAATTAAATCACGTAAGATAAGCACTTTAGCACCCGTGTTTCACACTCTCTAGAAGTTGGAAAATTAAGAAAAATCCTAGAAAAGAAAATAAAAAATAAGAAAAACGATTAAGCCGTTGATTCCTAACTTTCTTAAAATCCTTGTGTCCCCGGTAGTGGCGCCAAAAACTTGATGTGTGCGGTGTGTTATAAGTTTTTATGTATATTTTAAGCCCTTTTTAACACTTTAGTCAAGTTTTAAATTTATAAAACACGATATGCTACTAACACTAAACACACATATGGGCAAGTGCACCCATCGTGAGCGTAGTATAGCGTTGGTAAGATACCGAGGTCGTCCAAGGACACAAGAGCTTTTAGTACCGGTTTATCCTTAACGTCTAATCAAATAAAAAATTTAGAAAAAAGTTTTAAATAAGAAAATAAAACTAAAAATGTTGAAAATAAAAATAAAATAAAAACAGATAGACAAGATGAATCATTTGGATCCGACTCACCTTTAGTGTAACCTTTGATGATTTCCGCACTTTTTAACTTTTTAAGAGATTATCTTAGTTATAGTAGTAGGCCCCTCTTTTGAAGGTGACGTTACCCTCAATCCAGTAGTTTGAGTCAGCAAGGATACAATCCTAAAGGGTCGGAATATTGAAAGATAATTAATTAAGTCATTAATGCGTAATGTGGTAGGCCCCTCTTTTGAAGGTGACGTTACCCTCGGCTAAGTGGTTTGAGTCAGCAGGGATACAATCCCAAGTAGCCGGGTTAATGTATTAATAGTAGTTTACATATGAGGGGTTCAAGCCATTCGCACCCCTGTCATCCAATATCAGTGGGTATTTAAGGAGGTCCTAGTAAGCTTGACCTAGGTCCTTGCAGGATCTATACACTGAACAAGGCAAGAACCTTACCAAACCATTCCCTTAACCCCCGACCAGGTGGCCAACATATCTCTATATAGACCGTAGAGATATGAATGGTGTAAATTTTTTATTTTATATAGACAGTAAAATAACGCCAAGACACCACAGACAAATGATAAGGAAGTTTCACCTTCAACATAAGAAACTAGTTATTAAAGTCATTAATACAAAACCAAATAAAAAGTGCGAAAATATTAAAAATCAAAAGTATTACACTAAATGCTTGTCTTCACCAAGTAATGTAAGAGACTTAGGCAAACATGGCCTTTGATTGTTAAGAACTCTTACTATCAATCTTGGATCCCGAGACCACTACACACACTCTAGATGGATGATGGATGATGGTGGTGGAGGTGGATGTGGGTGTTGTGATGGTGTGGAGTGTGGGTGAAGTGGTAGAGAGGTGGTTTACAAAGGGATGTCTTTGAAGTGAACCAAGCACCTCTATATATAGCTTGTACAGAAGCCCGGACACGGCCCCGTGTCCATCCTTATTCTATTTCTTCATTAATTGCACTTTGTCTGCATTAGCTCCACATGCCCCCGTGTCCGCTAGGCACGGCCCCGTGTGCAGAAGCGTATCTGTACTATCAAGATTTGCTTGGATTATGCGAATCTTAGCGTTGACCACGACCCGTGTTGATCTAGGCACGCCCCCGTGTCGGGAATAGAAGCTTCTAAAGCTTTGTCCTTTCTGCAGACAACTGACCACGCCCCTGTGTCCG
Source organism: Helianthus tuberosus (assembly GCA_030545235.1). NCBI lineage: Eukaryota > Viridiplantae > Streptophyta > Magnoliopsida > Asterales > Asteraceae > Helianthus > Helianthus tuberosus. The sequence continues at coordinate 91,834,882 of CM060369.1, forward strand.
ATGGGCACGGGGCGTGTTCAACCTTCTGTTTGCTTGTTTTTAATTGGGAGGATGCTGTCGAGGGGTCGGGCATGCCACGTTTATTCCTTGCCTTGTATTTATGTTAGATTTTGCTGCATATTTGCTCCTTTTGTTCGTTTACGCTCATTTAGTCCTGAAAATACAAAAGGAAGACAAAAGCACATTTTTTCCAACATTAGTACTAAAAAATGTTAGTTTTATGCCTCATTTGATGTAATTTATATGTTGCATTTTACATACATCAAGGGCATTTCCTAAGCAACTCCTTAAACCTTGTGAACGCCTCATGGAACGCTTCCCCTGCATGTTGTTGGAATGCTCTGATTGCATCTCGAGCTTCACTGCTTCTATTCATGGTGTAGTATTCTTCCAAGAATACATGTTGCATCTCTTGCCAAGTATAAATACTACCTAGAGGTAATGTCACGAACCACTGGCATGCTTTGTCTTTCAGAGTAAACTGAAACAGCATCAACTTCACTTCATCCTTTGTAAACCCTGACCCCCCAATAGTCTGACAAATTGATTCAAAACTTGCAATGTGAAAGTACGGTTCTTCAGTCCTTTTCCCATAAAACTCTGGGAGATGGCCTAAGTATTGAGGCCTCACCTCAAAAAGTCTATCATTGTCCCCAATAGGTGTAACTATAGCCGAAGAATTTGGCACTATGATGGGTCGACAGTGGCCTTCAACTCCTTTAACTGGAGCCCTTTGAATTACCTGTGGGATACCATCAACAAACTGCAACTGATCGCCCCCAAACCGATTGTTAACCCTTTGATTCCCCGTGTTGAACTGTGGTACTCCATGTTGAACTTGGTTGTGTGGAATTGGGTTCGGGATGTGATTCCTATGATTTCCCTATTGTTGTAGTGGATATACTTGATCCATGTTGTACCCTTCATCATACCTATAATCAGCATATCTCCCGTCATATTGATTCTGATTTTCCTCTTCTTCCCAACCGGATTCCCATGTGTGAACACTTCCTTCTCTTTATTGGGGACCCGCATTGTAACCGTGTTGATGTTGTGATTGGTTAAGATGAAAAATTTCCCCATGTCGGTGCTGTAGATTCCCAGGTTGGTTTTGTGGGCCTGGGTTAAATTGCGGAAATGGGTTTGGTGGTGGCTGATTTTGGTTTTGATTATTGGGCTGGTTGTGTTTTTGGTTTTGATTTTGATTTTGATTTTGAGGAATTGGTGGATCTGGAATTGGAGGGATTGGTTCATTTTGTGCTTGGTTTGTGGCTCTTGACCAGCCATCTCGTGAGCTTCTTGTTCAATATCTTGAGCAACGGTTGATGAATTGGCTTTGGCTTTTACTGCTGAACGTAAGAGAACAAGATTTTGTCGAGCAGTCTTTTCAATTTCTGGATCAAACAAGAACGGTGAGGATATCTTTGAAAACCTGGTATGCATGCAACACTAGAATCACCTGCACACAAACAAACAAGAAACCAGCGTAATACTGAACGAAACAAGAAGAACAAAAGAAAAGAAATATTTTTGGATTTTTTTGTTTTTTCTGATTTTTTATATTTTTAATTTTAAAGAACAACAAACTAAACACTAAGCGCACCGATTCCGCGGCAACGACGCCATTTTGATCGATGTCGTAAGGTCGGTCAAAAATATAATTAAAAGTGTCATATTCACCTTTACTAGTAAAGAGCAAGTAGGGTATCGAATCCACGGGGAATCAGTGGAAAGTGTAAAAGTTCAATGCTTGTGATGATTATCTAATTTAAAACTAATTGCTTTTTGCACATTGTGAGAGTGATTATGGAAAACAAACTTAATTAATGTAGTTGTAACAATTATTATAAAAGGGACCAATCTCCGCATTTTCAGGTTGTGTAGAAAATCGGGTAACTTAATTACTACCAATTGGAAATCACAGAGACATGATTTGCTAAACATTTGTTTTGATAAATAATTAACAGATAATATATTTGATTGCAATGATCCATGATCGAAACCGAAAGATTGATGCAAATGAATAGTAATCCAATTAATTACCAATCCTAGATTTCATAAACATAAAAAAGTTCAATGGTTAAAGGTTTAAGAACAATGACAACTTAGAATTTAATCCCAATTGTTGATGACCAAACCAAATAACTGATGAATAAGAATGTTTTCGATAATCAAACAACTGTTTAATCGAAATAAGCAACAATAAGAAAGACTAACCGAATGATTAATCCAATCTTAATCCAAAAAGTTGTAAAAATAAACAAACCCAATGTTTCAAACACGAACCCTAGTCCCGGAGATGATCACGGGTGGTTTAGCTGCTCATGTTGCAGAAACACTCTTCAAAAGCTTGAGAGAAGGCTTGCATGATTGATCCGACAATTGCTTGTGGAAGAGTGATGTTGTTGAGGATGAATTAAGAGCCAAAAATATGCTTAGTTGCTGCTAATTTTCGTCCCAGAGAGAAGTGATACTAAAAACTAGGGTTTAAAACCCTTATAATCCTCCAAAATAATCAATCACACACGCCCATATTTCCCGTCGTAGTCTACGGTTAACAAATTGTAGTTTACGGCTCATTAGAGCTTTGAATTCTATATCCACCATAGGTGGAGGTGTGGTCCGTAAGTGAAGGTTCAGACCTCCTGTTAACTCTTTCATACATTAAATCCCAACCGTAACCTACGGTTCCTGAACCGTAGGTGACGGCGCAAATTCCACAATCCTTAAACCTCAATACACTTTCAAGTATTGTCACAAATAGCCCCAGACTTCAATTGTTTCTCATCTCCCACACACATTCACTATATTCATCTTCCCTTTAATTACCGAATAGCCCTTCAACTTCATTATTTTGTATCTCTTGTATCTCTAAGTTATATCTCAGCCCGAATCAGCGCCCGATCAATATGAATTACCTTCTTTATCATCCTCGAATGTTCCGCATCATCTCTAACCACTTTAACTTCACTGAATTACGTGTTTTACCTACGAAAACACAAAAACTCGCAATAAACATATTCCAAGTATATAATCACGTAAAACGAATTAAATCACGTAAGATAAGCACTTTAGCACCCGTGTTTCACACTCTCCGTCAATAATATGTGACAATACACATGTAGTATCCCAACAACATATGTTATATCATGTCTTAAACTTATGGGCGGCCTTTATGGTGTGTGATTTCTATGGGCATGTGTTTCTTTTGAAAAATATATAGGGTCAGATTCTAGAGTGAACACCAGTGTATTTGTGAACTGGGTGAACAAATCATGGTCGTTGATTTACATCAGCAAACTGTAAAATACACTAGTGTATTTTCATCATCAAATTCAGGCCATTGATTTACACTTGTGTTTACACTTGTGTATTGATAATCAATGGCTAGGATTAGTTCACTAGTGTTCACAATTAATGGGTTGTTCACATATGATCCTAACCATATATATATATGTTAATTTTTTAAACACTATACCTATACCAATTCCAATATAGGCCCATTTAAAAACCAATTTTTATGATTTAGAAGTTAGCCCATTGGCATTAGGTTTAGTGAGCCCATTTTTGATGGTTTAAATAGTAGTTGCATTGTTTATCATTAAAGCATAAGGGCACATTTTTTAGAGGTCGAACAAGGTACATGAATTCTTCGAGACGCCAGTTATACTTATTGTGGCATACATGAATAACCAATGGCCCAATATATTAAGCTGAGATAAACTTAACTTTTATTAGGGAAAAGCTTCACATTTGGGTCAATATGAGTGATGACTAGGGGTGTTCAAAAAAATCCGAATCCGAAACCGAATCCGAAATATCCGAAAACCCGTATCCGAAATATCTGAATTTTCGGATATCCGAATTTTCGGATATCCGAAAATCGGATAATCCGAAAATTCGGATTCGGATAGTGATTTTGAGAATTTTCGGATAATCGGATTATCCGAAAATTTAATTTTTATTTTTTTCGGATATCCGAATATCCGAAAATATCCGAAAAATATCCGAAATATCGGAAAAATATCCGAAGTATCCGAAAAATATCCGAAATATCCGAAAAAATATCCGAAATATCCGAAATTTATATTCGGATATCCGAAACTATCCGAAAAATCTGGTTCCAAATATTAAAAAATAATAAAAAAATAAAAATTAAATAAAAAATTGGATATTCGGATATCCGATTAGATATCCGAACCCGAATCCGAAATTTCGGATATCCGAAAGTCGGATATCCGAAATTTCGGATTCGGGTTCGGATGTCAATATTTCACTATCCGAAATTTTGGATATCCGATTTTCGGATATCCGAAAACCGGATTATCCGATCTTGAACACCCCTAGTGATGACAAAAGCACAATCATTACAATTGAATTTCTTCAAGACCATTCAATTATAGTGAGATTGTGAGATATTAATACCATTGTTCTTATAATGCTTGATCCTAATCCCAATAATTACCTCAGCCATCTCAAATCTTTCATATAGAAGTTAGATGACAATAAATAGAGTTAAATGTCTGGACAGTCCTTGTGGTTTGTCATTTTTTCACCTTTAATCCCTAACTTTCTAAAATTACAGCTATAGTCCTTGACTTTTCAATTTTCGTTCCCGGATAATCCCTATGCCTAACATCAGTTAGTTTTTTTTTTTTTTTTTTTTTGTGTTAAGTGGCTGTGAAATTACAAAACAACCTTACCATTTAAAATAAAAAAAACAACATATCAATTATACTATAAAATATAAAATATAGTGGGGCTCACCTTTTTCCTATCCTACCTCCCACCCCCATTCCCCTTTTCTTCTTTTTCGCTTGTCTGCAACAACATAACTTCACACAATTCCACTTCCACCACAACCACCACCATAAACACCTCCACACCACTAAATAATCATCATTCCACTACCATAACACCTCCACATTACCACCACCACAACACCTCAGCCTCCATCGTCGAAAAAACAAACTTTGTTCGGAATCAAAGTTGCAGGTTCGATGGAGGTGAATTCCGACAACACTTCGTTCAAAATCAAAGTTGCAGGTTCGAAATAGAGAACAAAGAAACGGTGGTTGCAGGTTTGAGATCAAAGTGTCTGGTTCGCGATCAAAGTTGCAGGTTCAAAATCAACGATGGTTGTCGGAGCTTGTTTGGTTTTTGTCAGAGTTAAAGTTGGGGGTCGATAGTGGAGGGTGGATAACTTGCCCCAAATGAATTTAAACGACGACCCCCTTGACGAACCCGATCAACCCATTGACGACCTCGTTGAAGAAGATACACCTACAAGGCCACGCTGCAAGAGAAGTGGTGAATCGTCAAGCAAAGGAAAGGAAGCGGTGGCGGAGTCGATCTTCAGAATCGAAGAGGCGAAATTGGCGTAATACAACGAGGACAAACAAAGAAAAGAAAAAATTTTGTCCGTAAAAGTTGAACGCGAGCACGCGTACATGGGACACTTGAAAACGGTAGAAAGACAAAATGATTTAAAAATCTTGTGTGAGCCGCACGCCCATCTCGACGAACCGTTTAAGTCGGTTGTAATTCAACAAAAGCGCGAGATTTGCGAAAGGTGGGGTTGGGAGATGCCACTCGTTTAATTTAAGTTTTTTTTTCCCAATGTTTAGTTGTTTTTTATTTGGCTATGTAATTTATTTTTTAATTTTAATGAAATTTATAATTTAGTGTTTTATTGTTAATTTCTAATTTAAAAGATAAAAAAAATTGTGAGTGATGGAATTCCATCACTAGTGATGACCACCGCAACTAAAAAATACTTGTGAGTGATAGAATAGTGGTTGATGACATGGCGGAACTTGATTGAATGTTTGTGAGTGATGGAAATCATATCACTAGTGGCCACCCCCACTCCCCTTCTGACAAAAAATCTTCTTTATCAACACAACACCGTAATTTGGACTGACTATACATGAGGGTTGTCTGTGAAAAACTTGTGACTTGTTGTTTTGACTGTGTGAATCAGGTGCATCTTTGACCAATTTTGCACTTGATTTATGTTCCGTCATTGGTTCATGCTTTGAATCTTGATGTTGCATTAAACTTTTTTTGATTGTAAGTGTTTAAACAATAGTTAGTTCTGGTTGTAGGATTTTATTAACTTGCATCTGCCGTTGATCTCACAAATTTAGTGTGCTCAGATATTGTTGTTGATTTACAAAATAATTGAGAACTTGATGTCGTTCATTGATTACCACAATTTATTTGTATTCAAAACCAACATAAATGCCAGTTGTAGGAATGAAAATGAGACGGGTTATGTTTAGGCATTGGTGTCTCGTACCCAGCCCAAAACCCATGGGGTATTTGATACATTTGCAGATATCGAGTATACATGTTTAGAAGTGCACAAAAAACCGATATTCGGAACCGGAACCGGTTATTTTTGTGCCCGGGTATTTTATATTTGTAACCGAACCTAACCCTACCCGTATGGTATGGATAAGGTATATATTTTGAGCTCAATACTCGTACCCGAAACCGTACCAAAAAATACCTGAAACAGGCCATACCCTATACCCGAAATAGGTTATACCTTAACACGGTTATACCCGATACCATTTTTTTTTATACCCGATAGAATACCTGAATTTTTAAATTATAGAGTAAATTGCCAAAATCGTCCCTGAGGTTTAGGTCGGTTTGCCAATTTCATCCAAAATGACTTTTTTGTGCCAAATAGCCCTTCAACTTTGTTATTCTTTGCCATTTTCATCCAAACCACTAACTTAGTTTACTTTTTCTGTTAAGATGAAGAATATTTGGATGAAATTGACAAATATAAAACCCCAGAGATGATTTTGGCAATTTACTTAAATTCTTTTTAATTTCTTTTATTTAATTAATGAGTTAAATGCCATTTTAGTCCCTGCTGTTTGGGTCATTTTGCCAGTTTAGTCCAAAGGTTTCATTTTTTGTCTGTGGGTCCAAAAAGGTTTCATCGTTGCCATTTTAGTCCACTGGGTTAACCTCATCTATTTTTTTTTGTTAACGAGAAGGGCAATTCGGTCATTTATATGTAATTCTGTTAAGTAGAAGGGCAATTAGGCGTTATAAAATCACCAAATTGCCCTTCTCGTTAATAGAAATAATGGGTGAAGTTAACCTAATGGACTAAAATGACAACGGTGAAACCTTTTTGGACTCACATGCGCAAAATGAAACCTTTGGACTAAACTGGCAAAATAGCCCAAACCACATGGATCAAAATGGCATTTAACTCTTAATTAATTTTGTCATATATATATATATATATATATATATATATATAACATAATATACATGCAGTTCTTATAAAAAAATTAATAGTTTTGTCACATTATTTTTACAAATTTTTATCCAACCACTAACTCAGTTATTTTTTTCTATTAAGGTGAAGGATCTTTTAAATTTTATAAAGTAAGACAAAAATTAATTTCTAATTTTTTCTATATACATCAGTTTTATAAAAATAAAATCTACTTCAACCTCTAAATTTTATAAAACTAAAATGCTAGTGAAACTATAGAAAAAGATCAAATAAACAAATCTTATCATATGTATCAAGTTTGTAAATTCGTCTTCTACTCTTCTAAATTCACTCCTAACAAAAAACAGCAGCCACTTACCCCCCTCCCCCTAATCAAACAACGTATCGTTACCAAACCATAAAATTACCCACCAAATAGTAAGTATAATGTAATAAACTAAAAGTTTCTTTACTTAAACCACTCGGAATAAATATTAGTTAGTTACCCTTATAATCTTAATTAGATAAATATTTTATTTCTGCCAACATATTTTTTAAGTGCCCAACACATTTGAAAATATGTAACGTTTTACAATTTTTTTCTATCTCTACACTTGATTAAATACTAAAAGTTGTAATCGATTGTTATGTCCTGCATACAATTGATATTCATTTTATATATCGTTCTCTTTATAAAACTGATCTATATAAAAAAAAACTAGATATTAATTTCTGTCTTAATTTATAAAATTTAAAACATATTCACCTTAAGAGAAAAAATAAATTGAGTTAGTAGTTTTGACGAAAATTTATAAAAATTATGTGACAAAACTATTAATTTTTTTTAATAAAAACTGCATATATATATATTCTGTTTTATATATATGTGACAAAATTAATTAATTAAATAAAAGAAATTAAAAAGAGTTTGAGTAAATTGCCAAAATCGTCCCTGAGATTTTATATTTGTCAGTTTCATCCAAATATCGTTCAACTTAACATAAAAAGTAAACTAAGTTAGTGGTTTGGATAAAATGGCAAAAATTGCCAAAGGTGAAGGGTTGTTTGGCACAAAAAAGTCATTTTGGATGAAACTGGCAAACAGACCTAAACCTCAGGGACGATTTTGGCAATTTACTCTAAATTATATTTTTATTTTTTACTTTACAACTTTTAAATTCAAGTTTTCTATAAAACATGTAATTTGTACTTGAGTGAGTTTATGGCATTGTAATTTATTTTAATTATTTTTACAAATTACAAACCAAATTTAATATTTAAACTAATTTATTTTGTATAAAATAATAAAAAAGTGTATTTTTTAAACCGGTTATTAATACCTGGACCCATACCCAGTTATCCCCAAACCCGATCATACCCTACTCGGGCACATAGGGTATTGTTTTTCTTTTCAATATCCGTACCCAAACCCGCCCGATTTATCTCAATACCCGATTTTTAAATACTCGATCATATCTGGAACTGGTTCCATAACCGGCACTGACTATTAACAAAAACCTGATTTATGCAGCTCTATACCCGTTAGTTTGTTAAAAATTAGCCATTGAGATCTCCGAATACAATTCTTATTATTTTAGTTTTTAAATAATTTTATTACCAAAAAAAAGATATATAATAAGTAAAATTAGTGAAGTAGTAGATTGTTAAATTACCCTATACCATATTCGTCCCATACTCATAATTTTCAGATAATCAGGTAGGTATAACTAAATACCATATTTGTCCGATACCTATAATAATTTTTTTCTAAACCAATCTCAAGCCTGAGTAACTTGCCTATCAGGTTTGATTCATTTGCCACCCCTAGTAATTTGTTTTGGTAGGTTGACCAATTCACATCTAAGCACATTGAAGGGTATAATCTGAAATCCTGCGCCGACTAAATGAGTTAGCCTTATGTCGTGCGTGAGACCATACCCAAAGTTAACCAAAGACTTAGGTAGCGTTTGGTATGCAGGAATGGAAGGTGGAATGGAATGAACCATTGAGAGGGAATGAAGAAAAGAGTGTTTGGTTGGTCGATGGAATGGAATGGCCCATTCCAAAATGCATTCCATTCCCTCAAAATCATTCCATCCCTCCTCCCTGTTTTTTTTCCATTCCATTCCATCTTCACCATTCATTAACAACACCACAACCCACTACCGTTGCCACCACCTACGACCACTGTCATCCACCGACGTCACCCACCTTCGCCGCCACCCGCCTCCGTCGCCACCCGCCACCGCCGCCACCCGCCACCGCCGCCACCCGCCACCGTCGCTGCCGCCACCCACCTCCATCCTCTCCACCGCCGTCGCCGCCATCCACCATCGCCGTGCCACCTCCGATCACCGCCACCACCCATCACCACCACCTGCCACCACCGTCGCCGCCGCTACCACCTCTGACTACTGCCGCCACCCACCTTCGCCGTCACCCACCACCACCACCGCTGTCACCACCCATCGCCGTCTCCACTCGCCGCCGTCTCCACCCACCACCACCGCCGCCGCTACAACTGCCACCTATCACCACCCACCATCATCGCCCATCATTGATCACTGCCATCCGATTTTATTCCTTCGTCTTTTCTCGCATACCAAACAACAAAAAGTAATGGTTCATTCCATTCTCACATGGTAACCAAACAAGACATGGAATGGTAATGATCAATTCCATTACCTCATCCATTCCATTACCGCGTCCATTCCATTCCCCCGTCTATTCCATTACCCCATACCAAACAGACCCTTAGCTTCCTCGACCTTGCGCCGACTACAAGAGTGTGCCCCTAGCCGCACGCGAGGTCAGGAACAAGACGGAACCATTTCTAACACTTAGATAGTGTTTAGTATGCAGGAATGGGAGGTGGAATGGAATGAACTATTGTGAGGGAATGAAAAAAGTGCCACCCACCATCATCGCCCATCATAGACCACCGCCAACCCCGACCATCGCCGCTGCCACCGCTAACAACCGTCACCCACCGACCATCGCCGCTACCACCGACCACCGCCACTAGCCGCCACCGATCACCGCCACCACCCATCGCCGATTTAGTTCATTCCTCTTTTCTTACTTACCAAACAACACAAGGTAATGATTTATTCCTTTCCTGCATGGTAACCAAACAAGACTATGGAATGTAATGATCCATTCTATTACCTCGTCCATTCTATTCACTCATCTATTCCATTACGCCATACCAAACAGACCCTTAGTTGCTTTGACAAAATACCTAGCTTCCTTGAACTTGCGTCAGCTACACGGGCTTACCCAGGGTCTTGCGCAGGGACAAGAAGCGCAAGGCATCATCGGACAATACAGAAAGTGCGGGCGGAAGGACAGTGGGCCAATATGCGCTCAACAGGCTGTATCTGATCATGTAGCACGATGAGCAATCGTGCAGGAGACACGCGGATCCATACCCCTAGAATCACTAACGGTCGTGGCAGAGGAGACAGAATGGATATTCCTTGTTGTCGACCTCAGGCCCAAGGCCCATCGGCCTATCTCTTTCACAAAGCACCTCGGCTATAAATAGAGAACTTCACCTCCAGGTTTAAGGATCACTCTCTTGCTCTCTCACTTAATTCATACTCTTTATTCCTCAAAACAAGTTCTTATTCTCACGCCGGACGGTGATTATAAGGAGAACCTGTCGCAATCCCCGACCCCTACCTCGGGAGCGGGCGCCGTGAGATCCAGATCCGTGGTATCAGTGTTTATTAATTTGGCAGCGGAATACATCAGGACCGTAGTCAGAAAATATTTTTATCAGAGTTAAACACCAAACTTTTATAATAATAAATCATTGGGATAAAACCCAAGTTTATTTGATAATACATTTGTAGGGATAAACCCTAATTATTGAAAACAAAAACTCCTTTTTATTTACGTAACTTTTATAGCCACTTTTCCAAGCCTTCAGTGCTCTCCAGCTGGCTTCTATTGGCTTTCATATTTTGTTACCTGAAACACGTTTTAAAAACATTTATCTGCAAGAAATACTAGCAAGTACATTCCATTTTGTAAAACATCAGTTGCTACACATTACAGTATTAAGGGCGATTACAATATCTATATCTACATAATTACTCATTCAGTACGTGTCACTCGACGGATCTGTGACTATGGTCATATCACCCATTGGATACTCGTGCCCAATTGTGAAGGTTATCAAGTACTGTATACAAACCCCATAATACTGGCAGCAATTGTAGAATTACAAAGACTTAATCACTGTAATTGTATTTGAAAACATTTGAGGTTTTGGTAAAACAATTTTACTCATGAAAGGTGTTTATAAAAGGAGAATGTACTCACAAATGGTGAGAAAAAGAGAATGTACTCACAATGTTGACTTAGGTGATACTACTATAGCTTCCTGGTGATTCTCCTGGTTATTATCTATTAAAATTAAACAATGCACACGTGTTAGTAAAATAACTCAAATCACATTAACCGTACAACTCGAGACATAACTCCAATGACTAAGTCAGGCAGAGCCTTGACATGCATTACAGAGTCCTAGATCAATCGGGTGTAACAGAGACAGAACTCCAACGACTGAGCCAGGCAGAGCCTTGACATGCGTTACGGAGCCCTAAATAGATCGTGTAGGGTAACAGCAGGGTTATAATACTTACAACGAGGCAGAGCTTCGCTTTATAGGGGTATAATACCCGTGTATAATTATAACTATCAGAAAGTTGAGAGAATTCAGAATTTTTGAACGAATTTCAAATGAACTCGTCGACCTCTATTTATAGGCCTGAAGTATGGAGGCTCGCGGCCCGCGAAGCCTTCTTCTAACTCTCTCGCGGCCCGCAAGAGATTAGTCTTGGTCTTAGGCTCGGCTAGTCAGCGAACGTAGCCTTGCCACGTGTCGACAAGTGGCGGCATGGGTGTCCGGTAAGCAACCAGTGCTCGTGCCCCGCGAGAGACCAAGGGGGTCTGGCTCGTGTCCGGTAAACAACCCTATATATTTTGTTTTTCTTGATTTTTATAAGTATAGGGTATTTTGGGTCCGTTTCTCGCATACGGGGTATATTAGGAACGTTTTAGGGTTACGTTAAGGGTTCTAGGAGGGTTGTTATATCATCCCCACCTTGTTTTAGATCTCGTCCTCGAGGTCTACTGGAACAGGTGTGGGTATTTCTTTTGCATCTCTAACTTGAGTTCCCACGTATACTCTGATCCTCTCTTGGAATCCCATTTTACTTTGACCAGAACTAGTCTCTTGCGTTTGAGATTCTTGATCTTTCTATCTTCAATCTGAATGGGTTTCTCTACAAACTTAAGTTTCTCATTTACCTCTGTGTCCTTAAGAGGTATCACTAATGATTCGTCTGCTAAGCACTTTTTGATATTGCAAACATGAAACACATCATGTATACCTGCCATTTCCTCTGGCAGTTGTACCTGATAGGTTACGGGTCCTATTCTTTTAATAATCTCAAATGGTCCAACATACCTGGGCTTAGCTTTCATCTTTTAACGAATCTGACTACTCTTTTCCATGGAGAGACTTTTAACAATACCTTATCTCCTACTTGAAATTCTAAATGTTTCCGTCTGTTATCTGCATAACTCTTTTGACGATCTCGTGCTGCTTTTAGTCTTTCCTTGATTTGAATTATCTTATCCGTTGTTTCTTGCACTATCTCTGGTACAGATAATTGCGTTTCTCCAATTTCTGCCCAACAAACCGGAGTTCGGCATTTTCATCCATAAAATGCTTCAAATGGTGCAGCATTAATTCTAGTATGATAGCTGTTATTGTAGGAAAAATCTATTAATGGTAAATGGTCGTCCCAATTTCCTCCGAAATCAATCACACAGGCTCTAAGCATAACTTCCATTGTTTGTATTGTCCTTTCGTTTTGTCCGTCCATTTGAGGATGATAAGTTGTGCTTAGATTTAACATGGTTCCCATTGCTTTTTGGAAACTTGTCAAAAATTGAGAAGTAAAACGACTATCTCTATCAGATACAATAGATAAAGGAATTCCATGTAATGAAACTATTTCATTTACATATAGCTTGGCTAATTGTTCTATACTGAAAGTTTCCTTCATTGGTAAGAAATGAGCAGATTTGGTCAATCTGTCTACAATCACCCAGATTGTATCATTTCCTTTTCTTGTCTTGTGTAATTTGGTAACAAAGTCCATTGTTATCAATTCTCATTTCCATATTGGCATCTCTAATTGTTGCAATAATTCTGAGGGTTTTTCTGATGCTCAGCTTTAACTTGTGATCAGGTTAGACATTTAGCAACATAGTTTGCTACATCCTTTTTCATTCTTTTCCACTAGAAATTCTTTAGATCTTGATACATTTTATCACTTCTGGGATGTATCGTATACTTAGACTTATGAGCTTCTTCTAGAATTCTGTGGCGTAGGTTTCCTTGTTTAGGTATCCAGATCCTTTTCTTATGGAACTTCTAAATTCCATCTGATCCTTGTTCTAATTCTTTAATCATTCCTTTAAAACCTTCAGCAACGTCCTTGATTGCTGTTTCATGTACCTTTCAAATTTGATCGTTTAAATCTACTTGTAGATTTAATCTGAGAGAACGTACTCGTTTCGGCTTTTCATGATACTTTCGACTTAAAGCATCAGCTACTACATTAGCTTTCCCAGCATGGTACTGAATATCACAATCATAATCACTAATAACTTCCATCTAGCGTCTCTGTCTCATATTTAATTCTTTTTGCCCAAAAATATACCTTAAACTATTATGATATGTGAAGACAACAAATTTATTTCCATATAAATAGTGTCTCCAAATCTTAAGGGCAAATACTATGGCTCCTAACTCTAGATCATGGGTTGTATAATTCTCTTCATGTTTCTTAAGTTGTCTAGAGGCATAAGCTGTAACCTTTTGACGTTGCATCAACACACATCCATATCCTAACTTAGACGCATCACAATAGACTATAAAGTCTTCAGTTCCTTCTGGTAATGCTAGTATGGGTGCGTTGGTTAACCTTTGCTTAAGAACCCTAAAAGCTTCTTCCTGTTTTGGTCCCCATTCAAACTTAACTGATTTGCAGGTCAGTTTGGTTAATGGAATGACTATTCTAGAGAAATCTCGGATAAACCATTTATAATATCCTGCCAGTCCAAGAAAACTTCTTACTTCTGTTGGCGACTCAGGGACTTTCCACTTCGTAATCGCCTTGATCTTTGTGGGATCCACATGAATTCCTTCATGATTAACCAGATGTCCAAGGAATTGTACTTCTTGTAACCAAAATTCACATTTTGAGAATTTAGCATAAAGCTTCTCTTTTCTCAATAATGTCAGAAATGTATGCAGATGCGATGCATGTTCCTCTTTACTCTTAGAGTAAATTAGAATATCATCTATAAAAACAATTATAAATTTATCCAGGTATGGTTTACATATTGTGTTCATCATGTCCATAAATACGGCTGGGGCATTGGTTAAACCGAATGGCATGACGGTAAATTCATAATGACCTTACCTTGTTCTGAAAGCAGTTTTAGGAATGTCATCTTCCTGTACTTTCACTTGATGATATCCTGAGCGTAAATCGATCTTAGAAAAGAATCGAGCTCCTTGAAGTTGATCGAACAGATCATCGATTCTCGGTAGTGGGTACCGATTCTTAATCGTAACCTTGTTCAATTCTCGGTAATCAATGCACATACGCATCGATCCGTCTTTCTTCTTAACAAACAACACTGGTGCTCCCCACGGTGACGAACTTGGTTGTATAAAACCTTTGTCAAGAATTTCGTCCAATTGTTTCTTCAGTTCCTGCATCTCTGTTGGTGCTAATCTATATTGTGCTTTGGCAATTGGTGCCGTTCCTGGTATTAGGTGAATCCTAAATTCAACCTCTCTATCAGGCAGTAGTCCAGGTAATTTTTCTGGAAAGACGTCTGAGAATCTTGATATTACAGGAATATCTTTTAATTATTTTCCCTTAGTATTGATGATTACAGAAATCATATATACTACTCCTCCTTTCCTTTCATAACTTGCGACTTTCATCACAGAGATGAATTTTGTCGATCTGGTTGGCTTATCTCCTTTAATTGTGATCTTTTCACCTGTTGGTGTATTTACTTGTACTGACTTTTGATCACATAAAATATTGGCACGATTGGCTACCAACCAATCCATTCCTAATACAACATCAAATCCAACTAGATTCATTGGGTAAAGGTTAGCTGAAAGGTTATAATTCAGTATTTCTATTCTTGCTCCCTGCAAGATTTCACTTATCTTAATGGATTCTCCATTTGCTGTCTCTACCAGACAATCTTGTTGAAGTTTGGTTAAGGGTTGGTCTAGAAGTTTGTAGAAAGAAGTATTGATAAAACTTTGGTTTGCACCAGAGTCAAATAATACTTTGGCAAATATATTATTAACTAAGAACGTACCGGCAATCACATCCGGAATAATCTTGGCTTCCTCAGCTGTCAGAACAAATGCTCTGGCATTTTTCTTAGGTCCTTCAGTTGTCTTAGCTTTGTTAGTTGTTGCTAGAGCTAGTTTAGGACAGTTCGGTTTGATGTGACCAGCCTCTCCACAATTGTAGCATATTCTGGCACTAGCCTTTCTCCTACAATCTTCTTCCTTATGTCCTGGGTACTTGCAAAAGTTGCAGGACACAGCACACTTTCCTGATTGCTTCTTTTTACAAAACTTGCAATAGGGTGCAGAAGAACCTGTTCTTTTTCCATGGTAGGAATTACCAAAACGAAATTCCTGGGTAAGCTTTTGAGCTAAGTTCTTTCTCTGGTTTTCCTCTTGAGTGCATACCAATTCATCAGTAAGGGTGTTGGCTAGTTCTACTGCTTCTTCTATGGTTTGTGGTCTAGCTGCCTTGACTACGTGTCTAATCTCACTAATTAATCCCCAAACGTAACGGGAGATTAACACTGGTTCAGGTGAGGCTAAGGTTGGCACTATCCTAGCATATTCGATGAATATGGTAGTGTAACCTTTGCAGTCTATTCCAGTCATTTTAAGATTTAGGAACTTATTAGCGATTTGTTCCTTTTCATTGGGAGGACATAATTTTCTTTCAACCATTTCCTTAAAGTTGGTCCATTCCATATTATAAACTCTATCATTTCCCCTAGACTGGAGAATAGTATTCCACCATTCTAAGGCTGCATTTTTTTGAAAAGATTAGAAGCAAACATAATTTTATCTTCGTCTGCACATTTACTTATTTTTATGATTTTTTCTGTCTTTTCTATCCAACATAAGGCTGTAATGGCTACTTAGGACGATTTTAAGGAGTTGATCAGGGAGGAGTATTGTCCTCGTGATGAGATTCAGAAATTGGAAAATGAGTATTATGATCTGAAGATGGTGGGATCCGAGATTGAGGCATACGTGAAACGGTCTCATGAATTGGCTATCATGTGCCCGAACCCCGCACCGGAGAATTGAATTATTCATCAAGGGATTAGCTCCACGAGTGAAGGGTTTGGTTACTGCAGCTAACCTCAACAACTTACCTCAGATTGTTTGTTTGGCTCACAAGATTACCGATCAGGAGGTGGAGAGTGGTTCGCTACCATCGCGTGTTTCTGCCACTACTGCTGCTGCAACCACAGTTACTACGCCAGCTAGTGATAATAAGCGTAAATGGAGCGATACTGACAAAGCAGCCAGTGCGAGTCAATCTCAGAAGAAGCCTGACAACAACAACACTCGCAGTTTCAGCCTAGCGTCCTCTGTCAACCAGAATCAGAACCACAGTCAGACTTCAGGTTACGCAGGGAAACAGCCCAAGTGCAATAAATGTGGTTACCATCACTATGGTCAGTGTAGTCGGGCATGTCAAAGATGTGACAAGTTAGGTCACATGGCGAAAGATTGTAGAGCTCCACACCCCAAGCAACACCAGCAGCAGTCTCAGCAACAACATCAGAGGCAACAACCCCAGCAGAATTGGGGTAATCAGAGGGGATGCTATCAGTACGGCAGTGAAGGGAATTTTAAAGGGATTGCCCGCAACTGAATCAGAATGCCAACAATAACAATGGGGGTAATCGCTAGAACAACAACAACGCTGGAAACAACAACAATGGAAACAACGGTGGGAATGGCGCTCGCGGTAGGGCGTTCACTATTGGGGCAGGCGATGCAAGGAACGATGGCAATGTCGTGACCGGTATGTTCTCTGTTAATGGTATTATTGCTTCTGTGTTATTCGACTCTGGTGCCGACTGGAGTTATGTGTCTTTGGGATTCAGTCGTCAGCTAGGGTTAAGTCTTGCGCCTCTTGTAAACAAGCATGTGGTAGAATTAGCTAATGGTAAGACGATAGAAGCTACACATGTATATTTAGGGTGTAAACTCGATATTCTAGGTCAAATGTTCGACATTGACCTTCTTCCCATCACTCTTGGTAGTTTTGATATAGTCTTTGGCATGGACTGGTTTTCCAAACTCGGAGCAGAAATACTTTGCAAGGAGAAGATCGTGCGTGTACCTCTCCCTAGCGGGGAATTATTATCTGTCCAGGGTCATCGAAGCGGTGCATCTGTCAACATCATTTCATCTATGAAAGCCCAGAAGTGTCTACGAAAGGGCTACCCTGCTATTCTTGCACTTGTCACTGATACTCTGCATGAAGAAAAGAAAATCGATGATATACCAGTCGTACGGGAGTTTCCTGACGTTTTTCCCAAGGAACTTCCAGGATTACCTCCACATCTTCAGGTGGAGTTCCACATTGATCTTACACCAGGAGCAGCTCCGATTGCTCGCGCACCATATCGTCTTGCACCTGGGGAGTTGCAAGAGTTGTCGAATCAGCTTCAGGAACTGTTGGATAAGGGCTTTATTCGACCCAGTTCTTCACCTTGGGGAGCCCCAGTTTTTTTTTTGTAAAGAAGAAGGACGGATCTTTCCATATGTGTATAGATTATAGAGAACTTAACAAGGTGACAGTCAAGAACCGCTACCCTTTACCGCGTATTGACGACTTATTTGACCAGTTGAAAGGGTCAAGTTTTTACTCGAAGATCGATCTAAGATCGGGCTATCATCAGGTGAGAGTCCGAGAGGAGGATGTTCCTAAAACGGCTTTTATAACACGATATGGGCATTATGAGTTCTTGGTTATGCCGTTCGGTCTGACAAACGCACCAGCAGTCTTCATGGATCTTATGAACCGTGTGTGCAAGCCGTATCTTGACGACTTCGTTATTGTGTTTATCGACGACATTCTGATCTACTCAAAGAGCAAGGAGGATCACGAGCGGCACTTGCGTTTTATTTTGGAGCTCCTGAGGAAGGAGCAACTCTACGCGAAGTTTTCCAAGTGTGACTTTTGGATTCGAGAGGTACACTTCCTTGGCCACATTATTAATAAATTGGGGATACACGTGGATCCTGCAAAGGTTGATGCTGTTAGAAATTGAAGAATCCCTCAGAGGTGCGACAATTTCTTGGTCTCGCTGGGTATTATCGAAGATTTATCAAGGATTTCTCGAAAATCGCTCAACCTCTCACCTCGTTGACACAGAAAGATGTGTTGTATTATTGGGGAACAAAGCAGGAGGACGCTTTCCAACTTTTGAAACAGAAACTCTGCAGTGCACCAATTTTGTCTCTACCTGAAGGTACCGAGGATTTTGTGGTCTACTGTGATGCTTCTATTCAGGGACTTGGTTGCGTGCTGATGTAACGCAACAATGTGATCGCTTATGCTTCTCGACAACTGAAGGTTCATGAGAAGAATTACACGACCCACGACTTGGAGTTAGGGGCCGTGGTGTTTGCGCTGAAAATCTGGAGGCATTACCTGTACGGTACCAAATGCACCATCTACACCGATCACAGGAGCCTTCAGCATATATTCGACCAGAAGGAATTTAACATGCGACAGCGTCGTTGGGTAGAACTTTTGAACGACTATGATTGTGCCATCAAATATCATCCGGGTAAGGCTAATGTTGTAGCTGATGCCCTTAGTCGGAAGGCAACAAAACCAAAGCGTGTTCGCGCTCTGCAGCTCACCATTCATTCTAACCTACCTGATCAGATCCGTGTTGCTCAAACTGAAGCATTGAAAGAGGAAAATATTGAAGCAGAATACTTAAGGGGCATGGACAAACAACTTGTAGAGAGATCGGATGGTATCCTCTACTTCATGGAGCGTGTATGGATTCCTGTATTCGGCAACCTTAGGGAACTTGTGATGGATGAAGCACACAAGTCTCGATACTCCATTCACCCAGGTTCAGATAAGATGTATCAGGATCTCAAAGTCATGTATTGGTGGCCGAAGATGAAAGCTCACATCGCGACTTATGTGAGTAAGTGTTTGACCTGCTCGAAAGTTAAAGTGGAATATCAGAAACCGTCTGGGTTGCTGCAACAACCAGAAATACCCATGTGGAAGTGGGAGCAAATCGCAATGGATTTTGTCACTGGGCTACCTAGAACTCAAAGCGGGAACGATACCACTTGGGTGATCGTTGATCATCTCACGAAGTCAGCGCAATTTCTAGCAATCAAGGAAACGAATAAGTTCTCCCAGTTAGCTGCCGTCTATCTGAAGGAAGTGGTTTCTAGGCACGGGGTGCCAACTTCTATTATCTCTGACCGTTACCCGCGTTTTATTTCAGATTTGTGGCAGTCGATGCACAAATCATTTGGCTCTCAACTCAGCATAAGTACTGCTTATCACCCACAGACGGATGGTCAAAGTGAACGAACCATCCAGACATTAGAGGACATGCTACGGGCGTGCGTTATTGATTTTGGCAAGGGTTGGGAGAGACACTTGCCTTTGGTAGAATTTTCTTATACAATAGCTATCACACCAGCATTCAGGCAGCTCCATTCGAAGCATTGTACGGACGAAAGTGTCGTTCACCTCTCTGTTGGGCTGAGGTGGGTGACAGCCAGGTCACAGGCCCTGAACTTGTGTTGGAAACTTCAGAAAAGATTGTTCAGATCAGGAATAGGATGGCAGTAGCACGCAACCGCCAGAAAAGCTACGCTGATAAGCGTAGGAAACCTTTGGAATTCGAAGTTAATGATCGTGTCATGTTGAAGGTCTCACCCTGGAAGGGTGTGGTGCATTTTGGGAAACGCGGCAAGCTCAATCCGCGTTATGTCGGGCCGTTCAAAATTCTGGAACGAATCGGTAAGGTGGCATATAGCCTTAAGTTACCTGTTGATTTGGGTAACGTCCATGATGTTTTTCATGTTTCGCAATTGAAGAAGTGTTTGTCGGATGAAATACTTGTAGTACCATTTCAGGAGCTCAAAATTGACGATAAGTTGTAGTTTAACGAATAACCAATTGAAATTATGGACCGGGAGGTCAAGGTCCGTAAGCACAGCCGTATTCCGATTGTGAGATTTCGTTGGAACTCGAGACGTGGACCGGAGTTCACGTGGGAACGCGAGGATCAGATGAAGCTCAAGTACCCACACTTATTTCCAGAAGACAAATCCAAGACTAGCAAATCTAAATCTAATGCAACTAGTCATTCAAGTTGGGGATGATGCGGCACCTGGGAAAAATCCACAGTCATCCTGAGTTGACACTTCGACGTTTTCGGAGTACTTATCAAATTTCGGGACGAAATTTCTTTCAAGTTGGGGATGATGTGACAACCCGAATTTCGAAGACCTTTCCTTGACACGTTACTTGTATCTTCATGATTCATTGCGTTGTAAAATGTGCACCTTTGTGTTATGATAAATGAATTGTCTTAATATGTGGTGAATGGATGAAAGTTTTTGAACAGTTGTAGATTAGATAAACTTAAACATGCAATCCCACTCGATGAAACATTAGACTCTCATCATCACTTCTATGCGACGAAACACTACCCTTTCGTCACACCTTTAGCGACGAAACTCTTATTGACGAAACACTTATTGTTTCGTCGAGATGGGAGGGTGATTCGTCGAGATGGGCTCTTTGGCCCAAGTAAAGCCCAACCACACTTGGCCACATTCACGTTATATTATACTTATGTTATACGACCATAATACGCGAAACCCTAGATCTCTCTCTACGAACCGACGACAATCATCATCATCATCTTTGAATCATTCTGATTCCTTGTTTCAGTCGCTATACATCTCGGTTAGTGTTAGCATTAATTGTTTTATTTCTGTTTGTCAATACCCTATAGCATTGCATGTGAGAAGTCTTGATAATGCAGCCAAAGTGATAAGGATCACTTCATAATTGTCGGCCATGGTGTTCATGTTGCATGGGAATTGTCATTAGGCATGTGATTGTATTATGTGTGTCACTTGTAAATGTCTCGCATGAATATTTAAGTATGGACATAATATGCTAGTGCTCTCATTAATCGAGGATAAGGGTTGTATGATATGATAATTCGCATCATAGTCCGGTCTGTATGGTGTGATTTCTTGAATAGGGGTCAGTAATTGGTGTTGCTAAGGATAGGGGTTTGATAGATTGTTTGTGCTAATAATCTGTTCACGTAAGAAAAGGTTATTCATGCGTTGATCGAGGAGTTAGGGATGTTGGACACCTATGATTAATGATATAACTTGACGGTTTGATTTGATGCGAACAATTAATCAAGATGTTAAATTCTTGTAAACGAGCAATAAGAATAATGTTTCGAGTGGCAACTGTTGTTAGCAATGATTGGAGCAAATTGACATGGTTAGGGTTAGCAAGGATTGATACAGTAGGGTCAGACGAAACCCCTTTCATGTCGACAAAACAAGGGTTTTCGTCGACCAGAATTATGGTAGAACATAGTGTTTCCTCGATAGGGAAACTGAGCACAGTGGACTAGTTGACTTTGTTAAGAAATGATTTTGTTAATAAAACCATGTTGCATACTATTAGTAATGATCAATTATAACCAAGGTGACATGACTTGGTTTTCGTATAGCACACTTAACTGTTTAGCAGTGTTATGGAACATGCATGTGAATTATGGGTTTTGACTGAGTTTGATTAACTGCTATGTGCTGTTTGGTGATCGCTGGTTGAATGAACGCTATGACTTTTATTTGTATGTAAACCTTACAAATGTGAAACTGATTACGCATACATGAATACCGTAGGCTTTGACTGATTTAGTGTGTGTGCGAGTAACTAATCATACCGAGAAAACCAAGGTGAGTTCACTTCTCTCAAAACAAGAATGCGTCCGGTGGGGACAATCAAACAGTTAAAACTTGTAAACGGATTTTCGTAAACCCATGTCCTTGTAAGGGATATGAGGCGGTTCTCAAATACCCACATCCTTGCAAGGGATGTGAGGCGGATTTCACAACGCTATCCCTGCAGGGGATATGCATCGGTTTTTCAGTAAACGTTATGGTTGGATAATACACTCACTCTTTATCACTTAAGTCCCATCATTACTACCGGTTGTTGCTTGTAGGGCAACGGGGTTATTAGTTGATAGCGCTATTAGGTTTGGCACCCTCACGACGTACCTGGATAGGACGGGCGTGAACTAATACTTTAAATCATGACCAATGTTTGATAGAACATTGGGGAAGGGCAAAAAGGGCCGTCTGCGGTATCGAGTTATTATCAACATAGCAGTCTTAACGAATCTTAAATCACTACTTGGTATTAAACGGTTAACACAAACTGTGAACTCACCAGCCTGTCTGATACACTTTTCTGCATGCTTGCAGGTCCTTAGGTGCATGGATTGGAACTTGCTATCTGGGAGTGCTGGAGTGGTCATGGGTCGTAGCTCTTGGATACAAGTTTTACAGATTATCGTACTATCGTACTATCGTTTTGAGATACTTGCAAACACTATTTACATTATGCTTCCGCTGAACAAATTGGTTTTGATTGCGTTTTGATTTACTTAATAAATAAATGGAAACTTTATTTAAATTCTATGTTATGGTTCAATGTGATTGGTGGCTAGATCCTGGTACGTCACACGCCCAGCGATGTTTACGCATGTGGTATTTTGGGGGTGTGACATTTTATAAATAAAAAGTTGTTCTTTTTGCTGGCATAATTAGCTACATATGTTGTAACAATGTTACACGTGTTACTTATGTTAAAACTAGCCCTTTCTTGGACACAAAAGGGGCTACACATATGTAACACATGTTTGTAACGTGTGTTACACTGGAGGGAAACACATCTCAAACAATTTTTGTGGGGAGCACAACTGTCCAGTCTAGAAAAAAAAAAAAAAAAAACTATAGATGTAAAAAAAAGTGATACGATGACAAACAAATACGAAAGGTTGTGCTAACATATGTTACTTGTTTTTTAGTGCTTGCAGCGAGGGAGTTGGTTCCACAGATAGTAGTTGTTTTAAGTGTAGGAAAAATAAAGGTATTTATGGTAACTGTTTACATATGTAACCTTCTTTGGGTGGTTTTATTTAGTTTTCTTTATGTGTGAAATGATGCAGATAAAAACTCAAAATTTTGGGAGTCTTCAAGTTCAGGGCATAATTGGGTAGAAGGTAACTTGTGTTAGTTATGTTACTACTATTTTTTTAATTAGTAGATTAAAAATACTGGACTGTAACTTGTGTTATTACGACTTGACCATAGCAGTTGCAGCCAAACGAGAAGGGATCTTGGCAGGAAGAAAGAGAACCACAATATCGGATATGATAAAAGGTAGATAGAGAAACCGATAAGGAATGGGAACAAGAAGTCAATGAAGGGCAGGTGGTGGGTACCTTTGATGTTGTACAGAAGTTACCCTCTAGTGTAACAACATGTGTTACATATGTTCAACCCCTTTGTTACAAAAAATCGGGGCTGCACACATGTAAGACATGTTTGTAACTTATGTTACACTAGAGGGTAACTCATGTTTGATCATTTTTGGATCATTTGTATATATTTAAGTCTGTATAAACATTTTTGTTACCTTTAAGTTTGATTGTAATGTTTTGTGAAGGCCATGTTTTTAGATGAAGACGGATGATCTCGTTTATTTTATAAATAAAAAGTTATGTCTTTTTTTCTTGCTGGCATAATTTGCTACATATGTTGTAACAATGTTACACATGTTACTTATCGTTACACCACCATTTCTTAGATACAAAAATGGGATACACATATGTAACACATGTATAGCCACGTTACACATGTTACATACCTGTTGTTACATTTGTGTTAATAAGTTTAACTTTAGGAGTTCACACTAATGCACTTGTTTTGTTCAAAGGTGAATGGATGTTTGTGTTCAAGATAAAGATGGTTATTGTTAGGGCATGGATTTTATGCTAAGGATCATCTATCCTGAGACTGGACATGGATCACGGATCCTTAACGGATTATGCAGGGAGTCTGAGGATCCAGAGTCTGAGGATCTAGAGTCTGAGGATCCAGGATCCTTAACAGAACTTATGATTTCTAACAATTGTCACGTTTTTAATGCTTATACACAGGTAATGGACGTTGTGGACTGAATTTCAGCTAGAATCTCGGGAATATTCCTTCAATATGCCACACATGTGCTATTTTCGCAACGGTTATGGGAAAAGGACGGGGTCTTCCATAATTTTCGGACTTGTTTGTTATTTCTAATTAAAGGGGCTGATCAAGTTTAGAGAACACATTATGCAATAATCAGAAAACACACACACTCTCTCGTGAATATCAGCTCTCAAACCCACTCACACTTTAGAAAAATATTGTACAACACTTGATCAGCTTCCGAAGTTGTAAACCTTTACTCGTTTAATGCACTTGGTGATCGGTAGTTTCCATCACCCGAGGTTTTTTATGCCGGAGATCATTCATTGATCAAGGGCTTTTTTCTCGTATAAATCTCGGTGTTCATCGTTGATTTCATTTGTTACTTGTTCACACATTTGTTCAATTATCCAAGCATCTAACCTCACAAAATCAGATTTTTTTTGCATTATCCTTGTGTGATTTTTGACCAAAACAGTTTGGCGCCCACCGTGGGGTAATCGATGCTTCATTCTTGAAAATTTCGTTCATTTCATTCATTTCTGTGCATTACCATCAACCACATGGCATCTCAGGGAAAAACTACGCCAAGTTCCATGTCGGCGGTTACCTCATCAAAGGGTATTCCACCGTTGCATCATCTTCCCCATGCATTCCAGAAGAATGCTGAAAATGCCCCGAAGAAACCGACCCCCGTTTTTCTCAAAACCACCAACTTCTGCTGTTTCTTCTAATCCTACTAACAGTGATCTTTTTACTTTGATTTTGCAGATGAGGGATCACATACAAGAGCAGGATAAAACCAACGAAAGGATCCTCCGGGAGATTGGTGACATGAAGAAACAGAAGAAATCAGTGGAGGATCACTCTCCTCTGATGCCAAGGTTGTTGAATTTCGACACTCCGGTCATAACTGCCCTGCAGTCTGCAGCTCCAGATATCTAATACTGGGGTGGATCAACAGGAATGCGCTCTGGATCGTCGGCAATGACTCAAGCTCTAGGATCCTACTTTCAACCTTCAGGATCCTTCTTCCAGCATCAAGGATCCTCACAGGTTCAAGGATCCTCACAGGTTCAAGGATCCTCTCAGGTTCAAGGATCCTCCTTTCAGGTTCAAGGATCCTCATATCAGATTTACAGATCCATGGATTATCCTCCAAGACCCCCCAGTCTCAGCATATCAAGGGTCCAACATCTTTCTGGATCAAGGATCCTTAAGAAGTGCAGAACCCAGAAGTTCAGAGATTCATTTGGGAGACTTCATTCCCATGCAAACTATTGCATCTTCTGGTCCTTCAGTCATACCAGAATCTCGTCAATATGGATTCACATCCGGAGTTCCAAACTTGAATCCTTCAGGAGGTAACACTTTGAATAATTCTTATAACACTAACCATGGCTTTATACAGGATACAAGTATCAATCAAGCTATGGCTAGAGAATTACAGAAGCTGAAGGATATGATATCCAGCGTTCCAGGAGTGGTTAAGCCCATTCCTGAAATTGCAGATGGAAGCCACAGGATATCTCGCTTTGCACCACCCATTTGTGATGCAGAAATCCCAAAGAGGTTCCAAATACCAACCATGAAGCTATATGATGGTTCGACGGATCCAGAAGAACATGTAGCTCAATACAGAGAAAGGATGGAGATCAACCCCATTCCTGAAAGCTTGAAGGAAGCCTGCTTATGCAAGGGTTTCGGATCCACACTGACAGGATCAGCTCTTCAATGGCTGCTAAGTCTTCCCCCTTACTCTATTACTTCATTTGCTAATCTAGTTAATTTGTTTAATAGCCAATTCTCATGCAGTAGAACATTTGAACGATTAACTAGTGATTTATATAGGATCACCCAAGGTCATAATGAATCATTAAGGGATTATATAACTAAATTTAGTAGAGAATCCTTAGAAATCCCTAACTTAGATATTGCTACGGCTGTAGAAGCTTTCAAAATGGGTTTACTTA
Organism: Helianthus tuberosus; assembly: GCA_030545235.1. Taxonomy (NCBI): domain Eukaryota; kingdom Viridiplantae; phylum Streptophyta; class Magnoliopsida; order Asterales; family Asteraceae; genus Helianthus; species Helianthus tuberosus. The sequence goes on from CM060369.1 coordinate 91,861,544, forward strand.
TGGATTCACAATTCTATGATGATCTTGTCATGGCACCTTACAGGAACCTAGATGAAGTAAGGCACAGGGCCCTTAGATTCATCCGTTTAGAGGATGGTAAAAGGATCCAGGAGTGGTTGTCAGGATCCTCAAAGCAAGATAAACAAGGATCCTATTTCAAGAATAACTGATCCAAGCAATACTCCAAGCATGACAACTAGAATGTGCATGCTGTGGAACAAGCGGAAGATGATGAGGATTATCCTCCTATTTTTGAATATTATTTTTCTGCTGATAATAATGAACTAATCCTTGCTATGCAGAATTTAGGTGACAAGGCTAGGTGGCCAAGGAAGAATGACAAATCGCCTGCAACCAAAGACAAATCGAAATGGTGTGCTTACCATGAGGATTTTGGTCATCTCACAGATGAGTGCATAGCATTAAGGAAGGAGATAGGTTATCTTTTGAGTAAAGGATACTTGAAGGAATTGTTTGGAAGGAAAAAGTCAAGGATCCAGGATTCTGAGAAAGTTCCTCAAAAAGCTCCTCCTCCACCAGCTGATGCTCAAATCATCCATTTCATCTCCGAAAGTTCTCAGCAGCTAAAAGACATGCCAAAGAAATAAAGACGGTGAATGGGGACAGACCTGTTCAAACTTCCATTCTTACCCAGGAAAAAGTCATATCCTTTGATGGGGATGGTCGTGTGGACATACAGGATCCTCATCATGACGGTTTGGCCATGGATACACGATATGAAGGCAGTCCCCCTCAACATATCATCAATGTGTCAAGCTCCCAACTCTATGAAATGTGGTGAAGATAGAAAGTGATCAGCAGGAGGCAAAGAACTGTTACACTTCTTCAATGAAACCAGCCACCAAGGAGCAAGACGTCATGGAGGCAAGAGAGCAAGACGTCAAGGATATTTTGTTGAACCCAGAGGATCCTGAATCCAAAATTTTTATAGGATCTGGGATCCTAGACAGTATTAAGCAGGATTTAATATCCTTCTTGTAAAGAAGAAAGTCTACCTTCGCTTGGAAACATGAAGACATGACAGGTATATCTAAGGATTTTATTACTCACAAACTTGGTATTGACAGGTCTTTCAAGCCAATACACCAAAAAAGGAGGAAATTTGCACCCAAAAGGAATTCCATTATCCAAGAAGAGGTAGACAAATTGCTCAAGGCAGATAAGACATATTGAGGAAGAATAAGAAGTTTGAGTGGACTGATAAGCATGAAGCTGCACTCAAGGCTCTTAAGGATTATCTATCCTCAACACCAGCCCTGATGAAACCATAAAATGGAGAATCATTATCCTTATACTTAGCTGTTTCAGCTAAAGAAGTAAGTGCGATCCTAGTTAAGGATCATGAAGGCTCTGAACATCCGGTATACTATGTAAGTAAAAGCCTACTTGATGCTGAGGCCATGTATTCTCATTTAGAGAAATTAATTCTTGATTTAATTATAGCTTCCGCTAAACATAGACATTATTTCGAAACTCACACTATTTTTGTGAAAACTAACATTCCTATCAAGAATGTTCTCAGGAAACTTCAAATGTCAGGTAGAATGGAAAAGTGGGCAATCAAGCTTATTGCATATGACATTAAGTATGAACCCAGGACTGCCATCAAGTCCCAAGCTTTAGCTGGTTTTGTGGCTGATTTCAGTAGTGATCTACAAAGGGAAGCTGAATTAGAAGTTCAACAACTTGAGAAGACCAAGGATCCTTAGACACTCTTAACGGATGGAGCTTCAGATGTTAAAGGAACTAGACAAAGCACACTACTAAAATCGCCACAGGGGGACATTATACCCCAATCCATTGCATGTGAATTCCAAACCACTAATCATGAGGCAAAGTATGACGCCTTGATAGCAGGTTTGCAATTAGCTAACAATATGAGGATCAGGTATCTTCAAGTATATGTAGATTTTCTATTAATTACTAATCATTATTGTTTTGGTCAAAAATCAAGCAATGACAATGTAACCAAACTTTCTGTTGTGAGGTATGATGCTTGAATTGATGAACAATAATAAGGATCACTATGAAGTGTAATGAACAAATGACACGAAGATTTATACGGGGAAAAAGCCCTTGATCAAGAGTTGATCTCCGGCACAAAAAACCCCGGGTGATGGAAACTACCGATCACCAACTCAAATTAAACAAACAATCTGTTACAACTTCGGATGATAGCGAGCTAAGTACAAGGATCACTATAGTGTAATGTGTAGAAATGTATGAAAAATGCTAAGTGTTTTGTCGAGAGCCAGTGAGAGCGGTTGTATGAGTGTGTGTGTAGCCAAAAATAGCTAAGTGTCTCTAATATAGCTCGCTACCCCTTTACAACTAGAAAATATCAAGCCTAACTAACATTCCGCAAATGGTGCAAGTCTTCCACGACTCCACAACGTCCATTTCTGGCCAAGCACGTGCGGAATAGACTAAGAATATTCTCCAGGAATGTCGCCAAGACTAAGTACAAGTTGATATTCCTGCAAAACATTTACAAATTCAAAGTAGACAATCGTTAGTACTGGGATCCTTATAGTTATCCATGATCCTGATCCTGCAACACTTCTGAGGATCACTACTTCAGACAGAATTGAGGATCACTAAATCCAACAGCAAATAAGGATCACTGGTCATTTAGAAATCCACCCCTAACAATTGCCCCCAAAATATAAGGAGTAAATATGTAAATAAATGAGTTATATTTTGTCGATCTTATCCGTATTTAACCAACGGATAACTAGCCGTTATAAGCGGACTAGCCGTTACGATCATGACGTCAGTGAGGTGATTATCCTGCAAAATCATCATTATAAATAAGAGTTAGAGATAGGGATCGATTAGCATTCAAATTCAAGAGAACTCCCTTTAAATTCTCATCTGACGATCAAGCAGGTAACTCTTTTCCTTTTCCTCCTTTACGTTTTCTTTCTCCGTTCATCTTTCTTTACCTTCTTCAAATCAAGATGATGCTGAAATCCTCACCAGCTAAGGATCATAAGAAGGAAAGTCCTCTCAAGAGCCAGGGGATCCTGGAAGATTCGGTGAAAGAAATATGATGTTTCTCTGATCCACAAATAGATAGAATCCGCCACTGTTTTCCGGCAAATACTGTTTTCAAACCATTTGTTCCCACCGTTTTAAGCGATTATGTCTCTGAAACTTGGGTAGCTTTCCCAGTCACACCCTTCACAATAGGATATTCGTATCCCTTTCTAGACTTTACCCAATCCTTTTTCTCCCTTACCGGCATCTGCTACATCCAAGCTATGCCGATGATCTGGAGGGTCCTATATACCCTTGAAAGGATCATCGAGCAGGAAAGGATTGATCTAGGAATGTCTGAGTTGGCTGAGATGTATGATCTCACAACGTTTGGATCCCACCGATATTTGTTCAAACGTAAATCCAGAGAAGAACACCCCATCTTTAAGGCTACTAAAAATGATACCAACTGGAAACGACAGTTCTTCTTCGTCAGAAGGGATTCTATTCCGGATGGAAATGATTTACCGAAGAAATGGAGCACTCATGGTAGGATAGGAGGATCCTTAGAAGGATCACTAAGTAAGCTCATTCTGATAATGACTACTAATATGCTTTTGTTCCTTCTTTGTACAGCTATCACATTCTCGCATATCATCCCTTCAGCTGCCACCAAGGGGAGACTTGCCGCCTTTAGAAAGCTTGATCATGAAACAAGAACATTCAAGACAATCACCCAGGATTCACAAGAGGTATCCTTAGGCTCTGTCACCATGTCAAGTAAGTATCCTGTTCTTTTTATATTCAAATGTTTAAATAAATAGTTATATATGAATAGAATTAGGACACTTATCTGTTTTGTGTGTGTAGGCGCTGGAAAATCATCAAGATCCGCTTCCAAATTTAGTGTCACTGAGCTTGACACCGTACGATCCTCCAAGAAGAAGCTTCCTGCTAGCCCAACTGCTTCGATCCCTAAGGCACCCGCTAAAGGAAGGGGTGGCAAGAAAAGAAAAGCCTCCGAAGCTGAGGATCTGCAAGGTCTGCCTTTGATCCACCACCAGTTCCTTGAATACTTCAACGAGGTAAGGATCCTTATCCCTGCTTTTGGTATCCAACTTATTTGAGGATCACTTGTTCCTAAACTGTTCTTTATCTTCTTTGCAGAAATTTGTTGAGATTGAAGATTATGTTGGGCATGTCGAGGAGCAGGACAAGAAGATTGCTGACCTCCAGCAAGTCGCATTGCTTAAGGATCTCAAGATTGCTGACCTCCAAAAGGATCTCAAAGATGCCAAAACTGAAACGGCCAAGATTCTGATCAACTTTGATTATGAAAAGCAGGAGATCACAGATGACGCCAAAGTCTCCGCTGCCATTGCCATGTACAAGACTAAACTCCAGATGGCCTTGGATGCTCAGGATCCCGACTTCGACAGGAGCAACTGGGATGTGGAAGGCTGGAAGGCAAGGCTGGCTGAACTGGATGATGAAGATGAGGCTAAGGAGATCCTGACGATCGAGGCTGGAGGCAGTGGCAAGGATCATGGTGGTGAAGCTAGTGGAGCTGGAGGTGGTGATGCAGCGAAGGTGTAGGCTGCAACAATGGGCGATGAAGGACATTTCTAGACGTAGCCGGAGCCCATTTTTTTTAGTTTGGTTATGGTTTTTTTTGTTTTGATGATGTTTTGGTAAACAATGGTTGGTCTGTATTTGAACAATAGTAATTAGGGTTGAGGATCATGGATGATCCTTTGAACAATAGGTAGGATTACAAATGGTGGAGGGATCCTCTGTTTGGGGGATGAAGCCATTGTGATCCTGCCATCTTTAATTTCCTACACTTGTTAGACCTACAAACAATGGACACCCTTTGCCAACCCATGTGGACGGGCCACGTTTTGCTGGTAGAAACGTGGGTTGGCAATTTTGACAACCTTAAAAGGGTTTAAGCTTTTGTGAATAAAATGACTTTAACTTTTTGGCTATATCCTGTGTTGATTTCCTTATTGTTATTTTATTTTTCAATCTATTGTGATGTTCATGTCGTTTAAACTCATCAAGTAAGGAAAAATTTTAAAAACATCCCTTAAGAGTTAAGGATATGATCAAGGATCACATAAAAAATAATTTAAGGATCACAATTTCAGTTGTCAAAGGATAAGTGTCACTCAAACATATAGATTGAATCAAAACAGTTAAGGATCATACCTGAGAATCCAAGTTAGGATCCTATCCTTCAACACTTAAAATTAGGATAACCCAAGATACAAACCTTAGTTGAGAGTAAGGGTCAAGAATCTTTGGCCATTTATCTTCACAAACCTGAAATAAGATATTGTTTGGAATTGAGCCATCATAAGATGAATGTTAGTGACTGGGGACAAGCCCAAAGGACAACTGGGGACAAGCCCAAAGGATAACTGGGGACAAGCCCAAAGGATCGTATGTAAACTGGAGTATGGCCCTTACTGGCGACTATCCAAACTTAGTGACATGGAAATGCCAAAACCTTAGCTAACGTGAAAACGTTAGAAACCGTAGGAACGGATGTATGGTACGTCTACCATTATACGTAGGATCCTGAATATAGCCAGTACAACGAAATTGTCAGCCCCTAAAGCGGGTACTGGTCCCATTGCCATGAACTATACAAGGATCATCATGCGCTACTGGCGAAACTGGGGACAGGCCCAGACTGGGGACTAGCCCAAACAACTGGATACTTCTGTGGATACTCAATACTTAGTTAAAGATACCTGAACCTTCAAAACTCAAAAATCAAGTAAAAGGAGGATAAAGGACGCAGGATCCTTATCCTTGTAAGAATAAAAAGAATGAAATAGTTTAAGAATGGAATGTTACCAGAAAGAGGATCATCTATCAGCGGGGATCCTTCAAGGATACTTGTCCGGTAAGGATCGTGGATCATGATCACATGAAATATTTCTTCAAATGGACAGCATTCCAAGCTCTAGGTAGCAAATCACCCTCCATTGTTAGCAATCGATATGCCCCCTTTCCTGCTTCAGCTTCAATCAAATAGGGTCCTTCCCACTTTGGTGCTAGCTTTCCATCAGCAGGATTGGTGGTATTTTGAAATGCTTTCCTTAATACCATATCCCCAACTTGGAATTTCCTGAGCCTGACATTTTTGTTGTAAGCTCCAGCCATCCTTAGTTGATAACTGGCCATCCTTATCCTTGCTAAATCCCTGATTTCTTCTATAGTATCCAAGTCTTGAATCAAGTTTTCAGCATTTTCTTCAGGATCACGAACGCTTGTTCTTGCAGTTGGAACCACCATCTCTGTAGGGATCACTGACTCTGCCCCAAATACCAAAGAAAATGGAGTTTGGCCTATAGCATTCTTGGGAGTTGTTCTATCAGCCCACAGCACATAAGGTAGTTCTTCTGCCCATTTTCCTTTCTTGGATCCAAGCTTCTTCTTCAAATTGTTGATGATGATCTTGTTGGATGATTCTGCCTGACCATTAGCTTGTGGATGGACTGGTGTTGATGTTATCATCTTAATTCCCCAACTGTCACAAAAGTTAGTGGTTCTATTCCCAATAAATTGGGATCCATTATCACAAATAATTTCAGAAGGGATGCCAAATCTAGTAATAATATTCCTTTTAATAAAGGATATAACTTCCTTTTCTCTGACTTGAGCAAAGGCTTCAGCCTCTATCCACTTAGAGAAGTAATCAGTCATAGCAAGCATGAATACTTTTCCACCAGGTGCCTTAGGAAGCTTTCCAACTATATCCATTCCCCATCTCATGAATGGCCAAGAAGAGGATATAGGATGCAAGAGCTCTGCTGGTTGGTGAAGGATATTACTATGCCTTTGACAAGGATCACACTTCTTGGCATATTCCACAGCATCCTTCTTCATAGTGGGCTGTAACGCCCCAAAAATAAGTAATTTAATTATTGCCTTTGAGATAGGTTATGACATGAAGGTTTGGGGCTAAAATAAATAAACGTTAAGACCCGAGGGACTAAACATGAAAATTTAAAAGAACTAACTAGTTAAATTAAACAACACACACACACTAGACACTTCTAGTGTGTGCGTGAAGTTTATCCAGGAGAAAAGACAAGAACACAAGAAAACCCTAGTTCACTAATTCCTTTGATTGAGAGGTGATTTTAAGCCGAACGATCGTAGGAACTCCGATTCTCGGTCACCAAGGTGTGACTAACAAAGTGGTAAGTCGAATTTCTTGAAAGTATGAACTTTAGGAAATGGGTTTTTACTAGATCATGAGTAATGTTGTGATATGTATATCTATGAGTTAAGATTATGGATTAGAACCCGTGATTTAGCGCGTGGTGATAAATGGAACATAGATGAATGATGTAGGATGAGAAAATCGCATTAACTTGTCTGATTGTTATGAACTTGTAGATTATTATGTAAAGAAACATGTAATTAAAGGTCCTACAAATGCGAAGCACGCCAAGTGTTCGATAAAATGCCTAAATGAACAAGTGGGTGAATTTTGTTAAATTATGATCAAGATGTTGTATTATAAAAGTGTAAAAGGATGGAATGGAATTTGGTCGGGCTAAATGAATGAATGTTTTGATGTAGGCGTAAAAGAAGAAGGTTCAAGCGCTAGGAGGTGGGACAGCTCACAGAATCGAGGTATGTTGTTCTATGCATACAAGCTTTACTTACTTGTTGTTGTTGTTATGTTAAAATCGTAGATATGGTGACTCGTAGTTGATGTGTAGTCGATAACATAACCCGGCAAAAACGGGTCGTAAGAATTTATAATGATAAGGAAAGGTTATGTTATGGTCGGTTGGTTTTGAATTAACCGTATATTGGAAGGTTATGAAGGAATGTAATGAAATAGATAAATCTGTCACAAACAGATTTGGAATGATGTTTATGTTGTGTTTATGTTCAATCCGAGATTAACGGATTGTTGAAGGTTATGAAATATCTCGTTTGGAGATGGTAAATGATGACCCGTTTAATGGGTCGATGAAAGTGAAATTATGACATGGTTATGTGATGGCATGAATGGATGTTAGTTTTTTTTTATTATTTTATTTAAATTGAAAGAAACTGACTAGTTAAACTTGAATTGCGATGTAGGTAAATCCGCGATTTAGGCGGCGTGGCGAACTTGGAGACGAACACCCACTTGCACACCATGCTTTATGCGCTTCCGTAGTAGTAGTCGCCCTTTTGAAACAACCCTTTTGTTAAACTTATGCTACTTGAAATATGTCTTTTGCTATGTAAATTATGGTTTTAGAAATTTAGTCGTTTGTATTTAGAAACTTTAAACTAGCGTCTTGACAGGGTAGTTCGGATTAACACTTGTAACTAGACTAGGGGAGGTGTTGATCTCGAACTAGCTATAAGGGCATTTTGGTCAAATGTAAAACTTTATGTTAAAAGTTAAACCTTGAAGTTTACATGTATTTTTGTTAAGTCGAAGATAAGGGCGTTACATGGGCCAATAGTATCCTGTTCTCAGGATCCTTGAGAATAATGCCCTGCCCCCAGTGTGGTTTCCACAATCTCCTTCATGGAAATCCTTTAGGACTTCTTGAATTTCAGGATCCTCAATGCATCTCAAATATGGTCCTGCAAGAGATCGTTTATACAACATATTATTTAATATTGTAAATTGAGATACCTTAATTTTAAAAGCCCTTGGGTTTTCTCCTGTAGGAATTTCTCCATGTTGTATGTATCTCATAATTGGAAGTATCCATGATCCTGAATGAGATTGGGTATCATCACTAGGGATAATTGCAGAATCTTCTCCTATCTCCATAGCTACATGATCCTTGATAGCAGGGGTCAGGATATGGATAATAGGGATCTCAATATCCTCAGGAATCTTCAAAGATGATCCTAGATTGGCTAATGCATCAGCTTCTGCATTCTCTTCCCTTGGTACCTGTGTCAAACTAAAGGATACAAAAGAGAGTGCCAATTCTTTGACTATCTCCAAATATTTGATTAGCTTTTCACCTTTAACAGCATAGGATCCATTAAAGTGATTAGTGATCAATAAAGAATCTACATGTACCTCAAGATACCTGATACTCATATGCTTTGCAATTTGCAAACCAGCTATCAAGGCTTCATATTCAGCCTCATTGTTGGTAGTTTGAAATTCACAAGCTATGGAGTGGGGTATTATGTCCCCCTGTGGCGATTTTAGTAGTATTGCAAGCCCTGTTCCATTCACATTGGAGGATCCATCAGTAAACAGTATCCAAGGATCCTTGGTTTCTTCAAGCTGTTGGACTTCTAGTTCAGCTTCCTTTTGCAAATCACTACTGAAATCTGCCACAAAGTCAGCTAATGCTTGGGATTTAATGGCTGTCCTAGGCTCATATCTTATATCGTATGCACTCAACTTCACTGCCCACTTAGCCATCCTTCCTGACATTTTAGGTTTCCTGAGAACATTCTTAATTGGGAAATTAGTTTTAACAATAATGGCATGAGTCTCAAAATAATGTCTTAATTTAGTAGATGCCATAATTAATGCAAGGATAAGTTTTTCTAAATGTGAATACCTGGATTCAGCATCAAGTAAGCTCTTACTTACATAATAAACAGGATGTTGTGTACCTTGGTGATCCTTAACAAGGACCGCACTTACTGCTTTTGAGGATACCGCCAAATATAAGGATAACACATCTCCCTTTTCTGGTTTCATTAAGGCTGGAGCTGAGGATAGGTAATCTTTAAGAGCTTTAAGGGCACTTTCATGCTTCTTAGTCCATTCAAATTTCTTGTTTTTCCTCAGGATGTCATAGAACTCCTTGCACTTTTCTGAGGATTTGGATATGAATCTATTCAAGGCTGCGATCCTGCCAGTCAACCTTTGCACATCCTTAGCATTGGCAGGAGATTTGATATTCACGATAGCCTTAATTTGCTCTGGACTTGCTTCAATGCCCCTCTTTGTTACCATATATCCTAAGAATTTACCTGCCTTTACCCCAAAATGACACTTAGAAGGATTTAGTTTCATATTAAATTTATCAAGGATATTGAATGCTTCCTCCAAGTCTTTAAGGTGATCCTCAGCTCTTTTGGACTTAACCACCATGTCATCAATATAGACTTCCATAGTGTATCCAATTTGTTCTTTGAACATCATATTGACAAGCCTTTGGTAAGTAGCACCTGCATTCCTTAATCCAAATGGCATAGCAATATAACAGTATATACCAGTTGGGGTCATAAAGGCTGTATCCTCTTGATCGGATGGTTCCATCTGAATTTGTTGAAATCCAGATGAAGCATCCATAAAAGTTAACAACTCATGACCCGCGGTAGCATCCACCATGGAGTCAATGTGGGGTAATGGGAAAGGATCCTTGGGACATGCCTTGTTTAAATCTATAAAATCGACACATACCCTCCACTTTCCATTTTTCTTTTGAACAACAACCACATTGGCTAACCATCTTGGATACTTAACCTCTCTAATCATACCTGCTCGAAGTAGTTTATCTACCTCTTCCTGGATAATAGCATTTCTTTCAGGTGCAAACTTCCTCCTCTTTTGATGAATTGGCTTGAATGACCTGTCAATGCCAAGTTTGTGAGTAATTATATCCTTAGATATACATGTCATGTCTTCATGTTTCCAGGCAAAGGTGGTCTTCCTTCTTTTGAGAAAGGATACTAGCTCTTGTTCAATATCGCTGAGGATCCCTGACCCTATGAAGATCTTGGATTCAGGATCATCAGGATCCATGAGGATTTCTTTCAAATCCTGTTCTCTTGCCTCCAAGACGTCTCTTGAAGGATACTTTAATTGCTATTGCTCCCTTGGTCTTGAGGCTGGTTTCATTGATGAGGTATAGCAATTCTTAGCCTCCTGTTGGTCACTCTCAATTTTCACCACTCCCCATGGGCTTGGAAGCTTTACACACTGATGATAGGTGGAAGGAACTGCCTTCATATCATGTATCCATGGCCTGCCAAGGATAACGTTACAACATGATAAGCAATCAATAACACAAAACTTTTGATAAAAGTGCAATCCTTCAATATAGATTGGGAGTTTGATGTCCCCCAATGTATTCTTTGTTTCTCCACTGAATCCCACAAGTACTGAGGATCTTGGGATAATATCGGATTCTGGGATATTCATTTTCTTGAGAACATCCAACTGAATGATGTTCACAGAGCTTCCTCCATCTATAAGGATCCTGCGAACAAAGTGGTTAGAAATAAACAATGTAATTACGAGACCGTCATGGTGAGGATCCTGGTTGTCAACACGATCATCCTCATCAAAAGTAATGACTTTATCCTGGGTGACAACGGAGGTCCTGATGGGTCTGTCTCCATTATCCATCTTGGTTTCCTTAGCGTGTCTTTTTGCTGCTGAGAAGGATGTACCACAGATGTCTGATCCACCGGATATGAAATTTATGACTTGTGCATCTGCCGGAGGAGCAGGAGCCCTTTCCGGGATCCTTTCAGGATCCTGGGTCCTTGACTTCTTTCGTCCCAAGAGTTCCTTTAAATGCCCCTTGCTCAACAAATAACCAATCTCCTTTCTAAGTGCAATACATTCTTCAGTGAGATGCCCAAAATCCTCATGATATGCACACCACTTGGATTTATCCTTTGTAGCAGCTGGTTTATCACTTTTCCTTGGCCACCTAGCTTTCTCACCTAGATTCTGCATTGCAAGGATTAGTTCATTGTTATCAACAGAGAAACAATATTCAGAAATAACAGGATAATTCTCATCATCCTCTTCTTGTTCCACTGCGTGCACATTCTGATTATCAGATCTGTTATAAGACTTGGATTTGTTGTTCCTGAAGTAGGATCCTTGCTTATCCTGTTTGGAGGATCCTGTCAATCTGTCCTGGATCCTTTTGTCATCCTCTAGGCGGATGAACCTAAGGTCCCTAGTCCTTACTTCATCAAGATTCCTGCAAGGTGTCATAACAAGATCATCATAGAATAATGAATCCCTAAGCAATCCCATTTTAAAGGCTTCAACAGCCGTAGCTATATCCAAATTGGGAATGTCTAAGGATTCTTTACTAAACTTAGTGATATAATCTCTAAGTGATTCATTTTGACCTTGTGTTACCCTATATAGATCACTAGTTAATAGTTCAAACTTTCTGCTACAAGGGAATTGACTATTGAACAAGTTAACTAAATTAGCAAATGAAGTAATAGAGTAAGGGGGAAGACTTAGCAGCCATTTAAGAGCAGATCCTGTAAGTGTGGACCCAAATCCCTTGCATAGGCATGCTTCTTTCAACCTTTCCGGAATTGGATTGATCTCCATCCTCTCCCTGTATTGAGCCACATGCTCTTCTGGATCCGTTGAACCATCATATAGCTTCATTGATGGTATCTGGAATCTTTTAGGTATCTCAGCATCACACAAAGGTGGTGCAAAACGAGATATCCTATGGCTACCATCCGCAATCTCAGGAATAGGTTTAACCACTCCTGGTACACTGGATATCATATCCTTAAGCTTTTGCAGTTCCCTAGCCATGGCCTAATTGATACCTGTATCCTGTATAAAGCCATGGTTAGTGTTATATAAATTATTAAAAGTGTTACCTCCCATAGGATTCGAGTTTGGAATTGCGGATGTGAATCCATCTTGTCGAGACTCTGGCATGATTGAAGGACCAGAGGAGGCAATGGTCTGCATTGGTATGAAGTCTCCTTGATGGACGTCTGAGTTCTGAGGTTGCATATTTCTCGAGTATCCTTGATTTTGAAGGGGGTTGGATCCTTGGAATTGCGATGATCCTTGAGCCTGAAAGGATCCTGGGACCAGGGAGGATCCTTGAACAAGGGAGAATCCTGGGACCAAAGTGGATCCTAGGACCTGGGAGGATCCTTGGACCTGGGAGGATCCTTGGACCTGGGAGGATCCTTGGACCCGAGAGGATCCTTGTACTGCATGCATTCCCACATATCCTCTTGACGTGAAGTATCCCTGATGCTGAGAAGAGGATCCTAATGGTTGAGAAGGGGATCCCTGAGGCTGGAAGCAAGAGCCAAATGCCTGACTCATTGTTGTCGTCCCATAACGCCTTCCTGATAGTTCACCCAAGTATTGCACGTCCGGAACTACTGAGTATTGTGAGGTTATGACCGGAGTGTCGAAGTTCAGCGATCTTGGCATCAGAGGGGAGTGATCCTCCACTGATTTCTTCTGTTTCTTGATTTCATCGATCTCCCGGAGGATCCTTTCGTTGGTCTTATCCTGCTCTTGTGCATGATTCCTCATCTGCAAAATCAAGGTATAGAGATCATTAGTAGTAGGATTAGTTGAAACAGAAGAAGTAGGTGGTTTTTGGAAAATAGGAGTTGGTTTCTTCGCAACATTCTCAGCATTCTTCTGCGATCCAGAAGGTGGTGGAGGCAAAGGAGGAACACCTTGTGAGGAACTGAATGAGGGCATCAAACTTGAAGTATTCTCCATTGAGGAAGCCATTTGTTTGGTTGTAGCGAACCGAAATAACCACGAAAACACGAATCTTTCTAAGAATGAAGCACCAATTGCCCCACGGTGGGCGCCAAACTGTTTTGGTCAAAAATCAAGCAATGACAATGTAACCAAACTTTCTGTTGTGAGGTATGATGCTTGAATTGATGAACAATAATAAGGATCACTATGAAGTGTAATGAACAAATGACACGAAGATTTATACGGGGAAAAAGCCCTTGATCAAGAGTTGATCTCCGGCACAAAAAACCCCGGGTGATGGAAACTACCGATCACCAACTCAAATTAAACAAACAATCTGTTACAACTTCGGATGATAGCGAGCTAAGTACAAGGATCACTATAGTGTAATGTGTAGAAATGTATGAAAAATGCTAAGTGTTTTGTCGAGAGCCAGTGAGAGCGGTTGTATGAGTGTGTGTGTAGCCAAAAATAGCTAAGTGTCTCTAATATAGCTCGCTACCCCTTTACAAATAGAAAATATCAAGCCTAACTAACATTCCGCAAATGGTGCAAGTCTTCCACGACTCCACAACGTCCATTTCTGGCCAAGTACGTGCGGAATAGACTAAGAATATTCTCCAGGAATGTCGCCAAGACTAAGTCCAAGTTGATATTCCTGCAAAACATTTACGAATTCAAAGTAGACAATCGTTAGTACTGGGATCCTTATAGTTATCCATGATCCTGATCTTGCAACACTTCCGAGGATCACTACTTCAGACAGAATTAAGGATCACTAAATCCAACAGCAAATAAGGATCACTGGTCATTTAGAAATCCACCCCTAACAATTATAACGGTTCTTACACTGTCAAAGGTGAAAAGCTAATCAAGTACTTAGAAATAGTCAGGAAACTGGCAGATTCTTTTGCTTTTTTCAGTCTATCACAGGTACCCAGGGAAGAAAATGCAGAAGCTGATGTTCTAGCTAATCTTGGATCATCACTGAAGATTCCAGAGGATGTGAAAATACTCATCATCCATGTTTTAACTCCTGCAATTGAGGATCACGCAGCTATGAAGATAGTAGAGGATTCTGCAATCATACCTAGTGATGGTGCACAATCAAGTTTAGGATCCTGGATCCTTCCAATCATGAGATATATACAACATGGAGAGATTCCTACAGGAGAAAATCCTAGAGCTTTCAAAGTCAAGGTATCTCGATTCAATACTAAATAACATGTTATATAAACGATCTCTTGCAGGTCCATATCTAAGGCGCATCGAGGATCCAGAAATTCAAGAAGTTCTAAAGGATTTTCACGAAGGAGATTGTGGAAACCACACTAGGGGCAGAGTACTGTTCTCAAGGATCCTTAGAACAGGATACTATTGGCCTGCTATGAAGAATGATGCTGTGGATTATACCAAGAAATGTGATCCTTGTCAAAGACACAGCAATATCCTTCATCAACCAGCAGGGTTCCTGCATCCTATATCCTCTTCTTGGCCATTCATGAGATGGGGAATGGACATAGTTATCAAACTTCCAAAGGCACCAGGAGGGAAAGAGTTTATGCTAGCCATGATAAACTACTTTTCTAAGTGGATAAAAGTAGAAGCTTTTGCTCAAGTCAGAGAAAAGGAAGTTTTTTGTGACAGATGGCCAGTTATCAACAAAGAATAGCTGGAGCATACAACAAAAATGTCAGGATCAGAAAATTTCAAGTTGGTGATTTTGTGCTAAGGAAAGCATTCCAGAACACTACGAATTTGGCTGATGGCAAATTAGCACCAAAATGGAAGGTCCCTATCTAATTGAAGCTGAAGCAGGAAAGGGGGCATATCGTTTGTCAACAATGGATGGTGATCTCCTACCAAGAGCTTTGAATGCTGTTCATCTCAAAAAATACTTTAAGTAAGAAGGATCAGGGATCCTCAGCGATACCAGTATTCTGATTAAGGATCCGGGATCCTCAAAAGATATATGATTCTACATTTGGTAACACATTACTTTCATTTTATACTTATTACTTATGATAAGTTAAAGATGTTAATCAGTTAACATCTATTTTCACAAAGTTTAAGATTTTGCAGAGTTGTTATCATTTTACAGAAGATCAAAGTGGTTGGCCAACTCTCCAAACCTGTCCCCAGTTTCGCCAGTGGCGCACGATGATCCTGGTGCAGTTCAAGGCAATGCGACCAGTACCCGCTTTTGTACTGGCTGTATTCAGGATCCTAAGTATAATGGTAGACATACCATACATCCGTTCCTAAGGTTTCTAACGTTTTCTCGTTAGCTAAGGTTTCGGCATTTTCATGTTGCTCACGTTTGGATAGTCGCCAGTTTGGGCCATACTCCAGTTTACACAAGTTTATTTGGGCTTGTCCCCAGTTATTTGGGCTTGTCCCCAGTTATTTGGGCTAGTCCCCAGTTTATTTGGGCTTGTCCCCAGTTTGTTGGGCTTGTCCCTAGTTTATTTGGGCTTGTCCCCAGTTATTATGGGTTCATTCCCAATTATTTGGCTTGGTCCCAAGTTTGTTTTTCTTACAGGATCTTGGAGCTCTAAAGTTGTACAAGTTCTAACAATAAGGATCCTGGATCCTCGAAACTTTACTTTTCACAGTTTGTTTATTCAGTATTAATTTACAAGGATATAGAATCTTAACTTGGATTCACTGGTATGTTATATTCTAACTTTTTCTAAGCTGCAAGTTGTCTCTTATCCTTTTTGGTTAAGGATCATTGATCCACATTTGTCTAAACACTTCAAGTTTTCTGTAAAAAATTTTAACATTATCATCAGATTTCCAATAACTTTTCAATTGTTTGGTGATGGTATCTTTGAAAATAGAAAGCATACATAAAAAATAAAGAGGGAAGAAACAACAAATGTAGCTAAAGTAGTTTAATGTTATTACCCATTCATTGTGTATCAAAATCATCTGGCCTGGATTTCACCAGTAAAACAGTGGACCATCCACCCAGGCCGGACATGACTATCTAACACTTAAAGTGTCTATGCAGAAATTAAATTGCAGGAAGGTTAATAGCGAACGGTGTAGAAGGATTCATTCTCCACAAACAGAAGGATCTTCTTATCTGTAAAGGCACTTGAGGAGTTATCTCTAACTCTATATTTTGTAATGATGATTATAGCAGGTCTTATCAGTAACGCCAGGCAGTTTAACGACTAGTTACCAGCAGCAACGGCTAGTCCGCTTCTAACGGAAATATGACAGCTGTGAATCCTCATCACAACTGCCATATTGGGGGCAATTGTTAGGGCATGGATTTTATGCTAAGGATCATCTATCCTGAGATTAGACATGGATCACGGATCCTTAACGGATTATGCAGGGAGTCTGAGGATCCAGAGTCTGAGGATCCAGGATGCTTAACAGAACTTATGATTTCTAACAATTGTCATGTTTTAATTCTTATACACAGGTAATGGATGTTGTGGACTGAATTTCAGCTAGAATCTCGGGAATATTCCTTCAATATGCCACACATGTGCTATTTTCGCAACGGTTATGGGAAAAGGACGGGGTCTTCCTTAATTTTCGGACTTGTTTGTTATTTCTAATTAAAGGGGTTGATCAAGTTTAGAGAACACATTATGCAATAATCAGAAAACACACATACTCTCTCGTGAATATCAGCTCTCAAACCCACTCACACTTTAGAAAATATTGTACAACACTTGATCAGCTTCCGAAGTTGTAAACCTTTACTCGTTTAATGCACTTGGTGATCGGTAGTTTCCATCACCCGGTGTTTTTTATGCCGGAGATCATTCATTGATCAAGGGCTTTTTCCTCGTATAAATCTCGGTGTTCATCGTTGATTTCATTTGTTACTTGTTCACACATTTGTTCAATTATCCAAGCATCAAACCTCACAAAATCAGATTTGGTTGCATTATCCTTGTGTGATTTTTGACCAAAACAGTTATCAAGACATGAATCATAGCTAGATTTTTGTTTCCTTATGATATTTTTTGGATCATTTTTATATATATTGAAGTTTGTATAAACATTTTTGTTACGTTTAAGTTTGATTGTAATGTGTGCAATACTAACAACCTGTTTTGGTCAAAAATCAAGCAATGATAATGCAACCAAACTTTCTGTTGTGAGGTATGATGCTTGAATTGATGAACAACAATAAGGATCACTCTGAAATGTAATGAACAAGTGACACGAAGATTTATACGAGGAAAAAGCCCTTGATCAATGAATGATCTCCGGCATAAAAAACCTCGGGTGATGGAAACTACCGATCACCAACTCAAATTAAACAAGAAATGTATTACAACTTCGGATGATAGCGAGCTAAGTACAAGGATCACTATAGTGTGTTGTGTAAAAAAGTGTGCAATCGCCAAGTAAATTAACGAGAGCTGGTGAGAGCAGTTGTGAGAGTGTGTGTATAGCCAAAAATAGCCAAGTGTTTTCTAATTAGCTCGCTACCCCTTTAAAAATGGAAAATATCTACACTAACTAACATTCTGCAAATGGTGCAAGTCCTCCACGACTCCATAACGTCCACTTTTGGCCAAGCACGTGCGGAATAAACATAGAATATGCTCCAGGAATATCGCCAAGACCAAGTCCAAATTGATACTCCTGCAAAACAATTTCGAATTCAAAGTAGACAACCGTTAGTACAAGGATCCTTATGATGATCCATGATCCTGATCCTGAAATACTTCTGAGGATCACCAATTCAAACAGAAGTAAGGATCACTAAGCCCAACAGCGATTGAGGATCACTGATCATTTAGAAATCCACCCCTAACAATTGCCCCCAAAATATAAGGAGTAATTATGTAAATAAATGAGTTATATTTTGTTCTTATCCGCAATCAACCAACGGATAACTAGCCGTTGTAATCGGACTAGCCGTTACGAACATGACGTCACTGAGGTGACTATCCTGAAAAACCATCATTATAAATAGGAGTTACGGATAGGGATCAATCAGCATTCAAATTCAAGAGAAACTCCCTTTAAATTCTCATCTGACGATCAAGCAGGTATCTTTTTTCCTTTTCTCCCTTTACGTTTTCTTTCTCTGTTCATCTTCTTCTCTATTGCTATGACCAAGATGATGCTAAGATCCTCACCGGCTAAGGATCACAAGAAGGACAGTCCTCTTAAGAGCCAGGGGATCATCAAAGATTTGGCGAATGAAAGGTGCTGTTTCACTGATCCACAAATAGATAGAATCCGCCTTTTTTTTTCCAGCAAACACCGATTTCAAGCCATTTGACCCCACCGTTCTGAGTGATTATGTTTCTGAAACTTGGGTAGCCTTCCCGGTCACACCGTTCATAATAGGATACACATATCCTTTCCCTGAATTCACCCAGTCTTTCTTCTCCCTCACCGGCATCTCCTACATTCAAGCTATGCCAATGATCTGGAGGGTCTTGTGTACCCTCAAAAGGATCATTGAGCAAGAAGGAATTGATCTGGGAATGTCGGAGTTCGCAGAGATGTATGATCTTACAACATTTGGATCCCATCGATATCTATTCAAGCGTAAACCCGGTGAAGAACATCCCATCTTCAAAGCCACTAAGAATGATACTAATTGGAAACGGAGATTCTTCTTTGTCAGAAGGGATTCTCTTCCTGATGGAAAGGATCTGCCAAAGAAATGGAGCACCCATGGTAGGATAGAGGATCCTTAGAAGGATCACTGAGTAAGCTTGTTTCTGATGAGGATTACTAACATGCTTCTGTTTCTTTTGTACAGCTATCACTGTTTCACATATTATACCCTCACCTGCCACCAAGGAGAGACTTGCTGCTTTCAGAAAACTTGATCCTGCAACAAGGTCATTCAAAGCAAATACCCAGGATTCTCAAGAGGTATCCTCAGGTTCTGTCACGATGTCAAGTAAGTATCCTATTCTTTTTATATTAAATGTTTAAATAAATAGTTAAATAGAAATAGGATAAGGATACTTATCTGTTCCGGGTGTGTAGGCGCTGGGAAATCTTCAAAGTCTGCCTCCAAATTCAGTGTCACCGATCTAGACACTGTCCGATCCTCCAAGAAAAAATCTGCTGCTAGTCCTTCCATTGTAATCCCCAAGGCTACCACTTCAAAGCGAAGAGGTGGAAAGAAAAGAAAAACCTCTGAAGCTGACAACCTTCAAGGCTTGCCTCTGATCTGCCATCAATTCCTCGAGTACTTTAATGATGTAAGGATCACTGACTCAGCTTAGTTATCCTATCCACTTGAGGATCACCTGAATCTAATCTTTACATTGTCTTCTTTGTAGAAATTTGCTGAGATCGAGGACTATGTTGGGAATGTTGAAGAGCTTGAGGAGAAATACTCTGATCTCCAAAAGGTGGCGGTGCTCAAGGATCACAAGATTGCCTCCCTTGAAAAGGATCTCAATGATGCCAAAACTCAGACAGCTGCAATCCTGATCAACGTTGATTATGAGAAGCACGAGATCACAGAGGATGCCAAGGTCTCCGCTGCCATTGCCATGTACAAGACCAAGCTAAAGATGGCCCAAGAAGCTCAGGATCCTGCCTTTGATAGGAGCAACTGGGACGTGGAAGGATGGAAGGCCAGGCTGGCTGAGTTGGAGGATGAGGATGAGGCTGACGAGGTTCTGGCAATCGAAGCTAGTGGCAGTGGCAAGGATCATGCGAAGGATACTGGAGCTGGAGGGGATGATGATGCAGTGAAGGTGTAGGCTGCATGAATGGGCGATGAAGGACATTTCTAGACGTAGCCGGAGCCCATTTTTTTAAGTTTGATTATGGTTTTTGTTTTGATGATGTTTTTGTTGAACAATGATGGGTTGTACTTAAACAATAGTAATTAGGGCTAAGGATCATGGATCCTTTGAACAACATGTAGGATTACAAATGGTGGAGGGATCCTCTGTTTGGGGGATGAAGCCATTGTGATCCTGCCGTCTTTTGATTCCTGCACTACCAAGACCCTTAGACAATGGACACCCTTTGCCAACCCATGTGGACGGGCCACGTTTTGCTGGTAGAAACGTGGGTTGGCAATTTTGACAACCTTAAAGGGTTTAATCTTTTGTGAATAAAATAACTTTAACTTTTTGACTATATCCCGTGTTGATATCCTTGTTAGTATTTTACCTTCCCACTGTCGTGATGTTTATTTTGTTTAAACTTATCAAGTAGAGAAAAAATTTAAGAAATATCCCCAAAAAATTTAGGATATGATCAAAGATCACATATCCCATAATCGATAAGTTCTGAAAAGTAATATAGTGTAAGGATCATAAGTTCAGTTTTCAAAGGATAAGGGTTATTCAAATAAATAATGAATAAAATCAAAATAGTTAAGGATCATACCTGAGAATCCAAGTTAGAATCCTATCCTTTAACACTTATAATCAGGATAACCCAAAAGACAAACCTCAGTAGAAGGTAAGGATCAAGGATCCTTGGTCATTTAACTTCAAAAACCTGAAATAGGATATAACTTGGGACTAAGCCAATATAAGATGAAAGTTAGTAACTGGGGACAAGCCCAATAATTCTGGGGACAAGCCCAATATACTGGGGACAAGCCCAAAGGATAACTGGGGACAAGCCCAAAGGATAACTGGGGACAAGCCCAAAGGATCGTATGCAAACTGGAGTATGGCCCTCACTGGCGACTATCCAAACTTAGTGACATGAAAATGCCAAAACCTTAGCTAACGTGAAAACGTTAGAAACCTTAGGAACGGATGTATGGTACGTTTACCATTATACGTAGGATCCTGAATATAGCCAGCACAATGAAATTGTCAGCCCCTAAAGCGAGTACTGGTCCCATTGCCATGAACTATACCAGGATCATCGTGCGCTACTGGCGAAACTGGGGACAGGCCCAAACTGGGGACTAGCCCAAATAACTGGGGTCAAGCCCAAATAACTAGGGTCAAGCCCAAATAACTGGATACTTCTATGGATACTCAATCCTTAGTTAAGGATACCTGAACCTTCAAAACTCAGAATCAAGTGAAAGGAGGATAAAGGATGCAGGATCCTTATCCCTATATAAGAGAATAAAAGAATGAAATAGTTTGAGATTAGAAGATTACCAAGATGAGGATCATCCGTTCTGTAAGGATCCTTCAAGGATACTGGTCAGGTAAGGATCATGGATCTTTGTCACATAAAGTATTTCTTCAAATGGATAGCATTCCAAGCCCTTGGTAGCAAATCACCTTCCATTGTTAGCAATCGATATGCCCCCTTTCCTGCTTCAGCTTCAATCAAATAGGGGCCTTCCCACTTTGGTGCTAGCTTTCCATCAGCGGGATTGGTGGTATTCTGAAATGCTTTCCTTAACACCAAATCACCAACTTGGAATTTCCTGATCCTGACATTTTTGTTGTAAGCTCCAGCCATCCTTTGTTGATAACTGGCCATCCTTATCCTTGCCAAGTCCCTGATTTCTTCTATAGTATCCAGGTCTTGAACCAAGTTTTCAGCATTTTCTTCAGGATCACGAATGCTTGTTCTTGCAGTTGGAACCACCATCTCTGTAGGGATCACTGATTCTGCCCCAAATACCAAAGAAAATGGAGTTTGGCCTGTAGCATTCTTGGGAGTTGTCCTATCAGCCTAAAGCACATAAGGTAGTTCTTCTGCCCATTTTCCTTTCTTGGATCCAAGCTTCTTCTTCAAATTGTTGATGATGATCTTGTTGGATGATTCTGCCTGACCATTAGCTTGTGGGTGGACTGGTGTTGATGTTATCATCTTAATCCCCCAACTGTCACAAAAGTTAGTGGTTCTATTCCCAATAAATTGGGATCCATTATCACAAATAATCTCAGAAGGGATACCAAATCTAGTAATAATGTTTCTTTTAATAAAGGATATAACTTCCTTTTCTCTAACTTGAGCAAAGGCTTCAGCCTCTATCCACTTAGAGAAGTAATCAGTCATAGCAAGCATGAATACTTTTTCACCAGGTGCCTTAGGAAGCTTTCCAACTATATCCATTCCCCATCTCATGAATGGCCAGGAAGAGGATATAGGATGCAAGAGCTCTGCTGGTTGGTGAAGGATATTACTATGCCTCTGACAAGGATCACACTTCTTGGCATACTCCACAGCATCCTTCTTCATAGTGGGCCAATAGTATCCTGTCCTCAGGATTCTCGAGAATAATGCCCTGCCCCCAGTGTGGTTTCCACAATCTCCTTCATGCAAATCCTTTAGGACTTCTTGGATTTCAGGATCCTCAATGCATCTTAGATATGGCCCTGCAAGAGATCGTTTATACAACATATTATTCAAAATTGTGAATTGAGATACCTTAATTTTGAAAGCCCTAGGGTTTTCTCCTGTAGGGATCTCTCCATGTTGTATGTATCTCATGATTGGGAGGATCCATGATCCTGAATGAGTTTGAGTATCATCACTAGGAATGACTGCAGAATCTTCTTCTATCTCCATAGCTACATGATCCTCGATAGCAGGGGTCAGGATATGGATAATAGGGATCTTGATATCCTCAGGAATCTTCAAAGATGATCCTAGATTGGCTAATGCATCAGCTTCTGCATTCTCTTCCCTTGGTACCTGTGTCAAACTAAAGGATACAAAAGAGAGTGCCAATTCTTTGACTATCTCCAAATATTTGATTAGCTTTTCACCTTTAACAGCATAGGATCCATTAAAGTTATTAGTGATCAGTAAAGAATCTACATGTACCTCAAGATACCTGATCCTCATATGCTTTGCAATTTGCAAACCAGCTATCAAGGCTTCATACTCAGCCTCATTGTTGGTAGTTTGAAATTCACAAGCTATGGAGTAGGGTATTATGTCCCCCTGTGGCGATTTTAGTAGTATTCCAAGCCCTGTTCCCTTTACATTAGAGGCTCCATCAGTGAAGAGTATCCAAGGATCCTTAGTTTCTTCAAGCTGTTGGACTTCTAACTCAGCTTCCTTTTGCAAGTCACTACTAAAATTTGCCACAAAGTCAGCTAAGGCTTGGGATTTGATGGCAATCCTTGGTTCATATCGTATATCGTATGCACTAAGCTTCACTGCCCACTTAGCCATCCTTCCTGACATTTCAGGTTTCCTGAGGACGTTCTTAATTGGAAAATTAGTCTTAACAATAATATCATGAGTCTCAAAATAATGTCTTAATTTAGTAGATGCCATGATTAATGCAAGGATAAGTTTTTCTAAATGTGAATACCTGGATTCGGCATCAAGTAAGCTCTTACTTACATAATAAACAGGATGTTGTGTACCTTGGTGATCCTTAACAAGGACCGCACTTACTGCTTTTGAGGATACCGCCAAGTATAAGGATAACGCATCTCCTTTTTCTGGTTTCATCAAGGCTGGGGCTGAGGATAGGTAATCTTTAAGAGCTCTGAGGGCACCTTCATGCTTCTCAGTCCATTCAAATTTCTTGTTCTTCCTCAGGATATCATAGAATTCCTTACACTTTTCTGAGGATTTGGATATGAATCTGTTCAAGGCTGCGATCCTACCCATCAATCTTTGCACATCCTTAGCATTGGCAGGAGATTTGATATTCACAATAGCCTTAATTTGTTCTGGACTTGCTTCAATGCCCCTCTTTGTAACCATATATCCTAAGAATTTACCTGCCTTCACACCAAAATGACACTTGGAAGGATTAAGTTTCATATTATATTTATCAAGGATATTGAATGCTTCCTCCAAGTCTTTAAGGTGATCCTCAGCCTTCTTGGACTTAACCACCATGTCATCAATATAGACTTCCATAGTGTGTCCAATTTGTTCCTTGAACATTATATTGACTAGCCTTTGATAAGTAGCACCTGCATTCCTTAATCCAAATGGCATAGCAATATAACAGTATATACCAGTTCTGGTCATAAAGGTTGTATCCTCTTGATCAGATGGTTCCATCTGAATTTGTTGAAATCCAGATGAAGCATCCATAAAAGTCAACAACTCATGACCCGCGGTAGCATCCACCATGGAGTCAATGTGGGGTAATGGGAAAGGATCCTTGGGACATGCCTTGTTTAAATCTGTAAAATCGACACATACCCTCCACTTTCCATTTTTCTTTTGAACAACAACCACATTGGCTAACCATCTTGGATACTTAACCTCTCTTATCATACCTGCCCGAAGTAGCTTATCTACCTCTTCCTGGATAATAGCGTTCCTTTCAGGTGCAAACTTCCTCCTCTTTTGATGAATTGGCTTGAATGACCTGTCAATGCCAAGTTTATGAGTAATTATATCTTTAGATATACCTGTCATATCCTCATGTTTCCAGGCAAAGGTGGTTTTCCTTCTTTTGAGGAAGGATACTAGCTCCTGTTCAATATCGCTAAGGATCCCTGATCCTATGAAGATCTTGGATTCAGGATCATCAGGATCCATGAGGATTTCTTTCAAATCCTGTTCTCTTGCCTCCAAGACATCTCTTGAAGGATACTTTAATTGCTATTGCTCCCTTGGTCTTGAGGCTGGCTTCATTGATGAGGTATAGCAATTTTTAGCCTCCTGTTGATCACTCTCAATTTTCACCACTCCCCAAGGACTTGGAAGCTTTACACATTGATGATAGGCGGATGGGACTGCCTTCATGTCATGTATCCATGGCCTGCCAAGGATAACATTACAACATGATAAGCAATCTATAACACAAAACTTTTGATAAGAATGCAATCCTTCAATATAGTTTGGGAGTTTGATGTCCCCCAATGTATTCTTAGTTTCTCCACTGAATCCCACAAGTACTGAGGATCTTGGGATAATATCAGACTCTGGGATATTCATCTTCTTGAGAACATCAAGCTGAATGATGTTCACAGAGCTTCCTCCATCTATAAGGATCCTGCGAACAAAGTGGTTAGAAATAAATAATGTAATTACAAGACCATCATGATGAGGATCCTGGACGTCAACACGATCATCCTCATCAAAGGTTATGACTTTATCCTGGGTGACAACGGAGGTCCGGACGGGTCTGTCTCCATTATCCATCTTGGTTTCCTTAGCATGTCTTTTTGCTGCTGAAAAGGAGGTACCACAGATATCTGATCCACCGGATATGAAATTTATGACTTGTGCATCTACTGGAGGAGCAGGAGCCCTTTCTGGGATCCTTTCAGGATCCTGGATCCTTGATTTCTTCCGTCCCAAGAGTTCCTTCAAATGCCCCTTGCTCAACAAGTAACCAATTTCCTTTCTAAGTGCAATACACTCTTCAGTGAGATGCCCAAATTCCTCATGATATGCACACCACTTGGACTTATCCTTTGTAGCAGCTGGTTTATCACTATTCCTTGGCCACCTAGCTTTCTCACCTAGATTCTGCATTGCAAGGATTAGTTCATTGTTATCAACAGAAAAACAGTATTCAGAAATAGGAGGATAATCCTCATCATCCTCTTCTTGTTCCACTGCATGCACATTCTGGTTATCAGATCTGTTGTAGGACTTGGATTTGTTGTTCCTGAAGTAGGATCCTTGTTTATCCTGTTTTGAGGATCCTGTCACTCTATCCTGGATCCTTTTGTCATCCTCTAGGCGGATGAACCTAAGGGCCCTGGTTCTTACTTCATCAAGATTCCTGCAAGGTGTCATAACAAGATCATCATAGAATAATGAATCCCTAAGCAATCCCATTTTAAAGGCTTCTATAGCCGTAGCAATATCCAAATTAGGAATATCTAAGGATTCTTTACTAAACTTAGTGATATAATCTCTAAGTGATTCATTTTGGCCTTGTGTTACCCTATATAGATCACTAGTTAATCGTTCAAACTTTCTACTACAAGAGAATTGACTATTGAACAAATCAACTAGATTAACAAATGAAGTAATAGAGTAAGGGGGAAGACTTAGCAGCCATTTAAGAGCAGATCCTGTGAGTGTGGATCCAAATCCCTTGCATAGACATGCTTCTTTTAACCTTTCAGGAATTGGATTGATCTCCATCCTCTCCCTGTACTGAGCTACATGTTCCTCTGGATCCGTTGAACCATCATTCAGCTTCATAGATGGTATCTGGAATCTTTTAGGTATCTCAGCATCACACAAGGGTGGTGCAAAACGAGATATCCTATGGCTACCATCTGCAATTTCAGGAATGGGTTTAACCACTCCCGGTACACTGGATATCATATCCTTAAGCTTCTGTAGCTCTCTATCCATAGCCTGATTAATACCTGTATCCTGCATTAAGCCATGGTTAGTGTTATATGAATTATTAAAAATGTTACCTCCCACAGGATTCGTGTTTGGAATTGCGGATGTTAATCCATAGTGTCGAGACTCTGGTATGATTGAAGGACCAGAGGGAGCAATGGTCTGCATAGGTACGAAGTCTCCTTGATGAACGTCCGAGCTCTGAGGCTGCATACTTCTCAAGAATCCTTGATCCTGAAGGACGTTGGATCCTTGAAGTTGAGATGATCTTTGAACCTGAAAGGATCCTGGGACAAGGGAGGATCCTTGGATCTGGGAGGATCCTTGGACCTGGGAGGATCCTTGGACCTGGGAGGATCCTTGGACCTGGGAGGATCCTTGGACCTGGGAGGATCCCTGGAACTGGGAGGATCCTTGGACCTGGGAGGATCCCTGGACCTGGGAGGATCCTTGTACTGCATGCATTCCCGAATATCCTCCTGACGTGAAGTATCCCTGATGCTGAGAAGAGGATCCTTGAGGCTGGAAGTGAGAACCAAACGCCTGACTCATAGTTGCTGTTCCATAACGCCTTCCTGGTAATTCACCCAAGTATTGCACGTCCGGAACCGCTGAGTGTTGGGAAGTTATGACTGGAGTGTCAAAGTTTAGCGATCTTGGCATCAGAGGGGAGTGATCCTCCACTGATTTCTTCTGTTTTTTGATCTCATCGATCTCCCGAAGGATCCTTTCGTTGGTTTTGTCCTGCTCTTGTGCATGATTCCTCATCTGCAAAATCAGAGCATAAAGATCATTAGTAGTAGGATTAGTTGAAACAGAAGAAATTGGTGGTTTTTGGAAAATGGGGGTTTGTTTCTTCGCAGCATTCTCAGCATTCTTCTGGGATCCAGAAGGTGGTGGAGGCAAGGGAGGAACGCCTATTTTGCAGAACTGAATGAGGGCATCAAACTTGAAGTATTCTTCGCTGAGGAAGCCATCTGCTTGGTTGTAACGAACCGAAATGAGCACGAAAATACGAATCTTTCTAGGAATGAAGCACCAATTGCCCCACGGTGGGCGCCAAACTGTTTTGGTCAAAAATCAAGCAATGATAATGCAACCAAACTTTCTGTTATGAGGTATGATGCTTGAATTGATGAACAACAATAAGGATCACTCTGAAATGTAATGAACAAGTGACACGGAGATTTATACGAGGAAAAAGCCCTTGATCAATGAATGATCTCCGGCATAAAAAACCTCGGGTGATGGAAACTACCGATCACCAACTCAAATTAAACAAGAAATGTATTACAACTTCGGATGATAGAGAGCTAAGTACAAGGATCACTATAGTGTGTTGTGTAAAAAAGTGTGTAATCGCCAAGTAAATTAACGAGAGCTGGTGAGAGCAGTTGTGAGAGTGTGTGTATAACCAAAAATAGCCAAGTGTTTTCTAATTAGCTCGCTACCCCTTTAAAAATGGAAAATA
Organism: Helianthus tuberosus; assembly: GCA_030545235.1. NCBI lineage: Eukaryota > Viridiplantae > Streptophyta > Magnoliopsida > Asterales > Asteraceae > Helianthus > Helianthus tuberosus. The sequence goes on from CM060369.1 coordinate 91,889,650, forward strand.
TCTACACTAACTAACATTCTGCAAATGGTGCAAGTCCTCCATGACTCCATAACGTCCACGTTTGGCCAAGCATGTGCGGAATAAACATAGAATATGCTCCAGGAATATTGCCAAGACCAAGTCCAAATTGATACTCCTGCAAAACAATTTCGAATTCAAAGTAGACAACCGTTAGTACAAGGATCCTTATGATGATCCATGATCCTGATCCTGATCCTGAAATACTTCTGAGGATCACCAATTCAAACATAAGTAAGGATCACTAAGCCCAACAGCGATTGAGGATCGCTGATCATTTAGAAATCCACCCCTAACACAACCCATTAGGACATAAAACTTACTAACACCAGCTATTGATATAAAACTAGTTAGTTTTTTTGAAGGATTACAACTATTGATATAAAACTAGTTAGTTTATATGATACTAAGCATGTCCTAACTGTTGCTTAATCAGGTTACACATGTTACACAAGATGTAACATGTGTAAATTGGAAACACTTGTGTAACATTTCAGGGTGACACATGTTACAGGTTGTATCCCTTAAACTCCAAAGTCAACGTAAGTGATTGTGATTGAACAAGAAATTTCACTCAAATCCAATGTCAACACAATATCATCCAACTTCTCTATACATGTTACATAATGTAGCAAACCTACAACATCGACACCCCCAAAAAGGTTACACGTGTTACGTCAGAATGGGAAATGTGTAGCAGCGTTCAATACTGTTGTTTCACTCTATAGTGTGTAACATGTGTGACATGGCGTTTGTCAGCAAAACATATAACTTGTAGGGTGACACAGAACCAACTATGCCACATGCAAAGCCTGTGACAAGATGTTGTAAAGACTTGTTGAATATCCTGTTTCATCGACAGGTCCCGATCGCTTAAGATCAACCGGGGTTCAGTCCCATGTGCTTTCAGGAATGCTTGGAGTACCCATTTATAAGATTCAACAGTCTCATTTAAAAGCAACCTAGCACCAAATGTCACACAATGCATGTGGTTGTCTACACCAGTGAATGGTACACAAATCATGTTGTACCTGGGGAAAAAAAGGGGTGGGCGGTTAGCATAAAATCATGTTACATGTCGGTGTAACACATGTAACAAGTGTCAGAACTAAAAAAAATGCATATTCTTATTCCAACCCTTAACATTATGCAGATACATGTCAGAATGCCTGTTGTTATTTGAAAAAGATAGACAATTCTAAGATTTGTAACACATGTTACAACTACCTATGGTTTTGAAGTAACAATAAAGGAATCTTTTTTTGCAACATTATGCAGATACCTGTTAGAATGTGTATTGTTACTTCAAAACAAAAGACAATTCTAACATGTGTAACACATCTTAGAATTCCCTACTGTTAACAATGAATTTATCTTTTTTCCCAAACCCCCTAGCATAAGGCCTACATGTGTAGCACATGTACTAAGATGTGTTAGAAATTTAAAAAATGCAGATCTGTAACACATGTTACAATTGCTTATTGTTTTGAAGTAAAAGTAAAGATATCTTTTTTCACAACCATTTATCTTACTTAATAGTTAGATGTGTAACACTTGTAATACGCCGTACGTTTGTTAGGAAAGATTGTAACATAAGAGCTACATGTCTAACACATGTTACAACTGTCTATTGTTTTGAAGTAACAATGAAGGAATCTTTTTTCACAACATTATGCAGATACATGTTAGAATGCCTATTGCTACTTCAAAACAATAGACAATTCTAACATGTGTAACACATCTTAGAATCCTCTATCGTTAACAATGAAATTATCTTTTTTCCAAACCCTCTGCCATAAGGCCCACATGTGTAACACATGTACATGTGTCAGAAATGTAAAAAATGCAGATCTGTAACACATGTTACAATTGCTTATTTTTTGAAGTAACAGTTAAGATATATTTTTTCACAACCATCTGTTGGGATCGAACCCTACAGAGGAACAGATGATGTAAAGCCAAAACTGGTTCAAAACAGTGGATTCTACATAAGCAGTGGTTTACATTAGACTTTCCCCTTGAAAGTGATTCTAACAACTGATGTCTTCTATCAACTGTTCTACTACAACAACTGTTATCTACAACAACTGATGTTCATTCAAAGCCTATTGAAGACTAAGTACCGATGGTCAATCTACTGCCTTGACTCAAGTGCTGCTGAAGACCAAAGCACTGCTAGGGCTGAAGCAGTGGTATGAAGAAATAGTAGTTTAACCTGTCTTTGTATTTTGTATTGTAATCAGTTGTTTGACAACAGTGATTGTACTAGATCAGTGGTTGTAGGTTGTTAGGTTGTTAGGTTGTTAAGTGTCACTTTCATGGTGACGTCAGCTTAGATGCTTCAGTGGTTTGATGTGCACTATAAATAGAACAGTTTGCACTGATCTATTTAAGGAGTTTTCTCCTTCAACCCAGTCATCTTGTATGGTCAACCATGGAGCTCGAGCTGAGGGGGAGTTTAGTATGTAAGCATGCATGCAATCTTTTGATTGTAATCTTTCGACTAATGAGAAGCATGTGTTTACGAAAAACTATTTTCCCTTTGATTGTGTTTACAAAGTTTGTTTTATTTCCGCTGCATTAGATCTCTACTTTACATTCATTCTTTGTTGAAATTATTACAAACAAACACAATGATGAGGACCTCAGATCCTAACAATTGGTATCAGAGCCTGGACAGTCAAATTCGATCTAACAATCAATTTGACATAACAGTTCAGCTCAAAATTTATTGATGCTAAGGTTGATTGTATTTAGTTGAAAAACAGAGTAACGATTAATCACGTCCAAAGTTAATTATTCAAAAACTCTATAAAACAACCAAGATGGTATCTATCACGTTGGAGTCATGTAACACTGGAAGTATCATGAATCAAATCATTATAGATTCAGTGTTTATGTTGAAAAAAAGGTTGAAAATTCTTCAAAAGGATCAAATCAATTTTGTTGAAACATTATAAGAAAATTAGCAGTTTTATAATATACATCAACCATAACCATGGATCAACTCCAAACTTTTGGTAGAAAACACCAGAGTTGTTAAAAGGAGGAGGAATGTATTCAAATCACTTGTGATAAAAGAGTAGGATCCTACAAAGGTTATGTGTTGGTATTTAGAAGTCTAGATCATGAGTAATGTGAAATTTGGCATAGGCTTGTGCAAAAATGTCTAAATCTCTCAAAACATTGCTGAAAAATGATCTTGTATTAAATATTTTTCCTCAAACACCCTCCAGTATGTACTTCAGTATTCATCAATGGGAAGGGTAAAAAGGGAAAGAAGAAATATTACAAAAACTCAAAAGTGTATTTATCTCAAAACTTTTGAAATCAAAAGAAAAGGGTATAAATCCAAAACACTTAAGAGCCCACAGGAGATCTACATACTTGGTCAAACATTTGTCATCCATCAATCATGCACAATCACCGTATCAGGGAGTTCAGGTAACAAAGGTATCACCGGTTTGATTATTAAATAAAGAGGATTAGGCCAAATTTTCAGAAATTTTTTCACATGGTAATAAGGTTCACAAAGAGCCTTCAAAACCATTGTGACCAGACAACTTCATAGTTATAATCATCTGACAAGATAATGGTACCAAAAAGTGGGAATGAAACTTTGATTCAAACCACTGACCATTTTCTTTATATTGAGAATGAGGTGATTCTGATTTGATTAAAAGGTACATTGACTTTAAAAATACACCATATCTATTTGCTACTATTTTCATAAAATCTTTACTTAATTTTTGTTGTAAAGGTTTTAAATAAAACAGGACATATTATTCTTCATTTTTGGAATAATATGTTTTGCACTTTTACTTGTTTTAGATAGTAAAAGCTCTTTCACCTGTCAGGATGTTAAACCTTTCATTTTTTTGGTGATATAACTCCTTAAAAATGGATCAAATGAAGATGGTGTTATATTCAAGTCATTTCATAAACTCGTGCTCAAATCAATAACAATAGTTTGTTAACAAACTACAAATATTTTGACTGTACATGTTATACTCTAAAAATTGTAAAAAAGATTAGAACACAAAATGTATGGTCAAAGTAAAGTATGGTAATCATCTGGGATACTCAACCACTGTCTATATTTAAAGTGTTATAAGCAAGGGCTGGGCATGTGGAAAACCTTCATTAAATTTCCTGTGAACCCTGCTATTTTGATAATACTGATAAACTTGCACCTAAAATTTGCATGTCAAGTATTTGATTTTGCAGGTAATTCAAAATCTCCATCAACAGATGTTGGATATGATATTGTGTTCTCACAAGTCAAAATCATGTCTTTGAGCAGAGCAGCAGCTGTTCAAAACAGTTGTAAAAGCTCATCCACTGATAAATAAACAGTGTTTGACCAAAATTGTCTTCTAAGTGTAAATCCCCAAACCACTGTTGATAAACTCCATCAAAGATGGATAAAAATCATCAGTATGTCAAACCCATGATTCATGTCCCTTCACCTTCATCTCAAACAGCTGTTGGATCATCAAAAGTCACCAACAGATGTTAGCTCAGGTGATTCACATCTGCAGCCTCACATTTTGAACATCAGTCCCTTTTAAACCTCATCCATTTTATCAAACCTTGACAAACATCAATTGAAAAGGGGATTCTCATATAAAGTTTATCCCAAAACTTTTTTCCTCTTCTTGATTTTCTAGCATTTCATCAACTAGTCATGTACCATTGGGGCACTAAAAGACAGAAAGTTGGGTGTTTGTCATATTAGAGGAGCTTCAACAGTTCAGGGAAAAACAAGTTTAAAACCTGTTCCACCACCAAAAGATGAGAATCTTTTTGGTAAAAAGTGGACCCTTAAAAACACAGCATATGTTGAGAGCATGTTTGTCAAGAACCATCATGCTCAGAAAGTCATGACATCAAGAGTGTGGAAGTTTACAATAAGGGAATATCAATTTCTAGACAATATGTCTAGAATATTTGATTAAAAGCAAGCAGTTGTTTCCACATCCACTGCTGAGGCAGAGTATATAGCTGCTGCAAGCTGTACAGCCCAACTGCTTTGGCTTCAAAATCAACTGCTGGATTTTGGTATCACTGCCTTAAAGACACCTCTCATGCTGGACAGTCAGGCGGCAGAAAATATCATCAAAAATCCAGTCTCCCATTCAACCACCAAGCACATTGATATCAGACATCACTTTGTGAGGGATTGCTATTAAAAAGGTTTGATCTCTCTGCATCATGTTCCAACTAAAGATCAGCTGGCAGATGTGCTAACAAAAGCATTAGACACACCCACCTTTGAAAGCTTGATCTCTAGGATTGGCATGCTAAACATGGAATAACAAGCAAAATCTTGTTTTTCTATGAATAATAGCATTAAAATGTTTTCAGAAAATCAAAAAACCATCCTTAAAAATAGCTAAAAATGAAATTTTCATTAAATCCTTAAAAGTCTGCCATAACCACTGTTTTGGTTCAAACATCTGTTTGTTATTGCTTTCCACTGCTGAAAGTCAACCTCTGTTTTCATCATTTTCATGGTTAACTACTGTTGTTCAAAATCAGTGTTCTAAACCACTGACACAGGTTATCCACTGATAGTTAAAGTCATCCACTGTTTTCATGTGTCTATCTATCAACCACTGATACTTGTTCCATCAGTGGTTTCCTAAACAACTGTTTTCCATTATTCATCTTTTCATCAGAGGTTGGCACGTGGTCAGTATTTAGCCGTCAGATCTTTTGTAACCGCTGCCACGTCAGCATTCACTTTTTCCCTTATAAAACCCTGATCAAAAACCCCAAACAGGGTTTTTACTGTCGAACCGAATTCAAAATTCCTTTCTAAAACAATTTTCCCCAAATATCTTCACAACCCTCATCGTATTCATTTCATCTTCTTCATCCCCGATTCATTCATGGTGAAAAAAAATCCAGTAAAACCACATAAAAGGATTCACCCACAATTGAGATTCCATTTAAATTTTCACACAATTACTTAGGTATCTTTGAAAAACCCAATGAAACCATAATTTTTGATTCAATCATCGACACACTTTCATCCACAAAGTACAAAACTTTGTTAACTTGTGATGCAACCGTTTACTTGACTACATAAAGGGAGTTTTGAAAAAATGCAACCCTAGAAAAGGTGAACAAAAAGGTTGTAGCCATAAATTCTTCAATAAAGGATGTAAAGTTCTCCATCACACCTCAATCGATTTCTGAAGTTTTTGAACTCAACGATCATGAAGGTAAAAATTCTTTTCCAAAAACAGAGTATCAAAATGATTTTCAGGAAAGAGGTTATGATGAACAAATGAAGAAAGATACTCTACAGAAAGGCAGCTTTCCTCCTGCCATGAGATTTTTCTTTCATACTCTTCTTATGTGTGTTTCTAATAAGACCACGGGATTCAATGAAATTCCATTAAAAATCCAATGCTTGGGGTATGCTATTTTGCAAAAAGAAACTGTTAATTACTCCCAATAGATTTTTAATGATTTGGTCAAAAATGTTGATAAAAAGGCTTTCTTATTATTCCCAAGGTTTTTGAGTTATTATTTTGAGAAAAAGTTTTCAAAAGATAATGCCCATGTGCTTATACAGGGTGCTCCTCTTCAAATAAACAATTTAACTGTAGAAACATTCACAAGAATGTTAAAGCCTTCCAAAACACAAGCAGAGGTACCTGAGCAGACTTTAGCAGCAACCATTGCTCCTCAGGTATCTGCTGTTGAGCCCACTGCTCCAGGTGATCATAGTCGCATAACCACTGCTATGAAACCCACACCTGCCATTACCAAAAACCCCAAAAAGAAATCATCCAAAAAGCCCCCCAAACCCACAAAAAGGGTAACTTTGGAAGATGAGATCCCAGAGCAAATACCTGTGACAACTCAAATGTCACCAATAACCACTGCTGCTACTTCCTCACAGCAGATGGAACAGAGATCTCCACCTTTCCCTCACACTCCTCCTGCATCTTCACAAAAAGATCAGGTTGTAAGCATAGGGACACCAAATTATGATGCTCTAGAATCACTTGATTCTATCATCCACAGCCCATTTCCCGGGGCAAACTCGCTTTCTACACCCAACCTCACAGCTCAAATTCCACCACAAATATTACCTTTGTTGGATGAAGTCAATATTGCCCAGACACAAACCAGTCCTTCTCACTCACCTGTCAATGAGAATATACTCCAACAAGTGACTGGGTCTGGTGTCTTTATCACTGTTAACCCACCAACATCTGAGGAGGTTACACTGCTGGAATTACCTGTAATTCCTGTCAGTAGTTTAAGTGGAGCAGCAACTACAAGTGTTGGATCAACAGATCTACATTTGGCCAGTTGTTTCATCAATCAGACTCCCTTGAAGGCAATTCCTTCTATAACACCTCTGATATCCACTAGTGAGTTTATTTTGACCACTGGTACCATCAAAAGGTTATCAAGTGCTGAAGGAAGAAGACCCCAGTACCAAGAACAAGGGGCATCAATGGATGACTTTTGGAATTCGTTCCCTAAGTCAAACATTGATACAACCACTGCAGGTGGGAAATCAGATGATCCCATTAAGTTGGGTGATGGCTTAATGTACCAAGAATTGACGGCTAGAGTTGAAAAACTGGATACATCTGTTGCAGAAATTAAAGACATGCTGCAACAGTTGTTGAAAGCTCAAAAGGTACCACCCACTGCTGCTCCACAACCTGCACCACAACCTACAACTGCTGCAAATGAGCTCTGGAATTTGTTTCAACCACTGCTTATCCATCAAAGGCAGTTAGCTGATCAGCAACATGAAATTCAGATTCAAAAGATCAGACATACCATGGATGCAAGGTTTATGGATACTCAAGCAGACATTAAAGCTATCAAGGCTCACTTGTTGACAACCACTGGCACTGCTCCTCCTTCTATTATATTTGTGGATGAACCACCACCAGCTGATGCCAAAAAGGGGGAGAAAATAAAGCAGTGGAATAAGAAGGGTTATGAGGATGGCTTATACATTGCTTCAGACAGTTCTAGCATGCTTGCAGACATACCCGTGCCAGATGGTTCTAAGAAAATTGATGTGACTACAAATGCCATTGCTGAGGCAAAAGCAAGGGTTAAAAAGGATAGGGAGGCAAAGGATAAAGCCAGGTGGGAGCAAGAGAAAAGAGTTTTTATGTGTGACAACCCTCACAAACCCAGGTATCCGTACAAATTAATTAATATTTAATTAGTGCTTATTTACTGTGCTTGATTACCACTGTGATTAAACTGCTTACTGATTTATGTTACATACATACTCATGCATCACACTTTATACTGTCACTCTATTATTTACACACAAACTTTAGTGACAACCATGATGCACAAAGCACAGTTAGCACAGTGAGCGGATAACCCAGACAACATGCTGACAATGCCAGCACCTAGACAGACATTATATTGAGGCCAGTATGAGCCGGGAATAAAGTACTACACTAGTAGTGAGTGTAGGGAGGTGAGGATCATAAAACTGCGTCACTAGGTGATAGTTATAGTGCCCGGAAGTGCCTAAAACATACTTAAAGTGCAGAATTCTGCACTAGTTAACTAAAATTCAGCATTTAACAATGCTAGTAAAGTGAAAAAACTTGGTAAAATAGTCCTAGATATTTTCCAAAGTGTTGGGAATTTAATGTGTCACTAAAAACATTATAAAAGACACTTTAAAGCTTTATTTAGCACTTTAACGGATCAACATCCAACCGAACAACCGGACTTTACCCGGAACATAAAAATATTGCCAAATACATTGTTTTTACTTTTCTGAGCTAGTTAGGGTCCCCGAACACCCTTTATATTAAATAACACACTAATATCCTAACTAAATATCATTAGATTTCAACCAAAATAGTAACTAGATCATCACCACCCAACCCTATACCCCCCCTCTTTTGACGGTTGCAAGATGGTGGGACAACCCCCACATTCTTTTGATTATTTTATTCAAATGATATTGGTTAAAGAAACATAATGTATAGTGGTTAATGTGAACTTTGGATTATAAATAAACACATTGGTCTTGATCATTCCATTTCACAAACACCAAACAAGCTTTCTTCTCTTCCTTCTTCCTTGTCTCGGCCAAACACAACCATCACCACCATCACTATCATTCAAGCTTCATCATCCATTCTAAGGACATCCAAAGGTGCTAGAGATCATACAACGAAGCTTGGTGCACTCGGAAGCTCAAGGACCACTCTAGTTTTCTTTTATCCACCACTTTTACGCCTTGTTTGTTCCCTAGCCTTGTGCTAGTAGTAAGTGTTCTAAAACATCATCTTGTTCTTGATTTTAGTGGTTAATAGATGATAGAATGGTAAAATATGAAGAAACTCTAAAGAACATGAACAAGTCTTGAACATAATGGATAAAGAGTGGATAAAGATAAGATATTTGGGTAAATCATATAAATATTGTGTAGTTATGATTATTTGATGTTGTTTGTTAGTAAAAGTTGGATGGATCATCATCTAGACATGCTAGATCATGTTCAAGAACATGAACTAGTAAGATGTTAGTGTTAGAAATATGAAAGATGATGAAACCATCCACCATGAACTTGAAACTTGAATAAATATAATTTTTCTTGGAAAATAAAGATGTAAACTTGTAGATCTAAAAATCTACAAGTGGTTTTTCGGAAGAACCAAGTGAAAGATACTAGTTTTGTTAAAACCCGGATATTTTATGAACTAAAAGCATTCTTGGTAAATAAACAAGTGTATGAACACTTGTGTAACAAGGAAATTTCGTAAAGAAATATTTTTGTGAATCTTGACTAGAAGTTGTGAAACTTCAAATTCTTTAAAAATTAAGTTTTCAAGAAACCAATCATGTTTTTAAAGATAACAAGACCCACTAAATGTGTTGGTGATTTACTACATATTCTTACAAAACTCTCAAGTTCATGAGTTATGATTTAGTCTTATTTTTGTCAAGATTAGTGATTAAAGAGTGTATATTGTTGATTGATGATTGTTTGAGTAAATTTTGAAAAGAAAATGATACGCTAGTAAGCGTGGACACCTCCATTTACAAAGGAAACTCTGGCGAAATTTTTCTAGAATTTCAACACTTAGAAATATTTTTCTAGCAAATGCTTACAAATATATTTTTAACTTGGTTTTCAAAATAAACTTCGCCTTGATTTTTATTACAAAAATATTAAAGTGCCGGAGGTTGATTTTCGTAAGTAAATTTTGATAAATATATATTTAGAATATATATTTATTACTAAAACTCTTGTGTAATTATTTGATTATTTTGTGAACTAGATATATATTTTTTAGGATAAAAATAATATAACTTGAAAATACTGTGAAATTACGACTCCAAAATAATACCAACGCTCTCACAAATAAATATTTAAGTTACACCGGTATTGTTATTACAACGCGAACTCAAAATGTAACTTATGCATATTTCTGAAAAATACTCTTATACGTATATTTTGACAAGTATTATTTTGGAGAAACTTATGAAATAAAATATAATATTTTTTGGAAAAATATGTATATTTTGGAATTAGAATATTTTAGACAAGTGATTAAAAATATATTTTTCAAGTGAGACTTAAAAATATATTTTCGGAATTATGACGTTACATGTATAAAAACCCCCATCCTTGGGAAGGAAATATAAAATAAATAAGAAGTGTGAATACGGAATAGTTACCTAACTATTTCTCCAAAAATGTTAAACCCTAAGCCAAGGCACGGCCATCCGACTAATAGGCATTAGTACGTGTAGGTCGTCACTCAGCAGGTTGAGTTGGAGACTTACATTTCAGGATACGCACTTCAGTGAGTTCATGTCCCCCTTTTCTCTTAACTGTTTTCAGTTTTTATACTTCGGGGGTGGAATACATGTTACAATATTTACAAACGTTGTAGCGGACGCGTTGAGTCGAAAAGAAAGGGTTAAGACCCTAAGGGTTTGAGCATTGGAAATGACTATTCGAACGAACTTCACTGCATGCATTCGTGATGCACAACAAGAAGCTCTTAAAGGAGAGAACCGTAAGACTGAATACCTCCGGGGTATGTTGAAATACATGGTGCCAAACGAAGAGGGAGCCTTATACTTCAAGAAGCGTATTTGGGTTCCACTCTATGGTGGCATTCGAGAAGTCATCCTAGATGAAGCGCACAAATCAAGATACTCGATCCATCCAGGATCAGATAAAATGTATCAAGATTTGAAAGAATACTATTGGTGGCCGAGACTCAAAAGCGACGTTGCTGTCTATGTTGGAAAATGCCTAACCTGTGCTAAGGTTAAGGCTGAATATCAGAAACCATCCGGCCTACTACAACAACCAGAGATTCCCGTGTAGAAGTGGGAACAAATCTCGATGGACTTCATAACGAAATTACCCAGGACCCCGAGGGGGCACGATATGATATGGGTAATAGTTGATCGGTTAACAAAGTCTGCGCACTTCCTACCAATCCGAGAAAAAGACAGCACTGGAAAGCTTGCTGAGATATACTTAAAAGAAATTATGGCGCGACATGGAGTGCCAATCTCAATAATTTCAGACAGAGATGGACGCTTTGTCTCAAGAATCTGGCAATCATTTCAGGAAGCCTTTGGATCTCAGTTAGATCTAAGCACGTCATTCCGTCCACAAACAGACGGCCAGAGCGAACGGACTATACAAACGTTAGAAGATATGCTTCGCGCATGTGTCATGGATCTGGGCAGCAGCTGGGATACTCACCTACCTTTAGTTGAGTTTTCTTACAATAACAGTTATCATACAAGCATAAAAGCCGCATCGTTCGAAGCTCTGTATGGCCGCAAGTGCCGATCGCCCTTATGTTGGGCAGACGCCGGAGTTAAACGTATGGTTGGTCCTGAACTTGTACAAGAGACAACCGACAAGATTGCGCAGATCCGAGAGCGCATTAAGGCGGCTCGAGATCGACAAAAGAGCTACGCTGATCTGAAAAGAAAACCAATAGAATTCGAAGTGGGAGACAAAGTGTTGTTAAAAGTCTCACCTTGGAAGGGCGTAGTCAGATTCGGAAAATGTGGAAAGCTGAATCCACGATACATCGGACCATTCAAGGTTCTAGAAAGAATTGGTACCGTGGCATACAAGTTGGAGTTACCGGAAGAACTTAATGGAGTACATGATACGTTCCATGTATCCAATCTCAAGAAGAGTCCAACACAAGAAAATGTGATCATCCCGGTGGATGAAGTGCATATTGATGACGCCCTCTGATTTACAGAATAACCTGTTGAGGTTACAGACTGGAAAGTCAACAAGACCAGGAGGAGCACTGTTAAACTTGTCAAAGTACGTTGGAACTCTAAGCACGGACCCGAGTACACATGGGAACGTGAAGACCAGTTCAAAGAAAAGTATCCCCACTTATTCAAGAAGACTCCAGCGAGAGTTAGTTCAGCCTGAATTTCGGGACGAAATTCTTTTAACGGGGGGAGACTGTGACAACTGGCACAAACCGGTAATTTCCGTACACTTTAACTATTAGTTAATGACTGCAATTATGTGCTTAATTGTCAGCAATGTCTGAACACATACTAAACAAGTGAATTCATGCACGTTGTATACTACAAAATATTGCTTTATACATAAACGAGAGCGATTGCGTCAGAAATACTAGTAAACTCACCGGTAAGACACATTGTGTCAACAGAACTGCAAAAAGCAGTCAGACATTAGAATTGAGGCCTAGTTGTAGGTCCAATGACAAGAATACATTAAAACCCAATAATACATACAAGGGTTTACATATATACCATCCGGAAGCTAAAATAAGCACTAAAAAGCACCCGAAACGCATTTTAAGTGCAGAATTTTATATAATCCAGCTCTAAACAGCTTTTAACACCATAAATATCATGCAGAAATTACGATTTATTATCCAGAATACTTCCCTAAGTGTCGGGAATCGAAAGTATAGCAGAAGGGTACTTAAAAGACACTAAAAAGTGTAATTTAGCACTTTAACGAACCAGTTTATAACCGAACAACCGGACATTACCTGGAACACCAAAATAATGCTAGAAGCATTGTTTTTATTTTATCTGAGCCAGTTAGGGTCCCCGAACACCCTAACACCCGTTATAATACACTACACACTAATAACAAATTTTAATCTCTAACTAAACTCACTAATCACTTAACTATATAGTTGGAAACAAACCATAACCCCCCCACCCCCCCACATGATCCGATCGGTTCCCCTAGGGAACACACACCCACCACAAATTTTGATTATTTTATTAAGTTGCCTTATATCTAGGTAACATATTATTTGTTGGACAAGAGAACTAAATGGTCTATAAAAATACTTGAAGGATACGGCCATTCACTTCACAACACTTAACAAAAAAATTGCACTCTCTCTCCCTCTCCTCTTACCTTCGGCCGAGAGCTCACACACACCCACCATCACTTTCGAATTTCGATCTTGCAATTTCACATACATACAAGTGTGCTAGAGTTCATACAAGGAGGCTCGGTGCTTTCGGAATCTCAAGGACCTCACTACGTTGCTTTTATCCACCTTGTTTTCGCTTTGATTCTTCCCTAGCCTTGAGCTAGTAGTAAGTGCTTCTAAACACTTCCTTGTTCATGATTAAAGTGGTTAATAAGAAGTTTAACGGTCAAAACTCGAGAAAACTTAAGATCAAAGCATAAAGTCTTGTAAGAATGATAAACTTGTTGGTTAAAGGGTAAATAATGGTGTAAAACTTGTGAATCTTGTTTAGTTATGGTTATTTTATGTTGTTGGTTGCTAGTAGTGGAACGGATCGTCATCTAACCACGCTAGATCATGTTCATGGAACATGAACTAGCAATATGTTAAGCTTGAAAGATACAAGATGACGAACCCTTCCATACATAACCATGAACTTGTGTAAAAATAGTTTTTCTTGTTAAATGGAGTTCTAAACTAGTAGATCTAAAGATCTACAAGTGGTATTTTCGAAGAACCAAGTGTAAGATGCAAATCATGTTTAAAAGCCGGATCTTTCGTGAACTAAAAGCATTTTCGTGAACAAACAAGTGTGTAAACACTTGTGTAACAAGAGGATTTAACAAAGAAATATTTTTGTGAACCTTGACTAGAAGTTGTGAAACTTCATATTCTTTAAAAATAAAGTTTTTAAGGAACTAATCATATTTTTAAAGATAACAAGACTTACTAAATGTGCTAGTAAGTTACTACACATTTTTGTAAATTCTCAAGTTCATGAAATAGAGAAATTGGTATATATTGTTGTTGATTGTTGTTGAAAAATTTGTTGTTGATTTTAAAAGAAAATAAACACATGTTTTGAAAACATGGGAAACCTCAATTTTTAGGGGAAACTTTGTCAAAATTTTTATAAATTTTGACACTTAGAAAAATATAAGTTTTTGAGAAACTTATCCCCAAAAAATGTATCTAAAAATATTACCAAGGTTTCCCTAATTTTTGGTGATAAGAAATGAGGATTTCTTCAAGGATAAAAATGAATATTAAGTATGTATATGTTTTGAGAAAAATATATATATTATTTGATCACCAACTTTTGTGCTAAGTGTATATAGTATGTGTTATACGTGCTAGTGTATTAAGACTTAAAAATACACTAAATACTCATGAGAAGTATAAACAGAAAAATACACATACAACATACAAGATACGTAATTCGGGTGCAAAGTGCAAAAACACAAGATACTTATATTAATTTTTGAGAAAATAATATAAGTGAGATACTTAGTTAAAAATATAAAATATTTTTAACACAACAATACAAATACAAAAGAAAGTGACTGTGCTTGTGCGACGCAAGTCTAGTGACTAACGTTTAATAAAACACGTTTAGGTCACAACACACTATAAGCAAATCCGGTGAAGTTACGACACAAGGAACGTAAAGTTGTGAGTTCATGCTCCCCCTTTTCTTTAACTGTTTTTGGTTTACAATTCGGGGGTGAAATACATGTTACAAATACTTCAGTATTTACAAAATGGTATGATATGTACTAAAACGAGAAGTACTCTTGGTGAAAACTAGTGCCAAGAATTGATGCGAGAAATCGTGTCAGGAATAGGGTACCATAATCACCATTAATCGTGTACATACTTAGACCGCAGAACAAAAGGTTAAATCTAATGGGTTTCAGGGCAGCCCCACTCTTGGTGACAACTAGAACCAAGTTGTGTTTTTGTGTCTCAATCGTGAATCGACTACAAAAAAATGCCTATGGTTTGGTGACTTCCTATGTCGTGTCACATTTTAATGGCTTTGCAACCCATTAACACTTGATACATATAGAAATACTTGATTTATACTTGAATACGTGATTTAAACAAAATACATACCATGTTTTTCATACAAAGTCTACAAGCGCTAAATACAAAAACTGCATGAATTCACACCAACATTATGTTGACGTTTTCCAAAACTTACATGTATTTCAGGGAACTAGAAGTGGATGTGCGCGCGGTCTTACCCATGCTCATGGATGTCGCTTATGTTTATCTTTAAATAAAGTTGTAAACTTTTTTTAGACAATGTTTTATGCTAACTCGCGATGTAAACGCTATCTTATGTTTTCAAATTATGGTATTTGAAGTTATTTTCATGAGCATGTAGTATGTTTACCTTTCGTATGCAATGAGAACCTTTCAAAAATCTACTAGGTTTGAGTCTTCCTGCATCACTTCACACATATCATTGGCTTTGCAACCCAATGGTGATCTCTTTTTCCTTAATTGCTACATACTAGGGATTTTCATACATACAGACAAATTACAACGGTTTATACATACTCACTTTTACATGAACTCGCTCAACTTTATGTTGATTTTTCAAATTACATGTATTTCAGGAAATTAGGGGATCTGGCAAGGTACGCAATGTCGTCAAGCTGTGTAGGAGTAATGATTTCGTCCGAGTTTAGGAAATGTGACTTTTTCCTGGACGAGTCACAAGTCTTAAACTGTGTTTTCATTCATGTCGTTTGGTTGTGTCTTGTGAACATGTTTCTAATTATGACTTTGTTGTAATCGGTGTTAAGTGTCAACTTTTTAAACAATGTGGTTGTGGTAACTTTTAAAACTTGTTGAATGGATGAACATCATGGTTTTATTTTCATATAGCATTGTTGTGATTATGCTATGGTATTAAGAAGTCACACCAAAATAAACCCACGCTTCCGCAAAGCCAAGGTGTGACATTATGGAGATAAATGAGCAGGGTGTTTCTGAGCCAAAGGATGAAGAAAGTCCTAAGCCAAAAAGAAATCAGCCCACAAGAAATGTGAGGCAACCCAAAACCACACCTTCCAGAAAAACAAAACATGCTTCTAAACCTACAAAAGGCTCCAAACATCAATCTCCCAAACCAGCAGTTGTTAAGACTCCTGTTGTATCAACAACTGTTGGTACTTCAGTGGGTTCAACAACTGCTAGCCAAACAACTGCCACCACTTCAACACACACCACAACCACTGTCTTACCACAACCACATTCATCTCCTGCTAAAAAGAAGAAGACAACAGATGTTACAACATCTGTTGTAATGACAACAGTGGTTGAAACACCAGTTGTTTTAACAGCTGTTAGTCAGCCATCTACCACTGCCCTCACCATTTCAACAATCACCATACAACCCACTCCAAATATTCCTACTTCTGTACCACAAACAAAACCCCCTTCGCCCAAAAGGCTCTACACAAGGAAAAGGAAAATTCAGGTGAATAATGATGATATACCAGCACCTACTCCTTTATCCTCCACACCTTACAATGTTATCAAGCCCCAACCTTTCATTCCTCCAAAGTTGGCCAATCCAATAAAAGATCCAAAAATTATTGAAGGCTATGACCCTGCTGATATAACTCCAATAGCTGTAAATTATCCACTAGAATTGGAAGCTGCAAGGAATGAAATGAGACAATTCTACACAGTGGATGATCCTTCAAAAAGAAAATTTCATTCTTTAATTGGTTACAGAGATCCAGCCAACATCGATGAATATTTAAAACTCAAAGCCAGGCAAGCTAATACCAGAGCCAGACTTGAATGCCAAGGAAAAAGTGACAATGAAATTTCAAGTTATACACAGTTTTTGCTCACTAAGGTTAAAATATTGGAGGATTATGCAAGAGACCTGAGCAAAGAAATGTCTAATCTTCCACAAGAAGCTGGCTTACAAAAGGAAATGAGAAAGGATTATCTTGCATTCATTATGAAAAAAAAAATTCTATCCAGCTAAAGAAGAATAGTTCAGTGAATGGCCACTTGTCACACCCCCAAAATCCACACGCGGAGTACCACCGCTTGGAGGCGTGACTAACCAGGATCAAGCCACCAATCATATTGAACATATAAGTAATAAGTAAAAGTAATTATAATCCGTCACAATACAATTGGTGTTCAATCAAAAACATAGTATAGGTAGCGGAAGCATAGTATGAAAATCCAACACAAGTGTTAAGTTTAACGAGTCATAAAGTTTTCATCAAACATCCACAATCCGTGCCCACAACGACAGCGCCTCCCGTGTAAGCTCCATGAGTACCTATGGTCCTGCAAGGCATGTAACAGAGAGTCAACAACTAGTTGAGCGAGTTCACAGTTGGTTGTTCAGTTATAGTAATTGTATTGAAAACCGTATGTTCGTTTAGTAACCCATATATCGTATGTACTTGAATCGCAGTCTCCCAGACATGTGTGCGAAGATTGTGGGGGGTTTCCCATCTTTTCTAGACTAGGTATATTTGTATCGCAGCCCACCCGGCATGTGTGCGAAGTTCAAAGTATGGTTCACAGCCATCCCAGGCATGTGTGCGAAGATCAGTCATATTATCGCAGCCAACCCCGGCGTGTGTGCGAAGATCAGTTCTATAAGTATCACTAGTCTAGTCGTATCTTATCAATAACCCTTCCTCACCCGAGGACCATATAACTAAGTTCCATAAGCTAGGTAAGTACAAGTAAATAATCCAAACCCATTCCCACCCTGGGAACCCCATGCCTTGGCTGTGTGAACTCACCTTGGTTTGCTCGGTATGCTAAGTTAAGTGCTCACAAGAAATCAGTCAAATCATATTGTATGCACGTATACCAGATCAATTTATGTTCGTAACGATTCACATGCAATCTATGTCATAACATGTACTTAAACAATTATCATGAATCACGTAAGTAGATAAACAAGGTCGTGCCATTCATGTTTCATGTAAGTGTCATTTACAGTTTATCCCAACACGGTTACTCATTAACATACTAGGCTGAGTTAACAAGCTTAACAGAAATAACATACCTAACCGTAGTGATGAACTAGTAGAGATAATAAACTAACAATGTTAGTTAAATAACTGCATTTGTAAACAAATAGAGTTAACCATCTAACAACTTAACAGAGGTTTACCTGCTTAACAGAGTTACACATTTAACAACTAACTGAGTTAACAAGTAACAGGTTCAACATACTTAACTAAGTTAATCAACTAACTAACTAGATAAGCAACAATGTTACTGGATAGTCTTCACGAAATCACATGTGGAAAACAAAGCTTTGCCGAAATCCCTTCTGGGCCGAAAACACATATTGCCGAAAACCCTTTTTGGGCCAAACATACTTGGGCCGAAATCACCTTGTGATTTCGTCCAGCTTTTAGATGTGATAGGGTTTTCGTCTGGTACAACTTCATTAACAGTTACATAAACTAAAACCCTAATGATGTCTACTGTTACATCGTTTCATCATAACATCATCATTCAAATCATCATTAGCAAATTGCATTGATCATTCAATAATAAACACATGCGTAACAGAACCCCAATCCGCTAATAACCTCACATCTAACATCATAACAAGATCATCGATCTGTACCAAGTGGTAATCAGTCTATCACACCACACTCAATTAACATGATCATCAAGTATCCGACTAACATGATCAGTGATCTAAAATCTCAGATCTAATCTAAGCGATTCATGCTAGAACATCAGATTTCATCAATCAACAGTTACCAACCACAGAACCCTAATGCTTGTCTAATAATTATAACGGTTGTAACAGTCGTGTATTCAATCAGATTTACGCATACATTATCATACAAACAGAATCATCATTCCTTCTACAACAATATCACATGGCAGTTGGTGCATGATAATAAAGATATAGTGCATGATGAATTAAATCAATTAGTTATAACAGTAGATCACTAACCAAACAAAATACACAACGAATATGTATGAGGCCTCAGATCTCGAAACTGCCGTCGGGTGCCAGAAAAGCGAGAGAGAGAGATGAGGGAGGTGGCTAGGGTTTAGTCAGTTATCGATCACGTGCAATGATTAAAACAGATCTTATATCCGAATGCTACTGGGCCGAAGCCCACATGTTGTTTTCATTGGCCCTCCCTTTGACGAAAACACTTGGTGTTTTCGTCCAAGAGTGTGTTTTCCATGAATGGGTGTGTTTTCGTGAGTACCATGTTTGTTGTTTCTAACTTTCACAAACTCAATATTAATTCAGCACATTTATTAACAAATATATATAAGACCACACTTATATCACATCAAGTATAACATTTTGCAAATAAGTATTGAGTTAAGTCGGGTAGAGACCTTGAGAACTCGGGTTGTCACATTATCCCCATCTTGAAAGAAATTTCGTCCCGAAATTTAGCATGCGGTTACTGAGGAAGATAGTTGTGCTGTGTTGTTTACTGGTTTTCCTGGGGTGTCACATCATCCCCCCGTTGGTTTGGAATTTAATCCCGAAATTCTGTAGTAGCTTCGACCTCAGTAGTGGTTGCACTGTTTTCGAATAACTGGGGATACTTGAGTTTCATTTGATCTTCGTGTTCCCAGGTGAACTCTGGGCCACGACGGGAGTTCCAACGAACTCGAACAAGAGGTATTCTGGTGTTCTTGAGGACCTTAACATCCCGGTCCATGATTTCAACTGGTTCCTCGACGAAATGCAACTGTTCGTCGATAGTGAGCTCCTTCAAAGGAACTATGAGGGTCTCATCTGACAGACACTTCTTCAGATTCGACACGTGAAATACGTTGTGAACTGCACTGAGTTCAGTTGGTAAGTTCAGTCTGTAGGCCACTTTGCCTATTTTCTCAATGACTTCGAATGGTCCAACGTATCGTGGATTAAGCTTGCCTCGTTTGCCAAAATGAACCACACCCTTCCAGGGTAAAACTTTGAGTAGCACTCGATCCCCAACCTGGAACTCGAGTGGTTTCCTGTCTTTATCGGCGTATGCTTTCTGACGGTCACGAGCTGCCGCCATGCGTTGCCGTATCTGAGCGATCTTTTCAGTAGTATCAACCACCATTTCTGGACCTGTGATTTGACTATCACCCACCTCTGCCCAACAAAGAGGTGACCGGCATTTACGTCCGTACAATGCCTCGAATGGAGCGGCTTTAATGCTGGTGTGGTAACTGTTGTTGTACGAGAACTCCACTAATGGAAGATGTTTTTCCCAGCCGTTGCCGAAAGTCAATTACGCACGCCCGAAGCATGTCTTCTAGAGTTTGAATAGTGCACTCAGACTGCCCATCTGTCTGAGGATGATAAGTTGTGCTCATGTCTAAACGAGAGCCAAAAGATTTGTGCATTGCTTGCCACAGTTCTGAAGTAAAACGTGCATCACGATCAGAGATAATAGAGGTGGGCACCCCGTGCCTCGAGACAACTTCCTTAAGGACGTCTGCTAGAGTGGAGAACTTATCCGTTTCCTTGATAGCCAAGAAGTGAGCAGACTTTGTGAGTCGATCCACGATCACCCAAATAGTATCATTTCCGCGCTGAGATCTAGGTAGGCCAGTAACAAAATCCATGGAAATTTGTTCCCATTTCCATTGTGGTATCTCAGGTTGTTGGAGTGGGCCTGAAGGTTTCTGGTATTCCGCTTTGACTCTCGCACAAGTCAAACACTTGCTGACGTAAGTTGCTATGTGAGCTTTCATGCTAGGCCACCAATATGTAGTTTTGATATCGTGGTACATTTTATCCGAACCAGGATGTACCGAGTAGCGAGACTTGTGTGCCTCATCCATCACAAGCTCTCGTAGGCTGCCATAAAGTGGGACCCAAATGCGTCCTGTGACGTAGTAAGCACCATCTTCCTTCTGTTCTAAGCGTTGCCTTGAGCCGCGTAGGGCTTCAGCCCTGACGTTTTCTGGTTTCAATGCTTCTACCTGAGCATCTTGTATCTGAGAAGGGAGACTAGACTGTATAGTGAGTTGTAAAGCTCGCACGCGCTTAGGCGCGGTGTCCTTTTGACTGAGGTCGTCAGCCACAACATTGGCCTTGCCTGGGTGGTACCTGATCGAGCATTCGTAGTCATTCAGCAGTTCGACCCATCGTCGTTGTCGCATATTCAGTTCCTTCTGTTTGAAGATATGTTCGAGGCTTCTGTGATCAGTGTAGATAGCACATTTGGTACCATACAGGTAGTGTCTCCATATCTTAAGTGCAAAAACAACCGCTCCCAGCTCTAGATCGTGTGTAGTGTAGTTCTTTTCATGGACTTTGAGTTGGCGTGAGGCGTAGGCTATGACTTTATCCCGCTGCATCAATACACAACCAAGACCCTGAATGGATGCGTCGCAGTAAACCACAAAATCATCGGTGCCTTCCGGCAATGAGAGAATCGGTGCGCTACAAAGTCTATCCTTTAAGTGCTGAAATGCTGTTTCCTGTGCATTACTCCAACGATAAACAACACCTTTCTGTGTCAGTAGTGTAAGCGGCTGTGCAATCTTTGAGAAGTCTTTGATGAACCGTCTGTAATAACCCGCCAAACCCAAGAATTGGCGTATTTCTGTTGGTGTACGAGGTGCATGCCAGTTCTTGATCGAATCTACCTTGGATGGATCAACATGAATCCCATCCTTGTTTACCACGTGGCCTAGGAAGTGGACTTCACGAAGCCAGAAGTCGCATTTTGAAAACTTGGCGTACAGCTGTTCCGTTCGAAGGAGTTCCAAAATAAGTCGTAAATGCTGCTCGTGTTCCTCCCGACTCCTAGAGTAGATCAGAATGTCGTCGATGAATACAATCACAAACTTATCCAAGTAAGGCTTGCACACTTTGTTCATAAGATCCATGAAGACTGCAGGCGCGTTTGCTAGCCCGAATGGCATGACCAAAAACTCGTAATGGCCGTAGCGAGTTCTGAATGTTGTTTTGGAGACGTCCTCATCCCGGACTCTCAGTTGGTGATAGCCTGACCTCAGGTCAACCTTCGAGTAATAGCTCGACCCTTGCAACTGGTCGAATAAGTCGCCAATACGTGGAAGAGGATAGCGATTCTTCACAGTCACCTTGTTCAGTTCGCGGTAGTCGATGCACATACGGAAGGTACCGTCCTTCTTCTTCACAAATAATACTGGAGCTCCCCAGGGCGAAGAGCTAGGGTGAATAAAGCCCTTATTCAAGAGCTCTTGTAGCTGCGTCGATAGTCCTTCCAATTCTGATAGAGCTAAGCGATACGGTGCGCGAGCTATAGGTGCGGCTCTAGGAGCTTGTCACCATGAATTTCCAAAGGTTCTTAACCAGCACGAGTAATGCGGACGATCTTTTCTTTGCAAAGAATCTCTGCTCGATGTTGAGGTAGCCAATCCATACCAATAACGATGTCAAAACCATTACAACGTTGGGGTCATTCCTAGCATCACCCTGACCAATCACGAACACTCGACCCCTGGCACCATTGCCGTCGTTATTACCCCCGTTGTTATTCCCATTGCTCTGATTATTGTTGTTGTTGGTTCTGATTCGCAGGTCGTGAGCTCCTGAAATCCTTAGCTTCATGCTCCATCTTGAGACACCTTTGGCAACGACCCCTGTTGCACTAACCATTGTGGTGCCTGTTGCATGTGTTGCACTTTGGGTGGTTTCCTCGATATCCACCCTGCCCTTGACTACCAGAAGATTGCTGACCAGGACTCTGGTAGTCATCGATCTTTCGCTGTTGTGCCTGGGACTGAACCGAAGTCGAACCCTTGCTGGAGGTTCCATCCCATTTTCACTTGTTGTCACTGGGAATAGCGGAAGTAGTAGTAGCACCAATACGTTTAGGCAGCTTGTTCTGTTCCACTGCCTGGTCTGTGAGACGATGAGCAAGACGAGTAACATCTTGAATAGTAGCAAGGTTAGCAGCAGTCACATGACTTTGAATCTCTGGTACTAAGCCTTTGAGGTCCATCTCAATGCGCTTGATGGGAGGATCCACCATAGTTAGACACAATACTGCCAATTCGTCGGATCGTTTCGTGTACGCTTCTATCTCTGACCCCGTCATCTTCAGGTTAAAGAACTCCACTTCCAGCTTGTGGATGTCATCACGACTACAGTATTTACGTTTGATTAGTTCCTTGAAATCCTTCCATGGGGTGGCATTAACAGCCGTCAGCCCCAGCATCTGAACTTGCGCGTTCCACCAAGTTAGCGCAGTGCCTTCGAGAGCACCAGTGGCGTACTTCACCCTATGAGCCTCAGGGCATTCACATATCTCGAAGACCGATTCGAGCTTTTCAATCCAATGGAGGAGTCCAACGGCTCCTTCAGTGCCACTAAAAGTATTAGGACGACAGTCCATGAACGTCTTGAATCTGCATACATGTGGCTGAGCGTGTTGACTTGTTGTGGGCGTAAGAGTAAACAAAATTAAGCACAAGTGTCGGTTTACGAAAGTAGGATCTAAGGATCCTAGAGTGAGTTGTGATGGCAGGTTACACCTCCTGCCTGGGCAGCTGCGAGTGCTGCAGTAACTTGTTCAGTGATCGAAGCTGCCAACTGGGCTTGAGTTAGGTTAACGCGTCCACTCATGATCTTGATAGCAAATATGACATAAGTGAGAGAGGTTCGTGAGTAGTGCGATGACAGAAGAGAGTAAGCACACAAGTGTTCTCATGCAATAGTGTTACGTTAATCTAAGCATACCCTGAGCAAAGTTCTATGCAATTCTAGCAAGTAGGTAATAAAACATATACCATATTACCTAGGATGTTGAGTCTTGCACGTGGAACGAGGCGTCGTTGTGGATCGTTGAGCACTGTTCTGGTTATAGTCTGGTTTTAATAAAAACGTTTTCCCCTTATTAAAACCGAGTTCTCTATAACCAATGGCTCTGATACCAATCTGTCACACCCCCAAAATCCACACACGGAGTACCACCGCTTGGAGGCGTGACTGACCAGGATCAAGCCACCAATCATATTGAACATATAAGTAATAAGTAAAAGTAATTGTAATCCGTCACAATAGAATTGGTGTTCAATAAAAAACATAGTATAGGTAGCGGAAGCATAGTATGAAAATCAAACAAAAGTGTTAAGTTTAACGAGTCATAAAGTTTTCATCAAACATCCACAATCCGTGCCCACAACGACAGCGCCTCCCGTGCAAGCTCCATAAGTACCTATGGTCCTGCAAGGCATGTAACAGAGAGTCAACAACTAGTTGAGCGAGTTCACAGTTGGTTGTTCAGTTATAGTAATTGTATTGAAAACCGTATGTTCGTTTAGTAACCCATATATCGTATGTACTTGAATCGCAGTCTCCCAGACATGTGTGCGAAGATTGTGGGGGGTTTCCCATGTTTTCTAGACTAGGTATATTTGTATCGCAGCCCACCCGGCATGTGTGCGAAGTTCAAAGTATGGTTCGCAGCCATCCCAGGCATGTGTGCGAAGATCAGTCATATTATCGCAGCCAACCCCGGCGTGTGTGCGAAGATCAGTCATATTATCGCAGCCAACCCCGGCGTGTGTGCGAAGATCAGTTCTATAAGTATCACTAGTCTAGTCGTATCTTATCAATAACCCTTCCTCACCCGAGGACCATATAACTAAGTTCCATAAGCTAGGTAAGTACAAGTAAATAATCCAAACCCATTCCCACCCTGGGAACCCCATGCCTTGGCTGTGTGAACTCACCTTGGTTTGCTCGGTATGCTAAGTTAAGTGCTCACAAGAAATCAGTCAAATCATATTGTATGCACGTATACCAGATCAATTTATGTTCGTAACGATTCACATGCAATCTATGTCATAACATGTACTTAAACAATTATCATGAATCACGTAAGTAGATAAACAAGGTCGTGCCATTCATGTTTCATGTAAGTGTCATTTACAGTTTATCCCAACACGGTTACTCATTAACATACTAGGCTGAGTTAACAAGCTTAACAGAAATAACATACCTAACCGTAGTGATGAACTAGTAGAGATAATAAACTAACAATGTTAGTTAAATAACTGCATTTGTAAACAAATAGAGTTAACCATCTAACAACTTAACAGAGGTTTACCTGCTTAACAGAGTTACACATTTAACAACTAACTGAGTTAACAAGTAACAGGTTCAACATACTTAACTAAGTTAATCAACTAACTAACTAGATAAGCAACAATGTTACTGGATAGTCTTCACGAAATCACATGTGGAAAACAAAGCTTTGCCGAAATCCCTTCTGGGCCGAAAACACATATTGCCGAAAACCCTTTTTGGGCCAAACATACTTGGGCCGAAATCACCTTGTGATTTCGTCCAGCTTTTAGATGTGATAGGGTTTTCGTCTGGTACAACTTCATTAACAGTTACATAAACTAAAACCCTAATGATGTCTACTGTTACATCGTTTCATCATAACATCATCATTCAAATCATCATTAGCAAATTGCATTGATCATTCAGTAATAAACACATGCGTAACAGAACCCCAATCCGCTAATAACCTCACATCTAACATCATAACAAGATCATCGATCTGTACCAAGTGGTAATCAGTCTATCACACCACACTCAATTAACATGATCATCAAATATCCGACTAACATGATCAGTGATCTAAAATCTCAGATCTAATCTAAGCGATTCATGCTAGAACATCAGATTTCATCAATCAACAGTTACCAACCACAGAACCCTAATGCTTGTCTAATAATTATAACGGTTGTAACAGTCGTGTATTCAATCAGATTTACGCATACATTATCATACAAACAGAATCATCATTCCTTCTACAACAATATCACATGGCAGTTGGTGCATGATAATAAAGATATAGTGCATGATGAATTAAATCAATTAGTTATAACAGTAGATCACTAACCAAACAAAATACACAACGAATATGTATGAGGCCTCAGATCTCGAAATTGCCGTCGGGTGCCAGAAAAGCGAGAGAGAGAGATGAGGGAGGTGGCTAGGGTTTAGTCAGTTATCGATCACGTGCAATGATTAAAACAGATCTTATATCCGAATGCTACTGGGCCGAAGCCCACATGTTGTTTTCGTTGGCCCTCCCTTTGACGAAAACACTTGGTGTTTTCGTCCAAGAGTGTGTTTTCCATGAATGGGTGTGTTTTCGTGAGTACCATGTTTGTTGTTTCTAACTTTCACAAACTCAATATTAATTCAGCACATTTATTAACAAATATATATAAGACCACACTTATATCACATCAAGTATAACATTTTGCAAATAAGTATTGAGTTAAGTCTGGTAGAGACCTTGAGAACTCGGGTTGTCACACCACTCATTGACTTAAAGCATGAGGTGAACAGAATTGAGAGGATCAAAAATGATCCAGGTATGAAAAGGTCAGCACCAAACTGGAGTAAATACAAAAAGGCCATTGATGATCTTACCTTGGAGTATAAACAAAAGAAGCAAGAATTGGTTGATGCAAAGGTTGGAACTGCCAAAGCCATATCAAAATGGACAAAGCAATATACAGATGAGGCTTATGAAATGCTAAGAAAAAGGAGAATGACAGATCCTAACTTACCAAAGAAGCCTGAAAACAAAACCACTGTTCACATCAGCAGATACCTCTGTCATTGTGTTAAACCAAAAGAAGAGGCAACAGCTGACTGATGCAGAAGAGAAAGAAAAAGAAGCTGAGTATTTTAAACAAGCCATCAAGAAAATGGCATTAGAAGAAGATAGCTCAGCAAAACTTCAAAACCTTGCCAACAAATTATTAAACAGGCCATCATCTCCAAACTCATCAGCAAATAAACCTCTCCCAAGAAACCCATTGGGTTCAAAAATACTAAAATGGATGTCTGATCAAAAGACCCACGTATTGACACTGCTCAGATCTAATGGAGAAGTAAAACACATATCAAGGGAACAAGCACTAGCCCTGGGTGTGGAAGATCTACAAGATCTCCTTGAGCTTGTACTATGCAGGGATGAGGATGATACAAGTTCCATGGATTTTGAATTACAATTTAAAGGACAAGTTAGGGAACTTCTGATGAGACTATAAAGATCCAGAATAATGAAGGGTTTTGGCATCATCTGTTCCAGGGGGAGATTGTTGGGATCGAACCCTACAGAGGAACAGATGATGTAAAGCCAAAACTGGTCCGGAACAGTGGATTCTACATAAGCAGTGGTTTACATTAGACTTTCCCCTTGAAAGTGATTCTAACAACTGATGTCTTCTATCAACTGTTCTACTACAACAACTGTTATCTACAACAACTGAAGTCTATTCAAAGACTATTGAAGACTAAGTACTGATGGTCAATCTACTGCCTTGACTTAAGTGCTGCTGAAGACCAAAGCACAGCTAGGGCTGAAGCAGTGGTATGAAGAAACGGTAGTTTAACCTGTCTTTGTATTTTATATTGTAATCAGCTGTTTGACAACAGTGCTTGTACTAGATCAATGGTTGTAGGTTGTTAGGTTGTTAAGTGTCACTTTCATGGTGACGTCAGCTTAGATGCTTCAGTGGTTTGATGTGCACTATAAATAGAACAGTTTGCACTGTTCTATTTAAGGAGTTTTCTCCTTCAACCCAGTCATCTTGTACGATCAACCATGGAGCTCGAGCTGAGGGGGGGTTTAGTATGTAAGCATGCATGCAATCTTTTGATTGTAATCTTTCGACTATTGAGAAGCATGTGTTTACGAAAAACTATTTTCCCTTTGATTGTGTTTACAAAGTTTGTTTTATTTCCGCTGCATTAGATCTCTACTTTATGTTCATTCTTTGTTCAAATTATTACAAACAAACACAATCATAAGGACCTCAGATCCTAACACCATCTATCTTAATAGTTAGATGTATAACACATGTAATATGCCTTGCGTTTGTTAGGAAAGATTGTAACATAAGAGCTACTTGTGTAACACATGTTACAACTGCCTATTGTTTTGAAATAACAATAAAGGAATATTTTTTCACAATATTATGCAGATACATATTAGAATGCTTATTGTTACTTCAAAACAATGGACAATTGTAACAAGTGTAACACATCTTAGAATTGCCTATCGTTTTGAAGTAACAATGAATTTATCTTTTTTCCAAACATCTTAGCATAAGGGCTACATGTGTAACACATGTACAACTGTCAGAAAATTAAAAAAGGCAGATCTGTAACACATGTAACACATGTTACAAATTGTTTTAAAGATAACCTTCTTGAACATCAGGTCCGATTAGCGAGGATTTTCCTCTGTCATTAGCTCATTTAGCTCATACGCGTAGCGGCTATTCCTCGTCATACTCATCACTCCACATATCTGAAAATTGACTTTGCACCGATAATTAGAAAAACAAGAATAAGGTGTTTTTTTAGAAAAAAAAAAAGCTTTTAAATCTAAATGTTAAAACCTTCTTCATTTGGTGAAAACAACTAAAAGTGTGACTGTTGAAGTTCTACCTCTGGTTGCATGTTCTCATATCTAACATGTCCAAGTCCTGATTATACCATAAATCATAAACTTGTATAGTCATGGGTTTCAACACACCAACAAAACAAAAGGAAAATACAAATCGGTTGCCTGGTTGTGCAAGATATTAAAATGTGAAAAAACTTTGAATAAGTTAAACAAAAGGATCTAAAACAAATCATCTAATCCACAAAAAAAAAACAGTTAACGCTACTTCGAAAAGAAACCATAATTGTCTGGGAAAAAAGAACAAATTTATCCTTCAACCACACCAATAAACATGTACATGGCAGGGTGGTATTCATGGAAATAAAACACATTAAAAGAAGCCGGAGATTACCCAGAAGAAGATGATTGACTCCTAAAAAGAGAAGAACAGGAACCAAAAAAAGCCATGATTGTCTCCTAAAAAAGAACAAGTTTTTGATTCATTCACATACCTGAGGAAGATGAAGCCTGGTGGAAGTAAACCGCCGGTGATTCATCGCCGATGAAGTTGTTTCGGAATACACGGCTAGGAGAGTAAGCCTGAAGATCAGTCATGAAATCATGTGGGTCGGCCATGAAAGACAGAAGAAAGGAACGGAGGAAGAAACAGTGAGGATTTGTGAGGAAGAAATGAATGGAGGCTGGAGGAGGAAGAAAGAAAGGAATGAAAGATCTGTAATATATATTTTTTATTAAAAAGGTGATGGGCTGATGGGTAATAAAGGTGAGTTGATGGGATGGGGAAAGGGTGAAGTGATGGCTTGAACAAATGACCAAATTGCCCTTTGAACATGTGTTTTAAATATATGATGTGGATTTAGTCTTAGAGACGGGGAGGCTGGTCTTAGAGACCAGGGAGTTAGTCTGAGAGGCTAGGAGGTTCAGTCTGAGAGGCTGGGAGGGTAGTCTAGGAGAATAGGATGATTACTTGTTTGCTTTATTGTGGCTAACATGTTTATTTGACTTTATGATTGATATATGTGCATATATGTGATTGTGTTACAGACGTCATGGTTTCATCATCAGATATAGGAGTATCGGACACACTAGACCCCATGGCGATCATGTTAGATGACGAGATCCCTTCAGCGCGAGAGGTCTACACATCAGACACCACCAGTATAGACGACGATGACTTCCAGCCGTTCGCGCTGCCTGACGTCGGAGTTGAGCCTGTTGATGGCCTTCCTGCCGCTTACGGTGATCCCTGCTCCCATTCCGCAAAGCCAGGGTGTGACAGCTCTCTACACAGTTGTGTGTTAGGGCAATGGTACATAGATTCATTTCATAGCACGATGTACCTCCTAACGGTTCTTTCATTACAAATTAAATACCTTGTAGTATTTATTGTTTTCCACTTTCAAAACAGAGACAGTAATACCTTGATGCTCTGTATTCAATTGAAAACTCTATGACATTGTGTAAATCAAAACTTCAGGCTTGTCTCGATACATCTTCAGTTGACTTCAAGCTTGGTGAACTTGTTCGGTCACCACTACTATTGAATTATGTCATTACGACACCTTGTGGTGTCATTACCAATTTGTAACTTGTGCTAATCAATGGTCAACCGTTTCACACAGAACCGCATATACTTTCATTTGACTTGTCATTTAAACATTTCTGATGCAACTACGAATCAAGACAATGATTCACCAAATTCATTTGTATTCCATTCGATGTACTTTCGAAACTTAAGAATGTCAACACACTAAACCTTACCAATCAATTGTTCGAGGGTTGACAGATCACTTTACTATTATTTTTGAGTTGTTGATTTTGAGTTCATATAGCATATGCTATGGTTTGTGAAAACTCGTCTGCATATTGTAACCGATCGTTTAAGAATCTCATTAGTCAAAACTCCTCTTTTGTGGACCCCCTACTAGCTGGATTACACTAGGCTATACGTCAAATACGTCTTGTACCTTTGACATCAAATGCTAAAAGCACATACCTTTTAACCCTAGGATTCGGGTTGTTATATATTCTTGGACTCACCTAATGTGAGTAAGGTTTGATTCGGTTTGGCGATTATCTACCTCGGTATTATTTATATACATACTCATGTGACCGAATCATAAGGAGTTAAGGTAGTACAAATTTTGAGGACGAAATTTTCTTAACGGGGGGAGAATGTGACAACTGTCAAATTTGCATGCATCCGTACAATTAATTAATTCTTAATTTGTGCTCAATGACTATGCTTGGTTTCAACTGTTGATTTAACTGCTTACTAAATTCTGATACATACATACATATGCATCACATTCCATGCTGTCACTCCATTCATTACACACAAACATTAGTGACAAACTTGATGCACAAAGCACAGTTAGCACACTAAACGGGTAACCCAGAAAACATGCTGACAATGCCAGCACCTAGACAGACAACATTTTTAAGGCCAGTATGAGCCAGAGATAGAATGCTACACTAGTAGTGAGTCTAGGGAGGTGAGGACCATAAAACTGCGTCACTAGGTGGTAGTTATAGTGCCCGGAAGTGCCTAAAACATACTTCAAGTGCAGAATTATGCCCTAAATAACAAAATTCAGCATTTCGACATGCTAGAAGGGTGCAAGATTGTGGCAGAATGGTCCTGTATGCTTTCCTAAGCGTCGGGAATTAAATGTGACACAAAAATATATATAAAAGACACTTTACGGGATAATTAAACACTTTAACGGAACGGTATCCAACCGAACAACCGGACATTACCCGGGACACCAAATTTTTGCCAAACACATTGTTTTTATTTTTCTAAGCTGGTTATGGTCCCCGAACACCCTAACACACTATATAACACATCATACACTTAAACCTCTAATTATACACTTGAAATCTAACCATATAATTTAACCTACCATCACCACCCAACTAGTACCCACCCCCCTTGATTATGGACGGTTACAAGCATGCCCCACATCAAGATTATTTTTTATTTCATGAGATTTGTAAGATATCTTGTTATGTACTTGTGAGACACTTTATCTAAGGGTTAAAGGATTAGAATGGTTATAAATAAAGTATGGGAGGAAGTAAGCTCATTCTCACACACACACTAACACACCCAAACCCATCTTCTTCCCTTGTTGATTCTCGGCCAAACATACCCATACTCAACCCACCATTCTTTATATTATTTTATTTGAAGATGATAGTGGATAATGAAACATTATATTCAATGGTTAATGGTGAAAGTTAGATTATAAGAAGGCACAAAGGTTACACCCATTTCATTCACCAACTTCAAACAACAAGCTCCATTTTCTCTTCCTCCTTGCTTGTGTTCGGCCGAAGACCAACCACCACCCTACCACCACCTTCGAGTCTTTTTCAAGCAATCCATATATATCCAAGGGTGCTAGAGACCGAACAAGTAAGCTTGGTGCACTTGGAAGCTCAAGGACCGCTCTTGTTTTCTTTTATCCACCACTTTTATGCTTTGAAACTCCCCTAGCCTTGTGCTAGTAGTAAGTGCCTTGAAACTTCATCTTGTTGATATTTTTGGTGGATAATAGTTGAAAGAATGATAAATATTAAGAAACTCTAAAAACATAAACAAGATCATGAACATAAGAACTTTACATAAAGGTCATGAGATGAAAGATAATAATACATGATAAATCTGAGATATATAAGTGATAACCTGCTGCAAAAGACTCACATTATGATATAAATCATTATTAGGAATGGTAATCGTAGGTATACATTTTAGTAACATTTAACCTATAAACAGCTTGCTTATTAGCATTTTCAGCCACCTTCAACTGGCTGTAACCAGATCATAACTTAACGAAAAACTGATTTTCTTGAGTCTATAACGTGTTATTATGAAATACGGTTCTAATGGCACCGGAATCATAACTTTGGACTTCGTTTGCTATTTTTAAAGTGTCGTTTTGTAACAGCAGCTCAAGCTGCATTTTTCTGCTGAAAATATGTGTTGTATTTTTCGTCATGACTTGAAATCGGTGTAGGATTAGGTCATGAAATTTGTACTGTAGATGACCACCGATGTATTTGTAATTCTCTCACTGGAATTTCGTAAATCGGACTCTCGATGAATTTTACATAAATTATTCCGCGGACTGCAGTCAGAAAAAGATAAATCTGATTTCAGTCCGGAAAATGATTTTCTATAAAATATTGGTGATGATTTGGACCCCGATATTTTTACACAATAATATTTGGATCGTTTAAGACATTCGGTAAAAATTTGGGAATTTTTGGAATAAGATAACTATTTTATTAAAATACCCGAAAACAGCCCAGTTTTGTATATTAAAACTGAAACGATATAAGTAGTGTTTTGCATGCCTAAATGTCGGGTTGGTTGTTTGAAAGCGATCTAACGTGTTATATGCTAAAGAAAATGATATGCTATTTAGCATGGACACCTCCATTTACAAAGGAGACTATGGCGAAATTTTCTGAAAATCCTAGCACTTAGAAAATATTTTCTATATAAGGGTTTACAAGTGTATTTTAGACTATGCTTTTCAAATACAAACCTCGCCATAATTTGTGTAACAAAATACAAAGTGTCGGAGGTGGGTTTTCGTAAATAAAAGTGGATAAATATATATTTAGAATATATATTTTATACTAAAACGCTTGTGTGAATACCTGTTTACTTGGTGAACTAGTTATCTTATTTTAGGGTAAAATAATATAACTTACATATTATCATGGCATTACAACTCCAAAATAATACCAAAAATTGTAAGAAATAAATACTTAAGTTACTCACTTGGTATTGTAAAACCATACGCAAAAACGTAACTTATGAAATAATCCAGAAAATACTCTCACACATGTTTTCTTGGTGAAATA
The DNA here is from genome assembly GCA_030545235.1 of Helianthus tuberosus. NCBI lineage: Eukaryota > Viridiplantae > Streptophyta > Magnoliopsida > Asterales > Asteraceae > Helianthus > Helianthus tuberosus. The sequence goes on from CM060369.1 coordinate 91,923,230, forward strand.
TTATTTTGGAAACTGAAGAAGTAAAAATATATTATTTTTGGGAAAAATACATATATTTTGGAAATACGTTATTTTTGAACAAATAAGTTAAATATATTTTGCTAAGTGGGACTTAAAATATAATTTCGAGACTACAAATATACATGTGTAAATACCCCCATCCTTGGGAAGGAAATACGAACACTTGAGAAATATTATTACAAGAATATTGAAGACACTTTAAAACGTAAGGCACTAATCAATACTAAGACAAGGCACGACCCGTTCGTCTAATAGACGTTAGACCATTGTAGGTAGTCGTGTTTGCCGCGGAGATTTGGGTTACAAGTACGAAGACGCAATACAGTGAGTTCATGTCCCCCTTTTCTCTTTACTGTTTTCAGTTTTATACTTCGGGGGTGAAATACATGCGACAATTATTACAGACTTTTATATACATGGTATGGTTAGCTTAAGGAGGGTTTACTACTTAGATCATGTGAGTGGGTAGGTGTTACTTGGGGCCATTAATCCTCGTTGTAGGACTGAGGGACATGAGTGATAGATCTATTTGGGTGTAGCGAGCCCCACACTCCTGAGTCCGCCGAGTGGACCATGAGGTGACTATGTGCCCGACGCACAAATCTGTCATTTCTGACGACGACATCGATCTGTTTGAGGAGGATCCGCCTGAGGCTGACTATGAGGGCGGGGCCCCTATTGGTGCTGACGTTATTCTTCCCATCGCTGAGGCCCATGTAGAGGAGCTTCCTGTTGGTTCGCCTGTCCCGGACTCATTGGAGTCTGTGGCATCTGCATCTTCGCACGACCATGGTGTGCAGTCTCACTCTTCTGACCCTGACATGGCGATGTCAGCTGCACCCGGTCCATCGCACGAGTTCGAGTTCGACCACGAGATCGATGACGCTTTTGAGCCGATCTTTCCCCCTGACTTCGACCCTGACCGCGATATTGAGTTTATTCACATGGATCAGCCCCTAGAGGCGCCCGTAGATCCTATTGATCCTTTGCTTGACATCCCTGCTGATTTCGATATGGATCTTGTTTACCCGGAGCCTGTTGTGGCCCCAGAGCCTGTAGTTGCTCCTGACCCTGCATTAGAGCATGACCCTGTACATGATGATGCACCAGCCGCTGCACCTCTTGTTGGTGATATACTCGCTGTTGATCTTCTCGCTGTTGCTCCACCCTTGATAGATGATCCTGTTGTTGAGGCACCATTTCCTGATCCCGTGCCGGTACTGTTTGACCGTGCACCTTTTGCTACTCATATAGATCCACGTTACGCCGACACCCGTAACAGGTGGATCGATGACGATGATGATTACCCACCATTTGTGTTACCTGTTACACCTCCAGTAGTACCTGTTTCTGTACCCACTGATGTTCCACTATCTCACCCACACACGACAGATGTCCATCGTACCGATCTAACGATTACCTTTCTCCAGGACATCCCTCTACCGCGTCCTGGGGAGGGTTCATCGCGACAACCTTTTGGTCATGTACCATTCATGTCAGGAGACAGCCAGTTTATACCACACATTTCTCATCCTACTTTTTTTCCACCTGTGCTGCCATCATCCTTACCATTCACACCTCAGTTTCTTTCTATTGCAGCACCTACTGCACCATCTTTTATACTGTCTAGCGAGCCATTTTTATGGACTACGCCCCCTATCATGCCACTGTCTGATCCATACCACCCATACCATGTGGGGTACTCTGCGGAGGAAACCCTCACTTCCTTGATGATACAGCAGGATGCATTGACGCGTCGTATTCAGGATTTGGAGAGAGCTCCACATCCATCTTGTCATTGTCAGACCCCATTTGCAGCACCACACACTCCTCGTCCACTTTCCCCCGATTCAGACGCTCGCTTTTGGACTTCTGAGCAGCAGATAGCATATTTGTTGCGCGCCTTTTGTGCCTTAGAGGAGGACTGGTTACACATGCGTCGTTTACTTTTCTCTCATTCCCCTCCTCCTCCTCCACCGCCATCAGCATAGGCATATTTTTGGTTTTATGCATGTCGATATTTTGGTGAGAAGGTCGCTATTGAGCCAGCTTACGAAGCCTTTTGAGAGATCACACTTTTTGTATATGACAGGTGTAGACAGATTTGTACTTTTGGGGGTGATGTAGCCCCACGATCTTACTTTGACATGTGATGTACTATTAAACTTGTAAAACACTGTTGTGGTCATGATTAATGAAAAGCTCAATGGCAACATTCTCACTACGTGCTTTGTTGGGTTATACGTTTTAATTTATAACATGAGATGTTATGTGTGGATGAACGTTACTGTATATGTATAATTATCATACTTACTATGACCTGACCTATATGATCATCTTTTCGAAGATGCCTCCAAGACGTGATGTACGCATGCCCACTACAGAGGTGGAACTCCAAGGGATCATTGCTGCAGCCATAGCTCAATATGCAGCCTCCCAAGGAGGAATAAGCGGGAGCCATTCAAGCAACAACGGCAATAACAATCCACCCCATGGTAATGTCAAGTGGCTTGAGACATATTACCATACATTTGGATTTTTATAGCACGTCCGCTAATACCATTGGTAAATTTTAACGTATGTGCAGGGTGCACCTACAAGCAGTTTCTCGAATGTAAGCCCGTGAATTTCGACGGCACAGGAGGTGCCGTTGCGTTTGTTAGGTGGGCTGAAAAGACAGACTCTGTCCTACGAATGAGCAAATGCGCTCCTGAGCAACAAGTGACCTACATCTTAGGGCTGTTTCTGGATGGAGCCCTATCGTGGTGGAATTTGCAAGTGCAAACTTTAGGAGAAGCTGCTGCTTATGCGTTAACTTGGGCTGAATTAAAAGAGTTAATGAGAAGGAAGTACTGCTTGCATGCTGAAATACAGAGGTTAGAGACTGAGTTCTGGCATCTGAGAATGGATGGTCCTAAGATTGCGTAATATGTTCAAAGGTTTCATGATTTATCTCACGTAGTGCCGTACATGGTCACACCCGAGTTTAAACGTGTTGAGAGATTTATCTGGGGATTGGCACCCCAGATAATGAGTATGGTTACCACGTCCAAACCTGCCATGATCACAGAAGCCATAGACCTCAGTGTGGCGCTTACTGAAGAGGCCATTAGGTTGAACAAATTTTCCATCTCGGAGCCGAAGAAGAAAGAGACTCACGTGGAGTCGTCTGGGGAAAACAAGCGAAAATTTTCGAATTTTAAGCAAGGTACCAACGTTGTGAGCAAGAAAGGTGAGTCGAGCACACCGGCCAGGGCCTAAACCGGTGTTAAAAGCAAAGGAAAAGGTTATATGGGCACTCTTCCCAGGTGTGATACATGCCAGCACCATCATTCTGGCCCGTGCGGATTGAGAAAATGCGAGTCATGTGGGAAGAGCGGCCACTCGAAGGATACGTGTTGGGCCGGAACTGGTATTGGGCGTGGTGGTAATCGAAGTTATGGGAATGGTAATGGAAATCGCCCACAAGGGAATAATGGAGGAAACGGAAACCGTGGGAATTTTGCAAATCAAACTGGGAGTGGAAATCGCAACCAAAATAACGTTCAAGGTGGGAATGGAAATGGGAATGGCCGAGGGCCAGGATGTTTCAATTGTGGAGATGGTGGGCACTTTAAGAGGGAATGCCCAAAGCTGAATCAAGCCCATGGAAGAGTCTTTAACATCGGCGCAAGGGAAGCGCGCCAGGATCCGAACGTAGTCACAGGTACGTTCCCTGTAAACCAACGTTTTGCATCTATTCTATTTGATACTGGTGCCGATTATAGTTTCGTATCATTAGAATTTAAGAATATACTTGGGTTGACACCCAGTAAGTTAAACATTCCATACTCGATTGAATTGGCGAATGGGAAACTAGTTGAAATGGGCGAAGTCATCAGAGGATGCGTGATTGAGCTGGGAGAACGCGAGTTCACTTTGGATCTACTGCCTGTCAAATTGGGAAGTTTCGACGTGGTGGTAGGGATGGATTGGCTGTCGAGCAACAAAGCCAAGATTGTTTGCCACGAAAAGACCATCCGCATCCCAATAGAAGATGGAGAAACGGTCATAGTGCACGGAGAGAAGCGCGATACGCCACTGAGAATTATTAGCTGCCTGAAAGCCAGAAAGTGTTTACAGAAGGGATGTGTTGCATTCTTAGCACACATCGTGGATAAAGCAGCTGCTGAGCCAAAGATCGAGGACATTCCAGTCGTGAAAGAATATCCTGAAGTCTTTCTAGAAGACTTGCCAGGATTACCGCCGCAAAGACAAGTCGAGTTCCACATTGACTTAGTCCCAGGTGCCGCGCCTGTGGCTAAGGCACCCTACAGACTTGCGCCTTCAGAGATGCAGGAGTTGTCGACACAACCCCAGGAGCTATTGGACAAAGGATTCATCAGGCCAAGCTTTTCACCTTGGGGAGCTCCAGTACTGTTCGTTAAAAAGAAGGATGGTAGTTTTCGGATGTGTATAGACTACCGCGAGCTTAATAAGTTGACTATCAAGAATAGATATCCCCTGCCGAGAATCGATGACCTGTTTGATCAGCTGTAAGGTTCGAGTTTTTATTCAAAAATAGACCTTCGATCAGGATATCATCAACTAAGGATACAAGAGGAAAGTATCCCGAAAACGGCCTTTAGGACTCGTTACGGACATTACGAGTTCCTGATAATGCCGTTTGGGTTAACGAACGCACCGGCAGTTTTTATGGATTTAATGAGTAGAGTTTGCAAGCCGTACCTCGACAAGTTCGTGATTGTGTTTATTGATGACATTTTAATCTACTCGAAGACGAAGGACGAGCACGAACAGCACTTAAGAGCTATTCTGGAGCTACTTAAAAAGGAAAAATTGTACGCTAAGTTCTCAAAGTGCGAGTTCTGGCTGCGTGAAGTCCAATTTCTTGGACATGTGGTTAACGGAAATGGAATCCATGTGGATCCAACAAAGATCGAGGCGATCAAGAGTTGGGAGACTCCAAAGACGCCAACCGAGATCCGACAATTCCTAGGTTTGGCTGGCTATTATCGAAGATTCATTGAGGATTTCTCTAAAATCGCTCAACCTCTGACCGCGCTCACACAGAAAGACAAAAAGTTTGATTGGAGTGACAAGCAAGAAGAAGCGTTTCAGTTGTTGAAGAACAAACTTTGTGACGCACCGATACTATCGCTACCCGAAGGAACGGATGACTTCGTGGTATATTGTGATGCCTCGCGCCAAGGCTTGGGTTGCGTGCTGATGCAGCGCCAGAAGGTTATAGCTTATGCGTCACGCCAGTTGAAGATTCATGAGAAGAACTATACCACGCACGACTTGGAGTTAGGTGCGGTGGTATTTGCGTTAAAGATCTGGCGCCACTACTTATATGGCACGCGCTGCACAATCTTCACTGATCACAAAAGCCTGCAGCACATATTTGATCAGAAAGAGCTGAACATGAGGCAGAGACGCTGGGTAGAGCTGTTGAATGATTATGATTGCGAGATCAAATACCACCCAGGAAAAGCAAATGTGGTCGCTGATGACCTGAGTCGAAAAGAGAGGATCAAGCCCATAAGGGTTAGGGCTTTGGAAATGATTGTCCAGACAGACCTCTCTTTGCACATTCGTGCCGCACAGAGAGAAGCCCTGAAAGAAAGGAATATTGAGGACGAGTATCTCCGTGGGATGGAGAAGCAGTTGATACCAAACCAGGAAGGAACTTTATGCTTCATGAAACAGATTTGGGTTCCTCTGTTTGGTGGTTTGAGAAAGGTTGTTTTTTATGAAGCCCACAAGTCGCGGTACTCAATTCATCCCGGAGCGGATAAGATGTACCAGGATCTCAAGGATTTCTACTGGTGGCCTAGGATGAAGGGCGATGTTGCAGTATATGTTAGTAAATGTTTAACGTGCGCCAAGGTAAAGGCCGAATACCAAAAGCCTTCAGGTCTCCTGCAGCAACCTGAAATACCCAAATGGAAGTGGGAGCAGATCTCAATAGATTTCATAACGAAGTTGCCAAAGACGCCCAAGGGCCATGACACAATTTGGGTAATAGTAGACTGTCTAACAAAGTCTGCGCACTTCCTACCAATCAAGGAGAAAGACAACACTAGTAAACTTGCTGAAATATACATGCGAGAGATTGTTGCACGTCATGGAGTGCCTCTCTCGATTATCTCTGATAGAGATGGACGCTTCGTGTCAAGGATTTGGCAGTCTTTCCAAGAAGCTTTTGGCTCACAGTTGAATCTAAGTACTGCGTTTCACCCGCAGACTGATGGCCAAAGTGAACGAACTATTCAGACATTAGAAGATATGCTGAGAGCATGTGTAATGGATTTGGGTGGTAGCTGGGATAATCACTTACCCTTGGTCGAGTTTTCATACAACAACAGCTACCACACAAGCATTGGAGCCGCTCCATTCGAAGCCCTGTATGGACGCAAGTGTCGATCACCATTGTGCTGGCCTGATGCGGGTGATAGACAGTTTGTTGGTCCCGAAATAGTCCAAGAGACGACAGACAAGATTGCACAAATTCGAAAGCGCATCGAGGCGGCTCGTTACAGACAGAAAGCCTATGCAAATCAAAGAAGAAAACCTCTACAGTTTGAGGTGGGAGATATGGTTTTATTGAAGGTTTCACCCTAGAAGGGTGTGGCACGCTTTGGAAAGCGTGGGAAGTTGAATCCGCGTTACATTGGCCCTTTCAGAATCCTGCAAAGGATTGGGCTTGTAGCATACAAGTTGGACCTACCTGCCGAACTTAATGGCGTTCACGATACGTTTCACGTATCTAACCTGAAAAAGAGTCCAACACAAGAGACAGTGATCATCCCTGCGGAGGAAGTTCATATCGACGACACGCTCCACTTTACTGAAGAACCCGTTGAGGTTACGGATTGGAAAGTTAACAAAACACGCAGGAGTAGTGTCAAACTCGTCAAAGTTCGATGGAATACAAGACACAGTCCAGAATTCACGTGGGAATGTGAGGATCACATGAAAGAGAAATACCCCCATTTGTTTCCCAAAACCCCTGCAACTAGAAGCAGAGCCTAAAATTTCGGGACGAAATTTCTCTAACGGGGGGAGAATGTGACAACCCTCACAAACCCAGGTATCCGTACAAATTAATTAATATTTAATTAGTGCTTATTTACTGTGCTTGATTACAACTGTGATTAAACTGCTTACTGGTTTATGTTACATACATACTCATGCATCACACTTTATACTGTCACTATATTATTTACACACAAAATTTAGTGACAACCATGATGCACAAAGCACAGTTAGCACAGTGAGCGGATAACCCAGACAACATGCTGACAATGCCAGCACCTAGACAGACACTATATTGAGGCCAGTATGAGCCGGGAATAAAGTACTACACTAGTAGTGAGTGTAGGGAGGTGAGGATCATAAAACTGCGTCACTAGGTGATAGTTATAGTGCCCGGAAGTGCCTACAACATACTTAAAGTGCAGAATTCTGCACTAGTTAACCAAAATTCAGCATTTAACAATGCTAGTAAAGTGCAAAAACTTGGTAAAATAGTCCTAGATATTTTCCAAAGTGTTGGGAATTTAATGTGTCACTAAAAACATTATAAAAGACACTTTAAAGCTTTATTTAGCACTTTAACGGATCAACATCCAACCGAACAATATTTACAGACACTATTATACATGGTATGGTTAGCTTAAGGAGGGTTTACTACTTAGATCATGTGAGTGGGTAGGTATTACTTGGGGCCATTAATCCTCATTGTAGGACCGAGGGTCATGAGCGGTAGATCTATTTGGGTGTAGCGAGCCCAGCTCTTGAGTCCACAGTACGGACCATGGGGTGACTTTGCGCCCGACGCAAAAATCTGCTAGGTTTGAGTCTTCCTACATCACTTCACATATATCATTGGCTTTGCAACCCAATGGTGATCTCTTTTTCCTTAATTGCTACATACCAGGGATTTTCATACATACAGACAAATTACAACGGTTTATACATACTCACTTTTACATGAACTCGCTCAACTTTATGTTGATTTTTCAAATTACATGTATTTCAGGAAATTAAGGGATCTGGCAAGGTATGCAATGTCGTCAAGCTGTGTAGGAGTAATGATGTCGTCCGAGTTTAGGAAATGTGACTTTTGCCTAGACGAGTCACAAGTCTTAAACTGTGTTTTCATTCATGTCGTTTGGTTGTGTCTTGTGAACATGTTTCTAATTATCACACAAAAATCTACTAGGTTTGAGTCTTCCTGCATCACTTCACACATATCATTGGCTTTGAAACCCAATGGTGATCTCTTTTTCCTTAATTGCTACATACCAGGGATTTTCATACATACAGACAAATTACAACGGTTTATACATACTCACTTTTACATGAACTCGCTCAACTTTATGCTGATTTTTCAAATTACATGTATTTCAGGAAATTAGGGGATCTGGCAAGGTACGCAATGTCGTCAAGCTGTGTAGGAGTAATGATGTCGTCCGAGTTTAGGAAATGTGACTTTTGCCTGGACGAGTCACAAGTCTTAAACTGTGTTTTCATTCATGTCGTTTGGTTGTGTCTTGTGAACATGTTTCTAATTATGACTTTGTTGTAATCGGTGTTAAGTGTCAACTTTTTAAACAATGTGGTTGTGGTAACTTTTAAAACTTGTTGAATGGATGAACATCATGGTTTTATTTTCATATAGCATTGTTGTGATTATGCTATGGTATTAAGAAGTCACACCAAAATAAACCCACGCTTCCGCAAAGCCAAGGTGTGACATTATGGAGATAAATGAGCAGGGTGTTTCTGAGCCAAAGGATGAAGAAAGTCCTAAGCCAAAAAGAAATCAGCCCACAAGAAATGTGAGGCAACCCAAAACCACACCTTCCAGAAAAACAAAACATGCTTCTAAACCTACAAAAGGCTCCAAACATCAATCTCCCAAACCAGCAGTTGTTAAGACTCCTGTTGTATCAACAACTGTTGGTACTTCAGTGGGTTCAACAACTGCTAGCCAAACAACTGCCACCACTTCAACACACACCACAACCACTGTCTTACCACAACCACATTCATCTCCTGCTAAAAAGAAGAAGACAACAGATGTTACAACATCTGTTGTAATGACAACAGTGGTTGAAACACCAGTTGTTTTAACAGCTGTTAGTCAGCCATCTACCACTGCCCTCACCATTTCAACAATCACCATACAACCCACTCCAAATATTCCTACTTCCGTACCACAAACAAAACCCCCTTCGCCCAAAAGGCTCTACACAAGGAAAAGGAAAATTCAGGTGAATAATGATGATATACCAGCACCTACTCCTTTATCCTCCACACCTTACAATGTTATCAAGCCCCAACCTTTCATTCCTCCAAAGTTGGCCAATCCAATAAAAGATCCAAAAATTATTGAAGGCTATGACCCTGCTGATATAACTCCAATAGCTGTAAATTATCCACTAGAATTGGAAGCTGCAAGGAATGAAATGAGACAATTCTACACAGTGGATGATCCTTCAAAAAGAAAATTTCATTCTTTAATTGGTTACAGAGATCCAGCCAACATCGATGAATATTTAAAACTCAAAGCCAGGCAAGCTAATACCAGAGCCAGACTTGAATGCCAAGGGAAAAGTGACAATGAAATTTCAAGTTATACACAGTTTTTGCTCACTAAGGTTAAAATATTGGAGGATTATGCAAGAGACCTGAGCAAAGAAATGTCTAATCTGCCACCAGAAGCTGGCTTACAAAAGGAAATGAGAAAGGATTATATTACATTGATTATGAAAGAAAAATTCTATCCAGCTAAAGAAGAACAGTTCAGTGAATGGCCACTCATTGACTTAAAGCATGAGGTGAACAGAATTGAGAGGATAAAAAATGATCCAGGTATGAAAAGGTCAGCACCAAACTGGAGTAAATACAAAAAGGCCATTGATGATCTTACCTTGGAGTATAAACAAAAGAAGCAAGAATTGGTTGATGCAAAGGTTGGAACTGCCAAAGCCATATCAAAATGGACAAAGCAATATACAGATGAGGCTTATGAAATGCTAAGAAAAAAAGGAGAATGACAAATCCTAACTTACCAAAGAAGCCTGAAAACAAAACCACTGATAAGCCAAAGAAGCAGGTCCATACTTCTGAACCACTGTTCACATCAGCAGATACCTCTGTCATTGTGTTAAACCAAAAGAAGAGGCAACAGCTGACTGATGCAGAAGAGAAAGAAAAAGAAGCTGAGTATTTTAAAGAAGCCATCAAGAAAATGGCATTAGAAGAAGATAGCTCAGCAAAACTTCAAAACCTTGCCAACAAATTATTAAACAGGCCATCATCTCCAAACTCATCAGCAAATAAACCTCTCCCAAGAAACCCATTGGGTTCAAAAATACTAAAATGGATGTCTGATCAAAAGACCCATGTATTGACACTGCTCAGATCCAATGGAGAAGTAAAGCACATATCAAGGGAACAAGCACTGGGCCTGGGTGTGGAAGATCTACAAGATCTCCTTGAGCTTGTACTATGCAGGGATGAGGATGATACAAGTTCCATGGATTTTGAATTACAATTTAAAGGACAAGTTAGGGAACTTCTGATGAGACTATAAAGATCCAGAATAATGAAGGGTTTTGGCATCATTTGTTCCAGGGGGAGATTGTTGGGATCGAACCCTACAGAGGAACAGATGATGTAAAGCTAAAACTGGTCCAGAACTGTGGATTCTACATAAGCAGTGGTTTACATTAGACTTTCCCCTTGAAAGTGATTCTAACAACTGATGTCTTCTATCAACTGTTCTACTACAACAACTGTTATCTACAACAACTGATGTCCATTCAAAGACTATTGAAGACTAAGTACTGATGGTCAATCTACTGCCTTGACTCAAGTGCTGCTGAAGACCAAAGCACTGCTAGGGCTGAAGCAGTGGTATGAAGAAACAGTAGTTTAACCCGTCTTTGTATTTTGTATTGTAATCAGCTGTTTGACAACAGTGCTTGTACTAGATCAGTGGTTGTAGGTTGTTAGGTTGTTAAATGTCACTTTCATGGTGACGTCAGCTTAGATGCTTCAGTGGTTTGATGTGCACTATAAATAGAATAGTTTGCACTGTTCTATTTAAGGAGTTTTCTCCTTCAACCCAGTCATCTTGTATGATCAACCATGGAGCTCGAGCTGAGGGGGGTTTAGTATGTAAGCATGCATGCAATCTTTTGATTGTAATCTTTCGACTAATGAGAAGCATGTGTTTACGAAAAACTATTTTCCCTTTGATTGTGTGTACAAAGTTTGTTTTATTTCCGCTGCATTAGATCTCTGCTTTACATTCATTCTTTGTTCAAATTATTACAAACAAACACAATCATGAGGACCTCAGATCCTAACACCATCTATCTTAATAGTTAGATGTGTAACACATGTAATATGCCTTGCGTTTGTTAGGAAAGATTGTAACATAAGAGCTACTTGTGTAACACATGTTACAACTGCCTATTGTTTTGAAATAACAATAAAGGAATCTTTTTTCACAATATTATGCAGATACATATTAGAATGCTTATTGTTACTTCAAAACAATGGGCAATTGTAACATATGTAACACATCTTAGAATTGCCTACGTTTTGAAGTAACAATGAATTTATCTTTTTTCCAAACCTCTTAGCATAAGGGCTACATGTGTAACACATGTACAACTGTCATAAAATTAAAAAAGGCAGATCTGTAACACATGTTACAAATTGTTTTAAAGATAACCTTCATGAACATCAGGTCCGATTAGCGATGATTTTCCTCTGTCATTAGCTCATTTAGCTCATACGCGTAGCGGCTATTCCTCGTCATACTCATCACTCCACATATCTGAAAATCGAGTTTGCACTGATAATTAGAAAAACAAGAATAAGGTGTTTTTTTAGAAAAAAAGCTTTTAAATCTAAATGTTAAAACCTTCTTCATTTGGTGAAAACATCTAAAAGTGTGACTGTTGAAGTTCTACCTCTGGTTGCATGTTCTCATATCTAACATGTCCAAGTCCTGATTATACCATAAATCATAAACTTGTATAGTCATGGGTTTCAACACACCAATAAAACAAAAAGAAAATACAAATCCGTTGCCTGGTTGTGCAAGATATTAAAATGTGAAAAAACTTTAAATAAGTTAAACAAAAGGATCTAAAACAAATCATCTAATCCACAAAAAAAAAAAAAAAAAAACCAGTTAACGCTACTTCGAAAAGAAACCACAATTGTCTGGGGAAAAAAGAACAAATTTATCCTTCAACCACACCAACAAACATGTACATGGCAGGGTATTCATGGACATAAAACACATTAAAAGAAGCCGGAGATTACCCAGAAGAAGATGATTGACTCCTAAAAAGAGAAGAACAGGAACCAAAAAAAGCCATGATTGTCTCCTAAAAAAGAACAAGTTTTTTATTCATTCACATACCTGAGGAAGATGAAGCCTGGTGGAAGTAAACCACCGATGATTCATCGCCGATGAAGTTGTTCCGGAATACACGGCTAGGAGAGTAAGCCTGAAGATCAGTCATGAAGTCATGTGGGTCGGCCATGAAAGACAGAAGAAAGGAATGGAGGAAGAAACAGTGAGGATTTGTGAGGAAGAAATGAATGGAGGATGGATGAGGAAGAAAGGAAAGAAAGATCTGTAATATATATTTTTTATTAAAAAGGTGATGGGTTGATGGGTAATAAAGGTGAGTTGATGGGATGGGGAAAGGGTGAAGTGATGGCTTGATCAAATGACCAAATTGCCCTTTGAACATGTGTTTTAAATATATGATGTGGATCAATCCTGTCCACACAATCCAAGTTTCCCAAGTTTTCTAGATTAAATGGGTTTTCTTTAGATACTTACATTATATATATATAGGGGATGGATCATGAGAAAACTAGTTTAAATGAGAAAACCAAAAAAGCCTAAAAAAAACCTAAAAACATACCAATTTTTTTTTTTTTTTTTTTACAATTTTTTTTATAAAAATCGCTACTTTTTATGTATGGAAAAAAAATTTCAAAAAAAAAAAAAAAAAAATTTGTTGTACTGCACATGTGCACTAATACATAAAGCTTAACCCACCCCCCCCCCCCCCACCGACACCCCCCAAAAACCTAAACCCCCCACCCCCACCCCCCCCCCCCCAAAAAAAAAAACCTAAATTCACCCTCCCACCAAAAGCCTAACCCCCACCCCCCAAAAACCTAAACCCCCCCACCCCCCACCCTCCCGAAACCTAAAACTAAACCCTAAACATAAACCCGAAAAAAACCTAAACCCCCCCCCCCCCACCCCCACCCCCCAAAAACCTAAACCCCCCCTCCCCCCACACCCAAAAACCTAATCCTAATCCTAAACCTCCAAAAAAACTAACCCTAAAAGCTAAACTAGACTCAAAAAACTAATTTTAAGCATGTAATGCAATTGTAGTACATGTTATATTGCACATGTGCACTACTATAATAATAGTATTGAAAACAAGACGACACCATAAATCTTTTTTTATGTCATAAAAAATATGCTCGAATATACTTGAATGAAAGATACAAAAATTTGTGATCTTATGGTGCCATTTTTGTTTTAAAATGATAACGTATGGAGAAATGGGAAATGTTTGAAAAGTTATATATTTTTTTCCAATTTTACCCCTCCTTCATTAAAAGTCCCCCCCTCCTTCATTAAAAGTCTCCCCCCTCATTTTTAGTGCTTTTTTGGTTAGTTTTTTGGTTTTCTCATTTATATCTAGTTTTCTCATGATCCTCTCCCTATATATATATATGGAGCCGCTAAAATAGGAACCACCCCCAGTTGTAAGAACCGTGAGAACCACTCTCAACCAATTAGATTCAGCCACTCAAAAGGGTAGTTTGGTCATTTACTACCAAATGTCATTTCCCTATATCTCTCATCATTTATTGTGGTCAGATCACTGTCTCTCTCCACTTTTATAAACCCCCATCTCTCATTTTTTGAAACCCATCTTCTCCAAATCTTCATCATCTACCTGTGGATGAGAGAAGCTCTCCTGTGATGAGAAAATCTTCGGTGCCAAACCCATCTCTCCAAATCTCCACTTTTATAAACCCCCATCTCTCATTTCCACACACACCGCCCCCATCGTTTCTCCGGTGCCAAATCTTCATCATCTACCTGTGATGAGAGAGACTCTGTTTCCCCAGAAGCACCGCCGGCGACCCCTCCTTCTCCGTCTCCGGTGTATGCCGCCGCCGTCTCCGGTTCCCTCCTTCACCGTCTCCGACTACTCTCCCCTCTGACCGAACATTATAACCACCGGTGACGACCGACCACCCCCATTTACCACCAACACCGTCAAATCCAGGTATGAACTATTGAAAATTTATTGATTATTGAAGATGATTGGGAGTTTTTTTTTATTGGAAATTGTTATGATAAATGGGTATTGAATATAATTTTTAGAAATTCGATTTGGAGATTGATTATATAGAAACAGGAGGTTGGGTAGATTATAAGTGAGAGTATTATAAACAGAGAAGTGGGTGGTGTTTGAAAGATATGCTATCTGTTGAAAGGATTTGAATGTCAAATGACTTCAAACTAATAGGATTTGAATGTCGATTTTGACTTTAAACGCATAACTTTCAACTTGATTAGCTGAATTAACTAATTGTTACATATTGATGTTGTTGAGGTGTAGAAATTGTTGTTTTATGAAGGTTTTTCCCGGTGGCGGGGGTGGCCCGACGGTGTTGGCGGTGGTGGTGTTGGAGGTGGTGGTTGTGTGAGCGGTGATGGCGGTGAACGATGGTGAGTGGGTGGGTGAAGGGGGTGGTCGATTTATTGGCAGTGGGGGAGATGAGTTTTGCGGTGGGTTTGAATCTGTGGGTCTGGTGGTGTGGCGGTGGGTTTGAATCTGTGGGTTTTGATACGATCGATTGGGTGGCGATGATAAAAAAAAACATAGATTTTGATGACGATGGCGCGGCAATGACGGCGGAGGGTAGGTTTTTTGAACCTACAACCCCACTTTTGCAGCCTTTTGATTATCGGATAATCTGAGTCAAACCCCGTTTTTTTCGAGATACACTTTGTTTTGATGTTGTTGGTTTTTTATTTTTTCTCCCTAGTCGATGATGATAACAATATATCTGAGACACCTCCTGAGTTTGCGATTTCTGGGTGCGTTCGTTTTTGCGTTAAAAAGTTTTTGTAAAAAAAAAAGTTAAACCGTAAACTTTTTAACGTCAACCGTAAACTTTTTAACGTAAACCGTAAACTTTTTAACGTAAAAGCGTAAAACGTAAAAAGTTTTACGTAAAACGTAAAACTTAAAACCTAAAAAGTTTAAAAAGTTTAACGTAAAACGTAAAAAGTGTAAAAACGACGCGTTAAAAAACGTGTAAAAAACGGTGCGTTAAACGTAAAAAGTTTTACGCAAAAAACGTAAAAACGTAAAAAGTTTTACGCAAAACGTAAAATGTAAAAAACGTATAAACGTAAAAAAATGGCGCGTTAAAACGAAAAAAAACGTAAAACGTTGAAAAACGGCGCGGTAAAATGTAAAATTTTTAACGTGAAACGTAAAAAAACGGCCCGTTATAACGTAAAAAATTTAACGTAAAAAACGACGCTTGAAAAAGCCTGGCGTAAAAATCGGCGCGTTAAAAAAACGACGCTTGAAACGTAAAAAACAGCGCGTAAAACGTAAAAAACGGCGCCTAAAACGTTAAAAAAACGGCGCGTAAAGTTTTTAACGTAAATGTCGGCGCGTTAAAAAACGACGTCTGAAAAAGCCGGGTGTAAGAAAGGGGCGTAAAAAAACGGCTCTTCAAAACGTTTTTTTAAACAAATCTTAAAAAAAATTATCATAAAAAATATGATTTCAAAAAAGTTTTTAAACCAAAAAACCAGTTTCTTAATAAAAAAATTATTAAGACA